>JBAIAC010000048.1:24102500-34102500 GCA_037349315.1 Chelydra serpentina
AGTCCAGTCCCCTGCACTGGTGGCAGGACTAAGTATTATCTAGACCATTCCTGACAGGAGTTTGTCTAACCTGCTCTTAAAAATCTCCAATGATGGAGATTCCACAACCTCCCTAGGCAATTTATTCCAGTGCTTAACCACCCTCCCAGTTAAGAAGTTTTTCCTAATGTCCAACCTAAACCTCCCTTGCTGCAATTTAAGCCCATTGCTTCTTGTCCTATCCTCAGAGGATAAGAATTTTGTTTTCTTCCTCCTCCTTGTAACAACCTTTTACATTCTTGAAAACTGTTATCATATCCCCTGTCAGTCTTCTCTTTTCCAGACTAAACAGACCCAATTGTTTCAATCTTCCCTCAGAGGTCATGTTTTCTAGACTTTTAATCTCTTTTGTTGCTCTTCTCTGGACTGTCTCCAATTAGTCCACATCCTTCCTGAAATGTGGTGCCCAGAACTGGACACAATACTCCAGTTGAGGTCTAATCAGCGCAGAGTAGAGTGGAACAATTACTTCTCATGTCTTGCTTACAACACTCCTGCTAATAGGTACCAGAAGGATGTTCACTTCTTTTGCAACAGTGTTACACTGTTGACTCATATTTAGCTTGTGGTCCACTATGACCCCCAGATCCCTTTCCGCAGTACTTCTTAGGCAGGCATTTCCCATTTTGTATGTGTACAACTGATCCTTCCTAAATGGAGTACTTTGCATTTGTCCTTATTGAATTTCATCCTATTTATTTCAAACCATTTCTCCAGTTAATCCAGATCATTTTGAATTTTAATCCTATCCTCCAAAGCACTTGCAATCCATTCCAGCTCGGTATTGTCCGCAAACTTTATAAGTGTACTCTTTATGCCATTATCTAAATCATTGATGAAGATATTGAACAAAACTGGACCCAGACCTGAATCCTGTGGGACCCAACTCATTATGCCCTTTCAGCATGACTGTGAACTACTAATAACTACTCTCTGGGAATGGTTTTCCAACCAGTTTTGCACCCACCTTATAGTAGCTCCATCTAGGTTTCATTTTCCTAGTTTGTTTATGAGAAGGTCATGTGAGACAGTATCGAAAGCTTTACTAAAGTCAGGATATACCATCTACCGCTTCCCCCCATCCACAAGGCTTGTTACCCTGTCAAAGAAAGCTATCAGGTTGGTTTGACATGATTTGTTTTTGACAAATCCATGCTGACTGTTACTTGTCACCTTATTATCTTCTAGATGTTTGCAAACTGATTGCTTAATTATTTGCTCCATTATCTTTCCGGGTACAGAAGTTAAGATGACTGGTCTATAATTCCCTGGGTTGTCCTTATTTCCCTTTTTATAGATTGGCACTATATTTGTTCTTTTCCAGTTGTCTGGAATTTCTCCCATCTTCCATGACTTTTCAAAGATAATTGCTAATGGCTCAGATATCTCCTCAGTTAGCTCCTTGAGTACTCTAGGATGCATTTCATCAGGCCCTGATGACTTGAAGACATCTAATTTTTCCAAGTAATTTTTAACTTGTTCTTTCCTTATTTTAGCCTCTTCTGATCCTAACTCATTTTCACTGGCATTCATTATGTTAGACATCCAATCATCACCAACTTTCCTGGTGAAAACCGAAACAAAGAAGTCATTAAGCACCTCTGCCATTTCCACATTTTCTGTTATTTTCTCCCCCTCATTGAGTAACGGGCCTACCCTATCCTTGGTCTTCCTCTTGCTTCTAATGTACTTGTACAATGTTTTCTTGTTACCCTTTATGTCTCTAGCTAGTTTGATCTTGTTTTGTGCTTGGCCTTTCTAATTTTGTCCCTACATACTTGTGTTATTTGTTTATATTCATCCTTTGTAATTTGACCTAGTTTCCACTTTTTGTAGGTCTCGTTTTTGATTTTTAGATCATTTAAGATTTCCTGGTTAAGCCAAGGTGGTCTCTTGCCATACTTCCTATCTTTCCTACACAGTTGGATAGTTTGTTCTTGTGCCCTTAATAATGTCTCTTTGAAAAACTGCCAACTGTCTTATATTGTTTTTCCCCTTAGACTTGCTTCCCATTGGCTCTTACCTACCAACTCCCTGAGTTTGCTAAAGTCTGCCTTCTTTAAATCCATTGTCTTTATTTTGCTGTGGTTCCCGGCCAATGGGAGCTGTGAATTTCAAATCCAATGTATTCATTTGAGGACTGGAACCTATTTTCAAGCGAATATAAACATTCAAAACAAGCACAAAGGTAGGAACAGTATTTGTGAAAGTAATATTGCCAAAGATGGTAAAATGAACATACCCATGAATATAGTTTATTAAAATAGAAATGCAACATGTATGTGCCGCAGTATGGCTTGTTAAGGAAAAATATAACTAGGTATCTACATAACTGAGCATCTTAAAGATCTTCAACTTTCTCACCAAACAAAATAGTTAAAGCCCCTCCCTGCACATGGAAATTTAAAACTTATATTCAATTTTGCAAGAAATATTAATAGAAGTCTTCACTACAGAACCAAGTCTTAATACCATTGCATTCCAGCCTTTTGTCTGTCTATAGAATTCACACCACAGTATTTCAGCCCCCAATTTTCACTTATATTGTGGGGAGGAAAGATTAGACCTTACTATAAAGTGTACATGCCTCTGCTTCCAACTGTGCATAAAACTGAGACATTTGTTCTGACACACAAACTTCTATAAACATCGGTTGTTAGCTGAATGGATGACTTGCATCTCAGTTTTATTTGACCATGTTCCAATTAGATCGGCATAGGTCTAAACCCTCCTTTCAACACACACTATTTTGCTCTTGCAAGCAAATTTGGCCATTGGCCATCTCTCCTGTTATTGATGATGAGTCTGAGTCTTGCATATACAAATGATTTAATTGCATATATAAATGATTTAATTGCAGATTATATCAATCTAATGTGGATGTACCCAATCATATAATTATTCAAAAGATAATGATTTTTGTATCCATTTATCAAAGATGTTGCATATTTAGTTCACATTTTAGGGAGATTTTTAGTAAGAAAGTTCTCTAGCAACTTACATGGAAACAAACTATCTTTTGCTAGTATGCTTTCTTTTCTACTTAGCTCTTCTTTACTAAATAAAGTACAAGGATGAGTTTTAATGGAGTGGGCATTCTTAAATATCAACAAGCAAACGCTAGTTTTTGTCACTCTCTAAAAAGCACTAAACAGTGGGCTATTATTCTCAGCATCCAATTTTGGAGAACCCACTCTGGCCTTCAAGTTGGGGCATTCTTATTGGGGATGCATGAAAGATCCATGCAGCCTAGCTTGGCCAAGGGCACCCTCCAGTCTCACTGAGCCAATATACCATTGGCTAGGAACATGTAGACCAACACAGATCAGACTAGCTGGCTGGGGTGCCAGCCAAAACAGCTTTAAATCTGTTTAGGAGAGCAGATGGCTAGAAACATTTGTCACGTGCCTCTGACATTTTTGTTGCAGTTGAATGTTTGCACACTGCTACATCTATGTTCACTGGCTAATTTGTTCTTCCTTTCCTATCACATAGTTTCATTAACCTAATATTTTTTTCCTTTTCTATCATGCAATAAAAACTTTTAAGCCATGCTTGCCAGGTAGAGGGTGGACCTAGAGGGTTAATTTTTTGGCAGTCAGGGTGCATCATTTAACCCTGTAGCAGTTGGGTGACAGAGACTATGCTTTCTCTCTTGGAGCAGGAATCACTCGTACTATAAGAGGAATGATGGGGTTGATCTATAGAAGGATTTAGTGGCTGTATGCAAAACTGCATGAGAGTGAATTAGGCCAGTGTTTCCCAAACTTGGGACGCTGCTTGTTCAAGGAAAGCCCCTGGCACACGTCCGCAGGTTCAGCTGATCGCGGCTCCCACTGGCCACGGTTCGCTGTGCCCGGCCAACGGGGGCTGCGGGAAGAGGTGCGGGCCAAGGGACATACTGGCCACCTCTTCCTGCAGCCCCCATTGGCCAGGCACAGCGAACCGCGGCTAATGGGAGCCGCGATCGGCCGAACCTGCAGACATGGCAGGTAAACAAACTGGCCGGGCGCACCAGTGGCTTTCCCTGAACAAGCGGCATCCCTAGTTTGGGAAACACTGATATTGACCATGGGGGTAGCAAGTTGAGCTGCTTGGGAATTTTTTAACAAAATGTTTTTTCATTGAAAATTGCAGATTTAGCCACACTGAAATGTTTCACGGTAAAGGGTCAGTTTGATGCATTCCTCAACTAAAAAAAAAAAAAAAGTTGAAAAAAAAAATTGAAACTGTCAAAACGTGTCATTGCAATACTTTCAAAACAGAAATTTCGATTTTCTGGCCAGGAGTGACTTTTTATTTCAAAATGTACGCTAATTATAGTACAAAGTACAAAACGGTTGAAATCAAAGCAAACATGTTTTGAAATGATCAAAATGAAACATTGATTGACCCAAACTAAACATTTTTTAGCATTTACAGTGTGCAAAAATTGTCAAGATTTTAACGTTTTGTCCCAATGCCAGATGGTAAAAATATCCAAAAATCTCAAAAGTTGTTGCGGGAAGGGAAAACAGTGGCCTGCCCCGCTCTAGTTGTGACGCTTACTTGAGGGAAGAGAAGGCCTGATCTTGAACAGTGGGTCTAGGTTTGTGGGAAGCTGGATCAAGCTTCACTCTGAACTTGGAATGAGCTCACTAAAAGGTATGCAAATCTCAGGAAACAATTAGCAATCCTAAACTGAGTTTTGACTAGATAACGAAAAATTGAAATCTGGCTAATCAGACCTCTTTTCTGTACAAAAGGTTCACATAACTCTCTTGTGGGTCCTGGGCTCTGTTCCTAGCTCTATCATTGGTCACATTACTTAAACTTTCCGTGTCTCAGTTTTCCCATCTGTAAAATGAAGACAATAAATATACTACATAAATTATAAACTGTAAATAAATAAATAATAAAAAATCTAATTCAGGGGGGTTGTGACGATTAAGGAGCATTTTATTGGCTGATGTAAATGGTCATAGCTCCACTGAAGTCACAGTAGCTTTAACAATTTATATCAGCTGATGATCTGCCCCTATGGTTTGTAAAGCACTCCTTGATCCTCAGATGAAAGGCTCAATAGAGTAGAATATTATTGTTATTTATAAGGTGTATATTTGTAGATCATTTTGAAAAATAACCTATTTTAGTAAGTAGCAAAAGCTATTGCTGCGAGTTTTGTGTTGTTAATCAAACACAAATGCTTGGTCAATTTGATCTAGTACCAATTCCTAACGCTATGGGCTCTTTGTAGGGGGAATCCCTGGGTGTAGTGGAGCCATCATTGTGGTTCTATTCCAAGCTCTTATCACACATCACATAAGAGGTGTGGCCAAAGGAAAGAGTATCTGATTGGAGCACCTCTATAGTCTGGCTATTTTGGGCTGGCAGAATGTTCCTTTGGGGCCGTAGGCAAAAAGGAGTAAGTTAGAACAGCCCTAACTTAAGTCAGGAAACAAACTAGCCACAGAATCCACAAGCTACAAAGCTTAACCACCTTCCCTCCCACCTCCCTTGGGTCTAGTACCAAACACAGAATTGGGCCTTACATTTTTCATCTTTCACTCTCTGTGTATTCAGGGTTGGGGGTTTGGGGTTTTTTTTGGGGGGTGTGGGGGAGAGGAGATCATGATTTAGTCTTTTCCACACCATATTTTTCTTCTTTTCTTTTAAGTGAAACAATGACTACAACACTAGAAATCAGTGGTTGGCGGTATCAGTCAAGTTTTTATTTCCAATTAGTTCAAGGAAATGTGCGTATGTTTATTTTATAATATGAAATATACAGTAGTTTTATGTTAAAATGACAGTTACAAACACAAAGACTGGTTTCCCATTTTAAAGACGGTTTCCTGCATCAGCAGGTGCAAAGGACATTATATAAGCTCATTTTGCAGGGCTACCTTTGGAATAAAATGGTATCTGGTGAACTAAGACACCATTGTCCTAATATGTTACAGAATGGCATATATTCACTGCAAAATGGCATATTTGATTGTCTTAATTGCATATCTAATTCTTTAAAATGCTTTGCTTTCATAGTTGTGACAAAACATATTTTAAACTGCCAGGTTATACAAAAATCGAAACTGCTATAATATCTCCAGTGGAAGAATTTTCTGACAATCAAAACTAGTTTTTTCTTTATGAAAAGGTTCTATATAGAAAATGATCCGTTAAAAACGACAACAAAAACCTACTGGTATTAACAATTTGTATTTGAATCAGATTTGATAATATTTTAACAACTTATATTTGGAGACAACATTTTTCTGTTTTGATTTGAGATTTGCAAAGGGAGACGGGGGGGGGGAAGCATCTAAATATGAGAAATGTAAATTTTTTTCTTTCAAAACTGAAATGTTTTACAATAAGCAAAGAGCTAACTTTCTAGTTGCTAAGAGACCTGAATCAAAACAACCACCTTTTCCAGCATAGGTTACTGCTTAACTCATTGTGGTCTCTGGCTTCCTACAGTAGAATGTTGAGATGGAGCAATAAAAAAAAATCTCCATTATGTAAACATTGGCAAAGAACCTTTGTGTACGTATTTCTTTGATTGCAAGTTACACTTGGGGTGCTACTGAAATTTCCTTGTTATTCTTTCTAAGCAAAACAAAAGCAGGGACATGTCAAAGTACATACAATCACAGTTAGGATGTTTCCATTTAAGTAATAAGACAACTGTCCAACGTGTGACCCCTTTAAAAACAAAGACGATGGTTGCAAGCAATATCTTTAAGTAGTGCATGCTCTGTATTGACTAACTCCCACACTGCCGATGTCTTTGATCCCCCGTGTAAGAGAATGTGATGCTGCAGGTCAGCCATGACAACTACAGTGTCATTTTCTACAGAAGACATTTTCAGGAGTGAAGGCTTATGATGTCGGTGTCTGCGTGTAGGAAATCAAACTCATAATCAAAAGGCATCATAAACATATTTGATCACTGTTCAGGGAGTTTCCAAAATGGGCCACTGGAGAGACTCCTTTTATTACAGGGCCAATCCCAGATCTAATCAAATCAAATGCACTTTAAAGCCCTGTTGATCAATCTGGAGGAAATGTCCAAACTAAAGATCTGGAGTACAATATTTACCCATGTTGATACATCCCTCTCATATGCAGAAGGCCAAGGCATAAGTTTCTGCACCTTACTGAAGGCTGATCTATTTGGCTGGAAATTGGACTAAGCTACAAAGAAGGTTGCTTGGACCTCTCCAAAGGGACCTCTTTCTAGTTCCATTCAGCTCCCCTAGCTGCTTCAAATGCACTGACAATTTGCTTTTAGGTCTCACAGGAAAAAAACGTATTATAAATATTCCAGTTAAAGGGTTAGTTAACAATGACATCCTTCTTTAACCGTAGATCTATACATTGTAGGTCCTAGTCTTTAGCAGTTAAACTTCCTTAGAAGTTTATGACCAAGGAACCTGTCCATCACCAGGGCATGTACCATACATGTTCTTTATACTAAACTACTGTCATTACTCCTCTGATGGAATATACAAGCACCAACTCCCAAGTTGGTTTCACCTTTGGCCTACAGTCAGGACACTGTGTAAATGGGTCTTTTTATACCACTTCAGGAGTTGGAAATCAGCACTTGCTTTCAGACACTTGATAACAGATGTAGACTTCTTTGCAAGCCTCCCCTCACCCCCCAAACTATCAGAAGATGGAAGAGATTTAGACAGGGAGCTCATGGTGTGTCTAGGGCTGGTCTACACTAACTCCCCAATTCGAACCAAGATACGCAACTTCAGCTACGTGAATAACGTAGCTGAAGTCGAACTATCTTAGTTCGAATGAAAAGGTACTTACCCGGGGTCCACACGTGGCACGCAGGCTCCCCCGTCGACTCCGCCTACTCCGTTCGTGGAGCAGGATTACAAGCGTCGACGGGGGAGCACTTCCTGGTTCGATTTATCGCGTCTAGACAAGACGCAATAAATCGAACCCAGAAGATCGATTGGACTCCTCCAACGGGACGCGTAAGTATAGACATACCCTGATAGTCATCAGGATAAGTTGTATTAAAGCAAGTACTATACATAATACACGAAGAACAAATAGAGCATAAAACTGTATGCAACAGGAAAGAGTTACTCAATAGATAAGAAAGACCTAAATCTGATGATAAATATTTGTTCGCCTCATGTACCAAGTTTAAAAAAACAAAGCGTTCTGAAGCCTATTACAATTCGCCTAGGACTGTGAAGCCTTGAGGATATGGTACCCTGTTGTCCAGGTAGTTTCTCCCTATCACTATCATGAACGCTAGGTTGGAATCCTGCCCAGTTACTGTTTGTGGGGAGGAAGTTCCATAAACCCTATTTCCCTACTAGCATATCCATGCAGAACTGCACAGGAGTCAGCTCAGAACAAATAATCTGAAGGGATATTGTCTTTGTTTTGTATTGATAGAGGCCTAATAGATTTTATAAGGTTTGGTGCAAAATACAAGTTACCACTTTTGTTTATATACCTCAAACATAGAGATGGAAGGTTCACAGAAACCTTTAAAAGAGTCTTGGTTTTGATAGGTGGCCTTATTTTATTTTGTGGGTTTTGCTTTTTATTTTTAACTACAGGCTTTGACTTTAACATGACATAGCTCTTCAGACACATGACCCATTCAATGGTGTGGTTCAGTGTTAGTCTAATCAAAACATGTTAGCCACATGAATATTTGTGAAACGTACAGATGACAGCTTCACTATATGCATCCAGGATGAACTATCTCTTCAAATGAATGACATCAATGTAATCTCTCTGAATTCAGCAAACTATAAGTCATGTCAGCTATGTTCTACCAACTTTACAAGACTGTAGGACCCTAATCAATCTCACAGTCATGTTTTTAATCCAAAATCTTTAACCTTGCCCATTTACAATGTCATGCCTCGAAACACACATAGCAAACCAGACTCATTTTCTTTCTTTGAAATTGTCCTTAATAATTTCTGTACTTGCTGACTCATAAACAATGTGATTGTCAGGGAAGTCTAACTACTTCCTCCAAATGATTTTCTTATACAGAGTATTATTTAGGATGATATTTTAAATTGGCTGAAATCTAAAAATAAAATGAATCATTAATATAAAGAGCTGCTATTTTATTTCTATTTATAATGAATATATATATATATATATTTGCATTCATAATTTAGGAGGACAATCTAATTTTCTAGATATAAGCCACAAAAATTATATATTAAAGCCTGATTGTATGCTAAAAGCATAGTGCTGCCAAAAAACAATTAACGTTCTGCATGCTGGCTTGATAAAGCCTTCCTTCATAATTAACTAATTAATTTTAAATTGTTTAATTTTTAAAGAGGCTAAGAAAGAGATCTGATAAAATACAAACAATTCCAAATACCAAATTGTGAAATATGAGACTTGATCAAACCTGTTAAACCAATAAACCTGTTAAGTATATTTGTGCATTAATTTCAGGGGCTACATCAATACTATTAAGAGATTACAGTACATGCTCTCGTTTCCAAGGCTAAAGAATGTTCCACTGTATGTGGGTGCTGAGGAGAAGAAGGCTAATGAGAAAAAGAGTGATTGTGACAAGCAATTATGTCACCTATGTGAATAGCTTAATTTTCTAAATTAGCCACTTTGATAATTATGACATCTCATTTGTCTTTTAATTCCATGAGCTGTGAAGTTTACCTTTGCTAATTTTTTTTGCAATCAGATAAGAGGCTTTGATAAGCCAAGGGTCTATTATATGCCTGAAAAACTCACATTTCAGTCTGATTGTGTCTGCTCATCTGCTTGAGCTAAAGCAAACAGCACTCTTCACAAGAGCTCTCCAAACAAGGCTTCCACTCCTTCTGTTTGCACTATTAAAAAAATGTTTGCTAAGCAAATTAATAATGTAAATAAGACTGCAAGTGGAAATGCTTAGCCTGCTTAAGAGTGAAAGCAAACAGTTTTCAAGCACTTTTCAAATCACTTCAACAGCCGTTTGCATACAAGCAATTAGCATGCTCATTACAAATAGTTCTTATCTACTCATTATAACATTTCTAAGATTCGCTGACAAATATAAAGGTCTTTCTTTACTTATTTTGACTTGTAGGGGATATATAAAAAGTTTGCATTTAATGAAATTAATCCCAGAAAATAGTATTTTAAAAGAATTTTCCTGTGTTTAGCTATAATTCACGATGAAGCTAATATTCAGTAAATAATACTGTGTGCATGTGGATGTTATGTATGTATTTGTACCACTATGTACTATATACTGTGTATACAGAACATTAAAAGGAATATTTTAAATGAGTTTTATAAATACCTGTGACTGTCATTATCTTTATTCAACGAATAGGCTGATTATCTCTTTGGGAGCTGTGGTAATAACCACCAGCTGGGGCCAACTTTGGCCACAGGACTGAGTGATTAGCTTTCTCACTGAAAAGCACTGGCAATATATTTCAAAGTTGCTGAAATATAACTTCTATTCCTTTTTAAAATGTTAATTCATTTGACATTTATTGAAAAACTTAAATTAACCAAAAATGAATAGTTTTACACTAAATCAACACTAACATTTTCCTATTTCCAATTATTTCTAAAGCCAAACACGATTTTTGTTCATCCGTACTTTGAATCACCCAAGTGTCAAGATTATCAATACCATATTAATATGGTACCACCTATAGTCCAGGTCATAGACCCTATTGCGCTAGGCGCTGTACAAATACAGAACAAAAAGATAGTCCCTACCCCAAAGAGTTTATAATCTAGATATGTCTGCTTCCTTCTTCTTAATAATAGAACCATACTAATGTAGGACTAGAAGGGACACTGATCACTCATCTAGTCCAGCCCCTGTGCTGAGGCAGGATCAAGTATATTGGACCATCACAGACAGGTCTTTGTCCAACCTTTTCTTAAAAACCTCCAGTGACAGGGATTCCACAACCTTCCTTGGAATCCTATTCCAGAGCTTAACTATCCTTATAGTTAGAACGTTTTTCCTAATATCTAATCTAAATCTCCCTTGTTGCAGATTAAGCCTGTTACTTCTTGTCCTACCTTCAGTGAACATGGAGAACAACTGATCACCATTCTCTTTATAACAGCCCTTAACATATTTAAAGGCTGTTATCAGGTTGACTCTCAGTCTTCTTTTCTCAAGACTAAACATACCCAGTTTTTTCAACCTTTCCTTACATGTCAGGTCTTCTAAACCTTTTATCATTTTTGTTGCTCTCCTCTGGACTCTTTCCAATATGTCCACATCTTTCTTAAAGTGTGGCACCCAGAACCGTACTGCAGCTCAGGCCTCACAAGTGCTGAGTACAGCAGGACAACTACTTCCTGTGTCTTACATATGACACTCCTGTTATTTCCAGCGTGATATTAGCCTTTGTCACAACTACATCACATTATTGACTCATATTCAATTTGTGATGCTTTATAACCCCAGATCCTTTTCAGCAGTACTACTGCCTGGACAGTTATTTCCCATTTTGTAGTTGTGCATTTGATTTTTCCTTCCTAAGTGAAGTACTTTCCCCCTGTCTTTATTGAATTTTATATTGTTGATTTCCAATCAATTTGTCAAGGGTTAGTGTCATCCAGCTTAGTATCATCCACAAATTTTATAAGCATGCTCTCCACTCCTTTATCGACTAGATACGTCCTCCCACTTTGATACGGAACCATTGATAACTAATATTTGAGAATGGTCTTTCAACCAGTTGTGCACCCACCTTATAATAATAATATATATAATATAATAATTTCATCTAGACTGCTTTTCCCTAGTTTGCTTATGAGAATGTCATGTAGGACTGTGTCAAAAGCCTTACTAAAATCAATCTAGATCACATCTACAGCTTCCCCTGTATCCACTAGGCCAGTAACCCTGTCAAAGAAGTAAATTAGGCTAGTTTCACATAATTTGTTCTTGACAAATCCATGTTGGCTATTATTTATAACCCTATTATCCTGCAGGTGCTTACAAATTGATTGTTTAATAATTTGTACTAGTATATTTCCAGGTATCGAAGTTAGGTTGACCGGTCTATAATTCCTGGGTCCTCTTTGTTTCTCATTATAAAGATAGGTACTATGTTTGCAGTTCTCCAATCTTCTGGGACTTCACCTGTTCTCCATGAGTTCTAAGAAATAATTGCTAATGGTTCCAAGATTGCTTCACCTAGTTCCGCACGTACCCTAGGGTGAATTTCATCAGACACTACTGACTTGAACACATCTTACTTATATAAATATTTGTTAACCTGTTTGTTCCCTATTTTGGCTTGTGTTCCTTTCCCCTTGTAGTTAAGCATCCGGTCACAATTTACCTTTTTATTCTTTTCGTTGCATGTTGTTTTTGTTATTCTTTTTGTTATATTTCACACACATGTATGTGATTTTCTTTTCTTTGTATTTAGATGCACCTAGAATCTTTTATAGTAAACCTGAGATTTTCTATTAAAGAACAATAGCCAGATTTTAAGAGGTGATGGGAATCCACAAGTTTCACTAAAATCAAGGGGAGTTCAGAGTATGCAACTTCTCTGTAAAAGGAGGTTATGAGTAGAACTGGGCAAAACTTTTTGACAAACTCTTTCTGGCAAAAAATGGTGATTTGTGACCATGACATTTTTCGCAAATTCAAGTCAGTTTCAGTGAATTGTTTCAGTTGTAAAAATGAAAAAAATCTGAAAAAAGACATTTTCAAAATGAAACATTTGACTTCTCAATTTGAAAGAACTTTTTTATTTGAAATTACTTTAAATTTAAATTTTTAAAAATTTAGAAAGGACAAAAGCTCAAATTATAAACAAAATATTTAATTTCAGGTCAAACTAAATATACTATTTCAGCCAAAATTATTTTTTTAAACTTTTCTATTAACTGAATTAAAAAAAATAGTTTTTATGTCGATCCAAAACTACTTTAAAAATATCAGAATTGCCAGCAAACCAAAAAGATTTGTAATTTGCACGGCCCCAGTTGTGAGTCTAATTTGCATGCGCAAATCGAATATTTACATATACAAGGCCACTGATGCATTAAACTAACCGTGTGTGTTCACAAATACTCAGTTTACATGTGCCCATCTTTGAAACACTGAACCTAAAGCTTTCTCCTTTTAGCTCTATCATTTCTTTGTATATCATAAGGGCACTTGAATCCATTTACCTAAAAGGTAAATTATATTCCAGAGCATCTGTCCCCACCTTTAATTTAGCAGCCTATTTTGGGCCTTTTGTGCTTATTGCATATATTTTCATAGATTCCAATGCCAGAAGTGACCATTGTGATCATCTAGTCTGACTTCCTGTGTAACAAATGTCATAGAACTTCCCAAAATAATTCCTAGACCGTATGTTTTAGCAAAACATGCAATTTTGATTTTAAAATGGTCAGAGATGGAGAATCCACTCTGACCCTTGGTAAATTGTTCCAACTGTTAATTTTAACTCACTGTCAACAATATACTCCTTATTTCCAGTCTGAATTTGTCTAGCTTCAAATTCCAACCATTGGGCTGTGCTATACCTTTCTCTGCTAGACTGAAGAGGCCACTATTTAAATATTTGTTCCCCATGTAGATACATATAGACTGGAATTAAGTCACACCTTAACCTTCTCTTTTTTAAGCTAAATATATTGAGGTCCTTAGGTCTATCACTGTACGGAATGACTCTTCTCCACTATTTTTATTTTGCCCATGGATCTTCTGTGCATCACCAAGCTGGGCACAGCATACTGAGGATATGTCTACACTGCAATTAAAAATGCAGCTGGCCTGTGCCAGCTGACTCAGATTTGTGGGGCCAAGGCAAAGGGGCTGTTTAATTTCGGTGTAAGATGTTTGGGCTCAGGCTTGTGCCTGGGCTCTAGGACCCTGGGAGGTGGGAAGATCCCAGACCTTGGGCTGCAACCTGAGCTCGAACTTCTACACTGCAATTAAACAACCTCTTAGCTTGTGCCCCACGAGCCCAAGTCAGTTGGCATGGGCCTAGCCGTGGGTGTCTAACTGCAGTGTTGACGAGAACCTGACTGTACGGGATTCTGCCAAAAGAGCTATTTAACATATTAACCTGCACACTGGATTCAAGGATGAGTCTGGCCAATGTGCAGGTGTTCTTGATTGTAGATAAAGGATGGGCAAATGAGAAAAAAAAGAAGATAAATGCAAGGTGGTCAGGATGCTGGCCATGCTGAATTCAAGCAAAGTTATTTCCATGCATTAATCAAAGAGGTCTGTATCTGCGACCCAATTGTAAGTATAAAAGGAACCACTAAGAAAGAAAAGAATGATATTTTGCCATTGACACATAGACTATACCTCAGACAGTTTGGTCAGTGCCTGTAAATATATATATGTGGGGGCAGGGTGGCTATGTGCACACACCTCATATAAAGGAGGTAAGGAATGACTAAGATAAGAAGTAAATAGCAAAGCTGAGCAATTTCATTTTTTTAACCTCCAAGCACTAATCAAATACAAAATAACCTGACAAAGCTAAAGCAGACATTTGATTTAACTTGCCAAGTATCTCAGTAACATGGTCTCTTCCTTCACTCTCACTTTTACCCATCGGTATATCTATTGCCAGAAGTCAGTAGCAGACAATATGTTCTTCAAAAAATAAAAATAAACTGTATTGCAATTATTTCAACGTGACATATTGGCATAAAATGGGCAGAAACCAATGAAAAGAGTGCTTTACCCACTGACGACAACTACAATTGGGCCTAATTCTATGAAGTCCCATTACTTTGATCAGGATGGCAATCTATGTCCTATTCAAGTATAAGGTTATAGCCTCGGGGAAATGCAAAAAGCTGTGATACTGGGCTTTTTGGTAATAATGATGCACATGCTTTTACTTTTTTTATACATAGCACTGTAATGTAAGGGCCTTTTTTTCTTTTGGTTAAAGATAACGAGGAAGGTTTTTCATGC
This sequence comes from Chelydra serpentina, assembly GCA_037349315.1. Lineage (NCBI taxonomy): Eukaryota > Metazoa > Chordata > Testudines > Chelydridae > Chelydra > Chelydra serpentina. The sequence continues at coordinate 24,117,475 of JBAIAC010000048.1, forward strand.
TTGTTGAAGTTTTGTCAGCCACATTTTCCACCTTTCTTTTATGCTAATACTGTTCAGATGTAAGAAGGGCAAAACCAGTGGTGTAGCTAGGAGTGGAAATTTGCGTGGGCTTTGAATTCCGGGTGGGGAGCTGGCAATGACAGACTATACTATAACGGGGTTCAAAAGGGAGCTAGATAGATTCATGGAAGATAGGTCCATCAATAGCCATTAGCCAGGATAGGCAAGAATGGTGTCTCTAGCCTCTGTTTGCCAGAAGCTGGAATTGGGTGACAGGGCATAGATTACTTGATGATAACCTGTCTGTCCATTCCCTTTGGGGCACCTGCCATTGGCCACTGTCAGAGGACAGGATATTAGGCTTGATGGACCTTTGGTCTGACCCATTCTTATGGCTCTTATGACTGTGCTAGCTCAGTCTTTTCCCCTGACACCATGCCTTCTTCCTAGCCCTGGTGCCCCCAGATACAGGGCTTCACCTGCTGAGCTGGGCACGTGCATGGGGCCAGGACCCCATCCCCCATGCTCCAGTGTGGGTAGCTGCAGGGGTAAAAGAAATTCCCCCACTTGGGGCTGAAATTCCCCACACTCCTTAGGGCAGAGGGGGGATAATATGCACCAATACCCCCCTTCAGTTGAGCAGAGTCCAAAGGCTAATCCTCCCTCCCACGACAGGGTACCCACCCAGGAAAACAGGTTCCCCGAGCCTCGCCATCTTGGGAAGAGAGAAAGTTTATCTAGAGTGGGGAGGGAAAACTGGGGGGTGGGGGCAGCTGGACGGAGGAGGGCAGAGGCCTAGGGCCGGAGTTGGGGTGAAGAGGCAGCACCCAGGGAGGTGTGGGAGTGGCAGAACTGGGGAGCATAGCAGAGCCTGGAGCTGGGGGTGCAGGGACAGGACTGGGGTACAGGAGGGATTGAGGATGCAGGAGGGAGGTGGTGGAGGGATCTGGGGCCCTGGGGAGGGCGGTCAGGAGACACAGAGACAGGAAGGATCGGGGAGCCCACCTCCCGCCACTCCCTCTAGACGGCTCTTACCACTCAGCAGGCACCAGAAGACAAGGCTGCCTGGGGCACACAGGCTGCGGGGTGCACTCATGGTGCAGAGGGGGGCCCTGCCAGGGCTTGAGTGCCGCCCGCCCCAGGCTCAGTGTCCATCTGTCCATGTCCCTCTGTCCTGCCGGCGCAACTGTGTGTATGCATCCAGCACTGTGCGCTGCTGCCTCTGTCTCCGGCATCCTGCCTGTGCCCAACCCAGTCATGAGCCTAGGTGCCCGGCCTGGCTCCGCGCCAGCCCTGTTCCCATGAGGCATACCCCCTGCCTCGTATGACTCACCCCCTCCCAACCTGTGGATTCGGGGGGCTCTGGGCCCACCCGCACTCCGTCCTGGATTTCAGGTGCCCAAGTGAACTCCGTGCCACTGTGACAGCACTATACCCCTGCTCAGACTTGGGTGGGCCTGGATGTTAAGTGGATGGGCCACAGCCCACCCAGGCCCACCTGTGGCTACGCCCCTGGGCCACACTATGAACTCTCATGTCCAAAGGTAAGCTACTTGCATGTATAAATAACTGCTGTTCCAGAGACAACCCAACAATACTCTGCCTAACCAATTCCCACCAGGCAGACCTGATGTTGACTCCCTTCCCCACAACTTCACCCACACTAAGTCAATCCACCTGAAATGACATGTGAGTTTCTTCTACAGTAGAACTTTTCTGAAAAAAATGAGGGAAAATGACTATGGCTCTTATAAGAAAATTCAAAAGAATTAAATGTTTCCCTTTTAAAAAGGTTTATAACTTTTTATTGGCTCACCATATTGTAAAATTAGTTTGAGGTTGTAACTCTTTATTGTGCATCCCTGCCCTCCCCTCATGAACCCATGTAAGGGCCATTAGGATTTCCTTAGGATTGGGAGTGGGGTATAGGCTGGCCTAGTGCCTGTATCCGTAACATTCCTTTTTCCTGTTTTCTCTTTTTCAGATATCTTGGAGATGCACCTGAGGCAGTTCCCACACTTTGAAATCCTGGCCCAACTGAACTGAATGGCTAAACTCCCATTGGCAGGGCCAGAATTTCACCCACTGATGCAAACCCTAGGCCTCAGTAAATAAAGTACATTAATTTAGAGTTTGAGTACTATTAAATTAGGTTAAACTCTTTAATGGTGCATTTTATTTGTATGGTATTTTTAAACTGTATTAGGAGGAATGCAGCTAGAGAATTCTAATAATTTGGATTAATTTAAATCTCCTCTTCGTGGTCAACCACATCTGCTGGATGATCTAGGGATAGGGTCAGAGCCGTGGCCCTGCTATCTCATACCCTCCCAACAGAGCGTGACTGTGTTCAACTCTCATTCTCTGGGGAAATTTTTTCACTCATTCCACCCTATGACAGACAATCAATACATTATTTTATAAAAATATATTTTTGCCAGTGATTTAAGGACACAAAACTCAAGGGTTTTCCAAAAATCATTTTGGTAATGATGGTTTAACCCAGGGTTTCTCAAACTGGGGTCCATGGACTCCCCGAGTCATGTCCGGGGCTGCCAGCCTTGCTGATCAACTCCTCTCCCTCCCTCCCAGTGCCTCCTGCACACTATGGAACAGCTGTTCAGCGGTGTGCAGGAGGTGCTGGCAGGGAGGGGGAGGAGCAGGAAGGGGGCACGCTGGGGGGAGGGAGTGGAAAGAGGTGGGGAAGGGGAAGGGAGGGAGCAGGGGTGGGAAGAGGTGGGGCCTGGGGAAAGGGGTGGAGTGGGGGACTTGAGGGATCCTGAAAATTTTTAAGTCAAAATGGGGGGTCCTCAGGTTGCTAAAGTTTGAGAACCGCTGGTTTAGCCTACTCCGTTGCCCTAGGAAAATAGTAATTTTTTGCCCCCTCACCTGTCTAACCTACCCTAATGACACAACACTATACATTTATCCTCATGCCCTATAGGCTGCCTGGAATTATTACAGCTGAATGTGGTAAACAGACAAAAATTCAGGTGTATATATTTACACACACACACACACACACGCACACACGCGCGCGCGTGAATGGAAAAGTCTCAAATGACCAGAGACATCTAGTAAGCCCAAGAAAAGATCGGTTTACCGTTTCAGTATTTTGACCATTGGATATAGGCCATTGTTTACTGATTCCCCAGGCTTGATAAATTCAACCTCTATATAAATACACTGCAGGGTTGCCAACTCTCATGATTTTAACGTGAGTCTCATTATGCGGTGCTTTTCTTAAAACTCCAGTTCTTGGAGTCAAGTGATTATGGGAGAATCACTGCTTTCATTTAAAAAACTATGTTTCTAGCCCTTGTGGCTGTGGAGAAAAGCTTGAAAATGTGACCTGAGTGCACCCAAAAAGACTCACAAACCAGAAGACAAAAGGAAAATGACCCCCAAATGTAGTGTTTTTTTAAAATCACATGATTTAAAGCCAATCTCATGATTTTTGAATTGTTGGGATTGGCCATTCTGATACATCCTCAGTCTATTGAAAGCAAATAGGGAAAGAATGGATGACTACCTTGTATTTGGTTTGTCATTTACTGCATGGATCAGTGCTGTATGGTGGGAGAAAAGAGGGTAGAGTGCTATGCAGCATTCACTTGTCTAAATTCCTTAGTAACAAAATCCCCTGTTTCACACCACCTGGCAGCTGAGAATATTATCAAAATATTATGTACGATACAAACATTTGCAAATTAATTTGTGTAGTAAAGTAAGATAATGTTAAGTACTGAACAATTATAATGAATTAAATCTGCTTAAATATGTAGAAGGATAATAAGGAAAGACCCTTTATTGCATATAATAAAAAAGAATGAAAAACAATAATAATAATAATGCTTTTATTTCTAAAGAGTGCTTTTCTTGCCACCCCTCCCTAAGTTGTTTAGGGCAAGGGACTGTATAAAGCCTCAGATGCCACAGAGATGGGCATGCTGTAGAAATCTAAGTAGAACAGTACAGCAAATAATAATAACCAGTTGAAAAATTGCATTATAATCAATTGGTTTATCAGAATTAGTTGGTCCAATTCATTTTTTATTCTGAATAATTTCAAGGCCCTGCTCCCACTAGAGACAAGAGCATAACACCCACTGATGTCAATCTCAGCAGGACTGAATGATCAACTCAGTCATGAGTTTCTACTACAATACTGCTTACCATTCAGCTACCTAGCCTTCCTCTGTGAGGCTGGGATAATGTCTTCCTATTTGCCTGTACAGCATCTTCTGCAATGGAGTTATGATGTTGGTTTGGTGACTCTGGGTGGGATTATCCATGTGTGTAAAGTTAATTATGGTCAGAATCTTCAGAAGGGCTCAGTACTCATCATCAAAGCTAGATTTTCAAAAGAGCTCAGCTCCTGTTTAAAGCACTAAAATGAGTGGCGAGACTTTCAAAAGAGTTTAGGATGCAGGGTGCACATTCGCTGCAGAGCTCTTGTGAAAGCTCTCGGTACCAAAAAGGGAGTTAACCTCTTTTGAAAATCTGGCCCTGCTTAAGGGTGTTAGTCTCCTGGTGATCTGGCTGTAATACCGAAGTGTGCAGAATTGGGGATTTCAGTTTTCAAGCTTTTCAAGCAAGAGACTGTACAGCCAGGTCCGGCGCTTTCACTAGGCGACCCTAGGTGGTCGCCTAGGGCGCCAGGATTTGAGGGACTGCATTTTGCCGCCCTCAGCAACAGGCGGCTGCCTCTTGCCTCCCGGCTCCACGCAACGTCTCCCGGTGGTGAGGTGAGCTGGGCGCGGGCCCCGGGGCTGGCGGGGAGCTGCCGGTGGGTGCTGAGCACCCACCAATTTTTCCCCATGGGTACTCCAGCCCCGGAGCACCCACGGAGTTGGCACCTATGGTGACGAGGGCTGTTGCCCTGCCACTGGGGCTCAGCAGGGCTTTGCGGGTGGCTCACCACAGCTGCCTCCTGCTTCCCGGCTCCACGCTTGGCTCAGCGGCTGAGTGCGGAGCCGGGAACCAGGGGGCGGCTCGCTGTGGGCGGGGGTGGGGGGTGGGGAGCCAGCTGCCGCGGCCCACGGGCAGGGGTGGCTGAGCTGTCGTGGCCTGCGGGCAGGGGGGCTGAGCCGCCGCAGGGGGGATGGGGAGCCGCCTGCCACGGGTGGGGGGGGGGGCACAGGGCTGGTACAAGGAAGTTTCGCCTAGGGCGCAAAACTTCCTTGCACCAGCGCTGTGTACAGCTCATAGTCCACTGCTTGTGCTTAAAAAAATACACCTACAGTTAATGGGAGTTCTGCATGCAGAAGGCCCCAAATTTGCTAGATCAGGCCCCAAATTTGAATATAAGATTGATAATCCCCAAATGGTAAAAAATGAAAAATTAATAATTTATGGTACTGTTATTTTCAAATGTGTAGTTGGTTGGCCCCTCTTCATGTTATGTGGACCATCTTGAATTTTTCATACCATCAAAAATAATCATAAGCCAGTTAACGTCTGGAAGAGATTTTCCTGCTGACTAACTAAAGTTTCCAGCTGCTGTTCTAATTCTTCTGTTTTATTTTCTCATGTCTTTCTACTCTGAAGGAGAGAAGTCAACAGCTGGAGTCACACAAAAGGCATGATTGATGGCTGCAGGACCCAGATGGCAAACTCTAGAAAATGTTGCTGGCAGATATCTTTACTGCTGGAACGGGTTTTTTTTCCCACTGTTCACTTAGCTGAGGCTTTTACTAAACGTTGAGCAGCAGTCACTTCTTGGCTAACTCTATTCAAGCTGCATTTGGATCTTGCTGGGATGGCTTTGGCCTCATAAAATTCATTGTTTATATTCACTCTTGATTATGAAGAATTTGCCACCTGATATGCTCTCATATTCCTATGACTGCTTCAAAATAGCTGCCATCCATGGGATGTTTTGACTTTACTTTTATTGCAGAGAAAATTCTTCCATAAAAACCATGTCATGCTGTTTAAACATACTGTACATGTTATGTGGGTTATTTATAGAACGGTGAGAGTTTTGAAAGGCTAGTATTCGCTCTTTATTTAATAGGTCTCTCAAGTCAGGAGCACGCAGTAGGGCACTAGAAAAAAATCTCTGAGAAATATTGTCATTTGCAAAGTCTTCCACCTCAACTAGTCTCATTCTCAGCTAAAAACTAAAATTTGTGTATATATAGAAACATTGGAATCTTTCAGGCTCTCTATTCTCATCCCAGGCCTTGTGGGTGAACACAAGAAGCACAAGGTGTTTTGTAGGAACTTGTCTGCCAGAATTTGAAAATCTCTCAGACAGGTCACGTCAACCAAGTTATGGTGTGTAAAATAACTGCAGTTTTAAGCATAAGCTTCATCTACTGGTGACTCAGGCGGCTCTCTTCCCTTTGAGGCAATATTGTACCACTGCCTCAGCATACTGCTAGAATTCCACCTATCCTGTATCTTTAGTTGTTGTTTTTTTAAAAAAAGGAAATGAATGTTCTTTAATGGCACACTCTGTAGGATAGGTGGAATTTAAAGGACCAGGAATATTTACAAATGAATATTTTATTATAAAAAAATTTATAGACATATAAGTTAGCTCCGAGCAAAAGGTCCAAGTTTTACAGAGCAACAAAAAGGATTATCCTTTGGTTATTTGCTACTTGTTGAATTTTCCCCTGTAAATTGAAGCTGAAGGGCCAAACTGAGACTTGATGTAATGGGTGCAAAACCTCCTTTGACTTGCAGGCCAGAACCTGGCTTGAAGACTATCAACACATCTTTCAGTCCCTTTACATCAGAAAAGGTCTGAATCAACAGTATGATTTTCCTTCACCCGTTCAGTGGCTTAGGATATGAGACACACATTTTGGGAAGGGCACTCAGGCATCCCTAGATTTCAAATATTGAATAATATAGTACATAAACATAAAGAAAAAAAAGTTGTTTTTTTTTTTAAAAGACAAGTCACTGGGCAACTATGAGAGATGAAGCATGAGTGTGCTAACTACTAGTAAAACAAAATAATTTTGGAGTATTATCATCTAAGTGCCTGATCTAAAGCCTGCTGAAGTCATTAAGGCTCAGATCCTCAACATAATTTAGGTACCTAACTTCCATTGAAATCCATGGACCTAAGAGTCTTTCCATTGACTTTAATGGACTTTAGATCAGGGCCATGGAATTTATGAAGTATTAGGATAGTTATTATAAAATCATTTTTACCTTGGGACATGATGCAGGAAGGAGTGATTATCTTGTTAAACTGCTCCCTTCAGAATCCCTTTGACAATGAAAATTAAAAAGACATTTCCATCCTATATGTAGATATCTACAAGGTATTATATAATCAAACCCTGAAGAACAGTTTTCACAATTTTTATTTTTGGTTCTTTTTATGGAATTGTAGCCAAGAATAAAAGATATTAAATATATTTAGCATATAGAGGTGAAAAATAAATGTCTTAATACTATAACACAGGGCCTACTAGGTCTCAGGTCTATAAGATTTTCAGCTTAGCCACATAAGCCTAGGCCTGAAACAGGCTGACATGAGTAGCTGACTGAAAGATAACCCTGTACCACAAAGTGTAAGATTATGGTAAAAGATGTGTTAAGTCAGTGGTTCCCTAACTGAGTCACAACCCCAAGCAGATGGGGTTGCAGCAATGCCTAGTATGTGGACAACACCATTTTGCTGCACACAGTGTGACTTTACATATACAGTGCATGCAAGGTCATGATGCATACAAACTAGTGCGGAGGACATTTTGTATAGCAAAATGGCGTTCCCCTTGTGGTGTGACCTTGCATGTATGGTGCATGCGAGGTCATACTGAGTGGAGGATGCCATTTTGCTCTTCAAAATGGCCCATGCTGTCTTAGGTCTTGGGAGGAAATAATTTATTAAAATGGGGTTGTGCTGGCAAAACGTTTGGGAACTACTGTGTTACATCTGATGTCCTGAAAACTATGCAGCAATAGTCTAGAAATATATGCCACAGTGTGCAGTCAATACCCCAAGATGCCTGGGATTCTGTAATAACCTCAAATTGCTACAGTAACTCATTGACATAGATGTTCATGAGACGAAGGGGAACCAAGGGGATAGCCAGTGAGAAATGGGGCACCCCTAAATTAGTGGGATGTGGAAGTATGAATAAGGAAAAAAGAATTGGAATCCTTCTGTATATGTATGAGCCTTAGCAGGCATAATGATAACTCAGAATAAAAGGGGTTGCCTGGCCTGTGTGCTGGGGGAACCGATGTGGACACAGTAGAATGGCAACCACTGGTGATGATGGTAATGATGATGAAGATGAGGAGGAAGATAATGACTGACACTCCAAGGTCCCCTAGCAGGAGATGTGAGTGATGCTAGTCATAGGGCTAAACACTTTGCTCTCTCTCTCTCTGGTGTTGTATTTCATTGTTTGTGAGATTGTTTATCTCTTTAGTAAGATTCTTAATAAAAGGACAGTTGAGAACTTCTAAGTACATCAGTTGTGGTCGTCGTTCTTTGTGTGCTCCATTATAATGATAATCCTAATGGTGATTCTCAGTCTGCTAATCCTGGTACTGTAGCTGTTCAAGAGGCTGAACCCTTAACCAAGGCCACTGTAATCTAATATAAAACAATCTATCAACAATCAATATATTATTCCAGAAATTAATACGGCAACAGAACATAGCAAAAATATCATGATGTAGGCCTCACAATATAATTTAATTTTTAGTTATGTTGTAGCATCACAGAGGCACTCTCATTGTCAATATAAACACACAGATTAGGTTCTTTGTTTTCTGTGTTGGTTCAATTGTTAAAGAAAGTTGATTTTTGTGAAGAATTCTGATCAAGAATCCTTTAATCTGAAATCCTGAACTGTTACAAATTTTCTGGACTAAAAATGAAGGTTTTAATAAGTTTAGTTTGCCTCTTTTTTTTTTTCTTGTATAGAAAAATAACATCTTTCTTCCACCTATTGAAATTTTCTTTTTTATAAAGCATCTTGTTACCGTATTATTATTAACATCAGTTTTTGTTCTAATACTGGACCCTTCAATTCTTGTCAGTTTCCCTGGTGGATTAAGAGATAAGAGGAATTGGATCTTAAAAACAACACTAATCCAGGACTGGATCTTGGAAGCAGGATAAACTGAAGGGGAAATTCCACATTTCGGGGAGTGCATGGAAAGGAAAAGAGGAGATATTTTTATAGCAGATTTGAACAAATATGACAGCTGTTGGAAACAACTTAGATGTTCTGTATTGCCGGAAGAAGTCCCATTGCAAAGGATTAGCGAGTGTAGTGCAGATGAGGCAGGCAAAGATGCAAACTCCTGTAAATACAGTTTATCACATGGTTGTAAAAATTTATCACAGAGATTTCAAAACCATATATATATATATATGGTATAAGTATCTATAAATGCATATCTATAGACATATATTAATCTCTATATATATACACTGAAATATTCTGACAATGTCCTTGAGGAAGAACATCTGGTGTCACCACATTACCTAGCAATTGTTTCCTTTTAGATTATTCAGGATCCGTTTAGACTGAATTTTCTGCCATTCCCTGTGATCTTTTATCTAACACTTTTACCTGTATTAATGCATTCATCATCCTCTTTTCATGCTGCCATCCCTGTTTTATTGTCACTCTCCCCAGCACATTGTTTGCATCCATCCTATGGTATTCTTATGCAGTGCCCTGTCACAGCTTGAAAAATATATGGTTTGTTATTCATTCTTTGTAGAGCTTGTTGGGCTTTTTCCATATTGACTTCTTAGGTTCTTACATTTCAGTCTCTTATTACTAGTAATAAATTCTAACACTACAGTCAATTTTATTTCAAGTAGAAAAACCTGTCATTGCTTTGTCTCTTCTTGCAAATCTCACTAACATAGCAAACCTGAAGTAAATATCAATATTTGGAAAGTTAAGAGTTTATAGTTTTGTTCCTACAATTTTTAACTTTTCTTAGGTGGGGGAAGACAACTAACCATTCTGATCAAGAACAAAATGATTTTTACTATACATACCTTATTACACTTACCTTTCTTTTATATTGGTTGATGTTTATAGTGATTAGATGTGCTGTGGTCAAATGCTTATAACTATACCTGGAATTCCCATGATGACATTCTGAGGTGCAATCCAGACCCATGAGGGGCTTTGTTACTCCTGCCCTGCAAATCTGGGTGCCTCACAATGCTTAGCTGCTGTAGCTTTTACGTGGGCCTTCCAGCATGCAGGTAACACCTGAGTGTCTGCATAGCTGCAGCCAGCCAGCCACACATTAGTCACACTCTGGCTGCCACCAGCCTTGGCTACTACTTGCAGAGTGACCTCAACACTCCCCCAGTCCTGTATTTCCCCCCAAAACAGGTGTTCTGCACTGCCTAGCCCTCTCCTGAACAGTCCAGATATATTAGGTCCATTGCCCCCCTCAGGAGATCAGTATGTAATATTGCTACCCTAAATGGACGAGTTACCCACACAGTTCACAACACTGGATTCGTTTTGATTAAAGAATAAAACAAGTTTATTTAACTACAAGGAGATAGGTTTAAGTCAGCACAAGTATAAGGCATTAAAGTCAGAAATGATTACAAGAGAAATAAATACAAAATGCTTCCTATATTAAAACCTAAACTAGACTCAAGGTGAAGTCCCTTACCACGTTTCCAGTAACGTTGCTGACCAAATTCTCAGGCCAAGATCTGCTCCCAAAGTCCAAATTCTGGTTTTTTTGTCTTCTCAGGTGAAGGAGAGAGAGAGACTAGAGATAGATACGGGGAGAGAACTTGGGGTGGTTTTGCCCTTCACTTTTACAGTTCAGTCATTCTTTGAAATGCATTTTTCTGAAGGTTACCCCTAGATAAAGTTCATTCCCACTGTGAGGATGGAGACAAGGAGTCTGGTGGTGAAAGAGGTTCCATGCTGTTGTATGCTAAGATGCAGATCTGTTGTTCCTGCTTCCCTTCCTTGCCAAAGAATGGTCATTTGATAGCTGATTGTACATCAGCTTTGATGAGACCTGGCTAGAGGTGTCAACTTGTCCTTTGTCTTTGAGAAATAGGTTTACCCACTCCCCAGACTTGTCCGATAAACACACTTCAGTCATGATTTCAGCTTATGTTCACAACTTTACATATAATGTTGCTACACACATTTCACCATGATATTGACCAGCAAGGTGTTAGTTTTCAAATGATACCTCACAAGGCATATTTTGTACAAAAATTATTACAGTGGTGTGTAGGGTGTGAATACAAGGTTGCATTCAGTCACACATGGATAAACCTTGATAAATTCACTTTTGAAATCTGCGTGTGTGTGTGTGTCTTTTCATTGGCTCAAATTTACTGGCTTTATCAAGCTATTTGTGCTTGGACTGAAATCTTAGCTCCATTCAAGTAATTTGGTCTTAACTATGAGATTTGAAATGTTTCTTTTGTATCAAGACTCTTAGATCCATCCTAGAAAGCTACTTCCTGAAACCTGAAAGTATTGCCTTATTTGCAGAGATGGTCAACAACATAAATAAAACCAAAACATTATATGAGAACCATTCAAAACGGGGGTTGGTTTTTGGGTGAACTGATTCACCAAAATCTAATACTCCAACCGTCCAATAAACCTGATTCTTGAAAGTCAGTGATGACAGTGTAGTAGTTCACAAGATAATTGTCCCTATAAATAAAATGTGATTTATTTAGAGGCCATTTTTATTTCTCTAAGAAATTTCCCCCTAATCCTGACATTTACTTAACTAGTCTTATTTTTTGCACCTAAAAATAAACACTAGAAAATGATGGACTTCTATTATGTGATATTTTCATGAAACTCACTTGTGTGAGTGATAGAGAGATAAAAAATAAGCCAGGTAATGCCAATATATTAATAATGCCGACGTGGCTGTCATGTACATTCTACAAAGCATACGCCAAAGAAAAATGCTGGCATCCTTTGTGTTGAAATATCAGCTTAGTTAAAAGGATTCACAATGAACCATTTCTCTTTTACCCTAACCCCACTAGGTCTGCCAGCAATTCTCAGTGTCTGCCAAAATGAAAAAGGAAGAGCTGCCAAGGGGATGATTTCAAAGTGTGATTTTTGTTTTGTTTTGTTTCAATTTCTCTTGGTCTTAGAGATATTTTATTGCCTAGAAAATCAATCAAGTTGGATGTTAAGATAAGTTAATCAGGAAAGCAGTCAGTGGTAAAGGCCAAACTTGGGCTAACCTTTCTTTGAGTCTTTACATCAAAATGTAGGGAAGACTGGCAAACATACATTGGCAGCAGAAATTGTGTCGACGGGAGAAGGTTTCCCGCTGACACTGTGCTGTCCACACCGGCGCTTCTGTCGGTGTAACTTCTGTCATTCAAGGGAGTGGTTTATTCACACCTTTGAGCGACAAAAGTTCTGCTGACATAAGCAGTAGTGTAGACATAGCCTACGTTATCAGGAACGACTCAAACCACTAGACAAAAAGAGGGAGTTTTGTTGATGTTCATTTTTTGTAAACACAACTGTAAAAATGTGCAGAACTATGTAATTACTAGGATTGTGTAAACAAAGTCCTACAATTTGTGTTATATTTCTCCATACACAAAGTGTAAATGAATAGTCAGACTGAATCACTTTTATTTTAGATTAAAAAGAACAACTCCCCAAGGGTGAGCAAAAATGTTCTATAACAGACATCTCCTCATATTGGTCTGTACTGCAATGAATGCAGCATGGCTGCCATTTTGTGCAGACAGCAGTCCTCGGCTGTAAGGGGCAGTACACAGAAACACTGGATAGCAAAACTGTTTCAACCATGGCAGTTCAAATCATGTTTATATCATGTTTAGAGCAGACTTACCAATATAGAACTGAATTGACCCCACCCCTGGAAATAACTATGGGAAGGATCTGGAAGGATCAACATGTAGTGTAGCTGCATCTACATGGCCTCCACTAGCTACACATGCCCAGGGGACTTCGCATGTTTTCCCAGCCTATGGATTACTTTTTCCTGGACATTTCCCTAGGGCCAAGTTGTAGGTGTGTGTGTGGGAGGGGTGACAATGTGGGTTCCTCCCCACTGAACATAGGTTTAACCTACTCCTTGATCTTGGCCCCTTTCCGTTTCTATCCGTTTTCCACCTACTCCCCTCATGTGGTTCCTGTATCCACGGAAGACTCTCTGTGGGAGTCCCAGCCCGGAAAGGGGTGGGAGAACAATGCCACAGCAGTGCCTGATCACTACTTTCACGTGAGAGGGAGTAGATCTATCTGGTGCAGATGGAACCCCTTCTCTGTGAATGAGGGGTAGGGAGTGAGGAAGGTCTTGGCCACAGCCTTTTTTTCTAATGTAGACAGACCCTCTTAAGTGTGACAAAAATATGAACAAGGAAAATCTCAGGCTCTTAATCTTGGGTTGCTTGAGGCAATAAATCATAAAGCTATTTGGCAGGGGATAAAATTAATCTTTACCTCCTTCCCTCTTTGCATATTTTTCTAACGTAGGTTTTCAGTAAAATTACACATGCTGTTAATTATTATAGATATTCCAATTGACAAGTATCAGAACCATAAGTGATCCTCACCACATGCAAGCAAAGTCTTTAGACAGATGTCACATGTAAGTGCAAGCTGATGTGTAAAACACTGATATCAACTATTTTTTTAAATGCTTAATTTAGCATTTATGTCACATTCTACGTAAGGGTGAAATATAACATTAATATTGCAAATAAAGTAAATGATTAGCTGATTTTGCTGTCTTCACTGCAGCTGCGTCAGTGTTCACCATTATTATCCTAAAAGTTTGTACTACTGCTCACAGAAGGGTCCAGAGTAACTCTGCCATGCAACCAATCCAATGTCTATGAGCTACTCACATTACAAGCCCCTTTGTCCATTCCACAGCAAACAAAATGGATGATCCAGAGTTTTCAGCTGTTCAACATTTAATGGCAGGGTTTGTTTTTTTTCACCTATCATACTCATGTGCAATCGAATGTGTCTTCCATATGCTATTCTTGCCAACTCTGTCTCCAGCAATTATCCTTTTCTAGTACTCCATTGCAAAACACCTGCCAACAATGTGAAATTTGCAGGTGGTAGTTACAAAGCACTGCTTTTCTCTTATGTTTGCAGGCACCCTGTGGTGACAACTGAGGGTATGTCTACACTGCAATAAAACACCCATGGCTGTCCCATGTCAGCTGACATTGTGTCATGGGGCTCGGGCTGCAGAGCTACAAAACTGTGGTGTAGATATTCAGGCTTGGGCTGGAGCCCAGGCTCTAGGACCCTCCCCCTTTGATGGGTCCCAGAGCCCAGCCTCCACCCCAAGTGCGAAAATCTACACTGCAATTTTATACCCCCACAGCCTGAGGGGCGTTTTATTGCACTGTGGATATATCCTAGGGTGACCAGATGTCCCGATTTTATAGAGACAGTCCTGATTTTTGGGTCTATTTCTTATATAGGTTCCTATTACCCCCCACCCCGTCCCGATTTTTCATACTTGCTGTCTGGTCACCGTACCTGAATGTGATGGCTCTGACCACTTGCAATGGAGGCCATGACACAGGGCAGGGCAACTGAACTGCCATTTCCATTTACCATTGATCCAGATGACTGCTGAGTATTCTTACCCACTTTTTCATGTGGAAGTGGGTAGTAAAGCTGCTACATTCAAATGCAGAATAATTTCAAGCTAGATGTTAGTGGAATTAGGTGGCCTTCTCCTTACTTTAAATAATTTTCTCTCTCTGCCCCTTACCTAAAAAGTAAAAAAAAAAAATTCTGTAGTTTAAATGTAATGAGTCAATTGTGGACAAGAATTTTTAGCTAAGACTGGATCACTGTTGACCCTGGGAATGAAAGCATAACTCCTGTTACTAGTAAAACATAATGCTTCTCCTAAAATATGCCATTGCCAGTGACTTGTTAAACCGACAGTAATGTGCCTGTATAGATGAACATTTTCTCTCTCTCTCTCTCTCTCTCTCTCTCTCTCTCTCTCTCTCACACACACACACACACACACATATCATAGAAATGTAGGGGCTATAAGGGCTTGAGAGGTCATCTAGTCCATCCCCCTCAATTGAGGCAGAACCACGTATACCTAGACCATCCCTGACAGGTGTTTGTCTTACCTGTTCTTAACAACCTCCAATAATAGGGATTCCACAACCTGTCTTGGTAACCTATTCCAGTACTTAATTACCCTTAGAGTTAGAAAGTTTTCCTAATATGTAATGATATTTGCCTTTCACAACTGCATCATATTGTTAGCTCATATTTAATTTGTGATGCACGATAACCACCTTGTCCTTTTCTGCAGTACTACTTCTTAGCCAGTTTTTTCCCCATTTTGCGTTTGTTTTTTCCTTCCTAAATATAGTACTTTGCACTTGTCTTTATTGAATCTCACCTTGTTGATTTCAGACCATACATGCTGGAAATATCCATGTGAAAAACTGCAGAACCATGTGATAATCTGCATTTACAGTTCACCTTTGTCAGCCTCAAACATTTTGCCTACTAATACACCTCTGTTGGGACTACTAACATCCAAACCTATGAGCACCTTCAAGCATCTGCCTTTAAAACAACCCAGCAACCTTACAGAGAACTTTTTCTCCCCATGTTCCATAAATATGAAACTTCTCCTCCCCTCCTTTCCATATTACACTGACCTGAAATTTAGGACGGTTGATACGTGCATCATCCATAGCTTTGTCCAGAAGAACAGGTTTCAGTTCCATTATTTCTCATTCTCAGGACTAGAATGCTTTTAGAGAGCTAGTAGTGGGATTTGGGAGCATTTGGTTAGATTACAAGATATCAGACCTTTAAAGATCACATTTTTAAAATCTGAAAAAGCTATTTTAGGTAATTTTATTAGTTACTTTTATCTCCCTTCCAAAGTCTATCCAGATGGATTCATGGTACTCAGGTACCTGGTATTACGGGCAGAAAGATAAAAAAATAGAACCAGTAAACATTTTTAAAACTTTCTCAAACACTTCTGAAGTAGTTTGTCTGTAAAATACATAGCACATATTTCAGGGTTCCCTCCCCACTCTAAACTCTAGGGTAAAGACATTGGGACCCGCATTAAGAGCCCCTAAGCTTATTTTTACCAGCTTAGGTTAAAACCCCCAAGGTACAAAATTCCCTGCACCCTGAGAAATGCTTCTTTCGCTGCCACCATCAAGTGTCTAACAGGAATCCAGGAAAGGAATCACTTGAACTTCCCTCCCCCCAAAAATACCCCCTCAAGCCATACACCCCCTTTCCTGGGAAGCTTGAGAACAATCTCCCAACCAATTGGTTACACAGTGATCTAAAAACCCACCCCCTGGGTTTTAACACCATAGAAAACAGTCAGCTTCTTAAAAGAAGGATTTTATTAAAACAAAGAAGGTAAAATCATCTCTGTAAAATCAGGATGGTAACTAATTACAGGGTACTCAATTTCCAAACTCAGAGAGATTCCCCCCCCCTCTGGACAAAACCTTAAAGTTACAGAAAAGCAGGAATAACCCCTCCCTCTAACACAGGGAATGTATCACCAACCAAAATAAACAGAAATCTACTCGCAGTGCTGACTACACTTATTTTAGAAAAGTGAGGTTTGGTGAGGAGACTGGTTTTCTGTAGGTTCTTTCTGTCTTCCAAGATCACTCTGACTCAGACAAAGCCACACACCAAGCTTTCCCCCTCCCAAGATTTGAAAGTATCTTGTCCCCCCATTGGTCAGATGCCAGCCAGGTCAGGTGTCAGTCTGGCTACCTGCATTTCTTAACCCTTTACTGGTAAGAGGATTTTATAGCACTGCATCAGATCCTCTCCCCCTTCCCTTTATATTTATGACAACATACAGAATACATGATGGTAGGGTATGGTATAAACATTTTATTAGCATCTATTTTGGATGACATATATGACTTTGCCTCTCATGAGTAATGCAGCCATCCCAAATTCTTGTCGATAAAACCTTCATACCACACTATCATGTATTTTATGTGTGTTTACATTTTGTAGACATGATTATACATATTCCCATACTATTTATTACTCTACAAAGACTGATAACAGTTTAATCCAGTGACAGAGGGATGCTATTTGGGCAATTAGTATGAATGAATACTAAGCACGTTGGCCTGTATTATTTCTTGTAGACAAAACTTGGCTATAATTAATATAAAGAGGGTTCATTTTAGGGGCTGCTTGACAGTGACTAGTTTCTGTAGTTCTCCCTGACTTTCTAGTTCCCAGGTTACTAAACACAGCCTAGGTCTTCACCACACAGAGTTTCCTTGGCCTCTTGCTGCTGGCCTGGATTACACAGTCATGAAAGAGATTGCTGGCCAGAGCTGTGCAAATAACTGATTTTTCAGTTTGCTGGCAGTTCTGAAAAAAGATTGAAAATGTTTGTCACACCGAAAAAAAAATTATTCAAAATTGTTTTTATTTTTTTTTAATCGGGGGTGGAGGGAACAATTTCGTGGAATGAACAAGAAGTCACAAAATGTTTTGGTTGACCCAGCCCTGCTGTATTACTGACTGACACCACACGTCTCTCCCATTTAAACTAATGTGAACATTAAAGCAGAAAAATATTAACTGGGCATATCTAGAATACAATGTTTCCCTCATTCAACTGGGGTTAACAGCAAGCTAAACCATAGTGTCCATACCACTGCCTGTGGGGTGATGGATCACGTCCCACTGATCAGTCGTGGGGGAGGTTTGTTAACTCGCAGGTTGTACTTCAGAAGAGTTGTGAGTGTAAACGTGACTGCTTGTGGAGTGGTGTCATCCCTATCATCTTCCTCCTCTTGCTTGGCCAGAGGCCACCTCTGACCTCTACAGGCTTTGAAATGTGATGCATTTTCCATTACAAAATATCCATTCCTCTGAGCAGTGATTAAACAGTCTTTGAAGTCACCACAAAGGCTCCTTAAGTCTTTTCCTGGGCCAAGCAGTCATGGAAGGTTCTGCTGACTGCGAACATGCCCCACTCCTTACACAGGCACATAGGACCCAAAAGGCAGCAGAACCAACACAATCCCACCCTGGGCTGGGACAAGGGGGCCACATTGCAGGCTTGGTCCTCCTTCCCTATGGCCACAGAGCTGTGGCTACCAAGAGCCATATCTGGTAGCTTGAGAAGGAGGAGGCTGTAGAGCAGGTATCAGACTAGTAAAGGGTGCTGACATTGCCAGGGAAACGACGATGAGGCATAGCCAACTTTGAAAACCCGAGGTTACAGAGCGGCACAATGGCTGTGGAAGCTACTGCAACCCATGGCTGCATTAATGGCTGCAGAGCAGCTTGCTAGTACTCTGCTGCCTGGAGTAGGGTTCGTTCTTCCTCTACCCCACAGTCTATTCTTGTGCAAACTCCATTTACATTCTATAAACAAAAACCTGGCTTCAAAGGAATTAAAGCTGGTTAAGTACGACATGCCCACCAATGCAAACCCCAAAACACAATGAAATACCCCTCACAACCATACCCTCATGCCCACACATTGCCTCTAACAGTGACAGACTCCACAGCTTCACAAAGAACTTCCTTCTGCTTCCGATGGAGAAGGAAGCCCAGGGCACACCACACATGACTCTCCCTCACAGTGTGATGCAAAATCTTGATTACAACCTCAGCAATATTAGCAGATACTCAAGGTTGACACATGCACAGGTTAAGCAGGGAATGTATTTGTGAAGGAAATATGAGATTATAATCAATTGTTTGTTATGATACGAGGTACCAATAGAGTAGGGTGACCAGATGTCCCGTTTTTAAAGGGACAATCCCATTTTTGGGGACTTTTTCGTATATAGGTTCCTATTACCCTCCACCCCCTGTCCTGTTTTTTCACAGTTGCTATCTGGTGACCCTACAATAGAGTAAAAAGCAGTAAAATACTTTGGACCATGAAAGCAAGTGCATATGAATCTGAGCACAAGGGGAACAGATCTATCAAGTAAGAAGGTGCTATTTTTACATCAGTCACATTAGTTTTGTTTCGAATTTTAAGAGTGTGTCTTTTATTTAACATTTTTATTGTATTGCTATTTTTCTTAAAAGGACATTATGGGGCACCCTACACAAATCAGCAGAGGAGTTGGGAAGCTAGAGGCATTCCAAATGCGCTGTCAGTGCAAAATCCTGAACATAACATGGTTTGACTTTGTGACATTTCACACAATCTCACAGAGATCTAGCCTTCCTTCAATCACTCATTATATTCAAAAGCGGCATCGCATGTTTTTCGGCCATGTCGTCAGGATGGACAAAACCACACCAGCACACAGTGTTCTCAAACTCTCCATTGAAGCACTAAGGGGGTGCACGCCCTGACCTGACATGTCACTGCCTTCAGGGGTACCCTAGAGATTTGTGGATTCGCAGGATGTCACTCCGCGGTCACTCTGGCTGGCACAATGGTCCTTAGTAGACTGTGTGGTTGATGGAGATGATAGAGTTGGGAGGGTCTTTAGAATGTAAATTATTAGTATGCAGTACACCAGAATTACTTGACTGTAGTATATCTGATCTGGTCTATCATGTGAATACATATTAAAACAATTTTTTTAAATGAACAGTAAATATCCTTTAAAAAGTATGATGAAAATCCTTAAAAAGCTGTTAACACATACCTAAAATAACCAGGTTACAAAGATCAATATCACAACTGTTTCGAGCTTTTTCAAAATGCCAAAACTGTGTATCATGGTATGACCTAAGAGGCAAATTTTTCTTTTTAACCTGAAATTGTTTTTCAGGTTTTTCAGCAAAAAAGCATTCAAAACAAATCAGCTACTGTTAGTTCTTTTCACACTGGCATAATCTGAAAATGACTAAAAGCCATTTTTTAATACTTAGTTATAAAATGTGCTCTGAGCCAAGAACTTGTATGTTGAATATGGCTGTAAATAGGGTGTGATAGAATCCTTGTAAAAATGGGGCAGATGCTACTCCCTTGTAAGAAGGGAGCAAGATGCTGGGAGCCTCTACTGGGGCTGGACACTTTAGCATGCTGGAGAGCTCAGTTTCATGTTCGACGCTTATATAGTGGTAGCTTGGGACCTGGGAGAAGTGAGGGCAGGGCCAGTGGAACTGTGGTGATGTGAATCCACTGGTCTTGTTTCCCCTCTGCAAAATTGGGGATGGTAGACACAAGCAACGCGGGGGGCTACTCGAGTCCTGAGGTTGCACTGGTGCCTATCCTACTGCTCCAGTGCTTGGGAATGAAAACCATAATCCCCTTGGCTCTGCGGAATTCTTCTGCATGAATGCCTGTACTTGGGCATGGAGGTAGGGAACAGACAGTAATTGCCTGGTAATACAGGATTTTTTTGTAATGAAAAGTGTGTCATCCATGCCACATATTTGTTTCATGGAGATGAGTGTTTAAGATATTGTCTGTAAATGAGTTAAGAGTTTTATTAAATGAGATTTGTCCCAGTTAATTTCTGCTATGATGTCCATATATCTAGCTATCTTTGGGCTTTGTATTGGCTTCAATCAGTGTTTAGCTGAGTGTCTATAATAGCCAAAGCAACAACAAATAGACCATTATTTATGTATCAATCTTTCTGTCAGGACGCAGTATGTGAGAACTTGAGAAAAGCGGATTATTCTGATAGAAAACTCCCCCCTAGATGTGGAATAAGATCCACAAAACCCAGTAAATCAGAATCGATTGGTTGCCAATTCCAGGCCAAGGTGGGGGCATTATCCCTTTGCACCCACTGATGCTGACAAGCCTATACCAAGACCGTTGAAGTAGCAGAAAAAGCTTGTTAATAACATAAGCAAACACAGCCTTGAAAAAAGACAGTTACCTTTTCCATAACTGGTGTTCTTCGAGATGTGTTGCTCATGTCTATTCCACAATAAGTGTGTGTGCTCACCATGTGCACCAGTGTCGGAAGTTTTCCCCCTAGCAGTACCCGTAGGGGAGCGCCCCTAGCGAGCCCTGGAGTGGCACCTCCATGGCGCGGTATAAGGGGCACTGTGTGCTCCCTCAACCCTCAGTTCCTTCTTGCCAGACAACTCCAACAGAGGGGAAGGAGGGCGGGATGTGGAATAGACATGAGTAACACATCTCGAAGAACACCAGTTACGGAAAAGGTAATTGTCTTTTCTTCTTCGAGTGATTGCTCACAGAGTCCTTGGGAAATAGGCAAATAGCATTTTACAGAAGGAGGAAATTAAGCTCAGAGAGGAGAAATGATGTTCTCAAGGCCACGCAGCTAGTTGGTGTCAAGTTTTAATCCTGGTTCTTCTCAGGTCTCCTCTCAGTAGGCTGGTGGCTAATCCATTGGATCACAGTGCCTCCTAGACAAGTCATTTAACCTCTCTGAGCCTCAGTTTTCTAACCTGGAGAATGAACCTCATACTACTTCAGTACATCCCTCCCTCCTACATATGCGATAGACACCTGACAGTCTGTACATTTTAAAAATATCGCTTATGGTAAAATCAGTGTACCCATTTTACAGAGAGGGAAACTAAGACCAAGAATCTTCACAGTTTTAGTTCTGACATTTATTTTCTGAGTGCCCCTCAGGATAGCACTTATCTTCTCTGAGCCTTATTTTCCCATCTGTAAATTGGGGGTAATGATGTTTGCTTACTTCTTAGGGGTAGTAACATGCCTTCTCAGTAGCAGAGGTGGGAATAAAATTCTGGACCACCCATATTCCACTCAGATGCTTAACCCCCTAGCTCATCTCTTACTCAGGCAAATGCTCTTTGACTACAATGAGAGTGAAAATTGAGTAAGACAGTCAGAATTTGGCTCAGCATCTCCTCGGGCCTAGTGTGTCACTCTACTGCCACAGACTTCCCTGAAGAAAGGACTGCTCCCATTCATTATCATGCTATTAGCAGTAATTTTATGGAGAAGGGAAAATGGGGTAACAGTAACAGACTAGCTCTAGCTGCGTGTGCAATATATAGGCACAGGGATGGGCTGTTAGTATAATTTTCAGAAAGGGTAATAAAGAAGTAATTTACATTACAAACACCTTTGCAGAAGACTATTCAATGAACTACAAGATTTGGCTTGTGTCAAGTAATGCCTTCCAGGGGTGAATATGGAATATTCTTGACGCCAATTACTATAGTTTCTATGTGTGTTTATAGAGACAAATGGCACTGGATGCCACAAAGAGCCATTTCAATTGCCAAAGGCTCTTTCTTCATTCATTATACATGGAAAAGCCTTATTAAAGGAAACACCTTTATTACAGTGGTGCCTGCTAGCACTGTAATAGTCAGGATGGAGCCAGCGATCAGTATGTCCATTATGAACCTCCTTTCTCAGAGGGATTTTCTTTTGTTGTTTTTTTTAATTTGGCTGTAAAAAGTTTGCTCCTGGGCTGAACACAGCCATATGAAACTCTCAGCCTGGGAACAGTTTTCTGTTAACAGTTAAAAAAAAATGGTGGGGGGAGGGCGGAAGGGCACTTTTAAAGTTAAAAGAATGAGGAAAATGTTAAGTTTTTCCTTTTGACATTCTTCTCAATTCCAACTGGAAATATCCAAGTCAGAAGCACAGAAGGGAATGGAGCTGCAGCTGCAATGACACAGGGGCTCTATTCCTTGCTCCTCCCCAAAAGAGAAACACCCAGCTGGGCTTAGACCAGTTTTCGTCTGGACCACTCCTGTCCACACACACCTGCTGAGGATCAGGCTGTCAATACACAAACTCTGCTTCGCCTGCCTTCTAGGAAGATTCTTCACGCAAATTTTAAATGGCAACAAAGAAATGAAAGATGATATCCAAACAAAAATTGGGGATTCAGAAGCCAAAGTGACTTCCCTGCAAAAAGAAATGGAAAACATGGTAATCAAGCCAAAGAAGCAAGTTGGAAACATAGAGAACAAAATCACAGGAATCCATAAAAATGAAAATTCATTATCCTCCCTGCACATGCATCACTGAGTATCTCATCATTTACAAAAAGATGTGTAAATATGAACTTAGGTACCTGACTTAATTAAACCAAATTTGAAAATTTTGGCTATAGGCAGACAACTAGATTGCTGTTGTATGGCTTCCCCCCCCCGCCCCTATCTCCCTCTCTCTTTTTTATCTTTGGAGTTGGGTCTGAATTTAAATGAAAGATCCAAACATCCCTGGATTTGGATGCACTCAATATTTGAACTCAGATCTAGATGCAAAATTTGTAAATGACCTCTATCTTTATAATACGCCAAACCAGAAGTCTGGATCTAAATACTCCTGAATTTTGGGGTATTTGAGCTCTGGATCCAAATATTGAAACGTTAGTCCATGTCTAATATTTATTGTTAGGAAAAGAATATTGAAGCAGGGCTTAGTGAATAGATCTGAGAGAGGAAAAATGATTCTATTTTGACCCTACAGAACTTAGAATAGTTAAGGAACTGGCACAAGATTTTTTCTGAATTTATGAATAATTATTCATATAGGAAATTAAATGTTTGGCTGCATTGTATTTTTAATATAATATGTCTTAAAGTTTAGATAACTTTCCTAAAATACATAACCAGTAATAATACTGAAAATGTCCCATTATCTATGTGATTATATCTATATGTGTATTTATTCCACGGTCACTCAAATTTTTTCCTTGACTTCTTATAAGCAGAAAAAAGAAACAACAGGTTGCGAGTGCTCATCACCTACAGTAGTGACAGCTAAAACGAGCACAAATTTCACAAAGGGATTCTAAGTTCACATATTCCTGCACTGTGATCTCACACTGAGAAAGGGGAAAATGTACTCATTTTAGCTGTCACTACTTTTCAGTCTCTTCATGTTGCCTTTTTAATTTATCATTTACAGCCGTACCAGACTAATAACAGAATCACTTTCATTTTTGGCAATTTTATGGTACTTTTACAGAATTCTTACTGGCTATTATTCTTCAGAAGGGGATTTTTATTTCTGATAAAGCAAGAAGGTATATCCCAGGCTTGGCTCAATAGAAAATCAGACAAAGGGGAAGTTATTTCATGCCAGATAACATGTGTGGAAAGGTGAAGAAAATGCATCACTGTATTGAAGATAGAAATAATCTGTTTGACTTCAATGAGAATTTAGCCTGAGTAAGGACTCCAGGATTTGCCCCATAGTGATTTGGCTACATGATCATACTGGTTCTTTCAAACAATAATGCACAAAAGATCTATTTGTATCTTGCTGTGATTCCTTTACATCACTGCAATAGTATTTGTGTTAAACTTTAAAAAAATCATCATTTTTAACCAAAGGCCATACGCTGCTCGGAATCCTTTTGGGGTTTTTTAATGGGTTTTCCTAAGTAACCTTCAGAAATGAACTTGGAAGGAAGTTCTCTCTGCTTAAGATGCTGTCCCAATGTAAAAATCTATGTTTTTAATGGACACATCTGTTGTTTCAAAGCATTTTCCTAGTGAGCTGTTTGTACATTATCCTCATCACTACATCCCCACCATGAAGTATAGCTCAATGAATAACTAACAGATGATTACATTTATGAGTAAAGACTACTCATGGCAGACAGCTACTTCCTACAGGTGACAAGCAATCTTCTGCTAGGGCTTCACCTGACTAGTCATTTTGGGACATGATCACAAGGGTTGGAGACTGATGAAATTATCCTGTCCAACATCAAACACAAAGTGGGTGTAAATCAGCTGAGGCTGCAGCAGAAGGAAAACAACTCATTCTTTATGCTTTGCTGGCAGCTCCGACATTACAAATTCTAACAATGTCATTAAGTGACCCTATTAAGAACTTCATTAATTTTTTGCTATCAGTGTGAGCTTGAATTTAACATTCAAACATGGAAAAATCCCATGAAACGCAAAGTTTTGCCATTGAAAAAGAGTAAAATAGTTTATTAGAGAGGATTAGAGCTTCTTGGGACAGCACTCTCAACATGTATACATAAAATATGTCTATTGTGACTCTCCTTTTGACCTTGGACAGCCATGTAGATACTTATGTGCTGTATCATTATAATATCCCTATGGCTTACTCCATAAAAAGAAAATGATAAAAAGCTAGCACCTGCTATTTAACCTTGTCTTCCTGCAGAATAAAGAATTGTTTTTCAAAAATTAGAAAAGAAAATAAGGACCGCGTCTGCTAATCATCTGCAATGCACATGCTGTAAAGAAACTGTAGCACTGAGAAGCCATTTTAAAGTTACCTTTTGGAAGGACACAAATGTTAAGAAAAATTCTGTCATTTTCATTGTGAAGGGGAAACGATTTCAGGATTCTATTTACTAAACATGCCAGGAATTTATATGCATCATTCCCATTAGTGGAATTGGTGAGATGACAGGTAATCCTCTGCATACCAGCAACAGAATACTAACATGTTCTCAATACTTAACAGCATGCTAAAAAAAAAATGCTTTAAAAACATAACACTGCAAATCAAATCTTTGTAAAAGAAGCAAAATATCTATATTAGAAAAATAAATAAGGATTGGCAGGGTCATATTGCAATCCATTAAAAGCCAAGTATTTTGCTCTTAAAAAATACTATTGCCACACCTGCTACACAAGAACATTTCAGCCGATCTGCATGAAAGGAATGTGCACAGTTCAACAGGCAGCCTGAATAGAAACTAAGAATGAACATAACCTCTGTAGCTTCACCTACTCTTTGATTCTAACTCATAATTCCCCATATCTATATATCAATATCTGTTGAGCAGTCATGAACCAATCCATATATTAGCTAATGTATATCGTATTCATAAATATCTGACCAATGTCACAAGCAGCTGATGAGCACCACAAATAGCAGCCTATTGATTAGTCACAGTGTATCTGATTTTGGTATTTGAGGTTCAACACAGATCACCCAGTGGGATGAATACATATTCAACCTAGTCATGCAGATGTGTTTTGAAGCTTGGTGAATGTATGACTACTTAAGGGCTTGCATACTCTTGAACTGAACTAAAGGCCTAATATTTGCAGTATATTAATATTTTTCCAATATTTGACCAGTCTCAGTATCTACTTATATACAGAATCTGTTTTTCCGTATTAGGTATTGTTCAAAACAATTACACAGGAAACTGCCCTTTATAACATGCTTCCTATAGCTCTCTTTGTCTTCAATCCTTTTCTACATTCAGAGAATTTAAGATAAAAAATTCCTCCAAAGCATAAGAACAGAGAAGAAAAATCCCCTTCCATGAAAGGCATTGGGGAACAAATGAATGCAACAATCCTCTGATATTCCTAAGAAATATATTTTCTAGCACTCCACTGATGGCTATTTTTGTGTTCTCTCCGCAGTGCTCCTTCAGTGCTTACATTTTAATTATCCTGCACTTTGTTCACAAAAGGTATGTATTGGCTCACTGCCAATGTTGGCTAAGATTCTTCTTGTCACTACAGTGTCTAACAGCATGTACAGAACAATATCCCAATTAGATCTTTACGTGTTAGAAACATGATATACCATGTTTTCTCTGGGCCTGATTGGTAAGAAGTTTCAAAATATATACTCAATGTGACTAGTCGTTCCAGCCCTTTATACAACAACAGTAAAAGCCTCGACAAGATTATTTCAAATACTAGAAATCCCAGCCACGATCCTGCTTTGGTACGGCTACTGTGAGTAGGGTTGGAGGTTCTTCAGCAGGGAAGATTAGGGGTTCTTGTTGTTAGCACTCCCCAATTCAGGATAAAGGACTATGTCAATATCAAAGTTATCACTTTATTTCTTCAAAAGTTCATGGGTTAAAATGACCATCTCCAACAGCGTTTTTTCAAAAGAATCCCTTCAATTTTTGTAACAAAAGGATCTATTCTGCCCCTAGAGTGTTTTATTGTGTACGAAGGGATATTTTATAAATTTAAGGGAGAGATGTTTAAAATCTCTCTCCCTTAAATTACTCTTTGAGTTAATTCTCCAATCTGTGATAAATGTAGACATGGGGACTCCGCTGGGTATGATGTGGGGAAATGGAGATGATTGAAATCTCTGAGGAACTTTGCAAGGAGAATTCTCCACTGCTATTGAGAAAGTAGCTGTGAAGAATCGCCCCTCTTTTGGTAAAGTAGGTTGAGAAGAACTGAGATTCCAATCCTGAGAGGGTGCACTAGGCAGATGATATTTCCCTTTAAGAATCATGATTTTCCTGCGCAGCTATTGAGTATAGGAGGCAATGAAATGTCTTTGACTGCAGCCATGGAAGATAATATATTTGCATTAAATGCCAAAAACAGATAATACTTAGTTAGCTACTGAAGCTTCCCTGCACCTCAGCATCACTTACAAACCTAAAGCAGAGATACTCTTAGAGATTTAACACCAAACATCAGAATAGTAAGTAATCAGTAAGGCCTAAATCCTCATCTTCATGGCCAGGAAGCCAGACTTGCCATAGGTGTTATCTTCAGAAACCTCTCCTCTATCACCTCGCAGGCCAATAAAGCAGCAGGGGAGCCACCTGACAGCTATGAAATAGCCCCCACTCCTCCTGTGCACCAGTTCCTTAGGAACAATGGTTGGTGCAACTCAGAAGCAAACCCCCATTTCACTAACTCCTGCTCCTCCCTGTCTTCAAATCCATCATTGCTGGGGCACATGGAGAGCTCCTGCTATACTGTGTTCCTGAGATGCTGAGGGTCCATAACTGCACTGCGGACTGCCCTTCCTACACAATTGAACAATACCAATTCTGCCGTACCTGGGCCCGTCCAGCCTCCAGATTGGATTTGCCTCAAGTAAATACTTTATTGTAATTGGAATGTATCTTAGATTTTCATAATAGGTAAAAGTGCAAGGTGTCTTAGAAATTTCACCCACATTAATCTGTGATTGAGCTCTAGAGACTGTCTGGGTATCTACTACTAGGTGGGCCCCTAATCTTGAAGAAGGAGATTCAATCAGTTATAATTAAAGGTTTCAACCAACAAATACTAACAAAAAAGATACAACCCACCTTTCCCCAAAAGAGACTGGACTGCAGCAGCATAAACTGCCTCTTGCTTTCATTTCACAGTGAAGAGGGAAAATGTAGGTTTAAGATCAGAAGTTCAATTGAAAACAGTCCTAGGGAAGTTTGCAGTTTGTTCTCATGTCTGAATTTTACTGGTTTTCAGGAAAGGTTTTCTCCTAAGTTAATTTGTTAGATATGACTGTTTTATAGAATTGGTTTTATTATATACATGGTATTGATTGATGTTTATAATATTCTTCTTTGGGTATCTGTTATAGTTGCTTCGTTGAGTTCACTGTAAAGTTAAAAATTGGGTTAACACAGTGAAATACTTATTGATTCAGCAGCCAACAGTCAATTTCATTCCTATAGTCCGAAGTATTAAAATCTTTCAGACTAATTTAAAAGTAAGCCAATCAAATATAATTTTACTAGTAATTTTAGGTCTGAATTTTTTTTTGTAAGTTTGTTAACGTGGAGCAGAATTTGGAAGATATATTTGTGAAGTCACATGAAATGCAAATTTAATTCAACTCACAAGACTAATGTATATAACAAGTCCAGCAAATTGCAAGTTGTAGAAACCATGTATGATATGGTAACGGTAAAAGTATTTTATAAGAGTAAATTTCCAAGAAGAGCTGCAGACAGTTTGTACTCATATTTGAACCTTATGTTTTGCAGCTCGACACTGGTTGCAGATGCTGGACCACGGGTACTGCAAAGCAGAAAAACAAACATTTCTATACACCTTTGGCGTGTTCTCAATCAGTTTTAAGGTATTAAGAGGTAATGAGATGAGCTAATATATGGTCATTTTAGAATATATCTGAAAATGTTTTCTATGTTAAAGGCACACAGACAATTCAAAATCGAGTCAATTAAGAAAAAGGTTAAAAGTAGATTCTTGTTCAATAGTAGTGCCTGTCAGTTCATGTTTTTACAATCACATTTTTCTATTTTTAATGCATCTCCCTCCCCGGTAGCAGTGTGTAAGACCTGCACAAACAACCAGGAAAATGGACTTAGCCCACAGTCCTGCAACTGGATCCACATAGGTGATGTGCCAGATCCCGCCGAAATCAGTATGGTGCACAGGACTCTTCCTGAGCGGATCAGGGTGTAACTGATCATACAAAAGAAACAGTGACACTTGCTATATAAAAGTACTGCAAACGTTCAGTATAAACAAATATAAAAGACGGAGACCTGTTTTGCTCTGTCGCTAATTTCTTTCAGTTCTAGTAATCTCATCTGTTATTGCAGCAAGAAGTGAAATATTTTCAGACAGAAATGTGGGGTGAAATCCTGGCCCCAATGTAGTCAATGACAGAGGCCCAGATTCTCAAACATATCTAGGTGTCACTGAATGGGAGTTAGGAACCTCTAAATACCTTCACGAATCTGCACCAAAATTACCAATGGGGGAAAGGATTTCACCTGTGATTTTTTTTAGTTGATGATGGCCCTTTAAAATGCTCACTTTCAAAATATTCATCATTTAAATCTGTGTAAGTTTAGCACTGATGCATTTAAAAAGATTGTATATATACTGTGCATGAAAATAATTAAAATATTTTTTCTTGTGCTCTGTGGGTTACTGAAGGATGAACGTGTCATTTAGCCTTAGAATCTCCAAAGGAATGCTGGGAAAATACTAATCATTTGGCAAATTACTGCAATGATCCTTTTAATAAAAAAATAAATAAAATAAAAAACAAACAAAATAAAAAGGAAGAAGAAAAAGCTTAATTAGTGCCATGCAAGTTATTTGTTTATATAGTGCAGTATTAGAAAGAGAGTCTCAAAGGATGTATCTGGCAACAAATCCTGTCGTGTACAAGGACTGTATCTCATTCACGTTAAGGCAGAATTGACAGTCACACATTAGAAAGGAAAGATCCTATTTTGGTGGTTTGCTTACAGCTAGTTCTTCCCAGTGGTGACATAATCTTACATAACAGTTCTTATCAGCCTTAGACAATCCTGCTCTTGATACCAGCAGCAGAAAAAACAGGAGCCAGCCCAGATGAATAGCCATTTAGTGAATGTATTTAATGTATTTCACGAGGTGCCAGTGTAAACCCAGCACATACCAGTTTTTGCATTTATTCTTTATCTAATCTATGAAAAGGAAAATACCTGTGGACCAGATCTAAAATGCAAGCCTATCAGAGGAATGAGAACCAGCATACAGTCTCCCCCATCTTCAGCTGATTATTCAGTCAAGGATTTTGTGAAAGGGCCAAATTTTCCAAAGGACCTAACCTAGCCTCCATTTGTGTGTGCACAATTTGTGCATACAATTTCAGTGTGCCGTCACTTACTTGTGCAAATAACAGAATTTAAACATGCAAATCCCCAGGACAGTCAATTTGCACAAGAGAATTTGCATACAGATATAGCCTAGATTTTAAAAACTTGGTCCAAATTCTCTCCACACATTTTTTTCTGGTCTCTCTCCCCCACCTCCAGCAGCTATAGGAGCAATGCTGATATTGGGCAAGTGACCCATACCTGCACACAATCCCCCTCAGAGGTTCAGAGCTTGACTTGCTACTGGCTCAATCAGTAGTAATTTAGGCACAGACATCCAGCTGGCTACATGCTGCCTAAGGAGGCGGGAAAGCAGCTATATGGGACTAGAGTGAAGGAGAGGGCATGCCATGGAATTGGCACCCCATCTTTCTGTTGGCAGCCTGTCCTCCCAGATAGGGTAACAGAACACAAATTACCCTATGTTCATATAAGGGTTTATGGTTCCCCCAACTAAAACCTTCCAAACAATTGGTAGATATGTAGGAGAAAGAGAGAAAAAAGTAGTGTGTCTTTGTACCTCGCAGTCTTTAAGTTATCTCTGTTTTCATGGTTTCTGAAAACTTACATTTTGCAAAGTTTTCATTTTATTTTAGCTAACACTCCCTAGAATGGAAAACCCAGTGAGTAGGTAAAAAAATAATCTGTGAACCATAATAAATGGATTTCTGCCAATGACAGGTCATGATACAGAAAAAAAATCTGTGATGACCCTCTTTCCTCTACTCTCATTTATCTCCTACCAGTGTCCACTGATAGATTTCTGCTGTATGATTTATTGCAGAAAAACACCACCTAGAAATGGGCTTTTGATAAAATTGTTCAAGGATTCCTGGACAATAAATCCTAATCTTTACATGCATGCTGCAAGATGTTTCACCTTTCTTATGCTATAAATAATATATGCCAAATGTGATAATAAATCCATACATTTAAGCACGGTTTGTGTAGTTTAGGAAGTAAAATTACAGTATGTAAGCCTGATGTTAATAGCAGCTACATAATGCAGAGAATATTGATGGCAATATTTTGTTATTTGAGATCCAAATTTCCAGTACTGTGTTGTACTTTGCGTTGCATAAGAAAATGTGTGAAAAACATAACAGACACTCTGGGGCTTGAATCAACAGAGATGCTTCTTTAGCTCAGTGGCAGAGCACCTGCTGAGGAAGTCAACTGAAATTTCCAGTTCCAGTCCATGCAAAGACCTCTCTTTCTTCATAATAAATCATCTACATCAGAAGTGTGTGATAGCATCAGTCACCTTCCTATGACCCCACTACTGTTACATTGGTGTTAAATGTATAGGACTCCAGCATTTAAAGCTCTGTATATACTATAAACTCAAGGTCTAGTTACGGCTTAATGGTACAGAGAAATGGAGTTAAGTATAACTTAGCTGCCTTGCGTATATTTGCTATGGCAATGAGTCTAGGCCTAAGGATTGACTTTTATTACTGATTCCTCTATCGCCTGGAAAATACTGCAAAGCATCTGTCTCTTCAAGTTGCCAGACAAAGAGTGCAGATCTTAATCTAGAATGTAAAAGTGAGCTAATGAAATATATGCCATTACAGGAGACAGCTTGGTCACAATACACTGTGCTGTGTAAAAAAGAAAAAAATTGAAGGATAAGAATGATTTCAGGGGAAAGGTAAGAACATGAAAAGTGGATATGAAAGAGAAAATTCAACTAGAGGTAGAAATAATAATGGTAATAATTAGTGCGTCCATGGGGACAAAGACTTTCAAATTTCAAATAATGAAGTCACCATGCGTCGCTTTTGACTAACACTTCAGTTGTGGTTTTTTACCTGTATTCCTAATTCTGTAATATCTACCTGATGCTTGTTTTTCTAACAAAACCCCCGCAAAATTAACAATATCTACCATGTTGCCTTTGCAAGAAGATAACATTGCCACAGTATTTCCCACACACAATTATTTGTCAGGGTATCTCTAAATATTTAATGGTAATGTATGTACAGTACATTTGGAAAGGGACTCTAAAAGCAAAGCAAAGAAAGAAAGAGGAAAAGAGAAATTGAAGAAAGAAAAATATTTCATTTAATTGGAAGGGGAGAAACTCAAGTAAATAATATGTTTGGTTTCAGCGGTGTCCTCTGATCTATACTGAAGGTCACAGATAGAGATGCCATAGAAGTTATGATTATGTGAAATGAAGTGAGAAACAATAATTTAGAGTAATAAACACTTTTAGTAACTACAGAATGTCCTGTTCACTGAAATTGTCTGCCAGGTGTGTCTGCCTGTCTCTAGTACACTTGGCTAATCTTATGCTGAAATTACAGCAATACATGTTATTCTTAGAAATACATGACTAATGTTGGGTTGCATTAAAGGAAGCTCACCTCACCTCTCCAGTACACAGCAGAAATATCTCCCTCTGGTTTGCCTACTTGAAACATAAAGACTTCCACCTTCAATTCGTCGATTCAAATTTCAGTCTACCATGAAAACGCATGCAATTTTCTTTGTATAATCCTCCATCCCCACAGACACAAGACAGACTAAATTATATTTGGAACTACAGTCTTAGGGTGCTTATTTCTCTCTGGGCAACAAGTCTGACAACCGAGAGAAGAATCTCCTGACAAAGCAGTGGCAGGCCATCAAATTGCTCCTTGCACATTACTGTACTTGGCAGTTCACGAAACTCTTGCTTTCAATTTATTGTTTTTATGAATGGAACCAGGACTCAGTCTTGCTTCCTAGACCAACCACCTTTCTCAGATCTCACAAACTGTGCCTCCAGCCATTTTGGATTCTTAAAATAGTTTTCTTCCCTGTCCTCTTGGAAAAGCTACCAAGGGCTTGTCTCCACTTACTGGGGGAAGGACCAGGGGTCAATTTAGTGGGTCTAGTGAAGAGCTGCTAAATCGATCGCTGATCGCTCTCACATCAACTCCGGTACTCCACCAGAATGAGATGCATAAGGTAAGTCAACGGGAGCGTTTCTCCCATCAACCCAGCGCAGTGTAGACACCGCAATAAGTCAACCTAAGGTACGTCGACTCCAGCTATGTTATTCACATAGCTGGAGTTGCGTAACTTAACTCGACTTAGCCCGGTAGTGTAGAACTGCCCTTAGTGAAACAGAAACTATTATTTCACTAGTCTATTATCTCTCCTCTTAGCCTTTCTTGAGATCATGGTTCCTCATATCATGTTACTCCAAATTTCTCCTACTATATGTCAAATAACCTTTCATTTATTTTTGGAGAAAATATTTAACTATTAGTTTAAAAAAATGGGTAGAGGTGGCTGAGCACAAGTTCAGAAAACACATTTTAATGAAAAGGGTGGCTCCAAATTCATTTATCACATGATATTGTCTTGGAATATCATAGTCTATACCCTCCAAAAGGATTTCAGGATAGCTCACCAAAAACCAACAAAATATGATGTTGATCTGCTTTACATATCAAAGCCCTACATCACATAAGAGGAATGTCTTCAGTTGAACCCAACCACCTTTTTTCAAGTTTAAAGAAGTGTGGTAACCTTTTATTTTGTTTTATTTATTAGTTATTTTTCCACTTTGTGTCTGGGACTGAAAACAGGAACTACCAAAAGTCTCCGGAGAGAGCTCATTTTTACAGTGCTGCTAACCCAATACTGGAAACCAAAGAGGTTCAGATGAGCTGCAGAAAATCATCTTAGCTATTGAGAGCTTATCTGAACTTTTGAGGTTTACCTAGCACCAACAACAAGCAGAGCTGGCTGAGTATCAGAAACACTTATTTAGACAAATTATTTGTTGAAAAAAGGCAATATTTGAAGAATGCATTCAACAAACTGTATTAATAAGGGACAAGCATAGGGCATATGCAACTGCTGAGAAGGTTAAATGCTGGGCCCACCATACAAATATGGAAAGCTCTAAATGCAGCAGAACTGCCATAGTTTTGCCTTGTACCTGAGGGCAGCAGGACTGTACACCTCAAGTCTCATGAAGCTCTGCTCTGTGATGCCTGACTGACACCGCAGAGAGAGGTACAGAGAAGCCCAGGGAGGAGGGGCAAAAGTGTGGTCAGCAAATCCTTTTACTACCGATACAGAGGTACCTTTTCTGTTACTGACATCCCTTGCACACCAACTGGAGTGCTCCGCAACACCTGTTCAACCAACTAACAGAGGCCCAGACTCTAAGCCTTTTCTCCTAATAAGCTGAATGTAGTTTTCTGGATCACTCTCCTATACTTCTCTGTCGTCACTGGCACTGATATGCAATGCAACACAGCACCATAAGATACTCCTCATACTCACCAAAGTCTATTTGGATGTTTTGTGAGATCCATCATGTTTGCAGTTGGTAGGGAAGTCACCAAATAGTTCCCACAGACATAACAGAGCCAGTTATCAATATTTCTAATGACCAAATCCCCTAGTACCGCACCCTGTCTGTCTACCAATGGTATTCTCATCTCCTGCTGAGATCTCCATATGTGTGAGGAATGATTCTTCTTCTTCTTCTTCTGTGGTATCTCTATTACTGGAGGTTTGCAGTCATGGTAGCCCATTTTGTATGGTCCTCTGTTAGTCTCTGTGTGGCTATATAGGCCTTTTGATCCAACCAGGATACCTGATTGTCCATTCAAGATCTTCTTTCTCTGCCTTGTGTTCTTCTGCCATCCAGGGCCTGTAAATGTGTATCACCCACTGAACCACTTACAATGTGCCTTGCAAATTGAATCTTTTCATAAGATCTGAGTTCCAATTAGGGTGACCAGATGAGAAGACCCGAAAATCGGGACTTCCCACCCAAAAAAAAAAAACGGAAGGGGCTCAAAGTTGTTGAGCAAAAAAAAAAACGGAAGAGGCTCAAAGTTGTTGAGCAAAAAAAAAAGCATTTGCCTCCGGAATCCTCTGGGCACTCCCGAGTGCTTCTCTCTGGGGCCGCCGGAAATGGATGAGCCTCCACCGGAAACTGTGGAGCAAAACAAAAAACTGAAAATCGGGACAAAAGGCATCCCGACCGAT
Organism: Chelydra serpentina; assembly: GCA_037349315.1. Classification (NCBI taxonomy): domain Eukaryota; kingdom Metazoa; phylum Chordata; order Testudines; family Chelydridae; genus Chelydra; species Chelydra serpentina. The sequence continues at coordinate 24,152,726 of JBAIAC010000048.1, forward strand.
CATCGGTCGGGACGCGGGACACATGCTCAAAAATCGGGACAGTCCCGATTTTATCGGGATATCTGGTCACCCTAGTTCCAATTATCTCTAATACTCTTTTGTTGGTTGAGTGGTCTAGCCATGATATTTTCAGAATTCTTCTAAAACACGATAATTCAAAGGATAGTAGTTTCTTTCTTATTGATAATTTGGTTCCCATGTTTCACAGCCATAATTTGATACAGACCAAATTTAAGTTTTTAAAAGTTGGTATTTAGTCTTCAGATTTGTTTCCTCTCTCATCAGCTGATTATTCTTTCAGAATGTCTTTTTAACTTCTGCTATTCCGGTGCTGACTTCAATATCCAATCTTTCATCTTCTGTAATGATCTGTCCTAAACATCAATAATTTCTCACTTGCTATACAGCTGTGTAGTTCACTGGGTTTGAATGTTTTCCCAAGGTCCTTGCATACCACCTTAGTTTTTGTCTTGTCCACATTCAACTCGAGACCATTTTCTTTGCTATATTCATATATAATCGCCACCAACTTCATCAGATCTTCTGAATCAGCCAACAGCACTGTGACATCTGCACAGTGAATGTGATTCACCTATTTTCCATTCACCTTAATACCTTTTTCAATTAATGATCAGTCTCCTCTATTTCTCTTTTGTAAGTGGGTCATGAAACTTGCATTCTTAACTGGAGGATCAAGACAACCAGTATTGAGGTGCCCCATAGGCCCCTCACAATGCCCCTATACGCTGAATAATTCCATCTATCTCTTCTCTCTCCATTCAGCAACTCTAGCCTCAAGATTCTGTGCATGGGCTCGGAGGACCATGAACAGCTTGCACCAGGTGTGCGTGTATGCCCCTCTTTCACTAGGAAGGCAAGTAATTATATATCCAGGACTCTCTTCAGTGAGCTGAGCACCCCTCATGCTGAATATTCTGTTGCTGGTTTTCCACCTCCATTGGTGATACTGGGGTTTTAGTCATACTAGACACAGTGGGTATGTCTACACTGCAATAAAAAACCTGCAACACTGAGTCTCTGCACCCAGGTCAATTAACTTGGGCTTGCGGGGCTCCGGCTGTGCGGCTAAAAATTGCAGAGTAGACGTTCAGGCATGGGTTTTTTTATTGTAGTGTGAACATAGCCAGTATGTTTTATCTTTAAGTTAGAAGCCCAACAATTTTATTAATGTATTTTATTTAATACATTTTCTCTACTAGCAACTAATTCCTACACAACCTACTCCACTCAGTGCCACATTCACCTGTGTTCACTTTGTCTGGAGCCTCTTTTCACTCAAGAATGAGTCTCCTACCAGCTAGTTTTGCATTTATACCTTCCCAGTACAAAACACAAGGACCTGGCTCCTCCCACACACTTAATCACTATCAGTCACCATACAAAGACAATCAGTTGATCTTACCTGTAACTAATGCACTTCAAACACTCACTATGACTCACTGACATCAAAGACACTCATTTTATTACCTTCGGAAAAGCCTAGTTCAAAGAGATTAGTTTCAACTGCTCTAATGAGCAGTACGGTCCGAACAATTAACTAATGCCTTTTAAAATAACTGTTTTTATAGTTTATGCTTTAAAGCCCAAATTTAATTTTCCAAATTTTTAAACAATCCAAATGTCTTTTTAAAGGTTCATATTAAAAGAAAACAAACAATCAAAAATAGTGGAGTCCAATGCCCTTGTAGTCTGGCCCCTATTCAGCAAAGCACATGCTCAAGTCTCAATGAAGTGAAAGTTGCTCTGTACATGGTGTCCCCACCACTGCCTCTCTTTCAGTGTTTTGGGCCTTTCTCTACTTGAGAAATCCAGGGGCATAAACTCCCCTTATGGGGGTAAGTTTGCTTTAGAAATGGAGAGAACGTTTTTAAAACTGTGGTTCTACTGAACACGCATATTAATAAAATCATGAAATCGAACGCATTGGTCTCCATTCTACAAGCTGGAGTAATACTAAATACGGCAAGTGGGAAAATAAAGGAAAGAAATCTTTTCTGTCATCTTCTGGTTCAAACTCTGACTAGAGTAAGATTGAGATAATTTATGGGAGAGTAATGATCTGCATCTGGAATCTCTAGTTCAACCTGCCGCATGACTGAGCTAGTTTTTATAAAGAGCCTTAGCAAGCTGGCGCCACAGCAAATGAAGAAAATGAGTTTAATCACTTTACAAGCTTGCTGACTTGTGGTCTTGATGGCTAGATCTGAATGAGACATGGGGGAAATAGTGGCAAAAAAAAAATGTTGGATGCGTATGCAGTTGATGGTTGATTTTTTTTTTCCTTTTGGTATGTCAGACATGCAAAAACAAGTAGATTTTAAATGCCATACACTAAAGTCTAGTGATCACACTGAGAGAGATGTGCAAGCACTGAAATACCTGTTAACCACATCTATCCACTGAGTCAGCAAGGCAACTCAAGGCACAGAGAGATAAGTGGATATGTAAGTAGTGGGGCAGGTAGCAAAAAGCAGCCTCTCTGAGGGGTCCCCACATGAGCATAAGTATCAAGATCTATGTGGCTGCACTTGCAATATCTCTGAATAATATTCTTCCTATATTAGCAATTGATCTACAAAAGACCAATGATTTAAGTCACAACAAGCAGGACATTTTTACAAGCTACAAATTAGGGGTGATACTCTACACTCTGGAATAACTTTGCTGATTATGTACCAGCCAATTATTCAAGTCAGGGACAAGTAAGCGAGGTAGAAAATCTGTGTAGAAAGGGGCAATTTGACAGGTTGGAAGAATGTGGATTAGAAATGGAGCAGTTTAGTATCAGCTATTGATTTGGAATTGTACTGTAGTTCTGGTTTTGGGAAATCATGTAGAGTTAAGGAGCCATAATAAAAGCAGAGACAAAGTGAACATTTACCCTACATCTATCTTTAATATAGAATTTTTTTATACTTTATCTTTTAGGGTAATCACTTCAAGTTAAACATTGAAGTCAATGGAGCCAGGGTTTCACCCTGAGCTTTTATCTTCAGAATCTTAATTTCGGATTCTGAAGAAGAAAAAAAGTTAACAATCAATATGTCATTGTCTCCAGGGCCCCAATACTACACCAGAACAGGTCCACCTCAGTGGCGTAGCCAGGTTTAGAGCACAGGGAGAGCGGCGCTATAAAAAGGCGCCTCCCCGCTCCCCCTGTACTCACCCGGCAGCGCTTTAAAGGGCCCGGGCTCCAGCCGCTGCGGAGCCCCCGGGCCTTTTAAAGCACACCCCCCGAGCCCGGCTCCGGCAGCGGGGCTGGGGGGGGGGGCGCTTTAAAGGGCCAGCAGCTCCCCGCAGTGGCAGGAGCCGCCAGCCTTTTAAAGTTCCCCCCCGCAGCCCGGCTCCGGCAGCGGGGCTGGGGGGGGAGGGGACGCTTTAAAAGGCCGGCAGCTCCTGCCGCCGCGGGGAGCCGCGGGCCCTTTAAAGCGCCCCCCGACCCCGGCTCCCGCAGCCGGGGTCGGGCGGTGCCTTAGCGCCGCTTCTCCTCATAGGGGGAGCGGCCGCTCCCCCTGCTCCCCCCCTGGCTACGCTACTGGTCCACCTGCATGACAGTGCACAATAAAGGCCCAGGATAGTAGTGTGAATCTCTATGTGAATATATGAGAGTGTGAGCATACGGATTAAGAACAGCCAGGAATACTTCATGGTCATCCATGATTCTTTTTAATAAAATGGTGGGGTTTTTTAAAGGATGGACATAGCTATCAAAGCATGGGTACCAAACTCTTCCAACTTAGCTAATGAACATAGAACAACCACTGATGTGCCTGAAAATAAACCAGTGCAAATATTTAAAAGTGTCACAACTGAGTTTGTGTATCTCAATGGACTTTTCTACAGACACAAGCTGTACCACTTTATCCATACTAGTGTAGTTAAAGCAATAACAACCTCCCTTTGCATGGACACAGCTCTATTAGTATAAAGATGTCTTTTACCCAGGATACTGACCCACACAGGGGCAGGCAGCAGGGAACAAACCTGGGATCTCTTGAACTAAATGCATGAGCCTCTACCCCATGAGCCAAAAAACACGTGTTTCCTAGCCAAGGCTGTAGTAGGCTCATCAATCGCTAGCTGGCCTAGCCACCACTAGAGGGGGACAGAGTGCCACTCCAAGCAAGCAGGGCTTATATAGCTATTCCCATTTGGGAAGGGGTGTAAACTATACTAGTATAACTATATCAGCATAACTTCATTAAGAGGACCACACCGATTTAACTATTTCAGTAGAAAAATAACATCCGTGTTTATCCAGTACATAGACCACGCCTAAATATTTGTTCCAAATGAGGAAAGTCAGCATGAATTAATGAGCCCAAGAAAGCCATGTCTATTGTAATATCAATTTAAGTATCAGTTTACAATAAACTAGAGTCTGTTTTGCCAGGAATGACAGAAAAAGTGGCTCACCCACACACATTCTGCACTGATCTTTTTTTTTCCACATTCAGTAGGCAATGACCGGACTGTTTTAATGGTTTGTTGGCTTCTAGAAAAATGATGGAAAAATCATAATTTTCCATGAAAATAACTACAAAAACCCAGAAATCTGTGACATCATAATTCCCTTATTGTCATGATGTTCAGACACATATGCACATCTTTCGTATTTGTCAGTATACAAAGAAGAAAGAATAGATACATGACTGGATGGATTGCTTCTTCATTACAAGCAGCAGCCAATTGCACCTAAATTCTACACTGATGGGCATATAAAGAAATACACAGAAAAGACAGAGAGAGAGAGAACTGAATTAGTGAAGCTAAGAGGTTTTGATCCCTTTTGTGCTGAAAATAGCTCTCGTTATAATGGTGTATTTATTAGTGCCCAGTCCTGCAGCCTTACTCATGTGAATTGAATTCAAGGGGGCAAATTCAAGCAAGGTGTAACTCCACTGAAGTAAATGGAATTACACTAGGGATGAATTTGGTTGAATTGGACTCCTCACATGAGTAAGGGCTACTGGATCAAGCCTTCAACAGCCAAATTAACTAGTGACATAATGACCGTATAATATAGTAAACTATGAGTGACCTCCTGACCCCACTGACATCAATGGAGTTTTGTGCTGCAAGCATAAATACGCTGTGTCCGTGGCTCAACAGAGCCTTGAAGGCATAGTCCTGGGTTGAGGCAGTGGCATAATGGTCCCGCTTGAGAGGTACTGTGCTTCTGCTACATGTAATACCTCCCGGAGTTCCCAGGGAGCTCAGCCATTGGCCTAATTTTTGAAGGGTGTATCATGTACTCACCACGGAGCCTGGCCAACTCTGGTGCAGAATAATGGGAGTGGACCACCGCCTTCCTCCTCCTGCTTGACCTCTTTGAAGTGGCTAGCTGGAGCAGTCTTGGTCCTCAGGGGATTGCAAAGACTGCAGTTATATGACCCATCCTTGACACTGGGATAAAGGGGGCTCTCTGCACCCTCACCACAGAGTCAAAACTCAATTTGGCTCACAATGTACATAAAGCATTTGGTCATTTCCAAATAAAGTGAATGATTGAGCAAACTCCCACCACCACCACCTCGTTCTCGTTAGGTTCCAAAACAACTCGCAGCTTTTTCTGAAGTGCCCATTGGAAAGCAATAAGATAAATGCACATCAGTTGTACAGTGCAAGGAGCGGACTATACAGTCTGAGGCATAAAAAAGACAATGAGAAGAATGATCGGCCAAAAAATGGGGCAGATGGAAATCTTGTGATTATACTTTGATGCCTAGGAAGCGCCACTGGAAATAAAAATAGGAACACTGTTGGAAACCTAAAATATTTACAACTTTATCCACTGAGACTTACTCTGCTCTCACGTCAATATTTCACCACTGTAAAACTCTACTGACTTCAACAGAGCTACTCCTTATTTACACCACTGAGACATGCAAATCAGGCCTGCTATGGTTAAAAGTTCACATATATATTGAGATCTATTTAAATTATGAAGCCTTTTGGATGAATTTACAGAATGAATAAACTGGAGCTCATTATTTAAATTAATCTGTCATTGATAAAGATATGTGAATTAAATTAGCTAAATAAATGGGACGCTTTAATAATAATTATTACATTTTAAAGTAATTTATGGAATATAATTACCTACATCTGACCAAGCTTGAAAGCATGGTTCAGACTTCCACACTTTAATAGTGAAAATGCAAAGTGAGTCATGAATGAGTATCACATTACATTCGCTACATAGTTGGGCAAGACTTAAGGTACTTTAGTTTTAGTATTCTCCATTATGTAAACCAAAGAGGGGTCTGCAACTGAATCAAAGGAAAAAATCTGCTAAAAGAAAGGAATATTCATTTGTAAAGATTGCAGCTGAGGTAGTTTTTCTTCAAAGCAGTAACCAGAGCTGTAGGTTATTTTGTGGTTTCAAGAAACTTTTTCCATGGGGAATGATGTCACTCAGTCAAAGTTCACTCTTATGCAAGGAGTCGAAGGTAGAGTATATCCATCTCCTTACAACCATAAAGAGGCTGAAGTGGTAAAAAAAAAAAATTGAGGTCATATTTCTTCCTCCTGCTCCGTGTTTACCACTGTGTCCAGGGTTGATTGCACAGTTTGCTTGATACCCCTAACCCTAAAGAGCCCTGCTTCCTAATTCCATCACTGCGCTCTTCTCTCCCACCTTTTTCAACCCCCATCCCATGCAATCACACTCCGTGTGTGCAAACAATGACATGTGATCTTTAAACCCTACTAGACAGATTTTGTCAGCTTCACTTCGCTGCTTGCAAGGTGGAGCAGTGAAGCAGAAGACAGAGGGAAAAAGTAGGAGAAAGTGCTGTGAGACTGCAAGAGCATGTATTGGCCCAGGGATTGGCAACCTTTGGCACGCGGCCAGCCAGGGTAAGCCACCTGGCGGGCCGTGCTGGTTTGTTTACCTGCCGTGTTTGCAGGTTTGGCCAATCTGCAGGTTTGGCTCCCACTGGCCGTGGTTGCCGTGTCTGCAGGTTTGGCTCCCACTGGCTGTGGTTCACCGCTCCAGGCCAATGGAGGTTGTGGGACGCGGCGTGGGCCAAGGGATGTGCTCCTCCTCCAAGGGAGGAACGGTGAACCGCGGCCAGTGGGAGCCGCGATCGGCCGAACCTGTGGACGCAGAGGTAAACAAACCAGCCCGGCCTGCCAGAGGGCTTACCCTGGCGGGCTGCAGGCCAAAGGTTGCCAATCCCTGTATTGGCCTATTGCAGGGGTTCTCAAAGCTCATTGCACTATGACCCCCTTCTGACAACAACTACTATATGAGCCCAGGAGAGTGGACTGAAGCCTGAGCCCGCCTAAGCTTCACCCCGCCTGGCTGGGGGGCCAAAGCCTGAGCCCCGCCTCTCGGGTGGGGGCCAAAGCCAATAGCTTGAGCCACATCATCCAGGGCTGAAGCCCTTGAGCTTCGGCTTCAGCCCTGGGTGGGAGGGCTCAGGCTTTGGCTTTCGCCCTGGGCAGTGGGGCTTCGGCCCTGGGCCACAGCAAGTCTAACGCCAGCCCTGGTGACCCCATTACAATGGGGTCCCGACCAACTTTGGTGTCCCGACCCACAGTTTGAGAACCGCTGGCCTATTGTGAGGTCTGGTTAAAAACATATCCTCAGAAAGTTGATATCTTATCGTCTGATTTAAGAATGGGTAAAGATTTTCATTTACCTATGGTTGGCACAGAGGATAGTGTTGTGCCTGACCGTGACAATTTAGTGGACTCTGGATCCACTCTCAACTTACAGTTTTATATAATTACACACATATGTAACAAATATACATTTATGAACAAATTCATAAATGTATGGCTACTGAAAAAATAATAGTTTCTAAGACAGGGTGTTTATTTTTTCAATACATTGATTTTATTTTATTGTTGTTTACTGTTTTGCAATTAAATTTATTTTTTGCCAGTTTTTAGATACCAGTTGTCTTTTCCACTTCTATGCTGTAGAGCAGCTCAGCAATTCAATATAAATATATGAGAAAAGGTAACTAAAAATACTGCAAGGCTTGATTAATAATCGATTTGCAGACTTCTTCTGGGAGCTGTCATGACTTGTCAGTCTTGGAAAAGCAGGTAAAAATTAGTTTTCTGCCACTAAACAGAGTCACAAATAGCAATGGTTTCCTTGGAGATTTAGCAGCAATTCTTAAAGCACCATACTTAGAGCAAAGAGGAAGTTTCTCAAGAATGATTCTCTGTCCAAACCTGAATTAATCCTCTCACACACACACATAATCCAAAAATTAATCTTCTCTCTATTATACATACACACACATATAGATCTTAGACCTTTCACACAACTAATGTTTTGGAATATATATGTATATATATACACACACACACACACACAGCATAATCAAAAAATTTAATTCTCTGAAAGGGGTGGGATTTTTACACTACTTAAAATAATATTTTGGCCAGTTGTCTAAAGTAAATAAGACTCAGATTCATTATTCAACCATAGCAGCAGCAGCTGTAAGGTTCCTGACTTACACTGCAATAAAGCTGCAAAACAGCATGACATCGCATGAGTCAGGTGACATGAAAATAATGGCCCATATTCCCTTCTGCACCACCATACGCACAGTGCAGAGGTGGGGGGTGTCAGGAAGCAAGCTGCAGCTCTCTGATTTCTCAGGATTTATTTTCACTAGCTGCACCTCTCTAGCATAAATTAAAGTAAAGTAGAGTCTGCTCTAACTTATACCAGCTGGTTAAGATCCCTATGAATGCCACCTCCGACCTACCCCAATACATTCCTTCCTGTCCCTTATACCGTCCTGTGGGGGTCAATTTTCATATGAGCCGGCTACATCATTTTATGCCAGCGGATAGCTCCTCCATGCCAGGGGAATTCTCAGCCAGCCTATTATCTACCGTATGCCTCCAGAGACATAATAGAAAAGTTGTACGAAAAGTGGGTTCTGTCCTTTAAAAGGATATATATCCTTACTGAAGGAAAGACCCAATGCTAATCACTATATCTGATTATAACTGAACAGCCAACCATTACACCTGTCTCAAGTATGACATAAATAAGGTGCAATCAAATAGGAAGCTGCTGTCTTGACAATATCATAGCACACAGTATGACTTAAAAAATTCAGCTCCCATTTAAATTCATAGAAAACTTGGGACTTTCAAAACTGATAGAAGGGAGGTTTTTTAAAAAATGAGTTAATTAAACAGAGTTAAGACAGTGCAAGTTTACACGCAAGAAAAGATCTGCCATACCCAAATGAGAAGAATATCCAGCAAAAAACATCAAAATAAACAAGAAAAAGTAACATGCCATTACTGGGAATTTACATGCCCATTGTACTATTAAAAATAACATTGTATAATGCCTGAATATCTGAATCGATGTGGAATACAGCCATCTGGGTTGGGGCTCTACTTTTTTCAGTGTGTAGAAATTCAGGTTTTTGGCATATCTTTAATTTATATATATATATAAATAATCAGTGAGAGTTTTGCCATGTGTGTGTGTACACATGGAAAAACTCTCAGTGACTACAAGGGGGCCAAAATTTCACCCATACAAGTATCTACTTAGATAGGTGAGGATTTATATACATGTGAATTGAATGTCTGTATAAGTTTAGTTACTTCTTACATTTATTTTGTTCTTTGTCATCCTGAATTATTCTGCTATACTTCATATCTGGTATTCTGTCTATGACACTAATTTTGTTATGAGTACAATAATTCATTGTTATGTATCCATTGAGTAATGCAAAACATTGATTTTACCATGCTCAACATAAACTAAAAATGGACCCAGGCAGGAATCTTTACTCCACACTGCTGCCAATTTATGGAGTGTTGAGATTCAGATAACTGGATCTGAACCTGACTCTGCAGTTTTATTTACAGGAGAGATCCCAAGACAGAAGGAACTATTTTCCTTTACCAGTCTGAATGGAGCCATACTTCACCAGCTCAACTCAAGAATGGGCCTAAGATGATAGAAATCTCATAAGGTTTTTTTCATTATTATTGTCTGAAATCTCACAACCTCTTGCAAGCCTTTGGACCTGCTTAGCCAGACTCAAAATGTACTTTGTTCAGTCTCAAACCTAAACCTTAAATCCTAGCCTAAAGTCTGTTCTGGAACTGAATCCAAACACCTCCTCCTCAACTCACCCTCATTATAAACTAAGGGCTTCATTCTCTTTTATTGGAAGGCCCCTTTACAGCACCCTTGCAACGTAAGACACCCTTCAAGTGGTCTCAAATTACAAATATGGCCAATTTAAGTCACCTTTACATTACCAGTAGTGTAAGGTCACCTTTGTGTGAATGAGAATCAGCCCCTGATTGTCCATTTTTGCATCTGTATTATATTGTACCATACTGTATTCATATTCTGTCAGGCTTAATCTATTCTGCTGCCATTTGCTTTTTGCCAGAGGTTAAACTATTTCATCTACATTTCATTTTTTCACTTGTATACTAATTTCTCTGTTTGTTCACTTTAAACTATGTTGTTAAGTGTTGTCTGTGTCCATTATATATGTTATCTTCTCTATTATACTGATAGTACTTGCCAAATTTTGGCATCCATGCCTATGTATATATCAGAAGACTTGTGACTGGGCAGGGCTGAGAGTGCAGGGTGTAAGTTTCCTGTCCTAATTCTGTCCTAAAACAGAAATCAGAAAGGTGCATTCCAGGATGAGGCCTCCAGGTGTGTGAATGGCCTCTAGCAATGGTATATATGAACCCAAGAATCATCAGCAAAAATGGGAAGGGGGTGGGTAGAGATATGCCCTTTGCTGAACAGAATACAATTGCACAAGAGTATTGCTTTGGTTCTAGTATTGACAAAGTGAAATGACTCATGTTGAGTTCAGTGGGAGTTGGATTGGACCCATCTCCCCAATGCAACAGAATTTGTCCCTATATCTTTGTGCTAATACTTTAAGTTATTTTCTCAAATGTGACACCAATTCTACTAATTAAAAGATATATATAATACTAAGAGGTTCATTTTGCTGTACTGTATGTGTGTAACTACTATAAAGGGAATTACACAGGCATTTCAATAGCTGAATATATCCCAATGTATTTTATCCATTCAAGTATTCATTTTCAATTCAATTTCACCCTTCCACCTTGATAGTCTGTAATTATTATAAACTTTAGCAGAAATAAATGAGTTGTTTTAAAATACTTTGTATTTGGCAACCTAATGTTTTAGTATTTTATTTTAAGCTTAGAACTTCTGCTTATGAGAACCCTGGATGGTGTGGGACTTTGCTTTATGAAAGTTTCAGGCAAAATTTGGATGCCGTTTAGACTAAACTGACAAAACTGGCTCTCTTAATTTGTATATTGTAAATCAAATGCATTAGGGGGCTGGGGTTGTAGATGAGACATATACATTATATATGGTATCTTTTCTCCATGCTCCCACTAATTTATTACATGACCTGGGAAAGTCTCTCGGGTAATTATGCTCCCTTTAAATTCAATATCTAAACTCCCATTGAGTCAATGGGTAAGGGACTGGACCCTTAATTCCAGGTACCTTCATGTAACCATTCTTGAAATGAATATAATACTTACCCTACAACACATGAGTGTTGTGAGGCTTCAGAAATGCTTGTAAAGGAATTCTGGAATTAAAGATGCTTAGACGTATAATTTATTATTACAGCATCTGTTTGTTATTCAAAGTAGAACTTCCATGCTAGAATCTGAAAAGTCTAACGAGGACTCTCCTTGCCTTTTGACCTAACCTATGTTCCTTTAATTTAAGGGAGAAAAAGAAAATTAGTTATTTTAACAAAGGAAATGTTCTCTCCCTTCTCCCTCAAGTGGAGTCCTAAAGAACATTTTAAGATATAAGGCCATATTCAGCCTAGATGCTAGGAGAGTTTCCACTGATATAAACCCTGGCCAAAGCTTCCAGTCACGCAATAGAGGTTGTGGTAGCAGAAAACGGTTATAAGCTCTATCCCCCCTGGAAGTGGCCAGTACAGTCCTCAAATTGGGCAATGCTGGCCAATTTCCTTTTTTAAAGGATACTGAGTAATTGGAGAAGGTGCAGAGAAGAGCTATAAAAATGATTAGTGGGCTGGGGAAAAAATAAAACAAGCTTTACAATGAAATTACCAGGTAGCAATGGGCCCTTTAATTTAGGAGGGAAAGGCCAACAGAAAGAAGTTAAAGTCAGACAAATTCAAATTAGAAATAAGGCACATTTTTTTAACAGTGAGGGTGACTAACTATTCAAATAAACGATGAAGGGAAGTGATGGATTCTTCATCTTGTGATGTTTTCAAATCAGGACTGGATGCCTTTCTGGAAGATGTGCTTTAGTCAAATGCAAGTTATTGAGCTCAATGCAGGTTGAAATTCTATGGCCTGTGATATAGAGGAGGTCAGACTAGGTGATCTAAGAGTCCTTTCTGGCCTTAAAATCCATAAGACGGTGACCATGGACAACGCATCCAGGTGATGAGCACATTCAGTATGTTGCCTAATCAGTTGCCTTGTGGTCAGAGCTCCAATGGAGCTCCACAGGCTATTAAAGCTATCTGAGGTGGAGCGATCTGAGGGGGGAAGCAATAGCAGCACTGCTTGCATTAACTCAGGGTGAATAGTACCTGCTGGGAGCAGGGGTCTTGGCTAGTCTTTAACCATCTAGTTTCTCAGTGAAAATCATGCTAATAGAAAACCATTCACAATCATTGGTATTTTGGACTCAGTTACACTAAGAATTTGATAGGTGATATCAGAGTAGCATTCTAACAGGAAAGATGGTCTGGTGGTTAGGGCACTAGCCGGAGACTCTGTGGACCCAAGTTGAAGTCCCATCTGCCTTACACATGTTGAGATATTTAGCTCCATTATGCTTGCCCTGGCCTCTATTACAGGATACACAGCCAGCCCGCACTCTGCGCTGAAGGCACCGGCCCCCCCCCCCGATCCTTAGTCTGTTGGGGTGCGGCAGCCACATTCCCCTCGAGCATCCAAGCGGGGACACAAACAAGTCCTTCGTTTTCTCCCCATTGTGTTCTTCCCCCTCCCCTTTTTTCAAGTTTCGGTGCTCACGTCACCCTGGGTATATCTGTCCTGTTCCACAAAGGAACAGGAGGAGAGGAACCGAAGACTCACACTAGTCACTAATTCGTAATTCGGGCCTGATCAACCCAAGACCTTTCCCGACTCAGCGTGTGCCGGCCGTAATGTTCGTGTATGGGTTTGTATTTGTAAGTATTCTTTAATACCCTATTGCTTGATATTTTGCATCACCCTCTCCCTGTAATTGCAATTCATCCCTGCAGAAGCATCCTATGTATTATCCCTCTAATTCTACTAGTCTGTGGCTCATCCCGAGTAATTATTGGGATTTAGAACAACTCCAAGGACTGTTACTGTTTTTAATAGGAGTAGCCTTGTTTTTTGCATTAATTGTGTATTGTAAACCTAGGTTATAAGTGTCATTTGCAATAAAGCTGAAATCTCTGGCCTTATTGCCTTGGTGTCTGTGTGGTTCCCATCCGCTCCAGGGGGGTTCCCTCCGAACATCCACGCGAACCTTAGTACTGTGCCCTGGTAGATAACAGGTGCACACATACCCTCGCCCAGCCAGGTGGCCCTCGAGAGTACTCGCTTCCACAACACACTTCCTGAGGCCAGGTCTACACTACCCCGCCCTGTCGAACTAAGGTACGCAACTTCAGCTACGTGAATAACGTAGCTGAAGTCGAAGTACCTTAGTTCGAATGAAAAAGCACTTACCCGGGGTCCACATGCGGCGCGCAGGCTCCCCCGTCGACTCCGCCTACTCCGTTCGTCGAGCTGGATTACCAGCGTCGACGACGGAGCACTTCCTGGTTCGATTTATCGCGTCTTAACAAGACGCGATAAATCGAACCCAGAACATCGATCGCGCGCCTCCGACCGGACGCGTAAGTATAGACCTACCCTGAGTGACTTTGGACAAGGTATGTGGTCTCTCTCTGCCTCAGTTCCCCTTCAGTAAAATGGGGAGAATACTATTTCCCTATTTCACAGTGCTGTTGTAAGGATAAACACAATCAAGCCTATGAGATCCTCAGCTATGAGAGGAATGGGGCAAGTAAGTACCTTAGATAAAATATCCATTTCTTTTCTTCACGGTTTAAAGGAAAACAATGTTTTTGCAAAATTTCAGATTTAATTAAAACATTACCAAAAATAGGGTTTTTTAAACCACTGTGTAGAAGTTAACAACAAAGCTGAATCTTACTTTCTCCATGGGGACTGACATTTTCCTGCCAACAGGCAAAAAATAAAGAAATTAGGGCCCTGATCCAGCAAAACATTTAAGGACATGCTTAATTTTAAAGCATACAAGTCCCTCCTGAAGCCACTCATTGTGAAATTCATAAAATCAGCAGGAAAGGCACTGGCTCCCAAATGTTGATTTTGGGCAGGTTTCAATATATATTATCATTTTCTTTTTAATCAGGCAAATTAACTCAAATTTTTGTTTGTTGTATTGCCAAACAGTACCCGGGAATTTCTGAAAAAAGAAACAACCCATAGTGCCACTGCTCTCTCAGAAATGGTGAGCTGCCACTGACCCCTACGCTCTCCCATCAGCACAGCACCCTTAGATCACTCCACTCAGCCAGATCACACTTCTTTCCACCTTGGCGCCTGATTCCAACAGCGGGTTCTACTGACCCTATATGCGCCACTGCGTTTTGCACTACAAAGTACGAGACTTCAAACTCTCTCAGGGGTCTGCCCAAAATGTCAGCTATGGGAATTCACAAGAATTACAGAATTTTTGTAGGAAGCCGTTATGTTTATTTTTTGTTTTTGCGGCAAGCCAACAAGTTATAGTTGACCTGAAGAGACCATATCTACATCATCATCCGCTCCTAAAGACCACAGTCTTATGTACTTGGTATGTACCTTACATTTGACAATGTTATGACATTCAAGGTATCATTGCTGTTGGGTACCACTCAGCTTGTTGTTACTGCCTGAAGACATGGGCTAGAATTTTCAAAGGAGTCCATGGGAGTTAGGTGCCCAACTGCCATTGGACTTCAATGGATGGTGAGTGCCTAATTCCCTTAGATTATCTCAGCCTAGGCCTCTTGCACTTTATTGAAAGTGGTTCATAACATAATGTGCTGACTAAACTGAGCATACTTTGAGTGAACAACAAGAAAGATAAAGATTCCCAGAGACCAACTATCAACACCTGCTCAGCCCCTTGTTTGGAAAGCTGAACATATTGCTTACTTATGCCTTCTTGTTTTAAGTTAACAAGCAGTTCCTGAGGCATGGAACCCTGGGGGGTTTTTCAGTGTACTTCTCTCTCCTTTCTGCTGACTGTTGCTAGAAGAAACAGGCAGCTAGAGCAATGACAGAATCGGGAATGGGGCAGGCCCCATTGCCTTCATCTATGACTCACCACCCTGGACACCTGATCAGGGAGGCCCTCCTTCAGAGGCAACAGGCCCCAGGCTGCCTCCTCACCCAGACACGTCACCCAAGGAAGGGGAAAATAGCAGCTCCCAGTATGGAGCATGACAGGGAGCACAGTCAGTCACCATCAGCAGCTGGAGCATCCCTCTAAACAATGGTGATATCATCAAGATCTGCCAGTTTCTGTCTGGACAATATTTGCTGATTGGCTGTTTATTATGGTGTCCTCCTGCCTCCTCACCCACATTCCTTTTGCTGCCAGCCACAGTCCTGTCTGGCTTGCATGGTATTCTCCATCCTACTCTACTCTCCTTCTTCAGTACCCTTTTTCTTCCTCTTTTTTGTTCCCCTTAACTCATCCCCTCCTCTGGCCCGTCCTCCTCACCCAACGCCATCCACCATAACACAGTTATTTAAAAAAACTTGACTCTCCAGAGAAAATGTGCATTAAAAACAAATAAAAAACATGGGTATAACATAACACCCAGGACATCTGTTGTACCCCTTCCTCCTGCCTTTTTGTAAGTCTTGTCTAGATAGCGGGCTCTTTGCAGCTGGAACTGTCTTGTTATGTGCATGGACAGTTCCCACCACAATGGAGTCTCAGGGCTGGTCCACACTAGGGGGCGGGATCGATCTAAGATACGCAACTTCAGCTACGTGAATAGCGTAGCTGAAGTCGAAGTATCTTAGATCGAATTACAAACTACTTACCTCGGGTCCACGCGGCGCAGGCAGCCTCCCCCGTCGACTCCGCTTACTCCTCGCGCCGAGCTGGAGTTCCGGAGTCGACGGGGAGCGCTTCTGAGATCGATTTTTCGCGTCTACATGAGACGCGATAAATCGATCCCAGAACATCGATTGCTACCCACTGAATCGGGCGGGTAGTGTGGATGTAGCAATGGAGATCATTCAATGCTACTGAGATGCAAATAAATAATGAGATAGATCTGTCTCTCTGTGCTTTTATCTTCTAAGGTATACTGCATAATCAAACATATTTACAAACCTTTTACCACACCCTTTGCCCCCAGTGACAAGGATGCACATGCACCGCCTAGCTGGTATGGCCACTTTTTGCAGCACAATCAAATATATAGCTTGTGTCTTGAGCACTGATTCACTCCTTTATAGTTACCCACTCACTAGATGCATTGTTAGTAAGGACACTACCTTCACACACAGGGAGGGAACATATTACATTCTGTTTTAACCCAAGTAGCCTCCACTAATCTACTTGAAATTCATCCCGTCTTTTCCTCCATTGCTTCTTCAGCAAGTAAGTGTTCATCAGTGACAAAAAGCCTTCCCTTTCTTCCTTCAAATCACTCCTCCAAAGATGCTTCTTCCCTGAAGCCTTTAAAATAAAAAAATACTCATAGTCCATTAACATTCACACTGACCCACCATACACTATTTGCGCCTGAACTGGATTTCATGCTCCTTGGGCAAGGATCACGTCTGATTAGTTAAGAACAAAAGAATGGCCACATTGGGTCAGACCTGTGGCCCATCTAGCCCAGCATCCTGTCTTCAGACAGTAGCCAGTGCCAGATGCTTCAGAGGGAGGGAGTAGAATCATTTAGTTGGAGCTGATCCTGCTTTGAGCAGGGCATTGAACTAGATGACCTCCTGAGGTCTCTTCCAACCCTAATCTTCTATGATTCTGTGACCTCCTATCCTCCAATCCCAGCCTCTATCAATCAGAGCTTTAGGGTATGTCTACACTACCCGCCATGTAGACGCGATAAATCGATCCCCGAGCGCGCTCCCTGTCAACTCCAGAACGCCACCTCCGTGAGAGGCAGAAGCGGAGTCGATGGGGGAGCGGCAGCGGTCGACTTGCCGCCATGAGGATGCTGAGGTAAGTCGACCTAAGACACGTCGACTTCAGCTACGCTATTCGTGTAGCTGAAGTTGCGTAACTTAGGTCGACCCTCTCTCCCCCCCCCCCAGTGTAGACCAGGCCAAAGACACACAGAGAATAGGGTTGCATCCTGACCATACTGGCTAACAGTCATTGCTGGACCTATCCTCCATAAGTTTGTCTAAATCTTTTTTGAATCCAGTTATATTTTTGGCCTTCCCAACTCCCCTGGCAATGAGTTCCACAAATTGATTGTGCATTGTGTGAAGAAGTGCTTCCTTATGTTTGTTTTAAACCTGCGGCATATTAATTTCAGTGGATAACCCCTGGTTCTTGTGTTATATATAACACTTCCCTATTCACCTTCTCTACACCATTAATGATTTTATAGACCTCTATCATATCCCCCACTTCAGTCATCTCTTTTCCAAACCCAACAGTTTTCTTTTTAATCTCTCTTCATATGGAAGCAGTTCCATACCCCTGATCATTTTTGTTGCCTTTCTCTGTATTTTTTCCAATTCTAATGCATCTTTTTTGAGATGAGACCATCAGAACTACACACAGTATCCAAGGTGTTGGGCATACCATGGATTTATATAGTGGCAATATGATATTTTCTGCCTTATTATCTATCCCTTTCCTAGCAGTTCCTAACATTCTGTTAGCTTTTTTGACTGCTGCTGCACACTGAACAGATGTCGTCAGAGAAGTGCCTTAATCTCCAAGTGCAACGTGGGTATCCACTCAATAACAGTAACAACAGGTTACTCATGCATTACAACCACATAGAGCTTCAGACCAATAACAGAGGTGGCACTTCCCAGAGGAAAAATGGCTGGTGCAGTGTTTTAGATGCTGCCTATCCAAACCCACTGTAGTCCCTTTGTGCCCCAGTGAAACAGCCAGATCAATGCACACAATGGCATCTTAACAGATGGAACTGAGTGCAAGCAGCCATTCGTCCGTCCTGAATTTATGTTATGCTTAAAGAGATGTGCCATTGTTAATCCACATCTGGGATGGATTAATTTGCAGAGGACAATAGATCTTCCAGAGCAATCTAAATAGAAGTTATTTTGGGGGTCTGAACAGTGCAGATTATCCAGAGGTGGAGGCATTCCAAGCAAGTGGTCATTACATGGTGATTTTCTACATTTTGGTTGTTGAACCAAGCAAATGTAATCTTTCAATCTTTAACTAAGGTATGGCAACACAGTCTGGCTATATGAAGAGCAATATGTTTCAGATTTTTGCATGCTTATGCATACATTTAATTTGAAAGGCTCTCTAAATCAGCATATCTCTGATTACCCACAGGGCACACATTTAATGATCTCTCAATCCTTCCATGTGCAAAACGAGTGGGTGAGATGATATAATTTGCAGGCACATTTTATTTTTAATTTCTGACAAGTCAGTCCTCCATGATATTAATTTACTTCCAGCAGCTTCCAACATACAATCTGTAAGTGTTAGGAACACAGGAGATGTTTGGCGGTTTATTGTTGATACCACCAGTAGCTACTTCAGAAACAAAAAGAACTTCTACATCAAGGAAACTAAACACCATAGTATATTAATCCATGTTTTTTTAACATGTAGAGACCAACAACCAAATTCAACACTAAATGTCATTGAAAAAGTATAAGTCTATTTCTCTTATAGTAGAAGCATGTGCTTTAGGGGGCATATCCAGCCATATGCTCCAGGTGCCTAGAGGATTCACAGCAGAACCATTTGGGTTGGAGGGTGGAGGTCTGGAAATGGGAAGCCACACAAGAACATGTGGAGTTTAGCTCTTGGAGGCCCTATGATGGGGTTGCTCTGTTCACTGCTGGATGGCGCCACCTCCTGGTGGTTCTGGGGAGTAGCTCAGTCAGGCTGACGCCCCTTCCAGCAGTTATACCCCATCAGTTTCTTCTCTACAGCCTCTCTCACTCCAGGAACCTCAGAATATTCTTTGTGACTTGGCCCTCTGGTTTTCCCTGCCGGGAGGGTAGGGAAAAGAAAGGGGCGGGGAATATTACCCTCTGCTCTGAGTTCCAGCTCAGAGACCCTCTAGTCAGCAATCAAGCTCTTTCCTCCTCAGCTGGGCTTCCCCATTCAATCAAAGGATTGCTTAGCCACCCGATTTCCCTCAGCTGTGGCTTGTTGGGTTAATTAGTCCCCTTCTCAGAATGCATTAACCTTCTCCGGGGGAAGCATGGGATAAACACCCCATCAAAGGCCCCCTGCCCAGAATCTCTCTCTGTCTTAAGATTTTATACATTGCCTGTCTAACGGCACATGTGGGCCAAAGGCATAGGATCTTCCTTCCCTACATAAGGGGAAGAGGCTGCATAAGGGCCTACGGAGGCTACTTGGAGTGGTAGAGGAGGATTATCCCCCCTACTCCTTCATCCCCGGGTGCATCTGCCCAGTTTGCCTACTCAAAGCCTCAAGGCTGCTTTACTTTTCCTTGGTTGCATACAGCTTCTATGGGCTGTTCTGGTGGCTGGAGATTAGCTGAATGCAGCAACTCCTCGGCCACCAGAGGCTGGTGTAGAAGATGCTACACAGACTCTGCATCAGCTCAGAATTGCCTCATGCTGAAGAAATCCTCAGACAGCAGGATCCACAGGCTTGATGGTTATAGACTCATAGATTCATAGACTTTAAGGTCAGAAGGGACCATTATGATCATCTAGTCTGACCTCCTGCACAATGCAGGCCACAGAATCTCACCCACCCACTCCTGCAATAATCCTCTCACCTATGTCTCAGCTATTGAAGTCCTCAAATCATGGTTTAAAGATTTCAAGATGCAGAGAATACTCCAGCACGTGACCCATGCCTTATGCTGCAGAGGAAGGCGAAAAACCTCCAGGGCCTTTGCCAATCTACCCTGGAGGAAAATTCCTTCCCAACCCCAAATATGGCGATCAGCTGAACCCTGAGCATGTGGGCAAGACTCACCAGCCAGACACCCAGAAAAAAGTTCTCTATAGTAACTTCTAACATCCCATCACTGGCCACTGGGCCTATTTACCACCGATAGTCAAAGGTTAATTAATTGCCAAGATCATGTTATCCCATCAAACCATTCCCTCCATAAACGTATCTAGCTTAATCTTGAAGCCAGATAGGTCTTTTGCCCCCACTGCTTCCCTTGGAAAGCTGTTCCAGAGCTTCACTCCTCTGATGGTTAGGAACCTTCATTTAATTTCAAGTCTAAACTTCCTGATGTCCAGTTTATATCCAAATGTTCTTGTGCCCAAATTGGTACCAAGCTTAAATAATTCCTCTCCCTCCCTGGTATTTATCCCTCTGATAAATTTAAAGAGAGCAATCATATCTCCTCCTCAGCCTTCTTTTGGTTAAGGTAAACAAACCAAGCTCCTTGAGTCTCCTTCCATAAGACAGGTTTTCTATTCCTCGGATCATCCTAGTGGCCCTTCTTTGTACCT
Source organism: Chelydra serpentina (assembly GCA_037349315.1). Taxonomy (NCBI): domain Eukaryota; kingdom Metazoa; phylum Chordata; order Testudines; family Chelydridae; genus Chelydra; species Chelydra serpentina. The sequence goes on from JBAIAC010000048.1 coordinate 24,173,489, forward strand.
GTTCCAGTTTGAATTCATCCTTCTTAACCATGGGAGACCAGAATGGCACACAGTATTCCAAATGAGGTCTCACCAATGCCTTGTATAATGGTACCAACACCTCCTTATCTCTACTGGAAATACCTCGCCTAATGCATCCCAAGACCGCATTAGCTTTTTCACTGTCATATCACACTGGCGGCTCATATCATCCTGTGATCAACCAGTACTCTGAGGTCCTTCTCCTCTTCCGTTACTTCCAACTGATGCATCATAGAATCATAGAATCTCAGGGTTGGAAGGGACCTCAGGAGGTCATCTAGTCCAACCCCCTGCTCAAAGCAGGACCAAACCCAACTAAATCATCCCAGCCAGGGCTTTGTCAAGCCTGACCTTAAAAACCTCTAGGGAAGGAGATTCCACCACCTTCCTAGGTAACCCATTCCAGTTCTTCACCACCCTACTAGTGAAAAAGTTTTTCCTAATATCCAACCTAAACCTCCCCCTCTGCAACTTGAGACCATTACTCCTTGTTCTGTCATCTTCTACCACTGAGAACAGTCTAGATCCATCCTCTTTGGAACCCCCTTTCAGGTAGTTGAAAGCAGCTATCAAATCCCCCCTCATTCTTCTCTTCTGCAGGCTAAACAATCCCAGTTCCCTCAGCCTCGCCTCATAAGTCATGTGCTCCAGTCCCCTAATCATTTTTGTTGCCCTCCGCTGGACTCTTTCCAATTTATCCACATCCTTGTTGTAGTGTGGGGCCCAAAACTGGACACAGTACTCCAAATGAGGCCTCACCAGTGCCGAATAGAGGGGAACGATCACGTCCCTCGATCTGCTGGAAATGCCCCATCTTATACAACCCCAAATGCCATTAGCCTTCTTGGCAACAAGGGCACGCTGTTGACTCATTCAGCTTTTCATCCACCATAACCCCCAGGTCCTTTTCTGCAGAACTGCTGCCCAGCCATTCGGTCCCTAGTCTGTAGCAGTGCATGGGATTCTTCCGTCCTAAGTGCAGGACTCTGCACTTGTCCTTGTTGAACCTCATCAGATTTCTTTTGGCCCAATCCTCTAATTTGTCCAGGTCCCTCTGTATCCTATTCCTACCCTCCAGCATATCTACTGCTCCTCCCAGTTTAGTGTCATCTGCAAACTTGCTAAGGGTGCAGTCCACACCATCCTCCAGATCGTTGATGAAGATATTGAACAAAACCGGCCCCAGCACCGACCCTTGGGGCACTCCACTTGATACCGGCTGCCAACTAGACATGGAACCATTGATCACTACCCGTTGAGCCCGACCATCTAGCTAGTTTTCTATCCACCCTACCGTCCATTCATCCAGCCCATACTTCTTTAACTTGCTGGCAAGAATACTGTGGGAGACTGTATCAAAAGCTTTGTTAAAGTCATGAAATAGCACATCCACTGCTTTCCCCTCATCCACAGAGCTGGTTATCTCATCATCCCTAGTTTATAACTAAAATTCTTGTTATCAATCCCTAAATGCATAACCTTACACTTCTCACTATTAAATTTCATCCTATTACTATTACTCCAGTTTACAAAGTCATTCAGATCTTCCTGTATGATATCTCAATCCTTTTCTGAATTGGCAATACCTCCCAACTTTGTGTCATCCGCAAACTTTATTAGCACACTCCCACTTTTGGTGCCGAGGTCAGTAATAAAAAGATTAAATAAGATTGGTCTCAAAACTGATCCCTAAGGAACTCCACTAGTAACCTTCCTGCAGCCTGACAGTTAAATTAAATAAAAATAAATTAATGGAGATATGCCAATCTCCTAGAACTGGAAGAACCTTGAAAGGTCATCGAGTCCAGTCCCCTGCCTTCACTAGCAGCACCAAGTACTGTCCCCTGACAGATTTTTTTGCCCCTAAGTGGCCCCCGCAAGGATTGAACTCACAACCCTGGGTTTAGCAGGCCAATGCTCAAACCACTGAGTTATCCCTCCCCTTTCAGTATGACCCGTTGTAGTCTCCCCTTTAACCAGTTCCTTATCCACCTTTCAATTTTCATATTGATATCCATCTTTTTCAATGTAACTAAAAATTCCCCATGCGGTACTGTATCAAATGCCTTACTGAAATCAAGGTAAGTTAGATCCACTGCATTTCCTTTATCTAAAAAATCTGTTACTTTCTCAAAGAAGAAGATCAGGTTGGTTTGGCACGATCTTCCTTTTGGAAAACTATGTTGTAATTTGTCTCAATTGCCATTGACCTCGATGTCCTTAACTACTTTCTCCTTCAAAAAATTTTCCAAGACCTTGCATACTACAGATGTCAAACTAACAGACCTGTAGTTACCCGGGTCACTTTTTTTTCCCCTTTCTTAAAAATAGGAACTATATTAGCAATTCTCCAGTCAATGGTACAACCCCCGAGTTTACAGATTAATTTAAAAATTTTGCTAATGACCTTGCAATTTCATGTGCCAGTTCCTTTAATATTCTTGGATGAAAATTATCTGGGCCCCTTGATTTATTCCCATTAAACTGTTTGAGTTTGGCTTCTACTTCCGATATGGTAATATCTACCTCCATATCCTTATTCCCATTTGTCATGCTGCCATTATCCCTAAGCTCCTCATTAGCCTCACTGAAGAGTGAGACAAAGTATTTGTTTAGATATTGGGCCATGCCTAGATTATCCTTAACCTCCACTCCATCCTCAGTGTTTAGCGGTCCCACTTCTTCTTTCTTTGTTTTCTTCCTATTTATATGGCTATAAAACCTTTTACTATTGGTTTTAATTCCCTTTGCAAGGACCAACTCTACATGACTTTTAGCTTCTCTCACTTTATCCCTACATGCTCTGACCCCAATAAGGTAGCTTTCCTTGCTGATCCCTCCCATCTTCCACTCCTTGTATGCTTTCTGCTTTTTCTTAATCACCTCTCTGAGATGTTTGCTCATCCAGCTTGGTTTAAAACTCCTGCCTATGAATTTTTTCCCCTTTTTGGGGGATACAGGCTTCTGATAGCTTCTGCAACTTTAACTGGTTGCTTTGTACTGGCAGAATTGTGCAAGACAGGAGCCAAGATATGGTCTCACACTTGTGCTTTGTGAAAATGTAATTAACATATAATCTTTTTGCAGCATTTTGTAGACCCACCTCCATTTCCCACACTAAAGTTATGGACACAAAGTATTTACAAACAAATATTCTGTTGGGAGCCTTGTAGGCTCAACTTTGAAGTCAGTGGGAGTTAGGTACCTAACCTGCTTAGGCACTTTTTAAAAACCCATTAAGAGGCTATCTGCATCTTAAGGTACCTAAATAGCTTTGAAAAATCTGTCCTGCATTCCCCAGGGTTTCGTTATACAAGTTACAGATGGAAAACACCTGTTAAGTCATCTTATCTACACCCTTACCATAAAGTATATTTCCAAGTGCTATAACCAAGCTAATTTTAAGGTCTGAAGTGATGGAGCTTCTGGCATTTTTCTCAGAAAACTCTTCCAGAGTTTTACTTGGCTAACTCATTTACTCTGACTCCTACCTTAAGGTTTAAAAGGAGCGTGGAGAGCTAGTTGTGTCCTGGTCCATTTGGCCATCCAGCCAATGCACTGGTCACAGTTCTTTAGCTGAGTGTGGTAGTGTAAAGCACCATGATTTTCATCTACGAAGCTGAGCTCCAGACTCATTAAAAAGACACCTTGAGACACTTCAATAAAATTAATATAAATTCTTAATATATATATAGCTCACACATGCAAATAAATATAAGTGATTTATATTACAGTTTATTCATAGCATGACTTGGCTAATTAAAGTACACCTTTTCTTATTATGTTTTATGGGCTCCATTACTATAATGCAGGCTGCCTCAAGCACAATGATACAGAATATGATCCCAGGAAAAAAAAGGGACATTTGTGTCCTTTATTCAAGTCTTGCAGAATGTTGGATAATAGAAGATGACACATTACAAAACAGGACTAACAGGAAGTGAGCTACCGCAGTATTAATATTTACATTGTGTTCTATAAATCTAACAAAAGACATCTTTCAATTGCAAGTGTGTCTATATATGTGAACATTTGCCTTGGAGGTCTTTATGCAAGCATACCCCCAACCTATTTTGTATGAATAAATAATAGTACAGTAAAAACAAACATATTTAATAATTATCATTTTCAAAGCAGTTTTCAAACATTAACTAAACAACAATATCTATCAATACTTTTGCATTTTTAAATTAAGCTATCATAAATTACCAATACAAATATGCTGGAGAAAGGGTATGCAGATTTTTGCTAACAACATATAAAATCCAGGAATCAGGAATAACAAAATGGTATGGATTTTTAGGTTATTCCCTAATGTTAAGATTTAAAAATATATATTTCTATTAAATGAAGCATTGTTTTTAAAATTTATTCTTGTTGCATATTTTTATTTAGTTTTTCATGTACTGGCACATCTTTACTGAATATTATGTGACATATTCAGAAGAAATATGTCTTCAACAGCTTTCAAGAATTTCATTTTACAAATGTTATAGGGGAGCTATTCAAATTGCATACTAATTTAATCAATTGTAGGAAATTTGTAATACCTTGTCAACTCTTGGGTTAATACATATTATACAGGTTCTTTCCCAGGGGCCAGAGTAAAATCTGTGTTTGTTTCATTCATTACAGCTCTCTTCAACAGTGCATAAATAATTCTGTTGCTTCCATGAGGAAACATCATCCAAAATAAGGATTAAAGTTAATCAAAATAGAGGTGTGTTCAATTTAAAAGACAAAAATGCCCACTAAAACATTCAAAAAGCAAGGTGCATTGGTTAAATCTTCCAGAGGCCACTCTAACTTGTGTTTTTATCATATAAGGGGATTTAAATAGCTACAGTATTATATTCCATTTCATCCAAAAGATATTTTCCATAACTCCGACATTACCTAACATACTTATGCTATGCCTGAAATACAATGTCCATATGTAGTTTTCCAATAATCACAACAGTCAAATACTGCATCGCAATTGACATTTTGCTCCTGTTAGTGTTAGGTTTTTTTAAACAAGTTGTTTGTGAAAAGAAAAAGGATGAAAGCTAAGGGTTATAAATGAGAGGAGGAGAGACTGATCAGGGGAGAGCCAGACTTTATTTAATAAAAGGGCTCTCAGTGCCAATATTTTAAAAAAAGAATGCAGCAAAAAAAATCTAATATGCAATGATGGTACTTATTAACAAGAGGCACCATTGGAATGACACCTCTGAACATGGTATCAGTCACACACTTTTTTTGTACGTTCTCCCCATACTGTCACCTACATAAGTACAAATACCAAACAAATTCTTCTTCGCTATGTAAATCTAATGGTGGATGCCGAGAGTCATTTTTGTTTGTAGTTTTTAAAAGATCTTGTGAGGTCCTGTACTGGGAGCAGTGGGTGCCACCCACAACTCTGATTTCAATAGTTTAGAACCTTTCAGAAAACCTTCTTAATTTTTATTGCTGAGATTTTCAAAGTCACCTTTGGGATTTGGATGCACAATTCCCATTAAAATTAATGGGAACTGGGTATCCAAATCCCCAAGGCAGCTTGAACATCGCAATATAAGTATATAGTATGAATGAACATTAAAAATGTCTTTGATACTCTTTACTTTATCCAAAAAATGGTGGCCTACTTCAAGAAAGTTCAGGTGTATTGGTTGAATAGTGCCAACCAGTGCTAGTTGTGTTATAGAGGCCTTAAACTGTCCAGTAAAGTCAGCTTCAAGCCATCTGTCATTAATATTTACTTCATTTAGAAAGTTACATCGTTTAAATGAAACATTTGCTTTTTTACATAATACTGTCTTTTAAAAATCATATGTATTTGTTAAAGTAGGGCTTTCCAATCAATGCAATACAATTAACCTAAGGTATTACTAGTAAAATATAAAATAAAATGAATGTATGTTTTCACAGTATGTCAAAAAGATTGCAATTTTTAGATCATGAAAATTTACAGTCCTCTTTTTTCATGGCTGTTTTTTCTTGTTTTGTACATTATGTCAAAATCTCAGCCATCTGATCACCAATAAAAAAACCCCATGTATCTCATTCAAGGACATAAAAAAAAAATACCACCCCACACACTGCCACCCAATCAAAGCCACGATTTAATCCCTGAAATTGTGATCTTGCATTCAACTCGTGTTGCCTATTTTGTATACCATAAAAATAAGGATTATGAAATCTTGTTTCAAATAGCTGCGTGCCGGAGGAAGCAAAAAATAAGCCACGTTAATTTAATCTTCTTTCCTAAATGTTAACAGCAGTGTAAAAATGGATGCTCTCATCCTTGTAATCAGTTGCATGGTGCACAAGGGCAGCAGTCTCTGGTGCCTCATCTGTGAACTAATCTTTCATTTCATAGCAGATCTTTCCATATCAAACAACACAAATGACTTAATTTGCATGACAGGATTTGTAACGGGGCAAATCTAGTGTCAAAGTCGATTAAAGATTACACCGGAGAACTATCATAATCAGTACTCTAATGAGCCTAAATAGTACATGTAAAGTCTCCCCTTTTTGCCATTCCAGTCATGTATAAAAGGGAATGTGTTTCTTTTCATCGGTGAGCCAGTCCTTTGGTTTGCACATTACGCCCTACGTTGAGCTAAAGTCATGTCAGTCTGGTTTCAGAGGGAGAGAAAGGGAAATAATAAAGCAAACATCACTTCACAAATGACATTGCTTGGTATAAGCCAACGTTTGAAGCCCTTAATTCTTCTAATCTGCAAAATAGTCAATGCTAATGGGTTTTTGCCTTTGTGAAAGCTGATGCATAGAAAGAAAAACTTTAATGAGCTGCCTGGGTTGTATGCTTACAGATACCTGTCAAATGTCTGTCATCTTAGCTATCGTTGAGGCATTATAAAGAAAGTAAGAAGGAAGGAACGACAGTATTTGTACAAGCATTTTCATGCTAAAATGGCACAATTTTCTTCCTGTCATAATTTCATTGTATCCCAAAGTCTGAAAAGCTTAACCCTTTCACTAGCACACCCCGTACAGCATATCACACGTAATGTTTGAGCTAGCAGCTTTAAAAACAGCATTGTGATTTGGTAACAGCATCTTCTGTGAAATTTGTTTCATAAACCCGAATTACCTATATTTAAAAAATGTGACAACAAACTATTGGAATCAATTGCTGCACCCCAGGGAGATCAGGAGTTTATTAAATGTAACAAACCCATAATGTAGGAGTCTGTCATCGCAATAATTTCTTTTTGAGTTCTTAATTCCACACTCCTTTGTATCTTTAGGCTGCTAATAAGAACAGTGGTACAATGAGGTCAACAAACTCCCCTATTCGCACCTTCTCTTTCATTAACAGAAAATATGAATCCATCTTATTACAGTGGCAGCCGCTAACTCTGCTATTCTGTGCTGCAGTTAGGCTGAGTCAGCCTTGTTTTCAGACCTTTATAATTACTCCACTATAAAAAATTTGCTCTGAGCTGAAGCTAAGTTTCATTTCAAGCGTGATTTTTGTTCCTTTCCAGACCTACAGCCTATCCCTATCTTTCTCAAACAATTCAAGCATTAGAGAGTATGAACATTTTTATCTAGATTGAGCTTTGCCCTCAAAATACACACACATTTGACAGAGCGACATTTTCTGGTTTAAAGATGTAGATGCTCTGTAATTTTAAATATAGCTTTAGACTCTGATCCTAACAACAGGTAGGCATGTTCTTAACTCCACTCACAGGCATAAATGTTTGTGGGATCAGAGTCTTAATCTGTACAGTGACATTAATATATCTCTAATGTGAACTTGTGATGTTTGAAAACAGTCAAGTTACTTCACCTACAAAAGCATCGACTAGATGAGGCACAACATGGGGAGCTGGAGATAGGGGTTTCTAATGCCAGCTGCCATGGGCTTGCTGTGTGTGGCTCTGGGCAAGTCATCTAAACCTTCCATCTCAGTTTCCCCATCAAGGAGAACCCCCGCTTACCCACCTGCCTCACATGGGAGCTGGGAGGACTAATTGGTTAATTTGGTAAATCACTTGTGTCACGCAAAGCGCTGTGTAACTATTATAATTGTCACAAGGCCTTTTTGTACCCAGGTTTGCCATGTTTGTAAAAATCCTCTGACCTCAGAATAAGGGCCTGATCCTGTTCCCATTTATGTCAGTGGGAATTTGGCATGGACTTGGAATGCAGTAACAGACTGAGTGTTATTGATGATATTTTGGTCTAGTATATCAATCCATGGATAAGGGGTTTGTGGAACAGTTTGGTTTTTTAACTGTATCTATCAATCCTCCATTCCGCGGTGCTTCAACAACGTGTCAAGGTATTGGCATGACACACTTCAATGCATCTTAAGTATTCTTAAAACACCTCAGGCATTGGCTCATGCGTTTTCATTGAGCCATTACAATCTAAATAGGAGCACTTTAATGAGTGCGTTGCAACTGCATTGCTTCCAAAGGACTCACTGTAAGCTCACAATGACAATATCTTACATGCTTCTGCGGCAGGCGAAAATCTCAATGGAACAGTTTTCTCTCTCTCTCTCTCTCTTTTTTTAAATGCAAACACACACAGCGGATGAACATATGGCAAACAACTCCAGCAGTTTTAAAGTTTGAGATTAAACAAACAAAAACTAAAATTTTTAATTATAGCTGAACCATATAACTTAAGATAGATTGCCTAGATTTGACTGAGCTGAGGTTCCCCCAGCCCTGAGTGATTGTAAATAAATACACGTGCTATAATACCTAGGCATCAAGGAGTTAAGAACAGAGCAGAAGCATTAACTATGAACTGGCTTTTCTCTGATTGGGCTACAAATTAAAGGTGTGAAATATGCAATAATTCTTAACATTGTAATGACATCAGATGTGCTCAAGTTACCCACAAATTAAAAAAAAACCACCAGGAAAAAACAGAGCTTAATATATGGAAGGGTGGAGAATGGGGGAGGTTTTATGTAAGAAAGCTGACAGGTATCAGAATAAAATAAATGAATAACACCAATTTTAAAAAATCTTTGAAAAGGGAAGTCTTCTGGCATTCTTTAAATGTGGTAGAGATGGACTGTCTAGGGAAAGCATGTTCCCTTTACAGACACCTCTGAAACCACGATCGCCTGCCAAACTAGTCTGACAACAGAATCCTAAAAAGGGTGAGGGTATTAGAATGTGAGAAGCTGTGGGTATATGGTTCTAGGTGGTCTATATGCATCTCCATAAGATCATCTCTCTCTCTAACTTTCGCACAGAGAGAGAGAGAGAGAGAGAGAGAGAGAGAGAGAGAGAGTGTGTGTGTGATGTAGAAAATGAGGTGGTTAAGGAACCCCTCCATTCTGAAAGGGATCTGATCTATCATTACATCACCTGTCATTCCCCTAAGGAAGGTTCCTTCTGTTTGATGCGGATGGTGTGGCAAACACACCTACTTTTTTGGAAACATATACTTATTAATCACTCGCTATTTAAATTTAAGCATGCTGTTTATTAAATGATCACTCACGCTTCCTGACTGGTGTGTTTGGTACAGTAGCCACAGCATTCACACTGTAATACAGAGAGCTGAACTCGAAGGGATTAGTGTACAAACGTAAATAACATACATTAGCTGTACGTGTGTAGCTTTGACTTGGATTTCATCCACTTTCGGATATGAATAATTCATTCAACATTTCTGTCCAATTGTTCTTTTAACAACTGCAATATGAATTAAAAGGTTATAAGCCACGTTACTAAATAATCTTTTACGGTTTCCCAGTGGCAATTTGTGTACAATTTTTACAGATTCGAGCCTCTGCCATTTCTGTTCCAGAGTTCATTTTTATTGCAATCCTAGGCTAGCCTTTTCCCCTGAACACTACCTCTCTGACCTAACTGCCATACCTCTGATCCTCTGCACCCCAGAAGCTGTCACAAGTCTCCCTCCTTCCCAGGAGTTGAACACACAATAGAGAATAGGCCCTGGCTGTGAGGTTCAGCAGCCATTAACCCCTACCAGCTGTTCCTGCAGGGAGCCTTCTGTGGCTGAATGTCCTTTCTCTGCGGAGGCCCTCATTTCCACTAATCTAACTATTGTTGGTTAGGAATGCTGACAGGAGAAAAGAAATTTTTCTTGTGTCCATGCAAGTGTGTGTATCCATGTGTAAGTGAAGGAAGAGTGAAGGCTAATTTCTATAGTAGGCATGAATGGAAGGATTGGGAAAAAAACTAGTTAAAATGTGTTTACTTGCTTAAAAGGCTCAGTCAATTTAAATAATTTCAGTAGTATGCTCTGTTTTTAGGAGGGAGGGAGGGAAAATTAGTTACTATTATAGTTTTATGTTAAATCCCCTCAAGAGATTTTGATATGGTCCATGCCTTTATTAAACCATTTCTCACAAAATAAGAAAGATCACAGGACAAACTTATTAATAATAATGCTGGCATAAAGTTAAACACACACAAAAATCACATCCTTTTGCCAGATTTTTTTGTTAATTCAGAAGTGGGCTTTTATGAAGTTAAGTTTACTTCATATTGATTGTCCACTTCTGGTACACTGATGGCTCACACCCTCTTCTATAGATGAAATACATAAAGTGAGCATCATATTTCAATTTAGTACAATAAGTACAATTTAGGACCATGTACTAATATTGTACAAAGAAATAAAGCTAAATCAATTGTGAGGAAAAGTATTTCTGACTTAAATGATGAACATTTTCAATAGCCAATCTAAACTCCATGCATCTCTCATGATCACATAATTTTATAATTATACCTCATTTCATTTTAAAAGATTTTCATGCACCATTAATAGAGATAAATCATGAAAGAGTCTTCAGATTGCTTTTCCTTTTGTAGCCATGAAAGTGATGAGAATAACTACAATTTAATGAGGATGGAGAGTAAATATTTTATTTGTTGGAAAACTGTACATAATTTTGAACGTCATTGATTTCATTCCCCCCTGCCAAAAAAAGATTTACAACAGAAACTGTTTTTAAATTTAGTGCTCTATTTTAGCACTTGATAAAGTTCAGTAAAATACAACAGTTGGTCTAGTTCAAATCAAATTAGAAATAATTCATGTAGAAGTATATTTTCTGGGCAATTAGACTGTATCGTGGTAGGACAAATGTCTGATATAATAAAGCTCTACTTTGCATCTGTTCCTGTGTCTAGACTGCTGCAATTACTGGTCCTTACAACAGCAGCAGCAAGATAAAGCACTGCTTATAGGTTATAACTATTCAAATTCTACATTTTCTTTCTTTGCCCCCTTTATTACCTAAATTATTTGATTGTTATAAAATAAATTTAATTTAATGAAGTTGCATTTTTTTTAAATACAAACAAACAGTGCAGAATCTAGCACATTGTTTCCCCAAAACATTAGCTGCCATGCACGGATACTGATTTCATTGAAGTTAATGTGTGCAAATAATGCTTGCTCAAAATGAAACAGCAGAAATGGCTCTGTGGATAAAGAGAGGACTTCAATCCCCATGGCTGTCAATCTGGCATCTTTCACAGGCACTAAATTCACACAAAATATTAACAAGAGCACACTGCTAACCACTGTATTTTTGGGGGATGAAAGACCCCACTCTAAGGAAGTATACGGGTATGTTGATAGGTAGCGAGGGGTACATCCTTATTAAAAAGAAAATCATCTCTAGCCTAAATACAAATTTAAGGCATATACAGCCGTAGATCCACACGTGGAACCCCCCACCCCTACCCCTACCCCTGACATCTCATTGGCGTCAGTGAGAGTACTGCCTCCAGACTGAGATCACTCTTCAAGTGCCACTTTTATCAGGTGATGAATAGCATTAGTAGTATGCTAAGCATTATGTGGTGTCCCTGATCCATTCAAACTTAGCTAATGTGGAGCCAAGAGAAATTCCTTCATAAACAATGGGCTCAGTAAGGGCTTTGAACCACTGCCCAGCCTCAACTCCCACTGAAGTCAACGGGAACTGAGGGCTGCTCAACACCTTGAAGGTCATGCTGTGCTTCAGAAGTATTCCAGAAACTGCAGCATCATGTAAGTCATGGGCTTGGACATTAATTTATTGGTGTCAGTGGGACTGGAGCGTGCTATATAAGTTGAGGGGTGGGGAGAATTGGGGTCTGCTAGTGAATCTGAACAAATGTTAAATATGTTTTAGTTTGGACAATCTACATAATTAAAAACATATTAAGTCATAGCCTTACATACCCGCAAAGAATAAAACAAATACTAGCAAATGACAGTTGTAAAATAATGGATGAAAGGAAAAACAAATGTTCATTAAAGGCACCAAGAAAAATCTTGTGTACACAGCTGGATCCACTGGAAATAGCAAAATCCAGCACAGCATACATGTTACGGAGACGTAGTGGTAAGTTACTGGATCACTGGACAAAACTTTAACCCCAACATTAAGATGTAAGCAGACAATCCACATACTACATAAAATAATCTATCGGCAGTTGTACCATTTCAGACTGTGCTCTCATCAGATCTCACACATTAAGAGGAGTTACCCCAAGTCAGTGTTTAGACAGGGGACCTCGAAGGAAAGCTTGGCTGCTGATGCATTAGGTATTAACTCCAGTGTCCTGGTGAAATTCAAACTTGGCTATCCCTTTGTTCCTAAGCAACATTCTCCCAGCAATTCCAGTTGGCTAAGGTATTGCACAGATCTTCCATTCCTGCACTCAGTTGTTGGGCAGTGCTGTTGGACACTGTTAAACAAGCTGCCATGTTTAAACCCACGGTGGCAGCATTTCAGTGGTAAGTGATGTTTGTAATTTGGTCCAGCATTTCAGCTGGGCCAGAACTGTCTGGGCAACATAGGCAGAAGGCCAAAGGGAACCCGTGACTGTTTTGTTCTCTTATCCTGTTGCCCAGCAGTCCCACACGAGGGAAAAGGCTGGGTTGCACCAATAACACCAATAGCGTTCTGCCTGATTGGTGGCTGCCAGGACAGTAGCTCCAGAGTCAGCCTCTCCTAATAGTCAGTATGAGAGAAAATGGTCATAAAAGTTACTGCAGAGATCCAACCAACCTGCTTCTCAGGTCTCACAATGGACACTGTTCCCGAAAGAGGCCTGATGAAGGGAAAGAGGCAGGCTTGGGCCAAGATCCGGCTTGCTTATATGTTAGTGATTGTACCTGAGTTATGTTGGGGTGACACCTTGGGACCATCTGAAAAATGGCAGAGAGAGAGGAAAGAGATGTCCCCTTTCCTCAATTCACCCTGAAAGGGCTCTACTGTCCCAGGTCTCTACCTTCCTAAGGGCAAGAATCAGTAATAATTTATATTTAGAAAGTTGAGGGTTATTTCACCATCTCCGTAATATCGAAGAGAATTCTGGTTGTAGAATGAGAGTAGTATATGGCCCTCAGGCTTCCACTTCTATGAAGCAATCACGTGTCATATCCTTAAATTAAGATGATGTGCTATACTTTGGAAATATTCAATGAGGTAATGGGGCTACTTGTCAGTGCCTAAATGCTGGACTTCCCCTTTCTGCATGAAACCCACAATCATCAGTTTTGATAGGACAATCTATACAGAAATACCTTATATATAATGTTGATCACAATTATGTAAACAAGGAGCATAGCACAAATAAATATATGCAAGGAGATTGTCAGAGGATAAGGGCAATACGATAACTTTTAAAAATCTCTCTCAAATGTCACCATGTTATTTCTAACCTCTAAGTGCCACAGCTCATGATACCCAAACAGAAAGTGGTTGTCGAGTAGTATGAGTTCATAAGGAGTGCCATCACTGGTAACCCAATGTATTCTGCTATATATATCCAGGGACCTGAGTATTCTGCGATTCCGTGACTGCAGAATCTGGAGCACAATTCTGTGACAAAATTAAGTTTCCAATCTTATGCTTCCAAAGATAACTCCAAAAATGTGAGCGGAGTGTAACTGATGCTTGTCTGAGGACTTGCCTACATGGCGATTTAACATACCGCAAGCCACAGAGATGGGCCATCTCAAGAATGCACTAAAAAAATCCATAATCAAAAATAATCTTTGCTAAAAATAATCATAGATGAATTGTACATCAATGAGTAGTTTCAACTATGAGCCACAGGTGTGCGCGCGTGCGCGCGTGTGCTTGAGTGTGGGAGGGATGGGGATGACAAGTATCTAAATGGAGATACAATAAATTCACTTTGCCATGGAATTTAGGAGATTTTGCCACAGAACGCAGTCCCTTTGTGCCACAGAGGGTCAGGGGCCCTGTTTGTATTAGTCAGTAATAGGGCATGTATCTTCACACTTCAGGAGCTGTATTCTCAAGGAAGTCAGCTTCATTTGCACTAACACAAAATGTCACTGAAAACCAAATTAGAATAAGCGTTAAAATTCTCAACACTGCAGAGAAGGTAGAGAAAATTATAATATTATTTATTAAGAACATAAGAACCGTCATACTGGCTCAGACCAATAGTCCATTTAACCCAGTATCCTGTCTTCCTATAGTGGCCAAAGCCAGATGCTTGAGAGGGAATGAACAGAACAGATAATCATCAAGTGATCCATCCCCTGTCGTACAGGCCCAGTTTCTGGCAAACAGAGTCTACGGACACTCGGAGCATGGGTTTTCAACCCTGTCCATCCTGGCTAATAGCCATTAATAGACCTATTCTCCATAAACTTACCTAGTTCTTTTTTTAACCTGTTATAGTTTTGGCCTTCACAACATCCCGAGGCAACGAGTTCTACAGGTTGACTGTGCGTTGCGTGAAGAAATACTTCATTTTGTTTGTTTTAAAACTGCTGCCTATTAATTTCATTGGGTGACCCCTAGGTCTTGTGTTATGTGAAGGAGTAAATAACAGTTCCTTATGCACTTTCTCCACACCAGTCATGATTTTATAGACCTCTAGCATATCCTCCCTTAGTCGTCTCTTTTTCCAGCTGAAAAGTCCCAGTCTTTTTAATCTCTCCTCATTCGGAAGCTGTTCCATACCCCTCATCATTTTTGTTTCCCTTGTCTGTACCTTTTCCAATTCTAATACACCTCTACCCAGATATAACGCGGTCCTCGGGAGACAAAAAAATCTTACTGCGTTATTGGTGAAACCATGTTATATCGGGGTAGAGGTTAGTAGGAGCAGAGGGTCTCGGGTGAGGGCACGGGAGAGAGGCAGAAGCCAAGCGAAGCGGCGGCAGCAGCAAAACCGCCCAGCTCGGTGGAGCGCGCAGCACCACCTGGCCGAGGCGCGGAGCCGGGGCTGCAGCATGGACCCGCTCCCTCCAGCCATAGACACCCGGACTGGGGCATGAACTTCCAGCCATGAGCCGCCCCCCGG
This sequence comes from Chelydra serpentina, assembly GCA_037349315.1. Lineage (NCBI taxonomy): Eukaryota > Metazoa > Chordata > Testudines > Chelydridae > Chelydra > Chelydra serpentina. The sequence goes on from JBAIAC010000048.1 coordinate 24,188,812, forward strand.
GTCTCTGCAGCCTCTCCGAGCTCGGCCGTAGCCCTGTCGCGCTGCCCCTGCATGTCTGATGCTTGCCCGGTGCCTGGCGCAGCATGGCCCGCCTGAGGCTGTCCCCTGTTCAGGTTCTGCTGAAATGGCAGCCAGAGCCCACCCATCCCACAGGACCCACTTGCCGCCGCCAGGAGGGCTCCACTCAGGAGACGGATCAACATTGCTCAGACTCGCTCGGGGAGAGCATCAGCTGCCTGAGGGCTCCCATGGTACATCGCCCGGGCGGGGGCAGGGGACGTGTCGCGCCCCAGGGCTAGCGGTTGCCTGCGGGCGAGGGGCTCCCCCAGCAGATCTCTTGCCTGCCCCTTGGCGGGGGAGCTCAGGCTTTACCGCATTATATCCGATTTCGCATTATATTGGATCACGTTATATCAGGGTAGAGGTGTAGATCTTTTTTGAGATGGAGCGACCACATCCGCACGTAGTATTCAAGGTGGATTTATATAGAGGCATTCTGATATTTGGGTTACTCTAGTACAGTGGTGGCCAAACCATGGCTCGTGAGCCACATGTGGCTCTTTTACAGTTAAAGTGCGGCTCACGGAACCCCCTCCACCCTGCCATTCTCTGGGAGGGTGCTCAGGGATTCAGCCCTGCGGCAGGGTGGTGGGGTTAGGGTGGTGGGGTTGTCTGCCAGAGACAACTCATGCCTGCTGAAATTGCGGGGGGCACAATTTAAAGGTTCGGCCCTCCCAACAGCTTGAGTCATGCCCCATAGGCACATCCTCCCTCTTACCCTCAGCAGCTCCTCCCTGCAACTCCCAGGTGTTAGCTCCACTTGGAGAGGCAGCAGCAAAAGCAGCAGCTCTCCCTGCAGCTCCCAGCTATTTGCCACTGCCAGGAGCGGCACCAGCTTTTTTGCCGCCCTAGGCAGCGGCGCCAGGAGAGGCTCCCGCCGAAGTGCCGCCAAGGACCCGGGCGGCCGAAGAAGCTCCCGGCGGCCGCCGAGGGACTTGAAATGCTGCCCCCCCCCCAAGTCCTGGCGCCCTAGGCAAGTGCCTAGGGTCGCCTAATGGTATCCCCTGCCCTGGCCACTGCCTCTCCCAGCTTGCAGGCTCCAGCAGCTGCCTTGCAGGGAGAGGATCTGGCAGCACTATGTGACCGAGCGGGGCCAGCAGACCTCATGTGCCCCCCTATGTGTCACCTCTGGCTTCTGCTCAGCAGGGTGGGAGTCTCAGGGCTTCAGCCCTGCAAGGCGTGCCTATCAGGGCTTGGGGCTTCAGCAGGAGTAGGGCTGGAGCCCCAGCAGATGCGTCCCAGTCCCCAGCTGGCGTGCCCAGGCTCCCAAACAACTGAAGATTGTCATATATGGCGGGGAGGGTCGGTAAGCTTGATCACCCTTGCTCTAGTACAGAGAAGCACTACTCATGGACCAGGGCCCCATTGTGCTAGGTGCTGCACACAGAACAAAAAGGCAGCCCCAAAGAGTTCACAATCTAAGGGTATCGTAACCTGGCATCATCAGAGTGAGACAGTGCTGGGTGAACAATGTACAACTTGCAAGTGGGGCAGGGACGATTCTTTTTCTTATGTTGTGGCCGTTAAATTCTGCCCACCTTCTGATTCGGTTGTTGGGGAAGTACAGTGCAGGGAGAAGTCACCTCTTCCCCTGATTCAGGTTACACTGGTGACAAGTAAAAGGAAACTGGAGAGCAAACTCTCCATCACGGAAACACACTAGACACATCATAGATACCCACATTTTTCCTGGATTATACCTTGAACAAGGGAGTTTGCCTGCCAGTTACTGGGAAGACTGATTAATTAGTTACTTATCCCATTGCCTCTCTCTCACTCTCGGTGTTTCTCGGACTACACTGATTGGTATTTTGAAAGTAAGATTTCCTCAAATACAATAATTTGGAAGAACAGTGTTTCAGCACAGGAGATGCTGACATGTCACATTTTCTGCCTTTCAGAGGTAATCTGAACTGAAAGGATGTTTCTGTGGTGCTGTTTGGTAGAGAAAGTGATAAGGGATTTCAAGCAATTAAGCACATATGGGCTGCATTTTAATATCCACACATTGCTGAAGAAAATACACATAATGGTCAAATAATTATATTTAAACCTAAATTCCTGCTGAGTCGCTTTCCGTATTGGGGTGTCTATTATTTAATTTGTCTTTTGTATGTATCAACACTGAGAGTGCAAGACCGGATTGCTGGTTTTCAGAGAACACTGACCCAACAGCGATTGGGTCAGATATTGGTATTGCTATTGGTAAATGACTCTGTTTTCAACAACAGCAGCGAGACAGAGAACACAGTGAACCATCTTCAGAGCAATGCCCACCTCTGTAACCCCTCCCCCTGGAGTGCGGCTCTGTGATATACAAAGAGAGCTAAATGTACTATCAATAAAGCACACAACATAGCAGGGGGTGAAATAGCCAAGTCATTTTCCATTCACTAGGGCTAACAATGCATAAATGATTCTTGATACAGCTACTCATGATTTACACTGTCATCCTTAATGTGTGGAAAAAAAACTTGTTTATTCTATCTTTTCATTCTGTGTGTGTACAGAATACATACTGTGTGTGTATCTATATATATGTGCGTGTGTGCCCATGTGTATGGGTGTACAAATGCATACATATACTATTTACAATATTTTTCTGCAACTGACATTTCTTTTTAAAATTAGTTCTAAAATATTACATATTCATATAAATACAGACTCACATTTAAACACACACAATTATATATACACAAAAATACAACACCTGGGGTGATAATACCCATGTGATAAATTGTATTTTTCATGGATTTTTGACTGTCTCAACTGCACTCTGCCCACTCATCCATTTTTCCTGGAACTTATTCTTACGTCCCAAACTTCAGAACACCTTCAACCAATTACCATTCATAAAAAGCCACCTGTTTCCTTCTTTCACCCCAAATGTGTAATTTCCCTAGCAAAATGATCCTGGTCTGAATCCCAAGCGAAACAATCGCCAGTCCTGAACTTTCGACAGATTTAAAGTCTATCTCAAGACTTTGGAGAGCTAGAAAAAGGGGCAATAAAAACCAACTGAAATCGGAGGGTCTCCCTTTTCCCCTGAAACATACTGTACTTGCTTCTAGTCCCGGAAGGATTGGAGATACAATAACAGATTTTAGAATTGACATGTTATGTATACAAAAACTATTTTAAATCATTTATAGAAGTGTTTAAAATGCAGCCTTTTGCACCATCATATTACTTGCTCAAATGATAACAATATTGTGTATCATCTATTAAAGGACCTAACATCATGCTTCAAACTCTAACTTTTTTTTAAAGAATTTATATTGTTCTGCTGTCAAGAACTATACCTTAAACGACCCAGGTTTTTTTTTATTCTAGCTGAAGAATGGAAAGAAAAAAGTACAGAAGATCAAACTAAACAGCAAGTCATTACAAAAGACAAGAAAGGATGTTAATTTTCTGCTGAAGAATTAAGATGTTGGCACAGTATACATATTTTGTGTTGGGTACAAATAATAAACTATACTCAAACAATGCAGCGTTTTAGAATACTATCCTTTTATCTTTGAATTCAGGTGTCATTTATAAATGTTTGGAGTTTATCGTTAAAGCTGGGCAGGAAACTGTTTTTCCAATACCCAAGAATTTTCAAAATTTTGAAAATATTTTCCATCTCAAATGGGGATGAAAAGTCAAAATCTCAAAAATTTTCATGAACTGACAATCCAAAACAATTCAGAGTTGGCCAGTCAAAATGTTTCATTGTGATAATTTCTAAATGTTTCATTTTGATTTTGACCTTTAACTAAAATTTCTAAATGAAAAAAATTTTTGACCTGAAAAATGAAACATTTTGTTTCAAAAAATGTCAAAATAGGATGTTTTGACACTTTTGAACCTTCTTTCAAGATTTTTTTCAAATTGGGAGAGTTGCCAAAACTGACCCTTTTCCACAGACAATTTGGTGTCGACGAATCAGTGTTTGCTGATGGAAAACATTTTAAAAAATTCTCAACCAGCTCTACTTATCTGTAAGCTTATATTGTCACGGAAAACACTCAAGAAACATATTGCTGTGTGCTGCTGGGCATAGTTAATTCTCTTACACACAGACACACACACGCATGTTACAGACCAAATTCAATTCTGATTTACACTGGTGTTAACCCATAGAGTACAATGAAGCTGTACTGGTGAAACCAAGAAGAGAATTTAGCCATATACAATATGACACCCATTCAACTGATATCAATCATATTTCTTCGCTGATGTCTCAGGCTCTTTGAAAAATTCTGAAATTGAGGTTTGCCAGACTGTTTGACACACACATAGCTTTTGAGCATACTGTGTCCTTTAGCTTTTAGATGTAAACAAACAAATCCTTTGTTCTAGCTCATCCTCTACTCACTGACTAATAAAAGTGGAAGCCTAAATTGCATGGATTGCTTTTCTGCTTATTGCCTTTTTTTGTTCTGCTGCCCTTTTTGTTCTGGTAACACTTTCCTATACACTGAGGTTTAAATATTTATCTGACACAAGACTATTTGACTGTTGTCTGTCTATATTTGCATAATCTCTTCCTCTCTAGTCTATCTACCTATCAGCCCTTAGATAAACATTCACACATATATATATACTGTAAGTAAAGAGAGAGAGAAGGGAAGACAGCCTGACATGGTCACTACCAGTAAAGGTTCTTTAAACCATCTGCATCAGATGGGATTGTAGACTTTCGAATGCCAGTATCTTTTAGAAAGCATTACATCTAAGAAAGAAAAAAAATACAACTATTAAAATGCACATACACTGCTGGCACTGTTGTGACAGCCAGCAGTATCAGCGTCAGTCAATTATCTTCACAAATGCCTCTTGTGCTAATGAGCACTCACAAAAATCACCAGACTTTTCTGGCAAGGAGAAAAGATCAGTTTCATTGCTTGCAGAACTAATTCAGTGTACAAAAGTGAAGGCTCCACCATCGCTGCCTCTTTTACTGCTCCTTTTGTAAAGGCTTTTGATGTGCACTGAAGAGATCGGGCTGTGTTTGGGGCTCTTCATCTCCAGTTCATTGCCTGTCATTAACATACATATCCATATGAAAAGTTTGGTAAGTCACTAACAGCTGTCCAGAATGGAGTTTCAGGGAAAAAAGGACCTATTCCTTCTCAAAATGCTGACAATACTATTTAGCCCTTTTTGGCAATGATATACCTAACTTTTTAAAGCCGCCTTTCACTCAAAAAGCAACTAGGCATAATACTACATTCAGACACATAGTGGTTTTCATTTTGAAACAGTCATTTGCTGTATTCAGAAAAGGCCTATAGTTACCAGAAGCAAAAGGAACTCCATCATTCATTATATTTAAAAAAAAAAAATCTTTCTGAGTATAGCTTTTCAGTATTCCAGATAACCTCACATATTCAATCTAACACAGAGGAAAAGCCCATAGCAGATGCTCCTGGAGGTTATTTTATGCATACTGAGCTCCTATACAAAATTACAAGACCTCACTGCTCACAGTAATTGGCAGTAGTGAATATTAGTAATGAAAGGGCATATCAAACCATGTCCATAAAAGTTAAGCCATAAAGTGTTAAGAAAATGCATACATATTTCTCTTCTGACAGAATTCAAAATCAGCTTGGGAGACTTCAATCCAAAATGGTGAAGTCAAAATGATTTAGCCTTTATGAGCTGAGCAGAGGGAAGCATATATTCTATATGTTTTCCATTAAATAGTCTGTGATCATTAATTTGGTGCAAATTAAAAAATAGTGACTGTGTGTCCCCCCAGGACCACATCCAACAAATCATGTATGTTTCAAGAGGAGGAAGATTAAATAATTTGTTGATGAACTTGTTTAATTCTTGCAATGTAAAGTAAGTTTGCTCGTAAGGAGAAGGTATAAAACCATACTTAAAAAGAGGTATATAGCTTTAAAAATAATGAATAAAAAATCTCCCCCCCCCCACGCACAATCACTTGGTCTGTAGCTTAGTTTTGTCAAACTCAGAAAGAAAGCTGTTGATTGATAAATGCTTTTCCACCCCACCTTCCCCCCCACCCTAGAGTTCATGACCCTTGAGCCATAATTTACAATACATTGCACCCAAGGTTTTCTAGGTCTTAGTGTGAAAACTATGGTAGGTGAATCTGTGTCAATTATCAAGGACTTGACATAGTTTTACAAGTGTTTTTATCAGAAGCAAAGTGCTCGGCAGGCTACCAACCACTAATTCTGGAAAGATTTTATTCCTGTACTGATCCTCCCACCATGCAAAAACAGCTTGTGCTGCATAAAACCCAAGACTTTAATCCCACTTGTTGCTTCCTCCTCCCCCCCCTTCTTCTTCTCCCTGCTCCTAGTTTCTTTCAGAAGCATGTCTCCTTCATCAGTCAATAAAATCTTTAACTCTCCCTATGTTGATCTGAAAATTAAATCTTATTTATTATGCATCCTGTTTGTTGTCTTTGAAGAACTTGAGCATTCATTTAAAGAGGGCCAGAATGACTTCTTAAACACATTTCTCTCTTTGCTGCAATTAAACAAAGTGGAGCTGTGATTAGTCCACCACAGGGGGGAAAGAAAAAGACACCCTTGAATCAAAATGGGGGGACCTGACTGTGCATTATTGTCTCACAATGCAGGAGTTTATTGCTGAAACCTGCTTATCGCCTTGCACTGAAAACCATGGGAACTTCAGTCAGGTGGAAAGTTATTCTCTTCTGTGGCTGAAGCAGCTTTAAGTATCGTAAGACCTGCTAAAGCCACTAAAGCTCTTCCTAGTAACTGAGACATTTAGGATAATCTTTATGAGAGTTTTGCATGAGCTTCTGCTTTTTGTTGCAGTTAGAGGTAGAGTTAATGATGAGCTTTCACTGGCTGCTTCTTCCTTTTTTTTATCTAAACCCAAAGTGCCTGTTTAAGTTAAGTACCACCTCCTTCTAGCCCTTGGGAAACCACTCAAGAGGGATTTGCTTGGCTCTGTGTGCATGACACATAATGAAAACAATTTTACGCTGTAGAGGGAAGTATTGGGCAATTACTGATGTAACAGCCACCTGCAGAAGCGAGCCCCTGGCTGCAGCATTGGGCTGTTCATGAATATTTTATGGTGTGATGTTATTTTGAATGGCTGGGGCAGGTGAAGGGGGCTGAGGGTGTAATAAGTAACTCTGCTGGAGACTGTGTAGCAGCTCTGTTTCTCTGCAGCAGTCCATAGTGTAACACCAAGAAGATTCCTGACCCTGCATAGGACTATGCAAGGGCAGCTGAAGCTGAGGAAAGATGATGTGACAAGTCACGGTGGGCACCCTTTAAAATCTGTTGTCCACCGATTTTACACATGATGTCCGGCTTAAAAAGCCTCTGCATCAATCTTGTCTGATTTAATTTGATAAACTAAGTGTGGATAAGGATTAAATGAGAATTTTGTAATGGAGAAAACTTGTTCTTTCTCACTCTTTAATCCATTAAAGATCTTATGAGGTAAACCACATAAAAATTAAAGCAGTTGCTACAGAAAACGCAGTCACTATTCTTTTTTTTATTACATTTTGAAAAATAATAAATTCTTCTGAAAAGTAAAGTGCAAATTTATTTTTTACTACCATCCTGTACACTTATTTTTTTCCATATACCTCAAAACAGATCACTTTAAAGAAAATGTTTTAGGAAATTGTCATAACAAGTACATTGGTACAAGACAACTGTGAATAGCGTTTCTGAAACGTTTAATGGACTGAAGTGCGTTTATGATTTACTTCTTTATACAGAGGCATTTTTCAACCTGGAAGAAATGATGAAGAGCTAAACTGGATACAATATGAGGAGGGAAACAAAACAAAATTCTTAAGACTTTGTGATTTCATTGACACATTTAAGATCTTGAAGAAGAGGGATTAAAATTGGGATGGAACACAAATATCTAAAATGTTTTTACACATAACCAGGGGATTCCTATAGAAATGAAATACAATTATAAACAGGGCAGCCATATAGCCATTTGATTGAAATTCAGATCAAGAGGCAGGTAGTTCTTTACAAAAATATATTATTTTTAGAATGGCATATTTGGAAGCAAGAGCTTAGGAAGGTTTCACTTTAAGCTACAGACTGAACAGCTGTGGGTTGTTGTTTTTTTTTTTTAATTTTTTTTTTTTTTTTAAGAGTAGAACATGCTTACAAAAAGGACACAAAAGATTTACATAAACCTTGGACTGAAATTGGCAACAAGAACTGAAATCCTGAACGGAGGCTGAGAAGGAAAATGCATACTAGACACTCTGAGAATAATGTGTGTGGCAACAGAGGAATTCCCAGAGTGACAATTGGAAGATTATAAAGATACTCTTTAATTTTTGTAAGAGGTAGTTTTATAGGTATGTTCATAACATTTCATAACATTAATTTATAGCTTGCACCAGTAAGAATATAATGATATGTTAATTCTTCTATTCTAACATCACCCTTCTAATAGAATATTGAAGTTCAGCTGCTTGAAACAGTTGTCTATCCTATTTGTATTACAAAAGTTGCAAAATAAGCCTAAAATGACGGTATGTAATACAATTTAAGGTGTGATTTGCTGTAAGATTTTGTGGCCTATTATCTACAATCTGATCTAATCAATCAACACTAGCATTAAGTAACCAGTATATAACGCAGGAAAGAGAACAGTCTCCATAACAAATATGCTTGAGTGCTTTTCCTAGGTCCTCAAAGAAACTGAAATATCCCTCTTTCAACAGCAAATCATTTTTCAGTGAATGAAGAAATAAAATATCAGATCAAAACACCCCCACAAATGACCCCATCTTTTGAAGTACATCTGCTTCATAGATATGCTTTAAAAATTAAAACAAATGTAATATGGAAATAAGAAAAATACTGATATAGCATTAAATTATCAACTAATACTCAAAGTAGCATCTAATTAATGCATGTTAAAGGTGCTCTGTTTTAGCAATTTTATGTAAATTGAATTATAAAACAGCAAACATGCAGTAAATTTTGGATACTTATAATTAGATTTTCAATGTAAGCCATGTTAAGCTCTGTATGTAAACTGCATTATTCAAAAGCTTGTCTTCTGAAAGAAAATTACTATTTGACAATTCTATAGAATATTCAAGAAAGGTAATTATACTGCACTGGTTGTTAAAGACGCAGGTGTTGAATAAAGTCACTGCTTCAGCTTTTACAGAGAACTATAGAACATGAAAAGAAAGGAGACAATGAGAGTAGTATGGTTCCTAATGCCAAATCTTCACCTTTAGAACATGAGTTTACATTATCCAACTTTACAGAAAACATGGACCAAAAATATGCAACCCTATGTATAGCTTTAGAAACCTCTCCACTGCCCTGCAAAAAAACAAAGCAAAACAACCCCCACCACAAACCTGATGTAAAATTCATATAGGCAAGTCTATTTCCACAACTGAAATGGAAATGGCATGAAACCAGAGTGCCTCTTTTTTAATGAAAGGCCACATAATTAATCTGGAAAACAAAAGTGATTGACTAGCGCCAGTGTGAAAGAAATGTACTGACTGACCCCAGCTACTACACAAGTGCTCAGTGTCACTGTTGATCCACAGACTAACTGCTTTCTGAATTGCCTGTCCTTTGATACAATGTGCTGCACAGAGAGGCAGTCTAAAAATAAGTTCATTATTAGAGTTACACTTTTTAATTAAGACGTTAGCACAATCAGTAATGCGCATGAAGCCAAAAGGGGTGACATTTGGAATTATTAAACCTAGCTATGGATATTAGCACTCTTCAAATTTAAATGTCAAATATAATATTCAGATATAATGTAAAGGATTTTTTAAATCCTACTCTGAGTTACCTGGGGCACAGTGTCACCTTGTTCCACAGGGCACAGGAGCTCTGCAGCTGGAATAAAGACAGAACAGGCCCCCATGGTTTCTTCAAGTATTGAAAATGTATTTAATTAACCAATAGGTGACAATTGATCAAACCAGACTGGAAAATTGCTAGAAAAGGTTTGAACTGTGTTGGCAACTTCAGACACATGTAAATCAAGAGATATTCATAAGCCCATATGAGAGTCAGGTGCTTTCCTTTCATATGCTCTTGTAAATTGATGGGCATCAATAGAGTAGATATAGTCATGCTGTGAAATGCTACATGTGCTGCTTTTGAGAATACCATAGCCAGCACTGGGACATTATTCTCTGAAATAACAACTTCAATAGATGGTAAAAGACTGAGAATCTGATTATTCTCGCATACAAACGTTTCATTGGTGTAATTCCACTGGCTTCAGTGGAGTTATTCCGGATTTTTCCCAGTGTTGTCAAGGTTAGAATGAGGCCAAGTGGTGCCCAACACCTTTGGCATACACAATGGTTCAAAACAGAGGATTTGGGGAATTCAAACTGAGCCCATTTCTAAATATTACTTTGAAAAAATGTAAACACGTCAAAGAAAACAGTAGCAATATTATTGACCAGGGCCCATATGCTCACAGCAGCTGCCTGGTGTTGAGGAAAGCAAAAACCACAAGAAACAGCTGCAAAGGGGCAGCACAAAGCAGGGAGGTATCTCTATGTTATGTTCTTTGCCTCCATGGAGCCACCATTATCCTGATCACAAATCTATACAGAAACACGGGGAATGACCAGCCAAGGAGGAGGAGCTGAGGAACAGTCCCTATCAGTGCATGGCAACCTGCATCAAGTCCACAGTAACTGTTGTGTAAGAATAATACTGCAGCACTAACTCCTGCTGTGTGCTGGGTGCAGCTGTGGACCCGGCAGCCAATGGCAGCATGGTTGGTGACTGGTCCATTTCTACCGCACTAGCTAGTGGGGAGATCAGAGCGCAGCATAGAGAACATGGTTTGTACATGGGCCTGGCTGGGGATCTGTAGGATTTTCATGGATGCCAGTCCCTGCTACTTGTCCTTGTATTAGCCTGTATTACCCTTGTATTACCCTGTAGTATACTCATGCAGAGGCACGGGTGTGTGGAGAATCTGCTTAAATCACAGCCCTCACAGAGCTTTTGTTAGAACTAATGTGTTCCCCTTTCCAACCGTTTTTATGCAGTTCTGGGAATTATAGGTTTAGGAGAATAGACAACAGGAACATAATATGAATGAAACCACTATACGAACAGGAAGACTTTACCATGCTGGCAGAATAGCCAGGTCAACAAAATATTTAGTGGCTCTTGCTTTTGTAACAGAAGGGCTGTGTGCAGCTCTGTGTGGAGCTCTGTGTGGAACCCTATTACCAGATGTTAGCTTGATACATGATGCTTTATTTGATGATCCCACTAAAATCTTATGGCAAGAGCCTCCTCTCACACCAATTTTTCATCAATATAATTCCATTTACCTCTGTGGAGTTACTCCTAATTTACATTGGAGTAAGTGAAAGGAAAAATCAGACTCTTCCTTTCTTCTGGGCCATGACATAACGAATGGAGGATTTATGAGAACAGCAATCGGAAGCTTAAGGAAATAATTGCCTTTATTATGGCCACAATTCTATCAAAATAGTTTATTTGTGTCAACGTTTCCATTGGGCATACTTAGGGATTTTAACTCCAAACTGAAAACGGACATAAAAGGTCCCCACCAATGAGCAAAATCACTTGAAAAAAATGACCAGAATTTGACTGCTATGTGCTTGCTATGCTTTGTTAAAATGAGCATTTATATAGTACTTTGCCTCTTCAAAGAACTCCTTTAACATTAACTAATTAATCCTTACCACATGTCTGTAAGGTAGGAACTCATACATTATTGTCTCCGTTTTGCTGCTAGGGAAACAAAGAGAGAGGTTAAGTGACTTTCCTAAGGTCAAATAAGAACCTGCCAAAGCTGGAATTAAACCAGTCCTTATTGGTTTAATTGGTTTAAAGTCCTCTGGACTTCTGGCTCACAAATCTAAAACTGGTCCTCGACACCAAACTTCCTCTCTGTTGTGCAGAATAAAGAAAAGTTCTTGTTATTTCTTTATGATAAAGTCTGACAAGATCCACAAATTAGGGGGGATATGGGGTTCCCTATCATAACAAGAAGCTTTCTAAATCAAAAGTACTGGGCGGAACCCAATGCCACCATTATTATCCTCTATACCACAGGAATCTATAATTCAATAGCCAAGACTATGAAAGATGAAGATGAAATGATATTTTTCAGCTACACTTGAGAAGCATAGCATATCTTGACCTGATTAAAAGATCCTATTCAAAGGAGATCAAGGTTTTACATTACTCTTTGTGAAACTGCAGGTAGGGTTGTGTTGGAGAGATGGGAAACCCCTATTGATCCAGTTAAAGGGATGTGGGAGGGAATTCAACAGCAAAATGGGTAACCACAGGATTCTGATTACTCATGTTATTGAGCACCAACATAAAACAGTATTTGCTGTGAAGCTGAAATGGTGGCTCCGTTCCATAGAAGAGAAAGAAAAAGAATTCTGGGAGGCCATGAAAGATTGTAATCAAATATTTATAAAATGCTATGCATTTACATAGTGTTTTACAATGTAAGGCATGTTCATTCCCTCACAGAGCTTACAGTCTAAATAAGGCAAGACAAAACATAGGACAGATAGTCAGGAGATGGGGAAGGTAAGAGTTACTAGCAGTGCTTAATTTGTGCCAGGTCTGAGCCCCGGCCTGTCTCAGCTTAGCAGTTCATAGCCCCAGAACCTCTGGGCTTGCTGCATCAGTTATGAAAGTAAAAAAAAAAAAATTGCTTGAGTCCCAGCACCTCTTTCATTACAAATTGAGCACTGGTTACAAGTGACTAGAAAAAGGGATGAGAGATTTCTTGAAGAGGCGAGAAGGAGGACTCTTGACATTGGTGAATGGAGACAAGATAATTCTAGGAATTAGTATTCCAGACATAAGGACAACATTATTGTAAAAAATGTGGGAGAAGGCGATACACAAGCAAAGCAAAATGTGGGAGAAGGCGATACAAGAAGGAGAAGGTGAGAGGATTAGGATGTGCAAAGGAAGTGGGAGAGAATTACAAGAGGCAAGGAGGACAAGTATGTAAGCAAGGCAGTATTATATAACACCTTCAAAGTGAGGAGGAAAAGCTTGACTATTATGTGGTAAAAGAAGGAATGGCAATGAAAGGATGCAAGCCAAACAAATAAGGACTGGTCTAATTGGGACTATGCACTAAATTTGAGATATATATCTGTGTTCTTTATATACTACTGGAGAAGAAGATAATAGTTCTGGACCCACCTACCTATATATAAAACACTGTATATACACTTCTGAAGTTATATACAGTATAAATTTTATTGCACAAATAAACTACAGGAGGGTGCCCTTAGGATGGGTGCTTGCTCATGCTTTTTATAAAATGAAATGAGTAGACTTTTCCTTTGTTTCCTTGCCGTAGCAAAGTTATCTCCTCCATCAGGATAGGCCGAGGGGGTGAAAAACCTATGGAGTCAGACAAGGAGTGACGCTAACCCTTCTCCATGATCTCAGGGAAATTGTTCTACCTATGGGACGGAATGGGCCATTGCTGGGTGGAGGGCACAACCACTGCCCCTGGCGTTGTAGAAAAAAGAAAAAAAAAAAAAAAAACTTACAGGACTTTAGCAGTTCAGTTAATGCAGGCCTTGTGGGAAGGAATTTACTCATTGTCTCCATCCACAACGTGGAACCTACTTACAGGGACATCCTGGGGGCAGGGGCTGGCAGGTGATTCTTTGGCTCAAATAAGCCAGGAGCCTGTACATAAGTCAAGGGCCAGCATGCGGTTAGAGGCCCTAGCCTCCAGTGATCCATTCAGTTTGGAGGCCAAATCGCCTGCCATTTCCCTGCAAAGGAGCAACCCCCTTTTCTCCAATGGAACACTCAAGAGGAAAAAATACTTGAGTGAACATTTGTGGTTTCTCATCCCTTTTCAAGAATCATCCACATAATGGAAAATCAGGATGTACCACATAAACATAATCAGAGATTACTTTGTTTTCCCCTCTCTTTGGGAGTTATTTTACTAGTTACTGCAGTGGAGAGAGGATGTGTCTATCTCAGAAAAGCGATCAGTTTGAGCTGGTGGCTATCATTATTCATATAGTGCATACCGTAGGTCAGCATGGTGCTTTATATGTATAAACTGAGACAGGTGCTTGCCTTATGAATCTTGCAATCTAAAATATATAGCTACACAATAAAGACAACGCTGAGGGAGGGTTTTACTTATTGAAGTAACAAAACATGGCTGGAGCAGGAAAAGCACTTAGGGGAGACTGTGTCTTTATGTTTGCTTAATGTTTCATGGGCAGGAATTTGGGATTGCAATCATTTGACTTATCAGGTAATGTTAGCCACTAACCTCTTTGGTTTTAGTATAGTTAATAAATCTCCCATGGTCAGGTCTTGAGGAGGTAATGTGGAGCACTTGTATGGAGCTCAGCGATGGAGTGAGTGCTGAAAGAAGTGATTCTGAAGATGAATTTGTAGGAGCAAAGCCAGGCTGTCTCATTGCAGCTTATTTTATTGAATGAGGAAAGAACCGGTCACTTGTCTTATAATCAGGGGACCACATTAGAACCCAGCATTATAATGGCAACTGGTAATGCAGGAAAGGGGACTAAAAATACATAGGACTAAAGAGTTAGAGAAAATAATTTCAGAAGTTTCTTTCCCACTTAAAAATAGCAAGCAAGTACTTTTAACCAAGGCGTTTTACCGAGGAGATTATTTCATCAACTTTTGTCTTTTGTTAACAACAACAACTGTCCCTTTTCATTTGAGGCTGAGAGAAAAATTGTCAGAACCAACAGTGGTGCTTCCGAATGTTGGTGATTCCCAGACAAGATGGAAAAGTGCCCGTGGTTGCTATTTCAGCATATGTGGAGTGAATGTTCAACACCTGTATTATTATAAAGCATGGCTACTATTCATTTTTAACAATACTGTATCAAAAGAACATCTCTGTAGGGTACCTAATGAACTGCCAATTGGGTTCAAGACATAAAAGATCAATAATACCAATGATTTACAGATACTGTTTTTCTGATTTGGTACCTTGGTTTGAATGATAAATGACTGGTGGGAGCCGCTTCAGCAAAAGAATTCAACTATTCCTAGAAGAAGTCTGAAACTAAGTCAAACTTTGACAAAAAGGGGCACAGGGGCAGAAGGGATACCATGATCCTTTATAAAGCTGCTCATCCATGGTACTCAACACTATTGTAAGGCTATTTGAGATTCGTTTGTATGGAAGACACATGCACACACACAATATACATATGATAAATTATGTTCTGGTGTATTATCATTGATATATTTTTCAGTAAGTACAATCATACATAAATCAAGAATTGTTCTTTATGTTCTCAGACTAATCCAGTCCTAACGGAAGTCAATGAGAATTTAGCTGTTGACTTCAAGAGGATCATGCCCTATATAAATATGAAGACATTCACATTCCTATTTAATATTCCTTGGATCAAATTTTTTTGCAAATAGCAATGAAACATTGCTCATGAAAAACATTTGAATCCTTAAATGTAAATGTTGAGTGTTGTGAAATGTTGTGGGGAGGTGTATTAACCAATGATTTCCACTAGCATTCCTGGGATATGCATAGCTATATTTTGCTGCATTGAAAGTACATTCCTAGATGTTTAATAACCAAAATATACAATGAGATTAAGAAATTTTAGATTGTCTAAATCAATAACAACACAGGCAATTAACACCACCAGAGAGTTTGAAGCTTCTTTTTATGTAGATTCCCATAGATAAATCCCATAAGATCAATATGCCAAATTTATTTGAATTATTCAGTTAATCACTATTCAGGATTCACTTAACTTATTTAATCATATAAGTCACTAATCTTCCCATTCCCTTCTGGCTTTTATCTCCACTTTACCATCATGGGTCCAGTCCTACAGTACTAAATCAACTGGGTACCCATTCTTACAAACTTTTCACCTCCTGAGACCAGCATTCCAGTTGCTCTTCCTACAGGATTTTCCGTCTCCCAGAAGCTTCCAGACTTTCTTCCTCATCAGTCTATTTACCCAGGACCCAATTGATTATGAGACTGGCCTGGTCAATCAAAATCTCATGCACAGACTTATAATAACCAGTCACTTAACTGTTCATAATTATTCTTTAGTTACATACAAATAACACAGCACACTAAGGTTATTTGGCCACACTCTGATTTCAGAATCTAGAGTGATTCCATTGACTTCATATAACTGAGATCAGAGGCTGGCTCATTTTGTTTTGAACACCACATAAAACAGGTTTACACATTTTTAAAACCTTGAATAACCACCAATACTTTTGGACATTATATTTACTCCATATATGAGCCAATCTACCCAAACACACGATCTGTAACTTATTTTTATTTGTCTAGTTTCATTAAATTTTGTTTGGACTCATTTAGTTTAAACTATCTCCACTGAAATCCAAGGGAGTCCACCTGAGTAAAAGGTGATGGAACTGGGAAGCTGGCTCTGTATGATTTTGTAAATTGTAAACCATATCTTATCCAACATACTGTCTTCATTCTTATATAAGAAAGTAATCTGAAATGTCAATAATTCTGTTTAGTTTTAAAAACAAGTAACAATTGCATTCGGGTTTAAAGTTTTTGAAATAACACTTTGTCATTACCTGGGGAAATGCCGTCCGTTAAAATCTCAGGACCCAACCCTGCAGCCCTCATTCAGGTCTGTAGTCCTATTCACCTCACTGGATCTACTTGCATGGGTAAGAATTGAAGTAGCTGTTTGGGTCAATCTTGCTTACAAAAGCAGCCCCATCAAAGAAGAAACAGGCAATTGTAAGTGAATCTATAAGTCAATGGAAATTTTCACATGAGTAAAGCAAACTGGATTAGGTCCTTAACATTGTATTGTTTCACATCTCTCATAAAAGAAAATGAGGTCTGACAAAAGCACTGTCCCCTCCTTAGCCTGCCTGAACCGATGCTGGAGTTATTTCAGTGGAATCAGGCTGGTTCATTGGTAGACATCTTTTAGCATGAAAACCTATTGGTATTTCTTTTGTGTCTCTTCAGTGGATAGACAGGACTAAATTTTGAGCTGCCGACACAAAATTGCATGTGCATCTATGTGTACAGTGGAACCTTAGAGTTACAAACACCAGAGTTACAAATTGACTGGTCATCCACACACCTCATTTGGAAACAGAAGTACACAATGAGGCAGCATCCGAGACCAAAAAAAAGAAGCAGCAGCAAATACAGTACAGTACTGTGTTAAACGTAAACTACTAAAAAAAAAAAAAAAAAGGGAAGCAGCATTTTTTCTTTTACATCGTAAAGTTTCAAAGCTGTATTAAGTCAATGTTCAGTTGTAAACTTTTGAAAGAACAACCATAATGTTTTGTTCAGAGTTACGAACATTCAGTTACGAACAACCTCCATTCCCGAGGTGTTTGTAACTCTGAGGTTCTACTGTAGTCCTAAAACCAGCTGAAGGCATGTTTTAAAAACTATAACACCTGAAAGGTTCTAGAACTCCACCCACTAAAATGCTCATCCTTGCACAACTACAGATATTTTAATTTTTTAAGTATGCACACAGATGTTTACATGTATGCCTGCATGCTGTTTTGTATGTGTACCTGTGAAAACCACAGGCAGAGGGCTTGGTGAAAGTGTATCACAGAATGCATTAGATACACTGTCATTTGCTACATGTATTTTGTGCACAGTATTATATATTTACTATGTGCATTTCTATAATATAGTACTATTAAAATACATTCCAGCAGTTTGACTATAGGTGCATTTTTCAAGGACAGTATAAAAGTGTCTACTATGATACAATTTATAAACGTATTGCTATATTACAGTCACATTTACAATCTGCTTGAAAAACATACTTATATAATACCATACACTGAGTGCAATTCGATTTTGATGGTAAGTTTCCAACTTAATTCCCAAGTTCGGCTGATCTAGAGATGTGAGCTGGGCAGCAGAAACACTACGAAATCCCTTGCCTTTGTAAATAACTGACAGCCAGAACGGTTTACAGATTTGTTGTTCAGACAACAATCAAGACAATGTTTATTTAATCAAAAGGCAGTTCCATATCTGGGGCTATACTGTGTGTTCAGTTAATGACAATAATCTTCTTCCTAACATTGAGTAGCACTGTCTGAAGACCACTTATGACTTTTTCTACTGAAAAACTCACATTATCTCAATGGACAACCTGAAAGACTGTAAAGGACCAATGAGTGCCCCTCCCTCATCCCACTTGGGCTGTATTTGCCATGACCCCACCTTTTCCCTGTCACTTTGGGGATGTTAGTGGCAGCAGTGGTGCTAGCCTCATGGAGTCTGTGCATTAAGTGAAATGCAGGGAGCAGACTGTGACCAACCTGTGCACTCAGATCAAAGTCAGGGAGCCAGCTCCTTGCATCCTCTACTCTACCTTGAACATCAGAGCAGCACCGTCTAGCCCAAATTGTATAAGAAGCACTTCTACAATGGATACCCATTAACTAATTTTCAGATTGCAGAAAATAATGAAGGGTAGTCTTGTGGCAAGAATGTTGGGTTTTTGCCAAACCTCTTCCCTTTTTGGAGGTCTACCATCTGTAACACCATGCACAACTCATGGAGTACAGAAGAATCTGAAAGTATAACAACAACAACAAAGAGCACCAGTTAACCATTTCAGTCCACAGGCAGCCTTACGTAAGTCACTTTTCAGAGATAAATGTGGGTAGAGGAAACACAGGATAGAATTTGGGCTCATTGTATTTAGTCCTAGAGATATTTTGCTGTAGCGTGTAAGGGTTTTTCCTTTTCTGAGTTGCTGTCAAAGACCAAAATGAAGTAAATAAATAGAAAGAAAGCTATGACAGACAATTTGTAGATGAAATGATAAAGACTCTGCTGGATGAAACTTGCAAATCTGCTCATTTAGCCCGGTAGAAGCCTGCTCGACTGGGAAACAGACAGGCCGAGATCTAGTCCCACCAATGACCTCTCCATGAAAATTAATTAATTGGCATGTGTTGTGCTTTGTTAAGGGAAGGGAGTAAGATACTTCATGAATATGAATTAAATGCTTGTTGAAGCCAAAAGGTCCTCTTTTTGAACCATCTCTGTCTGCTTCTCCAATCTATGCATCCTAGAGGTACATAATGAAGTTGTAGGCAAGTAGCATATTTCGTGTTTGTGAACATTAAAAGAAAAAAGCAACTATGTGCTCCATATTTCAAAAAAATATGATACAGTTAATTATTAATAGACTCCACATATGAACATACAGAGGCAGAAAGGTCATTTGGGTCTGAATGTTAACACTCTGACACAGATTCAGATGTGTACAATGAATTGGTGTTGATGTTTAGTAGAAATGATATACTGGGAACATATGTTTAGATAGCCGAAAAGTGTCACGTAGCTATAAAGAGAATCTGACCTTTTAATGTCACACGGTTTGATCATGTAACCTTTACTCCTGTGAGCAGCACTTACCGACACTAGTAGTCCATTGACTTCAATGGGACTACTCCGGCATAAGAAGGTTGCAGAATCGAGCCCACAATCTTGGAAGTTTTATTTAAAAACTATAACCATACCCCACGAGGGGGAAATTCACTTAGAACGAGGAGTAAAACCTATAGCAGGGGATGAGGAGAAAAACCTATGGAAGTGCTGAATTTCTTTGCTTTACAATTATAACTGATGAAGTCCAGAGCAGTGATAGTTCCACAACCCGGGGGGATGCCATAAAAGTGTTTGAAAAGTAACTGAGGAAGTACTAAAACGAAGAGTTATACAATCAGTTTTAAAAAAAAGTTAAAATGTGTCAAAATAGTCTTAGTAGACAAAAAAGCAAAGGAGAAAAAGAGCAGAAGTAAATTAATCTTCCCGAAGTACATTACATAAGGGGAAATGCTTGGTAGTCGTTATTTGCAGTAACAACGCAAGACAAATGAGTAGCTGGTGCGTTAGTTCTGATGAAGGACATGTGAGAAAGACAATGGCTTTCCATTTTTAAGTTAATCAGCACCCAAGTGATGTATTTCTGAAAAATAATAAAATGGATTAATCAGGATCTCAGGGAAAGAAGAGGGCAGACATTTTATTTCTACCACGTGTAGATGAAATATACATAACATAATAAAGGGCTGCTGTCGACTATCTGCAGGAAGAGCACCTGGAAGATTAAAGCTGTGGACATAACATTAACAAAGTACAGACCACACTGAATTAATGAGCACTGGAGATAGACATTCAGTAGAGTCTTAATTTATTTTCCTTTTCTAGCTCATCCTTTAAGAAAATGACAGTGTCTTCTTATCGATTTTACACTCAGAGATCAATCAGAATTGCCCTGACTCAGACAAAATTTACAGCACTCCCTGACACTGCCTGGAGCATCTGGGCCTAAACAGACATTACAAGGAAGCAATAGATCATGTTTGTATGTAGAGCTTGACATGCTTAAAAATAAGCTAATCTGTAGTGGAATTTCCTTCTTTTTGACAAGTTGCTCTGCCCAGCTCTTCGGCCCCTTGTTATGAATTTCTCTCCCAGTTCTACTATTAATTATAACATGCGTATAGGATTCATGTATTTAGGCCCTGAGGGAGGTCATCTGCTCTGCAGTTTTAGATAAAATATAAACTAACAGATCACTCCTACTTAAACAATGTGAAATGTCACTCTGAAGCACTCCATAAAAAAGCTAGAGGTGTTCCGTCAAGAGCTATGATCAATTCTGACAACCCAACAATATCAGAGCTAAATGATGGGCCTGTACATTCCTAAACAGCCCTCTGTGGAAATTGCTGTATCCGGAAGCTCTTTTGTGCAAGTAACTAGATGTATTAAATGCAATAATTACAGAAAAGACACTGTGACGCTTAGGCAGTTGTTGGCTAAGCTGACTTGTTTCCACACTGCCATTTATCTTGTAACTGGGGATTGCTTCTGCACTGACTTATACACTTGAGAGATAGGATACGGCTCTTCTACATTAAAGACCTCAAGAGTTTCCAGTTCTCAGTGTGCAAGAGGCCAGCAAAAGAAGATTATTTGTGAAATATTTGCTGAATCCCTCTTGAAGGCAAAATTTCAAGACTGGGGGTTAGAAAGAACTGACTCTAATAAAACTGGGCTCCATAAAATAAAGTATTTAATAAAGTATTGCTATTTATCTCACCAGAGAGTGCCACTGTGGTCATTTAAGTGACTAAATCAAGATCCATTGGGGCCAGGAAATACAATAGATAGGGAACACTCAATGACACACTTTTCTAGTCTTCCTCACATTTGATCAGCTGACATTAGGAGCTCAATCTTCCTAGGTGCTATGAGTTTTCTGTGTAGCACAGAGTGCACTCAACTCCCTTTACTTTCAGTAGAAGTTGCGGGTGAACAGCCTATCACAGGATCAGATCTAAAGCTATGCTGTAGTGGGGCTGGGATTGCACCAGAACAGCATACCAGCATTTTTGCCACATGAAGGACACCATTTTGAGAACAAAATGGCAACCTCCACACAGTGTGACCCAGCAAGGCCACACAGCATGGAAGACACCACTTGGTAGAGCAAAATGGCACAGTGTACATGTGAGGCCATGCTGGCAGGGTCGTTCCCATGCTGCCAGCGGTGTTTTGGTAGCTTTCCACACCTGATCATTTACACTCAGTCTTTATACTGTGCATTTATACCCTGGAAAATCCTTATGATAAAATTCCTATCTGACTCATAGCCTATCATAAAAAAATTTCTAGTGAAACAATGCAGGTGTTCCATACTCTGGATGACAGATCAGGACCTATAAATATCTGTATCCTGTATGGAGGCAGATTTTCACATCAGACAACTGGTAAATAGCTGGCATGCCTGACAAATCATGTAGATTTCTTGCCTGGAAGGGAATTTATTTATTTTTTTGCACAATACACTTGAGCACAACTTTCTTTAGCAAAGCCTTTGGCTTGGTTTTCATAAGCTAAAAAGGTGTGTTTTTGAATCAAGTTAGATGAACTTGATTGAGCCTGCCCCCTTGACAGCCCTGTAGGAAGAGTTTAGCACCTTTAAAATTGTTTGAGCTGGTCTTGCAATAACCCTAGGGTGTTAAGGAGGGGTTTTCAATCCAGTTAAGCTAACTCGATTGAAACACACACCTTTTTTGCCCATATAGATAGGGCTGTTGATGTCTTGCAAATACTTAAAGTAGGAGGTTCTGTTTAATTCCTCAGTCTAAATCCTTCCTTTTGTGGAAATGGAATTCGTTGTTTTGGGACTTATCCTGAGACAAGAACAAAAAAAGTTGACACAGAGAAGGTGGAAAGGCACAACAGAAACACAAACACCTTAGCAGTCTGGATTCTGAAATGTACAAAATATGATGACATGCAGTATAAGAAATAGAACATGATTTATTTATGGCACCCCAGTATGTGTCTTACCCTCAAGTAATCTGGCAATAAATTACTGTGGTTTCAAAAAACAAAGCTAACAGCAGTGATTTATTTTACCTTTTCTGTTTTCCCCTTATTTTTGATTGTCTGGCACAATAAGACCAACCCTAAAGAAATTAGAAAGATATAATCTTCGGCAGGGGGGGGGGGGGAATCTTGCACTTGCTTTCCCTAGAGAAGCCTCTCTCCACCAGAGAATGATTCTAGCATCCCAGTCCCCTGGTTCTCCTAGAGTCCTGGATCCCCTTCCTTATTTGGCAGTCCCATGCTATTCAGCAGTTGGCTGGCCTCAACAGATGCCTGGGAAGAAATTACAACTCCTCTCAGGTAATCACCAAGACAAGCTTTAGATTCAACCAACTTTATTTAAAAACTTGTTTAATTTACAACAGCTATACAGACATTTATCATGATTCATGTGTAACTTTACATGAAGTACCCTAAAAATCTACATTAGGTTCAGCTGTGCCTTCAAAGACTACTCAAACTCCCATTAAAGTCAAGGGCTCAGTTTTAAACAAATAACATAATTACCAGGTAACTCAGCTAACAAAACATGGTATACGATAAGATTTTCAGATATGGCGAATTATTTGGGGTATCTCAGTTTCTGGGTGCCCAACTTGAGATGTCTTCAAGGGGCCTTATTGTCAGAAAGTGTTGAACATCCACCCTCGGAAAGTCAGGCCCATTGGAGTTATCTCAAAATCAGGGAGGAAGAACAATGCAGTGGTTAGGAGCACTAGCCTAAGACTCAGGAGATCTGAGTTATCTGCTCTGCTACAGACTTCCTGTATGATTGTGGGCAAATCACTTAGGCCTGGTCTATACCTAAAAATTGAGAAAAATGTTGTGCCCTTTGCAACATAGTTAGGTCAACGTAAATCCCACTGTAGACATAGCTAGGTTGATGGAAGAATTCTTCTGTAGACATAGCTATCATCTCTCAGAAAGGTGGATTACCTACATGGACAGAAAACCCCTTTCAGCCAATGTAGGAAACCTCTATGCTACAGCAGCATAGCTGCAGTACCATAGCTGGGACACTGTAGCTGCTGTAGAGTTTCTCTTTAGTTTCCTTAGTAATACCTTTAGTTTCTCAGGGCCTCAGTTTGCAACCCATAAAATGGTGATAATAGCACTTCCCTAGCTCACAGGTGTGTCGTGAGATTAAATACATTAAAGATTTTGAGTTGTTCAGATTATACAATAGTGTGGGCCATGTAATAGTACCATAGATAGAATGTTCATGAGTTTTTACTCTAAGATTTATTATTTCCCCCAAAGTCCTGATTCAGCTGCATTACCTGAAACAGCAAAACAAACACAAATCAACACTGTGTTGTCGAGTTCTGAAGGTGAAAACTTCTGTTTAAAAGCCAGTTATAATTTTGATAACAATAATTTGCATTTATACTGACAATCCACTGTTCTGAACACCAGACAACATTCTTTATGAAGATTTAAAGCTAAGCTCATTTAAAGCAAGAAACAATATTGTCCTCTTTTCACTTTATAGATATAACCAGTTATTCTGTATTTGATATAATTTCCTTTAACATCATTCCAGCTTACATGAACTTTCCAAT
The DNA here is from genome assembly GCA_037349315.1 of Chelydra serpentina. Taxonomy (NCBI): domain Eukaryota; kingdom Metazoa; phylum Chordata; order Testudines; family Chelydridae; genus Chelydra; species Chelydra serpentina. The sequence goes on from JBAIAC010000048.1 coordinate 24,212,886, forward strand.
GTAAAAAACTTTGTACTATCAACTATATAGGCTAAACCTCATGGAAAAACCCCATGAAATGTAATAGGAAGAGGCCAATAGGATTCTATAGAGAATATTCTAAAGTCCTATGGAATTTAGGACACTCTTTCAATAGAATTTTTTAAACCAACAAAACTATGGAATTTGTAGCTAGGATACAATTAAATTCTATATGTTGGTGTAAAATTATCTAGAAAGGTTATCACTCTCAATGGAATGTGTAGGACTTTTCAATAAGGGAATAATTAAATAGTCGCTGCTATTTAGTATAAAACTAATTCAACTTCCAATCTACACAAAGCAAGTTTCTAGGCCAGATTCACTAGTGCAAGTGGAGGAAGTTGCAGATTATATCTCCTTGTATAGACCCTTGCATCCTGGGAGATTCACACTGAGGAAGGTCAGCTGGTATTATTGTTGGCACGCTCTCTTGGGGTTTCTACCTTGAAGGCAGGCTATAGTTTAGTTTTCAGCCAGGAGTTTACAGCAGCCGTATTCGCAAGAGGGAATACGCCAGCCATGCACAGTTCCCAGCCAAAACTCTTCTCGTTCCATGACTCTCCCCATGGCTAGCCATCTGAATGGTTGTACATATTGTGACAAAGTTCCTCCTCTACCTCGGTGGGTCCTGCGCTTGTTGGCGGATTTTTGTTTGCCTCAGAGATCTTCCCCTCTGGTAGAACCCACAGTCCAGGTCAACTCCTCCTGTGTCTGATAAGGAGTTGGGAGTTTTGGGGGGAACCCGGGCCCGCCCTCTACTCCGGGTTCCAGCCCAGGGCCCTATGGATTGCAGCTGTTTAGAGTGCCTCCTGGAACAACTGCACGACAGCTACAACTCCCTGGGCTACTTCCCCATGGACTCCACCCAACACCTTCTTTATCCTCACCACAGGATCTTCCAGCAGTACGTCCTCTTACTCTCAGCTCCTAGTGCCTCTTGCTCCCAGCTTCTCACACGCAACCTCCTTCCACAGCTCCTCACCTCTCACTGACTAACTGGGAGGCTTTTAACTAGTTCCAGCCAGTCCTTGATTGGCTTCAGGTGTCCCAATCAACCTCCTTGCCTTCTGGAAAGTTCTTAATTGGCCCCAGGTGTCTTGATTAACCTGGAGCAACTGCCATAAGGTATCAGGGATTTGTTTAGCCTGGGGCTAACATACTGGTTCCTTACCACTTCCCTATAGCCCTCTGGCCTTGCCCCATCACAATATGTACATATTACTGCCCTTGCACTGCACAACAAATGCAGTATCACTCTCACACACACCATCTTTTCTTCAGCTTCTTCGTATACATGAGAAATTGACTTTAGAACATAACTTTAAAGATTTTACCTCAAGCCTAGTGAACATGTGCTAGACTATTTTGAAAGCTAAATCAATTGTCACGCATCCTACAGGAAATCTTAAACATCCTATTGGTACAGAACCAGAGATGGAAGCACGTTTTCCTGAAGATGTCACCATTCCAGGAAGGGTGATGTAATTCACAAAATGCTGTTTATGGTATCACTACACAGTTTTGGTTTCTCACAGCAGGAGTAAAACTGTATTTTTAATTATTGGAACTCATGGGAAATACAAAGAAAAATTATCTCATGGCACAGGTGAGCACAGATGTGGAACTGCAGATAACTATAGTGTGCAAAACTGTACACACCTCAGATGATACCCCTAAAATTATAACAGAGTGAAAGCTTGCAAAATTCTGGCCCTTCCCATCTCAACTAGAATTTCAAATGTCTGTATCTACACACAATCAAGAGAGTTTTAATCTAAGTGAAATACTAAATTTAATAAGCAAGTTATATGTGGCAATGTTCTTATGGAAAGAATTAAAAGCTATGCGGCAGGAGGAAGAAGAGATCATTCCCCAAGGATCCATGCACAGGTCTCCTGCTACCCATGTAGAAAAGGGGATAGCTACCTTTGCAGGACGGTCCCCCTTGTCCATGATCCTACAGGACCCTTTGAGTGTCCAGGGACCCGTATGTTGAACGGATGAAAGTTAGGGTGACCAGATGTCCCGATTTTATAGGGACTGTCGCGATATTTGAGGCTTTTTCTTATATAGGCTCCTATTACCCCCCACCCTCTGTCCCGATTTTTCACATTTGCTGTCTGGTCACCCTAATGAAAGTGGAGGGCTGTGGGCAGAAGCGTATCATCCCTCTCAGAGAATACTCAGTAAAGTTAATACAGCCTGGAGCAAGGAGGCCTCAACTCAACAATCTTCTAGTTAACAGTCAAACATGCTAAACACTTGTGCCACCCAGATGACTAACCAATTACATCGCAGAGATCTGCATCAATATTCCCATTAAACTTCAGTAGGAAATTCATGTAGTCTATGAGGTAGCTTTTCAGTATTAAAGTAATCTGAAAATTCCCTTTAGTAACCAGCTAGGGAGAGTCTAATATTCAAAGGAAATCACAGTATCCTAACAAAGTGGCCCTTTACTCTAGTCATTTGACCTCCTAGAATCCCTTTGGTAAAGTGCTATATAATTGATTAAGCTACAGTTAGTATAAATTCATTGAGACGATGAATTTAATTTTCTCAGGGCCTTAGGGCATATGCAGGCAAAAGTACAGGCAATCTAGAAAACCACAATACAGCTATGTAAAGAAATTAAAAAGTGTATGACTGGATTCACCAGAAGTAAGTAAAGAGCTCCTGTGTATAAAGATATTTTATATCCTACAGGTCCTTTACTTTCTGTTGCTAAGCCATATGTGGTACACCTCTCTGTAAGAGGCAAGTGTAAGTGGTTATGGATAAACACTTATTAAGATATGTCAATATCTGAGTAAAGTTGGAAACAGATTGAATCCCTAATGAATTTCAGAAAAAAAATCCTATAAGAAGGGTTCATGCTGTGAGAGTTTAACTCCTTTGAAGTATGAGCAACAGCGAATAAAATACAATTTGTCAAGTCACTCTTTGTGGGCTGCCCAAGGAAAATATGTCAGCAGGAATACTTAGCTACTAACCTAGGAGCACAGCACAATACGTGTCTAACACGCTGGGGCCCCTAGGTGCTACTACAATGTAGGTATAAAAACAATAATAATAATAATATTCTGGGAAACCAGTGGATAGCAAGTGATACAGTCCAATCCAAATATAGATACGTATATTATAACATCCGAACCACAGTTTGGGTCTCCCAAAGTGTGTCGATTTATACATTTAAAGAGCTGGATGAATTTCTGCATCAAATTTTGACTGAGCTGGCATGTCACTTTCTCTTTAAGAGGGTGATTCTGTAGATCTGCGTGAAGGTAGTGTTTGTGACATGAAAGGTCCCAAAAGGGGTTGTGGTCTGACTATAAGAAAATAACATTAGCCAAAGGGGGGGGGGGGGGGGAGGAGGGGAAACCTGCACTAAATTGTAGGCTACCACTCCCAAAAAGGGAGAGATCTGGGGGCACAGATTAATGCCAACCCTAGCTGGAGCACCTTGTGTTCACTGCCACAAGTACAAAATTTATTATTATTATTATTATTATTAACGCAGCTCCCCAAAATTGCTAGTCTGTTGGGAAAAAAAAGAATAGAAAGATATAGATAGACAGAAGGGAACTGTCTGTTTACCTGTGCTTTGTAAATCTGCTCACCTGCCAAGCCACACAATAGTCACCATTTATACATCTACCTTAAAATGTAACGTACAGAGAGATTCAGAGATTTTAAAGGCAGAAGGGACCATTACAACCATCTATTCTGACCTCCTGCATAGCACATAACATAGAATTTCATTCAGTAATTAACTGCCTGAGGCAGTTCCTGTCTTTGGACGTCTTACTGTTTTATTGTAACTAACATGAAGTCTGCGACATCACGAGCACCTTCCACTGTGGCCCAAGACACGGACAAATCATTTTCTTTTCAGACAAAAATTTCTGATTTTATTTAATCATAGCAAAGGAAAAAATAGGAAACTATGAGGAAAATAAAGAGATTAGAAATAGGTTAGGTTTAACACATAAATCGGAGTGGGGGAAGGCTCCCCAGGATTGAAAGCAAGCAATGGTTAAATTTTGAAAGAGGAAAAACAATTGCTAGCCAACTAACAATAAAAGCATGTACAGTATCTCTATGCCAATCCGTGATTTTGTGTTTGCAACAGTGAAGAACACTAGTGAGAATTTAAAGGAAAACTAGGGGAAACATAACAGGATGTTAAGAATGGAAGGCAAATATATACAACAAGTAGCAGTTAGTTCCAAAATGGCCACTTTACAGCTACAGTTGCAGGTCTTTCCAGATTTAAAGGACCAGTCCTCAAAAAGACATGCTGAGAAAATGTTCCTATATGGGGAACATTCATACTGGAGTCAGCAGGACACAGAAGGTTCTCCCGTGAGAGGAACTGCTTCTGTGTAGCGTATATCACATATCACAGTATATCCTCTTTACACCTATTGCCCTGACATCCTCCCTCTAATCCTGTATGATGCCTCATACACTTTGGCATGCACAGTGAATAAATAAACAAACAATGATACATCTGTAATAAAAAGGATACTATACGTCTGTCATCAGTGTTTCCTTCACCCTGGACTGTGAAGATGGCACAGTACTCTCTCAAACAAGCCCTTTAGCTATTATTAAAGTGCCCTAACTAAATTAAAGTGCCCTAATTAAAGTGCCCATTGTTTCATGGAACATGAAACAATGCATTCAGATGTTACAGTTTTTGTGTGAACTGTTTTGCTGTGTTTCTGACTGCTAGTTAGGATTGCATGATAGGTGATATATGATGGGTGCCCTAGCACTGAGAAACAGTTACAGATCTGGAGAAAATTTGGGCATAGAACGGTCACAAATAATCAGGCCCGGGTGATCCTGAGGAGTAATGGCTTGTCCGCACATGGAAGTTAATCTGCCATAAAGTAGGGTATGAATTTAAAGATGATTAACTAATCTTGATTAACTCCATGGATGAATGCTATTAGTTCAGAATAAAACTGAATTACTCCAAGTGGATTAATTTAATTCAGAATAAGGCACTCTTATTCTGGAATAAGAGCATTCAGAATAACTCCTGTATAGACAAGCCCTAAATGGATTATCTGGACAGTTATACAATCATAGAATATCAGGGTTGGAAGGGACCTCAGGAGGTCATCTAGTCCAACTCCCTGCTCAAAGCAAGACCAATCCCCAACTAAATCATCCCAGCCAGGGCTTTGTCAAGCCTGACTTTAAAAACCTCTAAAGGAAGGAGATTCCACCACCTTCCCAGATAACCCATTCCAGTGCTTCACCATCCTCCTAGTGAAAAAGTTTTTCCTAATATCCAACCTAAACCTTCGCCACTGTAACTTGAGACCATTCCTCCTTGTTCTGTCATCATCTACCACTGAGAACAGTCTAGATCCATCCTCTTTGGAACCCCCTTTCAGGTAGTTGAAAGCAGCTATCAAATCCCCCCTCATTTTTCTATTCTGCAGACTAAACAATCCCAGTTCCATCAGCGTCTCCTCATAAGTCATGTGCTCCAGCCCCTTAGTCATTTTTGTTGCCCTCCATTGGACTCTTTCCAATTTTTTCCACATCCTTCCTGTAGCGTGGGGCCCAAAACTGGACACAGTACTCCAGATGAGGCCTCACCAATGCAGAATAGAGGGGAATGATCAGGTCCATTGATCTGCTGGCAATGCCCCTACTTATACAGTCCAAAATGCCGTTAGCCTTCTTGCTAACAAGGGCACACTGTTGACTCATATCCAGCTTCTCATCCACCATAACCCCCAGGTCCTTTTCTGCAGAACTGCTGCCCAGCCATTCGCTCCCTAGTCTGTAGCAGTGCATGGGATTCTTCCGTCCTAAGTGCAGGACTCTGCACTTGTCCTTGTTGAACCTCATCAGATTTCTTTTGGCCCAATCCTCCATTTGTCTAGGTCCTTCTGTATCCTATTCCTACCCTCCAGCATATCTACTGCTCCTCCCACTTTAGTGTCATCTGCAAACTTGCTGAGAGTGCAATCCACACCATCCTCCAGATGATTAATGTATTGTTTTGATACAGTGAGCTTGTTAGTATTTTGCCCACACTCTTAGGAGGCATTGCATTAAATTTTATAATAGGATAAGAAAACAAAATGATCAAGAAATAACGTGCTTTACTTGGTTTCCTCTCCCTCCATAATATCCTGGTTGTTTAGCTTGCCTGGGGACAACAGACAACCTCCCCTCGTGCCCTGTCCCTTCCAGTGGGAGCATCTACAGCCTGGATGGCCCCAGCCAGTAGGGCTCCTTGCGGGCAAAAGAACACACAGAAGAGCTTGCAGGATTGGGATCTTCGTTTTCTCTGTCTTTGCCTTTTCCCTTCCTCCATTTCAAATGATGGAAGGACTTTTAGATCTCTGTGAATGGGGAATGAAACATGGCTCAGTAGAGAAAATGAACTGGAGAGAAACAAAGGAGTTTCTTTTACAGCTGCAGAGATCCGGTTCTTGTTGTTTTATTTGTGATTCTGCAAGACACTCCAGTTATCCTGTGGTGCAGATTCTTAATGGGAGCATGATTTTGGTTTTGTGTGAAAAATACTTTTACAGTTTTAAAGAATTACAACAATAAATGTTCATTTTAAGTTATTGTTGTTCCAGTATTTCAGAAACTGGATCTGTAATTATCTATAAGTACATTACTGTAGTCTGCTAAACTCTATAGCTCTACCACATGCTTTCTGACTGCTGAAATATGGAGTTTATGTAGGGTCTCAACATAGAAATGTGAACAATTGTGGTGCCTATCAGATTGAAAATAAGGTAGGAATGTAATTATATACCAGAAATTGATACCATAAGAAAAAGTCATAGCAGGCTAATGTGATAAGGTACTGTAACATCAGATGAGTAGGAGTACTAACATTTCTGTATTAAATTGGTATTAGTAGTATATTAGGCTAACATGATATGACAAAAAAATTGCAAACAAAATACTATAATTTAGTCTAGGGCATAAATGTGAGGGGAAAAAAACCAAATATTGTCACAGAGAAACACCCTCTTTTCATTTAAAGGAACATGTGGGAATTCTATGATAGAATTTGCTGTTGTGTCACATTGATAAAGTTCAGACGAGAATACATACTGCTATTTGAATTGTATGTTTGTACAAATAATATCTTACACTGATATGTCATTTTTCATTCTGAGAGATCTCAAATAACTTCACAAACTTAAAGCTATATACAAAGCAGTGCCTTGGTGCTGTACACGCGCATCTTTACACACGAGTGCCTCCATATTTGTGTTAACCTCCAATCTCAAAGGACTTCTTTTTTTGCAGTCCTTACTTGCTTTTTGTTCAATAGTTTTGTCTAAGTAAGGATGGGATGATCAGACCTTAAACAGTGATTACCCTCATAAATGCTCCCCCCCCTTTACCTTTGATATCTAAGTTCCTGATCCTGCAAGTTAGACTTGAAGTCAGTGGGGTTCTGCAGAGGCATCTGCATGCATGGAGTAACTCATACGATTGGTATAACTACATCAATGCAGCATTTATAGTATTCACTGTACTCGTAGGGATATGCAGACGACAACAGTGGTGAATACTTCTGTAACATTACTTACTTACAAAAGCAACTAGAAACAGTAGTTTCTCGCAAGAACTTTTCAGAGATTCACTTCACCCATACTGAACTTGAACTTTCCAGCGAATATGCAAGGATCGCTCACTTACCTCATTTACCTTGCCTGGGCAAGTATGCTTCCAGCTGTTGTAAACTAAACCTCAAGTTCAGTTCAAAACCCTTTTAATAAACAAAAAAACAGAGTTTGTGCTGCCAAACTTCTGTACTTCCTCATACGTTTCAGCTGCCTTTTAAAATTCATGTATAAAAATGTGTTGTAATAGTGTTAGGTCTTCGTATATAAACTCATCAGTGCCTAATGATTTTTCTCCATGTGAAATAATAGTTGACAAGGAGAAAGTATATATTTTTGCCTCTCTGAATATACTATAGTGTTCCACTAAGCTTTACTATGTTCCTCTACTATGTAAATCAATGGCAACATTCCAGGCCCTAAATTTGTAAGTTAGGGCTTGTCTACACAGGGACATCCAGAAAAGTTAAACTGAATAACTTCCAAAGTGAATTTTGATAAACCAAACCGAGGCAACGCTAATTCTGAATAAGTGTGTCTACACGGAGAGCTATGTGGTTTAACTTATCCAGTTTTTAAATTAATGCAAATAGACAAACCCTTAATCTGTGAAAGATTTACATTTTTAACTTTTTCTACATGTTGTGTAATATAATCTGTGAGAAGACTGAGTACAACAACAATTACATCATGTCAACCATGACCTGGAGGGATTAGCTCTGGGAGTAAAAGAGTAGTTCATTCTTCATCATGCCCATTTAATCCTTGGCTTCTATGCATAGATGGCAACAAGGGTGCCAGTTTATTGCCATTTGAGAGTTACAGGTTAAATCTCGGGGTTCTACTCTAGCCTTATTGTCCTTAACCTCTCTTTTACTTTCAACACAATTACCATATCCTCCTCCTCAAAATCTAGTTCTCCCTTGGCTTTTGCAGCTCCATCCTGTTTCTTCAGAAAGAGGGCTCTGTCCTTCGCCCCTTCCTCTTCTTTCTTCACATGCTCCAGTGATATCACCCATTCATATGGCTTCAACTACTATTCTTAAACAGTTAACTTGCAAAACTATCTTCCAGTCCTAACCAGACTCCCTCAAGCCAATCCCACATCTCAGCCTCTCTCTAACGTCCCTTCCTACTTATCTCACGGTCAGTGTGAATTTAACTTGACCAAAACTAAACTACTTGCCCTCCCAAAGTCTCCACACATTTCTGTCACTGCCAACAACACTACAATCCTTCCTGTCATCCCCAGATCATAACCTAAGAGTCATCTCTGACTCCTTCCTCTCTCTTGTCCCACCCATGCAGACTGTCCAAAACTTGCCACTTCATTCATAATATTTTAAAGACACAGTTTATTTTTTTTAACCATACAGGTAAAACTCTTCTCCATAATCTCCAATCTTGACTACTGACCCACCTTTTCTATGATCCCTATGAGAAAGTTGCCAATAAATAGTGTCTAGGCTGAGGGGGAGCAGAGAATAGTTGATATTTATTTGCATTACAAATGTAAATAAGAGAAAATGAAAAAACCTCAAAAATTCATTGTTTTATCCCATCTAAAATCAAATTATTATTTTTTACCAAAAAAGTCATTAATAATTTAAATTTGGAAAATGTCAATCAATGCACCCTTTCACTCTATAAAACAATATATGTTTTGATTTTATCTCCCTTTCCTCCACTCTTCACATGTAACTTATCTTCTCCGACTGTAAGTTCCTCAGGGCAGCAACTGTGTCTTCTCTGCATGTGTGTGGACAGCACCTAGCATATTGTGGATACTGCCAGAATACACATAATAAGTAATAAAAATAATTAGTGGTTTTTGTGACGTGGACACTTGTCCTCTGGGAATGTGATTAAGACCAACTCTGAGTCTAAACAGCTTTTTTACTAATTTTGACTTATGCAAATCTGTGAACAAAAATGGATTTGGTGAATTCTACCATTTTTAAAACTGTGTAAATAGGTATTTTGTCACTGTTTCTAAATACTCAGATGCTGTAATACATTTATCCTAATTTCAGCAAAATCTGTTTTAGCAACACCTTTATTTTAAAAATGCCGTTTAATAAGCACATTTTCCCTTACAAATATAGTCTTTCAAGAAATGTTGTGCAGAGATATAAATAAATCATTACTTTGCATCAAAACTACCAAAATCATCAAAAAGTCTGGTCAAAGATCCCTTTCTACTAATCAAAAAGGAGAGGACACAGAGTAAAAGAAATCTTTTCAGTTTTTCTTGGTTACAATATAATTCTTAACTGTAGGGGGTAGAATGAGGCATCCATTTGCACTTACAGTACCGTATTAGGGAATGACTAAATTACTTGTAGAGCCTTTTCTACACTGCCACTTATGAGTAACGATATAATTTCCTAAATCACATAAATAAATACACAAACTAAACTCTCTAGAGTTCTGTACTATTTCTTATCATGCATTACAAAGATAAATGAGACAGTAATTTGTATAGAAGTTTCTTGTTTTACAGAACAAATAAGTGAAAATATTTAAAGCAATTGAAATACTATTACTGCTGAAACCACACTTATAAAATGCAGTATATGAATATATAAATTATCTTTTTCTTCCAATGTATCTATATTTATGAGAGAAATAGTTGGCATCCCAATTCTAGCCCTATGAAACATTCACATTACATTCATTTATGCTGCCTACAATATTTCAAAATATTTCATGCCTAAATGTCTTGGAATGCTCAGACTCTTTAAAACTATATTTTTGCAAATGTATATAACAATTTGCATTTTCACAGTGATTAAATAGATTTTGTGTATTTATTTCCATGCCTTAAAAAGGAATCTTGTATTATTAGTGGGAATACTGTATGTGTCAAAAAAAGAAGCATCAAAAGCATTTCCTGTGCACTTGACAGGGTGACAAAATATTTCTCCTATCCTTTCCTAATTGAGCTGCCGTACAAAAGGAGACATTATAATAATATTAATAATAGTTACATGGATATTTGTAGGTACTATGTAACCCTTCAGTCCATTTTCCTAGACAATGGTGACTACAAAGAGGCTTCAAAATAGAACATCGCACAATATGAATGCCACTTTTTTCTATCTTACATTTTAAAAACATCATTGAAATCAGAAAGTTCATTTACAAAGGACTGGCAGTTGCAATCACAGCAATAATGTAGTGCTGAGAAAAAAAGGGTAATTGGTTTGGTAAAGATCGCTTTCCATTACACCATAAAGCACTACACAATAGGAAAGGTCGCCAATTAAGCAATCATGAATACCAAGTACTGAAGCTGATGAAAATAGGGCAGTGGTTTAAATAGATTTGCAAGCAATTTACCTTTTCACAATGTTGGCAATCTGATGCAATTTGCTTGCAATTTTGTCTGCTTTCAGTAGCACTCGAAGCTGACACTACACAGACCAAATGGCAAAGAGGCCTGCATAGAAAATGTAAAACTATCTTGGCTGCATCAGGGAACCAGAATGGTGGTTCATCAGGAAAATTACAACAATTAGCATAAGTGCTGCAAAAATCAACACTTTAAATGTCACACTCACGAGTCTGTCCAAAGACTGTAAAAGTACCATCTCCATTGCTGGACTAACAGTAAATATGAAGCAATCACCAACAAGCCTCGAGGCTGATGGCTTTACAATTGATGTGACATTCTCTGAGTGATAAAATAGCCTCTCATTTTACAAAAGTAAGTATTTTTCTTTTTTAGATTTAACCTGGATTATGTCAACACTAAACTTATATTTATTTTTTTCAACTTTTCTTCCTACAAACCTGGTTTTCCCCCTAATGTGTTCTTTACTTGTTTTTGGCGTTCTAAAAACTTCATATTTCAGGGAATTGGAGCCAAGTTGATAAAACTCAAATATTGATCTTTTACTTTTCAATGTAAATCATGTCAGAGATTTATTTCAGAATCTGTTATGCTGCATGAGGTGAAGTGTTTGCGACTGGGGCCTGGTTTACAATCTTGGGGAGGGAATCCAGAAAGGTAACTCAAAGTACTCCCGCAGGTATTGGCTGGGAATAGAGGATGCCTTCACACATCTATATCAATGCAAACCCAGCAAGTGTGAAAGATGCTTTTGAAGTAATTGATATCTCATGTAATGGCTTCCATGTTTAGGACAGATATAAATTTGTCAGGCTGTGAGGTAGAATTGACTTATGGTATATACTTAATGATTTATTTTTCACTGAGCTGCAGCAGAGAATAAACTGGTAATGCCATTTCACTGACATCAGTGAGAGGTGTACCACCTTTTCGCTGATGTCATGTGTTGGAAATAATACAACCACATTGTTAGATGTTTTATTTTTAACCTTTTTCATGCATGGAAGTGCTGGCAAGTGTAAATCATTTATGGCCTGATCCAAAGCCCATTGAAGTCAAGGGGTGTTTTCCCAGGACTTTAGTGTTCAAAATATATGCTTTAAAGCAGGGGTCGGCAACCTTCGGCATGCAGTTCGCCACTGGGAGCTGCGGGGGGCCGTGCCTACGGATGGTCAAGGTAAATAAAATGTCTCGCGGCCCACCAGCAGATTACCCTGATGGGCCACGTGCCGAAGGTTGCCAACCCCTGCTTTAAAGTTAAAGACCCAGATATGTAAAGGTATTTAGGCATTGCTGCGGTCAGCATTGCAACACCTACCTGATTTGGGAGCCTAAAATAATCTCTTTTGAAAATAAGAGTTAGGCTTCTAAACCTGTTAGGCATTCCAACACTGAGTGCAGCAGTGCCTAAATACCTTTTAAAAAGTGGGCCAAAATTCCTAAACACATTTTAAAAAAGAAAATGTTTACTATAATCATTGGAACAGAGCTCATAAACTGTAATGTTAGTTCTAATGGCTTTAGATGCCCAGTACAGTCTGCTCCAGGTATCATCATCTTTGTTTACACCAAACATGATAAAGACTGCACAGAGAATGCAGGCATTAATAGTCACCTGATGGAATCTTTCCCATGGTGTGTACTGAGTGGTAGTAGGTCTATAGACTATGTTCAATTAAATAGTCTTAAGCAGCATCAGCCCCTTGCTAGGGACCTCTAGACCAATAATCTCCACCAGCACAAGGCAGCTAATGGGGAAGTGACATTAGCCACCCAGCAAAGACTGCTTCAGTCATGACATTTGGTGGCACGATCAAAAGAGAACAGCAGCAAAAGAGAACAGTCTCCGCAAACTACAACCACAGTGATAAATTAGAAAGGCAACAATTTCATGAGAAATATAGTTTCCCTGTAACTGCAACACCCCTCTAGATAAATGCTAGATTTTAACTTGAATTAAAACAAAATAGTAAATATTGGGTAAAATCACGTGTAATACCGGGGAATGTCTACACAAGGAAGACTTGCCAGTATTGCTAGGTCGCCTCGCTCTGCCAGCATAACCAGGTCATCTCGCTCTGCCAGCATAATCCTGTAGTGTGGATGCAGCCCACGCTGATGGAAGGGGTCTTTCTGTCAGTGTAGGAACACCGCCTCCCTACATGACGGTACTCACATCAACAAAAGCATTTTTCCATCCGCCTAGCTGTGTCTACACTGGGGGTTAAGTTGGATTTTTCACACCCCTGACCAATGTAGCTATGTAGATCTAACTTTTAAGTGTAGATCAGGCCCAATTAACCTCAATGGGACCACCACGATCAGTAAGGCGAGTGAGATGTGGCTCATTATGAATAACAGCAAATGGCTGCAGAATGTATTCATATTTTATCTACTCTCAAAGCTCTATTACTATTCACAAGGCTCTTCAGCAAAACTCTCATTCCTCTGATCTCCCTCATCCTTTGTCCTCCTCATGGCTTGTCTACACACAAACTTTCACCAAAAGAACTACATTGCCTGTAACTGATGCCTTTTGTTATTTCTGTACAAGTGTGCTTGTGTACCAGCCCTCAGTTCCTCCACTACTACCACCGTCATTCACCTGCCCAGCCAGGCTTCTTTGCCAGTTCCTTCCTTTCCTACTGTCTTGCATTATGCATCACGTTATGTCAGTATAACTCATGTTGCTCAGGGGTGTGAATAAGCCACCTCCCTGAGCGACATAAGTTACACCAACATAAGTGCCGGTGAGGTGCAGTTGCATCCACTGTAAGCTCTCTAGTGTAGCAATAGCCTCACTCATCCCCCTCCTGCTTTCCCCTCACTCACCCCAGACATAGCTCCACAATTTTTGTTTTCTAACAGGACATTTGTGCATCTCTGCCCACCCACACCAATTGTCTGTTCATTGACTTCAATAAGAGTTTTGGGCTCTCAATACCTCTCTCACTGTCAACTCCACAGAACTAAAAAGAAACACACCGGAATAGCTTAACCATTTTCAGCAAATGTGCTGTCCTAACGAAATACAGTATATGGAATTCCAAATTATAACTAATTTCTAGAAATAAAGTGCCTTTGATTACATGGTACCACTGAAAACAATTATTACCGATTAAGTTAGCTGTTGGTATCGTGCGCTGTATACATATTAGTTGTACCATTCTTTTTTAACTATGGAAGATACTGTTTTAAAAGTTGTTGGGGCCATAGGTTTTATTTAACAAGTTAACACTGCTATCAGCCAAGTGTGATGATCAAATCTAGAGTAGCCAGGACTGGTTGAAAAAAAAAAGAGAGACATTTTTAATGAAAAGATTTGCAAAGAAAAAAAGTCCCTTATTTGGTTGTAAATTTCAAAACTTGAACATTTTCAGCCAGCTCTAATAGCATCTTGGTCATATTTTGAAGCTTAATATTATTGTCAGTACAGGCTCCACTTCATGTGAACAGTAGTGTTCAATAATAACCTGGAGCTCACTGATATATCACCACAGCCATCTATGTGAAACAAATTTTCAAGACCTGATTTCAAATGACACAAGACCGGTAGCTCAGTGCTTTTGTTAATAATTGAACACTTTTACTTACTCTATGAGGTACTTCAGCCTGGATGGGAAAGTCACCCATTTTTTGGAAGCCTCATGATACCTACAGCCCAACAAGACAGAGCTTCAGCTTTATATCTGTATGTACCTGTTTTTCAAGGTCTAAATCAGACTGGCCACTGATCAGGTGCAAAAGCTGTTTTTTCCAAAGGAATGGCCAACAGCAACCTTCCTTGTCTAGGAGAAGTGGGTAACAAGAAACAGTGGATTTGTGAGGTGGGCATGAAAGGGGGTTTGCCTGATGACTCCAGGCCATGCTTTGCTTCTCCCTGACTTTCCAAACACCCCTCCCTAATCCTGTGAGGTCTATGGAGATTCAGCTCCATGCCTACCAATGGAGCGCGAAGGGAGAGGGGCCAGCCATTCGCCATAACATTTTGTCTCCCCCCACCCCTCATTCTTAATCTCATAGTCAGCCTAGTTTTATCTGTTCTCTCCTTCTGGGCTCTCAAACTGATACAGAAGGGAGATGGTCAGGGTCAGCGGGGAAGCTTGCTGGAGCATAGCTTTGGCTGGTACCATGCTCCAATGAACTCGGAAGCAGGGTGGAGGCCTCGGCACTGATGGGCTTGGGTGGATCTCAGGAGATCTGCAGGTTCTGGGAGCCAAATAACTTGCTTTTTCTCTGGAGGGACAAGCCTACCCTCCATAAGGAACAATCAGCTGGTAATTATGCATGTCTAAATGTTCAGTATCCAGTTCTCCTGTGTAGGAATAAATGGTCAAGGGCACAACTTAACCCTAAATTACTTGATCCTTATAATTTTAAGGGTACTCAATGATAGTAGCCCCCACTGGACTAATGGCCCACAAAATTGCAATTAAAAGCAAAGACATACATCCCAGTTTTAAAATCACATGAAAGAGGGAAAAACCATCATAAATCACTCACATCTCTATTTTATTTTTTTAATTTTTTGTTTGCACATGCCTAGCCCTAGTTTGGGGTCAAGAGAACATGTTCTCCCATGGATCCACTCACATAACTCTAAGGCTCTGGCTACACTACCGACCTTACAGTGGCACAGCTGTACCAATGCAGCTGTGCTGCTGTAAACTCTCTAGTGTAGCTGCTCTAAGCTGACAGAAGAGAGCTCTCTTAATGAATCCACCCCCAATGAGCGGCATTAGCTAGGTCATTGGGAGAAGCTGTCCACACCAGCGCTTAGGTCGGTGTAACTTATGTCGTTCAGGAAGGTGACTTATTCACACCCCTGAGCGACATAAGTTACACCAACATAAGTGGTGGTGTAGACCTGGGCTAACTGAAGATAACAGGAGTAAGGCACATATATTCAGCCAAATTTATCACTAGTGTGATTCAACCAACTTTAACAGAATTACACCAGAGATTAATTGGACTCATTAAGTATCAACCTCTTAACCTCATTCTAATTTTTACAACTGAGTAATGAACGCCTGAAGACAGGGGTTTATAATCAAAGTACTAACTGACCCTTGCCAAATAGGGCCAGATTATCAGCTGGTGTAAATCAGTGTAGCTCTATCAATGGAGATATACTGACTTACACCAGTAGAGGATGTGATCCATTGTTTATAGCCGGTGCCTCTATTACACGCCTAAGACAGAAAATACCAAAACATAGTAAATCTTTAATAAATAATGACTCTAGCACGAACAATAATTATGACTAGTCTGTGTTTACCAAGTAAAACAATGTATTATTACTAGGGGGAAAATATACAAAGTGTTGAAAACATATATGAAGAAATTCCAACTAAGGGCTTGTCTTCACTGCATTGTCAACTCAATGGTACATCTTGAGTTTTGCCCCTAACCTGACTGCCATCCACACACAAAAATATCCATCTTGAGTTAACTGGTGATTTATACCTCTGCTAGCTGGGCTGTGGGGATGGGAGTAAGGAGGGTGGGGTTTGAAGCTTGAGTGGGGATGACACTGGAACCAGTAATGCTGTGGGGATGCAACAGCTCGAGTTACAATTTAACAACTGCTAATCCAAGCCCTCTGTGCTGCTAATCCAATCACTCTAGCTCCAGTGTTTGGGTTTGTCTACAATTAAAACTGTTGCAACGGAAGACAAGCCTAAGGCTATGTCTACACTAAAAGCGCTGCAGCTGCACTTCTGTAGCCCGTCAGTGTAGACATTCACTACAGCAGCATGAGGGGTTCTCCCTTCGCTGTAGTTAACCAACCTCCCCGAGAGGCGGTAGGTAAGGTCGACAGAAGAATTCTTCCATTAACCTAGTGCTGTCTACACCGGGTGTCAGGTCAGCATAGCAACATCTCTCAGGGTGTGGATTTTTCACACCTCTGAGAAGCATAGCCACGCCAATGTAAGTTTCCAGTGCAGACCAGCCCTAAAAGAGAAACTTTAAAACAAAAAAACATTTACATTACAGATAGACATTAGACAGTGGGATTCATGTTTAGACACCTAAAGAGACGCTGGATCATTTTTCTAACTAGCAATAATGTTGTCTATAGCTGGGAATGCCGTTCCATGACATTTCTATAGTACATTATCATGTTTCCTTCTCAACTCAGAAATACCCTTATTTTTTAAAAAAGACAAAATGATCAGGCAGCTATAGATTTTCTTTCAATCGCCACAAGAGGGTGGCTTTAGGAGTATGAAAATTCTTTCAAGCAAGAGAGCGGATTAGGATTAGCAAATATATAGACCTCTTAACCTGATCGCTGCTTGGATTACTTTATCTGTCAGTTCCTAAGTTTTGTGGGAATAAAAAAATTGCACAGATGGGACTATAACTGACCATAACCTGCTCTATTGTATTTTCAACAATCTCTAATTACAGCAACACACCAGAGGAAGAGATTTGAAAGGGCAGGTGATGGGATAGGAGAGAAACCTGTTTGACTTAAACAGCACAGAATCCCTCACCATCAGGGCTGATGTACATCAGCCTGACAGCTAATTAGGGTAGACATGAATTTTTCCAATGTAACAGATGTTCGCTAATCAGGCCAGATTTGGAGCCCTTGCGCCAGCAACATTTCATGCACAATTTAACTATCTAAAAGGAATAAACTACTTAATGCATTGTACTGGAGGCACAGCTGTTTCACAATCAGAAAATTTGCTGTCAAAGATGTTCTCTTTAAAACTGACATGTTTTTATATAACTCTGATGGGGTGTTTATAATGTATTAATAGTTGTCAGTAAGAGCTGCTGTCATCATCAAGAAGTAAAATATTTCTGAAGGTATATTAAAATGAACAGACTCCTTTTTCTTTCCAAAATCTATTCAGATAATTTAACTACTTTGAATATGGACTGTTTCATTCTAAATGTATTTTAAACAAAGGATTTAACATATATCTCCCAATTTATATCGATTATAAAATAATATAAATGTCTACATGCTGAATATGGAATAAAGCAGAAATGTTTTAAATATCTTGTCACGGATTATTCAAGCAGCTAGATTTCATTATTCCCTTTTAATGGAAATATATTTTATTTACAGAAAAATTATCCATACACAAAATGTTATGTTAAAGCAATGTGAATGATCTCATTTCTGTTCATAGAAGACAGGTCATCTGATGAAAAGTCATGTTTTAAAGTAACCCTTTCTGCCCAGGTGTTGGAGTCTATGTTACATATGACCCACTATTTAAAGGACTGTGAGGTGAGCATTTAGTCCTGCTACTGATTTTCACTAACCAGCTCCTCAGTTGGTGTAAAATGATGTAGCTCCACAGTAGTGAATGAAGCTAACCTGACTTCCACCAATTAAGGATCTAGCCATCAGGTCTTTTGTGAATTCAAGCTAGACCCTCACACGTTTCCTTTTTAAGGTTCTGTTTTTAAAGTATATGGGGAAAACAAGGGAACAAACGGTCCATGAAATGTTAGAAGAGTTTAAATGGGGATTATATACCTATAGACCCTAACGGCATGAGGATGATGATGGAACTCAGGAGTAACATGCTCTTCTCCTGATTTACGGCTCTCCATCCTGCTGGGTGCTGAGCATCCTCAACTCCCATTGAGGATGCTCAGCACATTGCAGGATCAAGATCCATAGTGACTGTCTGCTGGGATACTCCTGCAGGAGTCAATGCTATTACTAGTTACTACTCCCTAAGGCCAAAGTGGAGTCAGTGGGACTAATCCTGTGAGTATCTGCTCACTGTGTGAAGTTCACAGTCTACCCCTAGATGAAGGGGCAGTGCATAGCTGCAGGACAGAAGGGAAGGGTTTTAGATATGAAGGGGGAGAGGAAGGGTCCTGCCGTGCCCGCAGAGGGGCAGACTGTTTCAAGGGACAGCCTGGGATAAGCAGTCATACTCTTGTTTAACCCATGTATCCTTGGGATGCACAGGATTTTCAGGCTACCATTCCTCCTCTCTGTGTGAGGCCACAAAACCCTGCCATTGGAGAAAGAATATGGAGGAAACTCCAGAAAAGGTCCATGGCAGTGGAAAATTGGGCCAACCATAAATAAGAAGCAACAGAATATAATTCCCATGCTAAAGAAGAATCCAAGGAACAAGAATCAGTTAATGTGGTTTTACAAGGTTCTGCTCAAAGATCTATGGTCCAAAACAAAAACTACCTGGACTACAAACAGAAGGAGACAACTAAACAAAAATACAACAAGACAGTCAAAACCTCCAAGGAAAAGAAAGGAGCAGCTAAAAAGCTTAACGAAGTAAGGATAGCTAGAAAGGTGATGGGCAACAAGAAGAGTTTTTACAAATATTTCATAGAGAAAGTATTAATTGGTCTGTCAAGGCTGATTCCCCACTCTTGCAGTTTGAGTGCAGAAGCAGGGGGCCAGCAAGGATTCTAAAAATTAATACTGGCCACTCCAGGCTTGTATTAAACTCCCAAAGTTACAGCTCCTCTCTGACCTTGGATGGGTAGATGCTGCCACCACCCAAATGCAAAAAAACCCCAAAAAACCCTTTTGAGAACCCAGAAAGGCGCACTTGGGAATTCCCTCTTGTGGGGTACTCTCAAGCCCTTTCACCCCCCCTTCGGGGAAGAGCTGAGAAAGAAAAACAAAGGAAATCAGCTGTTGCCACCAGCTAATTAAACAACATATGCACAAACCTCTTAGGGACACAAAAATCCAATCCTGTTCTTAAAAAAGGTAAAATTTTATTAAAAACAAAAAGAAAGAAAATAGATCCAGAACTTAGGCTTTTTGCTAGATCAAAAAAAAAAAACAATTACAAAAATTAAAGCATAAGATAGCTCTCTTGAGGTTCTGCTTAAAGGTTACAAGCAAAACAAAAGCACCTGGGGTTGGCACAGAGGAATCCACAAGCCAATAAGAAATAACTCTAATCGCGTCTTCCTAGACCTTCCCTGACTTACTTACATATCTAGGTTTCAGATAAGCAATCTCTAGGTATGATCTGATGGTTTTTCATACCTGGCTTAAAGCTTACTACATCATAGTTCAGCCTGGTTCCTGCTCTGCATCTCCTCTCTCCAGAGAACACAACAAACAGACAAAGGGAAAGTTTTTTCCCAATTTTAAAAAGTTCTAGCCCTGCCATTGGCTTTTTTGGTCAGGTGCCCACTCCCTTCTATTTACCTATGGGCTTTTTTAAACCCTTTACAGGTAAAGCAAGTAGAAAACAGTTACCAAGAGGGATTTTATAGCTAACTGGCTGGCTGTCCATAAAAGGAAGCTACCCTCCCCCTTCATTTATTACAAGGTCCATTAATACTTCAGGAAGGTGATGAAATTAATGGTACTAAATGGAAGACTATTTAAAAAAATGTCTTTATCAAGAAAATTTTAAAAAAATGGTTAGTCCAATTTAGAAGGAAGGAAGGCCCGGTAAAAATAACTACTGATAAAGAGCTTGTCAGGAATTACTTGGATAAGGTTAATAATTACTTCTTTTGTCCCGCGTCCCGACCGATGCATGGTCAGGATGCCATTTGTCCTGATATCCGAGCTTCTTCCGTTCCGGCAGGAGAGGGGTGTTGTTGTTTTTTTGCTCAACAAGTCCGGCGGCGGGAGAGGGTTTTTTTTTTTGCTCAACAAGTCCTGTGGGAGGGGATAAATCCTGATTTTCGGGTCCTCGCATCTGGTCACCCTAGATGAAGAGCTCTGTGTAAGCTCAAAAGCTTGTCCCTCTCACCAAAAGAAGTTGATCTAATAAAAGATATTACCTCACCCACCTTGTCTCTTGGATAATGGGGACATTCAAATCAACTAGGATAGATAACAGATATAGATATGAGGTTATTAAGGGAATTTGCTAATAGATATACCCTACTATTGAGTGGGGTTTTTAAAATGATGGCTAGCTGGAGAAGTACCAGAACTTAGGAGAAAAACAAACCTAGTACTAATTTTCAAAAAAAGGAAGGAAGAGCGATCCTAGCAATTAATAATCGTGTTAGTCTAACTCCTGTTCCAAATAAAATAATGACACATATTAAGGGGTGGGGGAGGAAATCATTAAACATTTAGAGGTAATAGAACTATGAGCAATGATTCACATTGGTTTATGAAGAATACATTTTGCTAAACTAATTTGATTGTATTCTTAAAAAAATAAATGACAAAATTAGGCCTTAATCCTGCAAACACTTATGCACATACTTAACTTTACTCACATGAGAAATCCCAGAGACTTCAAGTTAAGCACATGCATATTTGTAGGATCAGGGCCTTAGGGGATACATGGATCACAGCAGACCTAGTTAGAATTCATTAAAGCCTTTGAAATTGTGTCTCATGAAACTTTAATTAAAAAGTTAATTCACAGGCTTGGATAGCAACACTGTTCTGTGAATTGAAAACTGAATGAAAGATAGAAAACAAAGGGTAATGTAAAGGACAAGGTATTGGGTTGAGGGAGAGATATCTAATGGGATTTCCCAAGTATGGGTGTTAATTCTGGTCTTGTTTAACAGCTTCAGTAATTAGCTAAAATAGACAGTGAGAAAGAAAACAGTATGTTAATGAATTCACACATTATAGTACATTGGGAGGACTTGCAAGTTACAGTAAGAACAACAAAAACAAACAAAAAACACAACACACACCCAAGGCACCATGAGAGATTAAAAATACAGGCAAAAAATACCATAACAAAATTAGGTGTGGATTAGAAAGATGCAATTACAAAGATATTCGGTGAAAAATAATCCAAAACATGAATATTCAATGAGAGAGTGAAACTTGAAAAGCACTGATTCTGAAAGAGACTTACCAATAATAGGAGACAGTAAATTGTACATTAAGTTGCAAAATGACAGCAAAAAAAAAAAAGAAACCCAATTTTGTGTTGCACAAGTAAAGGTATCATAGAGCAGGGAGGTATCAGACCCTCTGCCTACTGCACTGATGGACTGGAACATAGGAATTACTAGACTGGACCAGCCGGTGGTCCATCTAGTACAGTATCCTATTGACTGTGGGCAATAACAGCTGCTTCAGAAGAAGGTATAAAACCCTCCTAATTGCAAATGACATGCACATAGAGGATATTTCTTTGTACCTCTAGTCAGTAACTGACCTGAAACATGCCCTTGAATATTTTTAACCTTTCTTATTATTATTCTTATCATTTTCTGATACTTTAAAAAAAAAAACTTGCTAAGACGCTACCATAGCTAGAATTTTGTGCTATTTGGGGTGACATGATAGCAGAAAGATATTTCTGAACTTGCGGCAGTTCAGACTAGAGAAGTACAACAAAATTATCAGGGCTCTGGAAGGACTGATTTACAAGGAAAGATTAAAAGCTATAAATATGTATAGTTTTGTTAAGAGATGGTTAAGGTAGAAATAAGAGGCAGTGGGTTCAAAATACAGCACAGAAGATTTAGATTAAACCTCAGGAAAAACCTCCTAACTGTAAGAACAGTAGGACAATGGAACAGACTGTCTAGGGAGGTCGTGGAAGCTCCTTCACTGCATGTTTTCAAAAGGGGGCTGAATAGCCATCTGTCTTGGATGGTTTAGTCACAACAAATCCTGCATCTTTGCAGGGGGATAGACTAGATGACCCTTGTGATTCCTTCTATCCCCATGATTCTAAGATAACGGTCTACAAATATTTAAAAGGTATAAACATCAATGATGGGGAAAATATACTATCAGGAATATAACTATGAGGAATCAGTTGAAATTAAGAAAGGGAAAATTTACACTGACCGTCAACTTGACACCACAAGCTTATTAAGCTATGGAACAATCTCCTAAAAGGCTTGGGACATTTAGGAAGCTTGGGACATTTAAAACTAGACTGGACAAAATACTAGAAAATGTAGATAATAATCCTGAATTGTCAGAGATCTAGACACTCTAATCAGTCTTTTCCCATCTGCAATGTGTAGGATTTTCTTAATTAAATGCATGATTTAAATATAGATGCTATTTATTGACATTTAAAATGTTTATCATTACTAAATATACTGACACGAATTACACTCTAACAAGTCGGTCCATATTATGGAAACGTTATAAAGTTGTTCCCTCTGTAGACTGTAATTGCTCTGAGAGTTCACTTTGCAACTGAACAAATGTGAGCTTTTACATCCAAAAGCTATTCAACTGTTACACATTCTGTGACCTAAAATTTATTCTGAATTAAAGTATGTAAGTCCCCTTTAAGGATCTGTATTCTGCCTTTTCATCATACAAGATAGACAGATACATAATGGCACACAGAATTATTTTGGCTCAACTTGACTATTTTACTACCAATTTCTTTTTTAAAAATGTTTTGTGGGGCATGAAGGGTACCAGATTGACATGTCTGTAGAATTAAGCCCTCTATCTACATAAATAGCTCAGGCAGGTAAATGTATTCTACCAAACTGGTGTTCTGTAACCCTGACCAACCCCACAGCTTTATGCAAGAAGGTTGTTCTGTCTCCATGCCAATTTACTTCACTACTGGTGGCAGTGGTGATTTCTGTCCACTTGAATCTGGACTGAGGCCATCAAAACACTTCACCCAGGCCACAGTTCTAGCTTTTGGTCTTCACTGAACTGAGCAGTGACCCAGAGGTGGAATGCTCCATTAACAATCCACAGGAAAAACCCACAATAATTCCCACATAGGGAGATGGGGTCTACTTCATGTTTTATCTGATATAGTGCAATATACACAGTTAAGGACCAAGTTTTCAGCTGGCCTCAGCCAGGCCTCCAAACTTGCACACACAGAATTCACACTTGTTCAGACAGACAGGCATTGAGTGCACAGATCATGTAGTTAGGCACCCAGCTATTCTATTTATGCGGTAAAATAAGTCTTTCATATGTAAAATTTGTGCATGCATGTTTGGAAACTGCAGCTGAAAATTTGCCCTTAAACATTCAAATACTACCCCAGATTTGCACTACATGGGCCAAGTTCTGTGCTCTTAAATTCATACATTCACAGATTTTTTTTAAGGGAAGAGAAGACCATTGCAATCATCTAGTCTGACCTCCTGCATAATAGGCCATAGAACCTCCCTGAATTAATTCCTATTTTAACCCAGTGAAATCAATGGGGTTGCACAGATTTTGACCCCTCTCTCCCTTCTCCCCCACCTAAGTATTTTTGGTAGTAATTTCCATGAATGAAAGGCTGAAATTAGCTTCCTCATAGAGGCACACATCTTTGGAAGTTTATGGCTGTCACATTTGTACTAGCAGATCTCCAAAAAGAGGCACATGTGATTAAAATTTGGCTGAATTATTCAAACACTGAAGTTCCTAACACTTTATGCTACCATCTGTTTTAAATGGATTTGAACCTAGTTTGGGGCACGTAAATTACAGCTCACTTTTGATAGACTATGAAGCCTTTGAGCTTCCCCTACGTTAAGCCAATAATGAACCATTTGACTATATGTAGTTTTAAAATGTCTCAATCTTTAGCCCTACAAACTTTTATGTTTATACATGGTATTTTCTAATGTGTTCACAAGGAAACTTGTCAACACATAATTACATCTCTGTCTAATAACTGTAAGTCATGGTATAACTTCTTATACTTCTGAATGGATTTCACAGTGCCATTCATTTTGTCTGACATTAACCTATTAAACAAAAGGTGCATGTTGGCTGTCAAATCGCATTTGACAGTACAAATATTTAAATGCACCAGCACTGATCATCTGAATTATTATGAACAGCATCATCCAAACAATCAATATATATATGGCTGACACTCCCAAATCTCAACTGTGCCTTCTGATTAGCATTATCTAATTGCAGAAATGGCCAAAAGCAACCTTTAGAAGTTTGGACAAAATATGCACCAGATTGGAACAGCCCCTGCTTTGGTTTTGTAGAACTCAAACATCAAAATTTTCTGAATCCAAAACTTTTATCATATTTCTCAAATAATTTCTTGATATAAAAATTGTGAACAAGGTTTACCTGCTGTTTGCTGTATTCCTATATTTGTACATTTATTCTTCTAAATAATGAGTAAGACTATCAGCTAACTAATTTTTCTTACTGTTAGTTGTTGTGACCCACTGATGTTTCAGCCAAACACAGATTATATAATAGACAATGATATTCAAATTTAGTAAAAAGGTCAGATAAATATTTGTCCCATCTAATAACATACCACCTGTACTCCTACTGCTGAGGTTAATACTAGTAATGTAAGGCCCAAAAGACTGTGCTAGTTTCTCTCAAAGCTAACCTAGTAAGCAGTAGGGCTAGGGATTGCAATTGTTTGGCTGTTTGTCTGCATAGTGGTGGTGAAATTTATGACTATTCTGCCCTCCGCTGAGAGCATCTCTTATTTTGATGACAGACTAGTACAAAAATGAAGCCCAGCAATGGTGGAAAACAATATTCTGCTTGGGAGGGAGCTCTGTGATTAGATATGCTCTGAAAGCCTTCGTAAGCCAATAGATTCTCCAATGGAATATGGCTGATGATCAAGAGCAATCATTTCAGCTACTTTCCTATTTACGGGCAGCGTGAGTGGACAGCTCCTTTTAATACTTGGCTGTGTTTTTGGCCAAAAAGCTTGTGTAAATTAATGATGTGTATTAGAACAGAACTGCTGCACTGTAACGATGCAAAGCAGGAGGAATTCCAGTCTGTTCCTCTCTTTCAGCACCAGCTCTGCCATGCTGCTATTCAATAGACTTTACTTTGAAAAGTATCAGAGGGGTAGCCGTGTTAGTCCATATCCACAAAAACAATGAGGAGTCCGGTGGCACCTTAACGACTAACAGATTTATTTGGGAATAAGATTTCGTGGGTAAAAAACCCACTTCTTCAGATGCATGTGTGGGGAAGGAAGACAGAGAAGCACAGATGCTGGTGCAGCACAGAGGGTCAGCGTGGGGACGCTGACTCATCCCCCCAGGTGACCTGACTGGAAGGTAGGGGAGAGCATATAAAGGATAAGCAGGGCAGGAAAAGCCCTCTCACCCCCAAGCGAAGCAGGTCCCTCCCTTGGTGGCAGCGAAATACCAGGTTTAGTCAGGATTTACTGTGGGATTCACTGTGGGCACTGCACTAGCCGCTCCTTTCTCGATGGGCTGGGAAGGAATTTTTCCTCACTGCCACATTGGCCAAGGCAAAGTGTGGGCTTTTTCGCCTTCCTCAGAGGAGGTTGGGGGAGGGGCATAGTTGGGGCGACCATGGAACAGGTGTTAGGCAATGATGTCGCAACTCATTCTGTAAGCATTGGGCGAATGTCCAGCACAGGAACTCCATAGGAAAGAGATACAGTGATCAGATAAATGGATTGGTAAAGGATATAAAGGAGGTGTTTGTTAAGGGAGTGGAAATAAGGGGGACTTGGGGTTCCCATGACTTGTACAACAGGTAGTCAATCTCCCCTCCTTTCTAGCCAACCTTAAGCCTCATTCGGAGGATGGGAGGGAGGATGGTAAGGTCCCAGCAGTGGGTTGGCTGCAGAATGGAAAAAGGAGCGGGGCTGACAGAAGCCCTCCGGGTAGATTCTGAAATGATCATAGAGTTACCTGCACTGTACCCTTTTATCTGCCGGATATTCCCAGACAATTAATAATAAAGTATCTCCTGTGCTTCTGGTATAACCGGACAATAGGTTTCCTCCAGTTCACCTCCTCATTTTGGCTGGGTGGAAAAATGAAAATACAGGGCACGATTCTCATTTACACTAAGGCCACTTTACATTGCTCCATCTGTAGTTACTGTTAAAAACCTGGAATTTATATCCACTTTAAGGCCCCTTTACACTTCCAAAAAGTTGTAAACGGGCCTGGGAGAATCAGGACTGTAATCTTTTTCAGGCTATTTTTCAACCTAGCCAAAACCAAGCAGCAGTACCTATTGGGTTCCGGGAAGTGGGCGGGCGGAAGCCCGCCCACTGCTAAAGGACCCCCCCTAATTTAAGGGGAGGATCCACAGGACCTGGAATCCAAATGAGTCCGGGGGACAACTAATGAAATAACAGGGTCAGGGGTGCGGTCACAGGGTTAAAAGAAGGGAGCCTGACGGGGACACCGAGCAGAGAACCCCGGACAGCGCCCACTGCTCCTCAAAGGCGTCAAGGGAGCCAGCGGACGCCGCCCAGAGGAACTCTGCTCGGATGCGTGATCGGACAAGGGATCGGAAACAGGCCCCACAGGCACCGGAGCCTCCATCGGCCAACCTCCTCTCCCTGGTTTTATAGATGGCCAATTTAGCCAGGGCCAGGAGGAGATTGACCAGGAGGTCCCGTGACTTTGTGGGGCCACGGATAGGGAGTGCATAGAGAAGGAGGTGAGGGGAAAAGTGCAGCCAAAATCGTAACAAAATATTGGTGAGGAGCCGGAATAGGGACTGCAACCTGGCGCACTCCAGGTAGACGTGCACCAGGGTCTCCCTCACACCACAGAAGGGGCAGGTATCTGGGACAGGGGTAAACCGCGCCAAATACACGCCCGTGCTTACGGCCCCATGAAGGAGTCGCCAGCTGACATCCCCGGTGGGCCTCGGTATCAGAGTGGAATAGAGGCTGGCCCACCGGGGCTCCTCACCCTCTAGAGGTGGTAGAAGGTCCCGCCACTTTGTGTCGGGGCGGGACACGAGGGCGAGGAAATGAAGGGTGTGGAGCACGAGCGTGTAGAGGTGCTTCCGTGGCGCGGTTTGAAAACGGACCGGCTGTAAGGTGTGCAGCCGGCTCATGGAGAAGGGGCGGGGGGGCCGGTTGGGTCCACGGGGCAGGGGCCCGATGAAAAGGTCCGGGGGGCCTGGGGTGGAGGGTGGGCGGGGCGTGCCCTCGTGCAGGACCCGATCGAGATAGACCCGAGCAGCGGGTGGCAAAGCGGCCCTCACCTCCTGGAGTACGCGCCGGGGAGTACAAGGCCTGGAGAGCCCCATGCGCTGAGCAAGCGTCAGGGGATCCAGCCAGTCTCCCCGGTCGTAGTCCAGGAGGTCTCCGACTCTGGTGACTTCTGCCAGGACCAACCTCTGGCGCACCGAGGGGGACTCCGCCGCCTGCACACGAAGCTGGGGGTTGTGTAGCAGGGGCTCCGCGAGGAGATCTGCCCCCTCGGTGGCCGCCACGGACCTGGTCGCTGAGAATAGCTTCCAGGTCCGGAGGAGGTCCTGGTAGAAGACCGGCAGCCCGGAGAGGTCTCGCGGAAGGCCCCTCGGATCGAGATAAAGGAGCTGCCGGTCGTACCGGAGCCCTCGGAAGCGGCGCAGGAAGGCGTGCGCCAGTACGCTCCACGCCGGACTACCTGCACCATAAAGGAGTCTCTGCAGGGCCTGGAGGCGGAAGACACGGACCTGAGTGCGCAGGCACTTCAGGCCCTGCCCACCCTCCTCCAGGGGCAGATGGAGGACCCCTGCAGAGACCCAGTGCAGCCCTGGCCAGAAGAACTCCAGAATCGCCGTCCGGAGGTCGGCCAGGAGACCCGGGGCTGGGACCAGGGTGTTGAGCCGGTACCAGAGCATGGACAGGACCAGTTGATTGAGTACCAGTGCCCTCCCGCGAAGGGAGAGGCACCGGAGTAGTCCTGTCCATTTCCGGAGCCGCTCGGTCACCCTGCCCTGTAAACCGTGCCAGTTCTCCGGCGGAGACGGATGCATGGCGGAAAGGTAAACGCCCAGATAGAGCAGCGGACCCGCGCTCCACCTGATGGCCTGAAGCGCGGGTGGGAGGGAGCTCGCCTGCCACCCGTCCCCTACCACCAGGCCAGAGCTCTTGACCCAGTTGACCCGGGCAGAGGAGGCCGCCGAGTAGATGGCCTGGCAAGCCTCCACCCGCACCAAGTCGCCCGGGTCCTGGACCACGAGGAGCACATCGTCGGCGTACGCCGACAGGACCAGCCGCAGCTCCGGCTCCCGCAGCACCAACCCCGTCAGCCGCCTGCGAAGGAGACAGAGGAAGGGCTCGATCGCCAGAGCGTACAGCTGGCCCGAGAGGGGACACCCCTGCCGTACTCCGCGCCCGAAGCTGACCGGCTCAGTCAGGGTCCAGTTGAGCCTGACCAGACACTCTGCGGAAGCGTACAGCACCTGGAGAAAACCCACAAACTGGGGTCCGAAACCAAACGCTCGCAGAGTGTTCAGGAGATACTTGTGATCCACCCTGTCGAACGCTTTCTCCTGATCCAGGGACAGGAGGGCGAACGACAACCCATCCCTGCACCCAAGCTCCAAGAGATCCCGGACCAGATACAGGTTATCAAAGATGGTACGGCCCGGGACGGTGTAGGTCTGGTCGGGGTGGATCACGTCCTCCAGCACGGACCCCAGCCGCAGCGAGATGGCCTTGGCTACGAGTTTGTAGTCCGTGCTGAGGAGCGAGACGGGACGCCAATTCCGTAAATCGCGGAGGTCCCCCTTCTTCGGCAGTAAGGCGAGCACGGCTCGCCTGCACGAGAGAGGGAGGACCCCGCTCTGCAAGGACTCGGCCCAGACGGTGACGAGGTCCGGGCCGAGGACGTCCCAGAACACACGGTAGAACTCCACGGTCAGCCCGTCCATGCCCGGAGATTTATTGGTGGGCATGCGGCGGAGGGCTTCCGAGAACTCAGCCAGAGAGAGAGGCAGCTCTAGCCGGTCCCGGTCACCCGCGCTGACCGTTGGGAGTTGGTCCCAGAGCACTCTGCAAGCGGTGGCATCGGTCGGATCCGGGGAGAAAAGGTTGGCGTAGAAGGTCCTGGCCCTCTCGCACATCTCCACCGGATCCGTGAGGGGGGAGCCGTCCTCTGCCAGAAGGCAGGTGACGTGCTTCTTGGCCCCCCTCCTTTTCTCCAGGGCGTAGAAGAAGCGGGAGCCGCGATCCATCTCCCGAAGGAGGCGGATGCGGGATCGAACAAAAGCGCCCCAGGCCCGGTGGTCTTCGAGGGCCCGGAGCTCCTCCCGCTTCTCCCGGCACGCCCCACAGAGGGATGGATCCTCGGGGCTGGCGGCCAGACACCTCTCCAGCTCTAAGACCTCCCGCTCCAACTGTTCTATTACCGCATCCCTCCGTCGGCTGGCGCCCCGAGTGTAGTTACGGCAGAAGAGCCGGGCGTGCACCTTCCCCAGGTCCCACCACCGCCGCGCCGAGGGAAAAGCTCGCCGCTGCCCTCGCCAGACCAACCAGAACTCCCGGAAGGACGCCACGAAGCCCACATCCTCCAGCAAGCTGTTGTTGAAATGCCAGTAGGCCGGCCCGGGCCTCTCCGCACAGAGAGAGGCCGTCACGGTGGCTAGGTGGTGATCTGAGAAAGGGGCCAGCCGAATGTCGGAGGAGTGGGCTCGGGAAAGGTGGAAGCGTGACAAGTAGATACGGTCCAACCGCGAGTGGTGCGACCGATGGGCTTCCACCCGGACATAGGTAAAGGTCGAAATGTCGTCCGGGTGGTGGTCGCGCCAGACGTCCACCAGGGAGTGATGGTCGACAATCTCCCGGAGGACGTCTGCGGCGGCCGGGCTCTGCTCGGTCCCCGAGCGGTCCCGCTCCTCGAGGGTAGCATTAAAATCCCCGCCCAGGACCAGGCACTCGTGAGGAGCCAAAGTGCCGAGGAAGGCGGACACCTGCTGATAAAAACATAGCCGCTCCGGGCCCGATGTCGGGGCATAGACGTTAACGAGATTGACCACTAGCCCCTCCATGCGGACCCGGAGGTGCAGCAGGCGACCCGGCACAGCCTCGGTAACCCCCAGCACCTCAGGCCGGAGGTTGGGGGAGAACAGGGTAGCCACTCCAGCTGAGCGACCCGTAAGATGGCTAAAGTAAACTCTATCCCCCCACTCCAGCCGCCAGCTGTCTTCTGTGTATCTGTAAGATTTTCTGTGGGATCAAATAACTTTTGTTTGGTATTTTTTATTTTATTTTTGCGTAGTATGCAGGGAAGACATGGGTGTACAATACATGTAAATTGCTAATCCTGGGACGTCCCAACTCTTTTTCTTTCATAGATTATAAAACCAAAAGGGACCAATGTGATCATCTAGGTCTGACCTCCTGCAAAACACAAGCCATAGGATTTCCCTGAATTAATTTCTGTTTGAACTAGAGCATGAATTCAGAAAAACATCCAATCTTGATTTTAAAATTTTCAATAATGGAAAATCCACCACAACCCATGGTGAGTTATTCCAATGGTTAATAACCCTTCCACCTTATTGTTATCTGAATTTGTCTAACTTCAACGTCCAGCAACTGGATCTTGTTACACCTTTGTCTGTCAGATTGAAGAGCCCTCTAGTATTTAATTTCTGTTCCCCATATAGGTACTTAAAGGCTGTGATCAAATCACCCTTAACCTCCTCTTCATTAAGCTAAACAGACTGAGCTCCTTGAGCTTTTCACTATAAGGCATATTGTCTAATCCTTTAACCATTTGCATGGCTCTTCTCAAATTCTTCAACATCCTTCTTGAATTGTGAATACCAGAACTAGACCCAGTATTCCAGCAGTGGTCACACCAGTGCCAGATACAGAGATAACACAATTTCTCTACTCCTATTTATATATCCAAGGATTGCATTAGCCCTTTTAGCCATAGTCATGGAAGCTCACGTTTAGTTGCTTGTCCACCATGAACCCCAAGTCTTTTTCAGGGTCACTGCTCCTCCATCTTGTAACTATGGCCTAAGTTTCTTATCCCTTGTATTAGACACATCCCCTTGAATAAAAGAAAGTACTTCGGGGATGCATAACATTTCTAAGACATCAAACTAAGTTTTCTCACTGTACATAGCAGAGCTGTACCGAACCATATTGGTTTAAATAATTACATAGAAATTCAAAATATACAGCATGAAAATAACAGGCAGGTATGGGCCTGTGAGTGTATGCAGGTGTAGGTGAGCCAAAAAAAATCCATCTACATTTTTGGTCAAGATTTGAATGTATGCACTGCTGATAGTCCTACATTATGGACAATATAACTACAGTACAACTATTTTTGAGCAAAAATTACAGGATTGTTTAGAGGCAAGAGCAGGGGACCTGGAATACTCAGTCTCTTTTTCCCAGTCACAGCTCTGCCATATCACTTAACTTCTCTGAGTCTCATTTAACCCATCTGTAAAAAGAACACCACCTATCTCTCACAGAGTTGTTGTTAAGCTTAATTGACCTTTGTGTGCTCTTTGAGATCCACAGAAGGCAGATGCTATGAAAACACAAAATTAAAACCTCCTGCACCCCAGAAATATTTTCACTCTTATAACTTAAAAAACATAGGAGAATCTTTTAAATAATGGATAATATCTGGTAAATAAAATAAAACAAAATTGCTCCAGTCTCAGGCTGCAACTATGGCTGCCAAGTTGCACTCTGGAGGAAATGATCATGGCTGAGTTACATATGCCTCAGAAAACAGGCGTATATAATGGAATCTAATTTTTAAATGAAAATTTTCTGTGCAAAAAATAATCAAAGTTCTGTAAAGTAACTGAACAGCTAAAAGTTCAGAACCACTTAATATCTGAAGAAGGAGACTGAAATCAGAATATTAAAATAGACCCAATGTTCCTATTTTGAGTATAACTATAGATCATATCATGATTTCAACATACAGGAAAATTAAATGGAGAGTCAAAGCTAGTGCTTGAAGTGCTATGTACAGTGTGACTGACCACGGGCACTGGAACAATTTTTATAGTGGGGGCGCTGAGAGCCATTGAACCAAACTGTAAACCTTGTATATAATGGAAACCACTTCAAGCCAGGGCATCCGGCAGCACCCCCCAGCACCTCTAGTTCCAGCACCTATGTGACTGACTATTCCTTTTAGGGTTTTTCCCCCTCATCTTTGAATTTAACAATGCAAATTCAAGAATGGATTTTGTCCAATGATTGCCAATTTCAGACTGACATTCTTGACGGAATAGCCTGATTAGAAAATAATTGTACTTCTTTCTAGCTACTGTTACCTCACCTGCACTTTTCATTTCCTATAAGGTACAGTGGCAAAACTGCATCTTTCAACTCTCCCTCTTTTATCTGATGTAGTGGATGACAGGTAATCTAGCTGAAAGTTCCTACAATTGCACCACCAGAAAAACACTGGCTGATGAAATCTGAGCAGTTATCACACTAACCATCACCTGTCAAGCCTCCTGCTTCAATTTAAGGGTGCATCAATTTTCTGAAGAGGAAATCAAGGGCAAAGAATAAAAGCGCTACAGATAAACACTGACAAAGGCCCTTTCTGCTTTTTTTTATTTATGATGGGATGTACTATCATAGGTTGCTCTGTGAGGTTTTATCAACTGTCCTGATACATCCCAGATAGCTTGGAATTCTTTGGCCATTGATGAAGTGCTATACTTGCACTTACTGAAAGGGCAGAAGATTTCTAACTGAAAATTACTTTCACTAAATACCACAAAGATATTGAAGTCAAAAAGAGCAAGGAGATGGAACAAATGACAGCTGCATATAACAATGAACCTCTCTGTTCTCGGAGCTGGCAGACAAGACTGATTAGAGTAAGAACATGAAATAATGTTTTCTTAAAGGCAGAGAGCATATTGTGTAAAGTGTCAGGTACAAAGAGTTCATATGTTCTTTGTAGTGAAATGTGAACACATTTGCTGCCAACAGTATTTGCAGCATGTTCTATCACTGCTCCTAGGTAAACACTTTTACAAATGTATCTAGTTACAAGTGTGTGGGGGGTGGAGGGGGGCGGGGAGAATATGTATTGCTGAGCATAAAAACCTCAACAACAAAATGAGTCAAATTCAGATCTAGGATAAGTGTGTTTAGCATCACTGATTTCATTGGAGTGATATTCACTAACACTAGGTCTGAATTTGGTCCAATATAGTTGTATATAGGTGTTATACTTTTAAAAATGTTATTTATTCATATGATGAAACATGCAAAGAGAGACTCTCCCTGAGTGGCCATAGGGAGAGTACAGCACTTGTCCTTTTGTTAGCTGTTCTTTGAAAGAGAAGGGAAACATGAGGCATATACAGAGATAAAGCAGCAGAAAAGAATCAAAAGGTGGATTAAAGCCAGTCTATGGCCAACCTGATAACACAGGGCTTACCAGCCTGTTGCAAACAGCCCCAACATTCTCCCCCACTTGCAGAAGAGAAACTCTAAGGCCCAACCCAACACCCAGTGAAGTCAACAGGAGTGTTTCCATTTACTTCAAAGGACTTTGGGGCGTGCCTGAAATACTGACACGAATGGGAGATGATAACACAAGAGCAACCTCTGCTCTAACTCATGTATATACCATAACAGAGGATTGGGGTGGGGAAAAACACATGATTTAATTAGATCAGTTCGTTGTGGGTGGAGGATCCTCTTCATTCTTTTCTGCTTCTTTATCATTCTGTTCTTCATACCCTATCCCATAGAGCAGCCAGCAAACTCTAGATAAATGCTACATGCTCGTTGCAGCCTGCAAAAGCAGAAAACCTCCTCCATAGACGCAACGTGAGATAGTTGAGCTGGAACAACTCAGCAAAGTCCACGGCCCTCTGGTCTCATATCGAAGACCATAGTGTTGACAACCATGCTATAGGGACAGCCATGAATTCTTCCAGCTGCAGTCTGGTGTAGAGTATTTGAAACAACAAATATTTTTCACATTGTATATTGACATATCAGTAAAAACTGCAAATACTCAGTGTCTATGCATATCATTTGTGCTCATTCATTTTCATTCCTTATCGCTATGCATTCCTCAAATAGACTGGACAAATTATTTTCAGCCTAGGCTTCGTTTGCAAACTTTTCTAGATGACTAATCATTATTCATGATGTTGGATTGGTCTTCAAAAATCACATTATTTCTGTTCCCTGACAGGACGACTGAAACTTTTTAAATAGAAGAACAACAGCAGTTTTGCCATCTCATATGACATGATAGCAAGTCTTGCACTTTTTGATGTTTTTCTTTAAACCTCAACTTCCAGAATTACGTGATTTGAGAATCTCAGCTTTCACATGTTTTCAAAGCTAGTCTTCATAGCTGTTGAGAAAAGCTTGATATCGTGACCAAGGGTGATCTAAAAGCTCAAAATCCAGAAGGCAAATAAATCTCTTAATGTTTAAACCATCATATGATTTTTAGGACCTTACTCCTGATTTTTAAATGCTTGGGGGCTGGCAATCAATAATACTACAAAAAATAATAATAAACATCTGGTATTAATATTCAGAAGAATATACTCTGGCTATAATTCTTGAAACTTTCAGAATTTGTCACACTTTTCACCAATATGTACAGGTTGTCCAAATACAATCAAAAACACCCCACAAACTGAACTATGGCCTCAGATTGCAAACAAATTTGACAATCAGGTTTTCCACTCTTCAACCAGCTCTATTTAGCAGCTACTCTCTTTAAAAAACAACAACACAGTCATTTTGATAATTTAGCTTTAAAAGTATTCCTTTTTCAAACTGTTACTTGCATAAAATCATCACGTTTTTAAGGGTTTCTCCCCTTCTGTGTCACATATGTGACACATTTAGCACTTGCATCCATTTTTAGATTGTGCAATTAATTTCCTTTTTTATTCTGAATAACTATTATGGGGTTTTTGATAGAGTTCCAGACCAGGAAATTCAAATAAGAGATTCTGATGGTGCGGTCTGAATTGCCTAAGCTAAGCTCACACTGCTTATAATATCAGCAGTTTTTATATACATTATGCACATCTTGGTTAGTGGTAGTATTATTTGCATAATCACTGAACCAAACATAGTCACACTGCAGGCTACAGAAGCTAACTGACCTGACTCCATTTAATATTTTTTAAAAGAAAAAAATATTAGAATTGGTCTATTTTTTTAAATAATTTTTTAAAATTAAAAAACCCATCTTATTCTTTATAACTCCTGGAGTTGTATTATTTGAGAGTCTTTAGACAAACCCTGGGTATTTGTGAAAATGTCCACAAATCTGCAATATTTGACCAAAATTTCAGCGACAGATTCAAGAAAGCATGTAAGCATGTGCTTAACTCCATCCCTTTCCTGAGTCCGGGCCTACAACTGAAAGTTCATTATTTGCTGTTCTCCTATTTTAAAAAAATTAATTATCCAAAAAGAAAACAGAAATAACATCAGATGACTCAGATCTAAAGCTTAGCAAATATTTGACTTTTTGGTTCAGAGGCTGAACCAAACAAAATGGGCAAAAAAATTTGTTTCACTGAATCCAAAACAGAACTCCCCCTCTCTCGCCCCCTCAACTAAATAAAAACGGGATGGGGGGGGAATCATTTCAGGTTGAACAAAAAGTTTTGTTTCAGTTTCAGGGGTCTTTTTACCCTTTAGAAAAATTAATCTAAAGATACTTCTAAATGAAACATTTTGGCATTTTGTGTTGAAACAACTTTTTTTTCAAAAATGTCAAAATGAAATGTTTTGAATTTTTCAGAACTTGTTTTTCTCTCTCTCTTTTTTTTTTTTAAGCTGAAACTGACAAATTCAGCCCAAATTTGAGAATAATTTTGGTTGATCTGAAACTGCAGTTTTGGGTGAAGAAACTGTTTTGTCTGAAAAATTCCACCCAGCTCTACTTCGGTGACTAATCACAATATTTGAATCTGGGGTTGGCATTTGAACCCCCAACAAGTCTCAGGAATGTTCTGATATGTGCTTTTGGTTCTCCCCATTACAAAAATAATGCCCAATTGCTAAATTTGAATACAGATTTTGATTTTAAAAAATATGTTAAATAGCTTTTTTATTTACATTAAATACAGGTTTATTTATAAAATAAATCTATTTAAAATTAAATGTGAAAATCTATGTAAGGCCTAAACTTATTGTAATCTATTAAAATAATTTAAATTAGATACAAAAAATACTAAGCAGTACGTATTTGCTGCCAAATTTGCAAGTCAAACCATTGAACTGGGGAAATTACTGGCTAAGCATCTACAACCAGGGTTTGGTGAAGAGCTAAACCAGTTTTACACAGCAGTAGCCTTTTCTGCACATGCAGAGAGAATATTTTCTTCGTTTCAATGTAGTCATCTAGTTCAGTTCAGTAACTAGCTCATTCAAAGTTAAGAAACTAACCGGATGTTGAAAAAAGCAGGAAAGCTTGTTTTCCTCTTCCAATTTATGAACAAAAACTGAGTGTGAAAGGATGAGATCTACTAGTTCTAAAATCTTGAAGGACATAGGCCTGGATGCACAAAATGAGTTAGGTGTTATGACTCTGAAGATCACAAGACCTAACCTTTAGGTGCCTGGAAAACCACAATTGACAAAACCTCAGTGAAGCACCTTCGCTCCTATATTATGAATGTAAGGTGCCTATCTCTCTCTAATGTGAGCAACAAAAGCCAGCATACTAGGAAGGGAGCCGCCTAAACCACCCAATGGAAGATGCTAACAACAGGCGTACATGCTCAGGAGCACAGGATCCACAGATAAATAATGAAAGTGTGATTGGAGGAAGTCTTCCAACTCCCAAGTGGGTGCCCTAACCACTGGAGTACAGAGTCATTCTTGCTCTGTCTCTCTCTGTTCCACTGTGCATAAATACTTAAATAGTCAGTGGGCCAGAGAGACAAAGTCACTCTGCAGCCTAGTGGTTAGTGACCCACCTGGGCAGTGGGAGATCCCCCCGCCCACCCGTTCCATCACTATTTTATGTTTTGAGAAACTTTTTTTGTATGTTTCCAGTACATATAAGGTAGTTTTATTTTATTTTTTAAAATCCTGTTGTGCATTTTAATTAAATTTGAATTTCCATCCAAAGAGCTTAACACAAATCACAAGTAAAAAATTAAACATCATCTAGTAAATAAGAAATGTATCGTTCACCATTTTCTAAAATAAAAAATGTAAAAATTAAGCCTCTGAATAAATGTAAGTTAAGATATAACTGCTTAAATGGATGTGCATAGATATAGTGTATCCACCCAGTTAAGCAAAAAGAAACCATCAAATTTAGTGTAAAAGCTATATTTAGTTGCAAATAAACATGTTTGAATGGCTACCAACCAATGAGAATCAACTTTCTTTAGGAAAATAACCAAATAATACAAATGTAAAACAATTAAAATCAATGGTTTAAATCAAGGTTTTCTACTTGCTGATTTAAATCATGATTAACATTGTGATTTAAATTGGTTTGATTTAGGTCAATCCACCCTGCCTACTTCCTAAAGATCATGAATCCAGGGCTTTGCTCTGAGTCCATGTCTACTACTGATGTTCCCCTTTAAGATTTTATTACTTTACACACACACACACACACACACAAACAAGCAAACCTCAAACAAACACCACTACTTGTAACAATACTCAGCACTGCAACTAGTTGTTTCTATCAATGACTAACAAAAGCTAAACTGTAGTTCTGCATAAAAGTAGGTTTAGGACACCAAAACAATAGTTTGAGAAGCATCTAACTATGCACTTGGGGATATAATCTTTCAGTAAGATAAAAATGAGCAGAGAGCTTCCAAATATAGAGCAAGTGAATAAATAATATATGTCTGATATTCCACACTTAGGCCCTGATCCTGCAGCACTCAATCAGGGGGTTCAATGGGAAGTCTTGCCAAAATACAGATTGTAAAATTGGACCCTTAGTTTATGATAAAACTACTTGCATTATTATTCATTGTCAGGGGAGAGAAGATTTTTTAACATTATAAATTGATAATTAACCCATGTCCAATTTGGTTTGTTATTTAATTTCTTCATATGCATAGCTCATATTAAACACGTCTGGAAAATCTGAGTTGTATTCTATATTAGATAGGCTGGTTATGTGGTCATCCAACTCTCCTTGACTAAGCATTCCCCTAGTCCCACTTCCACTTCCCCCAAAAAACTGAGAGAAGGTTATATAAGTTATTGCGTTTTTAAA
This sequence comes from Chelydra serpentina, assembly GCA_037349315.1. Taxonomy (NCBI): domain Eukaryota; kingdom Metazoa; phylum Chordata; order Testudines; family Chelydridae; genus Chelydra; species Chelydra serpentina. Next base: position 24,251,730 of record JBAIAC010000048.1, read on the forward strand.
AGATTATATTAAAAACAGGTTCTCAAAAGTTCTCCACCTTGAGATAACTCCACCATGACATATAATAAATTTCCCATGTCCTCCCCAGGATAAATCTGTGCACTGTCCATTTCAAGTTAACTACTTAAAGGCTTGTCTACACTCCCCCGCAGCTTGGCCTACAAGGGTGTGAATAGCAGTGTGCAGCAAAATGCTGCGTTGTAACTCCCCTGTGTGGATGATGAGTAGGGTTGCCAATTTTCTAATCGCACAAAACTGAATACCCTTGCCCCGCCCCTTCTCTGAGGCCCCACCCCTGCTCACTCCATCCCCCCTCCCTCTGTCACTTGCTCTCCCCCACCCTCACTCACTCGCTCATTTTTACCAGGCTGGGGCAGGGGGTTGGGGTACAGGAGGGGGTAATGGCATTGCCTGGGGATGTGGAATCTGGGGTGGGGCCAGAAATGAGGGGTTCAGGGTGCAGGAGGGGGCTCTGGGCTGGGGTCCAGGCTCTGGGGTGGAGCCAGGGATGAGGGGTTTGGGGTACAGGAGGGGGCTCCGAACTGGGTCAGGGGTGCAGGTTCCAGGAGGGAGTTTGGGTGCAGCAGTGGGCTCAGGGCTGGGGCAGGGGACTGGAGTGTGGGAGGGGTTCAGGCTCCAGGAGGCAGTTTGGGTGTGTGAGAGGGCTCCAGGCTGCAACAAGGGTTTGGGGTGTAGGCTCCAGGTGGCACTTACTTTGGGGAGCTCCCTGTAAATGGCAACATGTCCCTCGTCTCCTAGGCATACAGGTAGCCAGACGGCTCTGTGGGGTGCGCACTGCCTCTGCACGCAGGCGCTGCCCCCGCAGCTCCCATTGGTTACAGTTCCTGGCCAATAGGAGCTGCAGAGTTGGCACGTGGTGCGGGGGCAGCACATGGAGCCCCACTGGCCGCCCCTGCGCCTCAGAGCCAGAGGGACACATCACCACATCCGGGAGCTGTGCAGAGCCAGGTAGGGAGCCTGCCAGCCCTGCTGACCAGACTTTTAACAGCCCAGTCAGCAGTGCTGACCGGAGCCGACGGGGTCCCTTTTCGACTAGATGTTCTGGTCGAAAACTGGATACCTGGCAACCCTAATGCTGAGGCACGAATTAAACAAGACTACATTAATGTGAAGTAGGAACCTTTTAGTTCAGGCCCACAGCATTCACCTGGGGGAATTACAGCACAGCATTTTGTTGTGCACTGCTGTTCACACTCCTGTAGTCCAAATTGCAGGACAGTGCAGAAACAGCCTGAGATACAATTGGGAAAATCCTATTCCATTGAAGTCGAAACCAATACTTCTATTCAGGGCTTTGGAGCTGTGCTCCGGCTCTGCTCCAGCTCCAGGCAAAAACCTGCAGCTCCACTGCTCCTCCGCGCTCTGCTCCAAAGCCCTGCTTCTATTGACTTCAATGGGCCAGGATTTGACCCTACATGTGCAATGAAGGATAATGGGTTGGAGGACCAATCTCTAAGTTCTAGATCAGCGCCTTAGTGGAGCGTTCATAGTAACTATCAGAGAGCAGCTATTGTGGGTTAATGCCCTGTGCATGAACTTTAGTTGCCTATCTCATAGCATAGGCACCGACTTCGTGGGTGCTCCGGGGCTGGAGCACCCACGGGGAAAAATTGGTGGGTGCTCCGCACCCACCAGCAACTCCCCGCCCACCCCGGACCCGCGGCAAACTTACCGGAGCACCGGGAGACGTTGCGGGCCCCGCCCCTGACGCTGGGCAACGTGGTGTCAGAGGCGGGGCCCCACAACGTCACCCGGCGTCGGGGGGGCGGGGCCCCGCAACGTCACCCGGCGTCGGGGGGCGGGGCCTGGCGTCGGGGGCGGGGCCCCGCAACGTCACCCGGTGTCAGGGGCGGGGCCTGGCGTCGGGGGCGGGGCCCCTCAACGTCACCCGGTGTCGGGGGCAGGACCTGGCGTCGGGGGCGGGGCCCCGCAACATCACCTGGCGTCGGGGGCGGGGCCAGGGGCGGGGGCGGGGCCCTGCCCCCGACGCCGGGCGTCAGCACCCACGGACATAACCGGAAGTTGGCGGCTGTGTCTCATAGAACTGGAAGGACCTTGAAAGGTCATCGAGTCCAGTCCCCTGCCTTCACTAGCAGGACCAAGTACTGTCCCCTGACAGATTTTTGACCCAGATCCCTAAATGGCCCCCTCAAGTATTGAACTCACAACCCTGGGTTTAGCAAGCCAATGCTCAAACCACTGAGCTATCCCTCCTCCCCTAGTTCTCTGTTCCTAGCTTCTATGAAAATACTAAGGTCACATTTTTTAACTGAAATGTGTGTCACATGAACTACTAGTAGTAGTGGCAAGGAGACTAAGGCCAAAATTTTCAAACCGGGGTGCCTAAGGTTAGGCAAATAAACAAATGGGCTGATTTTCAGAGATGCTGATCACCCACAACTTCCACGGGAGTCCATACTCAGTCATGTACCTAGCAACTGTAGAATCAGTTCCGTCGGTCTATGAGTGTCTTACTTCAGTGTGTGAAGTAAGTGTAAGAATAGATTTTGTAGGACAATTCTTCATCTTCCCAGCTTGTTAAAAACAAAGAATGAATGCTTATCTTTTTAAGGAGTGCTGTGCTATTTCTGGGTAGTTGAATCAGTACTAGCCAATCACCTGCAAAGCAAAAGAAACATGGCGAGCATTCATGCAGTATGTCGCCTTAATACATTTAAATGATGTAATGACAAGTAGGGGATTACAGCAAAACACAATGCACACTGAAGGTAGCAAAGAATGCCTGCTGATTGTACTGTGAAATTCAAAATGGATTCCAGGAAGAGAACACCATGCCAGACTGCTTTTGGTATTGCTTCTACTTTCTATACTGTTATTACTGCTCAACAGTCCTGAAGTCTGAATGACAGTGGTCTGAGCCCTTTCAAACAACAGAAAGAAGGTCAATTTTTGTAATGAGGAAATGGAAGTGGTGGTGCAGAGGATCACTGACCCTTACAGTTTCTTGTACGATAAAGGAGCAGTGAAGTGCTCAAGCAAATTATGGTGTAGGAACACAGTGACAACAGCACCATGAAACACACAACAGAGGAACCACTAACAAATGCACTTAAATGTGCATAAATCCAGTGTATGATATCAAGGCTAAGTTTATTCCTATTTTCACGCTGCAGAGCCACTGTGTACAACTTCCCACAGATACAGGCATAAGCAGTAGACCAAAATAAGAGCAGTTAGCTCAGAAAGACTTTCTTTAGTTCTCTGTTCCTTGATCCCAGTCAAAAACTAAATGACATTTTTGGTATAAAAATGAGTGCTGAACTAACTAATCCTGAGGGGGGAAAAGAAGTTCAGCATCCCCTCCAAAACCGCTTTCATTGTTCCTTCCGCTTAGCAGATTTGAAGACTTTAAGCTTTATTCCAGCTAGACAAACTAAGATGCAAAGCCCCGACAATTTCTAAGTACAGTACAGTATATAGATCTGCAGTCTACCCAGATGCAACTGCAATAATCCCAAATAGCTGTTTTCTGTACCGCACAAAACTCTCCACACAGAACCTGTATTAATGTATCTGTCAGCTATTATTTATTATAGATTTGTTTTTAAAACGGAATTATTTGATCTCTGGATTCAGGTAGCTTAATGTGTTCAAAGTATCTTTGTATCCTATGCTTCTCCTCCCCTCTTCTGCAGAACAGGGACGTAGCTCTAAAAGGGATGATGCCTAGCAACAATATTCATATATTCAATGGCTTTACATTTTTACTTTAATTTTTGTCACTTTCACATCCCAAGTGATTCTAATGAAAGGGAACAACCTTTAGCATGTAAGCTGTACCAGAGAGAATAAAAAGGCAAGCAGAGGAAATCTGAAGAACAAAGAGGCAAAGATGTTAGAAAATTAGTAAGAAACTCTTGAAGTAAATCTGAAGTAGGAAGGCCATTATAGATCTCCAGAGTATGAAGAGATCACCACCAGAATATAAACAGGAAAGACAATAATGAGAAGTTAAGTGATTTTCTTCCATTATTCTTCACCAACAAGGATGACAAAAAAGCATCAAGCCTACATAGTGAAGGTGAGATGTTCTTCAGACACAGAAATATAAAACAGTGATGGGACAACTGGAGAAATGAATGGCAATCAACCAACCAGGACCATGTACCATTCAGTCAAGAGAGCTGAAAGAATTAAAAATTGGAAGTAACTGAGCTATTTTTTTCCAAAACCTCAATCTTGCAATTGGATCTCTTAGGATAAACCCCTTCTCTACTGTGAAGCTTGCCACCAATTAAAAAAAAGGAGCAAATATTGTTGAATAAATTATTCCTTCTGAATTATTTACCCTGCTCTACATACGATACATTCAGCCAAAGTATCAAATGGCTAAAGTTTTCCTGGCTTCTGCTATTTATTGTGTAAATGATTCATCTTAAGAGTACATATCTATTTTTTAGCGATCCTGTTCATTTCTGTCAATATATTTCATTTCTTCATTTTTTTGGTCATCCAGTGAGTCACTTTGATATTTACTCATTCTGGGTGTGAACTGATTTGTGTTAAAAGTTGAAATCTGCATAAACTACATTTATACAGGAAGGAGTAAACCAGGCTTGCAAAAAGAGGGAAATTGGGTATTGACATCACCAGTAAGAAGCTGAGAAGTGGAAAGGTGCCCCCTCTGAGAGAATATGAGAGCAAATTTGGAGGCGTGCCCAAGAAACACTAGGTGAGGAATGGGGTTATTCTGGAAGACTGTTAATGAGGGGTCAATTGGAGGATCCTTTAAGGTTTCCTTAGCAAACAAATGAGGGTAGCAGGGGGCAAGTAATAATAATATTTGGCATATTAAACGAACCTTATAATCATTAATGAAATAATCACCACCACACCCCTGTGAGGTAAGTAGGGATTGTTTCCATTTAACAGATAGGGAAAATGTGGCAGAAAGATATCTTGCTTGCCCAAAACCACACAGCAAATGAGTGGCAGAGCTGGGGCCATTCAACTCTCAATCCTGTCTGCCAGGCCATGTTGCCTAGATCAAAGAGTATGCAGGATTAATAGACATGGGTCAAGGAGCTGCTGTTGAATCCAAAGTACATTTATACCATGGCACAGAGTTTGGATTCAAGGCCGAACCAGAACTAACATATACATTGAACAGCCCTGAATTCTCATGAGCTGATCTCGCAAGACTTCTGTGCGATTATTTTAAAAATCAGATCTTGCTGTACCCAAACCATCTCTCAACCTATGTATATATAGATGATTCAAAAGTTCTCTTAGCCTTAATTGGTTCACTCTAAAACAGTGTGTTTTCTCCATTAAAGCTCAAACTTAGACACTAACACAAATGTATTATTTCCATGTACAAATATTTCTAGTGACATAGATTTACATAGCACTTTAGAAACACAGGCCCACATTTTCAAAAGGGACAAGTGATTCTGGATGCCTCCATTTTCGAGTGCCCAGTCTGAAGGGGCCCAATCTTCACCAGCTGCTCAACACTCACTCTTTGGAATTAAACTATTTTCAGACATCTCAGGTTGGGCACCCCCCAAAACAGATGCCTCCAAAATCACTAATCCCATTTGAAAATTTAGGCCTTGGGACCTGATTTTGCTTCCACTGGACTTAATGGATGGTTAGCTATTGATCTCAATGAGAGCAGACTCCCAGAGAAGATATATTCCTTGCCCTGAAGAGAACGTATACAAAGTAATGTATAGCCAAACCACACCACCTGTCCCCATCCCTGCATATTAGGGCTGCTACTAGTAGGAAGCAATGTAGTAACAATGGAGCAGCTTGTGTGCATTAGGCACAGGCCCCCATTAGGAATGGCCTGGAGCTGCATTGCTGCAGAGACCGCGCCATGCAGCATTTTGCCTAAGTGAGGCACCAGGGTTCTCGGAGCATCCCAATGTATAGAGGTCGTGCACCTACTGCATTCCTCTGAGGAGGATGCAGTGTGCACTCGCTCCCTTGCTTGGCCAAATAGATCGGCTGAGCATGCAGATGCCCTCACCTCTTTCGGGGTGGCACGTGCCCAAAGTAACGCTACCAGGAAGCAGTCAGCACTTGAACCGTAGCTTGCCCCAGCACAGGAGGGAGCATGGCACTGGAGCACCCCCGCTGGGAGCTCCAGCAGGCATAACACCCTGCCCCCTATTGTGCATCTCCCACAGCCAGCTCAGACCACACCAGAAATCACTGCTGTCCATGCTATGAGCGCGAGCAGAGCGTTAACGAAAGAGCTGAAGCATCCTGAAGATTAGCATCCCATTGTTCATTTGCCAGTTGAACTCCACCACGGAGGAAGGCCTATTAAAACTGTGCAGCAGCTGTGGTGCTACAGTGTATGCAGAGAGTGGAAAATTCCACCACCAAGTTCCCCTCCTCCCTCCCCCATTTTGTGATTTTTTTTAATTACTGTAATTACATTAAATTTTATTAAGCACTGTCCTTCCTAACCAGCTTTAGTGTTTATCTACAGCTCCAGAGAGAATTATGAATGCATGATTTAATTATTTTAATAGAATATTAACATAATCCTTAAATTAAAAATACAGTAAGCGAGGTTCCCAGCTAATGATTCTCAGCAGAGACAGTGCCATTGGAACTGTTTTAGATATGTGTGCTGTAACTGCTGCGTCGTAATGGTATGACTCCAGGTGTTCATATCATTACAAAAAAAATATCACAACTGACACCTATTGGCATGACTGCTTGCCTTCTTAGCTGAGAGATATAACTGCCCTCTCACCCTAGGGGCGGTCCCTCCAAGGTCAGGGTTCAGGCACATTGGTATGTAGTGGAGGGAACCCATCGGAGGGCTAGGCAAAGTGCATGATGCCAGAATTGTTAAAAATGCTGGAATTTCTGGAGGCAGGCAGAGGGGCACACTCTTCCCATCCCACAGCAGTTATGTGTCATTTGAGTCTCCAGCTCCACAGCTCTTCTTGGTGACCCAGCATACCCCACTGCTGCTCATGGAGTCACACCCCAATCAGAGGAACCCAGACTGAAGGAAATCAGCTGTACACTGCGCTGCTGATGGTGGGTTGTGGTTTATGGCTACACGCAAGTTGGAGCTAGCTGCTGATGTGCCACGAGAGTCCCTCCAACAATGTGGCTATCGCCGTTCTGTATTATTTCTGTGAAAACCAGAGCAAGGAGAAGTCCGGTGGCACCTTAAAGACTAACAGATTTATTTGGGCATAAGCTTTCGTGGATAAAAAAAATTCCACTTCTTCAGGGCAAGGAGAGGTGTTCAATACACTCTGGGGTGAGGAGGCCCTGGGACTTGCAGCAAGTTATGCAAAGCCAAACAGTATAGCCGTGGCACCTGAGGTTGCCAGTTTATCAATGCCGCCTTCTGTAGGGGCCCACCCAATTTGGAAATCCCCCATATACACATTTTAAAAGTATAGCAGGGAACTTGGGGATGAATTATGCTGATGTCCAATAGAGGCAGAATTAAATGTTAGCATTCGTTGCCATTAAATATTATGGTCCCTTAGCCCAAGTGGTTAGCCATTATTCGGACCCTTATCAGATTATTTCCATTAGGAGGAAAAATTGATTATGAGAGTCAGGTATTTATTTGGTGCAATCTTATTTATTTGCAAAGAATATACAAAAGCCTGTTTCCCGGAACACAGTAGGAACAAACAACAGGAGGCAGTTTCCTTGTTCAGAACTATAAGCCTGCTTTTCCAGCCAGTCCTGTGCCCAAGCTGCTGTCTCTGCTCCCTCCCAGGGCTACACTATGGTTGTTTCTGCACGCGTGCACGCACACACACAATCACAATCCCCAGCCCTGCATTTTCAGTCAGTCCCAGCGAAACCCACCTTATGCTCCTGTGGTAGTTCTTGGTCAGGCCTTCCCATGCAGACCACCACCTTGGGTGGTGACATCTATTTATTCAGCTAACTCCATAAAAAGAGTGTAATTGTTTCTTCCACTTAGCTAGAATGAAAGGTGGCTAGCCCACCATCAGCTTCAATGAGGTTTGTTATTGCCAATAGATCAAAGACTCTTTCTGGCACTTACCAACACTCAGCACAAAAATATCATTGTTATGTAGGTGATGGGTTCATCCTTATCTAGTAGGAATGAGTTTCTTTTTATCTTGATTTTTATATGAATTGTTTGAGGAAGTTTACAGAGGGGTGAATCAGGGAAGACAGTGGAGAGAGAACAAACCACACATGACAGATGTTAGTCATGCCACTTACTACATTACTGGGAAGTGTTTAGATACTATGGTGAGGAGGACCTACAGAATAGAATAATTTAAAAGTACAGTATACTTAATGGACTCTCAGAGGTAATTAGCCAAAACAAACATTATTTAACGCAAAGACCAACTGCAATTAGTGATCAGGTTTGTAGATTAAAACAGCAGGGCAATATGGCACTCTTGTTTGTGCAGGGTTGTTGCTGTGGAATTGCATAGGAGAGTGCTGGTAAATATAGGGCATTCTAACAACTGCTACTGTCATCTATCCTCTAGAGGTATTGGGGAGCGGGTACATGATGAACATGAACCACAGCCTATTGCTGGGGAAACAGTGCAATTCCTTCTGTATCTTCACATTGTCTCAACGTTTCCCTGTGGAATTCCTGCTCCCATAGTGTCAACCTCATTTCCCAGTCATGCCAGATATAGTTCATCATAGATTCTTTGTTCTCTGTAAATTAACCCTGCTTCACCAAAAACTTCTTGGCGTCTCTCTTCATGTCCTCTGACCCAGGCCAGTAGAATACAGAAGGTAAGAAGGTAGAGCAGAGAGGGCACACAAATAGTGGCTGGTGCATCGCGGAAGGTCAATTGTTTGCACAGTTGGGTCTATTATACCAGTGCATGCCATCTATACTGGTGAAGATTGAGACAGTGGGTGAAGGTACAGAGACTACCATGCTGGACGAGTCCAAACCGTACACCAGGCAAATGAAGGCCAGACATACCCCGCATCACATTTCCTGGAGCCTTAAGTGTTCCAGGTTGTTGGACTCTAAATGTACTTCAATCACATGGAGGTTTGAATGGGTGTTTGATTTTCTTTTGGGCAGACATCTAATTAAACTAGTACCTAAGTGTATTTGGTCAATCAGGGAAAGCTTAAAACAGATTCTAAAAACTGTTTGTCTGATGTTTTTATTCCCTTGTGGTGGTGGAGGACTATTATGGCTTTTCAAAGAAAGCGGCAGCAAGAAATGCAATGTCAGTTTATCTGCAGGGATATCATCAGTGCTCAGATAAAGTCTTTGTAACTGCTGGATTATATATACTCTCTTGTAGTGACTTTTGCAAGGTGAATTAGTGTAAGAGCTTTATTCCCAACCTGTATCAGTAACACATTGACCATACAGAATAGCTGCTTCTCTCACAGGGCTTGAGAGAGAGAAAATTACTTAACCCCTTCCCTGTTCTTTGGACGAGCCCTATGTATCTGGTGCATTGAATCTTTTTGGAGGGCCAATTATAACATGATATAAATCATGCCTTTCAATGTACAGTCTAAGTCTTGTAACCAAGGACAAAAGCATTATGCAGTCTAGGGGTGCCCGTTCGTTAAGGGCTTGACAATATAATGTTCGAAAAGCACATGTATATATAAATTCTCATTACGGGATGGGCTGGGAGCACCATCTATTATTAAGGTTATCCAACATTTCCCATTATAAGATCCTGTTTTCAGTTGCTTATAACTTTGCCAAATTTTAATTGTGTCTCAAGCTGCAATGTTCTGGAAAATTTCAGGCATTTCCAAGAATAAGGCTAATGAAAAATACACTATTTTGCCCATGTTAAGAAAAAACAACAAATAATGTGGTGGTTTTTTTAAAGCTTTAGTGCCTCCAGGTACTATGCACTTGAATTTGGTAGGTGGTGGCCTTGATATCAGGGAAGTGTTTTTTGCCACTCCTGTGAAAATCCACCCAATTTATAAGCCTTTGAAAAAAAGCACAGTTCTCACACATTCAATAGATACCTCTTAGCTTTTAGCAGCTAAATTCTCCAAAGACTACATAAGTATTGAGCATGCTCTAGCCTGGGTCTGAACAGGTCTTTTTCTGCAATTACAGCTCTGGGCTGCCGCAGGCCGTGCTGAGTCTAGGTCCAGATATATGACCTGAGAGGAGGCAGCTTGTCTCACCTGCGCTCTTGACTCTTTACTAAACCTAGGCACAGTGGAGTAGGAAGCTGCCTGATTCAAATGCAGAGGGTAGAAGAGCCAGACCTGCCAGGGAGGGGAGGGAAGCAGATTGGGAGATTAGGGCAAGGAGCCTGTGAAGGAGGACAGGGAGTAGAGACTGTGAGGGCGGAGAAGAGGAAAAGTGGGGCAGGCTAAACAAGGAAACTAGGACAAGGAACTGGGAAAGAACTGGAAGCTAGAAGGGAAACAGCATATGGAACTAGGAACCAGTGAGTTCAGGGAGAGACTGAGACTTGCTGGGCATGGAGACTGAGACTGAGAACCAGCATGCTGAAGAAAAGGGGTGAAAGATCTGACAAGGCGCCAAGGTGCCTGGGGTGGGGAAGGGCTGGAGACTGGGACTGGCTGGGCAAGAAGATTGGGACTGGAGCTATGGGGAGGGGGCTGGGAAGCCCAGGACTTGCTAGATAATGAGACTGGGACAGGCTAGGTGAGGAGAAAGGGACTCAGAAGAGTAGCCATGGATGGGACAAGAACAGGTTGGAGGGGGATGGGGCAGATGGGGTTGTACTTGAGGGAAACAGGCAAAAAAACCTGTGCTCACTAGAGCGCACTCTACTCCAGAACCTGGAATGGAACCCAAGATCCCTGAGTCTCATCATTCCTCTGCTGTCAACAAATATCTGTAAAACATACTGGGAAAGTGTTCCATCTCCCTCTAGTCTGGGTCCACATAGAGGATGACAATCTACTACTGCTATCATTTGCTCCACTAGCTCAAGGAAAAGAAAGAGGTCTGGGTAATGGATATAGAGGTTCCAGTCCTGCTAATGACCTATGTGGGTGTCAATATGATGCCACATGAAGGAATTTCTGGGTTTTTCAGTTTATTTTTTAAAATCCAAGGAAAATATACACACAAAAATACATTTAAAGAACGTTATTAACGTTGCAAAGTCAAGCACTCAAAAGATAGGAAAAGCCTGAATGAATCAGAGGTCCTGTGGAAGGGAAACACAGTCGGTGTTCATGTAATTATATATTCATATGGGGGGGGGCTGAATTAAGCTCCACAGGCAACCTTAATACTGGCATTTCCAAATGTTTGAGTGCTTGACTTTGCAACCTTACTATGTTCTTTTAATATAGTTGCGTGTGTGTAGTTAATATAGAGAGAGACCTTGGGCCAGATTGTGGCTGGCTATGAGTAGATGCAGAGAGAGAGAGAGAGAATGCGGTGGCAGGATGCCACAAGAAGCCTTGCAGAGAGGCTAGACAAAATTCCAGAGCATCCAGACTGGGAAAGTCTACCTACCTTGGTCACACCAAACTCCCTTAACACCAACGCACACTCCCCCTTCAGCACTGTCTGTTGACCGGTCTTTAAATGACATATACTGTGATGTTCAGAATATCTCCAGGTTTTTTTGTTGCTGTGCTCTCTCACCATCACTCCATACTGTATGTTCTGGCTTAATGTATACAGTAGATAGGCCTATATTTGTTTGCAGTTTTTCTCAACATTTTCAAACTGGCAACCCCTTTTTGAAATAAAAACTTTTCACAACCCTCATATATTTACTATAAAAGTAAGAGTAGAAAGTATATCAATGATAACATGGATGAGTATATATAATTTGTGTGTGTCTGTGTTTCAGGAGATTGACAGAATACTTGACTTGAAGGTATGGGTATACAAGGAGTGGGGAAAGAGAGATTTTCTTTGCTTTCGATTGTAATAAAACTTTCAATGGTTGGCAAACATCCTGATTGCCTTTCTTGACCTCCATCCCCAGGGTTGTGAGAAACAGTGCTGGAGTATGTATTGAGTTTATCTTGTAGTCCTTCAATTTAGGCCTAATTTTAAATGAACAAATTTGAAGATTTTGGGGGAAAAATCATGAACTTTTTTTTTTAACCTTCATCTTCTCAGGTTCTTTAACCTTTGCTATAATAGCCAAAGCTGTTGCAAATCTTGCTCACCCCACATACCACCCAGTGAGGAAATTCTTTTTGATGATGAGGAGGAAATACCAACGCCACTTAAGCGGGAGCCTGATACAGGGAGTAAACTTGGATTCAGAACATTCATTTGAGTGGAAGGTGCTCAGGAGACTCATTTAGATTTGTCCTTTCTTTGAGTTAGCATTTACACACCACAATAAATTTTCATTCACGAGTCTGTTTTGACAGCTGTCCTTAGTTTACCATCTCCATGAAAGAATTCTAGATTCTTTTGGTGCTTTACCTTTCTTTACTTTCACACTCTCTTATTCTTGCATACAAACATTCAAATGGTCATACAGCCTGTATCATGTTTTAAACTCAGACCTTGTCCACATAGCAAAGTTGCCCTGGTATAACCTAACGTGTGAATTTAAACCAATATAGTTAAATCAGTGGAGCTACCTATATGGACACTCATATTTCAGGGTAAAATTGGCGTATGGTGTCTTAATTTAAAGTCTATTGGAAATGGGTTTAAGTGAAACTGAAGTCAGTCAGTCTTACACCAGAATAAAAGTGCACACGTGGGTTTGCACTACTTTAATTATATCAATTTAAATTATATTAAATATACTAATTTGGCTTTCATCTTAAGCCCAATGAAGTTAATGGGAAGCCTCCCATGGACTTCAGTGGGATTTGGCTCATGCCCTTATTGATCCTTTGCTTTGATATGATCCGAAATACCTCCAGAATAACCTGTGAGACATGGATGATCAATCTTTACCACTACACTGCCACCAGCATTGCCCCATACCACATCTTGCATCGTAAAGGGGTATATGTAATGCAATGTAAATGTAGACAAGGCCTTAGTGAGGGCCCTGATAATCACAAGCATACTTGAGAGAAAAATTAGGAGCACCACTCTGGCACTTTGGAGCGCATGTATGCTCATGCAGTTCTCCACAGCATATGGAAAGCAGGGTGCTGCAAAAGCAAACTTAGCAGAATCAACGTATTCCCAAAACGCCAGGCAGTATCGGGCAGAGTTGCCAGTTTTGGTTGGATGTATTCCTGGAGGTTTCATCTCAAAACATAATCTTTAATTAAAGATTAATCTTTAATTCCTGGAGACTCTAGGATAATCCTGGAGGGTTGGCAACTCTAGGATCAGTTACTCAGTGGCATCAAGTGCTCAGAATTAAGACACTCAAAGTTAGCTCGTGAGACTAGTGGCTTGATGGTCATACATACTTATTCCACTGTTTTCAGTGCTAAATCTATCTGAAAAAAAATCAGTCCAGAGGTGTGGGAAGAGTTGGGAGAGCAGGGCAAGAGGGGTAAAAACAGGGAGGGACGGGCAAACAGACAATGAGGAAGATATGTTCTTGCTCTTCTAAAACTGACACAATACCCACAGTTTATACGAGTTCCTTTCAAACCCTTCTGCCTAGCCACTCCCCTGGCATACCTTTGGTGTTTTTATAGTCAGACACAGTACTGTACAATGTTCCAAATGAGCCTTCACTGCTCCCTTGTAAAAGGCCTGGATCATTCCTGGTTTACATTCATTCAGCAGATTCCAGAGTTAAGTTTTTAAAAAACAAACAAAAATTTCATATTGTGCTAAAAGACTGCAGAATATTGATCACTATCTTACTAATATGCAGCCTCTCTCAGGCTCCTTGTTTTGTAGTGTAAAATGATTTAGGGACTTGTCGGTTCTAATTTATTCTTGCCGGATTATTTTCTTGTTAGTACAGGTGATTGGGCACCCAAACTCCTGGCTTCTAGATGTGGCTCTTCTGACTCCATATTAAGCCTTGAGCAGGGGAACTGTGGCACCATGACCACATGTGAAATAGGTAGGATAGGACTTCCTCTATCTCAGGGCTTGTCACACGGATTAATTTATGTTTATAAGGCACTTTGACATGCTTATATGGACGAGCTATGTCATCTTCCTAACCATCTACTCATCCTGCCCCTAGCAGGGGCGGGTGAAATTTCCCACTCTCACTTTGAATTTTTCTTGCACAGAAAATATATTTTTGTGAAATATTATGAGAACTCACACACACAAACAAAGAAAATAAACTATCCCCAAGCACTACCCTCCAACAATGCCAAATGTCCAGCTTCATCAAGTGAGAGATGAAAACATGGCTACTGCAACACAGCCCCATCCCCCTGCCTCCACTAGACACATGAAGAAATATTTAAGGCTTGGGCCTGACAGGATTTGCAAGTCTTGAAGATTTCCTGTTCTACAGAGTGTATTCCACTGAACAACACTAAATTTACTTCATCGAGTACCAGTGGAATGTTACTATACTATACAGCAGGGGTCTCAAACATGCGGCCCGCGGGCCACAGAGTTATTTCCTGCAGCCCGCCAAATTCCCCGGTGCCCCTCCCCCACCGGAGTTATTTCCTGTGGCTGCCAAGCTCCCCTCCCACCCAGCACCCCACGTCCCCGCTCCTCTGCCTACCTCCAGGCACTTCCCGCCACCAAACAGCTGGGGAAGAGGGGAGGAGCGGGGAGCCATGCGCTCAAGGGAGGAGGCGGAGAAGAGGCAGGGCAGGAGTGGGGATTTGGGGAAGGGGTTGGAATAAGGGCAGGGAGGGGGCAGAGTTGGGGCGGGGACTTTGGCGAAGGGGTTGGAATGGGGGCAGGGAAAAGGTGGAAAGAGGTGGGGCAGGGGAGGGGCCACATGGAAGGCGTGGAGTGGGGGTGGGGCTGGGGGCAGCAGGGGGGGTGGCTTTTGTACCTTTATATGAAAAGGTGTCAGTGATGCGGCCCTCGTGCCAATGTGTCCTCATGGTGATTTGAGTTTGAGATCCTTGCTATACAGCAACCATTAGAAGTTTTACAGCAGAAGCAGTTTCATATGCATACATATAAAAACACCAGTTAAGGGACATATACATGTAATTTAAAAGGAAAACACTTCCTTAACTCCAGATACACTTTTCTATTTCTCTGTTACTTCCAATAAAGCAAATTCCATTTGATTTCTTAGGTGTGATCTAATTTCCTTAATAAACATACTGCTTGTCCTTAATAAATCAGATTTCTATCATACGTTCTGTCCTGATCAATGATGCTTTTCCTAGCTCCCTGAAAAACATAGCAGCTATCTTAACTTCTCTCTAATCTACTGTATTTTAAAAGAAGTTTTTTAATTAACATATCTGCTACAGGTTCCCATTCCTTTGCTTGGATCTGGTTCATTCTTGGAATACTGTAGGCCTTCAATTGTTCTAGTGTAGTGCCTGGCCTAAAACCCAGCAGTGTTAATGGAAAGACCCCCATTAACTTCAGTGGGCTTCGGCTCAGGCCCTTTTTGATTGTCTGCTTTGCTGTGTTCCTAAATACCTCCAGAATAACGTGAGACGTGGGTGATTAACCTTTATCACTGCACAGCCCCTAACATTGCCCCATACCACACCTAGTATTCTAAAGGGGTATATTTGGTACAAATGTGGATACTCATTTTATCCGCAGGAAATATTTTTACTTGCTCCTCTCAACATTCTCCCTCCTCCATTTGAACAGGCGAGTTTGTATACTCGGTGAATTTGTTACAGACGGGGAACAATTTGTTACCTCCTTCTGGGGTCCCCAAAGAGAAGAATTAACTAAAAACATGGGTTCCGATTGCACAAACAGGAAGAGTTAACCCCCCACAGTTATTCTTTATGTTAGTCAATCCGCCCTCCTCATTCCCTCCCTGTCCTCTTCATTTTCCTTTCTAATGAACAGGGACAGATACCTCTTTCTACTGAGATGCCTCCACTACAATGACAATTCTCCAGCTCTCCCCAGGTGATTTACTTTTCAAGTAGTGCCCACTTATTGATCTCCTCTCTGACAAATTTCAACACATGCCCAGCCCTGACAAACATTTCTGGAGATGAATTCCCTTCTGCCGTTCAAAGAGGAGGATTATTTTTATGTAGTATATTTCAATAAACAGTTCTTGGTATGGAGTCAATCTCAACAAACTGTGTGATAATTCAGCTAGCAAGCAGTTATCATAAGCACAGCTGAAACTCTTTGGTTTGCTATTCACTCTATTTTTAAAGCATTAAACATATATATTATATAAAAAGCAGCTTCCCCCTTCCCCTCATTTTTTCCAGATATGGGCTCTGGAAAAACTCTTTGATACTCTGTAAAATATATTATTATTCATATGGTATATATGATCCTGTACTATTTTAATGTTAGTCATGTGAATGTTTAACATCTTCTCTCTCTGAAGGATTGTTTTATTAAAATGAACACAATGTCTGTCAGGAGGCTGGAGGGGTGGATAGGGATCGGGGCAGTCAGGGGACACGGGGGTTGGGGTCCTGGGGTGGTGGTTGCGGGATGTCTCGGGGGGGCGGTCAGGGGACAAGGAGCAAGATGGGTTGGGGATTCTGAGGGGGGCAGTCGGAGGGCAGGAAGTGGGTGGCGGTCGGATAAGGGGCAGGGCCAGGCTGTTTGGGGAGGCACAGCCTTCCCTACCTGGCCCTTCATACAATTTTGGAACCTCAATGTGGCCCTCGGGCCAAAACGTTTGCCCCTGCCTGCCCTAATGTCTCAAAAAAAAAGTGGCTTTGCATTTCAATTTAATCTCATGATACGCTCTATATAGAAAGCCTGCGTTCGCTCGCAGCATGCATCCCCACTACTGCGGCGCCGCATTACCATTGGTCCTCCCCTCCCCTCCGACTACTATTCTAGAAAATTCTTTGACCTATATAAGCGGCCGCGTCAGGCATGCCCAGTGCAGTGTAGACAGTGTTTGTAATCTTTGTCGCGTGTACTCTACTAAAATAGCATAACAAGCCCATGGTTTACGTTTTAATTCAAGCATATGATACCCCCTTTTAATTTTAAAATATGGATTGGTTCGTTGTTAAGATAAGAAAAGGAGCAGACAAGCTGTTCATGTGAAAGAGCCTTTTTGAAACTAGCACATGTAAAAAACAAACTAAGAAGTACAACGTCCCAACAGCGCCTCGACTCACTCATGATTTTGTACATTGAACAAGAATTGGCTTCGTCCGTTAATTACAATGATGTGATTGAGGAATTTAAGTCCATAACACCTGGTGAGTGTCTCATTCTCTAGGACAGGAAGATGAAGAAACCTTAATCTGTTTTGCTCAATTTGGGTTAGCTCATTATCTGGTTAAAAATAAAGATCATGAAAATTGACTGTATCTTTGTATACGCCTGGTTATCACTACAGCAAAAATTTGGTATTTTGTGTTTCATTTTTTAAGTAAAGTTTAGTTTTTAATTTTAAAAAAAAGTGAAGTTTTAGTTTCTTTAGTTTCTCTGATGAATAAAAATAATGTCCTTTATGACTGAGTGTTCAATAAATGTTCGCCTTTAAAAAATAAATAAATAAATAAAAATTCCCTGGGTGCACACCCTAATGAAATGTGCTGCACATGCCTATGGCTTTTTCCCGGTCTAGGACTAGGTTGTCACAGGTGCTGCTGCAGAGTGGTATATTCCTCAACACTATCTAATGACTTGATCTTGTCCTCAAATATGCAGTGTTGTACCAATGAAGTATCTTGGGGGAAAAAATCAAATTACCACACATCCATGCACAATTGCAGTAGCTGATTTTTGTTGATACACCACAGCAAATTGCATATACAAGGGCAGGATGACACTTTTAAGATACAAGAAAGTAAAAGCACTTAGCGTCTTTGATGTTTAATAGACACACACTAATCTCTTCCTGTCTATCAGTCAGGCTTTGGAGTTCACTGTGTGTACATTCATATGGATAATGAACAGATATTTATTCTCTATGAAATTCAAAAGTGGTATGGGAAATTCTCCTGTTTCTGCATTCTGATCTCACAGTGATCTTGTTACAAAAACATAAATATTAACTTTAAGTTTGCATTATTATATATAAGCTCTGTAGCCATTCTAACTATTTTTTTTCAAAACTTACTGTAAGTGCTTTTTTCATTACATATAATTGATTATCTCATCTATGAAACATATACTTGTGCCAATCCCTTTTCTGGAAAGATTATATAGTACAGCAACTGAATGATATTCCAGGCCGTTCACTGCGCATGTACTTTTATCATTTTGCCCTGAGAATGAAAGCTGCTTTCTTCAATTTGAAACACTTCTCTTTCACAATGATTAATTTTGGTCTGTTCATCAAACCAGCAAACCCATTTTATCTTTTAATTTATTCTTACTGCCTGAAATGGGCCAGCTGCATAATGGGAAGTTTGTTGACTTTCATCTGAATTCTTATCTTTATTAAATCGCTGGCATTATTACACCAAATAAACAACTTAATAAACACACAAAATGCCTATCTAAATGTAGCTGGTAAGAGCTATTGAACCACACAATTTACTCTGAAATTTTCTGAAAAAGATAAAACTATACTATCTCACTTGGGTCACCAGGGAAATTAACTCCACTGCTATCAAATCTGTTGCAAAATCCACCCCCACTGAATGAGTACTTGTACCTCCTTTGATTATATCCTTTCTATGGACACCTAGGAGAACAGTTCAATGACCTATCTATTAATTCCACTTTAGAGGCATAAGCAAGATAGGAAGCTGACCATTTTTTCCTCATAACTTTCAGCTGTCCTTTACAAATGCCTCCCCTCCAAAAAAAAAAAAGAAAAACTGTAAGATATTTACACATATTATTCAAGACTCTGGCTATACTATAGTCATACTTGGATAGGCAAATAGGTCTCTGTGGGTAGTAGCACGGGTGGAGGATGAGTAGAAGGGGCAACACGATTTACTGATATGCAGATCCACCTGTTCCTCGCCCCATATGCAGAAAAGTTACATAAAGGCCCTATGTATGCTACTCTACTGGGCTGTAGTAATCTCTGTGGAGCACCTCTACTGTGGTTCTGTGGCTTTTGGGGAGGAATCTCCTTTTTGAACCCCTCCACCATGCATCTCCCAACTGGGCTCTAGGGCCTGCATTTGCTCATAGGGCACAAGCACCTGGAGACTGCAAACATCAACCAATATTATGGGTTTTCAAAAATATTTGTTTTCTGTTTATGAGATGTGGTGGGGTTTTTTTGGAGGTGGGGTTGTTTGGTTGGTTTTTTTTGCAACAACAGTGATCCCACCTGTGCAACAATCTTCAGTGTCAATTCACAAATCAACAAGATTCATAGGAAAGTTGCACATTTTAAAATATTTATAAACTAATACTGCTTATTTAAAAAACAACAACTTTTTTTCCCAAAAAAACCAAGTTAATTTACAACTTTACAAATGTGCAACTTGTTAAATCACTGCATTGCAACTGGCTTTCAGTACGATCAACCATGCTTGCATATCTGACTTTACAAATAATTCCTCTCAGACTGTTGCTCATTAACAACACTGTCAACTCAAATTTGTTCCCAAACTTAGATTTTGTAATAACAAACGTTTACAGATCCCCAAACAACAGAAATGGTTCCATGAATAAAAAAAATCCTCTGCAGATAATTGTTTGTCAACAAATACAACCCCTGCAACATTTTGCAAAAATTGCCAGGACTGCAATCCTGAAAGTGAAACTGACTAAAACCAAAAGTGAAACTTAGCCGCTGAGACTGGATCATTTCCATTAGAAAATGTGAAGCTTTGTCCATTATTGCATTACTAAACATTACTTCAACATTGGCTAACTCTGTTTCCTCTTTACAACAAATTCCTCCAAGAAGATATAAGTATGTAATAATATTTGTAAAGAATATAGTTTATATCATTAATTAATAATATTTAACACATTAAAATAGCATAAAACGCTGAGAGCTCACCTGCAAACCAGAAAGATTCTACTGTGTGAGCAAACTTCAAACTTCCCTGGAAGTGTTGTCAGCTGAATCATCTAGTCTTAAAGGTACAGACAGCGTTTTCTTTAAGTGATAAAAACAAAAGACTATTTACATTCTCACAGTCCAGGCTCTTTAGAGGAGAGGTGGCCTAGATGCTTCTTTTACATTTTAAAACTAAAGGGACTTTAATGTTAACGTCAACTTGAATTGTTTTAAACTGATTAATTGTATGAAGTTTGAGTTTCTGATAAAGCATGTTACAAGCAGTGTCTCTAGACATCTCTAGCAATTATTATATGGGTTTTTCTGCTGCTCTGATGTTTAAGGGTCTTTTGTGCTGTGAAAGGAAGCCAGTCATGCTTGATGCTAACATTGTGCACCCGCACAGAGCCAGTTGCAGGGGGTTTCTGGGCACTGTTCTTGCAACCTGTTATGCACGCGCTTAATTTTAAACCTGTGTGTAGTTCTGCTCAAGTGGCTTGAAGCTGGCTTCAGGAGGAATACGCGCAGGTTTAAAGTTAAACACATAAGTGTTTGTAGGATGGGGGCCTTAATCAGTAGCAACATGTCAATAATTTATTCACTTTAACATATCACCTGATGTTTTTTCTAGCCCACAGAGGAGTAGAGAGAGAAAAAGGAGAGTCATTTGGCTTTAGACAGAATCTTCCATGTGCTAAGTGTCACCAAACATTTTGCACAGCATTAAGTTAGATATGATTGCAATGTAAATTTGACTCATTTATTTAAAACCCAGTTCCTTTAATATTTCCTTTTACTTATCTACTGCACACACATATTGATGCAATAGGTAGAAGTAGATTATTTACACTGTCAAGAAAGATTTTCAATCTATAATAAACAAGGAAAAGTTTACGTCGACTGAAAAGTAATGAAACTTTGTGTCAAGATAAATTTAACACATTAAATGTGCTGCAGGTTTAAATCAGTGCTAAATAAAACAAAAAACTACAAGGGGAGATTCACGAACATTGATCATGACCAAAATACGCCCCAGCACTGTTAAGAGGTTTACTTCAGTAATGTCTGTGCTCATTGATTAGATCAATGAAACTCATTCTTTCAACAGCATCCAATTATCAGTTTACTGTAGAGTGAGCTTTCTAATAAATCAGTGTACTTTACATAAAATTAGACAAAGCCAAGATGTAAGTTAATAGCAAAGTATGAAAACATTTTTGTTCCAGGAAGTAAACATTTATATTAGGTAAAAGAAAAACAGCATAAGTGATTAATTCTTTTATTCAAGCCTGATCCATAGTTACTAACATTTCAAAGTAATAACTGTCAGTTAGGTAGTTAATGCTTAGCAGTATAATAGAGTTTGATTAAGCACTTTGGACAGGGAATCAATGCACTTCTGTCATATTTACACAATAAAAAATTGGTATGTACGGTAAGTGCAAAACAACATAAATGTAGGCACTATATGATCCAGAAAGTTAACTGAGTAACATTTCCCACAACTAGTATAATTTGCAGCCTTCTTACTGATGTTAAACTTCTTAGACATGTTTTTTTCCTCCATACTACTGTTTAGCTCATATGGCCAATGAACCTTTGAAATATTTTCATGCATTACTTTGTACTATTCAAAGGCAGTAACTAAATTCAGTGTACTCTTCCTTTTTTTTCCTGACCATCTTTTCATCTTTGGGTCCACATACTGGGTACTACATGCAGCAGATCAAGGTGGCAAATCCATCTATAATACTTATGTGGCACCTATTACCATAGTACATGAGTACCTCACAACATCTGTAATAAATTTATTCTTGCAACACCCCTCTGAGGTAGAGAAGTACTATTATACTCATTTTACTGTTGGGGAACTGAGGCAGGGTTAGCTCCCAATTTATCAGAAGTCAAAAAATGGCATAGCATGATCAATTTGATGTCTTTGCACTATTACAAATGCTAAATTGTTTGTTTTTATCTAATTGTTGATTTGCTAGTTTCCCTGTACACGTGCTTACCTGTCTACATCTACATTACCGGTAACAAAGCAACTAAGTATTGAGCTATCAATATTTGCTGGTTTGCATTCTATATCCCACGTTTTCCCATACATTTTAATTTTATACGTGCCTCTGGACTATTGAGATGCTGTTTGCTGTAACTGAGTATATGCAACAGTTCCTAAGTCACAGCAACAATTATGTGCAGTTGCAAGGAGAGTTGGAAAATGTATCCAGCATTTGTTATTTGCAATTGGGAAGAATGCCAGTTATTTAAAAAACTGACTGATCAATTAAAATGGATTCTACTTTGATTGTCATGCTGAATCTAACAGGGAGAAAAGAAGATTCCTGTCTTGCATCTAGGAGTGCTAGATAGAATTCTCCCCCATGACACTCTAGCAGGCAGCAGCAGAATACCCTTTTAAAATGGCAGATAAAATGTAAATTCCTTTCTGCGGGAATATGAGCAAAAAGTGAGACATTCCCCTAAACCTTTGGGAGTCAGTGTATCGCTTGAATCAAATACAGCTGTTTATGATACAGGGATGAACCAAACTGAGTTTTGAGGACTAAAAATGATCACCTGCTTTATAAAGAGAATGAAACCACTCAGAGGTTTTCTTTAAACAGAAGTAACCACTGTATATGTTTGTGGCTATTGGCATTGTGTTAAGGAAAGTTTTTATTTATTTGTGGGCTAACACTGTCAAGTGTAATCCTCAAAAATAAGAATACATGAGCATTCATTAAAAGCATGTCTGTTTATTGGAGATGACTTTGCAAGGTCAGTATTAGAATCAGTGGATTAGCTGAATTACTGTTGCTTCAGTGACATAAAATAAGCCTTACACAACAAGAACAGCTGAGTTTCTGGCTTGGGGAAGTTTTTCACAAAAGCTGAAAGAATTCTGAATTGATCTTGCAGCAACACACACAGTGCCCAAGACAAGTCTGATCTCCAGGGTTTTCAATATGCTTCTGAAATCTCAACAAGCACTGATTCATGTTATCCCTGTGCTACCTTTAAACCACAGATCTACCTATGAGTAACTAACCTGCCAGATTATTTCTAGGAGAAAGCAACCAGGTAGGGTACCTTATTCTGCTGCTCCTGTGTGCTCCTGCTGACTCACTCTGATTGGTGGAAAGTACTGGATAATTACGCAGTGGGACCCAGCCTCATTAAAGTCATTGGGAGTTTTGCCACTGACTTCAGTGGCATCAGGTGTGAACCCTAAAAGAAATTTTGATTGAGCTGGACTTTAAGGTTCAGGTATGATAGTACATTTGATACAAATTTCTCCACACCTAAGGCCTGTATGTATATAAAATGACTCATTTTATGAATATAAGTTGGTCATTACTAGCTCAGTTGCATCTGACATTCTGCTGAGGCTCTTAACATATCAGATAAATATAATCAGATCATTATTGCACCAGAACACTTTTATTTATCTTTCTTCATTCTTTTAAAATACAACTCCCAGGTGCTCATTTAGTGCTCTGAAAGCATAGCCCATAAATTAAAAATTATAACAAAGACTACCCATTAATACCTCCACCTCAGCACACTCCTCTGGGAGTGGGGGGAGAAAAGCCCAGAAAGATGATAAGCATGGGCTCTGGCAGGCCACAGCTAGTTCCAGAATCAAGGAACCCTTCTAGAGAATGCAGTGTGAGCAGCACCTCTTGTTTATATTGAGGCATCTCCAGCTTGAGTGCCTCTGTTGATCTCAGCTGTGGCAATATATCATGGGGCGGGAGAGATATGATCTGTCAGGTAGCCAGCACTCAAACCATTTAGGGTTTTATTAGGAAAAAACAGCACTTTGAATTCCACCCAGAAGCTGCTTATTGGAAGCCAGTGCAGATTTAGACCAAAATTGTCATCGAAGGTGACTGCTTGGGTGGTCAGCACTTTTGAGAACTGGACAACTTATTTAGATGCCTAAGTATGGCCTTAGGAGTCTAATTTTTGAAAACCTCAGTGGAATTTCAGTTGCAACTAAACAAAGAGTTGCCACTTTAGGTCCTGATGCTTCAATTGACTCCACCTGGGAACAGGTCTGTTTGGATGGAATCAGTTGCAGGATTGGGGATTTATCCTTTACTTGCAGGGAACAAATTATACCAAACACATTGTAATGCCTAAACCTTAAAGTCCTGCTCAGACAAAGTTTTTGGGAGCTGCAGAATGCTCAGCACTTCTAAAATCAGCCATCTAATCCCTCATTCAGCAGGGCACTTAAACATGTGTAAATTTAAGCATGTGTGGCATCCCATTGACATCAATTGAATAACACACATGCTTGAAGTTATGCACCTACTTATCGTATTGAATCAGGGCTTTATTCAGATCTCAGTTATGGATTTAGGAGTCTACATTCTAGACACCTTTTTTAAATTTTAACTGTTAAAACTGAACCATAAACTGTTCTTTTATTTCTAAATTAAAGTGTTTATTTACGTTACCTTTTCATATTTGTTTATATCTCTACACATTTTTTCCTCATAGCTTCAATCTCTCCAGTTAGCAAGTAATTATTTTAAATACAGTATCCTTCTTTCTATCTTGAAGCATGCTTTCCAAATATCCTCAAAAAAACTATTCTATCCTCTCGCTATAAGATCCATTTATACACAGATAATTAGATTCTACCACCAAACCATCTTTTACCTTGCCTGTTAAAAGTACATTTATAACAGACTGATTAAGTCCCCCACACACAAGGTGCATACAAATAAACTCAATTGAAATTGATTTAAGTTTAGTTAAAAATCCACACCAAGACAAAACAAGGAACTAGAAAATAATGATTTGCATTGCATCTTGTTACTCGCTGCAAGAAAAGAATTTACCAAAATGTTGGCGGATACACACATGGCTCTTTCTTCAGAGAAATGAGAGTTCTGCCTTTGTATTTTTGTGTTTTGCCCCTTTACTGGGTATCTATTTGATGTAGAATATTAGTCACATACTTGGGATTCTTTGGCCTCAAAGACTTCTGCTTAATACTCAATCATTTTGATTTATTTTTAGTTATTGAATCTTGGAGGAAAACAACTAGCAAACATATCTTTGCAATACAAGTACATATACTAATACTGATATTTTGCATTTATATGATCTCATTCACTGCAGAACTTTCAATCCAAGGATTGTAAAACATTATAACAGAGATTAATACAAATAACCTACTGTGGTCATAAATTAGATTTTAAGGTCTTTGGGGGCAGGTCTCCCTATGTGTTTGTATAGCTCCCAAGACAATTTGGCCCTGGTCCTTGATTGGGGCATTTGGATACAAATCAAACATTTTATAATAATAAATATTTCTAAAAGACTAATCAAAATACTGTTAGAAGATATGTTGATACCGTTGTCTGTGCCTTGTCTACACTACAGCGTCCACTGTTGCTACTAACAGTGGTGAATTATGGCTACAATGTTTGTAGTGTAGTTGAATCACAAATGATTCAGAATCAATTTAAAGAATTGTGGAGGTGTGGGTTTGCAAACCCTGGCCTGCCGTCATTTGTTGAAGGTTTTCTTGTAGATGTCATAACAGAAGTTGCTCTTGAAGAAGTATTTGAAAAAGAAAAAGGGTAATGGCTTTCAGGGAGGACAGTCTATGCCCCATCCGAATAATAACTGTTAATCATCATCATAAAATTAGATGCTGCACTTGTGCAAGCATGCACAGGTATAATATCTGATTTTACAAGATATGCAGTAACATACCAGTACACCTGGCATTGAGGGACTGGATCAAGCCTTATGTCATTTCTTAAAAAGATGGTTATTTTAAAAAAACTGAAATATTTTCAGAAAAGATAAGATTTATAGTGCTGGAACCGCAAGGAAGCAGCCTTAAACAGTTTACAATTTGAACATGCTGAAGTTGTATATGAATGTGTGTTCACCATAGTAATCCTGTTACCTAGCACATTATGTAGACTGTCTCTGAGAATGTTAGCTAATGCGTAACTTTAAATGTTCATATTAGTGGGATTACTCACATGCTTAAAATTAAGTGTTTGCAGGATCTCAGCCTAAAACCTAACTGCTTCAGTGCTGCCTAAAAAACCAGATACAGTGAACAAAATGTACCTCCATGTACTTGGGATTTCTGTAACAAAATAACAATCTGTACAATGTACAAATGTCATAAAATTATGTGAATGGTAGGTTGAGGTTACTCTGTTTTTTAACCTCTTCATTGTTGCATTTTGCTACTATTTCTCTATAGAAGCAGGTCATAGCCGTACTGTGCTAGATGCTAGCATTCTGCCTCTTTACAGAGAGGGAGTCACAATGCCTTCAGGAAAGACTCCCAGGCTATGATTAGACAGCACAGTTAACTGGGTCGATTTGCACCCAGGTCTAAGCACTTGGGTTTGCCTAGCCTTGTTGTGATTGTCCCCAGTGCAAATCTTTACCCGTTATTGTGTTCTCACCATTTTTGCACTCACCTATGTGTGTCTGGTGGCATTTCCATGATTCCTTATGCTGAGATGCTCTAAGATTCTTTCCCAGTTAATCATGTCAAATGCAGAACAACTTGTTTGTCCTTTGAGGGGAATTGTGTGATGGCATTGGAGGACTTATCAGCACGCCAGTGATATTGCCTGCATCATCAGTGAAAAGTGGGTGGTTTTGCGCCAGAATTAAAGCAGAAACCAGGTTCTAACCCCTAGCCCCAGCTGGGTCAGCTAGACTGGACTTAAAGCACCTCCACCACACCCATGATGGAGGTTTTTCTGGGGAGCGGGAGGGTTGGGCTAAAACCTGGGTAGGAGCTTGTTTAACTACGAAGTGCAGCCGTAAACCTGCTTTGGGTATGGGAGGGATTTGGCTGTATGGAAGGAATGAAAGAATCTAACACAGTATCTCATACAAAATTGTGTACATTTTGCAAATAGGCAATATGAGCCAGTCTTTTAAAGGTATTTAGGTACCTAAGTAGGCACCTAAATATCTTTAAAAGTCTGGTTCTACATATATATAGATCATTCTGCCTTAGGATTTAACTTACATACAAAAGTGATGGGTATTAAATACATTCTACTACTTGGATGCATGATTTCTACATGTAAAAAATATACTTGTCATGCCTTTGAACATCGACAACTTGATATTTTTTTCCTCTTTTAATCACATGTAACCCACACATCAAATCATGCATAAAATAGTTTGGAAATTATGAAAGATCATTCGGTAGAAACTCTTTTCATAAATTGGACCTAAACTATCAGTGAAAATGTAGCTTAGTCTTATGTAGAATGAAATGTTACGCCAACAGGCCAGCTTGTAATAGTTGGAGAGGTGTAGATCATACAAAATAAATTTGTTAGTCTTTAAGGTGCCACAAGTAATCCTGTTCTTTTTGCTGACACAGACTACCACGGCTGCCATTCGGAAACCTATAATTTATCTGCTAGTGATCCTATATGTTTGATATTTGCTTCCAAATCTCTTTAAATTTCTATCATTCATTTTTTTAAACCAATTTGGGTTTATATAACACTTCCAAACACATTAAAAAATTATGTTGCCCAAAACTTTTACGGATTTCTGTCTTTTATCCTGTACTTGTTTACTTTTACAGCAAAACCTAGTGAGGAAGAAAGGTGAAAATCCATTGTATTAGTACAATAAGAACACCTTGATAAAGTCAACTGTGTCTGTACCATTAGCAGACAACTGTGAATTGGTAGAAGAATCACCAGGAAGAAGAAAATCAGATTAAATAATTAGTGTCAATTAGCTCCAGCAAAATCATTCTATAAACAATTGGTCTCTAGTGCCCTGCTTAATTATGTGAGACTTTCATCGCTTCTTATCAAGTCTGCTTTGATTCATGTTAGCCTCTTGAGCATCCCAGAGGTATAATTAATTATTGTCTTGTAAATAAACCCTTAGTAATTAATGGCTGTAGAAAACAGTACAGTATCTTTTTAAAAGTATTCAAGTATGGGACTATGAATACGTGAAAGAACTTTTATTTTATTTTATTTTATTTTTACATTTCAAGGTAAGGACTCCACACAGTCCATATGAATGCAAGGTAGTTGAAACTAAAGGTCAGCATGAAAAAGAGCTGAGCTGCAATAGCAATTGTTAAACTAAACAATCTATTCATGTCGCTGACTATCACAGTTGTTTCCATTTGATACCATTATAATTTGGTCTTGGATCTAATTGAAATAGATTTTCAAACCTCAAATTAAAACAGTAAAACAGTTTATTTTTCAGGTGAGGGTAGAAAATTCACTTTCCACAAAAGAAATATGTAACGGAAGTTAAAATAAAATGCATGTGTCATGTGTATATATATATATATATATATATTCGTCAGACATCCTGGCACACACACAGTACCTCCTCATTGAGTACAACTCCTAATCTAATCCCAGGAAAACCAAATGCAATCAATGGAATATGAGGAAAAGGAAAAATAATTCTAACAGAGCAAACAGGTATTTTACACATAAGATTAACAGTGCTACTTGCAACTGTAAATTTGCTCCCTGTAAATCACTTGTGCCTGAGCTACTTGCATTTTACACCTCTTTCAAAAAAAATGAATCCTCTTTCTTTTGCCTTGCCTACATTAGAAAAACTAGTATCTGCTTTACAGCTTCTACCAGGCATGGTGTAAGAAGGGGATGCAACTGTAGAGCTGTTGAAAGTTGTGCCAGATCTTTCTAAATTGATTAGGATCAGATGAAATGGTAGTTAAAATATTGGTGTCTGGTCTACATTAGAGCTTACACTATTGATAGTACCGATGCACCTATACCAGTGTAGAAAAATGTTTACACTTTTTCCTAGTGTCTACACTAACATTTTTATTTTAAAAAAATCTCACCACCTGCGCAGGTTTACCAATTCTAGTACTGTTGGGAACCTTAATACAGAACAAGGCACCATCCTTTTAACCTCCTGTTGTCTAGAGCCTTGCCTTCACTGCTAAAAGGGGAATCTTTTACCTGTGGGTAACTACTGTATGTGAGCTATCCCAAGGTAAAAAACCAATGAAGACCAGGCACTTTAGTTGTGCTACAAGGTAAATCTAGGCGAAGTCAGCACTACCTCCATCTGGGGTTGACCTTGCCTAGTTTACCTTGCCAAAGCAGGTTAGGTGCCTAATTCACATTAAGATCAATGACTTTCAAAGGGAGATAGGTGCCCAATATGCTTAGGTCAGTAGCGTAGCCAGAGGGGAAGCGGCCGCTCCCCCTTGAGCAGAAGCGGCGGAAGCGGCGCCTTTTTTTAGCAGCACTAAAAAAAGACTCCGCTTCTTTTTAAGCGCCGCTTCTTACACTCACCCGGCGGCGCTCCGGGTCTTCGGTGGCATTTCGGCAGCGGGTACCACCGAAGACACGGAGTGAGCTGCCGAAGTGCCACCAAAGACCCGGAGCGCCGTCGGGTGAGTACAGGGGGAGGCGCCTTTTTATAGCGCCGCTCCCCCTGCACTCCGGACCTGGCTGCGCTTCTGGCTTAGGTGATTTCAAAAATCCCACTAGGTGCCTGCCTTTGACAATCTGGCCTTAAATGACTTGCCCAGAAAATCTGTGGCAGAGCAGGGAATTGAACCCGAGTTCAAGGCTAGTGTCCTAATCACTGGCCTACCCTTTCTTTCATAAGAACATGAGAATGGCCATACTGGGTCAGACCAAAGTATCCTGTCTTCCCACAGTGGCCAATGCCAGGTGCCCCAGAGGGAATGAACAAAACAGGTGATGTCTGTCACCCATTCCCAGATTCTGGCAAACAGAGGCCAGGGACACCATCCCTACCCATCCTGGCTAATAGCCATTGATGGACCTGTCCTCAATGAATTTATATAGTTCTTTTTTGAACCCTGTTATAGACTTGGCCTTCACAACATCCTCTGGCAAAGAGTTCCACAGATTGACTGTGCATTATGTGAAGAAATATATTTCCTTTTGTTTGTTTTAAACCTGCTGCCTATTAATTTCATTTGGTGACCCCTAGTTCTTGTGTTATGAGAAGGAGTAAATAACACTTCCTTATTCACTTTCTCCACACCAGTCATGATTTTATAGACTTCTATCATATCCCCCCTTAGTCGTCTCTGTTCCAAGCTGAAAAGTCCCAGTCTTATTAATCTTTCCTCATGTGGAAGCTGTTCCATACCCCTAATCATTTTTGTTGCCCTTTTCTGAACCCTCATTACTACTTCACCCTGAGTGTGCTCCTTGATGGGCCCTAGGTCTTTAATGAGGACACTGGCCTTAAACAAAACAACAACACAAACAGAGATTATTTGGTTTAGGAAGTAAGTTCTGAGTGATTCAACTGTACGTGATTTTGAGTTCTTTTTTGTTAAGTCCACCAACTAGACTGAATACTAAGACAACTGGATTGCACAGGCATAACTGAAATCAAAATGTGGCCCAAAGACGCTGGGCTACTGATGATGGTGCAGAAATCACAAAGACCCCACCTTGACTTTCAGATCCAAGACTGAGTTGGCAGGACTGGTAGTTAGAAAAAGAGGTTTTTACTTGTCAATCAAACAAAATTAATCTGGAAATAATTATGACAACTGTATTGTCTCCTCATGATGGGTCACTTTGCAAAAATAGAATTGAAAGTCAGATGATGTGTTCGTTCTGTTGTAATAGCTGTGTGCTAGGATGGGCATGAAACAAAACCTTGCAATTGCACTACCCCAAACTTTGGGAAAGTTAGTTTTATATCAGACTCTGTGGTTCAAGTCCATCTCTTTTACGTACCTATGTTAAGTGATGAAATAATGATGCTGCAGTGACTTCACAAGTTCACAGAGAGCTTCCCATTCATAATTCATTTCTGAGATGGAAGACACCTTAATAAACAGACTACAGAGGTTTCTTTCAGCACTATCCAACATGATACTATAAAGCAAACCAGTATGACTACATCTTTTAATCAAAAATAATCTTACACTGGGCAAGAACCAACAACATTACAAAATTTAGATTCCATTGCACACTATTAGTCCTATAAAGAAAACAACAATAACCTCATCTTAAAACAGCCACAAAGCATAGCATCTTGCAGCACTGTGTCTCCTTCAGTTCCTTCTGCAGTTCATTTACAATATGATTGTACAAACACAATGCATAATTAACTCACGGAACTCACTGCCACTCAATATCATGGCACCCAAGAGCTTAGTAGGAATAAAATAAAAGGATTAGACACTTATATGGATGTATAACCCCAGTTACTTAAACAGAAAAATCTATAAGGGATATAAATTGTCATCCTTTGGGGCATAAGCCAAATGCTAAGAGGCAGGAGTTAGGAAGAAACTTCTCCCGTACACAGACTATTCCATAATTGACCAATGTGAGGTTTCTTGCACTTCCTTTAAAGCATCTGGAGCTGGCCATTGTCATGCAGGAAATGGGACTGGATGGACAACTGGTCTGATACAGTATGCTAATTCCACTGTTCCTATTTCTTTATACACATGGGAAAAAGCTATGGGCCTAAATCATCCCTGGTGTAACTCCACTAATGTATCTGGAGTTATGTTACACCAAAGAGGAATTTGTCCTGCTATACCAAATATCTAATGGAACACAATTTAATTGGTATTTGACAAGCAACAAGGGTCTCTGATCCTGCGAGTTGATACACTCATCAATTGCCTTCATTGGGAGTTGA
The DNA here is from genome assembly GCA_037349315.1 of Chelydra serpentina. Lineage (NCBI taxonomy): Eukaryota > Metazoa > Chordata > Testudines > Chelydridae > Chelydra > Chelydra serpentina. Next base: position 24,283,349 of record JBAIAC010000048.1, read on the forward strand.
GGTCATACATCGCCTCACAACCAAGACCAACTCCTTAAATCCTGAATACCTCTCAGGAAACTTTATTCAGCCGTATATCTGAAATGTAAAGTTGTGGTAACTCCTAAAAATCAGTGCAAATATTGAGGATCCTGGCAATGAAGGAAACATTCCTTGCATTTCTTGCATATGTCTTAATATGCTATAAATGTATTTAAATGAGCCACAAGATTTGACGTTATGGAGGGCATTTTTGTGGTTTTTTTAAATAATGCATTTATAAATAAATGAACTGATATAAAATGTTAAAATGGCAAGTTAACCCAAGTGTGATGAACTCTGAGATAAGAAAACTTCAAGTGCATAGCTGATACAACTTGGGAACACTGTGTTGTGTAGAGAGTTAAAGCAGACAGCAGGCACAATGACATGTTAAATTACCCACATGATGTATAGCTTAATGAACCCCCTTGTGTTGATCACGCTTGGCATTAATCAAGAGCCATGAACAGATTCCCTTATTTTCTCAATGCTGCACTGATAAACTGCAATTTCATTTAACCTTGGACAGGAACTTTAATAGCTTCCACGGGACAACTGTCAATACTTTCCTGGGTATACAGTGATTAAACTGCAACACAAGATGCATGTCATGAATTTTCTTCATTTGAAATTAGAGTTTTCATTTTTAACCACTATTTGCATAAAATATGCCGAGAATATGAAGGTATGTAAAGATTTACACATGCCTTAGACAGAAGTTCACCAAGACAGAGGGCTTTTAAAAAAAATAATTAACAACATATTAATTAACATACTGAAAGCTTTAAGTAACCTTTAGGTTGTGACACAAGACAACAAAGGCAAAGAATTCAAACCAAAGACTAACAATATATCCTTAAGTTAACCCATTGTGCAGCACACATTTGGTAACATTACACACTCCCCTAACCTTTCTGCAATACTTAGAGGCACAGGGATTGGCTAAGATGGACAAATCTTTTGTATCTCAACTTCAGTGTTTTCTATACAGGTCTTTGGGTGACTTTGCTTTTCCCCTGGGGTAAGTCTGCCTAGAGTAGGTACGCCTACAAGCACGGCTCATCCTGGGTTCCTGGAGGCGGCTGGCACAGGTGGATCTGGCCCACATGGATTCAGTGCACCCAGAGGCCCTAACCAAAATCAGAGCTGCTATGCATTGCTGGGGTTAGGTGCTAACAGCACCATTTGTCACCTCTGTGACAAATTTAGCCCAGTGTCTGCTATTTCTTTTATTCTCTGTACACACTTTAATGTATGCCAGGCTGTAATACCAATATCTCTAACACAATAAAATCAGAAGGTTGCGGGGGGGGGGGGGGGGGAGAGGAATGTGTTATGAAGTAGAAGGGTGGTTCATTTTTTCATTCTGTCATCTAATTTGTAAGAGAGAGAGATCATCATGCCAATCATTCCCTCCCCCACCTTCCTAGTTTCGTATTGCTTGAACTTAAACCGTTTTAATTCTGCAGGCCACCAGCAAAGGCTCGGTGGGACACTAGCAGTCCGAAGACCACAATTTGAGAACAATTGAATGAAGAAGTTGTGGTTTACAATGAAAATAACAGCTTCAGCTATGGTGACTGCATGAAGTGCCTTCCCTATTCATCTGTAAAGATTAAACAAACAAAAAAACAGTGGCAGTAAAGTTTAGAATTTGGACAAATTGTAGAAAATGTTAAAATTAGAAACCTTTTTAAATGGACAATTGGGCTTTCAACTAAATTTTTTTGTTGAAAGTGTCTATCAGACTTCATCGCCCATGGTGCACCATGGCCACACAACTGCCAAGATGACTGGCCACCCTTCATGGGAAATGTAGTCCAAACAGGAAGCCCATCTTGTAGAAGAGAATGAGAGGATGAAACACCCAAAATACAACTCTTGTGAGGCATCATGGTGACATTTCAGAATCAAACTATTTCAGCTTCCAGACAAAATATTTCAGTTTTAGATTTTTCACCCGAACCTTGAAGTTCCTTGCAGAAAAAAAACACAAAATTCTGACCACCTCTAATTAAAATGAACTACAAAAAAGTAACTAAATTAAAAAAATCCAAATATGAGGGGTACGTTTTAACCTTTAGGCCATATCATACACTAGAGACAAACATGGTGTCCACTCTATGGACTAATATGGTGACAAAGCAGAAGGAGCATTTTACATACTTTAGGGGTGAAATTCTAGCCCCATTGAACTAAATGGAACTTTGCCACTGTCTTCACTGAAGTCAAGATTTCACTCTAGGGCGCCCATAACCACCAGCACATAAACCAATGGTAGCACCAATGGGAATTTTGTTCTAAAATGTTCTAGTTTACACAAGACTCTACTGGCAAGGTGTACGTTTCCAAAATTTGTTAGGGAATATGATGTGTTTAGGAAAATCTGGCAAGATCCTCGAAAATCTCTGTCTCACCTGATTAAAGTACTATTTTCATCTTCAGTGAGATCAGTGAAACATGGTGGGGAGGGAGTACCAGAAAGCATGGGGTTCACCATCTTCCCCACATTTTCTTCTCCCATATCCACAATTTCCCATTGGATCATTAATGTCTGTGTTCCTGAAAAAACTCAGAGAACTTATGAAAAACTTAGTTGGAAACTCAGCATTCACAATAAGGAGACAATACTCCAGGCTTTACAGATAAAACTGAGACCTCCAACCTCAAGTCATAATAGTTACACTTCTTAGATTTCAACTTGATTTGAGAATAGCATTTAATATAGGAGGGGTCTATGACCTAGTGTGGTGCACTGCTATTATTTTAACAGCTGTGAGTGCAGGTAAACAGCCTTTACCCCAGTCAAAGACCACGTAAAGACAATTAAATAAAATACCATCTTGTAGCAACTTATTTAATTTCTTTTTTAATCCTATGGCCACCAGTGAGTACTTGAATAATCTTAAAACAGTGTTGAGGATCTTGCAACAGGGTGAAATTGTGGGAAAGTTTGATTAACTCTTTTTAAAAAAGTATTATATAGTAATAACTCCAAGCACTGCAGCAGGTCTAGTGTAAGATGTAGAACTGGGGATCACTAGTGCAGAATACTACAATACTTTCACAAAAAAAATTCAGCATGCAAATATTGGAGTTTGTATCTTTATTTCTGGATCTTGTACTTCTCTTACTTTGATATCAAATATCAGTGGATTAAGAGAAGAAACTGAACTATGAAAAAAAGGAAGTGATGTGGCAGAAGCAAGAGGTTCTTATTTAGGGATATTCCTGAAGGATTTGGTAGGCTGTACAAACCAGACCCTGCAATGTTTGTTTTACAGGGCTAGCATAAGACACACCCTTGTGAGTCTGCCTGAAGAATCGCCACCAATACTCCACAAACTTTCTCCTGCCTCTCTATCCACAAAGGCTCTTTAAATTCTTAAACCACTTCAACTCCTTAAAGTGATTTCAGAGATTAAACCCACATTTTAAATCAGTGACGTGGGTTTGAGATCTCACTTTGGGTGAATTCTATGGTTTTATATGAATATTACACACAAATAAAGTACATTAAAAGAACGTTGTTAAGATTACAACATCAAGCGCTCAAAAGATAGGAAATGTCATAATTCAACCCCGTTGTGGATAGATATTATGATGCATTTTTAATTAAATGATAACATACCTTTTTAATGTGGTTTGTGTGTGTAATTGACCAGGTTGTTTTTTTTAAAGCAAACTTTAAAAAAAAAAGTCCATTATGTGGCGTAATACTGGGTTGGAATCGTTAGAGCCACTGCACAGATCTCTGCCACTTGAGCTAACAGAATAACTGATAGCAGCAGTAGGGTGTCATCCTCTATATGGACCAGCCCTAGAGGAGATGGGACATACACTTCTCCAGTGGGTTGCACTGATATTTGCTGATGGTAGAAGAATGATGAGACTCAGGAGTCTTGGAGAGGAGTGTTTTCTAATTCTAGAATCTTCTGCCCGTTCCCTCCAACTACATCCCCTTCTGCCCTGTCTGCTCCAACCTGTCACTGCCCCAGTCCCATCTCTTGCCCACCTCTGGTTCCTTGTTCCAGTCCCCACTCCTCAGGCTTCTCATCCCAGTCCCAGTCTCCTTGGCCAGCCAGTCTTAGTCTCCCCTTCCAGGCTTGCTGTCTGATTTAAATCTCCCCCCACTTCCATTACCAGAATCCCAACTCGGTCCAAGCCTCCCATCCCCTATTCTAGCTGCCTGTTGCAGTCTCCTTGACTAATCAGTCCATCTCCTTTCCCAGAACTCCCAGTTTCTCACCTCACATCCAGTCCCAGTCTCATCAGGCTCCTTGTCCCAGTAAACTACTTTCTTTCCCCACCCCCAGTCTGGCTTTTGTCCCCTCTGCTTTTGAATTAGACAACTTCCTCTTCTACCCTGCCTGGGTACCAGCAAGTTAGTTACTGAGAGAACCTGAGACACAAGCTCCTTGATCTCAGTTCTGATATCTGGCTCCACCCCAGCCTACAGCAGCCATTACTGGAAAGGTTTGGCTTCAGCCCTTGTAGCCCTGGGCTGGAGGGAGCATGCTCAGTTGCTCTGTGGGGATGGTGCATGTCCAGACTGGTTAGCACTAGGAGCTGTGAGAGTCCTGAGCATGCTCGGTGGTGATGGACTCTGGAGATTTTAGCTGCTAACACTCAAAAAGTCTCTGCTGAGCATGTGCGACCTGTGGTTTTTCAAAGGCTTATAAAAGCCAAATTTGGGTTGATTTTCCCAATGATTGCAAAAAGCACATTTCTGACCCAAAGGATACTCCCGGACAAATTTCAACTCTCTGCTCCAGAGTGTCGGGGTGCAAGAGCTGTTCAAAGAAAAGGTCATCAAATATTTTTAGCATGGGGAAAACAATGTATTTTCCCCTAGCTTCATTGTTGGAAACGACTGCATCGTTTTGGCTCAAATTCCCCCTCCTCCCATTCTCCATCTTTCCCACCAAAAGAAAACAAAAAACAAAAATCCCACACGAAATAAACAGCCTGTGACAAACATGGCATGGAAGTTTCCAGCCGCAAAAGTTAATGTTTGGCAAAGTTTGAAGCAACTAAAACCAGAGTTTTATAATGGGAAGTGTCAGACAAACTTAATAGGGGTCACTACCAGCCCTGCTTACAAGTTCTTAAAGCTCTACTCTGATTGCTCTGAGTTTAGCTCACTGCTCTGTTTGACCCTGGGATTAGACTATTTGACCAGTTCAGGATCCTACATATTCCTGTTTTTAGAACTCACTAAATCTTTCAAAAACAAAAACATTGTTGCATTTTTGTTTTTGATCTATTCCTTCATGACCAGCACAATTCCTTTACGCGAGATTAAAATCACATCCTGACAATCTTTCATATACCTGGGTCCCAAATCCTTTAGAGATTTGTGGATTGTAACCTACACTCGAACTTTCCCTGAATTGATGAACCACAGGGTGGGCAGTGAGACAATGCACCCTCAGAATGATTCCATTTCCAGCCTGCCCCTTCCCTAACTACGGATACCTGTGATGCACCCAAAAAGGGTTTCCCTGTGGTTGCTGGAAGGACCTAACAAGATGCATTTCCACTTTCATACTTCCCCACCTAGCTCACCAGGTCTTTGCCCCTCCACAGACAGAGGGGACAATATGAGCTTACATTTGGCATGTGGCAAAATGGGGAGATTTTGAATAGAGGTTAAAAGTGGTATTCCTAACGGGGGTCTCATACCCTGAATGGTACTTGGAAAATAAATATATAAACTGCTAACAGAAATACTGCCCAAGGATGATGCTCAAATGTGATTCATAGATTTTAAGGCAAGACTGTTATGATCATCTCTGATCTCCTGCATAAACAGGTCATCGAATTTCACCCAGCGATTTCTGCAGCAAGCCCAACAACCTGCGGTTGAACTAGGCTTGCCTTTTAGAAAGACATCCAATCTTAATTTAAAGTTTGTAAAATGTATCACTTTCTTTGGCAATCTGTTCCAACAATTAATTGCCCTCACTGTTAAAAAATTACATCTTATTTCCAGTTTCAGCTTTGCTAACTTCAGCTTCCAGCCATTGGGTCTTGTTATGCTTTGGCTGCTAGATTAAAGAACTTTATAGGATCAGGTATCTCCTCCTGGAGCAGATGCCTGTAGACCGTGATCAAGTTGTCCTTTCACGTTTTCTTTAATAAGCTAAATAGATTGAGTTCCTTTAGTTTCTCACTGTAAGGCATGCTTTCTGGACCTCAAATCATTCTTGTTGATCTTTTCTGAACCTTCTCCAATTTTTAAAATGTTGACACCTTCACTGGACACAGTATTTCAGTAATAATGCTGATGCACATAAGGAAAGTATTAGCTATATCCAAAGCTCAAATAGATCTCTAATGTCAAGGAGGATAATTCAATCCATGTGAGAAATTAGTAGGAAGCTGATTTTGACAGGGTTTTTTTTTTTAAAGAAATCTTTTACAGGTGTTTTAGCAGCCAGTTCCATACACAGCAAAGCCAGGAATAAACATGCAGATTTGGTTTAAAAAGAACAGCATGAGGCTTAAAGCCTGATTTAATAGATAGTGCCAAGTTCAATCACCTGATGTTAAGTTGGAAAAGATCTCCTTGGTGCTATGAGAACACACTGTTGGCTAGAAAACTGAGGCAGAACTAATTATGTTAGATTCTCTATATATTGAGAAAACTGAGCTCCCTGTTCCCTAGCCTCTACCATGCTTGACAAATCTAGATGGAGGGGAATTAAGCCAAAAGAACAAATGTTGAGCAACCCATGAAGGTTTATTTCAGCACTATTCTTTGTAAACTTTGTAAGCTCTGTTGTGCTGTCTGCAGCCACAATACACTTTGTTTAATCAGGTTAGAGTTGTTTTTAAACTGAAACTACATTCTGGACAGTCCAGAGTCAGGAGCCTAGCATAGAAAATGGACACGATAGTCCCAAAGAGGTGGGAACTCTCCTCCAGTCATTGAGGGGTTTTAAAGAATTTTAGTCTTCGACCTCACCTAAGTTTTCTCAATGATGTTGAAAAGGTGCATGGATGTAAACTCCCCAATAAACTCCACACAGTCTATTCTATCCCTATCCTCTTTCGAATCCCTCTGTAACGCTCCTCTATGATGCCTAAAGATCCTACCTCCTGATCACAGTTAGACAAGTGACAAATTGAGACTGTCCCTCTTCTCCTTCCTTCCTTTTTCTTCTCCCCTACTCTCAACAACACCATCATTCTAGCATTCCCTGAACCCAAGGGTGACCAGATGTCCCGATTTTATAGGGACAGTCCCAATTTTGGGGTCTTTTTCTTATATAGGCTCCTATTACCCCCACCCCCCACCCCCGTCCCGATTTTTCACATTTGCTGTCTGGTCACCCTACTGCCATGTTCATTTCCTTGTACATTATATCCCTGCCCCATCCTTCTGTCTGTCTTTAGGCTCTGAGCCTGCAAACACTAAGTTAGGCGTATGCTGAACTTCAAGCACGAGTTGCCTCAGGAACTATGCGTGTACTTAAAGTTAAGCATGGGCATCAGTGTTGTAGGACTGGGACCCTAAGTCCCAATCCTGCCACATGTTGCATGCAAGCAGGCTTCTGCACCCACACAGCATCTCAGTGCCCAGCAGTCTAGTCATGTGCAACAAATTGCAGAACTAGGCCCTTAGACTGCAAATACCCAGGAGCAGGGAATGTCGCTTTATCTGTGTTTCTACAACACCCAGCATAATGGAGCCCCAGTCCTGACTGGAGCTGTTAGGTGCTACCATTATCCAAGATATTTATCAGCAACAATAAGTAAATGTGGCTGTATTCACTTATTTTTGTTCTGTTCGCAAGGACTGTGGAGTTGCATGGATATACCTGACAGCAGAATTTAGCCCAGTGCTTGTAAATGAATAAATATGCCTTCTTCACTGTGGTTTTAAATGCTGATTCAAACAGGGCATTTTTATTAGACTATGATTACGGACATTTATCTAAAATATTGTGCTAAAATAATGTTCTCAGTTCTTTCATTTTTTCTGGTAAACAAGGAGGTTTGTGTGTGGGAGAGGGGATACATTTCCTAGTTCGGTAAAAAGGAAGTTGTGAAATAAAATCCCAATCTGATTGTGACAGTGGTTCATCACTATAAGAGAGATTGCTGATTGGCTGGAGTGTAGTGGGGGCAGGGCTAAGGAGCTGTGCTACATTGGTAAATTGGATAAGCCAGATCCTAAATATGTTTAAGGGGGCTAAAGGCATCATTTAACTAGGGTACAGCACTGAAAGAAGAAATGGTAAGAAAGAAGAGTTAGTGCTACATTCACCCTGAGTTATGTTGGCTTCCATTGGTGTGCACCCAGACACAAGACTTCATAAGTGGCAATTCCTTCAGAAAGGGAGTTTGCAGTGGCAGTGAGTGGTCACTACCTCTTCTCCTCCAGGTTGGGGAAAACATGTAGGGAGCCTTTGTGATTGTGCTGATTCAATGAGAGAGGACAATGGGGGGTGAATCTCCCTCAAGCAGGAGAGACCTCGCCGCCACAGAGAGTGCAATTTATATCTCCCAGAGCCAAGATGTGTGAATTTATCCCATAGGGTTACATTTAGCCCTAGTGAAAGCTGGTTTCACACCACTGACTTCCATGTAATTTCACCCACTCACTCCAAGGCTCAATTTGACCCATAACGTTGGCAATTACCAATAGGTGGACAGGCTATTTGCTTTGCCATATTAATGCTATTGTTAGATTTGCTCATATACATAGAACAAAGATATGAAGTGTTCTATTATTAGTAGATAAAAAGATGTTTTGAAAAGAAAACCTATTAACTTGTACGACCCAGAGTTGAGAATTACATTTGTGCTGATTTTATTTGTGTTATTATATAAAGCTTTTGAAGCATCAGCAGAACAAACATTAACTAGATGGTTATATACAACTCTAATTCAGAAGAGAGGGGAAAAAGAAGATTGCCTTAAAAAAAAGCGAAACATAAGAATTCATCTATTTAGGAATGCTAGCACTGAATGTCTTATTACCAGTCAAATGTCATTGACTAACCGGAATATTAAGGCAAACTGTTCCCAAAAATGTAAACAGAATCAGCAATCCAGTGAACAGATGCAAATTACTATGTCATTTATGCAAACAGATGTTTGGAATAGCTTTTTACAGGAGACATATTTAAGTAGGAAGGTGTCTTAAACAGAAATTACTTAAATCAATCTGGTTCCTATGTTTTGAAGATTAGGTATTTTGATGACTAAAACATTGATAATATCACACATTTATATATTACCAGTCATCAAAAAAACTGTACCTCAAGGTGATTTCAAGATTGTGGGCCTGCTCCTGCACAAATATTAAAGTGCATATATCTTTGGATGCTGATGAGTGTTTTGCTACTGATTCCAGCTGGAACAAGATCAAGTCCTGAATATTCCATACAAAATATACCATTACTGTGGGTTGGGCAAGTAGGTAGGGATTACAGTCTAAATTGGAGTTCAACCTGAACTATAGCTTCTATTCTCACAATAGAAGCTATTACACAGAAATGGCAATGTTTAAGTTTTGTGGCAGGACTAGGGTGACCAGATGTCCCTATTTTATAGGGACAGTCCCAATATTTGGGGCTTTTTCTTATATAGGCACCTATTACTCCCCACCCCGTCCCGATTTTTCACACTTGCTGTCCGGTCACCCTAGGCAGGACTAGAAGTAAAACTCTAAATAACCTGAAATTAATATATGAAGCATAAATATTCTACAAGATTCGTTTTCAAATACCACTAAAAATGGCTCAGGGTTCAAGACCCAAGACAACCTACCTAATCCTTTAATTAGCTCCTGATAGTCACCAGGCAGCCACATGCCAGTGGCAGAAATGACACAGGAATCTTGCTTTCCAGACCTCTTCTCTAAGCATCAATCGATGTTGAACTAAGAACCTCACTTCTGTCACAAGCTTGCTGTGAGCCTAAATTAACATCTGTGACAACTTAGTGTATTTTGATGCGTTAGTATTTTGATACAGTTTTTACAATTGTAAACATTTTAAATGTTAGATGGCCCATTTCTTGCATTGTGAACCAGTCTAAAAGAGTACTGGGACAGTTTTTGACAAAGATCTTCTTGTAGGGGGTTTATATTTCAAATGCTAATTTTGAGTTATTGGCACTCTCCTCACCCCCCCCCCCCAAAATCAACAGTGAGTCAAATTCTACTCTACATTACCCCAATGTGAATCCAGTGAAATCAATGCAGTTGCTTTGGATTCACTCCAATGTAACTGAGAACAATAACATTGAAAATCATTATAGTGCCTCTGCACCTGAGCTGCTCTTAAAATATATAAATATCCAAGCTATTCCACATATCTAACCTGAATAGAAATAAATACTATTTTACCTCATTGAAAAAATACTTATAATGAGCAATTTTATAATGTCCACAGTTTATTTTCCATATTTTATTTTCTGATTTCTAGTAAATATTCTAAATTGAATCCAAAATATACCTTGTTCCGATCACACTCAAATCATGTTACTTATTATTCCTACTATGAAAATCATGAAATACAGTAGGTAAAGATTTATTGTATCTCTTTAAAAGATAAATAATTCATTGAATACATTAGATGGAATATTATAAACATTTTTAAAAATCAACAGGATAGCTATTTCTTGCAGCTTATGTTGTTTAGAATACTTTTAATCTTGTAGTAGATAGATAATAAGTTATGTTTCTGGGGGGAAAAAGAGAGAGAGGAACAAAACCGAGGATTATGTAAAAAACAGTAAGACCCCCCTCTTTGAGAAAGCATCTGTATTCAGGAAAGTACTTAAGCACATGCTTAAAATTAAGCACATACTTAAATCAATAGGATTTAATGCTTAAATTATTTTCTGATTAGGGATGCTCTTAAGCATGCTTTTCCCTGAATTGCGGCCTAAACTGGGGTCTATAGCATATAGACAAAATCATACCAGAGACAGGACTATATTGAATATCAAACCAAATTTGTTAATAAATCCATTTAATTTATTCTATAATTGAGGTAAGAAGAATTTTCAGAAGGAGGAAAAGCAAATATTTTAACTGTATTATTATTTTCAGTCAAAACATTGTTTAAAAATATATTCACCTCTCTTCTGGAACTTAAAGCATTCAATCAGATGGTGACACATGTTACCTCCCAGTTGAAATGACAATGCTGTGGTTAATGGAAGACCACAATATTCATTGACTGCTATAGGTCACTATAAAAATCTAAACTATTCGTCTCTGATCTAAAGATAGATGACATACTAAAAATAGAGCTATTTTCCCTGTGTGACACAGGATGAGGCAGCAATCTTATTCTTTCTTGTAAAGGTCTGATAAATAATTATTTGGCTGGGATGATGCAGTCATATCTAGGAATCTTGCCATAATACAAAATAGGTTTCGTAAGGATTATCTATTTGGATCAGGTAGAATCTGAAAGATTATTTTTGGATCCAAAGATATTCTCAGTCAGTTTAATCTAACATCTGTGTCTTAGAACTTGATTGTTGTGGTTGTTGTCATTTCATTATAAATGAGAAAGTTGTTCAGTCATGCTGATGGGGATATTTATATGTAAATATAGGAATTTTTGCTTTGGTAATACTTCCATTTCTGGGACTGAAGTTTATCTGATTCTCCAAATGCCGCATTAACCACCAAAAAACCTGACAGAAAATAAAATAAAGCCAAAAGACATGTTCTAGGGAATAACAGACCTGGTTTTGGTCCGCTCCTACCCAGCAGGTACTAAAAATACGTAATGAGGCTAAGATGATGGTCTGAGCTGAATGCATCCCTGGTGTAACTCTATTGAAATCACAGGGAAATCAACAGAGTTGTAGCAGGAGTGAATTTGGCCAAATGATGGCATTACGTAAGTGGTCACTGGGTTCAAGGGCACAAATCACCTCTCTTACTCACAAAGAAAATATTAATGTACATTAGTGATTACACAAAACCCTATATTAAAAAGACATTCATGTTGCAAAGTTAAGCACTCAAAGTTCGAGAATGAAGCTTGCCTGTGTAACTTTAATTTGGGCTCCATGTGCATATGCATTATAACAGTCTTTAATTACGTGATCATATACTGGATTTTTTTCAACAGAACCCCTGCTTCTCTCAAGGCACAGGATGGATGGGGCTCACTGAATGAGCAGTTATTCACTATTTCATTTTACCCTTATCATGCAATATGTGGCTCCATACCTTATTTGCTGCACACCATTCACACCCTTGTCTGAATACTGAATTATTAATTTCTTCAAGATAGCACTTATTGGCGTAATTTCTGATTATTTCACAAACATTCACTCATTTATCCTTACAACACCGCTATGAAATAAGATATTATTATGCCCACTTTAGAGACGGAGAACTGAAGTTCAGAGATATTAAGAACAAAATTGTTAAAAGTGTCCACTAATTTGGGTGCTCAAATGTACATGCCTAGAGCCTGATTTTTCAGAGTACTTAGCATTTTTATAGCACTTAATGTATGCAAAGCACAGCTCTCATTGACTTCACTTGAAGTTGTGAGCGCTCAGCACTTCTGCAAATCAACCCCAAGTGTCTCAAGTTGTGCACTCAGACAATGAGGCACACGCCGTTAGTGGTCACCTGTGAAAAACCTGGTTTAAGTGGCTTCTCCAGCATTACACTGGAACTTTGTGGCAAAGGCCGGGACAGAATCCAAGGGGCGGGGATCGATGTAAGGTACGCAACTTCAGCTACGTCAATAACGTAGCTGAAGTCGATGTACCTCGATTGACTTACAGCTCCGTGAGGATGCCGCAGGATCGACTGCTGCCTATCGACTCCGCTTCCGCCTCTCGCCGGGATGGATTACTGGAGTTGACAGTAGAGTGATCGGGGATCAATGTATCGCGTCTATACTAGATGCGAAAAATCGATCCCCAAAAGATCGATCGCTACCCGCCGATTCGGAGGGTAGTGTAAACCTGCCCCAACTCTCCAAGGTAGCATTCAGCTGCCTTAACCACAAGACCATGCTTTCTTTTCTGCCTATCCCTGCCTCATTCATTGCACACCTTCCAGCTTTTTCAACAGCGTCACGCCCTACACATATCTTCTAGTCCTCTGATACATTCCCTGAGCACCATTCATCCTGTGCACAGAATGAGGAAAGAGTATTGTGGAAAAACTAGCATGTGATCATGTAATTAAGGACTGCCTCATAATGTATGCACAAGGGGGCCAAATTAAGGTTGAATAGGCAAACATGGAGGGATCCTGGACAGGTGGAAGGAGCTGCAGATAACACCAAAGTATGCTAACAGTTGTTGCAATCATTTCATAACTTTTCAATGCTTGAGTTTGCAACCTTGACATTCTTTTAATGTAGATTTTTAAAATGAAATTTCCTACTTTTTTTTTCCCTAAAAAACCAAGCTGAAAAAACAGCAATTCCATTATATGGAATCATACTGATCCCCTCCATATAGTTAAATAGCAGGGTTGAGACTTTAGATTTATAGCACAGAACTTTGACACTTAAGATAACAGAGTTATAGTAGCGGTTACAGGCTGTTAACCTTTATGTGTACTAGCCACTAAAGGTGGATGAGGCACACACTTTGCTGGTGGGTTTCACAGATGCTTGTTAGACAGCAGAAGAATGTTGAGACCCAGGAATCTTGAGCTCTATTCCAGATGTGAAGGGGAGTGTGCTCTAGTGCTCTTCCTACTCTACTCCCCCAAGCCTGCACCCTTCTGCACCAATCCTCTAGCGTGTCTCCCATCCAGCATGTCCCTCAGTTCCTGTTGCCCCCTCAACCTGTCTTTGATCACTCTCTCTACTCCCACTGCCTCCTTTAGCTTGCCCTTTCTCTCCTCTGCTCCTCACCTTGCTGCATTTGACTCAGACAGCTTTCTCCTTCTCCTCCATGTTGTCTGAGCACCAGCCGAAGGAGCATTGTGAACACAGGGGAGACAGTCACCCTACTCTCAGTTCTGGTGCCCAGAGCCACAATGCCGCCAACAGCTGGGAGGACCAACTTTAGAAAAACTCCCACTCACCACAGATGGAATTTCCCAACCTCTCACAAGTTACTAGTGAGCATGTGCAAGCAGCTATTTTCAGACACTTATAACTTGGCAAAATGTGGGTGGATTTCGTGGGAACAGCAAAAGGCACTTCTTTGACCACCCCAGGGCAATACCCCTGCAAAATGTTGAGTCCCTTTTCCAAAGCTAGACCTTCTAAAAAAACCGGTAAGATTTTTTTTAAGATTGTCTACACAATGTATTGGTCCCTAATTTCATTTTCAGAATTGTCTGAATCATTTTTGCTGAAACTGCAAACATGATCTGCCTTTGGCCAAGACTCAGCATGGAAAATTTCTGCCTGAACAACTGAAGTTTGACAAAGTTTATAAACAACTGAAAACAGGGTCTTATAATGGAACATGTTAGGCAAGCTTCATTGTATGCAGCAGAACCAGCTCCACCTATAAAAATGTGGTAATGATAACATATATATTCATGGCCTATTCTGATGACCCATCCACATGTTGCACCTGCTACCCCTTTATTTTCACTGCTACTGTTATCCTCTTGATAGCCAAGAAATGATCCCTTTTTGGGTAAGGTAATTTATCTGATGGCTATTTGCTTTGTTTTTGTAACAGATTTTCACATTTTCTGTCCATATATTATATTTGAAAAGTTGGCAACTTTTAGTCCGTTTTAGTGTTTGTATTTGGGTATTTTGTTTTGTTGTGTTTTATGGCACTTACAGGTCTTAAAATAAACACCTTACACAAGGATTAAATAAAATGTATTTTACTTCTATTCAGAGAGCCCATCTTTGGTCAGGCAGAAATTTGCCAGCTGCACTGTCTGTACATTGCTCCTTAGCAGCCTGTTGAAGCTCTAATGACTGATCTAATAAACCAGAAGTATTAGAAGGTCAGAGTGAACAACATTGCTCAGTTTGACCTTCCATTATTTATGGTTTGTCGGATCAGCCATCAAAGCTCCAAGCGGGTAGCTGATAAGAAGCAGAATCAGCAGCACAATCATGATACTGCAAAATTCTCACATTGCATGAATGGTGCCCCCTGGTTTTTGGTGACCTGTGCAGCCACCCATGTCACATGCCCCTAAAGCTGGCCCCTGCCCATTCACCATTTCACATTTAAATGGCTTTCATAAGTGTCAGGATTAAAAATACAGTTGCAAAATTGGTTTTCATTCAGCTAAAGACTCCTCTTTCTTAAAAGAATAAAGTCCACAAAAGTTCTTCATGCTCATCTGGGACATCTTCTAGAAATGAATTTATTTTTACACTTGCAAAGGCACAATTGAACTGTTATTTAATTTACATTAGGTACAAATAATGACTGCATTTCATAATTTAAGGGACAAATACAACCCCATCACCTGTGGCTGAGGATGTTCCCCATGGCAGCAGAACTGATGTGGATTTGAGGGCGTGCACTTTAAGCATGAAGCTGAAGCCTCCCTGTATGCCAGTATGAAGAGGGGTGTAGATCATAAGGTGCAAGATGTGGACCGAAATAGGGTGGGACAGACCAGGACAATTCACTGGGTGAATCCCCCAGTCCTCATCCTTCTCCCACCACAGGGTTACACTGGGGCTGCAGAGGGCTAATTCAACCATGAAGTAGCCTCTGTGGAATGGCTCTACAGCTGCTTTGTGACATGGGAGTAAGGATTCCTCTCCCTGGGCCCTTGGTTCCTATATCCAGTGCATAGCCTGCTACCCAGACTGGACATCAGTCCTGGACAGCCCTCTATTAGGAGTTTTTATTTTGCTAGTACACAGATTACTGTAATCACGGTTCCATTTGTTTTGTTCCACTTATTTTCATGAACATGTGAGTGCTATGTACTTGGATTTTTCCTACTGGGTACTTGTCCAATGTATGTACAATTGACAACAGCAGGCAAAAAAATTATTAATTTCCACACTAAAAAAAATCTCTGAAATGTGATACAAATATCTGCAAAATATTTTAAAGGCCTCTGGTCTCACTGAAATAATTTGCAGTTTTACCATTTACTTCAGTAGTGAAATCATCAATCCCTATCGGAGTTTTCTACAAAAATTATCTCAATCTAAGCCTGAGTGACTGTGGAGTTACCTCTGTCTGTCTCCTATAACTTACAGAATCATTATAGTAAAGCTTTGAATGGTTCCAATGAACACAACCGGCACATCAGAAATGATATGGAACCTAAGTGTGATAATTTCATAGGACAGATACAAATACTCTGATAAACTTGAGCTCATACACATCCTTTATATGTCTGCCTTGGGTTATTGACTTTCATAGAATCATAGAATATCAGGGTTGGAAGGGACCTTAGAAGGTCATCTAGTCCAACCCCCTGCTCAAAGCAGGACCAATCCCCAATTTTTGCCCAAGATCCCTAAATGGCCCCCTCAAGGATTGAACTCACAACCCTGGGTTTGGCAGGCCAATGCTCAAACCACTGAGCTATCCCTCCCCTTTCAGGCCCTGTCTTTACATTAGGAGACTGGGATGTGCTAAGTCATTATTCCCAATGAGCCAGTTGCAGCATTGCCAACTCTCACAAATGTATTCTGAGTGTCACAATATTTGCTGGGGTTTTTTTTGTAAAAGACTCGGTTCCCAGAATCAGATGCTTACGTGAGAATCTCAGCTTTTGATTAAAAATTTTTAAAAGGGTTCTAGACCTCATGGTTATAGAGAAATGCTTGAAGAAGTATCCAACGTTCATCCTACAAGCTCAAACACTGAAAGGCAAATAAAAAGACCCTCACACTTTTTAAATTTTATTTCATGAGTTTTAAGACAATCTCATGATTTGTTGAGTCCTGACTCATGATTTGTGAATGCCTGGACTTGGCAATAATGCAATTACCTGAGGTCACAAAACCCACAGAATTTCCTGTACACCTAGGACTGCAATAACTCCCCTCTATGTTTCTATTGGGTGATGAAATAGACAAGTCACACACTGATTTCCTTTTATTTTTTAAGCAGAACTTCATACATTGATTAAGAGGCTTGTCCCACCCTTGATCACAGGAGTGTGATGGTTCAGGCTGGGTGCTGTTGTCCCTGTCTGCTGTTTCTTGTGAGAGATGGAGAGGATGAGTTTTAGTCCAGTAGGCCACTTGCTGCTTCTCTCTGCCTGACACAATCAAAGAGATGTTCCTATCTTGGTCCGGACTAGGGGGACATCTTTTCTCTTACTTTCTGTGGCTAATGTCCTGCATCCCATGTCAAGTCAATGCGCTGTGTATCTTATTTCAAAAACATGGGCACAGCATAGGATTTGGCCCATACACTTGAGTAAAATACAAATGTAAGTGTCTCCAGGAAATTGGGGCATGACTGGGACTGGCAGGTTGTGACATAATCAACACAAAGCAGAGAGAATGTTGGTAGCTTGGCAGAAGCAACCAGAAAAATGGAGGAGATTGATTCAGCACCCTGACTGAGAGTGTGTGACCATCAGTCGTCACTTTGGTTTGTAATTCTGGAGACTTTCTAGTTCCTGAGCTGCTAATTGATGCCTGCCTAGTGGCTGTAGCAAGAAGCCTGCTTTTCCAGCTGTAGATTACAAGGCAGGACTAGTTTTTATTTTACTTATTTTATTCAGGCCCTGCTAGTGTTAGTCCTGTCTTTTTCAGCTCAATGTTAGACTCACATGATGTACAGAGTGAAACACATTGAAACCTCCCAGCAGTATGAGCTAGTCCAGAACGTGGCTGCCTAATCATTAAGTAGAATTTCATGCTGAGATCACCTACCACCATTGTTTCATGAACTGCCCTGTCTTCTGAATAGAGTTTAAGATGTTGGTTTTGACCTAGAGATCTCTAAATGGACTGGGACCTGCCTACCTGAGAAACTGCCTCTCTTCAAGTGCCATACTGCTGTCGCAGAGATCAGCAGATACCTGTCAGCCCTCTTTGGTTTAAACAGGAAATGCTTATTGCTAGGTAGCATAGGCACTGACTCCGTGGGTGCTCTGGGGCTGGCGCACCCACGGGGAAAAATTAGCGGGTGCTTCGCACCCACCGGCAGCCAAGCTTCCCCACTCCTCACCTCCTTCTCCCCCACCCCAGCGTGTTGCATTCCCACTTCTCCCCATCCCAGTGTTTCCCCCCGCCCCACTGCCTAACAGCTGTTTGGCGGCACTTAGGGCTTTCCCGGAGGGAGGGCAGGGGAACGGGGACGCAGCGCACTCAGAGGAGGAGGCGGGGAAGAGGCAGGGCAGGGGCGGGGACTTGGGGGAAAGGGGTGGAATGTGGGCGGGAAGGGGGCAGGGCTGGGGTGGGAAAAGGCAGGAAAGGGGACTTTGGGGAACAGGTGGAATGGGGGTGGGGCGAGGGCGGTGCAGGGGCAGGAAGAGGTGGGGCAGGGGCAGAGGCAGGGCCAGGGGCAGTGAGGGGTTGAGCACCCACCGGGCAGAGGGGAAGTCAGGACCTATACTAGGTAGTTATACTCTGCGAAGGCCTCTCAACTTTGGAACTTGTTTCCCATCTTGCCCGGTTACAATCCAGCTTGGTTTGCCTTCCAGACAGTGAGAAGCCAGCCTTATTCTCAGGTTCTTGAGGAGAGGAGAAGATGATGATCCTGAGATGGGATTTGGAGAATTTATGAGTGTTTGAGGTCCCATGTGGGGCAATAGGGATTATTTTTGTTGCTAGTAAAGTTGGGTGTTGTGGAACCAGATTGTTTTATTTTAGTTAGTTTTATTTTATTTAGCATTGTTTTTGTGAAGCTGTGGATTTAAAAATTTGTATGAGTGACCACAACATACTTTTTTAGGATCTGGTATATCCATGCCTCCATTTCCTGTTGTCTGATGTCACATGGATGCAGGTTCTATTTCCCTAGGTCACTTCAAATCCTTTCTCACCCCTCCCAGGGGTTGGTTTGATAAAGTCTCTAACCACACCACTCCTCTTGGTATCTGGTTCAATAAGATCACAGAATATCTTCAACAGTTATAGAGTCCCTCCCCTCCTAAGCCTTCCCTTCAAGCATAGTTTCCTTTAGAGTGCTCATTGTCACCAAAAGAATTTGTTCCTAAAGGATCTAAGCCTTCCCCTATGGCTTCGTTCAGCCATCACTCAATCCTCCCTAGGGTTCTTCTTCAGCCTACCTCCATCTAGACTCATTTTCCCAGCTGCCACTGCCACAGCCACCACATCTTCCAGGTCTTCCTCTGCAGACAGCCAAGAAGCAGCCCCTATCTTATCCAGACCATTTTCAGAATGAGAAGCAGGCCCTGCCTTTTCATTTCCTGCCTTGGGTTTAGCCTGATCAATCACATGATTAAATTATGATATGAGTCAACAGTCTGCCCTTGTTGCCAAGAAGGCTAACGGCATTTTGGACTGTATAAGTAGGAGCATTGCCAGCAGATCAAGGGACCTGATCGTTCCCCTCTATTCGGCACTGGTGAGGCCTCATCTGGAGTACTGTGTCCAGTTCTGGGCCCCCACACTACAAGAAGGATGTGGAAAAATTGGAAAGAGTACAGCGGAGAGCAACAAAAAATGATTAGGGGGCTGGAGCACATGATTTATGAGGAGAGGCTGAGGGAATTGGGATTATTTAGTCTGCAGAAGAGAAGAATGAGGGGGGATTTGATAGCTGCTTTCAACTACCTGAAAGGGCATTCCAAAGAGGATGGATCTAGACTGTTTTCAGTGGTAGCAGATGACAGAACAAGGAGTAATGGTCTCAAGTTGCAGTGGGGGAGGTTTAGATTGGATATTAGGGAAAACGTTTTCACTTGGAGGGTGGTGAAGCACTGGAATGGGTTACCTAGGGAGGTGGTGGAATCTCCTTCCTTAGAGGTTTTTAAGGTTCGGCTTGACAAAGCCCTGGCTGGGATGATATATTTGGGGATTGGTTCTGCTTTGAGCAGGAGGTTGGACTAGACGACCTCCTAAGGTCCCTTCCAACCCTGATATTCTATGATTCTATGACATCCACTCCCACCCTAAGGATGACATTTCCTCCCGCCTGTCCCTCCAGACCACATCCCCTGGAATTCCTGGCCTTAAAGTGATGAGGCCCCCTAATAGTGCTTTTTTAGGTTAGGCTAGGTCTTTCAATGGCCACCATGTTCTATTACAAGTACTTGGGATGGGTGCTTGACTATATATTGAGATGCATATTTTTTTGTTTCATTTCCCATCTGCCTGAAGGAAAGGAGGAGGGAAAGTACAGCACGTGAAGGGCATCATACTAATAATCCTTTTATAAGCACTTAGCATGAAATTCACACCTGGGCAGAGAGCCCGCACAAACCCTACACACTAATTAAGGTCCACTTAACCTTATTTCATG
This sequence comes from Chelydra serpentina, assembly GCA_037349315.1. Lineage (NCBI taxonomy): Eukaryota > Metazoa > Chordata > Testudines > Chelydridae > Chelydra > Chelydra serpentina. Next base: position 24,303,719 of record JBAIAC010000048.1, read on the forward strand.
TATGCCATCTGCCCAGGAGTAAATTTCACTTTAGGTATTGCAGTGATGAGATTAGTGTAGATTAGATCAAGTGGAGCCTGATCCTCTTCTCATTTACATTGGTCTTACTGATGAGTAAAACCCCATTGAAGTCAAAGGTCTTTGGACCTCAAGACAAATGTTTAAAGGTATTTAGGTGCCTCAAGCTTCAGATAGGCACCTAGTGGAATGTTCAAAAGTATTTTGGAGCTTAGCTCCCATTGATTTCAAGTGAGCGGAGCCTATTCCCAGCACTGGCCATCTTGCTGGAAACATGCAATATAAAAAATTGTCCCGGTATTTTAAAAAATTATTTTCAGTCTGATTTTCAAAATATCATTACTGTTGAAAAAAGTCTCATTTAAAAATGTAAGACATTTTCAGTGATTGTTAAATAAGATTTATGACAAAAGATTTGTTCTTGTTTCAGGTCTGGCCAAATGGTATAATTAGGGTAACCATACGTCCTGTTTTGGCCTGGAGAGTCCCTTTTTAAAGCCCTGTCCCGGCCATCCCGACTTTTTTGGCAAAAATGGACATTTGTCCCATTTGTTATTGTCAACTTGATCAGTTGGGAAAAGCAAACAGGACAAATGCTCACTTTTGTCAAAAAGGTGGTGTGAAGAGGAACATGTGTGTGTGTGCGGGGGGGAAGCGGTAATGCCAGCCCTGTACAAGTGGGGAGGCAGGGCTGGGGTGGGGGGCAGGTTGCACCTGAGAGAGCAGCGATGCCAGCCCTAGCCTCATGCTGGGGGCAGGCAGGGCTCGGGCAGCAGCGATGCCAACTCCAGTCTGGCATGGGGGCCAGGCCCACATGGGGAGGAGGGCTCAGGCCTGTGGCTCAGGCCAGCCTCATGTGGGAGGTGGGGGTCGGGCTCGGACAAATGTCTGGGGCCAGCCCCACGTGGGGAGGGGCCCTCGGGCTAGCCCCACACGGTGTCCCATTTTCCCTTTGGGAAATATGGTCACCCTAGGAATAATTTGTATTGGCACTTGTAGTCAGATCAGAAGTGTATGCCCTCTCATGCATGATTGCACTGTGGCAAGCACTGCTAAGCTTCCAATGTCCCCTGAGAAAAGAGGGCAGGCACCAATTAGCCCTAGTGGCCAGCAGTCTGTGGAGAGGCAATTCCTGAAGATCTGAGTACTTGGAAATACCTGCACCACTGTTGGCCTTTTTAGGCTACGACTTAGAGCTAGAAAAGTGGCTGCATGCACTGGTGTAGATAGTAAGCTCTACTGCCATCCACTACTGTGTATTTGTAAGGTGCCTAGCACAATGGGGCCCCATTCTTGGATGGTCCTGAAGCATTACAATAATAAACATGATTATTATTAATAATAATAATAATAATAATTAATAGTTACTATCACATGATAGTATGAGGTTTACCACAGATACTCTCAATTGTCATAATAACAGTTGCAGCCCATAACTTTTGGGGGGGGGGGTGTGCGTGCGTGTGTGTGTGTGTTTAAAAGATGTGTTTTCGTTTTTCCTTGCATTGAATGAGCTAATGTAAGTCACTTGTTTCCCATCTTTACGCCAACACAGTGACAGTTGTGGTGTCATTCCAAACCTGTAAGAATAAATAACATTTTCTGCTTTATTTATACTCATATAAATCTATCATTTATATGCACGTGTATACATGCCTAAATGTAAATTATTGCTAACAATTTTAGAGTCAATAAAAATGTATTTTATTAACAAATGCAAGTTCAGACTAAACCAATGAGATAGAAACACACAGTAGAATCAACATTCCAAAGACCTTTTAAACTGCATATTCTCCTATTCAAGTAGCGGGAAAACAATACAATTACATGGAAGGACTTGTAGTAGCTTGCTTAATGCATGATGAACATGCTGACCAAATACTCAATCCTCCTACCTCTCTATCCCAGCAGTATCTGAAAGGAACAGGACAGCTGTAGTCTCCCTGATTTTGGTCCACACTAGTGAATGGGATGACAGATGCAGAGCTACTCTTTCAAAGAAGGCAGGAACTCCTCTCTGTCAAACAAAGAAGATTGACAGTCTCAGAGCCCAATTTATATGGTTAAAAAAGCCAGCTGCTTCTTTAACAGTTGTAGGCAGTATTCCTAGTGTAGCAGAAAGTAGATGAATAAATTAATAACTACTAACATGATGTTATCTGGTGAATGACTTTAAGCACACAGTACTCCCACAATAAACTATAGTAGACTTAATGCCCGTTCCCCCATAGAATAAAAAAGGTGTCCATATAAACTATACTATAAACAAATTAGGTTCCTAAACTGGGATTTAAAACTGTCTCCAATTTATGTATTATACCTAATAAGCAATCACCACCAATACAGACAAAATATAAAGCTCTCCTCAGATTAGTGGTTATATCCTCTATGAAAAATTAATTTCAAACATACCCAAAGGGAAAGTTTTTAATACATGCATTTGAACCTTTTTAGCTAACATATTTGATATCTGTGTGATCTACTTTTAATGTAGACACAAACATATATTTGGAGAGTACTTCTTTATCAGTATCTTTCAATTCTTCATCAGTCAAGAGTATAAGGGGGAAATAGAATATGTCCTGCAAAATGTACATGATAAACAGTAGATTTTGAAGGGTAGTATTTTGAAAAACTCACATGACAACATATAGCCAAATAATCATCCCATCAGAAACATTTAGCAATCATTAAAGGGGCACATTTGTTTTGGTTAAAAATCTGTTGAGACCTGCATACACAGATTCTGGGGGAAATAAACTAATGCATGGCTGTTTAGAGTTTAACTAGTAAGATAACTCCTGTAACTTTTTATTTTATGTTTAAAAATAAGATTTAGGAGATTTTGCTTTTTGAAATTTAGTAAAAAAGTTATGCTTTAAAACTTTGCTAGTTGTTAAGAGATACATCACATTAGTTAAATTTAATTAAGACACCAGGAATTCTGAGCTAAGGGAGTAGTTGATTAATGAAATTTAGTTCTCACATTGGGCCTGATTCAGAGCCCACACTGAAGTCAACGGGAGCTTTTCAATCTGGCCCATAAAGCCAAACATAAAAACTAACAAATTGTAGATAACCCACTATATATACAAATTTGTTGAGCTCTAAGCATTTTCCACAGTTAGAAGTTTGCAGTACTATACATAACAGAAATGATAATTAAAACGATGGTGAATTTTAAGGGCAAGACACTAGAATTCTCAAATTAAATATGTAATTCTATATTTAACTAAATGAAATAAGTAATTCTACATTAAAAGAAAGTGGGATACAGCACAGGTTGTGTTAGATTATAATAAATCAGGGCATTAGAAGAAGGATTAACACTTGTAACTCAAAGAATTACTGTAAGTATAACTGTGGTAAAGGCAAATATATAGTATCCGTTAATATATTTATTATTATTATTATTATTTAAACAATATTCAATTTTATTAAATAATATTATTAAAATATCAATTAGATATAAAAACGTGGTTGTCTATTTTCTTTTTCATTTCATGGTTAAAAAAATACCAAAAAGATGAGAAATTCAGCTACTACTCACTCAAGTGCACTGAGTAATACTTTACTCCATACGGTCCTATTTGTTTCAAGGAGACGACTCCCGGGGTAAAGTGCTACTCAGCATGAGTAAGGGAGTCAGATTCTGGCCCTTCTAAGGACTGTGGGGTTGTGCCTCGACGTTTTGGAGTGTCTTGGGTCACATTTAACCCCCAGTTGAGTTCTGGAGCTAATAATGGGTTTAATCGGGGCTCTGGGGTGGGAGGATGGAGAGCTTTAGGCAGGAGTGACTGTCCTCTCCAGCCTCTGCTGTTCATTCTATATTTCCCCAGTGCCACTGGGCTCTGATTAGACAGACATGCAATCCCCCGGAAAACAAAGGGTGCAGCCAGCAGGGTTATTGTAAAGGTGGGAAGTCGCCGCCCCTCCTCCCTGCTAATCAGAGACAAAGGATCTGAAGTGCCCGCCGCCGCGCCGACCACCCCTAACAGTCTGCCATAGCTTCACTTGCAAGCGTCCTCTGTAGCCTGTCCCCGGCCAAAGGCACTCGGAGCTGCAGGGGATACTCTGCTGCTGTGTGTAGACTGCTCCCCGAGGAAATGGAAAGTGTGTGTGTGTAGGGGGTGGGGCTGTAGGGGGTGGGGGTGTAGAGTTACTGCCCCCACTATAAGCTCCCCTCTCACAAGAGAGCACAGACCCCCGGGCCCATTCATAGCAACCCTGTTGCTTGCACCTGCCAGCAGAACAAGTGGCAAACACATGTGCTGAGAGTCCTAATCGCTCTCACCCCTAGTGTAGAAACAAGGCGCAAAGGGGCGGGGGAGGAGAGACAGAGATCAACACCGAGCAGTGTCAGAGGGTCCCCTGTTAGCGTTCACATGCAAGGGCGCTGCTCATACCGAGAGGGCGGAGTAGGGCGGGATCAGGGGAAGGGGTGGGATCCGAGGGGCGGAGGGGGGCTGGGTAGGATGGGATCCACCGCGCGGAGCTGGGATTTGCCTTTGTCCTTTACCCTCCCCGCCTGTCAGTGCTGAGGGCCGGCGTGATTGAGAGGGAGTGTGTTAGAATGTGTGGGAGTGTGTGTGGCATCTAGGGAGTGGGTGTGTGCGCGCGTGCGCTAATTGGGTGAGTGTGGGGAGGGCAGATGTGTGTGTTGGATGCAGGGGAACGGTGGAGACCGCCGCTGTCCTCACACAACATGGGCACCAAAGCAAGCCGAAAAGGAAATCCAAAGCTCAGAAACCCCCTCTCTGATCATGAATTTACCTTGTTGATACAGTTTTACAGAGGGCTGGGCAATCTCCGACTGCGCTCTAATGTGTATACAGGTGCTTTTTAATGTGTGCCCGCGGTTAGATTAAACTGATTTTGACCCGGGTTGGAAAACAATTTTCTGCTGCACACTAGTGAGTGTGCACCGCCCTTTCACATGGAAGAGAGAGGAGACCGTGCCAGCGTTTTCCTACTTGTCCGCCTTGCACTAGATCATTCTGTCCTTTTATCTTGCCACTCTCCCACAGGCCGTCGTTAGATAATTAGCTAAACACCCTGTTAGTCCTGGCATTGGCCTCTCCTTGTCGGGCCTAAATGCGGTGAATCCCCATGACTAAACTGCCAGGCTGTGGCTATATTCTGGAACTGAACTCAAGTACTTAAAGCCCCTCTACTACTGTCCTTACAAAACAGTTCACTGTCCGTGAAATACACCCTCATGTTGCGCTGCGCATACTATTGCGTGTTTCCTGCTCTTGACTTTTGGAGCAATTCCTCCTCCCCCCCCATCCCCCTTTCATCGTGGCAGAAAATCTCACCAACAGCCTGATCCAAAGCCCATTGAAGTCACTGGGAATCTTCCCACTGATTTCAACAGGCTTTTGATCAGGCCCTGTCCATGTGAATCTGACTTTAAGACATCTCAAAAGTCACAGCCTGTGTGCAATTCCACCGGCTCGAAAGGGGCGGTATCAAGAGCATGCAAAGGAAGGCGGGATTTGAGCCCCAACATGTTTTACTGAAAACACAGAGTCAAAATGCAAGTGATCTGTGACTGGCCAATAGCTAGGAGGGGGGAAGGCAGGGGGACAAATGTCCTAAGCGTGCCTTGTGTTTGATGGAAGGAGAGCATCCACTTTGCACATCAAAGGGCATAATCAAGAGTTGACTTGGGAAAAGCCCTCTCCCTGGTAAAATCTCTGTCCACCTCAGCTCAACAGGATTGAACCACATTTTAAACTTCTAAATTACCCCATTGTATCCCATTGGTAAGTAGCCCTCCATCGCCATGGCTCCTTACAGCGTATTTGGCTACTTCTACACTTCCGTTATTTCCCTACTTTCCTGCTCGTTTGAAGAGGCATTAACTTTATATCCTGGTGTTTTTAACCAGGATTCGCAAGATTATTCCCCTCTCTAGGCACCTGCATCTGCGTCTGGTCATGAAGGGGCAAATCAGTAAGAAATCAGGCAACAAAAATTCACCAGTACATTGTTGTTGCATCCCAGGCGCAGAATATTTGGTAAGCATCTGCCAAAGAGATGCACGCCAGAAAACACAAAAAGAAAGGCCACTCTTTTCATCAGCACCGATAATATTGTGGCTATTACGAAAGCTCTCTCATTAGAAATCGAATCCCTCAGAACAACTCTCTGTGTTCCCCACACCATTGAAAAACGAACAAGCCTGTTGATTAAAAAGCTGCCTTTATTATGAGCATTATATATTCTTGTTCAACTTTAGGTCCAGTTCATCTGGTCTGCACCGTGTCACTGCTAGTGCCCATTTTACACTATTTATAGAAGCAGGCAAAATATAAACCAAACTTATTCTTAGAGCTGCGAACAGAGTTCTCCTTCAGAAAGGGACGTCACTGATTAAGAGACCATACTCTAGGACTGGCATATTTTATATGTAGCCAGATCTATTTGAGGCAGAGTTGCAAAATATGATACAGAGGCAGGAGTTGCCAAGAGGGTCGCATCTCAGCTATCCCAGATTCCCTGCGTAGGTTAGATCTGACACGACCCGGGTGGTGTCTGAAAATACCAGCACATTTTTAAAAGGTGATAGGCACAATCCCGCAATGGAAGCACGAGGGAGTTTCTCCGAAGTAAATGTCGAAGGATCGGGCCCGAAATTTCAGCTCAGTCAGCTGAACGAAGGGGGCCCTTGAGAGGGGGCAAAGGGGGGGCGGAGAGTTCATCTCCAGTAGCGTTTGATGCAGAACTCTCGGGTTTTTTATTCCCAGAAAGCTCCAAAAAGCCTTTGCTGATCTCACCCATTATTTATGTTCGCCAGTTGCGTTTAAAATCAATGTATAACTTGACTCTTTAAAACCCCCTTTGAAGAGGTTTACCCAAAGTGGCATTCATACGGCAGCCTTTTATTGCACTATAACACAGTATGTGGGGAAAATAGAAGGAGTTAATTATTGTGGTTGATAGACAACGGAAAAGCAAACGTCTGACCTTTGATTTGTACCATGAATTATTCCGGCAGAAAAAAAACCCGGGTGTTATGTGCAGCTTCCTGGCGGATCAGTTCTGAGTCCCCCTGAAAGTCCTTTGGCTAAGGCTCTGGCGTTTTCAGGGGCTGTCCGTTGGAAAGAAGAGAAGATCACTGTTGTATTATTTTTTCAAGGAGACAAAAACAATTGAACTTTAAATAGAAGAAGTGCCTAACCAACTCAGCACCATTTCCCTCGAGTTCTCTAACAGAAACTCTCGAACAGTATGTATTATTTTCAATGCTATTCTGTACATGTAGATAGACAGTCCCATTTTTAATAAGTATAATAAGCCTCTACAGAGTTAAGGCGTTACCTAAATGCAAGTGACTTAAAACCAGTGCATTGAATCTCTGGCTGTCAAATCACATTAACAGCAGTAGGGTGGCCATGGTTTCAAACGGACTTCCCAAGTCTGATATTAGTATCTAGGTGATCTACTGTACGTGGAATCCAGAGTTAGTTTTTGTGTTCTCATGCAATGCTCTCGATATCCAAAGACAAATTTGGAAACCAACCCATCTGATTAGCGTTTGGGTTACTGGGAGGGGGGCGGGGGGGAGTCGGAAGAGGGGGGTGGAATTTTTTTCACAGTAATACGAGAATGAATGACATCGTTCTGTCTGAACTAGGGTATGTGAACTATACTGCCATCACTTCTGGTTTGTGAATTAGCTCGATATTTACGTGATAGCACAATATGGGCCAAATTTTGCTCGCTTCAACGATGCAAAATTCCCATTTAAACAATGGGAGTTTTTCTCCATTAAAAAGCACAACATGTGTCCCTTTGTTCTATAGAAATTAATATCCATTTGAAACAGTATTTAGAGCCGAATTCTGCTCCTCCTCCCCCCGCCCTTACATCTGAGTGAAGCCAGCGGGCCCAACTCGCTTGAGTAGGGCAAGCAAGATTTGGCACTTTGCATGTAACAGCCAAAAAGAAGAACTTCGGGACCAAATTTTGCTCCCAGTTACAACTGTTGTGAATTCGGAGCAGCTCCACGAGCTAGAGTTTATACGGTTATAACAAATAGCAGAATCTGGACCTATTTTTTTCACATCTTATTGATACCAGTGTGTAATCTCTAAATCACAGAGGGACACAGTCTGTGGTCCTTAATAGAGCAAAATGTCCATTGACTTCTATCCCATTGCCTTCATTGGAATTTCGCTCCATTAAGGACTGCAGAATTTTTCCAAAGTGACCACAATAATTTTGTTGCCGGAAATGGAGCTTCAAAGCAGCCAAGAATCCTTAAACATTTGTTCATTCTGTAAAAATTAAGTGTATTCTATGTGAAGACTGTGAAACAGTTAAATGCTCCCCATTCAAATCTTGGGGTATGACAGTAATCATATTCATATAATATTACAAATAGTACTTATACACAAGACTTTTCATGAATGATTTCTAGTTTAGTAGCTGAAATGATACTATCACAGGAGGGGAACACAAATTACTGGAAAGTTATGGAAAGTTTTATCATCAACGGAAGTTTTTATCAGAGATAACTTTCAAACAAGAATGGTATATATATGTATTTATATAGATTAGACACACGCCTAGTCAATTGTGTTTGCAAATAATCCAGATGACTCCAAATGAAATTTATTAAATCAAGAATCAGGCCCTATAGTAACTAGCTAGCAGATTGTGATTTGATCAATTTCACTCTGTATTGCCACTTTGCTTGTAGCTTTCTGACTAGCAGCTTTTTTTTTTTAACTCACCAGTACATTATGTTATATCGTCATCAGAGACTATGTACAGTCTATGGTAAGCACGAATGTGTAAGCAAAATGTCCTTACTAAATTCCAGATCTGAAGTTCCAGCAGTATAGAGGACGTGTCAGTATCTTTTAAATTGTTTTATTAAATAGCCTGATACTTAGATTCCTAAAAAAAACCCAACAGATTTCCCCCTGAAGAATGCGATTTCTTTTCTGCAAAATCTGGTTTCAGAAACATGTTTCACCTTGAGATAAAACACTTTTTCAACCACTGAGGATCGTGCAAAGATTTTCTATTTTCCTGTGCAATATACCAAAAGAGTGAATATAAAGGATGAGTGACATAAACTTTTTAAAAGACAATCGTATAACAAAACTATATACCATCTTCTTAGAAACCATCCTGTATTAGAATAAGAAACAGAAATGGCCCCCCAAAAGGGAATACACAGTACATTACCTCCCCCCCCCCCAAAAAAAAATTCTGCTCCTACATTTTGGTCAGCATTCTAGGCAAAATATGCTCAACAGATGATAGTAGAGATGCAGCCAGAAAACAACTCCAGCTATTTAAACTGCCAAATGAGACATAAAGCCGCATTGTAAAAATCATCTGGAAAACAGGTTTTCCTATTGAAGTCTCTATGTGTTAATTACTGTGATCTGGAAGAGCTCTATATCTAAACGCCTGGAAGCCGACTTTCACCCCGCATATGTAAATGAAGAAAGCGCTGAATCAAAGCCAGAGGGTTCATGTTCGGATTCATTTCCATGCATGCCTAGACATTAATATGTGTTCATGTAGGGTTCGTACAGTACGAGGTGTTATTTCCTTATAAAGAAACACCAGGTCTCGCTTTCCATTCTCCTTACAAAATTATTCGCATTATTTATGCTACATTGAGCGATCTAATTTCTTCGTGATAGTCAGCTAATTGCTCTGGCAGGTAATTAGAAGCGGTTTACAACGCAAAGGGCTTTTGCAGTGCCCCTCGGATTATTAAGTTGCTCTGTAAATTATACCATATTTTCCGGGGGTGGGGGGGTTGAGGATAACGATCTTTTGAGCAAGTTCTTCTCCTGCGATCGGAGCTTAAAATGCTTTTTAACAGGTTTTATTTTTTTCCCCTGGCTTTTTCCTGGACTCGAATTATTCTAAAGCACGCGATCTGAAGCCCATTTTGTTCGTGCTCACTGGTCCAGAATAACTTGGCCATTATGACCGGGAATGGGCCAGGTTTGAAGCGAGCTTCCTGTGCGCTGGCAATATCCAGCAGCAGGCATGTGGGAAAAGAATGGCTTAAATGGGGACATCTGCTCAGTGTTGCTCATCTCACTCTTACAGCCAGGTCAGGTTAAGAGAATAACCTGGTCGCCACCTTTCCCCCCTCCCTAGTTAATGCGACTTGGGGGGGAGGGGACAGTGGGGACGCTAATTGCTCTGTTATATAGGCAAATAGCTACAAAAAAAAAAGGTGGCAGCTATACTATACGTGGGGCAGTAAATAGATCAATATTGGCGCTTTCGAGGCAAATCGCAGGACTTCCGTCTCTTACGGCGATCCGGAAAACGGGAGCTACAGCTGTTTAATGGTATGCAGCATTGTCGGAGGATCGGGAATTCTTGTATTTAATCGACAAGGATTTATTTGCAGGTTGTCGTATCTCTGCAAGTGGCAGCATGTGAACACCCGTGGGAATGTTTCATTTTTCTTCTTGTATATACTCTGCAAACCGCGACTTCTGGTGCTCTGGTGGTGTGCGTGTACGTGGGGGGGGGGGGTAGTTTTTTTTTAAAAAAAAAATCTATTTTCAGGGCATAACCTGGCTGTAGACAATCACTGTCAATGGGAACATCAGATCTCCCACACCGCTTTCTCAGACGCTTACTGTTTCTTGTCACCCACTTGTAAAGCTTGTACAATGATTCGAACACGTGTGGTTAACCCATCGGACCCAGAGCGGCTCCTAGATTATTTGTAATTAAGCAGAATTCCCAAAGTAACATTTATCTTTCTGAAACGGCGATTGCAATTGTCAACCGTCTGGAGGAGACGCTGGGTAATCTGGAAGCATTACCTCCTCTCCTAACAGAGCAGCATGAAAAGAAATCAATAGTTCCAAGGATAAGAATTTAGTAGTTTTTAACTGTAAGTGGTAGCTGTGAGGAAGTGAGATATAATAGAAACACAGAAAACAGCTTAAACAAATCTATTCTAGGAAAAACCAAAGCGACCTACTGTATTGCAGAGAGCAGGTCTATCTCGCGCATTCTCGCTGTCCCTCTCCCTCTGCATAACAGAAATACATGCATACACACGCACGTAGATTAGAAGCTCACTTTCTCTCCACAACGTGTCTCATGTGCTTACACGATCACTTAGGAACGCCGCTGGTGTACAGTTACACAATATCCGTGAAAGTGTTGCGCAGTTTATATTGTATACACCCCCATCTATAAACATTGTGATATGAACGCACATCTCTCTCTCTCTCCCTATAAACACAATATGTGCATACTGTATTCATAGACAAATCTAAGCACACGGGCATCGGTATTTGAGAGACGCATACCCTCTTTTTGACCAAACAAAACACAACGTTTATCCTCAGTCAGCTGAAAATAGAAGATCAATCTGTGCCCTAGCGAAAATGACTCAGTAAGTAAACCAGGCTCTACGGCAGAGGAGCAATGCCCATTTTGAGACGTCAACCCTTTTGAGATGAGAAAGTCGCAGCATTAAGGCTGTTTAAAAGTAACCTTGAATGTTTTTTGAAAAAAATCAACAGAGTTCGCCTACAGGACTGGGGAAAATACTGTGCTTGCAGGTACAACATGAGATATCAATTAGGTATATTGTGTTCGGTAATAAATACTGCCAGAAAAAGGAGTCTCTGCTTTCAGCAGAAGTCTGCTTCTCATTAGACCAAGATACCCTATTGCACAGCTGCAATCAACGAATTTGCCCAATTAAGGAATGAGAGAAACATCCAAAATCAGCCATAGCGATGGAAAGATGGGGCTGACAATCAAATAACAACATTAATCATTATTTTTGGTAAATGATAATCGGTAATAACAGCACAGTCCTTTTTGGAAGGTGTCTGTGGTTTTTTCCTTCCATTTTTTTCCTCCCAAGCTGGGCCCTTGCCGCCTGGACAGTCTGTTGTCACCGCTCAGTAAATCATTAGACACATAGCCAGGTGAACGTGGCGTTAGAGCAGTAATGTAAAAGGGGGTGCCCGTCTGAATCCACAGGTACAGGTTTTCTTTTCAGCAGGACTGCAAGAACGGAAGAAACTTTGGCCATAAACCCGAGAGCTTCAAAACTGCAAATCCAGAATCCGGAGGGACACCCGCCCCCGGGGGGGGGTCCACCTCCCGCACGGTATTCAGCACCCCAGTCCAAGATAGGAGTTTGCAATGCAATGACCATGAGGGGGTAAGGAATCCAAGTCATTTAGATCCTTCCCAAGGCATATGTCAAAACCTGAATTTAAACCAGTAACATTTAAACAGGCCGGTTTAGCTCTAAGCTGTAGCCTTCACTTTTCCTTTACGGAGATGGCTGAGAAAATGTGCATAATTACTTAGACACTAAGCGATTTAATTGTAACCGTATAACATTCAGGATATGACATGATTATTAATATATCACAACTACGCACAGGTATTATACACGCAAAACACACACTCACAGAGTACAAACGCTTGCAATATAGTCTCATTTTTGATATTTACCTTCCAGGTGTGATTTGTTCATTATTTAGATTAAACCCTTTCCAGCTATGTCCTTCTGAAATAGCCGGAGAGGAACTAGATTTCCACTGTATCAAACAGAAAGACCCCCCCCCCCTCTAAAGCACATTGTATACAGGCAGCTAACCCTTAGAAGCATTTATTTATTTGCTTATCAAGGTACTGGGCGTCAGACAAGGCCATTGTTCTGGTCCGAGGAAAGGGTTACCGAAAGCTATCCTTGCGGGTAAAGTTCTGAGATTGCTAATGTATACCGTAGCCACAAGGTGTTTGGTACACTTGAGCAAGTTGTTCCCAGGATGTAAATTAGGTCCCCAAAGCTGTTGTCCAAATCGAAGAAACAGAGAAATTAATCTGGGAGACTATCCATCATAGCCTGTAATAAAGGGAGCGACATGGATGAGACAGATGATATGATTAAGGAGCTGTGGTCGTTTTAATTAACTTTTTGCTGTCCTGTAATGATCAAACTGGTCAACAGACCCGGTCAATAAGCATGTTAATATCAAACAAATAAAACCAGGGATGATTAAAAACCTCCTGGTTTATTAAATTTGAAATTCAAATGAAATTTATGCCGCAGATGCATACAGAATGCTAATAGATTTTCGCTTTATTGAGAGTGGATCCCACAGGTTTTCAAGAAACAGCACGAACATTTATCTACCCAGTACATTAAACTTCAAATGGAAAAAAAGTTTTAATTAATTTCGGAAAAGCCTTTACTTGCTAGCTTTTTTTCCTCCCCTCTTCCCCACAAACGTGCATATTATCTTGCTGTAATACACCCTTAAGTGTAGTGGTCAATAACGCAAATGCAAACAAAATTGTAAGCTTTCTTAAATCCTCTGCCCAGCGGGCAATGTATACAAAAGGGGAAGGTTACAGATGTTCCTGGGGTGAATTCAGAAATGATCAGCTCACTTCTCTCAAATTTCAGAGCTGCTGTTTTTCCAGTTCCAATGAAACTATCAGACCCAGAGTGATGCTACTGACCCAATTTTTGTGTTTTTTCATTCAGTTACGATTATGCATTTGCCTTTGTTTTTCCCCTGAAACCTTTTGTCAAGTTCCCGTTCTAGTGACTCTACGATCTTTGTGAGAGTTTTTCATTATTTCCAACGTCAATGTCTCACTGCTTTATTTATTCTGACAGGGGAAAACAAACTGAAAAATAAAATCTTTCAGAACAAAATTTAAAAGAAAAGTTAGTAAAAGTATAGAAACAAACAAACTTCATCAAAGGCTCATTTCATACAAAATGCAGACAAATGTGGACGCGATCTAATTAAAGACCTAACCAGAGAGGTTATTTTTAAAAGATACCACTTAAGCACTGTACTTTGCTCATGTATTGTAACACACATAGAGGAACTTTATCAGGTAAATGATCTTTATGCAGTCTCTGGCACGCCACAAAATGCGATTTTCTATTCCGCTTGAAAATCATATTGCTTAAAATGCGTGTTTTGCTCTTAAGCGTTCTGATCTATGTCTTAATAGTTACACTCCAGCTCCAACAGATAAAGGAAGTAGAGATAAAAGTTAATAAGCATTTATACAAGGGAGTCTCTCACGAAAATGCTCCCCCGCCCTTTCTACCGGATGATGGTATTGATTAGAATTAAACCCGAAATTTAAACAAGTGTGCATTAGGTCTGTAAAATGAATATCATTATAGAAGGAGACCAAAGCAATGAAGTTAATTCTTTTTTATTTGTTAAACGGAGTTCCCTCCTTCCCCCACTCCTTCTGGGCTGGCCTGTCACGCCTTCTCAACAGGCTAAAATCATTCAGAGCAGCTCGCAGAGAGAAACACGACATTTATGGTAAACGTCAGTCTTCAGAGAAAGAAAGCAGTTCATTAATTTACTTCACTCTTACTTCAAAGTATGATAATGTATGTTAGCCCCTTAATCAATAGATATGATGTACGGTCAATATCCCCGCAACATTGAAACAAGTCAAAACCCCAAACAAACATCTAAGCCGACTTTGCTACCCGAAATGTACAACGGTGATACAGCCAGAGACGGCTGTATTTTTTCTGAATTTTAGGAAGCTCTGATGCATTTGTTGTTGTTTTTTTTTTAAAAAAACCACACTAAACACCACCCAAACATAGTAGGCCAGTCAAAACAATGCAGCTCTCCGTTGCCCACAGTATTAATAACTTCCACCTTTAAACTATCAACATATGGACGACAGAGGAGAGATTAAACTGCGTATTTTCAATACACAAAGAGGAATAGCAAATGAAAGATTGTTTACACTGTGGTATAGCTGCTGTGTTCCTGAAACTCTGATGACACTTTCTGAGAATATATAGCACAAATTATCCCCGTGTACCTATAACCTAGGGCACTGGCACGGTCCCCACGTGTCTGATATATGGCTTAGTCTGGGTTGCCAAAAACATTCGCACAAAGCAACAGCAACGTAAAAGGAATCCGGATAGAAATCTACCTAACTGCGGGGAGACAGTCATTGTACTTAACTATTTTCCGGTTTCCCTTGAAAAGATAAACGGTCTGAAAGCGAAACGAAGTGAACAGCACTCAGAACAAGCTAGCTATAAGGGAACAAACACCCCATCAGGAAAGTGAGATCTTTGGATCCACACCAAATACCTAACAAACCCCAAAAAGTCCACCAGAAGGCACAATCCATAACTTCTAGCTTCAAAAATCCGACTACGCATTCACTGCTAAAGGGAAAAGGGGGGGAAGGCAGGAGAGTAACAAGATCTACAAAAGAATGAAACTATTGGCACTCACTAAACTGAACATGCTGCAGGGAGTTTTTAGAGTCAAGAAGAGGACTGGGAAGGGGGAAGCAGAAATGCACTTGGGTATTTGTGGGCACCCTGTATTTGTCCACCCGCCCTTACATTTGCAATCTCTCTCTGTGTCTTTCTTTTTGGCGAGCCGCTGTTGCTGCCGCGCGGCTGCTGAATGCGCTCGGTGGTGCTGATGACCTCACGCAGTAACGTATCTGAGAGGCCCGGCGAGGCTGTAGATTGGCTGGCGGGGACTCAGCGGCACTTCAAAGCCTGAGAGGGAGCTACAATTGTGGTGGAATGGGCGGAACTGATCATTGTATTGCACACCTCTAAAAAAAACACTGCCTCTGATTTATCAATATAAAAAAGATCCTCTGAGAGGAGGGCACTTTTGTGTGATGGCAACTTCACTTCTAGGGGTGAGTCTAAGGATTTTTTCTCTTGCTGGTTTAATTAGTTTCTTTTTATTGTCGATTGGAGGGGGTTAAAATAGCCTCTGTCTTGACCAGGGCTATCAGTCTCCTCTATTGAGTTTTTTTTTCTTAAGTACAAGTGAGTTTAGGAGAAAAGAAAGAGGGGGGTGGGGAAGGGGCCAGAGTCACTTTTCAGTGTGCAGGAAAAGGTTTTAAGGGCATTTGTAGAAGCAACCTACAGCGCCCGGGCTGTGCTGTTCCTGTATCCCCGGTGAAGTGTCCTCTCTTCTTTACATGTGACTGCTGGAGGAAAAAAAGCAGCACTTTCTCCGTCCGTGTGCTAGTGCTAATTTGCAACAGATTGTGGTTTTCTTTTTCCCTTTAACGTTTTTCAGCCCGTCGCGTCCAGCAGGTACGTTGAACTTGTCTGTTTGTTTATTAGTACGTAGATAAGACTGTCTAGCAGCTTTTTGCAACCTGGTCTTTTTTTTTTTTGGCCTGAGAGAAGCGAACCTCGTTAGTTCCTGGGGAAAGGAGGACAAGCTGCAACGTAGCTGCCTCCGGGCTGAGGGGGTTTAGTTTTAGTATCGCGGAAATAAATAACTTTTTTTCACCCCCTCTAGGTTTTTCAGCGTTAAAATACCCCAGCTAGCCAGAGGCTACATAAACCCCCACTCTCGTTAGCCAGCCCGTTTCAGAGGAAGCCCGGACAAACTTTCTCTCCCTTCTCGGGGGTAGTGGCGATGGAGCGAGCCTGGGTCAGCGGTTTGGGGAGACCGGCAGAGACGCGATGGGAGGCGGGCGGGCTGTTTCCAGGGCAGGCTCTGAAGCTGACGGCTCTTGTCCCCCCTCTCCGCAGGAAGAACCGAGGTTAGGCTCGACTCCTTTGGCCATGCTCGCCGCCACCTGCAATAAGATCGGCAGCCCCAGCCCGTCTCCCTCGTCCCTCTCGGACAGCGCGTCCTCCTTCGGCAAAGGCTTCCACCCCTGGAAACGCTCCTCCTCCTCGGGCAGCTGCAACGTGGTGGGCTCCGGCCTGTCGGGCTTCGGGGTGGCGGGCGCTTCTCGGAACGGCTCCTCGGCGGCGGCGGCGGCCGCGGCGGCTGCTGCGGCGGCTGCCGCCCTGGTCTCGGACTCCTTCAGCTGCGGCGGCTCGCCGGGCTCCAGCGCCTTCTCGCTGACCTCCAGCAGCGCGGCCGCCGCCAGCTCGCCCTTCGCCAACGACTACTCCGTCTTCCAGGCGCCCGTGAGCTCCGGGGGCGGCGGGGGCGGCGGCGGCTCTTCCCAGGAGGCGGCCGCGCACCAGCCCGTCTTCCTCTCCAAGGTGCACACGTCGGTGGACGGGCTGCAGGGCATCTACCCGCGCGTGGGCATGGCGCACCCCTACGAGTCCTGGTTCAAGCCCTCGCATCCGGGGCTGGGCGCCGGCGAGGTGGGCTCGGCCGGCGCCTCCAGCTGGTGGGACGTGGGCGCCGGCTGGATCGACGTGCAGAACCCCAACGGGGCGGCGGCGCTGCAGGGCTCCCTGCACCCGGCCGCCGGGGGGCTCCAGACCTCGCTGCACTCGCCACTGGGCGGCTACAACTCGGATTACTCGGGCCTGGGCCACTCGGCCTTCAGCAGCGGCGCCTCCTCGCACCTGCTCAGCCCCGCCGGGCAGCACCTCATGGACGGATTTAAGCCGGTGCTGCCCGGCTCCTACCCGGACTCGGCCCCCTCGCCGCTGGCCGGCGCCGGGGGCTCCATGCTGAGCGGGGGCCCCGCCGCGCCGCTGGGGGGCTCGCCCCGCTCCTCAGCCCGCCGCTACTCCGGCCGGGCCACCTGCGACTGCCCCAACTGCCAGGAGGCGGAGCGGCTGGGGCCGGCCGGGGCCAGCCTGCGGCGCAAGGGGCTGCACAGCTGCCACATCCCGGGCTGCGGCAAGGTCTACGGCAAGACGTCGCACCTGAAGGCGCATCTGCGCTGGCACACGGGCGAGCGGCCCTTCGTCTGCAACTGGCTCTTCTGCGGCAAGCGCTTCACCCGCTCGGACGAGCTGCAGCGGCACCTGCGGACCCACACGGGCGAGAAGCGCTTCGCCTGCCCCGTCTGCAACAAGCGCTTCATGCGCAGCGACCACCTCAGCAAGCACGTGAAGACCCACAGCGGCGGCGGCGGCGGAGGGGGCGGCGGCGGGGGCGGCTCCGGTAGCGGGGGCAAGAAGGGCAGCGACACCGACAGCGAGCACAGCGCGGCGGGCAGCCCGCCCTGCCACTCCCCGGAGCTGCTGCAGCCGCCGGAGCCCGGCCACAGGAACGGCCTGGAGTGAAGGCTGCGGCGGGGGGCGGGGGGAGACGCTGGGGCTGGGCGCCCTCCCCCGCGCCCCCGCGGGAGTAACTGTGTAAAGGGGCCATGGACATGTAAGTAACGTGCACTGTTTTCACGGACACTCTCCCCAGGGCCTCCCTTCCCCGCAGCTTCCGCGCCTGTCTCAGCGCCAGGCCCCCTCCAAGCGCGCCTGGCTCGCTCGCACGTGGGTGAAGGGGAACGTGGGGCCAGACAAGAAAAGCTCTAGGGGAAAAGCGGCCAAGGAGGAGGCAGATCGGGACAAAATCGCGTGAGCGAGTCCGAGACGGGGGCCAGCGTAGTGTGTCCCATTGAGAAAGTTGGGGGCAGAAAGCGCCCAGTGCTGCCACTCGAAGCATTTGGGTTGAAAATGGGATTGGAGACTTTTCTTTAAAAAAAATAAAAATCCTTCCGTGTTTATTTAAAAATCACGTGCTCTGCAGCAGATAAATGCCTAATGTAATCGCCATTTCACAGGTCAAGAGCTTTTTACACTTCTAAATAATAATAATAAAAAAACCAACCTACCCCAACTATCAAAGATCCGCCTGGGAGCAATTCAAAGTTGCCGAAGAAGTGGCACATCTCGCGGGCTTGTTTTCTGGCTATGGAGGGAATGATTTTGGAGTGTTATAACAACGTCAAAGTTTTTTATAAACACGTTTTGCAGTTGTTGTTTTTGAAACACAGCGCTAATATTGAATTTAAAACGATTCCGATTTTTTTTTAAAAAAAAGCTCTGCTTTCCAGTGAGACCAGCGTGACTGTATTTGTCTTTTTGAGAAATAGGTTTCCACCCCACTTTACAAATTTAATCTCGTTTGCTAGTCCACCCGTCTATTTGTATAGTTCCCGTTTCTGTACATTCACACGGTACACCGAAAATAATTAGGATTAAATTTATTTTTTGGTAATTAAATTCAAATCCAATGAAGAAGCATCGTTGGTGTCAAGCGAAGCTGTAGATCGAATGCCAAAAAGAGGATGGTGGGGAGAAATAGGAAAATAAAATATTTGTAAAATACATCTGAATCTAATGGTTTGTACAACTGGGGAATCGGTCTAGATTAGCTAACAATTAAATATAACTCCACCAATGTATCGGTGTGAGCTGCAGTTGTTCAGGAGACGATTTTGTATAGTATTTTTCTTGTACATTACTTCTAGTAAATATTTGAAAATATATTGAAGTACATTTGAGCTTTTTTTTCTTTTGTCACGAGAAAATATTAAGCGTTATTGTTGCAGTCCTAGTTAACTGCCTTTTTTTCCCTGGACTTGTTTCTTGAAGTGTATCTTCAGATCGCACTTCAGGATATAGTTTTTGCTTGAATATTAATTTAGATAGGCATAAACCTGTAAGCAAACAATATTTGATAAATGTTGAATGACATTTAATTTAATGGAGCATGTACTTATTTGCATTTGCTGGCAGTTCAGGTATAGTTAAAGTGAGAGTTCTCCTATATTTCATAAAGTGGGTTTGCCAAAACCCATGTATTAAATAAACTGTCCAAGTGAAACTGAACTAACGTTGGCCTATGTGTATTTCCTGAAAATAATATTGATAAATGTTAATAAACACTCCTGACACTACATTAGCGGTTTGCAAATGCTGCAAACTATTTGTCTCATTGTAATGTTGAAATAATTTGAATATTTCACATTGAAATGGAAAGCCTTTCGCTGGAACATTTTAGATTTGCATTTTAAATGCATGAAATATGTAATTGATTTTTATCTGTAATATTTTAAATGGTATTAATAAACTCCAGATAAAACATTCCATTAGGTCAGTTAATTGTTTTTTTTTAATGCAGTCACTGTAGGTGGTTCTTTATTTACCTGAAACTCCTACAGTCTGAATAATTCTCTATATTTTAATGTTAACAAGGGAACACAAGGAATCAAATCTAATTTTAAACTATAGTATCTAATGCAAACTGTACTTGACACAATAAAATGGATAATTAGTCAGTCTGTATGAAAACTACAGCAATAGCTGAAATTAAAGAAAATGCATTAGCATCTACTATTGACCAATGTGCTGATCCTATGAAAGCATTGTGTATGAATTAACTGGGTTGCATATACTTCTTTAATTTTTTTTCCCTCCCCTTTAGGTCAGATCGATTGCAAATGGTCAATATATATTAAAAAGACAATTATTTCTTAAAAATCTAAAGTAAATAAATGTTCTGGGAATGTTTTTTTAGATAGCATAAGACCGCCACCTCTACCCACAAAAAGTTAATTAACATGATGAACCCCAATTTTGTATAGGCATTGGGGAGGAAACTTACCTAACAATTGCCTATGAAGAATTATTCTATCCTGACCCAGGGACCTTCTTCTTATTGGACTCAGAATCTGTTAATTTCAAGGACTGTAGTTTAGTAACAAGGAGCTCATAAAGCCCAGGAGGACTAAAACTGTTGATATATCAGTTGGCTAGTGTCCATAGATGTCAGTGAACATCACTGTAAAAATACTACTGTGAGGGTTTCCTAGAACTGAATATTTCTTACTGATGTTATGGGCATGCATACAATTTTAAAATGTTGGTGAAAAGTCCTAGCCAACTCTTTTTGTAGAACTTTTTTTCTCTTTGAAAACCTAACCTGTTCTATTAAATATAGGACTTGCATTCTGCAGGATTATTGAATCCATGCAAAATTCAGTAACTAAAGAAATATGTACACAGAACTGAGATTTCCACGATTGCACTCTGTGCTTGTATGTGAAATATATAACTGTCTGTAGCATCTCTTAGCAATTGTAAAGGAGTGATGCACCTAGGAACTTGATCCTATAAACTTATGGGCATTTAAAATAAACTGGAAACAGGAATTATTCTAAATAAGCTAAATTTCTAAGCAGCCTTTTCACAAATGTTGCTGTTTGAGGCCTGCAAAGTTTTGCATTGAAACAAAGCAACAGTTCGCTGTGCCTCTTTTTTAATGATGTTTAAATGGGATGAATGTATTTAAACGTAGCTCTATTTACATCTATATGTAAAATGTAGTGGGTTTTGTTTAAATAAAAGTTTGGTTCCGAGGAATATGAGAATAATCTAAAAGGAAAGTTAAATGTTAAAGGTAAGAGGAATGCCTTTTCTGGTAACTCATAATAATGGTCCTTCAGTCTGTCACTTAAAAGAAAAGGAGGCTAACATGACAATAAATAGAAGACTTCTGCTAAATTTATGGAGCTAGCCTTCTGGAATTGGGGCAGGTTTACAACAGGATCTACAAATGACAAAACTCTTCCTCCTCCCCCAAAGGTGTGTGAGCTTTCCCCCGTTCTTTAATGGACTATCTCTTTGGTGCTTGCAGATTGTATAAGAATAGACATTTTTTTCCCTTTAACTTATTTGGGAGCAAAATTCTCATCTTTTTCCCTTTGTAGCTTGATTTATTTTTACTAAACCCATCTAGGTAAGGGCATTGAGTTGTTTGATACCAACTGCAAATTATCCTGCGTTTAAACCAAGCGTTGTGTAGATCAAGGTGGAATTAAACTAGTTGCTGACCTTCAGGTCAAACCGGTGTCCATCAACTCACCTTCCAAGCGCCTTAGAATTATTGCGGCCATTCTCGTTTGCTCTTTGACCTTTTAAATCTTTTTTTCCACAAGCTTGTAGCAGTGTCTATCAAATTTCGTGTCCTACTTTTCCCTTTTATTTCAGCTTTTCATTTTTCATTTTTGCAGTTTAAACTTTTCAGTAGGGTAGAGAGGAGAGACGCATGCAGTTGAGTTGGTTGAAAAATACTAGCGATTTCTGACTCTGCTTAAATGCGTTCTCTCTCTCCATCCCCCATCAGCCTAATATCTAAAGATAATAAAAAAAATAAAAGGTTTCAGGTCTCCCCCCCGAGAATATAAAAAGGAAAATTAATGCTAAACACTTCATGCTATGCGATCCACGATACACTCATCAGCATTTTCGTAGCCTTCAAGAAGTCAATACTGTAAGAATGTAGGATGGCTTCTAATAACAAATAATTCACAACATTTGAATGTACATTATATGTATACTATGTGTGTGGATAGGTAGATGCGCGCTTGCCTAAAATTGGCATACTTTAGTTGTGTTTGGTGAAGCGACTTCTAATTTGGCATTGAGAAGAAAGAGCAAGGAAAATGTGTGAACGTATTAATAGCGTGGTGGCATAAGGTTTAGTGCCTCCAGAATTTAATCAGATCTGATGAAAGGTTGAAACATTTTCACTCTAATTCAAAGTAGCTTGGTGTTTCCTAACATACGGAAGAGAGCCGCATAATCAGCTAGTTTCATTATACTCTACTTTATTATATTAACGGGAGTCTTTAAGAATCAGAGCTTGATTTTTCCCCCACCCCCAACCTCCCTGAGGAAAAAACTGATTGTGAAATATCTACTTTAAATCTTAGACTGACTACTTTTAACTTTTCTACTATCGTCTGTTTCTTTCTTTTCTTTTTTCTTTTCTTTTCTTTCGTTTTCTCAGGCTTTCTGGTTAATTTGCTTGGAACCTTTCAGAAAAGCTGTTTGTTATGCATCAGAAAAGTGTGTACTGGGAGAAACCACTTCAGTTAGCGTTTCTGCACCTGTGGCTTTGAAATGCTGTTTGGAACTGTTCACTTTGCTACTTTTTAAAGTTTCTTTTAATTCCTTATTACGGATCCCGGTAAGTGCAGTTTAAAAAAAACATGGGGAGCTAAATTTTGCGTTAAATGCGGTTACTCCGTATTTACACCTAGGTTACTGGAACCGGAATCTGACCATTCATAGCTCAGCAAGAGGCATAATTATGTTATATACAATGTGCTTTGAAAGGGTCGTTAATGGCCCTAGCCATAGAGGAGCAACTTTGTTTTTCGCCTTTATGGATTTTAGTTTTAGCACGCGCAGTACTTATCTTCCACGAGACTCTTAAAATACAGTACAGTAAAACGCTCCATGCCAGGCGCGTGTGTATATCCGTGTGTGTGTTCCTCATCTCCTGCAGAGGGCAAAGGTCACGGATTCAGCCCAGGCTAGGACCAAACTCCCGTTTTGGGGTGAGGACAGGTAGAGAGCAGAGGAATGTCCAAAATCATGACACTGCCCAGTAGCTGACTCAACAATTAAACGACTTCTCCCTTACCTTGCCATGGAGCCTTCTTCCCTTCTCAGGACAAGTGCTAGAAGCCAACTCCTGCTTATTTCCAGCAGCGGATCTGAGCTTACATTTACATATTTTGGGAGCTATCCCTTGTCGCTTTTTCCTTTGCTCCGTTTGGCCAGCCCCACCTTGATAGGTCTAATGGATGCACCTGGCATTGAGCGCTGACAAAGTGCAGCTTCTCATACCGGGGTAACATTCCCCGGGATTTCAAACATTTCAAGTCACGGTTTATCCTGCGCGTTTGAATCTAGCATGGTGTAGATGCGGGAGGAGGCGAAAGCGGTCACATAACGACTTGGGGCTCACCTGTTCCGCGCCCCTGCCTGCTGTGTCCCACGGAGCTGCAGCATCATGGCAGGACTTGGGGTTTGGGGTTCCTCCCTCCTCATCCTCCCTTCAGCTCCTGGCCTGGCTTTGCGCGACACACAAGCCCCCTTCACCCCAGGCTGGACAGGCCTCCTGCCTTCCCCCTGAGCAGGCTCAGAGCGCCACCCTGCGCTTCCCCCGGCCGGGACCACAGCGCACTCAACGGTGGGCGCTTTCCAGACGGGATTTCTCCTAGCCCTGCCCTGCCCTGCCCCGCGCGGCGGGGGGAGCCAGGCGCTGGACAGGACAGGCGGGCCGGAGAAAGCTGCCAGGCTGTTTGGACTTTATGCCTCGGACTTTTCTGATGATTATTTTTTCATCAGCTCTAGCGAGGCTGTGGCGGGGGAAACCCGGGGGGTAATTGTCAGGCCCGGCTCACACTCGGATGAGGAGGGACGGCAGGTCCGGGTAAATCTGGGTTTGGCTCTGCTCTGGTGCGGCACTGACTGAAGGGCACTGGGTGGACGCCGGGCCCCACTGGGGTCAGTTTCAGTACCAGCGGAGCGGTTCGCCCGGCCAGTAGCTGCCCCGTTCAGCAAGGCAGAGGCGGGTTGCGGTCAAGCTCTGTCCGCCTTCGCCCTTTACAGGGATCCGGAGCAGTATCAGCTAGTGGGGCTGCCCCACTCTCAGCGTCACTGGCCCGCTCCCTGCGCCCTGCTCCCGCCCCACGTTGGCTTCTGCTCCTAGCTGCAGGGCCCGGCCCTTTCACCCCCTACGTGAGCCGCTTGCTGCCGGTGCTGGAGTTTCTCCGACAGCCACGTTGCATTCTGCCCTCGCGTTGCCCCCTCAGTTCTCCCCTGGCTGGGGCGGGGGTTCTGCAAGGCGTCGCCTCTTCTTGCTGGCCTAGCTTCAGGGGCTTGGCTTCGCGTGGCTTCAACTCTTTCCCCTCAACAATTGCTAGGGGGCGATGCTAGACCCAGGCCCGACGGTGGCTGCCCACCGAAATACCTTAAAAAAACCCCATCGACTTTTTGGAGCAGAGACTCCCCTAAAATCAGAACTGGTCCCTCTGTGATTGGTGCACTGAGCCAGTAGAGATGGCCAGGTCGGTGCACAGCCTTGCCTATACCTGTTGCACTGATGAGAGTGATCACGTCTGTTCCCACAGCCCGCTGGACGGACTCGCTTTGCTAGGAAAATGACGGGTTTCCCGTAGGCGCTCATTCATCCGGAGCCAGCTAGCGCGCAAGAAGCAACAGGGCTTCGTTGGGCGGCTTATACCTTTACAGAGCGATTTACCTCTTGCAGGGGTGCTGTAGCAGTGTTGGTCCCAGGCTATTAGAGAGACAAGGTGGATGAGGTAACACCTTGTATGGGAGCAACTTCTGGGAGTGAACTAGACAAGCTTTACCGCCACACTCTGCTATTCTACTTTCTGAGGGCATTGTTTGGTTTGTAATTCACGGACCCCCAATTTCAAGCACAGGACCACACAGTGGTTTATCGTGGAAATAATCTGATTAGAAACGTGCCTATGTATTTATATACATGCAACGACATATATAGTGACATGCTGCCCTTCAGCGTTTCATATCATTCTCTTATGCTGCAGCGTCTCTTTAAGCAAGCAAATAACTCACTCACCTGGGTTAAAGCCACACGCAGAATTGGGCTGAACTGCATGAAATCAAAGCCATGCAGACGTTAGACTGCCCTTTCTGAACTCGCGCCATTGTGCCTATGCATTACCCCACACAACAGGTAACATCAGCGCCTTGCAGCATTAAGCACCGAGGGGTGAGTGGAAATTGAATTTCTTTCTGTGCTGACACCTTCTAATGGGCCTCGGAAGGTGAATAATTATGCGGTGTAACACTTCACGGGTTGTTGGAGTGGGAATTCCCACTGAGCTGTCACCACCGACCAGAATCCCCTCGGTACACTCGATGCTAAATGAGGCTTCACAAGTAGCAGCCACAAGTGGCTTTCAACTCTCTCTTTTACTGGAGATCATAGCCAATTCCCTCCCTTCCCTTTAGGGAGTCGTCTTTACCCCTCCGCTCGACTAAGGTTTATTAACGACTATTTTTTTGGGCGTTATTCTCATTAGAGGTTTTAATCGTTAAGCGTTAGAAGGAGCCGCCGTTTAAACATTCATGCTCCGTAGAGGAGCATCTGCTCGCAGCCTAGCTACACTGACCTGTTTGCCAGAGAGATCGATCCTCTGGCAAACAAGCCCCCGTTGGTTTGCCTTAAAAATCTGATCCCAGAACGTATGTTCCCTTAAGTATAAACAGTCACTCCTTGCAGTCTGGTAGGTGAAGCGCTGGGATTGCTAGGAGGGTAGGAAGCGATCAGCTAACAATATTTATTTGGCGATGTGAGCCGCTCGGTTGATTATTCTGACTTTCTGTGCAAGACGGAGAGGGGTGAAGGAAGAAGAGCGGGTGTGCAGGTGCTTTCACTTAACGCCAAGAAAAGTAACACATTATTTTTGTCACACATCAAAGCACCATTATTATACGAAACTCTTGCAAACCTTGGCGGCACCAAAGCCGTATTTAGAAAAATTGCTCGTATTTATTTTTTCCTGTTCTCAATGCTGGGCAGGAGAGAATTTACAGTGTAGGATGCGCTTTGGGATCTGCTAGTAGCAATTTAAGCACTTACTTTTAACGCTACACTATACCATTTTCAAAACTGCACTTGGGAGATTTAAATCCCAGAGGAATACTTCAAACGACTGTGCAGTTTGTTTTTAAACAAATTCTTTCGACACGTCAGGAAGAGTCTTTCCCCGAGCTAGTGATGGGTGTGCTATTTTTGCTGCCTTGAATTTTTCCACACATAATTCAGCACACTGTCCCCCTGGTTTTGTAAGAAAGCTTTCTTACTTGAATCCAGTAGCAGAACGCGTTATTAAATTCTTACAAGTCTTTTAGCAACTGCTTTGAAAGGGACTAAACAATGAGACAATCAACATTCCATTGATTTCACCCAAGACTCTAACAATGCTACCGGCTAGTCATGTTTACGTTGTATGGGAAATTAAATCTCTCATAGACCAATGGTGCAGCCCAGAATTTCCACAGATTACAATTGTCAATGTTGATGGAGGAACGACTGCAGGGTTAGGCCTACAGTGAAGAAGTAATGACCAGCAAAGAAACTACCTTCAGACTGCAATTGGATCTACTTATACTGAACCCAAAGGAGTTATGCTGCCTAATTTAGTGCGTTCAGTTACACATAACCCACTATCAGATTTTGAACTACACCAAGGAAGAAGCTTTTGTGCCTGCAAGTGCCCACCCATACTCCATTACATACCTATTCCCTCCCCTTTAAGTTCTCCCTATGCCTCTAATAGTAGTAGTAGTAAGAGAATATTTTTAATAATACTGAGACCAGATTATCTAACCACCTATTTTTAACCAATCCTCCCTTGTCAGAAATTAATTATAATTGCCATATCATTGCAGTACCATTTCCTCTGAGACAGTTAAACACACCCCACCTTTTGCCTGTATAACTTATTAGCAGGATAATCTCTCTCCTCTCCTCCCTCATTTTTAATACATATACCATGACATTGTTGGAATATATACAGGTAGATGTTATTGCTTTTTTTTCTATTTAGTTGGACAGTTTAAGAGGGATTTCTATTTTAGGATAAATTGTTACCTGAATAAGTGCAGTAGTACATGAGACACCACTAAGAATGCTCACTTAACTGTTTGCTAGATATGCTTACTTTGTTTTAATAGTAGATTAATTTTTTCCCATCACTTGGAGTCTGGGTCTTGCACCTCTTAAAGTGTTTACATATATTGGCAGAGTCTGAGTTTTTATGGCTAACTCCCTTCCATTGAGAAGAAGGAAGCTTAATAATGAAAACACTTTCCAAAAACATTTAAAAAAATTAACTAGACTTCTATAATGTTGAAGGCAATTGATTATTTATGGTCACCTGTACAACTATCTTCTACGCTCTATGCAAACACAGATTTTTTCCTTTATGACTCCAGAGCAATGCATGGCTGGAGGGATCACTATCACCCAAGCTTTTCACTGCTTGCTCTGCACCAGTGGTTCTCAATCTTTCCAGACTACTGCACCCCTTTCAGGAGTCTGAGTTGTCTTGTGTATCCCCAAGCTACACCTCTCAAAACTACTTCCTTACAAAACCAGACATAAAAAATACAGAATTGTCACAGCACACTATTACTGAAAAATTGCTGACTTTCTCATTTTACCATATAATTATAAAATAAATCAACTGGAATATAAATATTGTACTTACATTTCACTGTATAGTATATAGAGCAGTATAAACAAGTCATAGTATGGAATTTTAATTTGCACTGACTTCACTAGTGCTTTTTATGTAGCCTGTTGTAAAATCAGGCAAATATATAGAGGAGTTGATGTACCCCCTGGAAGACCTCTATATAGCCCCTGGGATACATGTACCCCTGGTTGAGAACCACTGCTCTACACATCTGCAAGTGCCTTTTGAGCTGCATTCTTTGGAAAGCAGCCAATATTACCTTTGGCCACCATTAGGAGCAACTCAGTGATATGACAGATCCAGCGCACCAAGTCCAGGATTGAGAGCAAGGAACTCCTATATTCTGATTCCCACCTCTGACATTGTCTTTCTAATACACTACCCATTAAAGTGAACAACCTCTCCGCCTCAGTTTTCCCATCTGCAAACTGAGGTTAATATTTAGCTACCAACTTTAGTTACATAGAAGTGATTAGTTAGTTTTTGTAAAGTGCTCTCTAATAACATTCAAGAATCTGCCAGAATGTGCAGTAGACCTTTGCCAAACAGAAGTACAAAAGCCCTGAGAGTATTTCTAAAAATAGACCTTGCAAAACTTTTTTCAGATGTGGCAGCAATAAACAGATCCCAACACAAGCAGCTTGCCCACTCTCACCCACACAGTGTTGCCCCAAGTATCCTCATGCTAACCTAAACTCAATCCATAGGGCAACAGTCAGTTATGAACTGTTGTCTGGGGTACTTGGGGAGGCTATACTATCTGTTAGGCATAACACCCGGTGAAAAAAGCCAAACAGTAAATGTACAGATTTTTCTCCTGCCTCTTTCAATGAGATTTTAATAAAAGTTGAAAGCAAGAGAGTAAAATGTTTACGTCAGAACTGACATCTTTCTATTTCCTAGTGGTATTTCATTTTGATTTTGTTATTTGACAGGTAAAAATATTAGTTTGTAATGTAACTGTTGGCTGTTCACCAAAATGATAATGGGAGAATTAAGAGGAGGTTTTAAAAAGGAAAATCTAGAAAATACTGAAGTTGGCACATCACTTGGTGGACAGAGAGAGTACTGCTTATGAAATAGAGTGACTTTCAGTGGTGTAACGTTTGGTGACTTTCTTCTACAGCTTTTAAAGGCTTTACTTTACACTGTATATACTTTATGCAGTATAGTTTCTGCAGAGAAAATTCTGTGTGTGAAAGAATGCCTATGCCAAAAGCAATATTACAAATATCTTCTCATTAGTTTATCATGGTTGTACATTTACAGGAAGGACCTGAGAGTAATATTGGTAACTAATGGGTACATTTTCAGCACAAAGATTTAGCCACATGTTGATAGGAATCATAATGTGGGTAAATCCCTGCTCTGATATCTTGCCCTTAAACACTCTTGTTAGTTATAACTAACTGTACAGGGACGTTCTAACTCCTGCATAACACAACTCTAATAATTTAAATGACAAAACTGGTTTCTTCCCTTTTATAGGCCAAGTTTACCTTATACTATACAGGTAAACTTTCTGAGTTCGCTGGGAATTTGCCTGAGAAAAGACCAGGTTGAAAACTGAGTACAACCTCATGATTTGTCTAAGTCCTGCAGATCACAATAAGAGATACAAGCAGCCAAAATAAGCAAGATGCTTGTCTCCTTCCTCTAAAAGAAACAATCAATTTGGAAAGTGTATGATAAATCTAGCACTGCTAATGGAAGTTATGCTCTTGAACCATGGTCTACAAAAACCAAAGCAGCGTCCCCTGGGCAGCTTTTGTCTAGACATATGTAAGGTTATGGTCTGAACTAGGCATACAGGCCAAGATTTTTTTTTTAAATGAATATTTTTGGGTACCAACTTGAGATAGCTGAATAGACTCTGACTTTCAGAAAGTGTTGAGCACCCACTAAATGAAAAATCAGGGCTTTTAAATATGTCACAAGTCAAGTATGCAAAAATTGAGGCAAATAAAATCATCAGTCTCTTCTGAAAACCTGGGCCACAGAGTTATAGCCATACAACCAAAACTAAATGTGATAAGTGGTTAAGGCATTGCTTATTGGTTTGAAAATAGTGTGCCAACTCAAAATGCATTAAGGTAAATTTATTTTTTCAATTGCATGTTTATGGTTAAAACAAAATAGCTACCAAATGCTAACACTTGCATGTATAAAATTCAAAAAAATTAATGATATTGGAACCAAAAAAGTTGCCAGGTAATCTATTAAAAAAATATATGTATAACAAACATTTTATTGGTTTATTTTAATTACAGATATCAAAGAAAAGTATGCTTCTAAAAATAAAGACATCAATTTGATTCCACACACGACTCTCACCAGTAGTCAAAATCTAATGAATTCAATCTCTAGGGATCTTTACGTTTTATGAATGATGTGAGAATACTTCACTTAGCTGTCACTTTCCCACTGTTTCTAGATTATATGTATAATTAAGTATGTAACTAGAAGCTGCCCATATAAAAGTAACCAGATGTTTCTTGTGATCATATCTGGATTCTGAAGATATCCAGAACTACAAACAAACAAACAAAACACTTTCTGTCTTGCCAAGTTAGAGCTGGTATGGATAACTGAACATGTCCTGCCATGACTCTTCTTGGATCCCTTAGTCTTCCATTGTTTCAATTCACTTAAGTTTAAACATTTTACTTACAAAACAGAAAAGGTGTAATAAATATGATGAAGAATATATGGCAATAGAATATACTTTCATAGTGTCTTTTACTGCTTTGATCTGACGCATGGAAAACTATGTTTTTCATTCATGTTTAGTGCTATGTACAGACTGCTTGTAGGACACTTGTTTTTACACAGATCCTATTTGTACACATTTTAGAATTCTATTTCTGGTAAAAGTAGAAATATCCCTCTATTGTAAGTAATATCTTGGGGTAAAATGCCATGGCTGTCAGAGAAGCCAAATACAAAATCAATGGAGGCTATATACCACATCTTTCTTGCTCTGTTAAATGCCCTGCAGCTAATCTAACTCTACAATTAGAGGATTTGTACACAAACTCCTTAAACTGTTTAAACTCAGACAGTTGTCAGTTTACTATACTTTAAGCTTTCAAAGACTTATGAGGGTACAAACTCACTTTGATAAAAACCTATGATCTATCATTCTTATATCATACATGTTATTTAAGGTACAAGTATTAAAACAAGTTACACAATGGGATAAAATATTGTTAGGCCCCATTCTCTAAAATGGGCATAAATAGTGCTAGGGCCTACCCTCCTTCCTGGTTTAGTAAGTGAAGTGTGAAAGGTCATTGTAGCAATAATCCATAAAGGAAAGAAATACAACCCTAGTACTACCAATCTGAGTAGAAATTTTGTACAAGAAACCTGTATTCTGGAATAACTCCCCATGCTGCAATAAATATGCTGGTCAATTTCCCTATGTAGCCAAGGCCTTACACACTTCAAAATATTTTATCCTGTTTCTGGGGAATTATCTAGCACAGTGCAAGTGCCACTGCAAACTAATCTAGTGGTGGCACTTGTCCATGCAGGAAACCAAGATATTAAACTGGTCTAGCGGTGATGCTCTGCACTGGAGACCCTGGAATACTGCAAAGACAGAATGCTCCGTTACTAAGGAGACTCAGTCTCCTTCAGGCTGAATAAAGAGCAAGGCTGACTCTTTAAGAGTCATAGCTTTGCAATCATTACTTGTAAAGATCACAGTCAAGATGTAGCATTTTGTGAGTGTCAAGTTTATAAAAAAAATTCTCCTAAAAAAGTAAGAGGAGGGGTTGTGGAAATCTACGGGTTTCTGATGGAAATTTAAGTTGACCAGGAAGAACTAAATTAGGAAAGCAACAATGAAACTAAATAGATGCTTAAGGGAAAGTGACATCTTTGGCTGTGATGCAAGGTCCAGCTATTGAGGACTGTTACAAAGACATTTAATCAATTATGGTAATAATGCCTGAATTCATTAGATAAAACAGGGTATTTTATGACCATACAGATCTTAAAATCTTGCTGTATTTCTGAAATTAATCTGAAAATGCTTTGCACTTCTACAGTATCTTCCTGATAAGATTCTCAAAGCTCACTGAGTCCTATTTTCCAAATGGGGAAAGTAAGATCAAGTCTACACTAGAAAGGCTTTGCTGATAAAGCTCCATCTGTACAGTGTAATATTTGTTTATAGATTCATGGAGATTTATTAGGACACTGCAAGTACATGGTGACCAGATAGCGAGTGTGAAAAATTGGGACACTTTTTCACCAGCGGTGGGGGGATAGTTGCATATAAGAGGGCTTGTCTACATTATCGCTTAAATCTATGTAACTTATGTTGCTCAGGGGCGTGAAAAAAATTACCCTCCTAAGCGACGTAAGGTACATTGACTTAAAGTGCTGTCTATACCACACACTGTCGGCGGGAGACGCTCGGCCGTCAACTTAGCACATCTTCACCAGATGTACCGCAGTAGAAAAGACAAGCCCTAAAGACAAAGCCCTTAATATCGTGACATCTGGTTACCCTATGCGAGTAACAACTCCAGCACACACAGGTAGCACTGAACAGCCTGCTACACCCCAGGTTCTATCAACAACATAACATACAAGACCACAACTTAACACTGTCAGATATAGCCCCATCTCCTGGTGGAGGTGCTGTCTACTACAGTAATCACTACAATAGCAAAGCCCACTAGAGGGGCAGTTTATACAGGCATAAGGAGATCTTTTGTTGGAATAGGTAAACTGTCCCCTTGAATGACATAAGGTATATCATCAAAAGGACTCTTTTGTCCTCATAGCTGTGTCTACATGGGTATGTGTGTGTTTGCTGGCATAGTTATGTTGGTCTGGGTTGTGGATTTTTTTCTGACTGACATAGCTATGCCAACAAAACTTTGTAATGTTGATCTGGCTTAAGGCAAAGAGGCTGAGTAACTTGCCCTAGGTCACACAGGACATTTGTGGTAGGGTTGGACTACCGATATCCTGACTCCTTCCTGTGCTCTGACCAAAGGAGCATCCTATCTTCTCCTCAAAACACAGACTATTGTTTTGCCTGTTAACACCATGATAGTTAGTGCTCAAAGCCCCCGATTAGCATTGAGGTCCCCTTGTAGCAAGTGCTCAGGTAGACACAGGCCATGTCTACATTAGGAAAAAAAGGTGTATTTTTCAACATGATAGTGAACATGTTGTAACACTCTAGTGTAGACAGAGCAAGTTGTAATTTTTCCTAATTTATCTGGTTGAGAGGAACCCTAGGTTCATCTTGACTAGCTAAATCAAGGTAAAATACACCTTGCCCTGTTTATACTACAATTTTGTAATACTGTAGATATCTCATTGTACAACCCTACCCCCCCAAAAAACCCCAAACCCCCCCCCCCCCCAACACACTTTTCTACATACTTACAGCCCTCACCCTGAAAAGAGTGAAATGAGACAAAGGGATATGACAAGGCAGAGAAGGGTTCGAGTTAGAGGTAATGAAAATATAACCCTATGTAGGTTAGCTATTGCACAATTTAAGGCTTCCAAATCACTGAAAGTATGTGTGTGTCTTGGGATTTTAAAAATAAATAAAATCAGGTATTTCCAACTACTGACCCACTCATCCTCTACTCATTGGCTGATTTATTGTGGGTGTCACAGTAGGAGTGGATCTGTCTGAGGAGAAGATAACAGCTTTATGGCTTAATTCAGAGAATGCTCCGTGCATGTGAAGCAGTGTGGAAAGAACTATGACAACTCTTGTGGCAGAAGCAGAAAAATGGGCATTTCATGGTGAAATAACCGGTGCAGGGAAGGGGCTGGTGAGGAGGGAGGGGGTCATAACATAAGGTAAGCACTTGGAACTGATGCACAATATTATTAATGAGTTTCCATAGCTACTGTATAAATAAATAAAAAGCTGTGTGTGTCCCTCTCATTATAATTCTAACAACGTTTTAATTTGTGTTGCAGAGTCTCTTTGAAAATTTTTATCCTGTAATATTTTTAAACCAATTAGTAAATGTACAATTTTAAACTGGACAAGGATTTATCCATGAAGCATTAATTTAAGAAATTGTTTTTATGAGAACAAGAAAGGTGGGATGATGCATCAGTGTGAGGGCTGTTACTGGGTTATGATTAAAGCTGATGAAAATAAAGGTAACCATGATGATTCATCAAAGAAGCTTTCTCCAGCCACAGTTTGTAAAGATCTAGGATCAGAGGCCACTCAAGACAATCTGCTGCACTAAGTAAAACTTCAGTGTGTCACCTCCGTCCTCATAGACTTAGGGCTTGTCTATACTTCTGGCTAAATCGGCACTGCTATGATTGATGCAGCAGTGTAGATTTAACGGGTCTGGTGAAGACAAGCTAAGTTGATGGTAGAGCGCTCTCCCATCGATGTTTGTACTTCACCTCCCCAAGAGGTGGAAGATAAGCAGGTGGGAGAGCATCTCCCATTGACATATCGTGGTGTAGACACCGCTGTAAGTCGACCTAAGTTTCTTCAACTTCAGTTACGTAACTTACATAAGTGAAGTAGCGTAATTTAGGTCAATTTATAGCTTTAGTGTAGACCAGCTCTTAGGGTGGCAAATTTGGCTCTGCCACTTTTCTGTCATGATGAAGGGGCAGCTGGGTTAAATTTCAATGAATGGTGTTATGAACCAGCACACTGGGACAATTTAGCAGGGGTTGTGCTGGATTCTTCTGAGGAAAATTTAAAAAAAATCAAGGTTGATTTTTATCTAGAAGACATGCTCTAGTTCAAACAGAAATTAAATCCTCTGGCCTGTGTTATGTAGGAGTTCAGATTAGATTATCATAATGGCCCCTTCTGGTTTTACAATCTGTGAAGATAAACCATGGTAATTAAGAGTAACTGCATGATAAGAGTAGCATTATAAAATGATTTGTTAATCTGAATGAAAGAGGCTGAACTTCTAATGTATTACTCTGGCTAAGATGGAACGGGCTGGAACACACTTGGGGCTGGTCCACACTACCCCCCAAGTTCGAACTAAGATATGCGACTTCAGCTATGTGAATAACGTAGCTGAAGTCGAAGTATCTTATTTCGAACTTCAAAGTACTCACCACTGGTCCACACGGCGGCGTGCAGGCTCCCCCGTCAACTCCGCCTGCTCCGTTCGTGGAGCAGGATTACCGGCGTTGACCGGGGAGCACTTCCTGGTTCAATTTATCGCGTCTAGACAAGACGCGATAAATCGAACCCAGAAGATCGATTGGACTCCTCCGATGCGGCGGGTAAGTATAGACGTACCCTTGGTCTGGGTCTGGGCGGGAGGTCCGATAATCAGAGCTGGTTGGGAAATTATTCCCCCCTCCCCAAATATTTTTGATGAAAATGAAGTTTGTTTAATTTTAATCAAAATATTTAGACTCTTTTTTTGTTTTTGATGAAAACCTGAAAAATGTTGACAATTGTTTTGTGTGTGTACATTTTGTTTGGTTCAAAAGCCTTTTTTAGTCAAATATCATAAGATAAGACTGGATATTTTGAGAAACAGAAATAAACTATGTCTAAGGCTATGTCTTTTCTGTGCTATAGTATGGACTATGGGGGTGTGAATTGCAGAGCGCACCTCTTTCAAACGGGCCTCTATTGCCATGATCTAGGTACCTTTTAGTTTGCATCGGCAGCAGCCACATGGGGGAAGTCAGAGTGCAATTCTTTGGTGTGCTGTGCAATTCACCCCTCCATAGTCCACCCTGCAGGCCAGTGTAGAGAAGCTGTGTCTTACTATCATATTTCATGCTGTGAACAGGGACACTTATATAACGCTTCACTGTATGCGGGATGAAATATATGTGAGTAGGATTTGATGCTTCGTAAACTGCCTGAATATCTGTGGATTTATGGAATGGAATCTTCCATGATCCAGATTGTTTTCAATTGTTAATATTTGCATTTTATATATTTTATACATGTGAATATCTGCACTGTTCTGCAACATTCTGGATTAAGGACATTTCATTATATTAAGTGATATAATAGGGTATTCTGCATATCTAGCCATAGCTGAGGAAGCTGTAGCTGCTGCTTTAGTCACTTCACCTATAGGCAGAAATAAACCTTTCAGTAGGATTGGCCTGACTTATGCTAGGCTGTGCATAGCAGAATCTGAATTAGTTACACTTTGGGCTAAGACTTTTGGAAGATAAATTTACGCCAAACTCGGAACACACTTAGCACACACAGTTTGGAAGGATCCCATATATCATAACTTGTATATTGCAGCCAAGATTATACTACATTTAAGTGGCTTCTCTGAAAAAAGATGCACAGATAATGTGAGGATTTAGCCTTTAGCGTTTTAAAGAAAAAAAACTTGTAACCCTTTGACAGCTTTCAAAGTTAGTTTATAATTTCCTAACCCCCTTAACAGAATCATAAGAACATGATTAAATATAAAATGTCTCTTGGAAATTGGGCCTCTCTTAAAAGTGACTGCTAAAGAGAAAAGGCCTTGTTTTTAAAGGAGAATTATAACCACTTGATTGTTTCATATTGCTGAAGAATTCCTTTGGGGAATGGAGAACTAGTAGGATTAGGACATTAAAAGAGATAGAAACTTGAGAAAACTGAGATGGATTTTTGTTCACACTCATTTAACTCAAATTCTTGACAAACACTTGGGAGAAAAGCTTTGGGAAGATTCAGTACCCTTCCACCGTCAGTTCTGAGCTGAGCACATTCCTAAATCAGTTCTCCACAAAAACAGTGAAATTAAGATATTGTCTCATTGTTTCCTTGTCTTTTTATACCCATGTGTTGTCTCTTGTCTTATATACACACACACACTTATATTGTAAGCTCTTGAGGGCAGATATGGTATTTTTGTTCTGTGTATGTACAGCACCTAGCACAGTGGGGTCCTGATCCATGATTAGCCCTCCTAAGTGCTATGGCAATACAAATAATAATACAATACAATATTTCTAATGCAGAAAAGAAGCAGAAGGAAAACTTAAATACCCATAAACTCAATGGCAGATCTGGAAATAATACAGCCTATTAAAATCCCTAGCAGGGATTCTGTAAATTTAAATTGGGATTTATGGGTTAGTGGATTAGTAACTAATTTAAACTCGAGATGCATTATGTAATGAAGCCTGAATATGGATCCAAACTTTTTACAAATTTTGGGTTGTTTGATCAGGTCAGGCCCATT
This sequence comes from Chelydra serpentina, assembly GCA_037349315.1. Lineage (NCBI taxonomy): Eukaryota > Metazoa > Chordata > Testudines > Chelydridae > Chelydra > Chelydra serpentina. Next base: position 24,340,699 of record JBAIAC010000048.1, read on the forward strand.
GCTAGTTTCAACAGTAGCAAACATATAATGATTTAAACCAACTTTTATAAAAATACCAAGAAGAACTCTAACATTGATTTCAAATGATATATAATTACGATTTTTATATCTACACTCGATATATCTGCTAAAGCAAAGAGTTCCCGTCCAGTTGCATATTTTATGGAGCAGGTAGAGGGAATAGAGTAGCCCTACATGAGGGAAATACTGAAACATGTTCTGCAGATAACATGAGAAAGAGAGGTTTTCCCATGTTACCATTGACTCAGTATTAAACCCCAGCCTATGGTTTAAACCTCTCCAACATAGATTTCCCAAAAAGGGCATCTTTCTACTCCAAAGGCAAGAACGCTGAGCAAGTTAAACTACTCCAGGTCCTGCGGAGCATCTGTGTGTCCAAAGAAGAGTTGCTGGTAAGCCCACAAGGTCAGATCACATCCTCTGGATGCTAACTACTCTTTTTCCTGACAGCTCATTTCTAAAGAAGGCCTCAGGGGCTATCCTTGTTTTAGAGCTGTGTTTGTGCATTTACTAAATTAAAATAGGCTTCACGCTTTGCCATTAGTTGCTGATGAGTTCCTTGTTCTATTATTTTTCCATTGTTAATAACAACAATGAGATCTGCGTTCTGTACTGTGGACAGCCTGTGAGCAATCACAATACAGGTCCTTCCTTTCCGTGCCTGGTCAAGGGCCTGTTGCACCACCTAGGGAAAAATACAGAAGACATTACGGACTTGGTTTTAACACCTTCTCAGAACTCAGACCACTGGCAAAATTTGGATCTGTAATTGACCAACAGTGCACTCCCACCAGTGGAAGATGTAGTGTACACAGGTCACAGGCATTTTAAATCAAATTTAGCCAAGTCTGATTTGAATAGGATGAAAGAGTGGTAAGAAGGCTGCAGGTTCTCTGTGTTACACGTCAACAATTATGGCCACAGTAGGGAATTCCAGCTTTGAATTTGCCTACTGTGCCCATGCCCTAAAGGCTGGTCTACATGGGGAAAGACAAGTCTGGACAGTTCAGTAAGCTAAAATAAATATTTCTCTTGGGGAGAGGTTAAATATATACCCAGTCTTCCACCTGTGGCACAAAAGTTTAGGCCATACTTGCACATACAAAGCCACATTTAAAACATAGGCTTGGTGTAAAACCTATATCAGCATAGCTGTGTCAGTTAAGGGTGTGAAAAAAACCACCCGCTAGAGCCATAGCCCTGCTGACAAAACTTCAAGTGTAGACACAGCTAGGTGGACAGAAGAGGGTTTCTGTTGGCATAGCTAACTTTAGGAGGGGGTGTTCTTTCAGCAGCAGAAAAACTCCTTCTGTCAGTGCACGCTGTGCCTACATGAGGGGGCTATGCTGGCAGAGGCTTTATAGTGTAGAGGTAGTCATAGTCATCAGGCAGTTTTGTAGTGTGACCGTAGTATAACATATTTTTGTCTTGCTTTTGAGGGCAGAAAAAACAAAACATATTAGGGACCATACTTTAACCTTGTTAAATGCACATGATAAAACATAGCTCCCTAACCTAGGAAAACACATATTTCTCCTCCACCCTGCCACCGTCCAGACACGTAAGCACAGATTCTCAATGGTGTTTAACATGGTTAAATCCGTGTTATAGACAGGACCTTGGCAAAATGCATGTGGATCTTCCTCCAAAATCAGTATAGGGAGAGTGATGTCTGTCCAAAATTGGAAGAAGTTTTAAACAATTTTCTTTCCTATTTGGCCATTAAGGCACTTAGCGCCATACTCTATCACCACTGATTTCAATGAAGCTACTTGTGGAGTCAGATGCTACTCAGTGAGAGTCAGGGTATGAACATCTGGCCTTTTTGTAGTGACCTGCTGTGGCTGTGCCAAGGTCTAGGGAGAATCCATGAAATCGCATGCTGTTCAGGACGATCTCACAGGATTCTGTTGGATTTCCAATGTTTTTATCTCACACCAGTGTAATCACTACTTTTAAGCTCATTTTGAGAACTACTGTACCCATCTCGGTTCAAATAAGTGAAATAATGCAAGTTCGACTGGTTACCGATTCGGAATGTACAGACTTATTTGTACAGTTATTCTTCTATAGTACTTATTCAAATATACATATCAGCAGGTATGTCTAGCTAAATTACAGAAGAGCATGACATGCTACTGCGACCTTAAGCAGTGCAATGCTGTATTAACTGGTAGTAAGCAGGGTCTACAGTAGTCTTAAAACATTCCTGAGCAAGTAATCTCATTAGTTCATAAAATAATCTTAGGCACTGCACAGCCTGTACAAACACAGCTGCAATTCTCTTCCTTCAAGGAAGATACTGGGCGGGGCGGGGGGGGGGGAGGGAGGGAGGGAGGGAAGCGAGGGGAAGAGTGGAGACGAATGTGAAATGATCTGAATTAGCAAGCTGGAGAGCACTGCACGACTTAGGCTGACCAGACAGCAAATGTGAAAAATTGGGAGAGGGGGTGGAGGGTATTTAGGAGCCTATATAAGAAAAAGCCCCGAATATCAGGACTGTCCCTATAAAATTGGGACATCTGGTCACCCTAGCATGACTGCAGCAGCCAGGTTAGAAGTTAGCGAAAGGTGGGAGCGCAAAATAGCAATAAAGCAGAGTCTGATAGTGGAAAAAAAATGTACAGTAGCTAAACTCAAGTGTTCAAAAACCAGAAGACAAATGAACCCCCTCCCCCGCACACTAGGAGATTATCTCCAAACTAAAACGCACACAGAACTTGCTTCTAGTGCTTGCACCCCCTTCATGTGCAGTTCAGCACCACAGCAGCTAACACTGTGTCATGAAAAGAAAAGGAAAATACCCCCGAGGGGATGATGGAGGCTGTGATCCCTACTTAGCCATCAGAATGCTGGCTGAGTCTGATACTGCATGACCCACCCCACTCCAAGCTTCAAACTAAATGCTACATGAAAATAAATGGGATGTTTGTCCTTTCCTTAGTACTATTGTTGGTTTCCATACTACTGCCTCCAGTCCATGGATACACACTCTTGTACATTATTATTAAATAGAGGCAAGTTACCTTTTCACTCTCATTATCAAGAGCAGAAGTGGCCTCATCCAACAACAAAATTTTTGGTTGCCGGAGAAGAGCCCTTGCAATAGCTATTCGTTGTTTCTGGCCACCCGAGAGCTGTGTTCCTTTATCTCCAACCCGGGTGTTGTATTTCTGTTATAAAAACATACAGTTGATGAAGCAAGAGTTTAATTGTTTATGTTACATTGCAACTGTAGGTGGAATTAAAAATGAATCTACACGTTTCCTTTCACCCACCGCCCCTCCTCTAAGTTTTGTGATGCAGAAAGAGTAGAAAATCTATTCTGGCATATTACTGGATTTCCCATTGTGGCTCAGAGCATGGTTTGAGGTCGGGAGCAATGCAGAGACATACCCTCCCTTGCTACTGGTCTTATGCACTCACGGTGCCTCAGCTATTGACCTACTAGTGATGGGGACAATCTCATGGAATAGTACATCTCACTTAAAAAAACAAAGTAGTATTTGAACATGAAATCAAACATTCCTCTTTCAATAATGTAGAAAACGACATAAGGATAATAGTGCTGTACTATCAAAACCATCAGACCTTTCAGTACCTTGATATTTGATATATTCTAAGACTTGAGTCACTTGATTACCTCAGGAAGTTCTTCTATAAAAGAATGAATATTTGCTGCTTTTGCTACTTCTTGTATCTCATCCAATGGTACATTCCGACTGTTATCCCCATAGGCAATATTCTCAGCTATGCTGCAGTCAAAAAGCACTGGCTCTTGGGAGACTATTCCTATTTGAGAGCGTAGCCACTGGATATTCAAATGTTTTGCATTGATGCCATCAAGCAGCTGCCAACAACAAATGTCAAGTCAAGATTGGGTGTCTGATATTTCAATCAGACTTTATTCACAAACATTACAATTCTGATAGTTCTTTCTATGATAATTTTTATTACTCAAAGAACTATCAAGAATGTGCAGCAATGAATATTGAACCCTTCTGGAAACCCCTCCAGACACAGCAACAGGTGAGAAGACTTCACAGCACCAGCAACAGCCTCCTGATGTCAGCTGACTCGTTCAGTACCGAGCTCCTTATATCTTGACTTTATTAAGTGTGTTGATTATGTCATTGGTTTTTACAGTGTTGGTTCTGATGAGAGCTGAGCAAAAATTGAAATTTCCATCTCGTGGGAAATTCCAATATTTTGACATTTGTTTTTATCTCAAAATCAGAATGAAAAGTCAAAATATCAATTTTTTTTTCATGAAATGAAAAGTTCTGAAAAATTTTCATTTGAAAGTGTTACAATGTTTTGTTTTGACTTAGTTTGACATTAACCTGCATCGTCCTAATGTGCAGCGGTGCCTCATGGGAGTTGTAGCTTTGTGCCTCAGGTCCCCTTTGGGCCAGCTCCCCAGCTATATTGTATCTCTTATGATGCACCACATGGCTTGGTTTGCGGGGAGACCATGGGAGTTAGTTTAAGTCCACTGGGAACAGGTTAAACTAAAACACAATAAGCCAACCTTAAAATGAAATAAGAGTCAATGCAGGGAGTTGCATCAGCTTAACTATATCGATTAAAAAAGCTAATTTATTTTAAACTGATGCCTATTTCTGGTGTAGGCAAGTTTTAAGGATAAACATAGCACAGATTAACTGCAAAGGTTGATTACTCCAACTAAATGCAAGTGGACTGGGGTTGTGTAATGAATTTGAGAGCCGTTTGTTTTCCACCTGTGTATTTCCTAAAGGAAGTGGAGTCACAAAGTTGCTGGTGTATTTGGCCTGGATCAGCTGATTTGTACTGCCCATCTCTTAAGTGGAGTAGTACTACAAGAAACATTGTTTTTTGATGCCAGTTCATTAGCAACTCAAAGAGGACTCTTCTTGGTCACTAGTTAGTCATTCTCCATAAGATTAAGTTTACAGTTTCCAAAAATAACGTTTCCTTTAGGTCAGTGATAAAACAACACCGTTTTCATAATGACTAAAAACTGTGAGATTTTTTTTTTTAATTGACAGTTGATGTTTGTGGGCCTAGCTCTGGAAAAGAGATGTTATGTGGAATACTGACAGTGAAAAAGCCCAGTGGAAGAAGCAATAAACAAAATTTCTAATCTGCTTACTCACTCCAACTATAATTGGTACAATATGGCAGAATTTGAGCTAATGACCACAAAACCTGCATGACATGCTGTGCTCAGTAGTCACTGAATCAATGTAAGATCAGGCATCCCGGCTGGCCTCAGTTCACTGCAGCTTGGTCACTGGGGCTTTTAAAATAGCAGTAAAGCTTAAGTAGGAACATGTGGTTAGAAAAACGACAATAAAAGCAACAGTGCAGATATTATCAAAATGTAATCTTACCACTTGCCCTGTGAGAGGGTCATAGAATCTCTGTAAAAGCTGAACAGAAGTGCTTTTCCCACATCCACTGCTGCCAACAAATGCCACGGTTTGTCCTCTTTCAACCTGAAGAGACAAGCCTTGCAAGATGGGAACATCTGGGCGAGATGAGTAAGTGAAAGACACTTCACGGAACTCTAAACCTCCTCTGAATGTAGCCTGTGAGAAGAGATGGGCAATGCTTTCATGTCACATGTGTTCTAAAACTTAAACAGAAGACTTCTTTAAACATTTGCCTTAAAAACACCTAAGTCAAGCTAAATATTTATTACAGACATATTCCAAAAATGTCCTGGCTGTACTCAGATGCCCTGTTCTATTATTTTCACCAAAAGATTTCTCAACTGTCCTGACAATTCTGGTGTGATGGTGACTAACTGTTCCGAATAACACTTATTAACTGTTCTTCAAATTTTATTCTACTATAATCAATCTTTAATTTTAGGTCTTTGACTCCATGCTTACATTTCCAGGAAAAGAAGTTGTTCAGTTTTAGCATGGAAGACAATGGTAGCAGCTGATTCTGTCTCCATATATGGTAATGTGCTATGTCCTTGCAGGACTTAGCTGGTTTTAAATTGCTTAACACAACACAAACATATGCCCACCCCAAAAGGGTTCTGTAAGACTTGTGATTTAAAACATATGGCTCATTCTGGTCCGATTCTGTCACTGTCTGCAGAGGGAGCTCCCATTGAAGTTGTACCAAAGCACAGTGATACTCCTCCATCTTCAAACACAAACATTATTTAATCAATGTCACCTGCTCTTTGGGCACCATCAGAACCAAAGAATGAGGAAGGGGTTCAGTGTCTGATGAACAACCCACCTTGACTAGGTTATCCTTGTTCTTATTCTTGGCTTTTTAGATTGTGACCTCGGTGTGTGTCAAGGATTGCATCTTTAGTACCAGACGCCACCATTAGGATCAGGGCCCTGTTATACTGGGCATTGTACAAACATAAGATAAAAGCCAGTCCCTGCCCCAAAGAACTTACAGCATAAGGCCCTGTTACTGCAACTTGCTTGGCACAGGAGGCCCACTCCCCATTACGGGTGGGTGCAATGTAAAGGTCTGCCTGTGTAGAACATGTTGCAGGATCAAAGCCTAAATACGGGACATGACAGGACAGGTGGGTGTAGACCACAACAGAGGATGATGAAGAAAACAAGGGTGACCGTATTAGGAGCACAAGGTTTCATATATTTGCTACAGTGTACAACTTAGGAGGGATATAATCCATCATTAACAGCTCATTTATTATTAGGTGTTAGTACATTTTGAGCACAGCTGTAATATAAACAACAATAGCACTGAGATGAATGGATAAAAGGCTTGTCACCCCACGATAGCCCAAAATACCCACCCTTCCAGCCTCTCTTTTTCTTTATTCTGAGTAGAAGTTTCAGTGAGGTGAGATAATTGCTAGCAATAAGGATATGTGGAGTACATTTAGAACTGAAATTGCACTCACTGGTTTTTCTCCTTCTTCGCTGTAGCTATCAATGGCTGGTGTCCTTTCAAACAGAGCAAACAAGTGTGCGGCCCCTGATTTGGCTTTGGCATATTCAGGTGCAAAGGTTAATGTCTCGCCAAGTGCCATAGCGCCATATGTAATTGCAGAAAAAACTCTATAGGAAGGAAAACAGTAACTTCTAGTTAGATGCCAGCTTCATTCTGTGAGGCAAAAGCAATGGAAGCGCTAGTGTCTCAAAGGTCATGACATGTAGCAGACATTTAAGTGGTAAAGAAATCAGTGCAAGACACCTCTTTCCCCTCTAACAACCAACATAAGCAAACAACCACTGCAGATTGCATTTTCCAGTACAAGGATGACATTGGGCTTTGCCTTGTGACCCAGGAGCCCTTCATATCCCCCACACCCCTGCATAGAAGAGCAGCTGCAGTAGCTCTACAGGGATTCAGGATGGACAGGGATAATCCATGGGGGTCGTAGGAATTATTTAGTTCCCCCTAGATCTCTCTCTAGGGAGAAACAGTGTCAGTGGCACAACTGGGACTCGAGGCAGGAAGACTAAGAGGGAAGGACCTTGTTAGGGCTCAGGGACTCTTCACCTCAAGTTCTTCTCACCCTGCTGGAGAGCAGCAGTGGCAAAACCAGAACTCTAGAGGCTTACGAGTTCTCTGACTGATTGTCCTTTTGTCCAAGTGCATGACTGGAGATACTAAGACCACGGTCTCTGAGGGAAGAGAAATTGAAATAGGAGGTTCTGTAAGCCTGGATAGCTACAGAGAATCAGGCTCTTTAGGAGCTGGGAATTCTGGTAAAAAAAATGGGAGTTGATAGATTCTCAATTAAAAATCAATTAATTAATAAAACCGTACTGGAAATGGCTGCACTTTCTTAGCTGACATTGTATCATAACATCTTACATTTGTAAAAAAATACAGCAAAACAAGAACACCCATTACACAGCTAGGATTTGCTCTATGAGGGAGAAGTGAGGAATAGATCCTGGAGACTGCAGGGGAAATTATGTACAAAGGGATAGTTTGGTTAGGAATTTAGTGGAATTAAATAATAACATGTTTGGGATTATAGAGCAGGATTGGGTCAATATTAAAATTTAGACTTTGTCCAATGGCTGGATGAGAATCTTTCCCCTTTTTCTCAGCTAGAGATGGGATAAAGAAATCCCCTTTAAAAATAGTGTACTTGTATGGACCAGACCCAAGAATCTGGCCCATATTATTAAATTATCATGTTGTGAGCACAACTAAACTGAATGACCTGCAAATTTCTTGCCTGCCTTCCTTATTCCTCTGCCTCCATCATTTACAGCTCTCACTTGTGTCCTCTGCTAGTTAGAGTATTAAGTTCATCAGGACAGGAATTATCCATCTAGTACAATTTTGGGTGCTATCAAATAAATAACTGCATAACATTTCAGAAATACATTAACCTTTCACATTCCCTTCCAAAATAAATAAATAAATTAATTAAAGAAAATTAAATTCCAGCATCAGCAAAAATAATGTTTAATGTATCCACATGAACATCATTGATGCTTAAACTGATTTTGCCACAGGCGTTTGCAAGAAGACACTATACAGCATATAGTAGATATGAGCAGATTAAGCTACATATAATAGATTTTGCATATATTATACACGATCAAGTTTAAGCACTAATTTTAAGGCCAGTTATCCATACCTCATGTTTTACATTATAAAGAGCAGAGGTTATAATCATTTAATAATAAATCTACTCTGAGTGAAAGACTAAAGACACTAAAAATCATGTTTTAGCAGATACATGAAGACCTTGACTTTTGATCTTGTTAATTAGGTTCTAGATCACAATCTTCATTTTATAATATTAATTATCAGCTATCAGCTAAGTATATAAGATGAGCATATGCCTTCTGAAAGTCAGGCCCCATTAATGTATCTCATGTTGGGCACCAAAAACATTTCTGAAAATGTCGGGCCTAAAGCACGCTGGAAACATAAGGCCCATTAATTGTTAGTTTCAACAACAATAAAAAAGGGGCATTTTAAAACATGTGGACCATTCATCTTGTATTTCTCTTGTGCTCACTCAAACCTGAGCCATTATTTTCTGCAAACAGAATCTTAATTTAATAGCAAAGATTACGTGTAATCCTAACAAGACCTTTATTGTTCCTGACCTATAATTTCAAAGACCTTGTTCAGCCATCATTTCCGTGACGTGGTGGGGCTCTGATTTTCTTATAAGTTAAAGAAGAGAACTGCACAATACATCTTATATAAAGCAGGCAAACACAGTATTCCTTCATGAGGATTATCACACTCAGTTTAGGTCAGGTTACAGTTAGGCAAGAGGGTGTGCATCCAATACAAAGAAAGACAGAGGGAAACAGGGCAGTCTACCAATACTTGCATAGTTTCTGACTGGGTACCAATACTTTCTCTCTTTCAAAAGAGCTTATCTGCACAGTCTGGCTCCTGTCCGCATACATGTGCTCCACACAATCTTTCCTGTATGTGCTGCTTCAAGTGTCAAATTGGTAAATAATAGTAAGGAAGATGACCTGCTGGATGAGCCACGTATATAGTCCCTGAGGGACTAGCTTCTACGGCTGACTGGAGGACGACAATGCCGTTTCACAGCAACTTTTGAGGTTTCCAATTTTTTCATTCTGTATTAGAATAAACAAAACCTTTTCCTGTAAGGAAGGGTATGTCACTCTATAGCTGGGTGTCTAGCTCACTGCTGCGTGAAACCCACATTTATGTTGCTGCTCTGCCTGATTCAGAGCAGAGCTCTTTATCCCAGATCACTTCAAAATCAGAGTGGAGACTTGATCTCTCACAGCTCAGGTGAATGGCCTAACCAACCCGCTATTCTCTCTCTACCCTTCTCTCTGAGCCCCAAAAGCCTTCCAGATGAAAGTTTTGTAGTGTGTTTCTTGACAAAACACATATTGCAGTGAAAATATTCCACTGACTTCAAGTTGAGAGCAATGTTACAAAAAATTAATCTTCCCCAAATGTTTTGTAAAATAAAAATAAAAATCAGTGAAATATTTTTTCTATAAAAATAACAAAACTATAAGCTCCTCTCCCAGAGGAATTGCTAGATTTGCTTCATCATCAACCATCCTGTTGAAAGCTGGCAATGAATGTGTCTACACACAGAATGATGAAATCAGGAATGCATCATGCCCACTGTGCTCCCATGGGAGTCAGGTAAGGGCAGTTTTAAAAGTTCGGCCCGGCTTTGTCATACCAAGTCTGTCAAAGCGCTGTTCTGAATCAGCATATTGCTTTGATTTCACCACCTCTCCAGCAAACACTGCCCTATTTTGGAGATATACTAGCTCTCACCCTTTGTTGACCAGGAGGAATAGGTGCTTTGTAGTGTTGGCACACTTCACTGGGCAAATTTTAGCTGCCAGAAAACCTACACCTCCCAGCTTCCTGGGAGTTAATCTGATCCAATATTGTAAAAGCCCTTGCTGACGGAATATCACCCATTAGCATGCTTTATTGTCGGCTTGTTCCTGCTGTTATGATTCTGGTTTCTCATTGTCTACTGCAAAACACAGCAGGCATTGCCAAGAAAATAGCCACTTTTCTAAAGCACAGTGCTGCGTCAGAACGACGATCATTTTCAGCATAAAACCGACCTGCCCCGCTCTTGCAACTGTGGCAGGAGGTACCATCCAGAGAGCCCTCCGTTTTCTATATGCTATTATGCCCACTGAAACCCAATAGGACAACACATGGCTAGTGCTTTGAGCAGGCAGTTAATAAAAGGGGCCTGTATTTTGCTTTAACTTCAGTTACTATGACATATTTTTGAAATATGAGCTCAATGACATGCCAGCTGACATGTCCACAAGGGCGGCGCCAGCTTTTTTGCCACCCTCGGCTCCAGCTTCTTCGGCCGCCAGGGAACACAGCGGCATTTCGGTGGCAGCCTCTCCCGCCAGTGGCCACTGAGGGACATGAAATGCCGCCCCCCAAATCCTGGCGCCCTAGGCGACCGTTTAGGGTCACCTAATGGTAGCGCCAGCCCTGCATGTCCATGCTCATCTACTCCACTGTCCTGTCTCCAACAGTGGCCAGAAGCAAAGGCTTTAGAGGAAGGTGAACACCCAACCCATAAAGGATTATGTTCTCTAAAGTGAACCTGCTCTCTGAAGTTAAGTCCCTCTGGAGTTCCTCACATTCTTTTCCAGTGTGTGTCATCTGCTCACTCCTTTGCCATATTACTTATTAACACCAGTCCTAGTATTAAACCTCAGGGAATCCCATTGGTAAAATTCTTTGCTGGTTAAAAACTGATAACTTATTCTTATTCTTAGTATTCTGTCTCTTAACCCGTTTCTAATCCATGACAAAACTTTACCTCTCACCTCCAGGCTACTCCATTTCTTTAACAGCCTCTTGTGAGGGGCATTGTCAAAAGGTTACTGAAAGCCTTTATAGAATATTCCCCCTCCTGGACCATTCAGCATTTCTCAACTGTGTAAAGGTCTCACAGGTATAAAAGTCATCTCTACCGCTAATGGGATTTTAAAACTTGATGATGCTTCTTCCTTATCACAATTCTCCTTTTCATCATAATCAGGTGTTTCTCTGTCAGCACAAAACAGCAAACAGCTTCTCCTTTCTCTGACAAATTTGTGGACAAGCTTTTCACAGATTTCTCTATCACTTGCTGAGCCTCCTGGTAATGGGACTGATTCAAAATATAACTCAATGCTATCATGGTAGACAGCTATCTTCTGGAAATACTGGGTCAGTGTCACTAATGACTCCTGCAGTTACTGGAAAGATAGAACTACTTTTAATTATCTGAGCACTCCACTTGCTAATGTGTTATTAGAGTGTTTATTAAGATTTGTTGATGTACCAACGGATTACAGAACACCTTTGCAGCCTAAAAATGTGAACTGGCTTCATTTAATCAAAATAAATCATAATATTTGTAAAGGAAAGTTTTAAAAGTAGATTCAAGGGGGAGATATATTTGGATATATAATAAAATGTTGGGGCAAAACCCAAGCAGATTCAAATGGGATAAAATGTCTAGAATTCTGCTTTGAAGTGAGTGATTCCAATTCAGATAATTCCATTACTAAAGAAAATGTCAGCAATTGCCACACAGATGCTGTGGTTTATATGGTGGTTTATACTTATAAGTATTGGAGACACTGTAGTTTCCCAGCATCCATGTCAGGCCTTGTGTCTGTCAAGGAATTTTAAATTTATATTTAAAAAGTTCATGGTGGGGGGGGAAGGGGAAGAAAAGGATGATAGATACAGATCCTCCATTTTATGTCTGAAAGCCCCTATGCTTTTGGCCTTCAGCTAGGGAACATTTGGATGTCTTTGGTCTAGGGTTATGACTGCTTGCCCTATGCCTCATCACCATTTTGGGTTGGTGGGCGTGAGGAAGGTGACAAAAGAAGCAAGCTTTCCTCTCTCTCAGTTCTTCTTGCAAGTTATGTGAATAACCAGGCTAGCTAGCACTTAACCAGACGGCATCATTTTCAGATGTAAAGAAAAGCAGCACAAGAGATGTTGGGACAGATTCTGATTTGAACACACTTCCAACTGCAACAGTGGTACTCCTGATTTACACCAGTGTCAGCAAGAAGAGACCCAGCTCCTATATTCATTAATTTTAATGGTTCAGTAATAGATCTTTGGCTCACTAGTGAGAGGAACCCACACTTTCCAGGTACCTGTGTGCTATACTCTGTCTATCAACAGAACTCACTTCTCTGTCTCGAGTGGCCATATTCCTCTACCTCCACATCTCTGTCATGAACAGCCATGCTCAATACTTAACCATCTTCATTACTGTAATTTCTATGTCTGCCCCTCCTGGGTGGCTGTTTTAAATTCTTGATCATCTGCCATGCAGCTCTGTCTGACCTCTGTTGCCAATAACTCCCCAAACATTATTAGCAAATATGATTAGGCACAGAAAGAATAATAAGACATGCTGCCAGACTGTTACACCAGATCTAGGCAGGCTCCAAAGATGTGTCATCAACTGAATGACTTTGCTCCAAAAATGGAATGTGCCTAAACTTTGTTTCCCAGTAAAAACTATCCCCACATTCTCCTGCCCAGTACCACAAAATGTGACGGGGTAACCGGACAGAAGGAAGATCTACTCTGCAGCAGTGAATGCCTAATGCAGGGATGAATACTGCCATAAACTGAGAAGCCGTTTTCAAGTGGTTTTAATTGTAAAATCATTTCTTTTTAACCATCCCCCCCATTTTAATCTTAAGATCCAAAACCTCACATCCAGGTGCAATACAGTGAAGTCCTTAAGCACATGATTTGGTTGCTGTATCAGGGCTCCAATGTGCAGCCTGAATATTGTACATTGGCATAGGTGCTGGAGCAGACATTGGTACTAACGTGCTCCACTAGGGGCTGTCGTTGTATTTCAATAACAAATACAGAAAATAAACTTGCCTCTTTCTAGTCTGATAATAATTTATCTCCGTTAAAGTGTTGTGAGATGAGGAGGGTGGGTGTTAGGGGATTTCCTCGGGGATCTAAGGGGAGATGTAAAATGGCACACTTTGAATATTTGTTCTTTTACGAGACTCACGTGAAAACACCCTCCGGGGTCATTCTTCCAATTGTAATTAAGTATGCCCCAAATCGAAAGCTTGCCGCATAGGTGAAATACATAAAAGCCTGGCTGAATGCATAACAGGAACCGTAGATCTGAGCTTTCTTCTGAGCATTTCTGCAACATACAGTATTTACAGAAAAACATGAATCAACTGTAAAAATATGAGGGATGTTCTACTTGTTCAGAGAGGAACTGGGCTTGTGTATGCGGTAGCTAGTATAGCTTCGCTCCCAGGTATGCTAGAGAGGCCACACATAATAGACACCCCAAATTTCTCTAGAGTTGAAAGCATGCATAGATGTCAAAAATGCCCAAGCCTTGTTTACACGAAAACCACCACACTGCTTCCAGTGGTGGAGATGCAAGAAATGGGTAAATGAAACTGTAAAAAAAACTGTAGCCAAAGGTCTGATCCTGGACACACTTACACATAATGTTGCTTCCATGAATAAAATCATGCAGCAACAAACTAGGGAGGCCAGGGTTTCCTGGGATAGGAGAGAAGAGGGGCCTCCAAGGGTGGTCTGGCCTGTGTTGACTGATAGGATATCTATCCCCACTACTACCTCTATGCCATGTCTACAGAATGGAAATGTACCAATACATTCCCACCAGTTCTAACAGCAGTTCAGTTAATCTGGACCCTTGGCAATACTAGCCAGGATTCAGACCAACAGATCAGCAGGACCTGTGCTTAACCCACTACCGCTTGGGTTTTGAGAGAATTCCCTGTAGAACCACATACCAGTCTGAGCCTGAAGTCATATTTATAAGTGTTTGCAGAATTGGATCCTAGAACTTCAAATGTATACTGTATATTTAACTACCCCAGTCTTCCCACTCAAGCATCTTTTCAGTGAGTTTAAGAGAAATTATGCTGACACACAAAAATATTGTAATTTGTTTAGAATACATCAGTAACAACATTTGATGCCTTATGGACTATCTAGATTATACTTGATCTGCAAGCTCTTTCATTCTTTCCTCAAGCTGATATCCTCCTTAACAAAACAGCCATATGATGTATTAATATGGCTGTTTGCCTTTGTTTTTTTCTCTGCAGACTATTAACTTAATGTAATATTTTAAATGGACAAATAAAATAGAAAAAGAACTAAAAGGGACAATTGCAATGGAGAAAAGGGCAATGCACATGGTCTCAACATGACTGATAGCCACTGGGATTGCCTGGCTTAATATGACATGAATCATTTCTGACCTGTATGGCTTCTGCAGGTTTTCTTCATACATTTGTTCAAAAGTGCTCTCTCTAGTTAATGAAGCAACTGTTCTAATGTTCTCCACAGCTTCAGTTGCTACCTTTATGTAAACAGGAAAACAAAATGAGATGGAAAAAAAATCACCACTGGTCCTTCTCAATGTAGTCTGGGATTGGTAAATTTTTTTTTACAGAGGAATGTAATTACTTATACTTATGGTGGTAATATATTGAATGCAGCAAAATAAATACCCGGTTTGTTTGTGCAAAGGCTTAAGCACAGAAATAAATGCAGGTGCTTTTATTTCAGTGTTCCTAACTCCGGATATACACCTAAATGTGCAAAGTTAGGCTGAGATTCGCTGGTCTGGCTGAGGAGATGTTTCAGCTGAGTCCTTGAATGGTAGAGTGAATTCTTGTTGATTTGTATATGTGAGTATTGGTTTATTCTTTTTTTGGAAAAAATTAGAATACAGTGCTGGTGGGATATTAGTATACACACATTACGCCCCCTCCCCCAACTATATAAACTGGAACCGTAACAATTAATTATTAATTATTAATTACCATTATTATTATTATGTATTTGTATTGCAATAGCACCTGGGAGCCCTCATCATGGACTGAGACCTTGTTGTGCTAGGCACTGTACAAATGAAAAAACAGGTGGTGTATTGAAAACGAACCCTGGAGGGGTCACATTACAAATCAGATTAGAAATAGGAGTTTCTATTCTTCGTTTGTTCCTTTAGATTAGCTGTGTTATGAAGAAGCTGTATTTTACCTTTCCTGCTCGTTGCAGTTCCTTTTTATCTCGGTTGGCAAATCCAGTCAATGCACTCGTCTCCAGCATCCCGGTCACAGCAAGCACCGGCGCCATCACTAGGATCAGCAGAGTCATCTCCCACCCATATATAAAAGAAATGATGACAGACAATCCCATGCTGGAGATGTTTTGTGCTATTACACCAAGCCTTGAACCTGTTGCCTGTAATCGGGTAATATGTGAAAACTGTCATTTGCTAATGGGTCTTAAATACAATCCTTCTCCCTACCTGATAACAAGGGGATTAAAAAAACAAAAACAACCCCCACCCTCCACATCTTTCAGATGGCCTCTGGCCTCGTCTCCTCTAGTAGAAATGGGCTGTGCCATCCAGTACTGGTGACTGTTTTTAAAAAACAGTCTCATCTGTTGTTTGAAACCTCCATTCCCACACTGTGAGAGCCCCACCAAAAAGCTGCGCATCTCACAGCTATTAGTGACCAACAAAGAAGCCAAGGGGAGTGATTCAGACAGTAATTTACAGTGGACACAGGATGTTAATTCTGCTTAAAGGAATCTTGACATCACCTCAGGTTTTTTTCCCCTAGTGTTTATTTTTTAAACAAGTTCTTGAAAAATATCAGGCTTGGCCTTTTATTGACTGTTTGGAAGTTAAAACTGAAACCCAGAATCTCTACTAACATTTATATAGTGCTTTCAGCTGAAGTGCCTTTCATTCAGTCACTTTCCCTTTCACCCATCCTTTGTTCCTTCTGGATATAGGCTAATCCGAAACTCCAGATCTGAACTCTGCTGAACTCCAGGTTTGCCCTGTATTATTACAATGGGCTGAACCACAATCCTATATCCAAACACTCATGAACTTTAAGAAAGTTTGTATCCAAATCCAAACTTGTAGTTCAGACCCTATGTACTGCACAATGCTTGCTTCACTCACTTCTCCTCTCTAGCTCACAACTCCCTAATGTTCCCTTTGTTCCTTCATTCTAAATCTAATTCTCCATATCTGTCCCCTCTCCTCCACCTTTATCAGTAACCCTAACATTCTGGGCCTCCTTGCTTTCTCTCTTCCCTGTCTTGTCCATTTCTCCTTAAATCTGCCTTCTTCCTTTCACTAGTATGATCCAGTGCTCATGGTCACAAACCTCCCAATGGCTGAATAGTGTGCTTGTCCCTAGCTTTACAGATAATGGCGTGTTGTAAGTAAGCTGCCAGAATAATCCATATTTAATGTTAGTGTTATATAGATACAAAAACCTCTCTCTCACACACACGTACGGTACGTACTGTTTGAATTTGTGCTGCCTCTGTGGCTAATCTTGTTGTCAGAGCTCCAGTGTTGTTTTTCTTATCATCAAACCAAGAGATTTCCTATGGAACAAAACAGAAAAATGAGGTTACTCAGTGAGAGCAAGGTTATTTCTCCCCTCTTGCTTTATTAACAAAATCTTCAGTGTTTGAGTATGTCTGTTTGCACATGAAAAAACCACCAAACATGTATTTGTTCGAAAGCATCCTCTCTATTTAATGTGGATAGTTACATATGCAAATCATGTTAACCAATTTGTGCATGCGATTACTTGATTTATGCATACAAATATCCATTTGCAGCCAGATAATAACCTATTGTAGCTCCCTTTACTTCAAGTCAAGCAATGCCGATTTACACCTGTTGAGGATACGGTCTATGATTTTTTGTGCACTCAAAATTTATATTCTTGCAAATATCAGACATAGTTATAAAGCCCCTTTAAAATGTTGGTCCCATGTGTTCTTAGCAAGGCAATAGCTAAACTCTGAAGATAGCCTAGATTTTGTATTTTCTTGAAGTCCTATGCTCTAAGCCTCCTCTCTTCTTGCAGACTCTGGGGCCTCTCCTATAAATCTTCTTATGCCCAGCATCCTGCAGTCTGAAAGTAAAGGAGGCCAGCAATTAGCCTTTACAGAATGGATGTCATGCTAGTTTAGGGGCCTTGGGTGGCCCTATATATCAGATTGACTTTTCGTTACTGATCAACTGAAGATCAGTTATGGGCTACAAAGGGAAACCAGCTGACCTGTCAGCATCAGTATAGTCTCCGATTTCAAGGCTGGGGTTGAGATAAGTTAATTGCTGAACTTGATTTGTTTATATACAGAGTGAAGTGAAGAAGGCATAAAAAAAGAGTTAGCTATTCAAATATTTCTTTAAACTAAACTTCACTATAGCTGCATGAACACTATTTTGATGCAGATGGTAGATTTAGCTGGGGTACTTTCATTCTGTCACCATGGCCCCTTTCCGCACTTCTACTGGGACACTGTTTGCCAAACTGGATTTAAAAGGCTTCAGGTCAGGCTAAAATGGTTTTAATATGAGTTTAGATTACGTGTTTTTAAAACCCCATTATTGAAAGCATTGCAGAAAACATGGTTCAGCGCTCATAAGCCAAGACTTTCCACTTGCCGGCCATTAGAAAATATGGGCCTCATCCTGAAGTCCATTGTGTCTTCCCACTGACTTCAGTGGGCTGAGAGTCAGGCCTTTGCATGGAGGGTTTAGCCCTTGTCTACACTGGCAAGTTTCTGCGCAGTAAAGCAGCTTTCTGTGCTGTAACTCCCGAGGTGTACACACTGCCAAGCCACTTAGTGTGGAGAAACTGCACAGTTGCAGCATTGTAAAAAAACACCCCGACTAGAGGCATACAGCTTTCTGCGCCGGGTCTACAGCATGCGGTGCCAATGTACACACTGGGGTTGATTACAGCACTGCGATAGGCCTCTGGGAGGTGTCCCACAATGCCCGTTCTTGCCTCTCTGTTCATCTGTTTGAACTCTACTGCTGTGCCCTCAGGTGACCAACCATCATCCCCACCCCGTAAATTACTTTGGAATTTTGAAAGTCCCCTTCCTGTTTGCTCGGTGATGTGTGCAGTGGTCTCAACGCATCTTTCCAGGTGACCATGCCTACTCCATGCACCAGGCGATCCCCCACTTGGAGCAATGCCGAGCTGCTGGACCTCATCAGCATTTGGGGAGAGGAGGCTGTGCAGTCCCAGCTGTGCTCCAGCCATAGGAATTATGATACCTATGGACAGATTTCATGATGCATGACAGAAAGGGGCCTCACCAGGACACATTTCAGTGCAGGGTCAAAGTGAAGAAGCTGCGGAACGCCTACCACAAGCCTGGGAAGGCAAACTGCTGCTCTGGTGCTGCACCCATAAGCTGCCGGTTCTACAAAGAGCTGAATGCGATACTCAGTGGTAACCCCACCTCTACTGTGAAGACCACTGTGGATACTTCGGTGGCTCATGTGCCAGTCGAGAGTGGACCAAGCCAGGAGGAGGAAATCTTGGATGAGGATGTGGAGCGGGAGGGGGACCCAGAGGCAGAGGATGACTTGGATACCCCTTGTGATTAATGTACTCGGTGGGTAGGTGGTCTGGTGCCCGAATTGGAATATGCATACCATCTATTGCCCCTCTGGACTTAGGGAAGCCCGTTTGTGCAAAGCCATCTACAATGTCACGCACGTTGCCCAGAGTCACGGTCCTTCGGAGCAAGATGCAATTAATGGTCCTGCAGACTTTCGTCAGCATGAGTCCAACGGCTGACTTTCCAACTCTGAACTGGTTAACTACCAATCGGTAGCAGTCTGGAGTAGCCAGCTTCCACAGTGCAATCGCCACGCGCTTCTCCACCATCAGGGCAGCTCTCATTCTCGTGTCGTTGTGCCACACGGCTGGGGTGAGCTCATCACACAGTCCCATGAATGTGGTTTTCCTCATCCGAAAGTTATGCAGCCACTGCTCGTCATCCCAGACATGCATCACGATGTGATCCCACCACTGAGTGCTTGTTTCCCGAGCCCAAAAGTGGCGTTCCACTCTGGTCAGCACCTCTGAGAATGCCACAAGCAATTTCGTGTCGTAGCTACTACATGTGGCGAGGTCAATGTTGAACTCCTTTTGCCTTTGTAGTTTAAGGAATAACTCCACTGCCACTAGTGATGTGTTGGCCAGAGTAAGCAGCATACTGGTGAACAGTTTGGGATCCATTCCTACAGCCCAAAGAGGCTGTACACAAACTGTTGAAAGATGGCACCAAATGCGGACGGAAGCACAGAGATTGCTGGGATGTGAAGCAATGCATCACGGGGCATTGGGACAGGACCCAGGATGCCCCGCGACCCTCTCTGCCTTCCCACAACTCTTAGTGGCAGAAGAGAAAGAGGTGCTCTGTGGGATAGCTGCCCAGAGTGCACTGCTCCGAATACCGCTGCAAGTGCCGCAAGTGTGAACATGCTATTGCGCAGGCAGCTGACAGTGTGAACACACAACAGAGGTTTCCCTTCAACACTCTGAGCGGTGCTGTAACTCCCGGTGTGGCAACTCTGACAGTGTAGACATACCCTTAGTCTTAGGCCCTGTCCATAATACAAGTACAGACACCTTTTTGTAACCAGTCTGTCACATTCTTGTTGTGACCTGATTACAACACACAAAGTTGGGTTGTGTCCACACAGGAGCATTTTTTCGCACAGCAGAGATAAATATGTCAATCATATGTCTGAATCTACACCTATTATGTTGCCTCTGTGGTACCGTGAAGCTGTATTATGAATGCCTATATGTGGCTCCAGGTTGGTAGCAGACACTCCCCTATGTGTTGTTGTTGGCGTCCGTTAGTCTCGAGAGACGATGGATATGCGCCCATGGGGAATGTTTAGTTGATGGTTGTACAGCGTCTGTTGTGGCTGTGAAGCCCCACACGAGAGTGGCAGTCTCGATTGCATTTGCTGCATTTGAAGGTGGTGTCAGCTGTGGGTTGGAGCCGCTGCTTCCTTTTTCGTTGAATCCGCTTTTCCTCGGCAAGCTGCCGCAGCTTGTCTTCACCAGTTTTCAATCCAGTGGTCAGAGCATGTCTCCATCTGCATCTGTCCTGGGCGAGCTTCTCCCAGCTGTTGATGTCGATTTGAACAGTCTTCAGGTCCCTCTTACAAACATCCTTGAAGCGAAGGTGGGGCCGTCCTGTAGCTCTGTTTCCGGAGGCAAATTCAGCATACAACAGGTCTTTGGGGATCCGTCCATCTTCCATGTGACTTAGATGGCCAAGCCATCTGAGGCGGCGTTGACGGAGGAGAGTGAACATGCTGGAGATCTTGGCATGTTCCAGCACCTCGTTGTTCGTTATTCGATCACTCCAAGTGATCCCGAGTATGCGATGGAGGCAGCGCATGTGGAAGGCATTCAGTCTCTTTTCTTGCGAAGCGTAGAGGGTCCAAGTTTCGCTGGCGTAGAGAAGAGTATTTAACACACATGCACGGTACACAGCGACCTTTGTGTTGATGGTCAGCATGTTGTTGTTCCATACTCTCTGTGACAATCTGGCCAAAATTGTGAAGGCCTTGCCGATTCTACGGTTGATCTCAGGGTCCAGTGAGAGGTTGTCCGTGATGGTAGATCCAAGGTAGGTGAAATGACTGACCACTCCCCAGACAGATACAAAAGGAAATACTTAGGTTAATGATGGTACTTAACCCTCACAGAGATTATGCAAAAAGCCCATGTATCCTTAGAAAAAAATCAGTTTAGCTGATTGCTTTCTAGGGAAGGTTAGGAGCAGCGCAAAGTTACCAAAAAACAGAACAGAAAAAGCCAGGGAGGGGAGGCAAATAGCAGATCACACAGGAACAGAGGGAGAGAGACAGGAAGAGGAAGTGTGGGGCAAGATATAGCAGGTCACAGAAGCTGGGCTCAGAGACATCACCCAACATGTAGCAGCAGGGCCGGCGCTACCATTAGGCAACCCTAGGCAGTCGCCTAGGGTGCCAGGATTTGGGGGGCGGTGTTTCAGGTCCCTCGGCGGCCGCCGGCGGGAGAGGCTGCCGCTGAAATGCCACCGAGGACCCCGGTGCTTCGGTGGCAGCTTCTTCAGCTGCCGGGGTCCTTGGCGGCACTTCGGCGGCAGCTTCTCCTGCCACCGCTTATGGTGGCAAAAAAGCTGGCACCGCCCCTGTGTAGCAGCTTTCTGGGGCAGAGGGACCCTGCCCACTTTCATGAGCCCAGATGGCTCTGAGGACTTCCAACAATCCAAAGTCAAACTCAAATCCCAGCCCAGAGAAGACCCTGGAGTGATAAGGAAACTAAGGTAGGGACATGTGTTTAGTGTTCTGTTTGATCTGTACTCTTCTGTGCTTTACATGATTAAAGTATAAAAGAGCATAAAAGTGTTAGCCATGCAGTGTGCGTGTGTGTGTATTTTAACTGTTTCAGAACTACTGCATGTCCCTGAGATAGTGAAACTGTAAATAGGAGTGGAGTTCAGGGAGAGGGATGTGTTAAGTAAGTGTGGTATCTTGGGGGCCAGCGCTGGTCCTGGGGGCCTATGGAATGTGGGCTGAGAACCCCCTTTCTGAGAAAGGGTAACAGACACAATAAGTGCTCAGGAAATGTGCCACTGGGGCCGAGGGAAGAAACAGTGCTGCAGCCTGCTGAGCCTCTAGAAGCTTGAAACTCTCCAGAGATCGTGAGCATCAGAGGCTTAGATTCCCCCCACAGCAGCAGTCCTAGTGGGTGGCTGGCAGGGAGTGCTCACTAGCATCTTTGACACCTCAGCAATGGTGAAGTGTCTGAGGGACATGCACACAGGAAGGCAACAGAACTATGTGAATCTTGGGATGACCTCCCTGATGTCCTACTGCACAGAAAGCCGGGAGGGAGAAGGACCAGCCAAACCAGTGAAACAGGTATGCTGAGATTTGCAGAGGGGACACACACTGTAGAAAGATCCGTCTGACCTTCAAACAACTAATATCCAGGCAGCCAAAGGAAGCCAGATATTCTTCTCTGCCACCCAAATATTCTTCTCTGCCACCCTATTTTGTTCCTGAGCTTTTCTTCTTGAAATTACTTGATCCACTGCCTTTACGTTACTTTCAAGATTTGATTAATCATTTTCTCTTGGCAGGCTTAATTATGATTGCTAGGTTTTGGGAACAAAATTGTGTGCTGTTCTCACTAGAATTGAGAGACTGGCCAAAATGTAAGAGATTCCAGCAGTGGAAAAACGTACACTATATATGGCAGGAAAGAGAATAGTATTACACAAACAAAACCAAAACTGTGGATGAAACAAACATTTGCCATAACAAAACATGATATTTTATAACGTGTAACCACGTAAATATTAAATAAATCTGTTCATATAGATTGTGATTCATTCAGTTTCAAAAATTTCTCAATGAGGTACATGTAGTGGGAGGAAGTAACCTACCCCCAGGCTTTTCACATAGCCCTGGTCTACACTACGAGTTTAGGTCGAATTTATTAGCATTATATCAATTGATCCATGCACCCGTCCACACGATGAAGCCATTAACATCGACTTCTAGGGCTCTTAAAATCGATCTCGCCACTCCACCCCCAACAAGGGGATTAGTGCTTAAAGTGATATTGCAGAATCGAACTAGGTTTAGTGTGGACACAATTCGACGGTATTGGCCTCCTGGATCTATCCCACAGTGCAACATTTGACCGCTCTGGACAGCAGTCTGAGCTCGAATGCTCTGCCCAGGTACACAGGAAAAGCCCCGCGAACTTTTGAATTTCATTTCCTGTTTGGCCAGCATGGTGAGCTGCAGGTGAGTGCAGATCTCATCAGCAGAGGTGACCATGATGGAGTCCCAGAACCGAAGACGAGCTCCAGCATGGACCGAGCGTGAGGTACGCGATCTGATCGCTGTATGGGGAGACGAAACCGTGCTAGCAGAGCTACGGTCCAAAAGAAGAAACGCCAATACATATGCCAAAGTCTCCAAGGGCATGCAGGACAGAGGCTACAACAGGGACGCGCAACAGTGCCGCGTTAAAATTAAGGAGCTCAGCAGGCTCCATGCTTGCCGTAGCAAACCCGGAAACCCTGGAAACCCTGGAAAAAAGGCGCGAAAAAGATTGCTTTCACGGAGGGAGGGAGGGACGTTTGATGGCTTGATGACATGTACCCAGAACCACCAGCGACAATGTTTTCTGCCCCATCAGGCTTTGGGATCGCAACCCAGAATTCCAATGGGCGGCGGAGACTGCGGGAACTGTGGGATAGCTACCCGCAATGCAACGCTCCGAAAGTCGGCGCTAGCCCCACTACTGTGGACACAGTCCATCGACCTCATGGTCTTAATGCTCTTTAGTGGGGACACACACAATCGATTCCATAAATTTGGGTTTTAAAATATCGACTTCTATAATTTCGACCTAATTCTGTAGTGTAGACGTACCCTTAGTCTCTTCCTGAATAAGACAGTAGTTTCCCATTCCAGCTTCTCTTAGGTCCCATCTACACTGAAATTCCAACTGCACTGGGAGACACGGTTACAAAATGCACATGCAATGACAGTGTTATATGATGTTGTATGCATTGTATGCAAAGCATGCATTGTAGAACCATGTTTCCACTGTGGTTGTGAATCACAGACTTACAAAAGTCAAAGAATGCAGAACAGTTCAGGAGCATGGTTGAAATTAATTTCAGTTCCATCTACATGACAAAACAGGCTTTTAACCACATCAGGAGACTATTGTATTGTAACTGAGTCACTCAGTGCAAATAGGATTTACAGTGTAGATGTGACCTAAAAATACTTATTTTAAGCCTGCTTAGTATTGCTGTGTGAGAGCCTTATTTTGTAGCCTTGTGCTTATTGGAGACAGAATCATGTTAAACTATGTTTAAACACTGTTGTTTCTTGCCGGGTTCTAGTATGGATTCTCTAGTCAATGCAGAGAAGGATCTTTTTCTGAAGATAGCCAACCTCCCCCACCCACATATTATGGACAACCCAGAGAATTTGCCATCTTTCAGTCAGTCAAACCTTCCCACAACTCCAGGGGGGGGGTGGTGGGGGGGGCTGGGGGGAGTTCCAAGCTCCACCCTTAAAACCATTCCTCCTGGAATAAGCCATGAACACTGCCCGCGTTAGTATGAGCAGGGATTTTCTGCTCCTCCCTGTGGGGACGGTGGGTTTTCTTTGTGCTCTGCTAATGGCTGCCCCCAGACGCCAGAAGCAACAAATCTAGGATGCTGGGAGGACACTTTATTCTCTCCTTCCTGGTATCGCTTCAAGATGCAGGGGCTCCAAAACACTGCTCAAGAAAGTGTCGCTGCTCTTTTTGCCTCTAAATTGCCTAGTTAGTACTTGTGAGTGAGTGTCAGGTAGGCAGAGCAATAAGGAGCAATAATTTTTCTGCAGTGCAGGCAGATAAGCAGTTAACTGGCAGCCAGTAGATATTCTTCTCAGCTGAGGTGAAGTTCCTTTCCTTTGTGGTTCTCAACACGCCTCTCCTTGAATGCACTAACTTAGGCCAGCATCAGGTACTGAGCATCTTATGTCAGGTGCTACTGTCAGGAAAATTAAAATTCATACCAGGGGACTCCTGATTGCTCAGTGCCACTGGCCAAAGAAGACAAGCATGTTCTTGACATAAATAAAAATGATGTTTAGGATGATGGTGAACATCTGTCAGCAGACCAAAGAAAACCAGGTTCAGCAGGGATATAATTTGGTCATTCAAAAAAGCCATCTGGTTTAATTAACCTGGTGTAAAACGAAGTAGATGGTAACGTCAGGTCACACACACACACACACACGCCTGATTAACAACTGTAGTTAAACTTGGTTGCCACTCAACTCTGTTCTTATATGGTGTAGCCCAGACTGCATGGATGGGACTGAATCACATTATAATGGGATTCAAAACCCTATCCCAGCTGTGAGAACAAGCTTGAACTTCAACCAAATTTAATGACTGTTTTTGGTGTGGTTGTTTTTAGTAAATGGGGTCTTAGCTTGGTAGCATGTAGCATACTTTCATAATGAGGTTCTAACATGATTTCCAGTCAAACAAATCTCTATTCAGAGTGGTCAAGGAAATTTGCAACAATAGTGGTTAATCATGGTTAGAATTAGCATAGTTCTTCTCCTACTTTGGCTAGAATTAATTAATACCTAAATCTTCATGTGAAAGGTGGTGAAGTAAAATTGCGCTGTGTATGAGGAAAGAGGGTGGATTAATCCATTTGCAATTTATTATAGGAAAGGCAAGTGAGAAAATGGTGTACTGATAAGAAAAACTTTAACACTAACCTGCCGCAGCATGGCTTTAAATGCCATATGCCTTAACCTCATTGTTAGGATTTCTCCTGACCTCCCATAAAGGAATCCCTGCAAGAAAAAAAGAACAGTAGTGCCTCATATCTTTGATTTTTACTACTTGTAATTTAAATGGCAGTCTCATGCTATTTATACATTGAGTGCCGTCATTTATTACAAGCAAAGCACACAATGGTGAGATGTGAATATAAAATTGAGAAAAACAACAAGAGCTGAACAATACAACTGCAGAACCAGACAGACATTCCCCCATCCCATCATGCCATGATCCCTCAGCTGCCAACTTTAAATCCATAGCTGATTAAAGCAGTTACTAGAATGCAAACTGCTGTTCCGACCAATTGTTTTATTGATTATGAGAGTTTACCTGCAAAAACCAAGTGATAAAGCAAACACCACCTATAACAGCAAATGTGATGGAGAAAATGTTAGCTTCATGCTGGATACTCTCCGGATCATCTTTTATTGAAAATATCTGCAAAAATAGAAGGAAAAACATCCAAACGTTTTGTTAGCCAGCCTAATAATAGCTGCTGTATAATACTATATAGACTAGAATGGAGTTTCTTACATACTTGGGGAAGAAGAGAGGAGAGCATTTATATGAATGAATATTTCAAGGTTAAAGTTAACGAGGACTAAGGGTTACATTTTCAAAAGCCTCACACTGACTTTTCTGCCTCACACTGGCTCCCCTCCTGATAGTCATGGTGCTGCATCTCTGCCGCCTGGCTACAGAGAATTACCTGTGTTCAGATCTCTAGGCACTGGTGTCAGAGACTGCAGTAATTATTGTGCCTGTTCCCTGGCTTTGGAATGCTGACACAGCACTGAAGTCAAAATTAGAAGGAATAAAAAAAGCAATCTTGTTAGCAACTGGTTGGTCAGTAAGTCATAACAACAGGTTTCAGAGTAGCAGCCATGTTAGTCTGTGTCAGCAAAAAGAATAGGATTACTTGTGGCACTTTAGAGACTAACAAATTTATTTCAGCATAAGCTTTCGTGGGCTAGAACCCACTTCGTCAGATGCATGGAATGGAACATACAGTAAGCAGATATTTATAAATAGACAAAAATATTTATAAATATCTGCTTACTGTATGTTCCATTCCATGCGTCTGATGAAGTGGGTTCTAGCCCACGAAAGCTTATGCTGAAATACATTTGTTAGTCTCTAAGGTGCCACAAGTAATCCTAAATCATAATACAAGTTCATAATAGAAGTTAGCCCTCTGATGCCATCAGGAAACCTTTTTTCTTGATGATATTCCAATAGGCATAATCTTTCAGAAACAGGAGCGCTACAAGAAGCCCTACTTTACTCTATTCAGTGCAGAAAGACCCCCCCATCCGCATTAGAGAGAGAAAAAGAAGGTGTGAGCCAGTGATTAGCCCTGGCTGGGATGATTTAGTTGGTGTAGGTCCTGCTTTGAGCAGGGGGTTGGACTAGATGACCTCCTGAAGTCTCTTTCAACTCTGATATTCTATGATTCTATGATTCAACTACAGGAATGGGAACTTCTCGGTTCTACAACATGCTCCAACAATCATATCCTCCATGGCTTTGGACAACTCACATCTCTCTGCCTCAGTTTGTGTAAAATGGGATAATACTTCCTTCCTTCACAGATACGTTGTGAGGACTCATTCATTAATGTTCATAAAGTGCTTTGTGAATGGGAAAAAAGTGCAATATAAATACTAAGGATTATTATTCTACAGAGAAATTATGTTAGCCAGAACCATTTTTAAATAGAAAGATGCAAAAATGGTTTTCCTATGTTCTGAATTGTTTTACAAACCATGTTTATAATCTGCTTATGCTGGGCGCTCAGTGACCCAAGAGACAGTTGGTGAAACTATGCTAGTATATTTTTGTGAAGAACTTTGTATAAAAATGATTCTAACTACCCTGGGTTCACTGAAGTGTGCATAGGGCCAACGATACCAATCAAGTCAACTTAAATAGCATCCTTCTACAATTACATTATGGAAAAGTCAGTACTCCACTTACTGTTATAATTTTAGCAAATATGATGGAAAAGATAGGGTGACATGCTCCACTAATAACAGCGGCTAGCGTCCCCAGTGCAATGAAAGGCCACTCGGACTTATTTAATCTAAAAAGTTTGAGGAAAGAAACTTTGGGGAGGTGTTCCTAGAAAAGAAAAACAGATTAAAATCAGCTTTTATTTTTGTCTAATACAGTTCAATTTTACATTTTTAAGAGAGCTGAGCTGCATTATGGTGCCTACAGGAAGAGCTGAGTCTAAGAACCCTGGACTAGTAGAGAACAAGGCAGGTAAATGGAATGACTATAGGTGATAGGACTGGCCCAAATCCATTCTAAAAACACTCTGGAATACTCTTAACAGAAAACTTTACATGGATAATTATGCTTTGTACTTACATTCAGTAGCACCGTTTAGTCAAGGATCTCAAAGAAGCTCTACAAAGGAGGTTATGTATTACCCATATTTTATAGATGAGGAAACAACACACTCAGAAGTGAAGTGATTTGCTGAAAGTTGCACATTGAATCAGTGATACAATTTTAGGAAGAGGACACAGTCCTCTTGCCTCCCACTGAAATAATCTTTGATATACATCCCCTTTCAGAAATGTTCTGATCTCTCTGGAAGAATTGCGCTGGTTTACCACTGAACTGCTGAATCTTTTTAGGATTAAAACAAAGACCCACAAACCAACCAACCCAACCCAAACCAAAACAAAAAAACCTTGACTAAGCTACAGTAAACCATTACCTCTTCAGGTGCGGCTTCTTCTTCAGCCTCTTTTTGTGGAACATGTTTTATGCTTGCTCTTTTGGAAATCAGCCCATTGATGGGGAATACTTCTTCCTGGTCTTTTAAGGCAATAGTTTCTATTGATTCTTCATGGTCTTCTGTTTTAATAGACTTTAACACAACATAAATTCAGTCACAAATATATCCAAAAGGTCAGTGTAGTTGCATTAGATAGACTCCACTTCCATTTGCACTGTCATGTAGGTTCTGTGAGACCCTGACTGCTATTTTGGATTTAGTCCTCTGACTAAATTTGCTACTCATACCCTTATGTGGCAGAAACATAAGAGCATTTTTCCTAGTTATTGGATTCTCACTCCTCACATCCTGAAATCCTGCTACAGGCATCTTCTGTGTTCTCTACATGTTTACACAAAAAGCTAACATTTTGTGCCAAGCATTAAGGAAGGCACACTCACTTTCTTCCAAAGAGCCTAATTCTGTGCAGTTATTCCTGTGATCTTCCACTGACTCCCATAAAAAATGAGGTTACTCAGCACCTTTCAGAAGTGGCCCAAAAGGTTGTAAGCAAGCAGTACGTTCAAAAATACTTTGACATGTTGTTTTAATACTGTTTTTTAAATGGTTTGCAAAATTCCTGCGAATACATGTTTGTTCTCCCATTTTAGGCCGAAATCCTGACCCCATTGAAGTCAGTGGCAAAACTCTTAGCGACTTTGATAGAAGGAGGATTTCGTCCCTAATATTTTGAAGCAATTTCTTCTGAGTTTCCTTCTAGTTTATTCTCCCACACTCCCACAGTATCAAAGAGGGCTGATTCTGAATCACACAGATGAAAGAATCCATGACAGTACAATTCTAAAGTATAGCATATAATAACACTTCCTACTAATATGGTTTAAAACGCTATTTCCAGGGTCAGAGCAGGCCATACTCGTCTTGAAACTGTGTTTTAAAAACAAACAATTTTCAAAGTATATTCAAGAGTTTTCTAAAATATGGCTTAAAAACAGCCTATTTAGATCTACTGGCCATTCTTAAACTGTGTTGTTAACAGGAGTGGTTTTAAAACCATGGTAACACGATTGGTATGAAAATCACCGCTTTAAAATTGTTCCACTGTCACAGCCTTAGTGCCAGTCCAGGCCTTGTCTCCATTAAACAAAACCACCAGCACTTCTCTCACAGTTGGGCTAGCAATGGTGACAGAACCAGGTAGATCAGCCTCTATTCTAACCGTGGTTAGATAACATGGTAGTAAAAATGCCTGTGCTCTGCCTACAGAACGCTAGCACCATTTCTACCACTGAAGGGGTTCCACTGGTCCTAGAGAGGGAAAAATGCTGAAAGTTGTGTATATACACACCTGCACTACAACTGTAATTGTATAAGCACCTGGTTGTCTAGCAATGTTAGGGGGCATCTGGATTCTGACAGATTCTGTGTGTAGTGTGGATCCAACATCAAAATTAGGAAATAGAATTACAGACTAGACTCTTACCTTTCCTTTGGAACCACCTTTGGGCTGTGAAAGCTTCCATCCACCCCTTTAGTTGGGATTCCACACAGAGCAGTTGCCAAAGGAGCTGTGCTACAAGGAAGCTGGAGGTTGGGGAAGGGGGCCTGATTTCAGCTCATCCTGGGGTATCTGTGAGTTTGGGGAGGCATGTGGGGAGGAGCAAACCCCAGTGACATGTATGAACAGAACAATCTTGGTTTTTTGCAGGAGACGGTGATTTGGTTTTTAGTTACCATTGTGCCTCACTTCTTGGCAAAGTAAATAACTTAACGCATGTACTAGTTCTATGCGTGACCTGCTTATTACACTATCTTTTAAATAAATGAAATCGATATATCACAAACAAGGACTTTCACAGGAAAACTTCAGTATCTTTGTAAGGTACCCAAGAGACTTAAGTGAACAAAAGCCACATCTACATTCTCATTTCTAGCTTTTATATCTAAAATTGTGAATTCAATGTACCTGTGCTGTTGCAAGGGAATAATATAACCCCCTTTTCTCCATCAGCTCTGTATGTGTTCCTACTTCAGCCACAGCACCACCCGCTATGGCCACTATTACATTTGCAGTTCGAATGGTGGAAAGCCGATGAGCTATTACAAGAGTTGTTCGACCTTTGCTGGCCTGTAAACAAACAACCAAATTGTAATTTGTGTCCCCTGTGGCTTGGAGATTTAGCGTAATTTACTCTAATTGGTTATATTGAGACAGTAGTTACTCCCATCGATTTCACTTGCTAAACATCCTGACAATCCATGAGTTTTTCCACAACTGACAACTATAACCTTGCGTGCCCTGGTTCCTTCTCTGCTGGGCTACAGGAGACCTGCTTTGACGGCATCCACACTAAACAAAATCAGAAAGCTTGTTTTGCTTCTCCTGCTTTTCTTGACTCTCTCCCTCTTTAATTATTTTATTCAAAATTAAAACACTAAACTCTGAGCTGCTCTGGGTTATGCCATGTGGAACATTCTCACTGGGATTGACTCCTTGCAGAGGAGCAGATGGAGCAACATGTGCTCTGGTCCTGCCCCAACATGCCTGTATATAGGGGTTCAGGTAGCATGAAGTTGGCTATGCTAGCCTCACACCTCCCAGGAGATTTCCTGAACTGGGGGGAGCTCTCAACTGTCTTCTTGAGGCGTCTGTAAGTGCCTTCTTTGCTGCCAGAGTGGCATAAAGGCACCCAGGATACATCTACTCTGCAATATCTCACCTGAGGCTGGCCCGGGTCATCTGACTCAGACTCATGGGGCTCAGTCTGAGGGTCTATAAAATTGCATTGTAGACATTCAGATTGGAACCCAGGCTCTGGGACCCCATGATAGGGGAGGATCCAGCCCAAGCCCAAATGTCTACCCTCAGTTTTACATCGTGAGCTCCAGGAGCCCAAGTCTGCGGACATGGGGCCACTCACAGGTGTTTAATTGCCGTGTAGACATACCCTAAAAGGTACCTGGTTCACACTGATGTAGTCCCATTTGAAACAGGACTATGTTAACATGAACTAGGTACCTTTTAAAAGGCAGTTAGAGCACAATACTTTACCACGCTTCACAAATCACACCCCTTTGGTGCACTTTGCCAGTGCCATGTAGACAAATCGTTCGTCAGGGCTGAGGATCTGTTTTTTGGAGGGAGTAGCCATGAGTGACATACAGTGGAATAATAATCAATGCACACTTCTTCGGCAGTGCACATCTCTATGGAAAGCATTAACTAGAAGGTATGAATATTTACACACCCAAAAGATTAACATTACTGTAGCACTTCTTAATACCCCAATTGGCATTTTTGTTAGCATTGTGCTGATGATCTGAAAGTATAGAAATATCTATTGTACCAATTAAGATGTTTGTGTATTTGAAATTGATTTTCAAGAAATGCACAAGATGTTGATTCTAAAAGCTCTAACGTTGACAAATTATTTGCCAAAGGGCACATGTTGCCCTCAATCATAGAATATCAGGGTTGGAAGGGACCTTAGGAGGTCATCTAGTCCAACCCCCTGCTCAAAGCAAGACCAATCCCCAATTTTTGCCCCAGATCCCTAAATGGCCCCCTTAAGGATTGAACTCACAACCCTGGGTTTAGCAGGCCAATGCTCAAACCACTGAGCTATCCCTCCCCCCCCTGAGGAGGGATATAGGGTGCAATGATTTGCACCCTATTTACAATCTGATGGTAACCAATGGGTTTGCATGTGCATCAGGGCAACTTTTGGGCCCTATAACCACATAACTATACATTCATTACATCTTAGTGATTTAGACCCCAGTCTTGCAATGAGGGCTCATCCATACAGAGCCTCACTGCAGGATTGGGCTATGGTGAGAATTACCACGTGGTTACTGTTGTTCCCAGTGGTGTTACAGCATTGTTAGGCAGCATTTGGGCAGCATTTAGCAGTAATTGAATAAATCATCCCTGTCATTGCAATACAATAATAATCTAATAATAATAATACAATAATGCATCCGACGAAGCGGACTGTAGTCCACGAAAGCTTATGCTGAAATAAATTTGTTAGTCTCTAAGGTGCCACAAGTATTTCGTTCTTATTTTCTTTTTGCTGACA
Source organism: Chelydra serpentina (assembly GCA_037349315.1). Taxonomy (NCBI): domain Eukaryota; kingdom Metazoa; phylum Chordata; order Testudines; family Chelydridae; genus Chelydra; species Chelydra serpentina. Next base: position 24,373,275 of record JBAIAC010000048.1, read on the forward strand.
CAGACTAACACGGCGACTACACTGAAACCAATAATAATCTTTGTTCATCTATTCCTTGCTTTGAAAGAAAATATACTTGATTCAAGAAGATGGAACTAGAGGTTGTGTCAATAACCCAGCATTTTATTTACCTTTTCCAGTGCAGCTTGGACTACTGACTCACTTTCTGTATCCAGGGCAGACGTGGCCTCATCTAACAAGAGAATTTTAGGGTTGCGCACCAAAGCTCGAGCTATGGCTATTCTCTGCTTTTGGCCACCACTCATCTGTGCTCCTCTTTCTCCTACAAGGGTATTAAATTTCTGAGAAAATAGCAGAGGCACCATCAGTTTTGCAGTATAAACAATTAACCGCTAAATAGAGCTTGATCCATAGTCCACTGAAGTCAATGGAAAGACATCCCCGCCCCATTGATTTCAATGGACTTTGGATCAGGCCCACAGTGAGAGCAAGATAATTATGTATTATGGGAGCACCTTAGTGAAATGAAAGCTAAGGTTATATTGTATGATCCACAGAGTGCAGGACACCAGTCCCATTTGAAATGAGGTATACACAAAGTCACTTTCAGTAGCAAAAATGTTCCCACAAGCAGGTGGTCATGGAATTTTTTCAGAGGGGGGTACTAAGGACCACAGGGGCAGCCCAAGGAAGTTTCTGCTAGATCTGGTACTGGAACACAGGTCTCTGATGTGAAAGACCCAAATCTTATCCGCTCAGCTGCAGCACCTCTCAACAAAATACATGTGGGATCTGCTGCCCTGACTCAGCCAGGTATTGAAGCATCTGCATAACTTGAAGCAGGTAGTAGTTCTATTGACAGTGAGGATACTCATGTGCCTGAAAGTCATGCACATCCTCAAGTGCCTTGTTGAATTGGGGCCGTTGTGCCATAAGCACGACCCTGTTCACCACCTTATATGCCTAAAAATACGAATTCTGAATGACACTGCAATTTCCACTCTTAGCCACAAGGTGGCTGTAAAAATCAATGTTTCCCTGCTTACATTTATCAGCTGTTGCTGAGTTTTGGTTACCCATATTCTGTGATTTTGCAGAGGGGCAGCCGTCCCTCAACTTGGGGCTGAGATTGAAGAAAAGACAACCATAGTTCTTACTTTTAAGATACATTTATATCAGAATCATCCATGCTTCCAGCTTTTGGATTCACAGTTATCCCTCCCCTAACCCTAGCCCCGATTTATTTCCATTTTCTTAAATGTCTGTTTCAGAGAATTTAGAGAAATATTGCAATTGCTGTAAATTCCTTCTGCCACGAAAAATGATTTCTTTTACATCACATATCAATATCTCACTTTATTTCAGTTCATTTCTAAGAATGCAGGTCATTTTAAGTACCATACTTACATCAGGAAACTCCATGATAAAATCATAAGCATTTGCTTCTTTTGCTGCATTCTCAATTTCTTCATCAGTTACATCCTCTCGGCCATATCTTATATTGTTTCTAATTGTTGTCCCAAACAGAACAGGTTCCTGACTGACCACACCAATGAATTCTCGGTAATGTCTCAGATTAAGGGACGTTATGTCATGTCCATCCACTGTGATCTAAAGAAAAAAAAAGACTATGAGAGCCTGAGGTGGTAAATTATTATTTTTCTTATTATTTTGTATTACCGTAGCACCTAGAAGCCCTAGTCATGGACCATGACCCCAGTGTGCTAGACGCTGTACAAACACTGATCAAAAAGACAGTCTTGTTCTTGAAGCTTTCTAAACCTACAAACGTTTAGGACAAAATCTTCCCATTCTGTTTGGCAGGGCAGATTTAGGATTTGTCAGAAAAGTGAGGATTTTCTTTTGTTTCAGTGAAGAAATAGTCCTTGACCAGATGTTTCCATACACCAAGTGGAGATTTGCCTCTGCTGGGAACCACATCTGCAGTAAGGCCAAAGTAAAGGGCCCTCAATCTGAATCCTACCATCCCTTACATAGTGTTGGCTGGAGATATTTTTCATTTTTGCAGGAGAGGAAAACTTGAAATCAGCAGAGGCCACCTCCGCTTATCAAGCATATGGTGTCACGGTTTATTGACATATACCCTAAAGCCTGCATGAAGCATGGTGCAAGGAGGATAGAAGGGAAAAAGAACAACCATCATGTATCTTAAATGGGATGAACAGTCCTATGCAGGTAATCCATATGGTGGAGGAGGTAACACAAGGTTTGTCACTTTACACTTTAGCTGTGCTCAGAAATGCCCATGAAAATTCTTTGTCTGGATAGCAAATAGAAGAGGACAGGCATACGCGTCAGGCGATCGTTGAGCTGAACACCGGTCTTGTACGTGCACTCTCACAGGACTGTGCGACACTGGAGCCTGGGTGGAGTGTGCTTGACTGTATTATGTGACAGTGCTGTTTTTTCCCATTTCACACATGAAGGGGATCACCATTACGTAGTGGCCTGGAGGATAGAGTTGCGAGAAGGCCGAGCCCAGAGACTGTCCTATCAGGACCGTGACCCACTTCTCCAAAACTCGCTTGTGTAAGTGGTATCCCAATTCACAGCGCCAGGACAAGAAGTTCAGGTTCTGGAGTGAGCAGCAAGGATTGAGTAACTTAAGTATGGATAATCAGTGGCCTCATCTTCTTATGTGGTCATGTTACCTCAATCGATTTAGATACATATATGGCCCCTATCACCATAGAATATGAACACCTCTGAAGTAGTTAATCTTAAAAAACAATAGCCTCTCTCTCCTCTCATCACATACTGTATTAAATACCATCAGCTCCGAGGTCCCTCTGAAGACTGTAGATTTGCATAGCTAGATCTACTGGAGCTAGACCTGAATAGCAGGTGATTCAAACTGAGATCTGGGGCCAGACTCATTGGCAAAGATCTGCCAGCAAAGGACAGATCTGTATTTAAATGATCCCACCTAAATAATATTTAATAATTAAACATTGTATTTATTTCAATTCAAGACAATATCTACCCTCCACAGGAAACCCTATAAACAACACTGTTAAGCAAGTAGGCTCCTGAATATGCAGGACACCAGCCAAGTGTGTGCTTGGATGTTCTAAATCCAAGCCCAGTATCTGCAACAAATTCCTAATGTAAAGGGTGAGGCTGCTCAGAACAGAAAACACACTACAGTATTTAAAAAGCTTGCCAGTGATTTATATAACTTCCAAGTGATCCACTCTCCGAGGGCTGTAAGGCTCACTTTGTAAGAGTTAGACTTTTGTTAAATCTCCCAGCATCAGACGGGAGGAACGGCGGCTGATTGCCCAAAAATCTTGTGTATTATAGTTGGGTGCAATATCCCCAACTTTGTGCTCCACTTGTTTCCTTTTTCTTTGAGGACTTGTATAGCTATAATTCTTTGTATATTACTATTTTAATACCTATGTAAACAGTACTATGCTCTAGAATGGCTGTACTCACCACTCCTTCCTGTGGATCATAAAACCTCTGAAGCAGCTGGACCATTGTGCTCTTACCACATCCACTGCTTCCAACCAATGCCACTGTTTGTCCACAGTCAATTTTCAGAGTGAGACCTTTCAAAACCTTGTGGTAGTTAAAACAATAAAATGAACAATTTCAAATTAATGAGATTCTGTTACTAAACACTGCCAGATTTATCCCTGCTACATTTTCAAAACCCACTCGTTCCCATTGCAAATTCCAGCTCTGATTTTTTCTCATGCCTCAACTACTGGAGCCTGCTCTTCCTGACACCTCACATACTCTAATTTGTCCAGTATTCTGCAGCAAAAAGTCATCTGCTGTCATGATTCTGACCACATTCAGTCCCTCTTGAAGTCCTTCCATGGGCTCCTGCCTGCCTCCTGCTTCACATTCAAGCCCCTGGGCTCACCTTCAGGACCCTGCATAACTTTGCTCCTTCCAAACTCTCCTCTCTTGTCCTTTTTAGGGACCACACCTTTCTTGCCTCACTCAGCTCAAATGTTCCATTGGCTAACAACCCCTTTTTACATTCTTCTCCAACACTCTTCTCCATGCCTTCTTTTTTGTTTCCTCTACACATGGAACTCACGTCAACCTCCTGACTCTAATCTGCTGTGCTTCCATCCTGTCCTCTAAAGCAGACAACTCTTTTAGCGTAATACACAAGTAATATGCCATATTTCAAGTTGTAGTCACTGTGACTACAACACAGCACAGAATAGGTGTTTCTCCTACCTGGACATCTGGTCTTGAAGGATAACTGAACTGTACGTTATTAAATTCAAGTGTTCCCTTTATGTGATCGAGTTTGTGTCCATCTGAAGAAAAACTATCTATAGTGGGTTTCTGGGGAGTGGAAAAAAAATTAAAATTCAAGCAAAAAATTTACAAATCCACAATTGAGGGAGGGAGATATCATTATAGCCTGAATATTTCATATTTTTATTTTACAATTTAAAACATCTTCCACACCACACCTGTTTTAGTACTAGGTAGTTTGCAATCTAAGGCTGGCTGCCACAGTTACTTTGCTTTGGTAACTGCATTCTATTGTTTGTAATTTCCTTTGAAGAGCTTGAATATAATGTTTCTTTTCAACCCAGTTTGGTCTTTTTCCATTTGGCAAACACTATATTTTTCCTCCTTTATTTTTCAGTGGAAATTACCATGGCTTTTTCTTATTACTACCTTATTTTTCTATTGGCATTGTTAGTGCTCTCATACAAGATAATAGCCCAATTATGAAGACAGGGTAGAAGCATCCATACCTGATCAATTATCTTGAAAACTTTAAAGGCAGCTCCTCTAGCAATAGAGAAAGTTTCAAAGTGTGGTGCTGCTGTGCCCAGGCAATAACTACTAAAAGTTACGCAGAAGAAAATCTAGAAGAGGAAGAAGATAAAAGCCACACAGAAAACAAATCCAAAATTAAAGGCTGGTTCTATAGTCTTGATTTAGGCAACACTCCTATTTATGACCATTGGAGCTATGCCTCAGAAAAGACCACAGGATCAGCCCCAGCATTGGTGTATCATTCACAAGACATTCCTAAGTATCAAAAGAATTAAGTTTAAACCTTGGAATGCCAGCACAATACCTTATAGTCTGGAACAATAGAAATTGAGAAGGATTTTTGGCAAAATTCTAGGAAATTTCTACATAAGATAGAAAGAAAAGGACTATTTTTGTTTTCTGTTCAACTTGTCTCTATTGTAGTATATTTTAACAGCAAATATTGTTAAAAATACAAAAAAAGTCATTCAAAAATACTGATTGGTTCATTAAAGTGAATGGCCTTTACCGGTGCTAGATCAAGTTTTACAGAAAACTCAGAAAACCTGCAAACCACACTGCAAAAGTCCAACGTATCTTTAGCTGACTACAACATAAACCTCACTATTACTCTGAGCTTTAATGCAATCAGTAAATAGAGTTTCAATTTCCCAAATAATTAAGAACTCCACATAGTCAAACTTTCAACTTTATTATATAGAATATCCTTCAAATGAATAGAAACACAAGATGTGAGGATCAACCTAACAGTTGATCACATAATTTGTGAGGAAGAATCTGTTAGGCAAATTTCACCTCCTCTTCTGTTTGTGGAATATCCATGAGCAGATTATGATTTTCTCTAATTTGTTAGTTATTTTAAATTATTTGATTACATTTTCAATTAACGTCATTTACTGCTATTTAGTTGTGATTGGTCATATAGTCGCATGGTATTGTTTCTGTTCTCTGACTGCAATTATTATAATCCTTGTGTCTGGTGTGAATACTCCTGGAAAGTAAATTTAACATTCATCTTCTATGCACATTTGTTCTGGTAAAACAAACTGCATGAACGTTCATGGAAAACAAACACAGAAGAGATGCAAATATGGCGGAGACAAATTTTTATATAAATTCAAACTAACATCATGAAAGAAATCACTATTTGACTCACTCTATTAGATAAGCATGTTAGCTGAAACAGCTATGACTGTGAAGTGCAAAACCAGGTGGATTTACATCATCTTTATTTGACCTCAGAGTGAACACTTCACTGAGAAGAATGGGGGGAAATTTTACATCAGCTTTGTTGTTACAATAAAAAGACAACAGCAAAACGAGTTATGTTGTGAAGATTCTCTTCTGCCTATCTAAATTCTTATATTAGTGCCCATTACCCTTGTATCCAAACACAACTTCACAACGAAAAGAGCAAGGAACTTAATTTTAACTTATATTTTACAGAACACAACCAACTCTGCAGGAAGTTATATAACCCAGCTCCTGAGCAGTTGAGGATTCTCCATACATATGATATCTCTTTTCCCTGCCTATAGCCAACATATCATATACTCAACATCACCTTCACAATGAAGTTAGTTAGTAGAAAGACACTGATGTTAAAATATGACACTTACAGCCAGGACAGTCCCAATGGAATAGCCAGTATTCTCATCAAGAATTAAGGTAGTTCCATACCAAAACCCAAGCCCGTAGCATCCATTTATAATTAGGTACAAAAAGCCAAGAGACAGCTTAGAAGCAATAGCCTTTTTTATACCAAGGTTTTTTGCTTCTCCTAGTTTACTTGAATATCTGTTAAAAAGACAAACATATGTTAGTCATTGTGGCTGCAGACAGTCATAAATTAAAAAAGTCATTGACTATTGAGAGAGTCAGACCTGTTGATTTCCTTCTCTTGTCCTCCAAAGGCTACAACAGTTCGCACTGATGACAGGACTTCTTCTGCTACTGCACCTGCTTTGGCATAGGCTGTTAACTCCTTACTGGTTAACGTGATGATCATCTACAGTCAATGGGAGCAGAACGAAATGAACTTTATAAACAAATCAAGAGTAGCTCTATACCTCATGTTTATGATGTTATTTCAGCAGGTCAAAATGGCAAATCTCTCCGAGCTCAGAACTGGCAGATCCACAATGATCTTTAGAAGTGCTTCCTGGGTCATTATTCTGTGTCTGATCAAGTATCCAATCTTGCAAATACTACTATGCAGTTGTAACTATGCACTATCCCAGTAATGTTTACAGAATTGGACCTGTAGGAAACATTTTAAATGCTGTTCCATATGTACAGAACTTGTTATGGAATGTTAGAAGCATAAAGATCTGAGATCTTATCAACTCTGTCCTGGCAGTCTACTAGACCTACCTAAACAGGATGAGTGCAGGGATGTTCATTAATTGGGATTCCCAACACCACACCTGGAGACCTTGCTCTGGGCCAAGTGAGGCCAGGAGAAAAATGCTAGGCCCAGAGTTGTTTTGTTGTGGTTTTTTTTTGCGGGGGGGGGGAGGCACTATTGAATCTTCTCAACTTTATTTATACATTTTAAGATATCAAAAGACAATATTAAAATCATAAAAGCATGTGTTTAGGAGGACCACTACCTGTTACAAATAATCTGTTACCGAGATTGTGAAGTGAAGTCTTTGGGACAGGGACTATCGTGTAGTATGGTGTCGTGATACTGCTTCTGGCCTCTTGGTGCTACTGCAAATCTACTACCATCACTAACAATACAAGAAAACTGAGACTAAGAAATATACTTAATTCCTTTAAATATATCTTTTTCAGGCTTTTTTACCCCAGCTTCAAACTTACTACTGGAGCTGCTCAGAAATTTTTCAACAAAAAACAGACTCATTGAAGCAGAACCTTTTGTAAGGGGACTCTTATCCCCTTACTAACATTCAGAGCTCCCAGTACCAGAAGGGGAAGGGTCGATGGGACTGACAGTCCCCAGGGGCAATGGGGAGAGGCCAATGCTCCAGGTCAGCTCTGATTGACAGGGCGGGCAGGCGAATCAGGGAGTCAGGAGGTCAGGGTGAATCCCGTCCTCCGTGTGAGCTGAAGTTGCCTGAGTCAGAGTGAGTGGGGCCGAGCTAAGGAGAGGGCAGAAGCCAGAGGCCAGAGCTGAGCTGAGCTGGGCCAGATCTGGAGGGGCCAGAAAAGCAGCCCAGAGACACAGACCTGCCCTGGGAGCAGAGGTGCAGCCCAGAGACACAGACCTGCCCTGGGAGCAGAGGTGCAGCCCAGAGACACAGACCTGCCCTGGGGGAGAAGCTGCAGCAGCCAGAGGGGCCAGGGCAGCAGCCCAGGGAGCTGGAGGCAGAGCAGCAGCAGCCGTGCAGAGGCAGAGGAGCTGGAGCTGAGGCAGAGCTGTGGAGCTGGGGCTGGAGCAGTCCGGAGCCGGGTGCGGTGAGCAGCTGGGGAGAGCGAGGGGAACCCTGGGCAGTGGGCCCAGCGCAGGGAGAGGCCTCAGCCAAGGGGCCCTGCAGGCCAGACTTGCAGGGGGATCTAAACCCTGACAGGGCGGGGGCAACGCTGGGAAGAAGGGTCCTGCCACCCAGAGCCTGCGAGCGTGTGGCCACCGCCAGAGCAAGTGTCCAAGCAGCGTCCCTGCAGCACAGCCAGGACCTGAGAAGGAGCCTGGGACTTGCACAGGAACAGACTGAACTGCCCTGACATTTTAGAGACACTGTTGTGATGTTCCCTGCCACGGAGCGGGGTGATGTGTTTTCATTAGCCTTTCCCATTTCTCCTTATTCCTGTTACAAATTAATTGTTAATTAAATAATTTGCATTTGCTTTGAATTGTATGCAGTGATCAGTGGGTCAGGGAAGCATCCTGTACAGAGAGAGTACCCCGGAGTGGGGACACCCTAGCCCCTGACCTAGGTGACCACAGCAAGGTTGGGGGTCGAGCCCCCCAGGAATCCTGGGCCCAGCCTTGTTGGGGTTACGAGGACTCTGCCAGACAGGAGAGTACAAGGGGAGTCCTCGAGGGCAGGGAGGCCTCTGGGGTAAAGGAAGTGGGAGCGAGGACTGAGATCCTTCCGCTAGCCCATTTCACCGGGGTAGTGCAGAGACAAGGAAAGTTCCCCACAATAGCGGGACTATTCCCCCGCTTACACTTTCATGGAAATGTATTGGCTTCAACCAAGCTTTTGTCCACAAAGTTTCTCAGGTCCAGAATGGGATTTCTGGTGAAAATGAGAGGAAGAGAGAGCATCCAGAATAGCCAGTGATTAGGCACTCAGCTGGCATGTGGGAAACCTTTGTTCAAATCCTTGCTCCAAATCAGGGCAGAGACTTGATCCTAGAATTCCTACATCACAGAGGCTAACCACCTGGCTATTGGCTGTTCTGTCTCTCATGCTCTACTTTGCAAAAAAAAATGGAAAGGTCTCAGTTTTGTCCTGATGTGGAGCAAAAATAAATGTTGAAACTTCAAAATAGAATTCTTATTTTCTAGCCAGCTCTACTCACTGTCTCCTACATCCTTAAATCCCTCAGTTTGGTCAAGTGTAAGAGAGATAATATGGTAGAATATCCTCTGGAGAATTAAGCTTATATGTAAGTTGTCTCAGAGCTGCTAAGCACAAAGTGACAACATTCGGCTGTTAGGACTAAGAGGCAAGACAGCGAAGTATACATTGTATAGGAATGGGAAGATGAGACAGTGGTAAGCGTAATAATGGAATGGGCACCTGAGCTTGTTTTAGGGATCCATCCTGCCATAAGTTACTCCCTTCAAAGAGGCTATGGGTTCATATCCTAATGCAGGATCAGGCTTGAGCGGTTGACTCAGCAGTAAATCACTTGGCCTTAAGACCCATCTTTATTTATTTCTGTGCTACTGCTAACAATTCCATCTTCTCAAGCCATTTTGTTATGTCTTTATGCATCTGGATTCCAGCACTGCCTTCAGTAGGGACCCGGTTGGATGGATTTGAGACTTTTCTTTTTTTGACTCTGAAATTTAACTGGGTTTAAGCACATTAAACCAGCTGTAGCATTAATTATCCAAATTTACATGTCATACATGATGTGCTCTGCACATGTGATCAATACCTATGCTGTGTTTGTATCTCTTGTCTGAGAAGTTAAACTTCTATAGTCATGTTAATCATTGAAATCTGATATTGTTACCCATATTGTATGTGATTGAAAGCCATCCAAAGTATGACATGTATTTAGAGTAAACAGCTGGCACTAAACATGTGTTAGCTGCTTATTGTCTCAGAGTTTTCATTTGTCACTCTAATAAATGAATAAAACCTACTAGATTTGCCTTTGAGAAAGTGATAGTGATAGAGATAGTGATAGAGATAGTGAAAGTCAGATCGTTGTTAGAATAAGTATCTAATCCAAATGTAGTAATCAAGTAATCATTGTTAGAAGAATTGTTCTCTTTCTTGTCATCTTCTGATGAACCAAGTGGCAGCTTTTTTGTTATTAATAAAGACAACACAATGCTTATCTGGATAATTTGCTTGTTAAAATGAAGAGATTTTCTAATATTAATTAATATTAGGAAGTTTTTCCATTTGTAAAGTTAAAACAAAGAATCTATTTTTTTTTAAGTCAGGCATTTTTCTTTTAGTTTATTTTCTGTTAATGAACCAGGCCCTTAGCAATTGTGAGCAGCTATTAAACTCCTACTAAAGCAAAGTTAACACTTAAAGTGTAATTTGGTAATTTAGAAATCAAAATGTACACTTATTCACACATAAGAATAAGTCACAGGATTTCACCAGTGGAAATCTGAGCTTTTCGTTAACTGCAATTTTGGCAAGTATATAGCAAAAACAGTTTCCATGAAATTCCCTTTCCCCAAGAAATTTGTTACATATTAATCTTTAAAATCTTGCCTACCTTAGAACAAAATGCTGCTGATATTACTACGAGGGGGCTTGTGGACAGGATCACAAGTGTAAGTTTCCATCCCTTCACAAAGCCAATGACTATGCCTACTGTGAACGTTGACATGTTCTGAAATAGCTGAGCGACTTTGTCTCCAATGCCATCGTTGATTTTATTAATGTCTCTAAGAGAGGGGGGAAAAAGCAATTTTTTCAGCTGAAGATAGTTTAGAGTAATCTCTCTCTCTCTCTCATTTTTATGAGGGCTGTCAAGCAATTAAAAAATTAATCACCCTTAATCGTGCTGTTAAGCAATAGAATACCATTTGCTTAAATATTTTTGGATGTTTTCTACATTTTCAAATGTATTCATTTCAATTACAACAGAGAATACAAAGTGTACAGTGCTCACTTTATATTCTTGATTACAAATATTTGCACTGTAAAAAAACAAAATAAATGGTATTTTTCAATTCACCTCATGTAAGTACTGTAGTGCAATCTCTTTGTCGTGAAAGTTGACCTTACAAATGTAGAATTATGTACAAAAAATAAATGCCTTCAAAAACAAAACAATCTAAAACTTTAGAGCCTACAAGTCCACTCAGTCCTACTTCTTGTTCATCCAATTGCTCAAACAAGTCTGTTTACATTTGCGGGAGATAATGCTGCCTACGTCTTGTTTACAATGTCACCTGAAAGTGAGAAGAGGCATTCGCATGGCACTTTTGTAGCCGGCATTGCAAGATATTTACATACCAGATATGCTAAACATTCATATGTCCCTTCATGCTTCGGCCACCAGTCCAGAGGACATGCTTCCATTCTGAGAACACGTTAAAAAAATTCATTAATTAAATTTATGACTGAACTTCTTGGGGAGGAATTGTATGTCCCTTGCTCTGTTTTACCCACATTCTGCCTATATTTCATGTTATAGCAGTCCCGGATGATGACCCAGCACATGTTGTTCATTTTAATAACACTTTCATTGCAGATTTGACAAAACACAAAGAGGGTACCGATGTGAGATTTCTAAAAATAGCTCCAGCACTTGACCCAAATGTTTAAGAATCTGAAGTGCCTTCCAAAATCTGAGGGATGAGGAGTGGAGCATGCCTTTCGAAATATTAAAAGAGCAACACTCTGATGCAGAAACTACACAACCCGAACCACCAAAAAAGAAAATCAACCTTCTGCTGGTGGCATCTGACTCAGATGATGAAAATGAACATGCGTCGTTCCATACTGCTTTGGCTCATTATTGAGCAGTACCCATCATCAGCATGGACGCATCTCCTATGGAATAGTGATTGAAGCCTGAAGGGACATATGAATCTTTAGCGCATCTGGCACATAAATATCTTGCGATGCCGGCTACAACAGTGCCATGCGAATGCCTGTTCTCACTTTCAGGTGACATTGTGAACAAGAAGCAGGCAGCATTATCTCCTGTAAATGTAAACAAACTTGTTTGTCTGAGTGACTGGCTGAATAAGAAGTAGGACTGAGTGGACTTGTAGGTTCCAAAGTTTTACATAACTGCACTCAAAAACAAAACAATGTAATACAAAAATTCTACATTTGTAAGTTATACTTTCATGATAAAGAGATTGCACGACATTACTTGTATGAGGTGAATTGGAAAATACTATTTCTTTTGTTTATCATTTTTACAGTGCAAATATTTGTAATAAAATATAAAGTGAGCACTGTGCACTTTGTATTCTGTACTGTAATTGAAATCAATATATTTGAAAATGTAGAATAACGTCCAAAATATTTATTACATTTCAATAGGTATTCTATTGTTTAACAGTGCGATTAAAACTGTGATTAATTTTTTGAGTTAATTGCATGAGTTAACTGTCATTAAATCGACAGCCCTAATTTTTATATACACACACTTTGCAGCACAGTATTTATTATTATTGTTACCCCTTTTGGCCCAAGCGGCTAGACAAAAACTTGGGGTCTTCAGATTGTCAATTTATCCTCCTAACTGGACCAATGGAGTCAACTACCTTTGATGCAATCTTATTTATTTGCAAGGAATGTACAAAATAATCATCCATAACACTTATGCACATGCTTAATTTTAAGCATGTGAGTAATCCCATTAATGTCTTCAGGTAGAGTTAAGCACATGAGTGTCTGCAGGCTCAGGGCCGAGGTCAGGCAGATGTCTATTAATTTTATTTATTTATTACCCTATCAGTTTGTGAGTGCACTTTACATGACTTAAGGTTGGGTCTGCTCGTATTTCCTGTAATATGGGGGAAAAGAATACCCTAGGCTCTTTGTGTTTAAAGCTGTAGTCGACAAGTTCAGATCTCAGGCCTGGTCTACACCTAAAAACTTCAGTTGACCCAGCTACCTTGCTCAGAGCTGTGAAAAATTTCACACTCCTGGGAGAGATAGTTAAGCCAGCCTATGCCTTGGTGTAGGCACTACTAGAATGACAGAAGAAATCTTTCATTAACCTAGCCACCGCCTCAAGGGGGTGAATTTACTATAGTGATGGAAAAACCCTTTCTGCCGCTGCAGCAAGGGTCTGCACTACACTAAAGGCTGGTCCATGCTGGGGTGGGGGATCGATCTAGGAAACGCAACTTCAGCTACGAGAATAGCGTAGCTGAAGTCAACGTTTCCTAGATCGAACTAAGTTTACTTACTGCGGGTCCATGCGGTGCAGGCAGGCTCCCCCGTCGACAACGCTTCCTCCTCTCGGCGAGCAGGAGTTCCGCAGTGGACGGGGGAGCACTTCTGGGATCGATTTATTGCGTCCAGATGAGACGCGATAAATTGATCCCAGAAGATCGATCTCTACCCGCCGAATTGGGCGGGTAGTGTGGACCTACCCTAAGGGTAACTGCAGCACTGCAGACATTCCCTCAGTTACATTAGTGTAAATTCAGAGCAACTCAAGTGAAGGCAAGAGTTACTCTTAATTCCCAACGGTGAAACCGATGACAGAATTAGCCCACAAAGTACCAGTATAAAGGCCGACTTTACACAGGTGCAGCCTATTAGTCCCCACGCAGCCCCAGTTTAGTCACTGCTAAATAGTTGCACCACTGCAAAATGTTCTTAATGTAAACAAGGCTTAACTGTCTAGGATTAGAGCTGGGTGAATATTTTCTGGTTGAATTAATCTATTTGGCAATTCAGGTTGAATTTGGTGAATACAAAATGGAAAAAAAAAAGTCAAAAATGTTCCAACTTTTCATTTTGAAATTGTGTTTTGTTTAGAAATGTAGTTAGATTGGTTTAACTTGTTTTTTGTTTCTGGTTGAACACAATCATTTGACCAGAAATGATTTTTTTTTTCATTTTGGCAAGAAAACAAAAAGAAAATTCAGTTTTTCTTTGACATGAAATTATTTTTCTCCCCAGATTTGTTGGTTTGACCATGAAAACAAAACAAACAAACAAATAAATAATTGAAAAAAAGATCATTTGCTCAGCTCTATCCAGAATTTCACATTCAGTGGAAACATATACAGCGTAAGCACAAGAACAAAGAGAAATACTCTCAGAAGGCTTAAAAACTGACTAAGGGTACGTCTATACTACCCGCCAAATCGGCGGGTAGTAATCGATCTATTGGGGATCGATTTATCGCGTCTCATCTAGACGTGATAAATCGATCCCAGAAGCGCTCCCCGTCGACTCTGGAACTCCAGCACAGCGAGAGGCAGAAGCGGAGTCGACAGGGGAGCGAGCCTGCGCCGCGTGGACCCGAAGTAAGTAAAATTACTTCAATCTCTGATACATCGACTTCAGCTACGCTATTCTCGTAGTTGAAGTTGCATATCCTAGATCGACCCCCCCCACCCCCACAGTGTAGACCAGCCCTAAGGAAATAGTTCTGCAATCTTTACTCACTGGGACTACTTGAGGGCTGCAGTAGAGGGCCCCAAACAAACAAAATACAAAGACTCTTACTCAGTCAGACGTGTGTTAAGCTCTCCACTATTACTGCTATCGAACCAGCTGAGTTCCTGTCCCAGAATTGCATGGAAGAAAGTTTTTCTTATTTTCTTTGTCTGCCTTGCTGCTGCCAAAACCCAAAATGAAATCTGTAGGTAGCCAAACACTAAGGCGGTCGCTCCAATACCGACATAATATAAAGCGAACCTTAAAAAAAAAAGTATTTTAAGTTGTGGCAACTTGGAAGAAAGGGAACTTGGTTATTATTATAAATGAAAAGATAATTTAATTTTGTTTCTAAGGTTATGACTACACTACTGCCTATATTAGTAAAACTTATGTCACTCAGAGATGTGAATATTCCACTCCCGAGCGACATAGTTACCCTGACATAAGTCCCAGTGTGCACAGTGCTATATCGGTGGGAGAGCTTCTCCCACCGACATAGCTTATGCCAGTTGCAGGAGTGTTTTTTTAATGCCGATGGGAGAGAGCTCTCTTGTCGGTATAGAGCATCTTCACCACACACGCTGCAGTGGTGCAACTGTACCGGCACAGCTGCAGCGCTGTATGTGCAGACATGGCCTAAGAGTTTCACTGCAAAATCCCAAATTCCTGTGGCGATGTTAACCACAGACATTTATCTAGCAAAAGCTGAGGCCTGATTCCTTCACAGCGGTATAATGCCACTCAACTCCAGGCAAGTGAGAGCAGAATCAGGCCTCTGATATGCAGATAATATTGCTGTCCCCTGGCTGCGTGGTGGTTGATTTCAGGGCTTTGCAGCAGGTCAGTTTCTGTTGTTGGAGAGAAATTGATGTCTGGGAGTCAGGTCTGATGTAATTTGTTTATTTATGTTATGAATATGATGCTATCTACATGCGCAGGTGAGATTTGTGGTTCTTATACAGAGGCAGACTCCACCTGTCACAACAAGCTCTGGAAACCCAGCTCAGTCTCCACATCCACTTCCAGCCACTAGGAACAACTGCTTCCTTTGCTGTTCCTACAGGTTCCTACAGGTCCCCCCTCTCTTCCCCAGTAAAACAGAGCCTTCCCTTCTTGGCTGTCCTACATCACCCTCTGGTCAGGAGCCAGAAGGGCAGCAATAGATTCACCCTCATCAGACTCACCACTCTGTCCTCTGCTGACCTCTCACTGCTCAGCTGATTCCGCACAATACGCATTGTGAATCTAAGAGCCTATTACTGTGTGGTCAGAGTTCCTTTCCTTACCTGCGCTCAAGATTAAAACCGTTTCATCAGCCTTGTGAAAAAGGCCAATAAAACGCTACATCTTCTGAGGCTAATGAGTTCAAATGGCTATTCGTTACTTCACAATTATACATGAAGCTCCTGGAATCCCATTATTTGCTCTTCACGGCACTTAGCCATTTCTTCCCATTCTGTCACTTCCATTAGCTTTACACCAGAGTCACTCCAATCAATGCAGCTGGAGTTATCCCTGATTTACAGCAATGTACGTGAGCAGAGAATCAGGTTCATTCATTTTATTTTATTCATGAGGTAAAATGGTGGGGACAGAAAATAGTTATGGGGATATAATTCAATATATCAGATAAATCTGGTTCTCTCAGCTAGGATGAAGGTGATGAATAACAACTTCTGTATAATGCTGTTAACTATCTCCACTCACAGTTTACCTAGAGTCTATATTTGTTGTACACTTAACAGCTGCTAGTCAACCCAAAGTTAATAATTACTTTGAACTTACTCTGTCATTTGCTCTTCAAAGGGCACTTGTGACTGATTGCAGCTCAATGAACTTGCTGAAAAAAAAGATGTTTTAAAGTTATGTAAGTTGTTAGAGAGACAATGTGGGTGAGGTAATATTTTTATTGGACCAGCTTCTACTAATGAGACGGACAAGCTTTCAAGCTTACACAGAGCAGGCCCGAAGAAGAACTCTGGGTCAGCTCAAAAGCTTGTACTGGACAAGCTTGGTGAGAGAGACAAGATATTACCTCACCCACCTTGTCTAATATCTTGACACCAACACGTAGTGTTTAATTTGTAATGAAAGAGGTGCTGAGGCTCAAGCAAATTTTTTTTTTACATTCATAACTGACGTGGCAAACCCAGAGATGCTGAGACTATGAAATGCCAAGTCTAGAGATGCCAGGGCTCAGCCCTGGCACAAATTAAGCACTGCCAACACGGCTACAACAGCACTGCATACAACAATGTCAGTTGTTAATTATTTGCACCATCCGCCTTTAACTCTTCATTGCTGGTTCTCCACACCAGTATGCGTTGTGACAACACGCAGTATCATTCCATTTATTACAACATTCCACTGAAATTGAAAGTTGTAACATACCTACTATGCCAATTTAATTTATTTTGTGCCCGACATACAGGCCTGGTGTGTTAATCAGCAGCAAAGAGGTTAAACTCAGTAACTATCACATTATCATATCACGATTAGAATTATATGCCTGTGTTTCACTTGCATGTGGATTTCAGTCCACTTCCCCCCCATGCTCACATGCAACACTGAATAGCTGAAAATAATCACACAAACATATTAATTAAAAAACAATTATCCCTGTTGGGATCCAGGAAGTGCGGGGGCGGAAGCCCGCCCACTGCTAAAGGACCTCCCCCTAGCCTAAGTGCTAGGCAGGGTAATACTTTTTAGCCCAGATTTATCCCAGTTTACATCCACTTTTGCCTACATAAGCTAAGATGGTGGTTATTTATAAGGTAAAACATAAGCTCTAAAAACACCTCTAAAACATCAGAAATGTCAAGTCTTGTCTTCTCTGTCCTACTGGAGTATACATTAGATAGCCAGAGGGCTGAAGTTCTCAGCCCTCAATTGAAGAGGCACCTGTGTTGAATCTCCTACGGAGAGACCTTTTCTTCTTCCAACTATTTCTCAGACCTTTGAGTTACACAGGTGTTTTTGTTTATATTGGATTAAAATTCCTCCCCCCCTTAGTTGCTCAGGTTTTCCCGATGTAATAATCCCACTAATTCTCTAGGCATCATAGAGTCTCCCCAGGCTACAGAAGTAAACACAAACCTAATTTCTAAAGTAACACAGCAAACAGAAAAAAATTGCATCTTTTTTTAAAAAAGGAGAGTGCAAGAAGGGGAAAACTCCCTTTCAGGCTGTTGTCTGTTGCTGGCTCGTCTGGTTTTGAGTACCATAAAAATAAGAGGCTATTGTTTATTAGAATTAAATGAGTTTACAAAGCACAAACCAGCGGATCACTAGATACTCCGGGAATGGCTTTTCTCCACATTGTCTGGATTCCCTGGTAGCAAAGAGCTCTTAGAAGTCTTGTTGCCATTGGCTACATGCTCTGCCCTTCTCTTTGAGGGTGATAGAAGCCACTGAGGGAAGTAAATGCCCTCTTCCCCCCTGCTTCCATGCTCCCCATCCCAGCTCTGCTCCTTTTCACTGTCCTCTACCTGCACAAATGAAGTGGGGAGAGAGGTTCCAGACCTATGGTTATTGGTTATAACATTAAGTTACATAGCACCATCAACCTGAATAAAGTGGAGCAGAAGCCTTTATTTCCACAGGCAACACAGCTAGTGATATCTTGAAGAATACTAATGGGTCACCACTGTCTGTAGAGCACATCAAGGAGAATAGTGGGGTAGGAATTGATTAAAATTAGTAACTCTTCTACGTAAGCATTTCTTCATGAAGACACTGCTCATTGTCGTAAGGTGGAATGCATCCCTGTGCAGAGGCCTGCAACACCACTTAAGTCCTCTCAAGGACTATTAAACCTTGTGTGAGATTTGTAGCGAGGGATGAATTTCACCTATAAAATGAATGGCCACGATGGGTGAACCAATTAAAGAAACCAAAGAAATCTACTAAGTTGACATGAAGACTTACTACTTCCCAAACTTTTCTATAAGGTAAGGATGATCATTACTTAGTCATGAAAACACCCACATATCCAAACTCTGCTAAAGTAAAAAAAACAAACAAAAAACAGACAAATTAGACTTACTTTTAGCCCTTCCTTTCACAGGAAAGCTAAGGTGATCATAAGGAAATAAATGGGTGAGGGGAGAGGAACATATCATGAACAAAAGCAAACTAAATAAAGTATATGAACAGTTTCCTTACGTAAACTCTCCTGGGATATACAACCACTCACAAAACCGTCGCTCATTTCACCAAAAACCAGTGACATTAGAGGAAGGCAAACTCCGTTCAGTATGGCTGCTATTGTTCCAAATACCATAAGAGTTATATCCAGCCCGTCTGCATATCGAAACTGATGGGAATCAGTAAAAGAAGTAAATAGATTATTTTAGTCAGTGGAAACCAGTATGACTTCCTGGTTGTTTGAATGTTAATAAAATAAACTATTTACAATAAAACGTTAGGAAGTTAATGCTCTGATTCATTTAACATTAGAATAGTATTTTGGATTATGTGTCACAGCATCTCATCAATGGAAATATAAAAGAGGTACAGAAAAGTTCAAGTAGCAGCTCTCCTTTGTTACCCTGTGTGGTGAAATGCCTACAGATGGCATTGGGAGTGCTTCATATGGATGGAAAGCAGCATTTGTAATTAGTTGTTACAGAGTTAACTACAATTCTAAAGCAGCTGATGGACAAAAATGAATGCAACAAACCTGGAATCATATGATTTTGGAAGAAATGAAAACTCACATTTCACTGCATGTGTACTAGACCAACATGTAGTTACTATAATTACAAGTATATTCTTGCTTACAATTGTGATTGGACCAACGATTTCAGATGGTTTGCTTTTTTCTTCTTTTTGTGTGTGTCTCCTGAAAGATAGAAATTATCTATGGGACATTTCCACTTTCACAAGGTTGGCACAAATCTGTAAATCATTTTACTTTCCAGCTATCTTATGTACTTATATAGCCCCCATTGCCATAGGATCTGAGTGCATCACAATATTTTAAGAGTACTTACACTCACAACACTCCTGTGTGGTAAGGAAGTACTATAATCCCTGTTTTGTAGATGGGGGATGAAAGACTGGGAGATTAATGACAAAACTCCCAGGATTCCACCATTGACTCCAATAGGTTCAGGAGTTCACATTACATGACTTGACCAAGGTCATACAGGAAGCCTAGAGCAATGCAGGAAACTGAACTCAAGTCTCCTGAGTCACAAAGTAGTGCTGTAACCACTAGACCATTTGTGTTGGCTCTAATACCATTTGAACTCGGGCTGTTCTAGAAGATATGGTAATATTATTAAACCACTGAAACTTAATGGGATCTTAAAATAAAATATAAAAAACACAAACTGCAAAAGAAAAAAGTATGTCGTAAGTAGGGAACACAAATTAAAGTCATGATCCTGCAAGTGCTCCATTTGGCTGCATCCCTATACCTTATATCCCTATATCCAATGCTTTTTTTGCCTTGGTCTTCACAGACAAGGTCAGCTCCCAGACTGCTGTCCTGGGCAGTACAGTATGGGGAGGAGGTGAGCAGCCCTCAGTGGTGAAAGAACAGGTTAAGGATTATTCAGAAAAGCTGGACATGCACAAGTCCATGGGTCCATATCTAATGCATCCAAGGGTGCTGAGGGAATTGGCTGATGTGATTGCAGAGCCATTGACCATTATCTTTGAAAACTCGTGGTGATGGGGGGAGGTCCCAGACAATTGGAAAAAGGCAAAAATAGTGCCTATCTTTAAAAAAGGGAAGAAGGCTAACCCGGGGAACTACAGACTGGTCAGCCTCACCTCAGTCCCTGGAAAAATCATGGAGCAGGTCCTCAAGGAAACCATTTTGAAGCACTTGGAGGAGAGGAAGGTGATCAGGAACAGTTAACATGGATTCACCAAGGGCAAGTCATGCCTGACCAACCTGAAGGCCTTCTATGATTAGATAACTGGCTCTGTAAATATGGGGAAAGTGGTGGACATGATATATCTTGACTTTAGCAAAGCTTTTGATATAGTCTCCCACAGTATTCTTGCCAGCAAGTTAAAAAAGTATGGATTGGATGAATGGACTATAAGGTGGATAGAAAGCTGGCTAGATTGTCTGGTCAATGGGTAGTGATCAACGGCTCGATGTCTAGTTTGCAGCCGGTATAATCGGAGAGCCCCAGGGGTCGGTCCTGGGGCCAGTTTTGTTCAACATCTTAATTAATGATCGGGATGATGGGATAGATTGCACCCTCAGCAAGTTCATGGATGACACTAAACTGAGGGGAGGGGTAGATACGCTGGAGGATAGGGATAGGGTCCAGAGTGACCTAGACAAATTGGAGGATTGGGCCAAAAGAAATCTGATGAGGTTCAACGAGGACAAGTGCAGAGTCCTGTACTTAGGAAGGAATAATCCCATGAACCGCTACAGGCTGGGGACCGACTGTTTAAGCAGCAGTTCGGCAGAAAAGGACCCGGGGATTACAGTGGTTGAGAAGCTGGGTATGAGTCAACAGTGTGCCCTCGTTGCCAAGAAGGCTAATGGCATAGTGGGCTGCATTATTAGGAGCGTTTCCATCAGATCGAGAGAAGTGATTATTCCCCTCTATTCGATACTGGTGAGGCAGCATCTGGAGTACTACGTCCAGTTTTGGGCCCCCCACTACATAAAGGATGTGGAGAAATTGGAGAGAGTCCAGCAGAGGGCAACGAAAACGATCAGGGGCTGGGGCACATGACTTACGAGGTGAGGCTGAGGGAACTGGGCTTGTTTAGTCTGCAGAAGAGAAGAATGAGGGGGGATTTGATAGCAGCCTTCAACTACCTGAAGGGGGGTTCCAAAGAGGATGGAGCTAGGCTGTTCTCAGTGATGGCAGATGACAAACCAAGGAGCAATGGTCTCAAGTTGCAGAGGGGGAGGTCTAGGTTAGATATTAGGAAACACTATTACACTAGGAGGGTGGTGAAGCACTGGAATGGGTTACTTAGGGAGGTGCTGGAATCTCCATCCTTAGAGTTTTTTAAGGCCTGGCCGTGATGATTTAGTTGGTGTTGGTCCTGCTTTGAGCAGGGGGTTGGACTAGATGACCTCCGGAGGTCTCTTCCAACCCTAATCTTCTATGATTCTATGATATGGAGACGGTGTCAGTATCAGGACCATAGGGCTTGATGATCCTAAACGGTCTTATCCACATCAGTAGTTTTTATTTCTGTGATATTTGCAGTGTTGGTCCCAGGATATGAGAGACACACCATAGATAGGGTAATATCTTTTAGGGGACCAACTTCTGTTGGTGGATAGCTTAATCTTGTCCTTTCCACCAATAGAAGTCGGTCCACTAAAAGAGGCTACTTCACCTACCTTGTCTCTCTTTATTCATGTGCAGTAATTCTTTTGATTCCTGTGGGAATATTTATGTGACTAGGTGTGTGGGGGGGAGGGGAAAGACCTACCTTTAGATCTCCTCACCTCAATTCCAACCCCCAGCAATTATGTATTATCTTTGGGGGATACACAGTTTTGTGTTTTGGGGAAGAAGGGATGCAAATCTGTATGGAAAGAAGGAAATTATACAACTAGGATAGTAAAAACATTACTGTTGTTTTGTTTCTTTTTTCTTTTTGCACAGGTAACATAAGATGTTCATTTCTTCGCCAAATCTGGGTTAATAGTATAAAATAAAAATGTAACTTGATTTACTGGGAATCATATTAAAAGACAAGAAATTAAGGCCCAAACTTTAGTAGTTTTTTTTTTTTAAAGCAACAGTCCTCCCAGTCTCTCTGGCGGGGAGGGAAGAAGAGGGGGCAGAGGTCCCAGCCAGTCTCTCTCACCCAGGGCAGGTCCTTGGAGATGGGGAAGAAACAGCTATTGAAGCTGTCAGTGACCAGCATGAGCTGGAGCAGGGATGGGGGGCCCTCCTGGAACACTGGCCTCTGGGACCCCTGGACACAGCTCCCTGTTTTCCAGAACCCCAAGATGCCATCTCCTCACTCTGCTTCCTCCACCTCTTCCACTTTTAGGCCCATTCCGGGAGGAGAGATGGTGGTTTGGGGAAGATACACATGTGCTGCATGGCAATGCAAAGTGGAGGGGAGGCGGGAGGGAACCCCATATACACACATGCCTCTTGGAATGCAACGTGTGTGTAAAGCGGGATCCTGGCCATGAGGAAACTGGGGATACAGCATATGCGCAGAGCTGTGCAGCTCTTGATTAGCTAGTCCCATAGGTCAGTGTGGAGCAAACGTGGCATGTATAGACTTTATCTGTACATGTATTGTACAGCGTATTATAGACTTTTAGCCCCATACACTTTTTGTAGTGGCTTCTGCCACTTGACCCCCTCCTTAGGAAGAGGCTGGTTGGGCCCCTGGCTGGCAGTGAGAAGGGCATGTCAGGATTGGGGCTGCAGTCTACAATGCTGTGGGCCATAGGGCAGCCTGGGGAGACATTTGTAATTTAGACAGGCCCTCAGGGCTAAGTTACTCCTGGGGCCTCTCCACCTCACACAGCAGCCCAGAACTGAAAGGGTACAAAAAGTGACTGAATTATGTGCTGCTTCTCTTAAAGGCACAGCACAGAATTTCACTCTGTTATCGTCAGTGACCTTTTAATTGTCAACATTTTTTTTTTAAACCACAGAGAGGAAAGATGTAAGATACAGTCAAACGAACCACAGTTTATGGCCCAGCTTCAGCCCAGTGGCTGGCATAGACAGTGACCCTACCAATCTTTGCCAGAATTGATGTAGCATTCATCCAAAAACTGCAACCCCCAAGGAGGCTACCGGCTGCCATCACAACCCACAAGTTGGTGGCACTCGTTGGGGATGGTGCATAGCCATGGGTTGCCAGGATGCGCTGATTCAACCTCAATGGGGCTTTTATGCCATTTAAAGCTGACTACCCTCAAAAAATCCTACAAAAGCATACGTGGTGGCAAAACCTTCCGTCAGGGTGAACACCGCCTTCGGGACTAGGGAGCTACAGGGAGACAGGGAGCTGTAATTTACATCTCTCTGAGCCATCTTGTGACACTAGCCCTTTTGAGATGTGCTGCCAGACTGGAGTGCATGCCAAAAGCAGAGCAGCATATTGGATATCTTTTTATACATTATTAAGAAATCAATAGAAAGCCTGCACAGTTCCTCTGAGAAGAGAAATTAAAGAAAATGGCTGTGTAGGTGGAACACTTGGAAAATTATTCCAACAACAGCAGCAGGAGCTCAGATTAGCACAAGTTTACTTAAAATAGAAACAAACATTTTAGTAAAGAACAAGAAATTCAACCAATTGCTGGGCACATGACACAAAAGGTTGAGAATTAAAGGTTAAATCCACTCTGAAGCCAGTGGGCCTGAACCCAGTCTCACTTAAACTGATGTAAATCAGGAGTAATTCTGTTGAAGTCAGTGGAGTTACACCAGTAGAAAACCTTTGTGAGACGACAATAAGGTTCATTAGCTGGTGTCTATATGTGCGTTACCCTTCTTGACCCAAAAGCTTAGCCAAATTCAGGGTGTTACAAGTTGTTCCAATTAGGAGGGAAAATTGATGGTAGAATCAGAGGTTTTCTTTGAAGCAAGCTTGTTTATTTACAAGGAATGTCCTGTTTTCCCTGAACACCGGAGGCATCAAACAATAGGAGTTCGTTCTTTGCTTACAGCCTCAAGTCTCTTTAGCCAGCGTCTCCAGACCCAGAAGGGCCTGCTCTTGGCTTCTCCTGGGTCACACTCTGGACACCCTGTGCATGTCCAAGCTTTCTCTGTCTCTCCCTGTCTCCGTGTGCTCGTCCCTGACTATGTCTACACTTAAAATGCTACAGTACATCTTCAGCACTCCAGCTGTGCCACTGTAGCACTTCAGTGTAGACCTTCACTATGGTGATGGGAGGAGTTCCCCCGACACTCAAGTTAATCCACCTCCTCCACAAGAGGAGTAGCTAGGTCAATGGAAGAATTCTTCTGTTGACCTAGCACCGGTGGTTAGGTTGGTCCTTCAGGAGTGTAGGTTTTCACCCCCGAGAGACATAGCTATGCTGACGTAAATGTTCAGTGTAGACCAGCCTGCTGCTCCTCTCTCATACACACCTCTCCTATCTCCTGCTTCTCTCTCATACACACACCCCCTTAGCCAAAGGATGCCCAGACTAGCATTCTGCCTACATAGCTTAAATTCCTGAGTGGCATTGGGTGAGCATGAGCCCATCTTTTTAGACCACTGTTGTTTCTTACCCTGAATGAAGGGTGGCTGCTGCACTCATCAGTGTAAGGGGCTTTAAGCTAGCTATGACACCTGCTCCATTCTGAAAGCTATACTAAGGTTGTTTGAGACAGTTTGTCCCACTGAGCTATTGAAAAAAAAATCAACCCAAACAAGACACAAAGCCAAACTCAGACAAGATGTCAGACCCAAACACTTACCTGTCATCTACATCCACATTAGTAGAATACTTTGGTTCCTGTCCAGCAATTTCTATGTCAATGTCTTCCATAATTATGTGGATAGGTTATTTATTCTAAAATAAAATGCAGTGCTGTTAATATCATTAATCATCATGAAATCCATTAAGACACACTTCGTTTAGGTGACACCAATGAGAAATCTCAAACATAACAACTTTATATTAGATATATTATTAGCTTGTCCATTGAAGCTTTTTAAAAATTTATTAAAAACAGGATTAACATGTTGTGATGTTATCTGATTAAAATATGACCATATAGATCATTGTTGCAACCACTGTTATAGACTCATAGACTTTAAGGTCAGAAGGGACCATTATGATCATCTAGTCTGACCTCCGGCACAATGCAGGCCACAGAATCTCACCCACCGACTCCTGAAATAATCCTCTCACCTATGTCTCAGCTACTGAAGTCCTCAAATCATGATTTAAAGACTTCAAGATGCAGCAAATCTTGCACAAAATGTGGCATGTAAGATGTCTATGGAAAGGTTAAGATTTGTTGAATATGATTTATGCTATTTGTATGCACGTATCATTTTTGTATTTGAAATTATGAGTATTGGCTCTATACCTGTATTTCAAATGTTTGCTCCTGGGGTAACACCCACAAGGTATTTAGCCAGCACATCTTGAAGGAACTATTCAAGTAGAATGGCCCATTATAGTACACTTAACTTACAATGGAAGATGCCTATCTACTCTTAATGGATTTTTCTTCTGTGACTAGGCGAAATAATGCTTGGACATGTGACTTCAAACACCATCTTGCTACTGTTATTTTCTATAGTAAGAACAATGGGATTCCCTCCAGATGGCAGAAGATATCAAAGGCCCTGGAGACACCTCCATTTTGCCTCTTTCCTGCTCCAGCCTCTTTCTGCTCAAACTTCTGGACTATGGACTTTTATACTAATGGGAGCAGTCTAACCAAGGGACTGAGGTCCTTCCAATGATTTGGAAGCAACCAGAGACTTACCAAGCCAGAAGTTTATTCCATCACTGCTACAAGCCTGAACCAAGAATAGGGTTGACAATTTTCTATTGGCACAAAACTGAACACCCTAGCCCTGACCTGACGCTCCACCCCCACTCTGCCCCTCAAGGCCCCAGCCCCCCGCTCACTACATTCCCTCTCTCTCGGTGGCTTGCTGTCCCCTATCCTCATTCACTTTAACTGGGCTGGGGCAGGGGGTTGGGGTACGGGAGGGGGTAAAGGCTCTAAATGGGGGTGCCGGCTCTGGGTGGGGCCAGAAATGAGGGGTTCAGGGAGTGGGAGGGGACTCTGAGGTGGGGCAGGGAGTTGGGGTGCAGGAGGGGGGTGAGGGCTCCGGCTGAGGTGTGGGCTATGGGATGGGGCCAGGGATGAGGAGTTTGGGGTGCAGGAAGGGGCTCCAGGCTGGGGGTGGGGCTGAGGAATTCGGAATGTGGGAGGTGGCTGCGAGTTGAGGCGGGAGTTGGGGTGTGGGAGTGGGTGAGGGCTCTGGGGTGCAGGAGGGGGTATGGGCTCTGGGCTCGGGGGTGCAGGCTCTGGGGTGAGGCCAGGGATGAGGGGTTTGGGATGCAGGAGGGGGCTCCAGGTTTGGGGGGGCTCAGGACTGGGGCAGGGGGGTTGGGGCTCACAGTTGAGGTGCAGGCTTACCTCGAGTGGCTCCCGGTCAGCAGCGCAGTGGGGCTAAGGCAGGCTGCCTGCCTGTTCTGGCTCCGTGCTGCAGCCCGGAAGCGGCCAGCAGGTCTGGTTCGTAGGTGGGGGAGGGAGGAAGCTACATGCCCCTGGACAGGTAGGGACCAGCCCGCGTTAGTGCCACAGCACTGCTGACTGGACTATTAATGAAAACTGGACACCTGGTCACCCTAACCAAGAACTTTGCATTTATTGTATGTATTTGAATCCTTTAACCAATTTTAACTCTCACCGTTCTCTCTTGCATCAGCGTTATTTTGGGGTAAAATCTGAGTTGCATATTGACCCTGGGTGTATGACTGGTCTTTTGGCATCAGAAGAACCTTTTATTTGAGGAGATTGGTTTTAAAGAACCACTCATCTCTAAGTCTAGTGTTTTTGGTGGTGATACAAGGACTGGTATGCCTAAGGAAATTGCTTTTATGACTTCTTGTTAGCCAGTGTGGTGAAACAGAAGTTTACTTTTGATGCTGGTTTGGTATATCTCATGGGAGAATAACCTCCAGTTTTGGGGTGTGTCCTCCCTATTTCTCAGCAGTTTGTCCTGAATTTGGTATTCTCAGTTGTGACCCACAAATGCACGGTTATATGTGTTTTCTCCAGTATAACCACTTTTTTTCTGGTTTCCCTATTGAATGAGTTATCTTGCTCCCTTTGATTAAATAAGCAGCAATGAGAATCAAAGGAAGTCGATATTAGTTTGTTTGATAGAAGACACAATAGCTTCAGAAACATCAAATATTACAGACACAGGCACAAGTACAGTGCAAGGAGTAGACTTGCTCTATGACATTTTTCCAAGTTCACACTGAGAAAGATGACAAATTATTAAGAAAAAAGCTTACCTATGAAGAGAGACTGAAAAGATTGGTATTCTTTCCCTTAAAAAGGAGATAAATAAGAGAGGCCTTGATAAAAGTATGTAGAATAATGAATGGTATAGAGAAGATGGATAGGGAAAACAGAAGTTCTCAATCTCATAATACAAAAACAAAGGCTCATCAATCTGGCACCTATTAGGATCATAAAAATTTGCTTCAAAGTTGTTTTAGGGACCATGTCCGGCATAACTGCCTGTACAGTATGTCATTTGTTTCGATTTGAAATCCATTTCTTTTTATAAAGTCCCACGCAGAGGAAATTAGAAGCATGGTACCAGATACCCTGTTTTAGAGATGCCTCTTGCTTTACTCTTTACTCGGCAAGGGAAAATATTAAAGAAGTTATCCAATACCACAGACTTTAGAAAAAATCACAGCTTTATCAACAGAAATAATTATTTTGCGCTGATGTGCTAAAAGACTAAGAAATCCCACTATCAGCTAATATACAGCAGTGGAGTATGTAGCTTCAGAGAGTTTTACTGGGCAGCATCCGGAATAGCTCCAGGGTGTGCAGAAGATGAACAGTGAATAGCAGATGCAACTCATTTCAACCGAAATATTAGTTCAACTGGAACCAATTTCCTGTCTTTTATCATGGACTGCTTGAATGTATGATCCTATTTTTTCCCTCATTATTTCTCTGCTCTGATACAATACTTCCAAGAATATTATTTTCAGTTCATCTTTTACATATTTCCTTTTATTTTATTTATTTACTATTTTCAGTGCATCCATCAAAAAATTAGTATAACAAATGTTAATTAAGGAAAAATGGACTCACCATCAAAGCAGGAATAATACACTTTAGGCAAAACCATAAGTAAGCAGATGGGCATGATGCCATGTCCTGATTTATCAAACTCAGGCTCTTTTGGACCAATGGAGAAAGTAAGTTTCAGAGCTGAGCTCATCTTCCTGATATATAGGGCCTCTCGGAGCCTAAGGGTACAGCTACACTGCAAAGATAACCCCGCAGCAGGGAGTCTCAGCATTTGGGCCACTGACTCAGGCTCTCACAATGGGGCTACAAATAACAGGGTAGACTTTCCCGCTTGGGCTGGATCCCAGGCTCTGAAACCCAATGAAGGGGGTGTCTCTCAGAGCCAGAGACACCTTCCCCCTCTCACTAGGTTTCAGAGCCTGGGCTCCAGCGGGAAAGTCTACACTGCTATTCGTAGCCCCATTGCACAAGCCTGAATCAATTGAGACTCACAGGGTTGTTTTCTGCAGTGTAAATTGACCTCAGTAGCCAATAGGAATTCAGTGCCATCTATACAATGCTAGTACAATATGGTGCATGAAATCTCTACTAACCAATTGGGCTCCTTATTCTCTTCCATTTGAAGGGGCTTTAAATGTAGCCAAAAATCTAAAAAAAAAGAGGACATACTAGAAATAGAAATGGCTGGGGTTCAGAGACAGGTAATGAGATCAGTCAGAGGGGACATGATAGAGACATACAAAATAATGAATGTTACGGAAAAGTTAAATCTGATACTCCTGTTTACCTTCTTTCATAAAATGAGAACAGGGGACATTCAATTAAGTTGTAAGGCAGCAAACTTAAAAACTGAAATATTTCAATTCAATTCAACATAATTAGACTGTGGAATTTATTGTCATTAAACATCACTTTGGCCGAGACGTTAGGCTTGGGAAAAAAAAAGATTAGACCTTTATATGGATAGTGAGACCATCAACAGTTACATTAGATGGGATTTTTTCTTTTTTAAAATTAGACCACACATAGGCCCCAATCTAATGTCCATTGATATCAGTGGAACTCATTCCATTGACTTCAATGCACATTCGATCAAGCTCAAATTCTCTTATGTTAGGACATAAGCCAGCCTCTGAATGATAAGGTTTAGAAAGAATTTTCCAATATGGGGTTTCTTACACCTTCCTAGAATCTGACACTAGCCACTGTCAGAGCCAGGATATTGGACGAGCTGGACCATATCTAGTATGGCAATTCCCATACTCCTAAATCTATTAACAGCAAACATTTGTGTGTTGTGGTTAACAAGCAAATACTGAATTTGTTTAATTTTTTTCATTTAGGGCCCAATCCTGCTCTCATTGACATGAACAAACACAACTCCCACCGACTTGAGGTTTCTAAAAAACTTTCAATAAAATTGTGCCCCTTCCAAAATGGGCAGCATAAATTGTTGAATCATAGAAATGTAAGGCTGAAAGGGACCTCGAGAGGTCATCTAATCAATCTCCCCACACCGAGGCAGGACCATGTATACCTAAGACCATCCCTCACATGTGTTTGTCTAACCTGTTCTTAAAAACCTCCAGTGACAGGGATTCCACAACCTCCCTAGCTTTTAGGAACAATCTTGCTTTATGAGCAGGTTATTCAATAAATATGTTACTGTCAACATGTTGTTTGCAACATTGTTGTAGCCGTTTTGGTCCCAGGATATTAGAAACCTTGATATTATTGGTCCAATAAAAGATATTACCTCACTCAATTTGTCTCTTGAATTTTAATACTTTTAAAAAAATGATTTCATAAAAATGAAGATGACATAACATTATTTTGGATGAGAAGAAATTGGTGAAGTGGTTTAGAGAATAATGGATTCAAGCACGTTCCAGCCTCACACACATTTCAGGTCATTTTAAGCTTATTTCACTGAATCAACAGTACCTAAAAGGGTAACATTTATAATTAACATCATACACAGCATGATTTGACAGACAGTAATTGGTACTTAAACTCTTTTGTACATCAGCAAGATTTGAGTTCTGCACCGGGGAGGTAAAAATAAAGAGAAGCTGTAAGTCCCTAATTGAATGTTCTTTAAGCTTACTAGGCCAAATTCTTCCCTGCTGTAAATTCTGCCGCAGTCAATTTACCTGTGCCAGGGATGAATTTGGCCCCCAAACAACACAAAACAAGCATGCTGACCTGATGTGCTGGTAGCTAGCAGGGTTACCTCCACCAGCATATTCCTCACCCACAAATGCTTTAGAACTGTCCTCAAGTATTTTAAGATCAACCAGTACATTATAAGTAGTGAGAATCTTACATAAGTCTAATGAGTCATGTCATTGTGATTGTGAAGCGGAGGTGAGGTTAAATGGTCAATCTCATTGTAAACTTTCAACATTTCATAATACATTCTAGGAATACTAATTTGTAACAGCAATACCTAGAGATTCACTGTTACGAGGGATTTTTCACACAGACACAATATGTAGAACAATTAAACTGCTTTACAAAATTGTGTTACTTTTTTTTGTGGCAAAGTGGTTTGATTTAGAAATTGCTAATTCAGCCCCATCTCTCCTGTTCTCCACATTGCACACATGGAGAGTTTCCCCAGTCCTCCACTATTCCCCACTACAGTATAATGCAAACTCTCCACCCGCTCCTTTTTCCCACACCTATTCTCCCTGTTGATTAGATATGGTGCATTAAGTAGGTTTTGCAAATACATTTTTGGTTATTGGTTTAATGGTTATTTCTTGCATTATTCTCCACAGGTCTCCTCATTTAAGTTGGTCACTGTTTACTATTGCTACTAGTAGGAGTGGAGACATCAGCACTCCTGGGAGAAGAAACATAAGGAGCAGATGAAGGGAGGCATTGGCCACCTTTAATAAAGAAAGCCAGTAGTCTCAGTCTCATTGAAAACAATATGAGCTGGCTGCCATTTTGAAAGTGGGCAGTTTTTGGCAAATTTATCTGAAAGAGAACATTATTCTTTATCCTCTGCTGAAGGAGAAACTTCAGTGATGAAGATTAGTGAGAAAAAGTAATAATTAATCACTTAAAGGCTCTCCAAAAAATACCCCACCCCTTGCACCAGATCAACTCAAGGTTCACCCCCTCCCAATTTCTACGTAGCTAGATAATACCTTAGCTGAGATAATTTGGGACAAAACAGGTCTAATACCAAATGCTAAATATCTGAAAGGACGTGTTTAAATTTTTCAGTGTAAATTGATTAATAGATTTACTTATAAGTTCTCATAAAATTCATGCTATACTCAGAGTAAGTGCCGTAGTTTTGGGGAAGATAGCGTTTTCTTCACATGTAGAGCAAGAATTAAGTATGTATAAAACTTAGCTCAACCTTAACTATGGAGCTGTAACCAGTGCACCCATATTATGGGCACACATATAGATACACACAGACTAAGGAATATTAAAGATTTTTTGCCTTTTTACCCTTTTCCTTGGGGTAACTCTTTTGCCTCTTCAAGCAGTTCTCGCTCCACATACAAGACCAGTACACTTGAGTCAAACAGCTTCACAAGACACTGGGGCCTCTCCCATCAATATGCGTAGAGGATTTCTCTGTTAGCATTAGCTTTTCTGTTTGCTACTGAGATATTTGGCCCCACAACGTCTAATTGACAATCTGGCAAAACACCAAGATTTGATAGCAGGGGCTCTGGGTTTGTATGAAAGCTTTTTCTGACTTCCTCACTCTGAGTATTCCTAATCTCTAGGACAGTGAATTTCTTTTATGGGAAACACATTTCACAGATGCTAAAAAACCAATATAGAGCCTGGGGTATGTATCATCCATATCAATTTTCCATTTAACAGGGACTTGAAGAGGATGGCTACAATGTGTCTAAGTACTGACTCTGGAAAAAAGCTCTACTCAGACAATTTTCATAGGAGAAAGATGCTTGTCTGAAAATTTATGCATATTTCTCCCCCCAAATTAGGATCCTAAAATGTTGCCACCACCTGGTGATGAAGAGATTCATATAATGGAATGGCCGTTTTATTAAGGGCACTTCCAAAAAAATATTATGGCAGTTTGATTAGTAAATGGGGCCATGTGTCACATTTTTATTAAAGTAACTTCTCCTCAGGACAATCTCTGCAGAATATTTTGGAAGAGAGAGGAGCCTCATGAGGCTGTCCATTCCCATTTCCCTTATAATAATTTCTTACATTAGCATTTGACCCTGTTCACAACACCAAGGCCAAATTGACTCTCATAATCCAACAGCAGGTTCCCTACGTCAGGTGAAGCTATATTCCAAAGCATAAAACTGTGATTACCCTTCCTCCCCCTACGGTTGGGTTCCAACATTTCCCTGAGAGCTCAGCTCTTCATCTCTGCTGGTGTTTCAACACCAAACAACTTCCGCTACCCACCACCATGTGGCATCATCAGCCTTTTATCCCCTGCTGACTCATGCAGCTTGTTCACCAGGAGAAGAGATACACATCTGACAGGTTTTTAAAGAGTCACCAACTTTTTCACTGTGCCATGAGAGTAGCCACAGAAACTTAGGCCCAGATCCTCAAAAATATTTAGGCTCCTAACTTCCATTGAAATCAGTAGAAGCTGAGTGTTTAAATGACTTTGAAGATGTAGGCCTTACTGCAGTTGGCAACTTTAGCAGCTTTCCTTGCCTTCAGCTCTCCCCTACTGTGAGGGTACATGTACTGTTTCTTTGAAACTGTAGCAGGAAGCAAGGCAGGAAAGGGCTGGGCTGGGGAAGGTTCTAAGCACAGTGGGAGACAGAACAACTTCAAGGACAGTGTTGTTTTTATTTCTAATATAGTTCTTTGCTCATTGTAAGAAGAAAGTGACTCTTCCTGCAATTCTTTATCATGTTCACATGATGCCTGCCCTCACCCATTTGCAGGCCAATCAGAAACCAGGTAGAGTGGCAGGTTTTGGAGTTCTGTTTTTGATCCACTTCCCCTCAGCAACTGAAACAGTTCCTACGGAGTTGTGGGCCCTAAACACAGTTGGGGAAGGATTTCTGCCCTTGTGATATTCCATCAGGGATGTTTGCGGTCTTGGCAATCTCATGGCTTCTCTCTGCCAGAACCCAGATTGCAAATAACCTTAGGTTGTCCCAGAACACATGAGGTTTGAAGACAGCAAGCAACAGTGACACTATCACACCCACAGATTCCAACAAGGAGTTTAATAGGAATCGGTGGAAAGAAGGAGGAAGTTATTTTCTATTAAGTCACTGGGAAGTCAGCTTCAGACGTGCTGCTACCCACCAATCCCCCAGGTCCTTGGCAATCTGTTATCACTGAAATGCCAAAGCGCAGGCAGGATGCAGCTTTATTATGGTGACAATTCAATGCAGTCTGTGAAGTTCCAGAGTAATGAGGCTGGCAAAAGGGAAGAGATGGACAATTTTATTTGTGAATATTTTTAATAAAACAAAGATTAGGAAGTGGTGATGGTTACAACTCAAAGCCTCCAGTCCACTCCCCCAATACTTCAAGCCATTAGCTAGACAATATTCTTTTCTTCCTAATGCTTGAGGCAGAAAAGTTATGATTCACTGACAGCTCTGACAGAGCTTGCTAGGAATCAGCTACCATTTGGAGCACGTTGGTATTAGAAGCCCCCAGCACTTCATGCGGGCATGAAGGTGAGTGGCACTGAGCTTAGCCACTGGGATTCGCTGAGGCTCAGGCAGTTCTCACAGGTATTGACTCATACATTGGCACTTCCCTCAGCCCAGAGCTGGGCAAAGTGGAGTATTTATTGACAGTCTTAGCCCTTTAGGTGTTAATGACATCTCTGCAGAAAGACGTGGATTTTTTTTAATAGAAGTTATTTTTTCCTCATAGTTGTTTGACTAACACTTTATGTTAATATAAAGGTTGTTCAAAATTGATCCACTTCGACTCTGTCTGCAGCTCTTTGCTATTCATTATTTGAGATACGTGATTGGTCACCTAAGCTGCACAGTATCATATTTGGTCTCTGGCTGGATGACAAACTTTACAGCCAGGCACTGTTCTGGTCTGAATAGTGAAGACCCTTGTTTGCATGTGCACAAGAACAGTCACCATTGCTACAGATTTTGGGGGGGGGGGGGAACCCTTTGAAAAATAGTAAAAAAACCGAAGTGAAGCTTTGTGAAAATGTCTTCCAACCAGCTGCACACTAACACTGAAGAATGACTGAACAGCCACTAATTTGCACCACTGTTCATAGAAAAGTGAGCAAAAAGGGATGTGGCCATGACTAATTCCCAAAGCTATTAAGATTTAGTGAAAGTGTTCTCAAAAAACATTTACTCCCATTTGCCTAGCTCTAATTGACACTGTGGTTCATTAACATGCAGCTTAAAGATTTGCTAACCTGCTGCAGACTTTGCCTCTGCGTGAGAAAGCGACAGAGAGTGTGAATAATTTACCTTCTTTGGTCATGCTGAGCAAGCTCTATCTTCTTCTCTTCCTCCCTCAGAGAAGAGCCGATGACTCAGGGGCAGGATTTTCTTTATTTCTGTGGAAAGAGATCACCCTCCTCTTCTAGAGTACTGCATCCAGATGGAGCTCTGCTTCTTAGCCACAGCTGACAAGTGCATTTAACCTCTCCTCCTCCCTAGGCAGCAGCAAATAGAAGAGGGGATGTGGTCACATCTAAGGTCCAGTCCCACAGGCAATCTTTCTCCTATGCTCCTGATCTGTACCTCCCTCCTCCCCATGGGATATCACCTCACACAATCATTTCCCGGTAGTCTGTATGTATAGGTTTTTAAAATATTTCTGGTGTGTGATTTCATTTTCTAACTTACGTGCTTTTCTGTAGTCTGGTTTAAAGAAATATGGTCATGCCGAAATTCTATATTAATGTAGGTGTTAGGAGATCTGTTTTTTTTTAATAGAAACAGCTAAGATTATTGAAAGTGAAAGTTTTTTCAAAGTCTAATTTACTTTTTTTACCATATATGTCTTCTGCTTACTTCCACCTCACCCAGTTATATTGGGGCAATGAAAGCAAACCAGCAGCTGTTGGTTTCAATTTTTAATCTTTTAAACTTTTTACTTGTTCGCATATATTTACAAGATGCTGCAAAATTTGGATTGCAAACTCCGGAGGCGATTATTATTTCTGAGAACAAGCTACTGCCATTCTGCTAAAATTAGACTTTATAAAAAAATACCTCAAAAGCCAAGATCTGGGGCTTAACTTGAGCTGAGACGTCCCTGAAATACTCAGTTACAGATTGGACACTACATGTGCCTAAAGTTGATCCCATGAATTTGCCAATATGCCAGTTAGATTTTTAAAGCTGAAATCCAAACAAACTAGATTGGCCAATTTGATAAGCCAATATTGGAATGGAATCTAGTTAGGTTAATTCCTTTTTTATTGAGTCCAGGGAATGTTATTTTAATAATTTTAACGTTAGGTCATGTCAACTTTTACCTTGTACAGTAAAAAAATGTCTTAAATCAGGACACTTAGTGCTCTTAACCAATTAACAGTTGATTAATCAATTGATACAACTAATCTTCTAGGCACGTACTGAACACAAAAATAAAGTTTTGCAAGCAATTGTCAGACTAGGACTGAAGTGCAGCAATTATAATATAACACACTACAAGTCATCAAATGTATTACGCTACATGTATGATCGATCCTCAGTTCTTTAGTATATGTAACACATTTGCAATACTTTTCAAAGAAGTAAGGAGAACTGACTTATGGAGGTCCTCTCTTAAAGGCTATGGTAAGAGTGTGGTTCCTGCCATTTGAATGGTTTTGTATGAAAGGGACAAGTTTAGAAAATATCAAAAGCAAATTGCTTAAAGTTATTGTTTTAAGTCTCTTGGGTTAATTTGCCTTGGCTTACAAAGGAGAGCATGCTCATAGCATTAGTTAAAATCCAAAATGTGGCTACTTGAGGCCCCACTAAAGAGTGTAGGCTCCGTAAGATAGCCTACAGTAATTCAGGTTTCAGAGTGGTAGCCGTGTTAGTCTGTATCAGCAAAAATGACGAGGAGTCCTTGTGGCACCTTAGAGACTAACAAGGGCAACTCCCATCTTTTCATGTGCTGTGTATTTATACCTCCCTACTGTATGTTCCACTCCATGCATCTGATGAAGTGGGATCTAGCCCACGAAAGCTTATGCCCAAATAAATTTGTTAGTCTCTAAGGTGCCACAAGGACTCCTCGTTGTTCTTACAGTAATTGCTATTCAAGTACAGAAAGCAATACAATCTCCAAACTGAAATTTCACTACTTCTTCTTAGTCCTGCAACACTAGAGGAAGGAGAGCTGCTCAGTCTGGTGTGAGTGTCTGATAGCTAGAGCCCTGTGAAGTTATTTTTTATAATTTTTCATTTTATCTTTGGGAATTTCTTTTCTTTTTTGCATTCTCTCTCACAGCTGGAGGTCCTGTTGGGTGCCAGGAGGGTAGGGGTGGGGTGTCAGGGTTTACAGAGCAAGCCCTTCCCATACTCACCTAACAGCTGTGGCTTCTGCAGTCCCTGTCCTGTGAGTCTGGGCCTGGCTCTGTACATTGCAACTTGGTGCATGGAGTTGTAGGGGTGGTTTGGCCAAACCTAAGTGATGAGGCCAGGCAGACAGGGTTATAGCAACACCCAGAGTGGTGAGCCAGGTCCCCACCCCACAGGACAGGAGCTGCAAGAGCCACGGCTGCAGGGATTTTTGTTTTATGTCCTTTTTTTTATTTGTGTTATTTTGCATTTTTGAACACAGGGCTCTACCAATAGCATTTCTGGCTTCAACAGTCTACTTGTACATTCTGTCAACTCGTCTAGTCCTGTAACCCTGGATGAGGGGCAAGGCCATCCAAAGGGGTCCAGCAAAATTCTGAGGTCTACATGGCGGCCACAAGTTTATATAGCCTGTTTCAGGGCCTGAGGGAAGGCCATCCTCTTATTTTCTATTGGGCACTGTTCAATTAGCGCTCAGATTTCAGCAGTCTTAGTTTTTCGGCTGCTTCTGTCAATAGCCAGTAGATGGCACCAGTGTACAAGCTTCTTTGAAGCTTCTCAGAGTTTTTTTTTTTAATGTTGGGTTCATTTCAGTATTAGCCCAGACTGTTTGGAATTTCCCCCTTTTAAAGCTATTTCTTTTACTATTCTAAAGTTCTGCCCTGGTGAAGTGTTTTTAGCTTTCTGCATTCTTTTCCCTTCTTGTGCTATACAATTCCTATCCCTTCTAGAGTGCAACAATCACTTACAAAGAAGTCAAAAATCCTTTGTGGTTCAGTCTAAATCTAACTGGATGCAGTCGAGAAGTTAAAACTCTATAGCCCCCTGAGTGGGATCACTTAGTTGTCTAACCCAGATAACATTTCGTTACATGGCAACACTTTTGTCAGAAGTTTGAAAGCCTGCTTTAAAGAAATAAATCTTTCCAGAGAAGTAATCTAAAAGGAGCAAATCTTGGGCTCATCCTGATATCTGGTAGAAAGAAATTAAATAGCTTAGCGTCCACTCTTCATGGCTCCACCAATGCAGCAGTAGCTATGTTTGATAGTTTGTGGCAATTTTTTATTCACTTACATTATCTTATGCCTAAGAAGGTAATAATGGGGAAAAAGTAATTGACAATTCTACAACAGACAGATGTCCCTTTAACTGCTTTGAACAGCTGTTGAAAAATAGAAGCTGTTTTTAAGAAGGAGACAAACTCCAGGATTCCTGTTATAAAACAGAGCTTTGTTTGGGCGGTTTGGAGAATCCTGTGTGACATGGAAAAGTATGGGTGGCTAGGTCTGGAACTAACCTGGATATGCTCCTATTTCCCTCCTTGTTCTCTGTCCATTTCACTAGTGCACTAGTATGTCAACTCTCATCCTTTGCAGACCAGTCTCCCACTTAGGTGCCATGTAATAAAATATTTCACATCTAATCCTATCCATAAGGAATAAGGGCAGATTCCCCCTCTCCCTGCCCTCCCCCACTTCACTCCCTTTGTGCCATTCAAGTGTTACAAAGAGAGGAAACCTCCCCTAAATTCCCCTCTGATGCCCCAGTATAGTCCTATGGGGCCATACAGAGGCGTGGTAACTGTAAACATGCAGACACATGGTATGTCTATGCTGCGTTTTAAATCCTGTGGCAGAGAGTCTCAGAGCCCAGGTCTATAGACTCAGGCTCACACTATGGTGC
Source organism: Chelydra serpentina (assembly GCA_037349315.1). Taxonomy (NCBI): domain Eukaryota; kingdom Metazoa; phylum Chordata; order Testudines; family Chelydridae; genus Chelydra; species Chelydra serpentina. The sequence continues at coordinate 24,411,675 of JBAIAC010000048.1, forward strand.
TAAAAACAGCTGTGTAGACATCATGGCTTGGGCTGGAGCCTGGGCTCTGAAGCTCACCCCTCATCCTGAGCTTCAGTGCACAGAACATGGCCAGATTCTTCTTACCTGGAGCTCCTTCTGGCCCCTGGGTCTGAGCTGGCTCCTGCAGCAAGGTGCTCTCATGGAGGCAGACCCATTTTACATGCCCCTCGTTCCTGCATTCAGTGCCTACAATTAGGTGTAGGGCCCCTCTTCTTCCCTTTCTACATTTGCAGCAACCGATTCTTTCTAGTTGCTATAGCTCCTGCTATGGCTGCCTGGTCACTTCCAAAAATGGGAACTGGAACCCCTGGAGTCATTGCAAGCCCTCCATATGTTGATTTGGGAGGGTGGACACCTCACAGTCGAGGAATGGGGGTTTGTGCCTAGCTCCTCAGTCACCCCTTCTTGACTGTAGGGGGTTTCAGATCCCACTTCTGGTACCCTAGGGCATGCCCCCTCTGGTAGTCCTGTTGGTACACTCAGCACCTGCTCAGGTTCTTCCAATCAGTGACCCAGAGACTGATTACTTCAAACAAAATGTCCCCTTCATGGGGTCTGGTTTATTAACTTTTTTTTTTTTAAAGTTACAGAATCCAAACCACTGATTTTAGTCTCGAGTTCATGCATGCTCTTGGTCCACACAAGACTCCTGGTAGCTCCCCTTCCCTTTTCAGAAGACCCAGTTGTCCTCCTGGAGCTGGGTTGAACTTTGAACAGTCAAAACGAAAATAAGAAAGAAAAACTTGTAGCACCTTAGAGACTAACAAATTTACTTCAGCATAAGCTTTCGTGGGTTAGTACCCACTTCATCGGATGCATGGGCTTTGAACAGTCAGTTATTCTCTCCCGTTAAGAACAAAAGCCCTTCTTGTGGAGCTGGGCTGTATTTTAAGCCATCTGACTGCAGGGACTCAGCCAGCTTCTCCAGCCCCAGTGAGTTTCTTTACTTTTAGACTTGGAAGGTTCAGCAGTCAGAAATTTTCCTGCTGGGGGTCTCACTTGTTAGGATGAAGGGGGCAGAATATATGCTGGTCCTCTTTCAAGAGCTCATCCTTATTAGCTGGAAGTGAGGGGAGCCTTTCCTCACTTACTTTGCAAGGCTCCTCTGGCCCCAGACCCTTAAAATAGTAGTAATGAGTTTATCCCTAAAATAAAACTTATTCCCAGAACTGCATCCCTTCACCAATATCTCCTGTTTCTTTGGTCCTTGCATCCATAAGACCTCCAAAAATCTTAGACCAGGGGTGGACTGATCCCAGGTCCTATCAGCCTTCTCACTCTATATGGCCTTGGAATACTAGAGATTCCCAAATTGATAGGAAAAAGGGATTTCATGGTTTGTCCTTACTCCTCTTCTTGGGTTAGCTGATTTCATTAAGTGTTTAAACCAACCAACCAACATTGGGTGGGGGGAGAGAGAAGGGGAGATTCTAGCCAACTTTCTCCAAAACAGATGAATTGCAAGAATATAAACTGCTTGTGGTATATTAGTTTCACCTAAAAAGATAGACTCTAGCTCAACAGAAATAATTTTTGGGAGGTCTATGGACTGTTGTATACAGGATGTCAGAATAAATTATCACAGTGGTCCCCTCTGACCTTGGAATCTGTGAATCTATAGTGAAAATAGAGCCTGCATATTTAAGACCATAAGTTCAGCTCCTTCCTAGAAGTTTTCAGACAGCTTGCACTTATGTCTGGATCTTGCTGGTCTGCAGGGATTCGTTCCCATGGGTTGTATTCTACTTTAAGTTGTTAAATACTATTATTTGACAGACTGCTAGTTAAAGACAGACTGCTAAACACATTCATGTTATTGATAATACTTGCATCCGAAGAAGTGGGGATTCACCCACGAAAGCTTATGCTCCAATACGTCTGTTAGTCTATAAGGTGCCACAGAACTCTTTGTCGCTTCTACAGATCCAGACTAACACGGCTACCCCTCTGATACAGGACCCTTTGTCGCTTCTACAGATCCAGACTAACACGGCTACCCCTCTGATACATGTTATTGATAATACACCTAAAAATTACTCTAGACATTTTAAACAGAAAAAACAAGTGCAGGGTACCTTCTTGAACCGCTAGAGGTCACTGTTGTGTATGTAATGCCAACTTGCCTATACATTTCTTGCAAACACTACAGCATGGTTGTGCTCAGAAAAGTGACTATATAAAGGGCCTCATTTTTACTCCACAGATCTGGCCCCTGTAGATCTAACTACTCTTACTGCAACAGAGCTACCCAATACAACATTAGGAATGTGAGTTGGACTGTCTTCAGGCTTATGCACACCATACAGAATTGTTAACTGAGTCCCATATTTCAGATGGTGCCAAAAATAATGCAGCTTGACCTTGATCTCCGTTTTAATTTGTGAAGCTAGAAAATACACCTTACTTGTAAACTGGTGATTTGATATACTGAAAAACAATAGCCCCCACAATGTCAATGTTAGAGTCCCTTATCATAGTATGGACACATACCTCAGTTATAAATGAGCCAAGGTATTCTTCCCTAGGGCACACTGGGCAGATTTCGACTTGCACCCACTGAGGCCAATAGGGTTGCACGTATGTAACTGAGAGCTACATTTAGCACAGAGCATTTGGCAAGGCCACCAAACAAAGCTATCAGCAATACCCTCTGTCACAGCTGTCTCAGTAATCAGATAGGAAGCTCAGTTTACTGTGTGGAGAAACAGCATATCCTTCAATAGAGGGAGCGGGTATTTCTAACAAAATATTGATAGCTACTTTAATCTCTGGCTGAATTGCTCTGACCAGCTCATTTAAAAAAAAACCACTTTCCTCTGTCCCTGGTTACGGGGCAGGGGGCTTGCAGAAATAGAAAATGCTACTACCATTAACTTCTTGCTACTAGTCCTGTCCTCCTTGTTCTCTCATTCTTTTCTAATGAGTCATCCACTTTTTATTCCTGGAATGAAACTACTTTAATACTTTTGTTCCAACTTTTTTCTTTTTAGGATGCCAAACATGCTCCCAATAAGGCAGTTAGGTAGAACACAAGGCAGATATTGATCCCCCCAGTGCACCCAATATTTGCATCACAGGATGCTGTTCATAAAATCCCAGAGATTTGGGGGAGGGAGGTGTCCCTGAATTCCCTGCATCTCATTAGATTATTGTCCATTCCACAGCTGTAACAATCTGAATCTAAGACTGTCAGAAGCAAACTTATGGCCCACCATTAGTTTACCCCCTTGTGTCAGGGTGTGGTGTTTCAGGAATCTTAGCCTCTAGAGCCAGGTGCAGGTCTTCTGTCTGTACACAATTCAGCCCTCCAACTGAGAAGCATCTAAGTCCAACCCCTTTCAGGGCAACACAAACTCAGACCAGCATCCAAAGTTTCCTCAACAAATCTACCCCTTTTTTGGACTCTGTCTTCAATCTCCTTCCTCCAATACCAGAGGAGACTTTCTGAGATTTGGGGCTTTCCTACACACCCAACTCCTTTACAGGAGTCCCTCTTTTCCCTGTGGTTCTTCCCTTCACAGTGAACTTTCTCTCCCTTTTATGAGGACCAGGTGTCCATTAAGCATCACTTACTGCCTCTTAGTTCTTTTCTTCTGGCTGAGAAGCAATTAACTAATTATTGTTTGCAGTATTGAAGAAGAACCCTGTGTAGCTCATAAACTTGTCTCTTTCACCAACAGAAGTTGGTCCAATACAAGATATTACCTCACCCACCTTGTCTCTCTATAAATTAATTAATTATGGCACAGGTGTAATAGATATGACTAATAACTCCTTCCCATCACATTGACTCGTTAAAAAACTCCTCAACATGGCTACCAAATCATTTAATCTTAAATCCTCCCATTCTCTACACAACCCAAATACTGGTTTGCATGCTGGGTATTTCCGTGGGGGCTTGAGGGAGGTGGACTCTTTCTCACCAGATGATCAAGTTACTCTGGAGATGCTAACCCTGGAGGGTACAGTAGCCTCTGTGTCCCTAAAGCATCTCTCTCTCTCTCTCTCTCTCTGAAGACTGGAGAAGAAAATCTATGTAGATAGGTCACTGACATGAGGAAATCACAATTTAAATTAGCCATAATAGAACAACCGGTGATTAATTCTGTCTTGTAACTCCCCCTGCAATTTTATTGAGTAAAAATGTCAAAATATTTGTGGTGTTGTTTTGTTTTGGGGGGGGGGGGGGGTTGGTAACAAAGTTGATGATTTGATTCAGGATTAGGTTTCTTAATCCATTTGCCAGTTACTAATTAAAAGAAACTTCTAGTAACCTATTGCAAAGCTGGTAGCTTTAAAAAAGTGAATAGTTAAATATATTTCAAAAGTCAGAATGTCTCAGGCTGGAGGAACTGGCATTAAAGTGTCCTAAACCGAATCAACACTTTTAGACTGTTGTTAATTGGTTTCCTCACAATAACAAAATGTGGAGTTACAAAACTGCGGAATATCATCCACTGTAGTTCTTCTCTTTCCTCAGGAATCTCGGACATTTCCTGGATTGGGGATGCCTGGGGAGTTCTCAGGAAAGCACTGCTCTCATTTATTTTGACTAAAAACATCTCCTTGATTTATGGCAACTTTAAAATATTTTCAACTGTCTGCTGAAGAATTAAAAGGCAGTGAGAGGTTTGTGGGTTTTCTTTAGGAGGTGGGTAAGAGTGAAGTTTTATTTAATACTAGCTGCTAATCTTTTGCTGCCTCTTTTAAAATGATGAAAATGGGATTTAGACAACCTCTGGGAGGGGATGCAATCCAGCATCACTAACTCTGGTTCTTGCTAGAACACCAGCTTTGCTTCCTGATTTATATACATTAGTGCAGGGCTGATTCAAGCACATCCATGGCCCCCTGAGAATCACCTCAGGTTATCCTCTCCTTCCTATGTAATATTTTTTTTCCTCCTATCTATCTAACTGTATATTGGCTGAAATAAAAAGCTACTATTTTGGGTGCGGAAATGGACTGACGGGGAGGCTAAGAGAAGGACGGCCGAGGGAAACGTACAAAAGTGCAGCATTGAGCAAGCTGTGGGATTGAAGGTGCAGAGAAACGTTGTGGGGAGAAGGGAGGAAGCAGCAGGAGCACAAAGCAGCAGGCAGCTCTGAGTGGCAGGGCAGTGCCAGAACTGAGGGAAGGGAACTGCCACAATAAGGCAACAGGTGCCATCAGGCAGAGAGGGCAAATGACAGGGGATCCAGAAGGAATCTTCTCACCTGAGCAGCGGGAGCCACTTGGGCAGAGGTTGGCTCAAATCACGAAGTTCTTGAGGTCAGCAGGTGGCAGGAAGGTTGAGGAGCGGGGGGGAAGCACAGAAAACCCCAGAGGAGGCCGGAGGTGGGCAGTAGGTTGCGGGGAAGTGCAAAGGAAGCCCTGGTCAGCGGTAGTGGATCAGCCTTGCAAAGGGGCCAGAGGAAGCCCCATTTGGGGACAGGAAAGCAACTCCATGAAAACGATGAGACTGGCTCAGGGGAGTAACCTGCTGTGAAGGAGCAGAGCAGCATCCTCAAGGGAGGAGGGGCCCTAGATCAAGCCGAACCAGGGACTGCAGGCCCCTGTCAGAAAGGGTCTGGTAAAAGGCTCTGATTAGGCAGGAACAGCCACTAGGAGGGGATGGAAAAACTCCTCAGCCAAGGGCTACAATAGGAGCATCAGGTAAGGCACCTGGGAGGCAGGAGCCACAGCCTCTTCCTAGGTAGTAATTTCATGCCTCTTTCTCGTTGACCCCCTTTTTTCCCTCTTAAATCTTCCTTTTCATTTATATCCCACCAGTTGTGTGCGTGTGGCTGGGCTGGTGCCCCAGTGCAGGGAGTGGCAAAATCTTGGCCCAGCTAGAAGGGTTTTGAGTCTTCAGGATATAGCGAGAGGTTCAGCTCAGCTTGCTCACATTGTCCCTTTGCATGGAGTACAGAGGGAGGAAATGAGGAGCAGGAGCAGAACACTCTTTTTCCCTGCCTCCCCGTGAGGGGTCCCTCCCACGCTAGGTGCAGCCTGGCACCAGTAGGTCTGCAGCTTCTGACACATAGTCTAGTACTGATCCTGCAAGATCTAACAAAATAACCCATTCTTCAAACTCTGTTAATCTCCCTGTTGTTCCCCTACGGCTCACTTGTTAATGGCATTTGTACAATTTCCTATAGAGACCACATGAAGGTAAAGGGGAGCATTATGAAAAAGGCTGACACACTCTCATGCTTCTAAAAGCTGGAACCGAACTAACACATTGCTCACCTCTGCTGTCACTGAATGGAGAAACTCCCAGCCGCGTGATCCAAAGAGAACAAGGGTTCTTACTAATATGCAGCCTTCTGACATCTCTCTTCCTAGTCATTGGGTGACCAACAATTCCCATCAGTGATTTTCACTCTTTTTTTCAGTCTTTCCCCCATAAAGCTTTTCCCAAAGGTCATTATTCACTGCATTTGGAAATGCCAGGTAGAACTTTGTCAATCTCTTTTAGCTGCAGGACTTGGTTAACCTATATGCTTTATCATTAATAATAAATAATTAATAATTGTGTTGTGCAAGTGTCTAAAGGCTCCAGTCAGGATTGAAATTGCATTGTGCTACGTACTGTACAAACACATAGGAAGACCGTTCCTATCCCAAACAGTCAAGATGTGGAAAGTGGGTGTGACAGACAAGAGGAGGAAAATGGGCATAGAGGATACATGGTTATACCATTAGTGCCCTACACAACTTCCAAATCATCTCAAGTAGTTTTGTTCCCCTGTTGAACATGTGAAAATCACCTGTACCTGACTGTCATTCAACTAAGTCATCAATGGTTGGATAAGTTTTTTAAAGGTTACAGAAGAAGTGAATTGTGAGAAAATATTTGGAAATTCTTCCACTTGTGTATGTTCATTTTATTGTGTTTCTCATGTGTCTGTCTTTTTAGATTGATTATTCTTTGGGCCAAAATGTACATATTTGCACTGTAAAAATGATAAACAAAAGAAATAGTATTTTTCAGTTCACCTCATACAATTATTGAAGTGTAATCTCTTTATTATGAAAGTGTAACTTACAAATGCAGATTTTTTTTTTGGTTACATAACTGCACTCAAAAACAAAACAGTGTAAAACTCTAGAGCCTACAAGTCCACTCAGTTCTACTTTTTATTCTGCCAATTGCTAAGACAATCAAGTTTGTTTACATTTACAGGAGCTAATGCTGCCCACTTCTTATTTACAATGTCACCTGAAAGTGAGAACAGGCGTTTGCATGGCACTTTTGTAGCTGGCATTGCAAGGTATTTACATGCCAGATATGCTAAACATTCATATGCCCTGTCATGCTTCGGCCACCATTCCAGAGGACATGCGTCCATGCTGATGATGCTCGTTAAAATAATAATGTGTCAATTAAATTTGTGACTGTACTCCTTGGGGGGAGAGTTGTATGTCTCCTGCTCTGTTTTACCGCCATTCTGCATATATTTCATATTATAGCAGTCTTGGATGATGACCCAAGACATGTTTTAAGAACACTTTCATAGCAGATTTGACAAAATGCAAAGAAGGTACTGATGTGAGATTTCTAAAAATAGCTACAGCACTCGACCTAAGGTTTAATAATATGAAGTGCCATCCAAAATTTGAGAGGCACGAGGTGTGGAACATGGTTTTAGAAGTCTTAAAAGAGCAACACACTGATGTGGAAACTACAGAACCCAAACCACCAAAAAAGAAACTGAACATTCTGCTAGTGGCATCTGACTCAGATGATGAAAATGAACATGTGTCAGTCAACACTGCTTTGGATTGTTACTGAGCAGAACCCATCATCCTCTGCGTGTCCTCTGGAATCGTGGTTGAAGCATGAAGGGACATATGAATCTTTAGTGCATCTGGCATGTAAATATCTTGCAACGCCAGCTACAACAGTGCCATGTGAACGTCTGTTCTCACTTTCAGATGACATTGTAAACAAGAAGCAAGCAGCATTATCTCCTGAAAATTGTAACCAACCTTGTTTGTCTGAGTGATTGGCTGATCAAGAAGTAGGCCTGAGTGGACTTGTAGGCTCTAAAGTTTTACACGGATTTATTTTTGAATGCAGGATTTTTTGTACATAATTCTACATTTGTAAGTTCAACTTTCATGATAAAGAGATTGCACTACAGTACTTGTATGAGGTGAATTGAAAAATATTTTTTTGTTTTTTGCAGTGCAAATATTTGTAATCAAAAATAAATATAAAGTGAGCACTGTACACTTTGTATTCTGTGTTGTAATTGAAATTAATATATTTGAAAATGTAGTAAACATCCAAAAATCTTTAAAGTAAATGGTATTCTATTGTTGCTTAACAGCATGATTAATCGTGATTAATTTTTTAATCGCTTGACAGCCCTAATAATAATTAATAATAATAATAACCAGCAGTGTGTTTGACCTGCCATCAAGGCAAAGGTCCTATACACTGTCTCTCTACAGATGGTGAAGATTTCAGAACTATCCAGTTTAGCCATCTTAGTATTTATATTTATCTTTTCCCACGAGGAGTTAATTTTCCTAGTCAAGAGGAACATTACAAAATGACTTCTCTAGACATGGGGAAAACAGACGACAGCCTAATTTTGCATTTATGCAGAACTATCATTGGCTTCAAAAGGCTGGGATAACAGTTCAACAATGTGTGGAACTCTCTTTGTGACCACAAGAAGTCCACCGTACCCATCTGTTCTCCACTAAGAAATTCAGAGGAGGACCAGTGTATGTGTGTGTTGGGGAGAGGGCTGTGAGCAGACTGCACCCTGTTAAGAGATGTAGAACTGGGTGTACTTCCCTTGCTTTCAAAGGAGCTCAGGAGGGAATTCTCCCATCCTAAGGCAGAATGCCTTATGGGGATTGCTCTGGTTTGATGCAGCTGTGCACTTCCCATAACTGCAGACTATGGCTAACAGGCATGATCTGGCCCTAAATGAAACATAACAAAACATTTTTTGTGTACCTATATTTGATGGAAGGCTCAATCAAGGCAGTTTTAGATCTCCCTCAAAAATGTACAGAAATACCCAGAAGCACAAGTTGCCAACAAATGTTTTATTTTCAGAACTGTTTTTTGGATTGTCTTGTCTTTTGCATTGCTGTGACAGTGTGTTGACTCAGACTACCCTTGCTGGAAGTAGTCACATGTTATCAGAGGCAGCGTGTTTTCTTCATGCCAGACAGGGGCTATGCAAACATCCAAGAAATTGAATGATGTGGTTAATAACGGAAGAACTACTGGATTACACAGTATGTGATCCAGCGTGTTTCTTTCATATTTAGAATGTACAGAATAATACAAAAAAGATGTACAATAAAAAATAAAGATAACACAGTACGTACAGTTGTTTACACTACAGTGCAAATCCATGTAAATAATACTGTATGTATATTACCTACAGTATTTTAGAACATCCACTAGTTCATATTTGTCTTTACTTATACTATATTGAGTAGTAAGGACTTTATTTAAAGCTGATCTGATTAAACAGCGTATCAAAAACTATGACAATAAGAAATTATTCTGAGACAAAAGCTATATTAAAATGGGGTTAAGGTTGAGAGTTCATATTAGTAATTTAGGGTAAAATCTTTCACAGGGGTGTTGTAATTATCCTCAAAACAAGCAACAGAAACTCAAGAAAGTCATAGGTAATGTTCCATTTAAAAAAAAACAAAACCTGTTAAAAGTGTGGAAATGCACAGGTAAGGCATTCAAGCAATCTTATCTTTGTCCTGTAGCAGGAAGTAACCACATCATTATGGTTAAAACTGTGGTTTGGTGTCTGTGGTCCTATATTAGATTAAACGGATTATTAAAAACATTCGATTTTTCTTTATTTTGAACTCACAGGATATGGTGGTCCTAAGCTGCTTGTGCAGAGGGAGAGTTCTCCCATAGCCAGTTGTGGTTCCCTTATGTCCCCTATATGCCACTAGAGTGGCATACCGGAGCTGGGAGCAGAATTGGTCTTCGTGTTTTTGTTGCGTACTTTATAGGTGCTATGTGTTTGTGGGATGGCTGAGTGGAGAATGAAAATATGTGACTTTCTAGGCAAAGCTGTATTTTTTTTTGGAAGAAGGAAAGTCTGTAGGCAAAGAAATGAGACCACACAAGAAGCTCTGATTTTGTGGCCGGAAATGCTTTTTGAAGATTTAGGGTTGAATTCTGCAGCCTTTTATTATACAATTTCCCATTAAAGCCAAGGAACAAATTCTGGGCTCTTTACATTTCCTCCATCCCCATCATGAAATGAACTAGCTTGGCTATTTAAGTACAGGGAATATGACCTTTTTCCAGGAGAGCTGGTCATCAGGGCTTACACGCAAGAGGTAGCATTGGTTTAACTAATTGTACAATCCCATTCAACCCCCTGGTTACATACTCAGGCAGCTGCCCTGACCATACTGTTATTTTTAGGAGCTAGCTCAAGCACAGCTAGCATGCGTACATCTACCCGAGCTGGGAATCACAACTCGTAGCTGCTGTATAGATGTACTCTCAAATAAATGAAGCTGTATGGGTAACTAACATCACATTGGCACGTGTTCACATGACATCTGAGTGTGATGGTTTAAGCGACTGAATAGACAACTTGTAATAACAAAGGTTAATGACTTTCTTAAGACCCTATGCATGATTAAAAGAATCCACTGAAAAAATGTAGGAATTTCCTATGATTCATCAAACTGTTTGCTTCCTTCCCACCTGCTCATCACTAGCCAACTTTTCTTTATTTACAGACTTTTTCCTATGTGTATACCTCTCCAAAAGTGATTATGTTTGCTTCACAAGGATGTATCAGACATTTGGTTGTAACAAGCAAGCTCATGAATACATTTATATAGTAGGAACATTTAAAATGATTACTAAAATGTAATTAATTACTATGGATACAGAAACATTTTATTAGTGTTAAATCACACTGCCATGTCATGAAACTGAATGCATAAATGAAAAACAATTGCAAATGTTATTTGAAAGGTGGTGGTGGTGGGGGAGGGGGAATGAAAAACATAACAGTGGAAAAACCCCAAAAGGATTGGCACAAAAGCATGGAAAAAGTTGCTTCAGGGCTCAAAGTATGCGTGAAATAAGAAAGTGTGTGTATGTGAGGGGGTGGGGGTGGGTGGGAAGGAACATGAGCCTTAATAGGGAACCCTGTTTATTCCAACTAAAACTACTTTGCCAAGTATTAAAAAGTAAATCATATTACAGATGTCTCTTAACTTCACTCTTGCATCATAAAAGTGACCCATTACATTTTTGTTTTCATGCTCACTGTTGCCGATGTGATATGCACTTCATTTATCGTAAATAAAACACTAAGCCCATTAATGCTGCATAAAGTCTTAGCGGTATGACCCAGTTTCCTCTGAAGCAACAAATAAACTAAATTGCCAGGTGTGTTCATATGAATAGCAGATATAAAAATGAGAATTCTACTGAACACCTGAGGTGAAGGTTCATAAGAACAGGCAAGGTGTGGGTAAGAATTGTCACAGAAGCCGTTTGTTTTAAACAAAAGGTTTACTTAAAATTGTTCAGAAATCAAAATAATGTCCCACCACCCCACCCCAGAGGAAAAAAAATCTGTATCCCAGGCTCTCTGGTTATTCACTCAGTCATTCTTGTAAAATGTTCTGGGCGCTACTGCTGCTGTAATCTACAAATAACTTTTCCACTTTATATACTCAACAACAAATACCCTGCTTTTCAGAGCTTTACTCCTGCATCTACAGCTCCAAAAACCAGGAAACTGATTTCTCCTCATCCTAGAAATACTCAACAACAGCATGCCTGTAAAATGTGTGAAACCATTTATTCCCTATTGCCCTTGGGCGTCTGTGTCCCTTTTTGTGTGTGACAAGTTGGACCCCAAAGACTATTTATAGGGGCTGGTACTCTGACCCAGTAATCCTTTCCTGGCATACCAGACATTCAACACCTGCTCCCCTTTTAATGTACTGCTTCCTCCCATAATTACTGATAGGTACAAAACTTTGTCTACCCTCACTATCTACCCTCTTTCCCAGATCATTTATGAATATGTTGAATTGCACTGGTACCAGTACAGATCTTTGGGGGACCCTGCTATTTACCTCCCTCCACTGTGAAAACTGATCATTTTTTCCTGACCTTTGCTTCCTATCTTTTAACTGATCCACGAGAGGACCATCTTTCTTATCCCACAACTGCCTATTTTACTTAAGACCCTTTGCTGAGGGACCCCGTCAAATGCTTTCTGAAAGTCCAAGTACACTATATCCACTGGATCAACCTTATCCACACGTTTGTTGATCCCCTCAAATAATTCTAATAGATCAGTGAGACATGATTTCCTTTTAAAATGCTTTGTTGACTCTTCCCCAACAAATCATGTTCATCTATGTGGTTGATAATTCTGTTCTTTACTATAATTTAAAATAATTTGCATGGTACTGAAGTTAAGCTTACTGGCCTGCAATTGCCACGATCATCTCTGGAGCCTTTAAAAAAAATCAGCATTACATCAGCTGTCTGCCAGTCACCTAGTATAGAGACGGATTTAATTGATAAGTTACATATCACAGTTATTGACCCACGAAAGCTTATGCTTCAATACCTCTGTTAGTCTATAAGGTGCCACAGGACCCTTTGTCGCTTCTGCAGATCCAGACTAACACGGCTACCCCTCTGATACTTGATATCACAGTTAGTAGGTCTGCAACTTCATATTTGAGTTCCTTCAGAACTCTTAGGTGAATACCATCTAGCCCTGGTGACTTATTAATTTATCAATTTCTTCCAAAACCTCCTCCACTGATACCTCAATCTGGGACAGTGCCTCAGATCTGTCTCCTAAAAAGAATGTCTCAGGTGTGGGAATCTCCCTCACATCCTCTACACAGAATATCAATGCAGATAATTCATTTAGCTTCTTTGCAATGGCTTTGTCTTCTGTGAGTGCTCCTTTAACACCTTAATCAACCAGAGGCCCCACTGATTGTCTGGCAGGCTTCCTCCTTCTGGAGTACTTAAAAAAAATCTGTTAGTTTTTGTGTCTTTTGCTAATTGTGCTTCAAATTCTTTTTCGGCCTCCTAGTTACACTTTTATACTTGGCTTGTCAGATTTCATGCTCCGTTCTATTGTCCTCAGTCGGAGTTGACTTCCATTTTTTAAAAGATGTCTTTTTGTCTATAACTGCCACTTTTACTCTGTTGGTTAGCCATGGTGGCATGTTTTTGGTCCTCTTACAAGCAGTTACAAAATAAGTCACTATTTAGTTGTCTCTCTTCATGTGATGTAATTGAATGGGATTCTTTTTTGGTTGACTGTTTTCTCTTTAGTTCCTACCTGTATTTTATCAATGTCTAACTGCTCTACAACCTTTTACATGCCATCAATCTGGTTCCGTTTTGGTTTAGGTGGAGCCCATCTTCCTGTATAGCAACATTTTTCAAACTTTTAGAACTGAGCCCCCACTTTGAGTCACAATTTTTGGTTGCCCCCCCGCCCCCCCCCGGTCGATTGCAGCCAAGAATAGACAGATTATTTATTGCCTGTCATGGATTGTGTCAGAGAATTTCATAAAGTAGCTCAGAATTTAAATGAGACTCAAAGCTAATCCCCTCCCCCCGCCCGCAGCAGCTCACGGCGGCCAGCACCCCCCCCCCCGCCCCCGCCCGCAGCAGCTCACCTCCGCTGGTGGCAGGGGCAGCAGCTCCTGGGAAGCTGCGTTCTCGGCGGTGTTTCGAATTGCCACCGGCAGTCGCCGCCCCCCAAATCCTGGCGCCCTCGGCGACTGCCTAGGGTCGCCTAATGGGAGCGCCAGCCCTGGCCAGGCTCATGGCCATACTGGTGCAAATTTGGGCAGGGGAGGAATCCTCTTAAGTAGGGAAACCCTCTGGCTGTGCAGGCCCAGACAGCTTGTAAACTGGCCAAGATACTGTCCAGAGGTGAGTGGCAAAGATGCTATTAAGATTTTATTCTGGCACCAAGTGTAGCAGATGTGGCCAGGCAGAAGCAGGTGCTTTGGCATGGCTCCTCTGTCTTGCACCAGGTCCTTGCCTGTTGGTCCTAGAATTTGGAAGCTGCAAAGGTTTGTCACCTTTGCCTCTTCACTGCTGACCAGTATCTCAACCAGTTTGCAGGATGTCTGGGCCTGTCTCTTCAGCTGATCTGGACTAGAAAATGCAAGTGGGTATCCTTCAGTGGTGGAGTGAGACTAGAGCAGAAATGAGAGCAGACTGGTGGGGGGGTGATTATGGTGGATTGGGAGAAGCTACCAAAGAATATGACTGATTATGGGACCCCCACGGGTGGGAGTGTTTGGCCGTCATTTGTTCCCAAAGCTTGCAACACAGAGATCTGCTTAGATTTATGCAGCACAGCCCACATACTTGAATAGGCATTTGATTGTGTGGAGTTTCTGTAAAGAGTTTGTTTCGTTTTCTTGGTGTCTGGCTGTTTTATGTGTCTGGGTTTTGCTTTTGTTGCTCTGGATTGTAATTTTAATGGGAGACTGATATTGGTGTGTATTATTATGTTTACACTGAAATTAAATAAATATTGGTTCTTTTAAGTAGTGGGGATCTAGAATTGTGGAAGACTAAGTGAACTGACCCATGTTACCTTAATTGTATTTGCCATTTTCCTGTTAAATTTCCTCCTTCGAAAGACAAGTGAAGAGGCCAGGTGTATACAGTGGGAGGTTTTCCAGATTCATTTTTTAAGAAGTGAGTTGCAGCCACAGAGCCGTGTCCTTTCTCCACACACAAGATCAGCATCATCACTGAACGCACACTCCAAGCATAGATTAAAATACACTAACTAGCAAGAGCTGGTTGTTCTGGCCTCAGCAATTTCTAATCCCACAATATTTTAAAGAATGGTCTGATATTTGACACCTCCAGGCCTTTTATTTCAAAACGATTTTTCCAGCAATACAAACTTGATTGAATTTGGCTGGCTACTGCCACAAAGGAACACACTGATGAACAATGTTAAGCAACGTGCCAAGAATGATATTCGTACAATCATTTTCCTGTACGTCCTATGTAATGCTGATACCTTTCTCTAAGATGGCAAAATGATGGGACCACGTGCCTAATGGTTGTGGCAGCTCAAATGTACTATCGGTTGACCGAAGCAGAGCCTTTTTCTAAACCTTTAATGTCCAATTGTGCATGTCTCCTCAAATGTTTTGCCCAGCACTAGTAAAACAAGTTTACAGTTATCAGATTGGAAGCAGATTGAGCAGGGAAGCATTTTGGCCTCTACTCTACATTATCTGTGTTGATGTGACTATGAGATCCCATTAACTAGCTACAGATGTTATATAGTTCATACATTTCGTGGCCTTAAAATAAACTAAGTTTGCAATCCCCTCTCTGTAATATTTGAATGATTTTCCACATTCTTTATTATAGGCGTCACCTTTACAGTAAAGGGACTTAACAATTGGATCCAGTGTAAAAACAAAACCAAAGGGACACATTTAATTCTAGTTTGGAGAATGAGGAAATACTGTGAGAACAGTCATTGATTTCTCTATAACCAGAAGTGAAAAGTCACTTTCCTGCACGTCATGGTGGTGCCAGCAGAAACTGACCAGCCCTTCCTCATGTGCCTACAGAGACTCAGTGGCCCATAGTGGGAGTAGCCAGGGCCAGCGCTTTCACTAGGCGACCCTAGGCAGTCGCCTAGGGTGCCAGGATTTGGGGGGCGGCATTTCCCCGCCCTTGGCGGCTGCCTCCTGTCTCCTGGCTCCACGCTCGGCTCAGCAGCTGAGCGTGGAGCCGGGAGCTGGGGAGGGGTCCGGGAGGGGGGGGGGCGCTAAGCCACTGCGAGCAGGGAGGGGGGGTTAACTGCCGTGGCGGGGTGGGAAGCCGGCTGTCACGGGCGGGGGGCTGAGCTAGCGCGGGGGGGATTGGGAGCTGCCTGCTGCAGGTGGGGGGGAGCTGGCTGCTGTGGGGGGGTGGCGGGGTGGCGGCGTTACCTGGGGGGGGAGGGGCGCACAGGGCTGGTGCAAGGAAGTTTCGCCTAGGATGCAAAACTTTCTTGCAACAGCCCTGGGAGTAGCCCTTCCTGGTAGCTGCTAAGAAAAGCTGATTGGGGGTGAGGATGAATGGGGAAGAGTGGGCACATGTATTTTGGCCAGGTTGAGTGCAAAGTTTATATGTTTTTATATTTTGTTTCCCTCATAGACCTAGAAGCAGGGGAACAAAGGGGCAAAAGACATAATAATTATTTTTAAGTTTTATCTGTCACAATTAAGCAGCGGCATCTGAAAGTGTGAAATATTCCAAGCTCCTATAGGGTGTAAATACTAAACAAAAACCAAAGGTGGTTTTGATTTTGTCCTTGGCAAACTAAAAGGTGCATTTGCCAGAAGCAAAACCAAAACAGGGCTGCCCGAGTCTGTCTCTCTCTCTCTCTAATAAGTAGATGACATATGTTCCTCAACTATTTAAGCATGATGGTGGACTATATTAAGGGGAAAACACGCTGATAATAAAATATTATAACAGAGATGTGTAAACCCCTATGACTATAGATGGATCAATCAACATTTCTAAAACTCCATTTAAAAATCTGAAAAAAAATGTTTAGATTTAACTTCATATGGTGAAACTCCCCCCCACACAGTTTTTTGTGAAATAGCTATTTACGTGGTTGACATTAATCAGCTCCAAAAGGAGCCATCATGGTCATTGGGCCAATAATAATTATTTGTAAGTCTTTTTGAAATAGCCTTAATGGTTTCAAAAGACGCAGTAAGTTCTGTTAGGTCAATAATACAGGTTTTAACAATAATTTTTAAACAAACAGTTTGTGATCTATTTTGTCAATATATATTTCCATGAAAGGCTTGTAATCATAATATAAAAGCAGTTTAAAATAAACCAACATGCTCCAAAGGATCTTAGCAATAGGATTAAGTAACACTAAAGCTGTGACACAAGGAAAAAATAAATGTCTCTTCTTTGTTTTTTACTATGTGTCTGTGTTTTGAACCTGCATTCATCCTTAATATTACTTAGCTGTGGGTTGTGTGTGTATTTATATAAACAGATTAGTTTGTAACATTAATGTTAATGAGAAACTTGTGCATTTACAAGTGCATAGTAATGTCCTTCCTTTGCCAGCAGCTGGCTGTGAGTCCCTTGTTCCACTACTTTTCCATTATGAATCACTGCTATGACATCAGCGTTCTGGACAGTCGTCAAGCGGTGAGCAATAATAATGCAGGTTCGACCCTTCCTGGCATCATCCAAGGCTTTTTGGACAATCTGCAGACAGATGCAGTGCAAAACTTGTTATTACTTGGAGAATCTTCCCTTTCATAGGTAACACCTTTGCCTTTATAGTTCACATTATCATTTGGGTATTCCTCACTAGGGTTTAGGAGTCAGTACTTCCTATGCGTGAAGGAGCCCTCAAACACAGGGACCAGATATTATCACGTTTATTTGTGTAATTCCACTGAAGTCATTGAGACTACTCTCATGAACAAGGGCTAGCAGAATGAGATCCATAAGGAACTAGTTTGGACCAACATAAAACTTAGATTTACCATGCAACACAACTAATTTGCAGAGGTGTAATGAATTGTCTGTGATATTGGCTGCTTACCAAATATGTGTGTTATATTTGGCATTGAATGGTGTCTGTTAGTTTCTCTAAATTTGGCATGTAGTTGGAAACAACCTCTGTCCTCCCCCACCCCCCTATGCACTTGTCCAGGTGTTTGTCAGTCAGACATGCACAGTACTTAGATTATTATGGAGAAAGCAGACCAGCCAAATACAGAGACATGAATAAAACTTGCAGGTTCATTGCTAGTACCAGCAATGCCAGACCCTTCTTGTTGTCCTTAAAAATCCGAAATTCAGGATCCTGACATCTGGCTCACAACTGGATGGTGGTTTGCATGGTGGCATTTTTCACTTCTACTGCATCCCCATCGAAACGAAGAGTTTATTCGTCCCTATGGAGTCTCCCCTCTCTCCTGGAGATGGTGGATGCAGTGAGGAAGCTCAGCCAGCTGAGCAGCAGAGGATAGCTTAGTTATTCTCTCTTCACTGCACAGCATCTCCTGAGAGGTAGGAGGTGCTGCTGAAGCCTTTTTTCCAAGGCAGCTGCTCCTGCATGTCACCTCTTACCCTCTGAATGCGGGTGGATCAAAGGACTGGGAAGCGGACAGAGGCAGGACAACATTAAACTTCTTCATTGTTCCATTCTGTCCAGCAGTTCTAGTGGCAGAGTGGATCCCTCTCGGTCGCCGTAGCACCACCTGTTCACCCAGACAGAGCAGGAAATAGTGCAGAAAAAGACCCACTTTTCTGCTGGTGCTGCTGGCTGAAGGGAAGAGGAAGGAGCTGGTGACTTGCCTTACAAGGCCTCCTCTAGTAGATCACAGTCTACTGTTTGAAAACACCTGTCTCAAACTCAAAGTTGCTAATTATGAACATGATTTTCCAAGTGCTCAGCATTGGCCTAACTGTGAACTCATTAAAAGTCCCATTAACTTCATAACTGACTTTAAAGGAACTGAGGCAGGCCAAAACTGAGGAGATCTGAAAATCCCACTTTGTCTCCAGTCCCAAGTGTTGCTGAATACCATCAACTCCCAATGTAGACACAGGGAGTTGAAGGCATTCTACACCTTGCAAAAGCAGGCCATAGACAGCTAAGGATTGTTCTGTGGAACTTTCAAAATTGTACTGTAGATGGAGCGCCTGTGTTCTTGCAGTGCAGCTTTCGAACCCTGTAATTCTATGTGCTTTACAAATGGTATCATGCATATTACTAACCTTTTCACTTTCCGTGTCAAGAGCAGATGTGGCTTCATCCAGAAGCAGAACTGCTGGCTTACGAACTAGAGCACGAGCAATTGCTATTCTTTGTTTCTGACCTCCAGAAAGTTGTGCTCCTTTGTCACCCACTCGGGTATTATACTTCTGTATAAGTAAATATTCATTGTGAAGGAAAGTTAGAAACAGAAAGTTATATTTAATAGCAGACAATGTACTATATTAAGCATTTCCACCTTGGAAGAAAAAGAATAATGTAATTGTTTTTAATACAAATTTAAAATTTTATAAGATTTTAACAACTTTTTGAATCAAAATGCATCTCTACGGCTACACGTATTGATAACTGCTCTATAATGAAAATTCATCTCAGCATTAGAAAAAGACTAACTCCCAAGTGGTGGAACCACTGATGTGTTTAGTCAAATATCAGGGGGTAGTCGTGTTAATCTGTATCCAATTCGATCAGGGTGGATGTCGTCCACTCCCAATAATTGATGAGGAGGTGTCAATTCCAGGAGAGGCAAAGCTGCTTTTGTAGTGAGCCAGCCACTCCCAGTCCCTGTTCAAGCCCAAATTAATGGTGTTAAATTTGCAAATGAATTTTAGTTCTGCAGTTTCTCTTTGAAGTCTGTTTCTGAAGTTTTTTCATTCCAGTATGGCTACTTTTAAATCTGTTATCGTAGCCACATCCACCCTGATCGAATTGGCCTGTCATCACTGGCTCTCCACTTGTGAGGTAACTCCCTTCTCTTCATGTGTCAGTGTATAATGCCTGCATCTGTAATTTTCACTCCATGCATCTAAAGACGTGGGTCTTTTTACCCACGAAAGCTTATGCCCAAATAAATCTGTTGGTCTTTAAGGTGCCACCGGACTCCTTATTGTTTAGTCAAAGACACCTGTACTCATACACATACATCTCAAGAGACATTTATAACTTCAAGGCCCTAGAGATCCCACTCAGAAGGTGATCCTTTATTTCTTACAAATCTAAAACTTTCTTCTATGTACATTTTCAAAAACTTGCTGGTAATGAAAAAGAAATAGTTTTTTTTCAATTTTCAATTGTCATTTTCAATTCCATGTAACTTTACAGGAAACTTGATTTCTTTGGGCTTTTCTAAGGTCTTTCTCCACTTTGAGAACTAAGTCCATGGCAAGCATGAAGGTTAAGATGTCCTTGAAACATTTTACCTTTCAGATAAGACTAAAACTAGAGAACATTTCAGCCAAAAAAGGAAAAAAATTGGCAAAGTTTATGAGGAAATGAAAATAAAGGTTTAGAATTGAATGTCTCTTTTATAGTTGTTATAGAACATCACTATGGTAGAGGAAAACAAGAAAACTGGAGCTCAGATTTTGCATTTGTATTAGCTAATTATGACTGTATGTGTTAATACATATTGCAAGTTACATTTTTAAACATCAGCTTCCTATTTTCCTCTTTGAGAATTGTATACACAAGAAAATAAGCTTTTAAAATTTTTTTTTTAAAAAGCATATTGTTTTGCATTAATGGGAGTTGCTTAGGTAGGTCACAGTGAATATTTACCCCACACTGAGAATGGAAAGACATTTTCATTTACCTCTGGGAGATTTTCTATGAAGGTGTGAATATTTGCTGCTTTAGCTGCCTCTTCAACTTCCTCCTGACTGACAACCCTACTGTTGTCTCCGTACTGGATATTTTCAGCAATGCTGCAGTCAAATAAAATAGGCTCCTGTGACACAATACCCAATTTGGATCTTAACCATTGCAAATGCAAAGACTTGGTATCGAACCCATCTGCAAACTAAAAACAGAAAAAGGGAAAAATCATTCCTTGCAGAATGCAATACTCCTCCTGAAGCATACAATATAAATGTGAAACACGAATCTGTAAAAATCCTTTGACCTGTGTTAGAGTTATAGTAAAAGTAAAGTGGACAGTGAATCACTTCTGATCAAATAATAGATGAAGAGCTCCAATAAGAATTCACGCTTTTAGGCATTTAGTCAAATATCCTTCGACTCACCCATCTCTAGGCTATTCTTCTTGGAGCTCCCATCATCATTAATAGGACTTGCATCAAAAGTCTCAAGTGATGAATTAGACCTCAAATTGTGTCATGTTAATATGACTACAGGACTAGTGACAAGGGTTACATTATGGGAAGTATATTCTAATGCCCCCTCCAATATATCAAGTAAATCAACAAAGAGATGCAATCTAGTGATCTAAAGCCAGGGAAGTCAGAAGATCCTGAGTTCTACTCCCAGCTCTACCTTAAGCAAGTCCCAAGTCTTCTCTGCAGTACCCGGACCTGTAACAATACTTATCCACCTCAAAAGGGGTTTTGTGTGGATGATTTAATGTTTGTAAAATACTTTGAAGAACAGTTCTATAAGCTTTAAGTGTTAATATCTGCACAAATCTCTTCTTACCACTTGTCCTGCCATAGGGTCATAAAATCTCTCCAGCAGCTGAATGGATGTGCTTTTGCCACAGCCACTGCTCCCGACCAAGGCTAGTGTGTCTCCTTTATTAACCTTCACGCTGAGTCCTTGCAAAACTTGAGCTTCTGGTCTTGTAGGGTATACAAAATGAATGTCCCTGAATTCAATGTTGCCATCAAACTGACTCTGGAAATGGTAGAAAATACAAATGTATGACAGAAGACCTGCTTATCTTGTGCAGAACCATCAAACACAACTCAGTGTGGTCATTTAAAGGAAGGCATTGACAAGTCAGTTGGAAATGGTATGGCATTTTCAAACCCAGAGCACTTTTGTCAGTTTATTATTGCTTAAATATGCAGTGACATTGGATTGGTATCTTCTGTTTACAGGACCTCCTTCTTGAGGGTTCTTTTCTGCATCTCTCTCTCATTTATACTATTCCTTTTCAGCCTGGCTCACAAGGACTATCATTACTTTAGGTAAGTAAACAACCCTAATACCTCTCTTTTATGTCACCAAAGCATATAATCCAGACACTATCATTGTGTGCAGAAAACATAGTTCCTGCCCCTGGGAGTTCACTCTCTAAACAGTGTAATTTAAACACATAATACACAGGATAAACATAGTACAAGTTGAACATCAGATCTCAGATTGGGTTAAACACGTTTACTTTGATGGATTATTCATAGTTTTCAAGTACAACTATGTTTTAAGTGTTGGTTTGAATAAGGAAAGGGTATTTGATTGGCTCTTTTATGTAGGAACGGAGCTCTGAGTATAAGAGGTAGCAAGGAAGAAGACTTGAAGACAATGGTGAGTGAAGGAGATGTTAGGAGAGACTGTGGGAGCCTCATCTGATGCCTGGGGGATGGGACAGCTCCAGGACCACAATACCAGCACTGTGAGTACAATGGGCTCTTACAGCACTTACAGAACTGGACTTTCAAGGTTTAAACTTTTCGAGCCAAATCTTAGCTTCATTGAAGTCAAAGGCAGCTGCTTCACTGGCATCAGGATTTGGCCCAGAGTGGTTTCACTTTCAATTAATGTCTTTATCCACAAGAAAATATTTCCCCTGGAGCATTAGTAGTCTGGGCATGTGGAGCTGAGGAAAGTAGTCAAGCACATGTGTGACTTAAAGTTGTGTACATAAGTTACTGGCATGCTTACAGTATGTGCCTGAGTCCTTTTCTGAATCGAGGCCACTATCCAAAAGCTAGAATTCTAAAGCAATTTCAAGTTTCTGAAAGGCTGGTTCTGCTTGTAAAAGCATTTATTGCATCTCAGTGCTTTCCATATGAAATGTGTTCAGTTTACAAATACAAAGATGAGTTTCTAACTGTCAACACTGGGCTTTGAGAGACAAGCTGGGTTCTTTCCATCTCACGTATAATCACCAGGAACAAAAGGTTCTGCAGGTCAAGTTACGTCCTCATTAATACTTGTGCAACCCCTTTGACTTGAATGAGGTTACACAAATATTGTATGCAGTGTTGTTGTAGTCGTGTTGGTCCCAGGATATTAGAGAGTCAACGTGGGTGAAGTAATATATTTTATTGGAGCAACTTCTGTTGGTGAGAGACAAGCTTTCGAGCTTACACAGAACTGAAGAAGTGCTGTGTGTAAGCGCGACAGCTTGTGTCTCTCACCAACAGAATTTGGTCCAATGAAGGATATTAACTCACCCACCTTGACTCTCTGTTACACAGATGTAACTGACTGGAACTTAGCAAACAAGTCTGCTGATGATGCATAAGGAATAGAATCTAACTCACTCTCCTCCACAGCTGCATAGTTTACAGGAGTAAAAAGCAGTGAAAACATACTTGTATTGCTAAAGAAAGCAGTTATAACTCTGGGCCTGTCTTCACTACCGGGGAGATTGACACTGCTGCAATTGATTCAGCAGGTGTCAATAGCAGCGTGCTGTCTGATCGACTCTGGTACTTCACCAGAACGAAAAGGGTAAGGAAAGTCGATGGGAGCGCATCTCCTGTCAAAGCAGTGCAGTGAAGACACCATGGTAAGTCGACCTAAGCTACATTGGTCCCAGTTATATTATTCAGGTAGCTGGAGTAGCATAATTTAGGTCGACTTACCTCAGTAGTGTAAACAAGGCCTCGGAATACACCCAACGGACAGAACCAGTGAATGAAATGTCATTCTTCTAGTCATTTTTCAGAATAGAACTGCACTTAAAAGTATTCTGTTAATTCTCAAGCAAAAAGGTATTAAATGGCACTGGGCAAATATAAAATTATTAAGTTATTGCTGTTAAATTTTATCCTACCTGTTTGGTCCTGTCTTCTGTGACATTGCAAAAGGCAATTTAACAAGATTAATACAATTAAGGACAATACAGTACCACCAGGTTTGTTAGTTTCAAGGACTTTCTGAATGGCCTTACCAGTTTTGTACCCTTTTCACTATAGCTGTCAATTAAGGGTTTCCGATCCAAAAGCTGAAAGATTCGTTGGGCAGAAACTTTAGCTTTGCCAAAATCTGGTGCCAAAGAAGAGGACTGCCCAACATTTATAGCAGAAAATAGAATTGAAAAAAAGGCTCTGAAAACCAAACACAAAACATCTTTCAGTTCATCTAAAGATACTTTTTTATTATTGTTCATAAATTACAAATATTGTTTTCGTTATTTAAAACAAACAGACTTAACACCATCTAGAATTCTGAGAATTGTGACATTTTTAGAACTTTATGGCTTAGAAAAATTACACACACAGGATTAGAAACAGAGGTTTACAGCTACAGATATTTTTTATGGGTGACTAATGGTATGTAATTTCTCCACGCAAAAGCATGTCACAAAGCCCGTTGTCTGCAATGAAGTGTCAGCAGTCAAAGTTTCTTCATAGTAAATAAACTGAGCCAGGCTCTATACGTGCCAACACAACTGCTCCGATGCTTCCTCTCCAAGAAATAACCCTTCTGCCTGAATTGAACTCCTGACCAGATTATAAACTGTTGTACCTCTTGCACTATTGCCTCGGTAATTAGACTTATACACAATTAACATATGGTGAAATCACTGCCTTAGGATGGATGTGTACTCACATAAATAAATTTTCAAAGTTTGTATAACAATTAGCAATGAGCCATGCCCCGAATCTGAAGATTACTGCATCAAGAAAGTAGTTTGCAGATTGGGCTACTCCATAGGTAAATCCATATAGTGGGGCTTTTGTTAGAGAGTCCCTGATAAAAGAAAAGATTTATGTTAAAGGGAAAAATTGTCATGAAATGCCAAGAGCAGAGACTGGCTGGGAGAAGGTCAGACCTTTGGATTAGTTTAACACTTGAATGCTGGTTTCCAGAATAAATGTTTATGGATGGCCAAAGCAATCTGACACAAAGCACATTGATAATTTCGATAAGTCTCTTATGATCTTTGAATGCTTGAATTTTTGGACAATTTGGATAAATGTAGTGGTCACCATAGAAAAGTCAATGTTTACAACACAGCATAACTGAAGCACTGCAGATATGGCCTGTTCTGAGTAGGGGGGGGGGAGGGGAGGAGTAGCAACTCAGCCCCCACTGTGTAGTGGTGACTTTTAAATGGTGACCAATGTTGTTGTGTGGGATGGTAAAACCGGATCACCTTAATTATGTGCAGACCTTGCTGTGTCAAAGAAACTGGTACAAGTTCTGACAAAATGATTTTTCAACAGAAAATGCAATTTCTGCACATTTGAAATTTTCTATTGGGGAAAAAAAGTAACAAAATATTTTATTCTGGTTTGGTTTGACTGAATTGAAATATTTCTGCTTTGCACCCATAGCCATGTGACTCTGATAATGCATTATGCCACTCAGTCAGAGGGGAGACTACACTGCATCATGGGAGATGTAGTCCAACTAGGGAGCCCCGCCCATAAGAGCGGCAATGTTCCAAAACAGGGAAATGCAGTTTGATGTTGAACTAGATAGAAACAAAGTTTAAGGTCAGTTAAACAAAAGAAAAATTAAATATTTCAATTATTTGGGAATATAAAAATATTTTAGAGAGAAAATGCAAAAATGGAATGATTTTCCATTTCTAAATTGAAATTTTTCTAAAAACCTTTTCTTTCTGTGAAAAAAAAATGATATATTTTCACTTTTTGTCCCAATACAGAACAAAACAGAGGTTGAAATATTAGAATTTCCCACAGGATGGAAATTCAGATTTTCACTTATCTTTAGTGCTCATATATTTTTAAAATGTTTTCCAACATAGTTTCTCTATAAATCATAATACAGTGATACAATGACCTGCCAGGACTAGAGACAAATGCTAAAGCTGAGAATCCCATTTCTCCAATGAGATAGATTTTTTTTTCTCATACTGATGGTTTATAGAATATTGAATCATAAAACTGTCATTGGCAGAGGACTAGCATTTTCAATCCCTGCTTTTACTTAAAACATATTTAAGGGGAAAGAAACAAAATGGATGGTAGATCATTTCATTTAAATAAAATGGAGACAAGGAAAATGTATGACATATTTGGATATTAGAAATTATCCCCTGCAGTGATTAGCTTGTAGAGTGTGACGGAAAAGGCCAAAGGGGAAAAACAAATGCACCTTATTTCAAGACCTGCAAGTCCTTAGAATCATAGAATCTCAGGGTTGGAAGGGACCTCGGGAGGTCATCTAGTCCAACCCCCTGCTCAAAGCAGGACCAACCCCAACTAGATCATCCCAGCCAGGGCTTTGTCAAGCCTGACCTTAAAGATACACGTCCTTACTTGTAGTACAAGTTGTAATACATGGTGACGTTATGTAGTATAAAGTCTTTGCCACTTAACCTATGAAACTCATTCTGCTGCAGTACTTGTGAAGCAAGTAAACATCCCATACTTATGTTAATAAAAACTTTATACCAGGTCATTACATTCTCTTTCTCTCACACAAAATATTACATCACCCACAATAGCATCTAAGAAGGTATTTTAAAGAAACCGAGTAAATACATTTTACCCTGCCAAACTCTTTTCAAATCATTTATGTATTTAATATTTTCAGTCTGCAAATGAATGTAATATGAATAAATCTTGAGTTGCTTTAAATTAAGAAAATATGTATTCATTGCTTTTAAAAAAAATAGAATTTGTTCGAGAGTAAATTCTACCTGTATGGAACATTCAAACTTGCATTATATCTCTCATAGAATGCATCTTCACTAGTTAATGAAGCCACAGTTCTTATATTTTCAATCGCTTCCGTTGAAATCTAAAGCGGGAGACAAGACAGATATGAAGTATTATCTTATGTTTGAGTCTACTCCTACCATTATGTAGTTAGCACATCTGTAGTACTTTTCATCTTTCACTCTCCAAGTGTTTTTCTTTTTAAAAAAGGAGATTAAGTATCATTCTCAGGGAAACTGAGGCACAACCATTAAATTATTTGCCTAAGGCCACACAGAGGTCTTTCTACTAAGCCAACATGGCTCCTATGTGATTCCTAAGTACTCCTCCCCCCACCTGTACATTTTGTTGTACAGTGGCATTAGCTGGCACTATAGAAGCCATGAAACGTAAGAAGTTACTCCTTGCTGTCTGAGTACACATATCCCAGGCAGCAGCTCACTGGAGGGCTTCATGCTACCTGGGTTATGCCACCTGAGCTGCACATTGAGCGGGGTGAGCCCCACACTCCTACTACTCACCCCCAGTGGGGACTCCTGCTCTTGCCAGGCTTCCCCAGCCATGTGCCAGGCCCACCAAGTCCGCCCCTCCTCCAAACCAGGCCTTTCCCTCCCACACTTTGGCCAGCACTCCCACAGGGGTGACGTCTATCTTAACTTTTCATTTTCTGGATTTCAGATGTTTAAGTTTGCATGATCTTTGTCCCCCCCACCCCCCGCTCCTGGCTTCATTGGGGGGCAAGGTGAGAGGCTCAGACACTTCAGGAAGAGCAGAGTCCCTAGATCCCAGCTCACATGGAGGAGCAGGGCTCCCCCCAATCCAAGCACACACACAGATGGGGAGAATTCAGGGCTGACAGCCCACCCCCAAATCCTCAACTTCCTCTGCCACCCCTCACATTCCCCATCTTCTTCCCTCACACTCCTCCAATCCTCCCCCTCCCCCTTATTTGAACCCCCAACCCTTCTTCCTTCCCCTGCCACCCATCCTCATTTATCCCCCTCGCCATGTGCCAGCTTTCTCCTTTCCCCAGGAGTGCTCAAAACCCCGCTCAGCTCCAGGCCCCGCCCCCACCTCTTTCCGCCTCTGCTCCGCCCCAGGCCCTGCCCCCACTCCACCCCTTCCTCCAAGCCCCCACCTCCCCGCCTCTGCTTCAGGCCCCGCCCCCACTCCACCCCTTCCTCCAAGCCCCCACCTCCCCGCCTCTGCTCCAGGCCCCGCCCCCACTCCACCCCTTCCCCCAAGGACCCACCCCCATCTTCCCACGTCCGCCGCACTTCTTCCTGCCCCGTTCTGCCTCCTCCCCTGAGTGCACCTCATCCCCGATGCTTCCTCTTTCCCCCCAGCATTTCATGGTGGGCAGGAAGTGCTGGGAGGGAGGAGGAAGGAGTTGATCGGCGGGGCCACCAGTGGGCAGGAGGTGCTGTGGGGGAAAGGGAGGGAGCTGGCTGCCAGTGGGTGCTAAGCATCCACCAATTTTTTTCACCCACAGTCGGCTCCAGACCCAAAACAGCTCCCTTCTTCTCACTTAACTCTTGCATGGCAATCACCTCTTGTAATTAATTTTCTTTTCATACATACTTTGAGAGCCTTCTTAATTGTCGGCTGTGCTCAGATTCCATTTCTCCAAATTAAAACAAAACAAAAAGTTCACATTTCATTCTCAGATTTCTGCTCAGGGTGGGCTTAGAACTTCAAAGCTGCTAGAATCTGTGAACTTAATTTTTTTTCCCCTGAGGCTGTGGGGAACCTCTTACTCAAATGACCCCACCTTTGGATCACTCACCCTACCCTAGGCTTTCATGACACACAGCAAATTCCAAGACAATCTATGTAAACACACAGATTTTAGCATACTTATTAGTCATCCTTTAAACAGGAAAGGCTTTCCCACGTTAGCTAGAGCAGAGCTGGTGCTCAGTTATAATGCTGTATAAAATTAGAAGGCCAATGGAGCAGAGGTGCTCCACACATCCATCAGCATCAGAATAGTCTCAGAGAGGTGTGAAGTGGCCCATTCATCTCAATGAGATGTTCTCAGATGAAAGTGAACACCCAGCCTGAATACAGACAGAATCTAACTTTGGTAGAGTGACAAGACAGCAAGTGTGTTTGGGATGGGGGTGGGGAGTAATAGGAACCTATACAAGGCCTTGGCTACACTTGCAGATGTACAGCGCTGTGAGTTAAACCTGTCTTCGTACAGCTGAGTAGGGAAAGCGCTGCAGCCTGTCCACACTGGCAGCTGCCAGCGCAGTAAGGTGGCTACATTTGAGGCATTTGCAGCTGTATTGGGAGCGGTGCATTATGGGCATTCAAGTGGCTGCAATGTGCTTTTCAAATGGGGGGGGTGAGGGGGACTTTGACAGGGAGCGTTTTGGGAGAGAGAGTGGGTTTTTGGAATCTCCACAGAGTGTCAGCTCATTATTTCCACACCTCCACATCCCCTGCCTCTCTCTTAATCACTGAAAGCAAACAGCAGGGGCGTTGTTTGTTTTTAAAGAGCAGATAAAAGAGAACTTGGGGAAACGGAGCCCTCCCCCACTGTTCTTCTCCCCCCCGCCATCTCTGTCCAAGGCAACTTTGCTGCCGGCATTCCTAACGGAGCCCCCTCCCGCCCCCCGCCTGCAAACAGTAGCTGTATTTGTAAAGCTGTGTGTTTGTAGCAGTTCCAGACGGAGCTCTGAACTCCAACCCGGAAGTGCCGTTTCAAAACAAAGGCAGCTTCCGGAGGTCAGTAACTGCGGAGTTCCTCGGCTATACCGAAAGACCAGCGTTCCACCCACTTCGCAACAGTTGTTATTCCTCTCGGGGAGGTGGAGTACATGCAGCGCTGTATCTGAGGAGATACACCGTTGCACGTGCCTTGCAAGTGTAGCCAGTTAGTGAGTTACAGTGCTGCAGGCAGTTTTATTGAGCTGTAACTCATAAGTGTAGCCAAGGCCTGAGACCACGCCCCGAATATGGAGATACCTGGTCACCTAGCTCGGAGACATATGAACTGCTCCATTCTTGCCAGTGGATTTTCCCATTCCCCCTCCCCAGAGCTGGAGAGTTTCTGATGTGTGTCAAACATGCCTATTCTCAGCTCCTCACCCCTCTCTCAGCAGCGTGTTCTTGGGGCATGCTCTGAGCATGCCTTTTCTAAGCTCCCCACTCAGAGGACCCGGACTTCCCTGATCCAAGCTCACATGGGAACAGGTAGAGAGAGGGGGCCAGACCCCCTTAGAGGGACAAAGCACCCCAGATTCCAATTCATGCAAGGGGGTAGAGAGGGGCTTAGATGCCCCCAGAAAGCAATGCCTCCTGCAGACCCTGGCTCACATGAGAGGGGTCCTGGAATGCAGATAGATCCCCACGGATGGGCAAGGCAGCTTCAGAGCCTGGCAAACAGAGGACAGGGGTCAGGTGCAGGGCTCAGACACCCCCAGAGAGGCAAGCCCCCCCCCAATTACACCTCACACACAGGGGGTGGGGAGAGGAGCTAAGACTCCCCTAGAGAGCTAAGGGGGTCCTCCAGATTCCAGCACACACAAAAAAGGGGTGAATGTGGAGCTGCCCCTATTCCCCCCAGACCCTCTGCAACAAACCCTCATGTCTGCTTCCCAGTATCCATTCCCCAAACTCAACCTCCTCTACCACCAGTCCCCATTTATCTCCCTCCCCATAACCCCCTCCTCTTCTCCATGCAGCCCCAAACCCCTCTCACCCTATTCCAATAACTCCTCCATCCCCTAAAATGCTCCTCTCTTGCCAGCAAGCATTTGCACGCGTATTTTTTTAAAACAAAAATACTTTGATGACATTACACCACCCTCCAAAATAAAAGCCTGATAGTAACAGATTTTAGTAACAGATTTTCACATGCCAGGCAAGCTTTCCCAGATTTTCAGCAAAGTGGGGCCTTGAACTGGCATTAGCTGGGTGAGTATAGGAACACTTACTGCTCATCTCTTCAGTCTATCCAGCTGTTATGACCATATTCTACCTACAAATCCTTTGGGGTTCGCTTTACATATGTGCTCAATGTAACTTGTGGAGTGCTTGACCTTTACTCAGGAGCCTAAGTGGATGGCCAAACTCCTTTGCATTTAGTGAACCCCTTGGTCAAATGAGCCCAGATTTGGATCACTACACGTATCTTGCACGCCCATAAGGTTCATCAATTTATAGTGGTGCACCTCAGGAGATGGTATCTGTTGAACAGCCATTTAAAAAAAAAAAGTTTCTAGGTGGCGGGTGTTTTTAAAAAAACAAAAGCAAAAAACCCATAGGGCTAGAACACTAGAGCTAGAGTTTTTTTTCCGTTCCCAGAGGCACTGCATTACCAAGTCAATGCATGGAGTGGACAGAGTAAGCTCCTATTCCATCCCCCTGTTTCAAAAATCAATTTAATATAGTCCTCAAATAAAGGACATATCAGATATTATGCTGATAAGAAATGAGACTACACTTGATCTTAGCTCCGAGGAGCCAAGAAGTAATCATAGGTAGATAATAAGGATTGGAAGATGAATCACAGACCACTGGATGGCTGTGAACTCACCCTTCAATTAACGCTGCTAAAGATAAGTTAATCAGAACCCCCGCACCTACCACAAAAGGAATTTTGAACTGAGTGGCTGGAGATTGCTACAATGTGAGAGTCATAGGTGGTCATTTCATTTTGGGAGAAATGTAATCAAAGCGTCTGGGTGGAAAATTGGATGTGTAAACTTTCTGGGAATGAGGGTTGCCAAATCTCCAGGATTGTCCTGGAGTTTCCAGGAATTAAAGTGTCAGATGGGTAGCCGTGTTAGTCTGTATCCACAAAGCCACCAGACTCCTCCTTATTTTTCAGGATTAAAGATTAATCTTTAAAGATTGTGGCATGTGACGAAACCTCCAGGAATATGTTCAACCAAAATTGGCAACCCTGCTGGGAGGGGGGATTGGGGTAAATAGGAATAGGTGGTAGGGGAGGTAAGAGGTTGGAGGTTCAGGTGATGGAGGCACGTGACCCCCCCAGCTCTGCCAGTGCACCCCAGCCCTGCACTGCAACTCCCTGTGCCCCCTCTGCCAATAAACTCAAACCATCCTGCTCCTCAAGCTGTAAAAGGCTGTAAAGCGGTTCTCACATTGTACACGTATGCTATTCTTTCTGGGGAGTTGGCTAAGTGTGAGAGTGTATGCCACGATCTGGAACCTTCTAAATCTTTATAGTGCCAAGGGCCAGTGAGAGTACATGCACAGTGAGGCATAGCTGAAAGAGGCTAGAGGGAAGCTAGCATGGTCAACCTTCCCCTACCCCTTTTTGTCCTTTCATAGTGTTAGATGGAATCCTGTGGGTGACATTGAATGGACTGTAGAAGAAAGTGAAGAGCTTGAACATTTCAGCAACTGTGGGGTTGGCAGAGTAAAGATGTGTGTTCTCACAGGGAGCACTGGGGAATTACTGAAAGAGGGCAGAGTTAAGGTTGCATCGGCAACCTTAACTCTGTAATTCCTGATGTTCAGAAGTTTGAGTTTTGCTCAACTTAAGGTTCTCCAAGGGGACAACATGCCACCAAGCAACCTTAACTTTGCGTTAACATAATTTTTTGCCATTGAATTTCAAGGCAATATGAGTAATTGTGTGGATTTTAAAGCAGTAAGAAAAGTCATCCTCAACCTTAACTAGAGTGGAGCTAGCATCCCACTATAATAGAATGTCTCTCTTTATCAAATATACTTTCAGAGTAATTTCTGTAGAAAATCATCACTGACAATGTTGTCCTTAAAACGATATAACATTATACCCATTTAGTTTATATTGGAGAACTTACTCTTCCAGCCTCTTCCAAAGCTTTTTGATCTTTTGATGCGTGACCAGCCACAGAGCTCACTCTAATAGCATTTGCAGCAATAATGAAAGGAATGCAGGCCAGGATAAGCAAAGTTAATCGCCAGTCATGTACAAAAGCAATAATGATGGCGGTCAGAAGGGTACAGGCAGCCTTAGTGAAGAAGCCAAGTCGGCTTCCAGTAGCCTATTAAAAGCAAAAGAGTCCAAAGTTAGAGTTAATTCCTGACACACAAAATATAGATCAAATATATGAAATCATTGTTCACGCAGGATCAAATACTCAGAGGGAGAACGATCATAAATGTTGTGCATTTAAAATGGACAATTATATATGCAAAAACCCCATATGGACAATTACATATGCAAATACCCCTATCTGTGGGTTAGGTTCAGGAAGCCTGATGAAAATCTGGCCACATGGGCTCAATTCAACAAAAATATCAGGGCCCTTCTGTGCCACAACAAGGCACAGAAATCATGAAGAGCCAACAGCCTCTAATCTGGGGCATCTGATGTTAATGGGTGCCCAGCTTATGGCACCTAGGGCCTGATTTTCAGAGGGGCTGTATATCAACTGAAGATAATGGAAGCTGCAGGTTCCTTTAATTAGGCACTTTGTTTTCAGCAATGTTAGCAGCAGGAAATGAGCATTCACACCAAAGAGCTCTTCTCTCCCTGAGGATCTGCACATCCTTGTCATCAAGAAAGGTAAAAGTGATAATTGGCACGTTGGATCTATTTTAAATATGACAATACTCATGGTTCGAGATGAGCAAATAATGGATTTTCCAGACAGGGGCCAAACTGGAAAAATCAGAAAAAAAATTGATTCGATTAGAACTGAAACAATTCAAAACAAATTTTGTTGACTAAAAAAACTAATTTCAAAATTGACCAAAACATTTTGGTTGACTAAACCCCCCTCCCCCCCCCATTTTTTGGTATTGATTTGGCCATTTTGCGTTGTTTTTCTTCTCTTTATTTGGTCAAATTTGAAAATGAAATGCCATTTCAAAACAAAAGTAGAAATGGCATATTTTTAAATGGTCAAAATGAAACATTTAGACTTAAAACAAATCTCCCTCCCTATCTCTTTTGACTATTAGTCAAATTTGACCTGAATTCATGCATAGATTTGGGGCTCCTAAAAATACATATTTCAGCAAAAATACCATTCGCTGAAAACATGTTGGCCAGCTCTACTCATGCCTGCAGATGAAATGGAAAGTTTTGTGGAAACAATCCATCTTTCAAATATTGCACTGTGGACAAACCAAGAAATCCTTGGGTGGGAAGTATGATTCTTTCTTCGCTAGCCAGAGGCTTTCCTGCCCTCAAGAGACTTTTGTGTTCAATAAAATTATAAAATCAAACCAATGCAAGATGAATTATTGCCCATATACTCTAGGGGCTTACACATAAAGATCACGTTGAGACTTCAGCTAGCACAGCTTATGGCTGCCCACTTACTTAGCAGTAGCCATGTTGGTTCAAGGCTATTAGAGAGACAAGGTAGGTCTAATAACTGATGTTCCAGAATTTTTTTAATTGGGTCGTGTGGTGGGAAGGAAAGGAGCGATTGGCAAATTCTGCAGGATTTTCAGTGGCTCCTATCCTACACCACTCCCCGAAGTCACACAGTCCTTTTAGGGCCACTTGATACACTGAAGACTTTGCTCCATCATGCAGTGTAAGCGGTGCAGAAGTGCTTACACTGGCCCTTGGACTTGGCTTACTTATAAAGTTACTAAGATGTTTACTTAGCAGCTTACAGCAAGGAAATGGAAGGTATACAAACATCTGCAGAAGCTTTGATAGTCGCCATAAATTGGGGCTAGTGAAACAGTTTCTAAAACATTGATAGTGTGCTATTTAAAATGTCAGCCAGTCTCTAGAGTAGGTTTACTAATTCGTTTTCCAAAATAACTCCATCGTCCCTTGCCAACACTGCAATTCATATTTGTAAGCAAAACGTAAAAACAAAAACAAACATACCCCTTTGATTTGTGAAGCATCTGTAGCTAGTCTGGTTAACAAAACCCCTATGGCATTTTTATGATCGTCATACCACCCAATCTCCTGCAAGTGAACAGAAGGTTCAGTTATTTTTGCTTTTGCAAATGAAATGTTCTTATCATAACTCAGACTAATCAGGGTCATTAGTACAATGTATGGATATTTAATGCTTGACTAGCAGGTGTGTGTGGGGAAGAGAGAAAGCCAACATAAGCACTAAGCATCTTCTTTTGTGATGAATAACATTTTTAGATAAACTAAAAACAATCTTAAAATAAACTATTCTTACCCTCAGAACATTAAATTGTTAACAATCCAGGTGCTACTAAATGCAAAGATTTTAGAATTTAGAATCAAGTATGTGTCATGCACCATAATGAGAGTGCCTTCCACGCCCATACCAATATCTGATGGGCACAATGCTCCTCCCCTACACATTTTATATTACACTGACTTCTGTAGAGCTATTCCTGATCGATATGGGTGCATGTGGGAGGAGAATCAACTTCATTATCCTTAAACATAGTGGAAAAGAAGGTTTAGGGTTTTTTTTGTAATTTTCCCTCTCCTCCCCTATCCCCTTAGAATGCTCCTGTACCTATGCAGAACCCTGTGATACCAAGCGCTACCAATGGGTGTGCAGGGTGTCAGATTGTTCACCCACAGAGAATCCTCTGCCAGGAACAAACAGAGGTGTGTCCCAGCAGGGAGTATCCAAGGGCAGTCACGTTGCAATAGTATTATTGTAAATCATCCCTGATCCAGCTGGTCATCGTGACTAGAGAAACCACTCTAGTGAGCAAAGATAATGCTTTGAGAACCTATACCTGTTATGATATGGTCCGTTTGCTCTGGAGTTTGATGCAAACACACCTAAAACATTTCTATCATAACCATCAGGGTCAGATAGAGGTTTAGTTTTGTTAATCTCTGCAAATATACCAGTGCACTCAGATACATGCATGTTTTATACACTCTTCAGTACAGTCTATATTGAAAGAGATGGCATCAAAATTAGACAGCTCTCCTTGCAGCACTGAGTTAATTTGTACATGCTTTTGCTTTATTTTGTTTCGCATGTGTGCTCAAAGACTTGCTGCTTGTGCATTGTTAACATTTCACTAAAAGGATGGGTTCTCTCCAAGCCGCATTGGAGGGAGGCTCTACACAGGCTGCTTGGAACCAGGAATTTTCATGGTATTATACAAACAACAGTCCACAAAAGCCATCTGGCTCACATGGCAGGAGTGCTGCATATTTGCTGTCTATCGCTCTTACCCGGAAATGTGACCCATACCTGCTGAAGCAATGCTTTGAATGACAAAGATCGCAATCTCTTGGTCAGAACTTCCCCGGACTTTCCAAACATGAATCCCTGAAAAGGGGAGAATAGGAAATAAAAAACAGTTTAACTGTATGTGCTGGGCTGTACAGTTGTATTTAGAACAACCTGCTGCAAATGTGATATTTCAACCGTTCAGCCACACACTTTACAGAAACTACACTGTGTTTTGGGATATGGTTTCAGATGTTAGTTTAAAACTGGTGGAAGGTATCACACGCATTCCTGGAAACTGAAGTTTCATCGTACTGCCCCACCCACATGCTTCCGCAGCCAACTGCGGAGGTCAGCAGTGAAGTCACCTTCCCTGCTTACTCATTCCTTAGCCTCACCACTCACTCTACTTGTCTACTATCTAACAGTGCTGACTGTGCCGGCGTTTTTTGTAACATACACACCAATGTAGTGGAACTGGGCTGTGCCCAAACACATTCCCCCTAGGACACAGAACGGTCAGCAGCACCTTTCAGGCATTGCTGCCCCAGGTTGCTTTGTAACTGGCAACCTAGAAGGGTAAGGCTCTGTTTTCCATACCGGCCACTTGAGTCATTCAGTGGCTTGGCTCTGGAACAGTTTATAAGAAACATAATGAATACAAAGCTGCATTATGTCCCCAAAATAGCCTCTTAACGAGATCTGAAAATCTAATGTATGTGACCAGATACTCAGCTTTGACTTTTCAACGTAGTGACGTTTACCTGGATTGTGTGTGTTACTAGGCTGATCACTGCCAGTACAAGAAACATCAGAGAAAGCAACGTGGTGGTTTTGCTCCTTTTTTCAGGATCTGTTTCTTGAAAAGCCTATGTAAGAAAAGCACAAAGTGACCACCAGTTACAATAGCTCCGAAACACTGTAGAAACTACTGAACTTCACCTTCTCTCAGCTCTTCCCCTGCTCCTGAACTCTGCCTCCTCTCAGCTTTCTGCTGCTGGCCAGGTCGTCACTCCATCTCTCCCAGCTGACCTGCCTCTCATCAGTTGCTCCTTCTCCAACCCTCCACCAAACCCTCTCCTCATTTGCCTGTGAGCTGCAGTTCCACTAAACCCTGCCTCCAAGCTGCCACTTCACCAGCTCTTATCTGCTTTCCACTGAATGCTGTCACTCTGTCAGACCATCCACCTCCCCTCCAGCTGACTACAACACTCCTCTTCTCTTGCCCAAAACTAAAAGATTCCCTCAACATCTTGCTCCAATCATTCTCCCTGTCTGCTGCTCCAACTCCCAGCAGCTTCCAACAATCACATGCTGGAATCCAAAGGAAGACTCCATTTCTTTCCTGCAATGATTCAGGAATCAAGGGGTTAATTATTCAGACAGTCCCATGGAAGTTCCCGGTACTTACAAACATGTTGGAATGCAAGGTACCTTGAAGGAGCTTACTGTCTGAAGAGAATGGGTACAATGCAAAGAACAGGGTCAGGTACAAGGCAGGGAGTCTGTACAACAGTGGAGAGTGGCAAGTGAAAACTGAGTCTGATAAGGGAAGGTGATTTGCTTCACTGGAAAGGTGAAATCATTCCAAATACGGAGGCTGGAAAATAGGCAAGAAGTCCCAAGTGGGGAGAGGAGATCAAGGGCTTGATCAAGTTCCTACTAAAGTCAATGGAAAGACTCTTGTAGAGTTCAGTGACAGTGGGAGTAGAATGAGGCTCTAAGGCATCACTAGAGAGGACTAGCTGGAGGGTTGGGCAGGATTTAAAGTTCTGCATTTGTGCCTGGTTCAAGTTAGTTTACCATACAGTTCTGAACTTACCCCAATGATTTTTCCAAATAGAACAGAAAATGCAGGATAGACGCCACCAGAGAAGGCAGCGGCAATCACGCCAAAGAATATATGCAGCCACTCAGGTTTGTTCAGAGCCAGAATTCTGGAGTAAGGCACAGCAGGGAGATTTTCCTCCTACATAAAAGAGATAAAATTCAACTGTTCACTGAAAGTTGTGGAACATGACAATTTCCTCAGCTTGGGGGTAAATCAGTAAACTGCCCTAGCAACTGTCCACAGATAATTCGCCCCAGCCTCCAATGTACACACTGAATGAGCAAACATATTGAAGATTTGCTGCTCTGTAATTTAAGGTCTTACAGCTGCAATTGCAAGTCAAAAAAATGTGCAGGCATAAATTTAACAAAAGGCTAACTGGGGGGTGGGTGGGACGGGGTCTATATAGCTCAGTGAAATGTCAAATAGGGCCAGTGACCATGGATTGGAACTTTAAACACATGAATCATTATAACGACCTAAAAGTCTCACTGTTCTGAGCACAAAAAGATCAGTCTAGTTCAGCCTCTGCTAAATGCTAGTGGGTTGGCAGGAATACAATTGGGTCTAGTTATGTCAGTTAGTCTGTTTTGTCTTTTACAAAATACAGACTATGAATCATTACCAGATGCATGGAAAAGGCATATGAAACAGTCATTTAGGCTTCATCTCCCTTGAAAAATACATGGCAGCTCAATTCAGCTTCACTGAACTATTCAAAATGTCCATACGTTTGTTGAGGAAGTTGTGGAAAATGAAATGAAAACGTAGGAACTGGTACAAATTATTAGATGAGGTTTTGAGCCAGTTGCGATGGCCTCGCCTGGTTATCTTTGCCTGTGTTTCAGATACTGGAAAAGCCTGCCCACCCTGCAACCATACAAGCATGCTGAACTTTGAGACATAAATAATGTCATGGCTTCCCATCGGATTTCTTCACTTTACTGAAAACAGTATGAATTCTGAAGCCATGTATCTTGCCATCTATTTCCTCTGACAAGGTGCCCAAATGCAACGGTTATGAATAGATGAAAAGTGTGTTCTGGACTTCTGGGCGATACATTGTAAGAATGCATCCAGTTGCTGCATATTGTTTGCATTGTGTTCTACCAGTAGACTCTACTATAATAAAAAAGAGCTCTTAGAACAGTGGTTTCTCCACTGGTGGGTTGTGACCCAAAATTGGGTCATCTGAATGTGTTTAAGGATCACAGTGCTGGCTGGGCTCAGCTCCCCACTCTGGGCTTTGTGACCTGATGCACATGGTCTCAACGCCACTCTCACAAATTTGGCCCAGTTGGCCTCCTCATGGGGGATGGGGGGGCAGGCCAAACCTGATCAGTGCTGCAACCTC
Source organism: Chelydra serpentina (assembly GCA_037349315.1). NCBI lineage: Eukaryota > Metazoa > Chordata > Testudines > Chelydridae > Chelydra > Chelydra serpentina. The sequence goes on from JBAIAC010000048.1 coordinate 24,450,389, forward strand.
TGAGGTTGCAACACCCGGAGTGGGGAGCCAAGCCCAGCCAGCCCCGTGGGACAGGAGCTGGGAGAGAGCAGCTGGTGTCACAATCTCCGGTAAACACTGGCCCCCTGATGTAACTCCCCACCTTGCAGCTGGACAACACTCCCTCTTCCATAACCCTTGCCCTGCACCCCATTTTGGACCCCCTGATGTAGCCTTCCCCCACAGCCAAGCGATTCTCCCTCTGTCATACCACCTATCCTGGCCCCCAATCCCCTCAACTCCTTCCCCCAACCTCTCACTATAACCTTTGGACCCCAAATCCCCCAACTTCTTTACCCTCTTCTCTCCATGGGCTGCATGAGGTGTCTGGTTTTAGAATCATAGAATCATAGAATATCAGGGTTGGAAGGGACCTTAGGAGGTCATCTAATCCAACCCCCTGCTCAAAGCAGGACCAATCCCCAATTTTTTCCCCAGATCCCTAAATGGCCCCCTCAAGGATTGAACTCACAACCCTGGGTTTAGCAGGCCAATGCTCAAACCACTGAGCTATCCCTCAGGGGAGCTATCAGTTTTCCACCCCTCCCCCAGACCTGGGGGATGTGTCTGTCCACATATCCTTCCCCCAGCCCCCAACTGCACCTCCACACCCCTCTGCCCCCATTTCCTTCCCCAGACCCTCCAACTCCTTCCTCATTACATCCCCTGACTCCCAATCTCTCCATTTTACCTCCAGCCCCCCAAACCTCTCCACCCCTTATTCTTTCCCCCCCAGTGGGCTGTGTGTGGGGGGGGTTGTGTGTTTTTGGAGGGGATGTCTTGGTTTGCCACCCCTCCCCCCAGTTGCTGGTGGGAGGAGTTCCTCAGCTGTTGACATCTGACTAGTACATCTGGAATCTTAGCTCTGGACCCCACCAAACCCATGATGGATCCCTGCAGGGTTGGGGGGCATTGGGTCTCGGAGGGTCTCAGGAAGTCTCTGGGTCACAACAGACCATTACAAATAGGGTCTAAGCTGCGAAAGGGTGAAAAACAAACTAACATCTGGCAAGGTTAGGTACGTTATGGATTCTGAAATTGTATTCACTAATCAAACATTTTATTATAGAAGAAATCCCAGCAAAACTCCCATTGATTTCAATGTCAGCAGGATTTTACCCTAAATTTATATTCTAGCTCTTTGCACTGGCAGATCATTGAAAAACGTTCTGTAGGTCTTCTACAACCAGCCTCATACAAGGATGTGACTAATTATACTGTGTGCAGTTCAAACTATATATATATTCTGCAATAAAGTCCTTGTTTGGCCTTATGGACAAGGTCTAATCCACAGACCACTGATATCTTTTAATTGACTTCAATGAGTCCATTACCTGGTTTTTATTCAGTTCTCACTCAGGCAAAATACCTTAACATGAAGGGGAATTTTGTTTGAATAAAAATAGAATAAGGACCTCAGGAGCTGGCCCTATTGAAACAGAGAGAGAGGTGGTTGGAGAAAAAGGTAAACCTTTTCTATTGTTTTAATTTAGGCTGCATTTGAAAATGGAGTTTTGAACATTTTCTCTGTTTATAATTAATAGTAGTGTTGGCCACACACTAATCATTTGCATTTATATAGCACCTTTCATCCCAAAGTGCTTTACAAACTGGTATACATATCGCAAGGATCATGTCATCCACTGGTAAAATGCAATGTCTGTGTAAGTAGGTATAAGTTAATTACTTGAGTAGGAAGTTGGCCAGGACAGCGGATTTAACACCTAATCTTATGAAGTTTGACAAGAGGTTGAGAACTTATTTGAACATCTTAATAAAAAGATAACTAACAAGCATAAAACTCCTTACCACCATATTGTGTATCAGGTTAATTTTGTCTCAAGAGGCCAGACTGATTTGTTTACACCTGTGGTTTCCCTGAAGAGTCCCAATTCAAGAATTCACCCAGGTCAATGCTGCATATGACAGGATCACAGCAAAGGTGACATGGCTAAAGGCCTTTTTAAAAAAGAAAATAGAATGACCTTTGTTCCTATTCTCACAAGCTATCATTAAACTTTAGGATTAAAATGAATTTTAACACTAACCTCTTTCTCCTTTGTTTTCTTCTTCTTTTCAGATGACTTTTTCTTAGAAGAGGTCTTTCTGCTTTTATGCCTTCTGGATCTCTTAGGAATGCTTCCCATCTCAATGATTCCTGGTTCTTCAAAACCACCAGGATCAGTCAGGTTCTCCATCCTGAGATCATCTAGATCCTCTTCTTCATAGTCTTCATCTTCTGTCTCTTCATCGCTTTCTGACATCTCATTTTGAGTGTTTTCACCATGACCCTAGTGACAAGCAAGGAATAGTATTAGTGATACACAGTCACAAGACAGTTTTCAGCAAGGGGAAGGAACAGTATACTTGGTATGGAAACAAACAAAACCACCACCACTTTGGTTACATGGTCACTTTCACATCGTAATTTGTATAGGCCAAGTTCTCTGCCAGTATAAATTGGTGCAGTTGCAACTTACACCAGCAGAGAATTTGGCTCTGTATGTCCCCTCTCCTCTCCCACCCCCACTATCTATAGAGCCCAGATTTGACTGAGCTATAACAGCTCTGTGATGATGTCATCCACCTCTTCTGCTCAGTTATGTTTTTGACTCATTACATTGGGTAAATGTGAAGCACTGCTATCGGTGAAGAACAATCACTTCCAACTCAAACAAGATTGACTGATCAACTTTCACTCGACTAGAAAACATGCAGAAACTGCAAAGCGAAAATGGCTCAGCGGTTTGAGTGCAGAACCCGCATGTGTCAGCAATAGTATCAGGGAGATCATAGGCGCCGACACTGTGGGTGCTCTGTGGCTCAAGCAGCCACCAAAAAACAAACAAACCCGGGGTGTTCAGCACTTGTAGGGCTGGATAAATCTTTTGTGGGCCCCAGCGCCTGGACTGTTGCCCCATTCCAAGGCCCTGCCCACCACTCTGCCCCAAGGCTCCTCCCCCGATTGGCCTCTTCCTTCCCAAGGCCCCATCCGCACTCGACCCAGAGACCCCGCTCTTGCTTAGCCTCTTCCCCCCCTAGGCCTGCCTGTGCTCTGCCCAGAGGTCCCACCCCTGCTCAGCCTCCCCCACTGAGGCCCTGCCCATAGGTCACATGGGAGGAGGAGGGGGACGGAGAGGCGCACCCACTGGCACTGCGAGTGAGATATACAGAGAATTTTCTGGTGCAGAGAGATGGCCAGTAAATCTGAAGCATTTAGTCAGGAGTGCTCTATCACATCTCATTACCTGCTGCATCACAAGAGAATAGTAGACACCCTTCTGTGTCATGAGTTCATTGTGTGTTCCCCGTTCAACAACAACACCATTGTGAAATCCAGCAATAATGTCAGCTGTCCGGATTGTGGAGAGCCGGTGAGCTATCACAATGGTGGTACGTCCAGCCCTAGCCTTACAGGGGGGAAAAAACAGATATTTACTTTAAAATGTGGTGAAAAAAAAACCCAAAATCCCTACCTAACAGCATAGCGATAGTGTGGAAAATACAAGCGTAAAAGCCCTGCTGACCCTTTATAGCTGATCACTATTTCCATGCATGCTGTCTGATTTAACAACCAAAAGACACTTCTGATTACAAAATCCACATTTATATTAATGACAAGAAAACGTGGAATAATTTTATAGGCTGTGCAGGTTGTGACGGTGTTCCCCATAAAACTTTATGGGGAGATGCTTATAAATGTATATATGTAACTAGAATATGTTTTATGCTACATGTGCCATGTAACATATCTCTGTGAAAGTTATGATCTGCTGAATTTATTCCTCCTGTTTGTATGCATGTATCATTGTTGTAGTTGGAGTTATGAAGATTGGTTTTATATTTGCTGGTTTTGTACATAGCCTTTGTAAGTGCATGGGATCATCTTTGAAGCAAAGAATGTGCCTGTTAAGGATGAGCACTTAACAGACAAAAGACGTTGCAGACCCCAATCCACATTGGGGCCGGGTCTGGAATGCAACTGGTTAGGCTGGTTGCCGAAGGGTGCATAGACAGGTGACTGGCCCAGGTGATCCCAAAACTCCATGGTAACAGGAGGTTACACAGGGAGGGGGGAAAGACTATAAAAGCCCGGGGGAGACCCTTCCATTTTGTCTTCAGCTGGCTAAAGAAAGAAGCTCTCCACCCCCCAAGGAGACCTGAAAGAGACTGAACAAAGGACAAAGACATTAGGGGGGTGAGTGATTGCTGGACCCAGGCTAGAAGGAAGATAGCCTGTTTACTGGACCTAGTGAGGTTTTTATCTGTACACAGGGTGATTAGACATAGAACTGCGTGTTTTATTTTATTTTATTTAGTAATTCACTTTGTTCTGTCTGTCATTACTTGACATCACTTAAATCCTACTTGCTGTACTTATTAAAATCACTTTTTACTTATTAAGTTTCCTGGAGTACGAGTTGTTACCTGTGGGGAGGCAAACAGCTGTGCATATCTTTCTATCTTTGAAATAGAAGGCGAATTATTTATGAGTTTACCCTGTATAAGCTTTATACAGGGTAAAACAGATTTATGAAGGGTTTGAACCTCCTTGGAGTTGAGCAGCTGGGTGTCAAAGGCAAGAGCGCTTCCAGGGGCCTTACAGTGGTGAGTGGACTTGGTTCGGACATGGGTCTGTGTTTGCAGCAGATCAGTGGAATCTGGCTCAAAACAGACAGGATTCAGGAGTCCCAAGCTGGAAAAGGCCGGGAAGCAGGGGCAGAAGTAGCCTTGGCACACCAAGTGGCAGCACCAAGCAGGTCTCTGTGGCCCCAACCCGTCACACAGGTACCCAATGCCTATTGCTAAGGTTGCCTGACGCTTCCAATTGTAAGATCTGTTGTCAGATGCTTATAACTGCCAAGATTTAATTATTGGGACTGAAACTTTCTATGCTGCTATCTGTCTCAGGCTGTTTTTTTTTTTATTTCAGCAAAAATGGTTCAATGATTTCTCAGAATGAGGTTAGAGAAATATAACGTTGTTTTGCCCATATTAAAACATTCATATAACTGTTTAATTGAGAAGCTTTATCACCTAAATGCTTGAGGGCAGGGACTTGAAATTTGGAGATGGGCATGTCTCACTGACATCAGGGATGTGCCTTTTACCATTCCCATGAAAATCTACCCAAATGTGTCCGAGTTAGGAGGCTTTGAAAATCTCAATTTACATGTGTTCAGTAGAGACTTATTAGAGTTCAGCAGCTAAATTCTCCCAAGAAACAGTCTGCTTTGAGCACGCTGTCTTGTATGACAGGAGTGCACATGCAGCATCCCCACAGAGTGAGTAAGCATGTTCCAGCCCAGGATTGTGGGGGCTGAGCAGGGCTTTGCCTGCAATTTCTCCTCTCTATAGTCAGGGGGAGTTGTGGCCCCAGGCACAGGAAACAAGAGTAGGGAGAGCAGAATGAACAGTGATTTGGGAAGGAATCAAAGTTATGCAGGAAACACACCTTATTTGTTGCAGAAATTGTAAAGTGTGTAGTGAATGAGGCAGGGGATTGCAGAAAAAGAAAGGATGGTCTCATTATTGTTACAGCAGCCAAATAGTGCCCATGAGAACTGGATTCTAGTCCTGTCTCTGCCACAGAGTGATTATGTGATGATGGGCAAGCCAGTGAAACTAAACTTTTCACAGGTTGGTACTAATTGTGTGGTCCTCATTTTGTGGATGCCTGACTTGAGGCATTGGGGTCTGATTTGCAGAAGTGCTGAGCATTCACAGCTGCAACTGAAGTCAACGGGAGATGTGCTTTTAACATATATAGCGCTGTAGAATGCAAAATTCTCTGGAATATTGAGTCCTGGGCGTTGCAGATCATGCACCCAAAAGTCGTATGCACTATCAACATTAACATCTCTGTGTCTCAATTCCCCTTCTGTAATATGGGCATAATACTCCCACCTCACCTGTCAGGGGTGTTGTGAAGATAAATTCATTGGCGTTTATGAAGCACTCAGATACTAGAGTGATGAGAGGTATAGAAAAGCCCATGAGGAAGTTAATAATTTTGTTTTCAGAGCAGGGTTTGAATGGCATGGGGGCATACATTGAATGCTAAGGATAAAAAGAAATATTGACTAGCACTGAACGTTGAATAGCACCATCCTGTGCACTGAATGAAGCAAGGTCCCTGTGGAAAAAATAGGATGTGATCATGTAACTGAAGACTGTCCCCTAATGCAGACACACAAGGAGACTAAATTAAATGTTGACCAGGCAACTTTAATTCTGTCATTCCCTAAATTTTGAGTGTTTGACTTTGGAACCTTAATGTTCTTTTCATGGAGAGAGAGAGAGAGAGAGCGCGAGAGTGTGTGTGTGTAATTCAGTATAAATAATAATATTATCTATGCATAATATAAGGGTTCAGTACCCAAATACTACCCTCAATTACACCATGCACTACCACTGATATTAGGGTTGTCAACTCTGACTGAAGCTATTCCAGGAGATTTTTTCCCCCCCAATATGAGAATGTAATTTTCTTAAAATATCCTACTAAAATCTGGATTGCTTTCAATAGTCACCAGGAGATCGATGTCGATTCTGGGAGACTCCAGGCCAATCCTGGAGGGTTGGCAACCCTAACTGATATCAGTGTGGTCAGATGGATATAAGTGAAGGGAGAATTTAGACCCACAGACTTAAAATTTATTGCAGATAAATGCTGTGGGCCATATAGTGCCCTTGAGCCACACATAGAACTTATGCTATTCCGTGTTTACTATTACTGAGTACTAATGGGAGGCAAGCTTTTTCATAGAGCTTATTTTTAGGATACACCACTGGTTATATACAAATAAATGTCAGAAACATAAAGCAAGGCTGCAGCCCAGTCTTGTAGGCCATACTCAGGTGAAGCGCCACATTCTGTCGCTGACTCACCGTGTGTCCACTTAACCTCTCTGTGCCCCAGTCTCCTCATTTGCAAAATGGAGAAAATAATCCCCAAGTCCCAGCAGTGTTACGAAGATTATTAAAATATCTGTGTAATGATTGGATGAGATACAGTGCTGTATACACACAATGTATTTTTATTATTGCCCTGTAGAAATCGATACAATTCTGGTATCTTGCTTTGATAATATAGGAGTTAAATAACAGATGCCACGTTCACAGTTTACGACCAGACAAGCAATTGTGCTGTGAGGCAAGATGTGGTGGAGGCCAGCATTAAAGAAGAAAACTTCTGTCTACATGCAAATATCTTGGCAATCAGGAATGAAGCGAAGAGAAATAGAGCCGATGATTGCCTTCGGTTTGCCATCGGTCTGGGTTTTTATCTAGACAGTGTGGTTTTTGGCTTCTGTGTCCCGGCACCAGTTAAGGTTTCCAGGTGCCCAGTATTTGGCGACCTGGCAACCCTATGGCACCTGAACCAAAAGCTCAGTAACCGCAGGGCGGGAGAAGTGCCAGGTCATTAACGCGCACCAGCCTCTGCTCAGCTGGGCCGCCTCCTACCTGCAGGCAAGCTCCTTGAGACGGTCCCAGTGAGCAATGGGGGGCAGTGGGAGAGAAGCAAGCGATGGAGGCGGGACCTCGGGAAGAGGCAGAAGATGGGGCCTCAGGGGTGGCAACCTGAGATTGTTTAATGGAGTTTTGATTAAATATTACAAGGTCATATCATGACACCAAAATTTGAGCATGCATCCGTATTGATTTCAATGCCCTTCTTAAAACCAGTGGAGAGCTGTGCTTAAAAACGGATGGCATGCTATAGCCTTCAATGTCAAGCTTGCCATATGGTTGTGGTGCTTCTTAATATTGATTGATAACTAGCAATAGGACTCCTACCTTATCAAGAGCGGCTTGCACTACAGATTCACTCTGAGTGTCCAGAGCAGACGTGGCTTCATCCAGCAGCAGAATCCTGGGATTCCTTGCCAGAGCACGGGCAATAGCAATTCGTTGTTTCTGCCCTCCGCTCAGCTGAGCTCCCCTTTCCCCCACAATGGTGTTAAATTTCTGAGAAAACCAGAGGAGCATACAGATTGCAGCAGGGGTCAGTTGAAATCCTTTACCAGCCCCCGCCCCCTCCCGATCTTCTTATTACTATCACAAACAGAAATTCCCTCTTTCAAAAGTTTTATGATGGATGGTCAAATAAATGCTTTAAGAATAATTACTTCTAAAAGAACGGTCTTGGCCAATTGCACTCATTGTTTTTTTCCCCCTGGAGGCAGAGGACAGTTTAAAATTCCTAATGATTGGTTTACATTTTTGTCTCTGTCTCACCTTCTAGTTGACCAGGAATTAGTATGTGGTGTGATGGTTTTCTATTAGCTTAAAGAATGTACTCTAAAATTAGATTTTTAAATTATTATAAAAAAGAAGCAATTAAAGTGAAAAAAAAAAACACAACAGACAAACTAGAACTGCCTTAAGGTATCCAGCCATTTGATTGGCTAACAATAATAACCAGTGACTACTCAGGACCACATCAAAGCAATTTTGTTTGCCAATCTCAACCTAGGTTAAACGGCAAATAAAGACTGGAATATTGGAAGTGGGAAAAGATAAATAATATCTACCAGAAGACAACAGAATAAAAACAATCTGGCAAATTGAAAAATTTCTCATTGTTCATAGAAATTCCTTATCCACCCTATTAAAAATGTTGCCACGTGACATACAGTTAGTATTATAAATTAAGAACATTGTGGGCCAAATTGTCAATTGGAATAAATGGCAAAACATCAGTGAAAAGCTAGTGAAGCACTACCTATCTGCACCAGCAGAGAATTTGGGCCACAAAAATTCAGAAGAACCAAGAGAGAGAGAGAGAGAGAGAAACCAAAGAATTTTGTCATAGTTATAAGGTGCTCAAAAGTACATCAACTCACATCAGGCAGTCTGGATATAAAATCAAAAGCATTGGCTTCTTTAGCTGCTTTCTCAATTTCAGAATCAGTAATACCCTCTCTGCCATAGCGAATGTTCTCAGCTATTGTTGTAGCAAACAAAATAGGCTCCTGGCTTACAAGGCCAATACGTTCTCTTAGCCACTTAATATTAAGTGTCCGAATATCTCGTCCATCTAAGGTAATCTGAGTGGAAAGGCATAAATGAAGAATTTGAGGAAATGTATTATGTTTAAAATAATTAGTTGTTATAACGGTATAATTATAATGATATAATAATTGACTTAAGTACTTGGTTAGCAGCTTCTCACATGGAATAAAGCAATACAATTTAAACAAAATGACCAGGAAAAATTAAAAATATATCTTCACAATCACCTCAGACTAGAAGAATGGAAGGAGCAGGATAAACAAAAAGGATATCCCCAAATATTTAAATCCAAAATTCTGACTTCCCTTAATATCAGTAAAATCCTATCTAGGTTTTTACAATATTCTCATCATCATGGCATATAAGAAAAGAAAAATCAGTTTCTGAATTTCTTTGGATGCTACGGATCTTTTGTTCTTTTAAGAATCCAGTTTTTTGTAATGTCCTTTTAAAGTGTAGGTTTAATCTATTCAGGGAATTAATCTTCATCCTAGTAGCCATGAATATCTACAGTTCATCCAAACTAACCTCTCCTTGGACTGGATCATAGAATCTCTGTAGCAGCTGAATAGTAGTACTTTTGCCACAGCCACTGGAGCCAACCAGAGCGATGGTCTTCCCCGATTGAACTTTCAGGTTCAGGCCCTTGAGAATCTGGAATATAATCTTTATAGGTTAGTCCAATAAATATAGAGCTACTTAAATAAATGGTTTATTTAGAAAAAGGTCCATTAAGATGCTTGGCATCATGATCAAGCCAATAATGAGAGGTCTGGTCCGACAGTGTACTGAACTCCCAGGCCTGCTTTCAGTCCTTTGTTCCAATCTGGGTGGAAAGCACTTTGAAGAGGACAAGAAAAAGTTTGTATTACCAATAACAATCTTGCTTTGTTCTATTCTTATTCTATAAAGTTTGCCCGAAGAAAAAACTTTTGGCTCTGAAAACAAAGTGGGTGTTTTAATATCCCCCAATAGAATGAAGAGTCAGGGTTTGACAATCTCTAGAATTTACTAGGGAGGGATTAGTTATGGAGTAATGACACTTTTGTTGCTATGTTCACATTTAGGAACATTTTACCTCAGTCCGTTTATCCCATCTCATAAATGCCTAATATTATTAGTGGCCAAAATATTTGTCTCCTATGGAAACTCCTATGTATATTTATATTTAGGCTGATTTATGACTACACATTGTTTTGGAATAGAAGATCAAAACAACAGTAATATTGTTCTTGTTTCCTTATACTATACCAGAAGAGCTCCAGATTTCCAGTAAGCTAATAGCAAATAAGCTTTGGTGTTTGCTTGACCAAGCAAGAGCATCATTCTTCACCCCTTTTACAGAATTCCTCATCACGATCATCCCATCTCCAACCTCCCTTTTTAGGTAAGACAGGAAAGGGCATATCAAGGTAACACTTACAATAACTAGAATCTTCTGCTCTCTGTGACCTGGTTCATTTCAAATTTAAAGTACTAAACAGAGATTGCCTTGATCTTGTATGTTGATCATCTTTGGCTGTTGATGAGAACCAGGTATCCAGGACGATTCTTTTAGCTTTGCCAGCTACCTCGGATACCATTGATAATGAGCCACTGCGGACACAGGGTGGACTCTGAAAGGGATGTGGCTCAATCCCATTCCAGCCACAGGCCCAAAATGTGGCTCATCCAGCCCAGGATTTCTCTTGTGTAGAGTGATGTGGGATTCTGTCTTGTCACTCTCCTGCTCAATTTGTATGCAAGACCATTAGGGGAAGACAGTGGGACAGTACAGACTTCACTGTCTTCAGTATTCAAACAACATAGCTCTAGGTCTCTGTTTCATCAGACCCAGCTGGGAGAAGTTGACTGGATTAGCCAGCAAGTTACAGGGTGGGTTTGATGCGGGCAAGTCAACTATGACTCACCTCAGAGATGATTGAGTTTATGTTTGTAGGTTGGAGGAACCCATCAGAAGAAATGGCAGAGTTAACAGCAACACACTCGAGTGAGTTTGTAACCAGGGCCGGCTCCAGGCTTGGGGCGGCATCGAGAATGGGGCGGCAGTCCAAGTCTCGCGGTGACAATTCGGCGGCAGGTCTGCTCTTCCCGCCGCTGAATTGCCGCCGCTGGACTCAGACTGCCGCCCCATTCTCGCCTGCCGCGGCAGCAATGGGGCGGCAGGTCTGCCGCCCTTCCCTTGCTGCCACGGACTGGGACTGCCTGTGTCGGGGGCAAGGCCCCGCCCCCGATGCAGGCAGTCGTAGCGGGGCCCCGCCCCCGACACAGGCAGGTGTCGGGGGCGGGGCCCCACTACGTCTGCCTGCGTCAGGGGCGGGGCCGCCACCTCTGCTTGGGGCGGCAAAATTGTAAGAGCCGCCCCTGTTTGTAACCTGTTGGATCCCCAGCTGCTTTTGCACACAGGAAGCAGTAGTGTCAAATAGCATTTTGTTTGTCTTTTACACTTGTCCAGAAGGTTCTGAACTTTCAATTCCGGTACAGATGTCAATCCAGAGAGAAATATTGGATTACTGCAAAGTACCATACATGGGACTGTACAATAAGATGACTCCCCTCACAAACTTCAGCTCGTGGAAAGTCTGGCACTCTGTTTCTTAGAGGGCATTTTCTGTAGGAAGACTTACCTCCATGCTCTGTGATCTGCACTGGCTTCCATTTCATTGTCAGGAGTGACTTAGCCCTGGTCTACACTACGAGTTTATGTCGAATTAATTAGCATTATATCGATTGATCCGTGCACCCGTCCACACGATGAAGCCATTAACATCAACTTCTAGGGCTCTTAAAATCGATCTCACCACTCCACCCCCAAGAAGGGGATTGCGCTTAAAGCGATATTGCCGAATCGAACTAGGCTTAGTGTGGACGCAATTCGACAGTATTGGCCTCCTGGATCTATCCCACAGTGCAACATTTGACCGCTCTGGACAGCAGTCTGATCTCGATTGCTCTGCCCAGGTAGATGGGAAAAGCCCCGCGAACTTTTGAATTTCATTTCCTGTTTGGCCAGCGTGGTGAGCTGCAGGTGAGTGCAGATCTCATCAGCAGACCATGATGGAGTCCCAGAACCAAAGACGAGCTCCAGCGTGGACCGAGCGTGAGGTACGCGATCTGATCGCTGTATGGGGAGACGAAACCGTGCTAGCAGAGCTACAGTCTAAAAGAAGAAACGCCAATACATATGCCAAAGTCTCCAAGGGCATGCAGGACAGAGGCTACAACAGGGACGCGCAACAGTGCCGCGTTAAAATTAAGGCTCAGGCAAGCCTACCAAAGAACCAGAGATGCAAACAGCCGCTCTGGGTCAGAGCCCCAGACATGCCGCTTCTATGATGAGCTGCATGCCATTCTAGGGGGTGCAGCCAGCACTGACCCACCCATGTGGTATGACTCCATCTGTGGATCATCAGAAACCACCGAGGAGCATTTTCGGGAAGAGGAAGATGATGATAATGATGCTGAAAATACCGTACAGACACAGCAAGAAAGCGGAGAAGCCCTTTTCCCCGACAGTCAGGAACTCTTTGTCACCCTGGAGCCAGTACCCTACAAACCCACCCTAGGCATGCTTCATGCAGGAGAAGGGACCTCTGGTGAGTGTACCTCTGTGAAAGTAATACATGTTTTATAAACAAGCGTGTTTAATGATTAATTCGCGGCCAGTGCAGCTACAGCTACTGGAAAAGTCTGTTAACATGTTCGGGGATGGAGCAGAAATCCTCCGGGGACATCTCCAGAAAGCTTTCCTGGATGTACTCCCAAAGCCTGTGCAAAAGGTTTCTGGGGAGGGCAGCCTTATCCTGTGCTCCGTGGTAACACACTCTACCACGCCAGGCCAGTAGCACGTAGTCTGGAATCATGGCATTGCAAAGCATGGCGGCGTATGGTCCCAGTGTTTGCTGGCATTCAAACAACATCCGTTCTTTATCTCTCTGTGTTATCCTCAGGAGAGTGATATCATTCATGGTCACCTGGTTGAAATAGGGGAATTTTATTAAGGGGGCTTTCGGAGGGGTCCGTCCCTGCTGGGCTGTTTGCCTGTGGCTGAACGGAAATCTTCCCCGCTGTGACCCACGTGGTGGGGGAAGGGGGAACAGCAAACATGTTGGATGTGTGTTTGTGTGTGGGGGGAGTGTCCATTAGGTTCGCGCTGCACGTTAACCCGAAAACCGCCGCCCCTCACTTTTCAATTGGCAACCCTTTTTAAATTGCCAGCCCAAAGGCTGTTTGTTATGGGAAATGAGGGGGTTGCTGTTTGAAACCATTCCCACATGTTATGAAGGTTAAAGAAGCCTATAGACTGTGGCTTACCATGGCTGCCTGCAAGCCGAATTCTGTTGCCCGCCGGACCTGCTTGTGTGATCTCTCACAGCAAACCGGCAGACCCTCAATATAACAGGCAAAGTGCAACCTTGGACCAAATGCACATGTGCTATGTAATGTTTGGACCATTGTTCTCCAATATGTGACTTTTAAACTACTCCTCTCCCGTTTGTTTCCTCCCGCAGCTGCAAATGTTTCAACACCACCCCTTTCGTCACCGTCCCAGAGGCTAGCGAAGATTAGAAGTAAAAAAAAAAAAGGAATCGAGATGATATGTTCTCAGAGCTCATGCAGTCCTCCCACACTGAAATGGCACAGCATGATGCGTGGGGGCAGACACTGTCGGAGTCTAGAAAGGCACAATTTGATCATGAGGACAGGTGGCGTGCTGAAGAGAGTAGGTGGCGTCAGCATGCTGAGAGAAGGCAGGATGCAATTCTGAGGCTACTAGAGGATCAAACGGAAATCCTCCGGCTTATGGCTGAGGAAAGGCGTATGGTTCAGGAAAGGCCGCCTGAGCCCAGACCACCGCTACAGCCCCTGTGTAACCAACAGCCCTCCTCCCCGAGTCCCATAACCTCTTCACCGAGATGCCCAAGAACGCGTTTGGGCGGCCTCCGTGCACCCAACCAGTCAAGCCAAGAGAACTGTCCAAGCAACAAAAGGCTGGCATTCAATAAGTTTTAAAGTGCTGTGTGTCCTTGTCCTTCCATCATCCCCTCCTCCACCACCCATCCTGGTGCTTCCCTTCCTGCATCACCCATCCCAGGCGACCGTGGCAGTTACCCCCATATTTCCCCCTATTTGTTTGACGAATTAATAAAGAATGCATGTTTTTTAAGCAACAATGACTTTATTGCCTCTGCAAGCGGTGACCGAGGGGGGGAGGGAGGGAGGTTCGGTTACAGGGAAGTAGAGTGAATCAAGGGGCGGGGCTTTTCATTAAGGGGAAAAAACAGAACTTTCACACAGCATTCTGGCCATTCATGAAACTGGTTTTCAAAGCTTCCCTGATGCGCAACGCACCCTGCTGTACTCTTGTAATAGCCCTGGTGTCTGGCTGCGCATAACCAGTGGCCAGGTGATTTGCCTCAACCTCCCACCCCGCCATAAATGTCTCCCCCTTACTCTCACAGATATTGTGGAGCGCACAGCAAGCAGTAATAATAATGGGAATATTGGTTTCGCTGAGATCTAACCTAGTCAATAAACTGCGCCAGCGAGCCTTTAAACGCCCAAATGCACATTCCACCACCATTCTGCACTTGCTCAGCCTATAGTTGAAAAGGTCCTGACTACTGTCCAGGCTACCTGTGTATGGCTTCATGAGCCAGGGCATTAAGGGGTAGGCTGGGTCCCCAAGGATAACTATAGGCATCTCAACATCCCCAACGGTTATTTTCTGGTCTGGGAAGAAAGTCCCTTGCTGCAGCAGCTGAAACAGACCAGAGTTCCTGAAGATGCGAGCGTCATGTACCTTTCCCAGCCATCCCATGTTGATGTCGGTGAAACGTCCCTTGTGATCCACCAGTGCTTGCAGCACTATTGAAAAGTAACCCTTTCGGTTTATGTACTTGCTGGCTTGGTGGTCCGGTGCCAAGATAGGGATATGAGTTCCCTCTATTGCCCCACCACAGTTCGGGAACCCCATTGCTGCAAAGCCATCCACTATGACCTGCACATTTCCCAGAGTCACAACCCTTGGAACCAGCAGTTCTGTGATCGCCTTGGCTACTTGCATCACAACAGCCCCCACTGTAGATTTTCCCACTCTGAATTGATTCGCGACTGACCGGTAGCTGTCTGGCATTGCAAGCTTCCACAGGGCTATTGCCATTTGCTTCTCTACTGTGAGGGCGGCTCTCATCTTGGTGTTCTGGCACTTCAGGGCAGGGGAAAGCAACTCACAAAATTCCATGAAAGTGCCCTTACGCATACGAAAGTTTCGCAGCCATTGCTGCTCGTCCCACAACTGCAGCGCTATGCGGTCCCACCAGTCTGTGCTTGTTTCCCGGGCCCAGAATCGGCGTTCCACTGTATCAACATGCCCCATTACCACCATGATGTCCACCTTGCGAGGGGGCCTTTTTTGAGAGAGGTCTATGTCCATGTCCTCATCACTGTCCTCAGGGCGCTGCCGTCACCTCCTCGCCTGCTGTAGCTGTAGCAGCTCCTGGTTCTCATTCTCCATATACTCCTGGACAATGCGCGTGGTGTTCATAATGGCGATAACAGCCGCGACGATCTGATCGGGCTCCATGGTTTCCCTGGTATGGTGTCTGCAGGACAGCAGAGTGGGAGCAGAAGCAGCGGGTGGATAACAATGGCGTCAGCAATATGGCGCCCGCATGAAAAAAGGCGCGAAAGGATTTTGGGCTCCCCCCTCCGCTGCTTTCACGGATGGAGGGGGAAGCACGGGTTAGGCTCCTTTCCTTCTAGCTGCAGATGGTACAATATGCGGAGAGCAAGGGTTAGGCGCCTTCCCTTCTAGCTGCAGATGGTTCAGTAGGCTTGATATCCATCATCATCTCCGGGCCCCCTCAAGGATTGAACTTGCAACCCCGGGTTTAGCAGGCCAACGCTCAGAACGCTGAACTATCCCTCTGCCCGTATTACAGCGTGACTGAATCCCCACTAGACCTAATGTCCAGGCGTATGCTGGAGATGTACGGTAATTGCTTGCCGTAGCAAACCCGGAAACCCCAGACCGCCGAGCTATCCCTCTGCCCGTGTTCCAGGCAGTACTGAATCTCCCTTATACAAAACGTAAAAAAGAGAATGACCAGAGTCACTCTGGTCACTCCCATTTATGTCCAAGCGCCCCCGGCCAGCCACACCATAGGCCGGCCAGGAGCACACAGGGGACGATGAATTTCAAGCCTATTGCACAATCTGCAGCTAGAAGGCAAGGAGCGTATGCTATGTAGTCCCACAACTACCAGCCTCAGGCAGAATGGCCCCCTCAAGGATTGAACTCCCAACCCCGGGTTTAGCGGGCCAACGCTCAGAACGCTCAGCTATCCCTCTGCCCATATTAGGGCGCGACTGAATCCCCACTAGACCTAATGTCCAGGCGTACGCTGGAGATGTACGGTAATTGTGAGCTGAGCATGCTCCATGCTTGCCGTAGCAAACCCGGAAATCCCGGAAAAAGGCACAAAAAAGATTGCTTTCACGGAGGGAGGGAGGGACGGGGGATGGCTTGACGACATATACCCAGAAACACCAGCGACAATGTTTTCTGCCCCATCAGGCTTTGGGATTGCAACCCAGAATTCCAATGGACGGCGGAGACTGCGGGAACTGTGGGATAGCTACCCGCAATAAAACGCTCCGAAAGTCGACGCTAGCCCCGATACTGTGGACACAGTCCGTCGACCTCATGGTCTTAATGCTCTTTAGTGGGGACACACACAGAATCGATTCCATAAATTCGGGTTTTTAAGTATCGACTTCTATAATTTCGACCTAATTCTGGAGTGTAGACGTACTCTTAGAATAAGGACTTTAACCAATACGCCTTAAAATAGGTGGAGTCCTGGCTAACACATGGGATATCACAGCAGCTGAGATCTTCTGAAGCACTGACACAAACAGCTTTCTGGGTTTAACCACATGAGGGCTGGAGATGAGGTATTAGAAGAATTTGCTTCTAACTCAATTCACCAGAGGCCAAATTTACTCCTCTTCAGGTTATGCTGTAAGCCCCATTTGTTTTCCCTTGCTTTTTCCAGCAGGTGAAAATAAAGAAAAGGTGGATGATGGTGGTGAAGACAGCTTTAGTTTTGGAAGGACATTCATCCTGCATTATTGTTGTATTTTTATAACTATTATAACAGCATTTAGCTCTTACATAGTACATTTCATCCATACATCTCAAAGCACTTTAAAGAGGTGGTCATTATTACTATCCCCATTTTACAGATGGGGAAAGTGAGGAAGAGAGAGGTGAAGTGACTTGCCAAGTGTTACTTTGCAGGTCAGTGGCAGAGCTGGGAATAGAATCCTGGTCTCCTGAATCCTCACCCAATGTTCTTTCAACTAGACCACACTGTGGTGCATAAATACCCAGAGTACAAGATGGACACTTAAAAAAAAACTGAATTAAAATAAACATATTAAATTGATAAAATATCAGTTTTCTTTTTGGTCACACAGATAATGGCAGCAGCTTTTCACTGCAAAGATGAATTTAAAAAGATCACTCACTTTAACATCAGGTCTAGATGGGTAACTGAAATTGATGTTTTTGAATTCAATCTCTCCTTTGAGCATGTCTGGTCTGTATCCTTCCTTGGCACTGCTATCTATAAGACGGTGCTGGAGAGAGATTTTGAAAAGGTATTATACAGTTCTGTGATTTTACAGTTGTGGCTTTAGATCAGGCCTGCACAACTCATAAAGCGGCGAGGCTCATATTACTGCAAAGAAAACAGCTGAGGGCCAAAACCCCTGGCCCCGTGGAAACACCCCCCCCAGCGCCATCCACCCCACAGAAACAACCCCTCCTTCCCCAGCGCTGGGGTGTGGAAGCCTGTAGAGGGGGAAAGAAACAGCGCGCATAGGGTGACCAGATCACAGCAGTAAAATAGGACCCGCCCCCTCCCCACTCAGCCCCACCATCACCACCCTCAACCCCCCCAGGGGTCATTATATTACTGCACACAACAGTCAATCAATGCAGTTGTAGATAAATCTCTGCATTATGCATTTTTGTATAACTTTTATATGACTTTGTATTGAACCTTGGTAATATGTTATAGCAGGCCCCTAAGGTAGTATAATTAAGGTAAAAGAAAAATGTCTTTTTGCAAGAAGTAGAATAAGATCTTCCCCACACTTTGTATTAAATTGCCCTGTTGAATGAATGAGGTGTGAATGAGGAAGGCGTGGAAGGCAGGCACCTCCGGACAGCAGCAACCCTTGGAGAGGGGATGGGAACCAGACCAAGGACAATCAAAACTTGTCAAGTGGGCTGACTAGAGAAGAGCAGTCATACTGACGGCCTCAGGGATTAGAAGCAAGCACCTTCCTTTGGGAACACCCTCTTTGCAGCATTGGGACAACCCCCAGCCCAGAGACAAGGAGCAAAAAGGACCAACGAACACAGTCCCAGATTTTGGCCCGCATAGTGAGCCCACCTACTCACTCCCCCGCGGGCCGCACAGTGAGCCCACGCGGGCCGCATGCGGCCCCTGGGCCGCATGTTGTGCAGGCCTGCTTTAGATGGATAAGTTGTCTAGGACAGTAAAAGAAACACTGCAACACTACATAGCAGTTTAACTGATCAATGGTTGCTGTATTTCACCCCAGAGGATTCTGCGTATCAGTGAAATGCAATCCTTGTGTATACCTTGCAAAGCATTTTGGTATAGGGGACAAGGAAAGAACAGGAGTAACTAGAATAATAAAACATCAACTATACCTTAAATCATCCATCTCCCAACATTTACAATGGGCCCAAATCCCTTAGCTCCCTCCCAGCATCTGCCTAGGCAGAATGTGAGTTGAGCATCAGTTCTTGGAGGAGTGATGCAGCCTGTAATTGTTGGTTGACTTAAAATGCACAAACAAAATAAACAAACTAGGGATTTATTACAAAGTCTTCACCCCTAAAAAGATACCATCGTCCTGAGGCTCACTAATCTGAAGTCCAATGGAAAATTAACCTGGTGCTAAATAGCCTGACCTGGATTTGCTCCTCCACTTTCCAGGTTGCTGATGTCTGTTGGACTGACACTTTTCAATGACTCAGTAACCACCAGCAGAGTTCATATCTTCTCTTTGAGTAGGAATGGGAAGTTTAAAGGGGACCTCCTAGGCTCTCTCTGCTCCACTGCAAGACCAGCAAAACCAGAAATAAAATAAAACTCTTTGTCTCTGAGTTTTGGTTTCTGATAGTAGCTTCCAGCTTGTTCTATCTCCATCCATGACTCTAGGCAATCTGGGAAACAGAGTCCTGAGCCTCTGTAGCCATTGTTGCTGTAGTCCGGGGTGAGTCCCCTGAAGACTTGCTTAGTGTAATAGGTCAGAAACAACCAACTCCAGAGGTGGTTACACAGAGTTTGATCACCCTTAATTTAGTCTCTCTGGGCAAAATTTCACCCATTGTTATATCCACACAAGCTCACTGAAACCAATAGGCATTTATGGTCATAACAAAGGACAAAACTCAGCCCTTTGTTCTAATATAATATGAACTTGAGACTGCAGAGATCCTGAGACAATAACAAACTGCTGTACAAAATTCTAAGAGTTAGTTACTGAAAGCGTGGCATCCCTCTTCCCCAGCAACAGTATTACCATAACAGTGCTGTTGAAAGCTAATCTCCAAATCCAAAGCAGTTGAACTGAAATCATGTCTACTCCATATACTTGTGTTTTAAAGGACAATGTCATTTCACTTAGCTCTTCACCACTTACTCTAAAAAATAAATAAATGAGGGAGTGACAAACCTACCATGAAAGAGGGCCCCAATTTGTAAAGTTGAGCTATAGATCTGAATTTCCTCCAAGTTTGCAGGAAGCACATTTAGGGCTTTGGTTAAGGCTTGTATCTCCTTAATATGAGTAGAAATGTCTTCTTACTTTTGTTTTCAGTGGTATGAGTCTATGGAGTTCATCCACTTTTTGAATCTTTCGAGAAATAAGTCAGAAATTTCAGACTGCTAGAAAAGCGACATTAAGTACCTTATTGATAACCTTGTATACTTCATAGGCAGCACCTCGAGCATTGGCAATACTCTCCAAGTGTGGGAAGCCCTGTCCGAGAGAGAATGCGCCAAGGAGCACAGAGAAGAATACCTACAGGGAACAAAAACAGGGGCTAGTGTACAGTGGTTCCAGACCTGCAGTTTCCTTAGTGCTAAATGTCATGGTAATCCTGGTGGTTCTGTAAGAGCTTTTCCAGAAAAAATATTAAAAAAGAAAATCAAAACTAAGATTTCAGGCTACATTTTTCCAGCTCCTCCAGTTTTTATTCTTTTGCTGGATTTGACACAGGAAGTGGTGAATGTAGCTATTGTGTGCAGCCGCATACCCTTTAACTGTTGGATTAGCTTTTTTTGTTGCTGCTGCTTTCACTAACTCCCATTAAGAGGATAAATCGTGAAATTAGACATCTCTCCATCTCTTTGCAATATTAAAAACCTCAGCGTCCTCAAAGAGAGTTAATCCATAGTTTCCTGAGGCCCCAATCCTGCAAAGCACAGGCTTAATATTATGCACTGTGACTAGTTCCACTGAAGTCAAGTTCTCATCAGAAGTCAATGGGGCTACTCACAGTGCATAAAGTGAAGCATGTACTGAAGACTTTGCAGGATCAGGGCCTTACTCCTTTTCAAAGGAAAAAATCATCTAAAAGTACTGGAAAAATACAATAATCCTTGCAGGGATTTAAAAAAATGAAAGATGCTCACATGGCTGTGACATTGGCAGACCAGGTGCCAGCTCATGCCACGGCCCCAGACCTCACTGAATGCTTACAGATGCATAGCTGGAAGCCAGGCCAATTCACCAGTGTATTAGTATAGATCAAAGTGATTGTTAAATGTATAAGAATGTATTTGGTGTTTAAACTTCGTGAAAACTAATGGGATGTTAATGCATTGTTTTAACGAATGCATTGTTTTCACTTATCTGGATCCCGTTATAATGCTGTAGCAAACACTTACATAGTGTATGCCCCTGTCAGTAAATAACCCATCAAATGAGAAAGAAGCCTTGTGGAATGCACATGAAGAACTTTAACAGAAAAGTGTTAATTTCAAAGCAAGTGGTCATTGTGTGTGATGATCGAAGGTCAAAGACTCCAAATGCATTCCTCACTCTGCCATCAAAGGAAAAGCCCATATGAGTAGTGACCGTGTCAGCTTGTTTTCTGTGAGAAGAAGCTATGAGTATGGGTTCAGGGGAAAATCCTTCATCTCTGCATTGTTTGGATTCTAACAGGGCAGAATAAATGAACATGGAGATGGAGATTCCCTGGGTTATTCTGCATAGCCCTGAGAGACTTTTGGGAAACTGGCAGATCACTATATCTCTACCACCATTTGGAATTATAGACGGATTCATCGGTACATATATTTTATCTGCTTTAATCTCTCAATAACTCTTATTACCTTTTCTTAGCTAATAAACGTTTAGTTAATTTACTATAGAATTGGCTACCAGCATTGTCTTTGGTATAAAATCTAGAATACCAACTGATCTGGGGTAAGTGATTAGTCTCTGGGACGGGAAGCAACCTGTATGTAGTGTGATTTTTGTGGTGTAAATGACCTTTTATCACTAAGTCAAGTTTGTCTGGGTGGCAAGATAGACTGGAGAGTCTGTCTGTGACTCCATGGTAAGACTGGAATTCACATTTGTTACTGGCTTGGTGAAATCTAATTATAGAACACATCACCAGTTTGGGGTATCTGCCCTGTTTTCTGACAGCCTGACCTGAGGTAGGCACTCATGGTTGTGAACCACTCCAGACAGCATGACAGTGACCAAATGAGATATTTGTTATGGAATTTTGAGGTCTTAAATACGTAGATTCAACATGTCTGTTGATTTATATTAAACATATTTTAACATTTAGTCTGATGGGTACTTTGTGAAATTATGGATCTTTTTATGCTGTACTTAAACAACAAAGTATTTTCTCTAATTTATAGACCATTTTTAACAAGTTTGCCTCAGCTAATCGGACTATACTGTGCTTTACTTACAATTAACACACGTCCGATGTCATAGTTCTCTTTCTCCTCCACTGTGAGTTTGGTTCCATACCAAAATGCAAGAGCATAGGCTCCAAATAAAATAAACTCTGCGAAACCCAAAGATGTGTTGGTGACAATGGATTTTTTGACTCCGACTTTCCTAGCATTCTCTAGGTTAACATCATATCTGAAAACAGATGATAAATGTTAAATTTGGTATGTACCCAGATGACACTCTGGTTAAAGTTCCCTAGCTTCCTTTCATGCTTCCAGAGTTTTCTGCCATAAAAATCAATTATCTAGATTCTTAGATGGTGTGAATCAACACAGCTTCATTGATTTTACATCAACAGGGGATCTGGTCCAATAATTGTCAACAATAGGTCTGCCTTCTGGTGTTATTTCACCTGGTCTACACTACGAGGTTAGGTCGAACTTAGCCGCATTAGGTCGATTTTATAAGCAATGCGGCTACACAACCAACCCCGTTCCTTCGACCTAAAGGGCTCTTAAAATAGACTGCTATACTCCTCCCCGGCAAGGCTAGTAGCTCTAAAATCGACCTTCTTGGTTCGAATTTGGGGTAGTGCAGACGCAGCGTAGAGCAATTCGACGGTACTGGACTCCGGGAGCTATCCCAGAGTGCTCCAATGTGACCACTCTGGGCAGCACTTTCAACTCCGATGCACTAGCCAAGTACACAGGAAAAGCCCCAGGAACTTTTGAATTTCATTTCCTATTTGGTCAGCGTGGCGAGCACATCAGCTCAGGTGACCATGCAGTCCCAGAATTGCAAACAAGCTCCGGCATGGAGAAAACAGGAGACACTGTATCTGATTGCCGTATGGGGAGAAGACTCTGTCCAGGCAGAATTCCGATCAAAAAGAAGAAATGCTGATATATATGCCAAAATCGCACAGGGCATGGTGGAGAGAGGCTACACCAGGGACCACACAGCAGTGCCGCATGAAAGTTAAGGAGCTCAGGCAAGCCTAACAAAAGACAAAGGAGGCAAACGGTCACTCCAGATCAGAGCCCCATACATGCCGCTTCTATGATCAGCTGCATGCAATTGTAGGGGGGACGACCCCACCACTGTCCATGAGTACCTGCAAGGGGGGAGTCTCACGCAACATGGAGGAGGATTTTGTGGATGAGGAAGGAGGAGGATAATGTGCAGCAGGCAGGCAGAGAATCCGTTCTCCCGGGCAGCCAGGACCTTTTCCTCACCCTGGAGCCAATACCTCCCAAGGCGGATTCCCAGACCCTGAAGCCGGAGAAGGCACCTCTGGTGAGTGCACATTTGTACAGGGGTTAAAAGCAATTGTGTTTAATGTTTGATTTGCTCTGAAGAATTGGGATGCATTCGCGGCCAGTACAGCTACTGGAAAAAAGTCTGTTAACGTGTCTGGGGCTGGAGTGGAAATCCTCCAGGGACATCTCCATGAAGCTCTCCTGGAGGCACTCTGAAAGCCTTTGCAGAAGGTTTCTGGGGAGGGCTACCTTATTTCGTCCTCCACGGTAGGACACTTTACCATGCCAAGCCAGTAGCAAGTAGTCTGGAATCATTGCAGCACAAAGCATGGCAGCGAATGGTCCTGGGTTTTGGTCGCATTCATGCAACATTCAGTCTTTATCTTTCTGTGTTAGCCTCAGGAGAGTGATATCATTCATGGTCACCTGTTTGAAATAGGGGAATTTTTGTAAGGAAACAGTAAAAGAACCTCGTTCATGCTGGGCTGTTTGCACTTGGCTAAAAGGGATCATTCCAGAGAATAGCCTCACGGTGGGGGGAGGGCTGTGCTGCACATCCAACCCCAAACCGCAGCCCCCTCCTTTTAAATGGCAAACCCAACCGGCATTGCTTGCTATGGGAAAGGAGGGCGCTGCAGTTTGAAACCATTCCCAAATGTTATGAAGGCAGAAGAAGCCAACCCAGCGTACCCTTTGGCTTACCATGGCTGCCTGGAAACCAAATTCTGTTGCCCAGCCATGTGTGATGTGTGACCATACCAGCAGGTGCTCAATATAAAAGGCAAAATGCAACCTTATACCTAAAGCACATGTGCTGTCTGCTGTGAATTGCTTGATTCACTATGAAAAAGTCTCCCTTTTGTTCTCAGAAATGTATCTTCTTAAATTTTTACTCTTCCCTTTTTATCTCCCCGCAGGTGCAAATGCTTCTATGCTCCCCGTATCATCTCCGCCCCTGAGGTTATCGCAGATTAGAAGGCAAAAAACCCTCACTCACGATGACATGTTTTCAGAGCTCATGCTGTCCTCCTGCACTGATAGGGCACAGCTGAATGCATGGAGGCATTCAGTGGCGTGTTCTGATCAGTGAGAGTGATCAGAACACGCAGGAGCTGATACAGAGGCTAATGGGGGAGCAAACGGACATGCTCAGGCGTCTGGTGGAGCTGCAGGAAAGGTAACAAGAGCAGAAGATCTTCTGCAGATCCAGACTAACACGGCTACCCCTCTGATAACAAGAGCACACACTGCCGCTGCATCCATTGTATAACTGCCTGCCCTCCTCCCCTAGTTCCATATCCTCCTCACCCAGAGACCCAAGAAGGGGGGGAGGCGAGGGGGCCCTCCGGGTACCCAGCCACTCCACTCCAAAGGATGGCCCAAGCAACAGAAGGCTGTCATTTAAACAATTTTGATTTGTAGTGTGGCTACATTAAGCAATGTGTCTTGTCCTTCCCTCCTCCCCCACCCCACCCAGGCTACCTTGTCGGTTATCTCACTTTAAAAAAAAATTAAATAAAGAATGCATGGATTCAAAACAATAGGGACTTTATTTCCTTTGCCAGCTGTGGTTGAACGTGGGACAGGGATTGGCTTACAGGGAAGTAAATTCAACAAAGGGGGTGGTTTTGCATCAAGGAGAAACACACACAACTGTCACACCATAGCCTGGTCAGTCATGAAACTAGTTTTCAAAGCCTCTCTGATGCTCAGCATGCCTAGCTGTGCTCTTCTAATCACCCTGGTGTCTGGCTGTTCAAAATTGGCCACCAGGCGATTTGCCTCAACCTCCCACCCCACCATATACGTCTCCCCCTTACTCTCTCAGATATTATGGAGAACACAGCAAGCAGCAATAACAATGGGAATATTGTTTGCACTGAGGTCTAACCCAGTCAGCAAACAGCGTCAGTGAGCTTTTAAATGTCCAAAGGCACATTCTACCATCATTCTGCACTTGCTCAGACTATAGTTGAACTGCTCCTTACTACTGTCCAGGCTGCCTGTGTATGGCTTCATGAGCCATGGGAGCAAGGGGTAGGCTAGGTCCCCAAGGAGAACTATTGGCATTTCAACATCCCCAACGGTAATTTTCTGGTCTGGGAAGTAAGTCCCTTCTTGCAGCTGTTAAAACAGCCTGTAGTTCCTAAAGATGCAAGCATCATGCACCTTTCCCGGCCATCCCACGTTGATGTTGGTGAAACATCCCTTGTGATCCACCAGTGCTTGCAGCACCATTGAGAAGTACCCCTTGCGTTTTACGTACTGGTTGGCAAGGTGATCCGGTGCCAAGATAGAGGGAACGCATATCCCTATCGCCCCACCACAGTTAGGGAACCCCATTGCAGCAAAGCCATCCACTATGACCTGCACATTTCCCAGAATCACTACCCTTGTTAGCAGAAGGTTAGTGATTGCCTTGGCTACTTGGATCACAGCAGCCCCCACGGTAGATTTGCCCATTTCAAATTGATTCCCAACTGACCAGTAGCAGTCAGGTGTTGCAAGCTTCCACAGGGTTATCGTTACTCGCTTCTCAACTGTCAGGGCAGGTCTCATCTTGGTATTCCTGTGCTTCAGGGTGGGGCAAAGCAACTCACAAAGTTCCAGGAAAGTGGCCTTACGCATGCGAAAGTTGTGCAGCCACTGGGTATCATCCCATACCTGCAACACTATGCAGTCCCTCCAGTCTGTGCTTGTTTGCCAGGCCCAGAATTGGCGTTCCACTGTATCGACCTGCCCCACTGCTGCCATGATGTCCCAATTGAACATTCCATGCTTTCAGGAACGTCTGTCTATGTCCTCCTCACAACTGTCCTCATGCTGGTGTTTCATAGCCAGGTTCTGCACATACTACAGGATAATGCGCGAGATGTTTACAATGCTCACAACAGCAGTGGTGAGCTGAGAGGGCTCCATGCTTGCCATGCTATGGCATGTGCATGGGTAACCCAGGAAAAAAGTCGCAAAATGATTGTTTGCCGTTGCTTTCAAGGAGGGAGGGAGAGAGGGAGGGGAGACAGACAACATGTATTCAAAACCACCCGCCACAATGTTTTTGCCCCATCAGGCATTGGGAGCTTAATCCAGAATTCCAGTGGGCAGCAGGGACTGTGGGAAAGCTACCCATAGTGCACCACTCCATCAGTCAATGCTAGCCACGGTATTGAGGACGCATTCCGCAGAACTACTGCGCTTAGTGGGGACATACCTGATCGACTGTATAAAATCGATTTGTAAAGATCGACTTCTATAAAGTTGACCTACTTTCCTAGTGTAGACATACGCTGAATGTGACTGCTCTGAGTGAATTATCAGGCACACAGATGTTGTGGAAAAATTAACCACACCTTGTGTGTAGATCAGACATTGTACCCCTAATAAAGGAGTCTCAGCCAAATGCATAGGGGGAGGCAGGTTATAGAACTGCCCCCCCAAAGCAAGGCACACACAAGCTTATAAAGCCTAAAACTGTAAACAGTCATATACAATTTCTTACCAAGTTGCCTTATTTGGTTAAAATAATGCAGATCAAAAGCTCTAGGCGAAAACAGACAATCGGCCCTTCCAGGTACTCTTGCCCCACAACCTGTTTTCTTCTGCGGTTAACAATGACACAACTTTAAAATGACGCTCATATTTCATATTTTTTAATGCGGTCTATTGCAAATAGTTCTGCTTGGGGACTTGAGGACTTTCCACCCCCTTCCCATGTCTGGTTTGACCCGTTGTACAGGGTTATACAAAGATGCACAGCAACAGACTTGGCCAAAGGTTGAGGCCTAAGAAAACAGGCTAAAACCTCAGGGCAAGTATGTAGGCCCCAAAATACTGCCTTAATATTATTCCTCTACACAGATAAACATGATATGTTGGGGAACAGTCAACACGGCTTTTGTAAATGCAAATTGTGCCTCACCAATCTGTTAGAATTCTTTGAGAGTTTCAGCAAGCATGTGGACAAGGGTGAGCCAGTTGATATAGTGTACTTGGACTTTCAGAAACCCTTTGACAAGGTCCCACACCAAAGGCTCTTAAGCAAAGACATGGGATAAGAGTGATAGGAAACAAAGGGTAGGAATAAATGGTCAGTTTTCACTGCAGGGAGAGGTAAATAGCAGGGTCCCCCAAGGATCTGTACAGAGACCTGTGCTATTCACATATTCATAAATGATATGAAAAAGAGGGTGAACAGTGAGGTGGCAAAAATTGCAGGTGATACAAAATTATTCAAGATAGTTAAGTCCAGAGCTGACTGCAAAGAGCTTCAAAGGCATCTCACAAAACTGGGTGAACTAGGCCACAAAATGGCAGATGAAATTCAATGTTGATAAATGCAAAGTAATGCACATTGGAAAATAATCCCAACTATACATACAAAATGACGGGGTCTAATTTAACTGCTATCACTTAAGAACGAGATCTTGTAGACTATCATGGACAATTCTCCGAAAACATTTGCTCAGTGTGCAGTAGCTGTCAAAAAAGCTAACAATGTTAGGAACCATTAGAAAAGGGATAGCTAATAAGACAGAAAATATCATAATGCCACTGTGTAAATCTATGGTATGCCCATACCTCAAATAATGTGTGCAGTTCTGGTTGCCCCATCTCAAATAAGATATATTAGAATTAGAAAAGGTACAGAGAAGGGCAACAAAAACTATTAGGGGTTTGGAACAACTTCCATATGAGGAGAGATTAAAAAGACTGGACTGCTCATCTTAGAAAAGAGATGACTAAGAGAGGATATGATAGAGGTCTATAAAATAATGACGAGAAAGTGAATAGGAAACTGTTATTTACCCCTTCATGTAATGTAAGAACCAGGGGTCACCTTACAAAATGAAGTACTTCTTCACATATTGCAGTCAACAACTCATTGCCAGGCCAAAAGTATGACTGGGTTCAAAAAAGAATTAGATAAGGTCATGGAGGCTAGGTCCATCAATGGCTATTAGTCAAGATGGTCAGGGATGGAACCCCATGCTGTGAATGTCCTTCTGAGTGCCAGAATCTGGGACTGGATGACGGGATGGATCACTCAAAAATTGCCCTGTTCTGTTCATTTACTCTGAAGTATCTGGCACTGGACACCGTCAGAAGACAGGATTCTGGATTAGATGGACCATTGGTCTGACCCAATATGGCCATTCTTATGTTCTTATGTAATATTGGAAAAGTTGG
Organism: Chelydra serpentina; assembly: GCA_037349315.1. Taxonomy (NCBI): domain Eukaryota; kingdom Metazoa; phylum Chordata; order Testudines; family Chelydridae; genus Chelydra; species Chelydra serpentina. The sequence goes on from JBAIAC010000048.1 coordinate 24,478,900, forward strand.
CCTGAAATCAACAACATGAAATTCAATATGGACAAGTGAAAAGTACTATACTTAGGAAGGAAAAATCAAATGCACAAATACAAAATGGGGAGTAACTGGCTAGGCAGTAGTACTGCAGAAAAGGGTCTGGGAATGCAAGTATATCACAAATTGAATATGAACCAACAACATGATGCAGTGGTGAAAAAAAGATAATATTCTGGGGTGTATTCAGGGGAGTATCATATTTTAGACATGGGAGGCAATTGTTCCACTCTACTTGTCTCTGGTGAGGCCTCTGCCAGAGTAGTGTATCGGTTTAGGAAAGGCGTAGATAAACTAGAAAAAGTCTTGAAGAGAGCAACAAAAATGATAAAAAGTTTAGAAAACCCGAGGAAAGGTTAAAAGAGCTGGGCATATTGGTCTTGAGAATTGAAGACTAAGCGGGGACCTGGCTAACAGTCTTCAAATATGTTAAGGGATGTTACAAAAGAGGATTGTGATTAGTTGTTCTCCATATCCTCAGAAGACAGGACAAGAAATAATCAGGGTAATCTGCAGGAAGGGAGATTTAGATTAGATATTACAAAAAACTGTCTAAATATTAAGATAGTTAAGTACTGGAATGTGTTACCAAGGAAGGTTGTGGAATCCCAATCATTGGAGGTTTTTAAGAACTGGTTAGACAAACACCTATCAGGGATGGCCTAGGTATACTTGGTCCTGCCTCAGTGCAGGGGGCTAGAATTGATGATCTCTCGAGGTCCCTTCCAGCCGTACATTTCTAGGATTCTGTGATTCTATGAATATCAGCTCTAAAATGGTAAGAATTAGTGCTCACTCAATTTTTGAAGAAAAAGTGCTTTAGATAAAACCAAACAAGTAAACAGAAGCCAGAATCCCCTTTGACTCCACAACCTGGCAGTAGTTCTCTCTTGCTGAATGCTGTTGGAAGGCAGGAATTATTCTCATAAGCTAAATTACTAAACTATATGCCAATAGCAAGCAATCAAATACAAATTAAGCACCATATTATGCTAGTTAGCCCCTGTGAAACAAAGTTAGTCAAAGTTAGACAACAGTTAATGAAAAAAATAATTATTTTTGCTTGCAAATCCTTTACAAGTTTATGGTTTTCCATCAATCGATAACAGTTTCTGTTCACTCAGAAGCTAGCTAATCCCCTTTAGCTTCTCAAGGACATTACAAAAAGCACCGCTCAGCCCAGTAATGTTCTCAGAACCTTTCAAGAGGACATGTGTATCATTTTATTGTTCAATGACATGCTCAGAAGCTTTGTAGGGACCTCTCGACACAATACATTATGTGCAAAAATGCCCTAACCAAAAGTGGGAAGGCCCAAAATGAATGGCACAGTTTATGCAGTAGTGAAGGGATCCTAAAATGATGTGCAATTAATTTATTCCACAAACTGCTCAGATATCATTGGTGCTGTTCAGATTAGATCAAGAAAAGGATTATTTGCAAAGCACTAAGCATGCACATAACTTTAAGCATGTGGGTAGCCCCCTTGAAATCAATGACATAGGAAAGTGATATGCAATCTTACCTATGGTCATGATCCAGTAAAGCATGAGCTTAACTGTAAACACTTTAATCAATGATTTCAGAGGGAGTGTGCATGTGCTTAAAGTTAAGTATTTGCAGAAGTGCTTTGTTGGACTGGAGCCTTAGATAAGATTGCATTTTCTATAGCTTCTGCTTCCAAATTCAACTTCAGGTTAGTATCAGAGGGAAACTGGGCCTTACAATGCCCCTCCATAATGTAGGTCAATTGAGTGATTGCAAATGTTCATGTTTTCTGTCACTCATCTCCTTCCATATGCCCATATTTATCTTCATCTGAACTTCTCAGCTGTCTGGGGGATAAACTGACAGATCTTTGATTTTTTTAAAATAACCACACCGCTTTCCCAAATATTATGTACAATCAATAATTAATTTAAAAAAAACTCACTTTGCTAATGCCTTCTTCTGTCCATTGAAAGCAACAACTGTTCTGATAGCAGTCAAAATTTCTTCCGCCACAGCTCCTGCTCCAGCATAAGCGGTCAGCTCTTTTGTAGTGAATGATGCCAGGAACTGGAAAATTCAGAGGGGGTGGGGGGAGAGGAAAGTATTTTATTGTAATCTATTTAAGTGGAAGGGTGATCAAGCAGTTAGGGAAAGAGCCTAGAATTTAGGAGACCTGGGTTCAAGTCCCCACTCCAACACAGTTTTCCTAGGCAACTTTGGGTAAGTAACTGCTCTCTGTGTTTCACTTCTTCATGTGTAAAATGGGAATCCCATATCTTACATGGTGTTGTGAGGCTAAACACAATGAAGATTGTGTGGCACTCAGAAACTATGGTAATGGAGGCCATGTAAATAATTTAGCTATCTTAATGATAGGTCACAATCCTGTTTCTTCCTCCACCATTTTCAGTGCTTGGGTGGGGGGAAGGGGGAGAGAAAAAATACAACCCATAAATGGAAACACTTTGTAAATTTTTCTGTGCATTACAAGCAATATCTACTAATGTGGTCACAGTTGATGAATGCCGATCATCCTCTTCCCATGTGGTGAGTGGTGGTGATTGGAAGCAGTCCAGGCCTCCATGGCATGCCAATGCCTACCTGCTGATGCTCAGTGTAGACAGAGCTCTGCAAATTTTGGGGCAGAAGCCAGTGGAGTAGGAGCTCTCCAAACTTTGTGGTCATGTTGCTTTGGGGTTCACTGCCTCTCAATCTGTTTTTAGAGGTAGAATTCTTATTTGTTTTCCCCCAGTACTTACGATTGATCCAACTGCTGCTGACGCAGCAAGGAGAGGGCTAACTGACAATATCACCAAAGTCAGTTTCCACCCGTAGACGAATCCTGTAACAATCCCTCCCAGAAACGTGGCAAAGAATTGTACAAATATACAGATCTTGTCTCCGATGCCTTCATGGATGGTGTTAATGTCACTGTTAATTAAAAAAAGGGATTTGTTAACTTTGATGAATGCCTCCTCCTCACACATTTTTCTGTTTTGCTAGAGAGAAGCTTGTCAGAAGTTTAACTGTTCAAATCATTGGGTAGTAGGAATTTTGGACATGGGTACTGAACAGCAGTAATGGCTCTTTGTGGGGCTAGGAACTAGCAGATCACAACTCATTTTCTGTGATGTAACCTCTAGATCAGGTCTGCACAACTCGTAAAGCGGCGAGGGCCATATTACTCGAAAGAAAACAGCTGAGGGCCGAAACCCCCCGCCCCCAATGCCGCCCACCCCGCAGAAACAACCCCTCCTTCCCCAGCGCTGGGGTGTGGAAGCCTGTAGAGGGGGAAAGAAACAGCGCGCATAGGGTGATCAGATCACAGCAGTAAAATAGGACCCGCCCCCCTCCCCGCTCGGCCCTACCATCACACCCCTCTTCACCGGCCCAGGGTTCACTATATTACTGCACACAACAGTCAATCAATGCAGTTGTAGATAAATCTCTGCATTATGCATTTTTGTATAACTTTTATATGACTTTGCATTGAACCTTGGTAATATGTTATAGCGGGCCCCTAAGGTAGTATAATTAAGGTAAAAGAAAAATGTCTTTTTGCTAGAAGTAGAATAAGATCTTCCCCCCACTTTGTATTCAATTGCCCTGTTGAATAAATGAGGTGTGAATGAGGAAGGCATGGAAGGCAGGCACCTCCAGACAGCTGCAACCCTTGGAGAGGGGATGGGAACTCACCCCACCACGGGCCGCACAGTGAGCCCACGCAGGCCGCATGTTGTGCAGGCCTGCTCTAGATAGACTTCTGCCCTGCTCGTTCACATGACTCAATTCATTTATGCAATATCCAAAAGGAATAATCCAAATAAAAACAAAAATTCACCCCCAAAACCTTTACATTACTTTTTTCTCCAAGTTCTCCTGTGTATCCTATTTTTTTTTAATTTTGTTATTAGATTTTAAGATCTTTGAGGCAAGGAATATCTCCATTTTGCATCCTACACAGTGACAAGCACAGCGTTAGTAAATTATTATTTGGAAAACCATTGTGTGTCACACTAATTTTCTTTTCCTATTTACGTATGTGGGAGTTAGGATTGGTGAAATTCAAGCCTCTCTCATTCCCTTCAGGATTCACATCTTCCAAAACCTGGGCATATCCCTCCCTGCAAAAATGAAATCTGGAGAAACTCTGCATACACTGATTATACCTTCATCTAAATCCCTGCACAAGGGACCTGATCCAAAGATTCCTAATTATTTTAATTGGTTTTGGATCAGGTTCAAAATGACAGCATAGTGCCCATAACTATGAGTGCAGTTTCATTTCATACAATGTCAGGGTTTTCAGTGTTTGTAAACTAGCTGGAGACAGCAGAGCTGTTTATCCTACAGTAGTTTGCAAAATAGCTCATAGACACTACAAAGCCAATGTTAGATGAGTAAGATATTGCATTTAACAGCATAAGCCCTCGCAATGGAAATGTCACTGAAACCCTGAAAATTAAGTGAAAAATGATAACAAATTCCTCCCTCAGATAGCAGTAATATTTTGGGTCTTAGTTAAAAAAGGTTTCCTGGAAATTCCACGTAGCTAATTTTATAAAGGTAAACATCAGTCTTCTTTTTGGCTCATGTTTCTGGCGCATTGATAAATAGAGCCTTCTCACTCTGTCAGTCGGGTGTTCAATGTTCCAATCTGGCTGGTATCAAACCAAGCCATCTCCTGATGAAGTATTGCAAAAAAAAACTTTTGTCGGATTCTTGCTGTCTGTCTTGCAGCTGAGGTCAAAAATGTCCAGACTTGGATAGTGCTCAGTATCATTACAGCAAAGCCAATAGCCACATAGTAGTAGGCAAACCTGTAGTAAAACAGTAAAAGTCCATAAGGTCAATTGCATCTTGCAAGAGAAGTTCGACACTTCAGGTCACGTTCAACCCTGCTGAAGCCAATGGGATGTAATTGAGGGCCAAATTTGGCTTACAGTCTAACGGACAAAAAAATATATAGAAACTATAATGTGCTATTCTTATGAAAATAATTGCAGAGGTTCTTACCTTGTCATTTCAGCTTCTATATCCAAACCTGGAATTGCTGGATAAATAGAGCTACTATTCATCACAGCTGAAAGATTAACTGTAACAAAGAAAAATATTCAGTTTTATTAGAACAGGCATAAAACAAATCATGGCGGTTTTAGACCATAATCTTAGGGGTGTTTTGCATGACACTACACTCCTTGCAACAGCTCTGTAGATTTATAACCTTCATGGTGGCCATCATCCTTTCAGTGGAGGAGCAAACAGGGCAAACTTCTGAGTCAGCTCAGAGGGTTACTGTAGAGTGATGTCATGGATTTAGCTCACTATGTCAATGGGCACTGGTCAGATCATAGCTTCATCTGATCTGACCTTTTGACTTCAACAGTGGCCAATATCTGATTTTTCAAAAGTTATTAACTCCCCCTTCTACCTCTCATAAGGCAAAATTCATCCATGCAAACACCATATGTCCGACTTTTATGCACCACTTAGATTCCACCCAAGCCTCAAAACTGGCCCCAAGTGGGGTCCAAGTGGTGGCTCAGGCTTTTGCTGGCTGTCTGCAAAAGGGTAAATTTCACTAATAATGCACCTAACCAAAAGTGCAAAACTGTTCAGATCTGGGAGAAATAGGAGACCCCTTCCAGGTGTCAGCACATATATTTTAGGGTAAGTTATGATTGCCCTTATCATAAGCTTAGCTCATATAGAGGCAAAATAGTATTAATGGTCCTACTTTGTTGTGTTCAAAATCCAAGTCACAGAACTTGATTTGGTGACCTCCTGGGACAGTGAATTCCATGGATTAACTATAAACTATAGAAAGTAATAAATCACTTTACAGTTACCAAATGTACTGCCCTGTAATTTATCAAGTGTCTATTTTGCTACTGTACTATACAGCAGGGTAAAAAGGAAGGACTGCTCAGAATTCACTATGCTTTTCATGGCTTTTAACACCACAGCAGCATTCCATCCTGAACCTCTGCCCATCCAATAAATAAGACACCCCCAACAAATATTTTCAGGAGTTGAACAAACTTTATTTACCCAAAGACATATTTACTGCTTGGCCAATCGTCACAAAGCTGTTTGTCATCTCTCCAAAGACAACGATGATAAGTGGCAGCCCTGTTCCATTTGCAGCAGCTGCAATCAAGCCTATTATCATCAAAATGATATCCAGCCAATCGGCATACCCAAACTACATGAATATAAAGAAAAAGGAATTAATTGAAGGTTGACATTCACATAATTGTGACAATATTCTACTAAGACACACAGAATAGAATTTGTTTTTACATAGCACCATTTGCAATTTGGGTATCCCAAAACACTTTACGAAGCAATGAATTAGATATTGTGAAGGCAAACACAACACTTGGGATGCACTTTGAAAAAGCTTCCACACAGTTTTAGGCCAGTTTTTATTGAGGGAGTTAGGACATGTTGGCAGGATGAATCCCCTAATCTGCAGAAAAAAAGATGTATCTTACATTTTTCACAAAGTGATAACATCACCTGTGCAACTCACTGCCTCCCCGTGTGCATTCTACCACATCACATAGTTACTCAGTGCATTTAAAATGTAAACAAGAACAGGTAGTTGACAAACATTTGGCTGCTGCCTACCAATAGAAATGGGTATGTAGCAGTTACCACATTTAAGAAAAACACAGCACTTGTTTCCCTGGATAATTCATAAGGCATTATGCACTAATGGTCAAATTATCTCCAGTTGAAAGAGCCAGGGCAAGGCCCTATTTGCCGCATATGCTCCACTTCATTCCTTAACATGGGTGAATTTCACTCCGTCATGGTGCTAATGCTGAATCAGCATCAAGCACTGGCAATTAGCTGTGGGGGGAACTTTGCACAACAGGCCATATTTTTAAAGAGGGAAACCTGAGATCGACGCACAAAAATGGCTGTGCGGCAATACTAAATTTTGCACAGACCTCTTTCTTCTCTTTCAAAATGCAGTATTGTGGTTGTACATTAGTCTGTTACCCTAACGTACAGCAGGCAAAGAAAAGGAACAATGAGAAATATAAATCAAACCAATAAACTATGCACTAACCAATTTCAAAATGCCAACCATCTGTTCCATTGACTTTTCATTTTTCTTTCTAAAGAGATTAATGCAAAGTTAATCCAGACCCTTTCTTGAAAGGCAGGGCAAGAAATGTAACAGCGTCTTAAGATCAAGGAACCCCTACTTTTTCTTGTTCTTCTTTAACTGATCATTTTGCTCAGGTTTTTCATCGTGTTGGAAAGCAGGATTGTCATAGCCATTACTTGCAGATTCTGTGGAGGAGAAAGTAGGTTTTGCTTTCACAGACAGTAAGGTCTTTTAAGTCAGCTTCTTATGAAGCACAGTAAATCCCTTTCTGAATTATCATAGCACCGAAACAGTTGATTTTTTTAAAGCAAGAAAACCACATTTTTCTCATGCTCTTGAAACAGCTCAGTAACTTGCCATTTTTTCCTCCTCAGCTTGGATGTGATCTTTGGGAACAAACATCTTTTTCAGCCCCAAAAACTAATGTTAAGGGAAGTCATTAAAGACTAACTTGGGCCTCAGCCTTGTAAAAACTGAGGGTATGCCTAAGTGAATGTCTACACTAGAAGTGTTACAGTGGCACAGCTGCAGCCATGCTGCTGTAGCGTATACACTTACTACAATGATGGAAGGGATTAGTGAAACCGCATGTTAGGTTGATAGAAGAGTTCTTCTGTCAACCTAATGGTGTCTACACTGGGGATTAGGTCGGTTTACCGATGTCTCGCAAGGGCATGAATTTTTCACACCTCTGAGAAATGTAGCTAGGTGGACCTAACTTTTAGGCGTAGACCAGACCTTTGTCTTTGCAGGATTGGGGCCTTAGAGTGGAACAGGGATACTTATTATTTGTTGGTATTTCAGTAGTACCTACAGGCCTCAACCCTATTGTGCTATGGCTGTATAAACACAAGCAGGAAAAAAAAGAGTTTATAATCAAAGAATAAGATGAGAAGAAACAAGTGGATGAAAGAAATGAACAGAGGAATCACAATGGAATAGTGAGGTGACTGTGAATTACAGGATAAAAGATGGTCACAACACACCAGCTGTCTATCCTATTTCAACCTGAACTATAACTACTGTGTTTTCCATCACTAGTTTTTAGAACAACTTTGCAGAGACTTACAGGACACTGTTATGTTTGTTTTGATAATATAACAATTCAAATGCAGTTAACTGGCTCCTGACTCACATAATGGAGCATTTGCACGCTTAGGCCCCATTGCTGATGCATGTAAATAACTTTAGGCATGTGAGCAGCCACATTGAAACTCAATGGGACTATTCATGTGCATAAATGCTTGCAGGATGGGAGCCTTAGTTATTTTTAAACTAGAGTGCCTCACTAGGCACACCGGGGTCAGTTAAGTTGGTAGAAAGGCCACACAGAGCCATGTCCAGCCAGTGCTGTGATTAAGTTAAAAGAGACTACATGTACTCAGTGCTAGCTAAGAATTTTTTCTGAATGCTGTTTCCTCCACATAGATCCCCAGGAAGGGTCCATTCTCACTGGGTAAAGACACCACAGAAGGAAGCTTAATAGCCAGAGTAGCATGAGTGGCGGAGGACAATGGGAGGGCTGATCTGTTTTTCCATAGAAATCCCTCATGGCTACCAGACAGGATTCAAAATGTGACTTTAGTTTTGTGGCAATGGAGTATATCCTTCCAACAACTAGCCATGGGGTCTCAAACACGCGGAGCGCTTCCCTGCGGCCCGCCGGGCTCCCCGCGCCCCCCACCCACCGAGTTACTTTCTGAAGTTCCGCCGCCAGAACAGCTGTCTGGCAGCTTCGCAGTTTCTGGGAGTGAGGGGGGAGGAGCGGGGAGCCATGCGCTCAGGGGAGGAGGCAGAGAAGGGGCGGAGCCTAATGGAAGGGTTGGAGTGGGGGCGAGGCCGGGGCAGTGAGGGGGCGGGGTCAGTGATGCGACCCTCGGGCCAAAGCACTAGTCCTCATGCGGTCCTCGTGGTAATTTGAGTTTGAGACCCCTGAACTAGCCTAACATTAAAAAAAAAAGAAAAAACGAATGGAAAAAAAACCAAAACACTTACTGGGATTAGGTGGTTCCTTTTCTGTGTGATTTATGAAATCATCCTTCATTGTGTTATTCTGTGGTATGGTGATTAGACTTGCAGAAGTAAATCACTGAGTAAAATCTGCATACACAAGAAAACAGCACAACCTTTCAGAGACAATAGCCATTCAAAGAGTTCACATTCAGATACGTTTATGTTTCTTTATTAATTATTTGTTTCCTTTCAACAACTTTTCCTAGGGAAGAAAAAATATTTATCATTATATACTACTTTTACATCAGGGTAAGTTACTTTTCTGAAGAACTATGTTAATTTTTAAAAATTAGAACAACAATGTGGCCTGCTCCCGGGGGTACCCAGGGCTGTGGCCCCCGGCCCTTAGCACGAGAAAGCCTTGTCTGTGCCTGATGGGGATCAGCTCCCCAACTCCAGGGGCCACAGGCAACACAAGCACTCCCCTGAAGGCCTGTGCAGGCCCTGCTGTCTCTTTACAGGTTAGCGATAGGTAGGGTGACCATATTTCCCTGTGCTGAATAGAGGTAGGGTGACCAGATGTCCCGATTTTATAGGGACAGTCCCGATTTTTGGGTCTTTTTCTTATATAGGCTCCTATTACCCCCCACCCCCTGTCCCAATTTTTCACATTTGCTGTCTGGTCACCCTACATACGGGACACCTGCTAAAATTACTCATATTCAAGTGAGTTCAATGGCAATCAATCAGAACTATGCAGTACAAACACTCAAATTAATATTAAGTTGACTGAACCACTGTTAACAAGAAATACTGTATAGTTGGATTCTTTTTATTTACCTTCTTATCTTTAAGGCTTTAGGGGTCACATGGGGAGGGGTGACACACACACCCCTAGCCTCCCCATGTTATGCTTATAAAAAGCACACGAGGTTTTTTTATAGGAGGATAGCTCAGTGATTTAGCATTGGCCTGCTAAACCCAGGGTTGTGAGTTCAGTCCTTGAGGGGGCCATTTAGGGATCTGGGGCAAAAATTGGGGATTGGTCCTGCTTTGAGCAGGGGGTTGGACTAGATGACCTCCTAAGGTCCCTTCCAACCCTGATAAATAAATAAAATTAAAAAAAGGCAATACACCGCATTTATTGAGAATACAGCAGTTAGCATATGCTTTTTAATTACACACACAAACATCATGCACACAGTCCCACCAGTCGATGTTATAGTTACCAGTTTAGAGTCTGGATTAATTTAGTGGCCAGCCAGATTGATCATAGAGGGAAGCCGGGCTTTGTTGGTCGCAATCCGAGGCTTTTGGAGTTGTTGGCAAGACGAACCCAAAGTCCCATCGCAAAGCACTCCGTTTTTAATAGGTTTTTTTTTTTTTGCTGTGTCATTTTATGACCAGTTACTTCATAGAATCTCAGGGTTGGAAGGGACCTCAGGAGGTCATCTAGTCCAACCCCCTGCTCAAAGCAGGACCAACCCCGACTAAATCATCCCAGCCAGGGCTTTGTCAAGCCTGACCTTAAAAATCTCTAAGGAAGGAGATTCCACTACCTCCCTAGGTAACCCATTCCAGTTCTTCACCACCCTACTAGTGAAAAAGTTTTTCCTAATATCCAATCTAAACCTCCCCCTCTGCAACTTGAGACCATTACTCCTTGTTCTGTCATCTTCTACCACTGAGAACAGTCTAGATCCATCCTCTTTGGAACCCCCTTTCAGGTAGCTGAAAGCAGCTATCAAATCCCCCCTCATTCTTCTCTTCTGCAGGCTAAACAATCCCAGTTCCCTCAGCCTCTCCTCATAAGTCATGTACTCCAGCCCCCTAATCATTTTTGTTGCCCTCCGCTGGACTCTTTCCAATTTATCAACATCCTTCCTGTAGTGTGGGGCCCAAAACTGGACACAGTACTCCAAATGAGGCCTCAGCAGTGCCGAATAGAGGGGAATGATCACATCCCTCGATCTGCTGGAAATGCCCCTACTTATACAGCCCAAAATGCCGTTAGCCTTCTTGGCAACAAGGGCACACTGTTGACTCATATTCAGCTTTTTGTCCAATGTAACCCCTAGGTCCTTTTCTGCAGAACTGCTGCCCAGCCATTCGGTCCCTAGTCTGTAGCAGTGGATGGGATTCTTCCGTCCTAAGTGCAGGACTCTGCACTTGTCTTTGTTGAACCTCATCAGATTTCTTTTGGCCCAATCCTCTAATTTGTCTAGGTCCCTCTGTATCCTATCCCTACCCTCCAGCGTATCAATCACTCCTCCCAGTTTAGTGTCATCTGAAAACTTGCTAAGGGTGCAGTCCACACCATCCTCCAGATCGTTGATGAAGATATTGAGCAAAAACAGCCCCAGCACCGACCCTTGGGGCACTCCACTTGATACCGGCTTCCAACTAGACATGGAGCCATTGATCACTACCCGTTGAGCCCGACCATCTAGCCAGTTTTCTATCCACCTTACCGTTCATTCATCCAGCCCATACTACTTTAACTTGCTGGCAAGAATACTGTGGGAGACTGTATCAAAAGCTTTGCTAAAGTCAAGAAATAGCACATCCACTGCTTTTCCCTCATCCACAGAGCCAGTTATCTCATCATAAAAGGCAATTAGGTTAGTCAGGCATGACTTGCCCTTGGGGAACCCATGCTGACTGTTCCTGATCACTTTCCTCTCCTTTAAGTGGTTCAGAATTGATTCCTTGAGGACCTGTTCCATGATTTTTCCAGGGACTGAGGTGAGACTGACTGTCCTGTAGTTCCCCAGATCTTCCTTCTTCCCTTTTTTAAAGATAGGCACTACATTAGCTTTTTTCCAATCACCTGGGACCTCCCCCGATTGCCATGATTTTTCAAAGATAATGGCCAATGGCTCTGCAATCACATCGGCCAACTCCTTTAGCACCCTCAGCTGCAGTGCATCCGGCCCCATGGATGGCTTTTTTTATGATAGCATTCCAAAACACCTCCGGGGGTGGGTTGTGGTGTAATTCTGTCCTGGTTTCAATTTAATTAACTATTTTGTGTTTAAGGGTGCTAGCCTCCACCTCAGGGTCATCAATTTGCCCTTCCTTAATTATGGATGCTTGATGTTTCTCTGGCATCTGTGACAGGGTCAGGCCAGATGGCTACAAGAGAGTGGTTGAAGGCAGATATATTAGCCCTAGGTTAAGTAGGTCCCTTTTCCCTGGGTAAGGTAACAGGGAAGGTTCCAGAACACTCAGGAACTTTCTGGAAACAATTAAGGCAGACTAACATGGCTACCCCTCTGATAATTAAGGCAGACAGGCTGATTAGAACACCTGCTGCCAATCAAGAAGCTGCTAGAATCAATTAAGGCAGGCTAATCAGGGCACCTGGGTTTAAAAAGGAGCTCACTTCAGTTTGTGGTGTGCATGCGAGGAGCTGGGAGCAAGAGGCACTAGGAGCTGAGAGTGAGAGGGCATACTGCTGGAAGATCCTGTGGTGAGGATAAAGAAGGTGTTGGGAGGATTCCATGGGGAAGTAGCCCAGGGAGTTGTAGCTGTCATGCAGTTGTTCCTGAAGGCACTCTAAACAGCTGCAGTCCACAGGGCCCTGGGCTGGAACCCGGAGTAGAGGCTGGGCCCGGGTTCCCCCCAAACCTCCCAACTCCTGATCAGACACAGGAGGAGTTGACCTGGACTGTGGGTTCTACCAGAAGGAAAGATCGCTGAGGCAAGCAAAATCCGCCTATAAGTGCAGGACCCCCCGAGGTAGAGGAGGAACTTTGTCACACGTCGTTAAGTCTCTATGTTTTTTCCTTGACCATCTGGCTTTAACAATGGCCTTCACACCTTATCTTTGTCTGATGAATTTATTTCTTATTCACACAAACAGTTCTTTACGGAGACCTTCAAAGGTATACAAATAGCAGCATTTTGAGTTAAACAAAAAAGGCATTGTAAATTAAACCTGACTAAATTTTGTAACTATTTTTTTTACATTGGGTCCTGGACCTTCAAAATTCCTTTAATTTAGTTAACGTAGACACAGACGAGGTCCTGTCTTTTACTTACCAGGCATGATATTAACTATCCTATTCATTTATTTTAATTCTTTAAATCTTAAGCCTTACTACAAAACATGCAATATATATAACAAAACATACTCAATTATCTAGCACAATACCCATGGTACAACACCCACACACATGGGGAGAGGTGACACACATGCACTCCTGTACACCTCTCTCACATGGGGTCAAAAGGCAGCTAACACCTCTAAGCTGCTGCTAGCCACCAACATAACCCAGTCACCTTTGGCTACGGTGCGGGCAGGAATGGATTAAGTCCTAAGGATGCATTGTGCACTAGGCCCAGGGAACCTGACTACAAGGGCTTAAGTGAACCTGGCCAGAGAGGTGGCTCAGCATAGGAGAGTGCCTAGGGGATGGAGGAGCCCCACGCTCCCTCAGGGCAGGACCCAGGATAATGGGGGGTCAGGTGAAGAGGGTGCTAATCCCCTGTCCTGGGGGCTGATGTGGAGCCTGCAGGTTGGGGCATGAACAGGATGGAAATCACTTCCCCCCCAACTTCAGAGCTTAGCTGAGGGGTGGAGAGGCTTCCCATACCAGCGCTGTGCAGGGCTTTGGCACATGCGGGGATTGGCTCCTCCTGGCCAGCGCCTCAAGCCAGAGGGTCTTGGGCTTTCACGGGGCGCCAGCCCAGCTAGAGTGGGGGAAGGAAGGAGCCTGTCGAACAGGCTGTTGGTGAGCTGAGCGCTCCGACCAGGGGCTGGTTCTCCACAAATGCTGGGAGTGGGATGTGCCCCGCCAGGGTGATATGGAAGAGCAGCGGGACGGGGGGGAGGGGCAAAGCAGGGAGGGGAGCACATAAAGGGCCAATGGGTAGGCAGCAGAAAGCCAGCCCCCTTACCCATGTCCACTCCCACCCCCCAAAGTTGAGGCCAGCAGCTGGGAGCGCTGCAGCACCCCCCGCAGCCCTAGTTCCCGCACCAATACTGATGGGGGAGGGAGATAGAAAATATGGGACAATTTGCCCATTTTTAAGAAAAAGTTGGGACACCTGAAGGAAGGCTTAAATATGCGACTGTTTCTTTAAAAACGGGATGTCTGGTCACCCTAGCGATAGGCACATTCCAACCCAAGCCCTCCGAGCGCCTCCCTGGAGTGTGAAGCCCCTGCTCCACTGCAAACTCACAATATTTACGGATTTGCTGTTTGGAAAGGAACAGTCCACCCCAGCTTACCAGTTCCAGCTCAGATCACCTCTTTGCTTAACACACGACACTTAGATATGTCTATAATGAAAACAAACACGTTTTTATTTAACAAAGTATAGATGTAACCCCTCTTTCAGTGCTGGCTTAGTACCTGAATGCAGTGCAAACAGGAGAGGGGTACCTCACAGTTTTTGGACAATTCCAACGTTTCGGTCACCCTGGGCTCATTTCGCGGTGCTGATGGTAGGTGCCTGCCTCCCCATCCTTGTATGCTAAAGGATCAAGCTACTTGGCGGTGCTTCCAGTGAGACGAGGGATAACCACACTAAGGCTGTGGCTACAGCACTTGAACTCACAAATAATTCAAGCTCACACAAGCAAACACATTAAAAACAACAATTATAAACTTTATGTAAGGACGTGACCAAAGAGAAATAGACAATCAGTGAAAAATTAAATGATTAGAAATCAATAATGCTTTGTAATTATGAAAGGCTCTGCCAAGAGGTATACTAGGTCAGGTGACCACACACTCTCTCATTGTTCCTAAACAAAAGTGTCCCTTCCCACACTCACTCCCAGCTCTGTCTGTCCCCCACATTTCAGGTGGGCCATGTGGAGACATGTTGCAGACCTGTAAGGAGATGCTGTTAGAAACACTTTATTATATTGAGAATTGGCAGTACAGGTCTTGATGACCCAGGAAAATGAAAATCCTTCTGCAGATGCAATGTGCCTTCATGGTGCAACGTTACTATTTAACTCCCCATATAACTCTAATACAGGATACTCCCTCAGGTCCCATTTCTGGCTGAGTGGTCAGGAGACTGACTCAGGCAAACAGGACTTACCACCCACTCTCTTCTGAAACAATGCTGACAGCTTTTAAAGTTTGAAACCCATGGGCTCAGTTGGAAGCTGGTGAGGCCTCTGGATCCAAAATCCCAGATCTGGTATGGGCTGGCTGCAGGGCAGGTAGGCTGGAGGCAGTGAATGGCAGGAGAGACAGGCCGTCTCCTCCAGTTGCTGGCAGGTGGTGACAGGAGGATTGTCCCCTCCTGGGGCTTTTCTGCAGGCTGGGGTTACAAGTTAGGCCAGTTGCTGGGCCTGGAAGTGCTGTGCTGGCAGACTGTAGGCAGACCTGCTCTCCCCTCTGCTTCCCAACTGGTCCCCCCCACCTGGAGGGAAAGCCGAGATATTCATAGCCTTCCTCTTGCTTTCCCAGGCCTCCAGGACTCCCCACAGGGTCAGAGACAGTGGCCTCCCCAGGAATTGAAATTAGGGGGGGGTGTCACTAAATTGGCATGTAACTAGTTCACAAAACTGGGGGAGTGTTGGGGAAATTCAGGGGGGGGGAGGGGGGGGAGTAGGGAAATCACTGGTCAGAGACTGCTTGCAGTCTGCCTAGCTGTCTTCTGGCCTCTGAGAACTGCTGTTCTCTCTCCTCCTTCCATTGGTTGAAAAAGGAGGGTTGCCAGGGTGAGGATCGCATCCTACTCCCCTTCTCTCCCACTGCTGGGGAAGTCAACAGTGCAGGATTCTGTTGTGGACTTCACAGGGCCCCAAAAGGTATGTCTCTTCCTTTGGGATAGAGCCCCCTTGCTAAGGGGTGGGAGTGGCACTACATAATCAAGTGGTAGCCAACAGAACTATTGGAAACAAATACTTACATATAAAATAAAATCTTAACACATTCTGGAACCTAGACTTAATTAACTAAATACTCTCATGTCCAGTAAAGTATTGCTCCCCAGTGCTTTCCTGCCAGGCAGACTGTTAACCCTTTTCCATGAGAGAAGACATGCTGTCAGCTTGTCTCGTAGATTAAGGATGCAGCATGTCATCTGCACTCCCAGATATGCCCCCACAATCCATTGTCTTTACTCATAAACAGTATGATCCCTTGCCGCTGTTTATGTCTTCCTGTAAATCTGGTAAATTTTGCAATCTTTCAACTGGTATCAGTCTCAGTGTGCAAACAGGCATCCATGTGAGACATAAAATGGCCAATACACACATGGCCAGACAGAGAGATAAATGTCTGCAACCTCCTGCTTAAAAAGAACCTATGTAAGACATGACCTCTTGGTTACCTGTCTTAACTCCAAGGCTTTGAGATCATAATTCCCCAAATAGATACATAACTCCTTAAATATTATCACTCATACATTTTCAAAAATAATTAGTCAGTAGGCTACTGGCTCTTGATAGAGATCTTACAGGCAACCATTTAGTAACTTAACATGCATATATCTGACCCATGTAAAGCCCTGTGCATCCCCTGTGCCCTATGTCAATTGGCACCAAGGGGTTCCTTGGTCACACTCAGCTAACCACTTTCATAGATTTTAATGCCAAAAGAGACCATTAGATCATCTAGTCTGACCTCCTGTATAATACAGGCCTTAGAATTTCACCCCATTATCTCTGTATTGAGCCCAATAACGTGTGTTCGACTAAAGTATTTCTTCCACTTATATCATGATCATGGTAATTGTGCAAAGATTCACAATGCTTTATCCTTGCCGAGTATTATTTGGATTAAATAATAGTCGAATTCTTAGAAAACAGATGACCAACATTCTACTCCCAGGGTTTTGTTCCTTTATATGGCATGCACGTATGTTTAGAAAACAGTAAGTTTGAATCTGGGTCCAACAGCTCTCGAGGCATGTTAAAAAATTAAACAAAAGTAAAACTGACCTATACATCCAAACAAGAACGGTGTGTGCAAAATCCTCATTCTACCCTTCAGCCTTCTTTTAGATCAATTTCTAGTGTATGTTGCTGTCTGGATTTTAGAATTAATTTATTTCAGTTGTACTGTTTAACTGTCTGTTATGGCCATTAATCTCACTTTTAGTTTGGACACTCCCCAAAACTCCTGGAGATGTAGATTACTACCAGGACAACCATATAGACGGAAATGACCATTATAAAGGGGATTACACATATTTATTTGCTCATTTATCACAGCCACTTTCAAAGCCAAGCTACTTTTGGCCCCACAGAGATGAAAGGGGGGACGGGGAGTGCAAGAGACAACGGCCCTCACCCCCTTCGGGTTCTTCAGCTTCAATATAGCCATAAATAGAACCACAATGACAGTTTTCTACAACTGCAACGTCCCTTCAGCTCTAAAGCAAGCACAAAGAGGCACAGATACAACTCCACAACTGCAGTGCGCCTACAGACTTTCTATAGACAGCCTAGTCCCTACTGGATCACGGACATTGACATGCAGCCACTGACAGACAGACAAACAAAAAGTCAGAGGATCCTCCAGGGCGGTTGCATACAGAAGTAATATCTTGTGTTTCAAGTGGATCTCTAGAGGATCCCTCAGCTTCAATGCAACAAAAGGTAGAACTAGCGACCCTATAGTTGAGGCTCTCTCAGCTTCAGTGCCTCCTGGAGAGAGGTATTGCCCCCTGGGAGATACCTCAGCGTCACAGCAGCAACACCGTCACCTCTAGCATCCTCCCGCTTCAGAGCGACAACGTCACCTGTACCCTCCCCCGCACCCCCAGCAGGGGCAACGACCCCTTTGCTTTCAGGGCCAGCGGCTGGGGCTCCCTTGGTGCGCGTGTCACCCCAGGCTGCCATGGCGCGAGCAGCCCCCAGGGACGCGTCCCCGCTCCTGCCGGGGAAGGGGCCCCGCTGCCCGCCTGCGGTCGGAGGAGAGCGCGGAGGGGGCCAGGCGAGGGGTTTGCTCGGACACGCTGCTGGCGCCAGAGTGGCTGGAACTCCCCCATCGCTGTGCCCTGGGCAGACCCCAGGTAGCCTCCTCCCCGGGGGATGACCGTGGAGGCAGCTGGGTAAAGCTTCACTCCGGGGATGGGAGAAATTCCCCAGCAGGAGACTCTCCCCGTCCTAGCGGTTCTGAGTCTCCCTCCTGCAGCCAGCCTCACCTGCCCGCTGCTCCTTGCGCTGCTCCCAGACCAGGTGTGACTGCTGAGTGCTCACACCTGCCTTCCCCGGTGTGGGTGTGTCCCAGACGCTGCTCTTCCTAAACCTCGGTGCCTGTTTTACCCTGCCCCATTTAAAAATCAGACTGCTTCCTGCCACCCAGTTTCTACCTAGCTTGTTTCCCTTCCTCCACATACTGAAGGATCAGGTTTTAAGGTAATGCTCTGGGGCCCCCTTTCCACATCTCCTATCAGTGACTCCTTTCCCTGAAGCTATAAAGAGTCCTGTGACACCTTATAGACTAACAGACGTATTGGAGCATAAGCTTTCGTGGGTGAATACATGCATCCGAAGAAGTGGGTATTCACCCACGAAAGCTTATGCTCCAATATGTCTGTTAGTCTAAAGGCTTTGGCTACACTTGAAACTTCAAAGCGCTACCGCGGCAGTGCTTCGAAGTGCGAGTTTGGTCACGCACCAGCGCTGGGAGAGAGCTCTACCCGGGCTGCAGGGACTCCACCTCCATGAGGGGAATAGCTTACAGCACTGGGAGCACGGCTCCACGGGCGCTTTACAGCGCTGTAACTTGTTGCGCTCAGGGGGGTGTTTTTTCACACCCATGAGTGAGAAAGTTGCAGCGCTGTAAAGTGCCAGTGTAGTCATAGCCTAAGGTGCCACAGGACTCTGTAGCTTCTACAGATCCAGACTAACACAGTTACACCTCTGATCCTTTCCCACAGTTACCCGCTGCCCAAAACAAGAAAACCATTTCTGGTGAAGACATGTCGCTGTGTGGACTAGAAATGGGTAAAATGACTAAAGCCTCCAACTGTGGTTCTTTCCTGCTAAAATGATTTTAAACATCTCCTAAAAAATTCAGAGAGTTGATTCAGAAATGATGATTATCCCATGCTGATAGTCCCATGCTGAGCTTCAGTTCATTTGCAAATTTGACACCATCAGCTCAAGATTAAACAAAGACTATGAATGGCTAGCCAACTACAAAAGCAGTTTCTGCTCCCTTGGTGTTCACACCTCAACTGCTAGAAAAGGGCCTCCCCCTCCCTGATTGAACTAACCTCGCT
Organism: Chelydra serpentina; assembly: GCA_037349315.1. NCBI lineage: Eukaryota > Metazoa > Chordata > Testudines > Chelydridae > Chelydra > Chelydra serpentina. The sequence continues at coordinate 24,498,194 of JBAIAC010000048.1, forward strand.
ATCTCTAGCCTGACTCTTCTCTGCATATTTATACCTGCGTCTGGACATTTCCACTGCATGCATCTGAAGAAGTGGGTATTCACCCACGAAAGCTTATGCTCTGATACGTCTGTTAGTCTATAAGGTGCCACAGGCCTCTTTGTAACATTTATTATAACATTTATATAGTCTGGAGGTAGCACCTCAAGGCCCCAACCAGAGAACATGGCCTCATTGCGCTAAATACTGTACACAGATATAATTAAAGATGGTCCCTCCCAAACAGCTTATCATCACAAGTTTTTTATTAAAAATGTTGGTAAATACATAGTGATAGGTATGTAGACCTGGATACATGACTGATTTTTCACTGAAAATCTTTATATCTACTTTATTAATTTTCTGGCAATTTAGATTAAAGATGGATACTGTAGCTAAGGCAATTCTGCCTGATGTTAGTTTACTTTAAAAAACTGTTTCCCAGTTATTGGCCATCTCCTCTGGGTTGTGCTATATAAGCAGCAATGGTGGGTGTCCATGGCATATTGCATGGCCTAAATTTCAGCCTGGGAACAGCTCTGGGTTGATGCCCCAGTTACGGTATAAGATTCTGCCCCTCTTAGCCCAACCCCTTCCTCAGTCACCTGTGTTAAACCAGTTCACTCAGGCTCTGTACACATGAGGATGACCTCACCCATTAATTCCTTCTTCACCTTGATCACTCTTACAGGTATTTGGATAATTCAGAGATTTTCAGGAGTTCCTAGTTCACATCTGCGTAAGGCAGAAAGACAAATAAATTACATTCTAATTACCTCCTGAAAAGTTTGTACACCTGCTCTAGGCCCTAGGGGAAATTTAATTAAGTGCAAAGAATCTGGTAGATCTCTCAGATCACCTCTTACTCAAAAGGGGCAGGACATAGTCTTGTGACTTTTTAAGGTCAATATAGTTTATCTGTTACTATAAAAGGGGAGAAGAGGAAACACCCTGCGTGTGGTGAGAAAATAAGGTCTTTACCTGAATACACAGCATGCCTGAATTGAGCAATTGGTGGGTGCAGCACCATATAAAATGTATTATCTCCTCAGTGTATTTCCTCTAAAGACAACCTGCCAAATTTACACAGGGTGTCAAGGCTGATTCCCAACTCTGTCACTCCGAGTGAAGAAGTGCGGCCCCCCAAGGATTTTAAAAATGAAACCTTGCCACTACAGGCTTGTATTAAACTCCCAAGGTTACAGCTTTTCTCTGACCTTAGCTTGGTAAATGCTGCCACCACCCAAATGCAAAACCCCTTTGAACCCAGGAAGGGGCACTTGGGAATTCCTCCCCGTGGAGTACCCTCAAGCCCTTTCACACCCCCTCAGGGGAAGAGCTGAGAAAGAAAACAAAGGAAATTAGCTGTGGCTACCAGCTAATTAAACAACACACACAAACTTCTTAGGACACCAAAAATCCAATCCTGTTCTTAAAAAAGGTAGAATTTATTAAAAACAAAAAGAAAGAAAATACATCTGGAACTTAGGCTTTTTCTAGATTTTAAAAGAGCAATTCCAAAAATCAAGCACCCAAAATAGCTTTCTTGGGGGTTCAGATTAAAAGGTTACAAGCAAACAAAAGCATCTGGGGTTATCACAGAGGGGTCCACAAGCCAATAAGAAATAAAAGAAATAACCCTAATCGCATGTAGCTAAACATTCTGATCTACTTACACCTGTGGGTTGTTAAAAGTAGTTCTAGATATGATCTGATGATTTTCATATCTGGTTCAAACTTTACACAGCACTTTACACATTGCACATGCACTCTCAGAGGGGTGGATTACACCCATTTGTAACATGTCCTTGATCTCCCTTTCTATTGCGGTTTTGGCTTGAGGAGCCATCCGGTAGGGTTGGGCTCTAATTGGGCAAGCATCACATGTGTCAGTGGAGTGGTACGTCCATTCTGTCTGTCCTGGGGTAGTTGAAAACATTGGTGCGAAGCTGGTGCACAGCTCCTGGATTTGCTGTTGCTGTTTATGCCCAAGGGTCATGGAAAGGCTCACCTCTTCCACGCCACTGTCATAATAGACTCCTTCAGGCCACTCAGCATCATCTCTCTCCTGGGCTGTGAACTGGAGAACCTTGATTTCTCGGGAATAAAAGGGCTTTAGAGAATTAACATGGTATACTTTAGGTTTTAGGGTAGGGTCTGGTTATGCTAGGAGGTAATTAACAGCTTCCAGATGCTCTTGGACCATAAATGGCCCCTCCCACAACGCTTCCATCTTATTGGCCCAGAGCACTTTCAGGACCATGACTTGGTCACCTACTCTGAAGCAACGCTCTCTGGCATGTTTATCATACCAGGCCTTTTGCTCCTGTTGAGCATCCTGTTGGTTTTCTTGAGCAAGGGCTAGAGAGCCTTTGAGGGTGTTTTGCAGGTTGGTTACAAAGTCCAAAATGTTAGTTCCTGGAGAAGATGTTACCCCCTCCCATTGCTGCTTTACCAACTGTATTGGCCCCTTAACTTTGTGTCCATAAACGAGTTCAAAGGGTGAAAATCCCAAACTGGGATGTGGTATAGCTGTTATACCAATAAAATAAAAATCAGCAGGATCTTATTAAAGGGGATAAGACAAAATGTCACATTTATTGTGAATACAAAAATAATTATAGTAAGCAGTCAGTTATAGCTATAACATTTCATTCAGTTTCACACACACACACACACACACACACACACACACACACACACACACACACACACACACACACACACACACACACACACACACACACACACTCTGCAGCTGCTAGATAGTTACCAGTCCTGAATGTACTTTCAGTTCGTGGCTTGGGTTCGTAGCTTGCGGCAGCTAACTGGCCAGGAAAGCTGGGCACAAGGAAGGGCTAGGTCTCTGTTGGGCATACACTGATGCCCTTCCATGTTGGCAGCAGAATGTTACCCTTCAAGCCTTCCATCTCACCCATCTTTTCTTAAAGGCTTTTAGTTTGAATCCAGAGTTTATAGGTCTTGCTGTGTCACCCTGCTTCTGGGGTCAGTGTGATTGATCACCCATCAATTGCAGAGGTGACTTTCAGCCTGGGACCTGGCTTTGATGTTCCTTCAATTGTACCTTTGTTCTTTTCTCTTTAGGGTGGACTCCTCTTACTTTGTCAGGGCTGTTGTCTGCATCTTCAGCCGTTGGTGTTTATGCTTTATTTCATCAGGACAGGCTGGGGCTGGAGTCTGATTCCATCATCCATACATACCTCATTCACACATCTAAACTAAACTAATAAGATACATCAGGGTTTGCAAAATGAAGTTGCAGCAGGTTTTTACAAACTGGAGTGAGCATTTTAAAATGGAGTTTGAGTTCAAGTGTAAGGAATGGCAAACAGTGAACAGACGTTACAATATAGACAAGTATAATGAATGGCAAACAGTGGGCAGAAGTTACAGTGTTGAAACAGTGCAAGTTCCAGTGTTTTGAGCAGCAATTGGATTGAAAGTGAAACTTACAAGGGCAGCTGGCTGAACAGCTATGGTTCTTAACAAGCAGCTTAATTGTGTTATTGGGGTACGCAGTTTTAGGAATGAATGTAGTTTCATTCATAAAACTTTACTTATGAAGTTATATTAATAAAGTGAACAATTACACACAATTTCATTTATCAGTTCTACACAGCCCTGTAGGCAAAAAGCAACTATTGCAACACTAGGTCCCAATCACTGGAGTGCTCATTCACGAATTTACGTATCATGGCGCCCAAAGTCCCATTAAACTTCTCCACTAGGCCATTTGTTTGATGGTGGTGAGGGTTGGCAACCAAGTGGTTCACTCCATGAGCTTCCCAAAGACGTTTTATGGTCCCTGCCAGGAAGTTACTTCCCGAATCCATAAGGATATTGGAGTGCCAACCTACCCTGGCAAAAATGTCTCTCAATGCCTGGCTCATGCTTTTAGCCCTAGTGTTGCTTAGAGCCACTGCTTCTGACCATTGGGTGGCAAAATTCATGAAAGTCAGTATGTACTGCTTTCCTCTGGGTGTCTTCTTAGGGAAAGGACCCAGAATATCCAGAGCTACACACTGAAATGGAACCTCAATGATGGGGAGTGGCTGGAGAGGGGCCTTGACCTGGTCTTGGGGCTTTCCCACCCTCTGGCACACCTCACAAGACCGGACATAGGCAGAAATGTCCTCACCCATCCCCTCCCAGTGGAATGACTTCCCCAAACGGTTCTTGGTCCTGTTCACCCCAGCATGGCCACTAGAGTGATCATGGGGTAAGCTCAAGAGTTTTCCCCTATACTTAGTTGGAACTACCAACTGTCTCTGAGCACAGTCTTCCTTGTGCTGACCAGAAAGGGTCTCCTTGTATAAGAGTCCTCCTTCCATAAGAAACCTGGACCTATTAGAAGAGCTGAGAGGTGGTGGATCGCTTTGTGCCGCCAAGCTCCCTTGAGTCTCTCATCTGCTTCCTGTTCTGCCTGGGACTGCTCCCTTGATGCTGGAGACATTAGTTCCTTGTTGGGCTGTGGACTTAGGCTTGGTCCCACTGGAAGCAATGCAGGTGATGGGGTTGTTTCTGTTGACTGTAAACCGCTCTTCACTGGTGCAATAGGTGGTATTTCAGGCTCCAGTTGAGCCTTTTGTGCCGGTTTAGCTGCTACTGCAGGTGCAAGCTCTGTGGAGCCCTTTGGTGCTGGGTCCCTTGACTCTGGTGGGCTCTGGTGCTGACTGCTCTGCCAGTTTCGATTATTGGGCTGGTTCTGGCTGGATCCCAGGAACTGGGTTTACAACTGCTGCCAGAGACTTTGGTTTGGGGGTCGGGTTCTACCACATCTGGCTGGGTCCCTGTAGGAGGCTCAGGACTGGAGTTAGGTGTGGGGATGGGGTGGTCAACCGGGGGGGGGGCTTTTTGTTAGCCTCACATTGTTGGCTAAGTCTTCTCATAGCAGCATGGGAATGGGATAATCATCATAGACTGCAAAAGACCATATCCCTGACCAGCCCTTGTACTGGACAGGCAACTTGGCTGTAGGCATGTTAAAAGAGTTGGCCTTAAAGGGTTGCACTGTCACTTGGGACTCTGGGTTGATGAATTTGGGGTCCACCAGGGATTGGTGGATAGCTGACACCTTTGCTCTAGTGTCTCTCCATGCAGTAATCTTCCTCTCGCCCACACTCACAGTTTCCCTTCGCTCTGGGGGTATTTGCGAGACATCTGAGCCTAAAGGCTCTTGGTGGGACTCTGGGGTGATGAGTTGTAGCTGGCTGGTGCTCTTGGGGCAGTTGGCCTTCACATGCCCCAGCTCATTACATTTAAAGCATTGCCCAGCTGACTGTGGGCTGGGGCAAGGTGGGTGGTTGGAGAGTGGGTTGGTGGGATGAGAGGGCATCTGGGATCTCCCAGGCTGTGTGGTGGGCTCCTCCTTGCAACGTGGGGCTTTGGGCTGACCCCACTGGTGGGGTGTTGTCTCGGGTTGCCCCTTCTGATATCCACTCCAACTGCTACTAGCTTTCTTCTTCTCCACCACCTCCACTCATTTGGTTCCAATCTCCGCCGCCTTGATTACAGTTTTGGGCTTCCCATCTAGGATGTACCTTTCTATTTCCTCAGGAACACCCTCTCAGAACTGCTCCATTTGCATTAGGAGAGACAGATCTTCCAGAGATTTAACACTTGCTCCTGATATCCAGGCATTCCAATTTTTTACAATGTGGTGGGCATGTCAGGAAAATGGTTTTACAATGTGGTGGGCATGTCTGGTTTCCACTGTAGGGCTCTGAACCACCGATGGGCATGCTCTGGTGTTAGCCCCATTCTAATTCTGGCCCTTTGTTTAAAAATGTCGTACTCGTTCATGTGTTCTTTAGGCATTTCAGCTGCCACCTTAAGGGTCCACTGAGTTGCGGCCTCAGCTCCACCATACACAGGTGTATAGGGTTGTTGTACCCAAGGCAGGCCCTTTCGAAATTTTCTAAGATGGCCTCTGTATTAATCGTCTACCTTGTATGTGGGGAATTTCTTGGAATGGGGAGCAGTACCTGGAGAAGGACTGTTAGGGTTACCTGGTTGATCCAGCTTAGCCTTTTCCAGTTCTAAGCACTTCATCTCTAACTCCGCCTCCAAGTGCTTCACCTGCATTTCCACTTCCAACTCCAAGCGCCTCACCTCTCTTTCCGCTTCTGCCTCCAAGCGGTTCGCCTCTCTTCTCTCCTCCGCTTCCAACTCCCAGCACTTCACCTCTCTTTTGTCCTCCGCTTCCAAGTGCATCATCTGTAGGAAGAAATTCCTGTCTTCCGCAGTCAGAACTCCGTCTGGGTTAAGAGCATCCCTCCAGCTTGGCACCTGGATCTTGGTTGGGGAAGGGCTGACCCTTCCCTCCTGGGAAGTCCCCTTTCCCTCATCTGCTCCCTTCATGTCCATCATGGAGTTGTATGTCTGTCTTCTCTGTGGCGTGCCGCTTTGGAAAGACTGTTTTTTCTAAGGTTTTGGTGCCTGACCTCAATCTCATGCACAGGCTGCCCTAATCTAGCCTAACTATTTCATTGCCACAAAGACATTTGGAGTTCAGATAAGTAGTTCTAGATCTGATGTGATGATTTTCATATCTGGTTCAAATTTACACAGCATTCCTGCTACCCTGTCTCTTCAGCCCAGAGAGCCACAGACAAAGGGAAAGTTTCCTTCCCAATTTTAAAAAGTTCTACCTCCCCATTGGCTTTTTTGGCCAGGTGTCCACTTTTTTTTCTTTATCTGGGGGACTTTTTAACCCTTTACAGGTAAAGCAAGTAAAGAACAGCTACCAAGAGGGATTTTACAGCTAATTGGCTGGCTGGGTGTCCATCAAAGGGAGCTATCCCCCCACTTTATTTATCACACAGGGTCTGTGACAGTTTTGGGCAGATAGAAGAGCAAGAGAGATCTACTACAGCCATCTAATTAGTACACAGCAAGAGGTCAGAGATAGGTAAATATCAAGAATTCCCTGCTCAGGTGATAACCTATCTGCATTTTCCATAAGCATCCTGGGCCACACCATCAGCTGGTAGAAATGAGGTCTTTTTCTCCAGTGCAAACTTTAATGAGCCAAGAATCATTTTAGTTTGTTAGAGTTAAATGAACATTCCACGACATCTACAATTATGCAGAGTGCAGCAGAGCAGGCACACCATTTGGGTTGCCTCTTTCTCCCCACACAATGCTTCATACCACATGTTATTTTTATGAATGATGCATATAACTAAAATATGTAACTTGTTTTCCTGCTGCTTCTAGTTTACAATTTCCCCAGGCTGTTCCTACTAATCCCACAAATCCACCAACCCAAACTGTTAGCATCAGGAAAAGGGTTGCCCACTCTAATTTCCAAAGCAGCCCCTCAGGACAGTATCAAGGCTGAACAACCGACAGCTGCTGGCACTGTATTTTCCATCACCCTCCTCCTGGTAAGTCAAAAACTGTGTGTGTCATTGGCAAATTATTTTACTCTGACAATGCTTTGGTGACAAAATTGGTCACAGAAGTTTAGCTAATGTGTTAATAAGTGCTTCACAGACAGTATTTCAGAGTTTGTTATCAGTGTTTGTGTCTGGTTAGGATTCCTAATGTGCCATGTTGAATAAAAAGTTTGTCCTTGATTTTCGATCAGTCACAGACAGGATACAAAATTGACTTAGTTGCTCAGCAGGGGAAGCAAGTGAGGGTCTCTTCATTCACCTAGCATTTCCGTGTCACAGAGTCCCCTAATTAAAACAATTTAACCAACTGTATTTTGATTGTGTTTTATTCATAATGTGATATGAGAATTAATAAAGTATGAATTGCTCCTACAGTTTAAATTGCCAGTTAATATTTCTGTATAAAGAAACATTCAGTGCAATCAAATTAAAGCACCACATATGCCAGAAGGACGTGTTGTCAAGATAGCATGGCTAGGCTTAGGCAAATGGCAGGTTCTGGTGGAATGAGGATTTCGTGGATCATGAGATTGATTGAAGGTGAGATGTTGGCTAGAGAATGGTGTCTTATAGACTCCTAGACTTTAAGGTCAGAAGGGACCATCATGATCATCTAGTCTGACCTCCTGCACATTACATGGCACAGAACCTCACCCACACACTCCTGTAATAGATCCATAACCTCTGGGTGAGTTACTGAAATCCTCAAATCATGATTTAAAGATTTCAAGTTACAGAGAATCCACCAATCCTCCTAACCCCGCAGCCCCAGGTCAAGGCAGCTGAGTTGCGAGTTGCTGGAGGCAGTGTTGCTGTTGCTCTCGGTGCTGGGCCCCCAGCTCCTAGAGTAACTGCTGCTGCTGTGCCCCCAGCTGCTGCACCAATTGCTGTACCTGCTGCTGCTGGCTCTCAGCCAGATAGTTAATGAGCTTCTCAGACTCCATTTCCCCCCCCCCTCTTTTTTTTTCCTTTTAGGGTTCCCAACGGCGGGCTGCTGCAGCAGGGTTCCTTACTGCAGGGGTCGGGCCAATGCCTGCGTTCTCCACCAAGTGTAATCCATTGGGGGGAATGGCCCCTCCCCCTCCGGGTCTGTGGGCAACCAATCCACCTCTCTACGTCTCTGGGAAAGTGGGTTTTTTACCCACAAAAGCCTATGCCCAAATAAATCTGTTAGTCTTTAAGGTGGCCCCGGACTCCTCATTGTTTTTGTGGCGAGAGACTAACACGGCTACCCCTCTGATACATCTCTGGGAGATTGCCTGGTGTGGGGAATCAGCAGGGTGATGGGAGACGTGAGCACAGGTCTGTGGTCAGGGCTGAACGACAAGCCCAGCCCCTGGTCAGGGGCGGGGCAGCAAAGAGTCTCTGGCTCAGGTCTGCACTGAGGCTGGGCAGCAAACAGTCAGGCCTCCTAGCTCTGGTGGAGGGTCATCCTGGTCTCAGGGAAGAAGGCCTCTGTCAGGGCTTGCAGCTCCTCCAGGTTCGGGTCTCTAAATGGCCCTGGCAGTCCTGGCCAGTCCTCACCTTCCTCGGGTTCTGTGGCAGCCTCCCAGCTCAGGAGCTTGCAGGAAGCATCTGGCTCTTACGGAGGCTGGGCCCCAACAGCATTCTCCAGCCTGCCTTTTGTACTTCCTGTCCCGCCCACTGACTTTTGGCGGGAGGGTTGAGCATGGCGTGGGTCTGCCCACCAGGGTTCAGTGAGTGGCCCCTCCCTCTCCAGGTCTGTGGGTGGCCAGTTCAGTTGAGAGTGATACGTTTTTGTTTTAGAATATAAATGGTGCAAGACTTCCACTTCAGAAAATTCTTTGTAAATCTAATAAACAGCTGTGTTTGCACTGCCAAGGACCTCCTGGAGAGACTGAATAATTGTTGAAAAATTAAGAACCTCATCAAAAAGGAATAGATCTTCAAATTTCGAACAGTGCTTCAGAAGAACTGCAAAATGAAAACTGGCATTGATCTAGTTCCTTGGAATTAGTAGCAAGCATTATTACTGCTTCTGAAGCAATGAGATCATCTGAAAGCAAATGGAAGGAGTTATGTGAGGAAGCTGAAAACATAGCCAAGGAACCGGAAATTGCCTTTTCCCCCTCAGGCAGTAGCAAAAGTTGACCTCAGCACTGCAAACCAGCAAGGCCACAAAGAACAAACAAAATATACTCCAAGCTGGCACAGCTCTTTGTTTCTGGCACACAGCATCAGTCATCTGCACATGATGTTTTGAAGAGAAGTCAACAATATATAAAAACTGATTTCGACTGTCCTGTGCTGAATGAATTCTTGCAGAGCTTGGCAGAGGATTCACCTCTAACTGTAGTTAGTTGTCTGATTTTTTACATTTTATCAATCAAAAAAAATCCAAGGGTTTATAGGGCAGTAATGTACCTGGGCGGGAGCAAGGGGAGCGGCCGCTCCTCCTGTGAACAGAAGCGGTGCCTTAAAAAGGAAGCGGCGTCTTTTTAAGCGCCGCTTCTTGCACTCACCCGGCAGCGCTCCGGGTCTTCGGCGGCATTTCGGCGGCGGGTACCACCGAAGTATTATTACGGCGAGTGAGGACCCACCGCCGAAGTGCCACCGAAGACCCAGAGCACCACCGGAGGCGCTGCCGGGTGAGTACAGGGGGAGCCTGGGGAGGCGCCTTTTTATAGCGCCGCTCTCCCTGTGCTCCGGACCTGCCTACACTACTGTTATAGGGGCCTAAGTGGCTCCTGGGCCCTTGCTTAAAGTTGGGCTCCCCCCACATTGAAATCTGAAATGTCACCCCTGCAGCAGATTGCCACTTCAGTAAAGATCGCTTAGAATGGAGTTAATAATGCAAACACTGACATGATCTGTAAAGCTGTCTTCTCATCTAAAATCCGGAATATTGATAAAATACATGTTCTGAAAAAGAACTAATTTGACAACAGTTAACCACACATGAACAAAAGGACTATACTTCCACTACAGTCAATTCCATTTTTAACCTGTTCCGGAATAAAATTCACTTTTATTCCAGAATATTAGGGCACTTCCAAAATGGAGTAACTAGTCCAGAATAAGGTGATTTGTATTCTGGAGTACAGTATTCACGCAGGGAACTGTTCCGGAATAGCTATTGCAGAACAGCTTATTCCCATCAATTACTCCACGCTGACAAACAAGCCCTAAGGCAAATTGAGTAAGGATTGCACAACCAGGTGCTTAATGATCATCCTTGAAGTAATAACACATGATGCACTTGCACTTCCCTCTGTGGTGTATGTTTCATATAATATCAATATTTGTATTGTAAATGGTTGTGAATGAGACCATTGACTGTGATATTTAAAAAAGAAAATAGAAGTGGGTAAAGACAAAGTTTGGGTTTTTCTTTTAATGACTCAGCCCCAAAATAATACAGTATGTTGAAAGTCCAAAATAGAAAGAATAAGCAGAGCATTCACAAAATCTCATTGAAAAATGGCTCAAGACTCTATTATTCTTAGTTATTTTGGATTCTACCTTATACCTAATAAGGGAGGTACAATTGGGACCAAAATACTTATGTCCTTCATTGTTATATATCCAGGTTACTTTCTACTGCAGTGCCCCAGAATTCAACATTCAGAGAATTCACAGCCAGGCATTTTAGAAATTTAGCTTGAGAAATTGATCTAGGCAATTTCCAGTGGAGGAATGTGGAAACCTTAAGGGGTGGGGGAATAAAGATTTTTTATTTCAAATTTTGGAAAATGGTCCGATTTCTTAAACAAAAAACCCTCCAAAATAACCTGAATTCTGGTTTTTCCACCTAATCAAAAATAGAATCTATTTTCCAAGCAAAGCATGAACAATTCTGGACAGTCAAAATTTATTTCAGACTGAAAAATCAGTTGGCATGTAAATTGGAACATTTCTAACCAATCAGATTTCCCTGTGAAAATACCTATTTTGTGGAACTTTCATGAAAAAAAATTAAGTTACTGTCTCACAAAATGACCTAGAACAAAATAATATGAAATTTTTACAAAAGAACCCTCATATCTTTCTTTAGTATCTAGTTGCTATAAGGACAAGGTTTACTATTTTTAAATCTGCCTTATCAAAGTCTCTCTCTACTCCTCTCCCTGAAGCACTGATGCCCAGAAATGGTGGATCCAGGATACCTCCAGTGAACCTTTGTCTCCCACTTTTTAATTTGCTGTTCCCTATTGTCACTCCAATCTATCTGTAGTTCATGAAATTTCTGCCAAAGTTTCCATCTGCTTTGGAAGTACAGCACTTAGTATTTTTTCCCAAAAATAATTTTGTGATATTTCAGTGAGACTTTTCCAAGTGACATTAAGTTCCTTTCCCAAAATGTCTAAGTGTCTTGTGTCTGTGTTTCTTGTAGTTTCCAGGATTTACCCTAGCAGAGCTGTCTAACCACCTTACTATCAAAACACCTCCAAAGTAATGAGATTTCTAGACAGTAAATGCTGCTGGCTAAGTTAAACAAGACCAGAAAGATCAAGGATTGATACATTTAGTTTCCTTCATTTTAAAAATGACTTTTGATAAGCACAGAGACGTCATCAATTCCTTTTCAGACAACACATTTTTCTCTTCACAGGCATCCAAGATTCAATATTTTTTTTAAAAAAAAGTATATATTTCATTGGTAAAAAGAAAATTGACAAGTTTTCTGACTTGAATTCAAGAACTCCACTTCATCCACTGCAGTTACAATTCAATCCAATGTCTTATAAATAAATATCATCCTTAACATAGTGCCAGCACACACACCTCAATTCCCCCAATACATAATAATCATAGAATCGTAGGACTGGAAAGGACCTCAAGAGGTAATCTAGTCCAGTCCCCTGCACGTATGGCAGGACTCAGTATTATCTAGACTATCCCCGACAGGTGTTTGTCCAACCTGCTCTTAAAAATTCCCAATGAGGGAGATTCTACAACCCCCCCAGGCAATTTATTCCGCTGCTTAACTACCCGACAGGAAGTTTTTCCTAACGTCCAACCTAAATCGCCCTTGTGCAATTTAAGCCCCTTGCTTCCTGAGGTTAAGGAGAACAATTTTTCTCCCTTCTCGTAACAACCTTTTATGTACTTGAAAACTTATGTCCCTCCCCACACCCATTTCTCTCTTCTCCAGATTAAACAAACATAGTTTTTTCAATCTTCCCTCATAGGTCATGTTTTCTAGACTGTTCATAATTTTTGTTGCTCTTCTCTGGAGTTTCTCCAATTTGTCCACATCTTTCCTGAAATGTGGTGCCCAGAACTGGATACAATACTCCAGTTCCTAATCAGCATGGAGTAGAGCGGAAGAATTATTTCTTGTGTCTTGCTTACAACACTCCTGCTAATACATCTCAGAATTATGTTTGCTTTTTTTGCAACAGTGTTACACTGTTGACTCCTATTTAGCTTGCAATTCACTATGACCCCCACATCTCTTTCCGCACTACTCCTTCTTAGGCAGTCATTTCCCATTTTGTATGTGTGTAACTGATTGTTCACTCCTAAATGAAGTACTTTGCATTTGTCCTTATTACATTTCATCCTATTTATTTCAGACCATTTCTCTAGTTTGTGCAGATCATTTTGAATTATAATCCTATCCTCCAAAACACTTGCAACCCCTCCCAGCTTGGTATCATCCGCAAACTTTATAAGTGTATTTTCTATGCCATTATCTAAATCATTGATGAAGATATTGAACAGAACCGGACTCAGAACTGATCACTGCAGGACCCCACTCATTATACCCTTCCAGCTTGACTGTGAACCACTGATAACTACTACTCTGATTTTGCAACCAGTTATGCACCCACTTTATAGTAGCTCCATCTAAGTTGTATTTCCCTAGTTTGTTTATGAGAAGGTCATGCAAGACGGTATCAAAACCTTTACTAAAGTCAAGATATACCACATCTACCGCTTCCCTCCTATCCACAAGGCTTGTTACCCTGTCAAAGAAATCTATTAGATTGGTTTGACACAATTTGTCCTTGACAAATCCATGCTGACTGGTACATATCACCCTATTATCTTCTACATGTTTGCAAATTAATTGCTTAATTATTTTCTCTATTATCTTTCTGGGTACTGAAGTTAAGCAGACTGGTCTGTAATTCCCCGGCTGTCCTTATTTCCTTTTTTATAGCGTGGCACTATATTTGCACTTTTCCAGTCCTCTAGAATCTCTCCCGTCTTCCATGACTTTTCAAAGATAATTGCGAATGTCTCTGATATCTCCTCAGTCAGCTCCTGGAGTATTCTAGGATATATTTAATCAGGGCCTTGTGACTTGAAGACATCTAACTTGTCTCAGTGATTTTAAAGTTATTCTTTCCCTATTTTAGCCTCTGATCCTACCTCATTTTCACTGGCGTTCTCTATGTTAGATGTCCCATCGTCACCAACTTTTTTGGTGAAAACTAAAACAAAAAGAGTCATTTAGCACTTCTGCCATTTCCACATTTTCTGTTACTGTTTTCCCCTCCTCACTGAGTATTAGGCCTATCCTGTCCTTGGTCTTCCTCTTGCTTCTAATATGTAATAATGTATAATAATATTTCCTTTTCAATTTTAGGTGACTCAGGAATGTGAAAATAATTAAGCATTGGCCTTCTACTCCATGCAATCAATTTTAGATTCCTATAGCATGGATTAATTAAGGGCCAATTCTCAACAAGGTATTGCCCATGTTAGATCCATTCTTATTGGTAGGGGACATGCTTGGAGCAAAGGGAGCTATACATACAGCTGATAGCACTTAAGCAATGAGTATGTCAGCTGAATTTAGCAGTCAGCATTTTGTGACTGGGCTTCAACTTCGACCTCCCCTAGATGGAGTGTGTGATGAGAAGAGACATTATGATTAACTTAGGAATGTGAGAGAGTTTTCTCAGTTTTCCTCTTACCATAAAAGGAAACCAAACTAAACTCCATCTTTAAAATGTATGCAGATTCTGCAAAACCTTTGTCTGCAACTCCTATTGCACTCAATGGTACTTCCATATGCAGAAGCCATGCAGGATAGGTTCTATAAAAGGGTATTTCTTATTTGTTTTATCATGTAAAGAATCTTTAAATACTGACACTATGTACCATTTGGGGCTTTGGAAGACACAGAGGTGCACAGTGAGTCTGCTTGCTGTTAAACACAAGGGCTTCAAGGAAACCTTACTGCATCACTGAGTACTGCAGTGTTATACTAACCAAAAAACGGGAGCTTCTGGGATGTTAAAAGAAAACTCACAATGAACACTATCCCTGTTTATGAACATGACTAGAAAAAGTAGAAAAATGCAGGTAGAGAGAGAATCATATTCCCAACTGATTTTAGATACAGAACAGGCCCCACTTCAGACCTACCATCAAAGCATCCACAACACATAAAAAGTGAGAAGGAAGAAATCTCAGCGCTTGTCTACATGGCACCACAGTCCGGTCTATGCGAGTGTAAATTGTAGAGGAATCTAAAGTGTTCCCCATATATACTCTGCTGGCACAAATGAAGAGGTACCTAGTTTGTGTTTATGTAGTCCTGTTTCAAACAGGATTCTAGCTTTCTTTGACCCTCTGACTTGCAGACTGGGCAAAACAGCTTTAGCTGCAGTGTTATTGTCACAAATATGGGAAAACTCTAATAACTGGGTTAATAGTGTTTGTTGGCGTGGCTCTGGCAGGGTGGTTTCTGTACGAAGATCTGTGATTAAATGCTGCCCAACAGGTGATCATCTGGGATGGTCCAGCCAGGAAGGGGAGAGGTGGCTCAAGATGGCCACCCAACAGCTTCCACTTAAGGATGCGTAAGAGACTGCCCAGAACTATTAGTTCTGATAACTCTGGCTTGACACCGCCCTTGTCTGCCCCTTCCCCCAAACTGCTTGAAAAATAGAGGCCAAAATCAACTGAGACTTGAAGAAGCTTCCTGGAGAGCAAAGAATGCTGGCAGGATTTAGAAGGACACATTCCCTCAGGGGCAACAAGACTGAGAAAACACAGAAACGGGAATCCATAAGGGCATCTGAAAAAAGTTAAGCTTGCCAGGGTCATCTTTATAGGACAACAGTACTTTAGATAAGATAGACATTTCTACAGATTGTTTGTTTTAAAACCCTCTTCTCCAATGCTTTGTTTCAACTTCTAAAGAAAACTACTTTGTTTTAAGAAGGATATTGGTCATTATCACTGCTCAGTTTTCCAAAGGGAAGAAATGCAGTGCTCCAAACCCACTTGGGCTTGTAGGGTGATAAGTGGTTGTCATAACGAGGGTAGTGACTCCAGGTCCTGATCTAGGAATGAGATTATGGGATTCTACCTGAGACAGGGAAGAGCAAGAGGCCCAAAATCTGATGCAACTGTTCTCAGAGAGAACAGAAAGGGGTGGAGTTGCAACAAACCCTGTAATTGTGACAGATATCAATCACACAGGGACTGTGTAAGTCCTGGCCCAGAATGCAACGTCATGGGACAGATCACTGATGATAGTAAAGGTGGGCCAAATTTCTGACAACACATCATACCAGTACTTCATGCTCTCCAATAGCTTGCCATTGCTTCAGAATCCACATTCAAAGCCCTTTGCGGTTTGGACCAGCCTAGCTCAGAGACTGCCTGTTAATCTGCAGCTCGTCAAGGCAAGTGCAGTCACTGAAGGCAAACCCTGTCAGTGCTGTAGGTAAAGTAAGATATTCTTGGATCCTTACAATGGAACACACTCTCGACTGAAGAGATAAGAACACTAGGGCTGACCATTTTCAGAGCCTTGATCATGGACACCCCTTTGCAAGAAGCCTACCTGCAAAAATAGCAATGGAAGAAGGAAGAGGTGACAGAGAAAGAGAAGGATTCACAGTCCACAGTAAGCAGCCAGACTCCTAGGATAACAAGAGTTTACTTTTCATAATATTCTATTTAGCAACCACATACTTGGGTATTTGGCATCTTTTAGGGAGAACATGACTTGCTGCATTCTCTTTCCCAAGCATGTAACTAATAGACAAAAGGAAGCAGATTACATATCAGTTGCATGAAGCTATGCAGTCTGGATAATAACATCTGCCTCCTGTTTACTCTACTAACGGACGTATAGTGTTGACTTTATTGTGTACTCCACCAGGAATGGATACATATTGTATTCTGGAACTCAGCTGTGCATGTCACTCTTCCATGCATTCTTTTTGCTTCTCTCTCTTTTTCTATAACACCACACCACTTACTAACTGCTGCTACACAGAACAGGAATCTTGGTGTGATCACACAAAAAACCGCGGCAATTCTTAGAGTCAATGCCCGTGATCCTCGACTGCATTGGGCTGCTTCTCAGAGCATCCCAGAATGAAAGAGCCCTAAAGTCAACACACCTAGCTACAGGAGCAGACCACCCCATGTAGAGAGATTCTCCAAGGCACAGAACTAGTGTAGCAGTTCCTAGGCCACCTTCCCCTGGTTGGCAGCATTGGAGGCATGCCAAGGGTTTCTCTATGCCCTGGCTATCTCCAGCTGCAATACTGCCACCCTGGGTCCATTGGCAGCAATGTACATTAGCCCACTCTTTAATCCCTTGCAAACAGCTGTCCCAGTATGGGAGTAGCACAAAGTTGACTAAAAGCCAACTCTGCATACACTGTGCGAAGCTGTGCCATGCATATCTCAGCTGCGGCCAAGGATCAGGGCCAGTTTCTTTGCAATGGATTATCAGATTTTAAAAGGGATACCTGAGATCCAGGACCTAGTTCTTCACTGATTGTAACAAATTCCAATGTGGACTCTAGCAGGTTAAAGGAGTTTTAACTTATGGTGAAGTTCCACTGTATTTAATAGGAAAAGAGTGAGAAGTCAATGGGCCAGACTCTTTCTTCACTTACACCTCTGAAAGCTCAGAGAAGTCAATGGAATGGCCCAAAGTGGGTAGTTTTGTAGTCAAGAACAAAACAAAACAGACCTAGTGCATACTTAATCAGTGCATTTACCAGCTTCAGTACAGCAAGAGAGAGTTAATAAAACAGGCATTCACCCTTGGGAAAATAAAACAGAACCATTCATATGAAAGGTTAAAACATGTTTTGCCCCATTTAATGTGTGTAATTCCTGTCTCATGGGAATATTTGTTTCCTAGCACTTTGTGTAACTCAACAGATTAGTCACATGAGGCTTCATTGGTATTGCAAAAAAATCACATCTCTGTTTTAACTTTATACTTATTACGTGTTTAATATCCTAAAAAGCAGACTCCACTATATAAGTCATTTCAAGGGGAGATGGTCAATTCAAAACACAGGGGAATTTACAGGTACACTGCATACTCTCATGAAACTAATAGAGCAGTTACATGCCAAGGGAAGGAAAAAAAAAAACCCTGACATTCAATAGCAAGCAGTGACCTCTACTGATATTAACTACTTCACTGCTGGCACTTCACACCATCATCTCTACTGCTACATTTTACTAATGCATGACTGAAATTAGAGATAGGTGCACTGGCTCAGATTAAATAAGCATTCCTAAATCTTTGCCCAAACCTAAACTACACAATTTTAGAGGATTGTTTAAGTTTGGTTAACTTTTTAAAATATTATTTTTCATTTTTACATATCTCTGAACCTGCAGATCCCAGATGGGAATGGAAGTTGAAAGGCCAAAAATGTTGTTAGGAAAGTTATTCTCATGATATTCCTGACTCAGGCAGCACTGTAAATCTCTGGAGAAGGATCTTTCTGAAGCAGTCTACTACCCATTTGGAGTCTCAGGAACTTAGGCAAAAGTTTGGCGGAGTCTTAGCCAATCACCAGTTGACAACACAATAGAACGTAATCACATACCTGACACTTGAGGAAGAGTAGGTAGGTTTCCTCATAGGCAGCTGGCATATTAAGCAGCAGCCAATGCAGAGGGCTAATGGGAAAACAGGTAATATGAAAAATCCTCTAAACAAAGGACCTCAGTACATTAAACCTGCATAACATCCAGAAGTTAACAAAACCAAATATTTTTATAGTGAATCTTTCCAGTAAGATCAGTACATTTATATATTTCGGGGATGGGGGAAGCAAGTACAGAAATGTCCCATCTTAAATACCTGCCAAAAGGCCTCCATCAAAGTCTCCTGAGATAAGCCACCAACATCCATGCTCTAAAGCAGAGATACTCCGATGAAGTGGGTTCTAACCCACGAAAGCGTATGCTGAAATAAATTTGTTAGTCTCTAAGGTGCTACAAGTTTTTCTTTCTTATTTTCGTTTTGCTGACACAGACTAACACGGCTACTACACTCAGACCTCAGTGCTTCAGGAGCCAAATTAATGATCAATTAATTACCCCAAAGAGCCGCAGCAGTGTGAATTCACTGTTTCATTTACTATAGTACTATTGATAGTTAAACAGTATGACAGGAAAATATTATATATATATTCTCTCAGCAAATAAGTTAATAACTTAGTACAAGTTGATAACTTAATTGGTTAATAACATAGTAAAAGCATCCTGATTGGTTAATAATTAAATCACAGTGTTTTCATATCATGCACTGCAAAGAGCCACAAGAGCCACATTAAAGAGTCACTGCCCTTAAACAAACTTTAAAAACTTCTCATAGTAACAATTTCAATAGATCGACACATTTCAGCCTTTCGCTGGCTTCTCCTAGGCTATAGTAGAAGAGCTGTCAAACCTATTAGTGACCTTTCACTCCTTCACCTGATCAAACTGACACTGACAAGCTTGTAAAAGGATAGTTCATTTATCCCTGGAAGTTGAATTGTCAAGCTCTGTTTTCTTAATGAGAGACACTGAGACTTAATGCTATGGAAAACATATTGTTAGAGAAACATAATACAAGACAACTTTTAATTCAATTTATATTTGCTGTAAGTATCAAATTCTGACCCAGGTTTATACATCTGTAAATGGTGCAAAACAAATAACCAGAGGCACATAATCAGCTCTGCACTAGGCCAACTGGCACCAAGTATGGTTGGGCTTTAGTGCTTACTTCCTTAATGCTCAAGGGAAAGGAAAAGACCCACTGTCTCTGTGCAGGGATGAGCCATACCGCAGTATGGGGGATTCAAGTGTGTGTTGGGGAAAGGGGAGGGGCTGGCAGCCATGTTAAGGTGTTGCACATTGCCCATGATGTGGTGATACCCTTCTCAGGGCAATGTATTCACCTCTGTAGCTCTGGCATGCTGTGGAGATCGGAGAAACTGGCCCAGAACCTCAAAGCTAGCCTCACTTCCATTGAAATCAATGGGGAGTAGATGCCTAACTGCTTTTGAGGAGCTGAGCCCCTTTGCTTCAGGCCAGGATTATTACAAATATTAAAAGCAATTTTAATTTGTTTAAATAAAAAAGGTTTTTTTAAAATAAAAAGATTATATTACTGAGAGCTATTGGAAAATATTATCCTCTTTCTCGGATAGCTTTCATCCTTGGCTCAGCTAAAAGTGAAATAGTAAGGCTGCTAGAAGTTATTCTGGAACTTTCCAGTATAGTAACTATATACATTCATATTTCTACTCAGAAAAAAGGCAACAGATATGGCCTTTCTTCTGACAGGTGTATAGATTTTTATCCTAACAGAAAATATTTAGCATGCACCACCTGATCTGGTGGAATGTTTAATGAGAAAACATAACAAGCACAGGCTGTTTCTAATTGCAGACATTAAAACTATGGAGAAGGTTAAACAAAGAGGTGAAATCAGGTCAATCAAGTAACAAAACAAAACAAAAACCAAAAAAAAAAGGATAACACAGATCACTATTCTAAAAGAGCCATGAAAGATTTTTGCTAAGTAGAAATGTTGGATTTTATCTTGTCATAGAATCATAGAATCTCAGGGTTGGAAGGGACCTTAGGAGGTCATCTAGTCCAACCCCCTGCTCAAAGCAGGACCAATCCCTAATTTTTGCCCCAGATCCCCAAATGGCCCCCTCAAGGATTGAACTCACAACCCTGGGTTTAGCAGGCCAATGCTCAAACCACTGAGCTATCCCTCCCCCCATCATAGTGTCATAGTGGTGGTGATTGGCTTGTTAAACATTACAGAAGAGGACAAAAGAATTAACTAGTTTGACTTAGGACTGTGAAAGTAGGCCAGCTGATTCATAAAAGAAGTTTTAAAATCACTACCGAAGCAGCCATGCAGTGTGTAGCGGCTTTTATTAGATTTGATGTATCTTACAGACCGGTGTGTGAAATGGTTTCCATATGGAGAGAAAGTGGAAATTTCCAGCAGGAGGAAAGCATCCAGCAGATCATACACTTTGGAACAAATTCAGAAGAATAACATCTTCTGAAAAATGTGATTTTTCAAGACTGTAGAACTGATCTC
Source organism: Chelydra serpentina (assembly GCA_037349315.1). Classification (NCBI taxonomy): domain Eukaryota; kingdom Metazoa; phylum Chordata; order Testudines; family Chelydridae; genus Chelydra; species Chelydra serpentina. Next base: position 24,518,939 of record JBAIAC010000048.1, read on the forward strand.
ACTCCTTTTGAAGTCAAGAGCAGTTTTGCCTTGGAAGGAGAATTGGGCCCAAGCTTAAGAAACAATCAGAAATCAAATTCAAAGGCTTTATACAATGTGGTCATTTGAGTTCTACTAATTGTTTTTTATTGTAGCAATTGCAGCTGTGGTGGGTATTAAAACATTTTAAATGCAGGCCAATATATTCAAAAGTGACTAGTGATTTTGGGTGCCCAACTTTAGATACCTTAAAGGGGCCTGATTCTTAGAAAGCATGGAGCATGTATCCTCTGAAAGTCAGGCCTTTTAAGGTGGGCCCCAAAAAGTGAGGTACCAAAAGTCACTCATTCCTTTTGAAAATCATGACCATAAATAAACAAAAGCTACTAAAAGTGTGTGGCCAAATAAACGAGCCATCTGATTTTTACTGCAATAATAATATAGGCCTGGCATTGTACCCTAAAGCTCACCAGACACTGGCTCAGGTGGAAAGAACAGGTTGCTGCCAGCCCTGGAAAGCAGTCATTTATATTCTATCATTTGTGTTATCCTGTGCCAAATTAAAGGCCTGATCCCACAAATCCTCATTCAAGCAGTCCCAATGGAATTAACAGGATCACTCATGTGTGAGAATTACATGAGTCAAAAGGGTTTGCAAAACCAGGCCCCAATACTTTACTAAAGATAAAATCATAGACATGTAGGGCTGGAAAGGACCTCAAAGGATCGTCTAGTCCAGCCCCCTGTGCTTAGGCAGGACCAAGTAAACCTAGACCATCTCCGACAGGTGTTTAGCCAACCTGTTCTTAAAAACCTCCAATGACAGGGATTCCACAACCTCCCTTTGGAAGCCTATTCCATAACTTAACTACCCTTCTAATTAAGTTTTTCCTGATGTCTAACCTAAATCTCCTTTGCTTCAGATTAAGCCAATTACTTTTTGCCCTATCTTCAGTGGACATGGGGAGCAATTGATCACAGTCTTCTTTATAATAGCACTTAACATAAGGGAAGACTGTTATCAGGTCTCTGCTCAGTCTTCTTTTCTCAAGACTAAACTTACCTAATTTTGTAACCCTTCCTCATGGTCAAGTCTTCTAAACTGTCTATCATTTTTATTGCTCTGCTGTGGACTCTCCAATTTCTCCACATCTTTGTTAAAGTGTGGCACCCAAAACTGGACACACAGCACCAGCTGAGGCCTCACCAGTTCCAAGCAGAGTGGCACAATTCACTGGTCTACAATTTTTGAGAAGTCGTCTGCTTCAGAGATAAAATGTGCTATTTAGTATGTATTTTGATGTGCTGAATTCAAATATGACAATTAAAACAACTGATTGGCTACTGTTTCTAAAATATTTAAGTTTTTACATTTTATGTCTATGTATATTGTGTAGATAGTAGAGTTTTAATCATAAAGTGTAAACCTAGGTCTTTTCATGTGTTTATGGTTGCTTTACATGATACTATTTCACCTGTCCTGTTTATGTAACACTTTAAAAATCAGCAAAGGGGTTATATAAATAAAATTTATTATGAAACAAAAGGCAAAAAACTATTATGTACATAGTTTAGTCCTATTCAGTGTCTACTCGGTGCTTCTTGGCTTGTCTCTTGTATTCATTAAATGGAGCATCTCTTGTCACTGTCCAGCAATAGTCTGCAAGCATTGATGGGCTCCATTTGCCCTGATAGCGTTTCTCCATTGTTGCAATGTCCTGGTGAAATCGCTCGCCGTGCTCGTCGCTCACTGCTTCGCAGTTCGGTGGAAAAAAATCTAGATGAGAGTGCAAAAAATGTCTCTTTAGTGACATGTTGCAACCAAGGCTTTTGTATGCCTTGAGGAGGTTTTCCACCAACAACCTGTAGTTGTCTGCCTTGTTGTTTCCGAGAAAATTGATTGCCACTAACTAGAAGGCTTTCCATGCCTTTTTTTTCCTTGCCACGCAGTGCATGGTCAAATGCATCATCTCGAAGAAGTTCACGAATCTGAGGACCAAGAAAGACACCTTCCTTTATCTTAGCTTCACTTAACCTTGGAAATTTTCCACGGAGGTACTTGAAAGCTGCTTGTGTTTTGTCAATGGCCTTGACAAAGTTCTTCATCAGACCCAGCTTGATGTGTAAGGGTGGTAACAAAATCTTCCTTGATTCAACAAGTGGTGGATGCTGAACACTTTTCCTCCCAGGCTCCAATGACTGTCGGAATGGCCAATCTTTCTTGATGTAGTGGGAATCTCTTGCACGACTATCCCAATCGCAGAGAAAACAGCAGTACTTTGTGTATCCAGTCTGCAGACCAAGCAAGAGAGCAACAACCTTCACATCGCCACAAAGCTGCCACTGATGTTGGTCATAGTTTATGCACCTCAAAAGTTGTTTCATGTTGTCATAGGTTTCCTTCATATGGACTGCATGACCAACTGGAATTGATGGCAAAACATTGCCATTATGCAGTAAACCAGCTTTAAGACTCGTCTTCGATGAATCAATGAACAGTCTCCACTCATCTGGATCGTGAATGATATTGAGGGCTGCCATCACACCATCGATGTTGTTGCAGGCTACAAGATCACCTTCCATGAAGAAGAATGGGACAAGATCCTTTTGACGGTCACGGAACATGGAAACCCTACCATCACCTGCCAGGAGATTCCACTGCTGTAGTCTGGAGCCCAAAAGCTCTGCCTTACTCTTGGGTAGTTCCAAATCCCTGACAAGGTCATTCAGTTCACCTTGTGTTATGAGGTGTGGTTCAGAGGAGGAGGATGGGATAAAATGTGGGTCCTGTGACATTGATGGTTCAGGACCAGAGGTTTCATCCTCTTCCTCTTCCTCGTCTGACTCAAGTGAGAATGATTCTGGTGCATCAGGAACTGGCAGTCCTTCTCCGTGGGGTACTGGGCGTATAGCTGATGGAATGTTTGGATAATGCACAGTCCACTTTTTCTTCTTTGACACACCTTTCCCAACTGGAGGCACCATGCAGAAGTACCAATTGCTGGTATGATCTGTTGGCTCTCTCCAAATCATTGGCACTGCAAAAGGCATAGATTTCCTTTTCCTGTTCAACCACTGGCGAAGATTTGTTGCACAAGTGTTGCAGGATATGTGTGGGGCCCACCTCTTGTCCTACATTTATTTCAGAAGCATTTTGGCTGTAGAGCAGTGTTACCTCCAATGTTTTACATATGACACTTACATTAATACAGTCCAGAATCGTATTAGCCTTTTTCACAACAGATCACGCTGACTCATATCCAATTTGTGATCCACCATAACCCCCATATCCTTTACATCAGTACAACCACCTAGTTGGTTATTTCCCATTTTATAGCATTGCATTTGATTTTTCCTTCATAAGTGTAACAGTTATCTTTAAATAATTGGTCTGAAATCAACAAGATGAATGTCAATAATTTGTCAAAGTTGTTTTTAATTTTAACCACATCCTCTAAAGTGTTTACAACCCCTCCCAGGTTGGTGCAATCACAAATTTTATAAGCACACACTCCACTCTATTATCCAATAGACAGTCATGTTTTTAAAAAATGTAATTCCCAGGTGCAACATAACACCTGTGAATTATCAGATGTAACTACTCAAAACAAGCACTTCCGCTGTGTCAGTGTACCACTTGGGATATGTTTTAGATGAACCCACAAGCCCAAATCAGAAGAATATTTTTGAATATTTTGATCCATCTTATACAGGAGATCCCCGCTAGAACGCGCGTCAACATTGTGCAAATTCGGTATTAGCGTGGGGGCGACCATGGATCCCAAAATACATTATTTACATTTGGATCCATGGTAATGCGCCCCCCCCTATAACGTGGTCCCCGCGTTAACGGGGTACCGCGCATGGCTCCCAAACCCTGCGTTCTAGCGAGGGTGTGGTGTATAAACTAAAAACAGGAACATTTGGAATGCTGAATCTTTAATTTCATTGTGGGATTCCGGTGATGGCACTCATTATTCAAACTTAATTCTTGAGATTTATATTATGTTGTTGCTGGCTTTATAGCCTCATAATTATTATAATTATAAAGTGCTTTATATTGTCAGTGTGATTTACAAATTCATTAATCCTTATGTATCAGAGGGGTAGCCGTGTTAGTCTGGATCTGTAGAAGCGACAAAGGGTCCTGTGGCACCTTATAGACTAACAGAGGTATTGAAGCATAAGCTTTCGTGGGTGAATACCCACCTCTTCGGATGCAAGCAGTGGAAATGTCCACTGCTTGCATCCGAAGAAGTGGGTATTTCCACTGCTTGCATTTCCACTGCTTGCATCCGAAGAAGTGGGTATTCACCCACGAAAGCTTATGCTTCAATACCTCTGTTAGGGTATGTCTACACTACGAGACTAGTTCGCTTTTTTTGAAACCGAACTTGTGAACCCGATATTGCCAGGTCGATTGTTCGAATCCACATCAGGGATCTGAATTCGAATTTCCGAGTCCACAGTAAGGGGGCAAGCGTCGACATTGCAAACGGTGCACTGTGGGTAGCTATCCCACAGTTCCCGCAGTCCCCGCTGCCCACTGGAATTCTGGGTGTAGCCCCCAGTGCCTTGTGGGACCGAAATTGTGTCAAGGGTCGTCATACGTAAATTTCATCACTCGACCCACACTCCCGCCGTCCCTACGTGAAAGCGCCGGCGGGTAATGAATTCGCGCCCTTTTCCTGTGGCTGATAGCTCGGACGCCACAGGACAGTGAGCATGGAGCCCTCCGCGATTATCGCTGATGTTCTGTCCGTTGCCAACTCCTCGCGCCTTATAGCGCACCTTTTCCAGACTCAGATGCAGAGAAATCGGGAGAGGAGGCAACGGAAGCTCCGGGAGTACTTGAACTCTGAGAGGGGCATGGACCTCTCGCAAAGCGCTGGACCCCGGCCCCTAGACATCATGGTGGCAATGGGTCACGTTGATCCTGTGGAACGGTGATTCTGGGCAAGGGAAACAAGCACTGACTGGTGGGACCGCATAGTGCTGCAGGTGTGGGATGAATCCCAGTGGCTGCGAAACTTTCGGATGCGTAAGGGCACTTTCCTGGAACTTTGTGACTTGCTGTCCCCTGCCCTGAAGCGCCAGGACACCCGGATGCAAGCAGCCCTGACTATCCAGAAGCGAGTGGCCATAGCCCTGTGGAAGCTTGCAACTCCTGACAGCTACCGGTCAGTAGCGAACCAATTTGGAGTGGGCAAGTCTACCGTGGGGGTTGCTGTGATGCAGGTAGCCCATGCAATCGTTGACCTGCTGCTCTCAAAGGTAGTGACCCTTGGAGACGTGCAGGTGATCATAGATGGCTTCGCTGCGATGGGATTCCCAAACTGCGGTGGGGCCATAGATGGGACACACATCCCTATCCTGGGACCGGAGCACCAGGGCAGCCAGTACATTAACCGAAAGGGCTATTTTTCTATGGTACTGCAAGCATTAGTGGACCACAAAGGACGTTTTACCAACATCAATGTTGGATGGCCAGGCAAGGTTCATGATGCTCGTGTTTTCAAAAACTCTGGTCTCTTTAGACAGCTGCAACAGGGTGTTTATTTCCCGGACCGCAAAATCACTGTTGGGGATGTGGAGATGCCAACAGTGATCCTAGGGGACCCTGCCTACCCGCTAATGCCATGGCTCATGAAGCCATACACGGGAGCCCTGGACAATGAAAAGGAGCTCTTCAATTACCGCCTGAGCAAGTGCAGAATGGTGGTGGAGTGTGCCTTTGGCCATCTGAAAGGCAGATGGCGAAGCTTACTAACTCGCTCCGACCTCAGCCCTAAAAATATCCCCATTGTGATTGCAGCGTGCTGTGTGCTCCACAATCTCTGTGAGATCAAGGGGGAGACGTTTATGGTGGGCTCGGAGGTTGAGGCAAATCGCCTGGCAGCAGATTACGCTCAGCCGGACCCCAGGGCGATTAGAAGATCACAGCGGGACGCGCTGCGCATCCGGGAAGCTTTGAAAGCTCGCTTCCAGACAGACCAGGGTAACCAGTGACAGTTACACTTCCTTAAACAGATACTGAACCTTCCCCTGTTTCTTTACACAGTTTCTGTTGCCCATCCTCTCCCATTACCAATCCCCTTCCCCCTCCTTCGCTCAACGCTTTAAAGGCACAATAAAGAAAACATTTGTTTATTTGGACCGTCTCCGGTACTGGTTTCTCGGTTACGGTTTTAACCGTGGATGCATACCGCGGTTGGGGAGCGGGTGGAGTGTGGGAAAGTACGCTTCAAAGCTTGGGGAATGACATGCTCCTGCTCCCAGAGCAGTCCTAAGTGCTGGACTGCTTGTTTAAAGGGAGCCATTAACCTCTCCTAATCGCATGAGTGTGTGGTGGGGTCTCTGTGACTTTTTCCCTGTGAATATTGGCTACGGATCCCCCGGTGCATTGATCTATCATGCAGGCTATTGCAAGCCGCTAAAGATCAGCGGTCACCCTCCCCCACCAGACAGCGAACCACCCAACCACCAACCCCACGTAGAGAATCTTAAAACCCACACGCAGAATGACAAGTGTGCTTACTGCATGCAATTTTTACTGTCCCTTTCAGTTGATCTGTTACCCTGTCTGTACCCTGGGTTGTGCTCCAGTCCTATGCACTTACAAACCCCGTTACCCAATAACCCGGAAAAAAAAACGGTCCCGTTTAAGACACTCAGGGAAACATCAATGAACCAAAAAACCAGTTTTATTAAACAGAACATTTCTTTAAAATGGAACCTGGGAAGGGAGGTGTTGCGGGGTGCTGCTGGAGGGAGGGGAAGGAACAATCTAAGGTTTTGGGAATGAGAGCCTTCTGCTACTGGAGCAGTCTGCAGGGGTGGAGTGAATATTTCCACAGACCCTGCCTCCCCTCGTCATAGTGACTTTGGGTAAGTAAACCACTGGACTTGGTGGCGGGGGTGGGCGGTTGGAAAGAACATATAGAGGGGCTCTTTCCTCCTGTCTCCTGTCCTGGAGAACATCCACCAGGCGCCGGAGCGTGTTGGTTTGCTCCCTCATTAGTCCCAGCATTGTTTGGGTAGCCTGCTGATCTTCCTGCCGCCACCTGTCCTCGCGCGCTTCAGCCCTCTGCTCCCGTTCCCTGGCTGCTCGCTCGGACCGTGAGACGTCCTCTCTCCGCTGTGCCGCCTCCCTTCGGGACAACATCATCAATTCCGAGAACATGTCGTCCCGGGTTCTCTTTTTGCGCCGCCTTAGCTGTAGCAGCCCATGGGAGGGAGAAACACGGGTAGGGCGGGAGACACTCGCAGCTGCGGGATGAGGGAAAGGGAGTGAATTCCTCAGAAAGATACTTTTTGCAGAACAATGCCCATACTCTTTCACCGTGAATAGGACCAAACACAGTGGCTATCACATGTAAACGTACTACAAGGTCAAATATTATGCCTTAATGCTGAGTGTCTGGGGTCCCGGTATACGGATCCCAGAAGCCTTGCCGAACAGTGAAAATCACCTCTCTGAAGACCATGGTAAGGTTATGAGTTAGGACTGCTGAGAGATTGCTTCACAGCAGTGCTCTACTCCCATGTCTCACTCACTGTTCCTGGCGGCGGGCAGGAACTGCTGCTGGCCAAACCGCTAATCTACAGCGACTTTCCTAACCCCCCCCCACTCCGCGTGGTCGCTCACGGGAACCAAAACTGCCCGCGAACCACTCATCATGAACGGCTCGCCTACCCTTCCCCCCCCCTCCGTGTGGTTGCTCCCGGGAACCTAAAGTGCCCGCGAACCACTCATCATGAACGGCTCGCCTACCCTTCCCCCCCCTCCGCGTGGTCGCTCCATGGAACCCAAAATGGCCGCGAACCGCTCAGCATGAACGGCTAGCCTACCCTTCCCCCACTCCCTTCGCGTGGAAGCTCCCGGGAACCAAGATCGCCCGCGAACCGCTGTGTTTGAACGGCTGGCCTACCCCTCCCCCCCCCTTCGCGTGGCCGCTCCCGGGAACCAAGATTGCACGCGATCCGCTGTTTCTGAACGGCTCGCGTACCCTTTCCCAGGCCTCGCGTGGCCGGTCCCCGGAACTGTCCCTGCCCGCGCACCGCTAAGTACTAATGGTTTGGCTCCCGAATCCCTACCACCACGCGTTAACGGAAACAGCCGGGTGTCTTTCTTTAAAGGGAAAAGGAAGCATTCACTATACTAATTATACCACTCATTCAAACCAGGACCCCATGACTGATATCACTCTGATGAGGATTACCGAGACAGAGAAATACTGCATGCTGCGTCAATGCCAGCAAACCCCGGGGCCGTATGCTGCCATGCTATGCAAGGCAATGATACCAGAGTACCTGCTGCTTGCATGGCGCGGGAAAGTATCCTACCATGGAGGAGACAATAAGGCCGCTCTCCCAGTGAACGTGCTAAACAAGCTCTTACTGTACCTCCAGGAGAGCTTCGCGGAGATCTCAGATGGGGATTACACCTCTATCCCCATACATATTGACAGACTTTTCGAATAGTTGCACGGGAAAGCGACTCCAAGCTGAAGCGCATAACGCCAATTAAGCCACAGTTACACAGTGCTATCACACGATACCTATTGTATTGCAAATAAATGTCTAACACACTAACCTGATGATCCTTTGCCTGATTCCTGGTCAGGAATGCTGCCTTGGGAGTGTTCGTAGGGCAGCTCAGTCAGGGTGAGGAATAGTTCCTGGCTGTCGGGGAAATCAGCAGTGAGACCACTGTCTAGTGCCTCGTCCTCCTCCCGTCCTTCCTCTTCTTCGCCGTCCGCGAAAACCTCCTCCGACGTGCCCGTAGAGAAGACCCCGTTGTCGGAGTCCACGGACACTGGTGGGGTAGTTGTGGCAGCACCACCGAGCATGGCATGCAGTGCCTCGTAAAACCGGCAAGTGTGTGGCTGCGACCCGGAGCGTCCGTTGGACTCCTTGGTCTTTTGGTACGCCTGCCGCAGCTCCTTGATTTTCACGCGGCACTGCGTAGCATCCCGGCTGTATCCTCTCTCCGTCATAGCCTGGGATATTTTCTCATAAATCTTTGCATTCCGTCTTTTGGAACGGAGCTCGGCTAGGATTGGTTCATCTCCCCACACAGCGATCAGATCCAAAACTTCCCTATCAGTCCATGCTGGAGCCCTCTTTCTACTCTGGGATTGCATGGTAACCTCTGCTGTAGAGCTCTGCATCGTTGCCAGTGCTGCTGAGCTCGCCACGATGTCCAAAGAGGAAATGGGATTCAAAATGGCCAGACAGGAAAAGGGATTCAAATTTTCCCGGGGATTTCTCTGAGTGGCAGGTCAGAGCATCCGAGTACAGATTACTGCCCTGAGCGTCCACTGAGTGGTGCACTGTGGGATAGCTCCCGGAGCTATTAGCGTCGAATTCCGTCCACAGTACCTCGATTTCGACATGGTCATTTCGAATTTGGCGCTACTCCCCTCGTCGGGGTGGAGTACAGAAATCGATTCAAAGAGCCCTTTATGTCGAAATAAACTGCTTCATAATGTGGACGGGTGAGGGATTAAATCGAGTTAACGCTGCTAAATTCGACATAAAGTCCTAGTGTAGACCTGGCCTTAGTCTATAAAGTGCCACAGGACCCTTTGTCGCGTCTATTAATCCTTATAACACCCTCAAGAAAGAGATATCACCCCATTTTATGGAGAGGAAGAGAGACTAAATGACTTGCTCATGACCGAAAATGCAAGTTAGTCCAGGTTGGGGGATCAAAATGAAATCTCTGACTCCTTGTCCCTTATGTTCAATCTTATTATTACATCCTAATTCATCGTGGCCTATTGGAGTCTAAGCCTCTAATGCTAAAGGCTCCCTTTGCAGGTGCTTCTAATAGCTTATACTTTAGGTTAAGCATGTCAAAGCCGGGGGCAATGGGTTTTGGAAAGTCGGAGCAGAGAGTCAGCCTATTTGTGAATACCCAGGATAAAACCCCCAGGTTCGCCATTATAAACGTTTTGGATGGTGGCTTGAGCTGCTCAGCCAGGGACTGGGGTATAATACAAAGCTGACATTTGGCCTGGAAACTGTTTCTTGTTCAGAGATGCTCTTTTCAGTGTTTTAGTGAAAATGCATTTCAATTTGGCCGAAATATGGAGATTTAACAATTCTGCTCTGTTCCACATTGTTTAAAATAACGCTAAGGGCACAGTGATCTCCTCCTAGTCTAATGGCAGGAGGGCTGCAATGAGCATGAGCCATTATGGAATTTGAGGTCTTTAAAGATCATTTTCTGAACTTGGACTCATCCATTCATCAGCTGTGCATGGAGTAAGGCAGGGCTCAGCATGAACCAGTGCCTTATTCAATAAGGCACAGACTCAGGAGGAAGAGCTCTGCTCCCACTTAGGGTATGTCTACACTGCAATCGAAGCTGTGACGGCGGCATGCTTAGACATATCTGAGCTACCCTAATCTAGCTAACTTGGGTACCAGGAGCAGTGAAGCCAGAGCAGCATGGGCTTCAGCAGCACAAGCTGCACAGCCCACCTAGGAACGTACTCAAGCAGCTAGCCTGGACAGAAGCCCATGTGTAGCAAGGCGGTCTGGGCCCCAGCCACCCTGGAGAGGGATGAGCCTCTCTGGACACCAAAGTGGGCGGAACCGGAGAATCCTGACCCCACCCCTCAGAGGTCAAGGCGCAGGACAGGAAGTACAAAAGCCGGTCCTCAGAGCTCGGTTGGGCCCCAGCCATCGGAGAGGCCAGATGCCTGTGGTCCAGCTCCCTGCTGGGAGGCCACGGCGACCGGCAGCCGACCCGAGACTGGCCGGACCAGCCAAGCCTGCTGCTTGCCAGCGACCCTGAGGAGCCGCCAAGCCTGCCGCTCGCCAGTTACCCCAAGGAGCCGCCAAGCCTGCCGCTCGCCAGCGATCCCGAGGAGCCGCCAAGCCTGCCGCTCACCAGTTACCCCGAGGAGCCGCCAAGCCTGCCGCTCGCCAGCGACCCCGAGGAGCAGCCAAGCCTGCCGCTCGCCAGTTACCCCGAGGAGCCGCCAAGCCTGCCGCTCACCAGTTACCCCAAGGAGCCGCCAAGCCTGCCACTCTCCAGTTACCCCGAGGAGCTGCCAAGCCTGCCGCTCGCCAGCGACCCCGAGGAGCAGCCAAGCCTGCCGCTCGCTAGTTACCCCGAGGAGCCGCCAAGCCTGCCGCTCGCCAGTTACCCCGAGGAGCCGCCAAGCCTGCCGCTCGCTAGTTACCCCGAGGAGCCGCCAAGCCTGCCGCTCGCCAGTTACCCCGAGGAGCCGCCAAGCCTGCCACTCTCCAGCGACCCCGAGGAGCCGCCAAGCCTGCCGCCCGCTAGTTACCCCGAGGAGCCGCCAAGCCTGCCGCTCACCAGTTACCCCGAGGAGCCGCCAAGCCTGCCGCTCGCCAGTTACCCCGAGGAGCCGCCAAGCCTGCCACTTGCTCGTTACCCTGAGGAGCCGCCAAGCCTGCCGCTCACCAGCGACCCCGAGGAGCCCATGGTGTGTGACCCCTTGGAGGACGCCAACCTGACCCAGATATCCATAGAGGGGGAGGTTGGAAGCAGCCTGGGGGCAGCCGACCCAAGTCTGGCTGCAACACTTCTGGAGCCGATGTCAGTGTGTTGTGGCCAGGATCCTCACTGACACAGCAGCGGGTCCTGTGCCGCTGCTAGGGCCCCGGGCTGGGACGCAGTGGAGTGGGTGGGCCTACGTCCCCCCTGCCACCCAACGTGCGGGTGGCAGTCTCCCCGTCCCCCAGGTCCTTCGGAGCCAGGACCTGGGCTTGCCACAACCATTACTGTTTGCTCAGCCCCTGCCTGAGGGCCTGAGCCCTGACTGTTTGTTGCCCCGCCCTGACCAAGGGCTTGTGCTTACTATTGAACTACTGTTTGCTCAGCCGCTGACTGAGGGCCTGAGCCCTGACTGTTTGTTGCCCTGCCCTGACCTAGGGCCTGGGCTTATCTCTTGAACTACTGTTTGTTCAGCCACTGCCTGAGGGCCTGAGCCCTGACTGTTTGGTGCCCTGCCCTGACCTAGGGCCTGGGCTTATCGCTTGAACTATTGCTCAGCCCCTGCCTGAGGGCCTGAGCCAGTGATCGTTGTCGCCCACCCTGACCCAGGGTCCGGGCTTCTTAATAACAAACTGTTTGCTCGGCCCCTCTCTAGGAGGGCCTGAGCTGCTGACTCTACCACACAACTAAGCTAATTCCCTGACACCTGACTGTGTAGCGGGGCGGTCTGGGCCCCAGTCGCCCCGAGGAGGGGCTGAAATGCCTACTCCGTGCTTCTATGCTTTCACTGCTCTGGGCTCTTGAGATAGCTAGATTAAAGCTAGCTCGGGTATTCCTGCCCAGGCTGCAATCACCCTGCTAACTACAATGTAGAAATACCCTTTGGCATCTAAATGAAATAGATTTTCAAACATGTTTTCAGCACTTCATGGGAGCTGCTGGTTTTTTTTTAAATCTGGTTCTTAATGTCTTTGAGTGCACATTTTTTAAAGGAGTGCATGCTTTGTACATTTTGTCTATTGCTGTCTAGCAAATGGGTTTTGTATTGTTTTAAAGCACACTGTGAAGGATATTTCCCCCCTGGAATTTAAGAGAACTTCAAACTTCTAAAATTACTCACTCAAAAGTCAGGAAATATCAAATTAAAGATGCTTGTGCTCTGGCCACCTGGAGCTGGATTGAAACCACTAGCTGAGCTCACATCACTGAGATATTAGATAAGAATTTGTTTGGTTACTGCCAATCTGAGCTAGCCTCATACTGGTAACCTACCACTAACTCCTGTCCTAGGACCTCCTATGTCACACTGGGTAAGTCACTCAATTTCTTGCCTCAGTTTCCTACCTGTAAAATGGGGATAATAATACATCCTTTAGCCCACCCTTTGTCAATATGTCTATTTAAGGTGTAAGCATTTATGGCTATATGGATAGTGCCTCACACAATGGGGCCTGATCTCAGTTGGGGCCTGTAGGTGCGATTGTAATACAAATGAATAATATACAGTAATAACACTCCCATTGACATCAAGAGGAGCAAGACTGGGCCTCAAAGGGGTAGCATTCCATCTAGTATTACCAATTCCCAAAGCCAGCCAGCAAAAACCCCTGCTTTAGTTTTTGGAATGAAACTAAGGGTAGGTCTATACTTACGCGTCGCGTCGAACGCGTCGGATCGATGTTCTGGGTTCGATTTATCGCGTCTTGTCAAGACGCGATAAATCGAACCAGGAAGTGCTCCGTCGTCGACGCTGGTACTCCAGCTCGACGAACGGAGTAGGCGGAGTCGACGGGGGAGCCTGCGCGCCGCGTGTGGACCCCGGGTAAGTGCTTTTTCATTCGAACTAAGGTACTTCGACTTCAGCTACGTTATTCACGTAGCTGAAGTTGCGTACCTTAGTTCGATAGGGGGGGGTAGTGTAGACCTAGCCTAAGTGAGCCTGGAAATAGAGTAAATGAATAATCAATAAAGTCATCATATGTCTTCAACTCCAAGATGGCATCTTGGGAAAGGTTGGCAGGGATTCAACTCATATAATGTTGTGTAAACTCTTCTAGGACACAACAAACCTGATTATTAGTGGGGCTAACCCTGGCTTCCATCTGGGCATGCAGATGCACATTGTTCACACAAACACCTACCTGCATAGGTGATGCTTCGCATGAGCAAAACCAATCCATTTCTGCATGTATAAGGCCCATCTAGCAACTGCAAGGAAGCATGTGCATGCCCATGTGTTCATAAGATCCAGAGAATCAGGCCTCCAAAGGCAAATGAAGGGTTGCAATTTGAGCTCAAGAAAACGTAAACATTAAAAAAAAAATTGCCAGGTGTGTCAAGCCCCACTTCACCGGAGGAATTAAAAATGACTTTTAAAATCTGTTGGTTTGATTAGCGCTTATTTTTAAAATTTTCATACAGAAGCTTTTCAGTTCACCTTAGTGTTATGTGAACTTTTGCACCGCTTGCCCTGCTGTTCTGGTGATCATTTCTCATCAGAATGGTTTCAGCAGCTGTTGCCCTTCATTTGCAGTGTTGTACTTATCTTGGCAATGAAGGGTCAGTGTAGGTGCTCACTCAAAATTTCAAGGACGGAGCGATTTAGAGGAACAAAGTAGTTTAACACAATATTGTGGCTGAGAATTTACACACATAAAAGTTATGGCTGCCACATAGGGCTACGCCTTTACACACACTTACAATCTGTGATGTTACCATATATTTTACAGCCCTCTCTCCACAGAGCCTGCTCTCCTGGGGCAACGCTGCAGCACTTCCCAACTGGCTGACTGGTACACACAGCTTGCATTTCCACTGCTTGCATCCGAAGAAGTGGGTATTCACCCACGAAAGCTTATCCTTCAATACCTCTGTTAGTCTATAAGGTGCCACAGGACCCTTTGTCACTTCTACAGATCCAGACTAACAAGGCTACCCCTCTGATATGGCTCCCATGTGGCTCATGTTCCCAGCAGCAAATGGTTTACTGCCAGTCTGTCCCACCTCCACCTACCAGACTTCCCTTCTGCTACTGCTTGTCTGCTCATATGCTTCCTTTGCCAGTCACATGGCTCCTTACCTTGCTTTCCTCTTCCAGTCCACTCCTCACTGCTCTGGCATTCGTCCCCTTCTCACCATCTCCACATCCCATGCCCTTTCAGAACCTTCCTTCAGCTGCCACTAGATTTCTCCCCCCCTCCCATTTTTTATTTTTTTGTACAAGAATTCAGGCCCCAAGGGGTGAAAGTAAGTGCACTCAGTGCAATCATCTATATGTTCTCACATGCAGTTTGAGGGGATACAGCTCCACAGTTTCATCCAAGAATTATTACTTTTTAGTGAGAAACTGACATCAGCTGCTCTGTGTTGTTAGACTCAGGTCAGGGAAAATGTAAAGCCCCTGCTTCCAAACTCTGGTATTTGGGCTTACAGTATTCAGCCCTGGGCTCTCACTTCTGAGGATGTGACAATTCCCTCCCTAGACCTTCCACCTCTGCCCTGCTTGCACTTGGTGTTGTGGTAACACTGCAAGGCAGTGAGGGAGGGTGGGGGTAGGATGAGTCATCCCTTCGCGGACTTCTCTAAAGCTCTCCCATAGCAAAAAATGCCATCAAACTTCCCTCAAAGCAAAGCAAAAACAAAACCAAATCAGCTTTCGCCTGAGGTGCACAGGCGCTCTCAGCTCCAGAGGAACTTTTTTTTAGCGGGCCTGAAGACAGAGACTTGTTGATATTCTAAAGCAATAACAGAGCTGAACGACAGACCAGTGTGTTGCACAACCTGGAGTTTTTTAATTTTAAAATTGACTAACCATGATCCCGCTCTTCTGGAATTAATGAGCTTACATCGCTACAGTGATAGTAACCTTATACATATTCCATGCCATATTATTATTTATATTACTTCTATAGTTATATTATTTATGATCATAACCAGGGCCACATTGTGCAAGGCCCTGCACAAACACAATGTATCTTTGTTATGTTAATTACCTATGTTATTGATGTTTACTGAATGTAGCTTCAATAAGGAAGCGTGTGTCTATATTTCATTGTATGAAAACAGTCCTCCAATCCACTTTCTAAAGCAGGGGTGGGCAAACTACAGCCCGTGGGCCAGTCCTGTCTGGCCCCTGAGCTCCCGGCCGGGGAGGCTCCCCCTTCTCTTCCCCCACTGTCCCTCCAACCCCACAGCCTCAGCATGCCGCACTACCAGCGCTCTGGCCTGCCGCTCCTGAGCAGCACTGCAGCGGTGGGGCTGCAAGCTCCTGCCACTTTGAGCGGCATGGTGAGGGGGCGAGGCTGTGCATTCCTGAGGGGCCTCGTGTCTAGCTCTGGCGGGCTGCGCGGCTGTGGTAAGGGGACCAGGGCCGGGGGGTTAAATAAGGGGCAGGGAGTCCCAGGGGGCAGTCAGGGGACAGGGAGCAGGTGTCGGTTGGATGGGGCGGAGGTTCGGGGGTGGTGGTCAGGGGACAGGGAATGGGTGGGGGGTTGGATAGGCATGGGAGTCTCAGGGGTCTGTCAGGGGGTGGGGCTGTGGCTAGGGGTCGGGGCAGACAGGGAGCAGTGGGCATTGGGTAGGGTGCTGGGTGGGTGGTTAGGGGTGGGGGGGTCTCTGGAAGGGGCGGTCAGGGGACAAGGAGTGGGGGGCAGTCAGGGGGCAGGAAGTGTTGGGGGGGGCAGATAGGGGGTGGGGCAAGGCTATTTGGGGAGGTTACAATTTTGCAACCACAATATGGCCAAAAAGTTTGCCCATGCCTGTTCTAAAGCATAAGAGGTCTAATATTGTTGTCAGGGAAGGGATGCCCATTGGAAACTTTTATTGTCTCTTTATCATACCAGCAAACCAACAAAAGGATACTGCTTTGTATAGCATGTGTAAGGTTATTTACTTTAAGATTACACATGTTTTTAATGCTCTGTGGTTTGGTTGCTTAGCGATTCCTTTTTTCTGTCAAACTATGTGCTATCAGCACAGGAGGAGGAGAATCATCAATCAGTTTTAGAAATACTTATATAAAACTTCCTGAAGTAGGTCATTGAGCATGAGATTAGGGCCGAGTAATGTCAGGTCAGTTGTGAATAATGTAAACGTGTTCCATGACTACCCTTAATGTAAATTTGTTTGTAGTGTTGCCTCCCTCCCCAGTTATTGTAATGAGAAGCGAGGAGTGCATTAGGTACAGTAATTGAAACTGAAATATTTATAGATAAACAAACACTAAAAACAACTTGGAAAAAAATCCAGTTCCCAGGTTTTTTTTCTAATCACTTTAACTTAATTGGAACTGGAAAGTGACTTTTAGCTGCATCCACTGTATTTTTTTTTAATTAAACATAATACTGAAGACTTGCTAAACTACTCTCTTGTTTCAAAAAGCTGACTTATAAATCCTGACAATTAGCTAATGGACGCTTAGACCTAAGAGTCTAACTTGGAAAACATAATGAGAAATGGAACTACAATACTACAAAGGAGGAAAAATGATGTTACTGTACCCTCAAATGGTGAGCAAAAATGAAGTAACGTCAGATAGGCAGAGCTCCAGCGAGGAAATGAAAATGAAATATTCCAGCGAAGAGTAAATGTGCTGTCATCTTCAAATATTCATGCCCTTACCATCAGCTTTTAAAGTTCTGTGAATAAGGGTCTCTATTCATGTGCACAGTCATTACTTGTGCCTAATGAGACACAGCTACTGTAGGCATCGTACCATTGGCATTCACCACACAGACCGCTAGAGCAATTCATTTCCAAGAGCAATTTGTTTCATAGCGTTTTGCAAACACTATACAGCATCGCAGTCAGAGCCAGGAAACAATAGTGACAACACTACAGACAACATGACACTACAGGCAGAACACTATAGGCAATGTTTTACATGGCACTTGATCTAGACACTCTGGTGTGGCAGGCCAAAAGATAAATCATTTCAGCCAGGTAAAAAAAGATAATTCTCCTGAAGGGTCAGACTCAACTGTTCTGCCTTCGGTTGTGTGTGGGGGGGTGGGGGGGGGCAGGGGGATACCTCCACACGATGAGGTTTTGTAGCAAATACACATAAAATACCATGGAGCATAGGTCTCAATATGCTTTATTGGGTTAGACTCATGTAAAGTGGACTAATACAAGAGTGAATCACGCTCTCTAACTAATAGGAATTTTCTTCCATCTACACCTCTGAGAGTTTTGCCTGCAAGGACAGCTGGCTCTAGAAAGGCAAAAAAAGAAGGAAAAACTTCGTTGGGTGAGACCTGTAGACTCAATACATTACATAAAGCCAATGAGACATGCTACAGAGGTGTATACAGACCTCAGTGAAAATCTGCCTCCAATGATTGCCATTGTTCTTCAACTCCAGCCTGTAGTTGCTTTGAAAAGCTTTTGTCTACAGTCAGCTAAAAATGTGGGACTGCAACATTGCTTTCCTTTCACTCATACACAGAACTACTGAGCCATTGTCACAATCTACGGTACATACAATGTACCATTACAGCTGATCACCTCATAGTCTTTAATGGGGATGGTATGAGACTGCCTACAATGGCATGTAGTCAATTTGCGACTGCTAGCAGCAAATATCTCCAACGGCTAGTGATGGGACACTAGATGGGGAGAGCTCTGAGTTACCAGGTGTCCGGCTGCTGGGTCTTGCCCACATGCTCAGGGTCTAACTGATAGCCATATTTGGGGTCAGGAAGGAATGTCCCCCTGGATCAGATTGGCAGAGACCCTATGGTTTTTCGCCTTCCTCTGCAGCCTGGGGCATGGGTCACTTGCAGGTTTAAACTAGTGTAAATGGTGAATTCTCTGTAATTCAAAGTCTTTAAATCATGATTTGAAGACTTCAGTAACTGAGCAGAGGTTAGGGGTCTATTACAGCAATGGGTGGGTGACATTCTGTGGCCTGTAGCGTGCAGGAGTTCATACTAGATTATCATGATGTGTCCTTCTAGCCTTAAAGTCTATGAGTCTAATTCATTTATCCTCACAGTGCACCTGTGAGGAAGGGAAGTGCTGTCATCTGTATTTCACAGAGGGGGAACAGCAGCACAGGGAGACCAAGTGACTTGCCCAAGGTGAGACAGGAAGTCTGTAGAGGTCCAGGCCAATGCCCTAACTTCTAGACCATACTTCCTACCAGGGAACAGAGCATACTCCCTGCACCATGTCTCACTGAATACATAATTCTTAATAAACATATTAGTTTAGCGAATCTGTGAGATTCCCTGATGTCATTGCTGACCCACACGATATGGTGTTCTATCCTTCTTTCACACCCTCGGTCCCTATAAAACTTTCCTCTGATTTTCACCTAAAGCACTCCATCAGCCTACCTAATCTTTTCCCCAAGCCCCATTCAATATCTGGGGCAGCCAGACTGCAATGGTTAGAAGCTAAGTTTAGTAGGACTTGCTATTTCATAAATCACACAGATCCATTGTTAGTCATGGGGATGATGTTAGAAGGCCACCCAGACACTGTCCAAGGTAGCAGTGAAGATATCCTGATTCTGAGTAGTATTCTGATTCAATAGTAGTCTCTGGTTGTCCCAGCATTGCCCCCTCTCTGCAACCAGTCCCACCACCTCTGGGGATAGCTGGGTTCCTGCTCACTCAGGTGTTCACTAAACTACATGGGGAGATTTTCAAAAGCACCTAGGAAATTTAGGAGCTTAAGTTCCATTGGGACTTGGTAAATTTTTTAAACACACCTAAGCAATGTAGGAGCCTAAGTCCCATTCAAAGTTCCACACAGTTACTCCTGGTTCATAAAAACTGTGAAGGAGATATTCAAAAGCACCTGGGCTTCTAAATCCTTTAGCTGCTTTTGAAAATCTCTCTCATGGTATTTATTGAGCAGGAGTGTGAACTGGAGAAATATTGTGCTAATCGGAGAAAGAAGAGCTTGCTGTTTCTACTTACACATTTTTGTCTTATCTCATTTTTACTCAGAACTGAGTCAATGAAGCTGTGGGAAACTCAATGAGTCAGGGAATGAGAAAAGCTGTGGGCTTGTCTTTGGTGGAATTTGGGGAGTAGCATATTGGACAACTGGACAGGGAAAGAGGAAAAAAAACCTCCCTCCAAAGTCCTATCTCTTTCCTTGGGCCATTATTAATCATGTACACATGGTTTGAATATGTCCAAATATTGTAAATTAAAAAAGTTAATATTGCCTCATTATTTAATACCAAACATAAGGACAAAAATGTACAGTGGAAAATAATGAATAATAAAACAATCTTTTAGACCTTAAAACCAATTAAAACTGTTCCAGATCATATTAGGCACAAAGTCGTAAGTCAGAGCATCAGCAATCCAGTTTCCTTCATTTAAAGCTTGTTCTGAAAACGTACCTTCTTTTGGGACCCAATCCAACTCTCATCAAAACCAATGGAAAGATGCCCAGACTTAAATGGGAATTAAATCGGGGGCCTTAATTAACCGTTAATTAAATCCATAGGATTATATATGGGTTAATATAACAATATATATTATTTTAAAATCTAAACCATTATTTCTCTAAGATAAAGCATGCTTCACATAATACTAAATACAATTTCTCATACTTTGCCCATTTGGGTTGATTCTAGACAACTTGAGATGAATGCGATTCTGATGACTTCACTGCCATTGCTTTTTCAAACATAGCCATTTTATTTTAATTTTAGGCAATGTCTCTTTCCTTCCCAGTCAGCACAGTTGGAGCATCTGGGGCCTTTTAAGGGTGAACTGAAAAGGTTTTGTAAATGAACAATGAAAGAATGATTCCCCCAATACGTGAGTCAATTATAGTAAATACTGAATATTGTCTTTAAAAGCCACCTTTGAATTCAAACACCAAGATGTGCATTTAACTAAATGGAGTACCTGTGTGATCTTATTGTTGTAATCTTCATCTTTCCTTGCCCCTTCACCCTCTACTGTTTGTTATCCTATACATGGTGTCTTTTCTCATATTATATTTTACAGTCCTCAGAGAAGGGACAATGTCTTTCTCTCTGTGTTGTACAGCGCATAGTATATTTGGCACTAACATAATAAATGACATCTCAGGAAAGACTGTTGTATTGTCAGTAATTGTGACAGAATTCTGTTGCGAGGTTTAACAACATGTCTTCAAATTTCAGCAGCATAAAGAAATAGTTAAATAAATATTAAACAAAAATGGGGAGAATGTGGGTGTACATTACATGCAAACCAGTTCAAAGAAAATTACTTATGAACAAGTAAGAATGGACATTATAAATTAGAGACATTTAAGTAGGATATGGATTAGTTAGGCATACTAGTCTAAATAGCAACACGTTCCTCACATTCAATTAGTTATTTCAAATACTTCCCATGTGTGAGAGTATGAAGTTTAATATTTTATAGTATACCCAAAATATTTTTTAAAATTTACTTGGGCAGCACACAAAATTAAAGCAAACTAAGACTTTTTATACTCACCCAGATAAATGAGAACTTGCTTTTCTTTAAAATCCCCGATATTTCTTTCAAGCATAGAGGTTTTGCTAACAGTGATATCTTTTCTTGGCTAAATACTAAGGCGATTATATTCTACCTACCTGAAAATGAGTGACACCACATCTCTGCCATGTATACTTTTATGTACCCTGGTACATGGTTTTCAATCTTTATTATCTAAGGATAGTTTTTATTACTATCTTACAAAGTGCTACTGTGACAGCTAGCTAGTTTAGTATTTATATGGTCTCATTAGTGTTGTCACTGAATCCCAGATTCTCAAAGATATTTTGCTGCTGATTTCAATGGGAATTAGGCACCTAAATACCTTTGAGTATCTGGGCCTGACGGCCTTCCAAACACTAATGAATTTATCCACAGAAGGAAATTTGGAATGTGGATGATTGATGTGTATTTGCTCTAGAGATAGCATAGAGCCTTTTAAGCGCAGATGAAAGGACCAAATGATGCTCTCCTGCCCCCACACCTTCCAGTTCTAGTCAGAATCTAATGAATTATTAGAAGAGCACAGCTGCCAGCAGTCCTAGATTTTACACTCCAACCCATGTATCTTCACTATGTTAAAATAAGGCAAAGGTAAAAAAAAAATATTTACACAACTAGAGCAGAGACTTTCCAATCCCTCATGTTGAGGTTTTCTGGAAGGAAGCCTGGAATGCTACCTACATCTTCTACCTCTGTTCCAATCAGCCCCATATCCTATGTCAGATACAGTGTCAAACAGAGAAAGTTTGCTAATAATTTCAAAGTCCTCTAAACAGAACAGATGCCACCCTCATTGCCAAGAATCTGTGTGTGGTGCCAGCCAACCTTTTTTTCCTATGTGTGTTTTTCTATGCCTAAAACCAAGTTTTAACTGGACATACCATGAACGAAAAGCTGCTCAATGATTTGATTAAATGTCCCTCATTTTCACTATGTTGTGTAAAAGATCAAACTTAATTTTTAAAATTATGTATATGGCACCATAGCTATGCATGGAGTTTTGCTGCCAAGTACAAAGCTCTGTGAGGAGTATAGTCTAATAAGGCAAAAAACTCATGATGGGATGACAAATTAAATATGTGGGCGGAGGTATGGGTACACAACATAAAGACATAGTGAAGTATGCTTATTATTACTTAAGTTGCACCATGCAAAATTTATGCAAGCATCTGATTCAGGCCCAATATTTCACATTTACACACATTTGTTAGAACAGCTTAGATGCCGGCCTTTGAAAAGATAGCCATTACAGATTCATACCGAAGATCTCAGCTCTGTTACATATCTGCTTGCAGAACTCCCATTGACTTCACTTATGGGTTCTATCTGTTGTACACTTATAGGATACTCAGCAGAGACTTGCGCTGCCGATAAGAATGTGGTTGAAGTGCAGTATAAGAATACCTATTAGCACTTTCCTTCTTCAAAGGACCTCACAAAGGTTAATCCAAGATCCAGTTCTAAACAGCGTGCCCATATCGCAGAGGCCCTGGTCCTACTCCTAGTGAAGTCAATGAAAGTTTTATCATTGACTTTAAAGTTGTCAACGTACCTTCTCCCAAAAGGAATTGCATTAATGAGGAGTTAAGCGGAACCTTGATTGAGAAGCTCCTGTCAGCTAACCAGGACTTGGATTTCCCTTGGGGACCAAGAACAAGTGGCTCCAGTCAACTTCTCCTCATTACATTTTATCAGTGGGAACTAGGTCCAGGCCAAGCTTACGTGTTTTTAACAAGCCTTGGTCTTCAACAATAAGGAAAACAATAAGAACTGAGAAAAAATTTGAACTGAATTAAATTCAAACAAAAAAACTATTGTGCAATTTTTGAGTGATCTAAGGACAAATAAGTATCTGATTTTTTAAGCATGAAAAATTGTGCTTTCCTTGAGAGAATAACTCAAAAAATAACCCAATGTAAGGTTACTAAATTTACCAAAAATTTCACCCTCAGCCTGAGACCAAATATGAGATTTCAGGGCAATGGATTTTTTCTCATGAAAGTTGGCAGTGCCTGAAAATAAAGGTTCATAATAAAAGTGCCTTTTTCAGCCTCAGTGCTACAATATAATGACACATACCAAAGCTGTTTTACAGATGTGGATATTTTTAGGGGGACCCAGGCATCTCAGACTACATTCTAATAAATGACTAGTGATTTTGGATGCCTTACTTTGTGTGTGTCCAAAGTGATATGTTTTGGTGGGGCCTGATTTAGAAAAAGGGGCTGAGCTCCCACCATCTGAAAGCAAAGCCATTTTAAGGTGTCTTCAATTGGACATCTAAAATCCCAAACACCTCAAATAACTAGCCATTTAAAAACGTTTAGGCCAAGATATAATTTTGAGTAGCTCAATGCACTTCCCCTCAAGAGACATATACTGTTTCCATAATAAGAAAGTTACAACTGGGTCAACTATTCTTTCCTATCAAACTGCAAATTAACCCATACAGCGAGAACACACAGCAAGTCAAGTCTTTCAGGGGCATTATCACACTACAATGTTACCAGGAGATTTCATAGAAACTCTCAGCTGCTGACTGTGCAGTTATCCCTTGTCATACAGAAAATACATATCCAATTCCCAGGGAAACATTTAATTCTTTACGGACCATATCATGGTTCATTAAACCATGGTCCATGTTAGGGCTGTGTGGAGAAAGAGAACTGTGACTCCATGATAGTGGTGGTTCTAAGAGTTGATATGGCTGATTCAGTCAGAATTTCTCTGGGGGAGCACACATCAGAGTGGGAACTGCAATACAGGGTGCAACATATGCCTTACAATGGGAGCTCTGCTCTCCCTTGCTTCCACTTCTTTCCAGCCCCTTTAGGTAGTCTTTGTACTTGAACCTGGGGAGCACAAGGCCCGTGACAAGCCCAAGCAGAAGTGCAGAGGGATGGGAAAAGGCTACTTGCATCCTTCTCTACCCTGCAAACTCTCTTGCAGGGCCAGCAACAGTATAGCCCTTTACTTGTATTGTAACTTTGCACATTTCCGAACTTACCATACACACTATATTGCATTATGAAACAGATCTGGTTTGGGCACTTTTGGTGTTGAGTAATACATGATCCAAAACTTAGAAATCTACCATCCTTGAAATGATGCACTCTTTCTCCAAAGAATTGACTCATGGAGCGGTGCCTCTTACTGTGTACCATGTCATTAATGTACGGTATATATACAGAAGAGGGTGGCTATTACATTGAGTTTCTCAAACTTGGAATTTCTCAAGCATGTGACAGCACCAGCAGAGTCCATAGGAATATTCATCTTATTCATATTTTTCTTTCTCAAATATCTATTTTTAGAAAATGCATTGAGTGGGTTCTTGCACTTCCACAATATCCAGTCTGTTACTCTCGTCACATTGTAGTCATTTACTTTAAAAAATCCATGTTAATTAACTCTATCCTTAAATAAGAAACTCCCTGAATGATCACCCTAAAACAGGTTTCAGAGTGGTAGCCGTGTTAGTCTGTATCAGCAAAAACAACGAGAAGTCCTTGTGTCACCTTAGAGACTCACAAATTTATTTGGGCATAAGCTTTCATGGGCTAGAACCCACTTTATCAGATGCATGGAGTGGAAAATATAGTAGCAGGTACAAATACACAGCACATGAAACGATGGGAGTTGCCTTACCAAGTGGGAGGTCAGTGTAATGAGACAATTCAATTAACAGTAGGATACCAAGGGAGGAAAAATCACTTTTGTAGTGGTAATGAGAGTGGCCCATTTCAAACAGTTGACAAGAAGGTGTGAGTAACAGTAGGGAGAAATTAGTATCGGGGAAATTAGGTTTTGTAATGTCCCAACCACTCCCAGTCTTTATTCAGGCCTAATCTGATGGGAACATTTCAATCTCCCTGGTCACTCAATAACAGACCTAAAAGTGGCAATTCTTCAACAAAAAAACTTCAAAAACAGACTCCAATGTGAAACTGCAGAACTGGAATTAATTTGCAAACTGGACATCATCAATTAGGCCTGAATAAAACCGGGAGTGGTTGGGGCATTACAAAACCTAATTTTCCCCTACTGTTACTCACACCTTCTTGTCAACTGTTTGAAATGGGACACTCATTACCACTACAAAAGTGATTTTTCCTTCCTTGGTATCCTACTGTTAATTGAATTGTCTCATTAGACTGACCTCCAACTTGGTAAGGCAACTCCCATCTTTTCATGTACTATGTATTTATACCTGCTACTGTATTTTCAACTCTGTGCATCTGATGAAGTGGGTTCTAGCCCACGAAAGCTTATGCCCAAATACATTTGTTAGTCTCTAAGGTGCCACAAGGATCCCTCGTTTTCACTCTAAAACAGTTCATATGAGTTAATCTAGCCAGCCACTGGATGGCACAATTGTTCCACTGAAATAATGCTAAACCAGTTTTTCTTTTACTGAATAAATAACTTGAACAAATAACATGAACAGTCTCAATTTGAGCTACTTCTCTTAAAAACAATGTAATAAATGTAAGTGCAAAACCAACAAGGTACAGCAAGGAAGAAGCACAGTAGTTCGAATCCATAAGTGAATACCATTCTGCAAAAACTACTCATTTTAACAAATAAAAAAACTCAATTATTTGTGCAATAGACAAAGGGCAGAATTATGCTTTCATTTACACCCGTGCAACTTCGTTAACTTCAAGGGAGTAAACAAAGGCAGAAACAAAGACAGGTGAGTCTTCAGTGGCAATACAGAAGTTTAACAGAATTAAATTTGGCCTGTTTATTATCCTAAAAAAATATTAAAATTTATAGTCCCTAATTCCACTCTCATTGAAGTCAATGGGAATTTCACAGCTGAGTTTACTGGGACTACAATTTGGCTCCTCATGTTTCGAGGACATTATTTATTATGCAGTATACAACACAAACTATTTTATCTAGCTGCATAGGTGCTGGAACTAGGGCTACTGGGGGTGCTACCACAGCCTCTTGGCTTGAAGTAGTTGCTATCATATACAGGGTTTACAGTTTGGTTCAGTGGCTTTCAGCATCCCCACTGTACAAATTGTTCCAGCGCCCTGTCTTGCTGTGGTTACTTTTTTTTAAAAAAAGCAAGAAAGATGTGAAATCGATTTTACCTATGTTGTGGTATGGAGGGTTTAGATTATAGGCTACTACAATCTGGTGGGCTATTGTGTTATTGGGAATGGAAAATTCTATAAGGTGTGAGTTCATCCCTGTGTAGCACAATGCCTATGCACCACAAATCTCACCTAAGATCTCAGGTTTAAGTGTAACTAAAGAGGAGCATAGTCCTTGTGTTGAACCTCCGCACAAGGGTGAATTTCGCTGTCAGGCCCTGCTATTGGAAGTTGTATCTAATGGGTGTATTGCTGACTTCAGTACGGTGCATGAGAACATGTGTTTCCTCACACAAAACAAGGCACAGAAATGGAGTCTAAGTGTTTATGACTTTAAATTGATTGGTTTTAAAATTTGTAAGGCACCTAGAATCCCAGACAGGCCCTGTAAAAATGAAAGGAAATAAATATAACCATGAAGTTGGAAAAACACAAAGCAACTATGGAGATTGAGAATAACTCGGAGTTTACAGGTGGAAACAATGGCACACGGCCAGTTTAGAATCCGAGAGACTCCCAAGCTGTAACAAAGCAGATTTTTAATAGGCATAATTCAGAAACAGATGAATAAACAGTAGTTATATGAACATCTGACCAATTCAAGTGTGGAGGAGGGATTCCTTGATGAGGAAAGGAGTGTTTCCTTGAGATTTGAAACCACTGGATAGAACTGAAAAAGCCCATGTTAAATACTACCAAATACTCCTTCACAGATCCAAGACATCACTGTTAAGTAATAGTTTGTTTTTCATCATGAAAACAGTCCTTTTTAATAGCAATAATGATATTATTAGAATACAACAATTGCTACACTCATTGATGCTGTTATAAAAGGCATATTGGCCATACTACATTATAGATTTTTTCTGTGAGTTTACAATTTAGAATCAGATCCTATATTCAGGTCATAAAACAATGCTCATCTTTAAAGGCATAGAATCAATTTTTTAAAAAGAAATTACATTTCTCTCTCTCTCTCTCTCAAAAAAAAATCTATTTCTTGCAATTTCCCTGCTCCATTGACAAAAATTGAACCTGAAGCTGACAGTGCTGGCTAGTGGATGATTACTCTAAAGTAGGAGGCTCCTTGGGTGGCCTAGATCCAATGCATTGTAGAGGATGATTTTGCAACTTTGCAGTGTCACTGGGTCACTGTATAAATCAACGTGTTGATTTACAGTACTTGTACAACAATTGAGAAGAGAATAGTTGATACAGCATAAATATACTAATTTATTCTCAGGGCTTCACTGATGCCACAAACTTGCAACCGATTCCTTAGTGTGAATTAATGTGCATGTTTACTTACAGCCAGCTCTTTACAATGCATATATTTTGGGCCTGATTCACCATGGCATTACTCCAGCTTTATAAATAGGGGTCAATCAAATTTGCGGCTGTGAAAATCATGTCACAGACCGTGAAATTTGGTCTCCCCCATGAAATCTGGTCTTTGGCTGCCAGCTCTGAAGGCAAAGTGGAAATCAGTGGCTGATGGCCAGGCACCTAGCTCTGAAGGGAATGCCAGTGCCAGAAGCAGCGTAGAAGAAAGGGTGGCACTACCACTACCCCGATAGGCTTGTGACCCCCTTTTGGGTTGGGGCCCCCAGTTTGAGAAATGCGGCTGAGAAATTACGCATTTTTGTGGCTTGGTCATGGCATAAATAACAAATTTCGCGGACGTGTTACACATTCACAAAATTTGCTATTTATGCTGTGACCCCCACCCATGAAAAATGTGGGATTTCTCTGAAATTTAATTAGACCCCTATTTATAAATGGAATTCACACCGATATAACACTGGAGTAATGCTGTTATGATTCTGCTCTTTAATCTTTAAGTGTTTATCTTTTTAAACATTCACAATTATTAACTGTTCAAAGCGTTAAGGATTTTCACTGACTCCACTCTCTACATTGCCAGGGAAAATGAATTGCAGATTTTGTCCTTCCTACTTTTTGTGTAAGAAATAAACTTACTGGCATATTTTACAAAACACAAATATTGAGCAATATATTTGGGGCTCTCAGTATGCCAGGACAGCTTGTGAACATTCTAATTATCCAGCAAATGAACATAGTGTCCATAGTTACCTCCTTATATGAGCTTCCCCCTAATATGGCTATACCATTCAGGCTACTGTGCTAAATTAAGCCCATTATAAACATTGGGAGAAATTCTGAGTTCATTGCACGTCAATGAGCAAGCCATTGACTTTAATGGGAGCTAGGATAACACTCTCCCTCTTTATTTCTAATACAAAGTGTTAGATGACTTTAGGACATGCACCTCATTAATATAAAAATGTTGCATTCCCAAAAACAAAAATTAGGCCTGGATCCAACAATTGATGGCACAGACTGGGCACACCTCTGCACCCAGTTGCAGGATTGGGGCTTTAAAAGGAGAGAAACTTTTTTCAGCAATCAGTTTGTGAAAAGGATTCTATTTCTGAGATGTTTCATCACAAGACCAGAAATTTCACCTGCGATCTTGAATTCTATCA
The DNA here is from genome assembly GCA_037349315.1 of Chelydra serpentina. Taxonomy (NCBI): domain Eukaryota; kingdom Metazoa; phylum Chordata; order Testudines; family Chelydridae; genus Chelydra; species Chelydra serpentina. The sequence continues at coordinate 24,547,488 of JBAIAC010000048.1, forward strand.
TGTCTCCATATCAAATAATTCAGTAAAGCAAATGCCATGATCTGATGGCTTATTGTAGTGAATCAAATGTAGGGTGACCAGACAGCAAATGTGAAAAATCGAGACGGGGGTTGGGGGTAATAGGAGCCAATATAAAAAAAAAGAGACCCAAAAATCGGGACTGTCCCTATAAAATCGGGACACCCTGGTCACCCTAATCAAATGTCCAAAGATGGAATGTGGGCTTCATCCTTTAAAATGTGGTCATGAAAAGGAAATACACTTGGCATCTGCCCAAATCCCACATTTGCACATGCGGTCCATGGGATTACACACCTATGCTAGCTACCCAGGAGTACATGCAAGAGCAATTTTTGGCAGGTGTGGCCATGGCATCCATGTTTGGAAATTTGGTACAATTCATTTTAAAATACAAAGAGGAAGGTTCAACTTAATATACAAATCGGGCTAATAATACACATTTCCAGGATACGTTCAGCTTGTGCACTAATTTTGGACTCCTAGCTTCTTCCTTTGTCATAAAATTTCCTCTCCCTATTTGTCAAATGGAGTTTAAATGAACAAATAAATCCCTAAGTAAAACACAGTCACCGAGAAATTAAATACAATTACAAATCTTTTCCCATCTCACCATAGGGGAGAGGGATAGCTCAGTGGTTTGAGCATTGGCCTGCTAAACCCAGGGTTGTGAGTTCAATTCTTGAGGGGGCCATTTAGGGATCTGGGGCAAAAATTGGGGATTGGTCCTGCTTTGAGCAGGGGGTTGGACTAGATGACCTCCTAAGGTCTCTTCCAACCCTGATATTCTATGATTCTATAACCAATTTAGTATTATACATTATGAAATAAACAGTAAACTGAGGACTCCTCCACTGTACTGCATTGACATATGCCATTCACCAAGTTCTTTACTTTTTTCAAAACACAGATTAAAATTAGTCCAGTTTCAGTTTGAATTGTCCATCAGCCTGTCACTTTAAAACAAACTATATTAATTTTGTAAAATATATCCAGTTTACGTTCTGTTTGTCTGTTGAGGGAATGATGCCACCTTAATTGCTGTTGTATCCGAGTGCCTCTTTCTTTAACACTACTGTAAGCAGTACTGTTTTACATAGTTTATAGAACTCCTGTGTTGGAGTCTTATGTTTAATATTAAAGGTAGCTTTTGCCCTGTAATTTGATCATTAAATAGAGTAAAATGTTGTGCAATGGATTAAACTTTCTTGTACTTATACTTTTCTCTGCCAGAATGGATTTTTTAAAATAAATCATCAGTCAGCAACTAAAGGCCCAACACTTCCTCCCAATTACACACGTTCAGTTGCTTTCACCTCTGAATTTTATGAGAGAAGGATTTGCCCCTTACAATTCCATTTCAATAAGCAAGATGCTACTTCTACACTACAATAGTTCAAGCAATGTTGCAGAAGCCCTGAAAAAAAAAATCACTTTTCTATGACCTTGGGCAACACATACACAGTTCTGGTTTCTATTATGTCTGGCCCAAGGTTTCTACATGGAAAAACTAAACTGTTTTTTCCAAGTCTGCTCAGTGCACGTTAGTTATGGCCTGCAGCCATACCATCCTGGATTGTGACCTCCCCAGATCTTAATGGGGTTGGTCCTGTTTAACACCTCAGTAAGAAGCCACCAAGAAAACCCATCATTCAGTAGGAAGTGATGTTAGTGTAGGTGGCATTCTTCCCTTTGAGTCAGTACTATTGTACAAAATGTGCCACTAGCAGAGCAGTAGGGGACACTGTGCTGAGGAAATGAAAAGCTATGGCCCTTATCACTTCTGCTCATTAAAGAGTCCATATCAGTTTTCTCAACATCAGAATTGTTCAGCCCAGTGTACTCCCTACATTTCACTATGACTATAATTACATTCTAGCTACTTAAATTCCATCTGCAGTTTCAACTGGACAAGCAGTTCTTCATATCATCCTGTCCTGAAGTATTGTGTAGTGTTACTATGCATAAACAGCTGTTGCAGTCCAACATATAAACATCTGCATTTGAGTAGGGGGTGAAATAATTTCTGTTAAAATAAACCAAAAAACAAAACCAAACAAAAACAAAAAAACCCTGACACAGGTATTATATCCAGGCATAACTCAGCTGAAGACAACAGTGTTGCTATAGAGCAGTGGTTTCCAACCTGTTGTCTGCAGACCCCTGTGGGTCCGAAGACTATATCTAAAATTTCCAAAGGGGTCTATGCCTCCATTTGAAGTTGTTTAGAGGTCTGCAAATGAAAAAAGGTTGTAAACCATTGCTATAAATTAACATTAGTGTCACAGAGAGCAGAATTTGGCTGATAATTTGTAAAAGTGCTTTGGGTTCCTTTGGGCTGAGAACTTATACATATATATTATGTTTCTATCTAATCTATACACACACACACACACACACGTAGGGATATTAAAGAAGGTACTGGCAGTGATTGCCCAAGTGAAAGTAACTCCCCATAATTTGTCCCCCACAATTTAAACCTCATAGCATTACCAAGTAAAAAGATCTCTTGGGTCTCCTGTTAAAACTTATAAGCTACTGTCTGTGTAAACCATTGATTGTATCTGTTCTCAGAAAGATACTGTATTGCTATGAGAAACTTGCAAACAAGTTACTTGACTTTGTTCTTTATGCATGCTTTGTACCTAGAAACAGCATAGAGGGCAGGGAGTCTCAAATAAATTAGTACACACCCCGAAAGTGGTGGAGACAGTATGTCTGCTGATGAATGCTTGGTGTACATGAATGAATGAGCAGGGAGGTGCCAGCCTAGGAATTCAGTGACCATCGCCTGAAGGCGGCATCAAGTGAGAACGACCAGACAACATCCCCCAGAGGATAAACTGGGATCCACCTGACCATCTCAAAGGATGGGAAAAACAAGATAACATCTGACAGCACAAACATCAGAAATGTCCCATCTGCTGATTGAGTTAGCAACAGCAAGATGAAACAGTTCCCATAGACTAACATAGGAAATAATTCCTACAAGAATGGCTTCTACACACTGAGGACTTTGAGTCTGGTTCTGCAACCACCCTCCAGGAGCATCAGATGAATCTGACAAGGACTCGGCTCCACCCTCATGCCCAGGTTACCTGGCCAGTAACGTGGCATGAGCAACTTCTAGGCTGGTAACTATGACATCTATGCAGAACCTGTGTGTGTGTGTGAATGAATGTGAAACTGAATGAAATGTTATAGCTATAACTGACTGCTTACTATGATTCTTTTTGTGTTCACAATAAATGAGACATTTTGTCTTATCCCCTTTAAAAAGATCCTGCTGGTTTTTATTTTATTGGTATAACACACACACACACACGAGTTTGCTTGTATAAAAATTGAGCAAGACATAGCCAAGTCAAATAAAAATAGTTAAGATAATGTCTTTTTGATCGTAAAGTTTGATTTGTAAATTCTCCCATTGGGATATGCAGATTCCCCATACAGATTTAAGCACTGATAGAGGAGAAAATAGACTTTTTTAGGCCTTGTCCACACTAGAAAGTTTTGATGCTTTAACCATGCTGATATCATACAACCTCCCCGTCTAGTGCTGATGGAATTACACCACTAAAAGCGCAGACAAATTCAAGTTAGGAATAAGGCATTTTTAACAGTGATGGTGATTAACCATGGGAACAATCTATTCAGGGAAATGGCGGATTCCCCATCTTTTGAGGTCTTCAGATCAGGACTGGATGCCTTTCTGGAAGATGTGCATTGGTCAGACAAGCTATTGGGCTGAATACAGGGGTAACTGGGTGAAATTTAATGGCCTGTGTTATATAGGTCTGACTGGAACTGGATAATCTAATGCTCCCTTCTGGCCTTAAAAATCTGTGGGAAACTTACCACAGTAGGGCTTATACCAGCAAAATTATATTTGTCAAATAAAGTATAAATAAATAGATATAGAAAATCAACCCCTCTTCCCCCGCAAACCAGCAAAGTTATACTGCCATAATTTTTTTGTGTGGACCATGCCTAAGCAAGCAGTTTTACCATCTGAAAATTTGGGAATCCATATTTATTTATTATAAATTATATTTGCAGCCAATTTAGTAAAATGGAAAAAAGCCAGGGACTGCTTATCCTTGCATATGTGGATAGTGTCTAGTACCTGACCTAATACAAATAATAAAAAGTAATAGTAGTGAAATTGCAGCTTTACAAACGTTTAGCTGCTACAGATGTAATTTCAATAAAAATGGCAAGCAGACGAGTAAAATCCTACAGATTTGTTCTTATTGTTGCTGAAGATGGCAATAGAAATTACCTTGTTTGTACTGAGATTCAGTTGGGAGGGGCTGCATAAGTGAAGTTTTCTCATGTGCTCTAAGAGCAAATATTCTGCGATTTATCCTCAGAGCTATATGGCAATTCCAATCATGCTGGAAAACTTTACACTATTACAGAGAAACATTTTCTACTTCTTAAAGTGATACATATAGCATTCCTGACAGATGCAAAACCAGACCCTAATCAATGTAGCCCAGTGCCCTCTTTCTGGGCCTTGTCTACAGTGGAGATCTCTCCTGAGTTCAGCCATTAGAGGCCAGACATAAATAAAAGTGAATTGGTTTAACCCCCTACAATGGAGACAAGCAAAGCCACTATTTGCACCAGTGGGACTTACCCTTGCTGAAAATGACCAACTATATCAGTGGCTGGCCACTGATGGCTGAAATAAGGGCAGAACTCCAGTTCAGGCAAGACCTAACTTATGAGAGGGGTGAGCTACACACACAGCTGGCTACCGATGGCTGGAATTAGAGCAACTAATGTTTGGTCTTATTTTGATGTGTAATGTTTTTGGCTGGAGGTGGGCCTGTGGAGTTGTATTTCAGATTATCCATTAGGACCTAGGTCTTTCTGCAGAAACATAATAATTATACTTCAAAGATATTCCCAATAAAGCAGATGATCACTGTAATTTCACCAGATGAAATGACACTGGCACCTCTGGGAGACAACATTATGTATGTTACGAGAAAAGCATGCAAGACAAGAGCTGGCTAGCTTTTAGGAGAACACTATGGGCCAAACCATGCCTTCAGCTATGCATGTACAATTCCCATTGAAGTTAAAGGGATTTGTACATGCCTATCAGCAGACTACAGTCTCTTGTTTTAGATGTCATTGTGCTGAATTTACTTATTTCTTCAAATGGCCCTTTAAGTAGACTTTCATAAATGCAAGTCCTCAGCCGCTCCTTCCCATTGTTTTCATGCTCAAAGTAAAACAAAAGTGGAAACATATGGATTAAGATTTGTATTTAGGATGACATTACCTCACCTTGCAAGGGGGTGGGTTTTTAGATCACTGTGTAACTAATTGGTTGGGAGATTGTTCTCAAGCTTCCCAGGAAAGGGGGTGTACGGGCTTGAGGGGGTATTTTGGGGGGGAGGGAAGTTCAAGTGATTCCTTTCCTGGATTCCTGTTAGACACTTGATGGTGGCAGCGAAAGAAGCATTTCTCAGGGTGCAGGGAATTTTGTACCTTGGGGGTTTTAACCTAAGCTGGTAAAAATAAGCTTAGGAGCTCTTCATGCGGGCCCCCACGTCTTTACCCTAGAGTTTAGAGTGGGGAGGGAACTCACACTTTAGCCCCAATTTAAATCCTTTATGAAGCCTCAGCGGTTTGGACGGCAGAGAATCTTCTAAGGGCCTGCTGCATGGTGATGAGATTTGCCCTTCATGGGAGCACCATCACCACCCTGGGTTTTTTTCTTTTTCTCGCCTATCCATTTCTCAGTACAGTATCACTAATATAACCTAGTGTTTTGGACTCTACTGTATAATACTGGCATACTGTTCTATAAAGAGTGAAGTGCTTTGGGATCCTGTATGATGAAAGGTGCTATAGAAAGGTCAAATATTATATTGGTCTACATTAATCTGCATATTTTAAAGGTTATTATAATCAGCCAAAGAGACATTTCACAGCAATTTAATTAAAAAAAACACAGTTTATTTAATAGTCTTACTTTGTACCTTAATCTTTGGCTTTACCGAGATTTCTGACCCACTTACAGTTTATTCTGGATGTTTCAGGGATACCTAGTTATGAGTCTCACTTGTGATTTTACATTGGATATAACTGCGGTAATCCAGGCACTGTAGTCATAACAAAATTATAACACTGCCTTCACTGCCAAAGTCTGTAAAAGAATAACAATTCCTTTATCTCAAAGGCCACTGCAGGCTTCAATTCGCTGGCAAACACCCACATTATGCTAAGAGAGACATAGTAACCAGGTACTGATCAAATAAGCAGAAAGAATTTGGCAAGTTAAGGTACTTAAATTCCATGTGAACTAGGTCACTACTATTCAGCATCAAATTGCTTGTATGAGATTAATTACATTTAGTAACACACTTTGCCCCATGAAGATTTCTGTAGTGTTGCTGGACGCACGGCCCATTTGATGAATTTTTATTTTTCAAGAAAATAGGACTATATTTATTTCTTATTAATATACTTAACAAAAAGTAACTAACCAGGAAAGCAGGATCCTTTTAGGGAAAAACCTAAACTACTAAACTGCTCATTTCATTACAGTTTCAAGTAGTTCTATTCAAACCTCTCAGTTTTCAGTCAGACAAATAGAAATAAATCTAAACTGCAAGAAACGTGGGGATGGGGAAGCACAAACGAATGCTTCCCAATCCAATCAGGGACATCAAATTAGGCAACAAATGAAGTTTTTCATTTTTTGGTCTGCAAAATAAAAATAAATATTGAATGAGAAAACACTGACCTCCTAATTGTTTGTCAAGGTCACACTTTCAAAGTCCTGTCCAATAATTGAGCCATAGAAAATATACATGTACCCATTTCATATGCAGAATTATTTTTTCCTCTAAGTGAGTAAACGCCATGTATTCCCATGTGCACAGCTACACAGAGAAATTTCATAGTTACACAAACGCATGTTTATGCTCACTCACAACTATGGTATTTGATGGGTTCTGCGCACATTGTGTGGCATATCCATTGCAGAGGCCATGAAACAATGGGACCCACAGACTACAATTTAGCTGGAGAATCCCGTTTATTTTAGGCTGGATAGTCCTAAAAGAAACAACTGTGTCTTTTCCACGCTGCAAGAGACCCAGAAGGCTGTGGCTGCAGAGCAGGTCAAGTTGACCTATTTGAGAGTCACTGTGCCCTGCACAATAGACTTCCTTCTCACAAAAAATAAAATAATAATAAAAAAAATTCAAAAAAAGTTACCAACATTGCTGAGAAGGCCCTTTGTGTCAATGGGTGAGATATCTTCAGTGAGGAGTCCTCAGTGGTGGAAATCACGTTCTCCATCAGCCAACTTCAGACCTGTTTTGAGTGCAGTTCTGTTGATTTCAATGGAGCTGCACACTCTATTACAGCAGTAATGAATCTGGCCAAATGTGTTGGTTCCTGTTTGCTAATTAAAATTTGACTAAATTTAAAAATATATTGGAGAAATGTCCCTTCAGTAACTGATACCTGAATGATTTGTTTTGCAGGTAATAGTTTTATTGCATCTCTATTTACATTCACTAATGTCATTACAGAACAACATTCATACTTTGGGCCATTGTTTGGTTTGAAGGCAAGAAAATGAGTAAAGGCCAGATGATGATCTGGGCTGAGTGGAAAGCACAGGAGCTGAAGCGGAGCATGACACACTCTTGCCATGCAGCCTTGTAGGCCCTGGGTCTAGGTATTAGAGGTTGGGGAGTGCTGTGCACCCACTACTCCCCATGATGGGGAACAGATCTTATTTACTGGGTTAGCTAAACATTTAGGGGTCAGTTCTTTGGACGTGCACACACATGCACTCTCTCCCAGCAGCATCAATGGGAGCTAGCAGCTTCAGCACCACAAGCTATTTGCTCATGTTTACAACACAGGAGACATTGCCCTCTCAGTTTCAGGCCAGGCAAGTTTTCTATAGAAGTAAAGTTTTATTTATTTTGTACATTTTAAATGTTTTGTTATAAACCCAGGGTTGCAAGCGCATATTTCCAAGGTTCTTTTCTTTACTGTAGATCAACAAAATAACACACACACCCCCAACACCCTTAAAAAGCCACTCTTCTGCTAGTAATGCTCATCTCGATAACAGTTTCTTCTCCTCTCCCCCCACTCCCATTGATCCCTGTTCAGTTGCTATAGTGCCACCACATACTCCAGATCTTTACTCAAACCATCATGGTGCTTTTTAGCACAGATCTTTTGGGACAGATCGCTCTCTCTCACTCTCACAGACACAGATGACTCTTACACTTCTTTAGGTATGTTGGGTCAAATCTTGCCCTTAGCACAATGGGAATCACGCAGAGACTGAAATTACACAATAGGGGAGTACGCCTACATCACTGTTGTCAAAGAAGTAGTTGAAGTCAGGGCCTCTTTCATCCCTAGGCTCTAGAGGCTGTAAGGTAGGTTTCCCTCCTCTTCTGAGAGCTTGAACTACAAGCTTTTTTCTTGTCAAGGGGATCTGCAAAACAATACAAGTAGCATTAGATTGGAGCCAAATCATCTTAATCCCTATTAGGGTCACTGACTGTGCAATGAGGTGAATGACGTGAATAATTATAAGACATATGCTAAAATGGTGGCAAAAACTATCACTATGTGGACAAATAACAGCGTAACAGTCCAATTTAATTGCTGCATTTCACATCCTATGTGGAAAAAGAGAAAGCGTCATAAAGCTCATTTACCATCATTCCACAACAGGGGTGAGGACTGGGAGATCACAACACAGCTTGCAACCAGGCCCACTGTCATTAATGGAGAGAGGGCTTTGTAGGTGCATACGTTTATTTGCTATAGCTCATACTTTGCCTCTAACAGTTCCTCAACTTCGTCCTCTTCCACTGAAATTATGAAAATTGTGGTCATCATTCTAACTTTTGAAGAAAAAAAAAAAAAAAGAGGTAAAATGATACATTTTTCCTTTTCTTAACATTTAGAACATTCTCTTATGTTGCCCTATATCATTTCCAAGGTTTCTCTCTTGTGTTGCTGAGTCCAAGGGCTCATATAAGTGACATACATATTGTCATGAACACAGCAGCCCTTACTTGAATGCTAATTCTTGTCCCAGCACTGTTGTGCAATTTTCAATTAAGCAAAAAACAGTTCTTGCCAGAATTAGCAATTTATGGTCATGATGAAAGAATGACTAAGGGCTAGGAAGTGATTATGTGAAACAAAACCAAGCTAAAAAAGTTAATTTTGGTGGTGTCGCATCATGGGCAAGTTTTGAAAACAGCTCTGCTCATTTAGACTTTCTTGGCCCCGTCGGTCTCTGTAGTTGATCAGGTATGTTCTTAAAAGCATAGAAGTCCTTTTCACTTCGACGGTTTGGCATATAATTTTGTAGGGAAACTATTATGGCCAGAATCAACACAAGAACAAAGTGCATGTTCCTTTCACAATTTACAGACACCATTTTGGCCAGTGTTAGTAGAGCACCATAACTGTGTCCTATGAGGGTACAGATGTATGCTCAAAAGTACAACCCTATTCCAAGCCAACCCCAACAAGCCAATTCTTACCCAGAGTAGGAGCAATCTGTAGAGAGAGGGAGGAGGTATATTTTTAGCCACGTATTAATATTCAGATCATGCCTTTGCGCCCTTAGCTACGCTATGTTACACTCCTCTGAGGCTCAGAGACAGTTTACTAAGTAGTGTCTCAGCAATGTTTCAAAGGGCATGTCTACACTGCATCTGCTAGCGAGCTTCCCAGCCCAGGTCCACAGACTCGTGCCAGTGGGGCTCATGACAGTGCTCTAAAAATACACGTGTAGGCCTTGCCGCTCAGGCTCTTCAACCTCAAAGCACTGTCTACAATGCTATTTTTAGAGTACTAGCAGGAGCACTACTAGCACGAGTCAGGAAGGCTCACTTCCAGATGCAGTGTAGACATTCCCAAAGGGGCCTGAATTCAGGGAGTCAGATACTATTCAAACATACTTAATGCTGCCCATATGTTTGCTAATATATTCCTACACTGTCAGCTAGAGTACTGGACCATCATATGCTTTCATATGTTTACCTAAACCTAATAATCATGCTTCTTGAGATTTTGGTCCGGCACTCCTTTTACAGTCCTATTCCATCATAGATCAGATCTAAGCAAACTCCTCTTTCCTTAACATAGTTCTACAGACTAGTGAACTACCTTTATATTCCTAGAGGAAGTGTTATAGTGAGGATAACAAACCTTTTTAAAGCATCAATGATAAAATATGAGTATTACAAAACATGACACTCCACAGGGATGAAATACTGCTTTTTTATTTTTTTAGAGAGCAAGTACAATAACGTTGCATTAACTTAATGCTATGTCATAGCTGTTACAGCTCTGATAGAAAAATAAACATCTCATAGCACACTACAGTGTCAATTCATTAATAAATATAATCAAAATAGAAGTTAGTAGTCAACTGAAATGAATAACCAGCTACAAAAGTATATTATTTTAAACCAAACAGTTAGAACATTTTCTGACAAATTTAAGTAGTGATTCATTTTAAAAATGCCATTTCAAGCTGGAAATGAACAATAAGAGTTACAAATCTATTAAAAACCTGCTTCCCTTTCTAAAATTTTCTATGTATCAAACTTTTTAAATCTAAGAATCATTATATATCCACATACTTTATTTTTACAAAAGGCAGCACATTAAACATGAAGATAACCCCCATATTATATTATTAGTAATTGTATCACTACTTTGCTAAATGAGACACTTTAAAGTCATTTTATTTTTTTAAAACAGTAGTAGTAAATGTGAAATAGATCTCAGCTCACTGAATGTGTCTAAAACTAATGTGTTTGCAAACAGGGAAAAAAAGGAAGGTAGCTGGGGTGAAGCCATGGCCTCAATGAAAACTCCCATTGACTTGAAAGGGGACAGGATTTTAACTCAGATCAGCACATGCCAGACATTTTACTCATTTTTTCCTAACTACGTACCTTGTTTCAAGAGTGTGCAACAGAAAAATAAAACAAAGAGGAAATGCTTGCTGAAGAGGAATTTCTAAAGCAAAAGAACTTCCTGGACATTTATTTTCAGAAAGAATCATCTTGAATAACATTAAAAATATATTGGGCTCTAATTCGAAGCTGGCTTGCATGCTGTGCAACTGCACTGATTTGTCCCATTATATACAAATTATTCCTGCTAGGTAATTTTAACCTATTGCTGACATTAATGTACAGTACTCTCAAATTCCCTTGACTTCTATCAGAGTTCTGGGTATAGAGCAATAGCTAAAGCCAGTAACATTCTTCCTAACTACTGCTTCATTATTGTTTCCCATGTAAGCCTTATTTTTATATTTCAAATGCATGGCATAAACGCTATGGATACATTTAATTTCTAATTCGATTGGACAGTTTGCATTTCATTCAGCATTGATTGACTGATAAATATAGTTCAGTGACTCAATAACATTTCTTGCTCCACACGTTGCATTTCCAACTAAAAATCAAAGCAGATGTATCTTTCAGAAGTGCATTTTTCTAACTGTGAATTGCACTGCTTACTTAGGGCCTGCTCCAAAGCCCACTGAAGTCACTGACAAAATTCCCACTGACTTCAACGGGCTTCAATTGAGGCTCATAGGGTCCAGTCCTACAACCCTACCTCAAGTAATCCCTCTTAGTCAGTTGCCAACATTGCCTTTTGTGTTTACATCAGGGAACAGGGTTAGGTACAGAGGGTGCAAACAGCTTCCTCATCTATGCAGGGGCAGGACACAAATGGCCCTTACAAGGTATTCCTTGTGCATAGAAAAGTGTGAGTGCCTCTGCCAGTCTACCCTCTCCCAAGTATATGGGAAGGGCCATGGTTTCCTGCACTGGCTAGTAGAACAGGTTGGGCGCAGAGGATGGATACTGTACTCTCATCAAGGACTGCACACAAACCTCACTCCCCAAAGCTCTTGGATGCTTTCTGCCTGCTTTAGACACTGTGCCTCATCAAGCTCCTGCTAAGGCAGTACATTTCTGCACATCCCTCAACCCCGAGCTGTGCCTCAAAGGGCATCCTAAAACCCAACGTGGCTAGCTGGAAGAGTAGGTGTTGCCTGAAAGTAAGTTTCACAGGTTCGCTGCCACAGTTAGCAACACAGTCACAATCACACACATGTATGGGAAAAAAGAACTAATTCCCCAGTGTGACTTGAGAAAGCAAGGGAATCATAATATTTTACCAGCTACAGAAAATTATTTCTTTTCATACAATACAAAACCATACTTTACATATGAGATTTTCGAGCCATCACACTGAAAAAAATTAATACAATTCAAATAACTGATACCACGTTAAGTTTGGCTAGACAAATGCGTTTTCTTTTTAAGGTCCCCTTTAAACACCGCTTGTGACTATATGGGAGTATGTCAATCTGGCACAATGAAAATTCCGCATACATCATGTGCACATTTTCTGAATGAACAAACCATTTCCCCATACTCATTTGTGACACTATAATAAATGTATTCATAGAGCTTGCTAGTAATTCATAGAATTACAGTGACTCAGTGTCAGTGGTTTTAAAAAAATCAGAAGTAATGTGCACATTTTTTACTTCATAAGCATCTGTCCTTTCTAAAATATACATGAACAAGTAGTTAGAGTTGAATAGGCCTCAGCCCTCTCTATGCTCAAGTATCTAGTTTAGAACTAGAATAATTAAACCATTCATACGGATGTTTAAACAAGGACCAACAATTTTTCTGTAGATGCTCATGTAAAGATTGTGCTTATGGGGCATAAAGTAAAACAAATAAAATAAAAATCCCCAAATGACCAGTTAACAATACAAATATAGTACCTGTGTATTTCTTTAATGAAGTGTTCCATATTTTGGAGCTGGCCTACTGTCATATTATTTTAAATTTGTTTCATTTTTCAGTGGGCTTAACTTTCTCCCATAAGCCTGTAGTGACTTTTGTTAAGGCCAAATTTTATATTTTTTGTTTGGAGGGAACACCTTAGAGGCACAATATAGAGAGAAGAAATCATGATATGAACTATGTAGAACTATCTTGTTTACAATAGCTCATACACTAACTGCTACACAAAGCACAGCCAGAGTACCGTAAGTGCTGATTAAATTTCTTGTGAGTTATGGGGTAAGTGCTTTCTCATTTAAGGTTATGTGCAAATGGGAGCACAGATCCCCACCATTGAGAGGCTTTTGTTGGTTCATTCCTCCTCTGCACCATCCCTTCTGAAAAGCAGGGCCAGTGGCCGAGGGAAACAGCTTGCAGGCCACAGTTTCTCATGCATGGCAGCCATCCATGAGAATCAGGCACTGTCTTGAGGATCTTGTTCTGTCTGACCTCCCCACAGGCCTTCTAGCTCTTGGCCATCTGCATTGCTAGCAGCTAATTCTTTGTCAGTAGCCCACTCGCAACCTCCTCCATGGTACATTAACACAGTGGAAGGGAGAGTTACAACTACTCAGAACAGCAGCAGCTTACAATGAAAGTTATGTTGCAAAGTTCCACTGACGTGAGTGGAATATAATGCACTGAGCAGCTGTTCTGATGGCAACATGCTGGCCATGCCCCCATTTGAGTAGAGCTGGCGTTCCAACAAAGTGCAATAGAAGGAGAGAAACAGCTATAGGATCTATTTTGGAGGTAGGGGGGGAGATGTTACCATAAAGACCTCTTTCTCTCCTGTATGTGAAGTCCCCAACTCCACTTCTGGTCCATAATTTGACACTTGTGAACAATGAAGAGAAGTTATTTTAAACAATTATAAGTTACTTTTATCAATGATATCACTTAACTACATGTTGTCTTAAGGGTTATTCTATTTCATTCCAAGAGAATTAGGTTAAAAACATATTCCATTATTTAAAGAATAGGTTCACATCTTTTGTGAAGCACATGAAATCTTTCAATTAAATAAACAGTTACTGATATCCAGACTGTACCCTGTTTCCTCCTCTCTTTAACAAGTTGTGACCAGAGCAATATTAAGTATGCTTATTTCTCATGGGCCTTTATTCTGTTCCCAGTAAAGTCAATGGTAATCATCTCATTAACTTCCACGGGAGGAGGACCGAGTCCCACACTGTGCAGTATAAAGAAAAATAATACACGTTAAATACAGTATAAAGTTTAAATGATTCACTGTAGTATACTTTTCAATAATCTATAATTAACAAAAACAATGAAGGTCATCACGAACACAAATAAAATCAGTGTATTGTATTCCAATTTCTAGCGAGACATTTTAAAGCTGGCTGAACTGAAGGTACTACTGTGATGTGTGACATAGAAATACTTAATAAAGGAGTTTAAAAGGTGGCTTATTAGGGGGAAGTATGTAGTGACTACCACTGATATCTAGAGCTGTTAGAACAATGACCAAGGAAATTTTGAGCCATTGTCTTTGCAGGATTTTTTTTTCAAACCTCCATTTGATCAGTGTATTAGGGAATGCTGTCTGTGAAACAACACATAAAGCTGATTATTTATTCCAAATCCTGCATTCCTTTCACATGCACACCTCTCACAGATTTCAGTGGCACTTACTTGTACAGAAGGAATGCAGAATTGGGAGAATTCATTTTTCTCATTTCTTATAAGTATCTCAACAATGTCTATTCTTCATTTTCTTTTAATAAAGACATTTCCCCCTTTGTTTCAGTGAAACCAATATTCTCTGCAATAGGCACAGATTAGTATTTAGTATCAGTATTTAGCACTGATAACATACGTCAGCTCAGAGAATTTTTTGCCAACTAAATTTTAGTGCATACTTCAAAAAGGGTTACCAGGACTTCTTAAGTTTATGACAATGTAAAACAAGCCAGTCTGACTACTGGCTGTGCACTTTATATGGCATATAACAACAAGACGATGGCCTTCATTGTTGCAGAGTTTGTTTTATGGAGAAGCGGAGTGTCTTTGCACAATTTATTCTGTGGTACAAATTCTGCCCTCACATGCATCCATATTGGTCCCATTGAATCTAGGAAGGATCTTGCCGACTTCTGAAGGCAAAAATTGAATCTACATTAGTCAATTCAACTAGTTCTCATGGGAAAATTCCTCTCCTTTTTTCTGTATTCTTTTTCTTCTTTTGAAGTTGACACCTTCACATCCTACTGGATACATATCCCAGTGCTCAGCAGCAACAATTTAGGTGGTTAAATAAAGGATTCATGCAAACTGATTCTCTCAGCTAAAAAGTAGCAGATGTGGAAAAATCAGGCATATCAGATATTTAACAAGAAGAGAGCCCTTATTTGGCAAAACACTGAAATGTAGCTAGCAGACCAAATACAGCTCTGGTGAAACTCAACTGTCTTCAATGCAGCTCCTCTTGCCAATCCCAGAGCTGAATTTAGCCAGTGTGTTTAATTATTATGTAGAGTATTCCAGTCACCTAAAACAAAACCACACAATAACAACTCTCCCCCTCCCCTTTTTATACTGACTCAGTTTTCACATCTCTTAACATATATATAAAAGCCTCTATTTTGGAACAAAGGGAATACTAAAATGTATACACTTTATCATATATGAAGAATAAATCCCATTTAAGTGACATTATAATCTGTAGATTTTAAAAAATACCAGTAGTAACTAAGCACTCATTAATCCAGTTATTTTTGATAAGTAACTATAAGAAGATAAACTGATGTCAAAACAGACAAGATCAGTGGAACTTTAAAAGGAAAACCATAAAAGTTTGAAGAAGTATCGTTTCTACATGTACAAGTACTCCAATAGCTCCATCTATTGCCATAATGTACAGGAATGTTAATATTTTAATCACAGTTTTGTCCATTCCCACAGCGCACATCAATACTAGCTACATGTAAAGTGAGATCAGTGCTTTGTCACCCCTGTTCATATCTACATTCTATGCCATACCTAAATAAATTATTTTACATTAAAGTGCTACACCAACACTAATGGTCTTGAACAGTAGTAATGCACATTTCTCTTTCATAAAATACAGCAGCCATAACTTCAAACATAGTCACATTATGTGACTATGCTTACATATTGATTTGTTACAGTATTCAAAAAATGCATGCCACAAAAACAAACAGTATCAGTCAAGACTCTTACACAGTAAAAATAAAATAGCTTTTTTAAAATTAGAAAATGATGGAAATAGAGATTTGCAGAACACAGTCTTCAGAACTCGCACTTGTAAGTTTCATTTAATCGTAACTTGCTGATGTCGATATTTATTTCTTCTGGTTTGTCACGTCTGTATGTTACTGTTCTCGTACAAACAGTTGGCAAAAACATCTTATCCTTGAAGGAGAAGATACAGTTTATCAACAAATAGCTAACACTTATATGCAAGCAAAAAATGTACTGAATATGATTTTCTCTAATCAATTACCTTCTTTGTTGCAGATGCTCTGTAATCTGAGGAAGATTTAACTTTATTGTTATTCCACTGTAGAATTATCTGCCTGATTATAAGTACATTAAGCAACCCAATCAGAAATGTAACTATAAAGATTATGAAAAAGATTCTAAAGTAGCTTGGGTCAGAGAAACATTCTGCAATAAAAGGAAAACAAGAGTGTAAAGCCTAAAATATTGATAAGGGCCATCCATTAAACAAGTTTGAATTTAACACTGCACATTAATTTAGCATAGCTTCACTAAACCAAATTTCTAAAATAACCCCAAACGATTTTGTGTGTGAAGGTATTTCATAATTATTCAGATTGCCATATGCAAACTATTTTTAAAATAGCTTTATCAGGAAAAAAATTCCAATTAGGAAGATCCAGATATATGGTCACAATTTTTTTATTCTTTAATGTTACAGTAGCACCTAGAGGTCCCAACTAAAATCAGGACTCCATTGTGTTAGGCACCATAAAACAGAGTAACAGACAGTCTCTGCCCCAGACAAGACAAACAAAGGGTGGTAGGTAAAACTCAGGCTTGTCACTGTCCCTGCTGGTCAGTAGCAAAGTCAGGAATAGAACCCAGATCTTCTGACTCCCAGTCCCATGCACTGCACCGAGCTGCTTCTCTCAATAGTCTTGGCCTCTAATGGTTTTTAAAATATACAGCTCCTTCTCATAAGTCCCAAATAGACTCACTGTCACTTTTATAAAGCCTCTTTAAAACAAAATGTCTACGTAAAGCTATTAACTGACAAAAAGTGATTACATATATGTAAATTTTCTTTGCAGTTTGGGCCCTGTCACGTGAATGGGCTTTGGATGTGTTTATTAATAGAGAAAGACTTTTACACACCCTCATTACATAACAGCTGTGTACACTTAAAGACACATTAAAATGTTTCATTGAGCTATGCGTTCTACTTCATTTGTTCAGCTCGCGTAATGTGAAATAATGTGTAAACATATGAGAAGTAGTAAAACATATGGTTACCGTCAGATTTCTGTAAATCTTTCTTTAAACATTACTGAGGCAGGATTCACTATTGGATGCAACGTTTCAAGGATCTGGGAAATCTGATTTAGCAATGCTTGCTAATCACATTTCCTGTTATTATTTATCTTTCATTTCCCCTGAAGCAAAACAAACTTTCTTCAAACAATCACAATCTACTCTTGAAGGAGAATATAAATGCTAACTAGAGCAAGGAATGTCATTACAGAAATATCTGTGCATCAGTGCCAATTGTTAAATACATCATTCATATGAATATTTAAGCAGGACGATATCAGATTTAATTTTGTTACAAAATAACACGTCAAGATGTACCGCTTTTGCAGGGCCGAGGAAGGCATAGGGGAAGGGAAGACAGGAGACACCCCAATGCAGAGGACCTATACCAAATACTATACTTAAATGGTTCTTAAGTGATGTCTAGTGTGTTGTGTGGGTCCTCTATGGTGGGGGTGAATTTCACTATGACTGTTGATGGTTTTCACGCTTTTATTAAAGTGATTAGGCAAAGGTAGGTTTTTACATACCTGATGCTGGATCAATATAATGCACCATATAAGCACATGAGGTTTTGCACTGGTCATGTGTAGTTTGTGATGCATTGTTAGAATAATGGCACTGAACACAATTCCTGAAAATGAACATATAAACATAGCACTTCACCACCACTATAACTTCACTGCATTTTCCTTAAACGATTAAATCAACAGAATAATGACTGTGTTCAAATAATGTTCTCTTCCTGCTAGGAAAATACTGAAGCATTTATTTATTAACTTTGAGACATGCTGTCTCTCTCTTGCAATATTTTAACCCATTGTTATTTGCAGTGTTGTTGTAGCTGAGTTGATTCCAGGATATTAGAGAGACAAGGTGGGGGAGGTGAAATCTTTTATTGGGCCAACTTCTGTTGGTGAAAAAGACAAGCTTTCAAGCTACATAGAGCTAATAGAGTGACCAGAAGAAGAGCTTTGTGTAGCTTGAAAGCTTGTCTCTTTCACCAACAGGTCCAATAAAAGATATTACCTCACTCACCTTGTCTCTCTACTTTAGCCCAATGACATTTTTCAAAACTATTTGGTGAAAAGTAGTGAAGTAAAATAGTCAGATGCTGGCTCAAAGCCACCCTCCCCTGGCCCTGGATTACACCTTTCATGCTGTATATCTAAGGAGGTGCAGCACAGAATCTACCCCGTGGTTTCTTTAGCTACCAGATCCACAAACTCAACATGGGCTACTAAAATAAAGGTGGGTTCTTTCCTTTCATGCATCATCAATAGTAATAACAATCCTGCAATCCACTTATTCCCCCTTACACCACATTTTCACTGTGTTCAATGGGATGCACAGGAATAATTAAAGGGAAACATTTAGCCTTGCAAATGGAATTCTTTTGATTAAACATTAGGAAGAATAGGCATGAGCACCGTTTCTGCACAGAGCTGGGTCTGCATTACCTACAGAAGTAAAGTAGCAAACAACTTACTATTGTCACTAAATGTCAACAGATCAGACTCTGAATATAAACAGGGAGTGGATAGTGCCATTTTTACTACTGCTTTCAGAGTAGAACTGAACTTTAAATGACTACAGAAGACAAACATCATTAATGTTACTACAAAAATGCAATTGACTTTGTAATTAAGTTGCGATAGATTGTTCAAAGGCATGGGCACTAACTCCCTTTGACTTTCAGATATAACCCAGATATTCTATTTTCACATCATTCTGCCAAGTCTTAGCATTCACCTTTTCAGACATGGTCTGGGGTTTACCTCCAACAGCACGTATACTAAACAGCTCAGAATTCAACTGACCTATATCAATTATTTCTATTTTTACTGTTTACTTTTTTAGATGAAGGGTTAAATTGCCCACAATGCGGGCAGAAAGATGCAACATTTCAGCAGCTTTTAGAAGCAGCGTGCCTGAGAGATTGGCAAAAGCCTTCAGTAGCATATAGTTCTTACTACAATCTTTGAAAGAGTGGAGAATTTACTCCCCTTTATTAGCCCAGCTCTGCTGGTTAGTGGGGAGGGAGACACATGACTGAGGCCTGATCTACATGAGAAAATTAGGTTGGCATAAGTATGTTGCTCATGGGTGTGAACACTCCACACCCCTGAGTACCATAGTTTAGTTGACCTAAGTCCCTGCACAGACAGTACTAGGTTGCCAGAAGAATTCTGTCGACCTAGCTACCGCTTCTCAGGGAGGTGGATTACCTACACTGATGGGAGAATCCCTCTTGTCAGTCCAGGTTGTGTCTACACTGAAGCGCTACAACGGTGCAGATGCAGCAGTGTTGCTGTAGTGTTTTGACTATAGACAAGCCCTTTGTCTCCAGGCTCATTCTTCCTTGTCTTTTTTGGGGAGAGAGCACAAGGACAGGGTTGTGACTAATCTCTCTACAAGGGTAAGCATGGCAACAGGACTGATCCCTTTCTACCCCTTCGCACATGGGAGCAGAACTAGTCACCCTAAGTATTCATCTTTAAAACTCAAAGCTGCACTTTCCCCCCCAGCCCCTGTAGATGATGTATTTAGAACCAAATTAATGAATATACTATCCTCCTTTATTACTCTGTTCCCAAAACAACAGTGTTCCCTTAGCCACTTATGAATAGTCTTGTTTTCATTGGCAGGAACATTATTTTTTATGTTTTATCTTTTCTGATAAAGGGTTAGCGATCTGTGTAGCAGATACCACTTTCAGACCATCTTTAAATTATTCCAGCTTAGTAATAATGCAGTGGGAAAATATGTTGCCATGATAATCCTGTATTGATGAAACAACCATCTTGACTACAATTAATGGGATACTGTTTTTTAAATTTTTTTACTTGTAGTAAGTTTCAGTGCATTGCATGTGGATCTGGGCATGTCAGCATGAATACCACAGCTGCAGATGAACTGCACAGTCTGAGCCTCAAGTCGAGACTCAAAGCTTCATGTTTAAGTATGGTTACATTGACAGTAAAATTCTAATGTATACAGCATCTGAATGGGAATATTCTGGGAGAGGACAACACAACATTAAAAATGGAAATTAAGTCAAGTATTAGAAACATACCTGTTTTCATCACAGGCATTGTTACAAGTAGGGCAATATTCACAAAACCGTCCTAAACTCCTTGGATCAGTGCACTCGCATTTTCCACATACGCATGCTCCTCTTCCACTACAAATCTGGCCTTTGGAATTCATGCAATGTTTTGCTGTTAATGATGAACACTGACAGCGGTCACCTTCCCAGCCATGAAAACATTTACATTTACCAGCTTCGCATTCACCATTGCCTGCAACATCAGAGAGTATATAAGTGTTGAGTTAAACCCCCATCTGCCTTAGTAAATGCACGTCTTGGCTAGAGCATATTCAAAATCCCTAGCATTGTCTAGATTTCGCAGAATTGGAAATGATTAGAGTTAAATTTAGAAGTGTGAAATCCCTATTCAAATTGAGAATAGAAGATATTAATAAGCAACTGTATATGGCAGTTGTTTCTATTTCAAATATGTCACCTTAGTTTTCCCTTATTAAAAAGACTCATGGGTATGTCAGATATTTAGATAGTCTGTTTAATAACTCACTAAGGAGGGCCTTTACAGCACTCTGTTTCCAAACCATGCAGACAGCTTACTTAGATGACCAATATACCTACATGGAGAAACATAATTGTTGTTGTCCATGCAGCTCAGGGTAAGGGGAAGATCTACCCCATTATTTATTAGGTTGTATTTTTGTCTCAGATGCCTTTTTCTATGATCTCTCTGAAATGAATGGAGTTAGAATGGAAAAACTAAGTCAACCTAAGCACTCGTTTTGCTCATAACTTACTGACATTTTCACCTTTCAGGCTGAAATTTCCCCTGCATGATATATACCTACCTTTTTGGGGGAAAATCTGAAAAAAAAAAGCAGTCACGCTGTTTTCATAATACAATGTTATTCTGAAATTTTCTAAACAGGTCTCACATTAAAACAGATAGGGTTAAAAAGGGCACATCTAGAAAGGAGAGAGTCTTTAAGGATGAAAATTTCATTTTAGTGCTTTAGTGAAAAATAGTTCGATTTGGCCAAGCTCTAAAGGTTTGAAAAAAATTAAGTACGAATGGTAGTTTGTTTTTGTTTTTAAAGATAGGACTATAACAACCATCTCTTAGTGTTCGAAATGAAAGAGGGATGTATCTAATTTAGAACCACAGTAACAAACAACAACAACATATAATGAGTTCTGCTTCAGTCAATGGGAATTTAAGCATACATTCTAATGGAGTCAAGGGCTATATAGAAGCCTTTACCTCCTTGAAAGTTTTCTATGTGAAACTGCGGGAACCTGAAGCAGCTAAACATGTGTGCAGGCACAAGCTTTCCATGTTGTAGACACTTTATATAGTTTTGCTTTTGAGATATGGTAGTGTCTATTCCTCTCCCCCCCGCCCCCACCAAATGTGACTAAAGATACTTTTAAACTATGCATTTTCTGGGGGCGGGGGAAGAAGACCATAGGCATATATATTATATTCTAATATATAAAGCATATGTTAAAAAAAACAGTAAAGTTGCAAAGTTAGGCCTTCAAAAATCAGGAAAATGAAAAGTAAACCTTAACTGCCTCCCCTTGTGCATATGCATTACAATACTGTAATTATTTAAATGATCACACAGTATTAGTTCTACTTCATCTGAGCAAAATTATGTTCATAGTTACTGTGATGAACTAGGAACATGTATTTTTATGAATATATTACAAGTCTGTATTCTTGTTCTGTTTTGTATTGCTGCCTAACTCAATGCACACAGCTATATCAAAGGAGGCTGTGAAGCTGTTACAGAACTGAACAGGAAAGGTAAAACAACAACACAGGTAAGACATCCTCTCAGGTATCTTGGTTTTCTTCCATGGAATTAATATAATGGATGGGCCCTCCAGCTAGCGGGAGACTGCCTGGCTGGCTCCATCCAGGTTAGGATGTTTTACTCTTCCCAAGACTAAGCCTGGGATCAAAAGAGACCCTAAAAGATCAAAAGACCAGGAATGCTTTAGAAGGTGCCCCTGGAAAAGGAGGTGTTTGCAGGGGTGGGGAAAGGGGGAGAAAGAGGGTCAACTGGGAGAGGCGGCCCTAGGTGTATCAGGAAAAAGCTGACAGGCTGTGAGGTCTCCAGTGAAGAAGGCTGTAAGCAGTATAGGCTAGTTCTCCCAACTAGATGGGGAACAAGCCAGACCAACCTGAGCATTGGATAGAAATGTTAAGCTTAGGTAATGGAACTTTTGTGTAGGTCAGTTGTTTTAAATCTACTTCTCTAAGCACTGTGTACCCGTTGGGCAAACCAAAACATGCTTCGGTTTGAAGAAACTGTTTCTATATCATTGCAAATGTAGGCTGTCACAGGCGCCCAGAGAAAAAGATCTTGCAGATGCCAAGCTCACTGAACTTGCTAAATAACATGGCTGGCAACCAGGGAAGTAACCCAGAAACTCAGCTGGAGAGTGGTTGGATTGCAAGATCTGATCCCAAAGAGAACTGGATGCCCGACACTTGAAAGGGGTGCACACTCAAGGGACTGGAAAAGGGTCTCAGTATGGGCAGCCTACTCAGGTACTGCAACAATTACAGTAGCGTTAAACCAGAATAATTCTACTGAAGTCAGAGGAGTTGTTCTAAATTTGCACTACTGTAACTGTGACCTATGTTTGACCATCAGTGCACAGGTTGGGCGCTATACAGTGAAGTGAAATTAAATACATGGATGCATTTCTTTGAACAGTGAGGACTACAAAGAAGATATTTACAGATCAAGTTATTTTAAAATAAAATTAATTTTTTAAAATTTTACTTCCATTGAGAAGAAGAAAATAATTTTGGCTGACATAACAATAGTACTGGGCTTAGTCTGCCTCTTTGCTTCTGTTGCAATGGTGTTTTGGCATTTATGTCACACTCCTGCCTCAGGCAAAATTTTCATTTTCACATTTCTTTGCGAACAGAATTTCACCCCAAGAATGGAATGAAGGTCTCAAGTACCAAATCAAGAGCTCATTTGATTTCATACTGCTCATACTGTCCTGTTTTTGGCTTGGTGGTTCTGAGCTACTTTAGTCTGTTTGTTAGCATATGAAAATGAAGATCAACCTAAGGTCTGATGGCATTCATTTGGGGTGACTTGTAGTTATACTATGCTATGCATTTGAATCTTCTTCAGAATCCATGTCATAATATAACCAGAGATGAGCCTGAGACACAAAATCAGATCCAGAAAGATATTTCCCAAAATTTGGTGGTGTTCGCACAGACTCATATGTAGAAATTGCTTCTCTTCTTTTATAGAAATAATAATATTGGTATCATGGATAAGCTATCTCTGGAAAAAAATGTAGGAGTTTAGTCTTTAAAATCTTGCATTTAGAGATTGTCTAAATCCAGGGTTTTGGTTCAGACAATCTCAAAAGTGTAGGAGATTTTGAGACACCTGTAGTTAACAGAGGACTTCAGTCTCCAGAGCTACAGACACTCTACCAGATTTTAAAAATAAATAAATTATATTAATGAAACATTTAGTGTTTGACAACCATATTCATTATTGTTAGGCTACATACCGTATATAAACACATGGTTGAGCAAAAACACACAAATTCTGTAGCTTACCAGCACACAGGTTTCCATGGTAATATGGGCAAGAAAAGTCATCCATTTCACAGTATTTGCCATACACTTTGCCCAGCTTGGTTTTGTGACAGAGACATCTTCCACCTATGCAATCTCCTTGACCACTGCAGATGGGCTGGTCGGGGTGCAACTTACACCTCTCAGAAGGAAATGTATCTTCACTGGAACTGCAGTTATTGTCTTCGCAATGGGTGCTTTCACCATCGAGAAAAGTTTCATCGACACATATTCTTTTGTGCCTTCCACTGTCCTCACACTGACAGGCACAGTTTTTATATATATTAATTATGGTGGTTTCATTGAAACCAATAGGTTTGATTATCACATATTTTCTTCCTCCAGTTGTACTACATCCTTTCATTGCAACTGATATATTAAAAAGCACCTAAGACAAAAATAAATACTGCATTTATAATGTAGTAATTATTTCCTGTAAATTGTTTCAACATTCTATCATAAATTAAACAAGAAATCATACCACTTATAATACCTACCAAGCAATATGACTGAAGACACGGTAGCAATTGGTGAATGCATCATATTTTAGTAATGACAAAAGTAACAAGCATAGTGAAACACAATAGTACAAGACAAACAACAGCCTGCATTTCATGTTGAAAAGGCATTGTACATGATCTGCAGAATGCAGATTTAAATAAAGGAATACAGAATTTGCAAAGGTAGCTGTTCTATTTCTAACTTCTGACAATGATATTAGAAAGGACAGTTACCTGTTCCGTAACTGGCGTTCTTCGAGATGTGTTGCTCAGGTCTATTCCACCGTAGGTGTGCGTGCTCGCCACGTGCATCGGTGCCGGAAGTTTTTCCCTTAGCAGTATCCGTAAGGGGGAGCGCCACTGTGACCCCTGGAGTGGCGCCACTATAGCGCGTTATATAGGAGACTGCGCGCTCCCCCCACCCTCGGTTCCTTCTTGCCGGACCAACTCCGACAGAGGGGAAGGAGGACGGGATGTGGAATAAACCAGAGCAACACATCTCGAAGAATGCCAGTTACGGAACAGGTAACTGTCCTTTCTTCTTCGAGTGATTGCTCAGGTCTATTCCACAGTAGGTGATTCCAAGCAATACGGCATGGAGGAGGGTAGGAGTTCACACCGTGTCTGGCTGGAGCACAGCTCTACCAAAGCCAGCGTCATCCCTAGCCTGGGAGACGATCACATAATGCGAGGTGAATGTGTGAACCGAGGACCAGGTAGCGGCCCTACAGATATCCTGGATAGGGACATGGGCTACAAAGGCAGCCGACAAGGCTTGCGCCCTGGTCGAGTGCGCCCTCACGAGAGGCGGTGAGGGAACCTTCGCTAACTCGTGGCATGTGTGAATGCACGAAGTGATCCACCGGGAGAGCCTCTGGGTAGAGATTGGCTGACCCTTCACACGCTCAGCTGAGGCAACAAAGAGTTGCGGGGACCTACGGAACGGCTTAGTCCGTTCCAAGTAAAAAGCCAGCGCCCTGCGCACGTCCAACGTGTGGAGGCGGTGCTCCTCGCCCGAGGCATGCGGCTTTGGCAGAGGACAGGGAGGAAAATGTCCTGGTTTATGTGAAAAGCGGAGACCACTTTGGGAAGGAAAGCTGGGTGTGGTCGGAGCTGGACCTTATCCTTGTAGAAGACCGTAAAGGGCGGGTCTGAGGTCAAAGCCCTGAGCTCTGACACTCGTCGGGCGGACGTAATGGCCACGAGGAATGTGGCCAGGGGCTCGAACAGGGGCTTTCCCTGCCATGGAACCCCTTGCCACTGACCCTGCTGCGGCACCGGTGGCACCAGCTGGTCAGGCAGGAAAGCGGAGGCCCTGGAGTGGCTCACCGCTGGTGTGAACGTCATTCAGTCGGTGCTGGGGGAACGGTAGGATCTACGGCTTCGACGAGGACGTCTACCTCGGGACCGGGACTCCGACGACGAGGTACGGTACCGTCTCGAGCTGCTGCTCCTTGAGACGCTGCGACGCCTACGTCCGCGGCGGTGCGGAGTCGGCGACCTCTTACGGGAGTCCTTTTCCCGGTGCCTCAAAGACTGGG
Source organism: Chelydra serpentina (assembly GCA_037349315.1). Classification (NCBI taxonomy): domain Eukaryota; kingdom Metazoa; phylum Chordata; order Testudines; family Chelydridae; genus Chelydra; species Chelydra serpentina. Next base: position 24,573,641 of record JBAIAC010000048.1, read on the forward strand.
AGCTGGAGCGGGAGCGTTGACGGCCGCGACGGGAACGGCTGCGATAGCTCCGACTCGACCAGGAGCGTCTACGGCTCCGGTCCCTGCGATGTCGCGACTCCCTGCTCGATCGAGAGCAGTGCCCGGAGCTCTGATCCGACGGCACCTTGCCCGAGAGCCTCACCATCGGTGACTGCGGGGGGCTGCGTGCTATGGTCAGACCGGGTACTGATGGGCGAGTGGTCCCGGGACCAGTCCCCTGATCGGGAGCTGCACCTGGTCGGGGTCGATGGCCTGGAGCCCAATGGCGGCTTGCCTCTGGAATGGATTCCTGGTGCCGGGACTGCCGGTACCTGGATCGTGAGCAAGTCTTTGGCCGCCTGGAAGGCCTCCGGCGTCGAAGGGGCCCGGGGGAGAATTGTGGCTGCCGCACACGGGTCGAGCCTCTCCCTTATCCTTGCCTCGATGATGATGCGTAGACGGTGTCTTCCTCTGCCCTTGGGACGGTGAGCGGTGCCGGCCACTTGAGGATGCCGGGGGATTGTCGCGCACCGAGGACAGGGTACCGGGTGCCGATTCCGCTCGGCGCACCGGTGCAGGAGCCAATGCGGACTCCATGAGGAGGGCCCGGAGTCGAATGTCTCTGTCCTTTTTCGTACGAGGTTTAAAGGACCTGCAGATCTTGCAGCGTGCGCTGACGTGGGACTCACCCAGGCAGCGAAGACAAGCTGAGTGCGGGTCACTTCTAGGCATAGAGCACCTGCAGGACTCGCACGATTTGAAGCCCGGGGTCCGGGGCATGCCCCAGCCCGGACACTTACTAAACTGAACTAACTGATGAACTAACTAAAGATACTACTAACAACGAGTTCAAGGAAAAAGGCTGCAGCAAAGAAGCTGGAGCAGAAGTTCCGACGCACCTACACTGGCGGCAAGAAGGAACTGAGGGTGGGGGGAGCGCGCAGTCCCCTATATAGCGCGCTATAGCGGCGCCATTCCAGGGGTCACAGCGGCGCTCCCCCCTACGGATACTGCTAAGGGAAAAACTTCCGGCACCGATGCACGTGGTGAGCACGCACACCTACGGTGGAATAGACATGAGCAATCACTCGAAGAAGAAATTTCCTTTTCTTGTTATTATTTACATTATGACAGCCCCTAGAAACCTCGATCATAATCGGGACTCTGCAGTGCAAGGCACCGTACAACAGACATGTCCCTGCCACAAAGAGTTTACAATTTATGCCAATACAAACGTATCAACCTTTCAGAGTAGCCTAACATCAGTGAGTTAACATATTGGTAACCTTTGTGTACTTTAAGATCTAAATAAAAGTATTTGTTTGAACAACATATACATGCCTATTGTACTGTTAAGCCTGTAACACCACTTACACTTTTTGGCATTTCACCAACACTAGCTCAGCAAATAAAACAAAGTTAAAATATTAAATATGTGAAGGTTCACTATGCAATCTAAATTATACCATATGTTTGTTTCCTTTGGAGACCTGATCTGGCTTTTGGGACTTCTGTATGAATACCTTGGATTAGGCCATTAATGACCTCTGCTACTTGAGGACTACATACACTTAGTTTCCAATATGCAAAATATGATATCACGGTGACCCGTAATATCATGTGTGTTGCTGGCAGCTTAATGAGTGAATGGGTAGGTTCTTCCCTTCATGACTTATAAATGAGCAAGGAAAAAAATAAGGTCTGTAGACTGTACAGAATGAGATCTTTCTGGCTGCCAACTCATTCCCGCTATCAGCAAACAGAAACCAGGGACTCATGGATAACAGAAGAGAAAGGCTGTGCCGCCAACCAACAGGACATGGTATATTGTCTTTCTCCCGTGTTTTCTTGATGCATGATCCTAAAATCCTGGGCCACCATTGTACAATATTTAAAGGAGTAACATGCTTTTAGGACACAGTATGAATACCACCAAACATTATGACAAGCCTTACTAGAAAGACTAGCTGAAGTGCTTATACCCTGTAGAGGTCACAGAATCTTCCAAAGCATAGAACAGTTTTGTGTTTTGGTAGGACGAGAAAGGAAGGAGGATTGTGCAATGAAAGGAATGTGAGAATTAAGGAAAAGCATTCTCCAAGTAAATAAATACCGAAAGGAAGATTTACTGTTAAGAAGTTAACCTCTTGAAGAAGGCTGATTTTCAGCTGCTGCTAGTTTTCGACCACTTTTGCTATCTTTTACAATCAATTGGCCTCTTTTTTTTATTAAAAGGAAACAGATAAACATTTGTTTTTCTGTTCATTAGACAACAGAACTAATTACAATGATACTATCTATGGTAAGCATAAGTGGGAACATTGTAGCTGAGCTTAAAGGAAAAAACTAGCAAGCCCATCTGGAACTAGTCATGCAAACAAAATCTACACAAGTATAAACCATGGTGTAATTTCTAAATTTCTCACAGCAAATCCACTGATTTGTGACTGCATACATACATAGACATGAGTGACTTTAGCTAAAATATATAAACATGGTAACAGGAATAGATCTCCTTGAACTTACACTCCAAAAAGCACAGACCTCGTCTTAATGAATTAAATAAATTACATTGCCAATTTAAGCAATGGAATAAAGATATAAATGCACTCACAAATAGAACCAATTACATCCACTAGAGGACAATGCTCCAAATGGACATAAACTGACACTTTAATCTGATTTACACAATATACCAATTACCAGGATCTCTGGGCATGTGTAGAAAACACACTTTTTAAACAAAGAAGCAGAAAAAAATGCCCCAAGTCATGGCCAAGCAGTTGTCAATCTGCCTCTAATGACTCTTCTCTTCTCCTTGCATATCTTTAAGGCTCTTCAGCTGAAGAGACCTTTCATATAGAACATGAGCACATTCAATGGAGGGCTGTGGGGAATGGTGCTCATAAATATTATGTAGATGGTTGACAACAATGCTTTGAACCTTATTTCCAGGAGATCAGTGAGAATAAACATTAGCTTTTGATTTTAAATAAGGTTCAGGAGAAATAATGCCAAGGAGAATGTGGAGAGTTGATGACCAAGAACACAGAAATCTACTTTCAGACTTAAAAAAGCTCTAGAAGATACCATACAACTAAGAAAAATACAATAAATGGCTCAATTCCTTTGCAACTGAGAAACTCAACATACTTCTTCATTATAGGCCACATTTTTGCATCCTTCCATGCCTGTTTTTCTACTTCCATCAGGACAGATTGCAGTTACGTTAAAGTGTAGATCTTGGATCTGGTTATCCACCTGAATTTTCACTTCAGAGATTAGTTTCTATAATGAAAAACAATTTTTAGTTACATTGCATTTCAACATGTAATATGCATTAGAGTCTAAAACATGAGCATGCTTGAATGAGTGAATTTAACTGAAATGAATAAATCTTGTCTGTCTGAATAAAGAAATTAATTAAAGCAGTTTTCCATATAAAGACCGAATTACATTCCAACTACATACAACCAGTTAACTAGTAATCCTGAAAAAGAAAAAACGGTTACTAACCTTTTCGTAACTATTGTTCTTCAAGATGTGTTGCTTATGTCCATTCCAATATAGGTGTGCGTGCGTCGGGTGCACCATTGCCAGAAGTTTTTCCCCCTAGTGGAGTGGCGCCTTCATGGCGCAGTATATATTCCCTGCCGCCTCCTCAGTTCCTTCTTGCCGACAACTCCAACAGAGGGGTAGGTAGGCAAGTTGTGGAATGGTCATGAGCAACATCTCGAAGAACAGTTACAGAAAGGTTAGTAACCGTTTTTTCTTCATCGATTGCTTGCTCATGTCCATTCCAATATAGGTGATTCGCAAGCAATCAGTTAGGTGGTGGGATTGGAGTTTTGCTGAGACACACTTGAGGACCTCTGTTCCAAAAGCTGCAGAATTTCTGACCTGTTGAGTGATGGCATAGTGCGAGGTGAATGTGTGGATAGAAGATCAGGTCACCGCCCTGCAGATATCCAGGATCGGGACTCAAGCCACAAATTCCGCTGAAGAGGCTTGTGATCTTGTGGAGTGTGCTGGCAAGCGCGGAGGTGACACTTAAGCTAGATCGTAGCACATGCAGATGCAGGATGTGATCCAAGAGGAGATTCTCTGTGACAAGACAGGCTTCCCCTTCATCCTCTCTGTGATAGCAACAAAAAACTGAGTGGTCTTCTGGAACGGCTTGGTCCTTTCTATGTAAAAAGGTGTGCATGTAACATACAGAGACCATAGCCTCTGCTCTTGCCTGTTAGCATGAGGCTTGGGATAGAAGACTGGAAGAAAAATGTCCTGGCTACTGTGAAAATAAGAGAGCACTTTTGGAAGGAAGGATGGATGTGGTCGAAGTTGGACCTTGTCCTTGAAGAAAACTGTATACAGCGGTTCAGAGGTGAGGGCTCAGATTTCTGAGACTCTTCTGGCCAAAATAATGGCTACCATGAAGACTGTCTTACAGGACAAGTAGAGCAACGGCATATTGTCATTGGCTTGAATGGTGGCCCTGTCAGTCTTGACAGTACCAGGATGAGGTCCCAAGGAGGCAGAGGCTGGCACACCTGTGGATACAAACGCTCTAATACCTTCAAGTATCGGGCACAGATCGGGTTTGAAAATACCAACCGGCCATTCATCGCTGGGGCCGAGATCGCAGGTAAGTGAACCCTGATGGACGATACCGCAAGACCGTCCTTCTTCAAGTAGAGCAGGTAGTCCAGGATAATGGGCAGTGGGGCCTCCAAAAGTAGGATCTTTCTCTGCAGTGACCACAGAGTAAATCTCTTCCACGTAGCCAAATAGGCCGCTCTAGCTGACTGCTTTCTGATACCCATAAGGACAGCTTACACCAGTGCCAAGCAGTCCTGTTCTGCCTCACTCAGCCATGGAGCTTCCAGACCTTCAAGTGTAAGGACTCCAGGTTCGGGTGGAGCACACATCCGTGATCCTGGGCGATCAAGTCCAGCAGCACTGGAAGGCTGACTGGCATGCCGGTGCTATAAGGATTATATGCACCTTGTCCCTTCTTACTTTGAGCAACACCCTATGGATGAGCAGCATGGGAGGAAAGGCATAGAAAAACCTCCCTCTCCAGGGAGGGAGAAAGGTATTAGAGAGTGAGCCTGAGTTGCGCCCTAGGTATGAGCAGAACTGGGGGCATTTCCTGTTAAATCTGATTGAAAACAGTTCCGCCTGGGGAAACCCCAACCTCTGGAAAATACATTCAAGATATCTGGACAGATGGACCACTCGTGATGATTGCTGAAGGATCTGTCAGGTGGTCTGCCAGCCTGTTCTGGGTGCCTGGTAGACAGAAGGCTTCCAGGGGAATGGAGTGGACTATGCAGTATTCCCATAGCCTCAGTGCTTCCTGCCACGGGGGAGAGGTGTGAGTCTACCCCCTTGTTTGTTTATATAAAACATTGTGGTTGTGACATGTATTTGCCATGTAGGTTGTGACAGAATGCCTGACAGGCTAGGTGCACCGCTCTTATTTCCCTGACATTGATATGTAGGGCTAATTCCTCTGAGACCTTGAGTCCTGAGGGGCCCCAAGTGAGCTTCCCATTTGATGTCCAAATTGTCGGTGACCAGCGACATTGAAAGGGTGGGCGCCTTGTGAAGGAGATACTGGCACACACTGTGTCTCAGTCCAGCCACCACTGGAGGGTGAGCATTCCTGCTGAGGGAAGAGTGATCACCTTATCCAATGGGTGATCGCCTTGTCACCCGATGCCAGCCATGCTTGGAGAGGCCGCAGTCTGAGCTGCGCATGCTGCACCACGTAGGTACAAGAGGCCATATGTCCCAGGAGCTTCAGGCATCTCCATGCCCTGGTGATGGTAAAGCTGTTTATGATCTCTTGGATGGCCCTGAAGCAGTTCTCCGGCAAGGAGGTTCTGGTCTGGTTTGAGTCGAGAACTGCTCCTATGAACTTTATCCTTTGAATATCAGAGAAAGTCGACTTGTGCTTGTTTATCAGGAGCCCCAGGTTCCTGAAAGTGGACTGTATGAGGTTCATATGCTCTTCCACCACATCTCTCGACCAAATTTTGATCAGCCAGTCGTCCAGGTAAGGGTAGACCTGCACTCCTTGCCTCCTGAGAAAGGCCGCCACCACTGCCATGCATTTTGTGAATACTCATGGAGCTGCCGACAAGGGAGCAAACCAGTCCCCTGGATATTAGGGAAGGGATATGAGAGGCCAGGAAGACCATAAGGAACTTCAACTTCTTCATGAACTTCTTGTGGTCTTGCAGGTCTAGGATGGGTCCGAGATCCCTGTTGACCTTCGGGATCAGGAAGTAGCTTAAGTAAACTTAACTCCACAGGAATCACTTCCACGGCTCCCACCCTTAGGAATGACTGTACTTCCTGGGCCAGAATTCTCAGGGTCCCTGAAGACAGGGAGGAAGGGTAGGAAGGAGGGGAATAAATGAACTGCAGGGTATATCCCACTTCTATCGTGTGGAGCACCCAGTGGTCCGAAGTGATGCTGATCCAGGCACAGTAAAAATGGGACAAATGGTCCACAAACATAGAGGTACGATCCAGGCTTTGGTCTGGTGTGCCATCCTCGGGCGCACCCTCAAAAGGGTTGCTTAGACCCTGCCGGTTGTTTTGAGGGCACAGACATGGATGTTGAAGGGGCGTGAGATGTATGCCTTTGCTGTTGATGAGGCTGGTCGAATCGGCCCATAGGTTGGGGGCTTATAATATTTATGAGCCAGGGCCGGTGTGTGAAGTCCTAACGACGTCAGAGTGGCCCTGGAATCCTTCAGATTATGAAGATGGGCGTCCATTTAATCTGAAAAGTGGGAGTTTCCCTCAAACAGCAGGTCCTGAATTGTTTTCTGGATCTCATGAGGGAGTCCAGAGAACTGTAGCCAAGAGCTCAGTCTCATTACTACAACTGTGGTCGTGGTGCGGGCTACCACATCTGCAGCATCCACGGCTGCCTGAATGGATGCCTTGGCTACAGCTTTGCCTTCCTCTGTCAAAGCTGCAAACTCTGATCTAGATTCTGTTGGCAAGAGCTCTTTAACATGGCAGACCATGAATTAAAGTCATAACAACTTAGGAGGACCTGGTGGTTCAAGATCCTCAGTTGGAGGCCCTGTGTAGAGTAGAACTTTCTCCCCAACAGGTCTAGTTTCCTGGATTCCTTTGCCTTAGGCGAGGATCCTTGTTGTCCCTGTCTCTCCCACTTGTTTGCAGCAGTCACAGCTAGGGAACCCAGCGGGGGATAGGTACATCGGTACTCATACCCCTTCGAGGGCACAAAGTACTTTCCTTCCACTCTCTTAGCCGTGGGTTGGAGAGAAGCAGGGGTTTGCCTTGATGGCTGTAAAATGGCATCGTTTAAAGGTAGAGCCACTCAAGCTGGACCTGAGGATGTCAATATGTCCACCAAGGCCAGGGCTAACTCCCCTATCTCCTCCACTTGTACATTCAGGTTCTGAACCACTCGACGCAAGAGCTTCTGATGGGCCCTGTAATCATCTTGCCTGGGTGTTATGGACATACCTGCCACTGCCTTGTGGGAGAAGACGATGAGGAGGCTTGGAATGTCATCTGGGCCTGCGTATCTTCCATGGCTGGTGGGTCCCTTGTGGGGGTATCCTAGGCCTCCTCCACTTCTGCCCCCAGAACTGAACCTCTCTCCAAAGTCCTGCCTTTGCTGTTGATGAGGTACCCTCACCTCCTAGGGTGCCAAATGGGACCAACCCATGTGGGAGGCTTGGTAGGGTTGCGCTGCCCATGGAGTCCACATTGGCCACTGTAGTGGCATCTGCCACTGGGCAGGTGGCCACCTTGGCTGGGCCAACCCCTGGGTCACCAGCACAGGATGCCCAAGGCCCACCTGATATCTGCTGTGTCGCAAGGTATAAGACCCTGCCAGAAACTTTGGAGCCCGAGGACCCGCTCCTGAGTAATCATGGCGTTGCCGTACCCATCAGTGCCATGCAGTGGAACGGCGTTGAGGAGCGGTGCCTCAATGGTGATTTGCTCCAGGAATGCGATTGGCACCTCAATGGGGAGCAGTGCCAGGAAAACGACTGGGTGCCGGGATTGCGACCAGCACCGGGGCTGCAATCGGCGAGGAGTGGAGCCCCTAAAGGATGAGCGAGATGCCAGGCGGTGTCTCACCATTATTGTTGGCTTGCCCAAGACATGCACTTGCCTCTGTGGGACAGGTTCCTACAGTACCGGGTCTGCCCCCGATGGGCCTCAACTTAGAGAAGACGCTGGAAGGGACAGAAGACCTCTCACTGCCTCATATGTTTCTGGCATAGTTGACATGGCCACGGCTGAGTCACCTCTATGACTCACCCTAGCTGGGGAGTCCATGCGCACCGGACTCGAAGGGTCCCTTCCCACGGCTGAAGTTAACGGTGCAGGCTGGTTGCTGCCCATATGAGAGTGGTCCAGCACAGGTCTCACTCTGTCTGTGCCTTTTCTCAAAGTGGATTGTCTCCAGTCCGACTTCTTTGTCCTTTTCTTCTGCACTGGTGATGGGGAGCAGTGCCAACCAGCCAGGGTTGACTTCTTGGCGGTCGGGGAAGTGTGTCGGTGCCGCATAACCAGTGCTAGGGATCCTGGGTCTCGCTGAGCCTCTCTAAATGAGGACTGGGCACTTCTGACAGAGGAAGTGCTCGGTGCTGGGTTGAGTTTCGATGAAGGGCTTAATGTTCTTACAGATTCGGCACTTATCCTGAACGTGGCTCTCTCCCAGGCACTTCAGGCAGCTATCATGCGAGTTGCTTACCAGCATGGGCTTGTGGCATGTTGCACACTATTTGAAGCTCTGAGACCAGGGCATGCCCCGGGGCCCCTGGCGGTAAGCGCCGTGGTGCAGGAGCTTACAAATACTCTAACTATTTGCTAACTACCGACTAATTGAACTATTTACACTCTATTTTACAGGAAACCACTAAGGAGTATTTGCATGCAGAGGAAGAGAACGGAGTGTTCCAGTGACCGTCATGGATGGGAAGAAGGAACTGAGGATGTGGTGGGTCAGCAGGTGCCTATATACCACACCATGAAGGCGCCACTCCACGGGGTACCAGAATCGACCGGATGGATACAACCAGGGGAAAAACTTCCAGCGACGGTGCACGTGACATGCGCACAACTATATTGGAACAGACATGAGCAAGCACTCGAAGAAGAAGATTAGGGTACCCACATTCAAGTTTCCTGCTATTTTTACATGGTTTTGTGACTGTGTATTTATGACCATTGAAAAACCTATTCTAATGACTGTGTGTAACAAAAACTGGTTTTTGTAGCGACAGTGCTGTCTTAACAGCACTCTTTAAATAAAAAAGCAAGTATGCATCTATTGTTATCTAGCAGGAAAGGTTCCAAATTAGCTTGACAGTTTCCTCTTCTGACATTTCGCATCTGCTTAGGAAAAATTTTCTCAGGACAAGCCTCAGGTTATTCTAAAAGCTACTGGATTATACTAACTGATTTATTCAGGACAGATGGTATTAAGCAGGCAACTAGCCAATCCTGATTGGGGCATTTGAGTGCTATAGTCGTATGAAACAAAAACCCAACATAATCAAAAACTGCACTACTGTGCAATGAGCCCGCCTGTTCATTTTAGAGGGAATATTGCTTCTATTTGTCTTATTATAGATTTATTAAAACTGATTGCTAAAAGCTACTACTATCTGTATAAAAGTGGTATGTATAATTTCCCCTATTTTAGTGGGTTTTAAATATTTAATTGGACATTTTCACTGTTATAAAAGGAAGATAAATTACATGAATCTGAAAACATGTTTTGTGACCTCTGAAAATTTGTGACTCATCTATGGTTTTTTAGCCAAGGATTTTCAGGCAGTGTTTTCCATAAATAAGCCAATAGATTTCCCTGCTTAGAACACAAGTGCAAAAGGCCCACTATCTAACATTAACACTGCATTTATTTTCTTCTATTAACACATTTGCTTTCAGGAAGGCAAAACATCCAAGGCCAGTTCACAATGTATTTGTGTAGCACACATGCTAGAACCATGTTAAAAACTGAAAGTACCAAATCCACAAGGAAGGGAGGAGGGACGGAAGAAGAGAAATAATGGATATTTGAGAAGTAAAAAACAGGATGAGAGAGTGGGTGGATGGAGCAGGAAAGTCCCAAATAATCTTTGATGAAACAAAAAGGTTACATTGTGAAATTTTCATTTCTTCTCATTGTGTCCAGGGGTAACTACTAGAAATTGGGGTAAGATATTTGATGACTAACAAATGTGCCATGTTACTGGTCAGAAACTGTGTAGCAAGAAATAATCTATTGATACTATGGAATGCTAAAGAGGACAGTGGCCTTAACCAAATGATGCTTAGCACAAACCTTGGATGTTTTCTGGAAATCAACTTTCAAAATTAACGTTATCAGAGAAGACACAACACTGATTAAATTCATTGAAATAAACTGATTTGTATCAATTCAACTCCTGCTATTTGTCTGTCTTTGGCAATTTCATAGTGCCTGCCTTTAACAGCACTGCAAGTTGTGTGTGCACTGACATACTTTAGTGACTTATTTGGTATGCCTTGACAATCCTCAGATCTCAAAAGACAATGGTTTGTAAAACTTTTTCCTTACACAAATAATGGCAAATGCTCTGAGATCTCCTTGCAAGTCCAATTTTAACATAGTTATCCTGCTATGGCAAAACCTACTTTAAGACTATATCACACGTGGACATCAGTAAATAAGACACTCCCAACTCAAAAAATGTTTTAATATGCAGCCATATCATGGCTGCAATGTCTATAGTTTTGTATTACATTTCTTAGCCTTTATATAATATCGGTTTTGGGAAAAACAGCTAACAAAGAAAGCATATGTGTGGGAAAACAAAATGGGTAAAAAGTAAGAGGATAAAGGAGGGAACAGAGACAGAATATAAAACTAAGAGAAAGAAATAAAGAGAGACCAAAAAGGAAAAAAATTAGAGAAGGCAGAAGTGACAGAAAACAGTTGAGGAAGGCGGAGACACAGAAAATGCACCTAAACCCACAAACCACTTCCTAGGAAGTAGCATGGCAACCAGTGCAAAGGATCCCCTGGGACAGTTAAGAGCAATTAAGGCACCAATAAACTGAGAACCCATCCTAACCATCAGCAGATTAGGTCACTTACAATGTTCACCAGATATGGACCTCATGCTAGGAATTTCAAAGGAGCCAGGCACCCAACTCCTATGGACTTTCAATAGGAGTTGGGCACCTAACTCCCCTAGGCACCTTTGAAAATCTCAGCCTTAGGTTGTAGTTTATTATATGTAAGAAAACTACACAAACAAGAAAAAAACCTACAAAATCTTCACAGGAAACATACCTGATAGGCTTCTACCACCAAATCATTGAGATTAGCTGCTCGTGATTCTATTTGTCTTGCGACAGTACCAGGCAACAGAGGCAAAAGATCCTATGAAAAATGCAATAATTTATTCACAATTATAATCTTAAGACTGCACTTTTTAAAAAGAAATCAATGGCAATTATGACTTTTATCACACCTTATACCAGTGAAACTGGTTTCCTTGAACTGCAAAGATAACATTGATGTTGTTGTCTATCAGTTTTTCAGAAAGTTGCCCAAGCGATGGATGTTCCTGAAAAATATAATAAACTATAAAAGACTTCAGTTTTGGTAGACAAAACCCATGTTAATCATATTCTGTGGTCTCTGAGTAGTAAAATAAACATATCTGGGAGTTATTCCAATCTTTGAATACTTAACAAAAATTAAATTAAACGCATATGATTTATGGGAAAGTACAGGGAATTAATCAGGACTTGGTTCAATGCTTCCCAACCTTTTGATAGAGACACCATCGTCCATTTTATTGCTTTATGGGCCCTGATCCACTGATGCCAGGCCCTGGCACCACAGGTGTTGCCTATTAACTTTCCTCCCCCAGACCTCTCTTGTATTTTTCTATTCCTGTTTTCTCCTGCCACTATCCATCTCTTCTCATTTTTCAACTTCTTTTTCATGGTTTGTTTCCCTTCTTCTGTTTGCTCCCAAGCTTCTACATTCCCTTGTTCACCAGAAGACAACATGCTACTCAAGATGATGAAAGTGGTAAGGACATAGAGGTTGGGGTATTTGTTGGTGTTTCTATAAGGGCAGGCTGCATATGCCTGTTATTGACAAATGAGGTGGTCATGGGAGCAGAGAATAGCTGTGCTAGTCCCATAAGCGGCTGCTTTCACTTGTGGCAGGGAGGGAAGGGAGGACGCTCATAATTCAACCACCGGAGGATGCACCTTACCCATCATTGTTGGAGTAAGATAACTGGAGTTATAGAACCCATCCCTACCATTGCTTTCTTCCTATTCACATCACTCCACCCACCCCAGACTAATTTAGCACCACCCCCGGGGGCCACCACTTAGGCAAACACACACGGGCTAGATCAAACTTTTAAGTCCTGCAAGGAAATCAGATCTAACAAGGGAAAATTACTTTTTTTGCACATATTTGTAGCAAACTTTGGAATAAAAGTTATTTTGGTAGCCCCATGTGGCATTTCCACAAAACTCCTAATGTACAGACTACTGTAGAAAAACTAATGAGAAAACTGAAATAAAGTCTACTTATAATAGGTCTCTGTGCCTTTATAAGATGGGACCACCCAAACAGCACCGTTGGCCTGTATGGATGGGGGGAAGGGGAGGAAGTTGTGGAGATGTCATTTATTAGGATCACTATGGGATATAAATGGGAAGACCAACTGTACGATTGCAGCTGCAACAGCTCCTGTTTATATTGGCACAGCAGCAAAGCATGTTTGGTGAAACAGTGCTTAGCTTTATTCAGAACAAGTGCAGTCACAACAGTAGACTGAAAGCCCATTCACCAGAGGAGGAATTGTGTGAATGGATGCAAGGTGCTTTTTATAGAGTTGCAACACCAAAATGCTCTAGTGTAGACAATGCTTAGTACACCTGGTAAAATGCGTTTATGAATTTGGGTTGAATTCAGTTTTGGCTGAATAAAAAAAAAAAAAAGAAAAGAGGAAAACAATTTTGAAAGAATCAAAACAGTTTTGAACCAAAACTGAATTTTTTCCAATTGGGGGGGGCAGGGGAATAAAAAAAAATCAATTGTGGTTTGAAATATTAATTATTCACTCAGCTCTATTTCTGAGTTTGTGAGGCCCAGCCCAGTAGTCAAACTGCAGGAAGAAACATTCAAGCAAGGTCAGCCAGAGGCAAATCTGAAATCAGTGGCAAAAGCTCTTAACGAGTTCAGTGGGAGCAGGACTGGGCTCCTAGGCCTGATGACAAAATCTCTTACTTAGATGGGGCTCACTGAAGTCTTAGGGCTGGCCTACACTAACCCCCCAATTCGAACTAAGATACGCAACTTCAGTTACGTGAATAACGTAGCTGAAGTCGAAGTATCTTAGTTCGAATGAAAAGGTACTTACCCGGGGTCCACACGCGGCGCGCAGGCTCCCCCGTCGACTCCGCCTACTCCGTTCGCGGAGTAGGATTACAAGCGTCGATGGGGGAGCACTTCCTGGTTCGATTTATCGCGTCTAGACAAGACGCGATAAATCGAACCCAGAAGATCGATTGGACTCCTCCGACGCGACGCGTAAGTATAGACGTACCCTTATGCAAGTAACAGTTTGTAGGATTGGGTTCCAAGTCTATGCTTCAGCTAGTTAATTTATAAGTGCAACTACAGGTTAGCTATATTTTCATTTTAACTCACTGTAATGTCCAACTTTGTTATGTCATGTATTAAAATATCATTTTAGATGAGTTTGAAAACCTATTTCTTATTTAAAAAATATAAGGCCAAAGTAAAAAATGTGAACAGAAAATTCCAGAGAGAGCAAATTTTCTATTATATTACAAACATATTACAATATCATAACAAGGAACAGCTGGCAACAGGATTAGTCATCGACCCTATTTTGCTTCCTGTAAGAATCTTACTATGTTTTATATATTTTATCTTATCTTTTCTCTCTACTAGCCAAGAAAATGTACTCCCTTTTTAGATAGCCTGCCTAGTTTTAGTTACATCATTGCTCTTTCCCTACTCGAACCTACTTTTTTCTTGAGTTTAGAAGATAATTATCAGAGATATTAAATATTTCAGGGGAGAAGGGGAGGGAGTGAACCAAGGACATTTCTAATTAAAAAAGGAAAGAATCTCCTTTCCTCCCATCACTCATGCTTTCTTGGGGACCTTTAAAAGCCAGAAAGAAGCAAAGGAAAAAAGTGACAAACTGGAAACAATTTCTGTCTTAAAGGCAAGTATGTAAACACAGCGGAATCCTCTTAACTGGCACAGCTAAGTGAAAACAGAACACACAAATTACGCTCTCTTCTATTATTCCCTAGTTTATTTCTAGAGGCTAGTAGGAATACAGCCTGATGGCAAATGGTTCCTCTACTTTGAAAAAATATTGTTGGAAAGTGATCTATAAGGGAGAAAAATAAAACCAAACACAAACAGGTGAGAGTGCTTTTTCTTTTGTAGGGTGTATTTTCAAAGAGGAAAAACAGTCACGCCTTCTTTCTACACCAAAGCAGAAGTTTTCTTTTTGTTTTTGCTTGTTTTATTAGAAAGTTGGGTCTGTCTCTGTTTTTCTTGGAAGGGTCTCTAGGTGACTAGAGGATAAGTAGAATTATCAAAGGTATCAAGAAAGTAAAACTTAATCAATGAAAAAGTGAGTCCCTCCAGTCCCTTAATTAAAGGCAGAATAAAAGGAAACCTCCATCAAAAACAGGGTAGACAAGATTTAACAACCCTATTCCTACAGTAATTAGAAAACCAGAATCACCTAACCAATCAGTCCGTCCAGGTGTTCTATCAGCAATCAACAGCATCAATCCCTATCTCTCCCAACACCTTGCTGGTCATGCTTAGAAGAAACCATAACAAATTTTATTTATTAAAAGTGCAGGGAAGCAGCCTGTAGTGCACAAATGAGAACCTAATGATCTACTAGATCAGACAGGGCTGGCTCCAAGCTGGTGCTTGGGGCGGCATCGAGAATGGGGCGGCAGTCCGAGTCCCGCAGCGGCAATTCGGTGGCAGGTCCGCTCTTCTTGCCGCCGAATTGCCGCTGCGGGACTTGGACTGCCGCCCCATTCTTGCCTGCTGCGGCGGCAATGGGGCGGCACATCCGCCGCCCTTCCCTTGCCGCCGTGGACTGGGACCGCCTGCGTCGGGGGCGGGGTCCCACCCCTGACGCAGGCAGACGTAGCGGGGCCCCGCCCACGATGCAGGCAGGCGTCGGGGGCGGGGCCCCGCTACGTCTGCCTGCGTCTGGGGCAGGGCTGCCACCCCTGAGAGCAGTGGTTCTCAAACTTCATTGCACCGCAACCCCCCTCTGACAACAAAAATTACTACATGACCCCAGGAGAGGGGACCAAAGCCTGAGATCGCTTGAGCCCCGCCGCCCCCGGGGGGGGGGGAGGGGGCGGAGGGAGGAGAAACTAAAGCCAAAGTCTGCCCTGGGGAAGGGGGGCAAAGCCGAAGCCCAAAGGCTTCAGCTGTAGGTGCGGGGCCTGTAACCTGGGCCTCGCTGCCCTGGGATGAAGCCCTTGGGCTTTGGCTTTGGCCCCAGGTGGTGGGGCTCAGGCTTCAGCTTCAGCCCTGGGCCCCAGCAAGTCTAACGCCAGCCCTGGCAACCCCATTAAAACAGAGTCCCGACCCACAGTTTGAGAATCGCTGTAATAGATCTTTTCCATTTCTAAGATCAGGCTGGCAGACATGCCATGTATGGAGAAAAACACTGCAACGATTTGTGTAGTAAACTGCACAGCAGCCCTGCATGGATAAGCGTTATGCTGCTGCATCACATCTATTCCAAAAAGTCTGATATTGTGAAAGATCTACAGTGTAGAGAAACTCTTTCCCACGTTTGCGGCTACACAGCTTCCCACATGTCTGCATGCATCAACCAATGGCAAAACTGGAAAGAGGGTCAGCAGAGCAGTTGTATCAAACCATGCCTCATTGTGGGAAATCCTTGGGTGACTTGGTTTGGGAGGCTAAACCAACTGCCTATTCCACAAAAACTCCGGGCAAGATTTGACCACATTTGGAAGTATCCATGCACGGAAGAGTATGACCCCAAAAGCCTTTAGTTCAGAAAGATCATTTAAAACCCTTTCTGCAATCAGCAGCCATCTTGGCTTAACAGAGTAGCCAATTTTTTGTTTTGTTTTATACTGGTGACAGTTTCCAGTTGAAAACTGAAGTATCAGCTAAATTCTCGACAATCACAGAAAACAATGGACTTACTTTGTAACAGATGGACTATCTAGAACACCAGAACAGTCTTGGCACCAAAGAAAAGATCTATATTTAAAGCAATTGTTTAATATACAGAGTCAAATTCTCCTCTGTTATAGTAGTGCAACTCCTCTGAAGTAAAAAGGGTCACACATGAGTAACTGAAAAGATACTATAACTCACAAGCATATAGTCTTCTGTTCTGATGAAGGGATGCCTGTGGATTACTTTCATGAAACAGATTAAATGGAATAGTTGTTTACATCATTGGAGCAGTATAACAATACTGAAACCAAACAGGCTCCCCGAAGGGGAATAAACAAGCCTGATAAGCAAGGGGAAATATACAAAAGGTGACAGAAGGAGTAAATTAATGAAAGGACATTAGATAATCTGAAATCCAAACAGCCTTCCAGTCAGTCTGCCAAGCTTTTAAACACCCACTTGTTCTGAGAAGCATTTCAGCTTCAATGGTCACACAACACAAAGTGGCTCTTCTGGAAGGTATTCTACTGCTATTGTACATACACACTGTTAGCTCTATTGTGCCATTCCTGCGTACACTGGGCTTTTGGGATCAAAGTCAGCCCTGGCATATATAGATGGCATTCCTACTGAGTTAATGGGGACTACTGCCATTTTACACTACAGCTAAATGTGTGTCTTACAGTGTGAGTTGGCAATGTTTGTCTCATGTACGATGCTGTGTTGTAATGGCACTGCATAAACTAAAGGCCCATCTGTCATTTCATATTTCCGGTATCTGCTTATTTGATGGTAATGTATGGGTTAGGCAGTGATTCCTATTCTCCAAACTGAACTAAGATTAAGGAATTTCACTAAACCCTACAAATCTGAGAAAAATTGCTTTCCAAAACTATAGAATCTTTCATACATTATTGAAGAAGACTTTTGAAAGCTAAAACAAGCCTGCTGAATATAAACAGGTTATCATTGAATGCCAGTGTATTTGATGCATTTTTGCATGAATACCTAAAACAGTAAGTCATGCCGTGTGGAATCTGTGCTAACTCTTTAAACCCCTCTGGCATAAGACTCCTTTTAGTGTGCCAAGATCAATTTAGTTTCTTACTATTATACATCATCCTTCCTGCCTGATTTCTACAAGACCCTATCCTCTACTCCCTTCAATGCCACAAAGCATCCTCCCTGACCTTAAAGCACTATTATCACTGTTTGATTTACTAGAAGGAGTCTCTACCATATAATGCAAGACTCCTGCAAATTGCTAGCATATTCTCATGCAGAGTAATGCAACAAAATGATTTCCCTCCTTCCCTTATACATTCTATACAACAGATGCAGGTAATCTATCAGATGGTAAATTACCTCCTAAAAATACCTTACTATATTGTGCTTTGCAGAACACTGCTGACCCCATCAAAATGTATTACTGAAATATTTTACATCAGATAGAAAGGATGTCAATATTTTTACTTCCATCATACTTGTGCTTGATCCTACACATCCTGCTTACTAAGGCAAATCTTAATGTTTTACTAATTTAAGTAGAAGCATCAGTTTAGTCCCAATTTAAAATCTTGATTTTTAAATTTGACAATGCCTTGGCTTCCCAAAGGTAAAAGTGCATGACATATACCTTACCATACTTGTAGCTTTGATGTACACATTATCTTTCAGATGGCAATTTCCATCATTGGGAATGACTATCCCGGCCAATTTACTATCAAGGGCCAGATGAGAGGTCTGATCTGTCATCACAAGAAGTAATCGCTTTGCTTCTTTGCGCCAACCAATATGGCTCTAAAAGAAAAAAAAATTCATGAGAATGAAATTTAACTCTTTTAGTTCTATAAATGGTAAATATGACTATGGAAGTCCAATGTAAGTCTACTTTTAGGTACTGCACGCTTAAAAACAAAACATAATCACTGAAGCTGAGTGTAAGCACACATTCAAAGCGGATGAAGTAGTTAAAGCACGAATTCTTTACATATGGGGCTGGGTATTTATCCTGATCCTGAAAAGCACTTATGTGAGCAAAATTCTGCACATATTTAAATGCTTTGCAGAATCGAGGCATAGGGTTAGCAAGTCCACAAGAAATGAGTCGGGTCCTGCGCTTTGGGGGGGCCCCGCGCTTCAGGGGGACATGAGGTCCAGGGCAGACTGGGGAATTAGCGGGGGGTCTGGCATCGGCAGCAGCACGCGACCTGGCCCCAGCCCGTTCTGCCCCGCCGGCTCCCAGCGTTGCTCGGGGGAGCGGGCAGACGCCGGAAAGAGGCGAGGGCTTGGAGGAAAGGGTTGGAATGGGGCGGGGGCAGAGCAGGGGCAGGAAGAGGTGGGGCTGGCTGGGGTCAGGTTCATCAAGTTCAGCATCATGTATGACACCCATGCATTCGGTAACCCAGGCATATATTCAGCTGGGCTGTGGCTCCTTCTAGCTGCAAAGGGGTGCTGTGGTGACTGCTGTGCCAAAATGTGTGTAGCTCTATGTCCTAACCTGCCACTGCTTGGGACAGGGTATGTCGACAGTAAGATTAAGTTTATGGGCATATGCAAATTAGTCCATTAAATAATTGGATAAAATGTCACATGGAGCTGCACAAAACTTATTAGCTATGACTCTGAGAAGCACAGAGACCAAAGGATGGTGAGTTGTAGGATGGGAAAAGATTGGGCTGTGAAGTATTATCCTAAATAATTAAGCTAAACTACACTTGTAAAAATTAAGTGACCAGAGAACATATTGTGATATGGTATCTTATTTTTCCTCTCAGAATTTTTCATTTACTCTCTAATTTGTAAAAATGGTAATTGGCAATGAGTCTCCTACTCAAAGCAAGTTAGAAAGTTCTGCTCTATGAAAAATTAGTTCATATTAATTAACTTACAGCTCACACTTGTTGTTATGAAATGCACATTGTTCTCATCCATTTTAGTTAATTCAATTAATGGGAAGGACTGTCTTTACTCATGAATGTTTCCATTCTATTATTTTTGGAAGCATATAACCCTTTTCAAACTTGAATGTCAGAAGTATGGAATGTATCCAGTGATCAACATTTAAATGTGAGAAATCCTTTCAGTGCTTCAAAGTAATTTTTGTAGCAGCTGTGAACAGGATATCTATGTTTTGTGTTTATTTTCCTGCTTTACACTATTCATCTTTTAAATATAAAGAAGCCCACAGTTCATCTGTTTTTGGTGGGGTGTTTTGTGTGATTATTCTCTCAACAAATTCCCCTGTCCTAAAAGAGAGAAGAACCATGAAAAAGAAGCCTGATCCTCTTGACATGAACAGTACCATTGTCCAGAAGTCCTACCTGCTAAGCTGGAAAGGCATTGCATTGCTTCACAAAGCAAAAAGCAAGAGGACTGGATGCACAATCAACTTTATGTATCATGTAGATCTTTCCTCATTCGAGGAGTATGAAGATGTTTCTGTAAGCATGCAGTAAGGTGGGGTTTTTTGTTTTTTTAAAGTACAAACTCTTTACAAAGGTTGAACTGACACTGAAATGCATCTGTATGCTAAAACCATACAAGGCAATAACAATTTAGAACTCAAATATTTTCTAAAATGGAGGATTTTAGAAGTTCAAACCATATGTGCAGCCCTTAGAACAAAGGTAGAGGGAGGATACTGTATTGCTCAGTGGGATCTTTCTTTGGTCAGCTGAAGAGCAGGTCCGCTCTTTAAAGAGCCTAAAACTATTACTTGGGATTTTATCATTATTGTGTCTCAATCATTTACAAATATCACATATGTTCAGTTAATATTCTTACAGTTAGTTTTTTCTAACTGCCAACCCTGAAAATCCAACCCATGAGAGGAGAATCAAGATGGGAATTTTCCATTACCAATAATAAAAGTTTTCAGGCCAAATCTGATACTCAGTTACACTCGTTCAACTCCTGACTTTAAATTACATCTTTAATAACTTGTGTAAATGCAACTGATTGGAGCTTAGTAAACAATACTTTTGATGCAGGAGAACTTGCTCCCAGGTCTGTCTCCCATTGCGGTGTTGACTCTGCTGTGCTAAAAGGATAAGACACAGTAAAACTTATTTTTGTCACCGAAATCAGCACTCTTGCATTGGATCACACTCACACAGACCAAATCTGTTAAGTTGGAAAGTGCCATTTTTACAAGGGCTGTCAAGTGATGAACAAAATGAACCATGATTAATCACACTGTTAAACAAGAACAGAATAAAATGTATTTAAATATTTTTGAATGGTTTCTACATTTTCAAATATATTGATTTCAATTACAACACAGAATACAAAGTGTACAGTGTTCACTTTACATTTATTTTTATTACAAATATTTGTGCTGTAAAAACAAAAGTAAATAGTATTTTTCAATTCACAAAAAAAAGAAGTACTGTAGCAGAATCTCTTTATCATGAAAGTTGGATTTACAAATGTAGAATTATGTACTAAAAAATAACTGAATTCAAAAATAAAAATGTAAAACTTTAGAGCCTACAAGTCCACTCAGTCCTACTTCTTGTTCAGCCAGTCACTCAGATAACCAAGTTTGTTCAAATCTGCAGGAGATCATGCTGCCCGCCTGTTTACAATATCACCTGAAAGTGAAAACAGGCATTCCCATGGCACTGTTGTAGCTGGCGCCACAAGATATTTACATGCCAGATGCACTAAAGATTCATATGTCCCTTCATACTTCAACCATCATTCCAGAGGACATGCATCCATGCTGATGACGGGTTCTGTTGGATAACGATCTAAAGCAGTGCCGACCAACGCATGTTCACTTTCATCATCTGAGTCAGATGCCACCAGCAGAAGGTTGATTTTCTTTTTTGGTGGTTCGGGTTCTGTAGTTTCCACATTTGAGTGTTGCTCTTTTAAGACTTCTGAAAGCACGTGCCACACCTCGTCCCTCTTAGATTTTGGAAGGCACTTCAGATTCTTAAACCTTGCGTAGAGTGCTGTAGCTATCTTTAGAAATCTCATATTGGTACTTAAGGTGACCAGATGTCTCGATTTAATAGGGACAGTCCCGATTTTTGGGTCTTTTTCTTATATGGGCTCCTATTACCCCCCACCCGCTGTCCCGATTTTTCACACTTGCTGTCTGGTACTTTTCTTTGCTTTTTGTCAAATCTGCTGTGAAAGTCTTCTTAAAATGAACAACACATGCTGGGTCATCATCCGAGACTGCTAGAACATGAAATACGCGACAGAACGCGGGTAAAACAGACAAGGAGACATACTATTCTCCCACAAGGAGTTCAGTCAAAATTTAATTAATGCATTTTTATTAACAAGCGTCATCAGCATGGAAGCATGTCCTCTGGAATGGTGGCCAAAGCATAAAGGGGCATAAGACTGTTTAGCATATCTGGCACATGAATACCTGGCAATGCCGGCTACAAAAGTGCCATGTGAACGCCTGTTCGCAATTTCAGGTGACATTGTAAATAAGGAGCCGGCAGTATTATCTCCTGAAAATGTAAACAAACTTGTTTGTCTTAGCGATTGGCTGAATAAGAAGTAGGACTGAGTGGACTTGTAGGCTCTAAAGTTTTACATTGTTTTGTTTTTGAGTGCAGTTATGTAACAAAAAAAAAATCTACATTTGTAAGTTGCGCTTTCACGATAAAGGGTACTGGTTTACCTGTTACACATTACGGTACTTGTATGAGGTAATTGAAAAATACTATTTATTTTGTTTATCATTTTTACAATGAAAATATTTGTAATAAAAATAAATATAAAGTGAGCACTGTAAACTTTGTATTCTGTGTTGTATTTGAAATTAATATAGTTGAAAATGTAGAAAAACATCTAAAATATTTAATAAATTTCAATTGGTATTCTATTGTTTAACAGTGTGATTAAAATGGCGATTGTGATTAATTTTTTTAATCATGAATAAATTTTTTGAGTTAATTGCGTGAGTTAACTTTGATTAATCAACAGCCCTAATTTTTACATAACTGTTTTTCCCCATACAAGAGCCACATCAATTATCAGCACTGAAAGGGATTCCCCTACTCAGTCCTCCTCCAGCAAAAGGACAATGAGCCTTGATGATGGCTTGGAGATTGGAATGGGACTGGGGGGAAATGTCATGCCTCCGTCAAGCATAAAGTTGATATGAAGCATGATTACTATGTTATAAAGGGCTCAGTATCATTGAGGATAGAAACAATGATAAATACAGATCTGCTGCTGAATTGCCATTCACTTGTTTGTTCAGAAATCTCCTTACCTGGCACACAGCTGCCTGAAGCATAGCATCAAACCCCCCTTCAGGTGTATCAATATTCCCAGAGATCTTTTGTTTATTCACTGCATTTTTGAACTCTGCTATGTTGTCAGTCAGGGAGAGCACATGAATGTAGCCATGAGGTGGCATACAATCTAAATTATAATCACTGTAGGAGAAAACAAAGCAAGCCCAACATATTATATTATTTAAAAATAATTTTAATAACTCCAGTACTAAGTGGGTTTTATGGAACATGTGAATATAAACATTTTGAAAAATATATATTTTGTTTTTTTATAAAAGAATCTTTATTAGACTCACTGGAACTACAAATATTTCTAGTTTATGTTGAACAAAAAAAAACCTAATTGCTTTCATGAAATCATAACAAAAAATAAGCAATGCTGAAGTATAGAATTTAATGTACAGCAAAATATGGCAAGAGACAGTATAACCTCAAACAGCACATTATCCCTTTGGAATCCCTAAGAAAGGGAACAATTAGACTTCACATTCAAAGTTTCTGTGTCCTGATAAAAAACGACTACATACTAAGGACCAGATCCTGTAACAATTTCACATGACTACGAGCTACAGAATCAAAACCTAAAAACCATCAACTCTACAGGGCATAAACACATACATATACCTCACACTGAGATTAATAGTAGTTATATAGACAGATGGATGGAAGACTAAGTTCTCAAATTCCCAGACGTTAAACAATTTTTACCACATTATGTTAAGGAAGCTTTGAGTAAGAAATAGCTGAGCTGATTCCAGAACCCATAGATTAGGTCCTTTTTCTGCAACACAGTTAAGCATTGACTTCAGTGGGACTGAGGCACATACATAAGTGCTTAAATGATTCAGAGACACAGTTCCTTATCCAAAGCCCATGAAATAATTGAAAAGATGCCCACTGATTTAAATGGACTTGGCTTCAGGCCCCTACAATAGAGCCAATATGTAGCAACAAGTATATATGATGTAAAAAAGATTAATATTATTTATAAACAATATGATTTACATAAAAGAGTATTTGGATTTGTGGTGTGGAGTCTTGTTCTGTAGAGGTTATGGACAGTGATCTCTCACCTTACATGCATGTTGAATACAAGGAATAATGTCTGTGACATGCAAAAATAATTGGTCCAATCCCTCTCACTTGGGGAAAATGGGGGTTTGGCCAAGAAAGAATTGCAGCAGCAAACCCAAAAGGTTCTTATTTTGTTTGTTAAACAGACTGGAGAAATATGTATTACAGGGATGAAAGGGAAAATGTCAAGGAAAGCATTTTAACACAAGTTTTGAAAGTACTGTAACTAGGAAATAAACATGCAAAATAATCAATCACAATATCGGACTGTTTTAAACACAAAAGCATATGTAAAATGTACAAAACATATGCCTTAAGCGGTTCTGAAATTTTAAAAATAATCACCGAATACTGTGTGAAAGAAGCCTTTTTTTTTCTAAAGAACCAGAACACTGCTGGGAAACCAAGCTGATATCAAAGAGAAAGACTCATTGTGAAGTTTAAAAAAAAATTATAATGTAGCATAACATGTTTATTTAAGTTATTATTTATACATTTTTTGTCACTTGGCATTATCCAAATAAACACACATCATTACATACCGGCACTGATTATGGATTCTTTCTGGGTGAATGCTAATATAGGGTGATGCAGTCTTGTCCACATATGATCCAAAGCCAAGTCGAAAATCAAGGGAAATATTTGCCATCTTTTTAGATAAATCAAATCCAACAGAATTTAATTTTTCTATGTTGTCGTGCATAGAAGCTGAGACATCAACTAAATAATAAAGGTCCACCGGATACTTCTCTAGAGGATGGACTTTTAACATAAAGCTTGTTTTACCTCCTGGTTAAAAGGAAACAAACAAGTTTATTACATATTTTCAAATGTACCCTTTTAAAAATACTGCAAATTTACCTTTAATGTTGCAGGCACGATAAACATTTGCAGGCAAACAGAAAAAATAAATTAAAAAAGTAAAAGAGGGTTTTAAATGTACATTAAAAATAAATCTTAAAGGGTCTGTTTATAAAACTTATTTAGCTGGTCTCCTATGTGGGTTATTGTTAAAAACGGGCCTTTTCCTATTATCTTTTAAATTCTTGATTAGACAATCCATTTGGCATTATACCAGACAGGAACCATGACTCAAAAACTGAAAGAATTTCAAATCACTTCAAAACTGATAGTTTCTAAGGGCATGTCTACACTTTCCTCCGGAGCGATCGATCCAGTTGGGGTCGATTTATTGCATCTAGTGAAGATGCAATAAATCGACCGCCAGGTGCTCTCCCGTCGACTCCGGTACTCCACCGGCGCGAGAAGTGTAGGTGGAGTTGACGGGGGAGCATCAGCAGTCGACCTACCGCAGTGAAGACACTGCGGAAAGTAGATCTAAGTACGTCGACTTCAGCTACGTTATTCACGTAATTGAATCGACCCCCCCTTCCAGTGTAGACCAGGCCTCGCTGTACCATTTTACTTTGCTAACAAATGGGTCTGTTATCCCCATGAGGGGTGTGTCTAACTCTGTAAGTATTATATATACACATACCCCAAAGAGAACAGGATCTGAAATGCCTAGTTATGTAGGGCTTCAAGTTTGCCATTACATTGTTGCTAAAGAAGTCAACGAGAAATCTTTCAAGGATTAAAGAAAAACTAAATGTGAGTTTAAGAAGAAAAATCCCTATGCTGACCTCAGACAAAAACAAACACAGGTAACCTTTTATCTCAGGATGTCAAACATCTGTCTGTCCCACAGAGCCACATTACAACCTCTTATGTAACAAAAATTACTTTAAAAAGATCGACCTATTGCATTATTATTTGTTGTTTTTGCAATGCCAGCAAAAAACCGCAACATGAATACACAACTGGGTAGCATTTAATTTCAGCATTGTGAGGCTTTGAATTATTTGTTATTTCACAGCACCCAAAAATATGCTAGACACTTCACAGAACAAATAAGATTGTAAGATCCTTATGCAGGGATCATGCCTGTAGTATGACATGACACAATGAGGAAATAGCAAACCAATAGGGAGGGACAAGTGCAAGATAGAGGTTACAGCAGAAATTATTGTAGCTGCTCAACAAAAGCTAGTGTGCAACATGCTTGACCAGAAGCTATCTAAAAAAAATCATAAAAAATGTGGCTATGCATTTATTCCAGATATTAGTCTACAATGACACTACTAGACAAGATCCTCAGCTAGTGCTAATTGGTGAAGTTCTGTTGACTTTAATAGAGCTATTGCAATTTACACCAACTGAGGATCTGCCCCATTGAGGTAAAATGAAAACTGCAAATATATCAATTTTAAAGGCAATTTACCTGATGGCTTTTTTTTTGGGGGGGGGGGGGGGGAGAAGGGCAGGGAGGGGTATATATGAACATTTTCCATCTGAAAATTTCAGCTTTTGTCCATGACCAGCTCTCATATGAACAAAACAAAATTTCAGTATGCTGAAACTCCACCTATATGCTTCCTACTTGTCAATGAAAACGATTTTTTTTTTGTAAATGAACCTCACACAGTCTTTAATTTGAAATGAAACTCCCACGATGTAAAGTATTTTGTCATAAATAGAGCTTTTATTTTCTTCCACATAAATCCTGGCTTTTCTGATTACGTAAGTGAATCCTAAAAGCCAGGATTAAAAACAACACAAAAATCCTCCCCCCCTCCACTTTTATTCTGCATAACATACCAAACAAACGCCATACAGCGAGCCAAATTCTTTCCACAGTTATACCGATGCAACTCCACTGGGAATAACTAAGGGCAGAATGTGGCCAGTCTTTTCAATTCTGAGTTTTAGCACCACGGGCAATTTCAGTCTTATGCCTCTCTTGAGCAAGAGTTGGCAGCTGCTCCTATTCTGTGACACTGTGATGTGGACAGATGTTCATTTAGGACTAGGAGATCTCTAAACTCATTCTCCTTTCTAGAAGTGAAATTACTTAAACCAACTTTTCAGAAGGTTGTGTTGCACATTAACCCAAAACATTTCAGAGCCTTCCTAAAAGAATTTAATTACAGCTGCTAGATAGGCCCAGATTCTGAGACCCCCTACTCAGCTGAATTCCACCTTACTCTACAAGTAGTCCTATGGCAGTCAATGGGATTTTTAGAGAAGTAAAGTATGATTCAGTGTGAATAATGGCATCAGAATGTGACCCACCATTTCAACAATTTGATGGATGGCAAAGGCGGACGGCTAACATTCACTTGTGCTTCATTCCTGCAGTAAGACTTGAAAATGACTCAGACCTTAATTCCCTTAGTGCTTTTCTACAGAAGATTCATCTTCCTCGTTAAATGTCGAATTGTCTTTGTGATGGTGGCTATAATTTGTATAGAAGGTTTACAGTAGTAAACTTTTGATATTATAAAGATAAAAAAAATCTCCTCCCCTCACTTCTCCTTCTGTAGGCTACAGTGAGTTGAAGGACACACGATCACACATATTTGAGTTGGTCAGACGACGACTTTCCATTCATTCAAAGGCAAGTTTAGGTGTACAGAGGTACCTGGGAAGTTATTCCCTGTATCAACTTTAGGTGCTTTTGCAAGCAGATAGTAAATGTGAACAAAATACAGGGCTGTCAAGTGATTAAAAAAATTAATCATGATTAATCACATGATTAAAAAACATTAATCACAATTAATCGCGCTGTTAAACAATAATAGAACAAAAATTTAAATATTTTTGGATGTTTTCTACATTTTCAAATATATTGATTTCAATTATAACACAGAATACAAAGTGAACAGTGCTCGCTTTATATTTATTTTTATTACAAATATTTGCACTGTAAAAAAGAAAAAATATTTTTTAATTCACCCAATACAAGTACTATAGTGCAATCTCGATTATGAAATTGAATTTACAAATGTAGAATTATGCAAAAAAAAAACAACAACAAAAAATGTATTCAAAAATAAAACAAATGTATAACTTTAGAGCCTACAAGTCCACTCAGTCCTACTTCAGCCAATCACTCAGCCAAACAAGTTTGATTACAATTTGCAGGAGACAATGCTGCCCACTTCTTGTTTACAATGTCACCTGAAAGTGAGAACAGGCGTTCACAGGGCACTGTTGTAGCTTGCGTCTCAAGACATTTACGTGCCAGATGTGCTAAAGATTCATAATGTCCCTTCATGCTTCAACCACCATTCCATAGGACATGCATCCATGCTGATGACGGGTTTGGCTCGATAACAATCCAAAGCAGAACGTGTAGGTATATTAAAGGACGTACTGAAAGTGATTCCCCAAGTGAAAGTAACTCCCCATAATTTGTCCCCCACAATTTAAACCTCATAGCATTACCAAGTAAAAGATCTCTTGGATCCCTTGTTAAACTTACAAGCTACTGTCTGTGTAAACCACTGATTGTATCTGCTCTCAGAAAGATACTGTATTGCTATGAGAAACTTGCAAACAAGTTATTTGACTTTGTTCTTTATGCATGCTTTGTACCTAGAAACAGCATAGAAAGACCCCCACCCTCTTTGATTAAAGGGCAGGGAGTCTCAAATATATTAGGTTTCAGTGTAGTAGCCGTGTTAGTCTGTGTCAGCAAAACAAAAATAAGAAAGAAAAACGTGTAGCACCTTAGAGACTAAGGCCAGGTCTACACTAGGACTTTATGTCGAATTTAGCAGCGTTAACTCGATTTAATCCCTCACCCGTCCACATTAGGAAGCAGTTTATTTCGACATTAAGGGCTCTTTGAATCGATTTCTGTACTCCACCCTGACGAGGGGAGTAGCGCCAAATTCGAAATGGCCATGTCGAAATCGAGGTACTGTGGACGGGATTCGACGGTAATAGCTCCGGGAGCTATCCCACTGTGCACCACTCAGTGGACGCTCAGGGCAGTAATCTGTACTCGGATGCTCTGACCTGCCACTCAGAGAAATCCCCGGGAAAATTTGAATCCCTTTTCCTGTGTGGCCATTTTGAATCCCATTTCCTCTTTGGACATCGTGGCGAGCTCAGCAGCACTGGCAACGATGCAGAGCTCTACAGCAGTGGTTTCAATGCCATCGCAGAATAGAAAGAGAGCTCCAGCATGGAGTGATCGTGAAGTTTTGGATCTGATCGCTGTGTGGGGCGACAAATCAATCCTAGCCGAGCTCCGTTCCAAAAGACGGAATTCAAAGATTTACGAAAAAATTTCCAAGGCTATGACAGAGAGAGGATACACCTGGGATGCTACGCAGTGCCGCGTGAAAATCAAGGAGCTGCGGCAGGCGTACCAGAAGACCAAGGAGTCCAACGGACGCTCCGGGTCGCAGCTACACACTTGCTGATTTTACGAAGCACTGCATGCCATGCTCGGTGGTGCTGCAACAACTACCCTACCACTGTCCGTAGACTCCGACGACGGGGTCCATTCTACGGCCACGTCGGAGGAGGTTTTCGCGGACGGCGAAGAAGAGGAAGGAGGGGAGGAGGACGAGGCACTAGAAAGCGGTCTCACTCGTCATGTCCCCGACAGCCAGGAACTATTCCTCACCCTGACTGAGCCGCCCTACGAACAATCCCAAGGCAGCATTCCTGACCAGGAATCAGGCGAAGGATCATCAGGTCAGTGTGTTAGACATTTATTTGCAATACAATAGGTATGGTGTGTTAGCACTGTGTAACTGTGGCTTCATTGGCCTTATGCGCTTCACCTTGGAGTCGCTTTCCCGTGCAACTATTCGAAAAGTCTGTCAATATGTATGGGGATAGAGGAGTAATCCCCATATGAGAGCTCCGCGAAGCTCTCCTGGAGGTAAAGTGAGAGCTTGTTTAGCACGTTCACTGGGAGAGCAGCCTTATTGTCTCCTCCATGGTAGGATACTTTCCCGCGCCATGCAAGCTGCAGGTACTCTGGTATCATTGCCTTGCATAGCATGGCAGCATATGGCCCCGGGGTTTGCTTGCATTGACGCAGCATGCAGTTTTTCTCTGTGTCTGTAATCGTCATCAGAGTGATATCAGTCAGGCGGTCCTGGTTTGAATGAGTGTTATAATTAGTATAGTGAATGCTTCCTTTTCCCGTTAAAGAAAGACACCCGGTTGTTTCTGTTAACGCGTGGTGGTAGGGAGTCGGGAGCAAAACCATTACTACTTAGCGGTGCGCGGGTAGGGACAGTGCCGGGGACCGGCCACGCGAGGCTGGGGAAAGGGTACGCGAGCCGTTAAGACACAGCGGGTCTCGTGCAATATTGGTTCCCGGGAGCGCCCACGGGAAGGGGGGGTGGAGGGGTAGGCCATCCGTTCAAACACAGCGGTTCACGGGCGATCTTGGTTCCCGGGAGCTGCCACGCGGAGGGGGGTGGAAGGGTAGGCGAGCCGTTCATGCTGAGCGGTTTGCGGGCATTTTTGGTTCCCGGGAGCGGCCACGCGGAGGGGGGGGAAGGGTAGGCGAGCCGTTCATGCTGAGCGGTTTGCGGGCATTTTTGGTTCCCGGGAGCGGTCACGCGGAGGGGGGGGAGGGGGAAGGCGAGCCGTTCATGCTGAGCGGTTTGCGTGCACTTTAGGTTACCAGGAGCAGGCACGCGGAGGGGAGGGAAGGGTAGGCGGGCCGTTCATGCTGAGCGGTTCGCGGGCATTTTTGGTCCCGGGAGCGGCCACGCGGAGCGGGGGGGGGTTAGGAAAGCCGCTGTAGATTAGCGGTTTGGCCAGCAGCATTTCCTGCCCGCCGCCAGGAACAGTGAGTGAGA
The DNA here is from genome assembly GCA_037349315.1 of Chelydra serpentina. Taxonomy (NCBI): domain Eukaryota; kingdom Metazoa; phylum Chordata; order Testudines; family Chelydridae; genus Chelydra; species Chelydra serpentina. The sequence continues at coordinate 24,603,928 of JBAIAC010000048.1, forward strand.
GATGGGAGTAGAGCACTGCTGTGAAGCAATCTCTCAGCAGTCCTAACTCATCACCTTACCATGGTCTTCAGAGAGGTGATTTTCACTGTACGGCAAGGCTTCTGGAATCCGTATACCGGGACCCCAGACACTCAGCTTTAAGGCATACTATTTGACCTTGTAGTACGTTTACATGTGATAGGCACTGTGTTTGGTCCTAATCACGGTGAAACAGTATGCTCATTAATTCTGCAAAAAGTATCTTTCTGAGGAATTCACTCCCTTTCCCTCATCCTGCAGGTGCGAGTGTCTCCCGCCCTACCCCTGCTTCTCCCTCCCACGGGCTACTCCAGATAAGGCTGCGCAAAAAGAGAACCCGGGACGACATGTTCTCTGAATTAATGATGTTGTCACAGAGGGAGGCGGCACAGCGGAGAGAGGACGTTGCACGGTACGAGAGAGAAGCCATGGAACGGGAGCAGAGTGCTGAAGCGCACGAGAACAGGTGGCGGCAGGAGGATCAGCAGGCGACCCAAGCAATGCTGGGACTAATGAGGGAGCAAACCGACACGCTACGGCGCCTGGTTGATGTTCTACAGGACAGGAGACAGGAGGAAAGAGCACCTCTATATGTTCTTTCCAGCCCCCCTCCCCCGCCACAAAGTCCAGTGGTTCACTCTCCAAAAGTCACTAGGACAAGGGGAGGCAGGGTGCGTGGAAATATTTACTTCACCCCTGCAGACTACTCCAGTAGCAGAAGCCTGTTAGTGCCAAAACCGTAGAATTTTCCTTCCCCTCCCTCCAGCCGCACCCCTCAACACCTCCCTTCCCAGGTTCCATGTTAAGTTAATGTTCAGTTTAATAAAACTTGTTTTTTGGTTCTCTGATTTTTCCCAGAGTGTTTTAAACGGGTCCGTTTGTTTCTCTGGTTATTGGTTCACTGGGTTTGTAAGTGCAGAGGACCGAGGCACAACCGAGGTTGCAGACAGGGTAACAGATGCAGTGACAGGCACAGTAAAAATTGCATGCAGTAAGCACACCTTTCATTCTGTGTGAAGGTTTCAAAGTTCTCTACGTGGGGTTGGTGGTTGGGTGGTTCGCGGTCTGCTGGGGGAGGGTGGCCGCTGATCTTTAGTGGCTGGCAATAGCCTTCCGGATAGATCAATGAACCGGGGGATCAGTAGCCAATATTCACAAAGACAAAGTCACTGAGGCCACACCACACACACATGCGAGTAGGAGAGGTTAATGGTCCCTTTAAAGAAGAAGTCCAGCACTTAGGGCCGCTCTGTGGGGAGGATCATGTCATTCCCCTTTGAAGGGTACTTTCCCACACTCCACCCGCTCCCCAACCGCGGTATGCGTACACGGTTAAAACCGTAACCGACAAACCAGTTCAGGAGATGGTCCAAATAAAAAAACAATTCCTTTACTGTGCCTTTACAGTGTTGATCGAAGGAGGGGGAAGGGGGTTGGAAATGGGAGAGGACGGGCAACGGAACCTGTGTAAAGACACAGGGGAAGGTTCAGTATCTGTTTACGGAAGTGTAACAGTCACTGGCTACCCTGCTCTGTTTGGAAGCGAGCTTTCAATGCTTCCCGGATGCGCAGCGCGTCCCGCTGTGATCTTCTAATCGCCCTGGTGTCTGGCTGAGCGTAATCTGCTGCCAGGCGATTTGCCTCAACCTCCCAGTCCACCATAAACGTCTCCCCCTTGATCTCACAGAGATTGTGGAGAACACAGCACGCTGCAATCACAATGGGGATATTTTTAGGTCGGAGCGAGTCAGTAAGCTTCGCCATCTGCCTTTGAGACGGCCAAAGGCACACTCCACCACCATTCTACACTTGCTCAGGCGGTAATTGAAGAGCTCCTTTTCATTGTCCAGGGCTCCCGTGTATGGCTTCATGAGCCATGGCATTAGCGGGTAGGCAGGGTCCCCTAGGATCACTGTTGGCATCTCCACATCCCCAACAGTGATTTTGCAGTCCGGAAAATAAACCCCCTGTTGCAGACGTCTAAATAGACCAGAGTTTTTGAAAACTCGAGCATCATGAACCTTGCCTGGCCACCCAACATTGATGTTCGTAAAACGTCCTTTGTGGTCCACTAATGCTTGCAGTACCATAGAAAAATAGCCCTTTCGGTTAATGTACTGGCTGCCCTGGTGCTCCGGTCCCAGGATAGGGATGTGTGTTCCATCTATGGCCCCACTGCAGTTTGGGAATCCCATCGCAGCGAAGCCATCTATGATCGCCTGCACGTTTCCAAGGGTCACTACTTTGGGGAGCAGCAGGTCAACAATAGCATGGGCCACCTGCATCACAGCAACCCCCACGGTAGACTTGCCCACTCCAAATTGGTTCGCTACTGACCGGTAGCTGTCAGGGGTTGCAAGCTTCCACAGGGCTATGGCCATTCGCTTCTGGATAGTCAGGGCTGCTCGCATCCGGGTGTCCTGGCGCTTCAGGGCAGGGGACAGCAACTCACAAAGTTCCATGAAAGTGCCCTTACGCATCCGAAAGTTTCGCAGCCACTGGGACTCATCCCAGACCTGCACCACTATGCGGTCCCACCAGTCAGTGCTTGTTTCCCTTGCCCAGAATCGCCGTTCCACAGGATCAACGTGACCCATTGCCACCATGATGTCTAGGGGCCGGGGTCCAGCGCTTTGCAAGAGGTCCATGCCCCTCTCAGAGTTCAAGTACTCCCGGAGCTTCCGTTGCCTCCTCTCCCGATTTCTCTGCATCTGAGTCTGGAAAAGGTGCGCTATAAGGCGCGAGGAGTTGGCAACGGACAGAACATCAGCGATAATCGCGGAGGGCTCCATGCTCTCTGTCCTGTGGCGTACGAGCTAACAGCCACAGGAAAAGGGAGCGAATTCATTACCCGCCGGCGCTTTCACGTAGGGAGGGCGGAAGTGTGGGTCGAGTAACGAAATTTACGTATAACGACCCTTGACACAATTTCGGTCCCACAAGGCACTGGGGGCTTCACCCAGAATTCCAGTGGGCAGCGGGGACTGCGGGAACTGTGGGATAGCTACCCACAGTGCACCGCTTGCAATGTCGATGCTTGCCCCCTTACTGTGGACTCGGAAATTCGAATTAAGATCCCTGATGTGGATTCGAACAATCGACCAGGCAATATCGAGTTGCCAAGTTCGGTTTCACAAAAATCGAACTAGTCTCGTAGTGTAGACATACCCTAACAAATTTATTTCAGCATAAGCTTTCGTGGGTTAGTACCCACTTCATCGGATGCATGGAATGAAACATACAGTAGACAGATATTTATACAGTCAGAGAAACATGATAAGGTGGAGGTGCATAGACCAACCTTAAGAGGCTAATTAACTGAGAGGAACCATAACAGCAGGGGAAGAAAAACCTTTGAAGTTATAAACAAGATGGTCACACAGGTGTGAATGAGGATCGTAAACTTAAGGGAAATAGATTCAAGTACACACCCCGAAAGTGGTGGAGACAGTATATATATGAATGGATGCTTGGTGTAGATAATGAATGAATGATCAGGGAGGTGCCAGCCTAGGAATTCAGTGACCATTGGCTGAAGGCGGCATCAAGTGGGAATGACCAGACAACCCCCGGAGGGTAAACTGGGATCCACCCGATCATCTCAAAGGATGAGAAAAACAAGATAACATCTAACAGCACGGAGCCATCAGGAATGTGCCATCTGCTGATTGATTCAGCAACAGCATGATGAAACAATTCCCATAGACTGACATAGAAATAAATCTCAATAAGTACAGAACCAAAAGACTAAGAGCTTTGAGTCTGGTTCTGCAACCACCCTCTAGGAGCATCAGATGAATCTGACAAGGACTTGGCTCTACCCTCATGCCCAGGTTGCCTGGCCAGTATCTTGGCATGAGCAACTTCTAGGTTGGTAACTATGACATCTATGCAGAACTTATGTGTGTGTGTATGAATGAATGTGAAACAGAATGAATAACTGACTGCTTACTATGATTCTCTTTGTATTCACAATAAATGTGACACTTTGTCTTATCCCCTTTAAGAAGATCCTGCTGGTTTTTATTTTATTGGTATAACAAACAGACCAACGCATGTTCATTTTCCACCAGGAGAAGGTTGATTTTCTTTTTTGGTGGTTCGGGTTCTGTAGTTTCCACTTCTGAGTGTTGCTCTTTTAAGAAAGCATGTGCCACACCTTGTCCCTCAGATTTTGGAAGGCACTTCAGATTCTTAAACCTTGGGTCAAGTGCTGTAGCTATTTTTAGAAATCTCACCTTCTTTGTGTTTTGTCAAATCTGCAGTGAAAGTCTTCTTAAAACAAACATGTGCTGGGTCATCATCCGAGACTGCTATAACATGAAATGTATGGCAGAATGTGTGTAAAACAAAACAGGAGACATACAATTCTCCCCCCAAGCAGTTCAGTCACAAATGTAATTAATGCATTATGTTTTTAACAATCATCATCAGCATGGAAGCAGATCCTCTGGAATGGTGGCCAAAGCATGAAGGGGCATACGAATGTTTAGCATATCTGGGACGTAAATACCTTGCAACACTGGCTACAGAAATGCCACGTGAATGCCTGTTTTCACTTTCAGGTGACATTGTAAATAAGAAGCAGGCAGCAGCATTTCTTGTAAATATAAACAAACGTGTATGTCTTAGCAATTGGCTGAACAAGAAGTAGGACTGAATGGACTTGTAGGCTCTAAAGTTTTCCTTTTTTTTTTTTTTTTTTGAGTGCTGTTATGTAACAAAAATAATTTATATTTGTAAGTTACACTTTCATGATAAAGAGTGCACTACAGTACTTGTATGAGGTGAATTGAAAAATATTTCTTTTATAATTTTTACAGTGCAAATATTGGTAATCAAAAATAATATAAAGTGAGCACTGTACACTTTGTATTCTGTGCTGTAATAGAAATCAATATACTTGAAAATGTAGAAATACATCAAAATATTTAATATATTTCATTTGGTATTCTATTGTATAACAGTGTGATTAATTTTTTTATCACGATTACAATTTTTTTTGTTAATCGCATAAGTCAACTGCGATTAATCGATAGCCCTACAACAAAACCAAACAAATCTACAATCTAGGAATTTTAGCTCACAAATTTATTGTATGGGTTCATAAATAATACAGATTATGTATCCTCAAAGGAAGATCATTTTTATAGGAGAATCAAAATTTAGAAGATAAAGGAAGAACACAAAACAGAAAAGACCAGAGACAAAGTAGCAGCAATTTTAAGATTAGAGTGCCAAATTCTGCAGTCTCTGGTGAGAGTTTTCCTTACTCAGGGACCACAGAATTTGGCCAACAGGAACTAGTAAAGAAAGGGGCATATTAGAACATCTAATTTATCTCCTGCCAGGGCAGATGTTCCCTATGGTGCACTGTCTACTGCTTTGTCCAATCTAGTTTTTCACCATTTCTCTCAAAAGTCTTTTTACGGCCTCAGGGCCGCCATCTACATTCCAAAATAATCCTGTTTGAACAGGACTGTGAAACATGGCTGTGGCCCAAATGCATTATAGAAATGTTTCTTCTTGCTTGTGTGAAATACTCCCCACCCAATTAGATTATAAACCTGTTAAGGAACAGTGTTTAAACTCAGGTAACACCCTACATTAAAATTCCGCAATATAGATATAAGAATTATGGTTTGGTCTACTCAATAAAGAAGAAATATTATTATAACAAAGTTGAATCCCAGCCATATTTCAGAGCTGTGCTTAAACAAGTTTGTTTTAGTATCATAAATAGGCCCTAACAGATATCACCATAAGTCTCTTCCATATATTCAGCCTAAATCTTCTCTTTCTTCATGTCACTACTCCAAGTTATACCCTCATGTTACAGTACTAGAAATTATGAATTCTGCAAAATTAACAGGCATATAACATGTCATTCAGATTCTTGTATGAAAACGGGAAAAATAAAATAGGTTTACTGATGCATTCGCTAAGGGCAGCACAACTTACATTGGACACTCTTCTCTTTGTTCTGATAGATCCATGTGTGAGAATATAGCTGTGGGAGATGATTTCATATCACTGCTTCTCCCAAATATGGTCAGTGTTTAACCTAGATCTATGACAATGAGTTTCTATTATGCACTTTTTAAAATCTACTGTTATGCTGTGTTTCATTCTAGTTGTCCCATTCAGTAAAGACTTCCTCCCATTTCTTCACCAGATAAAAGACACATAAATGTTATAAGCATTGTATCTAAAAAGAAGTCCAACGTTGCACAGTTTATCCAATATATTTATAAGGAATAGCATCTCACAGTTTATAACATTTATTCTCTATTTGTCATCTTTGATCCATGACCCTTGCACGGACAGCCAAAATGATCCAACAATACCATTTATTTGGGAAGTACGAACTGCAGTATTTTGCAGTTAAAGTTGCATTATTTGGAAATATATGGCTTTTCTGAGAGAATAAAGGCATATTTTATAATTGTGACAGACCATAAACTGAGAGGCAAGCTTCAGTAAGAGAGTGGTGTACCACTTCATTAGGATGCACAGCAGAGATATATAGTAGTATCAATTTTCATTCAATTGTGTTATGAAACAGTTAAGTAAAATGCAAATTACTGTATTCTTACAGTCACTTGGATTACTTATTAAATATATTACATATAAAAAAGTCTGCTCATATAAGTGCACATAATCCATTTAATGATTTAGGAACCCAAAGTGCATAATAAAGCTGAAGCGTACATAATGGCTTGGATTTTTCAAAGGGAGCAAAAAGAAATAGGTGCTAATTCCCACTGAAAGTCAATGGGACTTGAAAGCCTAATTCCCTTAGGCCCCTTTGAAAGTCTCAGATGACATCCCAAGCTTCACAACAAACAACACACACTTTAGCAAAGTGGTACTTTTGAATATGCACATGTGCCAGTGAAGTGAGGAAACAGGTCACCTGTGTGAACTGCATATGAAAATAGTGTAGGAAAAGGAGCAGCTTCCTTTCCGCTAAGGTATCAACATCCCTTTGGCACTATTGTTTTGCAGGTGGGGGCTGAGGCATTGCTACCAGGAAAGAATGTAGCAGGAGTTGCAGCTCTTGCTCTAAAGAGCATGCACCACTTGGAAACTAATGGACTTTCCCACTGATGACTTCTCTGGAAATTAATGCTAATCAGACCAGTATTAATCTCTAATGCATGATGTCTATCCCCATGTGAGAACGGGTAGAGTGGACGGCTGTTGGCCAGGGATGAATTGAAACATGGCCACTGAGCTAGCCAGGAGCTTGGGTCTGAAGGAATAGGAAGATGGCTGGGGAGCAGTCTAGAGGGCAGGCATTCCAAGCTGTGCTCCAGGATCCACAAGGTTGGGGTCACCCATACAGAGCCTTCTTGAGTGTTTATGATTAGAAGACCTACAACCACTGCTTCCACCCACGAAGCCACTAGATTCTCCCCCCTCCTTCTGGATGAGGCAATTTCTGGGGTGCCTTGTGGCTTCTAAGCCAGGTATATTTCGTATGATCTTTTCCCTTTCTGGGTAATTTTCATCAAATGGGATGACATGGTCATATGATCTGGCATAGTTTAGATTATATGTGGGAAAATAACTATATTACAATACTACTGAAATTTTAAATAGCATGAGAGTCAGGAAATTCTATGAGGGTTTTTAAAACAACCCTCATAGAATCATAGAATATCAGGGTTGGAAGGGACCTCAGGAGGTCATTTAGTCCAACCCCCTGCTCAAAACAGGACCAATCCCCAACTAAATCATTCCAGCCAGGGCTTTGTCAATCCTGACCTTAAAAACCTCTAAGGAAGGAGATTCCCTATTACTGTACAGTCTTCTATTCTGTTATAACACAATATACTCCAGCATTCTCACTCTAGCACTTACGTGCATTAAATTTACACTACAGAAAAAAGCAAGGTGAGTGTATCCAAAAATCATCCTAAATGTCTTTTTTTGTGTTTGGGTGCGTGAACCAGTAAGGCACTTTGTAACAATTTTGTTAGATAGTGAACATTATGGACCAAACAATGTTTTGATATTTAGCTTAATGAGGTGGGTTTCATTCTTCCAATTCTGGGATAATTCAAACAACAGAATTATAACCTGTCTTTTGTGAGTCTCTGGAACTAAACCTGCATATTTCCAAGTGCAAAACTCCATTCTTGACATTAACTTGGTGGATCAGGATGGAAACAGCTAACAAATAAAAATGAGACAAAACACCACAAAAAGTTTTCACCTTCACCTCCATGTCACTGTTTGTGAAACTCAGTGGCAGCCCTGATCCTGAGTTAACAGGCATAGCTGCCAATAGATATAATTTTTAGCTATACCCATAGGAACACTGCAGTTATACTTCTACAAACAGTTTTATAGATGAAAGATAGTTAGTTTCATTCTTCTTTAAATAATAATTACAGCCACTGCCTCACAAACTGGATTGAAGCATCCCTGTATTTAGTTTAGGATTTAATACAGTAGCAATGTTTTAGATAACCAAACCTGGACGCAGTTGGATTGAAACCTCTCCTGGTGTTACTTGTCTATTTGCCTTGTGGTCGCTGGGTATTGTTACACGAATGGTGGGATTTTCTATAAATTCTGATTGGCAGCCTTTTTTTATTAAATTAAAAACCATGTCACATCGTCCCTTCTGTGTTGCTCCTGCCATGAAATCCTGGTTGAAAAGAGGCAAAAAGTACAAACCATTTTAAGTAAAAATAATAATAATAAAAAAAAAAAATCTAATCTTCAAAGGAAACCAAGTTACAAGTGTTTCAAACACTAGAACATGCTACTATAATTGCAAAGACTGTTCTGCAAGGCCATGGAAGCCACATGTTATTAATAAGGACAATAACAAGCAAATATTTAAAATAGAAGTTAAATCTAAAATTATTTTTTCTTTAAAGGACAAAACTTTTTGAATAGATCGAGGATTTTGCACTATTAGAACAAGCTGCCTTTGGTAAAAGGATGGTATGTGCTGTCATTACGTCACCGTAAAATTGTTTGTTGGGCTAGGTTCACTAAAGTAGTTCCACCAAAGTAGTGTGATCCACGCTTACTATTTTACTTCAAAATGCACTGCTCATTTCTCAGAAAAAGTCTACTGGAAATTTTTTTCAAGACAATATTTTCAAAATTAGGACCAATATCTATAGTTAAGTTGCTCAACAAGTAGCCAGATTTTCAAGTGTGCTCGAAACTCAGCAGCTCCAACTGAGACCAGTGGGAACTGCTAGATTTCTGAAAGTCTTTTATAGGGGGTATGAAAGGTTATTTGAGTATTTGGTGGGGAGGAAGCCTACTACATCTTCCTAGCAATTGCACAACTGCGGATGAGCTGTACTGGGCTCAAAACAGGGGTGAAGTTCTATGACCCATGCTATACAGGATGACAGACTACATGATTTAATGGTCCCTTCTGGCCATAAAATCTACAAGCTGCTGAGCCCATCTGTTCCCCCTACATAAGCCAGAAGAGACAGTTAGACTTTGTTTTGTGGTTGCCTGTGTATGGGACAGGAAGTGTTTCAAATAGGGTTGTTGATTAATTGCAGGTAACTCACGCGATCAACTCAAAAAAATTAATCGCGATTAATCAGTTTTAATCACACTGTTAAACAATAGAATACCAATTGAAACTACAGAACGCAAACCACCAAAAAAGAAACTAAACCTTCTGCTGGTGGCATCTGACTCAGATGATGAAAATCAACATGCATCAGTCAGCACTCCTTTGGATTGTTATTGAGCAGAACCTGTCATCAGCATGGACGCATGTCCTCTGGAATGGCGGTTAAAGCATGAAGGGACATATTAATCTTTAGCGAATCTGGCATGTAAATATCTTGTGATGCCGACTACAACAGTGCCATGGGAATGCCTGTTCTCACTTTCAGGTGACATTGTAAACAAGAAGCAGGCAGCATTGTCTTTGGCAAACGTAAAAAAACTTGTTTGTCTGAGTGATTGGCTGAACAAGAAGTAGGACTGAGTGGACATGCAGGCTCTAAAGTTTTAAGTTATATTTTGTACATAATTTTACATTTGTAAATTCAACTTTCATAATAAAAAGATTGCATTTCAGTACTTATATTAGGTAAATAGAAAGATTATTTGCACGGTAAAAAAAAGTTTCATAATCAAAAATATAAAGTGAGCACTGTACACTTTGTATTCTGTGTTGTAATTGAAATCAATATATTTGAAAATGTAGAAAACATCCAAAATATTTAAATAAATGGTATTCTATTATTGTTCAATCGCGCAATTAATCGCATATATATTTTTTTTTTAAATCGCTTGACAGCCCTAGTTTTAAATTGTCAAAATACTGGGAGATGTGGATGACAGTAAAAGCGAGCTTCTGCAAAGGAGTTTTCCCTTGTATACAGCTCCAAAACTTTTAGACAGAGGTGGGCTTGGGTTTGTTTCCCCCCCATTCCACAACCTTAGGGATGGCTTGCATGTCAGACTAAGCAAACTATAGAATGAGATGATCTTTCACAGAACCTTACTTGATTAACTTCTGGGGCCACAGATTTTTTTAATGGGTTACTTTCATAAAACAGGTGGTTTTCAAAGAATACATTAAATGTATGAGAACGGTTTTAAAAAAATATTAAACAGAAGTGGATCAATCAATTTTTCTTTTATTGATAAAGGAACTCAGGCTTTGTTTGCTGAAATTCATAAAATACGCCCATAGTAGCACACACAGTTAACAAAGAAATGCCGAAAACATAAAATGGGAAAGAGAAAGAAAAAGAAAAAGGGTGTGGTTGCAAAAAAATTCTCTTATACAAGAAGTTTTGCCATGAACAACAATTAACAACAATTAACTCATGAACAACAATTAACATACCCCAGAAATGATTATTTGCTACATTATTTGCACATAAACACACACAAATTTGAAACTATTCAACTAGCTGTCATATTATTAAATGAAAGACTTTCTGGCACCAAAACTAATTATTAAATTTTGTCTGTGCCTGTCATAACAAAGATTAAATGTAATAATGTAGTATTTTAACTGACCCAACGTTCAGCCTCTAAAATTGTGCTGGCAAGAAGTGGAGAGAGAGAAACCCATTAGCTGCAATGTGAGCATCAAAATAAACGAACCCTCGTGAAGCCAGCAGATGACATCTTACATTACTGCTAATCGCCTAAAGGTGCCCTTAAAAGTTTTGGTGAACTTCTAATTGCCAGTAAACAATCTTGCAAATAAAATAAAATAAAAATCTACAAATCACCCTTACCGCCCTTCAGAGACACGAAAACTCATAACTGGGTATATACAAATTGTAATTAAGTGGTCGTTTGTCAAAAACAGAAACCTCAATGTTTTCAATACAGTACTGATTTCAGAATAATTCAACTTATCATGAAAGCATTACAATCCCTGGTAAATCACAAAATTGAAGGTTTCTTTTGTCAAAAATAGCAAAGCATCAGTTTTTCCATATGTGACAAAGGAAATGATGTATGATGAAATCAAATTGACTCCAAGAAATTCAAAACCAAAACATTACTAGTAAAGTAACTTGCTGAAATGTAATAAGCACAGATATGAAAATAATTTGCATTTTAACGCCCCAAAGTTATTTTTAGTCTGCCAATGCTGTCTATAAAATAGATGGAAAACATAAAAAGGTTCACACTTTATTTAAAAATTACTGTAATTTTCCAAATAAGAAAAAGTAATATTTTCTCTTTTGGCAAACAAATATATCTCACATGATTTATCAGGTGCTGTCTCCAAGAGTAAATCTAAATAGATTTCCCCCTGTTATTTCTCAATATCTTTCTTTTTCATATTTTGGAGTGCCTTCATCTGCCTAAGTGCTAGAAGCATCTAAAATAAAGAAATACAACAATAAAACAAAGAAATAGCTCACCTCTTGAGAACACCATCCACAATCTGGGCCCAGAGCAAGGCACATTGTGCACGTTAGTGCATTTGAAGTGGCACATCTGTTCTCCGCTGTAATGAAATATAAAAACAAACATTAGTGATTCATGATGGTATGTGGGAACTCTGTAAAATGCCTAATTTTAAACTCTATTGAAATAAACTACTATTTAGCAGATTAAGACTGATGACAAAGTTTTTGAATGAGAGAAGAACAGGATAGAAGACAGGCAAGTAGCGAGCACCTATACAAATCTTAATGACTACATTCAGATACTGGAAATATTCCTCCCACCCATCATTACACTGCTTAGCATATTGCTTTGTGCCTGTGTTTTTGGAGGGCATGGTGTCAACTCTCACTATTCTCAAACCCTTCATACAAAACATTGGCAGTTTGCCTCTGAAAGGAGATTTATTCTTCTTGAGTCAATCAGCCCTCTCTGAGCATCAACATTAACAGACTCTTTCAGCATATTCAGTGTAAGGCTATGTGTACACTGTACTTTCCTCGTTAAAACTTTTGTCTCTTAGGGGTGTGAAAAAAAGTTTTCATGTCAAAAAGCGCCAGTGTGGACAGTTGGTGGGAAACACTCTCCTGCTGACAAAGCTACTGCCCCTCATTAGGGGTGTTTTTATTTTATCAGGAGATCTCTCTCCTGGCAAAAGAGAGAGGCTACACTACGTACCTTACAACGGCGCTGCTGTAGCAGCACAGCTGTGCCATTGTAAGGTATGCAGTGTAGACACAGCTTAAGTGACTCTCACATCAGAGTGTATGTCTGTGGTAGCAGAGAGTCTTCCTGACAAGAGGCGTTAGGAAAGTGTATCTTATGGCTCTTCAGTACTCAGTGAAGTATATTTAAATTGGAGTGCAGCAGACACAGGGATCAACACCACTGCTGGCAAATGTCACAATCAATTTGCACAGAAGCTGGCAGAGACTCTAAGACTAAAATAGTGGAAGATAGCATTTTAGTTTCATATGGTCCAAATGTTAAAACTGTAATTTGTACTGGCAACAAAGTCAGTAAGTGCAAATGTAGTAAATTACAGCACATGGGATCCACCAGTACACTGTGCATATTACAATACACAATCTTGCATCCATTATAACATGTGCATGCTGCTTTAAGAGACACTTGTTTTTCATTCAAGATTTTGACTTTGTATAAACCAGGGGTTCTCTAACTTTTCCATAGCATTGACCACACCTTAATAAAGATATTGTCTCACAGATCACCTCCTTCCCATTCATTATCATACAGGCCACTTCCCCTCCCAGAACAAAATCCTTGTGACAGTTAAAACAACAGCTCACACTAAAAATAATATTGAGAAAGTATTTAATATTTTAGCTTCTTTTAATGTGATTTTAGCAGCTGGATTCAAGGAGGAGAACCAGCATTATACAATCAGCCAGTTCTCCGCAGGCAACCAGCAAGAGCTCCTTGCATAACTGATGCTCACTTGATGACAGCTTGGGAACTATTGGTATAAACAAAATAGATCAATGTCTAATAGATTATGATCTTAAGGTCTTATCCTGCTCACATTTTTAAATTAGTGGCAAACTCACAATGACTTAAATAGAAGCTTGATCTGCCTTTTAATTTATACAAGCTATATCCAAAATGTTTTATTATAAAATATAATAAAATAAATAACACTGCAGAGAGAGAAATTAACACATATACGAAAGAGAGAAAATATGTGTTATCAGATGATAGAGTGTTGATAAACTGAAGAGATACAGGAACACAATTTTAGATGGTAAGAGATGCAGAGGAGAAGGTTCTTCCAGCAGAAGAGAAATTGCTTGAAGGGACAAAGAGGACATCAGTGCTAGGTAAGTGGAGGGATCATCAAGGAAAGTAAAAAGAGCAAAAACTGGTCTATGAGGTGTACTTTAAAAAAATAAACATGGTAAATTTGGACTAGACTTGAAATGAGTGCAAGGCAGGGCAGTGTTGTTCTTTGTTACCATCAAACTTCTTTGCATTTGTGAGAAGATGAGCAGCAGCATTTTCCAAGTGCTGAAAATTAGAGAGGTGGAACTTGGACGCCACGGAGAATGTGGCACTACAAATGGAAAGTATGGGAGAAGACAGCACAGATGAGGATTTCAGTCAAGGCAGTGCACTGGCAGGGTTGTGAAGCTGGCGATAGACAGAGCTGCAGGAATAAGAGGGCCCAGGACGATGCCAAGGTATTGGAGGAGGAAATAGAGGGCATGGAGTTGCATTTGAGGATTTTCTTGCTCAAGAGAATCCCTTCTCTCTTCAATTCAACGTCTATAGAAGCAGAGATGAAGCCAGAAGTTTATTTGGTCATGAAAGACAGAGAGAGGAACAGAGAGAAGTCATTAAAGGTAACAAAGAGTATAAAATGGCTGATCATCATCATAAGTGTGGCAACTAAAAGAAAAAGTAGGGAGAAGCTGGATAGAAGAGAATAGAGGCTAAGACCTAAACCTTGACGAGATCCACTGAGATGTAGCCACTTCTAGCAGAAGAGTTGTTTGACAGGTAAGAGCAGAAAGTTTACAGGAGGAAACCAGCAAAAGAAAGTGATCCACAGTACCGAAGGCTACATTAAGGCCAAGGAGAACCAGGAGGGAGAAAGTGCCTTCAGCAGAAATAAGGAGAAGGTTGTTAGTTACATGGAAAAGATCCATTCTACTATTGCCATTTCCCTTAAGAGCTTTTAATATGGTGTATTGGCCTGTATGACTAAATAGACAAAAACGGGCCAAATTAATCCCTTGTAATCATTGTAATCAATGGAGTTAAACCAGAAATGAATTTGGTCCAGTGAATTTCTTATATTCATTTAAGAGACTCCCCACCATAGATGTAGACTCCAATATGCATAATATAGGTAATTTAGTTGCAGAGTTCTTGTATGTATTTCTTAAACATTTCCCAGAATGAAATGTTACTGCATGTGTAACATCACACACACACACACCTGCCAAGAAGGATAACAAATGTCAATAATCAACAGGATGAGTGGACAGCATCAGGAAGCTGAATAGGCACAAAACTTCTTCCAGATTTTTTATTAACGTTATTGTTGGTTATGAATATAGCTAGAGTCTATTTTGTTAGAAATAGCCAGGAGTGAAAACAGCAAGAAAGAGGAGAAGGCCCTAAAACTCCAGTTGGGGTTTTCCATGTGATAGTTAACACATGGAAGACTGTTAACAAATGATATCTAGAGTACTGTCTTTTTGCTGACGACTCCTCAGTCTCAGAAGTTCTATTTTCTGATCGTGAAATTAATGACTGGCAATTGAAAGTCTTGTTATCACTGGCTTAAAAGATTAATTCATTTGGAATGAGGAGGAGGGAAAACTTGAAACTGATTTATTGATACCCAAAATAGACTCTGGCTAGATCATTAATGTTGTTCCTAAGTTTCTGTTTCAACATGATCTCTTATAACAGTTACATTTATGGAAAAAGTTTTCATTCACAAAGTATTTACTATTTAGTCATAAGTCTATTCTAAAACTTTAAAATGAAAAGCTTATACTAAATCAGTTTAAAAAAAAATCATATTCCAAAAAATAAGAAACATTTTTATGACGGCTCAGTAAAAAACGGAGAATTTTCCTGCCACTTCACCAATAACAGAATCGAGACAAGACTGTACTATACAGCCAAAGTTAAGAGCAAGTTTCTATTGGCTTAGTTAGAACTGATGTATGCCAAAAGGTATTTTAAACAAGGAGGGCCAAATTTTGGCTTGAGAACCACATAGGCATATGCACATAATAAAAACTAAGTGTAGCAGGTTAAACTGCATATATCCAGCCACACATACAAAGAAGAATTCCCCACACAAGTCATAATTATCACAGGTATTGAAGAAGTGAATGCACTGATTTTTGAAAGGCACACTCTTAGGATGACAAGCCAAAAACATAACCGTCAATTTGTACCCTCTCAGATTGTTTAATAAATGAGTACATGGAGTTGAAGGTGAGAATGGGAATTTATGATCATGTAACCTACATAACAGAGATAACAGAATTTCACCCAATTTCACTCCAGTATCAAGACCAGAAACTTTCAGGGAACTAGAGCATGGCTTTTAGAAAGACATCCAATCTTGTTTGAAAAGACTTAAATATACCAACTCATCTGGGCCTCTCTATAGTTACTATGGTCCATAATAGCCATTATGTGGCAACACTCTGGAAGAAGGCCACAGGTTTTTCCTGTGCCTGTAATGCAGTATATTAGAGTTGCCTTCACCCTTCTATCTTGTTTGACAGGCCAGACAGCTTCATTCCCAGTAAGTATGACAGCCAGCAACTGCCCCAGATAACAGACAGTTTCCTGGTTTATTTTTACTGAAAGTGCAGATGCACCCTGAAAAGTATTGCAAAAATGGCACGGAGCAGGAGGGTTTCCATTATGATTGTGTCTAACACTTCTTGCTCACTTTCCAAGGGGGAAAAAGGGTTGTTTTAATTGCCAATCCTGCAAACTCATCCTGGAATCTGAAAGTTCAAATGAGTTCTTTCCTGCTTGCATACCACCATAAACAATATTGTACAGGGCAAATTAAGCTATCAGGATATGTTTACATTGCACACTAAGTCCAAGCCCTGACTCAGGTTTGAGCCCAAGCTCCCCTTTCACACACAAATCAATCTGACTTGGATCAGCAAGCACTCAGAACCTAGGACTCAGCTGGGTAGTGGGTAGTCTGAGTCCCACTATCACTTGGGTCCAAGCCCCGTTGTTTTGCAGTCTGGATGCAGCTCAAATGGCAGACCCAAGTCAGAAAGTGGACACATCAGCACAGCCATGAGACCCAGGTCAAGCAATTGTAAACCCAGGTTTACAATACAGTGTGGATGCTAAAGCACGGGTTTGGAAACAAGAGTCCAAAAGGCTGGGTCCCACAGACCCAAGTTTACAATGCAGTCTAGACATACTGGCTGTTTCCAAGGAGTTGCACCTATGTCTTTAAATTAATTTCTGCTACAGCCAATTTCCCAATAGTATAGCATAGGTGTAACAAAGGACAGAATTTCAGAGAAAAGGAACACCAACTTGGAAAAAAAAAAATCACATTTCCTTATGAAATCCTGTGTATCTGCTATTTTTACAAGTAATCCCTCAGATTACTAGAAAAGAAACATTAGAGAAAAACATTTTTCCTCTGTTTTTTCCACTATACTTTGTGCAGTTGACAGTAATTTGAGTTTAGCCGGTTTCACTATTTTATTGATGGTCACGTGCATCACTCTCACACATTGCTCTGATGGAATCTCAGCTGTATGCTCTTCCACAGGATGTGAAAGAGGGTGCTTAACAGCAAGAGCAGCAGCAAACCTGAAATTGAACTGAAGAGGTAGCAGGCAGATGCATGCACAAAGAGAATGGTAATGGGGAGGAGAGCAGGATTGAACAGATTTGGTATTTCTGCTTTTGGGCCCACCAAAGAGACTTTTGACAACATGGTAAGGAAGTAAAATCCACTCCCATTAGGATTTATTTCCCCATTTAAAATGTCTAGACTTTAAAAAAAAAAAAATCTGGCAAATTTTAAAAATTCTTTATTTTAAGGATCAGAGGGGTAGCCGTGTTAGTCTGGATCTGTAGAAGCGAGAAAGGGTCCTGTGGCACCTTATAGACTAACAGAGGTATTGAAGCATAAGCTTTCGTGGGTGAATACCCACTTCTTCGGAAGCAAGCAGTGGAAATGTGGACAAGCAGTGGACATTTCCACTGCTTGCATCCGAAGAAGTGGGTATTCACCCACAAAAGCTTATGCTTCAATACCTCTGTTAGTCTATAAGGTGCCACAGGACCCTTTGTCGCTTTATTTTAAGGAACACTGTCAACTTGATTGAAGTTTTCTGGCAGTTTCACTGAAAGAGAACAAACCATAAGAGTTAAACTCATCTAGATAAATACTGTGGAAAGCAACCCTAGCGAGCAAGACTGGGAGCTGGATTTGGATTCTAGTCCTAACTCTACCATTGTCTTGCTGTGTGCTGTTGGTAGGTCAGTTAACCTCTCTGTCTCTCATTTACTCCTAAGTGGAAATAATAACCTTTACAAGTCACTATGAGATCTCTGAATAAAAGCACTACCTGCACATGCATAGTATAGACTGACACACAGTCAGGATTTTAAAAAACTAGGTACATGAGATCCTAAGGCATGTGAGATCAATTTCTGAAGACTGTAAACTTTATTTTTAAATAAGCAGAGTTTCTAAGCCTCTATGGTCGCAAAGAAAATCTTCAAAATGTTAAGTGATGCAGCATTATTTCCATGAATCTTTGCTGCTCATAAGTTTGCAGGTCTCTGAGATGAACATTAGCAAGTCTAGAAGATTTAAAAAAAAGAAATGTAGTAAATTTGGACTGGACCCTGACATATATGGCTCAGCTGTGCCTCCATTGCTGCTATCCATCCTACCATGGCGACACTGCTATTTATACTCATGTTAGTGAAGTGAGAGCTAGTGAGTATACTTAAGTGAGACAGGGAATCACACCCTAGCTCACAGTATAGACGTAGCCAGAGAATTAAGGAAACTGGTCGCTAGTCATAACCCCGTGGGCAGCAGCAGTCAAACAGCAAAGATTCACCTCAGTTTCATACTGCATGGGAAATCTAGGAGCAGCAGCAGAAGCAGTCATAGGAATTATTAACTGGGAAGATCACCCAAGGAGCAGAAGTTAGGGGAAGAGTAACCAAGATCTCTTTGCATCCCTCCTCGTAGCCAGAGCGTTTTGGGGTAGAGGTAGAGCGGAAGAGACCTCTGCCAACACAGCCTCCAAGAGACAGGCAGTTGGGGATGAAGGGACTGGAGCACGTTTATCAGAAATATACTACCCTAAGGCAGACAAGGAGAGATGGATCCACCAAGTGGTGCTCAGAGAGAGCACCCTCCCCCTCTCTAGCAGCAGGGCAATGAAATGGATGCTGACCTTCATCAGGATGCTGCCTCTGGACCTACCCTTGGCCTTCATATCTTCCTCTGTCCAACAGGTTTAGTCCTACAGCTAGTAAGTGTCTGGAACATATTTCAAGTCATCCTTGAAGTTGGCGAATATCCCCATCATTCACATCTACCCCTTCTTCTCTTCCTGCATTTTCTTGTGGAGCTGTCTGCCTTTAGACAAGATGGCTACAATTCCTTAGTGCAATGCATGCCTGTAAACACTGAGTCAAAGAATATTCTGTTTCTGAAGCCATCTTATTCTGAATCGGTCTCTCGTAGATACAAGTGTACACAGTAATTTAAGATGATCATATCGTTTGGAAATACTCATCCCACAGCCATTTGCTGCTATGTCCTAAGTTTGATAAGTTACATTCTTGGATCTACGCAAGTTGCTCTGTACCAAAGTGATGGTATATAAAAAAAGCGGTCTTAACTGCATCCTTGAGGATTACCCTGGTGTAATGGGGACCTCAGAACGCATAGAGCTGGCCTACCAGCTACAGGAAAACACCCTTGGCTCCTGCTCTAGGGGCATTCCTGGAAGGGATTTATGCCCTAATCTCCAGATGCTGGAATGGTCCTTTGCAGCTACACATAATTTAGAGCAGACTGAACGCTACTCTGTGTTGCACTGGGAACAAGGAGCCAATATCTCGGCTACAACTAAGTTCCCTTTCTAGCCGAATATCTATGAGCAGCACTTCCATTAGTACCTCATCAACATGATAGTAGGCCCTTTGCATGTAGTCTAGAATAATATGGGGAAATACATGTTTTACAATCACACACATTCAAAAACCACTATTTATACAAAAAGTAAAATTCATATCAGACAAGTTGGACCCCATCCTTCAGGGACTCTGCATTCAGTGGCAATATTTAACCTGTTGAAGATATAGTCTGTTTGTGAGGCTATTTTAATGTTTTTATTGACTTTTGTAATACAGAAAGAAAAAGGAAAAACAATGCTTTGTAATTTTTCAATGGACTTTTGTAATCTTAAAATATGGTAAATGATTAACATGAATTTCAGGAAGTATGGTAAATACCATTTCAGGAAGAGAGTTTCAGGTGTGAAACGTTTTTGGTTTGGTTTTGCACCCTTTGAACTTAGAATAGTTAATTAAGAAATACCCTCTTCAATTTGTGGTACACAAAGCAATAGACAGTGCCTGCAATCAATGAATTGCCCAAGCATAAATTCATAAAGATGAGCTAAGCTACAGAGCTTTTGTAAGTGTCTGGCCTTAAAATTATTGAATACACTACTACATCTTATAACACAATACTGTAAAGTCTGTTCCTTTTATTGTTCTGTGAACTTATGAGTTCAGAATTTGTGCTTTTGTTTCAGCAATTTTTTACCTCAAACACACCTAAGAGCAGGTAGTTCCTGTGATCTGTTTTAGGTTTTTAGAATCCTCTTCTCAATAAAGTCAATTAGGAGGCTTGTCATTGCTTTCAAAGGGAGAAGGATTACACTCCTGAATGCATGACTTAACAGGTAAGCGAAGGAACATATTACAGATTTATTTATTTTTATTGTATTTACTGCTAATGTTCAGGCTAAGATTTAAAAAAAAAAAGCAAAAAAAAAAAAAGACCACCTAAGTTGTGGCCACAAAATATGCAGAGTCATGCACCCATTGTAATCATATGCGCAAACACTTTTTTTATATGCAATTTTCCTGTTGTGCTTGCAAATTCATTTGTTCATTCCTATGTTTTGCAGGTGCAGTTTAGGTATCCAATGGGGGAAACAGACAATACATTGCCAGACTTTAAACAGTTAATTAGTGTTTTAATGGTTCAAAACCATTCCACAGCACTTCCAAGGCAAAATGAAAATTTACAGTTGTTTAGATTGGAAGACTACACTTAGTTATGTCATGAGCTTGGTTTTAGCTAAAGATATTGTGTGTCATTCTTGCCAAACTTTAAATCCCTGATAGACTTCATGTTTCCTGGAGGGTGGAGGAGCGTGGGGGTCTCTGTACAAGCACAGTGGATTTTATGTTTTCCCTGAAACTTACTAAGCTCTCCATTCTAGGAGTGGTAGGGTTAATGGAGTAACAAGGAATTCCCACCCCATAGAAATGTGCTTTTGTCACAAGACTGCAAAACTCTGTCAGTCTGAAAAGCTGAAAATGGGAATGAAACCAGGTGTCAAGTACAGCAGATATGTACATGACTCAGCCCAGTTCACCAGCACAGATATCTTTATACTGGAGGGATTCACTCTGGGAGAGGGGAGCTGCCTTGCTGAATCAGCTACTCCTCTAGGTGCCCTCACTTGGCCCAGCTCCACCCATTTCTGCAATGGCACTGGCCAGCCACCACAAAAATGGACAAAATTTTCAATAGTGATTTTCAAATAGTGTCAGAATATACTGATGTTTCACCAGACTGAAGGGGGAGGGAGGAAGGGAAGGGCCACTGTTCTTAGTAGGATAACTACTATGAATTTTAGAGACAATGACAAATCCTTTGGCCCTAGCAGTGCTACCACCTCATTGCAGCTACCCAATTCCAGCCTGCCTAGAGATGGTGTTGGACTCCACCCTAACTCTGAGCTGGAAGGGATGTTTGGGAGCCATTGACAACGCAGAGAGCCCCATCCCAGCTTAGTGGAAGAAGAGGTTAGGTTCCCAAACAACTGACAGTCTAGGCAAGACTTCTGTCAGTTGACATCTGAAACAGAACAGAGTACAGGTAAAAGTAACCCCTTCCCCTATACTGATGGGGGTTACTACTGCCCTAACATGGCAGTAACTATGGCTGCCATAACCTGGTAAGGGAGGAACCAAGATTTGTGGAGGACTACTGCTTGAGAGAATGGGAGTTCACTCCTTCACCCCCATGGCTTCACAAAGCCGAATGGATCCCTTGCACCAGGTCCCAATGCCCTCAATATTGCCTGAGCTGATACATGCCATGGTGAGGGACTGTTGTACCTTTCATTATTGTGTGAAGCAAAGTCAAGTTGTTGTCTTACGTTTGCCCTCATCTATTTTCAAATCTGTCCGTTTCCCACTACTACTGTAAAATATACAGCTATTAAAATTACTGGGCACAAATTAAACCATGAGCCTCCATTTAGGCTTGATAATCAATACATAACTGAAGAACCATCTATTGTACGAGCTATTATAATACACATGTTTTAGTCCCACGGGAAATTGTTTATGATTTGATTTAACAGTGTGAAAGTGAGAGAGAAGGAAGAATTATTCATTACCTCAGTTGAGCTTTCCTGAAATCCGTTTTTTGTTCTACAGTGACCTTAAACTAACAGTTTGTCCTCTGTACTAACCCAGCGTGTCCTTTTTAAGTATTACAATACAGTTCCCATTATCAATATAGAGAGGTATTTAAAATGTCTATGCTGGTTTCAAGTCAATAAGATCATCTTTTACATATTCCCTTGGGCAAAAGTGAGCAAAAAGGTAATATTTTCATTCCAGTGAACAAGCTATACAGTTTGAGTTCTGGTGTTCTCTCACCAGGTCATTTGTGGTAGTCCAGCACAATGTACTGTAATTGTTCATTGTTAAATAATTTTATTTCTGAAGTTGCCAAGTTGATAGACAAAGTAAAATAATTTATAAAAGAAACAAATTAGAGCAACTAAAAAGTTTATTCCACTAGTATTACCAAAAACACTAACCATTTTTATGGAAAACGAACATAAAAACAAATATTTCTGTCTCATAGTACATCTACCATATGTTTGTGCTAGAGTACTTATATATTTTATTGATGTACCAGAATCAGGCAGAAAACACACATATTATTCTGATGGACATCAGCAGGCAATGAGGAGGGCTAGATTCAAAGATGTTGTAGGAGAGAGGATCTTGTTTTTAAGGCACTAGATGTGCTTAATTCCTGGCTCCGTCACAGATTTCCTATGCAAATCACAGTCTTAGTTCCCCATATAATACCTTGCCCACCTAAGAGGAGGTGGGAGGCAGTATTGGGAGGTGCTCAGTTACAACAGTGAGAGGAAAGAAAGAGAAATACTAGCAAATAGGTGTGATTCAGAGTATTTTACATATGGAGTCCAAAGGTTTTAAATTAAAATAAGGGGTGGCATACTTTAAAATGTATGGTTTCCTGTTCTTTGCTTTTCTGCTAACTCTGCTCTTTCAACACCTCAACATACAACTTCTATTCACCTTTTAACTTGTCCCATTGTGCATGTATGTATATAAACAATTCACTGCAGAAGTGAGATGTGCTATATATCACTTATCAGTAATTAGTGGATCTTTCAGCATAAAGAAAGTTGTAGCAACCAAGTTATAAAGACCTGAAAATTGGGTTTATTAAAAACTCATTCTGTATTTTCACACTAGGGCCCCAGATTTGATTCCTAGTTCTGATCTTTACTTTACCAAAACAAATAGCTGCCGGCGGCCTTCATCTCCTGAGGATACAAGGTATCTTAAGTCATTCAACAGTGATCCCCTCAGCCAATTAAGTAACAATTCTGTTGTGTAGAGGAATATAGGCACCACACATGGATGTGGTCTGAAGGGAAATCAGTAAAATGGCTGGAAGGAAGGTGGCCATGACAAGGGGTTTTGAGGACAAAATACAAAGCAGAAGGAGGAGCAAATGGGAGATCCTCACAACTCGGACAGAGATATGGAGGACCTTCAGCGATGGGGGGGGCGGGAAGGGGAATGTTAAGAGGAGACTCCTCCTCTTCATGAACAGAAAATGGAACATACTTATTTTAATTACACTAGTGCTAAAGCATAACATGCAGCTATACTTATACAAAAGGTACAAAAGCAACATGCGAAAAACGTTGGGTATTTTAAAGCTTTGAGTCCAATCCTGCAAAGCAATGAGCATCCTTAACTCCCAAAGAAAGCAAGGGGAACAGAAAGTACTTTGAAAATTTGAAAAATCCAACAGCCTAGAAGTAACACCCTATTGCCTGCAGCAAGGGCATATTCCTTACCTGAGCCACTAATTAAAGAAAATTAAAGAGAGGGGAAACTGCACAGCCTCCAGATTTTAATAGTTATAAATTATTCTTACTCATTACTGTTGAGTATTACTAGTAATAGCAGGCAGAAATTACTTCAGACCCATAACAATGAAGCAATGGAAAATGCAGAAACATATGAAGAGAATGCTCAATTATCAACTTTGCAAATACTTGAACTTAGGCAAACATAGAAGTTGTTTCTTGGAAACTTGCTGGTGCTGTAAATTCCTATCCTCCTGAAACACTTACATTTTGCTCAAGGGGTTATTCTTATTCTGCAACCAGAACAAGAGAGAATCCTGAATGGCTGGCAAGGAGTTTACTTTTCTTCCCGAAAGGTTCCATTACAATGGACAGTACACTAATTCATTAGAGCTGTTCTTCCCTCTCAAACGATTGCACAAAATAGCCAAGTCCGTTTATATTAACAATCAACTTCAATACTGAACTGCCAGAAATGGAATGATTTTAATTAATAACAGTCAAGCAGCTTAGAATAATAAGGCATATTCTATTTTGTTCATCATAACTTATGCCTGTTCTGAGCAGATGGGAAGGAGACATGGAGTCTTTTAATCAGGCTGGAGAGAAAGCAAAAGTTAGGACAAGAGCTTTGACTTTAGAGTTGGCTGAGAAGGGAGATATATATTTGGAATGGAGACTCTTAGATGCTAGAAGTTTGATAGGAGCCCAGTTAAAAAAAATCATTTTCCCCTCCATTTTATTTTCAAAGCATTAGGCTTGATAAACCAGCTTTACATCAAAGCGTCTGGACTACCAGCCTCCAGTACAAGCACAGGGTATTTTCCATACATTGGGCTTCTGATCTAAGGTTTTAATCCAGGCCTGCACAACATGCGGCCCGGGGGCCGCATGTGGCCTGCGTGGGCTCACTGTGCGGCCCATGGGGGAGGGAGGGTGAGTAGGCAAGCGGTGGGGTGGGGTAAGCCAACAGCAGGCTGGTGAAGAGGCCAGTGGCAGGCTGGGGAGTGAGGGTGAGCCAGCGGCAGGGGGCGGAGGCAATGGCAGAAGGTAAGAGGCCAGCAGTGGGCAGACAGGTGAGCTGGCGGCGGGGGGAGCTGTTTCTTTCCCCCTCTACAGGCTTCCACACCCCAGCGCTGGGGAAGGAGGGGTTGTTTCCGTGGGGCGGGCGGCGCTGGGGGGGAGGGGGGTGCTTTTGGAGTAATATTGCCCTCACTGCTTCACGAGTTGTGCAGGCCTGTTTTAATCAAAAAAACATGGATAAAAAACTGATAAAACACCTTCAAAATAAATAACCTACGCTGAAATTAGTGTTTATCCAATAAACAGAAATATACCAGAAATACTTACTCAGGCTGTGCTGATTTCACCCCTTTCCAGTGAAGTTTGTTTATTCAGGCACTACCTTGGCTCCCTGGCTTTATTCTAAGGGCTTGTCTACACAGAGAATGTGATTTCCAAAGCACATTAACCTGTCATGCGTAAATTCATCCCTGTAGATCTTGTTGGTGCACACTAAAGGTTCCCTAGTGTGCGTTAACATAATATGTTACAGTACAGTAATACAATATAGTACATGTATATACCAAGAGAAAGTCCCCAAAACACCCCAGTTTGGACACCTCCACAGAACTCAAAAATTGCTAAACTATACCTCCCCCAACCAGAAGCCATATCCATATACCACTATTAAGCATATTATATGGCTTTGGGTCTTTAATGTTTGTACAAGTGCTTTGGAGATATATTTAAGTGTGAATGATCTCCCAAGTGGTATAGCTGCCAGAACCACTAAATTTTGCTTGTGGTTCTTACATCCTAAGCACTCATAAAATTACCCTCACAGCATAAGATATACAATAGTCACAATATTTATATAAAGTATTTGATCTTAAATACTACTGCGGAGCAGCTTTTAAGGTGTATATCCATCATGCAAAAATATCCCATGTTTGTGACCTCAGTTATTTTTTTGCATTGTGGGTTTAACGTGCGTGAGCCTAATTTAGTGCTCAAAGAAGGAAGTAAGTCTTTATTCACTACAATGGAGTTACAATCGACTGCTAATGATTAATTTGGCCTTGTGACTGTAGTCTCAAAAAAATGCTAGCAGCTATCAAATAAGAAATATTTTCAGCTTACGCAATCTAATTATACTGTCATATGCTTCCTCCCTCACAGAGTGCTCAATATCTGATAATTAGCATATTAATGGTGATTATTTATTTACATTTTGATTTTTAATTTTTAAGGTTCTACTGTTTGTGGCTTTATATTTTGTTATATTTGTGCTTATTTCTGGTACTCATGTGTTTTCATCTTCAGGAGTCACCTTTGTGAAAGGTGTTCCTAATATACTTATCTTACAATTCTTAATTCTTCTATTTAGGGACTTGTTTGTAAAATATTTCAAGCATTCAAGCTCTTTGTTAATTCAAAGGCAGATTATAATATTCATTGATTCCATGTGTTAGTCACCTTTGTTGAATGGCTGAGCAGGTCAGGGTTTATTTGATGCAGATTTTCTTAATTCTGTTAAACAAACTGATAAAGAGCACACTACAACATTTTACTCTTGCTCTGGAGAGGATGTTTGATCTGGATTCTATTTTAATGGCGAGAGCCATCCATTTCAGAGCCATTCATTGGTAAAGTATGATTGTCATTTCTAACAGAGGCCATGGGCCTTCATCTCAACTCTTTTGCAGCTATTACTCCAGTCCAGCCTAAGGACCAGAAAAGCGACTACTGACTCTTGGACACCTGTAAGGGTATTCCTGGACAGTGCAATCCCCAGCTTCCATTCAATGCTCCCTTCCACAATGGAATGTTAGTTACATGCAGCTAATCTCAGTGGCACATAAGAAGTACAGAAGGCCCCCTTCAATAGACACACAGCTTACACCCTACCCCATTCCAGAACAAATCTATTACAAGGCTTCTGGAGTATGGAGCGCTGTGCATGGGCCCTCCTCAAAGGGGCTAGTTTCCTTCATCATGAACAAGCAACTGAAAGAACACAGAAACTAAAAGAGAGTGCATTAGCAGCCCATGTGAAGTGGGTATCCTGAAATTGAAACAGTTTCAGCAATTCATGCCTTTGGTAAAAGGTATTTATCAGGCCTAATAGAAGGGAAATAATGAATACGTGAGCAGAAAAACAGAAGAACTACATGTCCTTGAGTATTTTTCTCGCACTTAGGCTTGTTTACCTGAGGAGGGTCAAGTCTCTTCCAGAAGAGGATCACCCAAGCAGGCTCAAGGAAAATGAAAAAAGGATTTTTCTTCTTGCTGGATTGTTTTCATTTAAGACTCAGGAACAGCAGAGCTGTTTGAATATTGAGTATTCTATACAATACAGCTTTCACTGAGTCCTCAATGGAAATGAGCCAGCAAGAAAAAGAAATCAACAGGCAGGCCTGTCCACATGCTTTAACTACCAAAATACACTATTTGCTTCAAAAATTTTCTTGAGGGACTCTTTTTAAAATATATTTCCTTCATGGGAGGCTTGAATAGTTTTCCCTATACCTTAGAGAAGTAATACAATAATGAAGTAGGAAACATTCGGCGCTAGAACAAACAGTCATGAAAATGAGATTTGATAAAACTGGCAAAACACCAAAGGAGCAGAAGAGAGAACACTTGACCATTATATTTGGAGTTAGAAATCATTCTATTGGGACAGAGAAATAAACATCTGTCCATGCTATGATCAAATGATCTTCCACTCTCCTAACCCTCCTAACCAGCGCCTCCACATGAAACTTGAAATAAAGAGAATATAAAATCCAATGATCAAAAGTTTTGTCAACCCTGGAACTGTTATGCGGGTGCTCCAAACTTCTGGCTCCAAATTAGAGATAAAGATTCCACACCATCCAACCCTTGCATGGGTAGTAAGGGTAAAGCCTGCTTACTTAAGGTTAACACAGGGATCATAATCTAGGTATTTCTAAGG
Source organism: Chelydra serpentina (assembly GCA_037349315.1). NCBI lineage: Eukaryota > Metazoa > Chordata > Testudines > Chelydridae > Chelydra > Chelydra serpentina. Next base: position 24,631,774 of record JBAIAC010000048.1, read on the forward strand.
CTCCCACCAAGACCAAAGTATATGAATTCCAACAAATGTAAAAACTTATTTTGAGCCACTGCTGGGATTTAAACCCACAATCTTTTGTTAATCTTTACCAACTATTTCTCAGAATTTAGCTCTTTGAAAAGTTTATATATGTACTTAAGTGACAAACTGTAGAATTATTGTTCTATATAGTTTGTCAACAAGATGAGTTAACTGATGCTGTTTCTCCATGGAACTCAATAGCATTAGCTAGCTGATTAACATGGCCCAGTATAACAATGTCGTGTATTTACCGTTTATTCTGTTAAGTGGTTTACTAAATTAAGAGGTATTTGTTTTTTAGTATTTTATAAGCCCAGGATCTGTGTAAATTGCTACTTGGCAAATTTCATTTAGCAAAAGTTTCATTCTCGTGTCAGGTATTTGTTTTATTTGGCTTAACTGAACTGCAATTTCCTTTGGTAAAAGTTTCTGAACAAGAGATCCTTTGTCAGTGGCAGGAAAACTAATCTTTTATCTGTGCTTAGAGGACATTTAGTGAGACATGCAACTTTGCAGTATTTTCTCAGATTTTATTTTGTGCTCCAATTGTGCTCCAATTGTGCTTAATTCAAATGAAGGATCAAATTCTACCTTCATTTACACACCCATGCAACTCACCATGCCACAGACTTCCATGGGTATAAGTGAAGGTAGAATTTGGTGCTGTGTTTTTGGTGTTTTTAATGCAACTGTTAAGTAGAATTACAAGCAATAGTTAAATAGAATAAAATAATATATTTGTATCAATAATACATGACAAATATGTTAACAAGAATGAGTGACATTTTGTGTTTTAAATTATATATCTCTATGCAAGCATGTTTCTTTTTCTCTTTCGCAGGTGCAATACAGCAAATACACAGGTCTGGATTGTTGCCTCCATACACCAGCTCTGCAAACATACAAAAGCCACAAACCAGAGGCTCTCCTCACAGGGAAATAACCCCATTGGAATAGGGCTGTATGGCAGGATAATGATATTCTACAACACCTGGCACAGATACCAGGGAGGGAGTAAAGAGGCATGGGTGCTCCAATTATTCTTACTGCTGGATGTTTCCATTGGGAGCAGTTGCAGCACAGTGAGAGGGAAGGGATGCAAAAATTCAATAGTGCAAAGATGCCTTAGTCACCACTCCTCAAACCCAGCCTAAGTTGAACTCAGCTCAATCATAGGTCAAAACATCAGGGCCAACGTGCTCATTCATATTGTGTAGAGGATACCAAATACAGGATGTCATTGTTTCATAAGCAACTTGATATTAAACTTTTTTTCTCATTGATATTTAGTTTGGTTCATTTTTAATTAAAAAAACAAAGCCAAAAACAAAACAAAACAAAAAAATCCACACCATGAAAGTTAACTGAAGTTATTCCATGTTATGTCATTTAATAGTACTGAGTAAATCTTATTGAATTAGACATTAGCTTGTTACATATGCAACAATTAATTAAAGCTAAGATGCTGTTCCCATCATAAATCTTATTTTATAGGGTTATAATTTGGACATTTTAATTAACTCCAGGCTGAAACTTGGCATACAATTTTAATATGCAAGAGTACATTTTAGTCTACAAAATTACTAAAATTGGTTAAACACTTTTCTAGTGCAGGAGGTTAAAAAAAAAGGGGCGGGGGATTTAATTTCATGATTAAATTGCATTATGAATGTAGAGCCATTTGCATACATGGCCCCTCAGTCTGCATGCAGAACCCCTATTGAAGTCAATGGAACTTCTGCTTATCAGTGCCCCATAGCCCACACTTTTGGGCTAACGCTTGTTTGTAATACCACCTGTATAAGGTGTGTAAGGAATTTAAGTTCTCTCTCAATATTAATGTTAGTTTTCTTTCTTCTGGGGGGGTGGGGACGAGGGAGAAAGTATGAGGGGAGGAAAAAATCACCCTTTACTTTGATCAACCACCCTTTACCGGGCTGAACAGTATTGATGAAACAGTTAATGTTTTCACTCTAACTATAACCTGTACCTTTGCTCCATCATTTAACGCTACAACAACCTGCTGTATTATCCATACTGAAAACAGCACGTAGGAATAACACACTGTAAGTGCAAACAGAGGGTGGCACCATGAAACTCTTTATCTGAGTTTCTCTCCTTAACCGTATGGGTTGCTCCCATGGGAACGTTGTTCCGCCTGCAGTTTTCCATAGAAAGTCGATTCAACGTCAGGGAGAGGAATTAGGTAAAACGGGCCAGATGCACCTGGCCTCAAGGGAGGAGCCCGCTCCAAAGGCACACGGGGAAGGATCCCGTAGGATTAACCGATCTGTATTTCAATCTACAACCCTCCAGCTGTCAAGTGCAAGTTTCCCAAGACTTATGGCTCCTGCTGGCAGTTTCTATTAGCCAGGCGCCACTCTCTCCAAACCTGCCCGGCAGCTGCTCACCTGCCCGTGTGCGCCCCCATTCAACCCACTCACGAGAGGGCAAAAAACCCGCCCCAAAACAAAGCCCGGCAACTTACGGCGCTGGCACAGCCCCGGCACAGCTGCGAGCACCCGGGCAGCCCGCAGCATGGGGCCAGGCCCTCGTTGGCATTTCTGCAGAGAGACGATTCCAGCAGTCAGAAAAGCCAGGAGTGGGATCCACATAATGCGAAGCAGACGGCACCTCTCCCTGTCCTGGCGGCCAAGTCTCGGCGGAGCGGCTCGCTCGCTCTCAGCGCCGCCGGGGGAGGAGGAGAAGCAGGAGGAGGGACGCACCCTTCGCAGGTAGGAGGCAGGGCAGGGGCAGCGTGCGGCGCCGCATGTCAGGGGGAGCGTAGGGACCCCCGAGCCCGGCGCAAAGCCCCTTAGCGGCAGCAGGAGCCGGGTCCTTTCCGCGCAGGGACGGCGGGTGCCTCCATCCGCCCCCAGCCCGCCTCACAAAGGGCTTTTGTCTCCCTCTGCCCGGCGGCGGGGGAGGCACTTGGCAACGCCCCAAGAGCCAGGCGTTAAACTGCCCCCCGACTCGCTGCAGCGCCCGCCCCCGGGGCCCGGCCCGCCAGGTGGGCTCTGCCGGGGCAGGGTCGGGGGCCCCCCGGCTGCCCCTCCCCGGGAGCAGAGAAGGCTCCAGGCGCGGGGGCCGCCGTTTCCCCCAGCGGCGTGTCCGGCTCGCGGGGTCCCGCGTTGCTAGGAGACCACCAGCGGCAGGGCAGGCTCCAAGCCCGTCCGGGTGCGGGGGGCGCTGAGCTCCGGCTGCGGCGCGGGGCGGGACGGGGCGGCGAGTCTCCGCCCCCGCCCGGCTCCCTTTGTTGGGCTGAGCTGCGGAATCCCGGCGCTCTCCCCGCCCCGTCGTCGGCGGTGCCGCCTTCGGTGCCTTGCTCCAGCGGGCGCCTGCCTTGGCCCGGCGTCCCCAGTCTTCCCGAGCCCCGCCCCCCATCCCTTTGCCAGTGCACCCCAGGGGGGCACCCTCGCGCCTCCCCTCCTTCCCCCCGCACCTCCTCCCCTCGCGCCCCCCGCACCTGCCCCCACGGCACCTCCCCCTTCAGCCCCCCCTCACCCCATCCCCACCATGGCCCCTCCTCGCCCCTCCCGCCCCGTCCCACTGCACCTCGTCCCCTTGCCCCACGGCACCTCCCCCATCAGCCCCCCCCCACGCACCCTTTCCTCTGCACCTCCTCCCCTCACCGCCCCCCCCATCCTCCATCCCTCTTCACCGCCCTCCCCCTCCTTGCACCTCGTCGCCCCCCCCATCCCCACAGTCCTCCCTTGCCCCCCCTCTTGCTCCCATCTAGGGTGACCAGATGTCCCAATTTTATAGGGACAGTCCTGATTTTGGGGTCTTTTTCTTATATAGGCTCCTATTACCCTCCACCCCATCCCAATTTTTCACACTTGCTGTCTGATTACCCTACTCCCATCCTTTGCATGTGAGGCACTGCAGTTGTCTCTGCAGCCCCAGGATCCTCCTAGCCTCCTGTCTGTGCAAAAATGGGAAGAGGGCAGTCAGACACTGCATGGTAGGACAGATCTGGCAGCAGTGGGTACTATGTTCACTGTAAGGTTTGCCACCTATCTGACACATGAAGCCTGACCAGGGTATTTCTGCTGAATGTTGGCATCTCCCCTTGTATACAAACACTGTGTGTGTGTGTGTGTGGGGGGGGTATGACAAACACCCCAGACCCACCTTTTGGATAATACCTCTTGCTCCAATAACTCCCAGTTCACCACCATGTGATTGCCTAGCTCCCTTTTCTCCTAGGATGTCTTGTCCCCATTGGGAATGCCTGTGACCTTCTGGGAATATCCTGGCCCCCCTTCCATGCACCTCTGTGTTGGTTCTCTTTTAATACTTATTTTACTCAACCTCAGATCAGCTAAAACAAAAATAGCTTAGTTTGTAACCCCTCTTTTATCTCCTCCTGTCACCCCTCTCAGGCAGTCTTCTAATCTGGGTTTCCGCCCCCTCAGGCAAAGTAGGAGTGTTCAAAGGTTAACGCTACTCCTGAGTGAGTTAGTGAGTGGAAAGTACCTTGCTTTCAAGCAAAAGCTAGGAAACTCCCTCCCTGTCCCCAGGTGCATTCTGTCACTTGTACCTATCACAATAACATTTCAAATCTTCTTAAGAAAATTTAACTCCATTCCGTTTATTAAATCATTTATTTTGGGGCTCAGTTTTCAAAAGATTACATGTTGCTTTGTTTACATCTGAGAGGACCAGGATTTGTGCATCTAACCAGCCACATGGAATTAGACAAGCATGACACTTTTCAAACCATGTAGATACACATGCATATCTGTACAGCTTGTTCTGTATCAGTCAAAAGTTCAAGGGCCTATGAATACAGTCATGTTCTTTCGATTTTTGTCTGTCTTTCTTGATTATTTAGATTGTAGCTCTTCAGGGGCTGAGACTCTAGGCACTACTATAATACAAATTAATAATCATCTAAAAATTTACCATCACACTTAAGCTTCCATTATTGTTGAACAGGCATCAGTGGACATGTAGGACAGGGTACTTATCCAGAAATGGTATAAAAGTTTGTCTGTGTTGTTGATTTGTATAGAATTAATAACTCATTCAAAATGTAACTGAAACATAATTCTTGACAAAGTGACATCTAACAGTACTTTTCACATCTAACGCCCTTAAAAATGTGAGGATCTTCCTCTTTCCACTTTCCAAGCAATGGATTAAGCCTCACAACACTGAGATAAGGATATTTTATTATCCCCATTTTAGAAATTGGAAAAAGTAAAGTTTCGGTTAAATCGCTTGCCTAAGATCACAGAGGAAATCTGGGGAAGAGATGGAAATGGAACCAACATCTCCACTGCCAATCTGGTGTTTTAAAATGCTACACTCTGATTCTGTCTCAAAATTTCTCCCTTCCTAAAATTAATTTTGGGTACCAGACCTCAACCTGTGAAGGCCCTAATGTGGTATGTAAACAGACTCGTAAATTATGGGAACAAAAAATATTCATTCAAGGAACTTAATGCTGTTGGATCCATTCCTTTGGCATAAAATAACTCTACGATTTCAGTTTTTGGATGTAAATTATGTAAAACAATAAAAGTGAAGGACTGCCAAGTTTGTATGGAACCTATGTAACTGAGACTGAAATGAAGCATGTTGGGGACACCATAAGCTTGAGTCACGCTTATCCACAATGTCTAAATCATTGTGTCAAGACACTCCAAATAAATCTGGAATATTTTAATTAGTCTGCAAGACCTAAAAAAATCCTGCAATGGCGATCTGATTACAGGTGACATGCATTATCAAAAACCTGTTCAAAGTTGTATCTTTCTGAATGTAGTCTTGGAGTTTTTATATACAAAGAAAAGCATGTTTTTTACTTTCAAGCAAATATTGTAAGTCAGAAAGTTCCTTTAGAAGGGAATATAACTTTGCAATTTTATTTGTTTGAGGATATCTCACAGAATTTTCACTCTTTGGGTCTCTAGCACAATATTGGCTGTGAACTTTAACACTCTTTAGTTGTGGGAGGCCTGCATATCCGTCCCCCATCAGTAGATGGAATATGTGAGTGGTACAGCCCACTGGTAACCTCATTTGTCAGTTTCTTTTTCAAAGCAAAATAATGAAATACTTCTGTGCAGCTATAAAGACACAACCTACCACTTTAAAAGCAAAGTTTCTAAACTCAAAGGGGAGGTGGGTGAGTGAAAATGTGTGTGATGGTCTCTGCAGACAAGGAGAATTACAAGGTAAGAAATCTCCCTTCAGGAGATTCTTACTCTAAGGGTTAGGTAGTATGAGGAAAAGCAATACTACTCGCTAATTCAGGCAGTGATGAAGATACAGGGCTATGCTAACAAGCAACTGAAATGTTTTTGGTTGAACCAAGGAAGGGAACAAGTACCTCCAAACAGCATGAGAGCTAAACCCAAAGAGCTTCAACAATGCATTCCATAAAAAAAGAAAAAAGTTCATAAAAGCAAAAACAAGGTTCATCCCAAAAGAAACAAAAGTTCTAGGGGACTGAGAAAGCTTGAACCCCTCTGCTTTGGAGATTGGCCTCTGAACTCTTCATAATTAAAGCCCTGCAAATCTGCAGATACCTGCTTTATATCCACGGTCCATTTTTGTGGATCGCAGATTGGATGCAGATAAAAATTCTGTATCTTCACAGGACTCTATCCATAATCCAAGTGAGGTTTGCCCCAGGGGAAGAATACCAACAATATTGCTTAATGAGTGTATGCCACAAGAGTCACATAGCTACCTGTATCTGAACATAATTAAAACATCTATAAGCATGACAGTGAAAACTGCTCTACATTGGATAGCAAGAACCATTTTGTGAACTTTAATTATATAGTTATTCATCGCACTAGTGAGAGATAGAAATACAGTTATCTTTTTGACAGTGAGATCTGAGGAACTAGTCTCAGAAGAAACAAAGCTGGAGAGACCACAAATGCCTTTAATCTAAGGGGAAAAAAACCACAAATCTTTTTAACATTGAATTTGGGGAGAAGGGCTTCACCAAAATGAACATATAGGCACTAATTAAACACACTAATTAAATACTGAAAACATAGAATAGTGTGGATCATTCAGCAGAGCCTGAAGACCATTTGCTGTGCAGACTGATATTGTCACCAGGAAATGAGTAAGTCTAAGCACAACAATATTTTGTCCAGATGAATTTAAGAACTCACAGTTTGGGGGAGTTTTAAATATGGGTTTCCTTGTGTGAAATGGACAGTCAGGGGCTATAGAAACACTGGTCCACCTTCCATTTAAGTCCAGAGAGGCCAACATATCTACCCCATAAATAAAGTATGCAATTTGTCTGAAAACTAGGCAAATGAAAGGTGATCAAGCAGTTCATGAGGACCAGTTAAGGAGACCCAAAGGACCTGGGAGCACACCACCACAAACCTTCACCTGAACTATAAATATTTTTGGCAGACTTCTTCCAAGAAATAAACATCTGAGACACCTTCTCAGAAACACCATGCCCCCAGAACTCTGCATTAAAAGGGGAGTGTTCCCAGGGTGGGATGGAGCAAATGCCAAAGGTTTGTCCTTTTATCTTAGGGTATCACCTTGCCATCTGCAACAGGGTTGAAAACTATGGTCACTACAACTTGAATTGCTGGCATAGCACTCCCACAAATAGATATGGACAGTTCATTGAACCTGTAGACTTCATGCAACTCAAAGCATGCAGAGACCTCATAACTGCACTATAAAATCTGACATGGTAGCAGAATAATCTAATATGTCTAAAAATCATGTCTGAAATTAACTCAATCCTGAGACTCAACATGCATCTATTGAACAGCAAGTCAGTCTCTGGTACAGAATACATTATAGTAAACATATTACATTTCATATGGTTATGGCTTTCAAATGCAAAACAGAAAAAAATTAAAAGTAATATATTTTAATATATCAAGAGCAACTGATATACACATAAGCAATGTATGGCTTTGGAAATACAGTTTGTACTTATTTAAAATATGAAGATTGAAATTATATATGAAAACCTAAACATAAAGTTACACAAGTTGGCTTCATTAATATAGTGTTTACTTCATACACAATTGAAATAAATTAGAGAACTTCTGATATAACTAAACTAAATTAATTCTAAGTTCTCCTGCTTCTTTACACCTCCTATTTCTAAACAGCCTCACTATGAATTATTATTTTTAAATAATAGTTTACTATCTTTTTAGACTATGGTAATTAGTTTTACATTTTAGGCCCTCTCTTGCTCCCATTAACATTAATCTGAACACATCCTAGTCTTTTGCCACACAACTGTATAGAAGAGCCATATACTTGTCTGTTACATTTATTTTGCTTTTTTACGCTATATTTGAATGTAAAAGGCCTCTCTTTTGTCCATTATATCAAGTCCATTATATCAAAGAATAAAGAAAATCAGTGTGTTAACTTGTTTTCTTGCTCCACAAATGTGTAAAAGCTGGACTATTCAAACTCAACAGCTGGTCTCATAGAATAGAGGTACCTGTAGCTTCTATAAAAATAGCACTTCACCGCTGACTGACAAACCTTATCCACCAACCCATAAGGATGTGCGCCTGTTGAAAGTTGTGGTTCTCTGTTTTAGTGATACAGACTACACGATATACCATTTTCATGCCCATCATAATTATGCATATAATTCCAATTATCCTAATCCGATATGGTTAATATTTTTAATATGCTGCACATCTTTGAAAAAAGCTGTGATACATTTCATTATAAGATGTAAACATTTTGCACATTGGCACTTATTTTTCATGGCATAACACTGGTAATAATTTCTAGTTTTAGAGGACAAAATACTAGATTTTATTCATGAGAAGATACATAGAAGAAGATACTAGGTCAATAAAAGAAAGTAACTCACTGTCAGGAAAAAAAAGAGTCCCGCCCCCCAAAAAAGACTGATTACCTTTTTGGAGGTACACATGAAGACTCCCACTGACTTCAGTGGGTATGGGATCAGGCCTCAAATGAACCAAATCTTGTCCTGCTTCACAGCCCCAGTGATTTCCATAGGCTTGCATGAGTGCATATCTTGCAAAGATTTGATGTACTGTGTAGAAAATTAAGGCTATGACTACACTACAGTAGTACTGCTAGTGCAGATACTATAAGCCGACAGGAGAGAGTTCTCCCGCCAACATAATTACTCCAGCCCCCGCAAGCCACAGTAGCTATGTTGGTGGGAGAAGCTCTCCTACTGACATAGAGTTGTCCATACTAGTGCTTAGGTTGGTGTAACTTATGTTGCTCAGGGGGATGGCTTATTTACACCCACAAGTAACATACCGTAAGCTGTAGTGTGTACATAGCCTATCTTCTTGACTTCACTAAGTATGTGTGTCAATGGCTGTCATACAGGAGAAAGGTTTGGTAGTAACTTCCCTTTCCTTGCTTCTCAGCGCATGGTATGTTGCATTTGTGAGTGATATTGTTCATCATTTATTTGGATTTAAATATAACATGAAAGAACTCCTCTCTTGGGTTCTAAGTACCAGGACTATTACTTTAAAATAAAAATAAATAAATAAAAGAGGTACAAAATCATTACAAACACCCACAGAGTACATTTCTTCCCCTTACTCTATATATCCATCAGTCAAATTCTATGTATAAATCTATGGGTGTATATTACAATTCAGAACTCTGCAGTCTTCACATCCCCCTAATTCCCAGAGGGGAATTCTTCTCTCCTTCGTATTGAAGACTATTTCCCCTATTCGGCTTCCCTCTTTGCTTTATCTATTTATTTTACTCTCCTTTCCACTGTTTTCTTCCCCATCACTTTAACCGGACACCTCAGTTATTCCCCCAAACCTGTAACAATATAGGGTCAGATTTAGCACAGAAAAGAAAGGAGTGTCCAAAGAATCCTTATAGTATCACTACAGTTACTAGAGAGGCCACAACTATGCTGCATACAGGATGAGTGACTGACAAACAATTAGTTTCCATGCTAGATTCATGACATTTGGTGCACTCAGTTGTGGACTGACAAATACAGGTAAAAATCCAAAGGCAAACTCTAATTGTTGATTTTGCCATTAGAGGTCACCAAGAGGTTATCAGTCTAATGGGAGGCATTTCAACTATTCAAGTGCTGTTTTTAGAGTTACAATCTTGAAATTTGGTGTGCTCATTATGTATGGAGCACACTCTGACCTGATCCATAAAGCTGCTATCCTCTCCTCCAAATCCTATCTCAGGACTCACTGAGACCATGACAACCGCATGCAGTCAGGAAATGCTTAATGGCCAGGCTGAGGGATAGTGGAGTCCAGCAGTTGAGGGGCATTTGGAGAAATCATTTATTGACTTATGTAATATTACAAGTGTCTATTTTTATAAAGTGTAGATAAATTTACTTGCCTCCCTCTTCTCTCCGCCCCACCACATGCAGGTTTATTTTTTTAGATTATAATCTCTTTGGGTAGGAACTGTGTTTGCAGGTACGTTTGTGCAGCACCGAGCACAACAGAGCCCCAGTTCTGAAATAAGAACAATTCATTCATTATGGACAATTCTTCTCTGACACAATTCCAAGGGCAAGTAGAATGGTTAATATTTTAAAGAATGTGTTTCTCATTAGAGTAATGGGACAGTTAAATCAAAGGTAGAGCCATGGCTCTTCTTCAAACAAGGAGTATATTAACTTGTAGGACTCTTTGCTTCAAGATAAGGACTCTCTGGAGTTTAAAAATACTCTAGACATTTATATGAATTTTATCTGCCACTACATTAGCTAAGATAATAGCTCATAAGGGAGATAAAACTTTCAAGCTCCAGAATAAAAACCAACCATTAAACTACGGCATATTATTGCATAACTAATCTTTATAGAGGTTTAATACCTTCCTCAGAAGCATCTGGTATAGACCACTAGTGGAGACAGGACACTGGATTAGATGGACCATGGGTTTAACACTACATGGCAGTTCATCCATTTCTCATTCCTTTCTCCAGTTTGACAGAGAGGCTTCTAGACATAGCTGATGTGCTCATTAATATTTTAACTGGAAGAGTACTTTGGGAGAAATTGTGGGGACAAGCTTACACTAAGTTCACAGTCAGTCCATTTGGGTATACTGCCCCAGTGGATTGCGACCTTGACATGTTGGAGAAGCTTCATGATCCTGAGACCGATGTAGAGAGGAGTCTTGCACTCCTCGTAGGGTCACCCAAGGCAGCACGATCGAAGGTAAGGTTCCAGATGAACAGTGATCTGACCCCCCCCGCAAGTCCTTAATGGCAGCGCAGGCAGATGAAGAGGAATTTCTCTCAATCGCTGTGAAGGCAGACAAAAGCTACAGCAGGATGGTGGTCTCCAATCATCTTGGTTCCCCTGCCATTGGATAAAGACCCTCATTCCGTCAAGGCCCACACTGATTCTCGTGTTCAATGTGTCTCCACATTAAAAGATGCTCACCAAAATTTGTTGCTGTCCTCCAATTCCTCCACAACAAAATGTCCACAACGATCATCAGCAACAGCGACGCTGACTTCCGTCAGTGTCGGTGGGTGCTGACGCCGGGCCCCGCCCCCGACGCCGGTGATGTCACGGGGCCCCGCCCCCGACGCCGCCGCAACGTCGCCGGCATCGGGGGCGGGGCCCCGGAACATCGCCCAGTGCTCCGGTAAGTTGGGCGCGAGCTCTGGGGATGGCGGGGAGTTGCCGGTGGGTGCAGAGTTGCCGGTGGGTGCAGAGCACCCACCAATTTTTTTCCGTGGGTGCTCCAGCCCCAGAGCACCCACGAAGTCGGCGCCTATGATCAGCAATGGATCTGAATCGGACCCTTTCCTAGTCAAGATAGGAGTCAAGCAAGGCTATGTCATCACTCCAACCCTCTTCTCCAGCTTCCTTGCTGTCATCCTTCTCCTCATTGCCGACAAGCTCCCCTCCGGACTTGACATCCAATACAGAATGGATGGCAAGTTCTTCAAACTCAATCGTCTCCAAACCAAGACAAAGACTATTACTAAATCAGTCATTAAACTCCAATATGCAGACAACTGTGTTCTGTGCACCCATTACAAAGACGATCTTCAATAAACAGTCAACATCTGAGGCCTACAACTAAGTAGGCCTCATGCTCAACACCAAGAAAACTAAAGTGCTCCACCAACAGGTTCTGAACCACCAGTATCCTGCTTCTATAATCAAGAGCAACAAAGAGAACCCGGAGAACATCAAGCACTTCCCCTACCTTGGCAGCTATCTGTTGCAGACAGCCAACATTGACTAGGAGATTCAACACTGTTTCCAATGCACCAGTGCAGCATTTGGACACTTGAGAAAACATGTCTTCAAAGATTGTGACATCAAGAACCAAAGCAAGCTTCTTGTGTACCAGGCCATCGTTATCCCTGCTCTCCTGTATGGTGCCAAAACCTGGGTCATGTACAGTAGACACTTCTAGGCTCTTGAACAATACCATCAACGGTGCCTACACAAGCTCTTCTGAATCAAATGGGATGACCGGCGCACCAACATCAGTGTTCTGTACCATGCCAAAACTTCCAGCATTGAAGCTATGATCATTCGCCACTACCTCTGTTGGGCTGGTCATGTTCTTTGAATGTCAGACAATCGACTCTCAAAGCAGGTCATGTTCTCACAACTGAGCCAAGGCCATAGATGAGGGTAGGGCAAAAAAAAAAAAGCACACCAAAGACCCCCTCAAAGCCGACATGAAGAAGTGCAACATCAACATAAACTCCTGGAAAACCCAAGCCCTCAACTGATTAAAATGGAGAAGGACTTTGTGGCAAGGATCCCAGCATTTTGACACCCAATGAAGACAACAGGAAATGGAGAAAAGGGAAAGGAGGAAAGAACATGCTGCAGCCTGACTCAACAATCTAGATCCCCACTTCCACTAGGAAACATGTGCCCCAACTGTGATAAAATATGTGGATCCTGGATTGGTCTTATTAGCCACCTGCGGATCCACCAGCAATAACTGGCTATCATTTCATGGAAGACAATCATCCTCAAACTGAGGGATTGTGGGCTACTACATGGTAAAAGCATATAGCTACTTGGAATTCAGGGGCCAGGTCATGAATTCTGTATCTCAAACTGAAAGTACTTTAAGAAATTTGACAAGATCTAAACAATTAATAAAGCACATTAGAAGTTAGTAATGAAAGATATGACCAGCAAACAATCACTAGCTGGGGTACTAGACTGGAGAACTTTGGGGCACAAGTGGAAGTAAAAGATTGCAAAGAAATTTGTGAAGATGCCCCAAAATTTAACTGTGGTAAAAGATAAGAACATCTGATTAGACTTTTTCTTTATTCTATTTCCCATCACGTGCAGTACTTAAACCAAGACTGGATATCTTTTTAAGAGATATGGTATAGTTCAAACTGCAATTATGGAATTTATGCAGAAATTATGGAGTGAAGTTTTATGGCCTTTGTTGTGTCAGACATTGTACTAGATGATCCTTTCTGTACCCCCCCCCCCAAAAAAAACCCCAAACAATCTATGAATTTTTTAAACTTCCCCTGTTCTATGAACAATTTAATTTGTTATCCTCATGTGAGTGCTAGATTGGATGAGATGGGTGTGGCCAATAATGCAGGAATTCTGGAGTTTAATGATCATCATGTTACACAAAGTACTGAAAAAAGAATAGCTGGAGAGTAGAGGAAAGATAACATAAGACAGGATAGGCGCTGATCCTGTGGGAGCCTGAGATTTCTTCCTTAGAAAAACCTGGGCTAGAAAATATAATTTACATGTGGCTAGAGGCATATAGGGCCTGACTGGGTTCTCATGTACACTGGTGTAAATCATAAGTAATGCCATTTACTTAAATAGAGCAACACTAGTGTAAAATCAGTGTAACTGAGAAGTCAATCAGCACCATACTCTGGAAAAAATATCATAGTGACAGGTACCTTATATGTAACAAAAATAAAGAAACAAAAGGCTGTAGTAGATCAGAATAAAATATAACCTGTGCATTTATTCTGAGAAGGGAGTAAATATTTTTAGAAGACACTTAGGCAAACACGATCTTATGCATTGTTTTCAATATGAAGGTTTAGACACTGTCCTTGTTATATGGAGCACAGGTAAGAGAAGAACATAATAGCTACTTTTTTTGCTCTTTGTCATTAACTGACTAGGTATAAGAGAGGGACTAGAACTGTTGTAACCACCAGAGTTTGAAAATGCATAGCTATGCATTTATTGGGAACAGGGGAATTTTAATTTTTACAACAGGAGGTTAAAGTGGTGATGTCAGTCAGTACTCTCTTCCCACAAGTGGGTGAAAGCCATCAGTTCTCTGTGGAGTTATGATTTATTTCTTAATACAACATCATTGCCAGATGGTCAAGCTACTTCCTCATAAGAGCACGAGAGGTGTCATTCCTGGAGGAGGAAAGGGTAAACCAAAAATAAAGAATCAGTCTCTGTGGAGAAGCCAAGTAGATTAGGGTTTGTGAATCAGGATTAGTCTCACAACCAATATTATGCTAGACAGAGTCTGCAGTGGTTGACAGAAAAAAAGAGTTCTTAGTTCCCCAACAATTCTTTTAAGCTATGATTCTTTCTTTCCTTTCTTTCTTCTCTACAGTATAGTACCATGTACATTACCCAAACATTAAAAGACTGTGCATTAAAACAACTCTAATTCTGTAAAGGCGAGTATAACTTTTATTATAAAATATAGATTAGCTCAGTGGTTCTTATACTATCATTCTATGGATAATACCACGGGCAGATCTCCTCAGGGACCTTCTTTCCAACATCCCAGTTCCCCATTCAAAATTCTACAGTCCACCAGAACAGCTCTGTGGGCCACTGGTGATCAAAGGACCACAGTATGAGATTCACTGTATTAGATTATCCAATCTAGAGAGATACCTATCAATTTGACTATATAATCTGAATAATAACTGTAGCATTGCCCACAACAATTTTTATAAGTTCTTCTTAGCAGATGTGCAATGTGCCTCAGGTGGCACTTGACTAGGATTCATCACTGAATTTGGTCCGCTGGTTGGATCATTAGCTTCCCTGGCCCAGGCTGGGTACTGATCGGGAGTGTGACATGAATGCTGATCCATGGCCCCCTTTTATAAGTTACCTACATGTATAAGATTCCACCATATAAAACTGACTTTTGATTGAAATGTCCTAATTTATAATGTATTTCAGACACCTCTGAAGTAGGCAGGTATTATCCCCTTACTACAGATGGGGAAAATGAGCTACATTGAGGCTAAGTGGCTTAGCCAGAGTTACCAAGACAGTTAGCATCAGAGTGGAGACTGGAGTTCTGCAGGAGAGTACATAAGAGGACCAGGCTATGGTCCTGCCTCCTCTGAACTGCTGGAGTGTTTCACATTCCAGAGGATACATGGAGAGAGCAGTCTATGGGGAATGCAAGGACTGCAACTGTGCCTGACTGCTGCAAGTAGTTCCATGGGGTCCCTCTGCAAAGCTCATTTCTGGGGCCCCTATCTGTTCAGAAGATGTCATTTTCTTACAAAATGGCACCCCTCTCACAGGTAGGGTGCATTCTGGCTCCACTGTGTTTGTCACCAGGTTCAAGTGACTGAGTTACTATGTCAGAGGGCCCCTTATGGCTTCAGGGCACCCCGTGATTACATGGGCTGCAGGTGCCTAACTCCACCACTGCATACTGCCCTCCTCCTTTGCACAGCCCATGAGGTAGTTGGACACACTTTGGCCCTCAATTAGTTCAAGAACCATCTGTTGCTTAAAGGTGTAGGGTATGTTTGTTTTTCACTAAAGCCAATTGGTGTGACCGGAAATTTGTCCTAATTTTTAGATCTGTCATCACAAATCCAGAGGATGTGCAGATGGGAAAAGTCATACTTTTTGGAGGGCTGCCAGATGCATACAAGATTTATTTTTTTCAATTCAGTTTTGTCCCTCTAATCTCTTGCAGCTACAGTGACCTTAGCTGTTGCTTGTAACAACAGCAGGCAAACATTTCCCATGCATAAAGTGTGATTTTTAAGCTGATGGTGTCCCTTTAAAGCAACATATGAAACCTTTAGGTGGCAGCCAAGGGCTACAATTTGAACTCCTAGATTTACTCTTGTGTGTGGTTTATGGACTCTAGTTCTAACAATGTAGAGAATACCTATTAGAGAATGAGTTTCCAGTCCACCCAGAGGCAAAATTAAATAGCAATTTAACATTTAAAGCAAGATGTCTGCTAAATATACATTCGGACACATTGGAATGTAACTGGGACCTCCCTTCCTGGCCCAGCCAACCATCATGCCTCCACTCTGTTCTGCAGATCGCTTCTGAAAAAACACTTCTTCCATGAAGCCTAAAATCCTAGTTGTTCTGCTAATCTGGCCTGCTAGCTCTGGCTCTTATTAGTCCTGGGGCATGCATCCATGGGTGGGGTAGAGGCATACAAGGTGGCATCTCTCTCCTCACCTCCCTCCTGCACCCTGCCCAAGGGCTCATAGCAATAACAGTTATTGTGAGCTGGGACTGCCTGTCCTCTCCATTCCTCCAAGTCATCTGGAAAGGGGAAGAAGGAGGGGGGTATCACTCTGCCTTCACCTCCTGCCCCCCACACTGGCCAGCAGAGCAGGGCCAGAGCACGGTTTATAAGGAATAATCTAACTATACTGAAAATTATGCCTCTGTGGTCTTGGAGTGAAAGTGAGTCACCAGGGAATCATGTGTGTCAGTGCTGGCCCATTCAAGCAGGAGGGAGTTGTCACCCCTTCCTGGCTAGCTGATTATGTAATGTATTGCTCAATTGTCTATTTTGCACCAATCCAGAAAAGTCAATGGAAAACCATCGAACTATAAACATCAAAACCACTTGGAGGTACAAGGGAACATAACAGACAGTGGATCGATCACCCTTTCTGGGAAGAAAGACAAAAGACTGACTCAGTAAAGCACAGGGTGGAGAGAGACTCTGTATCCATTCACTGAGGAAATGTCTTGTTGAGCAGGGGTGTTTCATGAAAGATTGAATCCTGGTTCTTCGGGAGACAGCCAGCTCTGCAGCAGACTGAACTTTGGAGCGCTACTTTATTAGATAGGAAAGGTAACTGCTAGTAAGTATAGGCCCTAGTTTGCATTTTATGATTTTGTTTTGTATTGTAACCATTTGTTTCCATCATTCTCTCATTTCTACTAGAACCTCTATTCTTTCTAAATAAACCTTTTGCTTTATTATAAATCCTCACAAGTACTGTGCATTATGCAGGAGCAATGATTTGAGGTAAAACTGGTAAACTGGGGTACACTGTTCCTTTGGGAGCAAAGGATCTGGGATTTCTGTGAGTAGCCAGTGTCAGGGGCTGGAAATCACAGAAGACTGCTTCAAGGGGACTAGGGGACTGGGATACACCTAGAGTTAACCTGCAAGGCAAAGACAGGGCTAGCATAGCCCAGACAAGGAGTGGCTGAAAGGCTGATGGTGTTAGGAAGGTACCACCCAGTTACTACAGACAAGACTCCCTCTTGCTATAGGCAAGGGTAACAAGGTAATTCATAGTCCTGGGTACTCAAGATCTGTCACCATAAGGACTACTCTACTACCATTTTCACATAAGAAAATTGGTGACTCTGGTGACTCTAGAAATGGGAAAGCTGAAAGACTTTCAAATAGTGGCAAATATTTTTTATAATCTTCAACACACTTTACATAATTAACAACTATACGTGGAAAAGAATCAGGGTGTTTACTTGGCAGCAAAATGCAACTAACTCCAAAGTAAAATGCAGCATACACTCTGTTGCCCTCTCTAGGATAAATTGCAGTATTCATTATAATGGCACTAATAACCTTATACAACAGGGATCAGTGATCCAAATTCAGCAGTGATATAAGTAGTTGTATGTGTTCCACATCAGAAAACATGTATAAGGGGCCAAGCAGTTTACACCATTTTAACCATGGCTGTGCAACTTCCATTTCAATGGCTTGCAACATTTTATGCTGGGCTGAATTTATGGGTGTTTGTTAAAGTAAGAAGGGCTTGCTTTATCTGACACCTTCCACACAGTTGCTTTTCCTGCTACTCCTTCCACTCTGCATATTGATTAAACTCATGGTATACACCAGGGGTCTCAAACTCAAATGACCACGAGGGCCGCATGAGGACTAGGGCATTGCCCCGAGGGCCGCATCACAGACACCCACCCCGGGCCCCGCCCCCACTCCACCCCTTCCATGAGGCCCCGCCCCACTGCTTCCTGCCCCTTTCCTGCCCCCATTCCAACCCCTTCCCCGAAGTCCTCACCCCAACTCTGCCACCTCCCTTCCCCCGGGGGTGCAGGAGGGGTGCGGGGTGTGGCAGGGGGTCAGGGTGCAGGGTGTGGCAGGCGGTTCAGGGCAAAGTTCAGGTGGTGTGCAGTGGGCTCAGGGCAGGGAATTGGTGTGTGGGGTGCAGGAGGGGTTAGGGGCAATGTTCCCTCTAATTTTTGACAGGCCATGTGCTCAAAAAAAATTTATTCTGTGCAAATTGTTGTGCTTCTGTGCAAATTTTTGTGCGCGTGATGTTTCGCCGTGTGCGCAAGGTTTAGGATCTGTGTGCGTGCGCACACGCGCACAGCTTAGAGGGAACAGTGGTGAGGGGTGCGGCAGGGGGCTCAGGGCAGGGAATTCAGGAGGGGCGCGGGGTGGGATGACTGGCCCCAGGCCTCCACGGAGGGGCGCGGGGTGTGTGTGTGGGGGGGGGGGGGGGGGCTGGCTGGCGGTGTGGATTTTCCACACCCCTCTGCTGACACAAGTTTGTAGTGTAGACCAAGCCTCACAAGCAGAGCTGTGAAATGCACTTGTTTTTAATTAAATAATTTATCACTGGGCAAACCTCCCATTCAGGCATGCAGTCTCTCAAGGAATAATATTTCTTTTGATGCTATGCTTCATATGACAGTGATATTCCAAATACCTGTGATCAGAGGATCATTTATGTTCTCTCTCATACTGAGCTACAATGTTCTTGTGTGACACATTTAACTTCGTAGGGAATGGCATGCCATTTGTTGTTATGGGGAATTTTAAAATGCTAGTCTTAGGGCTGGTCTACACTAACCCCCAATGTCGAACTAAGATACGCAACTTCAGCTACGTTAATAACGTAGCTGAAGTCGAAGTATCTTAGTTCGAATTTACCTGCGGTCCACACGCGGCGCGCAGGCTCCCCCGTCGATGGCGCTTACTCCTCGCGTCGAGCTGGATTACCAGCGTCGACGGGGGAGCACTTCCTGGTTCGATTTATCGCGTCTAGACAAGACGCGATAAATCGAACCCAGAAGATCGATCCGACACCTCCGATCTATCCGGTAAGTGTAGACTAGCCCTTAGAAACATGGTAAAAATAATCTCCCAAATTAAAGTATTTGTTGGATTGCAAGATCCTGCCTTGTTTGTGAGAGATAACGGTACAGTTCTAGTGTGATGTAGAAGGAATTCGGCTGTCAGCTCACATAAATAATAGCAGTTGAGTAATTGCCCTGTGGTGAAAATGCCTTCTGAAGTAGCTACATTTGAATTTCTAAGCAACTCCTACTAAACTGCCACATTTTAAGTGATTATGGTTTTCAATACCCATAAAATAACCTTCAATAGCAAGAAATGCTCCGATTTCAGTCCTCTCCATTTTTCAAATCTTTGGTGACTGACTCACTTCAACAAATCCTTGTACAAGGACTGCACAAATGAAAAAAAAATGGCTGCTAATAAAGCAGCACATCAAAATCTCAGTATTTTGATCTGTTAAATGTGTTGGGCCTAACATATCATTAAATAGGTCAGGCTAGACATTTTCTGAACAAGTTTCGTACATGCCTCTAGCACAATGGAACTCTATAATAAGAGTAAAGAATCTATACAGGAGCCAGAACTTTCTCATGGTCCAGTCCAAGACTGTGGAATGAACTCCCACAGCAACTAAGGACCAGCACAAACTTCACCCCCTTCCACTCCAAGTAAAAGGCACATCCCTTTATCCTCTCTTTAACATAAATACATAGCAACATGTATATTAAACAAAAAAACACCAAAGCAAGATACTCCTCTGCACACACTTCTCCCCCTGGGGAGAGAATGAGAGACTAAACACCACATGACAGATGTTAGTCACATTACTTAACGAACTATTGGAAAGTGCTCAGATACAACGGTGGTGAGCACAGTGTAAAGATACTATGTAGACTAGAAGAGTATGTGTGTCTATATAAAACAGATATTGTCAGTTTTATAACTAAGAGGATGGCTCACTTTATTCAATTGACTAGTTACTGTATATGTTTACCTTCCTATATGAATCAGACATACTCCAACCTTTGGTACACCATAGGTTCCAAAAGGCATTTACTTGTTATGTGATCCAAAAAACCCACACAAAATTCCCTTGGGCTTCCAATGATGTCTCCATACTTTTAGAGACAGTCTAAACAAGAGGAAGTTTATTTAACCATTGCTTTACGTGATTAACTAATGACCCTCCAATATTCTTTTAGCATGAAAAAGCTACCAATTCCTCTCCTTTTTACAAGGGGAATCTCATTGCAGTGCATGCTCCTTGTTTCATTTTTTTTTTTTTATTCTAGATACAGTATATTATCCACCTCCTTTTTTGCAACATAGCCTATTGTTAATTTTGCTTTTTCACATATTTCAAGACTTTGGGTCACTCTTTATTTATTTGTTCTACTTCTCCAAGTAACAAACATTTGTCTTTCAATGCTTCTCTGACCTACTTTTAGTTTTTTTCTGTCCATTTGGTGAGTGTTCATGATTCTGCTCTACTGTGGTATGGTACATTGATGTTATACTGTAGGAGATATTTGTTGAACATCAGACTCAAACACTATGGGCTAAACACAACTGTAACGTCTTCAGTTTCCTTAATTCTGCTGAAAATCTTAAGTTTTTCTGTATTCTTCACATATCATTCAAACAAAGAATTGTTGAATGACAAGCATTAAGTGGACTCTGCAAGAGAAAAATCCTTTTTATGCATTGAAGCTCAAATTTTAAAAAACAGTTTATAATTCTGAATATTTCAGTTTTAGGATACCCAACTTTAGATAGATAGGGCATCTCTGAAAATCAGGCCCAAGTACGTTAGGCACCAACTAAAATAAACTGGATTTCAGACTTCAAACTTGAGATGCAGTGTACACACACACACATACACACTTACTTTTTCAGGGAAACTGATGTTCACTCCTAACTAAGGCACCACTGCAGTTGCATGTATATTTTTTCCTAGATAAATGCTATTGATCCTCAGTACATCCTGCTTTAAATGATTATGCCCAAAGTTAGAAATTTTCAGTGCTATTTTGATTAACAATCTAATAATGACAAACAGTTTCCATGTCCATTATCTTTAGTTTTCACACAAGAGGAAAGCAAAGGCACCTATCTTTTTTTATATCATCACCCTTCATCAGGATGAACAACACTATCTTTCTTTCTTTATTAAAGATCCCTGAATCATTTTCATACCATTTAAGTATACTGTCCTAATTTATATCCAGAAATTATTTTCAGAACTGTACATGTTTATCATATCAAGTAGATTTTAAAAACATTTCTCTATTGGCTGATGGTATAATACCTGTCTTGTAACTGATCATGCATGAGAGAGACAATAGTGTCTCCAGACAGCCTTTATCTCAAGTTATCAACTAAATCATGGACAGCTAATTTTCTCCTTTTTGTTTGTAGTCTATGCTGGAAATAAAAAAGTGTGATTCACTGCTATATAAAGCAGGTCCATATTTTCTTCTTGACTGTATGCCTCTTGTCAAAGAATCTACATGCCAGCACTAATGTGGAAGTGGCATCACTGGGAAAGAATGTGCAGACAGAACAACAATATTTAGTTCTTTCGCCAGAATATTCTACCTATTTAAAGATCTTAGAGCAGGCAGATGGGAAATGCCTAACAAAAATACAGGCCAAGAGGATGTAGAGAAAGAACAGGTTAGGATCGACCATCTGTGAAAACTTTTTGAATGTCAGATGTAAGACTTGAATAGTTGGCATAAAAAAAAAATGAAAGCCCTATTATCTCCAGATGATGCAGATGTTGGGTCTGTCTTAAACTATTACAGAAGTTCTTTGAATTTGTAGCAGTAACATAAGATAATGCTGGTAAACATTTACTATCATCATCCGAGTTGAATTCAATAGGTTAACCCCCTCACATTCTCCTGCCCATGCAAAAAGAGGTCTTTCTTTTATGCTAGTTTATACACAGCTTTTTCAATGTTGGTATATTGTGCAATGCAAGAAAGCTGATTTTGGTCAGACAAATTTGGCAATTCTAAGTGAAGTCCTGAAATTGTTTTAGTGAAAATCAAAGTGAATCATTTTACCACTAAACTTACAAAGACTTCTAATTTGGTACTTGAAATCTTACTATAAAATAGCAGAGTATATAGTTAGGGATTCAATTTCTCATTTTCACTGGTTATTTTTGTGCCTAGTAAGTTTAGAATATAATAATTTTTCTAGGTTTATCTGAATTGTGACTCAATAAATTTAAGCAAAAAAATCACTTGTTTCACTAGCATTGAAATAAACATAAAACGTTAAAAAGCAATAAAAGCTTGACAACAATATTATTTGCATCTCTCAAAACTGGATGACTGGGCAACAAAATGGCAGATGAAATTTAATGTTGATAAATGCAAAGTAATGCACATCGGAAAGCATTATCCCAACTATACATATAAAATGATGGGGTCTAAATTAGCTGTTACCACTCAAGAAAGATCTTGGAGTCATTGTGGATAGTTCTCAGAAAACATCCACTCAATGTGTAGCAGCAGTCAAAAAAGCGAACAGAATGCTGGGAATAATTAAGCGAAAAAGGGTCCTGTGGCACCTTATAGACTAACAGAGGTATTGAAGCATAAGCTTTCGTGTGTTTCACCCACGAAAGCTTATGCTTCAATACCTCTGTTAGTCTATAAGGTGCCACAGGACCCTTTGTCGCTTCTACAGATCCAGACTAACACGGCTACCCCTCTGATACTTGGGAATAATTAAGAAAGGGATAGTGTAACAGGGCAGGACTCACCCAGCGGCACCTCCTGCTGGTTGTCCAGGGAATTAGTGTTTTCCAGCCCGGAGCACCCTCTGCTGGTTGCTGTCCTGCTTACTGTTGCCCCCCCGTGTTCCTCCCAGACCCCAGTGCCCTTTTGTCTGGGGTGCTGCCCCTGGCAGTACCCCCTCAGTCTGGGTCTCCTCTCCCAGGAGAACCCCCACCCTCTATCCCCACCTTGCCTCAGCCTGTGGGCTACTGCCAGTCATCATCAAGCCCCTGTTCCCTGGGGCAGACTGCAGTCTGTAATAGCCAGTCATCATAGGCAAGGGAGGTTTGGACCTGCTGCCTTTACCTAGCCCCGGGCTGCCCCTTCGCAGCCCCAGAATCTGTTCAGGCCCTGCACAAGGCCTGGCAGCCTGGAGGGTTTCCAGGCGGGAGCTCCCCAGCTCCTCTTGCCTTCCCCCGGTGCTGCCCCACCTCAGGGCCCTTTTTAGCTTCCCGGCAGCCAGGTATTTCTCTGACCACAGCCAGAGAGAGACTGTTTGCTCCTGGCCCACTGCCCTCTTATAAGGGCCAGCTGGGCCCTGATGGGGGCATGGCCGCCGCTGTGGCTGTTGCCCCAATCAGCTGAGGCTTGCTGCTTTCCCTGGCAGCTGGCCTCTCACAGCCTCAGCCCTCTCCCGGGGCTGTTTTTAACCCCTTCAGGTCTGAGCAGGTGATCACCCCGCTACCGATAGATAATAGGACAGAAAATATCATGTTGCCTCTCTATAAATCCATGGTACGCCCACATCTTGAATACTGTGTGCAGATGTGGTAGCCCCAGCTCAAAAAAGATATATTGGAATTGGAAAAGTTTCAGAAAAGGGCAACAAAAATGACTGGGGGTATGGAATGGCTGCCATATGAGGAGAGATTAATAAAACTGGGACTTTTCAGCTTGGAAAAGAGATGGCTAAGGGGAGATATGATTGAGGTCTATAAAATCATGACTGGTGTAGAGAAAGTAGACAAGGAAGTGTTGTTTACTACATCTCATAACACAAGAACTAGGGTTCATCAAATGAAATTAATAGGCAGCAGTTTTAAAACAAGTAAAAGGAAGTATTTCTTCACACAACACACAATCAACCTGTGGAACTCCTTGTCAGAGGATGTTGTGAAGGCCAAGACCATAACAGGATTAAAAAAAGAATTAGATAAATTCATGGAGGATAGGTCCATCAATGGCTATTAGCCAGACTGGGCAGGAATGGTATCCCTAGCCTCTGTTTGCCAGAAGCTGGGAATGAGCGACAGGGGATGGATCGCTTGATGATTACCTGTTCTGTTCATTCCCTATGGGGCACCTGGCACTGGCCACTGTGGGAAGACAGGATACTGGGCTAGATGGACCTTTGGTCTGACCAAGTAGGGCCATTCTTATGTTCTCTGTTACCATACAATAAAAAAACATATTGGCCGTATTGTTGCTATGTGTGACAAATAGTGAACTACAGAAAGCATGAGCAGGAAGTGATACCAGCTGTAATTTACAGCGGACAATCTGAAGAGGACCTGTCTTATCTTGAAAGTCTTTTAAAAGCTATCTTGCCCTCCCCTCCTCCGAAGTTTTTTTAAACTAAGATCTTAATTTCTAACCAAAAATTGGAATACCTGTATGATACCACAATTAGTGAATACAATAAGTGAACCTTTCAAATTGGAATGAAAAAACAAACAAACAGAATTTATAACAGCTGCTAAAGTCATGTGTATAAACCTGCTCCCAGTCTCAACATCAGGGAAAAGGAATACCAAAGGATTGTTTATAGCAAATATCTAGGATGGGGTGAAAGAAGCCCAGGCAAATAGCTGTATTTTCTGTCTTTTTTATGCTCTTCTTGTTCAGAATTATTCCATAAAAACCAGAATCTATATTTTAAAAATTTCAGGCTCAATTCAAAATTATTCATCTTTTTTCTCCATGGGAACAAATATGTTGCTATGGAGACGGATTGTAGCAAAGACAAAATATAGATACAGATAGATTCCCTGGAGGAACTTAATTCATGACATAAGTTAAATACTTGAATAGTATAAGCCCTGTCCAGACATGTCTTGTTTTGGAGAACTGCTGCTTCAAAGATACAATAAAATATCCACAATCTTCCACTATTAGTGGGAACTGCTTTATGAACAAGATTAAGCACCCTTTAAAAATAGTTTATCTCTTTTTAGATAAAATGACAGTACAGCAATCTTTTTATGGCTACATCAAGCTTTATTACAATATAAGGGGCAATAAATAACAAGTGAACAACCCCCCACCCCAAAGATAATGTATGCAGAAAAAAGCAGAGATTGGAGCTTTATTAATGCAAAGGGAAATCTATAGCCATCTAGTACATCCCTGCTATCACTATACTTTGCAAAAAGGCTATTTGGAACAGAGAGAGCAGAGAAAAAGGTCAGATCCTCCTGCTCCAAAAGGCCCCTACCACTTGATCTAAACAAGAATCTCCATTAGCTGTTCAGATTACAGGACTATAACTAGGCTGGCAGAATTCAGTTTTCTATTTTTTTAAATAATTTTGATGGATAATATCAGTGTTTATTTTTTAAGAATGTGATGGGCTAAGTTCCCTCTAAGCTGCATGGCCAGGCAGCTGCCCTGTAGGCTATCATGTGCCACGCACTTCAGATGTCCCTCCTACGACTGCTGTGCTGCTCCTGCCCTCTGCCTTGGAGCCCCGTCCAGCTGCTCCTCGGAGCCTCCTGCTTGCTGTGCAGAGTAGCCCTGGTATCAGGGTGTCCCCCTCCTCCCACCCCTGTACCTCATCTCCACAGAGCGGGGGGATGGGACACGACAGGGCTCAGGACGGAGGGAGCTTGCTGGAGGCTACAGACTGCCAATCTACTTAAAGGGGCAGCATACTTAAAGGGTCAGCACATGTCTCTCTCTCTCTCTCTCACACATACACACACACAGAATCTTTCACACTTACTTCTCAACACATACTTGTACTATTGTTGTTACTTGATACTTCTTTCAAAGTGTGATGTTTTATTTTTTGTACTTTTTATTTTTTTCATAATTTTTATTTCTCTTACGCTTAAATTTAATTCTTTGAGTTCTAAAATGCCTAACCTGTCCTGGCTGGTGTAATTATCCCTCTGGTAACTTTTAAAAAATATATATTATATCTAGGTTTTTTGTTTCTACTGGTGGCGCACATCCGCACATTACCTCAATATGAGGCACATAACAAAGTTCATTCTGCACATGGATGGAAAAAATTAGAGGGAACACTGGTGACGGGGTATACCTACCCTACACTAGGCCGGAAGGGGTTAACTTCATACTATGGATTGAGGAGGCCATGCCCCCTCTCTCCTGCTGGGCATGTTCCAACTGGACCCACAGCATAAGAGGGAACATCTCAGCTCAGTCTGGCCTGACTGAGGAGGAAAGAGGATGTGCGTTGCAGGCTCTGACCCGGGAGCTGTCGGAGCCCCAGACCAGAGAACCAGGTGTGTCCAGACTCAGGTGAATACCTTGCTGTCTGCAGAAACCCAAGCAGGGAAGGCGTCATCAGGAACCTTTCCTTTCGCCTACCCCGGAGAACCAGAGAGTCTGCAGACTATGGAGCAGAAAGACAGAGTAGGAAGTAACCCAGGGGAACCAGACATTGATCTGGTTGTGGTACTGGAAACAGAGTCAGCGTGTTTCAGAGGGATCTCTGCTGACCCTCCACCAGGTATGCTTGCCACTGATAGGGCCATGGGCTGGAACCCGGTGGAGTAGGAAGGGCCTGGGGCCCCCTACACCAGCCAGCAACCCACTCCTGGGTGGTGCCCCTTAGGCCGCTAGGCCACACCACCCTGCACAGGAGGGTGACTCCAGCCACTGGGCGCCGCTGCCCTGTGCAGGAGGGAGGCCCTATGGACTCTGGCCAGTAGGTCATACTGCCTGAGAAGAAGAGCAGTTATTTGGACTTGGTGGCAGGGTCATAACATCCCCAAGGGGTGACAGGGTATAACTACCCCACGACAAAGCATTTTTCCAATTTTTATCGATTTCAGTTTTCACAGTTGTGGAAAATTATGAGATGATCAGACAATAACAGGGTCAGAAAATTATGTAATGACAGTAGATGTTGAGATTCAAGAAATTAAAGCTTTATAACCATTAATACACTTTGTGAAGATTACATATAAATATGTACAAAATAAATAGCCTTAAATACACCTCTAAGAAGTTCTCATTCAGCATTTTTCTTACTTTGCCTACCTGTACATTTTGATTATTATTGGTGGATATATTTTTTCGTCAGTTTATGTGTGTGCAGTGAAATTGACATCTACCTACAGTTACCAGTAAAAATCTAATCTTTCCAAGCCTGTTTATAACACATGACTGAGCCGTTCTGATTCTGTCCATTAGAGGCTAGCGGTACACATATACACTAGCCAATTCATTACGACCCAAATATAAAACTGTGCAAGTAACTTAGGGCTCAAGTAATCACAAAAGGGGATATTATAATGATGCTTCTCTACAGAAGCCAGTAATTCTCTGACTGACTGAATAATTTCATGCAAGAGTCACTGTTAAATTTATGGAAACACACCATTGTATACACATATGCTGTCTAATAACAGTTTCCATTTCAAATTAAATAGTTCTCACAGCATTATCATCTGTCCCTAGCTCTCTACTAAGTTATCATGCATGATAGTCCGTTCTATTAAATAGGCAAGTTGTCACCTTTCCTATAATTTGCAGGATAGGCCTTATTTTCATGGGTCTGGCCTTTTCTGCAAGTATACAGTAGCTTGCACGACAACTAAAGAATCATAAGTGTATTTGGATTTTACAATGATGTACCACAAGGTAGCATCACAACATATGTCAAAGCTAGGTGTTGGTTGACTCCCTTTCTCAGTGGCTCCCAAAAATCAATCCTAAAATCCAAGCTTTTGGAGTCTGTGATTGTGAATGTGTACAGAGTCGACGCATTAAAGCCTAGATTTGTAAAAGTACTTAGGTATTGCTCTGCTCAGGACTGCAAGGCCAAAGTGACTTAAAGTCTCATTTTTAAAAGTGGCTTAGTTTCAACTTTTTGTTGGTGGCACACTGGCACAGGGCATTTTGCCAAAGCCTGCATCTTTCCCACCAGGGGGTATAGGCACTACCTCCCCATTGTATACCACAGGTACATCACTTCTTGGTTAGCTAAGTGGCAGTTGGATGGATTGGCTGTAAGCCCTGAGATTTTGAGAGCCTGCAAGTTTTCAGCAACATATTGTGTGTGATCGTTCCAAGTCTTGCTATAGATGACAATATCATCAGTGAACATGGATGCATATTGGTCATGAGGTTGTAACACCTTATCCATTAGCCTCTGAAAGGTGTCTCCACCCCATACAGGCCAAAAGGCATCATCCTGAATTGATATAGGCCCAACAGTGTGTAGAAGGCTGTCTTCTCTCAGGACTCTGGGGTCAAGGGGATCTGCCAGTATCTGTTGGTGAGATCAAGGGTGGTAATATAACTGGTGGCCCCCAACCTCTCCAACAATTCGTTTGACACATACCCATGGGCATCGGGTATGTGTCAAACTTTGACACCATGTTTGACTTTTTAGAAGGCAATGCAAAATCTGGTCTACCCATCCTGTTTAGGCATAAGCATGATGGTGCTCTGCCATTCACTATGTGACTCCTTGACTACCCCAACATCCAACATGGGCCACAGCTCCTTTTCCACTGTTTACCAGTTGTGTTTCGGCAACAATTGAAAATTATCTTACACCTTTTTTCCTGGCTCAGACTCTATGTAGTACACCACCAGGTGATTCTGACCTGGCATCACTGAAAAGACTGTAGAGAAGGACTGGACGAGCTTTTGGCTGTTTTTCTGGTTCTGCCCATAGGCCCTCTGCCACTGGCACTTGGTCGAAGCTGGAGGATCTGAAGATAGGGTGACCAGATGTCCCAATTTTATAGGGACAGTCCCGATTTGTGGGTCTTTTTCTTATATAGGCTTCTATTACCGCCCATCCCCTGTCCCGATTTTTCACACTTGCTGTCTGGTCACCCTATCTGAAGACCTGTTGTCCAAGTTCTGGTTTTGGGGAAAATGGCTTATCAGGAGCCCTTCCCAATCCTTCCATGCCTTTAGCAAGATGACAGGATACAAATTGGTGTCTTTCCTCTTTCCAGGCTGGTGAATCTTATAATTTACAGTGCTAATCTTTCTGATTACTTCAAAGTGGCCTTGCCATTTGGCCAACAGTTTGGATGCTGAAGTGCGTAGTAGAAGTAATACATGGTTGGAAATCCCAGATGCAGGCCCCCTTCTTGTAGGCTTGGCCTTGCCTTTGCTGTGCCTTTACTAGGTTCTCTTTTGTGAACTTGCTATAGATCTTTAATTTCTCCCTCAGTTGTAGAACATGCTGATGTTAGTTTCCTTGGAAATTTGCTCCTCCCATGTCTCATCAAGGAGGTCCAGTATTCCCCTTGGCTGCCTTCCATACAACAACTCAAATTGGAAGAACCCCATTGACACTTGTGGAACCTTGCAGATGGCAAATAGGAGGGGCGGGAGCAACTGGTGCCAGTGGTGTGGTTCCAGGGCAACAAACTTCCTTAGCATGCTTTTCAAAGTCTTATTACATCATTCCACCAACCCATCAGATTGGGGATGGTACATCGATGGTCTTAAGGTCTTTATTTTTAACAGGCCACACAGGTCTCTCATAAGCTGGGACATAAAATTAGTAACCTTGATGGGTAATTATTTACTGAGGGATCCCCACCCGGGCGAACACTTTTATGAGCTTTGGTGTGAGGGTTGTTGCCTTCATGGAGTGGAGGGGGATTGCCTCAATGTATTATGTGCTGTAGTCCAGTATAACTAATATGTGTTGGTAACCTCCCATGCTTTTTTTGAAGGAACCCACCAGATACATGCTGATTCTCTCAAATGGAGTTCCAACCACAGGAAGGGGTATCAATGGGGCCCAGGGTACCTTCTTTTGACTTGCCATCTGGCATTCTGGACAGGAGTTGCAGTACTCTCACACTTCTTTGCAGTCACCTGGTGAATAGAACTGAAACACCACTCTCTCAATGTTTTCTCCTGACTGATGTGTTCCCCACAGGATACTGCATGCACCAACCATACTATTTTCCTCCGGTACTTCTTTGGGACAAGAAGTTGCATTGATTATTAAGTTTTCTGGTCTCATGGTCTTTCTCCACTCTATATGCTTTATCTTCTTTTAGCTTGAAATGTTGCCACTGCTTTAGGAGCTGCAGTTCCAGCACCTCCTGCTTAACCTGGGAGAGCTGTTCATAGGCTTGTCTTAAGGTTGGGTCGTTTCTCTGTTCCTCTATAAATTCAACTCTGTCAGAAAATAAATCTGTCTTCATCAGCTCACTTAGTCCTTTCTGTCGCTTAACATTCCTGGGGGAAATTTGGATAGGGCCAGGGGGTCCTGTGAGGGCTGATGCTCCTTCCTTCTCGTACTCGTCCTCATACTCATCTACTCCCACCAAGGTCTAAGACCCCACTGCCACCAAGTCTCCTACATAGCCATCCACTTCTTCTATAGGCCCCTTATTTTCAGA
The DNA here is from genome assembly GCA_037349315.1 of Chelydra serpentina. Taxonomy (NCBI): domain Eukaryota; kingdom Metazoa; phylum Chordata; order Testudines; family Chelydridae; genus Chelydra; species Chelydra serpentina. The sequence goes on from JBAIAC010000048.1 coordinate 24,662,440, forward strand.
CCTTATTAAGTCCCTAAAGAATCTCCAATCCTGTCTGATTATTACTGGACATGCAAGGTTTGGGGCTACCCCTATGCACATCCCCTCATAGTGGTCCTGCACCTTCAACTGCACCCTCCTTGTGGGGTAGGAGTGCACATCCCCATGAATGCACTGAAAGCATACAGTGCCTGCAGGGTCTATTCCAGGTCCTGCCAGACTTGACCTCACCAGAGTTTGGCTGCAACCTGAATCTATGAAGCCTTGTGCCTTCATGCCATTGGCTTGTTTGGGAACCAGTAATTCAGCCCCTTCTTGCAGGCCCTGGAGTCAGCCATCCAGACTTGGCTATAGGTATTGTCTATATATGGGTAGTCACAGTGGAAGAGGTTTGCCTACACACAAAGCAAACCTCTGTCACTGAGGGTGGTCCCTGCTTCGTCTCCTACAATCCCTGCAGGCTTTGGAGGGGTTGGGGGTGGGAAGGGCTCCTGCTAGTGTGAGTCACACTTCCAAGACCTAAGTCCTGGAGGGGTTATGCCCCCACATTCCACCCTTGAGCTGTAGCCGTGGTCTTGCCAGGGTCTGGTTGCCATGTCCCTCTCCTGCCCCCCATCCCTTTCTTGCTCTCTCTTCTATGGCCTGCATCAGCCAGGGTGGGGTTGAGTTACCTGGGGGGGAGGGTCTCCACTTTGGGCCCAGTGGTGAGTAGATAGTTCTTGGATAACGTTACAGCCTCTTTGGGATGTTACTGCAGTACCCACTCTTGTCCTGCCCAGGAGGGTTTGGATAAACTGCTCCAAGACAACTCTTTAAGCTACCTGGGTTCCCATTTTCTTGTTGGGCTGGAGCCACCACCAACAATGTTCTCTTGGACATTGTGCCACCCTCCAAGGTCATGACCCAGGTGGGAACCTTTCCCATCAGAAATGCTGGAGGTGAGTTTCAGATGAAATATCAAAGCCATCCAAGATGGCTGCCTTAAACTGAGGGTAATCTTGCAAACTGCCGCATGGAGGATCTGATCTGCAGCCTGGGTCATCCCCATGAGGTAAGGGGCTAGCAGAATGGTCCAGCTATCCATGGGCCATCAGGTCACTGTGGCAACCATTTCAAAGGATGTCACAGGTTTGTCATCCAGCCCCATTTTTGTTAGTTTCAGAGTGGATATTTAGGGCAGGTCTACACTATGCGGTTAAGTCAACCTAAGTTACACAACTCCAGCTTTGTGAATAACGAATAATAAAGTGCTCTCTAGCCTGCACTTTCACCAGCATACATACAGTTAAGGACACTCTCAGCTGCAGTTTCATGCAGGCAGGCTCTCTGACCAGCCCCTGCCTGGGAAGGCTCCAGCTAGGGTACCTCCCAGCTCCTCAAGCACTCACCCTCTCTGTAGTAAAACCCCCAAATTATACCATCTTGTGCTTCACAGGGAACTGTACAACATAAGCTCATAAGATTCGCCCCCACCCTCAATGTGGAGAGGGATATGCCACAGCTTTCTGCCCCTTAGTTATGATTTCCATATACTAGTTTAGATAAAGCAAAAACAAATTTATTAAGTACAAAAGTAGATTTTAAGTGATTATAAGGGATAGCAAACAGCAGATTACCTAGCAAATAAACCAAAATGCAAACTAAGCTTAATATACTAAATAGATTGGATATTAAGAGCAGAGTCTCACCCTTAGTGATGATACAAGCAGGCTGCAGATTCCGAAAGGGAAGCTCCACTTGCTTTACAGCTTGGAATCCCCAGCTGTTCCATTCATAAGCTAAAAATCCTTTTAGCCTGGGTCCAGCACTTCCCTCAGTTCAGTCTTTGTTCCTCAGGTGTTTCCAGGAGTCTTCTTGGGTGGGGAGTCAGTGAAGAACCAAGGTGATGTCACTCCCCTGCCTTATATAGCTTTTCAATATGGCGGGAACCCTTTGTTTCAAAGCTTGACTCCCATGCCAGTTAGTGGAAAAATACGGACATCCCAAGATAGAGTCCAGCAGCAGGTGACCTGGTCACATGTCCCTGTAGAGTCATAGCAGCCATCCCTCGTGGGTTGTTTGGAGCATTTACAGGAAGGCTCACCAGGTGGGCGATAAGCTTCTCCTAAGGCCTATTGTTTCTTCCTAATGGCTCATTAACCTCATCTAGACTGAGAATATTTTGCCTAGTGAGCATTGCCCAAGAATAGCTACATGTGAAATAGATACATAGTCAATATACATAACTTCAGATACAAAAATGATAAATGCATGTGTAACCCACACACCTCCTGGGTGTGGTGCTCTGTCCCATGTAGTGGCACCAAGACCACTTAGAGAGTAATGAGTCTGCTACAGTCTGAGGTAACAGCCACGTGGCTTTTAGCTCATGCAGTAGAGGCTCATGCATTTAGCTCCAGCGGCCCCAAGTTCAATCCCGCCTGCCGGCAACCGGGTCTGTTGGTGTTACACGTACAAATAGGATAATCATATTCAGCAAATCATAACCTTTTCAATGACATCTCACATGACCCGTCTTGCATAAAATATATCATAATATCTTTATGAAGAATATGGGTGCAGTGTCACAACCAGCATGCCTAGTGGGCAGACCATGGCCTGTCAATTCCCCAGTACCCCTGGAGTTCTCTCAGACGGATGGGGAGGTGGGAAGGTAGGGGGACCTAGGTCCTCCCTCTCCATTGGGTCCAGACCAAAAGGGGATAGGCATGAAATGTCTTGGTCACCTCTTTCTGGTGCATCTGACCATCCCCTGGGTTGCTTCCTACCTCCCCATTCTTCAATTTGGGGTGTGGTAACAGCCTGCGTTCTTTCCAGGAGGAGTTCCCAATCAGTTCCAGTAGCTCAGTCAGTCAACTGAGCATGCCCCAGCTCTCATCCTAGTGTCCAGTAATTCTCCCTGAGCAAAGAGTTGGGGAGAGTAAAAGGGGCAGCCTCTATCTTCCTAGTTGGGCAATACCCATGGTCCAGACCCTCTCCTATGGATCAGTTTGTCCCCAGAAGCTGAAGGCAAGCTTCCTCCTTCTGGACAGCCTCTTCTTCACTCTCCGTCTCCTTCTTTTATTTCATGGAGAAACAGACTCATTTGTTGAGTCTATGACCACTGAGCACTGGCCACCATAGATAATGAAAGAATTAGCGTCTTTTACTTTTCCAAGTATTCTTAAAGAATTTCAATATTGCTTTTTTATATAGGGCCCCTTTTGTTTGACTGCCCATACTAGGTTTTTCCAGTGAAAATTTTGATACTTTAAAGCCTCTAAGTTTTTATATGAATACCTCCTTTCGATCACACACTCTTTGCATCTCCAAAGGAGATGATCAACCATTTCCCGGACCTTGCACATCCCACATAATCCATCTTTATGCCTGTTTCGTAGAAACAAATTACTATTTAAGCCACTATGGCCAGTTAAAGTTCTAAATAGATTCACTTCACTCTATCAGGGCCTTGGAGTATATCAGCATTTTCTACTCCTGGGAATATTTCCAAGAATATTTTCCCTTTGCTTCTTTTGCCCATATATCCTGCCATTCCTTTCTGAATTCATTTTTAATTAGATTTTAAAAATCCAGTTTATTTAAAGGGATTTCTAAATCAATTTGCTTGTGTTTGACAGTATCTTTTACTACTTAGTTTGCCATCTCATTACCCACAACCTCTACATGTGCTGGGATCTATGCTATTACTATGATTACATCCAACTGCATCAATTCTGTTAAGAGCAATATTTCATTGAGTATATAATTTCTGCTATCTGAAGTGCCGTTTCCGTTCACCAGTAATCCTGATAAGGAATCAGAGGATGACCACGGCAGCTAGGTGCACATCTATGACCCAATTTAACGCCAACATTATCCTTGCCAGTTCAGCCATCAAAACGCTACACAATTTGATAGGCATACCATTGTCTTGATTCGGAGCAAAGGAACACAGAATACTGTTCCCACTCTTCCTGTTTTTACCCTGTGTGGAGCCATCAGTATACATTAGGCAGTAGCATCCCCACTTATCACACAAGTATTTATTTGCTACATCTTGCACATTTAACACTCCTTTTCCTCTTTTCATTTCAATATACAATTCCATATCTACCTCAGGATGTAAAATTTTACAATTATAATGGATTTTCCCAAAGCTATAGATTTTAACCTCTTTTAGGTCTTTCTTTTCACTAAGATCCTTTGTCCACATTTTAACCCTACTCACCTGAGTCATTCTGAGTTTTTGATCTACACATTGACAGCTTAATTCCCAGCATTCATCATATATTCATTTAGTGTTTCCTTTTTCATGGTTTCCAATTACTTTAGCCTAAAAGGTTAAGTCTAAAAGCTTCATTCTTAAAGTAATAGGCATTTCACCCACAACTATCTGCAGTACACATTGTACTCAACGGCATTGTGTTGAAGGTACCACAAGCAATTCACAACACCTGAACTTTGACTGAGTCGAGCTTCCTTAAATTCATTATTGATGCTAAACTAAAAGCCTAACACCCATACTCAATAAATGGTCTTATTAGCATTCCGTATTGTATTCCCACTGCTTTCTTAACCACACCACAAGAAGTTCCAGAAATACTTTTAAGTAAGTTAATTCTGCCTTTACACTTATCTGTAATATTTTCAGTATAATCTTGCTATCAGATCTGGTAGGTGCTCCATCATTCAGAATTACTAAATTATTTTCATCAATGAATTGCTCTAGACATTTTCCATTATAATTTTTCCTACTTCCCCACAATCTGTTATATTACCCAGGCTTGTGGCATCTGCAATAATCTCTTTCAGTTCCTTGGCCACTAGTTTTCTGCATGAGTTGTACATGTTATATATTCTTAGTGACATGGAATTATTTTGCATTGGAATCTCAATAGCATTATACTCAATATTAGGGCTTTTTATCTCTACTTCAGAATAATTTAGATTCCCTTTAATGAACATACAGACATCCCCAACCCTTCCTATTTTTCTGTCCCACCTTATCCAGTGATTCTATAGTCTAGATTCCTTATTATCCATGTATATAACATGGCATACAAGGCACTGAATGCATATATCATTAGGTTTTGTTTTCATATCAACAATATTTTTCTTTAATTCCTGCCCATGCACTATCAGGCAGTGTGGATTTCAACTAAAAATTGTCACCAGCATTCCATTTTAACCATCAACACTTCCTTCACTTAGGAAAGCATGGAGTTGTTCTGCTGATAGGTAGCTAGACTTGATGAGTTGTCCCTGATTGAGGTATTAAAAGAGGAGATTTTGGAACAAAACAATACATTAAACAATAATAAGTTAACAAGACCAGATGGTATTCACTCAAGAGTTCTGAAGGAAGTCAAATATGAAATTGCAGAACTACTAACTGTGGTATGTAACTTAGCCCATAAATCAGCCTCTTGACTAGATGACTGGAGGGTAGGTAATATACAGTAACTCCTCACTTAAAGTCGTCCCGGTTAACGTGGTTTTGTTGTTACGTTGCTAATCAATTAGAGAACATGCTCGTTTAAAGTTGCGTAATGCTCCTTTATAATGTTGTTTGGCAGCCACCTGCTTTGTCCACTGCTTGCAGAAAGAGCAGCCTGTTGGGGCTAGCTGGTGTGGGCTTGGAACCAGGGTGGACTTAGGGGAACTTAGGTCCCCTAAGTTCCCTGTGCGACAGCCGCCCAGCCAACTATCAATTGCCGGCAGTTCAGCAGTCCCTCCCCTCACTGCCACGTGCTGCTCCTGCCCTCTGCCTTGGAGCTGTTCCCGGGAGCCTCCTGCTTGCTGTGCAACGTGGGGGAGGGGAAAAGGGGTGCTAATGTCAGGGTGTCCCCTTCCCCCTTGCTCCTGCCCCCAGCTTACCCCATCTCCATAGAGCGGGGGCAGAGAGGGGAGGAAACATGACAGGGCTCAGGACGGAGGGAACTTGCTGGCAGCAGCTGCTGTCTCAACTTGCTGATCTACTTAAAAAGGCAATGTACTTAGAGTGGGTTCAGCGTACTTAAAGGGGCAATGTGCATTTCTCTCTCTCTCTCACACACAGGGTTTGTGTCTCTGTCTGCCATGCTGTCTTCCCTCCCTCCATTTGTACTGCCTTGTAGAGAGTGAGGCTACATTAACAACAATGTGTTAACCTTTGAGGGCTCAGCCGAGTGCTAGTTCATCATTTAGCAATAAGGCATTCCCTGGGAAATATCCCACCCTCTTGCACCCTCTGACTTCACCACCTCAACCAAGCTTCACAATCATCATTGCTGTGTACAGTATTAAATTGTTTGTTTAAAACTTATACTGTGTGTGTATATAATATAGTCTTTTGTCTGGTGAAAAAAATTTCCCTGGAACCTAACTCCCCCATTTACATTAATTCTTATGGGGAAATTGGATTAGCTTAACATCGTTTCACTTAAAGTCGTATTTTTCAGGAACATAACTACAACGTTAAGTGAGGAGTTTCAGTAATGCCTATTTAAAAAAAAAAAGATTTCAGAGGCAATTCTGGCAATCAGAGGCCAATGAGCTTAATGTCAGTACCACACAAATTGGTTGAAGCTGTAGTAAAGAACAAAATTATCATTGTGTTTATCTACATGTCTATGTTGGGGAAGAGTCAACATAGCTCTTGTAAAGGGAAATCATGTCTTACAAACAGCCTTTGAGAAGATCCCTCACCAAAGGCTCTTAAGCAAAGTAAGCAGTCATAGGCTACAAGTGAAAGTCCTCTCATGGATCAGTAACTGGTTAAAAGACAGGAAACAAAGAGCAGGAATAAATGGTCAGTTTTCACTATGGAGTGAAGTAAACAGCATGGTCTCCCAAAGATCTGAACAGAGACCTGTGCTGTTCAACATATTCATAAATGATATAGAAAAGAAGGTGAACAATGAGGTAGAAAAAATTTGTAGACAAGATAGTTAGTCCAGAGCTGACTGCAAAGAGTTAAAAAGAAATCTCACAAAACTGGGTGACTGAGTGACAAATGGCAGGTGAAATTCAATGTCAATAAGTGCAAAGTAATGCACATTGGAAAACATAATACCAACTATAGATACAAAATGATGGGGTCCAAATTAGCTGTTACCACTCAAGAAAGAGATATTGGAGTCATTGTGGATAGTTATCTGAAAATATCCACTCTGTGCAGTGCAGCCAAAAATGCTAACAGATTGTTAGGAAGCATCAGGAAAGGGAAAGATAAGGTGACAGAAAATAACATAATGCAACTATATACATCCATGGTATGCCCATACCTTAAATACTATCTCCAGTTCTGGGTGCCCCACCTCAAAAAAGATATACAGTATGAGAATTGGAAAAGTTGCAGAAAAGGAAAACAAAAATGATTAGGGGTTTGGAACAGCATCCATATAAGGAGAGATGAAAAAAACTGAGATTGTTCAGTTTAGAGAAGAGATGACTAAAGTGGGATATAACAGAGGTCTATAAAGTCATGAACGATGTGGAAAAAGTGAATAGGGAAGTGTTATTTACCCCTTCACATAATACAAAAACTAGGGGTCATCTGATTAAATTAATTGGCGGCAGGTTTAAAACAAATAAAAGCAAGTACTTCTTCACGCAACACACAGTCAACCTATGGAACTCACTGCCATGGGATACTGATAAGGTCAAAATATATCTGGGTTCAGAAAAGAATTAGTTAAGTTCATGGAAGCTAGGTCCATCAATTGCTATTACCCGAAATGGTCAGGGACAGAACTCCATTTTCTGGATGTCCCTAAACCTCCAACTGCCAGAAGCTGAAACTGGATGCCAGGAGATGGATTACTGGAAATTGCCCTGTTCTGTTCATTCCCTCTGAAGCATGTAGCATTGACTACTGTCAGAGACAGGATACTGGGTTAGATGGACAATTGGTCTGTCCTAGTAGCGCCATTCTTATGTTCTCTCTTTCTCTGTAAACACCATGTCATCTTTTTATCCCCACTATCACTCATAACACCCTTTCCAAAACTTTTTGCTTTATTATTTCTTTTCCCTTATTGTGCTTCCTCTCTTCCTCTCCTTTTTCCTCTCTTGTCTCCTAACAGCTTTTGCATACATGTTACCAGTGATCTTAATTTTTTGCATTTCCTTAGCTTCTTTTGCTACAGTACATCCCCCCAGTACATGAACTATGTTTTCCTCCACAGTTGCTACATTTTAATTCTGCTCCTTCCACACAACTGTCAAATGAATGCTCTCTTCCACATTTACTGCTTCTCATTTCCCCTTGACAATTATTTGCCACATGTTGAAACTTTTGGCATCTGTAGCATCTCAAAAGAGGAAGGATATATGGCGTAATCCAGAAAATCTGGTACCCTATTGTCATTCTTTCTGACAGAGACCCTTTTATATGTGACTAGGACAGCTGTTGAGGGTTTGCTTCACCTCCTCTCCTGCTGATTAACCACTTAGCATAAATCACCTTATCATTACCTATACCTTCCTTTATTGCATCTTCAATCATTTCAATCAGCATAGCATAAACTACCCCTCTGGTTTCCATCAGAAATTTGAGCAGCTGACAGCTTACTTTCAGTTTTCCTAGACCCTAAAAGACCTTACCTAGTTTCCCCACTTGTTCTTTGTTTTTACATTCCACTAACAAATCACCACCTGTAGTTTCTTAGGTCTTATTGTATCGCCATCACATTTTGAATCCACTCTGCTACTCTCAGGGGGTTAATATCCCCTATCTTCACATCTGGTAGAAGTGATTTCACAATTATGAAGTTTTCCCCACAGCTCACTCCTTGCTGCTCCTGCTTCTGGATCAGACAGCCACCTTTTTCTTTTTTATAACCTTCAGCCAAGTCTTCTCCCTGCCATCCCCTTCTACATTTTCTAAACTAGCTTCAGTATCATTCATTATATCTTCCATCTCCGTTTGTTCTCCTTCCTAGACCTGTGGAGCAGCTCAGTCTTCAGATCAGGCACCCCCTCCCTCAGAGCCTCCCCGACTCCACAGCTAGGTCTGCTTTTCCCTGAGCCAGCCATCACTCTGGTTCTCTCAGCTACTCCCTAGACCCTCAGCAGCCCGGTCATCAAGAAACCCAAGCTGGAGCCTCCCTGTCTATACTTAACTGTCAAGTCCCGCTTTGAGCAGATCTTCCTGTGATGCTTTCTAAACAGGTTACCAGCTCTGTGATGCAGACAGACTACCTCAGATCAGAGCAACAGAGCAATTCACTTGTGTTTCAATATCAAAGAGAGGTTGAGTGTGTCAATATGTATTCAGGCCAATTCACTTCTGCTGATAGAAATCAAGAGAGATGTTGACTGTATTGTTTTCATCTGTTTGTATCCTGTACTTAATTAGCCTTAGATTGAAATGTGTGTTAGTGTTTAAATGTGAATTTACTTGATGTGTAAAGCTGCATGAAAACTAATGAAGAATTGTTTCTATTTATCACATTGTGGTTACATTATGGTTACCCACTGGAGATTGGAGCCTTTGGAATGTAAATGAAAGAACATGTTGACCTCAAAGTGTGGGTCATTGTGTGTTCAACAATGGGGAATCTATGGATCTATGCTATGATGGAAATACTTGACAGTTTTCAGCTATAAGAAAGAACCTTGGGAGCAATTCTGAATCTCTGATCTATTTGGATGCTGTCAAGGGCATTCCAGATACAAGACAGGGATCCCCAAAGCCATTTTGGGCAACCCTGAGAGACGTATGGGAAACTAGCAGATACCACATCACTGCTATCATTTGGACTTACAAACTCTGTCTCATCTGTTACGTATTTTATCTGCTTTAACCTCTCAATAACTCATTTCTTTTTCATAGCTAATAAATCTTTAGTTAGTTTACTAAAGGATTGGCTACCAGAGTTGTTTTTGGTGTGAGATCCAAAGCATCCATTGGCCTGAGGTAAGTAACTGGCCCTTTGGGGCTGGGAGTAACCTAATGTGAGGTGATTTTTGGTTTTAATAACCTTTCATCACAGAAGTCCAGCTTGTCTAAGTGGCTAGATGTACTGGAGAGCTTAAGGGGACTGAGTGGCTCCATGGTGAGACTCAGTAATCCAGAGCGCACATTTGTTACTGGCTTGGTGGAATCTAATTATAGAATTATAAAACTCCACTCTGAGGTGTCTGCCCTGTTTTCTGACAGTCTGACCTAAAATTGATGTGTGACTCAACTGTGTGCCAGACACTGGGACACCTCTATTTGGAATATGCTGCTGAGGGGCAGGGCCCTGTTTTGACCAATATTGCTCCTCCACTCCCTTAGCCCAGGTCTACACTATAAACTTATGTCACTATAACTATGTTGCTCAGGACAGGTATACTGACCAAAGTCCCGGTGTAGACAGGAGGGCTTCTCTCGGGGAGGTGGAATACCTACACTGATGGGAGAAGCTGTCCCTTCAGCGTAGGGAGAGTCTTCACTAAGCTGAGCCGCTGTAATGCTATAAATGTAGACAAGTCTTTGTGTGGGGTCTGTAAATGCCATCACAAACTACATACAGTTCTGCTAACCAGGGCCGGAGCTTCCATTAGGTGACCCTAGGTGGTCGCCTAGGGCGCTGACATTTGGGGGGCGGCGACTCCCGGCGGTGATGCGGCAGCTACTGGCGCCGGTGGAGGGTAGCTGCTGCTGCGGGGGATGGGGAGCTGCTGTGGGCAGGGGGGCGAGAGGCTGCCACGGCCTGCAGGTTAGCTGCCAGGGGAGGCTGCCGCGGACCCGTGGGCAGGGGGGATAGCTGCCGCGGGGTGGTGGAGAGCCAGCTGCCATGGCCCGCGGGCGGGGAGCTGAGGAGCCACAGCGGGGGATGGGGAGCTGCCTCGGGGGGGATGGGGAGCTGGCTGCAGCGGGGCGGGGGTTAGCTGGCTGCCGCGGGGCGGTGTTAGCTGGGCGGGAGGGATGGGGGACGCAGTGCTGGTGCAAGGAAGTTTCGCCTAGGGCGCGAAACTTCCTTGCATCTGCCCTGCTGCTAACCTCTACTAATAGCGTTAATGTGCAGGAAAATCTGGTTGCTTGTAGAAGTTATTTTGTCTGAAAGGTGTTTTTTTTTCCTCTCTTGAAAATTGTATACATGTCGCCAACAGACAACAAAATCAGAGGTCAAAAAATAACAGCACGTTTAGCCTCTGAAAACCGAAGGCAGACACAGCCTTATTAAAATTCTATGAAGCAGAAAGTCCACACAGCATAACAGATACAGAGCAAGGGAAGATAGAGTTCATCAGGCATAAACAATATATTAAAAATGATTAAGTCAGACAGGTTGAGTTAGTATATTCAGAATAAAGCCATATTTGTATTAGACAGAGACAGTCAGGCCAGATGCTCACTTCTTAATTCCACACAAACAATGCCATACTGCCAAATACTTTTGAATGGGCACTTCAGTTGTGTGTTTACATCATAATTTTTTAGTGACACTAAACCCTAGCAAATAAAATAATCATTTAAAAAAGACTTATTTGGGGATTTCCATTCTACATCAAATTCCCCTTCCTTATATCAAACAGACCTTGAGCACCATTTGTCTAATTTGAAAGCAGAGATGAGAATAAATAAAGGAACCATTCAAAAAAGAAAGTAAATGCTAGGCCATATTGACAGTCTTACAGAACTTGCCTTCCCCAGTATAGAAATGAAGTATGTGCTCCAGTTTCAGTAAATCCTCTTTTTAATAATGGGAGACAACTCAGTGAAATATTTCCCACAGTCAGAGAACATTGAAAGTCAGTGGGCAGATCTTGGTCTCCACGGTGCCCTTGTTTACACTCCTCTGACAGCATATAGGACCTGTAAAGGGAATATATAATAGCACCTGGAGGAATTTTCCTGGTGCTGGAGCAGTGCTGGGATGGTGAATATGCTCCTATGCTACCTCACCCAGTTCCAGTGTAGAGACTTCTGGGAACAGAGCCTCCCACCTATTCTGTGCTGCACAGCAGCCCTTGCGGCACTCACCTCATGGCTGCCTAGAGTAACCCCTAACAGTGGGGATGATTTTGCTACTAGGCCACTCCAGCTTCAAGCCTCTTTTACCTCCCCATGCCCACCTTTCCCCTCTTGTACTTTGGCTTCTCTAGTCCACTTTCTAAAAGGTTCAGCAAAATATCTTACTCAATATATAGGAAACTGAAGAGGAGTTAATCGGAATATCAGATATGAAAAGATTGCTTTACACACAGAGGCAGGAGAAGGATTTGTAATATCTCAACAATTAAAAAAAATACATTGTGGGCTATCAAAAATGGAAGGTCCGATCTTATTCAGAGTACGTGTGCTATAAATACAAAACCACAAAAGGTCTAACTACAGAAAATAGACTATGACAAGGCATACAGTACTGTAGTTTGCATGAAATCTACCTGATAACGGAAGTGATTGTAAAGGATACAGTCATATCTAGAAGGACAGAAATACTAAACTAATGTAAATGTCTGACAGAATGGAAAACAATTACAGAGGAACTTTGAAAGAGGAAGTGACAGCTTGTTGATATATGCTAATTATTAGAACTGGTTGAGAATTTTCCATCAAAATGTTATTGCTACAGAAAATGTGGATTCCCCAAAAATCAACATTTTCTGAGGGTAAATTTTGTTTTTGCTAAAATGTCTAAATTTTCTGTTGGGAAAATCCAAATCAAGTATTTCATTTTTGGGTTGGGTTGTCTTGAATTGAAACATTTCAGTTTGTCAAAGCATATTGAAATATTTTGGTTTGGGTCAGTTTGACATTAACCTGTGTCCGCCTAAGTTGTTGTGATGCTTCATAAGAGTTGTATTTCAGGTAATTCATGCCCCTATTCCCCCCCATGAATGAAGGGCCCATGACCTACCATGGAGACTCCTCTAGTTGAACTGCCATGATACATCATGGATATCCTGTGAGTGTGGTGCATCATGGGAGATATAGTATTCTGGACAATTAGCCGGGCCTATAGAGGAGACTGGGGGCTTGAGGAACCCAAACTACAGTTCCTATGAGGCACTGTGGGAGGTCAGGGAAATCTCATGTTAATATCAAACTGACCCATATGAAACAGGTTGTTAAAACACATCAAGAATGTTAAAACATTGTTTTGGAAATGTTTTATTTTGATATTTTTCTAAAGATGTTATCTGGCAGGTGATGAACAAAGAGGGCCAAGATAAAGTTTAGAGAATCGTATAGGAAGGTACATGGGAGTATAACTAGGGATGTAATGGGATGATATTGAGCAAAACAAAATGTAGGCAAATATCAGTAGAAATTTTTAAGACCGAGCATGATTTGACTGTGCAATAAAGTCTCAAGAGAAGTAGTAACCCTGCCACACTTCAGTTCTTTGGAACTCGATTGCCTAATAATAAAGATGGCCAAATACTTTACAATGGCAGGTAAACATCATCTCTATTTCACAGATGGTGAAATTTAGCCACACAGCCAATGATCTGCCTAAGGTCAAACATCAGCTCAGTGGCAGAGCCAGGAATGCAATCTGTGTCTCTTGACTCTCAGTTCAGTACCCAAAGAACTGGAGATTATATGGAAGCATCTGAATAAACAAGGTGAGATCATTTTTCTTGGAATATAACCACCATTTTTATTAAAGGATAATGCCAATGGCGCAAGATTATTTCATCAAAATAAAGGAGACCAGTGTCAGGACAGATTTGAAGCCAATAAAGTTGTACTATTTTATATGCTACAAATGGAGCATGTGACTGGAACCACTATGAATATCTATCCTTCCAGCCAAGCCACTGGTAACTGATTGGGTAAGCAGGTATTTCACACTTTGATGCCTTAGATAAAAAAAGTTACAGTTCTGGAAGTAAAAGTTTGAGACACTAGAAATGATTAAATGGATTCTGTTTACATTACATTTATACAGTGTTCAGATTGCAAAATATGTACCAAAAAGCATAAGCCAAGCTCTCCAAGCCCATTAGCTAGCATCAGATCTCCCCCATTTCTCCGTTCACCTTCTATAGGAGGTCCTCCATCTGTCTCCGCCTTCTCTCCTTCATTTCTTGGTCTTCCCTAAATCTAGCCTCTTCTGTTGCTTTCAGATCGTAGCAGTAACACTTGCTTGCTACAACTTTATTCTACATTCCAGTGTGGATCACGTTCAGCACCATCCTGCAACTCTGACACCAATGGAAACTCTGTTGTATCTGAATGAAGGGGAGAAACCACAATTCCTTAGATCCAACAGACCTTAATCTCTTTCTACATAGACACTTGTCACCACAGTACTCCCAAGTAGTAACAATAACAATTTACAAAAACATTTTCCCTTCCCCAGTTGTAGGAATAAAACTTGAATGGGTAGTAGATTGAGAGTGTGTGAAGGTAACTATGTATGTGGAAAGCTATTGTGGGAACATTAAGTCAAGGGATGGACTTTGAATTCATGTCTGAACACTGAAATCCATGGCTATTACCCTACCATATGCACAGTTCCTGTGAATATTCTGTCTCTGACACTCAAACCTCATACTATTGGCTGATACATGCAATAGTTCTACTGGTACATAGGTGTGGAGGTATGTAATGGTCATGAAGGCAGAGAGGTCATCTTTCAGGTAGTTCAGGTCAATCCTATTGAGCACTGAGAATATTAGCATAGAGACCTTTAAATACAGAGTTCATTAACAGTGCAGAGGTTGCTGTGTTGCCAAAATAGACATACTGCTGCATTTTTACCAGTTGGAGCCATTTTAGGGTGATGATGATGCTTCAGTGATATAAATGTTGAGATGCAGTACTCAAACCTGAAAGTCATAAACAGATGGATCACTGGGGCTAAATCTGTGGGGGTGCAGAAGCCTATCTACCTACAAAAGCAGATGTCTCCCCTAGAGCTGGCTACAGGAAACACAGCAAAACCACTTAGCTTCTACATTCCCTTATATCTCTCTAGCCCCACTCATATAAAGCTAGCAATGAAGGGGAAGCATTGCAGTACAATTAGGAAACAGCCCTGCAATAGCTGGACAAGGTGACTGACAGGTCTTTTCCATCTCTAAACTTGCAACTATGATTCTATGGAAGTTGTATTTTGGTTTTCACTTGGTCTTTCATTTTATTTAATACAAAGCTGTCACCAACCAGTACTGGGTATGAAGAGCACCATGGTGCTATTTAGCTCATTTTAATGATGTACTCCCTAAAGGATTTTTCAGCAAGAGCAAACTATCAGTGCAATTACTGGAAAGCCTACCTCAAAATATTTCTGATAAGGAGGTGTTCACTCTTCCTTCCTCCCAAGAGACAGGTATCAAAAAGCAAAGCACTAAGATCCAGGGGCACTGCACAAACTGAAATAACTAAGCATTTGCAGGGATTATATATACACTACAGCAAAAGAGGTTTCAAAAACTAATTGGAGAGAGAAGTTAGGATTTGAAGCTAAAGTTGGAGCAATAATGAATAGATAGATAGATAAGATTAGATTAGATATTACACTGCATGGCTGATTTCATGGAAGTGAAGTGGAGAGCGCTATGGAAGTAGAATTGGCTGGAAATATTCTAATGAAATGTTTTTCACACACTCAGGGCTTGCAGGCTCCTAGGCAGCCTGCCTGATGGGCTGTCAAGGAACGGGAGGCTTTGGAAACCCTGCATCCAATTTCCCAGGGCTGCCAGTCTCCCTGCTCCTCAGCAGTACACCAGGCAGACTGTCCAGGAGCAGGAAGCCAGGAAGCCTAGCAAACATAGGAGCATATTTCATTTCAGAAATATTGTTGGTGTTGGTGTTCCTGAAATGAAGAATTGTGGACTTCCAGTTTCAAATATTTTGGATTTTCAGCCTGATTCCGGACAAATGTTTTTATTAAAAAAACAAAACAATTTTTTTAAAGGAAGTCCATTTCCTGGCCAGCTCTAGATGGATCTCATCACAAAACAATCAGAGCTGGATGAGAAGAGACAAGATGAACAAAACACAGAGGCTTGAAAGGGAGACTACACATCTGAGTTGTTATAGCATCAAACCCTCCCCCCCTAAAAAAAAGTCCTAATTTGATCCATAACATGTAAACTGAAGCTACCTCATCTCTGTCCTCTCTTCCCTTCATCATAACTGTTATCTGCATCATGCTTTGTTGTATTTAACTTAGGGATCAATACTGTAAACACTAGCAACACAGCAGCTACTACTCTGAGTGATCCCACTGAGGTCAATGGGAGTATCTTTGTGGGTTTGCGCCCCTAGATTGTAAACTCCAAGGGTCAGGGCTGAAATTCTGACTCTACTGAAGTCAGTGGCAAAATTCCCATTGACTCCAATGGGGCCAGGATTTCACCTCATGTCTTAGTTTCTACTTAAAGTGCTGTGCACATCTATGACATGAAATACAAAGGTTAAATAATGATGTCTGTGCAAAGAGGATATTCAATCAACAGTAAGGGTCCAATTTTCACTAAGCCTCATTTACTGAGCCCACAACATTTACAAGTCTTATCAATTTGCATGTGAAGTTCAATTCAGATTTCACAACTGGGTAACCTTTACAAAACCCTAATCTACGGGTACATACTTGTCCCCTTATGTTTCTCATCCCATAATTGAAAATTATTTACTTTCAAATATTTATCAAAGTTTTCCTTTTAAGATCAGTTCTCTATCCAGAATCCTAGCTTCTAGAGAAAAATCCAATGTTCTCAATAACAGCTCTTCCATTGACAATCATTCTAATGGGGAAACAATTCAGCATTCATTCAGACTATAATAGGTAAGTGAGACACTTTCCCCCCACCACCCATAAATATGCTTCTAATATAGGGAACTTCTTAAAATATATGTTTTGGGGAAAGATATTTTAGAAGTGTTAAAAAATCCTAGAATAATTTTTAAAATGTCAATATATTCTGGTGTCAAGCTAATCTAGTTTTGCCTGTTCTACCTAGGCTTTGTCCAGAATTCTTCCCATCTTAGGAATGCATCTATGTTACACTCTTGGTTGGCAAAAAAGATACCTGTTTATATCCAATACGGCATACCGTAGCAGAGAAAGTTGTGATGAGTCTCATTCATTGGCTACATGGCTTCACTTCTGGACTCAAACAGGAGAAATATGGTACAGTTAATATACTGTGACTAGTTTGTTTTAGTGAAACCTATAGACTCAAACAAGTTATAGCCAAAGTTATAGCCAAGTTATAGCCAAAGAACCAAGCACCAGGATATTACAGGACAATATTTTATTTGGCTTTACATGCTTCATGTATATTCAGTCTCTGGATTCAACCAGTGAAGGGATGTTGTATAGCCCCATAAAACACTCTTAAAACAGATTAAGCATTGGTGGTGCAATCCCATTAAAGACCATGGATTTAAGCCTGTTTAAACCAGTAGTAAATTTGGATCCCAAAATTCTGATGATTAAAATACAAACCAAAACTGGTTCAGGAGAGCGAGAGAGAGAGATCCTTCAGTGGAATGATTACCATATAATATATTGCTCAAGTTCCACGCAATTAAATAAATAGAAGCAAGGTTCCAATATACAAACAAGTCTCGATTAGCTAGTAACTGAGTTGAGAGATAGACAGTTCTCAAGATATCTAGAATAATTCAGAAGATGGGTATTGCCAGTGATCTTACTCCATTCTTAACACATAAATGAATGGCTGTTAGTGCCGAACATGTGGTAATAGTCAATTCTTCCTCTTGCTTTTTAGATAATCTCATTGAGCCAAAACTTTAGAAGCAAACCCTGAAATCCTGATGGACAGAGCGTCATGCTAATTTCCTCCTTGATGAGTTTATTACCCATAAAGTGGGTAAATTGGAATTCACCTATAGAACTACACATATACTGACCAGTGTGCCAGGAAAGCATTGCCAAAAGTGGCAGCAATTGGTCAAGAAGCTGTGGTGGAGTTGTTTTAAATGCAGTTATTTCTTTGCACTGTGCATAGATTAGTAGATGCTAAATTTGGGCTTCCCTCATGTCTTCTTTATGTGTAAATCAATGTAAATCACAACCGTTCTATATTTTCATGTTTGCTTTCTTTAGGTTACCCATAGGTGGAACGCTCCCTCTGAGTTAGAACTTAACCAGCAGCCAAAAATGATGAACCAAGGACTCGAAATGGGGTCACTGTGATATTGGAGGTGAAATCTTTGTGATGATACAGCAAATTGAGGGCCAAATACTGATGTTCGTTAAAGACAGTCATTTTTCCTGATAAGATCATAAAGTACACACCTGAGGAAGGCTACGACGCTCATAGGTGCTGGCTACGTTAGTTGCACACTGAGTACCTACACTGAAGTCAATGCATTTGCATCAACATGCAAGCAGAGTTTGTCTCATTTACATAATTTATGTCTCACTCTGCTCTAGTCATAACACCGAGTTTTTTGACCTTTTTAATATTTCATGTTTTGAGTAGCTAGTAGGGTTCTTCCCCACAGATTACAAAGGTTGAAACAAGAGAAGAACTAAAATGTCCATTGACTCAAATGAAAAAAAAAAAAGACAAAATACTGAACAAGTTAAAGCAACATTAATTAATACAAAATATGAGACACTGTTACAGATTTGATCTGCTGTTCAAAGTGTTAAAGTTCTTAGTCAATGCAGTTACATACATTAGTCTACAAATAAGTACAGATTGATTCATAGACATACGCAGAAACAAGCTTGTCTCTAGTGCGCGTTGGAAGTTTCAACGTGAATCAGAACCAATTAAAAAGTGTTTATTGATTTTACAGCGGAATGAATGTATAAACTAATATATTATGGGCCAGATTTATTGGTAAATTCCAGTGCTTTGTGCTGCTCTGCTGATGCAAAACACCTGAGCTGGTCATTTCAGATGGTTTTACTGCTTCTTTACATCACCAGAGTAGTATAAAGTCTCCAGAAGATACTTACAAATCTGGCCCTAAGTGTATAACAAAAATGAAAAAGTAGGTCAACCGCAAGCACTGACGTGTGCACCATTACGTTTTGTGGTTTCATAAACGTATTTTTGTACTTCATGAAAGATGGATAGAAATCCTGTTTCTGATAAATACACATCACAGACATGTCAGTTGTGTAAAAACCATTCTATCGCTTAAGTGATGATAATTTAGTAGATGTGATCAAGATGCAGCAGCTCTGTTTGCGAGGGGTCTTGGTGTTGTACTGAACTAGTGTGCATAAATGTATGTTTGCACACAACTGCCTTCTACTAGAATCGGAAATGCTCATCAGTGTTCATAGGCCCTTAGTGCTAGTAGCTGGCAGAAATCCTCCTTTAGCTTTAAAGGTAGGAGTGTGTGCTTTTGGAGCAGGAGAATCTGGGTCCTCTCACCACAGTTAAGAAATTTGAGTGATGATAGCATGCAGTATAGACTCACCTGTGAACTCAGATAGCTATGGATTTGTTATAGTATAATCTATCACTTACAATTTTCAGTTTCCATTACTTTAAACAGTTGTATACATCTTGTAAATGTATGTTTTAATGTACAGTCTATTCTTTTCTGTACGGGTACATTAACTCCCACTGAACTCTACATTTATTTTTACTAAAATTAAAAAATACCAAAATCACCCAACAACAAAACCTCGCTACTACCCCAAATTGCTCACCTCCCAGGGCTCTGTTGCAGATCACATGATCGGAAACACAGAATTTACTGTTGTAATTTCTAGTAGGAGGGCAGTACTGCCAAACCAAGCCATTCAAAATGTATGAGTTAGACATCCCCCTCAAAATCATGAGATTAACTTCAAAATCATATTATTAAAATAATAAAATGTTTGACTCTTTGTTTGCCTTCTGCTTTTTAGCCTTTCGGGTTCATGTTTTCCTGAAAGTTATTTAAAAAATATAAAAAATGAAAGCAGAGATTCTCCCTCATCACTTAATTCCAAGAGCTGGAGTTTTAGATAAAAAACAACACCCAGTATTGCCAGACTTGCAATAAAATTGCAAAAGCTGGCAATACTGGAATGTGCGAGAGTTATGAATTCATATTCCAGCTCCGTCTCTCCCCAATCTCCCCAGATACTAGCTGCTGTCAAACTATACCATCTATGTTAGCATATTAAGTGGAATAACTGCAACAGAGGAGCTCCACTTCTGTAGTCTTCCTGTGGGCCAAAGGTGTGTGTGTGTGTGTATTAGGGTGACCAGACAGCAAGTATGAAAAATCGGGACAGGGGTGGAGGGTAGTAGGACCCTATATAATAAAAAGACCCCAAAATTGGGACTGTCCCTATAAAATCAGGACATCTGGTCACCCTAGTGTGTGTGTGTGTTCCACGCAAAGCCAGATTACTCATGGATGAATTTCAGACCAGAAACACATAACTCCATGGTGATGGATACAATGCAATAACCTAAACAGAATACATTTATTGTGGACATTTCTACACTCATTTTTAACACTAGCACATATATACAAATGATAGACTTTGCATATGCAAACTCATGCTCTAATAGTGATTATGTAAAAATAGCACCTTCTTGCCCAATGGGTCTTCTCCCTGAGTATATTCAGCATCATACCCACTTATTTTAGTGACTAATATAAGGCCATGTCTACATAATAGGGATCATACTGGCATAACTATGGCACTGTAGGACTGACAGTAGCATAGAAGGTTCCCCCCCACCTCGCCGCCCACCGGCAGTGTAGGAACACAACCTCCCCAAGCATTCTTCCATTCACCTAGATCATCTACACTGGGGGTGAGGTCAGCATAGGTATTTGGCTCAGGAGTGTGGATTTTTCACACCCCTGAGCGACACAGCTATGCAGATTTAAATTTTAAGTGCCTGAGTTTTTAAAACTTTTCACTCATAGGCCCTGTATATTTGCAAACATTTTGGGGCAGAGTTGGTCTGTCTGTACATGTGTTTTCCATACCTAGCACAATAGTAACCTAATACCCAGAGGCTAGTGGGCTACCACAGTACAAAAATAATAAATAGAATCAACAAGTTCTGAGAGAGTGAGCTAGATTCTAACTTGGCTCATGCATCATGTGCAGAATTGTTAACTGAGTTCCAGCTGTAGAATTTTTATTGCTGATACTGTATGACCCTGAAAGGACTCAGTTTGACTTGGGTTCCAGATAGAGTTTAATTGGCTGGCAGTTGTAAAAATAAAAAAAGTTTTCTATTTCAGCAGGTTTCATCTGGAAATCATTGAGAAACATGCATAGGATCTATCAAGTCTTAACACGTTAAGCAGGATAGCTCTCCCCAGGTCTAAATAAAAATATCAATCTATTATCTATATACCAGCAGGGCCGGCTTTAGCGGGTGCGTGGCCCCATGTGAATAACGACAGCAGGGCCCTACCAACTTTGTTGGAGCAAAAAACAAAGCAAAAAACAAAAAAAACTCCACCAAAACGCTGGAGCAGGGCCCCCTTGGGCACAGGGGGGAATCGGCGGAATCGGCTTAAAGCCGGCCCTGTATACCAGTATACTTCTTTAGAAAATGTTTTATTTAAGCATAATAAACTAACTGGCCTTGAATGTAAACGAATAAGACACTGTGTGTGTGTGTGTGCATATGTGCGTGCAGGGTGGGGTGGGTGTTCCTTTTAAAGGAACCAAACCTTTAATATTTCTGATTAATGTATTGGAACGATTGACACTGGTGGTGGTGGGGCGAAGAGGGGACTGGGAGGGAAGGAATAACTACTGCTCATGCCTATAAATTACAGCTATAAATGGAACTTTCCAACATGATGAGAGTAAGCAAGTTTCTAATGACATCTCATTTAAAAATAGCTTTAAATGATAGCAGGCCAAAAATTAACTTATGAGTTAATGGCTGAATTCAACTGAAACACAGCATCTGGATTTTGAAGTGTACAAACTGACTTTTTTGTTATTGTAATTTATGATTTCATTGTCCTCTCTCTCAAGTGAGGCAAAATATGGTGAATATATAAATCAATCTGTAATGCTTCGTTAACAGCGTAATTTTTGCTTACCGTGGCCCCCATGATGGTAGCATCTGAGTGCCTCACAGTCTTTAATGACACAATACCCCTGTGAGATACAGAAGTGCTATTATCCCAATTTTATGGGAACTGAGGCACAGAGAGAATAAGTGACTTGCCCCAGGGCACATAGGAAGTCTGTGACAGAGCAAGATCTCTGGAATCCAAGATTAGTGCCCTAACTGCTGGGCCATCCTTCCTATTATTGAGTAATGCATTGTTTTAGGGGATTATTTAGGTGCCTTTCTGGGAAATTCCCTCCTCTAGAAATAACTGTATTTACTGTAACACCTGTCAGGTGTTAAGTGCCTTCAACTCCCATTGAAACAGTGGGAGTTGAAAATGTTCAACACTTTACAGGACTGGACCTCATGTCTGTTCATTTACAAGGTTTGAATGCTTCCGTGCTTCTGTTAATACTCTGGAATGTGTTTATGCTTGTTAATCTGCCAGATGAAAGCGTGATATACAGTCCTATCACTAGTCCAAGGATTCTTCATTACTCTCTGTAGGAGACTTTCCAGTCGTATATTTGAGTTGTTGTTCTTTTCTTGGAACAAATAAAGTTCCACATCTGGATTTTCCCTAAATCCTAAGTATTTTGACAAATCACTTGATTAAAGGCCACATTTCCAAAAGCGGCCTAACGACTTGAGCCCATAATTTTTCATGCCTATGGTTCTGATTGTGCTCCCAATGGGAACAGGAATGGGCTTTTGTTTTTCACATGTACACCTCAAATCATACACATGAATGGGTTAACGATCTGATTTTTGTGCAGAATTCAAGTTTTTGCACATTTAAAGGTTGGACATGAAACTCTGCTAGAGTAATTGTAGAGGGCAAGAAGAATGCCTTTAGGTATTTAGGAACCATCAAGATAGTTGTGACCTCTGGGACAATGCAGATACAAAGGCCAGAATGAAGAGTGCGAATGAGGGGCTGTGAAACAAACCGTCTAGAGGAGATTAAATGAATAAAGACTCTGACCATCATTAGGAAATGCTGCAAACAGACTTTCTAATTTCCCCAGGAGTGCTTGACCCTCCCCCCCACCCAAGGCCATGCCCCCATTCCAGCCCCGGAGCACCCATGGAGTCAGCACCTATGGCTGCAAAACCTTTTTTATTAAACAGTTTTTCCACCTTAAACAGAATGATATTCACATCAGCTCCTTTTCCAAAATGGGGGCAGATAAAAAAGAAATCCAGCAAAAACCTACCCCAAACAAAGTTTTTTATAACCAAAAAGAGACCAGCCATAGACTCCATTGAGTTCACCAGGAGCCATTTTATATGGAAGATGCTCAGATACTACAGTGATGGCCAAGAGTACAAAAACCTAAGGTGCAGGGATGCCAGTCGTCTAAAGATTAGTGCTATTGTTAGGGCTAAAACTCTACTGCAGACTCTTTGGCACTGGTAGTACTCTAGGCATCATATTGTCAGGCTAATAACGTTACTGATTTTGTTTTAAAATGTGTCTTTTAATTCCAGTCACAGATTAATGTGACTCTCCAACTGAGCAATTGAAGCAGTCCCAACAGATGTACAGTAGGCTGTTCAGTGAACAAATACATTTTGACACATTTCACTTTAATTTTACACTTGGGCTAGGGGTCAGATAGTGCTGAGCTGTTCTGTGGGCTGTCACCACAAAGTGCGCGCGCGCGCACACACACACACAATCATAGACTATGCCCTGTATGTGGGTTTGGGGATGCAATATTTCCCCCATAGCCTCTCGTGCCACCAGACAGCGGAAATAGCCAGGCAGTCAGTCCTGAAGAGAGGCATTAGCAGTTGCACTTTCCCCTCATTTCAGGGAGCTCTAGGAGCAATTGCTCCTCCCTGAGGTGGAATGGCCAATGGAGGGCTCCTGTAATGTGGCTTCTCTGCACTGCATCAATGCAGGGCTGCACCCAAATGGCTTAAACACTGGATTTGTGTATGCCATCTCTGCCCATGTGTCCATCCTAATGCTAATGAGAATCACAGACACACAAAAGACTATAGGATAGTTTGCTTTTACTGACAAACATCCTTAATTGTCATTAGCTCATTTAACTATACAAGGCATTGCTGATACTATTATTAGGTGGCCTCAATTTACTTAGGGTCTGATCCTTCAGACACTTAGTGAGCATAGTTCAGTTCCCCCACCCCCCACAAAAGTCATATTTCCATGCTGAAGTGAGCTATTTGTCATCAAGAGCTGCAGTCACAGTCACTGGCAATAATGACCTCTGTTGGCACTGAGACGCATGAGAAAAACGTGAAACTAAAAACTGAAGAGCCCCCAAAGAAGGGAAAGAGTGGACTGATTTTCCTGTAGACTGAAAAATATGTTGAATGCTAATCACGCTAAAAAAATGACATTTTTATAGAATATCTGATTTAATACAATCAACTCCCAAAACAATTTAATTTAAAAGCAGCCCTCTCTGTTTCAAATCTCAGTGACAAACTGTGCACCTATTTCAGCAAGAATACTGTCCCTAGCAATGGGAGCACTTCCAAAGCTTTCTAGTTCAGTTTAATTGAGGATAATCCTCTAAAGGGTCAGAGAGTTACCGGAGGCTTGTTCAAAAAATAGGAAAAACTTTGATAAAGCCCCTCTGGACTTATTCTCCTAACAGTTCCTTACAACCCAAAATGTCCATGACACTAGCCCTCCCTGCCCCCCCCCTCCCTCCATAACAGGCCCCAGGTTTACGGGAAGATACTACAGCCTGATATCTCCTCCAATATCTGTAGGGAGGCCTGGTAGTCCTTCTTCCCCATTAAGTAACATCTGGTGTTGTCCCGCTCCATCCAATGAAGGATGGGAGTGACTTGATATGGCCAGTCCCTCTCCCTTTATTATTATTACTTAAAAAAACACAACTGAGGTTACAAAGTGAAGCACGCAGAAATTAAATGCCATAATTAAGGTTGCCCATGCAAGCTTAATTCACCCCCACTGAATTACATGATCACATGCTTCCCCCCACCCCCACTCCAGGAGGCCCTTTCTTTGCAGATCCTGGGGAGGCCTCAAACTCTTCTAATTCTGTGCTACCCAGTGCCCCAAACTACTCCTTTAAGGACATGATTTGCCA
Organism: Chelydra serpentina; assembly: GCA_037349315.1. Classification (NCBI taxonomy): domain Eukaryota; kingdom Metazoa; phylum Chordata; order Testudines; family Chelydridae; genus Chelydra; species Chelydra serpentina. The sequence continues at coordinate 24,687,447 of JBAIAC010000048.1, forward strand.
GAAACTCCTCAAGGTTTCCTGATTCTCTGCCTCCTTTCAATGAGTTTCTTCACAGAAGGGGGCAATGTGGTCCAGTGTCTCTATTTTTTGGACAACTCAGTTAAAACAGATGAGATGCAGATACCTCCAAACTATCCTTGTAGAACAGTATTAGAATCGTTTACATTCATACGTGACAACTATCACATGAACTGAGCAAGAGAAAAACCTGTGGATTTTACCTCACATAAATTGCTCACTATTGCAGAAAGAATGCACAGAAATGCTGCTTTGAGTAATTTCAGAAGATGAAAGGAAAACCACTGCTCCTGTCCCTTGAGAAGACACGTAGTGTCTGAATATCAAAAGAGAAGGTAACAAAAAAGAATTAGCCAGAATTTCTATTAACTGTGGGATGTTTAGATCTGGTGATATTTCAGTTTTGATAATTTGTAAAATCAAAGGGTAATTTCTAGCTAATATTATCATAGTATCTAAGTGCTGCTATTTAGGCTTTTGTGAGCAATGACTATTGAAGTCAAAGGGCTGCTCATGGGAGTAACTGTGTAAAACTGGACCATTGAACAACCATGGCTGAAAGGGACGTAGCTTAAACAACGGGCCTGATTCTCCTCTCACCAATTTTACAACCAGGTAACTCCACTGCTTCCAGTGGAGCCCCTCCTCATTTATACTAGCCCGTGTAAGCTAGGTGAGCATTAAGTCCAGTGTGTGTAACAGCCACCAAGTTATTCCATGACAGATACCAGAGAAAAGGTATATGTGGTTTCCTCATCCCCAACCCCACTATGAGCATGGTTTAAAAATCTGCAGTGGAACCAAATCAAACCAAACCTGTGGAATGTGCTGCTCAGACAGAACTGACTAGTGAACTTCTGCTGTCAGCAGTGCAAAGGCAGATGACCTTATTGCTTCTAACTGCTGTTAAGTTCACCCTTAACTTGTGTTCCATATTTCTCAGTCTGATCTTTTTAGGAAGGTGATAATAACATTCAGTGACTTCATTTGGGGATCATACCCAGTGCTTCCTGCAGCTGGCCCCTTTGCTTGTCCATGCACATTTGTAGGAGCTATACATTATTCTGTTCTGGATTTCCCTGGGCTTTGGATCAGGCCTCTTTTTTTTTTTTTTTAAGAGCAACATTTCGGAGGATATATTATTTTATATGGCAAACAGCATGCTGTCAAGAATGGGCTCCTTACCATGACATTTTGCCAATACATTGTGTGAAGCTAATGTTGTCATAGGGTCCTATGATTTATAATAACTGTAGCTCCCCCTTGCCTTCCAGGATTAGCAAAACCACATTTATTCCTCCCTCCTAAGGGGCTCTGTTGTCTATCTTTGGATCAATGTGCCCCCTGGGTCCAATGTCATTAGATATTTACAGTCCCAACTGGGAAATTACTAAGGGCTTGTCTACACTACCGCTTAAGTCAATGTAACTTACGTCGCTCAGGGGTGTGAAAAAGCCACCCCTCTGAGCGACAAGTTACATTGACTTAAGCGCTGTCCACACCAGCGCTCAGTCGATGAGAGATGCTCTCCTGCCAACATAACTTCTGCCTCTCGCTGAGGTGGCATAATTATGCTGATGGGAGAGCGCTCTCCTCTTGGCAAAGCGTGTCTTCACCAGACAGGCTACAACGACACAGCTGTATCAGTGGAGTAGCGCGGTAGTGTAGACTAGCCTTAAGTGACAAGAGGTTTTGTGACATGATTGCGGGGATGCTGTCTAGTGCGGGGCAAGTGTGCCTGGTCTCCCTTAGGTGTAAGCGCGCAGGGTGTAGGTCGCCTGTGTCTATGTCTCTGTAACTAGAGTCAATATACTCGCCTCTATTAGCGGGGCAATGAGGTCTAATGGCTGAAGTCAATGTATTAGCTCTGCTCAGCGGGGCAGTATTGCCCAATGGCCAGAGTCAATAGATGCTCCCTCTTGGCAGGGCAGTAAGGCCTAGCATCCACGGTCAATGGATTTGCCCGTTTGCTGGGCCGCAAGGCCTGGGGACCAAAGTCATTGTATCTGCCCCTGTTAGCAGGGCAGGGTGGTACAGGGCTAGAGTCATAGAATCATAGAATATCAGGGTTGGGAGGGACCTCAGGAGGTCATCTAGTCCAACCCCCTGCTCAAAGCAGAACCAATCCCCAACTAAATCATCCCAGCCAGGGCTTTCTCAAGCCTGACCTTAAAAACCTCTAAGGAAGGCGATTCCACCACCTCCCTAGGTAACCCATTTCAGTGCTCCACCACCCTCCTAGTGAAAAAGTTTTTCCTAATATCCAACCTAAACCTCCCCCACTGCAACTTGAGACCATTACTCCTTGTTCTGTCATCTGGTACCACTGAGAACAGTCTAGATCCATCCTCTTTGGAAACCCCTTTCAGGTAGTTGAAAGCAGCTATCAAATCCCCCCTCATTCTTCTCTTCTGCAGACTAAACAATCCTAGTTCCCTCAGCCTCTCCTCATAAATCAATAGGATTGCCCCTCTTAGCAGGGCAGTAGGGCCTTGTGGCTGAAGTCAATTAGAACTGCCCCAGTTCGCAGGGCAGTAAGGGCTAGTGATCAAAGTCCATGGATTTGTCCCCAGCTGCAGGGCAGTATGGCCCAGTGGCCACAGTCAATGGATTCACCCCCATTCACAGGGCAATAAGGTCTAGTGGCCTCAGTCAGGGTAGGGGGCCACCATGCCCAGAAAGGGGGGTAGTGGCTTTCCAGGTAGTGGGATCTAGGCCCTCCCTCTCCACTGGGCCCCAGCCCAGGGCCCTGGTAGTGGCAGGAGCATGTGCCACTGAGTCAGCGGGGGGCAGGGGAGAGTCCAACCAAAACACACTGACTCCATACTCCAGTTCACCGCCACTGGGCCACTATTTGTTTCCCTATGGCTACTTCCTACCATGTTTCTTGCCGCTGCGGTCTGGACGTCTTGGCTGTCTCTGGGTTCCCTGAGCTGTGCTGTCCCCGGCAACTCTGGACTCTTCAGGGCCTCTGTGGGTAGCCTGGCATCTGGCTGGGTTGCAGCATCTCCAGTTCACATGGCCTCTGGCTTTAGCTGCTCCGTGGCTGGAGCCTGCAGTGTGTGGCCTTAGTCTCCAGCAGTCAGCCCTAACTGAGCGGAGCTGCCCCCTTTTATGCTGGTGCATTTGGAGCATGCCCAGTAGAGTTGAGGGGGCATGGCTTCCTCAGCCCGCAATGTAGGGTTAACCCCTCCCAGTCCAGTGTGGGGCGAGTGCACCCTGTCATAGGTTTCCTTAACATGAAAATCACAGAACAGTTTTACAGTTGCATTATTCTGATTAAGTGCTGCTGAAGTCTGGTGTGCTTTCACTTGCTGAGAGGTGGGTGCAGAGGTGGAACTCTGAAAAGATTAAGTCACAGAACTTCCTAGAAACTTTTCCTTAAAGCATAACCTTCAAACGTTTCAAGACTGATATGTAAAAACAATTCTAGTGGGCGATTTTCACAGTAGCAGTTATGTTCCCAACACCCTTTGGAAGTCAATAGGAGATAGATGCCCAACTGCTGTATGTGCCTTTGAAAACCTCCCCCCTAATTACTGGCTTTCCTGAAGGTACACAACACAGGCAACTTCATTTAATCAGCCCTTGTAGTAACATCTATTACATGTCTTTTTTTCTTACCACTGAGCGATTGTCTCCTCCTGCTGCTAGAGCCTGATCCCTTGTCCTTTCTCCCAACTCCGTGCATGTGTCTGCCTGGACCCAGGCTTTATGCAGGCTATCCTGGGCCTACAGTTAGGTGTCACTGTATGACAATCAGGTTCTTGGCCTGGTAACTCTGCCTCCTTTTCCCTGGCCTAGTCCTCACAGGCTGTCCATGTCTCAAGCATACAGGTTGCGCAGACCTTTGGAGTCCGTGCTGCCTCACTCCTTTCTGAAGGCTCCAGATAAGCTTCCAGTGTTGCAAAACAAACATTTCACTTTGTCATTTCCCCCCCAGCCATTGCTTCTGAACTGGTGCCTCTGGGAGCTGCTTCTAACAGACCTCCTACTGGCAGGGGGCTATATAACTAAATTCCATTATTTACCAAAGCTAGATGCTCACTAGGTCAGTCTATCACTGATTTTTTCTAAAAGCCATAAGCGACAATCAGGTTTTATGCATTGCATTATTTTCTCTGACTTCAAAGGAAGTTCTGTGCCTGAAATGATGGCAGAATATGGCTCTGTGATACTTGCACTGCTTTGTATTAAATGGCCAAAACCAGCCTGGTCACCCTATTCATGTAACAAACCTCAGCAATGTCAATAGGACTATTTGAGCTAGTGAGGTTTTGGCCCTAATTTTGTAAACAGATTACTTAAATTCAGTGCTGTAGCGATTAGAGGGTAAATTTATCATCCATATTGTACACTTTGAAATAATAAAAAAATCAAAATAAAACCCTTTTATATCTGGAAAAATCTAAAATGTTTTAGAAAGTGTTACATCAACTTTTCATTCATGTTATCTAATTCTACATCTAGTCATCAGCATGAATCCTACATTTATAAAATATATTGATTTGTTGACTAAAATACAAAATACATTTTAATATAGTTTCCTTTCTTTTAAATTGTATTTCACTTACTTGGGTCTGCAGCAATCCACATTCTTTTCAGCTGATTGAGTGTAATGTGTTCCAACTCTTGTATTTCATAGAGAAAGATTTGCTGTCTCCATAGGAAAAAGCTGGCAAAGTAGTAACCTCTGGAGCAGAATTTATTCCACTATAAAACTTATGTGAGATTCCAGCATTTTTGTATGTGTATAGTAAAGCCCTTTTATAGCAGCTTTTTTTTATTGCAAAGCTTTTAAAATACAAATCACTGGTGTTTTGTCAATGGAAATGAGTGTAAAAGAAGTTGTAGCTCTCTTTTTAAAATGGGTCCGTTAACCCCAATTTCCACTATTTATATGCAGATCACATTCAATAGTCTCAAGATTCAAATAATTCTGAATATAACTCATGAAAGATAAATATCACTTCACATCTTCTGTTCAACATTCCACGTGGCATATATTACAGTGTGTTAAAATACTGACAATTTTTCAGCAGTATTGAATCTCAGCCCTTTAATTCTGTTTGAATACTCCAATTCAGGAAAGCACATACTTAACTTTAATCACATACTTATGTTTAAAGTTAAGTACTTTCCTGAATCCGGGTCTAAAGGAAAAGGAAATTAACCATCCAGTACACAAGTGAATTAAACTAATTGCTAATGGAATTGGGTACTGAAAAAAACACGCATAAAAGCACATTTATGCTATCCCATATTGATAAAATCATTAAGGTGTGCATGTAAAATATTAAAGACGTTGAAATGCCTGCTCATATTATAAAGTAACTTAAAAGTAAATAGTTGAAAAATCTAACCATGCCTGGTTAGAATATTATTGTGATTTTTAACGTATAGAACGTTACTCTTTCCTTTCCACTGTATTATACATGGGCCTCTGAACTTCTGCTCTATGACCGTTCACTGAACTAGGGACCATTTTTTAGTGAAATGAAAGAAGAGAAGAGGTGAGGAGGAATTGTTTTAGTCAGGAAAAAATAAATGCTACTCTTTTGCTTTTTACTTTTCTAATTAGATAAAATAATTTGTCAAGGTGCTTGTGTATCTCAGATTCATCTGCTGATGTTCAGTGCTATAAATGCACATTTCTCTTCTGACTCTATTGCCCTTTCTGATGAAGATGAACCTGAGACATTCAGCTGTGCATTACCAAAAAGAGTTTGTTTTCGTCAGACCTCGTTCTTTTCATAGTTTCATGATTTTCAGGAACAATAAAAATGAATACAATTAGAGGAAGCTGGCACTTCTGTGAACGCTTGGGGGTATAACATTTGTAAACACAGAATTGAGAGGAAGGTTGATCTTAGACTGGGATTTAGAAAATCTGGATTCAATTCCTCAGCTCTGCTACCAACTTTCTGTGTGACCTTGAGTAAGTTACTTTAATCATAGAGCTGGTCAATAAAAAAAATGTTTTGATGGAATTTTTAAGTGCTAAAATAAAAATGTTTGTGAATAAAAATCAATTATCATAATTTCTGCCCATTTGTGGACTTGTAGGCTCTAAAGTTTTACATTGCTTTATTTTGGAATGCATTTTTAAATGTAATTCTACATTTGTAAGTTCTACTTTCATGATAAAGAGATTGCACTACAGTACTTGTATTAGGTGAACTGAAAAATACTCGTTCTTTCATTTTTTACAGTGCAACTATTTGTAATAGAAATAAATATAAAGTGAGCACTGTACACTTTGTATTCTGTATTGTAACTGAAATCAATATATTTGAAAATGTAGAAAACATCCAAAGTATTTAAATAAATGGTATTCTATTATTGTTTAACAGTGCGATTAATCACCATTAATTTTTTTAATCGCTTGAGAGCCCTAGTTTCTACTGGGGGTTCCTGCACCCTAAGACTGGCCTTTCATGGACCACCAGTGAGGGACTCCCGCTTTCCACATGCACAAGGTACACAGAGGCTGGAGGTTTCCCCCACAGCTCCTTCTTGGCCCAGTGGTCATCACACCAATCATATCTCTCCAGTTTACTTTGCTTCTGGCTCGTATCGACCAGGGCTGGCCCACAACATTTTGGCACCTGAGGTGGGGAGCTCAAATGATGCCCCCATGCCCCCTCGCTTGGGCCAAAACTTTGAAAGGTCTCAATTCTCCCTTCTTCCTGTTCTACTCCTCTCATGGTACTGCTCTGCTACCTACCCCAGTAGAGGAGAACTAACAACTTAAAATGCCTTGTTCAAAAATGTTAAGTAACACTTAACTTTCAAACACCTGAACAACAAATGTAACTTTTCTTGTCTGCATAGTAAACACTGGCATTTTTATCTGTTTAAATAATCAAAGTGGTGCTTTCCATGCCTTCTTGGTTGCAAAGATTTGAACTACTTCCTGAAGGTCCACAGTCTGGGCCTGCTCATGCTCTATTGAGATGGTTGCAAGGCTGACCAGCCTCTCTTGTGTCACTGTGGAGCATAGATGTGTTTTTATTAACTTCAGCTTGGAGAAGCTGCGTTCTCCACTGGCAACTCTTACAGGAAGTGTTAGAAGTATGCACAGAGCAACAAAAGCATTAAAAAGAGGGTGGTCATCTTATTTGTGTGCATATATTCCAGAACAGCCTTTGGAGTTGATCCTGCTGAAATGTATCTTGAAAGGGCTTTCAGTTCATCACCTAAATCACTTGCATAAATATCACGCATGCCATCATGTGTCAACACTGACTCTAGTGCCCTGCATTGCTGGTGTAGGTCTTCTTCAGGTATAGTGAGGAGTTTTAGAATATCCTGCAACATCCCAAATATACTGCTGTGTTCCTTGAGCTGCATGAAACGTTATTCAACTGATTGTATTGCACAATCTAGCACCTGGTTAAAGAATTCAACTTTGAATTGTTGTTTGGGGTCTCTTATGGGATTATCCCGTGCCTCGTAATCAAAATGTCATCTTCTTAGGTGACTCTTGTATTCTTGAATGGGTGGGAAAATAGCTTCAGTGTGAAGTTCCTCTGCCAACTTTTGTGCACTCTTCAGAACGTTTTGAAATCCCTTATCTGACTGGTAAGACTGTTGGTATGACTTTGCTTTCTCCCGTTGTTCCATTTCTCCAGATATATCAAGATCAACACCTTGGAGTCTCGTGCTTACAACATTTATTTCAAACAGTATGTCATCCCACAACACTAAGCCACACAGAAATTTGAAGTTATGTATTTTTCTGGTGATTCCATTTCCCTCTGCCACTGTTCTCCCACAAACAGTTCCTGTCATAGCATTATCCTCCATAATGGCAACTATGGCATCATCTAGCTTCCAGTTTGGTGTTTGATAGGCTTTATCACCTCCACTCGACTTTCCCATAGTGTGGCTTTCAGTGTCAGAGAGGATGTTCCCAGATGTTTCTTCAAACTTTGCCATCGATGAGTTGATGCAGAGAAAAATACATAGATGCTTTGAATTACATTAAAAAATTCAGCAGCCTCACTAGAAGCTGATGCTGCATCACTGACCACCAAGTTCAACGAATGAGAACTGCATGGGACAAACAAAAGCTCGAGGGTTTAACTCTCGGATCCATGTCTGCACTCCTCTGTTCTTTCCTCTCATGTTGGCACCATTATCGTAGCCCTGACCTCTCATGTCAGCTATCGCAATTCCTGTATCTTCCAGCTTTTTAAGAAGCACATTTGTCATACCAGCTCCTGTAGTATCATCAATGTCAATAAATTCTAGAAAATGCTCTCTGACAGTCACCATTGCAGGCACATTTTCACTTAGTTCTGTTGTTGTTACAAAATGCACCATTAAAGTCATTTATTCCATATGGCTGATCTCAGGTGTGCAGTCCAGAATAACAGAGTAATATCTTGCTGATGTCAGATCTGCCACGATCTTCTGTTTGACTTTTGTTGCCAGTAACTGTATGATCTCATTTTGAATTGTTTTTCCAAGGTAGTGGTGTGTACACATTTCTTGGGTGGTGACTCTTCTTCGATACTCCTGGAGAACAGCGTCAAACTCAGCCTTCACCTCCACAATTTTAAGGAGGTTTCCATTGTTTGGCACATACAGCTGATCTGAAGTGCCACGCAGTGCTAGGTTTTGGGTAGCAAGCATTCTCACAATGGCAATGAGCCTTTTCAGAACATTTTGCCAGTAAAGAGACTCTGATGCAATCTTCTCTAGATGCTGATCATCTATGATGGCCTTTAACCTTAGTCTCATCTCAAGCTCTTTTCATCTATGGAATGCTCTCTGGTGATTTGCTGCCTTCTCATGGCATGCCAGATTTCTAGCCAGATTTTTCCAGTCCTTTGTTCCTGTAGAAACCAATGTGGCTGGAACATTAGACTGGAAGAGTTTGCAACAAAAACAATATGCAGCATTCTGGGTTTTTGAGTACATAAGCCATGGCCTCTCCACTTTGTCACCATTGGGGATTTCATACCAGTACTGTGTTGGATGGAAACTTCTATTTTCATTGTCTTTGGAGAACATGATGTTTTTCACTTGCTGTGGCCCATGCAGTATAAGGAAGTCCCTCAGACTACTGCTCAAGTGGGTCCCCAGTCCTGGATCATCTAGACTTAAGGAACTAAACTCCGCAGCAGCTGTTTCTTGCACCTCCACCACACTCTTCTCTGATCTACACTTTTCTTCAGGAATGTGCATGATTATATCCATTTGAAATGGAGATATGGATGCTGCAGTAGCTGCCTGCTACTCTGACTAACTGGAAGATCAGGCATCACCTCACCACTCACATCCTCACTGGGGCTGGAAGACTTACCAAGATCATTTGTGTCTATGTATCTCAGGAGAGCGCCTTCCTGCTTAGAAAGAAAGCTTCCTTTGCTTTCTTTCTTTTTCTGAATGCTGCCCCAGAGGGGCGTTTTCTTCTTTCACTCATGACTGCTGTTCTGTGCCAGCTATAGTGGCTCTCACCACTCAGTTGAAGGGGACAAATAAGCAGGCTGGTAGCAGGGCCTGAGTGAGGGAAGATATCAGCGTCTTAAGGGCCTAACTGGCTCCTACTTCTTCAGCTGACTGCCTGTTTTCCTCAAGTGGGTTCAGGGAAGCTGCAGGAAACAGGAAGCTCCCTGAGAAGCTGGTGTTGATCAGTCCAGGCTCCTGGGGTTGCCAGAGAGGTACATAAGAGGCTCCTCCTCCTCTTTCTCCCTGCAGCTCCTGCTGCTTTCTGTTATTCCCTCTCACCTTTTCTCCTGCCTGCCTGTTATGGCTCTTGTGCCCTCCTTCCTCCAGCACAGCACTCCACCATCTCTGTGCATGTAGAGCAGAGAGAATACATATGCACCACCAGCAGACACAATTTTCTACACTCTGGGTCCTAGTGGCACCCCCCCACAGTCTAGCACCTGAGGCAGCCACCTCAGTTTCCCTCATGGTAAGGCCAGCCCTGGTATTGACCCCCATAAATTGTTCCCCTAGAGCCACAAGCTCAGGATCCCTCTCTTCTCCTTGCTTACCTTGCCCCTGGTTCAGGACTCTTGGGGTATGTTCACCCACCAAGGCTTCCTCTCTCTCTTCAGTTTGTTCTGCATCCTGTGCCTTGTCCATGGCTTACTCTTCCTTGGAGTCAGCCAAGCCTCTGCCCTCCTTCTTCTCTAGGTGTCCCTAGTCTAGCACTGCCTGCTTCACTGCCCCCTGCTTGAATTGTTCTCTTCCCCACAAGTCCTCCAGTATGTCGGTTTTCTCCAGGCTTGTTACACTAGGTCTAGAGTTATTACACATTGAACTGCAGTGACCAGGGTACTACTGCTTATAGTGCCCTGTCACAGTCCTATAGCAAGAAATGTCTACAAAAAGGAGATTTTAATGAAGAACAGCCGCTGTGATCTAAAATGTAGTCTGACGCCATGTTACGCAGCCTTGATTGATTTGTGTGTGTGAGTTTTCTGGAAGTAGGTGGTTTATTTGCAATGTTTTAAGAAAAACTTACAACCCTTTTTATTTGTTGTTTTTATTTGTTGTCAAACTCACTTGGGCAAAATTACCACTGGTGTAAAACATCCGAAGTCAGTGCAATGAGTAGCATCAAGGCTGAATCTGGCTCAGTCTCAATTCCATCAGCCCTGAGTAATAACATCTTTCTCACTTTCTCTCTGCAGGGCTTATGCTATTCTTTTGAAAAATCATTTTAAAAATGCCAAGATAATTGTATTCTACACTTCAAGATGTTAGCTTCAGAGATCACGGATTGCATTGTTTTGTTGTAAAATGTTCCCTGAAACCACCCATGTCATTTCATAAACAAAATTCAATGTACCTAATTATTTCTTCTCATCCCTCTTCTGTGGGTGTCTACAGAAATAAATCAATCTCAAAATGCAGACAACACGCTAACAAGTGCTGCTTCTCACTAAGGCAATGGGAATTGAAAGCACTCAGCACCTGGCAGAACATGCTCAGCAGTTCACAGAGTTATTCCCATAACTTCCTTAAATAGGTCCCCCAAAACATGCCACTCTCAATTAATAAGGACCAGTATGTACATAAGTTCATATGGTAGATGTCATACATTTAAAAGTACAATGAAATAAAGAACCTCTCTCCAATAGATAGCCCTATACTATGCTAGGGAACCACTTTAAGGATTTCAGATAATATTTCCAGCACAATTTTGTTTGGCCTTTGGCACACTGTACAATAACAATTGTCCTTTGTAGTCTTGAGTAGTTTCATAAAAAAGGTTTCACAATATATTTATATTTTCTTTCCCAGAATCTCCCTTATACTCCCTTTAAATTCTTAAACTTATGATTCTCCTTCTCTTTCTCCTCCTTCTTCTTCAATTTGTTCTAGAAGCAAAAAAGCTGGCCTAATAACCCAACCCATAGCCATTCCAGACTTTCAGTATACATATGGGGACTGAACTGGCATGATAACATAAGAACAGCCATATAGGGTCAGACCAAAGATCCAACTAGACCAGTATCCTGTCTTCCGACAGTGGCCAATGCCAGGTGCCCCAGGAAATGAACAGAACGGGTAATAATCAAGTGATCCATCCTCTGTCGCCCATTCCCAGCTTCTGGCAAACAGAGGCTAGGGACACCCTCCCTGTCCATCCTGGCTAATAGCCATTGATGGATATATCCTTCATGAGCCTATCTAGTTCTTTTTTGAATCTTGTTATAGTCTTGGACTTCACAACATCTTCTGGCAAGGAGTTCCACAGGTTGACTGTGCATTGTGTGAAAAAATACTTCCTTTTGTTTGTTTTAAACCTGCTGCAATGGTTCAATTTCTCCTACCGCAGGCCACTTTTCCATCACTCCATGTGCAAACAAACTACCTGGACAAGCAGTGACTTTTCCACATGTTGCAGTGAGTTGCTTAAGGCTTATTCACCTTTTTAACTTGCCAGTATCAATGGGGCAGGAAAAGAACCATGTGGGGATTGTCAGAGATCAACCTCACTACATTCTATACATGCAAATGGCCGCATACCAGAATTATTTCATCCTGAGGCCAGGAGAAACAACTGTTGCCCAGTAACTTCACATGATGCAGTATGTCTGAACTGTATGGGCCAGAATTTGTCCTCATAGATACCTGAATTACTTTCACTGACTTCAAAAGCAGTAATAATGGGGACTTAGCTACCTGTCCCAACGAGCTCAGCCACATAGGGATTTGCATACTGTTCGGATATAGATATTTAGGCCTGTCTGTAAAGGCCTATACTTTAAGAGTTTAGGTATATGTTTATTATTTAGCTAGTTATAAAGGCATAAAAGAAAGAATTAAAATCACTGTTTGCCTTTTTTTACTGTGGCAATTTGAGGCCCTGTTTTTAAGCTAAGGCCTTTGGCTAAGCAGTGGGAGAAGCCATAAGCTGGAAAGCGTACGGTCACATCCTTACACATTTAAAACCAGTTATATTGAAATAAGGCAATCTGGGGCTGTTAGAAAGGTGATTAGATCTATTACCTCCAGATAAAGGGAAGAGCCTAGAAGATGTAAAAGGAAATTTAGTTTGATAGTTTTCTGTTTGGTAAGAACTCACTTATCAATAGACATAGTTGGGAAACCCTTATGTCTTTATATATGTAATTGTGAAATCCTCACTTCTGTATGGTTTTGTCATTATAGTTCTCACTTTGCTATTGTTTATTTGCATGGTCTCTGCCTGGTTCTGTGATTGTTTCTGTCTGCTGTATAATTAATTTTGCTGGGTGTAAACGAATTAAGGTGGTGGGATATAATTGGTTAGCTAATCATGTTACAATATGTTAGGATTCGTTAGGTAAATGTCAGTAAAATGATTGGTTAAGGTATAGCTGAGAATATTACTATATAAATTAGGGGCAAACAGGAAGTAAGTTGGGATTCAAAAATAAGGAAAAAGGAACTTGGATTTAAGATTGCTGGAAGTTCACCCCAACAAACATCGAATTGTTTGCACCTTCGGACTTTGGGTATTGTTGCTCTCTGTTCACGCGAAAAGGACCAGGGAAGTGGGAGGGTGAAGGAATAAGCCCTATTACACATACTCTGTCCTTATATAGCCTTATTTGTTATATGCTTGCTGTAGGTTTTCTTCTAGTGTTTGGGAAATCGCGTTTTAAGAAATACTAAAAGCCCATCCCTCCTCCCTCAAATGTAACAGATAAAACTCAAACCACAGGCAAGCACAAAATTGACAGAAAACCTGACGAGCACACGTTACTTTCTTCTTACTAGACCCAGATGTGGAACAAAGTGGTACCACGCAGAGAGCGTGCTCATCGGTGAAGCTCTTCCACAGCCAGATGCGCAAAGGGAGATCCAGCAACTGTGTCCATTTTCAGCAATTACACCAGATTTAGGATATGCAAAGGATCAGCAACACCCACTGGAGTCACATGATACAAACAATATTTCAATTTCCGATTTAGTATATTACAGATTAATGAATCTCCTTTGTGAATCCTTTTGGAAGATTAACTTTTAACAGGTGGATTGCTATTATTTTCAGGATTGCAACACTTTCTACTTAGGACAAGCAATTGGTAGAACTGAGACATACACTTTGTTGTTTAAACCTGTGTTCAGAAAAACACTTAAGCATATACTTAAAAAATTAAGTCGGATGTTTCCAGCCCTATATAGCAAAGCACGTAAGCACATGATTAGCTTTAAACACGTGATTAAATTGCATTGACTTCAAAGGGATTTAAGCATGCAATTAAGTGCTTCTCTGAATCAGGGTCTTAATTTCGCCATCTAAATTCTTACATAGTTTAAATGTGTTCTTATCAAAGGAACTCTTTTTCTTCTTTTCTTTACATCGTTACTGCACCCATAGGTATACTCATTCAAGTTAAATAATGTGCCTTGTTTTATGTAACTAGTACAATTGTAAAAAGAGCAAGATAAGAAAAAGAGGATCAGATTCACAATTCTGCACTTAAGGCCTCTGTTAAAGGCACAGAATAATTCAATTAATTAATTACTTTACTGATATAAATATGATTTAGTGAGATAGGAAAGTAAACAAGAAGTATAACCGAACCCTTTGAGTATTTCATTTATGAAATTGATGTGTATATTATCAAAACAAATTAATATCAGCTCTGTTCTACAGATTCATGCTAACTTTGCATGAATACATCTTTTTCATGCCATAGACATTTGTAATGGGATCTACAAACCCCACACGGAGCATAGACAGAAGGGGGAGGAGAGCCTTTCATGTTTACAAGCAAGCAGCTTGACCCCACTCCCGTGCAGTTGCCAGAGCTGCCAATCAAAAAGGCAGGCACACATAGCTGCAGCCAATAGAGGAAACAAGGTCTGCTATAAAGGGGACAGTACAGAGAAGGAAAGGAAGGCAGAAAGATCTTGGACAGCAAAAGGCGACATCCTTGCACCCGGCTGCCTCCACAAACACAGCCAAGAGACTGAAGCAGACTGCTAGACTTAATTAGAGGTGAGGGTTCAAGAACTGCCCTGACCGAGGGCAAACTAAGGAGGGCCAATCAGAAGCAGCAGAGACCCCTCAAAAGACCACACCAGGAGCCAGTGACACATTATTTAAACCTTTAGTTCTATTTTCAGTTGAAGCTGACATTTAAAAGGCAACTCCTTATAGTTCCTTATCTTAAGCACCTACATGGTAATATGACTAATCAATAGTTAAGGTGGTAGGCACGTACCTGTGGAGAAAAAAAAAATGTAATGGACAATATTATTCTCTCAGTTACCCAGGTAGAACTCTGGTATAATTCCATTTACCTCTGTTGAGTAAACACACATTAGTGTAACTGACAGCAAAATCTGGCCAAGTGATGACAAGAAGAGACTGGAAGAGACGGGGCCGGCGTGCTCACTAGGCGACCCTAGGCAGTCGCCTAGGGCGCCAGGATTTGTGGGGCGGCTGGCCGTGGCTGCCTCCCGCCTCCCGGCTCCATGGCTGAGCCAGGAGCCGGGGGGGGGGGTGGCTGGCCGCGGCTGCCTCCCACCTCCCGGCTCCAAGGCTGAGCTGGGGGTGGGCGGCTCGCTGCGGCTGCCTCCTGCTTCCCAGCTCTGCGGCTGAGCCGGGAGCTGGGGAGGCGCCGCAGGCGTGGGGAGGCTGCCGCGGGCGGGGGGCTGAGCTGCCAGCCTGCGGGGGGGGGGGGGGGGGGAGGAGCCGCCCGGGGGGGGGAAGACTGGCTGCCGTGGGGGGGGGGGGGTGTGTTAGCTGGGAGGGGGTAGGGAAGGGTGGAGGGCTGGTGCCAGGAAGTTTCACCTAGGGCGCAAAACTTCCTTGCACTGGCCCTGGGAAGACAGCACTCATTTTCCATCCTCAGCTTCACCACTGACTTGTAGGGCAAGTTACTTAGGCCCCAGTTCAGCAAAGCAATTAAACTTGGGCATGTGAGTAAGTCCAAGTGCAGTTAATGTGAAGCAGAAGCTTAAATGCTTGGCTGAACACGGCCTTAGCCTTTCACATGCCTTGTTTTATCCAGCTGTAAAATGAGCAGTTATACTTACCTATTTTACTGGAGTGTTGTGATTCATTGTTTGTAATAAGCTTTGAGAGCGTCAGAATAAAGACACCATATCAAAGTACAAGTTATTTTTTCATAGCTCTAGATATTATAATTGTGCTGTGATTTATGTAAATTTAGGAAAAGATTGTAGAACCTGATAGAAAGTTATAATATGAAAGTACTGTATTTTTCTGAGCCTTAGTCAGGGGGCGGGGCTATCAAGAAGGCTAGGGCTTTATAAAGCAGCAAGCGACCAGGGAGCTTTGCGAACATGGGCCGCTAACAGGGAGTTTCAAGAGGGAGTTGGGAAGGGGGCGAGGTACACTTGCCATTCTTTAAAACCTTTAAACTAAACTATCATCAAAACGTCTTGATTTACACAAAAACCCTATCAATAACGTAGGTAGCTGTAGGAGAGAATGCAGGCAGAAGCCCAGCAGCAGAGTGGGGGCTATCCTGTTTATTGCACTCAGTTTAGCATGTATGATTACCTGCCCTGTGGGTGGGTGGCATATGTGTGCATTCGGTGCAAGGAGCTCCTGGCCCTCAGAGACTGCGTACAGGCTTTGGAGGCCAGGGTGGTGGAACTGGGGGAGCTAAGGGAGGCAGAGAGATATGTTGATGAGGCTTTCTGGGACACTGTAGATTTGTCCCCCCTCCGGTCAGACAGCCCCTGTGCTGTTAAGGAGGATGAAAGGCCCAGGGAACGAGAGCAGTCAATGGGAGCAGAGGGAAACCTTCTCATAGTTGGGACTCTCCTTCCAGATGATGTTGGGGTATCCTCTCGCACTGAGGTTACCTCTCCGGGGGAAGGAACTCCAGTCATTAGGTACCAATGACATAGGGAAGAGTAGAAGAGATATCCTGGAGGCCAAATTTAGGATGCTAGGAAAGAGACTGAAATCCACGAACTCTATGGTGGCATTCTCAGAAATGCTTCCAGTTCCACACGTAGGGCCATATAGACAGAGCTTCAGAGTCTCACATGGATGAGAAGATACTAGTATAGAGAGGAAGGGTTTAGATTTATTAGGAACTGGGGAAACTTTTGGGATGGAGGAGCCTATACAGGAAGGATGGGCTCCACCTAAACCAAAGTGGATCCAGATTGCTGGCACTTAACATTAAAAAGGTTGCAGAGCAGTTTTTAATCTAAGAGATGGGGGAAAGCCGATTGCTGCAGAGGAGCACATGGATCAGACAGAAACTTATCTTAGAGGAGAGTCTATTGATAGAGATTCTCTAGGTTTTAGTCAGGAGGAGAGGATGGAAGAGGATAAATTATGGGCCAGATCAGATGAGAAACATTCACATGAAAAAGAATCTGACACATCAGAAAAGGGCAGACAAATAAACAGCGACCAGTTTTTAAAGTGCTTGTACACAAATGCTAGAAATCTAAATAATAAGATGGGTGAACTAGAGTGCCTTGTGTTAAAGGAGGATATTGATATAATAGGCATCACAGAAACCTGGTGGAGTGAGGACAATCAATGGGACACAATCATTCCGGGTTACAAAATATATCAGAAGGACAGAACAGGTCATGCAGGGGGGTGGCGGGGGGCGCGGACACTATATGTGAAAGAAAATGTAGAATCAAAGGAAGTAAAAATCTTAAATGAATCCACATGTTCCATAGAATCTCTATGGATAGTAATTCCATGCTCTAATGAGAATATAACAGCAGGGATCTATTATCGACCACCTGACCAGGACAGTGATAGTGACGATGAAATGCTAAGGGAGATTAGAGCGGCTATCAAAATAAAGAACTCAATAATAGTGAAGGATTTCAATTATCCCCATATTGACTGGGTACATGTCACCCCAGCCTGAGCCCTGCAAGCCTGAGTCAGCTGACCTGGGCCAGCCACGGCTGTGCCGTGTGTCATTTATATCCATGTAGACATATCTACTGATATCAATGACCCAGGTTTTCTAAACAACTCAGGGGCAGATTTTTAAGGACTCAGCTCTCATTTAGGCACTTAAACAAGTGTCCCATTGTGACACTTATGGCCAGATTTTCAAAAGAGCTCAGCACGGTAGTTGTTGAAAATCTGGCCCAATTTAACTATTCACGTGATGAAAGTTAGGCACGTGTTTACATACTTTACTGAATCAAGGCTTTAATCTGGAGCAATTCTATTTACTTCAGTGGAGTTACTCTGGATTTACAACGAGATCAGATTCTGGTTCTTAATTTCTACTAAAAACTGCCCTTGCTGTGCCTAGATAGTTTGCTTGAAAAGGAAAAATAGACTTTTTCCTGATTTAAAAAAAAAAAAAAATTGAAATGGAATCTCCTCTCCAGACAGCTCTCTAATCATCTGTCCCTTTGTAGCAGTATGCAGTTGGGAACAATGCACTAATTATATCTAGAAGTATAGTATCAGAGGATAATCCAAGAGACAATAGGGCTGAGAACAGCACAGCACCTTTTGCTTCACTGGACAACTGGTATTTTAAGAGCAGAAATTCCTGGCTCAAGTCCCATTCTTTGGCTCAACATTCTTGCCAGCTAAATGTTTTTACTGTCGCACAAAAGAGCACTTGCGATGGTGATATGTAATTTAAATAAATCGCTCTCTTTTAATTACGACAAGGGATTTAGTGAGAAAGTAGGTGAAAAACAGAGTCTATCTGCCACAAGTGCTGCTTGGCTTCTGTAACGCTGACAGACACCGGTTGTCGGTGGGCAGGATTGAACCGGGGACCTCTGGAATTTAGGGCATAAGCCTCTACTGCATGAGCTAAAAGCCAATTGGCTATTAGCTAAAGCTGTAGAGCAGATTAATTTAACTCTCTGTCTTTAAGTGGTCTCAGTGCCACTAGATGGAACAGAACACCACACCCAGATGGTGTGTGGGTTACACTTAGGGCCCATCTAACACTAAGAATTGGGACCCCACTGTCAACTCTTCCTTGATTGCATTGGCATCTCCTTGAGCCTTTACTCACCACAGCCTTTACGGGGAGTGGGCACCTTTGTTTGGGCTTTATTGACTGACATGAGAGTAAGGGGTTTAGATTCCAGAACCTCTTTTGAATGCTTTTTTGGTTTTTTTTTAAAGAAACAGAGAATATGGAGTAAACACAAAAAGAAGCAGTTTGCTTAACATACTTGGATTTATAATATGTATAAACTAAATTGGCAAGGTGTTCTCAGGTTCAGTTCAAGAAAGGAAACACAAATACTTACATATTTCAAAAAGCATTCTCTGGTTGTCACCCTAGGGTCACAGTTCCAACCCCCTCACTGGCCCAAGAAAAAAAGAATTTTCTTCAGTGTTCAGAGATCTCATTTCCCCCCTTCTCCTCACTCTGGGTCCACGCCTCCCATGATTTTCCAGTTACCTACCCCTATAAAAGTGTTAGACTTGCTGCTCCTCTCAAAGGCCTTGTCTTCACTGGAAAAAAAGGTATACTCTTGTTTTGAGTAAGCTAACATGTAACTGACATGGTAAGAATCCCAATGAAGACAAATGGACCACAAAACCAATTATATATCTGAGATATATCAATGATATTTTCATCCTCTGGACAGATGACCCTAACTCCCTCATAGATTTCCACCATAACTTCAACAACGCCACCCATCCATCAGACTTTGTCTGGAACACTCCTGAACCAGCATCAACTTCCTTGACACCATGATCAGCTTCAACAATGGAACCCTACAGACTATTATACAAAGAAACCGATGGATCACCCCATTTACTTTCACAGATCCAGTAAACACCCTAAACACAAGAAAAAATCTGTTATCCACAACTGGGCTCTCAGATACCATAGGATATGCTCTGAGGAGAAAGTCTGGGATATACACCTGAACACACCCAAAACCACCTTCACCAAACGAGGACACTCTACCAGAGAAGCAGATTGCATAATGGAAGGGACTACCGAAATACCGTGAGAGAACCTACTTCAATAGGGGAAAGAAACCCCTCCCTTCTTATTGTCATCTATCACCCCACACTGGAACCCATACAGGTTATCCTCAAACAATTATAACCCATGCTCAACAGGGACCATATCCCGAAAAAAATCTTTCCTGAACCTCCTCTTCTGGCCTTCAAACAACCCCCTGACCTCATCAGAAACAAGCTCCTTATAGATCAGGACCCACCAACTCAAAACTTAGAATATGTGTTAACTACTTATGCTAAACAATCTGTTTCACCTTGTATTTAGCTGTGACACTCAGTGTACTTTTCCCAGTGCATGTCTACACTACAAAATTATGATGACCTAAGTTACGTTGGCATATGGCTGTCACATATTTAAATCGCTTGTGTGTGTCCACACTATGCTCCTTGTGTCGGTGGTGCATGTCCTCACCAGAAGCGCTTGTACTCACTATACTGGCAGTGTGGCACAGCTTCTGAAAGACAGTAACAGTCGACGTAATCAATGCAGTGTCTACACTGACACTGTGTTGACTTAACTACATTGACAGTGACTTTATGGCTTTCATAGAGGTGGAGTTAAGTCGGCATAGAGGGGCAATTACATTGGTGGGAGTGAAATTTTAATGTAGACACTTACATAATTAGGTTGACATAAGCTGCCTTGTGTCGCCCTAACTCTGTAGTGTAGATCAGGCCCTAGATATGAAGAAGAGCTCTGTGTAACATGAAAGCTTGTCTCTTTCACCAACAGAAGCTGGTCCAATAAAAGATGTTACCTTACCCACCTTGTCTCTCGAATGAAGACAAGGTAGTTGTAGTTTTCACATGTGTTAGTCAGTCAAGGTAAACACTGGAGGGAACCTAAGTTTACTTTGACCTGATAACATGTTAAAACTACAAATGACTTGTCTTCACTATGTGAGGGGTAGCCGTGTTAGTTTGGATCTGTAGAAGCGACAGAGTCCTGTGGCACTTTATAGACTAACAGATGTATTGAAGCATAAGCTTTCGTGGGTGAATACCCACTTCGTCAGATGCATGCATAGTGAAGACAAGTCACTATGTGAAGACAAGTCATTTGCATGCATCTGACGAAGTGGATATTCATCCATGAAAGCTTATGCTCCAATACATCTGTTAGTCTATAAAGTGCCACAGGACTCTTTGTCTTCACTAGGATTTTACCTCACGTTAGTTTCATGTTAGGTAACGTATTAAGAAGACACCTTTTTTCCTAAGGGTATGTCCACACTACCCGCCCGATTCGGCAGGTAGCGATCCCAGAAGCGCTCCCCGTCGACTCCGGAACTCCAGCTCGGTGCGAGGAGTAAGCGGAGTCGACGGGGGGAGCGAGCCTGCGCTGTGTGGACCCGCAGTAAATAATTTTAATTCGATCTAAGATACGTCGACTTCAGCTACGCTATTCTCGTAGCTGAAGTTGCTTATCTTAGATCGATCCCCCCCCCGCAGTGTGGACCAAGCCTAAGTGTTTGTCAAACTAAGGGCTAAGAGAGAGCCCATGGAGGATACAGCAATCTTTCATATCCACCTTTCTAAAGCTTAATGACCGAGCCATATTGGAAATTGCATTTCAGAGCCTGGTCTGCCCATCAAATAAAGTGGTTTCTGATAGGTCATATACATTGTTAACTGAGGAAGGTAGTTTCAGCTGGATTGGGTGGAGTTTTTTTAAGGCCAGGTCTACACAGGAAACTTTTGCTGGTTTATTAATGCTATTTAGGAGAGTGATTTTTTTGCAACATTTCTATACCAGAAAAAGCCATACTGTAGATACAGATATAAAAAGTGTTTTTGCCAGTATAGATTATTTCACTTGGTGACTGAGCTGACGTATAAGGACTCTTTTGCTGGTATAAACTGCATCTACATTAGAGAACATTTGCTGGTCTAAAGCTGGCTCCGACCTCCTCACTTCTCTTTGTTCTTGTTGTCTTGTCCTGTGATTATCATGTCAGGCCATGAATTTTGAGAATGAATTTGGCAGCTCCTACCAGGGTCCTTTGTAAGGGCTTCATCCAAGGTTTCCCCATCTAAAAAGCTTCCCTTTCCTACAATATTACATTCAAAAGCATGGGCAGGTGTTAAAGCCTGCTCCCAATGCATCTTGCAGAGTGGATATATCTTGGCCCCGTATCTGTGGATTTTCATTCCTGCACTGTGCCCCATCTGCAATCTCACGATGGTGGATGTTATTTTCCAAGATGCTTTGATATCAATCAGAGGATCTTTCATCTTTTAGTTCTACTAATATTTCCCGTGATAGGGTATCAATATCCTTAAGCATGGTCATTCCAGCTTAAGTTTCTGTTCTTCCAGTTTTGGCCAGGTCATCAGCAATATCACTTTCATATATACTAATGTCATGGAATCTATCAATCTGCTTCCAATGTGGAATAATTATTCTAGAATAAAGTCACCTTTACTCCATAATAGAGTATCCATGTGGGGAGCTATTCCAAAATAGCTATTGTTACGCCGTGCATTTACCCGTGTAGACAAGTCCATAGTGTGCCGCTCTTGTCACTCAGGTGCTTCGCATACTTGTTCTGAAAATTTAGGCTGTAAGAGCCAGAATTGAACCCACAGATCCCATTTTGCCCAGAAATCCTCACCCACATCTCCCATTGACGTCAATACACAAAAACATATCGAGATCTGAACAGAGCCACAGTCTAGCAAACAAAAATGTGGAAATATGTTGCCAGATGGATCAGTGAACATCTGCTATTGCTTTGTATGCATGTACAGCATGTGGGTTTCCCCTGTATACAAACACTGCAGTTAATTAAACAAACACATGAAATCACTTACTAACTATCCACACAATACTTAGCAGTCCTAAGAGATAATGATCTAAATCTGCTTTATGGAAGATTTTTGCTTAGGAAATGAGGCAAACTTTGTGAAAGGCAGTAGTGTCTCATCACTGGCTTTCAAAAGAAAAATGGTCTTGGGGTGAATAGATTTCAATGGTGTCTGGAAAGAGAAGCTTGACTGGTCAAATCTATTTTTATAGAGATAATGAAGAATGTGGATTTTTTTGAAACACCTATTGCAGATGCCTGCAACGTAAGCTTCCATCGGGTAATAATATAAAAGCACCAGCACATGCAGGCATTGCACTGGTTTCATGAGAATAAGGATATACCCAATACTCATTCGCTCCTGTGGAGCCGGCCCACATAAATATCTGCACCACATAAACCCTTAAGTGGCGCTGAAGTAGTGCATATGCAAGTCTGCTCCGCAGGGGTTAATTTTCACCCCTATTGAACAATTCCAAAACCAGGGGGAAATATGCGCAACTGATACTTACACCTGAGATGTATTTTAATATATGTATTAATACACTGAAAAATACATACACCAGATTGGTTAAATATTTTGATTCATTTCCAGGAAAGGAGGCTGTCTAATATGAATTGAGGGCCCAATCCAAAGGTCCTTCTTACTAGGTAAAACCGTCATTGATTTCAATAGCTTTGTTTTTTAAAATGTGAGGAAGGACTGAGAAAGTGTCTAAAAATGCCTCTCTAGGGAATGCAACATTTCTGCTCTGGGCCAGTGACCCTGCAGGGAAACGAGGAGTGGTGGGTGAGATGGTAACTGTCTGCCATGTGAAGGCTGTCAGAAAATGGAAGCTTTGGAAATCATCCTGGAGGGCAGAAAAAAGGGGTGGAGCTTGATACTCAGGAGAACAAAGTCTCCTTTATTGTTATTAATTATTATTATGGTATCTCTAGGCCTCAGCTGAGGTTCGGGCCCCATTGTGCTAGATTCTGGGCACACATTGCAAAAAAAGAGTCCTTGCCTCAATGAGCTTACAATCTGAACAGAAAAGACAAACAGTCCCTGCTTCTCCAATGGCTTTGAATAAGCCAGCAGAACTGGCTGGCATTATCTCACCTCTGCTCCCACTGGTAGTGCCCACCCCCAACTACAAATTCTCTCTGAAGGCCCTTAGTCTCCATGGTTGGACCTTTAGAGGAGATGTGGAGGGAGAAAACCCTTTCTATTTCCATAGGCGGAGTCTCAGCAGAAGGCCAAGCCCTGCCTGGCTGTTTGTGAGCATTGTTCTGACCATCCTCCTCATGGGAACAGAGGAGAGCCCTCCCAGGGGCTGCACCATCTGGCAAGTGGGATTTATTAAACAGGATTTCAGAACTAAATCCAACTTAAATCAAACTATGGTTGTAAACTAGGGGCTCTTATTTTCTAGGTAGTGGGTTTTAAGATGAGACCCACCATTAATTAACTGAATGCAAGTTATTAGGCTCAGTACTGGGAGAAATTCTTTGGTCTGTGGTATAGAGGAAGTAAGGTTGAATGACCTAATGGTCCCTCCTGGCCATAAAAATCAATGGACAACATTAATAAACTACATGGCTGAGCTTATGTAGTTCCATAAGCTATTTAGATGTCACCATGATGAATATGGTATTGGCAGATTCATTTCCTTCTAGGGCTCTATCTCAGTGTGACATTCTGAGTGAAGGGGATTGAAAAAGAAATGAGTGAGATTTTAAATGTCTCACTGAAAAATAGGAACATTTTTTTCTTTGCTGGAGGGAGACACTTTAAAAATACATTACAGAAAACCCTAAATGAGGGAGTTACCCTCCCTGAGGGCCAAGTCTTCTGACTAGGGTGACCAGACAGCAAGTGTGAATAATCGGGACAGGGGGTGGGGGGTAATAGGAGCCTATATAAGAAAAAGACCCAAAAATCGGGACTGTCCCTATAAAATCAGGACATCTGGTCACCCTACTTCTGACCCATGTAAGTAGCCCATGAATGCAGTGGAATTGGTGCAGCTCTGCTGAGTGGGGAGGAGTATGACACTAGTGCAAACTGTGCACTGTGCAGCTATCACAGACTGGTGGAGGGGAACTTGTGGGAGGCAGCATGGTCAGGGGATCTAGATGCAATTTCACTAGCTAAATCCCTCTCCTCACCTGCTGTTGCAGACTCGTTAGAGGAAGAATGGTCAAGGCCGTGGACTGTGACACAGAAGATCTGGGTTCAATTTCTGGTTCTGTTGAGCATTCCTGTGTGACATTGGTGAGAAACTATCCCTTTGTGTCCCCATTCCCCATCTGTAAAACAGTCAGAATGCTGCCTCTCTCTCACCCTCTTTGTGTCGTGTCTATTTATATTTCAGATCTTTGTGGCAGGGACTGCTGTGCCTAGTACATGGGGCTGTGATTGCACTAGGTGCTGCTGGAACACAAATAATAAATCAGGATGGGAGATTTATCTCCTCTCTGACTCATGCCAATAGTTCAAAGACTATTTACTTGGACCAGGTGCAGGATTTGGACCTGAGTGCACTGAAATATGGTAGGTATATTCTTCCAACTGTATGGCTGTCTGTTGTATCTGACGATGGCTTTGCGGCAACACGGGTTGATACATGAATGCCTGTGCATGAAGTTTTAAATTAGAATACCATTGCACACAGAGGCAATCTCACTCTCCCAGCTGCTGAAGTCAAAAACCGGTGGCACAAAAGGTCGCAATGACTGGAAACATCATTAGGTGCAATGGATGGTCATTGACATCTTTGTGCCTTGCCAAACCTTGTGTATGCCACATAACATGGCTGCAGTGCTTTTCCATCTGTTGCACTAAAAGGTCTCCTCTGCCTGGTCTGCCATAGCACACTAAGTGCACTGGGGATAGACATTTCCCCTCACGATGGGTGTTCCCCAATGGCTTCCCTCAACCTGGTTTAGCCCCCCCCAAAATATGATGTCCTGGAGTGTGGCCACTGCCGCGTGCTAGCAGCTACTTGGAGCCACAGGTGAGAGCTGGGTGTGAAGTGAGGACTAATGAAAGAAAACCACTCAAGCATGTGACTGCTCTGACTTTCAGTGGCACAACCTCTTCTTCTGAACCCCATCGCCCCAAGTTCTTCCAACCAGAGTGTGCGAAGAACGGATGTTTCAGTTTGGTATCAATTAAAACATTTAAATTAATTTTGGGAAAACCCAACAAAGAATTTGTTTTAGAAATTTTTGGCAAATCAAACAGATGGTTACTGATGTAATCAAAACACATTTTGTTTAAAGCTTTTCTTACATTAATTTTTTTTAACTATAAGAATGGTTTTGTGGTCAAGGCCGTGGACTGTGACACAGAAGATCTGGGTTCAATTTCTGGTTCTGTTGAGCATTCCTGTGTGATAGGAATAAGGCTTAAGGAAATTTTGAAGTGAAAAGTCATTGCAAATCAAAACATTTCATTCTGATTTTTTCAGAATTTTGTTTTTTTGTGACAAATAATGTGGCAAAATCACACAAACACATTAAATGTTGCAGTGCTGTCAAATGTGCATCTTTTACCAAAAAAAGTTTCAACTGAAAAATTGTACTCATCTCCACGTCTAATAAAGTCTTCATATGTTAATTTGTTGCGGTGATTAAGAAAACTGTATGAAATTTTACTCTTGGAATCTTTACGTCTGTTTTGTCAAGGAACATGGGGTCAGAAAGGCTCTGTTCTCATTCCTGGAATATATTTCTGTATTTCCGCCTCAGTTGATGACTAAAGGTTTTGGAGCCACCCCTAGCTGAGCTCATTCACTAGCTGAGAGTGCGTCTCTCGCACAGATAGACGCAGAAGCAGTTATGCAGGTTTGTGCTATTTTGGATGTTGTATTATTTACTTTGAAGTTAATTGTTTTAAAGTTCAACACTAGCGCTTTATCCCAACACTCCCCTTATCTGCCTCTTCCAGGGAGCTATATATATCTTCAGCATGGCACAGAAGAGTAAAAAAATACACAGAACGTCTTCCAAATGCACAAACTGAGCATATATTACTTTCCCTTTCCCACTTGCTTCTCTCTCTCCCTCCCTAAGGCGAAACTCCAGCAACCAGACCTGCTTTCCTGGTTTCAGGTATAATCAGAAATAAACGGAAAGCAATTATGGGTAACGTAGTTTCTGTTGTCCCCATAATCTGTTTAAACAGGTGGTGCTAAGGAGCAGAAGGACTGCAAGTCCCAGAGGGCATTGCTCACAAGCCCTGAGAGACACAAGGTGTGTGCGGTGCAGCTAACCTAACCCTGTTGTAGTGACATTCTTCAAAGCCAGCACGGAAATGGGCACGCTTTATACATTGCAAACCTCCCAAACAATGTCATAATTTGGACCTGAATGAAAGCAGTTGCTGCTGGTTTCCATAACAGTAAGTGTTTTGCTTTTTTTAACATTAACTATGTTATTTCTATTTTAAATGCTGCGAAGTGCTTGGATATTACAGTGGGAAGAGACTGAGAACCTAGAAAGACACATGAAAATATTGGGGGAAGATGGTGCAATTTCATAAACCAATGTATTATAGGAGGCTGTTCTGCCTTCATGAATCCGATGGAGTAAAGTCATTACTCATTTGTTAGCCTTCTAATGGTCGCAGCCAAAGTCCATTGGAGTCAATGGAAAGAGTCCTGATGGCTTCAACTGACTTTGGATTAGAAGTGGTTTTCAAACTTTTTGTATTGGTGACTCCTTTCACCCAGCAAGTGTGACCCTCCCATATAAATTAAAAGCGGGGGCGGGGAGGGGGGGGTAATTTAATGAGGGCTCGGGGCTGTCAGCCCCACAGAGCTGACAGCTTGCAACCCCCCACATAACCACCTTGCGACCCCCCCTGTTTGAGAACCCCTAGTTATAAACCCAAGTAAATGAAGTTTGAAGAATTCCAGAATCATACTGATTAGAAACAAAAAAATATCTCAGAGGCCAAAAGGACGGCAGTAAAGAAAATGTGTAGATATGAACATTAAGGAAAGGGAAAAATCTAAAAGCTAAATATCCTCAAGAGCAAAGAAGGAAAACACTGACAGAAAATGAAGGGATATTTGCATAACTAAAACATTATGAGTAGAGCTGGTCAAAGTTTCTGATTTCAATGAAAAACTCGGAGGGTTGTGTCAATTTTTCCATAAAACATTTTTGACCAACTATAGAGCCTGTCAAAAATTAATAACAAAATTTGAAAGTTTGAACTTTGGTGAAAATACTAAATAAAATATGAAAACTTTGATTTTTTTTGTTTTTGACCAGCTTTCATTATGAAATATTGAACAGCAACATGCACTTGGCCTCCCAAATATTTCTACAACTAAATACCCTCTCTGTAGTGGATTTTAGGAAGATAGTCTGACATCTAATCTGATAGCTTGTCCTTTACAACAGCCAGTGCCAGATATTCCTGTGGAAGGCATAAAACTCTCATGTTCTACCTCATTGCACAGCACTACACCATGGGGGCAGCATTGGGGGAGTTAATGGGGATTATAAGAGCTGGTAATCATGTTGCTATTTACCTGAGCAATATTAAAAAATGGACTGGCATTGGCATTGTAGATATTTACCACAATAATATCCTGTGGCACTGTGTTAACCAGGCTAATTATATATTGGATTCAAAGTCCTATTATCTACTTAAATGTGTTGTCTTTTAAAGTTTAATGTTCTATTGTCCTTTATTAATGGAAAGGTAAATGGGAGCATTTGACTGACTTTTTCCTCTGCCATTCACACTTCTGCATAATTCTCTCTCATCTCTCCTCTCACTTCTTTTTCCACACCAAATAGTAGTTTAAATTCCCTGAAGGACTACATTGGCTCATCCTGGTACAAATTTTTGCATTGATCTCTGTGATCAAACCTCCACCCTTGAACCTCAAGGGCCCACAGTGTGGGGAAACAAGGAGCTCACCCAGTAACAAAAAATGGATGTCACTGACTGAAAAGATGCTTGATCAGGCCTGAGCTGCCAGACAGTCCACCTGGTCAGCAGCTCTCCAGAGAATTTTCCATCAGCAGAGCTCTTGTGGAGCATCAGTAGGAATTCAAGCGATCTCCCATAATGGAAAACACAGAGGGAGGAGGGCAAAAACAACCTCCACCCCCCCAACTCCAAGAGTGTATCTCCCTTGAGATGCATGGAGCTCTTACTGTCATGAGTAAGGCTATGAGTATGTCACAGAGGTCACGCAAGTCACGCTCCCAGCCCTGCAGGGCATGGGGGATACCCTCTTTCAGCTTGGCAGCTCCCATCCTGCAGGGCTGGGGAGATCCCCTGGAGCTCCCTAGCCGCCACCAGCAGGAGACCCCGCAGATCCCTGCTCCAGCAGGGGACCCCTGAGCTCCCAGCCCTGCAGAGCAGCCAGAGATCACGCCCCAGTTCCTAGCCCTGCGGTCAGGTGTCCCTCCCAGCCACTGGACCCTCCTTCCTCCCCATTTTGTCATGGATGTTTTTAGTAAAAGTCAGGGACAGGTCATGGCTTCTGTTAATTTTTGTTTATTGCCCATGACCTGCCCCTGACTTTTATTAAAAACATCCATGAAAAAATTGTAGCCTTAGTCATGAGGAAGTGTGCTCAATGTCTCTTTAAAATATCTCCTGATATGGAAACCCCCTCCCTATGCTCTCATCCTTTTTCTTATGACTCTCTGTATGTTTTCCACTTTTGCCATGTGTTTTCTGAAATGTCCTTCCCAGAAACTGAACTCTACAGTGAAACAGGGCTATACATCAATTTGTCTACAGTAATGGCTCTATAATATTTTCCTTATTATTTTTTGTCCACTTTCTAATACAGCCTAACATCTTATTCACTTATACATTGAGCAAATACCCTCATTAAATTGCTCATAATGACATTTTGACTTTTCCTGAGATGTTACAGTTCATTCAGAATCCAGCGGTGTGTATCAGTAATTTAATTCGTTGCTTTCAAAAGTGCCTTTCTAAGCACTTATCTGCTGTGAATTTAATCTTCTGTGTTTCCCAGTTACCTAGTTGTGTTAGGCCCTTCTGAATTACTCACCTCTTTTTGAGCTTTAATTAACCTAAATAATTTGGATCATCATTAAATATGACCATCTCACTTTTCTCCTCCTCTTCCAGAGTTTAAAAGTATATGTACACTCTGAATAGATGTAGATACATTGAGTAACAAGCCCAGGTTCTGAGGCACTCTGCTGTAAATAGAATTCCTTAAGGTAAAACAGGGCCCAGAATCATTAAAGGTCAGGAGTTTCCCCAAAATATCACTCCACTATAGGATCCACTTAAAACACCAGGGGCTGAATTCTCAGGTGAACTGGAAGAGGTCCACCACCTCTCTCATCCCAGATTCTAGGAGGAACTGGGGTCTGGATCAGCCCCTGGCACAAGTGGGAGCAGACTTAGGGCTGCTCCAAGCTGCACCAGCATGTAACAGTTTCAAAGGATCTATTTTTCTGGTAGGGACTGGCTGAACATAGCATGTTCAGCCTTAGCCTCTACTACCCTGTACATTGGGATGGAGGACATAGTTGACTGTGCTGGCTCTATGCTAGCCTAAGGGTATGTCTACACTGAAATTAGACACCCGCAGTGGGCCCATGGCAGCTAGCTCAGGCTCAGGTTGTGGGGCTGTTTAATTGGGGTGTTGGCGTTCAAGCTCAGACTGCAGCCTGAGCTCTAGGACCTTCCCACTTTGCAGGGTCCCAGGGTTAATTGCAGTGTAGACATACCCTAAAATTCCCCAATAATAGGCCTGAGACATTTTCAGCTACCCATTTAGGGCAGCTTTAACTCCAGTGGCATAAACAAGGCCCAGAATAGGCCCTCTTCCTGATTCCAAAATCTACCATCCTCTAGCTTCCACATAGCCCCAATCCAACCACCAGCCCCCTAGTTTCTGCCTAGCTCCTCTCTAGCCCCAATCAAACCCCCTCCTTGCTCCTCCTGACCCCTAGGTCATGCCTAGCTACCCCATAGTCCCAATCCAGCCCTCCCATCCACCTGCTCTCGTATAGCTTCCCATCAGCTCCCCCTGCTCCTCCCTTAGTCCTGCTCTAGCTGCTCCAGCTTTCCCTCAACCCCCCTCTAGTCCCCTTCTGTCCAACCTTCATCTCCCCCAACCCATCTAATCACCTCCCCAGGTTCTTTTAACTTCTCTCCTGCTCCATTATTGCCCTGATCCACCCCTCAGCCCTGTTTCAGGCCCACACAAGCCCTCCCCCAGTTCCCTGTCAGGCCACTCCAGCTCTGCTCCAATCTCTCCCTTCCATCCCTATTCCCCCAGCTCTGGACCAAACCCCCACTGAGCTCCACTCCAACTCCCTTCCCCCACCCTCAACAGCTCCCATCCAGATCCCCAACTCTACCCAGTTCTGCTCCACGCCCCCAGTCACCCAGCTCTGATTTAGCCCCCTCAATTCCCCCTCTGCCAACCCTCCCTCTCCTCATGCAAAGCAACTGATACTTTTACCTCATGCTCCATCTCTATGGGTGCCCCCGTGTCCAGGCTGCCTCCCATCCCAGCTCATCCCCCATTGCTGTGATCCCCGCCCCCCAGACATTCTCTCTGCATCCTTTCTAGCAGCTCATGCTCCGGGCTAAGGGTGGCCCTGGCTGGAGGGGGCCCCCATTTCCAGCCTCCCCCCTGCCCTGGGGGACCAGGGAGCCCTGCTCTCCCTGGCAGCCCATTTGGTAGGATCCCAATAATCCTTGTGGTCTCTGGCATGACCGCACCACTTGCACCATTGTAGTTATACCACTATTTAACTACCCCTTGTACCACCAGAGGATTTCTCAGCCATCCTGTATAGTGAAGATTGATGAAAAGAAATAATTTACGTTCTCTGTAGCCTCCATATCATCACTGATTGTCCCCTACTCTCTGGTGGTCTAAGAGGTGCTGAAAGACTGTTGTACTTAAAAAAACGGAGTTTTTGCCTATCCATATAACTGAGAATTCCTCTTGCTCTTCTTAATATCCATTTTACAGTGACCTGCTGCTTCACTTGTGTGTTCCTCAGTTTCATTTTACAGTTTTTAAAATATTGAACCTTTTTTTAGTTTTTATGTGCCCCTCGCTACTGAGGTATCCAAACACCTCACAAGCTTTAATGTATTCACCCTCACAACAGTACTGTGAGGGAGGGAAATGCTATCATCCCCATTTTATCCCAAGAGCAGGTAAAATGGAGATGGATTCTGGAGATTTTGGGTCAATTACTGGCTCTGCCACAAACTTCCTGGGTGACTCTGGGCAAGGTATTTAATCTCTGCTTGCCTCAGTCCCGGGGAGTACATGGGCATATAATACTTCCCTGCCTGAAAGGGAAGACAAGGGCAAATTCATTAATGTCTGTGAGGGGCTTAGGCACTTCAGTGATAGGAGTCTAAGTGCTTCCAAAGATACATTATCTACGCTGCCTTGGTTTGCCTCAAACTCTGAATAAGAAGAGACTGTTTTTAGTTAAATTTGTCTATTACCTTTTAGCTCACACTGTAAACAACAGTGCCTGTCCACTAGGAACTGTATTGAGGCAACCAACTCATTTCATAGACCACAGAACAGCTGCCACAACAGCTTTATCACTTAACACTTGGAAAAGCACTCTGTACACATGCAAATTATTAGCATTACCATATTATTAATACAACTTTGGATCATTATTGATATGGACTAGAATCAACCCTGCAATCTACCAGTGACAAGCTCTATGTCCTCGTGACAGCCCCCTGACTCTCCCAATACCAAACCTTTGGATATTTTTCAAGGGCAATAAATTTATATAAGCATTCCAGCATCAGCAGCACTGAAGCCTGCACAAGATTATATAATTAAGGGGAAATAGTTTCACCCACGGACTAATAATTTAGAGAAAAATTGTCAAAGAGCACTTTTTAAAAAAAACAACATGATTTCCTCCGACACCAAATGTCTGAGCACGAGAGAGGAGCAGGGTGGATGAACTCATCACAATATGTGCACCTATACCCCAGGATCCATTAGTCCCAATTTAATAGTATTTCTCTAAAGGCAGTTGTGTTGGACAAGGCTTGGAGTCTAGAATACTCTATTTTATTCACAGAACTGGTACAGTTCAGATGGCGCACGCTGCCCTACATCATCCAGGGATGAAAGTTCAGTGATCTGAAGGAGAACAGGTTTAGTCTCTATATTCAGTCAATCCTCCTCCTCCCTACTGAGATTATTGAGTCTGTTTTTTTAATGTAGACTCCTGACCTGGATTGGTGACCTGTTAGAAATGAGTTCGTGGTCTCAAACAGCCATCATATTGAAACTGAAGTCAAGACACCCAGACAGATGTGAAAACCTTATTTCCAATTTCCCAAGCTGTCCGGTCCACTCACACAGTTACTCGAATAGAAGAGCTTTACAGCCATGTAATAGGAAACAAGCTCAGATTTTAATCTATTTAAAAAAATACCACCTGGCCTGTAGTGACTATCTACCATTCCCAATGAAGCCACAGGCCCTGTGATTGAGACAGGATAGTAGGGAATGCTAAACTCAGTATTCAGTTTGCATGCCAACGGGAGGCACTCTTTTCTTAAAGAGTAAACTTTTGAATCAGATTTAGATTCCACTGGCCACACCTTAAAATCAATCATTCATTTCAAAGGGAGTTTTGCACATGAATCAATAGTAGCACATAACTACAAAGCAAAAGACACCCACAGAATGACAACCAATTTATGGCTGAACCAACCTCTTTGATAGTGAAGTTCTATACCCAGTTATCAAATACACTGTTTACAAGCCCCAAGAAATTCTCTTTAGTACAGGTTTCTTTTTGGTATGCTGCATTTTGCCTGAAGCAAACAAGCAATCAGCAGGTTTAAGCTGAATTCTTTATTCAAGCAAACGCAGAAATACACAGATCCACCATCTTGACTGATTTGTCACTCCAAATCCCTTCCCCAAGCTCCTGCTAATGTTTTCAAGCATGTATTGTATCTATTGAGTCCTGCTTTATTCAAGTAGCACTGGCTATCTTCTTACAGAGTGCCGGTCACTGCGGAATTTAGGTGCCATACAATAGATATGTATGATACAAAGCAACACAATTGTAGGTTTGCTTTTAAAAATTGTCCATCTTATTTTATTTTTAATCAGTAATATTCAAAGTGCTTTACAAATTGGATTTTGTTTGCTAACTTGCACTGAAAATATTTTGATTTTTTTTAAAAGACTAGTTTACATTGATTAGCCGTATTATGAGTAGTAGTACAAATACACTGGATTACATGGGATGTAATATGTAACAGCTCACCTAGACATGAATCATATGAGAATTTGAAAGGTAATTCCAGGTTTAAAAAAATGAAGTCATTTTAAAAAATAAAGTTTCCTAGTGATAACCACATGGGAAGTAGCTTTTTCATTGATCCATTAGTCAAGTGCACGTGTGTTTGCTTGTATTTATTTTTTGGCAAAGCCTGAGCTAAGGCAGGGGGAGTTGCTGACATAGCAAAAGGCTGGTTCTATTACAAAACAATAGCATTTTGAGTTTCCAACTGAAGCAATAGACTTAAGTTTAGCCTGCAGGTAATTGCCTGCTCTGGTAGACGTACATGCTACCTTTGCTCAAGCTAGCATGCTAACCGTAGCATTGTGCCCATGACAGTAAAGGTGGTGGCTTAAGCTAGCCATCTGAGTACATACCCTGGGTGTGAGGCGGGATTGTAGTGGGACGGCTAGTCCAAGATGCCACCCGCACTGCCATGGGCACAGCGTTATTATTAGCATGCTAGCTCAAGCAGAGTTGGGACATGTACATCTCCCAGAGCTGGGAATTATATCTATATATATTATACAGTTGCCATGTAGATACACCGTAAGACACAGTCCTGGCCCCAGTGAGTCTGCAATCTGCATGGATGAACAGGAATTTTCTTCCACAGCACATTGATAGGACTTGGGGGTGAAGGGTTGGGAGAAGGTGCAGAATAGTGTCTTGCCTTTCTCTCTAGACAAGAAACATCTGGCATGATCAGCTGAGTGTACCCCACACAATTAACTATTAGTAGCTCATTGCAGTGTAGATGTACCTTTTGTATGTGTTTGTACAGGACTCAATGAGGCCCTCATCCTGGTAGGAATGTTGTTCTTGGGGTTAAAGTACTGGACTGGGACTCAAGAGAGCTGCACGCAATTCTTAGCTCAGCCACAGATTTCTTGAGTGGTCTTGAACACGTCATTTGGGGGCAGATTTTCATAGTGCTCAGCATCCATTTATTTCCATTCTTCTCAGTTTAGGGGCTGTAGCAAAATGGCTACCCCAACACACTCCCTACTGGCTGGTTGGGGCACTGCAGCAACTTTTGCCTCTGTTCCCCCCACTGTCCTTCAGTCTACTCCAGGCATAGGAGTGTTCTGGCCTGCCAGACAGGCCACATTATAAAGTCCTGCCCCTTCCAGAGCCATGGAGTCCTTTATCAAAGACCAACAGAAATACACAAAACAACTGAATCGTCAGCCCAGCTGGGCTAAGTAGGCTTCCTCTTCCTCACAAGCACGTCTTGACTGCTAGAGTTTGTCTCCATGCCTAGCCCCAGGCTCCTGAGCCTCAAACAACCCCATTGTCTAGGGCCTGGCACACTTCTCTGCTCACTCAGGGGTTCAGCCACACTGCTACTCCTCAGGTTTCCTGCCTCTAGTCAGGCTTCCAACTTATCCTGGAAGTAACCTACCTGCTTTTCTCTCCTAGCCTCATCTCAGCCATCCTTCAGGCTGATTCCAGAGAGAGGCCAAGTCTCACCTCTTCTCCTCTCTCCCACTGGGCTCACCCAGCTCTTTGAGACAAGCCCCTTCTTTTCCCCAGATGCAGCTAATCATTAAGTTCAGCCACCTGATCTTCAGTCAGTCAGGCTTGACTCTGGGAGTGTGTGGGGGTGGGCAGTAGTTGACTCTGGGAGTGTGTGGGGGTAGGGCAGGACCAGTGCCCTTTTGAAATGTGGCTATTAATCTGTGACTCAGTTTATCATCTGTAAAATAGGGATAATAATCCCTTTCTCCCACTCTTTATCTATTTAGATTGTTTAGATTTAGATTTGGATTTATCTATCCAGATCAAGAATGGATGTCTTTCTACATGGTATGCTTTAGTTCAACTTTGATTGAGGAATTAGTGGGTGAAATTCTACGGCCTGAGTTCTACTGGAGAAAAAATGAAGATTATTAAGGTTTTGTTTAGATTTTAAAATCTATCAATAAAATTATATTTAGTGTTGAATTCAGTCCTGCTGATGGAACAGGAGTCAATATGGTTTAGTATTTAATCCCATTATTATACAGGCAATTGTCCTTTGATTTTTCTCTCAAATCCCAGTAATGTGAATTTTGGTGCATTAGTATGAATTCAGAAATTAGTAGAAGAAATATTGCACTATATGATATCCGAGACACACCTGAATTGGAACCCTGGGTCTAAAACCCCTTGAGCTTTCGGGAAGGGATCCCAATCCAAGCTTTGAAGGCCTTTAAACAAATCTGAATCCAGATTGATGCTGTTATTTTGTTGGTTGGATAGGAAAACAAAGAAAATGTCACTTTATCCAGGTTTCTGCTTTGGGGCCCAATGATCCTCTCCATTTTCAAGAGTGGAAGGCATAAAATTGGGTGGATCAGAGGGAGCAGGGTGAAAGTGGGAGGAGGAAATGCCCACCTTCATATCATGCTTACCGTTTTCCCTCAGACCATGGGAACACCTTTGCAAGTCCCCATCTATGGAGTTAAGGATTTGTGGTTGAGAGGGGGGTGAACCAAGGGTAGGAGATGTCTGGACTGCAGGAATATTATTCTCTACAGCATTGTTCCTCAATACAGGCGTGACTCTATTCCCCTCCACAATGTGGTGTCTCCTCTAATGTGTGAACCCTCATCATGAAGGGATGTGTCAGAGGCAACAGCTGGTAGGGCCTTCATGGAAACACAGCTCCGGAATGAACCAGGTAAATAAGGCATCTGGGAAGCAGTGCAGAGTGATGAGGATCCATGCAGAAGGCTCTGGAGTTCCTCATTTTCCCAAGATTCATGCAGATCTTAGGACATCAGGAGTCTTAGAAGACTGAACCTTTTGCCAATTCATTAGGCAAATCATGTCCCTCCCCTGATTTGGAGGAAACAGAGGATGTGAATAAATTGGAGAGGGTTCAGAGAAGAGTCGCGAGAATGAGTAAAGGATT
Organism: Chelydra serpentina; assembly: GCA_037349315.1. Classification (NCBI taxonomy): domain Eukaryota; kingdom Metazoa; phylum Chordata; order Testudines; family Chelydridae; genus Chelydra; species Chelydra serpentina. The sequence goes on from JBAIAC010000048.1 coordinate 24,723,907, forward strand.
AGAAAATATGCTTTGTGGTGGTAAACCTAATAGATTGAGATATTTGAGTCTAACAAAGAGAAGGTTAAGGGGTGACTTTATTACAGTCTATAAGTATTTAGATGGGGAACAAATATTTAATAATGGCCTCTTCATTCTAGTAGAGAAAGGTATAACACGATTCAATGGCTGGAATTTGAATCTAGAAAAATTCAGACTGGAAATAACGTGTAAATTTTTAACAGTCAGAGTAATTAACCATTGGAACAATTTATGAAGGGTCGTGGTGGAGTCTCCATCGCTGACAATTTTTAAATAGAGATTGGATGTTTCTTCTGGAAGATCTACTCTAGGAATTATTTTGGGGATGTTCTATGGCCTGTGTTCTACAGGAGGCCAGACTAGATGATCACAGCAGTGCCTTCTAGCCTCAGAATCCATGAAAACTCTCACTTTCCCCCTGTGCAGGTAATTCAGGCATAAGGTAGAATTTAAGCCTTAGAGATTTTGTACTGATCTCTAAATACCATTGAGATAAAAAGGTAATCTGTCTGCATGGACAGTATTGATTCAATGTACTGAATACTGAAAGAAACAGAGACAAGTTCTGCTCTCATTTACAGATGAGTCTCCACTAACGTCAGTGGAGTTAATGTGAATTTGCACCACTGTGACAGAACAGAATCTGACTTCATGTATCTAATTCTGCATTTTCATTTTTAAAACAAATTCAACAGTTAATCTTTTTGGCACGATACTGTGTGTATAAGTAGGAATAACTGCAAAGTAAAATAGCTTTGCAAAGATATTTCTAGTCTAGATTAACTGAAAGCATTATTAGTTGGCTTGTGTGTTTGCATTAAATAAGGACAAATATATTTTTACATGGTGTCACTGATGGCTTGCTTACTAATGCTTAATGCTTCTGAAGCCAGGGGCCTAGTTATAACATGGTGACATAAAATATTAAATCAAGTTATAACTCAGAACATTACATCCTCAACCTTTATGGGCAGGGCTAAATTTCTTTCACTGTATTGAAGCATCTAGATGGCCTATAGACATGTGATCTTAATAGCTTTAGCACTTTAAGCTAGGTCAGGCCTGGTAAATACTTGGATGAGAGACTTCCAAGGAAAACCCATGATGCTTCCAGAGTAAGAGTCCTGCCTAGCCTTCAGTTTGAGTAACTACATTCTGCCTGAGATTTCATTTTGACAGTATTCTTCTTCACTACTCATCTTAAAGAGTTGTGTAGTATTTGTGTGTACAGTTATATAGTAATAGCTCTTCTATCCTCCATCCACTGGAGGATCTTATGATTTACAAATATTCATCCATTTAGCGTCATAGCTCCCCTCCAAGGTAGTAAAGACATGCCCATTGTAAGTGACTTGTCTATGATAATGAACTGTTACAGGGTGTCTGGTCCTTCCAAAGGGAGATAAGTCAGCCCACCTGTGATACAGCTGATTTGCCTCCCTAAGTGGACTGGAGAGAATGAAGCAAGTCATGTGATAGGAAGTCATGTGACTAAACCAGGCCTCTGAGGGGGTAGAAAAGCAGATGCCCGTAGATAGTCGAAAGGGATGGAACTGCTGAATGAAGTTGCAGGGAGAGTCTCCTGCAGAGGTCCCCAAAAAAGGGAATTGTGGCTGGGGAAGATGCAGCTGAAAGTTTTTTGTTTTCCTTTTGGGAAGAAGGCAGAGCAGGCCTTGCATCTTCTCCGGCTGCTCAGAGAGTAGGAGGAGACAGTACCTAAGGAAGAAGTGGCTGTGCCCAGTTTATGCCTGTATATGGAAGACCCTCTCTTTGTTTTGGAACTTTGTTTTAATAAAATCAGACCCCAAGAAGGGCTGTTATTAGAGTTGTGAAAGCTTTTTGTGTGCTCTTTTTTTTTTTTTTTTAATAAACCAAGATAGGAAACTGAGGCAGGGTGCTGCAGAACCACCACTGGCCACAAGAGGGGGTGTATGTGAGAGGCAGCCAACCTTTTTACACACATATAGTCTGTGGCAAAGTCAGGGATACAACAGAGGACTCCTGACGCTAAAGTTGGTCGGAAACATTTTCAGTGGAACAGTTTTTGGCTGAAAACTACCGTTTTGTTCTGACGTTGTTTAGATTAATTGTATATCAAAATATTAATTTTATTATTTGTATATATTATATTTTATATATATATATAATTAATATAAATGTTTAAACTAACTGAAATGAAACATTTAAATGGTTCCAATAAAAAATATTCAGAAGCTTTGTTTCTTGGGATATTTCAAAATTTTAGTTTTTCATTCTGACTGGGAGCAATTGCTCCCCCCCCCAACTGTTGGAATCTCCCACAGAACAGAAATTTGAGTTCCCAACCAGCTCTTCCCAACATTGTTTTTTTTGGTGGTGGTGGTGATTAACCATTATACTGACCGTAAGTAGCTGCTGCATTTCACCCTAGAGGTGTCTGTGTCTGTGCTGGGTTACCTACCAGCAGAGTGTTTTGGGATGCTTCAGGATGTGCTACACTGGTACTTTTATGGTGTAACAATAAACTAGTCCAGCCAAGGTGCTGCATCCTCTTCAAAGACCTAATCCTGCAAGGTGCTGAGCACCTTCAATGCCAACTTCTTGCAAGAGGCACCGAACTTGTTGAAGGATGAGGCCCCAAAATTTTTGGTTCCTCATTTTCAGGAGACTGCTATACCTGAGAAGATGGATTCACTGTGCAAATGTCTTGACATAGTGCAGGACTGTCTACAGTTGATAAAAAGCTGGAGAACAGCTACTAAAAATCCAGTGACTAGGTTTAAGAGTTACTGATCTGCAGCCCTCATCTTCTGCTTGGGAGGCAGTAATTTCAGTCATGATGAAAAATAGCAAAGCTTTCTGACACAGAATAAATGAAGTGGAAAACCGGGCACATATTTTGAATCAAGGATTATAAACCACAGCATGCTGAACCTGGCTCCTGAGAATTCACGGCATGGTTATTCATAGAGTCTAAGGCCAGAAGGATCATCAAGTCTGACCTCCTGTTATTTGAAACGCTGATTCACACAGCAGTTTGGGGTGAGCTCACTAACATTTTTGGCCCACCCCAAACTTCTCAAACTCCTGTCCAGTGAAGTCACATCACTATGCACATTGTCAGTTTTAGGAGTGTGAGGATGGTCAGCCAGATGACTCATTGGGAATGCATTTCATCCCAATTTAACTGACTCAGTTTATTCACAAAAGGAGGCTATTCTGCTGCCACCATAATATTCGTTCTTCTTTTTTACTGTGTGGGTGAAATGAATGAGTGTAATCCATCTCACTCTACCACTTCACTAGTTCCCTCTGCTTCCTCCCTCGCAGTATTGCCTCTCCTCCAGCATGCACTTGCTCTCTTACTTTCACTGTGTGTGAAAAAAGGAAGAACGAAAGGGGGTTACAAGGACTCTCCTTACTTCTCCAAAGCTGGCTGCACACAAATTGGCTGGGGAAAAAAAGAGAACCAGAACTTCCTCCCAGGTTGGTCACACAGAAAGAAGCTGGGAAGGGGGAGGGAGGTGGAGCTTCCTTACTCGGGCAGGGATTTGCTGCTGCATGCAGTGGTTGCCAGCAGGTGTCACAGCTGAACAACTGCTGCTCTGTCAGCTACTTCTGTTCTCCCATGGCCTCCTGAACTCACTAGAGGGGCTCAACAGAGAGCCCAGGGAGGAAGATTTGGCAGCAGGGAAGCAGGGGAAGAATGGAGTTAGGACATCAGTAGGGATGTGTAGGAGCATGTGGGGGGCCAGAGTTGTTAGGAATAGTGTGATCTCTGCATGGGGTGGGAGTGGGGGCACTCAGGAAGGTGAGTAGTCTGGGCCAATCAGGGGTAAAGTCAGGGGCATAACAAGGGCTTGAAGAGGGGGAAGGCACATCACTCAAGCTGTTTCTGGCGCTACAGAGCCAGACCTGCCATGCAGACAGCTTCCCCAACCACCTCATCATATGAACCACAGGAGGCTTGAAATACCAGCGCTGCTAGCTTTGATGTGAAACGTCATCCAGAGGAAGGGGTGTCACTGGGGCTCAGTGCTAAGTGGTTTCACTGGAGGGCACAGATAACCCCCTCACTTCATGAGGAATTGGGGTGCAGGAATATGGGGGGAATGAGGGTAGGTAGAGCACAGGGATGTGAGGGAAGGGGAAAATTGGGGACATAGTGCCAGGAATATCCCTCCAATGCTGCCCCCATTTAATGCCCCCCCATTATAGCCCCTTCATAACTGCTGCATAAAATTAGATACGATGGGACATGATGAGCTGTACAGAATGACAAATGGTATGGAGAAGATAAGTCAGGTGCTGCCAATTCCCTCTCTTCATCTTGCTAGAACAAGAGGTCAGTCAATGAAACGGGAAGGCAACAACACTAAAAAATGTACTATATATTTTTTGAAAACCAAAACAATTCACCCCCATGGAACTCCTTGCTGCTAGATACCATTGAGGCCAAGGTCTTAGTAAGATTCAAAACAGGATTCGAGGTTCTTATATGGAGAACATCCACAATTAGATTAGGGAGGATATTTTAAAAATATAATAAGAACTATAAGCCCTTCATATCTCGGAATATAAAACTACCACTAAAAGTTAGGCTTAAGGAGAAACTTCTCATTTGGGCAAGTGTCTCCCTAATTGGCACAGCAGGATTTTTTGCCTTTCCTCTGAAATATTCGGTACTGGCTGTGATGAGAGATAGAACACTGTAACTGGGTAGCTCGCTGGTCTGATCTAATGTAATTCCTATTCCTGAGCACTAAAAAAGCAGTGTTTTAATGAGAAGCAGAGAGCCAGTCGTCACCTTAATTTAGTAGGAACGGACCAAAGTTGTGAGCAGTGCTTCTGGTAGTAAGTAGTTAAAAGCAGGATTCAGAGATTTCACATGCTCTTCATTAAGAGAGAAATTGGTCGTTTAACATGAATCCCGTATGACAGAGAGAAGAAGATCTTCGCTTGTCTAAAGCTTGTATAATTGCTACATGAAGAAAACACTGTTACATAATAACAGCTCTGGTTTTAAAAATAACATTTGCTTTCCCTCCTCACCTAGCTTTGCCACTAAGAATTCCATTTTTTAAATTTCCGTCCCCCCCAACTGCATTTTCAGCAAAGTATGTAAAAAATAATAACTTTTCTCTTGCGAGGTTTAATTTTTCTAGTAGCAAAACAAATGGATAACCGATCAGTCCTTTTATTAACAACATATAGGCAAATCTTTCAAAGGAAGCGAAGTCTCATTATCAGAGAAAAGCCACAACCAAGCATCAGGCATCATTATAGTTGCCATTCAGGGGAATAAACAAAATGCTTGCTTTGTACAGTTTTACCCCCAAAGGTGTCACGGGGATAAGAGTTCTCATTTTGATACTGTGTTCAGAGTCTGCACTTCCAAAATATCAGTGATAAAAGGACTATTAAACAAAGTCTTCAGCTGAACCAGATCAATACACACAAACAAGCATCATTCTTTCCTCAAAAATACTATCACTGTCAGTCACATACAATAATGTGCACTGTGACTTCTTCCCTGAGTCCATCAAGTAGTCAGTGTACTATTAGAATGACACACATCACATGGTTGCATCGGGGAATTATGCCACATTGTTTCCTTCTACAATTAGGGGCATCACCTCTTTAAACTGACATCAGGTGAGGGCCAGAGGATTCTATGTGCCAAAAGCTTGAATTTCCCTCCCATATTTAAGGGGACCACACACTCCTGTCGCAGATGATTTTTTGACTGATGACATTTGATCGCATGTTGGGTGTCCTTCCTTCCCACAAATGTGCCTTCTCAAGTACCACTTCCCCACAGTCCATCAGATTTTCCAGAAGAGATTGAAGGAGTGCTTGCCTGGGGCACATTTTTCTTCCTCCCTACATTCAACTGTGATTTCATCTTGGCTTGTTTATTCAGTGACAGCCTCTTGGGAGCTTGACTGACACAGCCTCAGAGCTGCCAGACCTAATCCTCGTGTCCCAGCCACTGACTTAACTCTGCATTTGAGTAGAAGACCAACACCAGACTGAGGTACAGGGCACTACACATCCCCAGAGTTCACTGGTCCTCTTTCTTCCTGGGAAATTTTCCTCATCTGGTACAGAGGCACATGGGACAGAAGGAATTCACAGACACCTAGATGTGAGTCCTGCTGTTCTCTCCTGAGCAATCACACTGGAAGAGCAGCCCACCCATGCCAACTACCCTGACTGCCTGTCCTGTCCCTCCCTTTAGCAAGCCTGAGATGCCACCAGTGCACACTCAGGTGAAAAATGCATGGTTGAGACCTATCACATTCCTAAACAGATGGCGTTACACCAGGGGTGGATTTGCTTCAGGATTTACACTGCATTATCTGTCTATGTGTGTCAGGTGTGCATAGCTGCAATATCTTCCTGCATCAGACTTCAATCTCTCTACCTGACAGCTGACATGTCAGTTCAGTGGCATGTCTGGTATGCACCATGCTGGAAAGCTCAAGGCTATGTCCCATCATGAAAACGATTGCGCTTTAGGCCCAACCCTTGGCTGTGGCAGCTGTATGGTAGCAAGGCCATTGGCCATTATCTTTGACAAATCATGGCAATCGGGGGAGGTACCGGATGACTGGAAAAAAGCTAATGTAGTGCCCATCTTTAAAAAAGGGAAGAAGGAAGATCCGGGGAACTACAGGCCAGTCAGTCTCACCTCAATCCCTGGAAAAATCATGGAACAGGTCCTCAAGGAATCAATTCTGAACCACTTAAAGGAGGGGAAAGTGATCAGGAACAGTCAGCATGGATTCACCAAGGGCAAGTCATGCCTGACTAACCTAATTGCCTTCTATGATGAGATAACTGGCTCTGTGGATGAGGGGAAAGCAGTGGATGTGCTATTTCTTGACTTTAGCAAAGCTTTTGATACAGTCTCGCACAGTGTTCTTGCCAGCAAGTTAAAGAAGTATGGGCTGGATGAATGGACGGTAAGGTGGATAGAAAACTGGCTGGATGGTCGTGCTCAACGGGTAGTGATCAATGGCTCCATGTCTAGTTGGCAGCCGGTATCAAGTGGAGTGCCCCAAGGGTCGGTGCTGGGGCCGGTTTTGTTCAATATCTTCATCAACGACCTGGAGGATGGTGTGGACTGCACCCTTAGCAAGTTTGCAGATGACACTAAACTGAGAGGAGTGGTTGATACGCTGGAGGGTAGGGATAGGATACAGAGGGACCTAGACAAATTAGAGGATTGGGCCAAAAGAAATCTGATGAGGTTCAACAAGGACAAGTGCAGAGTCCTGCACTTAGGACGGAAGAATCCCATGCACTGCTACAGACTAGGGACCGAATGGCTGGGCAGCAGTTCTGCAGAAAAGGACCTAGGGGTTACAGTGGACGAAAAGCTGAATATGAGTCAACAGTGTGCCCTTGTTGCCAAGAAGGCTAACGGCATTTTGGGCTGTATAAGTAGGGGCATTTCCAGCAGATCGAGGGACGTGATTATTCTCCTCTATTCGGCACTGGTGAGGCCTCATTTGGAGTACTGTGTCCAGTTTTGGGCCCCACACTACAAAAAGGATGTGGATAAATTGGAAAGAGTCCAACGGAGGGCAACAAAAATGATTAGGGGGCTGGAGCACATGACTTATGAGGAGAGGCTGAGGGAACTGGGATTGTTTAGCCTGCAGAAGAGAAGAGTAAGGGGGGATTTGATAGCTGCTTTCAACTACCTAAAAGGGGGTTCCAAAGAGGATGGATCTAGACTGTTCTCAGTGGTAGAAGATGACAGAACAAGGAGTAATGGTCTCAAGTTGCAGAGGGGGAGGTTTAGGTTGGATATTAGGAAAACTTTCCCACTAGGAGGGTGTTGAAGCACTGGAATGGGTTACCTAGGGAGGTGGTGGAATCTCCTTCCTTAGAGGTTTTTAAGGTCAGGCTTGACAAAGCCTTGGCTGGGATGATCTAGTTGGGGTTGGTCCTGCTTTGAGCAGGGGGTTGGACTAGATGACCTCCTGAGGTCCCTTCCAACCCTGAGATTCTATGATTCTATGATTCTAAGGCATGCTGCACATGTGTGCAATGGATCCAACTTTAATAAAGATGTCTACAAAACATAGTAGTAGTGCAAGGGTTAAAACCTAGCTCTAAAAGTGCACTAAGTTGCATTATCTTTAGGGTTTTAAATTAAAACTGTCTGAAATGGGCAGTGAGTGACTGAAGCAGTGCCCTGTGCATAGAAGTGAATTCCGTGTCACCTTCCCCGCCACTCCAAGTGATGTCCTGGCAATGACACATGGGAAGTGTAATTCTTTAAGATGATTGCTATTCGTGCATCACTGGGCTGGCAGGAATGTTGTAATGTTGAAATAGTCAAGATTTTTTTTGTCTGATATGAGCAGTTAAATTACAAAGGTAATTATGTTTATGACTGTGCAGTTCAGTGGAGTGCATAAATGTCAATCCCCTGTGAGTTTACTGCTCAACCCAAGTTTGTCTTTGTTTGGAAAATGTTATCGTCTTACCCTTTGGGGGTTTTTGTAAATCACACCAGGTGAATTGATGAGTGGTAGGGAATTGTATAATTTCTCCTGCCAAAATCCAGCCTGTGGGAGACAGGAAGCCCATCGTCAGAGCTTCCCTCTTGATTTTGGGGACCTATAAATATAAAGGATAATCTCATCTTTCAGTTTAAAAAAAAAGCCTCTAGCTCTTTTCTTTGAAAAGTCAGCCTTGAGGACGTCAGTCGCTACTGTTGATATTGTGTCGTTATTTTTTCTCTTAAGAGCACATGATTCACAGTTGGGAAGGACTAGCCTCTCTCCTGGACAACTAATATGGCCTCAGGGTACAGCTTACAGCTGTGAGAATCAGTGTGGTCTAGTGGACTAAGTGAGTAATATAGGAAGGGACTCCTGCACTCTAATCCTGACTCCCTTTGTGGCTTTATTCTATTTATTTAACCTTTCTACCTATGTTTCCCCATCTTTAAAATGGGAACAATACTTACCTGCCTCACAGGGGTACTGTGCCAAGCAGTTAACACTTCCACACAAATGTTAACATTGACTAGAATTTACACAAAACCCCCCATGGGCTGAGATCCTCGCAGCCTCCATTCCTCCAGCTTGATTGGAGAATTATCCTGTGGCTACATTTGTTTTTCATGTTCAGGGACCTTAGGACAAGCACCAGGTTTCCACTTCTCTTGCACAAGGCAGCAGAAGTCTGTCTGTTTACATTTGTCTACAGCACGTCACAACAGCGTCTGAACACTTCACTACAGCATCGCAGCATCCCCTCTTACATAAAATTAGTCTTAAAGGTGAGGGGGTGACCCATAGAATCACATCACTGAGCTTTCCCCGAATCCGAAGGCTAACTTTCTTTGTGGGAATGGGATCTCGGTGGGTAGGAGTTTGCTTGGTTTGGTAATGGGGAAGGGGGACAATTCTCACCAAGAAGACTAATCTACCCATCTAAAACACAGTGAGGCTTGTTATGCCTCCTGTTGAAACTTATGAGGAAGGCTCACATACAAGCCAAGGAGAGTCACACCTTGGTTCGTGTCTATTTTCAATGATTTCAGGATGTTTTGGTGATGTTCAGCAAATAGCATTCTGGGAGAATCAGTGATAAACGTGTGGTGTTTGCTATTCTGCTAATTAAAAAAAGCAAATACGACTATTCCAGCCACTTCAATTAACTGTTAATTGGCTCTAAACAGCAGGGATACAGTTCTTCACTCACGCCACTCTGTAATGTGAATGTCAATGTAGATTATTTTTTACATGGTTGAGAAAAAAGTGCACCTCAACATTTTATCCAAGCCCCTCCCCCCCAGCAATATTGGGAATTAACCACACTTTTTTTAGGTTGCTGCACAGCTGTGTTCCAGAATCTAAGATTTCATTTAACATAAATTAAGTCTCTTGCCCCTAAGTTTAGGAAGACATTCTTCCTTTTCTTATTTTCTTTTTGCATTCTTCTAAATGCTAAGCAGTGGTACTGATGTGGAGGTATTTGCCTGAGTCTGCAGAAAGCCTAAAATGCTAGCTGTGACAGAAGTGTGAATTGCCCCATTATTCCCAATGAGGAATCAGAAGGTTTCAGAATTAAATCTCAACTTCAAATAGCCATCTGTGAAATAGTTAATGTAGGAACATCAAGCTAATGTGCTTCTCCTTCATTGTTGGATGTGGTGGCAGGTATCGAGGTAGGGAGCAGTGGCTGTAGGTGCTGTGTAGGATTGATGGGATGGGGAAATGTGGAATTCAAATCACTACCCACAGATTCAAAGCCACCTCTTCCTCTGTTCAAAATGGAGAAGAAAGGTAAAGAGGCGATATCTCCCTAATACCAAAAGCCTAAACTTTGTCCTGTGCACCAGGCTGGGGAAGTAGATGATATAGTCTTCACCTCTCTCACTGAATATTTTTGTTTGCTGTTTGTCTGTGATGTTATGTCCATGGTGTTAGATATAGCGTTATGATTTAGTTAAGTAGTGAAAGGGTTAATACATTAAAATCTTATAGTATGTGCACAGCTGGATTCCATGTGAGTTACAGCCCTCCTGATATCTCTAGCCTGGAACAATAGAAGTGACACATTATTGCAACCAATGTTTAGTTTGGACCTGTGCTTGATTTGTCTGAAGACAGAGCTGTGCTGTCAAGCAATCCCATAGCTGCTGAAGAAGCATGTTGACTTCCAAGACCATTAGAGTACTCTGGATTTATTCTCTTCCATATATAATAGAAGTTAAGCATTAAGCGAAATCAATACACAACATATATAACCAGTCTGAAGCCATTACATTTGCATCTCAGTGGATAGACCTAATGCCTGGGGCTGCCCATCCGCACTGTCATTCCCAGAAGTAATTAGAAGCTTATCAAGGAGGTTTGATAGCCAGGCCTTCATTCATCACCAGGTGATTACTGAAGTGAGTCAGTCCCATCTCTGTTATCTTTGGTTGCTTCTCATGTCTCTGCACATGCCCAGACCCTCCCCCTATTAAAAAGGTCATGGATCTTTCAGAATGGTGGCGAGATAGAGCAACATGCTGATAACATGGTGTAATGTGCTGAAAAGAGCTACTACAGGAAAGTGTTGCTGTAACGCAATCTGCTTTTGAAAGAAGACCAAACAGAGTTACGTTTGAATAAAAGGTAGGATTCTAGTATCTCGCTGTTCTAGAATGTCGATTTTAAAGCTATCGACTGTGATTCTCAGACACACTATGGGGCCACTCAAGTGAACGTACTCTGTGTAGTTTTAGGTGCAGAGTCAGTGATGGGCGGGGAGGGGGGAGCTATTTTTTACTTTATCACCAGTATTTTAACCCTGTCAGAACATGTTGTCTTTGGTAGCAATAATTCTGAAGAACTCACCATTTAGTTTAAAAGGATTCAAAGATTTGTAGAAGCAGAACATCTTGCAAAACACCATGTGCTGAACAAGCCACCTCTTTCTGAGTTCTCTAGAATTTCGTGAACTTTTTACTTTGGGAACATTCTCTCTTCCTTTAATGCCATAGTAACAGCTGAGGGAAGAAAAAATGCAAGACTGTTGGAAGCCCCACAAGCTCCCGATTCAAGTCTCTTATGAGTCAGGTGATACACTTTTAGCCCTAACAGTAAGGTATCACCTACCAATGTGTCTTTTGCCCTCATACAGTACAGAACCATTTTCCCTGGCTAGCTCTGAGATTCTCTCACCAATCACTTGCATGGGTAATCTCACCCCAACCTCCACATTTCAGTTCCTGCTCAGTACACACCATGTGCCGACACAAATAGTTCTCTGCACCATTAAATGTTTGTCACTTTGTATCTACAGTGAAATGCTTAGCTCCCATTGCTTGCTACACATGACCTATTCTATCCAGCAGGATGTCAGCCCCTTCCCCTCCTGCTCCCTCTACTCCAGCCCGGTATGTTTCTCTCTCCTCTGGTTTCCTCACTCAGGGTTCATTTCTGCACTGTCTCATCTCTGCCTCTCTTCACCACCCTGCTGATGACCAATAACATGCTTAAGTCACAGAACTGTCTCAGTGCATTATTGCAGTGAGCTCTTTATAGAGAGCTCGATATAGCTCTTACTTTTGAAAGAAGTCTTTTTCCTTCTGGGTGTCTGTTTTTACAGTCTTCATACTAGTCTAGTCGTGAGTAATGAAGGCATCACATGGCTATTTTAAGGAGATCCCAAAGGGAATCTTTAGGGAATGGTTTGTTCCATTTGCAGTTTTTACTAACGTTATAAACAGTCTGTATGTGATACTATTGTCAGATCCATGATGTCAACACACTCCCACTGTGCATCATCTCCCCAGGCTTTTGTTTTAGGATGTATGGGGGAATTTACAGCAATTAGCCATTGTGCATCTGTCTGATTTGTGATGTTGTGTCTTGCTCTTCATTTATTTGGTTCTTAAACTTGTATTTGTATTTGGCACTTCTGTCAACTCAGAGCTAAGTAACTCACAGCTAAAGCTGAAATGTTTAATACTGATTTTTATTTCTGTACTATAGACCAAGTACTTTTAGACCAATTTATATTTGCATACGTAAATGAATGCATAAATATCCTAATACTCCTTAACATTGCACTGTCTGTAGTTGCTTGTAGTTTTATTGTGCTGCTTATTTTGGGTTAGCTTGTGAAACCCTTATTCAAGAAGTGCTCATGAATAGTTACTCACGTGTGTAAGATATTGACAATCTAGCCCCTTAGTGAATAAGCCCTGAAGCTAACAAAATTATAAATTTAAAGTATTTTATGTTGTTAGAACATTTTGGGGGCACAGATATCGTACAACAAAAATTAATACACATTGACAAATCTATACACTCTCTCACCTCTGGAAGCTTTTCTATTGTCCAAAGTGTTTCTAGCATTGGCAGGTCATGGTATATCAGACCTTGAAATCACAGCATTCAGATTAGAAGATGGCTTTTAGTTTGCACTTCAGTTCTGGCAAGATATTAATAGCAGCTCTCATTAACTGCTAGAGTTGGAGATTAACATTTTATACTTTCTGAAAGCTGGGATTCCAAGCTCAATGTTTAAGATTTCTGGTATGTGCAATTCTTGATCTAAGTCTTGTCACTGCCTTAAACTTAATTGGCTCATGTCCATCATCATCATCCCACTGCACACAGAACCAGCCTGAGGATTTGAGGAGGGTTAGCAAGGTGATCCTTGGAGATACAGACTTTCTATGTAAAATGAATCTCTAGTGTATATGGTGTATCTGGGGGGCAGAGAGGGGTTGTTAATTCCCCCCCCCCCCCCAGCCTCCTATTGCTGCTGTGGAGCCCAGCTGCTTTTTTTTTTTTTTCCAGCTATAGCACTGTGTTTACATCTCCAGGCATCTCTCCAGAAGGAAAAGGGTTAGAACTTATGCTGATTTAACTGGAAGCCGAGATTCCCCTTCATATATCTAGTTCCCCCATCTCATGGCAAATATTGGCAGGCCTGCATTTGCGGTTCCTTTTAAAGATGTAACAAGATACCCCAAACTACCCTACAAGCCCCAGGAAACACTACATCTTACAGCTCTCCTCTCTAGTCCTTGGGGACACTGCAGGTTTAAGAATTTTATTAAGATGATGTTAAAAATAAAAACAACGGTACAGAGTTTAAGCGTAGAAGTTTCTGGTTATCAGGGAATAAGGTACAGATTAAGGGGAGCGAAGTTCAATGTAGGATCCAATGGCGTAAGAAATACATAATCTGCAAGATCCCCACTTGGGGGTAAAGGCTTAATGGGTCAAAGTACAGCGATTGAGATATGAGGGTAAGTTGTTCATATCTAATGGCTATGTTCAGGTGTGGAGTAGAATGAGTGGGTACGATGATGAGGATGGATTCACCCTCATTTGGTGAGATTTAACATTCAGTGAGTTTATGGTTGCAGTGCATATGGTCCAGTGGGAAAAAGTCTCTCGGTCCCTTTCTCGTAGATGATGCACGATGTCGTTCCGGCTCACGCCTCCTGGTACTGTCGGTGGCTGGTGATGTGTTCGATGTAGATGTCCCTGGACCATCGGATGGTGTCCGAGACAATGAGGCGCCACATGAGCCATGCGTAGTGTCGACCGATCCCAAAGCAGCACACGCTCGTTGCAGGGGTCCCAGGAGCCCAGGGCTCCGACGATCAGGGCATCCATCTGCACCTCGTAGCCCTTCACTCATACTCCTTTTGCCCTCCTTCCCCTGCTCTCAAAACCACAATAAGCCCATGTGCACACACAATGCAGCAGGGGACTGACTCCCCAGACAGCAGAATCCCCTGGCCGCAGAAGAGGGCTGGGATTAGCTCTTTAATGCATAGCTTGCTTGCCTCATTCATCTGGGTAAAGATTATCTGGTTACTTTGGCCTGCCATGGCAGATTGCTAATACTGAGCACTCAGATGGCATCAGAGAAGGAGCAGAGCTATCACAACCAGTGCAAAGAAGAGGAGGTGCCTGAATCTTGTCTCCCTTATACTGGTATTAGGTCAGGATATGTCCATTGACTATAACGGGGGTGTCAGAGTGGCCCCACCCAGAGCACCTTCCTGTGGCAGGCTGTGGCACAACAGGCGTGATTGCCTCAGCTTCCCTCCCTCTGAGTTCCCAGTAACTCTATGCCAGGTTCTCTTGCCTCAGTAATCTCTCCTGGTCTGACTTATTACAAATATTCCACAACACTTGTCCCCAAAGCATAGTCCATTTATCACCCACTCTGCATGTTGTCCTTAAAATCCTGGGACATCTAGTTCCCTCAGTGCCCCACATGCCATACTGGTGTCTTCTGTCACACTTGGCAGTTGGATGGTCCTCTGCTATCCTTCTGCCTGGACAGCCACCCCACCCTTTCCCGCTGGAGTGCACTCCCACTCTCCCCACTATGTACACCCACAGCCTCTCCGCTGGGGGAGTATCCCTCACTCCCTCTGGTCTATTACCTCTCTCTAACTCCAGCTCTCCAGCATGGAGACATCAGCAGGTAAGCGCCTCTGCTGCTCGCCTGCCTTCACAACCCTTTCTGGCCCTTTGCTTCCACTCTTCAGGTCAGAGATGTCAGCAGGCAACTCCCTCTGCTGCTCTCTAGCCTTCAGCCCTCCAACCTTGGCTCTCTGGCTTGGGGAAATCAGCCAGCAAAGCAAACCCCTCTTGCTGCTCTTCTGTCTTTCTCCTCCTACAGTCTCCTGGTCAATGGCAGTTCTCCCCTGCTGATCTCTTACTCCCAGGCAGCTCTCTCCTGCCTTTTCCTGACTGAATCAGACCACACTCACCTGTCCCTTTTCCTCTCAGCTTCTCCCTGATCCTTTATAGTCCCAGGTGCTGCCTGCCTCTTAACTGGCCAGACTGGGAGCACCTGTTCTGGCACAGGGGAGCTGGACCTGCTTCATTTACAGAGGCCAGACATCCAGTGACAGGAGTTTACTCCTGATTTACATTTGTGTTGACTAAGAGGAGAATCTGATCTGATGTCCACTCCAAAGAAATGCATAAAAAAAAAACAGCTGAGCACAAGCGGGAGGAAGTTGGTTATCTGAAACTGGCAGGGGAATGGACAGATGTGGCTTTTTATTTTTAATATTTTTCTATTCAATCCTATCTCCAAACAGGGATTGGGATGGTTATGCAAAGAATAAAAGGCTTATTTTTAAAATATTTTTCCTTAGAGATACAGTAAGTTGAAGTTATTTGATTTTTTGGTGTGGCAATCAGTCCCACTTCAGCAAAGCACACGCATGACCTATGGGACATAACTGCTTTATGGGATTGGGGCCTTAATGTAGTGTTTTTACTTTTAATTCATATATTGAGGCTCCAATCCTGCAATGTGATGCACTTGGGAAGATCCCTGCACCCAAGAGGAAACCTCAGGGTCTGCCCACATGTGTCACATTGTAGGATTGGTGGTCAAGTATTCTTCAGTAGCTTCCCCTTTCTCAAACTGTACACTTACTAACATACCCTATTATTTCCTAGGAGGAAAAAAATGTCTGCTAGCAGAACAGCTTCCTCTCACACTAGAGAGATAGCACGGAGGAGATCTGAAGGAACTGTCATTGACTTGGACGAGAGAAAACTTTCAACAAGCTGCGAGTTGTCAGGTCTGTTAATATTTATTACAAAGGGCCAACACACCTGCAAGTCTCTACTCAGGCAAAACTCCCATTGGCATCAATATCCAAGCAAGAACTACTCTGCTCATAAGTATGTTGCCTTAAATACAATGGGACAGCTTCTCTTTTGTATTACATTTCCTTTGCGCTACGCAGGCAGCGTAATGGGCCATATTCTAATTCCAATGCCTAGCAGAATACTCCCTTGGTATAGGGGAACTCTGCTGGGTATTATTGTACCAGATCCAGGTCTGCGTTACTGCCATCAGTATAGGGGGCATGTCAGGGGAGAGAGAAAGGGAGTATAGGATCTATTAAGGATCTTACATCAGTGGTGCCACTTTGATATTTGTCCAGCAGCAGCTGTAAATACCACTGGGGCCAGAGCTCATCCGGAGAATCAGGAAGCTGTAATCACCCTACCCCACTCCTCTCCTATGCTGAGTGAAGCTGGCATAATGACTGCTCAACTTGCAAGAATTACAGTAACCTTGGGGATGGGACAGTAACCTTTAGGGAGGGACAACATTAAGGGAGGGGCATAGGTGTGCTGAAAGAGAGAAATAAAACCAGGCTGAGCTGCTGCTTTCATTGGTTTTTAAATAAAGATAAAGGAGCTTTACTGGCAGGCTGTGTATGGGGAAGGAGGAAGAATCCCGTTCACTGCTGTTATTTATATTAGTCTCTGCATGCAGAAAACCTGTATAAGGCAATGGGAGTTGAAATCACTCAGCCAGTGATTAGCATCTCATGCAATGGAGTCTTGAATCAGCATATGCTGTCCTCATGCACATTTATTCATTTGGATTTTGGCTTTATATGAGCTCTACACAGAAGGGTCCCCCCACATCCATAACAAATAGATATAGTAAAATAGTTTTTATTGCTAGCAATACATACTGTATTTCAATCTAAAAGGGTATTTAAATATTGTCTATACAGGAAACAACGTTTTTCTACTTTTCACTATACAAATAATCAAAGGGAAAATTCACTCTTTAGTTGATTCCAAATTTAAAATGAGTAGTTGAATCTATACTGGTGAGAGCTATGAATTGTTACAGTGAAAACATCAATAAATTCTTCTGAGACTGAAACCAAATGAAATTAACAATAGCATTTCTAAGGTGTATTCTACGGTGTTGGAAGAAAGGGAATCCTGAATGTTTTATGATCTTTTCTACAATGTGTTTATGGTCGTTTCAGCCACTGTATTTCTGCACACTGCAAGCCACTAGGCCAAAAAGGCCAATGGCCTTTCCCAGTGGACGACATTCATTAGAACACACAGTCTAAGGATCTGCTTTTGATGGAGCTCAGCATCCTCAACTCCCATTAATACGACTGGGAATTGCAGGTGCTCAGCAGATTGCTGCAGATACTCCACACCTTGCAATATCAGGCCCTATTATAAGGACTAATTTATTGGTGCTTTTTTGTTAAGATTGCTTCTCTAATCCTAATTTAAATACTAATACATTATTGACACTCTGTTGGTTTTGTTTAAAACCTTAAAAGCAATATGAAGGTATAAACTGACCCTACATGATTTACAAGCTATACAAATTTTAACTTGGGATAAATTTAGCCCTAGTGTACTGTAACTACATCAATAGGTTTACTACAGAGATGAATTTGACGCATTTTGTCCAATAAATATTGTTTGGATATGGATAGGAATAATTATCTCAATTTTTTTTAAACAGATGACAAAGAGAATAAATTGGATTCAATCATTGACTGGCCTGAGGTGTTCAAACAACATGCTCATACTGTTTCCAAGACTAATCCTTTCCGGAATCAACTGTCAGCATCCAACCCATTTGTATATGATGTAGCTCAGTTAAGTAACAGTGACAAGAACAATAAACACATTTCTATCTTAAAAGAAGACCCCTATCTGTTCTCCAGAGATTCAAGCAACAGGGATTCTTTTGCTTCATCAGGTGATGAGCTAGATATTGATCATCTTCTAAGAAAGGCTTCAGCAGGAAAATCTGGGAGATCGAAGAGTGTCTCTGAGCTTTTGGACATTGTAGATGCCAGAAGATTTGATCCTGACAACACAGCATCCTCTGGCCAGATTTTAGCTGCAGACATGGAATGGCTTCAAAATGACCGTGAAGCCTACAAGATGGCTTGGTTGAGTCATCGACAGCTGGCCCGATCTTGTCTAGATTTGGATGCGATGAGTCATAGTCCAGGATGGGCACAAACACAACCTACAGACACTCATGTAGTTTGTAAACTGAATCATGAAGGGGGTTCAGTGCAGCTACCTGACTCGGATATCGCTGTTCACATCCCTGAGGGTCATGTATCACCTGGGGAATTCCAAGAGGTTGGTTTAAGAGCTATTCTGAACCCTCCCCCATCACTTAATCATGATCTTTCATGCACTGTGAGCCCATTGATAGAACTTACTTTAAGTAACCTCAACACAATGGAAGCCATTTTACTAGAAATAAAAATTGCAGCTGAAGTGAAGAAAGATCCTTTCAGTCAAGTTATGACTGAAATTATGGGTTTTTACAGTCTCAACAAAGAAGGTCCTTTTGAAAAGCTACACAACTGCTACATTTACAAAGATACCATACAAGTGAAGTTGACAGACCTAAGTCGTGTGATGTACACAGTGGTTGCAGTACAAGTGAACCCAATTCAGTCTCTGGCTACATCTGTTTGGGAATACATCCACAGAAACATCTCCATTGGAATTTATGGGCCCAAACATATTCATCCTTCTTTCACTGCTGTTTTTACAGTCTTTGGTCATAACTACATTCCAGAAAAACTCACAGTTTGTGACATTAAAAAGGGTGGAAAGAGCATGCCGCCAGTGGTATTTAATCTGTGGGGAAAGCATACATTTTTACTTGATAAGCCACAAGATCTAAGTGTTTCTTTAATATCCTGTGATCCTGATTTTGAAGTAAAGATGGAAGATCAAAGCAAAGAAATTAAAGAAGGGCAGTTGAAAGCAGGTGAAGTTGTCCATCAGCAGTTTCCATTTTCTGTACTGGGGACTGGGGAAATGCATTTGTTCACATTCCTAGTTCATATTAAGGTTCCAAACAACAATCTAGTGACCCAGTTCCCTATTACAACTCCTGATCCAGCTCCAAAATTAACTGGGATGACTAGTAAACCAAACCGCTTACAGAAACGCAAAGAGATCAAATCTGCTCCTTTTTTATTAACACCAACAGTTAAATACCCCAAGTTTCAAGATAAGACTTTAAATATTATCAGCTATGGAGTGGCCTTGAAAACTGTGTTTCGTCAAAATAAGATTGAATATTTACTAGAGTATTTTAAAGGGGACACAATAGCATTTCTCGGTGAAGATAAAGTGAAAGCCATTGGACAAACTAAAGTTAAAGAATGGTATGTGGGAGTTCTTCGAAGAAAGATTGGTCTAGTGCACTGTAAAAATGTAAAAGTGATTTTAAAAGAACAAGCTATAGATATCGCTGATAGCGTGCTGCCAACCAGGAATCTTCTGGAACAAATTGCACTGCCTTTTAAGAAATTGACATATATCTATTCCTTAGTCCTATCCACGGTATCGGAGAGAGTTTACAACTGGAAAGCTTTGGCTGATGTGCTAGGATATTCACATATGTCATTGGATGATTTCAGTGAGGTACCAGCAGATAAAGAATCAGAAAGAGTCGCATATGTGGTAAAGAAATTGAAGGAAGATTGCCATGCCAACAGACCCAGAAGGCAGTTTCTTTATGAGCTCATTGTTGTAAGTACTGCTCAAGTGGACTCATCTGTTTTGTATGGATAGTAAATGAGTACTGTTTACCAGTAATGATTTTAAGTAATGAAATATGATACTACATTAGTACTGTATTGTGCATCTTTGCAAATATGAATACAGTAACTGAAAACTGTAAGCACCCAAGTTTAAAAATTTGAGCAGATACTCTACATAAATTAATACAATATTTAATACAAGCCACATAAATTTATGTTAATTGATCCAGCCCATATATGGTCAAATTTGTAAAAATTAGAGGAGTATTGCTCAGTAGCAAGCTGGCTGGGATGACAAAAAACATGACTTTTTATGAAAAAAAAACCCTTAAAACGCACTCTTTCTATCACAAAAGTAGTGTTTTATAAACACTGCTTTATTGGGAACTTTTAAAACTATCAGTCCAGTCTGGATTTGAACCAGTGACCTACAAGTGAAAGCTCCATATCTCTTTATAAACTTAAACCTGTCATAAACTTAGAATCCTTTTATATTTTTAAGGCAAGGAAAGCATGGTATATTTACTGAAGACGTGATTTTTCTGTATAAAGCTACCCGGTCTCACATCTTGATAATCCATGTTGTTGCTGCTTAAAGAAAGGGAATTAAGTCATTACAATTATTTTTAGAAGTTCAGATTTTCATGAGGAAGACTTGCAATTTGCTGAACAAGTCTTACTGGATTCAGTGATGTTATTCTTCAAGAACTGCTGTACTTCAACCTTCAGGTGAATGGTTGAATTACAAACCTTATGTTTGTACTCTACTCATGTACTCTACATCTGAAAATGTGCACATATACAACAATGTTTCTGTTAAGTCAAGAAAAAGTGGAGTTGAGGGTACTGCCTGGGCCCTTAGACTGATAAGCAGACAAGGCTTATTTAGGAATGGCAGAGAGCCAAGTTTTATATTTGTTATAATAATGGCTCTCTGATGAATTCACAGCTGTGGCTTTTCTACTAAGCCTTCCCCCTTTGCAAGGTCCCAGCTTCAGCCTGAGCACGAATGTCTACCCTGCAATTAAACAGCGCCATAGCCTGAACCCAGCAAGCCTGAGTCAGCTAACATGGGCCAGTCAGGAGTGTTTAATTGCAATGTAGACATACCCTTAGCCACTCCAGTACTGCAGACACGCTTATAGTGCTACCTGACAACTAATCCATTCCCTTTGAAAAGTCAGCATTCCAAAGGACCTCAATAAATACACCGCCCAGAGGCGATGGCAGCAGTGGCCACTTGCAAACTGAGTTAAGTTCTTAACGTCCCAGGAGGTGATATAAAAATGAATTGGGTTCATTTATGTTTCTCTTTATTCAAGAAGAGTTAAAAGGGAAAATAGCCAACCTAGCAAATGGAGACAGAGCTGTCTGAAGACCTCATTATAAGATAGCGAATGTATACAGGTGCCAGGATAAAACATCAGAGGACAAAGGAGATATCCTATCTGTGAATGGTGTACGATTTCCAGCTCTGAAATGCAACTTTGGCTTGCTGCCTTTATAAAAGCTACAGTTACAGATATAATATCACCCATGCCACTTACAGGAAGGTCTTTTTAACGTTTAAAATGAGATGAATCCCAGTTCTTCAACAGACAGAGTCCAGTGGTGCTCAACGGAGCATGTGTAAAAATTGCATTTGTATTTTGAGCAATATGTTAGACCTATCCAAAAAGTATGCAGATTAGGCATATTGGGCCAGACTTTGCTTTCCATTGTACTGACTTCAGGGGAGTTTACAACTTAGGATCTACTAAATCTAATGTGATGGATTTAGGAACTCTGGACAAAACCTATGACTCCCATCTGGCAAAGAGGGCACAAAACTGTGGTAACACTGTCAGTTCTGCTATGTGGGGAAGAGAGAAGTCTGAGCAGAGGTCGGGGGAAACGGGGACGGACCAAACACTAGCTGCCCCATGGAACAATGTTCTGCTGTAGCTGTCTCCACAGCAACGCATAGGAGCATTTAATAGGTGAGGTGAGCAGGACGGGCAGCAATATGGCGAGTTATTTTGTTAATATGCTGATGAGCTCTCCAGAAAACCTGGGAGAAGACGGGCTGGATGCTACTTGAAGCCTGAGAACGAGGTGGCAGTGTTGGGTCAGCTATGTCGGTGCTCTTTGAGGTGGGAGGGAAAAGGAGTTTTCCATGCCCCCAGCCCCTCACAGAAAGCCTGTGTATTTGTACTTTGATCTGGGGATTTGGTCCTTTATATGTAACTTGTGAGGTTCCGCTTCCCTACGCCATTCAATGCAACAAGGAACATACAAAGTTATTTATAGAGGCAGGAACATTAAAGCAGTAAAGTGCAAAATTCATAATGGTGCTTTATTTAGTAATCTGAGTGTTAGTCCTGAAATCCATACATAGGCAAAACTCCCAGTGCTTTTAGTTGGATTTTTGCCTGAGTAAGGACTTTAGAACCAGAGCTATAATCGTTCTGTATGAAATTTGCAACTAGCAATGAACACTATTCCTATTTGTGTCAAATTACTCCTGCCCATAAAAGGTCTGGCAACACAGATCAGGGGTTTCATTCAGCCCCACAAACTGCACCCAACTGAAAAATTTCCCTCAAAACTGTTTTTTAACAGAAAATTGGGTTTTTAGTTAAACAAAATTTCCCCCAAAGTATCTGCTTTCTGCAGAACATGTTGAGACTTTTTTAAAAACCGGAACATCTGAAAACCAAAAACTTAAATTTTTGGCTGCAATATTTTGGTTTTTGGTATTTCACTGAATAGTCAATATTTTTCATAGAAAATGTTTCTTCAGAAAAAAATGTTATTTTTCACCCTGCTCTAATCTAAGCGAATAAGAAAGCAGAAATATAACATGTATTCATTTCAGGACTTTTCTACTGGAACCATTTTAATTTGCTTTGTTCCAAATAACATGTTTTGTTTTCTCTTTTTGTGTCCTTGTACATTTGAATCATAGTCAGCAAATTATCAGGTATTCGGAGGGATGAAATTAAAATGCTCTGGCCAATGTAATCAGTGATTTTCTGGAAAAGAAGCGGAACAAGGACCGCACCTTATTATAGCCATGCTCTGATTTCATTTTTAAGGTTCATGAATCTAAATTTTAGGTCCCAAATATTTATGTTGGAGAAGGCTATTTTCCCTTCAGGATCCTCACACTTGGCAGAATTCAACTGACACTGGAATGCTGAAGCAATGGGATGCCAATTTAATTTTTTTCTTGAGCTTATGGGCAACTTTCCTATAAAAAATATTGGCAATCCCTTTTTGTACCAAAGGTGTAAACACGGTTACTTTTTTATAAAGAACCTAAAAATGTTTAGCCTGCCTTAACGTTTGAAAAGATCTACTGGATAGTTACAGGAACAAACAATAACTATTTGCTTTCAAATACTGACCAAGCTGCTTGATTCTAAAAATTGTTACTGCAGGCACTTCTGAAGTTAGATTGCCAAGGATTAGTAGCACGTCTTACCCAAGACACTGTCCTTTTGACATCGGCTGTCAAGCTTGGCAAATGCTGGAGAGAGCTGGCAGAAAGATTAGCCCGACTCACAAAACAACAGATAGAGGCTTATGAAGTACCTCACCAAGACAGAAGTGGAGAAGTTGCCCTGGAGGTAAGGCTTCCTGCTCTTTACTTGCAAAACTTGCTAAAATGTTTACAGCACATTTTTCTATGTGAAAATACTGTGTGAGCCTTTCTTCCTCATCCTTGTGCATCCCATCCCTCCCTCCTTTGATCCCTCCCTATTTAAACTGTAAACTCCTTAGGGCAGGGACTATCTCTCACTATTTGTTTACAGGGTGCCTAGAAATCTCAACAGAGGCCCGTGGACTTACTGTAATCAAATAATAAATAAGAATTTACTCTGAAACCTTTGCTTCTGTCCACCTTAAACCTCAGCTTATTTCTTCCACCCCACTGCCCACTCTTCCTCCCTCATAATCAGCCTTTTTCCTTCCCTCTCTCTTATCAGTCACCTCTGGCTCCTTTCCTTTGTCTTCAGCATGTTGTTTCCTTGCTCAAGTTAGCCCTCACTTCACTCTCCTTCATCTTCCTTGGGGCTTGCTTCATTTCAAAGCTACTGAGGTGGATTATCTATTCCCAGAACTTCTGCCTTTCATTCAAGTGTTTTCTTGATCTCCCCTCCCCCTAGTCAGAATCCTGCTCTCCACAGAAAAGTGCCTTAACAAAAGCCACTTACTTTCTGAGTCTAAAGTAGTGGTTCTCAACCAGGGGTCCGGGCCCCTCCTCCCTTAGACCAGTGGATCTCAACCAGTTTCTATCAGTATCAAATTGAAACTCTTTGTCCTCACTTTCAAGGTTCTGCACGATTCTGCTGTTGTCTGCATCTCAGCCCTTGTTTTTTTACCCACTTCCCAAGTTGCATCCCATGCTCTTTCCACTCTTCTTGCCTCCTTACTCCCTTTTGCCTCCTCTTCTTCCTCATGTCCTTATAGCTGTGCTCTCCCTGCCCTGTATGTGCTTGAATCCATCCTCTCTGTCCTGCAAAATCCTTCTTCAAACCCACTTCTTTTAGTTAGCTTTCCACTGCTAGTGCCTAGTCCCCCACTAACTTTCCACTGAACAGCGCCAGCACTGTTTGTTCCACGTTTGCGTTACCTCATTCTAAAATTCCAAAACCAAACAGAAAATAATCACTAATGACTACACAGGCAACTTAAATGTCCATCATATTTCAGCATCTGACTTGCTATAGTACTCATTCTCTTCTTTCCTGCCCCTCCCTTCATCTGTTGACAACAACCCTTCTGCGTATGTCTAACAGACTGTCTGAGGTAGGGACAATAGGTCGGATTCTATTTTTGCCTCCACAGATGTAAATCCACTGATTTCCATGGTGTTCCTTCAGATGTTCCCCTGTGTAACTCAGAGCAGAAGCAGAACTTTTTAATTTCTCTCCAGTGCCATGCAGACTTATGGTGCTATATAAATACTAAATAAAATGATAGAGAATAAACCTTTTAAAGAAAAGTAGGGTGCCCATTTTCATAAAGCCCATATGGCCGTGCATGGTACTAAAATGAAAGATTAACTAGGTGACAAAAACACTTTTCCTTTGGTCTAAATTTTAAAAACAGCACATGCATTGTTTGTGGCAGTTGCCACACTGGCAGCCATGGAAAATGAAATCCTTAGGTGTACTATGTGTAGAAGCACTGACAGATATCTGGTCATCAATGTACCTCAATCCTTTTTCTAGAGCAGCTGTTCTCAAAGTGTGGTCCACGGACCACTGATGGTCTATAGAGCACACGCTGGTTGTCCTCAGAGAGAGTTGGTTCGGCACACGCTGCTACTTCCCTTCCTTGTATCCAGATGCTCAATAGCTAGTAATATAACACTGTGTGTGTACTTGCTACTGGGATGTTCTACAATTTCAATTATGTGGGCAATGACCTTCATGATTGCAAATGAGATGGTCCACATTGCAGTCTCTAGGAAGTGAGGTCTACACTGTGAGTGAGATTGAAGGTCCCTTTTCCAGAGGGACTAATTCTTGCATTGAGAAAGTAGCTCAGTCTTCATGCTCACTCAGTTCCTGGGTAGAATTACTTTTTGGAGCCTGAAAGTGCCAAAACCTAGATTGCTGCCTTAAGACTATTTAGGTCTGAGGTCTCCTTTTCAGATACAAGACACACTAGTAATTTGTGGCCTATTCAATTATATTATTTTTCTTTCCCATTTGCACTACCAAGGAATCAGTACATCTTTGAGAGACATCATCAAATTGTCATTTTTATATTAAATGATTTCCCAAAGTGGAATTCAAAATCTACGTTATTTCATTTTAACTGATTATGTTGTTCTTCTTGCATCCAAGCAAATCTGACACAATGCAAGTAGTGTTGGGAGGTATAATAAACATTTCTCACCAGATTCGTTGTCAACAACTGAACATACACTTAGGGAAAATGTAATAGTTATCTTGTTCCCATCAAAAGTTTAAGAAGAATGCCCTTTGGGTTTTCAAATGTATGCTGCTGCTCTCATTTGTATGGCTAGGCCTATGCTTCAACACTGGCAGACTGTGACTTTGATAAGATACATTTCAAATCTTAGAAGGAAAATTACATTTAGTTTGCAGCCTGCACTATACGGAGAATATTATTTGACACAAAAAGGAACTAAATTGTACAGCAGTCTTTATTCCTTCTCTGGCTATAGTGACATCATGTAGAGACATTAGTCAAACTTTGATGCGGATCCTGGTGGTATTAAACTGTCACTATGAAACATCAAATGAAATATTTGCTGCAAACAAATAGCCGTCCTTGTTTAGCAGGGATGGGGGTGGGGGGAAGGGGAGAGACGCGACAACACACACACACACACAAATTGTGTTGGCTCAACACCCACATCTCTTAAATTCAAGAGATTTGTATATTTTTGATGTTAAACTACATACAAAATTCTCTACTGTGCAGCGATGCTGGCTGCTGCAAACATAGTGTAGCTACCTGCAACATAAAAATAGCAACATACATTTTAAAAAAGAACATGGTAGGAAAGTTACAACAGTCTAACAGTTTGTTTAATCATTTATTTATTGGGATGAGTATGGATCCATCCTAGATGACTGTGTATTAAAAAAGCCAGCATACAATATTTTTAAGGTACATGCAAAGATATCTAGCTGGAAACAGTGTCAATCCAAAAAAGACTTACAACCCACCAGAATGTAGGACTAAATCCAATTCTTCTTAACACCCTTATTCTTCTATAATCAACTCCTCATGAAAAGCCTAGAGAATGAGAGGGGGCTTGCTAAAGGTTCCTTCTCTAAAAGTCAACTAACTTAGGGTGTGTCCAACTGTCACACGGTGAAAATTTTTTAAAACACTGGCCTCTAATTTTGTGCTCACAAAATTCCACATGCATAAATGAAATTATACATACAAAAATCAGAGGTCAGGATGAAAACATACAAAAATCAGAGGTCAGGATGAAAATGTACTGTCATTAATTTCAGTAGGCGCAGGATTTCACCCTAAGTATCTTTACAATATTATCACACATCTTACAACTTATTTTAAAATGATTGCTTATTACTCATTTCTTAATATACTTAACAGATATCAGAGACTCCTGATACAAAACACTGTATTACAGCCTGGAGTCGTCGCTCATAACTAGTTTCTAATTCATGACTGTAGCTGACCCAATAACTGGACCTGGGGTGGGAAATGATTTGTGAATAATAATTGGACAATTAACAGGAAACATTAATTGAATCGATTATTTGCTGAATACTATTTAGCCACCTGTTACATTGGCTAGATAATGAAAAAAGCATCATTGTATTTAAATTCAAAACTAATATTAGTAATGAATAATCATTCAGGCCACTTCAATCCATGAAAGATCACCTTTCACTATATGACCACTTAGGCCTGATTGACACACAAATTAATAATAATGATGATACCGCTTGCAGCTCTTGTCATCGGGACAACACAAAGGAGGTCAGTATCATTATTCCCATCTTACAGATGGGGAAACTGAGGCACCGAGCAGTGAAGAGACTTCCCTGGGTCAGCTGACAAAACTGCACTAACTAAAAGTGTTGTTTTAAAACTGGTTTAGTTCAAACCAGCATAACACTGTGTGTGGACACTCCTCAGCTGATTAAAAACCTGGTTTATATCAGTTTAGTTAAACCAACATACGCATTTTTAAAGCAATGTATGTCCACACAGGGATTTGCATTGCTGTAGCTGAACCAGTACAAGCTTGTGCGTAGACAAGACCTTATTGTAGTTTCCTTAATATCTCCTTGTAATGGACCCTATCCAAGGGCTTTGGCAAAAAACATGTTTTGTTATAAAGCAGATGCTATGTGCACCACATTTGTTCAATTTAACTTTTCAGAGTGAAAGATTAGCTATTTGTTTTCCTCCCCTCAGTGAATTCTTGGGCACATACACAATGAGTTGGTGTTCTCTCATCATGATTACCATTTAGTATGTGAAACTGAAAGGCTCTTTCAATAAAGCTTTATAGGACTGCATCTTATCGATGATCTTATATGGATTGGCTTGGCTGGATTGGATCGCTTTGGTTTTTAGATCCCTAGCACTTTTAAAAATATTGCTTGGAATCTTCAGCTTTCCAAGTTGATGTGAAAAGTGCAATCTAACTCTCAAATCATTTTAACCCTCCAATTAACACATTCAGCTAGTAGTGGAAATGGCGCTGAACTGGAAAACATTAAGCATCAGTAGGAGTAAAGATTTTTGCATGCAGACAGCAGCTGAGTTTGTAACCTTCACAAATTCATTACAGAGTTAATTTACACAACCATTTTGAACTTTTGCCACAGTGTTCGATATACAGGAGTGGATGGGATACATCTTCAGCTATGTTGGAGGCGAGCTCAGCACAGCTGAAGGGAAGGAAAAGGCAAACTGTTCTCCTATCCACCTTTCTAACAATCCTCTGGCTGCCCAGGGCCAAACTAGAATCTGGCACAAGTCAGGGCAGCATAAAGGCTGCTCTATCATCGTTTGCAATGCTGCCCTTCCCTTCCCTCCCCAAAGCTAATGAGAATTACTGGGTACAGCATGCTGCAGCCCCATCTTTTTAACCTTCCCCACACTCTGGCCCTCCACCTAGTCCAGAGAGGCTGGCGTAGAGCCAACATAGCTAACTGCACAATACCAGTGATTCCCTTACATCATGGGAAACCCCAGCTGCCCACTGCAGCAGCTTTCTGGCTGCTTTTACTACCTAAGCATCAGGAATGCAGCAACTGTCTGGCACGTATAAGATTCTACAGTGATGAGCTTCTTAGGATAGCTATAAATAAAACAAATACATTATTTTCATGATGCTGTTAATACATTCTTTGTTTCAGCACGTTAGACCATATGGTCAGAGGAAAAAACAAAAACCCAATTAAGATTGTATGTGTTACCTGAAATTTTTACCTGATAACATTGTGCTAGGTTGGATTAAACCTCATTGAAACTGGATGGGGTGGGGGTGGGGGGAGAGAAGAGGGGTTACCTGGATTCAATTCCCAGCCTTGCCACTGGCCTGCAGGATAACCTTGGGCAAGTCATGCCCCCTTTATGTGCCTCAGTTTCCCCTTTTGTAAAATGGCAGTAATCTGAAAAGCACTTTGAGATCTACTGATGAAAAGCTCTCTATAAGAGCTTATTATGAACTGGATCGCTGAAGCAATAGGAGCCTTCACCCAAAACCCAAGGACACCCAAGGCTTGCCATAAATAGGGCTATGCAGGTGGAGGGGGTTCTCTGGGGATTGTTTGGTAGAGGTGTGTGTCTCTGTGAGAGAAGTAGCAGAAAGCCAAGGACACAGCCACAGAAGCACTGATGATCTTGAGAAAAAGTCGAGCGAGAACTTTTGGGCTTAGTGCTGGCAGGAGCTATGAGCAAAGAAACTGTCCGCTGTGGTTTGATTCCTGCTGTGTTCAGGGAATCAGGACTTTGTACAGACTTTGTAAATAAATAGGATTGTGTCAATCTTCAATTTCTCCTCTTCAGGAGAACAACCCTCAGGACCCTCAAAATTGGCTAGCTGGTTTGGTCAAAAAGGAGTAATAATATCCTACAGTAGAAGCCTATTAATGTGCAGAAATAGTTAGAAAGTACCATTTCAGCGTAGCCTTTTTCACTCAACAGATCTGTATATACACAGAATCCTATCTGCTTACTGCAGCTTTATATTCCCATTAACACAGCAGAGCCAATGCACCTCTGGGAAAGAGAGTTAGATTCCATCCTGCCTTCTGCACCAGCTACGCAATTGCTAAGTTCCAGTTGCAGAATCTTTATTACTGATGATGATCAGGGGGGAGGGATAGCTCAGTGGTTTGAGCATTGGCCTGCTAAACCCAGGGTTGTGAGTTCAATCCTTGAGGGGGCCATTTAGGGATCTGAGGCAAAAATTGGGGATTGGTCCTGCTTTGAGCAGGGGGTTGGACTAGATGACCTCCTAAGGTCCTTTCCAACTCTGATATTCTATGATCAGCAAGCCAGAGAGAACACAGCCTGACTTTCACAGCCCAGTTTAAGTTTGCAGAAGTAGCAGCTAGGAAAACAATCTTTTTATTTGTAAACCTAGCAAACGGAGGGATTTGATCTGGAAGTCCTTCAGAGATGGAGCTTCCCTCCCTCCCTCGCTGCCCCCACCAGTGTCTATCAGCACTTTAAAAGATGTAGGGGCAATCTTCAACTGGTGAAAATTGTCATAGCACCAATGACTTCAATGGAGCTATGACAGTTTAGAACAGCTGCGGCCCTGACCCATAAACTCAGCTTGTCATAAACTAAATGTTAAGGAATACTTTAGAAGGGGCACTATCAACTTGAATTTTTTTAAATTAATAGAAGTTGATAAATTGTATGTCCTGATTTTTGCTTTTAAGTTTTTATAAAGGTTTTTCTACTCTCTTGCTGATATTTATAAGCATCGTATAGGCAAAGCTTTATGCACGCGTGACTTCAGTGTTTCTAGGATCAAAGCCAGAGAGAACAAAATTCCAAATATGCTTACCCCTTCTTTCTTCTTTTCTGGACTCTCACCTGCCTACTGCCTCCTCAGTCTCAGCCTTTCTGCTTCTCTCACCCTCTGGCAAAGCAGGCATATAAGCTCCAATCTCAGCAGTGCATGAGGGAGACACCATAATTCTGATTCACAAGACAAGAAGTGCAACTGACCATCCACAGAATAATGAAGTTCACCATGTGCAAACTGCTGTTGAATGCATACATTAAAGTGAAACAAGAAAATATTCCTCCCCATTTTTTCACTGTTGGTGATATTTGGCATTATTGTAACTATACTAGGTACAAATTATTCAGACAGCTATATGGTTGTCAATTTGATAGATTCTTCATTTAAAGGGACACTATCATTTTATTGCTACTTATTTCACTAAAACGTCCATATCTATAGAAAAGCTGACAGCATATGTGGGACATTGCAGTTTTTATCTGAACATGCTTTACATGAGAAAGTACTTCAATGTGCTCAAAGAGCAAAAGTTAATTTGTTTCCTTTTCTATAACTTTTTAATTACTATGCCCTTATAGTAGATCTAGAAAGTCATTGTATGTTGCTTTGTTTTCTCCTAATATTAAAAAAAAATTCTTTGCAGATGATGTGGAAACCTGCATATGATTTTCTGTACACATGGGGTGCTCACTATGGAGACAGCTATAGAGACGTTTTACAAGACCTGCAGTCGGCTTTGGACAAAATGAAAAACCCTTTGACCAAACAGTGGCGAGAGTTAACTGGAGCTTTGATTCTAGTGAACTGCATGGAGATCTTAAGGGCAAATGCTTTCTCCAAGAAGGAGGAAGACTAGAATCCAAAATTATTTTATGGACTATCTATTGCAAAACTATGGTGTTGATTTTTATACTCTCCAATTATTTTTAAGACTCTGATTTTCCAAAAGAGAACAGATCCTTTAATTTTAGCTTATTTTTTCTGCACTTATATGTGTTACATACAGCACAGACCGTATGGAACACAATTTACCTGGAGGACCATGCAGGGGAGAATTTGGAGTTGGGAGGTGAATTAGGTCCTTGAAAAGATTTTAATTCCATGGACCAATTCCTAAATGAAAAATTCACAAGACTACAACTATAGCTTATAATAAAGCCAACTTTTTATTTTGAGATAAATTAAACCCCACATGTTCTGGGCTGCTCTGATAGTATTCACTCAGTATGCCCAAAATTTTCAAAAGTGACAATTTGGACTCCAATCCTGCAAGTTACAACACATGGATCATGTGGAAGACCCAATGGAGTCAATGGGGTTCCATGCAAGCACAGAGGATGTTGTGAAGGCCAAGACTATAACAGGGTTCAACATGGAACTAGATACATTCATGGAGAACAGGTCTATCAATGG
This sequence comes from Chelydra serpentina, assembly GCA_037349315.1. NCBI lineage: Eukaryota > Metazoa > Chordata > Testudines > Chelydridae > Chelydra > Chelydra serpentina. The sequence goes on from JBAIAC010000048.1 coordinate 24,755,688, forward strand.
CAATTAGCCAGGATGGGCAGGGATTTTTTTTGTTTGACAGAAGCTGGGAATGGGAGACAGGGGATGGATCACTTGGTGATTACCTATTCTGTTCATTTCCTCTGGGGCACCTGGCATTGGCCACAGTCAGAAGAGAAGATACTGGGCTAGATGGACCTTTGGTCTGAGCCAGTATGACCGTTCTTATGTTATGTTCACACTGCTGTGCCTTTTCATAATCAGTTGCAGTATTGGGGGCCTCACTGCAAGTTCCTTGGGTTTTGGGTGCCCAGAAGATACCTTCAGTCTGATTTTCGGGTGTGGCGAGCTCTTGTAACTCCAATGGAAGTCAATGGCAGTAGAGCTGGCTGGAAAACCAAATATCAATTCCATGAAATTTTTGGTTTTTGGAATTTTTTCACCCCAAATCAGGATGCCTGGGATCCATCAGGAGTTTCTTGAAATTGAACCTTTCCCACAAAACACTGCAATTTTGATGAATAGACAAATTCTGCCAAAAATGTTTCGTCAAGAGTTTTTTTAACCAGCTCTAAACAGGAGCTCAGTACTTCTGTAAAGGCCATGGGTGTCTTAAACTGCGCACTCAGAGAGAGGGACACCCAAACTGGTGGCCACATCTGGAAAAAATTGTCATATTTATGCAGAAATAGCTCACTATTTTTGTACCACCAAGTCTGTGTACATGATGCACAGTGGAATTTTACTAATCTTTCTTTTGCATGCTCCCCAAAAGGAGTGGAGTCAGATAAAAAATGCTGATCCATATCAAGCAGTTATCAGAATGGTGGCCACATTGTATGATCCTGTATATAAGCCACTGCTATAGCTATTTTGAATGGAAAAGACGGGGTTGGTGGATAGAGACAGAATGTATATGCCATTATTGTGCATAATTCTCATCTGTGCCATTACTGAGGGAAAATGGGAGAGGGGGCAGCTAGTATTTTGTCAGGAAAGGTATGTGCTAGTCCTATTGTTAATGAAAAAAGGGTTTAAGTTAGGTTCATTTATGACTTATTTATGCAGCAATTCATACTTGCCTGATTTCCACTGATTACATGCTTTGAAATAACCCGGCATAGATACTCTCAAATGAAGTCTTACCAGTGGCCAGAACCAAGCTGCAGTAAACATGGCATCGCCTTATGGATAACACTGGTTTGTGTAACAACCCCAGTTCAACCAAATAATTCCTGGTAAATGGGATGGCATTTAAAACAAACAAGAAAACAAACGTTTGTTAGCAAGAAGGTAGCGGTAAAAACGGAAGCAACCTGCAAATAACTCAAAGAGCAGCTCTGGTAAAGGAGCACCGGAAGGCTCATTTGGATAAACTGGCAAACTCACTACTGGCAAACTCACTGTTTGCTGGCAGTGGTCTGGTTGAAAAGCAAGCCTGAGAGCTGGCAGTTGGAGAGACAAAACCAAAGGGCCCAGCTGGTTCTTTAATTGCTTCGTTTGAGAGTAACATCCTTTCAGAAGGAGGAAGAACATGATGAGACTAGAACAAAATAGCACATTTACATTTTTTCTCCCTAGGCCTTTCTTTAACAAATTCCATTGCACAGTCTCTAGGTATGGAGCACTTTGGATGGGAGGACAGAGCGCATGCCCAGAAGACCTTTGCTAACTCCTCAAGGCCTGATTCCCTTACACCGATTTTGCACTCATGTAATGTGGTTGGCTTCAGCAGAGTTACTCCTGCTTTGCACTAGGGTGCGCAAAGAATCGGGTCCAGTCAGTATTAATCGAAAAAGCATCTTCTGTGGTGATCAAGGGAATGAAAATAGAATGTAGCCTTCAGTGTCCCCGAGAGACGTTTACACCCACACTGTGCTGGCTCTGTGCAGTTGCACAAAGAATTGGGGATAGAAGGTACCACCGAGCTTCCCCATTGCCTTGCACATCTATGCAGGGGCCAGCTATTATTCCCTGTTAGTGCCACAGGTGGCAATGAACCCCCTAAGCAGAGAGGATGGGACAGGGCCATGGCCCATGTCCTCTTTCCCTCTTGCACTGCTGAGGTATGTGAAAATATACACAGTACCTTCTTAAAGAGTAGTAGAGAGGCTGCTACATTGTGGACTCCCGGGAAGGATTCTGGTTACATCTCCCAGAATCCCTCCTGGGGTTCCTACTTCAGCATGGCTCGCCTGTACTGCCAATCCTGCTACAGGGCAGATTTCATTATGGTGCAGCGATTGACTGACCCATGCTCAACGTCTTTGCTACTGACTGGGGTGAATAAGTATTTCGCTACTCCTTACACTCCCTAAAAGCAGACTGACTTGACTCAACTACACCATTCCTTGCACTTCACAATGCCTTCTTGCACCTAGAGATGAATATGCCACCTGGCCATAACCCCTTCCTTGATGTCAAGCTCTGTTCAGCTTCTTTGCTGTTCCCCTGGCAGCAACCACTGCATAAGTCCTCATGCATCTACTTCTGCTGCACTACACATCTCTTCAATTTCAATGCCATGTTTTGCATTTCTTCTTATCACAAATGCCAGTGCTATTGCTTTTTCCTCAGCAATAACAATGAAAAAGGAACACGTAAGAGTTGCTTCCCAGCTAGAAGAGATAAAAATGCAGCCAGGATCTACCACTTACCAAATCGCCACTTCAGGGTTCCAGCTGCTTGGTTCTGTCAAATTTAAAGGGGCATCCCCAAAAAGAGGCATGTTGGGAAAAAAGCTCCTGTGATAGAGCAACCCTGCAGTACAGAGAAATCACAGTGATCAAGAAATCACTAAGGAGCATGGCTGGTTTTGATGTTATTCCTACTATTGCTATATCATCTCCTCTGATTTTAGCCCTGCACCAGCAATGAAGTGTGACACTCTCAAACTAGTGTTGAATTTGGCCCAAATTATTTAGCAAAATATTGACTTACAGAGTCAGTCAGCTCCTCAGTTTGTGATATTATGTGATTGGTCCTTGAAGTTTGTTTATAGCCTGTCCAATTAGGTTGTGCTCTGGGGCCTGCAGCTGTGGCCTTTATTTGCTAATTCCACTTTCATTTTTGCTTTGTACTTCTCCTCATATGAATGAAATGTGCACTTGTGCAATACTTCTGTTTACTTTAGCAGCCTACGCTGAGTGTAAAATAATACGTAATAAACTCCACATTTTATTGCTCAAATATTTTAAACCACAAAATGCCAGTTCTAGGTTACTGCTGAGAGTGGAAACAGCTGCTTTCAGCAGCAGCATGGAGTTAAGAGCACATGGCTTTGGTGAAAACTCTCTTGGTCTTGATTTCTCTTGAGGGGAGTGGAGGGGAGAGGAGAGGAGAACTGCTCTCCCATGAGCCTGCACACATAACTTCTTAGGTCTGTGGGGAGGGATGAAAACAACAACCTCTCCCTGCTCCTCGGCGAGGAGAAAAAATTCCCTCCCTAGTTACCATCCTTCAAAGACCCCAGCTTTCCCCATTTTTTGGTTGTCATTACTGTGTTTGAGGAATAGGAAGTCTGGGAATGTTAGCCAACTCCTTTCACCTCTATCGTTTTCAGTGGAAAAGAGACTTTAACCTAGCCTCCCTCATCACTGGGCAAAAGAGTTCAATATTCCACCCCCTTTTTCAAGGAGAGGGTCTTATTGAGATGGGGGCCTGCCCCTGCCCTATCTGGTAGTGAGAATGGGGATCAGCCCTACTGCAGTGGCCCTTCAGAGGGCAGACACATCCCACAGTGCAATGGACTAAGGGAGACTCTTCCCAGATGACTCTCACAAGAGCAGGTTTCCTCCTGAACCTGGGAGTCAATTCCCTTAGTCCAGTGCTGAGGTACCCACAGTATTTAAAGGGCCTATGCAGTAGGACAGGAAGGAGTGTCACAATCCAACAGCTACAAGGTAAGGGGTCAGAAGACAAGTTATTCACCCCCAGAAGATGTTCTCCTTGAGTTGGGTGGGGAGGCCTCCTTGATGATTCCTCTGAAAGCAGAAGATTAGGGAGGAGAAATCAGATTGCCCCCTGAAGAGAACATAAGTGAGGGGACAAAGCCACAAGTCACTCCACAGAAGACATCATAGATATAGAATAGTGGCAAGGTGTATGATGGAAGTCGGTATTAAGGGCACAGCCATCTTCATCCCTTCTCTCTGGGGACAAGAGAAAAGGATAGGGACCTCCACCCTCCTTTCTGATGAGGACAGGCAAGTAGTGGGAATTGGCATGAGTGGTTTTTCCAAAAGGATTGGGTTTCACATAATGCAAATTCCTATTGTAAAACCTTAACAGTTTGAATAGTAAAGCCGGAGGATTCTAGAAACTCAAACTCCACAAGCTTCTCTCCGCTCAAATAAGGTTTACTTGATTATTACATATTTCTGAGCTTCCTCTTAGCAGGTTGTCAGGTCAGCTGAGATCTTCCATATTATAAACATTAAATTGTTTAGAGTCATAGTGTAAATATTCTATTCTAAACTGAATCCCACTGAGTTCAGTTCTCTGCTGCCTTGCACCTTTTGTTGTCATTGACATTTATGCTAAATGAGAATAAAACACTACAGTAAAATGTTACATCCACTTGGCTCCAGTATAAATTTCCACACAAGGGGAAAGTGAAAAGAGAATTAGGCCCATAGGGTTTAAAAAATAGAACATGCCAAGGAGACAGGGTGGGTGAGCAAATATATTTTATTGGACTAGCTTCTGTTGGTGAAAGAGACAAGCTTTTGAGATTACACAGAGCTCTTCTTCCGGTCTGGGAAATGTACCTCACCCACTTTTTTCCTCTAATGTCCTGGGACTAACACAGCTACAACAACACTGCGAACAACATGTACCGGATGCACATTCTGAGCCTGTTTTCCTCCTTCCACGCCAGTTTAACTCCCATTAACTTCAACACAGCTGCTCATGATTTTCACTAGTGTGAGAGGAGAATCAAGCTATCTGAGTCTTTGAAGAAGTTTCATAATAATTTTAGATCCTTAAAGCCAGTGCTAATCAGATGTGAGTAATGATAACTATTTTTTCCCTAATAGTTTACTTGCTGTCAGTACAGGTTTGAAAATAGGCACCAATTATAGGAATAAAGTCCTTCCGGTATTATTCTTCGTACAGAAAAATTGTGATTTTTGTATTTGTTAACCATTTCTTTTTGTTCTGAGCTTTTTTTAAAAAAAAATACAGTATGTATTTTTAAACCTAATAAACAAGGGAAAATGACTGTGTACACTGGAATCTTTGCATTGGATCAACAGGATGTTAAAAAAAATGGTGACAGGGTCAGAGATTGCAGATTCTTTTAGTAATAGGGGAATGACAGTAATACTTCATCCTTTAAAAAAGAAAATACTCTGCACCTTCACCTCTGTTGGTGAAACGTACTAATGCTTTTGCTACTAGGTTAACAACTATAATTTGTACCTCTGACCATAAGCAAAAATACTGCTTCCTGAAACAATAGAATCAACGTAGTATTGTAGACAGGACTCCTTGTATACCATGGAATTTGCTGTGGGATCCACCTTTACCACACAATTGTGCCCTAGCATCTCAGATTTTGTTAACAAATATATGTTGCTGGTCCACATGGTTTTGAAGATAACTGCAAATGTGAACCAAGTGTAAACCAAAGATGTGTTGTCTTCCTGACTCCGCAAGGTGCGTGAAACAATAGTTCTGTGTGGTGTGAACCGCCCCATGCATCACTGGCTCAACCCTGAAACCTAATGATGACAATTTAAAATGTCATTACTTGACCAGTTTGTTGTTGTTCATTTTAAAAGACATATACAGCAAGGTTGTCCACACCTCAATCCTAAATGGAGGTGAAGTATTTAATTTAACAAATAAAACAGGGACTACTGTACTTTGCATATATATATATATATATATATATATATAATTATTATTGCTATAAAAGCCTTTCATGCTGTTACTATAGAAGTTATAGAGCGCCCTTCTAACTGATGGTTTATATATATGCATGGGGCGGTTAATATATATATATATATATATATATATATGAACCATCAGTTAGAAGGACGCTCTATAACTTCTATAGTAACAGCATGAAAGGCTTTTATAGCAATAATAGTATATATATAAATTATTGTAAAATCTCCATTTTTAAATTTTGAACAAACTAAGCAGTGTGGCACAAGCCCATTTCTACACAGGGTGGAGGTATGATGGACTCAGGATAAAAGACAAAGATGAAATATGAAATACGTTCAGTTGCATCACATCATATTGAACATTATTTAAGGAGTCCCCATAATTTTCTGTTCTCCGGTGAGACAAATCTGGAAGGAAATCTCACACTGGAAAACCTAATTCTTAACCAGTTCTGATACTGAGCTGTGATGCTTTGGTCTCATTATGGTTGTTGGGTTTAGTGTGTGGGTGCTGGGTGGTGTTGGTGGCCTCGATATATAGAGGAGTTCAGAGTAGATGATCTGGTGGTCCCCTCTGGCCTTAAACTCCATGACTCAATGATTCTATAAGCAGCAGTGCAAGTAGTGTGGTCCGGGCCGCCGTACCAACAAGATATGTATAGCTGGTACGGCGTACTGGAAAGACAGAGGAAGAGCAGAACGTGGGGCCGTGCCGGGAGCTCCTTCAGTGCAGCTGTACCACCCCCAGCCCTTCCATGCAAGGTCTCCTCGCTCAGTACAGCAGCCCCGCCAGAGGAAAGGGCTGGGGGCGGTACAGCTGCACCGGAGGAGCTCCCAGCGGGGGCCGCCCGGTGGCCCCACATTCTGCTTTTATCCCCACTGTGGTTCCCGGGAGAGCCGTGAACCACATGGGAACCACAGCGGGGAAAGGAGCAGAACGTCGGTAGCTCCTCCAGCGGCTGTACCACCCCCAGCCCTGTCCTCCGGCGGGGCAGCTGCTGTACAAATGGAGCTGGAGGAAATGCAGCTCTGTGGCAGGGGGCAGGGCTGGGGCTGAACCACAGGGCTCTCCTGGGAACCACAGTGGAGAAAGGAGCAGAACATGGGGCCCGGAGCCACGCCAGCGCAGCTGTACCACCCTCAGCCCCACCCCCAGCCCTGTCCTCTGGCAGGGCTGCTGTACAGATGGAGGAGACCTGCAGTGGAAGGGCTGGGGATGGGCTGGGGGCGGTACAGCTGCGCCGGAGGAGCTGCGGGCGGTGCAGCGGGAGGAGGACAGAGGCCCCCCTCCCCTGGTAAGGGGGGGTGGGTAATGGGGAGGGGAAGAGCGTGGGGGCCCTGGGCTGGGGGCAGGGCAGGGCAGGGAGGAGTCACATGGAGGGTCATGTGAGACGGTCACATGCCCCCCGTTAGCTGCTGCATCCCCCCCAGTGGAATCCATTTCAAGTGGAAATGGATTCCACTTGCACCACTGTCTATAAGTGGAGAGTGTTATTAGAGTCTAAAACCATCATATATAGTACCATGCGCTATTATTGCTGTAAAAGCCTTTCATGCTGTTACTATAGAAGTTATAGAATGCCCTTCTAACTGATGGTTTAATAATACTGCCTATAAAATTAATTGTGTGTAACTGGAAGGATCTCCCTCGGGTCACATTTGCAGCAGGGCTAAATAGGATTATCAAATATGAGAAAACCTGCAGGTCCAAAAGGGAGATGTCACAAAGCAGAAGAGATCTAAAGGCTTGTCTACACTTACCGGGGGATCGATGCACAGCGACATTTTATTGAATACATTACAAATCTTAGGCCATGTCTCCTCTATGGGGGGAGATCAATCTAAGTTACACAACTTCAGACACATGGTAAGAGAATGTCAGGTCTTCAGGCTGGGGCTATCGAAATAAACAAGACAGACAAAATGTGGGAGGGGAAACTGAGGCACAGAAAAGTGAAGAGACTTGCCTTATGGCGCACTCATAGTTAATGGCAGAGCCAGGAATAAAACCCAAGTCTTCTAAATCCCACTCCCATGCCTTATCCACTGTGCCATGCTGCCGCTGTAGCTATCTTGTCATTCATCAATACACTAGTTTACACGACTAGCTATGCGGGAGATGCTTTTAGTGACTCCCTGCTGGCAGATGGTATAGTCAGAAACCTTTTTAAGAACTCTTGTTTCAGCCTGAGAAGAACATACATGGTTTGGTCTCTTGAAATAAGTTAAATTAGTTTTCCTTAAAAAAAAAAAGGTTGGGGAGTATCTTTAATAGAACATGGAATGAATACAGAAGAAGGATCCTTCCCCAAGACTCAATTAGCCAACCAGCAGGTCTGTCTTTAGGGAAGAAAATAGCTACTTAACCAGCGTGTCTCTTGGTTATAATGTCAAGAGAATCACTAGCACATACAATAAGCAGTTTTAACTATTTCTTGTTAATCACCATATTATGGCCTGGTTCACATTATATGAGGGTCATTCCCACACTGGAGAGCTGCCATGCTTTAACATTGTTTTCAGAGATGCTGTCTCCAACAGATTGGCCCTTTTGGAAGTGACACCCTGAAGTGACATGCTAACTATGATTCCTCATTATCTCATTTTCTGAAGCACAACACTCTCACTGCATTGGGCCCCTACGTGGGCCTCCAGCCATGGTAGCTGCATTTCAAATAGGTTTTTCTCAACTCCAATTATTTCTGGCCTCAGGGTTGTCCATTAACTTGGAATATTGCTTCTGGCACTCTCCCATCGAATGTAGACTGGACTCATTAGAAGAAACGTGTATAAGCCAAGGCTGACCTGTCCCTGCATTTTCTCAGGCAATGATATAATGAGAGACTTCACTGTATCTATTAAAATCCTAAGCATACAGCAGCTATATTGTCCTGTATTCTGCTGCCTTTCTGTTACCAAATAATTTGAACTCAAGCATCTAGTTTTGGCAATACAGTATGTGGTTGCACTTTAAGGACAATATCCTCTGCCTCCTAACAAAATATTAAATTCCTTACAAAAAACCCCTACACACGCACATATAAATCCCCTAGTTTAAAAACCTTACATTCAAAACATTCATTTCCCTCTCTTTTTAAAAGGAATTTAGTATTCCCCAGTTCCTTTCCTCCTCCTTTCTGTGCACCATTGGGATGCAGGATTTATTATTTTGGGGGGAGTGCTTGGTTAAAATATTGGCTGCACATCCCTGAGATTTATAATAATAAGAAAAGTATCTACACAAATGCTTAAAAGAAGCCAGTGTACTCCACTTTTCTTAATACATGGCAGTAGGCAGTGAAATAAAATGGTGGTGGTAGTAACAGGACTCCCAGATGACAAAGATTTATTATGGCTTACCAGAAACTTGCGAAACAACCGGATTTTGGAGGCAATTATCATCGACATATTTATTCTCTCTAGGAAATCACCAGTTAATGAGGAGAAGCGGACTGTGGCTAGTACTCCCTTCAATCAAGTCTATTATCTTTGAACTTTGGTATAAGATGTTACAGTAACCCAGAAGGAACCTTAGATTTTAGCTTGCATAATCCTGCTTGTGATTTTATGTCTTATTCGTGTTTTGCAAGTACCAACAGAGCAGTAGCTAATAGCCACTAAAAAGACAGCATGATGAATCTCAAACTTCCTTCCTTGTCTATCATTCTGACTGACTGTGTCATGTCCCTCCCCTCTTTTAATTCCTCTGCTGCCTCCCCCTTCTCCATAACATTAAGTTCAATATTTGTATTATTACCGTAAATGGCGTACATAACCCTACCACTCCCTCTTATCCATCTTTTTCTTTAATTACTGTCCTCTGTCCCACCCCCACACCTTACACCCTCCAGCCCCCTTCACATCATGCATGATGCTGTCTCATTGCCCTGTTAGCCCTACTCTCCCACGGCCATCCCCACACTTTCATCCACACCACCCCGGACACATGGGACAACCCTCTGGATCTCGTCCAACTCCATCTTGAAGACCCACATTTACCATGATATTTATAAAAAACTAAATCAGTTAGTTATTACTTTCATATATGTGAACTGCTCATCTACGCAGAGGGAGGAGATAGAAAGATGGGAGGAAGGTGCGGCAAGACACGGGAACTGAAGTTGTGGATTGTTGTACAAGGGAAGATGAAGGACTCGGTTACCAGCAGGGGAGGGGAATTGAGTTTTTAAATGACATGCAAACAATAGTGAAAGTAGCAACAAGCACTGTGATCATGTTGCCTATATGTCATATCCTTTTCCATCTTGGTCTTTTTAGATTGTATTCTCCTTGGGGCAATCGGTTGCTCTGTGTTTGGAAAGTATCTAGAAAATATTTGGGGGCTACTGCAAACTAAATAAATAAGTCAGTGCCTTGTCTAATACCACTGTAGATACATGCAGTGGCTGTGTTTGTGTGTATGCAGCTGATTGTGGAAAAGGCCAATATAATATTGAAAATAAAATACAAAATATGACACCCCTAAACTTCTTACAAAGGAATATAGTTTTCTTAAACAGACATGCCCCAAATATTTAAGGCCAGATTTTCTGCTGGTTAAAGTTAGTGCAACTCTACTAAAATCAATAGATCTATGCTGAGTTATAACAGCAAAGGATCTGGCCCTTAGGTATTATTATTTAGGTGTTATTACGTAATGCCACCTTATCCCAAGATGTCTTGAGGCAGTGGAATAATAGAGGCCGCGATGCCAAACTAACTGAAAACAAAGGAAAAATAAGTACCTCTTCAGTTTTGATTTAAACGGGGAAAGAACAATTGGAACTAGTTCTTGAGCTTTGTAGTCAGCTGCTGAAAAAACAAAGCTGGTACAAGGTCAAAAGGTAACCTAGGCCAATATTTAAAAGGACTTTAGTGTTATTTGTATTAGAATCCTCAGTCAGAATCAGAGTCCCATCATGCTAGGCACTGTACCAATTGAGGGTGAAACACAGTTGACAAGAGCCCTTGAAGCAAATATGGAATCCAACTGTAATGTGTCCTATAAATTATAGTAGTTTCACTTTCCCTGTCTATGCAGAAAGGTCACAGATGTCCATTAATTTACAGCTGTTGTATTTCTTTAGATCATCACTGTGTTATTTCCTTGCCATTAGCCATGTGATTCTGCAACAGTGATTTGAGCACTGTAGATTTGATTCTAATCTAATTTAGATTAGTGGGATATGCGCGCACATATTATATATATGCATGTATATGATACAGAGAGACATCTAGTGGATTGGGCTTGGGACGGGGATTCATGAGTCCTATTACCAGCTCTACACTGATTTTCTCTGTGGTTTTGCACATAACACCTAGGACAATATTTTCCAAACGTGTCCACTAATTTTGGGTGCCCAACTTGACCCAGCTATCTCAGACCAGGCACCCAAAATTAGTGGACTTTTTTTAACCTTCTGCTTGATTTTTTTAACCCATTGCTTGATTTTCAGAGGGGCTGAGCTCCCACAGCTCTCCCTGTGATCAACAGGAGCTCCAGGTGCTCAGTACCTATAAAACTGGTACTTCTTTAGGTGTCAGCGTACGTATTCAGATAACTAACTCTAGGCATCCAAATGGAAAGTGTTAGCCTAGGTGTCTAAAATTGGGCACCCACAAATGGATGCACTCCTGTGGTTAGAGGCCACTTTTGAGAATATTAAACTGTATGCCTTTAAAATAGAAATAATAAAGTTTATACAGCAACCTCACATGGCTATTCAGAAGATTAAATAGTAGGCCAGATCCACAGCTGATGTAAATCAGCCTATCTCCATTGATCTCAATGGAGCTAAGCTGACTTACAGCTTACTTTGTTGCGGTTTGAAGATGCTGGCTGCAGCCATGCTTCTATTTTAAGCAGTGCATGAACAGAATGATCAGTCCACTGCACTTCCCAGAACAGAAGTGTACTCTGCAGCATTGTTAAAGCTGTGGAGATTGTCACTGGAATTTTATTGCAAACTCCAGCGGGTACTCACAGCCACATTATTATTGGTTTGTTGGTTTTGGTAAGTTGACCTGATACGGTTAGACTCCTTTAGGACACATACATCTATGACACGGATTAGGTAACGAACTGCAAAATGTCCATCTGATGTCAGCTGCAGAAGGCCAAGAACTCAATGCACTTAGATGCAATTTGAAATAATGCACCTTAGAGCAGAGCTCATGCTATCTTCACTAATCATTTTTCGGTAACTTTCGGTTTGCTTTGCTGTTATCTCCTTCCTTTCCAAAGTATACTCTGATCTCAAGCCCAAAACAAGGGGACTGTTTTTTCCCATGTTGCGTCCTACTCGTATTTCTATTACAATTTCCTTTTATAGGTGTGTTTAGTAAAATTAGCTTGACCCGCATTTAGGACAGTCACCGAGCAGTGCTTCTCCCCAGCTCCAACGCATGCACTGCCATACCCAGTCTCAGTCAAGGAGGTTTATTTCTGTAACAGAGGTTATCAAGCTAATAGAAAACAGCCTTAACTTAGTCCTTTATCACAGAGCCACCCCTGCCAGGGATCTCTGGCACCCCAGATCTTGGCAGCCCCCTAGCCTCGGTCAGCTCTGTTCCCTTCCTGGAGCAGTAGCTGCAGGGCAGCTTCCCTGAGCCCCTGGCCCCTTGTACAGGAGCCAGCTCCACCCCAGCATGGCTTTCCCTCCCCAGGGCTCAGCCTGTCTCAGTTCTTTCTTCTCCAGCTATCTACTAGCAGCCCATTTATAGATCCAGGTGTAGCCCAGCCCTTTTAATTAGCTGGATTGAGCTCACCTGCTCTGGTCCAGGGGAGCTGGACTTGGTCTAGGCCCAGGGACCAGCTACCCTGTGACAGGGACTAACATGAAAAATGTTGGCCTTTACTTGCTCTCCTGACATGAAGGATGGAGATTATCATTCCCACCAAGGGTGAAATTCACCGCAGGCCAAGGGCAAGCACAAAACATAGGCATTACTTAAGGCCTATTTTGAGGGTTTGGTTGGTACCTAGCCTTGTGTGCCACTTCCTGTACAGGGGTGATTTTTACCCTAGGTGTACGTCTTCCTTAGCTTTTACTTTAGTACTAATTTTAGGTTGTATCCTTGTAGTCTCACTCTCCTTTGTGCATCAATACTTGCCTGGCATTAGACAAAAGTTAGAATTACTCATAGGAGCTTATGCAGAAATCCCCAGCATTGCCTTACAAGGAAATAAAAGACAACGATAAAAGACGCACATTTCAGAATACTTTCAGTGTGCTGAATTTGGAGGGGGTGTAGCGTAACCTTTAAGATCATTTAATTATAGTTTAGTTTCACACCCCAGTGGTAACAGTTGTTCAGTCTAAAGGCAACTGAGGGATGTTAAATTGTGCATGCAGCCATATGGCTGTGGGTAAGAAGTTCCGGCAGAATTAAAATTGAATGCCTCGTTCAGTATATCTTTTGTAAATGGTCTATATGGCATAGGGATTTTACCTGTGTGGATAGAGAGTACACATTTTCGTAAGATGGTGGGCCAAATTTTCTGCTGGTGTAAATAATTTCAGTGGAGTTTTGCCCATTTACAGCAGCAGAGAATTTGGCCCTCTATGCCAAATTGTGAAAATCAGGAATAAGTCAGCTGAAGTCCATGAGCCAGATTCCACACGGCTTTGAATGTTGTGTAACTATTTGTACTTCCGCAAAGTGATCCCAAATGCCACCAGCTCAGAATGGTAACATTTTATACCGATTTTGAACAGGTGTCAATGACTATACAAGGTTCAAGGCCAATTGAATTATCCCAGTCTCAAACTGATGCAAGCGAGAAGAGAATCAGGCCCTTCATGTACATTGGCTAAACCACTAAAAGTTGTATGTCAAAGAATGTGATAATATTTATTTATTTAATATTTATTCATTTCCGTCAGCTACCATTTTGCAGTAATATTGCATCTTTCATCCAAGAGTTTCAAAGGGTTACATGATCTCCCAAGGTCTTACAGCACTGTATTGGCAGAACTGGGAGTAGAATTCCCATTCATCCTCCTGCTTTTATCTGCTAGTATCAGGGGAGTGGAAGGAGTTATACGGTGAGATCACATGGTGCACTGTAGAGTCTTTTAAATGCTAACTAGGTAGATCAGCTGAGCTCAGCAGAACAGTTCCTGAGTTCCTCAGCTCCAGAGGAGGAAGGAGCAGGCGTGGTTTCCCCAGAAGATGCCACCAGAGAGAATCAGAATGGTGGAGATAGATCAAGCAGGCTGATCCCTATTGTTGCTAGCAGAGTAGGCTCTCCTAACAAAATGACAACACTACAAGAATGGGGGAACGTAGGGCTTGTTTTAGGAGGGGACTATTTGTGGGCAGAAGATCCCAGGGCTTGGTTGGCACTTTCCATGTTTGAATAATTCAGACAAGTTTTAGTTAAGCATCTAAACTATTGCATGGCTATCTGGTGGTGTAATTTCAGTTATTGGGTTTAGCTGTGCAGTGCTGGGCAGTGTTTGTGGCCTGTGATATACAGGAGGCGAGATCAGATGACCTGGTGATCCCTTCTGGCCTTAAACTCTATGACTCTATGAACAGAACATAACCCCCCATGTTTAAGATGTCACCATCGCTAGTTTGTGTCTAATATAGTTCCACTTCTCCCTACAAGCAATGTTAGGCTCTCTCGACATATGGAGGTCACAAAATCTCTCACCAGCACAAGGATCTTGACATGCCTTTTTGAAACCCAAGGTGTGAAACTGCCTGTTAAAGACTGCCAAGAATAGCAGTGAAAAGATGCATCACTGAAGAATTAAATTACTTGGGGAAAGTTAGATTCAAGAAAACTTCAGAACTACAAGGAATGGAGAAGGCATGTAACTAAGTCATACAGCCTACAGCTGTGAACTCTGTCTCCATACTAACCATAGTCACACCCACTGGAGGGAGACCGGGGGACATGGCCCCCCACCAGCTTTCAGCCTAGAGGGGATACCAATGTCTTCTCTCCAATCCCCCCAGCTTTCAGTTGCTTCACGGGGATGGAACAGAGAAGGGTGTCTGTTGCTGCCAAGTGCAACAGCCTCAGCGAACCTTTCACCTGCCAGCTTCCAAAGGGCTGACTGGTTCTGCTAACAAGGCTGCTCTGACCCCTGCTGGGCAGAAAGGAGTCCGCAGGTGAGGCTCCTGGGGAAAGCCAGCCCACTTAACTCCCTGCCTGGGTTTCTTTCCAGACAGCTCCCATTGTCTGAAATGTGACCAAGACCAGGAGCAGTGGCAGTTTCTCCCCTCCTTCGCAGAAATGTGTGCTTTATGTCTCAGTAAAGTGTACAACATATCCTGGCAAAGACAATGGTATTGAGAGCTGGTCAGAAAAAAAAATTCAAACCAGTTTTCCGTCAGAAAATGCTGCTTTGATTAAACTGATTTTTTTTTAACGAATCTATTCATCCCCTCAGCGGGAGGGATAGCTCAGTGGTTTGAGCATTGGCCTACTAAGCCCAGGGTTGTAAGTTCAATGCTTGAGGGGGCCATTTAGGAATCTGGGGCAAAAATTGGGGATTGGTCCTGCTTTGAGCAATGGGTTGGACTAGATGACCTCCTAAGGTCCCTTCCAACCCTGATATTCTATGAAAATAGTATTGATTTTGATGAAATTTTGTTTAGAAAAAAATTGAAAAAAAGCCACCGTATTTCCACCATGTCCCTCTTCACAACGTTTTCAAAATGAGAAGTTTTGACTTTTCATTTTGAAATGACGGTTTTGTTTCAAAATCTGTTTTTTGAAATAAATAATGGGTTAAAAATCAAAACAAAACATTTTGAATTTGTCAAAATTAAGCATTCTGATTGACCCCAAATGAATTTTTTTTTGGAGGGGGGGGGAGGAGGATTTCATTTAATGAACAATTTCAAATTTTGGCTTTGTGTCCTGATGTGGGGCAGAGGTGTTTGAAAACTTGAAATTTTTGGCATGACAGGAAATCCATTTTGCAATCAGCTCTAATTGTATACCCTCAGTCCCAACTAGCTGAAGTGTAACCAATTCTGTTTTTTCCCTTTGTTGAGATTCTCTGGCCCAGTTGAGCTACACTCAGTCCAGGGCTAGAAGTCGGGGTGGGGGTGGAGAGGAGGGATCCTTCAGACACCTTTGCAGCCCTCCAATCCCAAGAAAACTAGGGCTTTATCTGATCCCCAGTATAAATTACACAGCCCAAAGAGAACACATTATGAAAATCCCAGTGATTTATGCAGCAAGTACAATTCATATCAGATGGTAAAACTGACTGTCAGAGCATCTAGTGGAATAAAGACTACTTTTTCTACTTATAAATATCTTTAAACTATGAGCAGAGCCATACATAATCTCATATAACAGATGTAGTCATATTTTAACTAGAGTGGAACACTTTAGATGATGTATTTCTTCTATTGGCACTACTGCAGGAATTTCAGTTTTTCAAAATTATCACTGACATTTTCCACTAAATGCCATAAGCTTCCTAATGGGACCAAAATAATGAGCTGAGTTTCATAAAAACCAGACTTGGAATTGGCTATCTTTAATCAGAGCAATGAGTCAGGATTAAGAGAGAGAATCGGAACAGTCAGATGTATCTCAAAAACACCTCTCCAGAAAAGGACCCAAAGTTCTTTGACCTAGTTTAGCTCACTTCTTTCTGAAGCTGAACTTTAGAATTATACAGAAACCACCTGGGGAAGTTTGAGGATTCCTTACCTTGGGCCAGATTCTAGTCCTGGCTCCAGCAATGCAAAGCAGCCAGAAAACCAGCATAATGGCTACCTGTCAATTCCCTTGTGCAAGGAAAATCCCTTAGTAGCGTACAGCTGGCACGACAGGCGCGGACTCTGTGGTGGGTGCTCCGAAGGCTGGAGCACCCAAAGAAAAAAACTAGTGGGTGCTCAACACCCAGCAGCCACCCACCAATCAGCTGTTCGGTGGGCCCCCGCTGATCAGCTGTTTGGCAGCAGGCACGACAGACGTGCTGGGGGAAGTGGGTGGAGCGGGGGTGGGAAGAGGCAGAGTGAAGGTGGTGTGCACTCAGGGGAGGGGCAGAGCGGGGGCAGGAAGAGGTGGGGCGAGGATGGGGCCTTGGGGCAAGAGGCGGAGTGGAGGTGGGGTCTTGGGATGGAGGCAGGGTGGAGCACCCATTCGGACAGAAGAAAGTCTGCACCTGTGGCTGGCACAGTGGCTATGTCAATGCTTGGAGCTGGGCATGTGATTCCCAGCTGTTATCCATCTAGCGTGCTAAAAGTAGTATTGTAGCCAGGATAGCACAGGCAGTGGTGAGCAGCAGCAGGTGGGTTTGTAATCAGCACACGTAGCCCATGCCGCGGTTAGCCACTACCCATGCTCCCCTGGCTACACTACTATTTTTAGCATGTTAGCTAGATGAGAGCTAATGCAAGCATGTCTATGTGAGCTGGGAATCACACCCCCAGCTCCAACTGTAGACATACCCATTTGACTCTCCACTCGTGTAAAAAGGTCCTAGAGGGCCTGGGTGAAAGAACAGGTTAGGGGCACCCAACCTCTGGCCCTTTAAGCCCACAAACAATTCTACCCAAGCCACTCCCCCACTGCTCCATGACCAGCCTGACCACTCACTGGCACACACACATACCCCTGGCTCAGTGTTCTGCTGCTGTCCTTGGCTAGTGCAGCCCTTCCCAATCCTGGTGGCCCAGTCGCTCCACTTGCTCCCATCGCCTGCCTTGCACTCACACAGCATGGGCCAAATTCGACTGATGAGTGGCATTGTGACCTGGCACAATGGATCACAATGTCATTCAGGTTTGGCCCAACACCCCCTGTCTGATGGAGGGGTCAAATTTGAGTGAGTCATGTTGTGACCTTATGAGCTAGGTGAAGCGCTGACGTGCTGCTCCATCTTGTTGGGCCCCCATAACCTTGTGGGCCTTGGCATGACTGCACCTCTTGCACCATTGTAGCTACATCGCTGTGACTCTCCATCCATCCTCCTCCCCCATTCTTGGCTCCTGGTATAAGGTGCATTCCTATGAGAAAAGTATTATGGCTGGGGCACTTTTACATTCCAGTTATTTCCCTTGGCATTGAGAACAGCCGGGCATAATTTAGAGCAGTATTTGGGCTGTTCTAGCTTGCATGAAGGACTAGACTGGCTTCCACACAGCCTCAGAATCCATAAACAAAGCCAACAAATAGTTTCCATCAGAATTACCTTCATTTTAGATTAAAGCAAGAAAGCCGCCCCCCCCCCCCAAAAAAAAAACATTCCCGTGCAAAAGCGCATTGTGTGATTGTCTCTTTTAACAGTCTGCATCACCATGATCACACAGGTGTAATTACAGAGTATGAGAGGGAGAAAGAAACTAAGAGGACAGCTGGGCAAATAATTCACAATGAATTGTCTACAGATAAATAGACGGAGTGTTTTTTTCCCAAACGTATGGATTTTTATCAATGCAGTAAAAATCCTTTATGTCATTGCTTTGAGTCACAACAACAAACATCTTTTTGTTTGCACAGTTAAGTGTAAGTGATATTTTGAATTAGGTGATATTTGAGTAGGCAAACTTCATGAATTAATCATGCATTATTTATAAAATGTAAAAATGGACACATTTGAATGACACCTTATACATCATTTAAAGTGGAAATCTAAGTTGAACATAATTAACTCTCTCATTTTGAAAAATAACTATTGATGGAAATATGTGGTTACATTATAGTCACCCATAGCCTAGTTTAATCACATTCCAAGATGCATATTTAGCAGCAAGCTCATATATCTGATTATTTTTCAAGAACTGAGTAAATTAGACATGTTGAGTCAAATTCATCTGTGGTGTAATTCCATTGATGTCAATGCCATAATGCAGAGTAAAAATCATTGAAGTTAATGAGTGACTCTGAAGTCAAGGGATGAATTTAGCACTTGATTAATTTTCATTATTTTAGACAGTATCTTTTAAACTCACTTTCCAGTTACTAATCATGGACATAAATGTAAGAACCTTTTGTCGATTTCTGTTTTGAAAGGAGCATGCTCTCCAAAAGTGAGATGTATTATAAAGCTAACTTCAGCATTAACCAAATCTTGTCTCAGCAGAGACTGCCAAGTATACAAGATTGAATGAAAATGTGTGTGACAGTTTTGTGATATGGCCAAAAATCCCAGCAGAGATTGAGTGAGAGCAGCAGTGGTGTTTCAAGTGCATTGTGTTGCATTTCAGGATTGATTAACTTGAATTTTATTGGTACTTTATTCAGTGGCTCGCCTATCTTTTCACGGTTTTGCATGGTGTTGTCACTGAATTTTTGTTTTGCTGCCAGGCAATCTCACAATCCAGAATATAAACCATATTTCCCCCATTACCCAGATTTGCAATCCAGTTTTGTGGCACATTGCCAGACTTGCTGAACTGACAGACCTCAATGGTGATTTCAGTTATATTCTAAGTTTTGAACAAGCAATGATTTTTTTCTGCTTCAGAGAGCAAAACATTGCCCTTACTGCATGCTCAGCTCCCCTGGACCAGGAAACCGGGCATTCCTTTTCTGATTAATTCAAAATAAAGTAATGCCCTGATAAATGCTCCGGGCCATAAATGCTTTATGAGCCCTCTTAAGAAATCGATAGTGGAGAAGATCTTTTATCTAGCCATGTTAAAATGAAAGCATGCATTTTCTCCATCACCAGAGACATAATGTCAGATCTTGGTGCCGATTAAGATTGTTTTGTGCTACTCCATCTTAACCAGATACACAGTGATCCCCAAGAATCACAGTCTGGCCTGAAGAGTGAAGGCATGTTTTGATGTACAGTTACTTTGAATATAGGGATTTTAGTGTCTATATCCAAGCTGCACTGGAGTTTTTGGATATTCAACTTTACAAATAAATTCACATGTTAACGGGAGCAGCTTCATATGTGTAGTTCATACATTTAGTAACTCAGTCTTGTAAACACTCACGTCATTAGATTACTTCATTTGTTTCATTTGATAATACAAAGCTGTCTAAAACAGGTCAAAGGAAAAGCAAAAGGGAAATGTAGATGGGATGAAATTCACCCTGTGCAAATAGCCAGCACAATGCCTATGCACCACTTAACAGAACTCGTGGCTAAGCACACGGGTGGAAAGAGATAATAAAAATGTTATCTATGTAATACATCATGGCTGGGGTTATGTGCTGTGCCTCTATGAGGTGCAGCAAAGAAAGGCTCAGTCCAAGCACACAGGGTGGGGCAATGTGCTCTGAACCACTTTTGTGACCCTT
This sequence comes from Chelydra serpentina, assembly GCA_037349315.1. Classification (NCBI taxonomy): domain Eukaryota; kingdom Metazoa; phylum Chordata; order Testudines; family Chelydridae; genus Chelydra; species Chelydra serpentina. The sequence continues at coordinate 24,775,779 of JBAIAC010000048.1, forward strand.
TGATGGGGCAATTGTGTCCGATTGCTGCAGCAGGGCACCCTGTGCTTAGCCAAATTCGGGGTGTTGCAGGGATGCTTTGTTAATGGAGTGAGGTATTTTCTTGGACACAATCTTGTTTGGTTACAATGACTAGGCATAAAGTCCTGTTTCCCTGAACATGGTAGGAATCAAACCGCGGGAGAAAAGTCCTTTCCAGTCTGCACTCTGCCCAAAAGATTTCTCCCTTAGCTCTGTCTCAGGGCCACACTGCCAATGCGTCTGTTCGTGTCTGCTTGGCCTTCTGGCTGCTTCTGTCGGTCTGTCCATCCTGCTTTTCACTCACTCACTCTCACACATGCTAACCCAAACAAGCATAGCCCTGCCCACATAGTTCAAATCCCTGAGTGACTGTGGACATGCCTTTGTTTTGTCCAGAGACATGAACTAATGCATAGAATGGAGACCGCTAAACTGTTTCACCCACCTGATGACAATGACAGTCTTTCCATTTATCCTGAATGTAAAGCAACGATTAGGCCTGACTCTCAAATAAGGTTTCAACCAACCTATCACATTAGTTTGATCTGAGCAGTTAGAAGAGGATAGTATTGCATGAACGTTTTTAATAGTTATCTTTAGTGTAGTACCTTATGCATCTGTAACCCTTGCCCCTCCACCGAGCTGCAGGGGAAGGGACCTGGCAGACTCAGCTAGAGCAAACATGCTCAGGAGAATGAGTGGGTCAGGATTCCATGGCCATGGGACGCAGGAATAACTAACCATCAGTTGGTTGAAATCTCCCACACCTGAGTGCGAGATGAGGGTCCCTCATTATTAATTTTTAAGAAAAGAGGGCATTGGTTCCTTTACTGCCTTGTAACTACTAGTCTGCTGCTGGCATTGTTTGAGACTACTCCAGACTGCCTGGCTGCTGTTAGTAATGGAGAAGGCTTCAGAGCTCCCTCTTCCCAAGGACAGCCATAAATGGTGAGGGCCAGTGGTGATGTTTGGGAAAACATATTTCTGTTTTCTTTTTATGGTGTTCCACAAAGTAACTACCAAAAACTTATGATACATTTCATTATATGTTATATAATTTAATTAATAAAAATTATCCATTACACTGGTCTACAATTTTTGAGAAGTCGTCTGCTTCAGAGATAAAATGTGCTATTTAGTATGTATTTTGATGTGCTGAATTCAAATATGACAATTCAAATATGACAATATGGCTACTGTTTCTAAGATATTTAAGTTTTTACATTTTATGTCTATGTATATTGTGTAGATAGTGGAGTTTTAATCATAAATTGTAAACCTAGGTCTTTTCATGTGTTCATTGCTTTACATGATACTATTTCACCTGTCCTGTTTATGTAACACTTTAAAAATCAGCAAAGGGGTTATATAAATAAAATGTATTATGAAACAAAAGGCAAAAAACTATTATGTACATAGTTTAGTCCTATTCAGTGTCTACTCGGCGCTTCTTGGCTTGTCTCTTGTATTAATTAAATGGAGCATCTCTTGTCACTGTCCAGCAATAGTCTGCAAGCATTGATGGCTCCATTTGCCCTGATAGCGTTTCTCCATTGTTGCAATGTCCTGGTGAAATCGCTCGCCATGCTCGTTGCTCACTGCTCCGCAGTTCGGTGGAAAAAAATCTAGATGAGAGTGCAAAAAATGTCTCTTTAGTGACATGTTGCAACCAAGGCTTTTGTATGCCTTGAGGAGGTTTTCCACCAACAACCTGTAGTTGTCTGCCTTGTTGTTTCCGAGAAAATTTATTGCCACTAACTGGAAGGCTTTCCATGCCTTTTTTCCTTGCCATGCAGTGCATGGTCAAATGCATCATCTCAAAGAAGTTAACGAATCTGAGGACCAAGAAAGACACCTTCCTTTATCTTAGCTTCACTTAACCTTGGAAATTTTCCACGGAGGTACTTGAAAGCTGCTTGTGTTTTGTCAATGGCCTTGACAAAGTTCTTCATCAGACCCAGCTTGATGTGTAAGGGTGGTAACAAAATCTTCCTTGATTCAACAAGTGGTGGATGCTGAACACTTTTCCTCCCAGGCTCCAATGACTGTCGGAGTGGCCAATCTTTCTTGATGTAGTGGGAATCTCTTGCACGACTATCCCATTCGCAGAGAAAACAGCAGTACTTTGTGTATCCAGTCTGCAGACCAAGCAAGAGAGCAACAACCTTCAAATCACCACAAAGCTGCCACTGATGTTGGTCATAGTTTATGCACCTCAAAAGTTGTTTCATGTTGTCATAAGTTTCCTTCATATGGACTGCATGACCAACTGGAATTGATGGCAAAACATTGCCATTATGCAGTAAACCAGCTTTAAGACTCGTCTTCGATGAATCAATGAACAGTCTCCACTCATCTGGATCGTGAACGATGTTGAGGGCTGCCATCACATCATCGATGTTGTTGCAGGCTACAAGATCACCTTCTATGAAGAAGAATGGGACAAGATCCTTTTGACGGTCACGGAACATGGAAACCCTAACATCACCTGCCAGGAGATTCCACTGCTGTAGTCTGGAGCCCAAAAGCTCTGCCTTACTCTTGGGTAGTTCCAAATCCCTGACAAGGTAATTCAGTTCACCTTGTGTTATGAGGTGTGGTTCAGAGGAGGAAGATGGGAGAAAATGTGGGTCCTGTGACATTGATGGTTCAGGACCAGAGGTTTCATCCTCTTCCTCGTCTGACTCAATTGAGAATGATTCTGGTGCATCAGGAACCGGCAGTCCTTCTCCGTGGGGTACTGGGTGTATAGCTGATGGAATGTTTGGATAATGCACAGTCCACTTTTTCTTCTTTGACACACCTTTCCCAACTGGAGGCACCATGCAGAAGTAACAATTGCTGGTATGATCTGTTGGCTCTCTCCAAATCATTGGCACTGCAAAAGGCATAGATTTCCTTTTCCTGTTCAACCACTGGCGAAGATTTGTTGCACAAGTGTTGCAGCATATGTGGGGGGCCCACCTCTTGTCCTGATCTCCAATTTTGCAGCCAAAATAAAGGTGATAGGCTTTCTTAACCATAGTGGTTATACTGCGCTTTTGTGATGCAAAAGTCACTTCACCACAAACATAGCAGAAGTTATCTGCACTGTTCACACAAGTACGAGGCATCTCTGCTCACTTTGGCTAAACAGAAATGTGTCCCTTTGCAAAATCAAACACTGACAAATAAGAGAGCACGACAAATATTCTAGAGCTGATATAGGGCAATTTGTTCAGCAGAGTGATGTAAGCTTCGTTATGATTGCATCATCCATGACTTCTAGGAATAACATGATGCAATTCATATCATGTATGACGCAATACCAGCTTCAGATTGCATCATTCATTGTTTTGGCTAAAAAGCAAGTACTGTCCAAACCCAGTCATAGATTTATTCATAGATCCAGTCAAAGCTGTATTTTAGTCATTTCTGGTTTAAATTGAGATCCCTTCCCTTTATAACTCACTTATCCTCCGCCTTTCCCAAGTCAAGGGTCGTATATACTGACCCAATAGCATGTCTTGAAAACTAGAGCCAATCAACAATTTTAAGCATCATTTTCGTTCTCAGTGACCCAGAATTAGTAAAGTTTGACTACATTTATTTCAGAAGCATTTTGGCTGTAGAGCAGTGTTATCATTCTTATTAATCTCAGAGGGTTTGGAAGCGTTCGCTTTGTTGCTGAGATAATGTTGCCAACTCTCACGATTATGTCATGAGTCTTGAAATATTTGGTTTTGTTTTTTGGTAACATCCTAGCTCCTGGAGGCATGTGATTAGGTGAGATTCTCAGATTTCATTTTTTAAATGAGTAAATTTCTAACCCACATGGTTGCAGAGAAGAGCTTGAAAACATGAGTCAAGAGCATACTAATGGCTCAGAACCCAGAAAGTAAATATAAAGCAATCCAATTTTTAAGCCAATCTCATGATTTTCTGAGGCCTATCTCATGGTTTTTGAACCTTGGGCTTGGCAATACCTAATCCAGGTAATATTTAAACCCGGTTTGTGCAAACAACATTAAACCACAGTGTAACTTAAGGTTAACAATAAATGTTAACAAATAAATATCAGAGATGAGAAGTTAAATTGCAATTTTAGTGAAAAGTAATACAGAAAAACCTGTTGATAAAATGATGTGAATAAAACCATTTTCCCTTTTCTTAAATAGCTCTATCAAAAAAAGAGCATTTGCTGAAATATCAATGTTTGGAAATACAGTTATTGGAAGAAATTCAAAATTTGTTCATGGAGACTTTTTAGAAAGATAGTTGCCTTTTTGACTGAAGTATATTTAGTTAGTCATACACATGTTGAATATTCCTAGAGCTAATATAACACATCCCCTCGTCTAACAAAGACTCTCCTTATTAATAATATGACATCTTTATTGCCGGTGTATTCCCTGTATATTGCCAGTGTTGCCATTCATTTTCACTATTTCTGTCAAGTAAGGGGTTTAACAGTGGAAAGAACCCATCATAAATCACCTCAATGATAGTGGGTCTTGACCTTGCGCAAGCAATACTAATACAAGTTGCATGTAGAAAGCCAGGTTTCCAGCACTAAAGGGTTAAGTGTAGTTTAGCCCTTGGCAGCACTCTCTAATTGTGCTTAGTATCCCTGCGCTGTATTGAGTGACGGTATTGGAGAAGTTATTTGAAATGGACTAGTCATTTTGCCCCGGAGGTTGTGCAGGTTTATTTAATGACTTCTCATGTTAATTCAGCTGCCATTCATCCAAACAATCCTTCAACTGTTTTGTAATCACTTTCTTTTAGTGAAACTGTAATTCCCCTGGTACTCTGTACATGTCCAGAGACACTAGTCCTATTTCAGTAAGAAAAGTCCCTTTAGGTTATAGGCATCCAACTCCTTACGGCTCCCCACACAAACCCTTCTGAGCCTGAAGGGAAATAATTAGTCCAAGCCGATACAGGTTGAGCTTTATATCTTGGTTGCTATGTTTGACCACACTAGATTCCTACAAGTCTCCTGGAAAGTTGGCAATATGGCCCTGGTCTGGGCAGAGTTTGGACACCCATGCTGCAATCACACTATGAAAGGCTCTCCTTCAGACCCACTGAGCCAACCTTTCTATTGGAAACTCATTTTTCAGGGCCTTACAACTATAATAAAAGTTTCCTCTGAACTGAAATCTGCCCCCAGTACGTGAGATATATAGAAGTCTCTTTTGCTGTCTATATTATCCAGCAGTTTGAATAAGAGCTATTCCATTAGGATGATTTGCTGAGTTAGGCGGTACCTGGAAAAACGTATGCATGGGTATGGTCTAACCAGGAAAACAATACAGACTCTCTTATCCATAATACTCCCATTGCTAGTATTGGCCACTTAGTAACTGAGCGCCTTACACGTCCCCATGAGGTAAGGAAGTAATATTATCCCCATTTTACAGGTGGAGACATGAGGCACAGAGAGCTTAAGTGACTTGTGCACTGTCACCCAGGAAATCTGTGATAGAGAAAAAAAATTAATCTAGCTCTCCCAAATCCCAGGCTTGTAGATTAACCACTGGACCATTCTTCTTCTCTATACACCACTTCTCCTTATATCATGTTGTTGGTAATGGATTAGCATTTATTGCCTGTCCCACTATTCTAGAAATTATCATCAGACAGACCAGATACTGGCTTTTGCCATTTTTGATATAAGCTTTTCATTTTTAAAGAAAATTTACTGATTTTCCCCCCTTTCTCATCTGTCATTCTAGAGAGGTAGCATGGACTGCATGTGGGAGACATTTTGCCATCTGTGAAATGGGTATAATATGTAGCTAACTCACAAGAAAATTCTGAACATTTAGACTACAATTCAGCAACGCACTTATGTATGTGCTTTGCCTTCAATGGAAGCTATGGAACTTAAGTGCATCTTTAAATGCGTTGCCAAATTGGGACCTAAGTTTAAATTTAAACTTTGTATTGATCATGTATAATGGTGTTATGTAAATATAATTGGCCTGACATAGGCCTCATCATGATATTTAGAACCATTTTATTTCATATTAAATCAATTCATATCTCTAAAAATTATCTGAAGGCTGTCAATAATAGATTCTTATGGAAGCTTTGTTTTTGGATCAGAAAAAAACTATGAAAACTAAGATACATGGTATTACATAAATTCTATTTTGGCTGATAAAAATCATCAACTGTCAAACTAGTATGTTCCATTAAGCTTTCATTCTTTAAATTTTGTGAGTGGATGTCAAAAGGTGGAATCAGCATCAAAACTTGTGAAAAAAAATTAACATCTTTGTCTAATCCTGTTGGTTTGAGATGGTTATAATTGAGGGAGAAATGTTTATCAAAGGCATATTGTGCTTAGAAAAATATATGGCTGGTGAACAAACTATGATTATTTTTTAAAACTTTATTTTTATTTGCAAACATATAGAGACTATTATTAATACTGGTTGTACTGATGCTATACCTCATAACAGCAGCAGAAGGCTTAAAACACACTATTCTCTTTTTGCTTTCTCTGGTTTAGAAATCTGCACTAACCAGCGATTCACAGAGAAGTTAATTTACAAGAAGCAGAGTCAGATAATTAACACCAAAATCTGGGTTTAAAAATAAAATGTTTTCAATAGACCAAATGATTCATTATGCAGGAAAAACCCACATAAGAGACAACAACTCAGCAGGTTTCAGCTTGTGGAATTTCCCTTCTATTGTTCTATTAGATGAATGTGGGTTTTCCCCCTGTGGAGCAGAGTTGGGGTGAAGCTCAAACATGCAGAGGTTCTGATATTCATAGGGAAATCCTGCAGGTCTTGGAATTCTTGTGGAGGACAGTGCAGTTGTCTATATGCTTAGTTCTTCTGCTGTGCTTCCTAGGCCCTGCCCCAACAGCTGCAAGAATCTTCTGGAGTCATGCGTCCATGCCTCACCCAAGAAGCTTTCCTGTCTCTTAAGGGGTAGGCGGTTTACTGTATAATGGCAGAAATTATGGGATATAATAGTGAGCAGAGTTGGTTGGGGACCACAATTTGGTCCATGGAAAATTTTTAATTAGTTTCTGTTCTGAATTAGAACAGAAAGATGAAATATTGAAAAGTTTCAGTGCAAAAATTACCAAAGCATTTCTCACTGGAAATGTCAACATTTTTTGTTTGGCATTTTTGATCAGGACAAAACCATTTCAACATGTTGAAAGGAAAATGTCGAAATGTTGACTTGCCCTGAGATTTTTAAATTTTGATTCTCCCAATTAGAAAATTGACAAAATTAATCAAAAGCAGCACTTTTCTGGGGAAAATTGATTTAAATAAAAAAAAAATTCTGATGAGAAAATCTTCTGTGTAAAATATTGTGCAGATCTATAAGCGAGTTTGTCAGTGAGTATAATGCCACAGAGATTGGCCATCACTTTGGCTCTATCCTCTCCCATCCAAGTATACCCATGCTTGAGACCTCAAAGCCTTGACCCCTGGTGTGGGGGCTGAGGAGAAAAAAGCATGCTATGGCTCCCTGCCATTCCTCCCGCGCCCCTCCCCATCCTATAGATTTCTGCCAGATTTTGCTCCCCTCTATTCACATTGGCAAAGGAGCTGGAAAACTGACAGATCTCCTCAATCCAGCTTCTACACATCTCCATTTCGTGCAACTCCTGTGGTAGGAGGTGCGCCAAGGTATGTGGTGACATGTCCCAAGTACTAATTGGTTTTGACTATTCTTGGCTTCAGAAGCCATACACAGGCAGCATAGTTTGAACAATCCCAAATCTGCTCTAAACTATTCAGCGGCTAGCATGGAAATAGCCCCAGAATCAGGGATCTGCAACTGGCTTTGTGTGCCATGCTCCCTTAGCTCCACCCAGGGGATACTGGGAACAGCTAATACCCTGGCCCATGGCTTTTATAACATGACAGCTTCCTTTAACAATGGAAAGAGTGAGTTTTCCTAGCTTTACCCCTGCAGCTGCATAATCCTTCTCCAGTTACTCAGATTTAATGGAACTGAAAGAAACCCATCCCAGCTGCAGAAAGATTGCCCGGTAATAACTGAAAACTCAAGTTTCCTCATGCACTGCTGATGGTAGGTATAGAGAAGGGTGATAGTAATGGTCCAACAGGGGCCCAGGACTTCTGACTTGTAATAATGGCTTTGACACCAATTTCTTCAGTGGCCCTGGGACCAGGGAAACTTTGTTTCAGTTTCCCTATCCTCTGGGGATAGTATTCAACTACTTTTTAGGAAAACTGAGAATTAATGTTAATGCAGCATGTACAGATAAGTGCTCAGTATTATACTAATGAGTATGTCTGAGTGCTTTACCATGCTGGGATAAGGCCAGAGTGCTCAGGTTTGAATATTGGCATCAGCAGCAATGTCTCTCCAGTAGACATGAATCTATCTGGTGAATAGTAATACCACTCACAGCATATAATGGGCTATTCGCTGGAACTTGAAACTTAGAAAGGGTATGTGCTGCAGCTTTAGATTTTAAATCCAGCTGATTCAAGGATCTGGCTTGGAATGAGCATCCACCTGACTCTGACATAGCACCACATTCAGTTTTCCAAAGTCATCACATCAACTTTCATTACATAATTAGAGTGGTTTGGAAAATGTTTTTGGCTCTTCTCACAGCTTGTGGTTAAAAAGTTTAAACTGTGACCATAACACATTTTATGAAAGCAAAAGCACTTTCTCAACTAATCCAAACAGGGAGTAATAGATTTAAAAAAATAAATACATAAACATTGTTTTTGTAATTGTCACTTTCAATCAATGTTGTAATTTGAAAGAGTTTGCTCTTCTAGTAAATTGTTTCATACCACAATTTCTCTGCTGGAACATTTTGTTTTATCTCAGTGCAGCCAGACACAGCAGATAAAAGTGGACTAGGGCCCAGATTGTCAAAGGTATTTAGGCACCTATCTCATAAAAATCAAGGGGAGCTAGGCACCTAAATACTTTTGAGGATCTGTGCCCAGTTCCTTAGTGATGCATGTGATAATTAAGCAAGGTTTATGTATTTTTAAGGTAGTATCATTATCTACCTCAGTTTTCACATCAATATATTTTTTTAGTTCCATTGTCACATTCTCCCGCATCTTGCTAGAATAAATCATCCAGGTTTTTCAATAATCATTTTACACAGAGTGACTCCTTTACCGGTCATAGCACATGGGACAAATTGTTGTTGGGACTGGGGTGGATATGCAAGGAAAGAGGGTGCCAGGAAACTTTTGGGTGATTTGGGATTCTCACAGTTGCTCAAAAATCATATAGGAGCATCCGCAAGTTGCACAATCTACCACTGTGGTTGGCTGCAAGTCTCCATCCCATCCTGCTGGATGATGATCTGGCCTCAGTTATGTCACCTCCCCACTGAACAGCAATGTGATATACCTAGGCATGAAGCCTTCAGCACACAGAAAACTCCAATTAGTATTGAACTTCTCAGCACCACTGGCTACTGCGAGCACATCAAACCTGTGCTCTGCTAATGGCTACCCATAGAATATTGAGTCAAGTTCAAGGTCTTGGTCCTTATCTTCAAAGAATTCAGTGGTCTGGGCCCAGAATGTCTAAACATTTCTAGAATTGGAACTCAGGAGTTCTTCTGGAGTTTGAGGTGAGTTTTCTGCATAAATGTTTGTATCTGAAGATAGGTTCAAAGCTTTGAAGCCATCACTCTGGATCTAAAAACCATATAGTGATTGATCTTCCCTCACATTTACATTGTATCCTAGTCATCACAGGAATTAGCAGTGTACAGTAGGTCATGTCCCCTCCCCCACTCACCTTCAAGTAATAGAAGATGAGCCCATAATCACAGGCTACTTAGCCGCTGAGATTGATATGCTGCCAAGTGAGCAAGATTTGAACACCTAACCTCTGACAAATTCATTCAAATAAGTTGCATTTCTTCCATTGTATTCTGACACCAGTGTGTTCTAGGGATGTCTTTGTATTTAAAAATCAATGATGTAGTTATAATCTAGCTTGATTAACAATAGTATAGAAATCATTCTCACAAATCACCACATTATTACATGATAAAACAAACATTATTAGTTGTTCCTGCCAGTAGTGGTGAAAAATCCCAAGAATTGTCATTATTATGAAGGATGCATTAACTATTTACTATTATACCAAAAAGTTCAGCAGTCTCACCTCAAGTGACTAGAAATATGTGAAGTGCTGAATAAACCAATAGACTTTTATTTCCTATTTTTCCCTATTGGGTGGTTTCAGAGAAATTCAACACAGATCTATTTTCACCAGTCTGTCTTCACTCACTCTTACAATAGGGATTTCTCAAGAATTTGAGGGGCTGGATGAAGGTTGGCATAATACAGATTTAAAGGATTGCTCTGATGGTTCACCAGCTGTTCAACATTATACATAAAGAAGTGTGTGAATGGGACACAGATATTACGTGTGTACACTCTGGGCCTGATTCAAAGCCCAATGAACTCAGTGAGAGTGTTTTCACTGGCTTCTTTAGGAACAGGGACCTTCTATGTCTTCAGAGGGCAAAATGACTTCTTCCCTTTGTTACCCTGCTTAACTAAGTGACACAATTTGGCCTTGTTATTTTATTTTACAGTTCTCGTAATTTTGTGCAATCCTTCATAGAAGAGCAAAGTCTTCTGCAAATCCCTACGCTTTTCTCCAGATTCAGATTTTTTAAACATGTTGGCATTTTGACATAGTGATAACAGCAAATTAGCTTAATTAAATATACATTTCCAAGACAAAAAACTTCAAGAAGGACCATCCAGAAGCATGTCACAAGGACCCCTTTGCTATAAGAATATGATGCAGATTAGGAAACTTTATTTTATAGGGCTATTGTGATGGACACACAAACATATTCTAAAATATAAATAATTTGAATTAAATTTTAATATGATTCCCTCCCCCACCCATTGCTAGTTGTTACCCACACTAACATGTAATAACTACATTCAGCTTAGCCCTCACTGGAAGTGCTGAGGGTGTTTCACTGGTACTAGAAGCAGTCTGATGTGAGCAGCACATGTGCTGCTTGACAATAACAGGTAATCACTGTGAAAAGAAAAGAAAATCCTATGTTTAATCTTCACCCCTTTGAAATGGCTTCTGGGGAATACCGCTTAGAGCCTGCCATTCTGTATGAATCATTCTCTGCCTGAGGTTTCTCTGCCAACAGTACTATAGCGAGATTGATAAACTAGGGAGTGATGCTCGAAAGAAAAGTGTCCCATTATTATTTTGAGACTTGCAAGACCTTGAATCCTCATTTTATCTCACTTTATTGTTGCTGCTCTTTGACTTGCCCTCTCTTTATTTGTGCCTTGCTATTTTTGCCTGGTGATGCAGAGAGCATTATTAAATCATAAGATCAGAAAAGAATGTACTCAGCATACAATCATCCCTCCCCTGTGCCATCCTGTGGGCTCACCTTCTTCATCACTGGCTTGTTACTGGTCTGTGGAGATGAACAACAGAATCTTCTAAGCAGATGGTGGGTAGTGACTAGGTGTGACTGCAAACATTTAAGATTGAATACATATTTTAGCTCTCACAGCTCAACTGTGAGATTATTTTCCCTCTCAATTCCTTAATACTCTCATTTCTCAAAGGCAAGAATAGCAAAGTCTCCCCCTGTCCATCTGTTTTCGGCACCTTTCAGCTCTCCGAGGGTTCCGTATTCAGAGAACGACTAGGATTATGCAGTATTCAAAAGAGAAATCAGAATAAAGGTTCATGCATAGTAAGGTAGTCGGGCCTTCCATTCCAATGTACCCCTCGCATTTAAATATGTCAAGGAAATCAGCACATTTGAGAAATGCTTTCCTCCTCATCACATCAGTGTCTCAGGACATCTTGTGTCCCAAAAAAGTGAATGAGAAATATCATGGGACCAGCATGGCTATAACACTGCAAATGATAAGTTCTAATGCTTGAGCAGGTAAAACAAGGAAACATTTTTCTGGGACTAATCAAACTATGTTGTATAGCATGAAAATGTAATGGTCCCCGCATTCAGGGTCTAGTTGCTAAGGCATGGGACTAGGATGCAAGAATTCTGGGTTCTTTTTCTGTCTCTTCAGTTGGCTTGCAGAGTGTTCTTTGAGCAAACAAGTCAATGTTCTGTATCTAAGTTTCCCTATTTATAAAATGGGGATGACACTACTTGTCTCACAGGCGTCTTGTGAGGATCTGTTAAGTCTTCCACATGTTACTGGGTTCAGTGCAGAATCACTGGGTGAAATACTATGGTCTCTGTTATGCAGGAGATCAGAATAGGGGATCATACTTGTCCCTTCTTCCTAAAACATCTATAAATTCAAGTGCACCGAGATCCTGATTGAAAGCTGCTATAGACAAGTGTAAGTTATCATTACTATTTTATCCCTAATGCTGTTAAAAGCATTTTGGTATAATACAACAGAACGTATCTCACTTTCCCTTCTTCCATCCCATAGATCTTTGTTAGTAAGACTTGACATACCTTCCTCCTAAACAACACATACCTTGGGCTACATTCTGATCAGTGAAAATATGCAGTAACTCCATTAAATTTAAAAGATTTGTATAATGACCTATTACACACATTTCTGTAATATTCGGTCTCTTCATCGGTGTTTGTACAGAGCCTAAAATAATGGATCCCCAATCTTCTTTGAGGCCTTTGGGCATTACCATCATATAAATGTTGATTATTAATGTACATAGGCACAAAGGGAAAAACTCCTGGAATTTATGCATGTGTTTGAACTTAGAGTAATATTAAGCAATACATTGCTGTCAAAGTAAGATGTGTTGTTTTATTCCTATTGGTTTTGGTTGCACAATTTCTTTTCTTGTTTAGCCAAAACACTATCGTTCACATTTTCTTTTTCGCCTGTTGATCTATGAAGGCTCTGAAGTGCTGCTGAGCAAAGAAGTAAAGGTGTATTTTCTAGGAGTCTATAAAACTGTCAGTTCTAGCTGAGATGCTTCTGAAATAACTGCTTGGCATTACCCTTTAGTGTGCTGATACTGGACACTATGCGATCTAGGCTGCTAAATTATCCCACCCCGTAAATAGTAAGTACCTTGCTCAACCCATGTTACCAATTAGTATTAAACCAAACTGTAAGATATAATATAAAACAAAACAAAAATCTTGTATACTGTGATTTTAAATGAAACACTTTCATGTTTGTTGATTTAACTATTGGATATCTCTGTAAGCCTAGTTAAAACTATGCTGATTAATAGTAATGTCAGCAACCTTTACTAATGGAGCTTTTAGAAATATTTTAAAGGGAACGATCTTAATAAATAGGTATTGTGAATATCCCCTTTTAGAATCTCAAAAAGGCACACACAACCTGATGTTTGGTGTGGAAGGAGGGAACTGTTTCTTGGCAACAGGACTGGAGGCAGTATCTTAGCTGAGGTTTCTGTAAGTGGGGTTGCCTGTGTGCTGTTTTGGTCCCCTCTGGTCAAAGTGAACAGGACATGTGTACATTTCATAAATAAGTAAATTGCATTAGGAGTCTGTCAAATTTTCTTACAACTGAAAAATGACCCTTTACTAATCCTAACATTGGCTACCTCATGCAAAAGGAAATCACTATATACACCGAATAAAAAGACATACAAAAAGATTTAATTAGGCTGAAGTAAATCCTTCCTGTTAGTCACCTTTTCTTAATATCTGGTTGGGCAAACAGAATTTTACAGTCATAGAGCAAGTTTCCTATCCCAAACTGCTCCAGACTGCAACCCTGCACGTGAGATATGCTAGGACTGTAAATGTATTTTAAAATATTCAGATAAAATGGTAAGATACCATGTAATTTATCACTGAGTCAGTTTCTGAATTTCCCACAGTCTAAGCAAAGGTGCTTCATGAGTCAGGGGTAGAGAAGTGAAGGCTCCATTACCTGTACACCTTCTCTCAGTCTTTTCTTCACAAAGTAACTCTGTGTTTTCTAGTGCTAAGTGAAGAAAATGGAGAAATTCTGAGCTATTAGAAGGAGCTTTGTGATCCTTGCATGGAAGGCCCTACAGAAGTGCAAAATATTTATATAATTCATATAGGGTCATACATAGAATCATAGAATATACATAGCACTCTACAAAAGGCCAAATCATGGTCTTATTGAAGTCAATGATGAAACTCCCTTTCGATATCAGTGGGACAAGGACCTGGTCCCGAAGGACTGACTGATCCCTCTTACCCCAGATTATAACAAGTGTAATTCCACTGATTTTCATGGAATGATTCCTGACTTACTTCCATGTCATTTAGATCAGGCATCTAGTGCCCAGCTCTGTCCTCCATCACAAAGATGGAACTTTGACTGTAATAAAATTATGATCCAAACAATGAAAGGATGAGGCATGAGGAAAGAAGCAGAATGAAATTTAAGCTATCAGCAATGGAATAAGGCTCTGTGGAATCCAGAGAAAAATCAGTGCTGGCCTGGTGGATTTGTATGCCAAGTTTTATTCTACAGTGGTTGTTTAAACAGCAGCAGAGTCAAGTCATCTGCAAACCAGAGGATTAAAAGTATATGTTCAAAGACAATGGCAGTATAAATATCACTATAACTTTTGAAATTCCATGCAAAGGTTCCATGAAGCCATCTCATACATAAAAAGTTAGAACACCCTGTTTGGCAACTATACTAAACATCCCTCTGCCCTCCCTGTATTGTTACGTTTGCTTTAAGAATGGTTTTCCTGGAAGACTATTCGAAATACATGACCTGGTACCAATTACCAGTGACAGGTCAGTGATTTTTTTTTCCTATTTGAAACAGTTTCATGGTTGATTTCTAGGGGGCTTGGGCAGGGGAAGGAGAGATTGTAGTTCTAAAACAACACACCAGGCCGAGGTGCTAGAGATCCACTCATTTTTCAGCTCCTAGCCCCTATTTCTCTTTGTATGGTAAAGCTCTGCAAAATGATCTCCCAGGTGACAGTGTCTCTAACAGGCAGCATTTTCATCAGTTGTGCAGTTGCCTCGGGGTGTTTCATGGGCTGTTCTTTTTTCCTGTCCTCACAGGCGCTTATGCATTTTTGTCACCTTTACGTCTAGGTTCTTCCTGGAGTTCTTAACTATTACAGAATGAAGCTTTACATAGGCTTATCATAAGATGTGTAAACAATACACACCTGCCACAGTGATCTAGGAAATAGGTCCTTTAGGCACAAGTGTATTTTTGCACACATTTATCACTAGTGGCTGAACCTCATTTTGGTACCAATTCTATTTGACTTGTAGGAAAACACTTAACGAAATACAGTAACTAATTTTTTAGAATCCGTGCATGCATGATATAGTTAGGTATTTTTTGGAAATAAAAAGCCACACTCATATATTTAAAAGAACACACTAGGCCCGATTTTTATCTCAGGTACTCCAGGTTTACACAAGTCTAACTCCACTGACATCACTAGAAATACTGTGAATTTGTACTGGTTTAATGAAGAACAGAATTTGGGCTGTGGTGCATGAATGCAGTAATTTGTTAGTATAGACGAAGGGGAATAAAGCCTTTGTGGAAAAGGTAGCCTTCCCCATAAACAGTTTGCAGCTGGTTTAATCAGATAGCAATTATTCAGCACTTTGCTCTTCAGAAGTACCTTTGTGAGCCTGGGATAAAAGTTATCAATGATAAAAATAATCCTGTCATGGATGGTTTGGTTTTTAGCACAGATAGGGATGAACTCCATCAGAAACAGGGAAATCTTCTAGACAGCCAAACCCAGCCCTAATTTACTTCTAACTATGGGGAGAGTCTCAGCTAAAAATGTGAGCCAGGCTAGCAATTTGCTTTCAATGGGTGCATACATGTGCATAGTTGCTAAATTTTAGCCCCTCAAGTGACAGCTGTGGATCTGAGCATGTGAAGGGAGCAAGCCTCTTCCTACTCAATACTGATGATTTAACACTAATACTGCCAACCAAGGAATAAGTATGTTCAGCTACCTGTGAGGTAGGTCAATATTATCTCAATTTTGAAGATGGGGAAGGTCGTGTCTACTCAGTGTATCCACTGTTGCACAGCAAGTCAGTGCCAGAGCTGTGATGGAGTCCTGATTCTCTGGCCTGGTCTACACTACACGGTTAGGTTGATGTAAGTTGCCTTACATCGACTTAGCTGTAGAAGTGTCTTCATTTAAATTTGGTTCCTGCCGACATAAGTGCCTCTTTACACTGATTTAGTGACACCACCTGCCCAAGCAGCATACAGTCACAGTCGATGTAATTAGGTTGAGGCAGTGTCAGTGTAGACACTGTGTTGCTTATGTCTAGAGCCCTGTGCAGATATACAATTTATATCTGTGGAGTCGCAGGGCTCTTGCGACAATGAGCAAGACCAGCAGTGCCATGGACAGCGACTGGGCTAGGAAGCATAGAACCAGCGCCTAGTCTGGGCAGCTCCCCCGGCGTAGCTGTACCTCCCCCAGCCCTGCCCACTGGGGTGGGCAGCAGGCTCATTGGCAGCTGTTCCTGGTCACGCTAGTGTGTGCAATCAGCTTGCACGCTCCCGGACAGGATTCCCTTGTGAACCTGGTGCTCACCCCAGTGGGCATGGCTGGGGGCGGTACAGCCACGCCAGAGGAGTTGCCTGGGCTGGGCGTTGGCTCCTGCGAGCCGTGGCCTGACATGCTGCTGCTTTTGCCACTGTGGTTCCTGGCCTGGTCACTGGCCAGGGCCCTGCTGGTCTTGCTCATTGTCACTAGAACCCTGCAACTCCGCAGATATCTGCTTTATATCTGCAGATGGAAATTTTGAATCCGCGCAGGGATCTACTTATGTCGACTGATACTGGCTTTCAGAAACCATCCCACAATGCCCCACACTGAAAGTACAATCGATACAAGTGCTTCTGGTGAGAACATGCACCACTGACACAAGGAGCTGAGTATGCCGACATAGGTGAGTTCGACATAATTTTGTAGTGTAGGCATGGCCTCAGTCACATGCATTAGGTATAAGACCACTCATCTCCGTTTTTGTACTTGCAGCATTTCCCCCCCTACCTTTCCCTCTCTCATTTCCACTTCAACATTGTTTCGTTCTTTGCTCAGCCATGAGCGTCTCTCTCTCGCCCTCTCAGCATTTTCTCTGTAACCCCTTTAGTTCTGTCTCCCAGATACCATAGCTCCACCCCAAGAGAGAAGACGTTACTGTTCAGAGCTATGAAGCTGTAGTGCTTGCCTCCTATTTCTCCCACTGTGCTTCATTGAGAGTCACATCAGAATGAGGGAGTATTGGCTGTCAGGCCTAGAAGCCTTGAGAATAGCTGGGAATCTTGCTTACTGTCTGCCGCCTTGCTTAGGAGCACTATTTCAGCTGGCATGAGTGAGAGAATGAATGGCAATAGGGGCTAGTCCTTTGTTCTGTCTCCTGACAGGGTATTCAAGTTTTCATAGGACATGAGCTTATCCTTACCCACCTGACTACATTTCCAGCAACAAATAATCTTCCAGTGTACTTTCTCCTTTTCTTCCCTAAGGTCAGTATCCCTTCAGATGGAACATTTCAATTTCCTTCTGCTTACCTGATTATTTCAGAGACTCCTTCTGAATTGGTGTGTTGTTATCACCTTGTGCAAGCATCTCAAAAGGCATACGTCCTCCTGGGTGCTGTTTGAACAAACATGATTTCTCCCAGTCATGTCTATTAGCACATTAATTATTTTCAGACTCCCAGGTGGTCTGTCTGGTTCCTGGCTGTTTCTTTTCTTAAATGGTGAGTAAGCACATTTCCCTTAAGCCCAAGCTTATCTCCACTATAGTGTCTTATTCCAAGTATAATTCTTATTGGACAATCAAAGCTTGGCTCACCAGAGGGATGGGAAGTAGCAGATCAGGAACAGAGTGAAGGAAACGCGAGAAGAAAGAGTAAGTTAGACAACAAACAGGTGCTTGGGAAAGGTAGAATTTCAAAGTAAGAGTGTGATGGAGTGTTCATCCTCAGCTGCTCCTGAAGGAGATCCAGGGATTGAAAGGCTGATTGACGATAGAGCCTAGCAGAGAAGGAACAGATGGGGCTGGTATAAAGCCAAAAAGTTGGCAGTAAGAAGGAGGATGAGGGGAAGTAGTCTGCAGTCACTCCCTGGGGAAAGAGAGATGTGTTTGGGGCTATTGAGGTAAGTAGCCTGCAGTTACTCCATGGGAGAAGGGAGTCTGGGGTGGTAAACCCAGAGAGGGGGGAGCTAGAAGATGTATGAAAGAGTCTAGGGAAAGAGCAACAGGGTCTGGGAGAAAGTAGACCACAGTTACTAGACCGAGGGTCTCTGGACTGGAACCTGGAATATTGGGTGGACCTGGGTTCCCCTACTAGCCACTGGGGGAAGCTGTGCAGACTAGACAGTGAGACAGTCATCTGATAGAACTTTGATACCCTTGAAGGGGTGTACTATAGTGACCTGGCTGGAGGGCAAATCCAGAAAGAGTTGGAGAGAGAGAGAGAGAGAGGGAGGCAGCAGGGCATGCAAATGAGTGGCCGAAAGGGGTGGTGGACTTGCAAGGAGTTAATCCCCAAAGCAGCCAGGTTATAGTGCCCCAGAAGTGAATGGAACCTGTTACAAGGAGTAAATACAGAATGGGAAGGTGGTGAATCATCAGCATGTGCAATCTTTCTGTGGAATAAGAAGTCATGAGAGAAGGGGATGACAAAATCAGAATCCTTGTTCAGGATTCTGTCTCACCTTTCCGTTTTTTAACCTCTGACCATATCTTCCTCTGTTTGCCATCATGACCCAAGCCATAATCAATCATCACTTAGCCTTGAACAACTGTCCTGAACACCAGCCTCATAAACTTAAGTACAATATAAATGTATAGAGCTACCACAAAAGGTATGTAATTTAGCATAAGGGCCTGACCCAAAGACTTCCATTAGCTTCAATGAGCTGTGGATCAAATCCTTACATTCAATTTGTATTTGTGAATAATGGAGTAGTGAGAGATCCAAACCAGAATCCTGAACCTGAATCCCTCTAAATTTTGATGAAGTCTGGATTCTAAGTTGCTTTTTGTGGCTCTAGACCATCTCTGTACTATAAACTAACAACAGGACTGCTTCTGGATAGGCTGTGTGTTCTGGTATATCAGCCACTGGCCTAGGACTCAGGAGACCTTGGTGTTGTTATTATCTCTCCCACTAACCTACTGGGAAAATCACTGCACTTCTCTGTGCCTCTGATTCCCCTCCCACTCTTTGACTCATTGATTTAGACCAGTGGTTCTCAAACTTCATTTCACCTCGACCCCCTTCTGACAACAACAAAATTTACTACACGACTGCGGGGTGGGGGGGGGGGGGACTAAAGCTTGAGCCCATCTGAGCCCTGCCAACTAGGACAGGGATTTGGGGGGTAAAGCCCAAGCCCCACCGCCCTGGGGCGTGGGACCCAAAGCCAAAATCCAAGGGCTTCAGCCCCAGGTGGGGGGGGGCTGTAACCTGAGCCCTGCCACCCAGAGCTGAAGCCCTCTGGCTTTGACTTCAGCCTCAGCTGGTGGGGCTCGGGCTTTGACCCCAGGTGGTGGGGTTTGGGCTTCGCCTTCAGCCCCAGGCCCCAGCAAGTCTAACACCAGTCCTGGTGACCCCATTAAAAAGGGATCGGGACCCACTTTGGGGTCCTGAGCCGACCCACACTTTGAGAACCCCGGATTTAAACTGTAGGTTCTTTAGGGCATGGACAGTCTCTAAGTAGGTGTTTGTACGATTCCATGGAAGCACAGCTGGATCAGCAGCCATGCTGCCATTGTCACACGGCCTAGTACTGTGCTCTTCAACTCCATGAAGGAGCCAAGAATGAAGATAGGAGTTAAAGCTGCTATGCAGAATTAACTCCACTGATTTTACCCATGGATTGTTTCTTTTTTAGGCCATATTATGGAACAATGCTACAAGCCCTGGAAGGATGTTACCTCATCATTGGACACTCAATTTTTCTCTATTTTTCCTCAGATAAATATATGTTTATCTCAATATTATCTAAACTTTACTATAGAGAATACCTAAAATACTGGTGATAAAGTTATTCAACAATATAACACAGTATCTAAGGCAAATGGTAAGTCACTAATGTAGATGGGCCTTAACTCACCCTTGTTTCTTCTGTCAAATTCAGTAACAATGCAGATGAGGGAAAGTACAAATCTGTTCTCCTTAGCTGCTTTTCTTTGCCTTTGTGTGCTCGTTTAAGTGTAACTAAGTGATTTAGATAATAAAATAAGAATGTTGTGGGCATGTTAACAAATTAAGTCCTCCACTTTCCTTCAGTTTCTTTCCTATATCACAGGTGCTGTATGCAGTATGTACCAAAACAAAATTCCAAAATACACTTATATCTAGTGCAATCCTTATTTATTTTGGATTATTTCAATCACTCATATGATGTAGAGAGTTGTTAGCAGAGTATAATATCTAGCGGGCATTCAATGATTGACTAGTTTTCTTTGGTGTAAATCTGATTTTTTGCCCCGGGGCTAAGGACTATTTATGCAGCAAATCCAAACTAAGGTATATCAAATGTTTTGATATATTATGTTTGTGGGATTTCTGAACATCAGGATGTTTTCCATCACTCACATTTTTGTATACAGTGAATAGAAAACTAGTTTATATAGGATTCTATGGGTGGACTCAGGACACAATAAGAGTTCCCCTCCGTGCATGGATTTCTCCTTTTCTATATTACAAAGGCCAGCTTCTCCTCCACCATCATCTTGTCCCATTAGTTGGGACAGTAGTCCAGTTTTGGGCCCCACACTACAAGAAGGATATGCAAAAATTGGAAAGAGTCCAGCGGAGGGCAACAAAAATAATTAGGGGGCTGGAGCACATGATTTATGAGGAGATTTAATCTCAGGGAACTGAGATTATTTAGTCTGCAGAAGAGAAGAATGAGGGGTGATTTTATAGCTGCTTTCAACTACTTGAGAGGGGGTTCCAAAGAGGATGGATCTAGACTGTTCTCAGTGGTAGCAGATGACAGAACAAGGAGTAATGGTCTCAAGTTGCAGTGGGGGAGGTTTAGGTTGGATATTAGGGAAAACGTTTTTACTAGGAGGGTGGTGAAGCACTGGAATGGATTACCTAGGGAGGTGGTGGATTCTCCTTCCTTAGAGGTTTTTAAGGTCAGGCTTGAGAAAGCCCTGGCTGGGATGATTTAGTTGGGGATTAGGGTCCTGCTTTGAGCAGGGGGTTGGACTAGATGACCTGCTGAGATCCCTTCCAACCCTGATATTCTATGATTCTATGATCAGCAGCTGCTGTTTTTCATCTCTAAGCATTCTTGTCAAGTGCATCTTCTAAGCTGACACCAACCTTCTTCATGGACTCCTTCTGCATCACCTCCACCCCCCAATCTTCTTCATAGTCTTTGTCCCATGTCTACTAGATCTTGTACTCTCTGACCTGCATCTCGTCTCACATGACCCCACAATCTGTGATGGGGGATGCATCTTGGCAGGCAGTCTCTGAGCACACCTATCAAATCAGGTCCCACACATGACTCAGGCTGGGGAGCACTTGTCTTCCACCTGGTTTGTGGATCGCTTTGGCATCCAGATGCCTAGAGTGAGGCAGCAGTATATGCCCAGAGGCAGAAAATTAGGTACTCTCTGTGACGGTGTTCCCCATAAAGTTTTATGGGGAGATGCTTATAAATGTATATATGTAACTAGAATATGTTTTATGCTACATGTGCCATGTAACACATCTCTGGGAAAGTTATGACCTACTGAATTTATTCTTCCTGTTTGTATGCATGTATCATTGTTGTAGTTGGAGTTATGACGATTGGTTTTATATTTGCTGGTTTTGTACATAGCCTTTGTAAGTGCCTGGAATCATGTGTGGAGGAAAGAATGTGCCTGTTAAGTACGAGCACTTAACAGACAAAAGAAGTTGCAGACCCCAATCCACATCGGGGTCTGGTCAAGAATGCAACTGGTTCAGCTGGTTGCCGAAGGATGCATGGACAGGTGACTTGCCCATGTGATCCCAAAACTCCATGGCAACAGGATCCTACACAGGGAGTGGGGGAAAGCCTATAAAAGCCCTAGGAAGACCCTTCCATTTTGTCTTCACCTGGCTAAAGAGAAAGACCCTCCACCCCCCAAGGACACACCTGAAAGAGACTGAACAAAGGACAAAGACATTAGGGGGGTGAGTGATTGCTAGACCTAGGCTAGGTGGAAGATAGCCTGTTTACTGGACCTAGTGAGGTTTTTATATCTGTGTGAAGTTTGATTAGACATAGACGTGCGTGTTTTATTTTATTTTACTTAGTAATTCAATTTGTTCTGTCTGTCACTACTTGGAATCACTTAAATCCTATTTTCTGTACTTATTAAAATCACTTTTTACTTATTCCTGGAGTACGAGTTGTTACCTGGGGAAGGCAAACAGCTGTGCATATCTTTCTATCTTTGAAATAGAAGGCGAACTATTTATGAGTTTACCCTGTATAAGCTTTATACAGGGTAAAACGGATTTATTAAGGGTTTGAACCTCCTCGGGAGTTGGACACCTGGGTGTCAAAGGCAAGAGCGCTTCCAGGAGCCTTACAGTTGTGAGTGGACTTGGTTCGGACCTGGGTCTGTGTTTGCAGCAGATCAGTGGAATCTGGCTCAAAACAGACAGGATTCAGGAGTCCCAAGATGGAAAAGGCCTGGAAGCAGGGGCAGAAGTAGCCTTGGCACCCCAGGTGGCAGCACCAAGCAGGTCTCTGTGACCCCAACCTGTCACACTCTCACCCTAAAAACTTACTCGCTAAGTGAATTTAGGCATCTACAGGGTCCGGCAGGAGTTTTGTGGATGGGAGTGGATCCAAAACTGGGACTTAGGTGCTCAACCTGAGACTTAAGGACCTAAATCTGGGGGTTAGGTGTCTGAGTCCCTTGAAAGTCCTGTGCTGCACTTGGGTCAGATTTTCAAGCTTTTCTTTGTAGTCATGAGCACTAGTGACTTTAAAATGAAAGCCTCGATTCACACATCACTCATATTCAGGAGCTGGGGCATGGCGTTAAACACTAAATATTGTGAGACTTCCAATACAATTGTGGAAGTTGACGACACTGAGAAATATGTCTTGTTAACCAAGCCTGTATAGAACAGGCACATTGTGGACAAATGGTCCATACTTTACCATGCACCCATTTCAAGAAATAGCAATATCCACACTCCCGCTCCAGTTCCTTTTTGCCAGGTAAAAGGGCCAGAGTATCATAAAGGCGCCCTAAAAGCCTTTTGTCAGGCCAGGGGAGGATTTGCTTAGTGCAGGCACTATAGTAGACAGCTGAAATGCTGCTCTGAGGAGCCCCTCATAAGTTTTAGGCTATGTCTACACTAGAGACTTTACAGTGGCACAGCTGTACCATGCAGATGCACTGCTGTAAGATCTCCTATGTAGCTGCTCTATGCTGACGGGAGAGAGCTCTCCCATTGACATAATTAAACCACCCCCAACAAGCGGTGGTAGCTATATTGGTGGGAGAACGTCTGAGTCCTGAGTGACATCAGTTATACTGACAAAAGTGCTAGTGTAGACATAGCCTTACAGTGTAGGGAACATAGTGAGGATAGGGTCACGGCAACAGTGCTGCAGAGATTCCAGACAGTGCTGTGGTCCATAGGGCAGTCAAGGGAGTCTATCATAATATAGGCAGACAACCCCCCTCCTCAAGTTATACCACGGGCCTCTTCAGCCCCATGGAGCTGTTTAAAATGGGAGGGTATCAAGGTCTCTCTTTTGGAGGTGACATGCTAAGAACGGCAGAAACAAGGAAGGGCAAAGATGATAGAAGGCTACAGAACAAAAAGATGACCTGGTTTATCATTGAGAAAGTGGGGATGAATGCCAATTTGGAGATAAAACAGAAGAAAGGAAAGGGATTCTGTTATGATTCACATTCATATAACAAGTTCATACCAGATGTTAGATTTCTTCAAATCAAGTCATGTGGAAAATGAACGATACATTATTCCTGTTACAGCAGCCATTTTAGTTTTTTAAGACGTGCATAAAATACAGCAATGGCTACAGACACTTGTAAGTTCCAGCTCTGTCCCTTCCAAGTAGTTCACACTACAGCACATTATGAGGAAATAAAAAAAACAATCTTTACTGGATGAAAATCTATATTCCCTGGAAAGAAAAATGACCTTATTAACTGACAGCCGGTAGTGCTGCAAGAACCTATACTTTTTAATCTTCTGGTGGCACTCAATAGATTCTTACTTACTGCACAAACTTAGGCACCTCAGTAGCTTCCAACAACAATAGATAACAAAGTGCTACAGAAAGGCGTATTATCTATCATACGAATCTTCCCAAATACTAATGAATTAAATACACTACTTTCTAGAGAGGTAGGTAAGAATTATGGGCTGGAGTTAAAGCTCAATGAAGTCAATGGAAAGACTCCCATTGTCTTAAAGGGGGATTTGATCACGTCTTATAGTATCGGTGAAGCAGGTAAGTATTTGTATCCTCATTTTACAAACTGAATAGGTTAAGATTAAAAACAAAAGTTATAGTTTTTTCCCATATCACACCCAGAAATCTGTGGCAAAGCCGGAACTAGAAACCACATCTTGTAATGTCCAGTCATAAGCTTCACCCACTAGAACATATTTCCTTTCATAACCAGCCTAGCTAGTCATGGCTATCCTACAGTTTGGTGATACAGTAACAAGAACAGTCTCACACGCTTGTCCCAAAACTCAAGTTAAACCTGAATACAAGCTTTTGTTTTAAAAAAAAAAGCAGGTAAATTACTTACCTTGACACCATCATTTTTCATTTTTGCATCTTTCTTGATTTGTCTGGAAGTGGAAGCTCCTGCACTGAAATAGAACAGGAAGAGGCAAATCTTGTGATATTCATAGCCGAAAGGAAGAGGAGAGAACTGGAAAGGTAAGGTTTCCAGCCCAACATAGTGGACCCAGGATTGTTAGACTAAGCTTTGAATTAGCATCCAAAACTTCTGGGTGTTTATCCAAACTAAACCATGTTAAGGTTCACCCATCACAAGTAGGTTACAAAGCTGTAGCACTTTACCCCACCAAGCAGCACGCAAGAACTGTCAAATAAGATTGCTTTGAAACACAGGCTGTCTCAGAATGTTTCACTGAATTGTGTAGACCAAAATATCGTGATGCCTGCATTCACATGAGCAAAGTTACTCGGGCTATGTTAAACTCCCTGAACTGTGAACCTATGCAGTCAGAAAGGGTTCAGATGTATGGTGCACATCTGCCCAGATACTGTTTTCTCATTAGAAACAATAGATGCATTTCTGCATCAGTGGCTGACTGTCATAGCTACCTCTGCTATTATCAGTTTCTTCTAAATGCATCCCACATTCAAGTGAGCCACCATTCTTTTTTGGCAGAAGGAAAATCCTAAAAATGCATGATATGCACATAATTGGCTTTGCAACTATACCCTGGCTATCCCTCTTCTCCACCCACTAAAATGTCCACTTCCCTTAGTCACCAGGACTCATTACAGAGAGGTGTGCCCACCTACATTGAACAGTGTGCTCAACACCTCTCAGTGGGGAGTCAGCATCTTGTGTGAATGAGCGCACACAAAATGGAAGCCTCTTTGCCTAGATGATGAATTGTTGGCCTCTCTACATTTCTCTAGCAGCCTGCAGGACTGAGGACTAAGTCTATGCCTATTCAGGAAAGCAGTTAAGGAAATGCTTAAATGTTTTCCTCAGTAAGGACATTTTCCTGAATTGGGGCCTTTATCTTTAGTTACTGCACAGTCAACTGTTTAAATGCCTTGAGATACTTAGCAGCCTTAGCATGCAAGGCATGTATGTAAATCAGTAGTATTGTTTTCCATGTCAGAAAGGGTAGCTGGTCTGCTAGGCTGGCTGTCTACCAGTATTTTGTTACATGCCCTTTTCACAGAATGAAGACAGCAGGTCAGATTTGATATTTGAATCAGGAATTTGAAGCTGCCTCCACCAGAAGAAAAAAGATTCAAGAGATTGTAGTCAAAGAGGATTATTGTCTGCCTCTCTTTACAAGGGACACATTATGAAAAGAAAAAACACTTTCACATGGCTAGTCCCTATGATAGCCTATTCCTTTGGACACATCACACTATTTCAGTCATATGGATTAGCCACTGGCTCTTGACCTCAGACACAAACACACATATGATAGTACCTGAAATAAATCGGGGAGATGAGTCACAATGTTCAGGAAAAATTTCAAAACAAATGGACTCATTTGCTCTTGCAGCTGTCTGTTTGTTTTTTTTTATTATGGTGCTATTAATTTGTGCTCATTATGCTCCCATGTTAAGTTTCTGTTTGTTTTTTGAATCAGCTAATTAAAACAGCAGGTTGGTTTTGTAGAGGAGGGGATATGCAAATAAAACTGTTTGGGAATAAATATGCCAGATGCATTCTAGATTTAAAATGGGCACACTATGGCTAAGACACTCTCAATTGAGTTGCACTGATTTTACTTGCTGCTCTCCAAATGCGTTGGTGGTTTACAGACCATGGATGATTTTATTTAGCATTGTGAATATGCTGGTCTGTTGGAATGGAATAGTTTTCAGTAAATGCACAAGAGATGCTATGTGCTCTGACTGGATTTATGGTGCTCTTGCCTGTAACACTGTGTGCATGCTAACGTGTCATTTTTGTCTCTCTGTTCATAGGTAGTCACATGACCGAAATAAAAATCAAAGTAATAAAGTGTAAGCATACAAGTTTGTACAGAGCTGTTTTAGGGAGGTAGACTGTGTTATTACTCAGCTTTAACATAGCTCTTAAGAATACATATTTATGGGCCAGATTCTCAGCATCTGTAAATAACCACAGCTCAAAATCTGCCCTGTGTTCTTAACAATCTCTACCTATTCCTTACAACGATCTTGCTCCTGTTTTAAATTTAGCTCTTCTATTTAGAGTTTTTTTCAATCTTTGACTACGAGCACCAGAAATTTAATTATTTCCTTAGTAATGTGGTGCTTCTTCAATCCACTGGTAAACAAAGCAAGGTTTAAACATTCATTTGCCTTTATCTAAAGAAATTCCCTAACAGTCCTATGGAACTTGATAAGATTCTCATTGATTTCATCTGTGAGCTGGACCAGACCCTAGCAGAACTAGTTACTTAATTACTACGTACATTTGAGGACCTTATATAGTTCCACTGTAGCTACAGTTATCTACTTCCAAGAATTATACACCCTCTGCAAGAAAGTTATGGTCCTGATTCTCCTCTCATTTGCAATGGTTTTATACCAGTGTAACTCTGTTGTACTTACTCTGGATTTAAACCAGTGTGAGAGGAGAATCAGTCTCTAATTCTTAAGGTGGCAGTGTTTACTTTTTCTCTCATTTGGGTAAAATTAATAACCATAACCACCATTGACCCTTGTTGACAATCTCAGTGGCAGCAAAGGTTTAAATGGGACTGGAGAGTGAGCTACTGTCTTACTGTCAGAAACATAGCATGGAGATACAAGAAAGCCTGTACTGATGTTTCCTGTGTTGTACGCTACCTGTGCACAGATATTGAGATCACGAAGCATTCAGTATGCTTCACAAGCTGAAAATTCATTAGATACAACATGAGAGAAAAAACACTAATCACAGGATTTAGGCAGAAAGACCCGGATCATAGACGAACTTAGGTGTTACAATGCTAAGTGTTCCAATGACTAACTTTTTAGGCACCTAGAAAAATCACAGGAACAATGACAGCTCCTACACAATGAATGGGAGAGAGAGGCCTTAAAATGTGAGCCACAAAAGCTAGCAAGTGAGGTGGAGAGCAGCCTACACTAGCCAATGGGCGATGCTGACAAGAGGAGTGTGTCCTAAATCTTGCCCCTTTCATGGTGTCCAGGCTGCAGGGAGGAGCCTATTTCTGCTGGTGATCCACAAGCTGAGGGAAGATAGGTGCTCCTTATCTAGGCTGACCAGATAGTAAGTATGAAAAATCAGGACAGAGTGTGGGGGGTAATAGGCACCTATATAAGAAAAATCCCTAAATATCGGGACTGTCTCTATAAAATCGGGACATCTGGTCACCCTATCCTCATCATCAGGGCCGGATCCTTAGCTGTGCCCAGAGGCCATCAGATGCCACTTTATAATTTTTAGCTCACTGGCAGGGCTACATACCCAGGATGTGGGAGATCCTTGGTTCGAGTCCACCCTCTGCCTAATGAGAAGGGATTTGAACAGGGAGCTGCCATCTCTCAGGTGATTGCCTTCACTGTAGTCATTCATGCTGTCTCTGGACCTATTCATATGTAATTAATTTAAAGTAGAAGAAATCCAATAGGTGAAATTGAGAAATATCCCATAGCCTAGTGGTTAGGGCAGCCACCTGAGAGGTAGCAGATCCTCCTTCAAATCCTTTGTTTGGCAGAGATGGAACTTGAAGTGGGGGCCTCCCAGCTCCTGAGTGAGTACCATAACCACTGCGCTAAAGGTTAGCAGAGGATTCCCCCAAAACCAGGGCCGGCTCCAGGCACCAGCCTACCAAGCATGTGCTTGGGGCGGCACCTAGAGGGGGGCGGCACTCAGGGTTTTTTGTTTTTTAAAAAACATATTGGCGGGCTGTTGTCCGGCCCAAGAGCGGGACCGCGGCTGGGCTTGGCGCCATCCCCCAGGCCCTTCGGTCGCTGGGGAGAGCAGGGCCGCGGCCGGGCTCGGCGCCCTCCCCTGCCGCGCTCCCCACCAGCACCCCGGCTGAGGCAGCAGGGCCTGCCGCGCTCCCCGCCCCCGCCCTGGCCAGGGGAGCGGGGCCGTGGGCCTGCCGCGCTTACCGCTGGCGCCCCAGCGGGTGGCTTTTTTGCCTGGGGCGGCAAAAAAGCCAGAGCCGGCCCTGCCCACAACATCTGTTTTGTAAATCTAGGTGGCCTCTCAGCATGCCCGTTGGATCAGGCACAAGATAGGTGCCCCGAAGCCTATTGAGGCAGCAGCACACATGCTCAGGGGAAGAAACATGGATACCTAGGGAATTTTTACTGCAAAACCTTAGAATGGAGTATG
Organism: Chelydra serpentina; assembly: GCA_037349315.1. NCBI lineage: Eukaryota > Metazoa > Chordata > Testudines > Chelydridae > Chelydra > Chelydra serpentina. The sequence continues at coordinate 24,804,813 of JBAIAC010000048.1, forward strand.
TTTACGAACCTACAAGGTTATGTGGCAGCTGAGCAAGAGTGTTGTGGATCACAGTGGTGCCTAAAAAGGGACTTAGGCACCTAAATCTAGGGGTTAGATGGCTAAACATCTTTCTGGATTTGGGTCAAAGACCCCAATTCATCAAGGAACCTAAGCATGGGCCTAGTTTAAACACAGGAGTAGTATCTTTAAAGCTGATGGGAATCCTCATATGCTTACAGTTAAGCATGTGCTTATGTATCTGGCTGATCAAATCAGGGCCTCAACTAGCCAATAATGCCCTTGGACAACACACACAAGAGCTTCAATGCAATGAATTCACTACAATTGTTTTCCAAAATCACTGTCCAAAGAGGTTTTGTTTAGAAGAATTATTATAACGCCCAATAGTGAGATACTGATTCAAGTAAGTCATTGAAATACTTGATTCTTCTTTTACTAGTTCCTTTCTACAGCATTTGTGTATTCACTTTAATTTTCTCATTTGGATTAGAGCTGTTTAATTTACTAAAAGGGTCGACACGTTTATGAGATGTTGCTGACTAATGACTAATTTGATGCTAATATTATTTGCAAAGCACCTCTTCCCACACTCCCTCAAGGCACTCCAGGCAGGCTCCATACAAAAATCAAGCACAATGAATAAATACATCAGCACCAATGCATGCCATAGAACCCAAACCAAGAATTAAAAAGAGAAAAGAGTATCATCATTAAATTAGCCTATGTGTTGCCTGTAGGGAGACACTTAAAAACTGCTCTTCCATCATGTGAGATTACTGTCTCCTTGACTAAAGTATACTTGCTCCTATTTTTAAAAAAACAAAGCATCTTCCACCATATAACTATTGCTAAAACATTAGTTATCTGGTATACAGAACTGCCCAGGGTCAGGCCAGATGTTGCTTTAGCATCATAGGTGAAATGAACTCACAAAATGGTTTGCAGAATGTGCTGAACATTTCTAAAAATAGAATTCACTGTGGCAACGGGAACTTCAGCTGACTCAGCAGACTGTGGAAGTTATTCCAGGAGGCAGGTGTATATCTGAACTCTTCACTTGTTCACTCTGCCATTAGAAATTCTCATCACTTATCTTTGTAGGTACAGTACAGAAACCGAGAAACACTTTTGCCTTGTTAATCACTTCTTTAAATATTAGTCTAGGAGATTTTTATGATGCCTTGAAAAATATTTCACTGGCTTGAGGACTGGAGTAACTGTTTGCATTCCCTCGCCCTCTGATAAGTTTTCCCAGGGCATTGAAGATGTAGCCTCTTTGGATGTTTCCTGCTGGCTGATCTTCCTACTTATCCAATACACCATTTTGATTAAATGGATCTGTGTAGATCAGAAATTCAATATATCAAGAGTCTCTGAAATCTCTGGTAAGCCTCTTAAATATTTTAAAGGTCTGAATTGAATTTAGCATTTCTGAAAGGTATGAGGAAAGCAAGAGACTAAGGTTGTCTATACTGAGGCTTAGCACGCAGCAAGCCAGGGTGTAAATCTATGGCACGCTAGTTTGCCATGCACTAAATTGTCATGTGGCCCATGCTGCCATGCACTACAAGTTCTGTAGTGCACTTTGATACATAGGCACCGACTTCCTCTCTACCCGGGGTGGTGCTGGACCCCGCCTCTGCCCCAAACCGCCCTAACTCTACCCCTTCCTCCAAGCCGCCACACCTGCTCTACCTCTTCCCATCCCCACTCCTCCCTTGGCCTCTCCCCCACTCTACTACTTTCCCCAAGGACCCATGCATCGCCTCTTCCCACCCCCGCTCCACCCTCGCTCTGCCTCTTCTCTGCCCCTCCCCTGAGTGTGCCCCACTCCTCTTCTGCCTCTTCCCACTCCTCCCAGCACCTCCTGCACGCCGCTGAACAGCTGTTCAGGGGGAGGAGTTGATCGGAGGGGCCGCTGGCGAGCGGGAGGCGCTGGGGGGAGGGAAGGAGCTTGGCTGCAAGTCACTAAGCAGCCCTGGAGCATCCATGGAGTCAGCGCCCTGGCCCCAATTCAGCAATCTGTGCAACTAGCTGCAGAAGTTCTGACCCCTAAACATAGACAATGGCGAGTGCATGTACCAGAGGAACTAATCCAGGGATAAAGCTTGATTTAGTTCAGTCAAGACAATCCTGGCTCACCTGTGCCCACCTGTAGGGTTAGCATGACTGCAGCTCTGTCAATTAATGTGCTGGTGCTATTTGGAGGCAACTTTTTGGTAAAATTACTTAGTGTAGACACAGTCCCCTCAAGCCAGGGGTTGATGTGGGACATTGAGTGAGTTTGTCTATAAAGCCAGTTAGTTTGATTTAATGCATTATAAAATGCATCCAGAAGGAGGGCGATCTGGGCTCTATGGTGTAATGTGCTTTTGTAGAGCAATATTAGAAGTGAAGCCGATCACAATTAGCAAGAAGCCTCTTTTATGAGTTTTTCCTCACACAGCCAATTGAAATGCTCTAATAAGGAGTGATTATATTTCTCATGTTGACCATGGTAGTTTTGTTTCCTTGTGTGAAAATGTTGCCTTTCCAATCTCTGTCGACAAGCATAGATGCCAGTGAGTACTTTACTGACCTCCGCTCTAGCTTCATCCTTTATTGTAAGACGGTCTTGTCCAAAGGTAATTCTGACGACCCTGCTCTCTCTCTCTCTCTCTCTCTCTCTGAACCCAGAGGGCCCTGAATGCAGAAGACCTAGTGTAGATGTATTGTTGTTTGAGATAGCAGAACAGATACTACATGGGCAGTGGTAGTGCAAGTTTGCCCACAATGCTCTAATGTCCTAAATTACATGGTAGGCCTTATCTCATCACATCTCCAAGGCCTCTCCAATGAGACCTCTCTTGATGCCCCATTCACTTTCTTCTCCTATTCCTGTCTCTGTGCCCTTTTCTGTGCTACCACAGGCAAGAAGTGACCTCCCAAACCTTGTTTCCCAAGCCACCATCCTTTCCTAATTTCAATTTTCCTAAAACCTAACTTCTCTTTATCATGCCCACAGGCTGTGCATTTCCAAAATGTGACTATTTCAGGCTGGAAGTACATGCCTGAAGCACTTCACTCTGTTGGTCTTGTTGTGAAAAGGGAACGTGGGATCTGCTGACTCACTGAGGCAGATGGCTCATTATCCCAACTGTATATAGAGGAAATGGGAGTGTCTCTCTAGAGAATGGATCTAGGGTATGAGCTGCATGGACCTGGGGTAGGGTCCTAGAAGGTCAGGGATAGGGAGAAGATTTGAACTAAAGTTTGAATTCTTATTATTATATTTTCTGTTAATAAAGCCAGACTCTTGAAAGCAGTGAGTTTTGACTGTACATAGCATGTAGACTTTATTTTAGAGGGGTCTGGGAAAGATTCCTCCTCAAAGTAACTTATTCTCTCTTCTGGACTTCCTAATGACTCCTGTAATCTATGCCTTTCTGTTAGATTACAAGCTGTTTGAAGCAGTGACAGTCTTTTATATTCTGCTTTGACAGTTTTAAGACAGTTTTTCAGAGCCAAACTAACAAAATAAGAATAAAGGGAAATTTTTTCAAAAGCACCCAAGTCCCATTTTCGGAAGTGAATTGGGCACTTAGGAGCCTAAAGCTCATAACTTTGAATGAGAATTAGGCTCCAAAAAGCATAAGCCACTTTTGAAAATGGGACTTAGGGTCAAAAGTCACTTTGGGTAAAATTTTCAAAAGTGGCTCAAGCCAGTTCAGGAGGAGTCCTCTCTGGAGCTGAGAGAGTAGCTCAGGCTCTAGTCCTATTCAGATTTTGGCCTCTCCACTGAAAGAGTCAACAATGGTGATAATATCAATGGTGTCTGTTTTGATGTAGACACTTGCTCCTTGGGACCTGAACTGATCGCACCATCCATTTGTTTCAAATAATTCACCCATCATCCATTGGAGAGTAATAATTTTCATTCACCTTGGACCTAAATCAAGTGAAGGGCCCCACACCCTTTGTCAATCCACTAAACTATCCCATCATTCATTTGAATAGCTGATACAGAGTTTGGTTTAAAGTCAAGCTGGTATCTTCTAACTTTCATGCTTATAACTCCTTTTCTGGAAGACCGGAAGCAGACCACTTCAGGTGGAGCACATAGTGTGGCTCATGCATATTTTGTACCATTTCAGCTGCCCCTGAACAATCTGATAAACTGGGTGTCACTGATTTGTTTCCAGGGGTTACCATTATGCAGAACGGAATTGTTGGACTCAATTATTTTCTGATTAAGCACATGATGCTGAGCAAAAAGATGAGCTTCTCATGCCGCCTACAATGAAGAGTGCACAGCCATTCTATGCAAATGTGCATTTAATAATGGGTTTTAAAACTGATACATAATCATTTTCTTATTTGTTCTTTATCCTGACCATCTGCAAATCATTTCTGTTATAACAGTGAACTAAAATAGCTTAAGAGGAAAAACATGGCAAAATGTTTTATTGTTTTCACCCGCAAATTGATTTGGACATGTAACCACTATGGTGAAAAAGTGTTACATTAATACTTTTTTAAGAAACTGCATAAAATCCCTATCACATGCAAATAATTGACAGACATCTCATCAACTATGGTTGCCTTTAAACACATACGGTGCCATTCAGCATTATTTTAATTACAAGTCTCCTCTCATGGACATCCATAAAAGAAACCTATCCACAACAAGGAAGTCTTAAGAGAATTTTTGTAATGAAAATAATAATCACAACCAAAATGGCCACTACACTTGTAGCTAGTCAGGTTAGGTAGAATCTTTCTGAATCTCATGCTGGGCAACAAGTGGAAGGATTCCATGCTTGTAAAATTAAACTAGCTCTTTATTAAGAGAACTATGTACAGAGATGATGCAACTGTAGCTAGCATTCTAGCCATGTGCACACAGACGGACTTCCTGGTGCCTCCTCCAAACTCTTCTCTCCTGCAACCTGTGCTCTTCTTTCTAAGTGCCGTGCAATTGCTACAATACCCAGGTCAATAAATAGTAAATATACCCAAAAGCCAGTCTGACCCTCTCAATAATGCCAGGAAAGAACAATAGTTTATCTTCTTAGGATTTGCACCCTAATACCACATACTAAGATTTCTAGGTAACCTTATCTATGTCATTATAGGATCTGAACACTTCAAATAATTAAAAATAGAACTAACAATCCCCTCTCACACACTTTTTTTGTCTCTCCTAGACACTGGCACTCACTGGCAGACAAAAGTTCTGTCTCGGGCATTCTTGAACCTGTACTCATTGACTGATGGTTTCAGTAGAACATACCTGTCATGGGAGGCTATGACCATGGAGAGAGAGGTGGCCTTTCAGGTAAGTTTGAGTCAATATTATAGAGGGCTTTGAATACCAGGACAGAGACCCTGTACTGCACTCTAAATTCAGAGGGGAACCAGTTTAGAGTGGAGCACTGAGCTGATGTGTTAAATTAACAGACTGCTGTGCTTTGTGTCAATTGGAGCTCTTCCAGAGTGTGTTACACACCATTTGCTTAGACAATAGTGAGTGATATACCACAGAGAAGATAGGCAGTCCATCTCAAATGTCTTTTAAAACTAAATGGGTCTAAGAAACTGAAAAAAGAAAACTAAGCAAAAGTCTGATGCAAATAGACTAATATAAACCCCACAAATATAACCTTTCTCCCAAATCAGTCCCATGGAATGGATCTCCCTTACACATAAGTGAATTAGTAATATACTGGCTTCAAACTGGGCACAGGTGGGGGAAGAGGGATCGCTAGCAGAGGAGAGAGGAATACCAAGGAGCTGTTTGTGGCTTGATGATCCTGAAGCCTATTTGGGGCCGGTTTTGCCCTGCTGCAATGTTGAGCTTCCTCAGGGCTACTGTAAGCTACCTCTGGTTGGTTACGGCCCCAGAGGACTGCTCTGCCAACTGAATATCACTAAAGTGCACTAATCTCCAGCCGTGACGACTCTATCCCTCAGCACAGCCTCTATCCAGTGAATGGGGGAGGATGGTGTGAAGGAACACAATGGCAAGAAGTTTTACGTCAGCCCTCCAACAGCCAGAGGTTCCCCCCACACCAACGGTCAGCCTTGTTTGCAATAGGAGAACAGACAAAGGGGCCAAATCAGAGCTCAGGAGTGAGCCCCTTATGTGGTAAGGCCCCATCTTGGGCCCCAGTTCTCAGGCTTGGAGTAATGTGGGGAAGCCCTAAGGGTTTGTCTGACATCTTTGCAGCTCTTTGGGGTCAGTGATGAACTGATCTGGTTTTTGCTTGAGTAGCAACATTTACACTCAGCTGCAATGAGCCCCAGGGGGCCATAACATCAGCTGAGAATAGCTGGAGCGCAAATGTGCTCCTATCACAATCTCTGTTTCTCAGACATGCCCCTACATCTGTTCCTTTCATTTTACAGCCCTCTTATGCCAGCAGATATTGGCTAACTTGTAGCTGAGGGGGCCGTTACCACAGATTAGGGACTCCAGCTAGACAAGAGGGTACACAAAGTAGTATTATAGTAGAGTTATCTCATTGAAGCTCTGTGATCGTGAGGATGTGGAGTGTACTCTGAATCATGGCAGGTGGTTACTCAGCTCCACCTACCATTTCTGTCCCCCTGGCTGGGAGAAGGTGCCCTGAGAAGGAGCAGTATCAAGCAATCCCTCTGTCTTGTTAAGGATCTCACCTCTCTGGTTCCCTGGGATGGTGGGTTCCATGCATCTGCAGAGGATAAACTGAGAGCTCTGTCTGAGCTCTCCATTTCCCAAGGACATCCTTATCTGACTCTCCCAAACCACAGCACTGCTGCTCCTCAGCCTTTTACTCCTCTCTTGGGGAAGTCTGTTGTGTCTGATTGGTTCAAAAAGTGTCATGACCTCAACTGGGCTTCTTTTCATGATAACTGGAGCAAAAACAAGAGCTCTGACCGGAAGATGTGGGGGGCAGCTTTTGTCCTGAAGTCACGGTTTGAAGGGGGACTAGTTCAGTAGCGTAGACAGGTCTGGAGCACAGGGGGAGCAGCGCTATAAAAAGGCGCCTCCCCAGGCTCCCCCTGTACTCACCCGGCGGCGCTCCGGGTCTTCGGCGGCACTTCGGTGGTGGGTCTTCACTCGCTCTGGGTTTTCGGTGGTACCTGCCGCCGAAATACCGCCGAAGATCCGGAGCGCCGCCGGGTGAGTGCAAGAAGCGGCACTTAAAAAGAAGCAGCACTTTTTTTTAGCTCTGCTAAAAAAAGCACCGCTTCCTTTTTAAGGCGCCGCTTCTGCTCACAGGGGGAGCGGCCGCTCCCCCTGCTCCCCCCCTGGTTACGCTACTGGACTAGTTAGATTAGCCCTCCTCTGGCTCTGCAGGGGAATACTAGCAAGACAAACCCCCTGGGTATTACACTTCTCTTCCTTCCACTAATAATGAGAAACAATCTTATTGAAAGGATGAATAAAATGTTACGCAAGCTGGCATTTTCCAAATCCCCCCTCCCCAGCCATTTAGAATCTTGCCCAAAGCTGCAGCCTGTTGCTCAGCAACCTCTTGCTGTAAACAGTTTGATGCTGCAAGTCTGGGGCCAATCCTGCAAAGCCTTCCTTACTGGAGTACTAAGTACACACACGAGTCATCCTGCTGGTTTCAATGGAACTGCTTGCATAAGTGGTGATTACTCACATAAAGCAGAGATTGCAGGGCTGACTCCTAGTGTAAAGACAATTACAACTGCCATTTTATAAGGGCCAGATCCTCCTCTGGTGCAGAGTGCAAGTTCAATGGAGTTGTGTCCATTTACACCAGAGGAGGATCTGGCCCCAAATATCCACTGTGTAAAATTTCATTGTAGCTTACTTGGTAGAGGAGTTATTTGAAATAAGAATCCAAATGCTGGGAAGCTAATAGTAAATATGTTTACCCCTGTAAAATTCCAACCAGAAATCATAAAGGGAGGGGAGGTATACAAATATTGGTTAATATTGGGTTATTATTGCATGCATGCTAATTTCCCCATTTGTTTTACATGCACTCACTTCCAGCATTCCCAGTCATTAAATATGAATATATAACAGCATATGTTTTCTCTCACTCTCCTTTATAATTTATATGTTGTTGCTTTCTATTTTAAGGGATATTCTATTGAACAAAACAGACAAAATTGACTTTCTGTGACATGCCAGGAAACTTGACACAGAAGTACACTGCCTCTATATACAACAACTTTGCTACCAAATCAAAAAATAGTGTAGTAAAATGAAGCACAAAGAAATATCATCTAACTTCTGGGTTTTCTCCCCCTAAGGTAATTCTTTAGGCCCATTGGGGGATAGCATTTTCAAAAGCTTTGCTACTGGTACTAAAAGATAGTTCCATATGGTTATGATATTTCTTAATAACTGGGTATAAAGGAATGAGGAGGATGGTGGGGGATATTAAGGGTCAGATTGCACCAGGCCTTCATCCATGTGGTGTGGGGGGAAGGTGCAAGGAGTCTTTCTCCCCTACGTACCCCCAACCTGCTCAAAGGCTAGGGACAATCACAGTCCCTATGCTTATGAGTGCAGGGGGCTGCTCTCACTTTGTATCCCAGAAGGTGATATCCAACCCAAAGGCGAGACAAGGAAGAGGTGGGGACATGCTACACTTCCTGCATGAGCTTCAGGAGATGGCCAGACACTCCAAGGAGAGTGGGCTACACCATCCAAAGGCTAATGGAACTTGTGCACTCACCTGTTCTTTTTTGTTTCCTCCCAGATATGTTGGAGAAGGCCTGAGATATGTAGTTCAGATCCAGATCCAAATGTCTGAAGTTCAGGGGAGTTGTATTCGGAGGTTTGCTTCAGCTCTCTTCCTAATTTTCATATGCCTATACACTTAAGTTCTAGTCAGGGCCAGAGGTTACAGTGCCAAAGTACCATAAGAAAGGCTGGATGTGTTTCTGTCCCAGCCAGAGGCAGGAAGTACCAGTAATCTGGTGAGAGGATCCGTTCCAGTGATATTTTTTAGCATGGTTTTGCAGATCCAAGATAGTTCAAAGCAGCCGCCACACCTTCAGCTACTGAACTGCTCTGCTGAGCCTTTTAAAGGCCATTTCTCAACAGTAGAAAACTCATGCCAAGAAGATCTGACCAGTGAGACATACATATCATTTACATCCTGTCAGCATAAAGTGTCTCCTGTTTGTAGTCACGCTGCTATTTATTTTAAATTGATTTTGCATCAGACAACAGTTAATTCAGCACGTTCTGCAGGAAACCATTAGTGCTTTATAAGGGATAGCCATAAATAGATGATAAATCACAGTATATCACAGCGTTCATGGCGGGGAAAAGGACAGATTTTAAACAACTTGCACTTCACTATACGTGCTCTAGTGTCACCTTTAATTCCCTATACACGTGTATACAGACATTATGACAAGCAATGCGAGAGAAATACTAAAATAAAATGTATTATATACATTCCTTTGACTAAATTGCCCCTAAAAGCCCAGAATAACTACACAGAGCATTAGAAGAATCAATAGGTTAGCTTGAACACTGGTCGATGGTTCCATAAACTCAGCTGAGTCAGGAAAGGAGAAAGTTTTAATCCAGACATAAGGCATGTTGTACTTGGAGTCTTGGGTCTGTCTGGAGAGATATAAGAGGTATATGAATGGCAGCCAGTAAGACTGAGCAGAAAAGCTGGGCTTATTTGGATACCAGTCACCTCATACACAGCAAACAGTGTATGAGGTGACTGGTATCCAAATAAGCCCAGCTTTTCTGCTCAGTCTTACTGGCTATATATATATATTAAAAAAGCCTGCATTTTCCCTACAGATGCAGACCCAATGGAGCATGGAATAAATGAGGGTTGATTCAGAAAAGGCTTATATAGCATCAAAGAAAATAAAAAATATTACTGAGGAGAGGGGAGAAGGGAAAGGGGAAATATTGGTAGAACACAACTGGCTCACGGATATTTCCAAGGTAAATATAATTATATTGAGCATGAAGAGGCAAATCCTCTCCCCAGCATCCAGTTGAGGTATCCTTCATGGGCACTGCAGAGGTAGATATCCTCGCTCCCTGGTTGCAGAGCATCAGGGGAGCTGCTTTGCAAAGACAATTCCTGACTAACTGCCTGGAGTGGCCTCCATCGATCAAGAAACACCTCCCCACAATGGGGAAAGGCCAGAAGATCTGTGGACTGGTGGGACTTCAGCACTACCCAACCCCTACCGTGCTCCCAAACTAACCTGCACACTATCATGCAAGGAACAAGCCGAGCATTATGCCATGCAGCTTGTGCCACCATGTATCCCTCATATGGGATCTCCCCAAAATTTGACATCACTCCCTCTTCTAGCAGAACAGTCCTGCTGCCCTAGGGCCTGTATTGGAAGGGGAACAGTCCTCATGACACTAGCCCCTTTACTGTTAACCCCCAAGTTGCTTTTCAATGCACTTTCATGGAGGAAAGGTCCATCGATGGCTATTAGCCAAGATGGTCAAGGATGCAACCCCATGGTCTGGGTGTCCTTAGCCTCAGAGTGTCAGAAGTGTGGCACGGATGACAGGGGATGGATCATTCAGTGATGACCTGTTCTGTTCATTCCCTCTGAAGCACCTGGCATTAGCCATAGTCAGAAGGCAGGATATGGGGCTAGATGGACCATTGGTCTGACCCAGTATGGCCATTCTTATGTTCACTTTCATAGAGAAGATCACTAGGGGCTGTGTGGGGGTGTGTAGGCGGGGAGAATTATGGAGAGAACAAGTTAAAATGCAAAGTAGAAAAAACAGTATCTTGTCTGAGGGGTCTGTGTGAAAAATGTTCTCCTCCTGTAAGGGCAAATGGAATATATGCTCTGGATTTAGCGGGCCGGTTAGTAAAAGTACTGATTTGTGACTATTCTCATGAAGAAAAGGACAAAGTTGCATTTGTTGTTTACACATAAGCCTATAATCAGGGCCAGCTCCAGGCACCAGCCTACCAAGCACGTGCTTGGGGCGGCACCTTAGGGGTGGGGGGCGGTGCTCAGGTGAGGTTTTTTTTAAAACTCGGGGGGTTGTTGGGGCTGGCTGCGGGTGGCCGGGCTTGCCGCCCTCCTTGCGACGCTCCGGTGCGGCCGGGAGAGCGGGGCCGGGGCCAGGCTGGCCGCCCACCCCACTGGCTTGCCACCTGCCCCCCAGCGCTCCGGCAGGGAGAGGCGCTTGGGGGGGGGCGTTGTTTGCAGCGCAACGCTGGGGAGGGGCAGTGTTTCCGTGGGCGCTGGGGGGTGGGGTTTGTTTCGGTGGGGCTTGAGGTTTTTGTTTTTTTTTTTGCTTGGGGCGGCAAAAAAGTTAGAGCCGGCCCTGCCTATAATACTACTTGTTATTTTAGAAATCCATGTCTTTAACACCTGGAACATAGGAAAAGCCATTCTGTATATGACCAGTGGACCATCTAGTTCAGTAGACTATGATTGACAATGACAAGCACTAGATACTTCAGAAGAAGATTCAGCAAAAGTTACCTTCTAACCTTGAAGCATGAGGATTTGTACCTTTCAATTGTTTTTAAGAGGCCTTATTTTCACTAAGGCCCCATTACACCATTCTGGCAGTATAACAGTGTCTTCAAGACAAGTGGATGTAAATTCATGTTACTATTATAACTCTGGATAAATTGTTATCCATATAGAGATCTGCTCCCTTTTTGAATGCTGCTAAGCTCTTGGCCTCAATGATATCTTCTGGCAAAGAGTTTAAGAGGGTTAGAAAGTTTCAGTTAGCCAGTCAAGAGCAGAAATACAGGTGACCAGTCAATACCATGAACAGCAAAGAGTAAAAGCGAACAATTAGTGAATAACCCATGGGCTGAAAATTGTTCATGCAAACTGTTTGGTGACTAGATTAAAATAAATACATTCATAGAATTCTGGATAATTTCACTAATGTGTTTTTCACTGAGACCAGGATTAAAGTTGAATTGAGTATTATTTGCATCAAATAAAATCAACCAACTTTAACTCTGGCCATTTTATGACTTTCATGAAAGTTTTTACTCTCTTATTTTTATTTATTTATTTATTTATTTAAACTTTTATTTACCAGCTCTGACTTTTCTTTCATTGTGACTACTCCCTTTGTCTTCTCATTCCATTCTGATTTTCATGCCACCTGCTATGCATGGAAGAACCTCCTTCTTAATGTCCACCAAATGATCTCCCTCACTGGCCTCTAAAACCCAATACTTTCTCATAGCCTTCCAATCTTGATCTCATCGCTTAGTAACCACGATCTTATCCTTTCCTATGCCCTGATTCAAAGTCCATTTAATTCATTGGGAGTCTTTCCACTGACTTCATGTGGCTTTGGAGCAGGCTGTGACGCTCTATGCTTTCTTGCTTTGGGATAATTATCTTATACACTGTATATATGTTAGACTATCTTCCCCATATTTGTGATGTGCTGTTCTGTGACACTCCATAAATAAATAAATAACATTCAGTGATATTTGAGACACATGCCACCCCAGAGATGCAGATCGCTCTACATGTGGTGTAAAGTCGTGCTCAGGGATGATATATTTCCCAGTGCCTAGGCTTTTTATGCTTATTTTAAAGAACATAATTGTGATGCACAGCCCATATTCTCTGTTCTGTGTGTTTCTTTCATGTTCATTTTAAAGTTTTGTGGTTATCAGGGGAGTGGGAGAGGGACAGCTGGACTGTTTGTGGGATGAGTTACAGAAAATGAGATGAACGTCTAAAAACTAGAGCAGGCGTTTCAGTAAGCTGTTCGTGCAGCAAGTGAGTCACCAGAGAGTCTTACTCTGGCATTCAAGCCTCTTACTTCACGAGCCCACTGCTGCTAGGCATTTAGCAGCATTAAAAAGAAATGGTGTCATCAAACTGCGTGGTCACCAAAAAAAAATCACACTACAGTGACGTTCAATCAATGGTGGTAATTGCCTTCTTTTGATTTGTGAGTATGAGACCTAAGTGTGTGTCAGAGAGAGAAAGAGGAGCACAACTTTAGCCTCACATAAGCACCTGTGACTTGTTTAGCTTCAGAGAAACCCAGGCAGAGGGAGTATATATGGAATCCTACAAAGCACTTTAAAGTCCTATTTTCCAATTTTCTTGAGCATCAGAAACTGGGATAAAAGATTTGTGCTTAGGTATGGATGTTCAGTCAGAAAAAGGATCAAAGCAGCTTTCACATATCCTCAAAATAGGGCCCCAATTCTACAGAGACTTACACACCTGCTTAATTTTACTAGCTGTGAGTAGAGTAGTTCCATTGATTTCAATGGGACTACTCAAATGTGTAAAGTTTAGCACGTGTAAATTATCCAGGACTGGGGACTAACTTTATAAACAGCAGCTGAATCAATCTTTGTACAGGCAAAAAGCATCACTGATTTTCATGAAGTTATAGTATTCACCCTTAAAACTTCAATATTTACCAGCTATTACTGCAACTTTTTTCTGAGATACCATTAGAGTTTCCATGTAATTAGAATAGAAAACAATGGCAATGTCTCATATACCACAGTGTAGCAACCATTTGTAAACAATATCTTTAATGGTGACATCTATAGGAGCCTATCTAGGTTTCGCCAAAATGCATGCACCCCAATTGGCTGGTTGGCAAAATCAACTAACGTGTTTTCCGAGGGTGAGTCAGCCCTTTATTATCTAATAATAGGCTTAATCCAATGCTGATTAGAATCAACAGAACAACTCCCATTGACTTCAGGAGGCTTAGGCATGATCTAAAGTAAACACCAATTCACTGTCAAGATACAATAAATCTCAGACCTTTGAAATGCAGCTAGGGTTGCTGGAAATCCCAATTTACTTTGTGGAATTTAGGCTGTAATATGTTGATGGGGAAAAAAAAATCAGGTCCCTGCACAGGATTTAGCATGAGGTGGGTGTGGAATCATTGTGATTATAGTTCATTGATCTTTTAATGGGTGGAAAGCACTGCTGTGACTCGGAGGGCAGCAATCAATCCAGCGGAGGTAAATTTATCGCGTCTAGTATAGATGCGATAAATCGACCACCGAGCGCTCTCCTGTCGACTCCAGTACTCCATCAGAACAAGATGCGCAAGAAGAGTTGACGGGAGACACCGTGGTAAGTAGATCTAAGTAAGTCGACTTCAGCTACGCTATTCACTTAGCTGAAGTTGTGTATTTCAGATCGACCCCGCGCGGTAGTGTAGACAAGCCCTTAGTAACACAAAGGGAGCGCCCACCTGTGTATCATAGCACAAGTAAAGGAAATAGCAGGCTGGGCAGGAATACCTGATACAAGCCACCTCTTGCTTTCATGTTTGGAATTATATTGCCTACTTCTAAACCTACATTTATCACCATAGATATGAACCTGCTTCCATTGAAGTCAGTGGAGATTTTTCCTTTAAATTCAGTGGAAGCAGGATCAAGCCTAATATGTAATCCAATTCAATCTAATACAAATAAAATTAACTATTACAACTGGTGGGATATTGTGTGGGACTAAAGAAGTCTTAGTAATATTAGACTCAGTACAGCACTCATCTATGAAATCTTCTCAGAAGTGAAACATTACCACTGAGTTTCATGTGCAAACTGTGGAGTTTGCAGGTTAATGGGATATGAATTACTGAGGTATGAGGAACGTGAGATCCTGCTATAAATATATGAGACTCTGACAGTATATATTTAAAATATGATGTACAAAACAGATGAATGATGCTAAACAGATGCTCCTAACAAAATTACTATGAATCCATAGGCATTAGCTGATGGATGATGTGTCTGATACCACGTCTCTTTATAGATCCTGTCCTTGAAAGTTATGGTGCACCTGTGCAGAAAACTTGTAGTGATAAAATAATAACGTGGAAAAATATTTATACCATTAAAATAATCTACACTAAGCAAAGGGAATGATTGCTCATTACACATTCAAGAGTTGAGAAATTTCAAAGTTAAGGCAGATGCCTGGTGCAAAGTTAGATCCCTACCTCCCTACCAGTGCAAACCTTTCCCTGGGGGTAATTTTTCCTCCCGTCAGTGCACAAGCAGTTTCTGTGATTCTGTGCTTCTCTGAGAGCAGGGACTGTGATTATCCATGGCTTTCAGGAAGTGTGTGCAGAGCTCACTTTATACACTCTTCCATCCCACCCCTGCACTTCCTTGTGCATCCACACATGGAGCATTAACAGTCTGGCCCGAAGTGAGTGAATGTCTCAGAAAATCAGAACAAATAGTTCAGTCAGCCAAACAGACAGACCACTCATTAGCCAGCAAAAGAATGTGGGCAAGAAAATGTTTTGGGAGGAGTTAACAAAGGGTAAAGGGCTTTTTCAGTACACCAATGAACTGTCCAGAAAATAACCACTGTTGCCCACTGATACCCATCCTCGCAAATACCCACAAACCCAAGTTTGTGTTTCTGGAAATGAAATTACAGTGCTAGCCAAGCAATGTTCCTGGCTGCATTGCCTATAAAATGAAGTGCCTGAAGAAGCATCTCTGAAATACAACTTGTGTAATACTTAATACTGATACAGTGCTTTCCAAACTCAAAGTCTGTTACTGCTTAACAGCTAGTACAATGCAAACCATTAATTTATCCTTCCAACATCCATGAGGTAAGTATTATCCCCAATCTACAGATGGGGAAGTGAGGCACAGAGGGCCCAATTCTCATCTACACTAAGGCCTCTTTACATCACTCTAACAGTGTAAAGGGTGTCTTAAGGTGGGAGCATATTTTATTTGTACCTACTTTAATACTCCTTTAAATGTCTAGAGCACTGTAAAGTGGCCTCAGGGTAAATGAGAACCAGGTCCAGACAGTAGACTTGTCCAAGGCTACATAGCAAGTTATTATGAGAGCCAGAATTAAAATTTAGGACTACAGCTAAAAGAAGCATTGATTTCTTTGGTTTGGTGGCTGAACCAAAACATCCAAAAATATTTATTTTGGGTCAATCTGAAACAGAAATGTATCATTTTTTCCCCTCACTGCAATTAAAAACCACAAATATTTCATGTTGGGTCAAATGAATGTTTTCATTTGGGGTTTTTTTTTGCGGGGGGTAGGTTTGTTACATTTCATTTTTTGGTGTTTTACCTTTTTATGTTTCTCAAAATCTTGTTAAATTTTGAAACGAAAATTCATTTCAAAACAAAAAGTCAACACATTTTTTCAAAAACGTCAAAATAAAACATTGAGACTTAAAAAAAAAATTTGGCCAAAACTATTTGCCACATTTGACTTGAATGAGCAAATGGTTTCAGTGAACCTGAAACTGTATTATTCAGCAAATAAACAATTCATCCAAAAAATTTCATCCACCTCTACTCAGGACCTCTTAGCCCTGTGCTCAGACCATTAAATAACAATGCCTCTCTGCTTTATTGTTCAGTTTATTCAAAAATGTGCTAATTGTCTAAGTTAGACCATTTTTCTCGCCCTCCCAATTTGTGTTTGGCTGGAAGAGTTCTAAAAGGTCTTTGAAATGCTCCTCCTGTGTCTAGCTCCTTCATGAAACAGTGTAAAATGTTATCTTAAAATGTTTTCAGAAAGATGCAATCAATTTAGCTCCATGCCATATATACAGTTAGAGTGAAAACAAAGGTTATACATGGTTCCATAAAAACAGTACACTTGATTCTCCCAGGAGTATTTAGTTCAAATTAAATAGTGGTCTTCTTGAAAGTTTATTAATTCTGATTTTATTGTTTTCCTTTCATTACATAAGACCTAGAGAAACTTTTTCTTTATAAAATAATTCTTTATATATAACCATAAGAGCTAAATGATTAAAAGTAACCTGCTCAAACTGCATGAATAGGAAAGAATGAGAAAGAGGCTGCATTTAATAGCCATTGGAAGACTGATTTAACTGAATTAGGGACAAATCTTCAAATCTGATTTCTAATTTTGGGTGTCCAACTTTAGATACATAGAAATTCTTGCCCCACTGAAGTCAATGGGAGTTTTGCCATTGACTTCAGTGGAGCCCTGATTTCACCCATGGAGTCTAATTTTCAGGCCTCCTATGCACATGCAGCTCTCATTAGTTTCAGCTGGAGTTATGGTGTCTAACAAAGCTGTAAATAAGATCCTAGAGGACAATACCTCCACTACTATTTGGCTGCTGTGTGCCATCCATCTGGTAAAGCAAATCAGTCACAGAGCTGGCTTAACCAGCTACCTGGGGAATCTCGTAGTCACCACTGTTCTGACCCTACAGTATATGGATCAGCAATCCAGTAACTGTGCCTTGTGGCCAGAGATAGGCAGGAGCAACTCAGAGCAGCCCCCAGCCAGCCTCAGGATTGCGTGTTTAAATTTTGTGTAAAAACACCTTTGTGCCCTCTCCTGCTTTCAGCTGCTCTGGACACTGCTCCTGCACAGCTGAGGATCTGGCCCTGAGTGTATAACGTTGAACACCCCAAAACCAAGGGCACCCAAGCATAGAGGCCACTTTTGAGAATGTGGACCTTAATGACTCTCATTGTGATATGTAGTATTAAAGGCTAGAAAGAGGCCCAAACCAAAACCTAGATCTGAACATCCTGAACTTTGGATCTGGATCTGAACTGTGGAGTTTAAGTTCATCACTGTTAAGGAGAAGAAAGATGAACTCAAACAAAGAGCTTGATAGAGAAACAAATACTTTATAAATGAAGGTAGCAGTTCTTCGTGTGGTGCCCAAAGCAGTTTTCAGGAGTCACTCAGCTGAATTCTGTATAAATACGTGATTGTAGAGTGTTTGGACTAAAGGATGAAATCTAAGGTGACTTTTCAAAAAGCAGACAGCCTGGCATTAATGCAGCCTTTATACTGAGAAATCAAGCACTCAGAAGCCAGGAAATTCCAGATATCACTATGATGGGATTATATTCACTAAAAGAATATAATCTAAATATTAAGTTTGCTGAGGCCACATTAACTAGATTTTGTTGTACATAAGTAAGTATATTATATTGGTGTTCTTTGCTGAATATAAACCCTAACTTTCATTTTGCTAGAATAATATATCCCATTAAATACTGAGTAGAGGATAGGTAAAATAGTGGTGTATAGGTTAATATTACATTTGTAGCCTTAATTCTGTTGGCAGACATCACTTCCTTTGTAACATACACAGCATTCCTCAGTGTGTTATCCTTGGGTAGCTTTGTCACCCTTATATTTTAAGGGGTGATTTATCTGAGAGAGATTAAAGCTTTTAAAATTGACCACACTGAAAACCTAATGTTAAAACCTAGCGCTACAAACAAGGATAATGTTATAATATATTAAGGCTAACCTGAATAGGAGTTTCTGCTTTTACACTTGAGACGTATTATTTATTGACAAGGCAATGAACAGTATTTCAAATCCTTAACTATGAAGACTGCCTGATTCTTTAGGAGTCTGAGCCAACATCCACTCAAGTTAACAGAATTCTTTCCATTGACTTCAGTTGGCACTGGATGTGGTCCTAGTTTTAGAATTCTTGTGAGTCTCTCTCCTGAATCTCTGCTCATGGCATGGCAGAGTGGCTGCAAAGATGACTGAATAGATGACTCTAATTTTATGAGTACTCTAAGTTCTGCCTTTCCTTTTAACAGCAGCATTCCCTCTACAACCTTATCTAGATTATTTACCAAAAAGTTATTTAGAGATAGATGGATCAGAAAAGCAAAGTCTTTAATGTAATGAGCCCCTTAAAGTAATTCTGAGAGTTGGAGGAGGAGAATGGTTAGCTAGTGCTAATAGCCACATCCAATCAGGATGCCTGGTGGATTTGACTCCCTGGTTTCCCACTGACTTGCTCCATAATCTTTGGCAGCTCATCCAACCTTTCTGAGCCTCAGTTTACCTAGCTATAAAATTAGGATAACTCACCTAGCTCACGTGCTGTGATGGTTCATGGTTTGTAAAAAGCTTTGAGATCCTCAGGTGAAATCTCTGTATAAGCGCAAAGCAGAGCCCATATCTCTGCATACGCGTAAAGCGGAAAATCAGCAAAGAAATGCTGACTGAGTAAAGGTAAAGCATATAATGTTTAAATATTTCCACAGTTCCATGCACCGTGCTGTTCATTCATTTCAACATCCCTCAATTACAAGAAACTTTGTACCAGCGGTTTCTGTCTGCAATACTTCTACCATCTGGTGGATGACATACATAACTTGATCACTACTTTGTGAGTTTATGATTTAGCTCCTCTGGTTAAATATGGATTGTAATAGTCAAGCAGTGTCTTTTTTGGTTATGTATGCTAGTTGGCTTCATTATTAAAGGAGACTCATCTGATTTACACACTCATGTGAATGTATGTTATTTATCCTCAGAGCAGCCTTCCCAGAATCACTGCTGTATTACAGCATTAAGAGAGTAAGAGGTTCATTCAATATCCTGTATTAAGGGTAGCTAAATCAGAAGGCAGCTTTACATTTTTGCTGGGATTCTTCACAATGTAGTCATTAATGTTTAATTGCCACCATTTAACTCAGAAGAAGAGAGCTCAGAATGAAGTGAACGTAGGCTGGAGCACCAGATTTACAGTGGGCAATTCTGATAGTACACTAGCTAATGGAAGATGTTTCTAGATATGCTGCCCTGAGCCCGTCTACATCTCCCACCCCTTGTCTGGCCTGTTGCACCATAGGTGAGGAAGGATTCACTCCCCAGGGGGCTCCATATGAGTGCCATAACAACCTTTTTGACTACTTCGTGTGTGTGTATATATATATATATATATAACTCCTGGGGGAATTCTGCGCCACTGCACATGCGCAGAAAACAGGTCCCTCCGCAGATTTCTTTGCTTCCCTGCAGAAAGTGACAGGGAAGCAATGGAAAGCCATGCTGGGGGTGGGGGTGGGGGTGGGGGGGCTGGGGACACCCTTGGGCATAGTTTGGGGGGAATTGCTCCTTAAACAGAGATGAGGCATGGGGGGGGGTACATGGGGTTATGTGCCACTGCCCCTCCCCCCACCACCATTTCTGCGAGCGCAGAGCTGCTGGGATGAAAGAGGGTTTCGCTCCACTCTGCTGACTTTGCAGTTGGATGGCACTTTCTTGCTCCTAGTGCCAGTCGTGCTTCCATTCTGTGTTTTCTGCACAACAGTGAGTGCCTGAAGTGGGGCAGGGCAAGGGGGAAGAAAGGGTGTGGGATAGGGGAGAAGATGGGGCAGGAGGAAGGGATGGGGAAGAGAAGGAGATAGGGGAAACAGGGTGGGGGATGGGGCGGGAGCCCAGCATGCAGCATCCTCTTGGCAGTAGCTGGGGCCACCCCATTAAGCAAGGCCATTGACGCCCCACCCCCCTTCACCTGGACTACCCTGATGAGACCTCCAGACTCCCACCCCACTGAGCCCCAAGACGCTGCACCCAGTCCCTCACCCCAATGAGCCCCATTTCCCCTGCATGCGGACCCTCCTCCGCTGAAGCCTCCACACCAAGATCTCCCCAATGACCCCTAATTACCTTCACCTGGACACCCCTGCAGAGTTCCACTGCCCCTGCACACAGAAACCCCCAATGAGCCCCTGTGCATCCAGATCCCCCACAGAGCTTCCCACACCCAGACTGACCCACACAGAACCCTCTTACCCCACACCTGGATCCCCGCCCCTCACTGAGCCCCTCTACACTTGGATCCTGCTGGGCTGAAGCCTCCCTGCCCACACCTGGTGAACCTGGCGCAGAGGGCCAGGGCCTGTGTCAGGATTGGGTGCAGCCTCATTGCCAAGTCCCTGTCCTGGGGGCAGGGAAGGGGAGCTGCAGGGTGATCTCCCACCTACATGCAGCCTGTGGCCTGTGCTTCCCACTGCCATGCTGGAGCCCCCACATTTACTTATTGACAGATACTGTGTGCAGAAGTTATTTTTTTGGCGCAGAATTCCCTCATGAGCAAAGGCTTATGACGACTGGGTGAGTTTCCTCCTTTGGAGTTTTATGTTACCTGATCATGATTAAACTTTGTCACACTGTAAAACTACAGGATCAATCTCCCATATCAGAAGAAAAACAGAAATTAGAGATGAAAAGATCACAGGGCCATCCAGTTCCTTCTCCTACCCCCACAGTGCTTTGTCCCAGACATTGTTAAATGACTACGGCTAGGTCTACACTTGGGGGTGGGGGGTGACTCCCAGCTCAGGCAGACACATTCACGCTAGCTCTCATCCAGCTAGTTTGCTAAAAATAGTAGGGCAACTGTGGTAGCACAGGCGGCAATGAGTGGTGGCAATGGCTAGCCACCAGACTATGTACATATGGGGCCTCAGTGAGTTTGTAGTCAGGGCAGGTGGCCCGTGCCGCCACTCGCTGCGGCCTATGCCACCGCTGCTACATTGTTATTTGAGGCATGCTAGCTCAAGTAGATAACACATTTATGTCTATTTAAGATAAGAATCACACACGCCTCTTCAAGTGTAAACATAGCCTAAAAGCCAGATTCTCAGTTGGTATAAATCAGAGTAGATCTACTGATGTCAGGGAGGCGACACCAATTTACACCAGCTGAGGTTCTGACTCAGTCACAGAGTGAGATGCAAGATTTTTAATCCTGTTTAATTAATAGCTTTTAGCTCCAAGATTTATTTTGGCTGGCTTGGCTTTGCATAGCCATGTTTACGCTGCTTGACTTCTACTTAAAATACTTGATTTTCTCTGTTTCCTGCCCTCAAATGCTTTATTCAAGCTAAGGGTGGCTGTAATTGAGAACATTCCTGGGTGGAATATTCCCAAGAGAACAAAACCAAAACTCTGACCAGAGAGGCAGCTCAGTAGGGCTTAGAGGAAAAAGCTGGAGCATTCAGTCAAATGGACGGATACAGTGCCTGATTGCCAAAGAGGTGCCACCAGGGAGCACTGCGGAAGCCTAAAGACTGGTAAATCATGCTCCAGAGACCTCAAGTTACAATGTACCTTTGAGTCTGATTCCATGTCTAATGTACTTGAAGGTCTCTGATCTGATTATGCTAATAATTTGTAGCACAGTACTTTTCCTCTGCTCAGATTATATTACAAGCTTTTGTTCATAGAGATAACAAAGCTGAGCAGCCAGCATGACTGCAGCAAATGCTATTATCACATTGTGGGGATTAGATTGGCAAGAGCTGCTGAGGAAGAACCACCAATCAGTGGGAAATTTATATACACATACACAGACACACACACACAAGATGCCTCTCAATAGCAATTCCAATATTAACAACTTTTGCTGAATAGCAACATTTGCTGGGCACCAATCCCATCCCATTGACTTTAATGTTAATGGGGAGTTGGATATTGGCAACAGGCATGCTGCTGACTGACAACATTTTTTTGGAAGAAAGGCCCTGGCTGCAGCCCTGCAAACCAGCCTGTGGCCAGGGACCTGCCTATGGAGGAGCCCCTGCCAGAGTCCCGGTGCTGTGAGCTGGAATGGTAGACCGCAGGTAGGGCAGGAGTATCTGGGTGGGAGAGGCTGCCGCCCGGCTGCCTGGGCTTTCCACAGTGAACTGGAGTGCTAGGGGTCTGCAGAGCCGAACAGTACCTCTCCCTGCGCAGTCCAGGCTAAACCCTGCACAGGCACCAGGGCCCAGACTCAGCACACCCAGTCCTTCCTTCCCTGGCTGCAGTCCCACAGGCAGGTTTGTGGGGTTGCAGCCAAGAAAAGAAGGGCTAGGATGCACTGAGCATCAGCCACGGGTAGGTTGGCAGGGCTGCAGCTAAGGAAGGCATGTCCCAGCATTTCCTTCCCCAGCTGCAGTTCTGCAAACCTGCCTTTTGCTTATTGGCAACTATTGGGTAATAGCAACATTATGCTGAGAAGTGGGAGGTTGCTAATAAGCAGAATCTGATGTATTTATACACATAAAATGATGCTTAAAGAGCATGATTAGGATTGCAACACACTCAAAAGCTAGGTAATGCCAGCATTAAAGTTGTGCAGTCAACCTTAGTTCGCCCCCATGTGCATATGCATTATGATACAGTCCTGAATTGCATGATCACATACCATCTTTTCCCCTCACAAAACTCCTGCTTCATTCAGTGCTCAGGATGCAATTAATGAGCAGCTATTCAATATTTTGTTTTCTCCTTGTTATCGGGTGTGTGCCCTGCCTCATTTACTGCAGACTAAGTTAAACCCTGCTCTGAAGACAGAATTATTCATTTCCTCGTGGGCTTTTCTATGGTGCTTTTCGCTATACTGGTGCTCCACAAGCATTGATTTACCCAACATACCTTGGCAGGATATTATTATCAATACCTCTTCAACCTCTGGAACTCCTTGCCAGAGGGTGTTGTGAAGGCCAATACTATAACGGGGTTCAAAAAGGGAGTAGATAGATTCATGGAAGATAGGTCCATCAATGGCTATTAGCCAGGATGGGCAGGAATGGTGTCCCTAGCCTCTGTTTGCCAGAAGCTGGGATTAGGTGACAGGGCATAGATGACTTGATGATAACCTGTCTGTTCATTCCCTTTGGGACACCTGCCATTAGCCACTGTCAGAGGACAGGATACTGGGCTTGATGGACCTTTGGTCTGACCCAGTATGGCCGTTCTTATGTTCATTTTATGGATGGGGACCTGAAGCACAGAGAGGTTAAGTCTGAAGTATCCACTAATGTTGGGCACCCAATTTAAGATGTCTAGGACCTAATTTTTGGAGTACTTGAACATTATATAATACTTCATATGTTCAAAGTGCAGCTCCCATGGAATTCAGTTACAGCTGTGAGTGCTCAGCAAATGAGACCCCATTATCTCAGATCAGGCACCCAGAAAATGAGGAACACAGAATTAATGACCAGCTGTGAAAAGGTTTGGTATAAGTGGCTTGCTTAGCCACACAGGAATCTAGGGAAGAGACAGGGAAACCACCCAGTTCTGGAGAGCAGTATTCAACTGCCTTTACCATGAGACCTTCCTTTCTCTTCTTGCATATCCCATGTCTCACCAGGGCCGGCTCTAGGTTTTTTGCCGCCCCAAGCGAAAAAAAATTTGGCCTGACCCCCCGCTTTTTTGTTCGCCACAGGCGGAGGAGCAGGGCAGCCAGGGGCAGCTGGGCGGGGGTGGCTGCTTCCGAGAGCGGTGCCGCGGGACCTCGCTCCCTGCTCAGCCGGCTCCCTATCCCAGCTGTGGTGGGGCAGAGCAGCCAGGGGCAGCTCCCCGCTGGGGGGCAGCTGGCCTCTGCCGCAGGAGAGCGGTGCTCCAGCGACCCCGCTCAGCCAGGGCAGAGCAGCTGTTACTGGCCCCCGGGGAAGGGGGCGGGGGCTGCCCACGTGGGAGCGACGGGGCCCCGCTCCCCTCTCTGCCGGCTTCCTGCTCCGGCTGCGGCAGGGCAGGGCAGCCAGGGGCGGCTGGCCGCTGCAGCGGGAGAGCAGCCCTGCGGGACGCCACTCCCCGCCGGGGCAGGGGATCCAGGGGCAGCTCCCCGCTGGGGTGGCGTGACCCCGCTCCCCCGGCTCCCTGCCCCGGCTGGGCAGGGCAGCCAGGGGTGCCTCCCCCCTTCGGGGAGAGCACTGCCGTGCAACCCCGCTTAGCCGGGGCAGGGCAGCGTTACCGGCTCCCGGGGGGGGGGGGGCGGCTGCTGCCCGCGTGGGAGCGACGGGGCCCCGCTCCCCTCTCTCCCAGCTTCCTGCTCCAGCAGGGCAGGGCCTCCAGGGGCGGCTGGCCCTGCCACGGAAGAGCAGCCCTGCGGGACGCCGCTCCCTGCTGCAGCCGGGGCAGGGGAGCCAGGGGCAGCTCCTCCCTGGTGCGGGTGGCCGCTGCCGCAGGAGAGCGGCACGGCGTAACCCCGGTCCCCTGGCTCCCTGCCCCGGCTGCGGCTGGGCAGGGCAGCCAGGGGTGCCTCCCCCCTTCGGGGAGAGCACTGCCGTGCAACCCCGCTTAGCCGGGGCAGGGCAGCTTTACCGGCTCCGGGGGGGTGGGGGCGGCCGCTGCCTGTGCTGCCCCTAATAGGTTGCCGCCCCAAGCACCAGCTTGTTCTGCTGGTGCCTGGAGCTGCCCCTGTGTCTCACACACGACACACCCTCCAACTTAGGCAACACATGAGCCAGAGGTCCTACAGACAACAGCCTCCTTCACTACACAACCATCCGCAGAGCAAGTCAATCCTGTGCATTGAATCAGGTAGGGGTCTCAGGGAAAAAACAGTATGTGATCATGTAACTAAAGACTGGATCATAATGCATATGCACAAAAGGCTGAGGGGTGAACTAAGGCTCCATAGCCAGAAGGGGAAAGAGCCAGAGAAGAGTGGGAGGTTAAGGAGAAGAGTAAGGAATGGGATGAGGTAGATCAGGAGATGGGGGGGGGGGGGTCACTGGGGCAAGTTAAGGGGTCAGAGTAGATGAGAAATATCTTATTTCTCTGTGACAGGGAGAAATATCTGTGACAGGGAGAAGGAAGAGGGAGTTGTAGGAGGGGAAGGAGGAAGGTCACATCAGTTTGCTCTCAGAAGAAATCAGTGAGGCCCTGTGTGGAAAGTGAAGTGACAGGACATAGGGAGGGTTTGGGGAGTGAGTCAAAAATTGTTGAAAAGGTGGCTAGGATTGAAGACATGGGATTTGGTTATGTTAGAAAAGTAGAGTTATATGAGTAGGAAGATGGCAGAACTGAAGGAAGAGAGGACAAATCTGTAATAAAGGAAGTCAGCTTGGTCTTGGGATTTCCACCAAAGGTGCTCTGCAGCACAAGTGCAGGGTCAGAGGGAGTAGAAGTTGGGGATGAGCTGGGTGGACCTTGTGATGGGAGAAAGGGGCAAAAGAGTCAAGGATGGAGGAGACTGAAGTAAAACAAACAAAAGGAAGCATTTCTTCACACAATGCACAGTGGAACTCTTTGCCAGAGGATGTTGTGAAGGCCAAGACTATAACAGGGTTCAGATGCAGTGTTGCTCAAAAGAGGAGAAAGAGTGTGAAGGAAGGAGGGGAGGGGAGTTTGGAAGTGTCAGGAACAGGAAAGGAGATGCACAACACTTCCCACCACAGTGTGATCTAGGGCAGGGAGTATGAGAGAAGGAAAGACCTCCATAAGGGAGGACAGCTCAAGTGTGAGACGAAGGGATCCAGGTCTTTGGTCTAGCTTTGTTTTTTTGAAATGGCAGAGATTGTTTGGCTGAAATTTTTCAAACATAGGTAGACACCCCACACTGAAATTTCAGTTGAGCTTAAAGTTTGGCAGTTACAAACAACTGAAAACTGGGTCATATGATGGGAAGTGTCAGGCAACCTTAACAACAGGTGGTGCTACCAGTCCTACTTATAATACCTCGAGTATTGTGTCACTCGGAATAGGAAAAGGACTATTAAAGTCATTAGAGATAAAAATGAGAATTGCAAGAAATAATAAATAAATAAATACATAAATAATATCATAATTAATAATAAAGAACTGATGCATACAGAAACCAGGCCAGGAAAAGCCAGAGGAACTGATAATACCATCATTCATTTACTGAGGGCAGATTACATCAAGGTTTGGGAATGCTACTTGGGAAAAGCAGCAATGCATGTGAATTTCACAGCCTACCCAGAACTTAATAGATTTTGGGTTACTTGCTGCTAAGTATTATTAGCAAGAGTGACACCAGTATTTCTACCAAGTGTTAGTGTTGTGTATTAGTTTACTGTATCTCCATTCCTAATCCAGCCATAATCATCCCTATTATAGTTTTGTTGGGAAAAACAAACAAGAAAAGCCTCTTTCTAGCCATTTTATAATGCAATCATGCCAGGCTTGGTGGGGGTTATTGCCAGCAGCTATTTTAGAAACAATACTTTCCATCTGAAAGTGAAAAGAGATAAAAGGAGAGCAATGAGAAGGGGAAATATTTCTTTTAATTGTGCTAAGGACCTCACCTCAGCTCACCCCAGGAAAGTTATTTGGCCTACAGGATGTGTGTGTGTGTGTCATACACACACAAGAATGGAACAGCTAATTAATCGGACTCCGTGCTTGCTAGCTGAGTGGAATGTCGATATATTAGGCTTGCTGGAAAAGCAAATGTGAAGCAAAACAAACTAAACTGGATACTCCAAGGCAGCCGAAAATGTCAAATTTGGCGTGAACTGGCTACAATGCGAGAGAGAGATGTCACAGAACAGTACTACTGCATTTCTAGGGATACAAACATCTTTACTATGTATTATATATATGTATATGTATAAACATTTACTCAATGTATATATATAAACATTTACTCTCTACAGAACCTAACACAATAGGTTTGGTCTTGGCTGGTCCCTAGGCACTACTGTAATAAGCACAATAAATAATCATCATCTTGAAATATTAATGTGGCCTACATCTTTATGCTGCTCGCCAGGATTTACACACAACAGTAACAGTCATTTCCACATATACCTCTTGGAGGAGAAGAGAGAAACAAGTGGTAGAGAAGGATGAGTAAAACAGAAGAAATAAAGAGCTTGAAAATAGGGAACGTGGAAAGGGAAAGGAGAGATGAGTAAAAACTGAAAATAAGGGAAAGTGAAGTAGAGGGGTTAGAAATTCTAACACACAGATCAGGAAGGGTAATTTGGCCCTTTAACTGAAAAGAGGGAAACAGAAGCCGAGGATATGGGCCAACAACTAGAACAGAATTACTGCAGAGCCAATGAGGATTTTAACTGAGTCCATAAACACCAAGGGAAATGACTCATGAGGCTCAAAGGCCTTGTGCAGCCAGAAGCTTCAGTATTGAACTTCGATTGCTCCCCTCATCTTGCTGAGCTGTAAGCCTGTCCCTCAGTCAGTATCTTTGTTTACTGTAACTCTAGGCCTTAAGCGAGCAAAGGATGTATGCAGCCAGTGTTGTGAGAATGAGAATGCCGATACCATGAGTGATAACTTGGCAATTAAACATACGCCAGGTGCCAAGTCATTTATCTGAGTGTCTGCAGCTTCATGTATTAGGTATAATGTATTTTCCACAGAGCCATTTACAGAGAGGAAACCAGGTTGAGAGGTGGGAAAGGGGAACAAAAAGAATTAGGCCAAATGCCAAAAAAGCTAAAATTGAGTAATTGGAAATAAAACTAAGGCCTTGGCTACACTTGCAGATGTACAGCGCTGTTAGTTAAACCCGTGTTCGTACAGCTGAGTAGGGAAAGCGCTGCAGCCTGTCCACACTGGCAGCCGCCAGCACAGTAACGAGCACTAACGTGGCTACATTAGCGGCACTTGCAGCGGTTTTGGGAGAGGTGCATTATGGGCAGGTATCCCACAGAACACCTCTTCCAATTCTGGCGCCATGGGTTGTGGGAAGGGGGCGTGGGGTATGGTGCATTCTGGGTCCTGTCCCAACGCCCCGTGATGCATCGCTTCGCATCCCAGCAATCCCTGTGTTTCCGGCCACAATTTGCGTCATCTTTCAACGGTTTCTTTGTAGCGCGATCTGTGCTCCGTTTTGGTCAGCGGGAAAATGGATCCCGACCTGGTGAGCAAAATACTGACGAGTCTCGCCAGCACGTCACGTTTGGCAGTCGAGCTGTTCCTTAAGATCCACAGTGACAGCGAGGAGTCCGACGATGACGATGACGATGAAATTGTCACGCAAAACGCGTACGACACTAACTTGCTTGTGGCATTCACGGACATGCTATGCACCGTGGAACGCTGCTTTGGGGCTCGGGAAACCAGCACAGAGTGGTGGGATCACATTGTCATGCAAGTCTGGGATGACGAGCAGTGGGTGCAGAACTTTCGAATGAGAAAAGCTACTTTCATGGGACTGTGTGAGGAGCTCGCCCCTGCCTTGCGGCGCAAGGACACGAGATTGAGAGCTGCCCTGACGGTGGAGAAGCGGGTGGCTATTGCAATCTGGAAGCTCACAACTCCGGACTGCTATCGATCAGTAGCGAACCAGTTTGGAGTGGGAAAGTCGACCGTTGGGATCGTGCTGATGCAAGTTTGCAAGGCCATTAATCGCATCCTGCTCAGAAGAACCGTGACTCCGGGTAACGTGCAGGACGTTGTGGCTGGCTTTGAACAAATGGGTTTCCCTAACTGCGGAGGGGCTATAGATGGGACGCATATTCCTATTCTGGCACCACCCCACCTAGCATCCGAGTACATTAATCGGAAGGGGTATTTCTCCATGGTTCTCCAGGCGCTTGTGGATCACCGTGGGCGTTTCATTGACATCAACGCAGGCTGGCCCGGAAAGGTGCATGATGCACGCATCTTTCGGAACACTGCCCTGTTCCGGAAGATGCAGTCCGGGACTTTTTTCCCAGACCGGAAGATCATGGTAGGGGAAATTGAAATGCTCACTGTGATCCTTGGAGACCCCGCGTACCCTTTAATGCCATGGCTCATGAAACCCTACACAGGGAGCCTTGACACCAGCAAGGAACGGTTCAACTACAGGCTGAGCCGGTGCAGAATGACTGTGGAGTGTGCTTTTGGCCGTTTGAAGGGCCGCTGGCGATCTCTATATGGGAAGTTGGACTTGGCTGAACACAGCATCCCCGCGGTTATATCCGCGTGCTGTACCCTCCATAATATTTGTGAAGGGAAGGGTGAAATGTTCACTCAGGCGTGGACCTCAGAGGTTCAACACCTGGAGGCTGAATTTGCACAGCCAGAGAGCAGGGTTATTACAGGGGCCCAGCGTGGGGCTGCAAGGATTAGGGATGCCTTGAGGGAGAAATTTGAGGCTGACAACCACCACTAATGTGTGCTGCCCTGCACAACCCTGAAGTGAAGTGGTTCCAATGTTATCAGTTATCTGTCTTTGCTAAGCTGATTTGTGTTTGCTCAGCTCACTTGCGTTGCCTGTTTCTTTCCTGGGCTAAGGTATCTTTTTTCCTTATGCAATAATAAAGACTGTTTGCACATCTAAAGAATCCGTTTATTACAGAGAAAATACATGTATTAAAAAGAAACACAACTGCTTGTGAGACAGAAAGGGCAAGGGGGTGGTGGGTGGTGTGGGGAAGGGTTCAATCACAGGGTATGGTATGTCCTGCTTTCATACTCGGGCTTCCTGTCTGGAGTGCTGTGCAGCGAGTGCTGGACCTCAGGATGTCTATAATTCGGGATGGGAGTTGAGTGCAGTGGGTAAGGGTCATAGTTTCCAGGGCTGTCTGGTGAAGCTACAGGTGTTGGGGGCATCTGGTGTGGGCGATAAGAACCTGTATGTTGGGTGAAGTGGGCAGGTGGTGACATGGGGGCACAAGTGTTTTGGGACACTGGCTGCAGGGGGGGGCGGGGGCGGTACTGGTCCGCCTGCATGGCGACGATCGCCTGGATAGAGTCCGCTTGGCGCGCCATGATGCTAATCAGTTCCTTTGTGCTTTTGTGCCGGAGCTGCATGCTTTGCCGCCGCTGCGCTGCGTTTTCCTGGCGGAGCCTGCTTTCACTCTCCCTCCACTCCCAAGCCTTTTGATTCTCTTTAAGAGACTGTTTCATAACTTCCTGCAGCATGTCTTCTTTCGTTCTTCTGGGCCTCTTCCTGAGCCTTTGGAGTCTCTCAGCCGGTGATAAGAAGGATGGCGGAGATCTCAAGGTTGCATCTGGAAGGCAAAATGCAACATTTAACAGAGGCATCATTGTTTTATGCCAGATAGAGCAATGATTCCCCCACACTTAAGGAGGGCACACACAGTCTCCAAAACAGCACAATTTTCCTGTCCCAAACAGAGCGCACAGAACCCACGGGAGCCCCAAAATGGTGAGTTAACACAGGGTAAAGGGGGACTGATTGTTTCACGGATGTACTGTCTGACGGGTTTCTGTGCCTTGGGGAGAGCCAACAGCTGCAGGGGGAACCTACACTGAACACTATCCCCACATTTTCCACAGGAGTTCGTCCTGGAAGATATCTCGCTGCTGAGGGTGTCCGGGGAAGCAAGGGAGGGTCTTCTACTGCAATGCGGCTTCCGCCCTGGCCCATATGCAGCTTGCCTGTGTGCAGCAATGGTCTCCCCGCCCCTCACGGCACAGTGGCGCGGACACGTTACCCTGACTGGGACAAGGACCACGGCGGCTCTCCCAATGAACCTGTGCAAGCACATTGCCCACATCCTGGCTGAGACTTTCGAAGAGATTACAGTGGCCGATTTCTCCGATGTGATAGACCACATCAATGCGCTCTTCCGCATCTAGGCATGCATGCAGCCCAAACCCTACTCACCCAAGGACCCCACACCGAAAAAATTCCTTCCCGAAAATAAAAGCTGCTTACCGCGAACCTGTTCTTCTCTTTCTCTCCCAGCGCGTACCGGCTGCTGCGACTGGCTCCCTTCCTCCTGGCTCGAGAAGAGCTCCTGGCTGCATGCACCCAGGGAGTCAGGGGTGTCTCCCCCAGCCACAGCACCCTCGCTTCTGTTTTCTTCAACCCCCTCCTCCTCGTCCTCTCCCTCCTCCTCCTCCTCCTCCTCATCCCGCTCTCCCGTGTCCACGGTGGTGCTCGGAAGAGTAGTGGGGTCAACCCCAAGTATTGCATCCAGCTCTTTGTAGAATCGGCAGGTTTTGGGGGGAGCACCCGAGCGCTTGTTTGCCTCGCGGGCTTTGCGGTACGCACTCCACAGCTCCTTTACTTTTATCCTGCACTGCATTGCGTCCCGGTCATGGCCCCCTTAAATCATGGCCCTTGATATCTGGCCGAAAGTATCGAAATTCCTCTGGCTGGATCGCAGCTGGGACTGGACAGCTTCCTCCCCCCAAACAGCGATGAGGTCCAGCAGCTCGCCATTGCTCCATACTGGGGCTCGTCTCGCACGTGGAGGCATGGCTACCTGGAAAGATGCGCTGAGAGCACTCCACGCCTGGCTGAGCAAACAGGAAGGGGATATATAAAATTCCAAGGGAATTTAAAGGGTCGGAGTGGCAGTTGGTCACCTGAGGCCAGGGCAGTAGAGTGCTAATTGATGACCAGAGTGGCTAGAACAGGCGTTGTGGGATACTTCAGAATACTTCTGGAGGCCAATAACAGCGCATTGGGTGACCACACTGTAGCCGCAGCGCACCAGCAGCAGCGCAACAAACGTTATTCCTCTCGGGGAGGTGGAGTACATGCAGCGCTGTACCTGAGGAGATGCAGCGCTGCACGTGCCTTGCGAGTGTAGCCAGTTAGTGAGTTACAGCATTGCAGGCAGTTTTATTGCGCTGTAACTTGTGAGTGTAGCCAAGGCCTAACACACTGTGGGACGGAGAACAAGTATGGGTGAGAGAAACTGGTGGGGGGAAGAACTGACGCAAAACAATTGTTTGACGTGAGAAGTGTAACAAGAAAAATACTAATGTAATAAATATTGTAAGAATCCAATGGAGATGACAGGCAGATGCTGAGAAATCAAAACTCTCAAAACTGAGGGTTACCACAGCGGCAGGCCCCCGGGCAACCTGGACACTCTTCTACAGTCTATGACATCATATGGGGATGGTCCATGTGATTTTCTAGTTTAATATTTTGCTTAGTTACAGGGTAATAATTTGGTCACATAGGTCCAGATCCCCAAAGGGATTTATTACTTTCCAGTTGGAGGTGAGCACCTAAATCCATTGAGATTCTGGGCCCCAGGGCTCATTTGTAGCTTTGTCACAAGCAAGGAGCAGCACTCAATTTCATTGTTCAGGAACAGACCAAAAACTGGATACTCCTCACAGTCACAATATGGTCCCTGGTGACCGCCTTCCTGTGGGGAGAAAACAACCAAAATAAGTGTGTGTACAGAGTGGAACCAAGAATCCATCCACTGGCTTGCCTGCCTGCATGGGAGGAAGAGTAGCAGCCCTAGAGAGCTTGCTCTCCCTTCTTCTGTGCCATTCTATAGGATCTAGATAGCCCAAGCAGGGGAATCGGTGGATCCTTATGCCCTTGTGCAGGCACAGGGCCAGACTCACTCCCTGGCCTTAGAGATACGATTTGTTCTGTGTTAAGTAGAGCTGGGCAGGAATAGGATTTGAAAATATTGCTTGATTTCACGCTTCTCTGCTTAGCAAAGACAATGTTGCAATTTTCCAAAAATGCAACAAACATTTACTATTGTAATGGCATTTGTTCCAAGAATCTGTACAGACACAAAAGGCTTTACAAAGACTAGAGAGAAGTTCCAGTTATTAATATAGTTAATCAACCTGAAAATTAGTCTGCCTGGAATCTTGAACAAAACTAATCGGCATATTAACTTGATCTATAAATCTGAGTGTCAGCAATAGGAGTAATTAAGTGAGTAAAAGGCAGGTTCCATTGTAGCTGTTCCTTTCCATATAATCAGATGTAAAGTTTCTAAAAAGGCACCTACAGACATTTAAATGGTGTTACATGAAGGAGCATGTTAATTCAACTCATGGGTATTTGAGGACAATGCAGCTGAATTCTGTGTGCAAATATGCACCTTCCAGTACATATCATAGAATCATAGACTCTCAGGGTTGGAAGGGACCTCAGGAGGTCATCTAGTCCAACCCCCTGCTCAAAGCAGGACCAACCCCATATGCTGATGGACATGTTAAATAACTCAATTTCTTATGCATTTTGTATAAATAAAGGGCTAGATGAGCTAAATGCAAACAGCACATTGTTCTAGGAGTAGCACTGGAGGCAGAGCCATATAGTTCCCTCTGTGGCCCATACTCCCTCCTCTTCTTTTGCTCCAGGCACCTCCCTGACTTCAACACATGGCTTGATCAGAAGATGCATCTTGGAAGATGTAGTATAGCCAAGCACCCTGGCCCACAGGAGAAAATAGGGCATGAGGTGTCTGTAAGCTCAACTCCCATCAATTATTGCAGAACCACAGGTGGGTGCAGTTTAATGTTGAACTGACTTGAAACCAAATAACAGAATCATAGAAACATAGGGCTGAAAGTGACCTCCAGAAGTCATCAAGTCCAGCCCCCTGCACTGAGACAGGACTGAGTAAACCTTATCTAGACCATCCCTGACAGGTGTTTGTCCAACCTGTTTTTAAAAACCTCCAGTGTATAACAGCCCTGAGCATAGTCTTCTTTACTTATAGGTCGGGTTTTCAAAACCTCTTATTTTTGTTGCTCTCTTCTATTTGTCCACATTTTTCTTAAAGTGTGGCACCCAGAATTGGACACAGTACTCCAGCTGAGGCCTGGCCAGTGCCGAGTATCATGAGACAGTTACCTCCAGTCTCTTACATATGACACTCTTGTTAATACACCCCAGATTCAAATTGGCCTTTTTTGCAACTGTATCCTATTTTTGACTCACATTCAATTTATGATCCACTATAGCCCCCAAATCCTTTAATCAGTACTTCCACCTAGTCAGTTATTTCCAATTTTGTAGATGTGCATTTGATTTTTTCCTCTCTAAATGTAGTACTTCGCTCTTGTCTTCATTGAATTTCATCTTGTTGATTTCAAACCAATTTTCCAATTCGTCAAGGTTGTTTTGATCTAATCCTGTCCTCCAAAGTGCTTGAAACCCCTCCCATCTTTTATCTGTCATCCATTTATTTTATAATCCCACTCTCCTCTCCATTATCCAAGTCACTAATGACAATATTGACAAGTACCAGACTCAGAAATGACCCTTATAGGACACCACTAGATATGTCCTCCCAATTTGACAGTGAACCTTTGATAACTACTCTTTGAGTATGGTTTTTCAACCAATTATGCAGCAATTTCAGATTTTCCTTGCTTATGAGAATTTCATATGGGATTGTTTCAAATGCCTTAGTAAAAATCAAGAAAGACTTTGTCTACTGTTTCCCTCCTATCCACTGGGCCAGTAACCCTGTCAAAAAAGGAACTTTTGTTGCCAAAATGCTTCAGTTCAGTTCAAGAAACTGAAATGTTTCAATTCAAGTCAAACCCCCTGAAACTAAACATTTTGTTTTTATTTTCCTGATGGAGAACCTAAAGATTTTGGAAAAATCAAATGTTTCCTATAGAAAATGTTGACGTTGTGGAAACTGCATTTTATGCCAAAAAATCATTTTGATGAAAAACTCCTGATCACCTCCAATCCAGTTACAAGGAACACCCAAGATTACTATAAGAGAAAGTTAGAGAACTTTCACCACTGATTCTGTATCAGGTCTATTCTGTATTTGACAGCACTTTGTATATCGTTTCTTTCACTGTTTCCCCTGATTAATTAGATCAACACTAATCCTACAAACAGTGATACAAGTGCTTCATCCATGGTACAACTGATGTGAATAAAGTTAAGCATGTGTGTGTTTGCAGGATTGGGGCCTTAGTCAGTTTTTCCCTTGGCGAAAAGACCTTCATGAACATGAACAGGGGGCATGAAAAATATGCAATAGATTATAAATGAATAAATATAAATTCAGGACACACTAGTTAAAGGGTACTCCATCAGAAATTGGGTTTTAGTGTGAGTTCCTTTAAGAACATTGCTAAAGCAAGTATAATAGTCACAGAACTCCCTTTTGAACACTACATTTCTAATTTCTTTATAGCTCCCTTTTCCCATTAGAGGCAATTTAGAAGCAAAATGTGCCAGATATGGATTCATTGAGTGGTCAATAATTTCTTTTTCACCTATAATATTTTATTTCATTCTTCATAAGATATAGGACACTATTTTTATTAGGAGGAAAACTCTGAAGTTTAACATCAGCTACTAGGCCTGAATAAAGACTGGGAGTGGATGGGTCACTACAAAAAGTAATTTTCCCTCCACTGATACTCACACCTTCTTGGCAACTGTTGGAAATGGGCGACGTCCACCTTGATTGCATTGGCCTTGTTAGCACTACAAAAGTAATTTTCCCTCCCTGGATATTCACCACTTCTTGTCAACTGTTGAGAATAGGCCACTTCCACCTTCATTGAATTGGCCTCGTTAGCACTGACCCCCCCGACTTGTTAAGGCAACTTCCATCTTTCCATGTGCTGAGATATTTATACTGCTTACTGTATTTTTCACTCCATACATCTGATAAAGTGGGTTTTAGCCCATGAAAGCTTATGCTCAAATAAATGTGTTAGTCTCTAAGGTGCCACGAGGACTCCTCGTTGTTTTTGCTGATACAGACTAATATGGCTACCACTCTGAAATTAGCTACTCTGACAGCTACATTATTAAACTCTTAGTTAAGCTTATTGAAAGCCCATATGTAAAACTTAATGTAGTTGCAAATAAAGGTCAGAATTTAATTGGCAGGATTCCATAAATTACCCCATTCACATTAATAATTCATCTCAGAAGAAAAATGCAATTGTTTTAAACCAACATAAATAAGAAAATACTGTACTTGACCAGTAACATCTTGAAGTGTTTTGTAATTAGAGACCTGTGCCAGAACATGGTTTGCTTTTGAAACTCATGAGTTGGGGAATGCTAGCTGCAAAGGAATCATCAGTACCCAAATTATTAGAGAGGAAGGCGGTTCTCGTGGTTAAAAAATGGGTTAGGGCTCAGGAAAGCTGTGCTCAATTCACAACTCTACCTTAGAGGGCCCATGCGACTTTCAGCAAGCCACTTCATCTCTATTCCTCTGTTCCCCACCTGCAAAATTAGAATAAACATGCTTCCTTTCTCTCACCCTTAAGCTGTCTTGTCTAGCTAGGCCCTGATCCAAATGCACTCAAGCAGACCCCTGGAATTCAATGGGCATGGATATTGTCTCTGAGATTTGCCAGTATACCTGTCTGGGGTTTGCCAGCATACTAGTCTTTTCAGTACTGAGCCCTAGGATTGTGAACGCTTTGTGGCTAGGACTGTGTGATGAGATATACACACTGGACTGGAAGGGGTTAAAAGGACAATACTGGGCCCAGGTAGCCCCACCCCTCCAGCCCTGCAGAGCATGCTTCAACTGGAGAAAGGGTTGAAAGGGAGCAACCCTTCTCAGAAAGGGGAAGAGGATGGACCTACCCTGAAGGCTTCTGCCCAGGATACTTGAGAAGCCTCCCGGATGGGAATAAGACTATATGCTGACCCGTTGGGACTGATGACTTGATTACCTTTTTCTTTTCACTTTACATTGGACTGGAAGTGGGGAAAAGACTAGTGGATGGTAGGAAATGACTCAGGGAGGTTAACTCGGAGGGCACCTTCATGGGGCCAGACAGTGTTGATCCCTCTAGGGGCCTTGGGTCAGAGACCAGTGGGGTGGATGGGCCCAGGCTCCCCTACCACTGCCCACCTCACCACACCTCTGAATAAAAGAAGGACTAGACTGCAACACCTTCCCAGTAGGAGGGGGCACTAGGTACGGTAACCACTAGGCCGCCTAACCCGCCAGGGCCTCTATTACAGCCTGCCTCTGTATGTGCACCTAGCTCACAGAGGCCCTGATCTCAGCTGGGGTCTCTGGGTGCCACTGTAATATAAAAACAGCAGTTAGGAACTAATCACTCTAGAAAAAAAAATGCTTTGAGCAGCATAACAACTTTCATCACATCATCTATATCTGTTCCTTTTAAACATTTATTATTTACTTATCACCATACAGGGACAGTAATATAAAAGCAAAATTATGACAAACAGTGAAAAAGATAAACAAATCTTGGGAATTGGAAGGAATGCATATAAAGAAAAACAGAACAAAAGAAGAGTAATTTAAAATAGTGGATGGATGAAATCTACGACATTCCTAAACAATGGTGGAGATCAGATTTTTTTTAAAAAAAATTTATTACCAACATTTCTCTTAAAACTGTATCTGGTTATCCATCATTTGGTTGCTTTTAAATAGTCATCTTCTGGCATGAGATAGAATAGATCATTGTTAAACATCATCATTTTGTTTATTCCTCAGTTCTGCAACACATATGTTGAGTAGGACTTGCACTCATGCAAGTAACGCTACTTCTGGCTGGAGAGCAGCGGCTGCTGGCTAGGAGGCCAGCTCTGAAGGCAGAACCACCACCAGCAATAGCACACAAGTAACGATAGCATGGTATGGTATGGCCACCTTTACTTCTGCACTGCTGCCTTCAGAGCTGACACCCGGCCAACAGCCACCCAGCTCTGACGGCAGAACAGAAGTAAGGGTGGCAAGGCAATACTGCGACAACCCTAAAATAACCTTGTGACACCCCCTCCCCACCCGCCGCAACCTCATTTTGGGTCAGGACCCCCAGTGTGAGAAACGCTGGTCTCCCCCCATTAAACTGTATAGTATAGGGCAAAAGCACACAAACACACACACACAAATCAGATTTCACGCGAGGAGACCAGATATCATGGTCCGTGATGCATTTTTCATGATGGTGAATTTGGTAGGGCACTAAGTATGGGGTAAAGAACCAAAAGTCATATGAGATCAGTGATTGAAGGATTTAGGCAAAGGAAGAGAGGAAACATTTGGAGTATGGGAAGAGCAAAGTTATTCCATAGATAGGTTGGCATGAAATAAAGCACAGTCAAGAGTGGGAGGAGGAGTGTGACAGGATATATTACTTGACACTACATATTCCTGGTCTGCTCTGCTGGGTTTTGGAACCAGAAAGGGAGTAATAATGTGAATGAGGTTGCACTAGCAGCTGGAGCTACTGAACCTCTGAGGAGGGGAAAGAGCAGTGGTGTGGGAGAAATCCTGGATGCAGGCTGAGAAGAGACTGCATAACCTGAAATTCCTTCCACCTCTCAGAAAAAGGAGATATATGTTCACTGATTCTGCTTTTAAATTCCAGAGCTTTACTGCCCCGGGGAGAGCACAGGGCAGCATTCAGCCCAGGGAGGTGCCTGGTGTAGAGTGGAATAGTGCCTAGGCTCTTTCCTTTTATGGGGTGCATCATATTCCACCAAGGGCAAGTCTATGTTAGTGTTTTCTAGGGTTTGATATCATGGCCATCACCATGGTATCTGGTTTGGTGTGAAATATGGGTTGGGTCCTGGCTCCCCTCTCCTTCCTGCCCCCTTTGGGTACTGTAAAACCTCAGGGAAAACAGCTTTCAAGTTCTTGGGCCAAATTCCGCATATAAATGGCCCTGCCACCCATGACTTCAGGGGGATTTTTCTCCTTTTAACTTTAAAAAGCAACTGAAACACAGTGTACGGGAAAGGAAGTGTGGGATGAACTAAACAACAGCATATGTACACAACAGCCCCTCAGCTCAGGTGTCAAGGAATAGTTTTACTTATTAAAGATTAGGGAATCCTAGAACAGCTGTTCTTCTGACCCTTGTTTCAACATTGACTTCATTTTCGCTTACTAAGGCCTTGGATTCTCAGAAATCTTTTTTATTTGCAGGTTTTGTTGATGTGGGAGTTGGTTAAAGAAAAGCATTACTCTTTCGTGCTAGGGTTAACCTTTGGTAGTTTCACAGACTTGGGCTGGATCCTAGATCCTTGCACACTCTCAACTTCCATTAGCTTTGATCATAGTTTTAGCTGTGCTAATAATGCCAGCTTGGGGTCACCTTCTGCCCTGATTTGCCAATTCTTTTCCAGCCATAAAAAGAAAATGTAAATTCTCAGTTTCACTCAACAGACTATTTCAACAGACCTCATTTCCAGTTAAAAAAAATAAATTGCAAAATACTTTTTCCCAACCTGGGAAATTTTTTATTCTTGCCTCAAACTTTTCCCATAAATGAAAGGTGGTTTCAGTGTGGTTGGAAAACTTCTATTCTATCTCATCTTGTTTTTTCTCTGACATACCATTTGCTATGGGTAGCTTTTCATTGGTTATAAAAGGACATTTTTGTATATACCATAGGTGTAGCCTCTCCCTCTTTGTATTTCACCTCTTTGAACCACTCAAATTTTAGCAAGTATCAGCTTAAGCTATTTCTCAAGCATTCGATTAACAAGTGTCAGTATTCCTCAAGGCTGATCATAACTTTAGAAACCTCTTTTGAGCAGCAATATGAGTTAAATTTCTCAGCTCTGAGTTCATCAGGCATATCTGCATTGCAAGTGAAGGTAGTACAGGTAGGCACACCTGTGCTAGCTAGCATGGGTAAGAAGGTCCCCAGAAAGCTTGTACAGTGGTTGCTAGCCCATACCACAGTATCTTCACTGATATGGCTACCCGTGGTAGCTAGATTAAGCCTAGTATGGGTATGCCTACCTGTGCTGCAATCACATCTTCACTACAGTGTAGACATGCCCTGTGAAACCCCCCAAAACATAACCCATATTCAGGAATTAAAGAGAATTAGGTCCCCAGGGTTTGCTCAAAGTGAATTCTGACTAGGGTTGTCCCAGCCACCACTCTAGCACAAAATCACTGACACAGACACAGCACAGTGTTACTGATGCATTATCTATTTTTCTTGCTGATGCTGATTTTGGCTCCCTACCTAGAGCTTAACAAAAGTTTGGACTTTAAACTAATGTAAACAGTTTAAAATATAAAATGGGAAATGACTGTAAAATAACGGCCCCTTAAAGTGTTACAAAGAAACCATGTTAGAATAGGGTAGAGACTAAAACTAATCGCAAATAGGCCTTGGGCTTTTTGCCCCCTATTGAGCCTATTGCTGCCTACAGAAGTTCCATGGAACTCCTGGAATTCTCACTCTCAGGTTTCTCCCGGTTCCCAGGGATTGCTTTACTCTGAGCTGCAGCAGTATTAGGTTGTTTGTGACTTTCTGCAATCACCAATTTCCCCCCTATAATGGAAAGGAATCAGGAAATTTGCTCCTCCACACCTTAGTAATCTGGCTCTTGAGAAAGCCACCAGGGCAATCCTTCTGAGGCTTGAATTCCTCTTCCATCACACACAGCTACTAGCCAGAAACTTACCCAGGAAGAGGAGAGGAGAGTAGAGTATGACTAAAGGAGTTCCATGGATCTGAGGTCCCCTTGGACATTAGCACCTTTCTTGGCTGTCATAGCAGAGGCCAAGGTGGACTGAGTGACAGTGAAGAGGGAGCTCCCTTTTTTCTTTTGGAACAAGGCAGAAGAACACTGGCAGGGCAGCATGGGGAACTTGCACTGTCCCTACTCATACTCCACAATTCCTATTAATCCTGAAGGGAATTTCAATGTCCTATCTAGTGCTGCTAACCTGGCATCTTTTACAAGCACTGAAAATTCACCATTAAAGAAAAACCCCCAATAACTAAACAATCAATGACAAAATAATCCAGCATGTCTAAGGGCTTGTCTGCACAGTAACTCCAGAGGGTTGAAAGAACGAGGAGTACTTGTGGCACCTTAGAGACTAACACATTTATTTGGGCATAAATTCTAGTGTTCACTAGCATGTTGCACATTAACAGGCCCATGCAGACCCTGCTGGAATGCACTAAAAGTTCCTTAGTACGCTTTAACGTTGTTCTGTTTCAAACAGGGCTACATTAACACACAACACGCAAGCATACACTAGAATTCACACCTCCTTAGTGCGGACAAACACACTATGTAGACAAGTTACTTCATGTCTATAATTGTATGTTTTCAGCAGGTCTGTTAGTGCTGAGATATTTGGATGACCTCCTGCCCCTGTTGAGGTCAACTATTGGCTTCAATGGGGCCGGGATTTCAACCCTCAGAGGGTTTTTCCTATTCCCCACTTTGGCGCCACAGTAGCTAAATGCCAGGCCCTCAGGAATTTTAGTTTTTATCCTAGCAGCTTGTAAGCAGGCATTTGTTGCTGACTGAAGGGTATGATATGGTGGGTGTTTCTGTCGTTTCATTTCAAAACATCACAAGCTGAACTATGCGCTCACTGTCCAGGACAAAAGAGCTAAACAATAGCCATTGCTAATTTGCCTTGAAGCGATGAATATTGCTGGCTTTGTGGCATCCTGGCAGCAAACTGGAAAACTCCCTGGCCTTTCTGCTGAATAGGAGCATGCTGGGTTGTTGGCTCTGGATTTCATACAGAGACGCACTATATTCAACTCACACAGCTAGAAAAGCCCAGGAAGCCAAAAACAGTCTTAAAGATAAAAGAAAATGGAGGAATTTCAATTTCAAAATGTTTCCCTTGTTATTTATTTTTTCAAGGGCCCATCTCCCAGGTGCACCTTTCCAAAGCACATTTAAAAGAGTTTCAAAAAGGAACAACATTTTGGAAAACCTTTCCGAAAGCTTTTATAAATATCGGAGCACATTCAGAATGTGGCTGTCCCTTGCCTACACCCGCATCCCCACAACCCCTCACATACCAGATGATACGGAGGCCTGCCTCCTAGTCTTGCTGAGAGGCACACGGAAAAGACTGCGGCGTCATGAGGGCTCATATCCCAGAGAGAGCGCAACATCTGAGGTGTGAAACAACAATATTTGCACACAAAGCACGGGCTGCGTGTGGCTCCGGCATTTGGGGAGGCTGGCCCAAGTGCTGGAAGCTCCCCCGGCACCCGGATCATGACCCCACCCCCTGTTCCACCCCAGCTCGACCTCTGCCCCATAGCCTTGCCTACACTCCACCCCTGCTCCACCTCAGGCCCCGCTCATACTCAGCCCCCTCACGCACAGCTTGCTGAATCATTCCACCCCCCTCCCCGAGACTCCCAGCACCTGCCAAGTTCTTCTCCTCCTCCACCTCCGCCTGCTGCTTGCTGAGTCCCTCCCCACTGACCCTCCCCTCCCTCCACCCGCTGCTCACTGAGTCACTCTATCCCCTCCCCCAAAATGCCCACCACACCCCTCCTCTCCTCCACTCTATGGAGGAGGGGAGGGATTCAGTGAGCGGGGAGCGCCTTGGGGTAGGGGGATGGAGGAGAAAAGGGACTCAGCAAGTGGTGGGTGTCTTGGGGAGAGGTAGAAAAGTGGGAGGAGGCCTCAGGGCGGAGCACAGGCAGGGCCACCATGGTTCAGGCATCTGTGCTTTCAAAGGTGGCAGGTTGGTGGCTGCGCCCCAGGGGAGGCTTAGTCTCCCCTAGCCTATTGTACCTGCTGCCTATGACACAAAGCAATGTATCCTGCCAGCAGTTTTCAGTGTTCCCTTTCCTGTTGGTGAAACAGGCCTGATTATGATCTCAGTTGTACCAGTGTAATTCAGGAGAAACCCTACTGAATTAGAGAGAAAATAAAACAGCACAAGTGAGATTAAAGTCAGACTGTCTGAACAAAACTATTTTACTCCACCAGCCCATATTTTCATTCTATTTAGTCCTGCAGTTTGTAACATAGAGGTTTATAACATCCAATCGCCGTGGGAATAGCTGTGATGTCACAGATTCAGCACTGAGTTCCATTGTGGTCATTAATTTGTTTGTACTTGGTCTGCTATTATGAAAAGGAAACTATTGTAAGCAAACAAACATATCAGGGCCTGAGAACTGGCCAACCTCTGCCAAGCAAATAAATGTCTAATTCTCAATGCATTTTAGAAAAAACATTTCCATGTGAAGTTACATACTTTAAAGTCTGCATTTTATTAGCCTGAAAAAGAACCCAATTTCCATAGAAGAGATTATGTGTTATACTGATCATTTTTCCTTAAAATCCACAAATGATGATCTCCTGTGATCATCTTCCATGTGCTTTTGTAGACCCAAAGGACCATGTTTTCAAACACGGCCACCAAACCTGTTCCTGTGTGTGTGTGTCCATGTGCATGCGCATGTACAAATTTTAAAATTTGAAGTCTGTGCCAGTTAGATGCCTACATATCTTTTGAAGATCTAGGGCCTAGGCCTTGCAGAACAACAATGGGTAAATGTACTTATAGTAAATGGTCTATGTGCGCAGTTAGACATTTAATATGTGCACAGCTGTCTGCCTGCACAAATGCATAGTTTGTATATTGCAATAGGTGTACATCCTATTTTGTAGGTGAAATGGGGGCACCCATCTTTGGAGATTTTTTCCTGGTTTGGATCAGTTAGTTTCACAGTTGTTGACTGGATTTAGGTAGAATGCCTCTGCTCCCCTTCACTGAAG
This sequence comes from Chelydra serpentina, assembly GCA_037349315.1. Classification (NCBI taxonomy): domain Eukaryota; kingdom Metazoa; phylum Chordata; order Testudines; family Chelydridae; genus Chelydra; species Chelydra serpentina. Next base: position 24,848,491 of record JBAIAC010000048.1, read on the forward strand.
AAATCTTTTGGTGGGAGCCTTTGCTAAGCTGCTGGAGAGTCCTCTTTCCTTGTGGATGGAGCACATTCATGTTTCCTGTCTGTTCTTCCTCAGATGCCAACTCCTCTCTGCTGCTGGATCTCCTCCTTCCACTCAAGTGTCAGGCCATTTCTCATCTCCAAGGTCTCTGCACCGGTAGCCTTGATTAGCTGGTACACTTATTACTTCCTGACAGTTCAGGACAAAGAGTTGTAGTAACTGTGCTACAGGCTATTTCTGAGGCTGCATCTTCTGGACCCGTCTAGCTTCTGACCTCTGTCCAATGCACAGTCACTTTCCTCTTTTCCATTCCTTCCTTAAGGCCATTACTGCCAGCATGCTGCTTTTTGACTGGCTGGCTTGAGAGTGACGTGTCACTTGGACTGCCTCCTCAACTCACCCTAGAAGAAAGGCATTGGACAGAAAGTAAACTTCATAAGGTTCCATTCTGGTGGGATATTTCCAAACTGGGCTTTAAATTTACCAAAGCACATTCTTCCATCCCTCGTACAAATGACTGTTCATGTAAGAATACATGTTTAGCCCGATGGAACAATTTCTAAAGATAAAAGGGTCAGATTATAGCTGGCATGTGCGTGAGGTTCTTGTGTGTGCACTGCAGAGGTGAGGGATCATTGCAGCCCCTCTGCTCTCATGTTCACTTGGATTGTTCCCTGTGAGCATCCCTGGGGCACAAGCTACCCCAAAATGGAGCAGGAGTGCATGTGGTACCCATCAAAGAGGTGGCTCAATAGACACTCACCACATGTGCAAAAAGGAGGCACTGTTCCTGTAAGATCCATGCAACTCCATGCTGTGTGGCGCGGTAATGAACTATCCGCCTATATGTACATATCTGCACCCCCCTTCACTGTAGTATCTGGAATATTCCTCATAATGCCTATGGAGGTAGGTGGTAAGTGTCCTTAACCCCATTATATAGAAGGGGAGCTGAGGCACAGATGCTAGCTTGCCCAAGGCAATACAAGAAGTCTATGGCAGACCTGTGTATCTTAACCACAGACTGTCCTTTGTCTCTCTTGCACAGTCTGGGCCCAGACTTACAGTATGAGGGGCTCCAGTCCTGCCACTTAGAATCATTGAATCTCAGGGTTGGAAGGGACCTCAGGAGGTCATCTAGTCCAACCCCCTGCTCAAAGCAGGACCAATCCCCAACTAAATAATCCCAGCCAGGGCTTTGTCAAGCCTGACCTTAAAAACCTCTAAGGAAGGAGATTCCACCACCTCCTTAGGTAACCCATTCCAGTGCTTCAACACCCTCCTAGTGGGAAAGTTTTCCTAATATCCAACCTAAACCTCCCCCACTGCAACTTGAGACCATTACTCCTTGTTCTGTCATCTGGTACCACTGAGAACAGTCTAGATCCATCCTCTTTGGAACCCCCTTTCAGGTAGTTGAAAGCAGCTATCAAATCACCCCTCATTCTTCTCTTCTGCAGACTAAATAATCCTAGTTCCCTCAGCCTCTCCTCATAAATCATGTGCTCCAGCCCCCTAATCATTTTTGTTGCCCTCTGCTGGGCGCTTTCCAATTTTTCCACATCCTTCTTGTAGTGTGGGGCCCATAACTGGACACAGTACTCCAAATGAGGCCTCACCAATGCCGAATAGAGGGGAATGATCACGTCCCTTGATCTGCTGGCAATGCTCCTACTTATACAGCCCAAAATGCTGTTAGCATTCCTGGCAACAAGGGCACACTGTTGATTCATATCCAGCTTCTCGTCCACTGTAACCCCTAGTTCCTTTTCTGCAGAACTGCTGCCTAGCCACTCGGTCCCTAGTCTGTAGCCATGCATGGGATTCTTTCATCCTATGTGCAGGACTCTGCACTTGTCCTTGTTGAACCTCAGATTTATTTTGGCCCTCCAATTTGTCTAGGTCCCTCTGTATCCTATCCCTACCCTCCAACTTATCTACCACTCCTCCCAGTTTAGTGTCATCTGCAAACTTGCTGAGGGTGCAATCCATCCCATCATCCAGATCATTAATGAAGATATTGAACAAAACTGGCCCCAGGACCGACCCTCGGGGCACTCCGCTTGATACCGGCTACCAACTAGACATGGAGCCATTCATCATTACCTGTTGATCCTGATGATCTAGCCAGCTTTCTATCCACCTTATAGTCCATTCATCCAGCTCATACTTTAACTTACTGTCTCCCACAGTATTCTTGCCAGCATCAAAACCTTGGCTAAAGTCAAGGAACAACATGTCTACTGCTTTCCTCTCATCCACAGAGCCAGTTATCTCATCATAGAAGGCAATTAGGTTAGTCAGGCATGACTTGCCCTTGGTGAATCCATGCTAACTGTTCCTGATCACTTTCCTCTCTTCCAAATGCCTCAAAATTGCTTCCTTGAGGAACTGCTCCATGATTTTTCCAGGGACTGAGGTGAGGCTGACTGGCCTATAGTTCCCAGGATCCTCCTTCTTCCCTTTTTTAAAGATTGGCACTACATTAACATTTTTTCCAGTCAACCGGGACCTCCCATGATCGCCATGAGTTTTTAAAGATAAAGACCAATTGCTCTGAAATCACATCCACCAACTCCTTTAGTACCCTTGGATGCAGTGTATCCGGCCCCATGGACTTGTGCTCGTCCAGCTTTTCTAAATAGTCCTGAACCACTTCTTTCTCCACGGAGGGCTGGTCACCTCCTCCCCATACTGTGCTGCCCAGTGCAGTAGTCTGGGAGCTGACCTTGTTCGCGAAGACAAAAGGCAAAAAAAAAGCATTGAGTACATTAGCTTTTTCCACATCCTGTCACTAGGTTGCCGCCCTCATTCAGTAAGGGGCCCACACTTTCCTTGACCTCCTTCGTGTTGCTAACATACTTGAAGAAACCCTTTCTGTTACTCTTAACATCTCTTGCTAGCTGCAACTCCAAGTGTGTTTTGGCCTTCCTAATTTCACTCCTGGATGCCTGAGCAATATTTTTATACTCCTCCCTGGTCATTTGTCTAATCTTCCACTTCTTGTAAGATTCTTTTTTGTGTTTAAGATCAGCAAGGATTTCACTGTTAAGCCAAGCTAGTCGCCTGCCATATTTACTATTATTTCTACACACCGGGATGGTTTGTTCCTGCAACCTCAATAAGGATTCTTTAAAATACAGAAAGTTCTCCTGGTCTCGTTTCCCCTTCATGTTATTCTCCCAGGGGATCCTGCCCATCAGTTCCCTGAGGGAGTCAGTCTGCTTTTCTGAAGCCCAGGGTCCATATTCTGCTGTTCTCCTTTCTTCCTTGTGTCAGGATCCTGAACTTGACCATCTCATGGTCACTGCCTCCCAGGTTCCCATCCACTTTCGCTTCCCCTACAAATTCTTCCCAGTTTGTGAGCAGCAAGTCAAGAAGAGCCCTGCCCCTAGTTGGTTCCTCCAGCACTTGCACCAAGAAATTGTCCCCTACACTTTCCAAAAACTTCCTGGATTGTCCTTGCACTGCTGTATTGCTCTCCCAGCAGATATTGGGGTGACTGAAGTCCCCCATGAGAACCAGGGCCTGTGATCTAGTAACTTGTGTTAGTTGCCAGAAGAAAGCCTTGTCCACCTCATCCCCCTGGTCTGGTGGTCTATAGCAGACTCCCACCACAACATCACCCTTGTTGCTCACACTTCTAAACTTAATCCAGAGACTTGGGTTTTTCTGCAGTTTCATACTGGAGCTCTGAGCAGTCATACTGCTCTTACATACAGTGCAACTCCCCAACCTTTTCTGCCCTGCCTGTCATAGATTCATAGATTCTAGGGCTGGAAGGGACCTCGAGAGGTCATTGAGTCCAGCCCCCTGCCCTCATGGCAGGACCAATTACTGTCTAGACCATCCCTGATAGACATTTATCTAACCTACTCTTAAATATCTCCAGAGATGGAGATTCCACAACCTTCCTGGGCAGTTTATTCCAGTGTTTAACCACCATGACAGTTAGGAACTTTTTCCTAATGTCAAACCTAAACCTCCCTTGCTGCAGTTTAAGCCCCTTGCTTCTTGTTCTATCCTCAGAGGCTAAGATGAACAAGTTTTCTCCCTCCTCCTTATGATACCCTTTTAGATACCTGAAGACCGCTATCATGTCCCCTCTCAGTCTTCTCTTTTCCAAACTAAACAAACCCAATTCCTTCAGCCTTCCTTTATAGGTCATGTTCTCTAGACCCTTAATCATTCTTGTTGCTCTTCTCTGGACCCTCTCCAATTTCTCCACATCTTTCTTGAAATGCGGTGCCCAGAACTGGACACAATACTCCAGTTGAGGCCTAACCAGTGCAGAGTAGAGCGGAAGAATGACTTCTCGTGTCTTGCTCACAACACACCTATTAATGCAGCCCAGAATCAAGTTTGCTTTTTTTGCAACAGCATCACACTGTTGACTCATATTTAGCTTGTGGTCCACTATAACCCCTAAATCCCTTTCGGCCGTACTCCTTCCTAGACAGTCTCCTCCCCTTCTGTATGTGTGAAACTGATTGTTCCTACCTAAGTGGAGCACTCTGCATTTGTCCTTATTAAACGTCATCCTGTTTACCTCTGACCATTTCTCCAATTTGTCCAGATCATTTTGAATTATGACCCTATCCTCCAAAGCAGTTGCAATCCCTCCCAGTTTGGTATCATCTGCAAAATTAATAAGCGTACTTTCTATGCCAATATCCAAGTCGTTGATGAAGATATTGAACAGAGCCGGTCCCAAAACAGACCCTTGCGGAACCCCACTCGTTACACCTTTCCAGCAGGATTGGGAACCATTAATAACTACTCTCTGAGTACGGTTATCCAGCCAGTTGCGCACCCACCTTATAGTAGCCCCATCTAAGTTGTATTTCCCTAGTTTATTGATAAGAATATCATGCAAGACCGTATCAAATGCCTTACTAAAGTCTAGGTATACCACATCCACCGCTTCTCCCTTATCCACAAGACTCGTTATCCTATCAAAGAAAGCTATCAGATTGGTTTGACATGATTCTTTGTCCTTCCTGAACACTTTATATCCATCCATGACAGTACTCCAGTCATGTGAGTTATCCCACCAAGTCTCTGTTATTCCAACACATCATAATTCCTTGACTGTGCCAGGACTTCCAGTTCTCCCTGCTTGTTTCCCAGGCTTCTTCCATTTGTGTATAAGCACTTAAGGTAACTTGCTGATGGTCCTACTTTCTCAGTATGAGGCAGCAGTCCTCCCCTCTTGTGCTATCCTGCTCGTGCTCCCTCCTGGTATCCCACTTCCCCACTTACCTCAGGGCTTTGGTCTTCTTCCCCCAGTGAACCTAATATAAATCCCTCCTCACTAGGTTAGCCAGCCTGCTTGCGAAGATGCTCTTCCCTCTTATCACAGACCACAGAGGGTATCTCTTCCCTAAATCTGCACTGGAAGTCTAATGAAAGCACAAAAAATAGGAGGAGGAAAAATGATGTTGTCAAGAATCCTTACAGGAGCATAAAGATAATGTGGTCAAGGAACCAAAAAAAGTAACATCTGCTGATGGGGGGGAGGTAGGGAGAGGGAGCAGACACAGCCCAGCTGGGACTATTTTCTAAATTAACTGGTGTTAATTTGGCATGGAGAAGAATTTTGCTGGAAGGTAAATGCAAAGATGAAGTACTGCAGTCTTCTAGCAAAGGGGGTGGGGAATTAAATCAGACACTGACTGGAGTCAGGAGTGTTGGACAGTGGGAAGGCAGGGGGGCCATGGCCCCATCACTTTTTACCAGCCGTAAGGCCAGGAGATGTGAGGAGGGCACAGAGGAGTGAACGGTGGGTGGGGTCTTGAGGGGAAGAGACGGTGCAGGGACGGGAGCTAGGGGAGATTGGGCAATGCTGGAGGCGGGGCCAGTTTGGGCACCAGTAGCCCCCCACTTTTAGGGAGCTTCCACAGCTCCTAACTGGAGTCTATTTGCTAGTTTTGTATGGCATTATTTCTAATGTCTTGTCAATATCAACTAACAGTATCTTGTTAGTGTAGACTAACAAACTTAAGAAATTCATGTATTCTTTATACCGCTGAACTCACATAATTTGCTGACTATCCTGAAATAAGTTTCATTGTTATTTGTTTCCGGTAGTATCCACCATGTGCTGGGTGCTGTACAAAGAAGGGCAGGTCTACTGAAAGGAAGTGATTGTGCTTTTTCTAAGGTTAAGACTAACCTGAGAGTTGGGAGACCTGGGTTTAACTCCAGATCCACAGCAGACTTCCTGTGTGACCTTAGGGTTCAGCTACACTGCAAAAGAAACCCTGCAACAGCAAGTCTTGGACCCCAGGTCAGCTGACTCGGACTTATGCTACAGGGCTAAAAAATACTAGTGTAGATGTGCCCAGTCAGGCTGGAGCCTGGGCTTTGAGACCTATCCCCTTCTCCAGGTTTCAGAACCCAGGCTCCAGCCTGAGTGAGAATGACCACCCTACTATTTTTAGCCCGTAAGCCCAAGTTGACCTGGGTGCGGACACCCACGGCTGCAGGGTTGTGAAGTGTAGATATAATCAATCTCTGTGCCTCCATTCCCCTTCAGTAAAATAGGGATAATAGCACTTCTCTACCTCACAGGGATGTCAGGAGGATAAATAAATTCAAGATTTTGAGGTGCTCAGATGCTACGGTAATGTAAGTAGAGAAGAGTTTTTAAATGAAAGAGAAGCAGACTATGAGTTGAGGGAAAGGTTTACAGGTAAAAATTGTCAAGGGGATGATTAGTAGGTCTTGATAATAAAACTATTTTAGAAGATTTTTTTTAAATAAGAAGAGAAATGTATTATTCTTAACTACCCTTTAGCCTGTTACTAGTTGCATAAGCAGTTGAAAGCAAGGATTTCATTTTGACATGTGGCATCTGCAGGTAGGCACACCTGAACCGTTAATAGCTCTTCCCAAGGTAGTGAGAAAGGAAGAAGAGAGGCTCCAGTCCACGTGCTCAGGTTGTGCTCTCCATCTGGGTGTACATATAGAATGTGATGTCTTATCAATAAGGAACTGAGGCTTCTGACAAAGCTAACAGCTCCAAATGGAACACAGGCTGTTCTCCTGTGGAGAGAAGTCTGGAGCTTGAGCGTAAACTACCTCCAAGAGATCTGAAAATAAGCTTGGTCTTGCCAGGCTGAAGATGAACTCAACAATGCTAGAATATTATAATTTGGATACATTATACAGTGGATTTCTGATTATTGCAGAACTCCTCAAATCCCCTGATTTTCTTGGGAAATCCTTAATTTTTTCGGAAAAACAACAAGAGCAGGATGTCTACTATTGCTAAAAAACAGGAGACAATTCTGCTATTTTATTCAGAGGGTCTGTGTCAGTCACAGGGTTTAAGACTTGCCATTGGATTCTTGCCTTACTCAGCAGATAGTAGGGATTTAAATTTGATATTTTAAAAATATCCCTGGAGGAGTTCCGGTCCCCTCTATGTTAGGCTCCCATAAGTGGAAATCCCCTCAAGAAATTAGCTTCAAAAAACTTCAGTAGGCAAATCTCATACATGAAAGCAAACATTGTCCCTGTGTTTTATACCTGAGGATTCCTGAAAAAGTTGCAGTGAAGAAAGAACTGTGCTCACTGGTATGGTATAAATTTGCCATTTCACCTTGCTTTGTAAATGGATAAAACACCACATCTCATATCCATAGTCTGCCAGATTAAGAGGAAAGAGCTTTGTGAACTTCTAACAGGAAAACACATCCCTTGTATTTCATCAAGATGATCATCTATCTTGAGACAAGAGAAAAGAGTAGGGTGGTTTTAATATACTTCAAGGAGCTAAAGTAAGAATATCATTCAAAATTTAGAACTTTATCAGAGACATAAGAGCAGAGATTTCTTCCCAATATGCTGCTTGCAAAACATCTTCTATGGGCCAAGATAGGTATAAAACTATGGTCTGTATGGATTAAACGTGTTTTAAATATAGCTTTAAAATGACCAGAGTGGAATTCTTGCATTCTCCCAATTTAATAAAAGGAAAATGAACAAGATGTAAATTTAGATATGTTTTTTCAAAAATATCAAATCTCCCCTTTAGAAACCAAATATCTTGATTCTAGCTATTTGTTTTTGTCTGAGGAGGTAATTTTATAACGGGCTCATTTTCTGTGTTAGACAAAAGGGCAGTGGTTTGTTGTAGATCTTAACTTGAACTCAATCCATTTACAGAAGATTGTGTTTAATTGATAGAACAGGGTTCTCACTCACCCGTGTAATGATTCCGCCTTGCACTCAGTGCTGGAGAGAAGAGGTGCTTTAGGAATACTTAAATCTGAGTTAAGTAAATGTTTATTCACTAAAGAAGCTATTCCCATCCACTGTTGACTGCGAAGCCTGTAGACTGCCTATGGTTCTTTCATTATGGGTGTACTGTATTTGACAAAAAAAGGTATTCCCAACACCACCCCTGGATTCCTATAGACACTAGACACTAGAAACAGAAGACATTTTCTTCTTATGCTTATGTATTTCATGATAAAAAATAGGCCCAGAACAAGAAATTGGTATGGCTGCTACCTTGGCATCCAGAAGTAGCTAGTAAACGAATATAATGTCTGAATTGAGTCTCAGCCATTTAACACTTATCCATGCTCTAATTTCTTTTAGACACTGTTTTAAGTAACTACCATTGCCCAGGTAAGAGATTCATAAAACACTGCAAAGCACATTTGCTCCCTAGTCCCCTCACGGAGGCATATAAACATTGAACACGAAGGTCTATAGAATGAGTCCCTATATAAGACAACTCCCTGAGTGTCCTATTCTCATGTTTCATCTCAAGGTGGCACCATTTAAATGGCAGCTACTGAGATCCCAAGATATCCCTCACCAACCTCATTAGGTGTGTTGTGATTCTTGTTTAAGTAACATTTGTAAAAAACTTTGAGAGTCTTGGGTGCAAGACATTACATAAGTGCAATCTATTACTGTGGGAAACGTGTTTGTTATGCGTCAAAGTATTATTATTTTTTTGCTTGTCTAACTTAAGTGGGTGGATTTGCTTCAAAGTTTCCACAAAAAATCACCTTTGGGCTGGAACCAGGCATGTGGCTACATATGGAGCTTTTTAGCTTTCTAAAAACCAAAACGGTACATACAAGAAATGGAAGAAGGGGCATGTCACCAAGGAAGCATGGGAATAGCATGAGTGTGTATGGGCCAAAAATCAGGACAGCCAAGGCAAGGAATGAGTTACAGCTGGCAAGAAATGTTAGAGACAACAAGGAGTTCTACAAATATGTCAGACTACAAAAAAAAAGATCGGGATGGAGTGGGGTCCACTGCTCAATGGAGGTGAGCTGGTAATGGAAGATGATAGGAAGGCAGAACTGCTCAGTGCCTACTTTGCTTCAGTCTTCACACACAAAAAATGACATATGATGAGTGACATTATCATAGACAATAAAGGGGAAGGGATGCAGATCAGGATAAATAAAGAACACAGATCTTCTGACTAATTTGAATGAATTCAAGTCAGCAGGGCCTGATGCTATTCACACTAGGGTGCTGAAGAAATTAGCTGAATAAATCTCAGAGCCACTGACAATAATATTTGTAAACTCATGGATGACAGGAGAGGTCCTGGAAGACTGGAGAAGGGCTAACAGTGTCCATCTTTTAAAAGGCGGGAAAAGGAGGAGAAGGGGAACTATAGACCAGTCAGCCTGACTTCAATACCTGGGAAACTACTAGAGCAATGTAGAAAGTATTCAATTTGCGAGTACCCGGAGGATGAAGGGGTGATCACCAGCAGCCAGCATGGATTTATTAGGAACAAATCATGCCAAACCAGCTTGATTTCCCTTTGACATGGTAACTGGTTTGGTGGATGGGGGAAAATGTGGTGGACATAATATACCTGGACTTTAGCAAGACTTTTGACATAGTCCCATATGACATTCTGATACATAAACTGGATCAATGTGGGCTCATCAGAAGCTACCATTAAGTGAATACATAACTGGTTAAATAACCACAAACAAAGTAACTATTAATGGAATGATGTCAGAGTGGAAAGAGATCTCAAGTAGGGGTCCACAGGGATCTCTTCTGGGACTGGTGTTATTTAACATCTCTATTAATGACCTGGATATAGGAATAAAGAGCATACTGATCAAATTTTCAGACCACACAAATCTGTTGGGGGCTGCAAGCGTTTTGGAGGACAGAGCTCCAATTTATCAAGCCCTTTGAATTTTAGAACTGGGCTATAAACAACAACATTAAATTCAACAAAAACAAAAGGGAAGGAAAACCAAACGCACAAATACATAATGCAAAAAAGCAAAACAAAAAACAAACAAACACACCACCACCACCACACAGAGACAAATGCAATTTTGAGTTGCATTAACAGAGGCAAAGCATGCAAGCCACAGGAGGGGATAGTACCGTTCTGCTTGTCACTGGTTAAGTATTGGTAACCAGTACTGTGTCCAGTTTTGGTTACCAGAGATGAGTGACAAAGATGATCAGAGGGATGGAATGCAAGCCATGTGAGCAAAGGCTGAAGGAACTGGGTATGTTCAGTTTGGAAAAGAGGAGATTAAGGAGGGGGGACATGATAATGGTCTTCAAATACCTGAAAGGCTGCCCTAAAAAAGATGGAGAAAAATTATTGTCATCTTGCCACAGAGGGCAAGACAAGAGGCAACTGGTTCGGCTACAGCATAGCAAATTTAGATTAAATCTCAGGAAAAACTTCCTAATTGTAAGAACAATGGGACAATGGAACAAATTGCCTAGGGAAGCTCTTTCACAGGAAATTTTCAAAAGGAGGCTGGATAGCCATCTCTCTTGGATGGTTTAGAATCAAAAGTATATCTGGGCAGGGCATTAGACTAGATGACCCTTGCGGTCCCTTATAACCCTATGTTTCTATGAGTGTGTGAAATTTCAGACCCCCAACCTATATATTCAATATATAATGAGCACACACGAACATAGGGCTGTAATGAAAGTTCAGCATCTTTATACACCACATCCCCTATTGGGAATGCTATAATATAGACAGACATGTCTCCAAAAATCCATTGCTAGAAACTGAAAAAAAACATACCCATGTGATTTTATGAAATCACCAGAAAATTTTAGTTAAAATTGTTCCCATATAGTTAGCAAATCTCAAATAAGTCAAATCTTGCAAAAAATGACCTGCTTCCCCGTCTGTTGATTTAGCTCCTAGGGTGGGAAGTAGCTTAGTGTGTGAAAAGAGCTGAAAACAGTTTACAGGTAAAAATGAAATAAATCTCAAAGCCATGTGGTCAAAAATCACACAAGAGCCTCTTACTCCATGACTTAAGGTTGATCATCTCACACTCATTTATGTCCTCCTCCAATCCCCCAAATTATTTGGGCAACCTATTTTCACTCTGCTTTTGTAAGGGAATGGATTTTTACTCTTTAAAGTGGCAGAAGAAAGTATTGATCACAGATCCATACCAGGGGGGAATTTTGTTTAAATTAACTAAGCAGTAGCATGCTCCCTAACCACCATTACTCATACGAGCAGCAAATTTGTGAAGGGATGGCAGTGAGGCCATTTTATCACAACCCCCAGAGTCCAGGAGAGTTTGGATACCTGCTTCTGGCCCCATTTGAAACAGAAATCAAACTGGGTCTGCCACATTAGTCTGGGTTGCTTTTGCAAAACCCAAACCAAGGGTATTTCAAATCTAGGTCCCATTTTATTTCATGAATAGTTTTGGAATGTGAGTGAAGCTATGTTCCATATGATCCAGCAGTGATCATGAGAAGAAAGAAGAGCAGCAGAACACAGACCGTCGACTTCAAAAAAGCAGACTGACTCCCTCAGGGAACTGATGGGAAGAATGACCTGGGAGGTTAATATGAGGGGGAAAGGAGTCCAGGAGAGCTGGCTGTATTTTAAAGCCCTATTGAGGGCACAGGAACAAACCACCCCGATGTGTAGAAAGAATAGCAAATATGGCAGGCAACCAGCTTGGCTTAACAGAGAAATCTTAGGTGAGCTTAAACACAAAGAGGAAGCTTACAAGAAGTGGAAACTTGGACAGATGACTAGGGAGGAGTATAAAAATATTGGAGTTGCAGCTAGCAAGGGATGTGAAGGGTAACAAGAAGGGTTTCTACAGGTATGTTAGCAACAAGAAGGTGGTCAGGGAAAGTGTGGGACTCTTACTGAATAGGGGAGGCAACCTAGTGACAGATGATGTGGAAAAAGCTGAAGTACTCAATGCTTTTTTTGCCTTGGTCTTCACAGACAACGTCAGCTTCCAGACTGCTGCACTGGGCAGCAGGGCTGGCCCACAACATTTTGGCACCTGAGGTGGGGAGCTCAAAAGACGCCCCTATGCCCCCTCATTTGGGCCAAAACTTTGAAAGGTCTCAATTCTGCCTTCTTCCTGTTTTACTCCTCCCATGGCACTGCTCTGCTACCTACCCCAATAAAGGAGAACAACTTAAAATGCGTTGTTCACAAATTTTAAGTAATGCTTAACTTTCAAATGCCTGAACAGCAAATGTAACTTTTTTTGTCTGCATAGTAAACACTGGCATTTTATCTGTTTAAATAATCAAAGTGGTGCTTTCCCAGTAGCGTAGCTAAGGGGGGAGCAGGGGAAGCGGCCGCTCCCCCTGAGCACATTTTCCAAAAGTGGTGCCTTTCGAAAAGTTCCGCCGCTGGCCCCACCAAGTGCCCACTGCTGGCCTGGGTAAAAGAACCCAGACTAGCAGTGGGCTGAGACCCCGGCTGGCAGGAGCCCACGGAGGGAATCCCAGAGCAGGGCAAACTGAGCGGCTCAGCCAGCTGCCGCTCTGGGATTCCCCCGGCAGGCAGGTCTCAGCCCACTGCCAGTCTGGGTTCTTCTTTCACCCAGGCCAGCAGCAGGCTCTTGGTGGGGCCAGCGGTCGGGTCGGGTGGCACCTTTTTTTAATGTGTTTGCTCCCCCTGGTGTTAGAACCTGGCTATGCCACTGTGCTTTCTGTGCCTTCTTGGTTGCAAATATTTGAACTGCTTCCTGAAGGTCCACAGTCTGGGCCAGCTCATGCTCTATTGAGATGGTTGCAAGGCTGACCAGCCTCTCCTGTGTCATTAGGGAGCATAGACGTGTTTTTATTACCTTCAGCTTGGAGAAGCTGTGTTCTCTACTGGCAACAGTTACAGGAAGTGTTAGAAGTATGCACAGAGCAACAAAATCATTTGGAAAGAGGGTGGTCATCTTATTTGTGCACATATATTCCAGAACAGCCTTTGGAGTTGATCCTGCTGAAATGTATCACCTAAATCACTCACATCAATATCGCTTATGTCATGTGTCACTATCTCCAGTACCCTGCATTGCTGGTGTAGATCTTCGGGTATAGTGAGGAGTTTTGGAATATCATATAACATCCCAAATATACTGCTGTGTTCCTTGAGCTGCATGAAACATTCAGCTGACTGTATTCCACAATCTAGCACCTGGTTAAAGAATTCAACTTTTAATTGTTGTTTGGGGTCTCTTATTTTGATTACAAGGCACGGGATAATCCCATGTCTTCTTCAGTGACTTGTATTCTTGAATGGGTAGGAAAATAGCTTCTGTGTGAAGTTCCTCTGCCAACTTCTGTGCACTCTTCAGAACATTTGGAAATCCCTCATCTGACCGGTAAGACTGTAGATATGACTTTGCTCCAGATATATTAAGGTCAACACCTTGGAGTCTCTTGCTTACAACATTTATTTCAAACAGTATGTCATGCCACAACACTAACCCACACAGAAATTAGAAGTTATGTATGTTTCTGGTGATTCCATTTCCCTCTGCCACTGTTCTTTAACCTTAGTCTCATCTCAAGCTTTTTCCACCTATGGAATGCTCTCTGGTGATTTGCTGCCTTCTCATGGCATGCCAGATTTTTAGCCAGATTTTTCCAGTCCTTTGTTCCTCTAGAAACCAATGTGGATGGAACATTAGACTGGAAGTGTTTGCAACAAAAACAATATGCAGCATTCTTGGTTTTTGAGTACATAAGGTATGGCCTCCACTTTGTCACCATTGGGGATTTCATGCCAGTAATGTGTTGGATGGAAACTTCTATTTTCATTGTCTTTGGGGAACATGATGTTTTTCACTTGCTGTGGCCCATGCAGTATAAGGAAGTCCCTCAGGCTACTGCTCAAGTGGGTCCACAGTCCTGGAACATCTAGACTTAAGGAACTAAACTCAGCAGCAGCAGTTTCTTGTGCCTCCACCACACTCTTCTCTGATCTACACTTTTCTTCAGGAATGTGCATGGTTACATCCATTTGAGATGGAGTTATGGATGCTGCAGTAGCTGCCTGCTACTCTGACTAACTGAAAGATCAGGCATATTCTCACCACTCACATCCTGACTGGGACCAGAAGGCTCACTGTGAACATTTGTGTCTATGTATCTCAGGAGAGCTCCTTCCTGCTTAGTTATAAAGCAAAGGAAGCTTCTTCTTTTTTCTGAATGCATCCAAGTGGGGTGTTTTATTTTCACTCATGACTGCTGTTCTATGCCAGCTATAGTGGCTCTCAACACTCAGATGAAGGGGACAAATAAGCAGGCTGGTAGCAGGGCCTGAGTGAGGGAAGATAGTGTCTTAAGGGCCTAACTGGCTCCTACTTCTTCAGTTGACCGCCTGTTCTCCTCAAGTGGATTCATGGAAGCAGCATGAAACAGGAAGCTCCCTGAGAACCTTGTGTTAATCAGTCCAGACTCCTGGGGGTGCTAGAGGTACATAAGAGGCTCCTCCTCCTCTCTCTCCCTGCAGCTCCTGCTGCTTTCTGTTATTCCCTCTCAGCTTTTCTCCTGCCTGCCAGTTATGTCTCTTGTGCCCTCCTTCCTCCAGCACAGCACTCCTCCATCTCTGTGCATGTAGAGCAGAGAGAATACATATGCATCAGCAGCAGACACAATTTTCTACAGTCTGGATCCTAGTGGCACCCCCCACACACACACACACATAGTCTGGCACCTGAGGCAGCTGTCTTAGTTCGCCTCATGGTAAGGCCAGCCCTGCTGGGCAGTATCTTATGGGGATGGGGGAGGTCATCAGCCCTTAGTGGTGAAAGAATAGGCTAAGGACTATTCAGAAAAGCTGGACATGCACAAATCCATGGGGACAGATGCAATGCATCGGGGGGTGCTGAGGGAGTTGGCTGATGTGATTGCAGAGCCATTGGCCATTATCCTTGAAAACTTGTGGTGATTGGGGGAGGTCTCGGATGATTGGAAAAAGGCAAATATAGTGCCCGTCTTTAAAAAAGGGAAGAACGAGAATTCAGGCAATAACAAACTGGTCAGCCTCACCTCAGTCCCTGGAAAAATCATGGAGCAGGTCCTCAAGGAATCCATTTTGAAGCACTTAGAAGAGAGGAAGGTGATCAGGAACAGTTAACATGGACTCACCAAGGGCAAATCATGCCTGACCAACCTGATTGCCTTCTATGATGAGATAACTGTGGATGAGAGGAAAGCAGTGGATATGGCATGCCTTGACTTTAGGAAAGGTTTTGATATGGTCTCCCACAGTATTCTTGCCAGCAAGTTAAAGTATGGATTGGATGAATGGACTATAAGGAGGATAGAAAGCTAGCTAGGTTGTTGGGCTCAACAGGTAGTGATCAACAGCTCGATGTCTAGTTGGCAGCCGGTATCAAGTGGAGTGCCCAGGGGTCAGTCCTGGGGCCATTGTTGTTCAACATCTTCACTAATGATCTGGACAATGGGATGGATTGCACCCTCAGCAAGTTTGCGGATGACCCTAAGCTGGGGGGAGAGGTAGATACACTGGAGAGTAGGGATAAGGTCCAGAGTGACCTAGAGAAATTGGAGGACTGAGCCAAAAGAAATCTGATGAGTCCTGCACTTAGAAAGGAAGAATCCCATGCACTGCTACAGGCTGGGGACTGCCTGGCTAAGCAGCAGTTCTGCAGAAAAGGACCTGGGGATTACAGTGGACAAGAAGCTGGATATGAGTCAACAGTGTGCCCCTGTTGCCAAGAAGGCTAATGGCATATTGGGCTGCATTAGTAGGAGCATTGCCAGCAGATCGAGGGAAGTAATTATTCTCCTCTATTCTGCACTGGTGAGGCCACATCTGGAGTATTGTGTCCAGTTTGGGGCCCCCCACTACAGAAAGCATGCGGACAAACTGGAGAGAGTCCAGCAGAGGGCAACAAAAATGATTAGGGGGCTGGGGCACATGACTTTTGAGGAGAGGCTGAGGGGAACTGGGCTTATTTAGTCTGCAGAAGAGAAGAATGAGAGGGGATTTGATAGAAGCCTTCAAGTACCTCAAGGGGGGGTTCCAAAGAGGATGGAGCTGGGCTGGTCTCAGAGGTGGCAGATGACAGAACAAGGAGAAATGGTCTCAAGTTGCAATGGGGGAGGTCTAGGTTGGATATTAGGAAATTTCACTAGGAGGGTGGTGAAGCACTGGAATGGGTTACGTAAGGAGGTAGTGGAATATCCAGCCTTAGAGGTTTTTAAGGCCTGGATTGACAAAGCCCTGGCTGGGATGATTTAGTTGGGGTTGGTCCTGCTTTGAGCAGAGGGTTGTACTAGATGATCTCCTAAGGTCTCTTCCAACTCTAATCTTCTATGATTCTATATTCATGAGAATGAAGCTATGTTCTATGGCTCATATTTAATGATGATTCACAAAAGCACTTCAAGCACCCTTTAATAGCCAATCTGCATTGAATGTCTGTACTGAGTGAATATGGGAAAAATAAAAGACATTAAGAGAAATTATGCTTTTTATTTGCCTAGCACTGTGACAGTAATTTTACAGAGGAGGGCAGCAGCCATTTTGATTCTTTTCACATCTGCTCAGTAATATATTTGCTGGAAAATGAAGGGCAGTTCAGAGCTTGTTGACACTTTGCAACTGTCCTTTGTTGCTTGTGCTGATAAATTAGAAACAAAGCTATTATGCTCTAGACAGTGTTATGAATTTGGTAAAGGAAGCAGTATGATAAATTAGAATACCCTTCTTTCAAGTGTTGGGATTTGCCAGAACTGTTGGATCTAGACTCATTGGTCATTCATCTTCAAACTACACAGCTGACTCTGCACTTGGAGAGGATGAGAAGTAAGCAGTTTTGACATTTAGCAGCCCAAGGCTTCTCTTCTCCTTGAGAGAATTATGTAAGTCAGCTACATTAGCTTTTGTCTGCTCTTACTGTTCTGAAGCAGATGGTGAAATCTCACCTCAGCTGGGGCCCCCACAGCATTTAGCAATGCTTACCAACTGAATTGTAATAGATTGTGCCTTAAGGTATCCAGCAGCATATGATTTATGACTGTGAACTCTTAAATCCAGCCACTGCAAGATACTAGAATGTAGCACTGAGTATATTAAAAAACCCTGCACAATCAAACAAACAGCACAGTTTGGATGGGGTTGAACAGCATTACATTCCTTCTTGTTCGAGAGCTCAATCACAAGTACTTCCTCTACAATATATGTAGTATGGTATGTATTTTATCTACATAGCTGGCATTATATTTTGAAATTAAATCATGTAAGAAGAGAGTCTACATTGGATAAAGCCCTTCAGTGCAATGATTTTTTGGTCAGGAAATGCAGTGTTCAAAGCCAGAATCTATATTTCTGGTGCAGAAGCACTATCACTTAAGTATTTGAATACATTCAGCAAGGTTATTACATCAGCACCTCAGCAAGTACTTCTGCAGTTAGACAAAGCCAGAGTGTAAATTAATGACCATTGTGGGATCAGCAGTTCTATTTTTAGTCAGCTCATTGTCAACCCTCATCCTCTTACAACACAATATTTTTGGCAAGTTAGAAATATATTCAGAGAGTACAGTTATAGCACTTCAGCATCATTGCTGCTGAAGGAAAAGAGCAATGTTATAAATGTGTTTCTTCCTCAGATGAATGAGACTTAAAATGCAGCAAGAACATGATCATTCACAATGAACGTCTCAAGGTGAATACCTAGAAGGGAAAACATTTTCTGCTGTGCCACCATAGTTATGTGATTCTTACGGCACTTTTAATTACAATTTGAACCATATTTCTGCTGAAATTGGGAAAGCTTTTGGAAAAGCTGAGTAGGAGTTGCTGAGCTTTTCTTTTGAGTACTGAACTACCTTAGAACTAGAGCAGGGTGAACTATTTACAGCAAAGATCTTAGTTAACAAGTTTAGCCCCTCTATTGTGCTTGGCACTGTACAAAAATAGAGGGGAAAAGACCCCTGCCCAGAAAAGCCTACAAAACAATCAGACAAGTATGATTAGGAGACGTTTGTCTACATTTTATTTTGACCCTATGCATTGTGCACATATGATGACTTGTCCAAACAGGAATGAACTCAGGAAAGTCCTGTGGCCTGTGCTATACAGGAGGACAGACTAGATTATCATAGTGACCCCTTCTGGCCTTGGAGCCTATGAATCTATAAATAACCTCTGGGCCATTTCATTACTCCTTTACCTAGTTTTACTTAAGTCAATGGGAATTTTACCTGAATAAAAAGTGCAGGCTCGGGCCCCTTAATATGATAAGTTAGATAGCACTTTAAAGAGCTTTACAAACAATAACTAAAAAGTGTGCTGCACTGTGGCAAATTGTTAGCTCTGCCTATGCTTGTATCACAGTATCTTTCTGGATGAAAGCAAGACATACATGCAAGTCAATTGTCATCATTTGTAGTGTTCAGTGGGACAACACTTTTGTCATACCTGAGTAAATGGCTCCTCTAACAAGTGAGCCATTTGCGAGAAGAACATGTTTACATCAATACAGACCTTTTCAATTAACAAAAAACCCCACACCCCCTCATTGATTTCTAGAGAGCTAAACTGGCTCTCACTGCCGAGTGTGAAGTCCTGTTATTCAGAGAGTTAGTCATTAAAACACTACTCCTATTATTCCTCCAAGGTAGTGGTTTAGGAGAAACATTACCAATGCCACGGTGTGTGATAATTCTGCATTAAAATTGAGACACTCCCTAGTTACTATAATGAGAGGAATTGAAACATCCAAGGCTAGCATCTCAGCTGCAGCCAAAATGCTCAGTACAGATAAGATAGGCAAATCCTTGAATGAATCCCAATCCTAGGGCCTGCAAGGGACTGCTTGGGCTCAGGAGGTTCTAATTTAAGCTTAACGCCTCAAGGAACCACAGAACCATCATATACACTGGGTTCTGTGGGGAGCGGGGAAGAGCCAGCTGTGCTCACTCTGTGCCTCTCGAGTATTCCTGTCATGTTAGGCAGATTCTGACTCTTGCTCTGCCGGGTCAGCTGAAAGTAGGTGGGATGGACCAATGACCTGGCCCATAGTATCACAACGACTAGCACTGGGATGGGATTTGAAGGGTCAATAAACGGTAACTCTCAAACGTTCTTTTAAAAGGATTATTTTTCAAATGAACATTTTGTAAGAGGCTTCAGACTCTGCGGGATACAAGACGGGACCTTTCCTTAAGGAGGGGGATTTAGAAAATTGACTCCAGAAATATTGAGGACCTCTGAAGATAAATGGACAGCAAATATAATTTCACATGCCCATTGCCCCCTCGATCAGGGATGATGCAACACTAATCAGGCTTTAAAGATGTATATTTCAGACACCATTTTAATGTTATTTTCTTATTAAAAAAGACAAGCTTCATTTGGAAATATGCACCCCTCTTTAGTGTTATGGCTGTTTCCTCTTTTATATTCACCCTAAAGGCTCACTCGAGTCACAAGTGCTGCAACCAGACCCCTCTCACACCAGGAAGTGGAGCCATATCATCCCTTTACCTTTACTTGCTTCATATCCTTCTCCAAATTCAGTTGAAAGCCAGGAATCTGGACTCCCAATTCTCTGTTCTGGCCCATATCCCCCCCTGTAGGAAATGGAAACAGTCTAGAAGCACACAAAGCCTAGGAACAGAATAGGTTTATGAAGCGGAGAAATGTGTTATAGCTTTCCTGTGATGGCAGTCCTAATACTGGTATTTCAGATGCCCCAGAAGCTGCTCTATCCCCATCATCATCTCTCCTGCAAATGTCTTTGCAAACAGCACATGAGCCACAGAAACCGGCAGTCTTGGGTCTAAATAACTGGGTAGGGGGTTTATTAGGTTTTCTAAACTCAGTGGGTCAAATTGTGGTCGTGACATCATGAAGAGCATGGGTGGGAGGGAAGCACCTACAGCATCTAAGGAGGAGGATGGGAAGCATTGTGCATTTATGCTGTCCTGCTGGCAGAAGTAACTTAAAAAGCATGGGGTTCTGTGTGACTTCAGACTTGACACCTGCCTCGTGCCAGGCCCAGCATCCACCAGTAACAATACTGCATCAAGGAGAGAAACATCTGAAGCTGATGGGACACTTAGCTCCTCCCTGCAAAATTTGACCACTGAAACTATCAGCACAATCATTTAATATTAAACAAACTAGGTCTGCAGAACATTTGAGGAAATGATCCCTGTTAACTGTACTTTTCTAACTTCAGTACACTGGAGTACAATCCATAAGAATGATACTTGCATATATAAGAATCAAGCAAACAGTTCATTAATAAGTGGTTAAAAAAGCAGCAGTTAATGACTTAAGATTTGTGCTGGCTCCCAGTAAATTTAGTAATTGTATATTGATTTTTTCTAATGCACACTGTGCTAAAAATGCCTTCAATATTCTCAGTTAAAGCATCTTTATCTCATGCCTTCTTACTGAATACATTTCTCCTTTAGCACGTTCCCTCTGTGTATTTCCATTGTGTAGTAGGCGGAGGTCACATGCTTAGCCCTCCTTTTCACTTGGTGGCTGTTCCTGCACAGCTGGATTCTTAGTGGGCTATGAGGTTTAAATTAGTAACGGGCTGTACTCTCAATTCTAATTTGGCCCAAAGTGTGAATTTTAACTTCGTGCCTGAAAATATAATTATTTCCATTTTGTATCTCTCCCCCCTTCTTTGAATATATGGTGTATTGCTGCTATTATGGCTATTTTAACAGGATTTTTCCCACTATCATCTAAGCCTTTTTAAAGCAGGACTATATGTATTTTTTCATAATACCAGATAATAGTCCCCCCCACACACACACACACAGGTGTGTGCTGGGGGGGATCTGAATTTTAAAAGGGCCTCACATCATCTTCCCTTTTAGATTTCAGTTTAAAAAGGAATTTCAATCTTATCTTCTGTGAGAATGAGGCACTTCTGCCTTGTTTACTGCAATTTTCCATTTACAAATCATTTATTAGCAGGAGCACATATAATGTTCACATCTGTATGGAACAATATGATTCAAACCATTGGTGGCAAGTATCAAAGGCCAAGGGAGGCTAAGCCTCCCATAACCCAGGCCGTGGCCCTGCTTACACTCTGCCCCAAGCACCCCCCACTTCCCCCGAAGCCAACAGGAGCTCAGCTCCAGCCAGAAGCCTGGAGCTCGGGTGGTGCAGCCAGGGATGGCCCGAGCAGGTTTAGCCAGGGCTCCTCTGGCCGCAGGAGGGGTGCGGCCTTGGGGTTCTGGCGAGCGAGGGGGGTAACGGGGTGATTGACGTGCCATCCATGTCCAAAACAATAATTAGTTTAGAGCCAAATGCTGTGCTCTTAGAATACTTGAATTTGGAGCTCAATGCTGCACCCAGTGAAGTCAATGGAAAGACTCCCACTGAGATCAAAAGGATTTGGATCGGGTCATTAGGTTCTGCTCAAGATCAGGATAACATGAAGGAATCTTAGCAACATTTTCCCATAAGTATTGGGGGGGGGGGAGAAAAGCAGAGTGTTAAACTGGGCCATTCGGACACAGACCCCATCCTGGGGGTAGTGTAGGTCCCAGGAGGAGTTTGGAGAAGGATTGTGCCTCAGAAAGGGAGGCTCAGGGGAAGCATGTAGATGACACAATCCATTTACCCAGGGCTCCAAGTCATCTGTGCAGTCCACAACTGTATCATTTAAACAGAGAGAGCCAAATGGTAGCCTGGCCAATGGCAGGGTCGACAGTGGAGCTGTAACAGGTAAGAGGTACTGTGAGGTATTCCAGCGGCACAGGTAGGCACAGAGGGCCTCCAGGAACTTGCGGGGGATAGGGAGGGCTGCACTATATATAGCTGTTTCCTCACACTTTCTTTTGATGGGGTTGGTACGTGCTCCTCCACAGCATCTGCTACCAGATATTAGCAGGCATATAGCAATGGGGCAACATATGCTCTGGGGTGGGGACTATGAAAAGTTTCCAGGCATGTAAGTCAGCCACACAGCTAAAGCTCCAGGGAGGACTGGTTCTGTACTATTCCTGGCTTCAGAATGTGTCTATTTGTATGGACAGTCTCCATGTGCCTTCTTCCCCTCCCCTTCTCAGTACAGTAACTCCCCACTTAACGTCATCCCGGTTAACGTTGTTACGTCTCTGATCTATTAGAGAACATACTCGTTTAAAGTTGTGCCATGTTTTTTTCCTAACATTGTTTGGCAGCTGCCTGCTAGCGAGTGGGGGCTTGGAACCAGGGTGGGCTGGCAGCCCCCCTATCAGCTCCCCTCCACAACACCCCCAGAACCTCCCACCCATTGATGAGCCCCACGGATCAGCAACTCCCCCCTCCCTTCCACAGCAATCAGCTGTTTTGCGGCATTCAGGAGGCTCTGGGGGGAGGGGAGAGGAGTGAGAATGTGGCACACAGCCTCCCCCCTCCCCGACAGACTCTTGAATGCCACAAAACAGCTGATTGCTGCGGGCAGGAGGTGCGGGGAAGGGGGGGGGGGGAGGAGCAGCCAGACAATCCACCCTCTGGCTCCACCACCTCAACCCAACTTCACAATCATGAGTACAGTATTACATTGTTTGTTTAAAATTGTTCAAAACATATACTGTATATGTGTGGTGAAAAAAAATTCCCTGGAACCTAACCCCTGTATTTACATTACTTCTTATGGGGAAATTGGATTCGCTTAACATCATTTCACTTAAAGTCACATTTTTCAAGAACATAACTACAATGTTAAGCGAGGAGTTACTGTACATATCAAATGACAGCCAGAACTATGCCCAAAACATAAAAAGAGAGAGAATTCCCCAATATGCTCTTGAATACAGGATTCTAGTAGTAGTGTTAGCAGGCAAATTAAGTTCCTCCAGAGTAATGAATTACTAGCTTTAAGTGTGATTCTTAGATAGGGAAAAGCAATAGATGTGGTAGAGGGAGACAGATATCGAAGTCAGCTGAGTAAATAATAGTTCGTCATATCATATTGTTGTAAAGATTATCCCATCAGACCTAGACTATGTGTTGCCTAACATTCATCAGTCTCTTAAAAAATCTGCAGGTAAGTTAGCTGTCTTATAGAACTTGTCTTCTAGTATGACTATTTCTGCTGAAGATCATTTTAAAAACCCTCAAAGAGATCCTAGCTACTCGGAACACAGGAATAAGCCCATTGACAAATGATGTTCTATTATGAAATGTGACTATATAAAAATGGTGTTCTTACTCAATAGATCTGCTCCTTATGTGTATTCAGTCATTTCTGCTTCTTTTAGAGACAGCATTAGGGTTTTTATTGCAGAGCACTCCTATTAAAAATGCAAAACATAGCTAAGACACTGAGCTAGATTTTATTCTATATTGTATATCATATGTCCTCTGAGGACCTGCACTGAGCACAGCTAGGCCAATGGCAAGGATTGGGCCACAGATGTTTAGTCACTTTTCCCCCTTAATATTTATTCCATTATTTTAGAGGAGATAGTTGCTGTATGATAATTGCAATGATTCCTTTTCTTTCTCTCCCTCCCCGCCCCCGCACTTAAAAAAAAAATCGTTGCTACATTTGCTTTTCTCCACTATTAAAATGTTTCACCAGTACCTCGTGATCATTCATACAGAGAGACTGGATAGGCAAACACAATGTAGTGGTAAGTTTAAAAAGTAAAAACCCTCTCGTTTTCAGTCTGAACAGGCTTTTCATAAAAATCATTATTTTTCTGATACATGTGGTATTTGGCCACATCATCATATCTCCAAAAGAATATATATAGTTGTCATAGCAACCTTAATGAATTCAATAAGAAACCCCCACAAGTGAGTTTTATTAGCACAGAAAATGGCTGCATCTTAATTTTCTTGTTTATTAGATAGTGAACAATTGTAGACTATTCCTTAAATTTTCTAAGAGGGTTGCCTTACTTATCTTAACCTTCCAATAAACCTTATGAAATCATACCTTTAGCAATGTGGTGTTCACACACGGCAGAGAGGTGCTTGCCTTTCAAAATAGTAGTGTGTGCTATAAAATTTAATAAAATAGCCCACCTCACAATTATGCACATCTCAGAATAAGGGCAGTGATACCAAGAGATATCAGTTGCAGATAATCTAGTTGCACTGCTAAAGCATTTCTCATTTTTAAGAGCACTAACTTACTAATCCTAATATTCAACTACTCCCTTACACTCCTGTTTTCCAGGACAAAAGCGTAAGTTGTCAGAGATAGAATGTCATGATAGAGACAGAGTGGCACGAGTGGTCAGACGGAAGCGGAAGTTCTTATATATAACATTTAAGTAGTACATTGTCAATGACATCATTGTACCATTAAGACAGACCTGGAGGTGGTGTAGTGCTGCGTTGCCCCAGTAGGACCTTGGGAAAGACCTGTGTTCCTGGGAGCCTAAGAGGTGTGCTCTTGCTTAATGACCCTGAGGATGATACATCATGCGCCTCCCTCTGTGCATGACCTGCACTGCTGGCTAGTATGCTAGGGTTGCAGACATGGTTCTGCTTCCTCCCACCCCTTCCTATGTCTGGGAAAGTTTGTACAGAAGAAGCTAACTAAACAACTGGCAAGAGGAAGAGATCACACACAAACACCTTCTGATCATGAGATTTAGGCCAAAGATAGCATTAGGTCCCTGTGGGCTAAGAGTTCCCACGGTCAGAATCTGTCCTCCCAATGCTCATTGCTGCACCTTTCCTGGTCTAATAGCAGCAGACCATTCTCAGGGCCTGATCCTGCAATGCCTCCTTCTTCTGTTGATTTCAGCGGCAGTTGAGGGTGCTTAGCAACTTGTAGGGGATGGCCACAAAGAAGGGAGTCTATTTTCCACTTCCAACACATGGAGATCAGACCCATAAACTAGGAAATGTTGCAGAAACATACAAAAAGATCCCTGCACTGAATAGTTCACCTCTGTTAGTAGATGTGAATTTGTATCCTCATTTCAATGATGAAATGAAGATTAGGAAGAAAATGGACACCACTCAGTGCTCTGCTGGCAACCTGTAGAGAGACTCCTCCCCCGATATCTGCTTGTAGAATGCTTCAAAACAGATTTAGAATGTGCATTAATAAAACCAGGGAAAATACTGTGTACTGCATTTTCCCTTTAAAAATTTGCACAAAAAACCTTTAGGAGCAGGACAACTTAATAAATAAAGCTGTTAAAATGTTTTGAGTGAATATTAAGTCCTCATGAAAGGACTGGTAAATAGCACCAACTGGGAGCCCAATGCCATGGAGGGGGTGCTGTGCAAGCTTCTACAGCTCTACTCATCCTGAGCGGTCACTCTCTGATCCTTCATTCCTGAGCCTCTCTCAAATAAAAGCTACCAGCTGGCCCATTGTGAGATGTTCTGCAAGGTGCACAAATGGGGACTGGAACAAGATGTGCCCTTGGTTTTTATTTATGAGCTTAGAATTTGAACTTGGGTCTCCAGAGAAGAAAAGCTCATGATGATAGGAGTATGCAGATCATTCATGACACACGTACAAAGTTGTTGACACTTCGGGATTTTTACATTTTGTTATTAACTCAAAAATGGGCCAGTTTTCATGGGAAATTGCACTAAGGCACATGCACTTTTTTGGGGAGCAAAACCAGTTCCATTTGCCATCGCTGCTTTCACAGATCTATAATATTTCAGCTGCCTTCATCAGATTTATCTAGCTTGCCTGTTATCTAGGAACTGTTCTTCTCTAAGGCAGATCAATGGTCTTCATGAATTAAACTAAGAACATAGCCTCTGCAATTGCTCTGACAGAATCTCAGCAAAGATTTGACAGGAGATGGGTTTTTTGACATTAGAAGGGGGTCTCTTCATGCTGTTTCATTGCTACCATTGATCTTCTCCTCTTTGGGTGAAATTCACCCCGAGCCAAAGGCTAGCACATGGTCTGTGTCTTAGAAATGTAACTTTCCTTTAAAAGAATATTTGTAGAACTTCTCTCCCCGCTCTTAGTTCAGTTCTGCTCATTTTTTATCACTTTTCCCATCTCGTTGGTGGATCAGAAGAGCTCTGATGCTTCTACTCATTTTAGGGATGAGCACAGACCAACACCCCAGATCTGAACACTCCTGAAATGTGAGTGCTTCCATACTCAAATCCAGACAAGAAGCCAAATCTTGCAAATGGCACGTAAAATAATTCTAATGGTACAAACCAAAACCCAAGATCTGAATGCTCCTTAATTTGGGGGTGTTCAAAATCCTACTTGGAATTTTGTAGCTCAGTCTCATCTTTAGCTTCTTATAGCTACAACAACAGTGGCAAAGTTGTCCGAGCTTGACACATTTTGGACAGGTTTATGGATATACTAGCATCATTTGATGAAATACTATAGTCTCCTCCCTGCTAGAGATCCGTCACTCACTCAACATCTATAGTTAACATTGTCTCAACATTTTCATCAGCAACCACAATTTTCTCTACTGAACACCTCTGACATTCTCAAACAGACAAAAACCACATTCTACAAGTTATCAGCTCATTTTAAATGGCGGAGTCCTGCATTGTCTGAAAATTAGCTTCAGATTGAGGACATGCAATAGCAAAAGCAACATAAACAAACCTTTTTATGGCTAACTTTCATTTAATGTAATTGGAAAGCGCCACCATTTGCTTAATGGGAAATAGTATTCTAAAAATTACAAAGCCAAGCCAAATGAGTTAAGCACAAGAACAGCACATTGAAACCACACCAGCATGGGTGTGTGCATACACAAAGATTTTTAGCAGCCTTACTCCAGTGACGTTAATACAGTAGTCAGCAATAGATTCATATATGGTTTTCTACTACACAGAATGGGATATAAAGAGAGGGGGAAAAGAACAACTTAATATGTATTTATTAAACTCCATCAGCCAAATTCAGACCTAGCATAACAGATTTAGATGTGATATTATAGTGGCACAGCAGTGCCACTGTTTTAAAGTTTGAATCACTACTTCTGGTTGACCTTTGTAATTCCTCTAAAAATATACATGCTTACATACCTCTGAAATTTGGTTTGCCTCAGCAGGGTGCAGGGTAGGATTAGCAATTCAAATTTGGGATCATGTAACCTAGGGTTTGCAGAAATATAAGCCATGGAAAAAATATCCCTTTTTCAAAAAGTTTCTAGGTGGTTGGTTTTTGTGCAGAGCTAGAGATCAAACTATTGACATTATGTGGGTCAAAGTGGTCTCAGATCTATCCAGTTTTACCCAAGATCATGCACAGCACTCACAGTCTTTGTGGGAATCAAACTGAGAACAGTATTTAAAAAACACATTCACAACTTGCATAGAAATGCAGTCTGGAGGAATTACAGTGTGCATACACCAATTAAGAGAAAAACCCATGAGAAGGTTTTTATTTAATTACTTTATGCTTGCCTGGGTAGTTCAAGAGAATGTGCTGACACCATTGCCCCTAGTGGACACCCTGCCCCTGACATTTCTCATCTGAACATTTGTGCATCCATGCAGTAGAGATTTAATAACTCATATCACTTGCTACAAGTTGACTTTGTTATAAAGTGTTTCTATTTTAAGGAGCAGCTTACTGTGAACAGAGCAGAATAGCCAGCAGATGGCCTAACCAGAAGTTTTGTCATATTGGGTGGAGAAAGAACTTTGTGTAGGGGTGGGGGCATCAGGATCCCAACAATAGCAATCAGGGCCAAGGGTCAGAGCAGGGACAAACCTGAGGCTGAGAGTAGAAGAGGAGTTCATAGTCGGATCCAGGCCAGGATCGATACCAAGAGTCAGGATCCAAGTCAGGAGGCAAAATCCAAATCAAGCCAGGAAGGCAAAAGCAGGAACAGTCATAACAGCTACAGAAGATCCACACTATTGCCCAATTGGTTCCTGGAATGCCCCTTGTGTTTATATAGAGCAGGGAGCCAGTCAGGAGCTATGGGGCTGCTATCTGTCAAATCCTTGAGGTGGAACTTCCCATGATCTGTGTCCATGGTGGGTCATAGGAAGTGGAGCAAAAAGTTGCTACAGTTAGCCCTGGGTGGCAGTCAGGATACATTCACTCCCTGGTAACTCTACAGGCCTGGGTTCTAGATCTCTAGGGCCTTAGAGTGAGTACTGGGAGAGGGCTTGTGGCTGGGGTGGGAAAAATAAGACTGGGTAATGAATAAGACTGCTTTTGGTCATTTCAGAAAAATCTGTGGGGATGGGGGGAGCAGGTGGCTATTTCCCGATCTTGGGGCAAAATAATATGGTGTTTCCAAAAACATTTAGTGCAGAGGTTTGGAACTGATAGAGTAGGTACATTCACCACTGAGGGTAGAGAAATATGCGTGCTCCTAACGTGTGGATTCTGGATGACTCCTGGATCACAAAGTGGCAGAAGTTTGTGGGAAAACAAGGAGCATGCCATGACATCAGGATTGCTGATTGGGTGGAGTATTGACATCTTTTGCGCACTTGATAGGTTGTGATCCACTGGACTTTGTGGTGATTCACTTGGACAGAAATGATCTGGTCCTTACTCTGTGTCAGGACCAGAATGGGGTGATTGTGACTAGTGATCAGGTCAGGAGCCCAGCCTAGTGGTCAGGGCAAGCATCTACAGCCAGGAATCAGAGCTCAGGGTCAGAGCCAGAGTTAGAGGCCAGATGCCAGAGGCAAGGGTCACAGCCAAGGTCAGAAGTCAGGAATCAGAGGCAAGGGTCCGAACCCGGTTACCTGTAGTGAGGCAACGCAGAAGCAGAGCTGGAAACAAATAGGTGCAGAAGCTATCACAAAGTGAGTGAATATTTTAAGAAGCCACTGAACTGCTGCTGGGCTTAAGATACAGTCTGCTGACTAAGCCAATCAGATGGCATAGCCAATAAAGCAACCTACTACAGGCCAGCTGAACTCATTAGGTTGCCCGGAGACTGGTGCTGCTGCAGGCCCCGATTCCTGATGGTAGTCCCTCTCAAAGGTGCCTCACGGCCCAGTGGTTGGAGTGGTTTGGGTTCTCAATGTCGGGCTTTAAAAGTCAGATGTGAAAAACAGGGTGGATCTTCATGGACTTGGACAGCTGTAACATGAAGGTCCCTGGGTTTACCCATTCTATAATCTTGAAGGGGCCCAGATATTGGTAGCCTAGTTTGGCAGATGGGTGGCTTGATGTAAGGTTCTGGGCAGAGAGACACACCCTGTCCTCTATGGTCAGATTGGGGTCAACCTGACTATGTTGGTGACATGGTGTTTATTGCCTTCTTTTGTGGACTGAAAGTGTTCCTTCAGCTCCCCGATGCACCCAGCATAGATGGGAGGCTAAATCTGTGGTGGCTGGTACTGGGGAACTCACGGGCAAGTCTGGGTAGAAGCAGGGGTGGAAGCTGTAATTTCCAAAGAACAGTCTCTATTGGGTTGAAGCGTGGATTGCTTTGTTCTGTGCAAATTCAGCATAGCTCAGCATGGGATACCGGTCATCCTGGAGGTAACTCAAAGAGCAGCATAGATACTGCTCCATTCAGAATGAGCCTCTCTGTTTACACCTTAGTCTGTGGGTGACAGGTGGACTAGGTGAGGGATTCAATGTCAAGGAGTCTCAGAAATTCCTGCCAGAATTGGGAGATTACCCCAATCTGATACAATTCCTGTTGGTAACCCATGGTAGCTGAAGACATTTTCCAGAAAGAGGTGAGCTGTCTCCCATGCAGTAGAAACAGGTATGCCAGGGGATGAAATGTACCATCTTTGTTAGGAGGTCAACACAACCAGGATTACCGAGTGTCCATTGAGTTCAATGAGATAGTCATAATGTGGATTTCTATAATGAAGTCCATTGAGATAGTAGATGAAGGCAGTGGTATGGGCAGAGGCTGGGGGAGACTGATGATGGGAGGACAAGGGATCTGAGTAAGCAAGGTGGTAGGAGCTTGGGAGGACCATCTCTTTTCTTGGCAATGTTCGGTCACACCATTGTTGATCTTGACGTATAGGGTTACCTACGGCATCCAGGCCAGATGGGAATTTCACCCATGCCATTCATCTTTAATGTAGTTGTTGAGGCCAAGCCAGAAATGATCACACTAGGCAGCTTCCTTCCACTCAGTATCTACTTCCAAGCAATGAAACTTTGCTGCATATTTGGCAACTGACAGCATCCCTCCTGCAACACCTGAAGTGTGGCTTTGGCTATACACTTGTGACTTGAATCAAATCGAAGGTCACTTCTGTAGCTCTAACGAAGTCCTCAAATTGTCCCAGAAGCCAGCTTGAATTTTCCAAGAGTAGGGATGCCCAAGCTAAGGCATCCCAAGTATGCAGGCTGATGATAATCCCACTCAAACTTTGTCAGTGGTGTCCTATTGCAGGCATAGCAGAAACAGGAGCCAACGCGGATTTAGGACCCTATGAAATTTGTTGTGGTTGCCATTACATTTGTCAGGCCGGGAGAGCTTGAGTTCACACAGAGCAGGGGTCGGAGCTGAAGACGGGGCACAGCTTGAGCTTGCAAGACCACATTCTGTACCTGCAGGGCAGCAACCTGGGCCTGCAAACTCTGTAGGGCTCCTATTTTCTCCATTAGAGAGAGATTGTGGAAGCCAGGCTTGCCATAGCAGCTCTAGTTCTCTTATGGGGCTGCTCAACCTGTCAGTGACCAGCACATGGACAGCCACACCTTGTGGTCAGAGCAGGAGTCAATAGCCAGTTCACAAAGATCTCACTAAAAAAAAGATACCAATTTCTTCTAAAAAGATTGTGTCCTGTCATAGAGTCCTGTCAAGACTAGACATTTCTGTTTGCTTGGAAGGGTTTTTTCCTTTGAATCAAGCATGATAAGAAGAGAACACGATATAAAAGAGTAAAGGTCTTCAGGACATTCAGGGACAAGTCCTTGAAGAGGGAATCTATTTTGCACTCCATCTTCTTAGAAATGTCTATTCAGAATGGCTTGTGGTAATTCTGGTAACACCAAGGATGAATTCTGGTGTAAGAAAATGCAATTTTCTGTTCTATATTTCCTTTGTTTCTCCATTTGCTACTTTCATACGATAGTTATCTAATAAATTGATGGAATCTCCTGAAACCTAGTTCTCTTGTCTTTTTCAGTCACACCCAGAGGTCTGTCTAATTAGTAATCTTTAAATGACAACTTCAAAACAGGACTAGACCACAGCCCGCACAGTTGTCATTGGTACTAACACAAGGTGTAGCATTTTAGCAAGAACTAAAGATATGAAGACCAGGTTTCTGTTTTCTACCATCTTATTATGTCAACCAAGGACAAAATCCTGTTTGGTTTATTTGAGTAGACCTGTTAATTTTAATTGGATCACTCACATGAATGAGCAGGGTCTGCCTCCAAACTGCATAGAAAAAGCAAAGACAGTCCCAGCCAGAAAGGGCATGCATGCAGTTATTTCTTGTTCACGGTGAAAGTAATAACAAAGCCGATCTTGCTATATACACTAAATGCCTGAACCACTCACAAACTCTTGCTTTAGAGAAGGCCCTTTTCTAGAGGCCTGTATCTGCTAGCTACAGGCATCAAGCTGGCTGCCTCCAAAAAGCCATTAATCTCAACTAAAGCCATTTAAAGACACTTTGCATATTTGTATTAAATAAGCAGAAGCAAGCAGATAATTCAGGACAAATGTATTAGACAAACAGAAGAAAAATGTGCACATCCACAGGGCTTTGTGTGCCAGAACCCAGAAGTTTTAGGCAATTATCTTACTGAAGCACAAGTTTGGCTCCAAAGCACAACAGTAAGGGATGTTAACTATAGTCTCTAATTTACTGCAGACGTTAAGTAATCTCCAGCCACCTTCCCCGCTAGGGGGCAGTTTCTGCACTCTGTGTAAATACTAAAATAAGTCCATTTAATTCAGTGAAGTGACTCTGGTGTAAGGGAGAGTCAAGTCTGGCCAGAAATGAAGAGAACTTTCTTTTAGTTCTCCATAGTACAAAGAAAGCAAACTTTCCAGTGGAACTCCGCAATTGAAGACTTCTCTTAAATCCAAAGAGTGATCCTAGATTACAGGACATGATAAACAAAACATCATAGAGTATGGAGAATGCAAGATATTTATTTCTATCATGACCAGATTCTCAGCTTGTGTAAATTGACATAGCTCCATTTAAATCAGGCCTTAAGGGCCTGATTCACCACTGCATTGCCCTTTGGGTAGTAATTTGGACCAATGCAACGGGAGGGCAGTGTGGATGTAAAATGCTACCACTGGTATAAGAGCAGGGCTTTGATTTGGTGGTGTTTTATACTCACTTTGCATCATGACTACACAAGATACAGATTGTTTTCCTTGTGGTGTCCATACCAAAGAGTGAGCCATGGTCATTATTCTTGCTTCTCTCAGGCTTACAATCCAAAACCCACCTTTTAAAGGCCTCAGTTGGATTGCCACTGTGCATCATTAAGGGTGGGCAAGTCAACAAAGGCTTGAGCTTGATTCATGCTGATTATATGGCCCACAGGCTCAGTTTCAGCAAGTTCTGTATTTTGGAACTGTGGATTTTCATAGTGACACCATCTATCACTTTATGAGCTGGAGCCTGGGCTGTCCTGATTGATCCACACAGCTGAGGGAGTGGCAGCAGAGCAATGCATTTCCACCAAACCACACTGTGGGGGAGTTGGGTATTGAACCAGTCCCAGGTACAAGCTTGAGCTGCCATATAGTTATTTTAACTTTCTCTGTCAGGAATGTTTCAGCTCAGAATTACTGGGATGCATCATGCTCCAGCTCTCCCTTCTCCTCTTGATGCCAGCTGAGGATTCCCAAATGCTGCCTGTAGCCATGGCTGCCTGATTAAAGCTTCTTTAAGTTGCCTTTGTACTACTCCAGTAAAGGGAATTTAACTAGGGCCAAGGATCTTACGTACTTTCTTGTCCCATATGTACATTGACAGCTCACCGAATGGTTCAGCTCACATTTCGCTTTGCAGAGCCAATCCGGACTTCTTGCCATTTAAGCTTTGTTTGAACTCAGGATGTTCTGCATTGCCCATCACAATTTTTTGGGGGTAGACTATCTGACCTAGCTGTTCTGGCCTTTTTTTCCCCACCACCTGAGAAATGCAATAGGGCCATGGATCACCAAGTTAAATTCCCAAAGTGTAGACGAATTCTCAACGGTGGTAAAACTAGTTGAGTTAGCTGCCTCACCGCAAGACAGAGGGAGTGTTGGAGGCAGCTATGCCAGTTCACAGCCCCTGGATGATAGCCAGCTGTTTTAAATTACAGCAACCTGGGAGCTCTTCTGGAGCTGGGGAAGCCTGAGAATAGAGTGGCCATAACTGGCTCTCTAATGGTCCCACTCCTCTCATGCACTAAGTGGATCCTCAGCACAGGAGACAATTGATCCAGAATATGGATAAATCAAGGAGTTGCTTTGGAATTTGAATGACTATTGGCAGAAATTCTACCCTTCCCCCTCCCATACCTTATTTATTCACTTCTAAACAGAAGAGAGAAAGATATGGAACTCACAGGAAAGGAAAATGGACTTAGATCTACTCTTACAACTTGACAATAATTTTACATTGCTTAGAGTGTGGTTCCACTCTGAAAACTGACTGTTAAAATAGCACAGTCGAGTTCTAATAGTTATTGTTTCACTGAGCCTGTGCTTACAGGTAAAAATATGTAAAATATTAGCCTTCGGTGGGACTGTATATATGTAAGTGAGACCATAATAGGAAGACAATTGGGTTCCAAAGGTAAAGATTGTTATGCACTGCAAGTGACTTCCTGCATGCAACTCATCATGCAGCTCTTAAATGAAGAGAGAACATCATTTGGCTTGCAGGATGTTTATTGCTGATTGTGGTGAGAGAAAGAAGGAAGGAATCCAACTTGACTCTCAGAACCCAGTTTGCATCTGATGAAGTGGGTTCTAACCCACGAAAGCTTATGCTGAAATAAATGTGTTAGTCTCTAAGGTGCTACAAGTTTTTCTTTCTTATTTTCATTTTGCTGACACAGACTAACACGGCGACTACACTAGAACCCAGTTTGAGTTTTTAGGGCTCACGGATACAGAAACCCATCTCTTTACTTAGAAACTGTGGATATTTAATGTTGAATCAGTGAGCTACAAGAACATGGAATCCTATAGTGATATTTTTAGAGTCACTTTTCAGCATGGAATTGCTGTTTTAAACCTGGTAAGATTCCCATGACTTCAAGGAACAGAACAGGACTCTTATAATACACCTTTCACACAAAGATCTCAAAATGCTTCATATACTTTAGTCTTGCAAGCTGAACCAAATCATCTCAAGCTGTCTTTGCTTCAATTGACAGTTGTAAAGATATGTACAGTGACTTGCCAAAGGTCACTCTGCAGATCAGCAAAATAGCCAAGACTAAAACCCAAAGTGCCATCTCCTTGTCCCCTGTTCTAACGTCTGTTTTCATGTTTCTTGCCTTTTTGGATAGTGTATCTATTGTGATTGGATTATAATGGAGAACAGATTACTGGTATAGAAAAAAGGAGCTGGAAATTGGACAGCTGTGCCTTGTACTTGGAAAAGAATGTTTTCTATGCTTTTTGTTTGGGCTAACTAAAGCCTTACGAATATACCACATAAATAGTATATAAAGCTTTTAAGAATGCAGCCTTTCATTTCTACTTTGGAAATTAAATATTCCTACAATGGATTACCCTCCTCCAAATTAAATTCTCTGGAGTAGTCCTTCACATTTTCAAGTTGCAGCTAAATTATATCACTTTTAATTCAGTAACACTTATTTCCCCATGGTATCAATTTTCAGCTATTCAATCACCTTAAGAGGAAATAATTATAGGGAAGTTACATAAGCACATACCCAAGAAGTCTTAAAATGATTGTGATGATTAGAATGGAAAGAAAGGCTAATAGTAAACCCTGGAAAGAGTGTCCAATATTGATGAAAAGAGTTTCTAGTTCCAATTATTTTAATGCTACCCAAAAAACTCCTTACCAATTTTGGTTTCATTGTTATGATGAAACTAAACCATTCATCAAGACTTCTGCATTTACTTTCTCTACAGTGACATATATCTAAGTGATAATAAGGAGCATAAAAGCAAAATAGTACTGTATTTTATCTTCATAGTTTTCTCCCTTGTCTATAGCATCCCTCTGTTAGAGCTGGGTGAATACTGCAAAAACAATTGACAGGAGGAAAAAGGGCGCTTACACAGGTGTAAGACAGGACTTGGAGCTAATGAAGTGGTCACAAGGGAAAGCTGTTTAAGTCACAGGAGAATCAGGCCTATTGTCTGTGGCTAGTTTGTGATACCTTTAAAACAAATTTTCTTCCACAGTCTTCTCCTCTTGTATTTTTCCGCAAGTATTTTAATAAATGAAGTTCCTTTTAGGAATGTTTGCCAGACGTATGAAAGTTAGGAAGTATGAAAGAAGACTTTAAAAAAACACCTTATAATTATTGCTAATATTCTTCTGATTAAGTATTATATTCAACCAATGCTGGAGCAGAATGATGCCATGTGACCTATGCGCTCAGTCAACACAGCATAGACTCCCTGCCATCAGGCAAAACCCTTCCATCCCCTGAGGGGATAGCCACAGGGCAGGAGCTGATTTTATCCACCCCCACCTTTGGTAGCAAATTGCTTTGCAGGGCAGTAGAGGAATTAAAGAGAGATTCTCTCATTTCCTCAGCAGTTTCTGTAGCTTTGCTCTTTCCCACTGGGGCTTCAGCACAAGATTCCTCCTTGCTGCTGACAGGCCCCTGGACACCCCCAGCCACATTAAAAAAGTCATTTCCCAGAAGAATGTGTGTAGGATTCTGAGAGACCGCAGTGGCAGTTAATTTGGCTTGCAAATCCTCAGTTTCCACGTGCACTTTAGCCAAAGGCACAAGGATTTTGTGACACCCCCTACTAACAAAAGCTCTGCCATTTGTCCTGGCAGTATGTCTTTCCCTTGAACCAGGTCTCTCCTGACCACAGAAATTTCTGCACCAGTCTCTCTCTATGCAAAGAGTTCGCTGTCATTTACTTTGACAGCCTTTAGGTGCTTACTGCCTGGCTGTGCAGTGGCAACCTTTACAAATCCTGTGATAAGTGGCAACTGCCTGAGGTGTCTGTACTCTGGGTAGCAGCATTTCCATGACTTACCTGCTGCCTGTTCCCACTCAGCACAGGGCATTTATTCCTCAGGGTGCTCAGTGGAATTACAATGATGGCACCTTCTGGGCTCTTCTGCTTTTACAGGAGATTTGGGATGAGGACTGGAGGAGTGAACTTGGGGAGGTGAGTGTCCAGCCTCCCATCCACCCTCCTTCTTCCCAGGGGTAAAATGGGGACCTTGCTTCCCACCAAACTTAAACCCCTCTGCCTGTGATTTATTCCTACTAGGTGCTTGGGATTGCTCAAATTTAGCTGCAAAAACTGCAAGTTCATCAACCGTTTCTACCTTTTTATCCCATAAACACTATTTCACATCATCACTAGACATATTCAGGAATTCTTCCTGAGCAACCAAATCACACATTCCGTTAAAGTTTATAATACCTTTTCCCCTCACCCACTGATCCAGTAGATCTCTCATTTGGTTCACATAAGCCACATAACTTAATCCAGCCCCTTTCTTAGAGTCAAATTTAGAAGCCTTATAAATTTCAGGTGTAATCTGAAACTGTTTCAAAGCAAAGTCCTTAAATTTACCATAATTGGGAGCATCACCCATTGGCATCTTATTGAATATGTCCAGAGCTCTCCCAGTCAATTTTGCAGCTCAAGTGGTCATCTTTTGATCGTCAGGAATCACATGGAATTGGTAGAAGAGGTGAATGAGTGTATATATCATGTTAAAAGACCTCACAATAATGCTGCCCCACAGCTGGTGCACATGAATAGGCTTAAAGATTATCACAGTAGGGAAGCAATGGTAAACAGTATTTGAAGGGGAAACTGAGGCATCACGCCTCATTGATTTAATGTCTGAATGTAAAAATGGCTCATCACTTGACAGTATTGAAATATGCAGTGAGTTTATGCCAATTTAAAAGGCAGAGGTATTGTTTGTGCTACAAATGCATATACAGGTGTTTTCCAGATAGCCAGGGAGGACTCACATGTTGACCCATAACTGCATCAATGAAGGCTCACAGCCTTCACCCAGCCAGGCCTATCATACCACACCACTGGCAAGGTGCCAAATTCACACAGAAATACAAAGCATGCTGGACATAGGGATTATTAAAGAATCTGACAGTTCCTGGGAGTCTCTGGTGGTCTTGGTCCCCAAGAAAGACAACACTATGATTTTGTTTTGATTAAAGGAAACTCGATGCTGCCACTGTTCCAGATGCTTATCCAATGCCCAGAAGTGATCAGATGCTGGATATTTTGAGCAAAGCTAGATATCTTCACACGTTTGACCTTATATTGGACGATCCCTTTAGAGAAAGATGCACAGAAAAAAAATCTGCTTTTATTACTGATATGGAACTGCACAAAAGCAAAATGTTACCTTTGGGATTAATTAATACAGGAGCCACTTTTCAGAGGCTGCTCAATTGAGTATCACACAGATTACAGGACTGCATGAGAGCCTAGGCTCATGACGTTGCAATCTCTAGCAACTCTTGGTCTGATCACAAGAAACACTTGGGGACTGTATCATCAAAGTTCAAAGAGGCAGGCCTGATGGCAAATCCTGGAGTGTAAAAATAGGAGCAGCAAAGTATCTTTTTTTGGATCATGTGGTAGGGAGCGATCAGATCTCTCCTGATCCCTTGAAGAGAGAAGTCACTGTAAACCAGCCTGTGCCCCAGACTAAAAAGCAGGTCCTGTCTTTCATAGGCCAATTTGTGTATGGTTTCAGTGACAGTGTATCTGCACATCAGAAATTTGTGGGGGGAAAAACCCCAAGTCACAAGACTGTCAAGAAGGTTTTGATAAGGTAAAGAAAACTGTGTCTGAAAAGCCTGTTCTGTCCCACCCAGATTTTGACAAATGTTTGAACTTTGTACTGATGAATCATTCGTTGGTCTAGAAGCACTATTGATGCAAGCAGGGGAAAGCAACAAGCAGCACCCCATTGCTTTCTTAAGCAAAACACTGACACAAACTGAACAAAATTGTCATAGGAAAAGTATCATGCCATAGCATGGGCAGTCAAACACCTGAGGCCCTATCTTTTAACAGGAAGTTCAGAAAGTACCAACTGACCATTCTCCATTGGTCGGGTTATGCAGAACTAAGGGCATTCATTTTAAACTACTTTGCTGGAGCATCCTGCTCCAAGAATATGACAAGAAGATCGCACATATTAAGGGGAAAGAAAACATTGTGGCCCATGGCTTGTCCAGAAAGGAGGGCACATTCAAAGCCCATCTATTTGTTCACTTTTGGAGAAGGCTGGGTTGCCCAATGGGATGGGGAGTTGGAATTTTCCCCCTCCAAGCGTTGGAAGGAATAATTTATTATTAATTATTCATATTACCATAGCTCCTAGGAGCCCTAGCCAGAGACCAGGACCCCACTGTGTGACACACTGTACAAAACAGAACAAAAACAGCCACTCAGAACAGGGCAGAGAAAGTTACAACTGTAGAAAGTTTTCCTAAAGTCCCTGCTTTGGCTGCTTCTGTCCCTATTGGCTAGAGTCTGTCTGATCTTCGCAGCTTTCTCCCAAACCCACATAGTGATGTTGGACAGGGATGGCAAGCCAGAGTAAAACAACACTTGGGTCCTAATGCCCCCAGATATTTTAATTGTGATAGGGGGCTCCCCTGCATAATTCTGAGGTCAGGGGTGGCAGGAAGAGGAGTAGCCTCAACTGGGGCTCAGTTTACCCTTGCCCCCCAGGGAACAGTCCCTGCTTTGGCTATTTCTGCCCCTACTGACTGTACCCAGAAGAGACTTCTGCTACAGCTGTTAGTTCTGTTATATTAATTGCTTAAGATTGGCTAATTAGCAGGGCCCACCACAGGTGCTTTTTATATTTATAAATATAAAAATATGTTTGTTGCACCCTCTAAATGACAAGCACTCACCCCTGGAACACCCCAAGGGGGCCCTCTGTGGAACCACAGTTACATCTCTGCCTCAGTTTCCCCTAGCGGGCTTTCAATAACTTCAGTAAGGCTTGTATACTGTAAAAAAACTAGACCCCTGAAGGGGCATTGTTCAATCAGCCAACAAACATGTTATATAAAGAAGCCTTCTCCTTCTGCTGTAAGTCTCTAGGCTTCTCCACTACATGGAGCTCTGCAATCTCCACCCAGAATCCACAGGGGACCTCTCAGGACTTCCTGGGTGGAAAGCTTTGTATCATCTCTCCCTCTGGAGCAAGCGCGCGCGCGCGCGCGCGCTCGCTCGCTCGCTCGCTCTCTTTATAGTCTGGACAGAGTCCCTGCCAACTCCCCTGAGAAACTTATGCTCCCTCTGTTTTGCTCTTGCCTAAGCCCTTATAACCCTTATAAGGCCCAGGTGTTTCTTAACTAATTAACTACCCCTAGCTACTTAAGCAAGTAGCCATCCACAGCTGGACCTGGGTTGACTTGTTCTCCTTAGCAGAACTTGTTACACGGAGACTGGCTGCCTGCCTAATCCCCTCAGGGGGCCAGCCCCCATGATAGTCTCTTAGGGGATTTAGCAGTGAGCAAGTTCTATTTGTGTTTCTTTCCCAGAGCTCTGTGGGGCACACTGACACCCAGGGATTACTGGAGTTGGGTAGATCTTCACCATGGTCTGCTTGGGCTAGTGAAGGCTCTGTATTTATTCAGGAAAGCAGAGACCCCATGTGGTTGTTTACCATAGATGTAGTTTGACTTCAACATTTGGGGGTGGGGAGTGGCTCCAGTCAGGCCAATGGAGCCGGGGGGGGAGAAGGCAAATTCAATGCAAGCCCACAGGGGTGCCATTTCAGATGGGTGCAACTTTAACTCTGCATCCAGGGGCTACTTAGGCAACTGAAAACTAGTAGTTTTGCAGATAACTTAGAAATATCTGACAGGAGCATTGTATCTAATTCCTATATCAAGAAAGAAAATTAAATATATATTAGACCCACTCAACTCTAATTCTAATATGTTCTGACATTTTGTGGCAAGTCATTTATGGGTCACTAGTTAGGTTTAAAATTGTAATGTATATTCTTACTCCGATACTCTTACTAACATCAGAAGGGACAACTGTGACCATCTAGTCTGACCTCCTGCACGTTGCAGGCCATAGAACCTCATGCACCCACTCCTGTAATAGATCCCTAACCTATGGCTGAGTTACTGAAGTCCTCAAATCATGATTTAGAGACTTCAAGTTACAGAGAATCCACCATTTACACTAGTTTAAACCTGCAAGTGACCCCATGCTGCATAAGAAGGTGAAACCCCCTCCCCCCATGATTTCTGTCACTCTGACCCTGGGGCGGAAAATTTCCTGATCCCAAATACGATGATTACTTAGACCCTGAGCATGTGGGCAAGACCCACCAGGAAGATACCTGGGAAAGAATTCTCTGTAGTAACTCAGAACCCTCTGCATCTAGTGTCCTGTTTCCAGCCACTGGGGATTTTTGCTACAGGTAGTCACTGATGGGCCACACCCCATTGTAGGCAGTCCTATCATACCACCCCCTTCATAAATTTATCAAGCTCAGTCTTGAAGCCAGTTAGGCTTTTTTTTTTACCCCCAGTGTTCTCCTTGGAAGGCTGCTCCAGAACTTCATTCTTCTGATGATTAGAAACCTTTGCCTAATTTCAAACCTACATTTGTTGATGGACAATTTATATGTATTTGTTTTGGGATGCACATTGATGCTTAACTTAAATAACTCCTCTTCCTCACTGGTATTTATCCCTCTGATGTATTTATACAGAATAATCATATCTCCCCTCAGCTTTCTATTGGCTAGACTAAACAAGCCAAGCTCTTTGAGTCTCCTCTCATAAGGTAGGTTTTCCATTCCTCAAATCATCCTTGATTTGCCATTCTCTGCACCTGTTTCAGTTTGAATTCATCTTTCTTAAACATGGGGGACCAGAATTGCAAACAATACTCCAGATGAGGTCTCCCCAGTGCCTTGTATAGTGGTGATAACACTTCCCTGTCTCTACTGGGAATACCTCACCTGATACATCCTAGGACTGCATTAGCCTTTTTCACAGCCACATCACATTGACAGCTCATAGTCATCCTGTGATCAACCAATACACCCAGCTATTTCTCCTCCACTGTCACTTCCAACTGATAAGTCCCCGGCTTATAGAAAAATGTCTTGTTGTTAGTACCTAAATGCATGACTTTGCACTATTAAATATCATCCCATCTCTATTACTCCAGTTTACAAGGTCATCCAGATCTTCTTGTATGGTATTTCAGTCCTCCTCAGTATTGGCAATACCTCCCAACTTTGTGTCATCTGCAAATTTTATTAGTAAACTCCCACTTTTTGTGCTAAAGTCAGTAATAAAAATCTTAAATAAATCCCAGGACTGATCCTTGAGGAACTCCACTACTAATCTCCCTCCAGCCTTACAGTTCACCTTTCAGTATGACCTGTTGTAGTCTTCCCTTTAACCAGTTCCTTATCTACCTTTCAGTTCTCATATTAATCCCCATCTTCTCCAAGTTAACTACTAATTTCTCATATGGAACTGTATCAAATGCCTTACTGAAATCTGAGTAGATTAGATTTACTGCATTTCCTTTGTCTAAAAAATCAGTTATCTTCTCAAAGAAAGTAACTTTGTTACCACCTCTTGAATACAACAATTGAAACAATTGTAGAAAAAAATCTACAGTTACTTTCTATCATTTAGGCTACTTACTTTTTGTAGTTCACCAAGCTTGGAACAGATCATTTAACTTTAGGAAACATCGTAACAGCCCTTTCTTATCTTAATTACCTGCTAATCATTCTGTTTATAAATGAAAATCTGACTCCCTGCCTTGGGTGCAAGCTGGAAGAGATCTCCTGTCTCCCCTGCAGAAGGGCTTGTCTTCACTATGGGGGTAAGTCGGCCTAAGTTACCCTACTCCAGTTCCGTGAGTAATGTAGCTGGAGTCAATGTAGCTTAGGTCAACCTACTCCAGTGTATTCACTGCGCTGTGTCGATGGGAGATGCTCTCCGGTCGACTTCCCTTACTATTCTCAGAGAGCTGGAGTACCGGGGTTGACTGGAGAGCACTCTGCTGTTGATCTAGCGGGTCTCCTCCCTACTAAATCGACCCCTGCTGGATCGATTGCAGCAGCTTCAATCTTCCCGTAGTGAAGACCAGCCCAAACTCATTACAT
Source organism: Chelydra serpentina (assembly GCA_037349315.1). Lineage (NCBI taxonomy): Eukaryota > Metazoa > Chordata > Testudines > Chelydridae > Chelydra > Chelydra serpentina. The sequence continues at coordinate 24,890,966 of JBAIAC010000048.1, forward strand.
TGCACACTCAGGCTGCCAGTCTGAGGCTATGGCTACACTACAGAATTAGGTCGAAATTATAGAAGTCGATATTTTAAAACCTGATTTTATGGAATCGATTGTGTGTCCCCCCACTAAAGAGCATTAAGACCATGAGGTCGACAGACTGTGTCCACAGTATCAGCGCTAGCGTCGACTTTCGGAGCGTTGCATTGCAGGCAGCTATCCCACAGTTCCCGCAGTCTCCGCCGCCCATTGGAATTCTGGGTTGCGATCCCAAAGCCTGATGGGGCAGAAAACATTGTTGCTGGTAGTTCTGGGTACATGTCGTCAAGCCATCAAACGTCCCTCCCTCCCTCCGTGAAAGCAATCTTTTTCACGCCTTTTTTCCGGGGTTTCTGGGTTTGCTACGGAAGCCTGCTAAGCTCACAATTACTGTACATCTCCAGTGTACGCCTGGACATTAGGTCTAGTGGGGATTCAGTCGCACTGTAATACAGGTAGAGGGATAGCTCAGCGGTCTGAGCGTTGGCCCGCTAAACCCAGGGTTGCGAGTTCAGTCCTTGAGGGGGCCAGGAGATGATGATGGATATCAAACCATCTGCAGCTAGAAGGAAAGGAGCTTAACCCTTGCTCCCCATTCCCTCCAAGAAAGCAGCGGAGGGGGGAGCCCAAAATCCTTTCGCGCCTTTTTTCATGTGGGCACCATATTGCTGACACCATTGTTATCCACCCGCCGCTTCTGCTCCCACTTTGCTGTCCTGCCGACACAATACCAGGGAAACCATGGAGCCCGATCAGATCACCATGGCTGTTATCGCCATTATGAACACCACGCGCATTGTCCAGGAGTATATGGAGAACGAGAACCAGGAGCTGCTACAGCTACAGCAGGCGAGGAGACGACAGCAGCACCCTGAGGACAGTGATGAGGACATGGACATAGACCTCTCTCAAAAAAGGCCCCCCCGCAAGGTGGACATCATGGTGGTAATGGGGCTTGTTGATACAGTGGAACGCCGATTCTGGTCCCGGGAAACAAGCCCAGACTGGTGGGACCACATAGTGCTGCAGGTCTGGGATGAATCCCAGTGGCTGCGAAACTTTCGCATGTGTAAGGGCACTTTCATGGAACTTTGTGAGTTGCTTTCCCCTGCCCTGAAGCGCCAGAACACCAAGATGAGAGCAGCCCTCACAGTAGAGAAGCGACTGGCGATAGCCCTGTGGAAGCTTGCAACGCCAGACAGCTACCGGTCAGTCGCGAATCAATTCGGAGTGGGAAAATCTACAGTGGGGGCTGTTGTCATGCAAGTAGCCAAGGCGATCACTGAGTTGCTGGTACCAAGGGTTGTGAGTCTGGGAAATGTGCAGCTCATACTGGATGGCTTTGCAGCAATGGGGTTCCCGGACTGTGGTGGGGCGATAGACGGAACCCATATCCCTATCTTGGCACCGGACCACCAAGCCAGCGAGTACATAAACCGAAAGGGTTACTTTTCAATAGTGCTGCAAGCACTGGTGGATCATAAGGGACGTTTCACCAACATCAACGTGGGATGGCCGGGAAAGGTACATGACGCTCGCATCTTCAGGAACTCTGGTCTGTTTCAGCTGCTGCAGCAAGGGACTTTCTTCCCAGACCAGAAAATAACCGTTGGGGATGTTGAGATGCCTATAGTTATCCTTGGGGACCCAGCCTACCCCTTAATGCCATGGCTCATGAAGCCATACACAGGTAGCCTGGACAGTAGTCAGGACCTTTTCAACTATAGGCTGAGCAAGTGCAGAATGGTGGTGGAATGTGCATTTGGGCGTTTAAAAGCTCGCTGGCGCAGTTTATTGACTAGGTTAGATCTCAGCGAAACCAATATTCCCATTATTATTACTGCTTGCTGTGCGCTCCACAATATCTGTGAGAGTAAGGGGGAGACGTTTATGGTGGGGTGGGAGGTTGAGGCAAACCACCTGGCCACTGTTTATGCGCAGCCAGACACCAGGGCTATTACAAGAGTACAGCAGGGTGCGTTGCGCACCAGGGAAGCTTTAAAAACCAGTTTCATGAATGGTCAGGATGCTGTGTGAAAGTTCTGTTTTTCCCCATTAATGAAAAGCCCCGCCCCTTCATTCACTCTACTTCCCTTTAACCAAACCGCCCTGCCCTCCCCCCCTCGGTCACCGCTTGCAGAGGCAATAAAGTCATCGTTGCTTAAAAATTATGCATTATTTATTAATTCATAAAACAAAGAGGGGGAACTATGGGGGTACCTGCCACGGTCGCCTGGGATGGGTGGTGGAGGAAGGGAAGCACCAGGATGGGTGGTGGAGGAAGGGAAGGACCAGGATGGGTGGTGGAGGGGGGGATGAGGGAAGGACAAGGACACAAAGCACTTTAAAACTAATTGAATGCCAGCCTTTTGTTGCTTGGACTGTTCTCTTGGCTTGAGTGGTTGGGTGCACGGAGGCCGCCCAAACACATTCTTGGGCATCTCGGGAATGAGGTTATGGGACTCGGGAAGGAGGGCTGTTGGTTACACAGGGGCTGTAGCGGTGGTCTGGGCTCAGGCGGCCTTTCCTGAACCATACGCCTTTCCTCAGCCATAAGCCGGAGGATTTCCATTTGATCCTCCAGTAGCCTCAGAATTGCATCCTGCCTTCTCTCTGCACGCTGACACCACCTACTCTCTTTATCCCGCCGCTGTCTCTCTTCATCCCGCCAGTCATTGTCTTCAGCACGCCACCTGTCCGCGCAATCAAATTCTGCCTTCCTGGACTCTGACAGTGTCTGCCTCCACGCATTCTGCTGGGCAGTTTCAGTGTGGGAGGATTGCATGAGCTCTGAGAACATATCGTCTCGATTCCTTTTTTTTTACTTCTAATCTTCACTAGCCTCTGGGACGGTGATGAAAGGGGTGGCGTTGAAACATTTGCAGCTGCGGGAGGAAACAAACAGGAGAGGAATAGTTTAAAAGATACATATTAGAGAACAATGCTCCAAACATTACATAGCACATGTGCATTTGGTCCAAGGTTGCACTTTGCCTTTATGTTGAGGGTCTGCCCGTTTGGTGTGAGAGATCACACAAGCAGGTCCGGCGGGCAACAGAATTCGGCTTGCAGGCAGCCATGGTAAGCCACAGTCTATAGGCTGTGGGAATGGTTTCAAACAGCAATCCCCTCATTTCCCATAACAAACAGCCTTTGGGCTGGCAATTTAAAAAGGGTTGGCAATTGAAAAAGGAGGAGGTGGCGGTTTTTGGGTTAACGTGCAGCGCAAACCTAATCGACACCCTTCCCCCCCACACACACACATCCAAGATGTTCGCTGTTCCCCCTCCCCACACCGCTTGGGTCACAGCGGGGAAGATTTCCGTTCAGCCACAGGCAAACAGCCCAGCAGGGACAGACCCCTCTAAATACCCCCTTAATAAAATCCCCCTATTTCAAACAGATGACCATGAATGATATCACTCTTGTGAGGATAACACAGACAGATAAAGAACGGATGTTGTTTGAATGCCAGCAAACACCGAGACCATACGCCGCCATGCTTTGCAATGACATGATTCCAGATTACGTGCTACTGGCCTGGCGTGGTAGAGTGTGTTACCACGGAGCACAGGATAAGGCTGCCCTCCCAAGAAACCTTTTGCACAGGCTTTGGGAGTACATCCAGAAGAGCTTTCCGGAGATGTCCCTGGAGGATTTCTGCTCCATCACCGAACATGTTAACAGACTTTTCCAGTAGCTGTAGCTGTACTAGCCACGAATTAATCATTAAACACGCTTGTTTATAAAACATGTATTACTTTCACAGAGGTACACTCACCAGAGGTCCCTTCTCCTGCATCAAGCACTCCTTGGGTGGGTTCGTAGGGTACTGGCTCCAGGGTGACAAAAAGTTCCTGGCTCTCGGGGAAAAGGGCTTCTGCGCTTCCTTGCTGTGTCTGTGCGTTATTTTGAGCATGATTATCATCATCTTCCTCTTCCCGAAAATGCTCCTCGGTGGTTTCTGATGATCCACATACGGAGTCATACCACATGGGTGGGTCAGTGCTGGCTGCACCCCCTAGAATGGCATGCAGCTCATCATAGAAGCAGTATGTCTGGGGCTCTGACCCAGAGCGGCTGTTTGCATCTCTGGTTTTTTGGTAGGCTTGCCTGAGCTCCTTAATTTTAATGCAGCACTGTTGCGCGTCCCTGTTGTAGCCTCTGTCCTGCATGCCCTTGGAGACTTTGGCATATGTATTGGCATTTCGCCTTTTGGACCGTAGTTCTGCTAGCACGGTTTCATCTCCCCATACAGCGATCAGATCGCGTACCTCACGCTCGGTCTATGCTGGAGCTCGTCTTCGGTTCTGGGACTCCATCATGGTCACCTCTGCTGATGAGATCTGCGCTCACCTGCAGCTCACCACACTGGCCAAACAGGAAATGAAATTCAAAGGTTCACGGGGCTTTTCCTGTGTACCTGGGCAGAGCATTCGAGCTCAGACCGCTGTTCAGAGCGGTCAAATGTTGCACTGTGGGATATATCCAGGAGGCCAATACCGTCGAATTGCGTCCTCACTAAGCCTAGATCGATTCGGCAATATCGCTTTAAGCGCTAATCCCTTCGTTGGGGGTGGAGTGGCGAGATCGATTTTAAGAGCCCTAGAAGTCGATGTTAAGGGCTTTGTCGTGTGGACGGGTGCATGGATCAATCGATATAATGCTAATAAAGTCGACCAAAACTCGTAGTGTAGACCAGGGCTGAGGCTTGTACTTTGGGGAGGCAACACCCTCCCATGCCCCTCCTCCGCAACTCTGCCTACATTGCTTCCCTCATCAGTACTGTCACTGGGAGGAAAAGGTAGCTGTTTTTGAGTGAGTGCAGATGAACAGAATGCATAACCAATAGGCTTACTCCAACCCAACTTAAAAATAATCAACTTCCAGGCCACCCTGTGCTAGTCAGTCCCTCAGGCTTGCACCTAGCTAATGCTAGGTGATCTCCTTAGGTAAGAAGAATTCTTACAGAGATTTACAACCACAGCTGGCTGTCCCAATTGCAACTTCTTTCACCTGGCTCTACAGGAGAAAAGCCTCTTCCCCAAACAGCCTCCACTCTTGTGAGCACTCAGCATTGAAGTAACTCTGCTCCATGGAGGTCAATAGTATGCTTTGGAATACAGTATAACAACCATTTGTATTGATTGTAGATGGCCTCATTGTGAATATCTATTGTTCATTTTCTCTTTATGGCATTTACAGTCTGAGAATGCTGTTAAACTCTGTGTTGTTTACAATCTGTAATGAATGCAGTTAGAGGTTTGGCAATGAAATGTTGTCATTAGGATGTTCAAAAAAAATCTATCACTTCAACTACGAAGAAATAATATTGTGAATTTTTTTGGCACTAATGTAAACCCAAAGAAAATATTTATAAAGCTTCTGGTCAGAAGCATGAAGAAATGGTTTACTGTGATAGCTTATGCTGCTTCCATTAGCTTTTAACATGCAGTTTAAGCAAGCCTATATTTATATTAGTAAATTTGTATGTGAGCCAGAGTAGTTCCCTCCCATTTTTACCAGCTGGGAGGAAAATAAGTTGTGTTGTGGATATAGTTCCTTCATCAAGAATTTACAGAGAGAAGCTATGCAGTTAGTGGCTGGCATTGGGCAATACATCGCCCATATATTGAATTGACAGGAGACTAAATAGTATGAACATAAGAATGGCCATACTGGGTCAGACCATCTAGTCCAGTATCTTGTCTTCTGCCATTAGCCAATGCCAGATGCTTCAGAAGGAATGAAGAGAACCTGATAATTATTGAGTGATCCACCCTCTGTCATCCAGTCCCAGCATCTGGTAGTCATAGGCTTAGCTATCTTGGCCAATAGCTATTGGTGAACCTCCATGTACTTATCTAAATTCTCTTTTGAACCCAGTTAAACTTTTGGCCTTTACAACATCCCCTGGCAACAAGTTCCAGAACTTGACTGTTTGTTGTGTGAAGAAGTACTTCCTTTTGTTTGTTTCTAAACCTGCTTCCTATTAATTTCATTGGGTGACCCTTGGTTCTTGTGCTATGTAAAGGGGTTAAATAACACTTCCTTATTCACTTTCTCCACACCATTCATGATTTTATAGACCTCTATTATATCTCCCCTTCTTAGTCATCTCTTTTTCAAGCTGAACAGTATGTCTTTTTAATCTCTCCTCGTATGGAATGGCTTCCGTATTCCTAATTATTTTTGTTACTCTTCTCTGAACCTTTTCCATTTCTAATATGTCTTTGTTGAGATGGGGTGACCAGAACTACACACATTATTCAGGGTGTGGGCATACCACGGATTTATATAGTGGCATTATGATATTTACTATCTTATTATCTAACCCTTTTCTAATGGTTCCTAACATAGTTAGCTTTTTTTGACAGCTGCTGCCCACTGAGTGGATGTTTTCAGAGAACTATCCACAATAGCTTTACAATGTCTTTCTTCAGTGGTAACAGCTAATTTAGACCCCATTTTGTATGTTGGGATTATGTTTTCCAATATGCATTACATTGCATTTATCAACATTGAATTTCATCTGCCATTTTGTTGCCCACTCACCCAGTTTTGTGAGATCCTTTTGTAACGCTTTGCAGCCTGCTTTAGACTTAACTATCTTGAAAAACTTAGTATCATCTACAAACTTTGCCACCTCACTGTTTACCTCCTTTTCAAGATAATTTATCGATATGTCGAAAGCACTAGTCCCAGTACAGACCCTTGGTAAACCCCCGCACTTTACCTCTCTCCATTGTGAAAACTGACCATTTGTTCCTACCCTTTGTTTCCTGTTTTTTAAACCAGTTACTGATCCATGAGAGCACCTTCCATTGTATTCCATGACTCCTTACTTTGCTTAAGACGTGTTAGTGTGGTGCCTTGTCAAAGGCTTTCTGAAAGTTCAGATACACTATATTGACTGGATCAGTCTTGTTCATGTGCTTATTGAACCCCTCCCCCCCAAAAAAAGAATTCTAATAGATTGGTGAAACATGATTTTCCTTTACAAAAGCCATGTTGAATTTTCCCCAACATATCATGTTCATCTCTGTGTCTGATAATTCTGTTATTTACTATAGTTTCAACCAATTTGCCTGGTACTGAAGTTAGGCTTACTGGCTGGTAATTGCCAGGATCAGCTCTGGAGCTTTTTTAAAAATCAGTGTTACATTAGCTATCCTCCAGTCATCTAGTGCAGAGGGCTGACGTAAGCAACAGGTTACATGCCAAAATTAGTAGTTCTCCAATTTCATTTTTCAATTTTCAGAACTCTTGGGTGGATACCATCTGATCCTGGTGACTTATTAGTGTTTAATTTATCGATTTGTTCTAAAACCACTTCTTAACACCACAATCTAGGACAGTTCCTCAGATATGTCACGTAAAAAGAATGGCTTAGGTGTGGAAATCTTCCTCACATCCTCTGCAGTGAAGATTGATGCAAAGAATTCACTTAGCTTCTGATATACTTATAAAAAAAATAGCTGTTAGTTTTTGTGTCTTTTGCTAGTTGCTCTTCAAATTCTTTTTTGACCTGACTAATTATACTTTTACACTTGACTTGTCAGTTTATACTCCTTTCTATTTTCCTCAGTAGGATTTAACATCCAGTTTTTAAAGGATACCTTTTTGCCTTTAACTGCCTCTTTTACTGTGTTGTTTAGCCATGGTGGCATCATTTTGGTTCTCTTTTTAAATTTGGGGTATACATATAATTTGAACCTATATTATGGTGGGTTTTAAAAGTTTCTATGCAGTTTACAGGCATTTCACTTGTGACTGTTTCTTTTAATTTCCATTTAACTAGTTTCTTCACTTATGTATAGTTCCCCTTTTTGAAGTTAAATGCTACTCTGGTGGGCTTCCCCCGCTCCCCATGTTAAATGTTATTATATTATGGTCACCATTACCAAGCAGTCCAGCTAGATTCCTCTCTTGGACCAGGTCCTGGACTAAAAGTGACTTAAGGCATATCCAAGCCTTGCCACACAAAATGGTGAGTGATACCTAGCTATCAGTGTCACATAGGCTACTTGCTTGTATCTATGAGAAATGGCGTCTCAACAAATGGAACCAGGAAGGCAACAAGGCAATGTGACTCATTACTGAAAGGAAAGAAACAGCACATGGAGACAGAAGAATATGCTTTATGTACTAGCTACCAATCAACAACTGGTAACATTCTAGTATTGTACAGAAACTAGAGAAAGTGATTTGAAGTTGGTGCATACATCATTGTGGAAGAGAGGAAAAGGAGAAGTTGCCAACAGGAACAAAATAGCCTAATCCCCTCTCTTCAAACCCTCCCCCTTCTCACTTGAGATGAGCCAAATCTATTAACCAAGGAAGTCTTGTGTCTCCAACTCTCTTCTTCCATCAAGCACCTTGTAAGCACTTCTCTATTTCTAAAAATGCATTATTTTATGTCCTTGTGGATTACTTTAATGAGCTAGTTTAGACATACTGGCCTTGTCTAGACTAGACCTCCCACCCCCTTCAGCTTTTCCTGCCATTAGTTCAGCACCACCCTTATTAACATCAGTGGAAACACACCTTGAGACATGTAGGACTTTAATATTCTGAGGTACAGAGGATCTGCAGCTCTTAACGGCTTCCCTCTACAGTTCTCTGCACTTCTGAAATATCAAGCCAGAGGCATCTCACATTGCACACCCACAAACTGAGGTATTACAGATTAAAAGCCACCCTTGAAAATGCAAACCAGAGTGCCTTCTCTCTCAAAATACAACCTGGGCAATAAATAAGACTGTGATCGTCTGGTCCTTAACCCCATTCACTAACCACAGGACTGTTCTAGCTCAATTTGTTCATATAAAAGTCAGTAACCAATTATGTGGGTGTTTAGTAAAATGACCAGTCCTCCATTTGATAAACACAATGCCATTTTTATTTTCACTTTAATTTTTAAAATGTATCTCAAAATATACAGAGTTTAAAACAAGGTATGTGGAGAGAGGACTAGACAGAGGAGAAATGTATTCAGTATAGATTTGATAAGATTAAAAATTTCAGGTGGAGAAATACAGAAAGTCTGTTCCAGTGATCGGAGCTGATGACATGCTCTTGTCTAACCTTATTAGCATCAGTGAGAATTGTTTCTGCTGGAGAAGGAAAGAGGCCGCTTATAAACAAATACAGGCCCGAGTAAAGCTGGGATTAAAAATAGAGTAAAGATCCCACGCTGGCTCTTTTGGTAGGAATTCAGCAGTGATTTGTGGTTTATGGTGGAGAGGGAGGACTGGATGCAATTAGAGATGGAAATGCACCAGTTCATCAAAGACTAAACTTGCTAGTAACATATTCTATTTAGAATCCCTTTACATAGTTAAAAGGGAGGAAACAAAACAGATACCTTTCTGTATTTACACCAAATTACACACATCCTGTAAAGCACACTAACCATGTAGAAACAAGCCAAGGAGTTTAATGTGAATATAGTCCCTCCCCATCCTGTGAACTGCCTCTGTGGCAGTAAAACTAGAGTGAGCAGACAGCAAATGTGAACAATCGGGATGCCTATATAAGAAAAAGATCCAAAAATCGGGACTGTCCCTATAAAATCAGGACATCTGGTCACCCCACAGTGGAACTCATGTTAATATGGGTGCTCTTTGTCCCTTCTAGTGCCTAGAGTTCAGGAGTCTGTTACTGATCCACCAGTCCCAGGTTCAGTCACCAAGATCAATAATCAAAATATATTCCACTTGTGCTACCAAAATTGTGCTCATGCAAGCTAGAGTATAGAGTATTCTCTGGAGAGAATAACCTCTCCAGAGATTTGAGCCCTGTAATTGGCAGATTGAACAGGGCACAAGATAGATGTGCAGAAAATATGCTGCGTGCCATTGCTTAGTAAGCTTAGTGTTAGCCAAAGTACAATAAATTCTGATTTTACAGGGCACTTTAAGGAAGGACACTCAAGATTTTCATAAAACCAAGGGCTGAAATAATCAGGAGTTTCAGTCCTGCAGAAATGCTAAACTCCACAGGGCAGGATCCTGAAAGAGTTCCACAGAAAATTAGCTTCAGACCTGCAGAATTTAGGAAAGGTCAGATTATGACAGGACACTAGAAAACTCACTAGTTTCACTAGAAAACTGAGATGACATCTTCGTCATATGATTTTCACTCTCTTCTCTTTCACCACTTCCTGTAATTAAATTTGCAGGAAGGGTTGAGTGTTTACCACAGTGGCAAAATTCCACGGGGTGGGGGGGTGGGCGGGGAAAGAGACAGACACACCAGTACAAGTGAGAACAGAGGTATTAATTTCTACGCTGTTGCCTCAGTATAGCAAAGACCAGAATTTGGCTGTATGTGGGGGGGGGGGGCGTGATTTTTTTCCTCCCAAAACATGTTCTCTACTTGCTGAGAAAGAAGAGATGCAGCCCTACAGTGACAGAATAATATGTGTGAGATAAAGGAAACAGCATTTTGAGAAGAAAACATGTTTTTGTTTTGAGTTGCCACAGGTTTATTAAAAACAAATGGGAAAAAAACAATTATGAAAAGATGCTGACAGTGTCCTTTAATTAGATGTTACCATATAGAAGCAACAGCTTCTAAATACAATTTGATTACTTCCCCCTGCAGTTTTAAGTCAAAGGTATTTTCATTTAAAGTGTAATAATCCCTTTGCATTAAAAAGTACTATATCTACTAAATCAAGATGGCTTAGAAATAAATCTGGTATGGGTCAACTTTTGCGCTGACCTGTGCCTGAGCTTTTCCCAATTATTTTTCTAATATTAGCAAAATACTAAGCTAGAGGCCCAGGGAAGAATTTAAAATTGAAATAATTGGGTCAAACCATCCCCAGCAAGGAGTCAAGACTGCTCTATGGGCCCAGGTACAGAAGTATTCCTCCTGGGCAGGAGATACTCCTGCACCATGCCTTTGTTCCAGGTGCAGACGCATGACCCATAGGAGTAGGGAATTGTACTCAAGCAATCCTGGGGTACTGGGATGACCCTCTGGCAGAAAAGGCAAATTAGAGCAGCTTTTTAGGGTCTTGCTTGTGCAGAGTGGCTCATCAGGAGCGAGTGGGCATAAAATGTTATTTAAACCCACCTTTGCTCCCCTCCACTGCGTCTGTTTTCAGTAGAGTTTGGTGAATTCCCTAAAGAAAATGGCTATGAAATTTCATCGCAGTAAGTGGCTGAATTTTCTTCACTGTTTTTTTGCCTTTCCTTCTCCCTTGTGTGCCATTTCTAGACACATTTTAGCAAATTTTGAACTGAACCAGGAGTACTGCACCAGAAATGTGACTTTAAGAGAGAAACTCAGGGAAGGGAAACAGACCACAGGAGTTATTTGACTAGAATTGTGAGCATTAAATACTTACGATGAACAACTAGCAAGTTATGTAGAGATGAAGAGCTAGTTGCAGGAACTATCCAGCACATAAATTTGAATAATGAATAAGTCTGAAAAAACAAAGCATTTTGTGAACGCTTTATGGAGAGAGAGAGAGAGTTTAAATTTTATGAATAATTTATTCACTCAATTATTTGCTCACCTGTCGCATCAAGCCATTTGGTATACATGTGGCAGTGGCTTTCAAGTCAGTGAGCATGGATGTCAGGCACATATCTATGGAGAGGTAGACTTTCATACACAAGTTCACTTTTCTGTGGATAAGAGTGGATATAAATAAAGAAGTTATGGTGGCATGCATCAGAAAGCAACCGTTGGGCCAGATTTTCTCCTGCCCCATACTTTGTCACCCTGTACACCTGTGTGAAGTGGGGACAAAATTCTTGTTCTGGTTATTTGGTAACATTTTACACCCATTTCATGCCACTTTGCACAGGTGATGATGCCCAGTTCAAGGCAGTGCCGAATCAGGCCCTGAACATATCCTGTGCTGCCAGGGGTCTCCCTTGTGTTTCTGGTTGAGCATTTGAAGGCCAAAATGCAGCTTGCTGTACATAAATGTTGCACACTGAGGGGATCTGGGCTGTAATCTCATTCCACAAAATATAAATATTTACCATTCCACTGTGCTAATCATAAAATACTTAGGCAGCTTTTGCATGAGATGCAAGGCTTGTAAAAAATCAGATGCATCTTTAAAGAACAGAAAACTACAGGACTAATGAGGCAAAGGCCTCCAACTAGACTATTTAAACAACTTATCTGTGTGGATTTACAAGAAACTACCCAAGGTTCATTTTTAAAAAATTCTATTGTATTTCCAGGATCATTAAACTTCTAGGTTTCTCAACTAGAGAGATTTCCTGAGTTAGTTATTGCTCAGAGCTAAATGGCTACACTGTAAGCTAGTTTATAATGTGAGTACCGAATATTGTGAGCACTGAAACTGTAGCAGAGCTAGCTCAGAAACCATGTGCATTGGCATGACTTTAAGATGTGCAAGTGCCTTTGAACGCGTTAGACCACTTTATGCTCTGAAGTTGAGTTTTGCTTTGAGACCTTTAAAAGCCTGAGTCTAACTGTGGATGAACCATTGAATTCCAGTCAACAGCTGAACCAACAATAAGGAACTACATTACAATACATGGTATTTATTGGTTGCATGCTGCCTTGGCCAAATTCTATCCTAAAATGCCCAGCACCTGCTGAAGTCAGTGTGATCAGCTTGCCTGCATTCCGTGGCCGGCTTTGACAAGGAAAGAAGCAAAGACATGTCTGGAAAGAGATCCTTCTATAAATGTCATACAAAGATTATTCACTTCTCATTATAAACTCCAGACATTTAGAACCATTAAAATGATTTATGTGTAACAGATACTGAAAAATCTTAGCTCCATTGAAGTCAGTGGCAAAACCATCAGGGGTCTAGCTTGGGGCCAGGATTTCATCCCTTGCAAGGTTCCATATTTATTGTCAGTGACATCCAGAGTAGATGTGCTCATCTTACAAATCAAAACATGATTTTTCTAACTGCCAGCTCAGTCAACTCAACCATATCTGAAATACAAGCTGTGCTCTTCTCTGCTTCTTACATCATTACCTGTCAAAGAATCTGAAATTAGAATTCATCTGGCAATTTCGCTGATACTTGAGGCAGATAAAAGTCCAGCTTGTTCTTCCAAAGCAGTTTTGGCACTATATTGCCAACATAGCATGTTTGTCAGTAAAAGTAAGTAGATGCGTCTTAAAAAAATACAGAGACTGATCCAAAACCCCTTGAAGTCAAACAGGCCAGACTTCCAACAGTGTAAGTTGGGGTGACTGTCCCACACTGTTGACACCTGATTTTTGTAAGCCTGCTTTTAGACTTACTGCATTAGCTATTACAATTTACAATCTTCCCAGTGGGAGTCTTTCTACAGCATTCAGTGAACTTTGGATCAAACCCATAATGCCTGATACTAAGAGAGTCTAAAGACCAGATGCATAGAGACAGCAGTTATGTTAAGTACGAAGCTGATTTTTTCTGAACAGAGTCATATCTTTGAAGGACTAAAGTAGTACATCCATATATTTGTAGATATAAGTGTTCACCAGATATCACAGGAGTCTTTGAGGGACCTTTGTATTGTTTATCAAACAGAGATGGAGGATCAGAGTTGACAGATGAGCAACATCATGGTAAGTGAGTCAAAAATATGAACTCCAGAAGAAAGACCAGATGGCTTGAATCCTGCCATATTCCATGGTTTGGAGAGCAGGAAGAATCTTTCATCTTTTTCAGATAATTCTGTAAATGTCAATGGAGCTATGCTCATTTACACTGTTGGAGGATCTGGTCCCAGGACGTCTTTGGAGATCATAAAGTGAGGTGTATCCTAAAGAAGTAATGTAAGACATTTACTAGGGTCTTATTACCTGACACTGGTTGTAAGTAAGTAGTGCAGAGTAGATAAAAATAGTAAATTTTCAGCCCAATGATGCCTAAGAGCACCAGTTTGGTCCTGGATAGATCCAGATGGAAAATAGCATTTGCATTCAATGGGAAATTTCTGACATCACATTTTTTTTGTTCCAATTTGGAAGAAAATCAAAATGTTGACATTTACCACAGAATGGAACTGTCAAGTTGTTATAATCTTGTGACCCTAACAGCATCCCAATGCAAGAGGGCAAGGGGCTTACTGGTCTCGGGGGCGGGGGGGGGAGAGTTTCAGCTGACCTGACCAGTTCAATTTACCCCAATTCTGTAATGTCATAAATTTTATTTGGCATACATCATGTAAAGCAGCCATGTTAGTCTGTATCAGCAAAAAGAACAGGAGTACTTGTAGCATAAGTTTTTGTGGGCTACAGCCCACTTCATCGGATGCATAGAATGGAACATATAGTAAGAAGATATTTATACAAGCAGAGAACATGAAAAGGTGGAAATACCCATACCAACTGTAAGAGGCTAATTAATTAAGAGGAACTATTATCAGCAGAGGAAAAAAACTTTTGAAGTGATAATCAAGATGGCCCATTTCGAACAGTTGACACAAAGGTGTGAGGATACTTAACTAGGGGGAATAGATTAAATTAGTGTAATGACCCACTGGATCCCAGTGGATCACCAGTATTCTTGTGTTTTGTTTGTTCAGTAAATGCCCAAGGGAGCACACAAATGTGAAGAAAATATGGGACTAAAATGTGTTTACTTAACAAGCCTGGGGAGTGGGTAAACAGGTTTCCCCCAGACAAAGGACAAGCTGATGCCTCCAGCCAGGTGTCAGAGAAATCACATGCCAAGAGGCCATTCATTTGCTTCAGAGAGGGCAGCCACAAATCATTTTGCATTTTAGCAAACCCCATTAGACAAAGAAACCAACATGGAACTTCCTTCACTAGCGGACTCCATGTCTCCTTCACAGCTTGAATGAACTTCAGAAGAATCCATTTCAATGATTCATTGGGCTGTAAAAGAGAGGGGCAAAGAACCCCAAGTTATCTTTCACTTGGGAATCAGCACCCTGTACTTCTGTTGCAGGTCCTAACTGAGAGACAACAGCCCTCATAGGCCAGAGTGATTGGTGAGAGAAACCATCAAACAAATACCTTGCTAGATTTTTAGATGCATGTTTTTCACTTTTATTTGCTTGTAACCATCTCTACCTTTATCTCTTTTCCTTGGCATTGCTTAACCTATGTCCTGTTAATAAACTTGTTTATTTTAATCAAAAAACAACCCAGTGCTGTATTTGAAATGAAGTGATTGTCAACTCCAGTTAATGTAGCAAGCTGCTAGTTGTTGTCCCTTTAAAGGGGCAAACAAACATTATTTCTCAGAATGGCCCAGGGAAGGGCTGGATATTGCAGACCACATGGTTCTGGGGGAAAAATAGGACTGGGACTGTGTTGAAGTCACCTGGCTAGTAGTAACTAAGGCTGGTGGATACAAGAGTGGGATGGGGGTGTAACAAGCAGGCTGCTAGAATCAGAGTTACTGAACTAGGGTTACTTAACATAGACACTCGGTGCATACTGTCTGGCTGCTGCACACGTAAAGGACAGTCTGAAAACTCGACAACCACTGAAATTGGGCTCCGAAGGATTCTTAATGGGGGGACAAAGATAAGATGGTTTTTTTTAGTGTGAATATCTCCAAGTTCTTTAGAAAATGGGAGATAGGGAAAAAATGAAAACAGCTCATTTCTGGGGAAAGAAACATGGATTTAATTATTTGTATTTACTTTCTACTATGTCATTTATTTGTATTATGGTAGTATGTGGAGGGCCCAACTGAGATCAGCACCCCATTGCAGGAGGTGCTGTACAGGCATGTGAAACAGTTGTTTTCAGCGGCTTGATCTCAGTAGACAGGTCAGACAGAGGGTGGGATAACAGAAGTATCTCCATTGAACATACATGATTGTTTTATGACTTAATGGGGAGCCAAAGGACCTGATTCTCATTTACACAAAGACTTCCTTACACTGCTCTGCAAATTTAGAAGTTATGTATGAAGCTGTAAGTTAGACATCACTTCCTTTCTCCCAGGCATGGTTCTTAGCTCTTACACCTGTTGATACCACTGTAGTTTCAGCGGAGTTACATCACCATAAATTAGGACTAAGAGGAGGAGAGTCCCTTAGACATCAGATGTCAACATTTTTAAGTATAACTGTCTGCATAAGAGGTCTTGCATCACCTCTGAATTTGCCTATTTATGTTAGCAATGTGATCAAGCTATCCAGTGTTTAATCTTTTTTGGAGGTTTTCACCTACCTACATCAGACAAACTATGTTCATTTTAGTACTAATACAATTTGTGTAGGTATTAAACAATTCAAAAGGCTTGTTAATTGAATTGCATGTAAGTGGCCTGTTCACATAGCTGAGATATTAACAGATCCTTTTGGAATTGGACAGGTGTTCATTCTAAACCAATACCCAGGAAGAAAAAACAACAAACAATTTGAAACAAAGTTAAAAACAGATTGAAAACAAAAGACAGGCTGTCTTAAACAACAGCTAGTAATGTTGATATCCCATTAATCCCCTATTGTGCGGTGACTCCTTTACATCAAAAAGGAGAGGGAACTATAAATGAACAGAATACACATCCTCTCAGGCACAGTGCCATCCCCAGGGGGACTGATGCTCTGACAGGCTGTTGGGAATGAAGGGCTTATAGGATGTGGTGAGCCAGATAAAAGCTACAGTTATACTGTAGCTAAAACCTAGGTTCAGCTGAGAACATTTTTTCAGGGTCTGTTCTCATGACCCAGATCCTCAGCCGGTTTAAACTGGTGTAGATCTGTACATTGAAGGTACCCATATGTTCACTGTTTAACTTAAGTCTCTTCTGGATTCTGAGAAATTAGAGTAAATGTGTTTACTTTATGCTGAAATAGGTTTGTCTAAGGACTTTAGGTGCCTAGACATCTGACCAACCAGGACTTGCTCTTATCTTCTCCTCATCTGTTTTGTGCATCTGTTGCATCTTGACAAGATTAACTCTTCAGGGCAGGAACTATGCTTCTCATCTATACAGCTATTATAGACCAGGCTGTCTCTCTCCCTGGCTGTTATAACCTGACTCAAATTTTGGATTCCCATGTGCTTTCAAACCCGCTGGTCAGGGCAGTGTCCACATACTCTCCCTAGGTTTGACTCTTACTCATGTTCCCAGGGTGTGTACTCCTTGGAATGGTGGGGACCCCTACCCCAAAGTTGAGAGGATCTTGGCCTCAAGGCTAGTATGGAACCCTCAAGTTTCCCCAGTAGCTTATGCACTCATGTCCTCAGAGATCCACCCACATGGGCACCCCCGTGTGTAGTTCATCTCTTCAGAGACATGTAACTGTTAAACAGGGCCGGCCCACAACATTTTGGCACCTGAGGGGGGGAGCTCAAATTATGCCCCCATGCCCCTTGCTTGGCCCAAAACTTTGAAAGGTCTCAATTCTGCCTTCTTCCTATTCTACTCCTCTCATGGTACTGCTCTGCTACCTACCCCAATAAAGGAGTACTAACAATGTAAAATGCCTTGTTCAAAAATGTTAAGTAACACTGAACTTTCAAACACCTGAACAGCAAATGTAAGTTTTCTTGTCTGCATAGTAAACACTGGAATTTTATCTGTTTGAATAATCAAAGTGGTGCTTTCCGTGCCTTCTTGGTTGCTAAGATTTGAACTGCTTCCTGAAGGTCCACAGTCTGGACCAGCTCATGCTCTATTGAGATGGTTGCAAGGCCGACCAGCCTCTCCTGTGTCATTGTGCAGCATAGATGTGTTTTTATTAACTTCAGCTTGGAGAAGCTGCGTTCTCCACTGGCAACTGTTACAGGAAGTGTTAAAAGTATGCTCAGAGAAACAAAAGCATTTAGAAAGAGGGAGGTCATCTTATTTGTGCACATATATTCCAGAACAGCCTTTGGAGTTGATCCTGCTGAAATGTATCTTGAAAGGGCTTTCAGTTCATCACCTAAATCACTCGCATTAATATCATGCATGTCATCATGTGTCAACACTGTCTCTAGTGCCCTGCATTGCTGGTGTAGGTCTTCTTCAGGTATAGTGAGGAGTTTTGGAATATCATACAACATCCCAAATATACTGCTGTGTTCCTTGAGCTGCATGAAACATTCTTCAACTGACTGTATTGCACAATCTAGCATCTGGTTAAAGAATTCAACTTTGAATTGTTGTTTGAGGTCTCTTATGGGATAATCCTGTGCCTCATAATCAAAATGTCTTCTTCTTTGGTGACTCTTGTATTCTTGAATGGGTGGGAAAATAGCTTCAGTGTGAAGTTCCTCTGCCAACTTCTGTGCACTCTTCAGAACGTTCTGAAATCTCTCATCTGATCGGTAAGACTGCAGGTATGACTTTGCTTTGTCCATTTGTTTCATTGCTCCAGATATATCAAGGTCAACACCTTGGAGTCTCTTGCTTACAACATTTATTTCAAACAGTATGTCATGCCACAACACTAAGCCACACAGAAATTTGAAGTTATGTATTTTTCTGGTGATTCCATTTCCCTCTGCCACTGTTCTCCCACCAACAGTTCCTGTCACAGCATTATCCTCCACAATGGCAACTATGGCATCATCTATCTTCCCAATTTGGTGTTTGATAGGCTTTATCACCTCCACTCGACTTTCCCATCGTGTGGCACTCACTGTTTCAGTGTCAGAGAGGATGTTCCCAGATCTTTCTTCAAATTTTGCCATCGGTGAGTTGATGCAGAGAAAAATACATAGATGCTTTGAATTACATTTAAAAAATCAGCAGCCTCACTAGAAGCTGATGCTGCATCACTGACCACCAAGTTCAATGAATGAGAACTGCATGGGACAAAAAAAGCTCAAGGGTTTAACTTTCGGATCCATGTCTGCACTCCTCTGTTCTTTCCTCTCATGTTGGCACCATTATCGTAGCCCTGGCCTCTCATGTCAGCTATCACAATTCCCGTATCTTACAGCTTTTTAAGAAGCACATTTGTCATACCAGCTCCCGCAGTATCATCAATGTCAATAAATTCTAGAAAATGCTCTCTGACAGTCACCATTGCAGGGACATTTTCACTAGCTTCTGTTGTTGTTACAAAATGCACCATTAAAGTCATTTGTTCCATATGGCTGATGTCAGGTGTGCAGTCCAGAACGACAGAGAAATATCTTGCTGACTTCAGATCTGCCACAATCTTCTGTTTGACTTTTGTTGCCAGTAGTAACTGTATGATCTCATTTTGAATTGTTTTTTTCAAGGTAGTGGTGAGTGTACATTTCTTGGGTGGTGACTCTTCTTAGATGCTCCTGGAGGACAGCATCAAACTCAGCCATCAGCTCCACAATTTTAAGGAAGTTTCCATTGTTTGGCACATACAGCTGATCTGAAGTGCCACACAGTGCTAGGTTTTGGGTAGCAAGCATTCTCACAATGGCAATGAGCCTTTTCAGAACATTTTGCCAGTAAAGAGACTCTGATGCAATCTTCTCTTGATGCTGATCATCTATGGTGGCCTTTAACCTTAGTCTCATCTCAAGCTCTTTCCACCTATGGAATGCTCTCTGGTGACTTGCTGCCTTCTCATGGCATGCCAGATTTCTCCAGTCCTTTGTTCCTGTAGAACCCAATGTGGCTGGAGTCACCCACTCCTACTGCATAATTTAGTCCTTATTCAGACAACACTATGACTTAAATAAATGCGAGCTTTGCTTGAGTAATGTCTGTATGATAAAACCCATAATGGCCCTGAATCAGCACAGCTGTTGAGCATATGCTTAACTCAAAGTTTGTTTTCTTAAATCTATTCCTATTTAGCGAAGCACATAAGCATGTGCTGAACTTTAAGCACATGATTAAGTGCTTTGCTGAATTAGGGCCAATATTACTAAAATGTTAATAGAATCTCATCTTTTCACCTGAATGCACTACTGGACTCCAAAATATCAGGGCAGTTCTAGAATTTACTGAGACTCCATGTAGACACTTTTTTCATGGCATGTTAGCTTTCAAACTGCTTTCTTACAGTATGTACCAATACAGAAAGCTCTGTACTGCATTCAGATTGGAAGAGATCAATTAAACCTTGACTTAGAGGACTTGTGGGATATAAAGTTTATTCCCAGAAATAAAGTGAAGGCCACAGAACTCGAGAATGGCAGAGTGTCAAGTGGGTTATCTAAATCATCCCTTTCTGTAGGGAACTGAATTAAATGTTCTGATTATTTATGCAACAAGACAGTAATCATATTCTCATTTTTGCTTTCCTTTTGCACATCCAAGGTTAATGTATGATAAAGTCAGGTTTCTGGAGATTACAATGAATAAATGGATCAGAATTTATGCTTGTGTCCTGTTTTATTTTAGATCTGTACAGTAAGGGTTTGTGTCAGGTCAGCAGAGTAAATGGACTAGTTCTCTGCTTGCTAGAATCATGCTAAATCGCTTTTAAGAACTGCTCATTTTACCACAGAGGGCAATATGAAAAGGAGACTACATCTTGTGAAAATATAGATAGGCACTTGATAGTATAGGCACTGTGGGGCTTAGTTTCTTACCAGATTCTGACTCAGCATGTAATTGCTTCTCACATTGCAATGTATTGTGCATGATGCAAAAGCAGAAATATTGTGGTCAAAATATGTTTGCCTGGACACCCTCAGTCACAACCCAACACCCACTATGACATCTGCAGATTATTCCAGCCAGAAGTCTGAGTGATGTTTGGGTACATGCTTGTAGAGGCACTGCCTGGTAAGGGAGCATTTGTGCCAAAGCATTAGCTCCATGCGGTTTAGATCCAGAATGCCTCTTTATAGCTCCAGCCATGAGTGATCCTATGGAATGGCTCTTCTACAAGTTTGGAATCTGTTTTGTGCAAAATTCTCACTCACTAAGATATGACTCATAATGTAAGTGTATCCCCTCAGCTACTAAGAAGAGAAGTTAGAGCATAAAAGAGATTTGCCTCCTCCAGCAACAGATGCTGCCCTTCCTACAGTGTCTCCCTTCTTCAAAGGAACAAGCCACCACAACTGGTGCTTTTTCTTTGGGTTATTAACAAAATAACAGCTTAGCTCAGAACTATAAGTTCCTGGCCCTCTTCTCTAGGTTCAGCAGTCCATTAGCCCCCTGAAGGGTTTTACTTCTGCCTCTCAGTGCAGGTGCTCCAGTCAGGAATTTCCCCCCAGCTGGTAGAGAGACCTTCTTCCCCAATCCTCTCTGACCCAGGGTCCCCTCTGAATCTTAGGCAAGGATCTCCCCTTTTTACCCTTTTATCAGGGCACACTCTCTAAGCAGGTTTACACTACAATACAGACACCACCCAAAGCCATTCCTGGTTTCCCTTCTCTGAGAGAGCAGGCTCACTCTACCAGGAAGCCACACCTCAAAACTACCTACCCATGATGCCTGGTAAACTGACCTGGCCCTGGCCCTGGCCCTGGCCCAAGCCCAAGCCCAAGTCCCAGCCCATCATCTGGGAAGTTGTTAATTAGGCACAGGTGGGGCTGAGCCTAACTTCCCATTAAGGCAAGAGAGGGTGAATATATACCATGCTAAGTTGACATATATATAATAACTGTATACAGAGATCAAATATTTAGATGCATAATTTAGAAGATTACTTTGTAACCAATAGGTGATAGAGTAATCAAAACGACATCTTGGACTGCAGGAGCCAGAGCTCCACTCAGCACAACTGAGGACAGGGATAGTAAAGGTTATATCCCTGGGGCTGCCAGAGGCCAATTATCTAATGTATGCCTCTGGGCTGCTCTAATTTACACCAACTGGAACAGACCCCAAGGAGATGTTAGTCAGCAGGGACAGCTGGAGAACACTTCACTCCAGCCCCTCCCTACTCTGGACCTGTCCTCTATAATGGAGAAGCAAAGAGCCGGTTACACCATCTGGGATTCCCCCAAACCAGGAGAATCCATGGCTGCCTGATTAGCACAACACCAACTGGGGCATAAAGCAGGATCATGGACCATGAAGCTATTTTAATGAAATGACAGGCAAAAACTCTAAGCTAGGTTTTTTTTTAGCATTGTGTTATTGTATTTATACAACATAGCTTAGTGTCAGATCATGCACCACCCACCCCACAATGTACCAAAAGGTTCCCTCTGCACACAGGCCCTACCCATCCTGCCTGGGTAGGTAGCATAGCAGTGCCTGCAGAGATCCAGGGAGCCACGCTGCGGGTGGTTGGCAGAGTGGGTTGACTGGAAGAAGAAAGAAGAGGACAGGAGAAACCCACGTCATCCTCCACCATCCCTGAGGGAGAGAAGGACTGATTATAAACACACAGCCCATAAAACTATTTCATTTTCATGCCGTCCTTCCCATGATGGGAAGCATCCCTTAGAAAGCGTCCTCAAGGGCAGTCACTGCCTGCAGAAACTGGGTTGCCAAGTGAGGAGCTGGGAACCCAGAGCTAGTGTGGAGGCAAAGGGTCTCTGTGGATCACACTCTCCAGCTGCAGCTAGGAAAGACAGGACACTGGAGTAAGATCTGAGAAACCAGGGTTTGATTCTTGGCAAAACTGCAGCCTTCCTGTGTGACCTTGGGCAAGCCATCTAAATTATCCTGTGCCTCATTTCCCCTTTGTAACATGGGGGTACTATTGGGGTGTTGTTGTTAGGATAAAAGCTATTAATGACTGTGAGTTACTCAAGTATTACAGCATTGAAGGCCATATGAGTGCCAGGGAGATAGAGAACACATGATATTAGTGTAATCTTCACTGGGCAGGCACCCCCACCCCAACGGAGCAATTAGCAAAACTTTCCACTGAAGGAACAGGTTTTCCCATGGTTGGGGGCATCAGTTCTTTAAGCATAATTAAAATAGAAGCACATACAATCACAATCCCTCTAGCTTCTATTAGCATAAAATGCATGTCAAGTAATTTCATATTGTGTTATCAACATAAATCTTTGCTATAAACCCGTACTTCAAGGACTTGATCTTAACAAAATAGTTGTGACCTACTGGACTTTGCAGGTCACCAAAATGTCACAGATCCTGGCTTATCTGGAAGCTGAACTACCTACTCAGCAGAAAGCCTGGCTGGCTGTGGAGTTTTAAAAAAATCAATCGCAAAAAATGCACTGCTGTATTCTTTCTGATTGGTTTTGTTTCCCACATTAGAAAGCAATACATACTAATATGAATCAAGAACGTATTAAGGGGTAGATTATGTCATGTCCTGAATGGGTGTGAAATAGAGGGAAAAAGGTCTTCCCACCCAGTAGCGTAGCCAGGGGGGAGCAGGGGAAGCGGTCGCTCCCCCTTGAGCAGAAGCGGCGGAAGCGGCGCCTTTTTTTAGCAGCACTAAAAAAAGGTGCCGCTTCTTTTTAAGCGCCGCTTCTTACACTCACCCGGCGGCGCTCCAGGTCTTCGGCGGCATTTTGGTGCAGGGTAACACCAAAAACCCGGAGTGAGCCGCCGAAGACCCGGAGTGCCGCCGGGTGAGTACAGGGGGAGGCACCTTTTATAGCGCCGCTCTCCTTGCGCTCCGGACCTGGCTGCGCTACTGTTCCCACCCCACCCATTGCACCTAAATAAACAGGCCAGGCCCAATTTTGGCTGTTTTGGGGATGAAATCATTGGAGATCTCTCCTTAATAACTGATGGCATCATATCACCCTATGAGCTTAGAGGCTGCCATTGAGGTGTTTCTTTAGGCTGTTTTTGCCTAGGCAAAACTTGGTCAAAATGTTCCAGGGGCAAACTAGTGAAACATGGTGAAGTCAGCAAAACCTTTTGAAAATAAACTTTGGATTCTTCCAAGATTAACAATTATATAAGATTGATGGGGTTTTTTTAACAGAAAACACCACATCCTGATTATTTTATTGGTAAATAAAAATTAGTTAAAATGGAAGACTATCACTTGGTAGCTAATTGTATTTTGGGGTTGTGCTTTGGATCTTGGAAAACTAACATGTGCTAGTTTTTGAGTTACAATTAAAAATTGCATTTGTATATTATTGTATTATTCTGCTGTGGAAAATACATATACGAAAACCACAATAAAACACAGAAATATCCAAACAGTAAATAGTTAGATACAGCCAGACATGAATGCCCTGATGCTGCAATAACCTATACATGTGCTTATGTCGGGGGACTAATGTAAAGTTAATCTCAGGAATCAGGGCCTAAATGATGACATAGCACTGTTGTACAAATAAACAAAAGCAATTACAGAAGCCAAGAATATCTTTATTTGAAAAAAGATAATGATTTAAATGTATTTCCTTCCGTTCTTCATTTTAAAGGGTGGAAAACAGCAATCACTCATGGGGCAGCTGGAAAACAGTTCCAACGGGGCAGTGTTATGAACTCTGTTTGAGGTCTTGCCCCATTCTCTACTTCTCTCCATATGAAAGAGCATGTACCTAGGACACCTCCCATTATGCCATTGAGCTCCAGTGTATATCCCTGTCCCTAACAGCAGTCATATCAAGCAATCTCCAACTAGGAATCACTTCTTACAAGGCCTTTCCCACCCCCTCTCTTTCTGACAGCTTATTAAGACTGATGTGGAAATGTTATATAAAGCAAGCTATTCACCAAAAACATTATTTATGTCACACAAGTGCTGTCCTGACATGACACACACTGTATCTGGCTGCATGCATTAAACATATTAATTAAATACCTCATTATCCAATTCTCATCTTATCACCACCAGTTCTGAAAAATATATATATTCTGATGAGGAAAATCACTGCACCTTAACAACACTGTAAAATGTATAATAATTTGACATGAGAAAGGTACCAGCATAGCAGAAATATCTTCCTACGCCCATGTGGGTGCTTTAAAATCTGAGCTTGCACCATCCTCCCACATAAGTATAGTAGTTTAGGAGCTTTTATACTGTGCCTTGATTTTTATGATAACAGATGTCAGGTTCTATTTAAGACAGAAGACATGAGAAGCAGCGAGGGGACAATTTTGCTTTTGCCTGCAATGTAGCTTTCCTTTAGGAAAGTGACACAAAATATGAGCTTGTCTGCTATTGTGTATTGGGGCAAATGTGAAAAGATTTGCAGCGGGTGCTGTTCTAAGTGATGAGGTGATAAGATCTTATCAATCCTATAGCTATGTAGTCTTTCCTTTGCTCTCTCTCTCTCTCATGTCCTATTTAGGTATAAAATCTGAATCTGATCGCTGTGTGAATTTGGAGTAATTCCACCCATGTCAATGGAGCTACTTTGGATATATATGAGATCTAGAATGTGGCCCATAGATGCTGGATCTGATCTTCTCCCATGTATATTAGATAGATTAGATTAGCTGCATCCTGTTTTCACAGTGGGCATCCCACCTCATCTCATGGCCATAGCATTATATTTATTTTTTCAGAAGAAAGTTTTGGGGTCTGAAAAAAGCAGGGTCTACCTGGATCCTACTAATTTTTGGACTCTTGTCTCCATATTGCACCATTAAAAAAAAGGAACAAGTCTAGGTTCTCCTACTGCACCAAAAACCTGGACCCCAGTGCATCTTGGCATTCCCATGTTGGGACCTGGATAATTCTGGTGGCTAGGAGAAGCTACCTATGAACCAATTTTAGACAGTAAAACTGGAGAGTATGCAGCCAACAATTAGCTGGATCCAGCAAAATACTGGTACAGATGAAGAGTATTTGCCACTATCTTGTACCAAGATGTGTTGGGGTCCACATTTTTGGGTGGAATTGTAAACACAACACTTAATGTCTGTTTTGTTGGTACAATTTCCAGGGTCTAGATGCCAGCTCTGATTTTTTGCAGCACTGTTGCACTGAGGCACATCGGGGTCTGGATTTTTATGGTGCAACAGGAGTGGGTGAACATGCTCTTTATTTAAGCAGCGAAATGACTGGTATCAAAAACTAGAACGATCCAGCAACATTCAGCTCTGAGTAGTTGTGGCTCATTTGCTCTGGGTTGCATTGAGATCTGGATTGCACTGGTATAACAGGAGCATCTATCCTATTGCTCTATTTGGACATTAGCACTAGGGAAGTAGGGGTCCAAAAATGCCAGGATCCTGGTGCTGGATCTGAGTTTTTGCAGTGCTCTTGCTCTGAGGTCTGGATTTGATTGGTGCAACTGGAAGATTTACACTTGTTCTATATTGTGACAGCATATTTGCAGGGTGGGGGAACATTCAGCAGAATCCAGCTTTTGCCTTCCCCCAAAGTTTTGCATCAAGGGACTCTGCTGCCACCACCACTTTCCTGCTCCCTTGGCAGCTGGTGCGTGGGGGTATGGATGTAGGAGGTTTGTGTGTCCGTGTGGGGGGGGTTGCCTTGTGTTTGGACCCTGGGGCGGGGCTGCTATAGAGGCTCGCCTGGATATTGGTCCCCGATTCATACATAAATATAGCCAGGGTGGATTTCCCCCACTTCTCTCCCCAAAAAGAACCCACCCCAGTGAGGTCATTTCAATGAGAGTGAAGGAGGCGATCAGACAAGGTCGACTTTTCTGGAGGAGACAGCCTGCGAGGGGAGCGTGGTGCTGAATTTAATCGGCGTTCCCCAGCCTCTGGGAGCGCGGGGGAGAGCCGCTGGAGTACAGCTCCAGCCCAGGGAGAACCGAGGCAGCCTTGGCCGGGCCCGTCACTCCATCCCGGGGCGAGCCGAGCCGAGCCGAGCGCTCCGGCAGAGGCGGCTGGAGACATCGGAGCGTGACCCCGGGGGTGGGAGCGGAAGAGGCAGCGGTACCTTGGAGAGCTCCGAGCCAGCCGCCTTGCCAGGCGCGCCGGAAGATTAGCCCGGCTGGCCGCAGCTGCGGCGGGCGGCGACTTGCCGGGCTCCAGCCATCGGGAGGATCCCTGTGTGCGAGGCTGCCGGGGGTGGGTGGGGGTCTCCTGTCCGGTGGCGGAGGAGAGGCGCCTTTGCCTTGGGGATGCCCGGCCCCCCAGCTGCGGATCTGACGCGTGGTCGCTAAGGAGGAGGAAGAAAAGTTTGGGGGCGCCGGAGAGGAGGCGGATGGTTTGTTTTGCGGGCTGAGCTGGCCGGAACGATGACCCAGCGAGGATGTGCACCAGCAGCCACACCATTGGGAGCCTCTTGGTGCTCTCCGTGCTGGAGATAGGGCTGGGGGTCTCCAGCGTGGCCGTGGGGGCGGTCAGTTTCAGCCTGGTCCTTGCGGAGCATAAACCTCAGCTGGGAGACTCTTCTCCGGTATGGAGCGGGGTGTGTGTACGTTAGCCATTTCACTCTCTCTCTTTAACTCGGTGCGGTGATGATCCGTTTGTGTGAACAAACCCCCTCATGCAATCCCCCCCACCCTTCCCCTACCGTATGCATGCCGGGCTGGAAGCCTCGCTCTGTGCACTGGTCATGCACATGGGTAGGATTTGCACTTTCGGAGGGGTTGCCGCCCCCCCCCCCTTTCCCTTTCTTTTTTGTATGCAAATAATTGAACTTTCTCTGAACCTCCCTTTGTGTGATTGAACTTTCTCTGAATCACTCTTGTGTGATTCCAGTGTTCAGAAGGTTGGGCCATAGCTTGCGAACCTGAAACCAAGGGGGAGTTTGGCTTGTAAAAGCCAAAAGGCCCCGCCTGGTCCTGTCATTGGGCAGGAAGAGCTAAGGGCCCCATGACAATAATGGCCAGGGCAGAGCTGCTGGGGGAGCAAAAAAATGAAAGAGTTCTTGGAGCCTTACAACATTTTCTTAGGACCAGGGACAATCTCAGTTTCTAGGAAGAATGTAGCTAGAAAAATAAAAAAATCCAGGCGAGCACAATTAACATCCCACTGTGTTCCCCCAGCCCCCCAGACAGCTTTTTCATTGTAAGCTCCACCTATCAGAACATATTTGATATATTTTCAGTTTGGGCCTTTTGTCTGGTAAGAGCCCACCTCCAAAAATAGTATGATAGCTGATTAAGCCAAGACTTGCAAAGAAGGACTAACCAGGGTAAACATAAGTGAGCATGTTTAAACTCTAAAGGGCTGTTTGATTATGATTAAACAATTCTATTGCTAAAGGGACTGTTTGCTTTTTACTTCGTAAAAAGCAGGAAAACTCTTGATTACTCACTACTGATGAAGCCTGAGGTAATCTTTACAGGTCTCTTCTACCAAAAGGATTAATGTACTATTTTACATAATTATAAATAAGTGTACGTACATAGTGCTGTAAATATTCCTGATATTGTACAAACATAGTGAGCCACAGTTCCTGCCCCAGACAGGATACAATCACAAGACAATACAACACACCCGATAATAGGTAAGGGAGTTACCCACCACAGTGCAGCTAAAGGGGGATTTCTGATTTTAAAAAAAAAGAGTGGCAAGGATTGCTTCAAGAGCTGTGGTTAAGGAGAAATTTGAAGACAGAGGGTGAAATCAATGGGAGTTGTGACATCGATTTATATGGGGCTAGGATTTCACCTCAAGTAATACAAAATTACAATTGAAAATAATTTCAAAACCAAGTATTTTGCCTATATCACTGTCTTCTTTTAAATACACTGGTTTTGCACCTTTATAATATGCCTTTCAGCGAACTATTCTGCTTTCTGTAATGGCTAAAAGATTGTATTTATATTGCTTTTAATTGGAATGTAAAAGTAGAAATCTTGTGCCGGATCCTCCCCCTCAACTGCACCCCTTTAAACCCCTCAGTTCAAAGGGGCTGTAAAGATGGCTTACCCAGCCTGCTGAGGATTCCCAGGACTAGGGGGCGTAGCTAGGCATAGGGGAAATGCTGGCGGTGTGGCAGATGAGAAGGGAGTGGCCAGAGTGCCACTCCTCTCTAGAGATCCGTGGCTGATAGAACATCTCTTTGGAGCCATTCGTAACTAGAGCAGCTGTATTGGCCTTAGCACTGGAGGCTGACCTGCCTTCATGCCAGCTTCAGGACTGTGGTGCTCCAAAAGTGGTGTAGAGCCCACCTATCCTCCCCATTGGGTCTCCTACTGAGCATACCTTGGCTTGACCAGAGATTCAGGCTCTTTGTATTTCACACAAAGTAACTGTGTTCTGATTCAGTGCTCTGGAATCAAGATTTTCCCTTCGTGGGGAAGGTAAAAGGGAGAAGGAGAACTATTACTTTGAACCTCCACAGGGTAAACAGCTGGATATAAGCTGAATAATGTCATGTTTCCAGCAGTCATGTTACCTGACAGTGCAATGAAAGACCTTTGACCCAGTTCTGTCCTCACTTACATAGATGTAACTCAGCCAAGGCCCAGTGAAGATGCGGTTACTATGGAAACCTTAACTCTAGTGTTTGTGGATTTTAAATCACACACATTATATCTGTATCTGTCTATCATGTTGTGTGAGATTTAAAATCCACAAACACCAGAATTAAGGTTTCCATAGTAACCCCTCATCTCTATCATCTTACATGAGAAACTGGGCCTCCGCTGAGTGACGCCAATGTAAGTGGGGTCAGAACTGGATCAAAGGTCTTTCGTGACATTTTCAGGTACCATTACTACAGGAAATGTGATATTCACACAGGTATAATGTACACGTATACTTGCAAGCAACTGCATGCAGCTGCAATCAAGATTAAAATGTGTTAATATTGAAATGACATTATCATGTCAATTTTTAGAATGTAATAATGTTGAGTCTAAAGCATATTAGCCCTCATGTTAAAAAAATAGATTTTCTTCTTTAATAACAGCTTTCTTGTTTATGGCCCTGATAGCAAGGTACTTAAGCACATGCCTAACTTAAAGCATGTCAATAGTCCCACTGAGGTCAACAGGACTAGTCACATACTTACAGCTAAGCATGTGTTTAAGTGCTTTGCTTGACTGCGACCAGCGTGCTCTTCACAGTGCAGCATTGAGCCCAAAGGACCTGAATAGCTGGCAACGAAGTAAGAGAAAGATGTGAATGAGTCTGAATTAGGGTACTCATCTATTTAAAATACATGGGAAAACGTATTATAAATTTATAATTCCACCCACATAATTGCCCTGCTCTCATAGTTTATGAAATTGACCTCTATTAACATAAAAAAATTAGTAGAGAAAAAGATCCAAATGAAAACACCTCTATATATGACTGATCATTCAGTCTATCTAATGAGTAGATGTTTATCTAATTTATTTTACTACACATACAATATATAATGTATCTGTGCTCTTTATAAAATATTATGGTGGCTGCAAGGTTATCAAAATCCTCTACTACAGTTGACATGCTATTGATTTCTGGATTTTTTTCCTGTTTGTTTTGCATGTCTTGTCACGATTTATTCCACCTGCTATAGTTAGTTTCTCCGAGTAGAAATCATGTTGCATTTCTGAATTCCACCACTTAAAATTCAGTTGTCTGACTTACCATAGAAACAAATCAACCAATAGCATGAGCATGCTGAACTACTCTCACACAAGTATAACGAACCTGATAGCATGCATTGCAATGGCTGTTGCACAAAAGAAAAATCAAAACAATATTCTTTCAGAAAATATTCCTACATAACCCAACCAAATGTTAAAAGTTGTCAAATATACTATAGCCAAGAAGAAATCTTAAGTTGTGTGTGTATATCAAATATATTTATAACTATAATTCTCAAGTATATATGGGCCTGATTCTCATTTACATTGAGATGGTGTAAAGAGCTTTATTGTAAATCAGACTCAGCCCCAGCCCCTGCACCCACCCCCACCACACACACACACCAAGTCGTCAGTCAAATATGCCATTTATCTTCACTCATGTGGAGACACCTAATGATGCCTTTATGGCTACAACACTCAGGAATGACAGTTTTCTGACTCATGAAAACAAATGTCAAAACACCTGCATTCTCAGAGCGTCAGTCAGTGGATCTATAGAGACACAAGTAATCTTTCCATGTTTGTGATTATTGCACACCTAAGTCTTCCTTTCCATTACGAACCTCCAATGTGAACTATTTATAATTTGGCTATAAGAATTTGCTCCAATTTGACACCTGGAATACATGGTTTCAGGAAGTTTTTTATTTCCCAAGTTTTCAAAAAAGCCTTTTAGTTAGTATGGAAATATCACAGAGTGAGGGATAAGTTTGGACTGTTAAAGTAATGTTGGTGGTCTGTAATTTAAAAAAATGAAAGTTTGCCAATTTTAGTTGTCAGTGCTGACTACTCGCCTAGTTTATTTTGGAAAAGAATAGTCAAACTAAAGGGTTATTTCAAATGAACACTCAAACAGTTTACAGTGTTATTTAGCATGTGGACAAAATGCAGATGTGCTGCTACTTTATTTGAGCATGTGCATTACATTTTCGTAGATTTATAGATTCATAGTTTCCAAGGCCACAACTGTGATCATTTGATCTAAGCTCATGTAAAACAAAGACCATAGAACTTCCCTAATATAATTCCTAGAGCACATTTTAAAAAAATCCAATTTTGATTTAAAAATTCCCTATGATAGAGGATCTACCACAACCCTAGGTAAATTGTTCCAGTGGTTAATTATGCTCATTGTTAAAAATGTATACCTTATTTCCAGTCTGAATTTGTCTAGTTTATCCTTCCAGCCATTGGACCTTGTTATTTATTTGTCTGCTAGTTTGAAGAGCCCATTATCAAATATTTGTTCCCTATGCAGGTATTTATAAACTGTGATCAAGTCACTCCGTAACTTTCTCTCTGTTAAGTGAAGTAGATTGAACTCCTTAAATCTGTCACTACAGAGCATGTTTTCTCATTCTTTCATCATTCTTATGGCTCTTCTTTGAATCCTTTCCAATCCTTCTTGAGAACCCTCAACATCCTTCTTGAATTGTGGACACAAAACTGCACACATGATTCCAGCAGCAGTTGTACCAGTGCCAAACACAGAGGTAAAATAATCTCTCTACTCCTACTCGAGAGTCCCATTTATCACACTAGTCCTGTTGGCCATAGCATCACGGTGGGAGCTCATGTTCAGCTGATTATCCACCACAACTCCCAAATCTTGTTCAGAGTCACTGAATTCCAGGACAGATTCCCCCATCCTGTAAGTATTGCCTACATACTTTGTTCCTATATGTATACATTTATATTTAGCCATATAAAAATGCATATTGTTTCCTTGTGCCCATCTTACCAAGAGATCCAGATCAATCTGTATCAGTGATCTGATCACCTCATTATTTATGACACTCTCAATTTTTATGTCATCTGCAAACTTTATCAATGGTAACTTTATGTTTCCTTCCAGTTCATTGATAAAAATGTTAAATAGCATAGGGCCAAGAACTGGTCCCTGCAGTACTTCACTAAAAATACACCCACTTGATGATGATTCCCCGTTCACAATTACATTTTGAGACCTATCAGTTAGCCAGTTTTTAATCCATTTAATATGTGCCATGTTAATTTTATATCATTGAAGTTTTTTAATCAAAATGTTCTGTGGGGTCAAGTTAAATGCTTTACAGAAGTCTAAGTATATGACATCAAGGCTATTACCTTTATCAACCAAATTTTTAATCTCATCAGAAGAAGATACCAAGTTAGTTTGATAAGATCTAGTTTTCCATAAATCCATATTGACTGACATTGATTAATAAACCCTCCTTTAATTCTTTATTCATAGAATCCTGTATCCGCTGCTCTATTTTCTTGCCTGGGATTGATGACAGACTGATAAGCCTATAATTATGCAAGTCATCCCATTTAACCTTTTTAATATTTGTACAACATTAGCTTTCTTCCAGTCTTCTGGAACTTCCCCAATGTTCCTAGACTTATTGAAAATCAACATTTTCATCAGACTAACCATGTTTTTGGCCTGCTCCTGTTGAAAAGAATAACAATACTTCCAATGAGCTCAATGGAGGCAGAATCGAATCCTTAAGCTGAACACAGAATTCTGAAGGGAAGATGCTCAGCTGGGGTAAATTGTTTATGAAGCAATTGTCTTTGATGGAGCAATGACAGTTTACACTAGCTGAGGATGTGCCCCTGAAGATTTAACAGGTTTTCTTTTATGTTCAAACCCTCCAGCAAGATTTTCCAGTACATCATTCTCCTAGTTTGCAGGAAATTACATACACCATATACTCCAATGGAACTTCAGCATCTATCTAAAGTTCAGCACATGTTTAAGAGCATTTCTGAATAGGGATGGACTTAAAAACATGCTTAAATTCTTTGCTGATCTGAGGCCTTAGTTCAGGCTGTGCGGAGCCTTACTGTGCGGCCTGCAGGGGTGGGGCGGTAGAGCCAAAAAAAACATTTTTTTTTTTTTTTGCTCAACAGCTTTGGTGGGCGTTATTTTTTTTTTTTGCTCAAGAACTTTTGGGGCGGACGAAGAGTTTCGGCCCTCGGCTGTTTTCTTCGGAGTAATATGGCCCTCACCGCTTTACGAGTTGTGCAGGCCTACCTTAGTTGATAAGCTAGAAATAATCTTCTGATTCTGGGGTTTTTTTAAAGGAAAGAAAAATTTACACAAGAACACTTACATACTCTGAATGAAACATCTGATGTGGAACAATACTCACCGTTGTATAAAGTGAAATTTATTCTGTCATTCAGCATTAAGGCCTGATTCAAACCCTGTTGAAGTAAATAAGAATATTTCTATTGACTTCAATGAGTTTTAGATCTAGGCATTTAGGCCCCAGGCAAGCAGGGTGTTTATTCACTACTGTGTTGGAATTTGAATCACCATAATAGGTTTTTAAAAAAAAAATTCTGATAGGAGGAGATTTTTAAAGACACAACTGGTAATTAGGCACTTAAGTCCGACTGAAAGTTAATGGGAATTAAATGCCTAATTACCAACTGTGCCTTTGAAAATCTCCCCATTGTGTTCAATATGCTTTGCTGAGATCTTCTGAGAACGTCTTTTCTTTTCTATAGGTTTGGGTTGGGTGGCGGGGTTGTTTGTTTGTAATCTCCTGTTTTCTTATGGCTGACCTTTTTTCTGTTTGGTCTGCCTACCTGCTGGATTCTCTCTCTCTCTCTCATGGATTTACTCTCTGTCTCTTCCTGTTTTTCCTCTGACTTGATTTCCTTACTTGCTTGTGTGGATTGTGTGCTCTTCATGATCCACACTCTGAATGTTTTACCATTGCATTGCAATGTTACTCAAAACAGGAGCCCCTAGTGATTTCAGACACTTTCTCTGGTCAGTGCACCCATTTGGAATTTCAGCTTCTTTCTCTCTTTTCTTCTCTTAAAAAGTCAAGACCGTTAAATATCAGGATTTTCTTTCTTTCATATTAGTGAGTTCAGCTTTCTGGCTTTGCACGTGATTTTCTACTTCAGACTGCCAGAGCTGATCAGGAAGTTTACAACGCGATAGTTTCTGCTGCTTGAGCTCTTTGCAGGCAGTGTATAATAACAACATCTCTTTTTTCTTTGTGTGTTCTAAAACCAGACGTGTATTTGTATTTATGGTTTTCATTTTCAGATGCCTTCCAGTATGAGAATAACTAAAGTTGGAAGTATATCGCTAAATAAAGCATATTTTTGTGCTGCTTACTTTATCCTTCAGTTGTGGGGTAAGCCTAAAAAATGTTGGTTTTTCTGTGCAGAATCTAGCAGGGATATGCAGTACTAGAGTGGGGCTGGCTGGGAAGAGTGTGGGGCTGGGGAGAGGCAAGAGCAGGCACCCATATACCTTTCAGTGTCCCTCAGCAAGGGGTGGCTATGGAAGCAAACTACATTTCAAAGCATTGAAAACTACATTTCAAAGGCTATGGAAGCAAACTACAGGATGGGGTAAGACACTTCTACTATTACCAGCATGCTCAAAGGCTGTAGGATTTTGCAAAGGCATTGCAGGTGGACGTGGGTCCCCTGGGACTCCTACAAAAATGGGTGCTGCTGGCCAGGGGCAGTGTTAGACACATGCAAGCCAGGCAATTGCATCAGCTGTGAGGCAGCCAGGGTGACTGACTCAGTGACTTGTGAGAGTGACGCCCCAGAATCAAGCCAGGGGAGCGGGCAGATGGCAATGGCAGAGGAATAGCTGGTACAGCTGCTCAGGGGCTCACGCACTTGGAGGGTCCCTGCAGGCTCAGGGCTGCTCGGCTGCACAGTATGTATCCAGCACAGGCTGCTGCCATTGTTTGCAGCCTGCAGGATCCTTTAGGCAGAGCAGTGCTCTGGCCCCCCACTGCCCACATTTGAATTTGCCCAGAGAGGGGGGCCTCCAAAATGGCGGCTCTGCCATGAATTCTGATTAGTGGGACTGCCAATGGCAGAGCTTCCATTTTGGTTGGAGGCCCCTCCTCCTCTCCCTTTGCCTGGAGGTTCTGACTCTAGTTCTGGTGGCAGCAGCAGCGGTGGTTTGCAGCTTTGGCTCCCTCGGTAGTCGTTGTGGCTTTGGTGGGAGCAGTGGCGATCGGTCAACTGTTAGCAGCACTGGAGCAGGACCCAGGCCAGAGGGAGCAGATGGCACAGCATGGACCTGGGCAGATGGGGCAATGGAGGAACAGAGCAGGGATGCAGAGGCAGGGACGAGTGGTGGGGAGATGAGGGAAGTTAGAGTTTATTTGAATGTGGGACGTGATGGCATGTGGGGGCCCAAAATAAAAACCTGGTCTGGGACCCATCTTTTTGTTCCTCCGCCACTGGCACATGGGAGAAAGAGACAAGGGGGTCTGGACCAGGTGGCGCCCAGTAAGCATTTGCTGACCTTGCTGACTGTTAAATCTGCCACTGGTGCTGATTGAAGGTCCCTCCCTCAATGCCTGGCTACTAAGGTAGTTTTTTCCAGGCTGGTTCCTTTCACTTATCCCCATGAAAGATCTTATAGCTTTCCTCAGCCTGAGATGTGTACATCGGGGCACTGAGTCATTTCATTTTTGTAAGGAGCTTAGGTATTATGGGGAAAGGCAATGTATAAAACACTTTAGATTAAAAAAGGAGTAGGTAGATAGGAGGTCTATACCAGGGGTCTCAAACGCGGCCAACGGGGTTCTTTCATGTGGTCTGCCAAGCTTCCCGCGGCCTCCCACCCCCGCTACCTCCAGGCCAGGAGTGGGCAAACTACAGCCTGCGGGCCAGATCTGGCCCGCGGGATTGCCCCCCGTGGTGCCGCGAGCCCCGCGCCACTCCCTGAAGCCACCGGCACCATGTCCCTGTGGCCCAGAAGGGAGGGAGGGCGGAGGCAGAGGGTTCCGTGCGTTGCCTTCGTTGCCAGGCACTGCCCCCCGCAGCGCCTATTGGCTGGGAATGGGGAACTGCGGCCAATGGCAGCTTTGGGGGAGGTACCTGGAGGAGCAGCAAGTTCAGCGCACGGAGCCCTATGCCCCCCCCCCCCCCACAGGTGCTTCCTGGAGCGGAGCGGCACAGGGCCAGGGCAGACAGGCAGGGAGCCTGCCCTGGCCCCGGGGGTGCACGCTGCGGCTACCCCGGAGCCCGCACCCCAAACGCCTCCTGCAGCCCAACTCCCTGCCCTGAGCCCCCTGCCTCACCCTGCACCCCAACCCTATGCTCTGAGCCCTCTGCCACACCCTGCACCCTGACCCCCTGCCGCATCCCTCACCCCTCCTGCACCCCACACCCCAACTCCCTGCCCTGCGCCCTCTGCCACACCCTGCACCCCAACCCCCTGCCACACCCCTCACCCCTCCTGCACCCCCTGGGGGCAGGGAGGAGGCAGAGTTGGGGTGGGGACTTCGGGGAAGGAGTTGGAATGGGGGCAGGGAAGGGGCTTCATGGAAGGGTTGGGGTCGGGGCCGGTGGCAGCGCAGGAGGGGTGGGGGCAGTGATGCGGCCCTCGGGCCAGTGCACTAGTCCTCATATGGCCCTCGTGGTCATTTGGGTTTGAGACCCCTGGTCTATACTATCATTGCTTCAGTGCCCCTCTATACATATTTCAACTTTAGAAACTCAAGTCCAATTGTTTGATATTGCCTTTGCCTTTGCTTCCGGAAGGATAAATTCTCCCTCCACGAGTATGTATTGTTGTACAGCTCCAGCCAATGATCTTACTGTGCTTCCACAGTAGGGGGCAGAGCATTCTCTGCAAGTTGCAGTCTATGCTCTACAGGGCTCAATTAGTACCAGCACAGAGGGGTGAGTAATGACAACACAATCCTCAGGCTAACCCCCTTTCCCTCATGGGGCAAAGAAGTGTTTTGAATCCTTTGTAGTGACTCAGAGCGGACAGCAAGGTGAAATGGTCTGAAGTAGTTGAACGGGAAGTGCTGCATGGCTGCATCAGTCCCCTTGTGGCTTATTATCACTGCTAGGAAATGTAATTATATCTAAACAGGACTTTTAACAATGGAATGAGCAAAATGACAAGTTGCTGACTTTGCTTCTCAGTGTAAACAAGGATGAGTCATGCTCAGCATCAGTCAACTAGTTGTGGGAAACCCTGCACCCAATCGCTCAATAGTTAAACATCCAGTTTAAACAAGATTAAATATCTTAGTGAAGATGAAGTCTTAGAGGCCAGCAATGGATGGACACAGGGCAAGACAGAAAATGTGGCTCATGTTGCATTCCAGCTGGCAGTATTGTGAAACCTAAGAGTTCAAAACTCAAACGACAAATCAAAACAAACCCAGTAGATTTATTTCCAATCTGAACTGCACACAAGCCCTGCTTTCAGTATACATGTCCCCATGCCGCCCACGTACATTACACCACCATTGTCAGTAATATTGAGTCCTCAAAAAACCCCATAAAATGTATGGGAAAACACCATAATTCCACAGTGGGGCACTTCCCAATTGTGTGTGCCTGGTTTGCCAATCAGACAGCACTGGACAGAGTCAACCACATAATCTCCCATGACTTCCCATTCTCTCCAAAGCTTTCTGGGTTTTTTTGAGCTGGATGAGGCAACTGAGTTCTATAGGTTAGAGTAGCAGTTCATAGAATCATAGAATATCAGGGTTGGAAAGGACCTTAGGAGGTCATCTAGTCCAACCCCCTGCTCAAAGCAGGACCAATCCCCAATTTTTTTTTGCCCCAGATCCCTAAATGCCCCCCTCAAGGATTGAACTCACAACCCTGGGTTTAGCAGGCCAATGCTCAAACCACTGAGCTATCCCTCCCCGCCAAAGTAAGGTCCCTAAATCCCCAAGGTTCCCTGAGTAAGGTCCCTAAATCCCTCTACTCCCATTGTGCAGCAGATTTGCACCAGTTCCATTGGGTCAGGATACGCCACCATCAGACAAAAGAGGGATGGACTTAGTCATACATTTTCATGGGATGTTAAGTTGCTTGAAACATTGAACCAAATTCATCCTGGGTGTAAATGACTTTCATAAATAATCATCATTCCATTTATTGGGCAATCCCTTTCTCTGAAAATGTACTGAGTGTGATGCACAACACTCCAAAAATACAATAATAATAATAATACTGTACACTCAGCCACTGTTTTTCATCCCAGCATCAAAATATGCTTCATGAACCTTAGCAAATGCAGCCTCACAGCATGCTTGTGATATAGTCAGTAGACATGGAGTGACCTGTCAAAGGTTACACAGGAAGTCTGTGGCAATGCCAGGAATGGAACCAACAGCTCCTGTGTCCGAGTGCCTTAATCACAAAACATTCTTTACTCCATTTATGTTGATAAAACTCCCTTGATATGGTAAAAGACACTAGTGCCTAGGGCATCTTAGCACTGTTTAATAGCTTTTTAGAGAACAACACAAGGGTTAAGGTAGGCCTGCAGTGGTGGCTCGTTCCTTAGTCATTGGACTGTCACTGAAAATGTACATTAACCCATTGGTTCAAGATGAGCTGATGGTACCATCACATGGTGGTTTGAGAAACAGCTTGCTATGTCTTGGAAGGACAGTAAATCAATAGCAGATCTTTCCGATTAGTGGATTCCAGTCCACATGAGCAAAGTGAATCTGTAATTCTTCTGTTACTCTCTTGGCAGTATGTAAGGCTGATTTTACATGTTCAGGGAGAAAAGATGTTGCTACATTTTGCACTAGCTTGAAAGCAATGGAATGACTTTTGATTGTAGCCTGAAGAAGAGGGAATTGTAATAGTCGAGTCATGATGGGTGGGATTTTCAAAAGTGTTCGGTATTGACTTAAATCTGCTCCCTTTGAAGTCAATGATAAAACTCTCATTGACTTCAGTGGGTCCAGAATTAGGCCAATGTTGCAAAACTTTTGAAAAACCCATCCAATCTGACCTATACCATGAAATACACTGCTTTGAAAATAGAGGGAGTTTTGCTTTTTACATAGGTAAAATACGCTAGTTATATGTTGAAAATAACATTTATTATATTTTCCAGATCCTTTTTATAAGCTTGCTATAACCCATAAATGTTCTTTTCTCTATGCATTATTTTCCTTTCACCATTAGAAGGAAACAACATTATTTAGTCTGCTTACATTATTTAGTCATCAAGTCTAGATGAATGAGATTTATTACAATATCTTGAACAAAGAATTGTTTATATTTTCTCTCTGGATGCTGAGAATCACAAAACACCATATGTGAAAACTAGGGCTGTCAAGCAATTAAAAAAATTAATCGTGATTAATCGCACTATTAAAGAATAATAGAATACCATGTATTTAAATATTTTTGTATGTTTTCTACATTTTCAAATATAGTGATTTCAATTACCACACAGAATACAAAGTATACAGTGCTCACTTTATATTATTATTTTTTATTACAAATATTTGCACTGTAAAAAATAAAAAAATAAAATTTTTCAATTCACCTAATCAATGTAGTTCAATCTCTTTATCATGAAAGTGCAAATTACAAATGTAGAATTATGTAAAAAAAACAACCTTGCATTCAAAAATAAAACAATGTAAAACTTTAAAGCCTACAAGTCCAATCAGTCCTACTTCTTGTTCAGCCAATCGCTCAGACAAACAATGCACGCATCCGACGAAGTGGGTATTCACCTATGAAAGCTTATGCTCCAATATGTCTGTTAGTCTATAAGGTGACACAGGACCCTTTGTCACTTCTGCAGACAAACAAGTTTGTTTACATTTGCAAGTGATAATGCTGCCCGCTTCTTGTTTACAATGTCACCTGAAAGTGACAGTAGGTGTTTGCATGGCACTGCGGTAGCCGACATCACAAGATATTTACGTGCCAGATTCACTAAAGATTCATATGTCCCTTCATGCTTCAACCATCCTTGCAGAGGACATGCATCCATGCTGATGATGGGTTCTGCTCGATAACGATCCAAAGTAGTGTGGACCAACACATATTCATTTTCATCATCTGAGTCAGATGCCACCAGCAGAAGGTTGATTTTCTTTTTTGGTGGTTCAGTTCTGTAGTTTCCGCATCAGAGTGTTGCTCTTTTAAGGGTTCTGAAAGCGTGCTCCACACCTCATCCCTCTCAGATTTTGGAAGGCACTTCAGATTCTTAAACCTTGAGTCGAGTGCTGTAACTATCTTTAGAAATCTCACATTGGTACCTTTTTTGCATTTTGTCAAATCTGCAATGAAAGTGTTCTTAAAACGAACATGTGCTGGATTATCATCCGAGACTGCTATAACATGAAATATATGGCAGAATGCGGGTAAAACAGAGCAGGAGACATACAATTCTCCCCCAAGGAGTTCAGTCACAAATTTAATTAATGCTTTTTTTAACGAGCGTCATCAGCATGGAAAACATGTCCTCTGGAATGGTGGCCAAAGCATGAGGGGGCGTACGAATGTTTAGCATATCTGGCACGTAAATACCGTGCAATGCCGGCAACAAAAGTGCCATGCAAACGCCTGTTCTCATTTTAGGTGACATTGTAAATAAGAAGCGAGCATCATGATCTCCTGTAAATGTAAACAAACTTGTTTGTCTGAGTGATTGGCTGAACAAGAAGTAGGACCGAGTGGACTTGTAGGCTCTAAAGTTTTACATTCTTTTGTTTTTTGAGTGCAGTTATGTAACCAAAAAAACCCCAACCTACATTTGTAAATTGCATTTTCATGATAAAGAGATTGCACTACAGTACTTGTATGTGGTGAATTGAAAAATACTATTTCTTTTGTTTAGCATTTTTACAGTGCAAATATTTGTAATAAAAATAATAATATATAGTGAGCACTGTACACTTTGTATTCTGTGTGGTAATTGAAATCAATATATTTGAAAATGTAGAAAAATATCCAAAAATATTTATTAAATTTCAATTAGTATTCTATTGTTTAACAATGTGATTAAAAGTGCGATTAATCACGATTAATTTTTTTGAGTTAATCACATGAGTTAACTGTGATTAATCGACAGCCCTAGTGAAGTGAAAATATGAAATACAGTATGCCATAAACTGAAGTTAATCTATAATGACAGAATTTTGAGTGAAATTCTAGAATCCCTCGGAATGTCTGAGTAAAAGAGCTCTATGCACGTATCCTGCTCAAGAGCTAGAAGTCTGAAATGTACCCCAACTTGAGAGGGGGACAGGCCTGGGGTGGGGCGTAGTGAATCATCTCAATATCTCTGCAATTGGTACCTCATCTTACAGGGTGTAGTAGCTTCTGCAGTCCCTCCAGCCATTGCATTCATGTAAACATAGATCCAATGGCTTGCTACTTGACCCACTCCAAATTTCTCCTTCATGCCAGCATATATGGACTGGCATGAAGCCTATATATCCTGTGCTATGAATACTAGTGAATAACAAAATCTAGCTATTACTACTGTATGCAACTGATTCAGTGCAAAAATTAAGGATCTTGATTTTTTGTGCCCATCTATGTGCAAACACCTAATAAAGACTTTTT
Source organism: Chelydra serpentina (assembly GCA_037349315.1). Classification (NCBI taxonomy): domain Eukaryota; kingdom Metazoa; phylum Chordata; order Testudines; family Chelydridae; genus Chelydra; species Chelydra serpentina. The sequence continues at coordinate 24,932,543 of JBAIAC010000048.1, forward strand.
TTTTTATTCCAACTGTGTATTGCAACCACTCATCAACTGAAATATTTAATATGCCAAAGTTCTGTGAGGGAATAAGACATATATGCTATAGTTTATACAGACCCTAAATGTTACCATTATTTTTACTGACTGTGTAGGGGCCAGGTCTGTCTTGTGATGTTTTCATCCCAATTAAGGGCCAAATTAAGGTCTTCCATGGAAAACCACACCGAAGTGCAAAAGTTGGGTGGAAAAGTCCATGGCTTTAAGCCTATGTAGTTTCCTCCCAGTCTTTCTGTGATGTGGTAGAGTTAGTCTCACTGAGCACAGAGAAGGGAGAATAGCCCTCTTAGCCCATGGGTGTGTGGAAAGACAAAGAAATCTCCTAATGATGTTAAGGACTTGAAGAAGGCCCACTCCCTGCACGACTACTTATCCCTCCTTACCCTGTGGCCCTTGTCAATTTAGCTCCCTATGGAATCGTACTTCCATTGGTTCTCTGGGCAAACCTGAGTTAACATGCACATGTAGGGGAGCAGGAGAAGCCATTCACAGAAAGCAAAAGGGGATAGAGCTCAAATGGATTCATTCAAAAATAGGAACAAATTGTGTTCACGGAACTTTGTTTGCCCAACACAAGTCGCCAGCATTGCCAGTTCAGCTCATTTATGAGCCCTAAATTTGCATAAAAGAAAAAGAAAAGGCTCCTTCCTATGGTATGTCAGACAGCTACATGTCTGAAATATGCATGCTAAAACAGGCTAAAAACAATTGTCACTGTATATTCATTTCAGCTATTTCAAATGTTAGGCCCAGATTCTGCAGTCTAATTCACACAAGTGAACTTCTGCTCCTGTGCTGAGGCCCACTGACTTCAGTGATACCCCATATGGGCTCCCTGAGTGGTTCAGTTTTCAGGATGAGGAGATAAGTATTTTATATGTTTTTGGAAGTGTCAGAATATCTGGTCCATATTGCTGATCACTGACTTGCCAAATTTAATTTCTGAGCAATACAAGGGTAAAAGAAGCATCTTACACTGATAACATTTGTTTTTCATATTTTGTTTATCATCATAGTTTAAAAACAGACATTATTTCATTTTTGCTATTTTTATGAGCAATCACCCTCAGACTGACTTCTCATCCTGGTTTCTTCCTGGATAAATGTGTTTACGGCTGAGTTATAACTTCCTGAAACATAAAATTTGTAATAAAAACACTGACAATGGCAACAACTGTATAATCTTCTGTTGTGATCCCCACTGCAATAACAGAGCAAAGTTTAATCTAGCGCTCGAGACCTTAGACTATGAAATAATTGGTATTTTTTTCCTTGCAGTTTCTGCTTTGTGGCATATGTGGAATACTGTGCGCCAAAAAAAAATCTGGACTTGTCGTAAGTTTTTGCTCTGCATGCAATATACATAAGTACTTGAAATGTAAACTGCTGTAACTTGAACTCTTCACCATGGAATCATTATTCTTCATTTCCAAAATGTTGCTGATAAACAAAATTAAATGAAAAGTAAACACAGGCTGTCAAAGAAAACCAACCAGCCCTTTGGTTAACACAGCAAAGGGAGGACATTTTAAAATGGTCTGTACAAGTCATGTTCAAAAATGTAGCCCTTATACTTATTCCTGTCTCGATTAAGAGCCTGATCCAAGTCCCATTAAGATCAATTGAACGATTCCGAATTACTTCAGTGGTAGTTGAACTGGGGCCTTTCTGACCAGGATCCCAGTCCTGCAAAGTAATATGTGTGTGCAGGATTGAGCCCCAAGGTTACTGTCCCAAATTGATCCCAGAAATTTTAGCTGTTTACTGTTTTTAATTTCAAACTGAGTCATGAATAAACCAGTTCTAAAATAATTACAGATGTTTTCTGTTTCATATAAGAATCTGAAGTATAATCATCTTTCTGACTGCAGACAGATGGTATAATTGCTACAAAAGCAACTGCAGAAAAATTTTATCTGTTAAAAATATGATCCTATTATAAAGCCCAGGGTTAAAGCTTATTTATTGTTTAAGTTTATTTCAGTATTAAAACTGGCTTTCATTTTCTATAGGCCTGACTTTTCATTTATGTACACAAGAGTGAATTGGAACTAACTCCATGGATGTCCATGGATGTCTCCATGGATGGAGCTATGGTCATGTAAATCTAGTATAAGTGACAGAAGAATCACTCTCTCTAAGGTTATTTTTGTGAGTCAGTGAACTATTCAATTTCCTATAAGAGTGACTGTCACTTTTTTTTAAAATTCTGAGGACTGTTTCATTGTGTGGATGATCCCAACCATGGCTGATATTTATAACCCCCATTTCTTTTGTGAATTCTGGTGGTCTCATAGACCACAAGAAATAATCCCTTACTGGTGGACTATGAACAATAGTTTGAGAACTATGTTCTTGTTAAAATTACCATCCCATTGGCACGCAGCAGTGGTCCACTGGGTATTGGTGGTCCATGGAGCAGTTCCAGGGGCTCCACAAAGTTGCTTCCATCACTGTGGTAAAATATCTTTGTTTTCAAGCAGTGACACTTCCTGCTACTTGTAGCCCAGGTTAGATGTTTCTGGGACCCCTAGAAGATCTTTATGGCCAGCTAAACTTAAAAAGTAGCACCTCACTGCACCCTGTATAGTTGCTTCAGGTTTTTCTTTGTCAGTTTTTTCACTTGTTTAAATCCAACCATGATTAAATTTGCAGATTGCGCAAAAGCTGCAGGTGGAGCAAACAAGGAGGCCAGGACCAAACTGCAAAAATTGACCTGAAGAGATTAGAACAGGAGGGGTGAGTTGGGGGTACAGGCAAGTAGGAGAGATTCAATAGCAATACCACTAAAGCACTGCACTCAAGCCGAGGAAATAAATGGCACAGATATGGAGTCTGATTCTGGTCTCACTATACTTTATGGATTTAACTAGGATCAAAATCAGGCCTTTGAAGTTTAGGTTAGAGTTTTGAGTATAGAACTGGAAGGAAATCAGGAGGCCTGAATCCTAGTCCAGTTTTTCTATTGATCTGCCATCACCTTGGGGAAGTGACATTACCTTGCTGTGCCTCCTCTCTAAAATATGGGTAATACTTACTTCCTAGGCACAATAGTTATGGGGGTTAATAATTAATGTTTGTAAAGTGTTTTAAATTATGTGTGCTATACAAGCGCTAAGTATTATTATTATAGGCAGGCTAACTTTCAATCTAAGTGAACTTGTCTGTGACTGTAATCTCTGAATAATGTCACTGTGACATTGCCTCCCTTCTCTCTCCTAACAGATGATCCTTTTTTCAGCCTGTTGCATCTGCGGACTAATTGGAGGAATATTAAATTTTCAGTTCCTTCGTGCTCTGACAAAGAAGTCCTCCACTCTCTATTCTTTGCATCTTACTTCCATGTCTCTTGCATGCATTGGAATTGGAGGTTGCACACTTTCTTCCTGGCTCACTTGCCGGCTAGCCAGCTATGAACAAAGGAGAATGTTCTCCGAAAGGGAGCATTCCCTTCATCATTCCCATGAAATGGCAGAGAAAGTGAGTTGGGTGCCTTTCCTTATTTGGTCTGCTTTTCTTACAAAGCAACTGTATGGGTTAACATATGCAATTATATAGTGTTGTAGCTATGGTGGTCTCAGGATACTAGAGAGACAAAATGGGTGAGGTAATGTCTTTTAAGAATTTGGTCCACTAAAAGGTACTACCTCACCCACCTTGTCTCTCTAACATATGTAATAATTGGCAGTAAGTTAATTCAGTTTTCGACTACATATGAGGAAGAGCTTCTGGGAAATAAAATGTTATCATTCTGTATAAGCTTTATTCTGTTGCAGTATATGTCGTTATTTTTAGGTGGTGCATCTTTGCAGTGCATCCATTTCAGTGAAACACATCCATTTTCAACATAATTCCATTGTATAGCTATTCAAAGGCTTAGCTTCTAAATATAGCACCTCATAAATAATTGAAAATCTTAGTTATATGAATTATCATGTATTGTACTGGGAAAAAAGCACAGAAAGCTTTCTGTACCCACATCATTTCATGTTTCCAGGATTTAATCAATTCTTTCCTCTCCCTTCATACTCAGTTTAAAAAGCAGGCTATGTAACCACAACGGCCACAGTTTTCAAACCTGAATTAGTAAAGTTAAGCACCTAGATCCGTATTTAGACACTTAAATAAGGGTAATCCCGTTTTCAAAGGTACTAAGCACTTATAGCTTCTACTGGTTTGGTTTTTTTTTAATTTAGGTGCCTAAATAGGGATTTATGTGCTTTAAATTTAAGGTTGAAGATGTTGGCCAAAAGGAATATAGGATTCGTAAAGCTATCTACTCAGTGTAAGAATATGATTCTTGCCCTGGGAGTGAAATATTCATTTTGATCCTGGGGCTTCTATAAGGGCAGGATGCACTATTCCTTTCATTCGAGAGGTATAGTGTTTATAGAGAAGGGGATCAGGAGTCAGGAACATGGGTTCTATGTATGCCTTTACAACTGACTCACTGTGTGACCCTGCACAAATCTGCTCTGTGCTTGCTCACCTGCCTGTATTAGATATACCACCTCCCGCAGAGGTACTTGGAATGATATATGTAAAGCTTTGTGAGATTCTTAGATAAAATGTGATGTAACAGTGACAAATATAAGGGGAAATGACTGCTTTGCGGTCTGATCACTACTCATTACTTTCTTAACTGAGATTCGATTCCATGCAGAACTATAGCCTGGACTTGCCTAAAAATGTTAAGAAAATATTGCTACATTTTAAAAAATTGCCACAATTATATATTGCCTTAATATGACTAAACTTCATTATTTCTTTTTAATTCTATATGTAATATAGTCAAATGCACCTCCTAAATGTCCCAATAATAATAATAATAATACATAATCTCTAATGCAGTACTTTCTTATATGATAATACAACATAATTTGATTTATATAGTATCTTTCATACACACTCTTTCACAAAATCTTTACAGAGTTAAATAGCATAGGTACTACATTAAAATAATGTACAGAGAATAAATTAAAGAGGGAGAAAAGATACATTTCCAGATGGAATTTGAAACAGAACAAAGTCAATGAGGTAGATACAGGAAGACTGTTCCAGGTGGTAGGATATGCAAAGGAGAAGGCTCTTGCATCAACAGTGAGAAGAGGACAGAGAGGAGGCCTTATGCAGGATAAGAACAGGGAGAGGAGTAGAGAAAAACCATGCCTGAAAGGACAAATCTTTCAAAGTACATTAAGCCCAGGGCATGTCTTTTAAAACAACGGAAGGCAATTTTAAAATTAATAATAAATTAGGCCCCAATCAAACATAAGTTTAAAGTGTTTTATATACAATAATATTTTGTATATTTTATACTGATACAGTAATATAGACATGTACTATATGTGCATATGTTTGTGCTATATTTATTGTATAATTGTTATATTTATATTAGAGATTGAGGGGTATTGAAATAACCGACCTGCCCAGCTGCCCGGTGGTTCCCCCGACACCAGAGTTACCTCCAAGGTATGCTGAACTCTAGGCAGCTACCATGTTATGTCATGTCACTTCAGAAAGTCCCACCTCTAAGAGGAAGGCATAGTTTCAGCTAATCAATGTTGGCTTTGATTAGCCAACTTCTGGACTCCCAGAAGTACTGCATTCAGGAAAGGTACTAACAGTCAGTGAAATAATTCTGCAGGGTGGAGTGCTGTGATTTGGAAGTAAGTCAAGTATTTACAATATTCGCTCCAGTTGTAAACATCCAAACAATCTTGTTTGGAGGTACCCACTGTCAGTTCACGCCACTTCTAATTTATGTGCTTCTTCATGTCTTAAATCCAACACCGCTTTTAAACTTAACTATAGTTTTATTGCTTAGATAGAAATGTCAGGAAAATGATTGTGAATATTTCATTCTGAAATGATAAGTACATTCAAATAGCAAATGTTGGCAATAAATTAAAGTGATAGAAATGGGAAACAGAGACTTTCACTTCATGGCCACTAGCTCATATGTAACCCAGCTGACAGAACATTACTATTATCTAGAGCAGGGGTCTCAAACTCAAATGACCACGAGGGCCACATGAGGATTAGTACATTGGCCCGAGGGCCGCATTACTGACACCAATCGCCCGCTGCCCTCGGCCATGCCCGCACTCCACCCCTTCCATGAGGCCCCACCCCTTCCCCAAAATCCCCACCCCAACTCTGCCCCCTACCTGTCCCCAGGGGGTGCAGGAGGGGTGTGGGGTGGGGTGGGGACTCAGGGTAGGGAGTTGGGGTGTGGGGTGCAGGAGGGGTGTGGCAGGGGGTCAGGGTGCAGCAGGGGGCTCAGGGCAGGGGGGTCGGGGTGCAGGAGGGTTTGGGGGTGCAGCAGGGTCTCAGGGCAGGGAGTCAGGGTGCAGGAGGGGTGCGGCAGGGGGCTCAGGGCAGGGGGGTCAGGGTGCAGGAGGAGTGCAGGGTGCAGGAGGGTCTCAGGGCAGGAGGTCAGGGTGCAGGAAGGGTGCAGGGTGTGGCAGGGGGCTCATGGCAGGGGATTGGGGTGCAGGAGGGGTGCAGCAGGGGGTCAGGGTGTGGGAGGGGTGGGTGTGGCAGGGGGTCTCAGGGCAGGGGGTCGGGGTGCAGGAGGGGTGCAGGGTGTGGCAGGGGACTCAGGGCAGGGGGTCAGAGTGCAGGAGGGGTGCAGGGTGTGGCAGGGGACTCAGGGCAGGGGTCGGGGTGCAGGAGGGGTGCAGCAGGGGGCTCAGGGCAGGGGTCGGGGTGCAGGAGGGGTGCAGCAGGGGGCTCAGGGCAGGGGTTCAGGGTGCAGGAGGGGTGTGGGCTCTGGCCTGGCATGCACTGGGGGCAGGCTCCCTGCCTGCCTGCCTGCCCTGCACTGCCCTGCCCCCACGCTGCTTCAGCAAGCTCCTGGAACCTGGGGGAGGAGGGGCACAGGGGTCTGTGTCACTGTTGCATCCAGGCACCACTCCCACCAGCTCCCATTGGCCGCAATTCCCCGTTCCCGGCCAATGAGAGCTTCTGGGGGCAGTGCCTGGACGCATCAGTGACACAGACCCCTGTGCCCCTCCTCCCCCAGGTTCCAGGAGCTTGCCGGAGCGGCGCAGGGGCAGGGCGGCCAGGCAGGAGCCTGCCCTGCCCCCAGTGCGCGTTGGGTCCGAGCCTTTGTACGTAAACGCGGGGGGGCCGTGGGGAGCTCGCGGGCCACAGAAAATAACCCCGCGGGCCGCGTGTTTGAGACCCCTGATCTAGAGCAATGATACACAGACCTCAGTGGTTCAGAAGCCAAATTAGTGATCAACATTACCCAAAAAAGCCACAGCAGTGTGAATTCATTGTTTCATTTACTATAGTACCATATATGCATATTTGAACAGTATGACGAGGAAATGTTTAGTTTATATTATTCTCACAGCAAAATGACTGCCCATTTTATCAACTTTATTTATTATTTTATCAACTACCATTGGTTAATAACCTAGTCAAAGCATCCTGATTGGCTAATAACTTAAATTGGTTAATAATCAATTCATACTATGTTTTAATATCATGTGCTGCAAAGGACACATTAAAGAGCCCCTTGCAGCTCTGGCACCTCAGTCTGAGTATCACTGATCTAGAGGTTGATTGATAGCTTATGTGAAATGGCTTTGGTGACCTCAGCAGACCAGTATCTACATCACAATGACCACTTCCAGAGCTCGCATTAACTGGCACCCTTTGGGGCATCTCAGCAGAGAGGCCAAGGTCTCAATGGACAAGGAGACTTACCATTTCATTCCTGGTTAGATTGCCCTCCAGGTCTGAGTGGAAGCACATTGGCAGGACAGTGTGAGGAAGCTTGCACTACTGCCATCTGTGATATATATCTGTTCTGTGGATAAAGACTGTCCGTCTCTAGGGCAGTCCGTCTAGCACCTTTCGTAAGAACGCAACTCACATGAAAAAAATGTGGTGATTTTTCTTTTTATAATGTGATTTATTTTTTTAAGATAAAGCTTCGCTGAATGTTGGCATTTAGGGCTTGTTAAATATTTACTAGACCATTAGTTAAATACTTTTTCAAGATCAATAAAATAATTGTAATTTTGATCAGTCCTTTTTATTCTTGTTACAGGAAATGACAGACAATATGAGCAATGGAGGACCACAGCTGATTTATAATGGAAGAGTGTATGAAAAGATTTAAAAGTTCAAGGAAAAAAATATTTTTACGATTTTCTTCAGGACAAACAAACAGACACCAAGAGACTGAGATGAAATGGAAACAGTCTTGGCTTTTATTGCTAGAATTTCACAACTGCAGAACAGCACAGTTGCATTTCCCTTTAGAAACATACCTGAAATTTCTCTCCCAAGGATTTTGTGGATATACAGTATTTATTCACTCCATCTCTATTGCTTTTTTTTTCTTTTTGTCTGAATAACTTTCCAGAATTATTATAGCACTCGAGATAGACTTTTCAGACTCTTTTTCTCATGAAAACTTTTTTAAAAAATCCCATTTAAATGGAGAGGGTTTAACCAGTAGATTGTACAGTGCAGAGAGTGCAAATTAGACTTGTACAAAGTTCGCATTACACATGCAGAGTCCAAATGAGTGAAAGATGAGAGTGCTGAAAACAACACTGATGTCTTTGTTTTGAAAGACAGAATGCTTTAAGAATTCCATAAATCAAAACCTCAACAATGCCTTGTTGTAAAGAAATTGTAAATATTTCCAATTTGTGAATGAAGTATATTTCGTAATTTGTTCATAATAGATGACAAATAAAATGAAATCTAAAACTGAGAATAATTCATTTTTGCTTGTTAGAAAGATCTGTGAATCTGGATCATTGTATTTGCATATTTGCACATAATATCAAAATGTCCTTAATAGGGGGTAGAGCAGAAACAAGACAGAAGACGGTGAGGGTGGAATGGTAGAATGGCCGGGGCAGAACTGCACCTTGGCAATTCTGCATGCTTGTAATTGCCCCTGGGGGATATTGAAGCAATGGTACATCTCAAGGCAGCACTCAGCACTAACCTAGTATGTTTCTGAAACCAAACAGGTCCTCACAGACCCTTAATAGGGAGGCATAATCTGTACCATTGCATGTATATATACGGCAAGCAGAAAAATACATACATATCTTATAATATACATGAACATATGCAATATACATGTATACACATTTGTGTACTATACATGGACAATGCATGATTATGTGGGCGTGATGTAAAAATCTTCAGCATGAGTTTGATATGGTAAATTTATGAGGGTGACAAAATACAAGTGAGTTATGCTGGGCTTCCCAAATGATGGCAGATGGAATTTTTATGCCACCCCAGAGCATATACTGTAGGTATCATGTGTATTGCAGAAAATAAATTAAGGAATGCTTTAGAGTTTTTAGAAATTTTATTCATGCTATTTAAAAGAAATCCCTCCATTATAAAGCCAGGTGCCTTAGTTACCCTGAGCGCAGATATAAAAGGCTCAGAAGGAGTCATAAAAACCTCTGCAATTATGTAATATAGCTTTCTTTTATACATAAAAATGTCACAGCCTTGAAGTCTCTTAGCTTGGGATATTCTAGGGCTACAAGGGAGATCTGCATCCTGTTAGAAAGTTGGGAACTGCCCCTTCCCCATGATATAAAGCTCCTATTTCTAGTCCTACACTGATAAGTTATATTGGACTTTAAAGTCAGAGTGCAAAGCCCTGAGAGCACACTATGGATCTTCTGCACTTCTGTTGTGGTGAACCATAGATCTGCTGTAAGGCCTCAGTCCTGCAAGCCCTTATGTGCATGTGTAAATGCATACGAATAGTCCCATTAAAGTCAGCGGGACCATTCATGTGCATAAAATAAAGCACCTGAATACATTTTTGCAGACTCACTGCCTAAATGGGCATTTCAGGAGCAGCTCAGTGCAAAGGAATCCCTGGCAGGTGTAGAACTAGAATAGATAGCTCCACAGAACGCCTGTTTCATCCAGTATAAGGGGTTACTGGGGCATGATAAGAGGGAGATGGAGTGTGACAGAGGAGCCTCCAGAATAGGGTTGCCAACCTTCTCGTTGCACAAAACCGAACACCTTCCCCCACTCTCACTCACTTTTACTGGGCTAGGGCTCCAGCTGGAGGTGTGGGCTCTGGGGTGGGGCCAGAAATGAGGGGTTCAGAGTGTGGGAGGGGTCTCCGGGCTGGGGCAGGGGGTTGGGGTGTGGGCTCTTGGAGTGAGTTTGGGTGTGGGAGGGAGCTCAGGGCTAGGGCATAGGGTTGGAGTGCGGGTGGGGGTGCAGGCTCCGGGATGGAGTTTGGGTGCAGGAGGGGGATCCAACCTAGGGCAGGGGGTTCAGGGTGTGGGCTCCGGCCAGGTGGCACTTACCTCAGGTGGCTCCCAGTCGGCAGCTCAGCGGGCTAAGGCAGGCTCCCTGCCTGCCTGCCCTGGCTCTGCGCTGCTCCCAGAAGCAGCCACCACGTCTGGCCCCTAGGCGGAGGCGAGGCCAGGCGGCTCTGTGCAGTACATGTTCCCTGCACCCGCAGGTGCCACCCCCGCAGCTCCCATTCGCCGAGGTTCCCGGCCAATGGGAGCTGCAGAGGCAGTGCTTGGGGTGGGGTCAGCACGCAGAGCTTCCCTGATTGCACCTGCGCCTAGGGGCCAGACATGGTAGCCTGCCTTAGCCCCGCTGCACTGCGGACCCAACTTTTAACGGCCCGGTAAGTGGTACTGACCGGAGCCGCCAGGGTCCCTTTGCAACTGGGCGTTCTGGTTGAAAACTGGACACCTGGCAACCCTACTCCAGAACTCTGTGGGTTAGGCTTGTCTCTAGTTATTACATTTGGGATGACTGTATTACTTAGGGGTAGCAGGTTCCTAAACTTTTTAGAATCCCAAAACAAAACCAACAACCATCTATATGAAGCAGTGACACAGTGAAGGTACAATATCTTGTGAGACATCAGAGCTAGAAATAAGTGCTTTATCCCACTTGAGAGCATCTGGAAATTTATGATCCTATAATGTTTCTTTCAATCCCTGGAAGGACATGAGATCTCAGATGTTAAAATCATTTAATTATTATGAGTAGAAAAGCTATTTACTTATTTTTGGAGGTTTCTAAAAACAGAGCCACTGATCCTGCAAACACATACACACACACTTATCTTGACGCATGTGAGTAGGTCCAGGTTGGGACCATAGTTATAATTTTTCTTTCTCTGGGACAATTGTCAGTATACTAAGGTAGCCTGGCTCTACAGATAGGGGATTACAAATAACTAAATAATATTCCCACAAAAATATATTAAAACATCTTTAAAAATTCAGGAATAGATTTTCTGTCAAACATGTCACATAAAACCAAAATCATAAGGAGGTTTTACTTATACTTTATGTATAAAGTATACTTTACTTATAAAGCTTTTACTGACACTTATTTTCCATGTTTTGCAAAACATACTTGTGCCATTGAAACTTGAGGAGAGTAAAGCAGCATACTAAACTCATGCTCATAAAACCTTTATACCACATCACATTATTGTGCATGTGGTCTGTGTATCTATAAATAATATATATGCACACACAATTTGATTGAGGGTGTCTTAGTATTGCATTTAAGCTGTCTAGTGTCTAAAGCTATTTTTACTTGCCGTCTAATAAAATTAGTTACAAAATGTGGGCTGCAGAACACAGTTGCTGAGAAATCATATTCCAGTTTTGTAATTCAGATATAATTCATAATGCCAGTACTGCCAACCCCAGGCATTTACAAATCATGTGTCAGGCCTCAAAATATCATGAGATTGGTTTGAAATCATGAGGGTTTTTTTTTAAATAACTGTTGGGTTCTTTTTATTTGCTTTCTGGTGTTTCAGCCTTTACCATTCATGTTTTCAAGCTTTTCTCTGCACGCAAGAGGATAGACGCTTTCTTCACATTTTCAATGAAAACTGAAAGTCTTGTATAATCACATGACTCCAGAAGGTTAGGCTTTAAGAAAAGCAACACAGGTTGTGAGACTCATGATAAAATCATGAGAATTGGCTACACTGTAATACAAAACCTTTAACCAGAAATTATACCCTAATTAATTAACTAATTAATTCTTTAAGGAGAAGCCACTTGGTAATGGCTCTGTGAGAATGTCCTGCTTATGACCTTGAAAATGATTGTTTGAAACTTTGAGCCAAATTTTCAATTGGGCCCTAATCCTGCTTACACTAGCCCACAACTGTGCACCACAGTTTGAGTACCAACAGCTATGTGTGCAAGTCACTTGTACACACAAAACCATCAACTCCCAGCCCAGTGGGGGTAGTGGTGGTGGAAGATCTAAGGCCCCTAGACCTCAGAGAGCACCCATTTCCTCAAGCTTTGCACAGGGAAGGTGATCCTAGAGATTGTCGGCTATCTGAAGCCTGGATCCCAATCATACAATGGAACTGCACAGTTCTGCTACTTTGCAGGGCATAGGCACTTGCAGAGGTATCTGTGTGTGTATGTGCGTAGGTTCTGAGCCAAAAAAAACCAAACACAAAGTATAATTAAATTGCTCTTTCTTACTCTGCTGACAAGTCTGTAGCATGTAGACAAGTGGGCCAATAACTACAATATGAGTTTTACATTGACGCCTTTTATGAAAGCCTTTTAAATGCAAAACTGGTGATCAGTAATTGACTATGTAATTGAAAAGAACAAAGAGCTGCAAAATACATTTAATAAGCCTTTTCTGATCATTTTTTTCTTACTGGTTAGCTCAGCTGACACTACTGACTGGTCTGGCTGTTCAGTACACGTGACATACTAACTAAGGCCAAATTTTTAAACTTGGGTGTCTAAACATTAGGCATCAAAATCTGTTTTTAAGTACCTAAATAAGTGTTGTTATTTTCAGCGATGCAAAAGCACCCATAGATTTTGATGCAGTTGTTCCCAATTAACATTGGAGCAAAAGTAGATTCAAGCCCTGATTCTGTAAGGTATATTCAACATAGAAAGCTCTTCCCCTTTCACAGCAATGTAAAACTTTAGGCAAAGTTCTCAGCCCCAGGAAGGTACAGGAAGGAAAGAAAACAGCACTATATCGGAGTGACTTCTTTGTCTCTTCTATTTTCCAGTGACGTGTCCCATGGGGCCCTTGTATACCTATCTTGGCCCCATAACATTCCAGGAAAATTGGACTAGGATTATCCAAACAGAACCACAGTCTGAATAAAATACACAGTAGATTTTATAAAATACAGTTTGATTGGAATGAACATGCTAAATCCACCAGTTTTTATGAAACAGATTTTTGACCTCCAGGTGTATTTGAGAGGCTAGATTGGAAAGGCAATTGTATCCCTAATTCTAAAGCTATGGAAAAATACCCACCACTATTATACTGAAAGCAGTGACCCAAGGGTGGGAATCTATAACTGCCACATTTGTAGGAAATGTTATTGACTTAGAGAGGCAGCTTCTTTGCCACGTAAGTGTCGGGGCAATTAATTTAGGGACAAACAAAACCCCACCTGTGGCTGTGGTGGGCTCTAGGCAATAGAATTGGTATAGTTCTCCTTCACAAGGGATAAGGCTGGATTCCAGGGAACTATGCACCACAACAATTGCACAGAGCTCAACTCAATGGAAGAAGGCCATAGGTAAGTTGGATCGGGCAGGACCTCCTTTTGCCACCTCTATGTAATGGACATGAAGGTCTACCTATGCCATGAGGCTAAAATAACTTGTGTAGACAGCTTCACAGCCACTCTGTGAACGGGGTGGATGGTGCTCTCCCTCCCCCAGTGCACAGGTGTAGTCCCATCAGTCTGAGCAATAGGCTGATAATTTGTCCATTTATTTCTGGAAGGCAAGTGTTTTAGAGATTTTATTGTGAGTCTTGGATAAGTTTCACACAAATAAACTATGAGTGTATATAAAATTGTCAGTTTGTATTTTTCCCTTATAACAAGTTTGTTTTTCTCAAGGATATCTTTTACGTCCAGTAACCACTGAGTCACAGTGGGTGGCTTTGTTGATTTCCACATCAGTGCAATTCTACTTTTTGTCACTAGAAGGGTTATTTGAAGAACTCGTTTCTGAAGTACCTCAAACTTTAATCCTATCATCCGCTGCAATGTGAGTGCTTCTAAAAATACCATACAGTGGTGATACAGACAGTGAGGTGGCATTGCTGATTCATCTGAATGCAAAACAACTTTGTTTCCAATGACAATAATGGCTTGGGGTAAATTAAGATATGGTCTCATAGGAACTTGCTGGAGTGGAAAGTGGAAACAAATGTATGCTCACCCACATCCACACAGTTTTAATATTTTGATCACAAGCACAATATGAGCTCTCACATGCCACAGAGTTTCCCTACTGTGTTGTATAAAGTTCCACAGGAATGCAAAGACACACAAATCAATAGAACCATGTCCACTTGAGGAGTATCATTGCCTACATTTTACAGATAAGGAAACTGAGATTGTACAAGGTTACTTCTGCCAGGTCTGTAATATGGCAGATCCAAATCTTGTCCCCCACTTAGCCAAACTGCCTTTCAGAATGAATGTGTAAAATCTAGGTGCTTGGCTATGGCTTTTGTAATCAAGTTGCTAACCACTAAACCATGTACTTTCCCCCCCCCCCCCCGCCCGAGCCAGGAATAAAAGCCAATCCTGATACCTACCATTTCATTGATCTCTTGCAAATAGCTGTGTAACCCACTGCCAAAGTTTGTGGTGTGTGGTGATCCCTCTAGTGGCTTTTGAGGATAACAGCCTACCATTCATTTAATTTAAGTGAAAGAGATCTGCCCTGAAGGTTCTGGGTTCAAACTTTGCTGATGACATATGGGGGTCATTATGGTTCCACATGATAGAATTTTGGAGTGTGGAAGGAGGAGGGGCATTAGTTTTTGTTTCACAAAATTTAGGAAATTTCATACTTAAAAAAAGGTACATTAAAAAGACATGATTAAGGCTGCAAAGTCAAGCACTCAAAATGAGGAAATTCCAGAATTAAGATTTGAAGGTCAGATGGGACCATTATGATCGTCTAGTCTGACCTCCTGCATGACTGAGGCCATAGTATTTCACCCAGTAACTCCTGCATCAAGCCCATTGCTTCTCACTGAGACAGAGCATATTTTTAGACAGACATCCAGTCTTGATTTGAAGACTTCAAGTGAGGAAGAAGCCACCACATCCCTAGTTCCAATGGTTAATAGCCCTCGCTATTCAACACTGAAGCCTTATTTCAAGTCTGGCTTTGACTAGTTTCAGCTTCCAGCCTTTGGATCTCATTATGCCTTTGTCTGCTAAATTAAAGAGCCCTCTGCTATCAGAAATCTTCCTGTCATGTAGGTGCTTATAGATTATGATCAAGTCATCTCTTAACCTTCTCTTGGATAAACTAAATAAATTGAGCTTCTTGAACTCTGTTACTGTAAGGCAGATTTTCCAGACTTTGAAACATTCTTGTAGCTCTTTCCTGAACACTTTTCAATTTGTCCAGGCAACCTTATTCTTCCACAGTTGTGTGTATGAATGTTGGTAGAATCTTAGATTATATGATCACATATCCCAATCCTTCTCTTGCCTCTACTGGGGCCATATAAGGTATTCTAGCCATAGTGGTGATGGGGAAAGAGAGACTTAATATCTGTAGTGCACCTTGCAAAATTTTGGAGAGATCTTCCGGGAGTCTTCTCTTTCCCTGATTGCTATAAAAGAGGGAGTCTTTGGATTGATAGACCCAGTCTTCTCTCTGTTTTGGAGGTGTCAATCCAGAGTCTATCCATTCAATTCCACTGAGGCAGGCAGTCATCGAGACAGGAATCCACCCCCCTACAGTGGGGGGCACCATACCACATACTCATTCTCGGTGCTTTACACTTGAGTGCCTCTGCTGATGTCACTGGCCATTTGTCACAAATGGCAGTTAGGCTGGCTGTAGTCTGGGTCTCTCTCCCTCGGAATGGGGGAGGAGTTGGGTATCTGCCTAAGAGATAAATGGCTGACTCACAAATAAGTGCTTTTTTGTTCCTCTCAAGAAAAGCATATGCTAGCCTCTTCAGACTCCATGCTATGGAAACTATTGGGCCCAGGATTTGGGACACAGAATTTACTCAGCAACGGGAGTAGCCAGATTGAACATTTAACAAAACAGATCTAAAACGAGTTCCAGGGACATCATCATTGTGTCTATTTTGTTGCAGTTTGCAGCTCAAGTAAATGTTGCACAATTCTTAGCCGAGTGGTAACTGTATCACCCTTCAAGTGTGTTTGTATGGGCACAAACCAATCTATCCTGTCCCTGTTACAGTTCTGGGGAAGTTTGAAAAAGACAAGTTTGATTTCTGAGAAAATAAACAGAATTACAAAATTGACAGGTCATAACATGAAAGTGTAAACAAAGTTTCATGGTAACTGAGGCCAAAGTATCTTTGAAATTCCCCAGGTTAAAAGCAGTTCTCTTGGAATGAACCTATGACAACTGCTCCCTTGGTTTTTTATGCTTAGGATTTGGGATTCATAAGCAAGATATTAATTAAAAAAAATACCTCTGTGTCTGCTTCTCTTGTAGCTCAAGGTCTCTTTTAATTGGATTCATTTTATGACTAAAGCATAGGTAAGTATGCATTTGGGGCCTGAAGAAAGGGCACCTTTGCCTCCCAAACACCCCCTTCCAGCTGAGTCTGGCTGTAGTGGGGGTTAATCAGTCCTAGCTTTACTGAGTTTAGGAACATGTTCTCTGAAAGTCCCTAGCTGGGGCAGATAGGGGAACCCAGACCCACTCACTCCATTGAGTTCTCGCTCAGAGACAGCCAGAACCAGACCTTCTCAGTCCCTAGCTATCCTGGTGCTACTTCCTACTTTAGAGTCTTCCCCAGCCTCCTGCCTAATTTCTTCCTCTTTGGAGCATTAGTTTTCTCTGACAGCATCTCACCAGTTTGCTGAAGGGCTCCTCTATCTCCTCTGGAGTTTCTCCCTCTAACTGAGGTCCTTAACCTTTTGATTCCCAGTTCCTTTCCTACCTAATTAACTGCCTCAGTGAGTTAACTACTCCCAGCTGAACCTGCCTCATACTCCCATGTGGACCCTGTCAGAGGTATGTTAGGTATCTGACCAGTGCTGAAGTTCAGCTACCCTCTGCCAGGGCCTGATTATCCCATCTTTCTAATTTAATGTCACTCTTCAGGAGTGCATGTAAGCATTTGCTTAACTTTAAACATGTGTTAAATGCCATTCCTGAATAGGAATGCTTTCCTGAACTGAGGTCTAATACTGAGTAACAATATGGACTTTAATAATTACTCCAGATTTGCACTGGTGTTACTGAGAGGAGAATCAGGCCCTTTATCTCCACAAATGCAGCCCCAAAACCATTGCAAAATTTCAATTGATACTCATGGGAGTTGTGCGCAGATCAGGGACACTCTGTGAACCATGGTGCTGATCAATCAGGATAAGTTTCATATGAAACCTATTTTATTGTTTTCAATTAATGTAAGCCTAAAACATCTTAATTCTGAGCCTCTTAGTTTTAGCTGTAATGATTGCCTTACAGTTCCCATTTTTTACAAGATAAAAGTTCACATTTGAATTTTGAAGGCTTGGTTGGAAAGATTTACTTTGTATTTATATACATGTGCATTCTGGGGACTTCCAGACCATTCATCAAGTTTGGCAAGGAATGGAAACACAGCAAATCGCCACCATCTTACTGGCAAAGAGGAGGATGACTGTCAAAACAGTGCATTTATTTATAATAAAGAGTTGAATTGTCAGTACTCCCTGTTTGGAGATGCTCATTTTTGGCATCTATATTTCTGTGTTCATACTGATGTCTTAAGTAAAGCAAAGTAGGAACTTTTATTTCCAAATAAAGTTTCATAACTTGGCCGACATGTTCATTTTACAAGTATAAGAACTTTAAATCCTTTTCCATGGAAACATATATACTATTTCATTCCAAAAGTGTACAACAGCCAAGGAGTTCAATTATTGTAAATCCATACATCAGAGATTGCCAGTTACTCCTAACTACTGGCTCAGAACATGAATTAAAATGGCATCTACTTGCCAGGAAAATTACATTGCATGTAAGAATGTTCACAAAGGTTCTCTTGAAAATTACACTGAATGCAGTTGCTTTGAGACCTATGAGGAGACCATTTCCCCTTAGGAATCCCCAGGTTTCTCAACTGAGTTGGAAATAAGCAAAATACAGGCAGTAAGCACACATACCAGCTATGTTTTTATCAGTGTGTATACAGGCAGGCGAAGAGAGAGAAGCACTTGGCAGCTAGGGGTTCAGTTACTTCTGTCAGCTAATTATTCATGGAGCATGCCCAAGGTTCTATTTTGAACAGAGCTTACTTAGGCATGTTTCCTCCTACTCTGAGAACTAGAAAGAAAGGATCAGATTCTATTACCCTTAACTCATTCTGAGTAGTGTCTTCCTACACGAGCAATCCCTACACTACTTGGACAGTGTAAAGCAGACTGAAAGTGAGTCTAAATGTAATTTAAGCCCACTTTAAGGTTTGTTTACATGGGACCTTAAGAGTTTGGGCCTTTGCTTCATCAGCACCACCCAGCATAGCTATTGCTTCTCGTTCTGCACTTCCAGGAGTGAACCTACTGAGAGTCACTGATCCCTTGTCTTTATCACTAGCATTTTGAAACGAACTATTAAAAATGCCACTTCAAACTAACAAATACATTTAACCGCCCTGAGGACTTATTTTTCCCATTGCTTACCCTGGTATAAACCTGGATTATCCCCATTAAATCACACTGTTGTAAATCCAGTGTGAGAGAAGAATCAAGCTCTGCGCATACATCACTAAGACACATCCACAGACATACGATGCATGTGCAAATTAAGTAAGGACCGGTAAGATTTGCAAGCAGCATGAACATTCAAGAAATGAATAAACTTGTTCCAGTCTGTGTATTTCGAGACTGTCCTTTCCTATGATCTACTAAAACAACAGTTACCATAATTTCCAGTATCACGTTAGTAAGACTATTATCCAGAAGAATTTCCACTGCTTGCATCCAACGAAGTGGGTATTCACCCACGAAAGCTTATGCTCCAATACGTCTTTTAGTCTATAAGGTGCCACAGGACTCTTTGTCGCTACCCAGAAGAATGACACAGAACCATTATAGTGATCAGGCTATGTGAGAAGTTGTATCACTCAGCTCAATGTATGCTTTTAAGGAATTTTCTAATGACTACAGAAAATACTGTTCCTGCATTGCTACTACTGTATTAATGGAAGAAATCATGTCCTTACATAACCTTTTAATTGTAATATTGTATTGTATTAAACTTGAAGGAGTTACACCAATGATGTATTTGGCCCAATGCATTTATACCAAATCAGTCTTCATGGAAAGCTGTTCACAAGTCAGAGATGTCATGTATTATTTATCTGCTCCACACCCTGGCTGTCTTTCTACTCCCATGGCACTAGGCTGGATGCACCCAGGATTTGTTGACCTCCTACACAACCACTTTCTGTGGCTATGTGTATCTGGGGCTGATCCAATGCCCACTGAAATCAATAGCATCTTTGGATGAGAACCTTAACGCACTCCTTGCTGTATGTAACTTGCTCCTAAGGTTTTGGACCAATGGGAAGAAAATGATTTGTTGTGTTAATTGACATTTTAAAATGGCATGGTTATGATGACTTGGTAAAAAATGTACATATTGATTACTTAAACAGTTTTTCATAATGAGGTACGTTAATGATAACATAATGACGGTGTCAATACTAACAACAATAACAATAATGCTACCATAACCTAATTTCTAATTGCCAACAAATGTGTATTTAAATTGCTGCTTGTGATAATCTCTCAAAAGGAAGCCCTAACTATGCGGACCAGCTGCTTCCCTGCTGGGGCGGGTGTGTGTGTGTGGAATGGAAAAAAGAAAATTGGCATGTTTCCTGCTCAATGTGATGAAATAACATTATATAATAATAATAATGATAATAATATTTCTGAATTCTAAAGCACCTTCCATTCAAAGATCTCAAAGCACTTCGGAAACGTTAATTAAGCTTCACAACATCAGTGTGAGATAGGTATTATTGAACCAAATTGACGGATAGGTAAACTGAGGCAAAGAGGTTGCAGTAAAGCGACTACCCCAAAATCTCACATTCACTCAGTGGCAGAGATGAGCGATAGAGCTCAAGAGTTCTGGCTCCCACTTTAACCACATGCACATACATGATTCCAAAGTCATGTCAAAGTTGTTCTGTAAAAAAGCAATATTGAAAATTGTCCAGTACACATCAATCTCTTTGAAAAACAAGAAAGTGAAATTAATCATACTGCCAGACAATGTAAAGTGACTCTGAGAAACTCTTTAATGGCAACAGCAGAAGAGAAAAAGACATTTTAATAGTAGTAATATATGGCTTTCTGATCATTACCAGTGAGAACCTCCAGTACACTTTGCTTCAACCGGACATTAAATCCTCTAACCAGTTATTATCTGACCAGCAACGACCGAGAAAAAAAATAACAAAACATTATTCTGTAATTAAACTCAACATACCCACGGTAACTGCAACCCTCAGGGAATACTTTTTAGTAGATTTTGAAAAAAGAATGTTCAAACAGTTGAACTGCATGGTTCAGTGATACATTCCAGGAAATTTTTTAGCACATTTGGATCTTTTCTTTGGCTCCCAGGCATACAATGCAGTTGGAGATATTTATAAGCAAAGCAATTGACTTAAAGAAAAACAAAAGGTTATTTTTAACAGCATACAAATGTTTTCATATTTTTAAAATACAGTATTTATAATTAATCCAATTGTTTACTTTGTGTCAAGTGTTTGGAAAAGATTTTAGTTGTGCTTTTCAATCAAGCCTTTTGCAGATTCAAAACCCTCCTCACGAAAGCTTATGCTTAAATAAATTTGTTAGTCTCTAAGGTGCCACAAGTACTCCTGTTCTTTTTGCGGATACAGACTAACACGGCTGCTACTCTGAAACCTGACAATGCCACAAAGTGTTTCAGTAATAACCTGTTAAGTATTAGATGTATAACTTCACCAAAAGCATGAAGATTCATCCTTCCCACCAATACCTCATCTGCCCTCTATGTATACCTAAGATGTATGGCTCTGATCCTGCAAAAATGAACACGTGCACAGCTTTATGCACTGTGAGTAGCCCCATCAGTTTCAATGGGACTACTCACAGTGTGTTTAGTTAAGCATGTGTATAAGCCTTTGCAGGATTAGGGTCTATGTGTGTACAATACTGTGTGTGGCTATGCTGTCTGTACGCAGAATTTAGATCCCAATCCTGCAATCACTTAAGCATGTGAGTAACTTTATTTGCATTAGTGGCCCCATTGAAGTGCACTCATGTGACCACTCATGTGAGCAA
Source organism: Chelydra serpentina (assembly GCA_037349315.1). Taxonomy (NCBI): domain Eukaryota; kingdom Metazoa; phylum Chordata; order Testudines; family Chelydridae; genus Chelydra; species Chelydra serpentina. Next base: position 24,953,943 of record JBAIAC010000048.1, read on the forward strand.
AGTTATGCATGTGTTCAAATGTTTGTGGGATTGGGGCCTTATATTTTAAATTCCTTGAGGCTGGAAAAGTTATTTCTTCTGTGTTCCCTACTGCACCAAACATATTATTTGTATTTGGTATAAATAATAATAATCACATACTGTATTCAGCAGGAGAACCCACAGAGCTGGAGGGTCACAGCATTTTTTGAAGATGAAATGCTTTGAAAAGCTAATTGCAATTTGCAGACCTTACGCTACTGGTACGTTAGCTACCCCAGAAGGTATAGTGCAAATACACAGTAGTTGTGCTTTGAATTGTTCTTTCTATACCATACACTCTGAAATGTTATCTGAACTGTAGTTATACTGGTTGCTGTCACAGGGTGGCTAGCCCCTTAATGGATGATGGGCCACAGTCCATCTATGACAAGCTCAACTTGTCTTCCCAGGTGTGGAAAATGGGTCATGTGATGAATCGGGAAGTGGCTCACTTTGGTACTTCACTTTGAGGATTGTTTTGAACAGTTTTCACCCCCTCCCACACCGCAATCCCCTGCCCTAGCCCAGTAAAAGTGAGTGAGGGTGGGGGAGAGCAAGTGACGGAGGGAGGGGGGATGGAGAGAGTAGGGGTGGAGCCTCAAAGAAGGGGAAGGGCCTGGGGCAGCTCCTCGCACCAGCGCAGCAAGCCCGTGCCTGCGGCGGCAAGCCACGGGGGGGTGGCGCTCTTCCCTGCGGCGCTCCTCTGGCCGGGGGAGAGCGGGCCGCGGGTGGGCATGCCACCCTCCCAGCGGCGCTCCTCCGGACGGGGGAGAGCGGGGCATGCCGCGCTCCCTGCCAGCGCCCCGGCCGGGGGAGCGGGGCCGCGGGCAGCTTTTTTGCCTGGGGCAGCAAAAAAAGCCAGATCCGGCCCTGCCAGGGGCGGGGCCTTGGGACAGGGTGCAGGGTAAGGGTGTTTCGTTTTGTGCGATTAGAAAGTTGGCAACCCTACCTTTAAAGTTGCATTAACACAAGCCAATTTAGCAGATGTTTATTTGGTCCTTATTCAGGCAAATTCCCTTTGATTTCAATGGAAGTTTGTCTGTAGGAGGACTGAGTAAGCTAAATAAGAAATTTAGGATTTCAAAGGCCCATTGCCTTTGAATTTCACTAAACAGCAAAAAGAAAAAAACCCCTCACTAATCTCTATAAATGACATATTTGATTAATCATTTGCTTCAAAGAGAAGTAACACCACTGAGGCTGCACTTGGAGAACCGAGGGCAAGATTTCAATTGAGAGCAGGACTTTGCTCACAGTGCATTTATTTGATCGTTTTCACAAGTATAGGGATCACTAGGGATGTATTTTGGGCATAGCTCTCACAGCAGATGCCATTATTCTCATGTTTTGGTTTGTTTTAATATAACCATGACATCTTGGGATTTTTGCATGTGGGTGGATCATGGATGTGATGGTAAACAGTTGACCCAGTTTCGCTGAGAACCTTGACAGCTGCCAAGCTTAACCCTGAGCTGAGTGGGAAGCTAAGGAAAAAGCAGGAGCTCTGCAAACCTCACTGAGACTAATGCAACCCTGAAGACCAGGCCAATGAACTCTCAGAAAGGAGCTTCCTGTCCTCCAGGGACAGTAATGCCCACAAAGTAAAAGGCATTAAAGACAGAGAGAGAGAGAGTCAAGTTGAGTTTCCATCTGATAAGGTAATAGCTAGGCTCATAACTGTTCAGCTGTCATCACAACACAAACACGTTTGTACTAAGGACACAATCATGCACTATCATCCTATGCTATACACACTGCTGCCTCATGTCCAGAGGCCTGTCTCCTGCCTAAGCCCCAAGACGATCCACAAACCAGGAGAAGATATGCACTCCTCTGCCTAGCTCACGTGTGGGGCCCAATCCGGTAGGTGTGCTCAGACGCTGCCTACCAGATCAGGTCCTATTGAAAATCTGGCTGGAGGAGGTGTTGGGGCTCTGAATTGCCAAGTTTAAATCCCTTTGTGGATCTGGGTCCTGTTGACTGGCTCAAAAATGCCATGATAAAACACTCTAGAGCATAGGTGCTGGAAGTACGGGTGCAGGGGGTGCTGCCGCACCCCCTGGCTTGAAGTGGTTTCCATTATATACAGGGTTTACAGTTTGGTTCAATGGCTCTCACCACCACCACTGTACAAATTGTTCCAGCGCCCCAGCTCTAGAGATGACACATTTACAGTAAACACATGGTACGCAGCCATTAAAATGTGGGATTATTGAAACAGATGCAGTTGCTTCCATATCTGGAACTATCATGCCCAAATATGCATACTGTCAATGAAGCGAAATGAAGCTACTGGTTAAACATTACTCTTACCAGAATACTTATCCACTACCTGCCTTTAATAGACTAAATTAGGGTCTATTTTTCCTGCAATACATATACCTAATTCTTACTGATGACAAATACATCTATTTTCGTCTAGAGAATGTAGGACATGGCCCAATTTACAGCCTTATGAATTGAAACATGGTTAAGGGCTCAGTTCTACCAAGGTCAATCACATCACTGAGTCCCTAAAGCAGGGGTTCTCTAACTGGGGGTCATGAGGTTATTACATGGGGGGTCGTGAGCTGTCAGCCTCCATCCCAAACCCCACTTTGCCTCCAGCATTTATAAGGATGTTAAATATATTAAAAAGTGTTTTTAATTTATAAGGAAGGGGGGTCGCACTCAGAGGCTTGCTGTGTGAAAGGAGTCACCAGTACAAAAGTTTGAGAACCACTGCCCTAAAGCAACATAGGTCACCTATGCTTGCTCTGCAGAGCACCAAGATAATCAGCAATAAATATGGTATTGCCACACCCTCTGGTTTTCATGTTTCTCTGCTCATTTGAGGACTTTGAAGAATGAGTTCCTCAATAATCTCTCCAACTAATTTATTTCTGATTTGGAATTAAAAATTGACCTTTGCAGTGAACAAAAGATATTCTTGGGAAAGGAGCTGTTGACAACAGTGATGGGTAAACAGCAAAATGTTTAAAGACTTTTTTTTTTAATAAACATCCAAATGTCTGCGTATTTATCTAAACCTCTTTGTTTATAATCAGGATTTCTGGTATTCCTTGATTCCTAGTAAATTGTAACCACAATGGATAACATGAGGAAGATATTCCCAGCAAGTCCGCTTTTGGTCCAAAATAAAACCATGGAGTGCACTCAGGTGCCAAAACAAACAAAAAGCTAATAGAACTTTTTGTACCTCAGAGAAGATTTGGCTGTGGTTTCCCTCAAGTTTTGGATGAAAGCTCAGGTTGATTCTTTATTTTTCTAAATTCTTCTTTAGACTGCATGGAAAATACACTCTTCACTATGGATGGAAGGACAGACAAAAACAAGCCTAATAACATATCACCATATATCAGGGGACTTTCTTTTTTCATTAAAGTCCATAGTTAATAAATTTCAAAATAAATTATTTAGATCCTGATCCTGAAACCAGATTTACCTGTGTGCATAGCTGCTGATTCCATGGGTGCTCAGCACCCACTGGCAGCCCTGCAGGTCATCTCCTCCCCCACAAGCCCTCCCACCCACCAACGAGCCCCGCTGATCAGCTCCTCCCCTCCCTCCCAGTCCCTCCCACCTGTCGTGATCAGCTGTTCAGTGGCGTGCAGGAAGCGCTGGGGGAGAGGGGGAGAAGCGGGGCAGGAAGAGGCGGGGGAAAGGGAGAGCCTTGGGGCCTTAGGGTGAGATTTTCAAAGCAGTGTAAGGTGGGTGAGGTAATCTTTTATTGGTCCAACTTTTGTTGGCGAAAGATACAAGCTTTTGAGCTACACAGAGCTCTTTAGGTGTGGGAAAGGTACTCACAGCTAAATACAAGGTGGAACAGATTGTTTAGCATAAGAAGTTAACACACATTCTAAGGGACTGTTAAAGGTAAAGTGACCCATTAACACCTCTGCAGTAATAGGACAAACAGCTACAAAAACAGTGTAAAAAGCAGGAATTTAGACATATCTTCCATTAAAGTTAATGACTTCTTTGGAAATATCACCCTTCGATGGCAAGCTTCTTGGGTTCAGGGCCATGTCTATTGGCCAAACATACGGACCGTGCCTATTAAGTGATGAAAAATAGTGAGAGAAACAGAAAAAGTAAAAAGAAAACAAGAAAAATACCTGTGGCACCTTGGAGACTAACAAATTTATTTCAGCATAAGCTTTCGTGGGTTAAGAACCCACTTCATCGGATGCATGGAATGGAATATTACTGGCCAGATCCTTCTGTGCTTGGGTAAAACTTCTATGGCTTCAATGGGAGTTTTGTATGAGTAAGGATATTAGGTTCAGGCTCTAAATGGATTTTTCTATTAATCACAAAAGATACATTTTGCACTGATCCACAGGTGCAATTCTTTAGATAATTTAATTGCATAGAAGAAACTACGGAGAAAGAGAAATAAGAGGAGCAAAAGATAGCTGACGAATTATAGAACATTCTAATCGAGCAGTTCTCAAACTGTGGGTCATGACATTTGAACAGGGTCGCCATGGCTGGCTTAGATTTACTGGGGCCCGGGGCTGAAGCCTGAGCCCCACTACCTAGGGCGGAAGCCAAAACCTGAGAGCTTCAGCCCTGGGCAGCCGGACTCAGGTTGCAGGCCCCCTGCCTGGGGCTGAAGCCCTTGAGCTTCAGCTTTGGCCTCCCTGCCTGAAGTGGTGGGGTTCGGACTTTGACCTCTACACCCAGGGCAGTGGGGCTTGGGCAGGCTCAGGCTTCGGTCCCCCCTCCTAGGGGTGTGAAGTAATTTTTGTTGTCAGAAGGGGGTCGCAGTGCAATGAGAACCCCTGTAAAATATAAGCAATGGGCTGTGGGGCTGGATCCTCAACAGGTGTCAAACAGCTCAGCCTCACTGGCTGTTCTCCAAGTTCTTTACACAAAGATACAATGGGCCTGATCCTGTGAAGTAATGAGCGTTTCATGGAAGTACTAGAAGTCAGTGCAAGTTGAAAGCACTCAGCATCTCTCAAAGGGTGTTCAGCACTTTGCATGTTCAGGCTGCGCCTCTTCAGAAGGATTGGGTGTTGTTTTCAATTAGAACAAGACCAGCCATGTCCCTACAGTAAGCACGCTGAGCCAGGAAACGGGTTTGCAAAAATGACAACACATTTTTTTCAATAAAAATGAATCGCAGCGGGCTCTTCTGAGAGGGCTATCTTTGATCCTTCAATCTTACCATTTTCAATACTTTTACTTCTTTAAAAGCCTCAGAGCAGATTTGCTCAAAGTTTCTCACAGCGTGTCCCACAACTAATAGAGACAGTGTCTTGTGGATCATCTCCCGTCCTGTTTACAACTGTGTGGGCTATTTCCCCTCTCATCTATAATCATGTGGCACATTTTCCTCCCAGTGACATCTCTGGGGGAATTACAGCAATCGTTTACATAGAAAAGTAATGTTTTCAAATCATTTAATGTGGTTTTAGCTATTTTACTATGATTTAGCATCTGGAAACAAGAAGCGTTAGCATCATATGACCAGCCAGTTCTCCATAGATCACAATGTGTGCTTCACCACTACATTTTGAGAACTAGTGCCCTAAGATTTTAAAAGCCAACATGGAAGCAAAGCAGTAGCTCATTATCAATCAGCTTAAGGAAGGGTCTCTTGAGTACATGGGTTTAAAGACGGATAAAAGAGGACTGCTTGGATAGGTTTTATTTTTGTATTATTTTTATTTCCAGAAAAAGTGATTAATAATTTAGGCAATAATGACCTCCAGATCAGCCATTTCCTGGCATTTAATGACCCTCTAGGAGAATGGAGGGCCAAAGGCAAATCCAGCCAGTTATTAAATGCCAGGAAATGCCCATCCCAGACATCATAACTGCCAATACAAATCATGTAAAATTATGAACTGAAAAAATGTAAGGTAATTACTGTCTTATCCCATTTTTCCCTGTTTTCTGTAACAGTCTTTTTCTAACTATTAAAGATTGGCACAGCAATCACTAAGAAAACAGGACTGTAACTTGAATGTTGTATTCTAGTTCAGATTTTTAGCCTATCCTGCTGTTTTCAGTTACTATTCTTTATTGAGGAGTATGCTTAATAGCATCAAGGCTCTGTTATGCCATCTGGTGATATATTATTGAATTGCATTTGATGTATTTGGTTATCACAATGAAACCTAATTGCAATAAATCTTTAATGTATTCTCTTACTGAATTTTATACCTATCTTTTTAAAATCAGGTTTCTATTAGAAAAACATTTTTCTAAATGTCATTTCATTTTTTTATTACTTTATATAATTAGCAATCATTTCAAGTTTCCTCTCAAATGTCAGACCAAGTAGCAGTGCATTTTATTAGCTTAAAAATAATAATTTACGGCAGTGTTCAGCTGTGATTTTGCTATATATGTTTAATCCCTTTTACCGAGCAACTTCATGTATATTTCAAATGCAGTTCTACCTTGAAGAGACTCCATAAATATGGTCCGGGGGGGGGGGGGGGTGTCTGTGTTTATTTTCTGTAATTACAGATCAAACTAGTTTATGTTATAGATTTAAAAAAATTGCCTGTTAGCCCTGCCAATTCAATCTAACATTTGAAAGTCATATTTTTATGTCAAGTTCTTTCATGTACTTGACCTACAATCCAGTAGGTGAGCTTAGAGGCAGTCTACCAGATCGGGCCTTGCATATGACTCAGATGTTTGAATGCCTATCTTCCAATGTTTTGCAAATTGCTTTGGGGCTTAGGAAGAAAGTAGTAATCTAGACTGCACCTGGAGAACTTTTACTGTAAAAACCTAGGGTTAGGTGGAAGCTATGCAGGAGCTCTATAGGCTCAATTGTGATCTACAAACAGGAATTAGGCACCTAAGTACCTTTGTGGATTCCACCCTCAGTTACACCTTCTCTGGTTCTTCTTAGCTATGTATTAAACCTGATTCCTTCCCATAACTTTTATTAAAGTAATGCTGATCACTATTGCTATAATTCTTAGTGCATGGAATGCTATCTGTTTGTAAGGAAGGGGATACTAAAGTAAGGCCAACAATTAGTTTCAGTGTGGCTCCGAAATTGGAAATCTGTACACTTGAAATTAAAATGTTTTGTTATTAGGTTAGATCAAATTAAAGGTAAGGCAATGGGGTAGAAAAGTAATGTGTGACAGGGCCACTAGCCTTCATTATTTTCAGGTCTACCAATATCACTTATTTGGTAACAGCCTTAGATCCCCCAGAACTTTGGTTTAATTTTTTCTTCAAGTACTAACTGATTTTAAGTAATTAAAGGAATTTCCATCCTCCAAGGGCATCATCAGGACATGAACAATTGATCTCTCGCTCTCCCTCAGTCAGACTTTCACTGTAGTCTATGGGCTTGGGTACACTTGAATTTTTAAAGCACTGCCGCGGGAACGCTCCTGCAGCAGCGCTTTGAAGCGCGAGTGTAGTCGTGCGCGAGCTCTAGGAGATTAGCTCCCAGCGCTTGGAGCCTGTCCACACTAGCGCTTTAAAGCGCTCATACTAGTGATTTTTCACCCCCCTGAGCCAGCAAGTTAGAGCACTATAAAATTTAAGTGTAGCCAAAGTGTAGCACAGCTGTAAAGATGAAGCCCCAGGTACCAGACTCCTGTAGATTTAGGGCTTGGCTACACTTGCAAATTAGAGCACATTAAATCAGCCCCGGGTGCCCTAACCCCTGAGGTGTCCACACTGGCAAGGCACTTAGAGCGCCTTGACTCTGCAGCTGGCGTGCTCTTGGTAATCCACCTCCACAAGAAGCATAAAGCTTGGCGCCGCGGCTGAAATGCCTGGGTGTCAGTGTGGATGACATGTTGCTTTACTGCACTGTGATTGGCCTCCGGACACATCCCATAATCCCCTGAAGTCAAGTGGCCACTCTTGTCATTGTTTTAAACTTGGCTGCAGGTATGCGGATATCCCCTTTCAAAGCTCGGTTTCTGACAGCCCCCATGCTTATCTGCTCTGGGACAAAGCAAACCATTACTGTGGAATGCTGCTGCTGTGAGTGTGTATGTGGGGGGGGGGGGGGGAAGAGTCTGCTGCTGTCTGAACTTACAAGACAGCATGCTGACACACTCTCTGCCCCCCCCAAAACACAGTCTCTCCCCCCACATACACACAACACACTCCCTGTCACACTCCACACCCCCCCCCCCCCATTTAAAAAGCACACTGCAGCCACTTGCACACTGGGATAGCTACCACAATGCTCTGCTCTTTGTGGCGTTGCAAGAGCTGCTAATGTGGCCACGCCAGTGCACTTGCAGCTGAGAGGGTGAACACATGGCAGCGGTTTCCCTGCTGGAAGGCTAGTTTAACTCCCAGCGCTCTACATCTGCAAGTGTAGCCAAGCCCTAACTTTTAACAATGCTCAGTGGATTTACAGCATGCCATGAGTGGGCCAGACCCCACGGGTGGGGCATAGTACTCTCACAGTCCCTTTTTATTGACAATCTTGAAAATAAGAAAAAGCTTGTGAATCTCTAGGTACAAGTGCTACAATGGCATAAGTGCAGTGCTGCCGCTGCGGACACCACCCTGGCAGAAGAGGTCAGTAAATCCCCCCCTTGAGAGGAGGGAGCTAGGTTGACAGAAGAATTGTGCCAGGGATCCCTCCACCTAACTTTTTTTCCACTCCTTACATCCGAAGAAGTGGGTATTCACGCACGAAAGCTTATGCTCCAATACCTCTGTTAGTCTATAAGGTGCCACAGGCCCCTTTGTCGCTTCTACAGATCCAGACTAACACGGCTACCCCTCTGACACTTGCCACCTAGCTGTGGCTACAGTGGGGATTAAGTCGAGCTAACTATGTCACACAGGGTGTGAACTTTTTCCCAAGCCGCCCGGAGCTATGCAGTTACAAACATAAGACTGCTCATCCCCGGTCAGACAATGGTCCAGCTAGCCCAGTATCCCAGCCAGTGGCCAGGAGACCGGCTGGCAGCGGCTCCAGCCCTTGCTCTCCGGACCCCGCAGCGCTGCTAGCTCGGGGGCAGGGGGCCGGGCCGGGCGCGCTGTAGGGCAGCCTTGGTTCACGGGGCTCCCTGGGCGAAGCGCAGCGCGCCCCCGACCCCACGGAGGAGGCAGTTGGCGCCGCTCCAAGCTCCGGGGCCGCCTGACGTATCTCCGCGGGGCCTGCCCGCGCCATTTGCCCCGGCAGGGCTGGAGCGGCCGGGAGAGAGACGCGGGGCCAGGCAGGGCAGACTGGCGGGGGAGCCCCCTAGGGTGCAGCGCCACGAGCGCGGATCCCCTTGGCCACGCACCCGCGCGGGGAACGCACGCGACCAGTGACCGCAGGGGCGGGGCAGAGACAAGAGCGCGCAGGCTGGGATCACGTGTTCCTCAGGATGGCTCCGCCCAGCGCATGCGCGAGATGCCGGGAACGTCGCTTTGAGGCGCGCGGGATCTGCCTCACACTTAAGACTTCGTGGCGTGCGCAAGGGCTGCGGCTCGGGGCCGCTACCCTGGGGTCCGTGTGGCCCCGGCCCTGTGACTAACCAGGGCATGTCCGGGCCCCGCCCATTAGCTGAAAGCTCCGCCCCCCATGGTCCCGGATGACAAAACTTCCGCTAAAAGAACAGGAGGACTTGTGGCACCCTAGAGACTAACACATTTATTTCGGCATAGGCGTTCCTGGGCTACAGCCCACTTCATCAGCTGCCGCGCGCTCGCTCCGCCCAACTTGGGACGGTGCCCTGCGCAGTGTAACCTCCATCACCTACAGCCGGAACCTGCGCCATAGCCATACTAGTGGAGCGCGGAGACACACACAAGATGGCTGCCTTGCTCAACCCTTGGTTCCGGCGTGAAACGTCACTTCCCCTCCGCTCTAAACTTGAGCGGGCTCGCGTGTGACGTCATTAGGGAGCGCCAGCGTGAATCACGTGCGCGCTCCGTACCAGGCGGACGGTTGGAGGCCGGGGCTTAGCGGAGACGTTGTGGGGCAACATGGGGACCACCGTGGAGCTGCCGCACTCGGCGGCCCAGCCGCTGCCCTGCCCAGAGATCCCGTCGTTCGCGGCCGCCTGCTGCCTGGTGCGGAGCCGCTACTCGTGCCTGGTGGCGGCGCCGCATCGGAGACACATCGCGCTGGCGCCGCGCTACCTGAACCGGAAGCGCACCGGGATCCGCGAGCAGCTGGACGGCGAGCTGCTGAGATACTCGGAGAGGTGCGACCCGCGGGTACAAACCCTCCCTCCCCCCTCCCCCCTCCCCCACCCGAGCGCTCGGAGACGGAGCAACCCCCCCCCCCCCACCCCCGCGTGAGATCCACCGAGACTCCCCGCCACATGCGCGTCCTCGCCCCTCCGCCACGGGCTCCATGTGGCTGAGCCCATCCTCGGCCTGGGACTCAGCAGCAACCCCCTCGCAGCCCCAGCGGGGCATAGACCTACAATTGCCTTCGTTCCCCCCCCCCCCCCATATCAAGTTTCGTGCTGGTTTTGCACCGTCCGTGTGGGTCAGAAACATTAAAACCCTCTTGTCTTTCCTCTCCCTGTGTAGCCTCAGCGGTGTGCCAGTGGCTTATGATAACATCAGGGTAGTGGGTGAATTGGGTGATATTTATGATGACCAAGGATTCATCCATTTTAACATCGAAGCAGATTTTGTCATTTTCACTCCCAAGAAAGGAAAAAAGCTTGTGGTATGTAAAAATACTTCAGTTTTACTGTATTTTGTAGTAAGTGAAGCTTATTTTAGCTACTAAGTAGATTGAACAATTGAATTTAAATGGGTATTGTTACGGTTAGTAGACAAATACTGAACTACCTTATCTCTGTTCTTGAATCTGTTTTTCCTGCTAACTTATCAACTGTACCTATAATGTTGTAGCAGTGTCTGTCCCATGATATTAGAGAGACAAAGTGAGTGAGGCAGTATCTTTTCTGAACCAACTTCTCCTGGTGAGAGACTAGCTTTCAAGCTACATAGCTATTCAGGGGGGGAAAGATGTTTAGTACAAATATTTGTGCCTATGATTGCGGCTAAATGCAAGATTAAACAGTTTAGCATAAGTAGTTGTGATAAGCATCTATAGGACTCATGGATCTTGAAATGTGTGTTGTGTGGACCCCATCCTGAAATAAATCTTTCCTGAACCTCCTTTTCTGGCCTTCAGACTGCTCCATACTCATCAACAGAAGCAAGGCCCCCACAGACTCCGGAACAAACCAACTCAAAGCTGCACCAAACACTGCCAGAACAACAGATGCAAAACTGGCAGGCTTCTCTCCACTGCTGCAGTGATTAACACTCCACAACACACCTATCATAACATGCCATGTACCTCACCCAGTGCACTAAATGCCCACTAACAACTATGTAGGTGAAACCAGTGCTCTCAAATGATCTCATACAGGAAAGTAAGACAAAAACACTGCATCACCTGTGGCCGAACGCTTTTTCACAAAGCAATCTCTCTATATCAGACCCATCAGCTCTCATCCGCAAAGGAAATCTGCATAACACTTTTAACAGACAAATCTAGGAGCTTAAATTCATAACTTTGCTAGACACTAAAAATCATGCTTTTAATAAAGACACTGGATTTATGGTTTATTACAGCTGTCTGTAATCCACTAACCCCCTTTTTTGTCCTATGACTGCAGTTGTGTTAATGGGCCACTTTGCGTTGAATGGTCCCTTAGGATACATACTAACTACTTATGCCACACTATCGGTTCAATGTTGTAGCAAAATAAGTCAAAACATTCTGTTAAAAGTAATTAATTTACTGTAAGGGTAGTGGCTGTGCTGAGCACCCGGAGAGCCTGGGTGTGGACCCTGCCTGCAAAGATGGGAGTGTAGGATGTTCCCCCAGCCAGGGACTGTCCCCCATCACCCAACCTCTCTGGGACTGGCCCCCCCAGTATCCACCCCCCAGCCCCAACCCTGGGCTGGCACATGTGCCTGCCCTGTGGAGACTGGGTGCCTTGTCCATGGTAAAATCCCCTCCCCTCCCCCCGAGACTGCCCTTCCAGCATCTATCCCCCTATCCAGGGACTGCCCTGTGCCACCAGTCCCTTTGCCTCGAATCTGCTGCCCATGCCCTGGCTGCATCCCTGCTCCCTGTGGCCCAAGCCCCCTGCAACTCCCTCTCCGTGCCCGTTGGCCTTCTACCTTGGCTGCATGTATCTCAGCCATGCAACCTGCCCTGCCTGCTTGTCGCTGCAATCCTAGTGCTGGGGTCACTGGACGTGTGATCGGGCAGGGGCGCTGAGCACCCTGACCTCCTGCTGGAGGAAAGGGAGCTGACGCTGCTCAGCCTGATCCTGCTGGTGTTGTGGGAGAGGCTGACATTGGACCCGATCCTGTGCCACCCCATTTTTGCACCTCCCGCAGGCTCTGCACCAAGGGCAAGTGCCCCTCCTGCCCAACTTACAGCCCTGAGGATGTCACATGGGCCGCAGCTGTGTGCTGATTGGGCCACAAGCAGGCTACAGGCCGCAGGTTGAGAACCACTGATCTAGAGACTTAGTAGGTCTGAAGGTGAAAAATAAGTGTTAGAATGTCAAATAGAACATCAGTAGTAATAGTGCTGTTTATGAAAATAGAACATTTAAAATTCTCTTAAGCTGTATATACACCATTCCTTCCCCCTCCCCTCCCATGCACCCTTTCCCCTCCACACCTTAAAAAAAGCGTGTAGAGTATTGGAAAGAGTGCTCGTGTAGCCGCGTTATGCTGATGGAGAGAGCTCTCCCGTCAACATCGTAAAACCAGCTCAACTAGCGGTGGTAGCTATGTCGGCAGGAGAGCGTCTCCCGCTAACATAGCATTGTTCACGCTGGTGCTTCTGTCGGTGAAACTTAAGTCACTCGGGGGTGTTTTTTCACATCCCTGAGTGACAAAAGCTTTGCTGACATAAGTGCTAGTGTAGACGCGGCCTAATTCTATATTTTCAATTTGAAAGACTTAGCAACAATTTTTAAAATGTGGCTTCCATTTGTACAAGTGCTAAACCCATTTGCCATGCAGTTGATGGTGTGGATTTGCATGTGTAAACAGGAATCTACAGACAAATTTAGAGTGTGTGCAGGAATGAAGGTCTCTTACAAGTTGTGGCCCTTAAATGTAGTATAATCTTTCTTACATGGTTTTCTTTTCTTCTTCCAGGGTGTGATCAATAAAGTGGCCCCAAGTCATATTGGCTGTCTGATACATGGGTGTTTCAATGCTTCCATCCCTAAACCTGATCGAATGTCAGCTATAGAGTGGCAAGACCTTGGGTTAAAAATAGGAGATAAACTGGAATTTGAAGTGCTGCATTTAGATTCCGATGCTGCTGGAGTATTCTTCATTCGGGGGAGACTGAATAAAGACAGGTACAGTGCTATATTAAAGGATTTTTTTCAAATTGAGCTGAGTTAGTGGATTTATTTAAAAACAATACTTAAAATCAGTGTCTTGCCTTAACTCTGATTTTCCCCCCCTGTATAGCTATGAATATTGTATTTTAAGTCAGATTTAAAAATCTGCTAATGAAGTCCATACAGCGTCAGACCAATAGTATATCTACCCACTGTCCTGTCTGACAGGGGCCAGTGACAGATGCTTCTGAGGGAATGAACAGAACAAGGCAATTTTGAGTGATCTGTCCCCTGTTGTCCATTCCCAGCTTCTGGCAGTTGGAGGTTTAAGGACACCTGAAAGGCGGGGTTGCAGCCTGGAGCATCTTGACTAACAGTCATTGAAGGACAACCTTCTCTACTTTTTTTTAAACCCAGTTATGCTTCTGGTCTTCACAACATCCCCTGACAATGAGTTCCACAGGCTGACTGTTTGCATTGTGTGAAGGACTTCCTTACATGTTAAACCTGCTGCCTATTTAATTTAATTGGGTGATCCTGGTTCTTGTGTTATGTGAAGGGATAAATAACACTTCCCTATTCACTTTCTCCATACCATTCATGATTTTTGCAGACCTCTGTCATATCCCCCCTTAAGTCGTGTTTTCTAATCAGAACAGTCCCAGTCCCTCTAGTATTTCCTCATATGGAAACTGTTCCATACCCCTAATCATTTTTGTTACTTTTCTCTGCATCTTTTCCAAATCTAATATATTTTTTTTTAGATGGAGCATGTAGAACTTCATGCAATATTCAAGGTGTGGCCAAACCATGGATTTGTATAGTGGCATTATATTTTGTCTTATCTAGCCCTTTCAGAATAACGTTTTGTTAGCTTTTTGGACTGTTGCTACACATTTAGCAGATGTTTTCAGAGAACTGTCCATGATGACTCAAAGATCTTTCTTAAGTGGTAACAGATAAAGTAGGCCCCATTGGTTTTTGTGTATAGTTGGGATTATCTTTTCCAATCTGCAGTACTTTGCACTTAAAAGCATTGAATTTAATTTGCCATTTTGTTGCTCAGTCACCCAGTTTTGTAAGGTCCCTTTGCAGTCAGCTTTGGACATAACTATCTTGAGTAATTTGGTATCATCTGCAAGTTTTGCCACCTCGCTGTTCATCCCTTTTCCAGATAGCTTGTGAATATGTTGAACAGCACAGGTCCCATTCCAGACCATTGGGGTTCTGATGATTTATATTATATACTTTTTTGTGTGTTTGGAGACTTTGTATAAAAGTGGATTAATCCAAAATATTTAAAATATTTGTTAAAATCAAGGTTTTTAATGTGAGTAACCTGACCTGCGTATCACTAATTGTATGCAGTTACAGAATGTCTTGTTCAGTGTCTAGATTAATTTTTAAACAATATTTATGTGCAGTATGAGTTTTCTGGTTTAACCCTCACAGGTTCATGGTCATAAATCATTTACTTATACCGATCTGAGCTAGTCTAATCTGTCAGGTAAAAAAACATGTTTCAGCATTGTGTTTTCAGCAAGATTCCCAAACAGATTTTCATCATTTAATATTTGTACTCATACGAGAACTTCCTTGGATACAGAGCCAGGGAAGTTTGGTGTTCAATTTTGTATTAGTACTTTTAAATATCTGACTTCGCAACTTCAACAGGTGCTTTTTGGACAGAATATGTGGAAGTTGCCTAGAAACAGCTACTTTTTTCATCTTCCTGACTATATTTGCAACCGTGGTGTTTGGATTCTGAAGGTTGTTCGTGATTTCATTGTTTTCATCAATGTGGTTATTCCCTTATCTTACAAGCATAGTGATTTCTACTAGATTAGTGAAATAGTGATCTAAAGCACTAGAAGTTATAACTTGTCAGGTATATTAAATTCCTTGAGAATGAAATCTTGATAGTTCAGCTACATTCCCATGGCATATAGTGAGTCTGAAGAACTAAGCATGCCCTGTGTTGTCTAGTACTGATCATCTATGTAGTCAGGCTCTAGCTATTTAAATACTCTTCATTTACGTGCTTAAGTAACCTGGCATGTATTTGCCTAATAGAATACTGGGTCAGAGGAGAACTACATAAAAAGGAAAAATAATCAGAATGAACCCAAGTGATAAATAATACCAATCGGAGGAATTGGTATTTAAAAACTAATGCTAATTCTTTAACAGAATAGAGACTAACCACCAAGAATTGGAAATTGGACATGTATTAACAGGTCATAAGTTCCTTTGTTACTAAAAGACCCTAATCTTTTTTTCTACTTGAACTGTCGTGGGTTTAGCACAACTCCCAGTCTTCAGTTATGTGCTCCATGTAATTATTGCATTTCAGCAAAGTTTAACATCATGATGTATTAAATACCTATAGAGATCGCATGCTGTACACTCTTACTTATTTTGTATGTTTCTTCACAGTATGCAATCCAAATATCCTGAAACAGTAACTGAAGATACAAACAGTAGAGATGAAATGCCAAAGAAAAAACACAAGAAAAGAGACAAAAGGAATCGTGAGTTAGAAAATGACACAGAGCTTACAGACCATGCAGATACTACTGTAGTGGAAGTTGCAGAAGAGCAGAATGCTGATACAATAAATGGATTTTATGATAAAAAGCCAAAGAAGAAGAAAAAACATAAGCAAGAAAAGCAAAGACCTGTATTTTATGGAAGTGACTGTAGTGGTCACCCAAGTGACCATAAAAAGGTTAAGAGAAAGAAAAGAGAACATTGTGATGTAAATGAAGAGAGTGAATTATCTCAATTGTCACAAGAACCCAAAGCCAAAAAGAGAAAGGAATGACAAATGGACTGAAGAGTCCAAAGGTCCCTGGCTTGAATGTAAGATTATCGTCTTCTCTCAGAAGTACTTGATAAATTTCCAATAAAATCATATTTTCAGTTTGTGTATTTCAACTTTCATTTATATTACAGTAGCACTTAAAGGTCCCAACCAAGATCAAGGCCCCCTTATGCTAGGCAATGTGTATATATACTCATACTATACTTGTACTATATACTTAAGAGCAGGTTAGACAAACACCTGTCGGGGATGGTCTAGATCAGGGGTCGGCAACCTTTCAGAAGTGGTGTGCCAAGTCTTCATTTATTCACTCTAAGGTTTCGAGTGCCTGTAATACATTTTAATGTTTTTAGAAGGTCTCTTTCTATAAGACTTTAATATATAACTAAACTATAGTTGTATGTAAAGTTAAATAAGGTTTTAAAAATGTTTAAGAAGCTTCACTTAAAATTAAATGAAAATGGAAAGCCTCCCAGACCGGTGGCCAGGACCCAGGTAGTGTGAGTGCCACTGAACATCAGCTCGTGTGCCGCCTTTGGCACCCGTGCCATAGGTTGCCTACCCGGTCTAGATAATACTTAGTCCTGCCATGAGTGCAGTGGACTGAACTAGATGATTTCTTGAGGTCCCTTCCTATGATTCTATACATCTTTCAGGATAGGAGATGCCTCTTACTCTCCAGAGATAAAACAAAGGGTGGTAAAGAGGCAATAAATATTCTTGTTTTACAGATGAGGAAATGAGGTACAGAGATTTAGGTGACTTGCCCAAAGAGACACAAGAAGTGTTTGGCAGAGCTGGGAGGTGAGCCAGATGTCTTTAGTAGTAGTCAGTGCCTTAACAACAACAACATGTTTCTTTTGTTAGTGTCATTAAATGTGGTACTCAAATTCAGGCTTTAAGTCCTTAAATTTAGTATTTTTAATGCCTGCAAACAAACTCATTTTTAAAAAGGAGGTTTAAGGGATAGATTCTAATGAATGTGCAGTGAACATAGCGCTTAAGATGACTCTTAAATTCCAGAGTGTACAAGCATGCCAGGGAGTACCTGAAACATCTGTAACAAAATTTACGGTGTGCTACTCTAAATGGAAAAACATCTATTTGGAGAATTGGTCATGTTGTATTCCAAGTGTGGGGTGGGGGGAAGATTAGGTTGTTAGAGTCACAATAGTGCAGTTCATTTCATTTTGTTACTGTATGGTTCCATTTCCTTGTTAATTATATCTCACTGAACTTCCACTGAGAGACTGACAGTTTTATCAGATTGTAACTCCTCACCAGGATTCCTAGTTTTCCATGATTAAAAAATCCAAAATTCTCTGATAAATATTTGAATAATGTTTTATTGATAAGTTTACAATTTTTAAGCAAGTTCAAAGCTTACTGGTGCCATCACTCATAACAGAATTAATAGAATATGTAGAATTTGTATTTTACATATACCAAATACTTCTACGTCTGTATTCTATATTTTCAGGATTTTGTAAATGCACAAAAAATAAAGCGAAAATTACTTTTATATTAATGTCACTCACTTTGAGTTAATCCTGGTTGTTAAAAATAGAGTTGCAGCATTCCAGCCACATTTTCGTCTTTCAGACGTTGGCGCTGAGCAGAGAAAAGAACCCTGAGTTTGCTGAAACTTCTTTCCACATCAGCTGAATGTACAGTCAGTGGGAGGAGAACCATTGCGTGTTTTGCCAGATTAGGAACATGATCTTCAACAGCCATCCAGAAGTAAATGGGATCCTCAAAGTCTCCAAATTTAAGTCTTTGACATCCCTAAATACACTCAGACAGCTTTAATTGCAGTTTCACAATCTTAGTTTAGAATCCAGTGCACGAACAGCATGAAGATAATTAAGTGCTGGTGGTTTATTTTTTAGCTTGTACTGTCTCCGTTTATCAGCAGTGCTTTGAGCAGCTGCAGATCCGTTTGCATTTTCAGTTGATGCAAGATGCTCCAGCCATGAAATTGAATCCAGGAAAATGTTGTACACTTTGTGTATTTGGTGTTTTTAGGACTGCAAAACATCCAGTACTGTTACCAAGTGTCCGCATTTCTCTGCAATGTATTTCAGGTCTGCCTGCACATCTGCTGCTAACAGGCTAGCTAGTTCCTGCAGAACAGATGTATCTCCATGTTCTATTTGTTCATGCTCCTTGAACCCATGGTAGTGCTGTACATGATATTTTATATAATTGAACCGTGTATTCCACCTGGTCCAATTGGTTTGGGTAGAAGTGTTGGCAAATCAACACTCTATTTACTCAGGTATCTCTGTTATCGTTTACAAGGAGCTGGAGATTTCACGAAAATTGACTTAATCTTAAAACGATCCACTTAAAGGTATCTTGCCAAGTATTTCCTGCCAGGGCGACTATATGTGCATAGCAATGAATATGAACACAGTTTGACCACAGGTTGCAAAGGACATTTCAAGCCTTTGCCATGTAGCTCGCAGTGTCTGTTACAAATGCTAATATTCAGTCGAGTGGTGGGATGCTGAATTCCACCATACAAGAAATCAAGGCTTGTGAAACAGAGGCACATATAACTTTGCTGAGGTACACTGTCTTTACAAGCTATAGTGTGGTAATGTCAGCATGCTTAGGAGAATCTACCTTGAGCACCTGAAATAAAATGTTGAAAACTGGTCTATTTTGGAAGTGTTTTGTCGGCAATCAGCAATAGAGTCTCAGGTCATTGAGAAGGCACTATTTTTTTCTCTTCTAAAAGAGTTGGTAAGTGATGGGAATACAATTGATCTGACTTGGGAATGACACTGCCTTCTTTAATGAGCTTGCTCAAAAAAATCTCTGACAACGGGTAAATCCATTTTGTGCAGAGGAATGTCTGCATCTACACACGTTTGAACAAAATCTGAAGTGACATTCACTCTGTTCTTTGGCAGTTGTAAAAACGCTGGAACGATCCAGTCACGGTGCATTGTTTCTTTACTGTGGTCGATGACCCTGCTGTTTCAGCCTCGTTTTCATTTAGTTTGTTTAGCGCTTTCCATGTGTTCTACAGTTGTCTGCCTTCTAATATAATCAACAGCCTTGCTCCATACAGTACAGAACAGCACGTTACCATCAATGTGAAATTTGTCCTTGCCAGACTCAGTGAGATGGTCTTTAGGGGTGATTTTTAAAGTTTTTGGAATCTTTTCATAACTTTAAATACATCTGCTGGCTGAAGTGAAATTTGGGATGCATTAAAACAAACCCCTATCCACCGGAAGCAGTTGGAGTATTTTTAGTTATGTAAATTTAAAGCTCATTCAAAAATCAACCACAAGAGGGGGAGGTTGCATGCATCGAATAAGTGATACTGGTACTTTCAGTAAAATGTAGTTAATTTGTTTTTATTTTTTCACAAAATGTAACAACTAAAGATGCTCTGTTAAAATGCAAATTCTGTATTTTTCCCTGGCAAACTGATTTCTAGGATCCTTGCTCACCACATTTTCCCCAAACTTTCTTCACTAGTATTCATCAAGAGCTTTTACATCTATTACAATTAAAATGAGAAACAGGCCCCTTGTAACAGCCACTGTAGGCACATAAATGAGATGAGCCAGCCAGCTTGTTATAGGACTCGTCTTAGCACTTGCCCTGCCAATGTTCCAGAAGCTTCTAGATGCCAGCCATACCCTTCTGCACTTCTCTACCCATTATCCTGCATCAAATAAGTTGAGCACAGCTCACTGCAGTGCTCTATTACCAGGGCCTCAACCACTTTCCCTGCCACCTTCAAGATAGTTCTCACTCTTGTTTCCTAATAGGCATAAGAAGACCTTGATGATCTCATCACTTATTTAGAATAGTTTTCAATCGCCACTGGAAGAGTAATTTCCAGTACCAAACTTCTAAGAGTAAAATAGAAGCTAAAGCTCTATTACATTGGCTTTTCACTGCAAAAAAAAAAAAAAAAAAAAAAAAAAAAAGAGGTTTTCATAACTCTATATCAAAAGTAGCATAGTACAAAAATAAGTTTCTCAGCACCACTTCTGCTCATAATCCAGCCAGAGACATTTGACTGCACTTCTACAATTCCAGCGAGCTACAGATGAGCTTTATCTGGGGATGCTGAAACCAGCCATCTGAAAAAATGCAAGAAATGTATCACGTAATTGATCAGAGGATCTTTCTTTAACCCAAAATCTATAGCATACAAGTATGTCAAATGTCATGCACCATTTTCTAGATCCCACCACTCCACCCCTGACCTTTTGACAGATAAATGAAAATTAAAAATAAGTGTGTAACTTTTTGGCAATAATTGTGCAGGTTTAACAACCTGTTGTTCCTATATTGCAGATTATATAGTATTTCGCAGATTCGATTTCTGGTCAGTGGACCTGATACCATACTACAAGTTAAGTCTATGCAATTGGATATGCCAGGCAATGGGATCTACACAATAGTTGACTGTTTTCTGTTTTAGAGGATAAGTGAAGAAAAGACAGACAAAAGTTTTTCACAATTGGAGCCAGTATTGGCAGCTTCACAGCTACACTGTTGATGTTGCTGAAGACACTACTTTGGATTAGCTAACTATGGCAAGAAAACTTGGATTTTGAAAACCAAATTGTCACTCCATGCATGACTCTAAAGGGGGGAAAAACCCAAAACTGATTAAAAGAAAAATGTAAGATTTTTCCAGTACTTCAAATTAACTAAGGAAGAGCCAAATTCAGACATAAGAGTTCACATGAAGTCCGATCACTATAAATATTTAGCTTGCTTTATTCTCCAAGACTACAAATGGTGAGTTGTGTAGCAGTTTGATTCAGGCCAAGATTTTTAATTGTAAAGAGCAAGGCTTCCTGCAAGGCCAGGTATTTATGTCCTTTTGTGGATTTTACATTTGTAGGTTTACTTTTGCCTTTTTACACGTCACTGTAGATTATGCATATGGCTGTTAAACGGATTTGTTTGTGTACATATGGCAAATACAGGACTGTAAAATAGGATTAAACCCAAGTATTTAGACTGATGCTTATGCCTTTAAGATCTTTGTCATCTATGCTGAAAACTAAACTAGGCACTTGCTCCAAATCTAACTGAAGAGAAAGGGGACTTTATCTAAACTATTTTGAAATGTATTTTAACTTTTGAATTAAGATTTTAAAAAAATCATTTCAGATAGCCTAGGAAGTTTGAACATTTAGCTTGTATTTTACTTGTTTGTTTACTTAAAGCTAACAGATGACAGGAGGCCAGTCTTCCTGCTATTAACTGATAACCTGAAAACCTTTTATATAGTATGAAAAAGGCATTTGCAATTTAACACCCGTGCAACAGGGATTCTTAGACGTTTTAAGAACATAGACCACCTCTTAACATTGTTTTCATTCATGATTACACAGACTACCTTACCACTGGTGAGCAGGGATCTGGCCAGCAGCAGGACCCACCAGTACTGGTGAGGGGGTAGACAGAAAATACAGAACAATTTGCCTGTTTTTAAGAAAAAGTCAGGACACTTGTAGGAGGGCTTAAACATGGGACTGTCCCTTTAAAAACAGGACAGCTGGTCACCCTACTAAATGGCAATCATAACTCAAAGCTGGTGGGAGGGAACGGCTCAGGTCAAAAAGTTTGAAAATCACTGCTTTAAGAGGTCAAAGACTACACGGTCTTCTTATGCCTATTCAAGAGTGAAACTAAATGGTAATCGAGACTGAACTCCCGGAGGGGAATGTCTCACCACAATATATAAAAATGGGTCTGAAGCAAAGCACCACGTTAACGTGTGATGTGATTAAAAAAAAAAATCCTTGGATTTCAAGGCATCTCTAAGAATGTGGTTGAGAAATAGTATATAGGGATATTTGCATTGGTGCTGCAAGTACTTGATCTATAATTTGTCTTATATGAGGATTTTCTTGTTTGAAGTGAATTTATGAAGTTCACTATTAACACATTTAAGGGTAAATACTAAACACCACCTTTTTCTGGTTTCTTCAGAAAGAACAGTACATATTACCCATACATAGTTTTAAAGTTCACCTCTCTATCATTTTTAAAGAAATATTGTAAAAAGGGGCTTGGAGGGCCAGAAAGCCAAAAGGTTGGAATGCTTGACTTCCAGCCCCTTTGTTTCCCTGGTTGAGGTGCCTCAATCATTAAGGCAGTGGGGTAGGAGGACCCAGGCCCTCCCACTCCACCATGTCCTAGCCCAGGATCCTGGATAAGTCAACCCCTGAACAGGGGACCTCTCAGTAGGGATCTACGTCCACTGCCATGAGCTACTTCATACCACTATCCTTTCAGTTTGGGGCATGGCCCCTATAGTCCAAGTCCCTCTGGTGGCTTGTCTTGAGTCATCATTATTGGTGATCCCTCGAAGTCAAGGATGATTGTCTTTGATGGATTGTCCATTTCAAGTTATTTGTGAATCGACTGATGAGGCCTATTCTAGAGCCACAGAGACACGTATTTTCAAGCAGGGTGGATGAACCTGGGATGTTGGTTCGAGCTATGGCGTGCTCTTTCTGTTGCTCCCGTTTTTCCATTACATGTAGTTGCATCTGGTTCTCAAAGTGATGAGTTCCCTGCCTCAAGCAATTTCCCATTGTTGTTGGTCCTGGGCTATACATTCCCACGAGTTGATGCCAATGTTGTATTTCCTCATATTAGCCTTGAAGACATCTCTAGGATTTTTTCTGCCCTCCTATAGAATGTTTGCCTTGGCTGAGTTGAGAATAGAAAACTTGTTTTGGCAGCCTGGAATCAGGTATCTGAACAACATGACCTACCCAGTGAAGTTGATGATAGATAATCATTGCCCTGATGCTTGTGATATCGGCTTGCGAGAGGACGCTGATGTTAGTACGTCTATCAACCTATTTAATTAGAAGAATCTTATACATACAGCATTGATGATTACTTCTCCAGAGCTTTAAGAGGTCTCCTATATGTTGTCCATGTTTCAGCCCCAGACAATAGGATGGGGATCACAACAGCTTTGTAGATCATAAGTAACAATAAGATTACGTCATGGAGGTCACAGAAGTCACAAATTCAGTGACTTCCAGAGACCTCTGTGACATCTTCCGCTTCAGCCCCAGGGCACAGGGCTGGAGCTGTCGGGCCCTGGAGCTCTGTGCCTCCATGGATGGAGGGGGGCCCCCACAGCTCTCAGCTGCTATGGGTGGCAAGGGGACCCAGAGCTCCAAGCTGCAGTGGGTAGCAGTGGCCCCCACAGCTCTCCGCCACCCCAGGGTGTGGGGGGACCCGGAGCTCCCAACCACCATGGGCGGTGGGGGGGGGGGGAAGGGCGGCAGCTCCCACCCACTGTGGGTGGTGGGGGGACCCCAGAGCTGTCAGCCGCAGCAGTGATGGGTGCTGGACTCCCATCCACCCTTCCCTGCCGCAGCAGGGATCAGGCTCTCATCCCCCCCATCAACCCCATTTTGTCACAATTATTTTTAGTAAAAGTCAGGGACAGGTCACGGGCTTCCATGAATTTTTGCTTATTGTCGGTGACCTGTTCCTGACTTTTACTAAAAGTATCCGTGACAAAAATCTTAACCTTAACCATAAGTTTGGTTTTATTTCTGATGTCACAGTCTTCAAACACCCTCTCTCTCAGACGACCAAAAGCTCGGCTAGAACATTTGAGCAGGTATTGGATTTCTTTGTCAATGTCAGCTGTCTGTGAGAGGTGGCTTGCAAGATATGGGAAATGCACAACGTTCTCTAGAAGGTAATGGTGGATCTGTATTGCCGGTGCTGGGAGCTGTGCACCAAGAGCTTGCTGATAGAGGACCTTTGTCTTCCAGATGTTGAGTGTCAGTCCCATTTTCTGTATGCTTCAGCAAAGACATTGATGATTGCCTGAAGATCTCTTTCTGAGTGAGTACGTGCTACCGTGTCGTCTGCATACTGAAGCTCAACGACTAAGGTCAGCGATGTTTTGGTTCTGGATTGGAAGTGGCTCAGACTGAACAGCTTCCCATTGGTTCAATAGATTAGCTGCACTGCTGCCGGGATCTTGTCAGCGTTCAAATAGAGCACTGCAGGAAGGAAGCTGGAGAAGTGTTGGGGCAATGACACAGCCCTGCTTAACCCCTGTCTTAACCTTAAAAGGAGCCATAGTAGAGCCCTTAGAAAGGATCAATGCGTGCATGTCATTGTGAAGGAGAGGAAGAATGGTGACAAATTTCAATGGACATCCATAGTTCAGAAGGATTTTCCACAGCACTTCCTTGTTGATGAAGGAAGGGCTAACTTTAATAAATTAAGGAAATTAGTTAGGGAAGTGGATTGGACTAAAGAATTTATGGACCTAAAGGCGGAGGAGGCCTGGGATTATTTCAAGTTAAAGTTGCAGAAGCTATCAGAAGCTTGTATCCCAAGAAAGGGGAAACAATTCATAGGCAGGGGTTTTAGACCAAGCTGGATGGGCAAGCATCTCAGAGAGGTGATTAAGGAAAAACAGAAAGCATACAAGGAGTGGAAGATGGGAGGGATCAGCAAAGAAACCTACCTTATTGAGGTCAGAGCATGTAGGGATAAAGTGAGACAGGCTAAAAGGCATGTAGAATTGGACCTTGCAAAGGGAATTAAAACCAATAGTAAAAGGTTTTATAGCCATATAAATAGGAAGAAAACAAAGAAAGAAGAAGTGGGACCGCTAAACACTGAGGATGGAGTGGAGGTTAAGGATAATCTAGGCATGGCCCAATATCTAAACAAATACTTTGCCTCAGTCTTTAATGAGGCTAATGAGGAGCTTAGGAATAGTGGCAGCATGACAAATGGGAATAAGGATGTGGGGGTAGATATTACCATATCCAAGGTAGAAGCCAAACTTGAACAGCTTAATGAGAGTAAATCAGGCGGCCCAGATAATCTTCATCCAAGAATATTACATGAAATTGCAAGCCCATTAGCAACATTTTTTAATGAATCTCTAAACTCAGGGGTTGTACCGTTTGACTGGAGAATAGCTAATATAGTTCCTATTTTTAAGAAAGGGGAAAAAAAGTGACCCGGGTAACTACAGGCCTGTTAGTTTGACATCTGTAGTATGCAAGGTCCTGGAAAATTTTTTGAAGGAGAAAGTAGTTAAGGACCTTGAGGTCAATGGCAATTGGGACAAATTACAACATGGTTTTACAAAAGGTAGATCGTGCCAAACCAACTTGATCTCCTTCTTTGAGAAAGTAACAGATTTTTTAGATAAAGGAAACGCAGTGGATCTAATCTACCTCGATTTCAGTAAGGCATTTGATACAGTACCACATGAGGAATTATTGGTTAAATTGGAAAAGATGGGGATCAATATGAAAATTGAGAGGTGGATAAGGAACTGGTTAAAGGGGAGACTACAGCGGGTCATACCGAAAGGTGAACTGTCAGGTTGGAGGGAGGTTACTAGTGGAGTTCCTCAAGGTTCAGTTTTGGGACCAATTTTATTTAATCTTTTTATTACTGACCTCGGCACCAAAAGTGGGAGTGTGCTAATAAAGTTTGCAGATGACACAAAGTTGGGAGGTATTGCCAATTCAGAAAAAGATCGGGATATCCTACAGGAAGATCTGGATGACCTTGTAAACTGGAGTAATAGTAATAGGATGAAATTTAATAGTGAGAAGTGTAAGGTTATGCATTTAGGGATTAATAACAAGAATTTTAGTTATAAGCTGGGGACGCATCAGTTGGAAGTAATGGAAGAGGAGAAGGACCTCGGAGTCCTGGTTGATCACAGGATGACTATGAGTCGCCAATGTGATGTGGCCGTGAAAAAAGCTAATGCGGTCTTGGGATGCATTAGGCGAGGTATTTCTAGTAGAGATAAGGAGGTGTTAGTACCGTTATACAAGGCATTGGTGAGACCTCATTTGGAATACTGTGTGCAGTTCTGGTCTCCCATGTTTAAGAAGGATGAATTCAAACTGGAACAGGTACAAAGAAGGGCCACTAGAATGATCCGAGGAATGGAAAACCTGTCGTATGAAAGGAGACTCAAGGAGCTTGGTTTGTTTACCTTAACCAAAAGAAGGCTGAGGGGAGATATGATTGCTCTCTTTAAATATATCAGAGGGATAAATACCAGGGAGGGAGAGGAATTATTTAAGCTCAGTACCAATGTGGACACAAGAGCAAATGGATATAAACTGGCCATCAGAAAGCTTAGACTTGAAATTAGACGAAGATTTCTAACCATCAGAGGAGTGAAGTTCTGGAACAGCCTTCCAAGAGAAGCAGTGGGGGCAAAAGACCTATCTGGCTTCAAGATTAAGCTAGATACGTTTATGGAGGGGATGGTTTGAGTGCATGATCTTAGTCAAAGGTCAATTAATTGCCATCAGTGGTAAATAGGACCAATGGTCAATGATGGGATGTTAGAAGTTACTACAGAGAACTTTTTCCTGGGTGTCTGGCTGGTGGGTTTTGCCCACATGCTCGGGGTTCAGCTGATCGCCATATTTGGGGTCGGGAAGGAATTTTCCTCCAAGGTAGATTGGCAGAGGCCCTGGAGGTTTTTTGCCTTCCTCTGCAGCATGTGGCACGGGTCACTTACCGGAGGATTCTCTGCATCTTGAAGTCTTTAAACCATGATTTGAAGACTTCAATAGCTGAGAGAATTATTCCAGGAGTGGGTGGGTGAGATTCTGTGGCCTGCATTGTGCAGGAGGTCAGACTAGATGATCATAATGGTCCCTTCTGACCTTAAAGTCTATGAGTCTGAGTCTATGAAGTCAAAGGCTTTTGTCAGGTCAATGAATACCAGATATAATGGTCTGTGTTCTCTACAGCTGGCAAACAGTAAAGATCATGTCAGTAGTGCCTTTAGATGGTCTAAAGACACAAAGTCCCAGCTTCCTCTGGGCAGGGCAGCCATAAATTTGGCAGGTCCAGAACCCCACAAGGTCTCTGTGGTTCGGTCACCCAGTTATCTCTTAGCCCAAGTGCTCCTAAGTCTCTCCCACAATCTCCTTTAGCCAGGGAGATGGCAGGCTAGTCATCCTTCCCCTCACGTAGAGAGGGAGAGAGGTAGCTAGCTCATGCATCTTTGCCAGTCAGCCCCAAACTGAGCCAGGCTCTCTCCTTTTCTTCTAACTCCAGGCCTGGAGTTTTTCTGCTTCATCACAAACACATGAAGAGATTAAAACTTGGATTGCCAGCATTTCTTTAGTAAAGTGAATGATGTTAGGGGATAGTTGTAAGGTCTCTGCGGCGGTAAAGAGTTAATGTGGATTTGTGGGTAATTATATATATTTTTATCTAGGCATTTGGGGCCATATCCAAAGCTCATTGAAATCCATCGAAAAACATTCGTTGAGTTCAGTGGGTTTAGGATTAGGCCTCTGTATCATAGTTATTTCCATGATATCTGAGTGCATAAATGCATCCAAATTTTGCAAAAAACATCTTAAAATATGATTCCAAACACTAATTCAAGTTAAGCACCATTTTGTTCCTGGTTGTTTTGTACTTATTCTTGAAGTCTGTGACATAAGTATTAGGAAATGCTGTATCAAAACTTTTTATCTTCATATGAATTGAATCCAACAGCATGTTCCTTTGTAGGCAAAACAAATTCCCAAAAGTTTAACTCTCCATTTAGTTCATGAAAAGGTCTTATAAATATACAAGCAATTATTATACTTGTGAGTACAAGTCATTTCAACTTCTCAAAATATAAACTGGGCTTCAAAGAGAAGATACCAGAAAGATGTCGACAAACTGGAGTAAATTCAGACTAATAACAAAACAAAAACAAAAAAAGATTCCAAGGCTGGTGGGCTTGTTTTATGAGTAAAGATGAAAAGACATACATTTGTAGTCAAACATTGACTAAAGGAAAGGAAAGGAGAAAATTAGATAAATGTAGGCTGGATATCAGTGAGATTTACTGGAGCAACAGTTTCCCAATGGCAGTGGTGTAAATTCCAATACTTAAGTCATTTAGGTGTGGATTCAGCAAAAGCACTTACTATTCCCTTTCAGCTGTGCTAGACATGGGCAGTGCTTGTGCTTGCCAGCAGGACTGTGCCAGTTCCCTGGCAAAAGTAGGAGGGTCATGGGGCAGGCTCTTTGCCCTCAGTACGTTGGGTTGAATACATGTAACAATTTGTAAGCAAACTAACTAGGGTAACTAACAGTAAATGAGCTGTCATTGTCTATGCTTCTTTCAGTTTAGTATTGGTTTTAATGAGTTTTTGTTGATTCTGTGGAAGAGCTAAAAGTCAAATACATTTCTATACTTCAATCTTTGTTGGTGTCTTCTTTTGGGCAGAAAATATAGATAATTCTGCCGCATAAACATTTTTCTTTTATGCTTGAAGTGATATGTTGTTGTCTGGAGCAGATTTAATTTTGTAATTTGTGCTTATTTTCTTTTAGTGCATGGTGAAGAAAACAATTCTCCATAGTCCAAAAATATATTTTAAGTAGAGATTTGTGGAGGATAAAAGTTCTGTTTTGCAAAGGATTTGGAAATTTCAGAGTTTGGCTCTGTTTTGAATAGGAACAAAAACTGAAAGTTTCAAAAATTCTCTGTGAAGGAAAATTAAAAAAAATCATTTTGGGTCTTTCAAAATGTTTTGTTTGAATTGCAACTTCTTTATTTTCTATTTTATTATGTAATACAAAATAAAATTTCAAAATGAAAAATCAAAACATTTCGTTCCAAAAATATTGAAATGGTGCATTTGACATTAGGCAATTTTTTTTTGTTAAGAGTTCTTTCTAAACAAAATTCTGGCAAAATAGACCTGAATTCATGAAATGTTACAATTTCAACAGTACTGAATATTACGATGAAAAATGGTTCCTTTCAAATTTGTCTGACCAGCTGTAATTTTAAGGGTAATTTTTATTTGAACCATTTACTTTGCAATTCCTTTGCTGTTGTGGGAATTTCAGGAAAGCTTACCTTGGTAGAGAATGTTGTTTTCTTTCACATAGTGCCACATGGTGGAGTATTGCTTTATCTATAGGTCCTTTTCACCATATGGGTTTCTAAATTGCTCAGTGCTCCTCTTGTACTTAAATGACCATTTGAAGTTTCTGGTAGGCATAGAAAGATTACAGTATATTTCAATCTTTACGACACTAAACAATTATTACTGTACTACTGAAACATTTCCATTTGAGAAATCTTGATGATTGATAAAATCATTATTCAAAGCCTGGGGCACTTTGATCCAGAAGGGACATCTATGCACGTTGTAAGACTTAAACCTTTTGACTATTATTATTCCAAAGTCACAACTAAAAGAATAATTGCTTTTCTAAACTAATATTGTTTTTACAATCTCCTATGTAATCGGGCACATTTTTTCTCCCCTCTTGCTACATAAACGCCACCTTGGTTATAGCAGCTCACTGTAGCATCTTTACAAGAAAACTGTTTATTCAGATAAATAATGAACTAAACTAAAACACAGCACTTCCCTGTAAGCAATATTCCAGTAGGATGAGATATAAGTACAGCAACAACAGAAAAGCTTATTGTACCAACTGAAAGAAGACTATAGAAGTTATTTCTATACCACGAGACTCAAACAGACTTTAGACTCCTTTGTACTTCAATGGAAAATTCTATGTACCTCGCCAGATTATTTCGGTAATTTTAGTATAGTTCGTTTTCCAGTTATTAAAATATAAATACAATGTATAGTTCCAGTTTACTATCTGTATATTATCACTATCTGCATTTTTGCTTTCTATTCTCTCTCCACTTTTTAAAAAATATATTACTTTACATTTATCCACAATGAAATTTAAGCCCATTGATTTTCTTCCATATTTTCTGAACTCTCTGGGTCGATCCTGGTCTCGCACTATCCCCTTTGCCCTGCACAGGCAGGGATGGCCTGTCCATAGAAGTGAACTAGGTGGTTGTCTAGGGTGCCAAGTTAAATGGGGCACCAAATTTGAGGAAAGAAATCAAATTTTAAAAAAAGAAAATGAAAAGAAAAAGATGGAAAAAAATACAAATAAAATAACGAAGATGTCATTATTTCAATTCCCATGCACATACAGAGGGAATATGAAGTGTATAATTCATTTCTATATATTTCTGAGAATTTATTAATGTCAAATCTTTTATTTACTGCAAAAATAAATAATATTTTAGCAATTTTTCTTCAATTTGCGACATAGGATCAAAATGACACAGTCTGCAATTTTGATAAGCAATAACTCAGCCACAACAAAACACATCCACCAGCGGCAAGAGCTGCAATGCTAGCGACACCTAACTCAAATATACATCAAGTTCGCATAGCCGGAAATTCATGTGGAGTAGAGATATCGCGAGTTGATACATGTCAAACAGTCATTTTAACACATCACAGGTAGATGGTTAAGAATCGAGCGAATACTGTGGAAAATTCTGTTTCTTGGTGCCAAAGAATGAAGAATAATGTCTTTAATCATTATAAATCCAAAATGTGAGTATCTTTAAGCATTATTAAACCTTAGCGTTATTATCAGGCTGTATAATGATGACCTTTTCTTTGTTATAACTGGTTCACATGTACTAAATAAGGTCCGTAAAAGAAAAGTAACAGCGTTAACGCTTCATAAACTATGAAAGTGATGACGTCACACTCCAAGCGGGTAACCGTGAGGAAGGGGATTACTTTCCAAACAACAGGTGTTGGGTTATAATGTTGAAAAAGGTCATTTTGTTTCCATGTAAATGCTGTAACTAACTGTTTTAATAGGTAAGTGAGTGTATGTTATTAATCATTGAACCTTTAAGCAGTGAAAAGACGTGTTGGGTTGGCTGCAATGTGGTTTAAATCGCCAACTATGTGGTGTCAGCCATCCTTCACACTATAATGCTTGCAGTTGGGAGCACAGTTAGCACATAACAATATTCAAATGCCCCATGGCAGAAAGAGGAAAAATAAAACCCTAAGAAGCTGAGTATCGTAAACAAAAGGCTGAGAAAGAAAAGGACCAAGCAAAACAGCAGGGATTCTTCCTGAAATATCTTCTCTTTAATCCAAATAAAGATGGAAGCAGTTCACAGCATCCAGATGAAGGAATTTTACTTAGAGAGGAGGTTAGCTCACATCCACAAAAAAGCAGTTTGGAACATAAAGATGATGGAAACTTACTTCTAGATGAAGGCCGCTCACAGCATCAGACTGATATGGAAGTGGAGAATTTATTAATATGTATTAATAATTTATTAAAATGCATTCACCTTCAGAGACACATGCAGAAATTGAAGTAAATGAAGTAGAAGGAAGAAAGGATGAGGAAGTTACAAACGAGTTACAGTATGGGGACCCAGCTTCATGGCCCAGATGTGATGACAGTGTGCAGCAAGTTCTCGTGGAACATGGACCTGAATAAGTTAATGAATTTCCCTTCCATAAGGATGGAAATAAAAGAAAATTCTCTGCTCAGTGTTACAAGAGGAAACTCATTAATGGGGAAGAAATTCATTGAAACTGGTTACAATATTCAGTGTTGAAGGACTCTGTTCTGCTTTTGCTGCAAGTTGTTTAGAAATCAAGCAATTGGTATATCACTTACTGAAAATGGTTCGAAGGACTGGAAAAACATATCTTCAATTCTCTCTTCACATGGAAGAAGTACAGAACGTTTGGAATGTTTTCAAAATTGGAAAGAACTTGAATTACAATTGAAAAAAGGAAAAACGATCAATGAAGAAAATTTTACGTGTCAGCAAGGAAAAAAGAATATTGGCAACAAATATTAGAGCATCTGATTGCTTTAGTGAGTTCTCGGTGGGCAAAATGTAGCATTCCGTGGCCACAGTAGAAATGAAAAATTATACACTGTAGGTAATGGAAACTTTAAAAAATTTGTTGAATACCTAGCTTTGTTTGATCCAGTTAGGGTGACCAGACAGCAAATGCAAAAAATTGGGACAGGGGTGTGTGTGTGGGGGGGTAATAGGAGCCTATATAAGAGAGAGACCCAAAAATCGGGACTGTCCCTATAAAATCGGGACATCTGGTCACCTCAGTCATGAAGGAGCATCTATGTAAAATAACTGATCATGAAACACCGGTTCATTACTTAGGAAAAAATATGCAGAATGAACTGATTCAAATCCTAGCAACTGCCAATAAAAAGAAAATTGTAGAAGCTGCCCATTCTGCAAAATACTCTTCAATAATACTGGACTGTACACCAGATGTGAGTCATGTTGAACAAATGACGATCATTCATTTTGTGGATATGGAAAAGTCTGCAGATGAAGATAATGTTGAAGTGCTCATAAAAGAACGTTCTTTGGATTTCATACCACTGAAGGAGACGACTGGAGCATTTATGACTGAAACTATTCTACAAGAGCTTGAAACAATGTCATTATCTGTTGAAAACTTATGTGGCCACGGTTATGATCATGGGAGTAATATGAAGGGTAAAGACAATGGTGTGCAAAGGAGAATGATGGAAATCAATCCTAGGGCCTTTTTCATTCCTTGCAGTGCGAATTCTCTGAATTTGATTGTCAATGATGCTGCTAGATGCTGTTTGGAGGCAAGCGGTTTCTTTGACCTGGTGCAACGTGTTTATGTGTTTTTTCTCAGGCTCAACATGCCGTTGGGAGATTCTGACTCATCATGGGAATTCTCTAACTGTGAAACCACTTAGTAAGATAAGATGGGAGAATCGCATTGATGCTTTGAAGCCTCTTCGCTATGAACTTGGAAACATTTATGATGCCCTAATTTAAATTTCTGATGATACTACCTTTACTGGATCATATGGCAATACCGCACATTCAGATGCAGAAGCTCTTGCAAATGGCCTTTCCAAGTTCAAATTTGTGACTTTACTCATTTTGTGGTATAATATCTTTTTCGAGATTAACCTCAGTAGTAAGCAGCTTCAGGAAAAGAATTTGAACATAAATTCTGCTATTCAAAAACTGCAGCAAACTAAATATTCTGGAGGAATTCAGAAGTGATGAAGGGTTTGAAAGAACATTGGTAGATTCTCTTGAGCTTGCTGAAGAAATAGACTTTCCGACAGAATTTGAACCAAAGCCAATTCACATTTGGCAAAAGAAACAGCAGTTTTCGTATGAAGGATGAGATGCACCCATTCAGAACCCAAAACAAAGATTCAAAGTGAATTTCTACTTAGCAGTCCTTGATACTGCTATTCACTCGGTTGATGAAAGATTTCATCAGAGGCAGCAGCTAGAGTCAGTATTTGGCTTTCTATAGGATATCCACAGCTTGCAAAAGAAAACAGCAAAACAGATAAGAGAATTTTGTATAAAACTGAAGTCGGCATTGACTCATGAAAATTCAAAAGACATTGATGCTACAGATTTGTATAGTGAGCTTCAGGCTTTTTCAAGACGACTTAAGAAACATTCCACTCCTGAAGAAGTACTGAAGTTTGTTTGTGAAAATAAACTTAGACACTTTTCCAAACATTTTTATAGCTCTACGCATTCTTTTTACTTTGCCAGTTTCCATAGCAAGTGGGGAACATAGCTTCTCAAAGTTAAAATCAATAAAAACATATCTGCATTCAACAATGGTGCAAGAGAGACTTGTTGGACTTGCCACAACGTCAGTAGAGCATGAAATAGCTGGAAAACCTGGATCTAAAAGAACTAGTGACTGAATTTTCAAAACTTAAAGCAAGAAAAGTCATGTTTTAGAGCACAGAGTGTTTATTTGGAGTGTTTGTAAATACAGGTTAAAGTTCATTGAAGAGTTTTTTCTTATTTCTTTCTATATTGGGTGTGGTGATAAAGGCAGTGAAAGCAGGATAGCATAATGGATGGTTTTGGATTTGTAGTAATAAAAATTATAATTAATATTTTGAATGCATTTTTATTTGAAACCGGACTGAAATCTCATCTAGCTGTTGTGTGCAAATCTATTCTGAAAATTTCATGTCTCTGTTTTATCTGATCTCAGAAATATTGATTGGATAGACGGATGGATGGACAAACCGAATAATTAAGCCTCTATTTAAAAAAATGCTTAAACATTAAAAGGAAAAAAGGGGCAAAATGTTTCCCAGTTTACCAAAAACCTCAGCCTAGATCTTCCCTGGGAGTTTGGGGGTGGGGGCTGTCGATTGCATGGTTTGCCTAGTGCGCCAGTTGCTGGCAGCTAGTCTAGGGCCACCCCTGTTCACAGATGGGGCAGAGTCAAAAAGCCGGCTTCAGCGACAATTCAGCGAAGCACTTAAGCATACACTACGTCCATCCTGATTCAGAGAGTGCGTAACTTTACACATGTGCTTACTTCCCATTGACGTCAACTGCCTAAGGGCTTTGCTGAATCAGGGTCTTAAAGAGATAGGAGGGGTGATTCCCTCTGTATAGTGACGTAGCCAGTTCTATACCAACTGATCATAACAGCCCCAGCTTAGTGCATATTTGGGGGCTGTGTTGGTGCAATGACCAGCATTTTCAAACCTCAGATTAAGGTTAGTTAAGATTTAAGAGTTCTCTATACATACACCACAAATTTTATTGAATTCAGTGACAATGGCAGATGCTCAACACTTCTAAAAATGAAATTTCTTTTATTTAGGTGCCTTCCCTCGCGGTCAGAAGCCTATCAGTAGTTGTTACCCAGATTTGAAAATTCTAGGTAATATATTTTTCAGGCAGTTCTCTTGTATTTCTCCTGATCTTGATATATATTTTTTAAATTAACTGCAATGTTTAATGGCTCTACTCTCACATCCCCTGCCCGCCCCCCCCCCATGCTTCTTTTAGGATCCTGACAAGAAATCATCAGGTTCAATTGATTTCAGATTGTTTCCAAGCATTTAAAATATGCTTTTTGTCTCTCATTAGACCCAACTCATTCTGATTATCAATGCCACACAAGTCCTCAACCTTCCCAACTCTTGCTTTTTTAACCTAAAGATAGAAGGAAAATATTTGCTACATAATCCATACTATTCCAGTAGGCTTTCCTCAGTGGTTGGATTTACTTCTATTCTGGTTTTCCAAATTCCCTTGATACATTTTTTTTAAAAAGTTCCATATGATTTCTTTGGCTAAATACATTTCATTTTATATTTCTGCCTTCTGCAGTTGACTTTTTTACAAGTTTTGAAACTGATAGCAGGTTAATGACTTCTCTGAACATTAATGCAAATATTGAGAAGATGTTTGAAGAAGTCACCCACAACTGTTCTCCTGAAATTCATCTGTTTAACTAGTAACATTTTAGGGTACACCATTTACCAAAAGCATGGAACTCCCACCCTCTAGTGTATTTTCCTACAACCCTTACTCACCTGCATAATCCTCATTTATGCATCTTGTCCAATTGACTTAATTGAGACGACTAAACTCTAAGCATCTGAGTAAATTGCATAAGAGTTTGCCGAATTGGAACCAATCTGGGAGGGGGAAATGGAAAGGGAAACAGGCTCCCATTGATTTCCACTGCTTGCATTCGAAGAAGTGGGTATTCACCCACGAAAGCTTATGCTTCAATACCTCTGTTAGTCTATAAGGTGCCACAGGACCCTTTGTCGCTTCTACAGATCCAGACTAACACGGCTACCCCTCTGATACTTGAGGCTCCCATTGACATCAGTTAGTTTTACACAAAGAACAAGAGTAGAATATAGTCCAAAGTGCCAACTACAATTAATAATTTTAGTAAATGGGAATTATTATTGTGGTCCAGATTCTGCCACCCCTTTTTGCACTGAGTACCTTACATCACAAGTACCTTCTGGAGTCATGTCTGCACCCATACTCCATTCCTCCTCACCCATCTGCTCTGGAGGAAGGGGAGTAGCCTGCATACAGTGTCCACCTACCTCTGTCTGTCAGACCTGACCCAATTTACGAGAAGCCCATGCAGGGACAGAAAGGGGAAGACGGCTTTCCAGTTCAGGGCAAAATCTAGTCCATTGAGATCAGTGGGACTACTTACAGAGTAATGCACTCCCCAGTGTAAACAGGGGTGTAGAATATGGCACACTCTGTTTCTGGTATTGCCAATAATGTGCTAGATGCTGTACAAATGTGAAGAGGCATGGTCTCTGCTCTGAAAAGGTTATGAAATTCCTTTACATGATGGATTATGTACACTACATGTGTTTTGTAAGTCTAGTATTTATAGTATTTTTAACACCTGGCCTTAATTCTGCAGTCCTTATTTAGGTAAAGTCCCCATTGAGTCACTGAGTTAAGGACTGCAGGATTTGGACCCCCATCCTCAAAGTTAAATGCAAATTGGAGTTCAAATGGGATTATTTAGCATCTGAACCATAACGACTATAATTTACAGTGTTATTGATAATATTAAACACATACACAATGAAAAAGACAGTTAATAGAAAACAGTGAACTTTTATTCTTCTTCTAAGTCATGGAAGATATCCACATTGCATTGTAACAAATAATAAAGTTAGAATAGGATTCGGTCTAGAAAAAATGATTTATCTTTGGGATTTGTGTTCATCCAGCTGCACTTACTAAAACTATAAGAAAGCAATCCCAAATCTTTCACAGATATCATTCCCAAAGCCTTTAATCCATTTTTTCTTGTTAAAAGATGCTTCACAACTACCTGTCATCATTACATCCTCTCTCACTATTGAAATTCAGCAAAATACTCTGATTGTAGTTGCTTATAAGAAAATGCATCTTTTAAAAGCACATCTGGAAGTAGACTCCAGCAAACTGGCAGTGCCCATTAATGTTTAGATTCAGTAACCCTTATTCTAAATCCCTTTTCCCTTTGTGCCATTTTGCCAAAATTAGATCTAAGAAAACTTCAAAAACAAATTTAAGAGGCAGCTGGGTTGCACACTGGTCTAACATACTAATATTTCATCTGAGACCAGTGTTAAAATATTGATTAAGTGACACGGTAAATTCACTGGTCTCATTTCTCTGTGTGCACTTGAAACTACTACATAATCTGAAGCAATGTAGCACAACTGATAGTATTTTACAGGATGGAACTAGCAAGGGTCCTGTTTAAGGGCTGAAGTAAGCTAGCCAGTGCTCTGTATCAAGTGGAGGAATGAGTGGAAATAAAAAGCTGTGATATCTTTTTTTTTATTTAAAATCTTCATGGCTTAGACTATTAGTCTTCATGACGTAAAAAGGACTGAATTTGTGATTGCTCACAAATTTAGACCAAGAGTCCTACAGCATTGCTATGGTGTTTGTGATGGGATGTACCATCAGGCCCTCTGAGGCCCCCTGCTGGAGGCATCATGATCCTACCACACCCTGCCCCAGAAAAGGAGCAGTGAAGGTGAGTCCTCCACGCCTGCCTAAAGAGGCTGCAGGGAAGCAGCCAATCAGAGCTCAGCAGGCTCAGATAAAAGGCACTGCAGGGCCTGAGCAGGTTAGTTGCTGGCTGGGACAAGAAGGGTGGAGGAGTAGAAGGCTATGAAACTCCACAGATAAAGTGACTAGGGAGAAACCCTGCTCTATCAGGGATAGGACTGTGAAGCTCTCCAGGCAGAGAAGTCTGGGAAAGTGAACCTTGATTAAAGGGCCCAGACTGTCGCAAGCTCTCCAGACAAAGAGGCCTCAGAGAAGACCCTGAGAAATCAGAGACTGAGAAACTCTCCAGGCAAGGAGGCTTGGGAGAGACCCTGCTTAAACAGGGAACAGATAGAGAACCCAGTAGGTGATGGAACAGAACAGGAAGCAACCCAGGGTATGCAGCAGCAGCAACTATTAAAGAAAGCTGCACATGGCTGCTATTTATATGGTCCCTGAGTTGGGATCTGGAGGCCTGGTGGGTGGGCCTGGTCCCCTCACTGGCCACTGAGGAAGTGGCCTAAGCCCCAAGAAGGGGATAAAACTCAGTATTAAAAGTTGGAGAAAGGGGCTAGAATTTAAACAGGCCTAGAGATGGGGATGAAGACCCTGGAGAGGGCCAACCATTTGATGGACTGTGTTATTCCATATGGCGTTCCTTCATGCATTTGGACTATGTGACTTAGCCAGAGAACTGAGCCACTGAAGACCTGCTTGGCAAGGGCAGAAGGCACCAGGGACAGAGAAAGGAAAGAGTTCACAATTGCACTTAGCCAACAGGAGGCGCTCACGAGCGGTGAGTGTGCCCCATCACAGTATTGCATTGAGACCATACAGTATGATTGCTGTCTCCTGGGCCCTCAGGAAAATGAGAAGAAGCTCTCCCCGGTGTGCCAAAACTTCAAATAAATAAATAATGCATTCAGAGAAGGATAATACCCAGTTAAAGTAGACTTTGAAGTGTCATTAACTGAGAGAAAACTGACAAAACGGGTTACATTCTAAAAGTGAAGACTTCAGAAATGACTGATCCAATGAAAGAATCAGCTTGTTGATGGGGTAAGAAATAATGAGCAAACTTCAAATGGTTTGGAAGCTATGAAGCTATGAACATCCAAGAATCTTTCAAACCTATTTAAACTATTTTGGCCTGGAAATCTCATGAGCTTGAATTGTGTTGTGACATACATAGCATTGGTGTCATCTGGGCTGTACAATAAATACAAGGACAGCTGTTCACTATTTTAATATTCCTGTTTCCAGCTGAAACCAATAAGCAAGGAGATGCATGTATTTAAAAAAAAAAGTTTAGAGAACTCCAGAAATGGTTTTGGGTAAAAGCTTGGATCACTTCTTGCCTACCTCTAAGCCAAGCATTGCTAGCCAGTTCCAAACTGGAGAAAGAGGAACAAAATCCCTCTCCTCTTTTCCCCGCTTCCATATATTAAATATAGTCTCCAATCCCATGCCATGTAATACGTAGCTGCCAGTATCACAAAGGCTGTATAGTAAGCAGTCACAGAGTCAGCGATGATCATTTGCAAATTATAAGTAAGTTGTAAAACTCATGGCAATTGGTTTTCCCCCATGACACAACAGCAATCCTCCCTTGCCTTTGGAACACCCATTCCCTATTTTAAAAAGGAGTATGGAGCCTGGCATTGGGCATGACCCTTCTCAGTTGCTTGTGGCACACCAAATCACGATTCTATCTGGGGCTCCAGGTCTCTTTTTCAAGGTAGGGGGAAGTGCTGCATGACTGGAGGTAGCAGAGAAGTCTGTAAAAACAGTGAAGGGACAAAAAAATCCCAGGAGCAGGCACCTCAGTAACATGTATCCCAATCTTTCATTCACTCGTAGTCACATGCACAGAGCCAGTCTGGAACTGGGTCGGAGGTTATTGTTACTAGGGGAGAGGAGGATTTGACAGTGGGGAAGGGTTAGAGGATTCTTAGAGGTGTGGGAAGGTTTTGCCAGTTCAGGGGACTTTCCCTAGGAACATCCATTCCATGGACCTTTCCCCTCTACTTGTTTCTAATTTTCTAAGAGGCTCCTCACCCTTTGCTTTAGTTCTGGTCCTTGACAGAGACATATAAATCTCTGTAGTGGTTAATGATGGTATATCCTACACTAAGCAAACTCTATCCAGCAGCTCCTGCTCCTAGTTTATTGCAGGTCAAGCTCTGTCTCCTTTGGACTTGTATATTCTTCTGCATTTCCTATGTCTCTTGTCCCAGCTGATTTCTCATGCCTATTTGTTTGGAATGTCTTTTTAATCATACTTAAAATTAGTTTACCTCTTTATTTACAATTTAGAGCTACCTTTCAGAACATAACACACTGCTATGTTTACTTATTGTATTTATGTAATTATCTTCTCTTCTAAAAAGTATATCTCAGCTTTGTGCTTTGTACTTGGTTACTCTTCTCTCCTGCACAACCAGCAACATCCCTGCCCTCTCTGGCATTTTTCTTTCTGCAGTCTCTTCTTTGCTCCCTTTTATTAGATGCTCTCTGTCACTCCACCTTTCTCAATATGACTCTAGGGAGTTAATTCCTAACTATTCCTAACATTCTTAAAAGCATCACAGATTTCCTTTAAGTTTCTAATCACCAAGGCCTGGTTTCTGCAGCTGAGGCAGAAGTTAAATGGGGATTCCCATCTGTATTTAATGTGCACTTGGCACAATGCCTCCATTATTTTTTATGCTTTTTTCCCTCTTTTTTTAAAGACTAAGGTTGAAATCCTGGCCTCCTTGAAGTCAATGACAGTTTTCCCACTGACTTCAGTAGGCCATGGATTTCACCCTGAGAGAACAAATCCTGAGAGACAGATCTTATGTCTCTGAAATTGAGGTGACTCTTCTCTCTGATTCCTTCATTATGTTCCCTTTATCAGCACTAGATTGTAGACTTACAAGGTCTTCAATCAGCTACCAGAGGTGGAAATATAGTTCTCTAAGCCAAGTCTATTTTCATTTCTTCCTATTTTATTTGATTTTTAGATTTCTTTAGTTTTACATATGGCAGCAAAGGATTACATTTTTCTAAACCCCCCCCCCCCTCCAAGAACTTCTTTAAATCTTAAAGATGGACTTGTTACTTGGGGCAAGAGCTGCAATGCTAGCGACACCTAACTCGAATATACAGCAAGTTCGCATAGCCGGAAATTCATGTGGAGTAGAGATATCGCGAGTTGATACATGTCAAACAGTCATTTTAACACACACTGAGAAGGCATGCTGCTGGAGGACTGAGGAATACAAGCATGATCAGGCTTCAGGAGGAAGATCCTGCGGTGAGGATAAAGAAGGTGCTGCGGGGAGGCCATCAGGAAATAGCCCAGGGAGTTGTAGCTGCCACACACAGCTGAGATACTGTAGACAGCTGCAATCCACAGGGCCCTGGGCTGGAACCCAGAGTAGAGGGCAGGCCTGGGTTCCCCCCAACTCCCTACTTGATATAAGAGGAGTTGACCTGGACTGTGGGTCCTACCAGAGGGGAAGATCTCTGGCCTTTCCCCCAACCCACTAGGTGGTCCAGCAGAGACTGCGTGGATTGTTTTCCTCCTTTTCCCCATGCTGGTCAGTGATGAGGTTAGCTGCATGAACGGCAGGTTTGAGCCACTGGCAGAAGTGGCCAAACTGAGGGCTGCCGTGAATCTCTGAGGCAAGCAAATCCGCCAATAAGCACAGGATCCACCAAGGCAGAGGAGGAACTTTATCACAACTGCCACTGTTTCAACCTAACTACATAAAATTAAATACTATGCCTCTCAGAGAGGTGGAGTAATTTAATTGACCTATCAGGGGACCTGTTAGTGTAAACACAGACATTATTAGGTCAATCTAAGGCATCTTATGTAGACGTAACAGTGTAGTGTAGACCAGGCCTCATAGCTAGCTCTCTCTGCCCAGAGATAAGGGGAAGGATTATCCAAGGGATTGCTGAAAGGGTCCTGAAGGAAGTAGCTAAAAAAGCTGTTGGGTGCAGGAGTTACACATGTCAAGATATAGTTAAAGGAGTTTGGAATTAGGGCCAAATACATAAGCATTTTGACTGACCTTAAAGCATCAGCTGAAGGGAAATATTTTCAATCTGTTAGTCATGTTAAATAGAGGAAGCTAGTAAAATTGCCTGAATTTAAGTGGGGAGAAGTAGACAATGGAAGAGGACCCTGGTGCTATGAAAATAAGAGAAGATCACAACATTTAGGGTGTCGTCTATTGTCCATAGAAAGAAAGCCAACCTTAATTGACCACTTTAAATATTATACGATGGTAGGATCCATCTTGAATCTCCCCTTGGGTGCACAGGCCTAGGATGGTGCAATTTTCATCCCATGCAGCAGAAGTGGGGAATCAAGCCTTGCATAAATACCAAAAGCAGTAGGAGGTGTGGCCCTACCTAGTTACAATATATAGAAAGGTATAATATTTAAGATATATTATCACATCCAGTCATTCAGCTAAGTGCTCTGTCTCTATAGAAGACAGATTCAAGCAATTCCTTAAATGAAGTTTTATATTAACAAATAAACAAAACAAAGGCCATTGTAGTGCTATAATAATCCATTGATTGCTATAGACCTACACAGGACCAAGTCCTCAATGTTCCAGTTTCCGCCTTCGGGCCTAGCTCGTTCTGAAGTCAATGGGAGCTGTTTTTCGAGAGTGGAAGGCAGAACTTGACCCAATTTAACTGGGCTTATTTACCTCACAATAGTGAATCCATGATGGTGAACTGAGGAGTGGTTTTGGCAGGCTTCAAAGTGAGCTAAATTCCACCTTTCTAAGGTACGCCTCAGTTATCTTATGGTCAGAAAATGCTAATACACAGTCTAACTAACTCCCACCCCACTCCTGCTTCCACCATAGACCAAGATCAATACCCCTGTTTTGGCTCAGAAAGCAAGTCAATAAGCTCTCCCACACAGTAAAGCAAGCTCATTCACAGTTGAACCCCCAAGCAATTACTAATAGAATATTTCTGACTAAATGTCATCACTTTCTCAAAAGAAAAAACACAACTTGATGTGTTTTCCATACTTGTAGGGCCTCAGCCATTTGGCATAGTAATAAGCATCCAGAAATCTTGTTTGGCTTCGGTGATGATGAAATATTGAAAACAAAAAATGAGAACATAAATCTTGTGTGTGAGATTTATTTGGAATCCTCATGTGAAGTGTACCTGGCTCATCAGACTTATCTCACCTAACTGAAGTGACACATTCAGTCTTAGTCATGTCTAGTTTATCTTGTCATAGTCTGAAACAGATAGGAAAAACTTTTCAACATTGTACTTCAAAAAATTGTAACCAGACTGATAAATCAATTTGTTTTTCCTTTAAATGTGCCCTGGTTTCCATAAGAGAGGCAGCTTGCATGCATGCTGATGAATGGCAACTCTCCCATCACAGACCTTTATGGACACATTGCCAAGAAACTTGTTTTGTGAATTCTTTAACTCCTCCCCCACCCCCCCATCCCCAGCACCTGAAAACTTGCAACTGGCCTGGCCTGAAAGCTGTCTTGGCAATTTTACCAAAGTGCTTACTTTGATAGCTAAAAAATGACCCTGAAGAATGGTTAATACTGTGTGGGGGTTAATGACATGAATCTGTTAATGTACAGCTTCACATGCAACAGTGTACAGCTATATTGCTGTATTAACACAGTGACATTGAACAGACTGTAGCAGATATAAAATCTTCAAATAGAAGCCCCTCAAAAGAGCCTGGATTATGTTTACCAGCTTGTTACCAGAAAAATGCTCTATGTAACAGCAGGCAAGATTTAGGTTAAATGAAAAATAATAATAGTCTTCAAACACTCTTGGGACGTATTCTTCCTCCTTATGTGTTCCCAGTACCTATGAGTGAGAATGTTGATGTTTACCCTAAGGGGGAATGAGTCCTTCCTGCTCTTTTGATTAGAAGTTACTGAGTAATGTGCATACACCACAGTATTGCCCATTGAAGTCAATAACCAAAGGTGGCATGGTGATATGCAACAGTGAGAATATGAACTTGATCCAAAACCTGCTGAAGATAATGGGAGATTTTCCAGTGGAGTTTTATAGGCTTTGAATCAGGCCCTATGTGATAATGATCCACAACGTTACACGTTTATCAAAATGGTGAGGCCAAAATGCTCATACTTGGGTTCCCTGTATTTAGATGCCTATACCCTCAATAAGTGGTGGGACGTTCAGAGATGTTCAGCATCCAGCTGCTCTCAGGTGCTCAGCAGCTCTGAAAATCAGGCCACTTATTTGGGGCCTAATTATGGATTTAGGGCCTGAATTAAGCATGAGAGCAGTCTCACTGAAATCGCTTTCAGCAGGACTTCTCATGTAGTTAAAGTTAAGCATGTGCATAAGTGCTTTGCTGGCCTGGGGCCAGATTTTTTAAAAGGTATTTAGGTGATAAAGATGCATGTAGGTGCCTTGTGGGATTTCAAAAGTACCTAGACACCTATGCTTAGATTCACAAAGGTATTTAGGATTTACTTCAATGGGAATACATTGACTTTAATGGGAGTTAGGTACCTAAATACCTTTGTGAAACTCAGTTCTAGTCACCATGGGAGCAGGGCCGGCTCCAGGCACCAGCTTTCCAAGTTGGTGCTTGGGGCAGCAGGGGAGAATGGGGCAGCAGTCTGAGTCCCGCGGCAGCAATTCGGCGGCAGGTCCGCTCTTCCCGCCGCCGAATTGCAGCCACGGGACTCGGACTGCCGCCCCATTCTCGCCCGCTGCGGCGGCAATGGGGCATCAGGTCCGCTGCTCTCCCCTTGCCGCCGCGGACTGGGACTGCCTGCGTCGGGGGCGGGGCCCCGCTACGTCTACCTGCGTCAGGGGCGGGGCCGCCCCCCTGCTTGGGGTGCCAAAATTGTTAGAGCCGCCCCTGCATGGGAGTTAGGTACCTAGGCACTTTTGAAAATCCCACTAGGTGCCCATGTGCATCTGTAGACACCTAAATACCTTTACAAATCTGGCCCTCAATGGCTAACATTTAGCACCCAAGCTTGAATATTCTGGGCTAAGTAATTTGAAGTGAAATATTAAATTAATGCCTCACTAGCCTCAAAGACATTTAACAGAATAGGATAGAAAATTCTTTAATGTGACTCATAAGAAATAATGTAATATATAATACTGCTGGCTCTAGACACATGTGGTTGGAGCAGCGGATCTGGACCCATGGTGTCCCAGCTCCCAGGTGAGTGCCTACCCGCTCCATGGCTATTTAAATAATTTAATAAATGGAGATATGCCAATCTCCTAGAACTGGAAGGACCTTGAAAGGTCATCAAGTCCAGTCCCCTGCCTTCACTAGCAGGACCAAGTACTGTCCCCTGACAGATTTTTGTCCCAGATTCCTAAGTGGCCTCCTTAAGGATTGAACTCACAACTCTGGGTTTAGCAGGCCAATGCTCAAACCACTGAGCTATCTCTTCCATCTCCCCCATTGATAAATTTAAGTATTTATCAATAGTGGAACAGTCA
The DNA here is from genome assembly GCA_037349315.1 of Chelydra serpentina. Taxonomy (NCBI): domain Eukaryota; kingdom Metazoa; phylum Chordata; order Testudines; family Chelydridae; genus Chelydra; species Chelydra serpentina. The sequence continues at coordinate 24,998,827 of JBAIAC010000048.1, forward strand.
TTGGGCCAGAGAGAGAATCACTCTGTAGTCCGGTGGTCAGGCACCCACATGAGTGACCCAGAATCCAGTACCCCTGCTTCAATCACTCTTTCATTGTTTATCAAGAGTACAACAGCTTCAACAGGAGAGCCTGGGGATGCCCCACATCAGAAAGTCCATAGCTCAGTTGCTAGGGCACTTTAAGTAGGAGACCCCTATTCAAATCCTTTTGCCCACTCTAACAGGAAGAGGGGAATTGAACCTGGGTCTCCCACATCCCAGGCGAGTACGCTAACCGCTGGGCTAAAAGTTGTAAGGTGGGCACAACTGCCTCCTCCCACCAGATTTAGAATGGTATTCAATCAGATAGGTGGTCTCTGAGCATGCCTACTAGCATGGGTCCTGCATGTGACTTAGATGGAAGAACTTCTGTCTTCCCTTGGTTTATGAATCACTCTGGGGCTTAGGCCAGAGATAGGCAGCAGTGCACATGATCAGAGGCAGAAACATAGGTTGCTATGGGAACTTTTACCCTGAAAACATATGCACCGAGTAAATTCAGGTGACCACTGAGTTTGTCAAGAATTTTGTAGATTGTACTGTGTAACCGTGCCTCAGTGGGCCATAACTGAGAGTGCCAAATTCAGGACAAAGTGCTGAGAAATAGGGCAGATACACCCCAAGACTGATGGCTAATCCCCCAGAGGATATACCAAACCAGTAACAAAGACAAACTTTTGTTTCACCACACTGGCTAACAAGAAGTCATAAAAGCAGTTTCTTTAGGCATTCCAATCCTTGTATTACCACCAAAAACACTAGACTTAGAGATGAGTGGTTCTTTAAAACCAATATCTTCAAATAAAAGGTTCTTCTGATCCCAAAGGACCAGTCATACACTCAGGTTAATATAGGACTTAGATCTTACCCAAAAATCACGCAGATACCAATCCTTTAGTATCCAAAATCTAAAGGTTTATTCATAATAAGAAAGAAAGAAAGGTGAGAGTTAAAATTGGTTAAAGGAATCAACTACATCCAGCAATTGCAAAGTTCTTGGTTCAGGCTTGTAGCAGTGATGGAATAAACTTCTGGCTTGATAAATATCTGATTGCTTCCAGATCATTGGAAGGACCTCAGTCTCTTGGTTGGAATGCTCCCATTAGTATAAGTCCATAGTCCAGTGGTTTGAGCAAGAAAGAGGCTGGAGCAGGATAAAGGCAAAATGGAGGTGTTTCCAGGGCCTTTTATAGCTTCTATCATGTAGAGGGAAACCCATTGTTTCAAACAAAGCCCTCAGCATAGATAATGGAAAATCACAGGTGACCAGATAGTGTTTGGAGTCACATGGGCAAGTCACATGTCCTTGCATGATTCCATCTGGTTTTGTAGAAACCATTACCTATACCTCAAACAGCACATTTACAGGACAGTCCATTCAGTGTAGATGGGCCCCTTCCATTGTGAGTTAAGTGTCCCTTTGAGGAGTCACTTAATGTGAATAGTCCCTTCAAGATGTGCTGGCTAACTACCTTGTGGGCGTTACCACAGTCATAGGCGCCGACTTCGTGGGTGCTCCGGGGCTGGAGCACCCACGGGGAAAAATTCTTGCCAGCTCCCCGCCAACCCCGGGGCCCGCCGCCATCTTACCTTAGCACCGGGAGACGTTGCGGGGCCCCGCCCCCGACGCTGGGCATGAGCTCCCACCGGCGCCAGAGAAAGTCGGCGCCTGTGACCACAGTAGCAAACATATTTGAAATACCATTATAGAGCCAATGCTCATAACTTCAAATATAAAAATGATACATGCATACAAAGAGCATAATCATATTCAACAAATCATAACCTTTCCATAGACATCTTACATGCCACATTTTGTACAAGATTTGTTGCAAATATATAACAGTGGTTGCAGCAGTGATCTATATGGTCATATTTTAATCAGATAACATCACACAGTGGAGCCAAAACTGGGTCTTGGGTATCTAAATCTTACTGTCTTTCTGGATCTGGGCCTTTGCGCCTGCAATTCTCTCTGACAGACTGCTAGTGATACCATCTGTAGCAGGTACAATAGCAAGATACTGTGTCTTTGCATATTTAGCACCCAAATGGGGAAATTCACTCTGGCACAATCCATTGTAAGAGGATTCTTTTCTAATGGTGCTTTTAATGTAGCTGTTATGTTATGTCACTGCTATCTGTACAGTGCTATGATGGCAATAAAGAGTACCTTGCAATCCAATAAATAATAATAAGAGGGAGTTGTAAAAATTTTAAGAGAAAATAATAGTCCCTACAAGAAAGAAACCTCAAAAAGTCCTTTGGATACAAGAATTCCACCCACCAACTAAATGACAGAGCTAATGGTATTCCATGAGTCAGCCATAAAGTACTGCCATATAACACTGCCACATATGTTACGATCTACCTCAGGGTAGTCACGTCTGAGCCAAAAGATCTAGGTGAGCTGTTAGGTCCAGTTTTATAAGGGATTCTGTTAGACCTAATTAGGATAGCAATAGGAAGAATTGGCTCTACTGAGTTCTATTAGGGCTCTGCCTGCAATTATAGAGGCCTCAGCTGTGAACTCCGCAAGAGACAGAGCTAGTAGGTGGTTTGTGAAAAGTGTACTCTGGAAGTTGTTTTCCTTAAGGGTCATTTTCTGAACAGAGGTTTTATCGAGAGAGCAACTGCACAGAAGTATTTTCCTTTGCTAAGGTGTTGTCTACAGCGGTATTTCCCAGAATATTCTTTTTCTCTTAGCAAGTGAATTTATTTATGGTATAATACTTTTAATGAGTTTTTTCATGAAATAAACACTCCTGGACAGAGAAGTTGTAACTATGGGACTCTGAGTTATGCCCTGACCTAGAGTCAGTGCTGCTGAATAATCACTGCTACCACTATCCTACCAATGCTTTTGGGGAGAATTCATTAGATGTTACCCTTTTTATCCATTTAAATGTATGTACGCTTTGTTTTGGTTTTTGGGGAAAAGTGTGATTCATCATTTTCTGAGCATCCTATACTGCTTTGATTAGTTTTCAATCTACTAATTGCATGTTAACTACTTTATAAATTGGTAAGAAATAGTTTTCTTGTCCTATGAACACTTTCAAGATATCAGAAAAATATCTGTCCTGAATGGGGACCAAAAAAACAAACCACCCCTCAACTTGTCAAAAACCAAAAGTCCAAACAACAAGATAAAAACCAAACAAAAAACAATTTGGGTCAATCTAAACTTTGTTTCAATTTTGACCATTTAAAAATTATTTTACTATAGTTGCCTTAAATTTCTAAATGTCATTTTAATTGAACTGCAATTTTTCATGTCAAAAATCTTGAAATAGGACAGTGACAATTTTGAAACCTTTTTCAACACTTTTTGAGTTGAGAAACTTGTCAAAACCAACCCTTTCCTGCAAAAAGTTTTGGTTTTGACAAATCAGCAGTAAAGAAAAACCATTCTGTCAAAAAGAATTCCTGACCAGCTCTAAATTGATATATATTTACCAGCTTCCACCTAAGAACCTTCAAGCATGTTACAAACACTAACTTTTCAAGCCTCATGGTTTTCCTGAGAGGTTGGCATATATTATTGTCTCGTTAGAGGGGGAATTTGAGTCAGAACAAGGTTGTGATTTGCCTAAGTTATTGGCCTTGCTGGAATTAGAATCCAAGTGTCTCAGCCCTATCTTCAAACCACAAAATAAAAAAAAAGCAGTGAAAATGTTAGAAGGTGTATATCAGAAGTGTCCTGTAGGGACAAAAGGGACCTCAAGAGCTCATCTAGTTCATCCCCCCCCATGCCTCCCAACACTCAGGAATAGACCTAGACCATCCCTGACAGTTTATCCTTGTAGCACACTCTATTTATAGCAAATACTTTATTTATACCAAAATACATATATTTTCTTTTGTACTGGCTAAATTTCACTCCTGTCACAGGGTATGTTTCAGCATTATGGCTAAGAAACAAGAAGGATTTTCAGAGGCATATTTCAACAGATAGGCAGCAAAAACAGATTAAGTCAATTACAGCTGTCTTTCCAGAATCATCTTGTGGGACTGATATTACCATTATCCACATAATTAGCATTCAGCCAACTATTCACTTAACTGGATATAATTTTAAAATCTTCTTTACCCTTGAGACTCACTGTAAAATCAATACACCGACAAAGTAACAGCATATAGTTCCAAATGCACAACAGTACCACAGTGAAAACACTGACAGCTCTGAATATAAAAATAAATGTGCACTTCACCATTATCACAATATTTTGATATACATCATTTTTACTTTTATATTTGCTGTTCTAAGTCAGTTACATATGTGTATGTCTCATATTGCAGGACAAAATCACTATTGGTTTATTCACCATAAATTGTCCCTTCCCTAAACATAAAAATATAGTAGAAAATGTTTCTCTGAATAGGCCTGCTAGTGCGTTAGCAGATTGAATTTTCTCATAGTGCACCCATTTTCTCGTTTACTTTTGGATTAAAAAAGAGAAAAGCCATTGTTCTGAGAAGGTGAAGTTGCAATTTTTCTGACAATACTGGGTTCCTAATTGCTTAAACACATGCAGCCCTTCAGGTTTGTGACCAATGTAACTGACGAGCAACCTATATATATATATATATATATATATATATATATATATATAAATAAAACTCTCCAGGTTTTAAGTTAGTATAAAGTGAGAAAAACTAATTGGCTGAAGGGTAAGTATAATAAATTCTGAGGAAAAAGCGTAGCTGATCCCATCATAAAACAACCCGAATCAGAATGTGCTACATAATAAACTAAGTGTTACTGTTTTCTACAATCACTCAGGCCCTACATTTTGATTAATTGCAGATTCTGAATTACTGAGAAAATGGCAGTTAATTACCTCTAACACCTTTGCAGGAACAATTTGGAGGAGACTATGAAATTAACACTCTGTTTGAGTAAAAAAAATAATTAGTTTAATGGAATTTAATAATTTTGTAATTGAAATTTATGTTTCACAAAACTAATAGCTTTTAATACTGAAATACTTTATTTGATCTATCCCATATTTTACATACACTGACTTTTATTGATTTCTTCTGAAATAACCCTCACTTCCAGAAGCTGAACTAGGAATATATATTTCAGCTCTCATATTATTCATAAACCAGCACTCACAATACTAGTCTGATGTGTTTATCTTTATATTTTCGATGACTGTTTGCTCTGTATTTTACTTTTCTAAATGGTTATTCCTAGTTCTAAGGCTAAGAGCTAAATTGTGGCTTAAACCACAGCCCTTGGTAGGGGGGCGATAGAGAGGTGCATCACCCGTGCCGGAACTGCCAGAATAAATGTGTAAGGCCTCGATCTTGCAAATTGTTCTGCACGGTTGGATTCCTGCACCCATGCTGAGTCCCATTGGTTTCAGGGGTTCAATCATATGGAACAGCTTTCAGGACCGGGGCTTAAACTTGTCCTCTTATTACAGTGCACTAAAATAAATTTTAAAATTTTGTTTAGAGAGCAACAAAATCCTGTAAGCATTCAAAGAAAAACTAAGTAACCCAGTTTGTTCCACTATGTATTTGTGATGGGCTGGGAGTTAAAGCAGGAGGTAGATGATCTCATGGAGACTTTTGGCAACTTTTTGATTCACTGGAACGATTTGTTTGTTTTTAACAAAGCCCACAGGGTGGTGCTAGTCTGTGTGCAGCTACAAAAACCTGATCACTCAATACTCACTCCAGTTCACTTTAACACTGCACATTACTCACTAAGTTGAAATGTGCTTGGGCATTTTAGAATAGAAAAATAGAACCTGATGTCCACTCAATCCATCAGATTGCACAATTAAACTTATACATGGAGTAACTTCAATAATACAAAGCACATGAGTAAATATTAGATATGTCAGCAAACTAAATAATGGGAAAATTCTAGGTAGTCAGATTGTCTTAAAAATGTCAGATTAGATTTTATACTTAGGGGAAACTATTTAGGTCTCCTTTCAGACAACCATTATTGTATTTGTATTGCAATATCACCCACAAGTCCTAACCCAGGTCCCATTACTATGTGCTGTACAAGCACATATGATGACACAATCCCTGCTCACATCAAAGTGGCAGTGGTTTTTTGAGGAGTGATTTGAAGGACAGGTTCATGATATTTCAGAATCGTACATTTTTCAATCCTAATTTCAAGATAATTTTGAAAATCTAAAATAAAATCTCATCTGGTTTTTACATCTTTTCATATAATACACTGGGCAAGGCCTGGGTTTAGATTAATATATTTCATAATGAGTATTATATGGTTTTATATGTTCATGCAAGCCTGAAAAGAACAATTAACAAAAATAAATCTTACTGGAGAAGAATCAATTAATTCAATTAAAAAAGATATGGCAGAAACTGATGGAGGCTAAAGACCACCAACGAACATTTAGAGTATTTTTATGTGTCAGACCAGACATTTATGCAAAGAAATTGCAAAGATTAGGATTATTTAGCAGGAAAGTTAGAGGGATTGGGAGGAATTGTTGAATATTATGAAGGGCACAATTGTTCACTCTTATCCTGCTCCATAATACACGAACAAGGGGACATATCTGAAGGTTTCAGGCATTACCCAACATCTTCAGATAAACAGGGGTTTGGTTACAGTATTTGTTGCTGTGCTCTGGGTTTAGGGGACCCAAATTGCAGTCTCCTCCATATTGCCAGGCAGCCTTTGGGAAGCCATCTTGCGCCTCTTTTCCTCTTCAGCTGGATGGCCTTGGTAGTGAGGGGGTGGGAGAGAAGCTGTCTCCTCTCTTCACAAGAAGACCTCTCAACCCGCCAAAGCCCAAATGTGGGACACAATATATGACACAGATCCAAAATGAGGCTCACCTATAAAATATTAATGTAAGTAACTCCAGATGCTGTAGAAGTCATTCCTTTATGGTAACGACTTTCCACAACCTCATAATTATAACCCTTATACGTTTTCAACAATTAAAGGGCACCAGATTTGTGTGAAATGTAGGTAACTTTGGGACTAAAGTGAGTGACCCTCAAAAATGAGACATTTGAGAGGTATGCTCACAATAATAGGAGTCAGGGAGAGCAGTTTTTCCTCCCATAACACTCAATCTATTTAGTCTCCCTCTCTCTCTCCCCCCCATCTGTTCATGGTGCCCATCACTATGGTACCATAGGAGCTTAGGTATTTCAGCCAGGCTCTCCTCTAGCCCCAGAGGGCAGTGAAGACCCGTAGCACAGCCTCCCACAGAGTGCCAGGTGACCCTGTAGAAGCCAGACTGTGCTCCTTCTCCTCTTCAGATGGCCAGCCTTGGAGAATCTGGTTAGTTGCTCTCACTGAGCTCTAGGTTATACAAAAGACGGATCTTGATTTTCATGTTTAGCATCAGTGTCCTAGTGCCTGGCAGCAGGTAAGACTCTATTGTGTTTAATTCTCTATAACAGCATTGGCAGGTTCTTGCATAACACATGATTATTTTCAATCCTTGCCCCCAAACAGTTATTTTAAATGCAATTTTTCCACCAGAAACAAATGAATCATTGTCTTTAAACCATTTGTAGAAAGACTAGAAATGCTTGTGCATTTTTAAATGGACCACTTACTACCCTGAACTATTGTTTCCTGCTTTGCCTTCAAGTACCAACCTTAAAGTAGCTAGAGATTATTCATGTCCCATGATTCTTCATCACTGGATTATGGAGGGGGTCCTTCAGGTGAGTTAGTGAAGAAGCCATTGAGTAGCAAAGGGAGGCCTAACCTTCAAAAGAGATAAATGTAACGGAATAATCTCCTAATATGGAATCCTTCATGCTTCTCTGGGGTGTGGTAAAGGAAAACCAATTCTAATGTGGAAGCTGGTCTTAAACTTTTTAGCCTCTGGAGTAACTAAGTCTGTCTAGTATCAGAGGAGTAGCCGTTAGTCTATAAGCTGCCACAGGACTCTTTGCTGCTTTTAAGTCTGTCTAGTAAGTCCATTGAAAGGAAAAACCTCACACAGCTGTAACCAAAGAAGATTGCCGAAGAAGGACTCCAGACAAATTTTCCTTTGAAGTGAATTTGATATGCTCTTTAATTCCCCTCACCCCCTTTCTCCATCAAAGCTCCAATTTGTTGGCCTTCTGTGGATACTACAAGGCCCTTCTTTTCTCAGGCTTCTGAGGAGGTAATGAGCTGAGGGTTTGGGTAGGTATGTTCCTGGGCAGTCCTTTTGTATTTTGTGTATTTTGACCTACAGAAAGGCATCCAGAATGCAGGATGGGGAGCCTATGGCTATGTTTGATATATCTGACAATTTTGTATAAAACAGGCCTAAGGTGGTAAAATGCTGAAATACACTCAGTTACACTGCTACACAGTTACCATGACTGCATGTTCAAAGCTTGTATTAGCTGGAAGAGAACTGGTCATGTTTTTGTTCAGATTCCTATTTTTATAGGACTATTTCAGGCTTCCTTGACTTCAAAATTTGGCCCTTAACCATAGTTAACTGTGACACACTTTTCTGTAAATATAATAGTACTTAGAAAAAACAGCTGCATTATTTTTATAGGTAGGTCTAATTGTTTTTAGGTTCTTAATTCTTAGCTAACACATACCATCTCATGTTCCCAACACTGTCACCCTTGTCCTCACCTTTCCTTATCCCTTGAGTTCTACTCCAATCTGTTAAGTTTTTGTTCTTATTTATACCATAAGATCTTCAGGGGGAAAGGATTATCTTCTTCTTTTTTTTTTTTAGCTTGTACAACATCCAGCACAGAGTAAACTATCATCCCTTCCCTTTAAATCTAATGGAAAGTACTACACTGTATTGTACTAAGGCCATGATTAAAACAATAGGCTGATACAACCACATTACATATAGATGTAAAGATGAATTTGGTCCATTACTCATTATTTTAAAATAATAATAGATCTGTTTATTTCCAGCAGACCACAACATCAACAGATGCATCTTATATAATTTCCCTTGAAATCTTTGTCCCAGTTAGTTTATAGTTTCTCCCCACAAAAATGAACCCATAAGGCATCTTATGAGAATGGGAACAGTGACAGAATAGAATTTAAAGGCAGCACAGTATGACAGTACATGCTGTTTTGCTGATCAGATAAAAAGTGCTGCGTATGCCCTTCTCCATTAAATTCTATTTTTCTTATCCCTTAATTTGATTTTAAAAACCTCCTACATTTTATATTCAACTACCATTTTACCTGCTGATTTGATAAGGACATAAATGACGATCTTGGGCCAAGAAAAGAACCTCATGACAAGAGAGCCCCCTCAACATGTCTAGAAAAACATAAATGAGCAGTTGGTAAAGCAATCAGCCCTTCATATTGGAGCATACAGCACACATATGCAATGACCTTAGCCTTTCTACTTTGATTTACAGCAGTGTTGGAAAGTAACTTAACAAGGTGGTATGGAGCTTCAAGAGCAGTTGAAGTCAATTTATTGTCTAAGTTGCTATGGATGTTAATTAGATTAGGAATTTTCAGAGAGAAGAGTATGTTCTCTTTGAAACGACGTTTTTGTGGCATGAAAACACAGGAAAGAAGAAATCCTACACTCAAGGAAATTGTAGGGTCCCACTGAATTCCACAAAATTGTAAAAATTCCAGCAATAACAATAGTTATGAAAGAGCCAAAAAAGTACCAGACTGTTTACAAAAAATAATATACCCCAACTATTCTTGCATTATTTGGTACAGTCATGACAACAAATAGAGGATGATGGGTAAATGGCATGCTTACTGGTATTTTCTACATAGTACCATCTAGCTAGTGGATGGATTGACTATTTAGTGTCAAAACAGAAATGTGCATTAAAAAAAGAAATAAAACTTGATTAAGGGTTTTATACTGCTACCCATCACCACTGTATCCAAGTCTTCCACATAAATCAACAGTGACATCCCCAGCAGACTTCATTGAGTCTCTGGCACTTCTCCCCATTCTAGAAAAACAAGAGGATCTTTTTAATCCTGCAAATTAACATCCTATTGCATGTCTTTTATAAATACCATAATTCAGTGCTTTAACAGTGCAATGGAATTTGCTAGACACTTTCCCCATAACATAACTCTTTTGCATGATTCTAATTCAAAGAACTCTGTTCTCTTTGAAGCCTTTCACCAAAAAGGCACACCTGGAATCTCCAAATTCAGATAGGAGCAAGAATGATGCACCTAACTGCAGCTGGTGTAAGTGTTTTGACATTCAGTATTCAGGAAGATATTTAAGCATGAACCCAAGTTTAAGCACCTGAGAAGTGCCATTGAAATCAGTAGCGACAAAGGGTCCTGTGGCACCTTATAGACTAACAGAGTCTATTGAAATCAGTGGAATTATTCAGGTGCTTGAAGTTAAATATCTTGCTGAACAGGGACCATAGAGGAAATAGGAATACCTACTGAATTATCAGTCCCTCTTCTTGCAGCCTTCCTCTGGTTTTTCTTGGAGATCTTCCATCCAAGAATTGACCAGACCTGAAAAGGGCCCTATGAGATGTTGATGGTGAGGCTACAGTGCAGAGAATCAGCTCTGAATCTGTAAATAGGTTACTCCAACAGCTGGAATCTCATGCCTGATATTCTCTGGAAACATCTGTCCCATTTTATTGAAAAATACTGTAAAGTGAATCTTAGAGTTACAGGCAGAGTTGTGCGAATAACTGGTTTTTTTTGTTTTGTTTTGTTTGCTGACTGAATCAAAAGTTGAACACTGTTTCAGGGCGAGCTCACCATTTGGTTCAACCAAAACATTTTGTTTCAGATTTTTTTAACAGTGTAAATAAAAATTAAAGTAAAAATTCAAAACATCCATTTCATTTGGAAAAGGTGGAAGCAAAATACTTTTTCAGATTTTGTTTTGTTGGGTTTTTTTTGACGGAAAAAAATCAGCAAATTTGTCACAAATTTACAAGACGTTTTCATCAACCTGAGTCTGGATTGGTCAGTGGAAAAAGGTTTCCGCTGGAAAAACTTCACCCAACTTCTAGCTACAAGAGCTAGAAAACACGCTAATCATTCTAATAGAAAACATAGGGCTGGATCCTTGGCTGATGCAAGTCAGGGTAACTCTATTGAAGTCGCACCTAAGCCGATTTACATTGGCTGGGGAGCTGGCTCATAATTTATCAGCTGTCATCCGTCTCCAAAGCCAATAGAATGTTGAACTGTCAGAATGAGTGGAATGTTATAGGGGAAGGTTGTGCGCAGTTTGCATGTCTAGCTTAGAATTGTATTTTGCGCTGCTCTTTTCACTTACATCTCCCCCAGACCGCCTTGGAAACAGAGTGCAAGGGGTTTCTCCCCATTCAGACATATACCACTAAGTAACATTCTTGTAAATGAAGTACATATGATCAGTATCTGTTGATCCCTCCTCTACAGTCAGTGCCTGCACCTCTTCTGACACACAGGACCACAGTTTCAAATATGCTCACAAAACATGTATGCAAACACACTGCATGTTCATAATTAGCATCAGTATCCTTTAACCCGTACAATTATTCAGAACGCAGATGCAAACAATACTGTGCATTGCTATAGTGCCTTTCATCTGATCTCAAAGTATTTAATATGCATTACTTATCCCTTACACAAATGCCTATTTGTGCCCCAGAAAGGTGTCTTTTTCATGTGCAGTGGGAGCATGTACATGTTACTCAGGAACAGTTTAGGAAATAATGTTTGAAAGATTGCCCTAGACTGTCTTCCTAGAAGATCAGTGAGTACAAAACACTGAAAAGAAGAACAGTCACAGTAATGTCATCAGGGTCCGTTCCAACCGCAAAAAAAACCCCATTACTGCACCTCTGCCAGTTCTGACTGCTGCAAAGCTTATGGATAGCTTAGTGTTGGCATTTTCTCATCAGCTTGGATAAGAGTAAGACATAACCGTGCTGCAGACTCAATCTGCCTTTGTACCAGTAGAAAAATATTTGTGTAATAAAATATGCACACCTCAGGGAACCCCCTGTAATATCGTAAAAGTCAGTGGTGGTTAGTGCTGCAAAATCTGCAACGATCCATTATAGTTAATGTACTACTATCCAGCATTCATCTTCACTGATTTTGGTGCCATTCATTTGTGTGTGTGTGTGTGTGTGGTGTGTGTGTGTGTATTTACATATACTATTAAGTGCAGCCAGTTATAAGGTTTGGGCCAAATTTTGCAATTACAGCCATACAACCCTGTTGAAGTCACTGGGGTTGCATGGATGTAACAGAGGGCAGAATTTGCTGTTACAGATCATTCTTATAGAATTTGCAAGATTATATATCTTGCATTCTGACGTGTAACCCAGAACAAAGGATGGGTCAACATTCATGCAGCCCTGTGGGGTCTGCTAACTACACAATGATCTACATCATCGCTTTATCTTATTTTCTCTGAAACAGCTGTGAGTGTTTCCCATGTTTATCCCCCCTCCTTCTCCTTCCAACCTTGCTGCTGGCTCGCTAAGAGTTACATGCTGAAATAACTATGCATTGCATAGGCTCAGCTGTATGAATGCTAGTGTCGGTGATCTGGGTGGGGAGCACATACACACAACAGAATTAGGAATCCTCCTTTTTTTTCTCTCCATTGTTCTCATTTCATTCATCTCTCAGATTACATTTCTGCTATTTGCCTCCCCCCATCTCCCTCACCCCTTTCTATAGCAGATGTGCTATGTACTGATGAGATAATACTAGGTGCAATTCCGAGCAATCATTTTCAAAAACATCTGGGTTTTTGCGTAGCTAATGTTCAGTTCACGCTGTTTCAGGCAGTACATGGATCAGGATTCTGGATCATGCGTAAATAATCAAACAGAGTGAGAAAGGGGGACTATATGCATGTGGTGGGGAGTGTATATCAGTGTTTGTCCACTGATAATTTTTAATTTAGATCTTTAAGTATTTGTATAGATGCATTTAGAGTCAACTGGTTTAAATCTGTGTAGCTCTGATTACAGTGCAACTACTCCAATTTACACCAGCTCAGGATCTAACCTTGAGGTTTTATCTTAATACATTTTGCAGCTTCTCAAATCAGTAGGACTAGCATCTAAGTTTTAATCTATGCTTGCTGTCTGTGTGGCATTTAAGATATAAAGGAGTGTAAATGCTAAAATAATTATTAAGCCCATCTGTGATTTCTTCTATGTCCATTTGTAAAAAAAAACAAAAACCCATTAATAGATTTCCTATTCCCCTTAATTTACTGGTTGGGATGCGGGGAGGAATCTATTAATGGGGACAATTATTTTGAAAAGCTAAGCAAGTGTAATTACAGATCCTGTAAATCAAGTAATTTCTGTCTGTTTGCCAAATGAGACCAGTGGTTCCTAGAAGAGAAAAACAACAAGGAAGTATTTAAATTGGTTAAAAATAGCCTTTGTTTTGAATTTTTTAAAGCCATATGTGTGGGAGTGTTAACTACAGGGTTTTATTTAATGGATTTTTGGTGTTTTTGCTGACGGTGACAGAATTTAATCAGTGCATCTTGTACGAAAGGTGATTTTGGCTACAAAAATTAATAGTTTGAATATTTCATGACATCACTTTCTTTTGAAGAGTTGTAAGTGTACATTTCTGAACTTGGAATAGCTTGTTTAAATAGCTGTTTTTGCAGGCTGGCCTTTGAATTTCTGGTTCTCCTTAGGAATGTGAATGTAGGTCTGTTGTGAAACTATATACACACCCTTTCCCTGCTATGAGACTGACAGGCTGGTGGCACGTAAACATTTATTAACACTGGACCATCCCAAAACTAGTGGATTCAAACTAGAAAGTATCTTATGGATAGAAAACTTCAGGACATGTCAAATTAATGTGTGCCCCCTGAATTGGCCAGAAGTAACAAAAGTGTTTAGTTTTGACTACAGCCTATACTTCTATAGTATTTTGTTATTGTACAGTATGACACAAAAGAGATATGATGTAATCTGCAGCACATCCACTATCTCAGAGAGTGCTCCAATTTGTGGGCTAGATTGTACACACACAATCTGTCTTGTTAAGGGACAATGCAGAGGTGCACTGCCTCAGAAGCACAATTTATTTTCTGCTCCTCTGTTTTACTCCTGGTGGATAGCAATTTGCTACTTGTCCTGACCAGTGGCCGATTACAACCCTCCCACCATGACTCATGCCAATTCAGCTGCCCTGACAATGCACTGAGAAAGGCAGAACCCAGGTTCTGATCACTCTGTCCATTTGCTCGAGGGGAGAAATGTAGCTGGTGCACAGTGCCCTGCTTACTTTACACATGTGCACCCCAGGTCTGGGGAGGCCACACAGTACCATGTGGTGGCGGGAGGGGAGATGGTCTGAGGTGAGGGGTTTGTTTTTTTTAATCCCCTTGGCATGTAGTTCCTCCTCTCTGTATGTAATTGTCCAATGGATGCAAAGTTTACTTGATAAGAGAAAAGATGCTCACTTCATACTACAGCATTTACAGCCACTCCACATTATCCAGTCCACACACCATCAGGCACAAGAGTATAGTCTGGTCCTGAAAGAGCTCACAGTGCCATGAATGTCAGCAACAAAGCGGGCTGAGGCTGTTGTGAAGTGGGAAAGGGGGGTGGGGCATGGAGTTAAGCATCTTTGGTCAAGATTTGTTTAACATTTTGAAGTACGCTACTGGATTTGCAATCAGTTTGGCAGTGGAATCTTATAACCAACCAGATGACTCTTATGGAAATCTTTGTATGTCTGAACAGGAAGAGTTTTACCTCTCAAGCAGGAAGCCTAATGCAGAGCTTACACAGTGATATATTTTCAGTCATGTGGCCAGGACAATAAACATGTATCTTTTGATCTGTGTGGCAGTAGTGCATGAGCTGTAGTTTTGTGCAGGATTGGAATGAGATGCAAATCTGCCAGAAGTGAGTCTGTGCTCCTGGAGTGCTTCCGCACATTCTAAATTCATCAAGTTGAGACCAGAGGATTTCAAATAAATGTCTAAAGAACCCATAAAAAATATCCAGCTAGCATGATGGCTTAAGTCCTAGTGTTAAAACACCATCTATATTGTATGAAATATTTTTGTCCCAGGATCTATAAATTAAATATCTTTTGCAGATATAAATGTATCTACATCCTCTCTACTTCATACTATATGAATGAAGAAATATCTGTCCTGGGATGGTTAAGGCCCTGGCTAGAATTTTAAAACATAATTAAAAATGATCTCCTATTAATTGCCGTAGTGCTCAAATTGAGATAATATCCTCAGGGTATTAACTAGCACTGGTTCCTCTATACCGCCTTGCCTTAGAATGTTATGCAGCTAACTGCAGTGGAACATTATTTCATAGACCGCCTCTGTTTACAAATCAAAGTGGCTAGCTTAAGCACAGTTTGCTGAAATACAGTGCTGTTATTAGGAAATGTGAGTGGGCTGAAGTGGGGATCCCTGTAGAGTTAACTTGGCAGCATTTGAGATCCTGGCTCAACCTGATATTAAAAGTGAGTCATCAGTTTACCCACACAGCAGGCCCTCACTTTGTACTTCTCACTGTGAGCAACTCAGCAGAGGGCCAGAAGATTCAGGGTTAGCTTCTATAATTAATAGCCCACTGAAAAGAACTCCTTGTTAAGGAAGGCTTGTTTCACTCTTGTATTTTTGTTCTTCAGTGTTAGCCTCTGATAAATAACAAAAGCACAAGTCAAATCCACCACCTGGAAGGTTAGTTTACAGTACTTGTTAGTCATCTGATCCAGACTGCCTCATTTCTACTCCAGGTTTAAGGCTTTGGAACTGTCTCAGTTCACTCAACAGATATTTTTATATCTGCTAGGAACTGTTTGCAGTGCAAAGCTTTCATTTTCATCAGCTCTGTACTGGCTTGTTTTCCCAAGAAAATCCATGAACTATCCTAGGCTCACATGGGGCCTCTATCAGGAAGTACTTTGGTATTCACCACTCTTTGGTAAGTAAGGGAATAGCAGAATCATAGAAATTGGAGATGCAAAAGCAGTACCAGGTTAACTAGTCTATCACTGTCATAAATATAAAGGGAAGGGTAACAACCTTTATGTATGCAGTAACATAAAATCCCTCCTAGCCAGAGGTACAGAATCACTTTACTTGTAAGGGGTTAAGAAGCTCAAATAACCTGGTTGGCACCTGACCAAAAGGACCAATAAGGAAAGAAGATACTTTCGAATCTGGGAGGAGAGGTTTTGTTTGTGCTCTCTTTGTTGGTTCCCTCTCGGGACAGAGAGAGAGACCAAGCAGGTAAACCATCTCCTGAAAAGATACCTGAAATTATACATATAAAATTACAGAAACTGTAAGTAAAGGCAAGGAAAGGTGTTAGATTATCTTTTGTTTTTAGCTTGTGAATTTCCCCTATGCTAAGAGGTAATTTCATTCCTGTTTTGTAACTAGAAAGCAGAGTCAGAGGAGAATCCTCTGTGTTGTAAATCTTTTTATTTACCCTGTAAAGTTACCTTCCACCCTGATTTTGCAGGTGTGATTCTTGTGATTCTTTTTTTTTAAATAAAATTATTCTTTTAAGAACCTGATTGATTTTCAGTGTCCTAAAAACCCAGGGGGTTGGTCTGTGCTCACTTTGTAGCCAATTGGTTAGTATATTATTCTCAAGCCTCCCCAGGAAAGGGGGTGAAGGGGTTTGGGGGAATATTTTGGGGAAACAGGGATTCCAAGTGGCCCTTTTTCCTGGACTTTTGGTGGTGGCAGCAATACCATCCAAGGACAAGGAAAGGATTTGTGCCTTGGGGAAGTTTTAACCTAAGCTGGTAGAAATAAGCTTAGGGGGTCTTTCATGAGTGTCCCCACATCTGTACCCCAGAGTTCAGAGTGGGGAGGGAACCCTGACAATCACTCTCCCAGGATAGGATTTTCTTTTTTTCTTATTTTCTTTTTTCTCCCAGGACAGGATTGTCTCCTATTGTACATATTCCAGTGCTTTGTCCAGTCTAGTTTTTAAATGTCCCAGACATCTGGACTTGTACCATTGCCTTTTAGGGAGTATCTATCCATCTTGGTTGTTTCCAAAGTAGCACCTAGCACTGCAGTATCTAAGCGCTGTACAGACCATTACATTGAATAGACTGTTTCACACTTTAACGAGATGAGGAAGTTTTCCTCATACTGACTCTACATTTTTCCCTTCCTTGTTCTATTTGCTCCAAAGCCACCATTCCCCCTCCCCCAGACCCTCATTTTTTATTCTCTGCGGCCCTGATTTGCAAAAGAACATACCCACGTGCTTAAAAGTTAAATGCATGCTTAAGTTCCATTGACATCAGTGCATGTGCTTAAGTGCCCTTCCTGAATAGGGATGCTTTCCTGAACTGGGACCTGTATTTCCACCATGATTTTTCAAAAAACATTTTTTGCTCTAAGGAGACCAGACCTGAATAAAATATTTCAGCTATGATCTCATTGGATCCATGTTGCGGTAATGGGAAAACAGAGTTAGAGGGAGTACGATCAAGCTTATAAAATCTAGCAAGTGGGTGCAACAAAAGTTCTAAACATATACTAATGCATCCGAGGAAGTTTAACCCCAGAATGTAGTTTTGTACATGCCTTTCACTTTGTTCCCTTGTGAATATATAGGGGTTCTTCCAAACCTCCTCTCTTGACTTGTGTCAAGATCCATCAGTTTTACAAACCCTTCTCAGTATGTTATGCTATACTTGCGTGTGTTTATGATAACACTCTCATTTCCAGTTCTTCAATGCAGTACTGTTAATTACAACATATAATCTCCCTTTCTTGCAACATCATACTAGTTACTCTAAATGCACACTCTTCAGTCATATGCATACTCTTGATTTCAGTTTTGTGGGTGTTCAAAGTATTCATTTCCCCCCTAATAGGGAAGAAGAGATCAAAAAATATACAAAATCTATAGAAAACATGGCTATGAGAGACAGGAATGGAAGGAAAAATTTAAGCCACTCTGAGCTGTACATGATAGATGGTCAAATGAGCTGTATTATGAAAAGGAGAATGGCTTATGTCAAGTGCCTCTTCACCCTGTAATGATACTGTGAAATATGATCGCTTGTCTTGAATAGTCTTTGTCCTAACAGCTACATTCTTGAACTTATAAACACTATTAATTGTGTCAGACATGGAGTTTGAATCCAGCAGACCCTTTCTACATTTAAACTGAATGGGTCTCAAATTGCTGGTGTAAAATCTACTGGAAACAGTGGAGTTATATGCTAGGCAGGAATTTAGTGCAGTATTTAAAAATTGTTGTACTTTTGCCTATAGATAATACAAGATTTTTTTTATGCCTGTAAGGATCCTCATCACTCTTGTATTGTTCCTGTTTGCAAATCTTCTGTGTTTGGTTTCTTCATTCTAGCCTCCATTTTAACATTTTGGACCAGACTCTGACTGACCCTGTGCAGGTGGTACAAGGACATGGCACAATGAGGCCGGGGAATGCAGACATAATGGGGGGTGATTGGAAGGATGAAGTGAGGCTGAATCCCTGTGTAGTGAGGTGGCTGCCACACTCCTGGGGAAAAGGATTAAGAGCAGCTGAGGGAGGCTGGAGAGGTAGTTGGCCCCAGGTGTGGCTGGCTTAATCAGGCCACAGCTGGCCTGGATAAAAGGGCTTCGAGGCCAGGAGACAGAGGAGTCTCACTCTAGCCCTGGAGTGGGAAGGGCTAGCTATCTGAGAGGAAGGTACCTGAAGCAGAGCAGAGCAGAGCAGAGCAGAGGAAAGGCAAGAGGAGCTGGGGAGCTCCAGCCTAGTAAACACGAAGGCCTGCATCCTGGGGGAAGGCCTACAAAAGGTACAAGGACTGCAGAGGGGTAGCCTGTGGTCCTGCGGATAGGCAAAGGCAGCAGGTCCTACCCCCTTGCCACTGATGACTGGCTATTACAGACTGCAGTCTGCCCCAGGGAAAGTGGGCTAGATGATGATTGGCAGTAGCTACCAAGGCAAGGTGGGCTTACAGGGTTGGGGGTTCCCCTGGAAGGGGAGACCCAGAGTGTGTTATACCAATAAAATAAAAACCAGCAGGATCTTTTTAAAGGGGATAAGACAAAATGTCACATTTATTGTGAATACAAAAAGAATCACAGTAAGCAGTCAGTTATAGCTATAACATTTCATTCAGTTACACACACACACACACACACACACACACACACACACACACACACACACACACACACACACACACACACACACACACACACACACACACACACACACACACACACACACACACACACCATAGTTACCAGCCTAGAAGTTGCTCATGCCAAGTTACTGGCCAGGTAACCTGGGCATGAGGGTGAAGCCGAGTCCTTGTCAGATTCATCTGATGCTCCTGGAGGTTGGTTGCAGAACCAGACTCAAAGTCCTCAGTATGTAGAAGCCATTCTTATAGGAATTGTTTCCTATGTCAGTCTATGGGAACTGTTTCATCTTGCTGTTGCTAACTCAATCAGCAGATGGCACATTTCTGATGTTTGTGCTGTCAGATGTTATCTTGTTTTTCCCATCCTTTGAGATGGTCGGGTGGGTCCCAGTTTACCTTCCGGGGGTTGTCTGGTCGTTCCCACTTGATGCCGCCTTCAGCCGATGGTCACTGAATTCCTAGGCTGGCACCTCTCTGCTCATTCATTCATGTACACCAAACATTCATCAGCAGATATACTGTCTCCATCACTTTCGGGGTGTGTACTAATTTATTTGAGACTCCCTGCCCTTTGAGGGTGGGGGTCTTTCTATGCTGTTTCTAGGTACAAAGCATGCATAAAGAACAAAGTCAAATAACTTGTTTGCAAGTTTCTCATAGCAATACAGTATCTTTCTGAGAACAGATACAATCACTGGTTTACACAGACAGTAGCTTATACGTTTTAACAGGAGACCCAAGAGATCTTTTTACTTGGTAATGCTATGAGGTTTAAAGTGTGGGGGACAAATTATGGGGAGTTACTTTCACTTGGGGAATCACTGCCAGTACCTTCTTTAATATCCCTACAAATGTGGGGTTACTGCTGGGGCAGCACCCTAAGGTATGGGGCACCGTGGTCCAGGAGGGACATGGGGCCTAAGGCAGGTGAGATGCCAGCCAGCAGAGGGTGCTCCGGGCTGGACAAGAGCTAATTCCCAAGATGACCAGCAGGAGGCACCGTGCCAGTGAGTCTTCGACTTTGCTACACCCTGGTATCCATTCCCTGCTTTGGACAGCAGAATGAACTTTCCAAAAGCCTGTTCCCATTGGTGCTGATTTGTGTGCCTCGCCATTTCTGCTCACTGGAGCATTTAGTTGTAAAGGACACTGGCTCATATCGTATTGCCTCTATATGAATCCATGGTACGCCCACATCTTGAATAATGAGTGCAGATGTGGTCGTCCCATCTCAAAAAAGATATATTGGAAAAGGTTCAGAAAAGGGCAACAAAAGTTATTAGGGGTATGGAATGGCTGTCATATGAGGAGAGATTAATAAGACTGGGACTTTTCAGTTTGGAAAAGAGACGACGGGTGGGGGGGATATGATAGAGGTCTATAAAATCATGACTGGTGTGGAGAAAGTAAATGAAGTGTTAGTTACTCCTTTTCATAACACAAAAACTAGGGGTCACCAAATGAAATTAATAGGCAGCAGGTTTAAAACAAACAAAAAGGAAGTATTTTTTCACACAACACACAGTCAACCTGTGGAACTCCTTGCCAGAGGATGTTGTGAAGGCCAAGATTATAACTGGGTTCAAAAAAGAACTATATAAGTTCATGGAGGATAGATCCATCAATGGCTATTAGCCAGGATGGGCAGGGATGGTGTCCCTAGCCTCTGTTTGCCAGAAGCTGGGAATGGGTGACAGGGGCTTGATCACTTGATGATTATCTGTTCATTCCCTCTGGGGCACCTGGCATTGGCCATTGTTGGAAGACCGGATACTGGGCTAGATGGACCTTTGGTTTGACCCAGTATGGCTGTTCTTATGTTCTTATGACAGACTGGAAATGGTTGGACTCAATTTTCTGAAGTTTATTTATCAAAATCCTTTTAGTCCGAATAACTTGACTGGGCACTTGGGAACTCTACCAAGGGCCTGGGAGAAGGAAGCATTCCCCAATCCAGGTTGTAGAGTAGCAGTGGAGACGCAGATCTATGGCTGCTAGTCCAAGTGGTGGGAATAGTCCTTGACTCTATCACATCCCCTCTCCCATGCTATGGAAAGATTCTGTGTTCTGTGCAGTAGCCTCACATCTGCCCCGCCACCCCAGCCCACCCCTGCCTTGCCCCTACTCTCTCTATAATAAGGGAGCACCTTATAGAGCTAGATTCTGCTCTAGGCAAGAGTTGAACACCCCTTATGTGGTCCTTCTATATGCAGACTTCCCTTGCATAGCAGAACTAGCCAAGGTTCCACTACCTGAAAGCCTCTACAACTGGGAAGGAGGAGACAGGATTTTCCTCAATGGTGCTAATCTTGATACAATGATCAAAATGGGGAGAGCTGCCCAAAGCAAATCCTAAAACTGATACTTCTCCACATGAATTCCACTGTTTGAATTGAAAAAGCAATTTGGCAGTGATCCAAACTGAGTTAGACATTATGTGATGCCAAAAAAATCCCATGTAAGCTTTGGTACGGAGTCTATGTGCAGTGCATGAGAGAGGTTATGTAGCTCATATGGAAGAGATGTGAAATGTGTCAGGAGAGGAACCATTTTACCAAAGTAGACAGGAATATGCACATGTTGTGGCAGCATTTACTATGATCCTGGACCCCCAGGTGTAGCCTGAGTGGCTGGGATGTACACTGGGACTCTCCACTCAACCAGGGGAGTGTGTCCTCCCCAAATACCCATGCTTCTCTATGACAATTGCAGTAGCTCTTGTAACCAGTGCACTCCTGTTCCAAAGGGGAGAAGGGCTTGTGTCATAACCCCCTACCCCACTTCTCCCTGCCTCTCAAAGTCCCTGTGCACTGAGTTGCTGAGAATCCCCATGGGTTAGGCCAAGACTGCTAATACCCCAAAAGAAAATTAGACCTTGGAAGGATGATGGATATCTCCGTATCTTGGAACAGAATACACTAAAATAATAAGCACTTATATAGTGTTCTACATTTTCAAGCATCAAATTATGAATATAAAAACAGTCTGACCAGGGAATGTAGTTCACAGCCTAAAATGATGATGATCAGACAACTTTATTCCAAATGCCTTTTGTTCATGAAAAGTACTAGTACCAAATTGTGCATAAAACATCAGTGATATTAGTGGTCAGCTAAAAGCAATAAAACTAAATGAGTTAATAGATTTCCAAAACTGTCTGCACACAAATAAAATTGCCTACAGCTGGCATTCAAAGTTAATGTGGCAAATGGAAGCCGACTACTGTTAAGATTCCGACACCTTTATGCATGTTCAGCAGTACCTTAGCCTTCAAACAATACCGTTGAAATGAATGAGACTACCCACATGGTAAAGTACTGCTCAGTGTGTGTAAGGCTAACACAATCTAGCCCACAGTAAATACCTCTTTCATATATGGTGCATTCAACAATCCTTTATCTCAAAAGTTATCCAGAAAAGAAGATGGAATTATTTGAAACACATGTTAAGAATGAAACCAGTGTCTGCTACCACAGACGTGCCATTGGGCATCCAGAAGAACATGCAAAAGGAGCAGACTAAAAGGATCCCTCCTAAAGACACCACTCAGAGAGGGAAAACTTATGTGACTTAACAGAGTGGACATGCAAAGAGCAGCTCAGGCTAGAGAAAGATGATGGAGCCTTGTCTGTGCCCTAACTGACATCTGATTATATGGGAAGAATTCAGATATATAATAAATACCCATAGGAGTAAAATATTAAGATAAAAACATAGAAAAAGAAAAGCAAACTGGCATTAAAAAAGGGTTGGGAGACTGTGATGGAGCTCGGTTGGTCCGCCGGCCCGCTAGGGACAGTAGGGAGCTCCTGTTTCACGTACAGGCCTGGGTCACACCCTCTGGTAGTGGGGAATTAGTGTACGGCGGGGTGTGGGCCTGAGTCCGTGATGCTCCCCTCAGGTAGGGGCACCAGCAAGAGTCTGTGGCGCGCCCCTCAGGCAGGGGAGCGTCGGCAAGAGTCTGTGGCGCGCCCCTCAGGCAGGGGAGCGTCGGCAAGAGTCTGTGGCGCGCCCCTCAGGCAGGGGAGCGTCGGCACGAGTCTGTGGCGCGCCCCTCAGGCAGGGGAGTGTCGGCACGAGTCTGTGGCGCGCCCCTCAGGCAGGGGAGCGTCGGCACGAGTCTGTGGCGCGCCCCTCAGGCAGGGGAGCGTCGGCAAGAGTCTGTGGCGCGCCCCTCAGGCAGGGGAGCGTCGGCAAGACTCTGCGTCGCTGTCGGGGTTTGCCTACCCGAGGCGGGTTGGCCAGGGTAGGGGAACGCAGGCCCGCCCACCTTCTCTGCATTCCAGCCCAGGGCCCTGTCAGTGGTGGGGGAGAGGGTCCCGCCCCTGGGTCAGCGGGGATCCATCCGCAACACGCTGACCCCCTAGACTCCCCACCCTCCAGTCCTGCCCTGGGCTACTTCCTACCCAAACCCTTGGTTGGGTCCCTCCAGCTCTCCGGGATATTCGGCCGTTGGTAGGTGCAGCTCACTCTCGGCGTCAGGCTTTCCCCAACTCAGGTTACTGCCGGGCTCCTCCCGTTCCTCGGGGTATTCTGCTGCTGGCAGCTCTGGTAACCCCGGTCCGTCCTCCGGGGCCAGCTCCGCCTGGTCCAGGGCCTCCCCTGGCTTGGCAGCAGGATCTGAAGGGAGCAGCGAGCAGTCTGTGCCTGTCTCCCTTCCTGGTGCTCCCCTGACTGGGCTAAGGGCCCCGCCCTTTATACTTCCTGTCTCACCCCTCCCCTTCCGGGGGGTGGAGCCAGCTTGACCTGGCCCCGCCCACTCCGGTTGAGAGAGTGGCTCTTTACCCTCTGGCTCAGAGGGAAGCCACCCTGGCTCCCTACATACCCCACCCCTCAAATCCAGCTCCCGCTCATCGGAGCTGGCATCCTCACCCTCCCCTAAGCGGGACAAAAAATCAGCATTGGCGTTGTCTCTTCCCGCCCGATGGTGAATTGTGAAGGCGTAGGGCTGCAGAGCCAGATACCACCGCATAAGCCTGCCATTAGTGTCCTTCATTTTATTGAGCCATTTCAGGGGGACATGGTCCGTAACCAGTATAAAGGGAGCCCCAAGGACGTAGTAGCGGAGGGCGTCGACCGCCCACTTAACTGCCAGGGCCTCTTTCTCAACGATGGAGTAGTTTCGTTCTCGGGGGAACAGCTTCTGACTGAGATAAACGATCGGGTGTTCCTCCCCATCCACCTCCTGTGAGAGGACGGCCCCAAGCCCTATTCCTGAGGCATCAGTCTGGACGATAAATTCCCGATGAAAGTCAGGGCTGAAGAGTACTGGCTCCCTACACAGCCGTTCTTTGATGGTTCGAAAGGCCGTCTCGCACTCGTCGGACCAGCCCACTCGGCGGGGGCTGTCTTTAGTCAGGAGCTCCGTCAGAGGGGCAGTAATGGTCGCGAAGTGGGGTACAAACCGCCGATAATAACCAGCTAAGCCCAAAAACTGCCGTACTTGCCTCTTCGTGGTCGGCGCCTGGTATTCCTGGAGCGCTTGGACTTTCCCGCCGAGGGGGCGCACCTGTCCCTGACCCAAGGTGTACCCCAAGTACGTGGTTTCCTCTCGCCCGATTCGGCATTTTCTTGGATTAGCCGTAAGTCCGGCTGCGCGGAGGTCCTGAAGCACAGCCGCTACTTGGTTGAGATGCTTGTCCCAGTTGCTGCCATAGATGACCACATCATCCAAGTAGGCCGCGGCATACTTGGTGTGCGGTTGCAAAATCCGATCCATCAAGCACTGAAAAGTTGCTGGCGCTCCATGGAGGCCAAAGGGCATCCTGGTGAAATGGTATAGCCCTGAAGGGGTGGCGAACGCTGTCTTCTCCTTGGACCTAGGGTCCAAGGGGATCTGCCAATACCCTTTCGTGAGATCTAGGGTGGTGATATAGCAGGCCTCTCCGAGTCGGTCGAGGAGCTCGTTGACACGGGGCATCGGATAGGCGTCGAACTTCGAAATGGCGTTTATTCTCCGGAAGTCAATGCAAAACCGCCGGCTCCCATCAGGCTTTGGGACAAGGACAACCGGGCTCCGCCATTCGCTCTGGGAGCGCTCGATAACTCCCAGCTCCAGCATCGCCTGGACTTCTTCCTCTACGGCCTCCCGCATTCGCCTAGGTAATGGCCGTGTTGCCTCTCGGACCACCACCCCGGGTTCGGTTTGTATCATATGGTAGGTGAGGGCAGTTTGCCCAGGTTTTGTGGTGAATGTTTTGGGGAACGCCCTTACTAAGCAGAGAGCCTGCTCTCGCTGCTCCCCGGTGAGTGTTTCTGCGAGCTGGGGCTCATCATTATCCGGCTCCTCGGGAGGTTGCGGCCCTAGGTCCGGCTCAGGGGGGTATGGGGCAATTAATAGTCCTTCCCGTTCCCGCCAGGGTTTTAAGAGATTTATGTGATAGATCTGCTTTTCCTTCCGGCAACCCGGTTGCCGGATTTCATAGGTGACAGGTCCTACTCGATGGAGGACCTCATACGGACCCTGCCAGCGGGCAAAAAGTTTTGATTCCTCCGAGGGGAGCAGGAGGAATACTCGGTCACCTGGCTCAAATGATCGGGCCCATAGAGGCCGCCGCCCATAGAGGAGCTCAAATGGAGAGAACTTCGTGGATGCCTGCGGAACTTCTCGAATTACCAGCAGTAAAGGAGGGAGCAATTGATCCCACTGGCGGAGGTTCTGGTGGGGGAAACGTTGCAGCATTCCCTTCAGGGTCCGGTTAAACCGTTCGACCAACCCATCCGTCTGGGGATGGTAGACCGAGGTCTGCAGCTTCGTGATCCCTAGCAGGGCACATACCTGGCGGAATAGTTTAGAGGTGAAGTTGGTCCCTTGATCCGTAAGTATCTCCCGAGGGAGACCCACCCTGGCGAAGATCTTCACGAGTTCCGCAGCGATAGTGCGGGCGGTGATACTTCTTAAGGGGATGGCCTCGGGGAAGCGGGTGGCGTAGTCCATTAGGACAAGAATGTATTGATAGCCCGCTTTACTTTTCGGAAAGGGTCCCACCAGGTCCATTGCTACCCACTCAAATGGTATACCTACAACAGGTAAGGGGACCAGGGGGGCTCTCCGTACCCCAGCCGGCGTGGCATGTTGACAATCCGGGCATGACACGCAGTAATCCTTCACCTCCCGGTGGACGCCTGGCCCGAAGAACTTGGCCAGGACTCTGGCCGTGGTTTTTTCCTGCCCTAAATGGCCTGCTGCCGGGATGTCATGCGCAAGTTTCAGGACCGCCCGACGATGAATGCGGGGAACCACAAGTTGGGTCCGAGCCTCTTGGGTCTGGGGGTCTTGGTCAATGCGGTAGAGCCGATCGTGGTTTAATTCAAACCTAGGCCATTGGGAGGCGCGCTGGGCCTCCACGATCTCCCCGTCTACCCGAGCCAGCTGCTCATAGGCAAACCGAAGCATAGGATCTTCCCTTTGATCCCGGCTAAAGTCCACAAGGTCAGGAGAGGGATCCACAGTCCCCGAACCATCCCATCCGGGGGCAGGGGCTGGAGCAACCCCAGGGTCGGCCATCACAGCGGGGCCTGTCTCCGTCTCGGAGGAAGTTCCTTCGAAGGCCTCCTCGGTGGGTAGGGACCGAAGCACCTCAACGAAGTCCGGCCAGTCCCGGCCCAGAATAACCGGATAGGCAAGGGATGACGCTAGTGCCACGTTCATTAACTGGGTTGCTCCGTTTACCGTGATAGGGACCTGAACCATAGCGTACGGTTTCACATCTCCATGGATACACTGAATCCGGACCTCCCCAATTGTTGGGTTGGAGTCCAGGAGGAGTGCCCGGCGGACAAGGGTCTGCCCACAGCTGGAATGGATTAGGCCAATAACGTGGATCCCTGCAACTTCCACGGGGGCTGTCAGTTTGGCCGCAGAAGGAAGACGGGCCCGCTGCTCCCCGGTGTACACCCGGCCGAAGCCGCAGTCCATCGCCGTGCAGTCCCGTTGCAGATGACCGTACTCACCACAGCGAAAGCAAGGTCCTACCTCGGGCCGCCCCGGCCGTGCGGTTGCATCAGTTGGGCCGCGGGGTTAGCTAGGACTGGGTAGCCAGGTCAAGCGCCCGGAGGCAGTACGGGGTGCGGGCTCTGGGCGTCGGGTAAGTTCAGTCCCGCCGCCATCTGGTTGTCGAGTACGGGGTAGAGCGTCAGCTTTGGAGGTGGCCCCCCCCCTTTCCAGTTTCTGGGTGCTGGGTCTGGGGTTAGGGGGCCGGGCGGCTGGTCCTATCGGGGCCTCTGCCTCTAGGAAGTCCTCCATAAGCGTGATGGCCATGCTCAGGGTTTGTGGCCGGTGCCGCAAAACCCACGCCCTCCCTTGGGTCGGGAGGATGTGTACAAATTGTTCGAGGATGACCTGTTCCGTCACCTCAGCTGCTGTTCGACGCTCGGGTTGTAGCCACCGACAACCTGCGTCCTTTAATTCCTGGGCCACCATCCGGGGTCGGGCGCCCGGCGGGTAGACCTTTCCCTGAAACCATCGCCGAAATGTCTCTGGGGTGATGTCGAAGGCATCCAAGATAGCTGACTTTACTTTAGCATAGACGCGGGCTTCCTCATCCGGGAACCCCCGGTAAGCCTTCTGTGCAGGTCCTGTCAGATAGGGGGCGAGGAGGGTTGCCCATTGGTCAGGCGCCCAACCCGCCACTGCAGCAACCCGCTCGAAGGTCACCAAATATGCCTCCGGGTCATCGTCAGGCCCCATCTTGGCCAGACGGATCGGTGGGATAGGGGGGTTTGGGGTGGCCGTCCCCTCAGGGCGAGCCCCACCCGGGCCCGGCCATAAAGTCGCGAGCTGCTGGAAGCATTGGGTTTGTTGTTCGCGATGTCGCGCCTCCAGAGTTTGAAGCAACTGCTGCTGTTGGGCACCCAGTTGTTGTACGAGTTGTTGCTGCTGCTGTTGCTGGCTCTCGGCCAGGAACTTGAGAAGCCTCTCCATATCCATCTTCCAATTACAGGAGCTTCAAAGCATTCCTTGTTCTAATCCCTTCCTGCAGGGATGGGAGCAGCTGCCTGCATTCTCCACCACTTGTGATGGAGCTCGGTTGGTCCGCCGGCCCGCTAGGGACAGTAGGGAGCTCCTGTCTCACGTACAGGCCTGGGTCACACCCTCTGGTAGTGGGGAATTAGTGTACGGCGGGGTGTGGGCCTGAGTCCGTGATGCTCCCCTCAGGTAGGGGCACCAGCAAGAGTCTATGGTGCGCCCCTCAGGCAGGGGAGCGCCGGCAAGAGTCTGTGGCGCGCCCCTCAGGCAGGGGAGCGCCGGCAAGAGTCTGTGGCGCGCCCCTCAGGCAGGGGGGCGCCGGCAAGAGTCTGTGGCGTGCCCCTCAGGCAGGGGGGCGCCGGCAAGAGTCTGTGGCGTGCCCCTCAGGCAGGGGGGCGCTGGCAAGAGTCTGTGGCGCGCCCCTCAGGCAGGGGAGCGCTGGCAAGACTCTGCGTCGCTGTCGGGGTTTGCCTACCCGAGGCAGGTTGGCCAGGGTAGGGGAACGCAGGCCCGCCCACCTTCTCTGCGTTCCAGCCCAGGGCCCTGTCAGTGGTGGGGGAGAGGGTCCCGCCCCTGGGTCAGCGGGGATCCATCCGCAACACGCTGACCCCCTAGACTCCCCACCCTCCAGTCCTGCCCTGGGCTACTTCCTACCCAAACCCTTGGTTGGGTCCCTCCAGTTCTCCGGGATATTAGGCTGTTGGTAGGTGGAGCTCACTCTCGGCGTCAGGCTTTCCCCAACTCAGGTTACTGCCGGGCTCCTCCCGTTCCTCGGGGTATTCTGCTGCTGGCAGCTCTGGTAACCCCGGTCCGTCCTCCGGGGCCAGCTCCGCCTGGTCCAGGGCCTCCCCTGGCTTGGAAGCAGGATCTGAAGGGAGCAGCCAGCGGTCTGTGCCTGTCTCCCTTCCTGGTGCTCCCCTGACTGGGCTAAGGGCCCCGCCCTTTATACTTCCTGTCCCACCCCTCCCCTTCTGGCTCAGAGGGAAGCCACCCTGGCTCCCTACAGAGACCAAAAACTCGGAAACACCAACTACAGATTATTGTATAATGCAAAAATAAAAGCTATGGAAGAGATGAAACCAGTGGTTCTCAAACTGTGTGTTGGGACCCTGTGACGGGGAAGACTGGCCCTGCACTGGCCATGAGAGAATTAACCCTTCTCTGCTGGCAGAGGAAGCCACGCCCCTGAGGCCCTGCTGGGCATGCTCCAGCAGGGGGCCAGGTATAAAAGCCTGCAGAGCTGCTCAGTCAGGGCTGGCTGCTGAGGAGGAAGGATGCCCAGCAGAGGCTCCAGCCCAGGAGCTAGGGCCGCCCTTACCAGGGAGAGCTAAAGAGCCCAGGACCGGGACTGGAGACCAGCCGCTACTGGAACCCCAGGAAGTTCAGGGAACTGAGGAGCCTGGGGGCTCAGAAAGCACATGGACTACTGCATCAAAAGAGCTGGTAGGAAGTGACCCGGGGGTGTGCGGGAGTGGTACCTCCCACCCCAGTGAGGGCAGCGTGTTTCGGTGGGATTCCCCGCTGACCCTGGCGGGCTGTGTTACCCGCTGTTAAGGCCCTGGGTTGGGCCCCAGGTCCCCTACCGAGGGCTGCCGCGCTTGGGGGGACGGGCCCCAAGCTCCGAACTCAAGACTGCCTTACCTGACTGGGAAGGCACCCTGAAGTAACCTAGGCCCCTAGGCCGTGCTGTCCCTTCAGGGGAAGAGACTAAGGGGGACTCTGGCCATTGAGTCCCGCTGGACGGGCTGCCAGGAGTGGCATAAAAATCGGACTGGGAACTAGACAGGCAGGGTACCTCCTAGCCCCCCTGCGTCTCAGAGGGGCGACGGAGTGCGAACCCCGCCACAAGTGGTGGAGAATGTGGGCACTGACCAGGGCCTGCTAGAAGGACCCGCATGTACAAGATGGAGACTGACAAGCTCCTAAAATGGCTGCTGGAGAACCAGCAACAACAGGCGGCCCAGCAGCAACAACAGCAGACGCAGCTGTTACAGCAGCTGGCGGCACAGCAGCTGCAGGCATCACAGCAATAAGAAGCCCAGCAACAGCTATTGCAGGAGTTAGCTGCCCAGCAGCAAGTAAGCCAAGATCGGCTCTTCCAACAGGTGGCGACCTTGTTGAAGACGGCGGTCAGTCCTTCCCCCCCACCCAGCCGGAGGAGGGCCCGGGGAGGGCTGCGGGGGACTACTGATATGCCTGACAAAGATGGGGCCTGGGGATGACCCCGAAGCCTTCTTAGTAACTTTCGAACGGGTAGCTACGGCCACTCAGTGGCCCCTCGAGCATTGGGCCACTATTCTCGCCCCGTATGTAACGGGATCCGCGCAGGCTGCTTACCGCAATCTTGACCCTCAGGAGGCACTGCAGTATGAGAAGGTTAAGGCTGCCATCCTCGATCGTACGGGCATCAGTCGGGAGACGTACCGACAGAGCCTGCGTCGGGAGAAATAGCCACCGGGAGCCAGGCCGCGGGCAGTAGCCCAAAAGGGCCGCGACCTCTGCTGGAGATGGCTAGAGCCGGAGCGCCATACTAGTTGCCAGGTGGCCGAGGGTGTGGCACTGGAGCAGTTCCTCCGGATCCTGCCCACCGGGGGGAAGGAGTGGGTACAGCGACATAGGCCGAAGACCCTCGCCGAGGCCACATCCTTCGTTGAAGACTTCATGGCGGGGGAACCAGAAGAGCGAGGGGGTCTTAAGACAAGGACTTCAGGAGGGGGGGACCGACCCCCAGAAGGAGTGGTATTTCGGACCAGAACGGGGGGCCCGCGGTTGCCTGCCCGGCAGGCGGGGCCCCCACCAAACCCCGAGACCAGGGGCCCTTTGGGGGCACGCCTGCCCCGGGACCAAGAGGAACCGGCTGGGGACCTAAGCCTACTGCAAGACACCCTACCTACGGAGGAAAACCGTGACAGATGCTACCAGTGCGGACAAAGGGGGCACTTCAGGAGAGAGTGCCCCTACATGGACTGTAATTATGGACAGGTCCTGACGGCAGACAGATGAGCCCGGATGGACAGGCCATCAAAGATGGTAATCCCAGTGCGAGTGGAGGGGACCCCAACTCTAGCGTTGGTGGACTCAGGGTGCAGCCAGACCGTCATTCGCACAGGACTGGTAGAGGACTCCCTTCCCACCGGGGCCCCGATACAGTTACAATGTATACACGGGGACGTGAAGGCTTACCCCACCATCTGGGTGCATCTGGAAGTTGCCCAACAGGAGGCGCGTTGCTTAGTGGGGGTGACCCCTAGATTAGCGTATCCCGTGGTGTTGGGCCGCGACTGGCCAGGTTTCGCCAATCTTATGCTGGGGTGGAGCAGACCGCCCGAGAAGAGGAAGAGAGCCCCTTATGGGAGGCAGGGTTTGTTGGGCCAACCCGAGTCACAAGACCCCTTGGAGGGGACGTCGAGAGGGCCCGAAGTAACCAGTGGGAGCCAAGTCCTGACTGACGGGTCGACAGGGGGAGAAGCAAGGTGGCTGGAGGTCGGTGGAGATTTCCTGGAGGAACAGAGAGGGGACTCCAGCCTTAGCCGAGCCTGGGAACAAGCAGTCAGCCAAGATGGAGAGGCCCATCCCCGGCAATATCTGCCCCAAGGCCCCCATTTTGAGATTCATAAGGACTTACTTTATCGGGTGGCCCAAGAGCCAGAGACACGAGTTGAGGTACGTCAATTATTGGTCCCCCGAAGGTTCCGAAAAGGACTGCTCCGCTTGGCCCACGCGGTCCCCTGGGCCGGACATTTGGGGCGAGAAAAGACCTTCCTCAGAGTAGCCCAACGGTTTTTCTGGCCGGGCATACACCAAGAGGTCCGGGATTACTGCACCTCTTGCCCGGAGTGCCAGAAGGCTGGCCCAAAGGGGGTGCCCAGGGCCCCCCTGGTGCCTCTACCCGTAATCGGCACTCCTTTCGAACAGATAGGCCTCGATCTGGTGGGGCCCCTGGAGAAAAGTAGCTCGGGACATAAGTACATCCTGGTCGTAGTGGATTATGCGACTAGGTATCCAGAGGCAGTACCCTTACGAACGACTACGGCCCCCATTATTGCCAATGAGCTATTACAGATATTTTCCCGGGTGGGGTTGCCACGAGAGATCTTGACTGACCAAGGGACTAATGTAACCTCCAAACTGATGGCAGAGCTCTGCAGACTACTGAACATCCGGGCCCTTAAGACCTCCGTCTACCACCCGCAGACTGACGGATTGGTAGAACGCTTTAATGGGACACTGAAGGCGATGCTGCAGAAGTTCGTGGGGGATGACCCCCGCCAGTGGGACAAGTACCTGCCAGCCCTCCTATTCGCCATACGCGAGGTGCCACAAGCTTCGACTGGGTTCTCCCCATTTGAGCTCCTCTACGGGAGGTGACCCCGGGGGATTTTGGACCTCTTGAAGGAAACCTGGGAGGAGCAAGAGACCCGGGTCAAAGGTTTGGTCCAGTATATCCTCCATTTGAGGGAACGGCTTCGAGAACTGGGCACCCGTGCCAGGGAGAACCTGCTACGAGCACAACATAACCAGGAGATCCAGTACAATCGAGGGGCGAAGATGAGGAACTTAGAACCGGGGGACCGAGTTCTGCTGTTACTGCCCTCCTCCGAGTCCAAATTATTAGGCAAGTGGCAGGGGCCATTTGAAGTGGTTCGGCGGGTGGGGCCCGTTGATTACGAGATCCGGCTGTCCGGGCAACGGAGAGGCACCCAAGTATACCACGTGAACCTACTGAAGGCGTGGAAGGACCGCGAGGGTTTTATGATTGCCCCATACCCCCCAGAGCCCGAAGTTGGACCCTTAGCCGGAGAGTACGAGGAACCGGGCACGGTAAACATTGGCCGGGAGCTCGACCCTACACAGCAAGAACAGGTACGGCAGGTGGTAGCCGCGTTTCCCACGGTACTGTCTGGTCAACCGGGGAAAACGACGGTGACCAGCCACCACATCGCCACTATCCCCGGCCAAAAGGTGAGAGAGAACTACCGCCCGCTCCCTAAGAAAATGTGGGAGACTGTGCGGAAGGAGTTGGAACTAATGTTAACCCTGGGGGTGGTGGAGGAATCAAGGAGTGAGTGGAGGAGTCCCATAGTGCTGGTCCCCAAGCCCGACGGCTCAGTGAGGTTTTGCATCGACTTTCGCAAAGTGAACGCCATCTCACACTTTGACGCCTACCCCATGCCGCGAGTAGATGAGTTACTGGAGAGACTGGGACAGGTGGAATTTATCTCCACCCTGGATTTAACCAAAGGATACTGGCAGATCCCTCTGACACCTGCCTCACGAGCGAAGACAGCCTTTCCCACGCCATTTGGCCTTTTTCAATTTACGGTGATGCCCTTCGGGTTACACGGTGCCGCAGCTACGTTCCAGCGACTAGTAAACCAGGTACTGAGCCCCCACAGTTCATACGCTGCGGCCTACATTGATGACATTGTCATTTATAGCTCCAGCTGGAGAGACCATATTCAGAACCTCACCAAGGTACTGCAAGCCTTGGGCGATGCAGGCCTCACGGCAAATCCGGCCAAGTGCCATTTAGGGCAGCGGGAGGTGACTTATCTAGGCTATACAGTAGGGCGAGGGAAATTACGCCCCATGGTAGACAAAGTATGGGCTTTAAGGGACTACCCCACCCCGAAGACCAAAAAACAGGTACGACAGTTCTTAGGGTTGGCGGGGTATTATCGGCGGTTTGTCCCCAATTTTTCGACGCTGGCCGCCCCCTTAATGGACCTAACAAAGAAAACACAGCCCCAGAAGGTCCAATGGACGGAGGAATGTGAGAACGCTTTTCACGCACTCCGTGAGCACCTGACCCGGGAGCCTGTGTTAATCCAACCTGACTTTACAAAGCCCTTCCTTCTCCAGACAGACGCGTCCGGAGTAGGTATAGGAGCTGTACTGTCGCAAGAGGTAGAGGGGGAAGATCACCCCATTTTGTACCTCAGCCGAAAACTCTTTCCACGCGAGACGCACTACTCTACCATAGAGCGGGAGGCCCTCGCTGTTAATGGTCAGTTGACGCACTGCGATACTACTTGCTGGGGAACCACTTCTTCTTAGTGACCGATCACGCCCCCCTCCGCTGGATTAACAGCATGAAAGAAACGAATGACCGAATTATGAGGTGGTATTTGTGCCTCCAACCCTATTCCTTTCAAGTGCTGCACAGGCCAGGTAAGGCCCACGGAAATGCGGACTTTTTCTCCCGGATGGGAGAAGAAAAGGATGAAGAAGGGGACGGGGCAGGGGGAACCCCTACCACCGTTTTAAGGGGGAGGGTGTGTTACGGGGAAGACTGGCCCCGCACTGGCCATGAGAGACTTAACCCTTCTCTGCTGGCAGAGGAAGCCACGCCCCTGAGGCCCTGCTGGGCATGCTCCAGCAGGGGGCCAGGTATAAAAGCCTGCAGAGCTGCTCAGTCAGGGCTGGCTGCTGAGGAGGAAGGATGCCCAGCAGAGGCTCCAGCCCAGGAGCTAGGGCCGCCCTTACCAGGGAGAGCTAAAGAGCCCAGGACCGGGACTGGAGGCCAGCTGCTACTGGAACCCCAGGAAGTTCAGGGAACTGAGGAGCCTGGGGGCTCAGAAAGCACATGGACTACTGCATCAAAAGAGCTGGTAGGAAGTGACCCAGGGGGTGTGCGGGAGTGGTACCTCCCACCCCAGTGAGGGCAGCGTGTTTCGGTGGGATTCCCCGCTGACCCTGGCGGGCTGTGTTACCTGCTGTTAAGGCCCTGGGTTGGGCCCCAGGTCCCCTACCGAGGACCGCCACGCTTGGGGGGACGGGCCCCAAGCTCCGAACTCAAGACTGCCTTACCTGACTGGGAAGGCACCCTGAAGTAACTCAGGCCCCTAGGCCGTGCTATCCGTTCAGGGGAAGAGACTAAGGGGGACTCTGGCCATTGAGTCCCGCTGGACGGGCTGCCAGGAGTGGCACAAAAATCGGACTGGGAACTAGACAGGCAGGGTACCTCCTAGCCCCCCTGCGTCTCAGAGGGGCGATGGAGTACGAACCCCGCCACAGACCCCAAAGTGGGTCATGACCCCCTTTGAATGGGGGTCGCCAGGGTTGGCTTAGACTTGCTGGGGCCCAGGGCTGAAGCCTGAGACCCACTGCCCAGAACCGAAGCCAAAGCCCAAGGGCAGCGAGGCTCAGGTTGTAGGTTGAAGCCTTGAGCTTTAGCTTTGGCCCCCTTGCCCTGGGCGGTGAGGCTCGGGCTTTGGCCCCCTCACCTGGGGCAGTGGGGCTTGGGCGGGCTCAGGCTTCGGGCCCTCCTCCTGGGGTGATAAAGTAATTTTTGTTCTCAGAAGGGGGTGGTCACGGTGCAATGAAATTTGATAATCCCTGGATGAAGTGATAGAGTGCAGTGGATGTTCTACCAAGATACAAAACAGCCTGTGGAGGAGTAATCCACAAACCAGTGGGCTGTGGAGATCTTAGCCACTTTCTGTCCTTACTTAGACCTCTGATTCAGGACAGCACTTATACATGTGCTTCAAGTTAAACACGTGCTTAGGAGCGTTCCTGAACTGGAGCATTATAATGGGGAATGCAATCATGTTAAAATCAGTAGAGTTACATAGGGCATAAGCCAGGTATCCATTTGGCCAGGCATATCACAACTAAAGAATAGAAGAAATAGGAGTAAGTGAAACAAAGGCTACGTCTACATTTGAGCTGGGAGGTGATTCCCAGCTCATGTCGGTATACCCATGCTAGCTGTGCTTGAGCTAGCATGCTAATAGTAGAAATCTAGCCGGTGGAGCAGGGGTAGTGTGTGTCAGTTTGGCTGCCTGAGTATGTATCCATCGGATCCAGGCAGCCATGTACTCGGGCAGCTAGCCCGAACTGCTGCCTGTGCTACCCTGCTACTTTTAGAATAAAAACACGTCATGTTTTTATTCTAAATGGAATTTGAGGTGGGAAATGACACTTCCCACCTCAAATGTAGACATAACCAAAGTGGTAAAGGAATTTAATAGACTAACCTGAACACCAGGCTGTGACAGCAAAAACCAGAGTTCTTTCATAAGGAGGAATATTCAATCACCATTTCTCTTTAGAAGTATAAACAGATGGGAAACCACCCTATGAGCCAAAGGACATGTCTTCTGAGAGTAAGTCTAGGGCATTCTGTAGAATAAAACACTTTTTCTGTTTAGTCTTTTTTTAAACAGTTTTAGTTTCAGTGTTCTGCCATATACATCCAGTACTAACTGTTATACATTGAAAACACTTTAACAGGAATGTATGCACACTGAATGCCAGAGCCTGAAGCCAATGCTCAGGTTTTCCTCAGATGACTTTTACCTGAGTAAAGATGTCAGGAATTGGCCTTCTGAGATCAACATGAGAATCAACAGTTTGTTTTCTGCTTTTCTTCAGCTTGCAGTTTGGAGGAAAGGGATAACTTCTCTTCACATTCATATTTTCCTGTGCTGAATATGGAACACCTGGTAAAATGACTTGTATTCAAGCGAGTTCAACGGCAATCAATCAGAACTATGCAGCACAAACATTCAAATTAACATTAAGTTGACTGAGCCCCTGTTAAAAATAAATACTGCCTAGTTGGATTATTTTGATTTATCTTCTTATCTTTAAGGCTTTAGGGTTTACACAGGGAGAGGTGACACACACACACTCCTGTACACCTCTCTTACACAGAGCGGGTGACCGACCTACCTGACCCTCCGTGCCCGGTGCTCTCTGCCCTCCATGCTAGTTGGTACCTCATCTTCCCAAGGCAACACGTGGGGGGAGCACACAGGGTCACATGTGCCCCCCCCCACATTTCTGCCAGAATTCACACCAGAATGTGGCCAGCAGCAGCCTTTTGGCACTGTGTGGGAGGGGACAGGAGCTGCTTCCAACTGCAGGGAAGGAGGAGGGAGAAGGGATGACCTGGCCCATGCCTTTGCAGAGCTCATCTCTTCCCTTCCCTACCCTGTGACTGGAAGCAGCTTGGCCCTTCCTTCCTGCATAGTGTCGAAAGGCAGCTAATACCTCCAGGCTGCTGCTGGCCACCGAGATAACCCAGACGCCTCCTGTCCCCTGGCTACAGCACAGGCAGGAAGGGGTTAAGCCCTAAGGATGCGTTGTGCACCAGGGCCCAGGGAACCTGACTGCAGGGGCTTCAGCAAACCCAGCCAGAGAGGTGGCTCAGCAGGGGAGGATGCCTAGGGGATGGAGCAGCCCCACGCTCCCTGGGGGAAGGACCCAGGGCTGGGCGGGGGTGTGTGTGAAGAGGGTGCTAAGACCCTACCCCTGGGGCTGCTGTGGAGCCTGCAGGGTTGGGGCATGACCAGGCTGGAAATCACTTCCCCACCTGACACTCCAGAGCTTAGCTGAGGGGCGGGGAGGCTTCCCATGCCAGCGCTGTGTGGGGCTTTGGCACATGCATGGCTCTGTTCCTCCTGGCCAGTGACCTGGGCTGGAGGGTCTTGGGCTTTCCCAGGGCACTGGCCCAGCCAGAGGCAGTGGGGGAAGGAAGGAGCCTGCCGGCCAAGCTGTTGGTGAGCTGTGAGCTGAGCACTCTGGCGAGGGGCTGGTTCTCTGCAAAGAGCTGGGAGCTGGACACGTCCTGCCAGGGGGTGGGGGTGGGGGATATGGAGGAGCAGCGGGGCTTGGGGGAGGTGAAGAGGCAAAGCAGGGAGAGGACAATGAGAGGGGGAGCATGTAAAGGACCGATGGGTGGGCAGCAGAGGAGACACATAACCAGCCTCTGCCTGGCGCTTGCCCACACTCACCAGCCATCACAGCTCGCAGCCAGTGCTGGCCGGAAACAGGATGGGGGGCGGGGCCCTGCTGGCCGAGAGCTGGCATGCTGGGGCTCTGCTGATGGACCAGCAGGGGGAGCGGATGGCCCTGTGCACTGCATGTTCTCCCCACTACCATCCTTGCACACCCATCCCCATCGTCAGCCACTGGACCCCCTCACTCACCGCTGGTGGGCGGGGGGCTGGTGAGCAGGGATCCGGCCAGCAGCAGGAGCGCCATTATTGATGGGGGCAGGGAGGAAGACAGAAAATACTGGACAATTTGCCTGTTTTAAAGAAAAAGTTGGGACACCTGCAGGAGGGCTTAAATATGGGACTGTCCCTTTAAAAATAGGACATCTGGTCACCCTAGTTATTGGGTTAGGCATGAGGATGTGTTCCCTGGCCTCACTTCAGCTGGAACTCTGGAGTGAAATCCTGGAGTGAAACTCTCATTGGCTACATTAGGGACAGGATTTCATCCCTGGAAGCTAATTGGGCTATAAAAGCAAAGATAAAGGCAAAGATGGAGCAATCTAAGCTCCATAGATCTCATGGTGGGCTGGAGGAGCTTGTTTTGTGTTTATTTTCATTTTACTGCTCCATACTCTATTTAAATGTGTGAAGTCTGTTTCTGAACTGTAACATGGGTCATAATTCTGCACCAGTCAAACCCCTTCTCCTTCAAACCATCCCTCAAAACTTATTTCCTTTAAGCTTTCTGTGACTATTCTCACCTCTGTTGCTATCTATCCACTTTCTCATGCCTGCCTGCATTAAAATAAATGTTTCCATAAGATTTGTTATCACTTCTCCTTAATCCATTTAATTTTGATGGTAGTAACACCTTAGGCAACAACCTTGACACTTACTTAAAAGTACCTAGTTACTTATGGATGGATGTACATTTATGTGCACTAATTAGGGATGTAAATATCATTTAAAAAGTTAACCATTTAAATTATTAAAATTATATCATTTAACTGGTTAATCGACTAAAGGGAGAGAGGCTGGGGTTAGTCCGGCCGGCCAGCACGGCTGGGGCTGGAGTCTGCCAGCGCGGCTCGGGGCACGGGTCTGGCGGCATGGCTCATAGTGGGGATTGGCCAGTGTGGCTTGGGCCTTGGGTATCTCCGACTGGCTGGCACAGCTGGGACTGGGGTTGCTGCAGCCAGCCAGCGCGGCTTGGGACTGGGGTCTGCCAGGGCAGCTTGGGGAAGGGGTCTGCCGGCACGGCTCACGGTGGGTCGGCCAGCATGGCTCGGGACTGGGGTCGCTCCAGCCAGCCCAGGACTGGGGGCTAACAGTTAGGGTGAGTTAACCAGTAAGACTAATGCTTACTGAATAACCAGTTAGCCATTTAATATTTTATATCCTTAGCACTAATTAGTGTAGAATGTAGAATAAAAATCAGCCCAAAGTTTAGTTAACCTCCCTTTTTTTTTAAGGCTTCAACATCATCAGTTGTAAGTTGATCTATGAACATTTATATATAAAGACGGATATTCATTGCACTCTTGGGGCCAGGTTTTCAGCTGGTATAAACTGGCACTGCTCCATTGATGGTAATGGAACTATGCTACTTTATGCCAATTGAGGATCTGGCCCTTGCATTTTAGACGACCTGTTATATCTCTCACACACCAAGGAAGTCACTGTCTAGCCTTACAGGATATACGTGTGAGATAAAAGCAATGGGCAAGTGAATGGAGAATATTTGGAAGTGGGTTTTGTTCTTGTCCTTCAACATGGATTTTTAAAGTTTCACAATGTTAGGAATATGTGATGCAAAGGTAGTTTTAATGTTATGAAGACTGGTGCTTCTCCCTCACTGTCAATGATTGTATGTTACTTTATCAAGATAGATCCAACCCAGCAACTCAGATCAGTTATCAGTGATTATTCTAAAGAATTATATCAATACTGAAGTTGGGGAGCATTTTCTAGTATTATTTTAGGATTATGTTAAAAAGTTAAATAATTAATAGCAATTTTGCAAGTAAGATCAAATAAAACCTTGGATAGAATAGCTTGGAAATATAAAACACTGAAAAGTAAGGGAGGGAAGGCAATTATTCATTTCATTTCTGGCACAGTAAAAAAAAAAGAAAAGAAAAAAAAGAAAAGAAAAGAAAAGCACCACACAAACAGTGTCCCCATCTCTTATTTTCTATCCCCACCAATGCAAACAAGATTTGTTTATGCCCCTGTAACCACTATCATTACATAACCTCTATCAAGATGAACTCACCAGTGGGAATGAAGGGAAGTGTGCTATAAGGCTGCACAGTGTGTAAGGCTGTACCCTGTACAATGTCCACTGTCATTGGAACCAGGGGCCCAATGGGCCCCCACATTTTAACAAAAGAAACATACGCGCTTTCTGTAGGATATTTAAGTATTAATTCCTCCACTACTTTGGCCTGGCCCTCCCAATTCTACAAAGGTTCCAGCGCCCGAAAGGCCACTGTCCCCCACCCCTCTTTAAAGCCTGGCTGGGAGGGAGTGTGCTGTGACCTGGCCTGGTTGGCTGGCACTCAGGTCCTGCTCTGCATTGAGCCACATGTAGCAGCCGGGCCCTCACCTGTCAGCTGCCAAAACTGCAGTGGAAGCTCCTCTTAGTGCCAGGACCTGGGTCTAGGAGGCAGGAAGGACCCATCGTCTGAGGGCTGAGGGCTGGTCAGCAGGGAGAGTAAAGTAAGGAGAGTGTGTGTGTGTGTGTGTGTGTGTGGTGGGGGGTGGGGCAGGAACTCCTAGAGGGTGAAGCTGGTGGGAAGGATAGAGGCTCTGGTAGGGTGCGATTGGGGGAGAGGGGCTGGGCTCTGGGAGGGTCAGGCTGTTGCAGTCCTTCTGGCACCCGTGACAGGACCTAGTCTCTTCCTACTGAGTAGCTATACCTCTCCTAGCATTATCTCAGGTATTAGGGATCTGAAGACTGTCCTTCAATCTGTGCTGCTGCTACCCAGGTCAGCTCTTCTTCTGGATTCTTCACATCTTCTATGCCTTCAGACCGTAGGCAGAGGCCTGTGTATTGCTGTGTATACTGACGGCGCTATGAACAATAATAATATTGATCATTTAATATATTTTAACCCAGCACATCTGATGAGAATTTGCCTAAGAGGCTTTCATATCTAGAAAGTTATCCAAGGAGTTCCAAACTCCTATCTTTCTGATCTCTGCTGGAAGTTCCTCTGTTGTAGCTGAGATAGTGGGTCTATACGAGACAATGTTACATCGTGATTTATAGCATGTTACTGTAACTTCAACCATGTAGTTGGAGTTCCATTGACTTTAGTAGAAGCCGAAGGAC
This sequence comes from Chelydra serpentina, assembly GCA_037349315.1. Taxonomy (NCBI): domain Eukaryota; kingdom Metazoa; phylum Chordata; order Testudines; family Chelydridae; genus Chelydra; species Chelydra serpentina. Next base: position 25,040,010 of record JBAIAC010000048.1, read on the forward strand.
TGGAGCCTACCATTAGAAATTAATATGTAGTTAGTCACTAGATTTGCTATAGCTTGAAATACAAAAAGAAAATCTGAATTAAAAAAAAATCTTCTATACAAATAGTTCATTTCAAACCATTCTAGGATTGATAAATCACAGTTTACCCCTAAGATTCCTGTAGGTATAAATCTGGGATTATGATTGAATTTCCTACTCTGGACGCTTTTTCTCTCAGGTATTCTATACAGGGGAGCAATGCTCCATTATTTTTCTGCCATATTCCAGACTCAGCACATAGTAAAATCCTTTTCTGCAGACTTTCATTTTATTTTGAATGGTTAAGTTATCAATTTTCTGCAGGATACTTGAGTATTTTCTTGTTTGACAAGCCGCAGGTTAAGATGTGTGTTAATTAATTGAATCTGGCTAACTCTCCATTCTCTATCAAGATTTCCAGACCTGCAAAGCTTTGAACTTTGTACATGAAAGGAGAAGGTATTTATTGGAATCTGCAGTGGCCCTCATCTGCTCATCTGTATCACTTGTATTCCACTTCATAAAATAATGAACACTGGAACTGTCTTATGGGAACTAGACCAGCAATCTTGTCCAATTTCAGTGGTAAAGGTAATAAAATTTAAGTGTTCCAGCAGTGAGACCAGCTCTGTGGTAGTCTTCAAAGGACTTGCTTCTGTCTTGGCCTCAGCACTAGGGATATAAGAACACCAAAAGCTTAACGTAGAACAAGGCCTAATTTTAAATACATTTCCATGTTACAGAAATTGACTAAAGGTTTATTGAGAGTTTAAGGTGTTCCAGTCTCTTTATTGTGATAGGAATTATATTTATAGAAGCTGTTTGTCAAAGGAGTTTAGACTTTATAGTTTTTAATTTTAATTCTTTGCTGTATTTTCCATTTATGGGGGGCTTTCCCTGTCTCCTAACCCTTTGAAACCTTAATCTGACGTCATCTGAAATAGGTTTCACTTACATTTTTATGAAAGCATTTACAATAAACTTCACAGTATATTTTTAAATCAAATCATAATTTGTAGAATTTGCCCTTTCCAGACAGGTTAACCAGATATTTTCTCAAGTCACTTTCCTGTTCCACATTTGATTCTGCTATCTTGGTCGGCATCATTCCTTCCATCTTCTGCTCTGATCTTGTCAGATCTCACAAGCTAAGTAGTCTTGCATCTGGTTAACACTGGGAGTGAGAAAAGTTCTTCAAGGAAAAATCAGGGTGTTGCAAGAAGTCATGTTGATGATTCCTTTAATACTGATTGAGTATTGAACCAATGTCACAGCATGGTGGTACAAGGCACTGTGCTGCATTTCATATTAGATTAGATGTAAACCCAAGTCCTACTCGTGGTCTTTAAATAAGCAAAGACAGATCACCAATTGGTGTAAATTGGCATAGCACTATTGAAGTTATGGAGTTACACTGATATGCATAAACTGAGGGTCTGACCCACAATGTTCACAGTAGTTTTTTTGCAAGACTATGGCTATTAATCCCAGAGTCAGGCCCTGATACAAATCTGGATAATTAACAGTGTTGAACATATAATTTGCAATTGATAATTTATCTGACTCATTTAGCTGATAAATATCCCTCTTTTCCTGCTGGCAGAATATCCATAAGCAGATCATGATTTCCACATACGTATTAGTATTTATAAAAACAGAATAATTTCAAATAATTTCAACTCTATCAATTGATCATGGACCGTTCTTTGCAAGTATTTGCTGTTTGCCACTTGAGCTGCACTGTTTCATTGTGATTGGTCAGATAGGTCACAAAGTATTGTTTCTGGTCTCTAAAAGGATGAGTGTGTTAAGCACTTCTGGGGCAAATATATGGTGTATGAGAATATTCATGCATAGTTCTTCAGGTTTTACTGGCACAAATGTCCAGGGAAAGTGAATTCCAATTGCACAAATTTGTGCAGAAAGTAAATGCAAATGTAGGAGCACCAACCAAAGGTAATACACTTAAAAAATCAAGCAAATATTTGCAGTAGGCATCTAGCTCTAGTAAGTATATTCTGCTTACCTAAAATCTCCTTGTGATTTCAAATGGATGTGTTAGTCTTCACTTCCTGTCACAATCTGTTATGCAGTATTATTGTGCGCTCTTAAACTGCTGCCACATAGACATGGCTGAACCAGCTCAGAGAAATAGTAGGCAAGGCCCCATGGAAAGATTAGTTAGGAAGAAAAGGAGTGGAAAGGGGTTGGCAGTTCCTAAAAGATGTAATACTAGAGGCTCAGCATCAAGCTATCCTGATGCAGAGGAAAGATAAGAAGAGCCACAGGAGGCCAATGTGGCTGCACAAGGAGCTTTTTAGCAATCTGAAAATCAAAAGGGATATATAGGAAATAGAAGGAGGGGCATGTCACCAAGGATGTATACATGGGAATAGTGCAAGCGCGTAGGGACAAAAACAGGAAAGCCAAGGCAAAGAATGAGTTACCAGCAGGCAAGGAATGTTAGAGAGACAATAAGGGGTTCTTCAAATACATCAGACCAAACCAAACCAAAACAAAGATCAGGGATGGTGTGGGTGCACTGCTCAATGGAGAAGGTGAGCTGGTAATTGAAGATAATAGGAAGGCAATGCTGCTCAATGCCTACTTTGCTTCAGTCTTCACACAAAAAAATAACATGTGACCGGATGACTAGCAACGTTATCATAGACAATGAAGGGACAGGGATGCAGATCAGGATAAGTAAAAAACACATCAGAGATCCTCTGACTAATTTGAATGAATTCAGGTCAGCGGAGCCTGTTGATATTCATCCTAGAATGGTGAAGGAATTAACTGAAGAAATCTCAGAACCACTGGCAATAATATTTGCAAACTCATGGATGACAGGAGAGGTCCCAGAAGATTGGAGAAGGGCTGACATAGTGCCCATATTTGAAAAGGAGGAGCTGGGGAACTATAGACCAGTCAGCCTGACTTCGATACCTGGGAAACAACTAGAGCAACGTAGAAAACATTCAGTTTGTGAATACCTGGAGGATGAAGGGCTGATCACAAGCAACCAGCATGGATTTACTATGAACAAATCATGCCAAACCAGCTTGATTTCCTTCTTTGACAAAGTAACTGGTTTGGTGGATGGGGGAATGTGGTGGTCATAATATACCTGGACTTTAGCAAGGCTTTTAACACAGTCCCACATGACATTCTGATAAGTAAGCTGGAGAAATGTGGGCTTGGCAGAACTACCATTAAGTGGAAACATAATTGGTTAAACATCCACAAAGAAAGAGTAACTATTAATGGAATTATGTTAGATTGGAGGGAGGTCTCAAGTGGGGTTCCAAAGGAATCTGTTCTGGGTCCAGTGTTGTTTAACGTCTTTATTAATGACCTGGATGTAGGTATATAGAGCATACTGATCAAATTTGCAAATGACACAAAGCTAGGGGTGGTTGCAAACACCTTGGAGGATAGAGATAAAATTCAGGGGGATCTTGATAAATTGGAGAACTGGGCTGTAGACAACAAAATGAAATTCAACAAAGACAAAGGTAAGGTGCTACACTTAGGGAAGAAAACCAAATGCACAAATAGAGAATGGGGGATAACTGGCTTGGCAGCAGCACTGTTGAGAAGGATCTGGGAGTTGTGGTGGATCACAACTTCAACATGAGTCAACAATGCCATGCTATTGCAAGAAAAAAGAAAATGCAATTTTAAGTTGCATTAACAGAGGCATAGCATCCAAGTCATGGGAGGCCTGTTTAGGCCTCAGTTGGAGTACTGTGTCCAGTTTTGATCACCAATGCCTAGACACAATGTAAAGAAACTGGAAGGGATCAAGAGGTGAGTGACAAAAATGATCAGAGGGATGGAATGCAAGCCATATAAGCAAAAGCTGAAGGAACTGGGTTATGTTTAGTTTGGAAAAGAGGAGATTAAGGGGGACATGATAGTAGTCTTCAAATACTTGAAAGGATGCCATAAAACAGATGGAGAAACATTGTTCCCTCTTGCCACAGAGGGCAGGACAAGAGGCAATGGGTTCAAACTACAGCATAGCAGATTTAGATTAAATCTCATGAAAAACTTCCTAACTGTAAGAAAAGTAGGACAATGGAACAAGCTGCCTAGGGAAGTCATGGAAGCTCCTTCACTAGAGATTTACAAAAAAAGACTGGATAGCCATCTGTCTTGGATGGTTTAGACTAGGGGTCAGCAACCTTTCAGAAGTGGTGTGCCGAGTCTTCATTTATTCACTCTTAATTTAAGGTTTTGCGTGCCGGTCATACAATTTAACGTTTTTAGAAGGCTTCTTTCTATAAATCTTTAATATATAACTAAATTATTGTTGTATGTAAAGTAAATAAGGTTTTAAAAATGTTTAAGAAGCTTCACTTAAAATTAAATTAAAATGGAAAGCCCCCCAGACTGGTGGCCAGGACCCAGGTAATGCGAGTGCCACTGAAAATCAGCTCGCATGCCGCCTTTGGCACCTGTGATATAGGTTGGCTACCCCTGGTTTAGACACAACAAATCCTGCATCTTGGCAGGGGATTAGACTAGATGGCCCTTGCGGTCCCTTCTAACCCTATGATTCTATGATTCACTGATAGGTGAAGTGACTTGACCCTCTATGAGCACTGGGGGAGCACTACCTCTGTAACACCCTTTCGTAACAGCGTGGTGCCATTCACTATTTTCTGTACATTTTTTATTTTAATTGAAAGCAATTCTTGATGAATAAATGTTGACCAGTTCTAGCCCTCCAGCAAGCAGCAGAGCCCCAAAATGTGGTCATCATTGGCTGGAAAGAGTGTCTGACTAGAACAGCAAGGGGGATATACTGATTCATTGCCTCCCCACTATACCCAGCACGATCCCCGTGGAGTCCCAAACAGAGATTAAAGCTGCTCTTGATTTTTTATTAAGGAAAGCTTAGATCCTGTGGAAAATGGACTAAGTGCCTGTGATGACAAATACTTATATGCATTTTCCACTGTACTGAGATTTTAACTCCCCTTTCTCACATTAATTTATTTGGTTTGATCATATGATACAATAAAAGAAGTTTACTCTTCAAAAACACCAGACAAATACTGAAAATAATATGCAAACCACAACTCAGTATCTTTCCATAGTTACCAAAGTACTATGCAAGCCTACAATTAATGTCACATTTGATTTGTCTTGCATTTTGCTGTCCTTATTAGACCAAACATTTTTATTTTCCCCTCTAATCCTGTCTAAGGCTTTTATAATGGCATTTATCATCTTCCACTTTCTTCCCTCTTTTACATCACTCTGGGTTTTTTATTCCTAATTATTGCCTCAATATTACATTATTCAGATTTTTTTTCCTGCTCTACCTTCCACTCTTTCATCTCAGTATCACTTACTCCACCCTAGTTTCCTCATATCCTCTGATGGTGGTTTATGGGAAAAGTCTTCAGCAGAGTGGTGCTGGAGGATGGTTGCTGGTTTGTTTGTGAGGTGTCTACACCATGTCTGCTTCAACCACTTGATAGAGATTATTTTACAGTCCTACTGGTTTGGCAGAGCTAATATATACTTTGGAATCATTTTACTTGGAATGTTGATCTGCTTTTTCTAGTCTGCTCTGTAGCATTCAAAGTTGACTTTCTACCAACGATAAAAAGTATATTGGTTACATATATAGTAGAAAGTATATCAGGCAAAGGATGGTGAGACTTAACACTGCAAGTTAAAACTGGAGAATACAAATAGAACATGAAATCTAAATACTTTTTATTCCTGACTTTATTTAGTGATCTGAAATGAGAAGGATATTTAGAATTTTGTTACACGCAATTTTTTTTCTGATCTGAGGATATTTTCTTCAAACCTATATTGGTCTGTTGACTTTTTCCCAAAAAACAAAAACATACTTCTGAATCAGTATTCAGTATTCAGTATTCAATATTATTCTGAATATTTTCAGTTTATTATTGTGGCTGATATTTTGTATGTGTGTCAGGTTGGCATTCTCTCTTCCCTCCGAAACATTTGTTTTTCCTTCCCACTAAAAAGCCAAGATAATAGTTTAGAAGCTTAATAACTATGCTGCAAACTTGTCACTGATGTTCAGATTACAGTTTTACTGCTACATAAACATAAACCCACATTTAAGGAAAAGTGCTGTGTGGCAGAGTATCTGTGCTGTTCTGAAAGCTGGTGGCTAGAGGGAGCTCCTTTCCTTCTTGCAGACAGTGACTCTTGGAAGGCAATGAATCTTTTGCTAAAGAAAAGCAATCAGTTAAAAAAAAAAGACAGGAAAATAAGAGAAATAACACATTAACTTGGACTGAGGATCATTCAGGGTGGAAGGGAGGGTTGGAAAGCAATTGAATTAAATTTACAATTTCTACAGAAATACAAAAAAAAAAAATCAGATGCCCCAAAGTCAGATATAGTCATTGGTTGGTTACACATGGTCAATTGCCTTCTTGGTAGCCAGTTCACAGGCAGCTGTTAGACTAGTTATGCCAATTTGGGTTACCTGGTTCCAATAGTGGATCTTTTTCTTTCATGCACTCAGGAAGTGAAGGCATATACCACAAAAAAGAGCAGTGAGTTTACAGAGCAGCAGTAGGTGAGGGAGCTAGCTAATAGCTTTATACTTTTAGGCCCCTCTCCAGCAAAGTACGTAACCACATGCTTAGCTTTAAACGTGTGAGTCTTTCCATTGACTTAAGTTGAACTAATTGCATGCTTAAAGTTAGCATGTGCTTAAGTGTTGGATCAGGGCCTTAGAGCATATACATCCATTGTGCCCAATCCATGGCATCTCATAGACCTATTTTTCATTTGTCAGACTCTCCCAGGCTCACATAATGTGCTGCAATATTACGTAGCTGAGAAGATCAGGTGAGGGGGACAAAAGTAAAGACAAAGGAAGATGAGATGAGGAAATCACATTTATTAATGCTAGTAATTAGCATAAAAATCCAAATGTATAACTCACTACTTCATTACTGCAATTTTATGCCAGTACAACTCTGAGATCAATGGAGTTACACTAGTATAAATCTGGTGTAAAGCACGGTGCCCCCCCCCCCCCCACCACTTGGGTCATCAGAAAAGTTTGAACCTGGGACCTTCAGGGATAAAGCATGAGCCTCAACCATGTAGTAGGCACCTATCCTCTTACGTGTACCAGCCACTAGAAGCGGACAAAGACCCATAGTCTCCTACTAATGCAACAGTGAATACCTAGTTGTTTTAATAATGTCCATTTCAGCAAGCATGCTTGTTATGTCCCAGTCCTAGACCACTAGGAGCCTAAATTAGTTATACAAAGACTCATTAATGAAAGGGGTTTCTTGAAAATACTCACTTGGCCTGGTCTCCTACAATAGACTTTACCAAAAACTTTCAAAAATGTATAGTTTTGCATTCAGTGGGTCTCATGAAACCTTGGATGGGTTCTTTTCAAAGTCTTGGGAGATCATAGAGAGAGACTTTTCAAAACTATATGTTGTTTTCTTCTTTTCACTTACTTCCGTGGAACTTTTCACTTACTTCAGTGGAACACTCACCTCTCCACCTTCTAATTTTCCATTGTGTGACAGAAGAAATCAAAATGTGTGACAAATGATCAAAATGTTGAAATGATCAAAATGATCAAAACAACAGTGTTTTGTTGTGAATCATGCCATAACTGATACATTATAGAGGGGTGGGTTTTTTAGTATACAACCCCTTTAAAGATGTTTTCTCACTGTGTGAATCAAATACACCTTTTTTATTTTTAATGGTACGTGTTTGAACTCAGCATCTTCAGATTCCAGGCACAGACCTCTACCATTTGAGCTAAAGGAGTGACTATTATCCTTCGGGATCCAGGTACTACAGGGGAAAGTGATACAGGAGGTTACATATGTGTTAGACAGCAGTAGAATGTTGGAGATCAGGATTCCTGAGTCCTCTTTCTGGTTCTAGAGAGGAGCGTGTCCTAGTGTTCAGAACAATGTTTTACAGACAGGATAAACAAGCCCATAGATGGAGGATAGGTCCATCAATGGCTATTAGCCAGGGTGGGTAGGAATGGTGTCCCTAGCTTCTGTCTGCCAAAGTTGGAATGAGTGATAGGGGCTGGATCACTTGATGATTACCTGTTCTGTTCATTCCTTCTGGGGCACCTGGCACTGGCCACTGTGGGAAGACAGGATACTGGGCTAGATGGACCTTTGGTCTGACCCAGTAGGGCTGTCCTTATGTTCTTATAGACTTGACACATTCATTCTGAGAAGCAATGCACTCGAGTATAGAAGACTTGGATCTGTCATAATACAGACCTGAGTTTCATTCACAGGTCTGCCTGAAATGGCTTGTAGAACCTCTTAATTAACTTACTTGTAAAATGGGGAAATTATACTTGGCTGCCTTCTAGGGTAAAAGATTAGGCCTTGTTCAATAATAAGGACTCTGAAGTGCACAGAAATATAAACAGCAGGCAGTAGAGTTGAAGCCAGAACTCCTAGAAACCTGACTCCTGGCTTAGTGCTCTGAGAGTAAGTCTGTCTGTCTTTTTCATGCATGGCTGTGGAACTTTCTCTGATTTGATTGCACAATGGGTGAGGCAGTTCAAGGCAACTGAAATGAAGACTATCGCACAAAATCTGGTACATTCAGTAGCTCTGGCTTAAAGTTAAGCACATGTGAATGCATATGCAGGATCAGGGCCTAAATCCTTCCTACAGGTCTGGAGTCACAGCAGCAGCAGTGGAACTATTCCACAAGAAGGCACTGGGTTGGAGGGACAGTTCCTACCCTCAGCCTTTGGTTTTTTACAGTATTTAGCCCCATATCCTTAATTTATGAATACTAGTGAAGTATGCTTGCCAAATAATGAATGATGAAACAGATTTTTAGTTATAGATGTTGAGCTTGGTTTAATGTATTTTGTTTCCTGTTATTCTTAACAGTGTTTGTCCTAAGGAGGTCTAGGTACTTGGTAGAAATATGAGTTTTAAGACAGCAGGAAAGTAAGGCAATGCAGTTGTGCCCATACAGAGGTCCCTTTATCTCCCGGGACTGTCTGCTGTTCATGACCTTTTGAGGATTGATCCCCAGGTGAATATTTTCATCACCCAGAAAGTTCTTTTAAATATTTTTAGGCTTAAGGTATTGAGAGGGAATTGAAATATTTGTGACAAGATTGCCAAAAATGTCTGTGCAGGGAGAGCAAAAAACAATTAAAAAAAAAAAAAGGGTATTTAGTTCCCTAATTACAAATTTCAACCCCTGTAAACCTACCCAATTTCATTCACAGAATCAAATAACAGGTTAAAATGATACATTAATACTCATGCACAATACACACAACCCTCTTTGATTTATCTGATCCAGAAGGTTCACTCTAGTTTTTATAACATGTTGATAATATAAACTCAGAGAGAGTTCTTCTGGAATCTGTTTTTCTTCTACTTGCTTTCCCTTTATAACTTTTCTCTCTCTTTTTTTTCCACTTTAAAACTGCACTAGGCATTTATAGAGCTATATCTTAAAAGACTAGACTTTTTAAATCCCTTCTGAAAACATATACACTTCTTTCCTAACCGCTTAGCATTCTCAGTCTCTGCTATTATTCAACATAGTGCAATCTTTTTGGATACATTTCGTAAAAAAGACAATGAAAAATACAGTTATGTTGTAAAAGATTTGTGAATATCAAGTTACTAATGGCAAGAAAAGAACAAGAGAATTTCAGAATAAAGGTCTTACTAATGAGTGTATTGCTGTGACATATATCATGCTTACATGGGGTTTAAATATTCCCACTGAGTGTTTGCAACCCAAACATTATACCTTAGTGACAACTCATGAGCGCCAGAAAATGAAATTGAGTATAAACTGTTAGAAAAAAGAGTGGTCTATTTTCTTTGCCCCAAAAGTACACAAACAGCATAAAATATAAACAATACATTAGATATTAAAATTATTTCAGTTTTAATAATATACAATCTTGACTGCACATACCCTTACTTAGTTACAAAGGAGTTAATGGGACTGTTTTACTGTCATAAGGACTCTGTGAATGAGTTGAGTGTTTGTGGGATCAGGCTGTAAGCTGTTTTTTGTAAGAACCATATCTCTTCTTTATATTTCAGTGATCTAAAGAAAGGAAAGAGCAAGGAACACACACAGAGGAGGAAATCCAGGAAACCTGTCTAGCCTGTGGGTGTCCTCACTGGGATTTGTGGGGTGCATGTGAGATGGGATCTATCTCCATAACCCAGGGGCAAATAATAGGGCTTCAGCATAACCCTTCTACAGCTGCCGCTCCAGCCTAAGGACTAGCACTGCATTCATAGATCCTCAGCACTCTCATTACATGGGGGAACCAGTCACTGGATTTTTATAAGTATGGATCCAACCCCCAGCCCACCACATCCTCTCCTACTGCTCACACAATCAGATATCCTACAAATAATAGAAAAGCCACCCTCACTCTGGTAGAATCCTCTGATTGTAAGGTAACAATTCTCCATTTGCCAGAACAGAGAGGACGCTAGTACATTAGAGACTTTTATGTATTTTTATTGATTTTTTTACCCCCTTTTTAAAAAGAGTTGTGCTGTACATATTACAGAAACTCAGACTTTTACAAAGCCTCTAATTAGATTTTTATTAAGGTGCATTTTCCTCTTTTCTATAAATAAATAAATAAATGAATAATAATTCTCTACCTATTCTGATGGGGTATGTTTATTTGAACTGCCTTTGCCAATTAATAATGTTCTTTTAAACTACAGCAGTTATTATTTTAGGCCATGCTGCATGAGTTAGAAAAGTTAAACCTTGCTAAAAAAATCACTCTTTACATTAAAATAGGTTATTGAACTGGACAATGTGTGTTATTAAAGTACAGTGTATGTCAAATGATATATGTGTGAACAGATTTCGAATTTAACCAAATGACTTAAAAACACAGATTCAAATAGTTTAAGTGGTTAGAAATCAACCAGGAAACAATCATACTCTATTTCTAATAATCAAGACGGGGGGATTTATTTTGAATGACTCAGTTCTTTTTAAATTAAATGCCAGGCATCCTTAAACTGTAATTTACCAGCACAGCTGAATTCCCCAAGGTAACAAAGCAAATTCAAATTCTGTGTTGTGGAATGCTCAGTAACCTTCCACCACTGGACACCAACTAGTCTACAGTGTCTCAGAAGTGCGCAGACTCAAGAGCAGAGATGTAGCAAAGCATCCACTGGAACTGTAAACAAAGAGAAAATAAAACTCCCTCTCCCAAGCTCTTTAGTGTACTGATATTTGCCTGGTAATATCACTCAAGACTGGAGCTGAGCAAATAAGATTTTTTTAGTTTGCTAGCAATTTTTGCGGGACACATGCTACAGCTCTGAAAAATAGCTGGGTAGGGGCTCAGGCTCTGAAGCATAGGGAGGTGGTCTACGCAGCTATTAACTTGGGTTTTGAGACTCACTGCTGTGCGGATTTGTTTTTGTTTTTGACTAAAGCAAGTAGGCAAAATTGACACACAATTCACAGCATGTTTTGGTGTCATTTTCCCCCTGCATTTAATTTTATCTGGAAAAAAGTCTAGTCAAGACTTCTGCCCAGCACTTCTTGAGATGTCCATTGAGCAAATAGGATTCGGTGTTTTTGGTTGATGATGCTGACAAGACAAAAAGGGTAACACTGTTATTTGAATTGTAAGGAATATTAAAGAGGGGAGCTTGCTTTCGTTGTGGAATTCAACCCCTATTTTCAGATCCTGCTAAGTCATCCATTTCACTTTAATTGCTGCCTCAGAAAGATGTTTTTGAAGAACACTTTTTTGCCTCTGAAATACAGTAGGTTGCACCAAATGGCAGATACTTGCACACTTTTTTCTCTTTTGATTACCCCTGGCCTTTCCACAATAACACTATAGCCTCTGCACTGATCACTATCCTCAATAAGGCCCTGTTTCAGCAAGGTACTAAGTCTACTATCTAACTTTAAACATGCAAGTAGTCCCCTTGACTTCAAGTTAGATATATTCTTAGTACCTTGCTAAATCAGGTCATGATTCACTCACTTCAGACACTGGGTAGCATCATAAGGAAGGTGCAGTAGCATCATATTTTTTCTGAGTGAGGATTTTCCCCATTTTTGAGTGTATGGGCATCCCAGATCTTTCTCTGTCGAGATTCCATCCAAAAGGATTCAGCCAAATTCATCACTATTTCCCATCTCTTTAGGCCATGTCATGTCTCTCTTCAAAACTCTTCACTACTTTCTCCTGGCCTTTGTTATCAAGCTCAAGCTTTTCATCTTCCTCTTCAAGGCTCCACGTAACTCTGCTCCGGAATACATTTGTGTTCACTCTTCCTCATTATTACTGCTAATTACTTGTATAATGGTATTGCCTAGAAAACCCAACTGAGCTCAGTTTCCCATTGTATGGAGTACTGTGCAAACACAAAGTAAGAAACAGTTCCTGCCCTGAAGACTTACCAGACAGATGAATGGTGGGAGGGAAAACAGAAGCAAAGAGAGAAGTGAAGTGATTTGCTGATTGTCAGAAAGCAAGTTGCAGTAGAGATGGGACTAAAACGGGGCTCTCCTGGCTTCCAGATGAGTGCTCTACTAGACATGCTGTTTGTTCTTTTTATTCAGGCAAGACCTCCCTCTCGACTATTCCTGTTAGATTCTGCTCTCACCCTCCTCTTCGTTTTTCCATGTTGCTTCTTAGGATATGTCTACACTAGAGCTGAAAGGTGTAAATTCCAGCTCAAGGCGACATGCCTGCACTAGCTCCAATCTAGCTATCACGCTAAAAATAGAAGTGTAGCTGCCACAGTGCAAGCAGTGGCTTGCAACTAGCTACCCCAAGTACATACTTAGGAACTGGGACAGGATCATACTTGGGTAGCTAGCCCCTCCTGCTGCTCAGGTTGCTGTGGCTACATTTCTATATTTAGCATGCTAGCTCAATCAGAGCTAGTGTGGTTATGTCTCCTTGAGCTGGAATTTACACCTTCCAGCTTTAGTGTAGACAAACCCATATACTTGGAATTGCCTCTCTGCTCCTGTGAACCAAAGGTCTGACACAAAGCCCATGGGAGTATTTTCATTTGACTTCAATCTACTTCGGTAGGCTTTGTATCAGGCCCCAAGCTAGTTTATCTCTTCCATCAAAACTCTTTCTTGAAACCCAGTGTTTCATGGGTGAGAAGATCTGCCTGCTTTGATCTTCTCTGTCACTTTGTGTGTTATATGCCTGCATACTCTAATATCTGTTTCTGAATTAGACTCTAGACATTGTGGGCAAGCAGGACTGTGTCCTATTACATTTGTACAGCACTAATACATCAGCAGTTCTCATTAAATAATAATGAAAACTATGGTATGCTTGGATGAACAACTCATAACCAAGAATCTATCCAGCCAAGTTAGCTCTTTTTCTGTTCATTAATTGTCTACAAACAAGACACAATTTTATGAATTTGTTCTCACTTCCAAACAGTGTGGTGAACATTTTTTGTCAATACATTTCAGCCTGTGGATTGCTCATGAGCTGTTTGCTGTTGTTGTTCCTTCAGGAATTTGGTACTCATGATTCAATAGCCAGATTGTGTCATTGGTCACCTAAGTCACATGGCATTGTTTCTTCTCCTTGAGTGGATGACCTAAATTTTACAAATTGCTTCTGTGTTATAAACCAATTATTTTGATCATAAAATGATTTTTTAAATAATTAAATGAATCTCAGCTATGAGAGTTGGGACTGGCTTTTGCACAAATAATTGTGAGAACTGAACAAAACAAATTGTATTTAGAAGTCACTAAACTGTTTGCAAATGATTTTTCTTGCTATTCACCCAGTCCCAAAACAGTGACTAGAACACTGCATTCTAGTAAAGAAAGTCTGACAGTTAAATTCAACTGTTGCATATGCCAGTACCCAGTTTAGCTTGTGTGGGGAGGGAGGAAATAGAGAGGGGAGGAATATATATCAATCGGCAAGACACTGAAGGTAGCACCTGAAGCTCTGTATAATCTAAAAGAATTGTAGAGAAAGATGGTCTGATTCTCATTTACACTGCAGTTTAAAGGGCTTTTAACTTGGGAGTAAATGTTACTCCCATTCTCAGGCCCCTTTACATTGCCAGAGCAGCACTAAGGGGCCTTAGCATAAATGAGAATTGGGCCCAGAGCAAGGAAAGGAAGAATGGCAAAGGTCATTATAAAAGAGTGCTTTGATTTCAAGCATCACCAGACATACTGTACCAAAAGGAGAAGATTGGCAGAAAGCATGGACCAAGGGATAAACAGTTCACAATGCAAACCGCATAAATAAGTTGTTGTTTCGTAATTTAAGTTCTTCAAGTGTTACAAATCCCCAAAGACCAACTTTTAAATGCTCAGTTTTCTCCATTGACTGTAATTAAGGTTTCCCTTGGCTCGTGATCCTGGTGAACTTGTAGAGTTTTAAATACTACTACTAATTATTAATAATAAAAATCTGCTTTGCTCACCAGGTGGAGTTTTCCCTTGCAAATCCCAAGCTTTCCAATATATTTTGTAAGATACTTTTGTCCACAAGTTTGATTGAAGATGGAGACATTCCACAAATCCCTGAGCAGAGATCATTTTTATTAGCAAGTTTGAGCGCTGTATATACAGGAGAATATGGGATTATTTGTTAAGAAATTTACTGCCCCCAAATTTATGGCAGTAATATAAACTCACAAGTGTCCCTTTCTGCTGAGGGGGAGTCCAGTCAGTAGCTGTATGACTGATGATGTGACAAAGTGTGATAGTGAGTGCAGCTGCTGGAACAAAAAATAATAATTTCTGAACGACTGAGATAAAACAGGAAAATACGGTAAAGTGGATATCTAATGTTTAATTATTGTGCTAATTAATCCCCACAAATCTGCTGCTTTCCAAAAGTATGAAGAAGCATTTCTCTGTTCATATTTTTGAACTAGATTCAAAGTAAATAAGCTACTTCTCTTAAGCAGAAGTCTCATTCCGTCAGTATATTTCCCCCCACCTTTTGAGGTGCCACAGAGTTCTGTGGTTATTGTTCGATAGCTGAAGGTTCTATCAGTGGTTTCTTGGGAGCACGTTAGGTAACAAAGGAAATCTTGTTGACCTTTTAAATGAGAACGTTATCCTTTGCTTTTACTATAAGCCATTTTGGGTTTCTTCTAGCACCTTCTCTCTCCTTTGCTTCCTCTTTTACTTGCTCCTCCTTCCCCCCACAAAAAAAAGTTTGAGGAGTTTCAAATTTGGATTTGAACTTTGGAGCTGGACCCTCTTTCTAATTAGACTGAACAAAAACTCCAGATGTGAACAGTCCTTGGCTTTGCATATTAATAGTGTCTTTTTATCTGTTTATACAGAGTCTAGTACAATGGCACTTTGATCTAACTGAGGTGTCTGGACCGTATTGCAATCTAAATAGTAATTTGTTCTTCTATGTAATCAAGGCTATTGGTGCTTTTCCCTGATGATAGTGTACAAAAGTCACATTACTAGCCCTTCAGCATCAGAGAGCTAATTACAACTTGGCTAAATACAGATTAGTTCTTGTTAATATTATAAATGTCCCAATTCACTTGTCCAATCTAGTCTGAGTATAAAATTACCTACCAATTATGCAGAAGAATTTGGGTCAGGAAGCAAGTGCTCACTTTCTTTTCTTATTTTTGTAAATAAAAATATACTAATAAACCTGTTAAAACAAGTTCTCCATATTTTGTCATTGGTAGCATAACACTACCTAGGTTCATACTGGATTGTGTTCTAATGTATGGGTGATCCTATGTTATGTTGGATTTGTGATATAACAGCCAACTTCTCATTTCCATAATCCAATGCTTCTAACCTTTGAAAAAAGAGGGAGGGAACTGTTTATCATCACTATTAGCAATAATGTTTCTTCTAGAGAATAAATAAAGCTATTGGTTGTGGGAAATCAAGTGTTTAATGATACTCACATTTCAATTTCAACTATTTTCCACCTTTCTAGTTAATAAACATGTTGTTGTTCTGACTGATATTTACACTCCTTTTGGGTTTGTCATGCTTGGCTCTTTTTGTTTGTTTGTTTATAGTTTGGTTACTGTTTTATTTTTGTGCTTTACTTTCTTTTTCCAAATTCACCATCTGAGAAGACCAGTTCATTAGAAAGTGTATGGAAGTAATATGTATGGTACCGTAGCTGTAAATTTTGTGTATGTAAGCTAGAATTTTTAGAAAGATGTAATATAAGCATGTGAGTAAAGCTAATAGAGGAGGTGGTGGAAATTCATTTAGTACTAGGGATGCATGAATCGTTTATAGTGCAGGTGTCATGGGCTGTGCTAACAGAGCCCAGCAGAGGTCTGTCAACAGGGATTGACCTCAGATGAAACTCTGCTGGATCACAGAGATTTTGCTTCATGTAGCACACAGACCAGCATGAAAAAAATCTAGTATCACCACACTTAGCTGTCCCATATCTTCCAGCCCTGGGACATCCCTTTTTATAGGGAGCTAGGATTCATTCTGTGCGTCTCTGTTTCTGTCTCTCTCACACCAGCCACACTCCCACTGTTCAGGAACTGACTAGGGGGAAGTATCACCTCATAGGGTGAACATGAAAGTATCCTAGCAACTGTGTTGTAGGTATTTATTGGCAGTTGTTCTAGCACGTAGTGACTAGGGAGCTACCACAGAAGGTCCCTACCTGCTCAGCAGTAAGGCACTTTCTATTCTTTCTCACTCCCTAATCTACTACATGGCTAAACCTTGACTGTGACTGTTTTCCAGCTCCTGCAGCCCTATGTGGAGGAGAGCGTCTAGAACACCTTTGGAGGACCAAAGAAGGCAGTTGCCTTTTCCAGGTAGCACCTTCTTCCCTGAACCATCTGCATGAGGGATGGATGGTATCCAAGATCCCTGAAGATCCAGAGATGGGAGAGAGATGCTGGCCCAAGGACTAGGTAGGGTTCAGGATGCTATCCCTTCTAAAGGTAGCATCTAATTGTGAAGAGAGTGGCCCTGTATCTGTAACTACAGAAGCACTCTGGGGGAGTGGAGTGTGGGGTGGGGTGGAGGGAGGGAATCCAGGCCTATAATAATTGGATTGGCCAAATCTATGGAATTTTTGTAGAGCTGGGATGATGTTCACTGTCTGAGTTAAAAAATAGAAAGCTTTCCCATCCTGATTTCTGGTTTCCTCTCAAATGCATCACACATACACTTCTATTTACATAAATATTCAAATAATGCATGGAAATAACCCTCTTTTTAGTAATGAAAAGGAGTTCCACACATTAATTCTGTGTTGTGTACAAATATATTTCCTTTTCTCGGCTTTAATATTATTCTCTCTTGATTTAAATATGTTCCCTTTTCCTTTCATTAAGAAAAATAGGCCTTCCCTAGACCTTTTGTTAATACATAAACAATTAACTCATATTTTTTTCATATAGAGCAGTTGCTTAAACTTTTAATAGTTCATTTAGGGCTTGATCCAATGCCCATTGCATAGATTCCTATTGACTTCAATAGTCACTGGATCAGGTCCTCAGCGGAGTGAGATTAGGAAGGAAGAATAGCTGTCATTGGCTTTCAGTGGTAAGACTCGTTTCTCAGTCCCATGTCAGTGTAGTGCATCCTTTCCATATCTAGTGAATAGAATGAGAAGACCATGTATTCTTCCCTCCCCCCATCCCCTGATCTGTGTCTTTGCGCAGTGATAATGCAGAGTGTTAAGGTGTCACTGTTTGCACTCTATTAAATGAATTAGCCAGGAAGAAAATAGTTAAATTGTAACAAAATCCCAAGAGCACCATGAACCTCCCAGAGCAATATTTAGAAGCCAACAGATAATCCTGCCAAAAGCTGGACTAATTACAAACTGCAGTAATAGACTGGTTTCTCGTTTTACTTTACTGCTGTATCAGCGTTTTGCAAAGGGGAAAGTGTACATTTTGAGCCTATTTGTATTTCTTTTGGAAGACAGTGCTCTCTAGTGGTTAGGACAGTTGAGTCAGGATTCCTGGATGCTGTTCCTAGTTTTAGACTCATCTGCTGTGTGGCCTTGGCCAAGTCATTTTGCCTTCTCTGTGGCCTAGCTGGCCCATCTGTAAAATGGGTATCATTATACCTACTTCGCAGGAGGGCTGTGAAATATCTGTTAAGCATTTTTAAGCTCCTATGATGAAAGGCACTTTAGAATTGCAAAGTATATTGTGCTAGATTGTGCCATTTAGTCACAACCCTCTAGGGGAAGAGGTGCCAAGCAAGGGGGATCATCACACCCTCCTGGAGCTCCCAGTTGCACTGTATGGTGAGCAATCAGTGACACCCTTTAAAGGCGCTGCATAGTCTCCTCTATGTAGCCAGCAAATTCTGCTAGCCTGCGCATGATGGCTTGGGGAAGGGAAGCATGGAGTCATGGTTCTACCCGCTCCCCTCCCCCGCTTTCAGGCAAGTTGCTCCCAGAGGACCAACTTTGTCTGAGAGTAGGAGTTGTAGCTGGCACTTATGTGGGACATGAAAGGGAAAGGCTCCTTACTGACTCCATTCCCCTCACCCCCACTGTGCTGATCAAGGTAAGGGGGAACCTTGATCAGACCCATCATTTAAAATAATTTTATTCATTGTTTATCCTGATGATCTACTGAACTCTGTCACAGAAACTTGGCAAGGAAGGGAAATCATGAGGTGAGCCTTGCAGTAGTAATACAGCATATTACAGTGCCTTTCTTCTGAGAACCTCAGCGGGAGTTATAAACATTTCTTCAGCTTCATAACACTCAGGTGAGGTAGGGATTACCCCCATTTTACAGATGGGAAAGGCACAAAAAGGTTAAAAGACTTGCCAGAGGACATGGAATGAATCAATGGCAGAGCCAAGAAAGGAACCCTAGCAGCTAGTTTTTTGCGCTAACCACTGGACAACTCTGCCTCCCAAAGGAAGTGCCGTATTATGTGGAAATTGTCCATTATTTCAAAGATGATAGCTAAAGGTCTGACACATTTTCTCTACCAAGGAATCATGCCTTAGGTCTGATATTTTTTCAACTCCCGGGATGAGTTTATTACTGACCTGATAAGTACGTGCGAGACAAAGAATCATAACAATGTAAGAGCCGCATCCTGCTCCCACCCAGAAAGTCTGGATGTGGGAAGTCTTGGCTGGCCCACCCTTGAAAAAGAAAAAGGTGCTATATTTGGTTTAAACTTTTTCCTTTAGTTGTGTGAGAACTGCAGAATACATGGGCACTAACCATCATATAAAGTCATGGATGTGAAAAGGCATGTGGTATCACATGTACCTTTTAAATTCCTGGGGGCAAGACTTTTTTTCAAATCATAAAGTTTGAAAAAGACAAACTGGAAATAAGATGCAGCTTTTTAGCAGTAACCATTCATCATCACTTGAAGTCCTTACACTGAGTGTGAGTGTCTTCCTAGAAGCTTTTCTCTAGTTCAGCTGCAGGTTATTGGGCTAGAGAGTGTTCCGCTTAGAAGAGAATATTTCCTTCCATTATAGGGAGTGAAATTCTATGGCCTTTATGTAGGAGGTTAGGCTTGATGATTGTTATAGTGGTCCATTCTGGTCTCAAAGTCATGTATCTCCTTATGTATAACTACGTTCACTATGCTAATGCTTATATTGGGCCTAGTGCTACAAGTCCTCCATGTGCAGAACTCTTATTTTACGACTAAACTGACAGATACTATAGGAAACCAGCTTGGAATCATGCTTCTCAGACAGTCACCTAGTGCAATAAACCATCAGAGAAATTATTTTCCTGATTTTAATTTATCCTTTCCTATTTTATCAAGAACTTTCCTAGCAGGACATAGAGCAAAGCTGCAATGATCCTGCAGATAGTTGGTTTGGGATGGTGCTATTTGATATGAAGTGCTGTTGTAAAGGAAACATTGTTGAAATAACTAATAATGTTGCAGAACCATCCACTGTATTGGGATTACTCCAAGCGGAGAAAGGGAGCCAGGCTGCAGAGAAGCAGGTATAGGGGAATAAGAAAAAAGAGAGGAACAGAACAGGTGTGATTGGGAATTAAATGAAGAGCAAAAGGTAGGAAGAGCGAGCTGATGACTTTTTAAGGCATTGTTTCAACACAGTTAAAATACACAAAGACTTTTTGGATATTACTTCTCCATGTAAGTGATGTGGTTTTTTCTCTTTATGCAACAAAAACAGTATGAAGAAACTACAGGAGCACAGTTGGATCCCAAATAACTGTTTACTAAATACACACAGGCCTAACTACATCCATACCGCTGCTCTGGCTGGTTTCTGGGGGGTTCTAAAGCAGAGAACACAATGATCACCACTAGAGGGCTCACAAATATTTAAACTGATGCCCTAAATACCAAAGGCATAATAGGAACATCATGCTGATGATGAACCTATTCCTATATACTGCAGAAAGCAACTGCTGTACAGTAGTTCCCACAGGAGTGTTGCTCAATCAAGAATGAGCAGGAAGATGGCTAATGAGATTCTCTCTGTATTAAGAGGTGGTCCTCACTATATAAAAGTCAAAACCTCTGTATTATTTATAGTTGAGGCTACTTCTGCTTACCTGTGGCATGATAGTTCATATTGCCCTGCACAAAGTATACACGTGCTATGTTGCTGATTCTGTGGTCCATTTGTGTGATTGATGTGACCTGGCATATCAGGATATATGTGATCTTTGATTTTGACCCTTGTGTGATTTCCTCAATAAAACAGTCATGTGTTTAATGTACTACACCTGATTCTGACAAGGTCTCTGTTTTGAACCATCATTAGTGTTGCCTCTGGGGCCACCTTTCTTATGGATGCAAATAAGGACTTGTGAGTCCAGTGAAGACCTGTGCACTATGAATGTCTGTATGGTGATTGTCTTGCGGCACTTGAGCAGTGAATCCTTCGATCTGATACAGCAACTATATCTGTATCTTAGAAAAATATTGGGTTGCTGCCACGTGTATTTTTGCTTGCGGGTGGTGACTTCCTTCCCAGTGTCCTTGAAGCTAGGAAATGTGTCTGATATTGTTTTAGGGCTCACATCAGAGACAAGCTTGTTTATGGACTGATGAGCTGTTTGGCAGACATGGCGAATGGTGTTCAGGTAACCTTTAACAGTCATGTAATCCTGTTCACTCCTGAGTACCACAAGCTCAGATGGATAGTGCAGTGTGGGCTTGAGATGGCATCCATCAGATTGCACATACCTGAGAAAAAATTATGTTTCCTTTACCACGTGGGTGATTTTGCCCCTGTGAACTGCTTTCACCATCCTGGAATTTTGTTTGATTCATTAGCTGTGAAGTGAAAATTTAGGTAGCCATGTTTGTCTTTTGTTCTGTCCAAGCACCTTCTATCTGTGTATTTCTCTGTGGCCTTCTTCACATGCCCTGATCTGAATAGCAGTGCTGGATGCACCCTGATTTCACTGGTGTTGCTGTTTCTTCTGTTTTATCTTCCTATCCTGGATAGTAGGGACCTGCCTTTTTAGTATCCACAGAATCACCTGCTATATGAACAATTGTATTGCTGCGCTATAACCCTAGTCCTTCCTCTTCTCATTCCCTCCCTAGAGGTTCATCGCAACACGTTTAAAAATTAGATGATCTCTAGTATTGTAATCATTCCTGGTTTTGCCCATCTCTAAATGAGTCTTACTTCTGCTAATGTAATAGTCAACCAGACTATTTGTGATCATGTTTGCTTGGTGGGAAGCTGAGCTATTGGTGTAGTTTCTGCTTTTTGCTGTTATCCTTTATTTATTTTTTACAAGAATTGTTCAAAGGTTTTCTTTCTTCTGTGTAGAACTGTAGTTAGTATTTTCTATAGACATGGAACGTAAGCCAGTACTTTCCCACATGTATAGAATTGAAGCTGTTTCTTTTTTTTCAGAACCAAGGACTCATTACAGTGAAAGTTGAGACCATTATCAACAGTTACGAAGCTCATTTAAAAATTCATTTTCAAGGCAGGATTAAAGAGAAATCTCTCTGGAAATTTTAATAAAACACGCTACACTGCTAGGTAACAGTATGGCGCTGTCAATTTTGTTATTTCAAGAATCCATTCAGGGATCTTGAGCTCCAATACAAAACCATGTGGTCCATCAGCATATCCGTTTACTCTGTAAATGCAGGGATACCTATTGGGATACTCTAGTCTATATACTATATCTCTTTGTCAACAAAGTCACCTCCAAATCTAGCTAGTAGAAGATAGTGCATGGCCAAACCATGGGCCTGCTCCTTAAAAGATGGTGAAGTGTTGAAGGATCTGCCCTGGTTTGGGAGGAAGTCTTAGTATGTGTGGCTATGAAGGTCAATATGCATCTAGAAGAGCAGGGCATAATCTTCCATTTTCGCTCATTGTAAATAATACTTGATCTGAAAACAGAGTTTCAAAATGTAGCTAATTTTCATTGTAGAACACAGCTTTTGGTCAATTTTGCCTTGGGCTGGGTGGCTAATAAGAATATTTTGCTTGTGAAAATTGATCTTTGCTGTAGTCTCAATTTTCTCAGCTTTTTGGTTTGTTCGTTTAACATGGAAACAATGAGTTTTGTTTCTCAGCCAAGTGGGAAATACTTGATTTTTTTCACATGCTTTTTCTTCCAGTCAGCATTGGATGATGACCCAGAATTGATCATGTACCACTCACCATATCGATTGGGTTGGTCAGTTTGGACTGTCATTTGAGATAATTTAACATAGGAAGAAATGTGTAAGGACATACATTTGGTTCAATAGTCCCTTCATGTGTCATGTAACCTACTACTTCACAAGAACCATTTAGGCCAATTCCGTCTAAGATCTGTGCATATCAGTAGCTCCATTTAAGTCAATGGGACTGATCTCATGCATAAGGTTATACATGTGTGAAAGTCTTAGCAGGATCAGAGCCTTACTTTGTGTCTAACTAAAATAGGCTATCAATATACCAGAATCAGACCAGCCTTGCAACGTGGGTGGAAGAAATAAAGGGAGGATGGAAAGTATTTTAGAAATAAAATATTAGAACAAAAATGCCTGACAATGTTGGGAATGGTGAGGGGTTGTTGGTTTCCCCATCCCCTTCTTTCTTTTTGTTCTGGCTGTGTCTAAGCAAGCATAATATTACACCCCATTTCACAGCCAGTTTGTGATTGCATGCACTATTTGTATTCTCTAGGCAGGGATTACTCATTCATACTCCATTTAGCGTTAACTGTAGTGATTCCGCAAAGTCAGTACATATCCTGAACACAAGGTTAAGATAAATAGATTTTGGTTTGCAGTCCTCTGACATCTCTGTCTAGAAATATTTCCTTTTGCTTCACCACAACAAACAATTGTACAATAATCCACACAATTCTCTGTTTTCGCTTTTGAAAAATAAGGATTTTCCAAATCACCTCAGTACACACATTCATACGCTGCCATTGCAAACTGGAAAACTAGATGAAACCTGAGTCAGCTAGGCATTATAAAGCCAGGTCAGAAGAAATCCTAAATGTGCGTGAGGGATAAGAGCTTGTATCCACTTACTCCGACCAATGTGATAAAAATTCCAGTTTGGGGATGGACAACATATCCAAGAATGGTAAATCATTTCTATCTCGAATGTGTATGATTCTCCCCCTCTTTCCTGGGCAGACTAGGGACAGCCCACAAACTGCTGAAGAGAAACTGAATCACGCCTCCTACTCATCCGTGGAGTTTTCTTCAGTGTTCAAGGGTTTCATATTCTTCCTTTCCAGCAAAGCAGAAGACAGTCACAAGCATTTAAACTTAAATTCCTGGGCATGTTACATTTAGTTTGCATTGAGCTAAAGCTTTTCTTGTTAAGACCATTACAAACTTTATTTTGGAGGATTTAGAGACCAATTTTCAGGATAAACCTGACAATTTTAGAGAGATCATATTTGGGCTAGGTCAACCTTGACAATGTCAATTAATGAGTACTTGTGCTCTTTTTTAAAAAATTATTCAGAAGAATGTACAAGTAATTGCTGCTTAAAACAGAATTAGCTGTGTTATGATTGTGACTTGCAGTTTAGTTATAATTGTAGATTCACAGTCTCATTATTTCAGTATAGAATAAAAAGCTTTAATATGTTTCATCAGTTCTCAATTGAGCTAAAGCGATCCTGCTCTTTCCATTTTCCTCTCACTTTGTAGACTTCAGGTAATTTAATATCACATTAAACTGTTAGCAAAAGAGCTAACACAATTTTGCAAGGCCTGATTACAATAATTTTCCATTTCTATTTGTGATGCTCTGATCTCATAATTGGAAATACTAACGGATGGCTCATCCCAAAATATGGTGTGTGCATCATATTTCATGATGAATGAAACAAGCCAATCAGGATATTTTGATACCTTTACTTATGTTGGGGCCAGTGGAAAACTGCAGTCAAAAACTTTGAAAGGCGTAGACAATATTAGTAAAATTGTACAGAATTTTTCCAGTTTTTGCAGGGATTTTTTTGTTCATATTGCCATAACGCAGTCTAATAACTCCTCACTTATTTCCTCTTTCTTGTCTGAATCACGTCATTTTCCCATTTATGCTAATAGATAGTAGACATACACTGGCCAAATTCAGCTCACCAAGTCAGCCATTAATAAGTGGCTTTGATATAGAGCCTTCTATTCCATCAGTAGATATGTAGCACTTTACTGTCAAGAACCTGGACATGGACAGTTGGGCCTTATTGATCAGAGCTGGTGTCAATAGCCAGGAATAGGAGCCCAGAGTCAGAGGCCAGAGCCAAGGTCAGACGTTGGCACCGAGGGTCAGAACTGGGTTACCTGGAGAGATGCAAGGCAGGGCTGGGTCAGAGGTGGAGCAGGCAGGAGCAGGTTGGGAACAAGCAGGCACAGGAGCTATTGCAGCCAGCGGCAAATGCTTTGGTCAGCCAGTGAACTGTGCTCATTAGGCAGTCAGGAGACTGAGTAGGCACAGCAGCAGGCTCTTATTCCTGACAAGGTATCATTATCCCCACTTTATAGATGGGTAACTTCAGTGATGAAGTGATTTGTTCAAGGTCACCCAGTAGGCTATTGGCATAGCCAAGAATGGAACCCAGGTCTTCTGAATCCCACTCCAGTGCGCTAACCACTAGACTAACCGCCTCGCCTCTATTAAGCATCTCTGTGCAGCAAAATGGGTGAGACGCTAACCTAACTGCTAGATAGTATTTGGCCCCTGCATGGCTGTACAGGTGAAGGACACCAGGAGTCTTCCACTTCTTTTGCAAGGGCCATGGACAACGGCAATCTCTGTGCAAACAGGGAAAGAGGAAATGTGGCTATGGTCCTGTCCCTACAATAAACCTACTTAAATGCATTCTACACAAAAATGATATTAAAAGTATGTTATTAAGGTTGCAAAGTCAGGTACACAGAACTTGGGGGAAAAGCATATGCAACCTTAATTCGACCCTCTTGTGTGTCTGCATTCCGCTAGTCAGTCATTGATTATATGCTCAGATACTATTTTGGAACAGTCCCTCTTTCAGCACAGAGGTGGGATGGTGCTGAGGGAATGGATCAGTGTAGAGTAATAAATGAGGTTGTTGCATGGAGGACCTTCCTCATTGACTGTAGAAGTTGGAAAGTGTGTAGAAAATGAGGTAGGGGATTACAGGGAGAGAGGATGGTTTGGGGGCTAAGTCAGTTAAAATCCTTCTCAGACAGAATCAACCCAGTGCACATAATACTTGGCCAAAGGCTATTTTGAAGGTGAGAAAGGATCCATTTTGTCTGTATCCCATCTGGAGACTCAGTTCTATGTGGGATGCTGATAGAAGACTCTGGGAAGCGTGTTCAGTGAGTAATATTGAGAATAATTCAGAGTGCAAGTAGTGAATTTCAAATACTTCTAACTTAACTAAATCTAAAGAGATTTTGATGGGGATAACAAAAGGAAGCTCCCTGACCCCAGGAATTCCCCCCTGCCAAATTTCAAAATTCTGCTGCAACCCATGGAGGGACTAGAATGCTTCAAAAAATGTGTGGATTTTTTTTTCTTATAATGGGAAACGTTTAGTAATTGTAATATTAGGGTCACTAGTAGCAGTTCCTGGTGTGTGTGTGTGTGTGTGTGTGTGTGTGTGTGGATAGATATAGATAAATATATGAAATAACGCACAAACACATTTTGGGCTGAGCTCTTTATGGACAACATACACCTGCTTTGTTTTTTCAGTTTGCTTGGTTGTGGTATTAAATGCTCTCAGGTTCCTTCATATCACAAACTTGTTCTTTGTACTGGAAGTCATTTTTGTATTGTAAGTTCACTACTGCATATATTGTTTATGCAGGGTTTTCTCAACTCTTTAATTCACCTGGCATTCATTCCTTTGATGCTCTTTTCCCCTGATTTTTTATATGAGTGAGAGGGAAGACCAAGGCAATCATGTCAGTGTCAGAAAAAAGGATGTTTTTATATAACCGATTGAATGTGTTATATATTTATCATGTCGTCAATAGACAAGCATAAAGTGGTGGTCTAATAATCCATACTAACTGGCCTGTTTTTTCTTTATGTCATCCATGTCATTTAACACGATTATCTTATTTTTTGTATCTAATATATAGATATTTCTGTAATAATTGCTAGGTAGATCTGATCAAAAACTATAAAAAGTTTATGTGAATATTTGTTTGAATTTTAAAACAAATTTATATTGACCTTGTTTATATTCCTTTTGTGTTCACTTCATGTGACTATTCTACAGAATGCATTTACTGGCTGGGATGTTCACAGAATCAGCAAAATTTAAGCAAATATTGGGGAATAGTGTGTTTTGAATTCTCAAATCTGAATATTCATTCCAGAGATCCGATTCCAAAAGCTGCAGCCACCCAATCAGGTATATATCATGTGACATAAGCACCCAATCAAAATAGCTTGAGGCTTGAATATAAACAGATTAGGAGTTATTTCTTCAGTATTTTAGTGTATTGTCACTAAAATTATGAAACCTATTCTGTCTGCTGTTTGTTAATAATCCGAATTGCATAACTAATAGTAATATAATAATAACATCAGTAGCAGGGAAACAAATTATAGTACTCTTTAAGTGCATTGCAAATATTTATCACAACACCCGTTGGAAGTAGCTAAGCAATATTATTCCTATTTTACTGATGTGTAAAATGAGGCACTGAAAGGTCAAATGACTCTCCTAAACCCACATGGCAAGTTAGTGGCAGAACTGAAATACAATGAGAGACAACTGGCTCCCAGCCTTGCTCTCTACTCACTGAACTACCTGAATCCCCCTATCCTACAGTGACAGTATCTCAGCACCCCCCTGCATCTCCAGTAGGGAATTCCATTGTGTTTTCCTCACCTCTGGCATTACAGTAAGAAATATTGTTTCTTAAACTGAGCACATCAGAGCAGAGTTACTGGCTGGTGATCACAATGTAAACATGATTTATAAATAGCTGAGAAAGTTTATCTCTTTGGATTTACAGAAACATGCTGTCATGAAAACAGATTGCTGCTATTGTAAATCTCATGGGTGCATGACATAGATGAGGCTAAAGATGAAGCCATCCTGTGATTATCTATGTATCTATCTATCTTATATGGCCCCCATCTTAGCTCCTGAAAGTATTTATAAATCGAAATAACAAATAAAAGATACTGAGAACAATTGTTTAGAGGTACACTGTATACTTTCACTAGTCCCAGTGGAGTCATGATTCCTCTGCATTCTGCTTTATTGGCTTGAATACTTTGGTCTCTATTCTCTTCCCCTTTCAGCTATGGGATGCAATTAGTTCATGTGAAATTGCATACCAAAAGGGCATGTTTTGATGGCTTGTCATATATAATCTTACATTGTGTTGGCTTTGAAATTTCTACTTCCCACACCCACTTAGGGTAATGTGGCTGGTGTAGGTCTTTGTCACATGATAAATACTAGAAACAGTATTGTAAAGATATGGAAGGCATAACCATTATTTTATCTAGAGAAATTCCATTTTAAAGCCATATTGTCGCTTTTTCCTTAAAGAGGAAAACTACATCTACATTTCAGAATTACTTAGTACAGTACAATATAGATGTACTCTATAGATTATCTCCTTGATGTCAACAGCACCATCTTTGCACACCATGGAGAAGGTGGGCAGAAATCTGCATTTCCAATTTCCATTGGCTTCAGTGGGGCCAGGATTTCACTTGTTAACATTTTGACGCCTAGCTGGACTTAACCTCCATATTTCCACTGGCTCCATCCAACGTTCCAATGAGGGAGGAGGAATGGTTCTGAATTCGGGTCGCCTTGGGAGAAGGCTTCTATCGCCTTGCCAAGACATCTCCTAAAAACAGCACTCCTACATTCATATCTGACCTGTCTGCAAAATAGAGTGGCAAGAGCATCTAAAACTCACAGCATTCGCGCTATATTGGACTACTCTGGCCCCTTTCTTAATTAGCAAGTACTCAGGAAGGCTGAGTGAGTAACCAGGCATGGAATAAGGGCGAGTCCAGGAGGTTTCCTCTTCATGCTGAGCCTGAAGGCAAAAGCGAGTAGTCTCAGTGCGGCCTTGCTTTACTAATAACAGATATTCTGACTGGCGAGGGGGGTTTGTTTCCTGATTAAAGAGGTTTCGAATGTGGTTTTACTCTATTCTGTTATCTTCTAACAGGTGCTGGCTTGAATTCAAATTAAAAAAAAATTACTTCACCAAAACCAGAGCTTAATCAGAACCAGAATCCCTTCTGATTCTTCCATTGCTAATTTATACAGTAGTAAAGAATACTGCCTTCAATTAGGTGCAATCGTCATTTATATCATATAATTTACAATTGAGTTAACTCATTAGAAATATTGGATTACAGAATGAACTTTACAATGGAATAAATGTCTCGCCTCATGCAAGAGGTGCCGAGATAAAGCTTTGATGCAAGCAAATGCCAAAGAGCTTGTTGGGAAAGGGAGGAAATATCTATTCCACATGCACATTCATTGTGTGAATGGAAGATATTTCTGTAAAAGAGATGTCAGGCCACTGAGATGTCAGCTTTTCCTAACTGCTCCAACTAACACTTCCGTGCTCTCTGTGTTGTCCAGAGAGACGGCAGCTTTTCAGAACAGGAAACAGCATGAGCCCTTGCAAGCTATTTGTTGAGATGTTTATTTCCTAAACATCATTGATTTTAAAAGATTTTTATTTTGGCAAATAGCGATGTCTCCTGTTTTGCTGCTAGACATAATTACATTGGCTTTTAAATTAACATGTAGTGATCTTTTTTTTTAATAGCCATTAACCGTTAAGTCAATTTCTTTTTTCCCTTCACCGTAGATTCAATAAAATCAGTCCCCTCTGGAGATTTGCTCCAACTCTGTGTGAAGCTGTGTCATGTTTCCAGTTCATTTTAAAAAAAATCTTTTGGTACTAAATGGTATTGAAGAATACAGGTGCTCTGGCTTCTGACTCAGTTCCTCTTGCAGCGTCCTGGTAAGCAAAGAGGGTGTACTTTGTTGTCTCCTCCTCTGCCATGGTATGCCCATCCCTGTACCCTGCTCCTCCTTCAATCTGCTCCAGAAGTGGCAGATGCTCTCTTTGAGGGTGTCAGGGTGGGTGCTCTGCATAGGGAGCAAGCAGAGAAACTGAGACTGGGGGGGGAGCCAGCTCTAGACTGGGAAGGGGGATCCCCGCGGTTCACATCTTTCTTGACAGGGGTAGCTACTGGCTCCAGCCCAATCACATAGGTTCTTACCTGCTCCCAGCCCTGTCCCTGACAGCCACTCCAGTCCCTTTGGGTCCTGCTCTCGTCTCTGCCTTCCAGCAACCACAGGGCCCTACCTGTCCTGAGCATGCGAAACAACTTGCTTAAGAACAACATGCAGGGTCAGAAACATAGATCAGCCCTCCTCCAATATTTCCATGGCGGGGGCGCTAGCCCCGGTTCCACCGCTCAGGCCTGTGCTGTGGGCCTGCCTCCTCACTGCCCCTGGGAGCATTCAAGGGTGCTTGTAGGGGAGCTGTGTCTGTGCTCCTCAGGCTTGGGGACTGCAAATGTGCCTGTCTCTTGCACGGGGTATGCAGGGAGTGGGGAGCCTTAACCTGCTCATTAATGCAACCAGGTTTAGATAATGATGCAGCCTATAAGGGCTTTCAGGGAACGGGCAATATTAAAAGCCTGATCCTAATTTATTCTAAACCCTTGCAGTACAAAAGGGGCCTTACTGTGGGTGGAAATACATTTTGCTTACATTTTAAGACCCCTTTATACTGGCTGTGCCTGTGTAAAGGAGCCTTAGTGAAGATGAAAATCAGGCCCTCCATGGGTTATGCGAAGCTATTTAATCTAGTTTAATCCTCGTCCACTGAATGGAAAGGAAGTAAGGGCAGGGGTAGGTGGTCTCATACTGGTTGGCCCTTTGTAACTTACTCTGTAAAAGCGAAATGTGTTATGCTACACTGAACGTGTTTCCTCTATTTCCTTCTGCACCTCGTAATCCTCGCTCAACCCTCACTAGCAAATCATTCTCGTCTCAATCGAGCCGATGCTTGTTTTGTGTTTGGCGTTCCAGAAACACTAATGCTTTGGAACTTTGCCACACTGTTTCGAGGAGCTTAAAAAATTAGAACTGTTTCCACAGTGCAGTTGGGGATGTTTATCGTTCAAGTGGGTGGTAATGTCACCAAAGAGGCTTGGGAAACTAACAAGTATCCTGTTTCTCTCCGTACTCCTTGCGCTATTTGACTCTATTTGGTTTTATCTCTCTATAATGGGCATTGCTGGGAATACAGTGCTTGTGCACAGGTGATGTGTATGTATGAACTGGCACAACCTGCAGGTGGAACGAGTCCTTTGATATCTAGCATTCCCATGTGTACCAGCTTCCAAAAGCCTGCATTTGGGAGATCTAGAAAGGCAGAGAAGACTCTCAGCTTGCATAAGAACAGCATGTTTCTTATCCTTTTCCTTGCAAAGGTAGCCTGGAAAATGTAGGGTAACATGGTGCAAAGTGATGTGAACCAATCACAAGGAATGGAAGAAACAAGTAGTTGGGCGTCAAGGGGGGGACCTGAAGATTAACCCCATTCCAAGACAGAAACAGAAAAACATATTTATTATGTAGACTGAGCCAGTTAAGTGTGTGTGTGCGGGGGGGCATCTCAAAGAATCTCCTCACTAGCCTCCTCTCAAATTCGTAGGCTGGCCCAGTGCAAAGAGGTGTGATAATGTTGAACAGGAATTGTTTAGACGTGGGTGTAGGACAGCAAAAAGTGGCTTTGACCTAAATTGCTAATGCCTGTTCAGCTTTGAGGAAGTACAGCCTAGATGATGTGTGTGTGCCTGGAAGTTGGGGATATGTGGGTGATACCAGGGTGTGAGTAGACATGTGGGTATCAGGTAGTGAGCTCTGTGAAAATGCTGAAACCAGTGATAGCCTAAACTCAACTGAGCTACAACCCAAAGAAAGCCAATAAGTTATCTGAGCTGGGTCTCCTAATTTTAAAATTATTACCAAAGAAGCAGTTCCAAACATTACAGTGCTAGTGTACAGCGCTATCTCGCGGTAATAGCTTGCGTGTTTTCCTGTGTAATCTTGCAGTGATCTCTATTATTGAAAAGCCATTGTTTCTATGTTTAAATTCTTGCTCCCTAGGCATGGTCTATATTATAGGAAGTATGTTACTGCCTGGACATGGTGACTTCACACTAGGGTGACCACCCATCCCTTATTTAAGGGACCATCCGTTATTTCATTAATTTGTCCCTTAGGGTGACCATATGTCCCTTATTTTAAGATGCATTGAAATGTATTAAAACTGATCCTAAGTACAATTTTAAACGTTAAATTGAAGCTAATGATAATTCCAGTGTACATCTGAGGGCAATAGAAATGTACATTTCTGAGAAAAATACATGATATTCTAAGGGAAATGGTGTTTCCCCAAAATGTCCCTTAAATTGAAGTGTTAACTCTTATTTTTCATGTGGCTTTCCCTTATTTCCATCCAATAAAGGTGGTCACCCTACTTCACACATCTCATGCCATGCTAAATGTTACTGAATTTTATATCAGTCCTTAGAAATGGGAAATCTTTACTCTTTGCACCATAGATTACGAGATATGTCAGGAATGCAGAAGCCAGATCCTCAGCTAGTGTAAAATGGCACAGCTCCACTGAAATCAGTCTGTCCCTCGGTTTCCACTGCTAGCTTTTATCTGAAGACAACACCAAACCCCCCCATTTTTCACTGGTTACCCAAACCTTTTGCAACAGAGAAGGCAGGCATTGCAGTTTGGACTTTCTTCCACATCATTATTAGCCACTTTTAACCCTGCGCAACTATATAAATAACCATATATAATTCAAAAAACCCACAACAAACTCTGGACTCCAGAACTGCCTCTTGTATCTAGCTATGATGATGAAGCAAGCAATGTCCTTCAAAAGTACAGCCAGTTATATTCTATGGATTAGCCATTGGGGGAAGAGAAAACCTGCATTGTCAGCACTTTTCTTCCCAGGAGGGTAAGGTTCAATAAATCCAGTCCTAGGAATAAGGAATAATGGGTAGGGTAATTACATGGAAGGACAAAAAAAAAAGACAAAAAAAAAAAGCATTAATGACTGACACTTGTTCCTCCATGTATATTTAAGCAAAGTATGAATGTGTATATAACTGCTTGCTAACACAAACCGGAGACTAATTCTTCACTGTCTTGCAGCAGATGCATTGTTATTTCAGTGTCCAGTGTTATTGCCAAACGTTATCCTGAGCACATTTTGAGTGATAAGTAATTCATTAATCTGAGAGAATCAGTCAGCACATTTGATTGAGGTTGTATATCGTTAGCATGTCAGTCAGCTTGATTCAGTTCAGCATACCTACCCTGAGAAGGCATGTTGCTAGTTTCCAAGCTGCAGTCTCATTATCGCTCCCTGAATCCAAGCAAATAAATAAAACTACAGACTGACGACACTGTCAAACTCTGTGGCTCCACTTTTTGGGCCAGATCCTCAGCTGGTGGAAACTGGCCTCAGTGGTGCTATGTAATTTACACCAGCTGGGTATGTGGTTTCATTTGGTTTTCAGCTCTGGTTATCTAATTCTTGCCTTTGGGTGTGTGCAACTATTGTACTACTGAAAGTGAGTAGTTAATAACAGTGCAATATAACCATGCAATAATCCAACTTCCCCTACATCTAGTCCTTGTGCCTTAATCTCTAATACACTAGGGCAGCTTTGTGCTTCTCTCCCATCGCAACGCTACCCTAAACCCAGCTTGGCCAATGGCTGGAGGATCCCCATTTGATAGGGGAATCCTTCATGATGTAGAACCTCTGTAATGGCTCCAATGCCACCTCTTACAGGCCCCTGGCACAGGGGTGTGGTTGGGGGTCTCTGATGCACAACTGATCCCTGACTGCTGAAATGGCCCCTAGGAGCCATAAGTAGCCAACACAGATCAGCCTCCAAGGTGTTCTAATTTATATCAGGGGACCAAGCAGGGTCAAGCAGGGATGTCCCGAGGATCAGGGGAGTGTAAAGTTGGCTTAAAACCCTCTTTGTGCCCCACATCTGGAGCTGCACTGAATGCTCTTGGCTTGCAGCCCAGGATCTGGCCCCTCAAGTCAGGCCTGCTGTGTAATATCCCTGCCAATCCTAAAACAAACTGCATATCTTGCTGAATGGTGTGGCCATTTTGTGGTGCGTGTACATTTTTCTGAAAGACGGAGATGAGACCACCAAACTCATTTATACTTGTGGTCTGTTCAGCATTTGAAGCCAAGTCACCAGAGGTGAATGGCTTTTACATATGCTTGCTGTGTGATAAAACTACAGGCAAATGACCAAAGAAAACACACAGATCAGGGAAATGATTTAATTTTTGTGGGGGAGGGGTAAAAGGCATGTTGGAGGTACATAATCTATTTGAGGTTTGATTCTCATTCACACGGTGGCCCTTTTACACCACTACTGCAATGTAAACGAGTCTTAAAATGGGTGAAAATTACATTGCTATTAGGTTTACATTCACTTTAAGGTCCCCTTATGCTGTTAGAGTGGTATATAATGAAAATAAGAAATCAGGCCCATAATATTCATTCCCTCTCATTTTCTTATTCACACACTTTTCTTTACAGTGGGCAGTTTGCAATAATTTTCTTTTACCATGTACCAGTAGATGCTGTATTACTAGTTCTAGTGCAATTTCCTATCATCAGTATAGGAACTACTCGCTCAAACCAGTAACATCTTGCTACCAGTAAAGGAATAAAGAAAACTTTTTAACTGTGTCCTTTGTACCTGTCCTTTTACAAGCGTTTTGTAACAGCCCTTGAAATGCAATATATTTTACACTAATTATATAAAACAGAAAACTGTTACACTCATTTACTCCACCTCTACAATTTAAGAGTGTACAGTTTCACTTAATACACCATTTGATTGTGTTACATTTTCCCTCTAATTTGAGGCTTTAATACTTAGACATTTTGGAATATTGCTTTTTAATGTTTATAAATGTCAGATGATTTTGAGCAGACCAGTGTCCTGTAATGTGCACCCTTTTGAATTTTTGGGCTCTGGAAATAAGTGTTGAAAAGAGCAGGTAATCAGTTGTATAAAGTGCTGACATTATATTTTACCATTTTATTATATAATTAAGGTGGGCATTTCATTACTTAAAGCCAACCTGAGGCAAACTAAGACCTGTAGTTAAAAGTAGAATGGTCTCTGAAAGAATTATAGAAATGTCAGATTGAAAATACCTGTTAGGTTATCCAATCTATTCCTCTTCTAATGCAACATTTCCCTCCTAATAACTATATATTCTCCATTGCTTTGTCCAGTCCTGTTTTAAATGACTTGGTAGATGGGCTTCTCAAACTTCCTGTAGAAGAGTGCTCAGGGGGACAGGAGCTAATTGTTACATGCAGGGATCATACATATTGTAAGGACATAGTGTCTGATTCCCCATTAATACCAGTGTAAATCAGGAGGTGAAGTGGCCCATTTCCACAGTATAAAACTGGGAAAGTGAGAGGAGAATCAGGCTTTCAAAATATATAGCTCTCAGTTTCTGATGGAACTCCCATGGAAATGCAGCCTTGGACCTAGGGTAGTACATCACCTCTCCAATCCCCGGTGTTGGGACTTCACTGTTGGTTGGAACTTTCCTTCCGTACCTCTTTCTAGTTTAGACAAATGATGCTGGCACCACTAATTGCCTGGTTTCTTTTTTTCCAGATCTTTCTAGCCATGTGTATTTCTTTCTATTAGAGTCAAATGTCTGCCTTGCATTTTTACTTTTGAACCATTTGATCTATCAATTAATAAGCCTTTAACCAAACATTGTAAAGAAGGGGACAATTGGACAAGCCTTTGCATTTGGCTGGAATCTTTAAGACTCACTGTGAACAGCTGGACTCTTTACAGTCTTTGTGATGCCGATTAAATGAAAATAATACATGGCAGAAAAAAGCTAAATCATTTGAACTTCACAAGTTATAGCCTAGAGCCATTTCACTACAGCTCATTAGGGAGTTTATGTTT
Source organism: Chelydra serpentina (assembly GCA_037349315.1). Classification (NCBI taxonomy): domain Eukaryota; kingdom Metazoa; phylum Chordata; order Testudines; family Chelydridae; genus Chelydra; species Chelydra serpentina. The sequence continues at coordinate 25,075,546 of JBAIAC010000048.1, forward strand.
ATAATGTAATGCCTTTAAATAGATTTGATATTTCTAAACAGGGTTTTGTAAATTAGAACTTTCCCAGGGGGCTAACCTAGTGCAAGCTATTCCAGTTGTGGAATACATCCTGATTGAACAGGCTACAGAAGAAATGCTTCACTTAAAAATGCAGAGTCCTGTGTATCGTAATTACTTGTAGATTTAGGAATGTCCCAGCCATACAAGGGAATAGGGAAATAATACCCATACTAGGTATAAATAATACCCAGGGCCCTTCTGATGCATGATTCACATCAAAAATGCGGCAAAATAAATTAATGAAAAAGGTCATTCTGCCCCTCGTTTATTCTGATGCAGAGGTGGGCCCATATAATCAAGAGCAGAGTTTGATTTAGAGTGTCAATATGTTGCTGATAGATGATTGAGACAAGGTGAGTGAAATAATATCTTCTATGGGATCAACTTCTATTGGTGAGAGGGACAAGCTTTCCAGCTTACACAGAGCTCTTCCGCAGGTCTGGGAAAGGTACTCCAGCTAAATAGAAGGTGGAACAGATTGTTTAAGTAGTTAACACATATTTCAAGGGACCATTCAAGGTGAAGTGGCCCATTAGCACTCCTCCAGTCATAGGGGGAAAGGAAGGCAGAGGAGGGGAAAAAAAGGCATCTGAGGGGCAGGGGGCGAGGGGTGTTAGTGGGTTCTAGATTGTTGTAATAAGCCATAAATCCAGTGTCTCTATTCAGTCCATGTTGTTTAGTGTCTAGCAAAGTTCTGAATTTAAATGCCTAAGCTCGTCTTTTGCAGGTGCTGTGCAGGTTTCCTTTGAGAATGAGGAGTGAGAGGCCAAATATAGAGCAATTGTTTTGTGAGAAGTGGAGTGATGTGATGTTTTTGTCTTTTAATGATTTCCTGTCAGTTTAGTTTTCTCCTATTTGTAACAAGTGGGTTCTTAAGCCACGAAAGCTTATGCTGAAATAAATTTGTTAGTCTCTAAGGTGCCACAGGTATTTTTCTTGTTTTCTTTTTGCTGACACAGACTAACACGGCTACTACACTGAAAAAAATACAGTTTCTAGTGATAAATATCAAACTCTTTTGTCCTTCACTTTGTTTTGAACCAAAAAGTTGACTCGCACCCATGCCATTGTTGTCTAGAAATCTCAGGAGATAAGAATGTTTGGTTTTTTAAGTTTTCCACTACCTGGTTTTTCACAAGGACAGGTACCCTTTGAGAACAACCTCGTGTTGTATTTCAATTAATCTTCTTCTGGTGCTAGATGAAACCAGGACGTCCAGAGGTAGTATAAAAATTGTTTTTAAAATTAGTTAACTAAGCTTTATTGAATCTCAAAACAGGATGATATTCTGTAAGCAAATAAAACCAATCCTGGTCCCATTGAAATCTCTTTATGTTGCCAATTCATCCATTGCCATTTATTTCTTCTGTAATCTTTCACCCTTATATATCAGCAGCTGGAATGATATATCTGTCACCTTTTTCTCTCTTTTGTTTCACACCATGTATTTATTTGAGACCATACAAACTAACACATAGTCCTATAATAATTTATACAAATGCACGAGAAAAGAAAAAAATACAAAATCTAAGACTATTTAAAAACGGAGGTGTAAATCCTCTGTCCTGCACCTGGTCTGAGTAATTTAGTGGGGGGTGTTGGGGAAGTTGCATGGGGCAAAGTGGGTGAGGAATCTTCCTTCCTGTGCTTCAGAATAAGAGCAGAAAAAGTAAAAGCTGGTACTCTGGCCCAAATCACTCTGCAGAGAATTTGACCAGATCAGGTCATAAATTCTCATAGAGTATTTCCCGGAGCCCTCCAGGCCCTCCCCTAACATGCTATAAACTCCAGGGTGATTGGAAATATTTACAAGAGCTCCGCTCCAGACAGCTCTGGCTGAATTTAAGCCCTGGACCATAGGGATTAATAACAAGAATTTTAGTTATAAACTGGGGACACATCAGTTGGAAGTAACGGAAGAGGAGAAGGACCTCGGAGTCCTGGTTGATCACAGGATGACTATGAGTCACCAATGTGATATGGCTGTGAAAAAAGCTAATGCGGTCTTGGGATGTATTAGGCGAGGTAGTTCTAGTAGAGATAAGGAGGTCTTAGTACCTTTATACAAGGCATTGATGAGACCACATTTGCAATACTGTGTGCAGTTCTGGTCTCCCATGTTTAAGAAGGATGAATTCAAACTGGAACAGGTACAAAGAAGGGCCACTAGGATGATCCGAGGAATGGAAAACCTGTCGTATGAAAGGAGACTCAAGGAGCTTGGTTTGTTTACCTTAACCAAAAGAAGGCTGAGGGGAGATATGATTGCTCTCTTTAAATATATCAGAGGGATAAATACCAGGGAGGGAGAGGAATTATTTAAGCTCAGTACCAATGTGGACACAAGAGCAAATGGATATAAACTGGCCATCAGAAAGTTTAGACTTGAAATTAGACGAAGATTTCTAACCATCAGAGGAGTGAAGTTCTGGAACAGCCTTCCAAGGGAAGCAGTGGGGGCAAAAGACCTATCTGGTTTCAAGATTAAGCTAGACAAGTTTATGGAGGGGATGGTTTGATGGGATAGCATGATCTTAGTCAAAGGTCAATTAATTGCCATCAGTAGTAAATAGGACCAATGGTCAATGATGGGATGTTAGAAGTTACTACAGAGAACTTTTTCCTGGGTGTCTGGCTGGTGAGTCTTGCCCACATGCTCAGGGTTCAGCTGATCGCCATATTTGGGGTCGGGAAGGAATTTTCCTCCAAGGTAGATTGGCAGAGGCCCTGGAGGTTTTTCACCTTCCTCTGCAGCATGGGGCACGGGACACTTACTGGAGGATTCTCTGCATTTTGAAGTCTTTAAACCATGATTTGAGGACTTCAATAGCTGAGACATAGGTGAGAGGATTATTCCAGGAGTGGGTGGATGAGATTCTGTGGCCTGCGTTGTGCAGGAGGTCAGACTAGATGATCATAATGGTCCCTTCTGACCTTAAAGTCTATGAGTCTATGCGTCTATATGATCCATGTAGCAATGGATCCTCTGACCCACTCCAGATGTCCCATATGCAATGGGCACAGACATTCCCTGGAGACCTGGATTCCAGGGATTAGATCCCCAGAGCAATTCCCCAGGGAATCCCCACTATATGGGGCGCCCTACACAAGAGCAAGATTTCCCTGAGTGGGGGAATCTTCAGCTGCTGCCTTAAAACAGCTTTAAGAGCAAGGGCTTAGAGGAGCTGAGGTTCTGGATCTGTGTCTGCTAACGGTGTGCACCTCCTGTGCAGCCTCCCCAGATGGGATCCACGTAAGGCCATCTCTTCCAGGGAGGCAGGAGGAAGAATTGTCTCCTCCCCAAATATTTAACATACGGAATTAGAGGTGCCATATACAGTAAGTATCCATCAAATTCTCCAGGTGCAAGTTCAGAAAACAAAGCTTTTTGGCTTCATTATCAAAAGCGTTGAAGAGTCTTGTACATCCCCAAGAGTCCCCCCTCTCCCCCAAATGTTCCACACTTATGGTATACAACTGAGAAGAGTCTGTTTTGTTTGCACAAACGAAGTGGGAAGTTGAGTTCAGCAGAAAAACACTGATTACATACGTGGCAACTTATTCTGCATATCTCGCCACTGCCTGAGATGCCTTTTGCAGGCCCCAGCACCAAGTTAAAGTTAGCAGTACTATAGGCTATCATTCAAAATTGTTTAGAATTTTTCTTTTGATTCATGCCGTTGCTGTATTTTGTACATCCTCCCGACCACACTTAGCAGCTGTAACAACACTTGTGGTATTACCAGTAATTTGCAACTTATCAAACATGATTGAACCTTGTTCTTTTGTGTAAACGAAACAGAACTCTCTGGTTAGCTTTCTTTATACTTTGGAAATAGTGCAAAGGAAACCAAGGCTATATTTGCATGCCAGACAATGAAACATAACACAGAGTGTATACATGCCTTGACATTGTAATTACTAGCTGTTGTTTAGATTCCATGTATGGTCACTGGTTTTGGCTGTGTTGAAATCAGCTGTATCAACATTTAATCAAAGTCTTATAGATTTTGGTTGTATATTTTTCTAATGTCAAAATGGAAATGCTGAGACTAAAAAATAAGTTCTTAGGGATGAAAATGCATGCCTGATCCACTGCAAAAATAATGAACATTTGTAGCACAGCGAACAAAGCCCACTCTGAGGTTTTGTCCCTAATGGAAGAAATCAGAGCAGGCCATTTAAAATCTGAATTCTTTCTTTGGGGTTTCAGCAATTCTTCTGGAATTCATATTCAGAATTGAATTTTAATGTACTCTCATTTATCATGCTTAGGCTGACTACCTCTTCTTACAAAATGAGTCCACATAGAGAACGAGAGTATATGCAAGTGTTGCCTGGGCTGAAACAGATCTGGGTCTTTGAGAAATTGTACCGTTAGTGCACAGTTGCACCCAGTAACTCAGACTGTCAGCTACAGACTGATTAGCGTGTGTAGGTTATGAATTAAACTGTATAAAACCATCACCTGCAATACAGAATATGCACAGACAGCATTTCTAAATCTTTGGGAGGCAAACATATAGCAATGAAGCCCCTGAGACTATTCACTGTGTGTTCTATAATGCTTGGAACATGTATCAGTGAGAGGAACAAGGTCTGTACTTAACAGGAACTGTTAAAATGAAAGCTTTAAAAGTTATATAGCAAAATATGCACTTCTAATAACCCCCTACTCTACAAACCTTACAGCCCAGCTCACTTTTATCCTTTGGAAAACATTTGAACAATATTAAACCCCAGATACGTTGCTAAATATGGTACCGCTAAATTTGGGGCTTCATTGAAGTGCTCCTCCTGCTAGCAAACACTCTTCTTAAAGCTGTCTTAGCTGATTTTTTTATATTAGAAATATTTACTTCTGACTTCCTTGTTTTTGAGGGAGATCTCTTTGGAGGACTGGAGATCCAGTGGGATTAGCACGTCTCCAAGGCCTGAAACCTGAGCAATTAAAAAGAAAAGGATTTTTAGTCATTATTTGTTCTTTTTAATTTCTATTATTATATGAATACCTCAAGCTCTAGATGAACACACGGGATAAAAGCTTTCTTTGTGAAAGTTGCAACACTTCTGCCCCTTCAACTGACAGCTGAGAGAGCTCACAATCTATTTCTCAAGCCATTCAAGGAGTTTGCCAGGAGCCACAGGGAAAAGAGAGTTTAATAGTCACGATGTTTCTAAAGTTAAAAGTAAGTTGAGAACACCTCAGGAAAAAAACCCAATAAAACTTATTTATGCTTCAGAAAGAAGCAAAAAGGGCACATTTTTCTCCCCTATTAGGTTTCCTTTAAATAAAGAAATCGGACTGCAGTCTTCACACTAAACTAACTTATCCTTCTGTTTCATTTTGCCCACCAGGCTCACTAAAAAAGGAAAAGCTTAATAATAGCTTCGCTAACAAGATACTAGGAGAGAGCAACTTTGCTAAGCAAAGTAGTTAACAGAATTGTTGATAAAAAGCTTAATGTTCAAACTGTGATCACATCATTATAGTAGTGATTGGAGCAAGGCTTTTGAGGATAATAATAAAAACAATACCTAGTTCATATATAGCTCTTGTCATAAGTAGATTTCAGAGAGGGGGAGGCAATTACTGTATAATACTGCAGTGATTGAAATAATGCTTAGCTGGTGGCATTTGCAAGCCTCTTTAAAAGCATCATTATGAAAATTAATTGAAACATCATTTATTTCTCAAGTTAAATTCTCAAGAAATTTCCTAAATGATTAATTTTGCTATGGACTCTTCTCCAAGGTTTCTGTCTTGGGTTTTCTTTTTGATAAACCATAGATTTAGGATGTGCTTTGTGGTGGTGTTGCCTTTTTTTATTGCATGGGATCATTTGTCAGTGAGCCCAAGGCTTGACTGTTGGCTGTCTCAGAAGGGAGGGGAGAGAGAGTTCTATGCAAAGTAAGAGTGTGATTCAAATCCCCGTGAAGTCAACGGAAAGTTTTCCATTGATGTCCCTGGACTTTGGATAAGGCTTTAAGATCACTGAAATCAATCGAGTCATTCTGGAATCTGATTTCTACCAATTTCATTGAGAACAGAATTTGGCCCTATAATATGTAGGGGAAGAATATGAAAGCCAGTGAAATCACTTCCAAGATCACTTCCAAGATCACTTCACTTCCAAGATACTTCCCTTGTAGCGAGATTTAATTAGACAAATCAGACAGCAGGCAAAAAGAATCTAAGTAAAATGAGATTTTTTTTTTAAAGTAGACATTTTTTGTTACTACTTTTAAATGATTTTAATTATTAGGGGAATGGAAGAAGCCGCAGCACCTGGTATAGTGATTTGCAAAATGCTTTCCATTATAAACCCCTATTTTCCCATGATCAAAATTTGCTAAACATTTGCCTTTTGGGCTGACTTTTTCCATGCTTGATTTTTGAAAGTTTGAGAAAAATGATTTTGCCATTTTTGAGATAATAGAAGATAGAGAAAAATGTGTCTCATTTTAGAAGAGTGCTTCTGCTATTTTGCTGTTTGTATTTTTAAACAGACCTACAGCTAGGGTGACCAGACAGCAAATGTAAAAAATTGGGACAGGGGGTGGAGGGTAATAGGAGCCTATATAAGAAAAAGACCAAACAATCGGGACTGTCCCTATAAAATCAGGACATCTGGTTACCCTACCTACAGCTGAAATAGCTGATGTTTGTAGGCTGCAAATAGTCCTCCTGGTGAGGAGCAGTGCATGGCCTTGCTACATGGAGGAACCTGGTTTTGAGTTGAGGAACCAAGTGTTGTGTGGTTGAATATTGCATAATGAGCGAGACGACAACAGGAATAGATTTTCCTTCACTCATTAAGGGTCCAATCCAGCACCCATTAAAGTTAATGGGTATCCTTCCACTGATTTCAGTAGGCATTGGATTCAGCTCTAATGGTCCATTTATATTGCCAAAAAAACCAACTACCACACAGCAAGTCTCAGAGCCTTGGTCATCTGACTTGGTTTTATGGGACTTGCACCATGGGGCTAAAAACAGCACTATAGACTCTCCCACTCAAGCTGGAGCCTATGCTTTGAGTCCCTTACCATCATCCGGTTTCAGAGCCAGGACTTTAGCCCAAGCAGGAATATCTACACTACTATTTTTAGCTCTGTAGCACGATCCCCGTAACCTCAAGTGTATATACCCGGCTCTGAAACTTGCTGCCACGTAGGTTTTTTTTGTTTTGAGGTTGGTTTTTTTTTTGCAGTGTAGATGTACCTTAAGTGTTCCTTTGAGGAACAACATGCTGCATATATGTTCAGCAGTGAACTAGCTTATTAAATTCTTCACATCACCACCCTTATTTAGCAGAAGTTTGAAACTTGCCATTTAAAGTGTTTGTTGATGGGCAAATCCATAGCCATCCAGGGTTTCCATGAAGCAGAAGATGTGTTCTGCTGAGCAAAGAGTGGGCCCAGGATTTGGGGAGAAGCCCCATTTCATGGGCGTTAGCTACGTGGCAGAGTGTGGGGGCAGTTGGAGCTTCAGAGGCAAGTAGGTGGGACTGTATCGTTGTCTAGTTAGCAAGCTATTGACAACTTCTCTATCAAAGGAAAATAAAGAACAATAAAATTTACAACAAAATGACAAAAAAATACAAAGGTCAGTATGGTAGAATATAAAGGTTTATGTGTTTGCTGATTCAGAGCCACTGTGTTCTGCACCTTGCACGATCAAGCTCTTACGGAGGCAAAGCTACACAGAAGCCGGGTGTTCTGGTTTTTGTTCTGAAATGATGGGGTCCAATGTCATTATTTCTCTGGTGGAAGTGCAGACTGTAGTCTCAATCCTGCTTCTCTGAAAGTTTTCTCTCTCACTCTCACAAACTTCTCCTTAATGTTGACAACCTCATTGTTCTAGAGGAACGTAGCTGTTGTGGAAAGTCATGTTCTCAGAGGAAGAGGGGGGTCCGTCACATAGCTAAGGCCAATCCCATATTGGCCTCTGAATATGAGAACAGAAATCTCGATCTGGACTCTGTATTCGGGTCACAGAGTGGAGCATTGGAGTAATGTATTAATGACAATCTGGGTTACTAAGCAGTTGGGCAACTGAGTTTTGTACCAGCTGGAGCTTTTTCAGGGTCGCTTCATTCCTACATATATTGAGCTGCAGTAATCCAGTTTAAAGGTCATGAATGCATAACTCACCAGAGTCAGGTCTGTGTTCATTAAGATATGGAATAATTTTCTGACCAGTTGTAGATGGAAGTCAGGGTGGGGGGTTGCCGCCAAAGCTATTTGGCTAACCAGTAACAATGAGGTGTCCTAAAGGAAATCAAGGCTGCAAACATACTTAATGATTTAAGGACAGATATCATCAACAGGGGGGATGTTTTAGAGAAGGAAGATTCTTCAAAGCACTTTGTTCTTCCTTCCATCATCATCTTAGGCTACATCTACACTGCACCGCAGTGAGGACTACTGGGATGTGAATTGCAGCCCACCCCAGAGTGTTATGATCAAAGTGCCCCATGTGGATGCAAACTACTTCACACTAATGTAGGCCTGTTGGAAAGAGATATTAATGCAAACTAGGTACCTTTTAGTTCACACCAGCATCACCCACATGGGGCAGTTAGATTGCAATTCACCCCCCCGTAGTCAGCCACTGTGCTGCAGCATAGACAAGCCCTTAGTCTCACCTGTATTCATCTTTAATCAGATATGACTTTACTTCCAGGTGTTAATTTCAGCTAAGCCTTTCATTTGAGGATGCTCTTTACATTTGACGTAAAGAAGATGTAGAACTGGGATTTGTCTAGGTACTGCTGGCACTTCAGCCTATGTTAGTTCATCGGCTCTCCCAACAGATGGGGGGGGGGGGGTAATAGGAGCCTATATAAGAAAAAGATCTAAAAATCAGGACTGTCCCTATAAAATCAGGACATCTGGTCACCCTAAACTCTGCGGGTGAGGCCTTTGGAGGTGGACGAACAGACAATAGTAACCCTGGAAGCCTGAGTAAGGAAACAGGATATAGAGTGCTGGTTCCCAGTCAGTTCAGGCAAACATACCCAGGATATTCTCTAATCAATGAACAATTCAGAGAAGAGCTGCTGTGAGCAGAATGTACATTACAAATCTATGTTAGTGGCCTTCCATCATTCTACTTCATTGATGAAGTAACTGTTAAAAGAACTAGACTGCAAGTTGCTGTAGAACTAAATGCTAAACAATTTGCACACAGTGATACCTCCTATTGTCTTTTCATTCCAGTCAAAATGGTCTCATCTCTACCAGAATCCCCTACTGTCCCCTACTATTGAAGAGAAGTGTTCAGAAATAAGAGACCCAGAAGGCTTGACTCCTCTTACACTAGTGTAATCAGGAGCAGGGCTGGCCTTACCACGAGGCGAACTGAGGCGGCTGCCTCAGGTGCCTGACTGTGGTGGGGGCGCCATTAGGACCCAGAGTGTAGAAAATTGTGTCTGCTGCTGGTGCATATGTATTCTCTCTGCTCTAGATGAACAGAGATGGTGGAGTGCTGGGCTGGAGGAAGGAGGGCACACAAGACATAACAGGCAGGCAGGAGAAAAGGTGAGAGGCAATAACAGAAAGCAGCAGGAGCTGCAGGGAGAGAGAGGAGGAGGAGCCTTTTATGTACCTCTCTAGCACCCCCAGGAGCCTGGACTGATTAACACCAGCTTCTCAGGGAGCTTCCTGTTTCCTGCTGCTTCCCTGAACCCACTTGGGGAGAACACGCAGTCAACTGAAGTAGTAGGAGCCAGTCAGGCCCTTAAGACACTGATAACTTCCCTCACTCAGGCCCTGCTAACATTTGTCCCCTTCAATTGAGTGTTGAGAGCCACTATAGCTGGCACAGAACAGCAGTCATGAGTGAAAGAAGAAAACGCCCCTCTGGGGCAGCATTCAGAAAAAGAAAGAAAGCAAAGGAAGCTTTTCTATCTAAGAAGGAAGCAGCTTTCCTGAGATATATAGACATAAATATCAGAGGGGTAGCCGTGTTAGTCTGGATTTGTAGAAGCGACAAAGGGTCCTGTGGCACCTTATAGACTAACAGAGGTATTGGAGCATAAGCTTTTGTGGGTGAATACCCACTTCTTCGGATGCATAGACACAAGTGTTCACGGTGAGCCTTCTGGCCCCAGTGAGGATGTGAGTGGTGAGGAGATGCCTGATCTTCCAGTTAGTCAGAGTTCAGGTGACCTGGCAGCTACGGTAGCATCCATATCTCCATCTCAAATGGATGTAACTATGCACATTCCTGAAGAAAAGTGTAGATCAGAGAAGAGTGTGGTGGAGGCACAAGAAACTGCTGCTGCTGCATTTAGTTCCTTAAATCTAGATGATCCAGGACTGTGGACCCACTTGAGCAGTAGCCCGAGGGACTTCCTTTACTGCATGGGCCACAGCAAGTGAAAAATGTCATGTTCCCCAAAGACAATGAAAATAGAAGTTTCCATCCAACACATTACTGGCATGAAATCCCCAATGGTGACAAAGTGGAGAGGCCATGGCTTATGTACTCAAAAACCCAGAATGCTGCATATTGTTTTTTTGCAAACGCTTCCAGTCTAATGTTCCAGCCACATTGGGTTCTACAGGAACAAAGGACTGGAAAAATCTGGCTAGAAATCTGGCATGCCATGAGAAGGCAGCAAATCACCAGAGAGCATTCCATAGGTGGAAATAGCTTGAGATGAGACTAAGGTTAAAGGCCACCCCCATAGATGATTAGCATTAAGAGAAGATTACATCAGAGTCTCTTTACTGGCAAAATGTTCTGAAAAGACTCATTGCCATTGTGAGAATGTTTGCTACTCAAAACCTAGCACTGCGTGGCACTTCAGATCAGCTGTATGTGCCAGACAACGGAAACTTCCTTAAAATTGTGGAACTGATGGCTGAGTTTGATGCTGTACTCCAGGAGCAACTAAGAAGAGTCACCACCCAAGAAATGTACACACACCACTACCTTGGAAAAAACTATTCAAAATGAGATCATACAGTTACTGGCAACAAAAGTCAAACAGAAGATTGTGGCAGATCTAAAGTCAGCAAGATATTATTCTGTTATTCTGGACTGCACACCTGACATCAGCCATATGAAACAAATTACTCTAATGGTGCGTTTTGTAACAACAACAGGACCTAGTGAAAATATCCCTGCAATGGTGACTGTCCGAGAGCATTTTCTAGAATTTATTGACATTGATGATACTACAGGAGCTGATATTACAAATGTGCTTCTTAAAAAGATACGGGAATTGCGATAGCTGACATGAGAGGTCACGGCTACGATAATGGTGCCAACATGAAAGGACAGAACAGAGGAGTGCAGGCACAGATCTGAGAGTTAAATCCTCGAGCTTTTTTTGTCCCATGCAGTTCCCACTCATTGAACTCGGTGGTCAGTGATGCAGCATCAGCTTCTAGTGAGGCTGCTGAATTTTTTAATGTAATTCAAAGCATCTATGTATTTTTCTCTGCATCAACTCATCGATGGCAAATTTTGAAGCAACATCTGGAAACATCCTCTCTGACACTGAAACCACTGAGTGCCACACGATGGGAAAGTTGAGTGGAGGAGATAAAGCCTATCAAACACCAAATTGGGAAGATAGATGATGCCATAGTTGCCATTATGGAGGATAATGCTATGACAGGAACTGTTTGTGAGAGTACAGTGGCAGAGGGAAATGGAATCACCAGAAAAATACATAACTTCAAATTTCTGTGTGGCTTAGTGTTGTGGCATGACAAACTGTTTGAAATAAATGTTGTAAGCAAGAGACTCCAAGGTGTTGACCTTGATATATCTGGAGCACTGGAACAACTGGACAAAGCAAAGTCATTCCTACAGTCTTACCGGTCAGATGAGGGATTTCAAAACGTTCTGAAGAGTGCACAGAAGTTGGCAGAGGAACTTCACACTGAAACTATTTCCCCACCCATTCAAGAATACAAGAGTAACCAAAGAAGAAGACTTTTTGATCACGAGGCACGGGATAATCCCATAAGAGACCCCAAACAACAATTCAAAGGAACACAGCAGTATATTTGGGATGTTGTATGATATTCCAAAACTCCTCACTATACCTGAAGAAGACCTACACCAGCAATGCAGGGCACTAGAGACAGTGTTAACACATATGACATGCATGATATTGATGCGAGTGATTTAGGTGATGAACTGAAAGCCCTTTCAAGATACATTTCAGCAGGATCAACTCCAAAGGCTGTTCTGGAATATATGTGCACAAATAAGATGACCACCCTCTTTCCAAATGCTTTTGTTGCTCTGCACATACTTCTAACACTTCCTGTAACAGTTGCCAGTGGAGAACGCAGCTTCTCCAAGCTGAAGTTAATAAAAACACATCTATGCTCCACAATGACACAGGAGAGGCTGGTCGGCCTTGCAACCATCTCAATAGAGCATGAGCTGGCCCAGACTGTGGACCTTCAGGAAGCAGTTCAAATCTTTGCAACCAAGAAGGCACGGAAAGCACCACTTTGATTATTTAAACAGATAAAAATGCCAGTGTTTACTATGCAGACAAGAAAATTACATTTGCTGTTCAGGCGTTTAAAAGTTAAGTGTTACAAAAAATTTTGAACAAGGCATTTTAAGTTGTTAGCTCTCCTCTACTGGGGTAGGTAGCAGAGCAGTACCATGAGAGGAGTAGAACAGGAAGAAGGCAGAATTGAGACCTTTCAAAGTTTGGGCCAAGCGAGGGGGTATGCGGACGTCATTTGAGCTCCCCACCTCAGGTGCCAAAATGTTGTGGGGTCAGTGTAAATAGCCAGTGTAAATGAGAGCAGAACCAGGTCTTCACAATCAGAAAGGAAAGTGAATGTAGTGCATCTGGGTCAAGCACTGAGCCCAGTGTGGAAAACAATGTTATCATCACTGCCAGTGACCACAGAAAGTTCTCTCTGCAACATTTGTGAATGATCCACTGAAAAATCCAGCTATGACAAGTACATGTATATCACATATACACAGCTGTGTATGAAACACAGCTTATCCTTCAGTAGAGTTGAATGATAGGACAATCCATCAGAGTGAAAGTACTCGTAAAATAATAAACCATTTTCTCTTTATTTTGCTGCCTTTATTAATTTCTTCTTTTTTTTCAATTCCCTGTTGACTTCAATTAAGGCTCAGGAGCCTGCCAAACTTGGAGATTTTTTTCTTTATGTAAAGAAGCTTGCTGATGAGGCAGCTTTCCCCAAACTTGCCCAGTTCCACTGTAATTTTAGTTCTGTCTTACAGCAAAACAAAATGGTTGACATGAAAGAACAATCAATCATAACTACTCTTTGGGATGTATAAATATGTACATTCCTGGCCTCCTGAACAGTATTAAGCAGCTGTGGTTAATATTTAAACTGCAAATATGTTGAATATATTTTGAATTTAGCAGCATTTGCAATTCCAGGCATTAATGAACTTTGCAGGTGTTCAAATTCATTGCTAATACTGGAGCTTTTTACAAAGATTGTTAATGATATTTAAACCAAAATTCTGGAACCCAGGCAAATTAGATAAGTTAAAAAAAAGTCTAGAAATAAATAACATGTCTTGATTAGTGGGATGAGTTATGCAATAACTGGAATTCTGCTGAGTAGGAAAAAATGAGAGCACTTTAAGATTATAAAAGGTCTGCAACTTCATTTAAAGTGTGATACCAGATTCGACCACTTCATCTGCCTTCCTGTTTCCCTTTCACATAAACACAATTTTCTCTAAAAACAAATCCCTGAATATGTGTTTCTCATCAAGCTGCATCATCGTATTAATGTTGATCTCTAATATTTGGCTTCTGCAAGCTGTCTGCAGTGGAAAAGTCGTACAGTGAAATCTTGGCCCCACTGAAGTCACTGGGAATTTTGCCATTGACTTCAGTTAGAGTAGAATTTCATCCACAACCAACATTATTCCCTGTAATTATTAAAATTAATAAAATAATCTTACCTTTATATAGTCTTTCACACAGAAGAATCCCAAAACCCTTGGGCCCCAATTAAGTAAAGAATTTAAGCTCATACTTAGGTTTAGCATGTGCTTACATGCTTTCCTGAATGGGTGCCTCTATGTAATGTATAAACTGTAAAGGGAGAATTTCAAGCATCTTTGAAATGCAGCCATTTCTGGTGTGGAGCTATACAGCCGTTTTCCATTTTCCAGCAACTGCCCACAACAGATTTTGACAGGAAATAAAGGAAAACGTATTTACCAATTCAAACTACAGGGAACATTTTGATAGGCAGGAATTTGAGTCTGAGTAGGAACTGATGCTAATGTCATGCCTTTCAGAGCAGGGATGATTTTGTGGTTAAGGCACTGGACTGGGACTCATGAGATCTGGGTACAATTTCGCTTTGACCATAGAATTCCTGTGTGACTTGAGCAAATCATTTAATCTGCACTTCGGAAGTCCTACATCTGTAATATGGGGGAAACAATACTCTGTTTCTCCTTAACTTTGTCTGCCTTGTCTATTTAGAATGTAAGACCATCAGGACGGTGACTGACTCTTCCTATTTGATTGTGCAGTGCCTAGTACAATGGATTCATTGGATCTTTGTTGGGGCCTTAGGGCAGTACTGAAGTACTACTACTAAGAACTATAACATAAATCAGCATGGGATTTTTATGACAGCAAGTGATTAGAACAATATTATGTCTCTTCCAAAATTCCACACCTCCACTAGGATGGTATGTACCTCAACCCTCCTGGGACACAGGTTCATTTCCTGACTCAGTAAACAGTGCCACCTACTCAATAGCCATCTTCACTTTCTTCAGGACTTAGTTGATCTTCTGAGTGTCCCATTCAAATTCTAATATGGTCTGACACTGTATAACTTGTGAAATCTAGTGGGTGTTAATTTTGGTTTTGCTATGCCACTTCTAGGAAAAGTTAGAGGACTGGCCAAGTGGAAAAGCACCAAAGTCATGGAAATAAAAATTTTAAACAATCCAACATCACAGGTATAATTTTTTACCCAGAATAGTCTTTATTTTTCTCTCTCTCGTAAGTGACAGAATTTATTTCCAGATAAATTTGGAATCTACAGTTGCTGCTGTAAAGTCAGCGTTTGAGTGAATTTTTGTTTATGGTTTTAATAAGGTTACCTACTTGAACAAAAAGTTCAGAATTGTACACAGTAGTCATGTGACTTGTTTAGTCAATCAGAGCCCAGGATATTTTACACACATTTTACAATTGTGTATAAAACCTTGTCTCGGCAACCATCTGGAGAGTATTGAATTTCATAACTGGTAGGAATTATTCAATATCCTCCTTCTCAAAGGAATAACAATTTCAAAGACTTCAAAGAGTGATATCCAAGTTGAGAAAAGGTATTTAATGTTGTTAAAACTGGAAATTGTGTAGAAATAACGTACTCTTTTTGATCTACCTGAAAAATGATTTTATGGAGTAAGGAAATATCTTCCCCCATTGTCAAGTTTTGTGTATAACCCAAACCTTTCTTTCTCTTTTACCTCATTGAATTATATATTCTGCCCTAACCCACAACATGTCACTTTCTGACTAAAGCTGTGGATAGGAAGTTGAGTCTGTTAATGGGAAAGTTTTTCTAGACGTGGTTAAAAATGATTCATTTTTTATTTTTACATTTTGGACCAGTTTCTGGCCACGCTTGTGCAGGTGCACAACGTTGTGATGATGATAGTGGAAATAAGGAACTTTCTCCACAACCCTCAAGACTCCTTCACAGTGGGAAATGCAAACTTGCTCTTCATGGGGGCCAAGATCATCAGCTGGTATAAATTACTGTCGCTCCACTGAAGTCAGTGGCGCTATATTGAATTACACCAGCTGAGGATCTGGCCAAGTATGTGTCCAAGGCAGCACTTGTAGAGCCATAGAACTACTAACTGGTGCTACGTACCCCTGAAGGGGTTGGGCCGTGGCCCTGCCCCCCAAGCACTGGCCAGCAGGGTAGGTTCTATCCGAGAGGAATTCACTTTGCACTATGTACAATATAGAAATGGCCACATCTGTGTGTGCTCCTCAAATACTGTGCAAGCAGAATGTCTCCAGCCGCTAGTGTGGGATCCTTAAATGCACCAGCTACTGCTACATTGGCTAGTACAATTTATCTGTACATACATTGATTTTTGTTCACATGATGATACCCTCTCTAATTATTGGTGTGCGCGCACACTGCCAGCCACATCAGAACTTGCTTTTCATGCCAACCTTGCGGAAGAGCAGGGTTTTTTCCTATTGCCAGCTTCACTCAGTGTTTGTGACATAGCTTAGTATCCTGGCCTGTTGAACCTGACCAGCAAAACGTTACATGATTGCCTGTGTTTCTGAAAAAATGTGCAAAGATATAGTAGAGCAGAGACATGGTTTTTCATACCTGTTCAGGGGAAATGGAATATTAAAAAATTTTAACCTTCCTGCAAGAAATCAGATTCCTGAACCACTGACTGATGCAAAGAGTGCCTTCCAGAAAAGATTTTTTTAAAGCAGAATTTGTTAGCTCCTGTACCACTGGAAAGGTAGTTCTAGGTTTATGGGTCATGATGCAGCTACTTCCCTCCCCAACTCAATAACAAATGCCTTTGGGGGAGTTCTAAGCAAAAATGATCTCATGCAAAACACGTTAGTGCATGAACTTTTTTTGAGTGAAGACTTGCTATCAATTTGAAAGGATGGTAACCCCTAGAGTAAACTCTTATCTGTAAAATAGAGATTATGCACTTAATAACATTTAATATTTTGGCATCTCAAGCCTCCTGTGTAGATCAGTCTGGGAGAGTGGTGTTTATTTTTTTGCTACATGTGAAAGTTCATTCTCAGTATCAAGTTTGTTTGGTCCACTAACTTTATTAACCTTTGCATTTATTTCTGCATTTGATGGCCTTTCATGAGCAGCCGCTTTAGTAGCTAGGATAAAAATGGTTACATCAGGGTTAAAGGTCATAACCATTATGGGATTTCAACTTGAAACAGTCACTGCTTTACAGGGATCACAGTATGTTTGTGATTAATTATTTTCTTTGTGAGAGTTTCTATGCAAAAGATTATTATAGTAATATATAAACCATCTGGGTAACCTTTAATATCTACCTAGTTTCTTGGTGAAATAATAATCAAAACTTTGTGAAAAATAGCTACATTCCTAACTAGAAACTATAGTACCTTTCATTCATCAGTCACTGATGTGTCTATGGAATTTCAATTAAATATAAATGGGACTGAATCAACCTTAAGTGCAAATATATTTATTAAAAGAACCACAACACTTAACAATGCCATGCAAAGTCAAAAGTTTTACAGTTTTTAAAAGTATCGTTTTGGGCTTTATTTCATGTTTTTTTAAACACGCACATGTTCATGAAATTCCCAACATGAACTGAATTTGTTATGCAACACTGTCAAATGTATTTTTATTGAAGTCAAAACATCAAATAACATTTTCAAAGACTAATAAAATGATATTTATATCTTTTAAAAATACATTCCTAATCTCACAGTTGAGATTCATAGCGCTCAGGAGACACTGAAATCATTGCTTAGAAACAGTATTTGCTGACTTCACCAGGGTAACAGTTTAATCCTTAAAGTAATCAACTTTCACCCTCTTCTTTGGGTCTTTTGACTTTTAAGTTCTCACTAGTCTTTCTGAGAAAAAACAGTGCTAGGAGACAGCTATTATTCTCCTCCATGGGATAGTCCACTTCACTCAGACAAGTAATATCATCTTCTGTTTACACTCATCTGAAGCAAGTGCACAGGGTCACCCTCTCCACTCTGATGTTTTACCAAAGCAAAAGGAAAGACTTTGCAGCAAGAAACAACAGAGTTCCGAAACCAGAACAACCTGGGAAGCAGACACTGCATGCCTATTTATTTTTTGCATTTGATCCTTTTGAAAAAAAAAATCCCAATGTCATGTCCCCAAAGCATTTCACATAAGCCGTAGTGCTGTAACAGAGAACAGCTTTGGACAGTATTTTCTTTTCTTTCTCTTTAAAGACATTGGGCCAGATCCTCTTCTCGTGTAAACTCTACTCAACTCACCTGAGGACTTGGCCTTCTCACTTTAGTAAGAATACATCAGATTTAGTATGTGTGTATTAATGTTTTCACTAATCATCAAAGTCATTTAGAAGAAAAAATACTATTTTTCTTAGCATAATTCTAGCAGGGTGGCAACCAAATGATAGGAATAAACCACAATATGTACCCCAAACAAAAGTCCTCATAATTTAATCACTAGTCCTAAATCTACTGGCTACCTCCATGATTCACACCAGCTGAGAATCTGGCCCAGTGATCCTTTCTACTGCCTGTCACTCAGAGCAGTGTGTAAGACACTTTATACAAAAACTCCTCATGCAGTGCCTCCTTCCAAAGCCTGACATTGGCTCATGTGAATATGAGGCTATAGGAAGATTACCCATGCTGTGATAATTATCCATGCTGTAAAAATCATAGCGCTACTCAAATATTTAATAAATAAAACCCTCCACCTCTGAGGGAGAAATGCACATTTTAGCTTCATGTGACCTATTCATTGACTGACTTGTCTACTGCGCTCAGTCTCTCCTGAGCGGTGTGGTCACCCGAAATAAGCAGGGAACTAGCTGCTGGTGCCAGCAACCTGTAATGAGACCTCTGAAAGCAAGAAAGAGACTAACAGTGTGGTTACAAACCCCTAGGCACATGGCTAGCCCTGAAAGATATATTGAGGAGCAAATACTTCAGAACAAAAGCCCTCGGTAATTTAATCACTGGCCCTAAATCTACTGGCTGTGTGATAATTGACAAGAGTTTCCAAAATGGGTGTCTAAAAGATCATCTTACTAGCTGCTCACTCCAGCTATGACCAACATGACCACGGTGGGAAATAGTTTAATAAATAAGGTAACATTTTGCCTGACACCTTCTTTTTCATTAATTCTGGACTACTAGAAACCTTGAAAATAAATACCGAGATCTCTCCTCTTCCTGGTAACTGTAAATCCCTGTTGGACATTGACTGCAGCTACCACATAGCTCTGCCCTGAAAACATTCCAAAAAAGACATCCAAAAAGGCAACATCCTCCTTTAGCTACTTTATTACCCTAATGACAGGATGTGGCTTCTTAACCCGGCTATGTGGGTGCCCCTTGCTACATGACCTAAATATCTTCACTACGTGGTTGAATAACACAAAACATAGAAGCAGGTTATATAACTATTTTCTGACTCATGCTTGGGATATGCTCAGCGGTATGATGGAGCAGCATGCAGTTTCTTTAGCATCACACCTAAAGGGGAAACCCACATGTGCTACAATGATGGTTGATTTAATGGGACCACTATTCTCCAGCTGCTTCTCTAAATCGTTATTAAATATTTGATTTCACATAAGGGCTGACCTCAGGTCCCTAGCTGCCCGTTTCCTATGCAAGAGGTGGTAACATTTTCCCAAATCCTTAAATCACAATTGCACTTTCACCTATCAGGATACTTTCACAGGAGGTCTTTGCTATGTGATTTTGAGTGTTCTTGGTAGCACACCAAGACCTAGTTCTTCTTCGAGTAGATGCAGACATGTATTCCACTTAGGCATATGTGCGCCCAGTGCACCAGAGATGGAGACTTTTGCCTAGCAATACCCATAGAGGGGCAGCACTTGTGTCTCGTGGCTGTGGGGCTGCCCCAATGCACCTCAATTCCTTCTCACCTCTCGTCACTGTAGACAGAGCTCCATGTGGTTGTAGTCTCACAACCTCGCTTTTCGTCTTAGTATATTTTATTGCATATAGTTAGTTAGTTAGTGTTAGTTTAGTTGACAGTTAGTGTTCCCTGGTGATCCCCTCACCAGGGTTTAAACACTGTCCTTCGTGTGGAGGGCCGATCTTCAACAGTGACTCCCTCACATGGTGCTTGCTTTGTCTCAGCGAGGCCCACTTTAGAGAGCGCTGTTCTATTTGTAAATCATTTAAGAAATGGACTCAGGTGGTGCGTGAGCTCTGCCTGAAGCAGCACCTGCTTGAACGGCTATGTGGCCTGATACACTACTGAAGCCCTCCTTAGGCCAAAGAGCGCCCTCAGGCTCGGCACTGCTGCCTTTCATTCTGGGGTAGGCACCTCACTAAAGAGACAGAGGAGCCATTCTCATAACAGATGCTCTTCACCTCTCACTCTGTTTTTAGCCCCTATGCTCTGCATTCAGAGGAACAGATTCTCAGCTATCGTAAATTGTCATAGCTTGACTGACTAGGAAGTCAATGGAGCTACCCCAATTTACACTAGCTGAGGATCTACCCCAGATAGAGTGACCAGATAGCAAGTGTGAAAATTGGGACAGAACATCTGCTGGAAGAAGAACCTCAGCTGCCATGAAAACTCTTCTTGGGTTTTATAACAAATGGTGTTAGATCTTTTTTACCTTGGTGGTTGCAGTTGTCCTAGTAATTCACACACGTCTGGGTGGATTTTGAGAGCAAGGAGGCATGCGTTCAGCATGAGAGTGCTGTGGAAACAGGCAATGCTTGTACAAGTTATAATGCCACCTGAGCAGTGAGGGAGGCATGCTGGGAAGCAGCATTTGCTGCCCTTGTACAACAGCGGTAACATGCACTCCCTCCACTGCTGGCCAGCCAGTTCCAATAGCTATGTGCTATTCCCAAGCCCGTTTTGTGGTGTGTGGTGCTGGTGGTGGCACCAATAAATCCCCCGACCCTTAGCACTCCTGGAACACAGATAGCAGCAGTTGCCCATTTTTGGCCAACAGTGAAGGCCTTGCCTGAGTTGTTTCTGTTAGGAGGAGAAATTGATTAGATGAGTCAGGTATTTCTTTGTTGCAATCTTGTTTATTTACAAAGAATGTGCACAAAGTCCCATTTCCCTGAATGCTGTAGAAACAAATGACAGGAAGCAGTTTCTTTGCTCAGGAATCCAAGCCTGCCTTTCCAGAGAGCACCGTGCCCAAAAGAAGCTATGTCTCTCTGCTTCCTCCCAGGGCCACCCTCACCACTGCTTGTCTCACTCTCTGCCTCCCCTAGCTCCTGCATTTTACAATCAATCCTAGGGAAACCCCTCAGTCCACACGGTTCAGCTTCTGATCAGCCTTGTCCTGCAGCCCATTGTCTTGGGCAGTGACTTCCTATTTTTTCCAGCTATCACTACATAAGGAGGTAATTGCGCCTCACATTTAGCCTGTAAGTAAGGTATTTAGCACATTTATCAGCTTTAATAGAGTCCGTGACTGTCTATAGATCAAAGACCCTCTTGATGACAATCATTAATACCTTCCAGCATAACACATCATTATGTTTTTTTCCCTGTTTGGGAGCATTGGGAAGAGAATGCTCCCCGTATCTTCTCTCCTATATAGCAAACCAATGCAGAACAGCCATAACAATAAACATTGAAGAAAAAATGATGGGTGGGAGTAGAAAATTCATAGTTCTTTATTGACCTCTGGGAGGTGATGTCAGTTTGCTTTGTATCGTTTATTCCTCAGTAGCTTGATACCAAAGATATAAAACATATTATTCTTTTCCCTTTTAATCAGTGACATTTTTCCATGGATTGATAGGTATATCCATTTTATTTTGTGCTCTGGGTCTCATTCTATGATAATCGCTGTTCTAAAGAAAAGGATCATTTATATTTCAAGTATAGAGGTGTGGCCTCCATCCCAGGAGCAAATAACATTTGTTCCTTAGGGAATATGCCTGATCCATAACGCACCAGAACTTCCACTCCAGGAGGATTTTCTCCCAATCTTCTTACGCAATCACAGCAAAAAAGCAGCGTTTAAACTAACACTACAAATACTTATCTGACTCCAGCATAGCTATTTGGTTCCTGGACTGCTTATGTTATTTGGCATTTGAGTGCAAGGATTTAAGAGCAAATACCTTTATTAAATCTCTGTTATAAATCTTTATAAGAGCCAGACCACCCTTGTGGCCAAGTGGTTGTATTTTAGGTTGATTTCTAGACCCAGCATCTAATTTAGAGGGACTGTGGGGCTAGAGATTGAGTGGAAGTGGTCCACTAACCACTAGGCAAGTGCTTCCCACAGCTCAACAGCAGCACAGCTCTGCCACATACAGTGCCTGCATATGGAAACACCAAGCAAAAAAACTCAAGTGATGAGCCACAGTTTAAATAATATAAGAAATCTTCTGCTTTCAACTTAAAAGCACCATTTAAAGCACTTTAAAGATTAAGCCTAATTCATTTACTTTATATAAAGAAAATGTCTTCGGAGATTTACTTTCCAGCTGTGTGTCTGCAAACAGAAAGGCAGGCTCAGTTCCTCCAGGACTGGGCTTTAGGAGACATTAAAAATGTATTAATTAATGTTCTCCCCAGCAGCCTGATAACATTATTCTCACTTAGATTCCCGACCACAATGGCAACTGGCTGGAGTGGCAGCTCTCCAAGCAGCTAAAATACACCGTGTCAATGTTCGGTTTCTTTTTGGAAGGTTTCTAGTGGGAGTTCTTCATAATGGATGCATTCATTCTTACCTAACCAGGCTGTACAGTAGTTTGGCTGTCAACCCCCTCCCCCCCCCCAACGATGATCTGTTACATCTTTCACTTAAATAAAATAAAGGGGGGGGGGCGGGCTAGTGTGTTTAAAACATCAATAATATTAAACCAAATGTCGGTGCAAAACCCATTCAAAGAACCCTGTAGATTGGGGCTTCAGCTCTTTACTATAACTTGTGCTTTTGAATTCAGCAACACTCCTGCTAGTGTACCAAAACATGCACCAACTTAAAAAAAAAAAAAAAAGAGGAAATATCTACAGAGGACATGGAAACCATATTATCATAGTCATTTCTTAATGTGTAAAATAACAAAACTGTCTGCTGGCCTGCCTAATATAATGGGGCCTCATGTACACCTCTAAATTGCAGGCTTTTACAGCCATATTATAGGCACAGCTGGTAGCAAAGCTCTATAAGTTTCCTAACACTTTCCATTATAAGCAACTTAAAGCAGGGGCTTATAACTTTACCAAACTCCAGCCATTTGGGCTGAAATTTTCCATGCCAGGTCTCCGCCTCAGGCTGAATCTATTTTGTTATTTTTAAGTTTCAACAGAAATGGCTCAGGAGTTTGTCTGAATGAGGCTAGGGGAAAATAGGTCATTTTGCCAATGTTAAAACATTCAACCGTTTTTTCAAAGAACTTTAGCTTGTTGCCCTGGGGCCACCTTTGTCCCTCACTGTGACCCTCAAGGGTGACAGTGTTAAGAAGAAAATGTGTATTTCATTATTAATTGAAAATATGTCTCCGAAATGTCACACTTCAATATTTAAATGGAAGAGTTTGGATTGGCCTCATAACCACAGGGAGGAATCAAGGGAGCACTGCCTCCCAGCCATTTCTCACTATTTCCTCTGAAGCCCCAGTATAACACAGCAGCTCCCACTTTGGCCTAGAGGAAGGTCTCCTGGTGCCCACCATGATTTCTACCCTCAGCTCTTCCCCAACTCATGGTATGAATTCTCTGCATTTCACAGCCCTCATTATAAAATAAGGCCTCATACCACTAGCTTAGATGGTCAGGTAGGGTTGCCAAGTATCCCAGTTTTGACTGGAACGCCCAGTCGAAAAGGGACCCTGGTGGTTCTGCTGACTGGGCCATTAAAAGTCTGGTCGGCGGCACTGTGGAGCTAAGGCAGGCTCCCTGCCTGCCCTGGCTCCATGAAGCTCCTGGAAGTGTCTGGCATGTCCCTGTGGGCCCTAGGCACAGGGGCAATCTGGGAAGCTCCACATGCTGCCCCTGTCCTGAGTGCCGGCTCCACAGCTCCCATTGGCTGGGAACAGTGGCCAATGGAAGCTGGGGGGCGGTGCCTGCAGGCGCGGGCAGCATGCACCGTGCAGAGCCACCTGGCGGCTCCTGCACCTAGGGGCTGGACATGCCGGCTGCTTCTGGGAGAAGCATGGAGCTAGGACAGACAGGGAGCCTGCCTTAGCCCCACTGCATTGCAGACCGGGAGCTACCTGAGGGAAGTGCCACCCAGCTGGAGCCCACCCACTCACCCCCACCCACACCCCAATCCCATGCCTGAGGTCAGAACCCCCTCTTGGAGCCCACACCCTCTCCCGCACTCCAACCACCTGTCCCAGCCCTGAGCCCCCTCCTGGAGCCCACACCCCACATCCCAACCCCAAGTCCTGAGCCCCCAGCTGCAGCTCATACCCCACACCCACTCCCACATCCAAGCCCCAAGTCTCCTCCTGAACCCAAACTTCCTCCTGGAATCCGCATCCAGCACCCCCTCTCGCACTCCAGTCCCAGCCCTGAGCCCTGTTTCACACCCCAAACTCCTTATCCCCAGCCCCACCCAAGAGCCTGCATCCCCAGCCGGAGCCCTCACCCCCTCCTGCACTCCAACGCCCGCCCCAGCCCAGTGAAAGTGAGTGAGGGTGGGGGAGAGCAAGCGATGGAGGGCTGGGGGATAGAGTGAGTGGGGGAGGGTGGGACCTCAGAGAAGGGGCGGGGCAGAGCAAGGGTGTTCGGTTTTGTGTGATCAGAAAGTTGGCAACCCTAAGGTCAGGCTAGTATCAGACTCCCTATTTTACAGAGGGTGTAGTTCTCAGGGGGCTCAGCACAGAAGGTGCAGCCCAGGAACAGAGGGGGCAAAATTGCCTTCCAGTTTCCAGCTGGCTCCAGGGGCAGGTGTTGTGTTATTTGGGTGTCTGTGGGCTTCTCCACAGCCCTGAATTGCCAAAGAGCTCTGGCTCCAGCCCCGTCCCTTCCTGCCCCCGCTATGCCCATACTAGAGAGCTGTAAGGGAAGGGGCAGTATATGGCTGTGTATGCTAACCCTACACTGTTCCTGCACTGAGGAAATTCCCCAGCATCCACCCTACTTTACTGTCCCTCCATGTTCTTGGAGCAGTGAAAAGGAGCAACACCAGGGGTATAATCTGATTCTAGGTCACTAATATGGTAGATCCCAGTTTCATCCATTTGGCCATTTCAGAAAGAATATGTCAAATATATGTGCTTGGCTTTGTTCCCTGCAACCACTGAACCATGGTCGTTCCCAGAGGCAGAATTAGAATCCAGGATTCCTGATATCCAACATCCCTCCACTCTATAGCAATTAGCTGTGTAACCAATGGCACAGTTACATTAACCTCTAGTGCAGTGATACTCAGACTGAGGCTCGTGAGCCACAAGGGGCTCTTTAATGTGTCTCATGTGGCTCTGTGCAACACATGATGCTTTTACTATGTTATTAACCAATTTTGTTGTGAGAATGATAGATAGGTAGATAGAGAGATAGTAAATGAAACAATGAATTCACACTACTGTGGATCTTTGGGTAATGTTGATCGCTAATTTGGCTCTTGAACCACTGAGCTGTGAGTATCACTGCTCTAGTGGCTGATCGACATGGAGGATAACAGACGACTGGGCTATCAGTTACTCCCTTAGCTCAAGGAGTAGAAGTCTGTGCTGTGGATCTAAAGGTATTGGACTCCAAACCTGCTGATTACCAGGCTGGGGTGAGGGATCCAATAATTTCAGATGTCCTTTTTAATTACACTAAAAGACTACATTAAACGAATGTTCAGGTTGCAAAGTCAAACTTTAAAATTTTTTAAGATGTTCTGCCCAACCTGAATTCAGTCCCATTGTGTATGTGCAATGTGATGCAGTTTTTAGTTACATGAGCACATCCTATATAATCAAGTTCTACTTGCTCCACGGGACCCCTGTCCAAATCACTACACAGGATATGCAGTGAATGAGCCTGACAGTTGCAAGAAGAGAAACAATGTTCCCTTCTGTTTATGTACCGTACTGGGGTGCTGGGGAGTTAGCTGGATTCTATACTTGTGCAACCGCAGACTTACTATTAGAATTGAGTGAATAACTGATTTTTCGGTTCAGGGTGAATGGTACTTTTAAAAAAATTCACTTTGGCACAAACAGAAATTAAGTTTTTTGGGGGTAGGGGATGGAGGGTTGTTTTATGTTTTGCTCAACAACATGAAAAACAAACAAAAGTATCATTTGAGTGAAACAAAATATTTAGTTTGATCTGAATCAAACTTTTTGCAGGGAGCGGGTCCATTTCTGGTCATTTTTTGAGTGGTTTTTTCACCCTTTTTTGTTTTGTTTTGGTTTTTTAAATTAGCTCAGTTTTCAAACTCTGTTTCAAAACAAAGAGTCGAAATGAAAATATTTTGAAAGGTCAAAATAAAATGTTTCCTTTTGAATTGGCTGAAACAAACCATTTTGACTTTTTCCATTTTCTTTTCCTTTTTCTTTGTCCAAAATTATTTGCTGCATTTCATGCAAATTTGCAAATATTTTTGGTACCCCAAAAGCTGCATTTTCTGGCAAATTTACTCTACCCTTTTCTGTTCCTTTTCTGTAAGCAATTGTATAAACAGATTTTCCAAGCTCAAATGGAAAGCAAATTTTAAAAACATGCTAAAAAAACTCATATGTAGCTATTTTTAAATTTGCTTTTTATGTTCATTTGCACCACTGATAAGAGTTCTGATCATTCAATCAGAGAACAGAAATATCACCATGTGACCTATGTTCAGGGGTAGTTCTAGGGGCAGGTGGGCAAGCAGGACAGTTGCCCTGGACACTAACTTCCAGGGGGCACAGCCACACTGCTGTGTTTTGTTTTGCCATTGTGAAAGATGCCGAAAATGTTTTAGGATGGCAAAATGGGCTAGTCCTGCTTATGTAACCAATCACAAGTGAGTGACACATTTCAAATAGAAAGCCGTAGGGTAAATGAAATTCAAAAAACACAATGAATAAATGATTAAATGTTTATAATGTATACTACGTAATGTATTATTACAATAGATATTCCATAAAAAGAAAAGGTGACAAAATTTGATGAATAAATTATTTGTTAAAAGATATCTGCTCAGCCTTGCTAACAAGTATTAAATACAGCGCTTGGGATGCATTATACTTTTGCATAACTTCTATGTTATAAATCATGACAGACTTACTAATTATCACTTTCTATGTTTAATGTTAGTCAACCCTACCACGCAGTGTAGAAAAGGAACTGCTAAATAAAGATGTTCATTGCTTTGTAAAAGTACCACCAAATCTCTATATCTATTAGTGCACTTCTTATGTCCTATGTAGAAGTGTCCAAAATGTATCATGTAAAATGTTTGGCTTTTGAAAATTACAAATATTTTAACAAAATGTCTTTTACTTGGTGAAGTTTAACCATTTAAAATATAATAAAAGTGTTTGTAAATTTCAATCTTGCCATGAAAATCACAATGTGACAGCCAGAAAGTTCTTCTAGCTTAGAGCCTGTAAAGCCATTTCAGATCTTACATACACCAAATGTACCCTAGCTTAGCACATTAGTTCAGCTGGGAGAGCCACATAAGAACTAACTGAATTATACAGCAGTCTGTAATGGGTCAAATAACATACTTACGTAATTAAAGGATAACTCTACCAAACTTTCAAGCAATAAACACTTATTCAGTTGAGAAAGCTGGTTGTAGTGCAGAGAGAAGCTTTACCTGCTGAAATAACCTGGCAAACCAGTACAGCATGAATATGGATAGCTCATTGTAAAGCTCACAAACTGACACCTCTGACTCTCTGCACTGATAGGATCTTAATTAACAGGAAATCAAATGCCCCAGTTCTAAGATGGGGAATTATGGCCACAAGTGGGAAAGGGCTGCTTGCCATTCAAATCAGCCTGTTGTCAAGATGAAGGAACTCTTTTCTCAAAAATGATATGGTACACCTTTGAAATAATTTATCAGAGTGGGCTCTCATTGTGTCTTATAGCTAAACTGTTGTGACCTGTCAGGGTCAGAGCTGTGGTCGAGATTTTACTTACCCAATCCTCCATTCTTTATCCATCAATCTACCAAGAGTGAGCATTCTTCTAAGAATAATAAAAAAATACAGTAAAAATACCATCTTGTGAGGTGAGCTCATCAGATCTCACGATTGAAGCAGGCTCTGATTAGTTCAATAGCTAGACAGAAAAACCACCAGAAAAAGCCTCTACATTTTATAAGAAATGGTGCTGATGATTCATAGATGTTGGTGACATTGTTCCATCTGAATCAGTATACGGCCAATACTTTTATGTGTTGTCAAGAGACACTTTTATGGATGCTGCTGTCTTCCAGATGAGATATAAAACCGAGATCCTAGTGAGTGAAGGTCTTAAAGATTTTATGATACGTTTCATAAAAGCAGGGTATCGAGTCTTGTTTCTTGTCCAAATTCCAATTCAGGTTATTATCTTAAATTAGCCCTGCGATTTCAGTTGGGCATGGATATATTTCTTCTTTTCCTATCCCAAGTTCTTGTGCAGTGTTGTTGTGCGCTATTAATTAGCTGCTTCTTTCTACTGTAGTGACCATTGAAATGATCCAATAGCCCCTACTTACTTCACAGGGGTCATGTATAAGGTCTAATTACTTAGAGCCAGATCATCCTCAGACGCTGCATGGATGCAGTAGCCAGGGACCATTTGTAGTCTGTGTCCTCTTCTAATTACAGGAACTAAAATCTTAAAGATTCCCAGATTCACAAACCATGTCAAAGGGGGTGGGAGGAGGTATGCCCATGGCCTTGCCACTCCTCCACACCAGGTGACAAAGGTGGTCTGGCACAGAATGAGGAGTGCAGTGTTGGTGTTTTCATGCTGCAACTGTCTCTGTACTTTTCCCACCCCATCATGATGGATGGAATATCCTCCCTGAACTGGCTGACTAGTTGTCAAGGATCAGGCCAGCTAAGACCAGTTACAGGCCTGCTGTCCTGCTGACTTCACTGCTAGGCAACTAATAGGCTCAGAAGCCCTTCCCTGGAGCTGCCTGATTAATCACAGTCCCTGATTGGCTGCAGGATCAGCAGCCTGACTTATGAGCCCAGCAGCAACAGCAGAGCACCAGGTGCACAATGCAAATGCCCACAACCCTGGTATAAGGAAACATGCCCACAAGAGGCACAGTGCCCACCCCATAGTCCCACCTGCTGCCGCAGAGATTCCTCCCAAGTACCATGACTTTGATGTATTTGACAAAGTAAATGATGACACCCTGCCTCTGCCCCGGACTGATGACTGCCCGATCAACCTTCAGTCTGGAGCCAAGGTTCCATTCAGTCTTCTGTATGCCTTCGCTGAATCACAACTTCAGGCTCCTCACACCTACCTGCTAGAAAACCTAGAGAAGAAGTTTATCCATCTGTCCATATTTCTGATGGGGCCCCCAATCTTCTTTGTAAATAAAGACAGCTACTTGAGGCCCAACATTAATGATCTGGAACTCAATGAGGTGATTATTCAGAACTACTATCCACTCCCTCTCATCCACACATCTTAGATCAACTGCACTCTGCTCGAATTCTCATGAAACTAGACTTGGTGTGTATGCAGGAGAGAGATGAGTGGACGACAGTCTTCTGCACCTGGTATGGGCACTTGAGTATTTGGTCATGCTGTTCAATCTGTGCAATGCCCCAGCAACCTTCCAGCACCTGATTAATGACATATTCCAGGACATGCTGGACTGATTTGTTATTATTTACCTGGATGACAGTCTTTTTTTTTTTCTGAGGAGTGGGCACTTCACACCACATATGTAGTGTCCTTGAAAGACTTCACCAGAACCACCTGTATACCAAGCTGAAGAAATGTGAATTTGATGGGACAAAATGTAATCTCAGTTATATAATCTCTCGTAAGGGAGTGGTCATGGACCCACGTACGGTGGCAGTCATCTTGGATTAGGTGGCACCAAAGGATGTCCATGGGATACAATGCTTCTTGGGCTTCACTATAGGTGGTTTATTAAGCAGTTCTCCAGTTTGGTCATCCCTCTCGCCACCCTGTTGAAGAAGGGAATCCATTTTGTCTTGGCCCTGGAAATGCAGGCCGCCTTCGATCACTTAAAACAGAGATTCATCACAGCCCTCATCTTGATCCAGCCAGAGCCAGCTAGACCACTTACAACGATGCCTTGAATTCTGCACTGGGAGCAGTCCTCTCCCAGCTGTCTGACTCCAATAAGTAAGCCTCACCTTTGTGCTTTCTATTCATGCAAACTGACTCCAGGGGAGCAAAATTGCAATGTCTTGTATAAAGGTCTACTGGCCAACAAGTTAGCCTTTGAGGAATGGTAGTATTTCTTGGAGGTGGCTAGGGCCCCAGTCTAAGTTATCATTGATAAAAATGTGGAGTATCTAAGATGGCCATACACCTTCACAAATGACAAGCATATTGGTCCCTCTTCCTTAAGCGGTTTGTTTTCATGATTGCCTACTGCTCAGGGACAAGGAATGGGAAGGTAGACGCCTTGTCTAGAAAGGACAGATACTATGAACCTGGCAATGGGGCCTGTCCACAATCCTCAAATCTTTGAACTTCATTATTGGTACTGCAGTCTGTAACCTGATCGCTGCCATCCATTTGCTGCTGCCCAGTGATCCCTTTGCTGTTCAAGCAATCAGACATTAGACAATGCCAACAACCCAACTACCTCAATGTTCATGTTCCAGAATGGAATTTTATATTGCAAGGGGTGCATTTACGCATTCCAATCAAAAACCAGACACCTGGAAACCCTAAATCTGAGCCCATGTACCTGCAGCACCACTCACTGTACCAGTGGACCAGTTGCTTTTGACTCTGTGGCCTTTGTGATAATGGGAAATAATCCAAAATATTGCTTATTCAACCTAAGTTTTCTACAAGAGTGTTATAATTTCTTTGCAAACCTAGTGGAATTGGAATAATGCATTACTCCATCTTTGGCTTGTAATACCAAATAACATTTGCAAACACTCAGGAGGCAGGTCTGTTAGAGGAAATGGCCTAGCACTTTTATCAACTGCACAAGCACTGAGTTCAGTCTCTGATCTGACTAAACTGAGCAGAAGAATGGAACAGAGTGCTTGTGCAGTTAATGGAAGTGCTGGTCTTTTCCTCCAAGACACATGCCTAGTATACACTGGCATGCTCAGACTATTAACACAGTCAATATTAGCACGGTCACACCCATTGCACTTTCTCATTTGCATATCCAATCCCATACTAATAACTGGTGCAGGTAAACCTCAGCTGACATACCGAGGGGGTTATTGAGAGCAAACAATACAGTGTTTAAAAAAAGTCATATGTCAATCAGTCTTGTGGGAGGCACATTCTATAAAGTTGTTTGTTTGAGCGTAGTCTGCATGCTGTCCTTACAGCTTCCAAATCCAGCAAGAGCATATACCTCCTTGCGTATGAGATTTTCTGTGTGAATCATGGCTTGGACGTCCAGAGCCTTTTGACCTGCAACAAAAATCACACATTTTAAATAAAAGCAAACAACCCCCCCCCCCCAAAAAAAACCCACATGTATCAGTGCACAAATTTCTTTGAAGACAAAAAAATGGATTTGACCTAATCAAATTTTCAGTGTTTTGGTGCTGTGTTTATGGGATCAAAAAATGCAGGTTGTGTTAGACACTGCCAGAAAGTTAAGAACCCCATAATTTTTTATACTGGAAAATTCAGCTCCTTGCATGAAAGAATTGGAAAGATTATTTTTCTTTGTCAAGCAAGACAGCCTTTTTTTTTCTATTTGAGGATCTTTCAGTCAGTTTGCTGCTATCCTTCACACAAAACAGCATCAAAAGTTAGATTCAAAGAGAGGAAGCAGCGCAAGATAAATTGCTGAAACTAAAACCTGCTACTGGAAAATGTGCTTTAAAAGTTTCCACAAGGCTGTAAAGTCTTTTTTTTTCCCCCAGTGGTGCTAGATTATGAAAAAAACAATATGGACAGACCTGTCTAGAAATTAATCTATTTCAGAGCTGTTGCATACAGAGGAATTTTTATTTAAATTGTCACTCATTACATGCTTAAAAAGTTGCTCCTTTTAAAAGTTCTATAAAGTTTAGAGCATAGTAAAAAAAAACCTTTAATTTCTAATTGCAATGTTTAATTGTAATGTATTTATTATTGGTAAATGTTACTTCAATCCATTTGCTGCTTAAAAAATAATCCAAATTATATATATGTTCTTTCAACAAAGAGTTTTTGCTTGAAAGGAAAGCAGATAATCCATGGTTGAAAGTCATTCTAATGCTAATGTATTACTAAAGGGCATTGCCAAATCCTTGACTCTTTATGGATCCACTAGCACTACTAATATGGTATATTTGGAAGAATCGGTCTATTCCAATAGTATAACAGTGTCAGTTATAGCTGTTGGTAATAGGATATCTCTTAAAAACACAGTTTTGAATAACTAAAAAGCACTAATTCTAGCACTGTATTTTTAGTAGTGGAAACTGAATTGGCAAATGAGTTTTAAATGGCCACAGTTCACTTTGAATTGGAATGCACATTCTTTAAAATAACTAGAGTGAAAATTAACTTCCTTCCCATTTCTATTGTGTTTTCCAGATTTTTCTGCTTTACAGTGTAAAATTTCATTTAAAAAAAACCCCACAGATTGTTTGTTTCCAAAAGTCTGTCCTGGCACTTTGTCTCACAATGTGCTAATTGCAATATCTTTGGCACACTTTACTTGCAGGGCTGGTCTCTTTTTGCCTGCTGCATCTGTGTTTACATATCTTCTGTGATCAGTCAGAGGCCTGCTCTGGGGCCTTTCAGCTCCTTTCAAGACTGGTCCTTGAGGAGTTTAACCAAACTCTGCGTCACTAAGATCAGTTACTCCCAAGAGTCTATCCTGGTCAATTTCTACCTTCCACTGACATTTTGACATAAATAGGCAGGCAACTGCTCACTAGTCTGGAGATATGAGGTTTGAAAAAGTGTGAATTCAAATGGTTGTTGATAAATTGCTCTATAAGGCCTTCACTATTAATTTCTGTCAGTAGACAGTAAAATGGCAATGGCTGCTCAACATTGCTCCAAAAACAACACTTCCTGCTACAGAGTAAACCACACTACACTGACAGATTGGAATTAATCTTGCTCAATTGGCTATTGAGTGCTATCTAAAATTATACAGCTGGTGTTGAACAGAGGTATTGTTCTCACTTTATTTTATGAAACTGAACCTTAACTAAATACCCTAGAGGGGATCATCCCTCACAGATCTGCTTGCAGTGGGACCTTTCCTTTGTGGCACCATTTTCTCCCTTCTCCAGATCCCACAGGGTGTTCGGTGGTATGGGGATCCATGCAGGGACTGTGGGTGGAGAGTAGGCTGGCTATATGAAGGGAGTGGGAAAGCCACAGCCAGGGTGAAGGGAATGCAAACATGCATTCATCATCCTTCTTCCAGTTTGGATTTTAATTGGAAAACAAGATAATACAGCCGGGGGCCACATTATCTTTTATGTGAAATCCCATGGCAACCTCCATCTTTTCGTGTTTTCTGATACAATAGGAAGATATATATATAGATAGATCGATAGATAGATAGATAGATAGATGTTCCACTCTATGCATCTGATCAAGTGGGCTTTAGCCCACGAAAGCTTATACCCAAATAAATTTGTTAGTCTCTAAGGTGCCACAAGTACTCCTCATTCCATTCACAGTGAGAATCTCCATATGAAAGTGAGGCCTGGGTGATCCAGGTTCAGGGAGTTTTCCAGATTGCAGAGCTGCATTGGACTCAGACTACTTTGGGATGTGGAGCCCCCAAGGTCAGAGCTGCAGTGAAATTATAAGGCCTCTGCAGGGATGGCCCTGGCTTCCCATGGATCTTTAGGGGATCAGATGGGTTTCTGAACAGGCTTTGTGGCCATTTCCCCTCCTGAGCCCCCTCCTGCTGATTTTACCACAGGAAGGCGTGAGATGGCCCATAGTTCTGATGTTATGCCTGGACATGTTTGGGACTAGGACTGTGCGAAAGTCCAAAATTGTCACTGTCTCAGGGTAAGGCTTCCTAGCTACAGTGAGAACTCAGACTAGCTGAGTGATTACAACAATAATCGCTGTCACCAACACATGTATTAAACAGTTGGGTTTAAAACAGCTAATAAGGGTCAAAGAAAAATGAATGGAGGTTTCTATTGGCTAGTGCAGGAGAGACTAGTCGTCAGGATGTCTGGGTTTCATTTGTAGCTCTGCCATTAACTTGGTTGGGATTGAGGAAAATCCTCTTATCTGTAAATTGATTGTAATATAATTTACAGGGGTGTTGTGATGTTTAATTAATGTTTGTAAAGTGCTTTTAGATCTTCAGATGAAATGCACTAGATAATGGAAATTGCAAAGTGCAGTATTAATATACAAAGCTCATTCATCATCATTGCTCAAAGTGCACTATTAAGAGTCTCATGGCTTAGTACCACAAATCATTTTTATACAATAGACTCAGAATGAGGTCATAACTTGGGACATGTGCCCATCCAAACTGCAGCACTGGGTGTTTTATGCTGGTTTGTTCTTTTGAAAATCCCAGTGGCTGTCTGTGTGTTGCTGAGCGTAGAGGAAGCAGGATACCTGACTTTGTTGTAACAGTATAAGATTGCACTGCGGGAGTGGAAGGACTGAGAGATACTGTGGAAGAGAGAGAGAACCAATACTGAAGAGATGGTGAAAGCCCAAAGACAGTTTCCTAAACGGGCCAACATCTCAAGTCATTTCCTGTAAGTAGTTAGAAATTCCCTTGGCACAGTCCTTGGCTAGGGTCAAACCCAGGCGATGCAAGGCCAGAAATATAATGACTTGAAATGATTGTTTGATCGGAGTATAAATTAATAGTGGCAAAATGAAATGGCAGTTGATAAAAGCACCAGGCCATTTCCTCTTTGCAGTTATTTTTTTTAAGCACACATGTTGCTTAGCAGGGGTCTTTCATAGCGATTCCTTCAACAGTGCCATTTGACAATAGCTGCCATTGGGCAAAATCCAGTGACACCACATGAAAATCTTCTACTAACATTCTTGTGAGATAATTTTGTGTATTCTCTGTACGCCTCTCCCTATGCGTTTCACTAGTAGAGACATTTGTATGGAAATAGGACGTTTATTATTAAAGGCTACATTTTAAAAACATTTTGGCTTGCAGTTGTTTGTGAATGCAATGACCACATTGCATATGCAAATCAGATGATTTCATATGCAAATGAAAGAGCTGATTATTTGCATGTACAATTACCCACTTTTCACATACAGTCATGGTAATTATACATGCCAGCTAGTCATATAATTGTTCATACACATTGCCTATGTTGCTGCATGCTTAAATGATTTTAAATGCTGACTTGAGAGTTAATCTTTCCCGGCTGCTTATTCTGCACACAACTTTATATGTGCATATTTCTGGTAAGAAAATAATGTGATGTCTGCTTGTGACTTTATAGCTGCTTTCTGTGAGAGTTATAGTAATGTTACAAATAGAATAATATGGGTCAAATTCACCATACCCACTATGAATTAGGCCCTATGATGTTAAGTGAAGAATACGCAGTGGGGGCAGACCAATTCTTAGCGATAAATATCCTAACTTCACATAAGTACCCTAATAATTAAAAAAAACAAGCAAGAGATATGTAGAAAATATATGAACAGGATTCTTTTGAAATCCATTTGGCTGATATAAAGCCTTGAGATCATAGGCTGGAAAGAGTTATATAAGTGGAAAGTTTTCTCTGATGCGTCAGCAGCTCTTTAAAGCATAAGGTAACAGAAGTGTATAGTTGTCTGCAGTGTTGTTGTAGCTGTGTTGGTCCCAGGATATTAGAGAGACAAGATGGGTGAAGTCATATCTTTTATTGGAGCAACTTCTGTTGGTGAGAAAGCTTGTTTTGAGCTTCTCTCTCTCACCAACAGAAGTTGGTCCAATAACAGATATTACTTCACCGACCTTGTCTCTCTAAGAAGTGAATAGTGTCTTTTTAAGGAAGATAAGTGAACCGACTGCATACTTGCACCTGTGACTGCTGCTTGGAGCAATTTCCAGTGCCCCTAAAGGTCAGCCCTGGGTTTTATATCACTCCAATGGCTTTGATGGGGTGACTAGAAAAATTCCTGTAGTCAAGCGATATAGCCGATATATATTGGTAGATTTTGAGAGAAATGCATCCTTGATCCTGCAAAACAGACAAAATGAAATGGTCTTTCATTACTGTACCACTGTGGTCTACTGGGCTAATTGACTGTATTAATTGGTGGTGGTGATAAAGCGAATGTTTCAAACTAGCTGAATTTAATGGTAGCTAAAGCTAAGAACAAGAGAGAGACATCGGGGTTTGATGTGAAACTGTAGAGAATGCATACGTTTCGCTGTTTATCCTCGCATCGCAAAGCTGTGGGAGAAAGAGCCAGATCAGATTTCTTTCCTACATTCTACCTGACTTTCAAAGTACAGCATTGCCTTTAAGTCCAAGAATTATAGGGAAAGAATGGACTCCTTCACTAACACGTAGATTTGATTGTATACATTCTATTTATCTGGCACACAGATGCATCCAGGTAAACAGATGGAGAAATACATCATTTCAAACATGCTTTAGAAAACTGGAATGTTGAAGCTCCCATTGAAGTCACTGGGACTCAGCACTTCTGAAAATCAGGCAGGTACCTAGACATAGAGTTAGAAGCCTTACTTTAAAGCTTCTAGTTTTGAATATCTTGGTCTTAGAGAACAATATCAGTTTAGCATTTATCATTTACTGTTTCATCTAAGGTGGGTGAACATCGTAGGGTGATTTCCCCGCCCCCAGGACTATCAAAGGCAATGGGATTTTAAGACAATCTGACACAGAACTTCCTACAGTAGATCTCTCCCATATTTTACTGTATGCAACAAGGGAAAATATTGCATATGCTACACAGAAAACATTCCATTGATTTCTGTGGCTGTTCCATGCATGGTACAAGCATAGAGTATGCACTAAAGAGCAATGTTATAGTTCACAGAAGAGCAGTTCATTCATAGTATTCACAGCACTTTTGTATGGGATTTTTGGATGCATCTTTTAGTGCTCATGAAAAGCACCATATTGACACCTAGAGATTTGCATATATCCTCTACTTATTGGGCAGAACATGTACAGTACGGGCAAAGTGCAACCAGGGCTGGGTCCACGCTCGCTACCAGAAGCTGAAGGTTCTCTATGCCATTAACAAACTGTCCAGTTTCCCAACATTATTATTTCTGAAAACTTAGTTCCTAAACTGAGATGTGACTGATGGGAAAACCCATAATGAGCATACTGGCACACCTCTCTGCTGCTGCTATAACCAGGCCAAGCCCAATAAATAATTGCTGGGTGTTTTCCTTTTCTAGCCTGGCCGTTGTTTTGTTTTTTAAAATGTACCATGATTAAAGAAGTGTATACTAGAAACTGACTTTGCTCAGGCTAATTGCAGTGCTGCTCTCCAAGCTGAAGAGGAGGAAGAGTAAGAGAGCCAACTGCACGCCTACAAAAATAGCTGAACACCAAACTGTCCTTGAAATATTTCATATGGTGTTTCTTCTAACAAAAGTGAGAGGACAGTTTTCTTAGACTATGCGAGTATGTCATTTTATATGCATATTTAAAAACCATGTATGAACAGAAGAAACATGTTAAAGCTTGGTGTAGTTGAGATTACTTTTCATGCTCTTTCATTAAAATAGCTCAGGTAAATTTATGTAAGAAATCAGGATGTTTACTCATTAAATCTTATCGAAATCTCTCATTGTATGTAATGTTCTTTACACCGTCTCCTCTCTTTAACTTTCTAATTCTCCCTTCTAAAGCAGAGACCATGGGTAAAATCCTGGCACCATTGAGGTCAATGGGAGCAAGATTTCACTCTATGACCAAGTTCTGCAAAGCCCTGATTCCCATGTAACTCCACTGAAACCAATGGTGATGTAAGTCACTACAAAATTTGGCCCAGTATAAACTCATCATTAAGACCCTGAAGCCTGAGCGGGGACATTTAACTTATCTCCTACATATATTGTAGAGGTTTCCCTTTCATCAGATTTACTTGCTCTGAACTACAGAGCTTTTGGTTTGAGTTGGTGCACAGAGTGTAGGGTTCAATGATCTCTTCATATTTCAATTGTGGTTTAAGAACAAACCTCTTAAAATTGTAACCAGAACTCTGTGGGTGGTGTGTTTATTTAATTTTTTCTCACTATTTCCTTTTTTCTTTCCCCTCCCAATAGTTTATCATCTTTTTCTTCCCCGCTTCATTCTGTCACCTGTTCATCCATACACCAATAGGTTATTCTGGAAAATGTGTTTTCCCCATAGGGAACTACAGGGAGAGATTTATAGACTCCTGAAGGGAATCTCCATTGCAGAGCTTGTTTCTCCTGGAGAAATCTATCTCTGCACATTTCAGCTACAGTGCCTGTACCTGCTCCTTTCCATTGCCTCATTTCTCTCTGCCTTTTGGTTACCTTGTCTCCATAATTTTTGAAGCTCTCACTGAGGTGAGACATTTGCTTCCACTCCTACTAGACAACTAATCTCTTTTCCAGTGTGTTATATTTTCTGCAGCCGGCGTTTCCTGTCAGTCATTGACAAGGTACAGAACAACTGGAGTAGCAGGAATAGCCTTAAAAGGCCACCATACTGGCAGGAACCTCTGTGGAGTGTGTATGGGTGTGGGAACTGAGACACAAAGGACACTTCCAAGTTGTTGAAGTTCTGTTACTTCCTTGGGAGATAGGATTTGAATCCACATCTCCTTTCTCTGCATCAAGCAGAGAGAAGATTTGAATCCATGTCTTCTACCTCCCCGGTGAGTGCCTTAATCACCAGGCTGTAGAGTCATTCCCTTGCTCACTCTCTTTGGCCCAATTAATATTTATCTTTTCAACAGGAAATCTTGTGAGCAGTATAGCCTGGTGATTAGGGAACTCCCCTGGCTAGTGGGGAAAACTTGAGTTTAAGTCCATGTTCCAGTGAAAATTTAAGTATTTATACAACATGGAACAGCTTCAACAGGAGAGACGGAGAGCAGCCCACCCTAGAATGACCTATAACCTGGTGGGTAGGCTCTCTTAGGAGGTGGGAGAGTTGAGTTCAAATACTCTGCTTCAGCATGGGGATTTAATCCTGCCTCTTCTGTGACCCAAGCAAGTGTCCTAACCACTGAGGTAAAGCTTATAAAGGGACAAACATGGTTTTCTGAATCTGACCTGGAATGAAAAGTTTTGTATAACCCAAAATGGACGTTTCAAATTTGCTGACATATTTTGGACATTTTCCAATTTTTCGGTTTCCTGTCCAAACTGAAAAATCAATTATTCCCCCAGCTCTGCTTGGGAGTTCTATAGACTGATGTCCTGCATTCATTCATAGAAAAGCTTCCGCATAACCCTTCTTCCAACTTGACTTGGAGGGAGAAGGTGAGTAAGTCTTTATGCTTGTTCAATCCTTGGTCTCTTTGCCAAGACTCCCAGGACACTGATTAGGTTGGGGATGGTGCTTTTTGTAAGGTGCCCACTAATGTGTGTACTAAGAAGTGGACTGAGACCACCAAACTGCTTTTACACAGATGGACAAATACCTATTGGTTGATAAAACTGTTCCCATGTATCATTACCATTGACTTGAATGGGCTGTGGATCAGCCCCCCAGGGTTCTGCAGAAATCTATATAGTTTTTAGAGAGTGGTATGTTTTGGGGAGCTTTTTTCCTCCTTAAGCACTTTATGCTTTTCAAATCCTCTATACATACTGTGAAGAGCCTTTGTATGTGTTTATTTTGTCATACAGGGTCTTGTGTTTTCTTCCATTCTATCTCTATTTCCAAAGCCTAGCTTTTTTTTAAAGCAAGATTACTACTGTTCATGCAGCTATACTGTTTTGATTACTATGTCATGGTGTATATTCTTTAACACTAAGTCAATTTGTATTAGTCTTGCAATATAACAAACCCAAATACATAGAAAGCTAAACAAAGCCCCCCTTAGCACTCCCACAGATCTTTCCAAATGTACCTTAAGGGGAAAAGGCTCTAGCCTTCCAGTCCCTCCATTGTCTTCCTGTACTCACTGCTAATGGCCTCGCTCTCTTCATAAAGCAAAGCAGCTGATCTGCCCTCTCTTTCAGCCTAATAGTTATTTATTTTTCAACAATGGCTACATTTTATCATGCTTCCTTAGTGTAAACGTAGGGAAGGTTTGTTATTTTCCCTGTCTCTACGCTGGTGTTTGATTATCCATTCCCCACTTTTTGCAGCAATTCCATTCCCAGCCTTCACTTTGCCAATGTGTCTATGCTTCAGGGACATACACATCCCTGTTGAGTCAGGAGCCAAGAGTGTTGGCTGTGTTTCTGGAAAGGATCCTCAAAGGTCCTTTGTACATATTCTACTGGAAAAAGCAGCTCCGGTAGCAATGCCTCTATCTTTGATTCAGCAAGAGACACACCTCTCAACTCACGGAGATGAGACACAACATGGGTGACATGAGAATTTCAAATTTTTTTAAATGTAATTTTCCAGCCTTGTGCAGTAAAAGTTTGAAATTGCAAACCCAAGCAGCTCAGAAACCCAGGCCAATAAAAAGAACTCCAACATTAGTGTTTTTCAAAACCGTATGAT
This sequence comes from Chelydra serpentina, assembly GCA_037349315.1. Taxonomy (NCBI): domain Eukaryota; kingdom Metazoa; phylum Chordata; order Testudines; family Chelydridae; genus Chelydra; species Chelydra serpentina. Next base: position 25,116,090 of record JBAIAC010000048.1, read on the forward strand.
TTTAAATCAATCTGATAGTTTTGGGAGGCCTGGCTCATGATTTTTGAACACTTAGGTTTGTCAATATTGCAGCACATTTCCCAAGAGCACCTGGCTTGGGGATTCCTTGGTCCCTACTGACACTTCTCAGTGCAGTGTTGTTCTCTTCTAGAAACTTTCCCATCGTGTCTTTCTGGGGCTGGGCTGCTAAATTTGGCAGAACCAAGCAACTGCATCTGTAACGTGGCCATTTTGCAACTGCTGTTTGTGTTCGCTCTCTTTCTCTCTTCCTTTCTTCCCTCCTCCCAGCTGGCAAGTGCCAATTATGTGTCCCTTTCCTATTATTTAGGCAATGGCACATTCTCACAAGGAGAAAGTTCTAGAGAGGGAAAGCAAAGCAGAGTTGTATTTATGTAGTGGGCCTGGCACTGAGGAATACAACACCCCACAAAAAGATGCTGCTCAGAAAGGATCTTTTACTTTCATTTAATACTTCATATGAGTTTTATGGGGACTAGTATCTCACTCCCCACTCTGAGGGCAAATACAGGGCCTAATTCATCATGCCATATTTTCTTTACTGAATCAGGCATTTTGAAGGGATTTTTGAAATAAGACCAGGATCTTTCTACTTTAGCAGCTGACTCTGGGTCACCATTAAAATGGTCAATATATATATTTTTATTTTTTCCAATATGTCAATAGAATTACTTCTTTTGTTTTACTAATAAACCTCCCATCTGTTCTTCCTATAGATGTGCTGCTTTTAAGCATATCAGATGAAAATTGTCCTTTGATTTATTGGGGCTAAAGACAACTCAAAATTCTGATTTTCTTTCCTTGATTGTGTTGTGAAATAAAACAAGGCCCAGTGATCAGAACAGCAGAGGACTTGCAAGTAAATAAAGCTGCAATCCTGCAAACCCGTGTGGTTCAGCCTGGTACCAGGGTCCATATGCATAGATCTCAAAGCAGAATCGGGGCCTAAATGCCTGGGGAAAAGAAAAATCCTGGCAAGTTACTGAGATATCAGTTGGTAATGAACATCATTCTTTGCAGTTCACTAATTAGAAATGTCTCCACAAATTAAGTAACAGGATCCCTTGAAAAAATGTAACAGTTTTTAATTTAGTTTGTTAGTTGAGTTTGATACTTTTCTGATTTTAGGAAATTGGCATCCGACTCTGGGAACAATAGTACTTGAGTATAAAAAGGATTTCTTGCGAAATCACTGGCTAGGCTAATGTTTAATTGAAATCCTGCATTTGTTGACTTCATTAGGTTAATAGATATAATTTTAAAATATTTTCCCCTGTTTTGCTTTGCTGTTTAACAAACCCAAATGAACCTAAGATTGACTGGAATTTACTAGCTAGTTTTCAGAAATGTCTTAACTCTCTCTCTCTTTTAATTTCAAATGTAATGCCTCCCCTGATAGTAGACTTTGTAATTCATGGCACCATTTCAAAAAGGTATATTAGCTGCCTGCGTACTGCTTAACATCACATCATTCACTGGACTTAATTGTGCATTGGTTTAATATTAATTAAAATAACTCCTTTTCTCAGTGTGGAGTTAAGAAATCTAGATGTGATGTCTGTCTTCTGAGCTCCCACACCCAAACTAGGGCAAAACACTAGAGACCCAGAACAGCACATATATGTCCCTTAGTCCTATAAGAGACTCTCAAGGAGATGGTTTCTTTCATTCTCAGCCAGACAGATAGACAAACAGGTAAAAATGCAAGGGGGGAAAGACCATTTACTCACTGTAGCAGCAGGAAATCAAGGAAAGAAAATAAACAGGGCTTGAATTCTGGGCCTTTAACCTGTTTGTCAGACAGTTTTTCTACAGTTTCATTCTGTGCGCATTTGTGTGCTGGTCAATGGTGAAGGGGAGGTAGAGGAACTGAAGGCTTCTGGGATCCCTGGGACTCCCACAGCTACAAGCACAGCTGTACAAACACATGCAAGCTTTGTTAAGGTAGGGTGGGCAATCGGCTGAAACTGCCGAGCCTATCTGACCTACAAATCCCTTGCAAAAGCTCTGCCTGAGAGAAAGCCAGAAGTTATGTGTAAACGTTTTACCCAGCCAATAGTTATTGGTTCTCTTTAAAAAAAAAACCACCCTAATGTCCTGGCTAGATAATTTTTGTGTAGTATATTTTGGTGCTTTAAATAACTCGGAATTGCTGATTATCTACCCAGCAGGGGAAGGGGGAGAGTAGAGGAACTAATAACTCAGTGACTCATTCAAATGAATTCAGAGTTTTAAAGGGTATATGATAAATTACACAAACCGATGCTGGGCAAACAGTTATCAGAAGTTTATAGAACGGTAATATGGACATCCAGCAGCTGGTACTGAGGACTAGGTTGGTATGTCATCACATTTAGTAGCAAGAAAATTCTGACATCACCCGATCTGAAATGGACTGATAGCCCCCTGAAGTAGTTCTAGTCTGCAGTTACAGTTTAGAGTAGGGAAGCAACATTGTTACTCACTGCACACTGTTGTGCATGTATATGCCATGACAGAGTACAGCCTGACAACTACAGAATGACAACTACAGTAGAAGTCACATAACTACCCCCCCACCCCCATGCACACATAGGTTTTTGGTGGGTTTTTTTTTTTTTTTTTTACTTTCTCAGGCTTTTTTCCCCCTTTTCCAAACATTTCTGAACTCTGCATGACCTCCTTCAAGACTGAATCCAAGCACCTCCAAACACACAGCAGAGTTAGATGGTAGAAAGCAAGGATAACATGTGAAAAACTGAAGGAAGCTAAATAAAGTAATGGGAAGTGAAACAAACAAAGCTTAAGATGAACATTGGCCAGTCTAAACTTAAAGGAAGTTAAAATAAAACACATGGAGTGGAGTATTAAAAAACACTGCAAGCCATGCAGTCTTCCCCATATATCCTCCCTCCACATCCCACTCCAACACAAAACCTTCAAAATACAGGGGGATAATATCACACCTGGGATTTATGAAAAAAAATCAATGAGACCAATGCGAGTAATGACACTCCCATAAATGATTGAAATCCACCAATTACAGGGAGGTGCTAATCCTCATCAGACCCTGTTGCTGTGGTGACAGTATTTGAAGTAAAGCTGCCCCAGCAGTGTTCAAAGACAAGCCGTTCTGGTGGCACTCAGAGAAGTGGAGGTATTTCAGTTGAGCCCACTGCAGGCTCTGGAAAAAGAGGTGAGAAGGGAATGGATAGTAGAGAATGAGGGATTTTTAAAAAATGTTAATTCATACATTGTATGAAATAAAAAGTCTAGCAAATGGTGAATTATGGGGCTGAAATTTCATCTCAGGATTCTGGTGCACTTGTTACAGAAACTAGTTGAGTTTTTCTCAGATGGGTTTTTAACATCACCCCATCGGTAGTGTTATTCCTCCATAATTTAGAGCTGCTGCTTTTTATGCTGTCTATTTTATGCTTTAAGCTGATGGAACCCTGAGTTAAAGCACAGTTAATTCTGTGCTCTCTATAGAACACTCTACAGGCATTTCTAGCTTTACTGTCCAAACACCAAATGTCTCGTATGGCTGACAAATCAGTCCACTAAAGTCATCATGCTCTTCAGCTCCCTGTTTTGTAAGCTAATGACTTCAATGATCATTCCACATGCACAGGGCTTGCAGAATTGGCTTTAAAGGAGAAACAATCAAATTAAAGGCCAGAAGACCTAGTTTCTAAAGGGTTTTCCATACTTTCTCTTTTTTAAAAATCCAAAATAATGGGTGTGGGTGTGTGTATATCTGCTTTGTGGTGTGGTTAGACAGTTAAACAAGTATATACTCTTCACTTTACCCAAAATTTATTTCCCCCACAAAAATTTTTCTACAAGTATAAATTGTAGGCAGAATAGAGACTGGATAAAATCCTGGTTTTATGAAAGTCAGTGTCCTCACAAAACTATACACACCTGCAAAGTAAATAAAGGAATTCCTTATCTCTGGAGGTACTGTCAAAATGTATGATCTTGGATTAATATAGAAAAAGGACAGTTGCCTGGTCACCACTGGTTATCTTAAACTATGAATGGAATTAACTACTGAACTATGGCAATTCATGCTCACATTCACAGAATTTAGTGGATCACCGCATTTAGAGTCAGAAGGAAATTCTGTTGAATTGATTGGTTTTTAATCATTCTTAAGGGTGACTAGTACATGAGATAGCTGCCTCATGTATCCAAATAAATAAATATATTTAAAAACTAGATTGTGCCCTAAGAAATGTAGTAACAAAAATAATAAAAAAATCAACTAAAATGGTGATAACTTTTATATTGGGATTAGAACTCAGGACTACATGAATAACTGCTCTGTGCTAATTTCTGTGGATTGTGCTACATTCCTCCAGATGACCTCAGATGAAAATGATCCTCACCATCAGTTCTATCAGTTTAGCAGATTTCTGACTGTAACTCTGCTTTGTGTATTGAATGTGAGAGAGTGTCATAGCTGGAAAAAAAATGAAGCTGTAGCTAGTTGTACATTTGGCATGAGATCCCAACTGTAGCTATTGTAAATCCCTTTGTCTGTTTGACATGTGGTAGGTGCCACAAACAAGACAGCTGCTGTGTAACCAACTCCAAGCAGCTCAAAGAACCATAACTATGAAGCTGTGAAAATTGAGGACAGAGTTACTATAGATTGGGTTAACTTTTATTTGTCAAATATATTTTTTCTCTTTCTTTCCTTTCTGATGCAAAGACTGTCTCCTCTCTAGATGTTAGAGGAATGAAGAAGATAAGTTAAAATGAAAAATCTTAACTTGATTTATTAATGATTTTGGTTTTAGAGGCAATGACTTGTGATTTTTATTAGTTTTTAGAATGCACTGGATACAGTGCACTTTTCCATCTCTGTTGTTCTCTAGCCTCGTCATTATTCATCCACAGTACAGCACAGCAACACAACACTGCAATAATGTTTTATTTCATTATAAGAAAATTTGCTGATGGAAAAGTCACATCCTAATTTACACCCATTCTTTAATCACACTCAAACTATTTTTGTCTTTTCAGAACATTGTTCATTGGAAGCTTGTGCAACATTAGAAGCAACTGCTGGCTTGCTAGCAGAATGGTTATTAGATACAGAGTTGAAATATGAAATTATGCACGGTAACAGCTTAAACCATTTAAGCTAAATTAAATGCCATCCAGGAAATAAACCTGGTATGCTGAGTGCCTTCCGGCCCTGATTCAGCAAGAAACTCTAGGCACATGAGTAGTCCCACTGACTTTAGTGAAATGACTCCTATGCTTAAGTTAGACAGGTGCTTATGTACTTTTTTGAATTGGGGCCTCAGTTCCAACTGAGGTCACTGAGCAATTCACAGGATTGGCCCCTAAATCATTTTATGGCTGAGTCTTTGGAACATACGAATGGCCATACTGGGCTAGGTTAATGGTCCATCTAGGCAGTATCCTGTCTTCTGACAGCGGTCAATGCCAGTTGCTTCAGAGGGAATGAACAGAATAAGCGATCATTGAGTGATCCATCCCCTATCATCCACTTTCTTATTCACTGTTTCTACACCATTCATGATTTTATAGACATCTATCATATCTCTCCTTAGCTGTCTCTTTTCCAAGCTGAAAAGTCTTGTTTAATCTCTCCTTCTGAAGTTAGCTAAAGTGCCTATATGAAGCACTGAGCCCTGTTCCACATGTATAAGCAGGCAAGAAATTAATGTAATTTTGTACATTCCAGCAATGTTCTGTATGCACAATTTTTCACTTTGGTATGCTATTTTAGCGAAGCCTCATCTCTATAGTCTGCTGATCTATATAATGAAAAAGTATCAAATGATGATAAAATGAGGCTATAGTTTTCTTTTCAAAGGGTTGGTTCAAAAACTTCAGCCCAAAGTGCAGTTACAAAGCCATAATGCTACTTATGCAACCACTGTTTCAATTCATTTCTGCCAAGTGTTATCAAGTATTATCCAACCAAACTATTTTATCTGTGAATGAAAATCAGTGCTATCCGCTAATCTGAAGAAACAAAGATCTAATGGGGGTGGATTATCCCTTTCCCATTTGCCTTTCTCTACTGCACGAAACCAGTAACTCTTTTCTAAAATATGAAATAACACTGTAGGTATAATGTGGTGGCACAGAACATGCTTGTGCCAATCAACATCCCAAAGATAAATCTTACACCTAGTCTAGAAGACAAGGGATGAATTTCTGACCCCATTGAAGTCAAAGGCAAAATTCTCATTGACTGAAGTAGGACTAGGACTTCACCTAAGGCCTAGCAGTGGCTCTGATTCAAATAATAATATCGAGGGCTGGTTTGAACACTGTTGCCACACATGCAGCCACTGAAGGTCCCCAGGATATGGGGGATCCAGTCCACCAAGAACAGGTGAATATGCTAGTTACTAGTCATGCTCCAGAGTCGCTTGGTGTGGAGTACAAAGTGCTTAATGCTGACCGTGCCCTGTGCAGATGACTTGAGATCCCTGGAAAAAAATACACACACCATTTCTATACATACCCTACTGCCATGATGCCATCCAAAACAGGGTTCACTTTAGTGGCACATAGCCCTTTTGTTGTCTGTATGCACAGAGGTAAATTTCACCCCTTGAAGACACTCTTGAAATAGGAAAATTCAGTGATATGAATATTCATAAAAACTAATAAAGGGGTTGTGAATACTATTGAAGCAATTTGTGGTTTTAAATCTAATGAGTATTAAAAAATACTTGATGGCAATATTTATCCAGATCTTGTGAAACATACTATTTTTAAAATTCTTTCTGTGTTTAGTAATATATATAGAATTATTAACAGTATTGATGACAGTAAAATATAGATTTTTTTTTTAACTCAAGTGTCCTTTAAAGATAAATGACAAATAAATTGCTTCTGCTTTTAGTGTCCCCAGAAAAACGGGGGTTCTCCATTTTTAAAGCCTTTCCCAAGCTACTGTACTGGAATCAAATATAGTAACTGTCATGCTTCATTCTTTCAAAGCAATTGAATAAAGACAGGAAGCAACTATGTTTATAGAAATGATGAATAAGACTCCTAGAAGTGCTGTGAAACAACAGATAGTGAGGTGAGCACATTAAAAATATATTAACATTTTTCAAGGGTCAAGTTTCATATAAGAAGTGATGTTTTTCTTGGGGAACTTTAGCTGGACCAAATCACTTATGCTGTTTGAAGTTCTCCCTGAGATCCGTGTGCCTGTCTATACTGTTAATCTCCTGTCTACTTTGATGTTTCACCATGACTAGGTTATGTGAGGTCCCCAAGCATTTTTGAGATCATTCAGAATTCTAATAAAAGATGAGAATGTAAAATGATGCTCTCTCTTGGTAACCTGTTCAGAAAAGTGCTGACAGAACAAATGAATACAACATATAGTACAACCCTATTTGTACAAATCCTACTTAAGTAAGACTCCTTTACCAAGTCCCAGAAAAGTGCCCCCCAAACCACAACATAAGTAGCTTTCTCATCTCTTTCCCCAAATGATCTGAACCTCATTTGTTTGACCAGGTTTTCTGATGTCCTGGAAATAGACTGGTAAAATCCAAAATCAGAAGAATTCAGTTTAATCATTAAAAAGCTGTAAAATTCATAGAACAAGATTTCCCCCCCACTGTAGTACAATCCAAATTCTGGCTGTGGGCATAGAAGTATGGGAAAGGACAAGAACTTCCTTCTCTTGTACTGTTGCCCAGGGCTAGCCAGAATCCCTTTGGGGAGCCCAGTATCTGCTGCCTTCTAGAGGGTAGTTAAGAAGAGTTTACTGCAAAGAGCTCTTTACTAGCATATCATATAAATATATCCATGTAGAAACGAAGACAAACACCGGGAAAAATATTAGAGGCTTAATTCTCCTCTGATACTGATATAAATCTGGAGTAATTACAGTGAAGTCAGTGAGTTATACTGATCTAAACTATGAGCTGACACACTCAGCAGCTTGAAAAGACCAGCGCAAGACTGAAACAAATGGCAGAAACTGGTGGACACCCTATGTATCCGAGAGTGAAGGAAGAGAAAGAAAGAAAACTCTGAGTAAATGAGAGGAAAATCAGGACCCATAAGAGTATGTAAAGATGCTATGATTCCCTTTCTATAGATCTGAGGATCTGAACATGTGACATAAGGATCACCTTGAGTTGAAGTTAGTGCAGAACTTTATTCCCAATCGCTCTACTGTGTCGCTAATTTCTCCTCATGCCACTTGTAGTTGTAAAACTACCACCTGTGCAAAGGAGTATTGGTGAGAAAGGTGCTTTGATACCAGAAATGCTGATACAATAACATGGAGTCATTCCTAGAGCTTTGATTCTTCATGAAGTATTTTAAAACATGGTGTATTAACTTTGCTCTGTCCACAGATAAGAAAGGAAGGTTCCACTTATCCACCAACAGCTAGTTCAGAGTAGCACAATTGTGTGTAATCTTGCAATCTGTAAGGCCTGGTCTACAGTAAAAACTTAGGTCGACATAAGATGCGTTAAATTGATCTAATAATGTATGTGTCTTTACTACCGAGTTCCTTCCACCAATCTAAATGGCCTGTAAAGTCGACTTCTGTACTCCACCTCTGCGAGAGTATATGTATCTTACTAATGGTCAAAGCAGCATACAGGACATCCAGCTTACTAGTGTCAAGGAAATGGAATGATTTCAAAGAGAAATATATTGGGGCAAAAATCAAACAAATGATTGAGATAATAAAAGCCTTTAAATCAATGGGCGTTATGCCTGAGAAAGGTCTGTAGAGCTAGGCCCTATAGAGGGATCAGCTGAGCAAAGAAGGGAGCAAGTTTGGATAAAGTAAGAAGAGAACTTCCCCAGATTCAAAACTCAGAAATAACTAAGATTTGAAAAAGTTATATTTATTTTAAAATTTTGGCACAACTCAGAATTTCCTCATTTCTTCTGGAAGCTGAAGTGCTGAAACACTGCTTAAAATTAACGATCTGGAGGATGGTGTGAACTGCACCCTTAGCAAATTTGCAGATGACACTAAACTGGGAGGAGTGGTTGATACGCTGGAGGGTAGGGATAGGATACAGAGGGACCTAGACAAATTAGAGGATTGGGCCAAAAGAAATCTGATGAGGTTCAACAAGGACAAGTGCAGAGTCCTGCACTTAGGACGGAAGAATCCCATGCACTGCTACAGACTAGGGACCGAATGGCTGGGCAGCAGTTCTGCAGAAAAGGACCTAGGGGTTACGGTGGATGAAAAGCTGAATATGAGTCAACAGTGTGCCCTTGTTGCCAAGAAGGCTAACGGCATTTTGGGTTGTATACGTAGGGGCATTTCCAGCAGATCGAGGGACGTGATCATTCCCCTCTATTCGGCACTGGTGAGGCCTCATTTGGAGTACTGTGTCCAGTTTTGGGCCCCACACTACAGGAAGGATGTTGATAAATTGGAAAGAGTCCAGTGGAGGGCAACAAAAATGATTAGGGGGATGGAGCACATGACTTATGAGGAGAAGCTGAGAGAACTGGGATTGTTTAGCCTGCAGAAGAGAAGAATGAGGGGATTTGATTGATAGCTGCTTTCAACTACCTGAAAGGGGGTTCCAAAGAGGATGGATCTAGACTGTTCTCAGTGGTAGAAGATGACAGAACAAGGAGTAATGGTCTCAAGTTGCAGAGGGGAAGGTTTAGGTTGGATATTAGGAAAAACTTTTTCACTAGTCGGGTGGTGAAGAACTGGAATGTGTTACCTAGGGAGGTGGTGGAATCTCCTTCCTTAGAGGTTTTTAAGGTCAGGCTTGACAAAGCCCTGGCTGGGATTATTTAGTTGGGATTGGTCCTGCTTTGAGCAGGGGGTTGGACTAGATGACCTCCTGAGGTCCCTTCCAACCCTGAGATTCTATTATTCTAAAAGTCTGTTCCTGAAGTATTTGTAGCTTGCAGAAACTAGTCATTACTGGAAACCTTAAGAGAAAACCTGATCTCACAACAATTGCAGCCCAATTTTCAAATCTAAGGTAATCCAATGAGTGTGGATATCCAGCTGCCAAATCTTTTGAGGCTCAGCACTCACTGTTGTGTGTTCTGTTTTTCTTTTGGTGAAGAAGCTCGTGACCTGATTCATCCTTCAGTAACCCCTGTGTGTTCTTCCCACATCTAGGGAAGAATTACCTTTGGCTCACTGGTAGTAATGTGTGATCAGATAAATATCTAGGTTGAGCATCTCTGCTGCACCTCTAAGGAAGGAGCAGCACAAAACTTTCCCTCCCCCTGGGTTGCGAGCTAACGTGGCTTTAAGCCACTTTTTGCACCCTTCCAATTTGGGTTCTGCTAGGAGTTGGAGAGGCCTCCTGCTGTAATTTAAACAGCCCTAACCACCTATTTAAATTACAGAAGCCTCCTAGTGCTGTCTTCTGGGTTCCAGCACTTCCTAGAATCTCCACATTGCTGCTTGCCAGGGACATGCCCTGGCATGCCAACTATATTATTCCAGGACTTGCCAGGGCGTCCTTGGAAGGCAGTTTCATGGCTGTATTCTTTGCTGACTGTGCTAAGGGAATCCTCCCCCAGACAGAATTGGAGCTTTTAGGGCCACTTTACGCCATGTTGGCCTTTTTACCCAGCATAAATGGACCAGGGTGTGGGGGGGAGTGGTAAAACTCTCCCCTGGTATACAGAGCTCTGACCTTGGCTGATGTCAAGCAAATTTGTTTGTTCACCACAAAATCCATGAGAGGTTAAGCAAGCTCAGTGGAGTCGTAATGCTCAGTAATATTCTTGTCAGTTGCTCAGTGGTGTTATTAGAGAGACAAGGTGGGTGAGGTAATATCTAAAATGTCATAAGAATTGTCTATTATATAAGCTGTTTTCTTAAATATCGTATCGACTTAATGCATCTACGTCTGCTCTGCTAACAAAGGCAATTACATTGCATGCCACATACCTATTATCTCTTCTCTTATATAAAACATGTTTTTCTCTATTCTATTTAATTAAAATGCATTAATATTTATTCAGATATGTCAATGCAAAGTAAAGGCTAATTGTGCTTTGTATATTTTTAATTCTGTTATGTTTTCAACCCACGTTCTTTCCCTCATCATGGTGCTATTAAATACCTTAAGATAAATATCATTTACACTTTTATTTTGGTTGCACAAACATTTCAAAACCACAGATTACAACATTTTATAAAGTGCTTTCTTGCCTAAAATGTAGAACACTTTCACTTTTCCAGATTTTGATAGTCCATGTTTCATTCATTTTAAAACATTTCATTCCTAAAATGTTAGAATTGAGCCTCATATTATTCTATCCAAGCTTTAAACTAAGTTTAGGGATTTACTCACACTACACCAATCTTATATTTTACCTCTTGCTCTTTAAAGTAGTAATTTAGACCTTTTTCCCAATTGTTTCTCAATTACTCTATTACTCTGGGTGCTGTTTGGTAATAAGCTGACTGTATGGCACATTAAAACACCACTTAACCTGTCTGAAGCTGCTACTTCCATGACTACTCACGTTTATTTCTTTGGGAGGGAGAAACAGTTATAGGATGTAATGGAAATGGTGCTTGCTCTATATACGTGTGGTATATGGCCACATATTGCACAGGAGGTTCATGATCTTTGATTATTTTAAGACCTCTGGCTACTTTTGGATTTCCAGATGATGGTGGTGGCATGTACCACGAAGGGTTTTTAAAAAAATCAACAGTACATGTTTAAAATCAATACTCTATTTTACAGATCAAGAGGCAGGGAAGGATTAATATGATTAGCATTGCTTAAATGTGCTGCTGCAACAAGCATTCTATCCGGTGTAGGGTAAGACTTTACATTTTAGATTTTCATACCGAAATATACAGTGGCTTTGTGGAAAAAAAGGTGTGGAGCATGCAATAAAGTGCAGTATGCCAAAAATATAGTATGTTTCCTCCGATAGTCTTCCTCAGGGACTGCATTTACATTGGTTCTGGGCTATATTAACTTTGCTTTGTTAAAGTATTTCCCTTTCCACTGTCATTTGACCATTTGTTGAAATGATTTTGATTGGTTGATAGCTTTTTTTATTACCACCTTTGCTTGAAGGGATTCCGTTCCAGTTAACATAATACTGGGACATAGTATCAAGAGATTCATAAAACCGTAACTCCACTAATTCTAAGACACTGCAGGCAAATTATATGTACTGGACATAAAGTAATATGATAAGCATTATTGGAAAAGGTGTCACAGAACTGGGAAACATGTATATCACTCTAGTTTCTAATTCCCAGGTATGACAAATATCAGCATGGGACATGTTTATAAATGGCATGAAAAAATCAGTTTAAAACTGAATAGGTAAAGTGCACAATCAGAAGAAAGTTCTGGCCTCAGCGCAATTGTTTAACATTCTAAAGATATGATGTCATTTTTAGCAAATTGTAAGTGAATGGGCTTTGAAGTAAAACTTCAAAAATCCTGAGTCATTTCCTGATTAAAATATAAATGGACTTCCAAAGCTGTCATTACCTAAGTCAGCCATGGGTGCAACCAAATGGCAAAAGCAATTCCTTATTTGAATAGATACACAATACAAACTGATACAGCCATGGTGACAAAGTATTTATTTTCCAAAATAATATTTTTCAGGCACTTTGACATCAAAGCAGGAAATAGTCAATACATTTTTTGTCAATACACTGGCACAAAGCAAAATTCTCCACATTGTGATTTAACAGTTTGGGTAATGTGGAGAGATGATTAGTTAATAATACTAACACTGTGCACATAACACTTGGCCTTTTATAGCACTTTTCATCTAATGATCACAAAGCGCTTTACAAATATTGCCTCACACAGTACTCCTGTGCTGCAGATAAGTAGTATCTTAGAGATGGAGAAACAGAGACATGAAGGCAGATCTAAGGTTGGTGTCAGTTGTCTCAGCTTGATTGACTTCAGCAGAGCTGTGACACCAGCTGAGAATCTGCCTCATGGAGAGGTGACATGATTTACCCAGTTCCATATGGCATATCAGCAGCAGAGCCAGGATTAAAACTTTCTCCTACTCTCAATGTCCACAAAGGACCTGATCAAAAGCCTAGAGATCTCAATAGAAAGATTTCAGTTAGGCTATGGATGAAGCTCAAAGTACATTAATATTACATTATTTATCGATTAGCTATTTTTATGGCTACAGTGACATATTTATGTCATATGTATGACATTATAGGCATCAGTGTTATTAAGATTATATAATGACTAAAGCAAGTAGTTAGTATGTTTCAAATGGATTCAAATGTAACATCTCTACCATCTTATTAATGTCTACTCTTCTCTTTCTGATTCTGTCTCAGTATTTTCTCTACTGCTCTTAAGGTTGCATTGCATTTAGTTGTTTTGCTATTTGGTTACCCGTATTTAGTTAGTTGTTGACATATCTGTGTCACTAATCATCTTATTATCTAAGGGCCTCACAATACTAAACACGCATCCAACTATCTCTAGAAGTGTGTTGCCAGCTTTCATGTTTTTATAATGAATCTCATGACATTTAGTGTTTTTCTTAAAGGCCCAAGTCCTGAAGTCAAGTGACTATGTGAGAAACTCAACTCCCCGCTCTTTCCTCCCCGCCTTCCCCCATTTCCAACCCTTATTGGTGCAGAGAAAAGCTTGGAAACATGAACTCTAAAGGCTCAAAAACCCAATGGGCAAATAAAAGGACCCCAAATGTAATATTTTAAAATTGCATGAGTTTTAAGCAAATCAAGATTTCATGCGACTTCAGTTGTGATTTTTTTTGAATGCTTGGATTTGGTAATACTGGCAGATTGTTGACCACATATCTCTCTCTTCTCTTTCTAAGTTTCTTTCTTACACTGCTAGAATGGTTGATATCTTCCCTGTTGGATTTAATTACTATGTGGTTGTATGCTTATATCTAATGGTCAATCTAATAGTGTTCCCTGAACTCCCATTTTTAAGGGTGATAATATGAATGAGGTGAACTACAGTAGTTTGGAATAAAAAAGAAAGCCCCCACCCCATTTAGCTAATTATCCCTTTCTAAAGCCAAACCCATTTTTAAGGTATTGAAATATTCAGTTACATTATTTTTCATTTTTACACTTCTCCACACAAGAACATAAAATACTGAAATACCATGAGTGTGGCAGTTCTTGCCTCACCAAGATTAAGGAATTACTGAGAATTGCACATAAATCTGTTCTCATGAGATTTTCAGCTCAGTTTTGGGGGCCTGGAGGTTTTGTTATCCATGTGAAATTTTGAGTGCTTATGTGAACCAAACCCAAATTTCAAATTTTTGACATTTTGTCATTACAGTAGTTTATAAACTGGCCAGAATAATATCCACCAAGCTCACTGCTGTTGTTCATGGCTGAGACCTGACGGAACAACTAACACATTCAAAATTCTTCCCTCAAATCCAGAAGACAGTTCTGAACTCTAATATTCTGTTTTCAAAACTTCAGATGCACATCATTGGGATTCTGTGCATGTTGGACAGCAGACTACCAGTTGGGATCTACTCTGTGGACCTGAGAACAACAGTTTGTTCTTTGAATGTATTTTTAGTCTGGATACTTCTAATTGAAGGTACAAGTTAGCTGGTGGTTACAAGTTAGCTGGTACAAGTTAGCTGGTGGTATCAGTGAAGCAATTTCTGTAAAGACATTACAGACATGAATGCATAACAATAAGAGAGAGGCAAAGTAATATCTTTTATTGAACCATTTTCTGGTCCAATAAAAGATATTACCTCATTCACCTTGTCTCTCTAATATCCTGGGACTGATATGCCTACAATTGCACTGCATATAAAAACGAGAGGAGTATTTGTTGATTAATACCAACATCACAACCGTGACAGAGTCATAAAAATATGTACAGTGAGAAACATCATTTATTAGACAGGATCTCTCATTTGTATTATCCTAATATAGTGTTACTATATTTATTATAATCTATGTTAGTGGTTTTCTGTAGCACGTAGAACCATAGTATAATCCTCGATTGCTGCATATTAAGCTTTGCTGGGTTAGGTAAAAGTATCATCCTTCCACAGAGATCAGGAACTTACTGCATCATGCTTTGACTTATCTCTTAGGAAAGCAAAGGGGGCATGGGAGGTGAGGAGGACAGGAAGTAAAAAGCCAATTATATGCTGATTTGCTAATGTTATTTTTCAGATTAAATGCCACTTTGAGTTACAAAAACTCTAGCACTTCAAGCTGTCAGTTTTCTGAATGCTTTCACATGAAGCACTGTCACAGCAAACAGAATGTTGGATAGTCGGGCTCCTTAGGGGAGCAACAAAACTTTGACAGAGGTTTAACAGGCCTTGAAATTATATCCCCAAACCTTGGAAAGCCTGCTGGTTTAGTGGGAAAAGACATAAACCAAGCAAGTTATAAATAAACTCTTTTATCACAGGCAACGGTGTCTTGGTGACTTCAAAGACCAGGCAAAGGATACTGAGTTCTCTGAAGTTCCATAGACAGTAAGAACTTATTATACTGCACAGGCAAATCTTTGACCAGAGCTGCAATTTGATAATGCTAAAGTTTTCTCTTTATTTCCCTCCTCTTGTCCTGTTTTGATATCTTCATTTGAATTTCTGGTAAACTGAGATCACAAAACTATTTCAATCTACATTTGATGTCAAATCTGGTTGTGTTAGTTTTGCACTTTGGTTTCCGGTGTAGATTTTTCTCTAAACTCAAGGCCAATAACAAAATCTGAATATGTGGTATAAACGAATCTATAATGCCATACATGACTTCTTCTATAGGTGAAACATGTCACCATTTCTTCTATCGGTGAAACTGACATGATGAACTTTACAACCTATTAACTTTATCTTATATCATCAGTACCAACACAGGACAGCATTACATGTTCTGGCAAAGAAAAGGTAAGCCTGTTATTAGCGTAGCTAATATTACAGCCATGTGAAATAGTCATTTTTTTCCATCGGGTGAGTTCTGGAGACATGAGATAATATTTGAAATTATCCCAAACTTTCTGTTTATCACAATATTACCTGATATATAGGCCATTTGGAATGCTCAACAATTCCTGAAAATCAAGCCATTTCAAATTCTCTCAGGTTGAGCAACCAAAAATTGAGGGCCCTAAAATCTCATCACTTTTTGAAAATCTTGGCTGTACTAACTATGGGACATTTGTGCTAAAAATATGACACAATGTCCATTCTATAGCACATTTGATTTCTCTAGGCAGAGTCAGATTTTCAGATTTCAGCTCATTTAACATGTAATGAGCAAAAAAGTCTCTCTCATCATGGATAAATTTACTTTTTTCTTTCCTGAGTGAGGCTGCTTCTAGTCAGTAAGGTACCTTTTCATGAGATGCTACCTGTAGTGATGCGGGACTCACTGACACGGCACCTCCTGCTGGTCATCCTGGGAATTAGCTCTTCAGCACTTGGAGCGCCCTCTGCTGGCTGGTGTCTTGCCTGCCACTGGCTCCCATGTCCCTCCCATACCCAGGTGCCCTTTGCCCTGGGGTTCTGCCCCAGCAGTACCCCCACACTCTGGGTCTCCCCTCCCAGGGGAACCTCCAACCCTCTAAACCCACCTTGCCTCAGTGGCTACTGCCAGTCATCATCTAGCCACCACTCACTGGGGCAGACTGCAGTCTGTAATGGCCACTCATTATTGGCAAGAGATGTTTGGACCTGCTGCCTTTGCCTATCCCCAGGCTGTATCTCTGCAGCCCCAGTACCTTTGTTGGCCTTCACCAACGCCTGGAGCCTGGGGGTTTACCAGGCTGGAGTTCCCCAGCTCCCTTTTCCCTTCCCCTGCACTGCTCTGCTTCAGGTACCATGCTCCCAGACAGCTAGCCCTTCTCCCTCCAGGGCTGAAGAGAGACTCCTCCGGCTCCTGGCCCCCAGCCCTCTTATAAACGCCAGCTGGGCCCGGATTGAGCTGGCCACAGCTGTGGCTGCTTCCCCACTCAGCCTAGTTTGACTGTTTCAACCCTTGTTTTACTGGAGTGGGGCAGCCGCCCCACTAGACTACCATCAATGTGGAAAGAGTCAAGTCAAGTAGAGGTATGCATAAGGCAGAGAGATCAGGACAGCATCAACCTGTGAAATGACTGGTATCAGGGTTCTGTCAAATTTGTAGGGGCACATTGTGGTTGATGCAAGCATCCAACTATAATTTGAGAGTTTCGTCCTTCTTCCCCTTGTTCAAGAGATCCTGAAAGAGGAGAAAGATAATCCTGGATTTAACAAAGTTAATTGTGACATCCCCTTGTCAGTCTGTACTGCAACATTATCTTGCATAATGTCTGCAGGCAACTTGTTTTACTTATACCAGAGGACTGTGTACTTTTCTCTGCGTTCAAGGAAAATCATGTCAGACACAAATACACAAAGGAAACAATGAAGCACAGAGTATTATCATTGCCAAAGCCAAGGAAAGAAGTTGACCATCTGCCAGTATTTGCGGAGAACCAACGGAAGGAGCTTTACTCCAAAGGACACAGGCTGTGGAGTACAGAGGTGCTAGGATCTTTCATGTCAGACAAAGACAAAGAAGAAATGTTGCACCTGTTTCTTGTGCCAAAGAAGCAGACCTGATTTTGTTTTGCACAGTGGTAGATAAGTACCAAAGGGCCTGTATCTATATCCTAGACACATTCGTACGCTCTCTAGTATAAACTTATCCCTGCCTGCTGAAAACAGCTAATGTCTTATCACAGAAAAAGCAAACTCAGAGATAGACTCTAAAGCAAACAACATAAAATAACATCTGTACAAAAAGCAATTTATTTTGCCAGTAATTTTGTGTCCTCTTTCTTATTTTAAAGATAGATATGGATACATCACACCTTGTCTCTTCTGTCTGATCCTGTTACAAAGAAATTATTGTGATTTCACCACAAATCTAGCATTATGGAGTTTTTACCTACTCATGTCAGTGCTACCACATAAGATTGATGGTGAGAGAGAAGACTTTTATTTAAATACAAAATGCCTAAGATTCATAAAAGTAACTAGTGAGTATGGATCCCTCCAGATCTGGGTGGCTAATTTGAGACATCTTAAAAGGGGGAGATATTTCAAAGGGCGGGTGCTCAGCACTTTCTGATGTCTCTCTAAATGCCTCAAGTTTGGCACCCAAAAATTTGAGGTACCTAGAGTCACCAGTTATTTTTGAAAATCTTGACCAAATATTTTTTCCTTGCAAAATGCACAAAAGACACTTGAAAGATGGACTCATGTAATTTTAAAAGCTAATGCACCTTGTGGGATTTTCAAAAGCACCACCTGCATCTTTAGGCATTTAAATACCTTTAAAAATCTGGCCCAGTGTGGGGCCTTAGATAACTGTGACCTCCACCTTACATATGTTAGGAAATGTAGTGATGGTAAACATTCCCATTTGGCAGAAGGAGAATTTGTAAGTAGCCGTGTGATTAATTTACATATGGAAGTTTATCACCATTGGCAACAGTGTGTGTGATGTACAATTATTGACGTATAAAGAATGGGGTATATTTTCAGCACATGACTTATGAGTTCTAATAACAATTCATTCGCGAATAATCTGCTTTGAATGGTGCAAAAAACATACCCCTAACATTAGCAGACCATATCCATATGATGGTAACAAATATATTTTAATATTGACTGCAACAAGTTTATTTCTAATATCAAACAATCTTTTTTAACCCCAATTTTATTTTGGGACAAAAAAGAATAAATGTAGAAAAAGGTGGAAATAGCGTCTGAAGATATCAGTCCCCTTTGTAAGAAAAGAGAATAGTAAAGGAATACATTGAGTATCTCTTCACAACCTTCTTTTTCGTTTAATTTTTCTTTTACTCACCCTGCTGCCCCTCCTCATTCCATCATTCCGTCACCATCTTGACATTTCCTGCGCCATGATTCTCCCTTGATCCTTTCATCACCATGCTAACTTCATACATTCCTTCAGGATCCTGCAAGACTTTCTGTTTTTCTCACTCGCTCCTGAAGATTACAACCACACACAAATGAAGGGCTGTTTGGGATCAACTTATTACAGCCCTCAGCCACTTCACTATAGATGAACATAGCTAATCTTTATTTGGTCAGGTTCAGGCTATGGACTCTGTGCATCATCCATCATGTATTTTTGTAGCTGACCATGATATTCTCTGGTTTGGTCATAGACATTAAATTACTTAAGGACAGGCTAGTGACGGTCTATCAAAGGTTATTTCATGGAGGCAGGCAACAGATTCTCATTTACTAAACATGGTTACAATATGGTTGTAAGTAGAACATCTTCGGGGGACACGTACACTCTTTCCTTTTGAATTCAGAAATCTTTGGATTACTTTTCAGTTCTGAATTCTGAGCACCTATATATAGCCTCTCAGTCTCTTTGGATGGTATCCCAGTATGCTGTGCTGCGCTGTTTGCCGTAGTCCTCAGGCACTCTAAAGAGTGTTACAGTAAACTGTAACCTCAACATAGCCCTCTGCCATTTCTAAACCCACCCCTTTCACAAGTGACCCAATTAATGTGTATATATATATTTTACTTAGTTTTTTCTGCCAAATTATATACCCGACAGTGAAACTCTACTCTTCTGTCTTCACTAGCTAACTTTACTCCCCACACTGAGATTTCAGTAAAAAGCATGTGAAAAACAAGACTTGTTGAATTAACATCCTAAAGTTTCAACTGTCTCTTAGTAGGTTCTTAATCTCACCACAGATCCACAATGGAAAAAGTATTTAAAAATAAAACGACTTTTTTCTGTATTTTTGGCTACTCTCACCTGTTCTGTGCCAACACTAGTCCTCATCTTAAGCACTCACAGTGTAGAAAAAAACATGAGCAATTCTTCTCATATTCTGAGCTGGTGCCCACCAACCACTTCCCCTGGCAGTGTACATAACTTTCTGAACTCTTCACAGTCCAGTCAATTGACTGATGAAGTGAAAGGGATGTAGAAAAGGTTAGATGCTTGGACTATTGGCAACATGTCTTCCAGTCACTTGATCTTAAATTTTCTGAGAGAGAGAAAACTTTTAGTCTTGAAGGTAGGAATGATCGTTACTACTTCTTAAGATAAGGTGATCTCCTTTATGTTTTCTATATCTTTCTGCAAAAATATAAATTAAAAATATAATTTCTGTTTTTTGAAAATACCCTCTCAAATTTCTATTTATACAGTTACCAAGTAGGAAATTATCAAAGCCATCACACACTACACATTTCATAGTACTCAGCACATGAAACCTGTGGCATCACCTGTTCATCTTTCACTATCAGGATTTATTCCACTGAAACCCTTTTGTTCTCCTACAGTAGAGTCTTGAAAATCAGGAGTTTATTAGTCACTCGCTAACCTATCTAATACTAATCAGTAATATATGATCTGATTGCAACTTTTTCATCATATGCTTTTAACCTATTATACTGTTGCTATGCTTTTGGGTAGTTAAAAAGGAGGGAAAAGTATACAGCAAATAGGTTATGGAAGTTAGCCTTCTACATCTCCTTACTTTTACCTAGCGACTCTGTCTTCATAATCACAGTGTTGTCCGGTGGAAAGGGGTGGTTGTAAGATCTACACATACGTATATATTATCCACCTACAACTTAAATATACAAAGTGTGTTGAGAAATCCTGGAGATGTGTTTGGGCCTGATCCTGGACCAACTAGATTCAATGGGAGTTTTGCCATTGCTGTCACGTGTTTTCAGTGTACAGTTAGGACCTACTCCAGAGCCCACCGTAGTCAAGAGGAGTCTTTTTGGATCAGTAGGTTCTGCATTCTGGATCAGGCATTTAGTTATAAATAACAGACATTGATATTCATTTCTTCCGGCAATACAATGGAAAATAAACAAAATGTTATCTGTTGCAGGTAACTTTTGCCATTTATGGTAATGAAAGCAGGCACCATTACCAGATAAGATCACATCCAAATGATTCACGCTTCATGTTTGAAGCCTGATTAAGAATGAGTGGGGAGATGGCAGGGGAGCTTGTTATCACAACAGGGTTTTTAATTGATTTGCCACTAATATAGGCACTTATGTTCTTTGGAAAACACACTGCTTCGTATTTTAACCTTTCTCAGCTACCTTCACTGCTCTACAGCCAAAATGCTTCTGAAATAAATGTAGTCAAACTTTAGTAATTCTGGGTCACTGAGAACGAAAATGATGCTTAAAATTGTTGATTGGCTCTAGTTTTCAAGACATGCTATTGGGTCAGTATATACGACCCTTGACTTGGGAATGGCGGAGGATAAGTGAGTTATAAAGGGAAGGGATCTCAATTTAAACCAGAAATGACTAAAATACATCTTTGACTGGATCTATGACTAAATCTATGACTAGGTTTGGACAGTACTTGCAAAACAATGAATGATGCAATCTGAAGCTGGTATTGCATCATACATGATATGAATTGCATCATGTTATTCCTAGAAGTCATGGATGATGCAATCATAATGAAGCTTACATCACTCTGCTGAACAAATTGCCCTAGATCAGCTCTAGAAATCATACAGTGTCGTGCTCTCTTATTTGTCAGTGTTTGATTTTGCAAAGGGACACATTTCTGTTTAGCCAAAGTGAGCAGAGATGCCTCGTACTTGTGTGAACAGTGCAGATCACTTCTGCTATGTTTGTGGTGAAGTGACTTTTGCATCACAAAAGCGCAGTATAACCACTATGGTTAAGAAAGCCTATCACCTTTATTTTGGCTGCAAAATTGGAGATCAGTACAAGAGGTGGGCCCCACACATATGCTGCAACGCTTGTGCAACAAATCTTCGCCAGTGGTTGAACAGGAAAAGGAAATCTATGCCTTTTGCAGTGTCAATGATTTGGAGAGAGCCAACAGATCATACCAGCAATTGTTACTTCTGCATGGTGCCTCCAGTTGGGAAAGGTGTGTCAAAGCAGAAAAAGTGGACTGTGCATTATCCAAACATTCCATCAGCTATACGCCCAGTACCCCACGGAGAAGGACTGCCGGTTCCTGATGCACCAGAATCATTCTCACTTGAGTCAGACGAGGAAGAGGATGAAACTTCTGGTCCTGAACCATCGATGTCACAGGACCCACATTTTCTCCCATCCTCCTCCTCTGAACCACACCTCCTAACACAAGGTGAACTGAATGACCTTGTCAGGGATTTGGAACTACCCAAGAGTAAGACAGAGCTTTTGGGCTCCAGACTACAGCAGTGGAATCTCCTGGCAGGTGATGTTAGGGTTTCAATGGCCTTATGGGTCTCAATGCAGAACTGAGGCCTTATTGTTAAAAAACAACAACAGTGAGAATGTTTCAAATAGCACATTGTCTCTCTATCATAGGTACCTATATGGTCAGTGTCTCTTCAGGCCTCATAATCATTAATGTGTTTACCTTCAGAAGACCCTGGTGAGGCAAAGAAGAGCTATCATCCCCATTTTACAGATGGGGAACAGACACACAGAGAGGCTAAGAGATGTGTCAAAGGTCACACAAGAAGTGTGTGGCAGAGCAGGGAATTAAATGTAGGTCTCCAGCATCCAAGAATAACAGCCTAACTCCTGAGCCACCCTTCCTCTTTTTTTCAATCACTTTCCTTGCTTTCACCATTGCTCTCAAATGTTGGGTTTGGAGGGTTGTGTGGGTAGGTGGGTTATAATCACAGTTGCCAACTTTCACACGGTAAATAAGTGCCCCGACTTTCACAATCAGCCAAAAAACAAGCTAATCCCATTTCAAAACAATGCCAAAACAAGCCAATC
Source organism: Chelydra serpentina (assembly GCA_037349315.1). Taxonomy (NCBI): domain Eukaryota; kingdom Metazoa; phylum Chordata; order Testudines; family Chelydridae; genus Chelydra; species Chelydra serpentina. Next base: position 25,138,857 of record JBAIAC010000048.1, read on the forward strand.
CCTAAGAACCCCAACACTCTATGTGACTAGATCCCCCCCGGTGTGCAGTCTGGGACTGTGGTGGGTCCACTGTGCACCTCTGACTCTTTCTCCCCCTTGCCCCTGCTTACCCCCCCATGCCCCTGCTTACTGGGAGCTGATCAAAAAAATGAAGCAACAAACTACAACAAGCTACAAGCCAAAAACTAGCCAACAAGCAACTCACAAGCCAATTAAGCCAAAAACAAGCCCAATTTCTGCAGGGTTTTTTTTTCCCGTGGGTTTGTCATGTCTGGTTATAATACTGCTAATCAGTAAAGAAGGTCTTAACATTAATAGTTTCACACTTTCAAGTTCACTTGACTAGTTTGCCCCTGTGATCCCTAAGAAAATTCTGCCTATTTCTTGTTTATAGATGGCTAGGGGACTAGCACTAAGAAAGGCTGGTTGGGGTGTGAGGGCTTTCTGACACGTGTGCAAGCTTTATTCATGGAACACTCTGTTTCTCATGTAAGGTCTTTGATGCTGAACAATCCATTTTATTCAGGGGATCACGTTTCACCTCTAATATACTTAAGTTTTGTACGTGGTTCAAGAATCACCATTAGGGTTGTTGCTTTTTCAGTGTTTTGGTCTTGGCGACCTAACAAATCTGCAGCCAACAAAAACTCATTCTTTCTGTTTCATGCCCAAAAAATATCATCATGTAACTAACAAATATCATATTTTGGTTACAGTATCAGATGGGCAGAGCTTGTTACCTCCCAGCAGATTAACCTTTGAATCTGTACCGATTCATTAACTGTGCACATCAGTCACCAGACTGTAGTAAAATTTATTGCAATTAAACACTGCTGCACTGTAGAGGCTGAATAGGATTCTCCGTTATCAGCGCTGTTAATGGCTTTCTGAACTGTTGCCAGTTCATTCACCCCACCCAGCCTTCAATAATAAAATAATTTTGACATAGGGCCCATGTTTCAACATTTTTAATAAAAACAAAATAAAAAAATCCATCCGTAGCAGAGCAGTAAAGTTTCCCCTCTCTTTCCTCTTTGCCAAAACTAACAGAAAGGAAAATGTCAGCCTGGCCTGGCTCCAAAAAAGGAGGAAATTGAATGGTCTTAGTTCTGATTCTTTGACTAGTAGCATTGTGTACATAGAAGACTTGAGTCCTGGGCTCATTTTGATGGATCTGAAACACAGATAAGAACATAGAAGACTAGATGCTGTAATTTATAGCCAATGATTCTGTTTAAGATCTTTCAGTACCACATAACAAATCAATGTGATTTAGAAAATAACATGGTTTCTGCCATTGACATAAGCCATATGTGAACTACTAAGCTACTATGTAAGCCACAGTTATAAATTTTAGTCAGTAGGAGGAGATGCTTTATATTTTTGTGCTCAAAACAATTTAATCCATTATCAAAATTCTGAAAGAGCCCTTGCTAAATTGCAGTCTGGAAATGTACTGGAAGTTCTCTCTTACACTAAGTGAAGATATAAGACTGTCTTCCAATCAGTTTCCTATGCAATTCATTCAGGAGAATATGACAGTAGCATCTGTTTTAACAGCACAACCTCTGTATCGTTCAATATTGTTACTGCTTTATCAAAGCACATTAGCAATACAATCAAGAGATTAAATTACATATGGGGTATTTCTGATATGGATGGCAGGGGATGCAGATCTGTAATGAGTGGGACAGCTAATTAGCCATAGCAAGACTCCAATAGCAGATAAATGGGCCCAAATCTTCCCTGCAGATATTACCATTTTTTAAAATAGAGTTTTTAGCTCACCCTGAACTTCTTGCTGGGACGGTTCATGAGCGCTTGTCCTGATCACCGCAGTCTGACCTTTCTGGCAGTTTTGATGGCACAAATGAAAAATTAAAGGGCCTTCCCTCAGTATATTGAGCTTGATTCCTGATGTGGTACCATAATGTCTCTGAGCTTGATGCACATTGGGTGAATGAGCTACCAGATGACTCTTACAGGCCCACGGTTTTCCAAGCACCATGCAAAATGTATGTGCTCCCACCACGTAGGCAAAATCCCACACTTTCACATATAAACAGCCATTTGCACATATAGTTGCCTGATTTACACACACAAACATCAAGCTACACAGGCAAATGTGGGATTTTGCTCATTTAGGCCTAGGTTATGAAGCAGTCCTATGAAACTGCACATGAAAGGAAAATGCCATAAGACTAGACTACAAACTTCTGCACCACAGCCCACCCTGCTCTTCAGTCAGGGTAGGGGAAGAGACCAGGGGCTAAGGTCCAGACTTGCAAAGGTATTTAGGCATTGCTCTGTTCAGCATTGCAACACTTAAGTCTCATTTTCAAAAGTCATTTAGTCATCTAGAAGTCTAAATCCCATTGATTGTCATTGGGATTTTGGCTCCCTTTTGAAAATGAGACTTCTGGCATTGCAACTCTGAGTTCAGCAATGTCTAAATACCTTAACAAATCTGTGCCTAAATGTCCCCTACTCTCCACGTAATAGCACCATCCCTACTTGTCTCGTTAATGTGCCAGCCAGCAGAGCTCATTGGACTTAAAGGGGTCATGTGAAGATGTAGTGGATCTACACAGTATATCCCCCTGCTTGGGCAACAAGAAACCCAGAGGAATTGTGACTCTTAAGGGCTGTCTAAATCATAATTCCTTGGGCAGTTATGCACCACACCCTTACTCAAGACCAAGTAAACATTCAATCTGACTTTTAACATGAACATACAGATTCTCCTGCTGCATGAAAATTTGATCTGCTAACTTCCTTATGGAATGAATATAAAATAAACAGCAAATATATACCCAGGGAATATTTGGCATTATATACATTCATTGTATAACTTCAAACATATCGCAGGTTTTTGACAACGTAAAGTATTTGGAAGCAAATGTAGTGCTAAGGAATAGGAGCAGATTTGCAAGGTGAAAAGACTATATAAAAGGAAATGAATCCACTTTTTTGACTGCACTTTTAAACAAATAATGGCAGGAGGTGAACATTTCTCCTTCTCATCATTAGTCTATGAAGTGGGCTTAGAAAAATGTGTTTGGACTGCCCTGCCAAAGTGTTACTACCCCTGACAGTTAGCAAAATACTGGATCTTAAAGTGAGGGAGTCAGGTAGTTTATTAAAACATTTGCATGTGTTATTGAATGTTAACTATGTTCAACTTCAATAGTTCACAAAACCTAAAAGAAAATTAACATGTGTAGCTCCTCAATGAGTCTCCCTCCCAGCAAAACTGTTTGAGTCACATGCTGTTGTTGACATCATAATTAGTTCCTGTTTTGGCCAAAAAGAGAATTTGCCAGGACCAGTAAAGTTCAGTGGAGAAACTATCAGACTTAGGTACTTTTTCAAATTTTACCCTAAGTGACTTAGGAGACTTTGGTCCAGTTTCAAAAGTGACTTGAGTACTTAAGGCCAGATTTTTAAAGTATGTAGGTGCCAACAGATGCAAATAAGCCCTAGTGGAATTTTCAGAAATACTTAAGAAGTTTAGGCACATAAATCCAATTGAAACCTATGGGAGTTAGGCACCTAACTTGCTTAGACGCTTTTGAAAATCCCACTAGATACTAACCTGCATCTTTAGATGCCTAAATACTTTTAAAAATGCATCCCTCAGGTGCTTTTGAACATTTTACCGAAGAAAAAAGGTGTGTAAATCTGGGGTAAGACTGTAGGACTTGTGAAACTATTAAAGTTTTAGTTCCTATTCAAATGAACTCCCAAATAGTCAATAATACACCAAAAGTATTTTAATAAATTAGTGACAGCCATGCAGAGATAGGGTGACCAGATGTCCCGTTTTTATAGGGACAATCCCGTTTTTTTAGACTTTTCTTATATAGGCACCTATTATCCCCCGCCCCGTGTCCCATTTTTTCACAGTTGCTATCTGTGATGCAACAGCTGTGATGCAGACAGTTGCTATGTGTCACCTATGCAGAGATGACCATGCCTGCCGATGCAGGGGAGGGCAGAGTGAGGGCAGCTGGCTTCAGCAGTGTTCCTGAGCATGCTCAATCCATATGAGCATGCTCAGTACAAGCCAAGCAGCAAATTGGGAGAGAGGGTCATGTGACCCTGCATGGCCCTCCCACATCGCCTCTGCATCCATGCTTAAAGAATACTGCATTCATTCTTAATACCATCTTTTTTCCCTCTCTTCAATTTCAGCCTGTTTTTACTAGACAACATTCTAATGCACCCTAGAATTAGAGATTATGAGCTTCATTCTCATTTATACTAAGGCTCATTGACACCAATCTGGCAGTGTAAAGCGGCCTTAAAGTGGTCCCAGAGAAGTTTAAAGAGACTTTATTGTAAATGAAAATCAGGCCCTGTGTTTTAAAAAATTGTCTGTTATATTACAGCCCCAAAAGTTTAATGGAGCTACTCTGGATACTTGAACTGGTTTAACAGAGAGGAGAAGGTAGCTCTAGATGACATCAGCCATGACTGAGATAAAAGAATGCTGATATTCCCCCATTTCTTTGTTGGAATCTGTGGGTACCATATTTTAAGATCTAAGGGCCAGACTTTCAAAGGCATTTAGGCACCTACATAGGTGCCTAGTGGGATTTTTAATAGTGCCTTGATGCCTAATGTCCATGAAAATCTGCCCCAAAACCACTACTCCTAGAAGATCCACAATTTTGTGCTTTATGGGCCAAAAGAGAAGACTGCACTGGTCTTACGTTGCTGAGAAGCTATAAAGATAGCTATGTAGCTAACTCTGCCTAAAGAAGGAAGATATTGGGCTACATCCTGCTCTTATTTCAACTATACTAAATCCGGATTAATTCTGTTAAAGTCAGTGGAATTACTCCAGTGTAAGTAAGAGCACAACTTGGCCCCCGGGTACCATATGTTCTGTATTTACTTCTCAACATGATTAGAACAGAAGTAGAACGTTGATAAAATCTGCCATTTAAATCAATAAGGGACTATAATGACATGTAATTTCTCTAGTAGTCACCAGATTTTCCTAAATACACTTTCCCTAGCTGAAGTGCTACCAGCAAAATGTAGAACATCACGCCATGGGAATAATAGTCAGCTTTCAGGCAGCTGGTAACTTATATCTCCCAAAGTGCCTGCCCTTCTCTCCCACATTGTGTTTTATCCAACTTTAGGTTCTAGACAAGCCAGATAACTAAATGGTTCATCTTAATTACTATTTCATGGTCAATATATGATGTAACAACTGTCTGAAAGTTACAGATTCATGTTTCAGTTTTATGCAGTATTGTGGTCGTTGGCCTCAGTACTAAAACCAAAATAAATGTGAGCATTTTTGGACCCTTTGCTACAACTACACCATGCATTCCTTTCATCTTTCTTTCTGGAGACATCATACAATAGTTTCCTTGTTTTAGACCTTCAGCATTGTTGACATTAATGCAATTATTTTTGACAAGTTGAAAATCTTCTTGTAATTGAGTTTGTATTTGACTTCAACGTTTGTCCCATTTGGAAAGCCCTGTTAACAGATTTCAAGCTGTGATAATAATATTTCCTTCCTCTATTATCAAACATTCTAATCTATTTTCTTGCCAGACCAGCACTACTCAAAATGGCTACAAGATATTTTTAAAGGTAGAAAAGGTCCTCTTTTTAAAAAGCCGTGCTGCTTTTGATTTGTATCGTAATGTCCAGTGCTTCCCAAACAAAACGAAAGAGAGTATTAGTACATAAAATCAATAATCTGTAGTTAGAATTTAACAGAGCTACGGTCTGTGTAGCTTTACAGAAAGTGTTATATTTTTTGGAAACTACCATGTGATATATATGTATTATATTTATTAATGAAAATAGGGGGGGAGGGATAGCTCAGTGGTTTGAGCATTGGCCTGCTAAACCCAGGGTTGTTAGTTTAATCCTTGAGGGGGCCATTTAGGGATCTGGCGCAAAAATTGGGGATTGGTCCTGCTTTGAGAAGGGGGTTGGACTAGATGACCTCCTAAGGTCCCTTCCAACCCTGATATTCTATAAAGATATTTGCTTCTAATTTATTTGTCTTTTCAGCTGTACCTCCTCCTCCTAACCTTTTCTTACACGGGTTATTTTCTTTTCTTGTATGAAAAATCTTACTTCCACACTCAAAGACAAACGAAAGCCTGGAAAAATTAAAGGCTTCAATCTTACCAGTCTTGAACTGCTTGTCAGAGAAATTACTATTCACAAACTTTCTCATTTAAGGCACACTGACAGTGAAGTTATCGTTTTGGTTTCAGTTGATTTTCTTTTTTTTCCTGGCAGAACAGTTTCAAGGCATTTATTCTGAGCTATCCATGCCAGGGATCACATTACTCTTAAAAATAGAATCTGGGATCTTTTTTTTCTGAGTATCTGATGGTTTGGATTTAAGAGATAAATATCAGCTTCTAGTTCTCCCTTCAACACTGTTTATATAGATATATAGATATTTAAGGCCAAAGATGCATTCTTCCCATACCCACTGGTCCTGTCAAAAAAATTAAGGAACAAAAGACAAGGCATTAATAGAAACTCTGCCAAAACAACCAAACAAAGGGCAGTTACATGGAGGATCATTTTTAAGACATGCCCATTCTAACCGCCCCCATTCTCAGGCTATATCAACTGTCTGCCCCCAAGACCGCCAGGTTCGGCAATGATGTCTACTACTGGTCCTCAGATATTAGGGGGCATGGAAGGGTGCGTGCATATGAAGTCTTATTTCAAACATTGTTCCGATTTTATTATAGATTTTTCAGGATGTATAGATGCTAAATTCGGATCAGAGCGATGGTAATGGATGACCTTAGATATTCTTGCATTGATGTAATTATTGGCAATTGCCCTTATATCTTTTCTCTGCAAAACTCAGGGGCAAGTCCTGTCTTTCCCAACTGGTGCGGAAGGCTCAGAACCATAACTACAAGGACGCAATTAGGTTTATCATCTGCAGTGGAGGGGCTAGGCTGTGCTTTTCAGGAGGCTTCCTCTGCCCTTGTGCACAAAGGGAGTGGCTAGTTCCCAAGAAGAGGCTAGACTGGTAGTTGTGAGACTACACAGATTCGCCATTCGCAATGGTCAGAAGGGTGTTACAACCGTGAGGCTGTAGTAGCTGCTGTGGAGCCATTCTGTTGCTGCCTCTTGAGATATGGACAACACCCCACCACCACCACCACCAGCAGCAGCAGCTCTCCTGGACCTTCTCAGCATACAGGCGCTGTATTAAAGCTGTGCACCAAGAAGAGCATTTGTGCCTAAAGAAGTAACAGTCTCCATACAGACAAGCTATCAGCTGTCTATGGGTTGCAAAAAAATGTAGCTGTGAGACTTTTGATGATAGGCGGAATTACAATACATTGCAAACCTCTTAAGCCAATGACAAAACAGTGTTTCTCTGCTATCTGGGTTCCACTAATAGATTATGTTAATAGAACTTGTTTCCAATTTTAAAAAAATGAAGAATTGCCTGTTTACTAGAGCTGGTCAAATAATGAAAAAAAGATTTGCAAGTATAGTCATTAATAAAATACTCAAAATCAGTTTGCTTCTCTTTGTGGGTTCTTGTTATTTGGTATTACCAAATATTCCTACTGTGCTCCTGCTGGCACAGTATCCATAAAAATCTTGATGAATCCCAAAAGTTTCATGAACAGGTGCGAGAAATGTGGTGGTGTTCATAATTTCCTCTCTATTCTCCCTCTTAAAAAAAAATTAATTAATCCAGTCAGAGAACAGGAAATGTGACCAGTTGCATAGTATGAATGGCAAGCAGGGTTCTCTCATGCCTGAAATTTGAGGGAATGGAAAGAAAAACCTGCAAAGAGCAAAACCACGGGAAACGTGCAAACGAACCCTGTGTGATGCAAAAATGCTGATTTTCACAGGACTTTAACACTGGTACTCAAGGCAGTTAGCTTAGAACATTGAGAAATATACAAAAGATGTGACTTGTATGATAGAGGGGTTATTAAATATTTTGTAATTGATAATTTGCTACCATAATTCATTGCCTTGTTCTAAATCAGTCTCTGCAGTGTCATGCTCCCTGCTAAAAGCTCTAACAACATTCAGCTCCAGCTAGCTCTAACATAAATCTATAACTTAGCATTTAACTATAAATTGCATTTAAATACCAAAATTCCTAATGCCAGCGGAGACTGCTTTTTGAGCTGAAAAGTACAGGAAGAGCACCTAGACTCCCAGTGTCTGCTCACAGAGTCATAGCAGCCACAGCAGCTGTGTCGGCCTGTCATCTGCCCTTCCCATTAAAGGAATACTGCTGTGGGTAATAGACAACAGGATAAATGGGAATGGATCCCAAGTGAATGAGTATCATTCACGTAAATATGATTCAGTGGAAAGTCATCTAACGCCTACTAGTTCGCTCTTAAACTGCATCCTAATCTTTTACTGCAGCGGTTCTCAAACTTCATTGCACCGCAACCCCCTTCTGACAACAATTACTACACGACCCCAGGAGGGGGGACTGAAGCCTGACCACCACCCTGGGTGGGGGAGGTCAAAGCCCAAGCCCCACCGCCCCGGGCAGGCTTGTTCAATCCCAGGCAGGGGAGGGGCAGCCTGTAACCTGAGCTCTGCCACCCTGGGGTGAAGCCCTTAGCCCCGGATGGTGGGGCTCGGGCTTCGGCTTCAGCCCCAGGCGGTGGGACCTGGGTTTCAGCTTTGGCTCCGGGCCCCAGCAAGTTTAACACCAGCCCTGGCGACCCCATGAAAATGAAGTCATCACCCACTTTGGGGTCCTGACCCACAGTTTGAGAACGGCTGCTTACTGTCAAGTACTAAGGCAGTATGATATGTTTATGTGCTTAACCCTTTTTTATTCATTTCCTTATATGAATGGTTTGTTTTCTTTTGATATGTAAAGATTTACTAACACAAACTTGAGTGAATGAACTAGAGTGTGGATTCCAATTTTGTATCTGTTTGTACTATATAAATTGTCTTATAATGTCATGTGCCTTCTCAGGCACTTTCTAAAATACCCGCTTCTGAAACTCTTATGAGAGGATTCCCCTGGGGACGATTCTAGTTCTCAAACTCCCTTATTCAGTACAAAGAATGAAAGCTCCAAAGCTATTACAAGGCTGTAGGACTTCAAAATTTAATCTGTTGATATTAAAACTGTAGGAACTGAAATTCCTGATATCAAGTATTTCGGAGACCCATTTGATGTATTATCAATCTAATCTTATTATTCAATCAGACTAGGGATTGAAGGTCAACTCATCAACCAGACTGATGAGTCAGCATCAAATTGGGTTTCATATATGAAGGCTTTGAAGGATTAGATTTTTATCTGTAAATCTTGGTAACCATAATGTCACCACTCACAAACAGAAGAAAAAAATTCTGTTGATAATAATCAAAATGTATAGATATGCCAAGTAATAAAAATACTTCTTGAGAACTTATTAGAGATTGATTTAAGGATGTTTTGCTTTGTATATTTTGATATGTGATGTTGACAATTTGTGTTTTAATGGCTATAAAGTTTTAATTTTTTTAATCTTAACATCGACTTTCCTTAAATAACTATTGTCTGACTGCCCCACACATAATTTTCCACAACTGTGAAAATTTAAATGGATAAATATTGTCAAAAAATACTTTAAAATAAACAGTTATATTATCAGTCAAAAATATAAATAAATAAAAAAATAGAATTCTGCCATCCTACTTATATGGTGCTGTATATAAAAAAGATAATGTGAACAGAACAAAAAATACCCTACAGAAGTACATTCTCTATGTTTAATTATGTGTTATCTGGATGCACGTGAGTGTAGCAGAAACCTAAATGATAATGTGCCAAACAATTTTACACATTCTGTCGTATTCCATCCTAGAGGAGGCTGCATTTGGTGTTGGATGAATTATGCAGCATGTATACAAGAATATGCTTTCCACCCCCTTATTCCCATAAATGAACATGCAGGACAATGTGGTTTTTAGTAATAGCTTACTTAGTTTATTTTTATCCTGATGCTCAGACACTAGCTTACTGATATGTGATTTGAAATTAATTACAGATTTAGGTAATGTTTAATGTTTTATATTTTTATAACTGATGCATAGCAATAAACAAGAAATGGAGAGAAGATAAAGAAGGAAACATTAGAAATGGAGTTCTCTACATATTGTAGCAATGAAAGTGGTTTACCAATCTTGCCAGAGTAGCACATTTTATTCGGTGGGAGGGGGAGCAGGGAAGGTTATGACTGCATAGGTTTAACATTTGTGGGATGGAATGTAATTGCTTCCATTATTGAGCTTTGCTGCTGCATTCTGACTCATACCTGCACATGCTACTTTCCATGTGTGAAATTTTCAGTCACTCCTCAGCCTCTGTGAACGAACACATGCTAAATGAGCAGATTTAGGACATCTTTCTGGTAGTCTTAAATGCTAGTGTTGGGCTGCTGTAGTGTTTTCCCCGCCACAGGGAGGTTGAATTTAATTATATTATGGTCACTATTACCAAGCAGTCCAGCTATATTCATCTTTTGGACCAGATGCTGTGCAGTACTTAGGACTAAATCAAGAATTGCCTCTCCTCTTGTGGGTTCCAGGATTAACTGCTCCAAGAAGCAGTCATTTAAGGTGTCAAGAAACTTTATTTCTGCATCCCGTCCTGAGGTGACATATACCCAGTCAATATGGGGATAGTTGAAATCCCCCATTATTACTGAGTTTTTTTATTTTTATAGCCTCTCTAATCTCCCTGAGCATTTCACAGTCACTATCACAATCCTGGTCAGGCGGTCGGTAATATATCCCTACTGCTATATTCTTATTATTTGAGCATGGAATTACTATCCATAGAGATTCTATGGTACAGTTTGGTTCAGTTAAAATTTTTAATTAATTTGATTCTACGCTTTCTTTCACATATAGTGCCACTCCTGCACCAGCATGACCTGTTCTCAATAGCACAGCCAGGTCCGGAGCGCAGGGGGAGCTGCGCTATAAAAAGGCGCCTCCCCCTGTACTTACCCGGCAGAGCTCCAGGTCTTCGGCGGCACTTCGGCAGCGGGTCTTCACTCACTCCGGGTCTTTGGTGGTACCCACTGCCAAAATGCCACCGAAGACCCGGAGCGCCGCCAGGTGAGTGCAAGAAGCGGCACTTTAAAAGAAGCAGCGCCGCTTCCTTTTTAAGGCGCCGCTTCTGCTCACAGGGGGAGTGGCCGCTCCCCCTGCTCCCCACCCCCCGGCTACGCTACTGCCTGTTCTGTCCTTCCAATATATTTTGTACCCTGGTATTACTGTGTCCCATTGATTATCCTCATTCCACCAAGTTTCTGTGATACCTATTATATCAATATCCTCATTTAATACCAGGCACTCTAGTTCACCCATCTTATTATTTAGACTTCTAGCATTTGTATATAAGCACTTTAAAAGCTTGTCACTTTTTAGCTGTCCTACTTCTTTTATTTATTATTTATTTTGAATAAATCTTACCGAAGGCAACTGGGCTTTGGGCAATTTCAGATTCATATTATTGTGGCCCCTGTGGTAAACAAAATAACAAAATGAAGGGCCATATTTTAACAGGTGTCAGCCAGGCCTCCATTTTTGCACACATAGTTTTGACCACATAAGTGAGGGCGTGACCCAAAATTTTGCATGGCTAAATGAAAGTACCTAGGAGGAAATCCTGACTCCATTGAAAAAATGGGAATTTTGCTGTCTTTAGGGTGGCCAGGATTTCACCCCTAAAGTGCGCTGAGTAGAAATAACTATTACAAAAATATTCTGTGTTACTGTGTTGTCACACTATGGGTTCAGTCATGAGCGGCCTAACTTGCCCTCTCAGCGCATCAGCCAGAACAGCTGAGCCAGTGCAGAGAGGAAGTAAACTGCCCTAGGAAAAGGGGTGGTGCCGTTTACTTTTCTCATTGGGCAAGGAGGAAGCAATTTCTGTCGTCTTCTGCTCCAGACATAGCACAGCTTCATACTGCCTCTTACTTGGACAGAGTTGCCAGTCTGCCCTATATGAATGGTTACAATTGTTCCTGTGTGTGTCATGAACTCTACCCTTTTCAAATGTTTCAATTTTTAAAATACAGGCTCATCTCCTTTCATTTTGACCTTTCCCACAGGTCCAGGGGTTTCCCTTGCTGTACGCACTGAGATCATTTTGTTCATTCTGCTACATACAAACCAGACAGATTTTATAACTTAAATCAAGACCCATACTAGTATGTGCCATTGGTTCTTCAAAAGTGCATCACCAATGGTCTGTGGAGCCCTTCATGTTAATCTATCCAATAAAATACTTAGGGAAGTGGAAGTGAGAGATTGGCTGGGATAAGAAAGGAAATGGAGCCATGAAAAGGATCTTTCTCATATGATGCGGTCTGCAGAAGGAAATGCCATATAGATGTCATGTACAGTTACATATAAGATAAATTTAATCAATTTCTTGCTCTTCAGAAATATTCCACGTGATCCAAGAATGTGTGCAATAGGACTCAATCCTGAAAGATGCAAGCACCTGTAGCTACCAGGCCTATACAGAGTAGTTCTTCCTTAAATTGTAAAAACAGGTTTTGTAGAATGAACACTAAATTCTGTCTTCAGCTGCACCCATACAGCCCCTTTTGACTTTAATAGCTGGCAGTAGCTGAAGACAGACTTTTCCCCTGTATGATATATCTATGATTATGTGGTAGTAGAGGTCAAACAAGAAAATAAATGGATGTCCAAAAATGATCTGGCTATTTATTTTATCAATATAATGTCACAGAAAAATCAAAGAAAAGATGTAATTTAACTGAAATACACCGTATCCTATTTTTAGTTTGAATAATTCAGGCTGTCTTTCACCTAAAGCCCTAATCCTTAGCATGCTAGTATTTCAGCCTTCTTTCCTAAGGTCTTCCGGTTTGCTCACTAACTGCTGAGTTTTGCTTTACCCTTTTACAGAAACCTTCCCAGCATGCTCTCCTGTAGGGACCTGGAACAGATAGCCAGCTGCAACCCTAATCCCTCTGACTGATGCAGGTTTCAAAGGCCTCCTTCCCAGCTAGTAAGTAACGATAAACCCTTTGTTGTCCTTTTCTCCTGGCTTTCTGCTCTTTCATTTCTCACTATCTCCAGTTGCTAACTGTAACTTATTGGAAGAGAAAAACTCTGCTAGAGGTCTAAATAGCAAACTGGTATAGCGGGGACTTCGGAAAGGACTTTGTGCTATTTGAAAGAGAAGGAGGATGAATTTGGTGGGATTTGGTCTTTAGTTTTAGAACTTCATGATTATTCTGTTAGTTGTGGTGTTAGTAGACTGCATTCCTTTGGTGACAATGAGAAATGCCCCTACTTAGGTCAAGGCGGAGTTTGGCTCAGTGTTTGTCCATAGAGCGTATAATGGCTTTTTATGACATTCATTTTTAACAACCTGTTGTTACATTATTGTAAGTGTTCATCTCTCAAAGTGTGACAGAGTGCTGGAAGATAACAGGTGAACCAGCATTCTAATCATTTAGGCACCAGTCAGTTCCGCTAGAGAGGGCTGATTGGGACTATGCAGTTAATGAGCCTGGGAGGGCTGATGAACCAATCAGACATCAGCTGAGGGGTATAAAAGAAGACACAGGCTGAGTGGGCAACTTGGGTTAGCTGGACCCAGTCTGTGGTGACATCTCAAGCAAGTGAAACCTCTGGTCCTGTGGAAAAGAGCTAATGGGCAGAAATGCTGTAAATACTTAGCTGCATGTTACTGTATTGGTGATGGGAATATAAATAAAGTTGCTACCTACTGTCAGAGCCTGAGCGGTTTCTGGGACATCAGGGGATGGGGATGGTGCATACCTCATTACATAGAGTACTAACTATTACTAGTAAATGTTTATATTATGAAAGCATCAAAAGGCCTAGTGGGGACTGGGTGCTGTACAAAGCCAGAAAAGAAACAAAGCCCTGAAGGGTTTACTCTCCTTTTACGTTTTCTATCTCCGCTTATTGGTGTTTTGGGAAATCAGTGGAGTTATGATGATTTACATCAACTGAGAATCTGTCCCAAAATATCTTCAAGAGTGGTGAGAATGGTCTTGCCTTTGGCAATTTACTGTGTATTGTTGGCAAATTTATAAATATTAGACAGAAATGCAATGCATAGCTTTGAATTTAGGTCCCCCAGAATACTTACACTGTTGATTCAATATAACAGTTAGTGCCTAGCTGCAACACTAAATGGTTAATATGCATAAAATACTGTTATGTACCATCATACTCAGGTACTGATTGCTAATTTCACCACCTCACCTACTTCATAGCTTGAATATCATTGCGAGTCCAAGGAGTGCTCAGTAAGGACATTTAGTAAGTAGCTGGTAATGACTCATAAAATAGGAAGGAGAGAATTCTAACTTTAGAACGGACAAGGGAACATTGCTAATCTACATGTGTTCCCACAGCTGGAGAGTCAAAGTCTTACATAGCTACAGACTGTGCAAGGATGCCTCATACCCAGTTGCTGAGGTGGCTTTCCTGTAAAACACAGAATGGTTAAAAACACTCTGCAGATCCTGCAGAATCAAAGGCCTTTGGCTTTATAAGTTCACTTTACTGCCTGGGTTTGAAGTTTTCATTTTCAATGCCAGACAGGTTCAAAAAGAATGTCTGTTTTCATTTCAACAAGCCTAATCCCTACGTAACATCCTTTCCCACTATTTACTAGACTGCAGCTATCAAATGCAGATATGATGTCTGTGTTTGGGTTAGTTAGTTTAAATTCTAATGACCATGATGTAATCACTATAATCAAGCAAAGCTTGTCTGTCTTTGCATTTGGGTCTCTTTGCCATCAGCCCAATGTGTACTCTCTAGCCTTGTCATTAAACTAACCACAATTCTGCCTAATTTTCAATTAGCAGTAAGCTTGCTATACAAAGCTGTGTGGCCCTAATTTAAAGCTTGTTTCCTAGGGTTCTTTGTTCTTTCTTAACAGTTTACTAACGTTTAGATAAGCTAGTCAGTAACCTCAGCTGAATTGAGCTTTCCCTGATTTCCCCCCAACCACTCACTCACATTCAGAGCGGATGAGACTTCTGAGTAGAGTTGCCTAGGAAGGGCTTAATTTAAATTAATGCAGAAATGTCCAAGAAAAAACAAAACAAAGCTCTTTTGATGTGCAATTTACTGTGTGTGTGTGTCGCTGGTTAATCAGAATTTCCAAAAACATGTATTATACCTTTATTTGGGAGAGTAGCAAAGATCAGCCCACTGCAGTGGGAACTCTGAAGTGATAGTAACCCCAAAAGGAGGAGAAAGGATAGGGGGTTCAAACTGTTATGCTGTTTAGCTAATACAGTTTCTTGAGCCAATGGCTAACACCTGCCATTTGAAACTGATTAGCTGTATTGTGGAAAGCAATTTTACATTGCTCCCCTCTAGCTTGACCAGTCAGATTGTGAAAGCAAGTAAGACAAGGTGTGACACACAATAGTTTTACATAATTGTTCTCACCTGATCAAAAGATTTTAGTGTCAAAAACTATTTATTGTCAAGCCATTGGCTGAGACAGAGTTACATGAACCTGTGTCCCAAAGCAGAGAAGGGCAAAAAAGCCGTGTGCCTGGAACATTTATACGTATTTCACAACATGTGGGGGCAATAATATTCTACTACAAACCTTAGTTTTAGTTCAGTTTAGTGGCTCCAATTTATATCTGACTGCTCTGATATGATCACACCTATACAATTCCATGTAATTGTGGGCTCCATGTGACTGGAAAGATGTAAATAAACAGTAGAGAAATCAGCTGATAGTGGCAGAGCACTTGAGGAAATATTAAATGTGTGTGGCTTGGCAGATCTACAGTTAAGGGCATCTTACAGGTATTTTCAAGTTTTAAATATCAAGGAGGGAAGAAGGGGTTTGTTTTTAGTGTGATAGAGAGAGGTACAACTAGGACTAATGGGATGAAACTAAACAAAAAAGGCAAATTTAGTCTAAAACATAAGGAAAAACTTCCTGACAGTGAGATGTCCTAGGACAGTACAGTAGTCTCCCTAGAGAAGTGGGGGAAGCCCAATTTATTGGGACTTTTAAAACTACATTGGAAAAAAGCTACAAAATATGCTGCATGGAATAATCTTACATTAGCATAAACATGGACTGGTTGATATAGTATTCTTTTATAGGTGAAAATAATTTCTGTCTATTATTCTATCTACTATATTTATATGTATTCTATATGACCTATACATTAGTCCAGGGTGATATTTCCTGACCCATATTCTGCCCTTGTGGATTTCACTAAGCTCCACCTACACCAAGGATATCATGGTTTTCATAGTAATTATTGTACTTTAAACAGAAAAAATGCTTAGAGAATTTTAAACCTGCAAAAAGAGACAAATATGTGGACTAAACAAAATGTGTTATGCAACTTGTTTGGGAATCCCTCCATTATTCATGAGTGAATAATGAGGTCATCACAAACTTATATGCATCATGTATTCTCTCAGTATGATAGATGCAGCTTTCTTCAATCTAACCACCAAATAGCAATACATTTTTAAGGCTATCCAAGGAAATGAAAAGGGCTTATTTGCCAAAGATCAAATTTCTAACAGAGTTTGCTTTAACTTTAATTCTAATTATGTCTGACTGCCCTATATTATCCTTTATCCATGTGAGAAACTGCCACTGATATCAAAAGGATTGTCAGAGCCATTGATATTCATTTGTTATTTGTACAATTAGTAAATTGTGTCATCTTTATAGCTGCCCAATAATCTACTAGAAAAATTAAAAAGCTTGAATATTCATATCAAGCCAGAGGATAGTTGTAATAAAAATGAACTTCTGAACCTAAGCCAACCTAAAACCCATTAGACTTTTAAAGCACATGCATAGAGAACAGCATCTATAATGACGTTTGTAATCAGCTACGTGCATTATCACTGATGTTTCAGCCATACATTATTGCCCTCCTGTCAGTAAAAATTGCATTAAAATGTTCACAGTGAAACCCAACAGTATATGAAACTCATTTGATGTCTATCTTATTACTGCAACTGCTCAAAATGTAAACCAGGTTCACAAACCTTTTGAGCAAACCTGGGGCCAATTTATGGTTTTGTATTGAAGTCAGGGAAAATCTGCTGGTTCACGTGGTATTGATAGAAATTCAGCAGTTTTGACTAAGTTTTGCATTGCAATTTTGAGATTGTTCAAACCCCAAACTCGGGAGTGTGAAACCAGCTTTAGGTATGCAGATGTGGAAAAGAGCAGGAACTAGATGAAGAAAAAACAAAATAAACACAAGAGGTGAAAATGATCCATGCAGAGGTCTTTACACTAAGTCAGAAGAGCGGCATGCTGTACATTAATACCATGTAACCATGATTTACTGAACACTTGTTAAGTGGAAGTTCCAGTTAACCAAAGCTTTGTAATGCCCCCAAGGGTCATATTGAACTCTTCACTCACTTCTACATTTTCCAAGCCCAGAGCAAAGTGAAGAATTAGAAATCCAGCCAGCCAGCAAAGAAAGCCTGCGTTCCAGAGTACCCGGGCCCAGAGCAGAGTGAAGATTCCAGCCCAGCCAGCCAGTAAGTCTCTGTTCCCAGTTCCTCCCATCTGGAAAGCAGTGAAGATAGTTGCTTTGCAGACTGGCCAGCTTTAAAGCAGTTGTACTAGCTGGAATACAGTCCTTTTAAAGCTGACCAGAACCCTCTGAAATCAACAGGGTACCTCCCCTGACCTTCTGAATCCCGACTGTCTGAAAGTTTCTAGAGCTACTGGATATGGTAGGTCAATCAGGGTTGTACTGTACATGTATTTGATCTCTCTCATGTAATGAAGGCATATAGCTGGTTGTACACCCTCTTAGTCTCCTTATTTTGACTGTGATCTCCCAGGCTTTTGACCTTCTCATGAAATCTCCTGAGTTTTGTCTCACTGCCCTACTCCCAAAGCTATGAGATGCTTCCTTACGTTGTATGTGCTAGCTCCTTTTATTTAGCTTCACTCTCTGCCCTGCGGAAGTCTGCCACCTACTGAAAGTTGCAGGAGCAGAGAGCACAGCAGCTGGAGCTCCCTGTGAGTGGAAAGGAAGTCAGCTGGTCAAGTCAGCCTGCCCAGCTACAACTTCCAGTGCCAAAAGCTCCCCTCTAGTTATGGCTGCAGACGTGGGGAGCACACGAAATTGTGGGTAGGCTGCTCAGAGCTACAGTAATGGGGAGAAGGATAGTGAGGCAAGGTGGGAATTTGCAATGCTACCGTCGGGGGGCGGGGTTCAAGGAGAAATTGCTGGAGGATATTTAGAGCCCCAAGAAGCATTTTTGCGGGACTTACCAAGACCCCTTAACACATGCTTTACACATCTTCAAACATAACTGGGATGTAGCTGCCACTCTTCTTAATTGGTCTCTTAAAATGTCTGTTTAACCTTTAAAAACTGTTCCTTAGAGCATGCTGTCTCTCTAACTTTGTATTTACTTTATTTCTCACTTTTTTTGAGGGGTGAAGAGTAGCTCGGCTCCTACATTTCTAGGAATATAGGCACTCCCATACTGGATCAGACCAGTGTCCTGTCTATTCCAGTATTAAGTCCCCAACGGTGGCCAGTGCCTACCTATAGGCAAGCACCGAACAACCTGCCCACATGACAGTTTCTTCCTAGCCCTCCATTAGTTAGAGATTGGCTTATGCCTGTTTCAATCCCACTGTTTTCCTTCTGCCACTTCTAGTCTCCTGTGAGGCATGAATTTTTTATTTTTATTTTTTCCTGCTGAAGCTTCTAGAGATTCATGCATGTTGCCTTTTATTCTTCCAACTACCTGAGTCCAAATGCTAATGTGAACAGCTTCCCAAGAATATGGAATAACTGAACAGGAATGATGTAATGCTGTGTACCTATGTTCAGGCTTTCGCAGGTCACTGTCCTGCAAAAAAAAAAAGCTTTCCTCCCAAAGAAAAAAATATCGATGATGAAGGCTGCTGCTAACCACCCACAGCCACCCACCCACTCACCTCCTCAAAAAACTTGTCAGCAAACATCACAGTAAAATACCTGATGCTTTTACTACTCCAGTCAACAGTAATGTCTGAGTTGTCAATATCTGTCTGAAAGGCAGATTGCATGACACTTCACTGTATAAAGCAAATGACGTAAAAGGACATTACTTTGCTTTAGGATTATTCTAACGTATAAAATGACATGTTGGATGTGGTTAATTAATGTGTTCACTCAAACTTCATTCACCTATAGTCATCTGTTGCATGGAATAACATAACTATAAGCCAAACTAATGGTCTAGACAGTAATTGGTCCTGCCATGAGGGCAAGGGGCTGGACTCGATGACCTCTCGAGGTCCCTTCCAGCCCTAGAATCTATGAATCTATGAATAATATGAAGAGGGAAACATGCTCATTCATTTTAGGTAAGCCTAAACTTTTTTTAAAAAGGAAACAAGGAAATACTTACAATTGCTCTCAGTATTAGAGCCAGCAGTAAAAAAAAAACCTAAAAAACCTAAACAATCACAACAACAAAAAATGCAGATGTTAAACAAAAATGGTGATGTTTATGAAGAATAGCAACTATTGAATGAGCGTAAAAATAGAAAAGAGCAATGTTTAACATTTTTGCCCATTCTTATTTTAGAAGATGACTGCACAAAGCAAACTTAAAGAGTGGGATAGGATTTCACATTTTATTGGCATTTGGGGAAACTTTATACTCTGTCTCTGGAAAATCAGAAAGGGAAGTGGTTGCAAGGAATCCACATAATAATGTATGGGAAAGCCAACTAGAATTTACAAGGGAGTGGACTGTGCTGGTAAATCAAAGGGTTGCCAGATCACATGGTTCACAATTAATAATAGTGGGGTGCTTACCAGCAAGCAGCTTCTCCATTTTCTTCTCCTTTATTACTATTTTATTCCCACTAAGCCATTAAATGAGTTTTGCTTAACTGTTGGTGCAAAATACACGTTATTAGTAAAACCACATCGTGTATAAAATGAGAAGAAAATAAGCCTATTGCAGTTTCATAAAAAGGCAAAAATGTTCCAAACTGCAGAGTGTTGTGCTTTGTTTTGCTGGGAAATAATATTTTATGGCTGAATGTTATGAGAGACCAAGTATTCACAAGGACTAGAGTTTCTGTAGCTTGGTTTTGAGGCTCATTTTAGGTATATGGAACTAACTTAAAGTGTGGGCTCTTGACTTCGCTCCAGTTTCCCAGCTGTGACTCCCAGTAAAGGATGTTTATAGAAAACCACTGACAGAACAAGCTTAAAAGTCTTTTTCTGATGCGCTCCAAAATGCCAGATATCACATAAGCTAGCATTTTGTCACACCATGTGACTATACAGCACTCAACTGAATAATATTGTTAAACAAAAAAAATTGCCTTATAAAGCAAAAAGGAATGCCAACTGTCTAGGTAATTGAAGTCTCAAAACATGGTTTGCCCTAAAACCTACCAATTTTGGTTTGTTAATCCTCTTCCATATTTAATTATAGTATGGCTACCTAGAGAGAGGACTTTGTAAGAGAACAGGCTGGTAAAAAGCATTCTTGCCGCTCACATTTAGAGGAAAGAGAGGGACAAGGAAATGCTCACCAGAAACTATGCATATTTTTGAACTATCCCTAGAAACATCCAAAAGAACTCAAAGTGTTTTACCAACTAGGAATTATAATGTAGCCACTACTGGGGTAGAATGCTGCAGCTGTGCATAGCAACATTGCACATCAGTGAAGTCCAGGAAGCTTCACTTTATAAAGTGTGCATGGTGACCTAGCAATGTATAAGAAGATAAGATGTAAGATTCAGTTTGATTTTCAATTTGAGTTCAGTGGGAGTTTGCCCTGTAAGGATTCAATAAAAAGCAAGTAAGAAGCTCAGGATTTAGTCCATAACCACTAGAGTTGAAGCTTTAATAAATAAGAGAAGAAGCATGAATATTTTAGGATAGATGAGGTGAATGCAAAATGCCATAAGGAAATTTGATTGCAGTTGACATAGGGAAATATAGTAAACTATCATCATTAAAGAACAGTTCAAACCCCAGAGGTAGAAGCTTAATATAAGAGTTAAGAGTAAAGAAAGTTTTTAGTCAGAAATATTTCACTCAAAGAATAGTACATATATGGAATATGTTGGCAAGTAAAGCCATTGAAATAAATAGTGAAATGAGTTTGAGACATCTGGACACTTTTATGAAGAGAAAAGAGAATAAAGGAGTCACTGATAAAGTAGAGAGGTAAGGCTGAGATAAACTGAAAAGATACAGGCCTTGTAAGCACTCATTTTATAGAAATCTTACATCTTTTGCATGACTTGCATACCAGTCATAGTATTGAAACGCTATTCTAGCCAGCTGCTGAAATGAGAATATATATACATAGGGGAAATTGTTGACTGTAGGTCCAGAATCTTGTCGGACATACTGTAAAAAAAAAAAAGAAACAAGTTCATCCTTGCACACAAAATACCCAAGAAATAAGGGTGCTTCTCTTAAAGGGATAAGACAATAGGATATCTTTAAGTAAAGCACTTCACTACAATGGTGCATGGCTACCAGTCTAGGGAGGGATTTTCCAAAGCACTCAGGATTGAGCAACTCTGCTCCCATTGAAGTCAGTGAGAGGAGAGCTAGGCTGATGCTGTGTGTTTTGGGGCATCCTACCCCTAATGTTCACAAAAGCCGAATGCAAGGCTGCGGGTCAGAATCCTCTTCCCACTCAGCATAAATAGACGCATCCACAGATTAGCTCAAACCTTCTCCCAAACTGTCTCATTTGATCACCATCCCAATGCTGACTGATGAACTTTCCCTTCCTCCCAATACTTTCTTGGTACCTGCAACAAATTCAGTTCAGTTGCTGGATAAGGTCTCACTGTTTCCTTGTGCCACCTTGATTCCTGAAATGCTGCTACTACCACTGCCCAGGAAATCTGGAAGGACTGTTACTAGACCTGTCATGAGACAAGTCTCTTTCTCTTTCTTCCCCCTTCACACCCTCCCTCCATTCTATTCCCCACTTCCCTCAATCAGTGCCCTCGACTTGTTTTCCTTTTTCTCTCCCATGCCCAGATGGCAACATCTGAGCGATTTGGTAGGGAAAACTCTTCTAATCAGAGGGCCTACAGGCTGCCAGGCCCCAATTCAACATTCAGCTCTTTGGTATTCTGCTAAGTTTTAGTTGGTGGGGTTTTGTTTGGTTGCTTAGGTGGTGGTGGTGAGGTGGGGGGTTTCTGTGTGTATGTGTGTTGGTTTTTTCTCCCTAGATGAGGGGAAAGGCAGTAAAATGTCAGCCCAAACTCCCAGAATCCATGATTTCTAGTGGCTCTGGCTGATCTAAAAAATAATTCCTGGGAAAAAAATGTAGTTCCTCTCTGTGCCACCCATGCAGATCCTCCTACTCCCTGTAGCTTCTCTCTTTTTCCAGCCTATTTTCCCACCAAGGGCTTCTCCCCATCATTTGCCCCATCCCTCTCCTGTCGGCTGGGCTTCTTTTAGCTCACATAGAGTGTGCAACCCCCCAGCTCCTTGCTGGCTGCTGCTGTCTACTGCATGCTAAGCCTGGCTCTAGAGGTAACTGAAGGGGATCAAAGCTGACAAAAGCAGACATCAGGGAGTGGAGGAAGGGGCTGCCGAACATCTGCCTTCCGCACATTCCCAGAGCATTAGCTGGGCATAACCTTCAACCTGGCAGGATCCAGTGTACAATAAAGTCCCAAAATGAGGAACGAATACAAAGTATCCATGCAGGAAGCTTGGTGTGCTGTCAGATCAATTCCTTCCTACAGGTGGTGCTTTCTGTACTCTCCAGTGCAGGAGTCTTCATTTCTGATGTAAATAATTTTAGCAATGAAAATGAGGGGACACCAAATTTGTATCATGGAATGTAGGTAACTCTAGGACTCAAATGAGTACTAGCCTCATAGCCACTTTACAACTTTTATGAGGCTCACTGATACATCTACGATGCAATAAAAGACCCGTAGCTGGACCATGTCAGCTGACTTGAGCTCGCAAGGCTCGGGCTCCGGAGCTGTAAAATTACAGTGTAGCTGTTTGGGCTTGAGTTGGAGCCCACAGTGTAGATGTAACAAGAGGTATTTGGCTAAGACAGTGGTTTCCCGGGATGGGTTTTCAAACCCCAGGACTGCCCTGACTGAAACATGACTATTGGTGGATGTGTTGGTTGTTATACCAATAAAATAAAAACCAGCAGGATCTTTTTAAAGGGGATAAGACAAAATGTCACATTTACTGTGAATACAAAAAGAATCATAGTAAGCAGTCAGTTATAGCTATAACATTTCATTCAGTTTCACATTCATTCATACACATACACACAGGTTCTGTATAGATGTCATAGTTACCAGCCTAGAAGTTGCTCATGCCAAGTTACTGGCCAGGTAACCTGGGCATGAGGGTGGAACCGAGTCCTTGTCAGATTCATCTGATGCTCCTGGAGGGTGGTTGCAGAACCAGACTCAAAGTCCTCAGTGTGTAGAAGCCATTCTTATAGGAATTATTTCCTATGTTAGTCTATGGGAACTGTTTCATCTTGCTGTTGCTTACTCAATCAGCAGATGGCACATTCCTGATGTTTGTGCTGTCAGATGTTATCTTGTTTTTCCCATCCTTTGAGGTGGTTGGGTGGATCCCAGTTTATCCTCCGGGGGGTGTTGTCTGGTCGTTCCCACTTGATGCCGCCTTCAGCCGATGGTCACTGAATTCCTAGGCTGGCACCTCCCTGCTCATTCATTCATGTACACCAAGCATTCATCAGACATACTGTCTCCACCAATTTTGGGGTGTGTACTAATTTATTTGAGACTCCCTGCCCTTTGAGGGTGGGGGTCTTTCTATGCTGTTTCTAGGTACAAAGCATGCATAAAGAACGAAGTCAAATAACTTGTTTGCAAGTTTCTCATAGCAATACAGTATCTTTCTGAGAAAAGATACAATCAATGGTTTACACAGACAGTAGCTTGTAAGTTTTAACAGGAGACCCAAGAGATCTTTTTACTTGGTAATGCTATGAGGTTTAAATTGTGGGGGACAAATTATGGGGAGTTACTTTCACTTGGGGAATCACTGCCAGTACCTTCTTTAATATCCCTACATGGTTGCTACCCTTCTCTGCTCCCCCTCAGACTTCCTGGAGGGATCCATGTTGGGAGACAAAGGGGAAAGATGCCTCCACAGGGTCTTTGGGAAGAAGCAGACTCATGTGCAAAGGATCTTCATATGATGGCAAAGATTATACAGATCTACAGAGCTCGATTATATTGAAGTTTTAAGTAATAAGAATGGATGATGTCACCATTATAATCCTATCAAACACACCTCTAAGGTGGTTATGGGAAGGTGCTGTCTGAGATCACCCATTTCAAGTATAAAAAAGGCAAGTGAGAGTCTGCGGGAAAATGTACAAGAAAAATAAAAGTTCAAATTCAAAAGTTTTTCAGAAACCAGAGGAAATAAAAATTTTGCCGAAAATTGGGTATATATAGGTCAATATTTTGTGCTTACATCACCAATTCTTCATGCACAACACTTTGATTGATAGAGATTATAGTGCTTGCTTGCCAAAAATAGGGCTGCTAGCACCCAGTTTCGTGATAGCATGGTACAACACATAGCCTCAGCTCAAGTCAAGTAGCTGTTGTTTATGACTTTAAGCCAAGCATTAGGAAGTCCTTATTTAAACAGAGATGCAAGTTTTGTGGAATGCTTTTGGCAAGGATAGTGCTTCAGAGGTAAATCTTTATTTCCATGTCGGTGAAAGATCTTACAAATATAACGTTTGTGGTAACAAGTTTACAGCAGAGAATCTTAAGGTGCATTTTGAGACTCTTAAATAATACAAAAGGCCTCTCATTCATATGACTATAAATCCAGAAGCTGACCATCTGTATAATGTTCCCACTAGCAGTGGCATTCCGTAAGATGTCCAGTCCATCATTATGTAGCAAACGTGTAATTGTGGGTTACAAACTTGTTTTGACAACACTGCTTGCTCTGGTGAAGATCAACCTGCTCTCGAACCTCTTTTCTTCAAATGGTCTGAAAAATTCATAGTGACACATTTTCCAATGATATTCAATTGACACCTTATCTGGGAAACAAAGGTGAATATATATCTTTTGACATGGTTACCAGAAACCAAACAGAAATTGAGTTTGCAAGCTAGCAGCAGTGCTAGTGGCTTTTGTAGAATAGGGAAAAAAGAATATAGGTAAGGAGGGATTTCAGAGTTCCATCACTTTGAGAGTACAAGAAAATCAGCAAGAGAGTCCAATGTATCAACTCTATCCAAGTACAAAGTCCTCCAGAGTTACTCAAAAGTATATTCTACTCACAGTAGAGATGGGTCATGAAATATTCAGTCCTGGCCCCCTAGAAATGCCTAGTGGATGGGGGGAAGCAATAGACGTGATCGATCTTAACTTTAGTAAGGCTTTTGACACAGTCTCATATGATGTTCTCATAAGCAAACTAGGGAAATGTGGTCTAGATTAAATCACTATGAGTGCAAAGCTGTTTGAAAAATGATATTCAATTATTAATTATCAATGGTTCATTGTGATATGTGTATACATAGCTAGTGGGGTCCTGCGGTAGTCTGTCCTGAGTCTGGTACTATTCAACATTTTCACTAATGACTTGGACACTGGAATGAAGTAAAATTTGTAGATGACACCAAACTGGGAAGGGTTGCTTGCACTTTGGAGGACAGGATTAAAATTCAAAATGATCTTGACAAATTGGAAAATTGGTCTGAATTTAACAAGATGAAAATAAATAAGGACAACTGCAGAGTACTCCACTTAAGAAAGAAAAATCAAATGCACAACTACAAATTGGGGAATAACTGGTTAGGCAGTAATACTGATTAAAAATACCTCGGGGTGATAGTAGATCATAAATTGAATATGAACCAGCTATGGGATCCAGTAGCAAGAAAAGACTAATATCATTTTGTGGTGTATTAACAGGAGTGTCACATGTAAGACACAGGAGGTAACTGTCCTACTCTACTTGGCAGGGGTGAGACCTCAGCTGGAGTACTGGATCCTGTTCTGTGTGACACACTTTAAGAAAGACGTGGACAAATTTTGAAGAGAGTCAAGAGGAGAGCAACAGAAATGATTAAACATTTAGAAAACCTGATCTATGAGGAATTGTTAAAAAAATGGGCATGTTTAGTCTTGAGAAAAGAAGACTGAGTGGGGAACCTGATAACCGTTTTCAAATGTATTTAAGGGCTGTTATAAAGAGGATGGTGATCAATTTTCCCCATGTCCATTGAAGGTAGGACAAAAAGTAATCTGCTTAATCTTCAGCAAGCGAGATTTAGGTCAGATATGAGGTAAAACTTTCTAACTATAAGGGTAGCTGAGGACTGGAATAGGCTTCCAAGGGAGATTGTGGAATTCTTGTCACTGGAGGTTTTCAAGAACAGATTAGACTAACACCTGACAGGGACGGTCTACATCAGCGTTTCTCAAACTGGGTTCCATGGATCCCCGAGGGTCCGTGAGGGAACTCCAGGGGTTCTGCGGGCCTCACTGCTCAACTCCTTCCCCTCCCTCCTAGGCAGGCTCCCTACCTGCCCTGGTTCTGCGCAGCTCCCAGAAGTGGCTGCCAGGTCCCTGTAGCCCTAGGCACAGGGGTGGCCAGGGAGGCTCCACGGGCTATCCCCGCCCGAGTGCCGGCTCCACAGCTCCCATTGGCCAGGAACTGCGACCAATGGGAGCAACAGAGGTGGATCCTGCGGGCATGAGGTCAGCGCGCGGAGCCTCACTGGCTGCACCTCCACCTAGGGGGCCGCAGGAACCTGGTGGCCACTTTCTGGGAGCCGCAGTAAGCCGCCAGGACCCCACACCCCTCATCCCCCTGCAACTTAACTCCCTGCCCCAGCCCAGAGTCCCCTCCTGGAGCCCGCACCCCCCCCCCATCCCCCAACCCCACCACTCAGCCTGGAGCCCCTCCTGCACCCCAAACCCCTCATCCCTGGCCCCACCCCAGAGCCCACACCCCCAGCTGGAGCCCTCAATCCCCCTGCCCCAGCCCAGAGTCCCCTCCCACACCCCAAACTTATCCCCAGCCCCACACCAGAACCCACACCCCTAGCCGGAGCCCTCACCCCCCTCCTGCATCCTATTCCCCTGCCCCACCTTGGTGAAAGTGAGTGAGGGTGGGGGAGAGTGAGCAACAGAGGGAGAGGGGACGGAGCAAGCAGGGGCTTGGAGAAGGGGTGGGGCCTCTGTGAAGGGGCAGGGCGGGAGGTCCCAGAAAAATTTTAAATCCACATGGGGGGTCCTTGGGTTGCTAAAGTTTGAGAACCACTGGTGTAGGTTTACTTGGTCCTGCCTTGGCATGACAGGCTGAGCTAGAGGACCTCTCAAGTTCCCTTCAAGCCCGACAGTTCTATGTTTCTATGCCACTACTTTTACTTCCACAGTTTTGTGGCCTGCATGGGTAGAAATAAGAGCTTTATAATACTGGGAAGGGAAAACTCACAGATTCTGGATGGGATCCAGCACTCGAGCCCTGGTATGAAAAATGTATCTAGAGAAAAGCTATTTTAGGTCTTATTTATAGATTTTTGTTACAGCCTCTGAACCTTGTATAGTTGGACTTTATAGTAACGAAGGCACATAGCATTACTGCAGCCCCCCCAACATTTTTAGGCATTTAAAAATATTTATAAAGTAGCTTTTTGCCAGCATTGTGGTGTATACAGAATAGAGTAGTGAGGTTGAAAGGTTTTATTGGTACTCATTTGGGGTAACTAGAATAATTCACTTGTGGTTTTTCTACTCATAAGGAATTTGACCATTCCAAATCATATCAATAAAGCTTTTATACCACATGACACCATTGTGCATTTGCTAGGCATATTGTTCTCTTATGGTCACTTGCTTTTTGTCTCCCTCTCATATGTATATGTGTGTGTTTAAGCCAGTTCTACGTCTTTGAAGAACATGCTATGATGTGGTAAGACAGTCAGCTTTTAAACCCAGAAGTCACAGTGGCAGGGCTAAAAGTGGCAGTTTGGACAGTGAAAGAGCAACATCAGAAAGTCAAACACAGGCACAGTTACCATTTACAATCCTCTGTCTCCTGAACTGTAAATCGGCTTTCTTACCACATAGCCTGACTCTGAACTGATTTCCTAAAATTCTGTTGTCACTGCACTTTTTCTATTTTTGTCTTGTTTACATTATCTGAAGTGAAGTTAGCATCCAGGAAAGCTGTAGGAGATGACATCCTTGGAACGTGAAGTCCTATATTCAACCAGAGCACAGGTGCAACATAAGCAGCAGCAGCGGCGTGCCAGTTGTAATGGTGTTTTTCATAATGTGGACACATTTTTCCAGGAGGCACTGAAATGGCCAACTGACTTTAGATCAGATTACAGCAAGTGATGTGGTTCTATTGACTTATGCCAAGCCATCATTTTGACCACCTCTGCTTTTCCAAGGCAAATTCAAGCCTTCGTTCTTAACAAGCTGCTTTCTCCTAATGAAAGATACCCCACGAAGCCACCTTTATTAGAAAAGAGAACCGTCTATTTAAATGCCCAAAGTCTGTGCGAGCAAAACATATAGACTGCAAGGCCTTTTTCTGAGGAGTCTCCCTCCACTGCTTACTCTGATGTTGGCATCAGGAGGGCTAGTGTTGACAAATCTCCCATGGATGCCACTATTTTGAACCCCGTGTTGTTTAGACCTTCTTTAAGCTGGGTTACACAACATGGTGTTAAAAACACTCGCAGAGGCGAGAGCTTTGCCTGCATTAGGGCTCTCAACATGCAAACACTGATGGAGTGGCACCAGTGTTAGCAATGATGGGAGATATTTCAGGGTAATGCCTACTGCAGCCCCCTTCCCCAAAGAGCTTTCTTGACTAGCAACTAGAAAGATACCAGTTTTCACTTTGTGCATATTCCTTTGCAAAATCTAGTGTTTTTCCAAGTATTTTTAGAAGATAGTCTGATAAAGTACCTAGATAATAAAACATAACAGGACACTTAAACAATGGCCATAGTATCATGATATTTCTCTCAGAGCATGCCAATATCCCTATACCATATATACACTCAAGTTCTTGTTTACACTACAAAATTAAGATGCCTGTGTTAATGTAGCACTCTGGTAAGTACTTTAAAATTGAGAATACCTTTGTTCGTGGAAATGTTATTGTATATTGTCTCTTGTGTATTCCTATTGAAGACATTTGCTAGTTAGCATGACCAAGTGGTTAAAACTTGAGCTTGCGAGTCAAGAGAGCTAGGTTCCAGCCATGCCCCTGCTACTGCCTCACTCCACAGCTTTGGACACACCATCTAAGCTCTGCCTCAGTTACTAAATCTGAATTATGTAAAGATAATAATAGACACCTGTATCACTGGGGTGTTGTGTGGATTTGGTTAGTGTTTCCAACGCATCTGGAACATGCAATTCAGTTACTATTGTACCTAAGCATGGCCTCCTAATTATTATGTCATTATCAGTTTGGCCCATTAACAGGTGTGTAACTGCCACCCTTTCAGCTGTATGGTGCTTGGGAGGGAAGATGGGGGAAGGGGTCTAGAGGAAGTGGGAGGCCCAGCAGGAACTGCAAGGGTTGGAGGAGGGTGAGGAGCCAAGCTGACTGGACTGTGATGTCTTGTGGAATGAAGCAGGATGAGGTAGGCAGGAGTGGTGTCACAAATGCCCAGAGGCAAAGGGAGCAGCAGTGGGTATTCTCTCCCTTGGAGAATAGCTCCCATTGCTGCCTGATGGTCTGAAGCAGGGGAGCTGAGAAAAGCAGCTGTTCTTTGAAAGGGCTCAAGCTTCTTGGCTGGGAGCAAGCATGGGAAGCTACCACTTGCCTAGCCACCAGAAGTATTAAATGGGGGTCTTGGACGGCTGGAAGGTTAGCAAAGAGGAGAGGCTGCCACAGGTTAGTAACTCATCGTGACATAATGGCAACCATCAGCTACAGGGGAGAGGAGAAAGGCAGAGAGAGAAGGTGGTAGCAAAGAGGAGGAGGCAGCCAGCCAAAGTAGAGATGAATCTGGCAGCCACCTGGTGGGAAGGGAAATGGAAATGGAGAGTGGTAGCCTCTATGGACAGTCAGAGTTGCATGGGCTAGGATAGACATTTTGGGTGAATGAGGAGAAAGGGGCAAACTCTGGGTTAGGGGAGCAGTGTGAAGTTGTGTAGGGAGAGGGAGCTACTTTTAAATTTTGCTTGGAGGAGTTCGTCCCACTCTCATTTTGCCCTGGCCCATTCTGTCTGTTTAGAATCACATTCTTTTATTTATTAATTTGTCTTCACTGTACCTCAAGCACCGAGCATTAGTAGGTAACCAGAGAGGTGAGTGAACAGGTTGAGAAGCTAGAAACATTCAGAGATAGGGAGAGTACCTGGACATGCAGGCACATCTCGACAGCTTTGAGGAAGACAATGAGAAGCCCTGAAGTAATGACCCTCCATTTTGGCCAAGAAGAGGTGGGTCATTATTTTAAAGCTACAGGCTGGAGCAAATGTGAGCAGGGCAAGGAAACAATGAAGGCAAGTTATGAGGCGATGCAGCTGGGGTGCAGAACACCAACACGATCAGTGCAGATGACATAACAGGGAGTTTCTAAAGTGTAGCTGTAACAGGTTGGATTCTACTAGCTAAGTTATCAGAATGCACAGCATAAAACAATGCATTCCAGTGTAGTCCTAGGAAGGAGTACTGTACTTACACAGCCATGTTACCATTAAACTCTACATCGCGGTGTTCCATTACAAATGAGAGTGGAAATTAATTAAAAGACCTGGTGGTCCAAAATGTGCACAGAAAGCATTTACAGGAGGAGTTACTTTTATGAGGAGTAAAATTTTTTGGTGTAATATAGTATTTCCTAGCCTCATTACCAAAAGGGCAAATTGAGTCTGAGTGGAAAATACAACTACATGCTGTGTGTATACATTTGTGTGCCTCTGTGTGTGTGTGTGTCATATTTCACTCGCGCGCACACACACACACAGATTACTATATAGTAAATATACAGTATAAAAAAGATATTTGTAAAGGTTGCTCAAAATCCATGGAAAAGTTTGTCAAATCCTGCAAAATTTGGGGGCTTGGGGTTTTTCTTCACATTCTGAAGACTTTTTTAAAAAACTTGCAAGAAAATCAATGTGATATTTTTTTCAATTGTGTGCCAAAAAAGATAATTCAACAGCACAAAAGTATTGTAAAATATACACATTACAATCTAAGTGTTCTATAATAAAATAGAAAACATCACCAAGAAGATAAAGGGCTCAGTCTTGCTGCCACTGAATTTAGGAGAAAAACTCCCATTGACTTCAGTGAGGGAAGGTTCAGTCCCAGGAAGGATCAATTTTTCATGCACAGCCCAGTCACAAACAGTCCTTTTCCCTACCTCACTCCTCCTTTTCATTGTGTTTCAATATTTTTCAATATTTACATTGAGAGCAGGATCAGCACTAATGTAACTACAGTCCTAGCAGGCTCCACCATCACAAGGCCTCTTCCAGCTGCCTCCTACACCACCCACCCGTCACAGAGTTTTAAAGGCCCTCACCCTACCCAAGTCGTCCTGGCAGCCCATTTTTACAGTCCCTGACAGTTTTCCTGATGTCAGAGGCTGCATCATTCCATCCATGATTCTCTGGACCTGATCAACTAATTGACTTTGTAGCTGCATTATTTATTTAATTAATTCATTACTTTATTTTATTGCATTCAACATAATCAAAAAGAGGAATGGTTTACATAGGAATCTGAAAGTACCCCATGTTGTTATATCAGAAAGCAGAAAGTGGAAACTGTTTTACATTATAAAGTACTCAGCTTATAAATCAATGCTTAGTTTTATTTTTCATTTAACAAATTAACAATATTTATCACAATTTAAAATCCTACATAGATGGATGTCAAGGAATCCTATTAATCTTCAGTATAAATCTAAATATCAGATACTAATATTATTCCCGGAAACCAATTGATTGGCTTGAACACCCCTCCGGTATCTTTAGAAATTAAAAGTGGTAGTTGATTTATTGTTTTGTGAAGTCCCAGGAGTTTGCTGGGTATATTTGTGTCCCATTGTTTATAGAAGCTTTCTTTGTTGGTTTTGATCTAGTTTTTTTTTTTTCAGTAGGTAAAGGTAGGTTCATGTCTGCAAATCTGTAATGTGGGTTGTGTTGGTACAGTCAGTAGATTTATGATAAACATTTTTTCAGCATAGACATTTTATTCTGTACTTAATTTTTTTTTCATATCAATGCCTGCATTTTAGAAATAGGCTTTTTAGAATTTTATCTCATGGTCAGTCACCTACCCACCTCACACCCACACATGCATTTACCATTGGCTTGAGAAGGATCTTTGTTGCAGGGGGAAAATGTCAGGCCTATCACCAGTTAAGATTAAAGCCCTGCAGAAATGCCTGAAAGGTTGGATAGTTCATTTTCCGTTATCTGTAGTTCTCTGTTGATAGCAATGATTCTGTCTCATCCTGAATATGTTTCTGTCTTGGTATCTTACTGAAGATAGGATAAAGGACTTTTATTTTTGGTAAAGGGGATTGGCTGGGGGAGGTTAAGCAATTACAAAATACAGTAGTTCAATTACCATCAATAAAGGGACTTGTGTTTTTGGACTAGCAGTGTGCAAGCCTTAGGGCTCTCCTTTCAGTCGCCATCAAGATGACCAGAAGGCAACTAAATTTCATGTCCTTCCCTCCTCAACAAAATGAAAAGAATAGTTATTTGTGAAGTTCTTTTGTAATAAAGGTGCCATCTCCTCTTGCCTGGCTGTTTCTCTATTTCTCTGTGTCTTAAAGAAGAATGTTCCTTTGTCAAGAAAGCTGGAGTAGCTCTGTGAAGATTATGAAAACTGATAGGCAATTTATGAGAGACAGGCCCAAGAAGAGAGGTATACCTAGAAAGTTTGTCTCCATATCCCAGAAATAAGTTCAAACCTTTTACATGGGTGGAAATCTTTTAAGAAAAGGGGGCAAGATTTTCCAAAGTGATTAGTGACCTTAGTTGCCTCAAATTGTAGGTCCCCAACTTGAGTCAGTTTAAAGAGGCCTGGTTTTCAGAAAGTACTTGTGCACCTATTCTCTGAAAATCAGCCCACTTTAAGGAATTCTATCATATGACTAGCCATCTCTTCTCAGACCAAAAAATGCTATATATTAAACTGGTGCATTCTGGGAAATAAGGAAAAGTGTTAATTTATTCAATAAGTTATCCTGACACAACACTCAGAGATTATATTATTATTTTTTTGGAACTAACATGGTTATAAAATTATAATTAGTTGAAAATGCATTTTGGAACAAATACTCATTTTAGCAATTTTTTAAAAAGTATTAAAGTAGAAAGGACCTACTGGGTTAATGTACAAATACATGAGGCAAATTTGGGCATGCAAAACAGGCAATTTGGTGTGCAAAAGGAAACAATTGTATGTGAAGTTGGATCTTTTGCATGTGCACCTTAGATAACTTAGTGGGCTGAGTTTAAATAAATAGATATCTGTTCCATCATTGTCAATAAACGATTGGGTTATTTGTTTGTTTACTATGACCCCAATCTAGCAACATAGGTGCTGGAACTAGGTTGTGGCATGTACTGCAGCACCCCTGTCTTGAAGTGGTTTCCATTAGAGACAGGGTTTACAGTTTGGTTCAATGGCTCTCAGCACCCCCACTATACAAATTGTTCCATTGACTAGAGAGTCCTGAAGCAAATCACAAAAGTCACCCAATTTGCTTAAAGTTACACCCATGTGCTTTGTTGTATCAGGACTTTCACTGGTACATACTTTGTCAAGGGCAGTTTTCCTACATAGTGTGAATTTGAATTTAAGATTTTTTTGGTGTTGGTGTTGGGGGTGGAGGTTAGTTTTGCTTTTGGTTTTTGCTATGGTTCAGTTTTCAATTTTGAAGTTCTACAACAGCCAAATGCATTATTAATCACAAAACGTTTAGTTCACATTATTTTCCAGTGGAGTGTTTTGAGGTGTCTACCTTTTTAGCTTTAATTTGCTGTATTTCTTTGCCTACACTTTGCCTTCATGGTTTCAAATGGCAAAATGATGATGATGATGATAATGGCTTTCACATAATTCTTTCCTTAAAGCATTTTGAAGGCTGAATCAGGAAATGGGACTTTGGCATGAAGGGAGAAAGAAATGCCATGATAACTAAGAATGAAAGTCCTACACAAGTAGGTGAGCCAAGAAAAGATAACTAAGAATTCATTTTGAAATGAAAGTTTGCTTTTCATTATGATTGTATCTGGAGGAGTTGGGGAGGGATTCAAAGTTTGCTACAAGACTCCAGGCTGCAAACTGTCATACATGTAACTGGAATCTCCTCCCGCTCCTACTGAAGTCAATAGGAGTCTTGACATTGACTTTACTATAAGGAGGGTCACCATGCCTTTGGTGATGACAACCACCCCACCAATCTTTCATCTCTGTTTAGTCTCCTTTTGGGGGATGAGGGCACAAAGAATGCATATTCCTTTCGGATGATTTCGTTAATTATTGTTGCTTGCCTTTATAAAAAGAATATCACAGTACTTGGGAAAATATGCCAAGTAAAAGTCTGAGACAAACCTGTTTATTAAAGACAAACAGGGAAATGACTTTGTTTAATTTAATAAACTTTATTTTATTACATTTCAGAATTAGAGAATTCAGCAAATCTAGAAATAAGTCAGAACACATGATGATTGTTCATTCGTCCCTTATAAAGCATAGGTTCTATGGTTAACCTTTTCAAAAGCACTTAAGTGACCTAGAAGTCTCATTGAAAGGCAGTGAGACTTCAGCTTCTAAATCCCTCAGTCACTTTTGAAAATGGAACTTAGACTTCTAAATCACTTAAGTGCTTTTGAAATATTAGCTCATGCTTATGCATTTCTTTTAATGTCTGTGTCTCTTAATGAACATGACAGTACATAACTCAGTTAATCCAGTTCCTGTTTTTCAAGTGATTTATATTACTTTTCCAGTGCTCCTTTAACTGTGTTTACGTAGAGAAATATGTCTGAATATAGAGGCAAGTAAGGACTTTCAGAAATATGTAACGTCTAATCCTCTACCCAAATTCCTTATTGCTTACTTAAAAATCTACATGTGGATTGTTCTCAGAATCCTACATACAGTAGTTCTGAAAGAAACTCAGAAAGAAACTGAAATTTAATCTGCAAATTAGTGGAATATAATCATTTGCTTACCATGTAACAAAGGTTCACAAATCTTAAGTAGGAGAGATTTCCTGGGACACTCAGTCCATCTCCGAACTCAAGCATTCATCTGTCCTGTTCTTCTGGTTTCCCCTTGGACTCCGCAAGTGTTAGTGCCTTGATGACTTCCCTAGGTTTATTATTCCACATAATCCTCATGCCTGTCTAATTTCAGGCCATTATTACTTTTCTCGCCTGGTTTATTGCCAGTTTGCTCACCTAACTTCTAGGCAGCAGACACCCCGGGCTTCCAGGTCCACAGCTCTGAGGCAACCCATCAGCTGGGCTGCCTCTGAATCAGAGACCCTAGGGCATCCAGGAGCTGCAGGTCCAGGACAGCATACCAGGTTGACTGCCTCAGGCCAGGGACCCCCATGCAGGGTCCATGGCTCCAGGGCAGCCAACCTGCAGACAGCCCCAGACCTGGGACACCACCCTCTTTCATAGGACATTTCAAAATGTGGGGTTTAATTCCAAATCAAAACAAAACCATATTTTGCCTTACACAGCTGTGTGGGGAGGCTGGCATAAGGAGCCTGGATGAGAGCCAGTTGTAGCTGAAGTCTCTGTGCTCCAGGGAGTGCAGGAGCTGCTTTAACCAATTCACTCCCAGTAGTCCCCAGCACCCCCAATGCCATGGGAAGGAGATGTGGACACAACCCCACCTTCCTTTACACTGGCCTCTAGAACAGGCTGCACTATACTAAAGCATAGTGAACTCTACTCATTCCCTGTGCACCCCGGGGAACTCTGGGAATGATTGTGCTTCCCTTGGATTAGGGTGGTTCTGCACTATTGCAATGCAGGGTTGTCCCTTAACTGCCTGACCTAGCTGTAACTGTGTGGTGCTGACCAGAAACTTTTATGTTTAGAGGTCAGGACTCAGCCAATCTGAAATGAAGTATTTAAACTTGCAGGGCGGAGGGAGAAGGGGGAAATCACTGTCATCATATAAATTCATGAAACCCCATAAAAAGTATTTACAAGTCACAGCTAATCTGAAGATAACTATTTTTGGCCCTTGACTAACTCATCATTATAATGAAGTATATTTTTGGTTACTTTGTTTTAGTTTGCTTTTTTATAGTTAATATTTACCAAGTCTCTGGGGCCTGAAATGACCTCCATCTTTTCCTTCATGTCTACAGCTGCAGTTTCTTGCCATCACTATAGCAACACTTGGAATGCAAGCATTGTGTTTGCTTTTCTGTTAGGAAAATAAGTGAAGTTAAAGTAGCAACTACCACCAGGAGCCAGATAAATGCCTTTATAAATGACGGTAATTAAGAATTTTAAGTTGCATGGTTATGTGGAATACAAGAATGACTTCTGAGTACTTTGATATTCTAACAGGCAATAAGTCAGCTACAACACAGGGCATATCCTATTGTGCCCTCAAAATAGAAATTCAACTAGGTTTATCATGTAAACATCAGCCAAGATTAGTTTACAGAGTTTGTATGGAAGACAACTATTGGCTTTTCAGAAGTGACTAGTTATTTTGGGCTCCTCAATCTTTAGGTGTCCAATTTAAAATACCTAAAAGGGAGCTGAATTTCAGAGGGTAAGCAATCAAGTTTAGCCTCCAAAAACTGAGGCACCCAAAATCACTATTCACTTTGAAAATCTTGGCCCTTGTCTTTTTTAGGATAGAAAAATCTCACAAGAAGAATAAAGCTTTTTCCCGCTGAGCCAATAATCATATCTTTTGGATTATGCCAAAAATTGAGGTTGAAGGAGTTGAAATAGCTTGAAGGCCTGGAGCTGATAGGATTTGGCTTTGGATAGTCTTCTAGGGTCAATTACATTTTGTTGTTGTAGTGCTATATGACTAAAAGAAACTATAAGTATAGTGTACTGATAATTATCAATGGTGCTTTACTTCTTCATTTGTGTTGCCTTTGCTGTGCATGTATTTAATGTCAAGGTCAAACAAATAATAGTGTCAAATTTGTTGTTAGCTGGACAGAGGAGGTATTGTTCATGCTTTGCATTTGAAAACAGAGATAAGCTAATTATCACATTTCTCTCCTTAGCATGGCTCAGCTAATATCACTCTTCTCTTTAGACTGACACGGTCATGGGCTCAAATTTGAAACCAGGCTTTGGACACAGTAAATGCTGACATTGTTGCACAGGGAATACCAACCCCTTAGGAACACAAAATGTAACACCGACAGATCCCAGTCGTCAGCAGGTGGGATTGTACCTCTGGAGCTAAATGCTTGAGCCTCTACTGCATGAGCTAAAAGTCACATAACTCTTAGCTAAGGTGCTTTACTTAGCAGACTCATTAATCTCTAAATGGTCTCGGTGCCACTAAAGGGGACAGAGTACCACGTCCAGGAGGTGTTTGGGTTACAAAAACACTGGTTATTTATCTAGTGGTCTCAGTGTGGGACAGAACACCACACCCAGGAGGTGTGCGGGTTACATACTTCCCTCTAGCTGAGGAAGCATGTCCTGAGCTTCAGAGACTTCCCAGTTGATATCTCGGGCGAGCCCCCACTTGTAACACGGCGGGCGGGATTGAACCTGGGACCTCTGAAGCTAAATGCATGAGCCTCTACTGCATGAGCTAAAAGGCAAGTGGCCCTTATCTAAGGCTGTAGCAGACTCATTAATCTCTAAATGGTCTTGGTGCCACTAGAGGGGACAGAGTACCACACCCAGGAGGTGTGTGGGTTACAAAAACACTGGTTATTTATCTAGTTTTGAATTTTAATAATCAGCAATGACATCTGTTAACAATCTGAAAATCTTGTGTCCATTTGATTAACCTGACTTAGGCCGCTTGAAGAAATGTGGAGAAAACACCATTACATGTAGCATCACTTGGCCATATATAGAGATGGCCCTGAGCTGCAAAGCTGGGCACAGCACTTGCAACTTCCTCAAAGTTCAAGGATTATTTGGATCCAGGGGGCTGATATGGTCATTTACAAGATTAGGACATCTCCACATGTCAGATCTGCATCCAGATCCAAACTTCCCCATAGAATGGGGCTGTTTGGATCTAGACATTTGTTTCAGGCCCATCTCTAGTGTTATCCGTGTTGGCTTTACCATACATACCAAACCGAAAGCTATCAAGGCAATCAAACATGCAGGGCAGCACAGTGTTCAGTAGCTCTTAGACTGTACATTTTTCTGGGAAGGGACTGTCTTTTACTATGTCTTTTACTAGCACCGTGGGGCCCAGATCCTTTGGTGCTGTTGCAATACAAATACAAAAACATTAATTGATAATAATTAATATTAAATGTTTGGGTGTGGGGAAAATATTTTATGGATTACTTACAACAGCATTTAGAGACTAACACATTTATTTCAAAGCCACAACATTGATAAGGGAAACAAAATTATATATTAGACCCCTTCCCCCTCACATTAACTTGAATGGGAGCAGATCTTAAATCTTTTAATTTATAACTACTATATGAAAATAAACAACGTAGAATCATGCTTTATTCCAGGTGACAGCTTACTAAACCCCTACACTTTGCTGACGGGAAGAACAGAAAAGAGTTATTAAAATTACATCCGTTTGCTTGGCATATCATGTCTTCATTCAAAAAGGTTGGGACAGATAGGGTGAGGAGCAGAGCCAACACACACACACACAGAGCTAAATTCAGATCTTATTTACTCCATTAACTTCAATGGCATTACTTTACATTTATGTTGGTGTAAATGAAATCAGAATCTGGTGTTGTGGGGCCATTGTTAATTAATGTTTTTTTTTGTCACTGCTGGACCATGCAACCATTAAAAATTGCAATTAAGGTGGAAAAGAATGTACTTTCCCCATAGTTCAAGTGCGTATGCATTTACATATCCATGCCAGCAAATAAATGAAAGAGGGAAGCCAGCCACAGTATTGAGAACTAAGTCAGCTGGATCAGATAACTCTGCACTCTATAATAAACCTATCATATGTGACTTAATTACCTATGATGCCTAAAGTACTGCCAGCCATACACTGATTCTAATCACTCTTTAACTTGGTTCCCAAGAATGTTTTAAGAATTTGTTTTGTAATGTATAAGATCTAGTTCAGGGGGGGAAATCATACTATGTCTCTTAATTTTCAGAGAGACAAAGTAAGTGAGGTAATATCTTTCATTAGACCAACTTCTGTTGGTGAGAGAGACAAGCCTTTACATAACAGAGCACTTCTTCAGATCTGGGACAGGTACTCAGAGTGTCACAACTAAATACAAGGTGGAACATATTGTTTAGCATGAGCAGTTAACACATATTCTAAGAAACCATTCATGGTGTAGTGGCCTGTTAACACCCCTGTAGTCATTGGACAAAAAAGGCAGATTAGTGGGTTACAGTTTGTTGTAATAAACCATAAATTCAGTGTCTTTATTAAGACCATGATTTTTAGTGATTAGCAAAATTTATTATTTTAAGCTCCCAAGCTCGTCTTTTGAAGGCGTTGTACAGGTTTCCTTTCAGGGATGAGGACTGAGAGGTCAGATATGGAGTGATCACTTTGTGAAAAGTCTTTGCCCATAGGTGATGTGATGTTTTTGTTTTTTATCATTATTTCTGTGTGAGTTCATTCGAGAGTGTAGTGATTGGTTTCACCCACGTCGTTGTTGGGGCATCTGATGCACTGAATGAGGTACATCGCATGTTGTGATAGGCATCTGTAGGACCCGTGAATCTTGAAAAGTGTGTTGTAGGGAATATTGATCATTGTAGCAGTGGAGATATGTCTGCAGGTTTTTCATCTGTTTTTATGGGAGGGTCTGGTGCCCCTTTGAGTTGGTGGGTCCTGATCTGTGGTGAGCTTGTTTCTGATTATGAGCTTGGTGAGTATAGGGGGTTGTTTGAAGGCCAGAATAGGGGGTTCAGGAAAGCTTTCTTTCAGGATGTGGTCCCCATCAAGTATGGGCTATGATTGTTTAATGATACCCCATATGGTTTCTAGTGGGAAGGTTGGTGACAACTAGGGGTGTGCAGTTGGACTGAGGGTGGCGGGGGAAGTTCTGTATTGAAGCAGGTTCTCTTGGGGTACTTGGGTGCCCTGTTACATGATGCGATCTGCTTCTCTACTGGAGTGTCCTTGTTTGGTGAAGATGGTTTTAAGTGCGTTGAGGTGTGTATCCCAGACTTCCTCCTTGGAGCATATTCTGTGTATCTGAGTGCCTGGATGTAGATAACAGATTTCTTGGTGTGTTTGGGGTGGTTGCTGGATCCGTGAAGGTAGGTGTGGTGATCGTGTGTTTCTTGTATATAGTTATCTAGAGGGTTAAAGCTGATTGTGGTGTCCAGGAAGTTGATGCTAGTGCGGGGGGGACATGCAGGGCATGATCTTGTTCCCACTGAATTCAATGACAAAAACCTCTCATTGATTTCAATGAAAGCAGGATCAGGCCCATACTCTGCGGATGTATTTTTAACTAGATATCAGCTTTCGAAAACTTTGGTGAATAATGAATACCTGGCGATTAATCTATATCTCCAAAATACCATACAAACATTAATTAAATCTCACAGCACCCCTTTGGGGTAAATGTTCTTACCTACATTTTTAGATGGAGAAACTGAGGCAGGGAGTTGATGTGATTTACCCAAGTGCGCACAGTGAGTCAGTGGCAGAGCAGCGAGTAAATCAGGAGTACAGGCAAGTCTCATCTTACACGGGGGTTCCGTTCCGCGGTTAGTGCGTAAAGCGAAAAACCGCATATAGTGAAACACCATTGAGTTGAATGGCGGACAGAATTGCCTGCAGTACTGATGCTGTTTTTAAATGGTTATTTTTCTTTTTTTTTTCTGTTTTTGCCAACCATGCAAAGCTGAATTCACGCATGTTAAATGCGCCTAAGATGCGACTCGCCTGTAATACAGAAAGATCAGCTTTATTAACTACCCCTTGCTCTATGGAAGCTCCATCTCCTTGTTCAATAAGTAAAACTCCCAGACTATTGTCTCCCAGCATGCACTGGAATTTAGCTAAAGCCTAGAGTGGCTTCTTCAGTGTTTCTAGTTTTGTTTTTCTAATGCCCTTGAATAGAATATAGTGGGGATCTTTCATACATCACACACTACCAAGATTTCTTCTATCCTCCTACCCTGTGCAAACTCTCCCATTGAAGGTGAAGTCTAGCTCACAAAA
The DNA here is from genome assembly GCA_037349315.1 of Chelydra serpentina. Classification (NCBI taxonomy): domain Eukaryota; kingdom Metazoa; phylum Chordata; order Testudines; family Chelydridae; genus Chelydra; species Chelydra serpentina. Next base: position 25,180,265 of record JBAIAC010000048.1, read on the forward strand.
ACATGACACAGTGAGCAGAATATACCCAGCAAGCTTCAGCTGTCCCTGCTGCTAAACCTTCTTCTACTTTTCTTTGGTTCTGAAGCAAAAATCTTAAGCATATGAAATTCTACTCCTTTACACAGCTCCTTATCGCCATCCCTCATGCCTAGGAGCGTTGATTACATGACCATGTAGCACCGATCAGTGGGACAAATGTTTATTTTACAAATATTCGTTAGATAGGCCAAGAGCAAAGACACATTTCCTACACTAATTTCGGTATGTTATCAGATTGTACAGGTAAATTGACATCTGAGAGGTTCCCTATCAGACAGTCCTATCTTAATATATATCCACAAGGGATCCAAGATAAAGGTGACATGGGAAGAGAGATGTAAGAATACTGATTGGGGGGAGACCAAGGATAGAGGAGAAATCTTATCTTTGAATTTCCTGACCTCTGCAAGGTTAGATCTCACTCTTAATATTTCATCCATGTAGTATTTGGAACTGAATTGCCTTAGTTGTGCTTTCATTTTAAGAAAAGAAAATGCAAAATGGTGAGATAGAAGGAAACCATTAGAATGCAAGCAAAGCAGAAGGCGATAGGAGAGAAGAACAAGACTGATATCTTCCTAAGGAAATATCTACATTGCTAACTGACTTGCACTTGCAGGGCTTGGGCTAAGTGGCTGTTTAATTGCAATATAGACATTCGAGCTTGGGAAGCCAGGTCTCTAGCACCCTGGGAGGCGAGAGGGTCCCAGAGCTTGGGCTGCAGTTCAAGCCCGAACGTCTACAACACAATTAAGCAGCCTCTTAGCCCACGCCCCACGAGCCCGAGTCAGCTGACGTGGGCCAGCCGTGGGTGTCTAATTGCAGTGTAGACATTCTCTAAGTGTTCCACAGTAGAGCTACATGCCCTCTACAGAGCGCACAGTTTTTTTCTTCTGCTAAGGAATGATCAGTATGCTTATGCAATAGCAGCAACATTGGGAACCCTCTTAAAGGGTTATATTGTATTGAATTTAATGGGCAAACTTCCATTGGTTTCAATGGATGCAAGATTGGGCTTATCTAAAGTGCCTCTGTGTACCATGGCGCTAATTGGCCATCTTTGTAGCAGTGCAACGGTTTTTGATTATTTTTAGCTAGCATTTAAAAAATTAATGTCACACAAATAACTAGGTGTGAAATTCCACTGTGATAAAAATCAATTTGATTAATTAAAATAGCCTATAGAAGGTGCAGCCTGCTCCTTTTTCTGTGGTTAGTCAGTCTCCAAGGCCGGAATAGAGAGGAGTGGTAAGGTGCATTAAGGCAACCCAGTGAGTTAAACATCAAATTAAGGATTATCTTTATTTTCCAACACTATAATTACCTATAAAAATGTCCCATGAGGGATTGTCCCCATTTCTTCATTTGACACTTCGTCTCTTGAGACCGAGGCATCAGCTGAAGGTCTGAGCCCAAGCCTAGGTGCTAGGAACCTTTGAGTTTTAACGCTGGTGCAGATTCCTTCAGTAACCCTGGGCAAGCCACTTAAACCCTGCCTCACTTTCACTTCCTTGCCTAGTGTACCTGACAGCATTAGGAAGATGAAGGGCATGATCCTGTTCCCTTTGAAATCACTAGCAAACCTTATTTGGACTTCAATGGGGTCAGGAGACTCAAGCCCCAGTTAGTTTCTACTGACCCAATGTTTAGAGATGCTGAGCACCCACAGCTCCATTGACTTCAGTGGGCATTCCAAGCACTCCACACCTCATACTAAGGTGCCAGACGGTGCAGGATGAAAAGCTTTATCTAGGGCCTATGTATTAGAGTTATGGATTTGGTTCCTTTTTCCAAAACTTGACCCAGCCCCTGGCATAGTCATAGTCATAGCCTGTTGAGCAAAGGGATAATCTAGTAGCTGTCTATCATTTGAGACCCATAAGCAAAGGATTTTGGCCTGCATTCACGCCCCCACTTTACAGGGACAAAGGCCAAAATAGTACAGAATGCAGTTTAGCATAACACAGAAAACAAGAGATGTTCTAAGCATGGGGGGAGGGGGACAGTGTGGGGAAAAGACACAAAAAGTCACATTCTCTGCTGGGTTAACCCGATTGAAATCAATGGCATTATTCCAGCAGAGAACTTAATCCACAAGTGGAAAAGGAGAAAACAGAAGTAGTAAAATTACACGTTTGAAAAAAGGTGGGGCCAGACATGTGAGACACAGAAGGAGAAGACCAGGGCAGAGAGAGAGGCAGAGGTGGAGCTGTGTGAAGCATTAATGTTGAGAAGAAAGAGACTGAATTTAATATACAAAAAGACAAGAACATAGCAGAAGGTTAGAGGCAAGGGACTGACAGGGTAAATGTTGTGAGAGAAAATAGTTGGCTGGCCCAATGTGGTGGGAGGCTAAAGAATTCCTTTAAAGAAAGGCCATTCCTGAAATAGATATTTCCAACCTTTTCAACAATTTGCAGACAGATGCAGTTGTGGAAATAATGGAAACCCCACTGTTTAATGATCACACATATTCCCATATGCATCACTGATGCTTCACTGCATCACACACATTCTGGTCATCATACATGCTTGTCATGTCCACAGTGCGCTCCAAGCAGTGTAGTTAAGTCAGAAGCTAGTAAGATCTAGTACATGTGACTTTGGACATTAATTTTACTTTGTCTCCTTCAGTGCTAATCACAATGAAGCACATACATTTCTAACACACCCAGCCAGTGTGCACAGTATGCAAATTATCTAGAATAATCATCATGCATAAGCCCAAGTCCTTATTGCCAGGGCCAGTTTCTGATCTGTTACACAAGTGCACAATCACATCTCCACTTAAGTCAATGGGGGTTGGAGTGAGAAAAAAATTGAATGAAACTTTGATGATTTTATGCCATAAGCCATAACTTACATGGGGATAAAATAAATTTCAGTTTAATTTTGTCTGTGTTTTAAGGACTTGATTTTACAACTTTTCATCACATCAAGCAGCACTTATTCAGGTGAACACTCTAATGAGCTGTGGTCGTGGACTGCATGTGTTTTGCTTGAAGTATTTATCTGGATCCTATGACAGGTTCAGATTCGACAGAATCTAAAATTACAGAGTTTGTCATTTCTCTGTGTGGACACTGCAGGTGCTAACTTAAACTAGTTTACACGTATGTAGTCCTATTTGGAGAAGGCTGCATTAATGTGAACTAGGAACCTTTAAGTTAGCACCTGCAGTGTCCACACGGGAAAGTTACAGCGCAGCACTTTAGTGTGCGCTGCAGTTCACTCCCCAGTCAACTGAGCCTCAAGACAGTGTAAACATGCTCTAAAGTTGTTGTTTTTTTTAAATTCCAGCCCTAAAAGCTGTGAAGAAAAATGTTAAAATGTGAACTGATCAAAAATCAGAGTAATCATTTTATGCTTCACTTAATCAAGGAATAAATGATAATGATAATAATTATTATTCAGTAATAATAATTGTTAAAACTGGTTGGATAGGTTTTTTTAAAATCTACAAATATTTTTGAGACTGCAGTTACCAAATGTGGTTAACTATGATTCTTGTGGTGATATTATTTGTAAATAGTCAGACAGCCGCTGAGCACTTGTGAAAATGTTCATGAATCACAAAACTTTCAAGAATTTCAGCATGAATGATTATCTGAAAAGTCATACCATAAGCATGTTGTTTATCTCTCTCCCCCTCCACACACACACACACACTACTCTCCTGTTTCAGATGTTTCAGTTACCTAGTCAGACAGCAGAAGCAATATCAAGGGCAAGATTAGAGATGTCAAACATACAGCCTGTGGGCTGGATCCATCTCAATTGTTTTATGTGGCCCATATGACACATTCAGATTGTCCAGAATCTCCGCTTTCCTTTTTCTAAGAAGACTACTTTTTACTTTATAAAGTGCCTTGCATTCAAGAATGGAAATTCAGGGCCAAATTAGTCAGTGGTGTAAGTGGGAGCAATCTATTGACAGCAATGGAGTTGCACACTTGGTTACACTAATGGTGAATAAGAACCTTCATATTATATAAACCTTTTCAGAATGAAATCACGCGATCCTGTTAAAGTGTTGAGCTGTCACTTAGTAGATGCTGGCAACTTAAATCCCAAGCAGAGCCTCATCAATAATGCCAATGGATGAGCTAAAAGTTCCTCTCTTTATTCATGCAAGTAGAAAGCCTCAAAGAATGTTATAGAAATTATTGCGCGAGATTTCCGTGGCTTATGGTCTCCTAACTCTTAACAACTAAAAAATGGGCCAGACACACCAGCATATGTAAAGGTTAAGGGGTAGAAGGGTTAAAGGAAGGATGTCAACCATATCATTGAAAAAAATAACTGCAGTGGCTCACCAGACAGTGTTATGCCTGACAATCTCCATCATTATCTTATTTCTTAGTATCTCAGGCTATATTTAGGGTACAGTTGCTGTGCTGAGAAATATTTTTCCACTGTTTACAGAAATCAGGGAAGTACTCCTTGAAAACCTAGTTAGGCTTCCAAATAATGTTTTATTCAAGTTACATGCTAATTTCCCTAGATATTTTTATTAGGAGAGATTTATAGGCTCTTAAAGCAATACTATTTATTAGTATATTTCCATATTTATATTTACCAGTCTCAGCAAGGCACAACATAGGTGCCACTAGGTAAGAAATATCATCCTTGTCTTGTGAAATCCTGAAACTGCTCTGATGCAGCTATAAATTTGTTTTATGTGGCGCACTATTTAAAATTACTTATTTGGCATTGAATTATAAAAAGACATATTTTATGTCACAGCTGGAATGCTACATCTTTGTTGTGGTCTTTCTACATTCATTTGCAGGCATCATTTTTGCCAGGGTATTATAAACCATTTTTATTTATATGAATATAATGTCAAAACTGTAGCAGCAGAAAAAGCTAGCCTAAAACACCTTAAAGCCCCCCTACAGTACAAGACATGAGATTTATAGTACCAGAGTGAGCTCACATAAACACATTTACCATATGAACTGTCTGACAAGCAGATAGTGTTGCCTAGGACAATTATCAAGGGGCTCCTTACATTTTTTTTTATCATGTCCCAAACTGTATCATGTCTCACAAATAATGAAACCACAGCAATCCCTGCAGAGTCATTGAGACAAGAAAATAATAGAAGCAGAAAGCATTGGTAAATCCTTTCTGTAAGTTAAAAGTTTTGCAATTTGGCACAGACTTTACAAGAAGTGATATAATGAAGTTTGTACTTGCATGATACATGATTTAAAAGAAAGTCCTGGAGTTAAGAACCTACGTCTTTTGGGGGACTAAATTCCCAGGACTTTCAAGACATGAAGAGTGAACAGCCCGACTACTGAAATGTGAAACTTAACATTATCATCATGCATATCCATCACTTTTGTTTGTTAACCTATTTGAAATGACAGCAATTAGAGGGAGGAGTGGTGGTGAGCATCTGGCATGTACTAGAGTAGCCTAACCATCTTCAAAAGAACCGAATCTTGAAGCGAACATACTGACAGAGACAAACTAGCATGAACATGAACTCCTTTAAGTTATACTTCAAGCATCAAGTGTCCAATTCAGTAAAACATGTGGAGTCTGTTCGTGCCCCTCTGAAGCCCTGATTTTATGATTCCAAGCTTAGACAGCCTTTTGAGTCATGAAGACTCAATGTATTGGACCAAATCCTCAGCTGGTGAAAATTGGTATATGCCAATTTATTCCAGCTGAAGATCTGGCCCATTATTTTGAGTACATATGGGCTTGGGCCCATGAGAAGTTGAGCACCTCCTGAGAGGTGCTTATTGCCCATAACTCCTACTGAAGTTGAGGGCACTCAGCATCTCACAGGACTCAGCCTTTTGACCGTATCAGAATAAATAACAACATCCACATGAGCTGTTTGTTCTTTAAAACCTATTTAATTATCATAGCAGAGAACACTTGACTTTCCAAGAGCTCTATCAGGGGCAAATCCAGCCCCAGTCCTCTGTGGAGGCTCCTTGGGCTTTGGAACTGGGGCAGTGTCAATGCATAGAGAGGGGGCTGGAGGTCGTAGTGCTTACCCTGTGCAGTGTGAGCCTCTGCACTATGCAAGCCCCTTGAGAAGAAGCATGAAGGCATGAAATAGGTGGTGCCACACAAGCTCCTGCTACAGAGACCCTCTGATCTTCTGCCCCACAGAGAAGCCATGGACAGGCTTATGAAGGCTAGTCCAGCCATTGGAGATGTTGACATTTCAGAGCTGGCCTCACAAGAGTTTGGCATCAAACAAGCAGAAATCTCATTCCATCAGCTGAGCATGTGCGGTTTCTGCTGTCTTGAATTGGGGAAATCGCATGAGCTGTTTCCATGAGATTACTACATCCTGGGAACTGCACCCATGCTAGAACCAGACAATAAGCTCTTTGGTTTGTATGGTCTGGGATCAAACCCAGAACCAAATCCATGAGGGCAAGTTCAGATTTAGGGATTCAAACACAACTCTCCCTTGAATCAAGTTTCAAAATGTCTGGTTTGGCCTATCTCTAGTGCTGAGGAAGCCAATGCTACTTTGGCTGACTCAACAAAATGTTGATGCGGCAATAGTTGGTAGACTCATCAACTGAGCAATTAAGAGGAAAAGGTGCAGGTCAAGTAAGGACCTTTGTGTTACCATTTATGAGTGCTTTGAACACGTACCTAAGCACGGACATTGTCAAAAAGTTAATAAATACTCTGAAAGTGATCTCATTTTATTTTACCACTTTGATGTCATGTGGCATCAAAACAAGGTTATACAGGTTGCATGTGTGATGGCTCCATGCTTTAAGTACATCTTTTTTATTGTTTCTGATGCCAAACATTGCTAGAAGCTTTGCTGGTCAAAGCTGATAAGGAATATCATTGCCACTATTTTTGACAATAAATTAAAATCTAAAATAAAGAACATGCCAGAACAGACTCTCAAGAAATCACACATTGCCACTGCAAACCTATAAAGTTCTTGTGACAAAACTGTACAGCAATTAATATCCTGAATCACCAACAGGGATGGATAAAAAGTTTATATTGTAATTATGAATCTCAGTTGCTGAATCAAGAGCTCAGATACTGTGGGTGATGGGCACCATAAGAATACATTGGTGACCCTATTGAATGGGGAAAGCATCACTTTTAGTCCTCAAATAGTGCTCCTCTCCTTCATTGGGATGCAATACACCTGATGTTATTGTTTTTATGTAACATATACTTCAGTAGTGCCCAGGGGCAGAATCTGAGCCTCACATCTAAGGTGTTGTAAGAACACACAAGAGACAGTCACTACCCCAAACAGCATAAAATCTATGATAATTTCCAGTGCTGTTACTTGTTGAATAATATTCTGAAGAAAACCATGAATAATGAATAGTTATGTGAACAAAAATGCTATTTACTTAAAAGTTAAGATAGGCACCAAAAATCTAGCCAAACTAGTAATTACAAATTCCAATCCACCGCAATGATTTAATAAATTATAATTCCTCCTTTTAAGAAACACTTAACAACCACAGCCCTTCAAGTAGATCTACGGCCCATTAAAACTACAAATTTTTGAGTGAAAAATCTGAAAGGTTAGAATTTTGTCTTCAAGTCAAATAAACTGTTCATTTCTTCCTGATGAATAGCTATAGAAACCTTTCATCCACAACTTTATCTCAAACAATAGTTCTGTTTTGAAGATCTGAAGTGAGAACCTTTTCTACATGTAATTTTATTATGCTTCTGACCCAGAAACCAAGCCATGGAAAGACAAGAAATGTTATATATCGTTTTCTGTCCTAGAAACCTGTTTTTTGTTTTGTTTGTTTTTAAACTACCTTGGATCTAACCCAGTTTGTTTGTGAACACATCACAGCAGAAACCTTAAGGACATTTTTGCATGGGACCCAAATCTCAGTAGTTCAATTCTTTTAAATATTGATGGGTCACTTCCTTTCACGTCATGTCACAAAAGCCATCTCCCGCGCAGGCTCTTCCCTTCTACCTGGGTCAGCCAATCACCAGCACAGTTCCTTTTTTCCATCTCTTCCAGAGGGAATAAAGCACTTATCTTACAGAGCCACTACTTTAGCAGAGCAACGTTATACTCTTTGTGCTCTGTAAATTTGTTCTCTTCAGTTACCGTAAAGCTGTAATTCATCTTCCCAACAGTCAGTATGATATGTAGTATGGTTTTGCACACTGTGCCAGGGTGGCATGTAGTACCCAGGATTCATTAGGCCAATTTCTGTGCTGTTACATCGCTCTAAAAAACTGGAGTAATTCCATTGAGATCATAGCTGATATCAGAATCCTGGCCCATTAATGCCATATGAAACTATGGCAACTGAAAGTATTGCTCCTGTGAAAAAGCCAGTTCATTCTTGTGCTCTCTCTGTCTTCTCTCCACGGTATTCTTGTTGGCTACATGTCAGAAGCTCACTCTAATGTGTTGGTTACAAAGAAAGAACCAAGTGCTTCTCACTGAATTTCATCCTGAACTCATGTGCAAATATTTCCTCAGTTAACACATATCCCAATTCCCACTAGGATTAGATCACTGTACCTCTAATATTTCACAAGAATTCACTGCTGGTTTGATAAATTGAAAAGATGGCATCTTCTTTACCACAAAGTCCTTTGCCCCACAGAAGAACCATACTGTAATAAATAATAAATATACAGTACTGCTTCTGTAGCCAGATTCCAAGAATTTTATATGCTGTAATTTAATCCTTAGAAAACCAGAGGATATTAAATGAACTAAACTGTCTTAGCCAGAAATCTCTGATTTGGGCTGCTCTTTGATGTTGGTTTCTGAAACTCTTTGATGTCTTAAAATTGTTTCAGAAATTAGAAAAAAAAATCTTGACTTTGTAAATCATTTTGGGATTACAGCAATGGCAATATGATGATGAATGGCAGAGAGTTTGAAAAAAGAATAATTTCTCTGAATATTATATTAAGCACAAAACCAAGACTGTCTAGCATTAGTTCCTGGTGACTTAGCAATCCTTTGGCATTCCAGATGCACAATGAAACAAAAATAGTCCAACTTTATTATGAGCACCTTTCCACATCTGCAGTTCTGTTATACAATAAAGTCTTGTTCTTTTGTTGCAGGATTGCACTGGCTCTTTATGTTTTTATTATCATTAATTTAAAACATGTGGGCAGAGGGTAATCCAGTAAACCATAGGCATTTCATATCAGAGCTTTCAGACAATCACATGTAACATCAACCATCTGGGTGAATGGCTAGATAGAGATTGTCTTGTATAGATAGACCGTGAATGATAACAAGATAGAGAGACAGCAGTGTTCAAATGGATATAAAGTATGTATGTGTATTTATTCACTTATATACATTTATTATTACATAATTATAATTCATTCGGACAATGTCCCATATATGGAAAAAACAGTTCCTCTCTATTAAATAAAATAGCAAACACACTTTTATTTATGCACATAAACATCTATGGACCCAATTCTCATTTAAACTAAGGCCACTTTATGCTGTTCCAGCAGCATAAAGTAGTCTTAAAGAGGATGTACATTTCTACATATATTACACAATGTAAAAAATTACATTTTATATATTACATAGTGTAAAAGGAGATAGACCTTTGTCTATCTGTGGTCTGTGCATGTAAAAGAGAAAGAGATTCTTGTAAGCAAAATATTTTTTTTATGGTTGAAAAATAAATTCCATTCTTAAAATCCCACAAATCTTTTGTATGATTCAGCTGACAAGAAATAACGCAATAATTTTCAGACAGGATCTCTGCTTTAGTTTTCAACAGACAAAAATTATTATCTGTGTGAATGCATTCATTTATCACTTATTTCCAAAGTGAACTTCAAAATGACCCCAAAAAAGTGTTTGGAACAGAGTAAAACAATCATTTAAGAGATATCTGAAAGGGATAGAATGTATTTATCTTTTGTCTTTTTGCTATCACAAGCTATCTTACAGCAAAGCCTTATGGAAACAAATAAAGGAACATTATTTTTTATGATTGATAACCCTATTTGGGAGTTTTCTGAAAACCTGGTGAAAATTCAATAATTTGCACATCATCTCAAAATGGACTAAGACTGACCAATACAGACATTTTCTACTTCAGTTATTTATAGCACTGTGAAATCCAGCCTGCAAATGGGTGGAATCTTGCCATATGCTTTTTAAAGGATTGCACATTACAAGGTATGGAAAGAAAATTGAAGTTGTATCTGAAGATTTGTTCCTTGCTGAAGCAGAAAGGAAAAATATATGACCTATGAAGTACCTGCTGCAGCATGTTATGCCTTAGTGAGTTTCCAGTGTGTTTTGTAGGTAATATATCGTCTAGTCATTAAGTGTACTCCAAGCTGATGTGTTATTTTAATTTTGTATTTCAGATACTCCCTATTTCACTATGGAACCTGTGTCCATACTGGCACCTAAGTAATGATCTGGACACTAAAGAGATTCTGGCTTGGGTGGTTGAAATGTTTGGCAAACAAGTCATCTCAGTTAGTATCTGGAGACTTTTTGTCTCCCAAATAACTTGCTTAAATCATTATTGATTTGACTGATTTATTTATTTTTACTCATGAGCTTTGAACATTCAGCTCCAGCCCCCATAGAGAACACATGAGAGAGAGAAACATTTTAAAGTAGGAGTAAGGCAAATCACTTATGCACATGCTTAACTGTAAACTGTTATGGGACTTGCAGTTAATGGGATTACTCATCTGTCTATAGTTAAGCACGTGAATAAGTGTTTTGCTGTATTGGGACCAAACTGCTGGTTTTGAATCTGTGCTAGTAAAGTAGCAGGCACATAATTTTAATCAGTGTCAAAGCCAGTCAGGATTAGAACCCAGTAGTTCTTGGCTTCCAGTGGCCCCATAATAGATTTATGTATAAACATTCACAGTTCAGAATTTTCATCAATACCTAGGCACAAAGAGCCAGATCATCCCCACCCAGTGACTAACCCAGGGGAGGGGAACAAAAAGGCTGGCAAATGCCTCAAGGTTCCACACGTAGAGTTTCCTTTTAATGCTTCCCTCAGGAGGAAGAGATCTGGGGGGTCCAGAACTTTGAAGCCCAGGAATCTAGAGGGAACATTAGCAGTAAGTCTTGTGCAGATATCTGTCAGGAGGACTCACACAGTGGAATGTGGCTGCTCTTGCCTCCCCCCTCTGCTACTTCCTGATCTGCAGAGTTCAAGGCCATGTCTACACTTACCAGAGATGGACGCTGCTGTGATCGATGCAATGGGGGTCGATTTAGCGGGTCTGGTGAAGACCCACTAATTTGACAGCAGAGCGCTCTCTGGTCGACTCCGATACTGCACCGGAACGAGAAGAGTAAGGTAAGTCAATGGGAGAGTGTCTCCTGTTGATGCAGCACAGTGAAGACACCTAAGCTATGTTGACTCCAGCTACGTTATTCATGTAACTGGAGTAGCGTAACTTAGGTCAATTTACCAGGGTAGTGTAGACAAGGCCCAAGTGGAGGTAGGGCTTCCATCAGCTTGGGGCAAGAGGGATAGCTCATCCTGCTATTCCCCCTTTCACAAAGCCACCTGGTGGCTCCTCGCTGCTAAATTTTTTAACTGTGGTACCCCATTATCATGCTGTCCTTGCAATTTATCATGTATTTATCCTCATAACAGCCCTGTAAGAAAAGCATTATTATTCACATTTTACATATGGGGAAACTGAGACACTACATGACTTGCCAGAGAACCCACAGGAAATCCGTGGCAAAGCAGGGCATCGAACCCATGTTTCTTGAGTCCCAGTTAGTGCCCTAACCACTGGACCATCCTCCCTCCCTTCTTCTATCACTGTTGGAAAACTTTCTGTTGTAACTTAGCTTCTGCTGGTTTAAATCAGATCTTCTCTTGCCCCTACATTTTGAGTCCAGCAATTTCAAAAGTGGGAGTCTAAAATTAGCTGCCCATCTTTGAATGTCTTGGCCAGAAAACTTTGTGGTGGATTTTATCTATGACTTGGAAAATATAGCAGGACATGATTTTAATGCAGGTGTTTTCTTAATCAGGGCTGGTCTACACTAGGAACTTACATCGGCACAGCTACATCTCGCAGGGGTGTGAAAAATTCACACCCCGAGATGCAGCTATGCCAGCCTAACCCTGGTGTAGCCAGCACTGGATCGATGGAAGAATTCTTCTATTGACCTAGCTACCATCTTTCAGGCAAGTGGATTACCTATGCTGACAGGAGAACCCCCCATGTCAGAGTAGGTGGTGTCTACACTGAAGCGCTACAGCAGAGCAGCTGCAGCAATTTAAGTGTAGACATACTCTCAGTTGCAAAAAGTCCTAATATGTGACCTCAGGATCTGTCATAGGAAAGTATCCTGTATCCACTGATATTGGCTGAAATCTGTTTAATAATAGTATGCAACTTCCTAGGTTTGGGAATGAAGTTATTTTGTTTTCCTCCATTCATTAGTTTTTAACTTAATTAGTGATGGGATAATTTATTTGAGTATTAAATAGCTTTTAATGAGGACTCTTTGTTTTTAAACACTCGCTGTGTGACTTGCAATAACCAATAAAAATAAATTAATACTTGTTATCAAATACGTGATGTAATTTAATTAGGAAAAATGAGCGCATTAGTTACAATGTTCTAAAGAAGTTTCTTCTAGCACTAAAGATGAGGAAAAACAACTCACAACTGATATGGATTGCTTCTGAATGCATTAAGAAACTCCCTTTCAACACAGGCTTAAGGGAATGAGTCAAGAAATCCTGGAAAAAAAATCTCACATGGCACTAAAGACTAAACCATAACCACCATGGCTAATCTCTAATGTCCTAGGACACTCCTTTTCAATGAACAGTATGTACTACTGTATTTCAGTATCTTAATTCACAGGGCTGGTTTTATAAATGTACCTGAACTAAGCAAAATGGGATTTCTATTTCTTCTTCTTTTCTTTTCTGTTTCCCTTAACCCTGAAATAAATGTGTACATTTTTTTCAGTCTTTCTGGAGCACCAAATAAAATGGGACATCTCATCCCCAATTTCTTTTTGACTGGATCTGACCTCACTCCCCAGATCACATAATCCTGCTGAGATTTAGTACCTCAAAGGTACAAGTTACTGATTTCCACTGCAATTGGGAGGTAGCATTGCCTAGTGATTAAAGCAGCAAACTGCTATTCAGCAGCTACTGATTCCGTTCTCAACTTAGCAACTAACTCATTTTGTTGATTTAAGGCATCATTTAACCTTTCTGGGCCTCAGTTTACCACTTTGTAAAATTATCATGTACAATATATTTAGGTATCACTCAGAGGCATTGTGCCCTATGAGATCAGTTTATAATGTGCTATGAGATGTTTGAATGAAAGACACTACAAAAGTGCAAAGTAACGTAATATTATTAAGCTATGTAACTATTTTTATACCAGTCATAACCAAAAGATTCCTATGCTGTAGTTAATGCCCTGTGTATAATGTGATTCCAGGATCATGTAAACTGATGTATAACTGCAGATTATTTTTAAACTGCTGCATTGCGCTGACATTTTTAAAAAACATATAAGGGCTGGTTTCTCCTTCCTACTGTGATTCCTGTATACAAGGACCAGAGTGTCTCTTAGCTGGCCTGGAGAAAATCCCCTGAGTGCAGGCACTGCATAGGACAGCTATAGGTTGTTTTACACAAAACCCCACAAACTCTGGTGTAGGGAGTGTGCTGGGGTGCATCTAGAGCAGGAGGAGCATGTCAGGGATGGGAGGGAATGCAGATATAGGGCTAGATTGTGGGACAGCTCTGGGTTTTGGAACTGCCCATAGGCAGCACAAGGCAGACTGACATAATTTAGAGCAGCACATGGACTGCCTAACTTACACCAGGGGCCATTTTGGCCCCCAAACCAGCCCAGAATCTGGACATCCTAAAGCTACATTAATGCCATCTTTGCTTGTCCTTCCCTGGGCTGCCTCTGTGTGCACAGTGCCTCTTAGAGGGATAGCACGTAATCCCACCCTAAATCTCTAGCCCTTGTGGTTGCAGAGAAAACTTTTGAACCATGAGCTGAGTGTAAACCGATGCAGCTATCTCTGCCTGATCCTGCAAATGGCCTGAAACAATAGCCCTGAGAGAAGTGTGAACTGTTAGTATTATGGCAATTCTCAACTGGCCCAATCAAATAATGTGGCAGCCCATTTTGCTCACCCCTTACAGACACATAGGGAAGAGATGGTCCCTGCCTAGGAGATATTATAATCCAGTGCAAAATAAGAAGCAACAAGGGATTGAGACAGACAAGAGGCAAGATGGAGGGAGGTCAAGGCTAACAGTATTAAGTTCAAGCAGTTACGCTGGTGAGATATCTGTGCAGCTTGGTGGTGTATTTAAATAAATAAATAATACTCAACTAAACACCAGCTGCCTCTCAGTCCATCCATCACTAGCTGTCTGATTTCTTGTAGGTGTCGCAGCAGAAGTGAAGAGCTAGGGGGTAGTGAGTTTATGAGCCAGTTCAGGGAGAATGTTCCATGTGTAAGCGAAGGAAGCTTGGGAGAAAGCACAAAGATAATAATGGGTAGCCAAGACTGGCATCATTAGAGGAGTAGAGGGGATGGGGCTACACAAAATGGGCCTGGTCCATTGAGGCTCCCATTGACTTCAGTGGGCTTTGGGTCAGGCCTAAAGAGACAGCAGCGGATAAATTGGCAGATGTGAAGCGTCTTGAAGATGAGGTCACGAAGCTTGAATTTGCCACATAGGGAAACAAGGAGCTAGAGGGTAGAATCAAAGAGGGGATTAATATGGCCAGAGCGATAGGCAAGGCTTATGATTTTTCAGATGCTTTTGTATCTCAATGGGTATTCAGACTGAAGTTTAATGCCAATTTAAATGCCACCATTAACTATTTCAATGCAGGTCATTTTAACAAAAATATCAGACTAGGGTGCTAATCCATCATTGTTTGATGTTATGGCAGATTTTAGGGCAAGTGTGGTAGGACAGCTAGTTGCTTGGAAGAATTGCCAGTGTGAGGAAAATGAGGAATTCATATTCTGGCAATAAACCATTTAAAGTAACCCCAGGTTTCCTAACTGGGAGAGGAAAAAAGCAAATGTACCTCCCCACCAGTAAGAAAAGCTTCAGCTGCTTCCTAGATAACCAAAGACACCTCCCAGGCCTCTATGGGGGCTAAAAGACCCAACTTCACCCTACTCAGCTGTGAAGACTTCAGCTTTGTCCCTGGCAACGTCCACAGTGCAATTACTTGTACTTGTACTTTGTGCTTTTCAGTACAAAACTGCAGCACACTGCAAATTTAGAATTTGGCATAACATAAAATAGCAAACTAAATAACATGTGGGGCACTGTATTGATTGGACTGGAGTGGGGAGAAGGAGAGGTCTTGAGATGACTGTGCTGCGTAATTCCAGGGTCCTGATCCATAATTTAGGTATAATGTTCTCTACAGGACACAGCGCATGAGCTATGCTGGTTTGCTATCACCTAAAACAGAGAAAAATTAAAACAGATTAGACACTGTGTACTGTGTGGATTACAATCAGGTGATTTGGAGGCAGCTCCATATGTTTTCCTTTGCTGAATAAAGAATGCAATCACAGGGCCTCCAAATTAACTAGCAATGCATTTGTAGGGGAAAGAAGGCAAAGGGAGGTCATGAGAGATGTAGGCATATGAAAGTCTATATGTAAGTTCACCAAGAAATAATGAATCATGTAATGGGGCAAGGTGAGCCCAGGCCAGAATTTTAAAAAGCCTGATGCTCTCCTCGCCCACCAAGTTTTCCCTCTTCCTTGTCCATCACTGATGGTTTGGAACGTGGTCCCAATGCACATCCCTCCATTAACCATGCACCAAAGTGGGCCTGGCCAATCAAGCCAGAGGGGATGAATGGCTCACATGAAAACCAACAAGTCCAGGATCTCACCTGGATCTACTCATTCTCTTTCTGTGCCACAGGGGGAGTAAAGGCAGCTCAGCTGGACTCAGAAAATACTACATTAAGAGGTTCATAATATTCTGTCTCAGACAGGCCAGACTCAAGCTCTCTCTGTGTTATTAGCTTTTATTGTTCAATACAAAGAGACTCACACAGGATCTTAGAACATGGTCATAGCTTTCCTGAGGGTAGTATAACATTGAGGCTAGGGGATGAGACTGTAGTGAGATTGAGAATGCACTAAAGAATGTGTGACAAATGGCAATGACAAGGTAGCCTGTGAAGCCATGAAATGGAACACTTGCTCAACAGCACGGAGTTCAGCCCCCAGAGTAGTACAACCAGCAGAGCCCCTGCACCTGCATTTGAAAGTCGAGACTACTCTCACGAGAAGAATTCAGTCTGTTTTCACAAGCAAATACCTCTGAGTGATATCAAGGCTGCTGCTGGCCTTCAGATCAGGGAGCTGTAACCAGCTCCCTGACAATCCCTAAACCCTCCCCTCCTGCACTGAGCAGGAGAGAACCTGACCAAACACTTCTTTTAGTCTTCAAAACCAGTAGCGGCACCAGAAGCGAGGGTGACCCGGTCTTACTGAGACTGATCCTGGGTGCAGCCATTATGTACTTTAATCCTTGAAGATTGAGCACTTTGCAGAATTCGTACATTGCTGCCACCTATGGCACAAGCCAGTAGGACAAATAAATCTGAAATAGAAATGAGACCGTCTCACAATAAGGAAGTACACAATCTTAGCCATACACAAGGATTTTTTTCCCTGTTGTTCTTCTAGAATAATAGAGATCCAAATGGCATCCCATAATAATTAAAGTGAACTTTTCCTCCTTTGGATTGCCACACAAAATAAACCAACAGAAATGTGTCTTTACTACTGACATAAAATTCACCCAACATTTCTTTTTTTGTGGAAGGATTTGTCACACAATTAAAGGTATCGAAACATGTCACAATGAACTATCCTTGGGATTATCACATGCTTATTTTGTAAACCATTCAACAGATCTCCTTGTCTCTTGTCCACTCGGTAATTCTAATCAAGTTGCAGAAAAGATTACACACCCAAAATCTAATGCTTCTACTTTGGCTGGGATTCGATATGTCTTCTTTTTTTATTATTAACGGGTCCAATTAAAATGAACACATTTCAATTTATATTCTTTATTAAGGAAATGGCTTTTCTTGGCTAATCTGGATATATTAAGTGCATTTTATTTAAAAACGTATTGTAAAATATTGACATATACCTATAACCTGTTTTCTGTGCTCTCCCCCAGCCGTTACACTCAACTCCTGGTAAGTACGTTTTAACCTTACAGACAAAATATTTGTATAATCAGAATATATTAGTATGTAGGGTGTAATCCAAAAGTCCACTGAAGTCAGTGAAAAAGATTCCCCAAGGCTTTAGATGGGGCCCGGGGAGACTAACGATGATATAAATGCAGCATTGATTAGTCAAATATTTAGAAAACTACTATATGTGTGTGTGTGTGTGTGTGTGTGTGTGTGTGTGTGTGTGTGTGTGTGTGTGTGTGTGTGTTTCAAGAGATGCTTTCTAGGTTTAGGCAGAGAATTTGAGCTAGCTTCATTTCTACAAATTAATCATAAAGATTCTCCTTACACAAAATATTTGTCTTTGAAAAACCAAGTCTACTGCTCCATTGTGAAGAAATAAAAACACCAAAACATAAACAGTCTCTTGTTTTGTAGGCCCTACAAAAACGAATGTTATGGTGATCCTCTGCTGCTTCAAAAAGCTAATACTGTTCCCAGAGCAGGGTGAATATTGCTGATGGTTCTGTTGTGCATAGATTGTTTGGGATGATGAGGTGGTGACTAAACCAAATGGGATGTCAACCAATAACAGATGTCAGTTTCTGCTCTATTCAAAGCACAAGGAAAACTCCACTCTGAGGCGGTTACTGTGATTTGGTGGACTGAACATATACTTCATTAGGAATTGCACATGCACAACTGATGGGACAATCAAACCCTCTGATTCTAATTATTGCTCTGATACTAACTTGCTATGTGACCATGGGCAAAGCTTATTAAAATGAATAAGGTAGTAGGATCCCTAACCTCTCCATGTCTGAGCCTCCCATCAGTAATATGATGATATGTATTTATCTCCCTACCTCCCAGACATTTTTTAAGTTAAGTAATAATTAGTTAATGTCTGCACACTGCTTTGAAGATGTAAAGTGTTAAGTTTTACTACTATTATTTTATTGCAGAAGGGAAAGAAGCAAGATGGGCATGGAAAAAATATTTCCAAACTTCTAAGAGGGTACGAAAAACAATGGTGAGGGAGACAACTGGCTGGCTCAGCGGTTTCGCAAAGGAGACATAATCTTTGTGTCAAATCAGTTCAAATCCCAGCCTACTTTGTTAGTGGCAGAAAGTAAATGCCATGTGATGGATGATCTGTGCCCTATAAGAAACAAGCTTGTGGTCTCCCTCCCTCCAGTTCTCAGGGGACAAGTCTCCATATCACACCAAAACAATAACATTGTAACTGTCATATGTGCAAGGACGGTGTCCGCAGATGACCAGAAATTAAGCAGGCATGAAGACTCAGTTACCCATTCTGCCTAGAAATGATCCTACCAGATCAAGGTTAAGGCACATTGGTAGGGTTGGTTGGTGAATCTTGCTCTGCCAGTATTTATGCTGTACCTGATCTGTTGGTAGATAAACAAAGGACTTCAGTCTCCAGAGCTTTCAATTTGGCATTACCCTCGCATTCTTTCAATGGTGAGGAGAGAAAAAACCTATAAAGAAATGGGCATTTATATAATAATCAAATTAATTATTCTAATAATGACATGGGGAAAAACATTCCACTCTCCTAGGTAAACAATATATGTTTATATTACATTTCAGTTTCCACAAATAACAATATAGAGAAATCAAGATGAATGACGCTATGTTTAAATTGCATTACAGTTTTCACACAACCTGATAAAAAGCCAGGAAATTCAATAATACATGCCCTGTTCTCATTTCCCCCAGCTCCAGGTTACGGACTACTAAAGAATAAAGTGTCATTCATAAAACTGTGCACACATGATGAATCACATCACACCCCAGCCTCAGCTATACATTTCATTTGTATATGATTTACCCAAAACTGAACTTTTGACATTCATTCTTGGTCGTTCAATCCCTTCTGAGGAAATATCAACAAGTATTTTCTTAAAACCTTTCAAATGCTGCGTAATAGAATTGCAAATAGAAGTGAATTGAACATTACTGGCAGAATGCTCCCTGCTTTAATTTCTTTTGCCCAGAATGCATATTTTGCCCCTGGTTTCCTATGTCAGGGAGCTGCACTGTAGTGAATGTCACATATCTCAGGAAACTCCCGATCCTGCAATCTGATCTGTTCAAGCAGATGCCTATACCCTTATAGAGTCCTACTGACGTCACACAGGGATGTGGTGGTCCATCCGCACAGTCAGGATTGTGGGATCAGTGCCTAAAATGGTCTCAGGGACCTGACTCTGACATCAGTAAGAGTGTTAACTCCTTTAACTTCAATGAAGTTATTCTGGATTTAGGCAGAGATCAGAATCTGTCTCCTGGGCTGCAACTCCAATAATTCACTAACTCTGAAAACAGATGGTGCTGAAAAGATATGTCATCAACACAAGGAATTTATACTGCATGTTAGGGTCAAGCTTTTGCAGAAAGCTAATCTGAATCTTGGGATTTCAAGAGGTCTCTTACAGATTCCAAGTTCCAATCAATCCAGTTCAACAAAAACTCTGAAATGGTTGCTTTTATTTCTTTCAATACATTGTAATGCTTACATACAAACTCCCAGCTCTGTGTCTCTATTTTGCCTTCCTCAGCTGCTGTAGTCAAGCAACTCACTTGGTGTGTGGCAGGAGCTTGCAGAGAGCTAGTTGCTTGAGGCCCAGCCCAGACAACTAAGCTCTTTCTATAGACCCTATCTCTAGGCTGTGTCTCTAGCCTGTGTGCTTCTATTTCCATAACATTTCAAAGGCCTTTTCTGGCTCTCCAGATTGCCAAGGGCCTCCATCATCTTGCATCTTGACTTCTGTAATCTCCTCTTCTCTGGTCTTTATGCCAGCTAATTATCTCCTTCAAATCCATTCAAAACTCTGCTACTAGGATCATCTTCCTGACTCATTGCTCTGCCCACATCACCTGCAGCTTTTGGTCACTCTTGGCTTCCATTCCACCACTGGATCAAACACAAGCTTTTTGTCTTTCCCTTTATCACCCTTCACCATTTAGCCACTCTCTCTCTCTATCAGATCTATTAACTTATTAAGACATCAGCACTCCCCTTCTCTCTTCCAGGAATGCCAACCCCAATCACCTGATTTTCTCCATGCTGCCCTCTATGCACAAGAAAAGTTCTGTCAAAATCTGTAAAGCCGCCTTCTATCCTCATACATCTTAATGCCTACTCTGTGGTGATCCCTACAAATCACTCACATCTGCCAGTTTTAAGGCACATGACGAGCTGAGAGTTCTGCTAGACTCTATTCATCATTTTCTTGTAATCTCTAACCCACACCCACCCTGCTTGGCTGTTCTGTCCATCTGTTGCATTCTGTCTGACGTGTGAACTGCAAACTCTCTGGAATAGGGGCTGTCTTGTTTATTTGTACATCACCCAGCACAATGGGGCCTCAATTCTTGATAGGGTTCATGAGTACTACTGTAATGTTAAACAACAATAGACAAGACAGAGGTAACGTTGGAGAAAGCAACTGGAATATCTAGTGGAGACTACCATCAGCCCTCCCAGATTCCAAGAGCACCCCTGCCATTTGATATTCGGGGTCACAGATTGAGAGTTAAGTATCAGAGGGGTAGCCGTGTTAGTCTGGATCTGTAGAAGCGACAAAGAGGCCTATGGCACCTTTTGGACTAACAGAGGTATTGGAGCATAAGCTTTCCTTGGCCACTTCAGATGCATGCAGTGGAGATTGAGAGTTGTGTAAGACCTTTGGCAGCTCCTGGATCAAGTGTAGCCAAGGCTACTTTTCTCCATGTGAGTTTAGAAAGAAGGGTGGGGCCTTTTCTTTGGATGCACAAGTACCTACATTTATCCATGTCTTTGTCACTTTAAGATAAGACTATTGTAATGCATTCTGTACAGTACTGCACCTTCAGAAACTTAAGTTAGTGCAGAATGCAGCTGCCTGTCTATTAAATAGCATTTCACAGAGAGTGCAGGTTACATCAGAACTTTGGGATCAATGCTGACTTGCAATTAGTTTCCAGGTAGAATTTAAGGGGTTCGTTTATATCTATAAATCCCATAATCTTGACACCTGGCTCTCTGAATGACCTCTTCCTCCTGGTGCCACACTGTGCCAGTTGTGATCAGCAAAATGGCTGACTGTCAGCACCATGGTTTAAGAGGGAAGCAGCAGGGGTATTTCTGTACCAGTGCCTTGAGCTCTAGAACTCATCCACTCCATTTATTTTGGTTCAAGAGACACCAGATTTGCTGCCTGAGCTAGAGAGCTGTTGTTATTTTGTTGGGAAGCTATATTATTTTTAGGTTGGTGTGGGTTGGTCAGGCAAGCCATTGTTTTGTGGGTTTTAATCCTTAATCCTGCATATTTTCAATGATTCATACAAGCACCTGGACTTGTGGTGTAGGTGCTTTTAAAGAAATGTGAATAACTAAATGTTTGTACAGCTCTTTGAAGATGTAAACCGTCTACAAGTGCTAGATGTTGTTTTAAAACTATGTGGTATCTGTGACTGAAAAAACCCAATTTTTGACACACACAAGCTGAGGTTCAGAAATGAATGTGAAGCACTGACAAAATTTAAGGATCAGAGTAATAATTTAAATGGTCATTGAGCAATTACTTTATGTCTGGTTAAAACAAACATAGAACATAATAATCTAAATCAACCACAGAGCTGTTCTGGGAAGGTTTCAAAGCAGCTTCTTACAGAAAAGTATCTTCCTCCCCTCACATTATTTCAGCTGAAATGGAAAACCTCTATACAAAAGTTTTGCATGGACATACTTTATATATTTCATCCCATCCGTTTCTCTCAATCTGGTGCATTCAAAATGTGTTAACATATGTCTGAAATGCTAGCTCACTGGATTTACTTTATACACCTTTGAAATAAGAAGAAAATTAATATTTTAGCTTATGTTCCTTGGAAAGAGCTAAAAACAACTTTACAGCTGAACAGAATTCGACAACACGATCCCCTTGGATTATAACCATGTACCTTTTCCATTATAACGTCTCATTTGTCCAATCAGAATACTATGCTTTTATTCAAACCTTAATAGCAGGTGGACTCTGTAATAATTTTTCCCTGTGTATGTTACTGTATTCTGTTCCCATTGTGATACAATCATAGGGTTTTGGTTGCTTTCTTGCTTGCTTTGCTCTTTGTGTTTTGTCTCCTAATTTAATTCAAAATTTGGACCAGAAACCAACAAAAACCTCCAAGAACATCAATCAGTGTTTGAGGAGCCTAGGCTAATCATCTGATACTTCTTCCGATCTATTTTAGCTTCATTCGTCGGTGGAAATGTTGAGGAGATGTATGTAGCTGAAGATTTCCAATCCCCATCCCGGTTTCTTTCATTTTCTAACGTAAATATACTACTGGTGAGGAACTTTGAAATGGAAATAATTTGTTGTCAGCTATCCCCCTTGCCAAACAACTTTAAACTAATTTTTACCTGTATATCTTTAAACAAAACAAATGTGAAACTATGTAAAATGAAAGTGAGCATGTTTAGTTCCTTCTCAGATAAATCACCCTATGCATTTAATTGCTCATCTTCCGCTGTTCAGACAATCCTGAACAATTTGAACTCTTCAACTTCTTGTGTTACAGTTTTCATAGTGCTCTGTGATGATCTTGCTTTACAGCAAATGTTTACTTAAACATATGCACAATAAATACTACACTGTCGTGGTGCGCTCTCTCCTTTTTTAATGTAAACCTCCTAACCACATTAGTGAGAGTGAACTGAATCTCCGTGTTATTTCTCTTTCTTTATTATTAGATATTTAGTTAAGTAATTGAAATGCACAAAAAGCCACTAAACATTTGAAATAACATTGGGACTACTAATAATGCGGGTGTAATACGATGATGAAAAGAGGGGCACTTTAATTTGTGAGTAAAGGGGCAGGATAAAAAGCCAATGCACTAATTGATTTGAAAATTACGTATTTTGCCTCTATTTCATACTAATTGGCACTCAGGCAGTGAGTACTTGCAGAAATGTTGCTTACCTGTTGCGTCGCTCATGAACGCTCCTGAGTTCCGGGAGCTGTCCAATGTACCTCTCTCCTTCTCGGTTTACCTTCAGGATGGTGTCCCAAACCAGGTGATGTACCAGACTCCTCTATTCTGTCCTGATCACATCTAACTGTGCGGAATAGCTCTTTTTCTTTGGAAGCCCTGGATTGCTTCATACAAAAAAAATGAAGGAAAAGTGGGGGGAGTCGTGTAGGGGACATAGTTGCAGCCTCATCTTTCGTAGGAAAAGATCTGCAACAGCTGCTCTGTGTGTTGGAAATGGGAGGAGAACCTTGTCATCGATTGGAAATGTTTGCAGTCCTTTAGCCATACAGGAAGGATTTTCAGGATGTGTTTTTGTTTGTTTCTGGGGATTTTGTTTTTCTGGGGAGGTGTGATGGGGTTTGAAATCTCCGCCAAAAAATAAAGGCTAAATAGCCCAAAAGCGGACGTGGTGTGCTGATGATGCATGATAAGCACGAAAGAAATTACCGATACGTTTGCTTTTCGGAAATAAACTCCAGTCAAGGCCAAAAGGTACCCCGTGTACAAACGATGTACAGCAGGAAATCGCTAAAGAGATACAATTCCCATTAAAGAGAGGTGGGTCTGGCAAATCATTATACCCCTAGGGCCAGTGTGCATATCTAAATACAGTAGGTGGTGTCTGACCTGAAAAATATAACTCCCCTTCCCCCTAAAAATGCTAGCTCGACAAGTCAAAGGTAGTCAGCAGGATTCTGATTTCTAAAATCGTATTGTTCTCGAATATGCCCAGGCGTTGATTGGGATAAAGCCTATATTCTTCCCAGGTGCAGGAAGAAAGAGTTTCACATCAAGTGCTTTGAGACTGGCTGAAACAAAACGGGCTTTACAAGCCAGTGTTTTACTGCCCCGCTGGATAGATGTTTGAACTCTAGTTGAAGGGGGGCGGGGGAGCCGATTCCAACAGTTACTATTGGGAATGCAATATGGGGTCCCCTACAATGCTTGCTTAGGCTAATGGAGGGCCGGTCATTCAGCTCTCCTTGCACTGGGATACAGGGTAAACATTCCCCCGGCGACCCTTTGCATGCAGGTCCCCTCTTCGGGACATCATTAAAAGCCTACATGCACTTGTCTGACATCAATTGTCAGGCACGGTCGCAAGGTGCAGAGATCCGTGCCGCGAGCAGGGAAGCGAGCCTAGGGCAGAACAATCTTGGCCGCTCGGGCTTGAAAGAGGCTAAACATCGTTTGGTTGCGAGGGTGTCAGAAACGACAAAAGCACGCAGCAGGTAAGCGCTGGGGACGGTTGCCAAGAAGGAACTGCCCCTGATCGCCGGGACAGGATTGAAGCCCCGGGGGCCTCTCTCATTGGAACATCCACGCGTCCCCGAGGGGCTGCTTGTCTCCTCTCATCAGCATCGAGGGGAAACATTTCATCGCCTTCCTCTTCGGTCCAGCTAATCCGGTTATCTGTGGGGTTATAAATATTAATGCCCTCGCGCCGCTCGGCTGGGGATGGTACCAGCCAAGCCCTCTGTGAAGTGAGATATCAGCCTCTTCCCAGCCCGCACACGCCCTGGGAGAACCGATGAAATACCCAGCCGAGCCCAGCAAATGGCGTATCAGGCAGGGCCGGTGGGCGCCTCCGTGCTGGACTTCGTGGCCGATCTCTCCCTGGGGTCTCCTGAGCGCCACCCCCGAGGGGTGCCCAGCCTGGACCTGTACGATTTCCCCTCCGGACCTCCGTTTGGGGAGAGAGCCCTGGCTCTCCGAGAGGGCATGGCCAGGGGGCTGCCTCTGGCCCCCTTTGATGATGGAGACCCCGAGGAAGAAGAAGAGGAGGAGGAGGAGGAGGAGGAGGAGAGAATGAGGGGCACGTCTCTGCTGGACCGACCCAAGAGAAAGCGAGTTATCACCTATGCCCAGCGCCAGGCTGCCAACATACGGGAGAGGAAGAGGATGTTCAACCTCAACGAAGCGTTTGATCAGCTGAGGAAGAAGGTGCCCACCTTCGCCTACGAGAAGCGGCTCTCCAGGATAGAGACCTTGCGCCTGGCCATAGTCTACATCTCCTTTATGACGGAGCTCTTGGACAGCTGCAACAAGAAGGAGGCGAGCTAGAGAGCCGAGGACGCGGGGCTTCTCCATCCAGGGATGGAGGCGGACAGCAGCATCCCAGCCCGGGCAGGCGGAGGAGAAAGGACAGGGGGGCAGTTTAGCACGGGCAGTGCTCCTGGTTCTCTGGCTAGTGTCTGGGGTCACGTAGAGGATCCAGGGGATGATGGGATAAGATCAAATCCAGGGGCACTCCGGGAGGGAGGGGCAGGGAGGAAAGCGCCACCAGCTGTACGTTCATTGATATCGAATGGGACTTTTGGCAGGAAAAAAGAGACCGCGATTTTTGTTTGGTTCTTTTTACTTAAAATTTTGCCACCTGCTGCCTTTGGGGAAAGGTCAGAGTCTCCCACCGCTGACATAGACCCGGTGGCTTTCAAAGGGGTTTTCCTGGGAGGCACCCCTGCCTTACAGTGACGGGGAGTAAATGCTTGCCACATGCTGCCTATCGAATACATTCATGTTAGCGGGGGTTGCCTTTCAAAAGTCTTCACTCTTTTCTCCTAGCCGGAAAAGTCAATCTAATGCAGCGTCACATGACAACCAAGGCGTAGAATGGACCATTCGAGCTGGGAATTGGCCCTGGGTCTTCCAGCAAGTTCAACCAAGTTTCTTGGGAAAGCAGTGCTGGGAAAGGACGGGGCTAGGGTAAGGTGTGGGAGAGAGGCCAGCCGCGTCCAGGCGACGTTGGAAAGTCCCTGGATGAATTAAAGAGAAAAGGGGGAAGGGGGTGATGAGCCTGGGTGGGAGGGGAGAATGGCTCCCGGGAAGAACTTGCGCTAGGAGCGATCACTGCTCGGTGTGAGCGGGGAAACACACGCCCCCGGGGCCCGGGGCCGATCCCCGGCTGGCGTCAATCAGCCGGCCTCCATGGGCTTCCCCTGAGGCGCTGCAGTGAAGGAGCCGGCCCGGCAGACAGCGAGCGAGGCAGGCCAGAGGGGTCTCTGCTCCCTCCCGCTCTGGGTCGGCCGCAGGGGCCGGTCCGCCTGGCTCCGTTCGCCTCCCGCCGGCACATAGCTGGGTGCAGCGGCCGGGCGCCCCTAGAAACCCCGGCGCTTCCTCCATTGTGTCCCCTCGGCCAGGCCCGGGCTAATTGGCTTTCTCTAGCCCGCTCGCTGCCGTCTCTCCGCTTGCAGGTGGGGGGCGGGCGGATGCTTCCTACAGGCCAGGCGAGGGGCGAGTTTAATTATTTTGGCATTATCTGCGAGTGCCGCCGAGGTCACCCGTTCCCATGTGCCCGGCCGGGACCAGTGGCAAGCGCCAGCGGCGAATGGCGAGATGAGCAGTGAAGGGGAAAAGCCGCCTCTCCTCCCAGCTGTCCCCGCTCCTGCTCCCCCCCTTTGCTCGGGGCTGCTTTCCCCAGCAATAGCTCCAGCCTTTGCCGTGCAAACTGAGTCCCCTGCAGGGGCTCCTGGGCGTTTTCTGGGCTCGGTTCTGGCCTGAGTCTCGCGCCTTACGTGCGTTCCAGCTCCTCTTCCAAAGCAATGGGGGAACTGACCGAGATTAGTCACCCCTGGCCATTTTTACACCAAGCCTGGATGTGTTTTTAAAAGATCTGTTGTTGGAATTATTCTGGGGAAGTTCTTGGCCTGAGTTATGCAGGAGCAGGAGGTCTGACTAGATGATCACAATGGTCCCTTCTGACCTTGGAATCTAGGAATCTGCCTAGTCTATTAGTATCACTGGAATTGCATCTGGTCTGGGGAAAGGAAGGTGGGCGAATTTTTTTTGGGGGGGGAGGATGAAAATTTAACTTGTCTAAAAATAAATTTGAGATTTTGAAAAGTTTTTTGAAAATTGTCTAGCCCTAAAGGTGATTTGAAAACAGAAAAAAATCATCGATTTTTCAGTTAATTTCCCCCAATTTTTAAAAAATTCAAAATGTTGCAGTTCAGAAAATTCCAAACACCTGTAATCTAAATCTGGATCATCTATATCTACATTGCAGACACGTTTCTAGCTAGCTAGAGGGAGCAGGAACACTAGCTAGCTAGCTAGCTAGCTATCTCCACATACATTCTAGTGTTCCTGCTCCCTCTCACCTTCCTTTCTCATGGTTTTCCTTCAATTGATATGTTGTTACTTCTTCTCCAGTGAGATAAATAAAACAGCTTTATTTACCCGGACCTTACATTAAAAGCATCTTAATAAACAGCTTAGCGCCTGAGTGTGCCCTCACTAAAGTCAGTGACAGAACTCCCTTTGAATTAAGTGGTATAAATCTGCAACAGTGCCAATCAAAAGAGTGTCTCTGGATTTTTGCCAGTATAACCGAGATCAGACTCTGGCCCAAGTATCTATGATTTATAGTCCATAGTTTTGTTAACTCCCATAAGGATTGTTATTGCTGTTTCTCATTATGTTTATTATTTACTATTAATATTGCTATTAACATTTGCATTGTCAAATGCTTATTCCTTACCTGGGCTGACCTTCCTGATTCAGATATCAGTTGCTTTGCAATATATCTGCTTTCTGAGTTTGTGAAATATCTTTTTTAAGGAGGACGGGCTGTCTAATATAGTCCAAACCTCACTATAAAACTGGGGTACTTCCTGTATTAGAATATGTTCTGCAAAAAAGGAAAAATTTAACTAGAAGTGAAGATTAAACCCCTCAAATCAACAAATGGTCCAGATGTATATTGTTGTTACCACTGTATAAAGCATCAACATGAAGATAGATTCTTTAAGGACACTGGAGTGTGCAATTAGATTTTCGTTTCTTGAAACTACTCTATATTATAATCTTTATATATCTGTGCTTTCCATAGAAAGGCTGTGTATCTCTTCATGAGTGTTCATTTCTGTGTCACTGGATAAAATTAGGTCTCTATAACCCATCTTATTTTAAGTTAAGAGCTTCAAAATGTAAACATGTGTGTGTTAGATAATTCAAAAATTATTGGTTTTCTCTTTTTGGCTTAATAACAAAACATTGGAACATTTCAAGATCCAAATTGTTTTCATACTTGTGTTAACAATTAGGAAAGGCAGAAAGCAATGTCTGTGTTTTATTATTTATGTATGACCCAAAATCCTGATCCTTTATAATTAATTATTATTAAAGAATTCACTGGAAATTTGACAATGGTAAGTCAGAGCTATAGTGAAATTCCTATTTGAATCATTGATTTTGAAGAAAAAAATTCCACTGCAGTTTATGCCAGAGGAGAAAATGTATAAACAGCGCAGGGCAAATGTCAAGGACCTCCACTGGTGTAAATTGCTATAGCACTATTGCCTTCAAAGGAGCTACTCCAATTCTGTGTTGATTTACATGAGGGGAGGAGCTGACAAATGTCTTCCTACAAACCAACTATCAAGTGCAAGGGTCTGGCTTTGCTTGCTTCAATTGATTTATCACTGACTTGGATGACTTTATAAAAAGGAGCATGATCTGATGCAATAGTATCCTTAGTGCAATGCTCTCTTGGGCTCCCATCAACAACGGTAACCAGATCTGTTCAGGCAGACCTCTTCACCCAGCTGAAGGCAGTGGGATTTCACATGGGCCCATCCATCTGCCCCTGTGGATCCAGTTGCAATACTGGGGTCGTGGTGTGCCAGACATGTAAACACATTTTGGAACCATACTGGGCAAGTTTCCACTGCAATATAATCCCTTCTCATTGCAATCAAATGTACAATGGGTCTGATTCTCATCTCGCTTACCCTGGTCTGATTCAGGGGGAACACCACTAAAGTAAATGGAGTAGTATAAATCTGATATATCTGGGATCAGAATGGGATCCAGTGAAATCCTGGCCCTATTGAAGTAAATGGCTAAACTCTTATTGACTTCAATGGGGGTAGGATTTTACCCAGTATATTTAAAGGTCTCCAAAACACAGCAGCCTCCAATGCAGAAGCTAATCACAGCTATTGGTTCTCCTAAAGAACCATGCCTTTATCACCGCATTAAAAAGAAAAACTGACGGTGTCAATTACTCCTGGGAAAAGATAATAATGGGGTTTTTAAAGTCTTAGAGCTGTTTGAACAAATACCAGTTTTAGATCTTGCTCTGAGGCGGGTTTGTTTATGTTCTCTTTGCTCACTGAAGGCTGCCTTTTGGTATAAAGCTGAGTTCCCTCATAGCTATCGGGTTACTCTTAGTATTCAGACATGTAAACCAAAAAATAAGTCTAAATGAAATCATATTTGAAAGACATTACCAAGCTTTCCAAGAGAAGGAAAAATAATCAAAAGACTTTACAGTCTATAGTTAGGCTGATCTTGTTTTACAACTGCCCAACCTGAAAGCAGATTTAAGCAAATTAGTGCTGGAAACAGAACAAAATATTATGATAGCATTGAAAACTCCTGCATCCACATTCTGACTAGCTACTAAGGCCTCATGATTGGTGTTTATTATCACATTTGTCAGCATTTCCATTATAAACACACTAGTGTGGAGGGTTTATAACTCAGCTATAAAAATTCCCTCCAGGATGAAACTTGATAAGTGAGGACTTAGCCCAACAACTCTTTTTTTTTCTTTTACAAACTTTAAAAGAAATTAGGTTTTAAAGTCACAGGGGTACTAAGCAGAATAGATGGGATGGGGGCTTAGACTTTTTTTTTTTGGTACTTCTTTAACTTCAGATCAGCTGTGTTTCTTAAGAGGATTTTCTCTGCAGCCATTTTGCTCCTTAATATGAACTTGAACCCTTTGATATTTTTTTTAAATTGAAAATAGCTGAGATAATGAGGTTTAAAGGGTGACTGCAGTGCATATGTAGGACCGGTTTTCATAAGGATCTTATTCTATGCATTGATATTAGTGATCCATAATAATGAAAGTGCAGCAGGCCTCAAGAGCGCCAGTTTCATATTCTAGCCCTGAGCGTTACACCTACACCATTGGTGGCACAGACTTCCATTCGAGAATAGGACTTTTTAGCCACTCGTGACACTTCAGCGTGACACAAAGGGCTTGTCTTCACGTAGAGCACTATTGTGGCACAGCTGTACTGGTGCAGCTGCACTGCTGTAGCACTTTAGTGAAGATGCTACTATGCTGACTGGAGAGCTTTTCCCATCACTATAGTTAATCCACCTCTCTGAGAAACAGGAGCTAGGTTGATGGTAGAAGCTCTCCCATCAACATAGCATTGTCTACATTGGAGGCTATCTCAGTATAACTACTCAGTCAGGGGTGTGGATTTTTCACACCCCTCAGCAACATAGTTATACCGATATAAGTCTGTAGCATAGATCAGGCTATTGTAACTGCTTTGGTGCTTGTACCATCATCTTTCGAGAAGGACAGTTGTGATCTAATAGGGCAAACCATGGTTTTGCTAGTATGCATACACCATAACAGTTGCAAAGGCTGTTGGGTAGGCTGAAAAAGTTGCTAACAGTTCTACACAAAACGTTTTAAAGAACTGCTGCATATAGAGCATTCTCATTTAGGCCTTGATGAAAAAGAACAGACTGATCCCAAACAGTGTCCACAATTGACACCCACCCTAACAGTATGCCCAGGTAAAACTACCAGTGACTTCAATGGGATCAAGAATTCAATTGCAATTGCGTTCAAGATTTTGTCTGTTTAAGAACTGTAGGATGGAGTCCTTAATGGAATATACACCTGGTTGATAAAAATTCCTCAGGTAGGTCTTTGTGTTAACATGATAGACCTTAGAATGTGATTCAGCTGAATAACGTATGATTTCAAAATTTGTCTGAACCTCTTTACAAAGGCTTTTGTTTCTCATCCTTTTCTCCCCTAATTTCAGAGGTGACTCTCAGGTCTGGTCTACAGCAGGCTTTTATGCTCTAAAATTTTCCACTGTTGCTCTACTGGTAGTAAGAATAGTGAGAGTCCAGTCAATCAGTCCTTGGCCATTTGAAATTTCCATTGATTTAACCAAAGAATACAAAGTTAAGGGGGTGATCCTATAATAACCCTTAATCTTGGGATGTATAATGTTAATTTTCACATGTGTATATACTTGTAAGAGAACATATGAACTGTAAAGGTATTCAAATCTTTATGTATATTATCTTAACTTAGAATTATTTACATACATTTTCATGGTTTTGGTGCTTTAACTGTACCATTCTGGCATTCGGATCATCTCCTCCCATGGCAAAGCATTTAGGAGGAGGAAATTTCTACAAAGATCCCTTCATGGAATTCTTCACCATTGCAGAAGCATGGGCCTCACTACCGTGGAGTAGGCCAGGAGGAATCCATGGGAGGTCAGGGCCATTCATGCCTCTGCACCAGCTCTGGCACCTGCATAT
Organism: Chelydra serpentina; assembly: GCA_037349315.1. Lineage (NCBI taxonomy): Eukaryota > Metazoa > Chordata > Testudines > Chelydridae > Chelydra > Chelydra serpentina. The sequence goes on from JBAIAC010000048.1 coordinate 25,211,879, forward strand.
TCTCCCTCCTTCCAGAACTCCACAGAAAATAGAGTAGAGCTTCATGCTCTATAACCTTTCTCACCTCAGCTCCTGGGGCCAGAAGGAGACAATGTGTGTCCACTCCCTTTTCTGGCCCACCTCATCTCTTCCCCCTAACCCTGCATGGACCCAGGACCCCAAAGATGGGGAGTGATGCTGCGAAGCTGATCTTTCACAGGCTTCTACATGGCAAAGGGGAGATCTATGTGTAAAGAATCGTTTTCCATGCACAGATCAGGAGTTGACGATCCAAACTTTGATATATATTTTTTCTTCTACATATTACTTACTGCAGCATCCTTCACTTTGGTAATGGCTTTATTTTTTACATCTGGAATTTCATAAGTCAGAGGAAAAGGGGGACAACATTTCTTATTAATGATGACTGTAATGTAAATATATAATCTCAAAACCTTGAAGCCAAGCTCCACCAGAGCTTCTTCAACAATTCTGATTCATCCCTAATGTTGCAGATGATTCGTTCTCATTGGATAAAAAAAAATCAGCCAACATTTTCAAAGGTGACCAGTGATTTTGGGCAACCTCCATTTTTGCATGCCCAACTTGTGACACCTTACAAAGGTCCTGATTTTCAGAGGATGAGTTCTCAGCACTACTTGAAAATCAGGACCCCTTAAGTCCCAAATTGGGCACTAATCACTTTAGAAAATGTTGGCCTTTATTCCAAATAATGAACACCCTTCTACACTCAGGCCCAAATGGATGTGTGCAACTGCGCTTGTACACTTCTGTACATGTGTGTGATAGGCCCAGTGCATGTGTGTAAGTCAGACAAATGCTAAAGTTGAGCTAAGAATCTGTGCATACCAGAGCTGATGTACATTTCTGCCTTGCACAACAAAGATTCTGTGTAATCTGGTCAGCAGGAGCCATAAATCGTAGATACTTTTGCTCCACTGGGTTAAAGGTTATCATTTCTTCTTCACTCACTGTCACCATTCCCAACATTTGCTGTTCAATTAACAAACATGTCCAGAGTGGATGGAATCCCAGCATGTATTTTACCTTGCCCTAATGAACTACAGTAATTAACACTTCTACCTCCTCTGGAAATCAGGGAGGGAGCAGGCATAGGGGTATTGTAGGGTAGGGAAGAGCCAATGGCCACATGGCACCTAGAACTAGTGACCTGGAATGATTTGAAATGGACCATTCCATCCTGAGTAGTTACTCCCAAGCTCCACCTCCTCACCCACAACCCAACACAATGAAACAGAACCTTGGCCAGACTATATTTACCGGGGGGGCTTCTGCAAGCTCAGGGGAATCATATAGCGTAGTCTCCCCACTTCCAGGGCTAGAAGCTCTTTGGATTTTTTTCCTCACTGCTTCACTCCTTTTTATACTGTCAGCAGAGGGGTGCATAGAGCTCTTGAAAGGTGACTAACATTAATTACAATGAATCTTTAAAAATAAACATGAAACCCCTTAGGGCTAAATTCAGCAACAATGTATGAGAGCTCATGTTGCGACAGGGGTCTGATTTCTGTGAAAACTGGCACTAGTGCCCACATTCTGCCACATAAACCCACACTATGTAGCTCCATTTCCCCCCAATAAGCCAAACAAGTGACGAACTGAAATCATCCCCTTCATTTAGCTGACAATCTGCCAGAAATCTGACATCTTCCAAAATGCAGAAATCCATCTGTTGTCTGCTTCCATGCAAGGAAGTGGATTTCCAAGGAGAAGTGGGTGTTGGCCTGAAATGGCTGGAATTATCCAAATGCTGAAGTACTTCATAGGTCATCATGTTTTCGAGGCGCATTTGGACCCAGTCTTGGCCACCTAAGTTACAAGTGACATCTTTTAGAATAATGTATACAACTGATCTGTGTAGCTAAGGGAGCTGCTGAATACATATGTTTTTAAGCATCTTTACGCTGATTCAGAGATCCTAATGTGAGATCTAGGACTCAGGTCTATTCCCTGGAACACTTGGGAGTCCTTAAATGTATAAATGGTTTACAATGCTTAGCTTAAGAAGATTATTGTAATTATATATACAAAAGAAAAAAGTAAAGAGCCACAATAACAGATTGAATATACAGAAAAGTTGAGAAACCTTTAAATACCCATTTAAAAAGATGTGTTAAAATATGTACGAATAGCATTAATGAAGTGATTCCACAGTATCCTTCAACCTTACAATGAGAGTCATTAAATCCAAGAGAAGTTGGAGGAGGGTGAATAACAGACCGGGAAAAGATGTATTATCCATAATAGAATTTGGCCAAGACATTGAGGTTAACACCTTTACTCTTTCAAGGCTGCTTTGTGATTGTCAATGACCAAAAGAGGTCTGCTCCTCAGTTTAAGATCTTGACTGATAATGGCTAGGTTGAGGGGCATTTGGGGATAGTTTAAATATATTTTAAATGGGATTGTATATTTTATCCCTCTCCCTCATCCTTCATGTGCTACTTGCCTTTTTTAAACTGTAAGGTCTTTTTCCAATGCAGACAGCACTTAGATGTACACTCTACTAGAATGCAAATTATATATAATCATCATCAATGGCACCTCCAGCGTATATTCTAATATCATGTGAGGGCATTGAATCAGCACTGACTCAGAGAGGAAATGCCACATTTACTGTATCATCTGTACTACTTCCTCAAGTCCTGTGGATTTTTGCTAGAGGTCACCCATCTAAGTAGAGATCAGTCCTAACCCTCATTACCTTTTCCAATCCGACAAGATCACAACATGAGTTTGTATGGCTGCAAGCCACAGAAAGCTATTTGACCAGACAAATATTTCTCTGTAATGAATGATCATAGCATCATAAAAATGTAGGTCTGGAAGGGATCTCAAAAGAGATGTCCTCTAGTCCATCCCCCTGCACTGTGGCAGTAGCAGGTATACCTAGACCATCCCTGACAGGTGCTTGTCTAACCTTTCCTTAAAAATAAATTAAGGGGATTCCACAACCTCCCTTGGTAACCTATTCCAGTGCTTACCTGTCGTTATGGTTACTAATATCTAACCTAAATATCCCTTGCTGCAAATTAAATCAATTACTTATTGTCCTATCTTCAGGGAATATGGAGAACAGTTGATCACCATCCTCTTTATAGCAGCCCTTACCATATGGGAGGATGGTTATCAGCTCCCTCCTCGGTCTTCTTTTCTCAATACCAAACATACATAATTTTTTTAAGATTTCCTCATAGTTCGGGTTTTCTAAATTTTTTATCATTTTGTGCCCTTCTCTGCACTCTCTCCAATTTGTCCATATCTTTCTAAGTGTGGTGCCCAAAACTGGACACAGGACTGCAGTTATGGCCTCACCAATCCAAGTAAAGAGGAACAATTACCTCCCATGTCATACATATAACACTCCTTTTAGTATTAGCCCTTTTTGTAACTGCATCCCATTCTTAGCTCATACTCAATTTATGATCCACTATAAATCCAAGATCCTTTTTTGCAGTACTACCACTTAGTCAGTTATTCCCCCATTTTGTATTTGTGCATTTGATTTTTCCTTCCTAAGTGTAGTACTTTACACTTGGCTTTACTGAATTTCACCTTGTTGATTTCAGACCAATTCTCCATTCTAATCCTGTCCTCCCCAAAGTGCTTGTAACACCTCCCATCTTAGTGTCATCTGCAAAATTTAGAAACATACTCTCCACAAAAAGATGGAATAGTACAAGACCCAGGACAGACTGTCTTATTAGTTATGACTTTCACTGAATAATCAATGTTCAGCAGAAACTCCAGGAGACATGTTTCTTTCAAATTACCCAAACTTTTGGGGTAAGGAGTAAAAATGATCAACATTATGACCCTCAGTCTGGACATGGGACATGGGGTAAGTGTTGGGAGGTTGGAATTTGGATTTATAATGGTTTTCTTTTTAATATGTGTATTGCTATCCACTATGTGTCGCTGTGGGGAAAAGGATTACTGACCCAAGAGATGATGTAAACTTCACTCTGCTTCATACTGGAACTCTTAGTACATTCCACTATAGATTCTTTACCTTCTAATTCATTACTACATTTTCTGTCACCAGTGGCTGCATTAGCCCATTTGCAAAATGTGTAACAGCAAATAACATTAAATCAGACACTAGAAAACTACATAATCTGTCTGAGTATGAACACAGACATAAACTTGGAAATAGTTCAGTGGCTGGAGATTTTGGAATAATGTTCCTGCTCCACCTCTGGCACTCTAGGCCATATCTTACAATTTAGGACCCAGCCCATACACATATCATTAAAATAACACACCCTTTACACTTACTTGACCAACATACTTTAAAAACAAAGTTTTAAAGCACTAAGGAACTTGCAAGTTCTCAAGAGTGCAATTGAGCTAGAATTCTGATCAAATGAAATATTTCGTTCAATTACAGGGAAACTTAATCAACTCACTTTAACTACAATTAAAATAAATATGAATGAACAGTGGGTTAGTACTGGATGGACTAATTTGAGCCCTGTGCTCCAAAAGGGACCTCTCCAAACATTTTTTGACAAGCATCAGTCACCTTTTATGAGCCCCAGGAAAGCCCCTGTTTCCCTGACTGATCCAGGCCACATGTCATTTTAATTTATACATGTTAGGGCCTGACCTAAAGCCCTTTGAAGCCATTGGAAACACTCCCACTGACTTCAATGGCCTTTGGATCAGCCCCATTATGATCACTGACCGCAAACGTCTTAAAGGGGAAACAAATATTTCTCTGCTCCTGGTGGTAATTATTTTTAGTGCAGCAAGGTCAGATCATGGACTTGGGTATGAAAGTATGTTCAGTACAGTAGACAAATTTCAGGGTAGAATCTGTATTAATATGCTATATATATAGTCACACTGTCTGGAGTGGTTCACAACCATGAGTGTCAACCTCAGGGCAGACTGTCAAAAAGCAGGGCAAAGACCCCCAAACTGGTGGTATGTTCTATAATTACTAGATTACATCAACCCAGTAACAAATGTGAACTCCTGATGGAGTATAACAGTCTTACCATGGAATCACAGAAAGTGGATATATCTACTCCAATCTATCTTGCCACCCAGGCAGGCTGTACTTAGTGACAAATGGTCACTTGCACCAAAGAACACAAAATATTCAGGTTGCTCCCAGCCCTAAGAGATCGGTCACTCACCCCAGGTCAATTTGTACCTTAGATCTCACACCAAAGACAATGCTTGTAGCCAATTTTAGGATTGTAGCCAATCCTAACTAAGGATTTATTAACTAGGAAAAAGGCATTTGAGAGCTATTTACAGGTTAAAGCAGGCAACATATATACACAAATGAGTTACAGTCTATGGTTCCAAAAGGTGACAGAGTTGTAGTAATCTGTCAGCACCGAATGCCTTTTAGGGCTAACCCATGCCAAACAGCATGGGGATTTCTTGCACATTTAGGAATCGTTGCCCTCAGAGTCCAGACAGCCTAAAAGATGAAAAATGTTCATGTCAGCTATCTTTATTTCCTTCTTTCAGAATTCAAGCTGATGGCAAGGTTTCTTGCAGGTGGCACCTTCATGAGTGTGATGGGGCAATTAACAAAGCCTTTGTATTGTGATGTCCCAATATGGCCCATATGGATTCAAAAGTCCTTCCTGAGGAGCTGGAGATAACACTTTTTGTAAGAATTCAGCGTTTTGCATTAGTGAGTTACATAGTTTGGAACAAACATTTCACAGTTATGGAGCAAACACTTAAGTATTACCTTATAGCATGGGTACAGACATTTCAAGCATTTCATAAAGTCTAAACACTAACAACATTGTTGTAAGTCCAGTCCCCATCCTAACTATGCTAACACATAGGTGAGCTAGACAGGTTTCAAACAATAAATTTGTCAGCACTCAGCTGTGGCCTAAAGCCTTGGCCAGAGCCGGCACATGATCTCCCAGCAACACATATATATAATGCTAATATGCCACTAACCCTACTAGAAAACATTTTCTTTTAACTCCTGTCAAACTGTGAGTTAGTGAAAGATGGTATCTCAAAATAAATCATTGTGGATTCATAAATAGAACATATTATTTATGCCCAGAATTAAACCATATTCATAAACAAGCTCCATATGCAAAGAAGCTTCCCTGGCTGAGTATCTTGCAAGGACCCTGTGGAAGGAGGCAGGTTTTCAGCATGAAATAATGTTTGTGTTTGTGTCTCTAAGATGTGCAGCACAGAAGTCACAGCCAGGGGGGTAAGGGTCTTTTTAAAGTGATCTTTGTACCTTCAGTCCTAAATTGCCATGGGGGCTGGAGCGGCCCCTGGCCTTATCTTAGAAAGCCCTTGGGGCCTAAGTTACAGCAGCCTTCCCTAGCTGTCCTATGGTCACAGCACTGCCCAGGATCTCCACAGTGCTGCATGCTGTGGCCCCATCACTGACATACCTCTCTCTCAGCCCCCAGCTCATCCCCTATGTTGGGATGTGTGAGGGTCAGGGGTAGGCAGCCTACGGCTGTCTCCTGCAGTGCATCTTATTCTCCCCTGGCAGCATAGCAGACTTTCAGGGGCTCTTAATACCATTCCAGGCCTTTCATACAGTGTAAATGGGCCAGAGCCAGGGGCCCATTGTCTTCTAGTTGTGTACATCATCATAAACGCTTAGGGTGAAATTCACCTCTGTGCAGAGGGCCAACACAAGGCATATGAACCACTATTTAAGTCAGACTCCTTGCTCTGCCCACCCTGTCAGACACTGTGAAAACCAGACTGCATTGAGGGGTAGCAGTTAGTACTCTGTGATGGCTTGGACAAAGACAGAGTGTGATGAACTAGGACTGTTGTTAAGGTTTTCCCTGAGTACTGTGTGGGTGCCTCGGTTTCCCCTATGCAGTGCTTGAGTTTCTAGGTGGTGGAACAAGGATGCATGATTGTTACAGAGGGGCCTGGACACAGAGAATGGCTGACACTCGGTCTAGCAACCGATGGCCCCGGGCTCTGCCCTGCAAAGGTATGAGCTGAAGGTGTTCGAACAAAGGGATCAGGTGACCTCCTGGCCCGGGAAACAGACAAAGAGGGAGGAGGGGCTGGAGAGTTTCAGTTTGAAGCTGGCCGGAGAAGAGGGGAGAGAGGCAGACAGGGTCTGGCCTCCCTGCCCCGGTTGGAGCTGTGGGGCGAAATGCAGGGAGCCCCAGGCTGGGGTCTAAGCTCCCTGCCCCCCGGAAGGACCCGACTGAGGGGTCCTGGATGTACTGACAAGCTCTGGTTGGACTGTGTTCCTGGCATCTCTAATAAACCTTCTGTTCTACTGGCTGGCTGAGACTCCCAGTGAATCCGGGGAAGAGGGGTGCAGGGCCGGACTCCCCTATACTCCGTGACAACTGGTGGCAGCGGCGGGACGTTCTGCACCCCGTGAACGGCGCTTCCTGCAGTAAGTAACTGGGGAGCAGTAGAACGAAGGGGGGCTAACGAGGACCAGGCGTGCTGAAGGCTCACGGAGGAGCGGTTTCGGGGAGCGGAGGAGCTACGCTTAACCCCTGGGAGTGTGTGACCAGCAAGAAGGACTGTGCAATGATGGGGTCCCCCTGGGGACTGCAGTGAGCAGTCCCAGGGGCGGAGGAGCCTGCGGCTTGGCCCTGGGAGAGAGAAGGAATTTTGCAGTGACAGGGTTCCCCTGGGGGTGCCGTGAGTGGACCCAGGGGTGGAGGAGCTGCAGCTCGACCCTGGCAAAGAGGCGGTGACCTGGAGAAGGGCTGGCACACTTGGGGTTCGTCCTGGAAACCGTGGGGAGCTAAGAGCACACAGGCCTGTGGATCCACAGCAACTTGGGAGCAGTGACGTGATGGCGTATCGCCTTCTCCTTAAGAAGAGCATTGTAACCCTGTGCAAAAAGAGAGGGATACCCATTGGAAAGCTCACTAAAGCCCAGTTAATCACGCGGCTGGAGGAAGATGACCATTCCAGGGAGCAGATTCCTGACCCCAATGGGGCTACAGCAGGATCTGGGAGCAGCTGGAGTGATAGCCTGGCATCCCCAAGAGTCTGGTCCCCAACCAGACGGGGGTCTTCACGATCGGGTTCCCCAGCAGGGGATCGGAGACAGATGGGACTGGAGCTGAGTCCGAGAGAGCAAGAGGACGGTGAGAGACAGCAAGAGCCCGAGAAAGACCTACAGAAGAAGCAGCAGTGTGAACTTGCGGTGGTGGAACGGAGAGGCATAGGGGACTGGCCAGGGGTAAGTGGGGACAGATCCCGGGGTGCCAGCTCCGCAGGGAACCTCGATCCTAAATTGCTGCCCCTGGTTAAGGAGGGTGGGGATGTGGAGACCCACCTCACTGCCTTGGAGCAGGCTGGTGATTGGAACCAGGGAGACCCTGCGGAAAAGCCCCGGGATCTAACCCCCTTGCTGGGTCCCAAGGCCATAAACTCCACCAGCCAGATGGGTGGGATGGTGGACGGATTTCCACTCCTGGCCCTGGACTCAAGCCCTATGGACCCCCAGTGGAAGCGGAAGCTGATGGTCAATGGAGAGACATTCGGGGGGTGGCAAGACCCCGGGACAGAGAGAATTGTGGTCAGGCCCCGGGTGGTGCACCCCCACCAGCTGCTGAGGGGCTGTGTGACCTGGGTGAGGGTCCCAGGGACGGACCCATTCACCCTGCCTATGGCCCAGATCCCTGTGCAGACCCAGGAGGGGTCGGGCTGGCTGGTGGTTGGGGGTCTCCAGGATATCAGCGGTGAGGTGCTGTTGGGGGGTGACTGTGTATCTTTGGGACAGGATCCAGGCCCTGTAACGGCCGAGGATTTGAATTTGAACTCAGGAAACCAATTGGCTAAGAGGGAAATGGTCAGTGAAAATGCAAATGACCTGGCTGGCAATGGGGAGGAGCTGCCAGGCTCCGGTTACCTGCCTGCCTGTAACCAGACCCCTAGGGCGGGGTGGGACAGAGAGATGCTCCCCACCCCCCTACACAATGGAGAGGTGGCTCAGGCAGTCTCTGATGCTGTGACCAAAGCAGCGAGCTCACTGCCTGGCCCCACAGGGACAGCCAAGGCAGCGCTGAGCACCGGGGGAGCAAAGACCCCAGCTGAGTGGGGGGACACACAGGCAGGGCAGGACGGCTGCCAACCAGGCTTGCCTGGTCCAGAGGTGCTGCCGGGAAGTGATTCCACGGCAGGGAGGGAGCCACCAGGGACAGGGCTCAGTGGGGCGGTGACCCCAGGCCTGGCCAGTGAGCTGCAGAGGGATCCCGCCTTGGAGAAGCTAAGGGACCTTGCTGGCCACAGCGCTGCAAACCCCCTTGGGGAAGACTGCAGAGACAGATCCCTGTGGGAGAAGGGATTCCTGTGCCGGGAATGGGCTGCCCAAGGGGAAGTAGAACTGCGGGGAATCAGGAGGCAGCCAGTGAGGCCCCAGAAGTATCATCACCGGTTATTACACCTGGCCCAGGGGAAGGAAGAAGATCCCTGGAGGTCCCTGCCCATCAGAGAGGAACCTTTCCAGAAGGTGGCTATGAATAGGGTGGGCCCCCTCAGCAGGGCAACCCAGTCGGGGAAGAAGTACATTCTGGTGGTGGTAGATTTCGCCACCCGCTACCCCGAGGCGGTGCCCTTATCCTCCATTGAAGCAGACACCGTGGCGGATGCGCTGCTGACCATTTTCAGCCGAGTGGGGTTCCCCAAGGAAGGCCTGACAGACCAAGGGTCCAACTTCATGTCGGCCCTGCTCCGGTGCTTGTGGGAGAAATGTGGGGTCCGGCACAGTTGGGCCTCAGCATATTATCCCCAGTGCAATGGGCTGGTGGAGAGAGTTCAGGGGACCGTGAGGCTGATGTTGAAGACTTGCATAAATCAGCATCCACAGGACTGGGACAAGTACCTGCCCCACCGATGGCACAGGGAAGTGCCCCAGGAATCACCAGGGGGCTTCCCTTTCAAGCTGTGGTATGGGAGGAGAGTAAGGGGACCCCTAGAACCGGTAAGGGACGATTGGGAGGAGAAAGGGGAAGACCCCCTGATGGATCTCTCCCCTGAGATGGAAGGTCATCCTCCCATCAGGTGTCCCCCATCCAGAGTAACTGGGAAAAGAGCCCAGAACCTGGAGAGAGAGGCCAAGGACAGGCTGGCTTTAGAGGTGAACCAGTCATTCAACAGCCCAGGGCTGGCCAAGGTGGAGGCGATCAGAGATTGGCCTGTTCCCCAGACCAAGAAACAGGTCCAGGCCTTTAGCAGGATGGTGGGGTACTACCAGAGGTTTGTACCCCCCTTTAGCTCCCTAGCTGCCCCCATCACAGAGCTAGGTAAGAAGGGGAAGCCAGACGAGGCAGTCTGGACCGAGCAGGGCCAGAGGGCTCTCTGTGCGCTGAAGGAGGCTCTAATCCAGGGCCCAATAGATCGAGTAAACCCAGACCGGGCCAAGCCCTGTACAGTGTTCACCGAAGCCTCAGACACAGGGCTGGGCGCGGTGCTGATGCAGGCCTATGCGAAGGGGGAGAGACACCCCATCGGGTATCTGAGCAAGGAGTTGCTGCCCTGGAGGCAGAACGGTCAGGCCATAGAGAAGGAATGCCTGGCCATGGGGCAGGCCCTTAAGAAGCAGCAGCCGGATCTATTTGGGTGGCACTTTACGGGGTATAGTCACCATTCCGCCCCAACGTGGCTGCATCCAGGAAAAGGGGCCGATGCCGAGCGGCTGGTGACAGAGACACGTGGGCAGAGAGGGGACCAGATCAAGAGGGAGGCTCTTAACCAAGAGAGCCCGAATTACAGCCCTCCAGACTGGAGCGCTGGGAAAAGACCTGATCTCAGCTTGAACCCCAGGGGTTTTGGGATGGGAAAAGGGCACGGGCCGCATAAACCTTCCCACATGCGGCCTGCGGGTGCCATCAAGCACCCCGACCTAAGGGAGCACGTGGAACTGGAACGCCCTGGTGTGACCGGGTTCGAACTTCCCCAGGTCACTGGCTAAAGTGACCCCGCTCAGTTCGGTCTCGAAGGGGGGAGAGATGTGATGAACTAGGACTGTTGTTAAGGTTTTCCCTGAGTACTGTGTGGGTGCCTCGGTTTCCCCTATGCAGTGCTTGAGTTTCTAGGTGGTGGAACAAGGATGCATGATTGTTACAGAGGGGCCTGGACACAGAGAATGGCTGACACTCGGTCTAGCAACCGATGGCCCCGGGCTCTGCCCTGCAAAGGTATGAGCTGAAGGTGTTCGAACAAAAGGATCAGGTGACCTCCTGGCCCGGGAAACAGACAAAGAGGGAGGAGGGGCTGGAGAGTTTCAGTTTGAAGCTGGCCGGAGAAGAGGGGAGAGAGGCAGACAGGGTCTGGCCTCCCTGCCCCGGTTGGAGCTGTGGGGCGAAATGCAGGGAGCCCCAGGCTGGGGGTCTAAGCTCCCTGCCCCCCGGAAGGACCCGACTGAGGGGTCCTGGATGTACTGACAAGCTCTGGTTGGACTGTGTTCCTGGCATCTCTAATAAACCTTCTGTTCTACTGGCTGGCTGAGACTCCCAGTGAATCCGGGGAAGAGGGGTGCAGGGCCGGACTCCCCTATACTCCGTGACACAGAGTTGTACTCTCCCATGTACAGAGACTTTATAGCTTCTCCTTTCCACAAAGAATATGTCTACCCTGGCATAAAAGGGGTATGTTAAATAGCCTGTTACCCAGCACATTTACCCACATTTTAAAACCCTAGTGTAGACAGGCAAGTTGTATTTTAACATGTGTTGGCTCCTGGAGGTGAACTCTGTACTATTGGTCCTAGAGTACTAGAGGAAGGCAGCTTGTGGTCCCATAACTAAGTGCTGTAGCTATTCCTTGTGCAGATCTCCCACTGGAATCAATAGCAGCCTTGTATGTAAAGAGCCTGTGGGATTGGGCACTAATGTATCATGTCTTCTGTACTGGACCCCTTGAAAGGAAGGATGATCTTGTGGATAGGACACAGCACAGGGAGCTGGTAACACGGATTCGGTTACTGACCTACACTAGGCTTCTTGGGTGACGTTGGGCAAGTTGCTTAATCTCTCTGCTTCTATCTGTAACATGGGGATAATAATATTATTAACCCACCTCACTGAAGGAATGTGAGATTAAATTCATTCCTCTCTGTAAAGCACTTACAGACCTTGGACTCAAGGTGCAACATTACATAGCAATGGCAATTGTTGGCACTCTATCTAGCTAGCTAGCTAGCTACCCTCTAAGTTTTTACATTGATGAATAAGATTTCATACTTGATTAGTGGTAATTATTTACTCATAGAACATTTGATTACCACTCCTCTATTCTAAAGCCAGGTGCTATGTTTTGTTAGCATTTGGACTACAGCTGTTATAAACTTAGTCTCTGTCCTTCAATTGTCCAAACTCTTGGACATTAATTCTGTATTCACTTACTACTATGGTTTATATTCTACAGCGCCTTGTTGGTTCAAACAGATTTAATCGGGTCCTGTATACTCCATGCTGGTTCAAAACACTCTTGTATCACCACTTGATTGATTAAGATATTAACATGCTAATGTAGCAGTAGTAGTAATGTAAACATCTCCTTTCTGGGTCCCTTTAAATTGGTGGCAACAGCAAAAGGAAGCAAGTGGCTGCACATTCCGCTGCCGAACTATGAGGACACTCCTGGGCCTCACATTTGAACATTTCCACTGCAGCATTGAGCAGTGTGGCAGGGTTGCACAGGTTACACTTTGGTCACCCAATTCAACATGCTATCCTGTTGTCGAGAGGCAGGCAAATGAGATCCAGGACCATAAAATAATAATTGGGTTGGATTTAGAAGTTATGCTCCATTGTAGAGCCTCAAGGTGTCAAAGCAGAAGGCCCTATGCAGCACAAAATATTCATGGTCTTTCCATCTACAGAAACCTGTTGATCCTGGCACTACTGTCCCAGGCAGACCTAAAAGAAAGGATAACCTGACACAGATGCAAACAAAACCCCTTCCCTAGAGCTATTCTGGCCCTAGAAAGGAGTCAGACTGTCCTGAGAACCAGGATTACTGGGGAAAGTATGAGGTGCGTGTTCATTTACATAAGCTTAGTCAACTCCTCTCATCCACAGGGCTAGGGTAATCTCCTTTTGTGGTTCCTGGGTGGGAGGAGGAGATGGATGGAATTCAACATGGCTTCCAGCCAGCCAGACTTCCAATCAGGAGAACACTGCCATTTACCTAGGAGAACATACATGTATGGTGGGACAGCCTTCCATTCCATCTCACTCACACCCACCTTTGCTGTCTGCTTTAGCAGAGGTGGGGACTCCACTGACTGGTGATCTGCTGCAGAGTCTTCACAGTCACTGTCCTTTCTTTTATGGCCCCTTTCTTCATCTCCGTATCTCCCTACGTGCAGCTATCAGCCAGACAGAGAGACCCTTTAGGCAGCAAGTTCTTGACGTTCTCCTCCAGGTGGCTACTGTTGTGTTAGCGAGGGAAGAGACTCTCACTCTCACAATTTGTATGATTCTAACATTAATCCCATGGGTTCTGTGGGGAGTCACAGAATCCACATCTTAAAAGGGGAGCATTTGTGCAATGTTATATCCATCATCTGTGCCTAAAAAGGAGAGGCTATTTTCCTCTTTGAACAAGAAAGTAGCTTCAGTGGCTGAAAAGACCAGGAGTCCCATAGTGTTTCCATGAGCCCACAGCATTGAAGGATGGGGCCTAGAGATCTGAGTAAAACGTGGGAACAGTGAGAATACAGAAAAGGAAATATATGATTCAACAGAGGTGGAAAGGGAAAAAAATCCAAAGAGATTAAAATAGCAAATAAAATGCATTATTAATATGAATAACCATTTTCCCCTGGAACATATAAACTCTCAGCAGTGAAGCCAGCTTTCATTGATACCCTACTAACATTTAGGCATAAAACCACATATGTAAGGTTCACAACTATAATTAGGAGCGTAAGAACCATTGCCACAGGACTTTGGGCTTAACTGTGCCTGGCCCTACATGAGTTTGCAAGGGGGATGGGGATGAGAGTGAGAAGATGTAAAGGGGAGAATGCACAGAGCCCAGGTACAAATGCTGTTACACACTAGGGCTTTCTTCCCCAGACAGCAGAGGACATGTGTGAGTGCATGCTCCCTCAAGGCTCCTGTAGCCTTGAACCCTGATGCCTCCTGGAGCTGCACTCCCTCCTGCTGGATATGGTTAAATGCCACAGCTGAGTCCTGCATGTGGAACATAAATCAGGACTGATGGTCAACAAACAGCTCATTATCCTGGCTACCTGCTATAAGCAAATAAAAACAGAGGCCATCTACTATGATATACTCTGAGAAATATGACAAACCAACATTTGCGGGTCGGGGTCCAGCTAAAAGAAGCTACAATGGTGTTTTAAAGCAGGATATCTTCACCCGAAGGGAAAACAGAGCCCAACACAAATCTGGTTCTGAAAATACAGTGATTGGCTTTTAAAAAAAACACCAAAGTCCTTGAGAAAAATAGAGATCGAAATGGAAGGGGAGTGAAAGTGAAATAAACACTGTAAAAGGAAAGCACATGTTGAAATGAAGTGATTTCTGTTCAAAGCAGGAGAATCAATGGTGCAGTAACATTCTATTCTGTACTGTGAATCCACAGCTAGTCAGAATTTTAGTGACTCAAAAAACAGATAGCAGAATTCCATTTTTTTTAAAGTCCTGTTTTGATTCTTTTGGCAGTTAACTAAATCAAATGACTTGATTTCCTTCAAATTTTCAACAGCTAAAAAATGACTTTCAGCGTAAGAAAAATATTAGAAATGTCAATGGTTTCATTTAAATGTAGAAGTGTCCAAACATAGATGAACAGCATGGAAATGCCCCATAAGCAATCACTAACGTATAGCTGATGGCATCACTAATTGGTACTTGTAAGAAAAAGCGAATTTGCATTTGAAGAGGGTGGGAGTGAGTTTGGGGGACTAAGAAGAAATGGTGGTGAATTAAAATATAGCCACTCTGACTTACTGTACCCCTGATATTTTGATGTTCTTCAAGCCCAATGTTGATAGAAAGCAAAAATACAGGAGCTAACTCTGCTCTCAGTCACACCTGTGTAAATCCTATATAACTCCAATGAAATCAGTGGAGTTATTCTGGATTTACTCAACAGCAAAAAAAAATATTTTTGTATATTTTGATACCAACATTTTAAGTAGGAAAGAGAGGTAAATTATTACCATTTCCTCCACAGATGTCCTAGTTGAGGTCTTCCTGGGCTACCTTTATTTAAAACGGGGTTCTATAGGAAATTGTGCCCTCTTGTGGTATTAGCATTACAGCACAATACCTTTGCAAGTAATGTATACTTACAACTGGATAAAAAAAAATCACACACTTTGGAGACAGTGTCCCAAGTGAACCGAAGTTGAACTCATGAATCTTTGCTCCCCCAGAGCAGTCACTAGACTACCTGAATTTTAAAGTTTATATAGAGATAGTTTTTGAACAACAACAACAACACCAATGGAAAGATTGAAAGGTGAAATAGGGTAAAAGAAGAAAGGAAACAGAAACTGAAAAATTGGACCTGTTCTGTTCACTTATACTTTACCATATCCCTCTGTTCTGTGCTCCTCTCTATCTGTCTGTACTGTAGCATTATAGAATTTATGTACATTTTCCCTCTACACACTGAAAATAGTATACAATATGAAAGTATGTGGAGGAAATCCACACCCTATTGAAGTCATGGGTCTTTTGCTATTGACTTCAAAGGACCACAATTTCACTCTGTGTCTTTAGGATTAGAATGTATAAAAACCAGTGGAAAGATTTCTCCTGCTTTGGATTGGCTTTGGATCAGGCCCTAAACGTACAAAATATCAGGAAATTCTAAAGTTACGGGTTTTCACATCATCATTAATGCAAGCACCTGGTATGTGTGTCATATGTTGCATTACTGGACATCCTGTTAAATCTGTGCTTGCGTGTGTGTAATGAGTTAACACTGGAAGAAACATTACCTTTCTAATTCATTGACTGTGTGTTTCCATTCGTAAACTTTCTCACTGAATTTCATTGATTAAAAAAAGTGTAAACTAGAATTCTCATGGTCCCATAACTCATAACTGAACACTGAGCCACTACATCTGAAAGCAGCGGGGTTATCTATTAAGCTAAAGGAGAATCTGATTTTATTTTTCAGTCTGGGGTAGTCCTACACTGGATGGTGCCTAAATAGTACATATGTTTCACAGACTCTGTTCTTTTTGAGGCCTTCCAGCCAAATACTAGCCATGACCACCCATGACAATTTTTAAAACCCAAATGAGATCAAGGTCATACTGACCAGCACAGACCTGATCTTTCAATCATCTGGTTGCTGCAAACTCAACTTTCTATGAGCCCCATCATTTATTCATTTAAATATGCACTTATACATCTGTAATATAGATTTTAATATTACAGTTTTATAAACTACTGCTCAGATGACAGTAAGGAAGTCATTGCTGCTGTGTGCTGAGCAGAGTTCTCTCTCAGTGTAAGATCCAATCTCATAAATGCTGTTTCCTTCAGTCCTCGCTCAGGCAAACCTCCCATCGAAACCACACTCTGCGGAATCCCAGTTGGCAGATTTTAAATAAAGATAGTTTCATGTTATCTGAGCACACAAAAAAGCCAAGATATCTTTTTGAGTGGAAAACTCTGCATTTTCCCCCCCTGCAGATGCATAATTCAAAAATACTGAACTGATTCTCTTTGAACTTTACACACACAGAGAGGAACCTCTCACCTTTGGGCTGAAATCAAGAGAACTTTCAAACTTCAAAAGGTTATTTTTGAAAACTTTAAGACCAGCTGAAAAGAAGGGTTTAGAATGGAAAGTCCTTCACAGTTTTAGCTAGTCTGCCTAGCAGCTCGCTTATAATACATTCCCATGCTGTGAGAAGTATACATTCGATTTCCAGACTTCTTGTTGTGCTGGCAGTACCTTAAGGGACTTAGCTTAATTCTCTTTCTAGCAACTGATTTGTGGCTTATTAAAAATCAATCTGATGTCGATTGTTGGGTGGTTATAGCAGATCGGAGGGGATAAATTACAGATAATGCAACTGTTGGCTGAACATCCCCTGTGCAGTTAGGAAAACAGGGCATTTCACACGAGTTGCAATATGAAAATAACTGAGCGTGGCACACGTCAGCAACCCCATATTTGGGAGATTTTCTTTCTTTTCTTGGCCATTGTTAACATTTATTCGGCTACCTATGGCCATTTGCTTGCCCTGAGTTTTTCGTTAGGTAGAGAAGAGTGACCCTAAAGTCCATCCATCCAAAAAGATCACTTTCTCCCCAGCCACTGTTTCCCTTTTCTTTAAGATGGGGAAAAAAGAACGTTTGTTTAGGCTCCTCGCATGGATTTTCCTCTCAACGTGTTCTTTAGATTAACGAATAACACGCAGACTAGACTCCCCTGCGCCATCCACAACCGCCATGCGCTACTAAGCGCGCTCGAAGTTCAGTGCTCTGGTGAAGGAATTGTGTCACTTCTTTTAGACCCAAGCCACGGAGGTCAATGATTGCGCAGGCAAGACTGCTTTGATTGCATTCTTGTAGGCTAAAGCCTTTTACTCTTTGACTAGTGTATTATGGACTCTCTGCCCCTCCCCACAACTTCCTTCACCATTTTTTCCTGGCTAGATAATATTTAGATTGCATTTTGCCCTCCGATACCACTCATTTTACAGTTTTACTGCCTGTATCATAGTAAAAGAAAGAAAGAAAAGAAAGAAAGAAAGAAAGAAAGAAAGAAAGAAAGAAAGAAAGAGAAAGAAAGAAAGAAAGACGTTATTGCCATCCTAGCAAAGGTTATTCTTGCATTGCCAGCTTCCATCAAAGCAGAAGTACTAGATTACTACCGGGAGTTGGGTAGATCCTCCTTTGAGAACAAATGATAAAATAGTCCCACCCAGGCAAGCCATCATTCTCAGGGAGGATGACAATGTTAAATGGGAAAGGCCTATTGGTCATTGTAGAGTGACATATTCGGAAAGCCAATGAAATTATGACAACTAGCGCTCTGCACGTGCACCTTGTCAATGTGTGCGGGGCAGCTCTTGGTGTCTTTATCACTTCTCAGTGAGTAACCGATCTGCTTTTCACACCCCTATTTATAAAGGATAGAGCAATTCTTTGTTTAAATCAATGGGGGAAATGCAACCAGGAGTCCAACCTCATTGTTCGTAACTCTAATAATAAAACAACAACGAAGTAGCCAGTTTGCACACTTATTTCTAAACGCCAACTAGAATAGTATCTATTATGCATGTCAACGATGAAGATTCAAGCCATGCAAAAAGAAATCAAGGCATTGGATTCAGGTTTTTATCAATGAAAGCTTCCATCGCAAACGGCCTCAACATACCCAGGAGCAGATTCTCGGCTGGGGTCAATTGCCCCAGCTCCACTGAAGTCAAAGGGACTATGACAATTTACAGCATTTGGGGATCTGCTGAGGCTCTCCGTGTTTCTTTATAGTAAACAGTCTGAGATGGGGGGGGGGAAATAAAACGAGATTAAGTCATTAATAAAACAAGTCACCGTTCTCTTCAAAAGTGTGAGCTTTTCCCCTTTCTTAGGAGTTCCCCCCATCCATCTTTCCTGTTTAGAACAGCCGTATTAATAGTCTCGATTCCTTCAATCTGTATATTTCATCTTTCTTTTCTTCTTCTAACCCAATACGTGCGGGGAACAGAACAACCTAAATTCGGGACTAGAATGGTACTGTCCTGTGCTTTGGCTTTGGACAAGGTACCCAGAGAACTCCACTCAAACGGTTGAGACGCGAGATCTAACCAAGTGTTGTGTAAACCCTGCTTTAAAGCCTTGCGCTCTCGTGACTCAGTGATCTAAAATATTGACTGGCCGCATTGCAACCCCTCGCTCTCTTACGCAGGCTTTCTACGGTTTGCAGCTGAGGTGTTGTTAAAAAACCACATCACCTGCGCTTTTCTGGGAACTGGGAGGGGAGGACCAAGAACGGTGTGTGCCACCCTAAAAACAAATGTAAAACCGATTGGCGCTATGTTCCCCCGCAAACACATCTCGGTGTGAGGGAAACTTACTGCCCGATTACCAGTAATGAAATCTCAGCAGTGAGGAGTTGTGCTGCAACACTGTCTCCTCACTTACTCCCCTCTGCATGCGAAGTGTTTGATTGTCAGGACTATGTCAATTGTGTGCTCCTGTTTTTCCCAAGGCAGAAGAACTCCAGGATATGCGTGAAATGAGCTAATATCGGTATTTCTCCATATTCACACAGAAGAAGGCTTCCCCCTTCGCAGATGACATCACCCTAATAGGACCGACCGCCCAAGAAATCCTTGGCTCCCCCGGAAATGCAGCCCGTGCACCAGAGGTGATGGGAGCGAGTGGTCTGTGCGCTAGCACCGCACGCTGCGTCTTCTTGCTCGTTTCTTCTCCCTCCCTGACTTCCCTCCCTTAGTCGCACAGGGCACACGGGAGAGGGGCAGCCTGCCCCAGCTGCTCGTGCTGCTGCTGCTGGGACAGCCCGCCCCGTGCAGCCCGAACAATACGGGCCGTGCTCCTAATTAATAACGGGGCTCAGGGCGCAGTGGCAAAGCCCCCCAAAGCGGTCGTGTAGACGGGAAGAGCCCGAGAGGGAGGGAAGGGGGGAGGGAGGGGGGGAGATCACTTGTGAATGGTTTGGAAACATAACTGGGGGAGGAGGGGAGCGGAAACGTCCCTATAAAGCTCAGCAAAGTCCCTCCTCTCCACGTCAGGCCGATGACACCGCCGCTGCCCCAAACTTTCCGCCAGCAGGAGCTATAAGAGCCTCCAAGTCTGCAACTTTCTCCCAATCCCAGACACCTCGAAGGGGCTCCAAGGAGGGATCGGGAGGGGTGGGTTGTGGTGGGGTGTTTTTTTCTCCTGGATCCTGATGCCATCCCCCCACCCCCCGAACTGAGGTCCTCCCCCCTCTCCTCCTCCTCCTCGCAGGCCCGCAAGCCGCGATCCAGGGGGAGCTGGCGGGTTAGGTCCCCCCTCTTCTCCCTGCCCCCCTCCGGGCCCGCGCCGCTTGTGTCCCCCCAGAGATGATGCAGCAGGACGAGTCGAGCTCTCCAGTCTCCCCGGCCGACGACAGCCTGAGCAACAGCGAAGAGGAGCCCGACCGGCAGCAGCAGCCCAGCGGCAAGCGAGGGGGGCGCAAGCGGAGATCCAGCCGGCGCAGCGCAGGAGCGGCCGTCGGAGCCGGGGACGAGCCGTGCAGCCCGGCCCAAGGCAAGCGAGGCAAGAAGTCGGGAGCCGGGGGAGGCGGCGGCGGCAGCAGCAGCGGCGGAGGCAGCCCCCAGTCCTACGAGGAGCTGCAGACCCAGCGGGTCATGGCCAACGTGCGGGAGCGCCAGCGCACCCAGTCCCTGAACGAAGCCTTCGCCGCCCTGCGGAAGATCATCCCCACCCTGCCCTCGGACAAGCTCAGCAAGATCCAGACCCTCAAGCTGGCGGCCAGGTACATCGACTTCCTCTACCAGGTCTTACAGAGCGACGAGCTGGACTCCAAGATGGCCAGCTGCAGCTATGTGGCCCACGAGCGGCTCAGCTACGCCTTCTCCGTGTGGAGGATGGAGGGCGCCTGGTCCATGTCCGCATCCCACTAGCAGGGAGGGGCCCCCACCCGCACCCCCAGGGAAGGAGACCTAGGTAAGGGAGGACGCGGCACCTTCCCTGCGCGCGTGGGGCTGGGGATGGGGGGGGGCATGGATGGAGCCGTGGGGCAGAGCTGGCCAATAGCTGGGCTTGGGCCTGCACCGAGGGAACCCAACGCTGGGGATCTGGGAGGGCCCCGCTTGCTGGGTGCCCGGCGGGAGACGTCTCGAAAGGGGCCCGCTGGTCAGCCAGTGCCCGGCCAAGCGCCCCCGGGCCAGGCCCCCAGGAGAAGGCTCGAGCCGGGCACCAGAACCGCTCGGCACATTTGCAGAGCGTGGGCGGGTGTAACATACGGGCGGCTTCCCGGCGGGGGGACGCGGTCGCTTCGGCCAACGTTGCATGAGCGAAGGTGGGGGTTCGGATGGTTTCCTGTCTCTGCTGTGTGTGTGTGTGTGTGTGTGTGTGAGAGAGAGAGAGAGAGAGAGAGAGAGAGAGAGAGTGTGTGTGTGTGTGAGAGAGAGAGAGATTATTCGTCCACCAAACCTTCATTGTAAATTCACTTCTTTAAAAGGGGGAATCGGTGTCTCTGGTACACTTCCCTGTGTCCGTTTCCCAATTCCTTTCCCCCCCTGCTATGGTCCCCCCACCGCTACTGCCGGGTGCTTTCATTCCTCCCGATTGTTTTGCTGTGCTGGATCACGGTCAGTTGTGTCGCATGCAAAACAGCACAGCTTGGTCTCTTTTCCCTTCTGCATACATTTTTTTTAAAATAAAAAGAACCAGTAACAAACCTTTCCTCCCCCTCTCTGGGTTTTTGCAGATGACATTGTTCCCAAAGAAGGAGAAAATGGACAGTCTAGAGACTCTGAAGTTGGATACCATTTAAAAAAAATTAAAAAAACTATGCCAAGGATTTTCTTGGAAATTAGAAGAGCTATATCCAAATTCAAAGCAGGGCGTGGGGAGCACTTAAAGAAAGAAAGAGGCAAGGGTGCTTGGACAGTGACCACCCAGATAGACATCTGCACAATCCACACATCTCTGCATTCTGATAGAAGTCTGAACAGTGTTTTTTTTTTAATTTTGACGAAGAATGTTGGAATTTAATTTTTTTTTTGCATGCATGCATTCCCAAGAGGTCGTGCCTATGAGCCATTGATGAAAGGAAAATACATTATTGTGGACTTTCGCCGTTCTTGAATGGTCATAATGAAAAACAAAACAAACGTTAGAGATGAAAACTTTTAGGGGGAAAACAAACTGGGCTCAAACTGTTATACACAAACCTACCCGGTTCCTACTTTTTTATTATTATTTTTTCCTCTGAGAAAAAAAAAACATTTTATTTATTTATTGATGACCCATGTTAAAATGCAAATAGATCCGGTGTCTAAATGCATTCATATTTTTATGGTTGTTTTGTAAATATCATTGTATATTATTTTTCTGCAATAAATAAATATGATTGAAATTTTAAGAACCTTAAAGTTTGGTCTATATGAACACGCCGGGTTGAAGCTGGAGATAAATACCTGCTTGTTGAGCTGTAAAGACACCCAAGAGAGAGGGGGCACTAATATAAACAAACGGGGCGAAAAACGCAAATAAACTAGCTACTGACAGACACCGGCAAGTTATTTATAGAGACAGCTTTATTATTCTACTTTAGTGCTCATTGGACTTTGGGGTCGGATATTCTGTGTCTCTTTATTTTAATCAGAACTCCAAATAATGTTACATTAAGTGAAGAAGGGAATTGTTTTAGCCACCGATCTAAAGTCATGACATTCTTTTTCCAGACCATTTGCCTCCGAAATGTAAGCCAGAAAGATGGCATATGTCCCCTGCCATTGCTCTGTGCACGACAAATTTTATTGATTTGGCTAAAAAAGAGTCGAGGAGAGAGAGCGCATCCGTTTTAAAGAGGCCCATACATAGACGAGGCGAAGGCAAAGAAAGGCTGGAATAAGAAAACAAATGGATACTTGGGTTTTATGAAGCAGGGGGTGTTTTAATATTTTAATTGCAAGGCTTGCAAGCCTTATTGTTGGTTGTAAACGGGGGTGGGATACAATAAACTAACGCTGTTTTCCTTTTCTAACTATAAACAGGAGGGCTTCTCCATTTAGGAAGCAATATTTTTGTCTCTATTTTTCTCTCTTTTGTGGTTTAAAATCTAATGTAGGGTAAAACTACAATTGTAAAGGAAAGTACATCTTCGGGCTTCAATGATCAAAGTAATTGTGGAAGGGGAAGCTATTTAAAATACTAAAAATAGCCAGTCTCTCTTGTACAGTCATCGGTATCATTGTATTTGTATTGTATTCCACTGATTAATATATACAGCTAGCTATAGCTGTTATCTCTATTTAAAGAAAACCACAACACTGACAAGCAATGCTTTGTTTATTTTATTTTGTAAATTACAGGTTGTGATCAATATGCTAATACTAACAGGAAAGTGGGCGGTCACTGTTTAGCTCCTAAATATGACTCTAGATCAAATTGTAGTAACTCACAAAAGGCGTTTGGTTTGCAAACTATAAGTTCCTTTTGCTGAACAGATTCGGTCAATGTCTAGTAAATATGATGGTGTGGTTACTCAAAACAAGTCATGTTTGCTTAGCCCAGGTTGAGTTTACTTTATTGCCTGACTGTTTTTGTTTCCATATCCACAAATTACCATATATTGCTGACATAACAGTATTATGAATTTAATATCGTGCATATTTTAGACCAGTGCGCAATGTTTACAGTAGAAAGCCCGCAGCGTTTGTTTATATTAAAGGATTAGCGAGGACTTTGAAAATTGGAATTGGGTTGTGGTGGTCCCAGCACTAAGCATCGGAAAGAAGGGTGAAATGTTTGTGCGTGCTAGAGGGGGATTCGCTATTTTCGGTGGTCCTACCAAGTGGATTTCTGATTCCCTCTATCAAGGTCTGATCGCTTGATATTCAGATTTCTTGAAAAGCTCCTGCAAAGATGAGAGCCCACCATCAAGGAGAAGGTAATGCTTATCTCTGCTACCTTTGCTTACGTAAAGGGATGGTGAAAAGAGGAATGTCTTGTACCTTTTGCTTTTTTCCTCTTGGAGAGAGGAAGGCTCACCAGAAAAATGTGTTGAGTATCATGACAAATGCTAAAGAAATCACCAGGGTGAAAAGAATAATTTGTCCTAAATTTGCAAAAGCGAGAAATAGATAACTAACTGCTGGGTAATTTTGAAGGAAAGGGGAATTTAGGGAACAGATTATTTACTAAATATAAAAAAGCAGACAACATGGCGGGGGGGGGAGCAAATTCTGCTCGCATTTTACTGGTGAAAAACCCTAGTCAGCTGTGTTGAATGTCGTTTGCCCTGATTGACACCATCATAAGTGACTGCAGAATTTGGCCCAATCTACATCAGCTCTTTCCAGCAACTTGCAATACGCTGGGGGCGGGGGGGGGGGGGGATCAAGTCACTCCAACATTTTTAATTACTGCATATACTATCCTTACTTGCCTTGTACCTTTTCTAGGAGGAAATGTAATCTATATTTTGCAGTGATCACTATAAAAAGGTGGCAAATACCGTATACCCAATATTTTTATTGTTCCCATTACAATGGGTCTATTTTATTTGTCTAGTATCAATCGTTATCCTTACTTTAAAAAAACATAACAGGAGATGATCCTGATTTAAAACTACAAACGTGACCCTTCCCGTTTGGTACTTTGTTACTGCGTTCCCCCCCCCCACACACACACACTTGAGCCAAGAGCCATTAAATCAGATTCAGCCTTATTGAAGAAAAATATGAATTCCTCTTCTGGGAATGTTAAGCACTGCTGCAATCAAAACCTGACCCTGTCTTTGAAAGTGATGA
This sequence comes from Chelydra serpentina, assembly GCA_037349315.1. Taxonomy (NCBI): domain Eukaryota; kingdom Metazoa; phylum Chordata; order Testudines; family Chelydridae; genus Chelydra; species Chelydra serpentina. The sequence continues at coordinate 25,236,336 of JBAIAC010000048.1, forward strand.
TTTCTGATTGATTAGTTTTGCAAGGCACAAAGCTGTACAGTTTATTTCCAGAACAAAATGTAGCAGAGAAGAGGTTCCCATACAGAATGTTCCCATGTTTTGTTACCATAGCTATGAACAGACTAAACGTGTCCTGTTGGCAATCCATGGACAGTTGTGCAGGCTAACGAACAAGGGGAACAAGGGGCCGGATCCTGGAACCTTTACTCACGCCTAATAGAGCGAGTGAAGGTTCCAGGATTCGTACCCAGATGTATAGCTTCTATCTCACTGCCCAATGCAACAAGCTCGCGGCTTTGCAATGTTGAGGTTCAGTTTATTCCATGGAGATTCTTAGGGCGCTACCCTCGGCCTTGTGCAAGAGAGTGGAGCAGTTTGCGCATTCCACGGTTTGGCAAGCTCAGAACTAGCTATTTTCCCTAGTCCAGTATCAAATTCTTCGCAGGCATATGATTTCACTTGAAGTCCTGCCCAGGAATCCTTCAAAGTGAGCGTTTGTCCCACTCTCATGATGTCAGGCGGTTTTCCCTGCATCTGTAATTTTAAGAAAAACAAACAAACGTGCGGGGAACAAATGTGACGGAAATCCAAACAAAATTCGGTAGAGAAAAGGGGTTCACCTGCGGTGTGGGTAAACAGCACTGCCCCTGCGTGTGGATAAGGAGGACCTGGCGGGTAAATACAGTGCCGATCCCTCCCACATGGGAACCGCACTTAGCAGCCGAGGGGGTGATGCTAGAGCTGGGACAAGCTCTCGTTAAAAAAAAAAAAAAGACCAGCAGACACAGGATAAAAGATTGTAAAAGATGGGGAAGGATCCTGGTCCCTTCGCAGTCAAAGAACGTCTATGGGGAGCAGGATCGGTCCCCGAACCCTCAGAATGTATCGAAAGAGTACTGTAAAGAAACAGGGGCGGAAGCTACTTTTGGGCCATTCTCCAGAGTCCTGTATGCTCTTGTTCACACGATCAGTCACTTCACCTGCATCCCTGCAAGCTGGGAGCAGACCCCTTGTTTAAAGCGGGCTTTGCCATAAATTAGTATCTTTTGGAAGTCGGGGGGGGGCGGGGGGAGGAGAGAAATGATCCGAATCAACTGCCATGAGATGCATGTGGCTAAGAGCAAAGAAGGCGCACACATTTAGCCCGCGCCAGAACTTGTTTTATTTGCTGAACAACACACAATCTGCCCGCAGTAAACATTGCACAGGATGCATTTTACATTAACTTCTGCACCAGTTTCTTTAGACTTCAGTCCGCTTAATGTTCTTAGCAAATCAAAGCACGTGTCCTTTGAAGAAGGTGTGTAATTGGAGTTTAAGGCATGTATGGAATTCCCAGATGTCTATAAAATAAGAAAGAGCATTTGGCAGGTCACTTGAAGGTGGAGCAGGTTAAAATCACTTGCACAAATTCCCTCCTTGCCCCGTTTTTAAGAGTCTACCATTTAAAAAGGGCCAAGTGATAAGAATTCTAGAAGGCTTTGTCCAGTTTTACAAAGGAGGAATAATAACGAGCTACAAATAGTAACACACGTTTTAAAAATCCAAAAGAAATAGCAACATAGTTTGGAACAGCCCAGTGGGAAAACTGCGGTGAGACCCTGCCCTGCCTGTGTCTAATGCCCTCCTTGCTAGGATTATACCGTTTTTATTTACATCGCTTTGTCGTATATGGTGACCAACACGTCGGTAATGACTTTTATAATGTGATCTGAAACTTAGAGGAACTGAACCGGTTGAACTCACGCTCTTTGAGAACACCTACAAGAGACGGGGGTTGAGTTTCATTCCCCAAACATACCGTTGCAAAACAAGTCGAAAACATTATCAATAACAGAATAAAAGTGTCTCGCTTTCGGATTTAGCCGATTAAGCTATCAACACCTGGCCTGCGGAGTGTTTCCTATAAGGAAGAGCGCAGGGAAGATATTAGCATACGCCAGAATTGCGGGTGTATATTTTGTTTCGAATTCCGTTGTTTGATCCGGAGCAGAAACCAACGCATAAGGATTGCACTGGGGTGGTGTGAGATGTTACCTTTGGTAACCCAAGCAACACTGGGATTATTGGGGGTCAAAGCGGGGGGGGGGCGAGAGGGAAGGATTGGCACTTTAATATTTTAGGGCTAGGATTTATTTGATTTTATTTTATTTTTTGCATTGTGAGGAAAGAAACAAAGCATCGGGGGGAAGCAGCGCACAAAGCAGCCGTGGGGAAAAGGGGAGCTTCAGAGGTGGAGGGCTTTTGACATGTGAAAAGTTAAGCAGGTACCTAAAAGAGGTTTATTTTGACCAGATGTTGGAGCTTTTAGGAAAACGTCACGTGAAGGGAACAGATGTACAACTCGCAAATGGAGCCACGCCTTCTAACTACACGGAAGGAAAATCGAGCATAAATCAGTCTTCCCTTTTTTCCCACTTTATAAATGGGCTTTATTTAAACATTCATTTTTATTTGTTTGTTTGTTTGTTTGTTTGTTTGCGGAATGGAGGACGCCCATCCCTGTGTGATCCCGGTGGCCCTCTGTCTGAAGATTAGGAGTCTTTTAAACTCCACTTTTCCTCTTTGTTGTTGTTGGGGTTTGGGTTTTGGTTGTTGGGGGGGGGAGTTATTCCCCCCCCCCCCGCCCCTTTCAGAATCGTTTGATCCTGATGAAAGTATCGGATCTCGGTTGGGAAAAAGCTGAGACTAATCAATTTTTTTTTTTTTGTGAAGGTGGGTAGCGGCTGATAAGAAGAGTGGAGGAATGCCTCTCCGGACAGAGCCTAAAACTTCAAACTCCAGGGAGGAGACCCCAGGCTGGAAGGGAAGACAGGCGGGTATGCTCCTTCCAGGCTGCAGAGCTCTGCCCATTCTGTCGCGCGTTTAGCCTGGCTGTCACTGCCTGCGATCTGCTTGCCAGGAGCAGATAAATATCTGGAGTGAGTGAACAGCAGGTTTGGGACAAAAGAAGCAACGCCACGACTATGCAGGGAATCAAAAGCTGCCCAGAGGTTGACACTTCAGAAGGGCACTATCAGAGCTTTGCCATTTGAAAGAAGTTAAAGGAAAAATGCATAAATCCTTCGTTCTAGGCAGAATTCTAACTTTAAAAAATCCAGGTATATTTTAGTGTAAAGGAGAATGTCCTGTTAAACAGGCATTGTCAGTGTAATTTCACAGGGCTTATTACATCCTATGGATGGGGGGAAACCGCAGTTTTTCAGTTGTTGTCGCTTTAAAAAGCGAACAACCTGCAAAGCCTAAAAGATGCGTCAATATCTATTCCAGTGCAGGAAAGGAATCATTCCCTAGATGTATGAATGTGTCTGTGTTCCATTGGTCTCATACCGCCGCGGCTTATCCTTTTGTCGAGTTGCAGAAACTGGCAATGAACTGTCCATACTCCTTATTTATTTCTGCATATACTGTATATTCATATACTCAGACGAGTATCCAGAGCGAGTCTATCTTCTGTCTTATGTATTTGGGGACAGACGCTCTGTATAATGTGTGTCTATTAAATAGCAACAACCCTTTTGTTGAACTTCGACATCGGAAGTCTACAAAGGTAATCATAAATGCGCCCAGATTTACTGTCTTTTGAACGGTAAAAAAAAAAAGGTTAAAAAAAATGTAATTGATCACATTAGGTTTAGGGATGACAATTTAGGTATGTATAATACCAGATGAATCGTCTGCTTTGCTATGCACTGCTTATAGTCTATAGCATCAGTCTAAAAATCCCTCGGGATTCTTAATCTAGATTTATTGCCTTTGAGTCCCTCTCACATGATCTCGTAAAAAGTTTTAAGCGAACCCACATACAAGATTTGGAAAATAAAAGATTAACTATGGGGTCTTTCTTCCCTGTTATCCACCGCATAATATAAATGATGCTATGCAGTGACACTATTCCTTCCGCGAAAGCCAGTTTTTCTTACAATACAGTATATACTTGACAAAAATATGGGAGAGGAGCTTTTTTTCTTTTGCCTTTTAATTGAACAAAGAACTGAAACCTTGTGTACCGTAGACTCTCTCGCTTTCTCTCTTGGACCCTGGAGCTATCAAACATGCTTAGTGACAGAATGATGTGCTGTCTATAAAGGGGTTGTTGATGTAGGGGCTAAATTAGTGTTAATTTCAAACAGGCGGCTAATTCTTCCATGGAACCTCAGCACTTTCAAAATGTGTTGATGTGCTTCAAATTTAATTTCTGTCGATGGAAAATATGTCCTTTTCCCGCGTGGATAGTTCCATGGTTAATTATTTAAATTTGCGGTTGTGTTGGCTCTTTCTTTCTTTCTTTCTTTCTTTCTTTCTTTCTTTCTTTCTTTCTTTCTTTCTTTCTGTTTTCATGCATCTTGGAGCACCTTTCAACTTTAAATTTTTTACACCAATATAAACCAGATCCAAAACAGAGACTCTCCCCCTCCCTTCAGAGCTAAACTTAAAACATATATCATAGATCAGTTTTCATCCAATGAATTTAGGCACAGTGCTCGACCTGTACTTTCAAAGAGAATCGAAGCTGGAGTCTGCAATATTTAATCCAGTCAGCTATTAAATGTCCTCCGGCTTGAACCAAGAATTTAAACAGGAATCTGTATCGGGATAATGACAGTAAAAGCTAGGGAGGGGGATTGGATTAGGGGGAGCCACAAAAATAAGACAACTTTTGTGCCTTTGATTTGGAAAATCCCTGATTTTAGGAGACCTGTCAGAGTAATCAAGAGAAAACATGAAAGAAAATCCTTTGTTCAAGGATATGGTTTTAATGAAAATAATTGTCCTATTAATACCTGACAATGCCTGCTTCGGCGACTCCACTTTCTTCCCAGCCCCCAAATTATGATAAAATACGTAGTTGGTTTGCCCTCTTCCTCTCTATAAATATTCCGCTCCTTGGAATGCGTGTAACGGTGCGTTTCTCTGATCATTCCCTCATTTCGTTGCCATCAGAAATCCTCATCTGAGGCCTTGTGTTCCCTCTTCATTACTAGACTCATTTTTCATTTCCAAGGGGCTGCACCTTGAGCTCATCTTGGCGCAGTGTGGGAGTTAGCTCTGTGGCTGAAAGGGGCACTTTAGACCGAGAGGACATTTTTTTAAACCTGGCAATCAATGTCTAGAGTTACTCTGAAAGATGATTTTAAGAATATGGGGCATTAATAAAATCTAATCAGGCTTCAATGAGAGGGGAATTAAAGGGGGACGTGGGAAAGAGGGTTAGGTTTGGTTTTTATGAAGCATATGTCTGCTCCTGCGGTTAAGACAATTAAAACTCTTTTCTGATCAAAGGGCTGCATAAATCACCAGAAGAAATGGATTGGAAAGAGGCATTTTGTCTGTGTGATTAGGACCCGGGATCAGGCTTTCCTCTGCGCCTTTTGGATACTGCCTTTAACTTACACCGCCCTCAGTGCGTCTCATTTCGAGAGTGGATTTATGGCACTGGTTTTTGTTGTTGTGTTTGTTTGTTTAAAAAACAGCAGCAAGAACGGGAAACCTTCCTGATCACTAGTGATAATAAGACCCGGTGCACCAGGAAGTTTTGTGGGAAAAAGAAAGAAAGAAAGAAAGAAAGAAAGAAAGAAAGAAAGAAAGAAAGAAAGAAAGAAAGAAAGAAAGAAAGAAAGAAAACTGGCACTATTGGCTTTTGGATCGAAGATAACAATACTGATAGCCGAGGAAGAAAATGCACAGAAACCTTATTCCCTGGTCCCTTAGAATTAATACCTGCGCCCTGAAGTATCTGGTATCTTCTTTCTCAGGAGACTAGTGCCATGTATTTGGGTTACATTGAACACGTGTAAACCCCTGTGCTGAAGCAGTTTTGTCAGCTTTGTTGACCCCCCTCCCCGCAACATAGAATAATTTTCTCCTGCCCCATGGAGGGCTTGTTCTGCCCCAGGGCGTTTTGATTCCCGCGGAGGGGTTGAAATCTAAGGCATCTTTAAAACATGGCTCCTCTGAGGGGCACGGTGGTCTCCCCGCCCTGCTTGTGTCTGAGCATAGGGCTAACGGGTGGGAGGTGGGCTCGAGGGCGAAGCGAATAGCTCTGCTGAGTAAATGGACAGCACCTTCTTACCACCAAGGTCCCTGCAAGGCGAAGGCAAGTTCGCTGCAAGGTCTATTCTGGGCGTTCGCCGGCTCGTGGCATTTCCTAGCCGTGGGGTTCTGTGGCTGTAGGTTTCGGAGGGGTAGCCCGGTCAGTCTCTATCCACCTCCCTCCCCCATCTTTACTCAATGCACCCTCTCGATACGTCGGCCTTTACATATAATAGGTGTTTATGGCTGGAGGGGATGCTCTTTGATCTAGGCATTTGGAGGTGAACCTCTTAGGGGTCTCAAGGCGCTTGTCTGACTTGAATGCTTCTCAGGGTGATTTATGGCTAAAGGCTCCTTCCTGACACCTCCAGATGCCAAACCTCTTACCTTGCAGGAATCGGGGGGCAGGGAGGGGGAGAGAGCTGAAAACCTGTTTCCAATAGCCAGGGCAAGTGGTGGCTGCTCCTTCAGTAGCTGGGCTGGGCTAACAGGAGGGGCACCAGCTCTGCAACAGATCACTAGCAGGAGTGGTCCTAACAGTGTCTTCCAAACATGCACGTGCTTGGTCGGTGTCTCTTCCGTTAATACCCACAGAACTGAACCTGTCCTCGTGGAGCCATAAAAGACGGCGGCCCCTTTCATGCATAGGGTGACTTTTCCTAACACTTTGTTCTGGGCAGTTCACGGCCTTCTCTGGGGCCTGGTTGTGCATTTATGATTTTTCTCCTTTAAAGTATTTGAACCCCATGATCCCATTACCACAGGAGTTCCCAAGCGAGGCAGAGCCAGGCATTCTCCGCACAGCAATCCCTGAGGGCATCTAGTCAATGTCAACTTGGGCAAAGGAGCTGAAGGGGATCCACGTGCGTTCAGAAGGCTGCCAGGCAACATGAGGCCTGGAGGAATGCTAGCACTGCACTGGAATCCCAGGAGAAATCGATCGTGGTTGAATTACTGATGACCCACTAGTTTAACAGGTTTGTCCAATTGCAGAGAAATGGGTTAGATGAACATCCACAGTAAAACACTGCAACAGCCCTGCTCTAATGCACTTCACATAGACGATGAGCAGCAGCTGCTTTCCTTGTTCAGCCCAAATTCTCATCGATATCAATGGGAGCGAAGCAAAGGAAAAAAGCTCACTAAGAGTAAAGGACATCAGAATCCGGCTCAATATTTGGAAGCCTGTCATAGATATAAAGGGAAGGGGTGAGAGGCTCTAACGCAGTACTATAAAATCCTCTTACCTGTAAAGGGTTAAACTCCAGTACCTGGCTGACACCTGACCAGGCTGGCATCTGACTAATAAGGGGACAAGATACTTTCAAATCTTGGGAGGAGGGAAAAAAGGCTTTGTCTGGCTGTCTGGGTGAGCTCTCCGTAAGAGATAGATCAAGCCAACACCCATCCATCTTCTATGGAGTTAGTAAGTGATTTTAGGTAATTATGCATTTAGGTTTTTCTTTTGTTTTAGCTTGGGAAATTCTCTGTGCTGGAGGGAATGTGTATTCCTAGTTTTGTTGCATTTTTCTGTAACTTGAAGGTTTTGCCCGGGGGGGGTGGTGGCGGGATCCCTCTGAGTTAGGAAATTGAGGATCCTGTAAAAGATATACCATCCTGATTTTACAGAGATGATTTTTACCTTTCTTGTTTTAATAAAATCCTTCTTTTAAGAAGCTGACTGTTTTCCATTGTTCTAAGACCCCGGGGGTGGGTTTAGGATCACTGTGTAACCAATTGGTTAGGAGATTATTCTCAAGCTCCCCAGGAAAGGGGGTGTACGGGCTTGAGGGGGTATTTTGGGGGAAAGGGGAACTTCAAGTGGTCCTTTTCCTTGGTTCTTGTTTAAATCACTTGATGGTGGCAGCAAGAAGTTCTTACCAGGGCACAGGGGAGATTATGTATCTTGGAGAGTTTTAATCTAAGATGGTAGAAATAAGTGTAGGGGGTCTTTCATGTGGGTCCCCATGTCTGTACCCTAGAGTTCAGAGTGGGGAGGGAACCTTGACAAAGCCTCATCGGATTTCTTGTAGCGGTGAAAAGGTGGGAGAAGACAGTTGCCACCCATTCCTTGACTTCTCTCAAAGAGGAAGAAATTCTTCAGTCTGAAATGTAATGCATGCTACCAACACTGAATAGATCAGAGACAACAAGGAGCCCTGGGTGTTGAGAAGAATAGCTCAGGAGGAGAGTAATAGCAATATACAGACACTTACAGTTAGTATTTGTAATGGAAACTCTGGGGCCTGAGCCTTCCCCCATTGAAATCAATGGAAATTTTGCTAATGGGATTAAATAAAAAGGTTACCAGATGATCTAAAGTCCCAGACTGGTATCATCAAATTATTACAAAGCTTAATGCTATAAAAGATAGCTGGCCAGCCACCTAGATTACCTTTGATGATAGCGCTCCAAACCTATATTACAAGTTTATGTAATGTAGCCCATGTCAGTTTACCTGACATCAGTTTATCTGCAAATTCACAAATAAAGTTTTACTGGGTGGAAGGTAGAGAACAGGTTAGTTGGGGGACAAACACTCTAAATAGATTTAATTTTCTCTCAGTATGCAGATGAACCTGTTTTTTCACCTGGAGGATGACTGAGGGACTGAGTCCGTTTTATTGGTTTGTGGCTAACAGCTCCTTAGTGTAAAAACCTTAATCATAGGGAAAAAGCCAAGTAAATGTAACTAAAAATGGCAACTGGCCTTAAAGAAAAAGGCTGCTTCCCCCCACCCCTGCCCCCATGTTTGCCAACCAGATCAAATGGCTTGGATCACTTTTGTCCTGCTGCATGTATATTTTCAAGAAAATTAAAAGAAACTCCCCTAAACTTCAAACCTATCAAATGTTTAGCAGCTGAAGGATATTCATCTTTAGGAGCTAGGCCAAAATGTCAATAACAATTTAATTATTTCTGAAACATAAGGGAGCACTTACAAGACCAAACCCATGATAGTAAGTATTGATACTGGGAGGAAACTCAACAATATACTTTCATATTTTCTGGTCAAGACCTTGTCCCCCCCAAAAGGCAACACAAGCCACTGAAATTGTAATTAATCCTGACAGGGCCTCTAAAGCTAGTACTAAAGATAGATCAGTGACCATGGGGGTTACCTGCATGCAGTTTAATGATAGATTGATGCTGAACATCTATGTGCAGGGAACATGTGTTTAGCATTTATTAGTATAGTCAATAGGAAAAGAATATTTGCATGGGTGAGATTCTTGCTGTCTGAAATGAGTTATCTCCTTTGTGTATGTGGGCCTAGGAAGAGAGTGGAACTTGGAGCCAATCATTTCATAGTGGAATAAAAAGGAAGGCCCACATTTTTAAGTTAGAAATAGTTTCAACATAATGATTTCTCAAAAGTATTGTCAAACAGGGGATTGTTTTCCAAGGGACGGAGCTGACGGCTGTTGGAGTCTTCCACCGACTTCTATGGGTGTTGGATCAGGCCCCTGGAGAGTGACTATGACAAAGCTAAGAGAAGATGTTGGATAAAGGAAAGAGTTGTGTAAAGTTCTTCTGGCTTAATGTAGGAGGTTGAGATAAAATAGTTTGAGATGTCTTTCTCAACATTTTCATCTGTGAATTCTTATACAGCTGCTGGGCCTGCCATATTCTTTAGAGCCATTCCAATTCTAAAGAGTCACTCTTTCAAATTTAAGATTACAATCAGATTATACATGCCAGAATTAGTAGGAATAACACTACATATATACAAATAATCATTTCTGTCACTGCTTTAACTCCCGTGTTTTAAGAGACTGCAAGTAAAGGGGAAAATAGTATTATCACAACTGTTACAACGTATACATTTGCACCAACACAACCCTCTTCCCCTTTCATCACGTGGTGGAGATATCTATGCGTTAAATTGCAAAGCTGTGTGACAAATTGTTTTTAATCATGCTTCTTTGATCATCTCACCTGCACTCTGCCCAATAATCTGTCTACACTGGGACTGTTTTCAATATGCCAGATATCTGAGCAGCTTCAAATAGGCATCATTACAAGCAAAAGAAAAACAAAACGCTGCCAGAAAAATTTGGAATTACCCTTTCCCTCACTGTCCCCCTCCAATCTCACAAACATGACATCTAAAACCAATCCAAAACAATGGAGTGAGGTACAATTCAGGAAATAATTAGTCCTGGAGCAATGGCAGGTTTATAGTCTGATATAACTGAAAAACACAGTTTTCCAGCTTTCCAATAGAATACAGCACTTTCTTCTAACCTGGCAGGTCCTGACATAGTGGAGAAATTGTGGCATTATGTATGACAAAAAGTTATTTTATTTAATGTGTCGAGGTTTCTAACATTTATTAGCTATCACCTTTCTCTTCCTTGGAGACCTGTACAGTTGGATTCATGGTAATTAAGGCAGCCTGGCTTCACGGGAGCTGCCTTAATTGCCAGGAATATGAAAAGTAGTCCCCCCAAATGTTGAAAACACTCTAAAATATTGTTTTTATTCCAAACATGTGGAATTAAGGCTACACGAGGGTTTGGTATGATATAAAGGTTTTATTGATGCTCATTGTGAAGCCCTGCATAAGTCACACATAGATTTGCCATGCCTGAGTAATGCAGCCATCCCAAATTCATGCCAATAGAATCTTTATACTGTACCATGGCATCATGTATTGTATGGACAAAGAGAAAGGATAACCTGGCACTTAAGGGAGAGAGTTAGGAATCACGGGATCTGTTTCCCCCCCCCTCTAGTTCTGCCATAGATTTCCTGCATAACACAAGCAAGTTATTGGGGGGGCAATAGTACTGATTAATCTCAAAGGATGATGTAAGGCTTAATTCATTAATATTTGCAAAGTGGTTTGAGATCCTCAGCTGGAAGATGCTGTCAGTGCAAGGTATTACTTTATTATTTTCTGTCTCATTATATACTACACCAGTGGGAACATAATCTATAGGCTTTATAACCCATAGGTTATGTACCCACTTGAATATATTTAGCTAATTTAAAGTAGTCAGCTATTATGAAGATTCACAACAGAAGATGACTATGCCATTCTGAATACTTCCCTTTACGTCCCCCATATTATATAGCATGCTTTTTGTGTTACATTAAATATTTGTATTGTCTTCTTGAACTCCTCCTGTTTTGTTTAATTCTTTCTCTTTTCATAAACTGAAATGAAATCTACTTCAAGATGAACCAAATAGCCTGTGTTGATGTTACCTTTATCTGTATTCGCTGTGAGCAAAATATAATGTAAGGTACGAGAGGACAGTAGGGGGTCATTTCTCTGGGTGTTTTATATAGCCAGTCATGCAGCATGCTACACTTACCGGACCAGGTAGTGACCCCTTTACTCACATTGAGTAGCACCTCACTCCATAAATAGGCCTACTGAAGCCAATCAAGCTGTTCATGGAGTCAGGTATTTGAACTGTCTTTTTGTTCTGTATTTTTACAGCACATAGCGTGATGGGAGCCTGATCCATGACTAAGGCTACTACTTGCTACAATAATGCAAATAAATAAACAAATAATAATCCAACGTGGGCAGAGGGCTTGGAATCTGGCCCTTAGCATTTCTTGCTTCTATTTTTCAAAAAAAGAATTAAGAGCCATAAGAAATGGCAGAAACTTGCATCTATTGAGGGCTTTTGGCAAGTCAGAATAGGTTTCCAATGCAAGAGGGAAAAAATAGATTCACAAAGTAGAATGTGACTGGTGGAGTGATTTTTGTACGCCACCTTGCCAGTAATAACATGTCTTCCAGTCATAGTAATGGTCTTGTAGCATAAAGTGAATAATTCTTGCAAACAGAGGGGTGGCAGGGGGAACGATGACCTTTTTACATTCTTTCCAACAGAAGTAAAAGAATAATTTTGGGAGTTCAGCTTCAGCTAGGAATATTGGAACGAGCTCGCGTCATTATTTTAAAATGAACTGTTAATATTTCTAATTAACTTATTCATTTCTCCTGGGAAAACATTGCTAATTCAAGGAAGTGGTGTTTGTATAACTCTTTTTTAGACTGGACATCACGCAGGCTCATGGCCTAAAGTGAGTTTGGCTTTGCAGATGTAGATAGCCCAGATCCTCAAAGGCATGTAGGCACTCTTTGTTTGTGAGTCTTAGAGCAATTGTAGTCCCTCCTCTTGTCTTGAGACCATGAAGTTAGGCAGACTCTTCTGACCTGCAGTATTACTTCCTTGTAATACACTGTAATGAAATGTGAAAAAAACTATGAATGTGACCATCCTCTTAATGCCCATCTCTTCCTACTCCTTCACTCATTCCTGGATGGCGTGAGGAAGCTGAATGTCGCTCTTGAACCCAGTCCACCAGATAGTTCAGCCAGCCCACTGTTCTGTGGTTTCCCAAATTGCTTCCTAGACATATTGTGGATTAAAAACTAAGCTCTGATCCTGCCCCCCTGGATCATTGTGGGTGACTCTGATGCCTAGTGGAGCTCCTTGAAGTCAATGATTGGATGATATACGCTTTATAAACAGGAAGCTTCTCTTTCTGGTCACAAATTAACAGTGAATGTTTGTAATTGCTCAGCAAATCTGTGATGTGAATAACAAGAAGAGCTTTTCAAAATGGCGTGAGAACAAGCCCAGTGTGAATATCCTGATGCAGATTTAGCTGTGCTAATTTTCCCCACTGTTTTTGCCTCCTGAAAACAGTCTTGTGAACAAACATTCATTCTCCCAAATGTTTGCAAATAAGCAAATAAAAGATATTGCAGGCACCAACAAAATGAGTTATTGGGCTTTACACACAACAGGTGAAATTCACCTAGGGTGTGGAGAGCCCAAACAAGGTTCTCTGCACCACTAAAGCCCCATTTTCAACATATGCGGAAGGTCTGCTGACAGTGATTGCAGTGGGGATATCTGCCCACCCTCTATGCATCCTGGAAAGAGAATGCATAAGTTCTGCATAGGCTGACAGATCAGTTGTAGGTGAGGGGCAGGCGGGAAGAGGAGCTATTGAACCACATTTATACAGGTCCAGTAACTTATTCAGTTGGCATACAGGGGCTGAGGTCATTATTCTAGCTCAGCGGCTGGAACAGCAGCTGCAGAAGGCTGGTCCTTGGTTGGGGAGATAGATTTCATCTCTTCAACTCCCTGGACTTCACCCACATAGAGTTTGAATTCGCAGGCTCTCTGCAGGTGGAGTAGATTTTGCCCAATAATATCGGTCAGCTCTTTGAAAACTCCATTCACTCAGCTCTAGTAAAAACACAATTGCAATTTCAATTATCAATCTTGTTCTGTTTCCCTGCCATGGGACTGTCAAAATACGGACATTTAATTAGCCGGTAGAACCAAACAGTAATAGGAGCCTTCTCAGTTCTGTCTTTTCTTCATCACTTGACAGTAATAGGACTTATCCTCACTAGTCAGGATACATTTGTTATTCAGCAGCTCGTTTTTATGGTGTGTATGTATGGGAGGAGGGCAGTGTCTCCGATTGTTTGCATGTATGTGCTGCAGGAGACAAAAAGCTTTTGTACAAATAGGCAGAGATGATGTATTTGGTAATGTTTATTTGCAACTGTGCTTCATAAAGGTATTAGTCATCAACTCCACACTGAACTTTCCTTTTCTATGGGTAACATCAAAGTCGAGGTTTAGCGCACTATAACCTTTTCTTGAGAAGCGCACTCTTGAGTATTTCTGTTTCTTGTTTTGCTTTGTGGTCACTAACCACAGGAGAAATTTGTCTTTTTTACATACGCTGGAAATAATTTACTGCCCTTAGAAATATTAAACCACAAAAAAACCCTACATTAAAGTAACGTTAAGGGTCTGCCTAAAACCCACAAAAAGCCAGGAAATTGAGAGTTAAAGCTGAAACTCTGCTTGGATACTCCAGCCTTAATTTACCTCATAGTGCCTAGGTACAGCTGGCATCTCAGGCCAGTGAGTGACTGTTGTCGGGTAGCATACCCTGTATCTTCTGCAACACCTAAACACAACAGGATAAGTTAAATAAATATTTACTCTTCAGAACCCAAGTATACTCTGGAGTAAGAATGTGAAGCACACACTCCCTGCAGCCACTGTTAATTCCATTATGGGCAGTAATAGCATCCTTAGCCTGCAACATGGTTTTGGCCAGCAGATCTGCCCATTTGCAGATACACAGGCTTCCATTCCAAATCCCACCTCTGTGAAATGGTCAGAGATTTACAGCTCATGCCCAGAGAGCTTTGCTTCGTTGCACCCAGGGAGTCAGCAATCCCCCTACATGGCCTGCCCATGCCCTGTTCTGTCCTGTGCTGCTTTCACTGCATTTTGGATGTTCTACAACCCTTCTACGCCTGGGAAACTTCTCACACAAGGGTCTGATCTAGCACATCGTATACAGAACCTTCCAAAACATGTCCGCTCAAGACAGATGTGTACTGGGAGTGCACACACCACACCTTACTGTTCAGGAGAGTCAGTGGAATGTAAGGGCCAAACTAAAAACAAACGGGCAAAAATCCACTGTGCAGCCTGTGGAGTTGTATGGGGCTAGGTGGGGAATACATGACAATGAATCCAGTGTTCTGAAGGACAAATCTCTCTTGTCCCCATGACACTTGCCCTTATCTCCTGTCCATTGATGAGCTCCATTTTGGGCCTGTCGGCCAAGGAGATGTCTGGCCTTGTGGTCCCTTCAGGAACTTCTCCAGGTTGCTGACAGGACGGTCAATTATTGATAAAAGGGAAGGACTGATCCCACTGTGGCTTGTCACCTGCTTTGCTTTTCCAGGAGAGCTGCATTTTCTACACCCCAATCTACATCACTAGCCCATCAAAATGACAACAAATGGCCGGATTCTGGTTGATTGTTATTTAGTCTCTTATTGCATTTGTGATTTGCTAGACAGAGCCATTAAGCAAAGCTCATGTAACAAGTGGCATGGAACTGCTCCGCCCTGGGAGCAGCTTTGGGAAGGAAAGCTAGACTGGTGCTTATCTTACTTAGCTGAGTAGCCCTTCCCTTGCTTGTCCTACCGGAGTCTTGGTCCTCAGCTCCTGCTGTCTGGAAACGCTGCCATATGAGCCAGTAGGTAGGGACAGAGTGGAGAGAGCCCGTGAGTGGGGGCGACAAAGGGTCCTGTGGCACCTTGTAGACTAACAGAGGTATTGGAGCATAAGCTATCGTGGGTGAATACCCACTTTGTCGGATGCAAGCAGTGGAAAGAGTGAGTTGGGGGGAGCCTTACTTTTTGTTCTCCCCCCTACTCACTGGCCAGAGCAGTCGGTGAGGAAGAAAGCGGGGACTAAGTTGCACCCTTTCAAGGTGCAAAGGGAAGAATTGTGCCGGAGAGGAATATCTCTGAGAACTACAATCTCTTGGTCTGCTTCTGGGGTCGTGCTGCTTACTCACGAACCCTTGCCCAGGGCCATGCCTAAAAGCACCAGATAGTCCCGAACCTTTAGAGTGCAATTCAGAATGGCCTGCTACAGGGGTTCTCAACCTGGGGGTCATGAACAGGGCTCACAAGTTGCCACCACTCTTCCATGTTGCTAAGTGGGAGAGAAATCCTGGGTAGACTGGCTAGGTAGAAAGGTGGTTTGAAGGGGTTCTGTTATGAAAAAGATTGGACCACACTAATCTTTTACACAGGTTTAATCATCTCAAACAGGGTTATCCAAAAGGCACCTGTATGCCCCCAATCCTGCTTCCAGTGAGGTCAGTGGCAAAATTCCCTTCAGTGAGAGCCGGCTTGGGCCAGTGCAGTGGGATTTTATAATGCCCTAGTGCTAATGATGGATATTTCATTCCTGAAATGAGTGGAGTGGGAGGGTTGGTAAGGTATGAAATCAATATTGAATATTTTAAAATTACAGCGTGTTAACGCATTATCTTCTATAATACATTAGGCCACCAATAATGTTACCTCTGCTCCTCCTCAGTGTGGAAAGCTGATCTCTGTTACAGAGAGGCCACTGAGCTGTTGAATCTCTGGGTTCTAACTTGTGCTGTACACAGATAACAGGCCTTATGAACATATCATGATTTTAACTCCTCCTGCTAGCAGTATCCTGTGGGTTTTTTTTTTTAAAGCTTTTGAGAGGCAATAATCCTAAATACCTCGCATGGAAATGATAAACTGCCTGTTGTGCCTTTACTTTGACCGAGTTCTCCTGCAGAGTATCATGTTTAAATAAATTGCCATTGAGTGCAGCAAGCAACACAATCATGCACATTCAGCTGGAGCCTTTTGATCATATTCTGCAATGCAATCAAGACTCACATGAGGATTCAAGTACACACCGGCCTCATTCTATGCTAAATAGGTGATAGGGAAAAAGGAGTATTAATTGTGGATTATGACTAATTGGCCGATGCATTAGAGTACCTCTGTACCCATAGAACCTTAAACTAGTTACATACAGTACTATATAATTGCAAAGGGATCATATTCACAGCGCTGTACTACAAATGTATGGTCATTCACCGCTGAAAGATTATTAACATAGATTTTTGTTCTGTCTCAGCTAAAAAAAGGACTTGGGGGCTTTTAATCCACAAGGCACATTAGGGTCACCAATTGGGAATTGCTAACTGATGGATTAATTGAGGAAACTTATGGATGCTGTTGAACTCCAGCCAATAATTTAGCTGATGGATTTAAGTAGAGGCAACAGATGTGGAGTGGAACCTTTCAAGGAATGTACTGCATTGGTAGAGTGGTATCTCTGCTCTCATTTAAATTACAAATAAGAAAAAAAAATCCAGTGAGAACATGAGAACTGATGCTGTCTGAAAATATTACCTTCTTGACAAAGATGTGCAGTTTGGAGAACAAATTCTTTGCATGATCACATAGAGATAGGCTCTGCCAGTGATAACAGCCTTGCTTTCCCTGTTTGTCTGCTTTGCATACATTTCTTGGTGCATTTCTTCCATGCTGTCCCTTATGAATGGTGTGCCCTCCCTGAACTGATCTGTAAGGCCCCTCTTCTCTCCTACCTCTCTTCAAGACCCACTTCTTACAGGTTGCCTGCAAGAAGTTAGCCAACTAGTGTTGGCTTGTGTTGAGGGGCATTTTGAGAATGTTGATGTTTCTTTAATGTTTGAAATGGATACATTTTTACCTCATGTTTTATTCATCTTCTCCATCCCATTCTTTGTCTTCTGAAGCCGTGAGCTTTTCATGGCAGGGTATGGGTCAGTTCAATAGCATTGAAGTCCCATTGAAGTAAGTGGCAAAACTCCCCTTGATTTCAAAGGGGCTGGGTTTCACTCTGCATCTGGACAGCATCAAGCACAGAGGGATACCATGATAGTACAAATAAAGGAGTAATAATGGGCCCAATTTTACCACTCTTATCCGCACTGAGTAATACTTTACTGTTGGATGGTGCTGGATGCAGGCATGGAGACAACCTTTTCTGGCTCAGTCCTCAGTAGGAGGGGAATCTCTGCCATTCCTGTTCCTACTTAGCCTGGGACAGGAAACGTTGTGTCTTTCACAACGCCCTCTCTCATTGCCCTTCAATGAAGCAGATCTCCCTCAGGCTCTCCCTCCTCTCATGCTGAAAAAGGAAAATGGAGGAGGAAAGATTCCCTGGCTAGCCCAGTCTGGCTCTTGTTTTACTTCACTAAAAATGATGGGCCAAATTTAGCCCTGGCATGAATGGGTGCCACTCCATTGACTTCACTTGACTCCATCCCAGCAACATGTAATCAGCTCTAACTGAAGGGATAACAATAGCTCTGCTTTTTGCAGAACGAATAAATAATTGTTTGCTATGATGGCTGTACACTGCTGTAAACATTTACGAACCAAAAGCATGATATGGAAAGACTTTTCAGCTCTATGGTATTTTTCAAGCATCATTCATGTGTGGGGTTCTCCTCGGCTTCACTTTTCTGTGTTTGCTGGGTTTTGAGGGGTTGTTTCTTAAGAAAATTACAACAGCATATAATAGGCCCTCTCTTTCAAAGGGCCCCCAACTCCCAGTGTAACCACCACTATGGGACCCAATCCCATTGACATTAATGGAAGTTTTGCCATTGATTTCAATACGAGCAGGATCAGACCCATAAACAACACTGTGTGCAACCTGAAGCCCTACCTTCAAAGCTGAGGAAAGAAAATTGCCTTTTGGAAATGCGTTACCTTGACTTCATCAGCATTTGGTTTCAGGAATGATCAGCAAAAAATTCCTGTGGTCCATGGGAAAGGCACATTTAGTGTCAGAGCTGTAGCATCTCTATATCCTGCCATCAACGCCAAGAGAAAGGAGAACTAGTTGAAAGCAAATAATGTTGTGCTTCTTATTGGTGGGGAGGAAGGAGTAAAACAGCTTGATTTTTTTGTTATCCTAAGAGAGATGTATTTAAATGTCTCTGTTGCTGAAGGCTATTTGGCAGGCCCACATTGTTAAATTTACATTTGTTCTTAGACTTAAAAGGGGTTATTTCATATTTGAAATATTATCCACTATTTCTTGAGCCTCCTGAGAAGTTTTTGTTAGATTGTATGATTGCTGTTTTGTAGGTAATCATTCTGCCGCATATCTCCAGCGGTGAGGTAATTTTCTTTGTAATCTTTATTGCATTTTTCTGGAAATTCTTAGCAAATCAGATCAATTCCCTTGTCTCTCTGTAGTTCTGGGAAAGCATCTTCATTTCTCGCTACATTTGATGAACTGATTATCACCCACGTTGGACCTGTAGTTACATGTTCTGTGTATGTTAGGCCTGGTCCACACTGGGGGGGGGCGGGATCAATCTAAGATACGCAACTTCAGCTACGTGAATAGAGTAGCTGAAGTCGAAGTATCTTAGATCGAATTACAAAGTACTTACCTCGGGTCCACGCAGCACAGGCAGGCTCCCTCGTCGACTCCGCTTACTCCTCGCGCCGAGCTGGAGTTCCGGAGTCGACGGGGAGCGCTTCTGGGATCGATTTATCACGTCTACATGAGACGCGATAAATCGATCCCAGAACATCGATTGCTACCCGCCAAATCGGGTGGGTAGTGTGGATGTACCCTTAGATACTAATGTGAACACCTCTCAGTCTTTGATACATTTATCTTGAAAACAGCTCTGTGAGCTAGGGAAGTGCTATTAGCCCCCTTTCACAAATGGGAAATTGAGGCACAACTGGGCTGGATTTGTTAAAGGTATTTAGGCACCTAAAAAGGCAGATGGGTGCTTAGTGGGATTTTCAAAAGCACTAAAATAAGTTAGGGACCTAATCTGTTCAGGAGCTTTTGAAACTCCCACGAGGTACACATTAAGGCACCTAAACACCTGGTCCTAAGTGACTTACCTGAAGTCACACAGGACACCTGTGGCAAAGCAAGGATTTGAGCACAGTTTGCCCACGTGCCACCCTTGTACTCAAACCACTAGACCATCCTTCCTCATAGAATCATGAGGGCTTAACTTTGTAAAAGTCCACTTGTGCACACCTGCTGGTACACAGGGATGTGTGTTCAGCGTACCAGTGGCTACCCTGTACATGGCACTGGTTTGCACAGTCCATCCTAGCCTCTTCTCAAGTCTGCCTGCGGAGCAGGAAAAAATTGTTGTGTTTGGGTGGAAAGGGATGTGACAGGGCCTAAGCAGAGATTCTTCATATGCTGGATGCCAGAACGGGCTGTTGTTAGCTGGGACTCCAAAATTTTAAATATTAAAAATATTAAAAATAAGTGCCCTTTAACATTAAAAATAACTGCCCTTATGCAGTTAAGCCCCCACTCCAGTAAAACATTTAACTGTAAGCACGTGAGCAAGTCCATTGATTTCGCTGATGCATTGAGACTACTAACATGCTTAACGTTATGTTCAGAGGGATGGCTGCATCAGGGCCTTACTTCTGATGGGAGTCAAAATATATATGAGAGTGTTACATTTCCCAGATCACAGAAATGGGTACACAGATCCAAGGTTCCTATCTGAGCCCCCAGCTAGAAGGCTTCCTAGAGACAGCTGGGATAAGCCCATCAAATCTGCAGCCATATAAAGGGAACCCGGTTCAGTGTGTATGTGCACACATGGAGTGAATGTGTCTGTCCTAAAAAAATGGGATGAAGTGTTTTTAGTTACAGTCTTACGGCTGCACAGCGCCCCCTGAACTGCTGATGCTAGTGCTAGCCCTGGACTAGCTGATGGAAACCCTCCCACCTCAGTACCTTTAAAAATATTCATTTTTTAAACTTGTGGTGGACATTGCTCTTCTGAACTGGGGCCCGTATCACCTCAGACTTCCTAGCCGGCATCTGTTGGTTCTGTGGCATTGTTAGTTTTTTCTGCAGAAGCGACAAAGGGTCCTGTGGCACCTTATAGACTAACAGAGGTATTGGAGCATAAGCTTTCGTGGGTCAATACCCACTTCTTCGGATGCAAGCAGTGGAAAAACATCCGAAGAAGTGGGTATTGACCCACGAAAGCTTATGCTTCAATACCTCTGTTAGTCTATAAGGTGCCACAGGACCCTTTGTCGCTTCTACAGATCCAGACTAACACGGCTACCCCTCTGATACTTAGTTTTTTCTGAGGGGGTTCATTTGTAATATTGGCGAAGGTTCCATTCTGACATTTAACAGTAGTCCTCTACCAAATGATAACAAAGGAAACGTCTTGAATTTTAAAGAACCAAAAGAATAAAAACCTATATGGGTCCGCCACCCCTCTCCTGCCAGCTCCAAAGCTGTGGCTGGTGGAGGATACACCTTCTGCAGAGAGAGAGAGAGTGCACATCTTCCCTAGCTGGGCCACCCTCCCTCAGGCTTTTCACAGCCAGATGTGCAAATATTAAGCTTCAGAGTCTGATACCCTTGGTTACATTGAGTAGTTTCTCACTCCACCATTAATCTAATTGATTTATCGCTCATGAACTAAGCTACTACGCGTGTATGGAAATCTGGCCCTACTGTTAGTTCTAGGACTTCTGCTGGTGGCAATATAGATGTACCCAAGCACTGGGCTACTTGTTTATAGGGGAAGTGTTGTTTGTAGGGACTGACAAATCCCAAACAAGCCCAAACAAACAGATTAAAAGCAGTACAAGCATAAGAACTTACCTGCAACTTTAGCTTCTGAATCTGGGATATCATTGGTGGTCAGCTGTGAAGTTATTTATAAATCCACTTCAGATGACAAAGCCTTTGCTATATGAATGCAATAAACAGAATAAAAGAGAAATGCATCAGAGAAAGGGTAAACAAAGATTTACACCTCCCCCAGCTCCTCTAACTGCTTTTTTTGAGTGCTACATCTATCATGAATCCAGCTAAATTTGGAGGGTAATAATTTGTTTCCCCGCCTTGATGTTAGTGATGCTAGAAACTTTCTGGAAACTCAGTTTAAGGAAAGGAATCTCTCGGGTGAAACAGGTGTTGAGGATGAATCATTTCACTTGACAACTTAGATCCCTGTAACCTTGTCTGGGAAAGCAGGATCCAAACAAGGAATAACACAAATATACATTCATTTTTCTGTTGGTTGCTGCCTGCAGGCTGGTTATTTTGTTGCCTCTTAGTATTTCCCTACCAAACAAATAGTGCAATGAAGAAGTGTCTCTTTTTGCTTGTGGCTAATATATATACAAGGGTTAAACTAGGGGCTCTAGGGCAGCACAGATCCCGCCGTCTGTTATAAGCTTCCTTTCTTCTCCTGCGCTTGAGTAAACAGTGATCCCTCATAACTCCCCTTCTTGCTGCTACTGGTAGAGCTCCCCGTCCTGTTTCAAGGTAATTTAACCACTGTATATGCATAGAATGCTAGATTGTGTAGATGCACAAGAATGGGGCCTCCCTTCTACCCCTACACTGAGGCTGAGTATGACCAGAGTCCTGGGACTCACCTGAACAATGGTAGTGCTGCTACTGGCTCTAGTTGTTTTAGGGAGGCAAGAAAGAGGTAGGATCATAGCCCAACCCCCACCTCCGTATATGCCAGCTGCAGAGGGGCATGTACAGTGCACCTTTTTTAAAGGGTGGCACGACAGCCTAACGATGTTAGACTTCTAACCAGCATGGAGCAGTGCCTACATGGCACGATCCAGGCTACAGTATACAGCATCCATGAGTATTTAGATTTGCATGTGGGCGTGTGTGTGTGTGTTTAGCATATAAGGGTGTTTAGAACTTTTTTAAGGACGTATTTTCAATTTGGGCAGAAGCAGCTGAAAGCTTTCCTCAAAATTGTAGCTGGCCTAGAAAGCACGGCCCCTGTACCGGATTCTGTCGGAACACTTTCTTTTTCACTTGGCCTTTTTTGGGAGACACGTCACTGCATATTTTGCAGCAGAGCTGTTACTTTTTTGATCAGTTGCTTGCACGGCAAAGAATTTTTATTAATTGATCTCTAGCTGGCCTGAAGGTTTCTTGGCCCGTCCCAGCTGTTTGCGGGGAAAGGCTCCTTCTCGGGGAATTCAGTTTGATAATAGCACAATCATCTTAGCTTCAGCTACAGTAACCATGAGTGTTTCACTCTGTTCAAAGCTATGATTTGATCTATATTTAGCAGGCCAGATTCACCCTCCCAGACACAGGGGTTGCAATTTATGTTCCTGCCCCTTCCCCCCACACACACCCGTGGAGCAGCTGCACTAGAGAAGGGATTCATTCCAGGTGAGCGCAGATCATGGAGCTATTATTGCTCTTCCCCTGGGCTTCTGATGGGGGAGGAGAGCTGTAAATTCTAGCCTGGGCTCTTTAGGGGCCCTTCCCATGGAGGCTGCTTGGGAGTGGCACGGAGTGAGAGTATCTCCCATCCCAGCTGGCCTGGGTTTCACCAGGCCACTGCCAGCCCCAACCCATTTTGATGCTATGCAAGTCAGCCACAAGCCCCCTAGCAGAGCTGGTGTGGTGGGTAGTTTACACCATTGAGCTTCTGCTCCAGGTGGATTTTCTGTCACTGAGAGCCCAGAACGTGGTTACCTCTGGCTTGGAGCCATGCAACCCCTGGAGTGAAACTGGCCGCGTTTCTGTTATCAAGCCATCATTTAATCACCTTCAAAACATTGCCAGACTGAGCCGCAGTCTAAACAGGAAAGATGTGAAATGTTATGTGAGACATTCATCCTTTCAAGGACAGATGACTGCAACCCACTGCTGGATCTTCCACAACGTGTCACTGACAATTTGCTGAGGCTATGTCATGCCGCTGTGGTGCTGTTACTGGCTGTGGGTGATTCGGTCAGATTACTGCACTGGATGTGTGACAGCAGGAGGGAAATGAATACGTGTGCACGGAGATCTGTGCAGGAGAACTTGATATATGATATCGGCTGCAGTGCAGAGCTAACACCAGATCACCCTCCTCTATTTGCTGGAAGGGTGGGTGAAGACTATAGCATCATGTGATGGAATACAGAACTAGACGGCAAATAAGCAACATGTTTGAAATAAGGCTGGCTTTGGAGCTTTAACTAGAAATGTCATAGTCTTTTGGGGACAGATCCTGGCCCCTTGTTGTAGCTGCTTGGGGTTTGGCTTAGCTGGCACCTCAAGTGTTTCCCCAACATAGGGGAAATCCCTGGATTAGCTGATTTAAGGCCACCTTCTCCTGGCCTCCAGTATATGAGATAGTTCAGGAGAAGGGTCTGCATTCTGTGGCCATTATAGCTGAGTGTAGGCTAGGGTGACCAGACAGCAAATGAGAAAAATCAGGACAAGGAGTGGGGGGTAATAGGAGCCTATATAAGAAAAAGACCCAAAAATCAGGATTGTCCCTATAAAATCGGGACATCTGGTCACCCTAGGTAGGCTAGAGTATCTCTGAGGTTGCTCTGACTTGTGTTGGGGGCCATATTGGCTCTAGAATTTGGAGGTAAACAAAGCCCACATACCGCAGCCTTTACCCCACCATTCTTTGCATCCTGCACCAAACAGAGCTCTGCCAAACCAGAAGATTGTGACATTTGTGTTTAGCTATCTACTTTAACCTTACAATAAGCAAGGATTTTTGCTGTAAGTTTTTTGGGGGGAGTGTTTTGGTCTCTAGGGATTTTCACGTGATTTGGATAAAAAAAATGCCTGGATCTCTTATTCAGATCATATAAAGTCTTATTGCCTTTTTGCCATGTGGCATGCATTCCAAGAAGCTTGGAAGTCACATGAAGGGAGTGTGGATAGTGAATAGAGGTCAGCGATGACATATAAAGGGGGGGAAGTTGTCAACATGAACAAATTGCACGTATTTTCCCCTCTGAAAATGTTCCCAAAATATATGTGCCTAGGGTAAAAGCTTGAGAGAAGAAAGCAAACGATCCAGCACACTTTGTTTCTAATATCTGGCTTTCAAAGTAGATCCAGACGTTGGCCAAAGAAAGTATATAAATTCTGGGTTCTATTCAGTGGGAGGTAGGAATCCCTTTTGGATTCATAACTCAAACTGAAAACCATCACTCATGGAATCTGCTCCATTTTGTGAAAAACATTCTTTCCATCTCTATTTTCCAAAAAAATATTTAAAAAGCTCTATCCCAGACCATTTTGTATTTACACACTAAGATCCATATGGATGGATTTGAAGCAGAAGTGGAACTAGTGAGCAACTATTATGCAGCTCCAGAGCTAAGGGGCAGCATACACTCTTGAGCTATCTTGATTTGGGCCATAGCTTTGCTATCCTGTCCTTATGAATTTGTGTAAGTAAACTGAAAATAGTCTCTTATGTTTATTTTGGAAAATGGAGTTGAAAAGAATTAATTTGCACTAAAAAGGAGGGCATTCTGGGAACTATTGTTTTCATCAGATAAAGTTTTTCTTGGCCAAATTTAAGTAACACAATAAGCTTGGTCACAACACTTAGCATCACCTCACACCATAGCCACTGTATTTATTTAATTAAAATTGCTACTTTATAGGGTATTCATTAAAGTTAGCAACAAGTAAAACCACCACCCATTGCCAGAGACAACAGACACTTATGGGAATTTGGTCAAATTTTCTGAGTGATATTTTGGCACAAATGTTGGAGAGTTCTCTTCTACTTATCCTCAAGCTTTGAAATTTCCATGGGCAATTTTCTTTCTTCTTTTTAATTCCCATTCTTGTTGGTCTCACTAATATCGGAAATCAATACAAGACAGAAATATTTTAATTTTTTGAGTTATTAAATTCAGGTTTTTTAAATTGTATCCTAAGTAAAGATAATCTCTGGGCCAAGAGGAATCTATAGGAAATGCTGATAAAACCTGGAGAAATTTCTCAGCACAGTTCTGTGGAATATAAATTTAACAGAATACTTCATGATATTAGAATATTCCACTTTATACAGTAAACTGCTCTGTAGTCATATTCATAATAGATGCAAAAAATGGAATTACAAGGGATGAAGTCCTGGTCCCAATGAAATCAATGGCAAAATTCCAATGGCATTTAAGTCTACCTATGAGGGTAGATACTTAGCTGGTTTTGACTTTGATGGAGCTATGACAATTTACTCCAGCTGAGAATCTACCCCCTATTGTTTAGATACTGTGATGGTCCAGATAGCACATTCATTGATGTAGTATGTACAGCTAGAGATAGGTAGACTTATATAGAATATTTTAGCACTCTGGGTCCCAAATAAATTGTCATGAATGTGGGTAGCTAACCTAAATGTACCCAGGGTGGTCTGGCATTTATCCAATAATTCCCAGGTTAATTTGCTTCATTTCCAAGAGAAAAGACAATTTTTTCTAACTGCCAGACCTGCAGACTCAATTTTGGATTTGAAAGTCAAACTGCTGGTTCTCTCACATGAATCATATGTAACCGTAATAAAGAGTCAGCAACAGAAAGGCAGAGCTAAATTGTGACTCCTTTACTTCTACTAGTGAGCAGTTACTCCCATGAGTTGTCTCACTGACTTCAATAAGATTGCTTGTGGGCTGCTGATCAGTGGGAATATGGCATTCACAATCTGGCCCTAGGGTAACAATTTTGTCTATGATGCTTGAAGCAATGTAGAACGTACTTCTGTCTCCCACAGACATGTTGCTTCTCCAGGGCTGATAGGAATACATACTTTTCAGAGTAGAACAGCACTTTAAAACTAATTCAGCAAACAGTTTCCCTTCAGAACACTTCAGGCTGGCTCCATAATCAGAAAGGATTAAAAACCATTTTTTTTAACGTACAACAGTTTCTACAGAACATCCAGGTGGATTTCTATTTTATTATCCCCACACTCTCTACTCACCTCATAACACACTTAACATCCTCACCTTCAGTTTACACTTTTAAAAACAGGTTCATGTTAATTCTTTTGTGAAGCAACATTTGTACAAATGGAAAATGGGTCGAGTCTAACGTATGCTCTTCAGATTTACTGCAATATATTACTGCAGCCTACCACAGTATGACTTGAGGCAAAATAATGCATGGAGATATAAACACAAATCTGGCACATCTGGGAATATATTATAGAGGGCACACTCTAATTAGACATGATGAAGAAAGCAGACAGCAAACTGAAACAAAAATGTTGATGGTGAGACAGAATATATAATGCAAGTGATACAGTGACAGAAATAGGGCAATGGACAACAACATATATAGAAATTCCACAGTTCATATTGTTACATCCCCATAGAAACTCACATGGTACATATTAAGAGAATACACTTTCTCCTCTTATATGCACAAAGAACTCAACTACTTGTAGATACAAATATACATCATAGTAGGCACCTTAGGAAATTACTCAGGAAAATATATAATATATTACATTTCATTGACAGCTGCATTCAGTAGTTGTTAAGTCTTTCAGTAACCATGGAAAAGCTAGATATCTGCAGCATTTGGAGACACAGCCCTCCGATCATTTGGGGCCTGATCCAAAGCCCATTGACGTAATTAAAATAAGACTCCCATTAACGTCAGTGTGCTATGGATTAGGCCCTTGGCGATACTGTCTCTCTAACAGTAATTCTGCAGGCTCTTACTCTGGCACGTAGCCCAGTTGAAGCCTCTGAGGTTGTTTACATGAGCAAGGAAGTTTCTGTCAGTCACACTGACTGCATTCAAGAAATGAATAAATAAAGAATAAGAATAATGTTGGTTACAGAGATGCGCTAGTGTTACAGGTAATAGCAATTCTCTTAAACACCCGTTTCTCTCTTTTCACCTTACTTGTTTTGACTTAACTGATCCTGGTGTCTGCGGTAACCATCTTGAAAAATTGTTTGTGCAGCTGCCCACTTCCTGTTCCCTGTGTTGGCTTATCCGCCTTTTCACCAGTAGTGATGTGAATGGGTGGAGTTCAAGATCAAGATCCATTTCCTTGTTCAAATACAGAGCAAGCTGTAAATTGCTATGGGTTGTATGAAGACTGTGTCGCTACTGCCCAGATCCTCAAAGATATTTAGACGCCTTACTCCCATTGATGCCAAAGTAACTTAAGTAAGAATATAAGAATGGTCATGCGGGTCAGACCAATGGGCCATCTAGCCTAGTATCCTGTCTTCTGACTGTGGCTGGTGCCAAATGCTTCAGAGATAATGAATAGAATAGGGCAATTATCGAGTGATCCAGCCCATCACCCAGTCCAGCTTCTGGCAGCTGGAGATTTAGAGACTCCCAGAGCATAGTGTTGTGTCCCTGACCATGTTGGCTAATAGCCATTGATGGACCTACGCTCCAGGAACCGAGCTAATTGTTTTTTGAACCCAGCTATACTTTTGGCCGCCACAACATCTCCTGGTCACAAGTTCCACAGTTTGACTGTGTGGTGTGTGAAGAAGTATTTCCTTATGTTTCTTTTAAACCTGCTGCCTATTAATTTCATTGGGTGACACCTGATTCGCATGTTACGGGAAAAGATAAATAACACTTCCCTATTCACTTTCTCTACACCATTCATGATTTTATAGATCTCCATCCTTAGCACTCTCTTTTCTAAGATGATCAGCCCCAGCCTTTTTAATCTCTCTTCATGTGGAAGCTGTTCTATGCCCATAATCATTTTTGTTGCCCCTTCCTTTCTATACTTTCTCCAATTCTAATTTTTTTTTTGAGATGAGGTGACCAGATCTGCATGAACTATTTAAGGTGTAGGTGGACCATGGGTTTATACAGTGGCATTATGATATTTTCTGTCTTAATATCTATCCCTGTCCTAATGATTCCCAACACTCTGTTAGCTTTTTAAGATGCCACTGCACATTGAGCAGATGTTTTCCAAGAACTATTCACAAGGTGCCAAGATCTCTTTCTTGAGTGGTAACAGCTAATTTAGACCCCAATCATGTTGTATATATAGTTGGGATTATGTTTTCCAATGTGCATTACATTGCATTATCAACACTGAATTTCATCTGCCATTTTGTTGTCCAGTCACCTAGTTTTGTGAGGTCCCTTTGTAACTCTTCACAGTCCGCATTGGACTTAACTATCTTGAGTAGTTTTGTATCATCTGCAAATTTTGCCACCTCACTGTTTACCCATTTTCCAGATCATTTATGAGTATGTTGAACAGCACTGGTCTCAGTATAGATCCTTGGGAGACTCCGCTATTTACCTCTCTCCACTGTGAAAACTGACCATTTATTCCTATCCTTTGTTTCCTATCTTTTAACCAGTTACTGATCCATGAACTGCTTCCTTTGTTTAAGAGTCTTTGGCATGGGACCTCGTCAAAGGCTTTCTGAAAGTCCAAGTACAATAGATCAATTAGATCATCCTTGTCCACATGCTTGCTGAAACCCTCCAAGAATTCTCATAGATTGATGAAGCACAATTTTCATTTATAAAAGCTGTGTTGACTGTTCCCCAACATATTATATTTATCTATGTGTCTCATAATTCTGTTCTTTATTATAGTTTCAACCAATTCGCCTGGTACTGAAATTAGACTTGCCGGCCTATAAGGACCGGGATTGACTCTGGAGTCTTTTTTTTTTAAATCGGCATTACATTAGCTATCCTCCACTTATCTTGTAGAGAGGCTATTTAACTGGTAGATTATATAACCAAATTAGTAGTTCTGCAGTTTCATGTATGAGTTTCTTCAGAACTTTTGGGTAAATACCATCTGGCTCTGGTGACTTGTTACTTTTTAACTTATTATTTTTTCTAAAACCACTTCAACTGATACTTCAGTCTGGGACAATTCCTCAGATTTTTCACCTAAAAAGAATGTCTATGGTGTGGGAATGTCCCCCAATGCAAATAATATATTTAGCTTCCTCCTAATGGCCTGGTCCTCCTTGAGTGATCCTTTAGCACTTCGATTGTTCTCTTTGGGTGGCAGGCATCCTGCTTCTGATGTACTTAAAAATATTTTGTTGTTGTTTTTTGTGTCTTTTGCTAGTTGCTTTCAAAGTCTTTTTTGGCCTGCCTCAGGGCCGGCTCTACCTTTTTTGCTGCCCCAAGTGGCGAAGCAAAAAAAAACCCTGCCGCAGCAGTGCCGCCGAAAAGAAAAGAATTAAAAAGCTGCCGCTGAATTGCCGCCGAATCAGGAAAAATTTACAAGCTGCTGCAGCAGCGACACCAAAGAAGAAGAAGAAGAAAAAAAGCCAGAGTGCCGTCCCAAGAATGGCCGGAGTGCCACTCCATCACATTTGCTGCCCCAGACACCTGCTTCCTTAGCTGGTGCCTACAGCCGGCCCTGGCCTGCCTAATTATACTTTTATACTTGATTTTGCCAGAATTTAGGCTCCTTTCTACTTTCTTCAGTAGGATTTGTCTTCCAGTTTTTGAAGGCTGCCTTTTTGTCTCTAACCTCAATTTTTATTCTGTTGCTTAGCCATGGTGGCATATGTTTTTTGGTCCTCTGATTGTTTTTTTAATTTGGGGTATACATTTCATTTGAGCCTTTGTTATGGTGTTTTTAAATGGTTTCCATGCAGCTTGCAGACATTTCACTCTTGTGACTGTTCCTTTTAATTTCCATTTACTCATTTCTGCGTAGTTTCCATTTTTAAAGTTAACTGCTACTGTGGTGGGTTTCTTTGGTATTGTCCCTCCTAAAAGGATGTTAAATTTAATTACATTAGGATCACTATTACTGAGCGGTTCAGCTATGGTCACCTCTTGGGCCAGCTCTTGTGCTCCACTTAGGACTAAATCAAGAATTGCCTATCCTCTGGCGGGTTCCAGAACTAGTTGCGCCAAGAAGGAGTCATTAAAGGTATCTAAATATTTTATCTCTGACTCCTGACTTGAGGTGGCAAGTACCCATTCAATGTGGGGATAGTTGAAATCCCCAATTATTATTGGATTTTCTGTTTTTGTAGTCTCTCTAGTCTCCCTGAGTAATTCATAAGCACTGACACTATCCTGGTCAGGTGGTCGGCAGTATATTTTTACTGCTGTGCTCTTATTATTCAAGCATGGAATTTCTACCCATAGAGATTCTATGGTACTATTTGATTAAGATTTTTATTATATTTGACGCTATGCTTTCTTTCATATATAGTGCCACTCCCCACCAGCATGACCTACTCTGTCATTCCTATATATTTTGTATCCTAGTAGTACCATGTCTCATAGATTATCGTCATTTCCCCAAGTTTCTGTGATGCCTTTTATATCAGTCTCCCAGGGGCGGCTCCAGGCACCAGCAGAACAAGCTGGTGCTTGGGGCGGCAAACTATTAGGGGCGGCAGAGGGGCAGTGAGCCGGCTAAGCGGGGAGTGGGGCCCTGCCACTCCCCCGCGGGCAGCAACCCCCCCCTCCTGGGGAGCCGGTAACGCTGCCCTGCCCCGGCTAAGCGGGGAGCGGGGTCGCAAGGCAACAGCCAACCCCCCCCCCAAGGGGGGAGCCTCCCCTGGCTGCTCTGCCCCACCATAGCCGGGGCAGGGAGCCAGCTAAGCCAGGAGCGGGGTCGCGCCTTGCCGCTCTCCCACGGCAGCGGCCACCCCACCCCAGGGTGGAGCCGCCCCTGGCTGCCCTGCCCCTCCGCATGTGGAAAAGCCAACAAAAAAGCAGGGGCAGGGGGGCAGCCAAATGTTTATTTGCTTGGGGTGGCAAAAAACCTAGAGCCGGCCCTGCAATCTCCTCATTTAATACTAGGCACTCAAGTTCATCCACCTTAGTATTTAGACTTCTAGCATTGTATACAAGCATTTATAAAATTTGTCAATATTTAGTTGTCTGCCTTCATGTGATGTAATTAAATGGGATTCTTTTTCCTTTAACTATTTCTGCTCTGCTCCTTCCTGAACTTTATCAATTTCTATACTCTCCTCTTTACTAGGATGTCAAGGATCCACTTTAATAAATCCTCCCCTAAGGGAAGTGTCTGTCTGAACCACATGCTCCTCTGCACCTGTTGGCATTTCCCCCAGCCCTTAGTTTAAAAACTTCTCTATAAACTTTTAAATTTGACATGCCAGCAGTCTGTTTCCGATTTGGTTTAGGTGGAGCCATCTTCCTGAATAGACTCCTTTTCCCCCCAAAGTTTCCCCAATTCCCAATCAATCTAAAGCCCTCCACCAAACATCATCATCTCATCCACACATTGAACCCCTGCAGTTTTGCCTGTCTAACTCACCCTGCACATGGAAACTGGAAGCATTTCAGAGAATGCTACCATGGAGCTCCTGGACTTTAATTGTTTACCTACCAGTCTAAATGTGGCCACCAGGACCTCTCTCCTTCCTTTCCCTATGTTATTGGTACCTACATGTACCACAGCCACCAGTTCCTCCTCAATACTGCTTAGATATCTCAAGAGGTTTGCAATCTTCACACCCAATGGACAATTCACCATGCGATTCTCCCAGTGATCACAAACTCAACTATCTATATTTCTAATAATCAAATCCCCCATTTCCTGTCTTTTCCTAATAACTGGGGTTCCTTAGCAGATATCATGATGTCATCTGGAAGGAGGGTCCCAACTATGGGATTGTTTCCCTTTGCTCCAGTTGTATGTTCTCCTTCCCCAAGACTTTCATCCTCCTCAGCAACACAAAGGCTGTCAGAATAGGGTGGGACTGCTCTACTATGTCCTGGAAAATTTCATCTATGCATCTCTGTCTCCCTTAGCACCACAAGTTCAGCCACTCTGGTCTCAAGAGCCTGTACTCAGTCTCTGAGGGCCATGAGCTGCTTGCACCAAATGCACAAATATACCACCTGCCCACAAGGCAGGTAATCATACATGCTGCATTCAGTGCAGTACACTGGATAGCCCCCACTATGCTGTTGGACTTCTGCCTACATGATTTGATTCTGGTAGGGTTCTTTTTGTTTGTTTGTTCTTTGGGATTTTTTTTTGATGGGGGCGGGGCATTGGCCTAAGTTTAGACTATGTTTGTTAGATGTATCTGAGTCATGCTCCCTCTCTGAACTCTCTCACAAAACTCCCGATTGCTGTTGCTGTTTGCTTGCTTTGCACAGCAAACAAGGCAGCACACAACAAACAATCTAACAGACAACAAAGTCACCCCAAGGGTCACGTGGTTGCTCCTCGTTCACTTGGAGAATGTCCTTGCAAAACTGCCCTGTTCCCTGTTTACTGCTCCTCTGATTGCTTAGGAGCTGGTTTTTATTAAACCTGCTCTCTGAGTTAGACCCGCTCCCTTGTCAAGGGATCCTAAAGGGATTAGGGATCAAATCATAGTGGGCTACAGCCTCATTAGGAAGCTCTCAGCCTTGCCTATCAGGTCACTAGGCTCAGCACACAGCCGCCAAAACAGTCCACAATACAAACTTCAATCAAGGAGGCACATGGCAAGCAAGCACAAAACAAACACATGGACAGGCAACAAATTCAGATACCTAAATAGCTTTGAAGGTGTGGGTTTAAGCCAGCAAAGCTGTGCAATGTGTGTGGTTTTATAGCTGTAGTATCACCTAAAGCAGTAGAAGTGGAAGTAATGTGCAGTGCTGGATCATCAGGAAGAGAGGTTTTAGTGTCAGGGCCTCCTAGTGTGGGGTGGCACCCACAGGGAGTATGTTCTAGCTTACCTTCCTTTCTGTGGCATGTAGTTAGCAGAGTAAGGATAAGTGTAAATTGCTTATGTTGATTGATCTATAAAGATAAAAAGTAGGTGTTTTCTTCACTAATATATGTATTTGTTGGTAAAATGTGCAACAAGATAACTGCATCAATACTTTACTCATTTGTATAATTTATAGTCACAGGGTCTGTTTCATCTTTGCCTTAAGGTCCCTTAGCATCAGCTATCATTGATGTTAAGGGGCTGGAATGCAAGTGTAAGGACCCTTCCCAGTGAATACCACTGATGCAGGGCATCTCTCCCCCAGGCACAGAGTTGGTCCTGCCGACCCTGGAGAAGCTCCTAGTACAGAAGTTGTCCCAAGGCAAATCAGGCTGAGCAGGGTATTCGTTAGGTGTTTCTAGGGCGTTCATCTTCAAAACAGCCCTCTATCCTAGCATCTTGAGTTCAGCCTCGCATCCAAAACAGCCCTCCACTGCATCATGAGTGGGAAGGTGCAAACCATCCTACCTCTGTCCCTGTAAGGCCTCAGAGCTGGCTCTTCCCCTGAGAGATCAGGAGATGGAGCAGCTGATAAAGCCATCCACAATGAAAAAAGAAAGTTACTCATAAACACACACAAAAAAACCAGGCAAGTCTCCTAGTCTTCATGTGTGGCAGAAGGAGATGGAATGAAAGGGAAATACAATACTTTGGTGTATTAAAAGAAGTAATTTTAACTTGGTGCTAAGTTGAGGCAAAAGGCATAATGCCTAACTGAAACTATAGTTCCCCAGTTTTGGAATTATCTTAGATGAAATGCAGCCAAATCCCCGCTGACTTCAATGGGAATAGGAGTTGGCCCAACATCACTATGTAGTTGTTAAGAAACTACATTTATTTTAGCACCAGATATGACAACTTTCTGTTTGTGATGGCTCCCCATAGAAGAGATTCCCGTAATAATAAGAGCTGACTTTGGTATTTCCATTCTAGCAAAAGTACTAGACACAGTCTACATAGTTCAAATTGTGCTTAAGTCATTAAAAAAAAACAGGATACCACACCCAGTTCATAAACCAAGGGTTTTTAACAAGCTACTCTTTTAGGAACTCAGAATGATTTTCTCTGTGAATATTGGTTGCTAGAAAGCAGTCCTGAGACTCCTTTTTACTGTTGCAAAATTGTACAATATTTTAAGAGGTTGAATATAGTGAATTGCGAGAATCATTTGAACATATTTTTGCGGCTATCAAGATGTTGCCATACATAGACTGGTAGAAAATGGTAAACTAAGTGTTTCTAATTTTAGTTAAGGAAGTTTTGTTAAGGCTGTACCTGCAAAACCACACATACAGTACTGTACTTTTCACTGTAGCTTTCCCACTGAAATGATGGGGCTGAGATGCTGAATGGCAGCAGTATGCAGCACTTTACACAGCCAATAGAAGCCACAGTGTCCAACATAGTTTCATAAAGTTCCCCTTTAGTGTTTTATAAACACGCAGCCTGTTGGCAAATTAATCTAGCATGATGAGCTGGTAAAGAGTTACTTGAAAAGGTAAATAGACATAAAAGCACTTGAAAAAGTGAGCCTTGTAAATAGTACTTATACAACTGCTTCCTGAAACGATGTCACTTGGACTTCTTCGGAGCTCTCTTCTGGTTTTTTTGGTGCGCTCTTAAAGATCTCATGCATTTCCTCAGCCAAAGCCTAGCTTTAAGCCATTTTAGTACTGCAATTTGAGGGCTGCCATAACATTAAATTACACCCACTTAAATAATTACATCTCTTGAGCTACAAATGATAAAATAAACGTATCAGGTTTAGTGCACACCCATTGCATGCATTCATACAGCAGTTTACACATAACAACTTTCCCAAAGTAAGTTGGAGGGCGGTGCGGGGAGGAACCCGTTTGGAAATCTTTACCATTCTGTTAACATATTTTATTGTGGGAAACAATAGCTCAAACAAGCCAATAGTTTTGGTGGAAAAATAAATTAAATCAAATGGGAATAAGCTACAGCTAAAAGGACAAATTTCAGTCAATATGCCCTTTATTTTCATTCGTAACCTCAGTTAACTGTTTAAGGGCATCTGCTTGTTAAATGATGTCGGCTGTAGACTTCACAAGGTTTATTATACACGTTTCTGCTTTCAGGTCACATAAGACTTTGTCTCTCATTCAACTTTATGCTTGGGCTCATCATTCATTGTACTGAAATATGACAAAAGATGTGTGGGCAGGAGAAAGCAGATGCACAATTGGATGCCTGGCTGTAGTTAACATATTTCTTGGTATGTCTGGGATGGTTGCTGGATCTGTGGCGGTAAAGTGTAGTGATCTGTGGGTTTACTGTATATAGTCATTTGTAGGGTTCCATTGCTGAAGCTGATCATGGTGTCCAGGAATTTGATGCTGGCGTGGGAGTGTTCTAGAGAGTTTGATGGCTGGCTGGTGGTGGTTGAAGTTGTGGTGAAAATTTATGAGGGAATTCCAGAGGATGAAAATATCATTGATATATCTCAGGTATAGTGGTGATTTTGTGGTGCATTTTCCCCCCAGAAATTCTTCCTTGAGGTGGCCCGTGAAGAGGTTGGTATTTTGAGGCACCATCCTAATACCCATGGCTTGGAGAAAGTATTTGTTATTAAATGTGAAGTTGTTGTGGGTGAGAACAACATGGATGAGTCTGGTAATGTGTTTAGGGTAGATTTCCAAGCATTGTACATTATCATGTAGGTATTTGAGGCAAACAGCGATGCTGTGGTGGTAAGGGTAGTGTTCAGAGGGGAAGGGGGGAAGGCAGTATTTAATGATATCTGTTTGTTCTTCATAACCAAAATTCAAACTATTCCTATCAGTTTATCTAATAAACTGAAAGCATGATCTAATTCAGTATATTTAATTCAGTTATTCCTGCATTTCGTACACAGCCCAAATAGTTCTTTTTTGGTTTTCCTGGAGGTCATTCTAAAAAGATGGTAGTTAGAAAAAACAAGAAAACTACAGGATATGATTTATAAAAATGCCACATCTTCCCTATATGCTCTTATATTCTTTTTTACTCAAGAACAAAAGCTTTTTTTTCAATGTTCTAGTTTGCGGTTGGCTACCCTTGCTTTACACATCCTAGAGACCAAGGGGGCTCAAAAGGGGTTGCTAAAATTAGAGGAAGAGGAACATTCAGTGGCTAAAGAATCACATCTAAAGACCCGTATGAATATATTGGGGCAGAAGGATGGTGTAGTGGCTTAATTGGGCATTAGATTAGGTTTCAGGATTGGGACTCAGGAGCTTCCTGGATCAGCCACAGACTGAACTTGGACACGTCCCTTAACTCACCTATTCCCCATCTGTAAAATGAGGCTAATACAGCCCTACCTCATGGGTGTTGTGAGGATAAAAATCTATTAATGACTGTGAGGCACTTGGGCCAAGATCCTCACCAGAATTAGGTACCTAACTCACATTGAAATCAATTGGAGTTAGGTGCCTAAATACCTTTGAGGATCTGGGCCTTGGGTACTAGAGAGATGAGGGCCACATAAATAGATGGATCAATATGGTCCAGTCACTTTTGCCCAATGAGAGCGATTGTAATGGTGACATCATGGCCATTTTGCTATTCAAAACAAAGCAAACGACAGGGAATATGAAACTAAGCAAACTCCTACTAGTACTGAACACCAGTTGAGAACTAGTGCACACTGCCATAGGATACATGAGCTAAGAAAATGAGGGAATAAAAGTGATCCATGTGCCCAGGGGGATTATGGCAGCGGGAGCTGCACGAGGGACTGGGACTCCCTCCCAAAGGCCAAATTCTGCCCTCATTTACACCTATGTAACTCAACTGGCACCCAAATTTCCTGTCAGCGGGATTGAATAGAAGTAGGTGTAAGTGTGTGTCGTTTGACTCATTCTGTCCCTTCTCGGTCATGCTGTCACTATAGCGCCACTGTTAGGTGAACAGGGCAAAGAGTGGTGGTGAATACTGTACTAAATAACAATCTTCCACAAACATTTGGAGTTCTGAGTCTGTGACCTTTCCTTCTAGGAATCAAAAGGAATGTTGTGCCCATACAGCTATGTACTTCATTGGATGCCCTTTGCCGTTTGGGGGCCCATTTAGAGGTTCGGTAAAGCTCTTATGCATCCCTTTTGGCCATATTTAGCTACACTAAAGAGCAGCAGCAAGACCTGAATGGGGAAGTTTGAGGTGTGTGGTGGATGATGATTCAACTACTCCTTATCTCCATCATCAAACTCACAGACATAGAAAGAGACACTCCTGAGCAAAGGAAAGGGATGCCATCATGAATAAATACCCCAACTGCCTGTCTACCCACACCAAGAGGATTCAGCAGGACTTGACTGACACCACCTTAGATTCACAGCCCAACTATAGTGCAGGCCTCAAAGGAGATAGCATCAGCTTCAGGTTAAGCCTATGAAGGTGTAGTTTTCTTCCTTGGCATGATATGTGCACCAGAATATCCCTTAAAGGCTCCAAAGCTTACATTTTAGGCAAGAGTCTATCACTGCACTAATGCCAGTCAAGGAGTGATGTGCCTGGACATGCTAAGGGACAAGTGGAGTGCAGCACTATTTCTGAAGTTCTCCTCTCCACCTGCTCCCTTCTTACAGATTGCACTGCTGCTTCTCCCATGCTTGGAACTATTATGCCTCAGTATGGGCCTAATCCAAAGTCCCTTAAATTCTCAGCTGGAAATGTTTTTCAGGCCGGGAACTGAAACTACAAAAAAGAGGGCCAAACACCCGAAGACACCTCTCCCCTCTCTCGCCCTGTCCATCTCACTCTTTACACCTGATACGACAAAAGACGCAGCTGTTGGACTCTGGGGGAGGAGTCCTGACCTGAAGAGTTTGGTCGGTAATGCTGTTGGAAGCCTGTGGTGAGAAACTTTGCCTTGAATCTAATATAGTTTGTTAAGTTAGGTGCTAGAAAGCATTTTATCTTTATTTTTCTTGTAACCATTTCTGACTTGTATGCCTCTTTGCTTGTACTCACTCAAAATCTCTCTCTTTGTAGTTAATAGTAGATGTATTGTTTTAGCTAATCCAGTGTGTTTAAATTAAAGTGTCTGGGTAACTCTATTTAAGATAGTAAGCTAGTGTATGTTATTCCCTTAAAGAAATAATGGACTTAATATATTTGGACTGCCCAGGAGAGGGCTGGGCCATGCAAGACACATTTTTTGGGAGGGAAATCCAGGACTTGGAGTGTGTTGGGGGTCACCTTGCAGTATAACCCAGGCTGGTAAAAGCCAAAGTGTAAAGCAAGTGTGGCTGGCAAGTTGCAGTTATACACAGACACTCAGGGCGTGGCAGCAGGCTGGAAAAGTGTTTGTGAGGGGCTGAGGTAGGAGCTACTGCAGCAAGGCATTGTAAGGAATCCAAGGTTGCAGGACAGGGTTGACATACCTCCTTCCTGGTCTGCATTGCACCCTGGGATGTCACACCTGCCACAAGTAACTTAAAATTAATGTTCCAAAAATGGTGTTTTCTGTAAGTAAATACATCATTCATTAAAAGCTGTTGTAGTGATAGTGCTCACCACGTGATGGGTGTTTGCACACAGGTTAAAAGAGAGAGTCTCTGCCTCAGAGAGCTCACAGTCTAAGGGCAAATAGGGCGATAGCGGCACAAAACATTGGCGCCAATAGCTAGCTCTGCCACAAAGGGAATTTCATCATAGCCTTGTAACTGGGTTTACTCAGAATCAGGCCCCCAGGTAGAGCCAACCCCCACATTGTTCCCAGACAAAGTGCAATAAGCATGGAACGTCACACATGGATCTTACATACCTCTCACTTCAAGCATCCAGGCTGCCTGTGGGGAGGCAAAATGACCCACAGTGTCTAGTGAGGGGAAAAATCCTTCTCAGCCCCCCTTCCCTCTCCCCCATCACACACACACAAAGATGATTTTCATAATACGCACAGCGTCCCCAGAAATTTGGTGTCACCTCACTCTGGTTGGAGGGGAGGGGAAAAGCAAGGTATCAAACATGAATGCGCAATGCGGACATACACTCCAAACCGTGAAGGGCTTTGTATCTCCTCTGAGGAGAAGAAAGGGGCCAAACAGCTCCCTCTAACCCTTTCAAAGCAGCTGATGGGCTGCCATTGCTGAGAAGAAAACCTCTCCCCAGCTAGGAGGAACCCAAGAGGAGGTAGGGAGGAACTCACTCCCCGTGGCAGAAAGATCTCAGGAGTGTCTTTACCTCAGCCAGTCCACCAGAGTGCCTCCCTTTTTCAGACAGAGGAGCATTTTTGTGGCAGGTTGGTTTTAAAACAGAATTGGTGTCTGTTTGAAGTTTCTCAGAAGTTTGGAATGTTAGAAGTAGTCCCAGGGGAGATGGTCTAATGCACAGCATGCAGGTGAAGCTGCAAAAGGAGACTGATGAATGCAATTTATCACATAGCTCTGCGATTTTTCATATGGATATCACTAACTAGAGACAACCAGAGAAGCAGATAGATGAGACAGATAAGCTGTTTGGGGCATGGAACATGTTTTTGAATATTCCATGTAAATTATAGCGCTACAAATATAAATGTTATATAATCACAGTATGTTGTATAGGGCAGATTTCCCCCCACCCTCCTCATTAGGATGATTAAGAAGTAAAAAGACATTGAATTCTGGAGAACTAATTTAAACTGAAATAAGGCATTTTTTTTAAATGGCCTCTGAAATGGTGCCTGCAAAATCTCCATTTGTGTAGGCAAACAGGGATTTGCCTTTGCAAATCAGATACTTGTGCACCCAACTACGCATTTGAACACCAGATTCTCCAACTTTGTAAGCACAAAATACCACACACAGGAGCGGATTTCATAGGCCCAAATTCAGAGACCACTTTGGATTATGTGAATATGATGAAAATTTATTCCAAGTTAAATATGATATTTTTTAGTTATTCCACCCTAGTCTTTAGCTCTTAATAAAAATTAGTATGCTAGCATACAATAGTAAGCCCCCAAATTATAGTAATATGGTAGTACACTGCAGTGTTTGTACTATTACTGTGGTATACTGTATATTTCTTCCCCAAAAGGAGTAGGTTCTGAAGAGCTTTCAAAACAGGGTGTGTGATAGTACATATTTCAATAGGGGGAGGATTGGGCCCACTGCAAGTTCCGCAGTGCTTCAGAACAATGAGCCAAATTAAGTACAGAATATAAACTTGGTGTTTCAGCCTTAACTCTTAACTCTTAAGTCTCTTTTGCCTTATGTGGGTTTTAGTCTGACATATAACATTACTTTTACATTAACGTTTGCGGTTCAGTTTTTTATGCACTCCAGCTTCATCACATTCAACCCTTTATGTTTTATTAGTCAAATTCCTCTGATTCAACCAGGGTGGCAAGTTCAGATGCTGAACGTCTATTTAATCCAGATTTTTAATAACAGAGAAGAAAACCCCAAAACCAGAACAGAGTATGAAACAATCTTATTTCAAATAGCCTTTATTCACACTAGAACAAGATTAATAGTCAAATAATTATACAAAACGCAAGACAAAAGGAATTTTTACAACTTGATTGAAGTCTACTTACACCAGTCCAACGCCTATATATCTACAACCAACAAATTTTTGGAGCACAACACTACTCAAAGTCACCCAATGGATGCTTTCAGATACAAAAACGTATCAGGACTAATAATGATCCACTGGCTCCTCTTAGTTGTACAGCAAAATTAGAATTAACCTTTTATTCTAGAAGAGTTTTGCACATTTGGGACGATCCCACTGCTTTCCAAACAGGTTTGGCAACTTACATTTTTCTCAGCAGCTCCTACTTTAATGAAGCTGGAAAGACAAATGACAGATGAAACTTTTAATGCACAGAGAGCCCAATGTATCATTTTTAATATAGAAACAGATAGCAAACAACAACTGAAACTAAAAATTGACATTTCAACTGTGCATCTTTAGACCATAGAAAAAAGCAGCATTGTTGACATGCACAGCA
This sequence comes from Chelydra serpentina, assembly GCA_037349315.1. Classification (NCBI taxonomy): domain Eukaryota; kingdom Metazoa; phylum Chordata; order Testudines; family Chelydridae; genus Chelydra; species Chelydra serpentina. The sequence goes on from JBAIAC010000048.1 coordinate 25,277,222, forward strand.
ACAAGCTTGTTCTGAAAGATTTAACAACAAATGTACTAGGTGTTGCTTTTTGCTGTTCTACTGCATCCTTATTTTAAAATGTTAAACCTAACAGGTAGTTTAACACGGCAATAAATAAAGTAGCACGGGTGAGGGGTATGGAGAGGTTCCTCAGTCAAAATAAATAGCATACTTGTTTTAGGGCTGATTCAAAGCTCACTGAAGTCAATGGAAAGCTTCTCATTGGTGTCAATGTGTTTTGGGGCAGACCTCTAGTTAAGGTAGAAATGGTACTTCCTATAGAAATGGGCCTGACCTGTTCATTTCAGATCTGAATCTGGTTCTGAACTTTTCCAAAGTTCAGGCATGTTTGGACTCAGAGTTTAGGTCTGGATCCAGTGCTGCTTAATGGACCCCATCCAAAGCACATTGAAGCACATTTAGCTACAACTAATCAGGAAAGAGATCTTGGAGTCATCGTGGATAGTTCTCTGAAGACACCCATGCAGTGTGCAGCGGCAATCAAAAAAGCAAACAGGATGTTAGGAATCATTAAAAAAGGGATAGACAATAAGATGGAGAATAGCTTATTGCCCTTATATAAATCCATGGTACACCCACATCTTGAATACTGCGTACAGATGTGGTCTCCTCATCTCAAAAAAGATATACTGGCATTAGAAAAGGTTCAGAAAAGGGCAACTAAAATGATTAGGGGTTTGGAACGGGTCCCATATGAGGAGAGATTAAAGAGGCTAGGACTTTTCAGCTTGGAAAAGAGGAGACTAAGTGGGGATAGGATAGAGGTATATAAAATCATGAGTGGTGTGGAGAAAGTGAATAAGGAAAAGTTATGTACTTGTTCCCATAATATAAGAACAAGGGGCCACCCAATGAAATTAATGGGAAGCAGGTTTAAAACAAATAAAAGGAAGTTGTTCTTCACTCAGTGCACAGTCAACCTGTGGAACTCCTTGCTTGAGGAGGTTGTGAAGGCTGGGACTATAACAGGGTTTAAAAGAGAACTAGAGAAATTCATGGAGGTTAAATCCATTAATGGGTATTAGCCAGGTAAGGAATGGTGTCCCTAGCCTCTGTTTGTCAGAGGGTGGAGATGGATGGCAGGAGAGAGATCACTTAGAAACATAGAATCATAGAATATCAGGGTTGGAAGGGACCTCAGGAGGTCATCTAGTCCAACCCCCTGTTAGGTTCACTCCCTCTGGGGCACCTGGCTTTGGCCACTGTTGGCAGACAGGATACTGGGCTGGATGGACCTTTGGTTTGACCCAGTATGGCCATTCTTATGTTCTTAAATCAATGGGAGATGTTCCATTGTCTTCAGTGGACTTTGGATCAGGCTCCATGCAACTTTGCCTTTGCAGATGTGCCTACAGGCAGTGAATATCCAGAAAGTACCTTAAATATCCATGGGGAGTACCTTAAAATTCAGGAAACGCATTTGGAGATTTAGCAAAGAAGAATCACCTTTCACATAATATAGTGACAGAGATCCTAATGTTTATGGTTCATATTTCTCCGGACCTTATGTCCACTCCAAGTACTACATGACTAGACCCACAGTGTTACAGCTTAATCATTCACATTCAGCTATTAAAACTGAGCAGCCTCATATGCAGAATACTTTATAAATGGTCATAAAATGCTGAGCTGCAGAATCCAGCTCTATGAGGAGGGAATGGAGAGTATGTACAGTATATGCAGTACCAGCTGGAAAGCTCTTTTTGTTTTTAGCTTTTTTCTTGTGGTGTGCTAGTTACTAGTGCCTAAAACTTCGCTTCTGCTGAGCTGGTAGCAAGATGCCATGGAACAAAAATCCCCCTTTCAGACCAAATGAAAATATTACATTGCTAGTCCCCAAATGGGCCATTTTTGAGGTTAGAGAGGAATGTTAGTTTCAAAGTCACAATAATCAGCAGACAGACAGTGAAATCGAACTAATAAAATACTGACTCCAGTTTGGATCTGTTACAAAACTAAGCATTTAATTGCAAATAAAGAAGACTGTTTATTCTGTGAGAAGTGACGGAGATAAGTTATTCTTATTCCCACATCAAGCACAGAGGCTTCTGTCAGAACTAACAGATTTTGTACTCTGCAAAAAAAAAAAAGTATAGTTAAAATGAAACACACAGTAAGTAGTAAGAAATAAGTAATAAGAAAAAGTAAAAGCTGAAGAAACAATGAAATCCCCAAACCCTTCCAATTCCAGGTAGCAGAGTTAAGAGAAATTCTTTCCCAGCAGGTTCCCCCATCAACATATTTATTCTCTTTTACTTCCATATGGAGTCTGAAAAAAAAAATAACCAAAACAACCCCTCCCCCCCCACACACACTTTTTATAGTGGTTCACCAGGCCCTATGGGTGACCTTTTAAAATAAAACAACTGTGCACTGTTATTTAGGTCTTTGGAAGCACCACTAGAGCAGAACCTTCTATTTCTCTATAGTTCTCATGTTAGATGGCATCTCTCTTCGAGGCTTGTGCATTTTGCGTGAGAAGGATGACTATATGGAGCTATTCTTTTTTTTTTCTTTTTCTTTTTTTTTTCCGAAGGGGAGAGGACTTTTCAGAGGTGTAGATGGCAGTTAGGCACTTTGCACTACAAGTTAATGGGAGTTAGGTGCCTAATTGCCATTTGTGCCTTTGAAAATCTTCCCCATGGTTCCTAGTTCCAGACAGATTGCCCTGAAAGTGTTTAGCCGTATGCCTACACAAACTAGTCTGTCTCCAATTCTTGGTCTCTCCAGTACCTCTGGAGTTGGCTGCAGCACAACCTTTCTAATATTTCATCTCCAATTATGCTTCCCAGCTTTTAAGGGAGTCTGTACTCAGACAAGATATCTGCAGGGGGAAAAACCCAAGATATTCCAGACAGAGAATAATTTTGCCACCTTATCCTTAGCTGTGCTTTGTTGGGGGGGGTTTCAATATAAAAGACAAAGTAATCTTTGCTTATATAAGAGCTATTTTTATTCTCTAGTTATTTTATGAGTTTTATATAAGAAAGGTTAGTGGATTTTTCAGGGCTGATTTCCTCAAACTAGTTTCCTCACTTTCATGGTAAGTAAAATTACGTAGGTATGCAAGCAATGGACCAATCCTGCAGTCCTCACATTGGCCAGACTTCTGTGGACGTGGATTACGGTACTTTTGTGGGAAGTAAGAACCACAGAATCAGGCCCATAATTGCTGCAGCTTGTACTAAAACAAATTAGTATACATATGATTCCCACAAGAAAAGTCAGAAAATGAACCACAGGATACATTGCGTTATTAGCAGTTGAATATTCATCGTTATTTCCACCCCAGTCCAGTAAAGGTATTATAGTGGAGAAAAACAAGTTGGTCTTGATATTGTGCTACATGCTATCCCCATCTGGTTTATCTGATACAGGGGCTTGGAATCACTATGAGTTTCTATTCTGAATTTCCTGTAAGGTCTCCCACCTGAACCATGGGTTTACACCCATAGAAATGGTGGGGGAGTGATTGTCCCCAAAACTTGCTGAGATTCTGACTTCCATAGTAGGTAAAAGAATCACAACGAGGTCCCGGGCCTCTGTATACCTCCTTTGACTCCATCTTCTCCATTACATCATGGCTCCCATAGGAATGTCCCATTGTATGACTATTTAGGCCCACATTTTCAGAAGTAATCTAATTTTGTGAGCCTCATTTTTTTGGTGGCCAACTTTAGACACCAGGGGCCCAATTTTCAGAAGTGCCAGTCATGTCCAACTCAAGTTTAAGTCAATGGGTTCTACAAGTCTACCATTCCACTGTAAATCAGTTCTTACATGTCTAAACTTGGAGACTGAAAAATGGAGACACCTAAAATTAGCAATTTGGACATTTGGGCTTGATTTCAATTAGACCCAAGCACTTTTAAGTGGATGGGTGTGATTACTGACCAAGAGATATGGCAAAAATCTGTGCTTAAATGGGAGAGAGTCTAACAGCATCTCATGGGGAGCTATTGTTGGTAATAAAAATAAAAAAAAACAATGTGAGAATAAAACAGCAGCAAGTGAAACTGCCCTCTCAGAAAGCACTGGTTTGTTTTAAAGAGAGTGTTGATATTCTCCATAAGCTTCAGTCATGTCCCACAGGGCTATGCTGTGTCTTGTAATGGCATAATCAAAAAGCAATGGTGCTCTGAACTTGCAAATACAGGGCACGATCTTCCTTCCATTGAAATCAATGAGAATTTTGTTATTGACTTCAGTGGGAACAAGAGCAGGCATACGCTCATATGTAATTAATCCTATGTATAGTTTATCTGCACATTTGCTTATCCAAATGATTCTAACTGGAACCAACAGTGTACAGTCTCATATATGAATGTCTGTCTATAGGAAAGCATGAATGTGTGATTGATTTAATAATATGTTTTTAGTCCAAATGGTCTTGGAATTTGTAAAATGATTCCAATTACCAAAACTGACTTAGCTGATGCCTGCACATTTCCTCCCATAAATACAGAGTTAAATTAGTGTAGATCAGCAATTCTTATTTGCATATATGCTAGAAAATGCAAATAGATTTTTAGGTTATTTTTAAATCCTCCCAATTATGTATCCAATTAAAATATTACACCACATTGTTTTAAACCGGGACAAACTTTTTAAAATACCCAATCTATCAGCCATGGTTCTTGGTTTCCTTAAAGCACAGTTTCTTTGATGATTACTAGAAAATTGCAATAACTGATAGGTAAGATTGACATGACAAGCCCCTTTGAATACAGGACCAAATCCTGATTGCTTTATTCATCTGAATAAAGTCCATTCAAATCAATGGACTATATTCAGCTTTGGTGTAATTCCATGGGAGAGAATTACACCCGAATGAATTTAGCCTGTTGGGACTATTTACATTAGTAAAAGAAGCAGGAATTAGCTCATAAAAGTGTGGGTAGAATTTTATTTTATTTTATTTTAAAAATTAATGAATGGTATATATCCATTTTAACATAACTCTTTCAAAATAGAAGTCTACTTCATAGGAAATTACATTCCTTTCAGATTTCCTATTTCAAAGAGTGCCTCAAATTTCCAAGAGAGTTTTTATATAAGTAATAAAAGTCTTTAAAATTAAAATGCTAATTGTAAACAAACCCAAATGCATGAAAAATATAGTCTGACTGCATAACAAAAGAGAATTATATAATTCTATTTGAGTGAAATCTTTCATCTTTGATTTACAGGTTTGAGTGCCCTATAACTGAAACCATATTGTTCCGTATCTTTCATATCATGGCATTCCCCAAAATCTTGTTTTAATTAAGGTTTCTTTCAGATTTCTGAATAAAAAGCATGACAGTCTTCACTTATGGCTTTAATATATCCTTTGAGTTTGGAAAATATATAAAAAATGAACATCACTTACTTTCAAAAGCAAAGCCAGCTTTCAAATACTGCAAGTAGAATTTTTCAAGGTAAGTAACACAGCTCCCAGGGTTCATTGGGGGCGGGGGGGGGGGGGATGTTGTAAACAAAACTAAACTTGCTGTATCACAATTTGTGTTCATTTAAAGTATTCTACATAAATGCCCTGTTCCCTTTTACTTTCTCTGACAGTAAGGCAACATGTGTAATAGTTTAAGTGTTCATTATCAGCTAAAGGCACAATTCTGTGTTACGCTCTCAAACATTAATTTAAGGAGTTAACATCACTTTTCAAGGACATTTGCTACTTTTAAGGATCTAAAATATAGACTAAACCCTTTGAAACTTTTTAAGCAACAGTAACTTCTGTGGGTCTGCAGTAATGAAAATAATCTCTTTGCATTCAGATGGTGATGTGTAAAAAACCCTCTCAACAAATTATCACTGCAGAAACACCTGAGCTTCCAATGAGCTGCACACAGATACTTAAGCTTTCTCTTCTTAAAGTCAGGATGCAAAACAAACTAAAACAACTTTTGAAAAGCCATCCATTTTTAGAGACTAGTTGAGTCTCTAATGCACATATGCTGAAAGCTACTGTCAACTATGCAGAATGCAGCATTTTTTTAAAGGCAGAAGATCACTCATTTTAGAGAACCTTGATTATGGTGTTATTGATATAAAATTATACATTAAACAGGGATATAATTCTAGAAAGAGAGAAAATAAAATAAAGCACCACTAAGCACAGTACTTTGGGGGACTTAAAGTACAGTAAGCAGTGCTTTCTTTTTAGCTAAAATTCTCTCATCCTAATTTACACGCCTTTAATTTATCCAAACAAGAATTCAGTACATTGCCTTAAAAAAGACACAGTTTATGAGCAATCCATTATTTCATTACACTGAGCACAGAAAACAAATTCTATTAACAATTTAACAGTGTGAAAACAATTACCCAGTAAAAAGTGTTTCAGAATGTCAGAAAGAGTGATTCGTGGAGTTTCCGCAGAATTTTGCTGGATGTTGCAATTCTTGTAGCTATCAATAATCTATCATGTAGACTATTTTAATATTTCTATTTCACAATTTATGTCAGTGAGTGGGTCACACAGCATATTAAAAGCATGCACTAAGCTCTTTCTCTCAAGCCTGATTTATTGTAACTTTAGAATTGTAGCGGTTACATTTAAGGAATCTTTAGGGCCCTTTCAAGTCCATCCAAAGAACAAGTGAAGCTGCTGTTCAGAGTTTTGTGCCCAGTGTTTATGTTCCATATGATCTGTGCCACCCAAGCAGCAGACAAGACATGTCTGAGGGTGCTTTGGGGGGGATACACAATGATGTCACACACAGGAAATATCAGGGAGGACTTGGCACTTCACAAGGCTGGCTCTTCTTCCATGGGCTCGCCAGCAGCTCTGTAAAAATAAACAGGCAATCAGAATACAGCGCAAGAGTACACAATGACATTGTAGATTTTCATGCATAATCAAAGCTGATTTTTCAGCTCTCTCTGATGTTTATTTGTGTTATTCAGCTATCCATAAATAGAGTTTCTTTCTTAGGAAGTATAAACAAATGTCAAGTGGAAAAACATTTTAGATCTAAGCAATCACTGCAAATGTTCCTGTTTATATTAAAATATGTCAGAATATTTTATAACTTCAGGTTCAGAAATGTACATGCATTGTGTCAGCAGAGTCAATTAATGTAATGAAAAAATTAGCTGTGATACTTTTATTTTTCAAGCATTTGCAAATAAAAATAAATTACTCTTCTTCAAATGGGACCATACCATTAAAACCAAATAGTTACCACGTAGTTAGCTGACATGCCAGTCCTCTGATTTTTGCTTCTGCACTTTCAGAACTACAAGGGTTGGTTGCATGCCTTCCGAAAATTTCTAAGACCAAATTCTGAATTTGATTAGCAGATCACTGCCATACAGCAGGTATCTATTAATAATATATAATCAGATTAGACACCTATCCTTTATTAGAAATCATCTGGGAGACATTCCACTCAGGCAAAGCCAAAACTGACTGTTAAAGATGTACAGCTGGTGTAAACTGTCATAACCCTATGACAAGTTACACCAGCGGAGGATCTGCCCCAGTATCAGCATCCACTATATAAGGGATTGTCAGAGATTATATTAGAAACCTCATTGTTGAAGGTCTTAAGAATTTGGACATGACCATTTTTTTCCCTAAGAAATAATTTGACAAACAATATCTAAGCTTGGAACTTCAACTGAAAAACAAAAAAGGCAGTTCAAGCCATTTTTTCACATGAGAGGAGGGCTAAACCAAAAAGAGGCATTCACCAGTAAATCTCACTTAACGTTTGGATTCAATAAAACCTCCCCAGGGAAGTGGAAGCTCTCATGCAAGCCCTAGAAAATTAATTATTTGGGGCTTGCATAGTCTCACATGGGTTTCTGCAGCAAGGAAGCCAAAGAACTTTAACTGAATCTGGACTTTATTTAAGGCTCCTCCAATGAAAATTCAGTAGTGTCTCTTTAAAGGAATTTATACAGGTTATTAATCCAATCACTAATCACTTCTGGTATTTTGAAAAAAATAAAATAAAATGAGTGCGATATGAAAAAGCAAATGTCTTGTAACTAACTGCTTTCCATAAAGATTTTTACAGTGTGTTTGGATTCTTAATCCATAAAGCACAAATCCTTCCCCATGCTGTGGAGGGTCTCATATGCAACGTAACCACTCATGCTCTGCTGCTCCTGGGCATTGAAAGGGAATGGAATTTATGGGAGCTCTGCAGAAGTGTACACCCATGCATACAGCTCTGTGTAGGTATGTTTGAAAATGTGGCAAGAGCAGGGTTGGATAGGATTGGTGTATCTATTTCCAGACAAATTGACCATTGCCACACATGGAATGGGGGGCATAAGCATATGCCTATGTTCATGGAAATTTTAGGGAAAAAGTAGGTTCAGTTTTTCACTGGTGTTTTTTAAATGCTCCAATGAGCTACACAGCTGTTCTGTGGCCTGATGAAGGAGTCCTAGTCCCCTCTTGAGATCACTAACACATGTCCCACTACTCAATGTGGTGCACTGAATTCCAGTGATAGGGTATAAATGCTCCACTGTCTTGGAATTTGTAAAATGTGGTAAATTTTGCACTCATGACAACATTTCGAAGTGAGTTATAGCTGCGTATACAACATGTATATTAAGGCTTGCAGAGAAAATGTACAAAAATCAAAGTACAGATAGACAAATTGTCTTGGGATGGTTGATTTGTGAGAGAGAGTAGGGGTGTGTTGTATAACATAGGGCTTTCATAGTATTTGCCCCCAAGAATGCACATCAGTTGCAATGGAAATGGGTCCCAGAATAGATGCTATTAGGTTCTGCCTATCTGCTACCACTGGAGGTGATGAGAGCTTCCTAGCATAACCTCTCTACAAGGCTTATCATAGCATTCCTATGAATCTATACTTGATGTATTGGATTTTCTATGAGTCTATGATTCTTGACCAGGGATCTCAAACTCAAATCACCACGAGGGCCACATGAGAACTAGTAAATTAGCCCGAAGGCTGCATCACTGAACCTTTTCATACAATGATACAAAAGTACAGTCAAAAATGAAAAAAATGAAGAGTAATATAGTATTCCATTAAAAGTCAATGTATTAACTTTTTAAAAACTGTAATGCAAAGAGGGGTTTAAATAAAATATAAACACTCAGTAATGTTTGGAGTTTGGCTGCCAGTGGAGTCGGCGCTATGGCGGGCCACAGGAAATAACTCCGCGTGTTTGAGACCCCTGTTCTTGACTGTCTCACCTGAACTCTGCTAATCCATATCCCCAGAGGATGCCTCTAATATTTCAAACTTTTGAGCAGTTTCAAATAGCTGCCATTTTGTGCTGTAGACAACAGGCCAGATAAACACAGCCATCTTTCCCACAATGTGAATTCTCCCATATTGTAATTTATCCCCCATCTGGAAGAATCAGGATGGGCAGCATTAGGTCCTATACCAGTGGCAGGCTATAGGTCCATTAGCTTCCTACCCTTCAGAGCTTCCAACCATTTCAAAGGGGAGAGTCCCATCTTTTCACTAAATTCACTTAGAGCCCTGGAAGATCACAAAATAGCAGACTATAAAGTCATGCTATTTTTATGTATAGAAAAGTTATTAGAGAACAGTTTTTAGGGATTTTGACAATCGTGTTGATTTTAACAGACTGTCTTCTTTCATTTATATTCATGCAAACCATTGACTTCTATAGGATTGCAAAGATTAAGCTAAGAGCAGAAATTGACCATATTTTACATATATATAATATATGTGTCTGTGTATATATATCATTACACACACACACACGCACACCTATGTAGAAGTGATACCCACATGCCAAATTGAAAATCCATGGATTCTTAAACATATTATCTTGCAATTTTGACCACTTCACCTGGTTTCTCTGCTCACTAATCCATCTTCCTTTGGATTTATTCTCACATCACAACCTAGGAACTGACATACGAAATCGGACTTGAAATCCTTCTAGTCCAGTGTTCTGTTTCTGAGAGTGACTGGTAGTAGATCCCTCCAAGAAGGTGAAAGAACTCAACAGTAGAAAGGTCTGGGATAATCTGCCCACCCCACCTCTGCCTCCCAACACACATATACGCACATTAGGTCTCATCCTGGTCTCTAATAGTTAGAGATTGGCTTAAAACCTGAAGAATGAGGTTTAATATCCTTTCCAAATTTTGTTATTAATAATGATAATGTTGGATATTCTTGCTATCCATATAAATAAACAATTTCTTTTTGAATCTTGTTACGTTCTTGGCCTCAATGACTTCTGTAGCAACATTTAATACATTTCCTTTCTCAGTTTTCAATTTTTGTCTTTGTTCTTCTATTATAACAAGGAGAACTGAAGATCCTGATCTACCTTCTCCATACCATGATTGTTTTATATGCTTGATCATGTTCCATCTTACTTGTCTCCATCTAAGGTCAAGAGTCCCAATCTTTTTAATCTCTTTTCATACAAGTGTTTTTCTGTGCCTTTGATCATTCTCATCACCTTTCTCTGAGCCCCTTCTAGGTCTGTAATAGCTTTTTGAAGATGAGGTGATCAGCACAGCACATAGTGCTGCAGATAAGGATGCACCATTGATTTATATAAAGGTATTATACTATTCTTTGTATTATTCACTATCCTATTCCTTATACATCCTAACTTCTTGTTTGCTTTTTAACTATAGCTGCACATAGAGCAGAGGTCTTCATTGAGCTGTCTACAGTGATCCCCAGATTTCTTTCTTGAGTTGATCCCGTTAATTTAGATCCCTGAAAAATGTATGAGTAGTTCAACTTTTTCCCTGCAACGTGCATTTTATCAGCACTGAACTTCAGTTCCCATCAAGTTGCTCATTCACCTAGCTTGTTTAATTCTCTCTGAAGTTCCACTCAGTCCTCTCTGGTGATAACTAACCTAAATAACTTTTCAAATTTTGCTACTCACTATTCACCCCACTTTCCAGATCATTAATAAATATATTAAATAACACTGAACCTACTACAGCCCTTTGAGGCACCCTTTGCTAACCTTTGCCATGATAAAAATTACTCTTTACTTTCTGTCTCCTAGCCAGCATTTGATGCATTACAACACTTTGCCTCACCCCATGACTATTTAATTTCTTTAGTAGCAGTCAAAGCCCTTTTGAAAGTCTAAACCAATTGTGTCAGCTGTTTTCCTTATCCACTACTCTACTGACATATTCAAAGAATTCTAAGCGATTAGTGAAACATGATTTTCCTCTGCAGAATTCAGACTGGCTAGATCTTATCATTTTATGATCTTACAGATACTTTGTTATTCTGTCTTTAATGAAACCATGGGCAGCTTCAAACAGTCTGGTTTTCAAAAATCAGCCTGCTGGGGAAAAAATCCTTCTGATCCCAAATCTGAAATTAAAACATTTATTTGGAATACTGTTTAAAATGGTTTATTTCTATATTTCTTTCATTCACTGTTATACATTTTTCTCCTGTATTCTTGTCACCAAAAAAGTGTTTTCCTCATTTTATAAATTGGAATTATACAGATTTCTCAGCTCGACATCATCACACTGAGATTAAAAATAAAAGTACAAGGCATGTTTCTAAGCAACAGAGAACTGTCAAATGCTCAAACAGCATAAGAACAGCCATACTGTGTCAGATTATTGGCCCATCTAGCCCAGTATCCTGTCTTCCAACAGTGGCCAATGCAGGTGCTTCAGAAGGAATGAACAGAACAGGTAATCATCAACTGATCCATCCCCTGTCGTCCATTCCCAGCTTCTGGCAAACAGAGGCTAGGGACACTTCAGAGCATGGGTTTGCATCCCTGCCCTTCCTGGCTAATAGCCATTGATGGACCTAACCTTCATGAACTTATCTAGTTTTTTTCTTTAACCCTGTTATAGTCTTGGCTTTCACAACATCCTTTGGCAAAGAGTTCCACAGCCTGACTGTGCATTGTGTGAAGAAATACTTCCTTGTGTTCATTTTAAACCTGCTGCCTATTAATTTCATTTGGTGATCCCTAATTCTTGTGTTATGAGAAGGAGTAAATAACACTTCCTTATTTACTTTCTCCACACCAGTCATGAATTTATAGACCTCTATTATATCCCTCCTTAGTCGTCTCTTTTCCAAGTTGAAAAGTCCCAGTCTTATTAATCTCTCCCCATATGGAAGCTGTTCCATACCCCTTAACCATTTTTGTTGCCCTTTTCTATACCTTTTCCAATTCCAGAATATCCTTTTCGAGATGGGGTGACCAGATCTGCACATAGTATTCAAGATGTGGGAGTACCAGCGATTTATATAGAGGCAATGTGATATTTTCTGTCTTATTATCTACCCCTTTCTTAGTGATTTCCAACATTCCGTAAGCTTTTTTGACTCTCACTGCACATTGAGTGGATGTTTTCAGAGAACTATTCACAATGACTCCAAGATCTCTTTCTATCCCCATCATTTGGTATGTATAGTTGGGATTATGTTTTACAGTGTGCATTACTTTGCATTTATCAACATTGAACTTCATCTGCCATTTTGTTGCCCAGTCACCCAGTTTTATGAGATCCCTTTGTAACTCTTTTCAATCTGATTTGGACTTAACTATCTCAAGTAGTTTTGTATCATGTGCAAATTTTGCCATCTCATTGTTTACCCCATTTTCCAGATCATTTATGAATATGTTGAATAGGACTGGTGCCAGTACAGACCCCTGGGGGACACCACTATTTACCTCTCTCCATTCTGAAAGCTGACCATTTATTCCTACTCTTTGTTTCCTATCTTTTAACCAGTTACCAATCCATGAGAGGACCTTCCTTCTTATCACATGGCATCTTACTTTGCTTAAGAGCCTTGCGTGAGGGACCATGTCAAAGGCTTTCTGAAAATCTAAGTACACTATATCCACTGGATCCCCTATGTCCACATGCTTGCTGACCCCCTCAAAGAATTCTAGTAGATTGGTGAGGCATGATTTCCCTTTACAAAAACCATGTTGACTCTTCCCCAACAAATCATGTTCATCTATGTGTCTGATAATTCTGTTCTTAACTATCATTTCAACCAATCTGCTGGGTACTTTATTTAGGCTTACCGGGCTGTAATTGCTGGGATCGCCGCTGGAGCCTTTTTAAAATATTGGCATCACATTAGCTATCCTCCAGTCATCTGGTACAGAAGCTGATTTAAATGATAGATTACAGACTGCAGTTAGTAGTTCTGCAATTTCACAATAGAAATGCATTCTCAGGGACAGATTTTCTGGTGTGGTGTGGCTGTTTCTGTGCCCAGAAAAATGTGGCCCTAGCCTAGCTCAGCTGTGGAGGATCAGTACTGTGTAAAGGTGATTTCTGGTGTAAGGCTCTTATCCTTGCCACGGAATAGCAGGACAAGAGAGGCATGGCCAAAGGAAAGGGTTTGGCTAGAATACCTTGTGCCATGCCAATCCTAGAGTGTGGTTTCAGCCCACTTGGGCTGTTTACAGCTGGCATAAATTAGAGCAGCCCTCACGATGCTCTAATTTGATGCAGATGGATTAGTCCTGCACAGAGATGACACTAGGGTTAGAGAAGTGCAAAGACCAGCGTTATGCACCTCTGCACATACATTCCCCGCCACCCCCCATGACTGGCAGTCTATGAAAAACAGCTGCATCTCAGGATCTGGTCCTTAATCTTTTCAACAGAAATTATAATATGATGAAAATCCCAATCATTAGTTCAGAAACCACAGAAGCCTCCAAAATGGATTTTAATCCAACTTCTAAAAATTACATTTCATTTCTCATTTCCAGTTGGATAAAATCTATATCCAGGTAAATCAGGGCCATGAATTCAAATTCTTTTAAATGTATTCTTAAGATTTATGATGACTTGCTGTAAAACAATAAAGTATCAGATAGCTCCTGCTCCTTTAAAAAAAAAAGTAGTAAAGAATCAAGGACTGAACTTTTTCAAAACAAAAGATTTGTGAAACAACTGTTGGCCACTACAAAGCTCTAATCAGTTAAATGTGTATCTCATTTAGGTAACAAATAGTTATCAACACAGACAATGTGTTGTGGTTAAACATGTTTATAGGACCAAGCCTGTTTATTTAATTGTCTCTGTTTTTAAATTTGCATTTGCATCGTTCATATTTTCACTTCTGTCCTATCCAGAAATCACGTCTCCCTTATCTATTCTCTCCTGAAATCTACAATTTAGTTTCAAACGTATATTAAAATGCATAGAGTATTTTAACAAAAAAACCACCAAGAACAAAAATAGCTTTTCATAAAGTCTGCTTCACTCAGCATGTCAGGGCCAATCAAATTGAAACAACTGTCTACTTTATGTTGTCATTTACCCCCACAAAAAAAAAAAAAAAAAAGGGAAAGAAAGAAAGAAAATGAAAAAAAAATTTGAATGGTTCTTAGCCAGGAGCATTTTATCCTTTATTCATCAGTGGTAAATGAGTCAGATATGAGTTGGCCAGAAAAAGAGCTGCTTTACCCAAAATCTGAGTTTAAAATGAGTCATCTCACTCCAAACACCAATATATCCTCCAACATAACTGGCAAGAGTTTCCTACAAAGAGACTCTCCTGCTATTGCTCTCTTCATCTGGGGGCCTGATTCTACACAGCTGAAGTCAATGGGATCTTTACCATTGATTCGGTGAAGCAGGACTGAGTCCTTAGGATGCCCCTCCTAGAAGCACAGAAGTCACCTTTGCATCCTCTCTGGTTGCTCTGAGCTGTGGAAAGGCTCTTAGCATAACATATACAGTTCTGGGGGCCTGTCTAAGTTACAGCACCCTCCCTAGACTGCCATGTGGACTGCAGCACTGTGTGCTTTGGCCCTACCTTCAACATGACCTGGCATACCCGTATACCAGGGCTTGCCAGGGGATCCTCTGATGGCAGCCTTACAGCTCTCTTCTTTAGTGCCAGTGCAATGCTCACTCAGCTGAAACCAGAGCTTAGAGGGGCCCTTTACATCTGGCATAAAGGGCCTGGAGCAGGGGTGAGGCTCTCCTACTTGGTCTGTAATTGTTATATGTGTTACTGTCCTGTATGGGTCTGTCTCACTGCAGTGTTACTTCAGTTTTATGCTGCTGTACTTCACAGAATTTAAGGGAGTTAAGATGGTGTAAAACTGGAGTAGTGCAGTGGTAAATCAGGCCCTTTGTTTTTAATGCTAATTTAGAGTTCCTCCATGCCTGTGCTAAGCACACACAGTTCCTCTCAGGAGGTTCCCAGCATCACAAAGAAAGCAGGCCCTAGACAGCAGATTTTAGAAGTAACTATTTTTGTTTGTCTCTGTTAACAGGAAGTCGGGGGGGGGGGGGGGGGTGGAGGGGCGGGGGAGGAAACATGGTGGCCAAAACTACTGGAGAGCCTGGCTATCAGTTCGGTCCAACAGGACAGGTCCGAAGTTGCCCCTGTCATTCAGTTATGGAAAGGCTGGTTTTGAGTGACCACTGTCCAGGTTATGAATGTGGTAGTGGAATCAGCAATGTCGGCATGCAAAGGATTTATTGTGCTGCTGAAAAACCTCTACAGCACCACAAAAGATATTTCAAGTGGAGCCATTTTTCCACAAAACAATTCATGACAGATTCATTCCTATAACCGTCCAGAACGGATGAAGCGTAGTGAACCTGGCAGCCAAATGAATTCCATTTGTATACATATCAGTAGATCCATTTTTCTCACACTCCCTTCAGCTGCACTCTCAATTCATTCCATGTCAAGAAGGGGTGGAAATTACCACAGGTTATCAGTAGTCAGGTGATATATTTACATAGCATTAAGAATATACATTGTTAGCCGAAGTACTGCTTTATTGAAGTGACTATAAAATCAATTACTGTGAAGTAGCTATAGTTTTAGATTAATATAGGTTTATAACATGACTTTTCATTACTGATTATTCTAACCTATGTAATTTTATATGCAAAATTAATTACATTTTATTTAAAAGAGCCTAAAACTTGGCTTTATTTCATCATATTAATTCGTTACCAAACCCTAAATTATAGTCCCTTTACATTAGCCCCTTACTCATGTGTGGAAAAGCAATCCTTGGCTAACAAACGAGAGCTCTAATTACCACACACTTAGATTATAAACATTTGGGTTCATTCCTTAGCTGAGGGTTAATTGACAATGTTGTGGATCAAAAATAAGATTGCTCATATGGGCCAACTGTCTGTCACTGAGAGAAAAAAATGGTTCCTTCCTATGCATTTATGTATTTGTAATAATAATAACAACAATAATACTAATCTATTATTCAAATGCAGTTATAGTGAATACTCTACTCACTAGATCTGTGTCTTTGAGTCACAGCTGCTTACTTTACTGAAAAATCCAAGTTTTTACTCTTGTGAGAGCTGATACAACTGCAAAAGATTCGATAATATTCTGCTGAGTTCTATAGTTATCCCCCTTGTGCATCATCAGTAAAATTGTCAGTTGAATTCAGAAAACAGCCAATGCAGGTTTTGAAGGGACTAGAACCCTACCATTCAGCCCACAAGCAGCAACTGCCAGTACATTCACATAAGTCATGGATCCATTGGCTACCCTCCCACTGCTCCTTTGTCCCACCCACAACTCCCTCCTCCCTTTGATGCTCCTGTGGAGAGAGCTGTCATGGAGCACAGCTTCACAGTGCACAGGGAGCTGAGGAGTCCCCTGTTATGGCCTCTCTATCTCCTGCCCCTTTTTCTCTTGTCCAGTGGAATCAGAAGGTTCCACTGCATTTTTGGGTCTTTCTCCACTGCAGCAGAGAGGCCAGGAGGGTTTGGCGCTGAAGGAGAATAAAAAGGAAACTCCATAATGTAATTTTCACAGAGCGACTTTTCTGACTCCAACAGTTCCTTAAAGAAACATTGTACTGCATATGGCACTATTCAATAGGCATCACTGCTTCATTTTGAAATACAGTATTGACAAAAGTGCATTGGCAGTTATTATTCCATTTTATAGAATTGTTAAATTCACATCCAAGTTAGTCTTACTGCATCAGTGTGAAATGTCAGCTGACTGACAGGCAGGGAAAACCAACACTCTTCATTTGATGACCTATCTTCATCGTGGTACACTAAATACACGGTCCTGATTCTCCATTGTCTTACTCCAGTTTTACATCATGTCACACACTGAAATCAGTGGAATAACATTAGTGTAAAACTGAAGTAACATGGTGGTGATTTCAGTCTGTTATTACTAAGTCTGTCTGAAAGCAGTTTAAATGCATGTTTATAAAGTCAAATCTAAAATAGGTCTGAATATCCCCTCAGGAGAAGACCATGATCAACTATGCTTTGGCAATTCATGATTTTTTCACATCAGTATTTTGCTTTTTAATTTAGTTTTTGAGGGGAAAAGGGGTGCAACTGAGAACTTAATAAATATTTATTCACAAATTTTCAAAGGTCACCACTAATATAGGGGTGACTGTTTTTTGGATGCCCAACTCAATATACTTTCCTAAAGGTCTCAAGCTGGGGAGTCAAAGCCCAAAGCACCCAAAATTATCAGATACTTTTCAAAATCTGGGTTCTGGTTCTTACAACACCAGGGTACAAAATCTTGCCATCTGGGTTTCAATCAGTGCACACTTACCTGCGGTTTTTCTGAGAAAAAGACTGTTCAACATCCACTGACAGTGAGGCCATAGCAGAGACAGTCTCTGTCTCCTCTCTCTCTTGTTTCTGAGTCTCAGCCAGAGCACAACCCACTAGCACAGGATACGGCTTCACTGACTTCCAGTACTTGCCTAAAAAAAAAAAAAAATCACACATAATAATTTATGGGAATTTTAGCTAGCATGGTCGTATAAGCACAGTAATCACTTCGGTCCAACACAGAGTGATTATAAGTTAAAATCACTGTCCTGTAAGCAGTTGTAATTGGGATTTCAAACTGCCACGACGAAGTATGTTTCTGGATCTAAGAATGCCAAATTGGAAAGCGCTCTCATTCCAAGGACTGTGTCACACCCTTCCCAGAAGGTAAAAAACTAAAGGAGTAACACACAGCCTAATGAACTCATATTATCAGTCAGACTGTTGGCTATATCTATGGTAGGAGAAGGAAGTTCAGAGCAGATAGGTATGATATTGCCGGATACTAGAGGCATTTGTGACAAATGGGAATAGAAAAATGAAAATAATTGTACAAAGCACTCACATAGCAGTGACTTTGGGGGCGGGGGTGGAATCATGAATGCCAGCATGGCCTGAAGTTATGTTGCCAGAACAATCAGGTTTGTTAGTCCTGGATGTTCTTTCTCCTCTAACCTCAGGGTGTGTACTAGAACAATAATTTATTTAAAACATTCATATATGCACTGGCTTTTGTTGGAATGCTACTAGGTATTATAAAAAAGACATTTTTCTGGTTTTGGGGGTAAAAACACACCAGTGGAATAAAAGTGTGAGAGAGTTGTCAGCCTTCTGCCTGCAACAGAAAAGACTTTGAAAAGCTTCCCAAGTGAAGCAAAAAATAATGTGCAGGTGAGTAGGAATGAAAAATAATCACTCAGTAATATGTTATTCAAGAACTGGGGTCAATTAGTGGTAACCAGGTGAACAACTTAAAACTTACATACATATTCCTCATAGTATAGTAATCCATAGAATTCTTACTAAATTCCAGGTGGATGCCACCTGGAAAGTAGGAGCTGGAAGGGGGCTGGAAGGGACTTTGGGACTAGCACTTATCCAGTGGTTAGCAAGAGGCTTCCAGCAGCTGGGCCAGCGGCAGGGTCAGAGCACTTATTTGGGAATTAGTGGAAGGGTTTCAACAGCTGTGACAGAGGGGGGCTCAAGTAGGGGATCTTTTCCAAGGACTCGGAGGAAGATTTTGGCAGCTGGGCAGTGGGTTGGGTCAAGGTGCTTAGCCATGGGATAGCTGGAGGGTTTCAACAGCTGGCAGGCAGGGCCAATTGTAGTGCTGTGTATTCTGGACTGAGGGTGTTAGAAATTCCTTCTTTGACAGCATGGCATAACACACCATTTCAGGCTTTTCAAAAGATGAGCGTTTTAGTCAAATGAGACAGCAGCTGTCAATAAAGATAGCAATAACCTTATTTAAAATATACTCAACGGATGAATGCATGAGTCAATCTTCATGATCGACAGGCAGCATGGAAGACGGGTGTTCCTTTGAACCCTAGTACTGTGTGTGCATGTTTGACTAGTTAGCAGGATCTTTAAATAATAGGGATTTGGGGGGGAATAAAATCTAAAGTGCATTAAGTATCCTATAAAGTTAAGATTAAGTTTTAGAAGCTGGATTTTCCTCCAGATACATGAGAGCCATGGCTAAAAAACTGTGTACATAACACTAAACCAAATGACTGAGGCCTGGCAAATTCTACCAAAACAAGACAAAAATATTCTATAGAGACCATATTCTCTAGTCATTAAAATAAAAAAATAAAAGAGTTATTTAGGCATTCCACAATGTTCTCACAGCAGTTATATGTAAAATCAGACTGTGCAATATACACACCATAATTTATGGGCTAAATGTTCACAAGTGGGTGGAGTTTTTGTTGCAGAAACAGATGTGCAAGAAAATCAGATCTGTTGGCATGGGAATAATACACAGTTTTGCCCCTAAAAGAAATGAACCCATGTTCACTGCTGGAGTTTTCAAGGGCTCCTATTCATAAAATAAAATATTAGTAACCTGCCACTACTGTGCTGCTCTCCTGCAGCAACAATAAAACAGCATCAGAGAGGACTGCTACATCACACACACACACACACACACACACACCAGCTGCCCCCTGCCCCTGACTTCCTTCTAACACTGAAACTAATGACCAAATTCGAGCATATCAATTGGCGCTGAGTATCCATTTTACTTTCCACCCGATGTGATCATTCATTACGCCCTCCCCTTCCCTTTCCCTACACTCAATTAAAATTGTGAGAGGGGGTTTGGAGGTGGAGGGGAATTGCAGAGCAGGGACAGGAAGCAGGTGGCAGTATCCAGGTAGTGGCCATTGCATCTAGGTATCACTATCTGGGGGATGGAATGTGGAGTGTTTGGGGAGGCAAGTTTGAAGTAGTCCCCATTAGGGACAGCATCCAGTTAGCAAAGGATACACTAAACAGGCTCATGGACTAAATGCTCCCTGATACTTACAAGAAAATATGAGATAAATTTCTTAAAAACACAAAGCTGTATGCCAAGATGATTCTCTTTGGAAAATGAGGATTGTAGGATTGTTTTTATAACGATGGTGTGATCAAGGCTGTGCACAAAAGGCATGTGCAATTTATCACCTATTTTTCATGCACAACTACAATTGAATGTACAAATTGGGCCTTTGCGTATTTTCAACTGCCTGATTTGCATGAACAGTCTCATCAACTGTATATGCAGGCAATTGCACAACTACTTTTGCTAGCAGCCAAAACTATCCTTTGTACTAAAAATCCAGCCCTGTTTGAAACAAAACCAGGGACAAACAACTTACAACTGACAAACTGACATTTTCACTTTCCAAGGCAGGAATGTGAAATTCCACTAATCTTCTTGTATTTTCTAATAAGAACATTTTGGAGTTTATGAAGTGGAATGAAGTGGGGTGCCAGTCCCATACATGCACAGTTTGTGGCATCGATTACTTCTAAGAATAAACTATGAAACCAAATAAGTAATCTAGGTATGCTTTTGTTTGATGCATGAAAAAGTGCTCAAGTCTCCAATAAGGCAATGGGAACATTTCCCATTCACAAAGGAAATAGTAACAGTGAATGTTTATATCATGTATTTTTGTTACAGGCATTTCTAAAGTACCCTTCCTTGAAGTATGTGGGAATGTTGTATGTGGCCATGTATAAAGATCTTGGTTGAGGGGTGATGCCTAAGCAAGTGAGAACAACTTATTTAGAAATACATATTGTATGGTTGTGGGGAATACTACTTCCAATTGTATCATATTCCTATAAATACATGAGACCATTGTCACAAACAAATACGTTTATACAAATTCCATTCTACTTAGAAACAATTTGGGCTTTCTCTTTGTCTGATCTAAAATCTGCTGGAGCACATGACTTATGAGGAGAGGCTGAGGGAACTGGGATTGTTTAGCCTGAAGAAGAGAAGACTGAGGGGGGATATGATAGCTGCTTTCAACTACCTGAAAGAGGGTTCCAAAGAGGATGGATCTAGACTGTTCTCAGTGGTAGAAGATGACAGAACAAGGAGTAAAGGTCTCAAGTTGCAGTGGGGGAGGTTTAGGTTGGATATTAGGAAAAACTTTTTCACTAGTAGGGTGGTGAAGAACTGGAATGGGTTACCTAGGGAGGTGGTGGAATCTCCTTCCTTAGAGGTTTTTAAGTTTAGGCTTGACAAAGCCCTGGTTGGGATGATTTAGTTGGGGTTGGTCCTGCTTTGAGCACGGGGTTGGACTAGATGACCTCCTGAGGTCCCTTCCAACCCTGAGATTCTATGATTCTATGAATTTCCAGCCAGTTTTTTAAACAGAGATGGAGCAAACGCAATCCTTGGACTAAAACACTGATCAGAGGTTGTAACATTTAAATACTGGACATCAGGGCTGTATCACAGAAACATAAGCGTTAAGTAATGCACATGTCAAAGCAGAATTTGTCAGTATTTTGTCCTATTTTACCACGTATTTTATACGTGATTGACTTCCCCAGGTTATAATTCTACAGTTTAATACATTTCACCCCCAAAAGTTGTCCCTGATATTTAGTCTATATTTTCCTTCTTTTAATTTCATCCAATTGTTCCTACTGAACTAACTCCCCCATGTAACAGTCATACTAGTTCCTCTCCATCACTAGTTTTATTCCTTTCAAATATTAGTAGACTGTTATATCCTCTCAGTCATCTCTTAGCCAAATTATGCAGATTTGTCTCTTTTAAGTCAATTCCTCCAATCACCTCCATCATTAATATGGCTCTTCTCTGAACTCCTTTCATTTTGTCAAGATTTTTCTGATTATATGTTGTACAGAACTAAATGCAAGATTCAGGTCACATCAGAGACCTATAGAAAAAGATTATTGCCTTTGTGCTCTGTGATGAATATGGCACCTAAGTTGTTTTGATATTTTTACTGCCATATTACGTTGCACATGCATGTCTCATTTTTGTCCACTATTATCTCTAGGTCTCTTTCAGCATAACTGCATTCCAGATTTCTCTTTCCATTCAACCATTTTGTTTTTCTCAAATATTTTTTTCTCTCAAATTGAATTGTGTTTTGTTATTTTTTGCCCAGGTTTCTAATCTCTCTAGCTCCCTATGTATTATTTCTCTGCCCTCATTAGCATTTGCAGCTTACCCAATTTTGTATGGTATGTGATTTTCATTAACAAGCTGCTTACTGTCTCCTCCAGATCATTAGTAGAAGATATTAAAGAAGACTGAACTTAGCACTAGCTCCTGCAGTACTCCACTACACATATCTCCTCAAAACTGACACACATTTAGCATGAATTCCTGAGGAAAGCTGATTTAATTGTGACATTTATTTACCTGAGTGCATAAGTGGGAGCAGGGATAACTTCTCAGTTATGTAGCTACACATGAGTTTTTCAATGTCTCTTCACATGTGAAGAAATATATGAAGAACTGACCAATAATATTGTATTATGAACATTTTTAAATAAGATGAATCTGCTTTTTTTCCCACCTAATACTATCAGAACATCTGGTATTCAAACCAAATCTAAATATAAATGGCACCAGAGGGTGATGAGAAAGAACTGGCAAATGATAGGTAGGAAACAGGAAGTTCCTCCTCCTCACTTAGCATGGCTGGAACTAACACATGGTGGCAAGTGTAGGAAGGTCTCTATAGCTGAGTTGAGGCAACTGGAAGCAGGGCAAAGTAGGAAGGTGCAGGTGGAAAACTTAGCAGTGAAAACTGAGTGGCAGCAGAGGGGGGAAGGTTCAGGACTAGTGTTGGGATGCATAAGTGACATGCATAGGGAAGGGGTGTGGGAGGGAAGCACTGAATATTTTCCATGACTGTCCCATGTGGCAGCAGCCATTTTAAGTATTCAGATGTAGTTTTAAACTCATGTCCATCTCAACATGAATACATTGAAAACGTATTTGTCTATAAATTGAATCCAAAGAGACTATGTCATATCCCTAATATACCCACCATATATCTAGACACACACACACACACTTATCTCACTGGATTGCAAGACTAAAATGCTTGAAATGAGAGTTGTGCAAATGAAAGATTTTGGACTATATGGGAATAGGAATGTTTGATTAATGTTAACAACTCAGCTTTTTAAGTGTTAAGTCATCAATGAAACAAAAGATGTGCCAAAGAAACAAGAGCACAAGCATACATGTTATAAACATGTATCATGTATATACTCAGATATCATATTTTTGCTTAGTCTTTACTCTGTAACAAAGGTTTAATCAGTTGTCTCTGACATTAATTAACAACAAGAGAAAAAACACTGAAACATACTTTGAATTTCAGTGGCCTTTTGTAAAGAAGCCATTGCATTCATATTAGGGGTTTGGTGCAGCATATCTTCTGGGAGAGGCTCCAGCTGCAAGAATAGAACAGAATAATATGAGCAGAATATTATGAATTTGCAATAAGACACATTGAAATAAACCAAACTGAAACAGCCTAATCCTCAAGAGAAACTCAGCCCAAGAACTAGTTAACATTTTGCTGGTATCAGTTCTAAAAGTATAGCCACAATTTTGTTTTCTGTTTTTCAGCCATGTAATTGAATTCCAAGGGGCTTTTCTATTGGCTGCAAGACTAATCTATGGAGTCTCTGAAGCAGGTGCATGTCTGTGTATTATTCATTAAAAAAAATGTTAGTTATTTGTGTAATTTTTGTAGGTTCCTCACAAACCAAATTCCATTGCGTCTGTATGTGCAGCTGGGCACTCCAAACAAAACCTTGCTGAAGCCGCATTGGGACTAAAGTGTGCACTCTATTATCTTTATTCTTCTAGTGTTATTACATCTAACCATCTTACACATTTCAACATTTTACAGTGGAAAATTATAAAACACAGCTGCTCTTAGTAGCCTTGCGTTAATTTCAAGTAAAGTAGTAGACAAAATGCTTAAGCATATCAACAATAAAAGTCATATAAATTTTATTTGGGCTCCACTGTACTTTTAACTGGCTACATTTACTTTCAATACCCTTTAGTTTGTTTATATGTTTGAGTGTGCACATGTATGAAACAAAATGCCAACACTTATATGTTTTTTTCCCTATAATTCCATTTTCAATAGCTCTAACTATTCTGAAAGGAGAGTTAGTGTGGTGGTTAGGGGCCTAACCTAGGTCTTTATAAACCTGGGTTCAAGTCCCCCATAAACCACAGATTTCCTGTATGACCTTAAGCAAGTCACTTAGCCCTGGTCTACACTACGAGTTTAGGTCGAATTTATTAGCGTTATTTCGATTGAAGCGTTATTCGATTGAAGCCTTTAACATCGACTTCTAGGGCTCTTAAAATCGATCTCGCTACTCCACGCCCAACGAGGGGATTAGCGCTTAAAGCGATATTGCCGAATCGATGTAGGCTTAGTGAGGACGCAATTCGACGGTATTGGCCTCCTGAATCTATCCCACAGTGCAACATCTGACTGCTCTGGACAGCGGTCTGAGCTTGAATGCTCCGCCCAGGTAGACAGGAAAAGCCCTGCGAACGTTTGAATTTCATTTCCTGTTTGGCCAGCGTGGTGAGCTGCAGGTGAGCGCAGATCTCATCAGCAGAGGTGACCTTGATGGAGTCCCAGAACCGAAGACGAGCTCCAGCATGGACCGAGCGTGAGGTACTCGATCTGATCGCTGTATGGGGAGACGAAACCATGCTAGCAGAGCTAGGGTCCAAAAGAAGAAACGCCAATACATATGCCAAAGTCTCCAAGGGCATGCAGGACAGAGGCTACAACAGGGACACGCAACAGTGCCGCGTGAAAATTAAGGAGCTCAGGCAAGCCTACCAAAAAACCAGAGATGCAAACAACCGCTCTGGGTCACAGCCCCAGACATGCCGCTTCTATGATGAGCTGCATGCCATTCTAGGAGGTGCAGCCACCACTGACCCACCCATGTGGTTTGACTCCGTATGTGGATCATCAGAAACCACAGAGGAGCATGATGATGATAATGATGCTGTAAATAGCACACAGACACAGCAAGGAAGCGGAGAAGCCCTTTTCCCCGACAGCCAGGAACTCTTTGTCACCCTGGAGCCAGTAACCTACGAACCCTCCCAAGGCGTGCTCGATGCAGGAGAAGGGACCTCTGGTGAGTGTACCTCTGTTAAATTAATACATGTTTTATAAGCAATCGTGTTTAATGATTAATTCGTAGCCAGTACAGCTACTGCTACTGGAAAACTCTGTTAACATGTTCGGGGATGGAGCAGAAATCCTCCGGGGACATCTCCAGAAAGATCTCCTGGATGTACTCCCAAAGCCTGTGCAAAAGGTTTCTGGGGAGGGCAGCCTTATCCTGTGCTCCGTGGTAACACACTCTACCACGCCAGGCCAGTAGCACATAGTCTGGAATCAGTGCTTTCCAAAGCATGGCGGCGTATGGTCCCGGTTTTTGCTGGCATTCAAGCAACATCCGTTCTTTATCTGTCTGTGTCAGAAGAGTGATATCATTCATGGTCACCTGGTTGAAATAGGGGAATTTTATTAAGGGGGTATTCAGAGGGGCTCCGTCCCTGCTGGGCTGTTTGTCTGTGGCTGAACGGAAATCTTCCCCGCTGTGACCCACGCGGTGGGGGGGAGGGGGAACAGCGAACATCTTGGATGTGTGTCTGTGTTGGTGGGGGGGGAGTGTAGATTAGGTTCGTGCTGCATGTTATCCCGAAAACCGCCTCCCCTCCCTTTTCAATTGCCAACCTGTTTGTTTTAAATTGCCAGCCCAAAGGATGTTTGTTATGGGAAATGAGGGGGTTGCTGTTTAAAAACAATCCCACATGTTATGAAGGTTAAAGAAGCCTATAGACTGTGGCTTACCATGGCTGTCTGCAAGCCGAATTCTGTTGCCCGCCGGACCTGCTTGTGTGATCTCTCACAGCAAACCGGCAGACCCTCAATATAACAGGCAAAGTGCAACCTTGGACCAAATGCACATGTGATATGTAATGTTTGGAGCATTGTTCTCTAATATGTGTCTTTTAAACTACTCCTCTCCTGTTTGTTTCCTCCCGCAGCTGCAAATGTTTCAACGCCACCCGTTTCATCACCATCCCAGAGGCTAGCGAAGATTAGAAGTAAAAAAAAAAGGAATCGAGACGATATGTTCTCAGAACTCATGGAATCCTCCCACACTGAGGCTGCCCAGCAGAATGCGTGGAGGCAGACACTGTCGGAGTCCAGGAAGGCAGAATTTGATCACGCGGACAACTGGCGTGCTGAAGACAATGACTGGCGGGATGAAGAGAGACAGCGGCGGGATGAAGAGAGTAGGTGGCGTCAGCGTTCAGAGAGAAGGCAGGATGCAATTCTGAGGCTGCTGGAGGATCAAACGGAAATCCTCCGGCTTATGGCTGAGGACAGGCGTAGGGTTCAGGAAAGGCCGCCTGAGCCCAGACCGCCGCTACAGCCCCTGTGTAACCAACAGCCCTCCTTCCCAAGTCCCATAACCTCATCCCCGAGACACCCAAGAACGCGTTTGGGTGGCCTCCGTGCACCCAGCCACTCAAGCCAAGAGAACAGTCCAAACAAGAAAGGGCTGGCATTCAATAAGTTTTAAAGTGCTGTGTGTCCTTGTCCTTCCCTCATCCCCTCCTCCACCACCCATCCTGGTGCTTCCCTTCCTCCACCACCCATCCTGGTGCTTCCCTTCCTCCACCACCTATCCCGGGAGACTGTGGCAGTTACCCCCATAGTTCCCCCTCTGTGTTTTACGAATTAATAAAGAATGCATGATTTTTAAGCAACAATGACTTTATTTCCTCTGCAAGCGGTGACCGAGGGGGGGAGGGCAGGGCGGTTTGGGTAAAGGGAGATAGAGTGAATGAAGGGGCGGGGCTTTTCATAACTGGGGAAAAACAGAACTTTCACACAGCATTCTGGCCATTCATGAAACTGGTTTTCAAAGCTTCCCTGATGCGCAACGCACCCTGCTGTACTCTTGTAATAGCCCTGGTGTCTGGCTGCGCATAACCAGTGGCCAGGCGATTTGCCTCAACCTCCCACCCCGCCATAAACGTCTCCCCCTTACTCTCACAGATATTGTGGAGCGCACAGCAAGCAGTAATAATAATGGGAATATTGTTTTCGCTGAGATCTAACCTAGTCAATAAACTTCTCCAGCGAGCTTTTAAACGGCCAAATGCACATTCCACCACCATTCTGCACTTGCTCAGCCTATAGGTGAAAAGGTCCTGACTACTGTCCAGGCTACCTGTGTATGGCTTCATGAGCCATGGCATTAAGGGGTAGGCTGGGTCCCCAAGGATAACTATGGGCATCTCAACATCCCCAACGGTTATTTTCTGGTCTGGGAAGAAAGTCCCTTGGTGCAGCAGCTGAAACAGACCAGAGTTCCTGAAGATGCGAGCGTCATGTACCTTTCCCGGCCATCCCACATTGATGTTGGTGAAACGTCCCTTATGATCCACCAGTGCTTGCAGCACTATTGAAAAGTAACCCTTTCGGTTTATGTACTCACTGGCTTGGTGGTCCGGTGCTAAGATAGGGATATGGGTTCCGTCTATCGCCCCTCCACAGTTCGGGAACCCCATTGCTGCAAAGCCATCCAGTATGAGCTGCACATTTCCCAGACTCACAACCCTTGGTACAAGCAGCTTGGTGATCGCCCTGGCTACTTGCATGACAACAGCCCCCACTGTAGATTTTCCCACTCCGAATTGATTCGCGACTGACCGGTAGCTGTCTGGCGTTGCAAGCTTCCACAGGGCTATCGCCAGTCGCTTCTCTACTGTGAGGGCTGCTCTCATTTTGGTGTTCTGGCGCTTCAGGGCAGGGGAAAGCAACTCACAAAGTTCCATGAAAGTGCCCTTACGCATGCGAAAGTCTCGCAGCCACTGGGATTCATCCCAGACCTGCAGCACTATGTGATCCCACCAGTCTTTGCTTGTTTCCTGGGCCCAGAATCGGCGTTCCACTGTATCAACGAGCCCCATTACCACCATGATGTCCACCTTGCGGGGGGGCCTTTTTTGAGAGAGGTCTGTGTCCATGTCCTCATCACTGTCCTCAGGCTGATGCTGTCCCCTCCTCGCCTCCTGTTGCTCTAGCAGCTCCCGGTTCTCGTTCTCCATATACTCCTGGACAATGCGCGTGGTGTTCATAACGGCGATAACAGTTGCGGTGATCTGATCGTGCTCCATGCTTTCCCTGGCATGCTGTTTTCAGGACAGCAGAGTGGGAGCAGAAGCGGCGGGTGGATAACAATGGTGTCAGCAATATGGCGCCCGCATGAAAAAAGGATTTTTGGCTCCCCCCTCAGTTGCTTTCACAGAGGGAGGGGGGAGCAAGGGTTAGGCTCATTTCCTTCTAGCTGCAGATAGTACAATATGTGGTGAGCAAGGGTTAGGCGCCTTCCCTTCTAGCTGCAGATGGTACAATAAGCTCTCCTGGCCCCCTCAAGGATTGAACTCGCAACCCCGGGTTTAGCGGGCCAACGCTCAGAACACTGAGCTATCCCTCTGCCCGTAGTATAGCGTGACTGAATCCCCACTAGACCTAATGTGCAGGCGTACGCTGGAGATGTACGGTAATTGTGAGCTGAGCAGGCTTCCGTAGCAAACAGGGAAACCCCGGAGACAAGGCGCGAAAAAGATTGCTTTCAAGGAGGGAGGGAGGGACGTTTGATGGCTTGACGACATGTACCCAGAACCACCAGCGACAATGTTTTCTGCCCCATCAGGCTTTGGGATCGCAACCCAGAATTCCAATGGGCGGCAGAGACTGCGGGAACTGTGGGATAGCTACCCGCAATGCAATGCTCTGAAGGTCGATGCTAGTCTCGCTACTGTGGACACAGTCAATCGACCTCATGGTCTTAATGCTCTTCAGTGGGGACACACACAATCGATTCCATAAATTCGGGTTTTAATATATCGATTTCTATAATTTCGACCTAATTCTGTAGTGTAGACGTACCCTTAGTGTCTTGCTGCCTTGGTTCCCCAACTGTAAAATGGGAATAAT
The DNA here is from genome assembly GCA_037349315.1 of Chelydra serpentina. NCBI lineage: Eukaryota > Metazoa > Chordata > Testudines > Chelydridae > Chelydra > Chelydra serpentina. The sequence goes on from JBAIAC010000048.1 coordinate 25,306,367, forward strand.
AGTACTGCTCTACTTAAGTTTTACTGGCACAAATGCTCACAGCAAATGAATTTCAAAGCCATCTGTGTGAGTTCTCATGGAAGCAGCAGCTGAAATTTGTACACACAGATATTGATGCCAGAAGTATTTGCACACTCATTCAATCAATGGGCTGGAATAACATCATGTGAATCATCTGCCCAATCACAACTAAGAAAACTAGCTTTTCTTTTGAATATTTATAAACAAAGTAAACAAATTCAAAAATATATTTGTTGAATACATTTGTATGATGAATACACTGGAGAGAATTTCAAATTTATCACGGATATTCCGTGGGCAGAAAAAGAGGCAAAATTGGCTCACTTATTCATTGTCAGTGATTAGATCAGCTCTAGTCATTACATCAAGGAGGTTAGCCTGGATTATAAAGAGGTGACAGACTAAGCAAATTTATCCAAAGTCCCAGAATTGCTGGGATTCAGGTAAAATGATCAGCAGAGAAATATTGTAATGCTGATGACATTTCAATTATCATCATGCTTTTGGGTTAATTGTCATGATATGAATGGCGCTATTCATACTACTTATTCTCATCTGCCTATAGTCCTGCATTGAGAATCTACCGGGAAGATTTTCTTTGAAACCTTAGCAATATAATTTGTATTAAAGTAATATAAATGTTTAAATTATTTGGACTTCAACAGGACTGCCAGAAAAAGGCTGGTACAAATATCAGCCTGTACTCACCTCATAAAACCACTGAGGATGCCAGATTGTAATGGTGGATTGCTGCTATTTTAAATGATGCCTTAAGACATGCCAATCCAGCTTTAGGATTAGAGCTAGTTGAATAATAAAAATCAAAGTAACTGATATATTTGCAATTAACAAGTCAACTTTGCTTCACTGTTCTTCAAAGGTCATAGCATTCGGTTATTTGCAAGCACTTGGATGAAAGCTGAGTATTTGTGAAAATGTTCACAAATCACTAATTTCACAAATATTAGCTCAAGTGATTATTCTGAAAATTCATACCAGAAGTCAGGTATTTGTTAATAACTATTATTCGTTTTTGTCATTCATTATTCTCTATTTAAAATGTTTCAGGCATCTAACCAGGAAGCAGAAAAAATACTATGGGCCCAATGCTCAGGTCCAGCTGGGCTGAGCTCAGCACAGGTCCACAGGCAGGAGAACAAAGGTGGCTTATTTTACACTCTTCCAATGCTTATGGCTACTGGGACCCAATTTAGCCCCTGGAGTAAGTTGGAACAGATTCAAGGCTACTCTAACCTGCATCTCTGAGAGCCATTGCACAGGCTGTGGAATTGCAAGATGCTCCAGCTGTGCCTTGTTCCATCCTCAACATATCCTTCCTGTTCCCCTGCAAACTCCTTCTACTGGATAGGAGGCCAGGAGTTGGTGATGTAGACATAGCTATTGTAGCTCTGTGCCAACCAGTGTTTCTCCTAATCAAAGGGACTCTCGTCAGGCAACTTTCATAAATTGGTTGGACTGGGGTCCAATGATATGTCCTTGTGTTATTTAGGAGGCCAATCACACACCTTAATTAACCCGCAATGAGCAATTAAAGTGAGGAGTTCACAAATAACTCATAGACTAACTCATCTAAAATGTCTGATCAATACTTATGAATACCAAATGCAGGCACAGAAATAGGTTGGGTTCGTGAATCAGCCACAAACAGAAAAAAGGGCCAAATTTGCAATCATTATTATTCAAGATGAACATTTTGGTCAGCTCTTGTAACAGACCTGTAGCTGACATGAATTTTCAGTGTTTGTTATCTAAACTTTTTCCCGACCACCCCACCCACTCAAAAAATACCCCTCCCTGTAACTATTCCAGCTTGGTTTCAACTGCAGAAATATTCTCTGTCTCCATATTCTTTGCAGTAGCCAAGCACAATGCTGGATCCTGTTCCATATCAATAAAACCACATCAGACTCCAGACGTAAGTTCATTACATTACACCCTGTTCAACCCTGATGCACTATTGTTACAAAAACACTGTAAAAATAAAGCCAGTGGATAATTACAGCTATTTCTATACTCCTTTGGAACAGGGCCTTCTGCATCAGGGAGAAATAATTTCTGTTGGCAGTGATCCACTTTTTGGATATAGCTACATAGACATAAGGGTGTCCCTGGAAAATATCAGGACACAGACCCAACAGTGAACAAAAGAAATCACTCTACACCTGACAGTCATAGCACCATCACCTTCACTCCTACACTTCTTGGCATTCAAATCATGCAGTTTATTAGATCTGGAGCCGAAGAGAATAGAAGTTGTAAAGAGCATTGGAAATTCATTTGAAGAACAGAATCTTTCAGAGAGGAATGACTCAGGTCAGTGCAGGACCAACAAAGCCACTTAAGGGAGAGCTTGGATCATTTACAGAAGGCAACATTTTCAAAGGGTTTACACCACTAAATTGGGCTTTTTTGTGCCCAAGGGAATGTAATGGAATTTGTGTCCAATAAGCATTTTCAAAGGAAAAAAGCAACTGTGCACCACATACGTTAGGTAGTCAAAAGTTGCCACAACTGAATTGTGCTCCTATCAGCAAGTGGCATAAAAATACACCGCCTATCAAATTTTCACATGCTTGGAAGGTGGCATAAGTGATGGTAAGGGTGTAAGCAGTTTGCCAAAATTTGAGACAGTTGCCATCTGCATTGAATGAGCAGCCCAGACTTGGCACCCGACTACACTGCCTACTTAGCCCTGCCATGTTTTAAGGAGCAAAAGCTAACATTATTCATGGGTGTTGGTGAATTTGTTTAGAGAAAAAATGACACCTAGGAACATTTTAGGCAATCTCAGGCTTAAAGCCAGGGTTCTGGAGAAGGAGATAGTGATGGTAATAGATATGAGGTCCACAGATCCCACGGATGCCTGAGAGTCAACCATACACTTCAAAGTGTGTCTACAGGCTATGGGGGCTTTATAGATTTACTGGAGATGGGATTTCTCTTTAGTACAGGTTTGACTTGATAACCATTCTACAGCTCTGTGAAGAGGCGCCAGAAGGGTATGTGGAGAATCACACACATAGGAGCCATGACTGAGGTGGTCAAAGTCACCATTGTACTGGGTAAGTCAAAATAGTAGACTGTTTGCTGCCTCCAACTCCATTCAACAGTTTCTGTGAGCAATTCCCAGGAGTTTTAGCAATTATATTGATTTCCCTAGGGGCAGACATGACCAACAGTAGGTTCATGAGAAAGATCTTTGACACTGCACAGCTCCTATTCCATCCCGTGCAGATTTTGACCTCTGACAATATTCCAGTGATCGTAGTTTTTCACTTTTGATATAAATAAACACCTCCCACTAAATATAGGGGAGGTATGTTAGGTGATAACAGAACTGAGTACAATATCTGCAGTGAGAATAAACACACCTGAAGTTCATCCCCTTTCAAATATGAAAGGTTTTTACCCATACATTAAAAAAAAAAAAAGTCTGACTCTTAAACTCCACTGTCTATTCCTCTACAATGGCTCAAAGCTTCCATTTGAGGTCCTGTTTCTTATACTCCCCTTTATTTGGATACCTTTCTTTGCTTGACCCAGCTTTTTAAATATTAGAAAATCCCTGTTATGAGCCAGGCTGTGCAGTAAGCATGTCGACATAAAGCTCTGCCATGATGATCGCTGTAGGTATCCCCAAATTGTATCAGAATTGGAACAATGCTTTTCCATCTAGTCTTTCAATGTAGGAGAGATTTCATTTAGGGGTAATATCTCCTTCTTGTTTTGAATTACAGGAATTTTCTGAATATTTCTATATTTTAGGTTTATATTTCTGGGTGGAAATTTTTCAGTGATCCATAACTGTTATGTACAACATGAATAAATCCATTTTCATTAGGGAGTATATTTTTAAAGGTCTTAAAGGGTGGTTAGGAACCTAATGCCCAAGGACAGTCAATGGGAGTTAGGCACGTGACTCCGATTTGTGTGTTGGAAAATCTCCCACTAGTAATCTATCACTTTTGAACCCGTTCCTCTTCAGTCTGCTTGGCCAAGCCACCTCCTGCTAGCACTGGCCACTTTTGGGACTATAATGTCCCCCTATTGGCACATACTTTGCACTATTGTAGACTCCACCCACAGCCGACTTTTCATTTTTGGACCCCTTCTCCCAGGTTTATGCCAGTCAGAGTTGACATAAACCTCAGGTGAACCAATGATTGTAATTGTATTAATTATTTGGTAATAATGACAGGCTCAGATTAACAATGAAGATATGAGCTGTGACCAGGCTTAACTTTCAATTTAAAGTTGATCTCTGGCAATTTTCACGTATGTGTATGCTATTTGGGAAATATTTCCATTTTAGAGAGAGAAGCATTTACCTATTCTGGCAAATCACACACCCCTCTTTTTTTTTTAAATGCAGTGTCTGCGTTCTTAGCAGAGCTCTTTGCATAGCTGGCAAGCTTCCCCACATTCACACCAAATTCCACAAAAATGGGGAAATGCCAACTTTTCATCATCTGAATGAATGCTGCAGAGCACTAGTTTTCCATTTAAATTGCCATACACACCCAAACCCAAGATCCACTAATTGCAAGAAAGCAGCACATATTTCACACTTTACAACAAAAGTGTCCAGTACAGATTTTTAAATGCCCTTGGTAGCCAACCAATCACAATGTTTTGTCAGATTACACTTCAGAAGAGTAATTCAAGCAGGAAGAATATTTACTAGAAGATGTTAAATTTAGCCATTTAAAAATGTTTTCCTACTTTGGGCCAAATCCAGCCTTGGCCAGAACAGTAAGAAAGAGCAGACACACTTCCTGGTGTGTCCTCTGCTACAAGGATCCTGCTGGGTGGAATGCACCATGGACTACACTTTGCTGCTCCCTCTGAGCAGGAGGACATCTGGTACTAGTTAGCACTTGTTACAGACTCTAGGACACTTGCTACAGCATATGGGGCTGGCTACTAGATACCTCCCTAAGCCATAAACCATTTCTTCTTGGGGACAAGGTGCATAGGGTACTAGTCAGCACTTGCTCCAAATCATGGGGCTAATAGATAACCCACAGACCATTTCTTTTGTGGGACAGGGTTCATATTGGTTTGGCTGCGTGCTATTGGGAGATTCTGCATGGCTGCTTACAGTGGGGGTTGGGAAGGTTGTTGTAGGGAGAAGAATTAAGCCCATGACTTCAAACCAAAGTAGTCTGGGGAAAGAAGGCTTAGCATATCTGTCACTGCACTCATATATTATTAGCCATCACCCACCAGGACATGGTGGTGCAAGGGCCAGAGAGGCTATTCTAGCACCAATGACTGGAGTAGAAGCCATAGTATGGGAGCATTTTTACTCCCCAGCCTGGGCATAAGAGTCTCACCACTACTGCCCACACAGAGATGCCCAACATCCAATCCAAATACATATATAGTAAAGTAATACAATTAATCTGTGATGGAAAAATATGGATTAATCCAGGGGTGCCCAACCTATAGCCCACGGACCATACACAGTGCACCAGAGCATTTCATAAGGCCCATGGCCTGCTTCAACACAATACACTAATGGCTAATTCATCAGCATTTTGTCCTCATGTTAACATCATTTTAGTTTACACAAGTGTGTATACAGACACTACCGTACAGAGAAACAACCTATCTAAATACTTACAAAACAAGATGAACTTAAAATATAAATCGATACAGGTGACTTTAAATCTTATTAAAATATGTAGAATGTGTTTGGCCCACACAAGGTTTGTGCTTGGGTTTATGTGGCCCTCCTGTGTAATAAGGGCTAGTATTCCATTGGGCTAGTAACAGAAGCCAACAGGAAAAAAAGCACTGATCACAGAAAATGAGGGAGTTGAATTTTCAGTGCAAGGCTGCATCAGCATCTCAACTGCTTCTTGGTTTAAAAGTAATTTCTCTTTTCTAATTAGCTAAAACCATCATTTCTTTTGTTTTGACAGGTGCCCATGTAATGGATGTGATCTAAAACCACTAACAGAAGACGTCTCAGACATTTTACAGCAACTTAACCTCATCCTTCTTTCTTTACCTGCATGAAGGATTTCACTGTTTTGATTTTGGATTTCAGGGGAATCCAATTGCTTAATCACTTCTCACCTCTTGGGAAGATTTCCTTCCTAGGAGGCAACCCAGGGTGCTTCTAATTAGCTTTGCATTTAGTTCAGTAACTTGTCCTTAAAAGAAATTCAGGTTCTTCTTTGTGTGTACAAAAGTATGAATGATAAAAACTGAAATCTAGATACATTTATGTCTACATTGTTGAATTTTTGCTTAATGTATTGTCTTTACAAATAAACAACTGCTACGCTAAATGTTTCTGATAAAATAAAAGCCAAGGGCTCTTATTTTGTAGAGTTCCATATATGTTTCTGTGGAATTTCCAAAATTAATGTTCACAACACTTCTGTGGACAAGTTCAAAAGTATTCATCACACGTTGATTGGGCTGATAACTCATTTAAATGTTGAGGTCTTCCAAGAAAAAGAGACCTTCTGAAATGGACTTTTTGGTTAGTCTTCAAAGGATTGCATGAAGGACTTTCCTTTACCATGCTCAAATTATTTAACAAAGGTTAATTCAATAGCATATTCTTTTCATATTGACCCAACTCATAATTATTATGGGGAAAATAAAAGCTATGTTCCTAAACAGATCACTTTCATGCAGGCCACATGTAATTAAAAGCAAATTTGGGTTTGGTTTTGGGGTTGGGTTTTTTGGGAGGGGGGGTTGGTTTTGTCTTTTTGGGGTGTCAAATTAGTTAAAGCAAGCATTTCTATCTTGTAAGTCTGTTGTTTCATCTACATGTCTGACTGGCTCCCCATGAAAGTTGGAAGTTACTGCTAGTTTTACGGTTACTCTTTTTGTTATAAGTTATTCTTCTGATAATAAGACATACGAAGCAGTGTATTGCTCTACTGACAGGTCCTGGCCAAGAACAACATAGGCAAAGAAAAAAGAATTTAAAAAAACCTTGCAAAATGTTTATGAATTCTAATCCTCAGCACATGAATAAATACAACTGACAAACTGCAGAGTACCTTACAAAGGCCTTTCCTGACCTTTCTAATTTGAGTTCAATTGCATGTGCAGTGTTTAGAAGCCAAAGTTGGTCTTGCCAATGTTTTTAAACTACGGTTGCAGTACATACCATTATTTGTAAAAGTGAAGTGCCAGATAATAAGTTATAATTACCCTATTAATCACCTGTAAAGAATTGCATTCAAGGAAGAATGCATCTTCAAATTACAATAATTGGTGACTTAAAGGAACCAATTTTTTCTGTCCTTGACTGGAGGAGGCTTTGTAGTTGGCTGTGCAAACCTACAAGTATTCTGTTGAAATGAGGCAGTGTACACCATATATATGCTATAGATATCCTCATCTGGTATTGACTGGCATAACTCCATGGAAGTTGATAGATCTGTGCCAATTTACACAAGGTGAGTATCTGGCCCTATATCTACATGCCCTTCCTTATCAGCCTACACATCTCAGCAATACCTTTAGTCACAGATTTTCTGTGAGCAGTTTTTTATGGTGGTGATTAGGACATAGTTTCTGAATCTTCCGTCTCCACAATTAGCAGGAGCAGTATCTGCTCTCTCCTTGCTGTAACATTGGTCAGTTTTGGTTCAGAGATGTGTGTCTGCCTGTTTCCTGCATGTCCCTAGTTAGATTTAATGCTTGGAAAATAAACATGCTGGTATTATAAATTATAATGTAAGTGTACATGAGAAGAATATTTATTATGTGTGAGGTTTCAAGATCTTAATGTTCATGTCTTTCCTCAAGTGAATTATAATGCACATGCACTCACACTTGTCTTCATCTTCCATTATTAAAAGTCCTTCCTTCCATTTATTACGCTATATTTTGCAAACAGATAAAACCATTGAATCACCCAGCCTACTTTATTGGCCTCAGATTACTGGTCTCCCTTAAGTGCCAATAGAGTTAGGTCAATATTTCAGCATACTTACACATAGACATGAAATGTATTTCACTGTGAGTTGTTTCCAACCGTAAGTATTTTTCTGGTGAGAATGCAGAGGGACAGCAGCTGTGGAAGCAGTAGCAGGGGTGAGCCAACATTAAAACAAAATGAGGCCTCTCTCACAAAGAAGCAACGTCACCAAATGGTCATTGCTGGCTGTGGAGAGTCAGGCCCCTGGCATAGAGGTGGGAGCATAGTTTCATTAGCATTATTTTTCTCCCCACGAGGCTGCAAACCTCAGAGAGATATTTCCTTAAATGTGTCCAAGCTAACCAGGGCCAAGCAGAAATCAGGCTGACACATTTCCAGTCTAAAGCTGGGCAAGGTTGCACTGTGAGAACTTTGCTGTTGTGGCTGATTTTGCAGGAGAAGATTCAGAGGATGTGCCCCCATCACCACTACAGGAAGTTGTTGTGTGTGGATATGAAGTTCATGAATGATGGTGTGGGTGAGGATGGGCAGGAGGGCAGGCTGATCAGGAGGGGCAACAAAATCTTATGACTGAGATTTTCAAACAGAGGTGCCTGAAGTCAGGCTTCTAAATTCATACTTCAGCACCCAAATAAGAGGCCTGACATTCAAAAGTGTTGATCATCCATCTCAAAAGGAGACACTGGATGCTCAGCACTTTTGAAAACATTTCTTTATGGGCCATGTCATAGGTCACCCAGCATGGAACTTAAATAGGGCCGAATGTTCTACTATGGCATACCTGTTCCCACAGAGCGCAAGGGGATGGGGAGAAGAGAGACCTTTCCAGCAACCCCAACCACCTTCACACAAGGTATAATTTTTCTTTGCTAACCCCTCCACGGGGTAGCACTCCCTTAATGTATTAATTCCTACACTGTCCCTGGTGCCTGCGAGACAGAAGGCTTAAGGAACTATTTGGGGTTGCTCAGGGGAGCTTCTTTGCATTAATTTCCTGTTCCCAAGAAGCTCTATAGCGCCTTTTCCTGAAAGAGGTGCCTTGTACCTTCTGAATCAGGCTACTTGTTCTCAAGACAGGCCATTGGTGCAGAGCCAGCGTATGCAGCCTGTTGGGGTGTACTATGTTGCCATTTAAACTAAGTTCAAGACTTGGCATATAGTAAATGGAAAGGAAAAAGGAAAAAAATAATGGGCTTGTGTCCTTTATTGCGTCTTTGTGATACATAAAGAAAGCCTGAAAAGTTTTGGTTCAAAGTAGCGGGGGAAAAGGCATAAGATAGGTGGGTTTCCTGCTTGTTTTTAACACTACAGATTCGTCTCTTGTCTGCTTTGGAAGTTTCTATGGACACTGAGAATTGGTGAAATTGAGACTTCCCAGAGCCAATAGATTGAAAACTGAGCAGCTGAAAGGAGGAAAGGATTTTTAGACATATTGTTTAAAACAGTTTTTTTTAACATGTATTCAACTCCAATGCTTGAAGAACATTTGTGAGAAAAGATGTCTTTGTTAAAGGTTCATTACCATTACCCTTTTGATTCAGGTTTAAGAACTCCCAATACACATCTCTGAGAGGCGCAATAGCAAAACTAGGGAAGGCCTCATGTGACATTTTTGTTAGCTGTAAAGTAAAACACAAGCAGAAAAAAAAACCCTTTCAGGCATTCTTTATGCATCATTAAAAAACAAAAAAAGGGCATAAGGGTCTTTAAAAAGTCCTTCATAGGTGATCTTACAGGTTAAAAGCAATTTCCACTATAAGAAACAGCACTTCACACCAATCTAATAGGCCTGAAATGGTGCCCTGAAGAGGAATTAGGAGACTAGTAAGTGAGTAAGTATACTAAAGAGTACTGATTACTGTAGCTGTCTCAGTTTCCAGTAAAAATAATGACTTGCAACACTGCTCCCCGCAACAAGATTTCACAGACCATGGCATGAGAACATGTGACAGAGTCACAATTTAAGGTAAAGGTATGTTGCCTTTATGTATTTGATTTTTGTATGTGCCTTTAGCAGGTTTACCCTTTATCATTTTCACCACAGAGTGAGCATATGGAGAGAGCAGAGATTTGCCAGTGAACGGTGGAAAGAGAAGTGTCAAAATACGGCATGAAAATGCGCTTTTGCTATTTTCAGCCCAAGAAATTAGCCTGTTTTTCCACACTAGCGTGCTCAAAGACTTGATCAATGATGAGCATCAGTGACCCCCCACTGATGTCAATTCTCTCAGCAAGTTCTCAGCACAGCATATTGAGTCCTTCTCAGGATCAAGAATAGTTTTGCAAACCCTAAAGATTCATATAAACACCTGATGGTGGGATGCTTATCAAAACTGAAATAACTTCCAACTCTTTTGTGTTTTGTTCATTACTAAGACATGTGCAAAAGACACTTATTTCTACACACAGGGAAAATTAAAAGAAAACAAAAAGACAGAACTTTTTGAAAACATGAATTGTCCTCTGAAACTCTTGGACTTGTCTTTTACCTCATTTCCTAGAAGGGCATTTACACAGGCTTCAGATGCATCACAGATGGCAGTAAGGTCATGTCCTCCCTCCAGTGCCAGCACCACACGACCAGCTGCTAGCTTCAGCAACTGCTTTGTTAGGTGACCAAAACCTAACATGTAAAGACAGTAGTGCAAATTATTAAAGCAGAACAGATATTAATGCCAAATTTTACGTCTGTTGTATCAGAAAGTAGGAAACATGAGGATATTGCACAAAAACATAAGATCAGAACCATAGTCCATCTATTTCAGTAACCTGGCTCCAACACTGGCTGGTAGGGTGACCAGACAGCAAATGTGAAAAATTGGGATGGGGGTGGGGGGTAATAGGAGCCTATATAAGAAAAAGACCCCAAAATTGGGACTGTCCCTATAAAATCGGGACATCTGGTCACCCAACTGGCTGGCCCTAAATGCTACAGAAGAAAATATAACTGTGACCCTTGGCACCTCTGTATTCACACCCTACTGCAATGATATTTGTACAAAATATGCCTTGTGAGGTATCATATGAAGCCCTGACCCTGCAAGCATTTACACAGATGCTTACAAAGTAAGCACACAAGTAACTCCATTTACTTCAATGGGACATATATAGTTAAGCATGGCTATAACTGTTTGCAGGATCAGGTCCTTAATTATTCCACATTTTGCCTAATTGTTCACAAAATTCTACTTGCCACTTATCCCAGGGCTGATCCCAGAACTCTTGAAGTGAAATGTTAATTCTTTAAACTATTTCACAGCCTAGTGTAGCTTTCTAAGAACTGCAGTTTTGACTCTACTGAAGCCACTACATTGTGGTTCAAATTACACATGGTTTGAAAAACAAGCAAAAATTTAAATCTCTCATTTAAGCTCAACCTTCACTCATAGTGGGGGGGGGGAAAGCTTTGCAAAAGACCAAACTTAGTAGGATAATAAAAGTGAAGGAAGGAGTGGAATGAGGATAACCTTTGATCATTAGCCAGTTTCCACTTTCTTTTACCTAGAGGATTTATTTCTGTTTTCATACTACACATGTGATCTTCAGGCTCATATCAAGACCGTGCCAGCAGCGGTACCATGAGATGAACACATAGCATTCAAAGGAAATGAAGAAGAATGAATAGTTCATGGGCTCCCCACATCCACATACTGTATAACTCTCCCTTCAGCTTTGTGAGAAGTGCAACAGGACTTTAAGATGCTATTATCCCTCACTTCACACATCTTCTGTCAGGAAGGGAAAGTTCTATTGAATCCAATACCCTGCACAGTTTGAAAACAACATACGACCACAAGGGTCACTGCAGCCACACCAAAATCTTCTGGCAATAAATTCAGAGTCTCTCCCAACAGATTTTTCTTCTTTTTGAAAATTGTACGCTGTACTTGTGACAGAGATCGTTACCAGGTTATTTCATCTGCTTGCTTTCCTCAAACTACTAGCAAATATCAATGTTACAATATTCACTACTGGTTTACTAGGAGATGTCTACACAATCAGCCATACAAGACATACCCAATACAATTCCAGGATGGAATTAATCGGACAATAAGAGCACAAATCTAGTAACACGATAGAGACTTGGCGGGATAACTCACATGATTGGAGTACTGTCATGGATGGATATAAACTGTTCAGGCAGGATAGGCAGGGCAGAAAAGGTGGGGGAGTTGTGTTGTATGTAAGAGAGCAGTATGACTGCTCAGAGCTCCAGTATGAAACTGCAGAAAAACCTGAGAGTCTCTGGATTAAATTTAGAAGTGTGAGCAACAAGGGTAATGTCGTGGTAGGAGTCTGCTACAGACCACCAGACCAGGGGGATGAGGTGGACGAGGCTTTCTTCCAGCAACTAACAGAAGTTACTAGATCACAGGTCCTGGTTCTCATGGGTGACTTTAATCACCCCGATATCTGCTGGGAGAGCAATACAGCGGTCCACAGACAATCCAGGAAGTTTTTGGAAAGTGTAGGGGACAATTTCCTGGTGCAAGTGCTGGAGGAACCAACTAGGGGAAAAGCTCTTCTTGACCTGCTGCTCACAAACAGGGAGGAAATAGTAGAGGAAGCAATAGTGGATGGGAACCTGGGAGGCAGTGACCATGAGATGGTCGAGTTCAGGATCCTGACACAAGGAAGAAAGGAGAGCAGTAGAATACAGAGCCTGGACTTCAGAAAAGCAGACTTTGACTCCCTCAGGGAACTGATGGGCAAGGTCCCCTGGGAGAATAACATGAGGGGGAAAGGAGTCGAGGAAAGCTGGCTGTATTTTAAAGAATCCTTATTGAGGTTGCAGGAACAAACCATCCTGATGTGTAGAAAGAAAAGTAAATATGGCAGGCGACCAGCTTGGCTTAACAGTGAAATCCTTGCTCGTCTTAAACACAAAAAAGCAGATTACAAGAAGTGGAAGATTGGACAAATGACCAGGGAGGAGTATAAAAATATTGTTCAGGCATGCAGGAGTGAAATTAGGAAGGCCAAATCACACTTGGAGTTGCAGTTAGCCGGAGATGTTAGGAGTAACAAGAAGGGTTTCTTCAGGTATGTGAGCAACAAGAAGAAAGTCAAGGAAAGTGTGGGCCCCTTGCTGAATGAGGGAGGGAACCTAGTGACAGAGGATGTGGAGAAAGCTAGTGTACTCAATGCTTTTTTTGCCTCTGTCTTCACAGACAAGGTCAGCTCCCAGGCGGCTGCACTCCGCAGCACGGTATGGGGAGGAGGTGACCAGCCCTCTGTGGAGAAAGAAGTAGTTCGGGACTATTTAGAAAAGTTGGACGAACACAAGTCCATGGGGCCGGATGCACTGCATCCGAGGGTGCTAAAGGAGTTGGCCGATGTGATTGCAGAGCCATTGGCCATTATCTTTGACAAATCATGGCAATCGGGGGAGGTCCCGGATGACTGGAAAAAAGCTAATGTAGTGCCCATCTTTAAAAAAGGGAAGAAGGAAGATCCGGGGAACTACAGGCCAGTCAGTCTCACCTCAGTCCCTGGAAAAATCATGGAACAGGTCCTCAAGGAATCAATTCTGAACCACTTAAAGGAGGGGAAAGTGATCAGGAACAGTCAGCATGGATTCACCAAGGGCAAGTCATGCCTGACTAACCTAATTGCCTTCTATGATGAGATAACTGGCTCTGTGGATGAGGGGAAAGCAGTGGATGTGCTATTTCTTGACGTTAGCAAAGCTTTTGATACAGTCTCCCACAGTGTTCTTGCCAGCAAGTTAAAGAAGTATGGGCTGGATGAATGGACGGTAAGGTGGATAGAAAACTGGCTGGATGGTCATGCTCAACGGGTAGTGATCAATGGCTCCATGTCTAGTTGGCAGCCGGTATCAAGTGGAGTGCCCCAAGGGTCGGTGTTGGGGCCGGTTTTGTTCAATATCTTCATCAACGATCTGGAGGATGGTGTGGACTGCACCCTTAGCAAGTTTGCAGATGACACTAAACTGGGAGGAGTGGTTGATACGCTGGAGGGTAGGGACAGGATACAGAGGGACCTAGACAAATTAGAGGATTGGGCCAAAAGAAATCTGATGAGGTTCAACAAGGACAAGTGCAGAGTCCTGCACTTAGGACGGAAGAATCCCATGCACTGCTACAGACTAGGGACCGAATGGCTGGGCAGCGGTTCTGCAGAAAAGGACCTAGGGGTTACAGTGGACGAAAAGCTGAATATGAGTCAACAGTGTGCCCTTGTTGCCAAGAAGGCTAACAGCATTTTGGGCTGTATAAGTAGGGGCATTTCCAGCAGATCGAGGGACGTGATTATTCCCCTCTATTCGGCACTGGTGAGGCCTCATTTGGAGTACTGTGTCCAGTTTTGGGCCCCACACTACAAGAAGGATGTGGATAAATTGGAAAGAGTCCAACGGAGGGCAACAAAAATGATTAGGGGGCTGGAGCACATGACTTATGAGGAGAGGCTGAGGGAACTGGGATTGTTTAGCCTGCAGAAGAGACGAGTGAGGGGGGATTTGATAGCTGCTTTCAACTACCTAAAAGGGGGTTCCAAAGAGGATGGATCTAGACTGTTCTCAGTGGTAGAAGACGACAGAACAAGGAGTAATGGTCTCAAGTTGCAGAGGGGGAGGTTTAGGTTGGATATTAGGAAAAACTTTTTCACTAGTAGGGTGGTGAAGTACTGGAATGGGTTACCTAGGGAGGTGGTGGGATCTCCTTCCTTAGAGGTTTTTAAGGTCAGGCTTGACAAAACCCTGGCTGGGATGATCTAGTTGGGGTTGGTCCTGCTTTGAGCAGGGGGTTGGACTAGATGACCTCCTGAGGTCCCTTCCAACCCTGAGATTCTATGATTCTATGATTCTATGATAAAGGGTTGCCAAATGAAACCATTATGGAGGGGGCTTTTCTTCAGCATAATTACCCAGAAAGTCAAGATGACTTGCTGCAGGGAGAAGAAATGACTTTAGCCAACAGTACCAACACTTCATATGGCTGAATGAGTTATGGAAATTCTTAACAAAGAAACTTAGATCATGTGACGTTATAGCAAGCTTAGAAAGATATTAGCTTCCTAAAGGAAATTCCCTGGAGTACAGAAGTAACACAATGGAAATAAGGAATCCCAGTCAAGTCATGGTTTTAAGATGGGCTGTAGTTCATGCCAAATAATTAACGGGGGTGGGGGAGGAAGGGGAAACAAGCCCTGTGAGAAGAAGCAGTCATTTCTCCTGGTACAATGAGACTGAGCATGTCTCTGAATTCCCAAGTGACTAGAACTGGGGTGATTGGGGCAAGAAAGGGGTCAAACATTTTTAATCCTAAACCTTCAGACTCACCCAAATGCTTAAAAAACAGTAGCAGATTCAATTCTTGTCCTCTCTGCTGACATTGCTCACAATGGTGCCAGTTGTGATGGTGGCTTCAAAAAACAGTTTCCGTTCGGCCTTGCCATACTGTAAAAGGGTCTGCTTTTGCTGCGGTGTATAAGATTTATAGTATGGTAGCATTTTATGTGAACAGAACAGGTTCCGATAGAGGTTTAAAATGGAAAGTCACATTAAAAACAGTAAGAGCTTGATTTGCAGCTTAGCCTTAAATGGGCATCCCTTTTTGAGCCTGCGATTTGACGGACAGAAATAATTGCAAGGACAACTCAGGCCATTTAGACATCTACCTACATGAATTGGTGGGTGCAGTCCAGCGTAAATGGCTTAACTGTGCCCACAGTTACTGGCGCCCACGAGTGAGGGTATAAAAAGAGGGTGTCATTTTGAAAACATCTAGCCCTATGTTAAAAATTGATTGTTTCAAGTGGATAAAGAATAAGGAAAAGGTTAAGAACAGGCAGGTATTTCCCAAATGCTACTGTGAATGTGCTGCATCAGTACATTTCTAATACTTACACAGCAGTAGCCAGATTTTTTAAAATAGCCTAATTTTTTTTGTGCCAGGAAACTGTGAGCATGGTTTTGTGCCAACAATTATTTTCAAGCACACTTTTTGTAATTTATATATTGAAGTATCTGTTTCCCT
This sequence comes from Chelydra serpentina, assembly GCA_037349315.1. Taxonomy (NCBI): domain Eukaryota; kingdom Metazoa; phylum Chordata; order Testudines; family Chelydridae; genus Chelydra; species Chelydra serpentina. The sequence goes on from JBAIAC010000048.1 coordinate 25,322,324, forward strand.
CTCACATCCAGTACTTAGATATCCAGGGTGTGGTTTGCAAAAGTGCTCAGCTAATTATGAGCCTATTGAATTCAATGATAAAACTTCCATTGACTTCAGTGGGACCAGAGTCAGGACGGCGCTGAGCAGTTTCAAGAAGCTTGCCTCCTAACGGCCTTAAATTTTGCCAACAAAAAATTGCGAGTGCTAAACTGCCACAATCTCTAGGCACAAAAAGGCAGGACAGATTATGGCCAGGTTGAAAATCAGACTTTATAAGCCGAAATTTTTTCTTTGGACTCTGTAGAAAATATAAAAATTTTGAGTAGTGGAATTAAACAATAATGGTGTAAACAGCAAATTGTAAATTTGACACTGAAATACATGGTTAGCCACATAAATCAACGATATGCACTTGATGGGTATTCTTAACTAAAGACCCACGCCTGCAATGATTTATTCACATGTTTAACTTTACACACCAGAAGTGGCCCCATTGACTTGAACTAAATGTCCATATTACTCCCCCATTCCCTCTCTTCCCTTCCCGTCCCCACATTTTCTGATTAAATATAGTGCTGGTTGGAATTTTAACAAAATTCCAAATTAAAAAAAAATCACAAATTATTTTTCCTCCCCCCTCCGCGTTATATTTTAAAGTGGGCCCTGCTAAGGGATACTGGATTCTACTGCACCAGAGAGGATACAATCCTAGGCTGGGGTGAACAGCCTGCCATACTGCTCCCCGATGAAGGTCAAAAGCAGTGTATGCAAAGTTACCCTCTGGAGCGGAAACTTGCACAAGTGAGCTAGCTACCTGGTGGTCACCCTCAAAGCACTCTGATGTAATGAGCTAGTGAGTAGGGAGCAAAAAGACAAGTCATTTCCTAATGTTAACCAAATTAGTTCACCCATCCATAGGATAAATCACATACTTTTATGACATTGTATTCCTAGATGCCTTAAAATAAAGTCTCTCCTATAGTCACTCTGAGAAAGAAATATTTAAGAATATATTGTATCATAAACTGTAACCATGGAAGAGACCATAAGGAACACTTGTTAATACACTGTGTCTAGTGCTCCTCTCTCCAAGCAGATGGGAGAGTCACATGTGGAGGGGCTGCTCCAGGCCAGGATTGTGCTACTTACGTTTTCCATAAACTGTAATATGCATAGTCTCTATTCTCTCATCAGTGCACATGCAAAACTCGTATTCAATAGGCTCATAGGTCCCAAGGCCAGAAGGGACCATTGTGATAATCTAGTTTGACCTTCTATATAACACAGGCCATAAAACTTCCCAAAATAATTCCCAGAGCATGTCTTTTAGAACAACATGCAAAATTGGCAGAGATGACGAATCCACAATGACCCTTGGTACGTTGTTCCAATGGTTAACTATTCTCACTGTTAAAAATTTACAGTCTGAATTTGTCTTGCGTCAATTCCCAATCACTGGATCGTGTTATACCTTTCTGTGCTAGATTGAAAAACCCATTATTAAATATTTGTTTCCTGTGTAGGTACTTATAGACTGTAACCAAGTCACCCTGTAACTTCATCTTTGTTAAAATAAATAGATTGAGCTCCTGGAGTCTATCATAATAAGGCAGGTTTTCTAATTCTTTAATCATTCATGTGGCTCTTCTCTGAACCTTTTCCAATTTATCAACGTCCTTCTTGAATTGTGGACATCGAACTGGACACAGTATTCCAGGTGCGGTTGCACTTGTGACAAATACAGGGGTAAAATAACCTCTTTATTCCTACTCAAGATTTCTCTGTTTATGCATCCCAGGATTGCATTAGTCCTTTTAGCCACAGCATTGCACTGAGAGCTCATATTCAGCTGATTATCCATCACAGCCCTCAGATCTCTTTCAGAGTCACTGCTTACCAGGGGAGAGTCCCCCCTTAGAAACAAATCTGTTTGATGATTTCCCACTTACAATGAGATTTTGACTCCTATCAAATAGCCGGTTTTTAACCTTTTTAATGTGTGCCCTGTTAATTTTGCATCATTCTAGCTTGTTAATATAAATGTCATGCAGTACCAAGTCAAATGCTTTACAGAAGTCTAAATATATTACCTCAACACAATTACCTTTATCAACCAAACTTGTAATCTTATAAAAAATCAAATTAGTTTGACAGGATCTATTTTTCATAAACTCGTGTTGATTGGCACAATTATATTACCCTCTTCTAATTCTTTATTAATCGAGTTCCACATCAGCTGCTTCATTACCTTGCCCAGAATCAATGTCTGAATGACAGGCCTATAATCACCCAGGTTTCTGTTTATCCTTTTAAGATATTGGCACAATATTAGCTTTCATCCATTCTTCTAGAACTTTCCTGGTGTTCCAAGTTCCAACTGATAATCAACATTAGCGGTCCAGTGAGTGCCTCAGCCAGCTCTTTTAAAACTTTTGGATGCAAGTTATCTGGATGTGCTGATTTTAAAATGTCTGACTATAGTAGCTGATGTTTAACATCCTTTTGGGATACTAGTGGAATGGAAAGAGTGTTAGCTATTATATTATATGACTACATCATCTGTTTTTTCCCAAATATACAACAGAAATATTTATTGAACAGTTCTGTCTTTTCAGCATTATTATTGATAATTCTACCATTTCCATCTAGTAATGGACCAGTACCATTGTCAGGATTCTTTTTGATACTAATACATGTTAAAAAAATTAATGGGAGCTGTGCTTGCATCTGGGAGGTTAGCACCTTTACCGTATACAAGGAAGACAGTCCTATCTTGTATATAGGCATTGCTCCCTGCTAGCTGGGTAAAAAGGTGGGGTGAGGTCAGATACATGGTCCTAACCCCCCTTTCCTGAGGAAGTGGTTGGTGGAAAGAGGAGGGGACAGTGCAGCCAGTGAAAGTGTGGTGGAGCTGCTAAGTTACCCAGAAAACCTCCCAAGAGCTCCGCTGCAGCAGGGCCTTTGTGCACTTTCCCCATCCCCCATCCCCAGCATAGGCAGTATCTTAAAAGCCACTATCTGACCCTAAATTACTAGCAGACAGCTGGTGATCTCCTCTGGCTATTCAGCACAGCACAGAAAGAAATACTCCCAAAACACAAAAACTCCACAGTCTCTGTCCTGGACCTACAGGCATGCATTTAACTATTATTTACCATTTAATCATGTCATTACTCTCTAATTTACTTGAGAATGTGTTTTCCTCTCATTAAAACCTTTGTGATGGTCACTGCCAAGAATCTACCCACCAGTGTTCTGCACTCTATCCTTGCGGTTCTTTCATGACTATTTGATTATTTTTCATTGATATTCTTCCAACAATAGCATCTAAAATTAAGTGGGTCAGTTTTTACATAACTTCCTGAGTCATCAGGCTACGTGTCCTAAATAAATATGTCCATACAGGAGTCAAATGATAGTTGACCCTTCCAGTGCTGGGCTACACGAAAGCACTTTGCAAAGCTTGTCCTGTGTTAGGAGAATAAGCTATTCTTTTAGGGTTTGATCCTTATTTTTACTCAAGCAAAACTTCCTTTGAAGTCCATCAGAGGTGTGCCAGAGTCAGTAGGATCTGGACTTTGAGTGAATGATAGAGAGGGATTCTCCATTTAATGCCAAATACATTCTTATGATAGACACTTTCCAAATGGCAGAAGCTCTTACTGCTAGTAGTAAAATACCTGAGTTTAAAAGACAAACATTTGACCTCCAGGCAGAGCTGGTGATTTCATGGTTTTAATACCACAGAAAGAAGCTCTGTAACACTTTAAATTACATGTCTCAAGCAGGCATTTAATTTAGGTTCAATTAGACAGTAATTGTTCATTAAATAAATACCAGAATTCTCAGAAATGTATTCTTTGAGGATTAACAGTTTCTATAATAGATGTTTTCCTACACAGTTGTTAGTCCTACAGTAATATGTTTTCCATAATTAATTGGTTTTTAACTGCTACCGTGTACCTATCTTACATTATCAAACCTCTATGGCGTACATACTTCAGGAGACCCAAGACACCTAACTGAAAGCCAAATAATATTGACCTGTCTCACCAAATATGTGCTGGAACAAGGGAGAAGAGTGGCATTAACCAAATGGAGAGTGCAGGAGCTAGCCTGCCCCATTGAGCATGATGGCTCGGGCTTCAGAAGCCACATGCACTGCAATGCCCCAGTCTTTCTAGCTACTTCGACGGTGGCCCACATCCCCTGAGTGCCTGCTTACTACTCCTTCTGTAAGGAGCAACTTGTGCACCTCTACCACAAGGCGGCCCCTTTTGGATAGTGCAGACATGTCAGCCAACCTCTCTCCAAGAGGCAAAGGTAGTGCATGAGGGAAGAAGCAGTTCCCCCCACCTCTTCCTTCAATTATATTTTGCACTGTCTATCTCTATGATTGTAATACAGAGATAAAATTAATGGGAAAGTACAAGATAAGGGAACTATTGCACTTTTAGTGCTGTTAGAATATTACGTTTGTAACTAAATACAGTGGAATAACGCAATGCATTTTATCGTTGTGTAGTATCCAAAATACACAGTATGGCTCCAGCTATCAGAGATATTTATAGGGCTAAAGAGAAAATGAAGGTTTCAAGAACGTGTTTAAAGAGCAATTCCCTCGGTGGCTAAAAGAGAGAGTTCTAGGAGGATCAGCCAGAACAAGAGGGAGTGACCCTCTGAACAATGAACAAGGGTCCACATTCACAAGGAGGGGAAAGGGTTGCCAGGACTGGAGGAACTGATAGGAAAAAACTTCAAGTGGCTATGAAGTCAGAGAGGTAGAGTGGAAGGGATACATGGAGAGGGTCTAAATACCAGAAAACCTGGCTTTCCCACTGAGGTCAATAAAACTTAGGCTAGATCTTGGATTTTATGCCACAGCTATGTGTAGGGGGAAGTTCAGAGCCACACCAGCCCAGGAGAGAGACAGACACACTAAGTAAAGTCATTAGGCTGGCAGAGATTGTTCTACCCAGTGAATTGGCTTAAAGGGTGGGCTTCCTCCTGGCCCCTTCTCAGGTGAGTTGCTTCTCATGGGGAACCATGAGTGATGTCAATGGGACAACACCAATTTACACAAGCAGGAGATTTGGCTCACCCAAATTACTGATCTAATCCTGCAAGCTGTTATATATCCCCCATAGCTTGCCAGGGGACCTTAGCACCCACTGACTTAAACTAGAATTGTAGACTATTATGATCAAGGAGCAGTTAGAGGCAAAAAGGCATCTTTAAAAATTGGAAGTTAAATCGTACTGAGGAAAATAGAAAGAAGAATAAACCCCAACAAGTCAAGTATGAAAGCATAATTAGGCAATCCAAAAAAAGGATTTGAAGAGCAACTAGCCAAAGACTCAAAAACAAACAGCAAAAATATTTTAAACACATCAGAAGCAGGAAACCAGCCAAACAATCAGTGGGGCCACTGGCCAATCAAGTTGCTAAAGGAGCGCTCAATGAAGATAAGGCCATTGTGGAGAAGCTACATGAATTCTTTGCATCAGTCTTCACTGCAGAGGATGTGAAAGAGATTCCCACATCTGACCCATTCTTTTTCGGTGACAAATTGAGGAACTGTTCCAGACTGAGGTGTCAGTAGAGGAGGTTTTGGAACAAATTGATACATTAAACAGTAATAAGTCACCAGAACCAGATGGTATTCACCCTAGAGTTCTGAAGTAATTTAAATATGAAATTGCAGAACTACTAGCTGTGGTATGTAACCTATCATTTAAATCAGCCATCATAAATCTTAGGAATACATGTAAAATAATTTGATGTCACAGCCATGATTTGCCTGCATATAGATTTTACGCAATTGGAAATGAGAAATGAAATGTAATTTTTAGATGTTGGATTAAAATCCATTTTAGAGGATTCTGTGGTTTCTGAACTAATGTTATAATTTCTGTTGGCAAGATTAAGGATCAGATCCTGAGCTACAGCTCTTTTCCATAGAGTGCTAGTCATGGGGGGTATACATGCAAAGGTGCAAAACACTTGTCTTGCACTCCTCTTACCATAGTGTCATCTCTGTGCAGGGTTAATCCACCTATATAAAATTAGAGCAGGGGTTGGCAACCTTCGGCACGGACCACAGGAACATGCTGGCCGCTGCTTCCCATAGCTCCCATTGGCCGGGAATGGCAAACCGTGGCCACTGGGAGCTGTGGAAGGCTGTGCCTGTGGAAGGTCAATGCAAACAATGTCTTGTGGCCTGTCAGTGGATTATCCTGATGGGATGTGTGCCAAAGGTTGCCAACCCCTGAATTAGAGCATCCTGAGGGCTGCTCTAATTTATGCCATCTGCAAACAGCTCGAATGGGGTGAAACCACAGTCTAGGATTGGCATTGCACAAGGTATTCTGGCCAACCCCTTTCCTTTGGCCATGCCTCTCTTGTACTGCTATTCCAGGGGAAGGATAAGAGCCTTACACCAGAAATCACCTCTTCCCGGTAGTGATCCTCCACAGTTGAGCTAGATTAGAGCCACATTCTGCTGGGTGTGTGGCACAAAACAGCCACACCATACCAGAAAATCTGTCCCTTAGAATGCATTTCTATTGTGAAATTGCAGAACTACTAACTGTGGTATGTAACCTATCATTTAAATCACCTTCTGTACCAGATGACCAGAGGATAGCTAATGTGACGACAATTTTTTAAAAAAGGCTCCAGAAGCAATCCTGGCAGTTACAGGTCAGTAAGCCTAACTTCAAAACCAGGCAAACTGGTTGAAACTATAGTAAAGAACAGAATTAACAGACACATATGTGAACACGATTTGTTGGGGAAGAGTCAACATAGTTTTTGTAAAGGAAAATCATGCCTCACCAATCTACTAGAATTCTTTGAGGGGGTCAATAAGCATGTGGGCAAAGGGGATCCAGTGGATACAGTGTACTTAGATTTTCAGAAAGCCTTTGACAATGTCCCTCACCCAAGACTCGTAAGCAAAGTAAGCTGTCATGGGATAAGCAGGAAGGTCCTCTCATGGATCAGTAAGTGCTTAAATATAGAAAACAAAGGGTAGGAATAAATGGTTAGCTTTCAGAATGGAGAGAGGTAAATACTGGTGTTCTCCAGGGATTTGTACTGGGACCAGTCCTATTCAACATATTCATAAATGATCTGGAAAAATGGGTAAACAGTGAGGTGGCAAAATTTGCACATGATACAAAACTACTCAAGATAGTTATAATAATAGGAGATATGCCAAACTTCTAGAACCAGAAAGGTCATCAAGTCCAGTCCCCTGTCTTCACTAGCAGGACCAAGTATTGTCCCCTGATAGATTTTTGCCCCAGATCCCTAAATAGCCCCTTCAAGGATTGAACTCACAACCTTGGGTTTAAGCAGACCAATGGTCGAACCACTGAGCTATCCCTCCCCCAGTTAATAGTTAAGTGTTAAGCAGACTGCAACATGAATTGTGGGTGCTTTGCATTTCCTATGAGTTGGTCCCTTATGTTTAATAATCTCAATTTCCTACTAGCAAGAGGAACTCAAGGAAGTGCATTTCTAAGGGATTAATGGGTAGTTAGTCACTTTGTCTCTGGCTTTATGCCTTCAAACACCACCTGACACATGTTATAATAACCCAGAAATGCACTGCCTGTCATTTCTTATTGCAGAAGTAATGTGAAAAATTCAGCAAAAGAGAGGAAACTGTGTTGAAACTGGGTTTGGGTCTGATTAATCGTAATTTCCAAATTAAACACACTGAGCACCTTTCTGCTGTAGTCTGTTACAAAGATGTATGAGAATGAAGGGTAAGATTCTGCCTCATACAACAGCCCTTTGTGCCTCTCCAATGGTTCAAAGGGGTTGTAAGGATGCTCTGAAAGGGCAGGTAAGGATCCCCCCCAGTGTGAGGAAAATCATGGATGGCATATGAATGACATAGCTGGATCTATACCCCCAGCTCCCCTAATGTCGGAATCATGTTAGAGTCTTGTCAGGTATATTGTTATCAGACAGCAGCGGGTGGAAGAGCCCTGAGGCTGGTCTAACTTATGCTAGAGGACAAACCAGTTCTCAGCTGCCCCAGGGAACACACAAAGTTGGCATACAGCCATCTGGGCTCCAACAGAGGACCTTTGCCCCACAGAGCCAGGACCAAGGTTCAGAATTCACTTCACTTTATTGTGATTCACAGTCAGGTAAACATAATAGAAAATGTTCTTTCTTGCTATTTTCTGAAGTAAAACATGTGATGCATCACCTCAGATGCTTTGGATTTTAGAAAATCTAGAGCAAGGGTTTTCTCGCTGTTTCATTCTATAGACATGTACATGAAAATAAAATCCTTCCACAGAACATCCCTCTCTCACCCTGAAATATATGGTTCTCAAATGTTTCATTCTGTGCACTACTGAAAACCAGTGGCTCCAGGGACCACAGTTTGAGGACTGCTATTCTCAGTATTTAGAGCTTTGTCTGGAAATCCTCATCCATTAGTTTTCTGGTTTTCCAAAAGGAAACTTTGAAATAGTTCTGGCATCCAGTTACATATCCCCACGGGACACCCACATCAGAAAGGCCTTGAGGAAGATGAGTAATTGTCTGATACTACCCTCTGGGTCTTGCCACTCGAGTTACTGCATCTTCCCCACTAGGCTCTCCAGCTAGGTTAATGGCCTCTACCTATCTAGGCCCTGTCACCATAATATTGGAGTAGCATCACAGGCAGCTGACAGATCTCTAAAAAGAAATTAGTAGGGATGCCTAATCTTCATTCATCATCAGAAGGATCAATCAACAATGCAGTTTCTGTACCATACCCAGGCCTAAACCCAAACAGATTGGTGCTGAGGTGACCTGAGGAATCTAGCTATTGCTGCAGCTGCAACCTCACAGTCTTCTCAGTAATTCTTCCTAAAAGCAGAAGATTCAAGATGGGGCAATAAATGGGGAGTTTCCCTGTGTTAAGAGATGGTTTCTTCAGCAACAACAACAGCTTCCTTAAGGGAAGAAAGCATCTTGTCTCTGGCAATTACAATAATAGCCACCATGTTTCTACTGACTTTAACCAACTATGAGGGACAAGGACCTAGCTCACAGATTCTGAAGGTCTCCAACAACTCCAGGACCTTTATGAACAGCACGTACTGAATTGCAGCAAAGAGGACTGCATTTGTCCCCTCCCCCTTCCACCCCCACAGACACAGCTCTGCAGCCACAGAAGCCGAAAGCTCAATCCAAAACGAAGTAATCCTAGTTGCAAAGCAACTGAAAAATTCCTGACAGCAATAAGTCTTTGACTCTCTCACTAGGTACAAACAGACAAGATCAACTGAATTGTTCTAAAACTGGAGCAGTTCCACAGATCACAACTTTTCAGATATTCTGCTGTATGCGGGAAAATTATTTTTCCCTTCTCAATTTTGGCAGAACTCCTTAGTTTCTTTTTATGAGAGAGATAGGCATGAACCAAAATTCCAGATTTAAACACCACCCTGCTATTCAGATCCAAATTTCACAGCTGGACCCTAGTGTCTATGTGTAAGACAGAGAGGATGTGGGTGTGTCAGAAAAGGGATAAGTGTGTGGTGTGTGTCAGTGAATGAGTATGACAATGAATAAGTGTGTGTGTTTGTGCCAAAGAAACAGTGTAAGCATATAAGGGAGAAGACTAGATATCTGAGTTCCTGTGTGGGTGAGCAACAGTAGAAATGAATGTATGTATGGGGCCAGAATGATGACAATTGTATTTTCCTGTACAGTATATCCATCATGGGATTTGGAAGGAAGTGGGAGCAGTGAGAGCTTAGAGATAAATCATTTCCCTAGATCCAGAGAATCTCCCCAGGGGGATGAATAAGGGGAGATACCTTGGTAGCTCTTTGTAGGTGCTTCACATGGATTGAGCAATGTGTGTTTACAGGAGGTGGGCTGGAACAGGACGTGGTGGAACCTGCGATGGGGTCGTGAGTGATGCCTTCTGTGACATTGGATCTCACAGGCCCAGGGGGCACCCCAAAGCAGGATAATGCTGACCCAATCCAGCACTCTCTCGACAGGGTAGATCACTACACACTAAATCACACTTTCCAAGGGAGAATTCAGGGGAAACAATAAGCAGGGACTTCATGGAGCTGTGCTGCCATAGAGCCTTGAGGTCACTGTTGAAGTATGGTGCTCCTGTGGATCTTGGAGGATGTGTTTAAGGGCCAAACCCCCAGCCAGTTCCATGGGAAGCGTAAATCCTACCTCTCATCAAGACAATTCCAATATAACCTCCAATGTAATCAATGAGGACTTCCCTATGAATGGCTGATGAAAAAAAGAGAAAAAATAAGCAGCAGTGTATCATCTCTAAAACTTTTATGCCAAATATGGAGCTTGGCTTCTGATTTTACACAGCAGAATTTATTGATCACTTTTCTTATTCACTTTGGAGGGGTGAGTTGGTATCAGTCAGTGTTACTAGTTGTTTGCTCAACTCTCCTTGATATGCCATCCAGTGTGGGGAGCGCTCCTGGACCTAGGGCTTGGCTCCTGCTGTCTTTGTCCAAGCGGGAGAAAAGTCCTGATCAGATACATCCATTAAGTTTTTAAGGTTACGTCTTTACAGCAGGGTTGGCCTGGGTGATCAGCACCAGGCAACCAGGTTAACCTAATCTGTGGTCTGAACAGCACACTGCAAAGTCGCACCTTAGTCACTGTGTTCTCACCAGTGCTGAGCGATCTTGTGTGTGAATCGGCAGCACTACTGGGGTCATTGCCCATGGTTCTGTGTGCTGTAGAAAGCTGAGTTGCTCTCTTTGTCAGTGAATTTTGGGAGAACTCGTCTGTCGTTCTGGGCACATGGGGGGATTTGGAGGACTTGACTTTCACTCGAGCAGCTCAGCCTGCATCCTCACTGCAGATGGAGCGAGTTACCAGCTCGAGTGAAAGTGGAACCTGAGCTCTAACCCACACCCCCAGCTGTGCCAACTAGCCCTGGATCAAAGAATCTCTTAACTCAGGTGAGGGGTTAGTCTGTGTAGACAGGAGGCGGGTTGAGGAGAACACCTGAGTAAGAGGCTGCAGTGAAGACGTAGCCTAATAGCCAGGCCCTTGACAAAGAGCATGTGGCCCAAGAGAAGATCTCACCCCTTGTCACTGCTTCAGCTATGTTTAGTATCAGTGCTTCAGTCATGTTAGTCAGTGGGGGCCAACGTAAATCTGAAGTAATCCCATTGACTACAATAGATTTACACCTGTGTAACAGTGAGTAGAATTTAGCCCAATAAATGCAATATCTTCCCCATTCTTTAATCATCACAGAAATAACCCTAGAAATTGTGTGTGTCATCTATGTTTAAGCCAAAAGGACAGAGATGCATGTTTTGGGAACCAGAATCAGACTATAGCAATCACAAGGCATTAAAGATTTTCATAAGCTTCTGTAATTACACCTAAACTAGACAGTTCTGTAGATCAGCTGCTCTTTCAAATTTGTCATCAGGTATGTTTTTACATATTTTTTTTTGTTCTGATGGTTTATGGTATAGAAACTCAAACTAACTTTGATGTGTGTGAATCCTTGAAAGCAAGGGAAAACAAATGAAAAAAGAAAATTTTCCTTTCCTTGGTTGTGATTCCATCTCTAGGCCGGTTCCACCGGTGCAGAAGCCCTCATGCACAGCTCACCTAGCCTGAAACACCTTTGAAGGTGAGGTAGAAGACTTTTTTAAAAAAATGAGCCCAGTTTTTTGCACCTACAATAGTGCAAGGTGCTACACTGTACATAGCTCTTAAATGGTTTTGGTGCTATGCTCTAGTAGGATAACATAAGTGAACACAAATCTTTCCAGGTAAGTAAAGAAAGAACTGGTTTTCAAATTAATAATGATTACTAGTAACAGTAACCACTGACAATAACGCACAACTATCTGCAGAACTACAATGTGCTTTATAGAACACAGAGCGAGATACAGTTCCTGCCATGAAAAGCTTACAATCAAACACATATAGATAAAACATGAGACAACCTTGAAAGGAAGGGAAGGTGTGGGGAGATCAATGGTGCAGAGGCCAATCCTGGAAAGATTCATGAAGGAAGTAGGGGTTGAGTGAGAGAAACTGAAGGAGAAGAAGGGCTTGGGGTGGACAAAAGCATTGTCCAAGTGTTGGGAGCAACAGGGCAGGAGGTGCAGGGCCACTATGAGGTGGAGCAAATAGTAAGGAGTCATGAGTGGGAGCAACATAAAAAGAGAGAGGGGCTGTAAGAGGATGAAAACAGAAGCCTGTGGAGCACAGGAGAGGGCATGTGTAATTTGTTGGGGATTTTTTTAACCTTTTAACCTTGTAGGCACAGCCTCTCATTGGGGCCACATCATCTTCGGGGGAGCTCACATCCCTTTACAGGGTACAGCACACTACCCCAGCCAGACAACACCACTGGTTGGCTGAGTAGGTGGGTGTGTGTGGGTGTGTGTACTGAGGATCTGTGGTTGTTTCCTCCCTTCCCCTGTTGAGATACTTTATGTACTCAAGGAAGCAGGGAAGGAGCAGTGCCTGTGCTCTTTGAAGAGGAGGGGACTGAATTTCTTCCTGGTTCTTATGCACTCTGTGCTGTGGATATCAGCGCATTACCTCACATCCTTGCCCTATTTTGCACCGGGATAAGGCCCAGACAGAATTTTACTCTTTGATTTGAATATTGTCAGCCCTGCAGGACTAGCACAGGTCTGGGAGAGTGAACTGAGTTATTTTTTGCCTTGCACATTATCAAATTTGATACAGTCTCGCACAGTGTTCTTGCCAGCAAGTTAAAGAAGTATGGGCTGGATGAATGGACGGTAAGGTGGATAGAAAACTGGCTGGATGGTCGTGCTCAACGGGTAGTGATCAATGGCTCCATGTCTAGTTGGCAGCCGGTATCAAGTGGAGTGCCCCAAGGGTCGGTGCTGGGGCCGGTTTTGTTCAATATCTTCATCAACGACCTGGAGGATGGTGTGGACTGCACCCTTAGCAAGTTTGCAGATGACAGTAAACTGGGAGGAGTGGTTGATACGCTGGAGGGTAGGGATAGGATACAGAGGGACCTAGACAAATTAGAGGATTGGGCCAAAAGAAATCTGATGAGGTTCAACAAGGACAAGTGCAGAGTCCTGCACTTAGGACGGAAGAATCCCATGCACTGCTACAGACTAGGGACCGAATGGCTGGGCAGCAGTTCTGCAGAAAAGGACCTAGGGGTTACAGTGGACGAAAAGCTGAATATGAGTCAACAGTGTGCCCTTGTTGCCAAGAAGGCTAATGGCATTTTGGGCTGTATAAGTAGGGGCATTTCCAGCAGATCGAGGGACGTGATTATTCCCCTCTATTCGGCACTGGTGAGGCCTCATTTGGAGTACTGTGTCCAGTTTTGGGCCCCACACTACAAAAAGGATGTGGATAAATTGGAAAGAGTCCAACGGAGGGCAACAAAAATGATTAGGGGGCTGGAGCACATGACTTATGAGGAGAGGCTGAGGGAACTGGGATTGTTTAGCCTGCAGAAGAGAAGAGTAAGGGGGGATTTGATAGCTGCTTTCAACTACCTAAAAGGGGGTTCCAAAGAGGATGGATCTAGACTGTTCTCAGTGGTAGAAGATGACAGAACAAGGAGTAATGGTCTCAAGTTGCAGAGGGGGAGGTTTAGGTTGGATATTAGGAAAAACTTTTTCACTAGTAGGGTGGTGAAGCACTGGAATGGGTTACCTAGGGAGGTGGTGGAATCTCCTCCCTTAGAGGTTTTTAAGGTCAGGCTTGACAAAGCCCTGGCTGGGATGATCTAGTTGGGGTTGGTCCTGCCTTGAGCAGGGGGTTGGACTAGATGACCTCCTGAGGTCCCTTCCAACCCTGAGATTCTATGATTCTATGAAAGATTTTTAAACTAAAGTACATTGGCAAGGCCACCTGTGCAGCCCTACTTTCACCTTCACATTATCATCTCACTGATATGCGTGCAATCAGACTGGCTTCAAATGATGCACACAGTTAACCTGGTAGTCCCCACAAAAGCAGTACTAACTATAGTAGCTGCTAGTAGGAGAAGGCTGTTATCCTAGGGGAGGGAAGGCCCATTGATAGCAACCACATGGTGGTGGTTGTGGAGGAAGCCCAACCCAGTTCTCTCTCCCCCTACCTGTGAGATGGAGGAATTCCTGCCCCATGTGATGCCCCCAGGGGGGGGGGCGGGGAAGGCTGCTGGGGCTGGCTGGAGGCAGTGGGTGTGGGTCTGGCTGGAGGCAGGGCAGGGGCTGGAGACAGGGGCTAGCTGTAGGCAGTGGGTGTGGGTCTGGCTGGAGGCAGGGCAGGGGCTGGAGACAGGGGCTAGCTGTAGGCAGTGGGTGTGGGGCTGGCTGGAGGCAGGGCAGGGGCTGGAGACAGGGGCTAGCTTCAGGCAGTGGGTGTGGGGCTGGCTAGAGGCAGGGCAGGGGCTGGAGACAGGGGCTGGCTGCGGGCAGGGTGGAGGGTACTCACGAGGAGAGCGGCTCGGGGCAGCAGCGCACGGAGCAGCCTGAGCAGCAGGACACAGCCCAGGGCCAGCAGAGTAGCCAGAGGCCCGCCGGGGAGCAGGAGCAGCAGCAGGGCCTGGCCCCAGGGCCAGGCGGTGGCCCACGTGGCTCCCGCTCCCGCATTGCTGTGCCCCCGGCTGGGCTAGCAGCAGGGCCAGAGGAGAAATGAGGTCACTTCCTGGCCGGCCAGAGCCCATCAAATCCGCGGCACCGCCTCGCACAGCGGGGAAGCGGGTTACACATAGCCGGCGCCGGGTGAGCATCCCAGACATGCGGCTCCTGCAGGTAACTCTAGGGTATCCATATTTTCCCGGACATGTCTGACTTTTTGGAAATTCTTCCTGGACGGCAATTTAAGGACCAAAAAGCCGGACAAGTCCAGGAAAATACGGACGTATGGTAACCCTAAGATACGTCATTTCCTTTGAATACAACAAACTACAGGATAGGTTACAAAAAGAGTAACAGAAAATGCATCTGTAACTAGGACTGGTCAAAATGTTTCAAAATTTGAAGGCTGTTTTTTTTTTTTTAATACAAAACCAGGAAATGTTCACAAACATTTCTGTGAAAAATGTATCCCATTTTTATCCATATCTATCAATAACCCAGCCTGGAAAACATATTTAAAACCGTGTTTTTAACTTCATAGCTGCACTTCCATTTTTTATTTCAATTCTTTACCCTAGCTGTCAAATAAAACCTTGGCAAATTGTGATTTTTAAATAGTTCATATTCACAATCAAACAAATCACTGAAAAGTTTCATTTTCTTTCTTATGTTCCTGCCAAACTGCAAAACACCCAGACACCAAGCAATGGGTGTTTAGACATATTCTGACAACTTCTCTTTCTCTATTTTTTTGGTCTTTACCATGGTGAAAATGCCATGCTTGGTAAAGTAAGATCAAACCAATACAGCTGATTTACAAAACAAAAACAAAAACAAACACCCTTAAAGGAACCGAATGCATAAAAAACAATTTGGTGGCAATATGGGAGTTTAAACAGCACATTTATTTACATTTATTTTTGTGCTGTCATACATCAGCACTGAAGGCCTGATTCAGAACACGTACAATTTCCCTTTGAAGTTTTGGCTGCTTTTTTAATAATGGCAAATAAATTAAAGTACAACACAAATCATAAAACTGGGCTTTCGTGTTCTTGATTTACAAACTGTTATTATCTGATGTTTGCAAACAAATACAATATCAACACCACACCTTTATTCCCAATAATCTTTCACAGAAAAAGTCACTGATATACCTTTCTACATCAAATCCTTCTCTTCTAAACTTAGTTATCTTCTTTTTTCTCTCTGAGTCATTCTGCTTTTATTTTAATTCACTGAAAACAGTTTATTCTAGTTTTCTGAAGACAAAAAGGGAGTAGAAAATCTGCAGTGTCTGCACATGTCAACCTCTTATTGCGTCAGTGTTTGCTGTACTCCTGACTGAATTTGCGGTGTAGTTGAATGAAAGAATAGTGTACTCGGTCTTCTTGGTCAAGTTACCTAGCAGGAGCAAATTCAGAATAAATATTAATTAAGTTTAAGTGGACCAGTCTCCCAATGAAAGTTGTACAAGCACCATGACTAAAATAATTTAAAATTAGAATGGAAAAGACATTCAGTAATATGATCTATAGAGGAGGGAATAATCCTGCACTAGCAGAACAGATCTTTTCCATCTCTAACGTCTTTGATTATGTCATTATTTATGGGTCTTCTCCAAAGCAGTCTCTTACAAACATGAGTTTTTCTTAAAGAGTGATGCAAAAACCTGAGAACAACCAAAATCACATGTGGTATGGCCCTCCCACTGTAGATTTGATAAGGTACAGTGCACCTGCAACCATAACATGCTGACAGTGTTATTCATTGTCATAAACTAGGTAGAGTTGAGTCAGGTCAACAGGATGAAAAAACAGACCTCCAAGGAAAAAGTGAGTTATTCAGGAAGTAGAGTAGGTGATTTAGCCTGTGGCACTCTTCCCTCTGAATCAGTGTTGATCTAATGCCAAAAGTGTGCTGGAGGAGCTGTTATCTTCTGGATGAGATATAACAAAAGCCCTAACTATTAAAGCATTGAAAATATCTCCTCCCAGTTTTTGCTTAAAGTAAGTGTATTTACCTTGGTATCCATTTTAACGGTAATGCCATTTTAAATTGGAGAAGTTACTCCTTATTTCCCCTCTTTGAAATAATGTGTAGGTAGAGATTCTCTAGGTTTTAGTCAGGAGGAGAGGATGGAAGAGGACAAAGCATGGGCCAGATCAGATGAGAAACATTCACATAAAAAAGAATCTGACACATCAGAAAAGGGCAGACAAATAAACAGTGACCAGTTTTTAAAGTGCTTGTAGACAAATGCAAGAAGTCTAAATAATAAGATGGGTGAACTAGAGTGCCTCGTGTTAAAGGAGGATATTGATATAATAGGCATCACAGAACCTGGTAGAGTGAGGACAAGCAATGGGACACAATCATTCCGGGGTACAAAATATATTGGAATGACAGAACAGGTCATGTGTGTGTGTGCGGGAGGAGGGAGTGGCACTATATGTGAAAGAAAATGTAGAATCAAAGGAAGTAAAAATCTTAAATGAATCCACATGTTCCATAGAATCTCTATGGATAGTAATTCCATGCTCTAACAGTAGGGATCTATTATCGACCACCTGACCAGGACAGTGATAGTGACGATGAAATGCTAAGGGAGATTAGAGAGGCTATCAAAATAAAGAACTCAATAATAGTGGGGGATTTCAATTATCCCCATATTGACCGGGTACATGTCATCTCAGGATGAAATGCAGAGACAAAATTTCTCGATACATTAAATGACTGCTTCTTGGAGCAGCTGGTACAGGAACCCACAAGGGAAAAGGCAATTCTCAATTTAGTCCTGAGTGCAGCGCAGGATCTAGTCCAAGAGGTAACTATAACAGGACCGCTTGGAAATAGTGACCATAATATAATAACATTTAACATTCCTGTGGTGGGAGGAACACATCAACAGCCCAATACTGTGGCATTTAATTTCAGAAAGGGGAACTATGCAAAAATGAGGAAGTTAGTTAAACAGAAATTAAAAAGGTACAGTGACTAGAGTGAAATCCCTGCAAGCTGCATGGACACTTTTCAAAGACACCATAATAGAGGCCCAACTTAAATGTATACCCCAAATTAAAAAACACAGTAAAAGAACTGAAAAAGAGCCATCGTGGCTTAACAACCATGTAAAAGAAGCAGTGAGATATAAAAAGGCACTTTTTAAAAAGTGGAAGTCAAATTCTAGTAGGTAAATAGAAAGGAGCATAAACACTGTCAAATTAAGTGTAAAAATGTAATAAGAAAAGCCAAAAAGGAGTTTGAAGAACAGCTAGCCAAAAACTCAAAAGGTTTTTTAAGTACATCAGAAGCAGGAAGCCTGCCAAACAACCAGTGGGACCCCTCGACGATGGAGATACAAAAGGAGCACTTAAAGATGATAAAGTCATTGCGGAGAAACTAAATGAATTCTTTGCTTCAGTCTTCACGGCTGAGGATGTTAGGGAGATTCCCAAAACTGAGCCATCCTTTGTAAGTGACAAATCTGAGGAATTGTCACAGACTGAAGTGTCACTAGAGGAGGTCTTGGAATTAATTGATAAACTTAACAGTAACAAGACACCAAGACCAGATGGCATTCACCCAAGAGTTCTGAAAGAACTCAAATGTGAAATTGCGGCACTATTAACTATGGTTTGTAACCTGTCTTTTAAATCAGCTTCTGTACCCAATGACTGGAAAATAGATAATGTAATGCCAATATTTAAAAAGGGCTCTAGAGATGATCCCGGCAATTATAGACCGGTAAGTCTAACGTCAGTACCGGGAAAATTAGTTGAAACAATAGCAAAGAATAAAATTGTCAGACACATAGAAGAACATAAATTGTTGAGCAAAAGTCAACATGGTTTCTGTAATGGGAAATCATGTCTTACCAATCCAGGGGTAGGCAACGTATGGCACAGGTGCCAAAGGCTGATTTTCACGAGCTGATTTTCAGTGGCACTCACACTACCTGGGTCCTGGCCACCGGTCGGGGGGGGGGGTGGATTCCATTTTAATTTAATTTTAAGTGAAGCTTCTTAAACATTTTAAAAACCTTATTTACTTTACATGCAACAATAGTTTAGTTATATATTAAAGACTTATAGAAAGAGACCTTCTAAAAATGCTAAAATGTATTACTGGCACGCGAAACCTTAAATTAGAGTGAATAAATGAAGACGCGGCACACCACTTCTGAAAGGTTGCCGACCCCTGTACTAATCGATTAGAGTTCTTTGAAGGGGTCAACAAACATGTGGACAAGGAGGATCCAGTGGACATAGTGTACTTAGATTTCCAGAATGCATTTGACAAGGTCCCTTACCAAAGGCTCTTACATAAATTAAGTTGTCATGGGATAAGAGGGAAGATCCTTCATAGATTGAGAACTGGTTAAAAGACAGGGAACAAAGGGTAGGAATAAATTGTAAATTTTCAAAATGGAGAGTGGTAACTAGTGGTGTTCTCCAAGGACCAATCCTATTCAACTTATTCATAAATGATCTGGAGAAAGGGGTAAACAGTGAGGTGGCAAATTTTGCAGATGATACTAATCTGCTCAAGATAGTAAAGACCAAAGCAGACTGTGAAGAACTTCAAAAAGATCTCACAAAACTAAGTAAGTGGGCAACGAAATGGCAAAGGAAATGTAATGTGGATAAATGTAAAGTAATGCACATTGGAAAAAATAACCCCAACTGTCCATACAATATGATGGGGGCTAATTTAGTTACAACTAATCAGGAAAGAGATCTTGGAGTCATCGTGGATAGTTCTCTGAAGACACCCATGCAGTGTGCAGCGGCAGTCAAAAAAGCAAACAGGACGTTAGGAATCATTAAAAATGGGGTAGAGAATAAGACGGAGATTATCTTTTTGCCCTTATACAAATCCATGGTAAGCCCACATCTTGAATACTGCGTACAGATGTGGTCTCCTCATCTCAAAAAAGATATATTGGCATTAGAAAAGGTTCAGAGAAGGGCAACTAAAATGATTAGGGGTTTGGAACAGGTCCCATATGAGGAGAGATTAAAGAGGCTAGGACTTTTCAGCTTGGAAAAGAGGAGACTAAGGGGGGATAGGATAGAGGTATATAAAATCATGAGTGGTGTGGAGAAAGTGAATAAGGAAAAGTTATGTACTTGTTCCCATAATATAAGAACGAGGGGCCACCAAATGAAATTAATGGGAAGCAGGTTTAAAACAAATAAAAGGAAGTTCTTCTTCACTCAGTGCACAGTCAACCTGTGGAACTCCTTGCTTGAGGAGGTTGTGAAGGCTAGGACTATAACAGGGTTTAAAAGAGAACTAGATAAATTCATGGCGGTTAAGTCCATTAATTGCTATTAGCCAGGATGGGTAAGGAATGGTGTCCCTAGCCTCTGTTTGTCAGAGGGTGGAGATGGATGGCAGGAGAGAGATCACTTGATCATTACCTGTTAGGTTCACTCCCTCTGGGGCACCTGGCATTGGCCACTGTCGGTAGACAGGATACTGGACTGGATGGACCTTTGGTCTGACCCAGTATGGCCGTTCTTATGTTCTTAATGTTTAATGTGGCAAATACAGATTGGTTGACATGAACCACCATAGAGGAGGTTGCTTTACAAAAGTAGTCAAATACTCTCTGTGTATTATCTGATATGCCCAGTCCTGTTTTCACTGAAGTCAATTGCAAAACTCCCGTTGCTTTAATGCAAAAAAAGAAAAAAAGTCAGGTCAGTGTCTGTAAAGCACTTAGAAAGCTTTCAGAACAAAAGATGCAGCTTATCAATATTTTTCTTTATTTGCTATTGATTTATATTTTTAACCATGAAAATCAGACTATATAATACTCTCTGGGGATCTATTTGATCTTTAGTACATTGTTTAGAAGACAAATGGGTGATTCATTGTATGTTTTCAGTGTGTATGTGTGTGTATTTCCCCCCAAACTTTACTATGTCTGCGATAAAGCATTAAATGTGGTCAAGCAGATTTAATTTCCCGTTCTCTTTAAAAGCACTAGGTAAAAACTTATCTTCATTAAGTGCCACTGGGAGTCTGGCACCACATAACTAATCAGAGAATTCAGTAGCTTCATGTCCATGTGATGCCTCAAGTTCAAAGGAGACCAAGACATCCTGTTTGGTGTTTTGTTTCACTCAAGCTATTAAAACTGCCCAGGCCTCCTTAAGTGTATTTTTAAGGTAATCTTCTTTATTCCTCATCAATAACACTAACCATTATAAAATCCAATGTCAGCCTAGATAATTTTCAAATTTGCAGCATGATTAAAAAAATCAGTAACCATCAGTGGAATGGAAGCACAGAAACTCTTGATGGATGCTCCCATTTCTATTCTATTATTGTTTTTCATAGACCTCTAAGCACTTTGGTTCAAACTTTGTGACCCTGATGCCTCTATGCCAAGATGTAGGTAGGCATGCTGGGAAATTTGCCAGAGATGTGTGTTGTATGCAGGAATGTATACATCCAAGAAGGGTCAGGAGAAAAAAGGTATGTATCAGTACACAGACCCTCTCTTCTAAAGTGCTCTTTAAAACAACAATTAGTGGTAGCTGATACCACTAGAAAAATAAAGTTTTGCACATACGGTCACTTTCTCTTCATAAGGTATATAAACATGACAATTTTTATACACTCTTCCTTTGATCTAGTTAAATTAAATTATGAGATTTGAATCAATAGGTTATCACTTGATCCGTAGATCTGTTCCCATGACCTGATAAAGACTGTGTAGCTTTAACAAATGTGCTTACTTATTTATGTTTAGCTTAATAAGAAAATATTAAATGCATCTTGTTTGTGTTAATTTTTATGGTATAGACTAAATAAGAGATTAAATACTATATACCATATTTTATTTCTTACATTAAATGTTCTGAAATATTGGAGAAAATGGGTACGTACATTTTAAAGCTGCCCCCAGATGCTGCTTTTTAAAAATCTTACCAACCTTGTTAGTATTTACAGGAATCACATTCAAACAAATAACCTGATCAAAAAAAATAATTTCTCCAGTGTATGAAATTTCAAAAGTTTTCATTTGGAGTAAATTATGAACAGCATTTGAAAATAAAGGATTTAATTTACAGGTCTCATATCTGAGACTATAGGTAATGGCTATCCTACTAAAAGAAAGAAAAAAAGATAGCATTAGTAACATCAATAGTTAGCTTGCCAGAAGTTGGAAAGTATTTTCTGTGAAAAATCTTGAAAGAAACAAAAATTGATCATTTTTTCAAAAGTTTTGTGTGTGAAAATTTTCCATTTCTTTGGATGGAAAAATCAAAAGGGTTTTGTTTTTTTAACTGAAAAGTAAAAATATTCTAAAGGAACTAAAATTTTCCATGAACATTTTTGAGTTGAAAAAAGGCTATTTTTTACTGAAAAAAAATTCTGGATGAAAAATTTCAACTGGCTCTACTGGCAGCATGAGAATCCCGTGCAGAAGATTTTAAGATAGGGTTTTTTTCCACGCTTTAAGCCTGATTTGACATAGAGAAAAAAAACCTTAGAACCGGACTTTTTAAAGAAGAGTCGATGCAGAACTGCTCACACACAATGTCTGTGCAATCACACTTGTAATGTGCATGACTGCAGGCACAAATTGGGTAATAGTATATATGCAAGTGATTATCTGATTCATATCCAAACACAGTAATGACATGTGCAAATTAGGCATGCAATTGTGCACCTACCACTTTTAAAAATCAGACACTTCATGTACAAGGAAATCATATAAATATAGGGCTGGAAGGCACCTCAAGCGGTCATAGTCCAGCCTTCCAAGCTTGAGGCAGGATCAAGTAAACCTAGACCATTCCTGACAGGGGTTTGTCTAGCCTGTTCTTAACCTCCAATGATTGGGATTTCATAACCTCCCATGGTAACCTACTATGGTACTTACCTAGTCTTACAGTTTTTCCTAATATCTCACCTACATCTCTCTTAATGCAGATTAAGCCAGTGACTTCTTGTCCTGCCTTCAGTGGACATTGAGAACAAATTGATCTCTGTACTGCTCTTTACAACAGCCCTTACAATATCTGAAGTTTCCCGCCCCTTCCCCCCATTTTTTAATGCTAAAGTTTTGTGACTTTAAGATTGCGAAGCAAGTACAAGTAGAACTGAAGCTGCTACACAAATCCATGCATCACCACAATTTGCACTACCCAAAGGATGGCAGACATTTATTTTGGAAGTTTTTGGCAGTGCAGCCAAAGAGCCATCATTCCAGGGTGTATATAGGGGATGAGGATGAGAAGGCTACATGACAAAAGAGACAGAGGGAAACTCAATACATATCAATAATTAGTAAATATGAGCAACCAGAATGGAAGAGAACTTTGATGGATTGGCAATATTTAGTTGTTTTTGTATGGTATCTTATTCTTGGCTTGCTCTTACTTTACTGAACAATCTTCCAGAAATCTGCATTTTGGATAAATTTGTGCATGCTGTTTGAATCTTAATCAACGGGAAAAACTGAACATAAAAATGTGCTGCTTTTTTATACATTTTAAAGTACACTGCTTTTTATTAGGAAAACTGCTTCTGCTTCTTCCAAGTTATCTTCATGAAACTGGGGGAAATATTAAATCATTTTAATATTTCTCATGTGATTTCTCATGAGAGAAGGAATGTGAAGTTTCCCTCCTATAGTGAATATTTATATATTATATTAACACTTACAAACCTGGTGCCTATTCCTGAAATTATTACAGTACTCATTTCAGTAAATCTTAATCATGCTGGTAGAGTAGTCCCACTTAAGTCAGCAGGACTATTCAAGTGAATAAAGATTTGTGGAATCTGACCCTACATTCAAGCACTTCCAACAGTTTATGGTGGTTCACTGATAGAAGCATGAACAATCACCTTTTGACAAAATATATTTTAAATATTGATAAAAAGTAATAATTTTTATCATGTTCTGATATTGCCAACTTGTGCATTCTGTTGCAAATCTCATCAGTTTGGTACCTGTATTAAACTCCAGCTGCTGGAATCAAGAAATCGCATGAGCATCTCAGCTTTCTTTAAAAAGAAAGTTTTGAGTTCTCATGGCTGCAGAGAAAAGCTTGAAAATGTGGAGCAAGCGTATGTTAAGAGTTCACAAACAACCAGAGGAAAAAAACCTCCCGCCAAATTTCTTATTTTTAATATATCTAATGATTTTGGGGGACTTGACTCAAGATTTTTTAACTTTTGGATTGGCAATACAATGTTCCATTTTAGTTATTGGTTAAAATTCAAGCATAATGCACAATATTGCACATAAGGTAGATTTCTGCAACTACACTGTCCTGGGTAGGATTGCAGGATTGGGCCCCATCAGCGAATGTTCAACCAAAACAACTCCAAATATGATTCCACGGGTTTTTCTTTTCTATTTAATCTCTAAATGTTCACAAAAAACTCCTTCACCTTTGTTTTAAATTTGATATCTGTTTTATGTTGAATGTTTTACAAAAATAACAGAAAACAAGACAATTGTTTGGATCAAACGTAAATGAGTCTAGAAAATAGCATTAGACAAGTGAGGGATCCCTGGTGCTGACACCAGTCAAGCATGAAGTGTACTTGATACTGGGACAGTGTGAAAGAGATGAGTTTGCAGACCAGAAAACAGATGGCCCCTTATCACCCCCTGGGGCTAAACACACAGCAGAAAACTTCAGAGATGCCTTTACCTTTACCCTGTCTGTCCCTATCAGGATAGGATCTGTTATATTAAGGGTTATTGCCTCTCTAGCCCTCCCTGTGATCAGCTTTTGAAGTCCATGGCCAAGAGGCCAGTGTGAGAATATCACCACAGATAAGAGGTGTTTGAAATTTTCAGGACAAGAATCCATGGAACCCTTCATAGTCCAGCAGGGAACCACAAACTCAAGCTAATATCTTCTAATCCCCTGTTGGTTTCAGAACTACCCACCATAAAAAGCATAACTGGCTGTTTATTTGTGCAGCCAAACGATAACATCTTAAAGTTATAGTCTGCCTTAAGTAGTGGGGATATGAAGCCCAAGAAATGAACCATCCAAGCTCATAATCAAAATTGTGTGTGCTCTCTCCTTCTCTGCCTAATGAGATGTAAACATTTTGGCCACTAATTCTTTTTTTGAATATTAATCAAATATAGTGGTCAAAAATCACAAAAGAATAGCTCTGCCCCAAAATCAAATGTCTTGCAATGTAGTTTTTTGAAGCTTTGGACAATATGTTAAGAAATGTTCCCATGACACAGCCAAGTAAATACTTGTGGCACATTTCTATTTATTACAAAGAATACTTCAATCCTAAAACATAAATCATGCTCTTCTAATAAAGGCTTCACAAATTCCCAAAGAGAAGCTGAATTCCCAGTGCACCAATGCTGCAAAAAATCAGACCCTTCCTTTTATGTAAAAATTCACATTTTGGAGACTTCTTTCAATATTTTCCTCTCAGAACCCAATCCTGTGGAATGCCAAGAAACTCATGCAAGTTGCTGAGCACCCTCGACAACCTTCAAACAGACCCTAAAACTTAATTTTTATTGGTTTTCTTTGCCTCATAATTTTGTCAAGTTTAAAATATCCTGACTGGAACAAAATCCTTCTCCATCACCCTCCCTCTTACAATGGATTACCCAAACCTTTCTGATATCAGGCAAAAGTGTGGATTTACTGAGTTTAAATTGCAGAATCTAGAGAATATGACGCCAAAATATTTATTGCCAGGGTTGCATTAGTTATTATCTCATCATCATTCAGTGCATCTATCATAGCACAAAGGGAAAAATAATGTGAGTGGGAGAGGAGATAAAGGAAAAGCAGTGAGAGAGAAAAATGTT
The DNA here is from genome assembly GCA_037349315.1 of Chelydra serpentina. Taxonomy (NCBI): domain Eukaryota; kingdom Metazoa; phylum Chordata; order Testudines; family Chelydridae; genus Chelydra; species Chelydra serpentina. Next base: position 25,347,743 of record JBAIAC010000048.1, read on the forward strand.
TCTTAATGGTGCAGTGGGTTCTCCTTCCATTGTAATCTATCCTCCGCCCTGTCACCAGCAAACTACCTTAAATCAAGTAACTGGCACCTGATGTATTCTGCAGATGGGTCAGCACTGTATATCTGGAACACGGAATACAGGTGGTTTTTCACTTGCGCTTGTTAGTTAACTAGCTAGAAGACACGTCTTCTATTTTTTTGGGGGGAAAGCAAAGGAAAATATCTCCTGGATCATTCACAAAAAGCAAGAGTAAGTGAAGGAGTAGATCCATTCAGTGTTTATCTATTAATACATTTAGTTGTCTTCACTTCCTCCTTAGGCAGCCTCTTCCTGGAAGGAGTAAGTGACAGTTCCAGAGATAAAATCTAAGTATATTAGTTAGCCAGATGAATTTTTGAAAATGTTGGACACAACAAAATCAGTGCTAAGAAGAGTTCTGTATAGCTCAGATATGCTTTGGATAAGCATCCAATTAGGGGCATGTAGTACAACCACCAATTTATTCATCAACATATAATGGCATTTGTTTCTCAAAGAACTAGGGCCTTATAATGAAACTTGTAAGAGATCTTATATAGATAATTTCATGTCTTCACCTTGAAGCTTCTTTATATGGTAAACATCTTAAACTATGGGGCAGGCCTCCCAAGGGAGGCATGGGAATGTGTCAAGGGAGGCTCATGCTTTGTGGTTTTTGGTTTTTTAAAGAGCTCTGGCTGTCAGCCATGGGTGGCTAGGGCTCGTGCTGAAGGACCATGCACACCTGGGAGGTGGGGATGAAGGGGCGAGCCAGAGCCCTGCCACCTGGGTTGGGCTCTCCTCTCCCCCACCCCCAATTCCTCACCTGGAGGTGGCGGGGCTCCGGCTGTCAGCCCCAGGTAGGTAGTAGCAGTGCAGAAGTAAGGGTGCCAATGGGGCGCTAAGTCTGCTGTGAAAAGTGATATTGCTGAATATCACTTTTCACATTGCCACCCTTACTTCTGTGCTGCTGCTGGCACAGATCTGCCTTCAGAGCTGGGCACCCAGCCAGCAGCCGCTGCTCTCCGCTCTGCCTTCAGAGCTGGATGATGGTATATGTACTTAGGGGGTGGGGGGCTGTAAATGACTACAGACACAAAAAAGAGGGACCCAGTCAAATAAGTTTGAGAACCACTGATCTAGAGAGGATCCAAACAGTATACAGCTAACTCATATATCTGTTCCACCTCTAAAACATCTAACAGAATACATTTCTCCCTTCTGATACAGATAGAGTTTTGGGATCTTCTATATTTCAGATGTATTACACCAGAAATTCAGATTACGTGTCTGATCTGACACTCACAGAAATCAACAGCAAAGCTGTAACAGATTTCAGTGATGTCAATTCAGGCCTTAGAAATGGAAGACGTGGATGACTGATGGAATGCTGCCAACAATCTTGACAACTGCTTTGATGAGGAGAATCTACCACCCACTCTATAGCATGCAATAATTCAACCAGTATTAAAGAAATCACTGCAAGAGATCTCACAAACTCCCATTGTTTAACCTCCCTTTCCCAAGCAAGCTAATGGAGAAGACGCCAATACTGCAATTATCCTGTATCTCTCTTGATCAAGCCTGGGTATAGTAAAGGAACCAACACTTGTTGCTTTGGTAGATAACCTTCTTCTGTCTGTAATAGGGGAAGTACATCCAAGTCATCCAGGTGGCCTCGGTGGAGCCTTTGATACCATTGGTTACCAAGTACTCCTGACCCGTCTCCAAGAGGCAGCAGGAATGAATGGAAATTCCCTGGCGCAGCCACCTTCCTCTGAGATTGAGATTCACATTATGGACAACTGTTCCTCCACATCCAAGCTCTGACCTGCAGAGTACCACATCTCCTGTACATCAAAAGTAAACAGCACTGTCTGCTGTCCAACCCAAATCACCCCTTGGATGAAAAGCAGCAGGCTAACAGGGAATCCCGAAAAAATGAGGTAATACTGAACTCTCAAAGCTCATACTTTGTTGGGCTGGCTGTTTGCTTGTAGAGAGAGGAAATTTGATATGGCATCAGTGAGACACAATGACCATGGAACCCTACAATTTACACATTTTTGTAAACTAGAACTGCACTTAAAAAGATACCAAAACAACATTCATTTTCTATGTTATCTATCATATATTTATATGGGCTTCCTTTGCCTGTTTCCTTTATAATAATATTATGTTATATGTATATTACAGTAACTCCCAGAAGACCCAATCAGGACTGGAACTCTGTAATGCTAGGTGCTGTACAAACACAGAGGAACACATGGTCCTTGACCTAAAGAGTTTAAAATCAATCTAAGGTACTCTGTATCAGACTTTACAACATTCTCTTGTGAGCCCGCTGGACAATGCAAAGTATGTCAAAAAACCCCCCACAGAGGATCAGTTATTGGAATATCCAAAATCGTTACTGAGAACAATTTATCAATCCTGGTGAAAGCAAGTAGCAAAGTCATGCTTATAGAGACAAGCCTAAGCCACTACGTTTAGCTCCAGATCAAACCTCCCCCAAGGATTAAGGGCTTTAGTTCAGATCCACCCCTTTTAAACATATCACAAATCTAATGCCACAGACAAACTGAAGAGAACTTCAAGAGATGATGTAGCAATTTTGAACCTGGGAAAAAGCTTCAGGAGGCCACACATGACTGAAGAGACAGAGAAAGAACCAAATAATTTGTTTTGATGGAAGACAGCAGCCGTAATGAGCACCCAACAAAAGAGCAAAAACCACATACAAATATTATTTACTACTCCCCGAGACTTCATAGATTCTAATGTCAGAAGGGACCATTATGACCTAGTCTTGCTTCCTGCATAACATATGCACCGTAGAATTTCACCAAGTAATTCCTAGAGCAAGTCCATAACTCCTGCATGAGCTAGAGCACACCTTTTAAAAACACATTGTAACCGGGCATATGACTCACCCCTGCGGCGCCTCCTGCTGGTCTCTCAGGGAATTAGCGTTCTAGCCTCCAGAGCACCCGCTGCAGGCCAGTGTCCCGCTTGCCGCTGGGCCCCAAGTCCCTCCTGGTCCCGGTGCCCCTTTGACTGGGGTGCTGACCCCTGGCAGTACCCCTTCAGTCTGTTGGGTCTCCACACCCCGGGGAACTCCCACCCACTATTCCTACCTCACCTCAGTCTTTGGCTACTGCTCAGTCACCGTCTAGCCCCCATTCACTGGGGCAGACTGCAGTATATTCGCCACTCATCACAGGCAAGAGGGATTTTGACCTGCTGCTTCTGCCTACCCATGGGCTGCTCCCTGCAACCCAAGTACCCTTTATGGCCTTACCCTAGGCCTGCAGCCTGGGGGGTTTCCAGGCCAGAGCTCCCCCAGCTACTCTGGCCTTCCCCCATCCCTACTCTACCTCAGGTACTCTCTCAGCATCCCAGCAGCCAGGCTCCTCTCCCTCAGCAAGCTAGAGGGAGAGTTCTGCTAGCTCCTGGCTTTCCTGTCCTTTATAGGGCCAGCTGGGTCTGTTTGGGGCATGGCCCCCAGCTGCGGCTGCTCCGCCCATCAGCCCAGCTTTTCCCCTGCCCCAGCCCTCTCCCAAGGCTGTTTTAAGCCCTTCCAAGCAGGATCGGGTGACCACCCCGCTACACACATATAATCTTGACTGAAAGGGTTCAAGTAATGATGGATCTATCATACTAGATAAGTTGCTTCAAAACATGTGTCTTACTTCTACTCTGAATTTGTCAACTTCAAACATTGGATTTTAGATTAAAGACCCCTCTACTGGCAGACATATTTTCACATTAGCGTGTGTACACTGTGATCAAATATCTGAAGAGCAGAGCAGAAACCAGGGTTCAAATTGCCCATTCTACCTCTGAGCTCCAAGAAGCACCACCAGGACCCAATAAGGATGAGGGCTTGATCTGCAGGATGTGAGCACAGCTAATCCAAGAAACGGGAGCTGTAGAGCAACCCGAATTTGCACATTACGTTTTACAGCAGAAGGCAATATGTCTCTTGGAAAAATAATGATGTTTAGGACGTTAGTGAGTCTTGCGCTGTGATGAATGAGACAGGCCCTGTGCTGTGATGAGAGGGTGCCCCGTTCCCTGTGCTGTGATGGGAGGGTTCCCTATTTCCTGTGCTGTGAATGGTGGGATGTGTTCAGTGCTTTACAACTGATTTCATTAGTCACAGTCGAAGTATCCGATAATGCAATATTGATTTCAACAAGCTTAGAGAAGTCATTTAGATTTCTTCAAGAAAAATGCACAAGGATAGTAAACCAACACATCCTGGGCAATATAATGGGCCTGCAGTACATTAACTTAGAGTGAGTTGGAACCCATGGATTCCATATACTTGAGCAACCGTGCATCACTAATTTGACACAGCAGTAAGTAGGTATCCAACCTGACACTGAATGATTTACTCTTTAAATGCCTGCAGTGGCATCTTTTCCTACTGCTAATTGTTGATCGCATTTTGCACCCTGGTGTCAAATAATCTCCCTGGGATAAGAGACTAAAACGACAGGAAAACTTCAGCAAATCATTATAGCTCTTAATGAAATGCAGTTGCCAAAGAAGATAACAGACCCAAAAACATCTTAAGTCTTGCTTGACACTTCTTTGTTTACAGTTTTTATGGAATGATCACTATTTAATGACCAATTGCCAATAATACTTACTTAAGTGGGAAAATGATATAAGGGACTTTACTGCAGACAGAATACTAAGGACTATACTATAAGACAAAAACATAAGGATACTATTACAGGGAGAAATTCTCTCTTTATGATAGCTAAATTTGAAATTGTTGCTTTTACTAGATCCAACAAACTGCAAATTTATGACCAGATCTGGCAGTCCTTTCTTAGATCTGTGTGCAGAGTATATTCAAATGGCATGAAAATATGACCTAGCACAGGCTATAGAAATTAACTATAAAACAAAGTACAGGACATACCAGCTACATCTCAGCATTCAAGATAAGGCTCAGCAAGCCAACCCAGAATCTTAGAATACCATACTCTCAACATCATTTCTCCTTCCTCCCTTAATGGAGATTTTTCATTACTTCAATATCAAAAAAGGTATTTTATGCTCATATATTTTTTATAATATACTATATATTATATTGAAATTTTTATGTTACTTTATTGAAAGTTTAATAAAAGGTTAGTCATAAAAGAGAAATACTAAGATTATTCGGTAACTGATATGGGCTTTCCCCTTAAATGTTTTTGGATTGTATTAAAATGAAGGTTCATATACCTCACTTGATCCACACAAAGAACTTCCAGTAATATCAATAGTTGCTCTGTATGAAGATCAAAGGCAGCAGTATATGGTCCTAATTTTGGTAAATCTTTTATTGAGTGCTACAGTAAACGGCCAATGGAATATCCATAGTAGTACATTGCGTGACGAAAGGTGCTATAGAAAATGCTCCGATTGATAGATAACATATATAAGTTTATACAAGCTGAATAGACAATCTATCTGTTTGTTTTGCATTTTTCATACAACTGTGTATTGTGCAACAAATTAATTTCATAAAGAGTCAAGCTTCAATATTACTTTTCTTCAGCCCAGTAAATTATACGCACATACATACTTGATGGTGTGGTGTACAGATTTGATTGGCCTGTGTTTAGGGCATGTGCCCTGTTACCATCTCACTTCTATTTAAGCTTTTGGGCCAGATCCTCAACTGAGGAAAACTGCCATAGTTCCACTGACCTGGGGATACACCAGTTCACCCCAGCCGAGGATAGTGCCCTTAGATGTCTGTGCATATATTTACAAGTAGCATCGTTAAGGAAATAATGCTGAAAACCTCTGCCTGCTAAGCAGGTAGAGGCTGTCAGCTGCACAGGAATGCCATTCTATCTGGATCATGATAGCTTGCTGAAAGAACAGCATATACAGACAGAGAGGCTACCATTGCATAGGGCCTCTCCACAAACAGTTTTTGTAATTGATTTAACGCACCAGTGTGGATATCGTTATACCGGTACAAAGGTGTTTTGTAAAGTCTCTGCAGAAACATTATGGGGTTTCACGGATTTAACCAATTGGTTTTTCTATCCATTTAGTTACATTGGTACAAAATTGTGTGCAGACAAGCTCTTAGTAACTTCAGCATGAGAGTAGTGTTCACATGTACCCCAGTTCAGGAAGGTACTAATGCATATGCTTAAGTCCATCCCTGTTCAGGAGAGCACTTAAGCACATATGTATGTATTACACTTAAGGCTTCAGTTCTCTGCTATATGTGAATTCAGATCGGAGACAGTAACAAGTGTCAGCTGCAGGGAGCTGGGTGTGGGTTCTCTCACATAACTGAACCACCCCCATCCTTTTCCTTACACTGGAGATGATATAGCTGGTGCAGAAGACACACACAACTTTCCGCCAGCAGAGAGTTCCTCTGCTCAGGAGGAAGTAGTCTATTGGTTATCACCAGTTGTTTAAAGCCCACTTTGTACTAAGCAGACCAAGGAATCCGGCCATAAACTTGTGCAATGGGACATAAGCATGTGTTTAAGTATTTTCCTGAATTGGGATCATGGAGCATGAGCAGCATTTCTGTGAGCAGGGCCGGCTCCAGCTTTTCGGCCGCCCCAAGCAACAACAACAACAACAAATGGCAAGGTGTCTGGAATAAAGTGGGACAAAAAAAGGCAATTCAGAGTGAAAAAGGGTGAAATCCTTACAACTGGGAATGAATGGACTAGTTTGGTAATCTCCATCCAGCCTTCTAAATTAATCAAATCAGAATTTTTGATTCTGGAGGACGGAGAAATTTAAGTTAAAGATCAATGTCTTTTGCTCGAAAGATCAAACAGCGAATAAAGGAACGTCACGATCAGTTGGAGAAGAAGGTTTGCATGGGAAAGTAGATTCAAAGAAAAAGAGGAGAAAATATCAAAACCAAAATTTTTCAGTTTTTGTTTAAAACATAACCCCAAACGCTTCAGCTGAATCACAACATTTAATAGAAAATACTATATTTTCATTAAAAAATCGATTTTTTTAAAGTTAGGGCTCGTCTACACTTACAACTCTATAGCAGCACCGTAGCTGCTGCTGTAGTGCTTCAATTTAGATACTACCTACACTGACAGGAGAAATTCTCCCATCGGCACAGGTAATCCACCTTCCCGAGAGGTAGAAGAATTCTTCCATTGACTTAGTGCTGTTTACACCCCTGAGCAACGTAGTTAGGCTGACCTAATTTTCTAGTGTAGACGAGGCCTTAGCTGAAAAGCTATTTTTCACCAAAGAAAAAAAACAGAGACAAATTTATTTATGAAACCTGTTGGGAGGAGGGAGGATCACAGATCCTGTTAGAAACATGGATAGTCTTCATGTAAGCATCTACTTTTTATTATATATGTATCCACAACCCACCCTTTGAAATCTTTTCGTCACTGATTTGCTGAGGTAAAGGTTCCTTAGAATACATTTTAACTCCAGTTAGGTTGCCTACCTATACAATAAAAAGAATTAATAAATAAGATCATAGATCTGATCAAAAACTGAAAAATTCACAATTTTTTCTAAACAAAATTTTTAATTTTCAAACCATTTCAACCAGCTCTCAAAAATTAAAATCAAATTATTTACAGCCAAATTTAAATGAAAATGGCGTACAGAGCAATTGTGAATAGAAACTGTCTCTCACGTTTTTTTCATTAGCAGCTTGGACCCCGAAAAGTATTTGAATACACAGCTGTATTGTGTTCCCATGCAACACATTCTATGTTGTGGTCATGCATAAAGCCAAATCTTGACTCCTTGGCAAAGCCCAAGTAACAGGGTTTGTGCACCCCTCTGAGAGAAGTGGTGGGTAAAGGAATCCCCCCTTCAGCAGCTGGCAAGATTAACTGGGGCCACAATTGCAGCCTCAAAACTGCAGAAACACCTGTGGCCCCTCTGCATCCTCTTCATAGGGTGTTTTAGCCAGTGGATTCACATGGCCCACTGGTCATGCCACCTCTCTCCCTTATTGTGTTCAAAACCCTTCTATAGAATTCCACTTCATGGTACGGCTTCTCCACGGCTCAGACTACCCATGAACTGCAACTGTGCCAGTTCTTCCACTCTTGACTCCTTCCACATCCTTTCAACAGACTGCTGGATTTGGCTCATAAATACTTGGTAAGCCGACCAAAAAAGGAATAGCTCTAGCTGTGTGCTGTGCAATAAGTTAGTCTGGTGACAGATCCTCTAGCACCAGCATTCCTATTCATAGAACTCAACTGTGCCTTTAAACTGCAGTGCTATATTAGGCATGGCAAGGAGCACCACCACCCCAGGGGAATATCAGGGAGAGGCTCTGCTTCACAGGCCATGCCTGGCATTGAATGGGAGCCAGGTGAAAGGGTATGGAGTAGTCGTTTGCTGCTGATGTATTCATTTACTGTTCAGAAGCTGAGACTGGGCAGTGGCCCAGACTACACTTATTTTAAATAAAGTAACATGCAGAAATGTGTGATTGCATTAATACAGGCTATAAATTAAATATGCTTCCCAAAATAACAGACCACATTCATTGGACACATAGCTGGTGAGACAAAGGCAGTTGGGAGTCTAAAGGAGTTAGCCAGCTGAGTTCACCGGTGGAGGAAGGTTTTTTAATTTTGTTTTGTTTCCCCCACCCCCTTTCCTTAACTTGAAGGTAACTCCACAAGGAAGAACCCACAATGGAAGGAAAATGGTGGGTTGCCAACACCACTGCTAGCTCTTTCTTTTCCTGCACCTGTGGGGTACCTAGTCAGACAGGCATCCTGACCCTGGAGCCGTCTACCAAGATCCTGGTTTTGACTTGCTTGGAATGCAGCCTTCATGTCCGAGCCAATGAAAGCCAGGCAAGGGAAATCACCTGGTGTGAGAGGTGTCTGTTGGTGGAGTCCTTCAGGAATGAGGTAAGAGAGCTGAAGGAGGAGGTGGCTAATTTGTGTAGCATCTGAGAGCATGAGGACTATATTGACAGGATGCAAATGGAAACATCTGGGATGAAGGATGCTAGCCAACTACAGATAACTACAGCAACACCAGAGGAGGAAAGAGAACTGGCTGCTCTGTGTGGAGGAGATTGGCTGCCTGCCACCTAGGGTAGGACACAGTGCTCCATCCTCCATGCAGGTCTCATTTCCAACGTGGTCAAGAACCAGTATGCTATACTGGCAACAGGAGGTGATGCCAATGACGGAAGAGGAGGAGCCATGTGCCATGAAGCCTGGGAGGCTCACGGCCACAGCACCTAACAGGAGGAGTGCTGGTGGCTGGGGACTCCCTTCTGAGGGGGATGGAGGCATCCATCATGCTGAACTGTCATGATATCCCAGGAAGTGTGCTGCCTGCCTAGAGCCCATATCTGACACATAAAGAAAGGTTGCTGAGGCTCACTATCCTTCTGATCACTACCTCATGCTGCTCATTCATGCAGTCACTAACAGTATGGCCCTGAGCAGATCAGAGTGATTATAAGGCTCTGAGAGTGATGGCAAAGGAGTTGGGGGTGCAGGTTGTGTTCTTGTCCATCCTCTGATTTAGGGTAAAAGCCAAGGCAGAGATGCACAGATCCTGGAGACAAATGCATGGCTGTGCAAATGGTGTCAGTAGGGGAGCTTAGGCTTCCTTGACCATGCGATGCTGTTCTGGAAAGGAGGGCTCCTGGGAGGAGATGGGGTCCATCTGACTAAGAAAAGGAAGAGCATCTTTGCCTACCAACTCAATAACCTAGTGAGGAGGACTTTATACTCGGTTCAAAGGGGCAGGTGACAAAAGCCTACAGGTAAGCATAAAAATGCAACCTTAACAGACAGCTAGATGTTGGGGGGGGGCATGGAAAATTACAATAGGGTCATAGGAGCAAAAAGATAGAAATCAGTGGGTGAATCTGTCAACATCTTAGATGTCTATACACAAATTCAAGGAGTATTGGGAATAAACAGGAGGAACTGGAAGTATTAGTGCATTAGCTAAATTATGACTTAATTAGCATCACAGTGACTTGGGAAAATCTCATGACTGGAATATTCATATAGAGGGGTATATCTTGTTCAGGAACGACAGGAAGGGAAGAAAAGGGAGGAGGTGTTACATTATACATCAAGAATATATACATTTGTTCTGAGGTCCAAGGAAGGAGGTGAGAGTCAGACCACTTGAAAGTCTCTGTGTAAAGATAAAAGGGGGGAAAATAGGGTTGATATCATGGTGGGGGTATAGTATAGACAATGAAATCAAGAACAGGAGGTGGATGAGGTGTTTCTAGAACAAATAACAGAAATATGCAAAACATAAGATTGGTAGTTGTGGGGGAATTTAACTACCAGATGTCTGCTGGAAAAGTAATACGGCAAAACACAAAATTTCCAATAAGTTCTTGGATTGTATTGGGGACAACTTTTTGTTTCAGAAATTGGAAGACATAAGGACAACAGGACAGTCATTTTAGATTTTATTCTGACCAGCACATAAGAATGTGTTCTGAATCTGAAGGTGGAAAGCAATTTGGGTGAAAGTGATCATGTAATGATAGATTTTATGATTCTAAGGAAAGGAAGGATTGAGATCAGCAAGGACAATGGACTTAAAAAAGAAGCAGACTTTAAAAAACTCAAAGAACTGATAGGTATTACCGCCTTAGAAGAAAATCTAAGGGAAGGAGTTCGGAAGAACTTGCAGTTTCTCGAGGAGGTAGTATTAAAGGCACAAATTAAACTATCCCAATATGAGGGAAAGGTAGGAAGAATAGTAACAGGCCAATATGGCTCCATTTTAAGCTCTTTAATTACCTGAAAATAAAAAAATAATAATTCTACAAAGAGTGGAAACATGGACCAACTGCTAAGGAAGAATGCAAAAGAATAGCAGAAGCATGCTGGTACAAATCAGAAAGGCTATGGCACAAAATGAGTTACACCTAGCAAGGGACATAAAAGCCAATAAGAAGAGATTCTTTAAATACATTTGGAGCAAGAGAAAGATGTAGGAAAGTGTGGGTCCTCTACTTAGTAGGAAAGGAGAGCTAACTGACAACATCAAGAAGGCTGAGGTGTTTAATGCTCATTTTGCTTCAGTCTTCAATAAAAAGGTGACCAGATAATCCACACAATTAATATTGACAAGAAGGAGGAAGGAATGCAAGACAAAATAGGGAAAGCACAGGTTAAAAACATTTTAGATAAGTTACATGTATTCAAATCAGCAGGGCCTAATGAAATTCATCCTAGTATACTTAAGGAACTAGCTGAAACAATCTTGGAACCATTACCAATTATCTTTCTGAACTCATGGAAGACAGGTGAGGTCCCAGAGGACTGGAGAAAGCTACAAAGAGGATCCAGGGAATTACTGACTAGTCAGCCTAACTTCAATAGCTGGAAAGACACTAGAGTACAATTGAGTTACACCAGGGATGTATTTGGCCCAGTGATTTTCTCATTTGGATCATCTATCTTCAGCCTTTTTCTCCCAGTTCTTCAGAGCTAAGACTTGCTGCTCTGTTAATACTTTACAGCTATTCCTCTGTGACTATGCTCTGATTGAAGGCGCAGTGTCTCTATATTGCTTCTTTACCAAGTGGGGCAAATAGTCAAAGAATCAGTTTTCCTTCTTTGATGTAAATGTTTTAATTCTCAAGTGCAAAGATTGTATTGGGTCACTGGAAATCAGGGAAACCTGTGTATTAAATGGGTGCAAAGCACTAAAAATATGTAAATGAAATGACAATAATAGTTTGGCTACCAGCTACAGTTCGGCTTGCAAAAACATTTTAAATTTCTCTGTGCACTTGCTTGTATTGTACATGTTTTACAAGTCTGAGAAGTAACTAATGATATTACTATTTCTTCGTGGATCCACGTTTAGACTACCTTTGTAATTCTTTAATATGGAGTTTGTATCTCAAATGTTAGATGATTTTTTGCTATAGGCAGTATGCACTTTTCTCTATACCATATACAATATGATATGCTCTAAAAACGTATGGTGGAATGTTGAGAATTTTGTTTTGGGGAAATAATAAATTCCTTTGGCTCTGTTCAAAGGACTTTATTCATCCTTTAGATACGTGATTATTATCTGGGCCTGTATTTGCTTTTAATTTAAACAAGAGTCACTTACTGTAAATCATCTTTTTGTTTACATTTATACTGGTGTGTATGTGTGGCCTCTTGTACTAAAATTCTAAGATGATTTCAGGTTCTGTAAGTGCTACGCAAACAGGGTAGAGTGGATTCAGAATGCAGAGTGGATGAAGAAAAATCTTCTTCACTGTCAGGGTGAAATTCACTTCATTCTCCTTCTCAGGGTAAGCAGGGGTAGGGTGGGGGGAGTAAGATACATCCTCCAATAGGTTGTAGAATTGCTACACAGCCCATCCTGCCTGGAACAGCAAGTGGTACCTCTCAAGCCCACCGAGCAAGGGTTCCTGGTAAGTAAGGATCCCTCTGGACCAACAATTTTAGTCATTGTGAAGCCCTCTTGCCCTGCACACTGGGAGTGTTGAGCTCATGCAATCACAGCTCTACCCATTCCCTTTATTTGTAAAGGATAATGATAAGGACTGTGCAGTGTGGAGGGACTTGCACAAGCCCTCCACCAAGGAGAGATTTCATCCCCAGTGCGTATCTTTGCAGAAGAAATTTAGAGATATAACAAATTAAAGGTTATTTTTTATTTGCACTGAGTGCATGTCACAATGCAGATAACATCCCAACCTTAAAGGAGGTGGCAGTCGAGCTTCTGTGGCTGGTCAGCTCCTCACCATGGCCATGTTCTTGTTTCCTCTCCATTCCCACTGCAGATTAACACCTCCCATTGGTGTGCAAGGACTCATTGAGCTAAACCTTTACACAGTGCTCCCTCCTTTGCACACCAACACACAACTCCGACTGACTCCTATGGAGTGTTTTTAAATTACACTAAATAAGGCTCTGGATTAGAAAACAAGTCTATTTTGTATTCCAGCATGGAATGTCAACAGTGTCTTATATATTGCAATGCTACACTGCACATTGCTCTACATGTTGTTATTGGGCCAAATTTGTAAAGGTATTTAGGTGTGTGAAAGTCATAAGGTACAATGAACCCCCCTTAACAACCAACAGCTATGGCAACCAGAGGCCACTAGGGGGAAGTAGATGCCTCGCCTACGCAAGACCCTGAGCTTTTACATTGGCCTTCGCTAAGACAGAAATCACTGTCCCAGACCAGTTTTTACTGACCAGATAGCAAACATCCGAGGTCTGGCTACCACCAATCAGATGTTAACATGACCAGGGCTTTGTCTAAGTGTGTATAAAAGACCTGTAATTTCTGTGCAAATTAGAGTTCTGTACCAAGGCACAGACTCTCCTTTTTTCTGCAGAATAAAGTAACTCTCTTTCCTTATCCCTGTCTGGCTGTTATTGGCTCTCAGCTAGGTGGACCTGATATTTCGGTAACAGTTGCCTAAAGATGCATCTACCTAGTGTAATTTTCAACATCACTGTGTCACCTAATTCTTATTGATTTCACCTAGGCTGTTTTGAAATTCCCACTATGTGTCTAGCTGCATCTTTAGGCACCTAAATATCTTTAGAAATCTAGCCCACCGGCAGGAAACAGATTTTGGCCAAGATTTTCAACAGTGGTTAGTGATTTTGGAGTGCCCAATTGGAGACATCTGCAAGGGATCTAATGTTTGGAAGCTGCTGAGCACCCATCCTCTGAAAATTAGTCTTCTTTAGGGGCTTAAGCTGAGCATCCAGAAACTGAGGCACTGCTCATCACTAATTTCTTTTGAAAACCTTGACCTTTATGAACAGTGGTGTAAATCAGGAGTAACTTGTTCAGTGGGTTACAGAGGTATAAAAACAATGTGAGATCAGAATTAAGCCTCCAAAATTTAACATGTTCAACACAGTTTAAAAATGACTAATTTATTACTGCATTTGGAAGTGGGACCTGTTGAAAAAAAGCATGACATCTCTGAAAGGATATTTGAATGCCAACAAAATAAAACATTCAAACCTAGGCAAAAATATGCCAAGAGGCTTTGCAACAAGGAGTGAGCTAGAAAAGCTAAGAAATAATTTTATTTGTATCACATTCAAGTGGTTCCTGAGAGTTCTATGGCTACCCATGGATATTAACTAAAGGACAAATTCTTGTGTCAGTTACACCAGGGCAATCTCATATGCATATAAATGGGGGCAAAATTTGGTTCTAAAATAAAGACCCATCCCAGAAGAAATTATCAAGCCAGAAAAAAATAACCACTTTATGACTATACATACATTTAGCTGTGACTTTGTACCCGCCTAATGGAGCTTCGTGGCCTTCCACAGCATCAAATCCAGCTGATACTAGGACAATGTTCGGATCAAACTCATTGGCAATTGGCATAATCACAGCCCTGCAGAATAAAAAGGCATCCAGTTACAAACTACAGCTCATACCTTCATTAAGCATACTGCTTGGCATGATCCCCAAAATCCACTATACAAAAATAAAAGTCTGGGCATCAAAAACATTAATATCTTCCTTTAACTAAATTAATCATCATTATATTTAGTCAAAAAACTTCTACTTTTCCCATCTCTGCTTTCATTCTTTTTATTTTCCAATTTTCGAGTGTTTTTTTTAAAGTACAGGTACATGTGAAAACCTCTAATATTACACACACATCTGTGCCTGTTTTATCCCGCTGCCTATAAAAAGCTGTCTCTTCCAGGGGAGTGACTAATGGTTTACAGAGAATATTCAAAGCCTCAGTGGAAACCTGGACTGCTCCAGTGAGTGCGAACTTGGTGTAAATTTGAACTATAAATTTCTTTTGGGAAAATGTTTGCTTTCCAAACATTTTTTTTCTTAACATTTTAAAATGTTTGTCGAGGTGGGGGGTGACTCTAGCAAAGGAAAAACATGAAATTCCCTTAATCAAATCCAGGCTACATTGTCAAGCCTTTCCAAGGTCAAGCATAGCAGGAATGTGACAACCACAAAATAGTGACAGCAACCCCTGCTGGTTTCAGTCAGATAATTCAATGCTTCACATTCCCAAATGTTCTAGTTTTTTTAACCCTTTCCTTCACATAGGTTTTATCCTGGGTTAGGATTTTTATTGTTTAGCTTAGCTTTTATCAGCATTTAAAGATTTCTTTAAAGCAAATTTATTAAAGAAAAGGTAAAGCTCAAACTGGATTCACAAATATTTTCTTTGACTTGACTTTTCAGGATTCATGCTCACACATTGACTTAAAAATTACAGGTTCAAACACTGATACTTTATTATTGTTGACTGTGTTTAATTCTGAAGGTCTTCAATTATATTAAAAGTCAATTGCATTAATTAAGATGCTAATCTAAATTCACTAACTCCAGAATTGCAGACTTCAGACTGAAATTCTTCTTAAAATTAATATCTTTATATACTATATATGATAGCACCTGTCTTATTTCAAATTACATGTGCATTCCCTTACTGATACTGCACATAGGAAAAAGAAGAGCATGTTAAGGAGCTAGGTTTCATGTTAAATAAGTTAGACTGTTAACAGTTCTTGTCCATTCTGTGTGATTTTTGTTTCTGCATTTTAATTTCCTTTGTTTTGTTCCAAATTCCTCAACAGTACTTTTAACACTAGTGACCACATCCTGCACTCTTTACTCCCACATAACGCCACTTGAGTTGCAGTCAATCCAAGTTTTATCTAAATAATAAGTGTAGGATCAGGACACTGGAGAATCAAATTGCTGTCATTTTAGCTCAGAAAAGAGGATAGTTCAACTTTACTGCAGGTCTGTTATGCTTATTCCATTGAGAGTGCACTAAAGCAATACAATGCAAGTATACAGAAAATTCCATAAAGACACAACAATTATTATGTAATTACCTTTAAAGAAAGCTATGTTGAAAGAACGTTAAGTTTGTAAAGCAAGTAGTCAAAAGTTAGGAAATGCCTGGGCAGCTTTAATCCAGCCCCCGGTGCATATTTAGTATGATACAGTATTTAAGTCCATAATCACTGCCTCATTCACCACACACCTTCCAACTTCTGCAACAAATGAGGCAGGGGCCCTACAGACATCGGCCTTCTTCATTGCACAGCCCCAAATTCACCCCGAGAGCGTTGTGTATCCTGTGCACTGAATAAGGCAGGGATGACGTGCAGTCCCAGCCCAGGTCCTGCTTCTAACTCCCTTCTCCCTCATACTCCCATCTCCTCAAGCTCCTGCTCCTGACCTATGGCACCGCATCTCTCCTGCCACCCTACCACCACCCCCGGTTCCTCAGCCCTCTGCATTCCAGTCAGGCTGCATATTCCTTATCCAAGCTGACAGCATGCCAGCAGGGGCAGCATTGAGCGCACAACAGAGAACAATGGCAGGGGAAGTCCTGCTCAGGCTCGCAGTCCTGGGATGGCACATGCCTCTGTGGGCAAGGTGCATGAGTAAAGCCCCATGTTCATCGCAAATGCAAAATAACACGAAACGAAAAAGAACATAAAAAATGGCATAAAACGAAAATGCGCCCTGCAGTGGCAGCTCCTGCAGCTCTTGTCTTGCAGGGCTGGATCCAGATCCCTGCTCCAGGTGTTGCAACCTAGCACATGGGATCATAGTGCTGCTCAGGTTTGCCCCATCCCCACTGATGAAGGGGCAGCCGGGTCAAACCTGAGCAATGCTGCAAACCCATGTCCAAGTCACAATGCCTGGCGCGGGGAACTGGGCCTAGACCTGCAGGACAGAAGCCACTGCTGCAGAATGAGTGCGAGTGGGTTTTATCTGCAACTCCCTAGGGCCTCCCAACCCCCAGGTGCAGGACCTGACCCCTTCCCCGCAGAGTTTTCCCAACCCCTCACTAGGCTCCCCCTCACCCAGAGGACAGGGAAAATATATAAGGAGGAATAAGTGAGGGGTCCTCAGGACTAATGAGGGACCTGGGGGGCTGGGACTCAGTAGGGGAGGTGGAATACTTAAGGGGGGTAGGGAAGGGGTTTCTTGGCCTAATGGGATTGGGGGGCTGACGGTCAATAGGAGAGGGGTGTGACAGGATGTTATCAGTAGCATTCTGATCCCTAACATTGCTGTAGCTTGGAGAAGGCTGCAGGCCCAGCTGAGGGCAATTACACACTTTCTGATGGGGGATTGTGAGCACCTGAGTGACAGTCACTAGGTTAACAAGGCAATTGGGGAAAATATAAGGAGAGGAAACAGGAAGCCAGGGGAGCTCAAGAGGAGCTCAGAAGGAAGCTTAGAGAGTCAGCCTGGGCTGGGCAGTGAGGGCTGCAGAGAAGCCTACCTTGCTGTAAGCCTGTAGTGCACAAGTATTGTTATGTAAGAGGGACATAAATGCACACTTGGGTGAAAGATAAACAACCCAGTGTGTATGTGTGTGACGGTGAAACCATCTGAATTGGTTCACCAGGTACCGATGGAGGCACCCTGTGACAAGGGGGAATATATAAGGGGGCATGAGGGTGCCTGGATAATGGGTAAAATAAAAGAACAGGAAATTCCTAAAACAAAAAAATTATAAAAAATAAAAAGAACATCATGGGCTCTGCACACGAGCAGCCTGGTCATCATATAGTAGCTGTGAATGTATGGAGCATGCTCGCTGCAGATTAAATCCTTGGAAAATTTAGCTCCCATATTCTACCAGGTTTCTAGTGAGCATGTGCAAACTGATGCTGTTATTCAGAGCCTTATAACTTGACCACATTTGGTCACAGTTCCATTGGGAAGCCAATAGGCTTATCCCTGATATCGGGGCATCCCACCCCATCCCCTGACCAAATTTCAAGTCCCTGCTCCAAAGCCCGGAGACACTAAAGTGTCTCAGTGAAATGATTGTAAGAATTTTTTAGCTCAGGCAAAACGTTTTCCCCTAATCTTTTTCTCAGAAACAGCTCAATCGTTTTAGCTGAAACTTCCCAGAAAAATTCAGACTGAAGCAAAAATGGCAGCATGGAAAATTTCAGTTCAAATGGTTAAATTATGGGAAAGTTATAAGTAACTGAAAACAGCATCTTACAATGGGATGTGTTAGGCAACCATACTTATAGGAGTCACTATTTAGCACTACCTATACTGGTAGTAAAAGATCTGTACAGAGAGGATACATGGAAACTTCCAGACAAAAGAAAGAGATGATGATTACAATGGCAGTAACTGGAAAAGTGGGGGTGACATTTAGAACAGTTCTGCGATAGCTGAGATTATAGGAGTGAGTAAATGCCTCAAAATGCTTTTCTGAAAATTAGCAAAAAGAAAAAAAGAATAAAAAATTCTGATTTTGAGAATGCAGATGTAAAGCATCAACTTGGATGAATGTATTTCACACCAGAGCAGTACCGCCACTCCCTCCACAAAACAATAAAGTTACTTTACAAACTGTGGCAGACTTTTGCTAGTATGATTCAACATATTGCACCCAGAGCTGGCCTGTGAAGACCAGAAAACCTATGTCATTGCTTCCCCTCCCTTTCATCCCTCCAAATTTGGGGGTAACTGGAATATCAAACTTAATCTAATTCATCTTTCATGTTTTAATAATAAAAATACATGTATAGTCCTTTTCTTTGCTAAATACTAAGGAAAGTATATTTGATTGCTAGGATAAAAGTTAGTCCCTATTTTCTTCTAAAAATCATTAGTTGTTTATGGTTCTCACTACAGCAGCCCAAGGCTGGTCTTTGGCTTCCAGAAAACCATAGCTGCAGGTTCACTGATTGTTGGGAGGATCCACATGGTAATGGATTCCAGTGCTCCATAAACTGCTACTGATAGCACTAATGTTGCTCGCTCCCACATACCTAGCAGCATGAATCTAAGCTGGTTCCTCTGTTCAACAACTAATTTGTCTGTAAACATGAAGGGGCAGTTCATTATGAAGGTATAATGTGCCTGGTCTAATGGACTACATGTAGAACTGAAAGCCAGGGACAACTCCTCTCTGTGTCCAGCTCTGACAATGACTCCTCCTATGGCCTAGACAAGTGACGGAACATCTCTGCCTACATTCCTCCATCTATAAAACCAAGACAGTGATACTTTCATACCCTATGGGGTTGCAGTCATGAGTAATTTGTTTGACTCAAACATATAGATAATACATTTCACCAGAATGCACACCAAACCCTGTGGTCACAGTGGCTCTCACAAACCCCCAACCTCCTTGGCTTGTCTGGACAACTGTCCTTTGCAAAACCTTTTAGAAGTTGACCACCATGCAGAGCCCTGTTCCAGCAACTGGGCTGCACGTCACCAGGAGGCTGGGGACCCTTGAAGATCTATCCCTTTCCCCCGCTCATACTTGAGGCTCAATTCTTCCCTGAACCCCAGTTTTGTTTAGCTCAGGGGAGAGGGAACAGTCAGAGAGCAGGTTACAGCTCCCTGATCCTGTGCTGGCCTGGCCAAGCATCAGAGAGAGCAGCCCTGGGACCTTGTGCTAGTGAAGGATTTGCATAACACAGAGAGCTCCACCATGACCTACCCTCCCTCAGACACACCCATGACACCAGTGTGGGGTGGGGTAGTTGGCCCTTAAGCTGCTTCACTGAGTTTGCACCAGAATGAGTTCACTCATGCCATGGCAATTCTCCTCTGGCCAGCTTCAGCCAAAATATGTCTGGATCTGATAATAACAGAAGGAAAAAAACAATAAAATTGTATTTGGGTGTATTCTAAAGAATCATCTTGTTAGCCATCCCTAATTCCTCAGGACATACCTATGCTCAATAGTATATCACATCTGACCGGTTCTGGTTATGATGAATGTCAAAACACTTTCTTACAACCCCCCCAAAAAATACTCTAAAAGGCTCTGTAGACAGAGGCTGTATCCAAGATTAAGACTAAGGATAGTTGTTATTTTATCTGGAGGAGAATTAAGAATTAGATCCAGGCAATAGTGCACTAGGGGCCAAATTCTTCTATCAGATGCAGTAGTGCAACCCTATTGAAGCCAGCTGGTCTGCCTGGGTGTAATAGAAAGCAAAATCTATGACTGAGATATTTCTGAGACTTTAGATGGAATTACTATTGTCTGACTAGATCTGAGTTTTATATTTTAACTATTACTCATACCCTCCACTCCTTCCTTCCCTCGCTAAAGAAAAAAAATCCAAAAGAGAGACTTATTTTGTTATCCTGTGTCATACAGAGCCTTTGGATATAAAGTATTCACCTGAAAAGAACAGTAGGATTTTAGGGATTGCCCTGCTCTTTCTTTCCTTTTGTTGTGTCACTAATTGCACATGTCACATTTTAAAATCTTGAGCCATCAGGTCATGGTTTATATCACACCAGAGTTTACTTCACTCCATTAAGCCTTACAGCTATAGTGGAGTGACTCCAGACAATGCAGCCCCTCCTTTAGTTTGATGGCACTGGCAGCGGAGCATGTGCCTGGGAATTTGAAGAGATTAATTTTAGTTCCACAAAGAGATTTCCCCATAGAATTAATGTATTCAATTTGGGTATGCTGCTGTCTGCAAAGAAGCCATGGGAGAGCTTCCAGTTGGGTGTAGTCCTAGAGAAAACATCAAGCATGTGTTCTTTCCCCTCCCCAACAGTATGAACATCAGATGCAAGACATTATAGAGACTTTACCATTTACTTGATCTTATTCCTTTTATTCTTCTATTCTATTTTTGTGGTTTTACAGCACATGGGAAGCATGCTCCCAAACATTTGTTCTCCCAGAAGACATGCAGAGAAGTACCCAAGCCAGAAATTCATCTGGATGTGCCACCAAATAAAGCGAAAGATATCCAGAGAAAGGGCTGAGTTGACATAAATGACCACTCTACTTGGATAGTGTTTATAATTTAAGAGGAAGCATGGACAACCTACACAGAACATTGAGGATGGTAATTAGTATAACTGAAAGGGCAAATCCACATTTTTCTGAACCTACAGGGCATAGTGGTTTAGTAACATCAGTTATTCACATTGACTACAAAAAAGTAGCACTTTCCACCCACAGTTCTCAAAGCACTTTATAAATGTTAACTAAGAAACCCAATGGTCCACATCCTCAGTTGGTGGAAATCAGCATAGCTATGATCTGGCCCAACATCCCTTTAAAGTAGGCATTATTATACCCATTTCACAAATGAATAAACTGAGGCAGAGGGCAGGTAACTAACTTGCTTAAAGTAACACAGTGATCATAAGGAAAAACCTGGACAGAAAACAGAAATAAAGAATCCAAGTCCACTGTTTTAGTTACTAGACAACAATAAGTATTATTTATTCAGTTTCCCCATTCCCACCTTTTGCTGAATATACATAACACATTAGTTCTAATATACCTAGTTTTTGATCCAAGAGGGGCCCTTCCTTAATTTGAAGTAATGTACTGCTATCTACTAAGACTCTCATTTTCCCATCTCAAAGAAACAATATCAGAGTCGCCTCCACGGGACTGAAAGTTACATATGTTCAAGTATGTTGCTGAACCCAGACCCAGTGAATAGATCAGTGAGGCCCGGGAGGTTGATCCCAAGCATTTCAAAGTGTATACAATACTTGTTGGAAATAGTGCCCTATGGTATCTATTACTTTTATGCATAGTTTTCACGTATGTTTTAATAGAAAAGTTACCTACTTCCATAAAAGAAAACTATGTTGCATTCCCTCCCCTCTCCCCCCAGAACTTCAGGTTAATTTTTTCTGTATTATTAAGTACAATTATATCTCTCAATCAATCTAGCTAACCTCAGATTTGGCACTAAATCAGAATAAATGGGATTTTAAAATAGGAATGAATCTCTAGCATAATTAAGGGACCTTCCCTTCTTAGACCCCAATCCTACCAACAATTAAGCAAGTGCTTAACTTTATTACTGTGAGTAGCCCCACCGATTTCCATTGAATCAAAAGGCACGCTCAGCTTTGCATCTTTTATTGTTCTTTTTATGTTATTTAAAAAATTTTTGGCTTTTGCAACTTACATTTTTGAGCCTGAGATTATTATTCGTGGGTTTCTTTTGAAATGAATAATGATTTAGGCATCCTGCCTGAAATTTTCCTAAGTTCTGTTACAACTGGAATTGCAACATCAACCAAAAAACATAAGAAATATTTACTACAATATGTGCTGATCCTTCCATTTTTTAAATTATTATTTACAAAGGTGGTTTTCATGTAATTACAAGGGCCCTTCTACATTTGATCTATGGCATGCCTAAATCCGATCCACTGAATTAGTTCAAAAATAACCAAAGATGGGCAAAATAAATTAGCAAACAGGAGAAAGATTAGAAAAATATTACTTTGAAGTTTTCAGAAACTACAGAGAAGGAGCTTATGGTATTGTCACATGAAAATATCTAACTTCTAGAAGCTATGACATACAGACATCCACAATGAGAATTAATATCGATATTCAGATTTCAGTTTATTCACAGCTTAGCAGTGTTTAGATATAGGGTTTTAAGTTTGGCCCAATATGGAGACAAATTTTAGGGAAGTTTAGATCCATAACCATGGCCAGGCTTCAGTGTTCAAATATGTGGCTGTAGTACAAACCCATCCAGAATTTACAGTTTGCTATTGAACATAGATGCCCATCTGCATGCAGATACAAAGTGATATGTGGACGATATTTGAAAAGAGGCCAAGAGAACACATACAGTAGTATGCCCCCTTAAAGAGCAGTTTTATTCTGAAAGGTCAGTATGTAAAAATAGCACCTGCTTACTCAACAAACCTGCTCCTGCATGTATTCATAGTTATACGTGTTTACGTATTTTAGTGATAGAAATAAGTGTTTTCGGTCTTCTCATCTGCAGAACCAACACAGCTAAAAACTGATCAAGTTGCATATCATTCCATCTTATAGATCATAAACAAAATGATTTAAGTTCCTTTCAGCTGGGGACCATGGTATTGACAAGTGTGACTGCGGGATTAATTTGACCTTGAAGATCTTTATTATTGGTGAAGATGCACAAGAAGCAAGAAATCCAACTTAACTTCTAGATTCTGTCTGCAAGGCTGGGGGTTAAAAAAACAACAACACTGTGTTACCTGTAAACTGAACACCATGAATACGGAGAAGTAGAAAGATGATAAACATGAAAACTTATAATCACACTAACATACATCATGCAATTCACAAACACCCTGCAAAATTTTGCTCTCAGGAATACCTTAGGCCAGAATTTAGCCCATGTAGTGTAACATGTGCCTATTGGAAACTCGTTTAATGCCCATCTGTTATTACTTTATTTTATTTATACACACACACACACACATATATATAATCCCTAGAAGTTTTTCTGACATAAAACATAAAAGTAATAATAGGGATTAAAAAAGAGTTTTCTGTTTTAAAATTTGGATGGTGTGCAATGTGGAGCTTAACACTCATATTTCACTTCTATAAAATCTGGGTACAGTACAGTATACCCTTTTTGTTAGGCTTAAATAGCTATCAGTTTTGTCTTTCCGTTAAATCATTTCTTTCAACAGAATTTTATCACACAAATCAATGGACTTGGCCTAAATCTTTGCCACAATAAGCCAACAATACCACTAAAATCCCCGCAGTAAACCTAAATAGTACATGCTAAACGTGGTTGTTCCTGAAAAGAAAAAAAATCAAAATGTATAATAATAGAAATAAATAAATGGAGAGGTCAGACTTTATGGTAAGTAAATGTAGTGTGGTTTATGGAATGCACAAAACAAATAGCTTGTCTATGGAATTGTTTATTTCTATGGAAAAATTTGTATTATTTTCAATAGAGACTACCTTTTAATGTGGTCTTTCCAAAGCATTTGACATCTAGAATTCCCTAACTACATAACAGTCTAAGAATGGTACAACAGAAAGGATAATTTAGTAGCTAACTTACATGCCAGAAGAATATTGAACAGGTGGGTAGGGAGAAGAAGGACAAGGGTACTGCTTGAAATAAACTAAAAAACATTCTGCCTTTGTGACGCAATGGACCCTTTATTTGTTGCAGAGACCATTCAAAGCAACAGGCCAAGCCACAACTTAGAGCCTAAAATTCCCCAAAGTTCAAAAGGTATTAGGGTATGTCTACACTGCAATCATGGGCTGTAACTGCAGCTCATGTATATGTACCTGAGTTAGCTTTAATCTAGCTAGCTTGAGTAGAGGTAGCAATGAAGCCATGGCAGGACAGGTTTCAGCATGGGTTTCAGCACGGGCTAGTTGCCTGAGTAATTACCATGGATTCTCGGCAGGCTTAATCCCAGGTCAAGTTTATGAACATTTGTGAAAATATCACTTTTCACATCCACTAGTCAGGAACAGTGTTATGCATAGAACTTACTCAGTCATCTTTTTACATTTCCCCCGCAAAATTCACATATTCATTTTCCTAGATGTAATGACTGCTGTGTGAAGTGAAGTTGGAAGTGTCCTCATAGTTTATCTAGTCTGGCTCTTAGTATACTTAGCATAGCTTCTAAAAGGTAGTTCCTCTGTTTTTTTTTTTATTTCTTGCCTTTAAAAGCTCTTGTGGTAATGATTTCACAACTTTTCTGGGCAGCCTATTCCATTGCTCACTTTTCCCTTGAATTGAAGGAATTCAGAAGTTGCTTTTATGTGCTTAAGCTGATTTTGTCAACTCTTAAGAGTTATTACCTCAAAGGGAAGAGGTATGTATATGTTATTTCCTCCTACTTTGTCCTAATGCATGAAATGAAGCAATTGAGAAGAGTGACATGGAGATTTCCTTACACCCAGAGGGAGTCTCTCTGAGCTACAATAAGATGATGCTGTTGTCCGGCCATACCAAAAGAAGGACAGGAGACACTTGATATGGATTTAATCAGGCTGCAATTTTATTATTAGATGTCTGGGACTACCCGGTGGATAAAAGTGTACAGTGCAGGCAACTCCATGTTCATTCAAATAACTATCCAGGACTTCCATCAGCCCTCCTTCATTTTCCATCCAGGTCCCGCAGCCAACCCATAGCTTGGACCTTACCATCCCCCCTCGTAGGAGGGTTAAGGTGGGCTATTAGAAAGTGGCGTTGGCTCCTTGCCGTACCAATCATAGGAGCCCTGAACACGCCCCCCACACACACACACACACCGTTCCGTTAACCAGCACCTTTACCAGGCCATTTATCTGGTCACTGGATGCCTTCCCAATGGAGTACTTGTACTGGACATCTGCCACAAGGAGGTGCCAGCAATTAGCTCGGCTGCTCCTCCACTCCCCAAACCCAGTCGGATTCCCAGACATCTCCCAATGGCCTCTTTTATAGCATCTAAAAATGCCAGCCCTAAAGTCTGAGAGGTGAACCGCCATCCTCCCAAAAGAACTTGGTTCCCCTTGCACTATGCCAGGATTGTCAAGGACACCAGCAGCTGGATTGCCAACAACCATGTACTGCAACACCCGCCCCTCTTTGATGGGCCATATCAGTGACTAGCATTCCAGATCCTGAAACTGGAAGAATTCATTAAAACTTCCTTCATAACTCAGCCATGTGCCCGGAGCCAAGGATCTCCATACCACTGACAGCATCATAGGCCGAGGCTCCATAGTGCCAGCGGCATCTGCTCGGGTTCATTGCTAGCTCCTGGTGCAAGCTCCCGAAATCTGTGGAAGTGAAAATGAGACAAGGCATCTGCTATGACATTATCCACCCCAGGCACGTGCTTGGAAGAAAAACAGATGTTGAGGCTTAAACATTGTAGCACAAATGCCCTCACTAACTTCATAACCCTGTGTGAACTGGACGTTTGGTGACTGATGACATGTACCACTGCCATGTTGTCACACCAGAAGCACACCCTTTTATTAGCTAACTTTGGTCCCCAGATAACCACTGCAACTAAAATGGAGAAAAATCTCAGGAGACATGTCATGCACTACCCTGTTTTGCCTCCAGATGGCTGGACATTTCTGGGAAAACAACCTGCTTTGGTAAAACACCACAAAACCCATATCCCTGAAGCATCCGAATGGATTTTCAAACCCGCCTCTAAAAACCATTCCTCCCTCCATAACGACACCCCTTTAAATTGACTCAGAAACTGTTCCCACACCTTCAAGTCTTCCTTCATTTCTCTAATAACTCGTATATAATGGTGTGGCCTGGCTATTTCCGCTGTTGCCACCGCAAGCCTGGCCACAGAATGCCCACTCCAGGGCAACAGCCCTGCAGGCAAAGTTCAGGTGTCCCAGAATAGATTGCAGGTTTCATAGCGTGAGTTTCTTGACTCCTACAGCTCTCCTGAGCAATCCCAATAGCTCCTGAAGCTTATCCTGAGGGAGCCGCAATATGCCCTCCCTGGTGTCCAGCTCGATCCCCAGGTAGGTCAATGTAGTCTGTTTTCTCTTCCACTAGGGGTACCCCCAACTGTTTAGCCAGGGCCTGAAACGTGTCCAATAGGTGAACACACTCATCTGACCCGGCTCGTCCTGCAAACAAAAAGTCATCTAAATAATGCACTACTTGGCATAGTCCCACTGCCCAGTGCAACATTGTACTAAATTTTTCAAATGCTGAACAGGATACCGCACAGTCCATGGGCATGGCCTTGTCAAAATAAAATTGTCGCTCAAAAGAGAAACCCAAAAGTTCGAAGTCCAACGGATGCACTGGCAGCAGTTGAAAAGCAGAATTGATATCACACTTAGCCATTCGTGGCCCCGGGCCACAAGACCTAACCAAATGAACGGCTTCCCTAATGGAGGAATAGTGCACAGAACATAGCAGCAGGTCTGTTCCATTGCTAACAGAGCCACCTCGTGGGTACAACAGGTGATGGAATCATCGGTATTTTCCTGGAGTCTTCTTGGAGACCAACCCAGGGAAACCCGTAAGTATTCTATATGTAATTGATTAAATGGCTCTGCCACCTTACCCTCGTTTAATTCCCGTGTATTCTCTTTTTGACATCACATGGGTCCTACTTTCCGAAAAGGAGATTTGAAATCCCACAATAAACCTCTGCCACAAAAACGCCCCATCTGCTTTATTAGGGTAATCCCACAGGAAAACCATTAACATCTTCGGTCTAACTGGCATTGGTGCCCGTGTGCATTGCACCACCCCCAGCTTTCCCCCCCACCATCCCAGCTTGTGTTCTGCATGCCATAACCTGCTCCAAACAAGCCAAACCTGAGGTTGGCACTTGACTCACCCCCTAATCCTGTTTCTCCCTTGCAACTGTCCCCTACCTCTCTGGCAAAAATAGGTTGAAGCAATTGAGAAAAGTGTCATGGAGATTTCCTTCCACTTAGGCCAAATTCACTATGAGGGAGTCTCTCTGATCTACAGCAAGATGATGTTGATGCTACAGACAGTGTCAGTGTCTTACATGTCCCTTTTAGGAGATGCAGGATGGTTGGCACTTCTCTATCTCAGCAGAGCTATGAACCTTTCACTGAAACCATGACACAATATCGCCAAAGAAAAAAAACATTATATTACTACATTCTTTTCCAAACATGCATTTAAACAGAGAAGCAGGATTTCACATCCACAGCGCTACAGCTAGAATAGACATTAATGGAGTACACAGACCAAACACCAGTTCGGCTAATGTGGGCTGTGCAGAATTCTGCATAATTAGACATTTAGTAGAGACACAGAGTCAGGTCCTTACAGTGATGTGCTGTAATCAGTACAACTTTTTGGCCTCTTGTTTGTTACACTATATAAACCCCCTTTCCCTTGTTCATGGGACAAGGAGAAATGCTCATAGTAATGCTACAACCTCTAGATACTACACAGTATTAGAAACTACTACTGTAAAAGTTCTGTAAAAGTTCCAGCTACTGTTCAGCTAGAAATCTGACCTGTTTTGGCTCTGGATAACACTGTCGTCCTGCTTTTCTCATTTTCTCTTTTTCCCTCTTTCTTTTTGCTCAGCAAAAGGAAAGAAATTATAACAGATCCCAAAGTAGGGGGAAATTCAGTGCCAGTGATCACAAACCAACGGAATTAGGTATATTGAGAAGGGGTGGTATCACAGACAACCAAAGGAAAGGGCTACAGTTTAGAAAGGAGGAGACTGCTAATCACAATGGGCAATATCAGATTTCTGGCATATTAAAACATAAGTACGCCATCCTGCAAGGTGTTGGTGGTCCTTGTATCTCACACGATGTGCTCAACATCTTAAAGGATGAGGTCCAAAAAAGTAACTGTAGGGATGGGAGATGTTGGCAGATTTGGGGCCTGTTTTTATATAGTTGAAATGAATGGGAATTTTGCCATTGACTTCAATGAAACCAAGAAATCAATCTTTATCGCTGAAATATAAAATAACGAGATCTTGTACAGAAGGAAACCCTGAATAGAAAAGAAACACTGTCACCAAAATAAAGTTTCATAAAAGCCCAATGTCACTGAAATGATTTGCTTAAAATTGTTATCTAAAGCAGAAAACAAGATAGAGGTCAAGAGATAAACTGGGAGATTATGAGACACTAAAAGAAAATCAATGAAAACCTGTTGAATACAGCAATGAATGGAAACTAAATGTTTTTCTCAAAGGTATCAAGCAGAAAAGAAAGATTGAAGACAAAGTAGGACCTCTGAAGAATGAGGATGGAGAGCAATAACAGAGGAATCAGGAATGGCA
The DNA here is from genome assembly GCA_037349315.1 of Chelydra serpentina. Taxonomy (NCBI): domain Eukaryota; kingdom Metazoa; phylum Chordata; order Testudines; family Chelydridae; genus Chelydra; species Chelydra serpentina. The sequence goes on from JBAIAC010000048.1 coordinate 25,376,330, forward strand.
GAATGCCTAAATAAATATTCCCCAGTTTTTAACAGGAAGGAATGGGGAATAGACATATACACTGGGGAGGTCAATACAAGAAACAAAAAGGGAAAATACAGAGCTAAGTGGCAATAAAATGATGTTAAATAGGTATTTAATTAAACTGCTGTTGACTTCAATGAGATCAGTATTTCACCAAATGGGTTTTATTAAGGCTCTGCCAAAAAGGGGTAAGAGATGCATTGCTAATGCATGGGGCCCTGTGGCATTACACCTGTGAAAGCCAGAGCAGACATAATTCTTCCAGAAGTACTGTGAGATGGATGCTTTAAGCAGCACCACCAGCAGATTCTGGACAGAAAACCAGTACATCTGGCACTGGGAGGTTTACAATAGTGTAATGGCGTGGCATGTGTTCTCCTGTACAGAGTACGGGCAAGTTCAGAGGAAAGGGGCATGGCATGATTTGGACTGGGATCCAAAGTCACTTTAAAAATGATGTTGCTGAATTTGCCTTTCATTCATTCATTCACTCACATGATCACTGCACTCTTCCTGTGAAGCTAAACTGCTCACACCTCTTTCAATTATTTTTTCATTCCCATTTGAAGTGATATATTGGGTAGCCCCTTTCATGAGCATTTTTTAAGTCGCATGAAACAAGAAATACTTTTTCTACCATATGTTATAGTTAAAAAACTTAAAGCTGTTTCCCATTATTAGCTGGTTCATCTTTGTGTTGTCAGTTGCCTTGGGAACTGAGATTGATCATAATTTCAAGAACATTTAAGAATGAATTGAATAGCATATTTCCCTATGCAACGTGAACCTACATTTATATTATATGTTGGAACTATTGGCAGTGCATGCAAATGAGCATGATTTCCACTTTTACCTACATTTTTCACACACTTGCTTCCCACAGTTACAGACAAAATAACATATTAACATAGATTAGATACGAGTAAAATGATTATAAACTTTCAATAATCTATTGGGAAAACACCATAAGGAGGATGTATATTCTAATTACACAAGACTTGTTGTATACCTGTTACATCCTCATTTTTCAGTTTGAATATCTGGAGCCCATGTTATCCAAAATCTTTATCTGGTCTTATGTCTGAAATTTTCATCAAAACCAAATTTGGTTTTATTTGGTTTATTTTATTTTGATTTTCCAAATATTCTGGAGGTCCTCCGAGACTTTCATAAAATTGGGGAGTTAAGTGTACACACACACATCAGTTACATAAGCTCCTTCATAAACATTTATTAATCCTGAATGAGGAGTTGTATTTAATAGGCTTCAATGTGCTTAAAGCAAACAGGAGAAAAGCAAGCATTTGCTTATTGAGACAGTTTTGCCATTTTAAATCCTTTGCCATGAAATAGCCAGTAAAGCTTGTAAGCTGTGCTCAAGAGCAGTAGTTTTTAAACTGTGGTTCACGAACTACCAGCAGTCCCCAAAGAATTTGCTGCTGCTCTGAAAAATCTGGCTACTGAAAGAGAGAGTTTTTCATTTCCCACCTGCCACAATGCATTTAAAGATAGGTAAAAATTCAATTCCTGTCTTGGACCAATTCCTCAGCTGAAATCAGTGAAGCATTGCCAGTTTGCACCATATGAGAATCTAACCCATATATATTTCAATAAAATGATTTTTTCAAGGAAAAATTACCATAGTTGCCACAGGGAAGTTATGCAATTACAATGAGTGGAAAGGTGTTCAATGTGATCACAAATGGATTGGGAGATAGTCCTCTAGATAATCTAGGTTATGGCCCACACAGTGGAAAGGACCGAGGACCCCTGCCTCCAGAACCAAGAATTTGTCGGCCGTTCAAGATAAATAGCTATGGATTTAGTTCTGTTTTACACTTTTTATTCTTTGTTTCATTTTTCTTTAAGAACAGTCCAGGAAATTATATTTTAAAAAACCAAATGACCCTGCATATTAGTACAATGTTAAAGGTAAAAAGATAAAATCACAAAAACTTAGGTGATTAAAGGTTACAAACAGGATACACCACATGGCCAAGTTAAGGTTGCTTTTGGAGGGGTCACGTTAGCGTATTCTGACTTTTGTGATTTAAATCTGAGCTGATTAGCTGAGTTTATTTGATGCACTTTTCCTCTTAAACGATTGACAAATAAGTTTTCACATTATTCAATCAGCTGCATAAACTGGTCAAATATTATTCATCAAGTGATTTATATGATGCATTTTTTCCTATCATTAGTTAAATTATTTTGAATAGTTTTGATGTTTATTGACCAGTTTTAACTTTTCAATGCATCTTTCACATCACAGAAACACATTTTTTGCATTTGATGTTCATCCTCATTAAGTAGTTAACAATCCCTTCACATTACTGTACACCTTGAGTTCAAATAAAAAAATGGAGCTGTTAAACTGTAAAGCTTAAACTTCAAGGTCACAATCCAAAGACAATTAGTTCCAAGACATTTGCGAAATCCTGGCAACTTATCAAACCAACTGGAGACCCACAGTCAGGAAGGAAATGGCCATCTTTGAGGAGACTTGATTGTAGAACCTGAAACTGGAAATGGCTTGCTTGTTATGAGTCAGAACAAATCAGCATAATTTTCCCATCACATCACCGCTCTGTTTTGTTAGCTAACAAGGCAAAGATGGTGATGAGGAGTACCAAGAAGCAAACAATACTTTAAAAGAAGTCTGTCTTGCAAAGACTGGTCTTATCCTTCCGCTGGCTCTTCTCCATTCTCTTAAAATGTCATTGAATCTCTAAAGGTGTGCTCTGCCCTGACTGTGGAGAAAAAAAATCTGGTAACTAGACCAACTATTTTCCAAGAATCAAAAATACTCTGCCACCTGTGGTCTAAGCAGCACTAATTTTAGCTGTATTGTTGAATACTGGTGAACATTTATCAAGAATGGCTTAGAAGGAATTAGGAGACCGTGCTATAGTTTTAAAAAGTGAAATACCACTAAAAAGTAAAAAGACATACAGTACAAATGAAAAATTTAAAAATGGAATGTGACATGATGTTGTTACATCAACCATAAGGTTTAAAAGAATCTTCCTATGTGTCCCCCTCTTTAGGTGCAACTGGATTAAACTCCTGACCTACATTTCCTGTAGTATCATTGTGTGCTCTTTACCAGTTGCTGCACTGTACTCCAGAGGTGGCTGCATTTTAATGAAGAAGTAATTGTAAAGATAGATTACAAAAGTCCTTGGGATTCTTTGGGCTAAAAGTCACTATGCAAATATAAATTATGATGTATTATTATGAGACAGGAAATTACTCTCAAAATACATAATTATGAGACTAGACTGTTGTGAGATAAAATAGATATTTGGTGATGTGGATCAACTGCTTGAAAAAATAGGTTGTGTTTATGTATTTTATACATATGTTCAATTTTTGGTTCAGCTTAACTTCAAGAGGAAGTGTACATTAGCGAAGGACAGATCTCAAGAGGTTTGGTTTGAATAAACATGTACATGTTTTGATGTTTATCTGAAGCTCATCTCTGAGGGGTCACCAATATCATCAGAATATCCCTCTCTCACAGTATCGCTGTTTCCGGTCCCAGGATGAAGAGGTTCACAATAGTTTTGTTTTAAGTTTCCTAAACTTTTTCAAATTTGTCAAAGATTTGGTTCATTTTGAAGTCTGACTGAAGGTATGCTTTGGTTTATTTTATCCAGACTAGTTCTTCCATCCCTTGTGTAAATCAATGTGTTCTTGTCTCTCTCACTTCATTGGCTTTTTTTGCCTCCATCTGTTTTCTCTCATCCTTTCCTCTGTCTCATCTACAGTTTCCCTTTTTTTTTTTCAAGTATCCTAGAGTGGATGAAGATGAAGGACTCAATCCTGTAAGGTGCTAAGCACTTTCAACACCAATTGACTTCTTTTAATGACAGTCAGTCAATGACTTTCTTTTAATGATTGTTGCTTCAGTATAAATGAAGCATTTGAAGTCACTCATACTATGTAAAGTTAAGAATGTGCATAAATCTTTTCTGGATCAAGGCCTAAATATCTATATTAAATTACTGGTGGTGACCCAACACAGTAGGCCAAATTCTGCTTTGTATGTCACCGATGCAGCACCATGTATGTTGTGATTTGGATGGCAAAATCTGTCCCACTGTAAATGTGCTAGAAATAATCCTTAATCTGAATTCAATCTAAAATCTAAATTAGAAATCACTCTAACTTTTTCACTTTCTTTCTAAAGAATAACTATTAACTAACACTACAAAATCCTGCAACTGTCAATGGTAGCAGTAGGATATTGAACTTTAGGAAGCACAGATGTGATCTCCATCCACTCAAGGGGCATTCACAACATTTTCTATTTGTGCACCTTGCATTCACTCATTATACTCTGAAAATGTTGTCTGAGTACCTACAACTCGCTAGCTTCCATTGAAGCAGATGAGATGCATCTCAGGATTTGGCCCATCATTTCCACTGGGAGCAAAGATTTCCCAGAGCATTACCTATGTGTTTATATATCTCACTCATTATCACTAGTTGAGCACCTAACAAAGTTTTCACCAGCACAATAAGATCCAAACATTATTATTATTATTATTATTATTATTATTATAAAAATTAGTTGTATTACCATAGTGCCTAGGAGTCCTTGTTATAGACCAGGACCCCATTATGCTAGGGGCTATACAAACACAGAACAAAAAGACAGTCCCTTCCCCAAGGGTCACACATGGTCTACTTTCCTCTCTCCTTCCCCTGCGGCAGATGGTGGAGTTTCTAACTGCACCAAAGGAGACCACCTGCCATGTCCAACAGCTAAAAATACTTCATATAAGGAGCCAATTTTTGTTTTGAGGGACCCACTAGCTCTGCTCTGGTGCCAGCAGTCTGTATGATTCTGGAATCTTGGCTCACTCGTACATGGAATCTACAAGCTCTGCAGATCCAAAGAGCACAATCTGTTGACACCCCTGAGCCAATGGGGGCAGCTCAGAAAGCAGAAAGCATGACCGCTGCTCTGCTCTGGACATTCTATCAGGCACTGGGCACTTCCAAAATGTTCAGGGGTTTCCAAACAGGTTTTAGAAAGTAAACTGTGTATCTTGAACCTGGAGTTGCTATGACAGTTCCATAATTATGAAAACTTTCAAAGATTTACCCCAGGGATACAATGGGACAAGTTCTCCCATGTACAACAACTCCCACTGAATTTCCAAGGGCTACACTGGTATCAGTGGAAAGAGAATGTGACCATATTAAATTCTACACAACAAAGATAGCTTGTTTCATTCCATCTTCCATGGCATATCATATTATAGTGAACACTAGAATTCAGTAGAAACTAGGGCTACTACTAATTGTCAGTGTAAGCATAGCTATTTGCAGTGGAAGCAGTAACAAGCATTTTACATTTTCAAAGAGGCATCATCTGAAAGTGCCTCTTGCAATAAAATATTGGACTCATGAAGCTGAGTGATTTGGCAAAACCCTATTTATAAACAGTTATTCAGGACAGCATTTTTGGAAGGCAGCCACCAGAGTGTACTGTATTACAGAATAAATCACACTAAAAAGACAGTCTCTGTCAAGCTGCAGATGATCTCAGAAAATCTCAATTACAGAACCCATCACATTTATGTGACTATTTCTATCTTTGCTAATGACACAAGCTTATTTCATACATATCACAAGATCCCACATGATTTCCCATAAGATTTCACACTGATCACTGATCTTAGTTCCACTGGAAAGGACTTGTTCATTCAGTAACATGAAGTATAACTAAGGCAAGATCTTCATTTGACAAATCCCATCTACCTCCCTGGGGAATGTGCTGCTGTTTAACTATTTTAAAAGACCTTTATCTACCATTTCAGCTACTCTGAAACTCACATAAATATTATCAGCTGTGTGTACAGTCCCTTTGTGAAGTTACAGCTCGGAACTGGCTATAATGCAATCTTACCCCAAATTTTTATTTCGTTTATTAGTTGTTTTAAGGTAGTGCCTAGTGGTCCCAGTCATGGATCAGGATTGTGCTAGGTGCTATAGACACACCTAACAAAAAAAACCAATCCCTGCCCCAAAGAATTTACAGTCTAAGTACCTGTCCCGCCATTTACTTACTTATCAATGACCTGAAGTGGTTATCCTGCCTAGGTAAGGGAGATGGCTCTGTCCTTATTCCTACCTTCACACTTGCTTACCCTTGAGCCTCTCCTGTTGGACCCTGTGTACAATGGCTGCATAACTGCCCTCCTTTTAAAAAATCATCCCATCATTGTGCTCTAGAATCCAGCCATTCTGGCTGTGAAGTTAACCTTCAACATGTGGAGCAAATATAAACTGATGCAGTGATGTCTGCCCAAGTCTCCAGATGGATAGCCTGAAAAATTAGCTGAGAGAAATGTAGACTATTCCCATTATCTTAGACCTCAATTCAGGAAGTACCCCTGTTCAGGACAGCAAGTTTGACTTAAGTACAAGCTTAAAGTTAACTATATATGCATAAGTATTGTCCTGAATAGAGATGTACTACAGCGAGTTTTGAAATGCTTTCCTCTATCAGGACCTAAACACAGTGTTAAATCTGAAGCCTAATGATCTCATATTAACTGTCACCAATGTTAACTATTTGAAACTGAACATTTTAGCAGAAACATCAAGCTAATATGCTTACTGTTATTCATAGAATCCAAGACCAAAAGGGACCATTGTGATCATCTATTCTAATCTCCTGAATAGCAGGCAATAGAACTTCCCCCAAATAATTCCTTTTGAACTAGTGCATATCTTTTGGAAAAACATCCATTCTTGATTTAAAAATTGGCAGTAATAGAGAATCTGCCACGACCCCTGGTAAATTGTTCCAATGATTAATTACCCTCACTGTTGAAAATTGACACCTTATTTCCAGTCTGAATTTGTCTAGTTTCAACTTCCAGACATTGATTGGTATTATGCTTTTCTCTGTAGATTGAAGAGTGCATTACCAAATATTTGTTCTCAATGTAGGTACTAATAGACTGTGATCAAATCACCCCTTAAACTTCTCTTTGTTAAACTAAATGGATTTAGACCCTTGATATAAGGCATGTTTTATAATTCTTTAATTATTCTCGTGGCTATTCTCTGAACCCTCTACAATTTATCCACATCCTTCTTGAATTGTGGACACCAGAACTGGGCACAGTATCCCAGCAGCAGTCACACCAGTGCCAAATAAAGAGGTAAAATAACCTCTCTACTTTTACTTGAGATTCCCCTCTTTATGTATCCCAGGATCGCATTAGCCTTTTTGGCCACAGCGTAGCTCTAGGGGCTCATGTTCAGTTGACTATGCACCAAACCCCCAATCTTTTTTCATAGTCTCATAGACTTCAAGGCCAGAAGGATAGTTTGGATCATCTAATTTGACCTCCCGCACATCGCAGGACACAGAACCTCACATACCCACTCCTGTAATAGACCCTTAACCTCTGGCTGAGTTACTGAAGTCCTCAAATCTTGATTTAAAGACTTCATATTACAGAGAATCCACCATTTACTCTAGTTCAAACAAAGAGGTGACCCATGCCCCATGTTACAGAGGAAGGCAAACCTCCCCCAGAGTCTCTGCCAATCTGATCTGGGAGAATTCCTTCCTGACCCCAAATATGGCAATCAGTTAGACATTGAGCATATGGGCAAGACCCACCAACCAAGCACCTGGGAAAGAATTCTCTGTAGTAACTCAGAGCTCTTCCCATCTAGTGTCTCATCTTCGGCCAGTGGATATATCTGCTAAGAGCAGACGCAGATGAGCCATATGCCTTGTGGGCAACCTTATCATACTATCCCCTCCATAAACGTATGAGGCTCAGTCTTGAAACACATTAGGTTTTTTGCCCCCACTACTCCGCTTGGAAGGCTGTTCCAAAACTTCACTCCACTTCATTTAATTTCAAGCCTAACCTTATTGATGGCCTGTTTATATCCATTTGGTTTTGAGCCAATGTTTACCCTTAACTTAAATAACTCCAATCCCTTACTGGTGTTTATCCTTCTGATGTATCAATAGACAACAATCATATCTCCCCTCATCCTTCATTTTGTTATGCTAAACAATCCAAGCTCCTTAAATTTCCTCTCGTAAGGTAGATTCTGCATTCCTCGGATCATCCTAGTAGCCCTTCTCTGCACCTGTTCCAGTTTGAATTAATCTTTCTTGCCTGATGCATCCTAGGATTACATTGCCCTTTTTCATGGCCACATCACACTGGCGGCTCATAGTTATCCTGCGATCAAGCAATACACCCAGGTCTTTCTCTTCCTTTCGCTTCCAACTGATATGTCCCCAGTTTATAGCAAACATTATTGGTTTTACTTCCTAACTGCATGACCTTGCACTTTGGACGATTGAATTTCTTCCGATTTCTATTACTCCAGTTTTCAAGGTTGTCCAAATCTTTTTGTATAATATTCTGGTACTCCTCCATATTGCCAACACCTTCCAGCTTTGTGGCAGCTGCAAAATTTATTCACACTCTCCCACTTTTTGTGCCAAGGTCGTTAATGAAAAGGTTAAATAAGAGTCTTTGCTTCCCAGGATACAGTTCCTCATCCTGTAAATTTGGCCTACATTCTTTGTTCCTAGATGTATACATTTACATTTAGCTGTACTAAAACACACATTGTTTGCTTGAGACCATCTTATCAAGCGGTACACACTGCTTTGTATCAGTAACCTGTCCTCATTATTATTTACTACTCCCCCAACTTTTGTGTCAACTGCAAACTTTATCAGTGATCATTTTATGTTTTCTTTCAGGTCATTGATAAAAATGTTAAATAGCATAGGGCCAAGAGCCAATCCCTGCTCAATGATTTCCCATTTACATTAGATTTTGACACCTATCAGTTAGCCAGTTTTTAACCATTGTAATGCATGCCATGTTATTTTGCATCATTTTAGCTTGTTAATATAAATGTCATGTGGTACCAACTCAAACACATTCCAGAAATCTAAGTATATTACACCAACACTATTACCTTTGTCAATCAAACTTGTAATTTTATCAAAAAAGCTATCAAGTTAGTTTAACAGGATCTATTTTAAATAAACCTATTTTGATTGGCATTAATTATGTTAACCTTCTTTAATTCTTTATTAAATGATTCCTGTATGAGCTGCTCTTATATCTTGCCCGGGATCGATGTCTGACTGACAGTCCTATAATTACTCAGGTCATTCGATTTACCTTTTTAAAATATTGGCACAACATTAGCTTTCTTCCAGTCTTCTAAAACTTCCCCAGTGTTCCAAGACTTATTGGAAATTGACATTAATGGTCCAGTGAACTCCTCAGCCCCTCTTTAAAAATTCTTGAATGGAAGTTGTCTGGATATGCTGATTCCAACTAACTTTAGTAGCTGCTGTTTAACTTCATCCCAAGATATTAGTGGAATGGAAAGAGTGTCATCATCATATTATATGACTACATCTGGCTTTTTCCCAGAACAGAAACATTTATTGAACATTTCTGCTTTTTCTGCATTATTATTGATAATCCTACCATGTCCATCTAGTAAAGGAACAATGCCATTGTTAGGATTATTTTTGTTCCTAATATACTAAAAAAAATTCCTTCTTATTGTCCTTAAGTACGCTGCAAGCTACAGATTTTTCCTTGTGTCCTTAGCTTCCCTTATCAATTTTCTGTGATTCCTATCTTCTCATTTATATTCATTACTATCATTATATATAAAATAGCTGTCTTTACTTCCCTCTTTACTTCCCTGACCCTAAACGAGGTCAGTTTTTCAATCCATATAGCCTTCTTCCTTGATGGTGGATTTTTGGGCATTTAGTAAACTGTTCTTAAACAACTCCCAATTATCATTCACCTTTTTCTGACTAAATTCTTCCTCCCAGCTCTATTTGGCTGATAATTGTTTTCAGCTCTTTGACATTGGCCCTTATAAAGAACCAAGGATACATACTACTGGTCTGGACTTTATTCTGTTTACACATTACAAATGTGGTCAAGTCATAATCACTTGTACCTAAACTACCATTAATTTTAAGTCTGTGATCAACTCCTCTTTATCTGTCAAGACAAGATCTAATATAGAATCCTCCTGTGTTGGATGCAACACTTTCTGAGTTGGAGCAACAAGAAATTCCAATTCCTTTTCTTTGCTGCCCTGGGCTCCTAGCACTTTCATATAAGCAATTAAAGAATTGGGATTAAGAAAGAATTTATCCAAAAGACAGCACACCATCCTGTTCTTTGCCTGTCCCTTGCAGAATGTTCTTTCAATTCTTCTTTGTACTGAATCCACATCAAGGATCATCTGTCTTCCTTAAATGGTTGGAGATCTCTGTGGGAAAGCTTGCTTTTCTTACAGGTTGGGTGACAGAATTGCCAGGCAGCCAGCTGAGGCAGAAGCAGATGCAGGCTGGAGCAAAGGCTGGCTGGTGTGGAAACAGGCACAGGCTAGAGCAGAAGCAAAGCAAGGGCTAGCTCCTGTAAGAGCAGGATCAATGGCAGTCTATCAAACTATAGGCAAGAGGAGTGTTCCCATCCAGGTAGCGATGTTGAGTAGACTGAACAGACAGCTTTTCTTAGGAGTCTATAACCTGCCTTGGCTAGCTTGTGGATTGACTGAACCCTGGTTGAATAGTGTGAGGCCTGTCACAAGAGCAGCAGATAACTGACTCTGATGACTTACCACACTCTCTGGCTCAGGGAGCACTTATCTGGCTTAAACAGGTTTGGGTTCAGAAATAACTCAGCATTAGGCAGGCTCAGGCTCAGGGGTAACTCAGAGATGAATCATCACGTCAGGCCAAACAGCAATCCACAGATGTGTCTCATACATCTGTAAGCAGAGTCAGGATGAGCTCTACCCTGACATCTGGTGGTGAGTTGTGGAAAGGGATGTCAGGGGCTAATCTTGTTTGCATGGACACACCCACCCTGCAAAGCATGATGGATCGCTTGCCCAAATGGTCACTTTGGCTGCTGTGGGATCCCCAATTTCTCTGTTATTGGGGCAGGAAGAATAAAGTGTTGTTACCCTGATTATGTGAATCAAGGACAGTGACCTTTTGTTATGATGGAGGGACTCGCCATCAACGAAGCAGCACTTGCGAGACGAGGGACATGGGTTCCAAAACTCACTGAATTGAGAGAGGTTGGGGAGAGGTATTTGTACCTGGTGGCATAGGCCTCTTCTGAGGGCCCTAAATATCAGTTGCACCTCCCTCCCACCCACTGTGGAATATCAGAGCTGATTTTGAATTCCTTAGGAGTTTAATCACAGGCTGCTGAGCTGGACTCACTTGGGGCTAATGTTGCAAATTAGCACTAAGGCTCCCCTTACTACAAGCTGAAATCACTGAAAAGCTGAAATCACTGAGCACTGTGTTAAGTAGTGGGGGAGCTGGAAGATATATTGCTGAGCAGCTGGTGGGACAGCTGACGGTGCGGAGCTGCTGACGGAGTGGCGCAGTTGGCGGGACAGCCGGAGTGGCTTGCGGGATGGCTGACGGTGCGGAGCTGCTGGTGGAGCAGAGCAGTTGGCGGGACAGCTGGAGCGGCTTGCGGGATGGCTGGTGGAGCGGAGCTGCTGGTGGAGCAGAGCAGTTGGCAGGACAGCTGGAGCGGCTTGCGGGATGGCTGGTGGAGCGGAGCGACTCGTGGGATGGCGAGCAGAGCAGAGCGAAGCCCCACGAAGGGACGGGGCAATCAGCTTTGAGCCACGTAAGGTGCCCCTTACCTCTCCCCTCCCCATTTCTATCCAGACTGGGGGTGGGGTGTAGCACTCTGCAGATGAACTTTTGAACTCTGGGTCTGGACTTTTGGGTTGTTGGACTTTTGGGACTTTGGGTGATTTTTGGGGTTGCTGGACTCAAGAACCAAAGGGAAAGGACATGGCCAATTTGCTGCGGTGGGTCTTTGCTCACACTTTGGTTTACGAATCCTAGATGTGGTGTTTCCCCAACAAAATGCCGCATTGTTTCTCTCTGTCATTAAAAGGTTTTTGCTACACTCAGACTCTGTGCTTGCGAGAGGGGAAGTACTGCCTCTTAGAGGCGCCCAGAGGGGTGATATATATTTGTCCCAGGTCACTGGGTGGGGGCTCGAGCCGGTTTTGCATTGTCTCATTGGAATGGAACCCCTAGATACTGAACCCGGCCCTTGTTGCTGCCAACTCTGACTGGCAGAAGGGTTACACATCTCTCCATTCCCTTGGACCAGCTGGACTTTGAGAGATATCTTCCACAGTTTCCATGTTGAGGACCTGGTATTGACTGTAAATTCCTAGCTGTGTGAAATTCCTCCTGGTCCTCCTTCCTCTGGTGGACACAGCCTGCCCATCCTTGTCTATCTCCAGTTCTGTAGAATGCCACTTGGCCTCTTGCCTCTGACTTCCTCTCTCTGTCTCCTTAGTGCCCCGTTCCTTTCTTCCTTGAACTTGGGATATTGATGTTTCCTGAACCTGGCTGTCTAGGAACTTCTCTGATTCTCAGTAGCATTTATATCTGCCTATCCAATCCAAGAATCTTTTCTTCCAGCACAGCCACCAACATGCACTTCATACACAGGAAGTCCCTTCTGGCTTTAGGGAGGAAAAAAAATATGGCACATCTGCTGAAGGTCACCACTGCTATTCCATTGCTGGCCATTGTGGAATCACACTCAGAGCTGGACCTGAAGGGAAAGTGTCTCACTATACCTCCAAACTCCTTCCAAAACTCTCCTGTTAGCTGCTTCTGTTCATGGCTCTTGAGTTTGCCTAGCAAGTGCCTTTTTATACTCAATCTTCCTGCTTGGCTCAGCTCTGCTCCGTTCCTCATTACCAGGGAGCAATTAACCACTAAGAGATTTAAATCAGCAGAGCTGGTCAAAAGTCCGAGGGTCAAAGCCACATGGCCTTTACCAAGACACCAACAAAAAGACCTGTCTCAGCTGCTTATTTAGGGACCCATGGCCCAGCATACAACCCATACACAGAGAACTAACAAATAGCAAACAAACATCCCACAGATGGACTAACTGCACCATTCCCCAAGTCCTGCTACCTCCAAGCACTGAGTCTGCAGCTAAATCCTCCAAAACTTCCCTTTTAGGTGCCTCTGTTTGCAGCTCCCAAGTTTGTCTAGGAAATGACTTTTTATTCTAAGCCTCCCTGTTAAGCTCAACTCAGCTCCACCCCTCACACCAGGGAGAGATTAACCACTCAGAGACTTCAAACCACAGGGCTGATCAAAGGTCCAATAGCCAGAGCCAAACAGACGTATCAAGACACCAACAAGCAGACCTGTCACTCCATCCTCTCTCAAGGTAGAGGGGAATTCAGCAGCTGTGAAGCTTGCGGCTAGGGTGAAAAATGGGGAATTCAATTCTTCTTCCCAAATATAAAGTCATCTTTGCCCAAAAGTGAAAGGAAAAGAGGAGGTGTATCCCATCCCCCAGATCAAATTCTTCAACTAGTTCCTGGGTGCCAAAAATAAATAAATAAATCAAAAACACTTCCCAAGCTTTCCTGAATCCTAGTAACATCATCTGTCAAAACCGTGGTTTCCTTCCAATGATTGCTACATTTATGCATTTTCAGTTCAAAAACCATTGGTAAATCTGGGCAAATAAACTGAATTTCATAGTGATGTAAATAATCAACAGCAGGGGCACTGGACTGGAAATGGAGAAGCGGTCTTTTAAATTGAGGATCTCTGCCACATAATTTAATTCTAGTATGCTACGTAGAACATAGGGCCTTGCCTCAATGACAGAAACAGCTATTAGATAAAAACTGGATTTACTGCTAATCTCATCTGAATTACCGTACCAATTTTTTTTCTGGAGGCTCAAGAGAGGACCCCTCACAAACGTAAACCATGGTTATAAGTAAAAGATAGAAAAACAACATTTCCCATTTGCTAAGATTTTTTAAGTGTAATAATAAATGGAATCTAATAGGAAGTCTCTTGCAATTTTTAGCATCTTAAAGAAACTTTGAATTCCTGGATGTTTTCCTGAGTTTCATTACCATACTATCAATCACTGCAGTTGTACATATGAATTAAATTAAAGCAACTCAGTACATTAGGAGAAAACACTGCAACAAAAAGCACCCCATGCTTTTTCTTAATCCCAATTTTGACCTTGTTAACAAGCAGGTGTGAGTCTTCACACCACCACTAAAAATAATAAAGAAGCGTGCTATTCTTTAAACCACACTAGCTACCATTTGTTTTGTGTGATGTTCCCCATTATCCTTTTTTCCCCCACATTTACTGTAGTCAGGAAAGTAAAAATACAGTTCTTTGATCTCCTACATCACACAAAAGTAATCTATGAGAATACAGCATGTGCCGTGGTATGAGAAATGTGTCCCAATGGAATTCCAGAGTCCAAAGTATAACCTAACTAGAATATCCTCTATGCACGTTTTCTGCAATGAATTACTCCCACTGCTATTACTGAGTACAGCAATGAAACATCACAGCCAAAAAAAGCCACATTTAATACATTAGCTAGATAATTTCCTTACATTATAGTAACTCTTTCATTCTCCCTTAGCAGCACAAATATACTGTTGTTTTAAGGTAATTTGGAATTAGAACAACAGCTGAAGCATCCACACTCCAGCTGGTTAAAAAAATTGAATATTTTATTATGTTTTATACTTGCCTAGAGAGGTGAATCAGACTGTGTGTATTAAGTGGTTTTCAGATTCAATTACTACAGGATACACTTTGATAGCTGTGTATTTGGTAGGGTCGCACTAAATGTTGGTAATGCACTTCAAAGATAAAAAGTTCTAAGTAGACAGAAAACATAATAAAATATACAAAAATACTATTTAAGCACTTTACATGCAACTCCACTGGCAGGTGTAAAAGAAGAATAATTCCACTGAAGTCAATGAAGTTACATTGATTTAAAGGAAGAAGAGAAGCAAACCCTAAATTCAGAAAACATAGGAAGGGGAACAAGTTGCTACATCAATACATAAAGTGAACATGGAACAAAAGGATTACTACTAATAATCACTTTTAAAACTATTGAAAAGTAGGACATAAAGACAACAGTAATGTTTTGAGCACAAAGAGTAGTCAGGAAAACTATCCGGCCTGCAGGAATCAGCATAGAGTTGGTTATACTAATTGTGGCTCTGCCAGTGATTTACTGTGTGTTCTGTTCAGTGCTTTAAACATACACAATGTTACAGACTGTTTTACTAATATTTTTATTGTACTTTGCTTTTCAAGTTGTTGTCTTAAAAAACAAGGGTTTTTTTTCACAAAAATTGTTATGGCTGAAAACATGACTTAGTGAAGTGAGAAAATTCACCAGAAAATTACCACTTATATAATGAGCGCTCTACTCATTTAGAAAAAGTGCTGTAAAGCCTGGAAATGAACAGAATGAACAATGGAATGCTTCATTATCACTCTACCTGACTTACATCATTCATCCAGCCTTAACTTTGCCCCATAAAATTTGCAAAAATAAATGCAAAGGTCAAATTAAATTACTAGTGGATTATAAAAGCAAATCTCCTATTCAAAGGATCACTGTCCTATATAGCATAACATTAACAAATACTACACAGACACATTCCCTAAAATCACGTTAGTTGCAACAAAATACAGTCAATATAGTTAAAAGTGGAGACATGGAAAGTTTACATACACTTGAACATACGTAACCTCCTCTAAAATACATATCATCACAGCAAGCAGATCAGTCATTCCAATTCTATTCATAAAAGTATTCTTCTACTTCACCAGTACATTACAGGACATGTATGATCAGGCTTCTATCTGATTTTGTTAAGGGATTCAAACTGCATCTTACCTGGGCAAACATGAGTCCAGAATATGTTGGTTTACTGAAATGGTAGTTTAAACTATCTCTTGGATCAAGTATGGGATCAAAGAGGAAGTCTCTTGCATTTTTTTTATTTAGCCACTAAAAATGAGAGCAAATAAAATCTGCTATTTAATAAAAAGCATAACATCTGTCCATCTGGAAATATTATCTATTGAAACTTACAACCATTCACTCTATGACACACATAGCACATTTTCTCATCAATTATATTATTAATTATTATTATTATTATTATTATTGGATTGTACTGTATTAGAAGAGAAATCATTATATTCTGAATATTTTACTGCATTATCATTATATAAAGGGATATTTTGTCAGCTCACTGCATAGTGTTTTACATGCAAGTTGCTTATGATGATAATAAAATCTCCATCAAGATAAAAAAGCTCTCTATAATGCTACCTATGTATTGAACATGCTAAACTGTTGTAAGGTATTGATTAGACTCAGACAATGCAGATTATCTTTAAAGCATTACATAACTGAATTATTATTTCAGCAGAGTAAAATGCATTACAATTATAGAACATACAAAGAGAAAGAAAAAAACAGGCTTCTTATACATGGGTCATTTGTGGTCACATATTTTTCAGTTACAAGCAGCATGGCTGCAAACAGAATATTGGAGGTATATCACAGAATGGCATAATTCCAAATTAGTGTCTTAATGTGTATAGTATTTCTGGATTAACAGAGGATCTATGCAATGTATAAATCCCAGCTCATAGATGAAACATTAGAACATAAAAAGATTCAATTCTTTCCCCCAATGGAATCTAAAAACCTTGAGAATATTAAAGAACCCAGGAATAACTAAGGGAGACCTTGACATTCTGGGATCTCCAATTTAGTTTGCACCCACAATTTTGATCTTTCCTGTTTATTTAAAGACAATTATTTTAAGGGGCTCGGACAGTGTGTTATGATGAGATTTACAGTCACCGGCACACAAGTTTTCCTAACAGTAGCCCTGGTGCTCATTTGGCTGGACAGGGAGAATGATCACTGCAATGTCACATGGGTGATGTGTCTTTGTTAGGTTCCACTAAAAAAACAAAATAGATGCCCTCAAAAGTGACTCTTCAGTCCCTTATAACTTCTTTATTTGTATTTTTCTGCCTAAGTGTTTTTTTTTGGGGGGGGGAGGCAGGGGGGACAAGGGAGGAGTTTGGATCTGGATCTGAGCTTTGTAGTTTGGACACCGCCTCCAATTAATATTGCTTTTATAACATGCCAGTGGTGGTAATATAAAATCTGGCTCAAATTTGCCAACAGTATAGACTTTTGTTCTTGAGAGGCCCAATCCTGCAAACGTTTATGCAGATGTGTAATTTTACTGATGTGAGTAGTCCTATTGACTCTAACGGGACTACTTGCACAAATAAAGTTACACACTGCCTAAGTGTTTGCAGGGTCCATTCCAGGCTTCTTAACTGCTGTCTTCCCATTGACCTCAATGGGCTTGGGCCTTAGAACACTCTCCCTGCTTGGTGTGCCAAGATCTGGACACTCATTGATTAGCATGAGTGCAGATCCTTATTTATCCAGCAGCACCAGCAGCAGAAGCAGCTATGGGGCTAGGACCATACTCCGAAAGCAATTCTCTTTGAAAGAGTAACTCACAGCTAACAGTGCTGAAATGCTGCAGTTGTTTCTGTGCGCTACAGTATTTCACTTTTCAACGCACAGATGTGCTCTGCATTCACTGTAGGGGTGTTCACAGGATCCCTTTTGCTTTTGCAGAACACCTTTGCATTCACTCATGTACCCTGAAGATACCAGGCCAGATATAAGGGAGTTGGTTCTTTAGGGTGTCAGGTCTGCAAACACACCACAGGGGTTTCCTCACTTATTTCCACTTCAAAGAAGCATTAAAAATAATTTCACTTTATGACAGATTTTAACTAGATTTCTTTCCTCTGTGATGATTAATTAGGCATTCGTTATAATTTGCCATCTTTGCAGCCCTAAAAATAAATGTCCCCCTCTGCAAATCAGGCACAAACAAAATGTTTTGAAAAGTAATCACTTGTTAAAAAAAATGGAAATTGGGCTTCTGTGTTGTTAGGAATGTACACACATAACAGAGTGAAATTTAACACTGGTAAATGATCTGACTACCTCAAAGTGAAGTTTTTGCCTTCCTACAGTGGCCTTTCACCCTGCCCTTTCCTCCAATCTGAAGAGAGCTGATGTTGATGGAACATATAATGGCTCCTTTCCTGTGTAGTAAAGTCAGCAATAAAGCTTAGTAATTAAGGTGACCGGGGAGGCCCAGCCCAGCAGGCTAGTGGTGTGGCGAACACTTTTAGAACTTCAAACAATATCAAAGTCACTGAGAAACGGACCTAGTTCAGGACTGGTTTGAATTAAGCCTCACTTCCACACGCACTTTTCAAATCCAAGCTCAAACAAGAAAGCCAAGGCCTTCTGGATTTCATTAGAGCCAATTATCTTATCTGTTTCATCTCAGGCCTGACCCTAAGGCTGGCAAACAGCTATTCAGTGCGTTTGTGTGGTTGTTTGAGAAAGCCTCCAGCCAGCCAATGGCCTGAGGAACTGCTAATTAAAACACTGTTGCCCCCTGCCTCTAGTGATTAAATATTTTCAAGCTTTTGTAAATAATTTTTCCATTCTTTGCCCCAAGCCTCGGAGGTCCAATACATGCAGTAATTTATTTAGTTTGTCAGAGAATACTGCTGGAAATCTGACTATAATACAAATTTAGGAAACTTTTATACCTCTCAACTTCTGAAAGTGACATTTTATAAACGAGCAAACTATGTATACTGTTTCTGATGTAATTAAGTCCTAATGACCTTATTCTGTTTGAAGTGATATAGTGTATAACAGGGCTTACATTTTGTCGATGATCATCATATTTCCTCAAATGTCAACATGATATCTAGGCTCAGGGGCTTAATGAGATCATACATATCCTACAATTCATATTGAGGTACATATATGGTCTTTAGAACTGTAACTAGAGGGTGGGGTCAGTGTTCCAAAGCCTGGCCTGGGAAGGATTGTATCCCAAGACACCATACTCAAACATAAAAATCTGCCAAGCTAGCCTGAGAATTCCTTGTCCATTATTATTATTATTGTTATTACTTGTATTACCATAGCACCTACGAGCCCGTCTCATGGGCCAGGACCCCATTGTGCTAGGTGATGTACAAACACAGAACAAGACAGTCTCTGCCCCAAAGAGCTATAATCTAAGCATAAAACAAGAGATAACAGATTGATACAGACATATGGGGGAGTAAAAGAAAACAATAAGACAATATTGGTCAGCATGATAGGCAGTGGTATCAGCTTACCAGAGGCCTAACCATGGTCAAGATTTTTTGTAGGCATCACAAGGAAAAATGTAAGGAGGATGAGGTGGTTTTGTGGATGTTTACAAGGAACTCCTCCTAAGCGTGAGGGGCTGTGTGGGAGAAAGCACACAGGTGTTTATGTGAAAATTTAACAAGTGGGCAATGGAGACTGACATCATGGGCTGCAAGCCAAAATTTTGATACTGAATTAAAGACAATAGGTAGGATGGGGATAGGCCATGATGGGCTTTGAAAGTGAAGACAAGCAGTTTACGTTTGATGCAAAAGAGACAGGAAGCCAGTGGAGGGATGCAAAAAGGTGGGTAACATGGTAAAAGTGTCAGGCTAGGGAAATAATCATTACAGCAGCACTGTGAATGCATATGAGAGGGGCAAGGTGGCATTTGTCAAGACAAGAGGAAAGGATGTGGCAGTACTCAAGATATGAGATGATGAGAGCTTGGAGTTTTAGCAGTGTGCATGGACAGAAAAGGCCATCTCTTAAAGAGGTTATGCAAAAAGAATCTGCTAGGTGGATATAGCCTAGATGTAAGGACCTAGAGAGAGGTCCAAGTCAAAGAAGATATATTGGTTAGGGGCCTGAATGACAGGCAGAATGATGGTGTTATCCACAGTGAGTGAGAAAGGAAGAAATGGGGAAGACTTGGGGGGAAGATTAAGAGCTCCGTTTTAGCTATGTTAAGCTTGAGCTGATGGCTGGACATCCACGAGGAGATGTGATATAGGCCAAGGCAGGGCCGTAATGAGGGCAAAGCGAGTGAGGCACTTGCCTTGGGGCGCACTGCTGGCAGGGGCGTAAAAGCCTGCTGCCAGGGGCGCGCCCGTCCTCCCCCGCCGCCGAAGCCGCCCCAGCTTACCTGCGGGTGGTCCGCTGGTGTGCGTGCAGGAGGCCCCCTCCGCCGAATTGCCGCCGAAGCTGTGGCACTGGCGGACCTCCCGCAGGTAAGCGGAAGCGGCTTCGGCGGCAGGTAGCAGCACTTCCGCCCTGCCGCCGAAGCCGCTTCCGCTTACCTGTGGGAGGTCCGCCGGTGCTGCGGCTTCGGCGGCAATTCGGCGGAGGGTAAGAGCCCCTAGGAATTTCTGCGCCCCTGCCTCGGGTGCAGAAATTCCTAGTTACGGCTCTGGGCCAAGGTTTTAGTTTGGACAGAAGAAGACAGGTCTGGAGTAAAGAGCATAGCATAGAGATGGTGACTGAATTTGTGTTTGTGGATGCTATTACCCAGAGAGCAAGTGTATACAACCAAGCCCTGTGGCACTCCCAGTGAAAGATGGAAGAGAGATGAGGAGGATAACCCCAAAACACACCTGATTAAAAGCAATTAGAGAGGTAGGAAGAGAACAGAATCACAGAAGTAAAGAGAGGACAAGATTTCAAGAAGTGTGTCAAAGGCAGCTAACAGATTCCGTTCACCAGAGTGATGAAGGTCGAGGATGGAATTGGAAGAGAAGAACTCCAGATTGTGATTATATGCAGTGCACTCAATGAATTTATAGATCAGGCCTGCACAACATGCGGCCTGGAGGCAGCATGCGGCCCGCGTGGGCTCACTGTGTGGCCCGCGCGGGGGGGGGGGGGGGGGGGAGGGAAGGGTGAGTAGGCAAACAGCGGGGTGGGGCAAGCCAACGGCTGGCTAGCCGGCTGGTGGGTGGGCGGGCTGGTGAAGAGGCCACTGGCAGGCTGGGGAGTGAGGGTGAGCCAGCGGCAAGGGGCGGGGGCAGCAGCAGAAGGTAAGAGGCCAGCAGTGGGCAGGCAGGTGAGCTGGCGCCGGGGGGAGCCGGCGAGCTGGCGGCGGGGGGAGCTGGTGAGCCGGTGGTGGCAGCGGGGGGGCTGAGGAGGTGAGCAGGTGGTGGGGGGTGAGTAGGCAAGGCGGACATGGTGGGGGATGACGAGCCGAGTGGGCGGGCAGTGGCAGGGTGGCAGGTGAGCCGGCGGCGGGGGGGGGGGGAGGGGGGCTGAGGAGGCGAGCTGGGAGGGTTGGGGGGATGATGAGCCGAGCGGGTGGGCAGTGGCGGCAAGGCTTTATACTGGGGGTGGTGGTGAGGAGGCGAGCGGCGAGTCGGTGGCTGGAGGGGGGCAAATCTCCCAGATTCAAAATCTGGGACTGTGTCCATTGGTCCTTTTTGCTGCTTGTCTCTGGGCTGGGGGTTGTCCCAATGCTGCAAAGAGGGTGTTCCCAAAGGAAGGTGCTTGCTTCTAACCCCCGAGGCCGTCAGTAGGTCTGCTCTTCTCTAGTCAGCCCATTTGACAAGTTTGATTGTCCTTGGTCTGGTTCCCATCCCCTCTCCAAGGGTTGTAGCTGTCTGGAGGTGCCTGCCTTCCACGCCTTCCTCATTCACACCTCATTCATTCAACAGGGCAATTGATTACAAAGTGAGGGGAAGATCTTATTCTACTTCTAGCAAAAAGACATTTTTCTTTTACCTTAATTATACTACCTTAGGGGCCCACTATAACATATTACCAAGGTTCAATACAAAGTCATATAAAAGTTATACAAAAATGCATAATGCAGAGATTTATCTACAACTGCATTGATTGACTGTTGTGTGCAATAATATAGTGACCCCTGGGGGGGGGGTGAAGAGGTGATGGTGGGGCCGAGCGGGGAGGGGGCGGGTCCTATTTTACTGCTGTGATCTGGTCACCCTATGCGCGCTGTTTCTTCCCCCCTCTACAGGCTTCCACACCCCAGCACTGGGGAAGGAGGGCTTGTTTCCACGGGGCGGGCGGCGCTGCGGGGGGGATGTTTACGCGGGGCTGGAGGGTTTCGGCCCTCAGCTTTTTTCTTTGGAGTAATATGGCCCTCACCGCTTTACGAGTTGTGCAGGCCTGTTATAGATAAAAGGGAGAAGGGGTAGTAGTTGAAGGGGCAAGTGGAATCCAAGGTAGGGGTTTTTATGATGGGAGAGACTAAAGCATACTTGTATTGTGAGGGAAAAGAGACAGAGGAGAATGAGAGGTTAAGGAGAAGAGTAAAGGAGGAGATGAGAGTGGATGTGAGGGAGACCAGATGGAATGGGATGAGGTCAGTGGGACAGTTTAGAGGAGGCAAGTAGATGAGAAACTTCTTTGTTTGTGACAGGGAAGGTGGAGAGAGTTTTAAGAGGGGAAGTGGGAAAGGAAGGCAAGCAGATGCTGTTTCAAAGAATTTAGTGAGTGGTTCCAGTAAAGAAAGAAATGTGAAGGGGAAAGGATGGAGAGGAGTCTTAGGGCTGGTCCACACTAACCCCCCGTGTCAAACTAAGATACTCAACTTCAGCTACGTTAGTAACGTAGCTGAAGTCGAAGTATCTTAGTTCGATCTTCAAAGCACTTACCGCGGGTCCACACATGGCAGGCAGGCTCCCCCGTCGACAGCGCTTACTCCTCGCGGCGAGCAGGAGTACCGGTGTCGACGGCGCGCACTTCCAGGATCGATTTATCGCGTCTAGACAAGACGTGACAAATCGATCTCAGAAGATCGATTGCTCGCCGCCGAAGCAGCGGGTAAGTATAGACGTACCCTTAGCAAACACATTTCCATTGCTTAAAGGAAAATACAAATGACTTGTTCTAATAATTTAAATAGCTAAATAGTCAATAATATATATTGAAAAAATGTTAAACCAGAGAGCCTGATTCCCCCTTTCACTTCAACTTTTACACTTGCTTTGGAGTGGTGTAAATAACTGCACATCTTACTACCATTCTTATTTGGTAACATCTTACACTCAATTGCATGGTATAAGTGACAGAGAATCAGGCCCAGAATCTCCATTTGTTGAATGGTGTCTCTTTTAATGGCAGCTGGCATTTTGCTGATCCTCCCTAAGAATGCATCTGATGGTGCAAAGTAGGAGTGAAATAATTGCCTTCCTTGTCAGTTACTGTTAGTCATCAGACAGCATCCGAGCTGTTGTAAATTCTCTATTTTTTTCAGTTAGTTTTTTGTTAGCATTGATTATATGAAAAAATTATAGCAACAATGTTTAAACAGTTTGATTTCCAGGGTTATTGGTGGTTGCTTAGTTTTTTGTTTCTTACTGAAGAAAAAGCCTCTATTGTCCGATAAATGGATATTGATTGTCATTTGAAAAACTGAATCAGCTTCCCCAGGGAGTTAGTTAGTGGCGGAGGGCGGGGGCGGGGGGGGGGGGGCGCGGACAGGAGTGTGCTGATGCTCCTAAGCCCTAGGGAATCATGATACCTTATCTTGTGAGAATGGAAGTGGTGGAAGGGGAAAGAGATTATCATATTCATGGCCACAGTTCCTTCACCCAGAAACCTCTTGCTGGGTAGTTGTGAATAAACCCACAGAGTTCCTTATCAGCCCAATAACTCAGGATCACTCAGCATAGGATGGAGAAGTCAGGCCAAGCTTGTAGCATTTACAGTGCTACTGCTGTCTAATGCATTTTCTTTACTGTCATTCTTTTTTGACATGTTTGTGTTTTTAAATGTATTGTTAATGTGCCTACAGAGACGAAGATAGGCAAATCATATAAGTTAAATAAATAATTAAAAGGACAGCCAATTATTTCAGCATATGTTGATGCAGGTGAATGCTTGTGCATATTTTTTTTAACTTTGGTTACTTGAACAGTTGTTTAAACATAGCTAAAATAACCAATTTAAAGCCAGATTCTACCACCTTTACTCTATAAGCAGTTCCACCAATTTCACTGACATTAATGAGATTACTTCTGGAGTAACGTGTTATTCAGTGCGAGTAAAAGTATCAGAACTCAGTCCTTAGAATATATACGTATAGAATTTACCCTGTAACAATGCCTTCTTATGATATAGCTGATTGATTCAGTCCTATGCCCTGATCCTCATGTGTGTACAATTCTGCAGGTGTGTGGATAAAATGGAGGCCCAAGTTTGCATTATCAAAAATAGATGATGGTAGCTTGCTGTCTGAGCATTCATATTACTATATGTGAAAAAACAATTGAACTTTAAGACTTCATTCTAATACGCTACCTCACAGTGAGGAGCACCTTACTCTACAAGTAGTTCTATCCACTTCAATGGGGCTGTTTGTGGATTAAAGCAGTATTGCTAATTTCAATAATCATGAGCCAGGCGCCACAGAAACATGAGACTTAAAACAAAATGGGGTTCTCTTTTTGGTGGTCTGTTTATGAGCCCTTAGGGATCATGTTTTCAAGATTTTCTGCACAACCATGTGGACTACAAATTTATGTTAAAAAGAAAAATAAAAGCAGAAATTCTCACAATCACAGGATTCCAGGGGATGGGGATTTTAATTAAAACACCATATATCATGGGACTCAGGATAAAAATCACAAAAATTGGAAACACTGAGTCAATTGCTTCTCAGCATAAGCCAGTGTGTTAGAATGTGGCCCTTAGCGATTTATTCTTCCTTGGAATTACTGGACAGGCATTGTTCGTAGTGACTTGAAAAAGAGTTCTAAGGGAGCTCTAAAGCTTTTCTCTTTCACCAAACAGTTGATCCAATAAAAGATATTACCTCACTCACCTTGCCTTTTTCATGTATAGGTATTGAGTAGAATATCTTTTGTATGAAAAAGGATGGAATTATGGTGTGAACAATCTGTGACACAACCGTTCAATTCCTCTAGGATTAAAAAATACAACCCCAAGAAGATTGTGCCACTAAAGCATTAGTACACCTATGTGCATATATGAGTACATACACATACACAGCACAGATGTACACACACTGATATACACACTGACACAGGTGCTTCCACACACTTCTATGCAATCTAAATCATGTTTTAATGGAGGCAAATACAAATTCCACTTCTTTTTTCTTCTTGAAGTATTAAAAAAATTGTGATCTCATTAGCTAAACTAAAGCAGGTATGAAAAAGAACTATGTAACTGAAAGGCCTCTGTTGCTGCTGTTCTTGATAATTCCGGATAATGGGCTTTTAATAAAAAATATCCACCAAAGGAAAACAATTAAACAATACTTAAAGCACTAGGGTGCAATCTAGTGGTTCTGTTACAGTCTGGCGCTCTGGAGCTGTTCGAGAGAAGAACATGTATATAAAAAAATAAAATAAAAGCTAAATATACTATAGCCTGTAAATATAAATATATATATATATATATATATATATATATATATATATATATATATAGACCTAAGGTTTAGCATGACCTAAATACCACAGATATTTTGACTATCAAGAAAAATCCTGTAATACCACTTTTTTATTTAATTTCTTCAAAGACATACCAGGTGATATTTCTTACCTCTTCACCAGAGTATTCAAAATGTTGGCAAATTCATTCTCCATACATCCCTATTCTTTCATCTTTTTGGCTTGACAGAAATTGGAAAATACTAATAATGCTACAAAAGCTCAGGTACATTCCTGCTCTTTGAAAACCATGGACATTGCATGGCTTAGGGTTTTAATCAAATAGTTTTTAACATGAACCCCATAAACTTGACACATGCCATATTTTATTATCCTTTCTCCCCTACCCCCTAGTAGGCCATGTTAATAAAAGAAACTGTGCATCTGCAGGAAAGTAAGGCGACACTAATTAATTTCTATAATGAAAGGTTTCATTTCTGTAGTTCCAGTAAGATTTTAAAAAGCTGGTGCAGTAAGGGAGACAAGAAGATTTAGAGTGTTTTGGTGAGAAGTTGGGATTTCCAAATAAAAATACACAAGGGGGAAGAACAAGAGATCACAGGATATAAGCACTGTTGCCACTCTTAGTTTTACGGTAAACTTTGAAGTACAATAAAATGATGATAGGCCATTTTTGCACTGTCAAATGACTCCCTTCTTGATTCCTTATCCAGAGCGGGGGGGGGGGGGCAGGAGGGGGGAACCCTCTCCCTACCCACCAATACAAATCTAAATGTGAAATGACACTGGTCACTCTGGAGTTCTTCTGATCCAGAGGAAATGTCAGGAAACAAAGAAAACAGCACAACTCCAAAATGTACCACTCACACTTTCAAAAAAGTTACTAGAAAATATCAGTCCTCATTCAGGACAACTGAAAAAACCACATTAGAAGCTAATACATTAAGCTGTTTTGAGAGAGATCATTCCAAACAAACATTTACATAGCAAAACAGCTATGCATTTTAAAACCTTCTCTCTCACGGATGCTTTGTTCAGTTACTTTTAAATTTTCCCTAAAACATTTTCTCTGGCAGAAGAACATACATGAGAAATTTCAGTGGAAACAGTTTTATTTTGATGACTATAAGAGAAGGGGGACAAAACTGGAGATGCAATGGAAAATTAGTTGCCACTTTTAACTTCTGAATCACAGCTGAAGTTCCAGAATACTGTACCTAACAACACACTTTGCTTATGTGGCTATTTTCCCTTTACACAAATTCATCTGCAAAACTCACTTCTGCAATGCCTTAGTATGATAATCCACAAAGTAACTAAATTACATATTTTTAGCCTGAACAGAGGTGCGACTATTCTGACTATAGAGTTATTTGTGACTCCTCTGTATTGTCTTTCTAACGGAGGGTTACATTGTGCAATTTACACAGAAACCAGTATACACATCTCATCTATTTATACTGTAAATGATTCAGGATTGAGACTATCTCGTACCATATGCCCGACACAATGGGGCTCTGATCTCAGCTGAGGCCACCGGGCACCAGAGCAGTACATACAACACTGATTAAAGGATATCTAGTAATAATTTTCAGAAGAGGAATTTTCCTCTACAGAGGGATATCCATAGTGGAATTGATTACATGTAGTCACCATACTAATGTCCTATTAGTTCACTTAATTACTATGCTTCTAAGTGTAGCTAGGGAAAACATTATCTGTTGTCTCATATTTTATTTTCTTATTTTATCAGAAAAATACTCATTCTCAGGTAGAGATTTAAGAAGCATTGTAGAATGGGCATGCTACTTATTAAATAGTACCATAATAATATTGAAAACCGTTATATAAATCAATAGTACGCCATCATGTGGCATGCTATGTTCACTTCTGATCTCAAAGATGACATTGCAGAAAGAGAAGGGCTTCAGAGATGGGTGACGAGTTTTAGCTATATGGATAGTTTGAAGAGTCTGTATTATTCCATTACTGAGATAATTAGGGTTAAAATAAAGTCTGACATCAGGTGCTACATTTCTTGAAAGACTCATTATTTAATTACTTTTAACTCTCAAACTAATTAATGAATTTACTTGTAAATTCTTAGAAAATTCAGTCTATTCTCAAATAATAAGTGCTGCATTTTTAGGGGGAAATGCTATGTTTCTCATATCTAACAAAGAGGATGGGTGCCTGCTTTAAGTGCAAAACTCAGCTCAACCTTAAATCTGAAGCCACAAATGGTATCTCCGTAATACCCAGCTATGTGCTGGTCACCCAAAAGGTCTGAAAAAGGTAGTGAAAGTACAAATATGATATGTACTTCATACTAACCAATAACTTAGAGCAACATTTCCCAGACATGAAAGCTGAATCTCACTCCACATAAAGGAAAATGAAACCAATCACTTCAATCCTTCTAGGTTAGCAGGGTAACATGGAGGAAACTAGCATTGCCACTATTCCTTACTCTGTACTTTTGGAAAATGCTGCCTTAATGAGATTCTCTTCTTCCCATGAGGTGAAATATCCTGAGAACTCTGAGGATAATTAAATTATTGATATTATTTAACACATGGGGCACATACTTTTAGGTAGTTTTGGAAAAACGAGGCACCCAGGAAGTAAGAAACTACATGTATGAATGGATACAGACATCTAAGTACTATTTTCATAAACAATTAGCCAATTTGCATATACAACTGAATAAATGAGAAAGAATGTTAGGCCTCATATTTATCAAAATCTGTCCCTCAATATTATTAACAGTTGTGTTTTAGTGGAGCCAAAACAAGCAAGCATAAAATAAAACCTAGTTGGCAGAATTTTCAATATCAACTTTCCTACTTATGTTATAGAAAGCTTTTTTCCTTCTGTCTTTTAGCATCGAGCTAAATTTTCCACTTATCTCTTTGTGGTCAACATGTTAAACTTAACATGAATTAAACTTAACGTAAATAACCATACCAGCAAGAGTCTTAGCAGAAATACAAAAGAAACTAAAGGAAAAAAATTATTTTACACAGTAGAGAGTTATATTTTCAAGCTGGCTGCATACATTTAAAACTTTTGTATGCATTGAAAAAAATATGTGATCTATGCTGAAATGTGTTTTTGTTTTGTTTTGCACATAAATGAGTATCTGTCAGTTTAAAGAAGTGATAAAACAGCATGAAACCAACATGGCAGCCACAAGCCAGCATGGTGGTTTTTCACAGCTCTCATAGCACCCCCATGGGAGCCACTCATCCAGCACACTTTTAAAGTGACTGCTCTGTACTAGGCTTCTAGCTCATCTGCAACTGGGTTCACGGGTTCTTATACATGGAAGGTGGTTTGTTTTCATTTCTTCTGTGAATACTAATAGGCTTTTTCTAGGTTGCTTTAGAGGAAAGAGATTGAGATTTACTCTTGTTCAGCACAAACAAGACATATTAATTGGACTCATCTGGTGATAGATCAGCATATAAGATGAGATATGCATTTGTGTATGTATGTGAGTGTGAGTTCCTAAGAACAGATACCTACATAAAGCATTACACTCATGACATTGAAAGTATCACTGAAGGCCAAATACCTGACTATAAACAAAAGTCTAATAGAAGAAAAAAGGCTGGTGTCTGTTTCTATGGCCATTATTGTTTAGAAGGGCCTCTGTTTTGAAATTAGTGATCAATCAAGCAATAATGGACACCCTACGTCATACTTGCCAACATTTTAAAAAATGTACCTAGGTCAGTGGTTCCCAAACTTGGTCCACGGCTTGCTCAGGCTAAGCCCCTGGCACACCGGGCCGGTTTGTTTACCTGCCGTCTCCACAGGTACAGCCACTCGTGGCTCCCACTGGCTGTGGTTTGCCATTCCCGGCCAATGGGAGCTGCAGGAAGCAGAGCAGGCCGGCCCGCTGCTTCCCGCAGCTCCCATTGGCCGGGAACAGCAAACTGCGGCCACTGGGAGCCACGAGTGGCCGTACCTGTGAAGACGGCAGGTAAACAAACCAACCAGGCACACCAGGGGCTTACCCTGAGCAAGACATGGACCGAATTTGGGAACCACTGACCTAGGGCAATTCTGTGAAGAAGCCAGAGTTCTGAGGGCTGTTTGCATTATTGCTGTTGGAGGGGGATTTGCCTCTGCCCTGTCACTCCCTTCATTCTGTTGAGTGAAACTATCTTGATCCTCTGTGTTGCTCATATACCTCTTTTTTTTTTCATTTGTCAACATCAGACCAGCTGACAGCTGATGCTCTTTCTATGTCTTCTTTGTCCTACCTTTGCCCCTGTCTGTCTGGGTGTGCCAGCTGACTGCTGCTACTCCGACATTGTCTTTGGTTTCATTTCTATCAATGTCCTGAGTACGTTGCTACTTCATACAACCTGTCCAATTGCAGCTTAAACAGTTGCCTTTTGCCATTGCTTTTGGACTATGTGACAGTTGGACTCAGACCTCCTCACCAGTGTGTAATAGCTTCAGGTCCTTGGCTTTGTTGTAGTGGACTACCCAGTAAACTTGGCATTCTTGTAACTGCTTCTGTTTACCTGTTCTGCACTAGTGGTTGTTATTGTTTTGATTCTTTCCCTGAACATTTAGCTGCCCTTGCTATTTGGAGGCATTTCCCTAGGAATTTCTCTGTTTCTCTCAACAATCATTTCTGTAAGCTGAGAACTTGTCTTCAATTAGGGAATGTTTAATGTTGCCAGTGTGGATGCCATAGTTCTCAGCTCTGTAACCTAAGAATTTATCCCCTTTTCTGCTTCTTGGTTTCAGGTAAAAAAATCAGTATCTTTCTACGTTCTCATTCTGTTTGGGTCACAGCACTCATCAAGCACCTTTATCAGCTGTTCCAGTGTTTCAGACATTATTCCAAGCAACAATATCTTCATGAAAACCCGGGGGGCTGTGGACAGGCCATTGGGAAGAGCGGTGAATTGGTAATGAGTCTGGTTTACAATAAACCTGAGAAATCTTCTGTGGCCCCGGAACATAGAAATAGAAAAGTAAGCATCCTTCAAGTCAAGGGCAGATCCAGGGAGGGAATAACGGAGGCCAGAAAGACCATGCAGAACCTCAGTTTCTGAGATATCCGTTGAGGCAATGTAGGACCAGGATGGGATGAAGGTCCCCATTAGCTTTGGGATTAGGAAATAATGGGGATAAAACACCTTCCCTCTCAAGTATCGAGGTACCTCCTCCACGGCCCCCATCCATAGGAGGGTCTGCACCTCCTGGGCAAGGAGTTGCTCATGAGAAGGGTCCCTGGAGAGTGACAGGAATGGGGGTGGGAGGGAGGGAGGGGTGAATAAAAATTGCATGGTATAATAAATCGCCACAGTATTTAGCATCCGTTGGTTCAATGTTATGCAGGACCATGCTGGGCTGAAGTGGGGGCAGTCAGTTCAAAAATAAAAGGGAGGGAGGATCTGAAGCAGGAACTGTTATAGTACCCTGAGGCGCACCTTCTAAAGGCCCGCTTGGGCCCACCAGAGTACCTATGTGACCCCGACTGGGAGGTTGAGGTGGATGGAAGCGGTTGATGGCACTTGTAACCTCTCTCTTTTCTCTTAAAGGGGTCCTGTCTTGGAGATGGAGCTGAGAAGTATGGTGGCTGTTGGGGCCTGAAGGGCTTCCTCGACTCAGATGGAGCACACTGGACTCAACGATCCCAGCAGAGTCGATGGTGCCACCATGGAACCGGGGATGTAGGAATGGCCCAGCGTGGGTCACACTCCACCACCTCCCCCTGGCTTGCCTTTCTTTGGCACCAGCAAGTGCCCTCTGTTGGTGTGCTGCTTTTTGTGCTTCTTCCTTGGCACCAGGGATGGAGAGCAGTGGCGGGATGCGCACAATGGCGGAGGAGCACTTTGCACTGAGGCTGAAGTGCTCAGTGCTGAATCCGAGGGGCTTAGTTATGAAGCCGGTCTAAGAGCCGCTTCCATTAGGACAGCCTTAAGTGTGATCACTCTGTCCTTCTTTGTGCAAGGTTTAAAGTCCCAACAAATTTGGCAGCGGTCTTACATGTGAGATTCTCCCAGACACTTCAGACAACTGGGGTGTGGGTCTCTCATGGGCATAGGTTTGCCATAGGAGGCACAAGGTTTGAAGCCCGGAGACAGGGGTTTGCCCAGCCCTGGGACGAAGGGAGACCCTTAGCAATAAGGGGAGAGGATACAACTATCCACACTAAAAGTATTTTCAATATCTACACTGAAACTAAACTATGAAAAAGAGAGATAATCACCTTGCCGAAGGAAGAGGAGACATTCTAGCAACTGTCACAGGCAGTAAGAAGGAACTGAGAGGGTGTGGGGCCAGCGGTGCCCCTTATACCAGTGCATAAGCATGTGGCACCAGAGGGTGTCAGAGCTGGCCCAATGGATACCACTGAGGGGAAAATCTCTGGCAACAATCTGGCAAAAAATCTTAGGTGTACACACATCTAACGTGGAATGGACATGAGCAAGCACTCAAAGAGGAACTAAACTGGCTCTTTTTAAAGACAACTATATACAGAGATGCTGTAACTGCAGCTAGCATTCGAGCCAAGAGCACACTGACTGACTTTATGGTGCCTCCTCCAAACTCCTCCTTCCTAAAACCTGTGCTCCTCCCTTCAAATTCCATTCAGGTTGCTATATTGACAACTATGCTAAACCATCATCACAATTAGTACTAATTATATTCATGATGGCAGTCTTAAGAGAGAGGCAAAGATTACTGAGGTAAATAGACTGAATTATCCTCTTATTCTTAAAGGAGTTCTATTCAGGGAGGGTTTGAGGCACAGGGGTGTGGTGCACTTTTACTTCACCTCCTCTTTTAGATGAATGGAGGACATCAGTATTCATTGCAAACAATCCCATGCTGTTCAGTAGCATCACATTCACAAAAAGAGTTTCAAAATAAAATAACAACTTTAGAACAATGCAGAAGTGGTATCCACATTATTTGGACATAACTATGGGTTTTAAAGGGACACTGTTAGAATGGCAATACCAAATTTTGATATAACAACTAGATAAAATGAGTTAAACTGCCTACATTTTTATGTGAAGGCACAGTAGTAAAATTAAATTTATAAAAGTCTGGGCTTTTAAAATCAAAGTTGGAACAAGTTGTTATCGTATGGTTGCAGACTTGCTAAAATTATTTATTCTTTAATAAATACTAATATTTTTCTTTTTCTAAAATTTGCCTTTCAATTTACTGCTCCAGAAAGGTGCTGGTTTGCCAGCCAGGAGATTGAAGTCCTCTGTTTAGTCATGACACCAGCACAGCATGGACAGGAGCACTACAAGCTTCTCCACAGTGTTCATGAATGTGCCTTAAACTTGACCTGTGGGGAATAGATTTAGGCTGGATCATTAATTTCCTGTCTTTGCTGTCAGTGATAAGTATGGTGGTGGTCTCTGTGATGTAAACTTCTACCCATTAAAAAGGGCTGAGACCACCAACTCATTTCACATAAGCCATAATATGGTAACAATTTCACTCACTACCAACCTGGGCTGGAGTTGAACCAGGAACATAGAGGTGAGAAGCACTATAGCCCAGTATCAGTCCCGAGTCAGCCAATCTCCTTGCTTTTATAAAATCTCAAACAAAGAACAAGACTGACCTTGGCAACAGAGTAAATGAAACTTTTAAGGGAGTCAAATTTTGGGGCCTACCACCTTCATAATGTCCCTTGAAATAACTGGCTGTTTGGTTAGACTGTTTTAAGTAAGGCAAATGTTTTAGTAAAATTAAAACTCATGTCACAAAAACAGTAACAGGTTGTGATTTTCTTAGCTATTTCTATGTTTGGGGTTTAGGCGTTAAATTCAGTTGTGAGATGTCTAAATACAAAACCTTCTTGGATACTGCACATACTACTTCATGGACCACCCAGGAGTGTTACAGAAAAAAAAAAGTTTTATATGTTTGTGGTATATTTGCTTTATAGTACAGGTTTAGAGTTATATATTTTAGATATACTATTTCAAATTATAAGTCTTGACAGGGTCAGAGGTACAAGTTAGTGGTCTCACTGCCATTTTTGAACTGCAGCCATTACAAATTGGAGCCTGGTATTTCCCAGCAGTTACAGTTTGCCAGTCTTGACTGGCACTTGTTCACCAAGCCCTTCCACAGCAATAAGACAAAATGCATTCTGCTTTACTGTGGAAGGAAATGATGTATGAAATCTAGGGCTGCTGAAAGTGAGTACAGTCGGGCATGTTTTAAATAGGTTCTTTCTCCTCTGGCCCCATGAAAACAGATTATCAAAAGCCAATGCTTCATGGCTGAAAGCGTTATCCATCATTTAGAATGAGATATTTCACTGATATTATTATGTTTCACAATTACTTATTTTAAAGCAAATAACACCTTATTGAATTGCACAGAAGATACCATTCTTGGCCAGATTCATCAACGTTAGTGGGAGTTTTACCTGAGTAAGGAGTGAAGGATTTGGACCATATTATATTTTACTTGGTATTTTCTATACTTCTATACACTTACAATCAGATTAAAACTAAGTATTTTTCTCATGCCGGGTAAAATTGTTTACATTTGACTTTATTAGTGATAGATGTGAGGAGGTAGATGTAAAGTTGGTTTACTGCTATCATATAATAATGATGTATATCAGTGACTGATTAAATCATCAAACATTTTCTTGTATATTTTGAGTTGATGGCCAGAAAAAGTAAATGGCTTGTTTATTAAAACCTATAATGTTTCCGAGAATCATGAATTTTATAAAAAGTCTAATTTTATATATTTTGTAGTATATTTGCTATATAGTGCAGATATAAAGTTACATAGTCTCGATATAACTTTTCAAATTGCAAGTCTTGACAGAGGTCAGAGGTAAAAGTTAGTGGTCTTGTTGCCATTTTACTTAAACAGTTATTTTAAACTTGTTCCACCATGGGTCATTTTTTATGTCTTTCAGGATTACTATAGTTGTTACTTGTGTGAGCTTTCACTCTACTGCCAGTTTTGGCACTTTTAGAAGGAAACAAGTACCAACCTGAATGCCGTTAGGTACTCTACATCTCCCATGGGGGGATCCAAGCCACCTGTCCAAGCAATATTTACATTATATCCTTTGCCAAGGCCTCTTCCAACCTGCAAAGACAGGGGAAAGTGCCAAAGGGGGAGGGGAGCAGGAAAAGGGGAGATGAAAAAAATAAGAAAACATACAAATGTGTGCTTTTGAAACAAACATCAAACACCATGTCAAATCAGCCCAGCCTTGTTTGACAAGGACTGTTCTGGGTTATACACTTGTTCTCCACTGGTCCTCCAGTCCCAATGGACAATTTGGTAATCTGGTGTAATTTAAAGCACCAGCGAAGGACGAGAAAATTAGGGGTAATCATGCAAAGCAATTACCTGAAAGATGCAAATAAAAATGGGTCTCTAAAGAAATAAACCTAACCTCATTTGGGGCTCCACTGCCAGGGAAGAAGTTGCCTTCATCATAGCGATGGAGGGAAACATACAGGATGCTGGGGTCAGCATAAAAAGCCTGCTGTGTACCATTGCCATGGTGAACATCCTAAAGGGGAAATTAAATAGATGACAAATGCAATAATGTCCAACTCGGTGAGTAGAAATAAGTTCTTCTCTCTCTCTCTCTCTCTTCCCCTCCCTCCTCTTTTCTTTCCCACTCCCTCCACCACCCCTATACTTCCTGAACTTTCAGGCAAATTACTCTTTAATGCACTCATTTTTTAAACTGGCTTCTAAAAATCAGGAAACCACAGTGAGCGTGCCCTGGAGACTCCAGATGAGCAGTCATTGAGAAATCCCAGTCCTTTTGTACAATTAGATATTTATACACCGGCTCTTTGTACTCCTTGCTTCAGTGATGGAATCTAGCATCCTGTTTTATGGAGGAATTTTATGACTTATTAACTGCCAACAGTTCATAACCCCTCAGGCTTAATTAACTAGCCTCACTGGCCTCTGAAGAAAGACTAATGTTTAAACTACAAACTAGTATTTTGCAAAAGGATCTATGGTTTACAGAGCATTTTCGCAATTCTTGACAGAACACTAACCATAAGTGTGTTCATTGATTTGCCAAGTTCCACTACTGAGGTCAAAGGCTTTGCGACCAGCTGAGTAAATTGGCTTTCTTGAAACATTCATTTCAGTTAGCTGTCCCTCAGCAGTTAGATCCACATCAAAAGATGCCAGATGCAGAAGGACTTCATACTTCATTTTTGCAAAATCATGACGGCAACAGTCAAAGACATAGCAGTATGATCTCATTAGCTATTAAATCATCTGGCAGAGAAGAGCCGATAGTATGGTGCCTTCCACGTTCAGGGAATGACGCTAGCCAATTTGCATATTTCAAACATTATATAACAGCCCAAACACCAGTGCACAAGAAATCTCTTTCTTTAAATAAAATATTTAAAAAATATTTAGAGAATGAGCATATGATAATGGATAATGGTTTAAACCTTTCAAATGTCTTTTTTGTTTCTTCACAATTGTCTCATTGTATGGTATATGGTTAGATACATATGGGGTTTTATAAGTGAAAAGGGAAAACCCAGGTGCACTGTGGTGGAGGGAAACTGATGGGTTTTTTTTTCTAAACTTCCATATTGAAGCTTATAAGAGGCTGAAATATTTCAGATGTTGATTCTGCTCCTTTACTCCATCTGAGTAAAAATATAGATTTCAAGAAGCTATTCTGCAAGGAGAGTAAACAAAATATTTTGAAAAGCAACCCTAATGCTTTGACTGCATTTTCATTACAAACGAGTGTCCTTGGGTCTGAGCTGATATATAGTCTTCAAAAAATATTTTATTCAAAAACTCTCAACAAAATTGCCATCTGTTCATCATTAATCTATTCACTGTGATCTCTGGGCATCAGATACAAATTAAAGGAACATAAAAATAAATTATATAAAGGCTCTTAAGTTGGCTTCTACTGTTGTGGGTTTTGATTTTTTTAATATGTTTTTGCTCCGACAATTTTTAAATTATAGGAATTAAAATAGACACTTGGGCCTTTTATATGCTTCTTGATCTTCTATACTGCAAAAATAATTTTCTATTGTAAACTTAAATTTTGCCAATGAAAATAGTCCAGAAATGCATTGAGTAGACAAAGATACCTGCATGGTGAGGACAGTGTATTCTACTATTAATCAGTTATATGTTTTGTGTATGGACTGGGTTCTGAGCCTATCATTCTTGGATGAAATGTATGACTTATTCAGAAACTATGGATCAATCCAAAAACTGAGGTTTATTCATAGGAAAGAATGAAAAAAGGAAAGCAGAAAGGGAGATGTTTTTTCTGTGGTGTAGATGTAAAAAGAAGAGGAAAGTTTCAAAATGAAAAACAGAGAAATTAAAGTTATATATACAAAAACATTTTCTGAACTTTAAGGAATGCACTGGACTGAATATTATTAATTATTATGTATTATTATTATTTATTATTATTATTATTAACATTTTCATTGCAGTAGCACCTACAGGTCTCAGTCAGATTGGGGCCGAATTGTGCTAGCCACTATAAACATATAGCCCTGAAGGTCAATTAGGAATCTCAGGGTACATCTACACTTGAAATGGTACAGCAGCACAGCTGGAGCGTTGCAACTGTACAGCTGTAAGTGTAGACCCTCACTCCATCGACGGAAGGGATTCTCCCATTGCTATAGTTAATTCATCTCCCCAAGAGGCGGTAGCTAGGTTGATGGAAGAATTTTTCCATCGACGTAGCACTGTCTATACTGTGATTACATCAGCATAGTAACATTTTTCAAGGATGTCGATTTTTCACACCACTAACATCTATGATTCAATGTTATCTTTCAGGTGAGACCACTAAGGGCAGTTCTCCTTTGCTCCGAATGGACATTAGAGCTCTCATAGGTAATTAGTTATATTTGGATTGTGGCTTTGCCTCTGTGTTCATAGAAGGGGCAACACATCGTTGCATTGACCCTTGAGGAGATCAGAGACCAGTCTGTGACTCTTCCAGGGGTGAAGTCATCTGTGCCAGCCCTCTGTACCAGCTCAGCTCAACATGTTTGTGGAGGAGAGCCAGAGTGGAGTTGAGTGTTACTTGCTATTCAAAATTCAAGCTGGGTTTCTTAGGGCTGGTCTACACTAGCCCCCAAGTTCGAAGTAAGATACGTGACTTCAGCTACGTGAATAACGTAGCTGAAGTCGAAGTATCTTATTTCGAACTTAAAAGTACTTACTCCTGGTCCACACGGCGGCGCGCAGGCTCCCCCATCGACTCCGTCTGCTCCGTTTGTGGAGCAGAATTACCGGCGTCGACGGGGGAGCACTTCCTGGTTCGATTTATATCGAACCCAGAAGATCGATCCGAAGCCTCCGACGCAGCTGGTAAGTGTAGACTAGCCCTTAATGGAGATTGGTCAAATAGGCCTCATGTTTATAATTCTCATGCCAGTAAATCCCAATCACCTGAATAACCCCAGTGAGCAAATGGACACAAAATAGAGTGGAAGAGAATTTGTTCACAAATCCTGATGAGTTTCTGCAGAAATATGTTTGCACTATTCTTTCTCTCCATCAGTGCATTCCTAAACCGTAGGGTAAAACCTCTGATAAATATTTGAAAACTATTCCAAGAATATCAATATTATTTTTATATTTATTTTAGTCATATATTTCTTCATTTGCAATTTCTCTTGCTCACACTCTCCCCTTCCCCCTCTCTTTTTCCTTAACTACTAGTATGCACACTTAACTGAACAAAAGTGCTAGATGGTAAGGCCATGACTTCACAATAAGATTTAATTATGAGTGCAGATATGAACAAGATTTAGACTATTAAGCCAGGCACTTCAAAAAACCTTTAACATATTTTGTCTTTAAATCTTTTATCACCTGCAAAAATTAATTAAGTGCAGATGTAACAGGTTAGGTTTTGATGCCAGGGTTCATTTCCTGTCTATGCTTTGTCAGACAACCTATTACACCTCCTCATGAACTGTAGGCAAAACAAAAATGGTGCTCATAAATCAACATTCAGCTTTCTTTTGGCTGTGTATTGGGCTGATCCTTTAAGCATGAAGCAAAGCTCCAATTCATTATTCATGAAAATAATATAGACAACATGCCAAATGTCATCTGTATTTAAATAAACCATCTGTTAAACAAATTAGAACTCTATTGTGTAAGAATGCATTCTATTAAAATACTAGATTAATCCAATGAAGTTGACTTTTAATCATTCCGCTCTCCTGCAGGGAATCATCCAAAGCTGGCATATATGATTTGAAAACTTTTCAGAGAGAATGACTTGTTGATTTGTTTTAATAATATCAATGTTACTCAACAAGCAGATGGGGGAAGTGGCCAATTTGGTTACCAAAGCAACAGCATTCTTTAAAGCATATCAGACTATTTAAAGTCTGTATTCTGTAGGGAAAAGTAAACTTGGGTTCTGTTGGGTTATTTTAACAGTGGAAGTATCAATTCATTTAAGGACCATAAATGTTGCCCTGATCTGTGCCTTCTTCTCATTAAATTGC
The DNA here is from genome assembly GCA_037349315.1 of Chelydra serpentina. Taxonomy (NCBI): domain Eukaryota; kingdom Metazoa; phylum Chordata; order Testudines; family Chelydridae; genus Chelydra; species Chelydra serpentina. Next base: position 25,415,162 of record JBAIAC010000048.1, read on the forward strand.
AGTTAACACCATTAAAGAGAAACATAGATGTTTATAGTTTCAGTACTGCCATCCTGGCTTTAATGAGTTCCCAAATTCAAAGGAAATATACGCCTTTATTTCTTGTAAGTATTAAAGGCAGGAAAGCCTGACGTACAAATATAAATTCATTATCTTTTATCTAGATGCACTGAAAGTGTGATGCTTGCCAAGAATACATACCAGATCTACAATCAATATCTTGCCTATATTTAGCTTGTCTCTCAAGTATTTGGCAGTAATTGCAACCGAATTAAAAAAGCAGAACCCCCTGTGGAATAGAGAAGAACAGAAATAAGAAAGCAAATCAGTCAGGAAAACAGTTATAAATAATGTTCAGGGCATTTAAAAAAAAAGCTATAAGATCTCTGAAGTCATAAATCTGCTTCTGGGAGTACCTAGAAAGCCTTTTCAGTCATCTGCTAACAATTAGAGTTCTTCAGAGACATGCACAGTGCAGGTGATTGCCAGTAACCCTAGCGCTCCAAGATGGGCAATATTCCCTGGTACTTACATGGCTGTTGATTCTTCAGCATGATGGCCTGGGGGCCTTACAACAGCAAAACCATTCTGTAAGAACAAGATAGGTTTTCAATTATAAGATTTTTTTTTTAAAAAGCTGGTTTCTCTGTGTAACACAGCACAGCAGGCAAACAGAATTGGAATCTACCAGAGGCTCTTGAGCACGTTTTGCTGCCCCCATTACCCTTTCATAGAATTAGCAGAAACAATATATGTGATCACAGCTGCATATTTATCATGACTTAAAGAGAAGCAAAGAGACAGGCTCTAATATAGCCAGGATAAGAGTAAGATATTTTGGAGCTGTACAGCATCTAGCTGGCAAATATACACAATAGCTATTGTTCTGTAAGACACAAGCATAGCTGATTTATTCATTTAAGTCCAGAATTCATAGTTGGTAGAGAGAAAGTATCACTGATCCACCCCAATGAACGGTTGATCCAAATTGAATTGCTCCCTGTCGATCCATTTCAGACTATAAAACAGTAGAAAGGAAAAAAGCATTTATATGTACATACAATGGTTTGGAAATGTTGGCTCTACCTTCTGTGTAAACTAAATGATAAATTTATACTCGCACACAAAAAAGGCAATTCCTAAGAGTAGAAAAGGAGGACAATGGAAATCTCATTCTTCTCCAGTCTATAAATTAAGCTTGGATGCCTGCCAAAGCTTGCAACTTTATTGAATTCCCTCAGTCAATTTCTAACACACATTCTGGAGTTTTATAGAACATTTTCATACACAGCAGCTATCAGAAGTAGTGATGATCAAGGAATTCTTTAACCTACAGATTCACTGCAATGCATCATGTAAAAAAAATGGAGTCCCCCCTACATGAAGCAAAGGAAAGATCTATAAATCCTTGCAAGACAGCTGCTGTTCAAAAATGTAGGCTGGATAGCCACGAAAATAATTTGCTATCATAAGGAAAAAACCGTTAATCAAAACCTGGGCCAAATTCCACTCCCTGTTATACCAGTGTGAATCAGGAGTAACTCCATTACTTCAGCAGATTTACTCTTGGTTTACACAGATGTGACTGGGAGCAGAGTTGGACTCTTGTGCGTTCAACTATTGCTTTAAAATCATAGCCAATGGAGATTAAAAAAAGTGATGTTCTAATCAATGCATAATTCTGGCAGCCAAACCTATATTTTAAGTAGTCAACAAGAAGTGCCTCAAATCCCTCATACAAAATGCAGCAATAGATTTTAAGAAAACACTGTAGACTACATTTTAAGGAAACACTGTAGAGTACTGTTGAATACATATGCCTTTTATTGATAAATTATTCTAATTAGAACTAAAGAGGCTAGTTAGGTTGAAGTGTTGCAGTCCTTATCCAGGAAAACAACTATGAGAATCGATGGACCTGATTGTCCTTTCACTTCCACGGGTGTAAATAATGAGTAACTCCAAGTAAATCAAGGGAGTTACACTGGTGTATGTGAGATCCATTTTCTCAGACAAAAGTGCCACTGAACATATAAATAGCAGTTGCCTTACTGAAGGCTAATTTAGCAGCCAAGCAATCCTACAATAGCATCTAATATAACCTACTGCTAAACACAATTAAAGAAGCCAACTACAATATTTTCTAGAGTCTAGACTATTGTGTTATTAGTCTAAAGGGAGCCCAAGGCAGCTGCAAAGGGAGTAGTCCTGCAATGTAATGATAAATTCCACTGATCCTCATTTAGAGACTTCAGGACACTCGGCAGCATCTCTCATTCTCATACTCCTCATTTGCTTATAAATGTTCGTACTTCATCGAAAAGAGACACACGCGTCAAACGTGTATCAGTTCTTAGCTATATCTCCCTTGGCAATTGAACAGAAATTGCCTGTAGATTGAAGTCACCAGCAATGAAAACCAAAAACCAAGGCAATTACAAAGCCATTAGAGAGGAATATGCAGGATTACCTATGCTCACCGAGTTTGTTGTTTTTCATAAAGCCTCAGATCTTGTAAATGAGGTGATTTAAAAAAAAAAAGTTTCTAGCCCTCGTAGTTGCAGAGAAACACTTGAAACTGTGATCTTTAAAGGCTCAAAGGCCAGATGGCAAATTAAAAGTACCCCAAATTTACTATTTTTAAAAAATCTCACCAATTTAATGGATTGTGGGTGATCTTACTCATGATTTTTGAATGCTTAGGGTTGGCAATACTGAACAGCTAAACTTGCTGTTTAACTTTAAAGTCATTAGTCTGCTGATTGTACTTAATATGCAGTGTAGTGAATCAGGAGGAGGATGGGCTGCATTTAGCCTATAGCTGTCAAACCAAATACTGCTAGCTAAAATCTTAGTACTTTTTGTGACCTCTTTTTCCACAAAATATGTTTCACAGGCGAGTGTAACAAATTTCATTCTCATTCAGACAAATTCTCGGATATGTTTTTCCCCTCTACCATTTGTGAAAATCTCAATAATATATACATTCAAGTACATGTAGGTAGAGAACCAAGAGAACACATAGTCAAGGAGGCATCACTCATCAAATTATGACATGTGTATTTTGCTCTTTCAATACTGGAAAACAATTTGGAAATATCAGTGCAAGAATTATAGCTGCCCCTGCTCAGTTCACAGCTCATTATTACCTAACCCTATCAGCATTCCCAAAAGATCGATATTATTAAGATGATTATCTCTCAGAGTACATCATGGGGGTATATAAAGGAGAGAATATGGGACACCTTCCTGTTTTTGACAGTATGACAGATACATTGTACACTCCTCTCTTCTGTTTCTTTACTGTGGCAATCCACAAAGGCAAGGAGAATTGTTAGAATGATGTGTTTGGAGATCTAGTTTCCTTACCAGTGGCTAATTTCAGACATCTTGGGGTAGTTAACCCTGTCAGTCCCCTATGAGCATACAAAATACCTATGTGACCCCTCTGGGGCATACATTATATATCCGTACCTTACAGTGAAATTCAGTGCATTACAACAGGCATTTGGGGAAATATTTTTCTTAGGAAAAAACCCTATGCTAGTGATCAAGCAGTTAATTTAATCTAATCCATATTGAGCTTCAAGCTTTGCACAAACATACTCTATATTGGCACAACTGAATGTCAGCTCATTTATTTAGGCAATATTTAAATACCAAACTAGGGTGACCAGATGTCCCGATTTTATAGGAACAGTCCCAATTTTTGGGTCTTTCTCTTATATAGGCTCCTATTACCCCCCCACCCTCATCCCGATTTTTCACACTTGCTGTCTGGTCACCCTATACCAAACTGTGAACTCTGAACAGCTCTGGCTGAGGGTTAGACAAATGCAAAAATACACTGTAGAGATAGACAGACTAATGAAGAACAATATGTTGAAAATGAAGTGAACACAAATTCAAAACATTTTTTTACATACACCTATTTATACTAGGATACAGAAACCATTATATGTAAACTGACTGACATAAATGCACATTAAAGGAAAGATTCACATCTGTGGCATTATATACTTAGTTCTCTGGTTAAACCTGAAGATGAGTATAGCTGCAACTAAGATGGTATAAAGCAGTGGCTCCCAGCCTCTCCAGACTACTGTACCCCTTTCAGGAGTCTGATTTGTTTTGCGTACCCCAAGTTTCACCTCACTTAAAGCTACTTGCTTACAAAATCAGACACAAAAATACAAAAGTGTCACAGCACATTATTACTGAAAAATTGCTTACTTCCTCGTTTTTACCATATAATTATAAATCAATTAGAATATAAATATTGTTCTCACATTTCAGTGTATAGTATATAGAACAGTTTAAACAAGTCATTGTCCGTATGAAATTTTAGTTTGTACTGACTTCGCTAGTGCTTTTTATGAAGCCTGTTGTAAAACTAGGCAGATATCTCAATGAGTTGATGTACCCCCTGGAAGACCTCTGCGTACCCTCAGGGGTATGTGTTTCCCTGGTTGAGAATCACTGGTATAAAGTCTACACATGCTTGAACTGGGAATGACAGACGAGTCATATGTTCAAACTTTCAATTCATAGAAAAGATGCATTTTAGATCTATGTGATCCCGTCTATAGGCTACTGGAGAGAAAAACAAGGAGAATTCATTCCCTTCCTGTACTAACATAAGTATTCTGCTCCTGCTCAATGCTATACATGTGGCTGGATGCCTACTTTCCAAAGAGTAGCTGGGAGATCAGTCATATGCTAGCATTCTTTTCTTCAGTGTTTTATTTAATTCCTTGATGCTATGCTATGCTATGCAACAGCACAATCGGACATCCATCCTGTTTCTGCTGAAATGGGCAGTCAAGGATGGTTTCCATCACATTATTGGGTTCTCTGCTGTTTATGTACTGGTTGTTTGCACTGATCTTCTATGGTAGATCCACGGCATAATGAGGGAATATAGGCCTAAGAAGCATTTTGCCGCAATGTGAATTTGTCCATTCACAGCAATGGGTGAGAACAAGATCTTGGTTACTAATGTTCTTCTCAAATATCCTGTACCCATACTCAATGATTCATGTGTGACACATTCCTACAAAGTGCTGAATGATTTCTAGAGGTGCTGGACACCAACTCTCATTGGCTTCAAAGAGAGTTTAGGATATAACTTGCAGTCAGGCCCTGAGAGGGTAAAATTGACTCAGCAATTGAAACCACCGCCAGCCAACTTTGAGTAGCTAATTGATAAATATAACTTTTGTATTAAAATGAATGGTATTTAGTATATTCTGTCTTGTTAGAAAAATTGTATAGCATTTGTAAAATACATTATTATGGCAAGAAGCAGGGGTTCCTTTGGAAAAAAAGACATCTAACCCTCTTTTGCTATCCTCAAATTCAGTACAAAACTGGTACTGTATGATATTTATAAGCCCACTTGTGCACTGACTGAAAGTACCTTTTGGATCTTTACAAATGAGTTTCACATGACTTCACCCTACAGGACAAATAAATGCTCCCCGGAAAATGTTCCAGTCATTTGCAGTGTCATGCATGCTGCTGCATCCCAATGGGACAACTTGTGTGAAAAAAGTTGGCCCTATTTTTTTGCAGACACAGCTTAGCTCTCTAATTTTGAAAATTTAGCCTTCGTTGTCTTTTATTTTGACTGTGTAAATAGGTAACTATTGACTGTGTAAAGAGTGTGAAGCTGGGACCTAATGCTTAATAATAGTAATATTCAAAGTGCCATTCTTGGTCATCCAAACATCCCTTTGACTTTAATGGGAGGGCTTTGAGTTCTGTTTTAACAAATTTTCTAGATTTTTACATAGTAATTGGGTGCGCAAGGCTTCTGGATGAGGCCAATATTGACATAAGGCACTACTACATTTCTCTGTTTAGACTGCACTAGTTGAGTATATGACCAGGTCACCATGCTTTCATCAATAAAATCCTTTACAGTAGCACACTTTAAATACCTTTACTTTTAATATAGTTGGCCTATGCGATTTTAAAATAATAATTTTGTAGCCAGATGTGCAGCTGTGCGGGAGCTCCATTCAGCTGGCCAATGGGAGGGGGCAAAGATGGCCTTAAGCCATCCTCCAGTCTCTGACACTGTCAGCTCTCTGGCATAACATGGAGTAGCCACAGAGCTGCTCTAAGCCCCACCAGCTTGTAATAGTCCCTTTGAAGCTGTTATCCTGGATGAAAATCACTGTGTTCCAATCATCCTGCTTCAGCATGACCCCAAAACATGCCCTACACCATGGTGGAGGGAACAAGAGTGTAAGAGGTGGGGGAATCTTCAGATGTCTGTTTTAGGGTAGCTTTAAAGGCTACTTGCCAGAGCAGGAGCTAACACGTGGCCCTTGGTGTCTAGGAATGCTGTGTACAAGAACTCATGATATTAACAGAGCAGTATAAGCAGCATGTAGGTTTGCTAAGGAAACAATAACAAACATGCGGCAATGCCATTATTTCTCACAAAAAAAGCCAGCAGGGCCAGAAACACAAAAAATCGCCATTAAACACGTAACTGTATGATGGAAACAAAGAGCAATCCGCAGCTGCTTGTCTGCCTCCGCGACAATTCTGTAAAGATGACAGCAGCGAAGGAAACTGGAAATGTGGGACTTGTAGTCTAAGATGGCTGTATCTATGTTGCCCTGTCTGGCAATGTATATTAACCACCCTAGTGAAAAATCAAACAAACAATAGGAAGAGCAGGACAGTTGCTATGAAGTTCAAGTGAATAATTCAAGTTGTATTGCTGTATAAAGTAATAGCAATCATTTAGCTATGAACATAGCCATAATTACTGGGAGGAAACATCTAAGAGATGTTTTTGAATGCATTTTTTAAAAGACTAAAAGTAGATCATGTAAAGGAAATGGTGTTTATTTAAAAAGCCATACTAGGCAATTATAGTTGCCAGCTTTTATTAAAACAATATAAACAATATAACAATAACTACCAACAAAGCTATTATGATGATAGCAATGTACTCTGTGTTTGTCTTTTTTATTTTTTTTTAACTCAGTGTGCATAGATGCTGACTGCTGCAATAGGCACAGGGAGAGATTTTCAAAGGTGCAAATGACAGCTAAGTACCTAATCCTGAGTGTCAGTGGGAACTGGGCACCAAATTGCCCTTTGTGCCTTTGAAAATCTCTCCTGCCATGGACATTAATTCATTTAACAGGAAGATGAGAGCTGGTGGCTGTAAGTCCATCTCAGATAAGTGGCTTGTGCTGCTGCACTCCCACAGAGCTGGCCAGCAGAATCCCAAATGTGAGTGGGGCCATGGCCACAGGAGCAGGCACAGCCAGGTTTACTAGAGGCTTAACTAAATCAGTGTGTCTGCTGAAAAGCCTCTGTTACAGTGGAGCTGTGACTGGATTTTAAAATTGCCATTCCCCAGTGGAACTCCTTGGGCAGAGTAGCAGTGGTATTACCACCTTCCTGCCCCAGTGGGGAATACAGCCTCTGGAACAGCTATCCCAGGAGAAGGTGAAAATTGCATCTGCGGGGTTAAATCTGGTTGATTTTCTCTCATGCTTCATACCTTAACATTCCTTACTCACTTCAGTGTACTGTACTTCAACAGGGATGCATTTGGGCATTGTACTTCATTTCCCCCTTTGTTATGACATCTGAAGTTGCCTTATAGAACTACTTATCAGTAAGACAGTATCATACAAATACCTGCTAAAGTAAAGCATAAACTATGAAGCAGTTCCTTACATAATCAATATATAACATACTCTATAACTGCATATGTAACACATTAGGAAGATTGGTACAGATGAAGTTAATTTGTCATGTTACTAACATGCGGCAGTCATTGTATGTTATGTTACACGCAGAAATAGTATAGTTCTATGTACCCAAATGGTATAACTTGTCATATTACAAAGATGGGAAGAAAAAATTAGAACATTTTCCCCAGTATCTATTATGCACACCAACATACGTTCAGGTAACATGACTAATTAAACTTTTTCATGATGATTGAAACAATATGGACATTACAACACCTCACTCTAGCTGCAAATCAGCTAGTATCCAAGTTCAGTGCTGCCAAAAATGTCTGACAAACTGTTTGGCACATTTTTTGCATCTCATGCACTTAATCTTGTTTGGCAGTATACTTTATAGACTGAGGTGACACAGTGGTTCAGAGACCAACACCATACTCGAGCATATGGGTCTAATCCAAAGCCCACTGAAGTCAATAGGAGTCTCCAATGAAGTTTGAATCAGTCCCTATGTTCCTAGAATGGCCTTTTAAAGAAGTTTTTCCCCCTACATTGTTTTTAAGAGATCAGGAGTAAAGCTCTTGTTGTGCTTCTCTTTAGCTTGTCTTTGACTGATTTCACAGAGTTTTATAAAGATGCTTTGAAGCGGAGGCAGAGCCATATTCCAATCCATGTTCCACCCAACTTTTGACTAATAAATAACTATGCAGTCTCCTGCTAGGTACAAACCTCAATACCTTTCTCCCATGGTAAAGTCTAAACCAACTTTTTTCATGCTTGCCTAAATTGGATTTTAGCCATACATCTGAACTGAGGGTATGGGCAATTAAAAAAAAAAGATTTAGCGAGGTGCATTGTTGAAGGGGAAAATGCACAATATATGCATCTCCTTTTAAAGAGTAACAAAGAAGGAGAATATTTTGGGACAAATTGTGTTTACCCTACTCACATGAATAATATCATTGATTTTATGGTGCTAGTTCCATGAGCATGCCAAGAAGAATCTGGCCCTGTATGACTTGAGCCTTGAGCAATATCAGTATCCAAACTTATTTGGAATGACAATTTCAAGTTCAATTCCAGTTATCCAGAAATAGCAGGGAAACAGCACAGTAACACTGACTGAAAACAGCAAATTTATTTTGTTCCTGATGCATGCTGGCATATTGCAAAGCACCATCCCACAAAAGGATACAGTTTTTGTTTCTGAAGATATTAATTTCAAACCATTTTAATTCAGTTAAATGATCCCTGTCTACTAAGAGGGCAATTACATCCACCCACACCTGAAGATATGGGAAGCGGCTTGTGTTTGTTTTAGTTCAGTTTAACTGGATGTTCCAGATAGTACCAGACCTTGTAATCTTTTAACTGATTTGTCCTTTTTCTTGAGTGTCCTTGCGCATAATTGTCTCTTAAGGTATGTCTACACTACGAGACTAGTTCGATTTTTCTTAAACCGAACTTGTGAAACCGATATTGCAAAGTCGATCGTGCGAATCCACAGCAAGGACATTAAATCGAATTTGTGAGTCCACAGCAATGGGGCAAGCGTCGACATTGCAAGCGGTGCACTGTGGGTAGCTATCCCACAGTTCCCGCAGTCCCCGCTGCCCACTGGAATTCTGGGTCTAGCCCCCAGTGCCTTCTGGGGCCAAAAATGTGTCGAGGGTGGTTATAGGTAAATGTCGTCACTCGACCCACACTCCCGCCCTCCCTACGTGAAAGCGCCGGCGGGCAATTAATTCGTGCCCTTTTCCGTTGATTGACAGCTCGGACACCACAGGACAGCGAGCATGGAGCCCTCCGCGATTATCGCTGCTGTTCTGTCCGTTGTCAACACCTCGCGCCTTATCGTCCACCTTTTCCAGAGGCAGATGCAGAGAAATCGGGCGAGGAGGCAACGGAAGCTCCGGGAGTACATGAACTCTGAGAGGGGCACAGACCTCTCGCAAAGCACGGGACCCCGGCCCGTAGAAATCATGGTGGCAATGGGGCACGTTGATCCTGTGGAACGGCGATTCTGGGCAAGGGAAACAAGCACTGACTGGTGGGACCGCATAGTGCTGCAGGTCTGGGATGAATCCCAGTAGCTGCGAAACTTTCGGATGTGTAAGGGCACTTTCCTGGAACTTTGTGAGTTGCTGTCCCCTGCCCTGAAGCGCCAGGACACCTGGATGTGAGGAGCCCTGACTATCCAGAAGCGAGTGGCCATAGCCCTGTGGAAGCTTGCAACTCCTGACAGCTACCGGTCAGTCGCGAATCAATTTGGAGTGGGCAAGTCTACCGTGGGGGTTGCTGTGATGCAGGTAGCCCATGCAATCATTGACCTGCTGCTCTCAAAGGTAGTGACCCTTGGAGACGTGCAGGTGATCATAGATGGCTTTTCCGCTATGGGATTCCCAAACTGCGGCGGGGCTATTGATGGGACACACATCCCTATCCTGGGACCGGACCACCAGGGCAGCCAGTACATTAACCGTAAGGGCTATTTTTCTATGGTGCTGCAAGCACTAGTGGACCACAAAGGACGTTTTACCAACATCAATGTTGGATGGCCGGGCAAGGTTCATGATACTCGTGTTTTCAAAAACTCTGGTCTGTTTAGACGGCTGCAAGAGGGTGTTTATTTCCCGGACCGCAAAATAACTGTTGGGAATGTGGAGATGCCTATAGTGATCCTCAGGGACCCAGCCTACCCGCTAATGCCCTGGCTCATGAAGCCATACACAGGAGCCCTGGACACTGAAAAGGAGCTCTTCAACTACCGGCTGAGCAAGTGCAGAATGGTGGTGGAGTGTGCCTTTGGCCGTCTCAAAGGTCATTGGAGAAGCTTACTTACACGCTCTGATCTCAGCCAAACAAATATCCCCATTGTGATTGCAGCATGCTGTGTGCTCCACAATCTCTGTGAGAGCAAGGGGGAGACGTTTATGGCGGGGTGGGAGGTTGAGGCAAATCGCCTGGCTGCTGATTACACACAGCCGGACACCAGGGCGATTAGAAGATCACAGCGGGACGCGCTGCACATCCGGGAAGCTTTGAAAGCTAGCTTCCAGAGCGATCGGGGTAACCAGTGACTGTTACACTTGTTTAAACAGAAGCTGAACCTGCCCCTGTTTCTTTACCCAGTTTCTGTTGCCTATCCTCTCCAATTACCAACCCCCTTCTCCCCCTTCATTCAACGCTTTAAAAGTATAATAAAGGAAAAATTGTTTATTAAAACCGTCTCTATTAATGATTTCTCGGTTAAGGGTTTAACCTAGGACGCATACCGCGGTTGGGGAGCAGGTGGAGTGTTGGAAAGTACGCTTCCAAACTCGGGGAATGACATGCTCCTGCTCCCAGAGCAGTCCGAAGTGCTGGACTGCTTGTTTCAAGGGAGCCATCAACCCCTCCTATTCGCAACTGTGTGTGGTGGGGCCTTTCTGACTTTTTGGATATGGATTGCGGCCACAGATCCCCTGCTGCATGGATCTGTCATGCAGGCTATCGCCAGCCGCAAAAGATCTGCAGCCACCCTCCCCCACCAGAAAGTCACAGCCCCCCACCATAGAGAACAAGACAACCCCCTCCCAGAATGACAAGTGTGCCCAGTGCATGCAATGTGAGAGTGACTTTATGTTGATTCTTTCCCCCTGTCTGTACCCTGGTTCAGGTTCCTGTCATCGCAAATAACAAACCCCCTTACCCACTCCCCCAAAACCAAACCGTCCTGTGAAAGAAAGTCAGGGAAACAGCACTGTGCAAAACAAACATTTTTATTAAGGGGAGCATATTTTTTAGATGAAACCTGGGCAGGGAACTGTTGTGGGGTGCGGTTGGAGGGAAGGAAAGGACCCATCTAAAGTTTTGGAAATGAGAGCCTTCTGCTACTGGAGCAGTCTGCAGGGGTGGAGTGATTATTTCCATGGCCCCTGCCTCCCCTCGTTCTAGTGACTTTGGGTGAGGGGGGGATTGGACTTTGTGGCGGGGGAGGGCAGTTGGAAATAACATATAGAGGTGCTCTTTCCTCCTGTCTCCTGTCCTGGAGAACGTCTACCAGGCACCGGAGCGTGTCAGTTTGCTCCCTCATTAGTCCCAGCAGCGTTTGAGTCGCCTGCTGGTCTTCCTGCCGCCACCTGTCCTCGCGAGCTTCAGCCCTCTGCTCCCGTTCGCTGACTGCTCGCTCGGACCTTGAGACGTCCTCTCTCCGCTGTGCCGCCTCCTTTCGGGAACAGACCATCAATTCTGAGAACATGTCGTCCCGGGTTCTCTTTTTGCACCACCTGATCAGCGCAAGCCTCTGGGAGGGTGATCCACGGGTAGGGCGGGAGACACTCGCAGCTGTGGGATGAGATAAAGGGAGTGAATTCCTCAGAAAGATACTTTTTCCCGAACAATGCCTATACTCTTTCCCTGTGAATAAGACCAAGCACAGTACCTATCACATGTCCACTTACTACAAGGTCGAATATTATGTCTTTATCCTGAGTGTCTGGGGTCCCGGTGTACAGATCCCAGAAGCCTTGCTGAACACTGGAAATCTGCTCTCTGGAGACCATGGTAAGCTGTTGCCTTTGGACTGCTGAGAGCTTACTTCACAGCAGTGCTCTACTCCCATGTTTCAATCACAGTTCCTGGCGGCGGCCAGTTCCTGCTGCTGCCCAAACCGGTCATCTACAGCGGCTCGCCAACCCTTTACCCCCGCTCCGCATGGCCGGTCCCGGGAACTGAAAGTGCCCGCGAACCGCTCTGTTTGAACGGCTCGCCTACCCTTTCCCCCCCTCCGCGTGGCCGCTCATGGGAACTGAAAGTGACCGCGAACCACTCTGTTTGAACGGCTCGCCTACCCTTTACCCCCCTCCGCGTGGCCGCTCCTGGGAACTAAAAGTGCCCGCGAACCGCTCTGTTTGAACGGCTCGCCTACCCTTTCCCCACCTCCGCGTGGCCGGTCCCGGGAACTCTCCCTGCCTGCACACCACTAAGTTCGAATGGTTAGCCTCCCAACTCCCCCCCCCCCCCCGCGTGGATGGAAACCGCCGGGTGTCTTTCTTTAAAGGGAAAATGAAGAATTCACTATACTAAAAAAACCACTCATTCAAACCAGGGCACCATGACTGATATCACTCTGATGAGGATTACTGAGACAGAGAAAGACCGCATGCTGCATCAATGCCAGCAAACCCCGGGGCCGTATGCAGCCATGCTATGCAAGGCAATGATACCAGAGTACCTGCAGCTTGCATGGTGCGGGAAAGTATCCTACCATGGAGGAGACAATAAGGCCGCTCTCCCTGGGAACCTGATACAAAAGCTTTCACTGTACCTCCAGGAGAGCTTCGCGGAGATCTCCGATGGGGATTTCTCCTCTATCCCCATACATATTGACAGACTTTTCGAGTAGTTGCACTGGAAAATGACTCAAAGCTGAAGCACCTAAGGCCAATTAAGCAATACAAACACAGTGCTTATACACCATGCCTATTGTATTCCAAATAAATGTATTCCAAATAAATTGTATTCCAAATAAATTGTATTCCAAATAAATTCCAAAACACTGACCTGCTGATCCTTCGCCTGCTTCCTGGTCAGGGATGCTGCCTTGGGAGGGTTCGTAGGGGATCTCAGTCAGGGTGATGAATAGATTGAAAGCACTGTCGACTGCGTCGTCCTCCTCCTCTCCTTCCTCATCTTCACCGTCCGCGAAAACCTCCGACGAGGTGGCCATAGATAAGACCCCGTCGTCGGAGTCCACGGACACTGGTGGGGTAGTGGTGGCAGCACCACCGAGCATAGCATGCAGTGCCTCGTAAAAATGGCAAGTGTGTGGCTGCGATCCGGAGCATCCGTTGGACTCCTTGGTCTTCTGGTACGCCTGTCGCAGCTCCTTGATTTTCACGTGGCACTGCGTTGCATCCCGGCTGTATCCTCTCTCCGTCATAGCCTGGGATATTTTTTCATAAATTTTTGCATTCCGTCTTTTGGATCGGAGCTCGGATAGGATGGATTCATCTCCCCACACAGAGATCAGATCCAAAACTTCCCGATCAGTCCATGCTGGAGCCCTCTTTCTATTCTGGGATTGCATGGTAACCTCTGCTGGAGAGCTCTGCATTGTTGCCAGTGCTGCTGAGCTCGCCACGATGTCCAAACAGGAAATGAGATTCAAACTGGCCAGACAGGAAAAGGAATTCAAATTTTCCCGGGGCTTTTCCTGAGTGGCAGGTCAGGGCATCCAAGTACGGATTGCTGTCCTGAGCGTCCACTGAGTGGTGCACTGTGGGATAGCTCCCGGAGCTATTAGCATCGAATTCCGTCCACAGTACCACGAATTCGACATGGCCATGTCGAATTTAGCGCTACTCCCCTCGTCGGGGAGGAGTACAGAAATCGAATTAAAGAGCCATTTATGTCGAAATAAATAGCTTCCTAATGTGGACGGGTGCAGGGTAAAATCAAGTTATCGCCGCTAAATTCGACATAAAGTCCTAGTGTAGACCAGGCCTTAACCCATGGAAACTTTTAAAACATAGGAAATAACTAGATAAAATCCACCAGTTCTTCACAGTTGATTGCAGAGGTCTCTTCTGTTTCATATTTGTCAAATTAAAAATATATGGTGTTTATATGTTTCTCGCACAGAATAGAGTGTTGCCATTGCCAATGTTGATATATTTAATAGATATAAAGAATAAAATGAAAATAAATCCTTATTTTGAGTATTTTGCTTAAAATAATTAATTTCAACTTATAGTAATACTTAATAGGGATATTGGAAACTGCAGAAAATAGTATCAGAAATATTCCTGTAGATTCTAAAGGCCCAGTTTTGCAATCTTACTCACATTGAGTAGTACTTAATTATAAAAGCCCCCTCCCCCACTGCAGAATTAGTCCCCAAATTAGGCAGCCCCTTTCTTCAGCTACATTAGCTCAAGAATTAATCCTTTTCACATCTATTAATTTTTTTGTCAATGGGAAGGCATGAAGGGGTAGCCAAAGAAATCCAGGGCACATTACGTAACTGGGAAAGACACTAAGAGATTGCATTTTCACAAGACACTATCCAGTAAAACTAATATTGCAGCATCGAAAAGGTATTTTTTAAAGAATAATGTTACTAAGCAATGTGTAAACATAACCAATTATAGTATTAATTTACTTATTATTATATACTTATATATTAATTTTAGAGCCTTAAAAGCATTACTAATATAATGAATAAGCACTGACAAATAATAATAGTAAAATATCTGGTTTTAAAAGGTTACCTGTATTAATAATGACAATTTGGTTATCACTAGGGAAATACCAAAGACCCAAACACTACCACAGAAAGCAATTATTGGCTACAACAAGCATTAGGGGTGAAATTCTGTGCTGTGCCTCTAAGAGGTGCAGCATAGAATTTACAATCCAGAGGAAGGAAGGAAGCAAAGGTGTGTCCTTTGGATGCTGGGCTGCTCCAGGGACTGGTGAAGTCCCAGACATAACTTAGGCTATCTCTGGGGGGCCTCTCTAAAAATATCTCTACAATGCAATCAGGAGTTGTGACTGCAGTATGTATAGCCATACCTGAGCTAGCTTTGATCTAGCTAGTTCAAATAATAATGGTAGCATGGGCAGTGGCATGGGCTAGCTGCCTGAATACGTACCAGAATCCGAGGCAGGCTTGTACTTAGCCAGCAAGGCTATGCTGCCACCTGTACGGCCACAGCTGCATCGCTATTCTTATTAGAGCTACCTAGATCAAAGCTACTCTGGGTATGCAGACATGTGCTGCAGTCACACCTCTGATTGCCATGTAGCCATATTATGGCAGCATTCCTGGGTGGTTCTATCGGTTGTAGCACTGTGTACTGTGACCCCACCCACACTACAATGCCTCGTACTCACTCCCAGCATGCCTATTCCTCCCACTACACCAGGCTTGCACTGAGGGAATGCTCCCTCTGCAGGACAAAGGTCTTCTTCCACAGGAATGTTTGGTCCCTTTACTTGTCTTAAAAGGCCCAGCACAGGGGTGAGGATCTCATCCCAAGAGCCTGATTCACCAATGAAGTCCCTGGGCCATATTTGATAAGATCTCACACATGTGAAGAGCTACACACAAGAAGTTATTTGTAGTGCACAACTACTATTGGCCCTAAAAGCCCCATGAACTATGTTCCGTATTCTTGAGCACCATCTAGTGAGCCTTATCTATTAATTATTTACATAGACATCTCTCATCTACAGAGCTCTCCTGTAACAAAAAGCACTGGCCTGTGCTTACATACACCCAAGTTGAGGGTCCATAGGTGAGAAAAGTTTACCAGGAATTGTATTACACTGCCACAGGACTCCACAACCTCCCCACCACTAGGGGTCTACAGTCAGCCAGTGTAGTGCCAAACGTCGATGGTGCTGAACAGTGAGAGGAATGGGGGATGCAGCAGGGCTGGATGGGGAATATGCTGATTCAATACATCTAAGGTGCAGACTTCATCAGCAGGGCTCCTAACAATTGCATTTTGTGTCTCTCAAACAATTTTGAGTATCTGAATTCTAGACAAATTCAATTTTGAATTTACTATTTAAAAAGTAAATAGCAGATTAGCATTAGATTTAAAATATTGACTTCCAGACTGCAGCCACTTCAGTGGCAACTGAGGTCTTACAGTGGCTAATGCTTTATTCTTCTCAGCCACTCATTACACACAGATAAACAACCAAGAAGAATCACACAGTGTGAAAGACCCCATAAATCCGTGGAGATAAGCAATAAAGGTCTTGCAGCAGATCCTGGTCATGTCAACTGCACATAAAGCATATCTGATTATTCTTATCTAGTCCTGCTTTTAAACTCTGTTAAATTCTGAAGGGCAACCTACAGTCAACAAAGATAAAATCTTGCTAAAAATCGCTACAGGTCCCTCATTGGTCCCTCTGGCCAGGAACAATGCCCTGTAACTGTATGCATGGCACTAAATAGGGCCCAATTTTCAAACTTCTGTGCATAAAGGCCTTAGTCGGCAGGATTACTCTTCAACCTGAGTAGAGGGCTCAGGCCATATGTTTGGGTGCCCCAGTTCTTCATTCAGACAATAATCATGATTTAGGCACCTAAACGTCAACATCCAGGTTTGAAATTGAGCAAAAAAGGAACTGCACTTAACTGAACTACGCTATCTAGGGTATAATTGAAATACTGACTGAAGTAAAATTGAGATGAAGGAAATTCACCATAATTTCATTACAACTTATATTGTTGGTCCAAAAATATTTACCTCCTACCTCGACTTTGGTCACAGAACTACGTCCACCAGTATTTGTACAAGAAAATGTATACACAGTTGCATTAAGAAGCCATGTTAGCTCCAGCAATATTTATTGGGGTAACTCTGCATTCAAGCTGCACATGGTGTACCTTAAATAGAGGTGTTAAAATACCAAATAAAATGTCAAAGTCTGTCACGTCTGGAGCTTTTATAAATTGTTTAGACTGGGAATAGTTTGGGTTTTGTACATCATTCTTTTCAGATCATGTAGAAAAGAGAAAAATAAGGTGGGAGAAGAAGAACAATGAAGCATAGTCAGTTTGAAGTTGTTTCATGGAAAGGCATACTCTGGATCATTACCTCCCTAATCAACAATTTCCCTATTCCTCCGTAACTTGCAAATCCACTAGTTACCTTTCCTCTCTCTGGGTGGTATTCTGAGGTTACACATACTACTCAATAATCATATTAAAAATCACTTCAAAAGGGAATTCCAGTACAGCTTGCCAGATATGTACATACTATGAGTAATTTTAACTTGGACTGCAGCTCCCTAATCACCTCTGTGTTAAAAAAAAAAATACTACAGTATAC
Organism: Chelydra serpentina; assembly: GCA_037349315.1. NCBI lineage: Eukaryota > Metazoa > Chordata > Testudines > Chelydridae > Chelydra > Chelydra serpentina. The sequence goes on from JBAIAC010000048.1 coordinate 25,432,722, forward strand.
CAACAGCAAACCTCTCCCTTGTGAACAGAAGGCTTTGAGTAATAAAATCTGCCAACTACGTAGCAGAGTATTTAGATTACCACACCTTAGTGACCATCTTTCCCACTCTCCTCTCTTCCATCCTTGCCACAACTCCAGAAAAATAACATCTCTCTTTCAGCTTCTTCCCTCGTTTTCCCACACACCACGCAACCCAGACCTCACCTTCAGCTCTCCAGAGGCTACTTTGGAAGCCAGTTCGATGACACAGCCAACAGCCATGCGTGCAGCGCCGGACGAATGCAGCTCATTCCAAATGGTGTCACTGTCCACCTGAGCAAACAGTCGGCAGAGAAGGAAAAAAAAAAGAAAGAAAGAGAGAGAGAGAGAGAGAGAGAGTATAAGAGAAAACAAATCAGTGAGGGAGGGCTGGCAGGGTGACAGCCAATGTACAATAACATTAGTCTTCCGCCTTGGCCAGCTGAAAAGGCCTTCTGGACATGGCTTTGCTTATACTTTTTCTCTACACTGACTTCTCCAATGGAAACACATTCCTGTCATGCCTCACTGCCATTCCCTGTTTAGATTTCTCATTACAAACAGCATTACATGGGCCGGATCTGGCCTAGTTACAGGCCCGTTAGACACCAGGCCCCAGTAGTAGATACAATATATGTTGAGGGCCCTTAGTTATACATGAAAATGAGTTTTGCAAGTGCCAGGACAAAGAATTTAAAAGAAATTTGTGACTACAGACATTAGGAAAACAAAAGCTTGTGTTATTAAGAAATCAGTAGCACATATTCCACGCAAGACAACAGCTACAGTTCATATTCCTTAAATAAATGGAAGGAATATTTTAGATTTACTGAGAACACTCAGTAAAATTTAAAAATTAGAACAACTAAAATAATAAATCAGATAAAGAGATGCATCCTCAGCATAATCCCACATTTTTACAATACCAATCCTATTTTCTATATGCTACTTTGCTAGGATTTGGCTAGTGGAAAATAGAAATACAATCAAATAGTTTGTTAGATTTATGAATCCAAACTATACATTTATGATTCATTTGATTCATGCTTGAGATAGGAGCAAAATAAGGAAGAAATACAATGCGAAAAATTAATCTCTGGTGCAGTTCCACTGAATTTGATGCAGTTATATTAGGGATTAATTCAGTTCAGTATGTTTTAGCTACTAACATTTAATTAAAGATAAACAGGATTGCTGACTCTTCAAAATATTTTCTATCATAAGTATTAAATGAGAGCCTGACAGCTATTTTTTTTTAAAAAGGGAATACAGCAGAGATGAGACATCATAGATTAAGAACTTTAGTAAATATGTTTAAAAAGTTATACTTATTAAATATTTCTGTTTTCAATAATCCAGTAAATGTGCTTGCATAAAATAATGAATGCAAAGGAGAATGAAAACTAATGAATGAAAATGGTGACGGGTTGCATTTACATCCTATGATTTCATACCAAGAAGACATATTAGTATGAAATACTTGAATCTGGCAAATGTGCAGCTTTCTTTGATGCTCTATAGGAAGTACCTTTAAATGGGAAAAATATCACACAAGTCCATTATGAAAAGAAAAAGCTTTAGAAATACCGATTTTAGGTGGCAGATCCCATTTTTAAAACTTCCAAATACACTGAGACATGTTTTTAATTTGAACTTCTGTTCTTAATTTCTCAAAAACGAAATCAGGTAATTGAAAATAGATGCAACTGTTACTTGACTCTGGAATTTCTGAGGAATTCTCTGGTTAATCAGTGGAAACAGAAAGAAGTTTGATCTTCTATACACCTGTCAAATGTCTTCACCATTGATGTTACATTATATCATTTTTCAGTGTATTGCGCCTGATTCCTCTTTCTCTTTCACCACTGGTTGTGTTACATTGGTGTAACACAACTGACTTCAACTGGGTTAGTCCACATTCTCATCAGTGTGAGAGGAGAATTAGGCCCTTTGAATAGTAAGACTGGCATCTGCTTGTCAAGCTTAGAATAATGAAGATATTTTATATTTTCATCTGAGGATGTCAAAGTGCTGTACAAACATGAATTAAGCCTCACAACACAAGTAAGTAATGATTTATTATTAAGGTGACCAGATGTTCCATTTTTATAGGGACAATCCTGTTTTTGGGGACTTTTTTCTTATATAGGCGCCTATTACCCCCCACCCCCGTCCCATTTTTTCACAGTTGCTATCTGGTCACCCTATTTATTATGCTTCTCTTACAGATGGGTAATATTAATTTTTAAGGAATTAAGCAGCTTTTCCAAGGATACACAGTAAGTCAATGGGTAGATCGTGGAATAAAACCAACAAGCACTAAGTCCCGAAGCTTTAGCCATTAGACAACACTCCTGCGGCCTTTGTCTCTAATGCTTTTAAGTCAAAAAGGGAAAAAAATTAGAAGGCATTTGTTAAACACAATAGAGTAGGATAAACACAGTATTGTATTCAATTTGAATGCTTATTAACAGAAGGGCTAAAAGGGAGCACTTTCCTACCATGTGCATGGCTAGCAAATGAAGGTTAAAAAACCAAAGCAGTGGTTGATGAAAATGATTCAACTGCAGTTCAATGTGCCAAGGTACAAGCAAGCAGGGAGTCTGCAGCCTTGGAGGGGCTATGATTCATTTCCAGAGTTGCTTGTTGAGTCAAAAATTGTAACCACAGTTTGTGAATGTATCCGCCCTTCAAAATGGTTGTCTCCTCTAGACTATGAGAAAGGGATTGCTAGCAGCTGAACACTGTCCCTGTTGCCCAGAATATTTATTGTGTTAACTATTTTCTATGTTCTACTGTGGATGAGGAGAATGAATTGGAACAAGGCCCAATATTTATCCCTGGAAATTTCCCTATGTGCTCTTGAACCACAAGAGCCTAATTTTAAAGGGACTTGAGATAATAGTGCGAGATTGGAAAACAAAACAGCATGTCTCAAGGTATTTTCAAATATGACTAACAGAGAGTATATGGGAAATTCAGCACTTTAACAGATGAATTGGGGATGGCACATATCATGCATTTGGATCCCCCAAAGCAGCAGGCGCACACTTCCAGCTGCAGAACTGTGTGTGCTGCAAGAAGGGTACAAGACAATTAACACACACACGAAAAAGGAATGATCAACATGGGGAGAAACAGCATTACATTTTACCCCTTAAAAATTAAATTCTGGAGTCCACACTCCTGCAAATCACTATTGAACTCCATGAGAGATTTCCCTGAGAAACAACTAAAGAAGATCTTGGCACATAAAATTTAACTCCCAATGTCAGGAATGGAAGAGATCTATTAGATGATCTAGTTCATCCCTCTGCCAGTGCAGAATTGTTTCTTTCCATATTTTTACTAGTTTTAAATATCTCAGTTGCTTGGGCCTGAGACATTTTCTTAGAGGCAATTTACTCAATAGTTTATTCAGCACCATGCTATTGAACTACCACTATATAAAAAGGCAAACATGTTAAAGTTATGCCTGTTAGCTTTTCCAGACTTCACTCTTTAGCTGCAATACACTGGGATGTAAAAGAAAGCAGACGGTAGCTCTATGTATCTTCTTGATTGTACACCATGGATCAAATTCAGAGGTGTCATAAATGGGCAGGACTCAGCACCAACCTCGTGTCTGAATGTAAATTTGTGTGTGTTACTACTGTAAGAAATTGGAGAGAAAGGAGAAAGTTGTAGTAGAAAATGTAGCCAGGATGTAAGAGGGTGGTAAGCTTCTTTTTTCTTTTGTGCTCCTCTTATTTATTATTCCTGTTCCAGCCCTACTCTTCTGCATGTATTAATACCACCTACATATACTCACACCAATGTACTGGGAGGTAACATACCACCATTTAAGTATCTTCTGAATGTATCATCATAGTCTAAAAGAGGTATTTGAGGAGAAACAATTCTGACTAAATTGAAGAGCAATGTTTACAATTATTTTGACTCTACAAATAAATGATTATTTATTATATAGGAAACTGCTCCTAAGAAAATGTCTCAAATGCAATCCCCTGAAACATTTAAAACTATACAAATGATGTTTAATTTAAATATTTTACTGGGTGTTCCCCAGTGAAACGTGAAGATAACCTGCATTAAAGTCCAGTCAGGTATACAAGGCTAATTTTTGTTTACATTATCTGTACAAGTTGAATACAACAGGACAATTTATATGAATAAGTGAAGTAGGATTTGACCCTTTGTGTAATCCATCATTACTTCCTGCCTACCTCAGGTCCACCTCATGGACAACCTATATACTTAGTGCATAACACTCTTGCTAAAGATGTCATAGTTTCTGAATCATTGCTTTGTGGAAAAGTCCTATAGAATTTAATAGAAAGTGATGCCTTTTCCATAGGTGCTTTTGGATCATCCTATAGAATTTAACAGAACATTTTATCCCTGTTACATATTCCTACAGAATAATTTAAATAAAACCCTGTATAAATTTAGCATTTTACACTAAATTCAATTGGTTTCTAGCACAGGATCCTTTTACTTTAATCCCTATTAAATTGTTGTTGTTTTTATGTGAGGAACATATGCTTTGGATGTTTTGAAAATTAACCTAGAGCATTCAGTATCTTGATAGAATAAAATATACATAACATAAAACAAAAAGAGGCTTTAATAAGATTTTGAAAACACCAAATCTTCAGTATTAAAATATAATAACTATACTCAGTGTTTTGGCATCAATGCTCTTATCATTTATGTAGCCCTTTAAAGAATAAGAATCATCTGTGATAATGCTGTGAGCCAGAAAACATAATCCCAATCTAAAGAGTAAAGTTTTTAAGACCCATATGAATTTATTTCAGTCAGAGTTTTCTGAATGAACACTGTACATTGCAGGATCTTTTAAGCACATCTATCATAGCTCAACCATTGGTATGTATAGCAACACTAATACTCTGTAAAATTGCAAATGATAGAAATTCTTAAAGTGGATGTGGCGCTATTAAAAAGGAAGAGAGAATGACTTAAATGAAAAGCATTTATACTGTCTAAAAGCAGCTAATGTTTCAAGTGTTGGATGCAGAAATGCTTTATCTTATACTACGAAAAGGCACTTGATAGGAATGTAATTCTTATGATCAATTTATATCTGATATCTTGAGGCCTAACAACAAAAACCTTAACATCCCAAAAGCAAGCAAGCAAACAAACAAACAAACAAAAAACCTCTCAGCAACACATAATGGTCCAGTTTATAGGGTGATTGTTAGAACAGCAAGACTGGGACATTCTGTGTTAGGTTGGATTGGTTAGTCACTGAAAATTGCTGTTACCACTATAAATTACTGCCAGATGCACTGTGTGGGGGGGAGGTGGAGAGGTGAGGGAAGATACATCTGAGGAGGGGGGCGGTTTATGTTAGTGGATTTTTTAATAACAAAAACCTGGAACACTATATGCTTAATACTGTAAATATATGCTCATATTTGGTGGCCTGAATCCTATCTGAGGGATGGGGAAAGTGATGAAAAAATTCTAAAAAACAGTTAAACATTTTCTTGCAACTTTTCTCTCTTCTCTCTCTCTTCCCCATCACATACCTCAGCCCCCACCATTGACCTCTATCCCAAACTCTCTCCCTCCTTAAGAAGGGTCCTTTCAACATCCTGGCACCAACTTTACCCTGTGGGCATTTGGGATCCAGATTTTCCGATCATAATATAACAATACAAGTGTGTCATTTCCAATGATCAGAGAGAGAGAGAGAGAGAGAGAGAGACAGGCAGGCAGGCAGAGTGTTCTACAGCTTATCTTCTTCTCTGAAACTAAGCTCAGTCTCAAATTCACATATAGCAATAACTGGGAAATAATACAAGACAAAGGCAATGATCAGGGCCATCCTTTAGGTCCCATGCTTACAAGCTCTGTAGGATCTTCTGATTCATCAAACAGGTCCGAGTTGGAGGAGCACAACTGTCACTGAATATTATCCTTTAAAAATCAGAGTGCATTCAACTCAAATTTTAAGGCAATATTAGCTTGAATTATCTACACTCAAGTTAACAGCTCTGAAGTTAGCCTTGCCCTAGTGAGAGCAGTCACACCACAAAAACAACACTCAAGCCGCTCAGAGTGATGGTAGAAGCAGTTCAGAGTATCTGAGTCCCTACTGAATTAGTAGGTCCTGCATCAGCAGCACTTGAGATTGAACCCACACCCCCTGTCAGGCCAGCTAGCTTGAATTTAAAGTGCCACTTAACTGGAGCCATTTGTGTGTGCACAGGAGTTGGGTTAGGGGTAACACTTGAGTTACACCTTGAGCTAAAACTGCAGTAAAGGCAAGCTCTAGATCTCAAATGCAAAGGGCTAGAATATCTGCTTGGTACCCTCTGATTCCTAGGATGCATCTCTCTCACACACACATAGGCAAACACACATATATACACATTTTAAATTAAAATGTATGCAGCTCCCCCAGTAGGATCTTGTGACTTCCATCCAATGGCCAAATATAAGTAGAAGTAATAATACACTAAATCTCTCATCCTATGCGCGATTCACTGTATAATAGCTGCCATTAAAAAATCAAAATTTGCCAAGTGTTACCAAACAGTACTATCAGAGTTACTGCATATATTCCCTATTCTAAATATAGTAGGAAAATGTGGCATCTCATATGCTGGTCAGTGGGAACTGTTGGCAAAATATGACCTTTTAATGGCAGTTACTGTATATTATATGCACAGTATCTTGGGTAAAAGCAAACAAGGGTATTTGTGGTTCAAAAGTACTAGCTCTTTGGAGCGATTTAAAGGGACTTCCCTCTCATCCATTGAACCAGTAGGAGTTGTACTAAAATATTCTCAGATGGAAGTTGTACCAACATACTTTTCAGGGGAAATTGGTAGCTTAACACTCACTCTGGAGAACCCATTGCATTGATTGTATGTTGTGGTCAGACATGGTAAATATAAAGATGGAATGCAATAGAGTAATATTAACTAGCTAAGTTATTGGCCTTCATGGAATGGACAAGCAGAAAACTGTAAGAAATACACTCAAAATCACAGATTTCCCATGTGACCTTGTGATCCACAGGAATTTGTATATTGCTTAGTGAATTTATGTGCCTTAGCAGGTATAAAAGTTTTCAGAGTCTCGCACTCTGCCACTTGTGCCAGAGCAAACATGTTTCCTTCACTGTTTTTTGTTACTGGCAAGTAAGTAGTAACTGAATATTTTCCTGAAGCATTACAGCCTCTAAAACTTGTGTGTGGCATTTTGATATGACTGCCAGCAACGAGCCTGTCATCATTGGAATGAGCTAGTGCCAAGGAGTGTTAATGCACTAGCCTGCAACAGTGTGCTCATATCCACGCCCAGTGCTACACTCCAGCTGCCATGCTAACAGTTCCCGTCTCCTATCCATATGGAATCACTGGTCACAGTGATCATTCATCACATCCATGATTTCACTAGGAATCAAAAGATCCTCTGTCTTGCTTCTCTGCTTCTGTTTCATCTCACCATGACTAAAGAAGCTAAGGTGTATACATCATAACCTAGAAACGATCCTTAATAAATGGCCTGTCATCCATGTCTCTCAATAGTGAACAAAGGAGAGAAAGTATGTGTGCCTGGCCTGGTGTTTCCTTCATAAATTTCATTTATCTGAAGCGTGTGAGTAGGATACTTTAGAAAGAATATATTCCAACATTGGCATACTGAGCTTCTTATAATATTATAATTACTTATAAAACTGCAGCAGTTTACTAAGGTTTTGCTTTGATAATGGCTTCGCTAACTAGTTTCCCTGATATACAAGTACTCAGAATAGCAGCTATTCAGGAATGTACTTGTACTTCCAGTGTGATTTATAGGGAAATAATAAATATGCAACCTTTAGAATCTGAGCTGGGTAAATACCTCAAAATATTTTCACAGTTACTTAAAAAAACACCCCAACAACCTGAATTCACACTTGGGCTGTGTTCACTCCCCATGTGTGTTTGCTCCCTGATAATATTCTAGTAAATGAGTTTACTGGCTGGAATGTTCATGGAAACAGCAAATTTTAAGAAGATTTTGGAAAATGTTTAGTGTTGTTTCGGTCCCAGGATATGAGAGAGATAAGGTGGGTGAGGTAAAATCTTTAATTGAACCAACCTCTGTTTGTGAAGGAGACAAGCTTTTGAGCTTACACAGAGCTCTTTTTTAGGTATTATTGGAGAATATTGCCAGGGAGGAATTTAGAATTTAGAATGGAAACTATTTGCACAAGAAATGTGAATATAATGGTATGTCTACACTGCAGTCAGAGGTGTGACCACAGCACCTCTAGAGGTACCTGAGCTAGCTTTGATCTACCTAGCTTGAATAATAACAGCAGTGAAGCCACTGCAGCACTGCCCAGGACTCTAGGTATGTATTCAAGTGCCTAGTCCATGCTGCCACCTGTTCTGTCTTGGATTCACTGCTGTTATTATTTGAGCTAGCTAGATCAAAACAAGTTAGCAAAGTCACACCTCTGATTGCAGTGGAGACATACCATAAGAATATGGTATATATATTTGGAGCTAAGACGCTCCAAACAGGGAAAAGAAAAAATGCCATGTTACCTATGCGTCCACTAATCAAGGCTTCTAAAGTTTGGAATAATAAATACAAATAATTAACTACTCATGAATGATCTACAGACCAAAATTTATGTCGAGAAAAAATTCCTGCTGATGAAAAAAAAAGAACCTCAAGGGCCCTATTTTGCCCTTTTACATTGGTGATTGGGCTCAAAGTTTCATTGTGAATTCAACTTCTGAGCCATAAGTGCCTTAAGAAGCAAGTTTACAACAGCAGCACTAATAGATCTTTAAAAGTGAATTGGAAAACATTTCATTTTTTTTATTATTTTAAATGATCTTCTTTGGCTTTCAAATCACTAACAAAAATGTATCGATATAAGTGCAATAAAAGTATTAAAATATTGATATCTTTAAAAGAAGTATTTAACTTAATTACCCTCCTTAAATTCTTGCAAAGTTTCAAATTCAGGGTTCTGTGTGTCTCATGCAGCAGCTGAAGATAGTACAAAGACCTACCAAAAACACAAATTCTGGAACCCAAGTTTGGATGGATATAATGGTGATGCTAGGATCATGTCTTTTGGGGAGAGGATAGGGTGGATTAGAATTTATGTTTAGAAAAAAGATCATAACTAATACAGCTAGGCGCAGATTCACGTCTCAGATATGTGGCACATACCACCAGATGCTTGTAAAAAAGTTACTGCACTTGCAGACCTGGCCCTGAGTATTCTATTAATTTAACGCTACATTTGCTTCAGTTTTCAATGCATCGGTGTGCAAAAATCCATGTGCAATTGCCTCCCTGTATTTGATGATGCAGTTCCTATGAGTTCATGTGCAAATTGATTACTAACTGTTTATTAAGCCATTTGTGCATGCAATCACAGCAACTGCAGATACTTACATGTAGAACTCAGGCCTCCTCTTTGAAAAGTTTGACCTCTTACTAGAGAGTTCATTTTTCTGGTGCATCATGTCTCAGCCCTCTTCTTGGACGTAGATGATATTATTTCTATTAGGAGTCACCATGGAGCTATTATGGAGCCTTGGTATTTACTATAATAAAAACTACATGAAAAATACAAAAAAGTTCTTGTGCTAATTTTGAAGGCTAAATTTGATCACTGAAGCATGTCACAGTGGAATTTCAAAGTACAAATGCAGAAAGCTAAGGAGTTTCTATCAAAATCTCGTGTGTGTGTATGCTTATTTGGGGGCTATGAACATGTTTTGTGGCGTGCATGTTTGTAGACCATATGTAATATAATATAAAATTATGTATAATTTACTTACATGTATAATGTTCAATACCACCCTTATAAATAAAGAGGGATTCTCTGTTTTACATAATACTACTCTATACTTTGCAAGCTTTGGGATACCTGATAGTTTTGTGGAAGCCACAAAATGAAATAAAATCCTCAAAGGATTGAATTTATGGCACTTTATCAGCTTCACAATAATTCTCTGTGCTGCACATGATGTTTGGTGTTTTATAATTTGAGTTGTCTTAATACCTGTGAAATGGTGAATGCGATTAAGAAAGAGCTTCATTATTAAAAATGAGCCAAAATAGATCTAAAGGGACAGATTCTTTGCTTTACCAAGATTACACCAGGCAAAAAAGTTGCGCTGGAAAGGGTTACACCTCCTCAGTTTTCTGTCCAGTCCCCAGTCACCGGCCTGTACAAGATTGAACAAATTGAAGCTCTTCTAACTTTTACACATTGGCAACAAAACCAAGGGACTATCTGCTAGTTAAACAACACTCAACATCTCTCACTACCCCCAGCATGACTCTGTGCTGGGAGTTGTGGGGGTGGGGGGTGGGGTGGCATAGGAGGGTTACAGAGGGAGAAGAATGGAACAGAGTATCTGCCCTTAAATCTGTATAGACTGGTGAATTGTGCTGTGGGAAATGCACTGCAGGTACAGTCTCAGCACCATCCATTCAAAGGGGAAGAGAAACAGTTGTGAGATCCCAGACTCAGCAGATTTGGTCTATGTCCACAGGTTTGTCAAATGGCTGCTTCAGGACATGAAAAATACCAACATTATCCCAATTACATAATGTGCCTTCCAGATTCCTCCTTTATGCCTCTATCCAAATGAGGTCTTACGTGTACACAGTTTTGTTTTCTTATTTTCTTTTGCACATACATTTCATGCTTGAGAAAGGTGCTAGCCTGATAGCCCTGAAGAGTGTAGTCCTCTATGTGTGGACTGCTTGAATTTGCACAAGTCCAGCCCTGTCCTGCAAATAATTACTCATATGACTAGTCCTCACTAACAGAAATAATACCATTGCCCTAAGAAAGCGAACTCATGTGAGTAAGGACTACTTACATGACCCAGGATTTTCAGAACTGTGCAGCTACCAATCCAAAATATACACTAATAAACCACTATCAAGAAGTAAAACTGTATCACTGAGAGATAAGAAAATACCAGTGAAAAAAAAGAACAATACATAAACAAATACATTATTCACCCACTTGATTCAGTATTTTAAAAATAGTAACTTTAGGGAAAAAGCTGCATGCATTTTAAAAAACATATTTATATAAACACAAACATCTCTAAACTTTCTTCTTCTGGGTAGTCAGATGATAAAATTCTCTATTTGTGTAAATGAGCAGGACTCCACTGAAGTCAGTGAAACTGCACACATTTACACCAGCGGATACTTTGACCTATGGTTTGTATATATGAAAGCAAAGTGACAAGGAATTCACTGTGCACATACAGAATAGCCACAAACCCACTGTGTGCCTCAGAGAGTGGCTAAACTGATCAAACTACATCAATATTTAGTACATGGACTACTGTTCAGTTAGTCCTCTCAACATTGATGCTGTGCAAGTCTGATTTCATGCAGAGTATTGTTTTGACTCTTCCACAGCTCCTCCTCTTCCAATTTAAAGATCTGACTTTGCACATCGCAGGGTGGTGGTGTCTGTTTTTTTCCCGTATCTTGGTATTAGATGACTGCCCTATTTCATGATAAAAGTGGAATTCTCTCCTGTCTGCAGGGAAGTCCCCAGGGATCAAAGTATGAAACCCAAACTTAAATAAAATCATATCCTGTTTGCAAACATCATATTCCCTTTGCTATTCACTAATCTGGACCCATAAACCCTAGCACAGCTTGAGAGCCCATTCCTCATCTAAGCAAATGCCATAAGCCTCTTTATACTTTTACAGCCATGTCAGAAAATAATATTGACTGCCAATAGTGATGTGATCAGAGTTGCCTCCTCTGAGCCATAAAAGAAGTGGTCTGTTATCAATTTCTCTAAATGTATCAAGGGAACCATGGGTTGATTCAGTTCCAAGTTATAAATGACAACTCAAAAGCCGCAGAAGCTTTTGAAGCTGGGAGCCGATGATGACATTATCATAAAAGCCTGCTCTTCCTTACTTTTGCGGTTTTTTTGCCTATCAACTGGACAAAAAATATGGCTGAGAAATGATTTCAAGATTTCTTCACACAGCAGCAAGTCAGATGGGCAGGAAAACAATCACTATTTTTAGTGACACGCTGGAAAAAAAAGATTAAACCTACCCACATTAAAATTAGTTTCTGCTTCCCATAATTATCAATTTCATAACACAATTCACAGGGAGGTGTTGTAATAAATCAATCGCATCTCAGGTGGCATAATCTAATGATCAATCACATCTTGGATGGTGATATCCATATAAAAAACGGTGGGACACTTTGATAATTATCAGAGCCACAAGATAATTTGCATTTAGAATCCTCTTTTGGCCACCTCACCTGCACTTTACCACTTTTTCCTGGGATACTCCTAACATCCTAAACCTCTGATCAACCTCATGGAGTCATCATTTATTATTAAAACCACTGGCCTTAAAACAGTCTTTTTCTTTCTCTAACATGTGCAATTTCTCCCAAAAATTACAACAGCATGAGGTATGGAATTGATAATACTCAGTCCAGGAACAGTATAAAGTACAAAAACTTGCATCTCTGAAGAAAGAAAATTAGGAGCACCACTGGAAAGGGGAAATTCCCAGCCATTCAACAGTTTCAAACTGCGAGTCCTGGAAGGTACCGAGATATAAAACCTTAAAAATTGAAATACTTGTGTGAAAGAACAATTTCAGGCAAATTTTAAGAGGTTAGAATTAGTCATCATTTTTCTCTCCCTGTGAGACCTGTACAGTTCAGCTCGTAGTATAAGGCAGCCTGAATTTATAGGAAGAGGAATAGATTTATTTCTAATACAGTTTTTTATAAAACTCTATAAATAGCTTAAAAATATTTTTTTCTGCAAAATATTTGGCACATAGAGAGTCCAATTCACCAGTGACCTGTACTTTGTGTGATCATTTTCACTACAGGAAAGTGAGGGCAAAGTGGATATAGAATGTTTACAAAAGGTAGCATTTTACACCTATTTTGCTTCTGTACAAAAGGTGCAGGGCAAAGCTGAATCACAGAAAATATGGGCTTCCGTATTTAAACTGGCCTCTCTTCTGATTATAAGATCTTTGGGACAGGGCCTGTCTCTTACTATGTCTATACATGGCACCTACCACAAAGGGTCCCTGATCTTGGTTAGGATCTCTAGGTGTGGTAATAATACACATAAGAATTTGACAGGATAATGTGTCATGAAGCTTGTACTGGCCTCATTTGGGATCATTTGTAAATAATCCAGACTATCCCAAACTACTACTTCTAGCCTTAGTTCTATCTATTTGCATCAGCTCTTTGAGTCACTCTTCGCCATTCCAGTCTGTCTTGAAGCAGTTTCTTGGAAAGTCTGCAGCTAATCATATCCTTTTGTATGACATCCATCTATCTAGGTTTGAGTCTTCCACCCCTTCTCTTACCCTCCACTTCTAAATTTAACACCCTGTTTCCTACATATTCTTCCAATCTTCTTTTCACTCGCTCAAACCATCTAAACTTGGATTCTCTCAGCTTTTCTACCATCTTCACATCATCCCTAATCCATTCATTCCATGGTCCATCCTTGTAACTCCAAGCCTCCATCTTAACATCTTCATTCTACTGTATTCAAGATCTGCTCCTGTCTCTTCCTCAGTGCCCAGCATTCAGAGCTATACAAAAGTGAAGGCCTAATTACCATCTTGTAGATCTTAATTTTCAATTAGATAATTCTCCTATTGCCGATCACTCCACTCAATTCTCTCCATTTAGTCCATGTCTTTCCTGTTCCGCTTATAAATTCATCTCTGAGTTCATCATTATCCCATACTATCAAACCTACATACTTAAACGTCTGTACTGTAGTAGTAGCTGACCCCCCCACCCAACTTTCAGTATTTTTTTTCTTCCTGAAGGGTAACATCGAATCTACAGACCATATACTCTGTTTTATTTCTGCTAATTTTCATGCCATTTCTTTCAGGTACACACCTCCATCTGGCTAAATTTCCTTCTACTTCCTTTTTGCTGTCCCACATAGCACAGCATCATCTGGAAAGAGCATGTGCCAGGGTGCCACTCTCTTGATGTTTTGTGTAAGTGCATCATGAACAAAAAGGGGCTAAGTACTGAGCGCTGATGTACTCCAATTCTTACTAGAAACTCTTTAGTTTCTCCACATGGTCTTCTAACAGGGGTAACAGCACCCTAGTACATGTCCTGGATGAGTCTGGTATAGGCTATGTCTACATTTACGGCAGCATGTAGTGTACAGGCATACACTGTGCCTGTGAAAGGCAAGCTGCATCAACACTTGCCACTGTGGTGTGTAGCTACATGTCACAGTGAACTACTCTGGCAGGGGGAGACAGCTTGGGAAGCAGTGGGGAAAGGTTCTGGCAGTGAGGAGTCTTTCCCTGCTGTTTCCCCCAGCCAGAACCTTTCCTCGCTGCTGGAGCCTTTCCCTGCTTCCTCCCCCCACCAGTGCCTTTCTCCACTGCCAGAGCCTTTCACTGTGGTGGGGAAAGGTTCCAGCAGCCAGGAGGCAGTGGGACATTACACTGGTAAAACTAGCTGTGCAGACACAAAATACACTGCTTCAGTGTGTCAAGAGCCTATGTAGGGTATATACCCTGGGCATTCAGTTATGTAGGGCACTTTATTCTCCTTGCCTCACCTAAGCATGCCATGCTATTTATACCACGCTAGCTGGGTGTTCAGTGCTTGTACTCTACATGCTGCCATAAATTTAGGGTATGTCTATACTTACCCGTCGCGTCGGAGGCGCGGGATCGATGTTCTGGGTTCGATTTATCGCGTCTTGTCAAGACGCGATAAATCGAACCAGGAAGTGCTCCGTCGTCGACGCTGGTAATCCAGCTCGACGAGTGGAGTAAGCAGAGTCGACGGGGGAGCCTGCGCGCCGCGTCTGGACCACAGGTAAGTTCGAACTAAGGTACTTCGACTTCAGCTACGTTATTAACGTAGCTGAAGTTGCATATCTTAGTTCGATAGGGGGGGTTAGTGTAGACCTAGCCTTAGACATACTTACAGTCTTCCGGTATCTATTCCAGTCTCGTAAGCCACCAGATGATTTCTCTCTGAATGTGCTCATAAGCCTTCTCAATACTGATAAATAGTACATACAGGGTTTTCCTCTTTTCTCTATATTTTCCACAAGCAATCTCAACGCAAAGATAGCATCCAAAGTTGACGTGCCCTGCATGAATCCAAACTAATTGTTACTGACCTTTACTTCTGTTTGTAGTCTCTTATCAATAACTTTTTCCAGATCTTCATTGTGTGGCTCATGAGTTTAATGCCAACGTGGTTACCAAAGTCTTGTACGTCTCCTTTTCTCTTTAATACTGGTACTAATGTGCTCTTTCTCCAGGCATCAGGCATTGTCTCAATCCTCATGATACAATTAAACAGTTATGTCAGTATGTTCATGTGTGTTGCTCCAGGCACTTCCATACTCTGCAGGTATACCACCAGAGCTGAGATTTTTCTTAATTTTCATGTGGCTTAATGCTTTTATAACTTTTTCTTTTAGGTCTGGTGCCACCAGACCTTGGTTTGTTTTTTATCATAGGGTATGGTTCTATTAGTTTCTCTCCCTTCATTAGCTTTTCAAAATAATTTCTCCACTGTTGCTTAATCTGGTTCTCATTGATTAATTATATCCACTTTCATCTTTGATTACTTTGATCTCACTACTGTCTTTAGTTCACTTATCACAGGTCATTGCCAATCAATATATTTATTTCCCACCTTCCTTCATTTAAAAATGGGCATTTAAACCTTCCATGGCTTCAGCCTTAGCAGCTGCTATCGCTTTCTTTGCCTTTTTTTTCTTTTTCTTTGGTTGTTGTTGGTTTTTTTGTACTTCTGAAAATCCTGCTGTTGGAGCATTGCTTGCCAAAGTTTAAAACACTTTTTCTTTTCTTTCTCAGCCGCTCGAACTTTCTCATTCTAACACCAGATCTCACTGGGGACAAAGGTTCTTGCTTCTGTTCACCAAGCGGGCTCTGTGCACATTCTTGAATTTTGCTTGCCACATGAATCTACCATTGATTCGTATTTTCTCTGAAGCCTTCTAAAGAGATCTTCTCCAGCACTTTCATTTTAAACTTCCTGCTAACTTTGTTAAGCTTACACCACTTAGTGTTCTGTACTGCTTTGGACTATTTTCTTCTAAAGTACTATATGTATCCATAGTCAAGAACCAGCATTCTATGTTGAGTTGCAATGCTTTCCCCTAGGATGACCATACAGGTTTTGATGGCCATCCCAAACTCACGCTGACAAAAACTTTATATCACACCAAATCATCATATATTCCCTATATTTTAATGCAAGAGGAGTCGATAAACTTGATAAGTATCAAGACAACTTGACAATTTTCTATAATTCACTATCTATAATAACCCATTCATAGAATTAATAATCAAACCAGCACAAAAATAATTTATTTCAAACCAGCACAAAAACAATATTTAACATAATAAAGCGGGCCACTAAGGCCCCAATCCTACAAAAATGAGGCACCTGCTTAATTTTAAGCATGTGCACAATTCTTTGCAAGATGAGGGTTTAAATTAAAAAAATACTACAAGGGGAGGTCAACAAAATTTGCATCTTATCATTCTTTCCCCTGTGCAAGGAACTATGCTTAAAAAGAGGTTAGCCATATTATTATATTAGCATAAAAAGGAAACTTACATAAAAACTGCTAAGCACCCAGTGCATACTCAAATAATAATAACCGAAAGGAAAAAAAGACATCTTCTTTGAATAACACCACTGTTTATAATATACTTTGAATGAACAAACTTTCTCTGAGCTAGACTCTCAGCTGGTGTCAATGGACTTCAATGGAGCTATTCCAATTGACGCCAGCTGGCAATCTGGCACTAGATATTTCCTTTTGCAAGTCATTTCTGATTATTTATCAACACCCCAAACACAGAACAGAGAACTCCGCACAGACTCAGAAGATCTGCTTAAAGAAGGGGAGACTTTCATATATTCTTTCCCACTATATTCTCTACAACAGAATAGACTTGAATTTCATTTTCATACAAGTAAACAAAAGAATCCAAAGATCTGCTCACCAGCAAATGAGAAAACTACATTCCAACTCATCCATCCCATCACATAAAACATACAGACAAGCAGTATGCTGGGTTTACTGCATCATGCAATATGACCCCCCTTTCCCAAAAGCTATCAAATAACAATGACCCTTCACTACTTCCACCCTTATAATAGAAAGAGCTCATTTTAACTAAGAGACAACTAAATTCAGCCAAAAAAAGGTCTCCTAAACTGACCATTTACTTTGGAAAAGGTCATAACCTCCCCCCTCCCTCTGTAAAAAGAGTCCCTAACCAAACATGAAAATAAAATAAAAAGAGGCAAACTAACTAGCGGTATACTAAATAGAGGGTGTACTACAACAACATATATTTCTGTTTATATGATTCTTAATCAGAAATGAGTCAAATGAGTTTGACAAAGTGCAGGTTCCTCTAAACATCTGAAAGAACAAAGGTTGACCGAGTATTTCCTGACCTGTGTTAACGGTAAACTTAGTGCAGAACAGCACACACGCCTCTCATTTCTAGAAGCACTGCAAAGCCACTCTTTCTCTTCACTGATTTTTCTCATTGCACACATTGGTCAATATCTTGATAACCTATTTCTCAGAAGTAAGTTTTTCCAAAATGTTACCCTCCAAAACAATGGGAGCACATGGCAACCTTTACTACTTTCCCATAATCTTGAGCAATCCTAGGTATCAGGTACCTCTTATTAACTACTTTTTGCACATAAATGCAGAAAACATCTCCTGACGTTGTTCCTCATTTCTTGCTCAGTCCTTTCTCAAACAAAATCCCCAATAACTACAATGACAGTTTTGCCTCAGTGAGACCTGATTTGGCCACACACACACACAGACACACAGACACATATATGTATATAACCCGAATATAGATAGCATGTCATTACCATTAGTCGCTAGGCTTAAAATACTGGACCCGATCCTCAGCTAATATAACCAAAATGATTTACATCCTCTGAGAGTCTGTTCCTTAATTCCCATTAGTGAAAGCTTTAGAAATTACCAAATAATAACAACAATTATAAAGTGAAATAGATTTTTTGTTAAAGCCCTGTAGCCTGGATAAGCTTTTTGTCAGGTTCATGCTTCATGAAAATATCTCATAATAAGAAAAACCCACAGCAAAGATTACAGTGGTATGGAAATTATCCTATGTGGGGGACAAAAGCATATAAAATATGTTGGCAAGTTTCAGTAGAGAAAAAGCAAACTTGTAGTATTTCAATGGAAGTTGGCCTCTAACTCAGATTGCACTCTAGAGACTGTGGTTTCACTCCTGAAGACAAAAACAGTGAAAGGGAGCTAGAACAAATGTGCAACACTCAGCCAGCATTTCAATGGCTAATAATCTAAGCATTGCACCTTAATTTTACTGACAGTGATTGTTTACAGTTCCATTTAGACCACAGAAAATAGGGTAGCTAAAGAAAGCACCAGTGAAGAAAATTGTAGGAAAATCGTTTCTAATCTGTTATGACCTTCAATAGTAAATAACAGAAGAATGTTAACAAATGTTGACAGAGCTCTCTTCTGTGGGGGATTTTTTTAAAAAATTTTGATTCTTTTCCTAATATTGGAACAGTTTCTCCTAGAAATCTGGACCCACTGGCTCAAAATGTAGCAGCATAAATGTTTCATTAACAAAAATGATGGCCTGACAGTAAACAATGCCCATTATGCAAAGTGCTATTTGTGTGTACTTTATTATTTTCCTTTCTGTGGAACATAGTGCTGCATTAAGTATTCTGTACTCTTTATCAGGCTTTCGCTATGTCCAAGAACATTTCACTACAGTACAGCCCCTCTAATTATCACATTACTTTTCTCAAAAACCAACGCACAAAAGAAAATATGTACAGACAAGTAACATACCTCCTATCAGGACAAAAATATTGCCCTGTGATACTGAACTCTAAGATTATGAATATATTGCAATGCACAGTATCTAGAAAAAATCAGTATGGCAATAAGACAAAAGCTTCATTTTTATTTTCTGTCATTCTATATTAGCTCCTGAAGTGTAGGGCCCGCTGAACATGAGCCTGAAGATGACAAATAACTTTAAAAATCTATTTATGCTGTACAGATTACATTGGAACAGCCTCTACTTACCCCAAGTCCACCGCAAGGCAACAAGGAAAAGGTTTTTTGAGACACGCTGCCTATATGTTAAAGAGAAAAGACAACAATAAGCATAAAACTGGAAAAATAATCTTCATTAATTCAATCCTAATTTATTAATCGCTCTCAATAACTAGTCAACTAAAATACTGTTTGCAGTGTTGCTGTAGCCATGTTGGTCCCAGGTTATGAGAGAGACAAGGTGGGTGAGGTAATATCTTTTATTGGACCAACTTCTGTTGGTGAAAGAAACAAGCTTTCAAGCTCCTCAGAGCTCTTTTTCTGGTCTTCCTGCAGAAGAAATCTGTGGTGCTCGAAAGCTGTCTCCTCCACCAACAAAAGTTAAACAAAATACTATAACTTTAGAATAACAGTGTGATTAGTACTAAAAAGATCAAAATCAGTCTTTGGATTTTGGGGTTAAATTTTGAAACTAATAAAGCTGTTAAACTGGTTAGGCTGGGATTTCCAAAGGAATGGGGGTTAGGCACATGAAACCTCACTGAAAGTCAATGTGAATGCTGGTACTTTTAATGGGCCAGACAATTACAGTATGAGCTTATTTAAAGTGTAATTATATGAGTATTTTAATAGCTTATAATTAACATAGATAACTGTATACTTCAGCAGTACTACATGAATTGATAGCATTACTATGCCAAATGAAACGTAGACAAAGAACATACAGATCACACAGTCCAATTTATTACTTCCCTTAATTTAGACAATATACCACAATATGATGACTCACTAGATCCTGAGGTTGTTACTTAGTTTTAAGTCAGTCCTATATTCAGTTTCTTCTACCTTTGAACTTAGTGTTTGCCTAATTGAGGACTATATTAAAACTAGGTAGGAATCTTAGGATTTGACCCATTCACTGTTGGAGTATGTAATTTGGCTCTAGGCAAATCTTTCCAGGGCAGTTGTGGAAGAGAACATAGATTTCCCCCCACTGTACCACTGAACTAATTTTGTAACTTCAACATAGAGGAAATGCTAGATGGTGGATCAATTCAAGCTGCCTAGGAAGTAGCAATCCATTGCTGAGGAAGAGGCAAAGGCTAGAGTTACTTGGATTTAACTAGTATAAATTAAGAGTATAATGAAGATTATAAGCTATAGTCTTTCAGCACTGAGAGACCAGATTGGACAGTTGGAAGAAAGTGCCTTAGTCTGATAGTAAAATCCAAGACACACAGAATTTGTAGCTATTTCTAATCAGCAGAACAGGGCATATTGATCAATTAACATAGGGTGAAAATCATAGAGGTACAGAGGGACTAAACAAAGCCATCTGCACCAATTTAAAAGCTCCCATGTGGCTATGCAAGGGGACTGCACATGCAGTAGCTGCACAGAATATTCTCTCACAGTATGCCATAGAGGGATGATTACCCCAGATATACCAGGGTAGGTAGACGCTCTGGGGCATGCCAGAAAGGGGATATGGAAGGGGGTCATAAGGTCACTTGCAATGCAGATCCAGTGGCTGATGTGGATGGCACTTTTTCACATTTCTCTGAGGAGATGATGGAAAAGTCTGGGAAAGGGCACTAAAAATACATACTTAAAAATAACAGGTTTGAGGTGCTGTCAAAGTATTAGGAGGGGGTGACTAAAGTTTCATGTGAGATAAAGGATGACATTTTGAAAACATTGTGTAACTAGAATTTTTTTCAATAAATCCAGTGGCTAAATGATGGAACATGAGAGAGGAAAGATGAATTCCCAGATATCTTAATGCTAGATGCATATAGGAATTGTCACAAAAAGAGAGCAGATGGTGAAGCAAGATGTAGATATCCATCAACAGACAGTATTCAACACTGAAGTATCGACACAGGGGAAAATATGTACAAAGACTTTTCAACACATCAAGAAATTTACCAGAAACACTCATTCCCTATTGCACAATTGTCAGAGAAGCAGATAGCAAAGTGATAACAGAACAGGAAAAACATCAAGATCTCTTTGAAAGAACATTATGAAAAGGTTTTGCTAAGAGGGACTAGGACAGTCACCTAACGATCCTCATAGCAATGAAAGAACCTCCAGCTTTATTGACAAAACAAAAAGACAAAAAACAAAACAAAACCCAGCAACAAAAAAACCAACCCAAAACCAGCAGTAAAAATGTTCAAAATGAGACAATTCAAGAAGTCCTAATCATATTTGGAAATGATTCAAAAGTACTTGGCAAATGCCTACTGCTTGATTTTTCACAACATGTATCAAAGAAAAAAAAAAGGATTTGAATATACCAGATAAGGTGGAAGGAGCATGAAAACTTCACAATAAGTTTTTCAGTCATGCATTAGGACAGGTCGTGTAAGATTGAGAGCCAAACACTTGAAGAAAATGACCATCAGGAAAAGATCTGAGGGATATGGTGTTACAGTGGTCTGCTCTATTAGCCATGGATACAATATAGAGCACAAATAAAGGAATATTAAAATAGGTGAATCACAAAGGTTCCCTTTTCTGATATGTAAGACCACAAAGGAAAGGGTTCTCTGGTGAACTCTCATACAAAGGAAACTGTTTGGAGAAGAGGGTTATGATGCAAAGTTAAGTGCCAGGACTGCAATCCATATGGATGCTGCAGTCTGTGTGAGTGATTCACAATGCAGGATTGAGGCTTTGGTGAGCAAAAGAAGAGACAGCAGCAAAACATTACTTTGTGGAAAGATGGACAATCTAGTAATACTGTATGAAAGTTTGCAGAACACAACGGAGGTTTGGGGACCTTAACTGTTTTCCAATATCAACCCTCAGATTGAAGAGGGTACTGCTAAGTGATCACATAGGAATGCACAAAAAATATCACATACTTATATATGCTGTCTAAATGTATCTTTTTGTTCCACTTTAAATGAAGCATATGAGCTGACAGCAAATTTTTCACATTTACAAATTTGTGGTAATTGGAAACTTACTTTTTTAGAAACATTTTGATGGCGGGAGAGAAAAAAGTCACACTGAACTTGCAGGGTCTACATGGAAATGACTGATTGTTCTTCATTTGTGCTTGTTAAAAGAGGTTTGAAATGGTGTATCCTGTCACATTAAACCGTAATGTAATATGACACATCATCTCCTGTATTGATTTGCATCACATCAAGATGTAATGCAACATGTCATGTTGTTTAACACACTATAGTGAAACATGAGTAATCAAAAGCTTAACTTTTTAATAGTGCAAAGTTACATAATTTCCAAAAAGTTACATAATCTGTAAAATGGTCATTTGTAATAACTGAACTCTTAGGCCCTGATTCAGGAAAAATCTAACCACGTGTATAAATCTATCCCTCTTCAGGAAAGCACTTAAGCACCTGCTTAACTAGAACCATGTGCTTAAATCCCATTGATTTATCAGGACATAAGTATGTGACTAAGCACCCTTTTTAAAGATAGATGTTTTCCTGAATCAGGGATTTAATATGTAATTTGTAAATCACACACTTAATTAGCAAGTACTAAATTTCTCATACTAGATTTACCCCGTCTCCTGTAAGTCACTTTTAACACTAGCGCCCTAAGCGGTTTCTTTTTTTATTTTTAAGCTACAAAAAAGGTTTGGCTATTTCTCAATATAAAACAGTTTAATGCAATATAACGCTGTTGTTTCCACCAGGCCTACCGTCTGCGGTGTTCCCCTGAAAAGTGTCTACTATTCATGACTGCATGCATGTTCGGTGAAGGTGAGGAACAAAAGAGTGTTTGGATTTTGTCAACTATTACCTTTCCTTTGAGTTAGCACATTTGACTAGCCAAATTGTAGAGCTAGTCAAAAATATTTCAACGGAACAGTTTTCTGTCAAAAAAAAAATGCAGTTTTGTTGAAATTGAAATGCTTTGCAGGAACTTATCGATTTTATGAAATTTTCAATGGGAAATATTTCACGTAGACTTTATCATCTCAATTTATTTTGCTTTGATGTTTATATATTAATTAATTATATTACTTTACATTAAGGCTTAGAAGGAGTACATTTTATCAGTGAATGTTAATAAACACTGATTTCACTGTATACACACAAATTGATGAAAAAATATTTCCATCAATAATAATTGATATTTACAGCTAGGTAAAATAAGAAAAATGATGCTTGAGAACTTACTAGAATTTGATTTAAGGATATTTACTTTGTATATTTTGAGATGTGATAATGACAATTTGTGTTTTAACAGTTATAAAGCTTTAACATTTTGAATCTTAACATGTACTGGAATTAAATAACTATTGTCTGACCCACCCATTGTGTGACTTTCCCCATAATTTCCCACAACTCTGAAAATTTAAAACAATAAAAATAAAGACGCTTAAAAATAAACACTATTATCCATCAAAATTATTTTAAAAAATAAAATTCTGCCAAACCTAATTATATATAATGTTTAATATTGTGTGTATATAACATATTACAATTAATACAGTACAAAAGTCAAAACAAAATTGATCAAAATGATAAAGTCTCAATTAAACATTTCAAATCTTCAATGGTCTAGAAGTGAATTTTTTTTGAATTTTTGTTTTGTGTGAAATTTCATAATTTTGAATTCTATTTCAATTTGGACCAATTTTGTTTCCTAAATGTCAAAATTTCCATTGTCACAAATTCCAGTTTCCAACCAGCTGTGTCAAATTGTTGTAGTTTTTTATTTTTGACGTCCCATGGACCTGGTCTAATAAAAATATAAACGCTCATATAAAATATTGTGTTTTTCTTTATCTATTCTGGTGCCTCACTGCAGAAGCAGTTTATCAATATTCCTGAAGAAATTATTAGCATCACCATTTCCATAGCAATATAACTGTTTTAGTGTAGTTGTAGAAATAGTTACTAATGAATCTCTGGGGGAAAAAAAGCTTCTGGGGGGAAGGGCATGTTATAAATATAAAGCTCAACGTCTTATACTGTGTGAAATAAAAGTAGCTAAGAACTCTAATGTGCAACATTCACTATTGTATCTTGACAAACCTACATTGCCTTATGCACTACTTATCTGAGATTAGAATTAAACCCTACTGTTCCTAAAATTAAAGTATATGCTCAGCACTGACCATGCATCCGATAATAATTCTTGAGACACATCAGTGCTGATGGCTTCTTTTTATTTTTACATATCCATTAAAACCATTTAATATTTTAAATATGATTTTATGTTACTCAAAGATACTATACAGTGCATACTGCACAATTACACAAAGTTCAGTTATCAGCAAAATCTGATGAATGTTATCTATATTCAGATTAAAGGGTATCTATATTCAGGTTAAAATAAATAAAATGAATGAGAACAGCAGAACAGCTTTGACAAGCGTGTGTATTTTTAACTCTTATTTTTAGATCAAGGACATAAAGAAATAGATCTATTGCATTCCAAATTTCCATAGTTACTGACTTCTAGTGGAAATGACTTAAAGGGTTAATATTAAAATGATGTAAAAGCAAATGTGGAGAAACTTCTATTGTTTTCCAGCCAGTGCATTTTACTAATGTATGTTGGCTTCCACTGTAACATTCGCATTTCACTTAGCAATGCATTTGGAAAAAGTGAATTTTTGTCACACTGCTTGCCAAGTATTTTAAACTGACACCAACTATGACTAATGACAGTGCTGGAATGTGCTGTTCTCAGTAGAATAGAGGCCTGTACAGACCTAGCAGTTTCCTGGGGTCCAGCTTCTGTCTGTTCAGGGGGCTGGTGCCATATAGCAGTGAATGATGTTCAGAGTGAACCAGCTGTATTTCCTCCAGACTGGCTTTTCGACCTCGAATTCGCTGAAAGAAAACAGCAGAGGCCTACAATATTCCACTGACAATATTTGGGGGGGGGGAGTAAAGGTCCAAAATAACATTTAGTATGATTAATAATGGGTTGAAATTGCATCATGCAGGAATGTGACACTGATTTGTTTATTAAAGTATACTAAAGATGAAAAACAAATGCATGTGTGGTTTATCACAAATGCTGTGGTTAAATCTTAACTTATAGTTAACAAGATACAGTATTTCACATAACAGAAAAAAGAAGTCTCTCTCGCTTTCAAGCCAATAAGAGTTAGAAAACAAACATAAATGTGTTTTCTACAGTACTCAATCCACTTTGAATATCTCAGTATTAAAGAAAACAGCGTATTCGCACCTGGAAGCTACAGATGAGTTTTAAAATAAAGATCACTGTGTTTTGCCAGTGCCACTATTACTTACCAAAGTATCAATTTATTCTTCTAGAAAGGAAAATATAAAAGTCATACATTTAAAGTAAGCTAAAAGTACTTTTTTTTCTTGAATGTAGGGTTGGTCTCCATAGAGTTTCATTCTGCCAGACTCAGATTCATTTGCTGCCTCTTTTTTATTTTTATTGCTTCTTTACGTATTGTAACTGGAGTTTGGCCCTTTAAATACTTACCCAGACTTTACCCTTCCCGTACAGCATTGTTAAACTTCAAGGACTATTCTTCTAGCTCCATTAAAGTACAGTCAGTTAAAAAAAACTGTAAAAATGACACTTGCTTAATCAGCAGATCTGCTCCCTGTGTGTATTTAGTTCTATTTGCTTACTAGTGACATAAATAAGCATTCACTACTTTCTACTCCTGTTAGTACTGCACACAGTCTATACAGCTAAAGCAGAGTGAAACGGATTTTATTCTGGTTCATGGATAATCAGCAGCAAGTTCTGATCACAATATCTTTATTACTGTAGAAGCAGAAAGAAAACAGCTCCATTTAAAAATCCCAGGTTTTATTTGCAGTGTTGACAATTAGAAACAGCATGAGTCAAATCCTCGGCTGGTGCAAACTGTCATAACTCAGGCTGAGGAGCTACACCCAGGATCGTTGCAAGGATATTTTGCGCCCCAGGCGAAACTTCCTCCTTGCACTCCCCTTCTCCTCCCCTCCCCCCGGCTGCGTGCGATGAGAAAAATTATGTCATTGCCACTTTGTATCGTAGTGTGAAGCAGTATGCTTGTGCCGGCAACGCAGAGCTGGCGTAGGCTATAGCTGTAATGTACGAGAGAACGACAAGTTAAAATGCAAGTTCAACGACGTTTCTCTTTTCTTTATTCATTCATTTTCCAGCAATAGTGTAAGAAAAAATTGGGGGGGCACTGCTTTTTGGTGCCCCCAAATCTTGGCACCCTGGGCAGCCGCCTAGTTCGCCTAGTGGTTACACTGGCCCTGGCTACACCCATCAAATATGGTCTGTATGGAAGTAAATAGCTATGAAACTTACTGAAGGAAAATACAGATGTAACCCCCATGCTATTTTCATGGAGTCGTTTTTCAAAGTATATACTTCCACGCTTTGGATGACTCTTCTTTTGGAAAATTCCATTCAGGAACCTTTTTTTCCTGGAGGTGACTTTCTAGCACTCAGTATTACATCCCCCGCACACACACACACTGCAAAACACTAAACTCTTCTCTTCACCAGGGCACAAATGCAACAATTACATATATTTAGTGCCCTACCAAATTCACGGCTGTGAAAAACGTGTCACAGACTGTGAAATCTGGTCTCCCCCGTGAAATCTGATCTTTTGTGTACTATCCTATACTATACAGATTTCACGGGGGAGACCAGTGTTTCTCAAATTGGGGTCCCGACCCAAAAGAGGATCATGGAGGGTGTTGCAAGGTTATTGTAGTGGGGTCCCAATATTGCCACCCTTACTTCTGCGCTGTTATCAGAGCTGAAGGCAGCACCTGGCCAGCAGCAGCAGCAGCGCAGAAGTAAAGATGTCAATCCCACACTCTGCCACACCATGCCACCCTTACTTCTGTGCTGCTGCTTTCAACATTGCGTCAGGACCCCTACAGTTACAACACAATGACATTTCAGATTTAAATATCTGAAATAATGAAATTACTATTTTTAAAATCCTATGACCGTGAAATTGACCAAAATGGACCATGAATTTGGTAGGGCCCTACATATATTTGAAGAGAGCAAGTTTTGAGGAAAAAGAATTCTCTTGGGTGGTCCAACTAGACCGGGCATAATTTACACTAAGTGAAGCAGAGGCAAATTTTTCTGAATAATCAGAAAAATATCCCTAAAAATTAGACCTAGTGGACTGTGGAATAGTTTAAAGAGACATGAAGGAAGTTCTATTTGGTGCATAATTTAAAACTAGACTGGACACAGCAATGGAAAACAAAATTTAGGGAACAATCCATGGACTAAATGACATAAGCTCTTTTTTCATCTCCAAGTTCTCCAGGCCTCTCCAGTCTCATGTGAGACTTTGTAGTAGCACATTCACATCCTTTTGACACACCGTTCCACAATCAAAATCAGCACATTATGTTTCTTCATGGAGTCAATGATAAAAATATTTTTTCTTCACAAGTGTGGTTACTGGTAAGATTTGTTCATTCATCCATTCTCTCTACAAATTTGATATATCTCTAATAATTGTTTCACAACATATGTACACAATTCTCTACAGAGATAGGGACGGAAGGATAGTTCTTAAGTCAGCTAAGATATTTTTCTAATCAGATAGATAAAGAGATGTGGTGTCAATGTTTTATCAGAATGAGCTTGGAATGGCTGCATTAGTCACAAGTGGCAAAGGCCCAAGTGCAATAAGCAGGTCATCTCAAATAAGTGCCCATATACCCTTTACACTGCTTGTTCATACACTTAGATCACAAGAGGGCTTGTCCACATGAACATTCAGTTTGCAGCAATTCTGGGTATATTATCCACCCCACATCAGTCTGCCATGCAACAAGTGTCCATGTGAATGCTCCTGCTACACACTAACAGTTCCTGAGGGCATGTCTACACTTACCGGTAGATCAGCATTGCTGCAATTGATGCAGCGAGTGTCGATTTAGCGGGTCTAGTGAAGACACGCTAAATCAATGAGAGAGCAATCTCTCATACATTTGTGTACTCCACCTCCCCGAGAAGCGTAAGGGAAGTCGATGGGAGACGTTCTCCCATCGACACAGCGCAGTGTAGCCACTGTGGTAAAGTGCATCTAACTACATCAACTTCAGATACGTGAATAACGTAAGTTGAGTAAGTTAGATCGATTTACCGCGGTAGTTTAGACTAGCCTTTAGTGCACTTTGATCTACTTCACTTTGAAAATGGACTAGACCTCAGTGCACTAAAGAACTGTTAGTGAGTGTCAGAAGATTCCACATAGATAATGTGCGGCAAGCTAGTGCAGGGTAGATTTATACCCCAGCTTGGCGCTAACTAAATGTTCATGTAGACAGGCCCACAGATTATAGAAAAACTATTTTAGAAATATTTAAAAGGGTTAGGATTTTTTTAAATTGCCATTAATTGTCATAACCTTTTGCCTGTAAAGCCAATTTCCATAGTACCAACTACTCAGGTCAGAATAATGTCAAGTTTTTCAGGTCCAATATGTCAAGACCTACCAGGGTTATATAAGTAAATGCTGTAACCCTATTATAAAATTTGGAGTCTCAGTTTTTCCAATGGTGCAAAGTTCCTGTTTTAAGCCCTCATGGGCCACAACACGTCAGACAGCATAATGTAGGCATTTCTGTACCTTTTGGTATATACAAGTATATATTTATTTGTTGGTGGGATAAACAGAGATGTGAACTGCTTTATCTGCATCCCCTAATACTTTCAAGATCTGAAATATGGCCAATGTAATGTCCTAATTAGTTCTGATTGGCCCTGAAGGTATCTAAACCTTTAGTAAAATACAGTAGAGCATAAAATCATTATAAAATACACTTTTGTTAAGGAATTAGCAATAATGTAGCAGAACAGATGGACTGCATTGGTTTTATATTATGGAGAACTTGAAAGGACTTATTTTGGGGTAGATCCCTAGTAAGGGCAAACTTCTCTTCTCTGAACTCCACAATATTCTGCTTCCCCATCATGGGTGGTTCTCTCACTGACATCATCTTGGAGGCATGCATATGTCAAGGGAGTAGAATATTGAAGTTGGGTAATGGGAAATGTCCACCCTAGAATCGGCCAGTTTTACCTGCCAGAAATGGAGAGGCCTGCATCTTCTCCATTGTATTAAACAAAAAATAATTGATAACATGGATTAAACAATATTTATCACTCAACTCTCTCAGTATAAGCTTTTCCTTTATCACAGCTACCTGTAGGGATCTGCTTCCTCTAAAATTCCACTAGGCTCTCTAGTCTGCAAACATGCAAATAAACAAACAAACAAATGGTGTTCATAGTTTTTTCATCTTTTTGGGGATTTTTCACAGTAGTTAAATTCTCTTTCAGTTCCTTAAAACACACACACACTAAATGGACCTGTTGCCCAGTTAGCACATCAAGGTCTCTCTCTTGCTCTCATATGTGTGTTTCTTTTTCTTAAAAACACATGCACACAAAGACACGTTCTTGTTGCTCTGTACATGCCTTCATCTTTCGGTATCTAATGTGAATGTGTTTGTCATTTAAAAAAATTGTTTTTAAAGTGCTCATACAGATTTCCCTCCTGATGCCCTATTACTCTCCTTCCTACACCCTTGCCTTTTGTGTCTTCTTTAGAGTTAAAGTGAGATTATGAAGAAAGAATCTTTATTTCAAAATTCAATAAAAATAATCTGGGAGTCTCAGACCTCCTTAACAAAACTCTTTCTTCCCCCACAGAAAGTTAAAGCTCCTGAACTGGTCAAGACATCCATGTAGACAGCATAAAACATCTCCTTAATCCCCTGTGAGAGCACTGTAGGTCACATTTTGAGCTGAGAGAGCAGCCAGGTCCAGGTCCATGGGCCGTGTGTATAAGAGGTGTGAGGATGCTAAGCCTCCCCAAATGGGGTAAGAAATGCCAGATGCGGCAAACCTCCCTTTGGAGGTGCGCAGTCCTGCCGCCTTTGGAGTGCTGCTGCCAGAAGCTCCTGAGAAGTGCATGGGGACCACCGGTACCCAGACCGTGGCTCCATCCTGAGACCCCGCTCCCACTCAGCCTCTTCCACCGTGGTCCCACCACACAGCACCTCTTTCCACTGAAGCCCCGCCCTTGCTCCGCCTCTTCCTGCCCCCACTCTGTCTCTTCCCCCAAGGCCCCTCCCTGCCCCCTGCTTGCACCTCTCCCCCACTGCTCACCCTTAAGGCAGGAGGGGGCAGAAAGGAGCAAGCGGTGGTTGGGGAGGCCTCGAGGGAACGGGTGGAGAGGGGTCGGGGGGGCCTCAGGGGAAGGAGGAGCAGGCAGGGGGGCCTTTGTGGAGTAGGGAGAGGGTCTTCAGGACAGAGTGGGGGTGGTGCCTCGGAGGCTGAGCGAGGGCAAGGCCTTGGGCTAGAGAGGGGGGTGGGGCCATAGTCCAGGCATCAGTGGCCCTCCCACTTTTAGGGAGCTTCCAGCACTCGCACCAGCCTGCCCAAACACAAGAGGTACGTGCCATCTATGGCCGGGTCACTTCTCCCCATCTCATGCCGGGGAGTAGCTGCAGCCTTGTCTCTGCTCCCCCACCCCATGGGCCAGCCAGTGTAGCTGAGCCAGTACATTTGGGGATGTACTTTTCTGTGCCAGCAAAAGAGTTGGTACAACTTATTCCCCACTCTGGAGCAAGTGGGAAGCAGTAATCGACCGTTATTTGTGAGTCACAATTTTTAGATGGTAGTTATTGTCCTTTAGGGGAAAAAGAGAAAAAATTAGTTGAGATGGGTGGGAGTTGTTAAAATCCAAACCTATTTCCTAGAAGACAAAACAAGACAAACACACACAAAAGGGGAAAGAAAAGAATCGCAAAGATAAAAGATGAAGCTTCTGTCTCTTGTGTTGACATTCACTTGCAACCTCGCTGCTGGAATAAACACATGCATGGCACACAGTTGTATTAGCCCCTCTGAAAATTAGCAAATGTGTGCCAACATGAGGCTGTTTAGGGAATTGCTTTTAACTGACTCTTTGATTTCAGGTTTACAGCAGTGTTGCAATATATACAGTCTTGCCTGACTGAGTCAGACTCTTACTAGACAGAAGGATGGAGAAGGAATGAAAAGAGAAGAAATAAGGTGGGTGTAATATTTTGGGGTGCAACCCAGACCAGTGAGAAGTTGTATCACCGCCTGCTCTGTAAACCCAGGTGCCTTAAATGTTCTGCTGTTATGCTCACAGCCTGTACACCAACAGCCAGCAGACAAGCATGTAGTTCCCTGAGTGTCTATGTGTGCTATGGAGCACTGGTTCAGCACTCTGACCCCAGCAGGCTGCCTACAACACAAGAGCTCTACCCTGGTCTCCAGCAGCCTCAGTGACTACTTGCAGGGTGACCCCAATACACTCCAACTCCCAAATTTCCATCTGCCCGGAAGTCTCGAGCCCTCTCCTGGAACACTCAGAGAAGTAGTAAGGTTCATTGAGCCTTAAAAGAGATAAAAGTGCAGTTTATCATTTTAACTGGAGTGAACAATCTCTTCAATTCAAACAGGGCACTGAGCTGGATTATAGTAAAAATAAAACAAGTTTATTAACAAAACGACATAGGTTAAGTGATACCAAATAGAAGGGATTGAAGCTAGAATAGGTTAACAAATGAACAAAAGTAAAAATACACTTTCTAATGACTAAGACCTAACTTAACATGGCTGACCAGATGCTCTGGCCAGGACCCAACACAGGGACCACAAAGCGCTAGGTTTCTTTGACTCCTAAGGTGTCAGATAAAGATGGAGTCTCTCTTTGACCCTTATGTTCCAAAGGAATTGTCTTTGTCCTAAAAGTCAGGAAGGTCTCCTGGTGAGTCAGTCTCCTGTGTCTCTCTGGGATGCAGAAGCCATGTTCGCTCTCTGTCTCTCGAGTTCATTCTCAGGATAACCCCTGCTCAATTAGCTTGATGGCTTTGTTTTTGCTAATATATGAACTGAGGTCAACCCACATTCCTTTGTTTATGACAAACCTGTTTATTACTTTTACCTAGGTTAGGCCGTCTGGTTTTAAACATGTCCTATTTACATCACACAGAGACAATTCATAACTTTACATATGACGTGGTTACATTCATTTTATAATGATATTACTGACTGGTGTGTTATTAGTTTTCAAATGATACTTCACAGGGCATATTCTGTATAAATATCCTTGCAGTAGTGTGTAGTATGTGAATACACGGGTGCCTAGGTTCACAGTGGGGAAGAAAAATGACACATGAAGCACAGCGATGACAAAGTTTCACATCCCAGGTGTGGTTCAGGTTTAGCCAAAGCTGGGGAAGGTGGTGGTGTCTTCTGGCTCCCCCCTCTCTGGCCTGGCCTGGTCAGGACATCTTTCAGGATCAGAATGACAGAGGCCCAATAGTGTTAAAGGAGATCCCAGTGTCCCAAGAGATGGTGCGGGTGGCAGCCATGATGTTGAAACCTGCTGCAGTGGTTGCTGGCAGACAACTTCTTCTTCATTTCCCCCCCAAAGTCTTTTCTTTTAAGATCCCAAAAGGGAAAAAGACTAATTCAGTCTTTTTGTCTCCCATTTTCCCATTTTCCCATCAACATTTATTGCTATAGGCTATTGTGTCATTTTATAAACTTCCAGTCACTTCTCATAGTTGAGGTCATAATTAGGGTAAATCTGTAGGCCCAATTATCAAAACACCCCTTACTTAGGATACATTGCAAAGTCCAATGTAGCAGCTAGGTAGCACTCTGCAACTTTCAGTTGCCTGTTCTGATGTATCACATGACACTTACTCAGTTATCCTATGCTCGTAGACCTTTGTCAGACAGAGTAGGTGCATCAATTAATGCACAAGCAACAGCTCATCTTATATGAAAATATTATGTCAATGTTTTACACACAAATTAAAGTCCCCAGTACTGTAAATGCTATATATATTATTCCATTCTAACCCTCTGTTTTCAGTCACTAATAACTTTCTAAAACTCACCATTCAAACTAAAATTTTCATGGCTTGGTCATGGGCTGAAGGGAATTATTATTTGTCTTTTAAGTTGATGGGGAAATGATCCAGCCATTTTGGAGTAACAGCAAAGTGGAAGGAGTAAAAACCAAACAAACACCTGCTCCATTCAACACATTTTTTTTGCAAATCTTTATATGAATAGCTAAAATGTCTAAGGGTAGCCCAATGCTGCAAATGCTTTGTTAAATAAGGTTAGACCTAAGCATATGCTTAATGTTAAGTATGTGCTTAAGATGCTTTGCTGAAACTGGGCCTTAGAGTTCATGACAAGTAAAAGACAGACTGGACTGTTAAATTAAATCCTCTCTTTAGCCAGAGAATAAGTTCAAGACAAACACCTGCAATGTGCACTTCCCTACATCTCCCTATCAAAGCGCCTCAAACTTGTATCCTCTCAAGATTTCGCTTTATTGGATGAAAAGGCTATTTTTACACTGGAACCATTAACATAGCAATTTCTGAATAGTTTCAACAAAGAAGCCATTTTCTTTCAAATAATTAAACATGAATATACAACAAGCTATGAAACGCCATTTGTAAAACGTTAGTAAGCTTTCACAAAATGCTTTCTTTGAAACATGTAGGGGGACCAAATTAGTTGAATGCAGCTTGAGTTAAAGTGTTTTGTTTCCTTAAAGCTCCTGCAAACTTACAGGATCCTACAAGATCTGAAAGGCTGCATTTTAATTTGTAAAATAACTGAATTGTAGGGGAAAATCTTAAATATTCAATATGAAAAAGGTTATTTTGGCCTAATATTACACATAATAAAAACATACAAAATTTTCTACCTTTAATTGTATTCAGACCTATAAAATGTTTGGGGTCCCATTATATCACCCTGGCTAACACTGAGTACTAATCAGTGGGATGACTTGTGAAGTAAAGTGCTACAAGATCAGAGTAAGGGCATCTGAATCCGGCCATTAGTGATTTACATAACAGTGTATACAAAAGAAAGGAAACCATGCAGACCACCCATGACCAGCCAACTATTATGGCAGCTGCACTGATAGTGTTTGTAAACAATAAGGCTTTTTTCTTTTAGATGTCTCTCTGATTATTTTTTACATGCTGCTTGTTGCAGCTTCACCTAACCTGTTAAATACTAGTTGCATTCTTCTGTATATTTTCTAGTATGGGTCTGAACCACAAAGCTCCAGATCCAAATTTCCCAAAGTTTTAGAAGTGTTCAGATCCAAGGTTTGGGATTGGCTCATCACAAAGGTAGATAGGGGCCACTCATAACGTTTCTATCCAAACCCAAACTTTCCCAAAGATTGGGAGTGTCAGGATTCAGGGTTTCAGTTTAGGTCCATCTGTAATATGAAGAGTAACAGCACACTCCAAGATATGCTGTTGTAATGAGATTTGCTGTTGGAACTTCATGCGTTCCAGACAATTACTGGACTATTGAACTATAATGTACCCCAGCCATGCAACACTGTAGCAGATCGACACTCACTGGCGCGGCGCCTCCTGCTGGTCATCCTGGGAATTAGCTCTTTTCCAGCCTTGGAACGCCCTCTGCCAGTCGGTGGCTCACCTGCCTCAGATCCCCATGTCCCTCCTGGACCCCAGTGCCCCTTTACCTTGGGGGGTTCTGCCCCAGCAGTACCCCCACACTCTGGGTCTCCCCTCCCAGGGGACCCCCCAACCCTCTACATCCACCTTGTCTTAGTGGCTACTGCCCATCTTCATCTAGCCCCCGCTCATTGGGGCAAACTGCAGTCTGTCATGGCCACTCATCATTGGCAAGAAGGTTGGACCAGCTGCCTCTGCCTATTCCCAGGCTGCACCTCTGCAGCCCCAGTACCTGTTTAGGCCTTACCCAAGGCCTCAGCCTTGGGAGTTGCCAGGCTGGAGCTCCCCAGCTCCTTTGCCGTTCCCCAGCACTGCTCAACCTCAGGTACCCTTGCTCCTTCAGGCAGCTAGATCCTTCTCTCTCCAGAGAGAGAGAGACTCTGACCCAGCTCCTTCCTTAGGCCTTCTTATACTCCCAGCCCAGCCCTGATTGGCTGCCTCAAGCCCGCTCCTGATTGGCTCCCCAGGGCAGCCCTTTCCCAGGACTGTTTTTAACCCCTTCCACACCGGATTGGGGTGACTGCCCCGCTACAGACACATATACCTAAGAATCAATTTACACCACATTGTAGGTACTGCCTTTCCAAGATTCGACACCGTTTACTGATTAGTAATGTCAGCTTCTTTACTGCAGAGATTATGTAACTAAAATCCACACTGCATCTTACTTATGTTCTTTTTTGTTCATTATGACCCTGAGTCAGCAAAGTAATTAGGCCCCAAATTTAGCAAAGCACTTAACTTTAACTACGCATATGTTCATGACCAATTGTAATCAATGGAACAACTCGTGCTAGAAGTTACACATGTGCTTGAGGGCCTGGCTGAGTCACAGCCTACTAAAACATTTAAAAAATGAAAGCAAATAAAAAAAACCAACAGCCTATTAGAGTGTTGCCATCTAGTTAAATTAGTGTATATAACAAATCCATTACAGTGCTTGTTACATCATAGTTCTATGTGCTCAGTTCTCTACAGAGCAGAAAATCTCTGTGAATAGTTAGTGTTTCCTGAAGAAATGTCCTACAGTGCTAGTTCATGTGGATTTGCAAAAATATTAGTAAACAACACAACCTAATGTGAAAAACAGAGTATGTGAGCCGAGGAAATGACTTGATCCTGCAAAATGTAAACACCTGCTAACTTTACTTATGGGAGTAGTGTGCATTGAGCTCTGCTAGGGCATGCTCCCGAGAAGCAGCCATCACCCTCAACTCCCAGGGACTTCAATAAGATGTGAGTGTGTTTAGCACCTACCAGGAGGCATTAAATGCCTTGCAAGATTGTGCCCCTTGTGCGTGTTTCCAAGATTTGCAAAATGATGAATGTAGGCTGTTTTCAGTCCACTTTTAATTAACTTATTATGCTCTAATACACAATCATAAAATCATAGTAATATAGGGCTGGAAGGGACCTTGAGATGTCATCTAGCCCAACCCCTGTGTGGAAACAGAACCAAGTAAATCTAGTTCACCCCTGACAGATGTCTGTTCAACCTGTTCATAAAAACCTCTATGATAAGAATTCCACAACCTCTGTTGGAAGCCTATATTCCGGAGCTTAACTTCTCTTATATTGAACAATGTTGTAAATGTATATGCTGAAACATGACAAGGTGAAGCATGCAATTATGGAGATAATGGAGATGATTAATAAATAACACAATCGTTCTTATGCCGTTACAAAAGCAAAATTGTTAGCTGTCTGAAGAAACAAACAATGATCCTATTGGAAGGATTGTAACTCCCTTTTGATTGCTATCTATCTATCTATCTATCTATCTATCTATCTATCTATCTATCTATCTATCTATCCCTTCCATCCTTTACATTATCTCTCTCTATGTATCCCAAGGTGGAGAACATAGCTGAAGTCTGGATTTCACATTATGATATTACAAGTAGAAGAAATTTACACAACTACAGGTGGATAAATTAATATCAGTGTGCAGATCCCATTTTAGGAGAGGAAAGGAGGCATCAGAATGTACAATATTTTACTAATGTCAACCAATCATTATAGAGACAATGTATTCTATTATTACAGAAGTGACACAGACTTAGGATTTATTATTTTGCCGTTTGAAGCTACCTGGTCTTTATTACCTCGCACTTGTTTAGCAACCCAGTTTCTTGCAGCCTCGACCAGATGCTTTGTATTCTTCCAGCATGCTCGGGATGGTTGGCGTAGTTGCCACACATGCATTGGTGCTTCAGCATTAGACTGTCATAGACAACACCTTCAGCACAAAGACAATACAACAAGAAAACAGAAGTAAAACTGAAATACAAGTTATAATATTTTATACATAGTGTTTCCATCATGAACAGATTTTATTTAATACCCAAATTTACCAAAACCAAATTCCTGGATCTGAACATTCCTTAACTTTGGGCATATCAAAATTTGGATCCCAAATGTGCATATTATTATGACAGTACCTAGGATCCCCAGTCATGGACCAGGTCCCCATTGTGCTATACACTGTACACACACAGAATCTTGTCCCAGCATAGAATAATGCTACTAAACCATGTAATCTGCAAAGAATGATATTGAAAAGTACCTTGTGAACAGTTTTTAATAGGTAGCATAATTCAATTGAATTACTGAATCATTTATTTACAGTTTATTCAAATGATATTTTTGGGGGCATGGGAAGGGCATATATTTATTGCAGAGTATGGGGAAATCACTCACACGACTCGTGAAAATTTGATTCAATGTGTTGAAAAAGGTCCCTAAAATGGGACAAAACAAGACCTTATTTTTATTGTTTGAAAATAATAGAAAATAAAATGTAGATTACAAACATGCTGTGCATGACATTTATGTGAGTGGTACAAACACAGCAGCTGGAGTCAAAACCCTTCTTTCATCAAAGAAAAGAGTTATACCCTGCATGAATTTACGACCACATTTTGCTGTCAGGTCCAAATGCAAGGCTCCCTTTGAATTTGGTTTACTCATATATCCAAGGCCAGAACAATTTAGTACCAAACAACTCTCAGTGTCATGTCAATTTTAGTTGCATCTTGGGAGCAAGAAGCTTTTAGGGTATTTTGGTCATTGGGCTTAATGCTAGCCTTTCATTTCAAGGCATGATTTAAAGCCAAGTCTAAGACACTGACAAGTCATTTTTATTTATTTATTTTAACTCTGGTGTTTGTATTTCCCTCAGAAATGACTGAAAGAAAAAATATTTTCCTAACCAGGTTGGATCTTTTTCATTTGGAAGAACTTTGGATTTTTTCCCCCTTGCATTTGGATGGGACTGAAATTAACAACTTCTGTAAATTACACAATTCAGCATTTAAAACCTCCCTTTTATGCAGCAACATCACTGACGATGCCAACACATTTCTGGTAAAATTGTATTAGTCTGCTGTTTCTGAACAGTCAGCCAGTGAGGAAAATATAAAATTAAAGTTCAGATTCAACAAAGCACTTAAACACATCATTCAGCACATGTGTAAATTAATCATAAGCACATGCTTAAGTGCTTTGCTGAATCGGGGCCTGTTTGCACTATGGGTAATGCAAAGTTAAGGTTGTATTTAAAAGGTAGAGCATTCCAAATTATGGTGCTTCAGATACCTTAATTCTTCTATATTACCAATCCTGTGCACTTTAAACCTGATCCTGTGCTGGGAGATTTTCTATTCACTTCAACGGCTATGAATGTGGGATTGGACTACAAAATGATAATATACTAGTAAAGTTTACATATAACATGAGCAAGAAAAATGACCTACATGCAACGTGGCAAAGTTTATGTTGATTGAACATCCTTGATCTAACAAACTTAAAAGTGCATTAATGCCAACTTTTTGCATTGACTTACCTGGTTTGTTTTCTTTTCAAGGAAAAAAAAGGAAAAAAGAAAATCTGGAGGTAATCATCTAATAGGGCTTAAAAGCTCTGCTGGCATTGCCGATACAGTTTAGAATTTCCTTTCTCTACAGCTATTTGCATTTTACAGTTTTACAAGCTTTCCTGCTTCATCATCGGGGCTTATAAATTCTCAGAACCAACAAATGCACACTTATGTAGGTGCATACTCACATGCTATGCATCTCTCTTCTGTGCCCATATCGTTTTATTTTTATGCTCAGTATACAACTTTCCAGTGGCCATTACTTGGTTAAATAAAGCACAATTTTTTTCAAAATAACTAAAAGTATATGTCTCTGGCAAGTACTATGGCCAGATTTTCAAAAGGTATTTAGACACCTAATGATGCAAGTAGGTACCTAGTGAGATTTTCAAAAACCACCTAAGCAAGTTAGGTGCCTAAGGGCTGGTCCACACTGGGGCAGGGGATCGATCTAGGAAATGCAACTTCAGCTACGAGAATAGCGTAGCTGAAGTCGACATTTCCTAGATCGAAGTAAGTATACTTACTGCGGGTCCATGCGGCGCAGGCAGGCTCCCCCGTCAACAGCGCTTCCTCCTCTCGGCAAGCAGGAGTTTCGCAGTCGATGGTGGAGCGCTTCTGGGATCAATTTATCGCGTCCAGATGAGACGCGATAAATCAATCCCAGAAGATCGATCTCTACCCGCCGAATTGTGCGAGTAGTGTGGACTAGCCCTCAGTCCCATTGATTTCAGTGGTTCTGCTCAGAATGCCTAAAGGTAAGCATCTGCAAAGACTTTACAGGATCAGGGCTTACAAAACTTATCCCTCCCTCCACCTGGGATTTGTCCTGATTATGCTAGTTCCCAAAAGGGTCTCCCAGAGTAACCCCAATTCTAATCAACAGAAATAAAAATACTATTAAAAGCAATTAAAAGATGCTGTGTAATAGTTACTTTTTTGGAAATTATATAGGCATATGTGGCATTGACAATGTTGAGGCTATTTGTTGATGATGCCTCGCAATGCAGCTAACCATGCAATCATTGCAGTTTTAGGGGTGGCAATAATGTTCCATTAGCATGTTCCCTAATACAGAGTAAAACAAAAATGTAATTTTTATGGTAATTGAGTTATTTTCTCCAAATCAAAAAATCAGTTCAACTTGGATGAGATAATGGGTCACTACTATAATTTTCCGATTGAAACATTCACCCAAAAATTTTAAATGGTAAAATATTCACACCACCAAGTGCATAATTTACTTCTAAACAGGATTATTTGGTTTAAAAAGTGATTGAAATACACATTTTCATTTACTGAAAGCATCTAAATTGATTTAGGATGTGCAAATAATTCAGTGACACACAGCACATGTGTTTGGTACAATACCACAATGCAGCAGCAGAGCTCACTGCTAAAAATAGCCTGTAGGATTTCCCCAACAGGATTCAGCCAACAATCTCCCCACCCCCACAGAAGAAGAGACAACTGTTTTCAATTGCAGACTGCTGTGGAACATTAGTAAAAGACGGTTACTCTGTCTTTCTAGAAAAAATGCCTCGGGCCAGATTCTGATCTCATATGCCTTTGTGTAAATCCACTGAGGCCAGTAGAGATATTCAGGATTTACACCAGTGTAACTTAAGTTAGCATCTGGCCCTTGGTGACGGAATGGAATGGTGACCTCACTCAACCATGCAATGGTAGATAAGGGACCAAAGAAATCTATCTTTCTTTTGGATCAGAAAAGGTGAGTTGCTCCTAGTCAGGATTGCATAAATCTCATTCTATTCCAAAATTCCTTATCTGGAAGAACTTTTTAATACCATTTGAAACAATGGGGGGACACCTAAAATTGTGGCTAACAAATATCTTGATAACAATGTTTTCTATGAAGCTGCAACCATAAAATGTCACTGAGAACAATAATTGCAATAGCAAAGCCCAAGAGAAGGGGTTCTAATAAATTAAACAGCATAACAATCTAAAATAAAAAATGTCAGAAGTCTGATATAAACTGACCAAATGAATATACATCAGAGAATGCCATCCTTCCCCATCTTTAGCTCACAGTTGTGTGCCTAAGTACTGCAGAGATTGCATGACAGTATTCTGAATCCCAGGATTTTGCTAATAGTGTTCTCTCCCATATCTCACAGACCAATGGCAGTTTTAAGTCAAGCATTCAAAGGTTTGGAAATGCCAAAATTAAGGTTGACTCTGCAACTTGACTTCGGCCCTCTTGTGTGTATGTATTATCCCAGACTCCATCCCTAGCAGCAGCACCTATAACACTATCACCTATCACACCTATAGCACTAACAGCATTATCTATAATAACAACTCCCTCTTCACACTATTGGCATTTGCCTTATTGCTGCTGCTCATTGCAGGTTTATACGCATTTATTTTGGGATGTCTACATGCGTCTTACTCTCCAAGAGTGAGAATCCTACACCAAGGGTATCTTTGGAGAAGGAAAAAATGCTTAAATTGTTATATTTTTTCTCTGAGGATGTTGTCTTGCAGTCATTAACCCAGTCACCCACTTCCCCTTAGTGTTTACAAGTTACCTTTTTCAGGTGTTTTTTCTTTTGCATCTTTTTCATTTTTTCTCTGAGGCACATTTTTTTTATATCATGCTGATCACCTCCAATTGTCATTTCTCTCTGCAAACTTTATTTCCTGCATAGTCAAATAACTGAAATATTTGGAGGGCAGTGACTACACTTGGCAGGCTGATCAGTGGTGGCCATTAAGGGGTCTGGCTCACACTCTGTTCCACTACCCTGCCCTCAAGAATTACAAACTTTAAGAGCTAGGGAAGCTCTCATGCCAGTCTCATGCTAAGGAGCTAAGGCCCAAGAGAGAAACCTAAGAAATAATATTTTAAGAGAAGCAAAATCACAAGTCATTTTCCCTTTCTTCCTATCAGAATAAGCAAAGCATGATTTCTCTCTCGCCTATAGGCACACACTGTATTTTAGGCCAAGATTTATATTCCTATGGGTTAGTCTCTTTCTTCTGATTAGCTGCAATTGGGGAACCAGGCTTTCTGTTTAAGGCATTTTCTTCCTATCATTGGCGACTTTCAAGCCCCTCAATCTTTCTATGGATCATATACATATGAGTTGCTCATTGAATGTATGGAATAGATGGTGTCTGCCCAGGAAAACCACTTCATCGATAGCTTTCACACAAAACTGTTAAAAGACTTCAAGCCTGTAGCTGACATCACTGTCCCGTGACTGATCACCTCATTTGTGCTGCCATGACTTTGTTTTTCATAGTGAAGAGCAGCACCCCTGCAGGACTAAGTGACATTCCCACTGGAATCAAATGAAGATGTTGAGAATCATATCCCAGTCTTGCTACTTACTGGTGGTCTCTTTTCAATGCATTGGTGGTCTCTTTGCAAAAAGAACATGAAGAAGAGAGGCAGAGGATGGGGAAATAAAAGAAAAATTTTTAAATGACTTAAAGACACCAAAAATGCACCTGTTGCTACATTGCTAGAGCCAGTGGACGATAATAATTTATGACTGTGTGAATATTAACCCTGTGATTTATCAGCTGCATTGGTTGATTTAATGCCAATAAAGCATCATAAAACCCAGTAACAGTGAGGTTAAAAATGAATGCATTGGTACAGGAGATATTCAAGGCATTTAAATCAGTTGAGCCCACATGAACAGTGCATTTACTCTGCCTATTAAAAAAGGTCCTTAGGGAGTCCTACCAGTCATGTAGACAGGCTGGATGGGCCGGTCCATTGCTGGATGAGGTAATGTGGAAGCAGCAGGGGAAGAATGGGTCCTGGAAACAGGCCGATGTTTTTCTAATCCTGCCATGCCAACTGTAGCCATCTGAGCCTTGTACATTTGCAACTGGTGGATACGTTGATGCTCCAGGATCTGCTGTTGCCAAGAAAACAGCACAGTAGAAAGAAATGTGAGAAGGGATCAAGTAAGACACTGAGAGAAACATGTCAACAAATTAAGTTCATTAGGTCAGGGCTGTAATAAACAGTGTGAACCCCCCCACACCTAAGACCTAGTCAATAAATCCATTCAACAGATGTTTTCACACTGACACTGAGGGGCTGCCCACATTGCTGAATACTATGTGATGGCAGGCAATCTCTCAATTCTCACTGATGGAAAGAAACAGCTCTATCCACACAGAGTAACATTTGACTGAAGACTTTTCTAATAAGTTGATAACATAATATTAAGCAGGTTCTGTACTGTTATACGTCTAGGTGAGAATTTTCATAATCTTTCTACAGTACCTCATTCTAAGAGAAGGATCCTGAGCACTTTCACTTCATTTGTTGAATCTAGTGGGCCAAATTTTACAAAGGCCCCAATCTAATTTTCATCAAGATGGCTGGAAAATGAGAAACATTTTAACAGAAATTTTTGTGAAAAATTTAGGAACATAGGAATTGCCAGGTCCAGCTAGTCCAGTAACTTGTTACTGACAGTACCAGATGCATCAGAGGAAAGTAGAAGTACCACACAGTAGACAGATGTGAGAAGATAAGAGAAGGTAGATTTATCCCTTTTTTGTTTGTCAAAAAATGTGGAAACTCAAAATATTTCAATGCACTCTTGGGTGAAACTCTAGCCTTACTGAAGTCAATGTGAGTTTTGTCATTCACATGACAAATGTGAATACAGCCAGAATTTCATCCCTAGTCTTAATTTTTTATGCACAGTCTTAGGCCCACAACTGATTGCTGATGCAAAACTGATGGTGCAAAACTGAGATATTTACAAAAATATTTAGCATTAAAAATAACTGAACTATAGATCTTCATTTTAGGGCTATCATCTGCATTTTTCTTCACCAGGCACTTATGTTTACTGATTTTCTTTGGAACTAAGCAACATATAATCAATGCATTGGCTCATTTAGTACTGCTGCAGACCTGGGTGCAATAGCAAGTTCAGTTTGCTAAAGGCCTGTCCTGTCATGGAAGGTATTTTTCAGTGCTCAGAGAGTGGAAGCAGAGTTCAGTTTGTACACAAAAGCAGGCGGGAGAACACTATTTCTCCTAGCTAGCTACAGAATTAATCCAAGATTCCTGCAAAGTGTAAGTGGCGGTCCTGTGGGAGAGGGAATAAAAACTTTTCCAAGGGACAGGTGCTCAAAAGAGGAGTATTTAACAAGAGATGAAATGGGAACCAACAGTTAAAAGACATGAAAGCCCCCGCACCCACATTAATATCCAGTCACCACTTCAGCGAGATGATGTTGAGTCACAGAGATGATAAATTGCCTAGTTTTATTGCCATAAAATGACTCAACATAGAAAGAAAATGCAAATAAATAAAAGCTTTTACAGAAAGTTGCTTGTCATGAACTATTTTCTTTCTTTTCTTCTTTCAGTGGTGGTGGTATAAATTCCCAGAATTACTTAGTAATAGCTCAAGAAATCACTGCATCCAATGCCTTTATGAACATAGCACAGGCACCAGACACACATTGGCAGCGTAAACAGGAAACATTCTATCTGTGGAGGACAGAGGCAGGTAGAACAGAGGACAGAGACAGAGTCAATCTAAGTGAGTTTATTCTGTTCACATCTAGCTATGGTTTCCTGGGAGAGAGCAGGAGGAAAGTCTGAGAACCTGGAAATGTGAATTCAAGAGGAGAGGGACAGTGGACATCCATTATTTTTTATAGAAGTGACAGAGTCCTCTGGCACCTTATAGACTAGCAGACGTATTGGAGCGTAAGCTTTCGTGGGTGAATACCCACTTCTTCAGATGCATCTTGCTAAAA
This sequence comes from Chelydra serpentina, assembly GCA_037349315.1. Lineage (NCBI taxonomy): Eukaryota > Metazoa > Chordata > Testudines > Chelydridae > Chelydra > Chelydra serpentina. The sequence continues at coordinate 25,477,093 of JBAIAC010000048.1, forward strand.
TATCTTGCATCTGAAGAAATGGGTATTCACCCACGAAAGCTTACGCTCCAATACGTCTGTTAGTCTATAAGGTGTCGCAGGACTCTTTGTCGCTACTACAGATCCAAACTAACACGGCTACCCCTCTGATTATTTTTTATGTGCTTTTATATAGTATGGTACTTTTGACCTTACTGCACTTTATATTTGTTTGATCTACATGGTATCTATAAAGGGTACTGTTTTCAATTGTAGCCAGAAGGACTGATTTTTCTACGTGTATCAAGCTGAGTGTATTGTATCTAACAGCTTGTCTACCAGATATTTTAGCAAGAGTTACTAATAACATTTGCTGAAGACTGAGAGAGGAGCTAATTCCTGGGTTTCTTATCCTGCTAAAGTCTGTCCCCACATAAACCTATACAAGTATCTAGAAATTGCAACAAGCCTATTTGACATAACCAGTTTAGAAAATGAAGAGGAATCGTGTTGGGATATTCATTTTAATAGCCACTGCTCTACTGCTAGGTTAACACTAGAACTAATAATCTGTGCATATCTTCTAAAATTTGTTAAAATAACTTGTAGTAATTTGTATAATGGGAATTCATTTGGGGTGGATTATTCTTTCAAGATATCACAAAGCCCCTTTTACTTTAAGAACAAAGATTTTAGATACCAAGCGGATGTCCTCTTATCATCATTGCTTCTGTTTTAGGTTTGATTAGTTTTGAGCCAGAGATTTAGGCTGAATTCCAGAATTAGGTTAAAGAGCACAGCCACTGAGCTCTTTGATTTTTTGATAAATAGCAGTGCATTCAGAAATTTCCCCTCCCCTATATATTTATGCCCTGTATCTGTGAATAACGTTGTATCACACTGGTTAGGGTTTAATTAACACCCTTATCTGGTTTCCCAGAAAGTGCACCTGGACTTGGAAGAATGCTTAACTCAAAACTATGCGTTCATCCTTGGATTCCCTGTGCTGTAGCACTGCGAACATCATATGTCCATGTGTCCAGTGATAGGACAAGAGAACTGTCTGCACATCTGTAGTTAGTGATTTGTGTGAATATATCTGGAACATTTCTTAGGTTATCTGAGCCTTGTCCTCCCTGCATGAAGCCTTTGTTCCAGGTGCATGAGATTAGTTCATTAGAGGAGTTAAGCAATTAGGGCTTGATCCAACACCTATCCAAGGCAGTGAAAAGATATCCATTAAATTCTCTTGACATTGGATCGAGCTCTTAGTAATTATTTTGAGGAGGATTTTCAAAGCAGTATCTAAAAGGAAGATGGGTCTTTTGGAGGTATGTAAGTTAAATTCTTGTTGATCTTCCAGTATTACCATAATTGTTGCTTGTAGGGAATCGATCTCAGTTTAAACTTGATGTGAGTGCTCCCTGTGGGGGCTTATGTATTTTTTTCCTATGAAGGTTATATAAAAATGTGATTCATATCCATCAACCTAATGCTTTGTATAGACTATGGAATTCAATGAGAGCTATTTCCTTTGTTTCTAATGGGTCTGAAAGTTGCTACCTGATGTTCAGCAAGGTAAATCAATTTTGTTGTGGTCAGGAAGTTATCATTTTCAAGATGAGATCGGGGTTCCTTCTGTTCACTGTAAAGCTGCTATAAGGTTCAATACCACCTGCAGTAATTTCTTCTGCTCTGTTGATTATTTTGTTCTGTGCGTAATAAAAAATAGGAGACTTCACGCTCTTCTGGAAGATTGTTGTTTCTTCACCTGGAACCCTACCAGCCTACTTGCTCTTGTTCTAAACAGTTATGTAGTTTCTGTACTGTTTTATCTGTTTAAATTATTATAATTTTAGTCTACAGATTTGAGTACCTCCCCTTGTACATTTAGAAACAGCACAACAATGAGCTCAAATTTCTCTTTCCATTATTTTGTTTATTTTCTGATATAATTATTTTACCCTGAAAACTGCTTTTCTGGCTTTGCACGGGATTATTTCTTCATTGGCATTTGTTTTCAGGGAAACCTTTTTTATATCTATACCTATAAAATGTGCAAAATTTCAATTTCCTAAGATTAAAATCAGTGTTAATGAATTGTTGTCACAAGTCAAGTAGGTGAAACAGGTTGCTTATGCCCATGCTTTATAGCCATCTATAGCACCTTCTACTGATGTGCTTCTAACACAGTGGTTTTCAACCTTTTTTCAATTGCGGACTCCTAAAAAACTTCAAATGGAGGCACGGACCACTTTGGAAATCTTGGGACATTGTTCCGTGGACCCCATTGGGGGTGCACGCATTAAGTTGAAAACCATTGTTCTAGCACATAGTGCTCAGAGCTGTAACATGTGTAAATGTCCATTAGTTATGTTAGCCCTTTTAAAAATGTGATGGCGCCAGTATTGCCAACCCTGCAAGTTCAAAACTCATGTGATCGGCATTAAAACTTTTTTAACTCTGTGGAAATTGCCCCTTTTTGGGCGCTCGGATTTCCAGAAACCACCTGGCGATGCACAAAAATAAATACATGCCCAGGGTGGGGCCCTCCTCCTCTCACTTCTGAGGGCGGATGATGACGCTGCCGCCCCTGCAGCAGGACAAGCGCCTTCCCCCAGCCCTGAAGGCTGTTCCTGATCTCTGCTCAGCCCTGGAGCCCCGCTTCCAGCTGCCGGGATCCCCCTGCACACTGCGCCTGGAGCAGTGCAGGAGGGGGGTGGTAGTGAGGGGAGGGTCTTCTCCGCCACCCGCGCTCCTTGGCGCCTCCTCAGCGCAGGGAACCCAGGAGGCGGCTGGGAGCTGCCCGTGCAGCGCGCGAGCCCCGCAGCCCGCGAAGCCCCGGCCTCTGCCGCCCCGCAGCTCAGGCTGCGACGAGCAGCCTCTGGCGGCGGAAGGCGGAACTGCAGCAGCCGTTTCGGGTCAGCCCGGACCCCGCGCGGCCGGCAGAGGCAGCTCGACGCGCTCCGGCGGCCTCGCGGAAGGAAGTCGGACGAGGGGTGGCAAAGCGGCCATTGAGCGGCCGGGCTAGGCTCCCGCGGGCGGCTGGGGGACCAGCCCCGGGCGCGGTGTCTAGTCACCAGGTCGTGCTCGGGCGCGCAGGGAGGAGGGCGAGCCCGGTGCAAAGCGTGCGCATGGGAGAGCCGGGCCTAATCCCCGCTGCCGGGCTGGGCTCTCGCCAGCCACCCTGTCCTGGCTAGTTTTACCCTCCCCGGGTCAGAGCTCACGTGGTGCTGAGGCTTCGTCTCGGCAGTGTCCCGCGCCCCGGCTGTGGAGTTCAGGGCACGCGCTCCCCCAGCCAGGGCAATGGAGGGAGCACCTGGGGGGTGGCTCTTTCCACTCCTGCTAGGGCCCTTGGTGTGGTGCACGTGTGCTTAGTAAGGAGAAGAGACCTTTCCCCTCCATGTTCACTGAATAGGAGGAATCTTATGCCCAGGTTTTCCAGGGAATGATGGGGGACTAGAATGTATTTTTCTAATAAGGGAGTGACAACTTCTTTTTCCTGCTTTGGAGTCGGAGTGAGAAGAGCAGGAAACTTGTCCTGTCCATCTCCTTTTTGAGATGTTTATGTTCTTGCCTAGTGTGTTTCCTGTAAGTAGTAATGGCATTTACAAGTTACTGATTTAAATCAGCTGAGAAATCTGCGTTATTGAGTAGGAGAGGCAAGGTTGCTTGCAGGAGAGAGCACCAGATTCCGACTCAGAGGACATGGGGTCTATTCTCAGCTCTGCCGCGCTGACCTGCTGTGATACTGAAGTCACTTTACTCTCCGTGCCTCAGTTTCCCTATCCATAAAATGGAAAGAATACGACTTTGTAAACTGATTTTCAGATCTACGGATGAAAAGTGCTCTCTAAGAACTAGGACTTATCTTCTCTTATACAGTCCCCTTTATGGACCTAAGCCAAAACCCCAGATCTGACCAACCCCAAACGTCGAACAAATATTAGAAGTTTGGAGTCAGGTTACAATCCAGGACTTGGATGCAAATTTCACGGCTGAGCCCTATCTTTGTCTTTACAGAAGAAAGTTCTAGATGTGGACACTCCTGAACAAGAATGTTTATTTTTAAAAACAACACACCCAAAAAATCCCATTTGCGCTTAGAAATCTTTCAAAAATAGGTTTAGTGCACATAAATAAGCACATATACGTTCACAAGTAAGAGTGCACAAATATTCTTCACACAAGTAACTTGTCAATGCAAAACTACATACAAGTGGAAACCTGTGAGGAGCCTTTACTAATGTAGATCTTAAGGTTACATTTTTAAGTTGTCCTATCATATGAAAAACCACCTGTAAAACTGCAAAACCCCAGCAATGCCATTGTAAAAATAAATAAATACAAAACCGCACATTTCCATCGTTTAAAGAAAACCTCAGAAATTAACCATTTAAAATAAATGTATAACAATCCACACATCATTGAAAAATAAGTAAATAACACATACACAAAAGGAGGGAAAGAACAAGATTGGGGCCCTGATGGACGTGACGGATGTGAAGCAGTCAGGCTTGTGGGGGAAGTAAAGAACAGGACTCTGGTACCCTAACCCAAAGGAGGCAATACTTGGTGGAAATGGAGGAAACAGGTGTGTGGCCCTGATTGGGTGGAAAAAGGAGACAGCAGGAAAGAGTGGGACTAGGCAGTCACTAGGCTGAAGTCAGACAGGAATGAAGAGGAAAGCCACAATGGGAAGTGGTGTCTGGGAGTGACAGAGATACTGTGGTAAGGAGGCTTCAAAGCCACCTCAGGGGCTGTTTTTGCTTCCTGCTCTGTGTAAGACCTGACTTTTTCCCACAGGTGTAGCTGCAAGTATTTGACTTCTGTCATCTTTACCAGAATAGCTTTACGGAAACTGAACACACCACACACTCTGGTAAATGTGGTACTTCATCTAAGGTTGGATTCCTGACTCAGCCGTCTCATAAGTATTTTGACATTCTGGAGGTAAAAAGCAAAACAGGGTGGAAATATCACGAATAAAAAAGTTTTACAAGATTTCTGTTACCTTCTCAGGATATATATAGCGCATGGATCTCCCTCAGTATTTTGATGCTTTCCATACCAGAAACAAGATATGCAGAGATGCACAAAAGTGAACACTACTAGAAACTAATGTATCCCCATATTTTATATTCAATTCAAACTAGAAGAAAATATATATTTAAGATGCATATACAAGGCTCTACATGCACTAACACATAAATAATATTGCCACATAACCCCATCAGCATTAAAAAATTCAGATAAGAATCTGTCCAGCCAACCATCTACAAAAGCCTCTTGTCCACCCATTCATAGTGATAGGAAGTTTATATCCTCAATGATCTCCAAAAACCTTGTCAAACCAGTATGAGTGGGTTATTTTATCGGCATCACTTCATCCCTGATCATAAGCATAAAGCCCTTTCATTTTTGTTTCTGCTCAGTTAATTCATTTTTGGTATTATAAATATGTTTTAATAATGAGCACCATTTATTTTTTAAAATAAAAATATTTGGCCCTCATTCTGTGCAGAAAGTATAGTGTATGGACTAAATTCAGCAATAGGCCATGTACTCTGATAATATACATGGCCTGATACTACTTTTACTTCATTGGTTTCATACTGGTGTAACTCCACTGGCTTCAAGATTTCCTGTGGTAAAAATGGGAGAAGTCTCAAGCCCCATTGTATGAAGGAAATGCTGGGAACTCTTTGTTCAATATACCGCCATACATATGAACACACAAAGGACCAGATTCACAGTTGCCTTAAGGGAGGCACAAGCCCCCTAGCAAAGATTCTCTTCTGTCCTGTGCAGAAGACGCCTATGCCAGAACTGCATCTGCTCAGTAGGAGCCCTATGCTCAGAGGGCATTCTGGAGAGAGCTAAGTATGGCCAACACATTTTTACAGCTCAGCAATCCTGTGCCCTGGCCATGGGCCATATAGGCCACTACAACTGGAGTACAAACTCAGCCAGCCTTTAGGGCCGCCATCATCCTGTACACAATTGTTTTCTGTGAATAATAAAGGGCTGTCTTTTTTTTCTTTTTAACATGGATGTTTAACCTATCAGAAATGTCTATTCTGGTCTTACCTTGTTTTGCTGGAGGACTTTTTGCGGGTTTCAGAGATGCATATTGTTAGTTCTCATGCCCTACTTATAGTGGGATTTGAATCCCTGACAGACTTCCGTTCTCCAAAATATTAGTCATTGGAGCTAAACGGGGTTAATAAAAACAAAAACACACACAATCCTACCCCACACCCCACAAGGAGAATTTTAAACAGTCTGACTCAAAATCACTTCCCCTCTCAAGAGCTCAACTTTCACCTCCTTGGCTTTTGTGATGTCATCACTTCAGTAGTTCTTCAGTCCTCATAAAGTCTTCCAGGACACAAGACCTAATTTTTTTCCTAATATACATAAAAAACATACCAGGCGGGGGGGGAGGGGGGCGGGAAGAAAGACCCTTAAGAAAATAAAACTGAAAGCTAGTTTCCAGACCTCCTCTATACATCATTATGAATCAAGAAAGAACAAAAGCTGGCTTTCCCCCTCCTTTTTTTCCTCACTTGTAACCACCAGCAAGTATCAGTTGATGGGTAGAGTGGATGTTTAACTGAAGTTAGAACAAAATTGTACTGGAAACCGTGGGGAGAGTTTAAAATGTTCAGTAAAGACCAGGATTGTCTATTACAAGTGGAATCCTCAGGTTTCACTGTATTTAATAATGAAGAGAAAATAAAACACTACCAGAGTGGGTTAATTGATTGGGGGGAAGGGGGAAATCTATACTTGCTGATCTAGGAAAAAGTAGAGGATAAAAAAAATTGGAAAATAGTACTGTGTTAGCACATACTATATTACAGACTGCAACATAAAGTGTAGTCTCCAATTTCTCGACTCTCCAACTGATGTTGGATCAAGGAAGGCAGAGTACATTTCAGAAATAATCATAATATTTATTATGTTGCATGGTAAAGATGGGTGAACTTGTTTGAACTTTGATCTCACACAAACATAATGTGTTTGACTCTACTAAACATTAATGGATGCATATTCCACTTAGGACAAGACTTAAAAAAAAGACTAGGGGTTGAAGTGAACCAGTGAGAGCAGTATTGCCAACTGCAAACATTAAAAAACAAAACAAAAACAAACCAATCCCCAAAATAATGAAATTAGCTTAAAAATCAAGATATGTTTTAAAATTAATATATTTGGTGTTCTTTTTATTTGCCTTCTGTTTTTTGAGCCTTTAGGGTGCATTTGGGTCACATTTTCAGACTTTTCTCTGAAAAGAAACTTACTTTTTATGTAAATGAAAGCTGAGTTTCTCACATAATCAAGCTTTTCAAAAAGGTGGGACTTTAGTAAATCCTCACATATCATAAACTTTCATTAAAATCACAAGAAGTGGCAACCATTAGAGAAGCTGAAAAGGAACAAACTAGAGAAGAAGGAACAATATATTTTTAAAAAATATTTTAAAATATACACACACACTTTTCCCAATCTAGCTTTTGGGGGTGGGGGGAAGGGACTGATTTTTCAAAATCACTGGTCACTTTTGAAAACATAGGCCTTTATATTGTATGAAACTAGGTTGCTTTTGTTACCTAGTTACCTTAGAGAAGAAAACAGTGCTAGAGTCAATGAAGGAAGTCATGTAACTCAACTGGCTACTAGAATTAAGATTCACAAAACATAATTCATCATTGTGATTTGTTTTTGGGCCAAATTGTGTTATGTATGCTGGTGTAAATCTAGAAGATTAACTCCATTGAAGCCACTAGAGTTACTCTGGATTTACACTAGGATAAGGAAATGCAGAATTTGGCCTTTACCAGCTACTCTTCAAAACAAAACCCACAAAAGAAAATTAAGAGTATTTCTAAAGCCCAACGTTAGAGGTAAAATATAATAGAGAAATGTTGCCATAAGTCAAAAACCACAATTTTAACTGCATATAGTAAAAGTGAAAAGAGCCTTAAAAACCAGTCAAAGCAAAATGTTAATTCTAATTGTTTTATTTTGTTGTCCTTGATTTGTGACAGGTTTGTTATTATGCAGATTTCCTACATGCCACTTTCCATGGGGGTGTTTACCAAGTGAAGTTATGCAGACGATTTCCCCTCGCATCTCACGTCTTTATTCCTAATTATGTTGGCCCTGTGTTCACTCAGGGTAATGTTACAGTTGTCCCCAAGTGTTCTTGATTTGGGACCAGTGACAAACTAAATCATATAGTTTATGTAGAACATTTTAAAAAAATCATAACAAGTAAATCCTGAGATGCTGAAAAACAGGGTTGTGCTTGCTTATTCCTGCCAACAGATGATTACCTGTTTATTGGCATTGTTCCATTACATTTCTTAACCCCTTTTTGATTTTCCTGTTCTGTTTTTAGGATTTAGCTGTTCAATAATTTCACCTGGACTATATGTTTCCTAATAAAAATGTACCTGGTATAACTACTGGCATCAGCCGCTGAAATATCGCCGAGACAGCGGCAGCTATTGAGCTGCCGTCGAAGTACCGCGCCGAAACAGCGGTACTTCGGGAATCGGGGGGAATCGGCCTAACGCCGGCCCTGAGTGGCATGCTGCAGTCCATGAGCTGAAACCAGAGATTCAAACAGTGATGGCTAGACTGGGCTTTATTGTATTCTATGGTATTTGTATTGCACTTGGATGCCCTGCCTATGAAAGTGCAGAGCTGGTTTTATTGGTACCAGCAGACCCCGCTGGCTAATGCCTCACAGTGGACTGAAGAGTACCTAGTGCTGAGTGTCCTGAGAAGCCACCATGCCCATATCTGAAGTCTTCAGTGCTGGGACAGATAGCTAAGCAGGTTGAGGAATCACTGTGGATAGTGTGATGGGATCAGGGAACTCAAACCAGGTAGTCAGGAGGACAAGGACTCATCGTGTGGATCTAGGATGTCCAGTTCAGACCTTCACCTGTGATTGCAGTCACTGGGCACTTGCCCATGAAAATTAAGGGAACAAAAAAACGATCAGCCTGATTGCCACAGGGGTCTGTTACCAGCGTCTGACCAGCGCATACAGTATTAATCGATTCCGCCCCAAGTTAGAGTGTGATTATTCAGAAATGTGTGCCTCTACTATTGTATCAATGGATGAGGCTCGATCTTAGTGATCTCTGTCCATACAGGTTTGGAATCCAGGATATAGTGCACATTCACTGCAATGTATTGTTTGTTTGGGAACTCAGGCATTCTGCAAGTGATCATGCATCTCTGCACTGGCTATAGGCCATGAAGACTCCAATCCCAAGATCACATACCGTGGTAGCTGGCTCTTGTTTTATGCCTTATCTGCATTCCATGGCCTTGGGAAGCTAATGCCAATGTCATTGGGATAATGGCCCTTAGAAAGTTATCACCTGTCAGATGGTTTTGTGTGTATGTGGTATACAGGTCCATTGGGAATCTAAAGGAGTGAACAAAGAGGCCTTTGGGACCAACGCCATGCTGACAATGGTGGGAGCGAAGGAAACAACCTGCAGGAAATAACTGGGCACGGTGGCTACCTCCTTCCTTCTGGTTATGGAAAGGGAGAAGGCACCACTGAGTGCCAGGATGCAGATAAGGAGAGAAGCATGTGGATCTTGTTCTTAATAAAAGGAGCTGCTGTGCTCCAAAGAAAGGTGGTAGAGAGATGCAGGGGAAATGTTTACTTGGGTGAATGGTTCAAAGCCCTGGTGGTTCTTTGCAGGGCAGGGGAGGATTCACATTGGAGTCCATTTTTGTTTGTTTTGTTTCTAGACTTGAATCTGAAAACTTAAATAAATAAAATATTCCTGGGGTGGGCGTGGCCCAGTGAACAGAGCACTAGATTGAGAATCCTAAAACCTGGGTTCTGTTTGCTGCTGTCACTGACCAGCTATGTGACCCTGGCATGTCACTTAACTTCTCTGTGCCATTGTTTCCCCTTCATCTGTGTTGTCAATTTAGATTGTAAATTTGTCAAGGCAAGGAATGTCTTTTACTGTGCAATTGTTCAGTGTGTAACAAAGTTGGCTCCTGACCTCAGTTGGGGTCTCTACATGCTACTGTAATTAAAATAATGAAAAAGGGATCTTTTTATTGTTGAACTCACCACCAAAAAAAAAATGTGGTGCATTTCTCACAATTTGTTCCAGCACAAATCTTGGCCCTCCCACAATAATTATCTGGGGTTATCTAGATAGGGCTAATCATATAACATATTAAAGTTAAAAAACCCAATGAGATGGAATGATGAGCAAAGGCAGTGGCGGAAGAGAAGTTAGATTGTTTGCTTAGTATGGGTCTGACTGCAATATTCACAAATAATGTTGGTCCCATTGCTGAGAATATGAATCCAATCACTGTCTGTCTCATGTGACTTGGAAATCATCCTGTAACCCAATGTTGATGCCCAGTCTCCCAGAAACAGAATTACTTGTTTTGTTTTCAGCTATTAGTGTGAAACATGTAACTTCCTGAATAGAGACAGTATTCAAGGGCTTTTCTTTCTCTTTTTTTAAAATCTGGCTTGTCCCTTCTGTAACCATCTACCTGAAAAGTCAGTGCACATTTTAATAAATGTCACTGCACATCCATGCATGGATTTTTGGCCTCCACGTACTATATAAAGTGTTCTGAGGAATAGCCCCTCTGCCTCACTTCAACAAGTGCTACAAAAATCTTCAAACATAGACATTGAATAGCCTTAAGTATCAGAGGGGTAGCCATGTTAGTCTGTATCCACAAAAACAACGAGGAGTCCGGTGGCACCTTAAAGACTAACAGATTTATTTGTGCATAAGCTTTCGTGGGTAAAAAACCACTTCTTCAGATGCAACTGAATTGAATAGCCTTGTTCATTGCAACATGATGCTTTCTGAATCTGCGGCTGGCTTTTTTCAAAGCCCCTGTTCTGATATGGCATATCTATATAACATGGTAAAGACCCGGTTTATCTGAAGTCTGCTAAAAAGAGATGGTAATTAAACTACCACAAACATAATGACACTGTGACAATTAATAGTCAAACAGAATCAGCTGAGAAAGCAGAGCTGATTCCATGCTGACTGCAGCTCCCACCTATTGCTGACCACAATAACCTTTTTGGGAAAAGTCACTTCCATCAGTCAGGCCACTACAGGGCACTGGCCGCAAGGCAGCAAAACAGTACTTGGAATAATTCTTTGCAGATGCCAGGAACCGGAAGTTTCAGGAGGAAAAATGAAAGCCATTCACTCTTCCAATGACACAGGCCTTTGATACCACAAAGTCATTTGGGCAGAGAGCTCCAAGGTCAGGAAGGCACGTAAAGATTGGTGATTAGAGAAATACTATATCAGCAAAGTGTGGCAAGCTATTAAAAGAAACTGTAGCTTTTATGATTGTGTTGCTGAAGCTTCCCCAGGGCTATTTGCATTAGATATTGAGTTAAGCATAACTTATTTAGTCCCAGCATTCCAGAAAACATTTTGATGTCAGCTACTGCAGGAAAGTAAACACGAGGCAAAGGAGGAAACAGTACTGATCCCAAACAGATAAAAATATTGTAATTTAATTTTATGAACCCATGCATTTCAGAGCATTAAGAATGAGGAATTTTTAAAAGGCTCTTTTAACTTTTTTTTTTTTTTTTTTTTAAAGTGTGGGGGAATGAGGGAAAGCTTTTAGTCATTTTGTTGGGTCGGGGAAGGGAGAAGAGAGAAACCAAGTCATGATTTATTATCAAACGTACACTAGTATCTGCCAATACATTAATGCATTTACTCTTATGAAGGATTTTATGCACAGCTATAGCTCTCTTCTAATTTTATATACTTGCATACACATAGTATTTTTTAATTTCTTGGTCCAGTGGCTCTTCTGCATGTCTGCTGATGGGGACTTATAGCAAGTAAAAAGAACCTCTAAAATGGAATTGCAGTTTGGTGGAGCATGTATGAGGAAGGAGAGTCTCCTTTTTGGATTGTGCTGGCAAACACTGATTGAACACTACCCTGGTACTTAGAGAATAAGAAGTAGTCCCTTACAATGTTGTACACAAAATCTGTTTGCATTCAACGCAGTGTAGGGGTTCTATCTCCATCCCATCTGCTTCATGCTGATACTCCCAGCTATGCCACTCTTGCTGCCACCGTGTTTTCTGCTGTTGGTGCCACTGCAAATCCCCCGATGGTGGTATTAAAATTCTGGATTGTTGGTCACTACATTGAGATTAACTGCTGTAGCCAAAAGATTGAATTCTCAGGAAAGCTCCTATGCTCAACCAGAGTTGGTTTGTTTTAAAGAGGAAGCCAATAAAGCAAACAAGGAATTTTGTATGTGGATTATCTATTGAATCACTGATCTAGGATACCACAGCAGGGATATAAGGGAACCACAGACTTCAATGGATGGTCAGATTTTCCTTGAATTGACAACAATAACTGTATACACAAGGGGGGGGGGGGAAGCTGTAATTCCAAAAGCCATACATACCTTATGGTGATGAGACACTGTTCAAGAGCAGTTTATTTTAACATAAAGACTGACCTTGCCGTATTGACAAAACTTTGCTTACTGGCCACAAGTTAAAGGATCCTGGAAGTAGCTTGTTCACCTCACTTTTGTGTAAGATTGTTGGTAGCTTTGGTTCATTCACTGGTGTTACCTGCTCATGGGTGCCTCCCTTCTCTGCCTGTTGGTGAATTTACACACCCTCCCCAGGCTCATCACTGTAAGCAAAAGTACAGGGTTCAGAATATTAATTTTGCTTCAAGGGCCAATTAGAGTCTGCTCTTGAGAGATGCTGAGCTCCTTCATTCTCATTCACTGCAATAGAAGATGAGCTATTTCAGTACTTTGTATGGAGTGCTCAGTACCTGGCATGATCAGTACAGTGCTTTGGGGAAAATTGTTCTATTGTAACAGTGACTTCTTTTGGATCACTACAATCCTCATTCAGGACTGGAAAAGAATCCTCTCAGAAGAGAACATGTACTTTGCTGGGGGTTGTTGTTTGGGAGATGGTTTTTTTTTTTTTTCCCCTGTATAGTATGTCCTAACTACTTATGTATCCAGTCAAAATATGATTCTAATATGAATATCCTGACTATGCAGGCAATATCAGTGATTAGTTCTCCCAGACAGAGGGTTGTATTCCACTTAGAAATGCAAATACTTTGATTCCTGGTTATCAATATCTCCATACAAGATTTAGTCAGCATATTAATTCCTACTACACCCACTGCTTGGAAAGATACTGATTAATAAAAGGGCACCAATGAGAAATATTTTGAAACTATTTTATCGAATTTTAGATATTGTAGCTAGAGTAGAACCCCAGTGTTACTCCTTGGGAATGGAAATTGTTCGTAACTCTGAACAAAATGTTCTGGTTGTTCTATCAAAAGTTTACAACTGAACATTGACTTAATACAGCTTTGAAACTTTACCATGCAGAAGAAAAATGCTGCTTTTAACCATCTTAATTTAAAAGAAACAGTCACAAAAACACATTCCTTACCTTGCCACATATTTTTTTAAACTTTCCCTTTATTTTTTTTAGTAGTTTATATTTAACATAATACTGTACTGTATTTGCTTTTTTGGTTTTGTTTTGTCTCTGCTGCTGCCTGATTGCATACTTCTGGTTCCAAATGAGGTGTATGGTTAACCGGTCAGTTCGTAACTCTGGTGTTCTACTGTATACCCTTGACATATTAAGTTACAATTGTGTGATAATGTCTTGATTGTAAGTCCTTCACTTTTAAAATACATTGTACTGTACTTAATCACTAATAAAAAGGAATTGAGAAAAGTATGGAACACTTCAGTTAACTATAGAGTTTAAGTCCATTACTTTCAGAAAGTGCAACTGGTGGGTTTTTTGACTCAGTGGAGGCATATTTGAAATTGTTTATCTTGGAGGATATAGGTAAGTGTCAGTTTTTTGGTTTTGAGCAAGGGAGATCAGCAGGTAGGTGGCTTAACAAAGAGAAAGTGGGAAAGTGCTGCACTCTGGAGCTAGAGTGAATTACTTTTGCTAATTTTGGATAACGGCTGAAGGATTTTCCAAGAGGTTGACAGGACATATTTAAGTGAAGTTCTGTTGTGTTAGAATTCATAATGTTAAAGTACATTTTGGTTTTTTAGGAGTTTGTGCATTTTATAGTAATCTGGGGAAGATAATATGGTCCCAGTTCTCCATTGTATAAGTCACCTATCTTGGTCCCTGTATGCTCATTGGTCTGCTTTAACTTACACTGTGGCTGCAGTTGTGCTCTGTGGGCTGTCCTGCTGAGAATAGCAGTGTGCGGCTATTCCCTTCCTCAGTACGCCACAGGTTTGTTCCTTACTCTGGAGGTCAAGAAGGGTCTGGCATAGAACCATCCTGGGGAGGTTCACTATGCTGGTGATATTTGCCAGGGCCCAAATCTGGGGTATATTTTAGTTTCATTTAACTGTTCAGGTTTTTTACTGCCATGAATTCTTGTATGAAAGTTACACACTAACGGTCAGTAATGTGTGTGACTTTCAAATGGTGTCTTCATCTCTGCTCTTATTTTGCTAGGCCCCTTAACACTCTCCTCTTTTCATCTTTCATTCCTAGTGTAGCCTTAGCCTAGGCTATACACTCTGGGAGAAGCTAGACTGGTAGCTTCTGTGTCAAACTGCTGCCTGTGGGCACCTGTATGGAAAATACCATAATGTGTCTAATTCAGTATTTGAAGGCTGTACTTCATGCCACTTTTTTCCCCTTTTAAACAAGACTAACTACAGTTCAAGTGAAGGAATAATCTGCAGCAAAGTTGTAAAAGCAAAGGAAAAATAGTAATGTATTTCATGTTAACATTCTTTAAATAGGAAATAAATTCTCCTTTACTGTTGAAAGATACTTGCCTTTGAAGATAAAATACCATTTGCAAAAACTGTACGGCCCTCTCTAATGTAGCTTTCATTATCTTCTGTGTTCCCCTCTCTCTGAAAACCAAATGACTGATGTCAAGATCAAGGGAGCCAATCAAAGTAGATACACTCCAGGACCTGGCCAGGAAATAAATCACTCTTGCCCCTATCCAAGGTAGATACTAACTAAAGGAGAGAGTTTACGTGTTCACTATCCTGCTGGGGGAGGCCAAGTTTCCCAATCAGTCACCAATGGGGGTGCTTAGTATCAGTTATCAAATAGGCTAATCAAAGTTTGAGATAAACCAGCTCTTGACCACTTCTTGCCCTTTGAACACTCCAGGGCCACCTCCTACCCTTAGACTTTTATCTCATTAAAGTTAAAGAGGGAAAATTAATCCATGGAAGAAAATGAGATAACAGCCACTGTAGCAGACCATCCTACAGACTGTTTGGCTTTCATCTATTGCTACCTGACAATTAACTCTTCAGCCCCACAGGAACCCTCCTTCATTAGAGATGGATCTGTCCCTTAATGCAGCTATTCTTTTGTTTGTCTTTAACTCTGCTTCAGCTGTTTCATTTACTGTTCCACCCTGTAGTTCTTCGGACTTGTAATGGGTGCCGGTGAATAAAAAAGTCATCAGTTAATCTGCATTTCTCAAGCTTGACTTAGTGCTGTTTTCACTTACAAAATACAAAAGTGAAAACTGTAATTTATTACTGGACTAGCAATTCAAGATGTTTTGCTTGGATTCTGTGCTTGCAATTGGTTACCAACATTCCAGCCTCTCTTGCTTTTTTTGGCTACTAGCTTATTGCCCTTAATTTCATTTCTCTCAATCTGCATTTAAAAAACAATTTAACACTTTGATTTTGTTTGGAAAAAATAGTGGTGTTTTCCCTTTGCTAATGCACTGCAAATTTTGTACTGTCTGATTGGTGGTTGTTTTTTTTTTTAAGCCATTAGGATTCTGATGACTCTCAAATCAAAAGACTCTTCCCTATCATCAGTTTAATTTCTCATCTACTAAAGTTTTTAGCACAGTGAATATCAGAAGTGGGTTCACTCCAGTAACACAGCAGCAGTCAGTTGCACTGCCAACAGAGAGACCTGCATTTGATAGAGGACTTGGGAGTCCCACTGATTGTATTTGCTTCTCTTGGAAAAGAGTGCAGGCCATGCTGCTCTTACAGCAACACCTGCTGGACACTACAAGGTGGTGTCCTGGGACTAGCTTCAGAGGGGGCTTTCTCAGTGGAAGTTTAGTTTATATGAAGCTGAAACGGCAAGGGAGGGGTATTTAACTTTCAATCACTTCAAAGACATGACAGATTTGCATTTCCAACATCTTTAACGGGAAACATTAGATTATAACATCTATGTGACAGGACAGGCCAAATTCAGAAATTATGAATAATTCCTCCTTACACTCAGACTCCCTTCTGCCCACTGTACCCTGTGATAAACTATCTAAGTGGTGTCATTTACAGGCCGGGGGTCCCAAAGTGTGAGTTAAAGTAGCCCCCTCCTTACACCCACTTACTCCTGATCACAAAGAAAAAACTGGTCTAATTTATACCACCCTTTGCATTACTTCTGAATTTGGCCACTGTCATTTGTTTTTTAGTCTGTAGAAACCACACCCATCTATGGCACAATAGCCAGTGACAGCCATTAAATTCCCAACAAAGCTATCTTTAATATTACCTTGGCCTTTGTGTGGGTGTGTGTATATATGTGCAATTCCCCACTATTAGTATAAGGGACTATATAATACAATTAATTACTTACAAATGGCCATTGTAAAGGATAATAAGGCTTGATCTACTCTCCTCCAAGTAATGGGAAATCTCCCATTGACTGAAATGCCTACATTTTAGAGAGATGCCCAAACTAAGCCCCTCTACATGGAGCTACTCCGAACTTTGGGAGAATTTGAATCCAGTCAATATCTGAACTAATATCTGGCCCTTCTGTCTATAGTGACCTGAACCAAACCTCCACATCTGAACACCCACAAATGTCATAGTGATGGCCTGCAATTTTCCTGCAGGCATTTAGTTAAGGAAACAAGATTGTTGAGACTTTTAGGAGTGAAAAATTAAGTCTTCATAGCCATAAATTACTCCCTCTGTGAACTCTTTGGGCTACAAGACACCCGATAAGGAGTGGGAAGGAACTGAGGCCAGCAATGAGAGGAGTATGTTTTACCTCCCAACACCCGCACCCCTGAAGTGGTGTAGCAGCAAGACTGTTTCCACTTTGTGCAGAATTCCTCCTAAAGCATTCATTTGAATGATGCAGCTCCACTCCACAAAATATCTGTATCTTGAAGGCACAGTTTCTTAGATGCCAGTTAGTGCCAGCTGTAGTGGTTTTTAATGTGGGCAACTATCCACTAGAAACTGGACAAACTACTAACTATAAAACATACCACAGAGAACAATTCTGCACTGGCAGGGGGATAGTTTCTATGCATTCATTTTATATAGGTCACTGCACAGTTGGGTTATAACAGATCATGGTCACGATCCACAAGAGACAGATTTGAACCAGTGACGCAAAGGCGAAAGGCTTTGTATCCAATTACCAACCCCCTCAGACATGCAGTCCCTCAGATAGTTTTTATTTCAATAACCAATACCATTAACATTCACAGGCTACACAGCAATGTTTTCAATGGTCCTGATTCCTCATAAGTTCAAAAGGAAAGTGAAATTCAACCTTGCACTAGACTCTAAAACTTGGATGGAACTTCTATTCCAAACAATGGAACCTCATTGATGTTTAATAATACCATTGTTCCTTATTTAAATGGGGGAAAAATAATAATAATAAAAAAGCAAGGGCTGGATTAGGATGAAATGTCTAAGGATAAGAGGTACTGTACTAGTGGAACACATTATGCACTGGTTCTGTGCTGCTGTTCCCACTGTCTCATGTGACTGACCATTGGCGAGAGCTCTTCTGTCTTTCTTACTGGCAGTTCTAAATCTTCTACTATAATGCCACAAAGAATGAGAGTCTGAATTCCATCCAGCATCCAAAGGTTAACACGGACTTGATCGTGATATTGGTAATCATGATTAAAGTATTTCAGGATATATAAACTTAAACAGAATAAGGCTGGGAAAACATAACATCTTCATTTTCTATTGAAAGATAAATTTGGAAATAACCAAAAATAATTTATGTTAAACAGCAGTTGGAGGTCAGTATTCATGTTGGAGGTGGTCTAGTTCTTTTTTTTCCCCTTTACCTACAAGCCAAGTATCACTAAGCCAGAAACCACCAACCAGCACAGTCTCTCAGTAAGAAGATATTAATAGCCCATGGAAAAATCAACATATAATTTTATATTATGCTATTTACTAGAGTCCCTGTATTTTTTAGTTCTGAACTAACTGTAATACTAGAAAAGGCAACAAAGTGACGTACACAAATCTATGCACACTTTATTTTTTAATATATTTTAAATACTTTAAGGACTTTCTTGTGTAATTTTTAAAGCACCCTTACTTCATCCCTCACAGAGGGTCGTGGAGTTTTCTGATTTTAACCCCCTCCCCACATCTTCCAATATTCAGAGAAATATGAAGTAAGCTTAAGAGTGTATAAAATAATTCTGAATTTCTGCCATGTCCCATACCTCCCTCTCTGCCTACATCATTAATTATATGAGCCTTATTCACCCATAAAACAGAGCTGATGCACATGGAAGTATTAAGTAAATACACATGTGTTTTCATTGCATGGCAAAGAACATTTGCATTATATTCTGGGCCCTTTAGGAAGTGACCCACATACGTACAGGCATGTAGGCATATCCCTAATAGGTGCCTAAAACACATTAGTGGTTTTTACCTTAACCATAAAATGACTGTACAGAGGTTTGTACATGTGGAAATGGCTAACAAACTAAACTTGTTTAAACCACCACCCCATGTAAAAAATACCTAACTTAGCCACCTTCCTTACTACCATTAGTGTACTAGCATTTTCCAGAACAGCTTTTACTGTTTTGCTCCCATGGGCCGATCATGTAGTACCAATAACTTGAAGTGTCCTGTTGCCATGTCCCCTACTTAAACCTGATGCATTGTACTAAACATTCACCCCATGTGCCACAAACGTTTACAAAAACATATTTCTTGTTTGCTTTAAACTTTCGCATCAGAGCAGGCGCTTGATATCTTTTGTTGGTGAAATCAAGTGAAAATAAAGGACAGCTACAGAATCATTTGGTCTCATTCATTCAATGCTAAATAGCAATAAGCTTTTGACTTGTCTGTCTCCCATCCCTTAAAAGACATGCAAATTGATGCCTAGACTTTCAACCAGAATCTTTGAAGGGTCTATGCTTTCCAAGAATTCAAGCTAAATATGATGCACAAAGGTGTTTCTCAATGTCAGAAGGAGTGTCAAAGACGTAGACAGAATGCCAAGCGAGAGAGAGGGAATACAGATGCATTCTTTCTGAAGACTCATCCCCAGCAATAAAAAAAGAGCCCAAATGGGGGAGTCCACTAAGCAAATGATTTACAGGATAAGATGTTACATGGATAACTCCATTCTCACAGGCAAGTCAAGAGTCACAGTTAAAGTTCAAAGATACAGCTCTAGGTTAGAGCAGAAATGTCAGGTCTTTCTAAGAACTGTAAGTCTTATTTCAGTTATGCTGTAGTGTTCAAGGTACTTTTAAAGCTACAATATGTGGAATTGCAGCCTAGATTCATGATTATATTAAATGTTTTGCTTCTGTTTATATTCTAATGCTAAAAATTCACTTTGAAACCAGATTAGGCAGTTGGAGAAATGTTGGGTTAATCTACTCCACAGGAATTCTCAGTGGTCATCAGACTGGAGTGAGGTCCTGCAGAAAGGATTTAAAAGTAGGCAACAATATTGGAAACTAAGCCAAACCAGCAGTGTTGTTTCTAAAGCTCAGGACTCTGTTCCAAACTTACTGTCCCCTCTTCTCAAGCAGCCTTGTCTTCAAAAAAGGTCCAGTTAATTCTTTTAACTACCATGATTTGGTGTCAATGAATCTTTTTTTTAGGTGATAAATCACATAAGCACCCTATGAATTGATCTACTTCACACTGTCATGGAATCCGTTATCCTATTTTTTTTCTACATGCCCAAGTATTTCATTCTGTTCTTTCTCTAAAACATGGAGGATTTGGATTTCTTCCCTTCCCCAGATAGTTATCATTGGCCATCACATCAAAAGACTTCTTTTAGTGAACTCTTGCCACAGAACAAACACACCAACCAAACCAAAGGCGCCCTATTCAAATCACAGCCCCATTTGGCAACCAATTCCTCTCATACCATTACATCCAGTGCAAACTATAAATCTTTCATCTTGCTACCTCAAGTGTGTAAAACTAGTTATTATAATGATTTTAGTAAAATGATCAGCTGCTAGAAAGGGATTGTACTGAAGGTGCAACATTTCACAGGGTTTGCCTCATATAGTTTTTTCTCTTTCCGAAAATGCTTAGAATGCTGTTCTCCAGAAAATTTAAAACTATACTTTGTGGGGTCTACTGCTACATTCCTTTAATTGTTAAATTTGCTTATGCTTTCTCCTCAGGCCCCTTTCTTTTGACAGCAATTTTTTCCTCTATGACCTCTCACATCCTCTGTTGCAATTATTGTTGACCTCAGTGACATAGCTTATCATCTGTATGCTACCAGCAACCACAGTACAAGTTTCTGCTTTAGGAAAGAACACCACTGTCACTGCCATAGGTGAGATACAGATTTGTAAGCTCTGAACCAAATTCAGGTCCCATTCAGAGCAGACTTCCGTTGAATGTATTTAATCATGCCAGAGCTGAATTTGGTCTAGAACCTGTTTCCCCAGGTTGGTGTAAACTGAATTCTACATGATACTGGAGGGGAAAAAAATGACAAGAAAGAGAAGATATCCTCAGGTATGATTCCCTGAAAAGTTAGGCAATTAAGCTGTATTACCCAGAAAGTTCCTTGGCATCTTTATCACCAGACAGCAAACTCCTTCATAGAATCATAGAATATCAGGGTTGGAAGGGACCTTAGGAGGTCATCTAGTCCAACTCCCTGCTCAAAGCAGGACCAATCCCCATTTTTTGCCCCAAATCCCTAAATGGCCCCCTTAAGGATTGAACTCACAATCCTGGGTTTGGCAGGCCAATGCTCAAACCACTGAGCTATCCCTCCCACCTTCTTTCCCTACCTCACTGATAAACTTTGGGTCCAAAGTCAGATCTGAAGCTCAGTTTACCACCACTGCCTATCTCCCACTCACGAATGCATGCTACAACCTGTAACAACTTGGGGTGCTCAAAAATCCTGGAACATGGCAGATTGCACTAAACGAGGGTTTGGGTCACAGAGGTTGCAGTGGGAAAGACCTGTCAAAATGATAGTCATCCAAGTACCAGTGGCAGAAGCTCAAAATACTAACACTGGTTCAGATACAAGGCTTGTGGTAAGAAACTATATACTAATTATTCTCAATGGCTGGATTGGTGATAATTCTGGAGAAAGTTATTTTCCCACTCAGGGCCTGATCCAAAACTCATTGACTTCATGTATCCCATTGAGAATAACTGAAAGTTGTGAATGGAATATGCTACTGCTTTACAGAGGAGTGCTTAGGAACAAAAGAAGATGAAAATCATGAATGGAATGTAGGTGGAAGACCATAGCTACAGAAAAACAATTAAAATTAATATTTCCTGACCATTACCACAGTTGCTCCTTGCAATGCTTCGTAATTCTTGGTAAAAGCCAACTTGTAAATGGTAATTACTGTATATGTGGAAAGTTTCTTAATCCTCTAATATGTTTATGGTTACAAATGCTTTTGTTTTCATCTTCAGTACAGTAAAAATCTGGATGTATTTATTTTTCACCGAGTCTTCTTCAGAGTGAGCTATTATTCTGAGTGACCTAAGTTCTGCTCTCATGTCCAGTACAGTGGGGGGAAAATTGGAGTAACTCCACTGAATTTAGCAAGTTATTCTGGGAGGGATATTCCCTCCAACCATGGTCCCAGATCCAGCCAGAAGAGAACTCCTTCAGCACCAGGAACTGAGTAAAAGAGCCATCAATGCTCCCTCCACAAGCCAATGATGCCATTGGCTACAGGGGATGGGCCAGGAGTGGGAGGGATCAGACTTATGAAAGACTTCACTACAGTGATTATATGTGGTGCCACTCCTGTAGGCAGTTTGGCTTGAGCTACATAACATAGGTTACATTGGGCCCCCACAGCAGTGCAAAATTGAGAGGATACAAAGGTGGCTTAAAGCTACCTTAGCCTCTTTCCCCTTGGGCTATGTCTATCAGGTGCTGCACAAAACCTCACCCTGTGTGCAGACATAGCATAAATGAGTATGGACTCTGTCCCTACTATACGTACTACATGCACAAACATACTCAGAGGACATTTTCACAGAAATACACACCAACAGATTACAAGTCTGAAGATTTGCGGCTTCCCGTGACCATTTTATTTTAGTGTTCTCCAGCTAACCTTCCTCGAGGTTGTGGTGAGCCACAAACAGGGTGGAGATCTGTTTGCTCTCCATAAACCATCTTCAAAGGGAGGTTCAATCGTACTGCATTAAAAAATAAAAATTGTAGGAACTCAAAGAAAGGCAACCCTCCCAGCCATTCTGCTTAAAGCAAAACACACAATACAATTTTTACAAAAGAAACTAAACTCTGAAAACAAATTACATTTGTTTAGACTAAATATGAGAGAGAACTTAAATAAAATTTCAGAACTAGTGGCTCGTTTATTGTTCTTTGGCATATAATTGTCCACGTAAATCACCTGATATCGATTCTGTTCTCTGCTTAGATGGCTGGAACCTTTGAAACAGAATAACGCAGAGTAAAGATTAAATACCCTTATGTGTAGGATGCTCTTGTTCATGTACAAAAATGGTCCTTCATACAGCCATTCCTCCACATGCTAATGTTTTAAAAAATAACATCCATTTGTGAGAATGTTCACAAACAGGAAAAAAACAACAACAAAAAACAAAACAAGAGGCCCAAAATGTGGATAATGTTCACCAAGAGAGTTTCAAAAGTAATAGATTATCTGTGCTTACAATTTATAGCTCAAAAATCTAGGCCAAAGTCATGACAAAATCACCTTACCATCCACCCAGGACTACTTAAATAAGAGCTGAAGTTAACAGACATTTGAAGCCGATCCTGTATGGGCCAAATTCTGCTGTCACACTGGGGTGCAAGGTAACGACTGTGGACTTACACTGGTGTAGCAGAATTAAGCCCTGTATGGAATGAATTCAGCCTATGAATAAGTACTCCCAATCCTTCATCAGAACTACAGCAAATATATGACATCAACTGATAGAACTAAAGGAGCAGAATTGGTGAAATTAATGAACGATGGTGTCTTAAGGTTGTCCAGCAAGTTAAGGGCTTTAGCATGTGTCTCTTTAAGGCAGATCTGTCCAACAATAGCATGAATGTGGTAATGGGTTATTTACTGCTTTTGAGTCACGTAGCTATTGTAGTGGCTCCATGGTGCAGAACTGACTAAATTTGTGAGGTTCTCCCTACAGCCATGAAGCAATTCTCTAGGTGAGTGAAAGTACCATCACTAAGGTTCATAGTATTCATGCAGGCAACCAGCTTCTCCTCCTTGCCAGAGGTGGAGTCCATGGCTCCTCCCCGTAGGAACTACGGGATGTTAGGAAAGTGCTGAACATGCCCAGTGCCTCTAAAGACTGATGAGGAAGGCAGGTTCCCAACAACTTACAAGGTACTTCGCATCCCTAAAAAACCCACTTTGGCGTCTCAGACCTTTTGATTTAGAGCTGTTAGGCAGGAGAGATGATGAGGTAATTGGCCTGTGGTGAACAAGCAAGAAGAGGGAGAAAGACCACCCATTGTCTCTCACAAACACTACTATTTATTTTTATATTTTTAGGTCTACAGTACTTTCTGCAACTTAGGGCTAGTCTACACTTACCGGATAGATCGGAGGTGTCGGATCGATCTTCTGGGTTCGATTTATCGCGTCTTGTCTAGACGCGATAAATCGAACCAGGAAGTGCTCCCCCGTCGACGCTGGTAATCCAGCTCGACGCGAGGAGTAAGCGCCGTCGACGGGAGAGCCTGCGCGCCGCGTGTGGACCGCAGGTAAGTTCGAACTAAGATACTTCGACTTCAGCTACGTTATTAACGTAGCTGAAGTTGCGTATCTTAGTTCGACATGGGGGGTTAGTGTAGACTAGCCCTAAGTCTAAGAAGCCGCTAGCATAGGTTTTCAGGGGGGAATGAGCCCTACCAACAGCACTAAAGGCAGAGGTCTCTGCCACCTAAGCTACAGGAGGGTCTCTATTAGCTCGCAGGAGTAGCAGGGTCTCATCTTCAGTTGCCCAGCCATTAAAGGGGTACAAGCAATGCTGAAACAGTAGATTACACTAGAATGAGAAGCAAGAGAGGCAGTTTAAGTGGAGGACTGCTTCCATGCAAATCCCTTTCTGCAGCAAGCCATGATGCTCAGAATAAATTGGTTAGTGGGACATTGGTTTGAGCAACAATAGGGGATTTACATAACCTGTATTACCACATAATGGAGGGCCAGGACTTGAAATGGGGTGTGACTGCATAACAGTTGGTATTCAACATGAAATACATCTAGTTCAGATTACTTAATCAAAAAGAATTATTTAACTTGCGTTTAGTATGAAAAATCAGGCTAGCTAGTAGATGGATTAGAGATACATTTTTAAACACAGGCATGACCACACAGACCATTAAATACAAGTAAACATATATTGTAATTTCTAAATAGGTTAAATATTGAATGTGAGAACAGTGTAGTACACTGATGGCCAGATTTTTAAAAAGTCAGGCATATAAGACCATGTGCAAAGATGTACATAAAGACAATTCAATACCTACATATACAGTTACCACAATTGCATAAGCAAATCATCGTGCAAGTGCCTGACTTGCTTATGCAGTTATGGTACTTGTGCATACAAATTAGTAGTGCAAATGTAGGCACTTTATTTTCAAATAGTCTGGAGTTGCAGGATTTTGAAAATCAGGCCCTGAATATCTGTCATTTGTTTACTATGCCCACATGTCCCCAGGAAGGTCCTTTGTTTCCAGTTAAAAAAAAAACAACAAAAAACCACAGCAGGGACTCCCCGGATATGCCCGACAGCACAACTACATCTCTGACCTATTGCTCGCAGATATGTCAACTCTTGACTTGATTAATGTAAGCCTTTCCTGCCTGGCCTCTCTGCCTCTCCTCTTTCCCACCACCTATTCTTTCCAATATGATGCTGCAAAAGCAATCGTCTCTGCTGTCTGTCTCCCTCCCCAAGCTCCAGCTGCATCACCTCTCTCCTTGAATCACTTCATTGGTTTCATTTTACTGAATCAAGCTCAAGCTCCACATCATTACACCACAACAAAGTCATGCAGATTACAATCCCATATTATTTTGTTTTATACAGAACTCCTGTTTGCTTGCGCACTCTCACCCACACACAATCGCTAGATCAACGTCTAGGTATATGCACACACCTATTTACAGTTGTCAGTACAGAAGCCCTATAATGTTCTAGTTACAATAACATGGTTTCACAGCATATCAATATGTGTTTCTAGGTAAATGGAAAACAAAGAGAAACACCTGTTAATATTGTGGGAATGTGGTGTCAGCTTGTGGTTAGTTCAAAGACCTGAGAGCCAAGTAGATCCTGAGCTCTGATTCAGAATGAGTTACTGACACATTACTCTGGGAATTACTTTACTTTGTGACGGGAGAAACCAATTTGATTTTATTCATAAGCAAATTCCACCTGAATATGCTAGGACATAGGTGCAGTACCATACTCAAATATACATGAAAGTGAAGTCTTTAACTTAAACTGACTACAACTACAAAGCTACTAACTGTTGTCCTCAATCACACTTAACTTGTTCAGCTCTGAAAAAATTTAAAATAAAAAGGCTTTCCACATATAGTAGTTTCTTAAATCAAGGAATTCACCTTGATTAAAGATGCTTCATGGAACTGACCCTGTGAAAATTTGCTTTCTTTATTCTCTGTCATGAAAGATATAGCCCCAAAAGGCTCAAGTATGTATTACAAGTGGTTTTCCGGTCTTAAATATTACTTAATAGTATTTACCATCTATGGACTTAATTCAAGAAAGCACTCATTCAGGATAGCACTGAAGCATGTGCTTAGATCCCACTGAAGCCAATGGAACTTAAGCACATGCTTAAAGTTAAGCACTCTTAAGTGCTTTCCTGAAGTGGGGCTTATAATGTTCAGCACCGTAAATGTCACTTTACCAAATTCTCGGATTTACCACACAGATTTCTGTTAAAGTTTGTTACATATATTTCATACAACTTCTGAAATACTAAAGGCGTTTTATAAAGTTAGCCCTTATCAGGCTACTTGTTTGATGACTTGCAATGCAGTCACGCTTAGTTTTGCTTTTCTAATTTCATCTTTTAAAAAAGAAAAACTGAAACCTGCACCCACCAAAACATGTCAGACAAGAACTAAATGCATTATGATGGAACAAGTATCAGAGGGGTAGCCGTGTCAGTCTGGAATGATGGAACAGTTATACATAGGACTTTTCCAGCTGCCCCACACTAACAGCCAAGTCTGAAATAACACAATGATACATGTTTTAAGTTTTTGCTAACAAAGCTTATTTCTGACCAGGAAGCTAGAGTATTCTTTTTTTGTATATTAAACCTCCAAAAGTGACAGTTCTTCTTCATATCCTTGCTATTTCCTTTTCAGCTCACCAAGGCCAAAATGTCATTTTTTTTGTAAAACAAAAAATCAAAGCCAAATGGTAAAAATGCAAAGTTTTGGTTAAACAAACAGTCAGTATTTCAGTGGTTTTATCTGCAGCCTCCAGAGCAGCTAAACAAAGCCAAGATATTGTCCATCTCTTTGACAGACAAAGAGCCTCAGAGGTCCAGAATGACATGCCCGAGGCTGGCACGTGATTGGAGTAATTAAATTAAATAGCAGGAAACATGTTTTCCATATGCCATTGCCTGGCCACACACAAACTGTAACAGTAAATCTTTTATATAACAACTGTTGGGGGAAAAGTGTAACCATTTTAGAAGTGCACGTTGCCCACAAAAATAATGTTAAAGTGAGAATAGCAGCATATTCTGCAAGCTCTCTGTCTTTGGTCATTGTCCTCAAATGTAAAGTCAGTTATTTATTTTTAAAGGTGCAGCTCAAACTGCTAAGATGTGAAAACTCGGGAATGTTCATTACGACTTAAGCTGAAAACAGGTTAAAGAAAAAAGAAATATCCACACTGAAGTCAAGGGAAATTTCAGGTATCGCCTGAAATCAAGGTTCTAACACATTTCTGACAGCATTTTATCCTAATCCAGAGCTCAACAAATACTTCAGAACTGAAAGATAAATCCCTCTTCATACTTTTAGTAATGAGTGAACTTAAGTTTCGTATTTTGTGACAACTTATCTGAAGGATACAGCACATTTATCTACACCTTCATATATCCAGATGAATTGCACTTGGGTGGAATTTGTCACTCTTGGTTTTGGTTGGCACTGTTATTAGTACCATCTAGAATGCTAGTTTGGAACTAATATCTAGGACTAGCTTTTAAATAGATGAGGATGTCAGATTAGATCACTGGTACAGTTTTTTGCCCCACAGAGCCAAGATTGAAAACAGGAATGGAAGGAACTATTAATGAATGATTGTCACTGTGGTTTAAATGTCCAGTCACTGAGATTTCTAGGAGATGACTAATGACAGGTAAACCATTTCCCATATATGATATTCTCCAAATTAAAAAATGTTTTTAACCTAAAGAGTATTAAAAATCTGGGAAAATCATATTTGGCACATCAAGACCTGTCTTTTAAAATAATTTTAATGAAACAAGAAGAAAAATGTGCCCAATATCTTTTTGGTTAAGTATTTATTGTGTATTTTTGCTAATATTTTTAACCCAAATGTGTTTCTGTAGCAGTTGGTCATAGCCTCAGCAGATATTTGAAGAGGTTTAGATTTCAGGACAGGCACTGTATTAAAGTGTTAGACTTAATAATTGATAATGATATAATGAAATCAGGGTGCAGTCTTCCAGCTGGAAAAACAATAGTGTAAATTTGTATTTCATAAATGGTATAACAGAGATGACAGGAGGCTGATACTCTTGGCTCTGCCTCTGGTTATTATAATATGCACTCAACTTGTTAAATTGAGATTTAGATATAACAAATATAGGGACTAGAAGAGAGGATAGGTTTTTCTCTCTACTTATTTAATCCTATTCTTATTGATTATAATCTCAGTTACTAGACCAGGAAAATTCTTGTTTAACAATAAATCTAACATCATTGAAGGAGTCACAAAGAATAGAAATGCAAGAATCAATTTGGGTGTCATGCTAGTTAACCATAAATAGTATAGTTGGTAGAAAATTTTTGAATTTAAACTTTTTTAGACAAAAATTCTTGAGCTTCATGAATGGACTCCCTGAAAAAAGTCAGCGAAAATCTGTGTTTTATTTATTCAACCAGCTATAGAGCTGGTCCAAATTATTAGATTTTTTTGGAAAACAGAAAAAAATACAAAAAAATCACAAAATTGTCCTTTTTTAAAAAACAGCTGTGATAAATAGTTCTCTAAACTATTACATATAGTAGGTAAAACCCAGGATCCTCCGTCTTTATCTATTCCAGAACTTCCCATTGAATCAGTGAGGTTATGAGGAAGGGGAGAGGTGCTACAAATAGTAGGTACAAAGGGACAAAACCTGCCATCCACTTGGATGAGAGGGGATGCAGACCAGGCTAGAAGGGATAGAGGGTGCTGCTCCTGTGCCATCTTCCTCTGTCCCATCTCTTTCTTCCCACAGAATTTCCTAAGGGATTGCAACATGAGAATTTTCCTGAAGAACTTATGGGTGGGCTTGGAGATGGCAGCAGGTGCTGTTGTCCTCAGTTTACCTTCCCCACAGAAGTCATAATTATCCACTCAGGTCCCTGGTCCCTAAATTAATGCTGCGTGAAGCAGCAATAACTAGGGCTCTATGCTTGTAACCCTTCTAGAAAGGGTTTCCTTTGTGCAACAGCACATGCCTTCTAATGACCTTGCAGCCAGGAAGCAGAAGGCCCAAGGAACACTGTGGTGGGTCTGATACAACTGGGGACTTGTGAGGATATATGAACTGTTCCACTATAACCATAGCAGGAAGCCAGGAATGGGTGGGCTGGGGAAGTTTCTAGGCAGAAGCTCTTCAGTGAAGCAGAGGGAAACACATAAAGCTTTAGGGATAAGATTGTTCTCTTTATTCTGATAAAGTTCACGGTTAGAAAGCAAATTTTCCTATAATTCTTGTGCTCTGTATCACCATAACTCTGAGGAACTCATGCTGCTTTCTCTGAGGAATACTAAGTCAGTTCCACAGTGAGCCCCCACAATTGTCCAAAGGGACAGATTGAAGAACATTTTGTGGAGTTTCCTTGCTGTTTTATCTCCCACCTGTAGGTAACTGTGCAGGAGAGTGCAATTTAGTACTGAAGCCAATATTTAAAAAGGAAGTTCCCTCCAAACCCGTCTCCCTTGGTCTATGATACATGATATTCTCTCTGGTTTTCCCTCTCAAAATCTTATCAATCCTTTGGTCTGAGCACACTCTTCCCAATCCAAATCATCCATCCCTATTCCCCTAGCCAAACACTTCTTTGACCCACCACATTTCCCCCCAAAGCTCCTCCAGAAGACTCCCCTACCTGACAGTTGTTCCTCACAGCAGCAGCAGTGGTGGTAGGTGGTTGTCTTGTGACCTTTCTATGTAGCAATGGTGGAAGATGGGTTGTACTATGGCCTTTGGCTGTGGTGTGCATGGTCAGATGGGAAGTGGTTCTTCTCCGATGGTGGGCTGGGCAGCTAGCTTGGGAATGAACACCTGCTGATTGATAAACTACCAAAAGAAAAATATTTCCAGGAACACCTGTCATCTGCTAGTGTCTTGAATCCCTCTCATATAAGTGTCAGGCCCCAACACTTGTTCTGGTGTATGGCCTTCTCCTTGCATAGATATGTGAAGTACAGCTATACTCATCCTTCTTGACCCCTCTGAAGCATTTGATGCTGTTGATCAACAAAAACTCCTGTTCCTCCTGCAGATTGAATAGAATCAGCCCAAAATGGCTTGTGTCCTTCCTCTCAGACTGAGTCCAGAGCCCTCACCTGCAGAGTCCTATAAAGTTCAGTCTCTCATCAATATTATTCAACCTCTATACCAAAATATTGCTGCAGTGGGTGAGACAACGTGGGTTGAAGTATCAACAGTACATTGATATCAACTACCTCTACAAGTACATCTGATGTTAAGAACACAGACACCCAAATTTCTCAATCGCTAGCTGAAATCAGCACCTGGATTAAGAGCAACTGGCTAGAGCTAAGTAAAAGTTGAGAGACTATGGCCGGGAAGACAGAAGGGCTTCAAAGAACTTGCCTCCTCTGTAATATGGCCCTCTATTGTTGGCACCTATCCTGCTAAGTTGGTGCACAGCCTTGTCCAGTGACACTGGACATAGAGTCAAGGAAGTAAGAAAAATAATCAAATACCTATTTCTATCTGTGACTGGCCAGAAGATTTCACCTCATCCTATCAGATTCAGACCTTGCTACAGTGAGCCACCTATCCATGACCTCTAGGATTGATTATTGCAATTCAAATCTAGGATTGAAACCATATGTTCTGAAATCATCCATGTATGAACAAAATGCAGCAATCTGTCTGCTTAGCAACACAAGATGTATGAATGCATCACCCCATAGCTCTGGCATCCCATAGAAAAACATCCAGTTCAAGCTCTTTGTTCTGATACTGAAAGTCCTTTGTGAACTGGACCTAGCTACCTGAGCAATTGTGCTTTCCCCAGGACAATGACCTGCTATACAGCTACATTCCACTGGAACAGTGAAACTGCCAGTCAACAAGAAGCTGTCACTGAAGTTAAATGGTGGCCGACATGTCCAAGGGATATTGCGAGGGTTTGACCCCTTCATGAATCTAGTGATAGACGAGTCTGTGGAGATGGCACAAGGTGGACAACAGAACACTATAGGGATGGTGGTAATACGAGGAAACAGCATCATTATGTTAGAAGCCTTGGAACAAGTATAGATTAACCAGTGAACTCCTGCCTAACGCTGTGATAAACCCCCTCTTAACTACAGCTGTCTTGTTAACTAATGAGGATTCTTCAGGAACTCTACATTCCTCATGTAAACTTATTTTTGTTAAATACATTTTGTAATGGTTAACAAAAAACAAAAAACAAAAAAAAAACAGTGGGAAGTTTGAGAGTGCAGGAGACAGAACTTTCACTGCAGCAGCATCTAGACTGTGGAATTCACTTCCAGATGAGATGAGAATGAGCACTGGCTAGAGAGCTCATCAGCAGCAACTGGTGCAGTCTCAGAGAGGGCTGAAAGTTACAAGATGCAGAGTCCTTTTGGTCAGGCTGCAAAACAATATTTTCCTGCCCTTAAATCCAAATGTAACTGATTCCAGTCCACCTTCATCACACACCCAAAGGTTGATTCTGTGGGATCTCTCTCAGATTTAAGGAGCCGGCCTAGAAAGAAGAGTAATCTCATCATTGCTGAAGGCATTGAGTTGAGCTGGTATGCACTGGAGCTTTGTACCTTCTGGTGACACAACATCTTCTCTAGAATTCTAAATACATTCAGAAACAGAATTAGGCTTCCATCCCTTCTTGTTGTGACAATATTATTCTGAACATGAATGGCAGTGGCATGTCTCTAAGGCCAAAATGCCGTCCCTTGCAAAAGATAAAGAAGGCTCTAAATGGACCCAACCCAGTATGGTTACACTATGCAAGTGGAGACGATGGAGGGGGACCTTTCTTTCAGGGCTTTCTGGTGGTGTCACTGGGGGCTGTGAAGGGGAGTGATGAGGAGATTCAGTGTGAAGTGGATTCATGGGGTTAAAACAACTGGCCTGTGACTGCTCCAAGCTAGCCACTTGGTTGTGCAAGATTATTCCCCAGCCCTTCGTAGAGCCTCCATGAAAAGCTCTTTATTCACACTCCATGTGGAGTAAATGAACATTTGGTCTTAGGAGTTGTGGACTGCCCCCCTTTGAATGTCATTAGTGTGTAGACTCTGAAGCCCAGTAACAACACTTTAAAATCTTAGCATTGTTAAGTGTGTCTGCACACATCATTGTGACAGGCACATCTACCTGCTCTGATTTATGGCTAGAGTTTGCCATTATAAGTGGTGCTTGGTTCCACACTCTTCCCATCCCCTCCTAAGAAGGGCATCTCATTAATTTGTACAGCACCCAGCACAATGGGGTTATGAGATTGACTGGGCCTCTAGGCACTACTGTGTCATAGATAATAAACTGGCCCTTGCATTGTACTGTGTTTTTAGAAATATAAGAACCATTCAGTTTTGTGATATAGAACAGAAAACAGATGCAGCTCCTAAGAATTGAAGTATACCATAAATGCCAGAAAATAGGGCTAAAAATAAATATATGCTCTATAAACATATGGCATAAAGATAGAGCAGCACAGGTAGGAACACTGTAGAGATACTGGGAAAAATGCAGACTGGTATACTCTACCGTGGCTATGTGTTTAGCTCTGACAAAGTTAGAATAAAAAGCAAAATAAAAATCAAGTTGGGCTGAACTATACTGAAGATGAAAGGCACAAGGGGCAAACACAGTCAAATACACCGATGCAAGCCTGTTACAGTCAATGGGATTGTACCAGAACAAATGAGAGGATAATTTTACCCTTGGTGAACCTCTCTTTTGCCTGAGGAGGACTTCAGTGTACAGTATAATGCTCAAAACTATGATCCTCCACCAAGCAAATGAGGTACAGAAAAAGCTCTGCCATCCAGATGATCGGAATTGCATAAGGAAATCAGAAAGTAAACAAATAAATGAAAAGCAAACAACATCCTTTAAATGGATAAGCAGGACAGGCTGCTACTCGGACAGACCATAATACAGCAAAGTTAATTTTCTAACTAATTCTGGCTGCAAATTGCGGAGAGTTCATAGCCTGGCATTTTGGGAGTAATGTTCATAA
Organism: Chelydra serpentina; assembly: GCA_037349315.1. NCBI lineage: Eukaryota > Metazoa > Chordata > Testudines > Chelydridae > Chelydra > Chelydra serpentina. Next base: position 25,510,116 of record JBAIAC010000048.1, read on the forward strand.
TTTTTTTTACCTCAGAATGCCAGTGAAATAAAAACAGGGTACAGCTGGATTGCTCAGGATGGATACACAGAGTAAATCTTGCGATCCTGAAGATGATATGGCAATGATAAAGGTGCATGAATGAATTTCTGAATGGTTGAGATGTGTCAGCACTGCCGATATTACTACTTCTCTGTTCAGAGATTCAGCTTTTAATACTATTTTGTTAACACCAAACAATGAACAGATATTAAAGGGAAAAGAACTGTATAACAGCAGTGTATGGCTTAATAGAGTTTGTTTTCTCAGAGTACATAAGTTATACGAAGCATTTTTACTAATTTCGAAGTGATTAGTCACAAATTGCTACATATTTATTTTTGACAACAGGACAGCATAGGTAAATAAAGAAATCTTTTAGCTACACTCAGAAAATGAATGCTGTAAAATAAGCTCGTGGGTTATAGATGGAAAATGTTTAAAACTGCTATTCTGTGATGATTATTAAAATAGGCCTCATTTAAAAAAAATTATCATCAGTATTAACTACTTAAAGACTTCAGTTTATAAATAGGTGATCGATATGGTAAGTTGTTACAGCAGTACGGTTAATACTAATTAACCTGTTTAACTTTTGCAAATTAAGCCTTTTACCATTATTCTTTTTAGCTAGTAAGTATTTTGAGTATATCACTCATATCAGGGAAAAGTAGTGCTCGTACAATTAACCGTAATGTAAAACTGTATTTATGAAAACATGTTTATTCATATGTATTTCTTTTACCTGAAACCATTTATCTTAGTGCAAGAACCACTGGAAGTGAAAGAGTTAAGAACCTAACCATTGCAGAGTTAGATGAGATGGATAATAATTCTGCCAGGCTACCTTTTAAATATCTGATTTTCTGGATGCTTTATTTGTCCTTCACACATTTTTTGTAGCAAAATTTCAGAGACTACTAACAATGAAAGTAGTTATATATATATATTGGAATGATATTTATCTTCATAAAAGTTAAAGCAAAGTTGGGGTCCAACTCAGGAAAGCATCACCCACCGTTCAGCAAAGCACTTAAGCATATGCTTACAATGCTTTTCCGAATCAGTGTTGAAAACCACCCTCTAATTAGTCAGAAGTTCTCTCTCCAGATTTGTATTTATAGGTAAACCTTGTTTTAACCAAGGTTTCAAGAGACATCCAAAACTTTTGTCAGTTTCAGATCAACAAATTTTAGGTTATATATGAATTTTGGAAATAGGAATGGAAATGATTTTTAAATAGCCCACATATCGGCTAATCAGGGGTCAGAAAATTTGGGTTTATCTGTATTTTATTTGTTCTGTATGGTACCATTGATGATCACATGTCCAAGACAAATGCCATGATGGGAAAATGAGCATGCATAGATATTATTTCCATTTGTTTTACAGTTTATAATGACTGATGTAGGATCAAATAACAGACCAAAATAGACTTTGTGTAATCATTGTAAAAATAGTGTAGTAAAAAATCTTGCTCCTAAAAGCTTTAATGGATGTTTTCAACAATGCGTAGCCAGCAGATTTGGTTATATAAAAAACAGAGCACCAACTAAAATTATCAACTTTACACAAAGCCAGATATATGAAAGGGGATCTTTTAAAAAAAAACTTTATTTGAGAAAGAAATAGACTTATATCAGAAGGCAAGAAAGGGAACATACAAACAGAATATATTTACAACACAAAACGAGAGATCACCTCCAAAGGTGTATATTATAATAAATACAGTAGATTTAAAATGTAAGAGACATTTATCAATTAGAAATATGGTTATTTAACCCAGTTTTCCTTTTCACTGGTTCCAGGTAGTTTCTTGATTCAATTCAGAGGCTATCAAATTTGAATAGAATTAAAGTCCACTGGCTTTACTGGGGTAACTCTTCTGAATGACACTATAAAAATATCTTTTATTGTTTGTTACACGACTTTGAAATGATATTGTACAAAAGTCTTCTCATTTGCAAGTTCCTCTGTAAATAAAATGTATTTTAAAAGATTCACTATCCCTTTTTGGTGAGGCTGAAATTAGGCTTGGTAGGAAATGAACTATATACGGAATGGGAAAATACATATTTCCATCTTTATATGCTTCACAATGTTGAATGTGCATGTTTTCCCCCCTTTGTATTTTCCCCCTTTGTATTTAAGCGGGAGGGAGGTATATATTTAAGCAAAACACATACATTGTCAATTAACAAGTCTTTCCTCTCAAAGCTGATGTTAATGTTTCAGGAGGCCTTTCTTTTACAGCAACTATTTAAGTCATTTAATTTGTTTGGAGACTTTTTAAGGAAAAGGATAATGTATCTTTAGAAGCTGCAACATTTTATAAGGGACTTTTATAATATTAGAGCAAAATGTAAACAACACATACTAATAACATATATTAGAACAACTTCTACATTTGGCAAAACAGCTATCTCTTTTGAAACCGGATACTGCACCTTAAAATACCTTAGCTTTAGAAATATAAATATTTTGAATAGAAAAAAAAACTGACAGGGACTCCAGGTCAGTTTTGGATTATCCATATTAAGGAGATCTTAATACAATGAATCTTTAACTAGCTCAACAAAAGTAAACCTATAAAACAAGGTAAACATATCAAAAGGGAATATGAAGGAAATGTTTCACTGGAAAGCTTCCTTAACAATTTCCCTACTCGCTTTGTTATTTTCTTTGACAATAAATCAATTCATAGAGTGCCCTTTAAAAACAGAGTAAAACACTATCCATCCCCCCATTCCTTCCCCCCACCCCCTTACATTCCTCAGTACATGAATCACTTGGACTTCCTGTTTCCATAAGGCATTTCCTGTTCACCCCCACAGAATCACTTTTCTGCAGGAGAACAGCAGGGACCTGACAAAGTACTGACTTAAATAAACAGTGCCTTCTATTGCATTCAGAGTTGTTCTGATTTCATAGCAAAAAAAAGGACACCAGCATTCTGAAAGTACAGTCTGTATAAGTGCATTTATCATTTAGCAATTGTTAAAATACTTTTTACCAATTTAAATGACCTTTTGCCACACTGGTGTCTTACACACTATGTCATTAATTTAGCATTTCAGTGAGACCCTAATGGTAAAGGTTATACAATATTATATGATTAGTCTTTATTTAAAAAAAATATTGACTATCAGATGATAGTTCTGTGTTTTTTCCAGATTCCACAATTTGTAATTCCACAATTACAGATATACCCTAATATCTGATTGGAACACAATGTTGCATATCATTCCTTGCCAACATTTGAATCTGCTTCATTTGATCATGCCTTTGTAGACAACATAGTCAAATAGGGAAGAATGAAAAATATATTAAGAAGTGCAAAAGGAAAAACCTTTTAAATAGTGCCTTGCCTTGTATATTTACTTCCACTTTGCACTCCCAATATCTCCATAATCATACTCTATACACAAACCTAGGACCTCTGGTATTGCAACCAGAATCTGCCTAATGGAGAAAACAAACCTACTCTTAACAGTGTTCAAGACTATAGTATGATACATTATATACATATAGGTGAAAGGAAAAAGTCAAGACATCAGAAGAATTCAAAAACAGAGAAAGAATGTTTCATTGATCAGTTCTGGAAACGGACTCCAGCAACTACTGATCTCAACAAACTAGTTAAACAACGGTGAGTTCTATTTCCCTAGAACTAGCTGATATGATGGAGTCTAGAGCGAAAACAAGTTCTATGTAGTATGCACTGACTTTTGTAGAACAATTGAGTGCAGCAGGTATTTTCTCAATTAGTGGCTTTTAAAGTGAGCATCACGTTTTAAGAGTGCACACAAATGCACCCACCTTTGTTAGATTCTGTGAACACTAAAATGAAATTAGCTAGATCCATGAATCAAAAGACAGTCAATCTCTTATTCAAGCCCTAAAAATGCATTTGGATGTTCAAATAATAACTTTAACTACAAATCCTGGAGCTAAATCTTTGCCTATTACCTGTTGCATAAAAGCAGCCTGCTCCCCAGATTCCATTTGCTGGGTTTGATTATCGTCATCAGTGTCCAGTGGCTCCTCTTTCACTTTCACAGCCCCCAAATGCTGTCCTATTCTGTCATCCACACAAACGCTGCAGCTGTCATCCCTAATGCTGTTACCACTAGAGGGAGCTCTTTCTTCCTGCATAGCATGATCTCCATGAAGCTCTTCTTCAGCTTCTTCTAGATGATTGCCCGGCTGCTTTAGCTGTTCAATGGATTTAGAGAGCATCTGAAAAAGAGAAAGAGAGAGAGAGAGAAATGAAAGTTACTGCCAATATTTCTCCACAGATGCCACATGCTAAGGATTACTGTATTTGTATTGACAAGTGAGTCACAACTTTCCTGGCAAAACTAGTTAATGATGCAACTTTGCAGCAGAAGTTTATCAGAATGAAGATTGTACTAACAGGATCCTATGGTCTCTCAATTTAGAAGATGCTATGTACAAATATAGCATTTTATAGTAATATTAAATTTCATAATAATACATAACAATATAGCAACATAGTTAACAGACATGTTTATAAATACATATAGAAATTTTAAAAAATGATATTCTCCTTAAAATACCTTAGCAATCAAACATAAATACGTTTTAATTCAAATATATGATTCGAAGGTCAGTACATTTTACATAATATAGTTTGCATTGAACTTCTAACAAGCTTAACATAATTAACGACACACACACACACACACACAAAAGGGGAGAATTAAGTAATTTAAAACATTTTTCCAAATCGCCCCATGCATTTTGCATGTACAGCTTGTAAATACTGGAAGGCTGAAAAACAGGGTTTCTGTGATATTCAAAATTTCAGCAGCTGAAAGGTTAATATACTTTCCCTATCTAACTAATTTAGTCTGCACCTGTAGAACTAAATTTTGTGGTAAACATTTCCCTATTTATCTTCTGCATAGCACAGAAACTTCTGCTTTTGTTAGATTCTGTGCTTTGCTGGGTTTCCCTCTTTCCTGTCATTGATGGAGCTATGCCAATTAACACCAGTGAAGGCTCTAGGGCCCTTATTTTAAGTGGCAGTTAATATTTTAACAAAAAGATCTGCTAAAAGCTATCAGTATTGAAACATGTTTACTGATGATAGAAAGAAAAGAGATCATGATTTACTTTAACTCAGATAAGTAGCCACATTGAAGCTGCCCTAATAACGAAAAGAAAATTTTATGTAGTGGCAAAAAGTAATTTGCAACCTGCAAAATGTGATACAGGCTAAATCTTGTGTGAATCCTGGTATAGAACCCTAAAGTGAAGTATCTATTAGAACGGAAGGGGAGGTGGTGCAAGGAAGTGGTGCAAGAAGGTGTCTACCAGGACAGAGAGAATCAATGAATTTCAAACAGTGAATAGCACTGGCCAGGATATGCACTTTGGCCCAGATCCACAAAGGTACTTAGGCACCCAAACCCCAGACTTAGATGCCTAAGTCCCAGTTTTAGGAACCCTTGTGATCCTCAAAAGGCTGCCTAACCCTAAATGTTCACTGTAAGAGTTCCCTTGGTGTCTCTGTTTCTGCCTCTGAGTATGCACACTGCTACCCCACTCTAGGCATCTGCCTATCTCCTGCCTAAGCAGCGGTGTGATCCACGAAGTGGCGGGAAGATAGGTGCTCCGCCCCATATCGGGCCCAATCCATGAGGCGTGCTCAGAGACTGCCTACTGGAAAACTGGTGAGTGCGGTGTCGGGGGGATGGCCCATTCGATAACTTTCAATCCAGTAGTTAGAGCACTCACCTGGGATGTGGAAGGTCCAGGTTTAGTTCCTCCCTCTGCCTGCTGGGGAAAATAACCTCTCAGGTGAATACTCCAACCACTAAGCTATGGAATATTCTGATGTGGGGGCTCCCTCAGTCTCTCCTATTGAAGCTGTTCCATTGTGTATAAATAAGGGGTCACTGGAGCAGGGGGACTGGACCTCTGGTCTCTCCATTTCCAGGCTACAGTCTCTCTAATCAATTATCCACCGTGGAACAGCTTCAACAGGAGAGATTGAAGGGGACCCACCATCAGACTCATAGTTCAATGGTTAGGGCACTCACCTGAACAGGGAGACTCCCGTTCAAACCCTTTCTCTCTCTCTTGACCCTGGGTCTCCCACATCCCGGATGAGTGTTCTGAGCACTGGGCTAAAATTTTTAAGGTGGACACCAGAACCACCAGCCCCACCAGAAGCTGGCCCCTAACTCTTTCAAGAAATAATGTAGGCGCCTAAGCCACCTGGCTCCAAAAGGGGGAGGAGGGTTTCCTGGCTGTGGATCACAAGCAGAGATAGGTGCCTTTCAGTAGCTCAGAGTTAGGTATCTATCTCCATGAGAGGGTCACATTGGCTAGCTCCGGCGGCTCCTTGCCTATCATGCTGGCTTTATTGGAGAGCATTCTTAGGCACCTATGTCTCCCCATTCATTGTACAGGGAGCCTAAGCACTTAACTCAAGCTTTGATTGCTTTGTTGTTCCTGCAATTTTCTAGGTTCTGGAAAGTTGGCCCTTGCAACGCTCACCATCACAATGCCTAAGTCTCTTTGTGGATCCGGGCCTTCCTGTCTGTGCAGCTCACATGGAACTCCGTTGAAATTATAGCAAATCCTCTCAGCAGCAACCACAGAGCACAGGCATCAGTGAAAACACTGATCAGATCTGCCAGCCATCTGCTTGCTTAAATGTTGGCTGAAGTGTAAGAGGACTTTCTGATGCAGGAAGGTGTGTTTTGCACTTTCTTGCATGAGCTTCTGGAATGTGGTCCAGTAACTGCACCTCTAACTTGCTGGAAAAGATGCAATTGGGCCTGAACCTGCAAATGCCTAATCATAGGAATAGTCATTATTCGTGTGAGCATATTGATGTGAAGTGAATAAGAGTTTACAGGATCAAGCCCAAGATTTATGGATAGAGAAGTCTTCTGTGGTAGCAGAGTCATGTCTTTGGGGACAAATGTAGAATATTTTTGAATCTGCACTGGCTTGAATAGAGGTTGGCAGAAAATTTTCAGTGAAGAGTTCCTCTGCTCTGGAACTTATTCTCCTTTTGGTGTGGCAGAGCCCACATGTGATATTTATTTTCCAAGGGTTTGGTTTTTTCTCATAGGGAAGGCTTAATGGGGTATGCGTGGATTGGGAAGAGGCGATTTATGGTAGTTTGAGATATTTATCCAATAGCATTTTGTATAATGTTAAAAAAATTAATAAAGAATGTGCCGGTGCCTAAAATGTGGAATTAGTGGTTTTTATAAATGCAAAACATCCCTTTTAGGCTTTTGTCCACCTCCAGAATCATGGGCTGGTGTGAAAGAAGGATTTATGATGGTCACTGATTGAGGCAAGGACAGAATTAACACCCCACTTTCACCCACATAGACATAGGATTTATGAGCAAAGTGCTGTAGGCCATAAAATCATCTTCTATCCTATTCCTAGATCCCACATCCAGATCATCTACAACACATCAGGCAGATTGTTTCCCACAAACATTAGGAAGCACCAAGGAGATGTAATTGAAAGAAATAGCTATATCTCCTAGGCACTAATCATTAACACTAACCAGGGCCTGCAGCAGCAAAATAAAATAGTAATAATAATAATAATAAAAGTTACTTTACCATTGCTGATCCTGTACAAGTGGTGTGTGTTAGAGGGATAACTTGGGTTCTGTTCATTCCCCCACAGTAGGGCAAGATTACCCAGGCAATTGAAGGTGCTGAGTCTACAAGCAGATGCGTGCACCCACTTGTGCAGCTGCATTTGCAGGATCAGAGCTTATGTCTAGTAGTACAGCTATTAAAGAAAAATGTCCATGATGAAAGTCTTCAGGCATGAGAGAGAACCCTTTCGGGTACTGGTACTGAGAGCCGCAGCAGCCCACTTAAAAATTCTCTCTGTTATGTTCTAGTATTTATCAATCACTTCAAATGCATCTTCAGTGCTGCAGGTGGCATCGTTATAAGCAACTAACGCCAACTGACTCCTTATAAAGAGGAATCTGGAAAATTTCTCAGCTCATACCAGTAAATCTCCTCCAGTTATTTCTCAGAGGCTGATGCTGCCCAAGAAGGCAGTGTAGCTAACTACATGTATTCAGAATAGTAGACTATTCTCTGTCTTTTTGTTAAACATCTGTTGGTGATCCCGCAGCAAAATAAAATTAAAGAGAGTCTGGCTGCTGGCTGGCTAGCAAACACAAGCTAAAACATCTGTGTGACAGATAATCATATACAGCTAGCGTGAGTCACTGACGCTGATCCATCTGTAAAACATTCCATATGCCAGTTGTTTGACATCAGGTGGGTTACTTGGGAGGAGAATGCAAGAGAGACTGAGAGCTAGTCCACAGCACAGTTAGGGAGCATATTTCATTTCCTTATTGCTCTCCTTTCTTCTGTGCTTTCTCACTTTTATGTGGGCTTGTTCGCCCTCATGCTACTGTATGGCACTGTTCCTGAAAGCTGATGAGGCTACTCATGCAACCCCATTGTGTCATTTGGGGAAATTCACCTAAGTATGGCATGTGCTCACATGCATTGGATGACCTAATGAGTAGAGTGATGCAAGCACCTATAGGAGGGGCATTTTATTCTTAGACTACATTTAGTGGTAGCATGCATTTAAATCTGCAATATTGCTGTGTTAGGGCCTGATCCTGAATTACTGAAGTCAATAGGATATTTGCTAAAGACTTCACAAGGCCTTTGTAAGTAATAAATTTGTGCCTTGTTTCATAGAGCTCAAAGTGCTTTACCGGGTGGGTATACATTGTTGTCCCTATTTCTGGTGAAATAAAAATAAGGCTATAACTTTCCCAAGACCACATGGCAGATTAGAAGACGGAACCTTGTTTCCTTGAGTCCCAGCCATGTTTAGTCCACTAGTCTACAGCTGCTTCTCCCTCCCTCCTTGAACTTTCATTTTGTTAATGTGGTTTAAAAGATAGCTTGGCACTATCATATTATATTGACAAATATACCACAAGGCTCTTCTAGTCACATATATTCATCATTAATGATCTGGATGATGGGATGGATTGCACCCTCAGCAAGTTCGTGGATGACACTAAGCTGGGAGGAGAGGTAGATACGCTGGAGGGTAGGAATAGGGTCCAGAGTGACCTAGACAAATTGGAGGATTGGGACAAAAGAAATTTGATGAGGCAACAAGGACAAGTGCAGAATCCTGCACTTAGGACGGAAGAATCCCATGCACTGCTACAGGCGGGGGATCGACTGGCTAAGCGGCAGTTCTGCAGAAAAAGACCTGGGGATAGTCAGTCGATGAGAAGATGGATACGAGTCAGCAGTGTGCCCTTGTTGCCAAGAAGGCTAAGGGCATATTGGGCTGCATTAATAGGAGCACTGCCAGCAGACTGAGGGAAGTGATTATCCCCCTCTATTCAACACTGGTGAGGCCACATCTGGAGTATTGTGTCCAGTTTTGGGGTCCCCACTACAAAAAGGATGTGGACAAATTGGAGAGAGTCCGGCGGAAGGCAACAATAATGATTAGGGGGCTGGGACACATGACTTACAAGGAGAGGCTGAGGGAACTGGATTTATTTAGTCTGCAGAAGAGAAGAGTGAGGGGGGATTTGATAGCAGCCTTCAACTACCTGAAGCAGGGTTCCAAAGAGGATGGAGCTAGGCTGTTCTCAGTGGTGGCAGATGATAGAACAAGAAACAATAGTCTCAAGCTGCATGGGGGGAGGTCTAGGTCGGATAGTAGGAAAAACTATTACACTTGGAGGGTGGTGAAGCACTGGAATGGGTTACCTAGGGAGATGGTAGAATCTTCATCCTTAGAGGTTTTTAAGGCCTGGCTTGACAAAGCCCTGGCTGGGATGATTTAATTAGGGTTGGTTCTGCTTTGAGCAGGGGGTTGGACTAGATGACCTCCTGAGGTCTCTTCCAACCCTAATCTTCTATGATTCAATCATATGTTAAAAACATCAGTTTACACTTTACTTCCTGATATTACTCCTTCAACTTGTCTGATCATTTTGTTTCTGAATCTCTAATTAAACACATAGATTTGGATACTGAAAATGAATATGATGTTTGTTAGCATGAATATTTAGTAATAGTTTTGGAAAGAGGAGTCCTTAATTTGAGCTCTAATGAGACTATACTTTAAAATAATGATAAAGCCATGTTTCAGTTAATGTTCTAAATTAGAATTGTACAAATTGGCTTTCTCCAAAGCAACATGCATACATTTTAGAATTATTCAAATTGAGACAGCAGCTTAGAGAATGACCTCAAGCTACTGTAACCCATATTATTTCATTTTTTTGTTTTAAGGAAATTAAGCTGTAAGGAATATGCATAAGCATTGTATAATTACAAGAGTCCAACCAGAAAAGACATTAAAAGACAATTGTGGCTGCTTAGCTGCACAGGAAAATGGAGAGAGTGTGTAAATAATCTGGCCACTGAACATAGGCCTTTTATAGCTCTTTCCATGGTATGCGTGTATCTTTCACCATGAATAAGCTTTTGTGAAATCCATAATTTCCTGATACTATTTAAATGAAATGTCTCTACAAACATATGAGGTACGAGACACCGAGAGTGAACCTGCAGCAACAGCTATGTACATTTATTTCATTCAGAACTTGATCACCTTATTTATGAATCAAAAAAACATCGGAAGAGGAGGGAAAAACAATTTTCCATAAGCATATACGTTTTTTGAATCAACATATCCATGCACTTAGCGAGCTATGCTTGTAACTAGCTATGCTTGCATAACCACTGTATCGGTCTGTTAGAAGATAGAAATTTTGTATTGAGCATGTACATTAGAAACTAAAGAGTCAGCTGTTCATTCAAAATTATTTTTCAAGTAAGAATTGGTGCTAGTTCTCAATAAATAATCTGTCTATGGCAACACATTCATTTATTGTTGCTATAGCCATGTCCGAAAAAGCATGATTTGAATTTTTAAAACAGGAAGTGTGTTTGTGGGGTTCCTAGAAACCGCCAAATTATTTTCCCTCTCTTTATATGCTTTATCTCAGTTATTATCCTAATCTAAAGTACTCGCATTTCATTTCCCCATGTATTTGTCTTTCTCTTTTTCTCACCTCACAGTCATGCCTAACCATTGTTTTCTCATCCAAGTAAAAGACTTTATGAACAGATTAACAGCCTGGAGTGAAAACTGAAGGTCAGTTTTCTTTTATCCTTCTTTTATCTTTAAGTTATGAAAACAGCATTGGGAATGATAATGTATATTGCAAACTGTTCAATAACTTGACTGTTTAATTTCCCTCTCCAATACAAAGTTTCATCATTACAAAGTAACATTGAACACTTAGTACAATATAAATATGTAATGTAACAACAATATGGGGAAGTGCTCCTATACTGATGGGGTAAAGTCCTAGTCCCATCAAAATCTTTGGGAGTTTTGCCATCAACTTCACTGGGGCCATTATTTCACCGACAGCCTGCACTGATGTAAACCACTTCTAAAGGAACAGAGCATGTTCACTTAATCCCCTCACTGCTTTAATTTCTGAGGTTTTCCTAAATTCAGACATCTGCCAATGGCCTTGTGTTTATATTAATTATGCAGAAATCACATCTTTTAAGTAGTAAGGTCAAGGTTCTTTAGATACCCAAATAACATAAGGAGCCAAACAGTAAGATTTTTGTTGCAGTGTCAGTTTTTTGGTACCTGCTACAATAAGTTTAACTGGGTTCCTAGACATGCTATTCCTTTTATTGGGTAAAATGAAGTTCTAAAATGCTGATCAAAGGACTCCACAAGGAAACAAGCTGTCATTTGGACAGAAGTGTATTAAATCTGACAACAGCAAAGCCTATCTTCCAAAAGAAAAGCCCAGTTCAGGTTTCCACACATTTGATTTTTCAAAAGCAAGGGCAAGGCTTTCCACCTACTTCTGGATGGGATGTCAAAATTTGCATTTCAGCTAGAATGTTTTGAGAAGGTCAGTGTACTAGATCCCGTAGGTATAAATGTCAGACTCCAGTGAGGAGGTATACTATTTCCCACATCAAAAACCTGCCATCTGACAATTGACCAGAAGTAGTCCACAGGGGAATCTTCTCTTTGTTACTAAGGATAGAGGCACACCTCTTGGCTCAATGATTTGTTTCTTTTTAGAGTGGAAATGATCCAGGAAAATCTTTACCTTTGGCCTGTGTTAGGTTTTGTTTTTTATCACTCTAATCACAGCCTTGGCTTGTGGCTGGAAGTATATTTCCCTTACAAAGAAAAGGAACCATATTTTATGCCTGTAGTTTTGCAAACTATAATGCTTTACAAATCATGAGTTTAGCTGTATAGCTGCTGTTTTTCCCTTGTCACTGCTATAGCTCAATATTCCCAATTGCCATAAAAAGAGATTTCATGACTTTCAGGGGTTTATATCATGCCATAAAAAATTATTCTAAGCTGATACGTCCAATATAGCATTTCCATTATTGGAAAAAAAGGTTGATTTAAAGTTTTAAAAATAAATATGTCATGAAATACCAGTAATTTCAGATGCAGAGGAAAGGGATAGTATCTTGTTCTGAGCTCATAACAACTGAGTGTTATTTTAGTTCGAGAGTCTTGCCATCTTAAAAATTGCTTTCCTGGCTTTCCCAGTTAAAACTGCTAAGAAAATGCTTCAGAGTCTGATTTATTAAATAAAGCACCTTTTCATAAACAAAACTTAGGAAACAGAATGATAGATTTTTGCACATTTCACTGTACTGCCTTCTTACAGAAATGCAATGGGTAATAGGACCAGTGGAAAAACATTAGATGCACATATATGCTTGGGACATGGAAAGAAGCTGCACTGTATTGTTTAAGAACCAAATAATTCAGCTTTGCAGAGTTTTTTATTTTGCTTTAAATAGCTCCACAAACTAAAGCAATTAGTATGATATCATGAATAGATAACTTTAACTTCAAGTAGAGCAAACTTTTAGCTTATCAACCCTATCCTATACATTTGATTAATGCCTTTACAAATGTTTTAATCCAAAACAAGCTGACTGCCTGGAGATGAAAAGACAGTTCTGAATTATTTCTTTTTAGCAAAATTTGAAGAGTGAACACAGTACACTCTCTGGTGAATAATTTCATAGTTCAGGTAAACATCAAAAGCTTATTGTAAGTGTAAGTGAAGGGCTGTTTAATCTCAAGCAATAATTTAATAACACAAATGTATGTTTCCCTCTCATTCATATAACATTTTAGTTACCACAGTACTCGAGATGATCACCCGCCTTCTGAGTTGTTCAGTCATCACTCTCTTCTATAGCCTCGTGGTGGCTGTTCTTTAAATTACATTTATTTATACAGGTTGTCCTTTTAGATACATGAAGATCACCTCTTGCTTTGTGTAGGTTTGCAGAGGACAACTACTTAACTAGAACAGCAGCATTTTTTCAGTAATCTCTCTAAGATGTAAGAATGCTGACCGAGAAATCATGGCCACAATCTCGTGAGCAGAAGGCCACTAAAAATGAGTGTGACAAAGAATACTATAGTCCTTGCTAATTTCTACCATAGATGTAAATCAGTGGTTAGATGGTGCTGACTGGCTGAACATGGCACAGTTAAGGCCAAACCTTTATCCACAATAAATAGGAGCAATATTTCAGAAGCATTTATTCTCCAATGCCAATGAGTAATTAAGTGTATGTGTCTCAAGACGTGATTAGTCCCGCAAATTTTGGTTTCTTTTCTTAGAATTGCATTTTAACCAAGAAAAAAAAACGTCACAATGGAACCACAGACTAAATACAGCCTTTACAGTCCAGTTCCTATTGGGTGAAATGTGTGCCCGGGTAAAATTAAAAGTTTAGTAACTACTACTTCAGTATCATTCCATTCTGATGTTTGACTCAAGTTTCATTAGATATATTTAGGATAGATGCACCTAAAGCTCATATTATTTATCCCTAAAGGCTACAGACTGTCTTACAATAGAATCACAGGTTTATCTTTCATACAAATATAGTTTTGATTCTTCATTTTGTGAAAAAAAAGCATGATCATTGTTTGCCGTGGATACCCTTTAACAATGCAAAGACTCAGTCCTTTACCCGGTAATAAAAAGTTTTCTTTTCTTCAGACAATTGAGGGCAGGTGAAATATTTTCAAAACCTGGAGGCTACAAGATGTACATATGCCATCTTGATTAAACATATGGAACGCATACTCGAAGAAAAGCCAACTGGAGTCCTAGTTGAGTAATCAAAACACCCTAGCTGAGAGGGGTTAACATGCAAGGATCAGCTCTGAACTTTGAAGTTTTCTGGTCTTCATTTTTCCTAATTAAGACAAGATTTAATAACCAAACCACTGTACAAACTATGTACTTAAACTCTGGGTTTGTTTCTAATTTTGTTGGGAATTCCTAACAGATTCCAAGGAATCAGCACCCAATGAGAGAAGTTCACCAGTGAGATGGGTTGATCCTTTCTCCGATGTACAAGGGCAACATGCCTGCTTTTCATCTTATTTTCTCCCATATGACTGGCTTTCATATAAACCCGTCAAATAATTTTCTGACTAGATAGAAAAAGGGAAGATGCATTGATTCATATGTGTCAAAATTATTCAAAGCAGCCTGGCAAACACGTATTTAACTTCAACTTGAAAATCAGTATAGTACAATCAGTAAGACAGAAGGGTGTGCACTAAAAAGGTTCTCCTGGGATTAGATCATTTAATTACTCACATATCTCAGTACTGGAGCGTGGCACTGTTCAAGGCTACAACTTATCTTTTGATGAAGTGCTGGCTATCTCTTTTATAAAACTATACTGTCTCTGCTATGACTATAGCTAGATTCCAACACCCTTTGTTCATTCATCTCCAAGTAGTCCTATTGATTTCTTACAGAATAAGGTATTACTTTACATAAGAAACAGTAGTAGAATTGGGCCCCAAATTTATCAGTAGCAATAGTTGGTTCTCCTCTGATATATTAATCTTTTATCCTGACATGCAGGCAATGAACTCTTTGTTACTTGTCAATTTTATATGGAAAGCAGTGTCTTGATAGAAGGTTATAAAAAGGTTGCTTTGGCTGATCAGTAAAGCCTGTAGATGGAAAAGGAGGCCGATTTTGAAGAACTACCAATGTATTGCTCACCATTAATAAAGTAAGCTTAAAATATGAATCATAGGTAGCAACACAGAATTGCCTCCCAACAGTGAGATGGGAAGTGAAATAAGTCAGAAATAAATCCAATAACCCTTTGAGGAAGCATTTATCAATTCAACAGGAAACTGATTTAAAATGGTAATTTAAAACTTCAAGAGAATCAGGCTCCTGTTTCATTTAATTATATTCTTCCTGATGCCGATGCCCAGAGAATCAACTTTGGACAATCTTTAGGAATGACAGAAAATGGATGTCTAGTCTAACATTAACACTCACACTCACACCCACACCTGACATGCCTATGTATATATAATGTGCACAAGTAGCAGGGACTCCCGTGCTGTTCAAGTACAGCATTGTACCAGATATCCACACTATCTTGTTAGTTTTTCATTCTCTGTGTGTATGGGAAAGGCTTTAGTTTGGGAGCTCACTTTGTTCATGTGAATCTGTTGCTGGTACTGTTTCTGCTTCTCCAGGAACTGCTGGTGCTGCTGCTGAATGACCAGCTGGGCCAAGGTGCTCTGAGGCAGTGGAGCTGACTGGGTTCGATTCAGGGGCCTATGACGAGGCAACTTGTGGGCAACTCTGATGCCTGGTGAGACTCTCTCCTTTGTTGCTAATGGAGACTGTGGATGGAGAGGAACCCCTCCTGCAAAACAATGACATTTCACTCATCAAATATGAGGATCAGTAAAACTAAGAAAACATAAAAGTCAGGGAGAGCTTCAGTGTAGCCAGCGTACTAAAGAACTCTGCAGTAGTAGCAATAAAATGATATTCCTAGCACATGCCCAGCAACAACAGGAAGTTTGACAGCCCCATTACTACATTTTCTGCAATCATTTTACCCTTGGAGGCAGGAGCAAGAGATTGGAGCAGATCTCACTAGAAGCAGGGGGGAAAAATCAAACACCACAATGCTTCCCTCCCTCTCCCCCCCGCCCCGAATGGCTGAGCACTGTAGCATTCATGTATTGCATTTCATTTAAAAATGAAGTCACTCTCTTGTAAAACTCCAGGTTAAAAAAAAACAG
Organism: Chelydra serpentina; assembly: GCA_037349315.1. Lineage (NCBI taxonomy): Eukaryota > Metazoa > Chordata > Testudines > Chelydridae > Chelydra > Chelydra serpentina. Next base: position 25,526,319 of record JBAIAC010000048.1, read on the forward strand.
CTCTAAAGGACACTCCAGTGAAGCCTTTGATAATTACCAGTCACAAGAAGCTTTTGCTGTCTCATTTGCTCCTTCAGTAACAAATGTTGCAGAAGAGCCTGATGGCTACTGTTAGGTTTTCCCTCTAGAGCAATATGAGGCTGAGCTGAAGAAGGAGGCATGTTTCCCCCATACAGTCCAGGAAGAGCCACTCCCTGCCTCAGTGTCTGGGTCTCACACTTCTGTTTTTCTTTGAGTGAAGATGAAGCCTGTGTCAAGACACAACAGAAATGTTAGCTGCTTTTCAAAGACTTGGTTCATTAGGTCTCCACATAATTAGCTGGGCTTTTTATACTATAATTTAAAAGAAAATTCACATTTTACCCTGTGTTTATTGACTGAAAATGGAGAACATGCCAGTTATTTTAACACAGTGGCATCAATGCACAGGGAACCTGAAATAAAGAGGCTATTCTTGAAGGGCAAGATTGTGACCTTTCATTACAATGGTGTGTAGGGAAGTGTGGCCCTCCCTAGTCCCCTGCATAACTCACTCAAATCAACACTTTCTGTACAGGGGAAGGAGGGGAACAGGGGGAACAGGTGCCTTGAATTCAGTGGGAAGCAGGTGAGCTTTGGCTTTCCACACATCCTTGTCTCACACAATAGATCAATCAGCAATACTGAGCCAAAGTGAGATGGAAGGTTAACTACAGCTGGTATAGAGCTGGTGAATGTTACTTCCCCCTGAAGCAATTCCTTCTCTGGCCTACTCCTGGGGCAGCACAATTATACACTGCCTCCTTACTCAGGGTCGATTATAAAGTAACAATCTGGTCTACAGGAGTCAATGGGAGCTGCTGGGCATTTAGCACTTTAAAGCCCCTTGATTTAATTGCCTAAATACAGACTATAGGACCTATATTTAGTCATCCATTTTAGAAAATCTTGACCAATTAGCATTGCAAATCTACTTCAGATATTGGTGTTCCAGCTAATGGATGCCTAAATTCTCACTGAAAAATATAAACTAGATTTTAAAAAAGGGTTAATAAAAAAAAGTAATAAATAGCAATAATAAATGTCTAATTGAGTCTTCTTCCCAGGTTGTACATGGTTACCATTCAGTTTGTAATAGTAGAAAAAAGGCTATTCCCTGATTATCTGAATTCCAGATATTCTAGTCAGGCAAACCCTAACCTTTTTCATTAAGTTTCTTGTACATACTTTTTACTTCACACTCTGCCACTGCCATTCTCTCCTGAAAAAATACCACAGTGGGCTATATTCAATTTAAATTACACTATCTTATTCTAGCAATTGTATAAACATAACCTTGCAAAAATCAAATACCCTGTTTGTTCAATTTCCAAAAGTAGCATTTAATGTTAACTGATCTCAATACAAGCTAATACGCTGTGTGTTTGTATGTGTTTTAAAGAGAATAGCTTTTAATTTCATGTAATAAATTACTTTGACATTACTTACTACTTGTTCTCAATTAGACAAGGCATTTTTGCAGAAAGGAAAAATTATTTATAAGTAGTGTATTTTGGAATGTTACTCAGTTACTTATGATCAGTATCTTAACTAGAATCATTAGCTTAAAAGTATCCGATGCAAGATTCCTAGAGAATTTATTTAGATGCAAACTTCTCCAGGTGTCTGATGGTAAAAATAGTCCCATATTTTCCCTCAGAAATGAACTAGGTAACAACAATGTATCAGAGATAAGGACATTATATTGTACTGAAAAAACCCCAGGTATGACATAAAACTTGAACTAGATTTAGCATTCAAATTAAGTACTACCTACTGAAAACCATAATAAAGTGCATATTTAAAATGAAACTTGCATACTATTAAGGGACACATACTCATTTATACATGTAGAATTTATATAAATTCTACCAAATTCATGTCATACCACTGTGTTATAAATTAAATCGTAAATTGCAGAGATTTCTTTATAATATTCCATATTATTATACACAGTCATCATAAAACCTATTGTAAATCCTTATTTGCAGTCAAACTGAACTAAGAAGTCCTAGGGTAAAATTTGGGCCCCACTGAACGCAATGGCAAAACTTTAATTTACTTGAATGTGGCCAGGATTTCACCCCTAGAGTTCTGTGACTTTTTCTCAACCTGATGTTCTCTTTATGTGTAAACATGAAATGTAATTCATTAATAGACTACTGTGTCTACAGTCATGCGCTTATTTTAACATTTCAAAACAAAGAAATTTAAATACAAGGGACTTCTCAAAATATATTAGCTCCAACGCAGCCTGAGTCGGTATTAGAATGTCATCTTAAAGACTTTTGGCTTTGGAAGGGTATTCCTGGAAGAAATTTTATTGACAATAGTAGTCACCGGTACAAAAATAGTTCAAAAGGTCAAATTATATGACCCACCCGGGTATCTCTCACCACTTCTGTGGCTTCAAACATTTGTACCTATAATTCAGAAATTGTGTTTGGTACATCACTGTATGAGCTTTATGCTTATGTTTGTTTATTCATTATTATTTAGTGTGATTATTTATTGTTTCAAGTAGTGCCCACAGTGTATCAGGTCCTGTAGAACACAAATGAATTCATGGGTCTTGCCCTGAATTGCTTACACTCCAAAAAGACAAACAGACACAGAGATGGAGATGGCTTTTTGAGGGGAAAAGAGACTAGAGTATGCTTGTATTGTGAGAGAAAATAGACAGAAGAGTGAAAAGTTGAAGAGGAGGAGGTGGTGAAAGCAGGGATAAGGGAGGTTGGTCTCAAAGAAAAAACCATGATACAAAAAGGACACCCTTTTAAAGTGATCACTTACGCTGAGCTGGGATTGTACCGCTGGAAGTCCCAAGGTAATGTTGGGCAAAGAAGGAGACGAATACAAACTCAACAGGTTCATCGATTCTTCATGAATCAGAATACGTTGTTGTGAAACCAAGGGCTGAAACAAGAAAAAAAATCACCTCCAGATCTGTAACACCTATTTCTATTACCCTTTGGCAACAAAAGCCAGTTTGTTATTTATCTTTGTTAGTGTGCCTAAGATGTCAAACATTGGGGAAAAGTACTTCATTTCCTGATATACTGAGTATCCTGAGTACTGGGGCCTACTAATATTTCCCCAGTATAGCTCTGAGATTCTTTTCCTGAAATGGAGACAAATATTCACCTGCCTACCATGCTGGCTTGGTTAATCAGTTAAATTCCTATACGGAACCAAAACTTCAAGGATTCCCTGCTCCATTACCTCTTCTCCCACCAACCACACATTCATTGCTATAGGGTCAATGGGAGTTTTGCTTGAGTAAATATTCAGGAAGGATTGCACTAGATGTCTTATGGAACACTGATGATTCATCTCTTAATGTGTGTAAGGACACATATATATAGCTGTATTGGATATCATTTGGATATGCTGAGGGATATACTCCTTGCTAGAACTACAGCAGATAACCTATATGAGATTTTCATTAAAATGGAAGAAAAAGTTCTAAAGGAGTACAATTCATATGCATTGCTGAAAAACTTCACCCAACATAATTCAACACTATTCATTCTGTGTATCTTATCCCCTTGCCACTAAATTACCATTAGGCTACAGTGTTTAATATGAATGGAGAAAGTTTGAGTAAAAAGTGATTTAGGAAGCAAATGCCATTTAAAAATAAAGTTAAAAAACATGGCCTCCATTCCTGTTGGGTGCTGAGCTGCCCTGTGATGTGCTTAGCCTCCTTAACTCCCCCCAATTTCAACACCTTGCTGGATAGTCCCCATATTTGTTTTGAAACCATATGATATAGCCATTTATGAAGAGGACATATAATTTCTGATATGATTTTTAAATCACCCTTCACAGAGAAACAACTATTCTGAAAAGATCCCCCCCATATGCACCCATTTTAGATTCGGTGGGAAGAAGCATAAAAAGGTTACATTATCACATGCTTACTGCAAGAGGAATCTTTTTGAAGCCTCTGCCATTCTGCTTTAACGGTCATGTTTTTCAACATGTGGTCTAGTATAGTTGCTTAAATTACATTTTCTGTTTAACTCTTGCTTCCCTCCCAGAACTTTTACACAATAAGAGCTACAAAGGTCTTATTAGGCTTAGGAACTCTGGCATGATATGGTCCCCAAGGGAACAACATCCCTGAAAAAGAATACCCTGTGTAACAGTATGACACAGTGACTGCTTTCTTCCCAAACAAAAAGCATATGGGGCTCCAATAATAGACCACCTCCAAGAGGGATACTGCACACTCGGGCCTTGACTAAAGTAAATATAATAACTTGTCAAGCATGTTGTGGGGAGCGGCAGATTTTCCCCTGGACAAACCTGGGATATCAATTAACTTTGGAAAATACCTTGTGCTAATACAATGCAACTTCAGACTGTCACTGAAAACTGGTGCTGCACAAAAACACAGGATGTTATTCCAAAACATAACCTTCCTCATATAGTTTGTTTGGAAATAAGACCTATCACTGAGACAATAACAGTAGAAGTCTCTATGTGTAATTTTCTCTTGGTATCTTGGGAATGCTAGAAGATAGTATATGAAAGAGAGAAGATATATGGGCTGTATGGAATGCAAGTGTAAAGAAACTGCTTCATTTGTATATTGCATTACTTTCCCATTAAAATTGCACTTGCTGGATAACATCCAAATGTGTACACTATTAAAACGAAGTATGTCCGAAATACAAAAGACTAGTGTGAAATGCTATAAAGGTCTTACCAAAAGAGATGCTGTAAACATGTAATCCTCTTTTTAGGACATCATCAGACTTGTACTGGTTGCAGCATCTATATGGTGCTGCATTTAAAAAATATACATGTTTCCTTTTTGGTTTTATGATATGCCACTGTTAAATTCCAAGGTGTGCATTGAGGAACAAGAGTGAAATGATAGAATTTAAGGAATAAGTCAAGCAACTGAAAGGTAATGCCACGACTGTTAAAACTGATTCTCCCCTAATCTGTTCCGTTAAGCATATGTAATAAGACAGCTGTGTTAAAAAAACCAACTGATTATTAATAACATTTGCATTGAAATTTAACAGCATGAATATGCCTCTACAGCATAGTCATTTTCTTTTAATAATCAACTGGTATTTGTTTTATAATAACCCTCAGATTGAGCCCATATTAAGACCACTATCCTGAAACAATCTTTATGCCACTTGCACGGAGGTTACTGCGGAATCAGGGCCTATGTGTGTCTTTGGGCAACTTAAAGTGTTACACTAGTGACAATTTACTAAGGCTTTTTCTACACTACACAGCTTTTAGTGACATAGCTGTGTCGCCACAGTCATACTGCTAAAAGTTGTGCAGTGTAGCCGCTGTTTGTTGGCTCTCCTGCCAACAAAAACTTCCACCCCCAACGAGCGGCATTTGCGCTGTTCACACTGGCACTTGTCGCGGCAAAACTTTTGTCTTTTGGGGGGAGAGGCGGAGGCGTTTAACACCTCTGAAAGACAAAAGGTTTGTTGTTTGATTGCCAGTGTAGACATAGCCTAAGCTAATGAGGCATAGTCCTGTCCCCCACAGCATCCATTTGTTGAGACGGAATTCCCAGCTTGCTAGTGTTTTAAAAAAAACAATCCTATCAGTCAGGTTCACTTAATTCTTAAAATGTAAGTATAGTAATTAGATGTAGCAGTGTGTGGCTTTACTGTCTAATATCAACTTCTCTTTCCCCCTCTCCCTCTGTCTCTCTCTCTCACACAAACAAAACACACTCACACGTTAGTGGAGGAAAAGGGAATATTTTCTTTTGGCTTTAAATCTTCTAACGGGCTTGTCTTCACTACCCGCCGGATCGGCGGGTAGCAATCGATCTATCGGGGATTGATTTATCGCGTCTCGTTTAGACGCGATTAATCGATCCCCGAACGCGCTCCCCGTCGACTCCAGAAATCCACCTAGGTGAAAGGCAGAAGTGGAGTCGATGGGGGAGCGGCAGCGATCGACTCGCCGCCGTCCTCACGGCCAGGTAAGTCAATCTACGATATGCCGACTTCAGCTACGTTATTCACGTAGCTGAAGTTGCGTATCGTAGATCGACCCCCCCACTCTAGTGTAGCCCAGGGCTAAGTTGCAGACACAGTGTCTGAAGATACCATTGCTTTGAACAGTCAGAATAAGTGGCACTCAGAAGTAAGAACTTTCTTTTATTTTATACTCCTATTCTTTTCGTTAGTTTTAAAAATTAAGTAGATTTATTTTTCATGTTTGGATTGAATTTCAATTTGATCATGCTGGCTAGAGACTTAAAGGTTTTACCATTGAAGACCTACTAAGTGTGCTTCTCAAAGCTGAGGTTCATAAACTAATATTATGCAAAATGGGTTTAAGAGACATTTGTACCATGTGTGTTTATTTATGTCCTCCATATAATCAGACAGTTCAGTTTTTACTATTACCTTCAATATACCAGTCTCCAAAAGTTCTGTACACCAAATGTAAGCGGATTCTGTATGGGCCTGAATCAAAGCCCATTGAGATGAATGGGACTTCATTGGGCTTTGGATCAGGCCCTCTCTGTGCTTAGAGTTAGCACATACATTTGAATGGTGCCTTAGTGGGGCAAGCTATCCCAATGAAGGCATAGGAAATCCTTGCATGAGAAAGGCAGGCAGGATTTAGCCATGCACAGCATGTCATTTGAAAGTATATGGTTTGCTTCAACAGACAAATAGTTACCGTAGTGAACCTTGAACCATCAGAGGCAAAACCTGGGTCTAATAAACTTATAATTGCGCCTTATAAATAAAAGTTGTTTTTAACTTTTAAGGCTCATATAATGACAGAAAGTCTTTTAACAGACTGGTTACTGAAATCACTATTAGAGAAATTGATAGCAAGGGATTATTTGCAAGGTTTCTTACTCACAGTGCTCTTCTGTGCTTTCAGAAAATTTAAATAAATGGTTACCACACTGCCCGCTGTGGGTTAAAACACTTAAGGGATTGCTATTTAAATGATTAAGGCAGAAATGTTTTAAAAGAATCAACATTTCCTTACTGATATTTGCTCTAGTCACTAAAGTGTGATCATTTACAGTATTGACTCAGATTTTTACTGGTAAATGATTTGTCAGTCATCACAACCTGTTTTTCCCCAGCAAAAAGTGTTAATTTGCCACCATGAATACCACGGCCATACGCCCACTCTGATGCGAATACAACACTTACTGCAAATGTCACAATAACTATTAGGAAACAACAGCAGAGTGAGTCATGCAGGGTTACGGCAAAACAAGTGACATTTTGCATGAATTTAGAACACAACCTATTATTAGAAACCTCTGTACTTTGTGTGTCTGACAAAAAATTGATTAGATAAATACCATTCGAGAGCTGGCAGCTAATGTTCAACTACAGAAGAAATATTCAGCTGTTTGGTTACTAATAAACTATCCAATAAAATCAAAATGTACTGATGTTGAGATCTATGGAAAAATGTTTGCACCCACAGGACCACAATATTAACAATCAAGTAACCAGTGAGGTAAAGAAGTCTCTGACTGGAGCCAGAAATGGAAGCCAGTGGTTTCAGCTTCCAAGTGTTCTGCCAAAAAGCTGAGAGAGTGGCTCCAGCACAGCTTTTAAAATAGCTTTTTAGGCTCATTTCAGTCCTCATGATAGTAAGAGACTAATACCACCGTTGCCTGGCATAGCAAGGGAAGATGATTTTGCAATGTAGTGTTCTAGTAATGCACAGAATACAGTCCTAATAGTCCTAGAGCTGCAGTCTTTCCAAACCTCTCCTGAACAGAGACTGCCCATCACACCAGACTGACCAGATTTGATTGTGGTCAGAGGGCTCAGCTCTTCACTGATGAAGCTGCTGTGAATTGGCTTTGCAAGTTCTGCATCCGCTAAAGAGACTACCGGATTGTAATCTGTGTCTTTGGTGGTTTAACGATGTGAACAAGTCTCTGGGAGCTAGAATATTCTGAGTACCAAACACTGTAAATAAGCCCAAATAAGCATCATTATTCCCTTTTGTATTTTGTGCTGTTAGCATTAATGGCAAAGTATTCACGTAGCTGTAGTATCCAATTCTATATGATTTTACATCTAATATAGCACTAACACCCATATTATACCCCTATTTGAAGTTGTGCTTCCCAAGGTAAAAACATACTATTTTAATCCCACTGTACGGACTAGCCTGTGGTCTGAACTGAACTTTTTTATATCTTGCAATACATAATCTGAATTTCTTTACAATCCCATACAGAGGGCTATGAGGCAAAACCACATGTTAGCCATCAATGTAACTTTTTTGTTTTCTCTGTGCCACAGAGAGGCTACTAATCAGTGTGCAGAGGTCACCCACCTGCCCTCTGGATCATAGTTCACACACACAATTAATTCATTATGGGGAAGAGTCCCTGCTGGAGGTTGAACTAGCCAATCCAGTTTTTTTGTGGTGAATGTCCTGCCACTGACCTGGAGAAATAGCTCCATTAGCCCAAACTCTGGTAAGTCACATTTCCTCATGCTCTTTTGTTTAATCAGCAGATAATATAAAACAATTAACAGCAAGCTAGGCCATCAAAGTAGTTATGATTATGGGAATTAGCTGCAGAAGATAGGATGGAATACAAATCTTAGCATTGAATGAAATGTCCTTTTGCGTGTATTGACACTAATAGGGAAAAACTGCCTTTGGCATGTGCATTATAAATATTGTATGAGGGAGGAAAATAATAAATAATTAGTATCTCTATTGTGCCTTCCGTCTAAAAACCTCAGAGGGCTTTACAAAAAAGTAATGAACCTTCCTCACACCTTTGTTATGTTAGGGAATTATTATACAGATAGGGAAAACAAGGCACAGAGAGACTGAGTGACTTGCCCAAGGTCACACATGATGTCTCTGAGGATAGGATTCCTGACTACCAGCCCTATGCCTTAGCCACAAGACCATCCTTCATTTAATAATGACTGATAACTAATAGATTATTCAATAATGCAGTACGATAGGACTTTGCTTACCACAAGTTAGGTTTTCTAAAGGTCTATGGTGTGTGTGTGTGTGTATACATATGTAGTGTGCTGGGAGCTATTTTTTTATCCCTTTATATCCAGTTCACATTTTGAGGGACAGGGAACCACTTCCTTAGAAAGTTTATTTTTAAAATAATGCCAGATGCTTGACATTCCTGAGAGTTTTGGAATGTTGAAAGCAGTCCTGGGGCAATGGATTAGTGGGCAGAGTGCAGGTGAGGCAGTCAATGATGATAAATACAATTTGTCACAAGGCTGTCAATACCACATTCTGGAGGTGTCAGTAGTGATTCCATAATTAAGGTTACGTTGAGATATACATTTGAAACAGGATTAAAATCCTTCTATTTCACTGGGAATTTTGTTTCCAAAAAGCACAGTGAGTTTTCAGATGACAATTGACTTTTCCATAATAATAATTATTATTAATTTTATGTATTTATTTTTGGTAAAGTATTTACTAATTTTTACATAGGAAATTTAAAATGAGACCCTTTTGCAATTTCTTACATGTTGCCTGGTCCTTGAAGCTAAAGGTCCAAGGTCACCACAAACACCCAGGTATATGCAGTAACCCTTTCATGCCCCCTCTCCATTTCCCTTCCCCATAGTGTCTTACTGGAGGTGTTAACCTTTTGCAGTGGAAATCTGACAGACATGCTCAGGTCTGCTAGATAGGGGTTCCACTCTGCAGATCCACAGGAAGCACATCCCAGAGGAAGAAATTGCCCCCGTAGCTCCATTCCTGCAGGATCTTAAGCTGCAAGTCTCCTCCTCCTCTCCTTGCCCTTGTTTGTAATGGAACATGATGGGAGTGGACAGGGAGAAGGAGAAAGTTACAGTTCAGGATGCCTTATGAGTGGAGGAAATAGTAAAGGTTTAATATACATTACGGAATCCATGGGAGCTTTCTCTCCATTAATAAAGCTATTAGCCCTTGTGTCTAGCTCGTACAATCTGCTCTTTGATTTCTAATACATTTGTCAGCAGTTGGAGGGGTGCTATGACCAATTATGTCTTACTGGATGTGTTGTGGTGTATGTATCGTATCTGAAAATAAACTAAATACATTATCTTGTGAAAGGAATTTCTGAACATACTGCAAGAACATATATTTGAATGTATATCTCTATTTAATTAACAGAGCAAAACTCACCTGGCCAGCTAGTTAAAAGTATGATATAAAGCTATTTCACAGCTATGCTATCAACAGATTACAGCATCTCTCTTTTGTTTTTTAATTCAGTTACTGGAGTACACTGCCACAAAACACTCATATTTATTATTTCACTACCTCAGAGAAACATATGTAGGAGAACAAACAAATACATTAGAAAAACAGAAATTTTGTCAATTACTATATATTTCTTTATGTTACTTATCTGTGTTTTCTGTTGGTTTGCCTACATTAAACAAGATGCAATACACCTAAGGTGTGCATATTGTAAGGCTGTATTTCTTTATTCACAGTTCTGGTGAGATATGCTTCAGTCCTCTGGTTTATGTTTACATTGGAAACCATCATAGCTTCACTGTGCCACTTTACTGACAGTGAGTAGTGCCTTATTGTACGAGCATTCCCATGGACATCAATGGGACTATGTAACAGTGTCTTGCCACGCCGACACAGGTATGGCTGCTGCCTCAGTTTCCTCAGAGCCTCTCTTTCACTGTTTAATGAGTTTAGCCCTTTGGCTAAACCAAAATGGTCCTATCCTACTGTGTAAGCAAAACAAGAAGTCCACAATACAAGTCTGTGACTCTGGGCATAGCCCTCTTGTTAGGGTCTGTGTAACCCTCCTCCCTTTGAGGAGTATAACCATGTCTAGCTGGCATGTCATGCTTTGGAGGAGCTCATGCTTTGGCCCTAGAAACCCAGAGTGAAGGTGACTGCCCACTTCAAATTCAGTGCTCACTGCTTCACTTTTCCCTCAAAGCCACCTCCTATATTTGTCTTGGCTCCACAACCCTTTCCCCTGTATTCTACAGTACGGCTCCCCCTGGACTCCTTCTCTGACTCCTCTTCTGGGTGTACCACAACTGGTCTTCAAAACCTGGCCACTGAAGAACCTCTCCAGCTAGCTGTACCCGGCACAGCAAGCAAAAAGGAGATCTTTTATATCCCTGGCCCCTTTCCCAGCATATTTTGTACCAGCCTACAGTTCCCTTGTTCCTCAGGGAACTACAACTTCCAGAATTCCTTTGTTCCAGGCTAGAACTCAGAACAGGACTAGGTTGGACCTGAGCCAGCATAAACCATAACAGTCTACTTACAGAGCAAGGTACTACTCAGCATGCATTAGGGCTTGTCTACACATGGAATTATTCTGGATTGTACACACATGGAGTTAATCAGAGATAGTCAATCAGGAATAACTCCATGTGTAGACAAGCCCTAAAGCAGGTAAAATCTAGCCCTACATTTATACGTGTGAGGGAGCACAAAGCATTTTGCTGGAGTATCATTTGCTCCAAATAAAATTCCAAAGCAAACTACTTTGCAGTATCCTGGATCAGTTGTTTATGTTAATATTTAGAAATGTTAGTGTTATTTCATGGGATTTCATTATTTCTAAGATGCCAATACTCATTATGATATATCAAAACAGTCATTCCACAACGTTTCTCAGCACCATCACATCTCTGCCGTAGACCAGTTTCCACTGCCATCTGAAATACAAGCCAGTTTCTCTTTCACACACAGTTACTGTGACTTCCAGGTGAAGGAAGGAAATCAGAGAGCAACTATAGTCTTTAAAGTGCTGTTTGGAATCTTTCCAACTCTAAAAAGCTAAGCAATTACCTGGTCAATAAAGGGACTGAGTGTATTATTCTTACCTCAGCTTGAGAATTAGATGGCAAAAGTGAGGTTTCATTTTCTGTCACACTTCCAGTAGGGCCGTTGCTTGGTGAGCTGGGCCCTGTTCCTGGAGAACTGCTACTAACTGATGACTCTGAAAAAAGATTAAGCACACAAAATGAATTTACAAGTAACACAGAAATCCAGCTGCGATTATGATGAACAATATATTGCTTATGGCATAGTCTTTCTTTTGTTGAAGAATAGTTTTCCTGTATGAATGGACTTTTTACTGTCTTAACGATTTTCTCTCAGTCCCTATTTGTTTGCAACCTTAAAAAGATAGATAGTTTCATTCTTTTCCCCTCTTGATCCCTTCTGCACAAAGCGGGAATTTATTACTTGAGTTTCCTACAAAGATGGCAAGTTACTCAGTGGCAGGCAGAGATGTACAAACAGAACTCCTAATGAGGAAAAAGGAAAGGAAGTACTTTTTATTGCATACTCTTCTGCCTCTGTGAGAGATCAAAATGACAGAAACAGTAGACTTGCAAAGGTCATGATAACATGTCATCAATTCATGAGGCCTACTGTCATTCCCTTGCTGTTTGGGAAGGGCTCCGGAGTATTCAGTTGTGAACTAACCTCTATATGAGTAACCAATAAAAAACAATACACCATTTGCAATACATCTCTGTCAGCAAGGTATGAGGGACTGTTTGCAGCATACAAAATCTTAAAATAGCATTTTGAGGGCTATAATTTACCCGGGCTTGGTGAAAAAATTCCCAGGAGTTTTGGTTAAGACAAAAAGTAATATAAGTTTAGGAAATGATACATCTGCTATCGGTGATGTATGTACCATGGGAAGATATTCTGCACTTGTAAAGGAATGGACTTGATGATCTAGTTGATCTTCATCACATCTAACTGTTATAAATCCTATATTGATGACAAGAGTTTTTGTACAGAACAAGGAAAGAATATAAATAACTAAAATTAGAATTGTATGGTGTTAGCAGAGATAAGAATATTTTACAGAACATCTTTCATACAAACTATCTCAAGAAAATTAAGATCATTTAGAGAATTTATTTAATTAGCCCGCTATCAATTTATGGCTATCACCAATTCTTTGCTCTCTTTTTGGGGTCAGTTTGTTAGGTCCCCACTCCTCTTGTCACTGAAGAAAATGGAAGTTTTGCTAGTGACTTTAAGGAACCATTCCAACTCCCAACTAGAGTACATTTCTGCAATTCACTATCCCATCAATAAACTAATATAGGTCTGGTCAGGAAATGTTTTTGCTCAAAAATATTTCAGGTTTTAATTTTTTTTTAAGTTAAACCCCAAACTGATAATTCTCGCTTTTCAGATTCTAACAATTTTATGATCATTGGGGGTTTTTGCATCAGTTTTACTTTAGTCAAAAAGCCATTTTCTTTCCAAAAAAAGGATTTAACAGAAAATGTTTGATCAGCTGTACTTTTAGCTGATGGGGGGCTATGTACAATGTATGATGGGGAAAAAATCACAATCAAGTCAATGGCAACCTTGTAAAAAGTGAGTCCTGGGAATCTATTTTCAGGCATATAAGCAATCATTGATAATAAGTCAGTGACAGAGTCAGGATTAGAATAGAAATGTCCCAACACCTAGTCATGTACTTTAACTATGACTATAGGTAATGCTCTCTTACTAAAATCATTAATGTTTTACTTTGAACCTCACTTGAAAATATATGTATCACAAAGGAATGGGTCACTCTAGAAATGTATGGGAAAAGTGTCAGTAAGATGCCAACCCTTAGATCCCCAACAAACTCAGCAATTACACTTAACGCCAGTGTTTGTGAAATTAATTGGGAATATCTTGATCAGACAGCAATGTTATGGAAAGCTCTGTATTCAGCTGCTCCCTGGAGATTAAGAACAAGAGAGTGATTTCTTTTACATTTGCACCCATGTCACAATCCCACAGCCTGTAATAAACACCGTGAAAAGCTGTCCTGAAAACTGCACTTATTGGGCAGGGAACTTAGTTTGTTTATACCGTGTTTTATCTACATGGTGATGTAAAATCAGTGAGATGCACTGATTTAATTAAACCCTTCCCTGACTAATGGATGCAGATATATATAACCAGCTGAGCAGTAATCAAGAGCCCTTATATACACAGGGCATGAGTCTCATCTCATTAAAACAAGTGTAAACCAGGTGTGATCCAGTGACATTGTAGATTCTCTTATTCTATTCAGATTAACGGGCCAGGCTCTGAAAGCATCCTATGTCTGCATGTTCAGGAGTCTGGATTCCAATGTGCTTGTAGGGGAGACATTTCAAAGCAAATTTCAGCCCTAATTTTGCAAGATAACATATATGATATTGGCACACTAACACTAAACATATATAACTACTTTATGAGCATACATAATATGCAAAAGTATACTTTATTATCCAAAGATAATTGGCCTCTTCATTTACTTAGTTCAAATGTGTGGAAAGGAATTCAAAACCAATTTTAATTAACCTAAAATCTTTCATTTTACAATTTTTTCCTCTCTGCAACTTTTCTCCCTAAGGTGAAAAACTTTTATGTTATAACTGCTAAAAGATCCCTTCTAATTACTAGCAGCACCATCTGCTATGACTGAAAAATGTGCCAATGAATATTTAAGCAGGTCTGTAAATACTTCAAGTCACATAATACCTTGGTGAGTTCTTAAAATCAAAAACAATTAAGGCTGACATTTTCAAACAAAGGGAACCAGGAGGAGTGGTCAAACATATGATTTCAAAAAGGTTGTGAAGAGTTACCCTCATTTCAAGTTCTTTCTTTTGAAAACATCAGACCTCACTCATCAAAATTGTTAATCCAAGCAACACTTCTAAGGAATCAGGTGTCCTCCACCGTGTTTGGAAAAATCATCAAGATGTTCAGAAATTTCTTTAAACTCTGGGAGATCTCTCACTTCAGAGAAAGCCTAACACAGGGAAAGACATCCCAAAGACTTAGGTTGAATTTATAGCCTGAACACTCCAAAAGAAACTAAGCTGTCAGATCACCCACTACAAACTAAGCTGGCAGATACATAAGACATAATATTGCCACTGAGGGCTATTGAATATTACAGAACATTTCCCTCTATAAAAAAAGAGTACAAGCCCGCTCACACAGCATAGCTCGGTTCCCTGGGAAAACACACAAAGCCAAACAGTAGGTGGAATTTCAATTACTTCAATGGAGTTGTATATGGACACATGCATTCCTGTCCAGAAAGCTTCATATGGTTTGTGGGTCCCTACACTTCAGAGGTCCCATAAAGGCCATTCGGTCTCCAGCAGCCTCCTCTGGCGACTAGCTCCAGAGTTCTTTCAGTGGCTGCCCCTGTACTGCCTGCCTCCCTCCACCAGGGGCTGCTGCTGAAAGTCAAGAGCCCAGTAGAGCATCCTCTCCAGCACTGTCAGCTGCCAGATGCTTCTCCATCATTCTAGCTCAGAGTGCCTGCAGCTGGCATTTGACAATGGGGAGAGCTGCAGCTGGTTACTTCAGGTTGCAACAGGGGACCAGCCCTCCTCTTGACTTAATGGATGATTAACCATGTGTGCTCAAGACTTGAGTATGCTTTGCATAGTCTTTAGTCAAGCAACTATAGATAAATTAAACCTGTGTCTATTACCCATGCATTAATTACAATACTGTTATCCTGCTCCGCTCCTCTTGGTTAGAAGAGCCCAAGAACACGCGAACACACACATAAGAGTGTTGCAAATAATGCTCTATCCTGTTTTAGTTTGAGAGAACATACTTATTCAGGCCATTATTTACGTATGTGCCTGAGTCCCATTGAAATTAACAGGATTTAAGCATGTGCTAAAGTACTTTCCTGAATCAGGACCTTAAATTGTATTGGCTTCAGAGCTGTTTGCAAACTTGTTAAACTACTGCATAGATTTGTTAAAATCTGTGTACTGTTCATTCTCTACATTCCTAAAGGTTTGCTTTTCCTGAAGAGATTAATTTGGGTTTAGCATTCCCTTTTTGGCTGGGAGTATGATGAGAGCTATTCATTCATTTCTTGTTCAAATTAAAGGGACAGCAATTTTGTTTATATTAAGTATTTTAATCTATTTTTCTGATAGTGCAACCTTTACATGGTATATATTAGTATTTAAATAGCATTTTTTTTATCCCTTTAAAGCATTATATGGGCTTTTCTGTTCCCTTGCTGTCTTTTGGGAGGGGCTTGGATTGCTCCTGCCTCCCTCCTTCCTCTTCCACTCTGTACATACAGCTGCCTTTTCAGTTTACACTTCAGCTTTGCTGTTGCTACTACTAAACACCCTCTTACAGAGCCCGAGGAAGAGCTTGTACACTCTCCGCAGAGCAGTACAGGAGAGCGATGCAAGAGATCAGCAATGAACCAGTGACACTGATTACACACACAGTGCTACCAACCCACACAGGAAACAAACAGAGAATCTTTTTCCTTCTAATCTCTCTTTATTCCAACAATTCTAGGGGTTCTTTGTTTTTGTACTTATTATTATATGTAAGAAAAAGTGTCCTGATGGAAGTGTGATTTTTAAGTTGACAGTGTCCTTCTCACAAGTGAATAAAGCAATTGTACCTTAAGTATGGATGCTTTTCTGACAGAGAAATCTCTCCACACCTATGTTCAATACACAATTACGTTTCCAGTAAACTATTTCTTAGGTCTTCTAAACTAGCATAGTAGTTTCAGCAGAATCTCTCCAGTCCTTAATTACCTGTCACTTCAAACAGTCTCTTCTTGAATGAACTGACATTTCCATCCTTCCGCCTGAGTAAGGGGCTGCTTCTCCTTTCTGTCACCTTCTGTTTTAACCTGGAACGCACCTTCAAGTTGGGCTCTGAGGCTGGGAATTAAGAGAAGAAAATGGAGAATTTAAAATTAAAAAGCCGTTTCACCAAGCAGTGCTTCCTCTCCTTCAAGTACCCCTCCCTCAGTCCCCAGCTGATCAGAGAAGAGGGAGCAATTTAATTACAGCTCCTCAGCTCCCACAAATGGCTCCAACCCTGCGATGGTGGATGGGAGGAGGATTGAGGCAGTTGCAAAGCTGCTGCTCCCACTACTGTTACCACTTCATACCTAAGATCGGACCTAAACTCTGAGCAGACCAGAGGAGGAAGGAGGAGCTTAAAATATGCTCTTCTCAGAAATGGTGCCACTCTAGAAAGCTCCCTTAGCCATCCCCTACCCTAGCCCTGAGCCAACAGTAGGAGACAGCAGAGAAAGTAATTTATTTTTATTTCCTTTTTTTCTTCTAAGAAAAAGCACTGAATCTCTGTTTTTTAATTTTCTGTGGTTATTATTCTGCTTGAATGGTATATATGTACCTAATGTATTAGGGGGGGATGTTCAAAAGTGCTTGAGAGATTTAGCAGCACAAAGCCCATTAAAAGTCAGTGAGACCTGTACTCCTAAAACCCTTAAGTTCTTTTGAAATTGCCTCTAAACAGATATGATTCCCCATATACTTCTCCCTCTCTTTAATGGGAGACCTACCACACTGTCAAAGCTATTTATAATAAGAGTGGCATTTTGGTGGTTATGTTAAAGAAAAAAAAGAAAGAAATGTCACTAGTCAGCCATTGAGTTTATTTTTGTTTCCAGTCCTTAGTGAAATCCCTGCTATTTCTCTCTCTCTCTCTCATCCCAGCTGTGATACAAAGAAAAGTATCTCAACATGAGGATAGACAACATTTTCTATAGCAGTTAATAATCAGCAGAAAATGTGGGTTATTAATATGCAGTTTTATCATTAAAATTATCCAGAGGCCAAGGAAAGCTTTATTCTACTACATTCCTACTGTAGGTGAAAACTGGTAACAGTATAGTTGGGAATCCCCTTCAGGGTTTAGACTTTGGTCTGATGGTAGAAATAGGAAAAAGCCTCTGCTGCGGCCTTTTGATTTCTTATAGGCATACAATTTATATCAAAGCCCATTGGGAGAACGTTTCTTAGTGAGCTGTTCTGAGCCCGAAACCTTCAGTATTTTCTGAATAACTGCACTTATTGCTGTACTCTGAGAATATTTATACATGAAAATATAAACTCAGTCTGAAAAGGAAGAGGTAAGATCAAATGCCAGGAATTTTAGGATTATATTTACTGTATTCTGGGCAAGTTCTTCCACCTTTTTCCTTTACTAAATGGACAGTCTTTGAATATGAATGCTAGAGACCAGGTTTTGTGGTGTTTATTAATTTGTGGCCTCTCTAATATGAAAAAATGTTTCATGTACCCATTTATCTGCTCTTCTAAGTAAGCCTGTATCAAACAGACTGCTAAGGATTAGTGCAGCCACCAAGCAGGTAAATTTAGGGTAGAATTTGTTTATGTTTCATTGTCTGGCCATGTATCTTGGCTCATCAATATCTTAACATGTAGAGGGTTGGAAAATAGGATCAGTTCTCTGTCTGTCTGTCTGTCTGTCTGTCTCTCTCTCTCTCTCTCTCTCTCTCACACACACACACACACACACACACACACACACACACTAACTATCTCTCACATGCTCTCTCTCCAGTGTGTGTTTGTGTGTGCACAGGCGCGCACACACACACACACACACACAGAGTTAGAAATGGAGGAAGAAAAGGAGGAATGAAATCCAGGCTACAATGAAGTCAGTAGAGTTTTGTCATTGACTTCAGTGGGGCCTGGAGTAGGGCCTCTCTTCTCACGTGCACTGTGAAGGCATTTGTTTCCTGTTGTTCCATTACCTTCTACAGTGATGAGCACATTAGAAATATCTGAGCTAGATCAATGGGGGTGCCAATAATTTATTATATTTAGCCGCTCAAAGAGTCCTACAAAATGTTTAGTAAACTCAGGACTGGTTGGATTCCCAATGTCTCTAGCCAATATTTGTCATGCCTCTTCTCATGGTGCTAAATAGTTCCTGAGAAAACAATGCCTCCTGTGTGGTCTACAGTTTGTGCTGCTTTCAGAGGAACCATATAGCACCCTGACACAAAAATAGAAATCTTTGAGGAAAACTTTAAATTTAACTTTGATTTTACACTTTATCAGTCAGTATATGACTCATCCACAGGAAAGCAAATCTGATTTATTTCTTTAGAGAGATACGGTCTTGATACAGAACTGTCAACTTACAAATTAACGTATGATAAGATTACATTGGTGTACTAGGAACATATCTATGTGTGCTCAAACCATGAATCTCATCTAGTTATGATTGCATTTGGAAGCAAATTAACTCATATATTGTGCTGACTCAGTTTGCGGTTAGGGTTCATTCTATTTATAATTCTCCAAACTCCCAAGCTGCAGGAGAAGATTTCCATACCAGTGACTAACTAATGTGATGTAAATCCTCTGGGTCCAGAGAAAAAGCTCTTCAGCATTCATTGGGGAGAAGTTCTACTTGTATATGAATGTATTTCATGCCCAGTCACACTGATTGCCTTTCTATTTTTAACCATGTTGCCATCACACTCTGCATTTCAATCAATCACATAAACAGAGACGACAGTCTTTTATGTGGATATCTGAGTATATGCACCAGCTGAGAAGAGAACCGGTGCATAAAAGAGGAATATCATTATTTAAATGAAAACAATAAATTTTCAAATGAAGAGGAAGAAAACAACCCGTTTTTTTAATATTCCAAATAAAAGATAAAAATTAAAGCTTTAAGGAGTATGAGGTTCAGAAACAGACTTTCTTGAATATCCCTTGTGAAATGCAGCAAACAGAGCACTATGCCAGGCAGGACTCTTGATGATAAGAGGTGAAAACTCAGATTTTAATACAGCAAGAAGAGGATGTTAGGGCAGATGAAACAGTCAACTCAATAGGGTTGAGGAAACAGTCCTGGGTTCTAATCATGGCTGAGAAATCAATTTGGTCTGTTACCTTGGAGAAGTCCACAGGGTAAAATCATAGCCCTGCTGAAGTCATGACAAAATGCTTATTGACTTCAACAGGTCAGGATTTCACCCACAGTTTATTCTGGTATCAGGATTTCAGGTCTCACTTTATTCTGGTATCAAAAGATTGTAACAACAGGTATCTATCAGCTGTTTTGTAAGCGTTAAAGAGATACTGCCAGGTAGTTTAGACTCCAAACATAGGTTTTGTTCTTAAAAAAGGTTTATCATAGTTCAGTATTCATATAAATGATTTGTAGAATTAACATTTCATTGTTTGAATTGAGTGAAATGCTAACAAGTAAACTGAAAACAAAAATAGGGAAAAGTAAATTATATGTTTACATTATTTCACATCTGATATTCAAGCTTTTTTATTAGTAATTCATATAAGGATTTTTCAAAAGATTTACTATATCATTTTTAACATTTCATTGTCCCTTTATTTAATTAATGTTTATAAAGTGCTTGGAGATCCCTTGGATAAAGATGCTAAAGAAGTATTAAAATTATTCAGTAGTAGGTTTTAAATGAATATTTGGTATGATGGTTTAACTATTGGCTCTTAGAAGTAACCTTTGTTATGTTCCATTATCAGTCAAAAAAGACTATTATGACTCCATATAGTGGTTCATCGACACATTAAGACCCTGATTCAGCATTGCATTTAAGGGTCTACAGCTAGATTCAGCCTGGCTGGTACAGGATGGCGTAAATTCCACCTTCCTGAACCAGCAGTCCCTTACAAGCATAGGCACCGACTTTTGTCGGCACCGGTGGGTGTTCGCGCCCCTGGCCCCCCCAACTCCACCCCCGGACTCACCCCTTGCACTTCTCCTGGGCCGCTTACCCCCCGCCGAACAGCTGAGAGGTGGGCAGGCAGCGCTAAAAAAAGCACCTTTGGCAGGAGGCGCCTCCGGTGGCGCCGAGAACACGGAACCCAGAAGGTGAGTTGTGGGCGGGCGGCGGGGCTGGCGGGGAGCTGCCAGTGGGTGCTCAGCACCCACCAATTTTTCCCCATGGGTGCTCCAGGGCTGGAGCACCCACGGAGTCGGCGCCTATGCTTACAAGCCAAGGAGGATGCATCCCTAAATCAGGGCAGAAGGTGTTTCCACAACTGCCCTTCATTGGGGAAGCTATGCAGGGATAGGGCAACTTAAGTTTCTCTCAGGGCCTCCATAGCATCTCTGGTGGCAGCAGCAGAAGTGGGATTATGCTAAGAAGCCAGCATAAACCAGAGATGAATCTAGCTCATAGCTTGTAAAGAAATTTGCATCTGGCTCTCAGCTCCATCAAGCTTTTGCATTGCCAGTCAGCACAGCACTTTGAGCTAGATGCACAAAGGGACTTAGATGCCTAAATGCCTCTTTAGGCACCTAACATCAACATTTAGGTGCCGCTGGTATTCACAAAACCTTCACTGTCTTTCTGCCTAGCCTCTGGGTGCCTAAATTTCTGCCACTAAAGTCCCCTAGGCATCTAAGTGGGCAGGTGCAAAATCGCCTACATTCAGACACTGCTGAGTCTGTCATTCGGTGCCTACCTCATTCCTAAGCTATGGCAGGATTCCCAAACTAGGTGTTCCCCTGCCTGTCTCACAAGTAGGGCCCGGTCTGGTAGGAATTCTCTGAGCATGACTTAACTCTCACAAAAGACAGCTGGGTACGAGACCTTTTGGGGCTGGCTGTGTATTTCCCAGTATACCCAACAGCCCAGTGGAGAGCATAACCCTGGGCTGTGGGAAACCTAGATCTGAATTCCAACCCTGCCTGATTTGGAGCAGGAATTTCAAGCCAGATCCCAAGTGTGTGCCCTAACCACCATGCTAATGAGTATTTTAGGGTGCGTTTCTCTGCCTTTTAAGCTGTTCCACTTGGTATAAATAATTAACTATTCATTGGAGCAATGACTTGAACCTGATTTTCCCACCTCCCAGGTGAGTACCCCTAACTACTGGGGATATTTTAATATTGAATTTATACAAAGTGGAACAGCTTAAACAAGAGAGACTGAGAGACTCGTCTCTGAATACCCAACAGCCTGGTGATTTGGGCACTCTCCTGGGAAGTGGCAGGCCCTGAATTCAAGTCCCTGCTCCAGAGCAGGGATTTGAAAACAGATCTCCCACATACCTGGCTAGTTTAGGTGGCTTCCTTTCTGGCTTCTGTGAATCCCTTTCTTAGGTGCTTAACTTTTCCCATACAATGCATGGAGCCTGGGCACCCAGTTTAGGGCTGTGAATTCTACTGGGCAGAAGAGCAGCTAGGAGTTGCAACACCTAACTCCATTTGTGGATCTAGCCCTTTGTGTCTAGTGTTGCTGGTATCTCTCCAATTTAAGAAAGGGAAAATGTATCATTCAAGTTTGCTTTGGATAAAAGGAAGCAAAAAGAAAAGGTTGGTGGTAGACAGTTGGTGGAGTGTCAATGCACTGGAGAATCATTCTGCACATGCAACTCATTTGCAGTGTGTATTCAGGTCTAAAATGTTATGGGCTATTTCAATAATGTTGTCAGTTTAGCATCCCATCGTTATCAGTTTGCTTAGTGTCTACTGAAATGCTGACCATAAGGACCTCATTCGATATTACTTCTCCAATCTACTCGAAATGGGCTACACCTAGAAATCACGCTACACCTGTTTTTAATTTAAACCAGCACATAAGAATTAGAGGCAACTCAGGAGGTCAGCTAAGAGGAATAGCAAGAGTGCTCTAGTTCGTTGAGCTGAGAGAGGCAGGTAGCTCTGCAGAGATGATGTTTTGGATCCTAGAGGAAGGAGGGTGGGTTACGTCAGAACGAATTTTGGAATTTTGAGGTAGGTGGCTGTGGAGTGCCCTTGCAGAAGATGATGTTACTACTCCCTGCTATAGAGCTGTATGAACCATTAGCAAGGAAGCCAGTCGCAATGGGGGTGGACTCAACCAAATGGTAGGTTAAAACTTTGTGACACCCACTCCTTACACCATTTCAAGTTGCTCTCTAGGGCAAGTGGAAATTTCCTTATTGGTTGGGTGAGACTTACAATAGTTCACACTTAGGTAGTCAGTGACCTGTAGGGAGACAGTACTGCAACAAAGAGCAACAATCCTATACTGTTGACATTAGAAAGAAAATATGACACTGCATAAGTACAGATGATTTCACTGATATCACTCCTCTTACTCAACTGTATGACATCCCAAGTAGGTCCAGTCTCTCATGAATAGTGTGATGATGTAACACAAGCATGGGAAACAGAAAAGTAATACACTGAAATCATGTCACATATTACAGTGTTCTTAATTACTTGCAATTTACAGATACTGGTGTTAAAGAATGCAGTCCAAGGACTGGATCACTTCCCCAGTGTGCAAACAAGGCTGAGATTTCTTGGCTAGGATTACCTTGACCATTTCTTTAATTAAACATACTCAGATATTTAAGGATCCTGTTTTAGGAATCAAAACACCTAACACTAAAGGGGGAAAGCCTTATAAAGGAAGGGTGTTTAACAGATAATAGTACACTGCTTTCTGATGGTGCCTGGAAAACAGTAGTACTTTTGTATCAGAAAAGTATGTGCCAATTTCAAATCAGCATTTAATGAACCCAGGCAGGAAATGGGGGATGGGATGGGGTATAGTGAGCCGGTCCTCATCTTGAGGCTAAAACCATATATAGGAAACCTGAGGAGCAGAAAGTGAGCTTTTGTCAAGGTTTAGGATGGATCTATAGTGAAAGCATTTCCTTTTACTAGCTCACCCAGGCTGGTTTTAGAAAATCGTAGGGAAGCAGAGGTAGTTGACACTAAATTTGGCAATAGTGACTGTTTAATTTTTGTAAAATTTAACAGGCAGCAACTTCTGTATGTTTCCAAGATTTGTTGCATTCCATGTAAGAATGTCAATTTGTTCCCTATTGCTCATGCTAAAATCACTATTTCTGAGTTCATTTAGAGAAATAATAATGAGGAATGTTGTGATGTGTTTAAGTCCACAAAGAGAAATACGACAAAAATAAATAATTAGCATACTATTTAGTAATTTTAATTGCTGGTTGGTATTTTCTGTTTATTTTTGGTTACAGATGGCCAGTTTATTTGGGGCATGAAGGGTCATATTTTAAATTGATTTGAATATCTTATGTGGTATTAACATAATATATTATATTGCACTGACAAAGAAATAAAATTGCTGATATGACTAGTAGTTGTATTAATAATCATTTAAATTGTTTTTAAACTTACAGTGTTATATCTTAGAAGTATCAATAAAGGCAATAACATTTTCAAGGGCTAATTTTCAATAAGCAGGATAATGCTTTAGACTGGAGCAATTTACCAGTCAATTATTGAAATAAAAAAGAAACCTTAACATAATACAAGACTGGTTATAATATATTCTCATCCCCAAAAAATAGTGGTTTAAAATATATAAATAAAAAGGGGGTAACACGTAACTCTGGTACATTCTATGAAAGTAAAGGTCAGGGAGATAGTCTTTTAAAAATATATATCATTTTGGATACTGAGGGCCTCCAATTCTTCTCCTAATTCTTTGTTTCCAGAAGCCTGAGCCTGCATCCTGATTTAGGTATGTTTGTACATTAATATGGGTGGGGCAACCACAGCAATACTTGGGGAAACCAAGGCTGTTGAAGAGAGGGGACTGCCGCTATTTCAAAGAGCAACAATCTGAAAACTACTAGGGATAAGCATCTTTGTCCCTTTCTGTCCCCAAAGGATCCGGGAGGAGGCTGGGAAAAACACACATACACACTTCCCCAATAAAGGCAGCCGAGGGAGGAGGACCTGTGCCACATCAAGAGTCTGAAGCTAAGGTGAGTGCCTCATTTCACCTCATCAGCATGCCATTCCAGTGAAGACGGCTGAAGAAAGAGGAGCATATTTGCTCCCCAAGAGTCTGGGGAAGCAAGGGTGGAAAAAGGGCTCAGGAGACAAACACACACACTTACACACACACACTTACACACACACACACACACCCTCAGAGGTAGGAGGCACCAGAAGCTCCCAAGTGCTTCCCAATAACCGAGACAGCATAGAGGGCACAAGATTACCACACCTTCATTAGTGAGAAGGGTGGTTGACGCTGCTGTGGGCTCCCTCCTGAAGAGTCTGGGATGCCTAGGACCCTTCCAAAGATGGCAGAGAGCTGAGGGAAAGGGGTTCAGAGAGCAGAGTTGCCCGCTTTGAGCTTCCTGCTCCCTCAATAGCTTGCTGGAGAGCCAGTGGCCCTTACTTTACTGGAGGTGTGTGAGGATCTCAACTTCATCCCAGGGTGCACTAGGTTCTGGGAGAGGCATAAATACTCACTGTTCTGCCTGGTGGTTTCTGGCTGCTGCTATTTTAACAGGGCCGTAATGAGGGTGAGGCGAGTGAGGCACTCGCCTCGGGGCGCACTGCTGGCAGGGGCTTAAAAGCCTGCTGACAGGTGCGCGCCCGTCCTCCCCCGCCGCCGAAGCCGCCCCAGCTTACCTGCGGGTGGTCCGCCGGTGTGCGTGCAGGAGGCCCTCCTCCGCCGAATTGCCGCCGAAGCCGGCAGCGGCGGACCTCCCGCAGGTAAGTGGAAGCGGCTTCGGCGGCAGGTATCCAAAAATAGACTCCGCCGAACTGCTTGCCTGCGGGAGGTCCGCCGGTGCTATGGCTTCGGCGGCAATTCGGCAGAGGGTAAGAGCCCCTAGGAATTTCTGCGCCCCTGCCTCGGGCACAGAAATTCCTAGTTACGGCTCTGTATTTTAAGCTGCCCCAGCCTCTTCAGCCACCTCCGAATATCTGTATTTATTAAAGGCCAAGATATGCCATTTAGTTCTCCTGACCCTTTGATTCACTAAGTGACCTCTGTGCTTAGAATGTTACTTTCCAACAAGATCCAGTAATGGGGAGTTAACTCTTTGGATTCTATGGGCATCTCTCATGGCTGGCACTCTGGAAAATGCCAGCACACTACACTAAAAGTTCACTGGCTCTTTAATTCTGATATTTTAAAATGCCATTTCAGGTTAAAGTTAGATTTATGAGCAAGAAAGCCATTTGTATTATTTCCTCTAAAGCTTGTCCAAGAACTACACGGAACATCCATTCGGATGGGCCTGACTGTTGGGTGGTCCCAACAAGGCTAGAGCATCACGTACTGTGGTGAAGGATGAAGATGCTTTATTTTTCTGGCTTGCATCACCTAATGTGTTTTCAGCATACGCAGAAACTGTTTCCTGATCAGCCGCTTGGTTAAAAGGGAATGTTGATCACATGTGAAACCTTTTAGCCCTTTGCTTTATTTTAGTTTTGTAAAAGGTAAAATGCTTTATTTACTCAGGCTAAGGTAAATATCCAACTCCTAAATAAAAAAACAGGGTTAGTGAAACACATGTTAAAAACAGCTAATTAGATTAGAGGGGCTATTTCAGCCCTTTAGCTTTCTTCAGGCTATGGAAGCAGATTTAACAAGATTAGTTGTTTTTCATCTATAGCCTAAAGGTTCAGAACTGAAATCTTCCCTCAAGCCCTTCTGTAAATTTCTACCATACATTTTAGAATCTCCCTCCCTGTTTTTCTTTGTAGTCTACATATTAATGTAAAACCTGTTTCATTGGCCGTCCAAGGAAGCATTAAGCTTGCCTAATGAAGTCTTTGCTGATTTAGGTATGTATATTTTATATTGTACCATATCCTCTTGCAGAGAATTAAGTGCCTTTTAAATCTAGGGAGGTGGAGCAAATGATGAACACTGGGTTGGAGCCTCTATTGACATTTGGCCTCTTTGTGTCACTTGGGAAGCAAAGGCAACAGATTCTGGTTGCCAGCTGCCAGAAGAGAATTCCCTGGCTATGGGGAGCTCTTGGTGGGTGTGTATTGGCCAGATCTGGGCCCCGCATCTGCTTTGACAAAACTCCCATTGACTTCAATGGGGCCTGGATTTTACCTATAAAGCTTTAATACATATGAAATTAGTGGGCAGCAGGTTTAAAACAAATAAAAGGAAGTTCTTCTTCACACAGCACACAGTCAACCTGTGGAACTCCTTGCCTGAAGAGGCTGTGATGGCTAGGACTATAACAGGGTTTAAAAGAGAACTGGATAAATTCATGGAGGTTAAGTCCATTAATGGCTATTAGCCAGAATGGGTAAGAAATGGTGTCCTTAGCCTCTGTTTGTCAGAGGGGGGTGATGGATGGCAGGAGAGAGATCACTTGATCATTAACTGTTGGGCCCACTCACTCTGGGTCACCTGGCATTGGCCACTGTCGGTGGACAGGATACTGGGCTGGATGGACCTTTGGTCTGACCCAGTACGGCCTTTCTTATGGTCTTATGTTCTTATATTATGTAGGATCCATAGACCACATTGTGTTTTGGGTTTGCTGGAGTCTTAGGCATGTGCATACCTAGCACCAGGTCTTTAACTGCCCTTAGCAAAGCTGAGGTGTCTCTCTCTTTCTTTCCCCGCCACACCATTCATAATTTGAATATATTTCAGCTCAAGGCTTACATACATTAATGGGATGAGATAACTATGTAATTTATGCAATGGAGCTATTTATTCACATTGCTTTCACATAAGTTTGTATGTAACCACTCCATGTACTGGCCTCCAATAAAAGTCAATTTCAATAAGAACTATGTGCATGAAGTGTTTCCCTGATCAGACCCATAATTTTGGTGTTAGCCTACAGAAAAGTTTGTTATATTAAGTTATGGTGTGATTCTATGACTTAATGGCTTGTCCTAAATTTTCCTGTGGCATCACAGGGAAAGCCAGATTATTTTAAAAGAGGATCCTTTCTGCTATAAGAAACAGAGGAATAACAGGTAAATAAAAAAACAGTCTTGGAATATGGGAGGGGAGAGAGATCATGAAAACATCATGCACATGCACCCCTCAAATGTAGAAATTTTGACCCCACTTTAACATTATGGGAGGAAAAAGGTGCAGCAAGTCAATTCCTTGTCAGTATACCTGTGTGTGGGACAGCCTTGATTTAGTTAGTTAGGGGTCGGGTCAGGCTTATGGCTGGCAGTGCTTCTTGCTTTAGAGGAGATATCCCTGCATTGGATTAACATCATCCCCACTTCCGCCCCAGTGTACCCAACAGTGCTAGCTGGGAAACTACACAAAGCTACACTTTCTGTGGGTGTAACTAGCTAGTCCCACTCCCGATTGCACTCCCCCCTAACATCCATGGAGTCATTACACTTTACACAAGCAAAATGACTCTCTCCATTGCATAAGTGCCAGAGCTAATCCCCTTACCCTGGCACTCCAAGCTTTTGCAGGGCCACAATTTGACCCTTAGATGCTTGTTTTGTAGCCTGCAGAATATTCATGCTCACTTCCTCTAGTCCCCACACAAGAAGGAATTATTTAATGTGATGATTAAATCCCAGGAATCTTAATCTAGGAAAAAATCCAACAGTAATAACTCATCTGATGGCAGGCAACAAACTACAACACTATTTCGCCAGCCTGCAGAAGACCAATATTAAACATCACCACCTTCTCCCCGAATTTAAAAGGACATAAATTTCCTCAGTAGATGAAAGTTCAGGAGGTCTACACTATCTAGGCATACAGCTTAAAGTTGTTCAGAGGTAAGACAGAATGTCAGCATGTAGGGACTTTGCTATAACAGTACATGATGCCAAGAAAACTAAACACAAAAAGCAATATGTCTTGATTTCAGCATGGATAACACTGGGCCAAATTCAGATCTGGTATAAGAATGTGCAACTCCATTGAAGTCAGTGGAAACTGAATTTGGCCCTGAATATTTGTTAAACATATGTTTCAATAACTCCTATGATTATGCAGGTATGAAGGCTGATTTTGTAAAAGGAACTCTCGTGTTAATCAAAGGGAGGGAGAGAAAACCACCTGTTTAAACTCTTAATTAGGCATAGATACTGCACATCCACAATGAGCTTAATTAAAACAAGTTTACTCTCAGATATGCTCTTTTTGTTCTGGGATATAATTCCAGGTCCCTAAAACTTAATTAGCTAAATATACAATGTAACCTTCCATCTGGTAGAGTAATTTAACTGGAATAATTGTATACCACCATAACTCAACGAGACACTGAGGAAAAGCATTGAAATGCTATTTCCTTTCCTTTGGAAGAGAATTATGTACAATTTCAGCATGCTTTGCATTTCTAACAGTTAAAGCCAACAGGGAGGTATCACTCTCATTTATATTACTTTCCCATGAGAAAATCAACAGCAAAGTATAAAGCTTGTGCCGTTATTCATGAACAACTCTGTAATACTTATTTGGCTTTAGCCAGAACATGTTATTTGGCAGCTAAACCCTTTAATTAGAGTTGTGGGTTTGAACAGATTTTCATTGAAGCTATGTTTTGTAGGAGCTTAGAGAAGTATAATCTTTACTAACCAACATATTCTATTTTGGAGGGGCTGATGTCATGTGACTTCCAGTAGTCACCTCTCTCTTTTGTCACCTTTCTATATGCTTTGATTTATTTTCCCCAGTTTTCAACTTTTCCCTGCCACTGGTACAGTAGTGGTGAAATCCTGGTTCCACTGAAATCAAGTGGATCTTTGCCATTGAGTTTAATGTGATCAGTATTTCACCCCTCATATTTTGACACTCTGGGAACTCTCTTATTTGTAGGGGAGAGATTTTCAAAAGCCCCAAAAAGATCTAGGAGCTCATGTTTCACTCACCTGCCATGGGATTTGTGCTCCTAAATTCCTAAGGTACTTTGGAAAATCTTCACCTATATGTATGTATTATGTGATCTATTCTACACCCTTACTCAAGGCAAGGGATCTTTGCCTGAATAGAGCATATAGAGAAAGGGGCCCAATGTCTGCTGCTTGATTTTTGATGCAGAGCATGTTCATATGTGAAAGCCTTTTTGGAAAGCTTTCTGTGTAACAAAATCTGCATGTATCATGTTAAACAATTCACTAATGTAAAGTACATAGGGTGCAGTTTTGACTATTTGTTTTCTACTTAGTAAATGAATTAGTGTGAGCGCAGAGAAGAGTAATACAAATAATGACAGGGCTGGGAGGACTGATGTAAGAAGAAATGATTATGAATATATTGCCATCTATAAGTGTGGGTCTTTAGAGATGTGGTAACACAGTTTCCTTTGCTGAGGAACTTACAATTTAAGGACCTGATCTTGCTGACACTTATGGCTGTGCTAATTTTATTCATGAGAAGTCCAATTGGTGTCTGTGGTTATGTGATTAAAGGTAAGCATAAGTGTTGATCCTGCATCAGAGCTGAAATTAGATATCACTCAAAATACATTGTTAACTGAGAATTCAAGTTTCTCATGTGTATTTCCTGTCAACTCTATCACTTAAAATCACCAAAGTAATATCCAAGCCAGCCTCCATTCATAAGACTTATCATCCAATCACCATAAAACTCTGCAGCACTCACAACCCAGAAAATGAAGGAGACAAAGGGAGCATTAAGAAGACAGTAATGGGACTAACTTTGCATGGTTTGGCTAAATGATGACTAATTGGAGACACAGTAATCATCTATCCACTAAGGAGGCAGAGGAATTATTTAGTGTAATACAAGGTGATGTAACTACAAGTAATGGGACTAAATTAAGAAAAGAACATTAGCGTTAAAATGTACTGGGGGTGGGGGGAAGCATCCTGAAAGTGAGCTAGAATAGTCATTTAAAGGGAACCCTTTTGTTTGACATACTGAAAAGTAGAGCGTCTGAATAAAATACATTACAAAGACAATCTTCCGTAGACTGGGGGTCTGAACTAAGGGTTTCATCCTGCTGGACTTTAAGTAAGGATCAAATCCTAATAGGGTGAGTCCTTTCTGTGATGCTGTCTTTAGGTTCATTTTATCATATTGCTATTTTTGTGTTAGATTATTTTGCAGTGCTTTACAGACTAAACTGCAGCAACACAACATTTACAACTCTAACTCAGGTAGCTACAGAACATTAATAGTACCAAGTAGATTGCAACAGTATTAGATTTCTTTAGAGCTATTGGGCTCCAGCACAAATTCATTGCAACCTTCCTCTAGCCTTTTCATTATATAAATCTGGAAGAAGCTGTTAACATCAGTTTGCTTCAGATTCATTCTTTAATCAAAAGTGAAAGTCTCCTCTGTTTCTCAAACCTATTATTACTAATTATGCCCTCCAAACTTATCAATAGAGACTTTAACAAGCCTAAAAATTCCACCTAGTAATTAGCTGTTACAGGAGAAGAAGAGTCTTGAAGCAAATGGCCTGGGAATCAGGAGTTTGACTTTTATTCCCAGCTCTGCCAAAGATTTCCTGTGTCTCCTTGGGCAAATCAGTTAGGGCAAAATTCTCAAGAGTGTCTACTAAATTTGGCAACCAGTTTTGGGAAGCCCTGGATTGTCAGCACCTCAAAGTCAGATCACAAATAAGGAGAAGTATGTTTTCTTTTCACTGTTTTAACAACAAATATGCCCTTGCCATTTAATAACAGTGTACACTGTCCTAACCTCTAAAAGTTTTTGTATATGCCCAAAGAACCTGAAAATAACTCCCTTCTGGAAATCTGGTAATTGAAGATTTGGGCCCTTTCTAGACTTTTTAAACGGAAGTTTTGCAATGAGGAGACCCAGAAGAAACCTACAAATACAGTCTTTTCGTATACTATTACTTCACGAGGGTGTTTTCCTAGAAAATGTAGACAGAGGCAAAATGAGGTGGGGGTGTGGGTGAGGAAGGAGAGGAAGAAAAGCCTTTCTCACACAAAATGTTTTTCTTCTCAACTGCAGTCACTCTAGCAGATTAGTGAATCCATAAGAATAGCAGAAACCACAGTAAGGAACAAGTTTAATTACTTTCTTTAAAAAATACATTTGCTGAATTCTGATATAGGAATCTTCTACCCCACCATAATAAAGCCAGATTACCTGCTAAAACTGTGTTGTTAGTATGCTGCCTAATCAGGCTAGTCCAGTGTGGTCCCATTGTTTTTGTGTTTGGAGCTTCACTGTACACAGCACACCTTTCCTCTCCTTTACAAATGAACTTTTTGCTTACACTTGGTTTGTATTTTGCAGTCTGAAATAATATAACCCAGCATCAAAACAGCACCTTGTGCTATTACTAACTAAATATACCGTGCTGAGTTTCATCCGTACACACTTTCAACATTTGGCTAGTAAGCCGCAAACAATTTTCTTGGATAGTACTAAACCACAGATGAAAGTTTGCAGTTGAGTCCACTAACAAAGTAAGGCACTAAAGACACAGAATCTGGAGAGCTCCTTACAGAAATAGAAGTGTTGATCAGTAGCATTGGTTTTCAATGTCTGCTTCAGGCAGGGGCGGTGCCAGCTTTTTTGCCACCCTAGGCAGCGGTGGGCGAGGCTGCCACCAAAATGCCGCTGAGCACCCTGGCGGCAGAAGAAGCTGCCGCCGAAGTGCCGCCGGGGTCCTTGGCGGCACTTTAGCGGCCGCTTCTTTGGCCACCAGGGATCTCGGCGGCATTTCGACGGCAGCCTCTCCCGCCGGCGGCCGCTGAGAGACCTGAAACGCTGCACCCCCAAATCCTGGCACCCGAGGCGACCGTCTAGGGTCGCCTAATGGTAGCGCCGGCCCTGGCTTCAGGCATCTGTGCTGTTGTGCAGTAGTTTTCAACCTTTTTTTCATTTGCAGACTCCTAAAAAATATTGAATGAAGGTGCAGACCCCTTTGGAAATCTTAGACATAGTTTACAGATGCCCAGGGGTCTGTGGACCACAGGTTGAAAACCACTGCTGTAGAGCTATTAACTTGCAATTTATGCTTAGTGCGAGGAAAATAACCTCCAAAACATCAGTCGTTAGCCCTAGCTAGCACTCAGGTGAAACACAAACTATTATAACTCTAGAAAAATGAAAACATTACCCTCAGTAACAATTTCAAGGATAGCACCATAACTAACAGTTTATAAGAGCAACACACAATTTAAATATGAAAGTAACATGCAGAGAGGACAAGAAGCTGCCATTAGAATGTTGCAATATAAAAGGTATTCAAAAGTCTAGTCTTTTGAATGCCAGATCAAGACTCCAACCCATGGTGGTGTCCTCTGGAATTTCTTCCAACGAATGCCAAGAAATGATGCAAAATGAAGGCAGAGGCTCCATCTATAAGCAAAGTTTAAAAAAGGCACATGGCTTTAGTTAAAACAGAGGGCTAATCTTCATTTGGAATTTACTGGCTTTTGCTGGTTTGCATCAATACTAGAGCATAGAAAGTGAAATGTTACAGTTCCAAGAAAATGCAAACATTCTGGCTTTATGCCAGAACGTTTTGTATTGTTTCAACAAGGTGAAAAGTAAGTTTTGTTAGAGAAGAACTCCTCCCCCATTAAACCCATCTGGTTTGCTATATTTTTGCTCTTATTCGTTTTAAAGGAGCCTAGTCTAAAGATAACGTCTTCCCAGTTAGACATACAGAGAATTATGGAGTTCAGCACCAAATGGCTCTCATCTAGACACCTAAATATGTGACCAGATTTTCAAAAGAGATCAGCTCCCTTTAGGCCTCCCAAAAATTACCTGACTTTCAAGTGTTCAATACTGAGCAGCTTCCCTTGAGTTGAATTTTCAGAAACACCTGAGTGATTTAGGTGCACAAGTCCCACTGGAAATCAAAGTGATCACTCTATATCTGACCTCCCAATCCTCGTTCTCAAAGAAAACCTGCATAACACCTTCAAAAGATGAGCCTGGGAACTTAAATTCATAATTCTGGACACCAAAAGCCATAGTCTTAACAGAGGGCTTGTCTTCACTACCCGCCGGATCGGCGGGTAGCAATCGATCTATCGGGGATCGATTTTTCGCGTCTCATTAAGACGCGCTTAATCGATCCCCGATCGCGCTCCCCGTCGGCTCCGGAAAACCACGTCATCGAGCGGCGCAAGCGGAGTCGACGGGGGAGCTGCAGCGTTCGACGCGCCGCCGTCTTCATGGTCAGGTAAGCCGATTACGATACGCCGATTTCAGCTACGTTATTCACGTAGCTGAATCTGCGTATCGTAGATCGACCCCCCTTCCCTAGTGTAGCCCTGGGCAGAGACACTGGTTTCATGGCTCATTACAACAATTTGTAACACACCCTACTACTTTCTATCCTCCTTTGTCCTACCACTGCAGTAGTGTTAATTGCCCACTTCATTTTAAATTGTCTCCTACGACATATGTGAACCACTTATGCTTAACAATCTGTCTCACCTTGTATTTGGCCTGGACATTATGGTTCCCTTCTCTAGACCTGAGGAAGAGCCCTGTGAAGCTCAAAAGCTTGTCCTTTCCGTCAACAGAAGCTGGTCAAATATAAGATATCACCTCACCCACCTGCGACCAACATAGCTACAACAACACTGCAAACAACAAATGTGAATGCCACTGTGCAAGGAGCTGCAATCCTTGGCCTAAAGCCTGCAAACTAGTGTCAAACCCCTGTGCACTAGAAGTGCACCAAGTTTCCTACACAGAGGTCCCTCTACACCCTCTGGGGAAGGAACAACACATGGGCTCACAGTCATTGCAGTGGTGTGATTACTCTGGAATCTTAATGATAAGCATGTAAATATCAAGACTGCTAACTAATTAGCTACAATATCCAGTTATTCTGGATTTTTGTGGCTTGTAGGCAGAATCTGAGTAGAGTAGTTCTCCCTTTTACAGTCTGACCTTTGAATACAGTTGAACAGATTTAGTAGCAAGACACCATTTCCCCATGATGATAATGGTGGGATGGAAAAGGAAGGTTGGGAAAACATTCCGCTGAAACAAAAAGAAGGAAAACCTCATGACTTATGTATGTTTCTTTCCTAATACTGTGTTTCTTGTTCACCGTTTAGCTGTTGAGATAGCATTGTTTGGCTTTGCTTCTCATTCCTATATGCTGAATCTAAACTAACTAAATACAATCAAAAGTATCCTTTGAGAGCACCATGTAAATGTAGAGAAGAGAAAAACACCTCTTGATTTTATGTTAAGAGCATCAATAAGAACTTGGGAAACAAATCAGAACTATTATTAAAAACTAGCCCTTAATTTGGGTTTTAGGTATCCCTTTCTTAATGTTCAACCGAACGTAAAGGTTCATTTTCATAGAAATTGCTGACTGCATGCAGGTTCAGAATCACAGAATTTTGCTAGAAGCCAGTGGCAATAAGCATTCATAGCCCCAGGAAAGGGGGGAAAAAAAGGTTCACCCTGGTGGCAAAGGTCAGATTTCTGCAGGCAAAGAGCCTATCTATATATACGAATGTTCCTGGGACATCTTTGTCTGATATGGTCCCATGAGGATGACACAGGCTCCACAATGTCCCCTCTGCCTAAGGGATGGCCCTATAGCCACACAGATCAGTTTGGGGTCATTTGACTTGTGTTGTTCCAGTTCCTGTTGATTTTACTCTGAACCTGGGGAACAATCATTGGAACCTTTGTGGAGCTGTTGCTGAAGGCTCAAATTAAGACTCTTCTGCTATTGGGAGTGATTTAATAGGTAAACAAGATATTTATAAGAGTTGCTATATTAACAGATATATAGAGCTATCAAATACAGTTCTTTGCTAAGAAATGACATACTGAACATATCATCTCTGTTTACATAGTAGAATGTTTAAGTAAAAGTATCAAACCCTGAAGTGACAAAATAACTGCTACGCTAATGAATATATCATATCATTATTTGTCTATTTATGTTGTGTGTATTTTTTAAAG
Organism: Chelydra serpentina; assembly: GCA_037349315.1. Lineage (NCBI taxonomy): Eukaryota > Metazoa > Chordata > Testudines > Chelydridae > Chelydra > Chelydra serpentina. Next base: position 25,561,789 of record JBAIAC010000048.1, read on the forward strand.
AGAATTATACTTATGAGTTCTATTTGTAACTGATGCACTGCATGCCCAAATATTTGGAATAATGTATGGAAAACATCTGCGTTTAATTATATTGTAGTCCTCTTATACAGACAATGGGAATTGAATTAAGGAATATTTTGAAACCCCCACAGAGATATAAAAGTATTAACAGCTGCAAAAGAACTTTACTGTTACAGTGTTTGAAAATGTTTTGTTTTACAGATCAACAGTCTGACACATCATAAATATCAATCATACTATTTAAAATATGTAAAAATGGAAGAAAAATTAAAACCTGCATTTTGAAAATGCAGAAAAATTCACAGCATTTTAGAAGGTGCAGACTGTATTTTATTGTTTTCCAAACAAATGTAAACATATAGCATGTTGGCACAGAAAATACATCTTGTACAATGCCGTTAAGCAAAGAACTGCATAAGGGCTTATTATGACAGAATAGGCTGAGCAAGCTTTTTATAGGATCCTTATATTGCCACCATGGTGTACCAAAAGTAGACTGAATAATTCTGCCAGAATAAATTAGCAGTTTGTTTTCCATTCTTTACAAAAACAAGCACTAAACTATTCTTGTGAAAACATTGGGGGATATAACATGAGCTCCGAGTGTCTGTCCTGAAGAATTAGATGTAGATTGGATTTTCTTTCTGGATGCTTACTGGTTTCAAATGCCACATATCTTCTATGTCAGTACCAGTTCTGCAGTTAGTTTTCAATCTCCCAGTGGTTGAAGCATATTCAAAGGCAGTTAGCACAGCGGGGGGGAGACTTTCTCTCAGAATGTAACTATATCACTCAACAGCAGCCGCATGCAATAAGGAATCTAATGTTTTCTTTTCTCTTCTCCCTCACCCCCTTAGTGTCTCCCTTCATTCTTGGATGCCAGTCACCACACCAACAACCTGGGGCAAGAGGCACCAAGTCTCCACCACCAGCCCTGTAACACACTCTATGGTGTAGACAAAGTCAAATCTACAGTTCACCTATTGTCAGGAAAAGAGATTCAGCTAAAGCTTGTTTTCTAAGTGAACATTTTCTTCTAAAACATTTCACATTTCTATTTGAAGGATTTTAAAATAGATATATTTAACCTTGGCAACCAGCCAAAGAAAATGGTCTGATATAATAATTATCTACCTCCTCCCAAAAGAAAAAGAACTCTGAAGACCTTAATGTAAATACAGTATATACTGTATGTGAGAACGAGAGAGAGCCATGATTGTCAAATTAAACCCAGAATTAATATTAGATTTATTAATAATACTGCACAAGTTCCCCTGATATTGTGAAATATTAACAAGTACATATATCTGGACTGCTAGCATTGGGAAATACTGGTTCTTGACACCACAGGGTCAATCTACATTGGAAAACTATACAGTTAGTACCTTTGAACCTTTCCAATGAATCAGGCGGCTGAATAGGCTTAGCGGGTTATGATATATACCTTGCTAAGCGACAGCCTGATTAACAACCAAGTGAGGCAGAATTGTGGGGTAGGGGATTAGAACAAACTTCTCTGACTCACCAGTTTTTCGAAGTGGAAAATCATCCTTGGCATCCTGTGCTCCTGGTAGAGTGTATTTGTATGATGGAGAGGCCCCACTCAGGGGCGGAGAGCTTTGATCCAGTGAGGTATGGTGGACAGCCCTGAAGCAGACACAGAGAGGTCACGAATTAGCAGTGAGGTGAGTGAGGTGACCAGCAGCAACCGTCTACACATGTTGTCCACATGTCTCAGCTGTGTTTATGTTCTTACTCCTCCAAGTGTGCACGAACCACAGGCGCATGTAACCAATTTCACTTTTACAGTAAGTTATGGAACTGCTCAGGATTCCCAAGAATGCCATTTTTGCACTTATAAAAGTCACAAAGGATAAGAGTCATGTTGGCCCACAGACAGGATCTGTACCAGATCGGGGAATTGAACATTTTAGGTTGTTGGGGTTTTTTAAGATGCACCAGCTGAAGCAAAGCCATTTGATTCCTGTTTATTAGATACAAAAATAAATTTAAAGTGGCCTTTACTATGCAGTTGTCACTTTTTGTAGGGCAATTACCCAATATTTTGAAGAGGAGGTGTTAACTGCCTTGGAAAAATATAGATGAGTTTGCCAGGAGTTGTAAAGGAGAAATCAAAACCTTGTCTTTAGTTTGGGCAGCAAATGAAACTTCATAACTGCATTATTTTGCAGCACGTAAAGTTAGTGTCAGCAGTGAAGTCCCCCCATTGGAGAGCTCTTTCTGACACCTGGGCAATGCAAGAAAAATTGTGGGCAGCTCTTTCCATCCATAAATGCCCAAGGGAATTACATCAGTTGGCTTAAGGACAACTTAATTTACAGAGCTTTTTTCTTGTGGGGCCCTTCTTGGAACCTCATATCTACCCATTTTACTCGTGTCCTCTTTTATAGGCCTGTTGCAGCAACTCTCTCTCTCAAGTAGCAAGGCTCATCAACGACATTACATGCCTTTAGAGGGACAAGGTGGGTGAGGTAATATCTTTTATTGGACCAACTTCTGTTGGTGAGAGAGACAAGCTTTGGAGCTTACAGGTGACCCGAAGAAGAGCTTTGTGTAAGCTGTGTGGAAGCTTGAAAGCTTGTCTCTCTCACCAACAGAAGTTAGTCCAATAAAAAAATATTACCTCACCCACCTTGTGTCTCTAATATCCTGGGACTGACATGGCTACAATAGCACTGCATATTACATGCCTTTGTCAAAGGGAATTGCTAATGTGAAAAATGAAGTGCTTCCTTCCCTTGGGGAGTTGTGAATTCCATCCCTACAGCTCTCCTAGTCCCTGCTTATCTGAAGACCCTACCTCAGATTTCCGTCTTGGCTGCTAGGCCAGAAATTTACATAGTTAGTAGAATAGTGCACATTATATAGCGCAAACTATTAAGTACAATACTGCCATCGGAAACAATGTAATTACATAATAAAACATGTTACCAGGATTCTCAAACTGTACAATACAGTGAAAACCCCAGAGAGAAACCTTTAATAACTGTTTAAAAAGAACAAACACCAGATCAAAATGTGTAATCAAGGGACATCTAGGTGTCTTGGTAGATTGCAAAACAGACTATCTTGATAGGAATCTTGGGTTTACTCCTCAGGTCTCTAAGCCTCTCTTGGGAAGGAGGTGAGACCAGCATGCTGCATATATTTCTCTCTACCCAGGCAGACTCAGGAATGGTGTTGAAGTCTCTTGGAAACATGTCCACTATCCTGTTTGCAGGGTTGTTTTATATTGATGCAGCTGCTACGATAAAGATGGCAGAAAAGACTGGACTGAAATAGTGAAAAAAGTGGACCAGAAGAATGAGTGAACCCTTAGGCTATTTATGCAGCCATTGCAATACTTAGCAGCATCACTATCTCAGTAACCTGAGAACCTCATCCTCATGGTCTCTCTCCGGGATCAGTGTGCCAACAACCTCAAAAAGAATGGTGAAAAAAGCTAAGAGATCTTTTACCACTTCTCAATATGCTAGAGAATAATTTCTAAAAATCTAATTTCTAAAATCCCACACAACACATTGGACCGGAGAGATTCCATAATTTCTGTTAATTTCATCTACAATATCATGGCTTTGCATTATACGTGAGGCTAAAAGGAGGCTGTTTCATGGTCTGAGTCTTAATCTGAGTGACTTAAGCACAAAGCCATTCCCAATGGAAAAATAGGTCAGATTTGCAAGATCTCTTGAGATTTTATATAAATGATATAGCAGCAGAGGTTACAGGCAATTACAACTTCAGAAAAGTTGAAAAGAAATCTCCACCCCTCCTAAATCGTCAAATTACATCAGCTTTCCTTTCTGGAAATGGGATGGCTCACCCTGAGTCTATCCATCTGTTATGCATGTTCTCCATGAGCAGGTGAACCACAAGGCCACAGCAAACTTTCATAACCAGGTCTAAAGCCAGACAAAAATTTCCTAGCATCATTATAAACACTAAACTTGGCCCAGGTTCACAAGCTTTTTAGCCAGCCTGAGTCAGCTTTTGAGTGAACCTGGGAACATTATGGGTGTGGGTGGAAAACGGATGCATTCACATATTCTGTCTCCAAATGTGAGAGTTTGGGCTGAGCTCTGCTTTGAGTTTGATAGGGGATGGTTTGAATGTGAAACTCAAAGTGAGGCACTTGGGACCTGAAATAGGAAAAAAAATACAAACTCCTGTGAACTGAAACCACTTTGTTTTGAAAAGCTCTAAGCACATCACTTTGAGTACAGGCTCTCAATACTACTCCATTTAGTAAGAAGTGTTTTTATTTTGTTTCTTTATTAAGGTTCTTGGGTGAATTTTTACTTGGGCCTGGGACAGGTTTTCAATATTCCTCTTGGGGAGGAATCTGGGTGCCCACCCTTAGCAAGTATATCAGTGAGGCATGAAAACAGCTTAACACAGAACGTACGTGTACCAGAGCTTGGGGTGGCGGCTCGTGGAATGATTCTTCCCATTACTTGGAGAGTCTTTTGTTGCTGATTTACTCAACAGGAACTCTTGAAGTTTCTGCTTCACTTCTGTGCTTGCCACTGCCCCTAAAACACATAAAGATTGAAAGCTCGTCCCATTCTCTACAGCACCGGCGGAAAAAACAAAAACAAAAAAGAGCCAACAGCTTGTGGAAAGTGATGGAAAATAGAAGGAGCCCTGGTGGAAATCACAGTCAAAATGGGACAGAGTCTAAATTAAATGTTCACTCTGTAGGAGACTTCTCTTTCAGGGCCTGATCCAAAAAGCCCATTGAAGTTAATGGGAGCATTTAAGTTGACTTCAGTGGGCTCTGAATCAGGCCCTTTCTCCTGTGAATCCTTTCCAGGTGCAGAACCAACTCTTAAATATCCCCAAATCATTAGGAAAAAGAAATGCTGACAGAAATAAAATACTGTCTGAGTTCCTTTGAGTTTGAGTTACCCACAAATAATGTCTTCACTGAACTAAAGCAATGCTAATAGCACCTCAAACCTGTCCTCTGCCTACTGCACTGACTCCTAACAGAATGTTGCATGAAGTCCCAGAGCTAAGTCAGTATTTTCAAGGCACTTACTGACCTGGGCTTGCGATCCTAAAAGATCACCTAATGCTCCAAGATAAGGCATATGGTTGACAATTTTGCTCTTGAAAACAACGGAACTTTCCACAGCAAGAGTGAAGCTCATTTGTGCTGAAGACAGAGCTTCTTGGGGGCCGCTTGGGACAGCAGAATGAACTGCCACAGAATATGGGAACTACCTTAAACCTCACCCACCACCTTCCATATCAAGTGCAAGCCACACTTTTTGAACCTGGTCTTTGCTAATATAAATATAGCATGTCATATAGTTATAAAAAATCCACAGGCAATGTTTCCTGTGGGGTGAGAAAGAAGGAAAGAACTACCCATTGCTCAATGCACCACTGGAAGCCACTCTGAAACCACAGTGATGAGTGCAAACTAAGAACCTGAATAGAACAGAGGAAATCTTTTGAAAACATAATTTCAGAGTCAAATTTTGCCTTCAAACACTTATGTGCAGTTTCCACTAATGTGATGGGAGTTCCACTGAGTCTTTAGTTTTTAAAACCTAAAACATATTATAGATGCCCCTGCTATACTGGTACTATTTTCCTTATAAATAAAAAGGCCGAGGAATGTAAATCCTGCAGGCATGGTATGCAGATCTCTTCTGGTTTGCTCTTTGTGCTCCTTCCGCTGCACCAGTAGTAATACCTCCTTGTGGAAATTCCATTTTGAATCACTTCACATTTTTGATACCCTGCAACAATCTGGTTTTAAACTGACCTTACTGAGGGAATTATTTGTATCTGTCTCCCTCTGGTGAGCATCACATTCCAGCAATGTCCTTTCTATCTTTCATTTGCCTTAAAGCCATGCTGGAGGTGGAAACGGAACTCTTGGGCACATCTCAGGAAGCTGCGTCAGCAAGACTGATATGCCCGTCTGAAAAGAACTAGTGATGTAACTAGAGCAGATGTGCTCACTTGAGATACTCTTAAATGCTATATTAAGTTTTCCCTCTTGAAACAATGTTCAAATGAATTTCTTTGCCAGCAAGCAGCCTGCTGTTTGGTAGTGTGCTCTGAATTAGGAAATAAAGAAATTATCTGAGAGAGAAGATCTCAAACAAAGCTTTGTGCTTTCAAACTACACAGCATTTTATTTTTACAAAGGCAAGGTAGGTATCTGAGAGAAAGATATACAACCATGGTGCAACCCCCACATCTGCATAAACAGTGTGGCTGAGCCGGTGTAACAGGTGAATCTGTATTTTTGCAGGCACACCACTTACTCCTGTGGTTAAATATTTAACGTCGAATAGGATCACACTGATTAGCCTTGCTCCTGGCCATTACCCATTGGTGGGGGAGGGAAGGAGGGGAAGAGGAAGGATATATCATCTTTTTATCCTGAGTCCTGGTACAGTGGCTCTTACTTTCTCGGCCTCTTTCTTTGCCTCTGAGGGGAGGAAGTTGCTGTTCCCTGCGATGTCTCTCCAGTTCCTGCTCTTGCCTCTGCTGCTCCAGTTTCTGCTCCTTTTCAAGGAGTTCTTGCTGCTGTTTAATGGCGAGGAGTTCCTGTTGTAACTTGCAAAGAATAAATGACATGAGCAAATGCAGTCTGCACCGCTGTCCAGGTCAGTGTTGGCCAAAATAACCCACTTCAATAGCTGATATAAGAGCTTTCATCTGTGCTCATATTACTCCGTAACCCACTTTTCAATTCTTTCAAGTGGAATACTGTGTTATCAGCTGCCATTAAAATCAACTCTAATATCACAAAGTAGCTGGCTGCATTGGTTTTGCTTCTTTTTCTTTTGCCCAATGAGGATATAACCTGCCCATTATTCTCACTCTTTGCCAATGCAGCATCAGGCGCTAGATGCTATTCTCAGCTGGATTTGTCAGTTAGTCGCATCATAGAAAGGCTCACCACATTAGCAGAGCAGCAGTCTAAGATATTTGAAAACAAAAACAAAAACCAATAAACTTTAAGTCAAAAAATCTACTTCAGTGTTTCTTCCATGACAGGTTTAATCCCATAAATCAGTTTCTTTCATATTCTATGAGGTAGCCTGGAGAAGGGCAAAGTGCCAAATTTGCAGCACCTGCCCCCATTTTTGCAAATATCAAAAGGCAGGAGGCCTGTCTGTGTGATTTGCGGACACAAACTCAAGCAACCTCAAAAAAAACCAGTCACATTTACTAGGCAGATCAAAATCGCTCCAACAAAAAAGGCAGCCATATGGAGGCCTGACTGAAAATGTGGTTAAAAATGTGGACTTTGATTGACTGAGAAGGTCTCATCTGAACGAGACAGTACTCTAATTCAGAGTGCCTTGGTTTGCTGCCCGTATAGTACAACACTGCAATAGCCTCTACCAATTATGCTTGAAAATCTTCTTTTAATAGCCAAATGTTATCACCATTCAATCCAGTGTGGGTTTCCATCGCTTCTCTATACCATGCACATAGACATGGACAACAATAATCACTCAAACTCCATCTTTAAATCACACAAAAACTTCCAGAAGAGGAGCACACCCTGTCCTGTATTCACCTGAGTGAGAATATTCAGCTTACTGCAGAGGAGCCCCAGGATAAATGAAAGATTTTGCTACCTTTATGTGCTCCTGGAGCTGGGCCTGATGCTGTCGGGTCAAGTTTTCATGCTGTTTCTGAAACTCCGCAATCAGAAGTTGTTTCTGAATTTGCTGCTGCTGCTGGATCAGAAGTAGCTCCTGCTGGAGCTGCTTTTCGCGCATAATTGGGTCCACCATGGGAACCATCATCCTGAGATCTGTTCGCAAGTCCAGTGGTGTGATGGGCTCCAATCCCACAGGAACCTCTGACTTTACATCCACTATAAAACAACAACAACAAAAGGAAAATATATAAATGAATGCAGATAAAAATGAATTTATGCTACATATTGGGGAGAAATAATTCAATTTCACCCCCAAATTCCTTCAATTTATTGAGTTAGCAAAATGCCTGTCATTGTAAGCCATATGCAAAATCTAATCAATTCCATTAGCAATCTAATACATTCACACACCATCCTATTACTTTCCTCCCATTTTTTAAAGAAATGTCCCCCTGAGGAATACTGAGAACCCCAGTTCCTACAAAACATTGCACAACATGTCAGAACTTGCCAATTTGCTGACTTAGCATTATTTAGTTTAATTGGCGAGACATTACTGGTTATGTAGTGTTGTGTAACAATATACATTTAGTATACTTGTGGTGTTTCAGCATAAGATGAAGGCCCTGGAGTTGTGAGAGTTCTTATTCTCAATGGAGAAAGCTTATATTCAGACTGATTGAATATGATTTTACACCTGTACAGATATTCTTCATTATGCAGTGAGAGCCATAAATGTGCTAAGCACAGAGAAAGACACGCAGGATTATATGGGACAATAATGGGGAAAATACATTTTTAAAGTTTTAATGTGGTTGTTTTAAATAATGAACATTCATATGTGTATAGTAGATAGAATGTGGCACATACTATGCATTACTCATCATGGAATGAAAAGACTGTTTTAATTCATCCTCAGTAATGGAATACATTGCTAATACAACATAGACCCAGGTAATGAAGAATCTCTTGAGCTAAATCCCTGAATTAAATCCAAGGATATATACAAACTTAATGATTTTCACTATGCTACAGAGCAGGGCAATTTGGGCTTTCATACCAACTGTGGGGGGTAGAACACAGATCTACCTGTTCCAAAACGGCAGAAGCACCTACCACTTGTGCTAAAAGAGAATCTCCATTGGTAGTTAGCAGTATAGGGTCTGAGCAGTCTTCACTGAGCCGAGTCCGAGCAGAGTTTTGATTCACTAAAGGGGAATTATACACAAACACACTAGTTCACTGCAACTATTTCTATTGAAAAACAATTGAGTGGATATAAATACAGTGTCTCAAAATTACGAGCTGCACATACTTCTATATATATTTTCTCTCATGTTTTATTTACTTTTATTATTCCCTCAGTTCAAAACAAAGAAGAGAGGGACAAAATACAGTAGAAACATTCCAACAAATAGTAGTATGCTGGCTGTGAAAGCTAAAACTCTCAGCCAACAGATTCAGCTGAGTTCTAAGCATATGCTAAAATCTGTTGGGTATACTTGGCATCTGACACATGCAAGATAAAAAATACACTTTTTTCTGTAAAGGAAGACGTGACACACCACATTTCCCCCTTTTTATTATATTCTCTTTCTGTCGATAAACTGGTAACATCAAACATTTTGTTTTACTCCTTGAAACACTGATTGTAAACCTCAAAGTATAATTTGACTTCTTAACCTGCTATCCCAACAGAATGATTATGCCTAACTGCTTGCTTTTGTTCTGAGACTAATCACTAAATTGTAAAAAATCACCCTTAACTTACAAAAACTACTCTTGATTATAAATAATTGCCCCAGACCAAGAGAAAGCAGGAGTCAAGAACCCAGCCTTTCATCCAAATTATTCAGCTGCAATCCACATTCCATTTGTCTAGACTAAATATAGCAGCGTTTATACAAGAAATCAATAGTGCTTCCAGAGAGCAGAGCAGAGACATGAATATTTCATCAAACTCAGAGAGAAATGGCAATCAGCAAACTGACAGTTCTGTGTAGGTTGACTGGCCCTCCAGATAAGTCCCTGTTACTTGGACAATGGCTCATCTTCAGCAAGTGACAATCTTATCATAGGCACTGTTCTATTTTTAACATTAATTGTGTTGTAGGTGACAAAGGCTTATGATGTTTAAAGTGGAGAGATGGATTTTCTTACATCTTCTGTGACAGGATAATAAGCCTCACCAGGAGCAATAATAGTAACTAGAGCTGTGGAAACCCTGCGGGGTTCAGTTTGCAATAGTGTTTGCAAACTGAACCCTGTAGTTTGGTTTGCAGGCACTGGCTACAAACCAACCCCTGCATGTTTGCCTGGTGATTCAAGTCTGATTATAACTCATACCTCCCAGAAGCATCCTACCTCTCTATCCACAGAGAGCCCCTATCTGGTTAGGGGGAGAAAGTGTATAGATTTTCTAACAATGGAAACTTCCCTCTCTCAATTGGCAAAATGTAGCAAATCTGAAACCCACGTTCAGTTTGAAGGGATTCAAATTCTTGCTGCAAAGAATTCACACAGCTCTAATATTAACTGCATACTAGTGGCTCCATTTCCACACGTTCAACTTACCACCCTCACCAGTGGGGACAAAATCAACGAGTGGGTATTCAGAAATAGAGACTGTGTAAATCAGTATACAATATTTACAGTGGTCATTGTTAAAGAGTCAATATTTTCCTACAAATGTTCATGATCCTGGAGACAATGCAGATATTTCCTGTCAAAAGTATTGGTAACAATTGTGTTATCTTGGATACTGTGTAGTAACTGTTGGTACAGTGATATTGACTTTTTAATGGCAACCACTGTACTGAAACTGCATCCCTGGTAACAGCTAACCTCGTCAACCAAAACCTCAGAAATGATTCTGAACAAAATGTACATAAAACCATTAATTAAACAGATTGTTATGGTGCTGGCTGTTGTACAGTCCTGGGCCATTTTCATTATGGTTATTTCCTACCATTTCATGAGGATGACACAGAGGGAGCCAATCAGTGTAAAAGTGGAATAATGGAGTTCAAAGTCACAGTCAGAGTCTATAAGAGCTTTGACATATTATGGTTGAGGTGCCTTTTCCTCCCCACCATTTTAATTTTCAAAAGATCAAAGAAGGCACAAAAATGTTTATTCTGATCACACTTCATGTGCTATGCACAGCCACATCACACTAGAACACGTGCGTTTTTCAAGTGCACACAAAGTGCCTTAATTTTCAGTGTTTGCAACATGTGCACAGCTGAACTAGGAATGGGAATTTTTAAACATCCCAAGGAACAATGGGTTCAGGTCTCCCATCTGAGGACTTACCAAAATCATCGGCTGAAGGAGGGGAGGATGGGCATAAAGAAAAAAGTAAGCTTTGACATCCTGCTGTCTGCTGATGAGACAACTAAAGATGTTACTCTAAGCTCCAGCGATTCAGGAACTATGCCAAAATGTTAGAGGAACAAACACTCAGCAAGTTGCAAAAACAAGTATATTTGTTTCCTTTAAGAACTTCTTTTGCCTTAATCTTAAAATATAAGAGCACAAGGGTCACAAAAGGATCTCTATACAGGCTGCATTCAGTATATGGGCCTTACGGCAATGTTTTTGACACACTAAGGCAAATATTAACAACTCCTGCAAAACAGCCTGGTCCAACGTGCACATGGAGGCATGGAGCTTGCATATCCATGTATAACAATACAAAAGGTCTGATTTTAATTGACTGAGGCTTTGGTTCTTGAAGCCACCCTTAGACATGGGCATCAGTGGAGGAGCACAGCTCCTTTGTTGAAGGATACCATTTCAAGCTGTTTCCAGTGACTCAGAGTTTAAATTTCCGCTGACTGGCCTATTCAAAGATCAGGGCCTTACTCACCATTTTTATAAGAAAACATCAGGAAAAAACAACAATCCATGACATTGACCACCATATTCTCACAACAGGGACAATCTTCCCATCGTTTGGCAATTACCTTCCTTGGTACACAATTAAGTCATTTTTAAATACAGGAACTTTCACAAGGGATGCTGTAATCTGCTGATCAGGTTACCATTTGTTTGCTATTCTTTATTTGAAATTTAATGAAGAATTCTAAAAGGCTTGCTTACCGTAACCTGTTTCATGCATTTACAGTTCTGAGGCTAGAGGAACTGTGTAAGTGCATTCATTGGGAACGTAGAAATTCAAGTTAACCCCTTCATCACTGAATTTCCTGGGCAGCAGGTTGAGTTGTTCAGATGGGAACAGGTGGCAGACAGGTTAAAGCAGCTAAGATCAGGTCAAGTTTTTTTGGTCACCATTGGGGGTGGGGTAGGAGAGAGGGTAGCTGAAGCATTTTAGAGTTTGGGAGTGGCTCTTCTTTTGTGGGGAGAGGGAGGGCTGCAAAAGCTGGAGAGCTAAAATTAAATGACACATTGCAACAGGGAATATGCAAAAGACAACAAGTAACCGTCCTTTCCCTAAAGCTAGCAATTTTAATGTTAAGAGGTAAAGGAGGATTTCTGAAAATTTATAAGATTGATTAAAATCCCAAAGAAACAAACTTCAAAGAAAGGGACACAAACTATTCAAAATGTCAGCCCAACTTTGAGACACAAGGCATAAAAAAAAATAGACAATCCTTTCTATAGGGCATCATTGGAAAAATGTTAGTGCTACTCTTTTTAATTATATTCTCCAAAACAAGTAAATCTTGAAATTATTATTAAGTTGCACCATCCACAAGCATCATCTTCACTTCATAAAATGAAAACAAAAACAAACTAGAACATAGTAAAGAGTTACAAACATTCAGAGAAGATAGAAGTCTTAAATTAAGATTCAAAAGTAGAGGAGAAATGAATGTACAAACTTAATATTTTTCAATGTGGAAACAGAAGGGATGGGTTGACCAGCAACAAATCATCACATGTCCATAACCAAGGTGCTGGAGAACCCACAGACATTAATTTAAAATGGTAAGAGTGTGGTGGGAAAGCTTAAAAAAATTAATGACAATGCTTTGAACTTACTTCTTATTTTAACCCCTGATCGTTGAGATTTATGTGCAGAAAATCCAGGAGTTGGGAGGAATCACTGAGGTAAAGGCTGGGGGTGTTTACTCCCCAGGGAATTCTGCACCACTGCGCAATGCAGAATTCACGCAGAATTAATGATCTGTGCAGAACTTTATTTTTCCCTGCAGAATTGGTGCTGCAGATCTGCTGGCCGCCATTAGGGGCCACTGGACCCAGCAGAACCCAGCTCTCCAGCTTGCAAATAAAGGACACTGCCAGGGGGAAGAAGGAGGGGGAGGGGGGAGCTGGAGGGTTCCCGTCAACTGTAGTCCCCAGCATGTCCTGAAGGAGGACTCCATACAAGCCCAGGACCCAGCATCAGGCTGTTTCTCTCTCTGGATCCCTGGGCTCTAGAGGGTAGGCGGATAGGTGTCTGGGCTAGGGGGCACTACACAGCTGGGCTCTGGTGGGTTGGGGGTGTGGGTGTCTGAGCTGTGGGGGCTCCTCGCGGCTGAGTTCTGGGGGGCGATGTCTGAGACTGGAGGGGCACAGCTTTCCCCCAAAATGTGCCCAGCTGGCACATGTGACACATCCAGACTGAGGTGCCTAACAAAAGCATAAAGAGAAACAAGAACTGGGTTGTTATACGGGTTTCTTTAGCTCTCTACTCCTGGGGGAATCTCTTTTGTTGTCTGTATTGTTACAGCCATAATTGCTGACAGGTATTTTGAAATAACGTACCAAAATAATTGAAACTGGTGTGATTATGTAGTGTTATTTTGACAAATAAAATATACAGAATTCTAAAATATTGTATGCAGAATTTTAATTTTTTTGGCGTGGAATTCCCCCAGTGCTGTGATGTCCTGAAGCAGTGTGTGGAGGGCAGGGCCAGTCCTAGCGGTTTGGCCGCCCCAAGAGAAAAACAAAACAAAACCCACAAGCGCCGCCCCCCCCCAACGCCGGCCAACACCCCCCCCCAATGACGCTGCCCCGCCAAAATGCGGGGGGGGGGGCGGGTGGCATGCCCGCCGCCCCACTCCCCCTGCCAGACGGGAGCGCGGAACGCCTGCCGCGGCACCGGCCGGAGCGCCAGCGGGGAGCGGAGCACGCCTGCCGCCCCGCTTCCCCGGCCGGGGAACGGAGCACGCCTGCTGCCCCGCTGCGGAGCGGAGCACGCCTTTTTTTAGCAGGCGCCGCTTCTTTTTAAGCGCTTCTTCTTGCACTCACCCGGCAGCGCTCCGGGTCTTCAGCAGCATTTCGGCGGCGGGTACCAGTGAAGACCCGGAGTGAGTGAGGACCCACCGCCGAAGTGCCGCCGAAGACCCGGAGCACCGCCGGGTGAGTACAGGGGGAGGCGCCTTTTTACAGTGCCGCTCCCCCTGCGCTCCGGACCTGGCTGCGCTACTGGGTGCAGGACAGGCATGTGGGGACTGAGCAAGAGAAGTAGGGTGAGGCAAGGCCATTGGGAGAGGGTGCAGGCTGAAGAAGATCTGCCCATGCAGGGAGATCTTTGCAGTCATCCAGAGATAGAGAATAGGGAGAGGGGATCAGGAGCTCAGAGCCAGTTGACGAAGAAATTTCTCCCTGTTTGGCAACAGAATTGCAGGAACATTGCACACCCTGTAATCTAAGAGAAGTTCTGGCACGCTGATAAAGTGGTGTGGCAGGACCACCAGCCAATGTAAATAAACAAATAATGGAGTGATGTGTCAGTAGTGAGAATACTGGAAAATTAAGAGAGCAATATGGTTTTGAACAGCCAGGGATAGAGGAAACACGGAATCTGGCAAGAAAACTATTGAAATGGTCCAATGTGAAATAGTTACACAATAATTCATCATTTTGGACCTGTTCCTGAGAGAAGCTGAGTGCTCACAACTGTCATTCGCTTCAGAAGGAGCTATATGTGTTCTATGGCTCTCAGGATTGGACCCATACACTGCCGAAGGGGGCTAGAAGTTTTGATTTTTAAAAGTATTGAATACATCAAGCCAGACAGTCCATGAGCAATGAGATACGCCACAATCTAAAGGGATGCTCAGGACCAGCTTTTCAGCTTCAATGGAGCAAAGTTGATTTCCCCAACTGAGAATCTGGCCCCAAGACCTTAGCCACTAGTATTGTAATGACATGAGTCAAGATGGCCTGGAGAGAATCTCACGTTAGTTATCCTTCCAGGGACACCAGCATCCTCATTTAGGACTAAAGTTTAGGTTTTGTAAAAAAGGGGTTTACAAAATATATGATAAATAGGAATGATTCCCTACCATCACAACAGGTAAGTGAAGGCACTTGCGCTGTAGACCATGAAGTGGTCACTTAACAGATTTCACTGTAATGTTTTCTCTAAGCAGTTTAAATTAATTACATCTTCTCTATCATAGTCTGGCCTCTGCACATCAAAGAAAAAATGGAAATGTAGAAAAAACTATAGTATATACACAGGGAGATTTTCAAAGCATAAATGGCACAATGTCTTTCAATGGGAGTTAGGTGCTCATTTGTGCCTTTGAAATTCTCTCCTTTTTTGTATTGGCCTGGAAGGAAAAGCACAAGAAATTAAACAGCAATTATTTTCTTCCAGAACATAAATTTATACTTAGATCACTCTTAAAGGACCATTGTGAAATTGGAAATATAAATGAATTACCAAACCTGATGAGACACTCATCTGATGTTACAGTATCAAGGAGTAGAGTAATAGATTGGACTAGAAATGTATTCCCCCTTGTTCTTCATAAGGGATCTTACCATGATTATACCTTTTCTCTCTTTCTTTTAAGCATTTGCAAACATGTCATAAATGAGAAGTAAAATAAATGCAAACAGCGTTCTGGGCTTTGATTTACCATTCTCTTATTTCCCAAGGGCCTGAAAAGGAAGCTCAGACAACCACAAACTTCTAAAATATCAGTGAGAGGCCTTGAAATACCAACACTGAAATAAAAGCTAGCTGGCTGGCTGTTTTAAAAATCAAAGCCTGTATTATATTGACTTACTAAATTCAGACTCTTTCTCTGCAAATATGTTTTTGAGTTAAACAGTCATAACAAACCATAACACAAACATGAATTCCACATAATTTGTAATACCCAAGAAGTTCTTAAATGTTGTAGTGTTTGCTATTACTTCACTAGTGAGTACTTAGCAAAAAGCTCCATTTATCAGCTTTCCAGATTTCTTGCAAACATCAAGCCAACATCTTGCTGTTAACTAGCAGGGGTCAGAGGATTCTGGGCAAATGCACACAAGATGTTACATTAAAATATGAAACAAATTCAAAATCTGTTAAAACCAAAACCATGATGAGATTTTATCAAAGTCAGACCTGGGCTATATTTGGATTTCCATGTTGCTCTATTTATGCTTCAGCCAGTACTGTTCTTACCCACAGATTCTCTACACCTGCTGACATATGGGACTGTTCATTTTTCAGAAACTGCCCTTTTCTTACAGGGAATCTGAATGATCTTAATTCTAGATACTTCTGCAGGCGAGATAAAAATATGCCAAAGATAAATGTGGATATATTTTAAAATGCAGAATCTCTCCCCAACCTTTGAACTTCCTTCACAGCTCCAATGTCAATGCTACATCCATGGTGACAACTAATTAATGATAATATAATATAATGCTTTGTGTAGATATGTCATATCTGTATCTACCTGGCCAGATTGTGCCTGACCACTGCATATGTATGCAAGAAAGGGCAGGTGAGAAGGCAAATGGAATAACAGAATACTAGAAATGTAGGACTGGAACGGATTTAGAAAAGTCATCTAATCCAGTCCCTTGCACTGAAGCAGAACCAAGTAAATCTAGACCATCCCTGACAGGTGTTTGTTCGATCTGTTCTTAAACACCTCTAATGACAGGGATTCCACCACCTCTCTGGAAGTCTATTTCAGTGCTTACCCATCCTTATAAAGTTTTTCCTAATATCTAACTTAAATCTCCCTTGCTACAGATTAAGCCTATTACTTCTTGTTCTACCTCCCGTGAACCTGGGGAACAACTGATTGCAGTCCTCTTTATAATCCTTAACATATTTGAAGACCGTTATTAGATCTCCCCTCAGTTTTCTTTATTCAAGCATTCCTCAACCCTTATGTCCCCCCATGCAATGATCAGACACAACTGTAGCCCTGTTTTCCTGTCTTTTCTTGATCATTACCGAAGACTGGATCTAATGTGACACCATTGTCTGCAGCACTAAATAGACATATATCCCCAACTCAATACAGTCTATCATTACCCTCGTTTAAGGTCACGTAGCCAGTTTTCAATCCATATGACATAAGCAACAGAGTTCGAAAGTGTGAATTAGACAGGAGCATATCACTCGCTGTGTGTCTATGTATATACGCACCCACAAACGTTGATCCAAATGAATCCTTGGTGTTCAGACATGCACGCACATATCCTGATGTATTTGCAAAAAGTAAAAGATAGCTGTGATACACTGTCCACATGCTTTCCCCATCCTCCTTTCTTTCAAAAATATAAAAAACTAGACTGTGATTTCAGCAACCCTGCAGTTCCCATCTCAAACTACTGCATGTAATCAAAGAAGGCAAAAAAACTCTCTCAATGACTTTTGTTCAAAATCTAACTAAGAAGGATTTTAGCAAACACCACTTTGAAACTGTCAAATGAATGTAATGTAATTCCCAAATGGTCATTTTTACCCCCCAGTCACTGAGATTGAATAGTAAAAAAATCACGAGCCAGATTCCCTGGTTTGCTAAGAATAGGCTTAGAAAACAAAGGGATGGTTGTGGGAGGTGGGGTGCAGGAGAGTTACATAGCTGATTACGGATCCCTGATTCTGCCACCTGGCTCTGATGGCTCTCAGGGCTCCTGTAACCAGTGCTAGCTGCCAACATGTCCAAGGGACTGTCTGCCAACAAAACTTAGCCAGAGCGCACTATGTTCTGACTCCTCCTCCTCACGTCACCATTCTCTTGTGCTGGAGGCTATAGGAAGGCTGGTGGCTATAATGGCTTTCCATCAGCTGAGCACTCTCCAGTACCAGTTGCCATCAAATCACGAAAGTATAGGAGAGGGACCAAGAATTTTCTCCTATCGCTGAGATCCCAAAGGAAGTATCACTTGAGTGGGCTGGTAGCTGTGTCCCCTAATACCATTTGCTACCAAATGCAGCTCATACACTAGGCAGACTTGTGCGAGCAAACTGTCCACAAATAAATTTGGTGCTCAAACATGGGCTACCCACTGCTCTCAAAACTTATGAGTGAGGACCATGTCAGGCACCAACTCAGTGCAAACCTGTCAGAGAACAGCAGGTAACATAATTTAGAAAAAGTATATAAAAAACCAAGACCTTTAGAATTTACGTTTCTAAAAGGCATCCTTAGCAAGCCTCAGCCTTTTGAATTTCTACAGCTACATGTAAGTCGTTGAGATATGAGAATGCCCAGGTTTTATCACATTGCATAGTGTAACTTAATGTGTCACAACTCGCTGAGCTCACAACCTCTTGAGAAGTCATTATGCCCAGGAAATTAAAAAAAGACACTTGATTATTTCAATGCCTTTAATCAATGTTTTTGGAACACCCTGGTCTTTGACAAGCAGGGGGCTAAACATGGTTTCTAACTGCAGAAACAGAAAAGGGGAGGGATTGAACTGAAGCTTCCCACAGAGGAGAAACAAAAATCCCAACAGGAAGATAATAATACCCCTTTAAAGGTCTTTTGCAATGGGGGACTGGATAAACTGGTAATGAGATACTTATTGAAACCTGCACTGCTACCCAAAGAGTAAAGATCTTGTACATACAAGGTTGTTCATTACTGTTTATATTTATTAGTAAAAAAATATATACATTTCATTGTATATTTTCTCTCTCTCTTCCTCTACCTTTAATATGTTCCTTGTTTCCTTAGACTGCATGCTATTCAGGCCAGGGACTGTGTGTGTGTGTGTGTGTGCGCGCGCACGCACACACATGCCACACCTAGAATATTTTGGGTGCTACTAGAACTCAAAGGGATACAACATAAATGCAAAGAGACCACGATGATAGCAGACACATGCCATGTCAGTTCCATATTTTTGTGTGTGTCCGGTAGTGGAGTTGACACAGGGAAGACGAACACATTGTTGAAGCAATCAAGGTGAGTGGATAAAGGAACAGGAAAATTTAGGGGTAAACTGAAGGGGGAAATGAAAGGGGGTGACTGATGGAAAGGACTCCTGCACTCAGGCAGCACCAGTTAGGCACACCTGCAGAACATGCTCTACCTGTAGAAGTGGAGCTTAGAAGGGTGAGACTAGCCACAGAAGGGGGGGCAGTTTTCCTAGGAGCAGAGAGGCTGCTAGTGATGTCCGGTAGCAAGGGCAGCTTAGCCTGAGGCAGTCATTAAACTTTTCCTTCAACCACCC
Organism: Chelydra serpentina; assembly: GCA_037349315.1. Lineage (NCBI taxonomy): Eukaryota > Metazoa > Chordata > Testudines > Chelydridae > Chelydra > Chelydra serpentina. Next base: position 25,580,873 of record JBAIAC010000048.1, read on the forward strand.
TGTTTGGGGCAATCTGACACAATAAACTCAATCTGAGCGAAAGTCCCGGAGAGCTGCTTCTAGCCAGCAACCTGTGGTGGGTTCTGGGAAATGCCACCAGGGGGCTAGATTCCAGGGGACTCTAAATTGGACTTGAAAAAGACCCCAGGAATGACTTGAACTCCTGCTGTGAATAATAAGATTGCCCAGGAAAGGGCAGCTCCTGTAGGGGACCCAAGGGCAAGAGACTCAAGACACTGTAGCTGAGCCGAAGCTGAGGGTCAGCTGACTACAGGGGCTCAGAAGAAGGGGGAAAAGCACAATGAGCAGGCACCATGAGGCTTGGTACGATGAAGAGCTGCAGTTTCAGGAGTGGAGTGGGATGAAGGGGACAAACAACCGATGGAAAAATTATACAGAACTCAAGATGCAGAACTGAGATGATTTTGATGTGAGAAGGCAGCTACTACTCCTGTTTCCCCTGAAGAAGGGATGGGGAAGCTATTGGGCCTTGCTTGCTGAGAGGGTCCCTCTAGGTCTGGTGAGAGGATTATAGAGGACTGGAAGGCCCTGACTTACCCACTGCACCCTCTTCTACAGCTGGTGTATACTTTGGAAAACAATCTTGGATTGGCTTTGGGATGGACTATATATAAATCAACAGATCTTTTCCACTCCTGGTGTTTATAATTATAATAGAGGAGCTTCAATGTGAGGGATTACACAAAATGACATACAACAGAAAGTAAAACAGAAAATCAAGGAAGTACCCCTCAATTGTCATGAACACTTAATGCATGCCACTGCCTCCCAAACATGAAGACATTTTGGTTTTACAGCATCCAAATTCAAACCACAGCAATTTACAAAAAATAATCCCAAGAAAGTCTTTTTTTTCTCTGCTATTAAGAATGACTATGGGGATTGCTTAAGGTAGAGAAGAAGAGAAACAACACATATTCACAGTTCTACTCAATCAACATTTTATAGGACTCTTTCCACTGTAAACAGTGAGGTCTACTTGGCAAAGTCATACTTTGTGGGTTTTCTTAGAATATCAAATTACATTCTTGAGCTGAAAACAAAAGCTGCTGAGAGATCTAATATTTAGTTCACACAATTATGGGACTTATCTAGCTTCCCCAATCTATTATACTGTGTATTTGAACTCTTCTTTTTTTTTTAATTTGGCTTCTTTGAACACATGAAATGGTTTAGATCTGACTTTGCTCATATATTTATTTATTTTGCTAAAGGTCCATTTTGCTTCTTTAACACAAAGTTGTTTAACTTTTCTTATTCAATTCAGAATATTCTGATAGATATAAAAATATAGTGATCCGACACTCAGAAAGAAAATAGATATTAAGATCTTTTTAACAATGAAATCCAAAAATACTGTACGTTATTAGGCATACTCAATATTCCCTAGACTAAATAGATCTATGGAACATCCACTGGAATGTAAAGCTATTATTTTAGCCACCAGAGGGAGTTTATTTTTAAGTCAATAAAAACACATTTGAATTAAAAGAAAAGAAAATACAAAGGAAAGAGAATGCAAACAGATTCCCTGGTTTCTATCAAGATATATATGCATGGGTAATTTAATTAAAATGAGGTTGAATTTAGTGTGGTCTTTATTTTATCAAAAATGAAGAATAATCCTGAATTGTTTTTAGAAATGTTTCCCATGAATAGAATTCCTCTTAATATAATCTTTCATGTATGACTGTACAGTGACCAGGCTGGTCTAGATTAGAATAATATTCTAATAGTCCCATTGTCAAGACAATAACCCAGATTTCCATTCAAATTAGCGTTCTTTCCTTATTTGTCTTCAAGTCACTTCCATGAGTTTTAGTCCAACTGTTTTAGACATACGCTGGCTCAACTAACAACTGTAAACACAGCAGGCTGTCTCCAATTTACTTCTGATAAAGTCATCTTGTGAGCAAGCACAGTTATGGTTTTTAAGATGCTGGGTGAGAAAGAAATTAAAATTTCTCTTCACTTTGACAAACATTTGCCTTTGTAATTTTTAATCACCAAACAAACAAACTATAGGATTTTTTTCATGATGGCAGCTTTCCAGGTACTGCTGCATTAAATAGGGAAACGACTCTTATTCTGAAAAATCACTGCAAAGTGTTTGTATGTTCCATAATACTCTCTAACCTAATTGATTAGACAAATGAGTCACTTCTAAATATATATAGAAATTGGACTATTAGATGAAATAGCTACATAGAACAATTTTGTACAATTCTGCTAGGAAATAATAAGTAAAGCAAAGTATCGCATCTGATTCAGAGAAACTGAGAAACAGAAATTATTACCCGTTAATTGATTTTCTGCATCTTAGCACATCGATTTGTAAATAGTGGGTTGCTTCTCTTTTCCTCTCATCTGACAGGTAATGAGTCACTCCAGTAAGAGGATTTTTGGTACTTTTTCCTCAGATTCTCACTAGAGATTCTTTTCCCCAGCAAGATTTTCCATAGCTGTAAGATTGCAGTAGGCCTGATCATAAGGGACTTCCATTGATTTTAGTAGGCTTTGGATCAGACTCAGTATAAACACTCAGGTTAGAAATTTCAAATGAGTCTAATTAAAATTCAAGGATCCCAGCCTAATCAACCAGACACCGAAAGAACTATTTACCACATTAAAACTAGTATTTCTAGCTTGTTTCTGGTCTGAACTAATAGTTACGTGGGCCCATTTTAACATATCAGAGGGATAGCTGTGTCAGTCTGGATCTGCATGAGCGACAAAGAGTTCTGTAGCACCTTATAGACTAACAGATATATTGGAACATAAGCTTTCGTGGGCAGCTTCAATATATCTGTTAGTCTATAAGGTGTTACAGGACTCTTTGTCCATCTTAACATAGTTCACTGTGAAAAAAATTGAATGGTGTTAACTGAAATTGTAACCTAACTGAAGGGGTCATATTGTGATACATAAAGACCATGAACAGGTAAGAATTTCTATCTGCACTCTCAGGACATCCTCTACAACTGATGGGACCTGAGTCACAATCCTTTATGGAATTATTGCATCCGATATTGTACACCAAGAGCTAGGTGAAGAACTAAGTGGGAGTAACTGCCCTAAACACCAGTCATCTAAAGGCTGTGCTGGCAGACATGAAGGAAAACTTTTACAAAGGATGGGGTTACACGGGGGGGTCACAATTAATGGCTGGGCTTCAATTAAGCAAGAGGAAAGATGGTTCAGTGATTAGGGTGATAATTTAGGACTTGAGACCTGGGTTCTATTGCCTATTCTGCCATAGACTTCCTGCGTGATCTTGGGTACATTGCTTAGCCTCTGTTCTCCTTCTGTAGCATGTGGATAATAAGAATATAAGAGCAGCCATACTGGGTCAGACCAAAGGTCCATCTAGCCCAATATCCTATCTTCTGACAGTGACCAATGCCAGGTGCTCCAGAGGGAATGAACAGAATAGGTAATCATCAAGTGATCCATCCCCTGTCACCCATTCCCAACTTCTGGCAAAATATTTCTCTACCTCACAGGTATGTGGTAAGAATAAATACATTAAAGATTTTGATGCACTCCGATACTACAGTAATGGGGCCTATAAGTACTTCAGATACAAACCCAGCCATTACATTAAAGGGACAACTTTGAAATGGGTTGATTGATGGTGAGTTGGCATTTAAACTAGAGGGCTGAGCTCTAAAATTGAGGATGAGGTAGTATCTCTAAAATTGTGTTTATTAATGAAATCCCATCAGTCAGCAAAGATACACCCAAAACCTTTTTTGAGATTACATTAAACCTTGATTGTAAAACTGTAGCTGATAGTGCTTAGAGAAAGCATCCAGGAAGGAGAGGACAAGACCGCCTAGATATTTTGGAAGCCATATGAGCTGCCAAGGGGATCATGTCACATCTCCAGAAGTTTTGAGGAGGGAATCAAAGATGGTGAACAACCTGTAGGGGCAATAGTTCTGGGAAGGTGAAATACAAGTGGTTTGTGAGAAAGATGATAGTCATAAAAGAGGAGAAGATACATTTGTAGTGGAGGAAGTCCTTAGATTGTTTTCAAAAGCATTCAGAGGGATGAGAATAGGAGCAGAAGATATGGGCTGTGAGCCAGGGCTGAGAGTCCATGAGATGGAAGGTGCATTGGCAGAGTGGTGGAAGATGGAATGGAATTGTGGGGGCTGATTACAGAATAGATGGATTGAGGAAGAAGGGAATAGGGCACAGAGCTCCAGGGAAGTCAAGGCTTAGTTACTAGATTGATGGGTGGCAGTATAAAACCCTAAGATATATACACTTCAGATGCTTATCTAATTAAATCTCTAGCCCTTCTGAGGTTTAATCGCCATCATATAAATTACCCCAAAAATACACTACAAATAAAAAAAAGCATAATCAAACCTTAATCTCTCAATCACTGCTTTACATCTCCAGAAGCCTTCCTTTGATTCATTAGTGCAAGGCTGAAGAATATGTAAAACCTAGTTTTAGAGCTTGCTAAAGGAGATTTCTGACAACTTTAAAAATCCTTTAGAGAAACCAAATTCAATTCCACCAAAGAACCTCTTTCCCTAAAAGAGAAGACTGAGAGGGGACATGATAACAGTTTTCAAGTACATAAAATATTGTTACAAGGAGGAGGGAGAATTTGAAATCTGAATTTCAAATCTGAATTTCAAATTTTCACTGTCCATTTTGGAAAGTTTAGCAAAACAGATTTTGAATTTTGGGTGAACAGTCAAAAACCTACAGGCATCTAATCCTTCAGTCTTCACCTCATTTCAACAAGCAATCATGTTTGATAACTTCTGTAAACTAAAGTTAGTTTTCCAGCCAAAAAGCCATTGCCCACTGATCACACGGATTCTTTTGACAAACATGGCCTAAAGTGGAACTGCTGTTATTTAAGAGGAGCTGGTTTTCCCTCAGGTATATTTATCTGTTCAAATTCCATCATCAAGCAATTCGGTAAATAAATACACTACAGCAAGAAACTGCTTGAATAAGTAAATAACAAAAGACGTGGCTGAGCTCTGGAGCTTCCTTGCCACTGGTGGCCAGACAAACTGCATGCCAGACACCTAAGATGATCAAACATCCTGATATTATCAGGAACATCCTGATATTAGGGGCTTTGTCTAATATATGCAACTATACCCCCATCCCCTGAAAAATGTGTCCCGATTTTTCACACTTGCTATCTGATCACCCTACTCACACCTCACCCAACTTTTAAGCATTTTTCCCGATTATATTAATCTATTGATTTTGAGCATTGCTGTTTAAAAAGATATAGCAAAGTACTTTTCAGTAGCTTACATTTACTGTAACAATTCCAAAGCAATATTAAAATGGAATCATATTAAAGACATTAAAAACAAAATTAAAATTTATTGTGGAATCCACAGTAACAATGGCTATGCTTTATAGGATTATTTTAAAATTATATATTGTTAATTTTAGATTTATATATATTTTTAATAGATATTTAGACTATGGAGGAACTTTACCAGTCAAGTTACTTATATAAATACTTAGGTATAATCATTCTTAGTCTGAGATCATAAACTATTGCTAGTTTTAGTGTTACTGTAACCTGTGCATCAGCTTTTTCCCTCTATACTAATATCTGATGACAATACCCAAGCCCATATTACTGCACTCTCATGGTCATTTATTGAACACAGAATTACTCAAACTGTTTTCCAATCTAATAAATAAAATATTCTGCTAAAAAAAGTCCAATTTATATTTCCCCTCTTCTTTGTGTGTCAAATTCCAAGGGTTTCTGGGCTCTAACTACTGTCATAACAATGACATCATATATCTTGATAATGACTGTCAGGCTCAGCTCCTGGTCCACCAAACTGAAAGCTCCGCTAGCTTTTCCAGTTGTGACATCAAGAGTCTTAATAAGCTAAAATGGTCTATCAAACTGCCTTCCACAACTTCCTAGTGCAATTTGGGTGAAACGTTTTTTCCATCACAAATTCCCCATTATCATTATGAGAAAGAAAAACCAAATAACCATTATTCATTCTGAAGCAAATGTCAGTCTGACCCAAGAAGTAAAACACATTTTTATATAGTTAATGTTGCTCAATTCTAAGGACTTGCATGATTCACTTCCTTTGGTATTTCAAGACAACAGGTTTTTTTAGAAGATATCTATTTATTCCCCGGCACATCTCACAGCTCTTGTTTCTACATGAGAATCATACTGACCCAGAGTAGACGGGCACAATGCAATGTACTCACTCTCTTGTGAAAGTAGGTTTCATTTATTTATTTGCATAGGGTGACCAGATAGCAACTGTGAAAAAACGGGACAGAGGGTGGGGAGTAATAGGCGCCTATATAAGAAAAAGTCCCCCAAAACAGGACTGTCCCTTTAAAAATGGGACATCTGGTCACCCTATATATGGACAGCGTTGGTTTGGTGGGTTCCAAGAATAGATGGCAATGCATTTAGCCTCACAAAAACTACTGAATATAATGTGAGCTTGCCAAAATCAAAGATAAAAAATAAAATGAATATTTAAGATGTAGTGAAACAGTAGCAATAATTGTGTACATTACTTGACAAGTAATTTTTTACCTATACTCTGCCTGCTTTAAAACAACATCAGGAGATACACTTTCCTGGAAAGCATATTTGCAGCTATTTATTCTCTGATAGATTACTGGACCTTTGTTTCGTGCATTAATGTCACATTGGGTTACGTAAAACCCCACTGGCATATGTTACAGTAATTATATATATATATATATATATATATATATATATATATATATATATAATTATATATATATATATATATATATATATAAATCAGTCAATAATTACTGTATATAAAATTACTGTATATAAAATAAATGACACACATGGGTCAGAATGCATAGCCCATAAGTCCACTCAGTATACAGCTATTACCCATCTCTTATTATGGATTAATACTATTTTCTACACAAGCTAAACAACATATGTCCTGTCTCATACAGCAATACCTAGAGCAGCAATGTATGCAAATAAACCATCTAACTGACAAAACACAGAGAATCACAACACAAACAGTGCCAAAGGAGTGGCAATAAACAAGGACTTAAATGGACGCCAAATTTAACTGCAATTTATTGGATAATTAAAAAAAAAACTATTATAAAAGTTTCCTCCCATATCATGCTCTCTCTAAATCCGTGGGATCAGAATGGCATGTAAGCAACATCTCCAGCTACTAATCTAATTGTGAAACCTTTGCTGGCATCCCGCATTGTGGAATCTTATTGAGACTAGCCATTGATCTAGTGGTACTTAGTGGCCTGGGAAGGAGTGCAGAGATGCTGTAACTCCTTTCTGTGGTTTCCTTTTCCACAATCGGCTACACAATATTGCAAGGTACATTCGAGACCCGTATAAACGTCCTGCTAAATGACTGTGGTTCCCGACTATGGGCACCAAGGACTGAACCACAGTCTCTGGAGTAAAGAAGAATCAACACACTTCTTCAGTTGCTGAGTAAAATGATTAATGTATCCAAATACCTGTATTTTCTAGCACCATTTGGTCCTAATGGTTTTACTAGGCTTTTTGGAATCTGTAGCTTGCATTGCTGTTTAAAAAAAAAAAAAAAAAAAAAGAGAGCCCACTTAAGGTTTCTTTTTTGAAATACATGAGTGCCATGATTTATATTGCACTGGATCTTTACATGCCATTAAAACTCGGTCATTTACTCTTCAGAGTGACTATAATCTTTGGGGGAAAAGGCACCCTGAAAGCAGGATTCTTGAAATTTTTATTTTTTGTAATAAAACCTGCCACAAGCAAATAAATACAATTCTGAGCTAAAGCTGCAGAAGCATTGGGTTTCAGTGCTACCATAAAACAGTCAGTCTGGGATGGGAGATAAGCAGCCCCAGCTCAGCTACCTAGACTTACAAAAAACTCTCTAAGACTGAAATCCTGCAAACCCTTACACATGTTCACAACATTATGCACATGAGTGGTCCCACTGAATGTAAAGTTAAACATGTGAAACAGAGCTGGATTAAGACACAGGGACTATAGGTCCCATGCCCAGGGCTGCAGCTTTGGGGGCTATGTGATTAAGTCAGAATCTAAACTTACTTTCTTTCTCTTTCTTCTGTAACTTTCTAGCCTCAGGTTGTGAAGGAAAGGTCAAAAATGTGACCTAAGTATAAACAATGCAATAGCATCTGCCTGAGTCTGAAGAGAGCCTGAAACAACACCTCTGATAGAGGTGAACTTCCCCCACACATCCCAGTGTAGCATCAGGGCCTTAGAAAGTTAGGTCCCAATACTATGAAGTAAATGGGAGCTGTGTGCGCTCAAAACATAGAGGGATTAGAATTTCCTCAGGCATGAATTTTGATCATTGTATGCATTGCTTGGCTACAAATACATTAGCAACTACCTACTGTAGTTCTGTATTTAGCACCAGCTACTTAAAACCATATTGATGCTATCTTAAAACCTAAGAAGTTGGCTGGTCTACTGGCTTGGGAGCTCTTGCATCCAGGAATGATCTAATCCTTTCTACATTTGGCAGAGATCTGACATAGCACAGTAGTGACACACACTTCAGCCCGGGGGGTGGCACATCATAAAGGCTGATGACTGCTACACAATGACACTGCCAGCCATTTCATAGACCACCGTCATGCGTACTGGAAGATGGGGCCACAAAGTGAGTGGATGCTTCACAGTATGGAGGGGGGCAAGGATCCTCAGTTAAAAGGGATATAGACATGGAGAGAATTCTCACTCACCACAGAGGGGGCAGTTAAACTGCTTTATTGAGCCTGGCTGCCACTGGGATCCATGCAGATATCGAATGTCACTTCCCTTCCCTCACTACAGTCCCCTCTCTTCTTCCATTCCCTGCTGGATGTGCCTGCAAAGCAGGAGGCCGCTAAATCTAGCCAGGAAGAGACTGGCAGGTATGCAGGGAGCCAGTGCAGACCTAAACAGAACCCAATAGCCACCCCCCTCAACACACTCAATAAGGGTGTGTGAATGAGGCAGGAACCCCAGAAAGAGGGAGTACTTAAAACTTCTCATGATCTTTAGCCTGTAAGAGAGAGGTGGTAGACTAGGAAGGGATGCCTGGGCCTGCAGACTGCCAGAATGGTAGAGCAGGCTTCAGAATACTGGGAAGGTCTGAGAGAAGTGGCCTGTGATTGATGCTCCAATCTTCAGCATGACACGGTATGTGATCTCCACCAGGGCAGATATTGGACCTTTTTTTAAAAAAAATGGAAGAGCTAATGTAACAAGGGCTGTTTCTCCATCAAAGGAGGGCAGCCGAGGCTACCTAAAAGAGAGAACAAGACAGTCTGCTGCTGCTGCTTCAAGCTGCTGCTTCCCTTGCCTCAATGTACATGAGACTATGGCAAACAAGGAAGGAGAGCCAATACCATATACAAAAAATCCTAATGACGTGGCAGGAAGAGATTTGAGTGAGACCTATGGGCTTTAAATCTCCCCCAGCCCACAAGTATGAACAAAGACTGGAACTGAATTTATTCACACTAGCCTTCACTTGTGATTAGTGAGGTTTTTAGTTCCCAGCCCCTGGTTTTGCTTACAACAGCCATTAACCTATGTAAAAGTATTTGGCCAGTCAAACTGACTTACCTTATCAGTCCAATATCCACTGCACACTATTTTGCTTTATGACCTCTGACTGCAAATCCAGGAATGCTGCTTGGAAAAGTGAACTTTTTCTAGGCCAGATCCTCTCACAGAAAATTCCACAAGGGAGAAAAAGATGTTTAAAAATAGTCATGAGTTAACCCTTTTCAAGTGAGCACGAGGCTGGGCCTACAACCCAACTGATGTGCCAAGATCTGCAAGAAAATCCCATAAATCTCACCATATTCATGGACGGCTTGGACATTTGAAAGGAATGTTGGGCTTTCTGCTACTCCCTGATCCTCCCCTCCCCTCATGCTCTTGGTACCAGGGCTCTATTTGAAGTCATGTGGCCAGCACCTTACTGCCTACAGCTGGCCCCCCTTCCTACTTCCACCACTCCGCTAGGGGATTTGCAGGCAGCACTCACATGCCCAAGTTTTGGAATCTCCCACCTGTACACCTAGAGTTGAAAAAAATAGAGACACAGAAGTTTGCACATGCACAAACCAAAACCTGATTAAGCCGTTGGAAATGTCACCATTACTAGAGCTTAATACATGACTTGGTAAGTGAATAATAAATTGGCATGTACGGAGAGCACACTTTCTTTTAAATGTATCTCTTGGTTTTACACTGCATCTTTAAACAACTCATGGCATCTATTACTTTGTCACTTTGACAGTTTTTGTGGACACCGTATGATTCTTTGAAGTTCCAGTAGCTACAATGCAATAGTATTTTTCATGCGAGACTGATATTATACAATAATATCCCTCTTGTAAAGACTGCCATGTGATTTGGTATTGACTTCATACTAAGGGTAGGTCTGCACTTACCCGTCGCGTTGGAGGCGTCGGATCGATGTTCTGGTTTCGATTTATCGCGTCTTGTCTAGACGCGATAAATCGAACCAGAAAGTGCTCCCCCGTTGACGCTGGTAATCCAGCTCGACGAACGGAGTAGGCGGAGTCGACGGGGGAGCCTACGCGCCGCGTGTGGACCCCGGGTAAGTACGTTTTCATTCGAACTAAGATAGTTCGACTTCAGCTACGTTATTCACGTAGCTGAAGTTGCGTATCTTAGTTCGAATTGGGGGGTTAGTGTAGACCAGCCCTAAGTAATGTTTCACTGGATTAAACTTGATCATTCACTATTTGTTATGCTGCTAGCAAACTGCTGGGTCATGGTAACTTCAGCAAAATGTATAGGTAACTTAGTAACATATTTATTACAGATCTTTTTAAAACTAAAAACACAGCCTGAAATCTGAAAGTCTAATTTCATGTGGTGTTTATTTATAAACATGTTTATCTGAAAACACTGCCATATTTGTCCATCACATTTGTGCTAGCAGTTATGAAGGTAGAACACAGGTAACACAGCAATCAGGTCTACCATGAACATACAGAAATAGTAAAAGACAGCAGATAATATCTACTCAGAGTAATATGCATATAATACAAACACGAATTATATGTTGGATACAACTGTCCTTCAGAGGGAAATGATTATCCAAGACAGGATACATTTCCCTCTCCAGGTACCTAATAAGCATATATGAACAAATATCTGTAGTACTCTTTAAGAATGTATCATAAAATGGAAAGATTTAAGAAAGTCATCCAAAGAATCATCCTCTACTATTTCAGTTCTATTGGTGAACTGTGTATTTATCCCTATAAATACTGCATGTGAACAACAATAAAGACAAAGATTTTTAAAATAGTTCACATGGGTTAGGAACAAGCAGCATTATGCAGGTGGGAATTACAGATCTCTGGTACAAGTGCAGATAGTGTCCGTATTCGAGACGTAGGAAGTCTCTACCAACATAAATCAGCTGTCATCACCACTTAGTGAATTCATGTCACTTCAGAGCACAGCACAAATCCTTGATGTTGCTCTGTTGTCTCATGCGACATATTACCATGTCTCGAGGGAGGAAAGAGTCAGGAAATACGAACATTTTGAATGTGGAATGTGATAGATTTGTGATGTGTGCCTACAACCAGATAAGATTGCTTAGTACTGATCATCACAGGTAACAGCTAAGGAATAAAGACACAAATCACATAGAAGAGATAGATTTCCCATTATTAGGCGAATCAGACTCAATGGCTCAACACTTACTAAATCCAAACTAAACACTGAACAGGATATGGAAGTGCTCAGTGCCCCCAAAGAGTAATAACTCCACAGCAGCACTGCTTACAGCTACACTCTCATGTGTCAGGTGAAAAGGAGAATTGTATGGCTGCTTTTGAGAGCTTTCAGTTTCACGACCTTTACTCACTTATTTACACCATTGCTGGAGGGGAGTACACAGCAGAAATGCTTTGGCCATGACCACACCTTTTTTCAGAAGTCCCAATCACTTTTCCAATATGGACCCAAGATATGAACAACTCATGCACCTTGCTTTCTGCCCCACAGATGCATGGGGCACAGCCTTTAGTCTTGTGTCGCTCGCTCATTTCTTTGCAGTAAGTCTGAGAAAGGGCCCAAAATGTGCAGATATGAAAATGACCCCATACTATCACTCTAGTCTTTCCATGCTTCTTTTCGGCAGATAGAAGACATTATGGCTCAATAACATGTGCTGCAGGGAGCAAGCTGGAGCTACTTATTAAAATGTCACCACCAGGGGATTCCTCCCTTTTCTCCTTCCTGGGTCTGTTAGCAAAGAAAACATGTGTTAAAACCTTACTCCTGTGAATCAACTGGTTGGGTTCCTGTTCACAGTCAGAAGCTGATTCCTCACTGCCTCCACTCTCCCTTTCTGTCCTCCACAGCACAGGTCGAAGGAGCAACAAGCATAACGAAAGCAGAAAAGAGGTTGCAGGGTGCTTCACTTGAGAGTAAGACACCCCTCTATCCAACTTTAATTCTTCAGCAAGAAGAGATTTTCCTATGGGAAAGGAGACCCAGGGGATGGATAAGAAACCATCTGAGTGACAGGTACATTCAGAAAGAAATGTGTCAGTAAGAGACTCTGAAACAAGAGACTGGATTCTGGAGCTAAACAAACAGAGGCATCTTGATTGTAACTACTTTTTTTCCCTCCAATTTTCTTTTCCCGGACTTATTTCTCGGCCTGACATTTTTGTGGTCATTTTTGGATCCAGCCGTACAAGGTGCTGAGCGTGATCAACTCCGGGTGGCTTAACTGGCTCTTGTCACACTGCAGGGCAAGTCCCTCTGTGGCTGTCACGTTCTGTAGCACATAACCATGAATGGTAATTTGAAAAAAACCCAACTTGCTTGAATGGAATTTGCCATCCTTTCTATTTGTCTTCCAAGAACATTGATTGGAGTGGTATTTTTCCCTTTAGAAAAAGAGAAAGGAAGGATAGTCTTCTAGTTCAGGCACTAGGACTAGCCTCAAGAGCGTGAGATTCAATTTCTCTCTCTGCTTTCTAATAAGAAAATTATAACATGTACAGAGCCTCAAGGATTCACATAGCTTTGCAACAATGCTATTCAAATGCATCCTCACAAAGAACTATGAACTGTTATTTATAGCCAAAGCATATTTGTAGCCAAAGCATACAAAAATAAATCTGCTATTAGAAAATTAAAATCAGCTCAAGGTGTATATCTATATCTAGATATAGATATAGATATGAACATAGACACACACACAAACATATGTAAAGAGAATCATGAAGACTTGACCGTATAAAGACTTATTTCAAGAACTGCGGGGGTTCGTCTACTGTTTTAGAACCTTGGCCAGCATGCTATGCTGCCAAGGCCGTCCTCTCCTGGCACACAGTGGAAGGCAGGAGTCCATACACATTAGCAAGTGATCAGATGCCAATGGAAAATAATTTCACAGTCAATTTACTTCATGAAAAAGAAATTTCTAAATCAAATCAGCGGCACCTGCTACACTTTCTAAGCCATTTTCCATAAAATCAGGTTTCTTAGATGTCTAAAACTACTTAAAGCCGACTACTTAATACAACATATTATGGGTTGCTTTTTATTTATTTTTGCAACATCAATTCATTTAGACTAAAGCTACATAGAATCTGATTTTGTAGCCCTTGAGACGCCGCGAGAATTCCATGTGAAGCCAACAGGACACACACACACCCAAAGTTAAACAATCAAAAAAGTTAGGAAATGGCAGAACTGAGGTTGCCGGTGCATATGCGTTATGATACAGTCTTTAGTTACATGATCAAATACTATTTTTTGCCATGGGACCCCTGCCTCCTGTCCTCTCTTCCCCCAACTAGCTCCCAACCTCTTCCCCATCATTTCCTCGACTACCAATCCCAAAAATCCTTGCCCAGCCAGTCTGAGCCTCCCAGTCCCATTCTCCCCACTCTACTCCCAGTTCCTTCTCCAACCCACCAGTCTCCAGTCCCACTCCTCCCCTAATTCCTTGTCCCAATCTACAACCCCCCCCCCCCCCCGCAAAGTTTCAACTCTTCTCCCCTCTGCATTTGAGTCAGGTAGCTTCCTCGTCCTCACTGCCTGGGGATCAGTAAGGGGACTTTGAGAGTGCCGGAGAGAGAGGCTGCCTGCTCTCTGGCCACTGCCCAGACTCAGCATAGCCCAGGCTATCCAGGGACTGCAATGGAAGGGAAAATCCTGGGCAACCTTGGGCTGGAGTATGCCCAGTGCAGTTGGAATCTTCAGGGAACTAAATTACACAGCTCTAGTAAGTCTGTCTAGCATGTGTGATTTTTTTTAAAGGCCAAATTTGGGTGGATTTTCGTGGGAACAGTGAACGGCATATCCTGACACAAAGGCCACCCCTGCCCAATTTTAAGTCCCTGCTCTAAAGCATGGGGTGAGGGGGGGAATAGATCTTCTTATAGAAAAAGCTGTCAGAATTTAACATTGGCAAAACAATGTATTTTCCCTAGCCTTCTTATCAGAAATGGCAGAACTGTTTTGGCTGAAATTAAAAGAAAAATCACCAAGAAAATAAATCAGCAATGCATGGGGAGCAAGGGGGGGGGGGGTCACATGCCTCTCCAGATTGCTCAGTCACATGGTGTGGCTAAGCCCCCTCCCTGCAGGGCAGCTGAACAGGCAAGCTGTGCCGGGCAGAGGCAGGAGGAACAGCTGGAAGCTGTAGAGAGGGGCCGCTGCTTTCTGGAAGGGGGGACATGACTCAAGCTATTCTGGATTGTGCCCCCCCACTATCAGCAAGCACGGGTCGTCTCTGCCTGAGGCAACCACTTGGCATGTAAAATTTCATCCCAAATGGTTAAAGGTTGGCAAAGCTATCAGTAACTGAAAGCAGGGTCTTATAATGGGAAATGTCAGACAACCTAAATCATAGACTGTGCTACCAACCCCCATATACACCTAGCGTGAAATCCTGGCCCCACTGAAATCAATGGCAAAACTCCCATTGACTTCAATACAGCCAAATTTCATTTCTAGGCTACATTGTTTTGAAAAACCAGGCTCAAAATTCTTCCAGTGATTTCGTCATCCAGGGTCTGCTCTTCCTCTTATTTAAATCAATGGCAAAAGTTTCATTAACGTCAATGG
The DNA here is from genome assembly GCA_037349315.1 of Chelydra serpentina. Taxonomy (NCBI): domain Eukaryota; kingdom Metazoa; phylum Chordata; order Testudines; family Chelydridae; genus Chelydra; species Chelydra serpentina. Next base: position 25,596,042 of record JBAIAC010000048.1, read on the forward strand.
TGCTGGGCCTTGGTCAGGTGCCAAGTGCAGGGCTAATTTCAAGATTAATCAAGGAAGGAGATTCATTAAACAAACTGTGTATTACAATAACCTTTAATTGATGAAGTATGATTGCAGAGAATAATAAACTACAAAATTACCAGTGTACTTATATGAGCTACACTGAACCAGAATTGCAAAGGACTTCCCATATGTTATTTAAAAAAAGAAGGAAATTTCTGATCATCCTGTAGTACAAGAGAGAGGTCAGGTGTTAAAGAACTTTGAGCTGGAAAAGTCTCATCAGCTGTCTATTCTATACCCATGGCAATACAGTTTCATTAGCACAGGAGGGTTGTTTGTCATAATTTATTTAGCTCTATGATCGTTTTGAGTTAATAGTATTCCTGAATCTGGCAAGTGAAGTGTTGTGAATGAGTCTTTGGCTAAGCAGAAGGTTTATAAACAGGGAACGAGTGCAAGAGCTTTGGAAGCTCAGAATAACTGAGAGGAGAATATAGCTTAGATGTCATAAGAGTTCAAGGTAGAGGGGATGTAGTGAAAGGATGAAGGTTAGTGTGTTGCCAAGCCTGTGTTGCGCTACAAGCCGTTAAGTCTCTACATAGGGGAAGAAATGTGATAAACTGTGGGCTGAAAGACAGAGTAAAAGCAAAGATTAACCAGTGTCAGGACAAGAGTAAAATGCTCGACTTGGGAGAAAAATGTAAGTAACATGAAAAACTGCATCCCAAAATGTAGTAAATGCTTTTCAAAGTTTAGCCTTTAGTGCATGGAGGTAATTTAGATTGGTCCAGATGAAAGTTTTGACTTACAAAGTTCCTAGAATCCCCACGAATATAAATCATTTTAGAGTTCATGGAAAATGTTTATGTTTGTGCAAACATGTTGGACAATGAAACCAAACCAATGTCACTGTTTTTATCATTTCAGTATTCAGTTCTAATGAATTATCTATTTTATATTATTGCAGAATTCAGTTAAATCCTTCTGGCATCCCCACTTAGTAAATGATGCTTCTCCTTAAATAAAACCTCTTACAAATGTTTTACTGTACAGCTGGAGAATAAAGGTAAGGTTATAATCAATTTTACTATTACAAATATCTAAAGGATGTCCAAGAGAGACTACCTGTTGGATAAAGTGACAGATAGGTAGAACTTGCAGCTTATGAAATCTCATTGAAATTTCACATTAGCCTTGTTCCTTTTTGGTGCCTAATCACACAAGTAACATCACCTCTATTCTTCTCTGACATTCTTGTCTTTACCATCAGCAAATGCATTTCTAAGTATCTTTGACTAGTGAAAAATCCCTTCTGCCACAGTCTCAGAATGGTAACTCAACAATTTGGACATTAAATGTAACTGACACACGAGTTCCAGGAAACAAGTTCAGAAATCCCTCTTTGGAAACTTAAAGGGCCTGATTCAATCCTGAGATTCTTTCCACTGATTTCAGTGGGTATTGTTGGCCACGCCAAATCCTGCCTCTTACTTTGCAACCACAGAGGATCCTGACTAAACAGAAATAGTACCATTCAGCAGCAAAATCAGAAGGCAGGATATGGAGACCTTATGTAGAAGGTTGATATCCACTGCATGCCATGGAGCTGTAGCTCATAGGCTTAACTTTACTATATTCACTGCCTTGCCTTCATTATATTTGGCTGGTTTCATTATATTCAGCTGTAACATAAGAAACCTACAGTATCCTGTAAAACATTAGCTGAAGCACAACTTAGCATAAGTGTGGTTAAGTAAGCCATAACACTTGGCATAGGTCAACAGGTACATTTAGATTTTAGGAACTCAGGAGAGCTTACTCAATGGTAGGAGGTAGAATGTTCCAGGAAGCGCTACTGCAAGGAACATGGAAGTATTAACTGTGAAGTTTAAGCAAGGCGTGATGGATATTATCATGACTTGAAATGGTATTTACAGGGCCGGTGCAAGGACGTTTTGCGCCCTAGGCAAAACGTCCTTGCACCAGCCCTGCGCCGCCCCGCCCCGCAATGCCGCCCCACCCAGCCAGCTCCCCCGCCCGCGGGAGCTCAGCACCCCCACCCGTGGGCGCTAACCCCTCCTCCCCGCGGGCCGCGGGAGCTGAGCGTGGAGCCGGGGGCAGGAGGGTGGCTTGCTGCAGCTACTGAGCGGGGGTGGGCAGCGGGGTGGGGAGCCACGGCTGAGCGGGGAGCCGGGAGGCAGCCACCCGCTGCGCCACAAATTCTGGCGTCCTAGGCGACCGCCTAGGGTCACCTAGTTATAGCGCCAGCCCTGGGTATTTACATATATCGGTATAGTAACCTATAGAAGGAGGACAACTCAACATTAATAGGATGATGAAATACATATAAGGAAAAAGGGAAAAACCCCTACTGAATATGCATTAGATATAGTGGCGTCAGCATCACATAGTATAAAAGTTGCATCCCAGCCTGTGGAGGTAGGAAAGAGGGAGAGATGTAGCCCTTGGAATAGGCCAGAATGACGGTCACCGGTTATGAGGAGGAAGGTGATGGTGATGAGGAAGATAATGGCTAACATTTTAGGTCGTCCTGCAATGTGAGTATATGGATGTTCAAATATACATTCTATAGTTTATCTATCTTACTGAGTTGGAGTGTTTGTGATTTTGCTACATGTATTAATAAACTATTTGAAAATATAGAAGAGTTCCTATAGTGTGAGTATTGCAATTGTGCACATCGGGGTTCCCAACTATACAGTAATTTTAATAATACTGGGCCTGATCTTGGGACAAGAATCTGTCAACGCTCCAAGTGATAAATGAGAATCCTTAGGTAATCAATATAATTAATACATAATCTATGGATCAGGCTACAGAGCCCTGCTCCACAGAGGCTCCTTATGCTTTATTGCACAGAAGGTTAGAGGAGTGTGCATATGTGGGTGGGATATTCTCCTCTGTCCCCTAAGGCTGTAGTGGAGGTTGTGTTCCATGGGGGAGAAAGGTTCTTTCACTCCAACTCTGCAGGGCTCTCCACTGCAGATCTCACCCATTTTGGTGGCATACTGGTTCCAGGACATGGTCCTGTAAAGTTAAGCATCTCTGGACGCTTAGCTTTAATGTGAAGAACAATCATAGAATCATAGAATCTCAGGGTTGGAAGGGACCTCAGGAGGTCATCTAGTCCAATCCCCTGCTCAAAGCAGGACCAACCCCAACTAAATCATCCCAGCCAGGGCTTTGTCAAGCCTGACCTTAAAAACCTCTAAGGAAGGAGATTCCACCACCTCCCTAGGTAACCCATTCCAGTGCTTCACCACCCTACTAGTGAAAAAGTTTTTCCTAATATCCAACCTAAACCTCCCCCTCTGCAACTTGAGACCATTACTCCTTGTTCTGTCATCTTCTACCACTGAGAACAGTCTAGATCCATCCTCGTTGGAACCCCCTTTCAGGTAGTTGAAAGCAGCTATCAAATCCCCCCTCATTCTTCTATTCTGCAGGCTAAACAATTCCAGTTCCCTCAGCCTCTCCTCATAACTCATGTGCTCCAGCCCCCTAATCATTTTTGTTGCCCTCCGCTGGACTTTTTCCAATTTATCCACATCCTTCTTGTAGTGTGGGGCCCAAAACTGGACACAGTACTCCAAATGAGGCCTCACCAGTGCCGAATAGAGGGGAATGATCACGTCCCTCGATCTTCTGGAAATGCCCCTACTTATACAGCCCAAAATGCCGTTAGCCTTCTTGGCAACAAGGGCACACTGTTGACTCATATTCAGCTTTTCGTCCACTGTAACCCCTAGGTCCTTTTCTGCAGAACCGCTGCCCAGCCATTCGGTCCCTAGTCTATAGCAGTGCATGGGATTCTTCCATCCTAAGTGCAGGACTCTGCACTTGTCCTTGTTGAACCTCATCATATTTCTTTTGGCCCAATCCTCTAATTTGTCTAGGTCCCTCTGTATCCTATCCCTACCCTCCAGCGTATCAACCACTCCTCCCAGTTTAGTGTCATCTGCAAACTTGCTAAGCATGCAGTCCACACCATCCTCCAGATCGTTGATGAAGATATTGAACAAAACCGGCCCCAGAATGCTGATGTAAGGTTTCAGGTTTCTTTGCGACTGTATATATTCAAGTGATGCCAACATCTACTGGTTGCACCTTCCATTTCTCTCCTCATTTTCTTTTAATATGTACTTAATATTTATTTTCCATGATTGTCAGCCCTGGCGCATGAAGTCCTCTGTTCATCAACAGAGGAGAGAGAGGCAGTTGCAGTGCAAGTTTCCCCATTTGAACTGCTTGCTCCTACTGCTGATTTCAGCAGTGTGCTCTACATTCTAGCCAACCTCTTGCAAAAAAAAAAAAAAAGAAGCCATGCGTATTAGGATGGCTCCCCGACATGCCAACCTCTTCATGGGCCACCTTGAGGAAGAATTTCTGAAAAACCAGTGATATACCTGAGACATATCGATGATGATATTTTCATTCTCTGGAGAGACAACCTAAATTCCCTCATAGATTTCCAGCAGAGCTTCAACAACCATCACCCCTCCATCAAACTTTCTCTAGGACACTCCCGCACCAGCATCAATTCCCTGGGCACCACAATCTGCTTGAACAATTGAACCCTACAGACAACTATATACAAGAAATCCACTGATCAGCACGCTTACCTCCACAGATTCAGTAACCACCCTGCCACTAAAAATATTAAAAAATCCGTTATCTACAGCCAAGCACTCAGATACCCCAAAGAGACACTCCACCAGAGAAGTAGATTGCATCATGGAATGGGCCACCTAAATACCCTGGGAGAACCTACTTCAATACGGGGGAGGGGGAGGACAGGGGGGAAACACTGACCACACAGCCCTACTTGAAATGGGCCACCTAAATACCCTAGGAGAACCTACTTCAATACAGGGAGGGAAAAAAACACTGACCACACAGCCCTACTTGTCATCTGCTACCTCACACAGGAACCCATATAGGGGATTATCAAAGAGTTATAACCAATACTCAATGGGGACCACATCCTGAAAAAATCTTTCCCAAACCACCTCTTCTGGCTTTCAAATAACACCCCAACCTTGCCAAGCTCATCATTAGAACCAAGCTCCCCACAGACTAGCACACACCAACTCAAAATGACACCAGACCCTGCCAGAACAACAGATGCAAAACTTGCAGACATGTCTCCACTGCTACAATGATCCACACCTCCCACAACACACCTTTCAAGATCCATGGGTCCTATATGTGCCTATCACAACATGTGGTGTACCACATGCAGTGCATCAAATGCCCCAATAACAACTATGTGGGTGAACCAGACAATCACTATGCTCTTAAATGAACTCGCACAGAAAAATGATAAAAGACAAAAACACCTGTGGGCAAACAGTTTTCACAGAATGATCACACCATATCTGATCTTTGAAAGGAAACCTGCGCAAACACTTTCAAAAGGCGAACCTGGGAACTTCAATTTATAACTCTGTGAGACACCGAAAGCCACGGACTTAACAGGGACACTGGTTTTATGGCTCATTACAACAAGTTGTAATACATCACACTGCCTGCTACCCTTAATTGTGCAGTTCAAACCCTTTATGGATAATAATCTAACCCCCAATTGCCCACTTTATTTCAAGTAACTGCCTCCAACATGTGTTACCTCTTCTGCTTAACAATCTGTCCAAACTTGTGTTTAGCTCAGACACTCTGATTTCCTTCCCCAGACCTGAAGAAGAGTTCTGTATAGCTCAAAAGCTTGTGCCTTCCACCAACAGAAGCTGGTCCATTAAAAGATATTATCTCACCTATTTTGTCCCTCTCAACCTATTCTAAAGACATTCTGCTTGCATGTTTTATTGGACAGACACTACACCTAAGTTCAATCCAGGCATTTGAATTAGTTATTATCTCAAACTACTGACTGACTGTGATCCCATTGATTTCCTTTCAGGGTGCTATATGCAGCATACCTCTTTTAGTTCCAGTTAGCCTCCTTTCTTTTAAGCTATGTAGGCCCCTCATATCCTCTGTACTACAAATAGAACTGATATAGTTAACTGAAGGTTTCCCTGCTGCTGAATTTAGCTTGTTACTCTGTAGTTTGAAACTTCAGAGAGAATTCCTATAATACAGAGCCAAAGGCGACTTCAATTTCCTCTGACCCCATTATGGGCAATAATTTTTTATAGTAAGTTTTGTGTTGCAATAGCAAGCAGTGGTTTTACCCACCCAGCACTTTAGTGCATTACAGCAGTTACAGTCTAGCGCTCCACTGGCTAGAGCTATAACTTTATTAGTATATACATACTGGTAGAGCCATTTTGATTCTCCAAAATGAGATTTCCACCTCAATAGTCAGAGCAACATAAACAAGATATATAACCATTCTAGGTCAGTTTTGTAAAACGTATTTAGCTGACTAAATGTGCAGATAGTGGGATTTTCAAAAGCTCCAATAGGAGTTAGGTGTATTTCAAATAAGAGGAAGTATGATCACCCCCATCAGATAAGAAAAAAGAGACACAAAGAGGTTAAGTGACTTACCCAAGGTCACACAACAAGTCAGTGGCAGAGCTGGGAACATAACCAGGGTCTCCTGACTCCCAGTTATGTTGTTCATCCTCTAGGCTGTTTTTTTTTGTTTTTTTTTTTTTGTTTTGCTTGGCCTTCCACTGCTGTAACTTAGACTCATTCTATACCCATCCCATTTTCAGAGTTTCCTAACTTATGTTACTGTACCATTTTGCCCCTAAGTAAAATTTAGTGCAAAGGTCTCAGCCCTACATTTAACATAATTTTTTACCCAACCTGAAGAAGGAAAGAAAGTGGGGGCTGTTTATAAACATTGCTGTTTTATATTTTCAAAAATAAATTTCTTCTGCTCCTATGGTTCAGTAATGGCTTTGTCTCTGGAAATATTTTTTTCCAAGCCATTAAACCATTAAGAGCAGTGCTGCCTTTCAGTAATTAAAGGGGAGGGAAAAAAGCACAAATTATAAATGACTGAGTTATTCCATTTAGAAAATGCATTGATTGCTTCCCACAAAAGTATCCCAAGGATTACAGAACAATATTACATCTGTATCAGGAAGGCTGTGTAAGGCTGATGAAGCCAAGCCTATTTGTTGAAACAGGCCTCAGTAAGGATATGCAGTAAGTAATAATGCGGCCTTAACTAACCCAAATTTGCCTCTGTAGCTATGAGTCTTAGAAGTTCCCAAGAGACAAGGAGGAAAGGCAGCCACCACAGCAGAAGGCAAGCGAGGCAGAGCTGAGGTCTCTCCCCGGTATGCATGCTTCTCTCCTCCTTGGCACTACACAAAGGTATAACTCCAGCCCTAAGACTAACATCTCTTATGGACTGTGCTGCGCTATCAGGGGATTTGTGGGGGTGAATGTTGGGGGACTGGGGGGGCTGATCTAACAGAGAGGTGAAGTGCATGGGAATTATGGATATTTTTATGTGAGCTCTCCTTTCACCCACCCCTGGACTTGAGCAGTCCATAACTTCTTGGACACAAACTTGGGAGTTTTTTGGAGGCATTATTGCCCTTCTGAAGTAAGCGCAGGCCATAGAGTTAAGTATGGGTATAAGAGGCTGATGGGAACTATAGCCTTCCCACTCTTGGACACCCTAGACCCCTGCATTGGGTACCATAGGAACACCTTTCAATAAAAGTGCATCAGATATTTATGTGAATAAATATTATTCAGTTTATAAACACCTACAAGAGGAAAAATAATTAAAAGAATGAAATTAAATGCAAAACATGATGGGCCTGATGGTTGTGTCACAATGGCTTTACACAAGCATAACTTCACTGTCTGCAACTGAGTTGCTCCCAGTTGGCACTAGTGTGAGTAAGGTAAGAATTATCACTTGTTTACATAATGCTACAACACCCAAAAGGCCCAAGACAATGACAGTAAAGTCTACCACTCACTGGAGCCTTTTCATTTGCTAGGTCTTTTATTTTTCACAACAGTGTGAATTAAGAGACGAATATAATCACATCTGTGCTATTTAGTTTATGGCCATCTATACAGTAGCGCAGACGGAGGGGAGCAGGGGGAGCGGCCGCTCCTCCTATGAGGAAAAGCGGCGCTAAGGCGCCACCAGAGCCTCGCTAGGGGGGCGCTTTAAAAGGCCTGCGGCTCCTGCCACTGCGGGGAGCCACAGGCCTTTTAAAGCACCCCACCCCCCACCCCCAGCCCCGCTGCCAGAGCCGGGCGGGGGTGGGGGGCGCTTTAAAAGGCCCGCGGCTCCAGCCACAGCAAGCAGCCCCTTGTCTCCCCGCTCAGCAGCTCAGCGGGGAGACAAGGGGCAGCACCGGCGAGCCGCCCCTTGTCTCTCCGCTCAGCAGCTCAATGGAGAGACAAGGGGCAGCCGCAGCAAGCCGCCCCTTGTCTCCCTGCTCAGCAGCTCAGCGGGGAGACAAGGGGCAGCCCCGGCGAGCCGCCCCTTGTCTCTCCGCTCAGCAGCTCAATGGAGAGACAAGGGGCAGCCGCAGCAAGCCGCCCCTTGTCTCCCTGCTCAGCAGCTCAGCGGGGAGACAAGGGGCAGCCCCGGCGAGCCGCCCCTTGTCTCTCCGCTCAGCAGCTCAATGGAGAGACAAGGGGCAGCCGCAGCAAGCCGCCCCTTGTCTCCCTGCTCAGCAGCTCAGCGGGGAGACAAGGGGCAGCACCGGCGAGCCGCCCCTTGTCTCTCCGCTCAGCAGCTCAATGGAGAGACAAGGGGCAGCCGCAGCAAGCCGCCCCTTGTCTCCCTGCTCAGCAGCTCAGCGGGGAGACAAGGGGCAGCCCCGGCGAGCCGCCCCTTGTCTCTCCGCTCAGCAGCTCAATGGAGAGACAAGGGGCAGCCGCAGCAAGCCGCCCCTTGTCTCCCTGCTCAGCAGCTCAGCGGGGAGACAAGGGGCAGCCCCGGCGAGCCGCCCCTTGTCTCTCCGCTCAGCAGCTCAATGGAGAGACAAGGGGCAGCCGCAGCAAGCCACCCCTTGTCTCCCTGCTCAGCAGGGAGGCCCGCGGCTCCAGCCACAGCAAGCAGCCCCTTGTCTCCCCGCTCAGCAGCTCAGCAGGGAGACAAGGGGCAGCCGCAGCAAGCCGCCCCTTGTCTCTCCGCTCAGCAGCTCAGCGGGGAGACAAGGGGCAGCCGCAGCAAGCCACCCCTTGTCTCCCCGCTCAGCAGCTCAGCGGGGAGACAAGGGGCAGCCCCCCCGCTCAGCAGCTCAGCGGGGAGACAAGGGGCAGCCCCGGAGAGCCGCCCCTTGTCTCCCAGCTCAGCGGGGAGGCAGCGGGCAGCCGCAGCAAGCCACCCCTTGTCTCTCCGCTCAGCAGCTCAGTGGAGAGACAAGGGGCAGCCGCAGCAAGCCGCCCCTTGTCTCTCCGCTCAGCAGCTCAGCGGGGAGACAAGGGGCAGCCCCGGTGAGCCGCCCCTTGTCTCCCAGCTGAGCGGGGAGGCAGCGGGCAGCCCGGCCGCCTCTTGTCCCCCCGCTCAGCCGCGGTGGCGCTTTAAAGGGCCCGGGGCTTCGCAGCGGCTGGAACCCCGGGCCCTTTAAAGCGCTGCAGGGTGAGTACAGGGGGAGCGGGAGGCGCCTTTTTATAGCGCCGCTCCCCCTGTCCTCAAGACCTGGCTACGCTACTGCATCTATAGCTAGTTAATATTATGTAACACAATTGATGTAGTTACTGTACTTAAAGGCAATTTGTCAATAGAAAAGTTAGCACAACCAGAGTCATATTATAAATACATTAGCCAGGTATTTGTAACTTATTTTTGCATTTATATAGAAAAACCTAAATAGATAGATATATTTTTACAATCTTCACTAAGTGAGGGAAATGAGCTAATCATTTTTACTGTGTAAATAACATGTGCTCTAGGCCCTAATCCTGCAAAGAGATCCAGGCGGTGGACCCTTAGGCTTACAGTGAGTCCATTGACTCTCACACATGTTCGGATCCCTGTGCAGGATTGGGGCCTTAATCAGTGGCAAATTTTGGACAGAATAATTGTATCAGACCAAACCAATGTATCCGTCAGCTTCCTCCTAAGATTTATAGAAGTTTCCCTCTAGGCTTCAACTCAACCAGCTAGCATGTGCCAAAATACAAATGCCTTTTATCCTAGTCTACATATACCCTTAGAGATCTATAAAGGTCCTAAATTAACAGAAAGGGCAGCATGTAAAAAGTGACAGAAGAGGCGATGGGAGAAGCTGAAGGAGCTTTGGATAATATTTTAATTCAAGCAGTATTACGCAACTATGTTATGCAAGCTCTTTTATTTTATTAGTAGTGCTCCTAAAACTATGTTTTGACGTGGAAGGCCATTGGTTTTCCTTTGTTCGTTCATGACTACTTTCTCAAAACATTTTCTTCCCCTTGCAAAGTTACATAATACTATGAAGAGGATGGAAGGAGCTGTGTCAGTATTTCAAAATTGCTGGCATTCATCAGAAGTTGGCTTTATGCACATTTCGGATCAAAAACATTTCAGTCATCATCACTAGTGATAGACTCCAAGGAAATAATAAATTATTTCAGAAAGAAATGGATTGCCTCCCAATGAGGAAAATTAGAGAGGACGACACTATTCTAAACATTGCTTTTTCCTCATAGGACATCAGTTTTCCTATAACTGCATGGTATCCATTATTGTTCAAACGGCTTGTTCTCTCCTAATTAGATTCGACATCATTATTTTTGCCAAAAAGAAAGGTTTGCTGTGTTCTTAAAATAATTAGGCCTGATTGCAAATCAATTACCCAATTTCAAAGCTCTATTTTCCTCTCTGAAAATGACTGTTAAAGAAAGACTGCAGATGACTAAGCCTTGTGTCATCCCATGGCTTTATTAGGAAAATGTTCTAAGTCCTTCACTTTCTATGTAATCAGAACTATAATTTCTTCAGGTTATTTTAAGACCCAGCTATGGCTAAAGCAGGAAACTCAATTTTATTGTGCGCTCCAGACAGGTCGACGCAGCCAAGCTGGGCTCCAGTTTTATAGGCTATCTTCTTACATAAAGCCTAACATTGGTATTAGACTAGTACCCCGAAAGATGCACCATGCTACCTAGTATCAGATAGCTTTCTATTCATGGAGCAAGACATTAAGGGTAGTACAATCTGCTTACAAGTCACTACTGTAGATGTGAAATAGGCCCAACATGGCTATTTATTTTTTAAAACTTTGAAAAACAATCCTGTACACAAGGGAATTAGAAGAGCCATAGTAACAGAGATGTACCCTGAAACTGTGGAACAGTAAATTCAAACTAATCAATTCCACTTAGTTCTTGCACATTGTTATTTGTATTTGTTTCATTATAATTCTAATAAGTTATACAATTCATTCTACTAAGACATCCTGTTCATGTTAAGACACTAATCATGCTGTAAATGGTTATATTAATAGTGTATAGCATCACTTCATAACAGGTATAATCATCCTTAAGAGCCATCTACTTTCAGCGAGCAAGTACATCTAACTACAACACTAAAAAAGAAATACAATGAACTTTTAAAAAAGAAAAGAAAATCAAAGTGCAATGAATTGTAAAAGCAAATTAGCTGTGACATTGCAGCTACGAGGTCTTCTTGGGGCTGTGGAAAAAAATAGAACATGGTTAATACCACACTATTTTTCAACAGCCTAAAGAAGGCCTGGCAGCTAAAATGTCATCTTGTATCTGATTTTCTGCTGCTAGGATATAATTTAATTAACTCTTACATTTTATTATTTTGCTGTTTATAGCCTATGTAACCCCTGCATTTGCTCAACTACTCTATCTCCCCTGCCTCTCCCCCCACAAAAAGATACAGATAGAAGTCCCAGATACAGAAAACTTTTGACCAATGCCTCTGGGATTATCCAATTGCCTAGGTTTACGTTTCATTACCTACTTCATTGCTCTTCTTTCTTCCCACTTCTCCATCTTTCTCATTTCGCTCCACTAATGAATCTCACCTCACCACTCTCTATCTATCCCAGGGGTCTCAAACACGCGTGGCCCGGGGAGTTTTTTCCTGCGGCCCGCCATAGGCGCTGACTCCACTGGCAGCCAAGCTCCAAACATTACTGAGTGTTTATATTTTATTAAAACCCCTCTTTGCATTACAGTTTATAAAAAGTTAATACATTGACTTTTAATATTATATTACTCTTCATTTTTTTTCATTTTTGACCATACTTTTGTATCATTGTATGAAAAGGTTTCAGTGGTGCAGCCCTCGGGCCAATTTACTAGTTCTCATGTGGCCCTCCTGGTGTTTTGAGTTTGAGATCCCTTATCTATCCTCTTTGTCTTTTCTTCATTTCTTTTTTTTTTTCATTCAAATCCAACCTCAGAACTCACTGGGAAGTACACAAACACTAACCCAGATTAACAAAAGTACCATGAGTCACCTTTTGCCTTCCCACCAGTAGAAATGTTGTTCTAAAGCAGAACCTTCAACTGCGTCCCCTAGAATGTTTTTGCCTATCTTTCTATTTAGCCTGTAAGTTCCCCAGGAAAGAGATTGTATTTTCTTCCTTTCAAACTACATATTTTTTCCCAATTTATCAGACATTTTATATTGGTCAACAACTCTTGTTGGTTTGTCTGGCCTATTCTGAATAATAATATTGTCCATTTATACAACTATCATTAACAGGGATTGTATAAAGCTTTACAGAGGAAGGGCCAGACTGCATTTGGGATTTACCTGAGTGCACAAGGGACAGAGAACAGTAGAACAGAGCTCTCTCCCACTACACCATCCTTACCTCCCATGTGCAGTTCAAATTTGGAATTGCAATTGTCACTCACATCTGGAAGGTTTTCTTCATTACTGTAAAGTTTAGAAACTTTTAAAAATGAAAATATTAAACCTGCAGTTTCTTTTCATTTAAGAAATGCTGGTACAAGGTACTACGAAGGACATGTCTGATTCCAATCCACGTATACAGTTCCTCCAAAACTGTGTAAAAGTCAACAAATTTTAAAGGCACAGTATTTCACATAATGAAGGAAACACTCCAATCCTAGGAGCAGTACCGGGTTTACAATGTCACCTGCCATGGTGCCAGGCCCACACTCAGAAGGGGCCCCGGCCCGCTACGCTTGTGCTGCGTCCTGAGGCCCTGCCAGCCTGCTGGCTCCTCTCCGCCCTCTGGCCTCTCCCCACTGCCCACTGCTCGCTCCTCTCGGCTTGCTGGCCCTGGGCTCCTCTCCGCCCCCTGGCCGGACCCCAGTGTGGCTCCAGCTCTGGCCAGTGTCAGTCAGTGTAGAGGGGAGGGGCTGGTGTGTGGGGCTTGGCTGGGCACCTCCAGGCACGAGAGTCCTGAGAGAGCCCGGCTGGGGTGGGGGCAGGCCTTGGCCTGGCTGATCGTGCCGCTCCCAAGGGGCTGGAGTGATTCCCCTCTCAGGGACTGGGACCAGCCCTGGCCGCACTGCACTGCCCGCTCAGCCCAGCAGACACAGTCACCTCCCAGCAGGACCGGTGAGTGCGGCCAGGGGGGCAGGGCATGGGGAAGTGGGTCTCTGGGGGTCTGTAGAGTGGTGCTGGGCTGTGAGAGGGCAGAGGGTGCTGGGCAATGGGGGAGGTTTGTAGGTTTTGAGGTGCTAAGCAGTGGGTGTCTGTTGGGGCGGCGCTGGGCAGTGGGGGGGTCTGTGCGGGGTGCTGTGTAGTTGTGATGGTGGGGATGTGGGGAAGGGCACTGGGGTGTTGGGGAGATCTGTCTGTGTTGGGGTGCTAGGAGTAGGGGTGCTCTGGGCGGTGGTGGGCAGTTGTGGTGGGGTGTTGGGTGGGGGGCACTGGGCAGGGGTGGTGCTGTGCAGAGCGCTGTGCATTTGTGGGAGGGAGTCTGGGGAGGAGGGGTGCGGGGCATAGTGGAGTGGGGGAAGGGGGCTGTATGGCGCGGCATGGGCCCACCCCTGAGGGGAAGAGACATGTTGGCAGTACAGGGCCGGGCAGGCCAGTGTGTGTCTGGTGACTGCCGGTTTGTAAATAGTGCCCTCGCACTGGGCTGGGAGGAGCAGGGCCATTCCCGCCATGCCAAGCCCCATTGCCCCTGGCTGGCCCCTCACTCTGGGGACCGACCTCCCCGTGCCATGCTCCATTGCCCACAAGGGGGCCAAAAATATATTTGGTGCCCACAAAGGGTTAATCCGGCCCTGCCTAAGAGGAATCCTTCATAGGCCAATCTATTAGACCCCAGTTCAACAAGGTACATACCACACAGGCTTCAGTGGGACTACTCACATGTTTAAAGTGAGGTGCCTACTTGAGGCCTTAATTGAGGCCTTAATTACCTGGAATAGCTACGTATTTTATGTCCTTTATAATAGGGATATTTACCATTGGTTTGTTTAAATGTTTTCAGGAAGATCAGGGCACAAGAAAGGGCCACTGTGATGCTCAGAGGCATCACTGTACCACACATTTGGTTAAATCAGATAGGTCTTGCCGAGTTTGATTAATACATTTGTGAAATGAACAATGAATTTAAAGGGATACTGTATCAACCCCATACGTGGAGACCTAGTTGCATGTCAACTGCGGCATCATCTCCATTCAGAAAGTAAACCAATTCTGAAGAACAAACAATACAGAAGACTGCTATCCCTGACCAAAAGAAAACATCATCATCTGACCTGATCTTTAGCAAACAATAGCAAATATTTCATTCAGTTTCCATTGACGCAAGGCCTGACACAAATGGGAATATTCCTGGGTCTAGGTAACACTTGAATGTATTGCCCGGGAAGATAATCATTGAAGGCAGTGAGCAAACAGGCCATTTCTTCCCTCTACACAAATAGTAAAGAGACAGTTTATACCCTAGTACTAAACTAAGGTAATTTTTCAAAGGGAGCAGCTGAGCAAAATAAGGATGAAATTGTCTTTTCTTTCTTGTCTTTAATTTCTACATGTTAGAAGCCCATAGGTCAATAGCATAAAGTGCAACACTGTAAATGTATAAAGTGCTTTGTCTACATGACAGCCCAAGCCCATCACAGAGTCACTCTGGGGACCTCTGTGGATGACAATGAAGAATCTTAAAGAAATGCTGGAACATTTTGAATCCCTCCAGCTTTCTCATGCTCAGAATTAAAGCTGTAAAATTACTGTACAATATAATAGCAAGATCTAGACAAGGTTTACGTATCTGATTCACTGTGAGTTTGAAATAAAGGTGCAGAAATAACATTTATGTTTCCCCTTTACAATAAAGCAAGTTGCCTATTAAACAATTTACTTAAGAACAGCAAAAAACTATTGTACCTGTCAATACTGTGTATTCTTAAAGAACCAATAATGCAGCAGTATTCATGATTAAGAGCTAGGTGAACCCTGACGGGTTTGGAACACAGGAAGGTTTACATGCTGAATTCTGCAATTAGGTTTGTCAGGGGGTGCCAGTAAACCAATCCCTTCATGTTCTCTTGGAGGTTCAAGGCCGTGAACTTTGATTTCTAAGAGACGATTTTCTTCTCCTCAACTCAACATCAATCAACCCCCGGAATTACCCTACCTACCATTATTCTCCTCAGTGGACTTAGGAGTCAGGGAGATCCTACCCTGGACTTCTAGCATGCCTGATTGCCCCACTCTCCTATCTTCAGGAGTCACCAGGCAGGGCCACTATTCCACAATTCCAAGGGTCTTCCAGGAAGACTAAAAAGTATTCTGACCACCCCCAGGAGTACAAAGAGAGGGAGGACTTTCTTCTCATCCCTCCCTCTTTTGCAGTAGCAGCTCTGAGCTGAGCTAATTGGCATTAAGTGCCTTTTAAGATCTTGCATAGTAACTAAAGAATGCTTGGAGATTCTCCAACAATTGCATTTTAGCAATTAGAGGGCTTTCCTTCCTAGTGCATAATCTCTAGACCTAGATACTAGGGAACCTGTGAGAAGTCCCTGGATACTGTGCTAGAGTTTATGAAGAGCTGCATATGAAGAGCTGCACAAGCAACCTTAGTTCTGCCATTTCCTAACTGTTGAGTGCTTGACTTTGCAATCTTAATTATGTTCTTTTAATGTAGTTTTTGTGTGTGTGTTACTACTACTGCTGGCTAACATTGGATAGGGTGACCAGATGTCCTGATTTTATAGGGACAGTCCCGATTTTTGGGTCTTTTTCTTATATAGGCTCCTATTAACCCCCACCTCCTGTCCTGATTTTTCATATTTGCTGTCTGGTCACCCTAACATTGGATTCAGTAGTTAAATAAACGAGTAAACAACTGAGTAGTAAGGCAGAAAATTACCTAAAACAACACAAAACACTTTGGCAGAGAAAAAGGGATGTGTTTCGTTTTCAGGAGTTTTTCTGAGATCAGAGGAAAAGGTCAGGAAACTAATATTCTCTTACATTTTGCAGAAGTGCTACCAAAAAGAAATAAAAATAATAATAACAATAGTTCAACAAGCACTGACATAATTCCCCATATAACGTTATCTTCTGCGTTTGGTTTCTCTTCTCTTCTCTCTCTGTCTCTGTCTTTTGTGACTTTGTATCTAAACACACTGTATTAAGATCCAAAAGAGTGATGTGCTGGGAGGGATGTTTATGACCCAGGAACCACACAACATTTTTGCCTACTTGAACAGAAAACTGGGGTAAAATTCTCTGCCGTTGATAAGGATACTCCTCTCTGGATATGGCTAAATACTACATGTCCTTAGAAAAATATGCATGAAGAACAGATATTTTGTCTTTAAAATAAATCAAAACAATTTCAATATATAGTATACACAAAAACCCACATTAAAAGAACATTATTAAGGTTGCAAAGCCAAGCACTCGAAAGTCAGGAAATGCCTGAATTAAGGTTGTCTGTGCAATCTTAATTCAGCTCCCTTTGTGTGTATGCATTATGATACAGTCTTTAATTACCTGATCAAATACTATTTTCCCCCACAAGATCCCTTCTGCAGCAAATGAAGCAAGGGTCCTATGGACAATAAACTCCTTCATAATACAACTTTGATTCAGCCCCAGAAAAGATTTATTCTGTGCACTGAATGAGGCAGAGGTCCTGTATGTTTTCCCAAATCTCCCCTCGCCCCCACACCAGTTTGCACACATGCCTCCTTCTGTTTATACATTGATCAATGTGCTGTATTATACTAACAATATACTCAGCATATTTTTCAGGAACAAAGTACAAACGTTTTCATGAAATATATTTAATATAAGTTTGTTTAACAAATGATGTTGCCTCATTGGTCATGAGAAAGTTTCTGATTAATTTCTGTTTAAATAATAAAGCAAAGGGTTTTCCAGTCCCTCTTCTCTCTGCAGCCACATGCTCCCTGATGAATGGGGTCTCCCCTACAGTGCTGTTTACAAGCAAACTGGAGTGTGTTGAACCACAGTTATGACTGGGTATTCCACTCAGACCTGGTATGAAAGGTATGGCCTTAATCCAAGGGCAACAGACAACATGCAAATACACTGCGCTGAAGGAATGAAATAGCCATAGCAGATAAATGAAATGTCATACTGGATCTCTTCCTGTTAACTGCTAGCTAAAACTTGGGGGAAATAGATGTCAGCAATTGGACTTGATAATCTTTCCACCTTCATTTCAGAGGCATCTAAATTACACTTTCCCTTCCCAACTAAAGGGCTTGAATAATGTAATTCCAGGTAATTGATAGCTATGCATTTCTGAAGTCCCAAGCTCATAAAAGGGCCACTCCTGCAAGTTGCTGAGCATTCTCAGCTACCACACTGAAGTCAATTGTAAGGGAGGTAGATAAGCATCCCAAAGACAGTTCCAAGCAACAGTTATGAATAATGACTTCACCAAGGTCCCTATCCTGCTCCCAGTATTGTAAATGAGAGTTTTACCATTGACTCAAACAGAGGCAAGACTGGCTGCATGACCTGATATGACTTTCATTTCCCAGAGTCACAGCTAAACCAACAGCAACCACAAGAGACTTCAGTTCCAGAAAAACTCTATTCCTCTTTTTAAGACTATTATGGGGAAAGGGAAAAGGGAAAATAAGAATATAGCACTGTTAGTTGTCCTGGACTAGGTACTTTATATGGGCCACTGTGTCTAACTGTGGTTCTGTACCCTTGTACAATGATTCTGGATGTGTGATGCAGTAGAATATTATAGTCTATCCAAATACCTGATTCAAGGTTACACATGGTCTGGCAAGATTCACTCCTATCTAAACAAATTCTCAATTCACTTCACCTACAAATTCCTTGTAAAAATGAAATCAGGGATGAGAGAATGTATTAATTAATTTCTCACCATGCAACAGGTGCCACTTCAAAATACCAATTTCTGTTTTAAGACAAATTATTTTAATTGAAGCAATGTGAACAAAACAGCACTTTCACATAAGTGCTTTTCAAAGGAAGAAAGAAATGTACCTAAGTCAGCTGACCCTAGTGGAAAAGTTCCACAGAATTTAATAAAATATTGTAAACTTGCCATAGGTTTCTGATCCATGCTACAATTTAACAGAAATCATATATTTGCTATACTATGTGTAGAAAGAATAGTAAATATGGCAGGTGACCAGCTTGGCTTAACAGTGAAACCCTTGCTGATCTTAAACACAAAAAAGAAGCTTACAGGAAGTGGAAGATTGGACAAATGACCAGGGGGGAGCATAAAAGTATTGCTCAAGCATGCAGGAGTGAAATCAGGAAGGCCAAATCACACTTGGAGTTGCAGCTAGCAAGGGATATTAAGAGTAACAAGAAGGGTTTCTTCAAGTATGTTAGCAACAAGAAGAAGGTCAAGGAAAGTGTGGGCCCCTTATTGAATGGGGGAGGCAATCTAGTGACAGACAGAGGATGTGGAAAAAGCTAATGTACTCAATGCTTTTTTTGCCTCTGTCTTCACGAACAAGGTCAGCTCCCAGACTACTGCACTGGGCAGCACAGTATGGGGAGGAGGTGACCAGCCCTCTGTGGTGAAGGAAGTGGTTCAGGAGTCAGGACTATTTAGAAAAGCTGGACAAGAACAAGTCCATGGGTCCGGATGCACTGCATCTGAGGGTGCTAAAGGAGTTGGCGGATGTGATTGCAGAGCCATTGGCCATTATCTTTGAAAACTCATGGCAATTGGGGGAAGTCCCGGATGACTGGAAAAAGGCTAATGTACTGCCCATCTTTAAAAAAGGGAAGGAGGAGGATCCGGGGAACTACAAGCCAGACAGCCTCACCTCAGTCCCTGGAAAAATCATGGAACAGATCCTCAAGGAATCAATTTTGAAGCACTTAGAAGAGAGGAAAGTGACCAGGAACAGTCAGCATGTATTCACCAAGGGCAAGTCATGCCTGACTAACCTAATTGCCTTCTATGATGAGATAACTGGCTCTGTGAATGAGAGGAAAGCAGTGGACGTGTTATTCCTTGACTTTAGCAAAGCTTTTGATACGGTCTCCCACAGTATTCTTGCTAGCAACTTAAAGAAGTATGGGCTGGATGAATGGACTATAAGGTGGATAGAAAGCTGGCTAGATCGTCTGACTCAATGGGTAGTGATCAATGGCTCCATGACTAGTTGGCAGCCGATATCAAGCGGAGTGCCCCAAGGGTCAGTCCTGGGGTCGGCTTTGTTCAATATCTTCATTAATGATCTGGAGGATGGTGTGGATTGCACCCTCAGCAAGTTTGCAGATGACACTAAACTGGGAGGAGTGGTAGATACGCTGAAGGGTGGGGATAGGATACAGAGGGACCTAGACAAATTAGAGGATTGGGCCAAAAGAAATATGATGAGGTTCAACAAGGACAAGTGCAGAGTCCTGCAGTTAGGATGGAAGAATCCCATGGACTGCTACAGACTAGGGACCAAGTGGCTTGGCAGCAGTTCTGCAGAAAAGGATATAGGGGTTACAGTGGACAAGAAGCTGGATATGAGTCAACAGTGTGCCCTTGTTGCCAAGAAGGCTAACGGCATTTTGTATAAGTAGGAGCATTGCCAGCAGATCGAGGGAAGTGATCATTCCCCTCTATTCGGCATTGGTGAGGTCTCATCTGGAGTACTGTGTCCAGTTTTGGGCCCCACACTACAAGAAGGATGTGGAAAAATTGGAAAGAGTCCAACAGAGGGCAACAAAAATGATTAGGGGGCTGGAGCACATGATTTATGAGGAGAGGCTGAGGGAACTGGGATTATTTAGTCTGCAGAAGAGAAGAATGAGGGGGGATTTGATAGCAGCTTTCAGCTACCTGAAAGGGGGTTCGAAAGAGGATGGATCTAGACTGTTCTCAGTGGTAGCAGATGACAGAACAAGGAGTAATGGTCTCAAGTTGCAGTAGGGGAGGTTTAAGTAGGATATTAGGAAAAACTATTTCACTAGGAGGGTGGTAAAACCTAGGGAGGTGGTGGAATCTCCTTCCTTAGAGGTTTTTAAGGTCAGGCTTGACAAAGCCCGGGCTGGGATGATTTAGTTGGGGATTGGTCCTGCTTTGAGCAGGGGGTTGGACTAGATGACCTCTTGCGGTCCCTTCCAACCCTGATATTCTATGATTCTATAGAATTTGATACCATGGTTCAAAAACCTACAGCAAATATCTCATTCTCTAGAGTGGTTTCTATGGAACTCAATGACTTTTCTATAGGACTATTTGTTTAATCAAGACTTTTCCATAAGAGGAATCAATTGAGATGAAATCAGAAATGGTTCTTTATTTTTATAGTAAGGTGTCTCTTTGCTTCCATTTGCTGTCTTATGTTCAGTCCAAGGAAAGAGGCAACTTTAAGGCTTTATCCAACTTTCAGTGACGTCAATGGGGAGTATATATCTATTTTTGAAAACCTAACTAATATCCGTGTCATGAATACTTATCATTAGACCCAGATCCCAAGTATTTCCAGAGTCAAAGGATCTGGGGCTATATTCACTACGTTAATAGAAAATAATTACCTTTATGACTTTACCATAGTCACTGTAAATACTCTGTTAGCAAATTATTATTACGAAACAACTATGCAGCACTTTAAATTTTCACAACATAAAGAGCTACCTCCTGACCTGAAGAGCTTACAACTGAAAGACAAAAAGCTTTCTGCCATAATATACTTATGCAGTGTGGTCAAGTTACTGTTGCAGTGGTTGCCATTTCAAATCAGTAAGGGATATGGGGTTTGACTCTGCAATGTGCTGAATGCTCTGGCCCCAGTCCAGTAACATACTTAAACACAGGGTCCTGTGGCACCTTATAGACTAACAGAGGTATTGGAGCATAAGCTTTCGTAGGTGAATACCCACTTCTTCAGATGCAAGTTGCATCCGATGAAGTGGGTATTCACCCACGAAAGCTTATGCTCCAATACCTCTGTTAGTCTATAAGGTGCCACAGGACCCTTTGTCGCTTCTACAGAACCAGACTAACACGGCTACCCCTCTGATACTTAAACACGACTAATGTTAAGTGCAAGAGTAGTCTCTTTGCTAGATCAGGACTAGACCACACAGCAGGAGATTTCCCATGATGTACTAAACATGCACAAAACACTGTTTTACTCCTCACTTATTTCTCAACCAATTCTTATGAAATGTAAGTTAACCAGTCATTCCACATACAAGTCAGATCCCTGATCTTCAATTAACTCTGCACAGGTTGACCCCAGCGCCTACATTGAGCCCACATTAACTCCAATGTAATAGGTAGCTCTGCATCGGCGCAGGGCTCAGCCCACGTTAATTCCCATGGAATACATAGATCTGCATCGGAACTAGGGTCAGCAGTGCATAGGTCTTTTGAAGCATTGGAGCCTAGTTTTAAAAAAAATAGATTTTTTTGAGTTATCTCCAAACTCTCCAAAAGTCTGAAGAACATCTTAATACATGATTTTATTCACATTCTGACAACTAAACATTGGACAACTGGCTTTTACACACGAAGTTGCAAGCCAAAGAGTATTTTTTTCAGGAAAGTTATAGGGATTAGAATGAAGGTGCCTCCTTTAACTCCAGCACCATATAATTTTACCCATCAAACACATAGTTTATAGATTTTCATTTTGCAGAAGCAAAACATTTTTCTGAATATTTTGGGCAAGTTGAACACATTCACATCAGTGTCAAATGCTAATTAGGTTTCTTAATGTCCATCATTACTTAAGAATTCAGGGTACTACTGAAGAAGAACATAACAATAAATACAAATATAGTGGACTGGAACTGGGGCCCAGCAAAAGAGGGGAAAAAGAGTATATCACACTAAACTTGTCCTTAGGAAGTCTGACAAACATCTGAAATTGACTATTACCGGTATAGGTGATCTGTGCAATTTGAGCTGATTCTGAAAACTGCATATGTACATAAAATGCAAACAAGTTATGACATATTTTTCAAGCTTTAAATTATTTAAAAACAGCTTGTTTGGCTGGTTCATCCCCTCTCCCCCTTCTCCCAAGCACTTCTTTAACTTTGGGAAAGGTCTATATGAGACAAGGATACTGTCAATCAAGAACATGAAATGAATAAACAAAATGATAAAGACTTTTACAGTATAAGACAGCTGCCTCTTGGCAGAGAAAATGTATGAAAACATTTATGGAGAGCTCATTCAAAATGTAATAAACATTAAATGATGAAATGTGCCAAGCAATGTGCCAGAAAACTAGATTTTCATATTCATGCCATTTTCACTTATTTGAAACCTGTTGGGTTTTAGATCCCTTTGATCTAAAAAAGAAATATCACAGTGGTGACAAGGCCCTCTTAAGATGGTTGGGAAATGAATAATTTTGGTATCAATTTGATTTAGTGGCCAATTCTCATTAGTATCATGGGGGGGGGGAGGGAAGGAAGCCAGGGCTATCTACTGTAGATTTTGTTATTTTTTAATACATGGGGGCAACAACAGTAATAAAATTATATCTTACATTTATTTGGCACCATTCATGCCTAAAGATCCCAAAGCAATTTATAAAACCTCCTTACTTTTCTGAGTCACACAAGGTAAGTGGGATCATTGTGGAGCTAGCAGATTGGTCGTTGAATTCTCCTAGCAGTAGAGTGGCTCAGGGAAGCCAGAAGAGGAGAAAAAACATGCTCTGGAGAATACCTAACTGATCTTCCAAAAAGAAGCAGTGTTTGAAGTCCTTTCTAGCACATGAGAGGCACCCCTTCCCCACCTTAGAGGAAGAGAGGAGGAACCTGGTGACCAAAGACACCAAAGGGAACAAACAGATCTGTAGTGTGTCCTGTCAAGGAAGAGAAACCCAGAAACACTCAATTTTTCTATAGGCTGCAAGCATGTAAATGTACATTTTATGCAAATTAGATGTCAGGTTTCTTGATGGTCTAATGTAGGCACGTATGGTCTCATCTGAGAGGCAGCACTTCCTCAGCACAGTTCCCTTTCTAACATCATGCTGGGCACTTGTGCATTAGGGCTAGGAGGTAACAGTACCACCTAGTGAATCACCAAAACATAGCACTACTTACTGCAGCACCTCCCTTTGAGATTCAATATATATAATATAGGGGAGGAAAGTGGGGCAAATTACTCCAGGAGGTGTGGTGTCCCTCTGGCCTTCCTCTCAGGGAGAGATGACAGGCCACCAATGCTTGCCCCATGTTCTCTCCCCATTACTGCTGCAGTCTGCTACATGCCATGGAAGAAAGAATTGCTGTCATTCAGCTTTCCTGGGTAAGTAATGTGCAAAATAAAATGCCGCGGGTGCCTCTGTTGCGGAAAAAGTATTAGACCGAGGCAGAAAGCAGCAGTGGGGAAATTAAGTGACAGAGTGAGTAAACTGCACTCTTGGCCCACTAGAAGTTATCGGTTTTGCACTCATTGCTATAGGCATTTTAGTGCTATTATACGCTATATTCTAGTCAACATAAAAATCATAGATAAGGCCCAAAAAATCTATTCATGTCACCCTTCTAACCCCCCTCAATTCTGCAACACTTCTCCCTATGCTGCTCCACTTAATCCTGATCTCTTGGTGAATACCTGCTGTGATGGTTTTTTAGCCTCCTCCCTTGGCTGGTTATTTATGTCACTGCTCTCAATTGCTCTTACAGTTAGGAAAAAGTTCTTGCATCTTAGCCTAAAATTCCCCACCCCCTCTGCTTCAGGCCATCATTCCTTGTTTCACTGAGAACAAATAATTCCCTCCCTTTATTTATATTGTTACCTTGAAGTTATTTATAGCTTGTGCCCATGGCCTCCTGAGTTTTCACCTTTATAGGCTATAAATATAGCTCCCTTAATCCCGCTTCATATGTTTTATCCTCCAGACTTTGCATCAGTTTTGTTACTCTCCTTTATATTTCTCTAGCTTTTAAACTGTTGGGACTAGAGTTGTGCATTTGTGCAATGACATAATTACCTCACTAGTTTTAAAAGCTATACCACTATAGTTTTGACCACTACAATTGAGGTCGAAATACTGCTTCTGTTTTAACTACTTTCCCCTTTTCAGCTGCTCTTTCTAAAACAAATTGCTTTGAGACTAAAATTTCCCATGTTTTGTTTCAATCCAGAGATTAATCTTGTAAAGTTTCAGCAAAATACATACAACTATTTTTGAATTATGTATGCGTGCAAATTGAGAGAGAGATGCCCTTTCCCCATATGTTCTCTCAAACTTTATCCCCCACATAACTCAATAGCTGAATCAATTTTGTTTAAACATGACTTGTTTTGATCTTACTGACATGTAAAGAACAATTCAAGTTTGAAGGAAACTGGTTCTGTAGTTCTGCAGTTATAAGCTTTGAATTTTTGTTATACATGTTTCAAAGTTTGTTATACAAACTTTGGGGCATTTGGGGCACTGGGTCAACAAAATAAGTCTAAAGGAGACAAGAGCAGAGCCTCATTGTCACAGCTCCATTGACTTCAATCCGCTTCCAAAAAATTTATCTGGACTTTCAAAAAACCTTTCACAAGATCCATCAGAAGAAGTGATTAAGGAAACCAAGGACTGGGCTCCTATTAACTTCTTTGGATCAGGCTTCACTTAGTCATGCGCTGAGAGTTAAAGTTTTATCTGGGATCAGAAACTATTTTAGAGTTAAAAAAATAACAGAGTAAGAATAAACCATGGTAAAACATGGCACAAGGTAGACAGTGGCAAACCACAATGTTCTACAACAGGATTATGCTTTAATATATTTATTAATGACCTCAAAAAAGGGGAGGGAGAACAATGATCTGGATAAAACTGTAAGTGAAAATTTTTTATTTAGGATAGTCAAGGGAAGACTGAGGAACTCTAGGGGGTCCTAACACGGCTATGTGATTGGGTAGCTTATTGGCCGATTAAATTCACTGTTGTCATGTGCAAGGTACTGCCTATTGCAGTGGTTCTCAGCTGTGGTCCACCACTTCTTCAGGGAAAGCCCCTGGCTTGCCGGGCCGGTTTGTTTACCTGCAGCGGCGGCATGTTCGGCCAGTCGTGGCTCCCACTGGCCGCGGTTTGCTTGGGGATGGGGGTGCAGCGCGGGTTGGGGGATGTGCTGTCCGCTGAACCTGCTGCCGCGGCAGGTAAACAAACTGGCCCGGTGCGCCAGGGGTGTTCCCTGAAGAAGTGCTGGACCACAGTTGAGAACCACCATGTTAAGTGTTTACATCTACCACGTGCTCCTTGAAGAGGTGACCAGAAGGCTCACACTTTTGAGTGGAGTTCTGGGGTCAGCACTGAGTCCAGGGGCTAAGCAGCTGGACAACAATTTCCAATTCTCAGAATTCTCTGCTAGGCAGAGGGTCCGTGACTCAAGAGTGAGCCCCGGGACCCTAAAATGGGGCCAGTGCCTGTGCTCCATTCTAGCTCTGGAGACTTCTAATACCTGGGGATCCAGCGTCTGGGCCCCCTCACAGCAGTGACCAAGAGAGGATGCTTGACTGGATCCACAACAAAGGCATAATTTGAACTACACCTTACTGGGCTGCATATTACCTTTAAACAAGACCTGGGTGGCATTGTGGACAATTCAATGAAAACAGCTGGTCAATGTGCAGCAGCCAGAATTTGGGGGGTGGGGGTGGGAAAACAATATTGGGAAGTATAAAGAATGGTATAGAATACACTAGGAATAGAGCAGTTCCATGTATATCAATGCAGCATTTTTGCTAGGAATACTGTGTTCAGTTCTGGTCATCCCAACTCAAAAAAGACTGCAATTTTTTTTTTAAAAGGCACAAATGGTATGAAAAAATTATCAGAGATGTAGAAACACTTCCAGATTAATAAAGAGTAAACAAATTATAAATCTGATTCTCATTTACACGTGGGCCTCTTTTCACTGCTGTGGCACTGTAAAGGGGCCTTAAACTGGAAATAAACATAAGAACAGTAAGAGGCCAAAATGGCTGCATCAGGAGTTCTTTAATAACCTGGGAATCAAAAAGGAATCCTACAAAAAGTGGAAACAGGACACATTGCAAAGAATCAATACAAAGAATAGCACAGGCATGTAGGGACAAAATCAAAAATGCAATAAGAAGTAGTTCTATAAATACATTAGGAGTATAAGAAAGATGAAGGAAGTGTAGGTCCACTACTTAGCAGGGAAGATATGCTAATTACAGATAACATCAAGAAGGCTTGAGGTGTTTAATGCCTGTTTTGCTACAGTGTTTTCTAAAAACATTAATTGTGACCAGATGTTTAACACAATTAATATTAACAACAAGATGGAATCAGGGCTGCCGAGAGCGGGTTTGGGCCCTGGTGAAAAATCCTCCCCCCCGCCCCCAGCAAGGGCGGGCTAAAAATCTTTACATGGGATTTGTATTGATGTGCAAAAAACCCAAACAAATATGCAATGGATGTCAAAAACAATCGACAAATAATTATACTAAATAATGATACTACCGAGAAAGACAAAAACATATGCAACATAGTCGGGCCCTGGGCCCACTTCCGGACTACCGGGCCCCAGTAATTTGTACCGGCTTCCCCACCCTCTCGTCGGCCCTGGACAGAATACAGAAAGAACAGGTTAAAGACTACTTAGATAAATTAGATGTATTTAAGTCAGCAAGGCCTGACAAAATTCACCCTAGGGTACTTCAGGAACTAGCTGAAGTAATTTCAGAACCATCAGTGAGTATCTTCAAGAACTCCTAGAGGATAGGTGAAATCCCTGAGGCCTGGGACAGGGCAAACATAGTAGCCATCTTTAAAAAGGGAAACAAAGAGGACCCAGGGAATTACAGACCAGAAGCCTAACTTTGATACCTGGAAAGACACTGGAACAAATGATTAAACAATCAATTTGTAAGAACCTTGAGGATAAAAGAGTGGCATGGATTTGTCAAGAACAAATCATGCCAAACCAACTTAATTTCCTTCTTTGACAGGATTAATGGCCTACTGGATAGGGGTGAAGTTGTAGATGTAATAGATCTTGATTTTAGTTAACCTTTAGACACTGTCCCACATGAGATTCTCATAAGCAAACTAGGGAAATGTGGTCTAGACGAAATTACTATAAAGTGGGTACACACTGGTTGAAAAATCACACTCAAAGAGTAGTTATTAATTGTTTGCTGTCAAAGTAGGAAGATGTATCTAGTGGGGTCTTCCAGGGGCATGTCCTGGCTGCAGTACTATTCAATATTTTCATTAATGACTTGGATAATGGAGTGGAGTATGCTTCTAAAATTTTCAGATGGCACCAAGCTGGGATGGGTTGCAAGAAATTTGGAATTCAAAATGACCTTGATGAATTGGAGAATTAGTCTGAAATCAACAAGAAAAACAATAAATTCAATAAAAACAAGTGCAAGATACTACACTTAGGAAGGAAAAATCAAATGCAAAAATCAAAATGAGGAATAATTAGAATAAATTAGGAAAAGCATCTGGGGGTTATAGTGGATTACACATTGAATATAAGCCAACAATGTGCTGTGGTTGCAAAACAGGCTATTCTGGAGTGTATTAATAGGAATATCAAATGTAAATGTGGGAGGTACTATTCCTCTGTACTCGGCACTGGTGAGGCCCCAGCTGGGGTACTGTGTCCAGTTTTGGGCACCACAATTTAAAAAAGAGTGGGAGTAAAGAGGAAACTGAGCTCTTTCCTTCAGCAGGATGAATTTTTGAGCATATCACTAAACTTGTGTTTCGATTCTTCTCTCACCCAATTCCAAAAGCAGGCAAAATGGTTATTGTTATTATTAGTTTTATATGTCTATGTTTCCCATTAGAGCTTTGGGAAAGCTAAGACAAAGAAGTGAGTCTTGCATTTTGCCCTGACTGTGGTTAGGTCTGTGGTCATCCTCAGCTCGTGTGGAAAGGCATTGCACCACAATGGGCCAGCCACCAAAAAGGCTCCATCTCCAGCTCTGACCAGTTTAACACACTCTGCTGAGAGTTTCACAGGGATGAATATAACGGTCTTGGGAGGTCTTGGTCAAGGAAAAAGTGCAGTTAGTGAAGGTAGTTTAGGCACAATCGACTGACAGCCTTGGAAATCAAGATTTGGGCATTAAATCTGACCCAATATTCAGCTCCAACAATTGGTGCACTACAGTAATATGCCCCTTTTAACCTGTGTTTGCTGATATGTGGGCTGCTGTGTGCTGCAATTCATATATGTATTGTTATTCAGTGCTGTTCCGGCTAGAGACCATATGGTGCAGAATATTCTTCCGTACATTTTAGCTCTATTACTTTCCAGATTGTCTAGAAAGGTGGTGATACATGGGGGTGGGGGGCATTTGCAGGTTAGAGAAGCTAAGAAGGAACAGGGGGATTGGACTGGAAAAAATGTCTGGCAAAAACATTTTCTCAGAAAGAAGCACATTTTAAAAAGAAAATGAGGAAGAAAATACACAAAGTGGTAATGGAGGGTTTTTTGGTACTGAAGGCCTACTTGTCCCTCCCCACCACTTTTGTGCAGGGTCTTGTGAGCTCCGGTTATCGGCTACCTCCACTATAGCTGAGATTGTTGCAGTTCAGTGAAGCTGATGTAACCATCGCTTTAGGGTCAAGTGGGCTATATAAATGTAAAGTATTATTATAGTCTTTTCTTCTTACTGTGACATCCTGAAATTTAGCCTATGGATAATAAATGGTAATGGTGCCTCTTTAATCAGGACAGTATTAGCACACATTCCACTTAATGGGGAAGTGCCATGTAATTAAGTGGTGTTTAATAAGGTGTTCATTAGGTGTGAAATACTAAGCTCTGGTCTTTTCATACACAAATTACCAATTCAAGTTTGAGAGATGCTTTTTCTAGGCTGCGCCATGGTAGCACTTCAGTGTAGACATTAACTCCATAATCCACCTACCTGAGAGGCAGTAGCTAGGTCGATGGGAGAATTCTTCCATCAACCTAGCACTGTCTACACTGAGGGTTAGGTCAGTTTAACTATGCTGTTCCAGGGTTTTGATATTTCACACCCCTGAGTGACATAGTTAAGCCAACTTAATTTTCTAGTGTAGACTAGACTTGAGTCAAGAGCAATCTTGGTCAAGGGCAGCAGAGTTCAGGTGACTCAGTGAGATCTTCCAAGGAACCATTCCTCAAAGAGAAGGCAAGTTGTAAAGTCCTAGTTGAATACAAAGGAGTTTCTTAATATGAATCCTTCTCGGTTGAAGCAGACAAAATCTTAGACATAAATGTAGCCAGCAGATGATGGAGTTTCACAGCTGAGTGGAGTGTGTCACTACTGTATGCTGCCATCAATTTTGTTTCTCCTATAAAATAAAACATAACACCACGACCACCCCGCAAAAAAACCCTGACTTCCAAATTGTGAGGCTAGATTGAGGAATGAGGTGGAATTTTTCTACCAAATTTGAAAAGAGTTAGCCGAGGAGTGTTATAGCACCCTAAATAAATCACTTTGTAGCAAAAAAGAGAAAAAAAGGAGAAAGCAGAAAAGAAATAAATATTAAATGTACTGAACTCCTGCTACTGAAGTATGGCATAGCAATAAAATTTCATATATTATTTATTAATCTGTGTTTGTATAGCACCTAAGCACAATGGGGTCCTGGTCCATGATTGGGGCTCCTGGTTGCTATGGTAAAACAAATAAAAATAATTATCACCACCACCACCCCTCAAGGGAAACAAATTAGGCCAAACTCCTTGAGATCTTTATTAAGGAAGCCTTTCACAGAGTCATAGACTGTAAGGTCAGAAGGGACCACTGCAAATGTCTTGTCTGACTTCCCGTATAACACAGGCCATAGGACATTTCTGAATTAATTCCTGCTTGAACTACACAATACCTTTTTAGAAAGACATCAAATTGTGATTTAAACATCACTGCTGCAGAATCCATCACTGCTGCAGACCTAAGAATATCTGCAAGTGGAGGGTGACTGGACAGAACAGTAGGTTTATGGCGCTTCCCCTCTTCTTGTTGACCTACCGAAGCCTACAGAATGGGAGAACTACCAAATAACCTTAGGAGAATCATTGGCCCCACTCACAAGCCTTAGCAAGCTTGTTTGAGCTCACCTAACCCTTGAGACTTAGGCTACCTCTGCACTGAAGCCAAAGATGTGATTTGCAGCCCATGCAGACGTACCCATAATAACTTTAATCTAGTTAGCTCAATAAAAAGAGCAGTCATGGTGTGGAGGCACAGTCTGCACAAGCCTGCCTTACCCCCAGGGTATGTAATCACTTGGGCAGCTCACAATGAAGTCCATGCTGCTATGTCCTCACTTCTGTTTTTAGAGAGCTAGCTAGATTACAGTGAGCATGGGTACATCGATACAAGGTGCAAACCACACCTCTGACTACTGTGGTGTAGATGTACCCCCCCAGAGTCTCTTGCATTTCCATGAACCTTTGTAAGGTCAGTATCACTACCATTTATTCATCTGCAGCGTCACTCCTATTAATCTTAGTTACAGTAGCTTTCCTTATCTCTCTGTTTCCACTTTGCTTGTGGCTTTTCTACTATTGTCACTTGCAATTTCCTTGCTTCCTCCATAAAGATTTCCGATTGCCTCAGTATTAGCCTTTATGTGTTGAAATCAGCATAAAAATAGCAAATGAGTGCAAAATTCTAACTGGCTAAAAAAGATGAAGGGGAGGAGAAATGAGTGTAAGTGTTCTGTCTAATTCTATGTCCCCATAAACCTATGAAGAATCTGCTCTGTAGGTGCTCTGTGAATGCCAAGGTGCATTTTAAGATGGAGCCTAGGGATGTATCCCACACATTGTGATACATGTGCCCATAGTCCTATGCACCCCACACTAGACAGGTAACTAAGGGCTTGTCTAGACGAACAAATAGATTTATACCCCAGTTTACCATGAACCTATCTTACAGTAGCTTGCCACACTTTAACTGTCCATGTGGACTCTGCAGATGTGCACTAAAAGTTCTCCTCTGAGCTTTCATCTACTCTTGTTTCAAAACAGAGTAGATCAAACCACACTACGGAACTTTTAGTGCATGGTAGTAGGGAACACACATACAGTTAGTGTCCACGTACTCATGCGAAATAGATTTACATCCCAGCTTGCTGCGCGCACACTAACTGTTCATCTAGACATGCCAGTGTTGTTCTTCCAAAACACTATATGTGGTGGGGAGAGGGATGCCTGAATATTGGCTCAGAACTAATTGCTTTTGCAGCCTTAATGTACAACTATTTGGGAGAAAATCAATGTGTGTCTGAATTTGGCCCTTACAACTTTTGCTTATTTTATACTGTTCTCATTTTTCCCTTGTGTTCTTCATTATTTTCCTTTTTTTGTATAGATCCTCTATTCTTTCCGTTAAATGTGGTTATTTCAGAATAGTTTTCCCCTTTCTTATTTTAGGTTCACTTTCCTGGATGGCTAATGTGTATTTCAATCTCCCTTTTCCACTTCCTCTGCAATTCCCTTTCATTTTCACCTTTTTCACCAACCTCCCTGGCAGCAACATTTAACATTTTCTGGAAGGGCACTTATGTTCACTTTTTTGCTCCAAGTACTATGTTTCTTAACCTCTCCCATCCTTTTCCAACCATTTTCCATCTGGGGTCTTAATCTATCATACTACTGAAGAAATATACATGAGAGCTAAATACTATTGCTGAGGCTGAAATTATTTCAATGGAAACTATTCTCAATCTTTAAAAATGTACATTGTTGTCCTTTCTCTGAAAAAAAGTCATTCTATGGAAAATGTCTTAAAGAAACAATGACAAGAAATAATGGCATAAACCCCTAAGGAAAATATACTATCCACCTGTCCTGCTACTTTTATTAATAAAGACATATACTGGCAATCTTTTCTTTCTATCTCATACACCTTTTCTTGTGCTTCAAGATATTAAATCTCTCTGACATTAAATTCTTCATCTCAGAATAAACTCCCCAAAAGCCTGTGTTTAAATGTATTTCATGTTTTTTGTTTTTGTTGTAATTCATACATTTTCCACGTGCATTTTAAACAGTTTCAAGGTCATTTCTAACCAATTCAAATTTGACTGTCAAAAACAACAGGCTAGAAGATTGAGATTGGTTGTTTAGATTCTTTTAGACCCATGAAAATATAATATTGATCCAGTTCAAGGAAAAAGCCAAGCCTTTCAAAATGACTGGTGAACTAGCGATCACACAGGTAGATTAAGAGGACTAAAAAAATACTCTCAATGGAGAGTGGAGTTATGAAGGACTAAGTAATAAAGTCAATTGCTAACATATTTACTGTGGTTACATGCAGAAGAAGCACAAACCAAACACAGTTACTGCATAACATTTGGCATTTAGAGGCTATATTCCCTCATCCCTGCAGTATTGTTACTGCTCAACACTAACAGGGCGCTGGCCTTGGGCACAAAGAAAGAAAAAGGAAACTTGGATTAAGAACAGAACAAATGGGGGAAATTATTAAATTAACATTAAGCTTTCTCATTATTCCATTCCAGGCTGCACATAAACTGAATAGCTATCATTCCTCCCGGGGGTATGCATACCTCCAGCTGCATGCACCATGGGAGAGAACAATAACCTTTGATTGTAAAAACATGATTTAGAAAATTGGCATTTTGAAAGAATTCATTTTGTGCTTGGTCTTGTCTCATTTTGATTATACACAGTCTCAATACCAGAAGGAATGTGCTATCATTAGAATGAACCATCCTGCATTTCAAGCACCCTCATCAACAAAGGGCCTGAATTCTTGAAGCTCTTGTCATGTTTATACACTCCCCGAAGCAGTAAGTGGTTTATAATCAGGAGACACAAAACAACTAAAGCAGATGTATCAGCTATGTTCAGATGATAATGCCAAAGTAGCCTTAAAGTAATGTACAAAACTGCATATCCGACAAAAACAAACTATTGCTTATCAGGTACTATACGAATTAAGCATTAATCATGGATGCTGCCATTTTTTCAGGTATTTTTAAACACTTGCATTCCAAAGTGGATATAACCCAGGGACATTTTGTTTAGTCAGGAATGTGCACAGGGGTCACAATAAGCTGTTCAATTTGGGGAAAGTTTGTTTGACCATTATGATGATGTCCCTGGATATTGCTGCAGTATATTTCACCAGCTCCCTGAGCAACACGTACCTATAGATCTGTCACATTATCCTCATTCTTTCTTCTTCTGCTTTGCCTCCAAAAGCTACACTGAGCCTACTACTGCCCTTCATTCCACCTGTGCAACCACACTAACTTCAGTAGGGTTCTATGGGTGTAAGCAAGGGGAGAATGTAGCCCATCATAGTTATGCCCTATAGCTCTTTATGTAGGATTTGAAGCTATTCAGGTAAGCATGCATGTTTTAGGGGCAGTAGGAAGGGGTTTGCTAAAATATGTCAAAGAACTGAAGTTGCCGATTATGTCTTTGCATAGAGAATTACAATGCACATTGGCATGTAACTGAATGAAAGAGGTTTCTATTGTGGTTAATGAGTTTTCACTAGAAGGGTCAATGCTGGAGGAGCTGTGTATGTGTGACATGTTCTCACTGAGCTTGACAGTGCTTGCCCCTAAAAATAGAACTTGCATGTCCCTTGTTGTCATTGTCAACCTAAATCTTGTGTTCCCTGTGACGTGGTGCGTTAATTTGGACCCCTTTCTCTGCCTGTGCAGAAGAGAGCGCTATCCTAAGGCCTCTCTTTATAGTTGAAGTGGTAGAGATAAAAGGGATATCGCATCTGCTACAAGCACACATTTTAAACGATATCATCGCCCCTTAGCAGGCTGTTATCATGTTGTTTTGGCAGCAGGAAGGAATCTGTGGTTTTTCTTGAATGTTGCTCTTCTTTATTTAAACTACTAGAAATAACCCAAAAATGACAGAATGCTCGGTCTATAAATAATCATTCCGGTGTAGAGTTATATTAGGAGGTAACTCAGATGGAATGATAATGCCTAACAGGCTAATCTTAGACCTGTAATGCCACAAGATGAAAATAACTAGGCTAAGAATAACTGACCCATTGGAGTCAGCCTGCTAAAGAGATCCACACTATAGGGCATCTTAGATTTTCATCGATTTAACAATAATCTGTCATCTTCTTTCCCCATAGTGCTTTAGGGTTGTTTTGTGTTTTTAAACAAAAGAGACTGTATTAGTTTATACTGGGTTACCATGTAATGCCATCTGAAACCTCACATGGCAAATACATACACACACACAGACACACACACAGAAAGATTGCATACTACATGGTCAGTCATTTTGCCTTCTCACAGCTTTTGCTTTCTCCACAAACACTGCGCAAGAGAAAGGGAAAGAATGGTTAATGCACAAATGGAAGTTTGATTAAAGCTATGACAATGCAAATTGTATATTGAATGGGATGAATTCTCTTCCCGCACTCAGTGCATGAAATCAGTGGGTTCATACACAGGTATAAATTATGACAGAATTTGGTTCATGCTATCTGCTTTTAAGTGCAATACATACCAATCTATGAAGTAGAGCTGAAAGTTTGAATACATGTGGCTAAAATAATATAAGGGAAAAAACCAGAAAGAGTTTAAGTCCTCCCCTATTGAAAGTTACCATTCACTGTACACTACAGAGAGTTGTTGCTGGTATCAGTGAGTACCTCCAATTCAGTCAAGGAGCAGCTGCAGTACTTTCAATGCCAAGAATTTGGAAATTAAGAGACTGGCTTAAAAGTTTGTTAAAATATTACGTATTGGATTGTTGTTATCTGAATCTGGCTTTTTTGTGTTTGTGTGCCTTTAAAGGTTCATATTTTCACACTTTTCTCCATAACCGTGAGAACTAGAAATGTAAGGAAAGCTGAGATTTTCATATAATCTCAGGTATCCAGGAGCTAAGGCTTTAAGAAAAACATCAAATATTGCAAGACACATGATGAAATGAGACTTGGCCAATTCCATTCCCTCTTTTAGGAATGATAAAGTCCAAAAGCAGTGTCTCAGAACGGAGCCAATCTAGCAGGTGCTTTCTGTTCCCCTCGGCTGTTCACACAGCTCATTGCAGTATCAATGTAAGTCTTGCAGCCCTAGAGCAGGCAAAACTTCCACTGAAGTCAATGGAGTTTTCAGTGCATGAGGACTGCAGGATCCATAGTACTTTGGCTCTTCTAATTCTATTAAAGGTGATGGCAGACCTCAGAATTTAAACAGCCGTAACACTGAATAGATCCTATTTTCTCCCTTTGAGTCTGTGGAACAGAAATGGATTCCCTTGGCAGCAAAATTCTGGATGCTTTAAAGAGTTTCTGGGTTTCATATCTACAGCAGCAAAATATTCTCTGTTTCTTGGAACATGCTTAATGCTCAGCTCTTCTGCTTATCCTCTTTCCAGAGCTCTAAAGAGAGCCAAAAAGCACAAGTCCAGGGAAACATCAAGCGTTCTCTGTCACAATAGTGTTTTAATAGCCACAGTGCCATTGCCTCAAGATAACAAACTCCATACATTTCCTTACCAATGTAAAATGCTATATGGTATCTAACTGAAATGGACAAATAATTGAAGTTTTCCATGAATATTAGAGATGGGATTCTCAACCTTTTTCTTTCTGAGCCTCTGCCACCCACCCCCAACATGCTATAAAAACTCCACGGCCCACCTGTGCCACAACAACTGTTTTTCTGCATATAAAAGTCAGGGCCAGTGTTAGGGGGTAGCAAGCAGGGCAACTGTATGGGTTCCCACACCACAGGGGTCTTCACAAAGCTACATTGCCCAGGCTTCGGCTTCAGCCCGGATGGCGGGGCTCAGGGCCCCAGGCTTCAGCCCCGTGTGGTGGGGCTTCAGGTTTCTGCCCTAGGTCCCAGCGACTCTAATGTTGGCCCTGCTTGGCAGATCCCCTGAAACCTGCTTGCACCAACCCCCCACCCAAGGGGGCCCCAGACTCCTGGTTGAGGACCACTGTATTAGAGCAAATCTTCAAATGAATTGGTTTCAGCCATCCTTATGATCGTTTTGCATTCACCATGCAAGAACATTTGAGCAACTGAGTTTTCTTGGCCCTGGGAAGTGGATTTCAAAGTCACAGATGCTACTATTTGCAGTCGACCATTTAAATTCACATACTTATCCAACCACAGAACAGAAACAACAAACGTGATTTATTCCACCACTCACCTCTAAGCAACACAACTTGAATTTCTTGATCAAACCACAGAGTAAAATATTTGAAAATACATGCACTGACTAGATTTCAGGAAATTGCAGATATTTTGGAAGCAGATAGAGAGGCTACATTAATCAAATAAGTCATTCTGAATTATTTTACTCCATGGGAAACGTGCATTGAGCCTGATAAGTAAGAATTATTTTCCTGATTTTAGGGGAAAAACTGAGATGTACCAAGTTATGTAACTCGCCCAGGGCCATCAAGTCAATGGCACATTTAGGCTTAGAACTTAAGCTCTTTCTTGAGCTTTGACCAGGCTTGTAAGCACAACACAACAGTACAGGATCAGAAGAGAAGAGTTCTTTATCCAAATACAAATGCAGGTAGAGCAGTGGTCCCCAACCTTTCTGTGGCCAAGAGCACATTCATGCCTTCATCAGAGTGTGGTGGGCAGCGACACTTCTCGGCGGCATTTCGCTGGCGATGGTTCTCCGCCGGAAGCGCTCCTCGGTGGCATTTCAGAAAAGCTTCTCTGCCGGAAGTGCTGCACGGCGGCATTTCAGTGGCGACGCTTCTCCGGCGGATGCTCCTCTCCTCTTCCTTCCTTGGCACCGGCCCTGACGGCGGGCGGACATAAATGCCCCGGCGGGTGCCATGGCGCCCACGGGCACCACGTTGGGGACCACTGAGGTAGAGTATAGGAAGGAAGAATGCAGGAATCCATGTTGGAATATGGTCAGGAAAGCAGGACCAACATCCCTACCCTTCTTAAAAAATGGCAAGGAATATTTAATGACTAAAAGGATTCATGCTCTTGGGTTTACTTCTCAAAGACATGTATCCTCAGTCCTCACAGCATGGTAAATCTACATCTCCCCTCTACACAAAGGCCAAATTCATCACTGGTTAAACTCCATTTAATCCAATATTGTTCAGTGCAATTTTTTTGCCCTGCTCCAAAAAAGCTTAGTAGTATTAAACATCAATTATTATTGTTCTGGGGAAATTATTTGCCTCGCTTACTGGCCTTTCACTAGAGATCAGTCTGACCCAACACACATTCCCCATTTTTGGTGGGGAAATTAACAAGACAAAGTATTTTTTCCTTAAAGAGAGAGAGAAAGAGAGAGAAAGAGAAAAGTTCACTTTCTTGTGTCTAAAATACATATTTGATACCATAATTTTAATCAGTATTGTCTTGTTGAAGAAACCTGCTGAGTACTTGGTAGTGCATTTCAGAACAAATAGTACCATACATGAACATATAGTACAGTCTTTTTCAAGATCGCTGATATTCTTATTGTCTGACATAGGGTGTAGGTGTTTGTAATTATATAGCTTCTCGATTTGGTGCCTATCTGTATTGTCCCATTCATGATTATACTTTTGATTGGTACCTATCCAGATCATCCCATTCATAATGTGATTTACAAGCTGAGATGGAGGCAGGCAGGCAAAGCAGTAATTAAGGGAATACCAGAAGTGCTGTTTCACATGACAGGAGTATTTCATATGCCTGGTATTCTTAGAAATTCCTCAGACAGTTTGGTTTGCGAATAAATATCAGATGCCCATTGGAAGTGTCTCCTTTGGGATTGACTCCATCTATCTTAAAAATAGAGCCAAGGAATACGTGCACATTGAATCTGGAGATATGCAAATCTAAAAATCCATTAAGTGAGTGCTAAATTTGTGCTAATTCCTAGATTTCTGAAGGATTAAGGGTGCACAGTGTAAATATTTAGAGGTCTAGTCTCTTACGATAAATATGCGTAGCTCATTAATAGGAATGGCAGTTACACATGTCTACATGAGAAAACAGACCACTAAGCTATTAGTGTACACACACAAAAACACTACAATGAGCTGACAATTTAGCCACCCTGTCTAACACAGCCATATCAACACCCTAGCAGCCTTAGAGGGGCAACTCCTCTCTCCTATAAGCAGCAGAGCAGGTTCTGCTGACACAGATGTCTTTCACAAATTTCGGAAATGAGGGGGGTGGGGGTGTTTTCATTTCAAATCACATTAAAGTACAGCAGCATCTCATTTATTATTTGTTGCATAACAGTGTGATCACATATTATAGAACGAAAGGGAGGCGCCTTTCCAGTTCAGAAATATATGGATCCTTAGTGTTTTATTAGATTTCATCTATTGTTGCGACATTTTCCATAAGTTCTGTAAAACATCAGCCAACATATAACACTGGACCCTCTAGTCGCACATGTGATGCATTAAACTGCAGACTACGTAAAATGTCAACTAGTTGTATTTTATTTTTATTTTAAAGGTCAGCATAAATACTGAAAAATGTTTTTTGTTTTAAACAAAGTAACTTTTAAAAAGCCTTTACCTGGAAAATAGTCTTTTGTCTCCCAATTAAGAAAGGAAGCCATTAAAACATTATCTATTGATTCAGAAGAAGTTGTATATGTTACATGGATCTAACAATACCAGATAAAAATCAAATGTTAGTTGACATTCTTGTCTCCAAGGAAGGAAAGCAGAGCTATAATCTCCCAGAAAAGTACCAGCGTTTCTTGGGTTCCAAATCAGATAACTGCTGTTATTCAAATGGTACTGACTGGTAGTCAAGGCAGCATGATGGGCTATGCACTAACTTTCCACCTCTGTAAAACTGGGTTCAAAATTGGCTTTTTTGCAAATGAAACAAAAAGAGTGGTCCTAATCAGATCTCTGGGTTATGTCGGTGCCCATTACAAAACCACCATACAACTATTAATCTGTGCACAGTAGGCCAGTGACTATAACAACAGGTCTACGCTTAGGTGGCTTGGCAGAGTTGCGAGAAAGCTTGACAGAAATTTTGGTGCCTAGCCACAGTCTGAGCCAGTGCTTAAACCTTTACACTTATGAACAAATTTACCCCCAGATTATTTTTTTTTAAACAAGGAACCTGGCACCAGTGATACAAAACCTATTCCCAAAACACAAAGAAACAGCTTTGGAAATTCTTGAAGAGGAGACCAAAAACTGAGTCACAATGGGAGGGGGGAAAAAGCTTTACAACAGAGAAAACAGACAATACTAAGCAGTACTGGTCAAAAGTTCCCTCTCCCATTCCATTATCTCCAGGCTTGAGATTGCATTTAAGCAGTTCTTCAGTCTTTCATCACTTCTCTCAATGTATAATTATTCCTAGGTGGCCTGGGTTTTCTGCAATGGAAATTATTTACTATGCTGTTAAGACATG
Organism: Chelydra serpentina; assembly: GCA_037349315.1. Lineage (NCBI taxonomy): Eukaryota > Metazoa > Chordata > Testudines > Chelydridae > Chelydra > Chelydra serpentina. The sequence goes on from JBAIAC010000048.1 coordinate 25,635,729, forward strand.
TATATGTCTTGGCTGAAAAGGCAAGCATTCCCAGTTGACAAACTCTCACCACATTACAATTTATTTTAATATCTGAAACCATTATTCTGCTCTTCAGTTCCACCCCAGTATGAAACAAATACAACTCTCAGCTTATCCCTGTCCACAAAACAGGAAAGGAAGTAGATATCAAATATATATGCTACTCATAGAAGGTTCAACAGGTGGACCAAGGGTATGACCATTAGAAAAGGCATGTTGTGAACCAACAAAAGGGTTTTTTCAGACATGCTCACACTTCGGAAAGTGGGAAGCACTGCCAAGTTTTGTGACCATTTTGGGGGGGTTAACTAGAAGTCTATGTGAGCAATTCACAGCAAATTTCACATTCAGGTCTTATGCAAAGCCAACTTTACAAACTACTGTAATAAAGGAGAACCAGAAACAAGGGGTTGAAAGAGCATAAAGCAGATAACATTGTGTCCCCAAACATAATGAAGTTAAGCACTGTAAAACCAAAACCAGAACCTCACAGTGTTAACCAGAGAGAGACCAAATTTGACTTGCGCTCTGGGTTCTTTTACTAAGTTATCTTGTTAAACTCTTGGAACTTAATTCAGTTTCAGTGCATCATTTGCGAGGTCTAAAACACAGATATTACAGAAATTAGAAAATACAAGGTCTTCAAAACTGGGAGATAATATCCATTATTCTGTAACTGCAGCTTTAAAACACCTGCTTTAAAAACACATCCAACTTACATTTTCAGTGAGTCATCACATCTGACTGGCACTGCCAAGGTTCCCAAATACGTTTAAAGGTACAAACAGGTTTAAAGTAAAGTAATATATTTAAAGTAACATGAGCCCTATGTAAGAAACACACAGATTTACTTTAGAATAATAAAAAATGACAGCATTATGAAAACAGAAAATTACTTTTACAGAAAACTCTGTCTGTAAACCTGAGAAAAAGAAACTTACAAATAGACCTATTTCTGCTTACAAAATTATATATGAACAAAACTGACTAAGATGGGTTATATGAATTGCAGACTGCTATAAGGTCTTGTTTGATGGAGTCTCGTTCTGACTGAGTCTGCAATCATTGCAAGCCCCATTTTGCCATCACAGAACAAGAAGTGAAAAAAACCCACACTGCATTTTACTTGCTAGTTTTCTTTCTTCTTGGAAGCAGCAGGCTTAAAAGAGAACCACAACAGCAGCAGCAAGTGTCCAAATAATATTGTTGTAGAGATAATAGTTTAATAAGAAGCAGAATAAAAGAACTTGAAATAGAACCAATTCTTTAAAGCAGAAGTGCTTTACTGTGACAGTTTGTATTTCCTGAGAAAGTCACCCTCCAGACAGAGAAGCCTTAGTTACTGAACTGCTTCTTACCTGAGCTGATCATACTGTGCATTCTTTGCTGAGCAAAGAGCTGTTCACGTCCAGAAACTCCATCTGAGGAAAAACACGATTCGCTCTCGTAAATTGTCTGCAGCATATTCCAATCAGTCTGTACTTCAGCTACATGAAAGATTCATCACTGTACCATACAGGGGCATCAGGAGCGACCCTCTCTAATCTTACCTCCTTCACAGGGGGGAGGGAGAAATAATAGACTTTGGTAATTAACAATATTTAAGCATTTGAATAAATATCTATTTTAAAAAACAGAAGGACAATCCATTTTTACTCTGCCCCAGTCTGCTGCAAAATAATAAGGACTCAGTGGACTATGCACCTCTGAGTTGAAATAGTTGTGTTCTGGAAGCCAACAGCAGGTGGATGAAGAAATGTATTTGTGCTTCAGGCTTTCTTGTGGGGTGGTGGTGGGGAGAATAAAGCCACTTTAAAAAATAAAACCAAATAAGCACGGTTTCCAGGGACTTCAGCCTCTAAGGGCTTAGTTTCAATTACCCTCAGCCTTGACAAGTGTTTCTGTCTCTGTGCCCTCCTCCTTTCTCTCTCTCCTCTCCGTCTCTCCTCTCTCTCTATCTCCCTTGCTCTGTGTCTCTGCAAAGTTGGCTGAAGCTAGTGATAACTCATTTGCATATGAATCAACAACAGTGTGGCCCACAGGCAACAGAAATAGAACAATGGCCAGCCTGAGCCAAAAATAGGTCAAGCATGGCCCAGTGATTGGAGCCTGCATTAATGCACTTAAAAATACCACAGCAAACACAGCTGTCCAGTCTCTGTCTTTCAAACTGCAATTCTCTTGCCAATCCTCAAAAGTAATTAACCCTTTCCCACTGTCAAACTTATTTGTGCACAAATGTATGTTTGTGAGCAGCTTTTCAAACAAGAAAATAAGAAGGGGGGGTATAAATTAAAATTCTAGGTTTATGTTTGATTTCTTTCTTTCTCCTCCAATCCTCCCCAGGGGTATTTTGTGAAAAGGGAACAAAATGAGAAGGGCTCTGGATCGGTTCTAAAATAATACTGGAAGCTTTTGCTCGTAATGTGGTTTCTGCCTCACCCACGCACAGCAATCCTGGCATTCTATTTTTGTTGCTTGTTTCTCTGGCTACGCTGCACTTGGCTGTAGCACTAGAATCTCGCGGCTGCTGTCTTTTAGTTTCAGGTCCTACAGTAGGCTCAGAAGCAGTGGCTTCTGAAACCAATCAGACTGTGGTGGGGGGGGCATGTTAATGAGGGATCCATTTTTTCACTTTCATTATAAGCAGTTTGTTCATTTTTTGGATGATTGATATAGTCCTAATGTCCGTTTTCAACTGCAGCACCGCATATTACAGATGAGCTATTCTAGTGATTTGTTAGAATTTGGCCAAGAGCTGCACTGGTCTGCCTCTCTCACAGCTTCAGCTCTAAACAATTTTTACTGCAGTTATCCGAGTTTAAAAGGAAACGTGGACTCAAAATAGCAGCTTTTAGACTTTCATAGAAATGTTAAAACTACATGTTGCCGTGTGTCTTGCAAGCTACAGTGTGATGCAATGTCAAGTGTAGCTGTTGCCTGCTCCCTTCTCCCCTTACTCCCAAGGATTGTTTATTTGCATTTTAAAAGGCAGGTAGGTGCAGATGATATTTGCTAATTAAGTACAAAGGTCATTATACCTCCACACACAGAAGTAGATAGGTAAGTCAATGTTACAGATGATACACTTGGTTTCTTTTGGTTCAGTATTGCTATATGGAGTTTGCTATGTGTACGCAAATAGTGCAACATTGTTCTAGCCAAACCATATCAGCTTTTTAATAGACCATACGAACAGTATAAACTAGCCACAAACCTCTCAAGAGGTACATCCGAGTATTCCAGTTCTGAGAAGGGGAAGGCAACCACAGCAGGTTAGTAATTACCCTACTAGAAAGTCAAATAAGGCAACAGATGCACATGTTCAATTATCCTTATGAGACTCAACTAATCTTTGAGCCATTTCAACCATACCTCTTTTCTGTCTTGGAGGTGCAAGGTTACTAAGCTGAACTATGGATTCAATTCTCCTCTCTTAGGTCAAGTGTAGAGAACTGAATTGTTTGTCATTGAACTGACAGGATAGAACTAGTTTCAGCACAAACAGTTCAATGCATCCACACAAGTCATGTTGATTTGCTCTAAAGACCATTATAGTTGTAACCACATATTCACACTAGCATTGTTCTAAATGTTTCATTGCAATGCCCTATGGGTAACCATCCCGTAGTTCCCTGCACAGCTCCTAGAAGTGGATTCAGGGACATTTATATAGGCCACAGATGCACTGAGGATCAGTAGTGGGAGGCCTGCTGGAACAATTTCATCCTGCATCCGCAGTCTGGCTGCCATTCTGGTCAACCTTGCTTTAGGGTCCATACAAGGTTTTTTGTGTGGATTCTGTATCTCAAGACCATACATTTTAAGAATCTGTCTAATGATGACCCTCTATCACTGCTGAGCATATTGAAAAATTGACTTTTCATTCACCATCACCCCATAATCATTAAAAGAGTTTGCATGATTTGGGGCAAAGAAAATGAAGGCAGAAGAATTCTAATAAGTGAAATGCAGGTATTTAACATTTGCAATATCAGTCAATAACAATAACATTTGAGTAATAGGTGTACATGAGGATGGGAAGTAGGGGTATAGCATGGACCTAAATTATCATTTTATATATGACCACTTTTTAATGTAAAAAATATTCAACACTATATAATACAGTTGGTATATATATATATATACATATATATATATATCAACACAAGTATAAGAGGGGTAGTCATGTTAGTCTGGATCTGCAGAAGCGACAAAGGGTCCTGTGGCACCTTATAGACTAACAGAGGTATTGAAGCATAAGCTTTCGTGGGTCAATACTCACTTCTTCGCATGCAAGCTGTGGAAAAAAAAAAGTAGACCCTTTTCCACTGCTTGCATCCGAAGAAGTGGGTATTGACCCACGAAAGCTTATGCTTCAATACCTCTGTTAGTCTATAAGGTGCCACAGGACCCTTTGTCGCTTCAACAAAAGTATATAAATTATATATTTATAATTTTATATATTATTTATATAATATATAAATATATATATATATTATATATAATATATATAATTTGTTGGTATATATATCAACAAAAGAATAATAACTTATGGAATCATTATAAATGATTACTAGTGTTCTCTCTCATTCAAACTACAGTTGAGTGTCTGCATATGAGTACTACCACTGACTACTTGTCATTGTCGTCATCTGCAAATGCTAATGCTGATTTCTTCAGATCATTGCAACACACTACACCTCCTTGGCATGCACACAATATGGTTGGGACTGTTACATCTACATCTCATAGACTTACAAGGCATATCATTCTCACAAGAGTACTTCAAAATATATGGAGGAGAACATAAGAATGGCCACACTGGGTCAGACCAAAGGTCCATCTAGCTCAATATCCTGTCTTCCGACAGTGGCCTATGCCAGGTGCCCCAGAGGGAATGAACAGGTAATCATTGAGTGATCCATTCCCTGTCACTCATTCCCAGCTTCTGGCAAACAGAGGCTAGGGACACCATCCCTGCCCATCTCAGCTAATAGCCATTGATGGACCTATCCTCCATGAATTTATCTAGTTCTTTTTTGAACCCTGTTATAAGCAAATATGACAATGTCTGGTACAGTTTTTGAAAACAGAGACTTGGAACTGTCATTGTGCATCCATCCATACTGCACTGGATCAAGTACTGGTGTCTCTGGATCCAAAGCACTTTTCCACACACATGCTTGAAGATGTACTCATTTTACATTTACTATAAATGTGTCAGTTGTTAGTGGCAGGGAACTGAGATTTGGTGTTGACATTTGCCATTTTTTGCTGCCCATGATTTCTACCATGCTTCTGACATGGTGGCACAATTTGATTGTCTGTAACATGCAGCCATGAATTTCAATGACATCGGCCATTGCTGCACTGAGTCATCCAGAAGTGGGAAGGAGCATCCAGCTCACAGAAATTCAAACATAGTGCTTTTGCCAAGGCCAAAATAGGAAACTACCGAATCACCTGAGAGTGCATGAGCAGTTAACAGTCCTGGTACAATGTTCTCGTGTTGCTCTGCGGGAGCACGAATGTCTATTACAGTTCTCTCTTGTACTTGGGGTTCCAAAATCACTAAAGATGTTAGACTCTGTTCAAGGTAGTGGTGCAAGAATAAGACAAATATGTCAGTGTCATCTGATAATAATGATATTCCCAACAGATTATGTTTTGCAACCATCACTCTTTGTTGTGCAAGGATGTTGTTGGCTTCCTCATGGGAGGTGGCCATATACTCTCTATTGATCACCACATCTCTGTGGTTTATTTCAGCTGGGGTATTGTCACTGCCTGTGATGACTAGCTTGTGCTTTAATGTGTATTGTTGATTAAATTTCTTGTCTTGAATGAGTTCGGTACAAATGATGCCAATCAACTGTGTCTTATTTTCAGTTACTGTCAAGTAAACTTTCTGTGGAAGAAGTTGTGTACTTGTACTCAACTGATGCACTCTGCTTGTTTCTGTAGCTCTGCTAAATCTTGTGCTGAAGTCTTTGTATCTGTCAAAGACAAGGTATACATCACCTACTACTGCCTTGTGTTCAATGTAATCTCTGAAACTGGTCATAAGTCCTTGATGAAACCTCTTGCTGGCTAGTATTTAGCCAAAGAACTACAAAACTCTCAATAATTGTGCAGGTGACTTCTTGTGAAGTATGTCTAGTTGACACCTCTGCCTGCAGCTGCTTCTATAGGTTACACATAGCATGGTTAATCCTTATGTCACCAGAGCCCGTGAACATTGAGGCTGATACAGGAGCCAACTCACATGACAAAATATTCTTGATGTTCACCCCTGGTAAGTGTATTGTAAGCCTATCACTCTTGAACAGATAAGGTTAGTATCAAATATCTTTGTTGGACCAATCTGCACATGCTTTTTTGTCACTGCCAGTGTCTCAGTTATCCTTGGTATTGTGTCACAGAACTCTTTGATCAGCCATGTTCAAATTCTTGCATTTGGCGAATTCCAATTTTAAGTATGTCATGTACATTGATGGATGGTGGTGTCATTCCACCACTGACAATGTTTATTATTGATTTTGGGTGCTTAGTGGGGTATAAAAGATTGATGCACAGTTCTAGTTTCTTACTAATGGCTTCTCTGTCCCCTGCATCTGAAGCAATCCTTGACTTCATTTCTTCTTTGTAGAGCTCTTGTATTTGTGCTTCATTGGTGCTCTTTATGTCTGCAATGTCTTTCACCAGCCAGCTTCATATGTGGAGGCTAAGAATCTAAGTCTTCAGGGTGATCCCAGTGATGCCACTAGGGCTGTGGCCAAATCATGAAGGTGGTTTCAATGTACATGTCACTCCATATGCCATTCCATATTCCTGGAACTTGGTGCATGACATGCTCACTCTTCATAGACCACTCTAAGATGTTACCTGACATGGATTCCTTGTAAAGCAGCATCAGTTTCACAGCTTCTAGATGCAGTGGCCCATTTCCTTTTCTCTTTTCTCTTACATAAAAAATGATGACTCGGGTCAGGGGAAGAAGAGGAATGTACTAATAAGCTATACAGTTTATATAGACACTAATACAGATATATCATGTGTATCTACTAGTTAATTCTGTTCCATAACAAAATATTAGTGTTAAGTTTTCAATAAAAGAATTTAAATTTAATGAAAGTTATTTCGCTGTCATCTGGCTTGTGAATCAGGAGGCGGTGGTGTTCATATTCCAGTGACAAAGTGTCATCAGGGAATTTCTTTGAATTCAGGGTCTTGACATTCAGAATGCACAAAACATTGTACGGACATTAAAACAAGGTACTGCCAAAAATGTGCATTAAGCTTCCACACTAAACTGGAAAAGAACAGTGCAAACTGACAGTTGAGAGAGCAATGATTCTTAGACTTGTGGAAAGCAAGTATAATCCATTTTTTTGTTAAACACGTGCAAAATGTATGGAGCAGGTTTGTGTGTGGGTGTGAGGTGACTGACAAGTGGGGTTGGGAAACCAACGTTACTTAGAAGATTTCTCTAGTGTAGAAAAAGCTTTTGTCACACATATGTATGTCACAAAGCCTTTGAGCCACTCAGAGTGTGTGGCTCAGTTTCCTACTTCAGTGCCTCAAATCAGCAAATCCTGTATTACAGAATACCACCTGAAGGGTAAGTTAAAAACAGTATACAGTATAGAATGTTCATAATTTTAAAACCTAGGAACCTAAATTCATATTTAGGCTCCTAAATAAGTGGACTGATTTTCAGTGGTGCTGGGCAATCACAGGTCCAGTTGACTACAAACAGGAGTTAAGGAGGCTTAGTTAGGGAAAATCATAATATTTTGTAGGAGTATAAATATGCACTTGAGTGCCTAACTTGCGGCAACCTTAATTTTTAGCATACATACATACATAAAAACATTAACATATTATGCTATCTAAATGATTATATCAGTGCTCATCACTGTTGTATATGAGCATATATAAAAACACACATTTTAATTTTTTATATAAAACTACATTAAAATAATGTTATTTATTGCAAAGTCAATTTTTTTTTTGCAAAGTCAAGTCATAAGTTAGGACTTTTGCAACCTTGATTCTTCCCCTTTGTGCATATGCATTATGGCTGTGATTAAGCAAAGCGAAGAATCATAGAAATGTAGGACTGAAAGGGACCTCAACAGGTCATCTAGTCCAGTCCCCTACACCAAAGGCAGGACGACATAATAACAAGACCATTCCTGACACGTATTTGTCTAACCTGTTCTTAGCTCCAATGATGGAGATTCCACAACATCCCTAGGCAATTTGTTCCAGTGCTTAACTACCCTCATGGTTAGGTAGTTTTTCCTAATGTCCAACTTAAACCTCTCTTGCGGCAATTTAAGCACATTGCTTCTTGTTCTCTCCTCAGAGATTAACGAGAACAGTTTTTCATCCTCCTCCTTGTAACAGGAGGAGGATGAAACCTTTTATGTACTTGAAAACTGTTATGTCCTGTCCTCAGTGAGGTCTTCTGTTCTCCAGACTAAACAAACCCAATTTTTTCCCAATCTTCCCTCATAGGTCATGTTTTCTAGACCTTTAATCATTTTTGTTGCTATCCTCTGGACTTTCTCTAATTTGTCCACATCCTTCCTGAGATGTGGCACCCGGAACTGGACACAGTACTCCAGCTGAGACCTTACCAGCGCAGAGTAGAGTGGAAGAATTACTTCTTGTGTCTTGCTTACAACATGCCTCCTAATACGCCCCAGAATGAGGTTCACTTTTTTTTTGCAACAGTGTTACGCTGTTGACTCATATTTAGCTTGTGATCCACTGTAACCCCCAGATCCCTTTCTGCAGTACTCCTTTCTAGGCAATCATTTCCCATTTTGTATATGTATACAAAACTGCATTTATTGCAATTAATTGTTCCTTTCTAACTGGAGTACTTCGCATTTATCCTTATTGAATTTCATCCTATTTACTTCAGACCATTTCTCCAGTTTCTCCAGATCATTTTGAATTTAATACTATCCTCCAAAGCACTTGCAACCCCTCCTAGCTTGGTATCATCTGAAAACTTAAATAAATAAATGCTTAACTTTAAGCATGTGTGTAAATACATCACTTTCAGCAAACATTTAAGCACATGCGTAAATCCTATTAATCTCAATGGGATTTAAACACATGCTTAAATGCATTGCTGAATCAGCACTTATAATACAATCTTTAACTACGTTGTGATCACATCATTTTATATACATCTTTTATAGCCCCCAAAGGGGAAGGCTAGAGAGTTCATATATGAAGAAAATCTGTTTTGTATTTCTAAAACTATGCATGTTTCAATCTTCCTTTTCATGCAGGAACATGAGTTTTCTATTCATTCCCCCCCCCCCTCCATGCATGTCCTAAATCTAGAGAGCTTTAATGACACTAGTCTTAAGAGTACACTGTTGAAGTGATGTAATAGTGATGAATTGGCAAGACATTCAGCAACACTGAGGAAACTCCAAAGCACTTTAGCAGCACTGAGATCTCATTACAGTAATTTCACAACGTTGTTCTCTCTTTGCCCCTCTAACTTGAAATAAATAAATAAATACAAGTCAATTACATTAAAAAACAGTATTAATGCCATATTAATGTTGATAAATCAAGCACTCAAAAATAAGGAAGTGTTAAGGTTTCTACTCCATGAATAACTCAGCCACATTGTAATTAAGTAATAATTTTTTATTCCTGATTTCTTTGTTAAATGTAAACAATTACTGGTTGTTTTTTAATTTGCACTATTCAATATACATGCTTTTTTTAAAGATAGCTTAATTAATGTTGCAGTGAAGCCTTAACTTTTGGAATTTCCTTGCTTGAGAGTGCTAGACATCTCCGCCTTGATGTCCCATTAATGTAAGTTTCACATCATATGGATACTGTATTACATTGTTATAAGATTGTATCATTTTGAATAAAATAAAACACTGGAGGGCTTTTTGTAACTTTCCTGAAAATATCTGTTAATTTTTGAACAATCATAGCAAATCAACATCACAACAAAACTAAAAATCAGTGTTATCAATGTATTGGACTGATGATGAAGTGCTTGAAAATCACAGGACAATCTTTTTTAATCCAGATAATTTGATGCTTAAATAATGGCTAAGGCTTCTCACTTGCACTGCTAAATTTTTTAATAAACCAGAGGGTGTTTTCTATTTAATAATAATGATTAAAAACAGCAAACAAAAAACAAAATATATCTTGTTAGGAAATACAACAACAATCCAGTTGAAAGATTAACCAAGGGCAAACGGTTAACATAAAACTTTGAAAGAGGCACTGTTTAAATTGGTAGACCATCAGTGTGACCTATTGTACCAACTATATTTCAGATTGTAGTTACATGCATTCACATGCCACTTTTCCCTGCTGTGATGTTCTGCTCTCTGTTCTTCTTTTCTGCTTTCATTATTCTACAAACTGCATTTATTGCAGAGCAGACAAGCACAGAGAAATAATATTACACATGCAAACATACTGCTGATAGCAGATACAAACTTAGCACTCGTTGCTCTATTTTTGAAAAGGCACATCTAAAACCTTTCAATACTTTCATTATGGGACCTCATGAAATCCCTCTGATTTTGGATATTGATAGAAATCTGAAACTTGGCTTGGGTACTCTGTAAGTTTGTTGTATTTCTCAAAATGTTTTAGTAAACCTGGATTCATTTTTGAGCTAATCTTGTCCCTCTCATGGGGTCTAAGAAGAGATTTAGGGGCAGATCCTCAACTGGCATACATTTTCATAGCTATATGGACAGTTCAGCATCTATCCCTTACTGTTTCATTCAAAACCAGGCAAAACATGAGGGGTGAAATCCTCATGAAATAAATGCAAATCAGCAGAGGTTAGATTTCTCCTGAGGAGTTCAGTAAATTTAACTTTTCTTATTCAAACCTCAAACAAAAAGGCTGAAAACCCCAAATAAAGCAAAATAAAAGTGAACACAAATCACTGAGCTTTCCACAATACTAGATAAAACTAGCCAGGCCCTCCGCCTCCTCCCTATACCCCTTCCTTCGAGGTGTCTCCGCTGCGCTTCCCGCACCCCCAGGCTTGCCACCCATTGAACAGCTGACGGGCGGTGAGCCTGTGAGCTAAAAAAAAGCGGCTTCACAGGGCAGCGCCTCCGGAGGCGGAACCCGGAAGCGGAGGTAAGCTGGGCGCGGGGGGACTGGCGGGGAGCTGCCGGTAGGCGCGCTGCAGGGACACAATAATGTCAGGAAAAAACACCTCTTAGGTCAACCAGTCAGAGCTCTTAAATGCTCAGATCGTAATTCAGTAATGTCTGAACTAGCCTGCTTCTGAATTCTCTATCTGCAGAGATGGTGCCAGAACTTCTTCCCTCACCAGTCTATTCCACTGACACACTGCTTGGAACATTTTCCTAAGGTCCAGCATTAAACTTTCCTTCCTAAGCTTCTGGCTGTTGCTCATTGTTTTACCAGCTCCTAAAACCCATCCGCTTACTCTTAGACCATGTCTACACTAGGAAAAATAGGTGTTTTTTGCAATGAGATAGCTCACATGCACTAACTATGACACTATAAAATCCTAGCATAGACAGGGCAAGTTGCAGTTTTAATTCAATGTTGCTGGCCGAAGTGAAGCCAGAGGAATGTGCAATGTGTTAGCTGTCGTGTATATCTGTGTCAGTTTTTAGCAAGGAAGGTAACCCCAAAGAACTGGTTTCAGATAATGGTAGTCAATTTACTTCCCTGGAGTTTGAAACTTTTCTAGCACAGAGGAACATTTTACACAGAAGGTCATCCCTATATTACCCTCAAGCCAATGGGGAAATCGAACGGTTTAACAGAAGTTTGAAAGAGAGTTTGCAAACGGCTAAACTGGAAGGGCAATAGTGGATTCCCTTCACTACTGATTTCTTGCAAGCATACCGGGCTACACGACATGCCACAATGCAAAGATCACCGGCAGAGTTACTGCATGGGAAACAGATGAATACTAAACTGAACGTTGCTGGATTGTTAAAGGCACGACCTGATGCCCCAAACGAGGATGATGTGAGAAAAACAGTTGAACAGAACCAAGCAAAGTCAAAGGCTTTCACAGACAAGCAGCGGGGTGCTAAAGAACCAAAGTTTGAGTGTGGTTCCTTTGTTAGAATACGAAAACCTGGAATTTTACCCAACGGGGACCATAAATTCACAGCTCCTCTTAAAATCACAGAGAAGAAGGGACCTTACACCTATCAACTTTCTGATGGACGGGTATGGAATGCTTCTTATCTTGCACCTGCCTATGCACCAAGAGGAGATTATGCCAACACCCAGTCTGCATTTGGATGACTTCACCATAGCACCCACACAACAAGACATTGCACTGGAACCGGGGCTTGAGAGGCGGCCTGTCAGACCCAGACGACCACCTGTCTGGACTAGAGACTATGTTATGTAGTATCTACAGTGTTTTCAGTGTAATATTTCTGCCAACAGTATAGTGTCTTGTTTCATATTTGTTCCTGTGGTTAGAACAATGTTATTTTAATTGGGAGAGTTTCTTAAGAGAGGAGGGAATGTGATGTTTAGATGTTGCTTATAATTATTAGAACTGGGAGCACTGGCTGCTGGGAGTCTGTAAGGACAGGAAACAGGAAGGAGGGAGTTGAGAGGCTGAGAGAGCTACAGAAGGTGAAGCAGCAGCTTGGTAAAGAGGTTTCCCTTTAAAATAAAGACCTGTTGAAGTTTGTGAGTACCTTGCATGACTGATACAACAATATCATTATGAAAACATACCTATTTTTCCTAGAGAAGTCATGGTCTTAGAGTGTGCTCATAGATTTTCCTGAGTACTCCTTACTATCGCCCTTAGTGCTGTCAGGATTCACTATGGGCACTACCTTCAGCAAATCAAGAAACAAACATTGTATCATTAAGAAAATGTGCCTTGAAAAATGTTTGTTTGGAATGGGCGAGGAAGTTTTCTCTGTCTTGGGAGATGGCTGAACATGCCCACAAGATGTCCATGGTTCTACCTTTGTTTAGTCTGATTGGGGTAGCAAAATGGCACCACCCGGACTAAAAATAAATGTGTTTATAACAGCAACAAGGCTGAAAACCACACAAGCAAATAACCAAGTGCTATGAAATTGGAACAAACCTGTAAAATTATTTTTCACAGCACAGATCGTATGAATTCTTCTAAAAATAGTATTGTTATACTTTACAATTCATTTGCCTACCGTTCCCAGTCCATTTCTTTCTCTATTTTCAAGTCATGTGCATAAAACAAGACAGATCTTAGATTTCACAGCTATTGTCTGCAATAAGATAAGAGGGCCAGGCTTATTTGGTCAAATTCAAATAAAATGCTATATTTAAACCTTTGAATCATGTCACAGTCTTTATATGAGTACGTATCTACATACTATTAAGGATAAAAATCTCTCTCTCACACACACTGCACAGTACATGTTCACGTACACCATGAAAACCATGCATTTTTAGCCAGTGGCATCCCAAGACCCTGAAGTTCCTATACAGACACATGAAATGAGAATGTATTAAGGCTTGGATTTAGCGAAGTACTTAACCAAGTGCTCAACTTTAAGCATGTTAGTGCTTAAATACCTTACTGTATTGGGGCCTAAAACATTACATTCACTTTTATTAAAGAATTCACAGGTATTCTCTCTTTCATAAATTTTCAGACACTTCCAAATACAGCAGAGAGCCACTGATCAGCAGGACATTTTGCTGTTTTATGTCTCATCTAGAAATGAAACCGCTGGCAAATATAAACTAACTAGCCTCCAAACAAGGTTCCAAAACACATTACCTACCAGCAGACCCCACAGACTAGCAATATTATTGGAATTGCTGCCAACAGAAATATCAGTCAAAATCTTTTCCTGTGGAGTTATCCATTCAAGTGTCACTTTGGAATGCAGTGTTTCCAGGAAGGGCATGAAATAAATTGTGTGGATGACTCCTGAATCAGAAGGTAGCCCTGGCTCCAGCCCATCTTGCTCTCATACTATTACAAAAATACAGTTTGTGGAAACTCCAAATTCTTTGCAGTATCTAATGACTGCATTTTGAGACTGTCCTCTCTGTTATGTGTGACACTTTCTTTCTGGAGAAGAATTTTAGGACATTCAGCATAATTCCCTTTGGTCTCAAGCCTCAGCCAGCGTTAAACTACTGCCTCAGTGACTCATCATTGTTCTACTTATTAGCATTAGAATTACAGTGACAGAAGTTCTAGTTATCTTTCATAGCATTATATTACACTGTTCTACTGAAGCTATGTTTAGGAGGCTCTAAGAGGATGACATTCTTTCTAGACAATCTATATGTCTGAGAGTCCCATGACTGTATAATAAACATCCCTTAAAGATTATAACTCTTGGCGTATACAAGGCAAATATCAGACTTTGTTTTAAAAGTTATGAGATACATTTAGGACACAGGTTGTAAAGCATTTGAAAATCAAAGCCTCTAATAATCCCCCAAAATTATAATCATGGTCAGTTTTGATAGCACAGGTCGAAATTAAATTATTTTTCTGCATAATCATGGACCAATTATTTTTTTTAACGTGGAACTTTCCTCTTCAGTTCATGAAACATTTCTTACATAAGACCCAGCTCTATACATCACAACTCTGCATATCATCCTATTCCAGGAGTATGGAAAACAGAACGTAGGGTGAAACCATTTCTACTGGATTTTTACCAACTTTGGCCTTTCCTTTCTATAATTTCAAACTGAGCTGATTTTCCCTGCTCTAGCTCACAGATCTCTCTCTTCTTCCCATTCGTACTGCACACACGCACATATACACACGCTTCTCTGCAGCCTGTAATTTTCCTGTCCTGTGTCCTACAAGAGAGAACAATGGGAGCGTGCCATTTGTGCAGTGAGAGGACAGAGTGACATTTGAGAGTGCGCTGACGTCATTGGAAATGCTGATAAACAATCCATACCATTTGGCTGCTTTGTTTGCTAAGCTATATATTGATTTTTTTTCTTTTTAATAACTGTGCAGGAAAAAGTGGGTAAACCAGAGGTTTTACTATAAGTCACACCAGAGTTGCCGATCTTCAGATTAATGAAGGAGTCTAGAAGTCTAGAATTTTTAAATTTTAATTTTGGATACAGATATGGCAGCATTCAGTCTGATTTGAAAGAGATTGACGTGCATCCATGACATCTTTTCAAAGGCTTGTTTTTTCAAGCTGAACAAACCAGCCTGAATGTGACTCATTCTCCCCACTATTATCCTGAGCCAATGCTCTATTCTGCAAGCCAGGGGCAAGGTAACATTAGTTACTTCACCTGAAGCAATGACATTTTGTACTTTGTCAGCAAGTGCTGCCTGCAGCAGTTTCGTTTTGGCTGTGCCAGAAGGGAACATTGAGTTCTGTTCATACACTGAAAAGCAAACATCCACTAGTAAATTACTGGTTATTTTTAAGTTTGCAAGCTTCCATTTTTCTTGAGTAGCACAGGTAAAGAACATACATAGCAACAACAATGTTTGTATGTTAACAAGGTAATGTAACTATCCCGAAGAGCTTATTTGGAGAGCACTGTTAATGACTAGTTAATATATTAATCATAATACTTAATATGACAGAAAAACAGTCCAACAGAAGAAGGATGATGCAGTGGTTAGCAGGGCCAGCTCTAGGCACCAGCAAAACAAGCAGGTGCTTGGGGTGGCACATTTCTAGGGGCGGCATTCTGGCGCCAGCCATGCCACCCATAGAAATGTGCCCCCACCGTCCCAGCTCACCTCTGTCCTGCCACCGCTCGGCTTCTCCCCCTCCCTCCCTCCCTCCCTCCCAGGCTTTCACACGCAGCAAGCCTGGAAGGGAGGGGGAGAAGCTTCCTGCGTTACTTCCTGCGCCCCCCTCGCCCTAGCTCACCTCCGCTCTACCTGCTCCCCTGAAGGCACTGCCGCTTCACTTCTCCCCCGTCCGTCTCAGGTGAGGGAGTGGGGAGAAGTGGAGTGGCGAATTGTTCATGGGAGCAGGCGGAGCGGAGGTGAGTTAGGGCGGGAGGTTGCAGGGGGGGCCACAGGAAGCAATGGGGTGGGGGAAATGCACCACGTGCGGGTGGGAGGCGGGGCTGGGGATTTGGGGAAGGGGTTGGGAAGGGGCAGAGTTGAGGCAGGGCTGGGGGTGGCAACAAAAAAACGCGGGGGGGAGCCAAACATTTTTTTGTTTGGGGCGGCAAAAATCCTAGAGCCGGCCCTGGTGGTTAGGGCATTGACTTTGGACCCGGAAGATGTGGGATCAGCTCCCTAATCTGTCATGGAATTCCTGGGCAAGTTAGTCTTGTACATCAGTTCTCCATCTCTAAAATGAAGATATTAGCACCACACTACCTCTCAGGAGGTTTGTGACGGCAAATACATTAGAGATCGAGGGACACTCAAACATTTTGGTAATAGGGGCCATATAAATTCCTTAGATTAGAGTATAAAGCATTAACATTTCTATAGCACCTTTAATCCATTTATAATCATTTGTAAGCTTCATTTTTGCCACCTAAAATTGGCAAACTGCAGGAGTTTACTGTAGCCATTGTTGTCTTTTAATTATTTGCATTGTTGGGAGGTACAATCACTGTTAAAAAGAAAACCCTATATGGTCTCCCAGCACCACTGAACTAGGTGGCTTCTACTTAATAACATAGAGAAGGCACAAAAAGCCTACACAAGCTTTCCTTTTTAACAGAATGTTGTCCATATGTTATACTTAATCCAACCTCGTACCCTTCAGAACATTTGAAGTCATGTTGTTCCACTTTATGAATGGGAAGATATCAAGTAGAAACGCTAAGGGAAAAGAGGCTTCTCTGCTTGAGCATCAATTCTAAAGTAGCCTTTTAAAAATATTTTAAATTAATTTCCCAAATACAAAAAATATACCAAAATATAAGATTCATCATAATACACAAAGTAAATAAAGAGGTTAGGACAAAGGGAGGGAAGGGGAAGTGACCTAGCTATCTTCAGGTCTCCGTTAACCATAGACCTCTAAAGAGTCAGCCCAAATTGCTTTACATTTTTGGGCAGTCGCTTTCTGTGGAATGCTGGTGGTTTGTTAGCTGCAAGATTAGTCATAATACTGAGCCAGGGATCAATATTTCATGGGAATCAGTTTTTCCATTTTTGCGAGATTAATTTTTTAGTAACCAAAGCTGCACTTTGGAACCACACTACTTTGTTACCAGGTGACCTCCAGGTATCAGGAATATATATCCAAGAGGAGGGCTACAACTTACCATCCAATATCAAGTTGGTCCTTTGACCCACCTCATATCAGAAATTCTTGATCCAAGAGCATTCCTAAAACATATGAACTAATGTAGCACGAAGAGAATTAGATTTTGAAGTGTTGTCAGCATTTATGAGAACAATTAACATTAGCTTAAGTGGACTGGTATAGTCCAAAAAGTGTCTTTTGATGAATAAGCCATATTCTCAGATCTATAGTAGTTTTTTTTACATTAGATACAATTGTATTTCCTGGGGCGGAAATATTTGTGTATCCAAATTTCTATTCCAAGCAACTCTCAAATTATCAATTTTGGGCACAGTTTTTCAGGCCAGAAAATCATAATAGGATACCGCTGTCTGAGAAAATCCTGGACATTCCCTCCAAAATAATAAAAGTTCTTGAGCTCCCAATGCATCCAGTCCAAATACATTCATAAGTAAATGCTTTAACTGGAGATATTTCCATGCTCCAGAGCAGGGCAAGCCAAATTGTTGTTGAAGATCTACAAATGGTTTAAATTTATCATTGTTAAATTAGCTTCAACACAGTCATAATTCCTCTCTCCAGCCAATCCCTCCACATAAAGGTTTTACCACTGATTTTAATGATAGGATTGCTCCATACGACTGCTTCTATATGGAAGAATGAATGGAAGCAGAACTTTCTGGCATCTAAATAAATGACAGCTATGAGTACTTTATAATCTCTCAAGTGGCAATAATATCAATCAGCTGACTCAAACAATCTGAACCACATCTATTACAAAAGAAGCCTACTTGATGTGTGTGTGTAACATGTGAGAGAGTTTTGTCCAACCACATAGTAAGAGCTTTAGCTAAACTCTTAGCATCACAATTGATTAAAGAAACTGGCCTGTAATTACTACATAGTCCAAGATCTTCCCCAGGTTTAGGAATAACTGGAATTACAGTTTCTCTTAGAGTAGGCAGGAGAGTTTGCTCATTCTTGGCCTCATTGAACATATTCAATAATCTACGTGTTAAAGTTTGAGAATTTTTTGTAAAAATCAGTTGGGAACCCACCAGCATCAGGAGTCTGTCCAACCTTCATTTATTTTATAGTCTGAGTCAGGTCTGTGATTTCTAGAGGGGCATCTACAAGTGCCTTCTGAGAGCCAGAGATCTGCGGGAGACAGAATCCACTAAAAAAAAGTTATCTAGGGCATCTTTACTGAGTCCCTCTTCAGCTAAATATTGATTTAATATTTCAATAAAATGGTTGAAATTGATTATTAATATTGGACTATGTTGTATATAATTTATTGCTACTACCGTGCATAGCAGCAATCTTATTTTTGCTTAAGTCTCCATGCCAACAGCTTGCCAGCTCTCTCACCAGATTCCCAGTAGTTTTGCTTCAACCTGAATAAGGCAAACTCAGCCTTTTGGGACAGAAGTTTGTTTGATTTCATATCTTAGATTGATGAGGGTTCTGAGTTTCTCTGGGGAGGGGGCAGAAGCATAGTCTGCATCCAAGGCCTTAATTTCCTTCTTAAGGGTGTCAATTCTATTGTCTCTCCATTTCTTTGTAAATGTGGTATAAGAGATGATACGGCTTCTGATGGAAGGATTTACAGGCTTCCCGAAGCGTGATAGTTGATGAAGTAGTGAGGAAATTTGTTTTAAAAATTAATTCTAACTCCTACTGGATAGAGTTTAAAATGATGTATCAAACAGCAAAGAGGTATTTCACGTCTACATTTTAGTTGGGGTGCATACGCTGGGGCCTAAAAGACATATGTATAGAAGGATGGTCAGATAGAATAATCGTACAGATGCCACAATCAGTGACAGAATTGATCAAGTCTTATGACACTAAGAAATAGTCCAATCTTGAATATTTTGAATGACCTGCCAAAAAAAACCCATCAACCCCTATGGTCTCTGGCCGTAGGATTACCCAATCATCACACATTTTGTAAGCCAAATCTGCCATAGATGTGTGAAGTATCTGACAAGTATTCGTGTTTTTATTGGAGATGGAGAAGATTTATCAAGGGCTGGGTCTAGAATGTTGTTAAAGTCTCCAGCTACAACAATAGGATGATGGCTCATCTCATTTATACTTACACAGAACATATGAAAAAATATTGGGATCATCTGGGGTGGCCTGTAGAGACTGGCAAGGATGACAATACAATTGCCAATTTCAGCCATGAGGACAGTAAATCTGCCCTCACTGTCAGACCTTGTGCTCAGAATATTAGCATTCAACTTTTTATGTATTAGATATATGCTCCTGGGGGAATTCTGCACCACTGTGCAATGCAGAATTTTGCAGAAATTAATGTTGTGTGTGCAGAATTTCCTTTGCCTCACATAAATGGGCTGCAGTGCTGCTAGATGCCACTAGGGGCTGCTGGACCTGGCAGAGCCCAGCTTGCACATAGAAAACACTGCTGGGGTGGAGGGAAAGAGAGCTAGAGGGTTCCTGGCATCTGCACTTCCCAGCATGCCCTGAGGGAAGGAGAGGATGGAGCACAGGAAACTCTGTGAAAGCCTGGGACCGAACATCAGGCTGTTTCTCACTCTGGATCTCTGGGGGAAGGGGGGCGGGTCTCTGGGCTAGGGGGTCCCACAGCTTGGCTCTGGGGAGGAGGGGATTCACATGTATTGGCTGGGGGGGCCCCGAGGTTGGGCTGTGAGGGGAGGGGTTGTGGGTATCTGGCCCCCCTAGCTGGGCTCTCGATGAAAGCAGAGGAAGAAAAATTCGCTGTCACTCAGAGAGCAATGGAAAGGTGAATGTGTAAGATACCATTCTGTGATAATATACCGAATGAGAAGATCAGAAAGCGTACAGAGGTGACCGATGTAGTGCAGGCAATGTACAACGTAAAGAGAAGATGGGCGGGTCATGTAATCCACAGGCAAGACAATAGGGGGACAATCCGAATCAGTGACTGGGTCCACAGAGACCACAAGTGACTGCTGGGCAGACCGAAAACGCGCTGGGACGATCCTATGATGAAACTCTTTGGGCAGTAATGGAAAGAATGTGCTCGCAACAAAATGGAATGGTGGTTAACAAGGACAAGCCGGACAAAGGTGACAAAGGTGATTTTGAAATAAATTATCAAAATAATTGAAACTGGAGTGATTATGTAGTGTTATTTAGACAAAATTTGCAGAATTCTGCAGAACTAAATATTGTGCACATAATTTTTTGATGCAGAATGCCCCCAGGAGTAGGTATTTCAATGTCCTTCACTTTAAAATTAAAGCAACTAGAAACTGAGGCCTACCCAATCTCTATTCAGTTTACAAACTTCAAGTTCTGTCAGATGCATCTCCTGGCACATGGAATACCAACATTCTCTCTTTTAAACATTGAATATATTTGATTCTTTTAATAGGGTTATTAAAATGCGCTATATTCCAGGACAGATACTTAATTATTGGAACCATTGTTGTTAATATATATACTGGATAAAATATAAAGTCACTTTGTGAATAAATGAGAAATAGCAAATTTTCCAGAGCAACACACAGTTCTTGCGCATCTCAGTAGCAAAAGTTATATAATCCAGGGGTAGGGTGTTGCTTCCCAGTACATATTCTACAGGAGTGGAAAGAAAATTCCCAAAGTGGGAACATAACAGGAAGGGGACAGAAAGAGGAGTTAAATAAGTGAAAAAATAAAACAGCGAAGATAGGAGAGAGAAATATACATTAGTACCATACAATGAAAAGGAATAATCTGTTTAAACAGTCCAAAAATACACACTTGGCACCCAGATCAGGTGGCTGGATTAGAGATCCTTACTGCTCACCATCTAATAAAGCAATGATTTTATATCTATATCTATCTATATATATACATACATATACACACACAAGTACGTATATAATTACTAATCAAATTATAGGTTTTACGTCAATGCTCCTTTTCCATGAATTAAGGCAATAGGAAGTAAATTGAAAATAACACTTTAATCCTTGAACCGCAATGAGAGAAAAAAAAGAAAAGAAAAGGAACTAACGTAGCACCTTTCAATTTGTTTAGAGCAGCCATATCAGATCTCAGAG
Organism: Chelydra serpentina; assembly: GCA_037349315.1. Classification (NCBI taxonomy): domain Eukaryota; kingdom Metazoa; phylum Chordata; order Testudines; family Chelydridae; genus Chelydra; species Chelydra serpentina. The sequence goes on from JBAIAC010000048.1 coordinate 25,657,060, forward strand.
AGCAATACATAAATTCCATATGGTTAGATGATTCCATAGGTGTCTCCTGTTGCAAGAGAGGAGTTTACAGATTTTTGAGTCTTTTTTCTGCCTCCTGAGGAGAACTGAATGATAATATCTCCTCATCATTCTTAATGTGGAGTGTTGCTGAGTCACTGATCGGTCCATCAGCCCTCACAGAGAGAGCGCCGATCACAACACATCAGATGAGTTGTTCCAGCCAGTCCTCCAACTACCCGCTGGCCAAGCTGTCAGTAGCACCGGACACCCAATTGACATGGCGCACAGCAACCTAGAACTCCTGAGCAATCCGCCAACCGCAGCCTCCCAAGCAGCAAGGATTACAGGCGCGCGCCACCGAGTATTTAATACAATACTTCAAGTCCATCTTCCTGGCCAATTGTTTTGCTTAAATAAAAGCTGCCCTGATTGCAACCATGTCACAGAGATAATCTTGAAGGAGCAGTATTTTTTTTAATTGCTGGTTTTCTCTACAACAGCTCCTTTTTCTTCTCTAGATTTCTGCAATATAAGCTCCTTAGTGGTAAACTTCAAGAACTTTACAATCAATGGTCTAGGACAACTTCCTGGAGCTGGCTTGGGGGCAAGAGCCCATTGTGCCAGTTCTATATCAAAACAAAAATCCACCTGCAGATCCAACAACTTAGTTACCAGTTTAGGGACAAATTCAGAAAATTTACCTTTCTATGTTCCCTCGGGGGCATTCACAATCCTGATGTTATGTCATCTTGAGTAGCCTTCTAGATCATTGGTTTTCATCCTTTTTTCATTAGTGGACCCCTACAAAAATTCAAATGGAGGTGCGAACCCCTTTGGAAATTGTAGAGAGTCTGCGAACCCTCCAGGTTCCGCGGACCATAGGTTGAAAACTACTGTTCTATGGTAATGACAACCTTTTGCATACAACTTAGACATAGACTTTGGACCCCCACAGGTCCATGGACCACAGGTTGAAAATAACTGTTCTAGATCAATTAGCTTGATCTTACTAGTCTTGATATCATTATAGTTCTTCATAACCTATAATTTGCTCTTTGAGATCATCTTCCACTTCAGAAATTCTGCCTTCTGTTTCACCCATCCATCCAGATGGAGCTTGTAGTGCACTCCCACTCATAATCACAGTGGTCTATAGGGTGGAAACTGCAGATTTAATTTCAACAGTACTGTGGCCATCAGCTGCATACCATAAGGCATCATTTTGTTTGTATAAGTTGGGGAGGCAGGTCTCCTCGGTCTTTTTGGCGCTTTCAGATTTGAAAAGGAAGATGCAGAGCTGGAGGGCCTCTTGGGGGTTTCAATAGTCTGGAACAATATTTCTTGAGGTTGGATGGCAGGTTTTAGGGTACAATGTAGGGGATTCCCCATGGGCTGCTTGAGAACTCAAGCAACCTGCCTCCACCTCGCAGCACCATATGATGTCCTGAAAGTAGCTTTCAGACGTGATGGTCAAGCAGAGAAGCCTCCTTTCCCTCTGTCTCTCTAGCTCCCCAGTTTTCCTACTAGAGATCCCCAATTCATAAAGGGGAACAACATGACTCAGAGGATGCCTTCAGTAAAAACTCTTAGCAGGCAATGAATCCAGCTAATGTGCATATTAAATACCTAATATGCAAAAACAAAATAAAAACCCAATCCTTTTTTTATATCTTAGGTGAAAATGACACATTTTTCAACATGAGGGTAAATATCTTGGTCTTTAAATCTGCATCACATAATGACTTGTTGAGATTGAATGGAGGAGTTACTCCTATTCCATTCATCTGTAGCCTCCTTTGTGGTCATATGCACCTGCTCCGCTCACTTCATCTCCAACATGGGCCTGGCATGGACAGCTAGTTTTCCTTCCATTTTGGTCTGAAGATACTTCAACAATGATAGACCATGATGAACTGCATCTTCTCCACTATATAGCTGTCTGGCCAACTTCCATCCATAGCACTACCCCTGACTCTGGAACCACAACAAGAGATCTATTCATATTGGGGTACTTATTTCCAAGGATTTTTCAGCTGCCCATGGAAGATATTTTTGCATGGCTGGAGGCTCTAAATGTCCCTAAACCTCCAACTGTCAGAAGCTGGGACTGGACAACAGGGGATGGATCACTTAAAATTGCCCTGTTCTTTATCAAAACAAAAATCCACCAGCAGATCCACTGGCCACTGTCAGAAAACAGGATATTGGGCTAGATAGACCATTGTTCTGACCCAGTATGACCACTCTTATGTTCTTAACTTCATCCACAAACACAAATGTAAGTGCCATCTCTGTGTTGAAGACTCACAGATCCACTTCCCTACTGCAGACCTGTCTCTTTCTGTCCAAACTAAAACTCAGCCTTTCTCTCTGACATCTCCTCATGGATGCCCAGCTATCAGACCACGCTCAACATGGCTAAATCAGAGCTCTTAATTCCCCACCCTCCCCATCCCCCCCGAAGCCTTCCCACCATCTCTTTTCTCAATCATGACCTCAGGCCCACCATCTCAATTCAGACCTCTCTCTCTAAGTCCTCACATCCAGGTTATATCTACATCTTGCAGATTCTTTTTGCATAGTGTCTTTAAGGCATCGCCTTTCCTATCCATCCACACAGCTAAAACGCTCACCCAGGGCCTCACCATCTGATGTCTCGATTACTACAACATCCTTTTCTCTGCTTTAGCAAATGTAATCTTGCTTTGGTAATATCCATTCAGAATGCAATTCCGAAGGTCATTTTCCTAGCCCATCACTTTGATCACCTCGCTCCTCTGTTCGCATTGCTCCACTGGCTCCCCTTTCTCTATAACATTAAACAAACTGCTTGTCTTCACTTTCAAGGCCTTTCACAGCCTATCCCCAGTCTTACCTATCATCTCTCATTCAATATGAAAATGAGAGATTCCTGCCATCAATCAGCCCATGATGCCAGCCTCCATCACCTACTTTTTAAACTGTCAAGCAATCACCTCAGTGCTTTCTTCCTCCATGCTGCCCCTCAACGTTGGGAGGAGCCCCCCATAAACATCCACAAAGTCACCTCATTATCCACCATCAAATCCCTCTTCAAAACTGTCTTTTGTCATGATGCCTACAAAAAACTTGACAAGTGCTAAACTGTTGGTGAGCTGAGACTACTATCTGTTATGTTGACCAGTGCTGTCTCATTGTTTCCCCGTCTATCTTTCTGTATCCATCTGTAATCTCTTGTCTTCTACCTAGTCCCTGCCCCAAAGAACTTGCAAGCTATCTTTTAGTTCTGTATTTGTACAGCACCTAGCACAATGGTCCAGGACTAGCCACTCCTCCAGTATTCATAAATAATAGTAATGATGGTTGATGTGTATTATTTGTACCCATCTGTACTTGATACATAGAAAATGTGAGTCTGTTAGAGCCATGGCTCTTTTAGCTCAAGTTGTAGAAACTCACACTTTTAGCTCTGGAGGTTTTGGTTCAATCCCAGTATCTCCCAAGAAGGCACTGTCGGATCTGGAATCTCCTAGAACCTAAAATGATGTGAATAGTTCCTTTACTCCATTCATCTGGGCTTTCTTACTAATGGAACAATCTGCCCGCCAGCAGTATACCCAACTAGAGCATCAGGGGAACTGTCTGGAGTGTGGAGACTCCCCACATTGATACAGATATTCATTATACAGAAACTGTTGGCTATACACAGATTGAACAAATGTGTTGTTATTCCCATCAAACAAACAGAACAGCCTGTTCTTAAAATAAATGAAACCTGTGTTTTTTCACCTTGCTCTATTATCTGTGAGTCACGCAACAGGATTCCATCACAGAATCACATATTGTCTCAAAACATAGATTAACAAACCTCTGAAGATCAACCTTTTGAACTGATAGGTTTAAGTGTAGTAGCCGTGTTAGTCTGTGTCAGCAAAATGAAAATAAGAAAGAAAAACTTGTAGCACCTTAGAGACTAACAAATTTATTTCAGCATAAGCTTTCGTGGGTTAGTACCCACTTCATCGGATGCAACTTTTGAACTGAGTTATCACAAAAGTTCTTACACTTATTATGGGTTGGAAACCAGGAGGGTATCAAAATCTGCTGTCGCAAATCAGTTTTTACTCCTCTACTCAGGGATGTATCCAGGTTTATTTAGTTAGTTAGTTTAACTTTATTAAGAGAATGTGGTAGGCCAAAAGTCTGAAGCTGATTAGACTTATGTGTACTAGGTATATGCTAGTGGAAAAGAAGTTAGATTTTGGAATAATTTTTTTTTATGGTTAGCAACATAAAGTGGCCCCTTAACAGACATGAATTTAGAGATCATGGCTCTATAGCTCTTATTAAAACTCCATTCTGATTACTGCAGCTTCAGTACTACTTTATTGTTAATCCAAAATTTCTGATCTACTCCCAAGAATATCATCATCAACTGTGTTCTTTTGTAGGAAATGCTCATTTGGATGAATCCCAGATAGGTTTGGGGAGCACCTTGCAGTAATCACAAATGGCATTTTGTTCCAAACCTATTGTTCACTGTTTCACATAATTGAGACTTCCATGATCCCTGTCTGTGTTGAACGCCAGTAACAAATCCAGGGCATCTATCAAAGAACAGCTGACACCAAATATATTTGTCTAGACTCCCGTTGTTCCTGATAAATAAACATCTTTCCCACAGATTTCCCTTTCACTTTTCACAGCTCTTTTCTCTCTCATGCTTGCTTTCTCTATTTTTTCATATTTGCCCCATTTTCCATAAAGTTCTTCATAATCCCCCCTCCCAAAAATTCTGATTAACACTTCTCAATTCTAATCTTCTTAGCTGCCTAAAATTATTACATATTTCAGAACAGATTTTACTCTTTGATCCATTAATTCATATCTTACCCCCGATCCCTTTGTTCTTCGTGTATACATCCTGAATCATTTTTCATCTTGTGCTATTCAAAAAAACGTCCCTCACCCACTTGTTTCCGTGTTGTACTCACACACTTTCATCTTTCCTTATACTATACACATACTTCTCTATGACTCAATGTCTTTTTCACCTACTGATATGCCTCCTTTGAGTTCCCCAACCAAAGGAAAACTTCAGTCACGGTCAAAAAACACTTCTAATCCTCTTATTGCCTTGCTTTTTGGGAGGGGGTATTACCCAAAAGCACCCTTGGAGTCATACCCTACACATTACTTTCATTATCTTTGTACAAAATATGCATGTGAGATATCATTTGAAAACTAATAACTCGCAGGTCGATAATATCATGGTGAAATGTGTGTAGCAGCATTATCTGTAAAGTTATGAATTCCCCCTATATGATGTTACTTATTCAAAACGGACAGCCCTGCCTATGCACATATAGTTAAAAGGGTCTATCCTAAGCAAAGAAATGTGATTTTACCTCAGTTTACATATAAGTTGTAAACAGGGTCATCAAGACAGCAAGGGGAGGAGATGGCAGGGAACAGAACAATTTGCATTTCAGCAAACACAAGTGCGGGGGAGGGGGGGAAGAGCATGGAGCCTCCTTCACCACAACTCCATGTCTTCTTCCTCCCTACTTGAATAGACTTTGCTTGGAGGGGTAACCTCCAGAAGAATCCATTTCAAAGGTTCACTAGACTATAAAAGAACAGGACAGAAAACCCCAAGTTATTTCTTTCACCTAAGACGGTGGTTCTCAACTGTGGTCCACCGCTTCTTCAGGGAAAGCCCCTGGCGCGCCGGACCGGTGTGTTTACCTGCTGCGTCCGCAGGTTCAGCCGGTCGCAGCTCCCGCTGGCCACGGTTTGCCGCTCCAGGCCAATCGGGGCTGCGGGATGTGGCGCGGGCCGAGGGATGTGCTGTCCGCCTCGTCCCACAGCCCCCATTGGCCTGGAGCGGCGAACTGAGGCCACTGGGAGCCGCGACTGGCCGAACCTGCAGACGCAGCAGGTAAACACACCGGCCTGGTGTGCCAGGGGCTTTCTCTGAAGAAGCGGTGGACCACAGTTGAGAACCACCAACCTAAAAAGACAGAGGCACCAGCACCATTGGGCGTCTGCAAGAGATCCTGACAGAGGAGAGGGTTAGTCACCTTCTTGCTGGAAGACTGTAGGCGAGAAAGGCAATTTTGAACAAATCCTTAAGTCAAAATTTACTAGATTACATTTTAGACTTTTAGATGCATGTTTTCATGTTCATTTGCTTATATCTAACTTTCTATCTTATACCTGAATTCAGGTACAATCCTATCTGCATTTGTTAATATGCTTGTTTTACTATCAATCTAAACCAATAGTACTGTGTTGGCACTAAAGTGAATGTCAGCTCCAGTTAATGTGCCAAACTGGCGTGTTTTTTCTCCTTAAAGGAGCAAACAAGCCATATTAACTGTCCAGGAGAGGGCTGGAGATTGCAGAGCACACAGTTTTGGAAAGTGTGTTCCGGGGGGGTCACCCTGCAAGTAGTAACCAAGTCTGGAGGAAGCTAGAATGGGGACTCTGGGGTTGTAGACAGGCTGCTTGGGTCAGAGCTGCTGACCCAGGGCTGTCTAGCACACAGACTCTCAGGGTGTGACCTGCATGCTGGCAGCTGGTTCTGAGTAGCCCAGGTTGGGATCTACAACAGCAAAGCATTGTGAGGCACCCAAGATTACAGGGCAAGCAGTGAACACAACCCCTCACTGGTGTGGATGACTGGGGGGAGGGAGGTTGTGACATGTGTTATAGATTCAGATAATTTCATTTTTGATTTTGTAGAAGCTACAATTTGGTCTCTCATTCTTCTTTGAGAAAATGTGGTCCTTCATACACAACTCAAAGGGTCTGAGAGATCTTGACCCATTTGTCATCTACTCAAAGAACAAGACAACTTCTCCTAAGTTGAACAATTTTATTTCCCAAGCCAATGTAATTCCAGTGACCAGACAAGAGAAATAGAAAACACCCAAAGGGCACCAAATTGTTATGATTCTGAGGACTCATTATGTCAAAGAGGCTAAAAATACATTGAGAACATAGTAGGAGCTTTGTGTACTTGATTTCTATAGTTTGTGGTCATCTCTTTTTAGCCAGTTTCATTCCATGCCATTTGGGAAACAGACAGGGGTGTGAAAGCACTGTTTTTAATGGAAATCACACTAACATAGGATTTTTTTTTAATGAAAGAGGATACAGCCAGTCTTTCCCACAATACAGCATAAGAGAAGGGACAGGGAGCTGCTGAATGCGTAGCAAAGGAGGAGGACTGATGAGGTAGTTCCCAAACAGAGATGGGTACTGTGGAATTCTTAAGAAACCCAGAGAAGCCTGCTAGGAAAACAAACAAATGTGGCACTTCAGGAAAAAAAAAACTAAGACAGACCTAAATATGGCGGTTTCATAGCATATGATCAGCATTACCAGACAAGACTCATCATGGATCTTAGCGATAAGCTTGCAAAACATAAAGCAAGCCTCTGCAAATCCAACTGTTGATTAGTTTTAAAGCTCTCTCTCTCTCTCTCTCACACACACACACACTCTTTCAATATTTTGTTAGCTTTCTATGGACGTGTTCATGTTTCAGCTGTACCTTGCTTAAAAGGTGCTCAGGAAAAGCAGCAGAAGCATAGGTAACACTGCTCAGTCGCCTGATTGAGCAGATCTTCTGGCTGTCAACAGGGCAGCATTTGCAACTTCTCTTTCCATTACCCTTTCACTACCTCGATCTCTCTTCTCTGGTATGCCCACTGCCTGCCTCATGCTGAAGGCGCATGCCGATCATCCATACACTTCACACTTTTACAGTCCCATTATTTGCTAGTTGATTCACGGTGACAAACATCTAAACAAACCCCCATTGCGTCATTTCCAATCTAACTCCTCAGGGCAGGGCCCACATCTTATTTGTCTCGGTAAAGAGCCATGCACAACTGTGGTGCCGTACAAATAACAATGGCCCTGATCCTGCAAACACTTACGGCAGGCTTAACTTTACATACACAGAATTTAATGGGACTGTTCAGTGCACAAATTAAAGCACACGCATATGTGTTGGCAGCACTGAGTCCAGTAGGCCCATTTGTTATTCATCAAATATGAATAACATGCTATGCACCGTTTAGCATGTTAGAAAGCCTGAAGGAAGGAGAATCAATAGCTCACAAATTAAAAAGTAAAAAAAAATAAAAATCAGCACTCATCTCAGTGGCTCAGTCTGTGTTTACAATTAGCTAAACTTTATAGAAGTAACAATAACAAATATGAGTGAGGTCTATCATTCTACTAAGACGTGTAACACTAGTGTTTACAGGTGCCTTCTGCCAGTTTAGCAAAAATAGCAAAGAAATTACAAGGTTATATTAAAAGATGAGTTTAAAATAAGTATCATGAGCTTATGCAATGCTCTTGGTTAAGTCACACGTACAGTATATTATTGCCTTCAGCTCTGGCAACTCCTCTGCTGAGCTCTACAAACGTGCTGGTAAAGGTGTAAAGAAGAGAGTCAGCATATAACTGACTATAACATCAAGTCAGGAATCTCTCAACCTTTTGCTTTCGATATGTGATAAATATTGCTACAATTTCCTCTTTCTTTCTTGTAGTATAGAAAATTCTGATGCTTATGTTAAGGCCGATTATGTCAAACACCTGACTGATTTCTTCTGTTTAGCCATGTGGGAATGGAGCTCAATTAATTCAGCAGACTTCACCTTCCCAAGGTACACTCACCCTTATTGTTCTTATATTAAATACATGGTTAAAGCTATGATCACTATTAGCCCCCTCCCTCTCGTCACACACAATTTAGACACTCACATAGTCTGAAGCGGCATATCTAAAATTAGAAACATGTCACAGCTGTGGTGTTTCAAACACTGAGCCCAACCTTGAGGAGTGCTGAGCACCTTTGGAGAGGTGTTGAGGCACCCTCAAATCGCATCGTCTTCAATGGGAATACAAAGCTATGGGATTTGAGGGTGCTCAGCACTGACGGGATTTGGCTGGATGGTTGATCTAAAAACAATAGCAAAATGAGAGACCTTGTAGAACGAAAGGGGATTTAGAATGCCCTATTGCCAAAGAGCATTACAGAGTTGTACTATAAAGTGCCATCTATTTACATGTAGCACACACTTGTCCCAGGCAACTTGTTCAGGCAACTATGACAAGTTCTCAGTGGCTGGTGCAAGGGTAAACCTGACCTAAATTATAGTGCCCCCTCTTGACCCACAGTATGTGAGATCAACACCTATTCCCAAACCACTCCAAGATGCAAAATGTGAACACAACAGATGTTAGAAAACGAAGGGGAAAAAACCTTCTAAATTTGTGGAACTAACAGGACATTTGTTAAACCTCACCCCTTAGTCACCTTGCTTCCTGGCTGTTATTTAGACCCCTGGGCTGCTTTGATATTCACAGTGATAATGTCCGTTTATTTCTATTGCTTCCTGGGAAATATGGGAGAAGTAGCACAGGCAAAAGTCAATGGAGTGGAGGTGGCGGGGCAACTGGCAGGCTCAGACTATGAGTACTACAACTTCCAAACATGAAAAGGTAAATTCTTCACATAGGTTTCTTCCCTCCCCCCCATCACAATCTGATGTACTATAAGACTTTATACGGTCTCTAGGTAACTCAGAGGAAATTGCTTACAGTTGCCTACAACTGAAAAGCTCCAAAAATAGAGTGAAACTGATCCCACAGGGTGGACTGGATTGGCTGAAAAAAATAGGAAAAGAAATCAACTTTATTTCCTTTGAAAGGTTATGAATAAAAAATCCCCAAACTGTAAAGCAATGAAATCTATGTCCAATCCAAATGTTTTGTTTTCCCACATGGAGACAGGAGCTGACAATGCAATTGTTAACAAAATTAGTGCTTTGTTCAGAATGTCACTATAAAAAGGCTTGTAATAAAAAACAGGTGCACTGCCTATTACTGTTTTAAAGGCTTATCAAGCCACTAAAGGCCAAGTTTGCTGTAATAAAAACAACACAAGAATGCAGTGGCTAGATAACTTATTATCACAACTAATAGAAAAACATGTACAAGCCTGATTTATAACATACATATTTAATGTTAGAATCCCACAAACGAATCTATGGAGAAAGCATGTATTTAGGTGGAAACAGCTGTTTTTTGTCAGGTATAGTCCTTTTCTTATTACTAGAAAATACTGACAAATGCAAACAACAATACTCCTCTGTTAGTGGGCAAAACAAGTCTTTTCACAAATACATTTTATTTTCTTAAGAGACAGATCACAATTTTCAACACTTTTGCCCCAAGTCACACTGAAACACCAATGTCAATGTCAGCTGTATTGAAAAATGTTAGCTACATGCGAGGGAATTAGTCTTGAATTTACACTCTTGACCTTTATATCAGTTGTAATCAGTTAGTAAAGTAATTTAAAATCACACTGATGAGTATATTTCAATCTTTTGAACCAACTGTGTTTTTTACCTTTTCCTCTTGGCAATACAAACCATTTGCATTGTTTACTGAATAGAAGCAACAATGTTTTTACTAGCAGTAATCTAATTTTGCTGTACTTTTTCTACCACCCTAATCTAATATTGTATTTCTAGCATTTTTTGTAACTCTTGTTTATTTTCTCAGTCTGGCATAACAAACAGTGTAGTTGCAAATGCTAGCAAGGAGTTAGCATTGGACTGTTTTGACTGTGGTTAAAATAAATCCATCTTTCACTGTATTCATATAAGGGTTGATCCCTCATAAAAATGTCCGATTGGAACTTATGCGTATGAACAGTTTCATTGTAAGGAAATCCTTAGTTGAAGTGCACAATGTAAAGATATTATAAACTGTTAAATATAAAAAGCTGTGACTTTTGCGAACACAGCCTGAGCTCTGATGTGTCATAACTCTACAAAATTACATGTAACTTCAGATACGAATTGTCTGACCTGAATTGAAATCTAGTGATACTGCTGCCAAAAGCAACAATGTTGATTTAAAAAAAAAATACACTGTATTTAAGTTAAAGGATGAGCACAACTGAAGCAGAAACAGGATACTAAACAGTGCTGTAAATTATGATGGTTTATGAAGAAGTTCACGTACAATACTGTAGTAGTAAATTTCCTAATGCAATGTTTTTGAAGGTTCATGTTATTTAAATTTAGCATTTTATAATGTATCTTGTTAATGTGTGTGCACAAGTCTGATGCTACTTATCAGATGAGTAAGCAACAAACTCAGAGACCCTGATCCAAAGGCCACTGAAGTCAAAGACCCTTGACTGGATTCAATGAGCTTTGGATCAGACCCTAAGTGTATATAATTTTGGATGTTCAGGGTGATCAAGTATGAACTACACTAGCATGAAGAGATGGGCCATATATAATTTCAGAGGTATTTTTCCATGGACTTGCAAAAAGGTGTCAGATTTGACTGAGGACCTCAAGAATTTCATCAATCATATTATATCTTTTTCTAAGATGGGGAACTCCATTTTTTCCTATTACTGTCATTTCAGTTTTGTTTGTTCTCATTTTGTATTACAAATAATATTTCAATCAGAGTTGAGCCAGTAAAGTGGTTCTTGGATGCCACTTAGGTATGCTAAATGTTTTGGAATGTGTGTTCGACAGTTAATCAAAGTTAGGGTTCGGGTTTAGATTTGACACCAAAATCTAATGACATTCTTGCAAGATTTTATGCCAAAATGGCAGAATCTTGTAAAATCAGATAATCTAGTGAGATTTCTGCCAGCACAAACAGTAGTAATCACAACACTTTTGCCATCTTGGGCTGAAATAACAGAGTACAGGTGAAATCCCTTCCACATTTTAAGTCAGTGGGAGTTTTGTCACCAACATCAATGAAGCCATGATTTCACAACCTGCATGATGTTCCGAGTTTTCATCCATATCATCACCAGCACAGACGAAAGTCTTTTTCTCTTTTGGATTTCACCTGGAATCCAAAAAAAATATTTTTTTTCTCTTTTGGATTTCACCTGGAATCCAAAAGATACAAATCTGAACCGACCAGAAATTCAAAAGGGATTGAGATTTGAAGTTCCTGTTTCAGCTATCTGAATATCATAGATATGCAAACCCAATATCAATACTATCAGTTTACCAAAGAAGGGCTGGTAAAACCCTGATTTGGGGATCATAAGATTTCTCTTGTGCAAAACTTTTATTCATAAACTTGAAATTGTATAAGTGAAGTTTCTGATTGAATGGGAAAGTCTCTGTCAGAGTGACAACTGGATGCAAGACACAGAGGAAACATAGGTAATGGAGAGGGGTGGGGAATAGCTCAGTGGTTTGAGCATTGACCCACTAAACCCAGGGTTATGAGTTCAATCCTTGAGGGGGCCATTTAGGGATCTGGGGCAAAAATCTGTCAGGGGACAGTACTTGGTCCTGCTAGTGAAGGCAGGGGACTGGACTCGATGACCTTTCAAGGTCATTCCAGTTCTAGGAGATTGGCATATCTCCATTTATTAAAAAAAAAAAACAGGACTGGGTGAAATAGATGAGATTCAGTAACAATCATACCAAGTCCAATATCTGGGGAGAGGAAATGAACAATACAGATAAAGAAAGAGGGACAACCAAAAAAGACTCATAGGTGATAGCACAGTAAAAATGATCTTGCAGTGTGATGTCATTGCAAAAAACAGTCAGTTCCAGTTTCATACATATATTGCATACAGAGGAATAATAATATGTAATCACACCATATTTTATAAATCTGAAAAAACGTGTTCAGAATGGTTAAGGAAATGTGCACACAGAATATATTCTATATATATATTCTATATTTTTCAGTCTCCAAGAGGTTAAAACAATCACTCATGAATAAAATGAAGTACCCGAGAAGTACCTACCATCCTGTCCTACAGACAATCTGAGATTAAGATGCACTAGACTAATGGCTGGGAGTAAAACACTGCAGCACAAACCATCCCCATTTATTTCCTAGTATCATCAGTCAGTGAAAGAAAAACTGTCCCCATAATATTATACTAACAACTAACGCTGATACCATGAGAACCCTATAGTTACCAAGTCCCCTCAGGGAGAATGAATTGTATATTTATAGTTTTAACTGGGGAAGTGGTTGCCTGGTAGCAGGGATGTTCACACACCTGTTATAAAACGATCTCAGAGAAACCCAGGAAAGACTGACTAAAAACATAATACTAAAAGCTTTGTAATCACTTACACTAAATGTATGGACATTCAAGATTTCTGCTGAATTAATTTGTTATTTAAATTCATATTTACATAATTTTTGTATGCCTTGTGAATTGTTTTTAAACTTTGCACATATGCCACCATGGTTTTGGTATTAAGGGGAAAGAGAGGGAGGGATGGAGGGAGAGAGAGGATCTTTTTAGTGTGGTTTATATTCTGCTTAACGTTGTGCAAGTGCATTTATAAAGGTAGCATGTGCCTGCATATAATCAAGTGTAATTAAATCCCATGCAAGTAAAGCTAGTTCTCAAGGGAAAAGACAATAGTCCAGAAAATTGTACTTCATTGTTGTTAAGCACTGAAATCACTGTCTGTACAACTGAATCGGCAAAGGATACAAAGCTAATCCCCTAGGGTATTTTCCTCACAGGTAATCCCCAGGTAAACAAAACTACATCTTAACTACCTTCTTTTGGTCTATGATGTGGCTCCCATCACACATCCTTGACAACTCTCAATTTCATCATGAGTCTCATGATATTTGGTGTTTTTCCTTCAAGTTCTGCCTCCTGGAGGCATGTGATTAGGTGAAATCTCTGTTTTAAATTTTTTTTTTAAGTTTCTAGCCGTCAAGGTCACAAAGGAAAGCTTGAAAATGTGACCCAAGTGTATCCTAAAGACATAAACCAGAAGGCAACTAAACAGAACCCAAAATGTATTTTAAAAAATAAATATTTTAAATTATTTTTTCAACTCTCAATTTTTAAGCTATCAAATGCGTTTGGCAACACTGGGGCTGGCAATATAGCATCATTGCCCAGTAATACTATGCGTTAACTGGACAACGAAGTCATAGCTGAGTGTCATGAGACATCCACATGTACCTCCTCTCAGGAATGAGAGGAGAGGACAGGCCTGGAAATTGGACTCATTTCTCCTGCACAGCAGTGCAGGTATGGCCAACCTCGAGAGGTCATCTAGTCCAGTCCCCTGCACTCATGGCAGGACTAATTATCTAGACCATTCCTGACAGGTGTTTGTCTAACCTGCTCTTAAAAATCTCCAATGATGGAGATTCTACAAATTCCCTAGGCAACTTATTCCAGTGCTTTACCACCCTGATAGGAACTTTTTCCTAATGTCCAACCTAAACCTCCCTTGCTGCAATTTAAGCCCATTGCTTCTTGTCTAATCATCAGAGGTTAAGAAACACAATTTTTCTTTCTCCTCCTTGTAACAACCTTTTACATACTTGAAAACTGTTATCATGTCCCCTCTCAGTCTTCTCTTTTCCAGACTAAACAAACTCAATTTTTTCAATCTTCCCTTATAAGTCATGTTTTCTAGACCTTTAATCATTTTTGTTGATCTTCTCAACCTAATCTGTCCACATCCTTCCTGAAATGTGGTGCCCAGAACTGGACACAATACTCCAGTTGAGGCCTAATCAGCGCAGAGTAGAGTGGAAGAATTACTTCTCGTGTCTTGCTTACAACACTCCTGCTAATACATCCCAGAAGGATGTTCGCTTTTTTTGCAATAGCGTTACACTGTTGACTCATATTTAGTTTGTGGTCCACTATGACCCGCGGGTCCCTTTCCACAGTACTCCTTCCTTGGCCGTCATTTCCCATTTTGTATGTATTGTTCCTTCCTAAGTGGAGTACTTTGCAGTTGCCCTTATTGAATTTCATCTTATTTACTTCAGACCATTTCTCCAGTTTGTCCAGATGATTTTGAATTTTAATTCTATCCTTCAAAGCTCTTGCAACCCCTCCCAGCTTGGTATCGTCTGAAAACTTTATAGGTGTACTCTGTATGCCATTATCGAAATCATTGATGAAGATATTGAACAGAACCGGACCCAGAACTGATCCCTGTGGGACCCCACTCGTTATGCCCTTCCAGCATGACTGTGAACCACTGATTACTACTCTCTGAGAATGGTTTTCCAGCCAGTTTTGCACCCACCTTATAGTAGCTCCATCTAGGTTGCATTTCCCTAGTTTATTTATGAGACGGTCATGCGGGACAGTATCAAAAGCTTTACTAACATCAAGATATACCACATCTACCGCTTCCTCCCTATCCACAAGGCTTGTTACCCTGTCGAAGAAAGCTATCAGGTTGGTTTGACATGATTTGTTTTTAACAAATCCATGCTGACTGTTACTTATCACCTTAATTATCTTCTAGATGTTTGCAAATTGATTACTTAATTATTTGCTCGATTATCTTTCTGGGTACAGACGTTAAGCTGACTGGTCTATAATTCCCTGGGTTGTCCTTATTTCCCTTTTTATAGATGGGTACTATATTTGCCCTTTTCCAGTCTTCTGGAATCTCTCCCATCTTCCATGACCTCTCAAAGATAATCACTAATGGCTCAGATATCTCCTCAGTCAGCTCCTTGAGTATTGTAGGATGCATTTCATCAGGCCCTGGTGACTTGAAGACATCTAATTTGTTCAAGTAACTTTTAACAGGTTCTTTCCCTATTTTAGCCTCTTCTGATCCTACCTTCACTGGTATTCACTACATTAGACGTCCAATCATCACCAACCTTCTTGGTGAAAACCAAAACAAAGGAGTCATGAAGCACAGGACCAGCCAAAACAAAATCATTTTTAAAATCAGACAACGGATAATACTCTAGAACTTTAGGAAGGAAGGTTTACTTCCCCTTTCGGCTCCCCAAGTAACAGCTCCCCAAGTAACATAGCTTATACATTTTAAAAAATAACAAATTTTGGTCCGTCACGCAAAGCTTGAGTAAAAACACATTTGTCCATATTAATTACCCAGTGGTTGGTAACAAGGAGCTTCTTCCAACCAGTAAACAGAGTCCGGAACACCCACACCGATAGGCCACTGGCTCAACTACAGGGCACATGAAAAAAATGCACACATGGCCCATTCTTACCTATCTACCTGAGTTTGTAGATAGGTGTATCTCTGCTGTGCATGCCTCCACTAGTTATGACTCAGCCAGCAGAGAGAGTTGCTCAGCTTCACATTACTAAATGCAAAGTCCATACTGTTTGATTTCTTCCCTGAGGTCCCCAAATTTTCAAGCAACTTATCACCAGAATTTCAGTCAACTCCGGGAAATAGTTTTGTGCTGATAACTGCACAGAGATGTGCCTTTATCTTCCCTTTATTTACATATGCATCCTCTCCAATTTATGCTATTGTATATCATTTGCTAGAGATTGTAACAGTTTCTACTGCCTCCTTCTTTCTCTGCCTCTTTAACTAAGAAGAAAATCAGCAGCAAGTAAAAGCTCATTTTAATTATTCTAGGGCCAAGATGTAATTTAATTTAAACAATACACCTTTTCTTTTCCAAATCTCCTTTAATTCCCCATAGATATCAGTTGCAGTTTTTCATTCACATCTATGAAAACCACTAGGAAGAGCTCAAAACCTCTTTACATTTGAACTCAATTAGCAGGACAAACATATGCCTTCTCATTTTCACTACATATGATGACAGTTAGCTACTGTAAACCCTTCCTCTCTGGCCTTGATGCCAGCCATATTTGTCCTCCTTGAGTAAATTCTGCGGCTAAGATCATCTTCCTAGTTTATTATTCTGACCTTATCACCCCTTTCTTTTTATCCCTCCACTGGTTCTCCATCCTTCACCACATCAAACACAAGCTCCTTGTCTTTGCTTTTAAGGCCCTTCACCATTTAGTACCATCCTACTTATCAAAGCGACTAGTTTATCAAGCCATCAGCTCCTGCCCACATCTCCACCAGCACCTCTGCACCTTTTTCTATGCTTCTGTTACACATGGAAAATTATCACCAAGAAAAATCACAAAATCTTTTCAAGCAGACTATCATCATGATTTCAACTATACGTGTTTGTGTATATATATATGTATAATTTTATATCATTATATCGCATTTGTTCCTTTTTTTTATTATGCTATTTGCTTATTGAAACCATGAGGGCTTTTGTCATACTGAATTTTTTTTGCTTTCTTTTGAGATTTAAAAAAAGATGTGCCACATGTTAACATGGAGAGCAAATAATGGGCAGGGATACATTTTGCAGCACAGAAACATAGTTCTGGAAATTCACTGCAATGTGTCTAAAATGATAGGGATTATCAGTGCTTTTACCACTTCTGCAATGCAGGCAAATGAGCTGGAGTGAGAATGATCACATGACAGCATGTAGAGTGCAGTAGCAACAAAACTGAGGTTAATATCGTAAACCAGATTTTTGGCAATGACTTTAGGAAATGTTTCTGCAAAATGTAGACAACACCATATAAAAATAAACTGCTAAAAGCTATTGCTCCTTTAAAATATCAATAAATATGTACAGAAATCACCCTAAATTCATGCCCTTTTAAATAACTACTTATATGGCACAATCATTTACAACTGTTGAAAAAATAAGGCTAAAAGTAAGGGATACTTTGTGCCCAGAGCTCTCCTCCAGAAGTCAGAACACTCTAAGCCTGAATCCTGTATGCAGTGCACATGGTTGGACACTTGCTCCCATGTGAAGACCCAGAGATTTACATGGAACTCCATGTGTGCGGCAGTCCATCTGCACACATCATGGTACTGGATCAAGACCTCATCCGCATGTAGGAATTACAATGGTTTAATTTAAATGGGTTTTATAACTGATTTAGTTAACCTGGAGCAAGCATCTGTGACCACCCTTACTTTAATTCTATTTAAGAGTGGCTTATTTTGGTCTAGTTGAAATCTGTCCCAATAGATGTATGCTAAACCAAAATAAGACTTATTTAAAGTGAATGTCCAGGCAGGGGTTGGACCTGGTTTAACTAAAGTGGTTTAAAATCATCATGTAAATTGAATCAGTGCCATTTCCTTGTGTGAACAAACGCTGTTTGATTTCCGTGCAGCTAAATTGATTTATTTTGATTAATCAATGGAGGGATTGCTAGTTTGCCTAAACTATTCAAAAGCAGGTTGGAGACTTGACAGAACACAGCTGTTTAACAGTCAAGATTGTTGTTGTATCCTTGGGGCAGCAGGTTTAGGAAGAAATCATTTGAGACACAGAGAGCTGAGAGCCATGGAAGCAGTGCTTTATTTTCACACACTGAACTGACCAAACCAGCCAAAACTGGCTGGGCTATCCCCTAATAATCTAACTCAGTTGCCATAGCAACAACAAGGTGCTATTACCATGACAACCAAATACACAACAATTGTATCCTGAGTAATGTCACACAGAGAAACCAGCACAGCGCTGGAGTGACCATCAACAGGAGGCACTAGCGTAGTGAGTCACTGCTACTACTATGCACCCCTCCTGGCCAGGCACTGTGTAAGTGGACTCTTACAAAACCCCTCACTATTCAGGGAATAAACTACTGGACAGACCCAAAGAACATGGTTTTCCTGCCTCACAAACACTATTAATCGTCAATTAAAATAAGAATGTGCACCTATGGTTAAGGCTACATTTTAGTCACAGCTATTTTTAGTAAAAGTCATGGCCAGGTCATGGGCAGTAAACAAAAATTCATAGCATGTGACCTGTCCATGACTTGTACTATACCCCTGACTAAATCTTGGGTGCTCTGGGATGGGGGGGGAGATGGCAGCATGAAGCCGGGGATCCCCACTGCTGCTGGGGTGGGGTGCAGTGGCCCGGGACCACTGCTGCTGCTGGGGGGCAGGACAGGAAGGGGGGTTGGGCCTGGGACCTCCGCTGGTGCTGGGGGAGGGGGGGAGGACACAGCGGTGGCCGCTGCAGAAGTCACGGAGGTCCCAGAAAGTCAGAATCCGTGACTTCTGTGACCTCCATGACAGATTCGCAGCCATACCTATGGTTTTCAACTGTTAAAAACCATAAATTATAGCTGATCAAAATGTTCACTTGATAAATTCTTTTGATGCAAAATTATCTTTTTTTTCAAAATGAAATATTTTGAGGAAACTTTCTTTTTGAACTTTCCTTTATTTGACAAAGAGTTGACAATTATGGCCTTCATCCTGCTGTGTCTGTAGATTTTTTTAAGAAGCAAAACAAGACACATTTGTTTCTTTCTAAACTTTTTGTGGAAAATATTTATCATTTTCCTCTCAGTTCTAGTACAGCCATTTATCCATGGTTGGAGGTTGAAAATAGCCGTAGGACTGACTGTTTTGTAACACACAGAGGCAAACTGTGTGCTCAATGACAGCATTGCAACCCTATATGTTTTCACTAGGGTTTTCACAATGCAAAGGAGGGCATCCTGGGGCCTACAGTTTTTTAGGATGGAATTTTGGAAAGTGTTCAGCATTGGTCTAACTCTGATCCCTCTGAAGTCAAATCTAATTCAAAGGGAGCACAATTTAGGCCAGAGCATTTTTGAAAATGGCACCCTTCATGTTTTTGAAAACTGCTTGCACTGATAAAATTAAAACGGATTTAAAACTTTATTATTTTTTTAAAAAGGACTTTGGAGAATACATTCATTTTTTTTTCTAACCTTGGTCTAAATACAAATAGATGTATAGCCAGATCCTGAAGCTCGTGGAGTTATACCAGCTTACATGAGCTGAGGATCTGGCTTGAAATGTTTAACATTAATCAAGCAAGCAGGCTATCCTCGAGTGAGAAACACTGATCTTTTAGCAACAAAAGTCAGTTCAACCCAATGACACAAACCGAAAAACTGCTACTGAAGAACAAAATAACATGAACTTGTCTATAAATGGCCTCTGGTTCAGCAAAACCTTCATTGGACAACAAAGAGATATTAAGTGGCAAAATTAAAGTAACTTACTCTAATTAGATTTAGGCTACTACTTAAAGAAAGTTTTGACTTGACACTAACAACTAATTTTACCTTCCGTGATCAGTGTAAGCTGATTACAGTTGATTAAGTACGTAATCTGTTGGCTGTGACATGATTGTTGTCTTAAAAATGCATTATTCATTTTGCTGCAGCTGCAAATTTCTTTCTAACAGAAATCCTCAGCACAAGCTATTCTGTAACCCATATATTATGGGGGACCTTTGGGTTATAAGGTGATCACTTAAGCTCTTCTACAATTTGAGAAATTCATTGCTGATCATAGATTTCAAAAAATATTGGTACTACTCATTATGGGCCTGACCCTGAGATGTGAAGAACATCTTCGGTTTCAGGGCATATGTTCTCAGAGCTAGGGAGAGAAAGCAATTCAGCAGACTCAGGTGTCTGAAAGTTCCCAGTAAATAACTCTATCTGAACACAAGAAATAAAAATAAAAGTTATAAAACTCTCATCCTTGAGCTGATAGATACTTTGGTGCCAAAAGGGTCCAGTGAATAAAATGATATTGAGATTATGCACGCACATATCCCTCTTCATTCAGACCCTATTCTCACTCAGTCCTAGCTACATGAACAAAGATCATGGCAGGACAATACAAAAGGCAGTTTGAGATATTTATAGTAACTCGGTGGGGTTGACAAAGAAATATCCTATAAGACCAGATTCTGATACCCTCACTTACACTGAATAGTACCATATGCCACAAATGGTCCCATTGACTTAACATAAGTAAGGGGATCTGGCCCCAGTGTTTTCCCCATTTAACACACGTTTGCTATATACATCTATTTGAATGTTGTTGTGATTAGTTAGCGAGTATCATCCTGGAATAGGTGAATGGTAGTAACATGTACTTGTATTTAGAGAAGGGGGGCCAAAATCTCCCTAAATTCCTGTGTAAATGAGATCTTCAATAGTTGCATTCAGTGTAACAGAGGTGAGAAGTTGACCCAAAATTTACATTCTAAAACTGAAAAGTCAAAATAAAATAAATTGCAAAACAATCATATAGACAACTCTCCCTCTCCCCATATATTTCTCTTTTGAAAGACACAGTAAATGAGATCTCATTGAAAATTTGTATGTGTAACACCTGTTCTCTATACACTGAGCCTATAAAGACCGCGTTTTAAAAGAATCTTCATTGTATACTAACAAATTCAAGCATGAAATTTGACAATCATGTCTTTGTCCATGACAGCTTGAAAACTGAAAAAGACTTGAGACATTCTGAAAACCAGGAATGATTCCGTTTTGTTGTATTCGGTTTTTTTTTTAGTAAAATCCTCCACCCACCATACACACTTCTTCATTATACAATGAACAACAGGCCTTTTAATTATTCTTAAAGAAACTGATTGTCCCTGTTGGTGAGGGTCTAGTAAAATTGTCAGACAGATGTTCTGGGTGATTTCTTCATAGCTAGTGATCAGCACTTGCTGATCTGGTTTTGTAGTTTGTTGCAGAAAAATGTTCCTCTTAGCCTACATTGGGGGTGGGGAGGAGGGGGGGATCGATCTAAGTTATGCAACTTCAGCTATGAGAATAACGTAGCTGAAGTCGACATACTTAGATCTACTCACCGTGGCGTCTTCGCTGTGATGAGTCGACTGCTGACGCTCCCCTGTCGACTCCGCCTGTGTCTCTCATGGCAGCGGAGTACAGGAGTCAATGGGAGAGCGCTCGGGGGTCGACTTATCGCGTCTAGACCAGACGCGATAAATCGACACCCCCCCCCCCCCCCCCCCGCACTGGATCGATCGCTACCCACCAATCCGGCGGGTAGTATAGACATATCGTTAGAGTCTGTTAGTCTCCTGTCTGTCCATTTGCAGTAACTGGCTGATTTTGGGATACCCTCTGTATATTTATGTAGCATAAAGTCAACGTCAGCTCTCAGTGTAAGTCAGTGAATTTGTGCCTGCTCTCACCAAGGACTGAATTTGGCATCTGAATGGGGCACAAAAGGAACATGAAGATCACTGTGATGGAAAAGCTGTTCTTATAGCCTCTTACTAGAACACTGAATTTCTCAAGGCCAGAGATCTTCCCCCTAAAGTAAACTCAGGCGTAGGGCCTTGGCAGTGGGGAGTCCCCAAGGGAGAATTTGCAGCATACACATTTCCAAGGGGGCCATAGCAGGCCAGCATAGCCCTGAAGTGCATGTAGCTGGCTGGGAATTTGTCAACAAACTTTTTTTGGTTGGAAAATGCAGATTTGTCAGGAAAAGTTCCTCAGGTCCAGGATGGAATTTCTGATCAACATCACAGAGAAACAGCAAGATGCCAGAACAGCCAATAGCTCAGTGATTAGGGGACTCACCAGGGATGTAGGATACCAGGGTTCAAGTCCCTGCTCTGAATCAGATAGAGCAGTGACTTAAAGCTAGGACTCCCAATCCCAAATGAGTGCCCTAACCACAAGGCAACTGACTACTCTGGGATGGATCTGGGTGTGTGGTTTGTTTGTAACATTTTTTTGAAAAGTTTTGTCCCAGTGTACAATGGGAATTTTATTTTAAATCTCAAATTTTTGCAGGATGGCCAAACCATTTCCCACCAGTTCTATTTGGAACAGGCTTGGGCAGGGTGGACAGCAGCCGTATTGAGGCAGCACATCCCCTCAGCAGACTCTGCTAATAGGGATCCTATGTAGTGATAAATTAAACATATTTTGTGGTAGAAAACATGAGGAAGATAATGGTGGCAATGCAGCCTGCCCTCCCCCAGGCTTTAGTGAATCTGTTCCACAGTTCACATTCTATATGCTCACACATATGCTTGTGTCTGTGTTTGTGTGTGTTGCTAAGATGCTAGGGTTGCCAACTTTCTAATAGTACAAACCCAAACATCCCTACCTCACCCCATGCCCTGACCCTTCCCAGTGGCCATGCCCATGTCCCGCCCCTTCTCTGAGCCCCACCCCCACTCGCTCCATCCCCCCTCCCTCTGTCGCTTGATCTCCCCCACCCTCACTCATTTTCACCGGGCTGGGGCAGGGGGTTGTGGTGCAGGGGCAGGGAAGTGAGGGCTCCGGCTGGGGGAGCACGCTCTGGGTGGGGCTTTATGGTGTGGGAGAGGGCTTATGTCTGGGGCGGGGGGCGGTATGGGGTGCAGGCTCAGAGAGGGAGTTTGGGGGCGAGAAGGGACTCTAGGTTGGGGCAGGGGGCTGGGGTGAAGAATGGGGTGCGGGGTCCCGGCGGCGCTTACAGCAGACCCTAGACGCATGGGCGGCCAGAGAGGCTCCACAGCACCACTTGCTGCCCTCGCGCCCACAGGCACCGCCCCCACAGCTCACATTGGTCATGGTTCCCGGCCAATGGGAGCTGTGGACCCGGCACTCGTGTTGCGAGGTGCAGGGATCTGGTGGCCGCTTCTGGGAGCTGTGTGGAGCCAAGGCAGGTAGGAAGTCTACCTTAGCCCGGGCCCCCGTTGTGCCGCCGACCAGACTTTTAACGGTGTACATAGGAGCATAGAGTAAGACATTTAAAGAACAGGGAAAGGACATCTGGCCCAATATGCCTGTTTTTTATGGTTTATTCAGTGCTGTGCAGTTATTTTTTATGTAGAGTTTCTTTATTATCTAGAATTTTCTGCAGCTGGTTTACTGAATATACAGTAGGAGTATACAGGTCTAAAGCTCCTGGCTCAAACTGAATGTAAATGGAGTATTTCAATCATGCCAGTATAAATGGAGTATTTCAATCATATTACTTCAGATTTATAGTGGTATAATTGAGGATCGAGCTCAGGCTCTCTAGGTCTGAATAATCAGACCCCCTTTGTTTGTGTCCCTTTTACTATGTATTATAACTTCAGAGTGCAAGGCTGTTATTGTGGTTTTCTTCCCGTAGGGCACATATATTGGTCTGCGGTCTACAACTGAATTTACAGGTGAAAAAGAACTTTATAGTCTTTTCTAACTAAACTTCAAGATGGGCAAGTTCCATCAGAATTCATTCACGTTGCAACCGGGATTTTAGGCAAACACAACGTTTCAAAAACCATGTAGAGGACATGAACTCCTGCAAAGTGCATGCACTGGTCTCAGTTCAATAAAACTGGCTGAAGTGAAACTGACCAGTTTCCCTAAGTCCAAACAACTAATTTTCCTTTGCGAATTTAAGCAAGTACCTGAAAACCTCACCTGTTCACAAGCCTGTCTCATCTGCCACCTGCTGGAGTCCTACATATTAACTCTGCAAAATCTACCTGAACTTCCAAAAATAAATCATAAACGATCTTACTATTAATAGTATAAGTAAATATACATCAGAAAAGAGTGAAGAATGGTGCAAGCTAGTGTCATTCATTCTGATGACCTAGTATAGTGACCTCACTTATAGCTCTCCTTTGATCTGCAAAAGTTAGGTCAGCATCCAAAATCATGAAAATAAATATGTGCCTCATAAATGGCGTACTGAATATCACAGTAAAAGCTACAGGGCCAAATTGCAGTCTAAAGTACAAGAGGGTATATCCAGAGTAACTCCCCTGTTGTCAAGTGAGTTACTCTGGATATATTCAATTGTAATTGACTCCAGACTTTGTCACATTATTTTCCTATACATTTTTAAAACAACCTGAGTGCCAAAATATTTAGAGCATGAGAGACACATATTGTAGGAACCTGTAAAAGTCATGTGCCTTGTAGGAACCTGTAAAAGGGGTCTGTATATATTAGACAAGCATGCAAATGCCTTTTTAGAGACAAATTTCAGTATAGTATTTCCAGACATGCCATATCTCATTGTAAATTGAAAGAAACTTCTCTCCTTTGCCAAATGTGATAATAACCCTCATGACAGGCCAGACTCACTGCTGAATTATCATTGCCAGGGCAGGCTGCATATTGTAAACTGCAAGGATGGACAACAGTTTTACTTAGGCTACTAGACTTCCTTAACCAAAGCAATGAGATTTCCTTACGCAAAGCTTACCTCCTCACTGTAAGATGAGAGGAGATATTTCTAGACCCATGGTGGAGATGCTTACTCCCAAGACAACCAAGAAGAATATCCTTTTTACTGCTTTTGGGCCAGGCAGGTGTTTCCTCTGTGGAGTAAGGGCCAAGATTCTTTTTCTGAACATTTGGCACTCAATCCTGAGAAGTTACCAGTGTTTTAAATGGACGTTGGGGATGCTGATCACCTCACAGCATGGGGTCTTTTGTTTGTGACCCTGTCAACCTGCATTCCCAAGTTTCTGTAATGTTATAGATGGCACAAGCAGCAAATACTATAGTTAAGGTTGCCCAATACTTTTCATTATATTACCACATTTTTTTCATTTGATTATAATTTAGCCAGACTTTAACTATTTGGGCTGTAATTTCTCATGCTATGTGTCTGCCTCAGGCTGAATTTGTGGGAAAAGTTGCAACTAAAACAGTTCAGCTCGTCCTGAGAAGGAAGTTAGGGAAAAAAATACATCGTTTTGCCCATGTTAAAAAATTCTTATAGCAGTTTCAAAGAGAAGCTTGAGTACCTCCAAGCTTTGGAACAGGGACTTAAAATTTGCCAGGGGAGTTACCCTATGGTCAGAAAGAGGCTTTTTGCCATTCCCAGTGAAAATTCACCCAAATCTAAGACTTCAAAAATCACTATTTGGACATGCTGTGTAGCGGCTAGTCAGTAGGCAGAAGCTGGCAGTGAAGTTCCCTGAGCACTTTGTCTCTACTGAGCATGTTCCACCCTCACAGAGCACACTGAGCATGCACGCTCCAGGCCAGGGCTGAGAAAGACTTTTCTTGCAATTGCACCTTTTGGGCTCCAAGGACTTTCCATGGCACTAGACCTATGAGCTAAAAGACTGTCTCTCCTGTTCTCTTTATGTGGAAAGGCAATATCAATTCACGTGATAGATTTTTTTCCAATTTGTGTTTAAAAATTTAGGAAATTACAGGCAAGAAATAATCTTAAAAGAATGTTAAGGTTGCAAGCTCATGCACTGAAACATTAGGAAATGCCAGAATTAAGGTTACCTATGTAACCTTACATTGGTCCCCTGGTATGTATGCATGATACAGTTTTTAACTTACAAGATCAAATACTATTTTTTCCACAGGATTTCTGCCTCATTCAGTGCACGGGATAGATGGTGCTCAGGAAATGAAACAGCAGTGAAGTGAATGTTGCTGTAGAACTCCTACCTCCTTTATTGCAGAAGTTGGAAGGTGTGTAGTGAATGAGAAAAGAGACTGCAGGAACAGAAAAGATGGTCTGATGGCTAAGGCAATGGAATGCTGCACCGGAAAACTGGATTCTACCCTTGCCTTTGCCGCAGAGTTCCTCTATGTTGTTGGACAAGTCATTTAAACTAATATTTTCACAAGTGGCCACAGCATATTCCTCATTTTCTGAGTGAATGACTTGAGATACTCGGGGTTCTGATTTGCAGAAGTGCTCAGCCCTGCGAATTGCATCTGAATTTGAGTGGACGGTTCTATGCACATACAACGTGCTAAGTACTCTGCGATCCCAAATTTGCGGTCACTTGATAATTTTGGCTTTAATCTATGAGTCTCAGTTCCCCGTTTATAAAATGGGGATGTCATCTCACCTTTCAAGAATGTTACGAAAATAAATTAACTAATCTTTGTGAAGCATTTAGATACCATGGTCATGAGCGTCATAAAGAAATTAATAATTCTGTGTTCAATGCAGGGTTTAGATCAGGCCGGCACAACTCGTAAAGCGGTGAGGGCCATATTACTCCGAAGAAAACAGCCGAGGGCCGAAACTCTTCTCCCTCCCCAAAAGTTGTTGAGCAAAAAAAGAAAAAAAAAATTGGGGTGGCGGGGCTCTACCCCCGCAGGCCGCACAGTAAGGCGGTGTGCAATAAGGCAGCCTGGGGTCACACATTGAATGAGTAGAGTAAAAAGAAATATTGAATAGCAACCTATGCACTAGCACTGTCCATCCTGTGCACTGAATTAGACAGAGGCCCTGTGGAAAAAATAGTATGGGATTATGTAATTGATTGGTACATAATGCATATGCTCAAGAGGGGGAGAATTAGATTGCACAGCAATTTTAATGTTTTAATATTTTTGTTACATCTTATGTATGTATAAAGTCACACACATGTCATATATATGCTTACACATATTTAAATGTATTTTATATATTTCCTCTATTTCTAACTGATTAGGAGATGGATAAGGGGTACCTTCCTTCACCGTTTATATTTATGCTCTTAAGCCTATTTATGGTATTTATACCAGGTTTCTAAAAACAAACAAAAGCAAAAATCCTAATTTCCTCATTTAGGATATTAAAGTTCTATTTATGTAGAGAGGTGCGTCATTACATCTCATTCCGAACCAATTAGGCACAGAAGGTTAGCCCTATTTATAGATGGGGGAAGCACAAGGATTTTTGGCATGAGGGTGTTAGAGTCCTCTCCTGATTCCAGATTTAAAATGACAGATAACACAGAAGAAAAATAATGTAATTATTCTCCTCAAATAAAGAAAATTACCTTTGCTAACTCAAAGATAATCTGTTTTAATTATAAAAGACTTAAACAGAAGTGTGTATGTACACACACACACACACACACACACTACTTACCAAAGATTATTTTAGTCAGAAATCCAAATGAAATTGGGGCTAACATCAGCTTTAATTAAAATCAGCTCAGTAAACCTGATACTGGATTTCCAGTGCTAAATGGAGGTTTACAGGGCTTTAATTAGGATATAAAGTCTCTGTTTCCAGTGGAATAGATCCTCCCTAAACCCCTCTGATATTCCATTATCCCCAGCCCAGCATGCGTCATTAGATGCCTCTGTCTATTTTAGCCTTATTAATGTGTTTAGGCACATACATCAGTGAATTAGCTCAAACTGGTCTAGAGTTTCAGCACTGGGGAGTCAGTCATTTCCATCGCATCAGCTTTACCTCTCACCCTTCCAGAAAAATAAATACCACAAGCCACTCCTGGTAGTTTCCTTAGTTAACTACTTTAGATATACAACAGGTTTCATAATAAAAGATTGCATTTCAGCAAAGGTTTATATAACAAATACAAAGTTTCTTTTAGAAGGCATATATGGACCAAATAATCCATTGGTATTCTGATTTACAAGAGAGACTTACTGTCAGGACATGGGATATTTCACCCTTCCAAATGCAAAGAAGTTCAAGAAAAAGTTTACTTTTAAAATCAGAGTACCCCTTTCTCTTTCACCAGATAAATATAGAGCTACAACTATTTATCAGGACAGATGAAATTCTTACAAGAACTATTCTTAAACCACTTTCCTGGCTCACTTTTTGACCCAAAATACTCAGCAGAGATCACACAGCTTTTCTATGGGCAGAACTTTTCATTGACAGAATCTAATGTATTTGCTAATAATCCCAAGTAAGAATATGTTTGTTACCAAAAGTTATTTGTTCTGTATTTTCCAGAATGCCAAGTCCCATTTTGAATTTTCAAGATATTTCAAAGCCACCTGGAACTCCAGAATTGCCATGCTCAAGTTCACACTAATGAAGAAGAATCTTACTTTTGTTGCACCTGCTGCGCTTGCTTTTCAACTAAACAAACTTTTGAAAAAATGGGAAAAACCACAAGATGCAACAAATAGAAGGTAGATGTTAATTATTTAGCTGAACATGGCAATGATACACGAATCTCCCAACAGTAATTGAAAACATTTTACTTAAACTAAATGGACCAGTTTATTTTATCTTCAGACACACCAAATAAAGGGCTAGATTGTATCATTAGACTCAGCCCTGAGTAAGGGGCAACACACTGCTGCACCATCCAGGAGGAGCTTTAAGGACTATGACCCAGTCACAAATTCTCCTGTTTCCCCATTGGTCTGAGGAGGCCAGGCAGGGGGAGTAAATTCTGACACAATTTTTCAGCATGGTTCTGTGTCTCCCTCAACTGCTCCTGGAAAGAGTATCAGGCATGTAGCCCGAGCTCTTCCCACTTTTACCCAAGCCACATGACGAGTCCCTCCCTTAGTCCCATGTTGGGGGCCTAGCACAGCCACTAGTGGTAACATAGCACAGTAAATCTGCTACTAGCTGAACTATGGGTGGCCCTTATGCACAGGTGCAAAAAGGAAGAAGGTGGCATCTTCTCTATCTTTCCCCCAGCACCACTACCAAGCTCTCAGTTTTGGGTCAAATGCTATGCAGAGAAATCTATGTTTCAGAGGGAATTTTTCCTGAGTGGGACTGAGAAAGAAATTCAGAATCTGGGCCTACATTTGTCATTTTAGAAGGAATTGTTTTGTGCTTTGAAATGAACACAGAAGCAGTCTCACTCACAGAGATAATCTGAAAACCACTGCAACAGTGAACATGTAATTACCACTTCTGCCGCACAGTATTAAGCATCATGTTTAAAATAGCTAGACTCTTGGGAATCATAGGTTCAGGTTCTGAGGGGGTCAGCTAAATCTTAATTGGTAGATAATCTGTGACATGCAGTTTTCTTTATATGGACTATGTATTGAGACCTTAAAAACCTAGTCCAACATTTTCAAATTTGAGTGTCTCTGGTTAGGCACCTAAACCAATATTTAGCCACCTACATAAGAGGCTTAATTTTCACAGGTCCTGCGTACACCGAGCTTCTTTTGATTTCAGTGGGAGTTGTGAGTGATGTGTAGAGTTGTGCAGATAACTTATTTTTTAGTTTGCTGGAAGTTATGAAAAAATAGTTGGGGTAGAAGAAAACATTTTGTTTTTATTGTGGGCTTTTTATGCTTTAAAGTCTTTTTTTTAAGTAAAATGGAAGGACATTTCTAAACAAAAAGTCATTTTGAATTAAAAAATAGAAACATTTTATTTCACAAACATTTTATGTCACAGTAGAATGTTTTGAGGATTTTTTTTTTTTTACTGAAACAATTCAGTGAATTTGACACTAAATCACAAAATGTTTTGGTCAACCTGAATCTGCATATTGTTTGCCCCAAAATTTTGCCCAGCTCTAGTGTAGAGCACCTCTACAATGAAAGCCACTTTTATTTAGTTGCCCAAATAGATTTAGCTACCTATCATTAGAAACCAAAGTCTGAAAAACTTGACCTTACCATTTGTTTCTAGCTTTTATCTGCAATTCTCTTAAAGATCTCATGGCAGTTTTCTTATGAATAGAGGTTTGCACAGAAGTCCTTGGTCAAAATGTCCCTTCCCTGCATTGGCTACTTGCCAGGCTCAACACCAAAGATAGCTGTAGTTAAGTGGTGGTGCATGTGGATAGTTTATAAAGAGTTTTGGGATCTTTTGGGATAAAAGGTGTATCTAAATAAAAAACAGTATTTGTGATCTTGTCAGTGCTGCATGTCATTCTCCATGCCACAGCTTTGTGTTCTCTCTGAAGAATGAACCTATTATTCAATCCAATAGTATGGACTTACTTCTGTAACTATGACCAATACATTCAGAAATGTTCATCAGATAATAGGCCAAATTCAGAGGTGCTGGGTATAGTGGTGTAAGTTACACATCAATAAGGAACATTGGTTAGATTTGTAAGGAACACTTTGTTGGCTAATCTTATATACCGAGGGGCTAGAAGTGACAGGAAGGTATAAGTTAAACTTGAGAGATGAGGAGGCATTATCTTAAACCTCTCAATTGCTGCTAGATGCATGTCTTGTGGCCCCTTCTCATGGAAGTTACATAATTTCTTTGTTAACATAATCCAATTTCTCTGTATTTCTTGAGAGAAACAGTCTATATTTGGGAAACCCAGTATGTACCTGGGAAAGGAGATTTTGCTGCTTTCTGAAACGTCCCGTGACACTTTAGGGACGGGGCAGAAGCAAGGCTTGTCAGCAAGCCAGTTACCACTGAACATGAAGATGTTCTCAGGAAGAGTAAGGTTTTGTCTCTAAAATCTGCTGAACACGAGCAGAAGAATACACGAGTATTTGTGGAGGGGGTTAAAACCTACTACTATTAAAAATATTTTTGTTTGCGTTAATTTAAGATTTTGTTTTCAAATTCTCTTTCCTACAGGACCACAATGCCAGAGGCCCAAATTATAGCCACTGGTAAGGCTTCAATGGGAAACAGGGGTACATCTGGGCATATTTTGGCCCTGTCACTTATTCTTCATCAGTATTTGTTTGTAGTGTAGCTCACAACCAATATTTTGTGCTATCCAATTAAATGACTAAGTAAAATAAAAGAAATAGTTGAAACTTTTTAATATATACTTGGATGTGCAGTTATATGTCAACAGATCCTTGTAAACTGATTTTATTAGCAGAATTATGGTAATGCCTAGAGGCCCCAACTGAGATCAGGACCCTATAGTGCTAGGCTCTACACACACAGAATGAGAGAGAGATTCTCCACCAAAGAGCTCACAGTCTAAACAGACAAAGAGAAGAAAAGAAAGTGAGGCACGGAGAAGTAAGATGGCTTGCCCAAGGTCACTTAACAGATCGATGGCAAAGCTGGAAATACAACCCCAGTCTCCTGAGTCCTAGTCTAATGTTCTACCTAGCAGACCACATTGCCTCCGAAGGTTGAAGGTGAAAAGCAGGGCCATCCTTAGGCATACATGGCTGCATAGGGCACCCCAAAATGTGGGGCACCACTTGGACCATAGGTGCCGACTTCTCACCTTGCCAGGGGTGCTCGACCCGCCCCCCAACTCTGCTCCAGGCCCTGCCCCCACTGCAACCCTTCCCCCAAGCTCCCACCCCACCTGCTCCCCCGAGCATGCCCTGTCCCTGCTCGTCCCTCTCCCTCACGGAGCTTGAACGCCGCGAATCAGCTGTTCGCTGCGCTCCGGAAGTGCTGGGAGGGAAGGGGAGGAGTTGGTAAGCGCGGAGCCGCCGGCATGTGAGAGGCACAGGGGGAGGGGAGCAGAAGTGGGAGCTTGGTGCTGGTGGGTGCTCCGCACCCACTACATTTTCCCCATGAGTGCTCCAGTCCCGGAGCCTGCACCTATGACTGGGACAGCAAGTAAGAACGGGTCAGCTCCCGCACACTCAGCACGTACTGCAGTCTCCTTACTAGGCAGAAAGCAGGAGCCATATTCACAGAGCCGAATGCGCCAGCGTAGGGGCACCAGTTGCATAGGGCCCCATAAATCCTAAGGACGGCCCTGGTAGAAAGTGTTATATACAGTAAATTCTATGTATTATTAGCTGAATGGTTAAACATCAGCTTTTCTGTTGATCAGCTATACTCGTCAGATAGCATTTACATGTTAAGCTTCGTGAGGACAGTGGATACAAAATAGAGAGTGGGCAAGGCAACTGGTAAACTATACTCTTAATAATACATAGGACCAACTTCTTAACATTTCATTAGAGCACTTATGGTAACCAATCCATTTATATGGTATGAAATTACACTAAAAATTGATTGACAAACTCATCAAGAGGCTGTGGAATCAGCTCAAATTCCTCTACCCATTAACAATTCTGTCCTTTTAAGAATCCAGGATATAAATGTGCTCTTTACTGTATTCACATAGGAAAGAATAGAAAAGGTAATATTTTACTCTAGCTACTGTGAGTGTGACAATGCATTGTATGAGTCTGAGAAGAATAGCTGATTTGATGCATCATACCTGTGTGAAGTAGTCGACAAGACGTTATGAATATTCAATTATTGCCAAAAATCCATGGAATTTCAGATATTAATTTTAAATATTCTATTACCTACTAAACAAAAGTCTATTAGGATGCTGTCATGGCAGTAGAGGCTGCTTGTTAGCTTTCTGGCATGGCAATAAAGCTTGGGCAATGAATGTAATTGTACTGGGGATCAAAGAGTTGAGCTCCTACTGAGAAGCAAGTGTATATACTGCCAATATTTCATCATTCAGGGCCACCTTCCCTCCTCTACCTAATATGAAAGCTATAAAAACAAAACAAAAAAAGCCCCTGAAACTGTTATTGTTAAAGCCAAAAACTAATTAGTCATTGCTTCCCAAAGTGTTATGTGAAAAGTCGCTAGAAATAATGGGCTGCATTCTCAAATTTTATAGGTTTACTGAGTCTAGTGTTCTCTGGTATTTCCTGTTTCCCTTGCTAGGGAAGATTGAGTAAAGTTTACAAGTCATCTTGAATAACACACAAACCTTTCAATAAAGGCAATAATTTGTGGATTCATAAAGTGTACAACTACTCTTGAAATAAAGACAAGGGCGGCAAATAAAAAAGCAATGGTTGGATTTTTGTTTGTTATGATTTTAGTAACTCACAATCTCCAATAACATAAACCTTCTTTAGACAGTAAATGAGTTTCCAGACTTGAGATTAGGTGACAAACTTAATAACTGTCCTTGTGAATATTTTTGTTTTTGATAAGAGTAACATATTAGGATTCGATTACCAAAGTGGCCCGTAAAAGTTCAGACAGTCTATGTACATACACAAGCACACCCTTCATAGCAATTCTAGACTGCTAAAAATATGTTAAATAATGAACAAAGAAAACCCCTGACACATTTGAGACGTTTCATCTAAAAATCTCAAAGCACTCAAGAAGCTGACGACAACACATACTGAGACCACTTCACCCATATTTGAAACACACAACCTTGGCACTCATTTGAAGGATGTTCAAAGCCATGAACACTGCATGAATAATGCTAGAAAACAGTTAATAACAGGAAGTACAGCATACCTTCCTTTCCAATAGAAGCGATAAAAAAAACCAGGGTTAAATGTCATCACTCTTGAGAAAAGTACCACGGATGAGTGAAATCCTGACCCCCTTGAAGTCATTGGGAGTTTTGCTAGTGATTTCAGCGGTCAGGATTTCACCTATGAGATAATTTAATGATCCCATGTAGTCAGGACTTTGGTTTTACATCTGAAAGACTCTCCAGCACAACTGTGAGGCATAATGTTGTGGCTGGGCATTGGTTTAGTGTTGACTCAAAGGGAAAAGGGCCATCTATTGAATAGCCAATAATAATTCTTCCAGCACCTGGGTTACTGGACAAGCATGGCTCAAGCCTGCTTATGAGATCTAAAAAGATCACAGCCCAAGGGGCTCTGGCTCATACTGTTTGGTTCTTTGTTTTGTTTTTAACATTTCATTTTATTTTGCCTTCAGCTGCATACATTTACACAAATCTATGTATATTTTATGCAAATTAGGGGCAATGCTTGAGGTCCTGACAAGTTGTCTACATGGCCATCTTTGCAACACTGATGGCCATGTAGACAACTTGTGCCCCACTGATGTTGAATAAGTTAAGTCTCTTATTCCTAACCAGAACTGCCTTCATTTTGGGATCTGGCACAATAAGCACACTCTTAATGTGTGACAAAAAGTCAGAGTCATAAAATGTCTATGTATTGGTCTTAACACAGAAAGCTTTTTGGTTTTAAAAGTTCATAAAACATATCAAAATATTTTTAGAAAAGAAATCCAAGATACCTGTTTTGAATAAACTGCTGTGTTCTGAGGTAATTGGATTGTAAAAACAAATATGAGTATTAATAAAAATGTTCCATCAGTTTAAGCCTATTGTGATTTAGTAAAATACAGTATACCCACCCACTAATGCTGTGCTATAAAGTTACTTTGGACCTAATACTGATGTATTTGTGGCTGCAATCTCCATTACAGCCCATTTATTTGACCTCATTCTAGCATGCACCATAATGCTGACATTCTTTTTGATCCCACAAATAGTCCTGCAGAGAGATGCTGGAATGATTAATATCAGTTAAAGATGGGTGAGTTAATTCAGGACAATAAAACAGGAAAACTCACTGAGAACATCTACCTATGCCCCATGCCAAACAATGTTTTTTTTCTTAATGGGGTAGAGATATTGATTTATCGAAGAACTTGCCTCTTCCCTGATTGTCAACAAGCCAGAGACATAACTGCTTAGTGGTGCCAAAATAGAGATGGTGGCCTTTAAGGTTTAAAAAAATGCTGGATACTATTAGGACTGCCACCAATAAGTTCAAAGGAAGGATCCTGCCAGTTGTGGAGTCTCAACACTGAGTGATCTGAACAGCTGTGGCAGTTGGTGTGTCCCTGAAGAGGATCTTTCTACCTGGAGGATTCTCAGTGCCGCAAACCTGAAGAGGAATGGGGAAAAGGCACTATTTGAAATACAACAGACCTTTTGTCCTTTTTCCCTGTGCTCCAACAGATGACAACTCCCTCCCCACTTTGAAAAACTTGTTGAACTCGGGCATAAAATAGGACCTTGTACTTTGGGGATAGTATATGAAGATCACAGAGGAAATAAAAGAGGTGTGTGGGGAGGGGGAGGGGGGGTTTAAGTCTGGTTTTCCTTGCACTAGCTTCAATAAGTGTTCATGGACAAAGGAACAAAACGAAAACCACACCACATCCATGAGAAAACAAGAGCCCAATTTGGATAAACCTTATAATTATTTCATAAGGATGATGATGATCTCCATAAATCTACCACTAGGTTACACACCTCATAAATTAGTGAGGTTTTCCACTGATGCAGCCTAATGGGACCATGGATTGAGTTGCATAGTCACTTGCAAAACTAGAATTAAAAATTAGCTCGTCTTTTCTTGGATCTTGTTTTCTTTCTCCGTATATTTGGCAGAGTGGCTATTTCTTTCTGGGCCATCAGGCCCAGCTTTATATTAATTATAATTATTCTTTACATTCTTTGAAATGCCCGGATATGTTGTAAGGGCACAATATAAATAAATAATCCTCAGTTGTGTTCCTCACTGGAGGAAGAATGAAGTGATAAGCGTAGCCTGTTGGGAATGAGAAGCAGTGCCCATTGAGGTGAACTGCTCAACAACAAGAAGGATAGAAGTAAAGGAGCTGTTGTGCTGTGGACCCTACTGTGGGAAAGGAATCTGTCCCATATGCTACCCTAAAAGAAGTGAGTACTGTCATCTGAAAGGAGGTGTTTCCTGGAGAGACTACTTCAATTAGCCCAGTTAATTGGTACTAAATCACTGTGACAGTGATCAGTGATTCACAATTGAGAAACTGTTAGGGAGTGGCCCGGGCTGCAGATGACATGCATCCACCCCCAGTGGCCCTGTATAGTTCCCCATTAAAAAAAAGTTAATACAGCTCCAAGCTATAAAGTTAATACAGCTCTACAGTGCGGATCCCCTTGTTAATGGGGGCCCAATAGGAAGCTGCTGGCTGCATGGGGTCTATTGGGAGTACAGAGACAAAATGGAGGCACAAGACATTTAGAAAAAAAATATCCCTAGTCTCCTGATGGATCTGGGAAGGTTTGCTGTTGGGTCACACAGCCTATCCCATGAGTGTGAAAATCCTGCCCTCCCCACCTCCCCCCAAATGTAACAATCGAGACACATATTGGCCAGGAAAACCTTACTCAATTTTCTCTCGCTTCCCATGGTGATTAGGCCCTCAATTTTTACTCAGGCAAATTCCGTTGCTTCCATGAGAGTTGTATCAAATAAAACCAAAGAAAGGAGCTCTGACTTTGATGGTTTTAGAAGCACGGCAATAAGATAGATGTTGTAAACAGCAAACCAAACAATCAGGGCAACAAGCCAGGATCAATTGATGAGTGGTAGGACATTCATTGTTCTTTCATTATAAATGTATTTGGGGCTTGCTTCTGATAATGAATTTATTTCATTGCCCTTGCATAAGAATTAACTTGTAGTGCAGCACTCGTTTTATGTACCATTAGAAATATAATGGTGATGCCAAAGGGACGCTGAAGGACAACAAGATGAAAAGTCCTAGCTGAATGGAGGAAGTCGGAATTTGTTTGGTCCACCAATCAGGAAGCATAATTCAAACAGAGACCAAATGACTGATTTAACTATTCAAAATGAAAGTGTTTAGGGAATGTGGATCCTGATTATGTCAATTAACCCCCCTTTTCAACATCAGATATCCAGAAAGGCCAAGGTTTTTGCTTTGTTCATTTATTCATTGAAATGAGAATACAGAAAGTATCAGACATTCCTGAGTCATCTAGCAGCACATTTTACAAATAAATCCCCTGATTATATTTTTAAAAACCGTTTAAAATCCATTTAGTTAAACCCCTGCAAACATCTTAGCCTTCAGAACATCCTCTGGCAAGGAGTTCCACAAGTTGACGGTGTGTTGTGTGAATAAATACTTCCTTTTGTTTTAAACCTGCTGCCTATTAATTTCATTTGGTGACCCCTAGTTCTTGTGTTATGAAAAGGAGTAAATAACACTTCCTTATTTATTTTCTTCACACCTGTCATGATTTTATAGACCTCTATCATATCCCTCTTTAGTCATCTCTTTTCCAAGCTGAAAAGTCCCCATCTTATTAATCTCTCCTCATATGGCAGCCGTTCCATACCCCTAATGATTTTTGTTGCCCTTTTCTGATACATCATTTTTGAGATGGGGCAACCACATCCGCATGCAGTATTCAATATGGGGGTGTAACATGGATTTATATAGAGGCAATATGATATTTTATGTCTTATTATCTATTCCTTTCTTACATTAATGATTCCAAATCTTCTGTTAGCATTTTTGACTGCTGCTTACATTGAGTGGATGCTGCTTACATTGAGTGGACGCTTTCAGAGAACTTGACAGTCATTGTCAGTAATTTAAGGTAGAATGTACCACGGGACTGTTGTAATTATTCCAGAAACAAACATTATAAATCCAGGAAATTCAGAGTTAAACCTAAAAGAAATTCAGACATGTTATGGTACAGAAATGCAGTTGGGTACCCAAACAGCCTTAACTCTGCCCTGCAGTAGTTCCCTAGGGCAGGAAAAAGAAATGAAAAAAATCAAATGTATTTGTAAAAATTAGTTTAATCTAATCTGGGAACACTAAAAAACCTTGCTCATAAGCATATGGTTATTGCATCACCCTCCCCTACCCAGCTCTATGCAGCATATCAGGAGGCGGCTCCCAGTCCCAATCAGCATGGCCAGAAGCAGCTTCATGGGAGGAGGAGGAGCAGTGCAGAAGACGCAGATGGCAGCAGAGCAGGGTATAGGGTTGCCAATTTTGGGTGGACATATTCCTGAGGTTTCATCACATAACATAGTCTTTAATTTGAAGATTAATCTTTAATTCCTGGAGACTCCAGGACAATCCTGGAAGGTTGGCAACCCTGGCAGGGCTGTGGGGGGGGGGGGGGAGGTGGGGCAGCATCTTCCCTGCCGCTGCAAACTTCACCCAGATGTGGTACCAAACTTGCAAGGGGGAAGGGCAGGGGTCCCTCCTGCCGTCTCCAAATGGCACCCCTGGGGAGGGCTCTGAGTTACTACAGAGAATTCTTTCCTAGGTGTCTGGCTGCCAGGTCTTGCCCACATGCTCAGGATCTAACTGATCACCATATTTGGGGTTGAGAAGGAATTTCCCCCAGATCAGTTTGGGAGAGACCCTGGGGGGGCGGGTTCACCTTCCTCTGCAGCATGGGGAATGGGGTCACTTGCAGGTTGAAACTAGTGTAAATGGTGGATTCTCTGTAACTTGAAGTCTTTAAATCATGATTTGAGGACTTCAGTAACTCAGTCAGAATTTATGGGTCTATTACAGGAGTGGAGGTGGGGAGGTTCTGTGACCTGCAGTGTGCAGGAGGTCAGACTAGATGATCACGATGGCCCCTTCTGGCCTTAAAGGCTATGAGTCCATGAGTGTAACACTATAGTGGCTTTATCACTGTATATGTCAGCATACAACAGTCATGTCTAGATGGAAACACACACATTCTCCACAACCAGGATAAATCCATATCTTTACACAGTGGACAAATGTCTGTGTTTGGCACCCAAAACATACAGAGCAAAGAATGAGAGTCATCTCTAGCTTGACAAAGAAAAATGATACATCGCTGACAGGAAGGCATAGGTTTGACACACTGTAATTGCACCATGTATAGCATGAGGCGCTGTGGATTTACTGAATAATCTCACAATATCTCCTGATAATTTTTTTTCCCATAGGAACCAAATGGCAACGTCATAATACCTAATAACTCAACTGATAATTGAAGATGAAGCTGAACCAAAACAATGGATTTGAGTACCTGGGCACTTAGGCAAAATTTGGATCTGAATCCAATTTGTGTGCTCAGGCCCATTCCAAATACTACTGAATAAACAAACTGAGCCATGCCATGCATGCATGAGACTAGATGGATGACTGCAGCAGCCACTCAGGAAATTCATTACCTATATCAGGGTGCCAAACTCCTGGCCTATTTATTGTATTTTATCTGGCCTCCATGAAATATTCCGATTCTGTTGAAATGCAATCTTGTTTGATATAGGTGTAATTATATATTAATTTATCTTTACAATCATAAGGAATATTATAAATATAAAATATTCCTTGTGATTGTGATATAATATTCCTTGTGATCATGAAGATAACTTTCTAAATATGAACTGATGCAATACTATTGCAGCAACCTGAAAAATAGTTCTAAGATATACGTGAACTGCCCGTGCTCATCTTACTGGGGTGCTAATTGAGATGCCTAATAAGGATATTCAAAAGTCATCTTTTCAAATGATCTTAGTACGCAATTGTATGCTTAAGCTGTACATGTATTAGGGGCCAGGGGCCAAATAAACAAAAGACAGAAATCTTAAAAGAGCTCTGCATTGTTTTTTCCCCCAACTGAGTGAAGCTGGCTGTAATGACAGTTTTATTAAATTTAGAGGCCAATGCTAATTTAGGACACTTCCTCATGCTGAATAATACCTTATTCCAAAAGTAGAAAAACAGAATCAGGCCATAAAGGTGAGCTACTGCAGAAGGGCCATAGCCTATCCTTCAGTCTTTGTGCAAGCCTCCCACGCTCACCATCAGGAGATCTACTGTGAATTAAGGGCAGCATATGGTCTTAAACTTTGCAGCCACCAATGGACAATGATAAAAAATGTCGCTCTACCTACGACCTGACTACTGATCTAAATGGGTAAGGAAGAGCTTTCCTAAAGTTCTTGTCCGAGGCTTCTGACTGCCAGTTTTACGGTAGCTGTGAAAGATCGCCAAAAGCCCCAAAGGTAGAATGGGATCCCCATATTCCATGGTCAGAGCTGTCACCTGGTAAACTGGGTTAGCAAGAATAGGTCAGGCATGTCTATCCTCACTGAATCTTTGTACTTGAGAACTTCACAGGTAATAGATTTTATGCAATAGAACTGTGAAGATGGATGAATTGACCTAGTAGATATAAAATTGAGATTTGCTTTGGCTTAACCTTGTCAGTTGGTGAGGTGCTTTCTCAGTAATGGCTCATTCTTATATAAAATGGTAACTGCACATTAATGAAGAGACCCAGTGAAAGAAACTATTACAAATAGTGAAAAAACTGAATGCAGAGAGTTATATTCATGTTATTCAGGAAGAGCAGGAGGGGACAGAGAGAGAGAGAGAGAGAGATACACCCCAAGAAGCTTCAAATGTTTTCATAAAATACTAAATTTGTTGTTCTGCAAGTCTGAGCACAATTAATTTTTAAGTGCTGTGTATTTGGGTAAGAGACACCAGAGATTAGCATGGTATGTAGTCATTTGACACTATGTATAGAAGGTGCTCTACTTTGACAAACCTGACCAGTAAAATTTCTGTAAAGGCAAAGAATGTGCATATAGTGGTTGTGTAAGAGATATACAAAAGGGAATGGGGGGATGTGCAATGCCAGCAACCAAAACAAAGCAGTCTTTTTGATACTCCAGGTTTGTTTTTTTAAACTGTCTTAAGTTATATTTCTTTGGAAGAAGAATTTCAAATGTACTTGCTTTGAAGAGGTTTGGCTAGCATTAGCCAAAACAAACCTAATTCTAGTGAAGATGCTCTAAACCATTGGACATGCCCCCACACCTCTTTCCAGCCCCTTTCTGGTACTAATTTTTCCACCACTGTTAGTTTCTTTTCGCTTCTAAGCATAATTCAGCTCTCGCAGAAAACTGAGCATGGTATTTTTAGCAGCATGGAGGTGATGCATAAAAGGAGAGAGTCTGTCTGAGGTTATTTGTATTACAAAAGAGTTGAAGCTACTGCTCCAAACACCAGCAACCAAGGCACGGAGGATTGATCTATTTAAAACACCTCTTTGATCTCAAAGATGTAACTGTCTTCATTGAATAGACTAAAGAACTGCAAACAGATGGAAAATATAGAAATAAGGCAATAATTCTGAATTTAAGTATTCTTTATGTTGCAAGAAGATTACAATGTAGAAAAATTACTGATTTTATTTTTATTTATTGTTTTTTGAATGGGGGAATGCCTGCTATCTTGGAAACAGTTTTTGATAAGTTATCATGCTCTATATCTGCAAAGATGAACTGCATAACCAAATTGTTAGACCTTAGTATCTTATCCTACTAGCAAGCCAGAAACCAAAGACTATTTTTTGCAAGATCACCTAAAGAATTTGTGTTGAAAGAATCCTCAACCTCTACCCTAGCCTCAGATTTTACCCTGCACTCGCTGAAGACAGCATAAACTTTCACACATGAGCAATAGCTCTGAGCATTAGGACATCATTCTGCTTTCTTAAACACGTCCAAAGTATTTGCTGACTGAGGTGGCCAACTGTATACTGAGCCAAAAACATTTGCAACAAAGAAATGGGAGATACCAGAGGACATTTCATGGCACGTGCTATATGCACCAGATATTTGTAAGGTGTTCTATGCTTGGAGTCTTCCATTAGAGCTGTAAGAGCATTAATGATGTCTAGGGGCAGGATCTTAGCAGCCATGTGTTACTTGTTAGCATACTAGAGCTTGCCAAGCTGTACTTTGCAAATCATACACTTTATAATTCACACACACACACACACACACACACACACACACACACACACACGACTTCTCAGAAAAGATTTTAATAGAAGAATGATGTAGTGAAGTATAACATTATACTTAATTATTTGCACTACAATACATTTACTAATATATTATGTAGCATTATAAGTTGTTAAAATTATAATAGACCACTGCACAGGTGTCTAGATAAATGGTATGTTTTGTGATTCCTTATCCTTGTTTTTTCAATGGTTAGCCACTTGGGCCTGATCTAAATCCTATTGAAGCCAATGGAAAAACTCCAATTGTCTTTACTGGGCTCTAGCCAGCAAAATTCATACCAAACACTCTTTGAATCTACAGTAACTCTGAATAAGGTCTGATGGATTTGGTTCTTATTCGCTAACATGCACATTTCAATAATTAGCAGTGGGTTTCCCATTTATTAGCACAAATTGGGGAGGGACTCTTGTGTTGTTTGATCAAGAATTCTTGGATGTATATTGCTTTATTGTGTTTTCTCCAACATTTTAAGAGAGAACACCTGCAAACCTGGCAGCTCAGTTAGTGAGCACACACACAAGAGAGTGTAACATCGGCCTTTAAAGGTCCAAATATTGATTGGCTGCTTCAATAATGCAAAATACATAAATAGTTTAATATAAAGAAAAGAGACAAGAAAAATGGATGCTTTTCACAACCAAGTAAACGGTGTTTAACTGCCCCCTTATTCAGGGTCACTGTTCTACTAGAAGGATACACAGAACTTGAACCATTCTTCCTCAGATTAAACCCTTTGTTCCATATAATATCTCACAGATGTTCTCTTGGATGGATGGGCATTCCCCTTTTCAGACTCATTGTCCCTGGTCTGACTAACTCTGACCCTTTTGGGGATTTACACATACACTTATTATTTGTGCAGCTTAGTGAGATCTAGATCAGATACATGCATCAAAGAGATATTTCTCAACAAGAAAAAACAAAAGTGTGTTCTGTCCTTTTTATGCATCTGAAACCAAAACCACAGCTAGAAATGGCCTATTTATTTGCTTCACAACATATACAGTGTTGAAAACAATGAGTATTATGGGCTATAACTATTTGTAGATGTTATCTCCTGCCTACAAAAATTATACTGGCCCCAAATGTTCATGCTTTCTACGCTACTGAAAAAAACACTTTTGTGGTGTAGGAAACAAATACGATATGGTATTATATTTTTCTGTGGCAAGGCCCTTTTAAGATTTATGTTCAGGCATCTTATTTAGATATGGTTTAAACAAAAGAAATGACCCATTCAGCTTTTGCTTCAGCAGTTTAAGGCACGTTTTACATGTGATTGCTGGTATTATCATCATTACGGAAATAACATTCATTTTCAGCAAATGGACTTCCATCGGCTCCGAAACATCAGATGACAGCTTAGCTACACAGGAACTTTAAGAAAAAAGAAATGAAGGAAGTTTCTTCGTTGCTTTAGTTTTTCCTCAAGTAATTTAAGTTTGTCATGACTCTGAAATATGTAAATGATAGATGCAATAAGCCATGTTATTTATGGGGTAAAGAATACTAATGACTGAATCATTTCCTCCTGTGGACAAATACACTGGAAGACTTAAGAGTCTTGCCACATTCTCCTCTGCAGTAGAAGGAGTTTTGGGGCACAGCTTGCTAGTGTCACAAACCCTGGGAACCCATGGGGAGGAG
The DNA here is from genome assembly GCA_037349315.1 of Chelydra serpentina. NCBI lineage: Eukaryota > Metazoa > Chordata > Testudines > Chelydridae > Chelydra > Chelydra serpentina. Next base: position 25,700,429 of record JBAIAC010000048.1, read on the forward strand.
GATTAACAGACACATGAGTGGCCATAACAGAGGGGTCACTTCTCCAAACTATTACTCCTCCCTGCAGGCAGCATGGTTCCAGCAGGGCCCACATTGCCATTGGTTGATTGTCCTAGCTGTGGCGTAGGGGACCTTACAGGAAGCAATGCTGCCTGAGTCAGAATTAATGCCAGAAGGTGTATCCCATGGGCCCAGTTGGGAGAGACGCCATGAAGAGTGACTGGTGTCACCCCTTCCCTGCCATGATCTCTAGGGCTCTGTAGCATGACTCCACAAAATGTCTCATGGAGGGACTTCCCGGGGGTTTTAGGAATGGAGTGACAATATCGTGAATAATAGAATTATAGAATAATAAAATATCAGGGTTGGAAGGGACCTCAGAAGGTCATCTAGTCCAAACCCCTGCTCAAAGCAGGACCTAATCCCCAACTAAATCATCACAGCCAGGGTTTTGTCAAGCCTGACCTTAAAAACCTCTAAGGAAGGAGATTCCACCACCTCCCTAGGAAACCCATTCCAGTGCTTCAACATCCTCCTAGTAAAAAGGTTTTTCCTAATATCCAACCTAAACCTCCGCCACTGCAACTTGAGACCATTACTCCTTGTTCTGTCATCTGCTACCACTGAGAACAGTCTAGATCCATCCTCTTTGGAACCCCCTTTCAGATAGTTGAAAGTAGCTATCAAATCCCCCCTCATTCTTCTCTTCTGCAGACTAAATAATCCCAGTTCCCTCAGGCTCTCCTCATAAGTATGTGCTCCAGTCCCCTAATCATTTTTGTTGCCCTCTGCTGGATTCTTTCCAAGTTTTCCACATCCTTCTTGAGGGGCCCAAAACTGGACACAGTACTCCAGATGAGGCCTCACCAATGCCGAATAGAGGGGAATGATCACGTCCCTCGATCTGCTGGCAATACTCCTACTTATACAGCCCCAAATGCTGTTAGCCTTCTTGGCAACAAGGGCACACTATTGACTCATACCCAGCTTCTCATCCACTATAACCCCTAGGTCCTTTTCTGCAGAACTGCTGCCTAGCCACTCGGTCCCTAGTCTGTAGCAGTGCATGGGATTCTTCCTTCCTAAGTGCAGGACTCTGCACTTGTCCTAGTTGAACCTCATCATTACAGCAGAGAAAGAATTAAGCACTCTTTCTCTGCCATAACCTAAAGGGGTATTTTGCCTAAGTTGGGTCTCCTCCAGTTACATAAAAAAGGAGATGAAATGGGCGTAGATCATTATAATCTGTCTGATACCTGCTACTCTGTTAATTTACATTGAATGTGGTGCTATGACTGGAGAGAAAACAAAGACCAAGAGACATTACCTCTCACTAAGATCATGCTAGAAACAAACTAGTTAATCTCATTTAGAGACTTCTCAATTAATTAAGTAAAAATGCAGCCACCAGATTTGTATTGGGGGAAGAACGTTTTTAAGAATGTTTCTAATTCAATACAATTTAAAAAAACTTCACAAAAACTGCTTTGTAACATTTTCAAGAAAAACGTTCCAAGATTTCAATTGTTGGTTTTAGTGCAGGGAACGGAGCTGGATTTTTGAAATGTAAATATTCAAAGGGCTGTTTATCATATGAAATGAAAAAAAGAGCAAATAGCCATGGACCAAGTCCGAGTTCAGAAGCCAGACAGAATTCTAACAAGAATCAACAAAATCAATAACATTTGCACTTGGGAACACAGTATGTCTACACAGAGACGGAGTTTAAGAAGACATTTTAAGACAGTAACATCTAGACAGCTCTGCATTCACTAAGAAACATTTCATTTAGCAAACAGTTTGGAGAAAAATTATCTTCTAAAATATCAGTCTAAAATATCAAAGGCAACTATATCTCTATTATCCCATTCAAAACACAGGTTTAGGATTCAACTGGGGATGATGTTTTCTCCTCCTCCCCCATCCCCATTCCCCTTATGTATGTGATCAGATAAGTATAATTACTCCTGAGGAAAAACATAATGGACATCACAATCATATTTTAAAGTTGCTATGATTGATCAAAATAAATATAGGCTTAGTGAACTGAATGCACACATTTCCCTGTAACAATGCACTGGTCTACAATTTTTGAGAAGTCGTCTGCTTCAGAGATAAAATGTGCTATTTAGTATGTATTTTGATGTGCTGAATTCAAATATGACAATTAAAACAACTGATTGGCTACTGTTTCTAAGATATTTAAGTTTTTACAGTTTATGTCTATGTATATTGTGTAGATAGTCGAGTTTTAATCATAAATTGTAAACCTAGGTCTTTTCATGTGTTTATGGTTGCTTTACATGATACTATTTCACTGGTCCTGTTTATGTAGCACTTTAAAAATCAGCAAAGGGGTTATATAAATAAAATTGATTATGAAACAAAAGGCAAAAAACTATGATGTACATAATTTAGTCCTATTCAGTGTCTACTCGGCGCTTCTTGGCTTGTCTCTTGTATTCATTAAATGGAGCATCTCTTGTCACTGTCCAGCAATAGTCTGCAAGCATTGATGGGCTCCATTTGCCCGGATAGCGTTTCTCCATTGTTGCAATGTCCTGGTGAAATCGCTCACCATGCTCCGCAGTTCGGTGGAAAAAAATCTAGATGAGAGTGCAAAAAATGTATCTTTAGTGACATGTTGCAACCAGGACTTTTGTATGCCTTGAGGAGGTGTTCCACCAACAACCTGTAGTTGTCTGTCTTGTTGTTTCCGAGAAAATGTATTGCCACTAACTGGAAGGCTTTCCATGCCTTTTTTTCCTTGCCACGCAGTGCATGGTCAAATGCATCATCTCGAAGAAGTTCACGAATCTGAGGACCAAGAAAGACACCTTCCTTTATCTTAGCTTCACTTAACCTTGGAAATTTTCCACGGAGGTACTTGAAAGCTGCTTGTGTTTTGTCAATGGCCTTGACAAAGTTCTTCATCAGACCCAGATTGATGTGTTAGGGTGGTAACAAAATCTTCCTTGATTCAACAAGTGGTGGATGCTGAACACTTTTCCTCCCAGTCTCCAATGACTGTCGGAGTGGCCAATCTTTCTTGATGTAGTGGGAATCTCTTGCACGATTATCCCATTCACAGAGAAAACAGCAGTACTTTGTGTATCCAGTCTGCAGACCAAACAAGAGAGCAACAACCTTCAAATCGCCACAAAGCTGCCACTGATGTTGGTCATAGTTTATGCACCTCAAAAGTTGTTTCATGTTGTCATAGGTTTCCTTCATATGGACTGCATGACCAACTGGAATTGATGGCAAAACATTGCCATTATGCAGTAAAACAGTTTTAAGATTCGTCTTCGATGAATCAATGAACAGTCTCCACTCATCTGGATCGTGAACGATGTTGAGGGCTGCCATCACACCATCGATGTTGTTGCAGGCTACAAGATCACCTTCCATGAAGAAGAATGGGAAAAGATCCTTTTGACGGTCACGGAACATGGAAACCCTAACATCACCTGCCAGGAGATTCCACTGCTGTAGTCTGGAGCCCCAAAGCTCTGCCTTACTCTTTGGGTAGTTCCAAATCCCTGACAAGGTCATTCAGTTCACCTTGTGTTATGAGGTGTGGTTCAGAGGAGGAGGATGGGAGAAAATGTGGGTCCTGTGACATTGATGGTTCAGGACCAGAAGTTTCATCCTCTTCCTCTTCCTCGTCTGACTCAAGTGAGAATGATTCTGGTGCATCAGGAACCGGCAGTCCTTCTCCGTGGGGTACTGGGCGTATAGCTGATGGAATGTTTGGAGAATGCACAGTCCATTTTTTCTTCTTTGACACACCTTTCCCAACTGGAGGCACCATGCAGAAGTAACAATTGCTGGTATGATCTGTTGGCTCTCTCCAAATCATTGGCACTGCAAAAGGCATAGATTTCCTTTTCCTGTTCAACCACTGGCGAAGATTTGTTGCACAAGTGTTGCAGCATATGTGTGGGGCCCACCTCTTGTCCTGATCTCCAATTTTGCAGCCAAAATAAAGGTGATAGGCTTTCTTAACCAGAGTGGTTATACTGCGCTTTTGTGATGCAAAAGTCACTTCACCACAAACATAGCAGAAGTTATCTGCACTGCTCACACAAGTACGAGGCATCTCTGCTCACTTTGGCTAAACAGAAATGTGTTCCTTTGCAAAATCAAACACTGACAAATAAGAGAGCACGACACTGTATGATTTCTAGAGCTGATATAGGGCAATTAGTTCAGCAGAGTGATGTAAGCTTCGTTATGATTGCCTCATCCATGACTTCTAGGAATAACATGATGCAATTCATATCATGTATGACACAATACCAGCTTCAGATTGCATCATTCATTGTTTTGCCTAAAAAGCAAGTACTGTCCAAACCCAGTCATAGATTTAGTCATAGATCCAGTCAAAGATGTATTTTAGTCATTTCTGGTTTAAATTGAGATCCCTTCCCTTTATAACTCACTTAGCCTCCGCCATTCCCAAGTCAAGGGTCGTATATACTGAACCAATAGCATGTCTTGAAAACTAGAGCCAATCAACAATTTTAAGCATCATTTTCGTTCTCAGTGACCCAGAGTTAGTAAAGTTTGACTACATTTATTTCAGAAGCATTTTGGCTGTAGAGCAGTTATTTTTGCTGACATTTAAAGAATATACATGAAAAGGGCACATTTTCAAATCCAGGCCATACAGTTCAATTGTCCCTTTTTGTGGAAAAGTCTACCAGAGACAAAAAATATTCTGCCACCTCTGCAGGAGGAGCCTCACAAAGCTCCCTACAGTCTGGTGAGGAAACCAGACTGTATCCCTCAGGGATCCAGAAGCAATCAACTGGAGCATCCCCTAGCTGAGCAGTGTGCCTGCAAGGGCTTCAATTATATTCTCCCTGAGTTGTTATATCACTTTCATCACCCGAGTACAGCAGTTCCCAAACTGTGGGTCAGGACCCAAATTGGGGGCCAGGGCTTGCTGGGGCCCAAGGCCGAAGCCCGAGCCCCACTGCCTGGGGCTGAAGATGAAGCCTGAGATCTTCAGTCCTGGGCAGCTGGTCTCAGGTTGCTAGTCTCAGGTTACAGGCCCTCTGCCCAGGGCTAAAGCCCTTGGGCTTCAGCTTTGGCTGGCTCGCCCACCTGAGGCGGTGGGGCTTGGGGTTTGCCCCCCCCCCACACTTAGGTGGGCTCAGGCTTTGGTACCCCCTCCTGGGGTAATGTAGTAATTTTTGTTGTCAGAAGGGGGTCATGGTGCAATGAAGTTTGAGAACCGCTGCCCTAGTATCTCAGTGCCTTCCATTAATGCATTAAAGAGACAAGTTAGGTGAGGTAATATCTTTTGCTGGACCAACTTCTATTAGTGAAAGAGATGAGCTTTTGAGCTACACAGAGCACTTCTTCGCTCGTCTCTTTCACCAAAAGAAGTTGGTTCAATAAAAGATATCCCATCTACCTTATCTCTCTAATATCCTGGGACCAATATGGCTGCAACAACACAGCAAACGTTAATGCAGCAAGTCATGTGACTACCATCTAACCAAGAACTGTATTCGACCCAGGGGAGAATTGTGCTTGCATTGCAGTGTTATGTTTTGCTAGGATTTTGTTTTTGAGGTTGGTTGGTTTGTTTTTTGAAATGTAAACACTGGTGTATGTTAATGTTAAAGGAGGCTTGCATTTGGAGCAGAAGGCAGTGAGAGGTATTTCCTGTGAGAGTCTGTTCCATAGTCCTAGATTGATTCTCAAGAAAGCTCTGTCTCCTATACAGATACATTTTACACTTATGATAGCACATTCCATTGTGCCTGAGGAGCAGACTTGTTGACCACAGTCCTCATCACAGGACTGTAGGCGATCTTTTATATATCCTGGGCCCAGGCTATTGAGCATCTTGAAGATAAGGACCAAGACCTTGAGCTTGATCTGATCTTTTATGGAAATCAAGTGTAGAATGGAAGATGGGGCTGATGTGTCATGGTAGTCCCTGTTGCAGAGGAAACGTACTTCTGAACTTGCTGTGCTTCTGTGGGTGTGGGGATGCATGAGACAATCCCAGCCTAAATTTCCACTTCCTTTTGCTCACCTCTGCCAGCAGAAAGTGAGGGGGCCTTCAAAATTATGGACAAAATAACAGACATTTAAGCTCAGAACCGATGGGTGCAGTTAGGTACCACACTGCTTTTGTTAGGCCAAAAGAGGTACCGCTGAGGCTAATTATTTTTCTGTGTTTCTGTCCATACGCATTACACTTTTCAGTGTTCCCAGAGAAAACCCTTAGTTAATGAGATCCATAAAGATTCCTTAATCAGAGTATATTGTGAAAGAGTATTAGAGTCTCCACTTTCACAACAGGCACATGAAATATACAGTTTTATGATATATTACTAGCATGGGAACTCACCTTCCCCTCCCCCGAACCACCTGCAATTTTTAATAGTCATGTATCGCCAGGGTACAAGAAACCCATAAAAGTTTAACCTGCCAATTAACAGCTAGGTAACGTTCCAGCCTTGTACAACATTTTGATTGATTCCTAGAGCTAGTCAAAAATATAGCAAAGATTCCCATCAAACCATCAGCCAAAGTTTTGATCTGATCTAATTTTAAAAAAAGAAAAGAAAAACCCTAAAAGAACAGTCTCTGCTTATATAGGGCAGTGGCCCATAGAAGCAACAAACCCAACAGTAGAGGGAAAATTGCCTCTTTTATATAGCAGGAAATTTCATTCATATATTTCCTGTAAGTGTGATACACAAAGAATGGATAGCATTCAGATGTTAGAGATCTCTGTTAATCACGATGTGAAGTACAGTAAAATGCTTCTCATCTATTGTTATAGATATACAGTACAGCAAGGACACTAGAAAGAATAGAGGATAAATTGAGTTCCTAATAATTTGCTTAGTCCTGCTTCATCAATTAAAACCATGTCAGTTTTCATGAGATGTCTTAGAGCTGGATAAGAAAGTACAGATCTCAAACTGTTTTCAGGAACATATCAGTAAGTGTAATCTAGACAATAGGGCTCAGGACAGTGAAATCAGGATTCCTGATTCTAATCCTGTCTCTGCCGCTAACCTGCAGTGTGACTGTGGGCATCTAATTTCACTTCTCTCTGTCTGTGTTTTCCCTTTTATCTGTTTAGGGTGTAAGATCTTCAGAGCACAGACTGTTTCTTCCTGTGTGCTTAAACAGTACCTAGCACAATGGGACCCGGGTCTCTAGGGGTACTGAGAGGGTAAAAACTCATGGTCCAATCTCTCACCTTCCCATAGAAGCCTGCAAAGCATAAGATAGCTGTGCTATGATAAATATTAGCTAGATACCCTAGGCACAATGAAGTTGAACTCTGTTGCAGCTCTGAATTGCCTTTGGATCAACAATTACTTGGATTCAGGTGTCAAAAACTCCAATATAGGGAGCTGTATTCAGGTTACCTGAAGCTGGATTAATAGCTATAGAGATGCCCTACACACTCTGCCTGCAGGCTGGGGTGCATTCCAATCCCCCCTCCACCCCATTTAGACTTTGCAGAGAGAAGAGTCAATTTCACCCCATCAGATTATTTTACACTATTTTTACAGATGAAGGAAATAATAAAATTTTCAGAAGAGTAAATTTCAGTGCTGCTAACTCTCACAATTTTATCACAAGGTCTTGCAAGAACTGGTTCTTTTCTGATAGCCTCAGTTTTGGAGTCACTCTACTACATCAGAATCTTGGCTTTCATTTTTTTAAAAAGTACGTTTCTAGCCTTCCTGGTTTGGAGAATAGCTAAAAAACATGAACCATAAAGGAAAATAAAAAGACCCAAAATTTATTTGATTTTTCTATGTTAGGGGTTGGCAAGATCAAAATTGTGTGCACTTCTGTGCTTTCATTAAAATCTCTCAAAAAAAATTTCTCAGAAAACACTACTATGCTTTCAGCTTGCAGTGAACTACCATTACTATTTGACACCTCATGAAGGGAAATAACAACACAAATGTAAGGAGTGACCACAAACTTGTGCTCTCTTATCAGGACATAAACTGAGTGAACAAACAGCAGCGCACTTCGTGAAACTTTCGAATATTCCTCCATCATTTTATTAACCATCTCTCTGGCTTTTTCCTGCACACACAGATTTCATAATGTGTTTTGTATCCCTTTATTGCCTTATGAGCAGTGGAATGAAACCAACATTTCTCAGAGTGTTGTTTCTTTTGCAATATGGGAGTAAACAAAAACAACAAAAATAGTAAGATCCATAGGCTAAACTCTAACCTTAGGTACAGCCTGACTAAAATCATTTTGATTCCATGTCATTTTTGGAATGTGTTCATTTTTCTCAGGTGCTTATTATTGGCTTAAAAACTCTTATCAGTTTCTGGATTATTTTGATTCAAGTTTTCCCCGCATCAATAATATAAACAGAAGTTACCATATTACTAGGGAATCCATTCCACCCTAATTCAAAGGATCACAGAAGAGTACACTCTTCTTGTTCACACTACACCATACTGTAGGAACATGCTCCAAAATTAGGCCTCAATCTTGAAAGACTAAACACATGCTTAACTTGATGTACTGTGAGCAATCCCATTAAAAAGCTTAGCATAAGTGCAATTTTTTGCAGGAATAAAGCCGTGGGTAGGGCCCTCTCAATTCTAAGGACCACCAGAGGACTCAGGGAAGCTGGGGGCATGGCTGTGGAGACGACCATGGTGCAGGGTTGGTCGGTGGGCACTGGGCCTCCATGCAAATGTCCGGGACTTTCAGGATCCTGAGACGTGTGGGATTTCCCCACAGACCTTGCAGTATCTGGAATTAGAAGGGCTATGCTCTTTGTTGATTATGCTGTGGTGAAGAAATGCATATAACCATAACTAAAAATTATTTTTGGGGTGTGGATATCTGGAGGCTGTCTGAGGGGCTAGACAGGTAATGAGACGTGGAGCCAGTCAAATAATTATCAGACACGCTCCATTTAAAAATTCACACACCCAGGGAAGAAAGTGTAACCATTGCATAGCGTAGAGAAAAGTTAGCAACTTCACTTGTCAATCCTCAGATGTTATTATTGCAGGGACACACAATATTAGAAACCAGGGGCTAAATCCTCAGCTGACATAAATTGGCATAGCTCCATTGAAATTAATGGAACTACTCAATGGAATCAATCAACATAAACAAAGCACAAATTATACTGTACAGCAAATACAGTCACTTTGCTTATTAGATAGTATTACACAAACACTGTTCAAGAGTATCATGAAAAGGGCCTACAATATTTCCTGTACTAAATATATGTCTGATATTTAGTATGTTCAAACTTTAGAATAACAGAAGGGAAGGGACCTCAAGAAGTCATCTAGTCCAGTCCCTTGTGCTGAGGCAAGACCAAGTAAACCTAGACCATTCCTGACAGGTGTTTGTTCAACCTGTTCTTCAAAACCTCCAATGAGGGCGATTCCACAACCTCCCTGGGTGATTCCAGAGCTTAACTGCCCTTATAGTTAGAAAGCTTTCCTAATATCTAACCTAAATCTCCCTTGCGCAGATTAAGCCCATTACTTCTTGTCCTACATTCAATGGACGTGGAGAAAAAATGATCACTGTCTTCTTCATAACAGCCCTTAACATATTTAAAGACTTATCAGGTTCTCCACTCAGACTTCTTTTCTCAAGACTAAACATGTCCTGGTTTTTTTACCTTTCATCATAGGTCAAATTTTTTAAAAGCTGTTACCATTTTTGTTGCTCTCCTCTGGGCTCTCTTCAATTTCTCCCCATCTTTCCTAAAGTGTGGTGCCCAGAATCGGACAAAGTACTCCAATGGAGGCCTCACCAGTGCCAAGAAGAGTGGGACAACTCCAGTGTCTTACATAGGACTCTCCTGTTAGGGTGACCAGACAGCAAATGTGAAAAATCGGGACACGGGGTTGGGGGGTAATAGGAGCCTATATAAGAAAAAGACCCAAAAATTGGAATTGTCCCTATAAAATCACCCTATCTCCTGTTAATATACCCCAGAATGATATTAGCCTTTTGTGCAACTGCATCACATTGTTGACTCATATTCAGTTTGTGATCCACTATAAACCTCAGAGCCTTTAGAGCAGTACTACTATCCGACGAAGCGGACTGTAGTCCACGAAAGCGTATGCTGAAATAAATTTGTTAGTCTCGAAGGTGCCACAAGTATTCCTTTCTTATTTTCTTTTTGCTAACACAGACTAACACGGCTACGACACTGAAACCACGTAGCCAGTTATTCCCCATTTTGTGGTTCTACATTTGATTTTTGCTTCCCAAGTGAAGTACTTTGCACTCGTCTTTATTGATTTTCATCTAGTTGATTTCAGACCAAGGTCATATCCCTTCCCCTTCTTCCCCCAACTTTTATCTTTTTAGACAGTAAACTCTTTGGGGCAAGGACTATGCGTTAGCAGAACACTCGATTGGCGGCTTTGGGCACTGTCCCAATAATAATATTTTACATAAAACCCACTCCCCAGAATGCAGCTGAGGTTTTCTCTTTCTCAACTCTGAATCTTCAGCCAGGAGCTTAAATGATTTGTTCATCCTTTGGTAGCACCAAATCCACTGTGCTGGGCACAACTGCAAACATAACAACACATGTTCAACACATTTGATATAGTTTCTCCCTGCATTTTAATGCCCTGGTATCCTGTAGTATATTTAGACTTTAACTGTAATTAAAGCACCATCAAATTTCATTTGAAACTTTTTTTAAATTATTTATATGTAGTGTGAACAGTATGGTATGTACTTATATGTGGAAGAAAGGTCCTGGCTCAAGAAGCCTGCAGTCCAAATAATCAAAAAATTTGAAATTTGACAGTTTGCATTTTGTAACCACCAAAAATCCGTCAATACAATCTAAATCAACATAATAATTATTTGTGTAATACCAGCTTAATACATGCGAGATGTGCTACATGTGACAATAAGTAATAATAAAATGACATTCAGCTGCAGCCTCTGTATTTCTACATTACATTGTGTACATGAAGGGAAAGTAGGCAGATATTACACAATTTAACACCCCCATTTCCCCCAACAAGATTCCACACATGTTAAATCTATTACTGGGGGAGGAGGTGGGGCAAAAAGTCTCCCTAGGAACTCTGCTTCGATTTTTTGATACTTTCAGTATTCCCTGGTGTCATTTCCAAGAGTAATAATTATATTGGTCAGGGTCTGGGACAGATCCTCAGCTAGCATAAACTCTCGTTCCTCCATTGAAGTCCAGTGATTGAAACTATGACAATTTACGCTAGCTGAGGCTCTGCCCCTTTGAGTCCACCCTTAAATCAGGCATCATCTTAGGTGGCCAATTTTGGCATTACACAGACATTGGCAATGGACAAGAGGTAGCAGTTTCAATAGCTCCAGAGTCCACAAAACCCATGGAAGGAAATTTGGGCCTGATAAGTAATTCCCTTGTTGCTATAATAATCCCATCCAGTTAGTATTACTTACACAACAGGGCAAATTAGGCATCAAAATAACAGCATCAAATAACAGCTCCTTTTCATATTGTTATAACATTTTGTTTCATACTGATATTCAAAATGTATAATCAGCTGCACACACTGCAGTTTTGAATCTGCTGTTGATTTATCTGGCTTTTTAGTTCTGTGGGTCATGGGAGATTTTCCTGTTTGCTGCACCTGAGAATGCCCCTTTTAATTTCATGTTTGCAGAGGAAAATGGATCATGCCGTCATACTATATTGTTTTACTCAATGCTACAGAAATTAGCTTTGTCACACACCAGTGACCTGCCTAGTCATTTTTCAGCTTCATAAACAAGTCAAAAGGAAAGGAAATCTATTTTTATTAGCCAGCTTCTAAAACTAAAGCCATTTATAAAAGCTGTGTGCTTCACTCCATTGAGACCACTAGTCAAAGGAAAAGAAAGCTAACTGCAATAAGTTTACCAGTAGGTTGCTTTATTAAAATCTATAAGGTGAAATTTTTCAACACAATCAAATCATCATAAAATATGTTATGTATTTATGGTAAATGAAACTGTTATTACACTCCTTCCTCACTATGACACCACCCATGGGAGCAAAAGGATTTTGTAGGTTCCAAGTGTGTTATTGTAAGGTGCTGCTCTAGTTAAGGGTAACTTGCATTTTCCATTATAAATGCTTATTTCCAGGGGTTTATTACTCAGCCATAAAAATCTGCTTGGGGCTGAAATATGGTATGTAATAGGTATGTAAAGACAGCTCAACAGCAATTTTTTTTCTTTCCCTCTCTTTTTTTTTTTTTTTTGCACTGAATTTAAAACAAAAGAAAAGCAAGAAAAGAAAACCTCCGTTTAGCTATTTTTAAAATCAGACAAGCATCAACAATTCCATACAAGCAAGGATCTGAATTGGGATCCAAAGTATGCTACTAAGATCCTAAGGATGACAGAGGTTGACAGCTCAAAGGATCTACTTTGTTTATTCACCTATGTCAGTCACAAGTGAATTACTCCACTTAATATGCTAGTAGTTCTGTCCAGACTTTCTACTGCCTGAGCCTGCACCCACTGAAATCAATGGCAACATTGCCATTGACTTCAGTGGTGCAGAATCAAGCCCATAGGCTAGCAGAAGGAACATCATGACTTGCATCCTTCAGCAAATGTTCAAGAAGGGGAAAGGATTCCCTCTTTCCAATTTCTTTTAAAATAAGTATTATTTTATTTTATTTTGCATTTGTATCACTCAAATATAACTTCAGTGTCAAACAGGCAACTAACCCAAAATTTGATTTTATCAATTTTAATACTATGGGGGAAAAAAAGTGTCAACTGTAGAGGGGTATTTTATTATGCTTTAGAGTCCTAGAAGTTAAGAGAGCAAAAACTTTATGATGCAGTTGCACTGCTGTTGCATTGCTAGACTAAAGATGACAATACCTATTGCATTATAATCCCATAATTTTCATCTCATAGACATTTCTGGAAAGAAGATTTTCAGCTGAAATGTCTCTAGATATTCTTGATTGAAATAAGATTATTTATTTTTAGCACATGAAGTACAAATGATTCAGCGCCATTGTAGTCTCTTGAGTACATAATCTTTATATGATTAGACACAAAACCCCATTATGTTAAAAGGACGTTATTAAGATTGCAAGATTAAGCACTAAAAAGTTGGAAATGTGAGAATTAAAGTTGTCTGTAAAACTTTAATTTGGCCTTTTTGTGGACATACATTAAGATACAGTCTTTAATTACATGAACATATACTATTTTTCCCACAGGACTCAGCCTAATTTTGTACAGAAAATGGACTATGTTAATTTGAATAGCTGCTCCTCATTTGTTTTTTCCTCGTTGTTGTATGTGTTGTATGTGTAGCCACATGCCTTAATTACTGCACACTCTGCTCTGAAGACAGAATTATTAATTTTCTCATGGGCTTTTCTAGGACACTCATTGCTATAATATCTGAGTGCATCACAAACATTACTTTATTTTCACAACACCTCTGTGAGGTGAGCGGCTGGTATTATCCCGAGGGGGAGTTGAAGGGGGAGTTGAAGCACAGGGAGGTTAAACTCAAAAGTATTCAGTAATTTGGGGGGGCCCAATTTGAGGTCCTGATTTTGCAGAGTACTTGGCATTATATAAACAATTTATATGTTCAAGCCACAGTTTCCATTGACTTCATTTGTGGCTATGAGTGCTCAGCTCTTCTGACAGCAAGTCAGAACCCAGGTCTGAAATCAGGAACCCAGAAAATAAGGAACACAATTAGTGACCAGTGAAAAGTTTGTTTTAAGAGACTTGGCCCATCATCAAATAGGAACTTTCCAGCAGAGACAGGGATAGAATCCAATCTCCAGGGCAACATTCAACTGCCTTAACCAAGAGACCCTCCTTCCTCTCATTGACTAACAGACGTATTGGAGCATAAGCTTTCGTGGGTGAATAGCCACTTCTTCAGATGCATGCAGTGGAAATGTCCAGGGGCAGGTATAAAAATGCAGGGAAGAGTCAGGCTAGAGATAACGAGGTTAGTTCAATCAGGGAGAATGAGGCCCTCTTCTAGAAGTAGAGATGTGAACACCAAGGGAGGAGAAACTGCTTTTGTAGCTGGCTAGCCATTCATAATCTTTGTTTAATCCTGAGCTGATGGTGTCAAATTTGCAAATGAACTGAAGCTCAGCAGTTTCTCTTTGAAGTCTGGTCCTGAAGTTTTTTTGTTGCAGGATGGCTACTTTTAGAGGATAGCATAAGTCATATCCCTGAATGTAAGGCCATCTCCTGCCAAATCTATAGTCCCTGCTCCAAAGCATGAGGACACTAGAGGTTTTCAATGAAGAGGTTTGAATTTTTTTAACATGGGCAAAACAATTTTTCCCTAGCCTCATTCTTGGAAACAACTGAACTGTTTTGGGTGAGGGAGGAGAAAAGAGCCTGAGGCGGATACCCAGCATGGAAAATTTCACATCAAACAGTTAAAGTTTGGCTAAGTTATAAGTCACTGAAAACAGGATCTTATATTGGAAAGTGCTACCAGCTCTGCCGCTTTTGGTGACATTCCATTAAATATTAACTTTTCTTTTCTCCTCCCCAATAATTTTGCGAGGAAGTTTAAGGGAAAAGTATCTATATTCGTATTAATAATTATACAGATGTACATATATAATATACACATGCACTAACATTTCAATGTATGTGAATGCATAAATGTCAATGTGTGTGTAATATAATGCATGTGCTTGTAACAGGTCACTGAGTGAATGACTGACAATTATTTTCTATGGTCCCATGGAGCTAGTGTCTTGAAACTTAGCACATTTATTCATTTTGGTCCACTGAATTTAGGAAAAATTATAAATTTGAACTCTGACCTTTCCTTCAGAGGTAATCAGCAATTTCTATCAGATTGTGCGTGGGACTGCTTAAGTGATTTTATGTGTATACTAGCATCACGTGACAATTTACAAAAACTGCATTTTTATTTCTTCTGTGAGCCACTGATGCTGGGTATGAGGCCTCCACTTTGGGGAAATGAAGGCCATACGAGGTAACCATTTCTATTTATGGATTTTAGACACAATAATTTCCATACAATATTTCTGTGAGTTATTATGGTTGCAAGCCTTGATACAATCTAAATAGCAAAGTGTTCCGATTGAGAGGCTCTAATAGGTTGTACAATGTAATACAGATTTCACTTATACCTTGTATATCCTGGGGTCTTAGCCACCTGCACCTAAGGTAAACACCTAGCGTAGACACGATTTGTGCTGGTGCAACTTACTCCAGTTTGGAACCATATGTTCAGTAGGCACTGCACAAGAACAAATCATCTCTACACCACAGTGCAGTGGTACAGCTGCAGTGATAGCTAAAAAGCCAGTGTAGACAAGACCTTACTCTCTCTGTTTTCTAAGTAGTATTTCTAAAGACATTTTCCTTTAGTACAAATTGAAACATAATGGGCTAGATTCTACACAGTGTGAGGGCAGCTTTGCCCCTTTTTGTTAGTGCTACAGTACCTTCAAGCTGCTCTAACTCCTGCATAGTGCTGACCTGGCACAGAGCAGCTCTGGCTTAAAGCTTCCTTTGCATTTTCCCATCATGGGTCACCCAAGTATTCCTCAACCAGAGCTGAGGATCAGGGGCCACAGTGTTCACTATTCATTAACTGTCAGAATGAACACACAAACGCACACACAGAGTATGTTGTGTCCATGCAAGACGACACAAACCACAGATAAAACTTTGTGCTATAATAGTCATAATAGGAAGATTCTTCCCACTCCCTTAACATACACACTCTATTCACAGTCAAAATGTGATTTCAGGTATCCTCTTCCTAAAGGTTTTAAGGCCCCTTGTGAAAAGCTAAGTGGAGTTTATTAAAAGACTTAAATACACAGAAACCCGACACACTCATTTTTAATGGGCAAGCAGACTGTTGTTTATTTAGTTTTTGAAATCTAGTCTAAATTAGGCTTTAAGAAAGAAAAGAAAAAGTCTAGGTTTCAATTAACAGATTGTCTTCCACTTTTCAAGGGATAATTTGAACTTGAGTGAAACATGTGTATGAAGTAAAAATAAAAACAAGCACTTCCTCAAAATGCATACTGCTTTGTATCAGTCCAATTATCCGTGGTTTTGTGTTCTGGTTACATTTACACTGGAAATTGACATTGTTAATAGATTTTTTTATGAGATATCAGTCAACATAAAACAAGAATGATTCTTATTAAAAATCACTGTCTAAAATCAATTGTCAAATCTTTTAGCATGGTCCAGCTTATTAATAACGCCCTAAAGAAATCAGAGCAGTACGATCAGAATAGTGAGAACAAGAAAAGTTTCCATAAGGAACATGTCAATGGAAAGCAGTGAAATGGAAATATTATTGTAAGAGAAAATGATGTCGCTTTGTAATGTTACTGTCAAATTTGGAAAAGCTCTGATTTCCACTGTGCAAGGTACTGACCTAGACCAGTACTTACTAGTGCTGGGGAAAATACGCTTAACAAAATGTTATAATGAAAATACATTTTCTACAAAATCCTTGCTTGTCACAAAACGAAAGGATATTTTGTAAAAATTCAAAAACTTCCCACAATAAAAATAGTTCAAATTCTTTGGGCGAGACTCTGCCACCATTACTCATGTGTATTATCTTATTAATAAGGCTATGATTTAGTCACAGGTATTTTTAGTAAAAGTCATGGGCAGGTCAAGGGCAATAAACAAAAATTCACAGCCCTGTGACCTGTCCATGGCTTATACTATAAACACCCCTGAAAAAATCTGGGGGGGGCACTACTGGAGGTGGTGCACCCCAGGAGCCTCGGGCACCAGCTGCCCGGGGCTACTGAGAAGAGGCTGCTCCGGCAGCCCAGGGCTGCTGAACAGCAGCTGCTCTGGCCCCCCCAGGGACTGCTGCCGGGGGGCCGTCAGCAACAGCTGTTCCGGCCGCCCCACGGACCATTGCTTGGGTAGTCCCGGGGCCGCTCCAGCAGCAGCCAGTGCGGCTGGCTGCAGGGCCACCCGAGCAGCTGGCTGCAAAGTTGCTCCAGCAGTGGCAGGTGTGGCTGTCCCTGGGGCCACCTGAGCAGCAGCCCTGGAGCCAGCTGCTTGGGCAGTCCTGGAGTCAGCCACACTGGCTGCTGCAGAAGTCACGGAAGTAGCGGGAAGTCATGGAATCCGTGACTTCCGCGACCAACACTGAGCCCTATTTATTACACATATAGTCCCACTGAATTCAATCCAAGTACTTGCAGAGAAAGGTACTGCTCAACAAGAGTAAGGCTGTCAAAACATGTCCCTTTGTTATGAGGTCTAGGAAGAAGACACATTAATCATTGCGGGAGAGGGTTGGGAATTAAGGTTAGACTGAGTGAGATTGATCTTGGGATACTGATTTTGGTGATAACGTGCCAAGCCGCAATGGGCAGGAGATATGCCAGTCATAGAATATCAGGGTTGGAAGAGACCTTAGGAGGTCATCTAGTCCAACCCCCTGCTCAAAGCAATTTTTGCCCCAGATCCCTAAATGGCCCCCTCAAGGATTGAACTCACAACCCTGGGTTTAAGAGGCCAATGCTCAAACCACTGAGCTATCCCTCCCCCCAATTTTGATGAGTCATTTTGACCCATTCTCTGAGAAGTGGCATAAGAGAGATCTGTGCACTGCTTTCTGTTGTAGCTACTCATGCACCTGAGATCAATCCAGGTTTTCAACTAAGGTTGTAGCCTTCTCAGGCTGGTCTCCAAAAACACTGGATGAAAAAGTGTTTCTCCACTGAAGACACAAGAAAAATTATAATAAAACAATAGCTCAAATGCTCCCTCCTTAAAACGAACCCTCAGACTGTTTGTACATCTCAGACGCTTAATAACATAGTGGGTTGGCATAAAATACAGCAAAGTGATTTTAAGTACAAAGCCGCTGAAATGAGGTCCAGTCAGGAAACATTGAATATGAAGAATCTACTGATTCATAATTAGTATGAATGTTTTCTGTGATACAACCAGTCATAGGGTTTGCTTTACCATTCCTTTAATCTATTAAGAAGATAAATGGGCCTAAACCACAAAGTTAAGATCCAGATCTGAACTACTCATCTCTGGCTAATGTCGGCTCAGCACTTTTTGAGACAAAGTGCTACATAATTGTTATTTATCATTATTCTGCTTCGGTTCAACATGCTGGGGGAAACCATTAATTTATTAGTTTGGTGAACAGATCCTATGCAAAAAGGATGAATGATAATTATTTGTTCAGGGTTTTTTGGGGGGATCTGATTATACATAGAAAATGTGGCGTTTTCTCCACATTTCTCCACATTTCTCAAGAAGCCCTGGCTCTCCTGAAGCCTGAGAGCTAACAGGAAAATGTACAGAACTGAAAACATGCTTTGTTCACCTTGCAAACCCTGAAGCACTAGGGTTTTTGTACTGCTGATACATTTGTGTTACCTTGTAGGAAAGTGTAGTTATAAATTTTAAAACCATTTGTATATATAAAACAAGCTCAACTTCCTGTTCGCCTTCAATTTTAGGTTAAGGGTCAGAGGTCACGCCACTTGTTCAAGGAAAATGCTTTGTTGTTTCAGCTCTTTAAACTATCTTACATCCCTTCTAATTCCCTAGTGTCTCCATTTAGGCATTCACTTTTTTTTTTTTTGGTCTTGCTTTGAGGCCCCTTTCTTACTCCTCTAAACATTGTAACACAGCTTGGAAAATACCTGATTGCACAGTAAAACAACATTTGCTGTATGTGGCTCTCTAACCCTTCTTTAACTGTTACTCATGCATACAATCCTTACGTGAGTATCCCCATTCAATAAGCCTGTGCGTTCTAGAGAGGTATAAAAGAGTATCCCCATTCAGTGGAGATACTCATCTGAGTAAGATTGCAAGATCAGGCCTAAAATTCCAACATACATAAATGAATATTACACAATACCCTTCCTTACACTATATCCTCAGGAAGTCGCACCATCTCGTATATTACCACAACAATGAAAACTCTTGCCTCTATTGGGGCTACACTGTCACTGGTCCTTGCTCAAGTGCACATGGAGACTTCTCTGCCCTTTCACACCCTACACAGGAGCCTGGAACAATGTCCTCAGGGAAGTACAGAGTTGCTCTCTCCTCGGGACCCGACGGGTGAACCTTTGCCCACATGGCACTCAGACAGCATGTTGATTAACAGAGCAAAGGGTCAAAAGAAGCTCGGGTCATTTGCCTCACACGCCCTATCCCAGTGAGAGCAAGCTGCCTCATCCTGTGCCATACAGATCGCAGGGAATGAGTGTGCTTCCCCTACAGCCCAGTGTATCACGAACAGCCTCCATTGTATCAAGCTGTGAAATGGTGCGCCAAGACATGCATAAAAAGGGGTCTCTAATATGGGGGACCTTGGAGTTTCTGGGTGGTAGATGGAACTTACAACTTTGCTCAGCTTTGGGGCCCATTGCCACAAGTGACTGCAATTTACAGCAAGCTGCAAAGGTAACTAGTGCCAACTGTGAACTTGTCATGGGATAAGTAGTTTCTGCTTGAACACAATGACAATTGCATTGCCAAAAACTGCTGAAAAAACCTAACAGAAGTTCCATTTGAAGGCTTAGTTTGCCTACTAGCCAACTCCAACCTCTGCCGGTAGTGACTCTGATGGCTTTGTAATCCAGTGCCCACAGTGAAGGGCTTCCTGTACAGAGGTTTGCATCACTGCTAACTGAGGCCTCCCTTCCCTAGTGGCCTTCTCCAAGTTTTAAGTCACGTGAGGCAACAGCCACAGAAATGATGAGTGTTCCGTGCTCTTAGAAAATTGCCTGGGCTGGGGCAGTGGGCACTGGGCTCGAAGTCAGGAAGCACCGAGTTCTAATCACGGCTCTGCCCCTGAATCACTTTATCTCTCTGTCTCGTAACACTTAATTCACAGCAGCATGGGAGGGTTAAATTAGTTACTATCTGTACTATGGTTTGAATATGTATCGCTCTAGGTAAATGCTAAGTATTGCTGGGCCAGAGGGCTTCTGTTGTTCAAGCTAAGAAAAATGCAAAAGGTAAAATCAATAACAAATTAGATTTACAAAATACTTTCACTTTAATAACTGAGGGTGCTATTTTGTTGCAAGGAAAGAATTTTGTATTTTAAACATATAGGGGCTGAATTCTCTGCCACTTCACACAGCCCATACTGAGATGTCTAAGGGCTAGTCTACACTTACCCGCAGCGTCGGAGGCGTCGGATCGATCTTCTGGGTTTGATTTATCGCGTCTTGTCTAGACGCGATAAATCGAACCAGGAAGTGCTCCCCCGTCGATGCCAGTAATCCTGCTCTGCGAACGGAGCAGGCGGAGTCGACGGGGGAGCTGCGCGCCGCCGTGTGGACCAGGGTGGACCAGTACTTTAAAGTTCGAAATAAGATACTTCGACTTCAGCTACGTTATTCATGTAGCTGAAGTTGTGTATCTTACTTCGAACTTGTGGGCTAGTGTAGACCAGCCCATAGTCTCCAGTTACCTGCCCTCCTGATCTGTGGCTGCCCGGCAAAGGTTATATGAGTCAGCACACCTGGCTCTATTTCAGCTGAGGATTCCGCCACATTGAGATTCCTTGCCTGCCCATTTAAGGCAGCTTTAAAGTCACTTTGACCAGTAACGTGGCACAAAAGCCCAGGATTTGGCCCATATGATTTTCATCCCCACAATGTCTTTTTAAAATTCTATTACGCCAGCTCAGGGCGATAGTAATGAGTTGGGGGGAGCAGGTCGCATGTTAGGTTATGCAGCAGAAATCAGTGGTGTGCATCTATGGGAATCATAGAATCATAGAATCTCAGGGTTGGAAGGGACCTCAGGAGGCCATCTAGTCCAACCCCCTGCTCAAAGTAGGAATGAGTTTCACTGTAGATTAAGAGAATTGATTTTGTCGATAGGTCACAGTCCATCTAGGTATAAGACACCTATGGCAAATCTTAAAAGCACTATGCATTTTAATACAGTTGATAATGATGAGAGCCGAATGGTGAGAGCCGAATGTGGGATTTTTTTTAATAAGAAAGAAAAGATCTTCAACTTAAAAATGAAATATTTTTGTAGCTATCTTTGACTAAGTTATTCACTGTCCTAGTAATTTATTTTCAGATACTAATGAACAAGGGTCTGATTCTGATCTCACATTGGTTTTTTTACCAATGTAGATCAAGTGTCTTCACTGAAGTTACACTTGATTTACACTAGCATAAATGAGATCAGAATTAGGCCAAAAATCAGAGTTTAAATTCAGCCAGAGCTGTCCGGAGCTGAGCTCTGGGGAATATTTTCAAAACCACGGGCGCCCCGGTGCATCCTGTGGGGCAGAAGCCCTGGCAGTGCCTCCTCCCCACCCCCATGCGGATAAAGCCTCCGAGTCCTGGCACACACACCCCCGACTCCCAATGGAGTCCTGACCACTCCCCCTCAAAGCCCCAAGACCCCCTGCCCCTGAGCTGAAGCCCGGAGGCCTGAATGCGGTGTGGGGGGGGAGGGGGGGGAGAAGGGAGCCTCTGGGAAATAATCTGTGAGAATTTTACAGAATGAGCAGAAGATCAGCAATTATCCATAGAGAATAAAAGAGAAAGTACATGTGCACACTCAGAAATTTATGACACTAAAAAAAAGTTTGCCAAGAAAACAAAACAGCACTCTAGTTTTCTAGCATGCACTGGAAGGGAACACTGTAGACTGTGCCACCTTGTATCCAGAAAATAGAATTGAACTAGCTAATTAACCAAGTCACCACCACCATTCTGTGGATAAATTATTATTGAATTATTATCTTCTAATGAGACTCAAACTGGGTCCCTAGTGGTACATAGGCAGCATTTCTACCAGGTGAGCCAAAATGAAGCCTCCCTCCACCAGGTCAGTAGGAGCTGTGAAAACAGGTCTCAGCTGGAAGTTGCTCTGTCTATCTTACATATCTAACCTTACATATACGTTCCTTATATTTGGGATTGTAATTGGGGAAGCCTGCAGAGTGTGCATCTGGTTCTCTACAGGAGGAGATGTCAGAGGCAAGCAAAGTTAATCTGACACAGGGACACGTGCACATAACACACAAATCTGTGTGTGTCTCTCTCTCTCGGGCTACTGCTATACTGCACACCTCTTGCTGTGGTGTGTATGGTATGCGTAGCTACACACCGCAGTGAAAAGCAGGCTGCATCCATGCTGCGGTGGATGCAGTGTCAATAGAAGGCTCTGGTATGGGGAGACAACACAGAGAAGTTT
The DNA here is from genome assembly GCA_037349315.1 of Chelydra serpentina. Classification (NCBI taxonomy): domain Eukaryota; kingdom Metazoa; phylum Chordata; order Testudines; family Chelydridae; genus Chelydra; species Chelydra serpentina. The sequence goes on from JBAIAC010000048.1 coordinate 25,722,674, forward strand.
GGCAGTGGGAAGCTGCTGGAGTCTTTCCCCACTGTCTCTCCCTGCCAGAGTCTTTCACTGCGGGAGGAAGGGGGGAAGCAAGGCCAGACTTAGGGAAAATAGCACCCTGGGAGAACTTGTATTATGATGCCCCTGGCCCTCACTGCCTTCCAGAGCTCCCCACCCATCCCCCCATGACCCCTGGCCCTCACTGCCTCCCACAGCCCCCGGCCCTTCTCCTCATTGCCCTTGGCTCCGCCCGGCCCACCTCCCCATCTCTCCTGGGCCCCCGCTGCCTCCCTAGGCTCCCCACACACCCATTGCTTCCCCCCCATTGCCCCGAGTTCCCTTCCATTGCCTCACACCCCAGGTCAACTCTGCTCCTTGCCTCTTGACCACAACGCCCCCTCCTCCCCCGACCACGTTGGGCAGTCGCCCACATTGCCCACCCATAAGGCCAGCCCTGGGGGAAAGGCTCTGGCAATTTCCTGAGGTGGTGAAAGGTTCCAGCAGTTCCCTGTGGCGGTGAAAGGCTCCAGCTGCAGGGGGCAGCCAGAGTCTTTCCCTGTGGTTGGAGCCTTTCCCTGCAGCTAAAAATAGCAGTGTAAATGGGGGTGGCACTTGGGTGAGGAGAGATCTTGTAGGGTACATACCCCCAGAGGGTTCAGGCATGCCAGAGTCTCACCATCTACACTGCACCGCTTGCACAAGCAATCTCTGGTCAAAAGACTAGCCCTACTGAAATAATCTAAATTGAGCACTAGATATTTATTTTATGTACCATGCTCATATTTTAGAGGAAAATTGTAGTTTGAAAAGGTACAGCTCTTTTTAAATGCTGTTTACTCCATGAGTCCCTCCTCCCCTAATCCTTCGTATGCAGATTTCAGTTATCTTGAGTGGAAACTGGCCACTACCACCTCAACAGCAGCGTTTCCAGTGTGCAGAGGGCTCTCTATGGGGTCTGTGGAAGGGGAGGAGATCTCACAAAGGAGAGGGGAGCTATGGGCAGGCCCAAATGGCACACAAAAATTACAGAGGAAAGATCATTCAGCCCCAGGCTTTGGGGATTCCACATTAAGAGGAAAAATAAATCAGCCCCGATGATGGATTTAAGGGGCTGATTTAAAGGGGGGGAGAGATCTCCACAACAGCTGCAGAAGCCATGGAAGCCTGGCTCTATTTGAACTGCAACAGCAGGGAATGCAGTATCTGTCCAGGGAACATGGTCTCAGCACAAATGCCCCTGGCCTCCTGCTGATCACTAGTGATCCGTGCAGTTTGTGGGTCAGAGTCTGTTGTTTGGGGGAGGCAGAAGCAGCATACCTTCCTCACCTACAGTGTAACGATCAGAGACAAACCTCAGATTTCGTGCCCTTTAGTTCTCTCCAGCAACTTTTATTGCAGTAGGGGGTGATCAGGCCCATTGGTTTTTATTCTTTTAGGCATAGCATTAGTTATGGGTAGAGTTCCTTACTTGTTAGACCAGTCCAAACAGAGCCAACTACAAATATAACTTTATATACACATAAGACATTTAAATTAAGTTATGACAGTTATTGTACAATAGTGCTGGAAGTGCTGCAGAAGTCACACTGTGCCACAGAATGTTCTGCAGAATCCAAGCTGTTATTTAAAAATGTTTCTAGCCTTCATGGTTACAAAGAAAACAATGGCCTTATATTTTCAAAGTTAAATGAAGCACTGCTTTGTTTTTGAGTCTGCAGACAGCCAGCAACAAACGAGATGAGAGCTATGAGCGGTCTCACTCATCTTAAAGGTGATAGCTCTGAAACCTAATGATTACAACACTAATGCCAACACTGTTAATCGTTTCTTTACTGCTCATTTTCCTCACAAACATCCTGCTAGGGATTGTGCTCCTGTGATCCCAACCATACGTCACCTGATGCCAAAAGCCCCAAGTATCCTCTGCACAGCAACCAAAACCTCCAGCTTGCTGATGACAACTCTTATGATATGGTTATGTGTTCTCAATACAAAAACAATGGCCCACTGAAAACTGACATTGCAGAGACAGTGAAAAATAAACTGAAAGTAATGCATTGATCAGATTAGCACATTTTCATATATAATATATAATGCTGATTTTTCAAGATTTTGAATCCGCTACACTATTTACATAATTTCCACTCGAATACTGATGAATCCAATGAACTTGCAACAGAATTGCCTCAGAATATATGGGGTTTTGGTTATTTCTGTAAATTTCTATTAAACTTTGATGAGCCGGTTGAATTATCACAGACAGGATCTTTTTCTTTACTGTAGGGTGGACATATATTTCTAGAGGCCCTTATATTGTATTGGGACTGTGGTTTTAAAATGTTATTTATTGTTTATGGCAGTGCCCAGGGGACCCATCTGACATCAGGGGCGCACTGTGCTAGGCACTGTTCAAACACACAGTAAGAGACAGTCTCTGCCCTGAAGAGCTTTCAATCTAAATCGACGAGGAAAACAAAGAGAGTGTGAGAAAAGGAGTATTATCCCTATTTCACAGAGAGAGAACTGAAACACCAAGAGATTAAGTGAATTGCCCAAAGTCACATAGACAGGCAGTGAAAGAGTTGTGTACAGACCTCAGAAAGCCCAAGTCCCAGCCAGTGCCTTCAACGCAAAACCATCCTTCTCTATGAATTCAAATGAAGTGATTTTCTTCTTTAAAATAAAAGAGTGAGAGAGCATAAGTTTCCTCTTCTGCGAGTTGTTCCGTGTAGGAAAACTCATGAAGCTAATGGGGCTCTGGGCAAGTAAAGGAATCCATCTGTGTGGAACAACTTGTAGGATTGATTTTTGTTTTAAAATCTAAATGGAAGATAGATCACTGGCCAAAACAGATCTACAACGTCCACCAATAGTCTGTTGAACTCGTCCTTCCCTGAACTGTTCTAAATCTGTAAAGCAAAATCAGTTCCTACGCTATCAGCCTGGTATGTGCTACTGATTCAACTGCACTGTATGCTATCACCTTCTTTTCTCCCAATCTTTAGCAAAACATAATAGCAAAGTGTCACAGTAGTTTGGCATTTCAGGAAAAGGCCATTATACAGCTGTTTAAAAACATCCCTAGAGACATAGTCTGCAATATACTGATCGGATCTGAAGTCCTGAGTCATATTCAGACTACACAGTACCACAGTAATAACTGCAATGTGTTAAGAAAATGTTTTCTATAACCCACATGGCATACCATTTTGTGCTGTCTGTTTTAAAACATCACAAATATCTGTGTGTTCTACTGCAAAGCTAGTTGGATTGTCTAGTTTTTAACATTAGTCCTGGGTCATTCCAGTACAAAGCCACATTCACCCCAACACTGTTATAGAATTAGTTAAATGTGTCAGTTTGAAAGGTATTCTAAAACTTGACACTTAGGAATAAATTTTCAAAGGTGGACACAATTAGTGCTCCCATATTGTATATATTGTACAATTGGGGAAACTGCATACTCAATTACCTGGTTTGCAAATATGTATTTGTGCATGTGAACTGCTTGTCTTTTTTACACACACACACACACACACACACACACACACACACACCCTGCGTATATAATTACACACAAAATCACTACATTAAAAGATTTATTTTGGTTCCCTTCATGCACCATTCTTTGTTCCGAATGAGGCAAAGCACCTGTGGAAAACTTAGTATGTAATCATGTAATTAAAGACTGTATACATAATACATATGCACAAGGAGACAGAATTAAGGACCGGGGGCAACTGAAATCTGACATTTTTTAACTTCAAACTAAACCATGTTCTTTTTGTGTAATGTTTTGTATATCATTTCCTAAGGATGTGGGGGTGCGATGGGGTGGGGGAGCATTGTTTTTAAGAAAAGGGCCAAAATCAAATCCTATTCTGTACAACCATAACAACCCCCACATCATGCATCAGCATTTGAACCTAGCGCCTTCAGCACTGCAACCCAAATTTCTATCACATGAACTGCAGGACTAAAGACGTTAACTGGGAACAGCAGAAGGCAGTTATTACACGGGGTAGGAGGATGGGTCACTGATGTCATGTGCTGAGGCTGCAGGGATGGTCAGTGGGAGCCTAGTTCAGTTCTCCCCTCACTACCGCACAACAGGGGTAATACATAATTTTTTGTCAAGGTCCAAATTTTTGGGTCAAGGTATAATCAAGGTCCAGACTCCAGAAAAAATAATTAAAAACCCAATAATGATAATAAGTAAATAAAAAGATTTTGTGGTCCATGCAAAAGAGTCTGGTGGTCCAGATTTGGCCTGTGGTCTTCCTATTGACTGCCCAGCCTCAGGAATTGGGTCGCTCCTCTCCCATGTGATACTCATGGGGGACTGGGTCGCTGGGGCCATGTGTTGGATTTAGAGGTTAGTCAGAGGTTAGTCTCTCTCTCACCCCCCACTGCTACAGCTGCTCTGGCAGCTCCCAAGCATCCCCTCCAGTCTATTGCTGCTGCTGCTTGGGCAGCACAGATGCCAGCTCTTTAGAATGTTCTTGTTCAGTGCGTGAAACACGAAGGAAATGGCCATTTTTAACTATTTATATTTTAGAAAAACCTGGGACAAACAAAAGGCACATCTCTAACGCCAGGGCTTTGTCCCCGCTGAATTTCAAAGGCCTGCTGCAAAAAATAACTTCTCAAAAGAAGGCTGCAAGAATCTTTTATAATGGAAAGGATTAGGTAACTTAACTATAGGGGTTTTCTACCAGCTCCCTCTCTAATTATGTGTATATATGTTGTATAATGTTTATATATACACACACATACACACACTATAGACATGTGTACATGTATGCCCACAAATATATACACGTACTCACACTGAGTTTGGAATATTTTCTGATGGCAACTTCAGAAGAAACAGTCTCATCAACAAACCACTACCAAACCACAATCTTACATCCAGAGTTTTGCCCCAGTGATTCTGAATATCTTTCACTCTTTTAAACAACCTAAAGTCATTTAGGTAATTTTCAATTTAATTTTTCAAGTTAAAAAACAAGAAAAGGCTTAGCCAATGGGACCTGAATCCCTTGAGCTCCATGATAATACCATTGCTGTATTTTAAAATATTTCTGGAAATCCATAAATACCTTTCCAGTATATCAGAAATAAAAAAGGATTGTCATATACTGTTATTAGTGAGTTGGAAAAGCCAAAACAGCAACCCAGTGGGAGAGAGAAATGTTAGACTGATATGATTATGAGTCAATGCAGTTTTGCTTGAATCATGGCCATTTATTTGAAAATCTGCTGTCCCAAAATGTTTCCTAATTTGCAAAACCTTTATTTTTTTAACTGGAGATCTTTTATATAAATTTGTTTCCATCACTTTATTCTCAGGAATTTTTCATGTTGGCCCTTGTGTAGCATGATGCCAATAACATCCAAAACAGAGGGCTCCAGGATGTCTGCCATAAGAAAATATACTGGCTTTCTTTATTTTTAAATGTTAATACAGTTGGCAACCATGAGGACATGAATGACATGATTTACAAGTTTGTGGGCCAGACAAAGAAGGATCAAAAGATTATCTGCAAGCAAAGAGTCAACGTTCCAAACAGAGGAAATAGAAATAGAAAAGGCCTCAACTGTACCCAGCCCAAATCTTTTCAACAGTCAAAGGTAAAACAGCAGAGATAGAGGGAAATCTTCTACTCTAGCTCCCTCTAAAGGAGATAAAGCGTAATCATGTGGGGGAAAGAAGAAAATTAAGGCTTACAAAACCCTTTTTCAGATCATTCTCTGTCCAGCTAGGACACCAGTGCAAAATTGGGTTCTCCTGTAGTGTCTGATAAATGGATAAAATTAAGGGGATGATTCCTGGCTATTACCTATGCAGTAAAACTGAAGTTAAGACAAACTCTTCTGGACATAGATGAGTCCTTTTAACCTAAAAAAAGCTTGGCAAGTCTTTTCACACCTCCCTTATTTCATCCCTTCCTACTGACTTCCTAACTCGTCTACCCCACTGTCTTAACTTTCTTCAGCTCTCTCCCTTGTTGTATCTAATTTCTCCTTATTACCTCTCTGCCACTCACTTCCCTCCCAATGAAGAATAGAATAGAAGTATATACACTCACTGTCCCTGAAGTCATCATTTCTCCCAGACCCTTAAATAAATGTCTCTCTGCCATTACCTTTACAACATGAGATTGGAGGGAGACACTGAAGACAGACATCTTCACCACAGTGAGTGGTAGGGACAGCTGGTCACAACTCAACCAAAAAAAATGGAATTACAATGTCTGGTTTTAGTTGTAAACTCAATCTTTGCAGGAAAGAGTCACATTACAGAGTCTTTGTCCTCTAGGCGTTTTTCAAAGTTCGGGTTGCAACCTAGTACTGGGTCGCGGCACGTAAGGCACTGGGTCGCTCTGGTCAGCACCACTGATTGGGACATTTAAAGTTCCATGGGTGGTGCTGCCTGGCTAAGGCAGGCTAGTGCCTACCTGTTCCGACACCACGCTGCACCATGGAAGCAGCCAGCAATGGGTCCAGCTTCTAGGTAAGGGGGCCATGGGGCTCTGTGCGCTGCCCCTGCCCTGAGCACCGGCTCCAAACTCCCATTGGCTGGGAACCAGCCAATGGGAGCTGGGGTGGTGGTGCCAGTGGGCGAGACCCTTGCAGAGCCGCTTGCACACCTCCGCCTAGGAGCCGGACCTGCTGCTGGCCGCTTCAGGCGCAGCGCAGTCCGCGGGGCCAGGACAGGCAAGAAGCCTGGCTCTGCATCCCGGCTGCGCCACTGACTGGGAGCCATCAGAGGTAAGTCTGTGTCCCAACCCCACTCCCCAATACCCTGCCCCAGCCCTGAGCCCCCCCAAACCCAGAGCTCCTCCTGCATCCCAAACCCCTCATCCACAGACCCACCCCAGAGCCTGCACCCCCAGCCCAGAGCCCTGACCACCTCTTGCATCCCAACTCCCTGCCCCACCCCATCCCCCCAAAACCCGGAGCCCCTCCTTCACCCCAAACCCCTCATCCCTAGCCCCAGCCCAGAGTCTGCACCCCCTCTTGCACTCCAACCCCCTGCCCCAGCCCAGAGGCCCCTCCCACACCCTCAACCCCTCATTCCCGGCCCCACCCCACAGCCCTCACCCCCACACCCCAACCCTCTTCTCCAGCCCTGAGCCGCTCCCACACCCCAAACCCCTCATCCCCAGCTCCATTGGGTCGCAGGCATCTACAATTTTCTTCAACTGAGTCCCCAGCAATGTTCCCTCTAATTTTTGACAGGCTGTGTGCACAAAAAATTTCTTCTGTGCAAATTTTTGACAGGCCGTGTGTGCAAAAAATTTCTTCTGTGCATACTGTTGTGCTTCTGTGCAAATTTTTGTGTGTGCAGTGTTTCGCCATGTGTGTGGGGTTTAGGATCTTTGTGCAGGCGCACACGCGCACAGCTTAGAGGGAACAGTGGTCCCCAGGAAAAAAGTTTGAAAACTACTGCTCTAGGTCCTAGGTCACTGGTTTGAATGCAGCATAAGCTGGTTGTGACAAAGCACTTCAGGGGCTGTTGATTGTCTTTGTCAGCTTAGTTATTTGCCTCAGTCTTGTTCCTAATGAACAGGTGTCCACAGTTACCCTTGCTTTCAATGCCTACAGAATCTGTGTGAAGGAGAGTTTTATATTATCAATTCTGAAGAGGGGTGTGTATATTATGTATATTTAAAAAAAAACAATTGTAAGAGTAATCTCCTCCTTCTTTCGGGCTACTTTTACAGATCCCCAGTCTCTTCTTTGCAATTAAGATCCTGGATACCTGAAGAAGAAGTGGGAAATGAAGAGGAGGAGATACCATCAGCCTCTACATACTTGAGCAGTGGTCAATAGATTATGGTTTGGGAACTATTACTCTAAGGATTATCCCTTACACTAACTTCTCTTTGACAGACACATATGACTACTCTCTCTGCTAACCCCATGGGAAGATATATTTCTGTCATTCCTTCCCCTAGCTCAGCTGGGAATGTGAAGGACAGTTTTTAGCAGGGGAATTGAAAGGAGAAAAAGCAGGAACGGGATCACAATGGGAGTGGGATGGGATATTATGGGAATATTCAGCCAAATCAAATACCCTCTGGATATCATAACTGCACAAGTCCCAAAAACAAAGGTAACCTAATGCTGAATATACAACCCTGCTGATTTTATGAGCTGTACAATGAGGATCATGCAGGTATCCCTTTAAGGACATGTACCATTTATGAATACAGCATTCAAGCTGTTAAAAAGAACCATTACAATCTTACACAAACACATACTTTTAAAAACAGTTCTCCAAGTGGATTGTTGACGCAATTCAGGGCTCAACATCATAATTTCTTCTTCACATTTCCAGATTTCTCCTTTTTCTGTACCTAAAAGAGCATTTTCTGAATGCAGTGATTGGGGAAACTGGTCTTTCCCCTGGAGCTCTGCAACCATTTATACAGGCAGTCCCATCAACTGAATAATGAAAGGTCTGTGTTTATGGAGAAATTGTTTAACCAGATGGGCACAACTCCAACCTGCAGCTCTCTCTACCAGCAAAGTCAAAAGAAGTTCAAAAAAATTGAAATGGCAGAAAGTGAAATGGTTTTTGAATTGAAAAGCACCAGGTGCAAAAAAATTATTTTGTCACCCACAACAGCAACAGTTCTAGAGAAGTGCAGAAACTCATATTCAAAACCAGCAACAGCTTCTAAAGTGTGGTGACAGTGATTCGTCACCTCATAATATAGCTGATCAGTGGACAGAAAGGGTGCTGCTGCACATCCCCCAAAGCCACTATTTAAAATATTCTACTCATTTTAAAATTAATTTTAACATACATTATACATTTTTCACATTTTGTGGCAGAAAATGAAAGGTAAATTCTGCCTTGGATGCAAGGCCACCATTAACTTCAAAGGGAGCTCAATGAACACATCTGAGAGCAAAGGATTATTGTTGTTCTTGTTTTATTCACAGCATTGTGAAAAGCTTTCAACAACAATAAACCACAGGTGCAAAGGGATAGGGTTTTATAATATATTACACATGCATACCATGTGTGTTCAAATACACACATACACACTTATCTATCACATGGCTGTGTAATTTATCACATAGATATTATCTCCAAATGTGTGTATTATACACACATACATATGTGTAATGCATACACATTTTTAACATGTACACTCTAATAAACTAAGTACAGATGAATGGATCTTATTTTTTAATTGTGAACAAAATACTCATCGAGTGGATTTTTATGCTAGAAACTTTTGAAATTATATCTATTCAAATTATAACTATTCAACTTTTCAAGTCAACTCATCCAAAGTTTTTATAGAAGATGCATGGTTAAATCCCCTGCACAGCTTTGAAAATCTCAATGGGCAGATAAGCAAATGGAAGTAAATCATGAATACACGTCTATATTCAGATCTTCCAGACACAACAGATACTGGACAAAATCTCATTGCTATTTGATTTATGCTCTTATATTGCTTGGGTACTTTAAACAAATGTTTCAAATTATTTATAATAGCTCATTGTGGGCTCCTTGTTTTTATCATTTCATTAGCTGTTGACTGCAAAAGCGATATATACAATTTACTTTATCTTTTTGCAAACTTCAACAGAAAAAAGGTTATTAAAATTCACCCAGCTGTAGACTTCTCTTTATTCTAATCCTTCTTAGTGTGTCCTTAACCTAAGTTTAAAAGGTTTGAATCTGACATTTGCATTATGTAAGAATCTTTCTTTCATTAAATCCATGCAGGAATTAAAGTGGAAAAAAAACAATACTATATACACATATATTACTGTATGTGCACTACTATTTATATAGAGAGTCTACATGCTTATTTAGTCATCTCAGGAATGCTGTACACAATCCTTTGAGCATCAGTATACTGGCAAAGAGGAAATCTATGTTTGCTTTCATAATAATGCATAAATCTAACTCTAGGGACATACCAAAATTCTTTATTAATCACCTGCAAGTTACTGTAATATATTAACCATATCAAAAACAAACTGTCTTTAACTATACAGTCTCATTTACAATTCCCTAGCTTCCAGTCACTAAATATGAACCAGCCACAGAATAAACAATCAAAACCCTACAAACATCAACTATTCCAAACCAAGCTTTGGTCTCTATTTTTCCTAACGCTTAGATGTTAGTTGTTTCATTTTTGCTGACTGATCATTTAAACTCCTATCTATTATTAAGTCTTTGGGCTTTAGGAGTTTCCGTTCTAACTACTGAGGAATCTGAGATCTCCTTTAGGTTTCCTGGAATGAGAGGTTAAATATTTTTCAAGAGGTGTGAAAAATGAACCATTTCCTTTAGCCTGTCTGTGGATAACTCTTCATCTCTTACCAACAAAAGCAACAGGATAAACCTTCACCACACTAGCATACCGTAGTCTTTAAAACTGAATTACACTACAAGGAAGTAAGAGGTTTTAGACTTTTAAAAATGCAAATCTTGGCAGGTAAGAAAAAAGAACGTATTATTATTATCTGTTTTTTATCTTAAAGCCATCAGTATACCTTTTCAGTAGTATGTTCAGAGAGCTACACACATGTTTCCAATTACAATGATTGATAGTTTAGTGTAAAATATTCACTAAGAAATTAATGAAAGCCAAAATTTGAGGTTTTCCCCAAAATGGTCCAATTTCACACACACAAAAAGTTTTAAATGAAGAATAGGATAACATTAACAAAAATGTAATCATACTACTCAGAAATGGCCTAATTTTAAAGCAAAAACCTCATGATAGTTTAATTCAGTTCAGAAGATGATCCATTTTCTTTTCAAAAACATGTGCCCAAAATTGAATATTTGCATATTTTGGTGCGAAAATTCCATTTTGTGAAATTTTATAAGAACACACAATTTTGTGGGCATGATATCATACAATTTCACAGCTGCAGTCAATGTTGGGCATGTGTGTATATTCCATCGTGGAATATCTATCTATCTATGTATTATCATTTACATTATTTCAAGTCACACTAACAGGAGTATCAGATCTGGAGAATTTTCAGATTCTCAAGGATGAACGTATTCAATGTAATTCAATTACAGCCCCTACCTGCAGACATCCCACTGCACCACCGAGTCCTGATACAGTCGGTGGGGTTCTGCATGGGCACAGCAGCATACTTGCACATTACCATTTGCAATATCAGAACATCCAGGTAAAAAAGAATGAGTTATATTAATTAAATTAGGATGTAATCACACAACCTGTACTCACTTGGTCTCAACAGGACTCTCTGCATGTGTAAGACCTATTTTTACAAGTTAGGGCCACATGATCTAGAACTTTCATTGTACTGCTCCCCAGTGCTAGAGATCTGTCATTTATCTGTAAAGCACCAGGCATATCTACTATACTGAATACATTATAAATACAAAAATAACAGAATTTACTATATAATAAATCACTGTGCTTGAAATCCTGGCCCCATTTAAAGTCATCCACTGAAGTCAATGGCAAAGTTCCATTGACTTTAATCGAGACATGATTTCACCCTGTATATTTACTTGCCTATTTGTTCCCTAGATCTAATATGGAGATATGCCTATCTCATAGAACTGGAAGGACCTTGAAAGGTCATTGACTCCAGTCCCCTGCCTTCACTAGCAGGACCAAGTACTGTACCCTGACAGATTCTTGGCCCAGATCCCTAAATGGCCCCCTCAAGGACTGAACTCACAACCCTGGGTTTAGCAGACCAGTGCTCAAACCACTGAGCTATCCCTCCCCCTATATCAAAGTAGCAGGGCTAATACTCCATTCCTTACACTGGTTTTGAAGTCTATGACTGCTATGCTGGTGTAAAACCAGTGTAAGAGAGTGGAGAATCAAGCCTAATAATTAACAACATTGATCAATTGTCATAATGTAGCTCAAATTCAATAGCCAACTGCAGAGGCAAGATGAGTTTTGTGCATAGGAGCTGCAGTACAATGACATAACTGGGTGAGCTAAAATGGAAGTGAATTATGAGACTCTTTCAGTAGAGGACTTAAGCTGTCATCTTTAATTCTGGATGTCTTCGGTTTTCTGGCTAATTTTAAGTCCTACCCTTGAAGCTTTTTAGCATAGTTTTTATATTCAACAAGATGAGAAAAAGACCAATGAGTTAAATGTCTTAAATTCCGGTGTACTGGTTTTCATATATTTTTTAAAATGAAAACATGTTGCACCGCAAAACACAGGTTGGCAGGTTTTGGCAGAATACAAAAATACTAAGGCTATAAATTTGTTTTAAAAAAAGTTAAATTACTTACAAGAAGTGTCATGATCCTAAAGCAAAGGATTAATATACCATCATAACCTCATCCATAGATAACTGAAATGTCAAGGAACAGCTAAGGAATGTTAATGATCAATAAAGAAGATTTACCTCACAGGTTCAAAGTTGGAGAGCGGTATTAAGTATATGTTCCTTGCAGAGCAGATTTTGTTTCACTTACTTACACTTTGGTTTTGAAAGGACTGGTATGACAAAATGACATTTCAATAGCATGAGATTGCATTCATTGGCCACAAAACTACAAAAGGCATTGCTTTTCCTAGAAACGGAAATCACAGTCAAGAACCTGTAGCTGAATGAAAGACAGTAGATAAACTCTAAGAATTTCGGTGCCAATTTTAATCTCGCTTTAAAGTTTACTGACAGCAGTACTGGGGCTTGAGTAACAGATGAAGCATCTGTTTCCACCCGTCTATCATCCATAATGTAAACGAACAACATCTATAAAAATCTATGCAAGTCTGAGACTCCCAGTCTGACACAAACACATAATTATGTCTGCAGCTACACAGATAGAAAGTTAGAATGCCTTTCTTAACTACATCTAGATATTGACACCCTGCTGTTAGTTGGTCCATTAGCTAACTGTTAAGGACAACTGGTCTGATTCTATCATCTTCCTCAAAATGTTCCTTTTAATTTCCTTTTTAAACTGATACTTTAAAATATTAAGGTCTATTTTGTTATATCTAGGAGAATTTCTTCTTTCCTTTTATTTAATTATCTTTTTGAGAAGTACTGTATGTGAGTCACATGAAACTGAAGAATCAATAAAATATGTAAAATAGTTATTATTTTAGTGCCTAATCTGATAAATAGAGACAGTTCCAAGCTGCAAAGTTTGGGACAGAGTCTGAACTTCTCACAACCGAGGGCTGCTCAGATCTAAGGGTTTTATCTCATGTTCATCTTCAGCAGCAGTGTTTTCTAACAGCTTTAAGATACTGAAAGCAGGTGGAGTACAGACCTGACATGAATGCCTTATATACAGGTGCAGAGAACAAATTTTCACCAAAGTTCTCAATTGGAAATACTAATACAATGAATCTCTCCCATGTCTAATTACAGTATTTAGATAGAGCAGGTTGCATTTCTGATATTACATCTATCATGATATGCCTTATATTATTTCTGACCATCAGAAGGGCAAACAGAATTTTCATAGAGCTCTCCCTCTGCTGTCCTCCACCTGCCCCCACACTTCCCCCTACCCCTACTGCCACTGTACCCAGCCCTGAGCTCTCCCCATGCCGCTCCCGGTTACCCAGACCCTGAACTCTCCCTCTCCTACACCCACATCCACACTCACTCCCCTCCCCCACACTCAGACCCACTCTCTCCCTGCTCCACCCAGGTTCACACACTCCCCTCCTCACACCCTGTCTTATGCTCTTCCCCCTCATCCCATGCACACATTGCCCTGCACCCAGCTCTGAGCTCTCCTCCCCGCACCTAGTCATGTGGTCTCCCCTTCACACCCCCAAACCAGATCTCTTACCCAGAGAGGTGATGTGACAGGACAGTTTGCCCCATAAAGGCCTAATGGTCAGCCCACCACCTCACGTGGCGTGGCGTGGCATGGCCCCTAAGGGTTTCAAGGTCTGATTATACATGAGGACCCAGGAGACATTGGGAGAGAGGAAGTGGTCCCGGGGAATAAGAAGTGTTTGGGAGGAAATCCCATTACTATTTCTTAAAGGGCCCTGGGGCCAGAAGCCTTGCAGAGAGGGCAGGGCAAGGCTCCCCCTCTCACCCCTACCAACTGGGGATAAGCTGGGAGAAAGGGACCAGCATAAAGGCTGCCTCCCCTCTCAGAGTGGATACCAGCAAGGAAAGCTGGTCTGCTGAGCAGCCTGAAGCCTAAGAAAAGGGGCCAGCTGGGGGAGAAGCTGGTTAAGACCACATGGCTGGCTAATCCACAACTCAGCTTCAGAGAGGAGAGGGGAGAGCTAAGGGCTCCTGCTTAGGAGAGACTAGAACATAAGAATGGTCATATTGGGTCAGACCAAAGGTCCATCTAGCCCAGGGGTCTCAAACATGCGGCCCGCAGGCCACATGCAGCCCGCGGAGTTATTTCCTGCGGCCGCCATAGGCACCGACTCCTCTAGCAGCCAAGCTCCAAACATTACTGAGTGTTTATATTTTATTAAAACCCCTCTTTGCATTACAGTTTTTAAAAAGTTAATACATTGACTTTTAATAGAATACTATATTACTCTTCATTTTTTTAATTTTTGACTATACTTTTGTATCATTGTATGAAAAGATTTCAGTGATGCGGCCCTCGGGCCAATTTACTAGTTCTCATGTGGTCCTCGTGATGACTTGAGTTTGAGGTCCCTGATCTAGCCCAATATCCTGTCTTCCAACAGTGGCCAATGCCAGGTGCCTCAGAGGGAATGAACAGAACAGGTCATCATCAAGCCGCCCATTCCCAGCTTCTGGCAAACAGAGGTTAGGGAAACCATCCCTGCCCATCCTGGCTAATAGCCATTGATGGTCCATCATGAACTTATCTAGTTATTTTTTTAATCCTGTTACAGTCTTGGCCTTCACAACATCAAGAGAATCTGATTAAGAGAACTTGGGAGACTCCTGAGTAGGGAGAAAGTGTGGGACTAACTAATATAGTCCAGTTCCAGAGAGGAGAGCTGGGAACTCCTGCTTAAGGAAGGACAGACAGAAGTAACCCAGGGAAGGAAGTGAAAAGGGTTCCAGAAACAGACAGTGTTTACATGCCCAGGAAAGAAGAGTCTCCTGAAGGAAGGTGCCAGAGACCGCTAGTTAGATGAAGCCTGAGATGATGAATGCCCCAGTTGTAGCTGAGAGAGCTTGTACTTACACTCATGGCTCTTGTAAATAAAGGAGACTCTTGGAAGGGGGCACTCTTTGATAAAAAGATCAGCTTGGACTTGTTTATAACTTGGGTGAAGGGAAGTGAGGAAGGACTCATGTGCAGTACCACTCCTGACTGAAAGGAGGCACACCAGGGTGGACCACCATGCCATCACAGGTGGCCAGGCTGAGGCTCACCATCCCCACCAGGGGCCAAGCAGTTCTGGGCGCCTCAGACCCCATCCTCGTTCTGTGTCTCTGCTTCCCCAGGAAGCAGCAAAAGCCTGGATCCAATCCTCCCATCCTCCTGAGAACTGGGGGTTCCTGGTGCCTCATGCTCTGCTTCTCCTTGATGTCTGGGAGTGCCTGGTGCCAATGGATGCTGGAAGAACTACAAAAGCACGTGGGGGGGATGAGGATGAAGCTGGTCCAAGGGATAACAATGTCATGCAAATCTGACCCGGCTGCCCCTCGGTCACACCAGCAGGGAAGGGGCTCCACCATTAGGCACCCCAATCCAGTTGGGGCCAATATTGTGCCCTTGCTTATCAGCTCTCTATTTAGCAAAACCTGACAACTCGTTGAAACATACAATTCTTCTAGAATGGATACACAAAATGTTTGGGGGTGGGGTGTATTCCTGACCTATTTTAGGCTCCAGTGAAGCAAGATAAATAAGCACATGCCTAATGAGTGAGTAGTCCCATTGACTTGTATAGGCCTATTCAGAAGCTTACAATTTGACCTGTTTATGTAAGTTGCAAATGAGGGTCTTAATATGTATTTGGATCAAAATGCAAAACAGACACCCACATTTTTATATGAGCAAGGAGTCAGATAACCTAGGTGCCTCAATCTGCAAGTCCTATGATCATTCGGGATGCATCTGTTCTGGTTTATTTATTCGTTCCTGTGCAGTGAATGTTTTTCTTTAACATTTTTTTAATACAGAAGTTTCTTGAACATATTTTTACTCTTAATAGTACATCTGATTATTTTTAATTCCTCATACCAAACCTCCAGGCACCTTTACAAAAACTATCAACAAACAGTGTTTAGCACAGATTGAATACATTCTAGGTAATTTGTCCTATGACATGCAAATACTAAGAAGTAGGATACACTCAGACAGATTCCTTCTCTTATTGAGGGGTTAGGAGAGGGTCCTGACTTAAATTAAAAGTATCCTCTGGAAAGAGGAACAGAGAGTGTGGCTAAAGCAGTCTGCAGTTAAAATTACAAATCGTCCTGTTCCAGAACCCTGAAATCCATGTTAGCCAGCCTCTTCCTGCAGCTCCTAACTTGTTTCTTTTTGTACCTCAACCTCCTACGGGTCCTTTATACTTAACATACTCTTTTACCCATCCTCATACGCCTATTTTCTACCTGCGTTTGTACAGCAATATGATATCAGCATTAGCCCAATGCAAAAAAATCCACGAAAAAAGTGGTTGTTCAAATCTTTCCTTGTATTAAGCTGAAATGCAATACAAGTAAATGTTTCAATTAGAAAATCTTTACAATAATAGTCTAACCATTATTCATTATTTTATGTTTATTGAAGCAATATTAATTATGACGGGATAAACTCATTCGTTAATAATGAAGATGCCAAGTGTACTTCAATGGGATTCTTTTGTTCAGTATTTATTAAAAGGACTATTATTTTAAAGGGATTCCAAAAATATAAATACATAATGTTAAACTGAAATCCATACTTCAGTTATGTTTGTGAAGCAACTGGCAAGGTTTGCTTAAGAAATTTCATGCCCGAGCTTTAGAAGTGCGCACCCTAACCTTCTTTGACACATAATTCAAGATAAACACTTTCTTCATGACAGACATTTCAAGAGATCAAAGAGTGGAACAAAGGCAGAGGGTGACATGAAGCACAAGTTCTGGACCATTAAGATGAATGGATAGATTAGCTGGAAAATTCATGATGACACATTGGGCTGGCTGAAGTGGCTCTGTTTATGTAATTACAGCTTGGGTGCTTCGGGGACATGACGCTCTAAACAACAATTTTACAGTAGTGCCCCTGTAGGAGAGCTCCTGCAGTATTTCAGCAAGCCCGTCCATCAATGCCAATCAATGCAATTTACCTGACATCGCATTACAGGTTTTAAGCAGTTAGATGTCATCTAGCAGAGGACAAATAGTTCATTAGAAAAACTGTTATGGAACAAATACAACCTTTATGCACAACATTCCAAACAACATTCAAGTGTATTGCCAAATAGGGCTAAATAAAAGTCAAACAAGTTAAATTAGCTATAATGGAGTGCGCTCTTTGTATAGCCCGATCACCCAACTGGCCCATGTTTATGATTTATTGACAAACTGCAAGACATTATGTTCTGCTTGCTAAACAAAAACATGTTTTGTAACCCATATCCCAGATACAGAGAATGAGATTGGGAGTGTTGCTTTCACCTCTGAAGCTTTCTTTGTGATGTGAATAAGAAATAAACAAATGGTTTGTTTTGTTTGCTGAAGCTCAATGTGTTCAGCCCACCATCTAAATTAATGTTTTCAGCAACGTTGTAGACCATAAGATGGACTTTAGAGCATGCCATGACATCAAAAACCTGGCCAAGGTTTCTCTTTCAATGGCAGTTTGAAAGGATATGTAATTCATTAAAACTGTGATTTATGAGATTCTAAGTGGAACCACACTCACTGATTTGCTGGTGATTACAAGAAGAAAGCTATCCACATAGCTGGCAAAACCGACAGTGCTGGAATATAGAGATGATGGGGTAGGGGGAGGGAGAGAGCTAGTGTTTCTTGAACTTGTTCACAGGTGCCTTCCATTGCTCACTATCAAACAGATGCATTCTTTTCATGCTAGGAACTCCACTGCACATTTCTCAGAAAAGCAGAAGGTCTCCTCTAAAGCTAGAAGTCACTCCCCTAGAAATGAAAAAGCAGAAGTGATAGGGAGCAACCCTGCAATGGCAGGAAGATGGACTAGCTCAGTGGGTCCTCATATTTTCCCCCATAAGGTGGATAACATTGTTGCCTGTTTGCAAGAGATTGTTGCCTGTTTGCAAACTAGGGTGACCAGATGTCCCGATTTTATAGGGACAGTCCTGATTTTGGGGTCTTTTTCTTATATAGGCTCCTATTACCCCCCCACCCCCTGTCCTGATTTTTCACACTTGCTTTCTGGTCACCCTATTGTAAACACAGAGACCACCTTCCTTCTCACTCACAGTCACAGCCTCCATGGCAAGAATAGCAATTGCTTACTTGGAAAGGGAATATATGAACAATAATGTATTTTTAGATTCTTTAAATGCCATTTAACTGCTGGAAACAAGGAGGATAATCAGTACCTTGTAGCCAATCCTGGAATGCCAGCGAGTGCTCCACAAAGCCCAGTTTGCATTCTAGTCTAGATGTTCACACAGCCTGGGAACTACTGCACTAGATGTCCTCGTAGGTATTTCTCATTTCTAATTTTTTTATTGCTATTTTGTCATTGTGGGTAACAGCCACAACAATACAAAGGGAAGCATTTTACTACGTTAGCAGGATTTAGGGGTTACAGTGGACAAGCAACTGAACATGAGCTCACCGAACAATACTATGGCAAAAAGGGCTGATGTGATCTTTTGCTGGAGTAGAAGTGTGATTTTACCTCTGTATACTCCATTGGTGAGTATCCTGGAATACTGAATACAGCTCTGGTGTCCACATTTTAAAAAGGATTATGAAAATTTGGAGAGGGTGCTGAAAAAAAAAGCCACAAATATAATTTGAGGACTGGAGAAAATGCCTTTTAGTGAGAGACTTAAAGAATCTGTTTAGCTTTTCAAAAGGGGGCCTGAGAGGCGACTTGATTACAGAATATAAAAGTACCTTCATGGGGAGAAAATGCTGGTATTAAAGCATTTTTTAATCTAGCAAAGAAAGGCATAACACGAACCAACGGCTGGAAGCTGAAGCCAGACAAATTCAAAATAGAAATCAAGCACACATTTTTAACAGTGAGGATGATTAACCACTGGAACAAACTACCAAGGGAAGTGGTAGGCTTTTCATCTCTTAATGTCTCCAAATCAAGACTGGATGCCTTTCTGGCAGATATACTTTAGCCAAACATAAGTTATGCTTTAGTCAAACATAAGTTATTGGGCTCAATATATAGGTAAGTGGGTGAAACTTAATGGTCTGTGCTATACAGACTAGATGATCTAATGGTCCCATCTGGCCTTAAACTCTATGAATCTATACAGTAAGAGAATTAAAGCAAAAATGGCAGAATATTAGTTCCAAACACCAGTGTTAAATTGAAGTGACCATACAATGCATTTCCACTTCTGGGTTTGATCTTGGGGCCACATACCAGCTGCTTCACTGGCACAGGACAACCCTCATCTTGGTGGATCAGGCCCCTGTGTAGAGGATGCCAGTGCAGAGGCTGTAGCCAGGATGAAGAGGTAATTGCCAGGACTCCTGTACTCCCAGGCTCCCTTAGGAAGCTGAACCAACACAGAGCAGCCCCAGGCATCTCTGCATGAATCCCTCCTAGCTGCACTGACTGCTCCTCAGCCATGGCAGGAAATCCGACCCTCTGTCACATCAAAAGCACACCCTCCTTCAAGACTCTGCCCTGGGGCCACATCTGCTTACATCTCTGCCCTTGTGTCCTACTACAAACCCATTAAAGTTATATATTTTATCAACTGCAACAACCTTACAGTCTCTTCCAAGCTGTGCTCCAGCAAGCCTCACTGGTGTAACAGTTCCATTATAAAACAACATAAATTAGAGCAACTCTTAGGCTGTTCTAACTAGTAAGGCAGGAAATCAGCTTAGAGCCACATATGCCTCCCCACGGGTTGTGTCAAGCATGACTGGCACAACTAAGGATTGCCTAGCATCCGTAAAGCACTTTGGGCAGCTTCTGGATAAAAGGTGCTATAGGTTGTAAAATTAAAATATTATTTCCATCATTATTAAGATTTTTTTCCTGGAGAAGCCACGTTGTCAGGGTTTGAAACCAAGAAAGAATGGATGCAAACACCATTTAATTACTTCACGTGATATTAAGTCACCATTATCATCATTCTGTTACTAGTATGAGAGATGCTAGCTGCACTACTAATGTTGATAACTTAGCATATGCTTTTTATGCATCATTTAATTACCCAGTAGAATGCACTGCCACAGGATACTATTGATGCTAGTTATTTAGTCAGATTGAGAAAAGGATTAGACATATATATGAATAAGGAACGGCATTTGATGTTATTCTAGCTACATTAAAACATAAGCAATATCAGTCCTCATGCTTCAGGGCATAAACTGATTGCCATCTGAGGTTAGGTAGGAATATCTTGCCCATTTCATAATTGGCTGGGCGCATTATGGGTTTTTTTACCTCTCTGTGACTCATCAGTTACAGTATGCACAACTGCCTAGAGGCATACAAAAATAACATGTTTTAATATTTTGTGTAAAACATAATACACATTAACTTGCCCAATATCGTATCCTTTCATTGTATAATATCCTTTAATACTTTGGTAAGTGAAACTTTTTGTTGCTGTAAAATCTAAGAAGAACACTGAGAGAACATGATAAATATTACATATAATTTGATAGTATCATACAGGACTCAGTTCATCGTTCAATAGAATAAGTCAACAGCAGTCCTAACAGTTCAGGATCATTCTTCACTGCAAAGTCAAACTGCATGCACAGGATTTTAATTTTCTAAAGTAAAATGCTGGTCCATTCATTACTTTTATCAGTAGCATACCCTGGTATTTATTCTACTTTCCCCACATTTTTAGACCAAATTAGCCCATAAATAGCCCTCAAATTCATGAAAGCAAAAAGTTTATCTGGGAATTCTATGACTATACAATGCCATATATCCATCATTAAGTTTACCTAATTTACAATGATTCGTGTTCCTGTTTTGAAAATGATAAAGGTTCTCCAAATTATAAATTGTAAAAACCCATCACTGCGCATGAAGAGACACCTAATGAAGAGTGATAGATAAAACCTAGTTTTGTGCACACAAGTAACAGATTGTTTCTGTTTACATCATATCTATATTTAGAAAATGGGAAAAAAAGTAAGCCAGACCAGTTAGTCTGACCTCAGTAGTATGTAAGGTTTTAAAACAAACTGTGAAGGAAAGAATAATTAAATTAATGAAGGTAAAGAGTAAAGGGGATATAATTCAACTAAGGTAGATCATGCCAAACTAATATGATTTCTGTTTTTGAGAAAATAACTGATTTTTTAGATAAGGGATGTGCAGTAGATCTAAGAGCTTGTCTATACTTAAAACGCTACAGCAGTGTTTTGTAGTGCTTCAGCGACCGACAGAAGGGGTTCTCCCGTCAGCATAGGTAAACTATCTACACCGGGGATTAGCTTGGTTTAACCGCATTACTCAGAGGTGTAGATTTTTCACACCCCTGAGTGATGCAGGTATATTGACTTAATTTCCTACTGTAGACCAGGCTTAATATGCTTGGACTAAGTAAAGCATTTGACACAGTACTACATTGGAAATTACTAGTTAAATTAAGGAAGATGGTGATCATTCCAAGCATTGTAAGGTTGATAAGGAAAAGGTTAAAGGGGAATGGGCAACAGGTTGTGAATTATCAGAATGTTGGGAGGCTACTAGCAGAGTTCCTCAAGGATTGGTCTTGAGATAAATCAATATTTTTATTAATGACCTGGTACAAAAAGTAGGAGTGTGTTAATGACATTTGCTAATGGTACACAATTGGGAGCCATCATCAATACAGCTGAGGATGGGAATATTACATAGTAAGATCTGGATGACCTTGAAGACTGGAGTGTCAGAAATGGGATGAAATTCAATAATACAAGGTAAACTTAGGATCTAACAATAAGAATTTCTGCTACAAGCTGTGAGCTCATCAGTTGGAAGTGACAGAGGAGAAGAGAGACTTCGGTGTGTGGATCAAACACAGGGTGTCTATGAACCACCAGTATGATGGCGTTGTGGAAAAGGCAAATGCAATCCCAGAATGTATTAATCAAGGCTTTTCCAGTAGAGATTGAGAAGCATGAATGCCATTGTACAAGGCAGAGATAAGACCTCATTTGGAATACTATGTACAGGAAGTACATCAAGGAAGATAAATTTAAACTGGAACAGGTGCAGAGAAGAGCTAGTAGGATGAACAGGGGAATGGAAGACCTATTGTATAAGAGGAAACTGGAACTGCTTGGCTTGTTTGGTCTATCAAAAAGAAGGCTGAGAGTGAATATGCATTCAGGAGGTATATAGCAGGGAGGTTAAAGAGCTATTTAAGCGAAAGGACAATATTGGCATGAACAAATTCAGGCTGGAATTTAGAAGGTTCCTAACCATAAGAGAAGTGAGGTTCTGGACTAGCCTCCCAATAGGAGCTGTGGGGTCAAACAACTTAATTTGTTTTAAGAAACAGCTGGACAAATGTATGAATCCAACTGTATTATGGGGTTGCTTCTGATGATAAGGGGCAAGACTCAACAGGGCTCACTTCCAGTTTATGTCTTATATTCCTAAAAGCGCATTCTTCAGGGCTTCATCTGGCCACCTGCAGGGGTCAGGAAGGAATTTCCCACCCCCCTCCAATGTATTCTGAGAGGGTTTGTTTTAATCCCTTTCCTCTGAAGCATCAAGGGTGGCATGGCTGGAGATGAGCCATTGGACGGAGAGGGCCAGTGCTGTGAGGTGGCACTGAGCACTCTCCCTCTGAGGTGCTTGGCTGGCTGGTTCTTGCTCACATGTTCAGCATCTAACTGATGCCCATATGTGGGGTCGGGAAGGAATTTTCTCTCAGGTGAGACTGGCAGTGACCTAAGGGGGTTGTCGCCTTCATCTGCAGGTCATTTGTCAGGATTATCTGTTTATATCTCACTTAACCATTTCCCAGTCACTGCAGGGCCTCACACACTGGTGCACCTCAGTCGCTCCTATTCTTTGCCTGTGGCACACAATACTCTAGTCTCCTGAGGGATGTAATACTTTGATCTAATTTCGGTTTGGGGTTTTGTGTGGGGTGCTGGGTGGTGTTGGCGGCCTGTGATATACAGGAGGTCAGACTAGTTGATCTGCTGGTCTCATCTGTCCTTAAACTCTATCACTTTATGACTCTCTAACAAGATCAATCATTCACCTAGTGCCCTAGAGTCACAGGAGGCAGGTATGCTGGTCTGGTACACCACAAACAGTGAGGGGGCTAAGTAGCCCAAATTAAAAGGTTAGATTGTGCAGCAGTTTAACAAATCAGACTATTTTCTTGCAACTAACATGCATCAAACTAGAAGAACTATAGATCCTTTGGGACTTTGCCTGGAGCTCTAGTTGGTCTACTGATGTCGACTCCTGTAAAAGCAGGAATGTGCTCCAGCTAACTAAAGAGCTAGCCAACGCTGAATTAGCACTTGCATTTGGACCAAAGTAGAAGAGGAAGGGAGAGAATCTCTCAAGAACAACAACAAAAAAATTGGCTGCAAGTTCTTTGCCTCTGTCAGTAAAGGATTGGCAAAAAAAATCCCCTCTCTGTGTAAAGTAGAAAAGACAATGCCACATTAAACTGCATTTGTAAAACATAGATATTTTTTAAAAAATCTTGAAGGCAACATTTCTTCAAATGACTTGAACTTAACTCTTCTGCTCTGTTAACAGAGAAAGTTAAGTTGAAAAACAAAACACGGGTCCCTAAGCCACTCAAATCTATACGATTCTATGGATCCTGAGTTCACTTACCTCCTTTTGAACACTGCCAGGTAGGCTAGGCCAGAAACAACATGTGATTTCCTCTTCCCAGTTCAGAGGAATTTGAGTTAAGAGTTTGCAAAAGGTATAGCCGGAGGATTCTCATGCTTGAATTTGATTTAAAGATGCAGTTTAAATTTGCAGCTGTTGTTAAAAAAAAAAGGGGAAAATAGCTGACCGGCATAAACTCAATGTTCAGTGCTTCTGGCTAAACTTTCACTAGTGATCCAAGCTCAGTAATGCCAGGTCCTACCATGACAGCTTGTCTGCTTCCAGCCCTTCTTTCCAGTGACCAAGGAGCCAGTTGGCTTGTTAAACTTTCCATTACGTTAGGAACAATCTACTCTCCAAATCACACAGGTACTGTAAGTGATGCCATTAATTTAGTCTGCCGTGCAGTTCTTTTCCTTTTATTGTGGGGCCCCCCTACCCTACTTCTCCACTTCTATAAGCACTCAGCAAAAAGAAAGACAATGGGACTGATTCTCCATTAGCTTGCCCCATATGTTGTCATTCACACCAGTGCAAAGTGGGTGTAGAAGGCTGCCGTTTTCATTTAGTAGTATTTACACCCACTTGGCTCTGGTGTAAATGACTGCAGATCATGCAGGTTAATGGAGAAATGGCCGATTTATACATTAACCTTCCTTTTGATGAGCATAAATAGTTGAGCATAAGCTATTCTTTCCTCTGTTTAATTCAAGAAGATGTGTTGCTTTACACTCACTAGCCAATTGCTTATCTGATTTTAAAAGGTAATCCTTAATCAGAAAGGTAATAATGTTCTGTTACTCTTTACTACCAGTGGCAATATCCCCCAAGTGGTGAGATCAGGTACGCAAGAAGTACCTCAACAGATCCCCAAAGGTGGATGGGAGTAGATTTAGGGTCACATAAGCTAAGCAAGGAGTCTCCACAACATTTGGATATACTTTAGGTAAAAAGCATCTCGACTTCTGGGTGCTAAAGCACATTTCATTTACAAGGGCATCATGCAAAGTCTATTGAAATGTTCACTTAGCATTAGTTTCACTGACATATTTACTCTGTTAGTTTTTTGTAGCCATAGACAGTTTTAAAGGAATTGTGAAAAGCAATCAAATTTGAGGTGTAAGTTTTTACTTTAAAGGGCATTGAGGGCTTTAACAAAAGAGTGTAATGTTTCTTTAATATTTGTCCTTATAGCTAGCTTATTTCACATTGCAAATTCTACGATCCCTATTATTCCTCCTAATAAAAACCAGTGCATTTCCCTCTAGAGGTAACCTGGCAAAAGGGCTCAATCTGTTGGAAATTCACCAAAATAAATACATAAAATTACATTTATTCTTTGAGTCTTTGAGTATTAGATTGGTAAATCACTGGTGTTTTCCAACTCTCCCTACAGGATTTTGCACTCTTTGGTAACCTCCTAATTTAAGCAGAAATAACAGCAATAGAAAGATCACACAAAATTGTCTCTGAATTTAAACTCAATGATCTGATGCAGTCTAAAATTTTCCTGGGATTTGTTTATATTTTAATTTATTAAAAGCCGAAGTTACATAGTCAATGGAGCTTGCAACACATATGCAACAGGTAATCCTCAAGGAAAATATGCTCCACCTAGTATCCCGTTTTCATCTGACATTTATATTTATCATTACCCTGCTCTATGTTTTGGAAAAGCATTTAAAGGACATTTTATTTTTAATGGATTTTTTTTAAGATGATGGCGTTGCAGATACAAATAAGCCAGATCCAAGACACAACATTTGGATTTGAACGTCTCTTAAGTTGGGGAGCGTGTGCTTGGATCTGGTGGTTTGGTCCATTTCCAGTTGTGGCAGCAAAGACAGCCATTTAGAAAAGGCACAGTAACACTGGTTGTCCAGTGTAATTCCCTAAAGTCTCATTAGTTAGAATCTCGCTGTCGCTCTCATTCCAGAGTTAGTATGGCTCACTCAGTGACACATTTGCCTCTGGGCTAGAACAACAGTCCTTAAGGCTGCAGCACTCTTCATTTTCAAAACACTTTACAAACATTAACCAGTTACTTCTCACAACACCTATGTGAAGTAGATACGCATTAACCCCATTTTACACGCAGAGATAGGAGGTGGAGAGTTTGTGACTTACCCCAAGGTCACGGAGAGAGAGCAAGTGACGGTCAAGGTGAAAACTACAGGTCTTACAGCACTTGCAGGAAAAACACCAGGAAAAAGAGAGGATAATTCCAGTGTCTTGGCTAACCATCACAAGTAAATAGGCTCTAAAGCCCAAAACACGGTGAGGGCACAACAGTTGCCTCATTTGCCTACATAGTCACTGCACTGCAAGTATGTAACTAATTGCATCCAATGCCTTGAGGTACCTTGACATCAAAAAGTTCCTCTGCTAAGCCTACTTATATTTTATTCTATACCTGAATGCCTAGATATCTCCATTTTCAAACAGACATTGGGCACTGGGATTTATTAGCCATTACACAGGTCGATGGGATAGAAGATTAATCCAAAAGGTATTTTACTACAGATAACCACCTTTGTTTATGAACAGGTAACAAAATTCAATTTAAAATCTGAAGGAGATTCCTGAACACCACCAAGGTCACACACCACATATTCTATACAGCACACTCAATTTCCGTCTCTCCTCATAATGAATGGCAAAGTGGAGCAATGGTAACATGGCTGCATCACTGTATTGTGTAATTGTGTATGAAAGGTATAAAGCTACTTGGCATCTTGTGGGTTATAATGCATAATGAAATCAAGCCAAAAAGCTAAACAAGGGTTTAGCTTATTAGCAACTTTATTTTGAGTCAGTATTTTAGAAGACAAGGTTTCCTTTCATTTTCTCCATGTATTTATACTGTGACTAACCTTTTTCAGCATTAAATCTGTGGATGGATGCATCATCGAGCAGCACCCTCCCCAACCAAAACCAAGAGAGAACCATCAACTGTTCCATAGACATTCATCTAGCACGATGCATCTGGCACCCTTCTGCACTAGCCCCCGCCTCTGCCTTTAGAATTCACGTCTGCACATTAGCTACCGTCAGTCTTTTCCTCCCACTTTCTAATAGTGTGAAGTGAAGTTTCATAAACAGTGAAGTGTGTTAATTCAAACAAAATACAAGACAGCAGTTCTTTCTAGGCGGTAAAGCCCTGTCTGCATATTTCAGCTGTTGCATAATTGTTACCTTTAGCCCATAAACTTCAAGGTCAATTCAAGGTCAAGAAGAAGTGGTTAGCACATGTAACGGGAAGGAATGTAGCTAGAAAGAATACATTTGAGAAAATACAATGATTGTTTTTGAATTTTTATCAAATTTTCTTCAGAAAATGTATGTTATACAGTACTTCAAAGCAAAATGTATGCATGTATATACTATTATATGTACAATCACTGAATATCTAGAACTAGGGTGACCAGATGTCCCGATTTTATAGGGACAGTCCCGATTTTGGGTCTTTTACTTATATAGGCTCCTACTACCTCCCACCCGCTGTCCTGATTTTTCACCTTTGCTGTCTGGTCACCCTATCTAGAACACAAGATTAACATATCATTTCTGTATGCCAAATTCTTTTACTTCCCCCTTTAACCTCCACATAAAGTGTTCGTGTTTATGATTGCGGAAGGGCAGAACTCAGCTGGCCATTCAAATATGGAACCATTTATTCACAGGGGCCATGTCCGATCATTCAAGGTCCTTATGAAGACAAAACACTATTAAGACTGGCATCCCAGACAAGTTCCTCCATACTGAAAAAGCTATCGGTGTTATGTTTAAAACCAAGTGCATATGATTTTATTTAATTTATATTTCTCTCCATCATTTCTAAATGATGAATTCTATATGCCAGCCATAGCGTGGACAAACTTCTCATTACAATATAGATATTTGCTCCCACACAAAATAGCAGCACATTGTATAATCATGAAGAAAACATCTCAAAATATTTAGAAGTATATTACTGCATACAATAGTGTGTGTGAAGTAATAGTTTAAATTTCATGCAAAAGCGGGTTCAAAAGCTGACTGTTTTTATGCTCCATTTTCACTTGCATGCTTGTTGATACCCAAGATACAGCAAATAATGTCATCAATTTCCTTACAAAGGATTAATTTGCTCCCTGGGAATAAAAGGTTGTGACAGTAGCTTTTGGATCACTCGACAACAGAATCCAGCATTTATAACGAGGCTCAGAAGCACAGGGGAAAGGGGGGAAAAGTCATTTACTTAGCATTCTTTAATTCTTTGAGGTATAACAAGAATATGTCATGATTTATGGCTGAATAGCACATTTATTTTGCTCACGAGAAAAGCCTTTCATAAGCTGCTCATTTCTGTGGCACTTTAGAGTTATGAGATCTAAGTCCACTCATAAATGTGGTGTCCTGCTGAAAGCTATCAGATAGCCTTTCCGTTACAAATAATAGTTGTATGTACTGCAAGGTTTCTAAGTCTCTGGGTTAAAACTTCTAAGTACCATCGAATGATGTTGTATAAAATTATTTATTGTATTGCTTGTTTTTGAATATGGGATAATTTATTTCTAATTAAGCATTCTTACCCTGATTTGATTACATAAAAAGCTAGTTTTGTAACACAATAGCGCGTGAAGGTCAGTATGGCTACAGGAGAAACCTTATATACTGTGACAAATCCAATAACCATCAGGGTATTTGGTTCATAGAAATACAGCATTTCTTAAAATATTTTGCTGATTCGCTAAGGTATTGGTAGACATTTTGCTGACTGTGGAGCCTGACCTTCATTGAAAGGCATACAGAATATAGTGTGGCTGTCAACAAATTTGCTTATGAGATGAAAGTTTGCACTTTGGGGAAGCCAAGGGTATACTGGCAGAACAAACAGACGTGAAGACACAGGGGCTGCTGAAAGAAAGGGAAAAAAATGAAAATCAGCTACTTTTGATCTCTGATTTCACATCTGTGTCTATTTGCAGAAACTGGAAAGGTTGAGTTGGGCTTTCCCTTTGCTGGGCACTCTGAGAAACATTTTTAGTGTTGTTTACATTTAACCTTTTTAAATTTTCATTAACTTTAGAAAATGTAAAGGCATTAAGGATGTTAATCGCCATTACATTTCAAGAAGTTAAAACATGGTCGTGATCAGCAATGTACACTTCAGTCTGTAACTTGTTGGTACAATTGAAAAATGTATTTAAATACAGTATGTTTAAATCTCAAAATAAATAATTAGGAAAAATACCATCCCAGAGGAACACACACTAACTTATTCCAGAAATTAGTTTCAATTTTCTGTAAAAGTGTCTCACAGTAGTAAAAGTAAAGGTACCCTCCCTCCAAAAAATTTTAATCATAAGACTTTAGCTTCCCCTAGAGGCTTCTAGCTTGTAGCCTGCCTTCTTTCCATTTATGTTGATTTAAGTTCTATTCCTTGATAAGGGAGAAGAATTTCAGATGCACTAAGCTAGGTTTCAAATGTTTATTGATTTCACATTTTTCGGTCATATGACACTGTTAGAAGAATATCAGGAGAGAGATGCAGACAAAGTAATGTTTGTGCTAGCAAAAATAATTGTCACATGACTGTATTGTTCTAACCACTATAAAACAAGTTAACACGGCCCGATGCAAAGGCCTTTGAAGTCAATTAGATTCTTTCCATTGACTTCAAAGGGCTTTGTATCAAGGCCTTACTGTTTTGCGTATCACAGCATGAAAGTGAGATGGGGCATCAAGCCATTCATATTTCCATCAGTTTTAAAAATGTAAGGGACAAATCCTGTTCTTAGAGCACAATATAAGGAAAGCCATTGCTCTCTCATGTCAAAGTTGTATTGATGTATAGACTACATATCCACTACATTTTTCCTGCATGCTGGGCGCTGCTGCACAGAGCATGGACCATTTGTGTGGATGTCCTAGCTCCTGCCTCATTGTACAGTAGAATCACTCAGGTTCCTCTGTGTTATCCGGTACATCCACACTACCCGCCCAATTCGGCGGGTAGCGATCAATGTTCTGGGATCGATTTATCGTGTCTCATGTAGACGCGATAAATCGATCCCAGAAGCGCTCCCCGTCGACTCCGGAACTCCAGCTCGGCGCGAGGAGTAAGCGGAGTCGACGGGGGAGCCTGCCTGCGCCGCGTGGACCCGAGGTAAGTAGTTTGTAATTCGATCTAAGATACTTCGACTTCAGCTACGCTATTCACGTAGCTGAAGTTGCGTATCTTAGATCGATCCCGCCCCCTAGTGTGGACCAGCTCCAAGAAAAGGGCAAGTCAGCAAATATTTTCAGCATGATTAAAAACACTGGTTCTCATTATTCTAATGACACTTTTTACTGGCAAACGTACATGATTTGTTTAATTTTAATCAGATTTCTGCACAGTGGTAAAGCTTGGAAGACAGTACAGTCCTCTCCAAACCACTGCAGCCCAAAGCTGAAAAGCAGGTTAAGAAGAAACACGCCAACAACAAAGCTACTGCATGCATGGTCATAGTACTTATGGGGATTAATGGTGGGTCAGGATCCCATGGCTGCACCTGCAAAGCTTGACACTGTGATATTAGTTAATATCCTGCATAAATTATATTCCTTCTGTTTTAAAAGCAAATAAAAAATAGCTGTGTGTGTTACTGATCTGTATTCCAGGGAAACTTGTGCAGTTTATCATTATGGCAATGGACTATGCCAAACTAATCCCTTGTGGCAGGGCTTCTCCCTATTGCTTAAATAGAATTTAAATTCAAAGCTCCCACCATCCTTTTTTTTTTTTTTTTTTTTTTTGCTTGGAGGGAGTTGGGGTTTGTTTTGTTTTGTTTTTTTAAGAAGGGGAAAAATCTAAGAGCATGAAATCAGAAAATTCAAAAAGAAATATATGGTTCACTATGCATGTACTGTATTCAGAAATAAGGAGAAAACTGAGCTGTCCACCAGTTTAAACTGTTTGAATATTTTGATATGTCAAATAACGATATAACATACAACAAGCCAAAATCATAATGCTGGATAGGAAGGGCCTTGTGCCTTTGATCTGGGTTCAGATTATGAAGCCAGATCTGGGTGTGAATTTCACCCTAACTCCTATTTTAATAATGGATTAAATAGGTTCAAGCACCCAAGAGCATAGTTGGATCAAAATTCAAATCCAGATCTTAACTAGTGGGTAATAGGCCTCAGCAACACAAAGTATACAGATGAAGAACTTGTAAAGTTTGTTTGAAAATAGAAGATTCGGTCAATTATTTCTCAGCAGCAGCTCATAAATCACAACTATACAGTGGTGTTTGTATGACAGTCATATTACTATACAGAAATAATGGTGATCAAGGATCAAAATTTTTCCTTTCTGATGACTTCCCAGAATCAGTACTATATTGTCTTTAGGTCCTGGGGGGGAAAATGGTCCCTCAAAGTATATCTGCCCATGATATGTCATGAAATACTCAATCTAAAAAATAACGTAACTCTGATCATCATGTTGCTTTTGTCTAACCTCCAATTTCAACATGATTTAAAGTAGTCAGTATCTGATGAATTGCTACATTTAGAGACTAAAATCTTGTTTTTTTAAACAAATCATAAATAAATTAGTGAACCGCACACATGAATAGCTATATTCATTGTTACTTGTGCATGCAACATGATTTATACACCTGATTTGTTCAAAAATCACTTCCTTAGTGTCTTTTGTGACTAGAAAGATTTTAAATTGTAGATTACAGAAGCACTGTTTTCTAGCTTTAGCAGTTCTGTTGAGAGTACCTTCTAAAATTATATTTGAACTGAAATGTAGGAATGATGTCGCAAGAATGCAATCAGAATGGTATGGTTTTATCATCTTAACTCAAGCTTTTAGGTCTAGAAACAACTGTAATTTACTGTTGAAAGATGAGATCTCCGGTTTTCCAGAGGTAGATAATAGTCATTTCTTGCCTTGATTATTTACGACATACCCAATGTTCAAAATGTCACTGGTTCCTTGGCATAAACAGAACTTTTTTTTTTTGGCACTGCTCCGGAATTCAATATAGCAAGTCCCTAGGCTGGTATCAGTTTCATTTGCATTCCATGATACTGACAGAGCCTCGTTGCCTTGTTTTTCACATGTAATGAGAAGACTGATCTCCCAAATTCTCTGGGACTATGAGAGAAATGTGTGTTTTAATATGGACCTGATCTAATAACTGCACCACATAGAGAAATGCTCATTGAACTCACAGCAGTTCTGTGCACAAAACAACTGCATAACTGGACCCTAACCCCCTATTGGGAGTAATACTTGCATTTCTGACCTTTTCACAACAAGGTCAGTTTATAAGAATGCAAATCAGTCAGAAAAGGAACAGGAATCTACTTTCATTTTGACACCAAACAACAGAAACAGTAGGATAAATGGGCAAAGAACAGATAATATGCAAGTTAACCTAAATCAATCACAGCTAAATACACCCAGAAAAATATTTTCTGTTCTTTAAATGTTCAAGGTAAATTAGGGTTAAGGCTGATCATGGTGGGACCACGAGATATACAATATTCTTCCTCCCAAAACAGAAGAGAATAGGGAGTATTTTTATTGGTACTGGGTTAATGAATAGCTAATAAAAACGGTATCTCTATATTTCTAATGTATTATTTTCTATTTGTATTACAGGTGCACCTAGTGCCAAGCCAATAGCAGGGTTCCATCATGTGACACCCTATACAAACACATAGCAAAAGTTATCCCTGCCTTGGGTTTTTATTCCAAATAGACAAATCAGACAAAGGGTAGGAACAAGGGGAAAACATACAAGTAGACCGGGGCGGACAACCTGTGGCTCCAGAGCCGCATGCGGCTCTTCAGAAGTTAATATGTGGCTCCTTGTATAGGCACCAACTTCGGGGCTGGAGCTACAGGCACCAACTTTCCAATGTGCTGGGTGGGAGGTTGCTCACGGCTCAACCCATCACTCTGCCACAGGCCCAGTCCCTACTTCACCCCTTCCCCGAAGGCCCCCTCTCCTTCCTGCCCCTTTCTCAGAGCCTGCCATGCCCTCGCTCCTCCCCCAAGAGGCCTGGGGAAGGAGGGGGAGGCACTGATCAGCTGCTGGCAGGCAGTGGGGAGCTGATGGTGGGCTGCTGATGTATTACTGTGGCTCTCTGGCAATGTACATAGGGAAATTCTGGCTCCTTCTCAGACGCACATTGGCCACCCCTGAAGTAGACTATTGGGAATTAAATCACAGAGAGGTCTACAATTGGACTTAAACCTTGTGGCAGATTTGGGAATATCACGCAGACTCCTGAATCCCAGTCCAGTGTCTTAACCACAAGACCATTTCTCCTCCCTCTAGTTTATAGTGTAAATGAACATTGGGTAGTAAAAATACGAAGAAGGGCTGCTGAGCAGAGACAGAGTCCACCTATTGAGGAAGGGGAAGGAGCATCTTTGGATACAGACTGGCTAATCTAGTGAGGAGGGCTTTAAACTAGGTTTGATGGGGGCAGGAGAAGTCAAAAACCATGGAGACCTAAGAGAAGGGTCAGAAATTGTGGGGCGTCTAGGCCAGGGATAAGGGAGAGACAAGAGGGGAAATCAAATCAGTATCTTCAATATCTGTACACCAATGCAAGAAGTATGGGGAATAAGCAGGAAGAACCAGAAATGCTAGTTAATAAACACAACTATGACTTAGTTGGCATTACAGAGATTGATGGGATATTATATAAAACTGGAATATTGGTATAGAAGGGTACAGCTTGCTCAGAAAGAGCAGGCAGGGAAAAATGGAAGGAGGTGTTGCCTTATATATCAAAGATATACACACTTGGACTGAGGTTGAGATGGAAATAGGAGACAGACTTGTTGAAAGTCTCTGGGTAAGGATAAAAGAGGTAAAAAACAAGGGTGATGGCATGGTAGGGGTTTACTATAGACCACCCAACCCGGAAGAAGAGGTAGATGAGGCTTTTTTAAAACAACTAACAAAATCATCCAAAGCACAGGACTTTGTAGTGATGGGGGACTTCAGCTACCCAGACAACTGTTGGGAAAATCACACAGCAAAGCACAGATTATCCAACAGATTTTGGGGATGTATTGCAGACATTTTTTATTTCAGAAGGTGGAGGAAGCTACTTAGGGGGATGCTGTTCTAGATTTGATTTTGACAAATAGGAAGGAACTGGTTGAGAATTCGAAAGTGGAAGGCAACTTGAGTGAAAGTGATCATGAAATGGTAGATTTCATGGGTCTAAGGAATGGTAGAAGAGAAAGCATTACAATAAAGATAATGGATTTCAATAAGGTAGACTTGAGCAAACTCAGGGAGTTGGTAGGTAAGATCCCATGGGAAGCAAGTCTAAGGGGAAAAACAGTACAAGAGAGTTGGCAGTTTTTCAAAGAGACATTATTAAGGGCACAAGAGCAAACTATCCCACTGTGTATGAAAGATAGGAAGTATGACAAGAGACCAACCAGGCTTAACCAGGAGATCTTCAATGATCTGAAACTCAAAAAAGAGTTCTACAAAAAGTGGAAACTAGGTCAAATTAAAAAGGATGAATATAAGCAAACAACACAAGCCTGTAGGGATAAAATTAGAAAGACACAAAACGAGATTAAACTAGCTAGAGACACAAAGGGTAAAAAGAAAACATTCTACAAATACATTAGCAGCAAGAACAAGGACAGGGTAGGCCCATTACTCAATGAGGGGCAGGGGGGACAATAACAGAATATGTGGAAATGGTAGAAGTGCTAAACAACCTTTTTGTTTGTTTTCACCAAAAAAAATTAGCACAGATTGGACATCTAACATAGTGAATGCCAGTCAAAATGAGATAGGATTTGAGGCTAATATAGGGAAAGAACAAGTTAAAAATTATTCAGACAAGTTAGATATCTTTAAATCGCCAGGGCCTGATGAAATACATCCTAGTTACATGCCAGAGATGCATCTGCACATAAATCTGGCATGGAGCAGCGGACCTGTGCTGTGTCCCCGCCCCCAGGTGCGCTCCCCAGATGATCAGGGAAGTGTCTGTGGCAAGCATGAGCATTGGGGAGCGTTGCTGGAAGGGAACGCCCATGCAGAAGTTTTCTGGTCTTGTCCACCATTGTAGGGAAGCTAGTACGTTCACTGGAGGAGTTAGCATCATGCAGAAGCTGTGTCTGCTGGGTTTGTAGTTGGAGTTGAGCCAACCCTGAAGACATCTCATGTGCAGCCTGGCGTACTTGACCACGAAGGTGGTGGCTGCCATGTGGACAAGGAGCTGTAGACAAACTGAATTCGATCCGCTGTGTAGGTGTCAGGGTGGATTTTTGGAAGTTTATTTGCAGCCCTAAGCTGTGGAAGAGGGAGATGGTGAAACGGGTAGCTCGTAACGTCTCATCATATGAGTTGCCTTTGA
Organism: Chelydra serpentina; assembly: GCA_037349315.1. NCBI lineage: Eukaryota > Metazoa > Chordata > Testudines > Chelydridae > Chelydra > Chelydra serpentina. The sequence continues at coordinate 25,757,964 of JBAIAC010000048.1, forward strand.
TGAGGCAATCGTCTAGGTAGGGGAAAAGTATGATCCCATGTCTGCACAGGTGGGCCACGACTACAGCTAGGGTCTTGGAGAATATTCTCGGTGCCGCGGAGAGTCCGAAAATGAGTACCCTGTATTGAAAATGGTCGTGTCCGAGTGTGAATCGCAGGAAGCGTCTGTGGGCCGGATGAATAGATATGTGAAAACAGGTGTCCTGTAGGTAGAGGGCTGTGAACCAGTGCCCTTGTTCCAGCACAGGTATTATTGTGCCCAGTGTGACCATCTTGAATTTCTGTACCCATACGAATTTGTTCAGTCGGCGTAGGTCTAGTATAGGCCTCCATCCCCCACTCTTCTTTTGGGTCAGAAAGTAGTGGGAGTAGAACCCTTTTCCCTGATGTTGTTCCACTGCACCTATCTGTAGAAGATGAGCCACTTCTATGCAAAGTAGGTGCTCATGAAAGGAGTCCCTGAAGAGGGATAGGGAAGGGTAGGATATAAAAGGGATGGAGTAACTGGACTGAACTATTTCCAGGACCCAACGGTCCTGTGTAGTCTGATGCCAGGCATGGTGGAAAACCTGGAGGTGGTGGCCAAATGGGCAAATAGGCGGTGGAGTCAAGGGGTAGTCGTGCAGACCCTCGACCAACGCTTCAAAATTGTTCTTTATTTCCTGATGGGTGGGACGTAGCTGGTTGCACCTGGTTTTGTCTGCGCCTAGGAAGTCTAGCGCGATTCCTGGGTATATCGTATAGTCTGGGCTGAGGTCGGTGACATTGTTGTGTGTGTGGCCTCTGATAAGGTTGATATCATTGTCTTCTGGGAAGGGATGGGTAAATGCCCAGGGCGCAAAGGGTCGCTCTAGAGTCTTTCATAGAGTGAAGGACTTCATCCGTTTTTTTGGAAAAAAGCTTATCTTTATCAAACGGGAGGTCCTCCACTTTGGTTTACAGGTCTTTGGGGATACCAGATGCAGACAACCAGGAAGATCTGTGCATAACTACCGCAGTTGTGGTAGTGCAGGCTGCTGTGTCCACCATGTCTAGAGATGCTTGTAGGGCCGTTCTGGAGACCAACTGGCCCTCGACAAGGACTGACTTAAAGTCTGCTCTCCTGTCCTCCGGGATATCCACTGTCCACTGTCACTGATTGGTCCATCAGCCCTCACAGAGAGAGCACCGATCACAACACATCACATGCATTGTTCTAGCCAGTCCTCCAACTACCCGCTGGCCAAGCTGTCAGTAGCACCAGACACACAACTGACATAGCGCACAGCAGCCTAAAACTCCTGAGCGATCCTCCGGGATATGGGAGGTAAAATCAAAGAGTTTATTGTAATTGTCGAAGTTGTAGCTTGCAAGTAGGGCGGAATAGTTTGCAATTCTGAATTGCAGAGTCGAGGAGGTATAGAGCTTGCAGCCCAAGAGGTCAAGGCGTTTGAGGTCCTTGTCTTGTGGGGTGGGCCGGTAGTGTGTCTGTTTTGTCCTGTGTGTTGCTGTATCGACTACAAGAGAATTCGGTTGTGGATGGGAAAATAAAAAGTCTACATCCTTAGCAGGGACATAATATTTACATTCAGCATTTTTACAGGTTGGTGGGATAGAGCCTGGGGTCTGCCAGAGGGTGTCAGCTGGTTCTTGGAGTGCTTCATTTATGGGGAGCGCGATCTTTGAGGGCACAGAGGGTTGAAGGATTTTGAGGAGTCTGTGTTGTGTCTCCTGGACCTTCTCTAAAGGGATGTCCTGGCTGAGTGCCACCCTCTTGAAAAGTTATTTGAATTGTTTAAAGTCATCCACATTCTGTGGAAGCGGAGGCATGAGGGCTCCGTCCGGATCTGAGTTAGGAGTTGTATGGTTCATAGCCCTACTCTTTGGGGGGGGGAGGGGGCTTCAGGAGCTCTAGAAGTAGACGGAGCTGGAGATGGAGGCGCAGAAAAAACTTGTGGTCTGGTGGAAGAAGCATGAGGATGAGTGGCAGCAGGAGCTGGCCAAGGGTACCACTGCGGCCAAGGCATGGGATAAGAGAAGTTAGGTGCCACTCACGGGGGGGCGAAGTAGGGAAACTGAGGCTGGTGGTTGGGATCAGTGACCCTGAGATGCAAAACGTTCCGGTGGAGGAGGAGAGGCAGGTGGGGAGAACTCTGCCTGCTGCTGGATATCAGGCTCGCGGTCAGTGAAGGTAGCCAGGTCAGTTGGGGAGAGCGGCTGGTCAAAGAGTGAGCACTGTGTGTCGAGGAGTGGAGAGTCAGGCTGAGAATTGCTTAAGAATTGCTGCTGCTGCTCCCTGGGCTGTGATCCTGCTGAGCGTGATCTGTGCTCAGAGGCGTGCACTGATGTTTGTTTTGCTTTCCCTGGTGTAACGGGCCGTTTGTAGGCACCCTGCGAGAGGTCCACTGCTACTGCTGGAGTGGCAGGCAGGCTTGGTGCCGACGTTCTTGTCGGCACCAGGGCAGAACGCGCTATCAGCACCGGGTCTATTTTCAGCACCAAGGGGACTGGTGCCGAGGAGACCCTTCCGGTATGGGAAGTTGGGTCCCTGCCTCTCCGCTCAGGTGCTGGGACAGTCAGAGGTGCCTGCCTTCAGCGCTGTCAGTACTGTGGGTAAGGATCTTGCAGGAGACCCTTTACCCTTCTGAAAGTCTCTGGACGGAAACTGTTGGGCTTCCTGCCTCTTCGCATGTAAGGGTGAAGCCGCGCTCCCGATCAGTTCGGACCCAGCCGGGGAGCGTGAGGCAGAGGGTTTGCTATTGCCCGTCTCCATAGGTGGCTGTAGGGATTTCTCCATCAGGAGCATTTTCAGCCTCAGGTCACTGTCACAACGAGCCCTGGTTTTGAGGCTGGTATAATGGACACACTTGGCAGGGACGTGTGTCTCGCTGAGGCACTTCACACAGCATGAATGTCCATCGGACTGTGGTATAGACGAGTCTTGACAGGAAGCACATTTCTTAAATCCTGGAGACACTGGCATTATTGCACTAGAAACGCCAGGGGAGAGTGTCTCGACGGGAGACAAACTTGAGGAAAGAGAAGAGGGTTTTTTTGTTTTTGTTTTTTTAAACTAAATAACTATTCTAAAGGAGGGAAATAACTGGGATGTTACTAACTAACTGTTTCTATGTTCTTTGTACTTGTTTCCTTCAGAGATCAGGGAAGAGGATCAGCACTGCCCCGAGTCCTGCCTTCAGCCAAGGACGGTTGAGAAGGAACTGAGGGGGGTGCAGGATGCGCGCGCTCAGGCAGACCCTAACGACGCCGCGAGACAGCAGCTGAGCGTGTGCGTCCCGACCAGGCACTGCTACCGAAGATCTCCGATCAACGGTGCCCGGGACGCACCGTCACCTGGAGTGAAGCACCCACAGGGACAGCACTTGAAGAACTTCTAGTTTTAACCTGCTTTGTTGAGTAAGCTCCATGGATAGATTAGTGAAATTAAAGATGCACATTTCGCATGATCTCCATTCCCACGAATAAAGCTAAATATTAACTAAATATAGTTATGGAATTTAGGTTCTAGGACCTCAGACCCTTCTTAGACTACATCCAGAAAAATCTATGGACTGTCCGATATTGTCTTCTGTCTGTTCAGTTACAGAAAGGGAGAAGACAATCCAGCCTGCTGGAGAAGCAATGTACATGAAACTTTGTAAATTTTAACCACAAAGGAGGCAATATAGGCCTAGAAGCAGAAAATGAAGAAACATTTAATCTTTAAATGAAATGTAATCCCTGAAATAACTACCTGTATAAAAGGAGGTGGCAAAAGGATGGAGTGGGAAGTACTGCTAGGAACAAGTAGAATTCTCGGTGCCTTCAATTCTTCGTGTCTAAATTTTAATTACAGTGTCAATGGAAATATACGATTTTTCTGGATTGTGTATGTGTAGATATGCACACAGGCATGCATATAAATATGTATATTCACACACACACACACACACATACACACTTATTAAACAAACAATTCTGAAGACTTCATTGAATTTTGTGCTTTTTAAAAAAAAATATTTTTTCTAAACAATGTAGAACAAATTACACCACACTGAGACGAGATCTCCCTCTTCACCAAGCACACAGAAGTATTTAAATAAAGCTTTCATGACTTTTAATATAAACTGTCACCTCCAGCACTTAGTTATTTAGAACAGCTGTGATCTATTTTTTCCTCTTCTATTAACAAAGATTTTCTAGCAGTATCAGAAGCAGTAAAATCTTATGAATACGTTAGTATATTATTCACTATAATATTAAACTTTGCTGTTCACTCTTATCACATCTGTAGCATAACTGATACTACACAGGAGGCTGCTTTGAAGACATGCTCAAGCAAACTATTATTTGGAAAACATTCAATAATATGGTCAGCAGGGGGAGCCATAATGCAAAAATAAGTAGTCCAGCTGCAGAATAAGTGAATAGTTTAATATTCAGATAATATCTGGATTCATTTGGGTAATGTTCAAGCATCCAGAACAAAGTTATTACACTATGCAACCCCTCAGTCCTTTCTAAGAGACCTTCATGCCAATACCCCAGGATACAGATATGTCCAACACAACCTCTTCTGGAGAGGTTTTTCAGTATGTTACAAACCTCCCCTCCTGCTTCAGTTCACATTCCACATCCCATTCCTCCTCTCAAGCTCTTTACGGGGTGAGGATTTTCACATAATTTTTTAGAGTTGGGAGAGCTCTTCCCCATCTCATAGCATCTGACAGGCAAAAGTTCAGGCACTAGGCTAAACTAGCTTGGGAGTTCACACGCAGCATAGACACTGTTTGATGGAGTTACAGAAAACTGTAACTAGCTACATCAGGGGTTTCCAAACTTTAGGAGACGAGGACCACATTACATTTTTCAAGGGGCTTCACGGGCTGGCTTTAGGGAGTGCAGGGCCCCGCCGGTCCCATTCTCTTGAGCTTACCCTCCGCCGAATTGCCGCCGAAGCCGCGGGACCGGCAGACCTCCCGCAGGCAAGCCACGGCAGCTTCGGCAGCTTCGGAGGAGGGGGAGGACCTCCTGCAGGCAAGCCATGGCGGCTTCGGTGGAGGGGGAGGACCTCCCGCAGGCAAGCCATGGCGGCTTCGGTGGAGGGGGAGGACCTCCCGCAGGCAAGCCATGGCGGCTTCGGTGGAGGGGGAGGACCTCCCGCAGGCAAGCCACGGCAGCGGGTATTCTGGGACCAGTGGGGGCGCCCTTGACTGCTGCTCTCTGCGCCCCATCGCCGAGGCGGCAGCAGCCTTTAAACTGCCGCCAACGTGCCGCCGAAGCTGCAGTAGCGTTTAAGCTGCCGCCGAAATACTCACTGCCGCCAACATGCTGCCGAGGCGGCAGCAGCAATTGGTTCAGGGGCCAGACAAATTGAAGCCGTGGGCTGGATTCGGCCCGCGGGCCATAGTTTGGAGACCCCTGAGCTACATCATTAAAGGTGCTTGGCTATCACATTCAAGTCTTTCTGATGCATCTCTCAACCCCATATCCCATGTAGATGAGGAGCTAGCCTTTAAAAGTCAACCTCACAACTGCAGGGTTGGGTGTGGCAGCCTGGAGTCCTCCTCCCAATATAACCTACCTGTGGCTTTTCAGGATGCTGGAAACTAAAGAAAAAGCAGTACATGGGAAACAAGATTGCCAAATCCATCTATCAGATCAAGCCAGCAAAAGTTCTTGGTGAGAAGAGGAGGGACATTTCTGACAATACTCCATGTTATATTTAATCTTTCATGAAAGATTAATTCATTCATTATAATCAATAGAGTAATCCAGGGTTATATATATGGTATTTTTATTTGTGATTACCTTACTCTGACACACTTTGTGCAAAGCACTCTGCACAATTATTGCACCAGTTTTTAATTTGCACCATTCTAACTAAACCATTGTGCTGCATTACTGCATGATTTCCTTTTTCAATTTGCAACACTAAAGTACTAATAGTTAGGACCAACAAGAGCCATATATATGAGGGTAATTATGCACAAATCAGGTAAATGTGCACCTCACCATTTGATGATCCCAGCAACTTCACAGGCCAGCTGGAAACATGACCTTCTTCTATTCTGTTGCACTAACAGAAAAATAGGAGAAATAAAATACCTGAATCCTCAGAGATGTTAACTAAATAATGTTTAGTCTAATGCATACAGTCTCTGATTCATATTTCACAGATCTTCACAAATCTAGAGCAATGAGGGACTCGGTGGTATCATATGCAGCCCCAGAAGTGACATAAATTCTTTTATTTACTATGTAGCAGCTTTGAACCAAAACAGTGAAGAAGAGTAATAGAAGGATACTGCAATAAATTAACAGAGCCCACCCCCGCAAAAAAAATCAACCACTGGTGGTCTTGAATGAGAGCAATATATTAAGTTTATAAGAAGACTACCAGGAAAAGAAAATGACGTTGTGCAATAACTGTAATTCTTCAAGATGTGTCTCCCTATGGGTGCTCCCTTGATCAGAGATTTCTAGCTAGCAGTGTCCTTTTGGTCTGTGCACACACCCCAAGACTCCTTGTGGCAGACATCAAGGCTATATAGGAGTGTGCAGGTGAAACACCCTCAGTTCCTTCTCTACCCAGGCATCCTCTCAGGAACAACCAAAGTAGAGGAGAAGAAGAGCACCCATTGGGGGACACACCTCAAAGAACTACAGTTACTGCACAGCATGAGTAATCCTTCCTTCTTTTTCTAGTAGTGCTCCTACAGGTGCTCCACATCAGGAGAATTCCAAGCCAAACCCCCCAGAAAGAGGAGGGAGCTTTGGAACAGAGTCCAGAACTGCAGATAGTACTGCAGAGCTAATTGCTGCATCAGATCCGATGGCATGGAGCAAGGCATAATGCTTTGAAAATGTATGGACTGAAGTCCAAGTAGTGGCTCTATATAGCTCAGATACTGAAATATTCGTCAAAAATGCAGTAGATGTTGCCTACAATCCCCTTGAGGGGATGAGCACATGCAGACTCATAACAGATAGAGATAAAAACCCAATATCCATTTTGAAAGTCTTTGAAAAGAGACAGGAGCCCCTCGAGACCTATCTGCGAAGGAGACAAAGAGTCTAGGTGATCTCCAAAACTGCTTAGTCCTATTCAGGTTGAAGGTGCAAGGCCCTTCTAAAGTCCAGGATATGGAAATAGGATTCCTACTGAGAATTATGAGGTTTCGGAAAAAAAACTGGTAGATGGCTAGATTGATTACGATTAAAATCCAATGTCATCTTCTATAGGACTTTAGAATGTGGACACAAAGAGACCTTATCATTAAAGAACACTGTAAAGGGAGGATCTGCCATCAAAGCACCAATCTCTCTAATTCTATGGGCCAACATGACAGCAACAAGAAGACAGTCTTCATAGATAAGCGAAGTAGGGAGCAGGTTGCCATAGGTTCAATCAGAGGTCTCGTGAGGTGACTGAGCACCACGTTGAGGTCCCAAGATGGGGTGTGGTGTCTAATGAGGGGGAAGAGATTATGCAGACTCTTAATAAAACTGGGCAATACTGGGTGAGTAGAAATGGAGAATCCCTCAACTGGGGAATGAAAGGCTGACATGGCAGCCAGGTATACCTTGACTGAATTGATGGATAACCTGGATGTCTTCAGATCCAGCAGGTAATCTAGGACGAGGGAAATAGATACCTCTGGCCTGAATTGGTTCCCATGAGTGCACCAATGACCGAATCTCTTCCATTTCTGCAGGTAAGTAGTGCGGGTTGATATTTTTTCTACTGTTTAATAACACCTGCTGTATATTTGCTGAGCAGCAAGCCTTCATTCCCGAAAACCATCCAAAAGCCACGCCCTGAGACACAGACTCATTAGATTGGAGTTAAGCATGAGACCCACATCCTGAGACAAGAGATGAGGAAGGGTCGAGAGCTTGATCGAAGTTTGGACACAAATCTGAGGCTGGTAAAGGTACCAATCTTGTCTATAACTCTGGCCTTGTCCTGTCTGATCTTACTCAGCACCCTTAGAATCAGGGGTGTTGGAGAAAAGAGACTCTTCTTTTCAGGCATCCCCCAGGAAACAATGACCCAGATCCTCCTTGAACAGAAGAGAGGGCACTTCCTGCTCTTTCCATCTCTAGAATATGCTGTGGAGAACCTGAGTGTCCAGCTCCCATTCATAATCATGGGAGAAATGTCTGCTGAGGGTATTGGTGTTCTGGATGCCTGGGAAGTAGACCGCTGAAATCTTGTTATTGTGCTATACCCTAGCACAATATGGAGCTTTATGGCTTCTGCGCACATGGATGTAGAACATGCAGAACATGTTGTCCATGACCCCGATTGCCTTGCCCCTGATGAGGGGCAGGAAATGGAGACAAGCATTCCTGACTGTCCTGAGCTCCAACAGATTGATGTGCAGACTGGCTTTGTGAACTATCCATCTGTCCTGAACCATGAGGCTGTCAAGATGGGCTCCTCATCCCACAAGGGATGCATCAGTAGTCAGAGACACTGATGGGATTGGGCGACAGAAAGGGATGCCTGCATGGGTGTTGAGTTGCTCCTTCCACCAGTTTAGGGAGTTCTTTATGTGCAAGGGGCTCGTCACCTGCCTGTCCAAGATGACCCTGCTCAGGGAGTAGGTTGTTCTGAGCCAACCCTGGAAGCAGTGGAGGCATAGCCTTGAGTGATTGGCCACAAAGGTGCAAGCTGCCATATGGCTCAAGAGTTGAAGACAGTTCCTTACTATGATCCGAAGGCTTCCCTGAATTGTCCCTACTGACAATGTCACAAATCTGTCTACAGGGAGATATGCTCTGGTTGTCAATGAATCCAAGTATACCCCTATCTGTATCCTTTGTACTGGTACTAGTGTAGATTTCTTTACATTCAACTGTAGGCCCAACTCCTAGAACACAGCGAGGGCTGTCTGGGTGAAAGACAGCACTGTCTTGAAGGAGCAGCCCTTACGTAGCCAGTTGTCGAGGTACAGGAAGACCAGGATCATTTCCTGCCAAAGTAAGACGTCATTACCACTAGATCCTTCTCAAAACACCCTTGGGGCAGAGTATAGGCCAAAGGGGAGCACTTGGTCCTGGAAATAATCTTGGCCTATGGTGAAACATAGGTATTTCCTGTGTGATGGGTGTATAGTTATATGGAACTAGGCACCTTGTAGGTTGAGGGCCGAAAATCAATCCTCTTTCTCTATTAAAGGAATTATAGTTGCCAGGGTAACCATCCTGAATTTTGGAGGCTTTACGAACTTGTTCAACAGTCTTAGATCTAAGATCTGCCTCCAATCTCCATCCTTCTTTAGTACAAAAAAATACTTCAAGTAGAACCCCCTGCTCATGAGGGGAAGGAACCGGTTCTATTGCTCCTAGTTGGAGTAGAGAGTCCACTTCTTCTTTAAATGTTAAGCTCTTTAGCACATCTTTAATTCTAGCAGAATGCATAATTAAGTAGATGGAGGTAGCCATTCATCACTATCCTCATTAGCCCACTCCCAACACTTAGCCAATGACTGATCACAGTGTACAAATAAACCTTAATTAATGTAAATTAACCCTTCTCTTCTCAAGCTCCTTCTTCTGTGTTCCCTTAATTACAAAGAAAAATAAAAAGATCTCGTAGGAGGCCACCAGAAGCTACAGAAAGACTTATCTTGATTGCATACGTGTCTAAAGACACAGCAAAGGAAATGTTCACTGACACTTCTCCTATTCAAGAGGAGCAGTCAGCAAAAATTTAGGTACATACTAACCACCCAGACCCAGAGTTACAACCCCTTCCTTTTGTTCTGTAACTAACTTCCTTGTTTTAAGTCTGGAATTGTGTATATGAATATGATCCTTAATTGTGTATGATGCATTTTGTTACTAGAAAACTGCAGGAGGAAAAAAGCAGATAGGTTTTCAATAAACCTGAATCTTCCTCTTCTATAACTCCAGTGCCTACCTCTGCTATCGCTCATATGTTTACCAATCAGCAGCAGCAGCACGAAGCTAACATGATTATTAAATTTTCATGCCACTCACAGGGTTTTGAATAGCAGGACTGAAACTGAGCAGTCTTGTAAATTTCATTCTGTTGCAGTAGAAGCTGTGACATGGGATCTGCCTGTCTGAAGATACAGCAAAATAGAGGTTTGGGCCTTTTAGGATTAGCCTGTGGCTTCCCTTTGCAAACTTAAGGTCTCTCTTCTCTTCCTGTCCTGAAGGATCAAACCCTGATCTCTCTCGCTTAACAGAATTCACTGGCTGATTGGGAATGCTCCCTGTGCTAAGAGCTATTAGCAAGTCTTTCCTCCTCCAGTCAGTCAGGTAATTTGCTTCAACACAGACAGGAGCCCATTCACCCGATTTCAGCTTCTTCACTGCTACCAATTCCAAGGCTGGACTCTGTTTTAAAGAGATACCATCCACTTTCTCTAACAAGCTAGCCTTAAAGTTCTGTTGTTCTTTCCTTACCAACCTGTGCTTCCACATGGAATCGGAAGTTAAGTCCACTGAGAGACTACAAATTCCATCCAAAGTGTCTAGGGATGAGAGTATACCTGCCATCCCCTGCATTCTCGAGAGATTAACTACACAGCTGTCCTGCTCTGCAGACTCAGCTACCCAGCCTTCCCTCTGAACCTGAGACACAGACTGTTCACTTATAGAATCAGCATAGAGACATTCCTCTCTCAACAACCTTGTCTCCCCAACAAGCTGGCCAAACTCAGCCACTTGGTCATAGGACTGATCAACTGTACCAGCTTTCCCTCCATCTGAGACCTTTTCAAAGCTATCCACACTGGATCTTTCAAAAGGAAAGTCAGTGGATCCATTCACAACAGAAAATTTCTGGCTGTTAGGAACTGAAACTTCCTTGATCAAATCACTTTCACACCCTTCAGCTACAGCGAACTGCTGGCATAGATTACCATGAGGATTCCTCTCCCTAGAAACTTTTCTAAGCAACAATTCACCCCTCACAGAAATTCTGCCCTTACCCGCTTCACCTAGGGCTTGCTCTAAAGGAACACTTTCCTGAGCCACAACAGACTCTTTCTGGGTCTTACTTACATCCATGATCACCTTTGGCCCATCAGGCGGATTCTTACACAATCCCCTTTCAGGCAAACTTATAGACTTCCTAGATAAAAGGTTAGAAGCATTCTCCTTCCCTTTGCCACACCCCAGGTTAGGAATCTTTTCCTTTTTGCTACAAGTTGTCAAACTCTCAGTAGATAACACAACTAAATCACCTTTCTGCTCTCCTTGTGCTCTGACTAGGGTATCACCCCGATTAGACAGAGTAGCTACACCCTTTCCCAGCCACACATTAGCAACAGGCAAACTACAAGCACCAGAATTGTCTGGTCTCTGGGATTCTGCATAGACACTAACTGGATGCAACCTAGTTACAGTGCCCTTCTCCCTAGCAGACACAAACTTGGGACCCTTCCCTTCCTGGGCTTTAGTTGAATGCAGAACCAACTCTGAGACAACTGCACTATTCTCAACCATCACAGGCTGAGAGGCACCTTCTGTCTGCTCCACAGACAAAGAAGAGCTGGAGACACCTTCTCCTTTACCAGACACACAGCTTGGGATCCCATTTCCTTTGTCCCAGCACACAGGGCTGTTCACAGACAACTGCTTGGAGACCGAGGTAGCTTCCTCCATAGGCAAGTCAATACCCCTGACAGACCCAGACACATTTTCTTCACTGTCACATTTCTCCACACAGGAAACAGGTAAGGTATAGGGACACTCATCTTCCACTATCCTCGCCTTCCCACACTGCTGACTAGATAAAACCATCAGCTCACAAGGCTGCCTAGGCTCATCCCAACTTTCCCTACCAGGCACATTGCCACTCCCAACAGACAAACTGCTGCTCTTCTCACTACACTGAGCTATTTCCAGCAAATCATAGTTACCCTTTTCAGGTTCACTTTTACAAGCTGTACTAGCCAACCCTATTTTACCCTTTCCTTCCTCAGTTAGGGTTTTCACCTGACCATTCACTTTAATTTGCTTCTGAGAAACATTTTCCTGACCAATGAGTTCTTTCTGGGCTTGATCTAATTCCAGATTCACTTCTGAGACATTAGACAGACATTGAGAAACTTCATGTACAGACAAACAGCTATTTCCCACCAGGTTAGAGTCCCCCTCCCCCTGGTCACAGCACAATGGGTTAAATACAGAAGACTGCTCAGAGCAATGTACCATACCAACATCATTATAAATTGAAGTTTCAAGAGGATACATTTTCTCAATTGCTTTTTTGACTTCAAGCTGAATTCTGGCAGTTTCTTGTCGCAGCTTGTGAACGCGCTCCTCAGCAGCGATCCTTTGCTTTCGCAGCCATTGAATTTCTGCTAGTTTCTGTTCACACTTAAGTTGCCATTCATTTTCTGCCTCCTGGTCCCTGGCCATTAACAGCTCCCTCAGTTCTTGATTTGTAGCATTCTTTTTAAAGCTTATCCCCTTTTTTGAACACCAATATTCAAGGTTGTCTTTGCCAAGGCCCTCATATGCTCCTTGCTCACCCATTACAACTGCTCTTTAACCAACCCAACTCTCAATACCAAAATTCAAATTTGGATAGCGTGGGGTTCTGACCCAAAGCTTAATTGACCTGGTTCTGTGGATCCTGCTGACTACGCCACTGTAACGATGCTGGTTCTGGCAAGACCCAACTGAGAGTGCCAGTTCAGGACAAATTGCTTCAAACAGGGCAACTACAGCCCAAGGCTGGGGTTTTTCCACCTCTAAGGCAAACCAAACCAGCCAGACAGAGGAGACTGGTTTTACCCCACTGACTAAACCACAAGTCACACAAGCAATCCCCTTAGACACTCCAGTTTCCCAGTCTCACCACCAGTGCCACTCGTTATGGGGACAAATGGTCATGAAAACCAATGCCCCAGTAAAAGAAAAAGGTCCTTCCGATCCCAATGGACCAAGCCCCCAGATCCAGGTCAATATACAAATCAGATCATATCCACAAATCACGCTGTTGCCAATCCTTTAGAATCTAAAATCTAAAGGTTTATTCATAAAAAGGAAAAAGGTATAGGTGAGAGCAAGAATTGGTTAAAAGGAATCAATTACATACAGTAATGGCAAAGTTCTTGGTTCAGGCTTGCAAAGATGGAATACTGCAGGTTCAAATCAAATCTCTGGATTACATCCCCAGCTGGGATGGGTCCTTCAGTCCTTTGTTCAGAGCTTCCATTTGTAGAAAGGTTCCTCCAGAGGTAAGAAGCAGGAAATGAAGACAAAATGGAGATGAGGCAGCTGCCTTTTATAGTTTCTTCCAGGTGTAAAGACACCTCTTTCCTTACTGTGGAAAATCACAGCAAAATGGAGTCTAGAGTCACATGGGCAAGTCTCTCCATACCTTACTGAATCATAAGGTGTGTCTGCCTCCTCTCAATGGGCTAATTGTATAGTCGATGGTCCTTAATGGGCCATCAGCATGCCTGGCAGAGCTGATAGCTTGTCCTGGGTCCCAGAAGCCCAGCCCCAGTTTGAAATACAGACATACAGTATAAAGCCATTGAACTACAGACAGTATAAAGCCAATATTCATAACTTCTACTACCAAACTGATACCTACATATAAATGGCATAATCATAACCAGCCAAGCATAACCCGGTCTTAGACACCTCATTTGACCCCATTTATACAAGATTTGGTGCCACTACAGGACCTTTGTTGCAACAATGATCTATATGGTCCCAGTTATTGTCAGTAACGTCACAGTTTACCACTTTTAGCATCATAACATTATTACTGAGGATGATTTCACAGTCAGAGATTGTCAAAGCTCTGATTCAGGCTTGTATTCATATCCAAGACACTAATTTCTCTAAGCTTCTCCCTACCTCGGAATGTTACAAAAGGTATGTCAACACTGCAATCATGGGCTGTGACTGCAGCTCATATAGACACAACCAAGATAGCTTTAATCTCGCTAGTTCGGGTATCAGAGGAGTGAAAGCACAGCAGCCTGGGCTTCAGCGTGATCTGAGTAATTACCCAGGGCTCCAGGTGGACTTGTACAGCTTGCACTGAAGGCCATGCTGCCACGGCTTCACTGCTTCAGTACCCAAGCTAATTAGCTTGGTATTGCAACTTGTGTAGATGTAGCCAAAGAGTGCCAAAAACTCCTTATTACTTTTACTTCTTTCTTTTTTCTCCATCTGCATAATGGGCAGACATTTTATACTGGAGAAAAACCTCAATCCCAGAACATTTTTTTTCTCTGCATTGGTTTGGAAATGTTTTTGGTATTTGCTGCACATGCAATTTACTTGGCTGCCTTGCACCATGACAGTGGCCTAAAGGAGGATTCCAAGTTTCCAAGTTTTAGTCCCTCACAACAGTGTTACTAGTGATTCTCCCATCTGTTAAGCACTATGGACCAGATCTATTGAGCTACGACAGTTTATACCTGCTAAGAATCTGACCCATGTATATTTGACACAAGACATAACATAAAAGAGGACATACTAGACAGCAATAGGATTTTGTTAAGAAAACACTCTGCATAAAAGCCATAAAATTTCAGAAGATTGCCCATTTATATTTATATCCATGCAGGAAATATTATCTTCCTTTGAGATTTAATTGGGGTTTTTGTGGGGTATGGGGAAGAGCGGACGTATTTTGCGAGATCTGGGCCTAAATGCACAGAAATTACTACAACTTGTCAACAATGCAAACAAACTAAGAATCTGACTTTGCTTTTATTCCAATATTCAATGGAACATTGTGTTCTGCCTCCCTTAATGTAAGGTAATATAGCATAACTATCGGTTACTGAATATAAACACTTACACCACGATTATCAATTACCCAAATACAAACAGCATGGAAATACAATACAGCCTTTGGTTCCTGAAACACGTGTCTATCACCTGAGCTGAATGAGACTCTCTCTAAATTCCTTTTCCATGCCACACACCAGTGGGCACTGCATCTCATTGACTGGGGTGATCTGGTTCTAGCCAGGAGAGGGCAGCAATACACATACACACAGACAATATATAACAACAAACAGAACTGTTTTTGAAACAGAACAATTTCTTAAAGAAACATTGCTGTATTTTAAACTACAGTGTTTTGGGTACGTGCATTTATTTTGAATAGATGATTGTGTGTGTGAGACTTCTCAGAGTGGTAGACTAAAGGCACCAGGAAAATACACGTGATTAGGTGAGATGTGCCAGACTCCTAATATTTCCAGTCATGTTGCAGGTCTATCATTTGGAGTTCTTTGTATTCAAACTATGTTAATTAAATATTATGGATGGGAATTAAAATGCACAAAAGTCATTATATTCAGACTTATGGTTCCCACAGCAACAATTACTCAAACCTTTTGTGCTCAGACAGTAATATATACTGTTAAAGGTATGCCTTTAATTTTTTTAATTTAATTATATTACCATTTATAAAACTGTGCCTCTCTCATGCCTCTAGATGCAGGTATAAACTCAATTTAAAAATCAAAGTCATGTATCAACTGACATGAACACATGAAGACATCACAATCATGCACCCACAATCACCGTTCCTAAGCAAAGACCTCAGCCAAAATATCAGGGCCTACAAGGGGAGTGAACATTGTTGCCAGCTCCTGCAATTTTAATCATGAGGTTCAGGATATTTGATCTTTTCTCTTAAAGCCTCAAAGTTCTGGAGTCATGTTGTGTTGTAAGAATTTCAGATTTAATTTTAAAAAGGGAAAAAAAGTAAGCCCTCCTGGAGAAAAGCTTGAAAACCTCGCTTTTAATGACATAAAAAGAGTCAAATAAAAAACAAAAACAAAAATAAATCTCAGAATTTCTAAGCTAATCTCATCATTCTGGGGTCCTGACTCATGATTTTTGAGCATTTGGGGTTGGCAGAACTGAGTGATTCACAGAGATGAGGGCCACGCATTGAGGATGCCACATCTCTAAGCCCACAGCATGCAAATCTGAGGACTGTTAGATGAAATGCACTGGCTGAACTCAGCTGCCACATACGGTGAGAGTTGGTCCGAGACCCACACCAAATAGGACTTGATAAATCATAATCAACACCCTCAACTGCACTCACAAGCCAGTGGAGACTCCAGAGAAGATTTAATATGTCCTCAACAGTTTATACTGTTAGGTAAATGAGCAGTGTTAACCTGATCTAGCTGAACCATGTCCCCATTTGCATTCTGTGGCGTGTCACTCTGTAGCAGCAGCAGGAAGGTTAGGGTAGAGCAGTGGCACAGAGCAGGGCTAGCTGTTCCAAAGTTAAGCAGATCTACCGGACAAAAGTGTTCTAAAGTCCTATGTATGTGTGTACTTGCAAAGGGTTCACAATGGGCATGGACACTACTCCAGAGCATGCTCCATGCTCCGCTGCTGTCACAGTGGAGGGGGACAGTTTCCCATTCAGCATTCACTCCCTAACATGAATTCCAACACCTGAAGCACTTACATTCAATATCATTTCTATGATTCCACGGGCCTGTGGATGCATTTTGCACTTTTAATCTTGGAGGAGTCTCAGTAAAGGCCAGGGTTGGTTGTGGTGACAGGATGGTTGTGATGGGGTGCCTACACCACACAGGCATAGATGGGGTTAATCATGCCCTGACCTGGAAGGAGCGATGGAGGCGAGTCTTTCAAGGCCCAGAGAGGCTACATGAAGTACAGCAGGGAGCAACCAATCAGGACCCAGCAGGTTCCGATAAAAGGGAGCTGCAGGACAGAATAGGGTCAGTTGCTGCTTGGAGCACAGGGAATAAGGATGGCATCCCTGGCGGGCTGAGAGAACTGATCACCTTGGACAGAAAAGCTGCTAGCAGGGACTGGGGGAGCGAGAGGGAGCTCCTGGCTGAGCAGCTGAGTGCCCTGAGGTAAGAACAAAGAAAGTGCTGGGACCATGGGGAAGTGGCCCAGGGAAATATAGCAACATTGACAGAGGCTTCCAAGGACCATCAGGAGGTTGCTATTTACAGGGTCCCTGGGCTGGGCCCCAGAGTAGTGGGCAGGCCTAGGTCCCGTCCCCTCACTTGCCACTGGGGAAGTGGCTGGACTGTTGGACAGAGATGCCCTTCCCCCGGAAGGAGGAAACAGATGACAACGTAGCCAGAGGGCTGAGTTAAAGAGGATGCTGCGGTTCTAGGAGCTAAGAGAGGAGCCATAGGCACAACCAGAAACAGAGTGCCAATGTGCAGACTACAGGCTTGAGCTAATCCCTAGCATGTCCTGGAGGAGGCACCAGTCTGGCAGTGAGGGCTGCACCCCGTGACAATGGTAGTCATGGTAATCCAATTCATACTTAACAAATGGGAATAAAAACAAGAGGTTTTAAAAGAACTAGGAAAGAAAAATATTTAATAAAAACAGGTAATGAATGAGCACCCCAAAAAACATAACAAACGACTTCAGAGGCATTGGAGCCTGCTCCCCCTTTACTAAGACAGTTTTCTAGATAGGTAGGACGAAGGAGAGTGCTCTGGCAGTGCGAAGGAGGATGAGGAGCCTTGCCTAGGAACAGCTCATTGGTATAAGTTAAGAGGCCAGCAGCGGGCAGGCAGGTGAGCTGGTGGCGGTGGGAGCCGGTGAGCCGCCGCCGCCGGCGGGGGGGGAGGGGGAGGGAGCTGAGGAGGCGAGCGGGCGGCAGGGGGTGAGTAGGTGAGCCAGGTGGGGTGGGGGATGACAAGCCGAGTGGGTGGGCAGTGGCAGGGCGGCAGGTGAGCCAGACTTCCACATCCCAGTGCTGGGGAAGGAGGGGTTGTTCCCGCAGGGCGGGTGGCACTGGGGGGAGGTGTTTCTGCAGGGCCGGGAGGGGTTCGGCCCTCAGCTGTTTTCTTTGGAGTAATATGGCCCTCACCACTGTAATGGTCTACACTGCAAAGCAATAGAGTTGAATCCTGGATCCCGGCTTGGCTCAAGCTCGGACCCTCCACCTCTGTGGGGTCCTGGTCCTGGGTCAAAGCCCTGGGTTATTGCAATTTGTGTGTAGGCAAAAGGAGGGTTAGGCTTGAGCTTCAGTTGCAACTCTGGGCTCATACTGCAGTACAGACATACACTTAGAGGCAAATGGAGAAGGAAAATGGAATAGCTGCTGGAGAGAACAAGTGCGTTCAAGCTTTTTGGGGAGGGAATATTCATTTTTTCTTGATTTTAGGGTCGACACACTACCTTGTATACAGATGGAAAGCACTTGACAATAAGAAGGTGAAAGGAAATAAGAGGGCTGGAATGAGTGTAGGGTATAGAGAAGGCAGTAACCAGGAGGAGATGAGGTTCAGGACATAGGTGGAGGATTGAAGGTGAGAATAGGAAAGATATCTCAAAGTGACTGAGATAAAGGAGAAAGTAATATATGGATGACAGTGGGGAAGAAGAGGTGGGAGGGAAGATATGTCAAAGTGACTGAGATAAAGGAGGAAGTAATATATGGATGACAGGGAGGAAGAAGAGGTGGGAGACAAGGATGGGGCTTGGGCAAAGGACATGTTTCATCTTGTCAGCCTTCTTGAAGAAGTCAAAAAGATATTGGGCAAAGACAACTATGTAGGATTTAAAGATGGTGGAATAGTGGGAAACACCATCCTGGCCATGGATGTAGAAGCTCTTTACACCAATATTCCACATGAGGACGGACTACAAGCTGTCAGGAACAGTATCCCTGATGAGGCCACGGCACACCTGGTGGCTGAGCTTTGTGACTTTGTCCTCACCCACAACTATTTCAGATTTGGGGACAATTTAAGTCAGCAGCACTGCTATGGGTACCCGCATGGCCCCACACTATGCCAACATTTTTATGGCTGACTTAGAACAACACTTCCTCAGCTCTCATCCCCTAGCACCCCTCCTCTACTTGCACTACATTGATGACATCTTCATCATATGGACCCACGGGAAGGAGGCCCTTGAAGAATTCCACCTGGATTTCAACAATTTCAACCCCACCATCAAGCTCAGCCTGGACCAGTCCACACAAGAGATCCACTTCCTGGACACTACAGTGCAAATAAGTGATGGTCACATAAACACCACCCTATACCTACTGACCACTATACTTACCTACATGCCTCCAGCTTCCATCCAGGACACACCACACGATCCATTGTCTACAGCCAAGGCCTAAGATACAACCGCATTTGCTCCAATCCCACAGACAGAGACAAACACCTACAAGATCTTTATCAAGCATTCTTAAAACTACAGTACCCACCTGGGGAAGTGAGGAAACAGATTGACAGAGCGAGACGGGTACCCAGAAATTACCTACTACTGGATAGGCCCAACAAGGAAAATAACAGAAAACCACTGCCTATCACATACAGCCCCCAGCTAAAACCTCTCCAGCACATCACCAACGATCTACAACCTATCCTGGAAAATGGTCCCTCACTCTCACAGACATTGGGAGGCAGGCCAGTCCTCGCTTACAGACAGTCCCCCAACCTGAAGCAAATACTCACCAGCAACTACACACCACACCACAGAAACTAACCCAGGAACCAATTCCTGTAACAAACCCTGTTGCCTACTCTGTCCCCATTCCTAGTCTAGTGACACCATCAGATGACCCAACCACACCAGCCACACCATCAGGGGCTCATTCACCTGCACATCTACTAATGTGATATATGCCATCATGTGCCAGCAATGCCCCTCTGCCATGTACATTGGCCAAACTGGACAGTCTCTACATAAAAGAATAAATGGACACAAATCAGACATCAGGAATGGTAACATACAAAAGCCAGTAGGAGAACACTTCAATCTCCCTGGACATTCAATAACAGATTTAAAAGTAGCCATCCTTCGACAAAAAAACTTCAAAAACATACTTCAAAGAGAAATTGCAGAGCTGCAATTCATTTGCAGATTTAACACCATTAATTTGGGCTTGAATAGGGACTGGGAGTGGCTGGCTCACTACAAAAGCAATTTTCCCTCTCTTGGTATTGACACTGTGTATGCATCCACTCGTGGGAGTGGATGCATACACTATAAGGTGTTAAGTGACTTTTTCTTCATTGTAACCAGCAACGGCTCCTGGAAACAGACCCCCACCCTCTGTGATTAAAGGGCTGGGAGTCTCAAATGAATTAGCACACATCCCGAAAGTGGTGGAGACAGAAATTAAGATATAGAATGTATGTTGATGAATGTATGATATACATGAATGGTTAGGGAGGTGTCAGCCTAGAAAGGGAGTATCCATCGGCCGAAGAAAAGTTTTGGGTGGACCCATACAACCCCCGGAGGGTAAAACTGGGATCCACCCCATCACCTGGAAGGATGAGAAAAACAGACTTTGGACAGTGTGGAGCCACCAGGAATGCCACCAGGGATGTGCCATCTGCTGATTGAGTTAGCAACAGCAAGATGAAACAGTTCCCATAGACTAACATAGGAAATAATTCCTATAAGAATGGCTGCTACACACTGAGGTCTTTGAGTCTCTGGTTCTGCTGCCAACCGCCAGGAGCAAGAGGTGCATCTGACACAGACTCGGCTCCATCCAAGATACCTGGCCAGGAACTTGGCATGAGCAACTTCTAGGCTGGTAACTATAACATCTATATAGAACTTGAATGAATGATTGCATGAATGAATATATATATATAGGATGGAGCCGAGTCTGTGTCAGATGCACCTGATGCTCCTGGAGGTTGGCAGCAGAACCAGAGACTCAAAGACCTCAGTGTGTAGCAGCCATTCTTATAGGAATTATTTCCTATGTTAGTCTATGGGAACTGTTTCATCTTGCTGTTGCTAACACATATATATATGTGTGTGTGTATAAGGAATAAATAGTGATAGGAATAAGTAGTCAAACAACGTTGTTTACTTTTATCTTTGCTTTATTATTATGTTCACAATAAATATGGCTTTGTTGCCTTATCCCTCTTAAAAAGATCCTGCTGGTTTTTATTTTATTGGTATAACAACTCCTCCTCATTAATTATTGGGAGTGGATCACATCCACCCTGACTAAATTGGCCTTGTTAACACTGGTTCTCCCCTTGTAAGATAATTCCCTTCTCTTTATGTGTCTATATATTTATGCCTGCATCTGCAATTTTCATTCCATGCATCTGAAGAAGTGTGTTTTTTTACTCACGAAAGCTTATGCCTAAATAAATCTGTTATTCTTTAAGGTGCCACCGGACTCCTCGTTGTTTCTGTGGAATAGTGGGGCCTATCAATTTCTTCCCAAGAAAAATTGTTTTCCCAAGTTCCTCACCTCTAAGGCACCAAATAATGTCATCCCCACCCTTGTACTCTCTCCTTCTTTGCTTAGATTGAGCATATTACTTCTGCAACACATGATTTTTTTCCCCCACTGGGCTGGAGGCTTGAGTCCTAAATTCACTTCCCAACCCAAGTCTCACACAAAGAAAGGATTTGTTTCTGGAACACGATTAGCTTTGTGATAACCGCAGATCATAACAGCTAAAAGGAACATGTCTGAAAGCCAAAAAGAGCTGAAACTGCAAAAAAAAATCTGATATTAGCAACAGTAGGTTTCAATGAGCTGATCTGGGAGAAGCTGGGGAGCTAATTTTCCTTTCAACAAAACATTAATGCAGCAAACATTTTCAAATGTAAATATGCTGAAATAGATACAATGCCACAAAGGACAGGCATTTCCTTATTTTATTCCTATCATATTATGACTTTATTTTGCAAGGGGATTCAAAAGAGTTGA
This sequence comes from Chelydra serpentina, assembly GCA_037349315.1. Lineage (NCBI taxonomy): Eukaryota > Metazoa > Chordata > Testudines > Chelydridae > Chelydra > Chelydra serpentina. The sequence goes on from JBAIAC010000048.1 coordinate 25,779,642, forward strand.
AAGGCTCCTAAAGACAAGCTAGGGCTCCCTTCCTCTTCTTTTCTTTTTCACATATTGAGCTCTTTTAAACAAAGCAATGTGAGATATAGGAAGTGCTTATCTCTCACTGTAGTCATTTTGGATGAAACCAAAATTTAAATAGGATATAAAAGCTACTTGAGAAGAGAAAAATGACTGAGGAGAGGAAAAAATAAGAGTTGTTTAGTTTACCATATCAAAAAAGAAATTATATCTGTGATTACTCTGCACCCTTGGCTTAAAGCTAAGCAGGAGAGATCCTCGCTAGTAAACACCATCTAGCTCATTCTTAAGAGGCTTAAGAAATGCCATCATCAAAATGTTTTGATGTAGATTTTTGCAATAACTAACAAAATGCACACACATTAAATGCATATTTTAAGTACTCTATTGGAAAATAGTATTTTAAACATTTGAAACTAAATCACTCTGCTCAGAGGATTTATTACCCAAATCCTTCAAGATACACCTTTGGACTAGCCATATGGATATTATTGTGAAGAATGGAGAGAAAAAGAGTCTCTCTTCTTGTGATTTCCTAAATGCTGCATGTTACGTGACAGAAATGGATTTTGAAAAAAACCTCAGTGCCTCAGTTTTCTACCAATAAACTGTTAGTTTTAAAATGACAGCAGTGGATTTATCTCTATAGCTGTGATTATTGCTAATGGTTGAATAGACATTAATTTCCTTATCAGATATGTATAGACTGGTACAATATTTTATTCATGGATAGCCATCAAAGATTATGGGAGGAAGTCAGTCATTCAAGTTTATCAAGCTAGAAATGATGATTTCACTTACACTCTGCAGTATTAAAAGGAGGTGAGGTTCAGATTCCCCATGCTTTTCAGTGGGAGTTGGGAATACTCCTTAGGGGGCTGGGAAGAGAAGACAGAAATCAAAGATGGTACAGGGAAAAGTAGCTGAAGGTGGCAGAGTGGGCCTAGAGAGGAGAAGAGCCTGCTATCAAAGAACTGAATCACCAACAAAGAGAGCCACAACCCTTTGAGAATCTTGTCAGAATAAACATAATTCCAAATAATTAAAAACCCCAAAACAGCTGAAATATAAGCACTTATCCAACAAATACACTGAATCCTATAACCGAATTCTATACCCTTAATTCCTGGGGGCTCATACATAAACCAATATAGAGCAGCCATAGCTTTACAATTGATTTTAAACACTGCATCAGATGTTATCCGCTACAGTACACTATGTTCTTTTTATAGAACTAAGTATTCCTGTGTCCCAGAACCATGCAATCAATTTACACTAGAAAAATAACCAACTGTGTCCTCTAAAGACAGAGGCCAGCACAATTACAACATATTGGAAAATGGCTCAAAGGTGCTTTAAGCCAATTTCAGTGGAACTCCCTCTGCAAAGGAAGAGAACAAGTAAAGAAAGGTCACATTTTGTTATGAATACATTGCAGAAGTATGGAAAAGGGACACTTGAAAGTTGGCCGGGTTTTCAGTTCCTCTTTAAAAATCCACAAAATGTAATGTGGAAAAAAGTCTAAAATAATATATATATATATAAATGCTAATGCAACATCTAGTATTTTTATCACATTGCTTTGGTTTTCTGTCTGAACACTATGTTGATGTTAATACTGTACACCTTGAAATTACAATTGCATGTGAAAATATATACTTGATGCACACAATGACCTAGTTGTAGGTGCAAATGCCAGTCTGCACAAAAATGCCAGTTCAATGAACACGCACACACATTTTGCAGGTACCCCTTATGTGTCAACTTTACAAAATATGGCCCTTAATTTTCTTAAAGTGATACTGCTTAATCCACAACACTTCTGTCACTGATTTCCAAAGTTTGTGTGAAGCCAAGTGCAATTAGTCAATGCTCAGTAGTTTTCATTGTTAGGAAATAGATTATGGAGAACATTGAGACCCCCCCCACCCCTTTTTTTTAAAAACAATTCAGACCCTTCAATTTAGACAGTAATTGCCTCATTAGATTTTAAAGGTCATTGACCTCCGTGATCCTACACCATCTGAATATTTACTCTTACAAGCATGGCAAGTAATCTCTGCAAGATTTGTGAACTTCATTAACATAGCAATGAAAAATAAGCAAATATAAAATCCCAAAACTCTAATAATGCAGGGGGAAAAAACTCTAAATGACCTTTGTGTTCAAAAGCTATTTAAGTTCAAAATATTGAAGACAATTTCGAAGGCCCACTATATTTTAAAAATAACTGTGCTTAAATACTCACTATTCACTTCCAATATAGTACTTAGAATTTTTTAACTTTAAACTTTAAAAATTTATGTATATTTCTTCTCATTCCCCACCCCTTTTTTTACCAGCTCTACTTCAAAACTTTTGTATATGCAATATTTATTTTGAAACTGCATCTGAGAATGTCTTTATCTGTTTATTATTACTATTATGAATCCAATATTTCTCCCTTTGGGTCTAAGCCAGAACTGGAGTGGGATTTTAGTTAACTTCTTTCATAGGGAACAGGGCCAGCTTTAAGCCGATTCTGGCGATTCCCCAGAATCAGGCTCCTTGCCTGATTATTATTATTTTTTTTTGCTTCTACAAAATCGGCGGGGCCCCACCATCGTTATTCACGTGGGGCCCCGCACCCACTAAAGCCAGCCCTGATAGGGAACACAGTTTTGCAAAAGCAGCAGAAACACCTCTCTGAGATATTGTAGTTCCACCCTTAGGATTTACAGAAAAGCCAGAGATAGTTCTTTATAACATCTGTTCCCTTTAAGAAACCCAATGACTTATTTTTAATACAGAGAATGATTTTTGGACCTCTACCATCCTTTTCTGCTGCTGGAGAAGTGGAACCCGGCAACTTGTCCTGGGATCTAACTCCACAAATCTCATTCACAAACTGCACTGGCCTTACTTATATTTTTTCCACACTTGCTCCCCTCTTCATAATCAAACAAATCAGTTTCTAGTGAGGTCCTGCAAGGATCGGTTCTTGGCTCTACACTATTTAACATTTTTATCATGACCTGGAAGAAAACAAAGTCATCACAGATAAAATTTGCAGGTGACACAGAAATATGGGGAGTGGTAAATAATTAAAAGGACAGGTCACTAATACAGAAAAATCTGGATCGCTTGGTAAACTGGATGGAAGCAAACAATGTGTTTTTTAATATAGCTAAATGTAAATGTCTATATCTAGGAACAAAGAATGTAGGTGATATTTACCGGACGGGGACTTTATCCTGACAAGCAGTAACTGAAAAAGATTTGGGGATGATAGCAAATAATCAGCTGAACATGAGGTCCTAGTGAGATGCTGTGCCAAAAGGCCACTGCTAAAATAATGTATTTAGTTCTGGTGTCCACAATTCAAGAATGATGTTGATAAATTGGAGATGGTTCAGAGAAGAGCCACAAGAACAAATGAAAGATTAGAAAACTTGGCTTACAGTGACAGAATCAAGGAGCTCAATCAATTTAGCTTAACAAAGAGAAAGCTAAGGGGTGACTCGATTACAGACTGAAAGTACCCACATGGGGGAACAAATACTTAATAATAGACTCTTCATTCTAGTAGAGAAGGGTATAGCATGATTTAATGGCTGGAAAATGAAACTAGACACATTCCGATTGGAAATAAGGCATACATTTTTACTGGTGACAGTAATTAACCACTGGAGCAATTTACGATGGTTCATGGGGGATTCTCCATCACTGGCAATTTTTAGATCAAGATTTTATTTTGGGGAAGTTCTATGGCCTGTGTTATACAGGATGTCAGAGTAGATGATCACTGATCACAGTGGGTCCTTCTGGCCTCAGAATCTATGAATCCTTGCCTCTGCTCTCCATGGAACTCTTCTCATCTGGAACAAACCATCATCATATGATCCCAGCCCATTGCGAATGCTGTAGCTGTGGTCCCCAAGAGCAAACCAGAATGCCTTCAGTTTTATAGAAATGTGATTTTCAGCAGTACTATATTATTCTTCAACAGCTATGTAAAGCTGATAAAATTTAGAGGAGGAAAAGCTAAACACCCTGTTAAAAAAAAGGGGAAACAATGCTGAAGTCATAAATAAGATATTTCCAACTACACACCCAGGACAGGAAATGCACAATTAGACTGCTCTTCTCTTAATACTTAGTCCCACTCCTACCAAGAGCCATTAGGGACTATTAATAGTTATAATTAAATGGTTTTGGTCCGTCAAAGTCCCTTACAATAATTCTACTAACTATTTAATTACTAAAAACTCTTCTTGCCATTATGCTAACAGTTGAGATTAATAACAAAAGCACAAGATAATTAAACAGGGATATTTTAACCAAATGGGATTCATGCATTTATTACACACTTGGTTGCCTGACTAAAATTAGACAACTAATCTGAATATGACTGATGAGAAATAACAACAATGAAAGAACAAATAAAAACAATGTGAAGATAAATGCAATGATTTTTCTCTTTTTATCCTGAAGTGCCATTTCTATTTCTGTTTATAAAAAGAGGCCTAATCTGATTTCCTATTTGGTTTATCATTACAGGCCAAAAGCAGAGCACACAGTTAATTGGTCAGCACAAACTATATAATTTGTTTTTATTTATCTCTAGGCTTTGATCTTAATTTCTCTTGTGCTTCCTGTCAGAATTGTTTGTCATATTTCTGCAAAATTCATGAACCACAATGGATATGCTGAGCTTATATTGAGTCCTTTACTCCTGAGTAATCTTCCTATATACTCTATATAGGAAGATTACTGGTGGTTTCTAGAGCATTTCTATAACTCATGAATCTGGGTTTTAGTTAGGCTTGCATTTGTGTACTTCTGTGGATTTGTATCTTTGGGTTCAGGGGCATTCAGGAGCAAATGAATAATGAATGAGCTGTTACACTTAGAAAAAAGTAGCTATCACCTATGTGTAGGACGTCATGCCAGACAAGCATACGGAAGAAGCCATCACTATTTGTTGCCTAATTAGAATAGGAGCTCTATACTCTTTATATATTACATATAATAAGAACATAAAAACATAAGAATGGCCATACTGGGTCAGACCAAAGGTCCATCCAGCCCAGTATCCTGTCTACCGACAGTGGTCAATGCCAGGTGCCCCAGAAGGAGTGAACCTAACAGGTAATGATCAAGTGATCTCTCTCCTGCCATCCATCTCCACCCTCTGACAAACAGAGGCTAGGTACACCATTCCTTACCCATCCTGGCTAATAGCCATTAATGGACTTAACCTCCATGAATTTATCTAGTTCTCTTTTAAACCCTGTTATAGTCCTAGCCTTCACAACCTCCTCAGGCAAGGAGCTCCACAGGTTGACTGTGCACTGTGTGAAGAAGAACTTCCTTTTATTTGTTTTGCCTGCTGCCCATTAATTTCGTTTGGTGCCCCTTAGTTGTTATATTATGGGAACAAGTAAATAACTTTTCCTTATTCACTTTCTTCACACCACTCATGATTTTATATACCTCTAACATGTCCCCCCTCAGTCTCCTCTTTTCCAAGATGAAAAGTCCTAGCCTCTTTAATCTCTCCTCATATGGGACTCATTCCAAATCCCTAATCCTTGTAGTTGCCCTTCTCTGAACCTTTTCTAATGCCAGTATATCTTTTTTGAGATGAGGAGACCACATCTGTACGCAGTATTCAAGATGTGGACTTACCATGGATTTATGTAAGGGCTTGGGCTTGTTTTGTTTTTGAGTTACCTTGTACGAAAGCCAAACTGTAGAGGGATGGGGAAGAGGAAGAGAGACAGTGCATGTGCTTTTTTCCTGTGCAAGAGCAGGGCAAGCACACAAACCATACACAGGACCTGTGAGGATCTCAGCACCTTCGAAAATTGACTGGGAAAAAACCCTTAATATCCACGCAATCAAAATGTAACAACAACAACAGAAACCCTACCCATATAACCATGATCCTAATCCCCAAAGAATAAATGACACAGTAAACCCTTGAAATAACCACCCAACCTTCAAATCACCCCACTTCTAAATCTCAGGAAATAAATAGTTCAGTTTGAAACTGGGGTATCAGTTATTTACGCCCTTTGTTTTGGTTTTTGGGAGGTTATTATTTCTAAAGGAAGGTAGTACAAAACCTAATATGTAGAAATATTTTCAGAACATTTTGAAAAACATTCAATATATAAAAAAAAGTTTAACATTCCTCTGCACATTGTGAATGTGAACTCAGCAGCTCTGCACTAATGCATGAAAACTGGGAAGTGAAACTGAAGCAAACGAGAAAGTAAATATTCTTGAAGAGAACAGGCTTGTTTCCCTGTCCACGTTGAGGGAAGTGTGAAGACCAAACAAAAAAGCATAAAGGGTCAAAAGTAAATGAGATTTTTCAGTTCTTTCTGTTTTAATCATCTGTTTTAAAATATGATTTTTATGTTGCTGACATCCTGCCAAAAAGTGGTCTCAACAATCTATAATCTATTTTTATTGCATCATTTTAACTAACGTTACAAGAAAAATGGGGAAAATGTAGTAAAAATAGGTTAAAATAACTTTAAGGGCTTGGTTTAAATAAATATAAGCCAGGAAGTGCAGTTAAGATTGACATTCTCGTCATCCTACTCTGTTGTGGCCAGTTAATGAAGCTTATATGATCCTCTGAGGAGTAGGTAATTTTATATACGCTGGCAGCAATGACACATTAAGGAAAAGGGTTTTAATGTTTCTGGCTTCTCTCAGTTTAAGCCAGATCTTTAAATACTATTTTAACGTAAGTTTATATGTGTGTGACTTTCTTCCCTTGTGTATACATACTTTTGTACTGTTTGTTTCTAAGCTTTAGTGTTGTTAGGTTTTATTGGCAGGTTTTTCCTCAGTAAGAATGCGTTCTTCCTTTACTTTGTACCATAAATGAGCTGTTTGTTGGGATTTCCTTCTTGTTAGAGATTCTGCGATTTGAGGGCAGGAAGTCAACAATTTATTTTGTTCACAAAGAGTTTTGATACTTCATACGAGAAAGTAAGCTTTGCACGCTTTACATTTTTTTTTGTTTCCAACGTTTTATACCTGACTCAAGAGAAATATATCTTTGCAGCTACTGAGTAATGAAAATAGCTCTATTTTTCTCCACTTACAGTAACTAAATACAAAGCAACCAAATGTACCACTGCTTAACCAAACTGATTTTGCAACAGGCATCTCGATAATGCCAATTACAATGAAACCTGTAATACTACTTTCTCATATGCATATTATTTATCATTAGATTTAGTAATTAATATGCATATTAGAAAGAGGTAGTAAAGGATTCGTTTAAATTTTAGGAATATTTTATAGTGAACTTTTCAAGGTAAAAACTGACTTCTAAATTTCTCCAAAATACACAAAATTCTAAGGAAGGCTGCAAAATGAGGTACTTTATGTACGCCACACTTGTATCACCCAAATCCCTTGTTTATATTGAAACTTTGCATCATGGTAACATGCTTTAGTTAACAGTATGTTAAACACATTTTTGCCCTTCATCTGGACAAAAACAGTCATGTTTAAACATGTTAGCTGGTCATGGTTAACCCTAAGGGTAAAATCACACTTAACATAGTGCTACTTAATACCTGTTAGCTTTTTTTCTAACATGATGCGTTGAAACATTATGGAACAGGCAAAAGTGCAGCCACTGGTAAAGCTCTTAGGGCGTCTGCACTGGACCTGAGAGCGAGCCTCCCAGCCCAGGTAGACGAACTCAGGCTAGCAGGGCTTGCACCAGCACACTAAGCCACGTGGACATTGTGGCACCTGTGAAGGCTTGAGATAGCCACCTGAGCTGAAGCCCACCTTGCCCCCTGAGTACAAGCACGGATGGATAACTCAAACCATCACCGGTGCTGCAATGTACGTACAGCTATTTTTTTTTGCAGGCTACATGGGCCCAATTAACAAAAGTCTGTCTACCCAGGCTGGGCGGCTCACTCCCAGCTGCAGTGTTGACATGCCCCAATGGTGGTGCAGGATCAAATGGTTGGAAAATCAATACAACTTAGTAAGGTCACTGACTGGAAATGCTATAGAGAAATGCTTAAGAAACAATCCCTGCATATATACACTCACCCCATTCTATCCTTCGTCAACCACAGTGTGTCTAGGCAGTCCAGGGATTAGGGTTGCCAGGAGTCCAATTTTCGACCAAGGGACCCTGGCAGCTCCAGTCAGGCTGTTAAAAGTCCGGTTGGTGGTGCAGTGAAGATAAGGCAGGTTCCCTGCCTGCCTTGGCTCTGCGTAGCTCCCACAAGTGGCCGGCACATCTCTGCAGCCCCTAGGTGCAGGGACAATCAGAGAAGCTCTGTGTGCTGCCCCCACCCCAAGCACCGGCTCCACAGCTCCCATTGGCCAGGAACCGCAGACAATGAGAGCTGCAGGGATGACACCTGCAAGCACACGCAGCGCGCAATGCACAGAGCCGCCTGGCCGCGCCTCTTCCAGGGGCAGCACGGAGCAAGGGCAGGCAAAGGACCTGCCTTAGCCCTGCTGCGCTGCTGACCGGGAGCCGCCTGAGGTAAGCGCTGCCCAGCCAGAGCCCACACCCCAGACCCCCCTCCCACACTCCAACCCCCTGCCCCAGGTTGGAACCCCCTCCCGCATCCTAACTCCCTCCCAGACCCAAAACCCAGGACATCCACTGTGATGGGTTGGTATCACAGAAACCCCCTTGGAACTGCCACCTGGCATGCCAAGGCTACTTCTGCCCCTGCTTTCCTGCCTTTTCCAGTTTGGGACTCCAGAATCCTGTCTGTTTTGAGCCAGATCCGCTGATCTGCTGCAAACCTAGACCCAGATCTGAACCATGTCCACTAACAGCTGTAGGCCTGCCTGGAAGCAGCTCAGGAAGTGCTCTCGCCTTTGACACCCAGGTGCCCAACTCCCAATGGGGTTTAAACCCTGAATAAATCCGTTTTACCCTGTATAAAGCTTATACAGGGTAAACTCATAAATAGTTCGCCCTCTATTTCACAGATAGAGAGGTATGCACAGCTGTTTGCCCCCCTCCAGGTACTAACACATACTCCAGGTTACTTAATAAGTAAGAAGTTACTTTAATAAGTACAGAAAGTAGTATTTAAGTGATTCCAAGTAGTAACAGATAGAACAAAGTGAATTACTAAGTAAAATATAATAAAACACGCAAGTCTATGTCTCAAACTCAACACAGATAAAAACCCCACCAGTTCCAGTCTCTTTCTTTCACAGGCTATGGTTTTCCTAGCCTGGGTTCAGCAATTGCTCACACCCCCTATTGTCCTTGTCCTTTGTTCCAGACTCTTTCAGGTGTGTCGGTGGGGGGTGGAGAGACTCACTCTTTAGCCAGCTGAAGACAAGATGGAGGGGTCTTCCCAGGGGTTAAATAAACTTTCTCCCCTGGATGGATGCTCCTCCCCACTCCCTCTGTAGCATCATATTACCCTGGAGTTTTTGGATCACATGGGCAAGTCACATGTCTATGCACAACTCAGCAACCAGCCCAGCCAGTCGCATTCCTGACCAAGCTCAGATGTGGATTGGGGTCTGCAATTTCTTTTGTCTGTTTAAGAGTTTCTTGATGGGACACATTCCTTTCTCCAGACATGATCCCATGCTCTTACAAAGGCTATGTATAAAACCAGCAAATATACAACCGATATTCATAACTTCAACTACAAAAAAGATACATGCATACAAACAGGGGGAATAGATTCAGTAGATCATAACTTTTACAGAGATATGTTACATGGCACATGCAGCATAAAACATTTTCCAGTTACATCATATATACATTTATAAGCAGCTCCCCATAAAGTCTTATTGGGAACACCGTCACACCCATCCACACCACAACCCCCTGCCCCAAGTCAGAACCCCATCCCACATCCTAACTCCCAACCCAAAACCCAGCACACCCACTCACACCCCAACCCCCTGCCCCAAGTCAAAACCCCCTTCTGCACCTTAACTCCCTCCCAGGCCCCACACCCCAACCCTCTGCCCCAGCCCTGAGCCCCCTCCCGGAGCCCGCGCCCCCTTATACCCCTCTATCCCAGGCCTGAGCCCTCTCCCACACCCAAACTCCCTCCCGGAGCCTGCACCCCAAACCTCCTCCCACACCCCTACTCCAGCCCTGAGCCCCCTTGTGCACCCCAAACCCCTCATCCCAGCCCCACTCCAGGGCCTGCATCCCCAACCAGAGCCCTCACCCCCTCCCACACCTCAACCTCCTGCCCCAGCCCGGAGCTGTCTCCCACACCCTGAACCCCTCATTTCTGGCCCCACCCTGGAGCCTGCACCCCCAGCTGGAGCCCTCCCCCCCCCCACCACACTCCAACCCCCTATCCCAGCCCAGTGAAAGTGAGTGAGGGTGAGGGAGAATGAGCGACTGAGGGAGGGGGCAGGGGGCAGGGCCTAGGGGAAGGGGCAAGGGTGTTTCGTTTTGTGCAATTAGAAAGTTGGCAACCCTACCAGGGATCCCAGAGCAATGGATGGATGCTTCCTGCCACAGGTGCTGTAATTACTAGAACAACAAACAGTTGAAGATGAAGTAGCATCTTCTTACAGAATTTAGGCCTTGAACCGGCAATGAGCTGAATGCAGGCAAGCTCCTGTGCTTGTGTGGAACCCCCAGTGCACTGACCAGAGGGGTCTAGCTGGGGGGAGCTCACTGTAGGATTAAAGTCTGTTTCTTCTAGAGTCTCTTAAAAATGGAGACCTCAGGTCTGTGCACAAATGTGCAAAACCTGTATTTTTGCACACAGTTACAATGACTGCATGTGCAAAATATATGCTGCTGATTTAACTGAAGCAAACAAATTGAATGAGATATTAGTTAAAACATGAAATACAATTACAGTTGGGCAGTTGGCACACAAACTGCACTGCTAGTGTCGGCTCAGTGAAAGTTATAACAATTGTATTGTAAACCATTTAAAAATAAAGATTATAATGCAAACAAGTCAGGATCCCTCAGCATAAAAATGCACATGGGCATAATTATAATTTTAAAATGTAACCTTGAACACATCCACTTCCACTCCGGTTATCTCTACAATGTTTGTCCATTTTAACTACTCAGTGTTTTTGCTATTCTCAGCAACCAAGACTTAACATAGCAGAAAAAAACGCAGCTGCATTCACTCTGCTTCATAAATCATCATCACCAGCCAGAGATAATGACAAAAATAATCTAATTCTGACTTTTAAGTGTTTGCTTTTATATAAAAACTGCATTAAGTTAGAAGTAAGATCCAAGTGAAACCTAAAAAATGGCAAAAAGAGTCAAGTTAAGGTTGTAATTAAATGTTCTCTTACATCAAGGCACAATATCCAGGCATTACATTCAGTATACCTTAATTCCAGTGGACATATGATATATTTTTACCTAAATTTCAAATGTTCTCACCTTTATGGGTTTTAATTCGATTTTTAATGTTAAACTACAACTATTATAAGGTAATTCCTTTTCATTTGAGTATTTAAAGGGACCAATATTTTTTTGGTCAGTTTTATCATTTACATTTTCCTTGTTAGTAAGAGCCTTAAAATAGTTTGAAAACAGCTTTCTTTTGCCACTGATTTTCTTCTTTTCTAACTGGAAACATCATTTCCTCGGTATTTTGAAGGGGGATGGAATTCTCATTATAAATTATTTCTGAATGCTCAAAATTGTGCTACAGACTTTAGAGAAACATCTCTGTCCCAAAACGCTAAACTCTAAGATCTGATCCTGCAAACACTGACACTCCTGAGTAGTTCCATTGAAGTCATTGGAATTTGGGAATACTCATGGGCACCGAGCAGGTCCCGTGAGTCTAGAGTCCTGAAGGTCAGTACCAGGCTTGGTACCGAAGTCTTGGTCAGGGGGAAGGAGGCATTCTCCTCTCTAAGACCACCGAGTAGGAGTGCCTGGAAGGAGGCCCCTGCATCAGGGGAAAAACTCCATGGGTTCCAAAATGGCCACCGCATCTGCCTAGGCCAGGACCCACTGTGTCAAGTACTCGGGAGTACCCCTGCCCCCAGATCCACAATCAGATATGGCTGACTTGGGTGGGGTGGGGTACTGGCTAGGGATAAGACTCCACTTCAGAGTCCGATGATGAGCCTTACTCTGGGGACCCATCAGTGCCGGGTAACAGTGCCAAGAGGGGAAGACCTGTGTCGAGACCAGCAGGGCCAGTTTCCTTCTAGACAGTATCGAGATATGCTCCCTTCTGCTCACTGGCACAGATGCTGCTAACTCTTGTATTGCCAGCGACGGCAGTACCGAAAGCACCAGCAAGTTCCTGGCCACAACAAACACTTCCAAGGTAGAAGGTACCACGATCCTGCTGGTGCCACATTGGCCCTCTGGTGTCAAAGGCTTGTCTGGGACCAGACTCAACAGAGCCTGCATACAGGACAAAGTCAACAGTACTGCCCTCGAAGCAGGGGCAGAGAAGTGGCCAAATTCAGGTCATACTCCACTGTGTTCCCCGTACTTGGCTTTCTTTAGAGTCAGGCAACACCCCGTCACAGCCAGCTGCTTCTTATGTTTTTTCCTCAGCACCAGTGAAGGGGAACAGTGCCAAGAGATGACACTCTGATGGTGGGAGGAGCACTCTGCACCGTGCCGAGGTACTCGGTGCCGAGTCCAACTGGCTTGCTTCCAAAGAGAGGGTTGGAGCACTGCTTCCATCAGGAGGGATTTCAGCCTGGCCTCCTGGTACTTCTTAGTGCGGGGGTTGAAGTCCTGGCAGATTTGGCACTGATCCCTGATATGAGTCTCTCCCAGGCACTTCAGACAACTGCAGTGCAGGTCACTCACAGGCATAGGCTTGCCACAGGAGGCACAGGGCTCGAAACCCAGAGACTGAGGCATGCCCAGATTAAGACTCCGCTAACACAGCAAAAAATACCAACTATATACAACAAATTGACAACAGTCCAAACGAGAAATAAAGAATTAGGACGAAAGAAACAAAGGGAAAGGTAGTAATCTAAGACCACTTGAGCAGCTCCAGCAACTGTCATAGGTGCTAAGAAGAAACTGAATGGGTGCGGGGTCAGCCAGAACCCTTATGTTGACGCATGATGGCACCGCACCGGAGGGACGCCATGAAGGAAAAAAAATTCTGGCGACTGGGCACACGGCACTTGCACATCTAACATGGAATGGACATGAGCAAGCACTCGAAGAAGAACTAGCAGTTTTACTGTAGGTTAAAAATATTTTATTTGTTGTTTGTGTTGTTGTTTAAAGTTCCCCATGCACCCGCACTTTCTGATTTCAGCCAAAGATAAAAATAGAAGTATCAGAGATACTGGGAGGGTGGGGAATATTTCTACCCTCCTGGTACTTCCAACCTCAATTGCAAAACATCTTACCAAAAAAAAAAATTATAAGCTATTCTCTAGGGGTTCCAGCTTCATTTATTGACTAAAGAGGTTTGATAAATTTGAATAAGCTTTTTGAATGTTTAATCAAACCAAATATCTGAGTCATTTAAAGCTCAGTCTTCATAACCTGTACAGCTTCTTACAGTGTCCAAAGATGTTTGGGTTCAAACATTGCCAAATGAGCTGATCTCTTGGACCAAGTTTGTTCATTAACTCCTGTTGCAGAGAAAAAAATGTATGTTTTGGTACGGTCTATAGAGCTAGTGGCTACGCTGGCTTGCTGCCCCACCCCCATTTTGCAGCAATGCATTGTCAAATTAACAATTAATAGTAGTTAGGTAAAATTCCCTGATTTCTAATTATCAAATTATTACAATTATAAGGTTTTTTGTATCTAAAAACCATAACAGTTCAGTATTGTTTAATTGGTCTGGGTTAGTTAAAGCTGATTTAAATGTAATGGTAACGACAGATACCTCATTGGTAGCCGGAAATATAAAAGTTTGTTACCAGATTTATTTTGTTTTTCATTAAAGTTAAGTCTTTGGTTTGTTTGTTTGTTTGTAACTGAAGCATAGCAAGTTAGCTGTTTGTTTTCCTGTATTATGAGTTTAGCACATAACTACAGTTATGGCAGAATAGTACTGAACATTAGAGAACTGAGCATCCCAGTTTAACGCAGAATTATCATATTTTATAATAATACTGATGCTGAATGATCTACAGCAAACTACCATGTATAGTTTTGGGGCAATCTTAAAGTGCCTTTCCATAAAATACACAGTCTAGTCTGGAAGAAACCAGGAATTTAATATAACCAATTCCAAGACTACTTTTCCTATGAAACAGTAGCAAAAAAATAAAATAAAACTAGAACTTTTCCCCCCAAAATTTAAAAGTTTCAGGGCAGCTGATTTAGTTTGAAAGCTTGTAAATTAAGGATATTTTGTTTGCTATTTTATATTTGTTTTGCTGGTTTTTTTATGTTCTACTCTTCAATTTACAACTCTTTATAGCAGTAGTGGGCAACCAGCAGCCCGCAGGTGGCAGGCGGCCCATCAGGGTTATAAGATTGCAGGCTGTGAGACATTTTTCTGATGTTGACCATCCCATAGGCATGGCCCGCCGCAGCTCCCAGTGGCCACGGTTTGCCGTTCCTGGTCAATGGGAGCTGCTGGAAGCAGCGGGCTGCAGTGGCGTGCTGGGAGCTGCAGGAGGCCGTACCTGCGGATGGTCAATGTCAGCAAAATGTGTCATGGCCCACAATCAGATTACCTTTATGCGCTGCATACAGCCTGTGGGCCGCAGGTTGGCCATCACTGCTTTATAGACATCTCTCCTCCTCCCCCAACATTTATTCTACTATACTTCTCTAGTCTATATGTATGAGGGAGACTGGCTAGATTTCACAGTTCCTAGGACCGTATCTCTCTGTTTCTCATAAGCATTAAGTATTTACAAATTATGACTCTCAAATCCTGTATATAAAACTGAGAAAGCTCAAGTCTGCCTTCAGCTAAAAAGCTGTCCAAGTAGAGCTGGAACAAAATGTGATTGTTAACACTGTTTTAATGTACTACAACACAAGTGAAATCTGTCACATTACAGTCCCAAAGCGCTTCATAATTTTTAACAAAAGCCCACAACCCCCCATTAGGTTTGATATGACAGAGAAAACAGACATTTCTTAAGCATCATCTTGTATACCAAAATAGTAGCTGAATCTCAAACAAAAGAAGTTCAAGATCATGGTAGCTCTACAACTAAAAATATGAAACTCCCCTCCTCCTCCCCCCAGCTCTTAAATCTGGGGCTAGAAGCTCTTTTGGTTACCTCAGGACAAAGGAGTTAGGAAGTGACCAATAACCTCAAAGACAGTGTTCCAGGCTCACGTTTTATCTACATCAGGCCTGTACAACATGCGGCCCAGGGGGCTCACTGTGCGGCCCATGGGGGGGTGAGTAGGTGGGCTCACTGTGCGGCCCGCGGGGGGGTGAGTAGGCTAGCGGCGGGGTGGGGCAAGTTATACAAAATGCATAATGCAGAGATTTATCTACAACTGCATTGATTGACTGTTGTGTGCAGTAATATAGTGACCCCTGGGGGGGGGTGAAGAGGGGTGTGATGGTGGGGCCGAGAGGTGAGGGGGCAGGTCCTATTTTACTGCTGTGATCTGGTCACCCTATGCGCGCTGTTTCTTTCCCCCTCTACAGGCTTCCACACCCCAACGCTGGGGAAGGAGGGGTTGTTTCCACAGGGCGGGCGGCGATGGGGAGCGGGGGGGAGGGTGTTTCCGCGAGGCCGGGGGGTTTCGGCCCTCAGCTGTTTTCTTTGGAGTAAAATGTCCCTCACTGCTTTACGAGTTGTGCAGGCCTGATCTACATCATCTGACTGTTCACAGAACAGAGTTAACATTCATGCACTGTATGGCAAAGCCCCCTAAAGACAAGAGTTAAGTACCAAGACACATGGATAAACTAATATGATCGACGAGACAGACCAGTGGTTTTCAACCTATTTACCACTGTGGGCCGCATATGCAGCTCTCTGTGTTATGTGGGCCGCATCCACACAGTATATATACACTACCCATATGACCCTGAGGATGTCGCATGAGCCGCAGGTGTGTGCTGATTGGGCCTCAAGTGGCCCATAGACCACAGGTTGAGAACCACCAGCAGCAACAAAAGCATGCTATTCCACTTACATATCATCCATGCTTCATGTACGTCTGGCCTGTATGTGTTTTCAGCTTTATATGTGGAATGGCCTGTGTAATATTTATATGATCAGGTCCTTGGGGCAAGGACTATATTTGTACAGCACCAGGCACATATAAATAGATACAGAAGTTTACATCTCAACAAGTTCATCTTTCTTACAAAGATTAGGCACCCAATCCTTTTTCTACTCATGTCAGTGGCAAAACTGCCACTAACTTCAATGAAATCACCCTCAAAACCATATAGTCTCTATCCCCTAATGGTCCAAAGCACATCCCTAACATACAAGAGGATTGGCAAGTTAGATATTCTCTTCCCAGACTTATACTAATGATAAACAATAAAATGTACAGAACCTTTAACTCAGAGTTCAAAATCTGATTCGCAGCTACGTATAAGGGTTACTTTGTGCAATAGTGAAATGCATTTACCTTCAGTGAAAGGTGAGAGTTCTTTCACAGTTCATAGCAATACCACTTAACAGTTCGGGACAAAAAAATGAAGAATCCAGTTATAAGTGCAAGAGGCAATTTAGATATACAGAACTTAACCATGCATTTAGAACTGCACCTTCTCTCCCAGACAGAAACGTGTGGAAGATATACTGAAGCTATGTCTACACTACAGCCTGCACCAGCATAGTTATACTGGCATAGCCCCATCGCGTAGAAGCAGCCTATGCCAACAGAAGGTGCTTTTCGGTTGGTGTAGGAATGCCACCACTCTATACAATATTAGCTATGCTGCTGACGTAAGCAATCTTCAATTGACAAAGCTGCACCCGTGGGGATTTTGTTGGCATAACTATGTCAGTCAGGTATGTGGTTTTTTCATACCCTTGACCAATGCAGCTATGTCAATTTAAGTTTTTTAAGTGTAGACCAAGCCTGAGTAACTCTCCAGTTTATGAAACACTGAAATACTCAAGTACTACATAAATATAGGTTGGTGACATCCCAGATTATTTGTCTTCATCCTGTTTTGTTTGGGTGTTTTCCATGTTAGTTTAATCATAAATTACTGCCTTTGGCAATTTCTTGTCTCTTCTTCCTCAGGAATAGATACACACCCTCACTCCATATGTGCTTTACACAATTATTTAATCCGGTAACTAAAGGGTTATACATCTGTCATAGTGTATGCACACAGGCTAAGATGGATCCCACATGAGCCATTGTGCTGCTATTGTCTAGTACAGTAAAGGTGATATGCTCTTGTAACTAGTGTTGCAGCCCCAGGGTACTCAAATGTTTTCAGAATACGGCCATATCATAAAACAAAGATATTAGCCTTGATTCTTGAGCAAATGTAGTGGCAAGCAGGGATGTATGGAGCTGGTTGTGGTTCCCTGCCTTAGGGCTGCCCCGGCCCCTCACAATTTAGAGCAGGAAGAATCCTGCTTTAATTTACAGTGCTGGTGTAAGGATAAAAAGCTCAGCTCTGTCACACCTCCCTGCTCCTGACACACCCTCAGCCAGCGCATGACACTACTCTTTCTTACATCAAGCAGAGCGTGGGGTCCTCTACCTTAGCAGGGGGATTCTCTGCTGAGAAACTTCAGCCACTTTAAGGCCACTTTGTATAACATAAATGTGAAGCATAAACTGGCCTTAGCAGAATAGACAATGTGGGTCATTGTCTCTTGGATATCTCCTGTCCAATGTCTGATCACACTTTCAAAACACAGATCAGAGGGACGTGACCTAGCATCCCTATGGCAAATATAGCAATTACCTATATGGCAAAGTAATATTAGGGCAGTATTTAATTCACCTTGAGATATTTTACTGTGACTTAACAGCTGGAAATAAGGAGGGGAGCTGATAGACTCATAGACTTTAAGGTCAGAAGGGACCATTATGATCATGTAGTCTGACCTCCTGCACAATGCAGGCCACAGAATCTCACCCACCCACTCCTGGAATAATCCTCTCACCTATGTATGGATACTGTGACTATCCTCACAGGCCACCAGCAAGATCTATGTGGTCCACTAGTGGTCCGTGGAACACAGCATTTGGGAATCACTACTCTTTTTGTTCTGTGTCTGTACAGCACCAAACACAATGGGATCCTGGTCCATGGCTAAGGCGCCGAGGCTCTACTACACTACAAATAATAACCACCACCACCACCTGCACCTGTGATAACTATATTAAGACAGACCAGTGCAGAAAAGTAGCTGGGAAGCTAGTACTATGCTGGCTTTTGAAGATGTTTAGTCTGTTTTTATCTTGTTGCTACCTAGAAAACATATCTTGGTTTAGTCAAAGTTTCAGTGATGAAAGCCAGATGGGTGCTTCATGATTCTTTGATTCACAGCAAGGTAGTTAAATACTGTCTTCAACTAGGAACCTAAAAAAAATAGTAGGCACTGAAAAGGAAAAAAAAATATATCTTACCAGCTGGAAATGTTAAACTCCTCTTTCAGAACTAGGCTAACCACTGCAAGCAGAAGTACTTAAATCTATGTCCTACTTTTGGGATGAATCCCAAATAAGAGACTCAAAACAGCAAAAATATGCTTAACCTAGACCTTTATACCAACAAACTTCCAGTTAAGAAAGTAAGGGGTTTGTATTAAAATCTTAGGTCATGAGGTTTTGAAGGCAGCTCTCTTTTCCTGCATTTGCTCATTCAAGAGTAGAGAAGCTGGTTTAGTTCAGGATCATGGATTCAGTTTTTGGAATGTGCATGCCTGACATCTGTAAAACAGTAGTGTTTCTGAAACCTTCATCCCTCATTTAGCATATCTATCTCACTCAACCACTGTCACAATATTGTAGTAGTTCCTGTCTGGATCAGCTCTAGGGGTTCTGCTGCCATAGGCAAGCCAGGAATGGTCTGCAGACAACTGATACAATCATCATAAAATCTAACAAACATGTAAAACCAGGGCCCAGGACTAGACTCCTCGTACTTCTGCTACAGAGTTCTACCACTCCTGAGAAGAGTAACTGCTATAGCTCCTAGAAGTAGGTCCTCTATCCCTTTTGTGGACCAGCCTCCAGAGGGCAATATCACTCACTCATTCACAAAGCCAGTACATTATACAGCCAGCCTGCACAGTTTTGGAACAGTTTGCTGCCCTAAGGGTAT
Source organism: Chelydra serpentina (assembly GCA_037349315.1). Lineage (NCBI taxonomy): Eukaryota > Metazoa > Chordata > Testudines > Chelydridae > Chelydra > Chelydra serpentina. The sequence goes on from JBAIAC010000048.1 coordinate 25,798,853, forward strand.
GTGTGGTTAAAGCCATGCTGATTTCTGCAGCTCCCTATAAGACAATGCAATGGCACCTTCCAAAATAATGATAGCTCCACATGGCAGGGGAAGGGAGGTAGAGTGGCTCCATTCAGGTATGTACACTAAATGCAGAAGGCAAATAGCTACACTGGAAGACATACTTTATGGAGCCACTTTCAAAGCAGAGTGAATTTTGGGGAACAGAGAGGATAGAAACATTTACACAAAAAGCAGTTTACTCAACCAACATTTAAAAAAAAAAATTAGTTTTTCAGTATTCCAGGTATTGGTGTTTGTTCAGCGTGATCTCCCACCCAGCCCTGCCACACCTTCAATCTAACCCTGCACTGAAAACAGAAAACAATGTCTGGGATCTCAGAACCCGTAGACATGGGAATTAACTATTACTTACATGTGGCCAAATTCAGATATCCTGTGGTAAGCAAAGACCAGCTTGAGTACAAGAAAATGAGCCACAAGGAACTCAACTCATGATCAAACATGTATTTTGGGATCACTCACAAACCCACCCTGCACTCCATAACCCCATAGCAAAAAAAAAACACACCACCAAACAAAATCACAAAAAAACCCACCCTAAAAGGTGATCACATTTATTGTTAAATCCAATATAAGTGAAAGGTTTCATATTGTGAAGTTTTTAATCTCTTAATAAAATTAATTATAAGAAATATTAGGCAAAACATTTTTAGAAAAATATCCTGCTCAGTCACTGATTTGTTCTACATGCAGGCAGATTATTTAATACATAGATTATGCTTTTGATAGCAGTGGCAACTCTTCCCCTGAGCAGCTGATTCTGAAATTCTTTTCAAGAGAAAGGTCCAGATTCTACTTCACTTACACTGGAGTAACTCAGTAATTCCACTGACATCCACTTACACTATTGTTACAGAGAACAGAATTGGGGTAAAGACCACTTCACCCTAGTAGACCAGGCTGTCAAGGCTACTCACATTTCAAAAACTGCCAACTGAGAACAATTACTACCAGATTAAATAAAATAGATTCTAGATCCACAGGAACAGATTCTGATACCCTTATTCATGTGGAGTAGCACCTTGCTACATGAGTCATTCCATTGAGGTCAAGGAACAGCTTTTGGAGTAATGTGTTATTCAGCACCAAGAAGGTTATCAGAACTTGGCCTATGGTGGAGTGGGGAGAAAAAAACAACAACAACAACAAAACACCTCACCACCTTTTCTCATTTCATCCTGATCCGTCAAGAAGGCAAACTATAATAGGTTATGTACTTTTTTGTTTTTTGTTTTTAAAAGTACAGTACCAGCGGCTAACAAAGAGCAGCCAAGCCATATATACATATTTCTACCTAGCTGGAGTATATGCTTGGTTTATTTCTCTCTTTAGCCTGATGCTGTTCATACTGTCTGAGGTGCAACAGTTTCAAGATTAGACAGTCTTGGAGCTATTAATGCTGCATGTTTGTATATTTATATTTGGTGCTCAATAATAGGAAGCACATGAAAAGTGCTTTAAGAGGACCATTTAATTTGAAAAGCACAGTTCACCAGAATATTCCATGGAATTTAGACATACTCATGTAATTTTACTAATTTCTGTAGTGTCTAACAGAACAAAAGAGAAACAATTAACCAAATGCTAAACAAAATGCTTTGCATCATGCCCAGAGCACGGCTAGGCTACAGCTTTGATGAGCTGCCCAGGGAAGCAAAAACTATAGATGGGGGAGAAGAGGGACCTCAATTAAGAAAGCACTGGAAGACATTCTTTTCAAACTTACTGATAGCAAGTACTTAATCTTCAGTGCTGTGATAGGGTACAGAGTGAGAAAAAGATCTGTCAGTTAACTGATTCCTGGGCCATTCAGGGCTTGAAAATCATCACCAGCACTGAACTGTCTGCAGAAATGAAAAGGAAGCCAAAGCAGAGACTTGAACACAGGTGTCATATATTCACAACTTTCTATCTGCTACTCTGTTTCTACAGTGCCTAGCATAATGGGCATGCTTCTTAGTTGGTCCTTAGACACTACCATAATGCACATGATTAGTAATAATGAAAACTGTGCAAGGTCTGCATTTGAGAGGAAAACCCAGTCTTCTGTCCAGCTGTAAATGAAATAAATTTGTAGTTGCAGGTACTGCTACAATATGGCCTAATCAAGGAGCAACAACGGATTCATTAAGTCCCCCACGCAGCAATCCATTCCAGTGAAGGTCACTATAATTCACTGTTGTTAGAAGTTATTGCTGAATTATATAGAAATTACATCATGGATGGTGTAGACATAGCCCCTGCCAAATAATTCCTTACCAACAGACATCACTCCAGAAGCAGCCAGAACTTGGCCATTACAATGATGGGCACAATAAAAAAAAATTGACGTTAGATACAAATAGGCTGAGTCACAGTCGGTTCACCTTACATTGATCCTACTTCAGAAACTCTGCCAATCCCTCATCTCTTTGAAGTGTACATGATAATGTTACAGCAAAGTTTATTATAAAGAGTGGCTTTTGGATAACACCATTATGAGCTAACAGTTGTTGGTAGTTTCAGTTTCATTTCAGGGTCCATTTCTACACAAAGTCTGAGAACATTTAGAACGGGGCTCAACTGTCATACACAGCAAGTGCAATAAATATTTCATTCTGTCTTAGGACACAGCACTCAGAATCAAAGAGAGCAAAGAAAAGGAAATCCTTTAAACAGGCAGGTGATGTGGTGAGTGCTGATGACCTTTAGTACAAAAGAGGAGAAGGATGCAGCATGCAAACTACAGGTCACATCAAAATCATCACACTTACAAAGAAAAGACAATTACTAAGAGAGTTTAAATAAGCATTCAGGTCACTCTCTACCTAAATACAATACGTTTTTATAAACGGGAATGCCCTGAAGTCAGATTGCCAATATTTTTCATTGTAGTCAGTCCCTGTAATATTGCTGCTTTGCAGCACTTTAGCTGGTTCATTTTTACATGACCTGGAATGCAAACAGTGGCAACAAAAAGCAGTAGAAGTAGATCACAAAAGACAAATATGGGTCTTGAAGCAGGATCCTTAAAGTGTATGTGTAGGGGGAAAGGATTATGAAACCTGGACCTCTCAATATTCTAACTGAACTGATCTCAAAATATAATCTCTCTTTGCAACCTAACCGACAGCTAAAATCCAATGTAACAGTGACTTGATTTATGACAGGCATGGGTCCAAACAAATACTAAGTATTCTGGATGGTGGCTCGCCTGTTTATCTTACTTCGGTTCTCAGGTCCTTTTTAGGGACCTGATCCAAAGCTCATTGAAGTCAATGGAAAGACCCCCACTGACTATGATGCCCTTTGGAGCCTACTGAATTTCACTGAATGCATGCTACAAAAACAGCTCTTTCCTCATTAAAAAAAAATTTAAAAGTGTTATCTTGAAAAGGGGACTAAGTTAATGAAATATACTAACACTCTTGAGTAGTTCAGCCCTTCCCAAACCAACTCCTGGGCAGAACTGGATGTTTTAAAAGTCTTCTGTTTGCGTATGGCAAACAAAGCTGTGAAGCAATGGCCAGGCAATAATAAGATAAAGAGAGGTGTGTAATACGCAGCAAGGTCTCATACCATCTACCTTGCCACAGGCAGGAAGTTCACTCTGTCTTTAAACAACAGTTCCACAAATAGATACAGACTTCTTGCCTTTTTTCAACAGTGTTTTTAGCATGTGGTTTAATACAGTGGTTCTCTGAGAAAACAGATCTGGCGCTTACAACTAGCAAAATACCATTGACTATCTTGCTGAATGTAAAGCTAACCAAATACAGTTACCAAATATTCTACTATTTTTTCCATGTCTGCCAGTGATAGACACTTCTTCTACATCATCCTGAAAACAGTGCTCCATTTTTTAATTGATTTTTTTCAGCTTATCAAACCTATCAAAACCTAGAGCTAGAGTCTCTGCACGCATCAAAGATGGGCTGCTGGAGAGCTGGCTACAGGTACCTGATTCTCTGCCCAAACCTAGCCGCACTACTGGGAGCTGCTCTAACATTTGACTTTTGGCAACAGTCCCTAAGGCCTTATCCTCACTTGGAAAAAACAGCTGTGGTTTTAACTCCAGTTAGCTAACTTGAGGTAAATCCTAGTGAAGACAAGGCCGTTTGCAGTTTTCACACGAGTTAGCAGATCTTTCTCTCAACCTTCTAACTTGTGCAACAACTGCAAATGGCCTTGTCTTCACTAGCACCTTACCTGGAGTTAGCTAACACATCTTTTTTTTCCCTAAGGGATTGTGACAGGTTGCCCCCTTTAAGGTGCCACCTGATGTACTGGGATACCACTGAGCCCACCTGTTCTGTCAGCCTGGGCCTCCTTTACCCAGTCTTGCTGAGTCAGGCTCTTAAGCCTCCTCTAGCACACACACAGGCAGGGCCACACCCAGCTGTGGAAAGACAGACACTGAGATCAGCTCTGGGAAGACTCAGCTGAAGGGATTTTCCCCAGAACTCAGGTGCCCACCTCCCTTGGAGTGTAGACCCAAAGGTATATTGTCTTGCACTGTATAGAAAGATCTACACAGCACAAGCTCATACAAATTTGCCCTCTCCCTCAATGTGAAGAGATATATGCACAGCTTCTTGCCTTCCCATATATGGATTGCCCAAACTGGGTTTAATAATAAAGAAAAACAAGTTTATTAACTATAAAAGGTAGATTTTAAGTGATTATAAGGGATAGCAAACAGAACAAAGCAGATTACCAAGGAAATAAAACAAAACACGCATACTAAGCTTAGGATCTTAAAGAAACTGGTTTCAAGAAACAATTTCCTACCCTAAATGTTATTTTAGGTAAGTTGCAGAGTTTCAGTAGCTTAGAGTTCCAGTTATTTCTTCTTACAGACTGAACCCCTGTCTCAGTCTGGACTCACCACTGCCTTTCCCTTCAGGTTAGTTCCTTTGTCCCTTCAGGTTCTTTCAGCAGTCCTCGTTCTTGGGTAGGCAATGGAGGAGAGTCCAGATCAACCCCCTCCCCAGTCGCTAAAAAGGATTTACCTAAGGCAGGAATCCTTTGTTTGATCCCCATTCCCCTACAGTGGAAAAGTACCAGCAGTGTCCAAGAGGGTATTTTTCATCAGGTGACATTATCACCTGACCTTGTAGTGTCAATGAAGCATCCTGGGAAACTCTTCAGGAAAGTGGGAGATTAGCACCTTCAGAGTTCTATTGTCCTTCTTAAATAGGTTATTCAGGAGGATTGCCTACTGTCTGGTGGGCATTCCCCCCAAGTACACACACAGTTGTAATTGTTACATAGTCAATATTCCTAACTTTAGATACAGAAATGATACATACATACAAATTGGATAATCACATCAGTAAATCATAACCTTTCCAACGATACCTTACATGAGCCATCTTACATAAAGTATATCTTAGTAATATTCATATCATACGCATATTTCTATGAAGAAACGTGTGTAACATCACAGGGATCATCCACCATTGCGGGATAGCTGGAGCACATCAATATCTGGCAGTTCCTCCTCCAAACAATGACACTGATCTTTCGTCCCAGTGTGCCCCTCCACTAGGGGCTGCAGGAAGGAAGGCATAGGAGCTGGCTACATCAGCTCTACATCTGCTGAGGACTCCCCCACACTAGGGAGATATGGGCAGTCTCTACACCAGTGGTCCCCAAACTTTTTCTGTCATGTCCCTTACCTGTAATGGAATCTGTCTGCACCTCCTCCCCAAGGAGCTGCGGCCATGGTCGGGAGCCAGGGACTGAGACTGGGGCCGGAGCTGTGGCTGGGGAAGGAGTGGGGCCTCAGCCAGGACCAGGAGCTGTGGGCTTCGGCTGGGGCTGGGCGCAGAGTCCAGGGTTAGAGCTGTGGCTGTGGGTGGGGCTGGAGCCGGGGGCGGTGGCAGAGCGAAGCCAGGTAGTGCTCTGTCCCTGCCCCCCATGTGAGCTGGCCCTCGTTCCTCCACATCCCCCCTGAACGTTCCTCCCTGCTCCCTAGGGGGAGACGCTCCACTGCTCGGGGACCACTGCTTTACACCTTTTCCTGTAGAGGGGTGCTAGGGGAGCAAAGGCAGGCTTTAAAATTCCATCCACTGTTCACTATAACAGAGAGGAAAAAAGGTTTGGCTTTCAACAAGGTGAGTAGGGACCTAGTAGCACAAACCAAAATGACATTAAAGGGGGTCAATGGAGTGAGACCCCTGTGCATGTTACATTTGCTATTCTCCTATCACTCACTCATTTTTCATTCTACAATCTTCCTTACTATGGAAAATACAGTTTCCATTAATTGTGCCTTCCATTAGGGTTTGTTTGTTTGTTTGTTTGTTTATTTAAATGGAACAATTTTCTAAAAGGGAATACTATCATCTGGGAGAGTCTCACACTTAACTCCAAATTTTTGGCAGATCTCAGGGCAGCACCACTTTTAGCAAATTGGCAGTTCCTCCGGTAGTTACCATACTGCCGTTCTAAAGCCCTCATTAGAAGGTTAGGAAATTCCAGTGAACTCAGATTATAAACCAGCTCTTTCCTTCTTATTTATTTAGTTTTAGGATGCATTTTATCTCAGAAGGATATGAGTAGCCAAAGGAAACAAAAGAAAAAGACCAAAGCTGTCTAGAATTGCAGTCCCTCCCCACTAACTCCTAAGCAGAACCAAATGTTTAGCAACTACTGCAGCAAATATTACAGCATGGAAATCTAATTGTTGGAGGGGTCTATTTCTGACATGGTGGGTGTTAGTAGCTAGTTCCAAATCAGGTAACAGACTGAATACCTTTCTGGCACTTTTTGATCTGAATAGTTTGTCAAAGTTCAAGTCTGTGTGTGTCTTTCAGTTGGGAATAGAAATTGGTGGTAGCCAAGTACTTTTTCTTTGATGCAATCTTGTTTATTTACAAGGAATGTACAAAGTCCTGTGTCTCTGAACATAGAAGGAATCAAGAACAAAAAAGAGAAGTTTCTTAGCTTACTTGTGCACAAGCCTCTCTCTAGCTTTTTTTCCAGCGTCACATGGGGTAAGCAACATGTCTGTATACTGCCACAAGGGTCCGTGGTCAAAATGTTGAGGTCCATGGTAATTTTTCAAGAAACACTGAATGACTGAATGACATAACCTCCCAATGTCCATCACTAAGTACGGTAATTTGGTCAACTGCCTGTCGCGCAACATGGTGGTGCCGACCCTTGGCGTAACTGTGCTTCCAGGCTCCTGCTTGGCTTTTTATTGCCCCTTTCTGTTCTTGTCTGTGACTTTGACATCAGTATCTGTGCGTTCTCTCACACTCCCATTTATAATTGTGTTGAAAGACCAGGATCCCAAAGATCAATCTAAAAACAGTTCCATGAGGGAATGTCTTATCATAAACAGGTCAACTATTATGTAACACTCGTGCTGTTCATGTTTACTGTAACTAAGAAGTCAGGATTTGTATAAAAGCTACTGGTAAAGAGTGTTTGTGGTGTGTGTGCAAGTGAAAAGCATGTTAAGTACCTGTTTTGACACTTGTGGCATGCCACACGGGCTGTACAATGCCTCATGGTTTTGGAGAGTCAATAGTCATCGTCAGTACACAGTCAAAAAACAGGAGACAAGTCTATCACCTCCCTAGCATGCCTGCCACATGTTGGTGAAAAACCTCACCTCTTGGATGAAAAATTTCCATTGTGCTGTATACTCTTGCAAGACGTTTGAGAGCACCCAGATTTTTCATCCCCAAAGTCTAAAGCCTCCAATAAATGAAGGGAAATTAATTTCCAGATATATTTCTTAGTTAACACAGACTAAACGATGATTTTAAGTTCTTTCTTAGTCTAAGATCTTCAAGGTAGATGTAGTCTTCCTCTATGTGTCTGGAGAGAATACCCCATCACTGTGTCTCAATCCTGATCTAGCCCTCAGAGTTCAATAGAAACATGAAAATGTGGCTAATTTTATTAATTTTTAAGAAAGTCTTCAAGGGGATGTTTCACAACATCATAGACCCAGACTCAGGCCAAGGTTATGTCAGATTTTTCTAGGATTATCCCAAGGGGCAGGTTCCCAGGGTGAACAATCTGCAAGGACAGGTTGTGGTAGCAGAAAATAGCTGAAATTAACCCTAACCCTAACCCTAACCCCTCCATTAAGAGAGCAAGCTTGGCCCAAAGAGCTGGCAGCTTCACTATGGGGAAGGCGCAGGGTAACTGGAGAACATACAGAGTCAGCACATCCCCCTCAGAAGCCTCCAACTAGGCTCCTTTGGAATCTGGACAACAACTTAAAACTGCTCCCCATGGTGGAAACCCAGAGGAAGGACAGATGGCAGCAACACCACCTACCTTCTGTCTAGGTTAATTCTCTTGGAGTGGAGTGGATATGAGAGCTAGATCCAGACTATTGTACTCTGCCTCCTATTTCACCACTCTATTATGTCTTTGGTTAAGACCAAAGCAGACGCTGAAGAACTACAAAAAGATCTCACAAAACTAAATGATTGGGTAATAAAATGGCAAATGAAATTTAATGTGGATAAATGTAAAGTAATGCACATTGGAAAAAATAACCCCAACTATACATACAATATGATGGGGGCTAATTTAGCTACAACTAATCAGGAAAAAAGATCTTGGAGTCATCGTGGATAGTTCTCTAAAGACGTCCATGCAGTGTGCAGTGGCAGTCAAAAAAGCAAACGGGATGTTAGGAATCATTAAAAAAGGGATAGAGAATAAGACGGAGAATATCTTACTGCCCTTATACAAATCCATAGTGCGCCCACATCTTGAATACTGCGTACAATTGTGGTCTCCTCATCTGAAAAAGGATATACTGGCATTAGAAAAGGTTCAGAGAAGGGCAACTAAAATGATTAGGGGTCTGGAATGGGTCCCATATGAGGAGAGATTAAAGAGGCTAGGACTTTTTAGCTTGGAAAAGAGGAGACTAAGGGGGGGATCTGATAGAGGTATATAAAATTATGAGTGGTGTGGAGGAAGTGAATAAGGAAAAGTTATTTACTTGTTCTCATAATAAAAGAACTAGGGGCCACCCAATGAAATTAGTCGGCAGCAGGTTTAAAACAAATAAAAGGAAGTTCTTCTTCACACAGCACACAGTCAACCTGTGGAACACCTTGCCTGAGGAGGCTGTGAAGGCTAGGACTATAACAGGGTTTAAAAGAGAACTGGATAAATTCATGGAGGTTAAGTCCATTAATGGCTATTAGCCAGAATGGGTAAGAAATGGTGTCCTTAGCCTCTGTTTGTCAGAGGGGGGTGATGGATGGCAAGAGAGAGATCACTTGATCATTACCTGTTGGGTCCACTCACTCCGGGTCACCTGGCATTGGCCACTGTCGGTGGACAGGATACTGGGCTGGATGGACCTTTGGTCTGACCCAGTACGGCCTTTCTTATGTTCTTATGTCCAAGCCACACAAATTCCTCCACCCTTCAGGTCCTCTTCTCTCTCCTATTCCATGCAGAGTCACGCCCTGTGCTCGTAACTCTCTCCTGGTCCCACTCCCCTATGCCACCACCTCCTCCTCCGTGTCTACCTATGCAACTGTGTCCTCCCCTCTGCCTTTTCTCCACTTTCACTCCCAAATAAAAGTCTGTTAAGCATCTAGCAGACATTGGCACTATATACATATAAATAGTAACAAATATAAACAGTGAGTTGCAAGATAAGTTCCCCTATTTGGTTTTGTTGCTACTTTAACAGTTGGCACACTGTATTTCTAAGGTAGATTAAATATTTGTTTGCCCTGTGATTAACTGTAGAGGGTAATCATAAATAGGAACGTACAGAGTTTTAAAGCTTCAGCTGAATAGGTAATATCTCTCTTTCTACAAATAAAGCTTCAGGTCTCTGTTGCTCTAGTCAGACCTACTGTATTGTGCAGAGTTTAGTTGTCAAGCCAGTTTGAAGGACTTTAGTTTACATGCAAACCAATGAAGGGGAATAACATGCAGAGCCATCAAGTGCTATGACAAATGAAAAACAAGTGAAGGAAAACTAAGCACAAGACTTCCCTTTCCCTTGCTTAGATTGTGTGTATCATGAGAGACATTTTCATAATGCTTTGAAATTATTTAGCAAAAAGTACAAAGATTCCACTTCCAAACCTATGATGTAGGACTTCCTTCGGTCTCAAAGAGCAGCTACACAATGCCATAGAACACTTCACATAACTTGACAGAAATAATACCACTAATAAGACCACTGATTTTAAGGGCAATACAATTTCAAGACTCCAATTTATTCATTTTTTCCAGTGTATAAAATGCACTCTAATGCAACCTCTCAACACATCCCCATAGCTGTTAAAATTCACAGAGACTGAAACATAACTAAGCTGAAACAGTGGTAGCTAAAGAAAACTCAGAACTGCCAGAAAAAGAAACTCAGCATCCCCACTCTACTACTCTATCTCCACCTCTTTGTCTTTTTTCCAGCGTTCACTCTCCCAATGCCTGGAACCCTCCTCCTGTGTTGATTCACCATGCCTACTCCTGTGTTAAATTACCATGTTGATTCACTTAGCCTACTCCAAGTTCCTTCTAAAAAAGCGTTTCTGTCAAAAGGTCTGCAAATTCTAATCCTCCCCGGACAGAAGTGTTAAATTAATTATAGGAATTTCTGAAAGAAAGAAAGAAAGAAAGAAAGAAAGAAAGAAAGAAAGAAAGAAAGAAAGAAAGAAAGAAAGAAAGAAAGAAAGAAAGAAAGAAAGAAAGAAAGAAAGAACCACAACTGAGCCTCACAGCTTTTCAACAACATCCCTTAGTTTTTACATATATTATTTAGATGGTGAGAAGGTGGTCTTTGAGAAGAAGATCTTGGGCCAGATTCTGAACTGGTGTAAATTGGTGTCCATTGATCTCAGTTAATACCTTTGTTGGCCTGACCAAATATATTCATAACTGCCTGTAAAGTACCTAACCCACTGCTAGTGCCATATAAATAATAAATAATCACGTGAATTGGTTATGTAAATATTACATTTCTAAAATGTCTAGAAGAGACTAATCTCTGTACTGATACTTCTTTTGTTCTCCACACTGAACACTGTCTCCTTGTACCTTTAATAATGTCTCCAACCACATTAAAGAGGTGTCCTGAAAGTGCACTGGATGGTGGACAACAGCAATTTTTGCCAGAGCTGACATCTCAGATCACAGTACAACTGGTTTTCAAATATATAACTCACAATGGAATGACAGTTAAAATTGTCAAGCTCAACATCACCAGCTAATGAAAACTAAAGTTTTAGTGGATGGACTGTAGATTAAGTAGTTGCCATTTTAAATACTATTTGGCACAGTATCTCTCTCCCCCAAGGAACTACTATCATAAAACAGCTAATAAAAATGTTGTACTATCAGGAGCCTGCAAATCTTGACAGTGATAAGCACCCCTTTTAATATTAAAACCCATCATCGTTATGTCTGTTTTTCTAAAGTAGTTTCTATCTATGGCTACCATTCAAAGCGCAAAACACTGTGATCTCAGAAGACTGACAACAGACAGCCTTCCATTGTGTGACCCTGCTACAATTACAGGATGCTGACTTTTATCATCATCAAGAACCTGTTTGAGATGTGCATTGAATATAGTGTTCACATTAACAAGACCTGAGAAATTAAAAAACCTTAACATGTGACAATCAGGGATCAAAGTATAATTTTTTCATGAAAATGGACTTTCCCATTCACCATGAATAAATATATAAATGAAGATACACCATGCACATTTAAATCATCTGCATTTCAAAAGGTTTATTATTGTTTTCTATTCAGAACTGATATATTTTATTGTATTTTAGATGTATTAAGGACATAGAGAGGACCTTGTGTTTTGTTTTGTCCTCCTACTTGCCTATTCCACATTGAGAAAGTTCAAGTAATAAATTATGACTCTGATGTGAAAAGCTAGAGAAAGTTATACAGGAGCATGCGTCTGTTAAATCTGTTTACATATACTTAGCATAAATAATTACCTACTGAAGGATGAAAACAGACAATTACATGAACTATAAGAGCAACAAAGTTTAATTCACATTTCTTCATTTTGAGATGTAAATTCATTTTAAAGGAACTTAATCCCATAATCAATGTTTACTTGAAAGTCATACATTGTATATAATGTATTATGTCAGTAGCCCAAGCTGTTTTTATTTGACAATCTTTTTCAGCCATTTTATCCATTTTGTTAAGAACATTAGAAATTTCTACTAAAAGTCTGTGCATGCAATCAAACTTCAAATGGTCACATCAGATGCTTCACTGCCTTGAAACATTCTAGCTAACTCAAAGCACTGCTTAATGGTTAGGAAAAAACTGCAAAAGAGCAATGGAAGAAAATGGAAATTCTGTTAAAGATACATTAAAGTGACAGGATTTTTACAAAGCCAATTTCCATGACAGCCTTCTGCTCTTAAGTGATGAGATCTATCACATATAAAGCAGTATTTGGACTCTGAAATACAGCTGATTAAGTAAATTGTACTTCTTCAAACTGGAAAATCCTCTCTCAGTAAAAAAGATTGGTCATTAAAAACTATTGACTTCATTGCATAGTTCGGTAACGAACACTGAATATCATGGGTCAAATTCATCTCCAGTGTAATTCCAACAGAAGTAACGGAGTCATACTAGGGTAAATTTGGCCCTGACTGTTCAGCAGGTCAATTTGGTTTAGACCATTTTATTTTTAAGAGTTAAACACATTGTTCAAAGATGAAATAACTGCTTTGTATACATAAAAGCTGAAAAACATACCACAGGAATGCAAAGTTAGGATGAGCTTATTATCCTTGTTTATTCAGACTACTCCCTCAGACTATTTCAGAGTCTATAGGAGCTCCACAGATAAGATACATCCAAATGTATAAAATAAAAGGTTCATGATAAGATGGAATAGTGACCTTTTAAAAACAACAAGGAGTCTGGTGGCAGCTTAAAGACTAACAGATTTATTTGGGCATAAGCTTTTGTGGGTTAAAAAACCCATTTCTTCAGATGCATGGAGTGAAAATTGACACGTCCTCATCAATTATTGGGAATGGACTACATCCACCCTGATTGAATTGGCCCTGTCAACACTGGTTCTCCACTTGTGAGGTAACTCCCTTCTCTTCATGTGTCAGTATAATAATGCCTGAATCTGTAATTTTCACTCCATGGATCTGAAGAAGTGGGGTTTTTACCCAAGAAAGCTTATACCCAAATAAATCTGTTAGTCTTTAAGGTGCCACTGGACTCCATGTTGTTTTTGTGGATACAGACTAACACGGCTACCCCCTGATACTTGAGACCTTTTAAAGAATTTGTAAGCATTTGCCATTATTAGCTCACCTAGGTTCTAGATGTGGGTGTATTAGAAAGAGGCACAGATGAGGAGTACTTATCACCACTTCAGTTACGATCAGACAGCTGACATTTATAAGAATATTGTGTACTGTAATGTGCATTGTCCTGGTAATGACAGAGTGCTGTCATGTCAGTGACTGGTGGTGTATAGCTACTTGTGTTAGGACAGCAACCCTTGGAGTCCAACACTGGAAGTCAACTTCTCAATCTATTTAACAAAGGTACTTTTAGCTTTTACTGTGTGTGCGCGCATGTGCGTGAGAGGGAACATGTGCATATACATGTGTGCAGTATCTAGAGATTAGCATCCTGTTCCCTTTTTTCATTAGGCAGGAAAAAAGAAACAGTACTATACTTTCACCTGCCTCTACACCACTTGCAGGCTTCAGGTACTGTTAGGAATCTCTACTGGGGTCTGGCTGGATACCATTCAATCTATTACCATAAAAACAAACAGAAACCTGACACACTAAATATTTTGTCTGAATTTATGCCCAACGTTAAGAAAGCACCTACTTCACTTACAAGTAACAAAACTATAGTAACTTCCTCAGAAATAGTCTATCAGTGATCATTTTATAACACAGGCACAAATTCTACCTTCTATTCCATGCAGGGTCTGAACCAAAGCCCATTGAAATCAATAGACAGATACCCATTGACTTCAATGGGTTTTATTGTATTAGGCCCTTAATCCTCACTGATTTTAAATCTGAGAGCAAAATTTTCTGTTTTTACAGTGTATTACTATAGTGTGTGAGCACTGATCAAAAATTAACAAACTGAGCATCACAACACGTCTATGATACACAAACACCCCCTCCCTCCCCGGGTGTGTATAATTAATCCCATTATACCAATAGGGAAACTGAGGTTAAATGACTTGCCTAAGGTCACACAGGACATCTGTGGCAGAGCTAGTAACAGTCCCATGCATTCCACTGTATTAGAGAAGTATCTGAATGTGATGTTTTCAAAGATAAGATTAAATCTACCTCTTTCCAATATTTTTCTACCTCAAAATAATTTTGAACTGAGATTGAAACATTTTCCCATCTGTCAAAATATTTTAAGTAGAATAAAGCTGGTGGTAATTTGTCAAAATATTTAATTGCTGATAGTATCTAAAATTAAGCAAGCAGCTCCCTGAACTACTTAAAATGAATAAGCTGTCAAAGAAACAAAGCATTTTTAGAAAAGTTTGCAGGATTTTGCTGCATAGCTAATGAGGTTATTTAAACTGACTGGAAGACTGATGAGAGTGGTAAAATGTATATAGAGTGAATGCTGTGCTCCATTTTCTGCCTGGAGGTTCCCAGCTCTAGATCGCCACATATACATTAGATAATGAACCTTACTGGAGAAATGCTTAGGGGAATGGATATGTATCACTAGGTGAGCTTCCTTTCTGCTTTCAAATCCTTCATTTAAAAATAAAATCCTCTTCTTCCACGAAGACTTTCAAAAACACCCACCAGAAATAAAATAAAGCAAAACCATCAAAATGCACTGTTTCATTGCGCGGGGAGGGGTAGCTCAGTGGTTTGAGCATTGGCCTGCTAAACCCAGGGTTGTAAGCTCAATCCTTGAGGGGGCCATTTGGGGATTGGTCCTGCTTTGAGCAGGGGGTTGGACTAGATGACCTACTAAGGTCCCTTCCAACCCTGATATTCTATGATTCTTTCAACCTACTGATTTTATATGTATTTTATAAACACACAAAAAATGTGTTAAAAGTCAAGCACTCAAAAGTTAAGAAAATTAGAATTAAAGTTGCCTGGACAACCTTAATTTTCCTCCCTTCTGTGTAAGCATTATGATACAGCAATTAATTATATGATCAAATATTACTTTTTCAGTAGGGCTCCGGCCTCATTCAGTGCACACGATGGATAGTGCTCAGTTATAAAGGCTGTCAAGCGATTAAAAAAATTAATCACGATTAATCGTGCTGTTAAACAACAATAGAATACCATTTATTTTAAATATTTTTGGATGTTTAATACATTTTAAAATATATTAATTTCAATTACAACACAGAATACAAAGTGTATAGTGCTCACTTTATATTTATTTTTATTACAAATATTAGCACTGTAAAAAACAAAAATATTATATTTTTCTATTCACCTCATACAAGTACTATAGTGCAATCTCTTTATCGTGCAAGGTGAACTTAAAAATGTAGAATTATCTACAAAAAAATGCATTAAAAATAAAACAATGTAAAACTTTAGAGCCCTCAAGTCCACTCAGTCCTACTTCTTGGTCAGCCAATCACTCAGACAAACAAGATTGGTTACAATTTGCAGGAGATAATGCTACCTGCTTCTTGTTTACAATGTCACCTGAAAGTGAGAACAGGCATTCGCATGGCACTGTTGTACCTGGCGTTGTAAGATATTTACGTGCCAGATATACTAAAGAATCGTATGTCCCTTCATGCTTCAACCACCATTCCAGAGGACATGCTTCCATGCTGATGATGGCTTCTGCTTGATAACGATCGAAAGCAGTGTGGACTGATGCATGTTCATTTTCATCATCTGAGTCAGATGCCACCAGCAGAAGGCGGATTTTCTTTTTTGGTGGTTTGGGTTCTGTAATTTATGCATCAGAGTGTTGCTCTTTTAAGACGTCTACAAGCATGCTCCACATCTCGTCCCTCTCAGATTTTGAAAGGCACTTCAGATTATTAAACCTTGGGTCGAGTGCTGTAGCTATTTTTGGAAGTCTCACATTGGTACCTTCTTTGTGTTTTGTCAGATCTGCTGTGAAAGTGTTCTTAAAACTAACGTGCTGGGTCATCATCCAAGACTGCTACAACATGAAATATATGCAGAATGCAGGTAAAACAGAGCAGGAGACATACAATTCTCCCCCCAAGGAGTACAGTCACAAATTTAATTGACACTTTTTTTTTAATGAGCATCATCAGCATGGACGCATGTCCTCTGGAATGGTGGCCGAAGTATGATGGGGCATACAAGTGTTTAGCATATCTGGTATGTAAATACCTTGCAATGCCATCTACAAAAGTGCCATGCGAACGCCTGTTCTCACTTTCAGGTGACATTGTAAATAAGAAGCAGGCAGCAGTATCTCCCGTCAATGTAAACAAACGTGTTTGTCTTAGCTATTGGCAGAATAAGAAGTAGGACTGAGTGGACTTGTAGGCACTAAAGCAGGGGTCGGCAACCTTTCAGAAGTGGTGTGCCAAGTCCTCATTTATTTACTCTAATTTAAGGCTTTCTGTGCCAGTAATACATTTTAACCCTCTGGGGTTCCGGCCGCCAGCTCCTGCTAACCGGGGTCTCAGCCCGTTGCCAGCCTGGGGTTCCCTTCACCCAGGCCAGCAGCGGGTGCTGAGTGGGGCTGGCTGCGGGACCCTGGCTGGCAAGGGGCCAGCAGCCGGAACCCCAGAGCTGCGGCGAGCTAAGCGGCTAAGCCCGCCACGTACCATCAAAAATCGGCTCGCGTGCCACCTTTGGCACGCGTGCCATAGGTTGCTGACCCCTGCGCTAAAGTTTTACACTGTTTTGTTTTTGAGTACAGTTATGTAACCAAAAAAAAAATCTGCATTTGTAAGTTACACTTTCCTGATAAAGAGCTTGCTCTTCAGTACTTGTATGAGGTGAACTGAAAAATACTATTTCTTTTGTTTATCATTTTTACAGTGCATATATTTGTAATAAAAAAAAATATAAAATGAGCACTGTGCACTTTGTATTCTGTGTTGTAATTGAAATCAATATTGAAAATGTAGAAAAACATCCAAAAATATTTAATACATTTAAATTGGTATTCTATTGTTATAAGTGCAATTAATCGTGATTAATTTTTTTGCGTTAATTGCATGAGTTAACTGAGATTAATTGAAAGCCCTATCAGTATTCAATATTTTGTTTTCTCCTCATTTTTCAATGTGGGGCCCCATATCTTATTTATTGTACACTATTCAAACCCTGCTTGGAAGACAGAATTATTAATTGCCTCATGGGCTTCTCTGTGGGGCTCATCAATATAGTAGGACTATGCTTTGCAAACAGTTATCTTATCTCCAGAAGCCCTGTGAGGTTAAGGAGTAAGGTATTATCCCCACTCAGTGCTTCTGTATCGTGATGCCAACTTTTCCCAACCTAGCGCTAAAAATTTCCTAAATCTGGTGAAAAATGGAAAAAAATTCCCAGCCAGGATATAGAAGCACTGCCCTACTGTAAAAAAGTTGAGGCACAGAGAGATTAAGGACAAACGTTTCCACTTTTTCTGGCATATCGAGGACTTGGTTTTTCAGAGTACTTAGCATTCTATAGTACTTTATATATTCAAAGAACAGCTCCCACTGACTTTGGTCCCAGCTGTGATCACACAGAACTACTGTAGTGCATGCCACAGGGTACCAATTCAGGTACTCAAAAAATTATGAAAACACAATTAGTGACCACCTCTGAAAAGTTTGGTTTAAGTAACTTCCCCAGCATTACACAGGAACTCTGTGTCAGAAGAAGGGATAGAATCCAATTCTCCATGTCAGCATTCAACTGCCTTAACCATCAGAACATCCTCTGGCTTGCTACAACCCCCCGCCTCCATTCATTGAACACCTTTCAGCTTCTGCAACAAATGAGTCACGGGTCCTACAGACAGCATTCATTCCACAGGTATCATTTGTTTCCTGAGCACCATCCATCCTGTGCACTGAATGAGTCAGGGGTCTGATGGAAAAAATAGAACGTGATAATGTAATTAAAGACTCTATCATAATGCATATCCATGGGGGAAGGGACTGAATTAAGGTTGCTCAGGCAATCTTAATTCTGGCATTTTCAAACTTTTGAGTGCTCAGTTATGTAACCATAATCATATTTTAACATAGTTTTTAAGTGTACAATTCCCTAGGTTTTTAAAAAAGCAAATTAGAAAAAAAATTCCATCATGAGGCATCATATTGATCCACATGGGTCATCAGCAGGGTTGGAACCTTTTGATCCGCCATACTTACCACTTGAGCTAACCAAGTAACTCATAGCAGTAGTAGACGGTCATCCTCTCTGTGGACCAGCATTAGAGGAGGTGGGATACACATTTTGCCAGTGGGTTTCCAGGTATTTGCTGATAGCAGAGGAATGCTGAAATTCATATCTTGGCTTCCATTGCAGGCTCTGGAGGGAAGTGTTTTCTAGTGGACACAGACTCATTTACCTGTTGCCCCCAAACTGGACCCCTTCTTCCCAGTCCCCTCTGACATGCCCCTGTCCCAGATCTGTCTCTTCCCCATCCCTTGTTCCCAGGCACATTCTTTAGTACTCAGGCTTCTTATCACAGTCTTGGTCTCCCCCTCTGGGCTTTCTATGGTCCCACTCCCTTTTCTCACTCCCAGTCTCACCCCCTCCCCACATTCAGTTCTGACCTCTTTACTCAGCCAGTCCCATTTCTCCCCTCCCATCTGTCTCTCCTTTCCCTTGCCACTAACACCCAGTCCCAGTCTCCACTCCTCAGGCTTCTCATTCCAGTCCCAGTGTTCTTGGCCAGCAAGTCCTAGTCTCACCCCTCTGGAATCCTCATCGAACTAGTCTGTCCCCCAGTCCCAATCTCCTTGTCCAATCTCAGTGTGCCCCTCCCCAGCTAACTTGTCCCAGTTTCTTGGCCCAGCCAGTTCTACTTCTCCCCCAACATCAGGTCTGTCTTCCATCTCTCCTCCAACCCTACTGGTTATCAGTTCCAGTCTGCTTGTCTAGCCATTATCAGTCTCCCTCAACTCTCTATCCTAGTCTCCTTGCCCAGCCAGTCCAAGTTTCCCTCCCCTCTGTCAGCCTCCGACTCTTATCCCCTCTGCAATCGAATCTGGCAGTTTCCGCCTCCATACTGCCTGGTCCATTGAGAGTGCAGGAGAGAGAGGCTCTCTGCTCTCAGGTCAAGTGCCGAGACACGGCATAGCACACAGCAGTCCAGAGCTGTATTTGCAAGAAAAACCCTTCTCAGCCCCACACTGGAGCATGCCCACCCAGTGTGGATGAAGGGAATTTAGCAGTTAAAGACTTGTTTCAAAGGCTTATAACTTGGCCAAATTTTGGTAGATTTTTCATGGGTACAGCAAGAGGCACAACACTAACACAAAGGCCACCCCTGCCAAATTTCAAATCCCTGCTCCGAAGCATGGAGGCGTTTGAGTTTTTCAAAGAAATGGTTGCCAGAATTTTTTACCTGGGCAAAATATTTTTTCCTTATCCCTGTTCTCTGAAACAGCTGAACTATTCTGGCAATTATTCTCCCCTCCCCCAATATCCTGCCTGAGGCATTAAACTAGCACGGACGATTTCAGCCCAAATGATTACAAGTTTGTGAAAATTACAAGCAACTGAAAACATGGAAAGTGTTGGGCAACTTTAATAACAGACAGTGCTACCAGCCCTTCTGTGCACATGCGAAAGAGAGAGTTTATATGTAACCTGTCTGAATGCATTGTCTGTGTCATTAAACTGTAAGATCCTTGTGGGAAGGGGACAGTGCCTTCCTCTACATTTTTACAGTGTAATCACAGAGATGGTGCTCAATAAAAAATAATAGTAACAGCAAAAACATTACTTTCAGATTTTTCCTTACCTTCCAGTCACCAAATCAGTGTCTACTTTTTCCTCTAAGGCAATATTCTAATAGGAATAGATTGGGAATCCATGCTTGCTTCTTTTTTTCTTAAACAAGGGGTAGATTTACATGTCCAACTCTCATTAACACTTGTGTTATATACATCAAGAAAGAAATTAATTCCTTTGTAATTCTGCATGAACACACCATTTTTCATCTAAGTATTGTTACACGCTCCACTGTAACAGTAGTTCTCTCTAGAATCCTAATGCAACTCCCTTTAAAGAAAATAGAAGCATGCTCATTGACTTCAATGGGACTGATCCAACTCCAACGTGACTTAGTGTACCAGCAAATCTAGTAACATTACACCTTCATATGCCATTCTTCTGGAGTGAAAAATGGCTACCCCACCATCTCCCCTTTATCCAGGCTAGCTTACACCTCCTCCAAACCCTTTCCAAAGGAACAGTGCCACTTCAGTTGCCTCAGCAGATCTACATATGAGCTAGGAATTACTAGGGAAAATATTGTCTGCAAACAAACAAACAAAAAATTGGAAAGGATTGTGGTGCTGGAGTATGTCAGACTTCAAAATTTCAGTTCAAATGAAAGGCCCTCCTGAGAGATGCAAGACTGCCCTATGGCTAAGACAAAAGATTGGGAGTCAGGCATCAAGGCCACATGACAAACTTTGTGTGTCTTTGGTCAAGTAACTTAAAACTAAACTATGATTCAAACTACATGGAACATCACTAAAGGAGCAAGAAGCATAACAACCCCCCTTATGGCCCCTACTGATGCTATCCAGACCTCAGGCAAAATTCTGAGCTGTGCCTCTAAGAGGCGCAGTATAGAACTTGCAGCCCTGAGGCAGGAGAGGCTAATGTGATTTAATCCACCTTTGCACCCTCCTGCTCTGGGGGCTGGAGAAACCCCTTGCATAATTTAGACTGGCCTCCCAGGGCTGTCTGAGTTCCAGCAGTCTTCTCAGACTGTCCGATGAGCTTCAGTACTGCCCAGAATCTACACACCATACCTGCTGGAGCCCAGCCCCACTCCTGGGACAGCCTCTTAACTGGAACTTCCAAAGGAGTCCTTGGAAGGGAGACTTATGGCTCCCTACTGCAGTGTCTGCACCATGGGACTCCTCCCACATTGGACCAGGGCTTTTTAGGCCCTTTTATGGGGCAAAATGTGGCTAGAACAGGAGGGAGGATCCCACTCATTAGGTCCAGGTGCATAGGTGGAGGTGGAGCTGTCTGTCTGCTTACTCCTTTCCC
This sequence comes from Chelydra serpentina, assembly GCA_037349315.1. Classification (NCBI taxonomy): domain Eukaryota; kingdom Metazoa; phylum Chordata; order Testudines; family Chelydridae; genus Chelydra; species Chelydra serpentina. Next base: position 25,820,098 of record JBAIAC010000048.1, read on the forward strand.
AGGGTAGAAAGTGGTCAGGGAAGGACAAGGAATGGGGGCGGATTAAGTACAGTTTTGGTTCAATGCCTCTAATTTGCTGGCCACTGTAGTTGAGCCAACACAAGGAGGATGGTCATTAATTACTGGTACAGTTCAGTAGAAAATTAATATCCCTTGGGGGCAAATATGATTCAGTTACATCTCTGAGGCCCAGGGACTGCGAGTGCTTCTCTTGGGGTGGTACAGTTTAAACACTATCCGTTGTTCAAGACAGTACCTAAAGTTAAAGTCTAGCCCTTAATCTCTTTGCGCCTCATTTTCCTCACCTACTCAACGGTTTAACAAAGGTGTTGAAGGCTTAACTCATTCATATTGATAAAGTGCTTTGAGATCATTGGAGTGAAAGCACTATGTAAGTACACAGCAGTATTATAGCGATCACAAAGAGAGCTCCAGTAGTATGTACAGGGCATAGTCAGAGGGGATTTGCCAGAGACTTCACTGAGAACAGGATTAGGCCCATAATCCATGGATGCTACATTTTAGCTAATACTATCGCCATGTATCATTTTAATACAGAGCTTCCACAAGGTGACATTTTCAGTACTAGTAAAATATCACTGGTCTACAACAATGACTACCTTTTGCATGCCCTTCTGAATAGAGCTAAATTTTTACTACATCCTTGCTTAGGTATATAGAGAGTTAGACAAATGCTGTTTTTCTTCTAGACATCTCTCTCTCTCTCTCTCTCATGCTATTTTCAAATAGCCAAATTTGTATTTGTTTTTGAAACTGTCTGGATTGAAAAGCAGCATTTTATGCCAACAGGTTAAATTTTTTAAGCTCTCAGAAAACCTGCTTAAAGCTGTATATTTGGAAAAGAAACATATACAGAAGTGAGGCTAGATTTTCAAAGGAACTTAGATTACTTAGGCATTTACATAACTGGCCAGACTTTCAAAAGTCGTCAGCATGCTGAGCACTCTAATTTTTTGAAAATCTAGCTCTAAATGTCACAATGGGAGCTGCTGGCTCTTTTAGCTGTTTTGAAATTCTGTTCCCAATTGTGAGCACTGAGCACAAGAAAACGTGGGCCTGATCTATTTTGAAAACGCTTATGTTTTCAGAATACCTACAATATGCTATGACGGAGCTACTATTATATTATGTGCCTAACCTCTTATCAAGCAAAATAAAAAAAGCCACGCGGACTACTTTTATTTTCCTATATTGTATAATGGTTGTGTGTGTGTGTGTGTGTGTGTGTGTGTGTGTGTGTATGTAGACACACACACACACACACACACACAGATATAAAATGCCACTCTGTAACTCTCATTTTTATGTTCTCCTCCTTGTTTTATCCTGGTGGTAGTTCTCCAGTCATAAACTAGCAGAGATATGGAATCTTCTAACTCTGTGATTTGTGTTTACATAGCTTCAGATGCACCTGAAATGTCAATAAGTCACATGTATTTCAACTACTTTTAAAATACTGTAGCTGCCACTGCTATCAGGAACTATGCATCCAGCCAGGAGGCCAAGGCAGAGTGTCAACAATACAATCAATGTGTCCAACAAAATTGATTAGTTGGGCTCCTGCCTCCGGAGTTATATCTTCCTGTCAATTCCACACTCAGATTTCCATGCTAGTTGAAAAAAAAATCCATTGCACATAAACCTCTAGTAATTTAATATCAACATCAAGTAATTTAAGCAGGCAGTTGGGCATACAAAACGTGTCCAATTGCACACTTAAGATCTGATCTTGCAATTGATAGCACACAAGCAAATTGTTGCATCCACTGAGAGGCCCATAGAAGTCCATTTGTGTGCTGCTATCTGTTGCAAGATCTGGACCACACCTTGCATATTCAGTTAACATGACTGAACAAATAAAACAGGTAATTGTGAAGACTAGTGGATGAATATGATACCTATTTTGTGTAATGACAGGTTTCAGAGTAGCAGTCGTGTTAGTCTGTGTCAGCAAAAATAACAGGTGTACTTGTGGCACCTTAGAGACTAACAAATTTATTTCAGCATACGCTTTCGTGGGCTACAGTCCACTTCATCGGATGCACAGAATGGAACATATAGTAAGAAGATGTATTTATTATATCTTCTTACTATATGTTCCATTCTATTCATCCGATGAAGTGGACTGTAGCCCACAAAAGCTTATGCTGAAATAAATTTGTTAGTCTCTAAGGTGCCACACGTACTCCTGTTCTTTTTATTTTGTGTAAACAATTCTACATACAAATTAGCTATGTATTTGCCTAATTTATTTGTCACTGTTTTGTTTAATGAATGTTTTCTTACACTTCTCAAACCCACCTGTTTCATAGCATTGTCACGGGCTGACCCTTGAGGAAGTAGGGCCAGTGCACCTATGACTGGTCAGCTGACCCCAGCTGAACTTTAAAAGAGGGCATGTGAGCTTAGAGGGAGGAGACCAAGTGAGAGAGACCCTGAGAGGGGGAGCCTGGGTGAGTCAGGCTAACAGCTGGTCAGAAAAGGAGCAGACATGGGGCTCTCAATGCTTCCTGCTCCCTAGGAATAGGGAGACCTGGAGAACAGGGCTGCCAGCGTCCCCGGGAAGTGAGGCAGAGCAGCAGGACTGCCAGAGTACCTCAGCAGGGGAGCCAGAAATAACCTAAGAACTAAAGGAGGGGAAAATCCTGGGAGCTGTGGCCCAGGGTGAGTTGAGGAACTGTGTTTTTATTGAGTCCTTAGCAAGCTGGGAGAAACACTGATGTATTACTAGTTATTATTGGCATTGTGGACCACACTGACCAAAAAAGGTAAGCACAACATGGACAATTTTGTACCAACAATTATACACAAACATTTTCAACAGATGATGCTTAACAACATAAAAACAACTGCATGGCTAAATGAAAAAAAAAAAATCTATAAATGGGTGGCCGTTGGGTGTTTCCAGCTATTTAAGAGCATAAGTGAATTTTATTGGTAATGAATTAGGAATTACTGAGGTGTACTCCAAGCAATTGTTCTCTCAATTTCCTACAAATCAAGTTACTAAGCAATATATTTGCTTGTGAATGGATTGAGAAAATATTTTCAGGTAATTTATAATACAAGTTTGTTAAAAATTCAAAAGTCAATCACAAAGTAAATTTTTAAAAAATCACAAAAATACCTAAGAATAAGTAATCAAAAATGAAACATTATAACAATGCAGAAACAGTACATTATTCTCAACATATATCATCCTAGCGTGCACAATCATAATTTTTTTTTACTCATGTCTATTGTTCTCACACAGTCTGATGTATTATCTTGTAGTCCAAGTAAATATGAAAATATGCCACGTAAATACAAATATGCCTCTCATACATGTCTATCGTAGGCCTGATCCTACATTCCTGGCTCTGCCAAAACTCCCACTGAGCAGACTGATAGGTGATGGTGCTTAGCACCTTGCAGGATGGGGCCCTAATTTAACTGGACTGTGCTACTGGTCAGCCAAAAAAATATATCTCATTTTCAGCTGCACTCCTAAATAATTTCCCACAATAAGAATGGGAAAGTCCTATCAAAAATTAAGCCAAACATTTAATAATGTGTCAAGTATTTCCCCTGAACTTACTGCATTTTATAAGAGTTTGTTTGACAAGAGTTAAGGTGTAATTTGATAATACTGCAGGTATACTCTAGAACAGCAATCTCACACTTTGCAGGTGTTGCCGGAGAATTGTGTAGCTACTAACTTTGATATAGCCTCAGCATGCTTATGTAATGACAACTTATTTCCTCAAGTGAAACACAACAAATCTGTTGTTCAGAATAAGTTTTCCTACATAGCCAAAATTAGCCGATCACATTTGGAAAGGTCACTCATATCTGTACATTTACTTCCTCCCAATCTATAAGCACCCTTTGTTACTCTCTGTGGTATCTGTGAGCAAAAAACCAATTAGGTGGGTAAAATAAAATGTTAGTACTGTAGTGACAGCTATATTACTATTTTAAAATATAGTAAAAACAAGCAACAGAAAATTAAAAACCATCAAAACGGGACTAATTTTTTTAAACTTGCTTCATTCATTCTCATTACCGAGCATGAAATTGCTTTACAGTATGGATGAATGATCGTGGAATACCATATAGTGGTCTCAGAGGAGAAAATCCAATGCAAGGAGGACAAATATATTTGTCAAACACTTGTGCCCTGTGTTAAAATGTATGGGTAATTGTAAGCAAGTATTTACATTACTTACCATAGCCCCAGAGTCTATTCCAATACATGGCGGGGGATACTGTAGAAAGACCCCTCTGCAGGCATCCAAATCGTTCTGGGTAGTTAAGATGCTTCTCATAAGAGGCTTCTGTAATGCATCCCAAACATTTTCCATCTAAATCCATTTTAGTGCAAAGTAAGAAAAACACTAAGTACAGGAACATGAAAAACAATTTTGATTACAGTCAACTTTCTCTACCTGAATGAACAGTTGACATTATGTTCCCCCCGAAAGCATTTTAAATGAAGCAGCCTCTCACATAAGTCCATAACAAACAAGAGCTATTATGCAAAATAGTGGATATGCTAACTATGGCTACACAAAATAAAACCACAAAATTCAGTCTTGTGACTTTCAGATCAAGAGTGAAAATGATCATTTTGACCATATACCACCCTGGAAAATAATACTGTGAAGAGATTGTTCTTAATGTTTATTTTACTTACTTACTTCAAATTAGAAGTGATATCCTTGTCAAAATAGTATTTCTTGTCATAAAAATTATTTCAGAAAACACCTACAAGGAAACGTAGGGCTTGTCTATGCACAGGGCGCTGCAGTGATGCAGCTGCTAAGGTTGCCAGTTTTGGTTGGACGTATTCCTGGAGATTTAATCACATGACATAATCTTTAATTCAAGATTAATCTCTAATCCTGGAGGGTTGGCAACCCAAGCAGCTGCACTGATGGAGGTGAAGACACTCTACACCACATGGGAGAGAGCTCTCCCATCAGCATAATAAAACCACCTCTGCAAGAGGCAGTAGCTATATCGGTGAGAGAAGCTCTCCTGCAAACATAGTGCTGTCCACACCAGTGCTTATCTCGATGTAATTTATGTCGCTCAAGGGGTGGTTTATTCACATCCTGAGCACCATAAATTATGATGACATAAGCTGTAGTGTTGACATCTTTTTTGTCTTCTCTAACCGTAGCGAGGAAATGCCAGTATTTAAACTGATGTTGAAAACAATAGGCATATTTCTTTCATTGTACCTAATTATTAAATTTACACTATTGTCCTAAGAGGGCAGTGTTGGCCTTTTCTTCATTGAATAAAACAAGAAGGCAACATTTAATCAGGCATTGAACCTTTAGATGATGTCAAGTAAGATAACCATTCACTATAAAAAGGCTACCACTATAAACAAGACTGATATTTTTATTCATACAGTCAAAAAAGCTAAACTAAGCTATGAGGTTTATGTGCCTCTTAATGGAAATTATAGTTTGCCTTTTGCTGCTTCATAAGCATCTAAGGTCAAGAAGCCTGGGAGGGTGCTTTTAGTTCCAAGGGGTATCTCTCTTGGCAGCAAATATGGAAAGCCAGAACAAGTACCACCTTACACCTTCCAACACAGGGCTGGTTTACAGCAGTAATTACAGAATAATTCTTCCTTCAACCTAGCTACCACCTCTTGAGGAGGTGAATTACATACAGCAACAGGAGAACCCCTTCCGTCGCTGTGGTAAGTCTCTACGCTTATAACACTACCTCAACACAGCTGCAGCTGTGCTGCTGTACCATTTTAAGTGTACAGTATAGTTTAGAATCTACTTAGGCTAATACAGATGTATTTGAATTATATTGGTGATTGTAGGTCTACCACAATGTAATAACCAATACAATTCTTCCTTGGCGGATTTGATATGGAAGAAATTTTATAAGGTCCTCACGCTCTTCACAGCTGAAAGTTTAGAAACAGAATTATAGAGAGACAAGGTGGATGAGGCAAATTCTTTTATCAGACCAACTACTGTTGGTAAGAGAGACAAGCTTTCGAGCTTATACAGAGCTCTACTTTAGGTCTGGAAAACATACTCAGGGCATATCTACACTACAAAATTATGTCGACATAACTTACATCAGCATACAGCTACAACAGTAATTACATTACTTGTGTGTGTCTATACTTTGTATTCCTGAGGGAATTGCATACCACTTCACAATGCAGAATTTGCACAGAATTAATGTACTGTGCAGAATTTCATTTTTCTCCGCAGAATTGGTGCTTCAGAGTTGCTGGCCGCCACTAGGGGCCGCTGTACCCAGCAGAGCCCGGCTCTCCATCTTGAAATACAGGACACTGTCGAGGAGAGGGAGAGGGGGAGCTGGAGAGTTCCCAGCAGCTGCGGTTCCTGGCACATCCTGAAGGAAGGAGGAAATGTGCAGGAAATGCCGTACAAGCCTTGGACCCAGCATCAGGCTGTTTCTTTCTCTGGATCTCTAAGTTCTGTGGGAGGGTAGGGAATGTGGGTGTCTGAACTGGGGGAATGCCCCGTAGCTGGGCTCTTTGGGGGAGGGAGGTGCAGGTGTCTGGAATGGGGGTGGATGTGGGTGTCTGGGCTGGGGCGGGGCACATCTAGGCCCTGGGGAGTATGGAGAGCAGGTGTCTGATAGCAGAGGGGCAGAGTTTTCTCTAAAACATACCCAGCTGACACGTGACACACCCAGACTGAGGTATCCAACAAAAGCATAACAGAGAAACAGGAACTGGATTGTCATAGGGGTTTCTTTAACTCTCTACCCCTGGGAGAATCTTTTGTTGTCTGTATTGTTACAGACATACTTGCTGATAGGAATTTGAAATAAATTACCAAATACATTGAAACTGGTGTGATTATATTGTGTTATTTTGACAAATAAAATATGCAGAATTTTGAGGAATTTTAAAATATTATGCACAGAATTTTTAAGTTTTGGTGCAGAATTCCCCCAGGAGTACCTATGCTCCTTCTGTCAATGATGTACATCCCCACCAGGAGCGCTTGCACCAACTGCAAAATGCTACAGGGGCACAGCTGCAGCTGTGTTGAGGTAGTGTTGTAAGCGTAGAGACTTACTACAGCGACGGGAGGGGTTCTCCTGTTGCTGTATGTAATTCACCTCCTCAAGAGGTGGTAGCTAGGTTGAAGGAAGAATTATTCCATCAACCTACTGCTGTCAACACCGGGGATTAGGTTAGTTTAACTATGTCCCTTTTAACCAATTGAACGGTCAGTGTCAGACATCATGGGATTGTTTCTGAAAGCCAGCAACAGTCAGTGTAAACCACCCCCTGAACGACAAAAGTTTTAATGATGAAAAGCACCGGTGTGAACAGCCCCTCATTGGGGGGTGGTTTTATTTTGTCGTCAGGAGAGCTCTCTCCTGGCAACAAAGAGAGGCTATGCTGCCTATCTTACAACGGTGTAGCTGTAGCAGCACAGCCGCACCATTGTAAGGTGTGCAGTGTAGACATAGCCTGGCCACTTCCAGGGAGTCACCTGAGATAAGCGCTGCCCAGAGCCTGCACCACGCAACTCCTCCCATGCCCCAACCCTCTGCCCCAGCCCTGAGACCCCTCCTGCACCCCAAACCCCTCATCCCTGGCTCCACCCCAGAGCCCGCACCCCCAGCCTGAGCCCTCACCCCCTCCTGCCCCTTAAGCCCCTGCCCCAGCCCAGAGCTCCCTCCCACACTCTGAACCCCTCATTTCTGGCCCCACCCCTGAGCCCACACCCCCAGCCAGAGCCCTCATCCCCTCCTGCACCCCAACCCCCTGTCCCAGCCCAGTGAAAATGAGCGAGTGAGCAAGGGTGGGGGAGAGTGAGCAACGGAGGGAGGGAGGATGGAGTGAGCAGGGGTGGGGCCTCGGAGAAGGGGCAAGGGCTGGGGCAAGGGTGTTTGGTTTTCTGCAATCAGAAAGTTGGCAACCCTAGGCCCTACACACTGATACTCAACTAACTATAGTGTGTTATGACCTCCTAAAAAAGTAAGTGAAAACTTGTCTTTGTAACAAAAAGAGACTGATTAGGCTTTACTAAGTCATGCCATCTGACTTCAAGGGAAGGCCTTTTTTTAATCAGCCAAAGTTTGTTGGTAAGGTACCCCCAGTTGATAGAATGTAGTATTATTAAAATGTAGTATCATTAAACACAGGTCTGTATTTGAGGGCTAAATTAGGCAGAAGGAGTGAATAAACTATATCTTTAAATGTGATAAGGTCCATTTACACTCCTAGATTAGATTACTTTTCTCTACAATACATTACCCAAAGGTACTTGCAAAACAGAAGGAATATATTATGCTGGTGTTAAGCAGAACTTTTTTGTTAAGTAGGTCAAATTTTAAAACAAAACCTTAAAATCTTATGCAGCGTTACCAAAAAAAAAAAAAAAATCTTGAGAGCTGTACTGCCAAGGTGCTAATCACTTTTTAAAATATAAAAAGACTTACTTTTGCATAAACATTAAATGTAACGCTTTAAAATGCATAGTCACACACCTAAGGCTGTTCTTTCACTGTCATTTTAATTTAGTGTTTAATAACCAACTGAATTTTAATTAACTCCATTGTTTTATTCATTTATATTTCTTGAACTTCACAAAAGATTGACTTGATGTCTGACATGCATGTTTTCTGTCATCCAAATGCCCCCTTTCCCAAATAGTTCAAAGGGTTTGGACATTGGGACTGGTTTAGTTCTTTGGTGGGAAAGAAATAAGTGTACTTTAGATTCAGTATTGCTGCCTGGCTTATTTTGATGTATACTATGCACATTGCTCCGGTTAGACAAATGGACAATGCAGTAAAACTAGCAACAGAACGGAAACAGAAGTAGCACCACTGCCAGAGCTCCTGAAAACACAGCTCTAGCTTCAGGTTCCATTCAGACAGCACTTGCACACAGAGTACTGCACAAACCCAAACACATGCAAATCACATGTGCTTGGGCCAGCACTCCAATGCCTGGTCAACACCAGGAAATGTACCCATTGCTAACAACATGGCCTTCTCTACATTAACAAATTTCAGAGCCGTAATTCACCACTGGTGCAATACATTCAGGTTCTGATCCTGCAGCATAGAAGTAAATGAAAAGTTTGCCATTTACTTCAATTGAAGTAGAATCAAGCCCTTACAAGATGCAGTGTTAACCCCCTTCTTCCCCCGAGGCCTATCTATATTACAGCTAGTATTGATGGGACTTCACCAGTGCTGGATTATGACTAAAAACTTCACTAGCATAGACAGGGGTCAGCAGTGAATACAGCTAAATCATTTCTGAAAACAGTCAGTTACTTAGGTGAGACAAGACTTATTTTCAGATAGATTTGATGGAAAGAAGGAGGCAGCATACTGAGAGTATAGGCGAGATGAAGCACAGCAACAGTTTTAGTGTCTATTTCCTTGTACCAGAAGAGATTTAGAAGGGACCAGTGGGAAGTAATAGCCTTAATACTGCTAGTGTACACTTTAATATTGGATAGGGTGGGAGAACTGAGATCTCAAATATGTTTGGACCCTTGTGGACACCACTTCAGGAAACATTTTAAAAAAAAAGGAATGGGAACAATTTTAAAAAAAATATTTTTTTAAAAGTTTGTCCCAAGTAAGTAATAAGTAAGAGAAAATGTTTGGATGAGATAATATATTGTCACAATAAGCTTCTGGATCTATCATAGATTCTAAGGCCAGAAGGCATAGAACTTCTCCAAAATAATCCCTACAGCAGATCTTTTAGAAAAGCAACCAACCTTGATTTAAAAATTGTCAGTGATTGAGAATCCACCATGACCCTTGATAAATTGTTCCAGTGATTAATTACTATCACCATTAAAAATTATGCCTTATTTCGGTCTGTATTTGACTAGCTTCAACTTCCAGCCATTAGATGGTGTTATTCCTCTCTCTGCGAGATTAGAAGAGCCCATTATTAAATATTGTTCCCCTTTAGGTAGGTACTTACAGATGGTAATCAAGTCAGCTCTTAACATGCTCTTTGATAAGATAGACTGAACTCCTTGAATCTAGAGATGTTTTCTAATTCTTGAATAATTTTTGTTGCTCTTCTCTGAGCCCTCTCCAATTTATTAACATCCTTCTTGAATTGTGGGCACCAGAACAGGACACAGCATTCCAGCAGCAGTCACACCGGTGCCAAAAACAAAGGTAAAAGCAAAATTATCAGGAAACGTAGCACATTTTCAGTCTATAATGCTAATGAGGAGTTTGAGTCTAGTTCTTCTGAAGCAGGGGCTCATTTGAAGAAGAAAAATATAAACTTTTTTTACCTCAAGTTAACGGATTGCCATTTAACTCAAGGCACTTAACATATTTTGCATAGTGCTAGTGTGGGCACTTTCCATGTCTTTAATCTAGGCTACAAATTGACAACTAAGAGCTGGTCTACACTGGGAACTTACACTGGCAACATCCACACCCCTGAGAGATGTAGCTATGTCGATTCAGCCCCCTGAGTAGACAGCACTCGGTCAACAGAATAATTCTCCCTTCACTTAGCTACTGCCTCTTGGTGAGGTAGAGAACATCCACTGGTGGGAGAACCCCTCCCATCGGCATAGGTAGTGTCTGCACTGACGTACTACAGCTGCACTGAGTGTAGACATCATTCCGAGTGTAGACAAGCCCTTACTAACTAGAGGTTAAAAAAAAGTCTGGGGTAGATATACCCCAAGTTTTGTCACTGACTTCACCAGGAGCAGGATTGGTCTCTTAATTTAATCTCTACACTAAAAACTCTTAATAGATATACATCACATATTAAAAAGAGATGGATGAAGGCTTGATCATACACAAAAAAAATAATTTTCATAGGATGTTTGTGCTAAGAGTGTTACATAATGATACTATTTGTACATATCTAAATTTAACTGTTAATCCAAACCGACTAGATAAAAGGATAATTCCACTTTACACAGTCAAATGCCTTATCGTAAACCAGGGAAAGCACCACCACATGAATAAAATTGCTGGCCAAAATCCTGCCCCCACTAAAATGAGTCAGTGACAAAACTGCCATTGGCTTCAGGGAGTCCAGGAAAAACATCCCCAATTCTGCAATGTCATAGAGTCATAGAGTTTAAGGCCAGAAGGGACCACCAGGTCATGTAGTCTAGCCTCCTGGTCATCATAGACCACCAACACCACCCAGCACCACACACTAAACCCAACAACCGAAATTAGACCAAAGCATTGCAGCCCTCAGGAGACTAGACTATTATGTGCTACTGGCAGAAAATAGGAGCATCTGAGGTGCACCAATATCAAGGCCCCTGCAATAGTAGGGAAATGGTTAAGTGAGATACACCCAGATAATCCTGACAAGTGACCACACCCACACACTGCAGAGGAAGGGGGGGAAAACCCAAGGTCACTGACAGTCTGAAAGAAGGAATTCCTTCCTAATCCTACATATGGCAGTTTGACCTTGAGCATGTGAGCAAGAACCAACCAGCCTACCACCTGAAAGGCAGAACATTCTGAGCAACCTCAGAGCACTGGGTCATCCCATCCAGTGTCCCATCTCTAGCGATGGGCATCTCTGAGGCTTTGGATAAACAGACTCGCACACAAATCTTGGCACCAAACACTAGAAATGGTTGAATACTATTCATAAACATTATTCAGCAAATGTTGTTGTTTTTTCCTCAAATGATTTATTTGATGGTTTTTTTAAGCATTAGATCAGCTCTATTGAGCCCTGAAGTCCTTTGTTTCACTTATTGTTAACTATATATTTGTAAAGAATTGCATAGAATTTGCAAGCTGGTGTGGTGTAAAACAAAGTAGTGTCCATTTGGGTTATACAAACTTAGTAGTCTCCTAAATTAACAACAGTAATAATAATCACTTGGATATCTAAGATTTGATAATTTCTAAAAGAAAAATAGAATTAAAACTAAATAATAAACTACAGTAACAGGATGGTAAATTACAAAGTAGCAGGATTAATTTCACTTCTGTAGCCAAAAGTAATCATGAAAATGAAACAATAAGAGCTCCAGTGGCAGGCTTGCTTAAGAATATTAATTGAGTAACAAAGCTAAGCATAATTTGAAGAGTTCAACAGCACTAAAGGATGGGAAGAGTGAAAATGACTATCAGCATCTGCTGTTTCACTGCAAGATTAAAAGAAATCCAAAATACAAAGCTGCTTAAAGCTTTCTGACTAAGTTATATGCAGTACATTGCCTGCTCTATCTAATTTTGACTGAAGATACACAAATTTTGGGAATCGTCATTCTCAGAAGTACACTAGTTGCACAAAAGAATCAGGAATGGGATTAAAGCGATTACCCGACACTGATATTTCATGAGTGATACTGTTCTGGAGAGGAGTTCAAGTAACAGGAAATAAACATTAAAGCTTCCACTTTAAAGCAACCTCAAGTAGGTATTTAAACACACACACACACACACACACACACACACTCCTGTGATTCACACACCTCAGGATTGGTTTATCGTACCGCACACCTTTTGTTTCCCTAGAATTGGGTAGAGAAAGTGACTCAAAAACAAAATATATTTGGCCAATCATGCTAGTCAATCACCAGTGTATTTAACTCTCTACTGGCACTTTGCATGTATATTGCCAGATTACTCTACTGAAATCACCTTGATTCTCTGGGAGCTTGCTTTCCAGCAGTAGAAGTGTTCAGAAAAGCTGCAATATGCAAAATATCTTTTCTAAGCTGCCACTCTACATACTATAAAACACTTAGGGAAATGACACTGGAAAATATAACTCAGGCACTCCCTTCAGTTCTTACCCTAAAAAAAAATTACATTTACACTAAGATACACAAATTATGTGTATGTTACACTTGCATGCAGCCTTACACTCACAATTAGTTGCAAGGGAAAAAGCATGAATTGTTGTCACAAACTTGTACCTGTCAAAACGAAGGTCGAGTCTGAAAAGCAGACCCCAATATCTGGGCTTGGAAAAATAGGTCTTCCGTATCTCAGAAGCAAAAGAATACCAAGAACTTGGTAAAATTCAGAAAGGGAAAGGATGTTTATATGGATAACATGAATATCTAGAGTTATAATTAATAACAAAAATTCTGAAAGGGATATTATACCTCACACTTCGGGGATTAAGATAATACCTAACTATTAGAGATTAGGATAAAATCTAATGCATGGGGCAGACAACCTTACTAACAGTTCTGATGCCTTCCTCTGAAGCTCCTGGTACGAGACACTGTCAGAGATAGGACATTGGCTCTGATACAGTATGGCAATTCCTGAGTTCCAAAAGAGATTAATAGTGAGTTGCCCTAAGGAACAACACTAGATTCAGTGCTGCTCAACTGATGTATTAATGAGGCTGAAGTGGGGGGTGCATACAGTATTACCAACTATGAGGGATAGAAAACTTTTTATTATTATTATTTAAATTAAAAACTCAGATACTCAAATGATTCCAGCTGGGGCTTTCCAACCGCCAGATCCTTAACTTGGGTAAATCACCATAACTCAACTGAAGTTAATGAAGCTATGACAATTTACACCAGCTCAGGCTCTGACCCCAAATATTGCAGTAGTTACAACACTGTGAAGAATGAAGAGTCAACATCTATTTATGACACACACAATATTTTGGGGGATCAGGGAGAACCATGAAGAATCCCAGAAGGAACTTACAGACCTAGGTAACTGGGTAAAAGAATAATAAAGAAATTCAATGTAGATACGCACAAGGTAATGCACATTGGATGTATCAATCTTCTCTCAAAACAGGCCAGATGAGCCAGCCAGTTTTGATTTGTGTGATAGCTCAGTGTTAAATTATTTTATGACAAGAGTGTATGTCTCTCCACTTAACTCAGATGACTGAGACCAATGACCTTAAACAGCAATGCATTCTGCAGCCCCTGCAACTGCATAACTTGTTTACTTTATGAATTATCACATTGTTTTGTTCCCTTATCTACTGGATTTAAAATTTGCTTCTTTATGGCAGTGCCCTCTAGTGCCATTAATGTTAAAGATACTTTTTGATTAAACTTTTATAATAAAATATTGGTTTATTACAATATAAGAGCCCACTATTCTATAGCTGGCATATCACATTTTGCTCTTGTCTGAAACTTGATACACAAGTGCCCACATTTTGTTTTGTACAAACCTCTGTTTAAATTATTTCCACAATTTTTCAGTGAGAGAACAACAAGCAAAGCAAGCATGTTTAGTGGTTTCAGATGCTGTTTTCCCTTCGTGTACTACATCTGTTTGTTTTCATTACGTTTCCAGGTGATTTAATGGTGTGCTTTCACTATTCAAAACAAAAAAGCCAAATATAATCCAGTCAGTTATTATTTTGGGGTTTTTTTTAAAGTGATCACTGGCAAAAGGAAGAAACTAACTTAAAAAAAATGTAGGAATCTGAGGAAGTAACCGCACTAACTATAGAGCTTAACATCTGTGCTCACATACCAACTGAAGTGACTCTAGGTTGGCATTACAGTGGATGAGGACTCCTAAAAAGCCATCCGTTTATTTTTTGTCACACATTTTTGATAAAGCCTTCCCCAGGAACAACACTCATAATTAAATAAAAATCATTGATCATAAATTGACCCATCCCTGTAAACAAGCAGCCCAAGACAGAACATGCCATTTATTTTTAATTTGTTTGCTTTTTCATAGTTTTGTTTGGGGCTTGGATACTCAGATCACAGATGCCTTATTAAAAAAAAACAGAGCATGAAATAAATGTTGTTACAGCTGAAACTCCATTATCAATACTTGTGCTTGTGTATTTAGGATCCAACCCAAGTCCCACTTAAACCAATTAAATGTAGGATCAGGGCCTTAAATTGCAATGGTCTCCAAATATTGGGTACGCCTAATGAGTTAAGTTAAGATCAGACTTTCAGCCTTAATTATATAAGTCTATATATAATAACATTACTTCAATTCAGATTATTTAGTGCTGGTCTCACCCTCCCAGCGTGAGTAGACAGACAGACAAACACAAGTTCTGCTCAAGTTAGCATGCTAAAAATAGCATTGTAGCTGGGGCAGTATGGCTGGCAGCTTGGGTTAGCCACCCAAGTATGTGCCCAGGGAATCCAGGTGGGTTGCATTCGGGCAGCTATCCTGAGCTGCTACCCATGCTACCCCCTGCTACACTGGTATGTTTAGCACCTGTCTACCAATGCTGGGAAACAAGCTCCCAACTGTGGTGTAATCATATCCCCAGGGAATGAAATCCTCATCAACAAGGTACACACCTGGGAGAAGCAGTACTAGTGTGTTATATCTCCACCATGGATGGGATAAGAGGATGGTTCAATATCCATTCCACTGTTTAGATGAGCTACAAGTTTTCAAATTACAACAGAACCTCAGGGTTACGAACACCAGTTACAAATTGACCGGTCAACCACACACCTCATTTGGAACCGGAAGTTGACAATCAGGCAGGAGCACAGCCAAAAAAAATAAAAAATAAAAAAAAGCAAATGCAATACAGAACTGTGTTAAACATAAATTACTAAAAAAGGGGGGGGATGGAATTGAAAAAAAGCTTTGATAAGGTAAGGAAATTGTTTCTGTGGTGTTTTGTTTAAATTAAGATGTTAAAAGCAGCATTTTTCTTCTGCATAGTAAAGTTTCAAAGCTGTATTAAGTCAGTGCTCAGTTGTAAACTTTTGAAAGAACCATAACGTTTTGTTCAGAGTTACAAACATTTCAGAGTTATGAACAACCTCCATTCCTGAGATTCGTAACTCTGAGGTTCCACTGTAGTACCAACTGTGATGATGTTCCCTGCTACATGAACACTTATTTACTAGGAAATGGATGGAGACAGGGCCGGTGCAAGGAAGTTTTGCACCCTAGGTGAAACGTCCTTGCACTGGCCCTGCGCCACCCCGCAGCCAACACCACTCCCCTCCCCCTCAGGCAATCCACCCCCGCAGCAATCCACCCCCTGCGTGCCCCCCCCCGCCCAGCTAACAACGCCCCCCCCCCCCCAGCAGCTCAGCCTCCCGCCACCCCCCCCCCTCCCCAGCTCCCGGCAACCAAGGCCAGCCGTCCCCCCGGCTCAGCTGCGGAGCCGGGAGGCAGGCGGCAGCCGCGGCCAGCCACCTCCCAGCGCCCTAGGCCCTGGATGGAGACCACCAAATTAGACCTAGCGAACAGCCACCAAATGGTTACAGAAATAAACGAGGCTGCATTCACCCAAGTGACAGGGCGGCAAAGGGCTGCATATAATAAAGTACTAATACTTAACATTTACATAAGGATCTACATTTTCAACTCATTGTAAAAAGATCAACTAATCAATTAATCTCTTTATCATCTTCTACTCTCCCCAACTCAGGATTGTCCATCCCCCCGCCTTTTTTTTCTCTTAATACTTTGAAGAACAAACAGCATTAAGGAGAATCAGTAGTTAAATATACATTTCCTCATCAAGGGAAGGGGGACCTAGGCGGACAGCATAACCTCCCTTTAAGTCAACTTGCTATTTTAGCACCTGTGTCCATGTGATCTGCATAATACAGTTATTTATACTGTATTTCAAATGATTATCCAAAGGCTGCAACTTGTAAAACATAAAGTTTTTAAAGTTTTAAACATTGCACTTAATTGCTACTTTAACCTTCACCTTAGATCTTAAATAAAATTAACTTACCGGTCCGAGTGTACATTTGTCTCATTTGTATCGCTCACAGTGGTTTTGAAAACTAGCAGGGCTCAGCTAATATTATAACTGACATAAAAAAATACAAGTAACAATGAAGGGAAGTGGTTAGTCAACTAGCTGTTTTTATTACTACTCCCTCCCACTGTAGCAGTACCTGATGCCGTAGACACATCATTCAACTTTCCAACCAAGTTCCTCCTTTCGGTTGTTTTAAAATATAACTAGTTTTCAGGGGGTTATATTCAGTGCAGGTGTTGCATGACTATGGCCATGATATGGCAGAAGAAACTATATACAGACTGTCCAAGCAGTACAAAGCTTCAGTTTCCCAGGATATAAGATAGTAAATGTATCTGTTAAAGAATCAATGTATAGAGTTATCCCTCATAGTATCCACCCTCTTTGCTGCTTAGAATTTATGCCAACAAAATTTGGACCACTTTGAGGGTGGAAGAATGTGGTATTGTGTATTATTTGTTACTGTTCAGACTTTGGAGTCAATACAAAATGTAAAGACTCTCCAACAAGCAGGGACCCAGGCACAGTAGAAGAATGACCCCATTTTCAACATATATCACACAACATTGTGTGCTGTAGCATGAAAAAAAATCAAGTATTGCTCTTGCATGCCTCAGAGGACAAAACTGAACCCCAAGGATTAGGTTCAGTTATGTAAATCTCTTCCTTTTACACATGCAGGTCAGCATTTTGAAACAAGAACATAACTCTCTGTCCAGCTGCATATTCATATTACCATGGGGAATACTGATATGTGTATTTTCTGCTGAGAGCTTTAAGAAGGTGGGGATCATTTTTAGCAGGAAACAGTGTATTGTAAAGCAGATTTTCCATCATTTCCTGCAGAATCTCACAAATTGTCCTCACGCAAAGTCATAATCCTTTGCAATCTAACAATCAGTTGCTGACAATGTTATTATAAAATCAAAACGACAAAGAGGATTATTAGTTAAAGCAAAGTATAAAAAGCGTGAACAGTTCAATTTCTAAGAAGCAGAAGTTTCTTACTCAAAATAGAAAGTGTGACTCTCCCCTGCCTTGCACTTAATCCTGTCATTTACATGTATGCAAAGTGAGTACAAAATGCATTTTACACCCACATTAACATAGGTATAAATGAGTACTGTAAGTGCAAGGCAGGGCAGGGTTGGCTCAGAAGATGCACAAACAAAATTATTTCTGAACAGAACATTTTTCAAAGATTTCTGAAAGCCACCTTTGCACACACCTTTCCTGAGCTGCACTGTGTTCTCCTCGGCTTCAGCCAATAATATTGCCCACTATATCTTAGCAAAGGCACTTTAAGGATTAATATGCAGCGTTCCATTAGATCATTTTATGGCATTAATTCCTAGACTATTTACTCACCGGATAATATCATACAGTGCAATTTTCTCTCATCCATGCCCTTTCCCTGTCCAGCTGTGCCACCCACTGAACTCACAGGGCTCTTCTGTGGAGACTGAGAGCATGGACTTCCACATAGTAGCAGGAATGGTGAAATGGTGGCACTTTGAAGGAAGGGAGCCAAGCCTGACAGATTTAGGGCTGTTTTAGAGGATCTTCCGTTACTTTCATTGCTTCTGCAGCAAAACTCAAGAGTGTATAAGTCAGCCCTTAGCCAGGACACAGGCCCCAAGAAAGTTTGTTCTAAATTTTAATAGGTTGGTCATTTTTTTAAGATGTTCATTTCTAAACAAATTATAGCAGTGGTGCACACTGTGAGCCTCAGTCAATTTATAAAGAACCATTGCTGTCATAGCTCCAAGAAAATCCTATTCTCCTTTCTGTTTTCAGATGTAGGTGGTCAATCAGGCTTTTTGCATATGTAATGTAAAGCAGAAACTGGGCTTCTGTTTTTTTCTCTCTTTTTATATTTACTGCCATGTGACTTTTCACAAAATATTCCCAGGTGCCTATGTTTACTGAATCCAAATAACTGCTGGTCCATTAAAATCTCATACAAACAATTGCCATTTAGAGATACATTTGATTTTAATTATGTGTTCCTACACACACATTTCCAAGTCATGGCACATTACATAAGTTATACCTAGAGAAAAAGACAGAATAATAACAAATTCAGGACATCTTGAATTGCTATTTTCTGAGTATCTGTTTTTCACACTGAGCAAATTTTAGTCTTCAAGACAAATGTTTAAATACAGTGCTTGATCTATGCTTAAAAGGCTAAAAATACTGAGTATTGCACAAGATGATGGTTAGACAGGAAGGTGTTTAGAATACAGTTCAACAAAGCTAAGGTAATTTGACTGTTAAGATGTACAATATAGCCAGAACAATCCTACACCTGCCTTTTCTTCAATGGAATAAATCTGGTGCAATGCTTCTATATAAATTATATATGAACACAGAGTCAATCTATGTCAGGAAATCATCCAGTCTTATTTACTTTCCTCCCATGTTTAGCAAATAGACCAGGACTTGAGCTGTTGTGACTCATAAAAAGAAGTCCAACGTCACTTAAACTCAATGGGCCAGATCCTCAGCTGATGTAAATCAGCATGGCTTCAATGGAACTGCACTGATTTACATAAACTCAATCCTAATATTTCACAGGGGTATGTAAAATAGGTTAAGACTGAACAGTGCATTGACCACTATTCAGTGTAAAATTTACTGCCTTCTGGGACAACGGATTAATTTGCACAGTCTAAGACTTAATCTAAATGTAAACATGACTTAGGTGGAGGTGAACATCATGGAAGCACAATACTTTTTACATCATTACTCCCCAGCTGCACTTCAACACAACTATCTACCAGCATATCAACTGCTGTGTCAATATCACCATCACGTAAGTGCCACTGCAAGACATATATACCTATTAAACATTTCAAAAGGTCAGTTAAGAGGTTCTCTCAAAATATTTCCCCAAATGTAAAATAAAAAAAAAGACTCAGCAACCCATTAACCCCAGCTATCCCTCACAGAATATAAATAGTCCTCAGGTCAGCTCACCAGCCATAAAATAAATTCCTCTTCAGCATCCACATCAAAATAATCCCCATCAAACCTTCTCACCATGAAAAACATGAGACGCTTTCAGAGCATCTTGAAGATTGCCAAATCTGGGCTCTTTTGAACCAACGAGAAAAGCAAGATCCAGAGCATGAAGATAATCCAACCTGAAGGCAACTAAAACACAGTTAATAATGTTCCAGGTCTGCATCCACATAAACTGGCTGCTACCTGCTTCTTAACAGGAGACAATAAAAAGTCCTCCACACCAGCTGAAATCCCAACATTCAGGAAAACCTAGGAATACAATATACTTAGTTGCAGCAACTTTGAAACAAAGTACGTATATATTCCACTCAATTGGTGGTACTGGGATAGCATAATGACTATCATTTCTTCTTCTTCAATATACAATTTAGGGTCAATATCTCAACATCCACCAGAAAATTCATGTTCATATTAGTATCACAATGTTTATATCCATCCCCTATCCATATCATTCAATATATGCACACAGCTGCATTTATTCAACTGTTTCTGTTCAGTTAATAACAATGTAACAGAAAAGATTTCCAGAGTTTTTAAATTTAAATTAAAACCCAGTGAAAAATAAATGTTTGCTATTTTAGGGCTGTTTAATTTTTTTATTAGATAAATAATTGTTTGCTGTACTGACATAAGTAACGTATAACCCTATGATTTCAAGACAAATATCTAAACATTGTTTCATTTGCTCTCTTGAGAAATCATTACATGCTCCTTCCTATTTAAAAAATTAAAAATAAAGAAAATAAAAATATCTCAACTGCTCCAATCTCCTTTTAGACCAGTTGTTATGCATTGCTGAAATTCCTTGAGGAAGTGCAACTTTCAGAAGTTTGGACAGCTTGTTTCATTTCCCCACGCTGTTTCTTTTTAATATCTTTGCCTAAGGAAAAAACAATTTTTTTCAAGAGACAAACATCCATGTTCACAGAACATACATTGTCTTTTTAAAACTGACCTTTAAATATTGCTAGTAAATCAAACTACTATAAAACAATTATGGGGAAAGAGAGAATCACCATCCTATTTTAGTGTCTTGCTTTCTAATGTACCGGGAGAAGGTTCCATGGTTTTTATGAGCAAAATTATTTTACAGTCTGTTCCACATATGGGGCAGCAAGCAGCTGTGTTGCTCCAGAAGCAGACCAGGAAACAGATTGTGAGAGTCACAATCTACCTCCTATTTTTCCTCTGCTTGGCATATCACACCCTGTGCCACGGCGCCTATATCTGGGACAGTGCACATCTCCCACTGCAGCCATGTTGGCTGGTGAATTGTGGGGAGGTAAGTGGAGCTGCTCCTCCTAATTCACACTCCATCCACCCACGTGTACAGAGGCAACACAGTCACCCCACAGAGATTGGGTAGATGGCACAAGGAAGTAAGAGAGCACTTTACACCCCTAAACTCCCCAGAAAGGTCACAGAGGAAAGGCCACAATCTGGCTCTATAAAAATGACTTCCCTCAGGCATTATAGAGGAAAATTAGTTTTATTTTTACGGTTGAAACACTTACTAAATTTTTCATGATATCAAAATGCCTGAAAACCTCAGTGTTTCCATGTCCCAATGGCCAGCACAGAAAGGCCTCAGTAGTCTAGGCTTTTAGTTGCTACTGAGAAGCAATGCTTTCGATGTGAGTGAAAGAATGTTCTACCCGATTGGAAGGATCTGACCATCCTAACCAATATATAATTGACTTGGAAGGATTAGATTTTTTTAATCAGTAATGTTAGTAAACAGCCATTTCACAATACACTTGCAAATCAATGGAAAAGAATATATAATCAAAATTTACAGATAAGCAAAGAAAGAAAAATGTTTCTTGAGACCTTAACAAAGTTTGACTTAAGGCTGTTTACTTTGTATATTTTGACATGTGATGTTGACAACATGTTTTAACAGTTATAAAGCTTTAACTTTTTGAATCTCAATGTCCATGACCATTAATTTATTGTCTGACCTCCCTATTGCCTGATCCCACCCCTATAACTTTCCGCAACTGTGAACATTTACATTGATAAAAATTGGAAAAAAGCAAACCCCATAATTCTCCACAACCATAAAAAATAAAATGGATAACATTGTTTTTGAAATCCTTAAAAATGAAAATTGATATTATCCATGGAAATTATTTTAAAAAAAATCAAATTCTGCCGAACCTATATACAATTACTAAGGTAATATTAACGGCCTGATCCAATAAGCAGACAGAACTCCCATTTGTCCATTACATATGAACTTACAGCTGAGATGGCTAAAAACTATTATAACAGTTCCTGCTGTATTTTGCACTTGCACCTATTACAAAGTCAGGGGGAGTTTTTGCAAGATCCTATAGAATTTGCACACCCTCCATTCACAATTGCGCCAGAGAGACAGCTTTAGTTGTCTACATTGTATTTTGTGGGAAAAGATATTTTGAGCCGGATTCTCATTTACACCAAAGCCCCTTTACTCCACTCTATCAAAGTAAAGGGGCCTTAAAGCCTGGGTAAGATTCTGTGCTGTGCCTCTATAGTCTGGGCATGGGCAGGACCACAGTGCTAAGAGATTCCAGGAAGCTCTGCCATCCGTGGGGTAGCCTGGGGAGGCTTTAAGCCACCTTTGCAGCCACCTGATTCTGGACTGCTCTGGGGGCTAGAGAGGCTTACAGTGTAATTTAGATAGCTCGGGGGGAGAAGCAGGGGGGCTGTCTGTGCTACAGGAGATTCCTTAGCTGTTGCCCGGAATCTCTGCAACCCTGCGCCTGGCATGCCCAGGTTTGCAAGGGTATCCTCAGAGGGCAGTCTTACAGCTCTCTTCCACAGGATCTGCACCAGGAAAATCCTACCCAGCCAGACATGGGGCTTTTAAAGCCTCTTGATCCCATTCCAACTGTTTAACACATAAAGGGGCCAGAGTGGGGGCTCTGGTGTAAAGGGGCACTGCTGTAGACGAGGATCAACACTCCCCCTTTCTGTTCTTTCACTTTACAGTTTTCTAGCATTTTCAAATTGTAGTGAAGTTTAAAGGAAAAAAGTTCCAAAGGTTACAAAAATTAAACACCCAGTCTCTGGGTCAGTGCTAGGGGCGTCGGTGGAGCCTCTCCATGAGCATTCAACACTGCATGCTTGCTCCCCACTCCCCCAGTAATCACATTATGCCGTTATTGCCATCCCTATAGATTGAGTAGAGACCATATTTCCCAGTTCTATGTTCCTATAGAATGGACTGAATGTGTTGGAAAAGGCCATGAGGATCTCAAATCTTTGCAGACTTTAAGACACCTTAATTTTCTCAGCAAATGTCTTTTCTCATTATCTAACATCTCTGCATTTCCCTGTGTGATCTGGTCCAAACTCCACAGCTGGATTTAGAAACAGGAGATGAGTGGAGCACTAAATGTCAAACTGTTATGAAAGGTTGCACATTTCAGTAAAACTCTTCAAGTGCTACGTACTATCAGGAAGACGCTAACACACTTTTTCTGTAAATTAAGATTCTGAACATAGACCTGTCAAAACCCACTGAGATCAGCATCTCATGCGCAAGGCCAGCCCATTGATGGCTAAACTTTAATGGTTTTCCTATCTGCTGTGCAGTGCTATCTCATTTACAGGAACGTTTATGTAACGAAAAGCCTCAGCTTCAGAGTTTTCCACAGGCATCTGAGCCTGAAATGATAATAAGATCTTTTGCAGCATCTCTTTCTTGTTCACATACCCTCTATACTACTTTCTCTCTATTTTCAATACTCTCGGTATGGAAGAAGACAGGTTGAACACTAAAGATTGTATATAATTCCATTACTAAAATGACTGTTGGAGGTTGCCTAGCGTGAAAGTTTATAAATTACTAGATGAACTCAAGGATGAACTCTCTGGCCCTCCCCCATCTTGGAGATCTCAAAATTAAAAAGGGCCAACAGTGGAATTGGGTCAAAATCAAAATAGCTATATTTGTACGTCGGATCTGGAAAGCATTTCCCACCAAAGGATAAGAACTTTAAACTAGGTCAAACAGCAGGCTAAGATAGGTTGTCAACGGGCCTTTTAACTTTCCTTTAGCTTTTAGAAAATACATTGAATTTGAGGTGAAGTATGAAAGTGGCACATTGGACAGCAAATCTAAAACATGTAAAGTACTAGTGGCCAATATTTTCAAAAATGACTAGTAATTTGGGGTGCCCCACCTGAGATGCTTTAGAGTCTGATGTTTAGAGGGAGAGTGCTCAGCCCTTTGCAAGTTCCTCAAGTTGAGCACCCAAAATTCAAGGCACTGAAAATCACTAGCGATGTTTGAAAATCTTGGTCCAGTATATTTGGGAACATACAGTCATAAAATAAAGAGTGAGGGGTGGAAGTTTTAATTCAGATTGGGTGTGCTTTTTAGTATGAGATGTGGATGGGGAAGGACAAGTAGGGCTGCTGCTTTGATTGACTGAATAACCTTTTCTTTATCATACTTTTAATATATGTCACAGGGGCTCGGGGCTCAGGATGAGTGGTGTTTGGGATGGAGCTTTTTAAATCTAGAAAGAAAGAAAGCATATTAGAAAAAAAAGTGCAACACAGTAGAAATTGGAAACTTCTGTGTGGAAGAAATATCAGACACTGTGATCACTCCCATCAGGGGCCCTCTGCATACTAGACAGACCCAAGGATCCTCCACTTTTCCTCTATATCCAATACCCTTGGATCTCATCAGTTTTGCTCTTTAATTGTCCAGAGGTCACTACTGGGCAGTGTTGTCTAGTGGTTAGAGTAGGAAAGTGGCACTCCTGGGTTTTATTGCCAGCTCTGCCGATGACTCATAGTGCAGCCATAGGTAAATCACATAACTGCTCAGTGCCTCAGTTTACCCTTCTGGAGAACACTTCCCTCTCAGAAATGTGTGAGGCTTCATTAGTGTTTAGATGAAAGATGCTACATAAATGTCATTTAGGAACTGAAATCAAGGCCTCCAGAGCCAGGGGGAAGAAAAATCAGGACCGAAATCAAACCCAGGCCACCAGCATTAAAGCCAACTGGCCAACCATAAACAAGTAGATTGTTTTAAAGAATCATTTTTTCCTTAATAATAAATACTTAATTTTCATTTTGATTAAGGCTTATTTTTCTTTCAACAAGGCTATACAAAAAAATGAATGTGTAACAAGGCAATTATGAAAATGCTAAAAGTTCCTGGGAATGCAATAAGGTCACTACATTCACCTTAAACACTACATAGTGTTTAAGGTGAATGTAGTGACCTTATTGCATACTGTACCTCTTGTGATTAATAGAAAGCAACAAAAGTGTACCAGATGCTGACAGACCAGTGTGCCCCCATCCAAAAACATTAATAGACATAAATAAGGAATTCCATTTATCTCCTGTATGTTCTTCTTTGGCAGTACTTAATACAAACAAACCAGACCTCCCTTTCTCAGGGAATCATAAACAAAGGAGCTGCTGCTGTTACTATATTTACCTTGCCTCCTGCTTTTTTCTCTTTACAGAGAAAACTTTTGGGGGAAATTCCTGGTCGGTATATTTTCCCTCCACTCTCTTCTAACTTCTCAAACATTCTCCTGTCTGATTTTGTGGTATTTTTCTTCTCTCCTCCCTGTTCCTCTACTACAATCCTGCCAAATACCAGCAACACACGTGGTTTACACCAGCTACCATCGACGTTCTAGCCTCAAGGATTTTAACAAAAATAAAAACACAAAAGGCAGAGTGGGAATTTTATTCCACTTGTCAACTTAATTTTCTCCCCCCAGATTTTCTTCAGACACCCACATGACCACTATCTCTTGCCAACATCTCTCTCAGATATGGTACATGAGCCCTGCATGATCATCTATGTCAGTAGTTCTAAAACTTTTTTTTTCCCCGCAGACGACTTGAAAATTTCTGAGGGTCTCAGCAAACCACTTAATGATCTTTCCAAATTTCATTTGTACCATTAGCTAACTATTGTAAAGTGCTTTGGATAAAAACGCTATATAAAAAAACCCTTACTAAAAATTAAATGTTTTTGTTCTACAAATAAAAGCACAACTCATATTTTAATATCAGTAGTCTCACCTTTCTAATGCGATGGATATGCCCTCTCTCCCCCGCTGCAGCAGCCCCTGAGCTGGGACTGAGAAAGAGTGGGGGTCTCTCCCTCTCTCCCCTGAGCAGAGCCACAGAGCTGAGGCTGGGAAGGAAGGCTGTCTTTCCCTGGCAGCCACAGACCTGGAACTGGGGAAAGTGGCCTCTTTCTCTGGCCGCCGCAGCCCTTCATGTCCCAAATTTCCACCCACCCCCTCTTCTCACCCCACTGCCCCCTCCCACCTCCCCCCTAACTCCTCCAAGGCCACCACCTCACTTTATATGTGCGTCTTCTGCGCGGCTCCAGTAATTAGGTGGGTGGCCTTTTATTGTTGTGTGCAGCCGCCAGGTGCGAACCTTAGAGGGAACTATCCGTGGAACACCTGAATGGAGCTCAAGGACCACTGATAGTCCACAGACCACAGTTTGAGAACCTCTGATCTATGTCACAGATTGAGAACTAACGACACAGCAAGTGGAATTTCAATTTTTGGGATGCGTATGGTCCAGGAAAACAGAAATTTCCCTCCTCCCAAACCCAAATGAAAATTGACAAAAAGCTCTCCCACCAAAACATTCAAATGTTTTAACCTGGCACTAAAATCCTCTGAAAAGCACATTCTAAAAACTGCACAGTCGATGCATATTTTATTTTATACAACTTCTACTGTTATTAAAACTTTAGGAGCATCAGACAGGGCTTTACGCTGAACAATCAGACCTTAAAAAGCAGCACAGTCTGTAGCTGAATCTCATTTAGATTTTAAGCAATTCTAGTTATAACAATTCTGATTGTAATTTGATATCTTCAATGCCTGTATTGCTCTGGCATAAGCCAGATGTAAACCAGCTCTTTAACTGGTTTGCTCTGTAAGAGGCTTAAAAGGATCACTGATCAGTTAAACATAAGGATTTTTAGAGCAGAGTGTGTACATTCATAATGGCTAAATGGATAAAGGGATTGGTGGCTATTTGTCCCTTATTTATTCCCAGAGCAAGAGAATCCCAGTGCTATAGTGTGCTAGAACATTTTCCTGAAACCAGCCATGAATTAGAGTACTTTATGGCACTCTACGGAAAGAAGTGTTTTAATCCTCAAAACATTGCTTTAATCCTCAACTTTATTGTAACATGAGAAACTTTGCTGCTTTCAATGATCTCTCATCCACTGAAGTGCACACTCCCTTTGAGCTGGGTCTCACAAGTGACTCTGACAGGGAGTGTTATCTTCTAAAACCAGGGTTTCTCAGCCTGTGGGTTGGGACCCATAACTGGGTCGCCAGAATGTTTCAAAGGGTCACATGGCAGCTCCTGCGGCTCCTGTCTCACAGGGCGGGCTGGCTGGCTGGGCTCGCCTCCTGGCTCCAGGCACTGCAGCCTCTGGGATCCCAGCACCACTCAGGTTTGGCCCTGCCGTCATGACGACAGGAGTCCAGGTAGGCCAAATTTGAATGAGTGGCACTGCAATCCCATGAGCCTGGTCACAACTCCACTGTCACAAAGTTGCTCCAGTCAGAGGGGCGGGGCCGAACTTGAGCATTACTGCAACCCTGGAGATTGCAACACCCAGAGCCGAGAGCCAAGCCCAACCGAAACCACCCCAGGACCTCCACCCCCAGACTATTTACTGGGTTCTGACAGGCCATAAACACTTACAAATGGGTCCTGGGCCCAAAAGGGGCAGCTCTAACAATTGCCCCGCCCCCGATGCAGGCAGACTTAGCGGGGCCCCGCCCCCGCCGCATTCAGTCCCAGTCCGTGGCAGCAAGGGGAGAACGGCGGACCTGCCGCCCCATTGCCGCCGTAGCGGGCGAGAATGGGGCGGCAGTCTGAGTCCCGCAGCAGCAATTCGGCGGTGAGAAGAGTGGACCTGCCTCCGAATTGCCGCCGCGGGACTCGGACTGCCGCCCCCTTCTCACCTGCCACCCCAAGCACCAGCTTGGAAAGCTGGTGCCTGGAGCCAGCCCTGGGGCCCAAAAAGGTAGAGAACCACTGTTCTAAATCACCAAACTCTCTGTGATAAACATTTATTTTAAACCTTCCCCTTCCTGTCCTGGCCCTCCTTTGATTGAGCTCTCAAACCTATATAACTACCTGTCTTACTGGCTAATAAATTACCGGCAAAGCCCAAATTCACAACTGAAAACTGAATACACACACACACTGACTAAATCACTTTAGAATCATTAAATAATGTGAAAATAGTTCTACTCAAAGCTCCTCAATTTTGTTCCCTTGCTTGATTTCCAGATAAACTGTTAAATACTCAGTTCTGACATTCAGTAAGAAGTATTTCACTCCTAACCAGAATAAATTATATTATGGTAGACACTTTTCTGTGTCCTCATTTCAGAAAAGCATCCATATTCAGAAAAGCACTTAAGCCATTCTTAAATCCCCTCTATTTCAATAGGATTTAAACACATGCTATAATCTAACCCTGTTCAGGAAAGCATATTAAGCACATGCTTAAATGCTTTCTTGAACTGGAACATAAGTAAGGTTGCCAATTTTGGTTGGATGTATTCCTGGAGATTTCATCATATGACAATCTTTAATTAGATATTAATATTTAATTCCTGGAGACTCCAGGCCAATCCTGGAGGGTTGGCAACCTGAGACATAAGAGATGTACAGCTGCATTTGATGACATGATCTGGACATGAGGCAAATAGAGTGTTCCACAAAGCAACTTTTGTACTGTTCTGTAGATGAAAACTATGCAATTATCACTGTATTGCCAAATCTAAGAAGAGAGCCATTCATTTTAGTGCAATGGCAGGCTATCAAGTATGTATCTCTAAAGAAATGCAATATCTTACAATGATAGTGCATCTTTAAATGCCCCCATTTTTTAAGCTGAGACAACATTTAATGACTGCTTCTAGCACAGAACTTAGAACACTAAGCTACTGATCCTTCTCATCTGAAATGTATATTTAGATAAGCAATTTATTTTATCTTATACCAGTTTCTCATTATTACAGAACATAAGTTCTTCCTCAAAATAACTTGCTATTTTTATATCATCACTCAGCCACATACTTCCACAAAGCTGCAAGTGTTACTTCAGATACACTTATTGGGTTTTTGGCTAGTTTCCATATTACTTTATACCAACTTTACTTACAAGGAGATTAATTTAAGGAGGCTTGTTTCTGGTACACCCTCCACCATTACTTGAACAAAGAAAGAATCAAGAACTGATTTCTTTGTCAGTCCTCAGAAAAGCTTATGAAAAATGTGAGTTTCATGTGCATTTTCCCCCTAATGGAAATTCTTGGGTGAAAATAAGTCCAATATCAAAACCACTTTTCCAGCTACCTTTTATTGCAATGCAGAATGTTTTGTGGACATAGGATGGTAGCGTTCCCAATAACAATATTATCCTGCCCTAAGAAGCAATTTAAAAGAGTGCTAAGAAAGAGTTAGACCGACCTCCTAACAAAATTGTTAGTGTAAAGTTCTGACAAACATTTTTCTAAATCTGTGTTCCTCAGTTGATTTTTTGGTCATGCATTTATCTGGAGCAACTTGAATTATTTAAAAAATACTTCAAATGTAATTCAGTGACCATACGGCATTTGAACACCAAGAAGTCAGCCAGTGCTACTTTAACAAACATACACCCTCTCCCAGGTTTAGGATCCACAGAAACTCTGAACAGCAACCCTCATCGTCAGTGAAACATTTTATTTACTCATTCACAAGTATCATGGTGTGACATATAACACTGTGGCAATGCCAAAAAGAAAGCCAAGGTGTGTTGAGCTCCCCAAATCTCACTAAATAAATATTTGCAGCCCGATAGCATTCTTCATTTCTGATGCTAATTTTTTTTTATTTAAGACTGTCCTACACATCTTATAGATGCAATAGTAGCTATATATTTCCACTATTCTTTACAGGAGATACTAACTTGTCTTCCGTTCAGGTCCCCAACTTCAGTCTCTTTTGATAAAAATGGCCTGCATGTGACAATCTCTTTGAAATAAATAGGAGTTGTGAACTCAGACTGACAGACATCCTCCATAGTGCCACTTACAACTATCATGATTGATTTAGATATGTACTGAAAGAAATGCATGGAAACACAGATTATCTACAAGTACCATACTGTACAATAATATTTTTCTTCTTTTCTCTTCTAAAATATTCTGAATAGCAAATAAAGGCATATTCACACATTTCTTACCAACTATGCACTT
This sequence comes from Chelydra serpentina, assembly GCA_037349315.1. Classification (NCBI taxonomy): domain Eukaryota; kingdom Metazoa; phylum Chordata; order Testudines; family Chelydridae; genus Chelydra; species Chelydra serpentina. Next base: position 25,850,116 of record JBAIAC010000048.1, read on the forward strand.
CTTTATTTACCTAGTTACCTTGGGCCATATCGTGAAATCCTCACATAGAGTAATACACACTCGTACAAAAAAACCTTATTAGTTCGAAGGAACCATTCACAATTCTACCCAATGTGAGTAAGGATTACAGACTCAAGCCTTTATTATTTAGGCCTAGAAATAGTTTAAGAGCTAGAAATATCTGGTAATGAGTTAGTGAAGAATTTTGACTAAGTAATTTACTGAATACATTGGCGCTCTGATTTTACACCGTTATGCATACAAGTTGTGCTGAGCAAGCTGGCCATGTGGAAGATGGATGACTTTCTTTCTTTCTCTATATCTCTGCTCCTGTGAAGAACAGTAAGATCCACAAGAACAGGTTTGAAGTGTGCACCCTGGAGACAGAACCAACCTTTGATTAACGGTGAGTTTTCATTAACCAGAGTTCAGTAAGTTAGGGTAAAACTGCAAAACCAAACTGCTTTTCAGCGCTTCAGCTCCCATTAAATTCAATGGAGTTGTGGTCGTTCAGCAGCTCTGAAAATCAAACCCTGTATGCCTTATAACTGCTGTTCAGTGTAGGGATTGTTTTATACTATGTGTTTGTTCAGCATATAATACAATGGGACCCCAATCCTTATGGTAGCCTACGAACACCACTATAATACAAATAAATAACACTGAACAAACTGGAAAAACAAACATTCTTGTAACTTTCACTTACACATGGTTTATTACTGTCCTTCATTTTTATTTGTATACCTAGTTTACCAACAGTTCTCTCGGTTTACAAAAAAAAAAATCTTTCTTCTGGAACAAATTCTGTCCTAAATTACATATAAACTTAAATATGACTGTCCAGGTATAACCAAAAGCGAACTCTGGCTCTCTGATTTTAGCAGACGAGATTAATTGAATCTACATGCTTAGCAAAGGAGGCAAGAGGGAGTCCCTTCTTCAGGGTTTTACTGCAGAGGGTGCTGTTACAATAATAAAATGGTTTGACACATCCGGAGAATAAAAAGGTAAACTCCTAAATTTAAGGTACAAAGCATCTCTTTAGCCATATGAGTAAATGCTCATATAGCATTTTCTGTATTCTCTTGTGATTCCCTCTAAGAGCTCTTCCTTTTACACTGCCCTGTATGTCTGTGAGCCTAGCAAAGAGAAAAATCCAGTGATCTGTAATTTATTAGCACCTGCAAGACTGAGTGCACACTGTGAAGAACGTGAGCTACACAGAAGCCAGTAATCTGTCTCGGGAGACTGTCCCACATCTCCATAATAGTTCTGGAGGATGCAAACAATTAGCGATTAGATTATTTACACCTGACTGTTCACAGATATTAGCACCGCAAATACAATGTAGTGCAAGAGCATAGGTACTGAGCTGGAGGTGCAGTTTTATCAACCTGTTCATCTGAATCTCTGTTGCACTTGATCCAGGTTTTCCAGTGCTGGTTATTATTTAATTAGCTAAATCGTAGCCTATTTCTAACTAGTCAAATTCTACTCTGGAGTTCCACGGGCCTGACCCAACGCACACTGAAACCAACACAAAGACTAGGCTGCATTAAAGTTCACCAGTAGCATCTTGCCCCTCTCTGAAACACTGGCTGAAGAGAAAGGGTTTCTGAAAGATCTTTTAAACAAGTAATTTTAGCTCTTCATATAGATGCTAAAACGCTGTTTCTTCGGTAGAGCAGAATGGGGGTCACGTTCTGGAATGCTGATAGCCTTGTATTCAAGCATTTCCAGAAATTAGCAGAGAATAGGCCATGTAGAATCTGATCTTAAAGAAACAAACTTGCAAGATTACTTATTAAAAATAACAATTTGCTAATTAAATCTGCAAGCATCTGAGAACCAAGTCAAGGTTCAAGACTGCCATATCCTGGGAATTCTACATGATGTTGGTGTTGAGTCCATGCCAGAAAACTCCATACCAACTCCTAAAATTGTACACTCCACTGTGGAGAGGAATTATAAAATCCCTACACTCAAAAACAAAGCAAGAGGACAATAGAAGCAGCACTATTACTGCAACCTTGTCTGACACAAGTGGCAGGGAACAAATTCTGGAAGCATTTTAGGAATAGCCATTTATAAAGTTCAAGTTATTGTTTTTCCCTTACCTGGACACCATCACAGAAGCATATCTGAATGAGTTTGCACCTCTGAAATTGGCATGTGAACATCCAGAAGTGCAAACAGCTATATTATTCCCTGAAAAATCCTGGGTTATCTACAAGGAAAAATTCTTAGAGCCAGGTTCTCAGATGGTGTATATCAGCATAGCTCTGTTGCAGACAATGTTGCTATGCTAATTCATACCACCTAATAATCTGACTCTGTGTCTTCTGGGACATTAATTTGGCTAAAACTGTAGTGGTCGAGATCCGGAAAGCCAGCCGATCCTGCTTCTTGGAATCCTCAGAAGTGGAGGACGACTTATGTTAATGTTTTAATCATTATTCAATGTAAGAAAGATGTGTGTCTGAATTCCCCTGTTTACCATGCTCCTTACCCCCACTGAATTTGCTGTTCCTCCTTCACTGGAGTGCCTTTGATTTTATAAAATTGTATTCAGGTGGCACTACACAAAGTGAAAGCAACTTTCATGGATCCTAACAAGACAACTTGTCAGGTTTCATCAAAGGTAGTTTACCATATGACCCACTGTGCTATAAAAATAAAACATCTCTCTTTTTGAACAAGAATCGTTATTGTATTCACTAATTAACTATGTATGTGATATAGGGATATGACTTGGGCTTAACCTTTGTAGTTGTATGTGTTATCCCATTTTTAAAAATCTGAATATGACACATTACAATATTTTACATATATATTAACAAAACTATTTAAGAAAATAAATATAACCACCTTCAAAGGAACTTTGCTCAATGATCCTGCATTTGTAGTATGACACTAGAAGTTTAAATGATTGAGTCATACTATTGTAAGCATTTCTAGTGGCATCTAACTGCAAATCTGTATATAAAAAGCATATTATGTATGACCATTTAATTTCATAAACTGGGTCATATTTCAGTATATTAATTCAAGTTCAAGGATATTGCTGGATTATCTTTATATTTAAGGATACCATGGTAATGGGCAACAAATAACTGCTTGTAGTAACAACATCATCATCATTATAGTTCATTTATCAGACATGCAACTTCTACCAACATTACAGCCCTGTTTGCATCTGCACTAAATATAAACTAGTTTCAAAAATGGTTTCAGAGTGGTGTGCTAAGTATGAAGTAGGATAGAAAAGAGAATAAGAAAGGAGGACACAATACCATGTATTATACCACATATCAGAGGGTTCTGAACTGAGAAAACTGTTGCAATCCTAAAATCTTACTGATATTAAAAACATTGTGTGTTTTTTTAAACTAGCAGGCAAACCAAAAGATTAGTCAACTATGAAAAATGTACTATTTATATTATCATCAATATTGACTCTATTCTGGAAAATGTGGAAGTTGTCTAGTTTGAAATGAAAGGAAATACGAATATCTATACAGTACTTGTATATATTTAAATGGTAATGGAAAAGATGGATACTTAAGGCCTGCCATTTTAGGGAAAAGTCCATGGGAGAGGAAAAATCTCACTAGCAGTTGCAAGTAATAAACCTTGCAAGATATTCAGTATAATACAGTGTTTAGAATTTATACATAAAAGGCAAGGCTATTCATTTTACTTGTATATTTCCACATCACATACTAGAATTTCTTGTCTAATTTCTGGAAATTTAAACTAGTTTAACAAGTTCGCTACACTCATCTTATTGTTACACAGTATCTGATCAATACAATTCACTGTGTAACTATACTCTAGGATTTTAAAAAATCCCCATTTCCTATCAATGAAGATGAAATAAAATAGTGAAGCAAAATCCAGAATTTGAAACCAGGATTAGCAATATTAGTAAATTCTTGGAAATTAATAAGTAATCTTATCTCTCTGAGCACCCCCGGGACTTGCTGAATGAATGCCTATGAGTATTTGCATTTCTTTTTCCTCTAAATTGTTAACATTTCCACCAGATTAGAAAACCCGAACAGGAATTGAAAGATATGGAAACTCAATTCCTATGAAGCTATTTCCAACAAAATCATTTTAATTTATTCAGGATAGAAATGCAAATAAATCTTTTGAACACATACCGAGCACAGAAGATTGCCCTGAGACTTAAATATAATTATTCTGACATGAGGGGAGAAAATTGAGAAAAGTATTAGCATGGCAGCTTAGAAAAGAAACATTCAAAGCACGCAGTTCATCAGATAAGCACTGACACAGGTCACATTGCCACCAAATCAAAGAGTACCAGCAGTAGTTTTCAAACTACTATCAGAAATCCTAGAGAAACAACAGAACCCGTTAACACAGAAGCTTGACATGCAAAAATGTAGGATAGTAAAAAAAATAGTTCATAATATTTTTAATGGAGGCAAGGTGACAGTAAGCAGCATGTCTTATTGTTACTTGATGCTAAGCAGGTTTGGGGCTGGGTTGGACAGCCTTATCTTCTGCCGTTTTTTTTTTCCCCAACAAGTGCTTTTCTCATGTAAATTTGGGAGACTGTTTTATCAGATGAATTAAGCACTTTACTTCCACCTGGGAGGAACTGTGATAATGATTAGCTATTCAAATATTTTGACCTTTATATACAGCTTATTTTCAGAAATAGGGGTAAAACTGCAGCATAGTACATTGTGGAAATGTACATGCCAATCACCAAAAGGACCAGTGAAGATCAGTTGAGTTTTAACCGGAATATGCCTACAGAAGATTTAAACACCTAGTATGTCAAGGAAAAGGCAGAAAAAGCTGACCCTTTCCTCTTCTGCATCTACCAGCACAACAGTCTTCGGTCATTAGAATAAAAAGATCCCAGAAGTAACAAAGGAAATAACATAGACTACTTCCCGTCCAGGTGACATTTTGTTATTTATTAAAACATAAAAATAGCTTTGTCCCAGGAATTCCACACCTTACTATTAGCAAGGTGTATGAAGGAAATAAATTCAAAATTATTTAGGAAAAGTATATTTGAAAGCCTCATCAGACTTTGACTCAAATTATTGTAAGAGAAATTTGCCCACATAATGCAGTATTCTGAATACTAATTACTACCTATTTGCCTGATTTAATTTATACTAAAATTTGTATAGTTAAATTTGTTAAATTTTAATCTGAGTTTTTGTCTAATTTCTGTATGCCCAATTCAATGTAACAGGGAAACTGCAGTATACCTCATCAATCAACTCGGCCATAAGATCAACATCACTTCTGACATAAAGAGAAAAGAACAAAAATTATGGCCACATTATAATACTAGCAGTCACTTTAAAGACCTTGCAGAGGCCCAGAAACAAAATCCTGCAGATACCTATCCACACAAGGTAACTCTATGGACATCTCTTATTATAAATGATATAAAATGTCAATAGTTCACTAGAAAAGGGACTGACACCCCCAGTTTATTTCGTATAGGTCGCCAAAAGGCAACAGATGACAACGATACTGTACCCTACCAACATTGGCTCAAGTCAGGGCAGAGAGCTAGAGGTGAAAAGACACTGTATTCCAGTATTACCTATCTCCTAAATCTGAAAGAGTCATTAATTCCTAGTGATGTTTAATAAGAAATACAAGCCCTAAATCCATCAGATTATAGTGAAAAGAAAGAAGAAAGTTATAAATGTACATCACACTATTCCATTTGTTCAGTCATTATCCTTGTCTAAATTTAAGGGCTGGAAGCAAACCTGTGTGAAAATTATTGCTAATGACAACTGGTAAATCTGCAAGAGGAGGAATCTAAATAACTGTGAAATGTGTAAGTGCAGTTGATGTTTAGGAGGGGCCAAGTGTTTAAAAAAAAAAAAAAAAAAAAGACAGTGCAGCTGTTCTCAGACTTGGGGCTGCAACTCCAAGATGGGTTAAGAAACTGTTTTCTGGGTGGATAGGGAAGGTGCAAAAATGTTATAACTTGAAATGATTTGTAATAGGATGTTCCTAACCTACCCCACCTGGTTTCAAAGATAAACGTCCAAATGGAACTGAGATAATTGGATGTACCAGATTGGGGAATGTGCAAAACATTTTCAACCAAAATATACAGGGTGAATCTGTGCCATTTGGACAAAGCCTTCTGTATGGGGAAGGGGAATGTCAAGGAGGTGCACCACACCACCGGGAGCCTCAACAGTGATTGTGCTTGAGGGCTGCTCCGTTTATACGGGGATGATGAAAACTGCTCCCCCTGGTATGTTGATCTCACTGTGTAGGCCAATGTAGAGGGAACATGGGACCACTGCTTTACCTTCTCTCTGCCTCCTTTTTGGTTAAATTTGGGACAAGAGAAGGAACAGCAAGGACTGAGGAGTCCCCTTCTGTATGATCATAATCTGCCACGTAATTCATACTCTTTTCCCCATATATACTGTAAATAAGATATCAACACTAAATGCAGAGGGCCAGTTCTGCACACAGTTACAATGCTGTACATTCAGAGTAATTCCACTGGCTGTAATGGGGTTACTCTAGATTTCCAGAACTGTAAATGAATGCTGAATTTGGCTCCCCGCATGTCTGTACCTACTTGAGCGATACATGGCACAACGAGCTTAAAATATCTAGCATGTTATGTATTATAGCACTTTTAGAAATCTTGACTGACATATTGCAAATGATTCTGGGAAACGGGATCATGGAAGAAAATCCTGGGCGGTTTTAGGAGCACAAATATATAATATCTCTCCTGTCACGTTTAGAGTCTTCAGAATTTGTCCCAAATTACTGCAAAACTTCATATTTTTTAGAAGCGGGGCATTTTAATTAAAACGAATCATATTTTTAGAAAGAGAACAGAGTTTGTTTGTACTAAAAGGGAGACAAAGACGCACTCCTGGTAGAATAATAAATGTAATTTCATTCTACCCATTTCATATTTCTTTTTCTGTTTATCACTAGAAGGAGGATTTCCTGCTCATTCTAAAATCAGTTAAAATATTAAATATGCAGAAGTGCCTGGACACTTATTTTTATGTGGGAAGTATAGAAATCTGTGTTTCTGTTGAAAAGTCTAAATTTAGCTGCAAAAAAAGAGGTAGTGCAAGTGTGAAATCTGTGGTCATCTTGGAACTTCCACAGCGTTTAACTCCGTTCCTTGTCTAGATAAGGGTGTAAACTAGCTTCAGACATGTACAACACAGAAATACTTCAGTTCCATTTGCAAACTTGGGCAAGCTGTAAAATACTCTAAGCTGATCTGCTACCTGCAAGAACCTCCAAAAGGTATAGTTCATAATAGTTCCTAAGACTTTGCATAGCAAAAAAAATCACCAGTGAGAAGGCAGAGATGCACCAGGAATTGGGAGGGAGTCTGAGTTGAGGGGTAGTGCGCGATTCTGAGAACTCCTGCAAGGTGTTGGACACCCTGAACTCCAGTACGATCAAGACCATATGTCTTAAAGCCTGATGTTGCACCGATTTAGTTAAATAGGGGCAACTGTGTGGACACTCCATCAATTTAAACCTGGCTTACCGCAGTTTGGCATGCTGCCATTTAATAATGGGGTCAGAGTCACAATTCCTTCCCTGTTCATAGATTCATAGATTCCCAGAAGGGACAATTATAATCATCTGATCTGACCACCTGTATACGACAGGCCATAGAACTTCCCAAAAATTATTCCTACAGCATCTTTTAGAAAAACAGCCAATCTTGATTTTAAAAAATTGCCAGTGATGGAGAATCCATCGTGACTCTTCGTATATTGTTCCAACGGTTAACTACCCAACCTGTTAAAAATTTATAACGTATTTTTCCAGTCTGAATTTGTCTAGCATCAGCTTCAAGCCACTGGATGCTGTTATACTTTTCTTTGCTAGACTGAAGAGCCTGTTATCACTTATTTGTTCCCCATGTGGGTACTTATAGTCTGTACTCAAGTCACCCTTTAACCTTCTTTTTGTTAAGCTAAATAGAATCTCAAAGAGCTCAATCACAACAAGGCATGTTTTCTAACCTTTCAATCAATCATTCTCATGGCTTTTCTCAACCCTCTCTAATTTACGAACATCCTTCCTGAATTGTGGATACCAGTAGCCCAGCAGCAGTCACATCAATGCCAAACACAAAGGTAAAATAACCTCTCAGCTCCTACTCAGGATTCCCATTTATTTATCCAGGGTTTTGCATTAGCCGAATTTGGCCACAGTGTCTCTCCGGAGCTCCTGTTCTGCTGATTATCCACCTCAACCACCAAATCTTTTTGAGAGTCCCCCCCATCCCCCACATCCTGTAAGTATGGCCTGCGTTTTTTGTTTCTAGATGTATACATTTAGCCATATTAAAATACATATTGTTTGCTTGCGCCAAGCTTCCCAAGTATTCCAGATCACTCTGTACCAGTGACCTGTATTCTTCATTATTTATCATTCCCCCTATTTTGTGTCATCTGCAAACTTTATCAGTGATTATTTTGTTTACTTCCAGGTCATTGATAAAAATGTTAAATAGCGCGGGGCCAAGAACTGATCCCTGCAGGACCCCACCAGAAACAACTGCTCAATGGCAATTCCTTGTTCAGTTACATTTTGAGACCTGTCAGTTAACCAGTTATGATCAATTAGGATCAAGGCTAGGACTATAACAGGGTTTAAAAGAGAACTGGATACATTCATGGAGATGAAGTCCATTAATGGCTATTAACCAGGATGGGTAAGGAACGGTGTCCTTAGCCTTTGTTTGTCAGAGGGGGGTGATGGATGGCAGGAGAGAGATCACTTGGTCATTACCTGTTAGGTCCACTCACTCCGGGGCACCTGGCATTGGCCACTGTCAGTGGACAGGATACTGGGCTGGATGGACCTTTGGTCTGACCCAGTACGGCTTTTCTTATGTTATGTTAATTAATATGTGCCATTTAATTTTACATCTTTCTAGTTTTTAATCAAAATGTTATGCAAGTCAAATACCTTACAGAAGTCTAAGTATATTATATTAATACTATTACCTTTATCTAATAAAAAAGAGAGAGATCAAGTTAGTTTGGCAGGATATATTTTCCATAAACCCATGTTGATTGGTATGTATTATATTAGCCTCCTTTAAATCTTTATTAATTGATGTCCTGTATCTGCTTCTCCATTATCTTGCCCAGTATCAATGTCAGACTAACAGGACTATAAATTAGCTGGGACATAACATTTACCTTTTTTAAATACTGACAGAACATTACCTTTCTTTTCTTTCGCAACTTCCCTGGTGTTCCAAAACATATTGAAAATCAATGTTACTGATCCAGCAAGCTCCTCAGCCATCTCTTTTAAAACTCTTGGATGTAAGTTATCCAGACCTGCTGATTCAAATATGTCTAACCCAAGCAGCTACTGTTTAACATCCTTCTTAGATACTATTGGAATGGAAAGAGTGTTATCATAAAATATGACATCATCATCATTTTTTCCCCAAATACAGACAGAAACATTTACCCGCCTTTTCTGCATTATTGAGAATTCTACCATTTCCATCTTGTAATGGCCCAAGACCATTGTTAGGATTCTTTTTGTTCCTAATAACTGTAAAAACTCCTTATTGTCCTTAACTCTCCTGGGCATAGATTTCTCCTTATATTCCTTTGCTTTCCTTATTTTATTATCCCCTTTCTTCCATTTGCTTTTTTTTTTTTTTTAATAGTTGCCTTCACTTGTCCTCTACACCTGTCAATTCATGTTACTCAGTTATGGGATTGTGGCTTTAGGGGGCATTTAGTAAAGTGTTCTTACATAATTCCCATTTATCATTCACATTTTTGTGATTAAATTCTTCCTCCAAGCTGATTTGGCTCATAATTGTTTTCAGCTTTGTGAAAGTGGCCCTTTTAAATCACTAAGTATATAGAATAGATTACTGGACTGGACTTTATGGTGTTTGCACATTATAGGTGTAATCCAGTCAGCTCACTTGTACCTAACCTATCATTAATTTTTAGTTCTGTGTGCCAAGATGAAGTCTAACATTGAATTGCACCATGTTAGATGTAACACTGAGCAGGACATTATTAGCTATAACATTCCCTATTACCCCCCTGTTCCCGGGGGTGGCGGGGGAATGAAGTAACTTGCTGCAATTACTGAGTGCAGCCTACTTCCCTCCTTGTACTGGCTCAGGTCTGTAGGCCGACCCATCCAGAGTAAAGCCAATGCCCTATACAAAACCGGACTCCCTCTATCCCCCTTCCACCCCTTCTGCTTAGGGGGTTGGGTAGAATGCTAGATATTCAACACCTACTCTCCCTCCTCCACCTGGAGCCAGAATGAAGGCCATGCAAGGGTCGTCAGAGGGCCTTACTCTCCCTTACTCCCCTGTATGTCCGTTTAGGGAATGGGGCCACAATCATCCCTTAGTAAATGGGTTGGAAACCATTTGTATATCACTGACTAAATATTTAAATTTTTAAAAAATGGAGCAATCATATTAATCACGGAACTGCTCTTACAGCTGGGGTGATCTAAATCCGGAAACTCATCTGTTTAAGACCCCATGTTGTGCAACCACGTATACATCTACTTTAAAAATTACATCTGGGTAGCTTTATCCCTGCTCCTGTCAAAAACTAATAAACACTCAGAGTTTGATTTCCCCCTAAGACATCTTAGAACTTGGCTACAAGTGGTACTATTTTAAGATCCACTTGTAAGTGAAACATGCAATCACATGCAGGAGACGTCAGACCTGCAAGTTCTTAAATCACTTGTTTCAACCAATGATTAAAAAAAGCAAACCAAAAATTGCAATTCTTTAAAAAACACAAGTTCATCCACTTCTAAGTCACTTCTGAAAGTTATTTTCATGCATTTATATTGAAATCCTTCCAAAAGCTTTTGGAAATTTTAAAATTCTGCTTAGCATCAGTTAGTACAAAAAATTACAGGCCCGATAAAGACTGATTAATGTGTTTCTTTCTGCATTTAAAAAAACAACCCGTCACTCATGATGGATGCAGAAGAAGTACATGTCGAGGAGAGAATGCCAGTTTCATCACAGATGACCAGTACCTGCTGAGGGGGGTTAGAGGGAGGAAAGGAAAGAATGAGGGCGGCAGATTCAACAGATGTTACTGAGCATGCTCAGTCCATGTGAGCATGCTCAGTATAAATCAAGCAGCAACTCTGGGGGGCACGTGACCCTGTGTGCCCCCCTGCACCTGACGCATTGCCTCTGATTTCCATCTACTTGTCTGATAGAAACTGTAGTTGTGGCACTGTTAGTCTTTTGAGTGAGGCCGTGGAGTAGAAGGAAGGAGTGAAGATACTGGTTGCTGAACAGAGAGGCACAGAAAAGAGTTTTAAAGTGTGGGGGGAAGTATTTAGGTCTTCTCAATTAAATAAAATGCAACAGCTAAAATTAAAGCAAATAGCAAAAGTTAGGGCAGAAATTGCATTCCAAACATCAAGAGTAAAAGGAAACTGAACATGAGATTTAAGAAAAACCTTAATGCTCCAACAAAACAAACTTTCAAAGAAAATGGAAGCAAGTGATGGGACAAGGGTATGGAAAGCGTTTAATATCAATAACCATTGTTTTCATACACAAAAGGAAATGTGGTAGTATGCCTGCTCTGTGTATTTTACATCTGCTGTCTATAAAGTAGCAGAAGGGCTACTTAATCAGTATTGCTTATTAAAGCCTGTAGTGAACTTTGCTTTATTTAAGACCCCTCTCTTTGAACATTGGACATAAAGGGTATCTGTGTTCAGATACCATCAATGTTTACAGATCCTACTACCATGTTTCAAGCAAGTGCACAGTTTGGCTGTTGCCATTATGGCTCCTACAATAAGCCACTTGCTTCTCCCCAGGAATTTGTTTTATTCCATTTCTCTTGCTTTAGTTAAAAAAAAAAATCCAGCTGTTTATTGTAGAGGTTATTCTTACTTTGACCATTCTTGGCTCTATAGTATTTCACTTCTTCTTTTCCATACTGGGGCCTGTGTGATTCATTATATTTGTTAGACTTTGATTTGGCTTTTATTTTAATGTATTTTACATAGGGTAATGTACATCATAAGACCTGAGTTCTTTGACAGTTATTTCTAAGTGTGTGATAAGGCAGGAAAATATTCAAATCCGTACCTGTACAATTACGAGATGCTCAGTTTCTACACAGAGGAACATTTGATATAATACAGCATTAAGATTAGCCACAGAGGAGTACTGAAACATGTTTAAGCTCTTTGAGACAGAGAACTTGCATATATATGGCACCTATTATTTGAGTTGACCACCAAATGACAATTCTATTTCACAGCAACTTTTGAAATCTGTTTTCATTCCACATCTTTGAAAATGAAAACGAGAGAGAGAGAGAGAGAGAGGGAGAGAGATGCTATAGCTGGGTGGTGTTAGAGTGCTGGCCTGGGCTTTCACAATATTGTCATTGGGAAAGTCTTTGGATATGGGTCTAGAGTGGGAGAAAGTGACTACAGGTGGGTGGTTTGGACACAAGCCCGTGATGTGTGAGACTCAGGTTGAAGTCCATGCTCTGCCTGATTCATAATGAGATTACCTTCCCAGATCACTTCAAATCTTAATCACCCACATCACAGGCCAGTGCCTACCCACCCAACTGAGTCTCTCTCACACTCTTTTTCTGTTGACCTGGACCCAGAAACCTTCCCAACAAAACTCTTGTGGAAATTGCTAAGTCTCTGTGAAACATTTCAGTAAAAATGTTCCAACTAGCTCTACCTGTTACAATAGGGACCCGATCTTGATTAGGTTTTTGGGGCACTATGCTAATATAAATATTAGTAATTATCTTAGGCAAGATTCTGATAGCCCTACTCATGTTGAATAGTACTTTACTCTTAATACCTTACTCCACAAGCAGTCCCATTGACTTCACTGGACTTCACTGGGACTATTCATGGAGTAAAATATTATTCTAAATGTGCCAATTTTTGGCCCATTGCAAATGGGGATTTTCTTGTGAACATATATAGTATGTTCCTATGAATTTTGCATTATGAAACCATTCTTTGACTTACCCATGTGGGGAAATAGTAAAATAAATTAATATTTTTCTTGGCTCTCTAATTGGTAGTGTCTGTTCTAAACAAATATGTTTATCAAACAGTTTGACTGGCAAAATATATTACTATAGCTGCAGTTACCCAAATTACATGCTGTCTAAAGCAAAAAGGGCAAAAGCCATCTGGCTCATATAACTTACATTTTCTAGACAGCTTGCAGCTGGTTCTGATTAAGCAGCATCTCAAAACTCTCAGAGATCTATTTTTATCTCCAAGTTTATTTTTAGGGCTCACACATCCAAGGCACATGGTGTTTACATTAATAAATGAACAACCGCCTACAGTTAAGAAAAGGTTTGTGCAATTCTTGTGGCACAGTAAGTGTTCAAGATGGATAGAAGGCTGAATAAAATAGCTTGTGTCCCAATTAAAAGGCCTGTCTGTTCCCTGGCTCTTTACAAAATTGCAAGGAGTGACTGGAGAATTGAACACTGAAGGAAGCAAAACACTCGTGAAAAAAATTGAATTAGATAACAGTGTATTAAAGTCTTTTTTTCCTATGAAGATCTTCATTCATATAGTTTACCTAAGTAGTGAAAATGGATTCGGTTGGTCTTTATGTCTCCTTAGGACATTGGTACCAAGCAGTATAAAGTACTGTACAGTTCAGGATGATTGGCAGTCTCTGTTCAAGACAAACCCCAGAACTGTAAAGGCAAGGGTGTTACTCCTCAATCTTTACTTGTATTAGCAGACCAATGTGCAGAGACCTGTTAAATATAAGGCTTTCCAATACTATCAGGCCTTAATTTTCATGCATACCAAATGCATGCAGAAGACAAACATTCAAGCCAGGACACTGAATTTTGTATTTATTACTGCATAATACAGACACACAAACTGACCACATCATTATATATTCAAACAACCAAGCAGACGCATAGCTATACTAAAATCAAATGCAGGTAGAACTAAAGTAAGTCAGCAACTCTGTAAATGCAATATTATATTGCAATATTTGTTTCCTTAAGAGCAGACTTTTTTCACAGAAATAAATTGGTCTGTGGCACTAGAGTATACAGTACATGATGGAAGAGTGAGCAAAACAAATAGAAATAAGTAATCATGATTAAGACCCTACCTGAATCACAGTATGATCTTCAAATAATTGTGGCTGAGTTGTGGACAAGACACGGAAAATTGCAGAAAATTAATAATGGACCTTTCTTAATAGCAGTAATTTGAAAAAGCCATAGTAGACCTATTGTTTTAAGAAAAAAATGCTAGAATGATATAAACACTCAATTATTATGCTATGCCTGCAAATTTTTTGATAACCAGAATATTTGGTGCAACTATATTACATTCATTTAAAAAAAACACAACTGCTGTAGAAAGTGAGTCTAGTCACTTTAGCCATTTACATTTTACAGGGTGTGAATGTTAGTGCAGTACATCCTGCTACAGTGGTCTCCTTCATGCCGTCTTTGCTTTGTGAAGATTTGTCCGTACCGAGATACTGCACGCTCAGCATCCACAGAATTAAGTAAAATCGATAGTAGTTGCTTTGCTGTCGCTGCTAACTCTGGAAAATGTTGTTGAACTGAAGGTGAATCCCAAAACTCTCCAAGATAATTGAATGTACTAATGGGGAAATAAGTGTGTGTTGCAAACCTCAAAATGTATGCAAAATTGTGGGCTGTGCAAAGAAGCCTAACATTGTGGAATCTGCAATTTCTGCAATATCGCAAGTGAAGTAGAACCTTAATCGTGATTTATTTCCTTCCAATACATGATAAAAAGAAAAACTTAACTTAATCTTTTAGTACTTCAGTCTGCCTTGAGTTTTAAATTCCAATCAGTTTCAGTTCTGGAATGAAGTGATAAACAGCCCCGTACAACAAGAACTGTTGAGATAGAGTGAAAAGTCCCTACCACAACAAACATGAATTCTGAAGCCCAACTTGTCAGAGTGCCTCCAGAAATCCTCAATCCTAATTGCTTCTTTTTTCTTTTCTTTTTTTTGAAAAATTAAATTCTTAAATCTGCCCCTCTAATTGGGTTTATTGCAGCATTCAAATCAGGGAAAAGTGAAACAGCAAGTACACATTTATGCCTTTTCTTCCCTATTTTAAACCTTTTTTAAAAAAATGTATCATTGAGAAATGTTGGTCTGGCACACTCAGCTATCCCCCTAAATTAGAGAATTAACTTCTAGAAGTTGTATTGTCCTTTATGCATTAAGCAATTCAAAGAATTATATGATGACAAGTTAGACAGTGCTAGTCATGCTGTATATTATGCAACTGAACCAAATCAAGCAAGCAGCTTATTCCCGTAAGACACACCTCACTTTAACTTTCATGTACTTTCACTCTACGGGTAAGTGCCTTCCCTAATACATCATTCCCTTCTATCCCTTTGATGTGCATAATTATAATGTTATTATATAAATCAATTTGGTGCCCTGAATTTCCTGGTGCCCTACGCAGCTGCGTACTTTGCGTATGGGTAAGGACAGCTCTGCACATTGGGCTGTCTGTGCCTAAGGGAGTCTTAATTGGTGCTGAGATTTCCAGATGAAGGTGTAAATTGCACCAGCTTTGAGTCCCTCATTTCAACTCAGATCTCAGTTGGACCCCATATTAGCCTGTAAAGTGTTTTGGGCGTTATTCTCTTTCCTTGCCTCCTCTTTAGAAAACAAGCCTAACCCATGCTACCACAACCCAGCACCTTCAGGGATCAGAGCTGACCCACAATCCATTTGCCAGCTGTTGCACCATGAGGGAGTGTGAAACAGAGTGCTCCAGCCATCCAGTAATGCTCGCTGCCACTACACGGATGAATAGCCACTCTAAGAAGTGCTGCAGCATGGAAACAGAAAGCTGAATATGGCTTCCCACTCCTGACTGAGAAGGTGCCGTCAGATTACGTTGATATCTCTATGGTCTTCAATACAGTTAACTATTTAGAGTACATCTATGGTAGGGGAACAATCTGAATCACTAATCAGTTTTTTACTTCACTGGGGTCAGGATTTCATCCTCTGTGCTGCTCTTCTAGGAATAAGAAAATAAGAAAGAAAGAAATACTTGTGGCACCTTAGAGACTAACAAATTTATTTCAGCATAAGCTTTCGTGGGTTAGAACCCACTGTGACGGTGTTCCCCATAAAACTTTATGGGGAGATGCTTATAAATGTATATATGTAACTAGAATATGTTTTATGCTACATGTGCCATGTAACATATCTCTGTGAAAGTTATGACCTACTGAATTTATTCCTCCTGGTTGTATGCATGTATCATTGTTGTAGTTGAAGTTATGAATATCGGTTGTATTTCTTGAGAAAGGAATGTGCAGGTTAAGTGCCCAATCAAGAAGCACTTAACAGACAATAGAACTTGCAGTCACCAATCCACATTTGAACTTTGCCAGGAATGTGGCTGGTCTGGAACTGAGTTGTGCATGTGACTGGTCCATGTGACCCCAACTCCATTTGGTAACTGGATGCTACACAGGGAGAGGGAGGGGTGTCCACCCAGAGGAAAAAATCTATTTAAACCCCGAGGAAACCCCTCCATTTTGGTCTTGAGCTGGCTAAAGGAAGAAGCTCTCCACCCCCCAAGGAGACCTGAAAGAGACTGAACAGAGGACAAAGACGTTAGGGGGGTGAGTGATTGCTGGACCCAGTGAGGGGTTTATCTGTACACAGGGTGATTAGACATAGAACTGCGTGTTCTCTTTTATTTTATTCGGTAATTCACTTTGTTCTGTTTGTCACTGATTGAACTCACTTAAATGCTATTTTCTGTACTTATTAAAATCACTTTTTACTTATTAAGTTTCCTTGAGTACGAGTTAGTGCAAAGGGAGAGCGAACAGGTGTGCATACTTTCTATCTGTGAAATAGAAGGCGAACTGTTTATGAGTTTACCCTGTATAAGCTTTATACAGGGTAAAACGGATTTATTAAGGGTTTGAACCTCCTTGGAGTTGAGCAGCTGGGTGTCAAAGGCAAGAGCGCTTCCAGGAGCCTTACAGTGGTGAGTGGACTTGGTTCGGACCTGGGTCTGTGTTTGCAGCAGATCAGTGGAATCTGGCTCAAAACAGACAGGATTCGGGAGTCCCAAGCTGGAAAAGGCCTGGAAGCAGGGGCAGAAGTAGCCTGGGCACACCAGGTGGCAGCACCAAGCAGGTCTCTGTGGCCCCAACCCGTCACACCCACTTCATCGGATGCATAGAATGGAACATACAGTGGACAGATATTTATACAGTCAGAGAAACATGATAAGGTGGAGGTGCCTAGACCAACCTTAAGAGGCTAATTAACTGAGAGGAACCATAACAGCAGGAATTCTTCTAGGAATGTGAGCTACTTGGTTACTCTAATGCCCTCACTGATTTCCTTATTTATGACAACAGATTTTTGACTACTCCAATCAGTGATGTAAGGATGCTCTGTAATAACCACTAGGCAATGATTTTAGAACTCTGGACACAAATTAAGCTCTCTTAACGTTCAGCAATGTCATATCCATGTTACTGTTCATGATCCCAGTGAATGCACAAGTTTAGTATTTTAACCTTTTTACTTTGAGATCCAATGTCAGAGTGATAAGACACTTCAAGGGTTTATTATACTTGGGTGGATAAAGATCCTCATGTTTTTCAGCATCACCCAACAAATGAAATATTTGCATATACAGTGCAAGTTATGCACATTGCTTAAGAATACCAACCAGGTTTAGCATTAGATTACAGTATTTATAAATAATGGAGGTGTACTTGATTAGAAAAAAAAAGATTATTTTTGTCACTTTTTACCATTAAGGAGTCACTTTTTGGAGACAAATATCAGGAACTGGTATTTTGGGGTTGGGATGGAGGTTATGCAGTTTACCAACCAATCTATGATTTGTGCTGTATTGCTCGCTTGAACAATGCATATTAAAATCCAGATGTTTAAAATGTGTTTCACAGAATATGGCAAGAACAAGGTCATAACTGCTGCAAGGGTGTGTTTGCTGGCTGCTGTGTTAACTTGCATTTGAAAGATTCTCAAAGTCTGTAAGAAAACTGTTTCCTAAACCTGTTCTGCATGGAACATCCTACAAACTACCTAGCAAACATCTAGACCGGGGTAGGCAACCTATGGCATGGGTGCCAAAGGCAGCACGCAAGCTGATTTTCAGTGGCACTCACACTACCTGGGTCCTCGTCACTGGTCTGGGGGGCTTTCCATTTTAATTGAATTTTAAGTGAAGCTTCCTAAACATTTTAAAAACCTTATTTACTTTACATACAACAATAGTTGTTATATATTAAAGACTTATAGAAAGAGACCTTCTAAAAACGTTAAAATGTATTACTGGCACGCGAAACCTTAAATTAGAGTGAATAAATGAAGACTCGGTACACCACTTCTGAAAGGTTGCCGACCCCCGATCTAGACTATAATTTGAAAGAAAAAAACAACACCCCACAAAATCCCTCCTCTCATATGGATGCCAAATCTGCTTTTAAGAACCAAGGAACATCGGAATGGCCATACTGGATCAGACCTATGGTCCATTTAATCCAGTATCCTCTCTCCAATAGTGACCAGCACCAGATGCGTCACAGGAAGGTGCAAGAAACCCCACAGAAATGGGATAATTTGCCCTCCATTAAAGTCTTATCCTAATCTCTAATAGTTAGTGACTGTCTTAAGATCTGGAACCTGAGATTTGTATCTGTTCCAAGAACCTCATCATTTTAGTGTACATCTAAATGCCATCTCAGTTGCAATAAAATATACAGCATATACAAAAATCAAAAAGCACTTTATTAAATAGCTGCTAAGATTCAATGAGACAATCTAGTTCTTTTGAGCTGCCCCAGCAACAAAACGGGACTGGAAGCTACACAGGGCCACCTGAGAATTCGTCCAGTGGAGAATTCTGAGTTGACATAAAGTCAGCATACCCAGCTCCTACACCGCTCCCCCACACAGCATAGAGGACGTGCCAGGGTGGGTCTCAGCACAGGAGAGAATCTGGTCCAGGACTTCTCATGACATAAATATCTGAGGCAGCTTGAGGCCCTTCCCCATAATTAGGGCCCTACCAAATTCACGGCCATGAAAAACATGTCACGGACCATGAAATCTGGTCTCCCCCTATGAAATCTGGTCTTTTGTGTGCTTTTACCCTATACTATACAGATTTCACAGGGGAGACCAGCGTTTCTCAAATTCGGGGTCCTGATCCAAAAAGGGAGTTGCAGGGGGGGTCACAAGGTTATTTTAGGAGGGTTCATAATATTGCCACCCTCACTTCTGCACTGTCTTTAGTGCTGGGCAGCTGGGGAGCAGCAGCTGTTGGCCCGGTGCCCAGCTCTGAAGGCCACGTCCCACCAGCAGCAGCACAGAAGTAAGGGTAGCAGTACTGCAACGCCTCCCTACAATAACCCCACCCATATGCCCTGTACAGGAAGCTGTGATAAATATTAGCTGTGATAAACAGACCTCAATCAGAATTTCTGAGAGGTAAGGTTTTAGAGTGAAATCCTGGGTTGACTGAAGTTAATATGAATTAACTAGATACAGCTTAATAACCATCAGATTCTGCCACCCTTATTCACACTGAATATCTCCAATGAACGACAGCCCTGGACTCTTTATTCAGGCACAAGTCCCACTGTCCTCCATGCAGGTTGTAGCTGAGTAAAATCAACAGAATTTGCCCAACATTCTGAGGAAAAGGGAGTATTAATGTAGTTTCAGAAGTTAGTGACCTTGTTGTTTCCTGTAATAGTTAATTATTATTTTTTGATTAGTAATGACTGATTCACAGAACACAGAGGCAACACGATGAGTAACAGGATTGTGCACCTACAGAAAATGCAGCATGTCTTTGCCACATCACTTTCCCCAGCATTAGTCATTCATAAATCTTATACTCATGCTTGCAAGTCTAGTGTTATTAAGCAGGCACAATATTAATGAATAGCTACCTCTGTAGTTTTACTTCTGTGCATTTATACTTTCTGCAAAATTGAAATTCTACTTCAACTATTACCTTTCCCCCAACACTTTGTGAATGATAAAAAAAACAGTTCAAGTCCCAAGCTCAGGCAGTGAGTGCACCTGAAAAATGGGCCAACACTTAACCCAGTAAATAAAAAACAGGTGATGGATGTGTATATGTTAATTATCTCATTGATAACTTCCTACACAACACACTAGATTCCATAAAGGTATATGAGAACACAAAACACCAAAATGTGGCTTTTGACAGACATGGTAATGCAAAGATCTTACAAGAGGGTGAAATTATTTTCCTTAATTTCCTTCGCATAAAGAACCTTCTGTAACAAATTTAATGTTTCACCATTTAGGCATGAGGTGATTTGGGCAAAGATAAAATCTGTGTCTAAAACTAGTTATGAGTAACAGTTCAGAGGTAATATGCTTAAAATTAACTAATAAGCCAGAATTCATGTCACCTTCTAGAATATGACGCTCAATACATTGTATCTTTTTACACTATGCTGTACTGTTTTAAAATTGCACCAACTTCCACATCAAGGTGCTACAAAATAACCCCACTTTGTGAGAGTTAATCTGCAAATTACCTGTTATAAGAATGCTCATTATCATTACAGAATCACTTATTCTGCAGACACATCTGGGCTGCCAGAGACAAACTGAAGAAGTGGTGTGTGGGTGGAAAAAAATTAAAAGTTGTCAAACATACTTTCTTTGGATGTTCAACATAATTTGTTATTTGAATTATTCCTCCTGATATTTGTGCAGCTAATCTAATGAATTCAGAAACTACAGAAAAAGTTTGAGATGTTATAACACTCTTTACTTTGTATTTTATTTAGGGTGTTTTGTAAAAGTTTCTCTGTAAAAACATCTTATTTCCGCAATTATCTGTGTATCTGTAGAAAGATACGTACACTGCTTATGTGTTTATGACATCCATGTGCTGAACTGCAAGTCCTGTGATAAAAAGAAATGCATTCTGCACATACCTTTAGCAGTTTTGTGGTAGCTGGAGCTTTATGATGTGTGTAGGGTCAAGAACATTCCGTGTAGCAGAGTTCAAGGGACTTATTATTTGGTAGAAGCAACAAAGGGTCCTGTGGCACCTTATAGACTAACAGAGGTATTGGAGCATAAGCTTTCGTGGGTGAATACCCACTTCATTGGATGCAAACTTATTATTTGGTAGTCGCTGCAATTGTTGTTGGAGAGTGAACCCAAGAATTAATGATGTAGTTTGTAAATAAAGACCCACTTACTGGGCCATATGACACTTATTTGCTGTTACTGTGTTTTATTGCTGTTAATCTCATCCATTAAAAGACTTTGTAGTTTGTTAAAAGGGCATGATTGGCTTAAAAGGATGTAAAGATATAATACACTTTATGTGCACCTTGCCCATCAGGATTACCTGTAACATGCCAGACCTCTGAGCAGAATCAAGCAACTGGCTCCTGCTTTTTCTTTAAAACAACCTGCCAAAGAAGTGTTTCCTTCTTCCACCATCCTCCATGATTCAGGGCAGGCAATATTCATTCCTAGTACTTCACAGCCTATCTGGGATAGGAGCTTTGTAACATTGGGCAATTCCTAGTTTTCTCTTTCCTGGTTGCAAGAAACCTCACAGAGAAAGTTAGCAATATCCAAGCGTCATTGCCAGGTCCCTGGGTTTGACTCCACTAACTGACAAGAAATCTTCCCAATAAGATAGAAAACGGGATCAACACTGACCTGGGAGAGTCCTTGGAAGCTAAATACTGCAAAAGCATCTCCTCCAAGGGCAGATGGCAAGCCAACACGTACAGAGGACAGGTGTGCAGTTGAGCTATCAAGTTAAACTTTGTAAAAGAAAAACGGCTTGGGAAGACTGAGCTGTAGCTTAGAGACTGTCATAGAGACTGTCCATTAAGGTTAAAAAAATAAAAAGGGTCTTGGGGAGCCTATTATGGTACATACCAACTGTAGTGGAAAACAGAGAAACATAACTCAGGCACATAGACAGAACTGGACAGTCAGGGTTGCTAGAACTGAAGTCTCAGTGGAGCTATAGCAACCAAATCAGCCCACCAGCCAAGAGCCACCAGACAGAGGTGGCTACTTCAGGGGAGTTTCAGTACCACAAAAACTCTAATGGGCTCCACTGTGGTTTGCAAAATCATTGCTCCAAGATCCAAAAGAAATGCTGGAACCAGCCCAGAGGATGTAAAGCCATCCACAGACACAAAGAGTGGGAGCCACAAGTCAGCAGAAGCCTTGGGGCGGGAGGAGGGGTGAGATAGAATACAGAGGACATTTATTCCTGAGAGTCAACCAGGGACCAAATACCAGAGGGGTAGTATTACACCCAAGACATCCTCGACCAGCAGACAATAAAAAGAAGGAACCGTTTAGGAAAATAAATGTAGCTGTTCTGAAAAAAATTTCAAGTGACATTTTTAAAGGACAAACGTAAGGATTTTGTTTGTTTGTTTAGTTACAGGTAAATACAGTACCAAGGGAAAATTGTATGGGTAATTAACATTTGCTTAATCTTACTAACACAGGATGATTTTTGCTTTGTTGAAACAATGTTTTTGCTTTAAAAAAATCCCTATAAATTTGCCGTGCGTGTGTGCACCCATGTGTGTAAAAGTCAGATTGCTGGGAATCAGAAGTAATATTTATCAGTTTTTTAAAAGGTATGTGAGAAATAACATGGCACAATTGGAGCTGGCTGAAATTTTTTAAATTCCAGAATTAAAACAATTGTGAATATGGGTCATCACCATCCATTGTACTAGCATGTCTTGCTGGTATTTCCTCTCACCCCTGCACAACCAGCTCCCCCAACCCCTGTAGGGGATCCTATCCACCGGCATATAGAAAGTTGGGTATATGTTGCATTTTTATGGCAGGACCTGTATCAGCCTATTACCTCACAAACCTTTAAGATCTTGCTTGCCGCATTCAGCAATGGATTATCTAGTGAGTCTGAATGCATCTGGAAGGACTTTTGGATTGGAGACCTAGTACCTGCATAATCATGTGACAACTTTGGTGCCAGGCTCTTCTATGAAATGACCTTCAGTGGGCCAATGAGCACATCCTCTCTCTAAGACCAATCAGAATGGAACTGGGTGAATACAGTACTATGGGAGTGTGCAGATAGAAAGCAAGCCCTGTTAAGGCTCGGAGAAGTCACTTTCCCAGTCCCCTGACTTGGTCAGGCTTCTTTGTGGACATGGCAATTTCCTGACGAAGGTGCAATTAAGTGCAGTACCACAAAGTGCTATTGATTTTAGTGGGTTGAACCTCAAAGACTTTGGGATGCATTGTTTAATCAAGTTGGACACCCTAGTAGCTCATTAAGATCAGGCTTGCAGGATACAATCTGAACATTAGTCATATATGAAGGTCCTGCTAGAACAAACAGAAAATTCACTGGATGGTAGCAGCCACAGCACCATCCACTGGGCCCAGCAAGAGGACTGGATCATAGCTCATTATGTGTGTGACATGTACTGGGATTATAAGATGTTGTGGGATCATTTTGCTAACCTGGATCACTCAGATCCTAACTGTTCACTGAGAGAAGAATGATACAGTTATCAGAGCCATGACTTCTTGTAATAAGGCTAGGCTTTTTAGCTGAAAGTCAAAACAGGATGTCATGCAATGGTAGTGACTCTTTTCTGGAATAGAATGAGACTCTCCCAATTTGAACAGCAACACAATACTGGCCAGAATTGCATGAGACAGCTACTTCTGTCTTCACTTTTTCCACTAAGTATTTGTTGGGAGACAGGTCATCAAGCATAAGGGCATCACCTATAGCTAGAAGCTGCCCTCCTCCCTGGGAGTTTTTCAGGAATTTCATTTTATTCCCTCAACCCCCAGAGGGATAAAACAAAATAAAATGAATTCCTGAAAATGAAAAGAAAAAGTATAGAAAATAATAATTTCACAGGACTCTACCTATATAGCTGGCCAAATTTGTTGTAGCATGATGGCATCCACCTGTCTAGCACAGGGGTTGATGTATTTTTGTTAGATATTAAAACCCAGTTGAAGCAGTTTCCAGTTCCCTGACAGGACTCAGATTTGAAGGTCAGATGAGACCATTAAGATAATTTAGTTTACTTTCTATACAGCACAGGTTAAAGAGCCTCGCCCAGCCAAGCCCTCTTTGAGCTATACCATATCTTTTAGAAAGACATCCACTCCATTTTAAAGGACTTGCCACAGGGGAAGTGGCTGGACTATAGAATTGGGAGATACTTCTCCCCCAGAATGGGGAAAATACAGATGGTGGCATGGCCAGAGGGCTGAGTTATGAAAAGGAAGCTGCAGTTCCTGGACTGAGGTGAGTCTACAAGCGGAGAAGGCAGGGGGAGAGGCACCACCAGGAGAGGGTGCATCAGCTGAGAGAGCTAGTCCCTAAGAAGGCCAGCAGGAGGCACCACTCTGGTGAGTGAATTCCATCACACTATTATATTGAAATATGCCACGTAAACCTAAAGCCTGAGTAACCCACACAAGGAATGGGAATTGCTCGCGTATGATCATAAATTGTATCTAGTTGTATTACCAAAACCTGGTGGGATGATTCACATGACTGGAATGTTAGAAATCAATGGCTATAGTCTATTTAGGAAAGATTGAATGGGCAAAAGAAAAGGGGAAGCAGAACTCTACATCAAAAAATGTTTCCAACTCACCAACTCCCCTGAGGTTGGTAGGTGTGAACTCTCTCTTCAGTTAAAATAAGTTTAAATATGCCCCCAAACCCACAATTTTACAGTAGAGGAAGAAGGCTATATTGGTTTTAAAAAAAAGACTTGGTTTAGAGGGGAAGTTAAGTCAGCTGTAAAAAAATATATATATATAACAAGTGGGGGAAAAAGGGGAAGTTGATAGTAACAACTATAAATCAAAAGCTAGAAATTGCAGACAATTGATAAGGGAGGCAAAGGGACACTAAGAGAAGTCTACAGCCAACAGAGTTATGAACAATAAGGAGGATTTTTTAAAAAGTATATAATGAACAAAAAGAATCCTAACAAAGGTACTGGCACACCATTTGACAGAAATTGTAGGATTATCGGTAATGTAGAAAACCAGATGTGTTTAATACATATTTGTTCCGTGCTTGGGGGGCAGGGAAGGGGAGAATGGTGTTGTAGTCAGATCACATAACACCACTCTTTCCATTCCGCTAGTATCTTAGAAGAATGTTAAACAGCAACTACTAAAGTTAGACATTTTTAAATCAGCAAGTCTGGATAATTTACACTCAGCAATTGTAAATACTGTGTCCAGTTCTGGTGTCAACAATTCAAGGAGGACGTTGATAAATTGGAAAGGGTTCAGAGAGACCACAAGAATGAAAAAGGATTAGAAAACATGCCTTATTGTGACTAAGGCCTGGTGTACACTACACGGTTAGGTCGACAGATGGCAGCTTACATCGACCTAGCTGCGGAAGTGTCTTCACTTAATCTGGCTCTTTGTGATGTAAGTGACTCTATGTGACAATTTAATAACGCCACCTCCCCAAGCAGCGTAGAGTCGGGGTCAGTGTAATTAGGTTGACACAGTATCAATGTCGACACTGCGTTACTTATATCAACTGTTACTGGCCTCCAGGAGCTGTCCCACAATGCCCCACAGTGACCGCTCTGGTCACTGTTGTGAACTCAACTACCAGAGGTCAGGAAGACAGGAAGCCGCCCCTCCCCTTCAAAGTCCCACACATTTTTGAAATTCCGTTTTTTGGTTTCCCGGCTTGGCAAGCCCACCCAGCAACTCTCCATTGTTGTTTGAAACTGCCCAGCTGACCATGCTGGCTACACGCTCCAGACGCACTCCTGCCTTGAATAGACAGGAGGTATTGGATCTCCTGTGCCTACGGAGAGAAGAGGCTATGCAGGCACAGCTCCTATCCAGATGTAGGAAAGTGGACATCTACAAGCACATTGCTCAGGGGATGCAGAAAAAGAGCTACAAACAGGAACGCCAACAAGCTATGATAGGCAAACCAGAAGGCCAGGGAGCTACCCCCAAACTAGCAGGACACATCTTTTGATTTGTTTATTTTTACTTATGCTAGAAGAGGTACTGGAACAACCAAGAGAGGTTGAGTTGCTCTTCTTTTCATTCCCTTCTAAAGTTAGGCAGTAGGGGCCATGTGGCGCAGTTGTTTATGTGCACCAGGATGTCCCATGAGATCAACTTTCATGCAGATACTCTGCAATCCACCACTGAAGGTTTCTGGCGAGGGTGACTTATTTCTTCATCCACAGTAGGACATTTTCCCATGCCATTACTTCAGCAATTACTTCAGCAGGCACCTTTACAGTGCACATACTAGCAGCATACAAGCACAGGAAACATTGGGATGCCAGCAGCAGCTGTGCTCTCTCTGCCTCTGTTACCCTCAGGAGTGAGATATCAGCTAAAATCACCACTGCCTGTGGAAAATGGTGCCAGTGCCATTGCCTACACAACTAGAATCATGCAAGTGACCTAGTCCCTCCTCATGCCCCAAACCCCTGAGGGCCACACTCACAATGGCTGCTGCTGTGACTGGCACCGTGCTCTCTCAATCCCAAGCAGAAATGAGAATGCAGAGCTTACAACTTTCGGGGCACAAGGGAAGTAAGTTCAGCATTTTACGTTTTGATTTCCATCATGAATACACTGACAATGGTACCTCTGTGTTTTATCTGCAGTTGCTGCCATTGTGGCCTTCAGGGTCTCCTCCTCCACACCCACAGAATGCCTCAGCCAGATAAAGAACAGAAATAGGAGGACTTGGGATAACAAGTTCCAGGAGATACTGCAAGCCTGTGCTGCATCAGAGAATGAGCAGAGCCTGGAGGATCACCCTTGCAGACAGCATGGACAAGGGCAGAGTGAAGAGGAGAAAGGTGCAGGAAAAGGAGAGGGATGTGCACCAGATGCTTGTGCTTCTCAGACCGCAAACAGAGATGCCAAAGATTGTGGTAGACCTGCAGGTTCAACAATCCCATGCTCATCTCACTCTACAGCCCATAAAGAACTCTCTATTGGGACCTCCCTATACATGCCTCTCAACATTCCATGTGGCATCAAAGGTCGGTGGATTACCCTTACCACTCCATCCAGGGGGACATTAAAGACAATCACAGCTTCTTATACACTGATCTGAGAAAGACATGGTTGGTTTATGTGTATGAAAAGTTCTAAATGTTTTTTTTAATTGCCTGTTTCATGTTACAGAATACAATTCTATTTTTTTGGAACATAAATTCATCTTTATTAGTTCACAACATATGCTGGCTGTTGATGAGCAGATCTGACAGTGATTTACTGCACGGTCAGAGAACCCATAACATCGTTCACAAACAATATTAAAAGGTGCATTGACAATGTTATATTCCTACATACATAGCAATCACTACAAGATTAATTCTGCTCCCCGAAAAAGAAAGGCCAGATAGAGCATACTACATCAACACAAACCACTATGGCTCACTATTAAAAGGGCCTTTCAAAGCCTCCCTGAGCCATATAGTTCTGTACTGAGCTCTTCTTATAGCCCTTGTATCTAGTTGTTCAAACTCAGACAAACTCCACCAGCACGCGGGGGGGTGGGGGAAAGCGCAGGGGAGGCAAGCCGAGGAGGACTGGTGAGCAGCCGGGCGTGGGGGAGGGGCTGGCGGGGAGCTGCAGGGCCCGGTGGGTGCTCTGCTGCTCCCACCCTCCCCACTTGCAAGCAGGGGAGAAAGGGGATGCAGCGCGCCCGGTGCCGGGGGAGGAGGCAGGGCCGGGGTCAGGGGCACTAGCACCCACCGGCAGCTCCCCGCCAGCCCCCCCGCGTGCGCTCATCCGCCAGCCCAACTCACTGAGGCGGCTGGCTGCTGCGGCTAAAAAAAAGTGCCTTCAGCGGGAGGCGCCTCCGACCGCGCAGGGAACCCAGAAGGTGAATGAGTTGGGCGGGCGGGCAAGCGTGCACGGTGGGGGGGGGGGCCTGCCGGTGGGTGGAGTTGAGATGGCGCCAGGGGGAGCACCCAGAGACACATCCTGCATAGCAGGGGCGATGAATGGCTCTGCACATTTGCATGACAATGGCCCCTGCAGCGGATTTCCCAACTCCAAAATAAATTCTGACTGACCGATGGCATTGCAAGTTTCCACTGTGCAACTGCCACTCACTTCTCAACAGTCAGTGCTGCTCTCATTTTGGTGTCTACGTTGGAGGACTGGGGCTAGTTTGGCACACGCATCAAGGAAGGTGGCCTTGCACATCCGAAAGTTCTGCAGCCACTGTTCATCATGGCAAACCTGCAGAACAATGCGATCCCACCAGTCAATGCTTGTTTCTTGGGCTGAGAACCAGTGCTCCACCATCCCCTCTGTGAACGCCACCAACCTTGAATTGTTTCATTCTACGTCCCACAGCAATCTAGCCTCCAAGAAACTGTCATGAATTAAGTTTGCATTTAAAAACTGAAAAATGAGCATGGAAATCAATGGTAAGGAATCTATACACATGCACCAAAATAACTGCACAATAAGGGCAAGGAGTAGGAGAATCTTACCGTTTGATTATTTGTTTTCTGTGAAAAAAATGTGTGAATTGTTTCCATATGGAAAGGGAAATGTAAATGAATTAAAAGGTCAATTAAATAACTATTGATAACGTGTGTGCATGCATGTATTAGGTAAGCAGGCTTCTAGTCATCTGTTTGAAAGCTGCTAAAATACTTCTATGGGAATTGAAGGGAAAAAGCAGCTGAACAGACATAAAAAAATGCAACATCTTGAACCAAATCTTTAATTCATACTCAATTGTTATTCAGGCAAACTCCCACAATGTCTGAGTAAGGACTTCAGGATTCAACCCACTATGAGAGAAAAAGAAAGATATATTCTATAAACAGCAACTTCTTTCAGACCTCACCAAGGGACAAGTCAGATCATACAGTCAGACTAAGGCTATTTTGGATGTCTGTAAGAGATCTGAAAGGTCAAAACACTTGAGTTGTGCTTTGCATTTAAAGTTAAAAAATGAATCTTCCTTTAACCTATTTCAATCTGCAGGAGCTTACAGAAGTTATTTTCCTTTTAATATACAGTGCAGATGCAATAACAAGCCAGACATTAATTCTGTTAAGCCATAATAAGCATCTATTAATTCTGATAATTACTGGGCCAAATTCAGCACTGGTGTAAATCACTGCAACTCCCTCGAGCTCATTGATCTTACATTAGGACTAAATTTGGCTGGGGTTTTATCCAAAGATACCTTTGCATTCCCCCTCAAAATGAAAAATCATGGCAAACTACAAACACATTTGATTCCCTCAATGTGCAGTTAGGCCCCAATTCAGGAAAGTGTTCAAGCACATGCATCAGTTATACTGACTTCAATTGAACTTACAGCACATATGAAATTGTGCTCTATATGTTCTGAGTATTAACAGAAGACATCATTCTCCAATTCCATCCATCAAGCATCTTCCGTGAGCACTAAATTCTCTGAAATATTTTCCAAAGTGAAGATGATTACCTGGGAGAATGTTATATATTAAAAAGTGGCCATATGCAGTCTGTCCCTCAAACTTCCTCTGGCTTCATCTTTCCATAGTGTCTGTGGCTAAATCTGATAGTATCAGCAGGCTAGAGTTACCCACCTCTACTACTAGGATGTATTCCTTTCTCTACTGGTGAATGTTAACATTGGATTAAGGTAGATTTTCTACAACGTTAGGGACCATGAAAAAGATTTTAAAAATAAAAGCAAACCAGAAGAAGAAAACAGCCAAGGACAAGAAGAGTCGACAACTGAGAAACATGGGAGTGGGCAGTATGAGGAAGAGATAAAGTCAAGCTATTCTACAACAGGAACATTAAGAAGAATCAAGACTGCCACCAGAGCAAAAGGGCAAGGTGACACAGAGGAGCTGCAGAAGTGGGAAAAGGAAGAATTCAACAGAGGCCTTCTGTCTGTTTTCATAGTCCATCAAGAAAAAGTCAGATTCTGATGAACTCTTGTAACAATAAGAAGCTCTTGCAATGTATAAAAGCCTTTGAAAGGTTAACACTGTTACTGGAGATCAGGAAGGAAATGTGGACAAAAACACTAAAGAGGAGGAAAGACCAGAAGAAATCCTAGCCAGCCAACAGGGACTTCTACATGTTGTTCCCAATGTTGTTCCTCCAAGGGGTGTCACTGTAAAATAACCTTGTCATAAGTCCTTCCATACCAAACCTGGAATACAACACACACAAAATCACAGAAACATGAGACTTTGTTCAATAAGAAACCATGTGTTTCAACAGTTTGTAGTTCAAGTCATGGGGAATTTTATTTGATGAGAAATTTACTTTCAATGTTTAAATAGCTACTGATATCTCATTAAGTTAGAGAATGAGAAAGTGAAAGGAAGCAGGGAGAAGAGAGAGAGAGGGAAAAAAAAGAACAATCACAAAGAACAAAGCCAGGAATCAGGAACTGAAAAGGACCACAAAAGTGTAGGTGGGACAAATATAAAAGAACAAGACGATCATATAAACAAGATGATATGGAAGCATTATCTGAAGGGGAAAAAAATAAAACCACCACCTGCATTTTAAATGTACTTTAATTTGGCCTACTAGAAGCAGGCCCCACAGTCAAAGAATAGTGTGATCAGTAAGGGCTGGTCTACACTAGCCCCGAAATTCGAAGTAAGATACGCGACTTCAGCTACGTGAATAACATAGCTGAAGTCGAAGTATCTTATTTCGAACTTTAAAGTACTCACCCCTGGTCCACACCGCGGCGCGCAGGCTCCCCCGTTGACTCTGCCTGCTCCGTTCGTGGAGCAGGATTACCAGCGTCGACCGGGGAGCACTTCCTGGTTCGATTTATCGCGTCTAGACAAGACGCGATAAATCGAACCCAGAACATCAATCCGTCGCCTGCGACGCGACTGGTAAGTGTAGACCTACCCTAAGTTTGGCTTGAGTGAGAAGTATAATTGCCACTTCCTAGACTTGCTGGGGGAAAAAATCATTGTACTGTACTCCGCCGCTAAATTGACCGGCATCACTATAAAACCCAGATTCTGTGGACTGTTCCCTGTTGTTGTGGGTTCCGTAACCAAAAAGGAATCTAAACTAGCAAGCTAAATAGGGAATAGACTAGTTTTGCTTTAACTTAGAAAAAATAAAATGGAGAACAGAAAAACATCACATATGAGCGTTATTAAGGCCACTGCCTTTCAGTGAGGCAATGAGATGGAGGAAACAAACTGAACAGTACACAGATAGGGGAAAAGTCTGCTTACTCTCATAGACCCTTGCCTAAAGTGGAGGACAATCACTGCTTCCAGACTGGTGAACTGAGAATACAGAAAATGCAGCAGTTAAGGTCAAAGTCTATTTGTAATAAAAGCATAGAAGAGAGACTGGAACTGCCACACTAACAGTAGGCTGGGCTGTGCCTGGGGTGGGTTTGTACTGGAGGGGAGGAAGCCTGCACACAGCCAGCGACAAATGTAATTGATTTTGAACACAGACATAAGAACAGAATTGCTTCCTATAAAAAGAAGCCATCTAAATTTTTCAAGAGGCCTCTCTTCCCATATTTCAAATTTCCTTTTCCCCCTCTAACCTGAATAAGCAGATTTGAAATATAACTGGGGGCATTACCTATTAATCACACATGGTGGCAATGACAATAACCTTTCGTGTAACTCTCGATAGACCAGCATCTCTGTGCATAAAGGAAGGGTGCTCAGCTTATTTCTAATTAAATCCAAAAACTATGTTAATGGAACATCGAGACTGCACAATTAATGGGCAGCAGATTTAAAACGAACACAAGGAAGTATTTCTTCACACAACACATAGTCAACCCGTGGAACTCTTTGCCAGAGGATGTTGTGAAGGCCAAGACTATAACAGGGCTCAAAAAAAAGCACAAGATAAGCTCATGGAGAATAGGTCCATCAATGGCCATTAGCCATGATAGACCAGGATGCAAAACTATGTTCTGAAGTGTCTGTAGCTTCTGTTTGCCAGAAGCTGGGAACGGGCGATGGGATGGATCAATTGATGATTACCTGTTCTGTTCATTCCCTCTGAAGCACCTGGCATTGGCCACTGTTAGAAGATAAGATACCAGGCTAGATGGACCATTGATCTGACCCAGTATAGCCGTTCTTATGTTCTACCACAGTTGAGATGGCAAAAGGTTTAAAAATCACACAAGGTCAAGAAGTGAAAATTCCAAGTGCAATATTAACTTAGTCACACTATAAAACCTGTTTGTCTTATGGGTTATAACACAGAGACAAGGTGGGTCAGATAATATATTTTATTGGACCAACTTCTGTTGGTGAGAGAGACAGCAAAAGCTGGTCCAGTAAAAGATATTATCTCACCTACCTTGCCTCCCTAATATCTGGGATTGACAGGGCTACAACAACCCTGGGTTATAACACAATATATGAAGCTATATATTTAAACAGAAAAATAGGAATACAGAACACTACATACTGAATGTGCTTTGTAAACATCATCTTAGCATTGCTACTGAAACCTTAACTTTTGCATTCCCTGAAAAGAATTTTAACTGCAAAGTCTTAAAGTTGCATCAATGTAGGTCGTTTGCATTTAATTACCTTTAATAGTGGAAAAAAAGAGGAGAAATGCTTTATAGTTTTAACATGCTTATTCCTTATTGTTACTGTGGGTCCCAGCCTGAGGTGTGCACTCAGGCCAATGTCATCGCTGAGCACTGGCTTCAGCTTCTTTGGTCTTGAAAGGAAATGCATGAGGAATGAGGACCAGACTCTTCTGGGAGCACGTAGCAGCACATGACCCACTCATCTCTGCCTTACCTAACACATGCAGCAGTGGTACAGGGTCTTCAGAAGCCCACAGACTGATGCAGAGGTGAGAAAAATGGGCCTTAAAGATCCATGACACTGTAAATTGGAGCTTTATTTAGGTCCCAATTCAGCAAGATGCATAACTTTAAGCACACAAGCAACCCTAGACACATGCACTTAAGTTAGGCCCATGTTTACGTACCTTGCTGAATTAGGACCTTAGAGATAGGTAGCAGGGGTAAATATGTCTTTGGAGTCGATTATTATGGTGCATGCATCTACCTACGTGTTCAGTGTGATTTTTAAATGTAGATGTTTCTCCAGAACTGAGGACAGCCAAGTGATGCTGCTTTTAGGCTGATAGGGACCATAGGAGGAAGAGCACAAAGGGGAAGTAGGTACTCAAGGCAGCAGCCTGGTACTCAAGCCCTTTTTCAGAATTTCTCTGCTGTGCATATATAAAAACCGTACATGTGTTTTGAACATCTTCTTTTCAGCATTTTCAGCATTTGCTCACAGGCTTTTCAGCATTTGCTCACAGGCTTTTGGAAAAGGGGCATGGTTCTGGGGGTGTAGAAAAACTCTTACTAATCATCCCTTTGATGTATTGATCAGCAGTTTTCAGATGTGCTAAAGTGAGAATAAAAAAAACTGCTTAGTAAATTCACTGTGAAATTGGGTAAGAAGTAGTCAGCTTTTATACTGAATTGTGCTATGAGACACCTTGCCCACTTTTCAGAAGTTGGTAATTTCTAGAAGATCAAGACCCTTGACAGTTCAGAACTCCACCCATTTCCCTATCTTCAACATCGAATGACATTAGTCACACCGCTCTCTCCAACCACAAGTGACTCCATCCTATCCCCTTCTTCTCCTGGCCTCTAATCAGCTCCAAACCTTTTTTTTTTTTTTTTAAGTTTCCTCATAAAACTGATGTTTCCATCACTTCCCCGTTTTTAGAATAATGTTTTCATTCACAGATGGAAATTAGGGCCACTATTTCTAATATCATAAAACTTTCAAATAATACCTTATGCTGATGTAAATGCTTTTTGAGTGACATACTGGTTCAAAAAAATGGGGGACAATAAAATCTACTGGGGGAAAAACCCAATGTTTTTACATAACCCTGCTTTTTGCAGGCATATTAGAAGTATGTTCCTTTTTGCAGGTGTGCACATATTTCTTTCCTTTGAAAGTTTGGAGAACTGCACTTAACATAAAATAACTAACTTTTTCATTGTCACCCAATTTTATTAAAATGTTCTCCTGAGACTTATAAAAACAGTATGTTGGCAAGAGATAGAACCATCAGAAACAGAACTGGCATTCATCTGATGTAAACAAAGCCCCAGCCACAAAACCATGGATTATTAAAAAAGAAAGAGTCAGCTCTCAGCTGATGACTATGTATTATGAAGCAAACACAAACACCTCTAAGCATCTCTCACCATAAAAAACATCCATGTATATATTAATCCACCACTGGGGTTTTGCTTATTTAACCACTATTAGCAGGCAAACAAAGGAGGAAAAGTTTTCCACAAACAATACCAAGTTAACCACACCCTTTAAGAGCAAATATTTTCTTTTTTTGTCCAACACTTTTATGTACATCGATTGGTTAAGAACATGTAACAGCAACAGGATGTAAACACTTCCTTAATGATCTTACAGTTTATAACAAGCAAAGCAAACAATCAAACACAGGCATTTTACCCTCTACTGGGATTCAGCATTTACTTTATAGCTACATGAATTAGCCACTCATTTAGCCAGGGCCTGGTCCCTAAAGGTTCACAGAGCTGCTTTCAACTTACTGGGTTACGGTGTTGTTGTAAGTAGACGTTGCTACACAGGAGGCCTATTTATTGCATCATGCGGTATAAGGAAATATTTATTATGTGTATTGGTGCTGGAAACAAAACCTACCCAAAGAGGTTCCGTGGATATCATCTGGATAAAACATGTACAACTCTTGCTTGATCCACATCTGTTCTTTCAATGGTTTTTTTGGACAATGAGTTTACAAACTCAGTATAAGGGGAAGCCTGTTAAAATACAGCTCGTCTAAAGAAAGTAACTATTTCCTCTGCTTACTGCTCCAGCCCTCAAAGTTTCTAGCAATACCAACGCCCAGAACACTTCCACAGCTCATGTTCTGAAATTATAAACAAGTTTAGCAGAATATTTTACACTTGAACAAAATCTGAAATTATGTTAAAAGAAGATTAATAAATAATGAGTATGCATCTATAAAATGGATCCACATGAAACATTCACTTACATACCAGTACCACCTAAATGCATAAATGACACCACAGGGACAAACTGGTATTTCACTTATTGTTGCTGTCACCTTCTGTGAAATAGCATGTGTGTTGTTATTTTTACATAAATAAATGAACTGGTTGTCTGTCTCCAAGATAGGGGAAGGGATAGCTCAGTGGTTTGAGCATTGGCCTGCTAAACCCAGGGTTGTGAGTTCAATCCTTGAGGGGGCCATCTGGGGCAAAAAATGGGGATTGGTCCTGCTTTGAGCAGGGGGTTGGACTAGATGACCTACTAAGGTCCCTTCCAACCCTGATATTCTATGATTCTATGATAAAATGTGAACTTAGAAGGGTTATCGTCAACTTTTCTCTAAATCTACAGCAGTAGCCCAAAACACCACCAATTCCAATAGCATTCCTGCAGTTCTTTCTAACCATGTGTGTAGGGTATGGTGAGTTTGCTTTCAAATGAGGGAGCATTCCATTCCTTCACAAGGGAAAAATAATAGTACTGTAAACCTGACAGATTAAATCCAACAATCATTCCCTACTGAAAAGTGACTTAAAATCCTCCTCAACTTCTGGCTCTATTTCAACATAGCCTTTCCCGGGTCAGATGTGGGCCCCTGGAAGCAGCAAGGCCACCAGAAGTGGTAGTGCAATGGGGCAAGCTACCCCCAAGCCCTGTGCTAGCCTACCGTAGCCTGATTCAACACGCCTCCTGTGAGCCTCTGCCAGACAGGCAGATCTGGAGCCCCTGACAGAACTTAAAAAGTGGCTTCCTCAAGGTGCATCTGCCAAGGGAGGGAGCCAGTAGTACTACTGCTGGCCCTCCCCAGGGATGGATTCCTCTGCCAGTATAGCTGCTCCCACTGGTAGAAGGGGATGCAGTTTATGTATGCAGTACAGTCTGTAACAAAAAGAAATATGCTCTTTTTCTAATACCAATATTGCCAACCACAAGCCATTCAAAAATCACAAATCAGCCCCCCCCCCATGAAATTGACTTAATCTTATTTGTCTTGTGACCTTTGAGCCTCTAGGGTTGGTGTTCTCAAGCTTTTCTCCACAACCATGAAGCTTGCTTCTTTCTTTTTTCTTTTTTCAAATGAAAGCTGAGGTTCTTTCATATTCATATGACTCCAAGACCGAGGATTTTATGAAAAGCACTTAAAATTTGCAAGGGTTGACGACAACATGCGCAAGCAAGTATGCTTATTAACATAGCAGAGTGCCTGCTTTTTAGTACTAAGTGAATAGACTATACAAATTCATCAGTTCAGCATCACATACAGATGACAGATAACTGTACACTATGGGTAGGCAGAGGTCCAACACAAGGTCCTCTATACCAATCAAGCCTCACATTTGGGGAACAGAAGTTGAAGTGGATGCACAGGACTGCCTATACTCCATGGAAACTGTATCTGCACAAAGCCTAGAAGAGGGATGTAGGCAAACCAAGAGTAGGCCAGGAGAGGAAGGTTCAAAGGATCCACGCAAGCAAGAGGACTGAAAACCCAGGGGTAACTCATGCAATGGGGTCAAGGTTGTTATTCCAGCCCACTGGCTGGAACAGCAATTAAGAATGGGAAGAGTAGCAGTCAGGGGGATGGTAGGGATTGTCAATCAGAACTAGCAGTGGCATGGGGTGGGGTAGATTTAACCTTCCTAACCTCTCTGCATTCCAGCCTAATAATAGCCTGATCATAGGGGCTTTATTTTGGAGGAGCAGATTTTAGCCTTCAGGAATAACAGCATAAACCAGCAGATCCCATGATCTATTTGCAGCATTTAAATTCAAATGTTAATTCTCTTAAGTTTTATATATAGTACAGGAATTATGTTTCTAAAAGCACACTTTCTTTTTTATATGAACTTTCTCAGATTTTTTCTGCTGCCCTGCACTCCACACACAGGTTATAAATTGCTTGCCACCTGCAGATAGGTCATTCTAAACATATACACTCTATTTGTTTTTAAAAAAATTAAGTCAAGTGGAACTTAATACTACTAATTTATCTTATTTCATTACACAAAGCTTGAAGCAACACAGCCATAGGCACAATTACTGAAAGTTATAAAGCTGTCACTTCCACCATCAGTTTGAGACTGGAGTCATGTTTCCCTCGAGATGAGAAACATGTTTTAAATTTCAGAGTGGTAGCCGGGTTAGTCTGTATCTGCAAAAAGAATGAGGAGTACTTGTGGCACCTTAGAGACTAACAAATTTAATTGGGCATAAGCTTTTGTGGGCTAGAACCCACTTCATCAGATGCATAGAGTGGAACATACAGTAGAAAGATATATATATACACACACACACACACACACACACACACAGAGAGAGAGAGAGAGAGAGAGAGAAAACATGAAAAGATGCGGGTTGCCATACCAACTGTAAGAGACTGATCAATTAAGGTGAGCTATTATCAGGAGAGAAAAAAACCTTTTGTAGTGATAATCAGGTTGGCCCATTTCAAACAGTTGACAAAAAGGTGTGAGCAACAGCAGGGGGAAACTTAGCATGGGGAAGTAAATATCAATTTGTGTAACAACCCAGCTACTCCCAGTCTTTATTCAAACCTAATTTAATGGTATCCAGTTTGCAAATTAATTGTTGAAATCCTGGTGGAATTCCTCAAGGGCTTCTTTTCCATGAGTCCAGATGATGAAAATGTCATCAATGTAGTGCGAGTAGAGGCCTCCATGATTTCAACAATTTCCATCCCACCATCAACCTCAGCCTGGACTAATCCACACAAGCAATCCACTTCCTGGATACTACAGTGCTAATAAGTGATGGTCACATAAACACCACCCTATACCGGAAGCCTACGGACCGCTATACTTACCTACATGCCTCCAGCTTCCATCCAGGACACATTACATGATCCACTGTCTACAGCCAAGCTCTAAGATACAACCCCATTTGCTCCAATCCCTCAGACAGAAACAAACACCTACAAGATCTCTATCAAGCGTTCTTAAAACTACAATACCCACCTGCTGAAGTGAAGAAACAGATTGGCAGAGCTAGAAGAATACCCAGAAGTCACCTACTACAGGACAGGCCCAACAAAGAAAGTAACAGAATGCCACTAGCTGTCAGCCCCCAAGTAAAACCTCTCCAGCGCATCATCAAAGATCTACAATCTATCCTGAAGGACGATCCCTCACTCTCACAGATTTTGGGAGACAGGCCAGTCCTTACTTACAGACAGCGCCCCAACCTGAAGCAAATACTCACTAGTAACCACACACCACACAACAAAAACACTAACTCAGGAACCTATCCTTGCAACAAAGCCCGGTGCCAACTCTGTCCACATATCTATTCAAGTGACACCATCATAGGACCTAATCACATCAGCCACGCCATCACCTGCACATCTACCAATGTGATATATGCCATCATGTGCCAGTAATGCTCCTCTGCCATGAACATTGGCCAAACCGGAGAGTCTCTATGCAAAAGAATAAATGGACACAAATTTGGCATCAGGAATCATAACATTCAAAAACCAGTAGGAGAACACTTCAGACTTTCTGGTCACTTAGTAACAGACCTAAAAGTGGCAATTCTTCAACAAAAAACCTTGAAAAACAGACTACAACGAGAAACTGCTGAACTGGAATTAATTTGCAAACTGGATACCATTAAATTAGGCTTGAATAAAGACTGGGAGTGGCTGGGTCATTATAAAAATTGATATTTACTTCCCCATGCTAAGTTTCCCCCTGCTGT
The DNA here is from genome assembly GCA_037349315.1 of Chelydra serpentina. Taxonomy (NCBI): domain Eukaryota; kingdom Metazoa; phylum Chordata; order Testudines; family Chelydridae; genus Chelydra; species Chelydra serpentina. Next base: position 25,889,062 of record JBAIAC010000048.1, read on the forward strand.
TGCTCACACCTTCTTGTCAACTGTTTGAAATGGGCTAACCTGATTATCACTACAAAAGTTTATTTTCTTCTGCTGATAATAGCTCACCTTAATTGATCAGTCTCTTAGAGTTGGTATGGCAACATCTTTTCATGTTCTCTGTGTGTGTGGAGAGAGAGAGGGAGGGAGGAACATACAGTAGGAGTTCCACTCTATGCATCTGATGAAGTGGGTTCTAGCCCACGAAAGCTTATGCCCAAATAAATGTGTTAGTCGCTAAGGTGCCATATGTTTTAAATTAAAATCAAGAATGAGTCTTAAAAAACCATCCATTGTAGCTTTCTTAGGCTATAGCTGTATTTGTGGCGGCATGTAGAGGACAGGCAGTACACATAGTTACATGCCACACGGGGAAGGCAGACTGTGTCCACACTTGTCATTGAGGTGTGTAGCTACACACAGCAGCAAAAGGCTCTGGAATCATTGAGGCAGCAGGGCTCCAGGGCTGCTGGAGCATTTCCCCTCTGCCTGCCCCCTGCCAGAAACGTTTTCACTACAGAGGGCAAAGGCTCCAGCAGCATGGAGTCATCAGGACCCTACACTGCTAAAAACAGTAGGGTAGATGTGGGAGGCACTGCTTGGGCATGTAAGGAGACATGTGGGGTATAAACCCTAGGGGGTTCAGGTGTGTAGGGTACTCTACTCACCTAAGCCGTGTCTCATTAGCTACACAGCTATTTATACCTGTGCTAGCTGGCTGTGCAGTGTCTGTACTCTAAATGCTACCATAAGTGTAAACATACCTCTACATAGTAAAAAGCAGCATGGCCACAGGCTGGGCCCTGTTGAAAGCTGGGATAATACTAATTATCTTATATTATTATCTTATTAGTAAGATTAGTGCTGTTTTAAATTCAACAGAGATTCCATTTTACAGACAGCCGTTTTTGTCACAAAACAATTTTACTGAATGACCTAATTACAAATGGTTAGAGAAACTAGATTACCATTCTGTGACTTCACATTCAATTTTTTATAAAAAAAAACTACACAGAATGGAAACCGCCACCCAACGATGACTAATTCTTTTAATAAATCAGAGTTCCAGTTTTAATCTATTAGGGGTAAATACTCAGCATGTGGCACGGTCATAAACACACAACTCTTAACGTTAATGGAAGTCAGTTAAAGACCCACTGGGATTTGAGTGCTGTGCACCTAGCAGGAATGGACCCTATACAGAACTCGTATCACTACTACCCTGCTCATCACACTGAATACGTCTCCTTTATGGCATTTGGAATGACAACAGAAACTTGAATGGGCACACCTAATCCTCTTCCTCCTGGTAACCAGGGTCAATTTGACACCTTGCATTAAGAGCCAAATCATCTGCAACTGCAGTAGAGAGTTACACTGGGAATGAATTCAACTCAAGATCAGCAATATACATTAGAAAAGCACCATGCAAAGTGGAGGGCTGCGACATATACAGTATATGAGAAAAGCACAGTAATACATTATTTCATATTTGTTGCCAAGGGGACATATACAACACCATGAGACTACAGAGCCAAAAGCAGAGCACAGCTCCTTCAAGAAAGCAGAAGGGGAAGTCAACAACAGCCTTAATGCTCAGATCATCTAGTCCTCTTCTACAAAATGTGTTCTACTCAGACCCAGAACAATAGGGACCTGATTTCTAAATCAGGCCTCCATTATCGGAGGCATATTTTGTATCCACAATAAATTATGTCCATCAGTTTTGATTGCAGGTTATTCAAGCATTTTCCTGAAAATTATTGCTGATGCAAAATTGTGTTTGCAAAAATGGAGGCCAAGTTTGAAATTCAGGCCACTTTTTGAGGCACTAATGTGAATACTGTTATTCCTTATTTCCAACATAATATCTCTGACATTTCTTTAAAAAAAAAAATCGTAACTGAAAAACCATTCCTAAATTGAGCTGCATGATATCCCACACAAAAAAATTCAATTAAGAGCCCTGCTTATTATTACAATTTATTTCTTGATGTTTTATGCTAATTATTTTCACAAAAGCCAAAGCAGACAGAAATAAAATCACCTGTACAGAGTTATGCTACCAAAAGGACAATAAATATTTTTTAAGTGGGGGTGAACTGGAGTGTGAGCTATCTGGGACGTGCAGATTTGACTTAGGGATTCTCACTCCTCAAAGCAGTGGAGAGTAGGCGTGTTCCATATGTACCTTTTCTTTCTCTAGAACGATGGGTATTGGCTGTACTGCTCACAGTTCATCTCCTGCCAGATGAACCAGAACTAACTCATTCTACTGACATCAGATAAAGCAGGTGCTAAGACTTATATTAACTAAGCATGTGTCTACAAAGAGAAAAACATAGCAGAGGATGACTGCGTGGGCAAGTATCCTTCCACCATAGGGATAAGAAGGAAGAGACAGAGCAATGCAGCTCAAATTCAGATTGTTCAAACACTGCCATAACATAAAGGTGAACAATTTAATGCACGAGTATACAAATATTAAGAAAGACTAAAAATATGTTAAATGTCTATTCGTGTTTCATTATGATTATTTAGCTCCTAAACAAGTCATATGGAAAACATTACACAAGAATTACAGAATCATTCAGTTTGTAATCCAACTGAGATAAGATATCTACACAATATAATTTCTTCATGCATACTCCGTATTTCACTTTATATGACAGTCAAATCTTATTAGATGAAACTGGCATATGGGTCACTTGCCACCTCTATTTTGGCTTTGAACGCAGACACATAATGAAGGATTCTGCAAAATTACAACAAATGTTAATATTCTGTGACACATGAAAAAACTGACCTGGCTGTGTTGTGGAGCTCATTGTTGCTGATGAAACGATAAATTGTTAACAGGTTGAGACCAGATCTCGGCAGCAGTAGACCAGATTGGAATGTTCTGGCCAAGATGAGGTGAATATGAAGATGCAATCTAAAGATGAAAAACATATCTGTGCATTAACAATATACTATCCATGCATACTTTAACCCATTCTTATAACCAACATTTCTTCTATGATCATGCTCTGTAGGTTCAAGTAGCTATGGCCCCAAAAACCAAAACCTTAAAACTAAACATCCTCAAACTTTAGGAAAGTTCAAATCCAGATCTAAATTTGCAGCGTAGGCCAGCTCTAGTTTCAAAAGTAGCTTGGAAAAAAAAGTCAAAGGGATGATTTCTCTTACCATGAGATCAGAAGATTAACTGTGGAAACTGAAAGGCCTAAGGATAAAATAGGTGGATTACTATCCTTCAGTTAAACAATGGCTAATTCACAATCTATTTCTTAATTTAGGCTTTCAGTTTCTGAAACAGTTTCACATTGGGAACTCTTTCCAGAAAATATATAGTCTTAATTTCGAATGTTTACCTAGTTTAGAAATGGACAAATTTCCTTGTTGAAATTTGTAGCATCACTGAATGGATCTCTCACTACCAACTAATGATATCTATGACACTTTCAGTGGAATGCTGCTAGTAGGGTGGGCTGACTTGTTAGTTCTGCTGTTAGACTGAATTTTTTCATACCCTTATGGAATATTACAGTCAGAGAAAAAGCAAAAAGAAGCAATGCTTTTGTAATACTTTACCTATTAAAAACTGAACGTTGCAGATATCTTACACTTTCAGAGGTATATTTTCATACCAGCATGATACAAATAGCATAATGCACAACCTTCTATCTCCAATTGCAGTGCTTTGTAACTGTGACTACCTTATTCAATCAGTGCTGTAGATATGTCTGGATATTTGAAGATATTCTAATGTTGTATCTTAGCAGTTTTTGTCAAAATGTTTTTTAGACACCAAGTGGTTTCAAGTAGAGCTGAGATGAATTTCAGCTAATAAATTAGAAAATTTGCTAATTTTGGATTATCAACATTAGCTATGGGGGGAGGGCGAGAGTCACTTGCTTAGATGAAGAACCTGTATTAGTGTCACGATTAAAGACACATCATTCACACAGATCTGATACTTGGATATACCTAGCATTCAGATATCTAACATTCAGATAAAGGGGTGGTGGGGAGGGTGCAGCAGAATGTTATGAAAAGCTAAAACTTTACAAAATTATATTTGAATCAAAATTCTTTACCATGGCTCACATCAAGAGTCAAGTGTCCTCAACTCAATGAAGACTGCTACTAAACCTGAATAGTCCCTAAGATTAGTCTGATCTGTTCATTTTTTCTCCATTTACAATGTTAGAGTAAATGCTACTGTGGGGAATCACTGTACTATCCAAGATCAAGGGTTTCACACAAAACAAAAAGGTGGTGTCTTGGATTAGAACAATTATTATTCAATTCATAGAGCTCACAAGTGTGCTAGTGGCTCCATAGCAAAGAAAGAAAAATACAATTCCTGCCTCAGAAAACGAACAATTTAAGCACAAAATCCTGCAAACCCTCAAATATGAACTCCTACAGCAAATACTCCTATTGACTTCAATACAACTGCTGAGATAGCTAAAGTAACATGCATAGAAGTCTACAACATTAGGCCCTAAATTTCAGACAAACAAGGAGGAGATAGAGCAAGAATGAATGAGGCTTACCGCAATTATGGTCAAGAGTCTGTCACGGGTGTTTTTAGAAAAAGTCAGAGATAGGTCACAGGCAATAAACAAAAATTCACAGATGCCCACAACCTGTCCCTGACTTTTACTAAAAATACTCGGGGGAGTGAAGAACACAAAGAGAGCCCTGCCAGGGTTTGCAGCTGCTCCAGCCCACCGCTGCTCCTGCGGCAGGGGGCTGACCCCCAGCCACTGCTCCAGCAGCCGCTGGTCAGCTGTTCCAGCAGCCCCAGGACTGGCAGCTGCTCCAGCCCTCCCCCAAAAGTAGTCACAGAAGTCCTGGAACATCAGCTGCCCATGACTTCCAAGGCAGAATCATAGCCTTAATTATGGTTACATAATGATTCATTTTAAGTGCATGCATATCTTAGTAGTTTAGATAGAGTTTCTCTCTCTGGGGGGGAGGGTTCCTTGAAATAACAACCATAATGATATAAAATAGTAAATTTTAATGACTCGTTTACTGTGAGCATTATCAAAGGAGTCCTAGATATGGTGGCTGAAATAGTGCTTTTGTATCATTTTCAAGGAGGGACTTTAAATCATGCTTTGAAATTAAATAAAACTTTTGGGGGGTTTTATTTAATTTGCTCCAAATGTTACAAAAGCACTATTTCAGCCACCATATTTAGGACTAATATCATGTTAAATTTTATATGATATGCTGTCCTGACCCTGCTTAACACTTGGGAGAAGGCTGCCAGAAGTCATGTTTTTAATTCAGTAAGTGACAACTCCACCTTGTTTACAAGGAATGTCCACTGAACTACTGAAAGAAAAACGCCATCCAAAGAAGAAAAAAAGTTTACCAGAGATCCAGACACCATTTTGGTTATCAGCAGCTGGGAGAAAATTTTCAGAATGATGGATCTGATGGGTTGAATGGGCCTTTCAATTGCATCTAATATTGGAGGCAAAACCAAAAGGTGTTTGACTTTTTCCCCAAAAAAGGTTAAGCTACCTTTTGTATTTGAGAGAGTTTTACCATTACTGGCAATTTACATGTACTTTGTGACACCCAATTGTTTAAGTATTAAGTTAACATTCAGTGCTTCATCAATAAAAGTTAACAATTAAAGCTACTGCATTCTGGATACCATTTCCTTGATGTTCATTATTAAACTGCTTCTTTTTAGATCTTTGATGTGAAATGGAAAACCCTTGAATTCCAAGATACTGATAAAGAGAATCAGCACTGAATATTTATGGGAGGATAGCTTTGCTGAAAATATCTCTTGTATAACTAAGCATTTTGCTAGGATCCTTATAAAATACCTGCATAGAAGTCTTTTATAAATTCCTCTCCACTGGCAATATATTTTACAAAATGACAACGGGCATCCTGCCTAAAGAGACAGTATATTTCCATTTCTTTCTTTCAAATACAGAGTTTTTATTTCTAATATTGGTTTGAAGAGTTGTTAAAATCAAACCTGAACAACAAGATTCATGTTTTCAGAGCTCCCATTTAGTCCCATGAAAAATACCAGACCATCACATACAGAAGTACAGATGCAATCCAATCACTCTCATTCAAATACATTTTAAAAGCAGATATACTTAACTTCTCTTAGTGAGATGGGATGTGCAGAGAAATATTGGAAGGAATATCATATTGTGAGCTAAAGTAAAGTGCAGCCCGAGATGTATTTTAGTGTTGTGTTTGGACTGAAGAGAATCAGAATAGTGCAGGCATTAGGTCAAAAGTTTAGGTAGGGCACTCTAATTCTCCTTGAAGGGTAATTCCACCTCCCCAACTCCTCCGCACCCCCAAATAGAGGTGCAAAGGTCCTGACCCCAGCGGAACCATTAGGATTCCATGTGCAAGGAGTGGTTCAGGATGCTAGGATCCTGTAAAGATGATCTGCACTCCACATGCCCCAGGATGGTGGGTGGTGAAGGGTAGCGCAATACAAGCCCAGTGGATTCACCAGCCATTCCCTTCATAGAGGGAAGGCCTTGGGGCAGGTGCTGCAAAGGTTAATGCAGCCCTGACCAGCCTCAGAGGCGATAGATTTCCTTTCCCAGTGATTACCATAAAGCTTAGATGCTTCTTGTGACTATAACTAGGTACAACATTTCTAGACAAACGTGAATTTCAAGTTAACGTTGTTCCTTTAAGCACTGTCATCTTCTTTCACCCCAATTCCCCAGACCACTCACTCACTCACTCCCATTCTTTATGTTGTGCTTATATTGCAAAATCTGAGAGAATATGGCTTCTAAAATTTAAAAAAAAAAAATGGAGATATGCCAATCTCCTAGAACTGGAAAGACCTTGAAAGGTCATTGAGTCCAGTCCCCTGCCTTCACTAGCAGGAACAAGTACTGTCCCCTGACAGATTTTTTGCCCCGATCCCTAAATGGCCCCCTCAAGGATTGAACTCACAACCCCGGGTTTAGCAGGCCAATGCTCAAACCACTGAGCTATCACTCCCCCCCAGCAATAGGATGCACTGAATAGAAATTAACAGAATTTAGATAAAATAGATGTATCAATTTCCATCCCCTCCCACCCGCAGCAGATGAACTTGTGTGTGTGTGCTTTCAAAATGCACCCAATGGCATATATTTTTGAAATAATTTCTTAAGGAGGAAATCTCAAGAGCCGCCTCCAGAAGGATTTTATATCTTTCTCTAAAATACCTAAATTTTGAAAAATGTATGAGGATTTATGCATAGATTTTACAAAAAAATGCAGCGTACTGTACTCCCTGAAATTACAGGTTGGATCCCTAACAATATGTTAAGTAATCAGAACTTCTTTGCCAGCTTTAAAAAAAAAAAAAAAAAAGACTAGCTTCTGTTTATCACTTGCTGCAAAAGTTCCCTTTTATCTTGACCTAAAATGCTTTGGCCCTTGGCCTCAAGTAGCACAGAAAATACCCTTCCTCCTAAAGCTGTTGTACATGAATTTTTTAGACCCAAGTCCTTTGTTAGTACTGGTAGAGTCCCTATTGTCCAATAATATAATGGGTTTTGCAGTGTGCTATAGTTGGAAATACAGTATTGCTGGGGTTAGTGTAGACCAGCCCTTAGATAGCAGTAAACTGACCCCTGTGCAGACAGACAGCACTCCAAGTCCACACCACCCAAGTCCTACATAAACCATAAAAACTAGGAAATAGGATGGCGTAACAGCATGGAGACAAGCAATTCCAGGGTAGTGGTCAGGAGTCTAAAGAAATGAATACATGAAACTGAACCAAATTAGTTATAGAAAACACCAATGTTTATTTTGGTATTAGTACATTTTACATTTATATGTAAACAAAATTAATATAGTAAGACAAGAATGAAGTATGTGTAAAGCCATTAGGGATAAGGCCTGTTCATAGAGTGCAATATGCATTTATTTCTAGTTCTAAAAACAGAAACGATGACCCAAATTCTGCAATGACCTCTGGGTAATCAGATTCTTGCACCTCCATCTTGGTCATTGTAGGATTGGGGACCAAGAATGGGGTAAGAAGAGGTTGGTAAAGAAAAACATGATCCTACAGAGTCTGTGCAAAAAGAGTCTATGAAGTGATAAGAAGCTGGTAAATATACATTAGGTATGACTAGAAGTGGGGAAATTCCTCCCTAGGGAGTCAAGAAATGCACATCTTCTCTCTCTGTGTAACTTATATCATTGTACTTTCCCCAATTTATATGCAAGATAAGGGGAAAGAATGAATTTATCACTATTTGAACCACCCACTCATCCAATCATAAGTGGGGGAAGTATTTGATTTCCATCTCCTCAGCTTGACTTTTAGCTTCTAAAATATATACAGGGATCTATCACTGTTTGACAGCATTATTTCACCCTCTCTTCCTAATACACAAAGTGCATGGTGGTTGAATGAGCGTTTCTGCTACTAAGGTAAGAGGACTTACTCCCAGCACTGACTCACACGTTTAAAATTTAAGCACAAGTTTAGTCCCAATGGAACTACTCACATGCTTAATTTAAGCTTGTGTTTCAGCACCTGTCTGAACTGGGGCCTAGACACATTAGACAGTGGGGAGGGTGCCAGTGTGGGGAGGGGGGAAGATGCACAAAACATCCAGAAGATCCCACAGGATTTGTGGGCAGTCCCCACAGCATGTTCCCAAATGGGGGCACCCCGGTCTCCTGACACAATAATCAGGAAGAAATTTATGCAATTTGAACCTTGGGAGAGATTTCTCTGCTGTAGTTCCCTTCCCTGAGTTTCACACCAACGAGGAAGAAGTAGGGCAGAGTTGGCTACTGTACACAATAATATTTTACAAATAGATTATTTTGAAAGAACTTCTGGTATGAAGAACTCTATGTATCTTTTTCTGTCCCCACTTAGGCTTTCCAGGAATCAGACAAAGCAAGCACATTGAACCAAGTTTGGACTGGAGTCCAAGGAGCACAACTCCACCTATATCTGCTTACACTCACTCTGAGTTCAACCTGTTTATCCTCTCCTTTGTCTCTGAGTTTGCCCATTGCCCTAAACGTAGGAGTTCTGAAAATAAATTAAAGGAGATTAAATATAATTTAAACACAGATATTGTGTTTATTACAGTAGTGCCTAGAAATGAACCAAGGTCAGGATCCCACTGTACAAATAAAAAAGCAGTTGATAACCCCTTCCTCAAAAAGCTTACTCTCTAAATAGGCAAGACAGACACAATGTATGGGAAAGGGATATAATACGGTATGCCTAAAAACGTAGGATCTTAGACCAGAATTTTGTCAAGGTTTTACACAAACTGAATAAAAGCCCAACAACAGTATCTGTCTAGAGCAGTGGCTCTCAACCCTTTCTGACAACTATACCCCTTTCAGGTGTCTGCAGAAGCGACAAAGGGTCCTGTGGCACCTTATAGACTAACAGAGGTATTGAAGCATAAGCTTTCGTGGGTCAATACCCACTTCTTCGGATGCAAGCAGAGGAAATGTCCAGAGGCAGATAAGGTGCCTGGTTCATCTTGCGTACCCTCAAGTTACACCTCACTTAAAAAACTACTTGCTTACAAAAAAAAAATCACAAAAATACAAAAGTGTCACAGAACACTATTACTGAAAAATTGCCTACTTTATCATTTATATCATACAATTATAAAATAATCAACTGGAATATAAATATTGTACGTGCATTTCAATGTATGGTATATAGAGCAGTATAAACAAGTCATTGTCTGTATGAAATATTACTGACTTTGCTAGTGCTGACTTTGCTAGTGCTTTTTATGTAGCCTGTTGTAAAACTAGGTAAATATCTAGATGAGTTGATGTACCCCCCAGGAAGACCTCTGCAGATTCTCAGGGGTACACATACCCCTTGTTGAGAACCACTGGTTTAGAGCACTGGTGCTAGCAAAAATAGTTTTAAGGAACTGGAAATGGACTGGCAAACTGAACTCTTTGGAACAGTCTAACAGATACCAACAGACACAAAACAGAGTGTTTTACCCTTGGATTATCTTTTCTATCAAAAGTTTAGAAGCTTTTTTAAAAAAATTGAATCAGATTTTTTAGCTGTTAATGAACCTCGATGAGCAGTGTGAACAGCTTAGCCCAGGAAGGATGAGGATATTGAGGTGACATGGTTTTTATTTCATGATCTCCTTATTCATTTTATCCCTTTGACTTAAGAGGTAGTTTTTTAATTATGTATTTTATTACATTGTACTGTGCCTGAGCACTTCAGCAAGAGGATTATGAACAACATCTTTATGACAGAGTCAATAATGGTTCCAATTGTTGTTTTTTGTTTTAGTAGTTCTTCCTTGCGTGTAATAATTTTTAGTGTTATCTTGCTTTAGACTTCATTGCTATCGAGGGTGCCTTTCCACCCCCACACATACTATCTCTGTTCCGTCCTGCGTTGTTAAATGTAATACAGAAATTTTCAGTGCTTCCATTTACATTGATTTTCAGAAGTGCTCAGGTTTGTCCTATCTCTGCTCCTTATGAAGTCAACAGACGTTTTACCACTGTCTTCAGTAGGAGCAGAGTTAGACCAAGGCTGATGGCTTCTGAAAATCCCATGCTAAAAGCATAAAAATAAATATATTTCTCCAATTTCAATGTGACAACTGTAACGATCTTGGGGTTCATTAAATAACAAACTAATGAATGAGAAAGGAATAAAACTTTAACAAAACAAACTAGAGAACATCTTTGGTGAACTGCTTGCACACAACCATGCAGCGTTCCCAACTCCTGCCTCCATTTGCATCTCGAAATACCTATGTTCATAATGCCATCCTTTTGAGGGAGGGTCTCTAAATTATGATCTTCTACAAATCTCTCTCTACAACAACAGGTAAGTTTTTATATTAACAGATATAAATAGACTGTGCTAAAATCAGTGGTCTTGATATGCAAAGGGCTTAATATATTTTTGGACAGGTTAGTAGGTTCATGTGCATACACACCCAAGTTTTGCCTTGAATTTGGAGTTTAATTGAACTCCAGAACAATGTGAAACAAGCATATCTGCCATGGTTTACACAGTTTTTGTCTGAAACCACGATACACCACCAAGCTACTCATTGTTTGAATGAAACCGTTATTATTTCTATTAAAGTAGTGACAAGAATGCCCCACCAAGATTTGAGACCTTTTCTAGGAGACTGTTCCTGCCCCCAAAAAGCTGACAGTGTAAACCAGATAAAGGATGTGGAAATTGGAAGTTTTAATATCACCATTTTTATTGTGGCATGGAATAGTTAAGTCAGAAGGTCACACAGGAAGTATGTGGCAGAGAGAGGAACTGAAGCCAGGGCTCCTAAGCTCCAGTCTTAAACACAAGGCTACCCTTTCTCTCTATAAATCCAATATGAAATGTCATGAAGAGGAAGGGGAAGTTTCATTTTATAATACATGGTCATACACTGGGGGCCTGCTGTCTGAGGACTGAGAAATAGTTTTCAGAAGCAGAAAGGCAAAAGTAAGTTGAGACTCACCCTTAGCAAATGTTTCAAACTGCCCTGCTTCTCCATTAAAGGAACCGTCTCCAGTCCTATACACAGCATCCCTTCCACAGTACAGAACAATATTTTTCAAATTTAACCTAATTTAGTTTAGTATGATTGTGTTTTTTTCTGGCTTCTGGGAAGCTAGAGGCACACTTATTTCAGCTGGATATTACTGCTGCTGTTTCAAAGAAAACAGAACATTTCTGAATGTTGTAATATTGATATGCTGTAAAATCCAAACTGACAAGTGAGTATTTGGATTTATGATTCACTGGATTTTGTTCTTTTCATCCTGATAATACGTGAATCCCTATCTAAGCTGATTTATATCATATTAAAAACACTCAGGAGAATAGTTTGACATAAAAGAAAGCAAAGGACTCAGAACAGAGTCCTGTGGGACTCCCAGAAAATGATGGAATTAAAGAAGATGACGTGGCTACAGGGCAGAAACTGCTTGCACAGACAGATACAATGTGAACCAAGAAAGAAGAGTCTGGTACAAGTTGTCATGTCTCAAGATGTTTACCAAGGAGTGAATGGTCAATTACTTTTATTTTCATATTACAGTAGCACCTAGCTGCCTCAACTTATCAGGGCCTTCATTGTATCAGGTGCTGTACAAGCACATAGGAGAGGGAGCCCCTGCCCAAAAGAGCTAACAACCTAAATAGACTAGACAGACAAAGGGTGTGAAAAAGGGATACAACAACAAAAAAACCAGAGTAGTCACAGTGATTGGTGTCAAATGTCATCTTAAATGCATAAGGTTTTAAAATGTTGACTTTGTTTTGTTCATAATGTGTGCTTTTTAAAAAAATATGGGGAGAAAAGTAAGAGATGGGTTAACAGGACCAATGAAGTGGGGTAAGTCAAAAGGAGAAGATGGACATTGAATAGAAGGAGAAAAGATGAGAGAAAAAATAATAAGGAGCTAAATTCTGCCCCCAAACTACAGGCACATACAATTCCCATTGACTTCAATAGGAGTTACATACAGGTAACAATTTTCACAAGAAAGTTGTGTGGGGTGTTTTTGGTTTGTTTGTGTTTTGTTTGTTTTTAACGAAAGCAAAAAGATTACTTGGTCAAAAAACTGAAAACTCAAAACCTCCCACATTTTTGGTGTTCAACAGTTTTCGGCCAAAACGGTGTGATTTTTGGTTCCTGAAAATGACAAAAATTTTGTTTTTTTGACAAAAAGTAGAAGTTTATTGGGGAGCGACAGACATTTTCCATCTGGATCTATTATAAATGCCTCAGATTATTAACAGTTTAAATTTTTTAAAACGTATCCACTTGTCATAATATATGCTTTGCATTTAATTCATTAATTTCTAAACTTGGAGGATGAAAAGTTTTGGTCAGCTTTTAATTATAGTCATTTTCACTTTTGGATTCTCAGTGCTGCAACATTTGGGTTTCAAACACTGCAAAGGAAAGTTTAAACTTATAAATAGTTGTAGTGGAAACACAACTATTTGCATTCAATTTGTTTAATTGTAGAACCACATCTATTGGTCTTATTTAAAATACACCTTTGGTCTCACAGAATTTAAGTTATGGAGTAAATATAAATTGACAATAACCCTTTAATTGTGGGTTTCTTTGCAGTAGTTGGCTTGTGTCTGAACTGTAATGTTACTCTAATCATGGTCTGCAGGTATCATAGGCTGGGGAAGGCTGTGCCTCCTCAAACAGACAGCCAGGTATGGCCCTGCCCATGCTCCGCCTCAGGCCCCCTCCTGCCAGTTCCCCTGCCCCTGTGCCGTGGCCCCAGATAAGGCTAGGGGCCGCGCCACCCACCCTCCTGGTGCTCTGAGGGATGGAGGCCACACTGCCCACTTTCCCAGCACTCCAGGGCTGGAGTGGCTGTAATGGGGGGGGGCATAGAAGGGGCAGGGCCTCAGGTGGAAGGGGTGTGGCTGGAATCTAGCCTCCCCCAGCTGGCAGGTCACGCTCTGCCCATGATTCTAATATAATTTACTGTATGCTAATGGCTACTTTGGGAGGCATTAAGTAGCACAAGAAGAGTCGATTAATGCTTTGGCATGCCAGCCAAGGAATATAAGCAAAGAAATTAATCACATTACTTGGGATTTCAAGATTTTCTCATAATTTACAAGTTATTTCTGGAATATTGCAGATAAGGTAGCCTTCAGTCAGCATTCATTGACTTTAATGGGTACAATATCAGGCTCAATCAAAAGACTCCGATTGACTTCAATGGGTGCTGGATCCAACAGCCGAACAGAATTTAATTGAAAAATCCTGTTCCCCTGCCACAAGTGCAAAAGGGTGCTCTGGCAGTGTTACTAGAGTGGGGCAAAACAACAGAAAAGAAGACATTGGATTCAATAAAAAAATTGACAGGAATATAGTTCGTGCCAGTAAACACGGTTTTATGGAAAATTGTCAAAGCTGATTTCATTTTTTGATAAGATTATAATTTTGGTTGTGTGACAGTGTGCACTCACTGCTTGTGAGTGCCTCCTGTTAGTTGGGTGCAAACCTGCACTCTATGCTCACAGTGGCCCATTGGCCGTTGCCCTCGTTGGGCGGGTCAGTGGCTCAGCTCTCTGGCTAAGTCACACAGAGTCGTAATACATAAAAGCACTTTTTCTGGGGCAAAAGGTCCGACAGGGCCTGTCCCTGTGCCCTTGTTACGGTCTTTAGCCCTGTCTGTGGGCTCAGGCCTCAGCCCCTTCTGGCCTAGCTTTAAGTCTATGCCCACCCTAGTATAGAATAATGTCCCCAGGGCTTTCTCCCTGGAGACTTTACACCTTTACCAGTTCTCTAGTGTCCCTTTAAGTCTTGCCCTTCTCTTGGGCCTCTTTGACCTGAGGGTGGGCAGCTAGCTTCATGTTCAGCCACTATAATTCAAGCCAACTCAAAACATCTAATAAGAAGAGCACACGAAATCATTACAACATATAATTCCACATTCTCCTTATCGTGAAAGTGTAACTTATAATCGTAGGGGTTTTTGGTTACATAACCACTCAAAAACAAAATAATGTAAAACTTTATAACCTACAAGTCCACTCAGTCCTACTTCTTGTTCAGCCAATTGCTAAGACAAACAAGTTTGTTTACATTTACGGGAGATATTGATGACCGCTTCTTATTTACAATGTCTCCTGAAAGTGAGAACAGGTGTTCGCATGGAACTTTTGTAGCCGACGTTGCAAAGGTATTTATGTGCCAGATATGCTAAACATTCATATGCCCCTTCATGCTTCGGCCACCATTCAAGAGGACGTACTTCCATGCTGATGATGCTTGTTTAAAAAAAAAATGCATTAATTTAATTTGTGACTGAACTGAATTGTATGTCTCCTGTTCTGTTTTACCCGCATTCTGCCATATATTTCATGTTATAGCAGTCTCGGATGATGACCCAGCACATGTTCATTTTAAGAACACTTTCACAGCACATTTGACAAAACACAAAGAAGGTACCAATGTGAGATTTCTAAGGATCGATACAGCACTCGACCCAAGGTTTAAGAATCTGAAGTTCCTTCCAAAATCTGAGAGGGATGAGGTGTGGAGCATGCTTTCAGATGTCTTAAAAGAGCAACACTCCAATGTGGAAACTACAGAACCTGAACCATCAAAAAAAGAAAATCAACTTTCCGCTGGTGACATCTGACTTCGATGATGAAAATGAACACGCGTCGGTCCGCTCTGCTTTGGATCGTTATCGAACAGAACTCATCATCAGCATGGACGTATGTCTTCTGGAATGGTGGTTGAAGCATGAAGGGACATCTGAATCCTTAGCGCATCTGGCACGTAAATATCTTGCAACATCAGCTACAACAATGCCCATGTGAATGCCTGTTCTCACTTTCAGGTGACATTGCAAACAAGACATGGGCAGCATTATCTCCTGCAAATTGTAACCAAACTTGTTTGTCTGAGCAATTGGCTGAAAGTAGGACTGCGTGGACTTGTAGGTTCTAAAGTTTTACATTGTTTTATTTTTGAATGCAGTTATTTTTTGGTACATAATTCTACATTTGTAAGGTCAACTTTCATTATAAAGAGATTGCACCACAGTTTTCAATTGCTGCTGCAAAATCCTACCTCAGCGCCTCAACGTGGTGCAGCGGTGACCCTGGCCGTCTGACAGCTATGGTGGCGGCGCGTATGCCCTGGTAGGTTTTACCATGCTACAAAGGTGTCAGACTATCCAATCCAGGGAGGAGGGTTGCTCTCTCAGAGGAAAGAGCGCTTTTCCTTCTCCTTAGAGGTTGAAGGCTAGCTAAGCTTGAGGAGGTACGCATGCCTGCCCACCTCGCCAGTGGGATGGCTTGAAGTTAACGGCTAAAACAAACACGAGTAAATGCACGTTCTACAGTGGCGGAGCGGAAATTGAGCGACAAGAGGTTGCTAAAAATGTCAGGTGCTAGGCCAACATGGAAAAGGACAATCCTCGCTGTGTGTACTTACAATTGTAGGTCACTGGCAAAGGAGGAAACTTTAAACCATCTGATGGAGGAGAAGAAAAGGATAAAATGCGATATTCTTGGTGTCTGCAAAACCCGACGAAAAAAGGAGTTGGAAGTCAACTGGAAGAAGGATGGAAGTGCTGTGAGGCTCGGAAAGGGAGATGGCGCTAGAAATGTTGGAGAAGTTGGATTTATCATCAATAAAGATTGGTCTTCGAAAGTCATATCATGCCAGCTAACATCATCACATATCGGTGTGCTGCATCTTCAGATGGAGTCAAAAGCTACCCTCGAGGTCATCCAGGCCTACGCTCCCACAAGTGCAAGTGAGGACGAAGAAGTGGAAGAATTCTACCGAGAGCTTAAAAGAGCTCTCGCGCAAAAGTCCACTTACACTGTCACGATGGGAGATTTCAATGCCAAGGTCGGGCGAGGGAAAGCTGGCAAAAAGTTCATATGGAGATACGGCAGCGGTGAAAGGAATGAAAGAGGAGAGAGGCTGGTAGCGATGGCAGAAATGAGAGAACTGTACGTGGCAAACACCTGGTACAAAAAGAAGATCTCAAGAAGGTGGACATGGATCGCACCAAAACGCGAAGAGTAAGAATGAAATCGACTATATTTTAGTCAATAAAAGGCGCATCGTTCAAGACGTCTCAGTGGTGCAGCCATTCAACACCGGCAGTGACCATCGCCTGCTTAGAGCGAAGTTGATTTTCGACGAAGCGGTGGAAAAGAAGGTGTTACAGATGGCAAACAGGAAACAGCAGCCGAAGTCATTCGATGAAGCAAAGCTGAAAAAAGCGATTTCTGGGTTTGACTGGAGCCAGATGGAAAAGTGTGATGAGGACTATAGTATCTTTGCTGACAAGTTGAGACGTTGCATAAAAGCAGCTGAAATTAAAAAGCTGAAGAAGGCGAAGGGAAGAATCTCGATTGAAACGAAAAGCTTGTTGGAGAAGTGGAGAAACATGAAAAGGAGCTCGGATAACAACCTCGAGTACTCCATTCTGTGCAAGCTTATATGGTAAAAACTGAAGGATGACTGAGAATTTCCGGAAAGAAAAGCTCCTTAAAACAGCTGAATCACGCAAGAGCCTCAGGACATGCAAGCAGGAATTGACGCAGTATAGATTGAGCGTAACAGCATTGAAGAACAAGGATGGAGAGACAGTAATTGACAGAGCAGGGATGGAGGAGGTCTCCAAGGACTTCTATACAGAACTGTTCAAATCAAGAATCAACGTCCCCCCCCCAACCCTCGAAGAGTCAGAAGAACGCGTCCCCCCAATCATCGTCAGCGAAGTCCGAAGCGCACTACACCAGATGAAGAAGGGAAAAGCTCCAGGCAAAGATGGAATAATGTCAGAAATGATTTATGCAGGAGGCGAAAAACTTTGGAAGGCCCTCGCTTTAAGATTCAGTCGATATCTTGAAGAAGGAAAAATACCATCAAGCTGGAAAGAGTCGAATACCATCTTGCTGCACAAGAAGGGTGATCGAGAAAATCTTAAGAACTACCGCCCTATATGCCTGCTCTCTCACATCTACAAGCTCTTCACAAAGGTGATAATGAATCGACTTTCACAGAGTCTGGATGAACAACCAGCCGAGAGAGCAGGCAGGGTTTCGAAGAAATTTCAGTACAATCGACCATATATTTACCCTTAGCCAGCTCCTAGAAAGAGCGAGGGAATACAAACTCCCGCTGTGCATTGCTTTTGTCGACTATGAAAAGGCCTTCGATAGCATTGAGTTTAACGCAATATTAAAGGTGCTCGCAGAGCAGGGCATTAACACGCAGTACATTAGTTTGTTGAAGCAAGCGAATACTGGATGTACAACAGACATTACTCTCCTTGAAACTCCCCTCCACATCCCAATCGAGAAAGGCGTAAAGCAAGGAGATACAATTTCACCAAAACTATTCACCGCCTGCCTCGAAATGGTTATGAACAAGATCAATTGGAGGAGTGTTGTTAACATAAACGGAGAGAGATTATCTCATCTCAGATTTGCAGACGACATTGTACTAATTGCTGAAAGCACCAACCAACTGCAGAGCATGCTACGAAGACTCGACAAGAAAAGTAGTCAGGTCGGCCTGAAAATGAACCGCTGCAAAACGAAATATATGCGATCAGACGTCTTACGAAAAGCCCGAATAACGGTAACAGGAGAAGACATCGAAGAAGTGGAACAGTACATATATTTGGGCCAAGAAGTTAATATGCGCCAAGACCTGAACAGAGAACGCTCGCGAAGGATTCAGGCAGGATGGTGTGCGTTTAATTCCATCAAGGACGTCCTCAAAGGAAAAACTGACAGACCACACATAAAAATATTTTCAATTCAGCAGTGCTGCCAGCCATGCTGTATGGCAGTGAAACGTGGGCACTGACGAAGAGAGAAGAGCAACGGCTGTTGGTAGCTGAAAGGGCAATGGAATGAGCTATGTTGGGAATCTCCCTTCTGGATCGTATATCAAATGAAATCATCAGAGAACGCAGCGGTGTGAAAGATATTGTCGTGGAAAGCAGACATAACAAGATGCGATAGGCGGGCCACACAGCATGGCTCGCAGATAACAGGTGGACCGCAATCATTGCTGAGTGGTACCCGCAAGAACAGAAAAGACCCCCCCGGTCCACAGGGGCTGACTTCCGGCCCCGCCCGTGGGTGCTGTCACCCGGCGTCGGGGGCGGGGCCCCGCCCGACACCGGGCCCCGCCCCCGACGCCGGGCGACGTTGCGGGGCCCCGCCCCCGACGCCAACGCAATGTTGCCCAGCGTTGGGGGCGGGGCCCCGCAACATCTCCCGGTGCCTGGTAAGTTTGCCACGGGTCCGGGGCGGGCGGGGAGTTGCCGGTGGGTGCAGAGCACCCACCAATTTTTCTCCGTGGGTGCTCCAGCACCGGAGCACCCACGGAGTCGGCGCCTATGCCCCGGTCGGCCTCCAAGAAGATGGGAAGATGACATCGTTAAACGTT
This sequence comes from Chelydra serpentina, assembly GCA_037349315.1. NCBI lineage: Eukaryota > Metazoa > Chordata > Testudines > Chelydridae > Chelydra > Chelydra serpentina. Next base: position 25,908,054 of record JBAIAC010000048.1, read on the forward strand.
TCGGATGAACGTGGAGAAGAACGGCAAGAGTGCGAGAAGAATGGCAGACGTGTTGTGATCGGCGCAGTCTTAACGACAGCTGAAGTCCGATCGATCCAGGTGATCCAGGCGAAATAGTTTTATATTTTTTTTAATTTTTTTACAGTGCTAATATTTGTAATAAAAATAAATACAAAGTGTACAGTGCTCACTTTATATTCTGGAATGTAATTGAAAGCATATATTTGAAAATGTAGAAAACATCCAAAATATTTAAATAAAATATTCTATTATTGTTTAACATTCTTAATCGCTTTACAGCCCTAATTTTTATTACACCACAGAAAATGAACAAAAAATTCAAATATGAAATAAAGACACAAAAAACATTAATTGCAAGACATCGTCATGTAATGAAATACAGAAAACAAAGACCGTCAGGACTAAAACCCGCTATTGACCTAACAGAATTAAAGCTATGCACATACAAAAAATTAAAGGTGACTACAGAATAAGCAGTTAAACTGTACCACAGTTTGAAATGGTTGCATGATTTTTGAATAAAACCTGTTTCCCAACCTCTATGTATGCCTGAAGATCCTGCGTGAAATGAATTTGTTGGCCTTATCTCACTTCTGGGGATCTCAATCTATTTAAGAAACCCAATATGAAATGTTGAATAATGGTTAAATCGCAATGAAAATCAGACTCAAAACCAAGCACCAAGAAACTCTGATTTGTAGGGATCTCTCTTCTAGGTAAAGATGGAACCCCAGGAGAGAGCAGTGGCCAGGCCTGTTGATTGTAATGTTCTACTTCCTGAACTGATTTAAAACACACACACTCAAATTATCACAGACTTTGTAAGAAATAAACCATGTTTGTGAATTTCAGAGAGAAGCTTAAAGAAGAGACTCAGAAATACCCTAAAAAAATAATCACATATCTCTATAGAAGATGTGTGAATATTACTACATATGTTTATAGGATTTGATCCTAAGCTCATTGAAGTCAATGAGTTAAAGGTGCAGCATCAGGGCCACAGTGCCTAGCATAACGTTCTTGTGATCCCCCATTGGCCCTTCCTGATGCTACCACAACACTATTATTGAATTAATAAATAATAATAAACTGAATAGTAGTATACATCACTCTAGATATTTCAAGAAATGCAGAAAATAGAAACAAACCTATATCAAAGACACAAAAGAATCTCCCAAGGCTCACATACACAAATCACAAATGCACTTTATATGGCATCACAAGAGTTTGGTGAGAACCATTCGTAAAGAAATGATTTTTTTAAACACAGTAAGTGACCCAATTTCTTATAGGGAGGCAAGGAAAAAGTTCCAATTGTGGACAGTCAAGGGGAGAGAAGAGGTCAAAGTTGCAGAAACAGAGCAAATGGGCAGGAAAGTAGGTGGATACAAGGTCAAAAAGGTTCACTAGAGTAAGTCCATGGAGAGAGTTCAAAAACAGAAGGACAATTCTCAACTGTATTCTGAGACAGGCCTCCAGCTGAGACAGTCAATGACAGTGATAATATAAGAGGACAAGGTAGAGAAGCGGGGAGTAAGACTTTAAAGGTGTTAAAACATGAGGAATTTTCATTCACAGATTAGAGGGTCTTCGCAGGTGCAGGAGAGGAGGAAATTAGTGAAAAGGGTTTGTGGCAAATTGTACAGTAAGTGAATCAACTCATGCATGGTATCCTGTGCCTTTATGATGTTAAATGGAACAATACAACCAATGTCTCAGTGTTCATCGATGAGAAGATTGGAGAGAAAAGTGTTTTCGGGGAAAGCAGAAGTAGAGTAGGTCAATCTGTTAATGTATTAAAGCTTCATCCTATGCCCATTGAAACTAATAACAAAACTCCTATGACCTCAATGGTGCAGATCAGAGTCAGATCAGAGCACAATCAGTTAGCAGTACTTTTATTTCTCAAGAGCAGTTTGGACCTCACAGTCTACAGAGAGTTTAGAAGAGAGGCAGCTGAGCTAGCTATAATCCTAGTGGATGGTGATCTTCAGTTGCCCCACTATCTCTCCAAACACGAGCAGCTGAAACTGAATTCATGGAACTGGGCAAATAATAGCCAAAAAATAAGAGATTTGGGAGCAAAAGACATAAAATGTAAATCAGTGGCTTCTCTGAAGTCTTAACTTGAAACACTCTCAAAGTAAATGTTACAACCATAGGGCTTAATAGTTCAACACACACTAAAGCACATGAAAAAATAAAAGGGAGAAAGAATATCATGTTAAAAATCCTGTGTTATATTTTAGATTAGAACCAGGGACTGTAAAAACATAATTTACTCTTTTTTAATACTGCTCATTTCTCCCAACTTGAACAATGAAAACAGATGAGTTAATTTCACTTTCAGCTTCTCTCACAGAAAGCTGAAGGTTGTGAGTTGGAAATACTGCATGCAGAAGAATGTTTAAAATTTGTTTGCAACCGAATTTTTAAAATTAATGGAAATGTTTCAACTGGCCTTAGATTTTATAAAAAATCTTATTTTCACAAAACCTAAGTTTTGGACCAAGTTTGTTCTGAGAATATTCCTTTTACAAAGTCCTGATTATTATGAATACTTACAGCTAAAAAGCATTCCATATTTCAGATCTCCATTTGATAACATAGGCAGTCTATAAAAGCTTTGGCTGCAAGTTGTGTGCCCCTAGTGCAATGTTGCAAACAGACATTGTCTTACTTTCTCAACAAAAGGAAAAATCGGGGTGTAGGGACTGGGGATGTGGTACCGCTTTTAGTCTATTAGTATATAGTTAAAGCAGTACCACCTCCACACCACAGCTAATATAGATAAAGTGAGACACTTGGTAAGGGAAAGTGGGGGAGGGGGGGATAAAGACACTTCAGTTATTAACTAATAAGTCATGCATACAATAGCATAAATATAAAAGAAATTGCCCAAGTTACCATGTAATCAAATAGTGTGCCTACATCTAGTTTCATAACATTTTAAGTGTTAACTGACATAAGAATTATGGACAATAAGGAATGAGTACTGTTTTCTTTAGCCAACTGCTTCATTACACATGAGGTATTACGAGAAAGGATTACCCCACTATGGATAAAGAGAAAGGAAGAGTTTTTGTCCCCGTGTTTTCTTCCCTCCTCTTCTCTCCCCAACTCTCTGCCCCGCCATTAGTAAAAATAAAAATCTTTATGGAGAGGTACTTAGAACTGAAAAAGCCAACAAGCCGAGAGAGAGAATCTCGTGTTTTTTTGTTTGTTTTGGCAGTCTAGTGAAAAGTGAACAATTAGGATTGTGCCAGGAAAAAGATACATAAATAAAAACAACAGATATTGAGAACTTATTGTATTTAAAATAACTTTTCCAGATGCACTAGGAAAACTACATATAACAAAAGAATTCAATTAAAGGCTCAGAAGCAAAAATAATAGACGATTAATCTAAAATAGTAGGTCGTCTGTAACTCAGAAATAGCTTGTTAAATCTCTGCCAATAAGCAAGACACCTTTCTCACAAGATGGAGAAAATTTAGTGACCTATATTTAGCAATGGAAGTCACAATTAAATGTAAGTGTCTGCCAGAAAAAAAAAATACATGAAACTATAGCAGCTGCTTTGATGAAAAACACCTTCTATTACTGTTTCCCTGCCAAAGCTAAACCTGGGTTAAGATAAAGAGGCAAAGCTACAACTCTGTTTTCTGAAAATGAGATCAGCTAAGTCAGTCTCTTATAATAATTAAACTATAAACTCCAGAACTTATTTTAAACACCTCCATTTGGAATTTTCTTCACTAGTGCTTTGGATACCAATTAGCAGAGTAAGAAATAAATAAATAGTATTTTGATCTTTTATAACATTTCATTAGAGGATCTTACAACATTTTAACATTAATTTAGCCCAACACTTTTGTGAAATAGAAATTACTAAATTCCTGCGAGGTGGGAAACATGAGGCAGACCAGAACTAGAAAACCCTATCTACCTACTACATCACTGTTTCTGAACACCTCAACATTGGTATTTATCCTCATAACACCCCTGTGAGCAAAGAAAGTACTATTATCCCTATTTTACAGATGAGGAACAAAGGTAGACAGACAAAGTGGCTTACCTAAGAACACACAGGCAGTCTATGGTGGAGGAGGGAATCGGGTTCTGTGAGTTCCAGCTAGCACCCTAATCACTAGACCACTATAATGTCCCTAGAAGTCAGAGACCGTGGTACAATGGCTGATTTAGCTGTGAAACACACACCCCTTTAAAACACAAGGTGATGCAGGTCACCACCAGCTGTAAATCAGGTTACTAGGTTATAGGTCTGATCCACTACCCTCACCTTAGACCTTAGTTCCTCCTTTGCCACTGACACGTTGAGTAGTCCAGTTCCTCCACTGATTATGGTCTCTCTCTAGTTGTGATACTTCTTCCCAAGTGAAGACAACACATTCATTATCCTCTATCAGTCTTTTGCCAGTTCTTCCATTGGCTTTCCTCATTTTCTCTTTCCTCCTTCAGGTGCCCAATTCAATACTTGCTTAACATGCCTCCCGTCTTCCATATTGTGTATATGTCCCAAAACACCTGAGCCTTCTTTCTCTGATGATATTTTTTAATATGTCCTGCTGCATCAGCAACCTTACTCTCACATTTATTATTTGGTCTTTCCATGACATGTATAATATCTGCTTCATTAGCCATCTGTGATGGGCAACCTCCAACCTCTTTTTGTTAGCCACTGTGTAACACTGTGGCACTCCTCTTCCGAGCACCCCCTGGCCAGATGTGAGTCTGCACCTCTGTCCATCTGTGGTGATCCCAGTCTGTAGTTTCTCAGGTGGTTTCAGCGACTGAGCCCTCCAGCCAAGTCACACACAGTCTGTGTGAAACAAACAAAGCAGACCTCTTCTGGGGTCAACAGTCCAAATGGTCTATCAAAGCCTCTCAGTCTTTACACAGTTTCAGCCCTGGTGTGGGGCCATGCCCCCAGGGCGTTCTCCCAGGAGGCAATGGTTTCGCTCTTTCTGGGCCCTTCTGGTCCCAGCTAGGCCACCCACAAGGTCAGGTCCTGAGGGAAAGGGGGAAGCCACTCATCATTGATAGGATTTGTCTGACCTCTTACAAGGGTGCCTCTCCTTATCCTATCATACTTCCATTTAATGGAATCTTTGGGTCTGTTAGAGGGTTTCAGCAGTGCCGGCAGGGCACTGCTCAGCAGCTCCAGCTGATGAGGCGGGTCTCAGATCTGACAAAGGTCTCATCGCGAACCCCATTAGGTGTCAGCAGAGTCTGAACTCCTGAGACTGCCTAATGGAAAGGGGAAAAGAGCAACAGAACTTACAGTTCAATGGGATTTGTGATTCCCTGAGGCAGTTTTTGTCCAGGTTGCTTACCAGAAAGACCCAGGGGCAGGCAAGACAAGGCTTGAAGCTCAAGACCATGGGCATAAGTGCCCTGGCATTGGGAAAATAATGGCAGGAACCCTCCAAACCCCACAAACTACACTAAAATTGCTAACTAACTAGATACTAAAAAGTACTAATTAAACAATTTACAATATTTATAGGGAGTAGAGTTTTGAACAAGCTAGAGAGTATGGACACAGGAGGGTTCCATCCCAGCCCGCAAGCAGTAGAAGAGGAACTGAAGAGAGGTTGGCAGTCCATACTGTCACTTATGTTCTCAGTTTGCAGCACAAAGCAGCATAGCATGCAGGTGCAAACCAACGAACACTGACAATGAAAAATTTCCAGTACTGGGCACACAGAACGCATGCGCACCCTACAGCGAATGCCCATAGGGCCTGGCACTTGAAGAATTGCACCTGCAAAATATCCAAGTACAGCCATTATAAGTACACAATCCTTATTTGTAAGTACAGAATACGTACCTGAAAACACAAACGTTGATTTGCATTCTCAATTACCCAATATGCATGGGCTAAATGATTGTACTCATACATTTGAAGGAGACAATTAAGGGGCCTGCCAATTACATTTTTTAATTATTATATTAGCTACTGGAAATAATTTTTCAATGCCTAAAAATAAGGTTGCTATAAGAAGTGAGTAATATAGAGGGGAGGATTAAGACATGACAAAAAAATACTGGCCAGATCTTGTCCTACACTGTTTAGGTAGTTTCATTAAATAATTTTCCTTCAGTGGCATATTCTTCCTTCCAATCCACACACCGGAGCACTCAACTGCTCATTTACTGGTTTTCCAACTTCATGATTTCCTCCCCTCCACCAGTAACTCCCAATCTTTTGGATATTCTTCACCTATCCCATATCCTCAACTTATGGACTTCTTCCAGCATCCTGAATCCACTAGAAAGTTACTTGAAGCCTCTAGCTTTTGATTCAGTCACGTTACTTTTACATTCTCAGGGATGGATTCCTGCTAAATGACCCACAGAGTGTGATTTTCATAAGCACTCAGCCTTGGCCTAACTGTTCCTTCAGTGGGACATGAATTAAGCTAAATGCTGTAACACTTTTGAAATGCCCACCTACAGCAGTTTAATTTAAAGACCCCTTGACAGCATCTCTCCCCCCACTTTACTTTTAAGTAGTTTTACTGTTTATTAAAGATAATGGGATTGACAATCCCGAGGACAGAAACTGCTTATTTTTACACAGCAGGGACAATATCAATGCAAGCTTCTCTGCACTGCCCTGACAACGTGCCTCAAACCTAACCTGAGGGGACCATCTCCAAGTGGTAAGAAGCTAGTTTAGTCTCCATGGTGACTCAGCCCTTGGCATCCAGGCTGTAAATTCTAACTGGTGCTGAATATGATGTTGTCTTTGTGATGTGCAGCATTAGCCACTCAGAACAGGACTGAGACCATTAATAAAAATAATTAAAATTGCATACTAGTATGACTTTGCTCTTCTATAGCGCCTCCTACTTCAGCCCTCTAAAGAAGAATTATCCCAATTTTACAGCTTGGCAGGGAGTGGCTAAATGTCTTACCCAAGATCACACAGCAAATACATGTGGAAATAAAACCCAGATACCTGACTCCCAGTCCAGTTTAGTAGTAAAAGCACAGGACTTCCTCTGCTACAGCCAATATATTGCTATCCCTTGATGAAGCTGTAAAATGGTAACACGTTTCAGTCACTACCAACTGTATTCACAACAGCAAGCTTAGAAGCAATAACTATGTATCCCATCTACAGTTCAGGGGGTATCTTGAAGTCCATGGAGTATGATACTGCATCAAACTGGAATTTTGTCCCTGTTGTCACCACCGTCATTTGTCGTTTCCAATGGAGTTAATCACATAGGCTTATTTGTAATATCCTACTATATTTCATTACAATACAATGACTGTTGTAGCAAACTACTACAGACACCGGTATATGACTGATATTTTATCAATATTGTGCTTTCAAACTAAAATCGAGACAAAAATGCATGAACAACATTACATGCGCTCTTAAAATACAAAGCCCAAAACTCCTAGCTGCCATATAAGTTCAAGTGTGGAATAAACATTTGAAGTACCAAGGTAAGGTTACAGAAGAGTGACATGCTGCTATAAAAAATCTTTTATGCTTGAAGAGTAAAGTATTTATTCCATTTTAAAACATGGATATGGGGGAGGAATTTGTTTTTTCTATATTTTATTACCAGGATTTTAAAACCAAAATTGAGTAACATCCACCAAATCTCTCTGGAGTTAAATACCCACTGACCTCCAACTCTACTGTAATATCCATCCATAACTCCCCCATGCAGGGGAACAGACTAGATGATCACAGCCTTCTAGCCTTAATACCTATGAACACTTACAATGTTATATTTGTGTAGAACTGTTGAACAGCTTTCTAGAAAGGGAAAGTAGATAATATACTGCCCCCTTTATTAGGTTAAATATATTAATGGAAGTTTTTCTCTGAAAAGTGATACTAAAAATGCATCATAAGGTTTTTTTTAATTTACAATCTCTCAGCTACTTGAGATAAAATTTGCTCAGATTACAAGGGAAAGAAAGATGTTTTAACTATCAGACCTATAAATTCATCCTAGGATTTGGAAGTCAGGCTAGGTTCTTTTTGGCTCATGCATCATTCATAGGAATAACGATTCTGTGGGCAACAATCTGTCCTCCGTTATACTTGTGCAACCCCATTACCCTTACACAGATGTAAGTGAGGGCAGATTTTGGCCCTGCAATTGAAATTCAGTAATTTCTACTGATAATGTATAAATCTGAATAGAATATAGTGTATCCTCTCATGTTTGTATTCACTCTTAAATACTATAATTATATAAAGTATATTCTCATCACTAAAATAAGCAGATAAGACTCAAAGCACAAACAAGACAGGCTAAGCAAGAAAGCATCATTTTTGTAATTCCCTCCTCCACTCCCCAACCATAGTGCCTTGAAGTGCCTTCTTGTTTTCAGGACACTTGATAACAAATTCTGAAAACCTATGTTATGTTTAATTTATTCAGCATGTTATGAATAAAGTACCAAAATATCCTGATTTTTATTATTAAAAATATTAAGTTAACTGTACATTGGAAAGCATCCTCTCAACATGTTTACCTGGACTACTCCATACATCACACTACAGTCCATTTTTATTCTCTCCCCTAATATATCTGCTTGTGTGTCTCACTCACTGCCTATATTCAAACATGGGAATGTGGCTGCAGTGCAATAGTCTTTGGAACAGCAAAGGCGCCAATCCTTCAAATATTATGCACAAGTTTTACTTTACCAGTATGAATATTCCCACTAAAGTCTATGCCTATAGATAACTGCATTAGGTTAAACCAAGCTTAAGTCTTTGCAGAATCATTGCATGTAGAGTCCCGAAGAACAAAACTTGAGCAGCATCAGTGAAGTTGTTAAGGGTCTTCATAGAGAATGATAGGTCCAAAGTAGAGTCACCACTCAGAAGAAATGATCGGTTACTTAATAGGACACAGGACAGAGGTGCAAACAGGAAAAAAAATCCTCTCTTTCCATATTACCATGCTGACATTACCAAATTGCACAACCACAGTCTTCAGTCTACACTTTTATTACCACTTCAAGTACTTTCACTGATAAGGCACTGGTATGTCACAGTGTTCTTTAGCCTTATTCGATACTGAGGCTCAAAGGAAACAGTTTAAGGCATAAAAGAAAGTTGAAATTCACAAAATAAATCTTGGATTTTTGCTGCACTAAGTTGTAGTTGATTTTCTTCAAAACATCTTTGTAAACATACAACACAATTGCTCAATACCTACAATCTTTGCTCTACCATTCTGTACCAAAAGGCTAGTTTTCTGTCAGAATTTTTAAAGGAAATGTGTACATGAACAGTTTTCTTCACTATATAAAAAGTAAAATTACTTTGGCTTTCAAACACTTTAGGGGGAAATGTTCAAAGCATTGCACCAGGTTTGAGCTGTAGGACCCCCACTGACTACTTGAAGGGTTAAAAACTACACCACAAGCTTCTTTGTGTACAGACCTGTTTACAACAGATATAGTACTACTTACACGGAAGTGTGTTACTTGCCTGTTCCAAATCACTTTCAGATTCACCCTTTATGGGCTCAATTCTTGGTTTCAATGGGACTACCTAAGTGAGCAAGGGTTTGTGGAATCAAATCCTAAAATGTTAATTTGTAATTATAAATACATAAGGATATTAGAACACTTCAAAATATAAGTCAATTTTAACAAATACACACACTCTTTGTATATATGGCATAGTAATATCTTATTATGGAATTATGTATCCATAATACTGATTCTGAAGTTATATTGATAGAAATAGTGTAAAAATATTTATTTACATTTCTGATTTTAAAAAGTGGTTCCTTTGTCCTCTTCAAATCTAAATGTGAATCTTACTTAAACTCTCCAATTTACCTTTAACATAATATTTGATGTTATCAGAAGGGAATCAAATAAATCTTGATCTTCTGCCTTTACATTAACAATAGCCAAGTAGAGGGCTGGTGAAGAAAAGATTGTTTGGTGCAGAAAGACTTATCAAAATAAAATGCAATTAGACTCCTAGAACAAAGACTAGCTACTGTGTTTCAGCAAACAGAAGATCTTTCCTTTCAAAACCTAGCAGGGGTGGGGCAGGGGGAAGGAAGGAAAGTGTTAGCTTGTTGTAAACTGAGAATGAAAAAAAATACATTATAGCAATAATAAAAAACTACATAAAGCCATTTTGTTAGGCCAAGTAAAGCTTGAAAATGGAGGTGAAATAGAGGTTATCTGCAATTGAACTGCTATCAGTAACGTGATGAACAATCACTTTTATTGTCACTGGCGTTGCTTAATTTCTGTCCTTAGGCCTGATCCTGTGAGGTTCTCAGCAACCCCAGTGCCCAGGCCCTGAGAACAAAACTTGGCCAATGTCAGTGAAAATGAAAATACCACTGAATTACCCAACCCATAATTGGATTAGGTAATGCTTCACTAGACGGTATTGTTTCAGACATCTTCGGAGTGCTTTTCTCTGTGTTAGTTACAAACTTTAATATAGCTAAATCTTGATAGCAGGCCTGAAAGGAAATTGCTGCCAACATGATCTTGCTACTTCAGTTTTAAAGTACAACTAGAGTCTCCACCCCCTTAATATAATTTACTTTCAGTATACTGTGCAGTAGATGGCACAGTATATATATCCTCAAAACTGATGTGGGTACTGTCTGTGGTTCCAACTGGTTTCTATCCACAAGATTATTTTCTTCTGGAATAGACTATTATGATTCTACAATAAAGCAGTGCTGCTATCCTTAAGTGAATTCAACCTCCACTGAAGTCAATGGAATCTGTGTGCATAAAGACAGGATATATAAAGATGCTTGGTTTTGGGATGGGAAAAATTCAGGCACATAAGTCTGACTTCACATCCACATCAGAGTGTGATGAGGAATAGCAAGTAAAAAATCCTCCACTGCTGCTGGTAGAAGCCTCTAAAGCAGTAATACCCAGATCTCAGTGATTCCAGAGCCAAATCAGTGATCAACATTACCCAAAAGAGCCAGAGTAGTGTGAATTTGTTGTTTCTATTACTATATAGATAAAATAATAAATTATATCTATATAACTATCAACTACAATCGGTTAACATCATAGTAAATGCATCCTAACTGGTTAATAATTAAAATCACACAATGTTTTAATATCATGGGCTACTAAGAGTCACAGGAGACACATTAAAAAGCCACTTGCGGCTTGCGAGCCATAGTCAAGAGTATCACTGCTCTAAAGGTTTGGCCCTTTGTGCTCTTAATGTTTTAAAAATTACTAAATCGAATGTTTGTACTCATTTCTTTTTGGTCAGCTTGACTGCTCTACTGAGTAAGAGGCTCTATTTTCCTCTCTGAAGGTTCTTCTCTGTGTTAACTTTCTAGAGTATGTTTGAGTGTGTTCTCAAGTGGGCTTTAATTTTAATTCATTTTGTTTCTATTTTCCCACTGCAAGGTATTTTTATGGTGCACTTAGATTCGCTCTGTTCTGCTAGCAGTGTGCTATCTTTCCTTTATGTGTTGTGCATTTATTTTGCTGTGTCCTGATTTTGTCCATTCAGACGGTTGTTTGTAGAAGAACAGTACAAACAAAACAAATTAGCAGCTGTAACAGTTACTATGCATTTTGAACACGCTTCACTTATTGTATTAGTGTACACGGTACAGGTCACTGTGCTATGTATTGAAGTACAAATACCTTCTCCCCCCACCCCCAAAATGGGATTTTATCCACAAATTTCCAGGATGAAAACATTAGATTGGATTCATGTTGGTGCTGAATCCAAATATAAACTAGATATGATCTCCCAGACAAACCTTCACTTGGATCCTATTTGCCATTCACAGTGCCTCCTTAACTCCTATACATCTCTACTGGTCAGGAAAGAGAATAATTTAAAATGTATTCTCCTTGCAGCACTTTTGCCCCACTTTTTTGTAACTCCTACCTGACACCTCCTATGCCCATTTTCATCCCATGATTCCTACCAGAGACTGCCTAGGCCTTCAGTATCCAGAATCTGGCCTTTTGGTAGCCTAGTAAGGATCTAACTGGAGTTCCATTTCCTAGGAAACCATGGAAAGCAAGCTTGACTTAAATAAATCTGATAATTGTTGATCTCTTGTGCATAGCCCCACTTGTCTCATAATCAGACTTGAAGTCAAGATGTACAGCATCATCATCATATGCGATCCCTTGATTTGAGGATGATCGCTACCACAGATTTACATACGAGCCGTGAGATGGCTCAGGAGTCCGATCCTGGAACCATAGATCCACCCGCATATGTACAGAGAGTTCCTGGCAGCTAGATGCCTGCTGGGAGAAAGTTCTTTTTTCCTTCCTTCTCTCTTTCTTTTCAGCTTTGTGAGCAAGGCGCTTCTCCTCAAAGCAGGCCACTGACTGATGGAGGATGTGGCACCATTGGAGTTGGTTGGTGGCTTGCTCCTCCCAGCTTGTGATGTCCATATCAGTTTTCTTGAGATATGCTTTCAGTATGTCTTTGTAGCATTTCCTCTGACCACCAGGGGATCTCTGATCATGGGTGAGCTCAGAGTAAAGGACTTGTTTTGGGAGGAGAAGGTCTGGCATCTGCACACAATGTCCAGCCCAGGGGAGTTGGTGCATGAGGATCATTGCTTCAATGCTGGTGACATTGGCTTCAGTGAGGATTCTGGCAGCGATCTTCCCACTTGACATGAAGGATCTTCCGGAGGCACCATTGGTGGTACCTCTCCAGACTCTTGAAGTGCTGTCGATAGGTCACCCAGGTTTCACATCCATAAAAGAGTGTAAGGATAACAGTCGTCTTATAGACCTGGATCTCAGTGGCCTGCCATAGGTCATGGTCCGTGAAAATGTGTCAGAGCAATTTCCCAAAGAAAGCACTTGCACACTGGATCCTGTGCTGGATCTCTGTCAATTTTTCAGGTTTGAGAAAGTTGGCTACCGAGGAAGCAGAAGTGCTCAACTGTTCCCAAAGTCTGTCCCTTGATGGTGATTTGTGGTGGATCATGTGCCAGGCCTGAAGCAAGCTGACAGAGCACTTTAGTCTTCTCAATATCAAGTGAGAATCCTAGGCTTCTGTAAGCTTGTGCAAAAAAATCCAGTGTGGACTGAAGGTCATTCTCAGCGTGCGCAAGGGTGGCACAGTCATCAGCATACTGAAGATCAGTAATGGACACCCTGAGGACTTTAGACTTCGAGTAGAGATGTCGAAGATTTAAAATGTGTCTTTAATCAGATCCATATAGATACCCAGAGTAACTATACACCAGCAATGGTGTATATTTCCTGTCACAGACATATTTTACTACTTACTGCTGGAGGAATCCCACGTCACTGTGCAAGCACAAAATTAATGTCTTCCGCAGATTTCCCCCATTCCCCCTGCAGATTAATTGATTCGAATGGCGAGGCAAAGGGAAGCTGCAAATACACCTTTCACCCATCAGGGGCTGATATGGCACCAGAAAAGAGGGCAGCTAGCTCACAGGCTGGAGCACCCAACCGCGGAGAGGGAGGGGCAGAGGCTGCCTTCCTCATAGTGCCCTGCCCATGGGGCCAGGTGAGAAGGCATAGGATAGAGAGAGTGGGGCACACAGGGCTGCTGGGGGGGTCATGCACTTCAGAAGGGCTAGTGGGGGGACAGACTGTGGCAGGGTCATAGGAGCTAGTGGGATGACAACATTGAGTCAGGGGCTAAATGGGAGTGGGGATGCAGGGACACATGGGGATGGGGAGTGGCTTAAGGGTGCAGGGGCACATGGATACAGGGGCAGCTATGCCTAGCTGAGTGAAAGTGCAGGGAACATGGGGACGGGGAGGTGGGGGTGCAGGGACACACGGGGACAGGAGCAGATGTGCCTAACTGAATGGGAGAGGCTAGGGATCAGCCAGGGTCTGCATGGGGGAGGCTCCCCAACTCTTTAGCTATCCATTTCCCCCGCAAAAAAAAGTTCCATACTTCTGCGACCCGAACCCAACAGCCCTCAAGGTTCACTCCCTTGTTCCTCCCCAGCAATTACTTCTCTCTCCCTCAGCTCCTCCATTACCCCAGCTCCCACAGTCCTTTGCACTGCTTCTGAATGGTGCAGGAAATACATTTCTATATTGTATTTTAAATGAATTATTATTCAGAGTTCTGTACTAATATGCCTAGTAAGGAATCTATTAGTCAAAAAACATTTCCTGAATCATCTTTGTTACATACTTGCTGACAAGTATTTTGAAACAAACTACCAAAATAATTGAAACTGGCATGATTATATTGTGTTATTTTGACAAAGTATGCAGAATTTTGCAGAATTTTAAAATATTCTGAGCAGAATTTTTAAATGTTTGGTGCAGAATTCACCCAATTATTGCAGAATTACCTACTGATATAACCCTGACACAACACAATGGATGAAAGATTGATGTTTCATGCAGTGTTGAGCAAAAATTTCATGTCATCCACAACACAGTGCCCCCTGGAAAAAAACCACCAAAAAACCTAGAGCTGATCCAAATTTTCAAATGAAAAGTTTGTCCTCTAAAAATTGTAGAGAGCTTATTTTCTTGATTTTTTTAATCTCTTGTAAATTGTATCATATTTGATTTCATAAAAACAGTTACAGAAATGCTTAATTTACCAAAAAAACAGATTTAATGAAAAACCATTTTCAGTAACATGGAAAATTTCAATAGCAATTTTGAAAATGGGTTCAATAACTTTTTATAAAAATGTCAATTAAAAATGTGTCCACAAATTGGAAGAAAAGAAAAATAGGGCAGTTTTGAACCCTGTGAAACAGAAATACTTTCAAAATGCTGAAGTTTATGCATAATTTGTTGACTAGCCCCACAAAACACTGTATTTAAACATCCTGAAACACCAAAAACAAAGTCACCTGTTATTCAACATACTATTCAGTGAAGCAAGCATCTTAAGATAATAGTATGGCCTAAATGAGCCCTACTTACCTCCAGGTCCTCAGGTAAGAGCAAGGAAGTGATTGATGGGGGGAGGGCGGGGGAGGAACCACCAAAAAAAACCAAAAACCCACCACCACTGCATTCAGCATTCACACTCCTTCTTGCATTAAATATGTAATTTACCTTTTCTTAGTCTGGTCTTTTCCAAAACCATAGTAAAGAAAAGTGCCCCAATGTAAATTAATACATATTAATAAACAAATTTGAAACTTGTTGGGAGAGGAGTGACAATACAATAAATTCTCTGGAGTGGTATAGCATAAAGAGATTACATTCATTCTAAAATTGCTCTGCACAGTTTGGGCCTGATCATGCTCCCTTTGACTTCTATCAGAAAAGAAGCAACCCCGACTTTGTAAAGGTCTCAGGTCCCCCTGTTACTCCCCCTGGCTACGCTACTGATCCTGCACTATTAAAACCAATGGAAGTTGTACCATTAAGGTAAGTGTGAACAGGACCAAGACTGAAGACAAAAGCTTCTCATATAAGCATAGCCAATGGAAACTGAAAAACAAGAAGGGTGAAATCCTAATGCATTAAGTCTATGGGAGTGTTGCCACTGAATTAAATGGGGCCAGCATTTCACACCAAGCCTATAGAATAGTCACTTTCCAGATCACACAAAGAACAAATGCAGGCTCAAATAGTCCATGGACCTCGCTTTTTTAAGATTTGAGAATATGGCTCTTTAATGGATTGGCCTGCTGAAGCTCAAAAAAGCCATCTAAACAGTATGGAAAACTACAGTATTAAAAACGCTTTATACCATGAGTGCTGTATACCAAACTAAGCTTTTGCAAAAGAACCCATCGAGGATCAGATAAACTGCTATCATATAAAGGATTGAGTTTGCTATCACTCCCAAGATCAGCATGCAGCATCTCATATAAAAGCTCTGTTTAAGGTTATTATTAATGTCAGTTAAATCCACAATTCCATGAATGAAAGTGAGAAGGAATCATTTCAGCTTCCAACAAACAGTGAAGCATCTCAGTTCTAAAAATATTTACTAATAGAATCCTCAATTTTTAAAGGCATTTCAGTATTTTTTTTAATTACTCAAGTAAACCATCCTGCTTCATTTCATAACCTTCAATAACAAGCCTTACAAGTTCAGGCTTCTTAGACCTACACGCTGAAGTGCAGTACCACGTATCCCTGGCATGGTCAGATTCTGAGCAATAATCTTTTATCAACTCAACTCACAGCACACACAAACAAATCACCTATTTACACCATTTTTGCTGTCTGTACATCAAATTAAAACACATGACTGAGGCAGCCTTTGAGAGAAACAGAATTATCATCTTAAAGGCTAGTTATGTAATAAAGGCAAGGTGGATTTGATTTAATTTAAATCACTAGTCAGGAATACTTGATTTAATCATGATTTTTAACATAAAAGTGCATTCTTGTTAGTTGTGAAGAATATGTATTAAGGTTATAACAACTCAGTGATAAATGTAGGTTTCATTTTTAGAAGGTACACACTATACATTTTTAAGTGATTTATTTTGAAAACTTTTCAGATTAGTTTTACAGCTATATCAGAAAATGAACGATTGTTTGATTATTCATTTACCAAAGGTAATTGAATCAGATATTTATGAAGTCATTGGGAGGTGAACTATCTCCAATTCAACAGGTTAATCATTAATATTTGGAGGATTTTCTTGCCATGCTTTATTAGGAGGAGAACATCACCAGACAGACATTTAAATTGTTGTATTTAACTAAAACAACGTTATGTATTCTGGAATTTTTTCTTCAACAGCAAACATAATATTTTAACAAAACAAGCATATGTATTTTTGAATTTAGCTAAACATTTAAGTTTTATAAAATCAGGTTTGCTTTTGTTAAAATTGTTTTCAACTAAAATAGTTAAAGGAACTATTAAAAAAAAATCGACTATGTCAGCCAGGTCAACTTAAAATATTGGCTTCTGCAGCTAACTCAGTCATCTTCATTTTCCTGTTCGTTTATAATCTGGAAAAGAACCAAGCTTTCCTGCTTTTTCAGGTCCCAAACGATTTCTCAATTTGGAATGAATTAGTCCAAATGGAAGAAAATATTCTTTCTACACCAGCAGAAGAAGCTACTGCTGTTAAAAGTAAGATTATCACATCAACAGTCTCTGAATCCGAGTGATTAAGTGACGTCCACCAGTTCACTGGTGTGACCTTCTTTAAAACATCAGCAACAAACATATTTCTTGAATGGTTCTTATTCCCAAACTGGGTCTCTTTTACAGCCTGCTGCCATTATAGGTTTTCCCTTTCGTAGGGTGACCAGATGTCCCAATTTTATAGGGACAGTCCCAATTTTGGGGTCTTTTTCTTATATAGGCTCCTATTACCCCCCCACTCCCTGTCCTGATTTTTCACACTTGGTGTCTGGTCACCCTAAGTGAGAGAATGGTATGGTAGATCTCAAATCAATGAAGGGTACACTCAGAAAGACCTCAAGACTTCTGGAATATGCTGCTCAAACAGTTTCACTTTTGTTTCTACTGTCTGTCCCTCCCTTCTCACGTTTATCTCCAGACTTCTCCTTATCCAGATCTATTCCACCCCCAACGATCTTTCTATTCACTGAACTTTTTGAAACTTTGCACTTTTAGAGAGAGGTAAGGGATAGACTCTATGTACACAAATTTGCAGAGGGACAATAAGGTTGAGATCTATTATTTCTCACCTCCATATATTATTTATTTATTTAAAACATTTTTGCTGTTAACAAGCATGTTATCTCTGGAGAAACAAATCCACAGTTTGAGAACTGCAAAACTAAGCATCTCTGATGGTATGTTCTAGACCAGTGGTTCCCAAACTGAGGTTCGTGAACCTCTGGGGGGTTCGCAAAATGTTACAGGGGGTTCTCGGGAAAAATTTCCCTAATGGCGGACAGAGCTGTCCCTAGGCACCAAGGGCAGCACGGGGCCAGCAGCCCGGAGCCCCTGGACTTCCAAGATGTAATGTGCCTGGACTGCTCAAGACCTGAATGCTTGTGTAATAGGAACTCTTTGAGCTGAGTTCTTAAATACCTTCATGCTGTTTCACATCTGATACTCCTTGATGAAACATAGGAGCCTTGTCTCATAACAGGTTTATTCAAAGTGATAAAGTGAGATCTTGAAAGAGTGTTGCCGTTTTCATAATGTAATAAAAATACTGTAATGATATGCAATAATTAATAAGAGTGTGTAATAAGCATGTCATAAAAACAAATTTTATATTTCCAAGATCACAGCTTTTATAATTTATACTCAGGCAAAGGAGAAAATCCTTGGAAATATTCATTTTTAGGAGGGGGTTCGCAAGACTTGACATTTTAGTGAAAGGGGTTGACAGGTTGTTAAAGTTTGGGAACCACTGTTCTAGACTGAGCACTGAGTTCTACTGGGTAGATAGAAAGATTAACCTAAACAATCTATACAGAAGCCCCTGGAACTCCATAAGATTGAGTTCATGGAATAGGGACCCATTTACAAAACTTTTCTTAAACATTACATGAATATATTGTCTCATACTATAGAATTAGAATTTATAATCCTTATTCCATGATGAGATATCTTTGAGCTATAATGTATCTTAATTAAAACTATCTTTAGATAGGTTTTTTCCTCAACAAGCATTTTATCAGCAAAATCTGATTTAAATTTTTAAAAAATCCAATTTTTATTTATTTTTTAAATAATTTATTTTTATCCACCCTGAATAAAGGCCACACTTTCTACCTCTGGTTCAGAAGAAAGCTGACCGTTTAGGAGTTGGAAGTTTATTCCTTAGTCACAGAACCCAGTGAAATCCATCTCAGAGAATTCAAAGGGGGTGGTGGTGGTGGTGGTGGTGGGTGTGTGGGTCCCCTCACCTCTGTTGAAAACTGCAAAAACACATCGCCAAGTACCATGGATACATTTGTCAAGAGTGCCTCAGCACAATTTTAAAAAAGTGAAAGTCCTTAGAAGCCTAAGTGTCTATGTCAATTTTGAAAATGAGATTTAGGCACTTTTGAAAAGTTTACCCCATATCTACAAAGTAAAGATAACAGTTTTTGTACACCCTGTGCACAGGGCCGGTGCAAGGACGTTTCGCGCCCTAGGCGAAACGTCCTTACACTAGCCCTATGCCCCCCCGCCCCTGCGGCAGTCAGTTAACGCCGTCCCCCCCACCCCGGCAGCCACTCTTTGTCGCTAAGGAAGAGAGGTCTTGGGGGAATCAACGCTTTCTTTGAAGATGAAATTGGCTGCAGTGATAATACTCTGCCCTTCCCAGCACCTTCCACCTAAGGCATGTCTACACTTCAGCTGCTACAGGGACACAGCTACCACGCTGCAGCTGGGCCACCGTAGCACCATAGTGTAGATCAGGCCTGCACAACATGCGGTCCGGGGGCCGCATGCGGCCCGCGTGGGCTCACTGTGCGGACCGCGGGGTGGGTGAGTAGGCAAGCCGGCGGGGGTGGGGCAAGCCGACGGGTGGGCGGGCTGGTGAAGGGCCCGCTATAACATATTACCAAGGTTCAATACAAAGTCATATAAAAAAGTTATACAAAAATGCATAATGCAGAGATTTACCTACAACTGCATTGATTGACTGTTGTGTGCAGTAATATAGTGACCCCTGGGGGGGATGAAGAGGGGAGTGATGGTGGGGCCGGGCGGGGAGGGGGCGGGTCCTATTTTACTGCTGTGATCTGGTCACCCTATGCGCGCTGTTTCTTTCCCCCTCTACAGGCTTCCACACCCAGTGCTGGGGAAGGAGGGGTTGTTTCCGCGGGGCCGGGGGGTTTTGGCCCTCAGCTGTTTTCTTTGGAGTAATATGGCCCTCGCCACTTTACGAGTTGTGCAGGCCTGGTGTAGATGCTTCCTATCTCTCCTAAAGGGATGTTTCCATGGATGTAGATAATCCATCTTTCATGGATGGCAGTAGGTCAGTCGATGGGCAAACTCTTCCCTCCACCTAGCCCTGTCTACACTGGGGGTTGGCTTGACCGGAGGACAGCACTCAGAGCGTCTCATTTTTCACAGCCCTGAGCAACACATGGCTAGGATGGTCTAATTTTTATGAGTGGAGCTGGCCTGAGAGCGCGTCCCAAGGGGATCTAAGATCCGGGCACGGGGGCCCCATGTCCCAGCCCCACACTCTGCGCTACATGCCAGGCCAGGCACAGCCCCAGGCAGCCCCTAGAGCCCCGGCCCAGCCCGAGCTCCCGCCGCACCTGGATCTTTCCTCAGGGCCTCGCAAGCGGCTTTCTTGACCTCCAGAGCCCACTCGGGCCGGCCGGGGCAGAACACGGCCGTGTGCACCTCGACCCGCAGCGTGGCGCCCGGCCCCGGCAGCTGGAAGACCTCGACGAGCAGCTCCTCCAGGTGGCGCCATGCCTCCGCCTCCAGCCGGGGCTGCACGATCACCCCCACCAGGGCAGCGGGCGTGCCACGGCTCTGCTCCCGCACGCCCTGCAGCACCTCCCACAGCCACTCGGCCCAGCCCCGCAGCAACGGGGCGCGGCCCAGGAAGAAGTTGAGCTGCCCGGTCGGGGGCGCACTGGGTGCCGCGGGGCTGCCGACGGGCGGCCGGCTCAGGCTGGCAGAGTGGCGGGCCACGGGCAGCACCTCGTGGGTGAAGAAGCTGAGCGCGGCCTGGGCGCGGTCTGGCTCCCACATCTCCCCGGCCAGCAGCAGCACCTGCATCCGCTGCACCACAGCCTGGAACTCCCCGTCCGGACTTGCCTCGGGCTCGGCAGCGCCCGCCAGCCCCGACTGCTCCATGGCTGCCCGCCGCTGGGTTGGGGCCGCAGGGCCACGAGCTGCTCAGCCGCTGAGCGGGAAGGCAGGAGGCAGCCATGGCGAGCTGCCCCCTGAGTCGGGAGGCAGGACTCAGGAGGCAGCCACGGCAAGCCGTCCCTTGGCTCCTGGCTCCACGCTCAGCGGCTGAGCATGGAGCCAGGAGGCAGCCACCCACTGCCCCCCAAATCCTGGCGCCCTAGGAGACCACCTAGGTTCGCCTAGTGTAAGCGCCAGCCCTGCCTGTGCAAGTAAACTCTGAGTGAAGGGAAGGTAACTAAGTCCAGCTGCCAAAAATGGAACCCGTGCATGAATTTCTGAAACCATGTCAATCACATCCATACCATGTGACCTATGGACACAGAATCAAATTCTTCTGATATCATGGGATATTTTCATACTTCTTGCTAGACCTAGAGAGAAGTTGTGCTGCCATTAGTGATTTTTATAAATAATGTCTTGGGGCATTGTGGCATACTATGTGTTAGAAACTAGATATTGTGATGGAATTAATGGACTCGTGATGCATTTGGAGCTTCTCTGTAATAATTCATGATGATCATATGTTGACCAGGTTATTGGCCTGTTTACTGTACAAATATATTCACAGAATATCAGGGTTGGAAGGGACCTTAGGGAGTCGTATAGTCCAAACCCCTGCTCAAAGCAGGACCAATCCCCAATTTTTGCCACAGATCCCTAAATGGCCCCCTCAAGGATTGAACTCACAACCCTCGGTTTAGGAGGTCAACGCTCAAACCACCGAGCTATCCTTCCCTCTAATTTAGTTTAATTAGGGGCTGTTAGAAAAACAAGCAGGAAGGGAAAAACAGCTCAAGCCAAGCTTCAGTATACACATGAGGGTTAAGTACCAATGGCTGAGGACTTGGCCTGATCTCCTCCTGAGCGTTCAGGACTGTTTCAGTCCAGAAGGGCCAAAGCAGGAGAACAAAGAAGAAGAAAAAACCAACAACAGCAGGGTTCAAGAGGAACTCTCTCTCAAGAACCAGACAGACCACAGGGACTTGCTGAGGGCATCTGAAGAAGTTAGGCCTACTGGTGTTACCATCAGGGGATGGTAAGCCTTTAGATAAGATAGACATGTATAAGTCTGTTTCAAAATCCTTTTTGCTAAATGCTTTGTTCCCTGTTGTTAAAACAAATAATATTTTGGTTTGAGAGGCTGTCTGTATATCACTGGTCACAGATTCATGAAGGAAAGAGTACCAGAACTCAATCCGATCTGCTGGGTTGATACACAGGGTACAGTAGCAGGGCCTGATCCAAGAACGGGAGTTTTATGGAATTTCACTCCGGGAAAGGTAAAGACTATACGACTTGTGTTCTCTATTTACAGCAGGATGAGAATGCCACCAGCTCTAATACACACTATGGCTTTTTGCCAGCAAATTCATCATCAATTGCCTGAACATCTCACCGATGTGTTACAGAACAACATAAAGTTATTTTTCCCTTCTACAGCATGGAGGATCCTAACTCCCCAGGAATTGCCCAAGGGAGAGTGGTAAGATTTGGAAACCCTATGAGCAGGGCCATTTCCCCATATACCAGAGAACAGGTCTGCAGTGATTCTCTAAATCCTATCAAACTGTGTTTGGAAGCAGGGTGGGGACAGGTGGATCTGATTACACAGAACCACTAGCTATTATTTCTTGGAGTGCAGTAAAAGCAAAAACTAATGTGGTATCAATGCAGACTGAGTGTGCATTCCCCAGCCATCTCCAACCCAATTACCCAGGCTGCACTGGCCATAGGCTTTAGATGATAGCGATCAAATGCAAAGCCTCTAGTTTTTGTTTCCTCCCTCCCCCATCTTTTGGAATATTTAGTAGGTTTTTTTGGTTGTTCTTGTAATGATGTGTTTTGCAGCTTTTATTATTCTGCAAACAGTTCTTTGAATAGCAGTCACACTTTCTCTTATGCTATAGTACTGCAAGAAAATGCTAATAGTCGCTATTAATAGCCCTGGTATGTTGTAAAAGAAAATCAATGCACTTACTTTGAAATATCAGCATTAAGGCTTCTAAAGGGTATTATTAGGAAATGAGATCCCATTGTGCTAGGTGCTGTACTAACATGCAGCTTGTGGCCCTAAGTGCTTTCAAACCTATTCCAGTTAGGAATTATCTTTTACATTCTCCTCTCATACTTATCTCTGTTTCAACTGGCATCAAATTTCTCAGTATTAAAAAAAAATTCCAAGATGGAAACTAAATGAAATATAAGTGGTCACAAGTGGCGTTTGAGGCTTAACTTCAATGATTCTTGCATACATTCACAGTACTAAACTTTGGCCCCAGACCAGTGACCCCTGGCAGAGATTTAGAACCATTAGAATTCTGAGAGAATTATTTCCTCTAGCTGACTTTTGCAGGAAAGGAGAACACACCATTATGCTGTGTGGTAGCCGAGACTCACCCTGATATAACAGAGCAGAATTAATCTGGAGTACTTCTGGAGCAATACAGCAAAATTTGGCCATAGGGATACTCACAGCTAACAGTCCACCGTCATAGTAAACATGCAGCTATGTTTCAGGTAATGCTGATTTAGTCTGTCTAAACAAACAGGGCTTTGCTTTTAATTCAATAGAAATGTACATTATGGCTGAGATTTTCAAATGCTGCCTACGGGATTTAGAAACCCAGTTCCCATTAAAAGTAAGGGCATTTGTATGCTGAATTTCTATAGGCAACTTCGAAAATTTAATCTTACGTTTTCTGATGAGTTAGATAACCTATGGCCAAATATTCCACAGCTTGGATATAAGAGAATGGAATATAAGCAAGAATGAAAACAAAATGGAGATGATGCAGTGACACCAGGGGACGATTAACAGTACCAGCAATGTTAGCCAAAAAAAAGGCAGGGGACACATGAGTAACTTCATGCATGTGTAAGTCCCATGCAGTAAAATTACTCATGTTCATAAGTGTTTTAAGGATCAAAGACTATGCATCCATGATGGGTGGAGGAGTTGTGGATTTGACTCCATCCTACTGCCCTTTGGCATGAATCACATTTGATTTCACAAGGAGTTTACAGTAAGATAAACAGTTTAAAACTCAACTCTGTCCTTCAATATGTGCTTAGAGCTCCCATTGACTTCAATGTATAAAAATACACTTATCGGATGCAGAATTTGGCCCTTAATATCTTCTGTTTTACGTGTCTGGATCAAGAAGGTGGGTAATTACAGTACATAGCATTCTCTTTCTCAAAAATGCATTAGTATAAAATTATACTATAGAAACCACAGGAATAGGCACCTTAAAAATATCTGAAAGACAGAATCATCTGATATTTTAAGATATTGAGGCTAAAGTATTTATTAAAGCAAACCAATTTCATGCAAGAAAATGGGCTTTAACCAGAATAAGCAAGGAGAACTTGCCCCGAGCGAGGTTTTAAAAATCTAATTTACTTTTCACTTGTTTGCCATTTATATTTCTGTCAGCCTCAACCATGTGAAAATAGACTTTTACGTTCTCAGTGCTGCAGTATTTGGATTGCAAACACTGCAAGGGGATACCAATTTTTTTTTTTTAATTTATGGAAACATTTCTATTGCTCTAACCTGTCATTTCTGTTTGTAAAACCTAAACTACGATCCAAATTTCACCACTCCAGTCTTTTTTTCCTGGCATAAAGGAGCCAGAGGACAATGAGGATCTCACACCCCCCCCCCCACCAAAGTGTGAAATACTGACCCCCTTTAAGTCAATGGTAGAACGTCCATTGGGTGAAATCCAGGCTCCCATTAGTCAGACTCTCAACATTATACTGTTTAAACAATGTACTGGGTAGCAAGTTACTAAACAAACTGTAATCCACCTGAGTATTTTATAGAATATAAACGGCTCACATTAACTCACATACAGATTTCTCACCTTATCACCTTCCTCTGTAGCTTATTTACCTATCTGAAAAACTGCACCAACAACATACATTAGGCTGAGAAAAAGAGAGAGAAGGAATATCAGTTATTTAAAGGGCTAGTGGAACAAATCTTATCACAGCTATGGGTCCAATTCAACACTGGTGGTGCTTCAGTTTTATCCCAATACAATTCCACCGAAATCCATGGAGTTACACCAGTATAACGCTACAGTAATGCGATAATGAATCACTCCAGCCACACATCTTTCTCTATGGGGGGAGGGATAGCTCAGTGGTTTGAGCATTGGCCTGCTAAACCCAGCGTTGTGAGTTCACTCCTTGAGGGGGCCATTTAGGGATCTGGAGCAAAAATCTGTCAGGGGACAGTACTTGGTCCTGCTAGTGAAGGCAGGGGACTGGACTCAATGACCTTTCAAAGTCCTTCCAGTTCTAGGAGATAGGCATATCTCCATTTTATTTTTATTTTTTTTATTTTTTTACCAACAGTTTCTAATGAAAGCCTACTGGTCCAAATCACGGCTAACTTTCTTTCCTAACTTAAGGATTTTTTAATCTTATTGTTCCGGTATAACTGAAGCATATTGAAATTTAGTGATAGTTTAATATCTGGTGATCCTGCTCTTCTTTCAGTGGGGGGAAAAGGGTATATTTAGTGGACTCTTGTGGTGAAGGAATCATTAAAAGTAAAGTCCAAGTGCAGAAACTCTGTGCTCCTCCACTTGTGGCACCTTAGAGACTAATAAATTTATTTCAGCATAAGCTTTTATGGGTTAGAAACCACTTCATCGGATGCATGGAATGAAACATACAGTAGACAGATATTTATACAGTTAGAGAAACATAAGATTTATGAGATTTATAAGATTTATGTCCGTTTATTCTTTTGCATAGAGACTGTCCGGTTTGGCCAATGTACATGGCAGAGGGGCATTGCTGGCAAATGATGGCATATATCACATTGGTAGATGTGCAGGTGAATGATCCCCTGATGGCATGGCTGATGTTATTAGGTCCTATAATGGTATCACTTGTCTCGATATGTGGACAGAGTTGGCATCGGGCTTTGTTGCAAGGATAGGTTCCTGAGTTAGTGTTTTTGTTGTATGGTGTGTGGTTGCTGGTGAGTATTTGCTTCAGGTTGGGGGGCTGTCTGTAAGCGAGGATTGGTCTGTCCCCCAAGATCTGTGAGAGTGAGGGATCATCTTTTAGGATAGGTTGTAGATCTTTGATGATGCGCTGGAGAGGTTTTAGTTGGGGGCTAAAGGTGATGGCTAGTGGCGTTCTGTTATTTTCTTTTTTGGACCTGTCCTGTAGTAGGTGACTCCTGGGTACTCTTTTGGCTCTGTCAATCTGTTTTTTTACTTCAGCAGGTGGGTATTGTAGTTTTAAGAATGCTTGATAGAGATCTTGTAGGTGTCTGTCTCTGTCTGAGGGATTGGAGCAAATGCAGTTGTATCTTAGGGTAGGTCTACACTTACCCGTCGCGTCGGATCGATATTCTGGGTTCGATTTATCGCGTCTTGTCTAGACGCGATAAATTGAACCAGGAAGTGCTCCCCCGTCGACTCTGGTAATCCAACTCGATGAACGGAGTAGACGGAGTCGACGGGGGAGCCTGCGTGCCGCGTGTGGACCCCGGGTAAATGCTTTTTCATTCGAACTAAGATAGTTCGACTTCAGCTACGTTATTCACGTAGCTGAAGTTGCGTATCTTAGTTCGAATTGGGGGGTTAGTGTAGACCAGCCCTTAGAGCTTGGCTGTAAACAATGGATCGTGTGGTGTGTCCTGGATGGAAGCTGGAAGCATGTAGGTAAGTATAGCGGTCAGTAGGTTTCCGGTATAGGGTGGTGGTTATGTGACCATCGCTTATTAGCACAGTAGTGTCAAGGAAATGGACCGCTTGTGTGGACTGGTCTAGGCTGAGGTTGATGGTGGGATGGAAATTGTTGAAATCATGGTGGAATTCCTCAAGGGCTTCTTTTCCATGGGTCCAAATGATGAAGATATCATCAATGTAGCACAAGTAGAGTAGGGGTGTTAGAACAACTCTTCCTCAGCTCTCGTCGCCTAAGTCAGCCATAAAAATGTTGGCATATTGTGGGGCCATGCGGGTACCCATGTACATTGGCCAAACCGGACAGTCTCTACGCAAAAGAATAAACGGACATAAATCTGACATCAGGAATCATAACATTCAAAAACCAGTAGGAGAACATTTCAACCTCCCTAATCACTCAGTGACAGACTTGAGGGTAGTAATTTTGCAGCAAATAAAGTCCAAAAACAGACTACAACGAGAAGCTGTTGAACTCGAATTGATATGCAAACAAGATACCATCAATTTAGGATTAAACAGAGACTTGGAATGGTTTGGCCATTACGTTAATTGAATCTATTTCCCTTAAGTTAACGATCCTCATTCACACCTGTGTGTCAACTGTCCACATTGGCCATCTTGTTTATCACTTCAAAGGTTTTTCTTCCCCTGCTGTTATGGTTCCTCTCAATTAATTAGCCTCTTAAGGTTGGTATTCGCACTTCCACCTTATCATGTTTCTCTGACTGTATAAATATCTGTCTACTGTATGTTTCATTCCATGCATCCGATGAAGTGGGTTCTAACCCATGAAAGAATATGCTGAAATAAATTTGTTAGTCTCTAAGGTGCCACAAGTATTTATTTATTTCTTATTTTCTTTTTGCTGACACAGACTAACACGGCTACTACACTGTAACCAAAGTTTAAAGTGACTAGGTCTACCACCATGCTTTGGCCAAACTACAATTAAACATTTGTTTTAAAAAGAAAACAAAATTAGTTTCTCTCAGACTGAATTATTGTAGTGTCTGTCTGTGAGAACTGAATTGAAGTCAGCTGACAAAGAAGCATATTCTATCCCCAGTGATCCACATATGAATCAAGGAGAGTATAAGCTCTATAGGACTTACCAGAATGTGACAAGGAACACTTCAGATGGGAAGAAGGATACCCACAGCTGTTAGATGGGGTTAGGCTGGGAGGCAGCCTACTCATCCAAAGAAGGCTGAAGCCTGGAGTCACCCCAGCTCACTTGAAAACATTCAGATTTAAGGAGAGTTTCTGTTGGCATGCAAAAGTGAAAATCATCCCACAGAAGGGAGATAGACGACTGAATCTGTGGTGTAGTTCACTTGAACTGGTTTCAAATTTAGCCAGCTTGGCCTACATTGACTGAATGATTCATGAACCACAGCACACCTGAGCTGTGCTTGTGATGGAGGACAAACAAATGGCTACATTATGAGCTATTACCCTAATTAGGAGGGCCAAAACAGCTTCTTCTCTCCTCTTGGCTCTAAGTGGGGGATGGAATAATTTAAAAGTTAACTTGACTTCATTTACATGTTGTAACAAGGGGAAAACATAAATTTCCCATAAAGATATTTAGATTTTTTCATACCAAAAACCAAAAAACATGATTTTTGAAACACAAAAACATTTGGGTTTTGGCAAAAATGTTCATTCTCAAAAACTGAAAATTTTAAACTGATTTTCTTTTTTAAGAAAAATGTTTTGGTTGTTTCTGGTTGTTATTTTTTGTCAAAACAAACCAAAAGTTTGGCAGGGGTCGTGCCTGTAAAAAGATTGAGAACCCACTGCCATAGGGAAAGTTTATTCCTAACCCTATGCATTAGTACTTATCTTATATCTCAATATCTAAGGATTTATATCCTTTAAAAAAATCTTTATATCCTACTTAATGTAACTGTGAATATCCTTATTATCCATATAAATCTCCAGTCTATTTAAGTCCTGTTAAGCAACTCAATATCTTGTAGAAATTAGTTCCACAGGTTAAATATATGTTGTATATAGAAGTATTTTTGTTAATTAATTTTATATTCATTGCCTTTCACTGTCATTGAATGCCTTCTGTTATTGTATTATGAGAAAGGGTAAATGTTCCATCTTTTTTGTCTTGTCTATAACTAAACACTCCAATCTGTCAGCATAAAGAAGTCTCTCCTTGGCTCTAACCATTTTTATTACTGATTTTTGAACGTCTTCTGTTTCTACTACACACACACACACAGAGGTTGACTAGAACTGAACACAATACTCTAGGTGAGGACATGCCATTGATTTAAACAATGGTATTATAATACCATTTGTATTATTTTCTATCCCTTTATTTAATTTGAACATATCCTAACATTTTCTTTGGGTTTTTGATCATCAGTGCATACTGAACAAGGTTTCATTAAATTGTCTAACAATGGGGCACCCCAATGTTTTTGCCATGATGAAGACTCACCATTTATTTCTACTGTTTGTTTTAAATAGACCCATGTTCAGATGGAAGGAGGATGGCCCACTGGTTAGGGGCACCAGCTTAGGGTATGGAGATCTAGGTTCTGTTTCCTGTTCCACCACTGGCTTTCTATGTGATATTGAGTAAGTCACTTAGACTCTCTGAGCCTCAGTTTGCAAACCTGTAAAATGCAGACAATAGTACTTCCCTACCTCACAGCAGAACTGAGGCACTCAGATACTATGGGAAGAGTGGCTACATAGTTATGAAAGATGGGGTGCTGAATGACAAATGCTTATTTCCTTTATGTTTGCAATATGCAATTTAGAAACATTAATTCTGTGTTTAAAAATAAATATTTGGGGAATGAGTAGGGAGGGAGAATTATACTAGCTATATTCTGAACAACCAAGACTCTTTGCAATCCGCTTTAGGAATCCCCTTTAAATAATACAGAATAACTGTTCAGTTTTCTTCCAATGAATACATGCTCCCATCAGCTTCTAGTATATGCATCTATACTCCGATGAAGACTAGACACAGTTTTCATGTTTCAGAATACTGGAAAGTACAGTAAGTAGACAATTTGGAGCTGCTTCTCTTATAGGTGCTTTCTCACAGGGCCTCTGTTTTATGAAGGTTTAGTTTTTACCTAAGAGAATGTTCTTAATCAGTAAAAAAACAAATGGAAATCTTAAATATTGTAGTCACTACTGAACTATTGAATATTATTTCCATTCAGATTCACTGATCCTTTCATTCATACCATCTTTTCAAAGTTTATTTAATGGGTCTATACTGTAAATACAAAAAGAACCTGGTGGTTTCAGTTTCAGTGTAGAATATCTAACTTTCAGTTTAAGTAATGCATAATCTGGTTTGTTAATCCATGGTGGTTATACGATCTATAGAATAGGGATAGCTGTAACGTTAAGGTAGTAATTATACCTACAGCATACTGTCAGGGAACAAATACTTTTGAATCATTAAACATTTCTTTTAAATTGGAATAACTATAGAGCCTGTGGAGAAAACATGACTAAACAGAGCAGACTTTATTAAGGGTATGTCTACACTACAGCAGCACACCTACGGCACTTCTGCTGTGTTGCTGAAGCATAGACACTTCCTATATCAGTGGAGGGGAGTTTGCTGTCAATGTAGGTAATCCACCTTTCTGAGAGGCGGTAACTAGGTTAACAGAATAATTTTTTTGCTGACCTAGTTGCATCTATAGTGGGGGTTAGGTAAACTCAACTACACAGCAGAGGGTATGAAATTTTTCACAGCCCTGAGTGATGTAGCTAGATCAACCTAAATTTTAGATGTAGACGGGCCTGAGGAGGAGTATAGGACTGAAGAGGTTCAAATTTTCTGTGCATATGCTGGTAACTGTTTTCATGTGTTACTTCAAGTGAATCAAACAAATTAAATACCAGTCAGTCATTTCACATCCATTTATTATTTATTTAGTGCAGTTGGTTTGTGCATGCCACATGAGCCATATTTATAGCTGCTTAACTCCAAGGTTTGCTTTCTATTTGGGATTTATACCGCCAGTATTTTCCCCCTCCTTCTTGGAAATATTATCCTCTTGCCTCAGGCTAATCCATCTCTCTTGAAAACAAAGCTTGAGTTTAACAGCTTTGCTTCTTGGAGGCCTAACGATAGATGTCAAAAAAACCTTAACAATTAGGGTTTTGTTCAGTTAAACACCAAGGCTTACTGCGAAGTTTGTGTTATGCAACTTTCCTGTTCAACTTTTATAAAGGAGTCATAGTACTGTATGTAAGGAGCTTCTAAATAAAATTCCTATGTCACACCACCTCATATTATAAGGTAAAATGATTACAGAACCTTTGCATGCCAAAAATTATCAGTGCATTTGAGTTTCCTGTAGATAAGATGGACAAATAAGTTCTCCGGTGGAATCAACTTTTAAAATCAACTTTATGGGTTTCAAGGAGCTGTGGTTTTGATCAACGCCCTATTGGTGCATTATCTTGGCCCTATTGGTGCATTATCTTGTAACAAATTATTAATCTATTTACTACTTGGCATATTCATCAATGTGAAGTGCTGTGCTGAAGTGTAAGGAAGGAATGTGTACAGGATTTTTTATTTTAAATGTATAGTTCACGTATAGAGTGCTGAAAGGCAACAGAAGTAGAGCAAAGCAATTTTTTTGACAAACATTTTTCAGCAAAAAATGCATTTTTCAGAGCTCCAAAACGATTCATAAATTCAGGTCTAATTCGACAAATGGTTTCAACCAAGAAAAAAAACAGTCAAAATGTTTCATTTCAACAGTTGTTTCATTTTGACTTTTTCCTCTTTTAAAATAGTATTGTGAATTCAAGTTTGGCCAATTAACCTCCTCCCCTCCCCACCCATCACAAAGACACCAGAAAATGGCCAAATTCACCTAAACCTTTTTGGTCAACCCAAAATGAATAAAAATACAGGGGAAAAACGTATTTCAAATTGACCCAAAACATTTCAGTTGACCTGAACCAAATTTTTCAATTAAAATAGGAAGTTGCAATTTGAAACAAACCAGATTTTTTTTTTTTTTTTTTTTGGTATTTGGTCCCAGAACTGAAAATCCATTATTAACTCAGGTCTAGACAGAAGAAAGTCTAATTTTCCCGAATTATGCTTTCAGTTTGAGTGACTGAAGAGACTTGTCTTCTCCTAAGGCCTGATCCAAAGTCCAGTGGACTTTGGATCAGTCCCCTAGTGCTAACCTTCCATCGTCCACTTCCTAAAAAAAGTAAGATTAAAATATTAATTGGAGAAAACACCTCAAAAATGAACAGCATTTTATATGTATACTTGCAGAGTAATCCCAAGGCAGTGCAGTTAGGACATTTAGGCTATGCCTTCACTGCAGAGTTAACTCCTCTCAAGTTAGCCTAGCTAAAAAGAGAATGGCCATACTGCAAAGAGACATTTGAACTACATAGGGTATACCTACACTGCAATCGCAGGGTGTGACTGCAGCTCATATACACATACACAAGCTAGCTTTAATCTAGCTAACACAGAGACTGGAGCACTGAAGTCTGTGCTGCTACTGTTTCACCATGGGCTGTACTTGCCCACCCAGAACCCTGATAATTACCCAAACAGAATATGCCATACAGCAAAAAGGACCTTTTTGCCAATATAACTACATCAAGACTTGGCCTTTTGCCAGCACAGCCATGTCAGGGGATAGGAGGGAATTGCACCTCTGACTAACACAGATATGGCCGCAAAAGTTTAAGTGTAAACCAGGCCTAAAATCATTACTTAAAACAATTTAGTGAAACCAGTGAACCCCCTGATGTGGGCACTCTTATTCCTTTCTAAAAAGAGATTATTTTGAGTTAGCTTAAACCAACTCTTAATCAATTTACAATGAACCAAAGTAAGCTGGGTTCACACTTAAATGAGTATCTATACTGCTTTAACTGAATCTGTTTAAAAAAAGAAATTTTAATCACAACTTAAATGAGTGCTCAACTTTCTTTCAACAGGCAGTGTAACTTGGATAGAGCACTAGACTGGGACTCTGGAAACCTGAATTCCATTCATAGTTTTGTGACTGGGTACAATTGGGCATGTCATTTCCCTCTCTGTGCCTCAGTTTCCCCCACATATGTGAAGTACAGATAATACTTACCTCCTTTGTTTTCAGACCTACTTATAAAAAACACTCTATAAGAGCTAGGAATTATGATTTCTTGTGTAGACAAGGCTCAAGTTTCAAAAGCATCACAACAGCAAATCCAAACACACAAGAAGAGTTGCTCAAGAAAGTCTATGATGGACAGAGCAGACAGGAGAGACCTGAGATAGGCTATTTACTCTTGGGTCAGTTACTCCCTCCTGCCTCTGGCCAGCACCAGAAAGAAACGTCAGATAATGGAAACTTTGAACATTTGAGTATGTAACAACATGTGTCATCCCCTTGCACCCCTTTTGCAGCCCAGTCTGGCAATGTGGGCATGCCCTGCCTTAATTTCCCTCAGTCAGGGCAATAATAGGTTCACTTGAACAGTCCAGGGTAAGGAGAAGCCTACACACATTAACAGAACAGCCTGTCCTGTTTTAATAAGATTTCATGAGAGGAGCAATGACAATAAATACTTCATAAGGTCTTCACCTCAGGACTCTGGTTCAGAGCTCCCAAACGAAGTTCACCAAACAAAGTCCCTGAGTCTGATTAGGCAAGTCTCCTGCAGACAGAGAGAAATCACCACTCACTGCACCTTGCATGGCTTCTACTCCCCTCTCCCTTGCTCAGCTTCCTGTTCAGCCTTCTGGTGGCACTGGGGGAATATCAACCACCGTAGCTCTACAGACCTAGGTTCTAGATCCCAAGCCCTTAGCACCCTTAGAGTGCTGTTCCTGTTTAAATAGCTCAGCTCTAAGGCAGGGCACAGCATCCTTGATTACACGCCCCCAGACTGTTCCAGCCATAAACCCAGTCTGTCCCTTAAAGGGGAAGTAGATTCCTTCACAAAGTGTTTCTTTTGTTTTCTTTCTTTCCTTACACCAGGTTAGGCGGGAGGTAACTGTGGGGGCAGAAAGACAGGAGGACAAGAGATGATGTAAGAGGGCACCTTTATCCCAGGTTACCATAAGGAATTGACAAGTCATGGTTACACTGGTAGCAAGAAGGTCAACTGGATAGAGTTTCCATTTTTAAAAATGGAATTACCAAAACATTTGCCAGTGATCACCCTCATCATTTTGCTCATACAAAATATTCCTTTCCCTTATCCTTCCATTTCTTGTCTTTTTAGATTGTAAGATCTTCAGGTCAGTGACTTTATTCATTTTGTGAATCATCTATTGTGTCTTCAATGAGGTACAAATAATAAGTAATCAATTATTACAATTTTTCTCCTATAGATTTGTGCAGTTGGGAGATCACCCATATCTCCATGTAATTTCTCAACATTCTTGCCCTTTAAAAATAATACAATTTTTATTATAGTACTTGACGGAAGTTTTCAGAAACATTTTAAAATGTGTTATGTTGCATGAGAACTGTGTGTGCTGTGGGATTGTCTATACTGGGGAAAAGGTGTGTTTTTAACACGTTAGCCAATGTATTAAAGTCCCAATGAAGACAAGGCAGTTGTAGTACTAACAGGTGTTATCTGGTCAAGATAAATTCTAGACTCCCCCATAGTTTTAACATGTCAGCTGGTCAAGGTAAAACCTATGATTGCCTTGTCTTCATTAGGAATTTAACATATATTAATTAGTGTTTAAAAATATACCTTTTTTCCTAGTGTAGATATTTACCTTTTACATACAACCAGGCTAATACTAGGGATGGTCTTCTTCACTCAAGAGTACAGTGATTATTTGCAGTGGACTCAAAGCAGAAGCTGGAAGAGTCACCAGAAAAACATACACATGCATGATATTTTCATCAATTGTTTTATATTCTTCTCCCTATCCTAGTCAGTATACAGTCCATTATTCTCTATTGCTGTAATTTGTTTTTCTTTACGTCTGTGAAGGTTATTCAGAAATAGCAGAGGGACAGTGTAATTTTAAGCTAAAATTTGGGTTCCATTTTTTAAAAAATTATTTTTACATAGTTCTGAGAATTCCAATGAAAACCAGTCAGCTGGTTTTTAAATTTAGCTGTTACTCCTGCAGTAGTGGACTTCCAGACACAATGGGATTTTGCTTTGCAGAGGTTCTTACACTTATTTTCATAGTGTGGACCACATCTTCAGAGAGATTTTCCAGTGAACTGCCTCCATAACCATTCACAAACACATACTGTACCAGCCCTGTGACAGTTACTTTTCCATGTAAGTAATATTAAGCAGCAATGTAGTCTAGCTGTCTTTAAGTATGATTTAGCAGCTGGATACAAAGACAGCACGATGTGACATGTTTGCTCTCCACAGACCACCAGCAAGTGCTCCATGGACTACAATTTCAGAGCCACTGTGTTAGCATATGGGAATCAGAAAGTTAAACTGACTAACCAGCCCAGTTTAGTTTCACTATACAAGCTGAATGAGTTGAAAAATAAACAACATAAACCAAAATACCTCATTTTGAATGATCCAAG
This sequence comes from Chelydra serpentina, assembly GCA_037349315.1. Taxonomy (NCBI): domain Eukaryota; kingdom Metazoa; phylum Chordata; order Testudines; family Chelydridae; genus Chelydra; species Chelydra serpentina. Next base: position 25,943,114 of record JBAIAC010000048.1, read on the forward strand.
ATGTATCTATTTTACATCTGATTAAGTGAGCTGTAGCCCACGAAAGCTTATGCTGAAATAAATTTGTTAGTCTCTAAGGTGCCACAAGTAATCCTGTTCTTTTTGCTGACACAGACTAACACAGCTGCTACTCTGAAACCTATTTTATTTTGACTGTCATTTCAATGAAACAGAGCTTTCCCATGCCAAGACACGCTTCTGCAGTGATACAGGTGAGTCCTTCCACAGTTTTCACCTACAGATGGAAATTGCCCATCTTCTCCTCCACAGATCAGACTGATGGTTACCGCCCCTGCCAGGAAAACAATGTTGTCCTTCTTGTGACTGATCTATGCTCCAGAAATAGGTCAGCTTAACTACATCACTCAAGACTGTGAAAAATGTTGTGCCCTTTGCACTGTAATTAAGCCAACTTAAGTTCCACTGCAGACACAGCTAAGTCAACAGAACAATTATTCCATCAACCTAGCTACCACCTCTTGGAGAACTGGATTTACTACAGCAATAGAAGAACCCCCTGTGCTGCTGTACTATTTCTAGTGCAGACATACCCTTGGAGTCCAATTCCTCTATTACCCTGGTCCCAAACTCCATGCCATCTACCTGCGAGTTAACAATCACTTTTCTTCAATTCCGGTGCCCCAATTCCAGAGCCTCCACACCTATGGCAGTTCTTCATGCTTCTTGTGACTCTTTTCCCATAGTTCACAATTCAAGGGTTCTTCAAGAGGGCTCCCCACAATGCTCCACCTCCATTACCTCTGCTGAGCAGTTTCTCAGGGGAACCGCCCTCTACAAAAATATAACCCTTTTTTCCAGGCTCAGCCTGCCCCAACTGGGTTGATTCTCCCGCTTTGCCCAGAGGGAGACAAGAGCCTTCAGTAGGTTCCCCAACACTGACCAATTCCCTCAAACAGCTCTCAGCCACAGCACTCTCCTATTAGCTCTCTGCACTGTTACCTCAACTGCTGCTCAATCAGGTCTCATACAGGCAACTCCCTACAGTTTCTCCCTGCTCCCCTTTCTCAGCTGCTGCCTGAGTCTTCGCAGAAGCCAGGTGCTCTCTATCATGCGCCATTGCAAAGCAACTAACTAGTCATAGGTTGAACCTGTTCCAACTTAAAAGGGCCAGTCACCCTTTCACACAGTGTATTAGCAAACAAGAGGAAGATTTTGCTTCTTTCTGCAAAATGCTCCATGCTGCACTCTAAATGCACTGACTTAAATGAGAAAGCCTTTAGGATCAAATCCTCTTGCCACTGCCCAGCCTGGGTAATCAGGCCACATTGTGAGGGAGTCCCTGGGTAGCCTGTTAGAGGGGAACAGATTCCTCCCACCAAAGCCAACAGAGCAACAGATGAGCCTTAGGGCCATTCTTATGTTATGTTCTTATGCTAGTGGCCACTATTGCAGCCTCCAGACTGAAGAAACCTGAGGAGAAGCAGGTGAATCTGTGTAGTTATAGATCCACCAGCCCTGCAGCTGCTGCTGCTCCCTGAAATCCCCTTGCATGTGGTGGCATAGGGGAGCACAGCTTGGCACTGTAGTCCCTTGTGTGGTGTTCCTGAATCTCACACACGCAGTCTGTGTTCAAGGCCTTTCCTGGCCACAGGGAAGGTGGTCAGCATTTGCCTAGTAGTACTTAATCCTGTAGTGTAAACTCAAGCAGTACCATTTATTCAGTGGGACCATTCATGGAAGTAAACACTATACCTTGCTATATATATAGAGAGAGAGAGAGAGAGAAAGCAAGTAAGGGCATGTCTACACATGGAGTTGTTCCTGATTAACTGTTCCTAATTAACTCCATGTGTGAACACTCCTATGAGTGTCTTTTCCTGGTTAGCTTAACCCAGTGGTTTAAGATGAACAGGAGCAAGGCACTCTTATTCTGGAATAAGAGTTAATTGAGAACAACTCCAGGTGTAGACAAGCCCTTAGTGCTTAGAGGATGAAACCCTTAGGGCCCAATAATATGTGGTGCAGAGTGCACTTAGAGAGATACTTGGCTGCCTAAACATTCATTAACTAAAAGTAGTCATTACTTCTCAGGATCAGGACCGCTACAAGAAAATCCTGTGGAAGATATATGTCAATGTTATTACCACTGGAAGAGTAACAAAAGTGTGCAAAAATAAAACAATGCAACAAAAATTGTAGTTCAGATTTCAACTGTGAATTTATTAAATTAAAAATGCCATTCTAAAATACCAATTTGATGTTATGTTACTTTTCTTTATGCATTTGAGGTTTTATTAAACCTTGCTGTATTCCCTCCCAAACTATCGTGATCAACAAACATTTTTGTTTTAAAATACAAAGAGTTGCCAACAATCTAACTCAAACATTATTTATGAACAACAGTTGCCATTCCTTACCTGAAAGCAATAAATATAATACTATAACTCAGTAAAATGACAAGTAGAAGTTGGCAGGATTTGGCCCTTTGCCCTGTGAAGATGTGCGGATGTTCAGCAATGTTGTGTGTATCCCTTTCATTTACAGTGTGTAGTGATATTCCTGGAGGGAGCCTTTTTCTGTTGATCATTTCTTGCACATCTTCACTTTTGATTTCTTTATTGACATTATCTTATTTTAAAAGGGCCTGATCCAAAACCCACTGAAATTAATGGGAGGCTTTCCAATATTTCTCTGAATCTCTAAAGATGTGGGGTTGGCTATTCAGCTGATATAAATTGTCATATCTCAATTGACTTCAGTGGAGTTATGATAATTTACACTAGCCGAAGATCTGGCCCTCAGCTGCGTGTTGGTAAGCAACTCCTGTGAGATAATGCAACAGTTTAAGGAGCTACTTAAGAGACTACGTGGCCAATACCTTGTTTCTTCATTTCCTATCTTTGGAGATCACTGGGCTATATTCCAACTTTCCAGATTTTTTACATTTCAGTCACTTCAGTAAGTTTAACCTCTGTTACAAAAAGGCTTGATTCATTTCCAAATTAAAATTCTCCTGTTAAAAGAAGTTAAGCACTCCTATCATTTTTATTCACTTGCAATGATCATATTATTATAAATTACCATTAACCATTCACACTATTCTAAGCGCTTGAATTTGATTGTGGTTCTCTGCATGTGAATTATATCCTTTAACAATACCTGAAACCTTCAATTTAAACTAATAAGGGTGCTGGGATAAGCAACTGATAATTATTTCTCAGTATTAGAATGTTTCCGATGTTCTAAAATTTAGACATTTTCTTTGAAAATGACCTTTTTTTATATTATCCCCCCTCAGAAATTTGAAATGTTTTAGATATTTAACCTTAAGACTTTTCATTTTGTTTTTCATAATTTCATGAGTTTTTTTCATTTGCAGCTCTAAAAGAAACATCTGTATCACACATATAAAGTCAAATCACTAGTTCACTTTTGTTTTAGAACCTTCGTGACAGATGAAGGAAGGTCGATGGTGCTAGTAAGTTGAAAGCAACTTAACAGGAATTACTGTTCCTCCAGTCTTTGCTAGTGGAGTTTTCACTAAAGCCTGCTACTCATTTGTGGATAGGTGCTCATTTACAGAAGGTGAATGGGAGGCCAGGAGCCATCGTTTCCACAATTGGTATTTTAGTCTGGATGAAAACCTGCACGTCTGTATGCATTTTTAAATGATCAGAATGAAATGGAATATGAGACAGAGAACAGTGTTTTGAGTAAGGTTAACCTACCGTTAGTGCTGTAAGTGAGAGTATCCTTACAGCAACAGAGGTAGAATGGAGTGCTTTTCCCTGCGGCAAAGCCTTTCACTGCGGGGAGGAAAGACTCCTGCAGGCAGGAGGCAGAGGGAAAAGGCTGAGTCTTTCCCAGTGCCTCCTCTCTGCCAGAGCCTTTCCCCATGGCCCGAGTCTTTCCCCCCTCCACGGAAAGGTTCCAGCAATGGGGAGCTGACAGAGCCTTTCCTCACTGTGGGAGTATTGGAAGGGGCCTAGTATCAGGGAGCTGCGGGAGACTTTCCCCACCTCCAGAGTCTTTTTTTGTGGTGAGGAAAGGTTCCAGCAGTGGGAAGACAGTGGGACACTACATTGCTAAAAAGAGCAGTGTAGACAGGGACACACAGATTGGGCAACTAGAGAAGCATGTAGGTTATGTACTCGAGTACAGACCCACATCCTTCAGGCGTGTCTTTACTCACCTAAGCTGCACCTCACTGTCTATGCTGCTATTTATATCCATGCTAGGTAGACTATATACTTATGTACGCTACACACTGCCAAAAGAAGGAGTAGACGCACTCATAGCGCAGAGATACTTCAATGTGTACATGAGGGGGCTAGCACCAATGGCAGGCACAATATGGCTGAGAACACTGCACCTTCCCCCTAGGGTAAAGGCATGTTTTTTCTATGGTTTGGAACAGGGTCTGTTTGCTGATATAGTCAAAAGGAGGTGTTAAAATTGTGTATTGTTGTAATGTTAATGTTACAAATGTGTTGATTGTGTTATATATACACTCTTGTGAACTATACAATGTATATCTGTAAAATGATAAACTTTTCTGTGTGAGGGCAGCGGATTGCCTTCCAATAATACTCTGGTATTGTGTTAGAGCATGATTCTGAAATAAATAGGAGGTTTGGGTATGAAGCAAATATGGGACCGGGTCCTTCTGAAAGGAATGAGTGGGCTTGTCACAGAAAATTTAGAAAACAAAACAGGGGGAAAATTAGAGTTTTACAACTCTCTCAGGCAGGTCAAGGAAGATGGTGCTGAGAGGAAAGCCTTGGGAAAGCCCAATTGCTTTTCCTCTTTGCTCAGAGAGTTTATGGTTAGGCTTGCAAGCTCTTGTACTTCAAAAATGTATTAAAACTGCTTTCAGCGAATGTCCCAAAACTATTCTTTCTTCTATCATTTCATTAAACTAAAAGTATCAAAGTAGACCGACAAAAATATCTTTGAATTCTTTGATTTGTTATAATTTTTATCTGTGCTTATTCGCTGTTGTTTATGACAAAGAATCACAACAGCTATTGCATTAGAAAAGAACACTAAGACCTTTTCAAATGTCAAAAGGTTCCCAAAACACACTTCATTATTTTAGGCTTGTTTTAAATATTCCTTTCATAAATTCATTTCATTCTCATGTATTTTAATAACACCTTTAAGTTTTGAAATTGCTACATGGCTCTTAAAACTACAAACTCCATCATGATGAATGTAAATCTTTCAAGAGTGAATACATTTTCTGCAGTATTCACAATCATAAATCCTATTTTTCTAAAGTAACTTGAAGAATAAATCATCAAGTTTTACCATTATCATCTATTTCAGGTTGTACAGTAATATTCAGGAAATCTAGGCACATTTACACTGTTTGCAAAATATCAAAACAATTTTACCTTTTATTCTAAAGAGCCAAAACTAGTCATTCTAGGCTTATTTCAGTTTCTTACAAGCTTTTAGGATTTGAAGTCACTCAACCACTTAGTCAGAGAAAATAACAACTCACATCTTCCTGAAATTAGGAGTATAAGAGTCTCATATGATTCAAATTAGCATCAGGAAATGCATCTCTAGTTTTCCTATCACTGCATCATCCAAATGCTTCTAAAATAGCTACATCTGGCCCATTCCTATTATTTAACCAAATGTCCTATTACACCAAGAAAACACACCTTAAAACAAAATCCCTACAGGTTGCAATGACTGCTTAATACTGTGCATACAGACATGAGCTCTTCCACCTGTGCAGTGGGTAGCAAAACATCTCCCACTGTGACGCCCCAGTGTAGGTTTTAATTACCCAGTTAACCTTAACGAGCATATAATTTCCTATTCACCTTCCACCGGCCTAGAAATTATTTTTGTCAGCTCTTGAACTTTCATGAAAACCTGGCTGTTTTATTAATACTGTCGCTGGCTAGGGCACTGCAGAGCACAGTGACAGCCGCTGCTGGAGAGGGAGGGAGGCAGTCGGGAAGATTTCCCTCCCAGTACAAAAGTATATTATTAAAACAAACTTCTCATTATGTAGCTGCTCTCCAAAGAAATAAAAATTCGTTGGGGAATAATTGTCTCCAGCACTAGATCCTCATCCCCTCCTCTACACACACACACCCTTCCCTCCCTCCACACCATCAGCACCACCCTAACATGAAAAGCCACGCGAATAGCCCACCGGGCTTGACCCAGCCAAGAGCTGAAGTTCGGACAGTCCAGTGAAAGGGTCCTAAAAATCCAGCTGGCGTGGGAGGGGGGGAGCCAAGGGACCGCCTGCCAGGGCACAGATGGAGACGGGGCCCCAGGGAAGAGCTAGCCCTTGGCTGGCAAGACTGATGGATCAGAGGCTTTTGCAACCTAGCTAACAGGAGCCACCCAGCACTGAGCCCCCGCCGCTCCCTGGCATTGATGCCACTCACCTTTCCCTGCCGCTGCCTCTTACCGCTCCGCTCCCGGGCTGCAACTTCCAGCCCTTCCCCAAACTGCCATCTTCCAAGGAGGGGAAGGGAAAGTTGCCGCGGCTGCCGGGGGCTAGCTGGCCATGGCCCGGGCGGCGCGCGGGCAGGCGCCGGGGCTGGCTCTGTGTGTGCGGGGCTGAGGGGCGGCAGCTCGCGGGGAGAGAGGGAGGCAGCCGCGGCTGCAACCAGCGAGGGGCTGAGCGATGTGAGCACAGCCCGTGGCGACACAAGGAGGATTTGCTAAAAATAGCCCCTCGCTACCGGGAGGAGGAGAGGCCGGCGGGCTGAGCCAACCCGCCCCGCCGCTGTGGGGGCGAGCGCGCGGACGGGGAAGGGAGGGGGCGAGATCGGGGAGCCCGGCCCGGGGGTGGGGGATGTTCTAAGGGGGGGAGGAGAGAGGCGCCTTCGGGGGCTAGGAATGTGCAGAGGAGGCGGCTGCCCGGTGCCTGGCTTGCTTGCCACGAGAGCTGGGTCCCCCGGGGCGTGCAGCCCTGGCTAAAGCCCAGGCGCGGGTCCTTGGCTGGAGACACAGCCTAGTGTAGCAGGCTGCTCCCTAAGTACAGTGACCCGTCCCTCCCATAGCCCCTGGGGTGTGGCTTGCCTGGCCCTGCGCTTTGCGGCGCCCAAGGTACAGCCAGGGGTACCTAAGGAAAGCGGCTGGGCTTTCGCAGGTGCACTGCGAGTGGAGCCCCTCTTTTGGGAGATCATCCCATCTCCTCACATCTGCCTTCCCACTACAGCCTGTAAAGGAAAGGGAGGGCGCTGACCCAAGTGCCACAAAGTTCTCCTTAACCTCCCCTGGGAACCTGATTTACCTTGGCTTTTTGTTGTTGTTTTTTAAATCCAACCCTCTCTTTGTCTATGCTGCTCTTTCTCTTCATGTATGTCTTGGTGGTGGTACCCACGGTGAGAGGACTAATGTAAACAAGGCACCAGCAGCCACCCTGCTTTCCCCTGCTGCCTTCTGTAGACCTGCACTTTGCAACGCTGGCAGCTGGCCCACATTAGCACTTTCACTAGGGCTGCAACTGGTGGATCTGCGACAGTGGAACGTTTTAGGGGTAGAGCGTAATGAAGACACCAGTCGCCGAAGGAGAAGTCACCTCCTGGGTGGCATCTTCCACTGGTTCTATCCATCTCTGACTTTCTAGTTATGGAAGAAGCATCCATCTTATCCAGCTACTTTGGCTTCCACTACAGAGTAGATAACTTCACTCCTCTGGGCCTTTACGGCTGCAGACCTTTTCATCTCCCACTTTTGCCTCCTTTTCTCAGGCTCCACTTTATTCTTTCTGCCAAACTGGTATGTTTGGAACAGTCTTACTGTCTTCATCCACAAGATGCCTCTCTTCCTCAAAAACTTTTCTTAAATCTCTCCTCTTCTAATAATTAATAATCCCCAAAGCCTCCCTCTCCTAAAATATTGTCCTATATATTGTTTTATATGCACTACAAGCTCTTCAGGGGAGAGAATGTGTTTTATGTATGTTTATATCTTAGACTCTCTTTTGCCTAGAAAAAAAGCAAGCTTCTACTTTTTATTTCTTCCCTTGCAGGAAGAGGATAGCCTCAAAAATTTGAACAATCCAAAAGCTCCTCAGATTTTTCACTAGCCTCAGCCCGGATACAGGCTTTGGAATTTTAATTTGGATTTATATTTGCTTGGTTTATTTCATTGAGAAATTCTCAAGTTCCTGGGAAACACATTTTATCTACATATTCATGTTGATGATTAGAAGAGAAGTTTCATCTATTTTAGTTGTTTCCTTTTGATTAAGAAAACAAATTTATTCTTACTTGTTTTCTTGTAGCTTGTTTTCAGGTTTTTTTTTCTTTCTGTGACAAAAATGTTAAAAGCTTCTTGCTGTACCTTCTTGCTTTTGTCTCTGACTCTGGCTGAGAATTGGTTCAGACTATGAGGTAACCCCTAGTTGCAGAGAAGGGGAATTGGAGCTTTTTGGCATGAATGTCCATCACATACACACAACCCTCTGGTGGAGCTCCCCTGTCTGAACACTCAGCAGGCTGGGGCCGACCTCAGCTGGGTTCTGTATGCTCTTTTAGCTTCCTGAGCAAAGGCAGGCATTGTCTCTCACTCTGGGTCCCTAGACAGACTCTCAGGGTACAGATCCTTTTCTAGCACCCCCTTCTGAGAGTTGAGATCCCCACAGTCGGGGTGAAATAGGTGCAGGGGCTCAAGCAATTAGGTGCCGCAGCTCAAGCAATTTTTTTACATAATTGATGCAGCAAGCCCAGATGTGCTGGGGCTATGAACTGCCAAGCATAGAGAAGGGCTGGGGCTCAGTCCTGGCAAGCCCTGACACAAATTAATCACTAGTCCATCTGCCCAGACCCTATGTCAAGAGCTGGCTTGTAAGAAGTGCCATTCCAGCACACCCCTTCATAGAAGGCCATGGCAATACAGCAGCTCTCTGCCTCAGCTTCCTCACATGATCCTCGGCCCACTTTTTCTGTAGATGTGACTTAGCTCTCCAGTCAAGTTGCTTCAGGGAGTTCAATCTCATCTGGGGTAACTGAGGCTAAGTCTACACTGCGCATCTTACAGCAGTGCCACTGTAAGATATGTAGTGTAGCCGCTCTTTATTGGCAGGAGAGAGCTCTTCTGCTGACAAAATAAAACCACCCCCAACAAGGGGCGGTAGCTTTGTAAGCAGGAGAGCATCTCCCACTGACAAAGCGCTGTCCACACCAGTGCTTTTCATCAGTAAAACTTTTGTCAGTCAAAGGAGTGTTTTTTCATACCTCTGACCGACAAACGTTTTACCGACGAAAGTGCAGTGTAGACATAGCCTGAGTCTTTTATTCAAAATTCAGGAGTGGTTTCACATGAATAGTTTGTGATAGTGTTTCACCTAGCATTTCATCTATTTGCTTCCCATCAGTTATAATGTCTTCATTAAGAGATCTGAGAGGAGCAGTCTCCTTGACTGAAGGACCTGTTACTTTCTTGATTTCATCTTACATACCTCTTAGATCTCCAATCTCAAAGGATGTTTGTATCTTCTCTCACAGATCGAGACAGTATGACTCAGCATATTGCTTTGCTCTTCATTGCAATGTGCTCTTGGCCATTCTGAGGTTAGCAAATGCCTCAGGAGAGGGGTTCATGTTGTGGTGGAGATATGCTGTGCCTTTTGCTTCAAGTACTGGACGCATATATTCAGAGTATGCTGCAAACCAGTTTGTATCTTCTACAGTCTTTTTACTAAAAGGTAAGGTTTCAGCTGTATGGATATTCATTCTGAGTGTGTTCCATGCTGCATCAGAATTCAGGGGAGGTACAGTCGATGACATAGCTTCCCTGAGATTCATAGTGAATTGAAGACATCTTCCTTCATCTTTTGTGTTGTTGATGTTAATGTGTCGGCAACAGCTTTGTTTGACATTATGGGATTTCTGTAGTGAAAGCCTTCGTTTTCAGCATACAAGCGTGCGGTCTGTGTCACAGTCTGCACTGTGAAAACTAAGAGTATGGAGAAGAACCTGTGTTTTCTGCAGGTGGCAATTAAATCCAGTGGTGCCAGTGTCCAGATCTGCGTGGTCTCCATGAGACCTTCCAGCAGTGACAGCCTTGGAAGTAGGTATTGGTAATGCACAGTCCTTGTGGAGTGCAGCATTCCAGTAGCCTTTGCCCATTGTTGTTCATTTTTCCACCTCCATGGTGGCCAATGCATAATGGCCACATCTCATGATCTGAGCCAACTCTAGCATTGAAAGCTCCCAGTAGATACAGTTGCTCACTCGATAGTAGTAGCTTATTGATAATGTTGTCAAGTTGCTGATAGAACAAGTCCTCTTCAGAGACGAAGGAAAGTGGTGGGGCATATGCACTGACAATATTGGCAAAGCCATCTGTAGTAAATATTTTAGTGACATGATATGTTCTGATGTTGCAACAGAACATTAGAACATGAGTACTAATGAGTGTTTTGAATACAGAATGCACCCTGTCTTCACAGCGGTCTTTCTCCATACCAGAAAAAAGTACAATGCATCTTGTGTATAGAGCCTGTGTCAGCTAGTCTGGTTTCAGAGAGAGTGACTACATAAATGTCTAACTTCTCCAGCTTTCTATCAATGTTGACAGACTTTCTAGAGTTATTGACCTCCTCTAGATAATTTGACACACCAGTGAAGATTGTCTTCACATTCCAACAAGCAACTCTGAAGAGGGAGACCAATGTATACAAACCTTTGGCGTGTATGCCCAGGCAGAAAAAATAAGGAGCCAGATGCTTACCTTAGGATCAAAGGCCTCCCTTTTGTGGTACCGACTTACCCCAAAAGCTTAGAGACCAAGACATCTGGAAGTCAGCATGGCTGCAGGAGATGCTGGAGGACAGAGCTGAGTTGCAGTGCCAAATATCTGACATTTTCTCTGCAGTTTAGCCAAGAACTACCTGCTGTAAGGCAGCAGCACCAGATGGAGTCATTCCTTTGTGGATATAGTTTTTCATTCCAATGGGTATCTGGTAGGGGGTTCATGGTTTAGCTGCTGAGCGCCTGACCCACGGCAGGTTGTACTGGGTTACGTGGTACCAGTAGCAGGCTTACATGCCTGACCTTATTTGAAAATAGACGCAAAAGACAAGGAATTAAGGGGAAAGGTATATAACAGAGTAAACAGATGCAAATGCAAATGTCATGATAGTTCCACAATTTCTGTTGTTGCTTTCTTTCAGTGTTTTTGTGTTGTTTTGTTTGTGTTTATTTATTTATTGTGGGAGGGGGTTGGGAGGGGTATTAGCTGAAGAGACGGTTACTCACCGTAGTAACTGTTGTTCTTCGAGATGTGTTGCTCATATCTATTCCAATTAGGTATGCGCGCGCGGCGTGCACGATCGTCGGAAGATTTTTACCCTAGCAACACTCGGTGGGCCGGCTGGCGCCCCCTGGAGTGGCGCCGTTACAGTGCCTGATATATACCCCAGCCGGCCCAGCGCCCTCTCAGTTCCTTCTTGCCGGCTATTCCGACAGTGGGGATGGAGGGCGGGTTTGGAATAGATATGAGCAATACGTCTCGAAGAACAACAGTTACCACGGTGAGTAACTGTCTCTTCTTCTTCGAGTGATTGCTCATATGTATTCCAATTAGGTGACTCCCACGCCTTACCTAGGAGGTGGGGTCGGATTGTGCTACAGCCGAGTGTAGGACTGCTGAACCAAATGCAGCGTCCTCCCTGGAATGCTGGACTATGGCATAGTGAGTGGTAAAGATGTGCACCGATGACCAGGTTGCTACCCTACATATCTCCTGTATCAGTATGTGCGCCAGGAAGGCGGAGGATGAGGCTTGAGCTCAGGTGGAGTGGGCAGTAGGGTGCATGGTGGGAACACCAGTCAAGTCATAGCACGTCCGGATGCATGATGTGATCCAGGACGAGATGCGTTGGGAGGAGACCGGAAGGCCCTTCATCCGGTCTGCCACGGCGATGAATAGCTGAGTCGTTTTCCGAAAGGGCTTCATCCGCTCGATGTAGAAGGCGAGGGCCCTACGGACGTCCAAGGAATGGAGTTGCTGTTCCCTTGGAGAGGTATGCGGCTTCCGGTAGAAGACCGGCAGAAAAATGTCCTGGTTGACATGAAAGGCCGACACTACCTTGAGAAGGAAGGCCGGGTGTGGTCGCAACTGTACCTTGTCCTTGTGGAACACCGTGTAAGGGGGTCCCAAAGTAAGCGCTCTGAGTTCAGAGACGTGCCTCGCCGAGGTGATGGCTACGAGGAAGGCCGTCTTCCAGGAGAGGTATAGAAGCGAGCAGGTGGCCATAGGCTCGAATGGGGCCCCCATGAGCCTGGTTATGACAAGGTTGAGGTCCCAAGTGGGGACCGGGTGGCGAACCAACGGGTGTAGTCGTTCCAACCCCTTGAGGAACCTGGTAACCATGGGGTTGGAAAAAATCGAGCGCCCATTCTCGCCAGGGTGAAAGGCCGAGATTGCTGCCAGGTGGACCGTCAATGAAGAAAAGGCCAGACCTTGGTCCCTTAGAGACAGGAGGTAGTCCAAAATAGTATGTACTGGCACCTGCGAAGGGTTAAGACCCCGAGGGCCGCACCAATAGGAAAAACGTTTCCACTTGGCCGAATAGGTGGACCTGGTAGAGGGCTTCCTGCTGTTCAGTAGAACTTGTTAAACCAGGCTGGAACAACATAGCTCGGATGGGTTCAGCCATGCAGCAGCCATGCTGTGAGATGGAGGGAGTGCAGGTCGGGATGATGGAGCCTGCCGTGCTGTTGCGTAATCAGGTCCGGCCACAATGGTAGAGTGATCGGGTCGGACGTCGAGAGTTCTAGGAGAGTGGTGTACCAGTGCTGCCTGGGCCACGCCGGGGCGATCAGAATTAGACGGCCCCCGTCCCTGCGTAATGTGAGCAGGACTCTGTGGATCAGCGGCACCGGTGGAAAGGCATAGGATAGGTGGTCTGTCCAAGGCAGGAGAAAAGCGTCCGTCAGGGAGCCTGGGGAGCGTCCCTGGAACGAGCAGAACGCGTGGCACTTCCGGTTCTCGCGAGTCGCGAACAGGTCTATGTGGGGAAATCCCCACCTCCGGAAAACAGAGTGGATAACATCCAGTCGAATTGATCACTCGTGCGCCTGAAAGGATCTGCTGAGGCGGTCCGCCAAGGTGTTCTGGACCCCTGGGAGAAAGGAGGCTACCAGGTGAATGGAGTGGGCTATGCAAAATTCCCACAACTGCGTTGCTTCTTGGCAGAGCGGGGAGGAGCGTGCCCCTCCTTGCCTGTTGATGTAATACATGGCCGTCGTGTTGTCCGTGAGGACCGCGACACAACGACCCTGCAGGTGCTGGGAGAAGGCTTGGCAGGCAAGTCGTACTTCCTGCAGTTCCCTGACATTGATGTGCAGGGCTAATTCCTGCGCCGACCACAGACCTTGCATTTGGAGGCCTTTCAGATGGGCTCCCCAGCCGAGCGATGACGCGTCTGTGGTTAGGGCTAGGGATGTCTGTGACGGATGAAATGGCACTCCTTCCAGCACTTTCTTGGGGTCTAGCCACCAGTTCAGGGAGTCTAGGACCTGGGATGGTACCGTCAAAATTAAGTCCAAGCTGTCTCTGCGTGGACGGTATGCCGATGAGAGCCATGCCTGGAGTGGACAGAGGCGCAATCTGGCATAAGCAGTCACAAACGTGCAGGATGCCATGTGACCGAGGAGGCTGAGGCAGCAGCGGGCCGTCGAGGTTGGGAAGCTCTGAAGGCCCCGTATGATGGTTACGAGGGCCTGAAAGTGTGCCTCTGGCAGAAAAGCTCGGGCGAGAGTCGAGTCCAGCACTGCGCCTATAAAGTCTAACCTCTGGGTTGGCTCCAAAGTGAACTTTTCTACATTCAGGAGGAGGCCGAGCTGCTTGAACATGCTCAAGGTCGTCCGAATGTGCGACTGGACTTGGCAACTGGAATTGCCGTGGATAAGCCAGTCGTCGAGGTAGGGGAACAGCTGAACTCGCTGTCGACGAAGGGCGGCTGCCACCACAGCCATGCACTTCGTGAATACCCTTGGAGCTGTAGAGAGGTCGAAGGGCAGAACCGTGAACTGGAAGTGTCTTTGGTCCACCACAAAGCGAAGGAAGCGCCTGTGTGGTGGGTAAATTGCAATATGGAAATATGCATCCTTCATGTCGAGGGCAGCATACCAGTCTCCCAGATCCATAGAAGGGATAATGGTACCCAGGGAAAGCATATGGCACTTCAACTTCACCATAAATTTGTTGAGTCCCCGCAAGTCCAAGATAGGACGTAGCCCCCCTTTTGATTTGGGGATTAGGAAATAACGGGAGTAGAAACCCTTGCCCCTGAACTCCCTTAGGACCTCCTCTATTGCTCCTATGGATAGGAGCATTTGGACCTCCTGATTGAGGAGTTGCTCGTGAGAAGGTCCCTGAAGAGGGACGGGGAAGGAGGGTGGGAGGGAGGGGGGGAGACAAACTGAAGGTGGTATCCGCTTTCCACCGTGCGTAGGACCCAGTGGTCCGTGGTGATATTCGACCAGACACGGAAGAAATGGGAAAGGCGGTCTCGGAACGGGGGGAAAGGATCGAGAAGTGAGACTGGTACTCCGCCCTCGGGCATGCCTTCAAAAGTTTTGTTTGGGCCCCGACGATGGTTTGTGGGGGCCCTGTCTCTGTCCAATCTGGCGACCGGACTGTTGCCTCCTGCCGCCTCGGCCACATGGTCTCCTCGAGAAGTCGTGCCGAGGCGCATGCACGGTGTAGGGACGCTGCACGAAGGGCCATAAGGGTCTGCGCTGCGTGGCTGGCGTATGCATGCCCAGCGTGCGGATGATAGTGCGACCATCTTTTAGGGTCCGCAGCCTCGGGTCAGTCTTTTCAGAAAACAGACCCCGACCTTCGAACGGTAGGTCCTGGATGGTATATTGGACCGCCGGAGGAAGGGTGGAGGACTGAAGCCAGGAGATACACCGCATGGCAACTCCTGAAGTTATTGTCCTGGCGGCTGAGTCAGCGATATCCAAGGAGGCCCGCAATGACGTCCGGGCCACCTTCTTGCCCTCCTCTACCAGTGCTGCGTACTCCTGCCTGGACTCCTGGGGTATAAATTCTTTGAATTTTTGCATGGAGTTCCAGGTATTATAGCCGTATCGGCTCAGGAGTGCTTGTTGGTTAGCCGCTCTAAGTTGCAGGCCCCCGCATGAGTAGATCTTTCTGCCAAACAAGTCCAGGCACTTGGCATCCTTGGACTTAGGGGCGGGTGCCTGCTGGCCATTCCTTTCCCTCTCATTCACGGATTGAACGACCAGGGAGCATGGTGGAGGGTGAGTGTAGAGGTACTCGAAATCTTTTGGTGGCGCCATGTATTTCCTCTCCACACCCCTGGCAGTGGGGGGTATGGAAGCTGGAGACTGCCAGACTGAGGTGGCGTTGGCCAGTATAGTTTGTACAAAGGGAAGAGCTACCCTGGTGGGGGCGTCAGCAGTGAGAATGTCCACCACCGGGTCCTCCAGTTCTACCACCTCCTCGACCTGCAGATTCATGTTGAGGGCCAATCTGCGCAGTAGGTCCTGGTGGTCCCGAAGATCAATAGGAGGCAGGCCTAAAGATGATGCTCCTGCCACTGCCTCGTCCGGGGAGGAGGAGGACGACAATCCTGGGAGTAGAGGATCCTGGGATAGGTCCTGGTGCGGGATGTCCGAGGACTCCATGCCCAAGGCCTCCGGGTTTGGGATCTCGGTCGATAGCTGGGCTGGAGGATCTGAGCTGTCTGGAGGAGGGCGGGAAACCGTTGCTTCCGGTGCCCGGGACTCCGAATGAGCCATTTGGGAGGCTCTGGAGGGGGCCCCTTGGGACTGATGGTATGCCATCGGAGTCCAAAAGGGCCACTGCGTTGGGGCTTGCGACGTCTCCTGTCCCTCGACTGGCCAGTGGCTCTGGTCCTCCACCATGTAGTCCTGGTCCGCATAGTAATCGCTACCAGCCCTAGAGGACTGGGAGGCTGAGCGGGAGGGCCAAGGCGATGCAGAGTGACCTTGAGGGGCGGTCTGCGTAGCCATGCTGTGCTGCGGTGCCGGGGATCGGTACCGGGACCTGGATCGGTACCGATGGCTGTCTCGGTACCGGGAGCCCGACCTGGAACGCGTACGCCTCGGTGAGCAGTAGCGAGGTCGATCGTCCAGAGATCTATGCTGGGACCGGGAGCGGTACCGGGAATTATCGTATCGTCACCTGGAGGTCGACCTGGAGCGGTACCGCGAGTATGACCGGCGCCGAGAGGGTGAACGGTTCCGGGACTACGAGCGGCGTCGAGGAGAACCAGGTTGATGTTGGCTGGCCTCCGCATGTGGCACTGAATGTAGCATGGCCGGTTTGCCGCGGGACGTGACGATTCGCAATGGCGGTACCGAAGATGGAGTCGGTGCCAGATCCGTCATGGCGATCAGGTCCCGTGCTGCCGAGAAGGTGTCCGGAGTGGATGGCAGCGTAAGCTCTACCTCGGTGTGCACCGGGGAGCTGGCGATTACCGAGCTCGACGGCCCTTGCGGGACCGGAGTCGTCAGTACCGGAGCCTTAACAGGCTGCCCTGAGCTCAACGGTCTCTGTGGTACCGGAGTCGACAGGGTTGGTGCCAGCATCAGCGGCGGCACCGGACTCGACGACCCCTGTGGAGTCGGAGTAGGTGGCATAGGCATCCTGGCCACAGGCACCGAGCTCAACGGCCCTTGCAGTATCGGAGTCATCGGTGCTGGCGCCGGGCCAGCCTTGGCGCGGTCTTGAACCGGCGGCGGTTGCAGTGGCACTGGGGTTGGTGTTGGTGCAGGACCCGACTTCCTCACTCTTGGAGACAGGGAACGGCGCCTCTGAGGGGTCCCGGCTTGAGGTGTTCGGTGCCGAGGTTCTTTACTGGAGCTCGGGCGCTCCGGTGCCGCTGGCGCCGCACCTGCTGCGGGAGTCGGCACCGGGTTTCGGTGCGGGGCCGACATCGGGCTAAAAGACACTTCCAAGAGGAGCTGCTTCAAGCGAAAGTCCCACTCCTTCTTGGTTCGCGGCTTGAAAACCTTACAAATACGACACTTCTCTGGAAGATGGGACTCCCCGAGGCACTTCAGACAGGAGTCGTGGGGGTCCCCCGTGGGCATTGGCTTCTGACAGGCCGAGCAGGGCTTGAATCCCGGAGAGCCAGGCATTGGCCCGGTACCGGGAGGGAGACAGGGGAGAAACCCCTTATCTCCCACTACTATTTACACTAACTACTACAAACAAACTATCAAAAAACTATTCACAACTACTTAAGAAGTACTTAAAACTATCAACAATGGTAAACGAGTGCTAACTACGCTAGGGAGGTGGAGATCAGCTAAGCTGCGCTCCACAGTTCCAATGACCATCACGGGCGGTAAGAACGAACTGAGAGGGCACTGGGCCGGCTGGGGTATATATCAGGCACCATAACGGCGCCACTCCAGGGGGCGCCAGCCGGCCCACTGAGTGTTGCTAGGGTAAAAATCTTCCGACGATCGTGGCACGCGCACACCTAATTGGAATACATATGAGCAATCACTCGAAGAAGAACAGTGAGACTAAGGTCTGGTCCACCCGGGGGGGCTGGGGGGGAATCGATCTAAGATACGCAACTTCAGCTACGTGAATACCGTAGCTGAAGTCGAAGTATCTTAGATCGAATTACAAGTACTTATTGCGGGTCCACGCAGCGCAGGCAGGCTCCGGAGTCGACGGGGAGCGCTTCTGGGATCGATTTATCGCGTCTACATGAGACGCGATAAATCAATCCCAGAACATCGATCGCTACCCGCCGAATTGGGCAGGTAGTGTGAACATACCCTAAGAAGTCGGGACAAGGAAGATAGGTGGAGTGATGCTGAAAAGACTATGCAGGAGCGGATAGGACGGAGTTGGAGCCAACAGCTAATCAGCAGGGGGAGAGAATGGCCAGAGTAACTCCTGTAAAAAGCAGTCAGGCACTGCTGACATAATCAGTATCTACAGGTCCCCACATGACTCCTTCGCTCTGCTCCTGCTGGCTCAGTTTCGAGAAGGCCCCTTCCAGAATTTTTTTGTCCATGACATCACATGGCTGGGAGGACTGGTGGGTCCATATGGGGCATGGTGTCCCTGGAGAGGGACTCTCCCCTGCATAATTCAGTGTCTTAGAGTGAGGGGTATCCCTAGCTTGGTGTTGTCTCCCCCTGCCAAGTTGGAGCTGTTAACTGCTGCAGCTGTTTGTCATTGCTCCTGCTGGCTCAGGCACAACTTCTGTTGACTTGGTAGTGGTGCCTGGGTAAGGACTACAGGATGCTTCTCAGGAGTAGAGCTGGCTGGAAATTTTCTGACAAAACTGTGATTTGTAAAAACAAACTTGTCACTGAAAAATACTGTTTTTGACAAACCTTTCATGAGAAGATTTCTCAGATCTAAGATGGATTTTCACGTGAGCAAGAGACCCAACCCTATGGTAAGGGCATTCACCTGGGCTGTGGGAGGCCCAGGATCAAGTCCCTGATTTGCCTGATTAGGTGCAGGTACTGTAACCTGGGCCTCCTTCATGTCAGCTGAGTGACCTGGACTATAGAGTCAGTTATGCTGTAGCCCAGTGAGTATTTAATTACTTATTCAAGTGGAATAGCTCCAACATAAGAGATTGACTCTTTAGGCAGGTGGATGGGGCACTCAGATGGCAAATGGGAGACCCAGGTTCAAGTTGCTGTTCTGAATCAGGGTCTCCCACACCCCAGGTGAGTGCACTACCCACTGAGCTATTAGCTATTCCTGGGTCTCTCTTGCCCTCATTTTCAAAAAGTCTTGCTTTCATTCATGTAGAACCACACATTTTGAAACCTCAAAAAAATTGTTAAATTCTTGTTTTCCAGCCAGCCCTACTAAGTAGCATTAGAGTTCTGAGCTGTTTAAACAGATCCCCACATATGGCTCCAGTTTGTAGGGCAGTTTGGTATGAACACTAGTACTTTACAAATTTATATATATGATTATAAGTTGATGTAGATAATGAAAATGAAGTAATTGGAATAAAATATTGTCATGTGATCAGGTTCTGTTTGAAAAATAAGGATTTCAGCTCCCTTTTGGAACTACCACCACCAACATAATATTATTTACTGAAAATAATCAGTTCCATTTACATTTTATCTTGAAAGGAAAAATGTTTGTGTGACAGTGAGTGAGAGAAGGAACAAGCCGTCATCTCTGTTTTTTGTGATTATTGCCCACAAATCTTATCACTTTTTACTTTTCAAAAATATTCTTAGAAAAATATTAGTACTAATAGTACAGTATGCATATGTTGTTAGAGTATAAATAGTGAAACTCAATCTTTGTAGTCTCACAAGCTTGCTAAGGGCCCAATCCAACCACTTCAGTAAGATTTGAGAATGCTGAACAACTCACAGGAAGCACTCAGGATATGAAGGACTGGGCAATATATTAATGGCCTAATCAAAGGATGTACTAAGCACCCTCATCTCTCACTGAATCCAATGGGAGTTATGGACCTCAGCACCTTGCATTATCAAACTCTCAGTTTTCACATGTCTGTTGAAAAAGCGTTCTTTTTTATGTTTCATTGTGCCACCATTCTAGTGAAGGTAGAAAACACCACTTTCAGATTGTTCAGACAGTGGCCACAAGGTGTCTGCTGCCTTTAACTCCTCACCAGATTCCTTTTTATTACATTAAGTTTTAAAGAGGAAATTCATCAGACAAGAAACACAAAAACACACTTTTAGTCTGTACTAGAAACAGGCCTACCCTTAACTAGTTCCTGAGTTCCAAAAGCTAATACCAATAAATGCCAAAACGTACATACTACATTGCCATCGAACAGGGGTACTATGTTTAATAGCACCAATAGTTTAACATGCAATGCATCACAAACTCAAAGCTACAGTAAAAAGCAGGCTACAGACAATTCTTAGAGCCCCAACACACAAAAAATGTTGAAGATGTCTGACAAATGCAGGCACAAACAGCTGAGAGGAGGCCAAAAAACTAAAGAATCTCAAAGCAAGATCAAAATTAACAAAGGATGTCTTTTATTTTTACAGAAATCTCATTGATATTTGGACTATTTAAATGTTGCATAACTTTGTGTGGTTCACTGTGTAGTTTTTGGCTTTTTGTCACAATTACTATCTCTCTGCCATAAGAGTTCAGTTTTCAATGTAGTGAATATTCCTGGACAAGAATCTCTGATTCAGCTTTTATCAGCCTTCTGTATACAATATCTTCTACACTAAACTGAATAATGGTGTAGAGGTCACACATCTTCATTGTACTGCATGAGTGCCCAGTTTCTGAAAGATTTCACAAAATATAATAGGCACTTTAGATTAAAATATATATGCCCATTGAATACCACCTATTCAGCTGGAGTAAAACATTCAGTGTGTGTATATGTGTGTGAGAGAGATGCAGATTCAGAATTATGTCTTTGTTAATGCTAACCCTTGAGTAACACTGTATTATGCATTGTAGGTTATAAAATAAAATGTTATAATACTGCTGCATATACCTATACTGTGTGCAGTTGATAGCTGCTTTGTGTGCGTGTGTGCATGTGTGTGAGATTTTATCTCAACAATTATTAAAATTCCTAGAATAGGAGGCTTAGGGTTAAATGGAAATTCACCTTGTGAGTAATCTTTGATGTCTAAGAGATTTTAAACTTTTTCCATTGCACTGAATTACAGTACTAGAATTATAGAAGAATATGAGAGAATAGACAATCCATTCTCTCTGTATCCCTGTCTTTTTCTTGTCAGGCAGTTGAACTATGAGCCCAATCTCGAGGTCCTTTATTCTGGAAATAATTATATTGAGGAGGTGCCTGAGTACAAATGTAAGGTCTTCAGAAGAGAGTTCATTAAGGAAAAATAAATACCAGTAAATAAGCAATCGAGCCGTTAAACTCACATTTTCAGTCTGTTCAGATGAAACAAGTGTATATTACTCTATTCATAAGAAATACAAACAAGAGATTAAAAACTCAAAAGCTGACTTCAAATAAAACTCAGATGGATTCACTGGTGAGCTTTTAGACAAAATATAGGTTTATTGATTTTGATGTTTCTTTTTATTTACATTTATAAAAGCCTCTTTAGACATCCATCTATGCATAGAGCGTCCATCCCATATGTTAAAAATGTATATACAAAAATATATACACAAATAATTACACAACATAAAAGTGTGCCTATCCCATCCTGACAGATAAATATTCACCAGCACATATATAAAATAAAATCAAACTTCTCTGGTCCTTAACTCACTCTCCCACCCCAATAAACAAGTCTGGGCACCTAGATTCCAATTGTGTTTTTGATGAAAGACCAGTTGCCCATTCTACTAACATGGCACATTTTACCCCTATTACTAAAACCCAGCAAAGACTTTCTTAATATTGTTAATGCTGATCTCACTTTCACAACATGATTGTAAGATACTGTCAAAAATACTTGCAAGCAGACTACAAAAAGTTATAGGCCCTCAAGAGTAAACAGGATTAATAATGAAAAGAGTTGAAGCTGACTGCATTAGAACCCCATTGGTTAGAAAGGAGCTGTTCTCATGCATTGCTTTACCTCTCAGTGACTAAAGTGTTTGATAGTGTTGAATTGAATCATCTTTTTAATACAGTATAGAAATATACACATTTAATACAATACTAGAAAAAATGGATTTTTATGCACATTTTATTGTGTGTGTCCAAACACTATACAATAACCTACAGGAATCCAAACCCACCAGTTCAGCTATTTCAAATTCTTTGAAGTTAACTAGAGGCAAAAGGCAAGACCTCTCTTTTCCCCCAATATTGTTATTGTGACCCTTGAATTTTTGGAAACAACCGTATAAAGTAAGCTTCAAATTCAAGCTGTGAGTGGTCAGCATGATGGTGGGAGAATACTCCAATTACATTTTCCCTTATATCTTTGTGACTTTAAAAAAAAAAAAAAAAAACACTACTGAAAATCATTATGTGTCCAAGTTTTGTGCCACATAAAAAATTAACAAAAGAGATCTTGGAATTATAAATTACCTTTAACAATGTCCTATGGAAAGATATTAATAAGAATGTATAAAGCCTTCACTAATATAGGGGGCAGGGACCTATCTGATTCAAAATCCTAATCTAACAGTAGAAGTCAATTTTCCTTTTAGAAGACACCGAAGGCAAAAATCATTGACTCAGACAACCAGTGGAGATGTAGTACTAGTCCTAGGTGCTTACACCAACACTTTAAAATATAGACAGATAGAATTAGGCAGTAAGTCTACATTTAAGCATGTAAATAAACATGGTCTATCCCACCTGGTGACTTCACAGTTCCTTTTAATTTCAGTGGGAGCTATAAGTGCTCAGCATCTCTAAAATCAGGCCACTTATATATAGGTGCCTAAAAGTGGAATTAGAGCTCCACTCAATGAAGAGCAGCTCCTGGTTTCAGAAGGCCCCTGCCATGGATTCCACCATCTAAAGAACTAACATCAGGGAGACAAAGGTTAAGGGAGGGTGGGGTGGTATACGCTCCCCCTCCCCAATGGTAGGGCAGCCTCCAAATGACCTCACATGCCACAGAGGTGACATCAGAGAGCTTGGAGAAGGGATGTTTTTTACATTTCCCCTGCCCAGGGGAGAGGATAGGTTGGTTCCAGATGGCCTCTACCAACAGCCTGACCCTAGGGAGTGGGGATAGATGCAGGGAATTATAGCCTCCTTCTCCTCAGTGGGACGTGAGTGCCTGTTTCCAGAACACATACATCTTTCCAATTTAAGAACAGTGAGGTGGGGCTTTTGGATTTTGTAGAGTTTGGATACTTCTGCATCTGTATAACTTAATTAAAATCTTGTCTATGCTGAATGACCATGTGTGAGCCTAAAAGCCCCTCATTGTCAACTGGCAAAGGGTTTGCTGCTATGTAACAGCAATTCCTGTCTGGCCTGACCAACTCACTACACCTCACACAGCTGTCATGGTATCTATCTACAAAGAATATTGTTTAAGGTATCAAACAAATACATATATCATGTCGGTCATCATGATAATTGTGTGATGTATATATAGACAACAATTAAATAATTGTGTGTTTATACTGACTGTATGTTTAAACCAAACAACCCAAGGAGGGTTGATAAGCAAAGGTTTCCCAGACAAAGGAATGTTGACTTCAGTGTCTGTCCAAGTCTTAAATGTACATGGAGCGGAGTTAGCCAGATATAATGGGAATTGTATTTGCATATTGAGTCAACAGGAAAATCAAATAATTCCTTTTTTAGGCAGCTAACTCTCCCACTGCATTGTAGAGGGCTCCTGGGTGCATAAGTCAGGGTTGTGAATTCCACTAGGAGGCAGGGTCCCTGAAAGATAGATACTGCAGTGCTCAGCATTGCCACACTTAAGGGCTTGTCTACACATACAGTGCTACAGCGGTGCAGCTGCACCACTTTAGCGCTTTAGTGAAGATGATACTATGCTGATGGGAGAGCTTCTCCTGTCAGCATATTTAACCGATGTATAACTCCCCTGTCAACATAGCGCTGTCTACACTGGGGATTAGATCAGCATAGCTACCTCACTCAGGGCCATGGATTTTTCATATCCTTAAGCGATGCAGTTGTACCAATGTAAGTTTGCAGTGTAGACTTGGCCTAAGTCCCCTTGTGAATCCACCAATAAGTAGGGCTGAATCTGTAAAGAGATTTTCTCTTTCCTCACAGTCCACATCACAATCATATTTGTTGAACACTGTGACTTAGACTCTAGAATCAGCCGATAAATACGCCAGTGCCAAATCTATGATTTCTATAACCACTTCTGAAAGACATTAATCTTTTTTGTTTGTTTTAAACACACACAAAGGAGGTTTCTCAGGAGAGCAAACATTTTGTAATAAATTATTTATAACAAGAACTCATAGATTGAATGGTTAAAAAGGAAACAGAATATCAAGCAGAATTTATTTACACACAGGGTGGTAGAACATTAAATAAACTTCTTAAGTCAATAATAGACAAAGGGAACGTTCTATAAATCAGTTTGATCAGTTGAGCAAACCAGAAGAGATTGGCATGTGGTACATTTTAGCAGATTGTAGATAGGTTGATTTGTATATTTCTCAAGAGGTCTGTGGTCTTCTTCCCCTTAAATATTCCTTTGTACAAGTGAATTGATTGAAAGGAGGATGACTGAGGGCAAATAACCCCACGTTCAGCCTTTGAAAGGAAACTCCAAGGTTCAAGATGTCAGTCCATGTTTCAAAACAGTATTTGAGTAGAGTATAAATGAACTAAGTCTGTTGTTTTCCCAAATGAGGCAATAAATGCTGATGTCTTGAGAAACATAGAAACAGTACATTTGTTTTCACATTTGTGAAGTGGTAAGCATTTAATTGCATGCATGTAATTAGGACTAAGTGAATGGTCTGTAACCAAAACAAAATGAAAAAAAATCCCCCCAAATCCCTCCCTCCCTTCGAAATTCAAGGGCTTTAGTTATCTGAGCCAAGATAGAACCTCATAAATATTTCTGAATGTTTTATGATCTTTAGGAATGAGCATGAGTGCCTCCCTTTCCTAGTTATATAACACTATCACTTCTCTGAAGGTAGAAAGTACAAAACTTCAATGCTACAAAAAGCATAGTATAACTGCCCACAATGTTCCAGTTTTGGAAATCAATTCTTCAATGCACAAAGCACTTTAGCCCTGATCCAGCAAAGGACTTAAGCACCCACTTAATTTTAAGCACATAAGTAGTCCCATTGACTTCAATGCAACCTGGCCCTCAAACTATTGTCCTACTCTTCTGGATGTAACCAACTACTTTTAACTATTTAGCTATTTTAAAAATGTCTGATATAAATACTTCAGCTAAATAGTAGGATCTCATTGTGAGACCGTGATGCTATATATCATCGATGACCTCCTCATTTCCCTATCCCTTATCTATCTATTTCACTGAATTGTTGTGGAACAAAATTCATTAGTACTAGACTGCAGCCAATCATACATGAATTGTGCAAGTATTGGGAAAAGTATGTAAGGATCCTTCCCCCTGTCCATCCCTGTTCAGGGACCTGTCCAGGAATAATTCAGGTGTTAGAGATTATTGTTAGCACTTTTTATAAGTAGTGGTAACCCTAGCTTTACAAAAAAGGAGGTAGGGTGGTTGCAGGGCTCCACCCACTCTTCTGGCACTGGCTCACAGAACTGGACTGGTGCAGGTGGGCGGGCATGTGCTACACTCATTTAAACTGGAGCAGTGACGTTGCTCCAGTATTTGCTCCCCAAGAGTCCCAATGACAATTCTAGCTGACTCAGCCAGAATTCTTTCTGGGAATACACAACAATGTGACCCCCCTCGTCACGGTTACAGGGAGATGTGCCCTTTTAGTCCTTCTTGAGTGCAGTCCTTTGGAGTTATATTTTGCTACCTTGCTGGGTGGAACCACCTGGTCCTACTACTTTTATACTGGATCTCTAGGCTGCAGTTTCTTGTTTACCAACCATGTTAACCTGACAGGCCCAAATATGTTTGGAACCTGTAAGCCCTTTTCTTCCAGGAGCAAGCCACAGCAGCTGATTAAAGGACTCAGAAACAACTTCTTCAAAACACAGCATTTAATTATTCACCCAGAGTTACATAGCAAGTGGAGCAAAGAGTAAAAACAATCTTTAAGATTTTAGCATGCCTTTCGACCAGGCCTGGGAACAGTAAACCTTCCCCGCCTGGTTGGAGACAGGCAGGAACATTCTCCAGTTAATAATTCCCCCATAATTCCCCACAGAGTCTTCTCTGTGTCTTTACTTAATTTCCTGTTTGCTTCCTCACCTTCCTCAACAGCCTCCTTTGATTTAACTCTAAGTAGCCAGGAAGGACAATATCAAACAGGTAAACCGAAGAACATATCATACTCATAAACAGTACCACAGATATCTCTCTCCTGCTCCACGCTCCTCTTCACATCCTTCTCCCTGCCATCCGTTGACTTTTTAGCATAGGCAATGGTTTAAAATCCATCATCTGGTCTGTAATCTTCTCAGTTTGATATTGTCAGATGAAAAATGCTATATGATGCACATGGTTATTATTAATTAATAATTATTATTATGTATAGTTACAGATCTGACATGATATATGGGGGCTAACATATTATTCCAGCGTCTGTGTACATCACGAAGCTTCCTCCTTCTCTTTTTGCTGTTTCACTCACTGTTATTTGCTTTCTTGCTGTCTACCCATCCATGCATAATATGACACATTTTCAACTGTAATCTCAGTATGAAAACACTCAGAGCTTTAAAACTTTCATACATCTCCAGAGCACTGTAGGTTACTTTTACTTCAGACTATGTTCAGATGACTGTCATGAAGAACATTAAAGTGAAACATCAAATGCTGTAAGTATTAGGAATTGCACATGGTAGATGCAAGATTCAATGCACAAAGTAACTCCCTCTTGATAAACAAGCAACGATTCATTGTAAGGAAAATTTCCCTGCATATGAAATTTAACTGCCAACCATCCACATCCTACACATAACTGTCATAAAGGATGTCTAAATCTGTCCTTGTTTATAATGTGTGTTGTGACAAGATTTGACAGTTTCTGACAGAGCTATAATTGCTACCTAAACATCCAGCATTTTGTCAACTGCGATCATAGCTAGGGAAAGCATTTATTTCACTTAAACACACACACACACACACAAATTTTTTTTCTTTCCTGGAAGATGACAGTTTTTTTCTCTTCTCATTAGTGGATGCAAGTCAGATTTTTTTTTCTTTGCAGTACTTTTCCAGTGAAGGAATTTGGAACTTTTAAAAGAGGAATCCAAAATGAGCAGAAACTATTATCAATTAAAACATTTCAAGAGATACTTCTACAAAGATACTGGTACTTCTGACAGTTAATTGGTGTCTTTTGACCTGAGGAGCTGATTTAGGTGGGTACTATTCTGCCTATCACAGGAGCAAGGGTGAGAATGGGGAAATAATGTCTCAATATTTGCCATTTTGATACACTTGAAAGTTATGTAGCAAGTCCATGAGGGTTTTGGGCGGGGTTTGATGTTTTCCCACCCCCGCTTACCAGTAGATTACTGGTTGCAATAAGTTGTATAAGTTTTACTCAAATGTGTAGTTATTCTACATATATGTTCATTGCTACAGGGTTGAAAGTTGTCATTGCAGGAGGCAGGATGTTCCTGCTAAAGGTACTGTGATGTGCCTCTCATGCAGTAGTTTTCTGCATAGACGAGACTTCTATTAATCTAAAGCTGATAAACTTTCATTCCATCCGAAGTATTATAGCAGTATTGTTAAAATTAAGTCTGTTTAAAGGACAATTCTTCTAAGTGCTCTAAAAATGCATGCTTACTTGAATTGGCCTGACATTCGATTTACCTCATTAGTAGTGTTAGAGGTGCAAATCTGGGGTCGTTTGAGCAATGGGTCCCTGAGATACTGCCCTACAAAAAACAGTATTTTACAAAATCAACAAATCCTTAATTTTGTAATTTTTATTTGCACACTCCTGGGTTTAAAACTCTGGCTTTGATTGTCCTCTGACCGTTACCTTATGTAGCGCATGGCACCCACTGCCACTTTCGGGAAGCAATATTGAAAGTGTTATTAAAGGAAGTGTGTAACTCTCTAGAATGTTATCTGCCAAACACTCATGCACCAAAGAGATTGAAATGTACATGTGTAGCAAGACTAGTAAAAAGGTTTTTAAGCAGCCCATCAACATAGTAACTGGCTGGCTCAATGGGACATGTTATCATTGAATCTGAGCTACACCCATGCACAGTAAATCTGAACCTTACCCTCAGCAGAAATCTGTAGGCATGTTGCTACTATCTGCCTCTGTTATGTTGTTGGGTTTTGTTTGTTTTCTTTTATTTTTAAATGTGCCCTGATAATTTATACAACAAATTTAGAGAGCACTGTTTTCTGAAAGATAATAAATTGCACATGCTCTGGGGCAGATATATGAGAATGATGCTGATTCATCATTCCGCTCCAGGCGGAAAAGTTGATACTTTTCCGCCTGGAGCCAGCATTAATTATCTATAGAACAGATAAAAGACAGGATAATGTAATCATGTTTCCTGAGCAATGGGATTGAGTGGGTTTATGGTTAAGGGGTTCCTGATATAGTCTTCTGAGGTACTCAGAACACTTTTAGATTTGTATAACTTTTTTGGTGCAGAGATGGGGAACACGGGGGAGCAGAGCAGTGAGGGGGAAATGAGTGTGTGTGAGAGGGAAGTGCTGTGGGTGTGGGAGTTGGGATAGTGCAGGGAGGAGAGATTTGGAGGCCAAGGAGAGGCAGGGCCTAGGGCAGTGGTGTGCAACCTGCGATCCGCGGGCCTTAAGCGGCCCGTCAGGGTAATCTGCTGGCAGGCCGCAAAACAGTTTGTTTACATTGACCGTATGCAGACACGGCCGCCCGCAGCTCCCAGTGGCTGCGGTTCGCTGTTCCCGGCCAATGGGAGCTGCGGGAAGCGGCAGCCAGCACGTCCCTGAAGCCCATGCCATTTCCCACAGCTCCCATTGACTGGGAAGGGCAAACCGTGGCCACTGGGAGCTGCGGGTGGCCGTGCCTGCGGACAGTCAATGTAAACAAACTGTCACGCAGCTCGCCAGTGGATTACTTTGACAGGCTGCGTGCGGCCCACGGGCCGCAGGTTGCCCACTACTGGCCTAGGGGGAGAGAGGTTTGGGGCTGTGGCAAGTTGGATAAAAGGGGATGGATGGTAGGGGAGTGGAGAGCAATTGGGGTGAGGCCGGGGGGAGGGGATGGGGGAGTAGGAAGGACACAGAGAAGGAACATGAGGGTGAGTGGCAGGGTAAGTAGGAGAGGGGGATTAGGGGTAGAGGCTTGAGCCCAACATTCTCTCCTCTTGTGTGAGTGCTGGGATCTAGGAGGGCCCTGCCATTGAGGGCGGGGGGCTGAGCCCCACTCCCTGCCCTCTGTGTTAGCCAGGTTTGGGGGGCTGCCTCATGTAGGGTCTGAGCCCCTCTCTCAGTGCCTCATGTGTGTTCTGGGATCTGTGGGGGAGGGGCAGGGCTGCCCCACTTCATTAGAAAGCATGATGTAGCTCAAAGCCGTTAAAAGCAAGGCTATATGCAGAAATACCAAATATTCTTGTGGACAAGAAGGGAGAGAAATGGATCTAATTTATCATAGCTCCTTCCATTTGCTTTCAGATGTTCTCATTTCTTTAAGAGCAACAACAGTGCTTGCTACTCATTCCATGGCAGCTGACAAGTTCAGGTTTTCATTTTGCAATTCTTCTGAAGCACTATTCAAAATCTTGAATATTCTTTATAAAACCAAGAGCCTTAACAGAATGGAATAGCTCTTTATCCTTGCCATCAAGCCCTTTGCAGTGCTAGCTAATGGTCCATCAGCTCTCTGAACTGAAATGGGTTCCAGTGTTTCCACTACAGTGCCATATCTTGCATGCAGTTTTCGAAGGCAGTCATACTGGCACGACCAGCGAGTTTCACATAATCTACTTAGCTCAAGTACTTTCTGGCCTAGCTCCTGCTGTGCCTTAACAAACAGTTCACAGTGCTTGTAACTACAGCTCAGTCATTAACTAGGAGAGTGTGTGGTCTTGAGGGTAGAATAGCAGAATGGGGATCAGGGCTGAGATACATTTCCAGCTTTAATACTAACATGCTCTGACACCTTGTGGCAAGTCACTTAAGCGACATTTCTTAGGCTTAAATTTTAATGTATATTCTTACTTTGTTACTAACTCTTGAATACAACAATTGAAACAATTGTAGAAAAATCTAGATTACTTTTTATCATTTAGGCTGCTTACTTTTTGCAGTTCACCCAGCTTGGAATAGATCATTTAACTTTTGGAAACATCCTACTAGGGCAAGGCCCCATGAATTTATACTGCACCTGCCTGGGGCTCTAGAGGGTGTTACCCCACTACAAATAAGAATAGACTAGAAACTGACTTTAAACAGAAGTGAAACTGACACTTTCAATTCTGTTTAAAGGCTAGTCACTTTCCAGAAGTCTCTTAAACACAACACTAGAGTGACTGAGTTGCAGTTCTTACAGGAGAATATTTTAAACCAAACATCAAGAAAATTCCACATTTTAAAGCTGAGAAAAAATTGAGTCTTGTTTATTATTTAGAGTTTGTATATGTTTCTTTCAAGTACCATTCTGTGTTTGGACACGGTGTCTCGGTTCCCACTGCTGTAAAATGGAATAATAATACTTTCCTGCCTGCCATATGGAATTATAAGGATTAGATTGAGATCTATTGGGCAGTGTGACAGGGTGGATTAGGTGCGGAGGCCCCCGGCTGGAGGCTTCATGGCCCTGCCTCATCCTGCCTCAGAAAAGAGCAGAGGAGAAGTCCTCCAGGCAGTCTAGAGTGGCTGCAGGGGAGCAGCCAATCAGAGGGGTTGCTGGAGCAACCAATCAGGGGCCAGAAGGATCTTATAAAAAGAAGCAGCAGAGGCAGAGTAGTTAGTTGCTGCCCGGAGCTTGACAAGGGAGAACTACACACCTAGGTGGCTGGAAGAGCAGCAGGACTGTGGACAGCTCACAGCAGGCAGGACTGAGCCCAGGGAAGGCTGCTGAAGGCTAGCTGGAAGAGCAGCAGGACCATGGACAGGTCAGTGTGGGTAGGCTAAGCCCAGGGGACTGAGCCCAGAACCTAGCCAGACTGGGTGAGGGTACTATAATGGGCCCTGCTTGTCTGGTTGAAGACTGAGCCCAGAAATGACATCAACTGAGGGTACCAAGATGAGCCCCTGTTGAGTGATTAAAGAAGGCAGTGTCTCTGGGGAGGAAGCCTTAGAGATATGGCCCCATATGAGGGCTGTGAGCAAGAACTAGAGACTATATACCCCGCAATGGGGGACAGTGTGTGTGACTCTGCCAGAGGGTTGAGTCACTGAAGACCTTCCAAAAGAGCCATTGGCTGGGGGGTGGGCAGGCACTCATGAGAGGCAGGTGCCAAGGTGTTGTAAGAACTGGAAAACACATGCTCCCAGTCCCCCAAGAAAGGGGGTGCCTGCAAGAGGTGGGTGCTGCCTTGTTCAAAACTGAGTGATTGCAGGCACAGATCAGCCAGAGAGCGGGTGCTCATGAGAAGCAAGTGCTGACGCTGTTACAGGCAGGAAGTGAGCCATCTTCATGGTTTATATGGTGCCTAGCACGATGGGGGACTCCTACTGATTATGGTCTTTAAGCACTACTGTAACATTAGTCAGCTGTTGAGATGCCCGATGGTAGCTGAAGGGACTTACCTGGTGGGTGAGATATCGGTGGAATACAGGTTGATCTGTGTTGGCCAGCAGCTGCAGCACAGCCCTCATCCCCTGTGAGCTCAGCACTTGCTGGCAGAATTTACAGCAGAGGATGGATACACACCTGTCCTTGAAACTGCAACCACTAGTGCTCATGATGGCTCTGGACCAGAAGGGTCTGTCCCCAGTCTCTTCTCAGGGAGATGTGAGGGTGCTCCCTGCTTTTCGGAGGGCAAATGGACCCCAAGTCCCTCTTAGCTCCTCCTAGTCCCCACCCTTCTTCAACTCCCATTCCCTCAGGATCTTTGCCCCAGGGATGCTTCCCCCTCAGCTGCTTCTACCACACTGACTGCCCCTCCCTCAGGGCACAGCCCTATGCCCTCATCTCTCTCTTCCCTGGGGATTGACTTCTCTTTCCCAACCCAATATCCCCCCAGACTCCAACAACCCCCTGCCACAAGTGCCCTGTGATCCCCCTCTTCCCACTGCCACTATGGGGGACCCTGTACTCCCTCTTCATCCCCCACCACCGGAGACCCTCTTGTCTTCCTTCCCCTCTGGGGCTCCTGTGCTCCCCCCCATCCTAACCACCACCACTGGGGACCTTCTGCTTCCCCTCCCACCCTGACTGACCCCTTCCTTGCCTAACCCATTGTTACATTACTCAAGGTGCAATCTGGACCAATGAATAGCTGTATCCCCTCAGTTCTCAAACCTGGGGTGCCCTTTACACTGCTTCACTGTGAGAGCAACTACTCCTGGGCCTCCTCACACACAACCTCCAGCATGCAAGTTTTATTCCCAGATATACTGTATGAGTGCTATAGTCAGCCACTCCTGAATTACACTGCAGAGTAACCCCTGCAAATACCCAGTCCCAGACTTTCCCCAGAAATCTACATCTTGTACTGCCCTGCTCTCTCCAGGACAATACAAGCTCATATAAAGTCTATCATGTTATTAATAGAAAACTATTTGCACAAATGCTGTTATCCGAAATGGAGTTTCCCCAACTCTTCAATACAAACATAAAAATTAGTAAAACAAGTTTATCAGCTACAGAAAGATTAAGTGATTATCAGTAATGAGGCATAAAAGTCAGAATTAGTTACAAGAAAATAAAAGTAAATTGCAACTAACTTAACAAGCTAAGTGAATTCAAAGCAAAGGTCTCTCTTTCCAAATGTTTCTGCACTCTTACTGGCTGAATCTCTTGGTCTGGATCTCTCCCCCAGTCCAAAGATGTTGCCTTTGTTCTTTGGGTGTTGTGGATGCTGTGGGGGGAGAGAAAGGGAGACATAATTTGGGGCATTTGCTCACCCTTTTTATAGCTCTCTTTGAGAATCCTCTCCAGCTGAGGTTCAGGAGACAGTCTATGTGGGAGGGAATACCAAGCTGTTTCTTTGTCCAGGCATAGATTATTTCTTTTTACCCATACTTTCTTTCCTGCCAAAGAGTGGCCACATAACCAGGTGATGGTCCATTTGATTTCATTGGCACCTAACAGAGGCATTGGTTAGCCTTTTGTCTCTGGTGAACTGGATTTGTGACTGTTCTCCAGATGTAGACTATTACTAAGACATGTTCCGCAATAGAATCTTAACCTTACATACAATATTGCCACAGATTTTTACAGGACAATAATGATCAGCAAATTGAGTTTTCAAATGATAACTCGCAAAATCTATCCTAGTCTTGTAAAGGGGGGGGTGAACAAAGGGGTACAGACTGTCACACCCACCCCAGAGGCCCTGCTCACTGTCCCTCCCAGGGACTGACCCCCTTCTCTTTGCCCCAGGCCAGTTAAGTCATTCTTTGTCCTCTCAGCTGCTGACTGGGGGAGGCAGATGAGGGGCTGGGGTGGGTGAGCTAGCACAATCGAGGAAACTGACCATGGGAGCCATAACTGGAGAACCATGGCTCCTGGAGGAGGGGACCTGGCTGATGGTGCTGCAGGTAAGAGCTGGGGCATGTGTCACAAGCAGACCTCCGGTATGAAACCTTTCCCCTTCTCTCCCTAAATGTGCATTCTCTGTCCCCAACCCCAGGGATGCCAAGTCTGGTCAGGTGAAAGAATGAGGAAGTGCTAGGCTTACATAAATGGTGGGGAAGAGAGAGAGCCCCAGTCAAGAGGGGATGTGTCTGAAAGAGAAGAATGGGAAGTGGCATTAAGAGGGGAGGAGCTGCTGGAAAACCTGGTGATTGGAGCTCATAATTTGCATTAAAAGAAACAAAATGCACACTATCTGCTTTCGTAATGTTACTTTTCCAAGTCAGCTGTTGATGTACTTGCCACAGAGTTTTCTGCAAATGGCAAGGGAGGTTTCCTGCATAATTGGCTAGTGGATCACTTACCCTCCTATTTGGAAGCTATCAAGCATGCAGTCCACACTATGAAAAAGTTGAGAACCCCTGATTTTAGAAACAGCTGTGGAAATTTCCACACTTCTGTAGTGGATGGGGCAAAGGACTGAGAGTCAGGAGACCTGGATTCTATTCCCAGCTCTGCTACTGACCGGTATGACCTTGGGCAAGGCACTGCACCTCTTTGGGAGGTAGAGGCACAACGTTTTATATCTATTTACAGACTGTCTCCTCAGGTGGGGACTTTCTCATTATATGTTTGCATAGTGCTACCAAAACAGGCCCCTAATCAAAACTGGAGCATCTAGGTAACTATATTAGGAGATCCAGGTCTGAGGTCCCCCTGGGTGTGTGATAGGAAGGAGGTGCGTGTGTAGCTTGAAGTTCCAGTCTGCATCATTTCAATATAGAGTTGTGTAGGTTGTCAGTAGCGGAGCACTGGGGTCATCGTCATGGGTATTGTCAGTCGTGAGATGGGATACAAGAACAGTCTGTGGATTTAATGATGGGTCAGGGAAAGTGTAGGTTTAGGTGGTATCCTAAGTGTGAAGGGATTGTTAAATCTTACAACTGTGGTATTCTGTTGGGGTGCTAGGCTCAGCATTTGAGCAGAGGGCAAGGGTAGGTAGTGCCTGTCCATTTACTGTGAAAATGTTATGGGTGGTGTTGGGCATTGTTCAAATAGGGCAGAGTTAAGGGTGCATGGACATTATTAACTTTGCATTTCCAGAAGTTTGAGTTTTGTTGAATGAGTTTGAGCTGGGTAACATTAACTCTGCATTAACAAAGTTTTTGCCATTTAATTTCCTAGTTTGTCTTCTGTTTAAAAAAAATGTTGGTAGGAGTCATTTAAGCAGTTGTAATTCTGGTCTAGGTTTGCAGCGGATATGCTACTGTGGGTAGGTAATAATCAAAAGATCTATGCTACGTCTATACTGCAGAGATTATACCACTGTCAAGAATCAGGGCCTGCAACAGAACTAGTATCTAAGCAACCTTGTCAGTACAGCTGGCCTGCTGCAGGCTGCCTGATTGGCCACAGGGGCCAGCAGACTGGCTCTTAAGCCAGCGAGAGCTCACTGCCTGTTCAGTGCTCATGCCCACCACTGTAACTGCTCCTGTGTTACCTTGTTCCTGCTGCTCCTATGTTGTACCCAGCCTTGCTTTGGTTCTGCCCCTGTCTTGAATCCCTCCTTACCTGCTACCCTGGTGACTCCAGTGCAAGACCTTCACTTTGACCCATGGCTCTGACTTCTAACTACTGCCTCTGGGTGGACCGTCAGCTCTGGTATCCAGTTCCTGCACTCTGAGCCATGGCTCTGGCCTCTGACAACTGACTCTGGTTCTGACGCTAGTCCCTGATTCTGCTTGGTTCCTGGTGCCTGCTCTGACCACTAGGATAGACCACCCTCATCCTGGTCACTTGTCAACCATCATAGCTATGTTGGCATAACTACTCAGGCATAACCTATAGTATAGATCAGTGGTTCTCAACCAGGGGTACATGTAGAGGTCTTCCATCAACTCATCTAGATAGTTGCCTAGTTTTACACCAAGCTACATAAAAAGCACTAGCAACATCAGTACAAACTAAAATTTCATACGACTCGTTTATACTGCTCTGTATACACTGAAACATAAGTACAATATTTGTATTCCAAATTATTATATAATTATATAGTAACAATTAGCAAGTAAGCTATTTTTCAGTAATAGTGTGCTGGGACACTTGTATTTTTATGTCTGATTTTGTAAGTGAGGTGAAACTTGGGGTATGCAAGACAAATCAGACTCCTGAAAGGGGTACTGTAGTCTGGAAAGGATGAGAGCCACTGGTATAGATGTATCCTACACCGATGGAAGGGGGGTTTCTTTTGGTGTAGGAACACCATCTCCCCAAACAAATGGCTACATTGATGGGAGAATTCTTCCACTGACATAGCTCCATCTACATAAAGGGTTAGGTCAGCATTGCTATGTTGGTCAGTGTTTTGTGTGTTCCACACCCTTGACTGATGTAGCTATGTCAACCTAGCTTTATAGTATAAAAGCTAGGGCTTGATCCATACAGTGCTTGTCATCCCTAGATCTCAAAGAATTTTACATCATTATCCCCCTTTTACAGATGGGAAATTGAGGCACAGAAAGGTGAAGTGACTTGCCTAAGGTCAGCTAGAGCTAGGAATAATCTCAGGCAAGCGGTCTTTCCAGTATGCCCCGTGGTTGCTATGTGTTTCCTCAATGCTCCTCCCCCAGCCGCCTTTTCATGCTGATCTCTGTAGAACAGTTTAATTGCCTTCGCTTCATGGAAATGCCTGCCACTGAGGAATAGTATATACAATTTTAAAAAGCAATATTTTTGTTGGTAGTTTTAGTTTTAGTTTAATGCCTGATTTTTGAAGAGTAAACATACCACTGGTATTTTCTTTTTAAAATTCTACGGTTAGTGGCCATCCTGACTACCCAGTGATAATGCTGCATACTCCATTCAGACTCAATCCTGATATTTATTCTCTAGAACAGGAGAGATTTCCTGAAAGGAATTTACCACCTACCTTTGCTTAACAATGCAGCCTCCTGGAAAGATGTCAAATGATACAGGGACTGAATGGAGGGAAATTAAAGTGGGAAAACAATTCCTTTCTAAGCAAAGGCCTGGCCTACACTACAGAGTTAGGTTGAAGGAAGCTGCCTTAAGTCAACCTGTTGTATGTGTCTACACTATTAGGTCCTTTATGATGACCTAAGTCACCTCTGATGTCGACTTCTGTAATCCACCTCTGTGAGAGGCGTAGCGCTTAGTTCAATTTTCATGGGCCAACTGTGAGGTGTTACAGATGCAGCATTGTGTAATTAGACTTAACTGGCCACCAGGTGGTGTCCCACAATGCTCATCTGTGATCGCTCTGGAGATCATTCTCAACTCGCTGCTAAAGCCCTGGGAACTTTTGATTTCCCATTTCCTGTTTGATCAGCATTGGGAGCGTGCCAGCTTGAGTACAGCTGATCATGGGGACTACACGCCACAAATGTGCTCCAGCCTGGTCTGCACAGGAGGTGGTGGATCTCATCGCTGTGTAGGGAGAAGAAACGCTGACAAATATGCAAAGATCACTCGTGGAATGGGGGAGAAGGGCTACATGAGGGAGACAGCAGTGAAAATAAAACTTTGCCAGGCATACCAGAAGGCAAGAGAGGCGAACAGTCATTCTGGTGCTGAACCCCACACATGCTGGTTCTACAAAGAGCTGCATACAGTTCTTGGGGGTGACCCTACCAGCACCCCCACAAGCAATGTGGACACCTCACAGGTGTGTGAGTCTAAGGACAACAGGGATAATTATATGGTGGATGGGGAGGATAATGGGAGACAGGCGAGTGGTGGATCCATTCTCTCTGAAAACCAGGAAATATATTTAACCCTGGAGCCCTGTGGGTTGCAGGACATCACGGTGGCCGACTGTGAGGCTGGGGAAGGCACCCTCAGTGAGTATACGGTTAAAATGAAAGTCCAGTTAAACTTTAGTGGGCACACACATTTCGGTGGTATTGCATGTTTACTGTGAAGAAAAAGCAAGGTGCTTTGCTTCTCTGCTTACAAGAGGCCGCTCCAGCTACACAGAGAGTGGCCCCCAGAAAAGACTGTTTATGTGGACTGGGTTAGCCTAGGAATCCTCCATGGATATCTCTAGGAAACTTTCATGATGGTGCTCTGCAATCCTTTGCAGAAGGTTTCTGGGCAGGGTAGTCTTATTTCTTCCACCATGGTAGACCCTTTCCCACGCAACCCCTGAATTAATTCTGCTGGCATCATTGCGGTACACAGCATAGCAGCATAAGGACTGGGTCTATACCCAGATGCTTGCATTATCTCCTTCCTTTCTGCCTCTTACCCTCAGGAGACTGATATCACATAGGGTTGCCTAGGGGAAAGTTCTAATTAAAAGTACTCTTGCACGTAAAAAAGGACATGTAGACCCCCCCCCTCACCCGCCACACATTCCAGATCGCCAAACCATGCAGCCACTAATGTGTATTTACTGTGCTCAGCATGGGTCGGCAAGTAGTTTAAAGTGGCTGATAGGGGGGCTGGGGCCCCACATGAGA
Organism: Chelydra serpentina; assembly: GCA_037349315.1. Lineage (NCBI taxonomy): Eukaryota > Metazoa > Chordata > Testudines > Chelydridae > Chelydra > Chelydra serpentina. Next base: position 25,980,814 of record JBAIAC010000048.1, read on the forward strand.
GATTCCGCAACTTGGGGTGAAAACATTCCCCCCTGAACCCTTCGTAAACAGTTTCCCATGGTGCTATAGGGAAGGGCCATTGTTCAACTAGCTACCTGTGCTACCAACATGAGCCTGCCATAAACTTCATTAAAAGTGCGGTCACCCTTGACCCAGTGGGGGGGGGGGCTTATTCACCATAGCTGGAGCAGCAAAGCAGCACAGTGAACAGTAACGCATTCTGATTATGTTATGGCGTGCACCTTGTGTAATAAGGCTGGGTTTTTTTTATGAAAATGGCCTTCCTATGGAAACATTTTATTCATGTACAATGGCTCCTTTATTTTTTTCCCCTGACTGATAGCTGGAAATGTGTCCTTCGGTGGGTCATCAACACCTGAAAGCAGACGTTTGCTGATTAGAAGGAGGAGAAGTTCACAGAGATGAACACCTCCAGGACAACTGACGCAGAGCTGAGAGTGTGGAGGATTTCGCTGTCCGAGAAGTTAAACATGGACATGGAGAGCAGGAAAGCTTCCAATGAGCGAGAGTGTGCGGTGCACGATGAGATGCTTCGGCTTATGAGGGACCAAGCAGACATGTGAAAGTGTCTGGTTGAACAGCAGGAACAGAAGCAGGAGGGTAAAGTCCCTCTGCAGAACCTGATGCATCAGTTGGCGCAGAATTGTCCTCTCCCAAGCGTTCCATGAGGCATGGGTGAAAAGTCCATTATCCCTTTCACTTTACTTGGTGAGGGGGAGGGTACAAGGAACAGAAGATTCCCATTCACAGACCTTTGATGGTCTGGAATGTGGTGTTATGTTCCACAGCCAAAAATGTTTCTCCCGTTCTGACTTTACAACTCCTTTTTCCCAAGCTTACCTTTTCTGTCTGCTCTCCCTCTTTACTTATGTTTGTTAAGTCAAGTAAATGGATTTGAGAAATAAATGTTCTTCATTGAGTAGAAGCAGTGGGCTTGGGGACGGGGGGTAGCTTTACAGGGACAGTGATACAAGCCAGGCAAAGGTTTGGGAAAACACAATGCAGACAAGCAGTTCACATTACTGTGACTCATTATTGAAACGGCTTTTCAAAGCCTCGCAGATACGCAGTGCCCCTTGCTGTGATCTTATTTCCCTGGTGTCTGCTTGCTTAAAAATGGCTGCCATCTGATCTGTCTCAACTGCCCACCCCTGTGGAAAATTTCCCCTGTTTTTCCACAGATCTTATGGAGCACACAGCAGGCAGCTATAACCATGGGGATGTTCTCCTCACTAAGGTCTAACCTTGTTAGTAGACTCCTCAAGTGCCCTTTCAAATGACCAAAGGCACAGTCAACCACCATTCTGCACTTGCTGAACCTATCGTTGAACTGTTCCTTACTGCTGTCCAGAGGGCCGCTGTATGGCTTCATAAACCACAGGAGAAAGGGGTAGGCTGGGTCTCCCAGGATAACTATAGGTATCTCAACGCAATCAATGTTAATTTTGTGGTCTGGAAAGAAAGTCCTGGCTTACAGCTTTTTGAACAGACCCGAGTTCCTAAAAATGCACACGTCCTGAACCGTTCCCGACCATCCTACGTTGATGTCGGTGAAATGGCCCCTGTGACTCACCAGTGCTTGCAACATCATAGATACGTCTCAATTTCAGTTTATGTACTCTTTGGCAAGGTGGTCTGGTGCCAAGATGGGGATATGCGTGCCATCTATCATCCCACTGCAATTAGGGAACTCCATCATGGCAAAACCATCCACTATGTCCTGCACATTTCCCAGACTCACTACCCTTCATAGCAGAAGTCAATTAATGGCCCTGCACACTTGGAGCACAGCAGCTTCCATGGTTGATTTACCTACTCTAAATTGATTCCCCACTGCCGGGTAACTGTCTGGCATTGCAAGCTTCCAAATAGTGATTTTTTTTTTTTGTGGTGTAGACAAGCCCACACTTTCTGAAAGTGAAGGACCCCCTTGGAAAGGTCACATCAGCAGGTGTGATAGCACTCCACACACAGGGGGATTAGCAAGATTTGATGTATTTATATGAATAGAAACAATCTTTTTTTTAAATTAGTGAACACAACTTGATAGGCTAATTAGTCATGCACTACAGCACTGCCCTTCAACAATTTATTTCCATCAGCAATATTAATCACTGCAAAGCAGATGTATTAGGGACAACCCAAGGTTAAAACAAATGATACAAAATAATGAACTAGAGCACAACATGATAACCTGGAGAACTTCTTGATTTATTATTTTGCAAGAGTCTGCTGTGGGCTTCTGCAGCAATGTTATGCAAGCCTATTTCCCTTTTAACCAGATAGGATCACCATGATCAGAGACTTACTTTGCATTAATTTTATCCGCCTTTAGAGGTAATGTAACTGTGATAAGAGTCGATTAGTTTTGCACCATCAAGGAGGACAATGAAATGTGACTTGGCAAAACAAAGATTAAAATTAACCATTTGCCTAAATGGTGCTATTCATGGTTGGTTTTTCTTGAAAAGCTTATTCTATATATGTTCAGCTCCATGAACTAAACAGTTGAAGATATGCAAGCTTACTCAAAGAAACGTGTTCTGGAATTAACATGACACTTGTCTAGTAGTAACATTGCCTAGTAATTCAGGGCTAACTTTCCATAAGCCATTAGATCTCTGTCTAAAGATTGTATTTCACACACTTGAATGTCTAAATGGCACAGTGAGAAATGAACTATCAACAAGCTGTTGTAGCCTGGGCTTCTTAAGTAAGAAGTGAAATGAGCTGATGGTCTCAGTGAATTTTGAGGGAATATAATGTAAGCACAACAGAATCCTCTTGTCACAACTGTCAATGTGCAGTCACTGCTTCGGAGTGAGCCTGTACTGGAATTTCTCACCAGAGTGAATCAAACAAACTGTTTGGTAGACAAAAATGGAAAGCTATTTCTTATACTATACTGCTACTTTGCACCACTACAGAACCTATCATACAAATAGTTTTACATAAATCATGCATCACAATGTTCCTGTGATATAGATAACTGCTATCCCCATTTTACAGAGGAGAAACTCTCTAAAATGAGCCTATCAGGATAATATTATGATCATATCTCCATGATCCTAATCTGTACTATATTTCAGTAAGAGAAACCCTTTCTAAGTCCTTGTGACGTCGATTTAAGGCAGGGGTTTCTAGTGAAGTCTATGGCAGTTTTGTGCCTGAGTCCTATTGAAATTCAGTAAGATTTGGATGCCTATGGCTCCTTTAAAATTCCCAGCCCAAAATTCTGCTGCCATTAGCTCTAGAAAAATCATCTTCTGAAGTCAGTGGAGTTACTCCAGACTTATACTAGCATAAGTGACAGTGCAATTTGACCCACTTTTTAAAATGGGGTTTTCCTGTGGTTTTTTTATAGCTCTAAATTCTTACTGTTGGCTCATAACTTTTGTTAGTAACTATCATTTTATTAATTTATTTTAATAAATTAATACCAGTGAATATTAATGAAATAAAATACAATGTATTAATGAATTTTGGATCAGGCCCCTAGTGAGAGGTCATATGTGCATCTCTGCTTCTGTTTGGCTGTAGTTCCTCTCTTGAGGACTTCTGTGAATCAATTTGCATAACTAATAATTTCATACATCTTTGGGTTTTGCACATTCAAAGTTCCCATTGAAACCATTGGGAGTTATGGGGTTGTGAAGAATGCAGGATCAGGTCCAATAACACACTGCAGTTGGATAGAACATAAAGGACATGTAAATATGACATTTACAAAAAAAAATACACAAGGAACAAACCAGCAAAAAGATCAAAATTAATCATTTCAGATGTAGAACATTTTCATCCAATGGCCTGATTAGGTCTGCTAAATAGTATTGTTTCCATAACAGAGTACAGGATTAACTGCAATGGATAGCCTCAGACTAAGAATACTGATCTAGGTAGAAGATAATTGTTTCTCAGTCTAGTGTTTCTGTACTGAAGTGTAAGCAAAGAGTCCTTCAGGTTATGAGCTTCCTTACTCTCTTATAACCAAATCTATTTTGTCCAAACTTCTTTTAGAACCATGGACTATGAGACTATTGGAGGAATGGGATATTTTACTAAGATATCTGGATATAAGCTTGGGAACCTGCATCTTTTGAGAGACTTCACACCATGGAAAAAGGTACTGCAATACTTGAAGTAAATTATTTTATTTGCCTGGATGCTTCTATATAGATGTCAGTTCTGAAACACACTCATCCAGCTGGTGCTCAATTCTACAGTGCAGGCATAGAGTAACATGATGAGACACATCAGGAAAAACAAGATAGATAGAAACTTAGCCACATAAGATATTTTAAAATTCATGTATATTTAATATGAGCTTTTCTATGGAGATCTGAACCTTGGTTGACCATCCCCTAATTTTAAAATTTGCTGTCTTCTACGTGTGGTATTGAACTTACACCATTCTTTTCAAAAGCTAAGTAAATAGAAGGTTTTAAATTGCTTCAAGCAAAGGCACCCACAGTGGCACTGAAATGGTAAGGCAATCTTAGCAATTTAATATTAACATTTTATAACAGTTTTCATCTGTAGATCTCGAAGTGCTCTACAGCGGTGTGTAAACATTATTATGTCCATATTACAGTTGGGAGAAAATGTGGCACGAAGTTAAGGTCTGAATATTCAGATGCAATATGAATTCCATAACTCTAGGTGCCTCCAATTTTGAGTACTCAACTTCAGAAACCTACAGTAGGGCCAGATTTTCAGAGGTTGCTAAGAATCTTCAATTCCAATTTAAGTTGATAGGAGCATGTCATTAGCAGCTCTCAAAATCAAGTGCATTAGTTGGGGGCACAAAAAAGGAGAAATCCAAAGTTAGTGAAAATGTTTGCGTTCGTGATTTAGCCAAAATCAGAGTGTCAGAAATGGAACTTTGGTCTCCTGGCTTCAAGCCTGTGCTCAGTCCACTATACCACAGTCTTGTTCAAAGCATCTTTTTTTTTTTTCCCAGCATGACATGTGCATGTATTTAAGTGACCTGGGGGTTGAATACCAGAGTTAGGGAGAACTGATGGAACACTGATTAAAAGAAACTCTTATAAATAATGTAGGGGGTAGGAGAGGTGGTTTTTTTTTTGTTTGTTTGTTTTTTTAAATAGAGAAAGCGAGAAAAGGAACAATCATTGTGTCCCACCCTATGGAAAACTCTGAAAACATTCAAGCCAACATGTACAAACCTGGGATTTTTAAAGTTTTATGCAACTAAGCTCTCATTGGGTTCAATGGGAGCAGAAGCAGATCTTCCAGGGCCTAATTTGCCTCAAGGTTTGGCAGTTCATAGCCCTCTCACCTCTGGGCTTGCTGCATCAGTTATGAATGTAAAAAAATTGCTTGAGCCCTGGCATCTTTTCCATTACAAATTAAGCACTCAGGCCTTCCATAACTGGTCATAATCCTGTTTCTGACATTCCAGTTGGTTGCAGTGGAAAAGGATTGATTTTTGGGGGGTGGGGTGGGGGAGATTAATGACCTCCATGTATGGAATAAACAGTAGGAACAGATGATATGATTCTGCTTTCATGCAAGCGATCTTAGCAACAGAGTACAAAAGGGAAGAAAGCAGAAAGTGTTTTTTTCAGAGCTTTCCATAAGACATCAGTACTCTTTAAAGACTTTTTCTTGAGCATCACAGAGACTAAGGCCTGGTCTACACCTAAAACTTAGGCCAACCTAGCTATGCCACTCAAGAGTGTGAAAAATTCACACCCCTGAGAGATGTGCCTAACCCCACCATCCTATATAATAAAAGATAGATATGGAAATAGCACAGACTGGTAGCTCGTATTCCCTCAGTCTGGCCCTATATCTACTTTATTTCTTAGGTTATTTGTATTTAATTTCAATTTGACCCAGATAGTGGGTTAGATCTTTATGAATAAAGAAACAATAACTCTCCATTTTTGGAGCTCTAGCCATGACAGCTGCAAAAAGTAAATTATTCTTTTATAGTAAAAACTGTCATAACAGAATATTCATGTGTTAACAAATTACAACTTTTAGAATTTTCACTTCAAAGCTAAACAAACTTGAGAATTATAGGCCACTGACATAATATATTAGGTCTGATAATTGTCCCATGATAAATTCTTCCGTTTCCGTACATAAGTTACAGATGTTCCACTTTGCAACAGAATAGTCTATTGGTTTAAGCATTTTCCTCTACATGCGTAGAATCTGACAAACTTTCTTTCGAGCGTTGTAGATATGTACTGTGATATTAAACTAAGCTTTTATGTTGCCATGAAAATTTGGACATTGATTTCTCACCCTTTGTGAACACTTTTTTATTAGATACTGAAAGAGCAAAACCTGCATTTATTAGTGTCTCTGTCAGTTAGATATGGGTATTTTGCTAGCTACTGAACAGAGCATTGCCTTATCTTCAGGAAAACAGCATGGGTACCAAAAATACACTCAGGTAATCCAGTGAAAAAACACATTACCCAAAAATGACTGTCTGGGGTTGCATGAACTATTGATTCAGAATTTCTGCTTTAGCACAAAGGATAAAAACACAAGCTTATGGAGAGGAGATACTATTGTACAAAAAACAGTAAGCAAGAAAACAATGAGATGAATCAACAGCATAGACTTAAGCAATCCACTCTAAAGCAAGCAATTAGCATATGGTACAGCCTGCAAATGGATAAGGTGAAGCACACATTCCCATCTGACAGTTTGTGGGCCTGATCCTGCTTCTATTGAAGTCAGTATAGGTTTTGCCACTACCTTTGATTGGCACAGGACTGGCCTATTTAGTAACTGGTCAGCTAAAAGCAAAACAAGCCAGACTATACAGAATGCTACTGTTAAAAGCCTCTTTCTCTCCTGGCATTCAGATCATGTTACTCCCTTCTTGAAATCTCTCTTCTAGATCCTCTTTCCATCAACCTACTACCTAAGTTCTTCCTAAACCACCCTCCTAACTATTCATTTCATATCCTTCCAGCCAGCTCCTAGGCTTAGGTTCTGGCTTTGTATGTCTAAACTGTACTGAAAATCCAATTTAGAATATTACCTCTCATGGACAGCAACTATATCTACATACATACAGCACCAAGTACAAAGCCATTGTTCCATAAAAAGCCAGTTTTGATAGGGCTGTTGGATCATCCACAGTTTCACACCCAGAGAGAACAGTCCCAGTTGACCCACCTCAGTTCTAACAATATGCTCAGTGCTTAAGAGTGTCTTACCGTACATTTGCTTTCTGCCTATAGCACAAAGCTGAGTAATCAGATTCAGACCAATTGATAGATATTTTTTTTCAACCCAGAAGGAATCATTATATCATTTAGTATGACCTCAGTTGTCTGTCATGAAACATTTGCTCTACACTAGGGGTAACCAAACTTTAACATTAGTTGGTCTTAATTTCATTTTGTATTAAATATCTAGTTTAAAATTTTTTTAGGGTGTGGGCCATCTACAGTAAATATTGTAGGCATTTCCCTCACTGATTTTTCTCTGTGCCAGGTTGTCTTTCCTCTGGGTTGGTTTGTCTGTTTATAAACTCTTGATGTCTTTTATTGCTGGTCCTCAATTCATATATTCTTCACTTGAGAATTCTTTGGGAAATTAGAGATTTCATATGAAAGCCCATGTTTGGTTTTTTTTTTAAATGTTAGCTCTTTTCACTTTTTTTTCTTTCCCAAAATGGCTTGTCTGTGGTATAATTTTATTTAGATTTGTACAGAAATATTTGTGCATTTGATTCTTGTGCCAATGAAGGATTAGTAAGTAGCTCTAGTTAGTCAGTTTTCATTCAAATATCCCCATGTAGAGGCAAATCTTATGGCCAAAATCCTGCAGAGTGGGCAGCAGCCATGCAGCTGTATGAGCATAAAGCATGTCCAATATCAGAAACATCCAGGATACCACAGGAGGAGCCTGGTCTCGCAAAAATACTTCGATGTTCAAGTCTTATGTACAGTACTGCTTTCAAAGGCAGGAGCAACATGCTCACTGTAATCATGGCAGCATATGTGATCACAGGATTTTTGCTTAGCTCTAGTCCTTTTTCCTGAAACCATGCACCTAGTAGACACTGTGTGAATGTCCAGCCACGCTGGTTAGGAATTTCTGCTAATGCTCCCTAACAGGATTTTCTCTGGCCAGGTGCACTGCAGCTGGAGTGCTGGATTTGGTCTCTTTGCACAGGTGCAGAAAGTACAAAGAGGGGATTGATATAAACAGGAATTTATTCACACTGACTGACATATGGAATATGGGTGACCACTTATATTATCGATACCAATATTACAAAACTCCAATAAATCCTATACCAGATATGCCATGTAAGGTATGGGAAAAGGTATGATTTGCTAAATATGATAAGCTTGTTTATATGTATGTATCGTCTTTGTATCATGAGTTATAAATGTATGGTATATCTCAAACTTGTGCTATGTATCTGGGTGATACCCCCAGACTGGCATCAATACTATCCAGCCTGCTTGATGACCCATCAAGGAGAATCAGCTGTACAATGAACTCATTGAGAGAAGGTAGGGGATACACCTATGAGTCAGCTGTGACCCATGTACTGCGAGTTTGTGTTTGGGACGAAGGATGCACAAGCCACATGTTAGCGTTCTCAGTGTGTTTTTATGTGAACTGTTGTACACCCAATAATGGACAAGTGACTGGAAAAAAGCTAATGTAGTGCCCATCTTTAAAAAAGGGAAGGAGGAAGATCCGGGGAACTACAGGCCAGTCAGTCTCACCTCAGTCCCTGAAAAATCATGGAACAGGTCCTCAAGGAATCAATTCTGAACCACTTAAAGGAGAGAAAAGTGATCAGAAACAGTCAGCATGGATTCACCAAGGGAAAGTCATGCCTGACTAACCTAATTGCCTTCTATGATGAGATAACTGGCTCTGTGGATGAGGGGAAAGCAGTGGATGTGCTATTTCTTGACTTTAGCAAAGCTTTTGATACAGTACTCTTGTCAGCAAGTTAAAGAAGTATGGGCTGGATGAATGGACTGTAAGGTGGATAGAAAACTGGCTAGATGGTCGGGCTCAATGGGTAGTGATCAATGGCTCCATGTCTAGTTGGCAGCCAGTATCAAGTGGAGTGCCCCAAAGGTCGGTGCTGGGGCTGGTCTTGTTCAATATCTTCATTAACGAGCTGGAGGATGGTGTGGACTGCATCCTTAGCAAGTTTGCAGATGATACTAAACTGGGAGGAGTGGTTGATACGCTGGAGGGTAGGGATAGAATACAGAGGGACCTAGAGAAATTAGAGGATTGGGCCAAAAGAAATCTGATGAGGTTCAACAAGGACAAGTGCAGAGTCCTGCACTTAGGACAGAAGAATCCCAGGCACTGCTACAGACTAGGGACAAAATGGCTGGGCAGTAGTTCTGCAGAAAAGGACCTAGGGGTTACAGTAGATGAAAAGCTGAATATGAGCCAACAGTGTGCCCTTGTTGCCAAGAAGGCTAACGGCATTTTGGGTTGTATAAGTAGGGGCATTTCCAGCAGATCGAGGGACGTGATTATTCCCCTCTATTCGGCACTGGTGAGGCCTCATCTGGAGTATTGTGTTCTGTTTTGGGCCCCACAATACAAGAAGGATGTGGAAAAATTGGAAAGAGTCCAGTGGAGGGCAACAAAAATGATTAGGGGGCTGGAGCACATGACTTATGAGGAGAGGCTGAGGGAACTGGGATTGTTTAGCCTGCAGAAGAGAAGAATGAGGGGATTTGATAGCTGCTTTCAACTACCTGAAAGGGGGTTCCAAAGAGGATGGATCTAGACTGTTCTCAGTGGTAGAAGATGACAGAACAAGGAGTAATGGTCTCAAGTTGCAGAGGGGGAGGTTTAGGTTGGATATTAAGAGAAACTTTTTCACTAGTAGGGTGGTGAAGAACTGGAATGGGTTACTTAGGGAAGTGGTAGAATCTCCTTCCTTTGAGGTTTTTAAGGTCAGGCTTGCCAAAGCCCTGGCTGGGATGATTTAGTTGGGGTTGGTCCTGCTTTGAGCAGGGGGTTGGACTAGATGACTTCCTGAAGTCCCTTCCAACCATGAGATTCTATGATTCTATGAAAATGCAAAGTGTAAAGACACTAGAAAACAAACGTTCGACTTCAGCTAGTGTTTCTTCATGTCCAAAGTGTGGAAAATCTAAGTCCAAATGATCATGATGGACCTGGAAAGTTGCTTATGAAGAAAAGAAAATATGACTACAATTATATAAAATATGGCTTTACATGCATTGGTGATCAAGAGCGTCCAAAACCACAGTGCGTAATTTGTGGTGATGTTCTAGCAAACAGCAGCCTCAAACCTTCTTTACTTCAGCACCACTTAGGCTATGTCTTCACTACCCGCCGGATCGGCGGGTAGCAATCGATCTATCGGGGATCGATTTTTCGCGTCTCATTAAGACGCGCTTAATCGATCCCCGATCGCGCTCCCCGTCGGCGCCGGAAAACCACGTCATCGACCGGCGCAAGCGGAGTCGACGGGGGAGCTGCAGTGATCGACGCGCCGCCGTCTTCATGGTCAGGTAAGCCGATTACGATACGCCGATTTCAGCTACGTTATTCACGTAGCTGAATCTGCGTATCGTAGATCGACCCCCCCTCCCCTAGTGTAGCCCAGGGCTGAGAAACCAGGCACCCCGCACAACTCAACAAGCCTGTTGATTTTTTTCAAGCAAAAATTAGCTGAGTGGAAAAATGACATTACCAGTTTTGTATACAAAGCAATATTGATAATGAAAATGCACTTGAAGCATCGTACCGAGTGTGCTACTGAGTAGCAAAAGCATCAGAAGCCCATACCATAGGTCTATATAGAAAAGACATAGTTCATTGCATGTTTGGGGAAAAAAGGCTGCAAAAAAGGATTGACATAGTACCTTAGTCCTATAATACATTGTCGCAAAGAATTAATGACGTCAAGTAATGTAGAGACCACAATTGTACACAGTGAAAAATCATCCAACTATATAGCATAATATGGACTAATCAACTGATGTTGCTACTGTTTGTGTGTTGTGTGGATGAAGGTATAGTGGAAGCCTTGTTTTGCTAACCATTGAAAGAACGTACAACTGGAGAAGACACCTTCAGTCTAACCAATGCATATTTTCAAGAAAAGGAAATAGATTGGTCTCATTATCTAGGCATTTGCACTGATGGGGCCACATCTATGACGGGGAAGTATAACGGATTTGTAGCTCAAACAAAAAAAATTGCATCAAACGTCTCTTGGACTCATTGCCGTATCCATAGACAAGCCCTTGCAGCAAAACACATGCCTGAGGGACTGAAGGAAGTGCTGGACAATGCAGTGAAAATGGTGAATTTCAGAAAATCACAGCCAACAAATTCCAGAATATTTCACATACTTTGTGAAGAAATGGGTAGTGTACACAATTGTCTGTTGACCCATACTGAAGTTAGATGGCTCTCTCGGGGCAAAATCCTTGTGTGCTTGTTTGAGCTTAGAATGGAAATCCAAGTTTTTTTTCAACAGCCACCCTTTCTACCTTGTCAGCTGTATGTAAAATCATGTCTGGCTCCACAGCCTAGCTTATTTAGCTGACATTTTCTTGAGGATTAATTACCTAAATGTATGTCTTTAAGGCCTCAATATTAGTTTTCAACATGCAAGACCGAGTTGAATCCATGATAAAGAAGTTGCAGTTCTGGGAAAGTGTTTGGAAAACAATCAAACTGAGTGTTTCAGTACTCTTCATGACTTCAGAACAAACTTCGGTTGGATCAGTGCATTAAAACCAATATAACTGCACACCTAAAAGAACTTCGTACAACATTCAGTGAATACTTCCCAGCTATGTCCGGTGATAATGACTGGATTCGCAACCCCTTTGATGATACCACTTTCTCAATGCACATATTGAGCACTGAGGAAAAAGAAATTGATTCAGATCTCCTATGATTACAAACTGAAAAGGAGTTTCAGAAATCTGTCATTGATCAACTTTTGGCTGAGTTTAAGAAACGAGTACCCCCTTCTGGCAGAAAAAGGCTAGACAGTTTACCGTTTTCAACAACATACTTATGCAAGAAAGTATTTTCCTCATATGCACATTTTGAAAACCAAATACAGAAGCAGACTCAATGCTGAACCAGACCTGAGACTGATTTTCTCCAGTGGTTCTGGACTTCCAAGACCTAAGCAAGCGCATCCATCACACTGAGGAGATTTAAACTTCAAGACTTCTTACGACAAAAGGAAAGGGAGGTGGATATTTTTTGGTGGTGTTTTTTAAATTAGTCTGCTAGTGTTCTTAAAAGTATTATGAAGAAGAAGTTTTAAGCTTTGTTGTAGTTGTGCATTGTTTGCCTGGACTGCTCAAGACCCGAATACTTGTGTAGGAGGGACTCTTTATTTGAGTAGGCTTCTTAAATACCTTCATGCTGTTTCACGTCTGATACTCCTTGATGAAACATAGCCTTGTCCTATAACAGGCTTAATCAAAGTGATTCAAGATTTCACTTTTGTAGCTTGGAAGAGTATTGCCATATCCACAATGTAATACAATTAATACTGTAATGATAACAAATTAATAATAAATAGTGTGTAATAAGCGTGTCATAAAAACAAATTTTATATTTCCGAGATCACTGCTTTTATAATTTATGCTCAGGTAAGGGAGAAAATCCCTGGAAATATTGATTTTTATTTTTTTTAGGAAGGGGTTCGCAAGATTTGACATTTTTGTGAAAGGGGTTAAAGTTTGGGAACCACTGGTCTAGTGCAATGTAGTCTGATTGTGACCCCTTCCTTCTCCAGTATGTGCCCTACGTGGGGGACTGTAAGGGGTGAAATGGAGTGCGGGAGTCAGAAGGGCAACACAACTGTTCCAGCATCTCTACAATGCCCAGGCAACTCCTTCATGTCAACAGTATTTCATAAGGGTTTTTTTCCACCCATTTTTGCTTGCTCCAGTAGTATGAAGGGACTGCAGTGGAACACAAGCTCTGTCCCCTCTACTATAGGCAAGAGCATAAACACCACCAATAGAAATAGGTGGTGCAGCAATAGAAACAGGGTACAGTAGCTAAAAGCAGCTGCAGCTTCCCCACTACCTGCTGAGAGCCAATACAACCAAAGATTGGATGGAGCTGGCCAGGAAGAGTATAGACCAGTGGTCCCCAAATTTTATCCACTCCTGCTTACCTGGTCTATACCCACAGGTCCCACAGTCAGGAGCAGGGCCAGCACTGCTGGGGGTGGGGTATACCCCACAAGTTGGGGACCACTGGTATAGACAGACCAGTCAGGGGATGTGCTGGTTCAGTGCATTCCCTCAGCAGCTTCTATCAGCAGTGCTCCTTTGGAACCCAAGAGGAAACACCAAAGAAGGGCAATTAATAGATACCTGGACTGAATCTCTGTGGGGGACGAGGGGCCTTGCTAGTAGCATGAGGTGCAATTTACACCTCCAGAAAGTCCCTTCAGTGAGAGTAGCCCCTATTCTGTGCATCCTATAAGAATACCTGACCTACACTTCTTTAGTGTATGCTATAAAAGTTAAGATGAGGTTTTAAATTACTTTATTTATATTCAGAGGGGTAGCTGTGTTAGTCTGGATCTGTAGAAGGAACAAAGAGTTCTGTGGCACCTTATAAACTAACAGACGTAGTGGAGCATAAGCTTTTGTGGGTGAATACGTGCATCCAATGACGTGGGTATTCACCCACGAAAGCTTATGCTCCAATACGTCTGTTAGTCTATAAGGTGCCACAGGACTCTGTCGCTTTTATTTACATTATCTGCAAATGAATACATTTGAGGACACAAACTTAAATCATTTAGTTCAATAGTATACAATTATGGTACAAGATTTGGCTTGTGGTTGTCTTGAATATGCACCATGATATTAAATCTCATAATGCTTAAAATAACATTTGGATGCCTCACATGTGACCCTTTTTCTAGATTAACCAAAGAAAACTTGTTTATAGAAAATATTCATCTTGAATGAAATCACATTTCTCTGAGCCAAATCCATTCCTCCTGTAACCTATTCGTTTCAAAACCCTTACACCAGAGATGAATTTAGCCATTCATCTATAAAATCAAGATAGCAAATCGGTGTATGATTCTAGTTTTCTTTTTAAACATTTACATTGTAATGCAAAAGCTTGTGAGTCAATATTCTGCAACCCGTGTTTGTTTCACAAAAGCAATGGAATAAGCTGCCACCTAGAGTTGAGGCCTAGGATTATACTAGTATTGTCTTAGAACAACTCCAGCATTAGGATATTTCAGGAGCTAAGTGCCACTAGTCAGCACTAGACTTTGAATATTGACAAAGGATTAGAAATTTGGTACTGAGCCCAAATAAATGAGTTTGATAGGAGTAATTTCTTGACTGATAGCAAAGACACTACAGGATCAGGAATTATTTTTTAGAATCTGTATTTCTCAGATAGTTTGGATTCCAAATGTAACAGGCGATCAGCAAAATGAACCAATATTTTAAAAACAGGCAGTCATTTTTCATTTCTTGATGCTGTAAATTTCTAGTGGGATTGGATATACAGGTATGTCAAGACCTGACAATTTCATCAGCTGCTTGTTTTTTTTCATAGGTGAATTCTGAAGCAGAGATAGTCCTACTGGCTTCTAAATCTACTAAATAAGAAATCTGAATATATATGCATTCATATGTAAATGAGACTTTTATTAATTATGATGCTAAAGGAAAGGGATTATAAGAGTTCCCTACAGCTCACAGAGGTTATGACAATTGATTGCAGTTGGAAAGTGCTGTATAAATCATGAAAGTCACCAGAATACACACAATCTTCAGGTAACGGGGGGAGCTGGCTACCTCCTGAACCCCAACTTTTTGCACTATTATCACATGCAAAATAATTAAATAAATATTCATAGTGGGCTTGATGTTTGGCCTGGGTGCTTGTGTAACCCATGGCTGATTGGTGTGGTGTTCTGTCCCCCTCTAGTGCCACTTAGCTCAGCTAGAGATTGAATCGGTTACAGCCTTAGCTAAGGGTACGTCTTCACTACCCGCCAGATAAATTGATCCCCGAACACGCTCCCCGTCGACTCCAGAACTCCTCCGCCGTGAGACGCGGACGCGGAGTTGACGGTCGACTCGCCGCCGTCCTCAAGGCCAGGTAAGTCGACCTACAATATGCAACTTCAGCGATGCTATTTGCGTAGCTGAAGTTGCATATTGTAGGTCCACTCCCCCCCTCCCCTTAGTGTAGACCTGGCCTAAGAGAGACAGGGCTTTGAGCTCATGCATTTAGCTCCAGAGGTCTCTGGTTCAGCCCTGGCTGCTGATGACTGAGGTCTGTCAGCTTATTTCCTTTTTGGGGCCTCAGGACAGAACTCTTGGGAGAGGGCAGATGGGGTCCTCTCCTTGAACTGGACCATGCTGAAGTGGAACAAGCCCCAGCTGCCTTCCATTCATAGGAGCAAGACAAGATCATAGATTTATTTGAAAGGTTCTAGCATTTATATGCATGAGATACTTTGCTCACTTTAAACAAAGGTGTTTTACAAAGATGGACCGGTATTATCTACATTTGGGAAAAGGAAGAGAGAGAGTGGTTAAGAGGCTTGCCCAAGGTCATACAGCAAGTCTATGGTAGAGTGGGAAGCAAACCCAAAGTTTCCTAAATCCTCTTCCTCCTCTGCTCTACTTACCAGAACAAGCTGCTTTCCTGCCAAATACAATAAGTTTATTATGGCTACCATTATAAGTAAAAAATGGCTTTTAATTCTTTCACCATTTTAATCAAACAGCAGCTTTGGACTGTATCACTTACCAATTAAAAAATTCAAAAAACAGCCTAATTCATAATCATTCTACCAAGAGTACGTACAAATTGCAGAGTTTGGTGTGCATGGTATATGATAACCAAGCATGTGAAATCTAGTGAAAAAGTATTTGTAAAGAAGTCATGGCAGCAGGGAAATGAACCAAGGACCTTTTGCACCAAACACAGGACTAGTTATTGAGCTAAAAGAGAATTTGTAATCCTCTGTAAGGCTTGTAATTAAAGGCCAAGAAGGATACCAAAGAGTCTACTGGTGCTCTAGTAGTGCCCTCTGACAGGTTGTTAATGATGAATAGAAGTGTGTATGCCCTTAGACTTTGGCCTGTGAGTTGGAAGAGTGATTACTTGTGCATGGGTCAAAAGGGGCATTCTGAAACAAGTATTCTTTGTATACTTTTGCGTGGGCTTTGCTCGCATATTTACAGAAAATTATTGTTGTGGCACTTTTTATTTTATTTAGAGAACTAAATTATAAAGGAAAATGATATAGAATGAGCTCACAAAGATAAGGGCAATCTATCAGATTGTCAGCCTGGTATACTATTATCCCAGTATACTATTATAATGATAAACAGTAATGCCTCCTATTTAACTTTAGTCTCGGTTGTACTTACAATAATCAGTTAACACCAATCTAGGGCCTGATCCAGCTGTTCTAAGTCAAACAAAGCTCCCATTTACTGTCATCGGTGTAAACACGACAATATCAGACCCATACTGGCTTCAGGCAACTGTTTATATCTGTGTCATCTTTCTCCCAAATCAATATTCTTACTTTTTCAGATATGGTCAATGAGTGTCTTTTGGGGATTAACATTTACATTTTTGTGCACGTCTCTCTCATTTTAACAAGCCTGACGTGAACATAAATGTTCACATGATTCTTTAAAAAAATTCAATGAGAACACTTTGATTCTTGTTTAGAAAGTACAGGAAAGAATGTTTAAACAGCAACATTGATCTAATACATGGATACACAATGTGAACTGACTGTAAACCAGAGTGTAACTGAGCATTCTGGGCCAAATTCTGTTTTCATTTCAGTGTATGTAAATTCACTGACCTTGGCCTTACTTTCATTGTCCAAATGCAAAAAATAAACAATATACAATATAAGTAAGTTTGAATTTTTAAAATGATTGATGGTTAAATAATTTAAGGCAGTAGTTTCCAAACTTTTTCAGTTGTGGACCCCTATAAAATTTCAAATGAAAGGGCGGTCCCCTTTGAAAATCTTAGACATAGCAGGTTGAAACCATAGAAAAGTGGTTAACAACAATCTTTCATGGACCTTTTGACACAGTCTGCGAACCCCACAGGTTGAAAACCACTGATCTAATATGTTGTTAAATATAGTGATATTTACAAATTTATTAATATTTTGACTCTCTAGGATAAGGTCAAGGGAAGACAACTTATGTTCTTATGGAGAAGTTTGTGATATTCTTTGGCCTGTACAGGGAATTGAGCTGAGTGAACCTCTGAAGCTCACAACAAGCTTACCATGCTAGGGTGAGTGTGTAACCTACAACCACGTAGCACTATAGTGTTGGCTGAGCCATCTAAAGGGGTTGATGGGCCTCCCACAGTCTTGGCTAACAGGGCTGGACCTTTTAGGTCAGGCATATAGAGCAGTAGCGTAGCCAGGGGGGGAGCAGGGGGAGCGGCTGCTCCCCCACTGAGCAGAAGCGGCGCCTTTTTTGTGCTCCAACACCTTTTGCTCCTACGCTGCAGCCAGAGCGGAGCATTTTTTTTTGCTCCTGGCACCCTTTTTTAGCTCCACTCCCCCGTGCTCTAAACCTGGCTACGCCACAGATATAGAGCCTCGTGCTTTTTGAGCCAAAGGTCTCAGGTACACACCACACTGCCGACAACCTACCCAGGGGCGTGTTTCATATGGAGAGTTTGTATTTAACACTTAGATTACTTTTTTATTTATACATTGCATAATGTTAATATAACAGGCTGTGTTGACTGCATCTTGAGGCTTCAGCCTTCCATCTTGAGGCTCCCAACCTCTGTAGTCATACCCCACATCGTGATGTAACCATGGCAGCTACTCTGCACTGAGATGAAGTCCATGTCTCCAGTGCTCTATTAGTTGCTCCTTAAGCACAGTCCTTCTGCTTTTCAATAGAGCTTGTACTCCTAAGTACTTAGATGCTTTTGAAAAGCCACTAGATAACTGCAAGCATTAAAGCAAATCCAAAGCAAATCCAGGTTTGTATAAAGAGTAAAGTATCCAATTTGCATCCAACATACATATTATACAGTACCTGTTTAAAATCAAAAATACCTTTTGCTACTTATCTTGCATTTTTGAGTGCAAGAGTCGAGTAGCAAGATAGTAATGCAAACAATGGGACTGTCCAATCCCCAGAGGTCAAACCCATGAGTTAGACCACCAAAAAATTATGATTGTCTCAATCAGAACTTATTTTTAAAACGAAGATCAGGTAATTAATGTGTTATAACCACACTATCTAGTTGTCTCTAAAGCATTTCAGTTAGAAAGAAAAGTGCCATTTTGAAGCATTCAGCAAGTTCCTATATAAAAAACATCTGTAGAGGAAGACAGGATGTTGCTATAGATCAGTGATCATGGTTTGTGTAGGCTTGTGATGTCATGCTCATCCAAGCAGTAAATTACTTTTTGGACAGAATTAATTACCTCAGAGAGTTGTAGCTCTTTTTGAAATAAAAGTATTGACAGCTCACAGTGTTGGAAGACACATTGCAGTTCACTTTACATCAAATATAATTATTTTGCATTGGATAGCTATATGGAACAATGAAATGATGGCTTCCTTACTTTCACTGCACTCCTCTACTATACTTTTCAGTCTGTGTTTCTTCCCTCTCCCACGCGCACACATACCACATATTCTTGCAGTCCCCTTAATTTTATATAACCTGGTCACATCAAAAAGATTTGAAAAGCTGTTGGCAGATAACAGCTCATACATTTGGAAATGTTTGTCAGATTTCATTGCTTATCAATAGCACATTTTTTAGAAGTATTATTATAAGGGACTGTTTCTTCTGTCTTTTTAATGATCAGTTTAAGGCTCTATTCTGCCTGTTAACTGCACCTTGAAGGCTGGCATAATTTAAATGTTATAAAAGTGTTCTATAACAGTGGTTTTCAAACTTTTTTTTTCTGGTTGACCCAGTTGAAGAAAATTGTTGATGCCCACGACCCAATAGAGCTGGGGATGAGGGGTTTGGGGTATGGGAGGGGCTCAGGGCTGGGGCAGAGGGTTGGGGTGCAGGAGGGGGTGAGGGTGTGGAGTGGGGCTGAGAATTAGGGGTTCAGGGTGTGGTAAGGGGCTCTGGGCTGGGGCAGGCAGGGATCAGGGCTCTGGGCTGAGGGTGCAGGCTCTGGAGTGGGGCCAGGCATGAGGAGTTTGGGGTGTAGGAGGAGGCTCTGGGTGTGGGGGGGCTCAGGGCTGGGGCAGGGGTGTGGTAGGAGGTCAGGGCTCTGGGCTGGGGATGAGGGGTTTGAGGTGCAGGAGGGGCTCGGAGTTTTGGTGGGGATGGGGCAGGGGGTTGGGGCAGTGGGGGGCAGAGGTGGTGCTAAGGCAGGCTTTCTGCCTGTTCTGGCACCCCGGACTGCGCTGCACCCCCGAAGCGGCCAATAGCAGGTCTGGCTCCTAGGCGGAGGTGTGCAAGCGGCTCTCGTCCACGGGCACTGCTCCCCGCCCCCCAGCTCCCATTGTCTGGGAACCGGAGTGCGGAGCAGGTGCTCAAGGTGGGGGAGCATGCAGAGCACTGTGCCCCCCGACCTAGGAGCTGGACCTGCTGCTGGCCGCTTCCAGGGTGCAGTGCGGTGTCAGAACAGGTAGGAACCAGACTGCCTTAGCTGGGCAGCACTGCCAATGGGACTTTTAACGGTGCTGACCTGGGTCGCAACCCGCAATTTGAAAACCACTGTTATAGAAGGTATTCTCCTTTTAGGAATTATGTATATTTAACCTGGACTAGGAACATGTGGGTCTTTGTCCCCCTCTAGTGTCTGGTCCACATAATGTGTTTCCCGCTAACAGTCATAGCCCTCCGTTACAGAAGTTATGCTCAGTGCAGATGCTGAAGTCTAGTAGACCTCAGATACTTGGAACAAATATCCCCTGGCTAGGGAAATATATAAGCCACACAAGAAGAGTGTGGTCTTTGTCCTTCTCTAGTGGTTGGTCCACATAAAATTTTTAATTTTGCTGTGGCTTCCACCTGAAGGACTAAGGCCAGATTTTTAGAGATATTTAGGCACCTAAAAATGCATATAGGCTCCTAGCTGGATTTTCACCGGCACTAGGTGCCTAGGCACTTTTGAAGATTCCACTAGGTGCCTATTTGCATATTTAGGTGCCTAAATACTTTTAAAAATCTGGCCCTAAATCCATTAGCTCACATAACGGACTCTCATATTTTTAGCTATGTAGGGTCTGGGTTTAGCTCCTACTAATGAGCCAGATGGTCTTGGTTCCATAAACATCCTGAGAAATTGCCGGGTGTGCATAAGTATAGATGTTCATTTTAAAAGGGAAGAGAAAGAAGTAAATAAGAATTCAAAGCGTAAACAGATTCAAATGACCAAGTCCTGTAGGGCCACTGTCTCCTCCCAGTCACACTCCAGCAACACTGCTTACTTTAATGCAGCTACAGTAGTCTCAATGGAAGGAAAAATTGGCCCATTCTCTAAGTTTTTTGAACTCTCAGAAAAATTGAAAGTGTACATTAAATCTGCTTCCAGAGAAATTGTGGGGAGGAGAGGGGGGAAGAAGTAGAACTTATAAACACACAGGGTTACATTTTGCAATCAATTATGCTTAGAGTTGGTCAGGAATTTTCCAGTGGAAGGATTTTCCAGTGGGAAATGAAGTTGCCTGAAAATCAACATTTTAACTTTGCTGAAAATTTTCAATCGAATGAAACATTTCATTTTTTAGTCCGTTTGACATGAACTGGAATATTTAGGTTTTTATAACTGACCTGTTTAATTTCAAATTAGCTCAACAAAATATTAAACTGCAGGATACATTGCCTTACGGTTGTAGTTCTGATCCCTGTTCTCTACAATGGGCTGAACTCCTGGAGGACTATATCTCCCATAAGGCAATGCACTGATTTCACGCTGACCAAGCTGTGTGGTAGATAATAGGAGTCATGTGTCCACCCTAGCCTGGAGCAGACCCTGCTCTGGTCAGTCAGGGAACAGAAAACTGCTCATTCAGTGGCCAGTATATCTGCCTTCGACTACTCTGCTGTACCCAACTGGCCTGGGTCTATCACACTAAATATTTAATTTTGATTGAAAATGTCAAAACAAAACATTCCAGTATTTCTGTACAGATTTTTTTAAAATTTCTGTTCTGCAGAAAATTTCGACATTTCAACTTTTTGTTCCATTTCAGGATAAAAACAAATGTTGAAATATCAATGTCCTGTGGGATTAAAATTCCAAATTTTGTACAGTTCTAGTAGTTATGCTGGTGTAGGTTAGTGCAACTCTTCTGAAGATACAAAGTCCTTATGGACTCACGCACCATTATAACTGAAAAGGTGTCCCTCTATCTGCCAAACACACAGGCTGATGCTTACTTGTCTATGAACTTTTCTTTGCAATCTAGAGCCTGGCAGAAAGCAAACTTGCATGTGCAATTAAGGCATAAAAGTCTATATACATCCCTGAGTATTTACTGCACAGTTCAACAAATGAAAGGGAAACATTACGAAGAAAATTTTCATCACATTCCTGCTCATTTTAATAGCGTATAAACAAAAACCCTAGCCATATGTACAGTACCCTAAAACAATTACTGTGTTACTAAACTTCACATATTGGGCCAACTGAAACAAAAGTACAATGAGTTTGTGTAAATAAGCCTTTTCTTAAGGGGCTAAGCAAAGAAGCTTTTGTTTCTGACTTCACAAGGCAGGACAGGATCTGTTTTTCCAAGCATAAAGTAGTACAACGTTATCAATTAATAATAATGACATTTTGTTGGAGTTCTTACTTAAGCCTTTAAATAAAATAAACTATTTAACTGTAATGAGTAATTTAGATAAACCATGCTCTGGTTGGCACAGAATGGGAGAAATTAGATGCTACTTGATCTGTAATCCTGATGGTACAAGGCAAGACTTCCACAAGACATACCAGGAAAATGCACCATAGGCCTGATTAAAATGGGAGTCTTTCCATTTCCACATGGCACACTTTGCTGTCCCTCCTTTTTTTTTTTTTTTTTTTTACAATTATATCATTAACCAGTTAATCGTTAACAAGTTCACAATCTACCCCTGGCGTGGTGGGGAGCCACCTTGCTGTGGAGTACAGTGGCCTGGGGGATCGTTTGCCTGTGCACAGTTGGGCGCTGCCACCCCTAGCTCTCCTAGTTTCTAGTGCGGCGGGTTCGGCGGATTGCTGCCGGGAGAACAGCAGTGCCAGGGCAGATACAAGTGTTCCCGCAGATCCAGTGGTTCCCGGGCTCTTAGCAGGAAGATGTACTCCAGAAACTGATGAGGCCGTGTAACACTGAAAGTAACTATATGGTGCTCTTACAGATTATCCTACATGTTGTTTGACTGCATAGATTGTTAGGTTTTGGAGCAACCAGAGGTGAAAGTAAGCCGGTACGCCCCTGTACGGCGTACCAGCAAGAGCCGGTGCGCCATACCAGGACAGATCGACTTCACCAGGTGCAATTTTAATGGCCTGGGGCTCCCAGCAGCGGCTGGAGTCCCCAGCCCTTTAAATTGCTGCCGGAGCCCTGGGGTAGCGGCGGTGGGGCTGGGGCAGTGATTTAAAGGGCCCGGGGCAGTAGCGGCAGCCGAGCCCTGGGCCCTTTAAATCGTCCCTGGAGCCCAACTGTCGCTTCCCCAGGGCTCCAACAGCAGGGCTCCGGGAACGAGGCTCTGGCCGCTGCTACCACCCCGGGCCCTTTAAACCGCCGCTGGAGCCCCCGGCTGCTACTCTGGAGGGGGGGAGGAGGGAAGGGAGAGGGGGAGGAGGCACTTACCGGTACAGGGCGGGCCGGGGCTGGCTCTGACCCCCAGGCCTGCCCCTTCCATCCGAGGCCCCGCCCCTTCTGGGGGCCAGAGCCAGCCCCAGCCCAGCCAAGCCCCGTACCAGTAAGTTTGTACACTTACTTTCATCCCTGGGAGCAACTGCTTAGTAGTAATGGAAGTTCAGCATATCACCAGTTGGTTCTCCGTCTTCATCCCTCTGACTGAATCATTTAGTAGGAGCAGAGCTGCTGCCTACAAATTCCACACAAGCAAACAAAGCCTATTCAGTACATGGTGTCAAGTTGCATGTAGATTAACCAGATGGAGGAAGGGTAAGTAGATATACTGTGTCCCCATCTGTCAATGACAAGGAATATTAGTTAACTAATTTTCACAGAATCCTGACTAGCTATTTGTGGGTGGGTGGGTGAGGAGGAAAGTGGTGGAAAAATGGCCTTCTAAAGCTTCAGATTGTGTCCCTTTTTCACAGAATATTAGGGTTGGAAGGGACCTCAGAAGGTCTAGTCCAACCCCCTGCTCAAAGCAGGATCTAATCCCCAACTAAATCATCCCAGCCAGGGCTTTGTCAAGCCTGACCTTAAAAACCTCTAAGGAAGGAGATTCCACCTCCCTACGTAACCCACTCCAGTGCTTCACCACCCTCCTAGTGAAAAAGCTTTTCCTAATATCCAACCTAAACCTCCCCCACTGCAACTTGAGACCATTACTCCTTGTTCTGTCATCTTCTACCACTGAGAACAGTCTAGATCCATCCTCGTTGGAACCCCCTTTCAGGTAGTTGAAAGCAGCTATCAAATCCCGCCTCATTCTTCTCTTCTGCAGGCTAAACAATCCCAGTTCCCTCAGCCTCTCCTCATAACTCATGTGCTCCAGCCCCCTAATCATTTTTGTTGCCCTCCGCTGAACTCTTTCCAATTTTTCCACATCCTTCTTGTAGTGTGGGGCCCAAAACTGGACACAGTACTCCAAATGAAGCCTCAGCAATGCCGAATAGAGGGGAATGATCACGTTCCTCAATCTGCTGGTAATGCTCCTACTAATACAGCCCAAAATGCCGTTAGCCTTCTTGGCAACAAGGGCACACTGTTGACTCATATCCAGCTTTTCATCCACTGTAACCCTTTTGCACCAATGCTGAAAAGGGCAGAATTTAGCCCCAAAGTGGAGAGATTAGGATAAGTGACTCTGTCCAAACTGTCGTAACAGGAAGAACCTTCAGAATGTATGAACATATTTTTATGTTATTGTAATTAGTCAAATCTGGAAACAATGGAGATAGATTGTTAACTTGTACATTACATCTTATTATAAAACAATTCTGTGATAACATTAATTTTGCTAACCCACAATTTATTTGGCACTTCTGCAAGAGGCAGGGGAAACTAGTCTGAAAAATGTATAATTAGATTTAATTATCTGTATTGTTGTATTAAAGAAGGAAGACAAGTCTTATGTTTTGGCACATTCCAAAATGGAATATTATACACCGAGGAACTACATTTCTTCAGTACCTTATTAAATTGGTTACTTTTTGCTGAATTGCACGCAGTAAATAGATCAGATGTCATTATAATTCATAACCCCTATTAAGGCCAACTTTTTCTGTGAAGCCTACAAGAAATTAGCCATCTAAGACTTTGTTAAAAATAAAAATCTACATAATACCTTTTATTCACCTTGCTCTGTACTAGCTCTCATTGAGTCACTGTTATTTTACTGATGGTACCTCTGTCCTTCCTCCTCCCTTCTGTCTTGTTATTGTCCTCATTTAGAGCATGTCAGAACTTAGGCTTGGTCCACACAACATACTTACTTCGGTATAACTATGTCACTCAGGGGTGTGAAAAATCCAGGCCTCTGAGTGACGCAGTTATACCAACCTTAACCCCCTGTGTCAACAGTGCTATGTCAAAAGCTTCTCCCGCCTACATAGCTTCCGCCTCTCACAGAGGTGGAGTTATTAAGCTGATGCGAGAGCTCGTTCCCATCGGCTTAGAGCATCTTCACCAGACGCACTGATGTAAATTTGCAGTGCAGATCTGCCCTCAGTTTGGAAACTCCTTGGGACAGGAATCATATTTTTAATCTGTATTGGGAGGTGTACTTTGGAGCAGGGAAAAATCTTGTGTGGGTTTTTCAAAAGGGCTCGACATCAGCCTAACTCTGCTCCCATGGAAGTCAATGGTACAGGATTTTACTTTCAGATAAGAGGGAAGGCAAGGTCACTTTGAGGTCTGCTTAGCAGCAAGGGTCTTCAAGTGACTGATCAGTCCAAGCTGAGCTTTTGTGGCTTCCTGCATAATAGAAGTGGTACTATAGAGCACTATGCTAGCCCCCCAATCCTTGGACAAGACATTACCCAGCTTGCTCAATATATCTGGTAACCAGGCTCTTAAGAATAATGCTCAGCAATTTATCTAACATCATAAAAAATGGGCTCTACTCTGGCTATCACTCAGCCAGGAAAGACTTGTAAAGCATCACAGACCAAATTCACTGGGATCTCCCTGCCTGACAGTCCCTTGCTAGAGAAGGGGTCATACAGCCAAAGATCTCCCTCTACCTTTCTAAAATGAGATGATCAAAGAAACACCCTCCTTTCCCCCACATACATACACAAAGGCAATTCAGGATGGAGACTTGCCATCTCCCCAACATCCTGAGGGCTATAACCCACTCCTCCTCAGATTCCCAAAAGTGGTTTTAAAATAAAATTTAAAGGTGTTCCAGAGGCTGAGTCATGAGCCATCTGTTCTCATCCAGGGAATGCACAGAGGGAGTTAGTATGGCCCTAGAATTAGAGGAAGTCCTGCAAATAGCACAGTCCCCAGCCCAATGGGAGTGTAGGGAGACACATGGATCAAAACTCAGGAGGCTTGCCTCTGACATGCTGTCAGTAAGACAACTTCAAAGAATTTCTGACAATTTCCTAAAAAGATAACTGCACACTTGTATACATATGTAACCATTACCAGGGCAACCTAGGACAATGAGCATAAAGAAAGAGCTCTTCAGCTCAGATGTTAGTTGCTCTTTTCATTTTAGGATGGGCTGCCGGTTTTGTCCTTCAAGAGATGCTGATGAAACCCAAAGCCCTATTTGTGCCAAGCAGTTCTAGAAATACATAAAGGAGAATCATTGTTAAACAGAAAATTTATAGTAATTGTGTTATTTAGTCATTGTTGTCTGTTTGACAAGTGCTAACTCTGTTAGGTATAGACTTTGTTGCTTTTAAATAATTTTATAGCTGCATGCACCTATTACTAACTTCCTCGTTTGATTGTGTAGATTTTTATTTTTAATTTGTAGTCATTTCTTAAACTAAGCAGTGAAGGTACAGTCATATTATGGAGGATTTAATACCCCAAATTAACTCCCCATGGCCTTACACGGGAAAGGGGAAAAAGGATAATGTGACTAATAAAGGAAATTCAGACTGAGTATTGTACAAGTTGGCAAAATAAAGAAGCCTGAGATATCACTATACTAATGTTGGAAGCATGGGAAAGCAGCAAGAACGACTACAGGTTTTCATGCATGAAAGCAATTACTGTTCAATTGACAGAGACAAAGTTGGATAAGTCACATCATTGCAATGCATATATCATTCCATGCTCCAGTCCTCCCTATACACCGGACAGCTGTGCCATGGACGTGGCTGACCGACTACATTACATGGAGAAGATCTGCACAGAGCAGGCTGCCTATGTGGCTAGATCTTGAGTATTTCAGCAGGCTGTGAATTGTATTAGAAACGTTCGCTCAGAGCCTTATCCTGCAAGGGGCTGAACACCTGCCCCTTTTTTGGTATCCCATACTTTCGTACGGGTCAGGATTATCTAACTGGCCTATTAATGCTACAGAAGCCAGTGTTCCTTGCCACAAAATTTGGTCCTTAAATGCCAGAATATTTTCCTTGCATATTCAAAACATTATGAAAACAGTGGAATAGAAGAATTATAAGTGATTTGCAAATAATTTATTTTAATTGGGCTTCTGCCCTTTTTACTACTTTATGATGCAAACGAAGGCTTGAAAGTATTTGGGGTATTTGGCTAGGTTTTTTAACCTTAGAAATGTCAACTTTTTGAGGGTGTGTGACAGAGTGCTGCGAAGCAACAGCTGAGCCAGCACTCTGATCACTTAAACGCCAATTAGGTCTCTCCAGTGTGGACCTCGTTGTGCCTAATTAATGCTTAGACTGTGCTGGGGAGGACTAAAGAGCTAATTAGCCCATCAACACAGCGGATGGAAGGCAGCAGAGGTAGACGGTGTAGGCTAGTAGAGTCAGCACTATTGGAGGCTTTCTCGGTGGTGAGATCTCTCCCCTCCTTGGCAGAGGAGAAACTGATGCTGTAAATGATGTGGTGTATAGATCAGTTAATGCAGTGGAAAGAGCAATGTAAATAAGCTACACAGTGGTGTCTTAACAATGGAAGATCTCTGAACAGTCTGTGTAGGCAGAGCAAGAAGACAGGAGTGGGACCGTGCCCTTTCACAGCAGGGCTCAGCTGTTTTGTTATGAGATCTCAAACCTTAACCGAAGGAGCAGGGTACTGAATCCTTAACAAAAGTAACCTTTCTCTTATGGATTCTTTAGACATTGGAGTTAAACTGATATTTATCTCAAACAAAAAATAATTTAAGCATGAGTCCCTTCTCCTCTCAGTTACTCATCTTTGCCTCCTTTCTTTCTTATATTGTAATTTCACTAGAGGCCTGGTCCCAAAGACCTTTAAGTCAGGCTCTGATTCCCTGGTCACCAAGAGTATTCCACAGTATATCTGAAATTCTAATGTAAACATTTTTAAAAAAAACCAACAAGCCTCAAATCCTTCTCTTTTTTTTTAGGAGGTCTGGGGCTACCTGGGTTCTGTTGTGATTCAACTGAAAGGCTCAGGGGAAAGATGGGTGGGTAGTGTCCCTGGTCCTAGGGGGTGGAGGATCAAGAGACCAGGGGAAAGCTGAGGGGACAGATTGGGAGCGGGTCCCTGAGGGAAGGTTGTGGAGGATGGTTGGGGAGTGGGTGCTTGGTACTGGGAATGGAGAAGGAGGAGGCCAGGGGAGGTTGTGGAGGCTGGGGAGTTCTGCAGGACAGGATGGGAAGCAGCTTCTGATCAAAAGTACTCTCTTTATTCTGTTAGAATGTGTTTCTCCTAACTAGGCTAGATTCACTGGTGCACTGTAGCTCGCTCTGATCAAATTAACCCAATTAAATTGGGTTTATAGAGTGCCCCAAAAGGAGCTGGAGCATGCAGTGACTCTTGCTCCTTATGGGGTAGGATCAAACCCTATCCAACTAGTGTAACTCAGAAGATGTTACAGATGTTGGTGAGATGTGGCTTTTTATCTAGGTTACATAATGTTTCTATTACATGGAATCACACATAGCTAGTCCATTTTACATTACTATCTAAGTTAGGCACTTATGCTATTAGGATCTTTGAAAAGTGCTGAGGATGTAGTTGTTTTAAGAGAGTGTTGGGTTTTTTTTAATTTATTTTATTTTTAATTCCCTGGCAGTATGTATCCTTGTTTGGTTTGTGACACAGAGAACGCACTATTAAGAATGGTCTGTATATTTGTGACACTTTTTTTCATTTGGTGCCCAGCCACATGATTGGTGAATGCAAAGCAAATGTTGTTTGTGTGCAAATTGCAAGTTTTTCCATGGGCAAAACTGTGTGTTCAGGTGTAAAGACTGGGGCTTGATTCTCCATTGCATTACTCCCTTCTTACAGTGATGCAACTTCATTCATTTACTTCCAGTTGAAAGGCTCATTGGCAGTGATGTAGTGCTAAATTTTATAGTGCAGGAACCCTGCAGAAATAATCCCAAAATGGTAATTCTGTCACGTGAGACAGTCAACAATAGTGGTGGGCAACCTGTGGCCTGCGCCGCTTCCTGCAGCTCCCACTGGCCAGGAACGACAAACTGCAGCCACTGGAAGCTGCGGACAGCTGTGCAAATGTAAACAAACGGTCTGGCGGCCTGCCAGTGGCTTGCCTTGATGGGCTGCATGCAGCCCATGGGCCACAGTTTGCCCACCACTGGTCTACAAAACCTATTATAGACTCATAGACTTTAAGGTCAGAAGGGACCATTATGATCATCTAGTCTGACCTCCTGCACAATGCAGGCCACAGAATCTCACCCACCCACTCCTGGAATAATCCTCTCACCTATGTCTCAGCTATTGAAGTCCTCAAATCATGGTTTAAAGACTTCAAGATGCAGAGAATCCTCCGGTAAGTGACCCGTGCCCCATGCTGCAGAGGAAGGCAAAAAACCTCCAGGGCCTCTGCCAATCTACCCGGGAGGAAAATTCCTTCCCGACCCCAAATATGGCGATCAGCTGAACCCTGAGCATGTGGGCAAGACTCACCAGCCAGACACCCAGGAAAAAGTTCTCTGTAGTAACTTCTAACATCCCATCATTGACCATTGGTCCTATTTACCACTGATGGCAATTAATTGACCTTTGACTAAGATCATGCTATCCCATCAAACCATCCCCTCCATAAACGTATCTAGCTTAATCTTGAAACCAGATAGGTCTTTTGCCCCCACTACTTCCCTTGGAAGGCTGTTCCAGAACTTCACTCCTCTGATGGTTAGAAACCTTCGTCTAATTTCAAGTCTAAACTTCCTGATGGCCAGTTTATATCCATTTGTTCTTGTGTCCACATTGGTACTGAGCTGAAATAATTCCTCTCCCTCCCTGGTATTTATCCCTCTGATATACTTAAAGAGAGCAATCATATCTCCCCTCAGCCTTCTTTTGGTTAAGGTAAACAAACCAAGCTCCTTGAGTCTCCTTTCATACGACAGGTTTTCCATTCCTCGGATCATCCTAGTGGCCCTTCTTTGTACCTGTTCCAGTTTGAATTCATCCTTCTTAAACATGGGAGACCAGAACTGCGCACAGTATTCCAAATGAGGTCTCACCAATGCCTTGTATAACGGTACTAACACCTCCTTATCTCTACTAGAAATACCTCGCCTAATGCATCCCAAGACCGCATTAGCTTTTTTCATGGCCACATCACATTGGCGACTCATAGTCATCCTGTGATCAACCAGGACTCCGAGGTCCTTCTCCTCTTCCGTTACTTCCAACTGATGCGTCCCCAGCTTATAACTAAAATTCTTGTTATTAATCCCTAAATGCATAACCTTACACTTCTCACTATTAAATTTCATCCTATTACTATTACTCCAGTTTGCAAGGTCATCCAGATCTTCCTGTAGGATATCCCGATCCTTTTCTGAATTGGCAATACCTCCCAACTTTGTGTCATCTGCAAACTTTATTAGCACACTCCCACTTTTGGTTCCGAGGTCAGTAATAAAAAGATAAAAAAAATTGGTCCCAAAACTGAACCTTGAGGAACTCCACTAGTAACCTCCCTCCAACCTGACAGTTCACCTTTCAGTATGACCCGCTGTAGTCTCCCCTTTAACCAGTTCCTTATCCACCTCTCAATTTTCATATTGATCCCCATCTTTTCCAGTTTAACCAATAATTCCTCATGTGGTACTGTATCAAATGCCGTACTGAAATCGAGGTAGATTAGATCCACTGTGTTTCCTTTATCTAAAAAATCTGTTACTTTCTAAAAGAAGGAGATCAAGTTGGTTTGGCACGATCTACCTTTTGTAAAACCATGTTGTAATTTGTCCCAATTGCCATTGACCTCAAGGTCCTTAACTACTTTCTCCTTCAAAATTTTTTCCAAGACCTTGCATACTACAGATGTCAAACTAACAGGCCTATAGTTACCCGGGTCACTTTTTTTCCCTTTCTTAAAAATAGGAACTATATTAGCTATTCTCCAGTCAAATGGAGAATATTGTGTGTGTGATGCCATCAGAAGATTTTGGAGATTATTGTATGCGACAGAACTACCAACTTGAGAGAGAGTTTTTGTTTTGTGCTGTTTTGTTTTATTTTTCTTTATTTATTTAGGCATACTGTTTTTGTAATACTATTCAAACAAGTGATCAAATATATCTATATAAAATTCCTATGTTAATTCCTTCACTACTATCATTCACAGTGTCTTTCTAATACTGGATATATATATTCCTTGTTCCATTCTGATCTTTTTAGCTGAAAATATTAAAATTTTCATTTGCAAAGTGTCTTGACAACTCACTTCATTGAAAGCTCAGTGGTCAAAATGTAGCAAATATTTTAATAATATGTAGCATATTTCCTGTTTAGTGCACACCTAATAGTTTGTTTACAGTGGGATGCACAGAAACAAAGAACTACATAATGTCTGATCATAGGTCCCAATCATAGCAACATTATGCATGGGAGTCATGTTATTCACAAGTAAGTATTTGCAGGACAGAGCCCTTATATTGCAGACTCTTAGGTGCAGAGACCATATCTTTATTTATTTCTGTGAAGCATTTAGTGTACTTTTGGGTGCTCAAAATAATTACTACAACAAAAATATACCTTTAAAATTCTAAAGTAAGATTAACAAGATGGAAAAATTGTCAAGTCAATGTTTATGCTTAAAGATCTTGAAAGCGATCTTTTGGAGACAAATTACAATCATGTACAAGCCCATGGGAATTGTATTTTCCCTTGATCTTCATCTTACTTTAGGGCCTAATCCAAAGCATACCAAAATCAATGGAAAGCCGAAACCCACAGTTTACCTCATACTCTAGAAAGAAGAGAATAAAAATAAAAGGGGAGGTTTCAGTGTAGTAGCCGTGTTAGTCTGTGTCAGCAAAAAGAAAACAAGAAAAATACCTGTGGCACCTTAAAGATTAACAAATTTATTTCAGCATAAGCTTTCGTGGGTTAAGAACCCACTTCATTGGATGCAAAGGGGAATGACTTCATTTTTTTATTACGCTCAGCAGAAAATAAACATTATTACTGAAGCCTTTAAAATAGTACAGGAAGTCATAAAGATTCTTAGGCTTTCTCACAGTCTAAAATCCTGCAAATTACTGTATGCAATTACAGTACTAGGCAAACATACCTGAATCTGAACCACCAAGCTATTAACTTAAAACTGTTAAAATTAAATGTCATTTCTAATTGGAAAAAACCCTTCACAAAGTGCCACTCAAAGGACTAGTTCACTCTGCTTGTTCAAAAAAATGCTGCTTCTAGCTCCCTACTCTGCAATCTTTTACTCAACACCTGAACTCCTCAATGTGAGAAGAATGTTGACTGCAAAAAGACAGAAAATATTTTATCGTAATAGCAGAATTTACATATACTCTTCCCCATTGTTTGCAGCGTTGAGGCCAGACATTTATTCAGACAATATATGCAGGCTACTCACAGGCATAAGTATTTATAGCATCAGGCCTTTGTGGGCATGACAGTAAAGATTCTGAATGCATTTACAAAGATAAAGACAGCTAGTGTGTATCTAGCTAAATGGTGAGTAATGTAAAACCAGGATTTCACTTACAACATTTTTACCTACCTCAGGTAAGAAAAGAGTATTTTTCTTTATATAGTCTCAAAAATAAATCACTTCAGTGGTCACTTACTAGCAATTGTATTACAAATTAGGGCCCTGATCTTGCAAGATGATTTACACAGTCAAAGCAGATGACCTTGCAAGGCCAGGGCCTTTGTTTTACTAAACAGCTGCATATGAGAAAAATCATGGTTTAAATATAAAAGAATAAATGTAGGAAGAAAAGCTCATCATTAGATCTCATTAGAGAACCTTTGCTCCAGTTCTTTGTGGACCTGATTCTGTACTGCCTTCCACCTTATTCATAACTTCTGCCTATGTATTCAGAACAGTGGAGATTCCGTCCCTTTATCAACAACACCTTTACAATGTGTGAGACTGCTTGGAGGAATGTGTGTATGTTGCACTGTAAGTCATCTCCCCTTACTGTCTATTTTGCATACATATTAAAATTAACAACAAATGATTCCTTTGTGTTCTGGAAAGCCCTTTATTTCTGAGAAGATATGGATTATTCACCTTTTGAAATGCTAATCTCTTTGAAAAGTACTGCGTGCCCAAAACATACCAATTCAGCCCTAATCAGAACAAAGATATTTCTGGATAAATATATTAAACTTTGTAGGTCCTGATGCTACAAACGTTTATGCATGTGCTTAATTTTATTACTGTGAGTAATCCCACAGTGGTAGTAAAATTAAGCATTCTCATAAATGTTTTGAGGATCTGGACACTAGTGACTAACAGAGATACATAGCTGTTGAATCCAGGGGGTCTTTCTGACCCTGCTCAAATCAGTACAGAAGGGCTTCAGTATTGCCAGCCCTCAGTGTTCAGCAATCACGGGTCAGCCCCTAAAAACAGAAGATTGGCTTAAAAGTCATGACATTATTCAAAAATAAGTTTTTGGTCCTTTTATTTGCCTTCTGGTTTTTAAGCCTTTAGGATTCACATTTTTAAGCTCTTCTCTGCAGCCATGAGGGATAACAACTTATTTGTTCAAACAAATTGAAGCTGAGAATCTCACATGACATAATGAGCTGGAGCTTTAAGAAAAAAAGAACAAATATCACAAGACTTGCTACGATGTGAGTTGGCAACACTGGATAGTTTTGGAAGGAGCAGGGAGGACATTTCCTCTCTCAATTTGGGCAGAGGGAGACAATAGTACTTCCTCTTGAATTAGAGGGAATGGCAGAGAGGACAGAGGCAGAAGGGCTTCTTGCAGGGGCAAAAGCAGCTCTCAGCACTCCCTTATCCCTGGAAATGAGACCTCTCCTCAGCCAGCAGGGGGAGAGAGAAGGCAAAGGAGACTTGCTTTCTGACAGCATGCTTCCCCCGCAGGGCCTGCACCCTACCCGGGAAGAAAGAGTGGAGACACTAGCCAGAGTCCCTTCCCAATCCAGGGGAAGGAAGGAACTTCTGTGAGGGGAAAGGGGGATAGCTCGCCCTATTGGGGGGACAAAGATGGAACACAAATGTGCAATGACTGAGGAAGGGGATCAGAACAGCCATTATATATGAACAATTTACCCTCCTATCTCAATTTCTGTACTTTGACCCGTTAAGCCTTTACCCCCAATTGGGGATTTTGCAGATTATGTATTTCTTACGTTATTCGATCCTAAACCAAACTTTGCTCCCCTTGATAATCTGTACCTTATTCCCTGATAACCAGAAACTTCTATGCTTAAACTCTGTACCGTTGTTTTTATTTTTAACATTATCTTAATAAAATTCTTAAATCTGTAAGAGGGTTCTGTGTTTATTGTATCCAAGTGATACCAGAAGAAACGTGTTTAGTTTGCAGCTTTGCAAACTCATTCTGGGCATTCAGAATCCAGAAGAATTCTACTGCAGGCCGAATGCCATCTTCACTTAATCCTGAACAATTCCATTGTCTCCAAACGATGTCAGCAGTATGATTGCAAAGGTGTAAGTGAGGATATCATTTGATTTCAGCATCTTTATTTCTTGTAATGATGAGTGAGAAGTAAAGATCCCAGACTGAGTTTGCTGGGTTGGTAATTACAGAAGAACCTCAGTTTATTATTAAAATGAATGGATTTGATATAGGAACAGCAGGACACTAACACTGAATCCTATAATGCTATTTAGGGTAGGTCTTCACTGCAGAGTGTGAGCAGCCACACTTCTAAGCCCTACCTGAGGTACTCTGTACTCTGTGGTGCTGTGTTCCTCTGTCCGAGTTACCACCTCTGGGGCATATCCCATGGTTCTTTATGCTGCAGTAAACTGAGCAGCTCTATGATTCTTTACCAATAAATTGTGGGAGAACTTGTCTGCCCTTCTGGGTACATAGAGAAAATTGTAGGAAGACACTAGAGGAGTGGACAATCAGTAGGCTTGGAAGAATTAGATTTTTATCAGTAAATGGCAGTAAACATGGATTTCACCATACAAACACAAACCAACAAAAAATATTTCCATCAATAGTGAAATTTATAGATAAGAAAAGAAAAATGTTTCTTGAGAACTTCTTAGAGTTTGACTTAAGGATATTTACTTTGTATATTTTGACGTGACATTGACAATTTGTGTTTTAACAGTTATAACTTTTTGAATCTCCGGCTACTGTCATTAAATAATTGTCTGCACCCTTGTCCCCCATAATTCTCCACAACTGAAAATGTAAATAGATAAAAATAAAAAATGCTTAAACCCCATAATTTTGCACAACTGTGAAAATTTAAATAGATACAAATTTAAATAAGGCGACCAGCACTACTTGTAAAACATCTAGTGTAGACAAAGCCCTGGATACTGCATAGATCTGAGTAAACAATTCACAAGTTATTTGTTTTCAGATAGGTCAGTGACTATCGTTGCAGGACAGTCTTTTCCCTAATTTACTGTAAACTGGCACCCAGTTCCAGATTTGTTTCTTAGGATTTCCAGAAGCTTTTTTAATGACAACTTAAAAACAAACAAACAACTCTGACCTTGTTATTATTTTGTCTGTCTTTATTGTGATTTTTTGGCATAAATTCAACCTTGATCAATTTTTGCTAATAGTGCCAAATGGGAGGGGTATCAAATCCATGGGAAAACAGAACCAAACTGCAAAGCGTCCTGAAAAGAGTGGAGCAGTGGGAGGTTTGAGGCAATATGGGAAGATACAGTACAAATAATAAACTTCTTTACTTGGAGACAGGAAATAAATAGTAGTAGGACACATTGAGTGAGGCTTACAACCAACCAGCTATAGTCATCACAATTAGTGGTGCTAGTTCTACCAAGGTTATTGCAACCCTCACAGTATTTGGTGTATTTTCTTAAAAGGCCAGAGCCTGGAGTCATGTAATTAGGAGATTTTTTTCCTTTCAATGAAAGCCAGAACTAAGTTTCTAGCCCTCATGTTTGTGGAGAAAAGCTTGACAATGTGACTTTAGTGAACCCTAAGAGGTTCAAAAACCACAAGGCAAATAAATTTTTTTAAAAAATGAGATTAAAAAAAATAAATGTTATGACCTGACTAATGATCTGTGAATGCTTGGGTTTAGTAATGCTACAGTTAGAAACGTTTTTCATCTTGTCTACTTAATACCGTCCTAATAATACATTTTCTTGTACACAGGAGGCAGGCTAGTTGCCACAGGAAAACTGTGGATTCTAGATTAGGAGTTTGGGACAGGAGGTGACCCACAGTATAAGAAATCTTGAGCATCACTGGTATGGATTAATATCTTCCTTTTCCAGAATGATGAATTTATATTCAAGGATGCTGATCCTCTACTCAGCCTTTCTTAACTTAATTAGGAAACATGTTAAAAATGAGTTTAAGAACACTTTCTCTGATGAAGTGTCAAAGCGCTGAGATTAATTTTTCCTTACGGTTCTAACAGTTTTCAGGATGGTGTTTACAGCTGATCTTGCATACCAAGGACCTTGTCCCTTTCCGGCATAGTCAGGACTACAGGGGTAATTATGTTCCCATTCTCCATTTCCTTCTCTTAATGCATAATGAATGGCTTGGTTCTTCACTGTCTTTTTTTCCCACTGGTCCCCCATTGATAAACCTTTAGCAACCACTGGTATTTTTCTACAGCTGTTCCTAAGTAATATTTCAATTTTAATAATAGTTTGGCATAAGAATACAGATACCCTGATTTGGATTTTGAGTCATCCACAAAGTTTAGATGACTATCAATGTATTCTCTTATTTAAACTGCCTCCAGAATACAACTAGTTCCTCTGTACTCGGGTCTTGCCTCTTTTCCCTTTCTACTAAGAATCCAGTGTTTTCCTTTGAAAATGGTAAAATAAAGTATTTGTGGTGGTTATATGTTTTACCAATTTATTGATGTGTCTCTCAGAATGAGGCTATGTCTACCCTATCACTTATGTCGGCAAAATGTATATCACTCAGGGTGTGAATCCCCCCTCCCTCCCCGAGTGACATAAGTGGTAGTGTGCACAGTGCTTTGCTGGCGGGAGAACTTCTCCCACCGACATAACTACCGCCACTCATTGGGGGTGATTTAATTATATCGACATCAGAGCTCTCTCCTATTGGCATAGAGAGGCTACATGGGAGATCTTACAGAGTTGCAGCTGCATCGGTACAGCTGTGCCACTGTAAACTCTCTAGTGTAGATGTAGCCTAAGACACCTTTTCTTTTGGCTCCTTCTCTCCTTGGGTCATTCAGCCATTAATGTGACTCTGTCTTCCTTTCTTTGTCAATTTTTTTGCATTGATTCAGTCTTTCATTCCCACCCAAGAATCTCCTAATTCCTTTAGAAATCCTGGGTAATCCCAACCTACAAAGCACCACATTACAGCATCTTTGTGTGTGGCCTGTCACCTGTGCTGTCTCTGTTATACAGAGGATCACTAGATACTCCTTCCATACAGATATCCCATCACCAATTTCATGACCTGCTGACATGAGTACTCTGGCCCAATACTTTATTTTAATAAATGGTATTGTCCATATCTTCATCAGGAAAGAGGTGCATGTTACAAAGATTCAAACAAATCCTGCTTGCTAATCACTGGAACAAATAAAGCCCCTCCTCTGATCACTGACGAAAGAAATAGCCTGGGAAAACACATATAGGCTACAGTGTGTTCTAAAAATGGTCACACTCAAATGGAGCTCAAGAGGAAGAAAATTTCACAGCTGGTGGGCCTTCACCCACAATAATCTGTTGGCCACCGGCAGGAGTTCAGACCTTAGGACAAAGAGGAAGAGCATTCAAACATTTTACAAGAGGGCATAGGAGAAACATCGCTCAGACAGCCAGGTCAAAGGTCACTTAGATTTGTATAGATAATACCCAATACCTTGATGGGGACAGGGAGCATTTGCAGAGCACATAGATGTATTCCTGTAACTCCTGACCCACTTCTGTGACATGTGGCCACATATTCCATACTAACTGAAGTGTTTGGCCTTCAAAAAGGATTTCACTTTAAAATGAAAGCAAGCAATAAAAAATGAACTTTTAAAAGTCCATTTAAATAAAAAAATACTAATGAAAACTGGCCAGTTAAAATCCCTATTTTCCCAATCATGCTGTCTCTTCTCTTTCATTTACTTGTTGCCCATAGCAGCAACAGCGTGGTAAGTGGCGCAGGAAGCATTCTGTTTGCATGCTGTTCAGATAATGAATGGCCAGAAGCTGAGTGACTGATGCTTGCGTCATTGTTCTGAAATCATCTTAGTCACTATCATTATAGACTAATGAAATGATTTAATCTCTAAATTATGCTGTCTCCATAAAAATAAATCAATTTTTCTAAATGCCAAAGTACAAACTAGCTCCTGAATGCTCCAAATAAGTAAAAATAGTAAAGAAAATCTAGAACCTTTGGGCTGATTGGAGTAGTCCTGCGTAGCATAACGGAGGTGACAAATTTTGTGTAACTGTGAGCTCTATATCAGGGAGGAAAGGCCAAACATGATGAAAGGCACTTCAGGCCACAAGGAGCAATGATAATTCCAAGAAAACTGATAAAATATTGACAGGAAGGGTGGGCATCGCATCCCCCTTACAATGTAAGAAGCAATGATAACACCTGTCATTTCCTCAAGATCAGTAGTTCTCAAACTTTTGTACTGTGACCCCTTTCACTTAGCAAGCCTTTGAGTGCGACCCCCCCCTTATAAATTAAAAATACCTTTTAATATATTTAACACCATTATAAATGCTGGAGGCAAAGCAGGGTTTGGGGTGGAGGCTGACAACTCACGACCCCCCATGTAATAACCTCACGACCCCCTGAGGGGTCCGCACCCCCAGTTTGAGAACCCCTGCTCAAGATCCTTTCCTCCAACTGCCAATATCAACCTTGTCGGGATTGATCCTTTCAGTCATGATCTCTTGTGTTACACCAGTTAGTTTTTCACTTATAACTTTTCTCAGCTAAACAGTGGGAAACCAAGGAGATGGAGGTATCTCTATTCAATAAGCTGTAGAGCCGAGTCTCACTAGCATACTGATGGTACAGGAGCCCAAAACATCCTCCAGTCTTCTCTAATGTCCTTACATGCACACTAAGCAGGAATGGTGGCAGGAGGGAATCCTGTGAGATTTGGAATATGAGTGCCCTGGGGTAGAAGTAGCATCACAACCCTCTGGGTCCTCTTTGAAAGAAAAGCACAGTCACTTTAGGCAATCAGGTATTAGCAACAGTATCAAATCTTGAAAACTGTCTCACATCAACATATTCCATCACATAAGGCATTTGATTTGCTATGTATAGATGGACATTTTCCCAACAGACTGCCAGGAAGGGTCACGAAAACAACAAAGGTGGCTGAATAATTGAATCAAGTCAATCTTGGATCTATCCATTCCTAAACTACGCAATCTGTCAAAATAAAAAGTGAGGCTGATCAATAACATGTAAAAGTAGGGAGAGGTTCTCCTACCAAGAAAAGTGGGAAATTTCAGATTTTTTTTTTTTATTATTGTTCTAATTAGAAAAAGCCTAATAACTATTAGAGCAAAGAACTGTATAGAACAAACTTTGTCTCCTCTTCTTTGCCTATTCTCCACTTTTCTCTTGTAGACCCTTTTCTTTGGTCTGGTCTTCTTCACCTCTTGTTTTTAGTGTTTTTCTTCTCCTACCTCCTCTGTGTTCAGATCTTTCCCCTTCCCCTTGGTCTTCTCTGCTGTATTTTGGACCTTCTGGGACAGAGCCGGAGTATATGCCCGCTCCAAATGCAGATGATCAGTGATTTGCTGAGTTTGTTGGTTTTTGCCTTCCAGGTGGGTTGACAGCCCTGCAACCACCACTGTCCTCCTTTTAGTCTCTGAAAAATTAATACTTTCTCCTCTGTTGTCTCATTTTCAGGTCAGAGTAACATATCTTCCCTCTACTGCTGCATCTAGGGTGACCAGATGTCCCGATTTTATAGGGATAGTCCAGATTTTGGGGTCTTTTTCTTATATAGGCTCCTATTACCCCCCACCCCGTCCCGATTTTTCACATTTGCTGTCTGGTCACCCTAGCTGCATCTTTTCCATTTGATCTCTTTCTTTACACTCTCCCCTGTTCTTCTATCATCTTTCTTCCTTCGTTTGGTCTTTCTTGTGTCCTTCTGCCCATACCTGAACTTTGTTGAGAGGCAGATAAATTCAATGTTTTCAAAAACTGTAATTTACTAGAATCACTGGTAAATTTCACATTGCATCCAGAGGTGCACAGACCTAAAGGAACAGAACTGCAGGACTGTCAAATTCTCTCTTCTGCTCCATCCCCTGGTAGTGTGTGTGTGTGTGTGTGAAGGATGCAGGCTTAAAAGCAAGGTTCACCAAGGAATACATTAAATATTGCTTTGCAGAGTCTCAGTGCTGCAGGAGTTCAAAAAAATCAGGGATTGCCCTTTAAGCAAGCTTGGGTCAGGGAAAGCTGTGGATGAGCTGGTGTGGTACACCAAACCCTTTTGGTGATATGCAAAGTGTACCATGAGTTGGAGAGCTTTAGGGTCTTCACATGAAAAGCCTTATTGGCTCTGACTGTAGGTTTCCCAATAAGCACTTTATGACATTTACTAGAATCTGCAAGAAAGAATAGGGTGCCCTGTTATACCAATAAAATAAAAACCAGCAGGATCTTTTTAAAGGGGATAAGACAGAATGTCACGTTTATTGTGAATACAAAAAGAATCATAGTAAGCAGTCAGTTATAGCTATAACATTTCATTCAGTTTCACATTCATTCACACACACAGGTTCTGCATAGATGTCATAGTTACCAGCCTAAAAGTTGCTCATGCCAAGTTACTGGCCAGGTAACCTGGGCATGAGGGTGGAGCCGAGTCCTTGTCAGATTCATCTGATGCTCCTGGAGGTTGGCAGCAGAACCAGAGACTCAAAGTCCTCAGTATTTAGAGGCCATTCTTATAGGGATTTATTCCTATGTCAGTCTATGCGAATTGCTTCATCATGCTGTTGCTGAATCAATCAGCAGATGGCACATTCCTGATGGCTCCATGCTGTCAGATGTTATCTCGTTTTTCCCATCCTTTGAGATGGTCGGGTGGATCTCAGTTTATCCTCCGGGGGCGGGGGGTTGGTCGGTCTGGTCGTTCCTACTTGATGCCGCCTTCAGCCGATGGTCACTGAATTCCTAGGCTGGCACCTCCCTTCATTCATTCATGTACACCAAGCATTCATCAGCAGACATACTGTCTTCAACACTTTCGGGGTGTGTACTAATTTATTTGAGACTCCCTGCTCTTTAATTAAAGAGGGTGGGGGTCTTTCTATGCTGTTTCTAGGTACAAAGCATGTATAAAGAACAAAGTCAAATAACTTGTTTGCAAGTTTCTCATAGCAATACAGTATCTTTCTGAGAACAGATACAATCAATGGTTTACACAGACAGTAGCTTGTAAGTTTAATAAGGGATCCAAGAGATCTTTTACTTGGTAATGCTATGAGGTTTAAATTGTGGGAATCACTTTCGGTACCTTCTTTAATATCCCTACAGCCCAACCTTTATGTAAAGTTTTATTCAGTTCATTACAGTTAAAACTGTACATCATACTCCATATCAAAACCACTATGTAGCTGCCTGCAGGATGAATGATTCCTCAAGCCTAGTATCAGGATTGTCTCTTGAAGTTGGTCCCTGTTGAAGAGCAAATAAGTGTCTGGTCCTTGAGTTTTATGGGACAGGGCTTGATCTTATCTTTGGTGGTTTTGTTGAAGGGACCATCCATATTGTCATCCTTTTATCTAGTGTGAATGGCCTTGTTTCCAGACTGGCTTATACGGCCACAGGAAAAAGCCAGAAAAAAAGTGTGTAAGATGTGCAAATGTAAATTTCTGCATTCCAGGAGAACCTCACTACACAACTCCTCATAATCCACCAATGACCCATGCAAATGCAGTTCTCTCCCTTCCTTTCACTTCAATTCTAATCTCAGCAGGTCTTCCTCTCCTAATCCCACAATTTCTACTCCCTGCCCAGACCTTCATTTCTCTTCCCCACCGCACCTTCCCACTGCTTCTCCATGTTAATAACTCCTCGGCTAGGCTGTCTCCTGTTCCACTGTGTAAATGCTTTTGTGGTCCTGCCCTCCCTTGCACCCTTCTTCCTGCTGTTTGCAGCCATATTATTCTTCCCTTCTGAAGTCAAATTACTAATAACCTAAAGTTAGAATACTATATTATAAAACTTTCATAGCTAATCATTTTTGATGTTTCACATCCACAGGATCCTTCTGAGATATAGGGATAAAGAACAGTAGTGAATACACTATTCAGTAGCTTCATTGCACTAGGACAGGAATGCTAGGTGGTTCTCTGCACCGCATGTTGTCTGCCATTGCCAGCTGTCAGGCAGAATTAGGGATAGGTTTGAAGAAGTCAGGTGTTAGTATTAGGATTTGTTTTTAATGACAAGAAAAAAAATCTATATATTTCTATAACTAAACTCTGATTCATTAATTTGAAAATGATACATGTTGCGTTTAAACCATGATTTGAGGACTTCAATAGCGGAGACATAAGTGAGAGGATTATTCCAGGAGTGGGTGGGTGAGATTCTGTGGCCTGCATTGTGCAGGAAGTCAG
Source organism: Chelydra serpentina (assembly GCA_037349315.1). Lineage (NCBI taxonomy): Eukaryota > Metazoa > Chordata > Testudines > Chelydridae > Chelydra > Chelydra serpentina. Next base: position 26,023,186 of record JBAIAC010000048.1, read on the forward strand.
ACTAGATGATCATAATGGTCCCTTCAGACCTTAAAGTCTATGAGGCCAGTTTAAGCTGCCCATCTGCACTCAGCTCACTCAGGAAGTGCTACTTGTACTATGAGAAGGAAGAGGAGTGGAAGATTGAGTTTGTTTGTTGATTCAACTAAAACAAGATTATTATGTCACTGACAATCTCTGAAGTATATTTTCCTGTGTGTGCATAACATATCATAATATATACACATTTAAGAGGGGAGGAAAAAAATATCTTACCATAAGGTAAGGTCTGTTTTTGCTCCTCCCCACTCCCCCCAAAAAAGTTAGAGGCTAAGGCTACTGTTCCAGAATTTGGGACATTTGACACAGTAGCATGTACAGTTGCCCAGCCTAATATTCTACTCTTGTAACACTGACAGTTGGAATTTTCAAAAGTGCTTAAATTAGAAGCACAAGTTCTGTTGACTTTCAAATGGATGTTTTGTTTTATAAGAGCCAAGTGTCCCTTTTTTCTGCACCAAGCACACTTAAGAAATTAGGGTGAGGGGTCTCAAAAGTGTTTTTTCTTCAATGGGATTTATGCTCCTAATTTATTTATTTATTTATTGAAAATCCCACTCTATGCTCTTAGGGGTGCTCACGATGCAGAAAGAAGAGAGATTTGATTCTAATTCCAAAGTATCCATTTTACTAGAACACCATCTATGATTCAATTACAGCAAAACACAATGACCCTTTCTCTATATATGTTCACTTAATCCCTACAGTTGCATTTCCTGTTTTGCTCAGGATTTCTCCCTAAATTTTATAAACAGTAATTTATCTTATCATTTGGATGGTTCTATACCTCACCCATAGACAACACACTAATGGCAGCCTGTGGATGTTACCTAATTTGAGTACAACCAATATAAAAATAGCTATGTGAATATGTGCTCACACTTTGGTTTTGCATAATTACACAACTGACGGTTTACCAAGCACTCTGGTATACTACTACTCCCTTCAGAGCTGTCTCTAAGCACAGTGCAGCTAATTGGCTGAGTGCAATTAGATATGTGATGAAGACTTGAATGTTGTGAATGCAGACTTACTGCAATGCATACTTTTTTTAGTTCTGCCAAATATGCTTTGTGTGAAAGAAAATTAAGATATGATAATTCTTTTATGTCCTTTTTTATAATATGTAAAGAAAATCCAAATGCCTGATGCAATGAAATACCTATTGTTAGTTTATAGCTTTCATGGCAGAATATTTTTGAACAATTACTTTATGAGTTTGTTGTAATAGCTATAAAGTAGACTGTTACATCGTATGGTTACTGTTAACAACCATCTTGTTTACTAATGTTTTGGGCTTCTCTTAGGTATCCATTCAGAGAAGATATTAACAGTATTTGCCAAGCCCAAGCATTCAAAAATCATGAAATATGGCTTAAATAATTATAAAAAAACCTGCAATAAAAAATTTGGGTTTTTAATTTGCATTCTGGTTTTTAACTTTTAGGATTCACCTTTTCAAGCATTTCTCTGCAGCCGTGAAGACTAGACACTTTCTTTCTTTCTTAATTAAAGCTGAAATTCACATGACTCCAAGAACTGGGGCTTTAGGACAAAAATAATTATCACAAGATTCATGATAAAACTTGCAAGAATTGACAACACCCTTGCAAGAGTGCAAGTTTTATCTTGCAACACTCTTGCAAGATAAAACTTGCAAGAGTTAACCTTAATGTAAGCAGCAGATAAGTTAACAAACTTCTAGAACTCAGTAGTCCTAGCGGAGTTCTCCATTATCCACTCCCACGCACCCCTCTACTATAAAGAAAACAGGTCTCCTCCCCTTCTCAAGTCCAAACTAGGCCAAATATAAAGTCCCCTTAGCTCTTCCATTTCTGGTTTCATAGAATCATAGAATCTCAGGGTTGGAAGGGACCTCAGGAGGTCATCTAGTCCAACCCCCTGCTCAAAGCAGGACCAACCCCAAGAAATCATCCCAGCCAGGACTTTGTCAAGCCTGACCTTAAAAACCTCTAAGGAAGGAGATTCCACCACCTCCCTAGGTAACCCATTCCAGTGCTTCACCACCCCCCTACTAGTGACCAAGTTTTTCCTAATATCCAACCTAAACCTCCCCCTCTGCAACTTGAGACCATTACTCCTTGTTCTGTCATCTTCTACCACTGAGAACAGTCTAGATCAGTGGTTCCCAAACTGGGGTTCGTGAACCCCTGGGGGTTCGCAAAATGTTACAGGGGGTTCTCAGGAAAAAATTCCCTAATGGCGGACAGAGCTGTCCCGAAGGACCCCGGGCAGCATGGGGCCAGCAGCCCAGAGCCCCTGGACTTCCAAGAGCTAAGCAGATCAAAGCAAGCATATCTATCACACTGAGGACATTTAAACTTCAAGACTCTTTATAAGAAATGGAAAGGGAGGTGGATGTTTTTTGTTGTTTTTAAAATTAAATAGGCAGCTAGTATTGTTTTTAAAATTATTATGAAGAACAAGTTTAAGATTTGTTGTAACGAGCAGTCTAAGCAAACAATGCACAAGACCTGAATGCTTATGTAGGAGGAACTCTTTGAGTAGGCTTCTTAAATATCTTCATGCTGTTTCACATCTGATACTCCTTGATAGGAGCCTTGTCTTACAACAGGCTTATTCAAAGTGATACAAGCTACAAAAGTGAGATCTTGGAAGAGTGTTGCCGTTTTCATAATGTAATAAAAATGCTGCAATGATTAATAATTAATAATAAATAGTGTGTAATAAGCATGTTATAAAAACAAATTTTATATTTCCAAGATCACTGCTTTTATAATTTATACTCGGGTAAAGGAGAAAATCCCTGGAAATATTCATTTTTAGGAGGGGGTTCGCGAGACTTGACATTTTATTGAAAGGGGTTCACAGGTTGTTAAAGTTTGGGAATCACTGGTCTAGATCCATCCTCTTTGCAACCCCCTTTCAGGTAGTTGAAAGCAGCTTTCAAATCCCCCCTCATTCTTCTCTTCTGCAGGCTAAACAATCTCAGTTCCCTCAGCCTCTCCTCATAAGTCATGTGCTCCAGCCCCCTAATCATTTTTGTTGCCCTCCGCTGGACTCTTTCCAATTTATCCACATCCTTCTTGTAGTGTGGGGCCCAAAACTGGACACAGTACTCCAAATGAGGCCTCACCAGTGCCGAACAGAGGGGAATGATCACGTCCCTCGATCTGCTGGAAATGCCCCTACTTATACAGCCCAGAATGCCGTTAGCCTTCTTGGCAACAAGGGCACACTGTTGACTCATATTCAGCTTTTCATCTACTGTAACCCCTAGGTCCTTTTCCGCAGAACCGCTGCCCAGCCATTCGGTCCCTAGTCTATGGTTCCAGGCTTTCCCTTACAACTAACTTCTACTAACTACTACATCTCCCTTCATGCACATCATATGAGACCTGTGAGGTAATAAGCCTTTATCAACTCCCCCCTACACTTTACTTACCCATGCCTAATGTCATACACCCGAAGATCTGCCAGAGCTCACGGAGTTTTGCTTTCAGTACAAACTGAAGGCTTTAATATTTTAATTGTAGTACATATAAAACTGGACGAATACTGAACTTCTAGACAGATTCTCTTGTAAGCAGGGACATGCTGTCCTTGTTTGAAATGTAAGGTCCAAATCCTACAAAGACTGATGCACTTAACTGGGGATTATCATTCCTACAGACTTCCGTGGGACTATTAACGTGTGCCAAGTTAAGCATGTGTGTGTCTATGCAAGAGCAGGATATAAATACTTTTATACGTTTATATTTTTGCTTTCCTAAAGTGCAGCAAAATCTGCGGAAGTTTTACACAATTTACTCCCCCCATATGTGCTGATCATCTAAGAAAATACTTGCTGCCTTAAAAACTGATGCCAGAGAGCAGTTAACCCCATAGCAAATCTGTTGTCCGGACCTAAGCGTTTCTCAGATCCAGCTGCACCTGCAGGCAGCAGTGAGCTAAGCGAGCAAGCGACATTCAGCAGGACCAAACCTAAAAGGAGCCAGCTAGTAAAACAAAGACCAACTTTCTGGCGCGAGAGCAAGGCCCCCAGTCACACCACCCCCGCCCCCAACCAGCTGCTGACACACGTGGGACATTTCAAGACCCCCATAGACCATCCTCATCCACGAAGTTGTGCGTATTCAACCCCGGGGCTGGGGCGAACACGGCGCTGCTCACTGAGGTGCATTTCCCAGCGCAGGCCCCGGCTCCACGCTGGGTCCTAAGTTCCCCGGCTACTGCCGCCGCCTCAGAGCCACTGGCCATTGCCCTGACCGAGTAGCCCAGGCTGCCCCGCACGGGGGCGACCCCCTATGGTGGCTGCTGCTCTAGTCACGCCGCGCCCATACCCATGCCAGGCCCGGGACGAGACAGGCCAGGTGGGGGCGGCTCCCGCCCTGTCTCTCCGCATCCTGCGGCCCCAATGGGCGGGCGCGCCGGCGGCGGCTCACGTAGCCCTCCCAAGATGGCCGCCGCTCCGGACCGAGCTGCGGAGGCAGCGGCCAGGCTGAGGGCAGCAAACGGCCGCTGAGGAGGGCGGCAGGGAGCCGGCAGCGCCCGCCGCGCAGCGGAGCGGGGGGAGGCTTTCCCGGGCTGCGGCGGGCACCATGCAGCGGGGCTAGAGCCGGGGGAGTCCGCAGCGGGGCAATAATGTTAGCAGAGGTAAGAGCCCTCTGAGGCCGGGAGGAGCAGCCCCACTCCCCCCCCATCTCCCGCTGTGTGGGTCTCCCCGGGGCCTTGGACCCCTTCACAGGCTCCAGCCCCGGACTGGGCTAAGAGCCCAGCCCAGCCAGCGGCCCTCGGCCCCTTGCGCTACCCGACCTGGGAGCTGGGCCCCCTCAGCCCGTCACCGTCGTTAATCACCTCGGTAACCAGGAACGGCGATGAGTCCCTCCCGGCTGCTGGGGGAGCCGCTGGGCCGGCCCGGCTCTGGGCTGGGGTGTTGTGTTGTTATGAAGTGCAGTCGCCCCCTGCTTTGGCCTTTAGTCATTCAAGAGGCCGAGGTGTCTCAGCCTAGCTTGTCCTTGTCCAGAGATCAAAGTGCCTCCCCCAGCCCCACACGATTGGGCTTCAGCTTCAGTAGGACCCTATCTCTGTTAAGCACCGTGTGTTGGATCCCTGGTGCACTGGCTTAGCACAAGCTTTGCCTTGATTACTTTTGTATTTATTTATTGGACATCGAGGCTGATTGGGGTAAAGGGCCGAGAAGCAGGAATTCCTGGGTTCCAATCTTGCTCTGCTGTTGCTTTGGTGCATGGCTGTAGACACTTCCTGAAACTTGTCTGCCTCAGCGACAAAGGGTCCTGTGGCACCTTATAGACTAACAGAGGTATTGGAGCATAAGCTTTCATGGGTGAATACCCACTTCTTCGGATGCCCTTTGTCACTTCTACAAATCCAGACTAACATGGCTACCCCTCTGATACTTGTCTGCCTCAGTTCCCTCACGACAATTTGGGGAGTTTTGCCTTCTTTACAAGTGTGTTTTGATGTTTAAGGTAATAGCATGTAAAGTATAATGTAAATCCAAAGTATCTGATGCCTGGTCTACACTAGAAAATTAGGTCAGCATAACTACATCGCTCGGGGATGTGAAAAATCCATTTCCCTAAGCAGCATAGTTAAATCACTCTAAATCCCCATGTAGACAGCGCTAGGTCAACGGAAGAATTCTTCTATCACCTAACTACCACCTTGCAGGGAGGTGGATTACCTATGCTGATATGTAGGTAGTGTCTATGCTGAAGCGCTACCGTGGAGCCATGCTGCTGTAGAGTTTTAAGTGCAGACAAGCCCTGAGTCTCATTAGTGTACTTGGTGTTGTATAAAACACAGAAAAGATATGACTGCTGCACCAAGAGGCTGGGAGTGCAATGTGATCTCTGGCATAGTTTATCAAATGCTTTAAGGGACATGGGTTTCCTATGTTTGTAAGTTTCCTTTCTTTAAAGGATTGTTGATTATCTGAATGCCAGCAATGTGCTTAGTGTACAAACATTTATAAGGCATCTCCATAGTCCCTGTTCATATTCTGGTCTGTCATTTAAGTCCACCTACCTGCGAGGAAGGGATAGAGGCTAATTCCTCTAAACAATATATAGTTAAATGTTGTCACATGTTCTTATGTTTGTGGGAAAATGGCATTAAAGGGAAGTGACACTGCCTTTTGACACCTGAAGCATCTGATTTTTTATTGGTCATGAAGGCAAACAGATATTTTAAGCTTCTATTTGCATACCCTTTTATCTCCTTGAGATGTAAGTTCCTGGGTGGGGAAGGTACAGTGCAGTATTTGTGGGCAGTGTTCATCTTAATGTAACAGGACTGTGTAATATAAAAATCCTAGTTTGAACACGAGCTGTGGTGGTATTTTGTTTGGCGTAAATGGACTACTTTGAGTAATGGTCAGTAAGTGATGTGTATATGTAATGCTTTATGTGCAGTATTTCAACAGTAAAACCATATTACCTCGGATTGTATTCATTTTAAATTAGCATAGATTTTAACAATCTTGGGTGAATGATTAGTACCAAGTTCATATTTACCATGCTCTTGTATCCAAGGAGCTTTATATCTAAAAGGATTTACTGAGGAGTTCCTATAATAGCAGTGAGCTGCTTTGAGGTTGAAACTTGTTCTGTTGATTTTTACGATATCTTTTGGTGATATTTAAAGGTACATCATCAGAATTCATATTACTAATTGCTTATAATATTTTCCAATTTGAGTTGTGAAGTGAAGAATGCTAGCCAAAATGAATAAAGATTACCAGTTTTTCAAACTTTGGGTTTAAATTTGATTTGCTGATTAAAATCCTACCATCAAAACACAGTTATCCACAAATACTATATCCTAAAATGAATACTAAAGAGATTCATACAGCTCCAGGTTTCCCCACTGGCTGCTTTATGCTGCTCATAATCAGTTTCATAAAGAGGTCATTGCTGAAGACTTCTAACTGGAGAGGAAATCAGTAAGTGACAGAAATGTTTTGTGCCTTTTTATTTGCTAAAATAAACTCCCTAAAATTTTCAGGTGATATCAAAAACTGGGAACTTTTAAGAGTAGCCCACCTTAGGTGAAGTTAGTGTGTAAAATTAAACAGTATAAATTATTTTGCTAAGTAAACAAAACATAACCTTTGAACCAAAGATATGACTTGATGTTGAGGTCAGAAGGAGATATTTGTAATTGCTTATGTAGATGATTCATCTTGATCTTTGTTTTTTGTTTTTTAAGAAGCATCATTCCTCCTTCAATTTTAATAATCCATAGTTAGTTAACTATAGTTAATCAAAATAATAAAAACACTTTTAAGGCTCAATTTGCATTCATATACTCATGTTCTTAAATAGTTTTCTATTATTCTTATTAAGTATTACCCGCTTGTCAGTGAGCACCCTCTTCTCCTCCCTACTTCCCCCCGAACAGACACTAGGTTCTGTTAATTTAAATTTAACACTTTAAATTATTGTTAGTGTTGCTCTTTCATTTCCTTAACATTTCCAGGATTATGTTGCTACATTCATGATGCTTTTTATAGATGCTACTCTAAAAATATAATTTTTTATGTGGCCCAAGTATAGTATATCTCTTCTTAAGCAGACACTAGATTCTGCTTTATAAAATGTGACAAAGGGTCCTGTGGCACCTTATAGACTAACAGAGGTATTGAAGCATAAGCTTTCGTGGGTCAATACCCACTTCTTTGGATGCAAGCATCCGAAGAAGTGGGTATTGACCCACGAAAGCTTATGCTTCAATACCTCTGTTAGTCTATAAGGTGCCACAGGACCCTTTGTCGCTTCTGCAGATCCAGACTAACACGGCTACCCCTCTGATACTTTATAAAATGTGTTTCATGTGAATGCTGTTAAGACAGTCCTGTACTCATATGCATGTTCTTTTGGGGAAACAAATATTCTATATAGTTTGGCCTAATAATGACAAATATAGTCATGCTTCTGTAAGGTATTTGATTTGATACTACAGCTCATTTTTATTTTAAAAAAACCTAGAAAGATATACAATTAACATGGCACACATTAAATGGATTAAAAGCTGGCTAACTGGTAGGCCTCAAAATTTAATTGTAAATGGAAAATCATCACAGAATGGGTGTTTTTAGTGGAGTCCCACAGGGATTGGTTATTGGCCCTCTGCTATTTCACATTTTTATTAATAACCTCAAAGAAAACAAAATAGTTACCGATGAAGTTTGCAGATAACTCAAAAATTGGGGGAGTGGTAAGCAATGAAGAGGACAGGTCCCTGATACAGAGCAATTTTGATTACTTGGTAAACTGGGTGCAACCAAACCATGTGTGTTTTAATACTACTACATCTAAATATATACATCCAGGAACAAAGAATGTAGGCCATACTTACAGGTTGGGGGAACTCTATCCTGAGAAACAGTTGTGGCAGACTGACAATGTCCTGCAGTATCCTGAATGAACTTTGTTGAATTATTAAAAGTGCAATTGTCTGTGTTATTGTGCAATTGTATGTATTTCCATGAAAGGATAAAAAGAACAGCAGGGGGATATTAAGGGGAGATGTGATAATATCTTCAGAGAAGATCCCTCCACATCTGCCCCACACTTCCTGAAAGGTATGCATCTGTTAGTTCAAACTGGATTCTCTAGGGACCAGCCGACACCAAAATATTTTGGATAAATAGCCAGGATTTAAACTGGTTCATGGCCTTCTTCCTGATCAGACAGGACCCCTTAATCACATAAGACCGCAGTGCTTAGGGTAGGATTGGAGGACTGGGACTACTGAGGCTCAGGAGATTGAGTGCTTATTTTCAGCTGGTAAGGAATCCCATTAGCTAGGGGACTTGAAGGACTGACCCTGCTAGGGTGACCATATGTCCCATTTTACCTGGGACAGTCCCTTTTTTCAGCCCTTTCCTGGCCGTCCTCGCTTTTTTGGCAGAAGTGGGTATTTGTCCTGTTTGCTCTTGCTGACTCGATCAGTTGGCAAGAGGAAATGGGACTAGGGTCACCAGACAGCAAGTGTGAAAAATCGGGACGGGATGAGGGGTAATAGGAGCCTATATAAGAAAAGCATGCAAAAATCGGACGGTTCCTATAAAATCGGGACATCTGGTCACCCTAAATGGGACAAATGCTCACTTTAAAAAAGAAAAAGAAAAAGTGGAGCGCTGTCATAAATACAAAGGGAAGGGTAACAACCTTTATGTATTCAGTAATATAAAATCCCTCCTGGCCAGAGGTACAGAATCACTTACCTGTAAGGGATTAATCAGTTCAATTAACGTAGTTGGCACCTGACCAGAAGGACCAATGGGGAAAGAATATGCTTTCAAATGGGGGGGGGGGGGGGAGAGGTTTTGTTGGTGCTCTTTGTGTGGTTCTCTCTGGGACGAGAGAGAGACCAGGACAGGAAAAACACATCTCCTAGAAACATACCTGAAACGAGCATCTAAGCTAACAAAAATTGTAAGTAAAGCAAGGAAAGGCGTTAGATTATCTTTTGTTTTAGCTTGTGAATTTTCCCTATGCTAAGAGGGAGGTTTATTCCTGTTTTTGTAACTTTGAAGTTGAGCCTCGAGGGAAATCCTCTGTGTTTTAAATCTTTTTATTACCCTGTGAAGTTATCTTCCATCCTGATTTTGCAGGTATGATTCTTTTACGTTTTTTTAAATACAATTCTTCTTTTAAGAGCCTGATTGATTTTCAGTGTCCTAAAAATCAGGGTTTGATCTGTGCTCACTTTGTAACCAATTGGTTAGTATATTATTCTCAAGCCTCCCAAGGAAAGGGGGTGAAGGGGTTTGGGGGAATATTTTGGGGGAGATAAGGCTCCAAGTGGCCCCTCCCTGAATGTTTGTTTAAATCACTGGGTGGTGGCAGTAATACCGTCCAAGGACAAGGAAAGGAATTTGTGCCTTGGGGAAGTTTAAACTTAAGCTGGTGGAATATAAGCTTAGGGGGTCTTTCATGTGGGTCTCCACATCTGTACCCCAGAGTTCACAGTGGGGAGGGAACCTGACAAGTGTGGTGTGGAGGAATGTGCGAGAAGTGGATGAGCAGCCATGCCAGCCCTGTGCAGGGTGAAAGGCAAGGCTCAGGTAAGCAGCGACACCAGCCCCAGCCTAATGGGTGGGGTCAAGGGGAGGGGAAGAAGCAGAGCTCAGCCAGCCCCATGCGGGGTGGGGGGGTGCCTTCGGACCAGCACTGCGTGATGTCCCATTTTCCCTTTGGGAAATATGGTCATCCTAACTCCTGCCAGAGTCTACATTAGGGTTGGGGTTAATTCTGGTAAGTTTATTAGCATACATGTACATTCTTTTAATGTTTTAATATGTTTTCTCTGTAATGCTTTTTAACTTAATAAAATCGGCTTTCCTAGGAAGTGCTGTGTGGTTACCTTATTGCTGTAGTGAGTACAACTACTAACCATCTCTGAAGAGAAAGCAAGCAGGCATCCCTGGGAAACCTGTGCAGGGAAATACTTGGTGAAGGTGGGAACTGGGCAGCCTGAAAATACCCTGGTGACAAGGGAGAGGGATGCATGTCTCCACTCAAGAGAGGCAACAGCTGCAGAGCTGGAAGCCTGAGAGTGGGTGCCCTGACTGGTCCACTGAGGGGAAATACAGGTGCAGTTGCCCTCAACTGTGCCAGAAGACTCTAAAAAAGATTTGTGGTCATGGTGGATAATCAGTTGAACATGAGCTCCCAGAGTGACGCTGTGGCCAGAAGGGCTAATGAGATCGCTGGATGCATAAACGGGAATACTGAGTAGGAGTAGAGAGGTTATATTTGCCATTGGTTCAACTGCTACTGGAATACTCTGACCAGTTCTGGTGTCCACAATTCAAGAAGGATATTGATAAATTGGAAAGGGTTCAGAGAGGAGTGAAGAGACCAATTAACGGATTAGAAAACATGCCTTATAGTAAAAGAGTCATGGAGCTCAATCTATTTATCTTATTAAAGAGAAAGTTAAGGGGTGACTTGATTACAATGTAAAATATTTAATAATTGGCTCTTCAAGCTAGCAGAGAAGGGTATAACACAATCCAATAGCTGGAAATTGAAGCTAGGCACATTCAGACTGAAAATAAGACACATTTTTAACAGAGTAATTAACCATTGGAACAACTTACCATGGGTTGCGGTGGATTCTTCATCACTGGCAATTTTAAATCAAGATTGGATGCTTTTCTAAAAGATATACTGTAGGAATTATTTTGGGAAAGTTCTATGGCCTGTGTTATACAGGAGGTCAGACAAGATTATCACAATGGTCCTTTCTAGCTTTGGAATCTTGGAATCTAAATGATGTAGACTTAAATGCGGTAGCTCATTTTTTCTTTCTATTAAATCTGTGCTGCAGATATCTTAAAATGTATTTAATGTTTGCAAAGCACTATATAACTTGTAAGTGCTGTAGTGAGACCAACAGTGACTAGAGTGGCTCCAAATCCTGCAGAGACTTGCATATGTTTACATTTCTGTACAGTGAGTAGCCCCATTGTCTTAATTGGGACTACTTCTACTGAATAAAGTTAAGCATGTACATAAGTCTTGACAGTTTGAGGACTGCAGTGGTTTCCATTCCAGTCTCCTTTATAGTTTATTACAGCTTTCTGAAACTCTTCATTATTTCAGGATGAAATTTTCCAAGCTTGGGTTCTGCCAAAAAGGGATCCTTTATTTAAAGTTTGTGCAGAAACAGATGAGCTGTTTATTGAGTTGTGAAAAGTGTGTGGGCGTACGTGGGGTTGGACGTTACAAATTCTTGCTAAATCATTTTTGAACAGCTCTTCAGCTGAAACACCTGGGCATAGAAAATTGAAACATGGCTGGAAATAGTGCTTTTTGAGAAGCGTTTTTGAGCGTTCTGGTGAAGATTACTTATGATTTCACTGAATTATGACTCTAAGAAAATTGCATGCTTCCTTGTGTGCTTCACATTTTGCACAAGGTTTCTTACTAAGCTTGTGAAGTATGCAGTTATGGAAGTCTATGCTGTATATGTATGTGACTGATTAAGTACATGTCTGTGCTGCAGTGTAAGACCAGGGTTTGAACTCAGGCTCAAGCCTAACTTCTTCCGATCCACACACAACACTAACCCAGGGCTCAGACCCAGGGCTCCAGAGGGGGCGTGTCTAAGCCTGACTCAAGCCGGGACCCATGGTTCAAGCCCTATTGCTTTTCAGTGTAGACACAGCCACACTGGACTCATGCTCTGGGAGTCTGCCAAAAGTATCCCACAATCTCAAGGTCCGAATTTCTTTGTCTTCTGGAGAGTCAAGTTTGGTAGACAGTCGAGTTTTCCCACACTGCCACGAACAAAGAGCTAGTGTTGCCACATTTAGGAGGGCCCTCGGAAGTCTGGGATATGGGTGAATGGACTTGGGCCGTGCAGTGTAGATGCTAGAATCCCAGGTAGGGACCAAGGGTTTAACGATTCTTAACTTGGGGTTACAAATGAGTGTAGCTACTATTCTACTAACCATGGGTTTGCATTGCAATGTAGATATATCCTGAGGGTTTATCTACACAGGAAGTTAAGCCAAATTAACTAAGGCAGTATCTACACTATGGGACTATAATGGCATCGTTAGGGTGCCCTGGTTATGCTGGCATATCCCTGTAGTGAAGATGCAGCCTATAGCGACGGAACTGATTTTTCCATCGCTGTAACAACACCACCTCCCTGAGCGATGGTAGCTAGGTCAACGGAAACATTCTTCTGTTGACCTAGTTGCATGTACACCAGGGGTTAGGTCAGCATAGCTATGGTGCTTAGAGGTGTGGATTTTTTATGCACCTAAGCACAATAGCTATGTCAGCTTAAAATGTAGGTATAGACCAGGCCTAAAGATGTGACTTCAAAGTGTGTTAGTTAAAGTACATTAAACTCCTGAGTGGATGATCTCATTTAGAAGTAAAGTGGCCTTAGTTTACTAAGGGCTTGTCCACACTATCACTTTACAGTGCTGCAACTTTCTCGCTCAGGGGTGTGAAGCCCCCCGCCCCCCGAGCACAGCAAGTTTCAGAGCTGTAAAGCAGAAGTGTAGATAGTGCACCTGCGCTAGGAGATATGCCCCATGTGGAGGTGGGTTTTTTTAAGAGTGCTGGGAGAGCTCTCTCCTGGTGCTGTGACTACACAAGCCATGTTAAAGTGCTGCCATGGCAGCGCTTTAATGTTGCCAGTGTAGACATGCCCTAAGTGAATTAAGCTAAAGCAAAGCCCTTAGTTATTTAGGTAAAAGTGTACTGGAGGCGCAAAAGGATCTGGTAGAACTGCTGCTCTGAAGCACCTTGCGAGTTTCACAATAGAGCAGTGTACAATGCACCATTCCCAGTTATGCATCTTGAAAGTAGAAGGGGACTTTTGTGGACCTCCGAAGTATGTGAGAGCGTTCCCATTGCAACAAGCCAAAACTTCCAGAATATTCTTTAAAGCCAACTTTGCTGTACATAAGGGAGTGAATCTCTTTTTTATGTGAATTTGTCTTTAAAAAATAAACAAACCTCAGAAGTCCCTGTATTACACTATATTAAGTATAACACTATATTAAGTAAATGTTAAGCTTGCAAAATTAAGTGTTCAGATCAAGAAATGCTAAAGTTAGGGAAGCACAGTAGTTTTGTCAATTCTCAAATATGGTAAAAAAGGACTGTCATTGCAAAACCACGGATTTTGGAGGAAAAGTTGTAAAACGTCTTAGGGTCATTTATAGTTGGCTCCTGAGTAATGGAGTATAGGATTTTGACCCTGGTATTTTGATGGCTTTACATTTTTATTGTGAAATAATTGATATTGAACTGAAAATAATTACTGTGGGACTTTTCCCCATAAATGTGTGTTTTTTCAATATTTACCATGTCAGCCATTTTTTGCTGTGTCAAGCAACCAGCCTTCTTGGCTATTAACTTTCTTTGAAATAATCACCTATACGAATATGTTGCAGTTTACCACCTCACTGCTATAATACTAACTCGATTCAGAAATATTCAGGAGCAAGTTTAATGTACAGACTTGTTTAATTTATTTTGTCTATTCCTTGATTTGCAGCTATGAAAAGTTGAAGACCAGGTTTTCCAAAGATGGCTTTGAAGTTTGACATCATGATTGGGTTATAAATTGCTGGTAGATGTAGGCCTGGCTTGACATGAGTAACTGGACATGGGTGAAGCCTAATTTTTTGGGGAGACAAGATTAGGGAGTTAAATGGATCAGCGGGCTGGAAATTGAATGTCTTTAGGAGCTAAGATCAGGGCCGGCTCTGGCTTTTTTGCCGCCCCAGGCAAAAAAGCCACTGGCCGCCTCACTCCCCCAGGCGGGGGGCTGGCTGGGAGCGGGGCTCGCCCGCTGCTCCGGCTGGGACTCCGGCAGGGAGCGCAGCATGGCCGCCCCTCGCTGCCCCGGCTGGGGCGCCTGTGGAGAGCACAGCACGGCTGCCCCTCGCTGCCCCGGCTGGGGCGCCGGCGGGGAGAGCGGCTCGCCTGCGTCCCCACTGCCCCGGCTGGGGCGCCGGCGGGGAGAGTAGCTCGCCTGCGTCCCCGCTGCCCCGCCCGGGGCGCCGGCGGGGAGAGCGGCTCGCCCGCCTCCCTGCTGCCGCGGCCGGGGCGCCGGCGGGGAGAGCGGCTCGCCCGCCTCCCTGCTGCCGCGGCCGGGGCACCGGCAGGGAGAGCGGCTCGCCCGTGTCCCCACTGCCCAGGCCGGGGTGCCGGCTGGGAGCGGGGCTTGCCCGCTGCCCCGGCCGGGACTCCGTCGGGGAGAGCAGCTCGCCCGCGTCCCCGCTGCCCCGGCGGGGAGCGCAGCACGGCTGCCCCCCGCTGCCCCGGCCGGGGCGCCGGCGGGGAGAGTGGCTCGCCCGTGGTCCCTATTGCCGGTGCCGGCGGGGAGAGCAGCTTGCCGACGGGGACTGCGACTCTCCCGCGGCCCCGCTCTCCCGGGCGGGGAGCGCAGCACGGCCGGTCCCCGCTGCCCTGGCAGGGAGTGCTGAAAAATCCCAGTTTTATTAATCTCTCCTCATATGGCAACATTAAGTCAATATGTTCTAACAGGAATATCGTGTAGTATGTGTGAGATACATGCTATACAAAATAGAAGTGGCCAAGTTATAAGAAACGGAAAAAACTTGCCTGTTATCACCACAGAAAAGTTAAAACTTTGGTATAAGAGCGGTAATGCCAGTTGGTGCAAGGTAGGAAAATTAACAAGGGTCCAGTTCCATGAAGTTAAATGTGAAACCCATACGATGTGGAAGAAGTTTGTTTTCTCTCCTCAAATACTGTTGCAAGACAATGCGAGGTCTGGAAAGCCCCAGCCTTGTACTGCCATTTTCACCTGGGCAACACATGTGCAGGTGTAATGTCTTAGACAGAGATGCTGGCAAATGAGTTCATGCTGGGGGAATAGTCTCCAAATTGTGCAGTACAGTTGAGATATTGGATGTTTGTAAAATAAACATTGCATATGCTGATGATAAGTATTCTGTGGTGTCTGAAGAGAGCCACTTCTGATATGGACTCAGGGAATGTTATTTTAATTGGACTATGGTTTCTTTCACACCTAAATTTCCTCTAGAAAATGAAAAGATTATATTTTTAGCATTTTCTTTTACAACGTAATAAAAGCAAAGTTAAAATTATAGAAGGATGCTTTAAAGGCAGTGCAAGCTTATAATGTGGAATTATACCCTGGCAGGCTATACCATACGAGATAAGCTTGTACCCCCTAGTTTGTACTTTAAGCCTAGTATCAGTGGTGGTTCAAATAATTACAACTACTGTGATCTTGGGAATGTGTTGTGGGGCAATGGACTTAAAAAAGAGAGCACAGAAAAACAGATAGAATGGGTTTCATTTTCAGTATAATATAGAAAAGAAAAACAAAAGCAGTGAAATGTAGGCCCGGCTTGACATGAGTAATTGGAAGTGGGTGATGCCTCATTTCTTGGGAGTCTGAATTAGGGAGATAAATGGATCAGCAGGTTGGAAATAGAATGTCTGTACTAGCTAAGATAATTTACAATGGACAAGATAACAATGGATAAGCTAAATTAGGAATGTAAAGATGAGGTAAAGAGTAAGTTGTACATGGACAGAGCCTGCTGTGCAGGGATTGGTCGCTACAAAGTAACCAAGCCAATCCCAAAACATGATGCAATGTGTAGTAAGTGCAATGTAATGTGTAAATGTATATACAGTCCCATTTGTTCTACCATTTCTTAGACAATTTTAAGAAAGGTAGAGTTTTAAGTGTCCGAGGTAATTTACATCCTTGCTACACAATATGTTAAAACTATTTTACAACTGTATTAAAGGACAGTGATTGAAATCTCCAAAAGAATAGCCTAGAATAGGGGTAGGCAACCTATGGCATGGGCGCCGAAGGCAGCACACTGATTTTCAGTGGCACTCTCACTGCCCGGGTCCTGGCCATTGATCTGGGGAGCTCTGCATTTTAATTTAATTTTAAATGAAGCTTCTTAAACATTTTAAAAACCTTATTTACTTTGCATTCAACAATAGTTTAATTTTCTATTATAGACTATAGAAAGAGACCTTCTAAAAACGTTAAAATGTGTCATTGGCACGCGAAACCTTAAATTCGAGTGAATAAATGAAGATTCGGCACACCGCTTCTGAAAGGTTGCCGATCCCGGCCTAGAATATATCGTGGGCCTTAAAATAATTTGGTAACAGTGTAGCCACCTTGCTACAGACTTTTGTACTTGGCCTTATTGTACAACTTAGATGAACTAAGTACATACAAAATAGCTTATAAGCTATATAGTAAACATGGTATTTTGATGGGTTCAGATTCTGAGGTGACTGGTGTAGTAGAACAACCTATATGTGTAGCTTGTGATACCCATGAAGAAAAAGCAAATGTAAAAATTGTGAGAAGTGGACTAAAATGGTTGTTCAGTCAGACGTGCGCAAATTGATAAAGCTGTCTGAACCATGATTCCAGGTGGTCTGTAGCACTGAACTGGCTCCTAACAGAGACCTTATGCCTTTGACCCTAATTTTTACTCCTCTTTTCCTCTCCCCACACAAAAATGACACAGCATGCTGTATTAGCAGAGACCATGAGGAGAGCTGCTAGTATTAGCTTTAGACACAACATACTACTAGTACAGGAACTCCTCACTTAATGTAGTTATGTTCCTGAAAAATGCGACTTTAAGTGAAACGATGTTAAGTGAATCCAATTTCCCCATAAGAATTAATGTAAATGAGGGGGGTTAGGTTCCAGGGAAATGTTTTACACCAGACAAAAGACTGTATTGTGTATATGTATATGTGTGTGTGTGTGTGTATAAGTTTTAAACAAATAATTTAATACTGGTACACAGTAATGATGACTGTGAAGCTTGGTTGAGGTGGAGGAGTCAGAGGGTGGGCTATTTCCCAGGGAATGCCTTACTGCTAAATGATGAACTAGCACTCCACTGAGCCCTCAAGGTTTAACTCACTCTTCAAAGCAGCAGGAAAGGAGGGAGGGCAGACAGAGACACACATGTGTCTTTGTTTGAGAGAGAGAGATGCGCATTTCCAATTAGGTATCAAAAGTGGAGTCAGAAATACACTGCCTTGTAAATTAGATCAGCAAGCCAGCAGCTGTAGCAGCTCCCTCTGTCGTGTGTCCCCCCCCTGCTTTTTGGAAGATGGGGTAAGTGGGGTGCAGGAGCAGGGGGGAGGGAGACACCCTGACATTAGCCCCCCTCTTTTTACCCTCCCCCCCCACAGCAAGCAGGAGCCTCAGGGAGCAGCTCCAAGGCAGAGGGCAGGAGCAGCGCATGGCAGTGGGTGAAGGGACAGCTGCACTGCCGGCAATTGATAGCCTGCTGGGCAGCTGACTACCTTAGAAGGGAGCATTGCACAACTTTAAATGAGCATGTTCCCTAATTGATCAGCAACGTAACAACATTAATCGGACCACTTTAAATGAGAAGTTCCTGTAATTATGTTGCTGGTAGCACTTAAAGCATTGGCTAATTAAAGTACTTCTAGCATCGCACACTATTGCCTGGGTGGAGGTTTCAATGTTGGTATGGTAGAGAGATCAGAAAGTAGTAGAGGAAAGAGAGAGAAAATAGGAGTGATAGAGTCCCAAAAAGCACTGTTTCTGGCTGGAAACATTTTATTTGTAGGCCATAGGTTGGAAGCACTTCCTCTAGAAAAGTCATTTCAGATGTTGTGATGTAGAAGGGGTCATAAAGTAGGGTTCAATCATCTGACCTCTGGTAGTGGTAAAGCAATTGGTGTCTGAATCTTTTCAACATTTTGATCCCTATCTTCAGTGTTGGGATGCTGTCCCACTTTGAAAACACTTTGAAATGTACCTTGGCAGTGCTAGTATGGATGCTCTCACATAGCTGTTAAATTTAATCATATAAACACACATGAGAGTTTTAAAATGACCACTATTTCAGTGGCATAACTGTGATCTTATTATGGATAAGATCCAGTACTTTCAAATACACACCAAAACCAAGCATTGTGAGGTAGCAAAAATGGGTAGGCATGCTGGGCTGAGTTACCTTTTTCTGTAACTAAATCTTTGTGATTAGGATAATTTTCAGAGCTTTTTTGTACCATGCATATGAACATTGAAGGATATCTATGAATCAGTTTTCTTGTTTTTCTTCATGTTTTGTGTAGCTGTTGACTAAAATTCCCAAGTATGTTGCCACATCGCAACACCAAGTCCTGTATGGTTTGTGTTAATCAGCTGCATGTTTTTTATTGTGGTTGAAATGTGACCTCAATGCTACAGTTCAAATAACCTCTACCAAATATAGGCCCCAAAGTTGTTCCTGTTTTTTGCATGATCGTCATGTATACAGGCACTTAGGCATTATGGTAGTATGAAATAAAGACAGTCCCTTTCTCCCAAAGAGCTGCAAACAACTGTTCCATTCAAATTGAGCCTTAATGGGGTTTTGCACAGGTGAAGTGATCAATCCACACAGAACACGTTATAGGATCAAGCCATAGTGATTAGATTAGTAGTTCCTCATATTGGAATCTACAGGATTGACTGACTATACCATCACTATCAATTTTGTCATACGTAACAAAGGAAGTGTGTGCCATGGCTTGAGAAGAGGGTTAGAATAGTTTCTGATATGGAGAATTGTTGGGGGATCATCAGGAGTTGCTTCATCTTGCCAACTGTGTGTGTATATGTAAACATGAGTTTTATCAGATGACTTTTGTACTTCAGGAAACATTCATAACTGCTGTTGGTATAGTGCTTCTTACATTTGTTCAATAGCTAGCTAGGGTTGATTCATAGTTAATACTGAAAGTGATGGATAATACTGGATAATAACCCTGTTAAATGTTCTTTGTTAATATTGGCTATGACATTAGATTCTTAAAACACTTCCTTAGCCCTGGGCTATACTAGGGGGTGGGGGGGGTCGATCTACGATACGCAACTTCAGCTACGTGAATAGCATAGCTGAAGTCGGCGTATAGTAGATCGACTTGCCTGGCCGTGAGGACAGCGGCAAGTCGATCGCTGCCGCTCCCACGTCGACTCCGCTTCTGCCTTTCACCAAGGTGGATTTCCGGAGTCGACGGAGAGCGCGTTCGGGGATCGATTAATCGCATCTAAACGAGATGCGATAAATCGATCCCCGATAGATTTATTGCTACCTGCTGAGCCGGCGGGTAGTGAAGACAAGCCCTTAGTTTACTTCCACATGTTTATGGTTAACTGTAGATTTTTGCATCAGTGGGTAAGGAAGCTATTCTCAACATTTTTGCCTTCTAAGAGCATTTCTGAGCTTGTGACTATTTAATGACCATTAGGAAATGCTGAGATAGGTTTGGCTTTTGCATTTTCTCATGATTATGGAAGTAAGGCTTTACTGGAGTGTGTTTTAGAATAAGCTCTGGTTATAATATATTTGTGGTCACAGTCATGCCAGTATTCTTTTAAATTCCATCCATTTCAGACTGCGCAGCATATACCTCTAGTTTTAAGGAATGAGCTGTACTAAAGATTTTTGCTGGTACCTTAAGGCCATTCCAGGTTAGCAAGGCCATTGTTTTTGCCGTAAAGGAATGAGCTTCAGCAGGAAGTTTGAAGTTGCTACACATCCTTTAGGATATTCTGCATTTCCTTGCTTCCTGTTGACTCTCTCAGACATGGATCGACTGCAGAAAATGCTCAGAAGTTCATTATCAGACTTGTTGCAGATGATCTACTGGTTATGATATAGTGACTCAGACTTCTGGGTTGAATTTGTTACTCGAAATCTTAAATGTAGGGCTGGAAAAGGGACCTTGAGAGATCCTTGAATCCAGCCCTTTGTGCTGAGGCAGGACCAAGTAAACCTGGACCATCCATGACAGGTGTTTGTCCAACCTATTATTAAAAACCTCCAATGATGGGGATTCCACAACCTCCCTCGGAAGTCTATTCCAGAGCTTAACTATCCTTATAGTTAGAAACTTTTCCTAATATCTAACCTAATGCAGATTAATCCCATTACTACTGTACTTGTCCTACCTTCAGTGGAGAACAATTGTTCATCATCCTCTGTATAGCAGCCCTTGACATAGTTATTCATTGCAATGGGTTTCTTTTGTACATATCTAAAATCGGTAGCTAAATACAATGAGAAATAACAAACTATTATGTTTCATGTTGGTTGTCATGCTAATCCAGGTGTGAAATTTTGGCACATCAGCTCACCATTGGTATATTAAAATCAGGCAAGGCTGAGCCTACTGTGAGAATAAGTACACTACCTTTATTATTGTGGAAGTGACTGCTACCACAACAGCACTGTTGGGAGCTGCATGATCCAAATGGAGGCAGGATGAAATCTCTCAGCAGAAACCTCTCCAGATTTTGTTTTTGCTGATTTTGTTTTTGTTTCAGATAGGAACATAACGGTCTCCTCTTTCCCTCCCTCATCCTCTTTCAAGGCTGTGCATGGCTACCATTCTTCCCCCAGCTGGGGGCTCCCTAAATAGCATAGAAATATTGTTGCTTCAGTTCCCCAGAGTTTATGGATCATTAGTGATGCAAGATGTCCCACCTCTCACTCTAGGGACAGAATGAATTGACTCTACAGTGCTGACCCCCAGAGTATGGACTGCATTTGTTCCATACCGGTGGGTGCTTCCACTCTGCTGCTGATGTAGCTTTTCTGTTTGTGCATCTCTTGTCAACCCCCAGATGTTTTTCTTTCCTCTTGTTTCTTTTTCTTGTTCTTTCCTTTCCCTCACCCAGGAGTATGGCAGGACAAGTTTCAGAGTGAAATCATTTTTCAAGTTTCATTTAGTCAGTTTCCTTTAGTACAGCAGGCTGAGCAGCGTGGCAGAGTGAAGTATCTCTTTGAGTGTCCCAGCAGTTGCAGGAAATTTCCATTTTGACTCTGCCACTTCTTCAGGTTACTATGCCTGTAGAGTTCGGAATAAAACTAACTAGAAACATTGCTGGGCAAGCACTGTGGTTGAGATTTTCAAAGATACTCTGGGAACTGGCTGTCCAAACACATTCCCTTCAATTTTAAGGACAACTGGATCCCATATCCCTTAGGTAGCTTTGAAAATCTGTTTGTGTCCATAAACAGAAGCAGCATCACGGGCATAATGTTTGACTGCAGGTGGCATGAGAAAATGCAGTATTCGTGATCTTTGACTGAATCTAAATCCTTGGGAAAGGTATAAGGCCCAGATCTTGTGAACACTTACACAGCATGAGTAATTTGTTCCATTGAGTTAACTGGGACTGCTCATCTGTGTAATTTTACTCATAATCATGTTTGCAGCTTTGGGGCCCTTAGTCTAGCCCTCTCATAAAGAAGAGGGGAGGTAGGAGTTCTGTTTGTTAGATAATATTGGTGCCTGGCAGTCTAGGAGCAGTGATTAGTTTTGTTCATAAAGATGACCTTGTTATCATTCTTTAACAATATGCCCAGTGTAACATTTGTTACTATTTGCTCAATTTTTTTTCAATCAGGAATTTTTGCTTGAAGCACAGGAAGAGGTAAGAGTTTCTTGCTCCAATATTAAGTGAATGTGCCACAATGATTCTTCATATGTTTAGGAAACATGATGTACATAAGTGACACATACATTGCCACCTTTGTAATTAAGTATTTAACTTCAGTAAAGCAAAGCTGACAACAGCTAGGAACCTAGACCAACTCTTAAAAGTAGGTGCATCCTATTGGTTAACATTAATGGGATTTCTTTATGCTCCATGAGGGAAAAGTAGGATCCTTGATATAAATTTAATTTTTTTTAAAAAAAGTACACTGAATTAATAATTTGTTGGTGTTTTTGAGAGGGGGTACAAGGAAATATTTGGTGACAAACAACCATAATATGCATATTGTCAAGGCTCACTGGGATACTTTTTAAGGAGAGAAATGTGATGCAATCCAACATACGGTAACTCCTCACTTAACGTTGTAGTTATGTTCCAGATAAATTCCAGGGAATTTTTTTTCAAACTCCCCGCCCCCCCTCCCCCCCACACACACACTGAGGTGGAGGGGTCAGAGGGAGGGATATTTCCCAGGGGATGCCTTACTGCTAAATGAATTAAGCAGTTAGCTGAGCCCTCAAGGGTTAACTCTCACACAATCCAGCAGGAAAGGAGGGAGGGGAGACAGAGACACACAGGTGTGTTTGTTTGAGAGATAGAGATGCACATTTCCAATTAGGTATCAAGAGTGGGGTCAGAAGTACACTGCCTTGTTAATTAGATCAGCAAGCCCAGCAGCAGCCTAAGACAGCAGCTCCCTCCCTCGTGTATCCCCCCTGCTCTATGGAAGATGGGGTAAGCAAGGTGCAGGAGCAGAGGGACATTATCCCCCCTCTTCTTCCCCTCCCCCACACACAGCAAGCAGGCACCCTGACATTAGCCTCCCTCTTCTTCCCCTGCCCCCCCACCCCCACAGCAAGCAGGCAGGTGTCTCGGGGAGCAGGACATGGCAGTGGGGGAAGGGACAGCTGAACTGCTGCAATTGATAGCCTGCAAACGACCTTAGAAGGGAGCATTTCACAACTTTAAACGAGCGTGTTCCCTAATTGATCAGCAACGAAACAACGTTAACCAGGACGACTTTAAGTGAGAGTTACTGTACGCTCTTCCTCTCTACTGTGCACTGCCCCCAAACCTTTAAAGTGTATCCTAATGAAGACCCTGATTCATCAAGTTTTTTAAGCATGTGAGTAGTCCCGTTAAAGTCAGTGGCACTACTGATTAAGAACCTTATTAATCAGAGCACAGGTCATTTTGGCAGAAGGAGAATGCTGCTGGAGGGCTGCTGTCTACATAAGTTCTTGCTGAGCTATTTCAAGAGGTCAGTCAGAAGGATTTGGGAGGAAGGAATAAAAAAATCCTTCTTTCTAGGAGACCATGATGGATACAATCAGCATCTGTACCTAAACATGGGGTGGGTGAAGATAGACTACAATTGACATGTTACTTAATATGTGCTTTATTTTTCTTTGAAATGTTGTGCGATTTTGGGATGTTTCTTCTAAATGTTTTCTTTACAGATTTTTACTTAAAATGTGTATATATAACCAAATAAATTTTCACTAGAAATTGGACATTTAAAAACTCAGAAGTACCTGCCCCCTTTGAATCGGTACATCTCTGAAAATCAGTCATTGTTGATTTTTGACACATATGGTGAAGCCAGCCATTGTCTTGTGGGCACATCTTTTAGCTCTTGCAGTGGAGGGTGGTAGGGCTGTCTGATATAAAAAGCAGTCTGTCTCGGAGCTTCCCACGGAGTGGGAGTTGGCTAAATATATAATCTGAACTTCAGAACTGAAGAGTGTGAGGGTAGTTTACAAAGTTGCTTAAAAGCCCTCTTACATTTAAAATAAAATAGCTTTTTAAAACTGTTTGCCTTTAAACTGATTTTTGCAGTATCTACTTAAAAATGGTATTACATACACATAGCTAAGCAGCAACGTCATTTAACAAGTCACACAAACATCTTTACTAATCCTGAAACCAAGAGGTATATTCCCAACCCCTCAGTTTTGAAGTCTTCCTGACTTGTCTTTATTTGTTGTTTTAAGATATATTTTGTGTTAGTGTTGTAGCTTCATTAACATACACTATTACTTCATTTCCCCACTTTAATTTATTTTTTCATAGAATAAATAAAAAGTAACAAGTATAGAGCACAGGTATCAGAGGGGTAGCCGTGTTAGTCTGGATCTGCAGAAGCGACAAAGGGTCCTGTGGCACCTTATAGACTAACAGAGGTATTGAAGCATAAGCTTTCGTGGGTCAATACCCACTTCTTCGGATGCAAGCAGTGGAAATGCTTGCATTTCCACTGCTTGCATCCGAAGAAGTGGATATTGACCCACAAAAGCTTATGCTTCATTACCTCTGTAAGTATAGAGCATTCTTTCTTAATAAATTTAACAAGTTCCCAGAGACCACTGGAATTCAGTAAATTTGTCTTCTGTATTTCCATAGTACAGTATTCTCCAGTTGAACATCATTATCCTGCAATTTTTGAATCTTTTTCTTTTCTTGTTGCCTTGTGTTATTTGTTGTCCTAGAGCATGTAGAATGTTTGCTCATTGCAATTAATGACAGGTTTCAGATACCATCACATCTTAATGTGTGTGATGTTAGTCAGTTGGTAATATTAAAGTAAATATGCTAATAAGACTTAATATTTAAAAGGGCTGTATCCTAAGGCATGTTGTAGAATGATGACCACAAAGGGTTGAAGTCTTTATTCTACAACACGGACCTCAGAAGCCTATTCTGGATCTTAATTACCGGGTACTTAAGTTTTTCTTATCTAACCTAAATTTCCCTTGCTGCAGTTTTAAGTACATTACTACTTGTTCTCCATGTCCACTGAAAGAAGTACAATTGATCAGCATCTTCTTTATAACACCCTTTAACAAATTTGAAGGCTTATTAGGTCCCTCTCCTAATAAGGAGGTCTCCTCTCCCCCCGCAGTTGTCTTTTCTCAAGACTTAACATGCACAGCATTTTTAACCTTTCCTTATAGGTCAGATTTTCTAAACCTTTTATTATTTTTGTTGCTCTTCTCTGGACTCTTCAATTTGTCAACATCCTTCCTAAAATGTAGTGTCTGGAATTTGACACAGTACTCCAGCTGAGGCCTCACCAATGCTGAGTAGAGCGGAACAGTTACTCCCCATGTTTTACATGACACTCCCCTTAATATGCCCCAGAATGAGATTAGCCTTTTTCTCAGCTGCATCACATTGATTCATATTCAATTTGTGATACACTATAACCCTCTGATCCTTTTCAGCAGTACTACCACCTAGCTAGTTATTCCCCATTTTGTAGTTTTGTAGTTGTTTGATTTTTTTCCTTCCTAAGTGAAGTATTTTGCACTTGTCTTTGTTGATTTCATCTTGCAGAAGACAAGTGCACAGTACATCATTTAGGACGGAAAAGTCAAATGCACAGCTATGAAATGCTTTTTCTCTCTGGGTTGTGAATGATTAGTATAAATAGAAAACTGGACTAGGTAATGGGCTACAGAGGGTAAAGAGTGAAAATGACAATACACGGTGTCATATGGATATGGTGATCTTTGAAGAAATAGATATTTTTCTTAATCTCTCAGCTAGAAGAATTTTATGTAGTATTTTTAGCAATAGATTAAAAATTAATGAAATTTTATAAGTTAACTGCATCCCTTTAAATTAATGTCAGAAAGTCATGGCTTTCTTACTTGTGTTTGTTTCTGGGCATCCTTTGTCTTTTGGTTGTGGGTACTCTGAATTTCCATTTGATTTAAATGAATATATGTTTAGCTTGGTGACTAGTTAAATATATTTTTAAACCTTCCCCTTTGTTGGTTTATTACCCACTGTAAAGTGCTGCAGTACTGTGTAAACAGTGCTATATAAACTTTTACTGTAAACTGTTGAACTTTCAATGAACTTTTAGGGGAAAAGGAGAATAAAAAAACTTTGCAAACAAAAGTCCCCACAATGAGACAGGGTACATAGCACTAAAAGTAATCATACAGATGCTACCTGGTACTTAGTTTTTCATAATCTGGACAATTTGTGCTTGAATTTAAGATGTTGAATACTTAGTTATGTTTGACTTGGAGTCTAAAAATGTCATTCTGGAGCAAAATCTCTTGCCTGCTGTAGTAGGGTCTGATCCTACAAACATTTATTACCAACTACAGTGTTTACTTGTGTCAGCGTCACTGGGTATGTCAAGATATACAGTTGGGCAGTGCTTTTTTTTTTTTTAAAAAAAAAGATTTAGCCGACATGACTTGAACCCCTTAACACCTAGGCTACAACTTGACCAAATAACACCATTGTAAAGGTGTTAAACTATATCTATCTTAAATATTAAGAGTTGTTTCAAAGACGTTCTGGCTAACATGACTTTAGAAAGAATCTCTTTTCCTTGTTTAGACAATAGCATTGAAGCATTTTACTCTGCAAAGTAAGTGGTTGTAGGACTGGACCCATGCTCATCTATGTAGTAGAGCACATAATTGTGTGAACCGTTAAAACATAGCATCTAATATCTATCATAGAAATGTTATACCTTGAATGTATTTTCATAGGTGAATGAAATTGAAGATATTTTTTAAATGTGAAGTCTGCAGTTACCACAACTAAGCACCAGCTAAGTCAGCTATGCAGGTGGATGTGATATGAATGAATACCTCAATAATTCAGTTTTCATTTGACAATTATGTTGCAATTCTGGTAATTGCTTCTTGCAGTAACAAGCAAATTGGATACTAAAGAAATAAAACGGGACTTTCAAATAATGTAGTATGAAGTTAACCAAGACACTTGCTAACAAAATAGATGTAATTCATGAATAAACTTTTTGCAGCTTACCATCTTAAAAACTAAAGATATTGTAGTAGCAGCATTTGCGTGGGGGGGGGGGGGGACTCTGTTCACATCCACAATAGTGTTTCCTGGCCATAAGAAACTATAGATCTGGCTTTAGATTTTGATGATTTGTCAATCTAATATTTAAAAGAGAAGAAGCCTCTTGTAAACAGTTTGAGAGTTGTATGTTAAAAGAATCTTAATCACAAACCAACAAATTAATTGAGAGAGAATGAAATGTCTTAAATTTTAATGTTCTCAAATGTACGTAAAATTTTATTTGAATAAATAATCACTGAATTAAACATGACAGAGGTATTCTGGAGCATTGTATGATAAAAAAGACACAATACACTTCTCTTGTGCTGTACGCAATTTTCAGATTTTGATAATTTTACTAAGAATGGAAACGTTATACTACTTCAGTGTTCCTGTCATTGACTTCCTTATTTGTTTAAAAAACAATTTTAATTTGTCACAATTCATTGTCTTGACTTATGGGACTGTCACTTTCTAAGATTTTAGGAGTTTTGTAAAGAAAATGTCATGTCAGCTTAATGATTAACTTTTTTTTTTAAATGGGAAATTTTGTAATGTAAAGTCTTAAGAGGGCGAAAACATTAAATACTATTCTCCCTGGCTTACTTGACTGGCATACAGGTGGTTGTGAGGGATGTTTCCGTAGCATAGATTGTAACGATCTATGTGAAACACATCAAAGCCAGACAATCCTACCTTAACATCAGGTACAAGGGAAGCAAAGGGGTGTGTGTGTGTGTGTGTGTGTGTGTGTGTGTGTGTGTGTGTGTGTGTGTGTGTGTGAGAAATCAGTGCATGGTATTCTAAATAGCAAAGCTATAATTGGCTGCAAAGAACTGGAGTACTTGCAGATGTGGAGAAAAACACTGGGTTATATTGGGTTAAAAGTCTAAATTTGCAACTCTACGGCCTAGAAGCCTAATTTTACTTTAAATGATATTTAAAATTCTACAGGAACAGGTGGCTTAGGCTTTACGCTCATCAGTAGTGAATGGGGATTGTTAAGCCCTGGTGGAAGATAATTTTTTTCATTTTTTTTTTTTTAGTTTAAAGAGATATTATCTCTTTATGATCCAAAGGAAAGAAAGCTATAGCAAAATAATCATGTTTACACATTGGAAATACCACTTATTCCTGGGACAATACAGCTCTCAATACATGGTGTGTCCTTTGAGGCTATAAAGTGTATATTGTTGGCATAGATTAAACTATTGACTCTACCTACCATTATGTAGAAATAAGATACATAAATTCCCAGGTACAAATAATTTTAACAACTTGCATATAGTAGCTAAGACCATTTACCTTCTTAAAAGCATTAGGAGTCATCTGCACTAGCTACACTGTTGCTAGCAAGTAGCCTACACTGAGGCAATTTATAAATCATCATATCACTGTCACAATGTATAGCAGTATAGGATATTTTAGATGAAATAAGTACATCATTGTTGATTTGGTAAACAGCATGTTAAATATCGATAAGAGGACTAGATTTTCACTTTTGTAGTGCAGCTTGTCAACTTTTACCAAATCATCTGGGTTGGCCTGTTTGAATAGCAGTTAAGTCAAGTCTCCTCCTTCCTTGTCACCTGCTTCTTTATCACCATTTCAATAGTTGTGCTGGAAACTCTGATAAAATCTGGCTCATGCTGTGAGAAAGCAAACCATGAAGGTTGTTGCATTGGAGTTAGGCAGCTTGTGTTCCATGCCAACGTAAGAGATTTTTTTCCATATTCTTATGGCATTGTACATTTTTGTTTCTAAAGGAGAAAGAGTCTGTAAGCTTAGAAAAATTCAAGTTTAAGGGGACCTGCCAACCATCAGTCTCTCCCCCCTCTCCCCCCTCCCCCCCGGAGTTGGTCGTATGCTGTACCCAACTGGTACCCATATATCTAATAACTTGTCTAATAACAGGGAGAGTGCAGGCTGACAGGGCAGTGTGCTGTAGAAATGGGTTCAGGGAGCAGGTGGCTACTGCTACTAAGCAGAAGGGTAAATGAGATGTGCAGTGCAGGTGTGTTATAGGGGAATGAGCTAGTTTGCTGTTGGCATTCCATCCTCAGGGCACATTAACACAAACATAACCAACATTCGTTTTACAATACCACAATCTTCAGGAAGTACAGCTACTAAATTGTGAAGAAAAGTTTGTTACAGTTGTAAATCATCTTGTATGACTGCTGGTGCTGCTATAGTTCTGACTGAGCTTAGCACTCAAGTTTTAAACCTGGTAGAATACAAATAGTCTGCTAGAAATGATTCTTGTAAACGAAGGCTGACCTAATGAATTGGTGCTGAATTGAATGTTGGAAGCTGGAGGAAGTTTAAGTGGCTCAGACCGTCCCAGACTGTCAGGACTGACTAAGACAATATAGGTGAAATAAACTATTAAGTAATAATACAGAATTGCAATATGAAAACAGTAGCGTTTCAAACATATAGTTGCTTTTTAAGCAGAACAAAGCTTAATGTTGGTAAATGTGGTTTTTTTGTGTTGTAGGAAATGTAGAATATAGCCATAATATTATATTTACTTGAAGAGAGATGTTTTGAGAATTCTATTTCAGTGCAGAACCTGAAATAGATGTAATCTGTTTATCCAAAGGCCAAATACAGGATAGTTCAGGTACAGTACAAGTTTATTCCATTGATGTGAACTCAGCCTTGAGGTGGAAGGATCACTGTTATCCCACGCTGAGTGGGTGGGTAAACTTTCCCCATGCTAGTGTGGTTCAAAATACTTTCTGACTCTTTATACCCCCTTTAGTTTTACTTATTTCCTTCCTGTTTTCACCTTTCTGATTTAAATCACCAAGTGGAAAGTCTTGATTTTAAATAATTTTAATAAACTTTTCCAGCCTGGGAAACCTTTCATATATGCCTACGTGAAAGTGATTGGAGCTTAAGTTCCTACTTGCTTATATCTGCCTCTGGACATTTCCACTGCTTGCATCCGAAGAAGTGGGTATTGACCCACGAAAGCTTTATGCTTCAATACCTCTAGTCTAAAAGGTGCCACAGGACCCTTTGTCGCTTCTGCAGATCCAGACTAACACGGCTACCCCTCTGATACTTGCCAAAGTCTCTTGAAAATGAGACTGACACCTAAGGTTACTTCGCCTGGCCTTCAGTCTTTGAAAACTAGTAGAACTCATCCCCTCCCTCCGCATTTTTATTCCCAGACTGGAAGGGAGAGACAAGTTTTCCTGCTTTTTCAATACCCAGTTGATTTCTCAACATTGAGTGAATTAGTTCAAATGAAGAAAATATTCCTTCCGTGTCTGCAGAATTGGTTACTGCTGTCAAAAGCTGGTTTAGCACTTCAACAAACTCAGGTTCCAGGTGCTTAGCTAGTGACTTCCACCAGTTAGGTGGCATGACTTTCTTTTAAAACATCAGCAAATGTGTTCTGCTTGAATGGTTCATTTCCAGCCCTGAGATTTATTATAGTTAGCATGGTTGAAGGGTGATTGTTAGATGCCCATGTGCAACAGCAGCATCTTCAGCAGTTAAGCATCTACCTTGGTACTTTTGCGTTAAATATACTGGCACGAAAGTAAGGTGCAGTACAGTAGTTGATCTGTCTGCTTCTTTGCCATCTGCAATTTAACTTTGTTGTTGGGTATTCCTTGGAATGTCTCTTGAAGTTCTTTCCAAATTTCATCAAAAATACAACAGCAGCAACAAACTTTCTGCAGGTTGTCCAAGTATATGGAAATAGATTTTAGTATATTCACCATATCTTCTACATTTTTCTTTATCCAATGTTGACTACTTTGGCTTTGATAGTTTCATATATTTTGTCATGATTTCTTCATAAATTGTCATCCGAATAGGCCAGTTTTTAATAAACAGCTCAAAACAGTCAACCACTGAATTCCATTGTACATCTTTGGGAGAATTAGTTTCTTCCTGCTCTCTTCAGTGAAGCTGAAGCGAAGTGGTTGTTAAAGTATTTTCCAATTTCAACAACATTTTCCCTTTATTCTTGGAGTTGTACTTAACCCTTTGGCTAAAAGATGCATTAAATGAGCACTGCAACCCTATGTTGTTAGTTTCTGGTTCTCTTCGTTATCTTCTAGATTTCTTTTTATCTTTGCTACATTTGCAGCATTTTATGTGACAAAACTAAGTGCTTGAAACTTGAATTTTTGTTCAGTTTGTAATAACTTGTACTGCTAAACTCGGTTTAATAGGGAAACTAATAAATCATAAAGATTATCTCAATCTGTTTTAAAACCTGATCTTTAGCAACATACCAAACAGCATGGGGGGGAAAAAGCTTTTTTTCAAGTTACAATTCATAAATGGCTAATAACGCTTTACTTT
This sequence comes from Chelydra serpentina, assembly GCA_037349315.1. Classification (NCBI taxonomy): domain Eukaryota; kingdom Metazoa; phylum Chordata; order Testudines; family Chelydridae; genus Chelydra; species Chelydra serpentina. Next base: position 26,054,443 of record JBAIAC010000048.1, read on the forward strand.
TAAACAGGAAGTCTTCACCTAGAATGTTTGATTATATTAAGCAATAGAAAATAATTTCAGAAGTCCAGCAATAATAGGAAAATTTATCAATTACATTTGTAGTCTGACAAATTAACATAGCAATTATATTTTCAACACAGCCATTGTGAAATTAATAAGTAATCCACCCACAACATAAATCTATGATCTAAGTTATAATTTACTAGCATAAAAAGACAGAGGCAGTCCATAAGAATGGTGCAAAAATAAATTTACAAGCCAGTTGATCCAGATTGTTCGGACATGTCATCTTCAAAGTATTGCCAACAACAAAAGATTTAAAAAAAAAATCATGTCAGATACCTCAAAAATCACAAAACATTTTTAAAAGGCTTTAAATCATATTTTTGGTTTGATTATTTTTTAAAATTCCTTCTACTCACCCACAACATGTAGGAGACAGCTAGTCTTGTCAACAGTCACAAATGTATATATTACAAAATGTGATTTTTGGTCCCTGTTGCAGGATCCTCATTAGTAATACATAGAGGCATCCAGTCCCTCATAAGCATTCCTGTTACATCTTTGAGACTTTCTGTTTGGAAAAACAAGTTTATTAAATCACAATCTGAACTTCTTGGAGCTTACATACGCAGTCTTCCATTCTCTAGACATAGGCAAAATGTCTCACACAGTGCTTTGCATCTCAAATACACTCTAGAATGGTGCCACACCCTATTCTTAAAAGGATAGCTCCAATTAACTAAAACACAAACAGTAAAAATACAATAGTAATACGAATATTATCACAACATTCAATTTCATTTCTAAATACAATGTTTTGCAGTATGAAATCATTCCAGCAACTATTGCAGGGTATTTACATTAACTTTTTATACCATCTGTATATTTTTCCCACTCCCATGTAGTTGATCATCAGCAGAGTTTGAACACAGAGTTGTCAGATCCACAGTACAAACCTCTTCCCAACAGTTACTCTTTTAGCTGAAGTGGAAGTAAGCATACTACTGTTGTTTATGTGGACTAGAGCTTAACAAGGAGACATGTTTTGCCAGTAGGTTAAATGTGTTTGCAACATTTTTTTTGGCAAATAGTAAATACACTGAAAAATGCATTTAGTTTCAGTCCAAAAAACCCTGAATAAACAATATTTTGGAAATGTTGAAATGTATCACTTTGAAGCAAAATTTTTTCAGTTTTTCATTTAGACGAAGAAAAACCAAAAGTTCAGTGTCCGTTCACAATGAGACAGATTCTTTTTTGTATTTTTTGGGGGGATGATTTTTTGGTTCAGCTACAAAACCAAAACATTAATTATTCACTCAGCTGTATTTGTGACACAGCAGTATACTCTGTGTAATGTACTGCAGGTCTCAAACTCGAGCCTGCAACAAACACCTCCACTCTGCCATCCATCAGCAGCAGTAACCAACTCTTGCTCCATTGCCCACGACCTGCTGTGGACACAGTCTACGGGAAGTCCCTCCTCAAGGGGGCTGACAGACAGTAAGGGTACATCCACACTACCCGCCCGATTCGGTGTGTAGCGATTGATGTTCTGGGATCGATTTATCGCGTCTCATGTAGACACGATAAATCGATCCCAGATGCGCTCCCCGTCGACTCCGGAACTCCAGCTTGGCGCGAGGAGTAAGCGGAGTCGACGGGGGAGCCTGCCTGTGCCGCGTGGACCCGAGGTAAGTAGTTTGTAATTCGATCTAAGATACTTTGACTTCAGCTACACTATTCACGTAGCTGAAGTTGCGTATCTTAGATCGATCCCGCCTCCTAGTGTGGACCAGCCCTAAGTAACCTCATGCCTTCTTATTGGCTCCCCGCCCTATATAAACCCAAAGGGTGTTCCAGGAAGTGTCTAGTCAACAGCGTAGGTGTCCTCTAGTTGCCACATCCAGTCCTGCTTTCTGCTCTTGAAGTCTTAGCTTGATTTGAACCTCGGATTCTAACTTGGACTCTGATCCTTGGTATTGATCCCAGGTTGGAACTTGACTACAAACTTTCCTGCTACTCTTGGCCTCATGTTTCACCCTGCTCTGGTCCCAACTGCCTTTGTCAGGATCCTGACACTCTGGATGTCAGGATTCTTGGTCTTTTTTACCTGGGTCTAAGAGTAGAGTGTGATGTTAATAGCTAGGCTGCATAGCTAATGTAACTATGGTCCTGTGAAGGTTGTCTGTGGGGATCGAGATGTAAAAGCATGAACCTGTACCACCTGAGCATCGCGAAGGCTGAAGCTTTTGCAGTCTTCCCAAGACCAGTTGCAGTAGGGTCCAAAATCACATTATTTGTGAGTTGGCAACACTGTTAGCCGTATTCAAAATGAGCCAAGTAGTTAACTCCCTATCCACTTACCTATTTCTTTCCATATTTTCCAAACAAACCTGTCTCTACTCTCAGAATCTGGAACTACTGGATTTTGACAGCTGGAACAAATAGCTGATGCTGCTGAGTCTTTCTCTCCTGAAGGAAGCAGGGCTTTCCTACAAAGCTTCAGGTCCAACTGAATTTATGTAATTTAAAAATATGTAACTTGTAAAACACAGTTTCAAAATCGCTGTTTTATATGCTCCTTGTGTTCATCTTTGTGCAGCTATTTAAAGAGAGGAAAGTTCCATTTCAATGTGCACTTCTCACTTAATACAGAATAGATTCTTACAGTAGCAAAATATTCTGTAACCTAGTCTGCCATTTTTGTGTTTTTCAGTTTCAGAATTACCTACTCCCACAGATATGGAAAAATAAAAACTCCTGTCATGGGATTTATGCCATTCTAAAAATGTAACGAAAAATTCTATTTTTACATGTACATCTTAAAATATCTGTAGGTATGCCTCTGAACTTGCTGGTTCAAAAATGTAGAAAACTAGTATGTTGCAGAAAAAACATAGTTGCTGATTTTTACTAATAACTTGTAACATGAATCATTCTGCAAATCCAGAAATTCTTATATTCAGCTTTTAATACAATGAATATCATTTTCACAATGTACCTTTTTAAAAAGTTTGGTGCATTTCCCTTAATGACCCTAAACTTTTGAAATATCCTTCTTTGCAATCTAGCTATTTGGAGATTTCTGAGAAATGAAGTCTATCACTTTGCTGTAGTGGTATGGAACAAGGTCTTAATGTGAGTATTTTATTCTGCTTTTATGAGAACAAAACAATAAAAAGGCACTTTATCTTAGGTGCCCATTGCCCTTCCATATTTTTTAAAATTTAAAGCTGAATCCAGGAGCAAACTCTGTGTAAAGCAATACTTAACAGTGAAAAATTGAGACATTACATCTGCTAAATATTGTCTTAAGCAACACTGCAAAACTCCCTACCCAAAAGACTATGTAAAAAGGTATATTTTGCATTATGCTATTAAAATCAACAAATATGGGCTGTTTTGGAGCAGATTCTGAATGTATGGGTCCATCATGCACGCATCTTCTTCCCTGTATATTAAGGGAGTCTGGCTTGCGTTCCTCTGCTGGTTTAACTGTGGCATTCTGGCACAGGAAAAGATAGTCTCTTAAGAAGGTGTGCCCAAGGCCATTATGAGCTTCATACCATAGGTCATAACCATCAACTTAAATTCCACCTGGAAACCTGCAGACAGCCAATGCAAATTACGGTGCCCTTTTTAATAACAAGTTCATAGTGAGAGACCTTGCTTAACAAATGGTTGAGAATGCACCAGCCCAGTCTGTTTCCAAATTAATTTAAGATGTAGCTCCCAAAAGAGTGCATTGCAGCAATCCCGTTTTGTGGTGACAAAGGAATGAATTATGGTAGCAAGAGAGAAGGCCACAACCTCCTAGTCAGAAATTGGAATCTCTTTTCACATAAATGACACCCCAGGCAGGATGCAAACCATACAAGCCTTTCATGGGCAAGAGGTAATCCATAAACAAGCTCTGCTATTATTGTCAAAAAGGGGCACAACTCCAACTTAATCAGTTTCATGAGACTTGCACCTTTATATCACATGCTTTCCTTCTCCTAGGCTGGCTACCCAGTGTAAAAAGCACAGCCCTCTCCACCCACTAACCTCTCAGTGAGCAGCTTCATTTCATACTAGGAGAAAGTAGTACAAGTCACCATTCTTGTCCTTAAAAAAGAAACATGGAGTAATCTGACCAGGAGACGGAGCTGAACTATCAAGGAGTGCCTCTAAACAGCCCTGTCCTATCAGCCCTGTCCGTGGCAGCCATTCTCATGTCTATAGCAACTTTACCCTTATTTAGCCTATCCACTATGTGGAGAGGAGGCAGGTATGTGGAGGTGAGGAAAGAAGGAAGAAAAACATAATTTCTTGTTTCCCCTCCCTTACAAATCGCTGATTCAGTCAGTGGCAGGATGTGTATGTATTCTGTACTTTTATAAAGGACTGACCCATCTTCCTTCCCTGGAGAGATGGATCATGCTATGTTCATAAATTGGGACCCAGAAAAAGCACAAATTATAGAACAATACAGAATTCTGTGAAATGTTGAGCTGTGTGGCAGAAAGAATGTTTATGGAAACTCCCTTTTTGAAGCTGAGCTATGATTTTTTAAGTGTTTTTCATGATTTTGTTCATAATTTTTTCAATTTAGGTTTCAATCTCACAACCTCACTTGCACGCTTAATATTAAGCAAGTGAGTAATCCCACTGACCTGCTTAAATGAAGTGTGTTTGAGTCTTTGCAGGGTTGAGGCCTAAATTATATGCTGGAGTCTAAGTAGCTTTCTATGGGAGTTACATGTCTACAAAAACGTACAGTAAAAATTCTCTGTCATTGAGATTGAGGGTATGTCTACACTGCAAAAAACCAACAACCCAAAAAACCCTGCAGCAGCGAGTCTTAGAGCCTGGGTCAAATGACTTGGGCTCATGCTATGGAGCTGCTAATAGCAATGTAGATGTTCCCATTTGGGCTGTAGTCCAGACTCTGAGACCTGGTGAGAACAGAAGCCTAGATTCCAGCCTACATGGGAATGTCTACACTGCTATTTTTAGCCCTGTATCATGAACCCAAGTCAGTTTACCTGGGCTCTGAGATTTTGCTGCTGCAGGGTTTTTTGCAGTGTAGATGTATCCCAAGACTCCTAGAGAAATGCCTCCACCTAACAACCAAAGCATACCCTCCTTTCTTCAGGGAATCAGTTCACAGGTCCCTCTAGAATGAATAATTTTCTCTTTAAAACTAAATATAGTAGAACTGGAAATATTTGAAAAATCTACAGAATTGTAAATTACATAGATTATTTACAACATTAGCAGTAATGTTCATCTTCAGCATTTGGCTGGGAGTTGGAAAATATTGGTATTTCAATATTAGCTGCTTACGCTAAAGTAAATAGTTCTACAGCATTTTCTACTAAGCTGGTATTATGTGTTTGTAGCAAATTCTCCTGGAGTGACTCCTTATGCTAGCCCAGTAGAGTTATGCACTTTCCTTGCATTAAATTAACTCTTATAATTTCAGTAGCGGATCTATACATTTTAAAGAAACAGATGTAGCTGTGAGTCTTAATGCTGCAAACTTTGTCTAGAATTGTTCTTGGGAATTCCATTATCAAGAAGCTTAAATAATACCTTTCTAAAGATCAGCTTTTTTGAGTAGCTAGAAAACAATAAGATTATGTACCATTTCGTAAAATATAGAAGAATTTGGGTGAATATCTTAGCTAAAATTAATACAATGGTACCAAGTAGTGAGAGAGCTATACAATTGGGTCAGTTAAATTTTAGTCAAGAAATCCGATTAAAATGCCTAACGAGATTTGACTCTCTTTGCAGCTGTATGCTAAATTACAAAAAATGGCATGGGATAGAGAAGTTCACTGTTCTGGCTACCCAGAGAGTTTTGAGGGAGGTGTATTTGATAATTATAGAGAGAGCCTCTTATCTTCCCAATGTGAAGTTTTTACCCAGACTTCTAAGGTTAGATCTTGTGATCCATGTTTAATAAAGCCTCAGGGTAAGCATTCTGTATGACTTCAAAAATTATAGAGAAAATCTAGTGTGATTTTGTATTTATAAACTTTGGTCCCCATATACCCTGACTTCTGTCTGTCATGTCTTACCTTGCCCTCTCTTGTTGCTTAGACTGTAAATTATTTGGAGTAGGGGTCATGTCTGTTTTCTAGTTATGGCACTTAGCACACTTTTGAGGGCACAGTGAATACTGGACACCATCAAATTAGGCCTGAATAAAGACGGAGTGGCTGGGTCATTACAAAACCTAAACCTAATTTCCCCCTACTGTTACGCACACTTTCTTGTCAACTGTTTGAAATGGGCCACTCTCATTACCACTACAAAAGTGATTTTTCCTCCCTTGGTATCCTGCTGTTAATTGAATTGGCTCATTAGGCTGACCTCAGACTTGGTAAGGCAACTCCCATCTTTTCATGTATGAATACCTGCTCCTGTATTTTCCACTCCATGCATCTGATGAAGTGGGTTCTAGCCCACGAAAGCTTATGCGCAAATAAATTTGTTAGTCTCTAAGGTGCCACAAGGACTCCTCATTGTTTTTGCTGATACAGACTAACACGGCTACCACTCTGAAACCTATTTCCTTTTCTGTAAACTTGGGGAGCACCTAGAATTGGAGGAACCTTGTTTCGTCATATTGTATAATTGAAACTTTTGTTTGTGTTCTTATTTTTAAGACTTTTATTTCTTTCTTTGCTGCTAGGCCATAGTGTTTTGCCCAAAGAGAAAACAATTACATCTTGAACTTGTTTGGCTAGAAGATTCCATGATTAGTTAGCATCAGTGCCCTATGTATTGTGTGGCCAGGAAATATATTTCTTGTCACAGAACTGTTCTTCAAAATTTGAACTGTCATATTTTTTTGAAATATCTAGCCCTAGTTATGATGATACCACTGAAAACATGTACAGGAAGCTATACAGGAATAATCTGTATAGGAATAATATGAGTAGAAGAGGCAATCAATTCTCTAGGTGACTAAAGTTGAGAATATTGGCCAGTGTTTTTATCCCACAATCCCAAACTCTGTTCAGCTGCCAAAGGCCCCAATTCCAAAATGTGGCAACTTCTATTCAAAAATATGTGGTGTATTGAAATATGATGACCGTGTAAAACAGAATTTAATATAAGTGAAAGAAGAAATTGATTAAAAACCTCTATTTTTAATTTAATGAAGATGTTGTAAAATTTCCAGACTGCTGCATCTGAGATACAAATTTTGGTCCACCTTGCTATGTTGCACACAGGAGCTTGCTTATAATAAAGGCCACTGGAAATGCCAGCTTTTAGGATGGCAGAGATCTTTGATATTTCTGTTATTTTCTGCAGAATTTAAGCTTTTGTAAAAGATTCTAGTCTCCTAACACAAGACATGCTGCAAAGTGAGAACCTCCATATTCTTTTCAGTGGGGGTTAGTTTTTACGTCTTCTGATAAGTTAAATCGACATAGCCAAGTATTTTATTTTGGATAATTTGATGGCAGAAAGAAGAATTGAAGAATCTGTTTTTTCATTAGAAAACATCGGAAATAGCAGTGGTTTTGAAATTGTTGATGAAACATAACTTTTTCTGGTTATTAAAGTTGATCTAACTGGACGGAGATTGGGAGCTGGAATTGTGGATTTTTCATGATAGAAAGATGTGTGTATGGTCCGAAGAGTCAAGGGGAGAATGAGAGATAAAATAGCTTGTCATTTTCTGTGACAAGGATAACTCCATCTAGTAAGGTCAAAGCAGTTCACAGCAAAAAAAAAATAAAATAAAATAAAAAATCTGTAGATGTTTCAATTTTCAGCTACTAGATTTTGAATTGTATTAATGTTTTAATTAATATTATCTATAAAAATCTCTGATGTTAGAAGGAAAAATGTGTCTTCCAACTCTTGAGCCCCCCAATACCCGTCCGCAAATGACTGCATCTTACCATGGATACTGGGACACTTATTTAGGGCACTAGCCTTTCTCTTAGGAAGAAACAAGTAATTTTAACCAATAGGAAAGCAGAACTTCACTCTTAACATTCCAGTAGGATTTAGAATAACATATACCGTATATACTCATTCATAAGCCAAATTTTTTTAGTAAAAAAGGGGAGCAAAAGAAAAGGGGGTTGGCTTATGAATGAGTATATACGGTATATGTGATTCTAAATCTTATGAACGGGTCGGCTTATGAATGGGTCTAGAGAGAGGAAGAGCAGGCAAGGAGAGGCAGCAGAGCCTGAAGGGAAGAGGCGGGCCCAGAGTCTCTCCGCTTCTGGCTACGCTGCTTTCTCCCCAGCCTCCGAAGCAGCTGCAGCTCCAGGGCTGGCAGGCTGCAGCTGTGCTGCCCGGCCTGCCGTAGCAACTCCACCCATGACAAACTCGCAGCGTTAATTATAACAGATCAAAGCAGATTACCTTAGTAAATAAAACTGCAAACTCATCTTAACATACTAGATGGGTAGGATATGAATTAGCAAATTCTCACCTTGAGTAGTAAACAGGCTGGCAGATTCTGTAGGCACAAGTTGCCTTGGGTTTCCCAGGTTTTCATACACAGGCTAAAAATCCCTCTAGCTTGGGACCATCACTTCCCACAGTTCAGTCTTTGTTCCTCTGGTTTTTCCAGAGGAGAGTGGGGTGCTATCATGATGTCATTTTCCCTCTTTTATATCTTCTTCTCACTTGCTGGAAAGCTCTTTTGCTGTGACATGGGTCAAACAGTTCTCATTGTTTAGTGCTATCTCTGAGAGATTTCTGTTGTACAAAGTTCCTGGGGTAATCCATGTGCTTGTGTGTATTTTCTCAGTGAGCTATTAACATTGTTTGACCTTTTTACTGTTGTACCTGAAAGGCTCCTTGTGGCTGTTTTTCAACCTCACATGTTTCAGTAACACATACACAGCCAAACTTCATAACTTCACATACAATGATAGCACATACAATCCAATGAGTTATTAATGTCTAGCAGATCAAGACTTTTAGAATGATCCCTCCCAAGGCATACAAAACATATTCTAATTACATGACTGGTCAATATTGAGGTGCCAGGATGTCACAAGGAGTTTTTCTCATTAGTTTTGTTTCCGGTTCCTGTGAAGCCAGCCAGTTCTGCAACAGATTGAACGTGGGGGGCGGGGGGGGCGGGCGCGGAGGAGCTCACTTTCTTAGATGGGAAAATTAACTGTTAATAAATGCAGACCCAGGTTTGCATTTTATGATTTGGTTTTGTATTATGACCATTTGTTTCCACTCCACTCTCTTGTTTCCAATTAACTCGCCATTCTTTCTTAAATAAACCTACTCTTGTTTTATTATAAGTGCTCACAAGTGTCGTGTGATTTTACAGAAGCAGTGATTTAAGCAAAACTATGGTGTACACTTCTCCTTTGGGGGCAGAGGATCTGGGATTTCTGAGTAGCCAGTGTTGGGCTGGAGATCACAGTAGAACACTTCAAGGGACTCAGGGACTGGAGTGCACCTATTTTTAATCTGCAAGATGAAGACAGAGCTGGCATAGTCCCAAGGAGAGTGCATGAGTGGCTAACACCCAGTCACCATAGCCAAGGCTTCCTCTTGCTGGAGGCAGGGGGTAACTCACAGTCCTGGGTTACCTGAGAACCATTACACTTCCCTTCTCCAGAAAGTCTGAGACGCATCAAAAGAGGTGTTAAGACTAACAGAGGAGGAAGAAATAGAAAGTTACATGAAAATAAGAGGACCCAAGGAAGAGACGTGCACAAATGCATAATCAGAGTAGGGGTGACACAGTGTGTAAAGGAGGGAAGGACGTGTAATATTTCATTTTTGCATGGAAGGGAGAATTAGTAGCTGAAAGAATCATGCAGTCTGATTGTTGGCTAAATGGGATTGTTAGCCCAAAAGTATTCAGTGATAAAAAGTCCTTTCTGATACTTTGGAACCTCTTCTCTTTACGTCAGATAAAACTCAAACTCTGAAAATTAAGTGGAAATGGGCAGTCATTATGAAATCTTTTAAGAAATTAGAGATATGTTAAATTAATCTACTAAAAATTCTCCAAAATGTACAAATATTACATTAATTATTCCTGTTCTGTTTTTTGTTTCAGACCAGTCTTTCCATATGGGGATGGGGAAGCCTTGGTGTTGTGCTCTTTCTAGTAACTTTTGGACCCTTTGCTATATTTTACTTTGCGTTTTATGTCCTCTGCTTTGTGGGTGGGTAAGTATACTCTACTGTGGATTATAGTGTATTTTGTAAGTATAATTTAATTTACCATTTAAAAAGAACACATGAGAACTAAAACTGAGAAAAAGGGGTAGAAGTACACCAATACGAAGCTGTCAAGACATGAAGCATATCCTATATTTTTCAGATGCTTCACGTGTTCACAGCAGAGTACATTTCTTTGATCTATCATTTTTTCTTTGGCTCACGCAAAAAGTATCCTACTTCTCTTATTAAATAAGTGAAGAAAATAAAATTATCCTCTGCTGCTTTCTTATTTACTTTATTACAGTATTTTACATATCTGATAAATTTTTACTTAATATATTTATTTCCCTTGAAAATTTCTGTACAAACTATTATGAAATAAAAAGGGAAACTGGAAATTAAACAAAGAGATCTTTATTTTCCACTGAATGGTGCTTATGTCCACCCAAGTTTGAGCAGTAACCATTTTTTTCTGACTCATGACTTGTCATATTGATTTCCTACATTTTAGCAATAAACTGAAAATAAATAGGCATGCAGTGACTGACTTTACTATCTTCAGTTGATCATTACCTTCAATTGGTCTACTGATTACTTGGCCAAGAACCATGAGATAACTGTACTTTGTCCACTTCCCTTATCAAAACCCCATTTTACCATTTTTTAATGTATATGCTAGTTAACTCAGCAACTCCTATTTGAATGCCAGTCTTCCTTGGCAACCACACTTTCAGCTGCATATCCAAAGAGATGGCATGAGGGTGTAATTTTGTCTGAGGAAAGAGTAGCTGATATTTTAGTTGTGTTTAGCTCCAGTATTACAACGGGCACTACAGTGAGTGATATAATTAAGGTTGCAATTTGTTTTTATTTCCATACTTGTATGTAAACCAAAATTATATTATTTGTTGTTAATGTATATCCTAAACTACATAATACGTGTTGTGGGAGTAACCTTATCTGTTGTAAACAGTCAGGAAATTCCCCCTTTCTTTTTGAATTTATGATGTTGCATTAGTGCTATCTTTTTTGTGTGTGCTTCAATACATATTGAGTTTTAATTTGCTTAGCATAATAGCAACTGTAGTAATCTTTCTGCAGGATGTTATGCCAGTAGGTTATATTGATGGGTGTAGTAGCTTCCGAGAGGGTGCTTAGTGGCTGGAGTAGTTAAAAGTAGGGCACAGTATTTCTCATAACCATTTTGGAGTCTAGACTGTTTGAGAGCCCATAGGATCAGTTTTATGGAGTTGTAGAACCTGGTTAGAACTGAATTATTCCCAGAAAACCCTTCCCTAGAAGGAGTGGGCTTTTAGACATGTATGGCTAAGGTATTTTTTATTGGTACTTCCAGTTGAGCGCTGATGTAAAGAAACTAATATTTTTAAGTTTTTTGTTATGGGTTCACTGCTCAATGTATAAGATGATCTGAAAAGTTCTTTGTCCAGCTATACGGAAAGAAGGACAGGAGACACTTTATATGATTTTAATGAGGCCTCAACTCTACTATTAGATATCTGGGACAAACTGGCAGATAAAAGTGTACAGTGCAGGTAACCCCATGTTCATTCAATACAGGAGACACCCACTAGAATGCGCGTCCACATAGTGTGAATTCGGAAATAGCGCGGTCGCAACCATGGATCCCAAATTAAAATACTTTAATTGGAATCCATGGTAATGCGCCCCTGTGCTATAACGCGGTCTCCACGTAAATGCAGTACCACGCATGGATCCCAAACCTGTGTTCTAGCGAGGGTCCAGTGTATCTACCTGGTGGGCTTCTGCCAGCCGTTCCCCCCTCTTTTTCCATCCAGGTCCCCCTGCCAACCCATTGCTGGGACCTTACCAACCCCTATACGAAGATTAGGTAGACTATAAGGAAGGAGGGTTGGCTTCCTGCTGTACCATTAATAGGAGGCCCGAACCTCCCCCCATTCCTTTCCTTTATCCAACGCCTCCTTTTTAAGTTCTTTACCAAGATATTTATCCGCTCATTGTATACCTTTCCTATGGAGTACCTGCACTAAACATTTGCTCCACACTTATATAATAAGTTGTTGCATATAGCCTAACTCCCTTCATGCCTCACATCAGCAAAGCCCTCCCTGAACCTGCTGTGGGGAAGGTGAAACCCCACCCTTCCCCAGGCCAATCTGGTGGTGAGAGAAAAATTCCTTCCCAGCCCCCCTAAAAAGCAGGTCCTGGTATATTGCCACCTAAGGGGGAGGAAGGAGGAGTGCTGCCTCGCCTGCTCCGTGAAAAAGGGGCTTCTTCCGCCTGGGCTTGCCTCTTTTCAACTCTTCCGTTCCCAGGGGATGAGTCAGTGTGGCCACACTTACCCATTCCCCGTGTTGCAGCAGCTTCTGACCTCTCCCCTCCCCCGCCCCCTGTAGAGCACTGTTCCCTTCGGCCAGCTGGACAACCCCTTAAAGGTGCGGTCAATATCTTAAATCTATTGTTTTATCGGTGGTAAGGATGTTGATCCAATGAGTAAGAAGTACTGGCCCACAGGAAAACACACAAAGTGCTGTATGGCTCCTTCACTTGAGTAACTTGTCAATATTTTGAGGTAGCATGTTTTTGCTTTTGACAACTTTTTGTCTTTGAAAGTTTGAAATCATGTATGTGCTGGCTTCCCCCTTACCACTGATATTTGGGGTGGTGAGCACAAAATGTGTAAACTAGTTCATTTAAAAAATCTACTTGCAGCACGTTAAAATGTTTATAGACAGAGTTTCTTCATTTATTACCACTTCCTTATTACAATGTAGTCTAAGAAATTCCCAGAAATGGAAACTGCACTAATCTCTAGTTTGTGTTCAGTTTCAGCTCCCAGGCTGAATTGCTTGACTTGTCAAACCTATCAGAGTGCGGAACCAAAGACAACTCACACAGTCAATTTACCATCTTTGATTACTCAGTATTGTAGGTAGCTTGGCTCCTACATCTTGTACCCAAGCCTCATCAATATCCGCCTTAAAGCTAATTTCATTTTATGGTAATATACTATATACTGTTATAGCAGATTTTCCAGCCATCCTCTTGGTACTTATTTATTGATGTTGGTAGATGTTAAATCTCAGACCTCAAGTGGAATGTTATTACTTTGAATGTAATGTGCACGGGGTTTCCTGCCTTCCTTCCTACCTATCCCTACTTAGGGTTGTTAATCTTTTCAGGAGCATGATACTTGCTTAATTTAAATTGTATCAATGTGTGAGGGACAGAGCTATGTGTATGGAACAGGTGAAGCTAGGTTGTATCTGAATTGTTCCTGTCTGCATTTTCTTCACTAATTGATTTGTCACATTAATCTGATCCAAATTACGTAAGGTTCCAAATACTCTTCCTCTGATACAAAGGTATGTAAGTACTTGTCATGATGATTCATTAAAGCAAACAAAGTTTTAAACTGATGTTTAAGGTAAATTACTCATCTATAATTAGCAATTAAATAATATGCTGTGTAGTATATCTACCTTTATATCAGAAAGAAACAAACCTTAATACTTTGGGAGGTCTCCCTACACCCAATTCATCTTTATCATCCTGAACAAAACAGATAGCACAGTAAATTTTCGTTATGGATCTTTGCTTGATACCTGTATATTTATATCTGTGTTTTTTTCTGTTTGGCATGCACAGTCTTACCAGTTTGTATCATTTTTTCCTCACCAGTATTTCAAAGCCTATATACTTAAGCAGTACCATTATTTTATGTATTCATGTCCCTTTAATGTTGATGCCAGAACAGTATCAATCTGTGTCTATTTCTGCATTGTATGTGCTAGTTAAATAAAAATGCTTTGTTAAATCATATGGAAGTAGTTTCCTTTTAAATGTGATAGATATACTCTAGCTAACTGCACATTTCATTTTAGTATGCTGTAGTAAGCTTACAACCATTGTTCTTCAGCACGTGTGTGGAATGATATTGGAACTCTTATTTTTATACATATGCATAGCTATAAGTCTGAAGTCTAAAGTTCTTTTCTGCTTGATGTTTATTTTTTTTATTTGCAGACTGATTTACAAACATTTAGATTTTTTTTTTGTAGTCCATCTCCATCAGTTCAGGATCAGGTAAGCTATCACATTAGGTAATTTGGCATTTCCAGAAGCAAGAGGCAAAATATTGGTATCATTTATGCAAGTTATATAACATACAACCATAGAACATCTGTTTCCATGAAATATTTTTTGCCTCTACTTCAAGTATTGATAACTCCTTTGACCTGTGTGCTGGACCCTAATTCTACCACCTCCCCATTCTTTGAACAACATGTGAACATCTTTACTCCTGGGGGAATTGTGTGCCACTGCACAAACGCAGAATTAATGTCCCCGCAGAATAATTGATTCTGATGGGCAGGTAAAGGGAAGCCGTGAGAGGGGCATGAAAGGGAGGGGTCAGAGGCTACCTTTCTTGGATTGAGGTGAGGAGGCACAGGATATGGGGCGGGGGGGAGGAGAACAGAGCGGGGCACATGGAGTTGCTGGAGAGTCACAGACTGGGCTTCAGAAGGGCTAGTTGGGGGATGACAGACTAGGGAGGGGGCGTATGAGCTAGTGGGGTGACAACATTGAGCCAGAGGCTGAATGGGAATCCGGGGTGCAGGGTTACATGGGGATAGGAGAATGGGAGTGCAGGGCTACGTAGGAATATGTGCAGATGTGCCTGACTGAATGGCAAAAGCTGAGGTGAGCCAGGGTCTGCATACGGGAGGCTCCGTAACAATCCCTCCCCGTCCCCCAAATAAAAGCTGTCCGATACTTCTGCCACCCATACCCAACAGCCCTCCTGGTTCACTCCCAGGCTCTTTCCCACAACTACTTCCCTCTCACTCAGTTCCTCCATTACCCCTAACTCCCGCAAGCCTTTGGACTGCTCAGGGGTGCAGGAAATACATATCTGTATTGTAGTTTATATAAATTAATACTCAGTGTTCTGTATTAGTATGCCTAGTAAGGAATCTATTTGTCAAAAAACATTTCCTGAATCTTTTTTTGTTGTCTGTATTGTTACAGACATACTTGCTGACAGGTATGTTGAAATAAATTACCAAAATAATTGAAATTGGTATGATTATGTTGTTGTTTTGACAAATAAAATATGCAGAATTTTGCAGAATTTTAAAATATTGTGTACACAATTTTATTTTTTTGGTGCAGAATTTCCCCAGGAGTAACATCTTTCCTCAGTTTTTTCCTTTGGATACTAAGTGGTGCTAGGCAAAATGGCAGTTATTTGCTGGAATTGAATTTTAATTGTGTAGCCATAGAGAATAGGCTTTGAAGGTAACATCTTGGATTTCTTTTGCTCATGTGCTTAGACCATCTGACTCTTACTTTGTGGCTGCAGGGAATGTCTTCTGGCCCGTTAGGCCTACCTATCAATATCTTATCAATATGTCCCTTTTTGTTGCAACTGTTGTTGCCTATGTTTTTAGATGCAGCCCAAATTGGGAATGATGCTGAAGCTGCTTTTGATCCTTAAATAGTCTTAATTTGTTGCTATCATCTTTAGGGCTATAATTTCTTAAGGGAGAGAATAGTCAAGATAAATCTGGAGCTAGATGGATGAGAACTTGAGTTCCCATCACTATTCTGTTTTAAACATTTTTCCTAAAAAGCTAGTCTTGCAGTTGCCTTTACGACAGTGTTACAACTCTCTAATACTTTCGAATGTAAACAAACCATAGGGTCTCCCCCTTTGTATTCATCAATGTGTCTGATAAGGAGTTGAGGCAAACATTACTTTTTACAAAACGAAAATAAGAAGAAAAAACTTTTGAAGTGATAAACAAGATGGTCACACAGGTGGTGTGACCATCTTGTTTATCACTTCAAAAGTTTTTTCTTCCCCTGCTGTCATGGTTCCTCTCAACTAATTAGCCTCTTAAGATTGGTCTATACACCTGGACCTTATCATGTTTCTCTGACTGTATAAATATCTGTCTACAGTGTATTTCATTCCATGCATCCGATGAAGTGGGTATTAACCCACGAAAGCTTATGCTGAAATAAATTTGTTAGTCTCTAAGGTGCTACAAGTTTTTCTTTCTTATTTTCGTTTTGCTGACACAGACTAACACGGCTACTACACTTATTACTTTTTACAGTGCGTCAGTTAGTGTCCTTTTTGACTTATGTAAAAAGGTGGCTTCTTCATATTGATAAAAGGCTGAAATTATCACTCTGCATCTCTAATAACACAATGTGGGCACTTTTGGACACCATTTGCTGTCCCCAGCTAGATGAGCATGTGAACCTCTGCCTTTGCTGTTAAGCTTCAAACTGCTGTGGAATGGATGAGTTCGCTTCTCTGTTTATAGCAGGGGTCTCAAACGCGCGGCCCATGGGCCACATGCGGCCCGCGGAGTTATTTCCTGCGGCCCGCCATAGGCGCTGACCACACTGGCAGCCAAGCTCCAAACATTACTGAGTGTTTATATTTTATTAAAACTCCTCTTTGCATTACAGTTTTTAAAAAGTTAATACATTGACTTTTAATAGAATACTATATTATTCTTCATTTTTGACTATACTTTTGTGTCATTGTATGAAAAGGTTTCAGTGATGCAACCCTCAGGCCAATTTACTAGTTCTCATGTGGCCCTCGTGGTGATTTGAGTTTGAGATCCCTGTTTTATAGCATATTGATGTTGAAAAGAAAAGACAAAAACAGCAGTTACCAATAGTTTGTGGTACAAATACTCGTTCATACTCCTTATTTGCCAGTCTATTGCTCACATAGCTCTCTAATGCTTGAAATTTTTAACTGGGAAGCACATTCAACTTAGTCACATAGAAGTTGTCTTATTGGATCAGGCCAGTGGTCTGCGTAGTCTGTTGACAGTTGCCAGTACTTGATGCATCAGAAAAAGATAAGACTCGGTGTGCACCTAATCAATTTGTTCAACAGTTTATGTAGGTGTGAATAGACAGGATTTCTTTCTAATTCTTTCTCATTTTCCTGAAGTTTGAGATTGTAGCTATATATATTCTCTTAACTTTTAGAAATGAGTGATAAGAGTATATGTTTGGATGAGTACCTACAGTCTACTGCATCCTCCTTCTGGTGCAGTACGTAGGGCCAAATTCTCTAAAGCAGTGGCTTAACTTCTGAGAAAAAGAAACAAGACAAATTTACCTGACGATCAGTATAAAAAAATAAATAAGAGGGGTTATGACTCTCTGTGTATATAGCAGCTTTCATTGGTGAGGATTTCAAAATTCCATTACAAAAGTTTATTATCCTTAGGCGCCTGTAAATTCAGAAATATTCACGCAGTCTATATTCGCTTCTAAAGTTTTTAAAGAAAGGCAGGCCACTGAACTGGTAGAATTCAGTGGCCAAGCACGTGGAACCAGAGTTTCTTGAAGTGCTAAACCAGTTTTTGACAACAGTTGCCTCTTCTGTAAGTGCATAGAGAACATGTTCTTCATTTCAGTTTATTCAGCTAGTTCAGTAACGAGTTCATTCAAAGTTGAGAAACTGTTTGGAATAGAAAAAACAGGAAAGCTTGTTTTCCTCTTCTAATGTATGCATAAAAACTTTGTGAGAGATATCTACTAGTTCTAATATCTTGAAGGACCTGGTGACCAGAAACAGTCAGTTCAATTTACTAAATACTTCCCTTGTTTTAATAAATCAATTAGTTTTAAATACAAAAACTGTTTTGCATTTAACTTTTTTCTCCCTTATTTATCCCAGCACATTTATGGTAGTTTTAATAAATAAAACGAATGTTAAAATACTGTTTTTGTGCATTTTAATTGATTTCCAGTTTCCATCCAAATGCAGCTTTATACAAATTATAAATAAAAGATTGATAAATGCATCATTCACCATTTCTAACGTAGTAAAAATTAAGAATTTACGTGTAAATCAAGCTATATAATTGCTTAAATAAGTGTGTGTGTGTGTGTGTGTGTGTGTGTGTGTGGAGAGAGAGAGAAAAAGGGGAGGGGGGGAATCATCCTGGTTAACAAAAAGTAATACCAAATTATACCAGCCAGTGAGAATCCAGTCTTTCTTTAGGAAAATAACTAAAAAGTACAATGAAAAACAAGATTAAAATCAATTATTAAAATCAAGGTTTTCTACTTGCTAATTTAAATAATGATTAAAATCACTTTGATTTAAATTGATCTACCCTGCTAAAACATGTAGTATTTCTGGGTTTAAAAATTACTATTTATGGTAACATTAAAAAGTTGTTCAGAGGATATTTTTAATTATAAAATGGTATTAACACTTTTTTCAGTTTGAAAATATCATGGTAGTCATATGATCTTAGTAACTTACTTTAATGCGTCCTCTTGGATTTTCTAACAGATTTGAAACAGAGCTATTGTTTGTCTGTTACTTCCATGCATGGAAAACTGTTAATTTTGATTCTCTTTTGATACAGTATAACAGAGAAATTTTGAAATTGGTTATTTTTGAAGTTAAAACTAGTTTATCATGCATAAAACCTTATATGCATCATCTTTAAAAAAAAAAAACTAGTTGGTTCCCTTCCTTTATAAAATCTTGCTTTAAAATTCATATCTGCACATTTGCCTTTTGGAGAGAGGATTGATAATGGATAACTGATGATTAATCATGATTGGCAAAAAGTTGTCTGTTTATATAGTTACCATTTCAATTATACTGTGAAATTTATTTTTGGAAAATTGTTTTAATATAGTCTCACAAATTTGGGAAGGTTCTAAAAGATATTTCAACTGTTAATTATGCTAATTGTCATTGGCAGTGGCTGTAAAGTACAGTTCTCTGAAACTATCTCTGCGTGCAGAGAGCAAAGCACTGTAACGCTCAGGGTTTTTTTCCCCATGATTTTTTCCAATGATTTCCATATCAAATATGCTTACTTTGGGAGTGAAAAGATATGTTAAATTAATTTCTGATAAAACCTCCTTTTCTGCCAACCCCACAAAAAAGCTCTACAGTGTTCCTTTAATTGATTAAATTGTATATTTAAATAAAAAGAATAGTAATAAAACCACTTGCTTACTAAATTCCTTCAACATCAACTCAGGCTTTTAACTTAACTTTCTGTTCTTATCCAAGCTACCTGATGAGTCTACTTGTTTGACCTTCTATCTTATCTTACTGCTCCTTGTTTCAGCTGTCATTGAACTAATTACTTAAATTAGCATAGTGTTACTATAACAAAATATAGTTTCTTCCTAGTAAAAGTTGTTATACAAAGAGTTCTTTTAATACATTAAAAGTTTGTGTGTCCATGTCTTATGCTTCATGTTGCCGTTTAAGTGCATTTCTAAAGAGATTAGTGCTTTGTAGAGTTTAAAGAAAATATATACATAATATATGTATTTATTTATAATGGCTTGACTGCCTTTAAAATCTACTTCATTTTGCTAACATATCTGTGAACATAAATACTATGTGTAAATTTACCATCTTTAGTTCTGATCCTGCATCAGTATGGACACCTGCCCTGTGCAGAATCCCCACAATCAATACAGATCCCAGTGCTGGATAGGAGCTAAAGATTTTATCAATACAAAGTACACTGGAGATATTAAATGGGATGTTACACAGAAGTAGAGTTTTCATGGTTCTTTTTAAAAAAATATTTCTTGAAAAATAGAGATCCAGCTTTGGCAAGCATACACTATGCGTGTAAAATTTTGCTAGAAAATATTGCTTATCCAGATGCCTTTGAATTTTTAAGTTTTAGATTGTCGTTGAACATTTAGAACATGGAAGCTGATTATTCTTTATCTCTTTTAGGGGTTTTGTGGTTACTCTCTTATTTGGAAAAACAAATTCAGAAAAGTACCTTGAACAGTGTGAACACTCATTTCTTCCTCCTACGTCTGTTGGGATTTTTAAGGTAAGCCGCATAAGGAAAATTTACGAAGCATTATAGCTTCAAGATTAGAATCCATAAACTTCAGACTTTCCCACTTGAGTCTTTCAAAAAAATTGAAATGTATCCGTTTAAGTGCATATTTCTCAAGATAAACTATTTTATTCTCGGCATTCAAGCTAGGTTTTCTTCTGCTACAAAGAAATATAATAAATGGGCAAACTGCACTGGCCTTTCAAAAACACATTTTTACGAAGTGTGTGCTGCTTTGAAGAAGCAGCTTGTTTTGATTACATTTTTCTGGCTAAAGTGTGAGAAGCAGAATAATATATATACTAAGTAGTTTCTCCCTATGTGCAATCTGTAGAGTTTTTTCTGATTAACTTGTATCGTTTTCTATGTATTCATTTAATAAATGTTTGTCTTAGTCTGCAGAAATGCAGAGACTAGGGCTCCTCGCTCACTCACTCCAACAGAATCACCATTGCTGTTTCAGATTTTTCCATTCCTTGGATCTTCCTCTCTGCCTCTTCAGTTTGATTCCCTCTGACCACAGAAGGGCATCTGTTAGCCTACTTTTCTTACCTAACTTAGTTGAGACTCTTGTTGAAGATTGGGTATGCAAAGCTTGATAGGATGGGAGTCTGTCTTGGCCAAGACATAGATAGCAATCTGGTAAATGGGTTACAACTAGGGAAACAGTGAAACTATCTCCTCAGCTATCATGTTTCCTGAAGCTAGTGACTTTTCTTTGCTCTGTTTAACAACCTGGTCTTCTGGTTGTGTGAGCCTCCTTTCAAGACTCTTCACTGGGTTTGATTTTTTGCATCTCCTTACCTTGAAGGTAATGTAACACATACCTCAGTCAGAATAATGGAAGAGGTATTTCATGCTCTCAAGTAGTTCTCCATATTTGATCTTCTATAGTGATAAGTGTTCCTTTACACTTGTCTTTGTTAAAAACTAAGATCCTGTCCATCGAACAAAGATTTCAGCATTTAGTTCCTTAAGCAAGGAACGTTGAAGCCTGGGCCTCAAAATGTGTTTAAATATATCTGCAGCCTTCAGGGCACTGAATCCTCTTCCAGGTTTCAAGGGGAGGCATCTAGGCTTCTGAATACATCATGACCAGATGAAGGCTTGTAAGGCCACAGAAGGAAGTTCATTGTCTCATGAGGTTTAGAGAGTCCATTCCAGTAGAGTCAGAGCCATTTTCTGGGCTGAAGAGGGACAAGTATCAGTGGGGAAGCCTTGCAAAACTGATACCTGTTATTCCATGCTTTTTCTAGACACTATTTGGATGTGCAGGCACCTACACATGCTACTCTACAACAGATGAGAGCTTAGAATAGGGCGTTGGTTTAACATTCCTTTGAAGGGAGTGGGGTATGGGACTAGAGGGTGCCATTTCCTTCTCCCTCAGGCTCTTATGTCTAATTCAGCCCTGAAGCTCATGGGTTTTCTATTGCAAACTGAGCCACAGAAAGCATTATATACTAACTTATCAGCCAACTTGCTTTTTGTGGCTCTGGCAAGAGAGTGAAGGCTTCCACCGTACTAAGCCTTCCAAGGCCAGGCTTCAACAATAGATTCTCCTTTGTTAAGGAGGTAGAGCCGACAGATTCCTTTTGGGTCAGAAGGAATCAAACTAGAGAGAGTGATGAGGGAGTCTGAGGGAGTGGGAGAATCCTGGATAGTGATTAGTTGTCATCCTGTTTATCAGAATGAATGAGGAGGAGGAAACCCAGAGTCTTTGCTGTCTTGATTGAGTCATAGAAAACAAATTAGCTACTAAAAATTTACCTTAAGTAAGTATTGCTGTGTCACTTCTATACTTTCAAAACTCCTTCTACTGCTCTAATACTTAGTTACTCCAAATTTTCTTTCTTTGGAAGATTTTACCGACTTTTGATGTTGTAAACACACATTGCACATTTAGGTTAATTTGGTCTTTTCATTACATACCGGTTAGTCAAAACTCTGGGCTCGTGTGTCTGTGTTGAGGTATGTGTTCGTTTTAAAATAGAGAAGCCCACCCAACAAAGAGAGGGGGGTGTTCATGAAGTTGCGGAATTTTATGATTCCAATCTATACACCCCTATCCATCTTCTTCCCCACAAAATAATGTTTTCCATGCATTGCATAGGGTTTACAGCAGGAGTTGCTTTTCTTCCTTCCTTTCAGAAATTTTTAGGCAGTTGGCCAGTAGGGATTACTGTTTTGTTTATATCTCTAAAATAAAGAAACCAGAAAACTGTGCACATGAATAGATTTTTGATACTAGGTGTTCCCATCACTACCTCATTCTCCCTTTTCCTATTCTTTTTTCCTTTCTGCTACATGCACTTGTTCTGTTTTGTCTCTAAACCAAACTTTGTGGGACAGGAGCTCTCTCTTAGTAGGTGTTCGTATGGTAACCAGCACAATGGGACCTCAGTCTGAATGTGTCCTCTGCACGCTACTGTAAGGCAAATAATGAGAAGCAAAACAGAAAATATTGTAAATGACCCTCATATAGTGCAAATATTACGTATTTCTTGTCTCATAATGCTTAAAGCCATTAGTCTCATTGGTTCAGATGCCTAAACGAATCTCAGCCTGTTGATTGTGTGCACTTCAAGACAGAGAAGGTCCTTGGTGGCCCAAAGGCCTCTAGCCAAATAAAAACAATCTGTGTTTAGTTCTAACTCCTCAGTCTGAGACAGAGACATGGATCAGCATTCACATCACACTACTTATCAGTTCCTGAGCCGGGGAGCTAATGATCCAACCAGTGGACCAAATTCGGTGATGAATCCTGGTTATGTGCCACCTGAGGCATGTTGTGCATACACTAAGAAGAAATATGAGACAGCTGCTTTCTTCTTGTTCCTCTTTGACTTGTCCTCCCTCATTCCCAGTGCTTCAGTGGAGGCACAAACTTATTCCATGGCTATCAAGATTGCACATTTTAAAAAGAATCTAGTCATGGGGTTTTAGCAGGTCTGTGTTTTAAGGGTATAAACTTCTGTTAGTATTTTCAGAAGGTGGGTCGTTGGCCAGTTGGTTACTTATCCTCTTGTAGCAAAGTTATTTAAACCTATGGAGATATCATCTTAGCCTGAAGTTCAAGCCTAGTGCTCAGAGCTCTGTGTGTGTCTGTTACACCAATAAAATAAAAACCAGCAGGATCTTATTAAAGGGGCTAAGACAAAATGTCACATTTATTGTGAAAAAAGAATTATAGTAAGCAGTCAGTGATAGCTATAACATTTCATTCAGTTTCACATTCATTCACACACACACACAGGTTCTGCATAGATGTCATAATTACCAGCCTAGAAATTGCTCATGCCAAGTTACTGGCCAGGTAACCTGGGCATGAGGGTGGAGCCGAGTCCTTGTCAGATTCATCTGATGCTCCTGGAGGGTGGTTGCAGAACCAGACTCAAAGCTCTTAATCTTTTGGTTCTCTACTTATAGGGATTTATTCCTATGTCAGTCTGTGGGAATTGCTTCATCATGCTGTTGCTAAATCAATCAGCAGATGGCACATTCCTGATGGCTCGGTGCTGTCAGATGCTATCTTGTTTTTCCCATCCTTTGAGATGGGGTCAGGTGGATCCCAGTTTACCCTCCGGGGGCGTTGTCTGGTCATTCCCACTTGATGCCGCCTTCAGCCAATGGTCACTGAATTCCTAGGCTGGCACCTCCCTGCTCATTCATTCATGTACACCAAGCATTCATCAGCAGACATACTGTCTCCACCACTTTCGGGGTGTGTACTCATTTATTTGAGACTCCCTGCCCTTTGAGGGTGGGGGTCTTTCTATGCTGTTTCTAGGTACAAAGCATGCATAAAGAACAAAGTCAAATAACTTGTTTGCAAGTTTCTCATAGCAATACAGTATCTTTCTGAGAACAGATACAATCAATGGTTTACACAGACAGTAGCTTGTAAGTTTAACAAGGGATCCAAGAGATCTTTTACTTGGTAATGCTATGAGGTTTAAATTGTGGGGGACAAATTATGGGGAGTTACTGTCACTTGGGGAATCACTGCCAGTACCTTCTTTAATATCCCTACATGTTTCCTTTTTTAGCCTCCATTTAGTTTCCATGAGAATGTTAAATCATAAGGTTTTATTTTTTGGTTGCTGCTGTTGCTGAAGGACAAATCAGTAAATTAGTGACACAGTCCTCTCAGCCTCTCAACAAGGTGTTTCACCAAGATAAGTTGGTTTCTGCCTAGTTCCCTTGTTTGTTTCTAAATATATTTTATCTGAACCAAGAGATTTTGAGTCTCCTGCTGCAATGATGCAGAGGTGTTTAGATGTCAGACTATGAAGTTCTGCTTCAATAGAAGTTTAGAGAGAGAAGGTGGGGGAGGTAAAATCTTTTATTGGACCAGTACAAAAACACTGCAATCAATCCAATAGAAATTTCATGTTTATACTACCATAGGCTGAAAAAAAGGGAAGTTCTAATGTTTGAGGGTACAGAGTTGCTGTCTAGTCTCATACACTGTATGGTATTGCGTAAGCAATACCTCTGCTTCTCTTAATCTGGCTCTGTGAGCAGACTTTTAAGAAATTCTGCCTTCTCTGATCTTGCCCTCAGTTTTTCGTTTAAATTGCTACTTTGATCATTATATGTGTGGACTTAACCTGACTTGTAGAGCACTTCCACCCCCCCCCCCAAATGACATTTCTATGACTGAAGTCGGTCAGTCCTCACAACCTTCCCTTATGCTTTTACTACTGGTTTGTATATTGGTTGCTTGTGCATATATGTCCTCTTTTAATCTGTTAGCTGATCTGTGTACTGAAATGTTGTTTTGCAAAGTTTATATGCATTTTTATAGTACCCTGTTTAACAAAGACATCTTTATTTTTGACTTACAGGCTTTCTGGGGTTTGTTATATAATAGTTCAACATTCTTAAGTCATTTTCCAAATAAGTTTAGTTTTGTGTGCTTGTGAAATGATTTGCTCAAGGTTGCAGTTTCTAATGGTCAGGTACAAGTCCAAGGTTTTACTTTCAGTCCTGTCTTAATCACAGACTATCCTGTCTCCTTTGACTATTATGACATTTCAAAGGGACCAATTTTTTCACCACGTGGGCAGAGTTTTTCTAATATTAGTCCCTCAGCTCGATTTAGTACATAGTTTATATATGACCTTTTTCAAATGATTTTATGTACTATATAACTAATGATTATGAAGGAAATACTGTAGTGTAGGATTCTTCATTAAGAAATATTCATATACCGTGAACAGTAGATGCGACAACTTTTATTCATAGTGAAGATCGGTTTTGTAAAATGGTCTAATCTATTTTTAAGTGTACAGAAGAAATGAAATGTGAAGCCAGGCCTATTAAGATTGACAGAAGATTGACAGGTGCCAATATAATTGATGAACCTTTGCAACAAGTGAGTTAACATAAAATATTTGAATTTTTTTTCATGTGTTGGGTGTGGTATTTTTGTGGCCTTCATGATTAAAATATTTACATGATCCACAAAACGGGTAACTATATATGAATTGCAATAATTGAATACTGCTTTAATATAAATTGCACAGTGCTAAGCCCCCTTGAAGATTATTCTAAATACCTCTAACATTTCCTGTCTCGTTTACAGGTTGGAGAGCTCACTTTTAAAATATCAAACGTTTTCTGTGTGGAAGACTGAATTAAATTTTATACTTACATGGTGGCAGAATGTGTTGTTAAATCCTTAATTTTTACTTGAACTGTGATACTTATTTGGCAGATTTTATTCAAAATGATGAATATGGACAAATGCAGCATTTTCAGATTAAGTCTTTTGAGTAGTGGTTACAGTCAACACAGTAATGACTTGCAGATTGAACACTAATCACAATATTTAACAAGAAACAAGTCTAAGAGGTGTTCAATTGAGCCTCCTTTGATGTTTTTGTTTACTTATAGAACAAATATGACACGGGCAGTACCATTGTAAGTTTTCCTACATTGCCTTGTCTATATGCTTCTACCCTAAGAGGAAAGACTAAAGGTTGAAAAAAAAATTCATTCAATCACCATAAGCGATCTTGGTCTCTTTAGTGAAGAAAGCAAAGAGTAAATTATAAGTTTATAACTGTTATAAGCTGCATTTAAAGTGATTTATTATAAAATGTTACAGAATTATGTACATTTCACTATTTAGAGCTTAGCTAAAGCAATGTTTTCTGCCCCAAAGAATGCTGGACATATTTAGAAAATATACTTGCTATAATAAACCTGAGCAGCACAGGCTATCCTTCAGGCATCAGATTGCAAATATCTTGAATTCTGAATACAAACTCTCTGCTACAAACCCAGAGACACAAGTGAAATAGTTGTTCTATAACAATATGTTAAATACTCAGAAGAAAGTTAAGCCTCTAGCATACCTTTGGTGCTACCTACATAATTAACAGTCTCATTTTCAGGAGGTTTGGTTTTTTTTATTTAAGGTGACTTGTTTTTAAAACGTTTGTTCTCCCAAAGTAAATGTAATGATAGCTGCCATAGCCTAGGTATAACATACAGCTCTTCAAAAGTTTTGAATCCTGTGCTTAATATTGAGTAGTAGCAACATAGAAAAAAAGATGCCGGATTAAAAGTTTAGTTTTTACTCTTAAAAAAAGGTAACTGGTTTTCAAACCCCAGTACTAGCTCTCAAGCAAATAATTCTCAGAAAGTACTTACCTTATCTATATCCATTCCTCCCTATAACTCGTCTTTTAATGATACTGTACAACTCATCAGTCTCTGTCTAAATTAGTATAAGTAGGTATTATGTATAGTACCAAACTACTATGTTACAAGACATTAGTTAAAATTGTCATCCTGATCTCTATCATATCAATTATGAGCATGTCTCTAATTTTGCCTTTTTTTGCAGAATGTTGAGAAAGTGAGAGGGGCAACTTTGGAATCATTTGGAGTCCTCAGAAAGAAATCATGGAATTTATCTGGCTTTTAGTCAGGGTGTGGAGCATTTTCTCTAACTCCTTCTTTCCCCATCAATCCCTGCCTCCAGAATACTTTTGATTCTGGAGGGATGACCTATGGTGCTCCTTCCCAATCATCTTTTTTTTTTTTTTTTTTTTAAATGTTCCTCATCTGTGAATATCTCCAGGGCTTACCTCTACTTCTGCTCATAGTCATCTCAAACAGAGAGTGAATTTGATACTATTGTTTGTTTCACTCCTGATCAGAATCTTCTTCTTTTTTTATTGGGAAGGCTTCTGAACCACAGAACAGGCACTAGAGTTGTTTGCCTTCAGATTCAGGAAGGCAACACTTAATCTGTTTACATTCTGTTTGTATTTGGAAGTTATCTTTTCAACTATGTAGGCTTAGAAACCTTTTCATTTTTGTTTAAAAAGCTTAAATTCTGTGTAAATTTACTTAGTTCACCTTCATTCCCCTATATCCTTTATATAGGGGCTGATAAATTAAACTTTAATTCCTATCTTTCTTAGCTGTTGACTGACCATGGAAGTTCACTTGCAACAAAGCACAGTCAGGGAAAAATTCACAGCTTGGATTCTTTGTATGCCCAATCACTCAGAACTGTCAGAATTCTATTCCCAATGCTTAGCTTGCCATAGACAGCAAGGATTGTGTGCAACAGATTAAATTGTATATCCTTCTGCCTCCTCGCTCTGATCTCCTTGCAAAATTCAAACTAACCAAATTGCAGCTGAAGCATTCTTCAGTAATTCAGAAAGCTGCTTAGAAGGGAAAATTTAAGGAGAGCTATTGCCACCCTCACATATATCTAACAGTTCTCAAATGCTGAGCCCAGGCTAAAGGCTGTCTTCACTTCCCCTTTCCATTGTTTGTCTGAGATATGTTTTTATATCTATATTAAACCCTGCAAAAAGTGTGTGTGTGTGTAAAAAAGGTTTTACAAGATTAGTTGTGACCCTGGAATACTCATTTTGAAACTGTATTTATTGCCAGCTTACTGTATTTTTATACATGTAAAATAGGTGTCAATGTGATTGTCCAGGCTATGAAAATAGTTCTTGAATGATCATGCATTTATTAAAAATCATACTTGTATATTTCATAATATTTGTATTTATAGTTAAGGCTAAGATTTTGTCACGGATATTTTTAGTAAGTCATGGACAGGTCAATGGCAAGAATGAAAAATTCACAGAAGCCCATGACCTGTCCCTGACTTTTATTAAAAATATCCATGATAAAATGAGAAGCCTGGGCAGCTGCGGGTAGGCTGGGAGCTCCATGGTCCCCCTCTGCTGGCAGCTCCCAACTCTGGGGGTTCCCCCTGTCGCCAGAGAGGCCGGGAGCTCCGGGGGTTCCTCCTGCCCAAGAGCTCCAGGGGTCCCCCCTGCCACCTGTGGTGGCAGAGAGCTCCGGGGGCCCCCTGCTTCACGCAGCGTCTGGGAGCGGCGGGAGGTCCGCCTGCCAGCAGGGGATCCCGTAGCTCCCAGCCGGGACTGGTTGAAGTCACGGAGGTCTTCGGAACGCATGGAATCTGTGACTTCTGTGACCTCCATGACTAAATTGCAGCCTTATTTATAGTTTATGGATTTATTCCTGGTGCATTTTGACTCCTGGCAATCTCTCTCCTTTGTAAAAGTGCAAGGAGTCAATAAACTACTGTATAGAACTATACCATTGGAAAGAATGGTGGCTGCTCCTCAGCATAAGTAAAGTAGTGTGAGCTTTGCAAGAGACGCAAATGAATTGCTAGCTTTGTTACTGAGTTTTTTTCATGAAAAATCCATTACTTGCTATGAAAGCAGAGCTGACAGTATGAAAAGAGGAAACTTGCCAGTTTTTCACTCTTTATATTTATTGTTGAAATTGATATTATAATCCCCATTGACACTATTTTTGCTATGATGATGCAGGGCAAAATCATACACTTTAGTACATGTTGAATCTTGTGTACTTGCCAAGTACTCCCACTAAGCACAATATGAAGATTTAAAGATTACAGCATGTCATGTTGTCTGTAGTGGCTCACAACCATGAATGCTTACCTCCGACAAACACCACAAACTGGTGGTATGTTCTATAATTAGATTTTACCAAACCAGTAACAAATGTGAACACCTGGATCACTATATCAGTCTTACCATGGAGTCAGTCAATCTTCTTAGACTGCAGAGTCTATCTTGTCACCAAGACAAACTTAACTTACTGATAAATGGTCACTTACACCAAAAATAACACACTATTTCAGTTGCTTCCAGTCTCAAGAGACCAGCCACTTCCCCCAGATCAATTGGTACCCTAGATATTACACCAAAGACCAAGCTTGTAGCCAATCCCGTAATAAACAATCTGAAGTTTTCTTAACCAGGGAAGAGAAATAAGGGGTTCGTGTGCGTGTGCGTGTTTGTGGGCAGACCCAGGGACAGCCCCTGGGGATCTCTGACTGCAGTTTGGTGTCTCTGGCCCTGAGAGTGTTCAAACCACAGAGATGAAAAATCTTCACGTTAACTATTTTTATTTCCCTCTTCCAGCATTCAAAGCAATGGGATGAGTCCTTCTGCATGTACTTCTCCATGGTGTTTGAAAGCTTTTTTAATGGCTCGCTTAAATTTTGATAGTTGTCCTGGAAGGGCGGATGGGGGATGGAATTCCCATGCTTGGGTTCACAAGTTCAGAGCAAACATTTTCAGAGCTATAAAACAAAACGGACATATTTTCTTATTGCATGGAATATGGACATTAGAAGTGAGATTAATGCATGCAGCAATTTACAAGTATTTCATAGTCTAAACATTAAATACATTCTTATAAGACTAAAACCTATTTTAAGCAAAACTAACATATAGCTGAACTGGTCTGGTCTCCAGCTATAAGTTTTTCAATTCTTAACTAATGCCTGCAGTATTGGCAAGAGCCTCATCTGCCAGCGTCAGTCACATCATGCCTTTAACCATGTCTGCAACACAAAGGTCATAGAGAACATGAGTTATGATTTGCAGATGAAATATTCCTCCACCTTCCTGCAACCTTGTGGCATGGTACTTGTATGTCTGAGCGCTAGCTGTAATTGTGATGAGTAGAGGTTGTGGTTTGCACATCCTTCCTTTTTGTGGGCAGTAGATCTCTGTAGTTGGTAAATCCACTGCGGGAACATCTCAACACCCATTGCTCAAACAATATGGAGAGAGTAGCTATTTAGTTCCAAGGAACTGCAGAGTCCCTCTGCATAGGTTCTCTGCTTATCATTCCCCCCAGCCAAGCAGTACATTGGTGTTTCTCTGTGTTTGGAGCCTTCCACAACTGCAGGGAGTCCGAGAATTTCATGTAGTTGTGAGTAAATTTGCATAGTGTAGGGTACGTTTCATGTCTGTATGAGCATAAACATATATTGGTAAAAGCAAAGATTTCAGGGATTGTTTTTTGATGCTTAGCCGTGTCTCTGTATGTTTTGAAATATACCTTGGAGTTTTCACCATTGTAACAATAGAGAAGGGTAAATGTTAGTCAACTGTAGAGAGACTGAGTTAAACATAAACAATGCTGAGGTTTAGTTATCTGTATAGCAGTGTCTCAATCACCGTGATGTAAAGGATATGAGAGAGCAGTCTTTATCACATGAACTTTAAATGACACCGCTGTTGCATCTTCACACGCTAAAAGCTATTTTGTATCCTTTTTTTAAATTGTAGGTAATCCAGTTTTCACTGAGGGACTATGTCCAGTACTGGTATTATACACTAAGTGATGATGAATCCTTTCTTCTTGAAATCAGGCAGGCTCTTCAGAATGCACTCATTCAGTTTTCTACTAGGTAAGACTATTTGTGTTTATATAAACATATGTTTAAGTAAGTATAAAATATTATCTGTAGATTGCAGTATAACAGCTGGAAGTTTATATATATATTTTTTTAATTTCAAAAAATTTTAAGCATAGTACAAATAGGAGTTTCTGCATTTTGTGGAAAGAGCCAATAGCTTTTAAAAGCTAATAGTTCTTCTTCGAGTGGTTGCTCATATCTATTCCAGTTAGGTGTGCGCGTGCAGGGACGTCGGAAACTTTTACCCTAGCAGCTACCTGTCGGGCCGGCTGGGGAGCCCCCTGGAGTGGCGCCGAAATGGAGCCCTATATAGCACCCTGCCGGCCCGACCCCCCTCCAGTTCCTTCTTACCGCCCGTGACGGTCGTTGGAACAGTGGTTCTCTTGTTCGCAAGTGCTCCACTACTCCCTAGCTATCCGTGTTTTCATTGTATTTAGTGTAAATAGTTTTCATTGTTATAGTAATTAGTGTAGTTACAGTTGTAGTACTTAGTAGTAGTAGTTTTTTTCTACTGTTAGCGGGCTCCTCCCGAGCCCTCCGGGCATAGGACATGCCTTCTCATGGATTCAAGTCGTGTGGATCCTGTAACAGGCCCATGCCCACTGGGGACCCCCATGACTCCTGTCTTCGGTGTCTGGGTGAGTCCCACACAGCGGACAAATGCAAGCTGTGTAAGTCCTTCAAGCCCCGCACCAGGAAGGAGAGAGAAATCTGCCTCAAACAGTTGCTCATGGAGGCGGCACTCTGCCCCTCTCAAGGTGCGGGCTCCAGCGTCTCGGTGGACCTCTTCGGGAGGAAGGTCTATTCCACCACGGGCCTTTCTTTAAGAATTGCTAACCAGCTGGCGATTCTTAGCCGCTACGCCCATAACTCCTGGTCGGCAGTTCTCAAATTTCAGGACCAGCTTACATCAGAGTCCCGGACTGAACTCGCCGCCATGGCAGATGAGGGAAAGCTGGTGGCCCGCACGTCCCTCCAGGGCGCTCTGGACTCTGTGGATGCGGCAGCCCGTACACTGGCAACGGGGATCTCTATGCGTAGAAGTGCCTGGCTACAGTCGTCTGGTCTGCCAGCCGAGGTCCAAAATACTATTCAGGACCTACCATTTGATGGAAAAGGACTATTTGCTGACCAAACCGACTCCCGGTTGCATAACCTTAAGGACACGAGAAACACCATAAAGTCCTTGGGTATGCACACCGTGTCTACGCTCCAGAAGCCTTTCAAACCCCAGGCTTCTCAACAGCGTTTTTTCCCACCTCGCGCAAGGCAGGACTTCTCCAGAAGGAGAACCTGTTTTTCACGCCGCAAACCCTCTTGCCCCTCTCGGGGTCAAAGCAGGAACCAACAAAAACCACCGCAGGGCGCTAAGCGTCCGTTTTGATGGGACTCTCGAGGACGGCTTACCAGCATCACAAGGTTCAACCTCCCCACCCTTCCTGAATCGTCTATCCCGATTCTACCACGCCTGGTCCCACATTACATCAGACCGGTGGGTCCTTTGGACGGTAGAGGCGGGATATTCTATCCACTTCCACTCTACCCCTCCTTCCCACCCCCCTCTCCATCCCTCTTCAGGGATCCTTCTCACGAGCAACTCCTCTACCAAGAGGTGCAAGAGCTCCTCAATCTAGGAGCAGTGGAGGAGGTGCCTCAGGAATTCAGGGGGAAGGGTTTCTACTCACGATACTTCCTAGTCCCGAAGGCCAAGGGAGGTGTCAGACCCATTCTGGACCTAAGGAACCTCAACAAATACATCGTCAACCTGAAGTTCCGTATGGTTTCCTTGGCCACCATCATCCCTTCTCTGGACCCTGGGGATTGGTATGCCGCCCTCGATATGAAAGATGCGTATTTCCACATCTCCATCATACCACCTCACAGACGTTTCCTCCGTTTCGTCATCTGCAAGACGCATTACCACTTCACAGCACTCCCTTTCGGTCTCTGTACAGCCCCCCGTGTCTTCACGAAATGCATGGCAGTCGTGGCTGCGTTCCTCCGCCGCCACCATGTCCACGTGTTCCCGTACTTCAACGACTGGCTGGTTCGAGGCCGGTCCTATCAGCAGACGCAAGCACACGTGCAGATGGTTGTGGACACCTTTCGTTACCTCGGTATCATCGTGAACACCGACAAATCGGTGTTCACACCGACCCAGTCCATCCAGTTCATCGGAGCAGTACTCGATGCAACCAGAGCCCGTGCGTTCCTCCCAGAATCTCGCCGTCTGACCATCGTCGATCTAATCACCACTCTCCGCCGTTTTCCCACCACGACGGCAAGGCAGTGTCTCAAGTTGCTGGGCCACATGGCATCTTGCACATACGTAGTCCAACATGCCCGTATTCGTCCCCTACAGGGGTGGTTGGCTTCAGTCTACCGACCAAGCCGCGACAGCTTGGACATGGTCATCATGGTCCCAGATCACACATTGGACTCCCTGCAGTGGTGGCTAGACCCACTGAGGTTAGGAGAAGGAGTCCCTTTTCAACCACTCCTTCCTTCCCTAACTCTAGTAACAGACGCATCAGCGCTGGGTTGGGGCGCTCATCTCGGCCACTTAACAACGCAGGGCATGTGGCGACATCACGAGCTCGATCTCCACATAAACATCAAGGAGCTCAGGGCAATTCGTCTGGCGTGCCAAGCTTTCCTGCCTCACCTACAAAATCGCTGCGTAGAGGTTCTCACAGACAATACAACAGCCATGTTCTACCTCAACAAGCAGGGCGGAGCCCGGTCATCACCATTGTGCCACAAAGCCCTTCTCTTGTGGGACCTCTGCCTAGCCCATTCCATCTCTTTCCAAGCGTCTTACCTCCCTGGAGTCCAGAATGTCCTGGCAGACAAGCTGAGCAGACGTTTCCTGGTTCACAAATGGTCCATACGCCCGGACGTGATCCATTCGATCTTCCGCACCTGGGGGTTTCCCCACCTAGACCTGTTTGCGTCCAGAACCAACAGGAAGTGCCCGAACTTCTGCTCCTTCAGAGGCCACGGCTCGGGCTCTCTTGCGGACGCCTTCACGATCTCGTGGTCTCGCCACTTGCTCTACGCATTCCCGCCCTTCCCGCTGATCCACAAAGTCATCCTCAAGATCCGCAGGGACAAGGCGGGTGTCATCTTAGTGGCCCCAGCCTGGGCACGGCAGTGCTGGTACCCGACCCTGATGGACCTGTCCATACAGCCCCCCATTCCTCTCCCAATCAGCCACGACCTCATCTCGCAGGATCACGATCGCCTTCTCCACCCGGACCTCCACTCCTTACATCTCACAGCGTGGAGAGTTCATGGCTGAACCGTTCAGAGCTGGCTTGCTCGGATGCAGTTAAACAAGTACTTCTTGAGAGCCGCAAGCCCTCTACAAGGCTTACGTATGAGGCTAAGTGGAAGAGATTTTCTCTCTGGTGCGCCCAACGCCAGATATCTCCGCACCTCGCTCCCGTCCCATCTATCTTGGACTACATATTACACCTCAAGGACAGTCACCTTGCCCTTGCTTCATTGAAAGTTCATCTCGCGGCCATCTCGGCTTTCCACCCAGGAGCGGATGGTGGCTCTCTATTCACGTATCCCTTGGTGCGTCGGTTCGTCAAAGGATTAGAGAAGGTCCACCCTACAATCAAGTCGCCTGCTCCGGCATGGGACCTCAATCTTGTCCTTTCTTGTCTCACTCGTCCTCCGTTTGAGCCGATAGCCTCCTGCTCCCTTCTCTATCTATCGTGGAAGGTTGCCTTTCTCGTGGCTATCACTTCAGCCAGACGTGTATCTGAGTTAAAGGCCCTCCTGTGTGACCCTCCGTATACCATCTTCCATAAGGACAAGGTCCAGCTTCGTCCCCACCCGTCCTTTCTCCCAAAGGTGATCTCACATTTTCACATGTCGCAGGACATCTTCCTGCCTGTTTTCTTCCCTAAGCCGCATGCCAACTCTAAAGAGCAGCGACTACACTCATTAGACGTTCGGAGAGCGCTCGCATTCTATATAGAACGCACGAAGCCTTTCCGTAAGACGTCCCAGCTGTTCGTTGCTGTTGCAGAGCGTATGAAGGGCGCACCGGTCTCTTCACAGCGCATTTCATCGTGGATCACAGCCTGCATCCGTGCTTGCTACGACCTGGCAATGGTGCCTACGCCAGCAGTCACAGCTCACTCTACGAGAGCGCAGGCATCCTCGGCGGCTTTCCTGGCCAACACCCCTCTTCAGGAGATCTGCAGGGCCGCAACCTGGGCTTCGGTGCACACCTTTACATCGCACTACGCCATCAACCGTCACTCCCGTGATGACGCGGCCTTTGGTAGGGCTATCCTACAAGCTGTTTTTCCGTAACTCCGAACCCACCTCCAAGGTAAGGCTTGGGATTCACCTAACTGGAATAGATATGAGTAATCACTCGAAGAAGAAGAAGAAAAGGTTACGCACCTTAGTAACCGGTGTTCTTCGAGATGTGTTGCTCATATCTATTCCATTCCCCCCCACCTTCCCCACTGTCGGAGTAGCCGGCAAGAAGGAACTGGAGGGGGGTCGGGCTGGCAGGGTGCTATATAGGGGTCCATTTCGGTGCCACTCCAGGGGGCTCCCCAGCCGGCCCGACGGGTAGCTGCTAGGGTAAAAGTTTCCGACGTCCGTGCACGCATGCGCGCACACCTAACTGGAATAGATATGAGCAACACATCTCGAAGAACACCGGTTACTAAGGTGAGTAACCTTTTCTTCAAGACAGCTGCAGCCATTTGACCATCCTCTAATCTGAGTAAATCAAGTGGAATATTGTTAAATTTTAGCAGTGTCATTACTAGAAAGATACTGGGTAGATATCAAGCTGGAGCGAGTTCAGATAAGTGATATAAAGCAGGGGTCTCAAACACGCAGCCCGCGGGCCACATGCAGCCCGCAGAGTTATTTCCTGCAGCCCGCCATCGGCGCCAACGCCACTGGCAGCCAAGCTCCAAACACTACTGAGTGTTTATATTTTATTAAAACCCCTCTTTGCATTACAATTTTTAAATAGTTAATACATTGACTTTTAATAGAATACTATATTACTCTTCATTTTTTTCATGTTTGACTATACTTTTGTATCATTGTATGAAAAAGTTTCAGTGATGCGGCCCTCGGGCCAATTTATTAGTTCTCATGTGACCCTCGTGTTGATTTGAGTTTGAGATCCCTGATATAAAGAATCAAGTGGTAGTGACAGTGACTTGAGGAAAGATTAATAACTGTTTAATATTTAATATAAGATTAATTATTTAATTTGCCTGCATTTCAAAAGTAAGGGTTTTATTGCCAGTTACTCCAGGGGGAATTCTGCGCAACTGCACAATGCAGAATTTTGCAGAAATTAACATTGTGCGTGCAGAACTTCGTTTCCCCCACAGAAATGGGCTGCAGTGCTGCTAGCCACCACTAGAGGCCAGTGGACTCCGCAAAGCCCAGCTTGCACATAGAAGACACTGCTCGGGGGAGGGAGCTAGAGGGTTCCTGGCTGCTGCAGTTCACAGCATGCCCTGAGGGAAGGAGATGGTGGTACACAGGAAATTCTGTGTAAGCCTGGGACCGACCTTCAGTCTGTTTCTCCCTCTGGATCCCTGGGCTCTGAAGGGGAGGTGGAGGGGTGTCTGGTTAAGGGGGGTGGCGTGCAGCTGGGCTTTGCTTGGGAGCGGGTGCAGGTATCTTGGCTGGGGAACCCCTGCGGTTGGATTCTGGGGAGAAGGTTTGGGTGTATTGGTTGTGGGGGGGCCCCCACAGGTGGGCTTTGTCGGGGTGGGGTTGTGTGTGTCTGGCCCCCTGGCTGGGCTCTTGGGGGGAGAAGAGGGCAGAGAAACAGGAACTAGGTTGTCATAGGGCTTTCTTTAACTCTCTACTCCTCGGGGAATTTTTGTGTGTGTCTGTATTGTTACAGACATACTTGCTGACAGGTATTTTTAAATAAATTATCAAAATAATTGAAACTGACATGATTATATAATGTTTTTGTCAAAATTTGCAGAATTTTCAAATATTGTGCGCAGGATTTTTAATTTTTTTGGCGCAGAACGCCCTGAGGAGTAGCCAGTGGAGGTGAAAAATAATGTAGGGTGAAGAATGGGATGTAACTAGAATAATGGGTGAAATAGATACGGAAAATTAGTCTTAATATCAAGAAGACGTCTTACCATTGAAATCTGTTAGGCTATAGGATAGTGAAAACTTGCAAATGCTGTCACTTGGGACACTTAAAACTAGACTAAACAACATGAGAGGCCGTGTACTCTGGGAAATAATCCTGCATTTTCAGGAGATGGACTACTATTTGCTTCCATCTTTTAACTACTGTGATTCTGTGAAATTACTTCATTGGTTTATTTTTAAAGGGAGGGAAGAAATTCACAGTTTGAGTGCTATTTGGCTATAGGCAAAAAATGTAACAGCTCATAGGAGTGCTAATTAATTAGTTAGAACTAGATTGACCTGCTTTGATGTTAAAGTAGAAGTTGCTGTCCTTGTAAGATTGAGAAGATTGCATTTATTCATATCTTATTTTTAAAAACTTTATTTCATAGAATTGGCAGAAAGCCATCATAGGCTGTAACATCCACAAAAAAAAAAAAGGCTGCTCAAGTTTGTTACAGTGGTTATAGCTTGATGTACAGCTGTTGTAGGTAGCTGGATTGTTTTTCTGCAGAATTATTTGTTTTCTGCTTGGGAGATGCTTGTCAGGGGAATTAGGTAAGGCTGCCACTTAGTGTTCTTTGTGTGATTTTATTAGGGACTTACTACAAGTGAACAGTTTGGCTACCGAGTCATAGCTTTGTCATACTCTTCAAGGTGTGATGCTTTCTATTTATCTTTTCCCCCCAGTTCATGCTTCTAGACTAGACTTTGCTGTAGGCTCAACCATTTGTAAAGTTTCTTGCCTATCTTGGTGAGAGAGCTGTTCAGAAACCAAGGTGATTTTACTTAAGAGTATTGCAGTGGGGCCCTTTTAGGCAGAGTAGGTACCAGATTAGTTTACTCTTGCTCTTTCCATTAAGAAAGAACCCGACTGGGAATGCCTAGCAAGGAGGCCTATAAGGTGGATAGAAAGCTGGATAGATCATTGGGCCCAACGGGTAGTGATCAATGTCTCCATGTCTAGTTGGCAGCCGGTATCGAGCGGAGTGCCCCAAGGTTTGGTCCTGGGGCCGATTTTGTTCCATAATTAATGATCTGGAGGATGGGGTGGATTGCACTCTCAGCAAGTTTGCAGATGATTCTAAACTGGGGGGAGTGGTAGGTATGCTGGAGGGTAGGGATAGGATCCAGAGTGACCTAGACAAATTGGAAGATTGGCCAAAAGAAATCTGATGAGGTTCAACAAGGACAAGCACAGAGTCCTGCACTTAGGACAGAAGAATCCCACGCACTGCTACAGACTAGGGACCAAGTGGCTAGGCAGCAGTTATGCAGAAAAGGAACTAGGGGTTACAGTGGATGAGAAGCTGGATATGAGTCAACAGTGTGCCCTTGTTGCTAAGAAGGCTAACAACATTTTCGACTGTATAAGTAGGAGCATTGCCAGCAGATTGAGGGACGTGATCGTTCCCCTCTATTCGGCATTGGTGAGGCCTCATCTGGAGTACTGTGTCCATTTTAGGCCCCATCCTAGAAGAAAGATGTGGAAAAGTTGGAAAGAGTCCAGCGGAGGGCAGCAAAATTGAGTTAGGGGCTGGAGCACGTGAGTTGTGAGGAGAGGCTGAGGGAACTGGGATTATTTAGTCTGCAGAAGAGAAGAATGAGTGGGGATTTGATAGCTGCTTTCAACTACCTGAAAGGGGGTTCCAAAGAGGATGGATCTAGACTGTTCTCAGTGGTAGAAGATGACAGAACAAGGAGTAATGGTCTCAAGTTGCAGTGGGGGAGGTTTAGGTTGGATATTAGGAAAAGCTTTGAGCAGTGGTTAGACTAGATGAACTCCTGAGGTCCTTTCCAACCCTGATATTCTAGGATTCTAAGGAGGAGGAGCTGTGATTGCCTGCCTCTTGCTTGACTAAAAGCAAAAGCGAGGAACACCCTTCAGTCTACACAATTAGAAAGTGTTTTTTTTCCCTAAGAGCACTAATGAAATGTTGATACATAAATATAATAAAATGGTGGCTGCTGTTTTACCAAATATATAAGATGTCATCAATATAACTGGCTCTCTCACAGTGTATGTGATTTTTTTGAAAAATGATTGCTTGTTTATAGTATTGCAGTTGCATATAGCTAATGTGATTTCTAATGATTACATATTGCAAGGTGTGAGAAGAAAATAATTTGATTACATATTTTCTCACAAGTAATGTCACAAACCTGTCTGAGAGGTCTATTAGTATTACACTGAGACACAATACGAATGTTAGACCTTTGTTTTCTTATGTTTAGTTAAATTTATAAAAAACGTAATTATGCTCATTTTTAACATTTTGATGCAAATGTTGAAATTACTGTTGTACAATATACATTATAGTTTAGTTTTAAAATTAATTTATAGTATGTAAGAAATCGTACGTCGTTTAAGCTTTTTTCGTCCTCTGTGTGTTTTTGTTGATATAAAGCTTTCTAGTGTTGTACAAACAAACAATCTAAACATGGAAACGTGTGTTTGTGTGTCAAAGTAACCCTTTTGTGTAGCCTTCTGTAGACCTCCCTGAGCTGATAAATTATAGCAGGACCATACTGTTGATTGTTCATATAGTAACTGCACAGGCTTTCAGAAATAGAATACCAAATTATAATTCTCAAGTCCTTAGATAACTACTGTTCACATTAGCATTAAAAGAAATTAGCATTTTATTCTGCTTTAAAAAATTTTGTTGATGTATAGTTTGTTTTCTGTAAGGTCAAAAGAAATGGACTGGCAGCCTTATTTCACTACACGGCTTGTTGATGATTTTGCCACTCATCTTCGAGTATTCAGAAAAGCTCAACAAAGGATAACAGAAAAAGATGATCAAATGAAAGGTATTGCCGTAATTTAAAATGCATTTGACTTTTTTGTTGACTCTGCATAGCAAATTTATCTATTTTTCACTTCAGCCAAACAATTTTTTTATTTGTATTCAATTACTAATAACTTATAACAGTATTTCATGTACACAAATATCTTCTAATGTCTTTTGTGTAGGCACAGCAGAAGACGTTGTAGATACGTTCTTTAAGGTTGAAGTTGAAATGGAGAAGGAAGTCTGTCGTGATCTAGTCTGCACTTCTCCCAAAGATGAAGAAGGTTTTTCCAATGATTATTTTCTAAGGGTTGTGTTGCTATGTTAAGCTATGTTAGAAATGTTAGTTACGGCATTAGCCAGTAACATGGAAGAGATTCAAAGCTAAGCTGGTAACTTTATTGCAACCAGTTATGACATATTTCATATATTTCTTGATTGGTGCATATCAGTATTATACTTTTATTGGCAGTGACAATATATGTAATGAGGGCTGAAAGAATTTGACGGAAATGTGACTTTATTCAAGTTCATAGTATCCCTTTATAGGAGGTGGTGGTTAATTCTACATCTAACATCAGACCATCATCTGGATGAGGAAACAAGGATTTGTTTTGTTTAAAAAAATAAAAAATCAATAATAGTTACTAGAAATTTTATTCCATTAATAGTACAGTTACTGCCTGATTCAGAGCAGGGACTTGAATCTGGGTCTCTCACATGAGTAACCCTAAACGTCATGCTATTGGCTTTTCTGGGGTGGGTCTCTTTCCTTTTGGAACCATTCCACTTTGAATAAATAATTATTCATTGGGTTAGGAGAGAGAGAGAGAGTTTGACTGTGTAGCCCAGTGATTAGGGCACTTTAGGCTGTAGGAATCAGAGAATCGTAGGAGTGGAAGGGGCCTTGAATAGTCATCTAGTCCAGTCCCCTGCGCTCATGGCAGGACCAAATATTATCTAGACCATCCCTGACAGGTGTTTGGAGATTTTTAAGAGCTGGTTAGACAATGACGGAGATTCCACAATCTCCCTGTGCAATTTATTTCAGTGCTTAACTATCCTGACAATTAGGAAGTTTTTCTTAAAGTCTAACCTAAACCTCCCTTGCTGCCATTTAAGCCCATTGCTTCTTGTGCTATCCTCAGAGGTTAACAAGAACAATTTACCTCCCTCCTCCTTGTAACAACTCTTTATGTACTTGAAAACTGTTATCATGTCCTGCCCTCAGTCTTCTGTTCTCCAGCCTAAACAAAACCAATTTTTCCTCATAGGTCATGTTTTCTAGACTTTTAATCATTTTTGTTGCTCTTCTTTGGACTTTCTCCAAGTTGTCCACGTCTTTCCAGAAATGTGGCACCCAGAACTGGACACAATAATCCAGTTGAGGCTATATCCACATAGAATAGATTCCCGTGTCTTGCTTACAACACTCCTGCTAATACATCCCAGGTGGTTCCTTTTTTTGCAACAGTGTTACACTGTTGACCTGTATTTAGCTTGTGATCCACTGTAACCCCCCGATCCCTTTCCGCAGTACTCCTTCATAGGCAGTCATTTTCCATTTTGTATGTGTGCAACTGATTGTTCCTTCCTAAGTGGAGTACTTTGCATTTGTCCTTATTGAATTTCATCCTATTTACTTCAGACTATTTTTCCAGTTTGTCCAGATCATTTTGAATTTTAATGCTATTCTATCCAAAGCAGCTTTGTATCGTCCACAAACTTAGTAAGTGTACTCTCTATGCCATTATATAAATCATTAATGAAGATGTTGAACAGAACCGGACCCAGAACTGATCCTTGTTGGACCCCACTCTATATGCCCTTCCAGCTTGGCTGTGAACCACTGATAACTACTCTCTGGGAACGGTTTTCCAACCAGTTATGAGTAGTTCCATTTAGGTCAGCAGTCCCCAAACGTTTGAGGGTCACGTCCTCCCAGAGCTGGGCTGCAGCTGGGGTGGAGTGAGAGGGACGTGGACAGGAGTTAGGGGGTTGCAGCTGGGGGTGGGTCTGGGGCCAAGGCTGTGCCTGCAGCCAGGTGCAGCTCTGCTCCTGGCCTTGCCCCCAGCCTCCATCCTGGACTGGAAATGGAGCCGCAGCCAGTGGCCAAGGCTGGGGGCTGGTGTGGGGCCGGGAGCAGAGCCGTGCTGAGGTTGGGTATGGGGCCAAGCGTGGGTTCGGGAGCTAGGAATATGGCTGGGGGGTGGGACCAGAACAGAGCTGGGGATGTGGAGGGGTTAGGTGGTGCTCCCTCCTCGCCATGCCCCTCTGGACATTGCTCCATGCCCCCCTGGGGGTGCGCGCCCCACACTTTAGGGACTTCTGATCTAGGTTGTATTTCCCTAGTTTGTTTATGAGAAGATCTTGAGTGAGAGTATCAAAAGCCTTACTAAAGTCAAGATATACCACATCTATTGCTTCCCCCCATCCAGAAGACTTGTTACCCTGTCAAAGAAAGCTATCAGGTTGGTTTGACGTGTTTTTTTTCTTTACAAATCCATGCTGGCTATTACTTATCACATTATTATATTCTGGTGTTTGCAAATTGATTGCTTAATTATTTTCTCCATTATCTTTCTGGGTTCTGAAGTTAAGCTGACTGGTTTGTAATTCCTTGGGTTGTCCTTATTTCCCTTTTTGTAGATTGGCAGTATTTTTTCTCATTTTCCAGTCCTCTGGAATCTCTCCCATCTTCCAAGACTTTTCGAAGATAATCTCTAGGTTCAGATATCTCCTCAGTCAGCTCCTTGAGTATTCTAGGGTGTATTTAATCAGGCCCTGGTGACTTGAAGACATTACACTTGTCAAAGTAATTTTTAACTTGTACTTTTCCTATTTTAGCCTCTGATCCTACCTCATTTTCACTAGCATTCACTTTGTTA
Source organism: Chelydra serpentina (assembly GCA_037349315.1). Lineage (NCBI taxonomy): Eukaryota > Metazoa > Chordata > Testudines > Chelydridae > Chelydra > Chelydra serpentina. Next base: position 26,097,083 of record JBAIAC010000048.1, read on the forward strand.
GATGTCCAATTGCTACTAATCTGTTTGGTGAAAACTGATACACAAAAGTCATTTAGCACTTCTGCCATTTCCACATTTTCTGTTGTTGACCCCTCCCCGCCCCCTATTGAGTAGTGGGCCTACCCTCTCCTTGATTTTCTTCTTGCTTCTAATGTATTTGAAGAATATTTTCTTGTTACCTTTTATGTGTCTAGGTAGTTTAATCTTGTTTTGTGCCTTAGCCTTTCTAATTTTGTCTCTATATACTTGTGGTGTTTGTTTATATTCATTCTTTGTAATTTGACCTAGTTTCCACTTTTTGTAGGACTCTCTTTTGAGTTTCAGATCATTGAATAGCTCCTAGTTAAGCCCAGGTGGTCTCTTGCCATATTTCCTATCTTCCCTATATAGTGGGATAGTTTGCCCTTAATAATGTCTCTTTGAAAAACTGCCAACTCTCTTGAAATGTTTTTCCCCTTAGACTTGCTTCTTAGCTACCAACTCCCTGAGTTTGCTGAAGTCTGCCTTCTTGAAATCCATTATCTTTATTGTTCTGTTATCCCTTCTACCATTGTTTAGAATTGTGAATGCTACCATTTCATGATTGCTTTCACCCAAGCTGCCTTCCACTTTCAAATCCTCAGCCAGTTCCTCCCTATTTGTCAAAATTAAATCTAGAACAGCCTATCTTAGTAGCTTTCTCCACCTTCTGAAATAAAAAAAATTGTCTCCAATACATTCCAAGAACTTGTTGGATAATCTGTGCCCAGCTGCATTATTTTCACAACAGATTTCTGAGTAGTTGAAGTCCCCCATCGCCACCAAGTCCTGTGCTTTAGATGACTTTGTTAGTTGTTTTTAAAAAAAACTCATCCACGTCTTCTTCATGGTTAGGTGGTCTGTAGTAGACCCCTACCATGAAATCACCCTTGTTTTTTACCCCTTTTATCCTTACCCAGAGACTTTCAACAAGTCTGTCTTCTATTTCCATCTCAACCTCAGTCCGTGTGTGTACATTTTTGATATATAAGGTAGCACCTGCTCCCTTTTTCCCTGCCTGTCCTTCCTGAGCAAGCTGTACCCTTCTATACCAATATTCCAGTAATTTTTATTAATCTGTGATGCCAACTACGTTTATCAACTAGCATTTTGAATTCTTCCTGCTTATTCCCCATACATCTCTCTTAGTATAGACATCTAAGGCCTGGTCTACACTAGGACTTTATGTCGAATTTAGCAGCGTTAACTCGATTTAACCCTGCACCCGTCCACATTAGGAAGCAATTTATTTCGACATAAATGGCTCTTTAATTCGATTTCTGTACTCCTCCCCGATGAGGGGAGTAGTGCCAAATTCGACATGGCCATGTCGAATTCGAGGTACTGTGGACGGAATTCGATGCTAATAGCTCCGGGAGCTATCCCACAGTGCACCACTCAGTGGACGCTCAGGACAGCAATCCGTACTCGGATGCTCTGACCTGCCACTCAGGAAAAGCCCTGGGAAAATTTGAATTCCTTTTCCTGTCTGGCCAGTTTGAATCTCATTTCCTGTTTGGACATCGTGGCGAGCTCAGCAGCACTGACAACGATGCAGAGCTCTACAGCAGAGGTTACCATGCAATCCCAGAATAGAAAGAGGGCTCCAGCATGGACTGATCGGGAAGTTTTGGATCTGATCGCTGTGTGGGGAGATGAATGCGTCCTATCCAAGCTCCGATCCAAAAGACGGAATGCAAAAATTTATGAGAAAATATCCCAGGCTATGACGGAGAAAGGATACAGCCGCGATGCAACGCAGTGCCACGTGAAAATCAAGGAGCTGTGACAGGCGTACCAGAAGACCAAGGAGTCCAACGGACGCTCCGGATCGCGGCCACACACTTGCCGTTTTTACGAGGCACTGCATGCTATGCTCGGTGGTGCTGCCACCACTACCCCACCAGTGTCCGTGGACTCCGACGACGGGGTCTTATCTACGGCCACCTCGTCGGAGGTTATCGCGGATGGTGAAGATGAGGAAGGAGAGGAGGAGGACGAGGCAGTCGACAGCGCTTTCAGTGCTGATTTCCCCGACAGCCAGGATCTATTCATCACCCTGACTGAGCTCCCCTACGAACCCTCCCAAGGCAGCATCCCCGAGCAGGAATCAGGCGAAGGATCAGCAGGTCAGTGTTTTACACATTTATTTGGAATACAATAGGCATGGTGTATAAGCACTGTGTTTGTATTGCTTAATTGGCCTTAGGCGCTTCAGCTTTGAGTCGCTTTCCAGTGCAACTACTCGAAAAGTCTGTCAATATGTATGGGGATAGAGGAGAAATCCCCATCAGAGATCTCTGCGAAGCTCTCCTGGAGGTACAGTGAGAGCTTTTGTATCAGGTTCGCAGGGAGAGCGGCCTTATTGTCTCCTCCATGGTAGGATACTTTCCCGTGCCATGCAAGCTGCGGGTACTCTGGTATCATTGCCTTGCATAGCATGGCTGCATACGGCCCAGGGGTTTGCTGGCATTGATGCAGCATGCACTCTTTCTATGTCTCCGTAATACTCATCAGAGTGATATCAGTCATGGTGCCCTGGTTTGAATGAGTGGTTTCTTTAGTATAGTGAATGCTTCATTTTCCCTTTAAAGAAAGACACCCGGCGGTTTCCATCCACGCGGGGGGGGGAGGGAGTTGGGAGGCTAACCATTCGAACTTAGCGGTGCGCAGGCAGGGAGAGTTCCCGAGACCGGCCACGCGAAGGCGGGGAAAGGGTACGCGAGCCGGTCAGACAGAGCAGTTCACGGGCACTTTCAGTTCCCGGGAGCGGCCACGTGGAGGGCAGGTAAAGGATTGGCGAGCCGCTGTAGATGAGCGGTTTGGGCAGCAGCAGGAACTGGCCGCCGCCAGGAACAGTGATTGAAACATGGGAGTAGAGCACTGCTGTGAAGTAATCTCTCAGCAGTCCAAACTCATCAGCTTACCATGGTCTCCAGAGAGCAGATTTCCAGTGTTCTGCAAGGCTTCTGGGATCTGTACACCGGGACCCCAGACACTCAGGATAAAGACATAATATTTGACCTTGTAGTAAGTGGACATGTGATAGGTACTGTGCTTGGTCCTATTCACAGGGAAAGAGTATAGGCATTGTTCTGTAAAAAGTATCTTTCTGAGGAATTCACTCCCTTTCTCTCATCCCACAGCTGCGAGTGTCTCCCGCCCTACCCGTGGATCACCCTCCCAGAGGCTTGCGCTGCTCAGGCGGCGCAAAAAGAGAACCCGGGACGACATGTTCTCCGAATTGATGGTCTGTTCCCGAAAGGAGGCGGCACAGCGGAGAGAGGACGTCTCAAGGTCCGAGCGAGCAGTCAGCGAACGGGAGCAGAGGGCTGAAGCTCGCGAGGACAGGTGGCGGCAGGAAGACCAGCAGGCGACTCAAACGCTGCTGGGACTAATGAGGGAGCAAACTGACACGCTCCGGCGTCTCGTAGACGTTCTCCAGGACAGGAGACAGGAGGAAAGAGCACCTCTCTATGTAATTTCCAACCGCCCTCCCCCGCCACAAAGTCCAATCCTCTACTCACCCAAAGTCACTAGAACGAGGGGAGGCAGGGGCCGTGGAAATAATCACTCCACCCCTGCAGACTGCTCCAGTAGCAGAAGGCTCTCTTTTCCAAAACTTTAGATGGGTCCTTTCCCTCCCTCCAACCGCACCCCACAACAGTTCCCTGCCCAGGTATCATCTACAAAATATGCTCCCCTTAATAAAAATGATTGTTTTGCACAGTGCTGTTCCCCTGACTTTCTTTCACAGGATGGTTTGGTTTTGGGGGAGTGGGTAAGGGGGTTTGTTATTAGCGACGACAGGGGCCTGAACCAGGGTACAGACAGGTGGAAAGGATCAACAGAAAGTCACTCTCACATTGCATGCACTGGGCACACTTGTCATTCTGGGAGGGGCTTGTCTTGTTCTCTATGGGGGGCGGGGGGGCCCTGTGACTTTCTGGTGGGGGAGGGTGGCGGCAGATCTTTTGCGGCCGGGGATAGCCTGCATGACAGATCCATGCAGCAGGGGATCTGTGGCCGCAATCCATATCCAAAAAGTCAGAAAGGCCCCACCACACACAGTTGCGAATAGGAGGGGTTGATGGCTCCCTTGAAACAAGCAGTCCAGCACTTCGGACTGCTCTGGGAGCAGGAGCATGTCATTCCCCGAGTTTGGAAGCGTGCTTTCCAACACTCCACCCGCTCCCCAACCGCGATATGCGTCCCAGGTTAAACCCTTAACCGAGAAATCAGTAATAGAGACGGTTTAAATAAACAATGTTTCCTTTATTATACTTTTAAAGCGTTGAATGAAGGCGGGGAAGGGAGTTGGTATTTGGAGAGGATAGGCAACAGAAACTGGGTAAAGAAACGGGGGCAGGTTCAGCATCTGTTTAAACAAGCGTAACAGTCACTGGTTACCCCGCTCGCTCTGGAAGCTAGCTTTCAATGCTTCCCGGATGCGCAGCGCGTCCCGCTGTGATCTTCTAATCGCCCTGGTGTCCTGCTGTGCGTAATCAGCAGCCAGGCGATTTGCCTCAACCTCCCACCCCGCCATAAACGTTTCCCCCTTGCTCTCACAGAGATTGTGGAGCACACAGCACGCTGCAATAACAATGGGGATATTTGTTTGGCTGAGATCTGAGCGAGTAAGTAAGCTTCTCCAACGACCTTTCAGACGGCCAAAGACACACTCCACCACCATTCTGCACTTGCTCAGCCGGTAGTTGAAGAGCTCCTTTTCAGTGTCCAGGGCTCCCGTGTATGGCTTCATGAGCCAGGGCATTAGCGGGTAGGCAGGGTCCCTGAGGATCACTATAGGCATCTCCACATCCCCAACAGTTATTTTGCGGACCGGGAAATAAACACCCTCTTGCAGCAGTCTGAACAGATCAGAGTTTTTGAAAACACGAGTATCATGAACCTTGCCCGGCCATCCGACATTGATGTTGGTAAAACGTCCTTTGTGGTCCACTAGTGCTTGTAGCACCATAGAAAAATAGCCCTTTTGGTTAATGTACTGGCTGCCCTGGTGGTCCGGTCCCAGGATAGGGATGTGTCCCCCATCAATAGCCCCGCCGCAGTTTGGGAATCCCATAGCGGAAAAGCCATCTATGATCACCTGCACGTCTCCAAGGGTCACTACCTTTGAGAGCAGCAGGTCAACGATTGCATGGGCTACCTGCATCACAGCAACCCCCACGGTAGACTTGCCCACTCCAAATTGGTTCGCGACTGAGCGGTAGCTGTCAGGAGTTGCAAGCTTCCACAGGGCTATGGCCACTCGCTTCTGGATGGTCAGGGCTGCTTGCATCCGGGTGTCCTGGCTCTTCAGGGCAGGGGACAGCAACTCACAAAGTTCCAGGAAAGTGCCCTTACGCATCCAAAAGTTTCGCAGCCACTGGGATTCATCCCAGACCTGCAGCACTATGCGGTCCCACCAGTCAGTGCTTGTTTCCCTTGCCCAGAATCGCCGTTCCACAGGATCAACGTGCCCCATTGCCACCATGATTTCTACGGGCCGGGGTCCCGTGCTTTGCGAGAGGTCTGTGCCCCTCTCAGAGTTCATGTCCTCCTGGAGCTTCCGTTGCCTCCTCGCCCGATTTCTCTGCATCTGCCTCTGGAAAAGGTGGACGATAAGGCGCGAGGTGTTGACAACGGACAGAACAGCAGCGATAATCGCAGAGGGCTCCATGCTCCCTGTCCTGTGGCGTCCAAGCTGTCAATCACCGGAAAAGGGCGCAAATTAATTGCCCGCCGGCGCTTTCACGTAGGGAGGGCGGGCGTGTGGGTCGAGTGACGACATTTACCTATAACCACCCTCGACACATTTTTGGCCTCAGAAGGCACTGTGGGCTACACCCAGAATTCCAGTGGGCAGCGGGGACTGCGGGAACTGTGGGATAGCTACCCACAGTGCACCGCTTGCAATGTCGACGCTTGCCCCGTTACTGTGGACTCACAAATTCAAATTAAGGTCCTTGATGTGGATTCGCACGATTGACTTTGCAATATCGGTTTCACAAGTTCGGTTTAAGAAAAATCGAACTAGTCTCGTAGTGTAGACATACCCTAAGATACTCATTTGATTTCACTGCTTGTTCTCTCCCATCTCTCCCTTATCCCTGCTATAATGGTTCATGATCTCCCCCAGATTCCAACCCTTCTCCCTCGTCTCCATGTTTTTTGTCTTACCTGTGGGCTTTTATCACCTGCCCCCATTGAACTTAGTTTAAAGCCCTCCTCACTAGGTTAGCCAGTCTGTATACAAATATGCTCTTCCCCTTCCTCAATAAGCAGACCCTATCTCTGCTTAGCAGTCCTTCCTGGAACAGCATCTCATGGTCAAGGAAACCTAAGCCCTTCTGTCAACTCCATCCTCACAGCCAGGCATTCTCCTCCAGGTTCATGTCTCTGCTCTGTCTGATTCAGAGCAGGGATTTGAATCAGGCTATCTCACATGAGTGCCCTGATCACTGGACCATTAGCTATTCTGGGGATTTCTCTCATATCCTCGACCTGAGAAACTTCCTAACGAAAGTTTAATGGAAACTGATTCATTTCTACGAAGAGGTTGTTTCAACTAACTTGCCTTTTCCAACAAAAAACTGTTTCGTTGAAAAAATCCTGAAGTGTTCTATGCATAAATATGAAAAAAATGCACTGAAGGGGAGTAGCTGCTTCTGTGAGAGTTAAGACAATGCACACATCCATCCATTCTAGTCAATATATATAAATCAGTAAAGTCATTTACTGCCTAGATTAAGTCAGTCAGGAATTACTGCATTGTAAGATTTGAAGACAGTTGCATATGTTTATATAAAGTAGAAAAACAAAACTTAAAAGTCTGAGCATCATTGAAAAGTATATTTAATACTTTCAAATTTAGTCCATAAACTAAAGCTTTTTTTGTTTCATGAGAATAACAGGAAGGTACATGTAGTGTTGTCACTACTCTATGTGGGATTGATATTTTGTTGTTGTTTTTCCCTAGGATTCCTAAGGGATCTGTGTGAGGTGTTACTGTATTTATTGCTACCTCCTGGAGACTTCCAGAACAAGATCATGCGATACTTTGTCAGGGTAAATTTAGGATTTATATTTCACCCTAATACTTCCAGTTATATATATTATAAAAGAGATTTAGATATAGACTTATTGTATGTGTTGTATGAAATGCAATCATCAGCTATTATATTAATACCAGATGACACTTTTCAATAGAATAGGTTAGATATATGTTTCATACGGAGGTGTTGACTTTTTATATGACATTGGTGAACAATTCTAGATGACATTTGTTAAGAGATATGAGTGACTTTTGGATGTGCAATAGTCACTGTTAAAAAGTCAATATTTACCGCTGATATCACTCAGTGGTTTTTGTGATACTGTAACTCTGATATACTTAAAATGGAAAATAACTGAGACTGCAGATACTATAGAAGGTAAATGTTTTTCAATGGTCACCATTAAATTTTTGTCCAACTAATATGAAAGTTCTTAAAATCTTATGGGAATGAGTGTTTCATTTATCATATTTCTCTAAGGTTCCTATTGCGTGGGTTTTAGCCCACAAAAGCTTATGCCGAAATACATTTATTAGTCTCTAAGGTGCTACAAGGACTCGTTGTTTTTGCAGACTAACACGGCTACCAGTCTGAAACCTGTGATATCTCGGTTGTCTTCCTTGAGGTCAGATGCCTAGTTTCTGTACTGGGCACACAGCAGACTAAGAGAGCTAACATTCTTTATTTATCACAAGAATTTATCTTTGGGTGTGGAGATTGAGTTCTGAGAAATAAATCTAATTTTCTTACATTTTTTATTTGAATTTGTTTTTAAGTTTGTTCTTAATATGCTTGAAGTTTCACATGGTACTCAAATAGAAGCTTTACATTGAATTCATAGTAAAATCTGATAGTTTTTTGAGTAAACCAGTTGTCACTTTTTAGATATAGAGGACAGATTTCAATTGTATTACATTTCATTTTTCAGGAAATCCTCGCCCGAGGAATTCTTCTTCCATTAATAAACCAGCTCAGTGATCCTGATTATATTAATCAGTATGTCATATGGATGGTAAGCTTTTTTTAGTGCTTCAGTAGGATTTCCAGAATATTAATCTGTAAGCACATTCCTATTCTCTTTTCCTATGCTCTCTAAGCATGGTTGGTTTAGCGGAAATACAATTTATAATAGTACATCATTAGAGTAAAAGTGGTAGTAATGCTATCATTAATGTTGCATAAGAATTCCCATTCTAATCCCTGCTTTGTGGCTTTATAACTTTCTCAAACTTAGAAACTATCATCCTGAAAGAACAAAGCTTGCTCTCTACCTGCAGATGAACTTTTTAAAAACGTTTTAGTAAAAATTGAGTACAATCAAATCGAGGAAAGTAATTTGTCTTCAAAAATTTATTTGTTTATGATTTTATAGTGAGGTGCAGGGGTCAGCAACGTGTCTGTACACAGACACAAGTGTCCATGGTAAACATTTTGAGGTCCATGTTTATTTTTTTTTAAATTGAATGACATAACTGCCCTCCCCCATGTCTGTTACTAAGTACAGTAATTTTGTCAAGTGTCCGTCGCACAGCATGGTGGTGCCGACCCCTGGTAAAGTGTTTTGAGAGATCTAGTTCTGCAGTAATCAGTATTTCTTGTGGAAATGCCTTAATTTAAAAATGCTTGTGAGAGTTGCATCAAAAATTTAGTTTCGGGTTGGAATAGACATGATGCATCTTAAATCACACTTTGCACATGCACAGTACTTCCTTAGCTGTGCATCGCGTTTAGGAAAGTCTTTACTTGCACACAACACAGTGAAACATTTAGTTGTAAGCTGATGTATAATTTAACATACATCCTGCTGTAAGGTTAAAACTGCATAGGTCCTAAGGCTCACAGTAGAGAGGTCACCTAAATTATGCACAAAAGGGCAGAGATAAAGTGCATATGCAACCTTATACTTTTTGTTTCCCGACTTTTAAGTGTTTAACTGCAACTTTAACATTCTCAATCATTTTTAATAGAGTAAGAGTAGACGGACATTTTTTATGGAGTGACAGATTTTGGTTGGTGGAAAACTATATTTGTAAGAATTTTGGGAATTGTTTTAGCCTTGCATGGAAAATTAAAAACAGTAACATTAGATCATAATACTATGATAAAGATTAATTCGGTAACATTATTAGTGATTCTCATAGCATGCCTCCAAATGAAGTAGTTTTCTTAAGGGCTTTAAGAATGACAGATGAAACAAAAACTAACAGTAGTTTAAGTACATTAGAAGCTGTCAGCCTGCGAAACAATCAGTGGGGCCACTGGACGATTGAGATGCTGAAGGAGCACTCAAGGAAGACAGGGTTGTTGCGGAGAAGCTAAATTAATTCTTTACATCAGTCTTCACTGCAGAAGATGTGATGGAGATTTCCACACTTGAGCAACTCTTTTTTGTTTTGGGAACTGTCCCGGATTGATATATAATTCAATTTTGGTGGTTTTGGAACAAATTGATAAATTAAACAGTAATAAGTCATCAGGACCATAAGTAACTCAAATATGAAATTGCAGAACTACTAATTGTGGTATTTAACCTATTGCTTAAATAAGCTTCTGGTGACTGGTGGATAGCTAATGTAACGATTTTTAAAGAACACTAGAGGGGCGATCTGGGCAATTACAGACTGGTAAACCTAACATCAGTACTAGGAAATGGGTTGGAACTATAGTAAAGAACAGAATTATCAGATCCAAAGATGAAAACAACATGTTGGGGAAGAGTCACAAAAGGAATCCCTTTTGTAAAGGGAAATCATACCTCACCAATATATAAGAATTCTTTGAGGGTATCAACAAACATGGACCAGGGTGATCCAGTTGATACAGTGTACTTGGACTTCCATAAAGCCTTTGACAAGGTCTCTCATCAAAGTCTCTTAAGCAAAGATATTAAAAGATGATAAAAGATATTACCTCACCCACCATGTGTCTCTAATAATATGGGACAAAGATGGCTACAACACCACTTCATACTTAAGCAAAGTAAGCAGTCATGGAATAAGAAGGAAGGTCCTCTTATGGTTCAGTAAGTGGTTAAAAGATAGAAAATAAATTATAGGAATAAATGGTCAGTTTTCACAATGGAGAAAGATAAATAGCATGATCCCCCCCCCCCCCCCATGGATCTATACTGGGATCAGTGCTGTTCAACATATTTATAAATAATGCGGAAAAGGGGTAAACAGCGAGGAGGCAAAGTCTGCAGATGATACAAAATTACACAAGATAGTTAAGTCCAAATCTGACTATGAAGAGTTACAAAGGGATCTCACAAAACTGGGTGACTGGGCAACAAAATGTCAAATGAAATTCAGTGTTGATAAATGCAAAGTAATGCATATTGGAAAACATAGTCCCAGCTATACATGTAAAATGATGGGGTCTAAATTAGCTGTTACCACTTGAAAAAATCTTGGAGTTATTGTGGATAGTTCTGTGAAAACATCTGCTCAGTGTGAAGCAGCAATCAAAAAAGCTAACAATGTTAGGAATCATTAGGAAAGGGAAAGATAATAAGACAGAAAATATCATTATGCCACTATATAAATCAAAGGTACTCTCTATTCCTACTCAAGATTCTCTTGTTTATGCATCCCACGACTGTATTAGTTATTTTGACCACAGCATCACACTGGGAGAGATCATGTTCAGCTTATTTAGTTACCATGACACTAAATTTCTTCAATGACATTGCTTCCCAAAACATAATCTGTCACCCTGTAAGTATGGCCTGCATTCTTTGTTCCTAGATGTATACATTTACATTTAGCTGTATTAAAATGCACATTGTTGGCTTGGTAAACTGGATGCAAGAGTGCTCTGCATTAGTGATCTTTCTCCATTATTTAGCAGTCCCCCAATTTTTGTGTTATCTGCAAACTTCATCAGTGATGATTTTTGGGGTTTTTTTTTCCTGGCAATAGATAAAAATGTTAAATAGCGTAGGGCCAAGAACTGATCCCTGTGGGACCCAACTGAAAACACACCTGCTCAGTGGTGATTTCCCAGTGTACGATTACATTTTGAGACTTATCAGTTAATGTATACTATATCATATTTTATATCATTCTAGTTTTTTTATCAAAATGTCATGTGGTACAAAGTCAAAGTATGTCAACACTATTACCTTTTTCAACCACATGTATAATCACATTTAAAAAATCAAGTTAGTTTGACGAGATCCATTTTCCATAAACCTATGTTGACTAGCATTAATTATATTATCCTCCTTTAATTCTTAATTGAATAACGTATCTGCCACTCCATTATCTTGCCCAGGATTGATGTTAGGCAGAAAGGCCTATATTATAGTTGTCTGAAATCAGACTCTTTCCAAATAAGTATTTCCAAAAAATAACTAAATGGCATGCTTTCTGAGAAATTTTGATTTTAGATTCCAATCAGGTTAAAAAGATGAATTTCCAATTTCTGAGACCAAAGTTGTGCTGCCCAGTTTCTAATAGGGTTAGAAAGCCCATCCATGGGATTTTATTAACTTCAAAATGTTTTTACTCTGGATTTATGATGAAAGTTCATGATGGATGTTTGTTCCACTTAATAAGGTGTCATCTATGAAGAGAGACAGCTTTAAATGAAAATCTTCCTGAGCTTGTCTTCCATGCTACACGTTACACTTACACACACACACACACACACACACACACACACACACACACACACACACACACACACACACACACACATATATTAAGGTTCCAAAGTTAAGCACTGAAAAGTTAAGAAATATCAGTATTAAGGTTGCTTGCATATGAATTATGACAGTTTTTAGTTTCATATTTTTCTACAGGACACCACATAACTCAGTGTGCAGAATGGATGGTATTCATACCTATGCAGCTATTCGATATTTTTTGATTTTTTTCAATTATTGAACTCCTTGTTCAATGCATGGTTGCGTGCTATTCAGAACCTGTGCTGAAGAAAGAATTAATTTCTCATGGACTTTTTTGGGGTGCTCATCGCAATAGCATTCGAGTGCATCACAAATATTTAATTTCTTTTCACAATACCCTTGTGAGATGAGGTGGTATTACTATCTCAATTTTATATATGGGGAGTAGCAGCACAAAGAGATTAAGGTCAAAAATAGAATAGCTTGGAATGGAAATTCTAGTTCCCATGGGAATTCTGACACTTTGAAAGACATCTCATTCTGATTCAGAATGAAAATCTGAAATTTCTGGCAAAATGAAAATTTAAAAAATGCAATTAGGGACCATCAAAAAGTTTTGTTTAGTGTCTAAATGCATCATTTCAATACTGTCATTTTGTATAGACTCTCTATATTATATTTAGTATTTGAATATAAAATAAAATTTTAATATAATTTGAAACAAAATATTAGAACAGCATGTCAGTTGCAAACATTTTGTCATTTTCTTGACAATTTTCAGTCCTGCAAGATGTTTCAATCTCAACTAACTGCATTTTTTCAAAGTAATCAACTTCCATTGAATTTTTTTTGATTCACTCTAGTCAAAAGTATCAACTAATTTTGGAGGCCCAGTTTGAGACAACTACAGCCTGATTCTTCAGAAGATGTAGCACTTCATATGTTCAAATCACAGCTCCCGTTGACTTCAATTGTGGCTATGAGTACTTAGCACTTCTGCTAATCACGTCCCAGGCTCTCAAGTCAGGCAGTCTAAAAATGAAGAACATACAGTTAGTAACAACCTGTGAAAAGTTTGTTTAAATTACTTGTCCAGCATCACACAGGAACTCTGTGGCAGAGGCAGGGATTGAATCTGTTTCTCAAAGGGAGCATTCAACTGCCATAAGCATTAGACTGCCCACTCTCTGCTTTCATCCCTACTTTAGGTTGCTCAATTTATGGTGCGTGGACAGTACATTGCCTACCAGAGCATTTCATAAGGCCCACGGCCTGCTTCAACACATTATACTAACGGCTAATTTATTAGTATTTTCTCGTCATGTTTAAATCCTTCTAGTTTACACAAGTGTGTAACTAGACAATGTTTCTATGTACAGTAATCTGTCTACATATGAAACAAGCTGAACCTAAAATATAAATCAATACAAGTGACTTTAAATCTTATTAAAATATGTAGAATCTGTTTGGCCCACACAGTTTTGCTTACGTTTGCTAAGGTTGTGCTTACGTTTATTTGGTCCTCCTGTGTAATAAAGTTGGGCACCGCTGCTTCATTCACTATACACCTTCCAAGGCACTTAGCCAGTACATGGGGTTGCCTGTTCTTCATGTTCCCCATTGTGTGCTACAAGATGCGAGGGCAGCCTTGCCCCCTGCTTTTCTTGAGCAGGTCCTGTGGGAAGATACTCCTGTCACCCATGGCTTTCTGGAGCTTATCGTTGCCTCCCTCATTCCCCAGTACACAGGCTGGGCAGTGTGAAGGCCATCCGGCTGGTCTGTCTGTGAACTGCACCTAGAGAACACCTGTATGCACTCATGCTCCATACCATCCAATTCCTTGCCCTCATGTCCCGCCTTGACACCAAGTGGTGGGACCTGCTGCCACCTGCGGAGGATGGGGAGCCCTCATGGGCAAGCCTGTACTCCACCCTGGTCCCATGGGCCACTGAGGATATTAGTTGGTGGCTCCTCTGTGCAGCTGATGGCATGGTTCATGTAGTCTTCTGAAACCTACCCCTTCTGTGTCAAGAGGGAGACCTTGGGGCACATCTATGAAAAGTGCATCAGACTGCAACCCCTCTTCTGACTCCTCCAGAACCTCCTCCTGAGGTTTTGGCTGCATTTTTTCTGGCATCTTATATTTTCACATCCTATCCATGGCTCTATAAAGTCATAAAACCTCCTTTATCAGCCTCCTCCTGATGCTGCCCAAGATGACCACCTACCAGACCAGGAAGAGGAAACTTATGGCTCCTTGGACTCCATTGAGGTGCAGTGGGTGCTGTCCGGGGTTCTCAGCTCAATGTTCTCATCTGGATCCCCTGTTTTAGCCCTATGACCCTTGCTCCCTTAACTGTTTTTTTTTTCCGTTTGTTGTCCCCCTTAATCTGGGTTCAGTGGTTCCTTCCCCGTTGGTTGAGTGGATCGGCCTTTAGTTCTGGGTGGGGTCTAGGCCTGCCCATCCCAGTATCCACAGTGCATGCACACCTTCCAACCTCTGCAATAATTATAGCAGGGGTCAAACAGACAACAGGCTCACTCTGAGCCCCTGATTTATCCCCAGAGCAGCTCTGTTCTGGGCTCTGAATGATGCAAAGAAACTGTTTAAAAAAAAAAAAAAAGAAGTCGTCATGCAGTTGAAGACTGTATCATAATGCACACACACCAGAGGGCCAAATTAAGGTTGTACAATGAACCTTCATTCTGGCATTTTCTAACTTATGAGTGCTTGACTTTGCAACTTCATCTTTTAATATCTTTTTTTGTGTGTGTAATGTCATAGGTAAGGATATGATTTAATCATGGAGGTCATGGATTCCATGACTTTAATGAACCTCCATGACTTCTTCAGCTTCAGCCTCTACCGCAACATGCTCCTCCCTCCATTATTTTTAATAAAAGTCAGACAGGCTGCGGGCTTTGGTTAATTTTTGTTTTTTGCCTGCAGCCTGTCCCTGACATTTACTAAAAATAACCATGACAAAATCTTAACTTAATAGGATTTAAAACAAGCAAAGTCAAACAGAAATTCCATCATGTCATGTTGACACTCACAGAAGTAATCAGCAGGATTGGAACCTACTGATCTTTAAGATCCTCAGCCACTTGACATCATGGTCTAACTGGTAGTGGTAGTAGTAAGTTGTCATCTTCTATGTGGAACAGCAGTAGATGGGGATGGGTTTTGGGGATGTTTGCTCACAGCAGAGGAATGGTGAAACTTGGGAATCTTAGATTCCATTCCAGGCTCAGGAGGGGAGTGTTGCCACAGACTTTTCTGCCCATTCCCTCCAAGTTCAACTCTTTTTGCTCCCCCCAACCTGTCCTCAGTCTTCCACTGTCCTCTCTTCTCTTCGTTTCTTGTCCCAGTGAGTGCCACTTTCATCACCTTGCCAGCCCCAGTCTCCCCTCCTCATCATTGTATCATCCCACTGAGCTCCCCATCCCAGTCTCCTCGTCCAGCCAGTCCCAGTTCCGCACATACCTTGGCTCCTTGTCCTCTGGCTCCTTGCCCAGCCAGACTCCCTGTCTCATTTTCTGCCCCGTCCCTTCTGACTCTTGTCCCAGTCCATTCCTGTCATCCTCCTGCAGGTCTGACTCTTGTCTCCTCCCCTTTTAATCAGGCAGGTTCCTTCTGCATACTGTCTGGGGCCAGCAGAGGGATCATTGACAGCACAGGAGAGAGAGAGTCTCCCTGAACTCATTTCAAATGTCTGGACCTGGCACAGTAGCTCAGAACTGCAATTGCAAGGAAAGCCCTGCTTAGCCTCAGGCTAGACCATGCTAGACAAAACCTTTGGAAAATGTAGCTGCTGAAATCCAAGCTGTCTCTACTGCATGTGCTCAAACTTTCATTTTTCAAGTCTTATAACTTAGTCAAATTTAGGCAGATTTTCACAGACAACCCAGGGCACATCCCTAAAACAATGTCTGCCCCAGCAAATTTCAAGTCCCTGCTCCAAAGCAAGTGGAGGGGGCTGGAGAGACTTTCAAAGAAAATGTTACCAGACTTTTTTAACATGGTGGCTTAAAGGTGCCTTAGCTCACCTTCCCCCTGAACTGCAAGTTCTCAGTATCTCAACTTTTGTTTTAGCATGTAGAGAGAGACCTCTAGGTCTGTAATATCCAAGAAGGGGATTTTAAATGTTAGGTCTTAAACTTTCAGAATTTTTATGTCTTCTGAGGTGAAATATGTCTTGGTTGTCCATGGGACCATTCCTGTCTTAATAAACAATTGTACACATCCCCACTCCTTACAGTTCTGACCTTTTTCCTTGTAGAATGTGGGGAAATCCTTAAATGCTGCAGGGTCTTTATATCATTCCTGATGCCAGGGACAAAAATTCAAAACACACAAGTGTGAATTTGTATGTGATAGCAAAATGACAGAATTTGTTACTTTAAACACGGCAGGCACACAATTACTGTGGGTCCCCACAATCTGGTCTTGCTTCTTCTGAACAGTTTGCTTCTTCCTAATTTAAAACCAAGTTTAGAGCTCTAAACTACCACAAGGATTTATGTCTCCATAGATGGCACAATCCTAAGAAAGCAGTTTGAATTTCATGGCTGCCATGAATTGTGATGCTCTTAAAGTGATGGCACTTTACAGTATATGTTAAAATTACAATTTTCCCTTTACTGTCTGATTCCAGTTCACTATGAAGAAACATACACTATGCATAGATTTTTCTCTTCTGCATTATTTAGGTTGTACATTTTCTGATTATTTCAGATTCGTGATTCCAATTGTAACTATGAGGCCTTCATGAATGTTATTAAATTAAGTGACAATGTAGGAGAGCTGGAAGCGGTAAGAGATAAGGCTGGAGAAGAATTGCAATATCTTCGCTCCTTAGATACAGCAGGAGATGGTTAGTATTTTTATTTTAATGAAGAAATAAAATAGGCAAAAGCTAACAGATTTTTATTTTTTTTTGTAATTACAGGAAGTGTATTAAAATGTGAACTCTTACCTTACTAAATAGTGTTAATTATGAGTGCTATTAAAATGTTATGTGAAAGATTCAAACCTGAGTTTTCTCTGATGCGCAAGATCAGACTGATTGCCTCCATCTGTATTCCCCTTTCTGTGGTGGCCGTTATCATGCTTTCTAACAGTAATTATGTGTCTTGATAGATCTTGTTCTAACAACATTAATCTTTTAATAAAAGTCAAATGACCTGGTTGAAACCTGCCTGACTGGTTCTGACTTTCAGTAGTGCTTCATCTATTGATGATGGATTACTCTCAACTTTTTAAATAATAACTGAAAGTTATGTTGAGGACGGAAGGAAAAAGACTACTTAACTGCAATTCAGTTCTTCCTGTAGAAATTAAATTTAAAAAACCCAGTTCACTGTCAATATTGACAGTGATATCCATTCTGGTAGGTGTCCTTACATAAGAACAAAACAAGAAAAAAGATTTGTATCTTTTAAAAGTGTTTAAATTGATAATATACTTCGTCAATTGTTTAATCACTAGTTTGTTTCTACTTCAGTCCTCTTTAATCTTAGTTCTTGGGGTTTTTTTCAGATATCAATACTATAAAAAATCAAATAAACAGCTTATTATATGTTGTTAAAGTATGTGATTCAAGAATACAGAGGTTGCAGTCAGGAAAAGTAAGTACTATTTTTCTATTAATACTCTTTCTGATGTTTGTTTTTAATTGTAACTAATGTGAAATTGTTAAAGACTTGCTAAAGATTGTCACAATATCTCTCTAGTTCATTAAGGGAAAAATATGACTGTAGCCCTTGAGTTTATACTGTTTAATATATATATTGACTATATTGAACAGTATACTGAGCAATTGTGTAGCTAAAGTTGCACCAACATACTTTCAATTTTATATGGAAAATTCACCTACCAGAGCTTCTGTTAGAAAATGTTATCTATTATAAATATATTTATATATTATAAATATATAGCTATTATGCTACATATGACTATTGCCTATTTCAGATTTCTTTTCAAACCTTTAAAAATCTTGAATATATTTTTTAATGATCTTGGTTTTAAACTCTTCAAATTAGAAAAGAACTGAAGTAAGCTGCATAGCTGACTAATGAAGTTAAGAATTAAAAGAAAACAGTTTCTCTGACACATGAGTTCAGCCTCCTGGGGTTTAGCTTCTCTACATCATCAACTGAATTCCTGCCTCTGATTAGGAAGTTCATGCAACAAGCAGCTCAGTCTGGAGGCCCTTAGACCAAGTCCCTGTTTTTCAGCTGTAGGAGTTTATAATGTTGCTGCATATTTATTGGTGGTAGTGTTCTCTTTTGAAGTACAGTTTGTTGTTCAGACTGTCACTTGTTTAAAAGTACCAATGGTATTTTGCACTGCTTGGAAGTTTTTGTGGGTCAGAAATTGGTCCGACTTCCTTCCTCTGTTCTAACAGCCTCTCCAGTTGCCATCTAGTCTCTAGCCTCTACTTTTTGTTACATTTGAGAAACTGATGGCATTCATACTGTAGCATATCTGACTTTGTCCTGTTTCTTGGGACTCCATCAATTTGAGCTTTAAGCTTGGATGGGGCATAAAGATGATGTGGGTTGTGCTTATTGACCAGCACAGTACCTAACACGAAGGGCTCTTGTCCATGGCTGAGGCCCCTGACACTAATACAATCAATAAAATAACTAATGGAAGTCAGATATCAATGGATCTATATCATATTATATATCATGGACTGCTGATGAATTGGCTGCAGAATTTGAGGTGGTGTCAGATAATTTTTAAGTTGGCTCTAATTTCTTTAGAAAATATTTCAGAAGGTTGTGATGCCCATTTTCTTATCTTCACACTTAGTGGCCACTTTTGAACAGTTAGGTTTAAAATACTTGCCCACAGGAATTCTGTGGCAGCGTCAGGGATATAATCCAATTCCCCGGAGGGCATGAATCATCTGTGCTGTAAACAAACACTGTTAAGTACAAACAAAAAATTGCAGAGATAGCAGTGATCCTGTAAACTAGCATTTTAAAAACCAACCAACCAAACCGCAAACAGCTTGCTGAATTTAAAGTAAATCTGTTTACATTATATAAACACTTTTTGGTAGTAATTTAAAAAAAAAATCATTTTTATTAGCTTTTTATATTAACTTACCAATGCTGTATCCTATATTCTACAGGAAATAGATACTGTGAAACTGGCAGCAAACTTTGGAAAACTTTGCACAGTCCCTCTGGACAACATTCTGGTAGACAATGTTGCACTACAATTTTTTATGGGTAAGAAAATGCTAACTTTGAAAAAAAAAGATTTATTTTTTTCTGAGGTAAGAACATGCGTATGAACTAATACACATTTGTGTCTTGTGCCATAACTGTACATGATCCTTTTCGGAGGGAATTGAAACTTAGGCTAGGTCTACACTAACCCCCCCTGTCGAACTAAGATACGCAACTTCAGCTACATTAATAACGTAGCTGAAGTCGAAGTACCTTAGTTCGAACTTACCTGTGGTCCAGACGCGGCGCGCAGGCTCCCCTGTCGACTCCGCCTACTCCGCTCGTCGAGCTGGATTACCAGCGTCGACGGCGGAGCACTTCCTGGTTCGATCCCGCGCCTCCGACGCGAGAGCTAAGTATAGACATACCCTTAGTCTTTGCCATGATGAGTCTAGGTTAAACTGATATTATTCTTAGCTTCATACTTTATGTTGAAGTCAGTTTTTGAAAGAGTTTTCAGACATAGTGATTTAACTGCAAGACTGATTCAGTGAATGTTTACGGTGGTGTCACTTAAGTTTCTTTTGAACGATTCTACCTGTCTGAGAGATTCCTTCCCTGTTAAATAAGGAATATTGCTCGAGCTGGTAACCTCTCTTAAATTGAACACTTTTTTAAAATTATGACCATATTGCTTCAGAGATGACTGGTACCTGCCGTGACCCCTCCCTGCAGTTCCCAGCTGTTTTACTGCTGCCTTTTCCCACGACCGCAGCTTGCAGCTCACCAGTTCCAGGAGCTGCCACACAGGGAGGGGGCCCAGCCAGCAAAACCTGGCAGAAATCTCGGGGGGACGGGACATGACCCCACATGCACCCCCATGTGTCACCTCTGCATGGCCTCATACTCTAGGTAGTCCTATTGAGACTACTTGTAGTAGTATCCACTATGCCGGAATTTGGAGGATTTCAGGACTTGTAGAAGGCTCCAAAATGTCCTTTGTTTAAAGATATTTTTAAAAAGCAGCAGAGTTTTAATATCCCTAAAATGTATTCATATGCAAGAATAAGAATGTCTGTCTTTAGACTGTTGGATTCTGCAGTAAATCACAACATTGATAAAGGAGTGAAGTTCATTTACAAGTTTCACATACTGTCAGTTTATTCTGTTGTGCCCTGACATTGCAAGGATTAAATAAAAGTTAACCTTTAGACTTCTGTGAAGGGACCCAATTTTACTGCAGGTTCAATTTCCTCTTGGCTCCTACCATGCTGCACAAAGTCGTATTATATCTCGCATGGCTGTGGCTACAATTAAGATGTGATGTGTTCATAAATATAAAACAGCCCTAGTTCTATACTTTCCTCCAGACTTTGCTTTTTGATGAAGTCTTAGGAGTATCCTATCGGGCGTGTTGGGGGGCGTTTCTGACAGTGACTCTGTGCGTGTCAGTGTTATAGTCTTATCCAAAACCATAATCAAATCCTGAAGCTTATTCCTAATTTAGTTAATGTTTCTGACCTAGTCGCTTTTTACATCAGGATGCATGAGTTCTTAAGATGTGTTTTTATCCTAACAGGTATAATTACAATAATGATGATTGATTTTGTAGATTACATGCAGCAGACGGGAGGCCAAGCACATCTCTTCTTCTGGATGACAGTGGAAGGGTACAGGGTTACAGCACAGCAACAGCTGGAGGTGTTACTAAGCCGGCAGAGAGATGGAAAACATCAGACTAATCAAACCAAAGGCCTATTAAGAGCAGCTGCAGTTGGAATTTATGAGCAGTACTTATCAGAGAAGGTAGGAATATTCTTTTTTGAAATAATTTACTAATTTTTGAATTGCTAAGTATTTGTGGAATGTTGTTTTAAAATGTACACTGCAGTGTCAGAACTCTTAGTTGAATGTAGAACAACCAGAAGCTAACTCCCTGTGAAATAGATGTGGTGAAAAACTTGTTACAAGAAAACAGATGTGTTGCAGTTGATACCTAAATGATTTCACTTGCATCAAACTTAGGGTAAATAGTTCCTGCTAGCAGGTCTTTAAAGGGATGCTGGCATTCGCTCTGATGACTGCCTGTCCTGTAAAACACAATGCATATAAGGTACTCAAAAGTTGGTTGACTTAGACGAAGAAAAACAAATTGAAAACCTAAAAGCCGTCATCCTCTGCTCATTCGAGCTCCATCCATAAGCAGGCATTTTGAGCGTATGCTTGAGGGTGACCTAGCCTGTATCCTAGATCCTGCTCCCCTGTTATTTTCCAACTGTCTGTCCCCCTTCCTCCCTGCCTGGGCCTCTATAACATCGGACCGGTGAGTCATCAGCACAGTAGCAGGGGGATATACTCTCCAGTTTATTTCTAACCCTCCCCATCCCTCTTCAGGGACCCTTCTCACTAGCATCTGCTCGTTCAGGAGGTGCAAGGCCTTCTGAAGCTGGGAGCCGTCAGAGAAGTCCCACTGTATTTAAGAGGCATGCAGTTTTACTCCCGCTACTTTTGATGCCAAACGGGGTCTGTGGCCCATCCTCGACCTGTGGAACCTCAACAAGTATCTCAAGAAGTTGAAGTTTCGCATGGTCTCCCTGCCTCCATCATTCCTTCCTTGGATCTGGGAGACTAGTATGACGCCCTCAATTTTAAAGAAGCTTACTTTCACATATCGATATTCCATGGTCACAGACGGTTCCTATGTTTCATAGTTGGGACCGCCCACTGCCAATTTTGCAGTGTTCTCATTTGGCCTGGAAACAGCACCAAGACTGTTTACAAAATGTGTATCGGTGTCGGGGTATCCAGTTTTACTCACACCTTGACGACTGGCTCATCAAGGGCCACTCCAGGGCCCAAGTCTAACACAGCATTGAAATGCTGCAAGCCATTTGTCGGGCTCTGGGCCTGCTGAGAAATGAACATAAATCAACGTTAGTCCCAGTCCAATGGATAGAGTTTATCAGGGCGGTACTCAACTCTACCCTAGCCAGAGCGTTTCTGCCAGAGGCCAGCTTTGGCAATTAGAGGAGACATTGCCCTAGTGTCACAGCCAGCCACTCACCATGGCCCGGGTCTGTCTCAGACTATTGGGTCACATGGCAGCATGCATGGATGTCGTCCGCCATGCGAGACTCAGACTGTGCCCCCTTCAAATGTGGCTAGAGGCAGTCTGCTCCCCGGCCAGACATCACCTGGACAAGGTCATCGTGGTCCCTCTGAAGGTATTTACCTCTCTGCAGTGGTGGACTCACCGGAGATTGGTGCTGAAAGAAGTGCCGTTCGAGAGTCCACGACCCACAGTCTCCCTGATATCGGATGTGTCCAACCTCGGTTGGGGAGTGCATCTTGGTACGCTGTGGACTCAAGGGACATGGTCTCCAGAGGACCTGGCGTTGCATATAAATGTCAGGGAGCTCAGGGCCATCTGTCTAGCCTGCGGTGTCTTCCTTCCCTAGCTGTTGGGTTGGGTAGTGCAGGTGTTGACGGACAAACGGCCTCGATGTTCTATGTCAACAGTCGGAGGGAGCACGCTTGTCTGCTGTCTTCCAGAAGGCCATCTGCTTGTGGGACTTTTGCATTCAGCATGCGATCCACCTGGAAGCCAAGTATCTCCCTGGCATCCGCAACACGCTGGAGGATCGTCTCAGCAGGTCCTCCTTCTCTCACCCCTTGTGGTCTCTCCACTCAGAGGTCATCGAGGCACTCTTCTGGAAGTGGGGGGCTCCCTGAGTGACTTGTTCGCCACCAGGCAGAACAGAAAGCGTCCTCAGTTCTGCTCTCTCCAAGGTCTTGGCAGAGGCTCCCTTTCCAATGCATTTTTCCTGTCATGATCGGGAGACCTAATTTATGCCTTCTTGCAGATTTCGCTTATCAGCAAAGTCCTCTCAAAAATCAAGAGGGACAAGGTGCGGGTCATTATGATCGCCCCGGCGTGGTTCGGCATGCTCATAGAACTGGCTGTGGCAGCCCCATGGCCACTACCCAGCTGCCAGAGGATTTCGAATTGGATCACCACCTGCATCTATTCTTGTTACGAGTTGGCGCAGGCTGTGCTTCACCGATAGTGAAGGCTCACTCGACTAGGGCTCAGGCATCCTTGCCTGCCTTCCTGGCACATGTCCTTATTCAGGACATCTGCAGGGCTGCGACGCGGTCTTCAGTACACACGTTCATGACTCATTATGCCATCACCTAGTAAGCCAGAGATGATGCTGCATTTGGAAGAGTTGTGTTGCAATCGACACATCCATGAATTCCTACCCGCTTCCGGTGGTACAGCTTGGGAGTCACCAATTTGAAAGCATTCAAATTTATTCTTGAGATTTAATATTGGATAATAATTCAGAAAATTTCACGATACACGAATGAAGATATTGAGAGGCATTTGAACTGTCTGTTCTCCCCTTAGAATCATAGACTCGTAGTACTGGAAGAGACATCAAGAGGTCATCTAGTCCAGTGCCCTGAACTCATGGCAGGACTAAGTATTATGTAGACCATCCTTCTCCCAAGTCTCCATGTTTTTGACTTACCTGTGGGCTTTGGTCACCTGCCCCCTTCAAACCTAGTTTAAAGCCCTCCTCACTAGGTTAGCCAGTCTGTAGCCAAATATGCTCTTTCCCTTCCTCGATAGGTGGACCCCATCTCTGCTTAGCAGTCCTCCTTTCTGGAACAGCATCCCGTGGTCAAGGAAGCCAAAGCTCTCCTGGCAATGCCATCCACGCTGCCAGGCATTCACCTCCAGGATGCATCTGTCTCTGCCTGGGCCCCTACCCTTGACCGGAAGGATCGGAGAGAGCACCCCTGTGCTCCCAACTCCTTCGCCCTTACTCCCAGAGCCCTGTAGTCACTTCTGATCTGCAGAGGCTCAGACCTTGCAGTATCATTAGTGCCCACATGGATGAGTAGCATGGGGTTCTAGTCAGAGGGCTGGATGATGCTTGACAATCCCTCCGTAACGTCTCGGATATGGGCCCCTGGCAGTCAGCATAGCTCCCGGGATGCTATGTCAGGGCAACAGATGGGTGCCTCCGTCCCCATCACGGAAGAGAGTCACCAACCACACTACCCCAACCACACTACCCTATGTTTCCTCCTGGGAATGGTGGCTGCGATCTCCCAGCCTTGGGGTACATGGCTTCTCCTCCGCCATTGCAGGTGATTCCTCATTACTCGTTGCCAGGGCACAATAACGGTTTTCTGTCACCATGGTGAGTGGTTGGGAGTAGGGGTGGAGTACTGCCTGCTGCCAGAGGTAACCAGCTGCCAGTGTCCTCCCTGTGACAGAGCTATATCCTCCCCTGGTGGTGTGACAGGAGCTACAGTCCTCTCTAGCTGGATAGCTTTCTCAGCCTCGGATGTCTCCATATGAATACTCTCAAAGAATTGCTCATGGGCACGAATGCTCCTCAGCCTAGCCACCTCCTAATGTAGCTCTCCTGCTTCCGGAGAGATTCCACCAGCAGGCACCTTTCACACTGGATGGTCCCCCCCCCCAGCATGGCTTTCTGAGAGTGGGAAATGGAGGCCACAGTCTCTGCAAATCCACACCAGGATCTGGGTAGAGGCATCCACGGTTAGGCCATCTGCTTGGATACAGGCGCAGGTGGAGGAGACAGGAGCAGGGTTGGCACTGGCGATGTGGCCCTTCCTAACCATAGCAATTATATTGCGTCTTCCTCCCACAAACCTCCCACTCAAACTCCTCTTTTTGCGCTCCCCTTGATTCATATAACTCTCATAACTGAATAGCAGCTGTATGCATGCATCAAAGAGTAAAATGCCACAGAGCATTTTAGGTTTGATTTCAATAACTGTTGCAGTCTCATTACTTAGTGTGTTTCTTATTTATAGCCCTATTTTGTATTAAGGCTGGGGTTTAATTTTTTCAAATGGAGTAAGTTAAACACTACACGCATTGATTTAGATCTCTGTGACAGGCATCTCCAAGAGTTAATATTGATGACTCCATGGTAGCAAAACTGGCAGAAACATTGAACCATGAGGAACCAACACCTGAAATCTTCGATGACATTCAGAGAAAGGTATAACACATTCACTCTTTATTTAATAGGAATTATTGAGACTCATTACAGCAAAGTGGATTGTTTTAAATCAAAATGATTTAAATTGCTGAATTTAATGATTTAAATCAGCAAGCAGGAAACCTTGATTTAAATAGTTGATGTTAATCATGTTTTGCATTTGTATTTTTAGTTAAGACAAAAACAAGAACCAAGGTGGGGTTTTTTTTGTTCGTTTGTGGTAACCATTAAAACAGATGGACTTGCAATTGAATACAGCCTTTACACTAAATTTGGTGGTACTTGTTACTAACCAGGAAGATCTATTATATCTATGGTCATTTATTTAAGTAGCTATGTAGCTTGACTTACATATATTCAAATTCAGAATTTTTCCTTTTTTTATTGTTAGAAAATGTTGAATGATTCATTTTTGTTAATACATTTTTTCCTGTTTTTTGTTGTCAAAACAGCATTTTAATTTATTGAATTAAATAAAACTACCTTAAATATGCTGGATACATATATGTTTATCAAAAACTGATATATTAAAGGAAGTATTATCTGTAGTTAGTGAATTGAACTGATTGTTTCTGGTCACCATGTCCTTCAAGATTTTAGAACTAGTTAGCTTTCATCCTCTTGGACCTAGTTTTTTATTCATAGAATAGAAGAAGAAATCAAGCATTCCTGCTTTTTCAAATCCCAGTTGGTTTCTTAACTTTGAATGGATTAGCCATTGAACTGAAGTAGTTGAATAATCCGACATGAAGAAAATATTCTTTCTACCGCAGAAGAAGCTTTGCTGTAAAAAGCTGGTTTAGCCCTTCATTAAAGGCTGGTTCCAGGTGCTTAACTAGTGACTTCCACCTGTTCAGGAGTTTGACTTCCTTTACAACTGGGCAGCAAACATACTGCTCAATATTTATTTTTGTATTTAATTTAAATGATTTTAATAGCCTATATTAAGGCCTAAATTTATTATAATCTATCAAATTCAAATTTAATTTTGAATAACTTTATTTGATTAAATAAGCTTGTAATTTAATTTAAATAAAAAAAATTATTGATAGTTATTCCCCCCCCCCCCCCCCCCGCCCTACTACTGTATTTATTGGCAACAATCAAACTTGTCTTCAATTTTCATTAAAAAATTAGTCACTCCAAGGTATCTAAGATTCAAATTAGTCATCCTAATCCATTTTACAGTTCCAGTACACAGACCTCATAACTGGTTCATTGTTTTAAAAGCAAGTGGGGGAAAAAAGATATACATATGAGAGTAATTTTTTGCATTGTTATAATTAGGGTGATACCTGTGTGTTAAAGCTCCAGTTTAGGAAAGCATCTTTATTGAGGACCACATTTAACATGTGCTTAAGTGTGACTACTTTTAATAATATCATCAAGGTAAGGATGGGTTAGTAGATTTTTTTTGCCTGAGCTAAGAAATTTTTAGGCAAGTTTTTTGTTGTTGTTGCAAGGATGTTGCTATTGCAAAGAATAACTTCCAGAAAATATTAGGGAGCCATTAGATGTGAAAATCTGCACTGCAGTTAACAAGGGAAAAAACAAAGGGGTGACATTTTTTTAACCTTATATACTGGTAAACAAGATTTTTGTCTGGTTGAGCAGATATTCTCTATCAGGGCCGACGAGGCGTGGGGGAAGCCGGTACAAATTACCGGGGCCCGGCGGGCCAGAAGGGGCTCCAGGGCCCAACTATGTTGCATATGTTTTTGTCTTTCTCGGTAGTCTCATTATCATTTGTATACCAGGCAAGGCATATTTGGGTTTTTTTGCACATCAATACAAATCCTGTGTAAAGATTTTTAGCCGGTCCGCCCTTGCTGGGGGGCCCGAAAAAATTTTTTCACCAGGGCCCGAACCCACTCTCGGCGGCCCTGTTCTCTATACTTTCAAAGGGAAATATTATTAGAACCAGTAATATCAAACCTTGTTTTAAAAGTGTATTATTAACTGTGCTTCATGTGAACCAAAGCATTTGTATAATACAGCAACAGAATTTAAAGAAAACCCCCCAAAAGAGGGTGTGTGTGAGAGAGATATGTGCACATAAACAATTTGGCATGTAGATTTTCATAAAAATGTGTATTTAGAAACTTGTTAACTATTAGCTTGGGTAATCTTGGTATTTTAATTCAATAAGGTATATGAATTGATGCTGCGGGATGAAAGATTTTACCCTTCATTCAAACAAAATGCACTGTATGTGCGCATGTTAGCTGAACTGGATATGCTGAAGGATCCTAGTTTCAGAGGATCAGATGATGGGGAAGGAGGTGAGGTCATGAACTATTACTTTTCCTTTTTAGCTTTGTATTTCCACTCAAACAACCAGAATTTTCAGTCTGACTTTTCAAATTATAAATGTGTATTGGTTTGCTGTATTGCCTTCCCACATTCCGTTCTACATGGTCACCATGTCCTTCAAGGTTTTAGAACTAGTTAGATCTTATTCTCTTGGACCTGTTTTTTTATTGATAGAGTGGAAGAGAAAAACAAGCATTCCAGCTATATGTGGAGTTTTAAAAGAGTTACACATTTTATTTAACTTTATTAACTAATGTTAAACAGTATTTAGATTTAATTGTATTAAATTAAATGTATAAAGTATGTCACAGATGACAAACTTATAGACACATTGTAATCCAGTTATTGGTATGTATTTAATAGCTATCTTTATCACTGATCCTTGTGATGAACTGAAGCTTGAGATTTTTACATTTAGATTCCTGATTTAGCTGATTTTATATAAAGCTGAGTGAAAGCTTGCCCACTAGAGGCACTGGATAAAATAAATATCTAGCTTTAACTCAGATTTTCTCCAGATACGTTACGTGAAGGGGAGTGATGAAGTTTGCCAACTCACTTCCAAATCAGCCTCTATGGTGATGTCGTCATGTCCTGACATATTAAGCAATATGGCTCATTTTATGAAAGTGTGTACATTGTTGTGTGCATGACTACACACGCATTGTGTGTGTACCACTTATTTGTGAGTATAAAATGTGTCATGAAAATGCATGAGATGTGGAGTGTTCTGAAGGCTCTCTAAAAATTTTAAAATGATCACTACTATAGCCACTTCTAAACAGGAAGGGCTAGATTTCATTGAGGAATAAAGATCTTAATTCAATAACTCGTTAAAAACTTCGTTTTTATAGCTTCGGGCCATTGTTCCTCATCACTGTATCATCTGGCCTGGGAATAGCTCCCTTTATTTTATATTTTTATCTCAGACTATGATCCTGTTTCCCGAGTTATCTTATCTTATCTTTTTCTAGATTACAGTTTTAGCCCCGTGTTTCTCTTATAACTTATACAAAATGGTACAAGGTTCGAGGATGACTAAACTTACATAACGTTTTAGCCTTACCAATATAATGGAGGCTTTAAAAAAAACAAGAGATGCTAAAATTTCTATACATATACACAAAGTAGAGAGACAGCTGAAGATGAAAGATGTAATTGTGTACTTTTCTGCCCTCTAGTGGTGGTCTGTAGCAATGTCTGTAGAAGAATAAATTGGAGACCTGTTTGATGTCATCATTTATACTTCTGCCAGAATCGTTTTTCACTACAATATATTGTCCAGTGTTTGTCCAGTTTTAAATAGCTCAGTTGATGGGGCTTTCCCTACTGTCTTTGAGAAGGTCATGTCAGTCAAACACAACCCAGGGTATTTTGTCAACTTTTCTTCTTCATCCCCAAACTATTTGACGTACCCCTTTATATCTACCCATTCGTGTGATTTAAAGTTTGCATGTTTGTTATATCCTTTTTAGTTATTTGACCCAGCTTCACAATCTGGTTCTTACAATTCATATTAGTGACTCTGTTCCATTAATAATTTTGTTTCCTCAGAATTCCCTTCAGTTTGTGGACATCTCTTTATTATTGAAATGCTCCATGAATGAATGTAGTGTTCTAGGTGTTGTCTCACTAGTGCGATATAAACAAGGAACTTATATTATCTCCAAATTTGATATTGAATGCAGTTTTGCTAGCATTTTATTCTCTTTATTTAGATATTTCTCATTATTTTGTATTAATAAAAATTAGTGATAAAATTGATTACCACACCTTAGTTCCATTCATGAGAGATATTGGACAATACCATGTTTATATTTTTTCTATGGTTCCAGAATAAAATTATTTATTTTAAAATCTTTATTTGTAAACTCTATAATGATAAATAGATTACAGAAATTTCCTTTATTGATGTTCTGATATTGTTTTCACATTCATTGAATCATATTCCATGTTTGGTTTTTGCTGCTAGCAGACTGTCCAGATATTTCATAATGAAAGCCAATTCGTGGCTTTCTTGTGGTACAAATACAGTGGCTTTTTTGTCCTTGTATGATGAGGCAAGAATAATAAAGTAAAGAAGAGCTAACATTTCCATGTAGACATTAGTGTGGGACTTCCTTTGTGTGTATGCTAGCCCCAAACAAAATCCTTTGTTGGTGGGATGTGCACTGAGAAACTTTAAGCAAACATAGTTTTTACAAGAAGTAAATAGGTTAATGCAACTTTCAAATACATGCCATAACAACCAAACATCACATGAATCCAAGTGCATTTGGCTATTCACGTGCATGATAAAATCCCTTGCACATCTAACATATAACCAACCACAAATGTGCATACCAAACGGTGGCTATAGAGAGGGTGTGATCATGTGTATGTGGAGAGAGGGATGGCAGGTAAGTGAGAAATGGGGGAATTTGGGCTTTATGTATGAAGTTGGGGAAGTGATGCTTTATGTTGGGTGACAAGTAAAGGATGAAAAGGAGAAGAGGAATTGCATTCTGAGGCCAGGTCTACACTACAAACTTACATTGGTATAACTGTGTTGCTCAACAGTGTGAAAAATCCACATCCGTGAGCGATCCAATTATACCGACCTAACCCCCAGTGTAGACAGGGCTATATCAGTGGGAGAAGTTCAACATAGCTACTGCCTCTCGCAGAGGTGGATTAACTATGCCAATGGGAGAAGCTCTCCTATTGGCACAGTGGCATCTTCACTGAAGCGCTACAGCGGTGTAGCTGTGCTGCTTACATGTAAGTGTAGACCTGTCCTGAGGAACTACTGGATATTTGAGTGAAGTTTCTCTTTGCATCTCCATCCCAGACCCCCACTTCAAATCTTCCTTTTCCCCCTATAAGCCCCAGCCTCCCCCTCAGCCTCACCCCTGCCAGTACCTCTGTAAGCTGTTGTATGATGTACCTGGGGCACTGACGTGGGTTTGTGAGCGTATGGGAGGATGGGGGTTGGGCGGAATGCGTCAGGAAAATTGGGGAATTAAAGGATAGCCTTATCCCTAAACGCTCAGCCCTGTTTCCTTGCTCTGCGCTACCCTTATAAGAACGATGGCCTAATGCATAGGGAACTGGACTGGAACATGGGAGGCCAAGGTTTGGTTCCTGGCTCAACCACAGACTTCCTTTTGAGACCTTGGGCAATTCACTGAGGGCTTGACTACACAAACAATTAGTGTGTGACAAGCTGGGGTGTAAATCTACCATAGCCTGCTACCATTTGATCTACTGCCATTTCAAAACAGAACTTTTAGTGTGTGGTAGCAGGGTCCACATGGACAATTAGCATGCAGCAGGCTAGTGCAACGTAGTTTTACACCACAACTTGTCATTCATTAACTGTTTGCAGAGACAAGCCTTTAGTCTTAGTCACTCTGTGGTACCCTGATCCTCAGTTTCCCATCTGCAAAATGAGAGGAATGCCTTCTTATGTCACTATGCTGTTGTGCGAATAATGTCCATTAACTCTGGCAAGGCACTCTGATACTACAGTAACAAGCACTGTATGAAAACGTAGATAGAGACACCAGAGAAATAGTCAGTTTCTTTCCCTCTGCACCAAATTTTCAGTATTACGAGAGCTACTCCTGGTGCTGGTGTCCAGTGCTTTTCAGAGCCAAGGCAACAGCAATGAGCATTGCTTCTGTCCCTGCCTACTGATAGGTAGCACAAAAGCTTCACATATCTCATGCTCCTCAGCATCTCTGCTGAGCAGAACTGGTAGTAGCCACCAGAATATTGGCTTTTCCTTGAAATCGGATTGGTTACATCAGACAAGGGAATGATTCTTTCCAGAGCCGGCTCCAGGCACCAGAAGACAAAGCACGTGCCTGGGGCGGTGCCTTGTAAGGGGCGGCAGTCCGGGGATTCTTGGGGCATCCGGGTTTTTTTGTGGTGTTGGTTTTTTTGCTTCGGCAGTTCGGTGGTGGCCTTTTTTTTTTTTTTTTGCTTGGGGCGGCCAAAAAGCTGGAGCTGGCACTGATTCTTTCTGTGCTTAAATTTTAAAAGGGGCCTGGATTTGATGTATGATAGGAAGGTATATGGAATATTTGGAGATTCTAATGACTGATTCTTCAACTGGAACTGACCAAAAACGTTTTTTATGCAAGGTAGTTAACATTTGACCAAAGAAAAGCAGCTCTATTGTTCCAAGCAAAGTTAGTATGTTATATTTGGAGACTAAATTCAATAGCTAATGTAAAATATATAGGGATTTTAGTCAAACTTAAGGTTACTTTCATATTTGCACTTTTAACGCTTGACCATCTATGATGCCTCCATAATTAGACAACTTAAAGTGATATCCTGAACCTAAAATTACAAATTGTTCTGTAGTGTATGAATACTCTGTTCTTTTCTAGCTGCAGGTGCACACACATTTTCATGTAGATGTTGTGGTTGGAGCCTTTAGGAGCTTAGACACTTGGAATTGGGTGTGCGCCACAGGTTATTCATTTTTCTTTAATGTTTTGTTGTGTTTCAGCTGAAATGATTTTATTTCTATTGCACGACTCTTAGATGCAGCAACTGTTTATAAAGTATTTTCTGAATTCTAAATTGATCTTTTTCCTGCAGAATCTTTTAATGGGTCCCCGACAAGCAGTATAAATTTGGTAAGTGCCTTGGGCTTTTTTCGACATTATAGAAGCCTTATAAAATAGTTTAAAGTATGTAGACATGAGGGTTTTGATTTTACTGCAGTTGCTTTTCAGAAAACATAAGCCTTCCTTCCTTTTGAACTGATTAAGCAAACCTAAAATTGTTCATTTATCCACAGAATACAGATTTCCTTTTCAGCCCTTTCCCTGTGTTTTAAAACATGAACAATTTATTATTCTGTCTCATGGCAATGGGACACATTCATCTACAATTATGTTAATTTATGTAGAAACATGCATTCATTCCTAAATGATTTCTTAAATAGATATGAGCTTAAGCGAAAATGAAATACCTCTTACATTGATGGAGTACGTTGAAACCATGCAAATCTAAAAGGAATAATTTTTTTGAAAAATACTACACCTATAAAATTGTAAGGTTGCTAGAGATTATTAGCTTTCAAGATCTGTCTTGAACAAATTTAGAAGTTTGTAAATGAAATTCTAAATTCTGATTTACATTAGTTATACAAATAATTGTTCAAAATATATAAATATGAATATTGCAGATTTCAGTAGTTCAGTATTCCTTTTAGAATAAAATTTTTGAAATAGTTAATCAGAACCGAAGAACCACTTCAATTATTTGACTCCTCTGTAATTTTTAATAAATACTTGTAGCTGTGAAGTTTGTATGTGTTCCCACATTTGTGAAGGTAATAGTCACATAATAAACTTGTTTATCATACACTTTTGAGCACCTTTCCTGCCCTTTTGCCATTAATTTTTTCCAACAGGACTTATTCTAACATTCCAAATCCCTAAGCACATTCCACAGCTTCAATCCACAGCTATTTAAAAAAAAAAATCAGCCTGCCCAAGTATGCTTCCTCCTTTTCCTCTGTGTGTTCCCCTAAATTACACCTGGCTGAGGCCCAAGCAAAATTCAGCTGTGCTCCTGTGACTGTTTTCTGTACATAAGCGTGGTGACTTTGAAGCCCATCTCTCTGTTCTCAAGGAAAGAGATGGAAACCTTATACACTGGGGCTCAGCCCTTACTTCAAGTCTGGAAAGGCCTGAAATCTGAATTTTTACATTTCATTACATTTTCATGCCTAGCAAATGTTCTAGGTAGTTCTTTAGGGGATTCTTTGACTCTCTCCGAGTCTCTACAGTGTGATTCATCGTAACCAGCCTCTAAAGGCAGAGGGATACAAACACTAGTCCCCGCAATTAACTTGAAAGCTAGTCAATTTTAAAAAATGAATTGAAAGTTTATCGTTCTACACATATCTTTGAGTTCCCATGCCAATTTTTGTGGTTTTACAATCTTTTCTTTTTCTTCTTATCTGTTATATAAAACACCCAAAAACAGGGGAAACTGACTAATCAACTGTTAAAAGGAAATGAGCTATACATAAAGTGGCATCAAATACATAAAATAAAAACTAGAGGAAAATAGTTCAGCTGAAGTAATCTTACTGTAGCGTGTACAGTGTAAGTTATAAAATTTCACACAACTATGATTTCTATATTGATTCTTTAAAAAAAAATAATCAAATTTCCGCAATAGTTTTCCTGTGTGGTGGTGGTGTTATTTTATTAATATTGGCAAATCCTGAATACTTCATAGGGGGTAAGGAATGGTGACTTTATTAGTCTTTATGCTTACCTGCATAACTTAATCATAGCTTCCCCAACCATAATTAGTGGCCACCCCAAACTAAAGCAGGTATAAAACCTTGATAGCTACACAATTATGTGTTATCTGCATGTATGTGCATTTGATATTAAGCTTTTAAAATATCATTTACTCTTTGATTACGACATTTCATAATCTTATTGTAAAAATGATTTGCTCACATAGTGTAAAGGACATGGTAGTGGTGGGATATGCTATTATAAGAAAGGTCTGCATTTGTGGAGGAACTTTTTACCTTCCTTGGTTTGTAACATTTAATGCTATTTCTGGTTTGCAATGCTTGTGCAGGTGTTTGAATACTACTGGGGGTTTTTTTCTGGCTGAGCTCTATGCGTGGAATATATGCCTACTCAAATAATACAGCTCCCTTGTGTCCCTTAGTTACGTAGAGCAGAACAATCTATGAATAGGAAAAAAGTTACTTCTAAGGTCGCTGACTTGCAATATTTTGTAGCTCGTGGCAATACATTAACTTTCCTGGTGACAAAATAGTTTTTTGCATTTGGATTAATTTGTGCTTCACTAAATGTAATTTGTATAAAAAGGAACATTAAAACTTAAAATGTCTAGAGCTCCAGCCTCTCTTTTTGTGAATACAATTGTCCGCACACTTTTTGCACTTGCAGTTCATTTGCAGCACCAAATCTAGTTCATTAGAAGTCTATACAAAAACAAATAAGTTAACTGGGTAATTACTAATATCAAATAGCTGTAAAATGTGTTCTTAAAGACAAATCCCGAAAACATGGTGTGATGGGGTTCCCTCTCCATTCATGGTGCCTCCTGCTGGTCGCTCTGACAGTTAGCTCCGTCTTGTGCTGCGCCCTCCTCAGTAGTCTCTTCATCCATCGTCTTCTCTCTGTATGTGGCCTCTCTCACGCTCGGTGCTGCCGCTTCAGGTCCATGGCTTGGTCTTCCAGCCAGGTCACAATTTCCTTCCCCTTCTAGGAAAATCACAATCTTCCCAGACCAACTGTTTGTCTGGTGTCTCCAGCACCCTGAGCCACTACCCAGTGGCAGGTAAGGGAACCCAGGCCCACCGTCTGCATTAGGTTCCAGTCCAGGGACCTGATAAGATGCAGCCTAGGCCTGAACTGCCTTTGACCTTGCTGCTTCTTCCCTGAGCGTTTTTTTCTACGTAACTGGTTCTCCCTTTCTCTGGGTTTGCCAGCTTCTTCACTCCCTCCTCTCAGAGAGTCTGTGCAGCCTGTCTTCCTGCAGACTCATACACTCTTCCCCCTTTCCAGAGAGTAACTGCCCTTCCCTAGCTGCCAATCTCTATCCTCTTGCTAGCTACCTGGCTTTCTGCAGGCCCTCCCTGTTCCTGCCCAGGTGAGCCCATTACTCCTCAATTAGCTCCTGGCTTGCAGCCTAATTAGTAGCTTGGACCTGTCTGGCCCCACCCAGCTCTTGCTGGGCCAGTGTGGGGTGCATACCCCAATACACATGTGCCTTTTGGGGGGGCAGCGATTGTGAACTGGGAGACAAGGACAATGTACTCCTACATATGACATAAGGGCAAAAATGTGTTGCTGAGGAATGTTTTGAAACTGTCTACGCTTAGTTCAATTAAAAAGATGTAGTTCTTTCATCCAGTTCATCAACTTCTGTGTAATATTTTGTACTTATTTTGATAGAAAAGAGAGTAGTGCAATCATGTGAAGCAACAGTATACAACATTTATTAATTATACAACATTTAATTTATTAACAATTAATTTATTAATTATTGATACCAGTATCTACTATGTCTGTAATATTATTATTTTTCATTTGCAAATGCTCTATAGATCAGATATGAGGCTAAAATTTAATGGATATTTTTAGTAAAAGTCACGGACAGGTCACGGGCAATAAACAAAAACTCACGGCCCCATGACCTATCCTTGACTTGTACTGTATACTCATGACTAAATCTTGGGTGTTCTGGGGGGCTCTGGGGCACCAGGTGGTGCTAGGTTGGGTGCTCCGGGGCGCCCGCTGGTATTTGTGGGTGGTGGCTCTGGGGCTTGCTGGAGCTGGGGCAGTACAGCTAGCCCTGGCAGCAGTATGGCTGGCCCTAGAGTCAGGCGCACTGGCAAGCTGCAGAAGTTACAGAGGTCCCAGAAATTCACGGAATCCGTGGCCTCCGTGACAGACTCACAGCCTTAATCAGATGAAAACCGAAATCTGTGTTAATTTTTTTTTTGCCAGGAATAAGGTTCATAGTTGAAGGTGTGACAAACGTGGGGGAGGTGGTCATCAAATTGTTTGTTTTTTAAAAAAAGATTGCAAAGATCTAATAGAAATGAGTAGAAGTGAAACTTCTAAAATAGGGGCTCAACATGAAAACAGAAATTGTAGTTGTCAGATACTGGAAATATTTATCATTTTAATACTATTTATTTATAAAGCTGTTCCATTCAAAACTGTGAATTAAAAACGTGAAAATTAAATGAGTAGGTGAATAAGCAAAAATCTCTTTCCTGTTAGAGGGATATACCTATGATCTTTCTCTCCCCTCCAGTCCTTAGATGACCTTTCAAACGTCTCTTCTGAGGAGTCAGCACAACTGCATGCATACATTTCAGATACTGGTAAGTGACTTTATTGTAGCGATGGCTTACTTCTTTTTTCCCCTGCTGTTTTTGAGCTTCCGCCTTTTAATATAGGGGAGTCGAATCTTACATGGGGGTTAGGTTCTAAAGTCAGCGCGTAAGGTGAAAATTGTGTATAGTCAAACTCTCATTGAGTGGAATGGCAGGTGGAATCGCCTGCACTACAGGTCCAGTATTTCGATTGTTGTTTTTGTTTTTGCCGAGCGCATATGGTTGAATTCGCGTAAGTTAAATGCACGTATGATGCGACTCCACTGTATACGTTTTTTATTTTAATTAATTCTAGTGTTCTAATGTTAGTGAACTAATTATAGGCACCCTTAAATCCTAATCCTTTCTTTTTCCTTTCTGTGTCTTAAACATTTATTTTCATGTTAGCTGCTGATGAAATCATTGTAATCCAGAGCCTCATCAAATTCATATTGTAATTGTAGACAGTGCACCTAATGTACTAAAATGGGAGACTTAGTTGTGGAGCATATCATACATTTCAAAGTCTCTCTACCACTAATCATTAGAAGACTGGCCATTCATTTTAATTCACTTGACTAATGCACAATACCTTACTACAATCAGTTTCAAATTATTTTAAAATTTAATTTATCCCCTTCTAGCAGTTCTCTTTTTCAGTCAAGCAAATCCTGTTTTCAATTATTCTCTTCTGTACTAGAACATCTTCAGCAATCTTACTGTAAAGATTAAGTGAGCCAGACTTTCACAGCTCTAGAAGGGGCTAAATCTTATGCTGCAGTAAGTGTTAAGAATGGTTCTCATATCAGCTCTTCAAAAATTAATGGAAGTTTAATTGCTGTTACAATTAAAATTTTGGTGTTCAATAGGATTGCTCTTTAGTAGTATCAGAAGCATCACATCTTCTGTTCATGTTATGCTACAGCGGTAAGATTGTCATTGTTTCTTCATTTGATCTCTTTACAATACTAATATATTTGATTTTTGGCCCGGTATCATGGTGCTATTGGGAAAACTGTTAGTATTTTATTCTTTCTTGGCCATGATTGCAGACAAGTTCCCTCAATGCATTTGATGTTTTCACTATATGGATACTAAAACTTTTGCAGTGTGATATCTTTAGAACCCGAGATGACAACTGTCTATTTTTGTATGCCTTTTAGATTGGGTTATTGGGTTGGGAGGTTTTTCTATGCGCCTATGTAGACTTTAGAGAAACTCCCCTTTTATTTTACCAGAACACCAGCTCCACTATAGTTAGAAAAATATATTTTTCTTTTACATCTTGACTTCTCTAAGTGCTCTAAAATCCTCACAGTTACTCAGGTTGCCTTGAGATTTTGTGTGCCTCATGGGGGGAACAGGGATTGGTCAGTGATCCAGTTTGGAGGACATTTGAATAAGGAGTTCCTGAGGTACAACCTCCTGAAAAAACAACTTTTCTTAAAGTGGTCATGTTTTGGTGGAGTTTTTTTGTGCACGGATAGAGATAAACTAAGTCTCCATAGCACCAGTGTCCCAAACACTTGAGTTACTCCAACATAGTGCATGCCACACTTAGCCATTTGGGGAAAATCAAATTGCAACATTATTACCCAAAGAGTTTGGTTCTTGGGCATATCAGCTATATAAGTGCTTGGTGACATGCCACAAAGATTATGCTGTGCATGCAGAGATCAAAGCTAATTAGCTTGATAATGTCTGAGTCACAGGAACTGAATGGCTCAAAGGGGAATGTTCCAACCATCAAACCTGAACAGTATCCAGGCACTGAGAGTTCAAATCCAACCACTGGCAGAAATCTGAAATTATTAAAGGAGGCATCTGGTTCTATCAAAGGTTTTGTTTTGAGGAAATGTAGTCAGAGTACAGCAGAATGTTCAGAAGGTGCAGAAACTGATTTTGAAACAAAAATAAATTACATATGCAAATATTTTCTGGGAGGAGAAAGTGACGGGGTGGAAGAGTTTTTTGGCAATGGGGGGGAAGGATTTAGAGTGCAGCAAGGGGAGGGGTATTATGGGGAAGGGTTGGGGCACTGGGAAGTGAGAACATGAGCGTGAGTGGCTTGGGGAGAACAGGGACGGGGCACTTGTCAACCTGACATTCTCCTGCCATGTGTGCCAGGATCTGGTGGTCAGTATTCCTTGGGGTGGTCCGAGCCCCTCTGACTGCCGTTGTGAGTGTGTCACTATCTTGGAGGCCCTAGCCCATGTAGAGGGGATCTGACCCCCCACACACACACACACACTCTCTTTCCACATGTGAGCCCCAATATGGGGGACTTAACCTGTTGGGGTCAGCAGTTCTCCTTGCCTCACCTGTGTGAGCTGTGGTCTGGACAGTCCTGTCCCTCAGTGGATCTCTGAGCCCCACTCCTTGCCACATATAAGCAAATATTTTGGGTGGGAAAGGCTGAAGGTCATACAGATTTAAATATCTGAATTTCAGAAAATGAGTAGTTAAGATGCACATCCACCCTATGTGGGGTCGGGAGGGCTGGCTAGAGTGTGTGGAGGAGGGGTGAACTGGGTGGGCTTGGCAGATGGCTGGGGAAGCCTGGCAGAAATAATGGCAGGAGTGTCCCAGGTAGAATGGGCAGTGAGAATGAGGGGCCTAGCTCAGTATGCAGCTCAAGCCATATATCCCCATCCAGTGGCTCCTGCCCTGTGCCAGGCTCAGCTGCTAGTCCCAGCTGGGCTGGGGAGGATGGGACTTCCTCTTCTCCTACAAGGAGTGACCAGGGCTGAGTCAGACCCACCCCCAGAAACCCAAAATAGGGTACCCAAAATTAGTTGACACTTCTGACAATATTGGCTTTAATCTCAGTGCCAACTTAATACCTCCTTATTTCACAGGGTTGTAGTGAAAATAAATTCACATTTATTAAGACATTATGATGGAAGAATTTCCCATGAGGAAATTAATATTTCTATATTCAAGGAAGGGTTTGGATAGCATGCAGTAAATTAATGCTACACACTGAATGATGAGGATAAAAGAAAATATTGAATAGTTTCCCATTCAGTAAGCATGTCGTTTCTCAATTTTTGGAGTCATTGATTAAACGAAGCTGAGAGTTTTGGAGGATGAGTGCCATCTCAAAGGTTTTTGATGTTTTCAAAGGTGATAATAGATGGGCCATCTCAAAGTTCTGCTGGCCTCCTAACATGGCATTCTTTCTATTGTATGTTTAAGTATAAACTTGGCATTGTTTCTAGGCTTTCTTAATATTGTAGTATTTTACCACTGATTGATAAGTCTTTATACTTTAAATCCATGTTAATGCTTTTACTTGAGAATTCTATAACTGTATGTCTGACATTTTGGGCTCTCACAGTGAGCTCACAAGTTATTGGACTCAAAACAGGGGTAACAGGATGAAATTTAATGGCCTGTGATATACTGGAGGTCAGTCTAGATGATCTAATGTTTCTTTCTGGTATTAGACTCTAAATCTATGGGTAGAAAGGGAAAAGGAGGAAGGAAAGGTAGAAAATAGATTATTGGAGTTATAACCACTTTGAGGGAACCTACACTTCAAAAATATATTGGTATCTGTATCCTCTGTATAAACAATTACAATAATCTGTAATAAAAGAAGAATAATGGAATAATTATACTATTAAATATTATTAAAAGCTTTTAAATGTTTTGCTTGGTAGTATTTTAACTCTGTGTGTCCCCCTCAAAAGAAGAAATCTGCAGAGGCAGAAGAAGGACTTATGGTATGTTTAGAGAGAAGAAACTACCTGAATATGAGAGCTGAGTAGTACTCTTTCTAGATTTACAGTTGAATCCTTCACCCACTCCCTGGGATCCACTAGGCTAAAATGATATTTGTCACTTAAAAAGGTATTCAGTATTTCAAGATCTTGACCACCTTATATACTCCTTGAGGCATATATATTTTTTATTTCATACATCAGTGAAACTTGTATAATTTTCTTCTAAGCTAAAGATTCATGCTTACACAATATGGGAGTCTCTGGAGGATGCCACCTACAGAGGGTTTATTCTTCTGCTTGCATCCATTTTTGTCTCCGGCTCTGTCATTTCAGATGTTTCCATTTCATGTCTCTTGTGTCCTTTCGTCTTCCTCCTTGTTTGTGTTTCTTTTCCCTCTTCATTTTTGTTTTAAATTACTAGTCTATGCTGACTGTAACCCATATGCTGTGGCAGGAGTATGCAATGACCATGGCAAGATGTATGCACTGTATGCGATCACTGTACATCGGAGAAATCCAGCTAGTGAAGAGATATGGAAAACATATCGTCGCTACAGTGACTTCCATGACTTCCACATGAGGATAACTGAACAGGTAACTGGTCCTATAGAGACTGTTCAATCTTATGAGTAAATCTTTGAAAAGCATGGTTGTGTCTTAGCAGCTATAGCATTGTTTAGAATTGGCTACTAAAAGTTGATATTAATATAACTGTGTCACTTGTGTGGCTTTAATTCAGGGGTGGCCAAACTTTTTGGCCCAAAGGACACATCTGGAAATATAGAAATTGTATGGTGGGCCGTGAATGCTCACAAAATTGAGGTTGGGGTGCGGAAGCGGGGGAGGACTCTGGTTGGGGCTGCGGGCTCCAGGGTGGGTTACCATTAAACTCCAGAAATGAGGAGTTCAGAGAGCGGGGGTGGGGTGAGGGCTTTGGCTGGGAGGGCAGGCTTTGGAGATTAGGGGCTTGGGGTGCAGGAGGATGCTCCAGGCTGGGATCGAGGGGTTTGGAGGGCAGGAAGGGGCTGGGGGTTAGGGCCCGGTAGGGGCTCAGGGGTGCAGGCTCCAGGCTGCGCTTACCTCAAGAGGCTCCCGGAAGCAGCGGCCATGTTCCCACTCCGGCTCCTACGTGGAGCCACGGCCAGGCGGCTCTGAGTGCTGCCCCGTCTGCAGGTGCCACCCCTGCAGCTCCCATTGGCCGTAGTTCCCGGCCAATGGGAGCTGCGGGGGGTGGCGCTTGGAGCGGGGGCAGCATGAGAGCAGAGTGCCCTGACTGCCCCTACATATAGGAGCTGGAGCGGGGCCATGCCGCTGCTTCTGGGAGCCACGTGGAGTGGCCCCCGATGCTGCTCCCCAGCTGGAGCGCCAAAGCGGGGCAAGCCCCAGACCCTGCTGGGTATAGGAGCATCACTGTTGGGGGAATTCAGGCAAAAACATGGGGTGAATACAGAAAGGTGCATAGCTATGATTCAGGGACTGGGTTCCCCCAACCATTCTTTCACATAGCACCAGTTTCACTAACAGCTCTATAAACCAATTAGTTGCACATTAAGGGCAAGATTCACCAGTGCACTTTGGCTGTTTGACCTGTGCACCAGAAGAGAGCAGTCTGTCCATAAGTTAAAATAAAAAAATAATAATTAAGATTGTTGGTATATACGTTCAAATCATTAGAAATATTAATGAGTAGCATTCTTGGTTTAATGTTCATGTATGAAACTTATAATGATTTTTTAAAAGGAAATAGCAAGACAAACTATTGTTAAAATGGAGTTAAAGTTAAGAGTAATTGTCACTTAAGGGCAAAAAACATTACAGGGTTGCTGTAATTAACTGAAACCCAAGTGTTGCAAACCCAGGAAATTTAGAATTAAGGTTTCATTTAAGAAATTCATACATGCTAAGGTGTGGACATGACAAATAAGGCAAACAGCCTTAATTCTACCCTGTAGTCTCCCAGTAGGCTAAAACACAGCCAGTTAATGTGGCTAGCCTGCATCTTAGTGAAACTCTTCAATAATATTACATTAACCCTACTGAACTGATGTGATTGAAAATTTCACCCTTTTATGCCTGTCAGAGATCAGAATAAGCAAAACCAAGTGCATCACCATGACTGGTCTCAGACAATATTGTTCATACCTGGGGCGGGGGGGTGGGCAGTAAAATCAGTCTACTATGGGCAGAGACGTCTGCTTTGGTTTTGGTAAAGTGTGTATGCTGTGTTAGGGTACGTCTATACTTACGCATCCGGTCGGAGGCGCGGGATCGATGTTCTGGGTTCGATTTATCGCGTCTTGTCTAGACGTGATAAATCGAACCAGGAAGTGCTCCGCCGTCGACGCTGGTAATCCAGCTCGACGAACGGAGTAGGCGGAGTCGACGGGGGAGCCTGCGCGCCGCGTGTGGACCCCGGGTAAGTGCTTTTTCATTCGAACTAAGATAGTTCGACTTCAGCTATGTTATTCACGTAGCTGAAGTCACGTATCTTAGTTCGATTTTCGGGGCTAGTGTAGACCAGCCCTTAGGATTTACACAGTTAGGTCAGTTTAGGATTATTCTATTATTTGGATTACTGTAGGGCCTTGGAGCTGTAGTCATAGACCAGGACCCAATTGTGCTAGTTGCTGTATGAACAAAGAACACAAATGAAGGATTTTATTTTTGCATATTAAATCCGCAGTCCAGTTTGCTTTCAACCCTATTCTTACCATATCATAAAACCATAGAATTATAGGGCTGGAAAGGACCTCGAGCAGTCCTCTAGTCCAGCCCCCTAAACTAAGACAGGACCAAGTAACCTAGACTGTCTGACAGGTGTCTGCCCAACCTGTTCTTAAAAACTTCCAGTCATGGGGATTCCACAGCCTCCCTTGGAAGCCTCTTCCAGAGCTTAACTACCCTTATCTTTAGAAAGATATTCCTAATATCTAACCAAAATCTCTCTTGCTGCAGATTAATCCCATTAATTCTTGTGCTGCTTTCAGAAGACATGGAAAGCAATTGATCACAGTCCTCAATATATGCTGGTTCTTCTTTTTAACGTATATGACTAGGATTTATCACCGAATTTGGTGTGCTGGTTGGATCATTAGCTTCCCTGGGCTGGGTACTGACAGGGAGCACAATATGAATGCTGATCCATGCCCCCCCAGTATGTTGGTAACATATTGCAAAACTTATTCTATAGCATGAACACCATTTCCCTAGCTTGTCAGGCAAAACAAGTGTTCGTCAAGTAGGACTATTGAAAACTGCTGAAAATTGTACTAGATAATGAATTTCAATTATTTGAATTGATGTCCTCTTGTATAATATATGACTGCATTTTCTCATGATTAATGTTAAGAAAGATCTGCACTGAGCCTTATACTTGCATATTTTTTTTAAAAAAATAGTTTTTATATATTAGTGATTGAAACCTTTGTACTTGGTCAAGTAAAGAGATGCTTTTTATAGGTGTCTTTATTCTTTTGGTGGTTAATTCTAATGAAAAAAATTGTATTCAGAATTATTTGGTTGACATGTTTTAATAATTTTTTGATAGAAAGTTAAGTAATGTTTACAGTGGAAGTGTAGTCGGTGTGGAACAGTTCTTTAGTTCATTTGTTGTATTTGTCACAGAGCTTAAGAAATAAAAACTGAGCTTGGGAAATGGGCCATTTAGGTTTTTAAGTGAAATGCTAAGGATCTGTGAGGTCTAGGAAGGGGACAGCTGTTGGCAGTTCTATATACTATTAGACAATCTGCCTTTTATTGCTTTGCCTGTATTCTCATACTCTTAACCCCCATAAAATAAAAGAAAAAAAATGCAAAAGACTTGTAATTCACCAGCTGGTACAAAGTAGAACCTGCTCACATGAATAAGTGTTAACAGCACAATGCTTTTAAAGGAGTCAAATGCTTTTGAACCACATCTTAGTAGCAGTTGAGATTATTGACTATATAAATCCTTTAACTATTCAAAACTGTTGCTCTGTAACATACATTTACTCTATTTTTTGGTAACAGAAATGTAAATAGGTTTGAATACTCTGAGAGTTCTCTGTGGCCTTGTTAGCCTTATAGGGTCAAAATTACATTTTTAAATGGAAATGGCCAACTTCTTGAAGAGTAAGCGCGCACACACACACACACACACACACACACACACACACACACACACACACACACACACACACACACACTGTAAAAGTTTAACCCGTTAACCGATAAGGTTGATGCTTATCAGTTTCAGTTAATGATTAAACTCAGCTGCCGGCCCTGCGTGCCTGGGGTCCCAGCTGCTTGGACCCCGGGTAAAACATGGGGGTGCTTCAGCACTCCCGCACCTCTAGTTCCCTGGTTAAATGTTTAACCGATAGAATGCTAATAGGTTACACAGTTCCTTTTTTTACATGCTATTTACGTCCCTAATATACACATACATATAATGTACACATACCATTTATATTTAATAATTTGTATATGGACATAGATTAAATATTTTTTAGATCATAAAAACCATTATCAGTGTTGGACAACTCTGACTCACTGACTAGCAGAGGATATACAATAATATATTTCAGTATATCAATTCTGAACCCCTTCCTCTCTGCAGTATTAATATCTATTTAAAAAAAAAAAAGACCCATCTCACCCTGGAATCCATGAAGCTGAAACAGCTGTTAGGTTTCTTACAGCAGTGGGTAAAGATGTGTCGTTGATGTTGGCCAAATGCTGATAAAATATATTCTAGAAAAGTGTAGTTTGTACATATAGATACACAGATTAAAAGCCTGTGAAGTCAATGGTAGCCTTTCCATTAACTTCAGTAGGTTTTGCCTTCGGCTCTAGATCACCATAGTTTGGGCTACAGTTTAAAGCAAACATATTGACACTTTATAAATTGTTTATTTATTTTTAATTGAGTTTCTCTAAGCTGCAGATAAATACCCATAAAATGTAATTATGAAAGTGTGTACAGAACAGGCTGTAAACCTCTGTTCAATGCTATTATGTATTAAAGTTAGCTAACAAAT
The DNA here is from genome assembly GCA_037349315.1 of Chelydra serpentina. NCBI lineage: Eukaryota > Metazoa > Chordata > Testudines > Chelydridae > Chelydra > Chelydra serpentina. Next base: position 26,141,967 of record JBAIAC010000048.1, read on the forward strand.
CTTGCTCTTTCATGGAGTATTTCATTAACCTGCATATCTTCCAATTGTATAAACTATAAATATTTGCATACTGTGGCCTTTCTTTTGAATCCACTTTTTATAAATTATGTATAATCTCTTGGTGTTTGCAAGATCTAAAATCTTGAATCTACAGATTTAAAAAGTAACGCTACCATGTATTACCACACAGTGAGATTTCCTATTCTAGCCATTTGGAAAAAATGAGATATCTTAGATGCCATTGTGTAGTAAGTAACTTGTTAGTACCTATGATGTTGATGTATCTCCTGTGCTCTTCAATATGGGAGTATGCGACAGTGGTGGTTGAACGACAGTTCTATTATATCTATCCTCTTACACTAGTGTAAAGTTCTTAAAGGACTTTGCAACAGTGGCATAAGTTTAAGCAGCCCCTCAGGTGTTCACTTGTGCAGGGTCTTGCCAGTGCTAGATCAGGGATCCATAGCCAGTGACTTGCAGCCCCCCTACACCCTGATTCACAAGCACAGCTTGTACACATAGGAAACCTAGTCCTGTGGCTTTTGCGTTTTTATATTTAATTTTTAGCTAGCAGAAAGAGCCACCACATTCATAATAGAGACTCTCTAAAAACAAATAACATCCAGAGCTGGGGTTGAATAGTGAGGAAGAAGTAAAGCTTTAATTATCCTGAGACAGTTAATCTCCTCTGCAGTGCGATGGTTTTAGCTGATTCAGGGAGGGGTACTTTATACTTCCCTATGGTAGCTTTCAATTAGGCCCAATATTTTATTATAAATAAGAGCCCAGAAATGAGTCATAAGTATTTGTGCCTTCATAAAGGAGGGTTGGGATGTTTGGTAACTCCTATTTTTCTTCAAATTTCACAAAGCTGGCTTGTGGCATTGGTTTCAGATTGAGCTACCTCCACCCTAAAAGCAGATTGAGCTACCTCCACCCTAAAAGCAAGGGGCAGAAGTTTTGTAGTGGGTGGCTGTGTAAGACAGGAAGAGGGAGCTCAAAATTCTTCTGCTACTGAAACCAGCTTCTATGGGTGCATTAATAAGAACGACAAGGGGTCCTGTGGCACCTTATAGACTAACAGAGGTATTGGAGCAGTGGAGCATTTCCCCTGCTTGCATCTGAAGAAGTGGGTATTCACCCACGAAAGCTTATCCTCCAATACCTCTGTTAGTCTATAAGGTGCCACAGGACCCCTTGTCGCTTCTACAGATCCAGACTAACACGGCTACCCCTCTGATACTTAATAAGAACATCATCTTTGTAGGGTTGCAGAAACTCAGCACTTGATCGTGATCTTGAACTTCGCTTTAGCTGTATAATTGACTTTCTTTTTGTGATAGTTTAGGTGTCTGTTTGAAATGTAAAGAAGTGGTGAATTGGAAAATTGCTGTACATGAGATACAAATTTATAAAGACGTCTTTGTTTTTAAAAAGTGCTTAAAGTTCTGATATTAATTTAAAACAGTTTTCAGACTATAAGATTTACTTTTTAGTGCTTTTTGGGGATTGAGCTTCTGTTAGTATTTTTTTGTTTTACAACCTTGGTGTTTGGTGCAACCTTGCTGCTGCATCTTGGAAAATCCTGTAGGGTTGCTTCCAGTTTCTAGAAGTTAATACTTTAATAAATTCTGAGAAGTGCTATTGAAACCAACTAACCATGCTTGATAGCCTATTTTCCACTTTCAGGGCTTCTGACTACAGACTCTCTGTGACTTATGCAAGTGTTCCGTTCTGGAATGCCTTGCGTAACTCGAATTTTGTGTAAATTGGAAATGTTTATCTCCAACCATTACACACAAAAAACCAAAAAAACCCACCCTCCTATTTTTAGCTAACGGAACTTTTACCGTAAGTGCGAATTTGTGTAAATTGGGTCTTGCGTAATCCAGGGAGTTGTTGTAGTCTAGTTCTAACAGGATATTTTGTGTCTCTCTCTTTAGTAGTCTTCCTATGTGACACACATTTTTAGAGTGAACTAGACTTAAAGCCAAAAGGGAAAATGGTTCTACATAGCTCTTCCTACACATTGTAATTAGTTTAGAGCTGTGGGAACCTTGCAGGGTTTGGTGGTCTTCACAGACTCAACCCTGGAGTTCACTTTGCAGTAACTGGAAATGAACCAACCCTTCCCTGCTTGATTGGACTTCACACATCCTGAGAACAGTCGTTCCCTCACTGCCACAGGTGGTTAATCTGGGCTTGCTGAGCATGAAGTGCACTGTCTGAGTTTTCAGGTTCTATTTTTTACAACCTTGAATATTCCAGGGTATTTCCATGGGAAGACACTATCTCCCTAAAAGGTCTCTCTGGACGGTCTAAAAAAAACCTCTTCCATATAAAGCAGTGGCACAGAAAAACACTTTATCCTCACCAATATGTGCTGCTACCCTAAGCCCAAGGGCAGATAATGGCCTCTGAGGTTTAGTACTGGTAAGGGTAACTCTGATTCCCAGAATCCATATGCTAAGAATTGAGACTTGATTGTCTAGCATGTGAATGCTAAAGAAACTGTGGATTCCTTTGCAAGTGTGCTGTGTGTTATGGTGTGCCTATCTTGCTCTGGGTTTAATGTCAGTGGTCACTTTCAGGTCTGGAGGTGTTTCACTTCTCTAACTGGTGTTGCTCCCCCAAAGATACAGTATGCAGCCATCCATGTGACATCCCAAAAGACTTTGACATAGGTCCAGACAGTTACAGAATGGAAGCAGCAGTAGTAGGAAGAAGGCCACTTCCCGAGAAGACTACAGTGGTAAGCAAGGCCTCTGAGGACTTGTGGAGAATGGCAGCAAGCTGGCTGACGTGGAGAGGAGGCAGGAGGACGTTTTGAAGGGGTTTGCAGATGCTCCCAATGTGTAATATTCTATGTGAATATTTTGTACAATTCTAATTTAAAAATAAGTGGGTGCTTCAAGTTGACACGTTATGCAGGAGTTCAGAATGGATGATATAATGGGTCCTTCTGGCCTTCCAGTCTATAAACAAAAAATCACAATAAATTTTTTTTAAATTTTTTTGTTTTTGTTTTGTTCTAGTTTGAAAACCTAGCGAGTATATTGAAGCTTCCTGGCAAAAAGACATTTAACAACATGGACAGAGAATTTTTAGAGAAGAGGAAAAAAGATTTAAATGCATATTTGCAGGTAAGTTCTTGACTAGTCTAGTTTCAAATTTTCCTTCATAGTTACGGCTCTCTGTCTGAACTAAGTTCTCCATCAGCTATTCAGTAAATTCCACTAAATGTCAATTCAGTCACCATGAGATTGTCTCAATAAAATACCCTGATTTGGAACAATACAAGTGTGTTGTAAATGTCACAGCTGAAGGGAAATGCTAAATTTAACTCTGATCATCTGTGTTTCAGTGACCAGAACTTAAATAATTGAAGTACAAGTGGGGGATGCAGATGCTTAGTTTTATAAGGTGTTAATAACCCAGTTTCGAGTTGGATTAACTGAAGTAGTTTATCCTAATGACTGAAAGTGGTTTACTGCTTAAGGAAGACAGAGTATCCCTCCTCTTATACCATAAATAGAACAGTAAAACTTTATTCTAGTTGTTAGCTTCCCCTCTTACTGTTAGCTCAGCATCCTTCTTCATTTTCTCCACTCGCAGCTCAACTTTCAGACTTAGTCTACATCTACACTGCAGTTGGGGGTGTGATTTGTAGCTTGTGTAGATGTGCCCATGCTACCTTTATTTTAGCTATCTTGCTAAAAATAGCAGTGAGGACATAAGGCAAGCTGCACGAGCCTGCCTGACTCCCCTGGGAATATACTTGCTTGTGCTGCCTGCACGAAGTCCACGCCACCCTATCCTTGCTGCTATTTTCAGTGAGCTAGCTAGCTTTAAAATAGCATAGGTAGGTCTACATAGGGCTCTACATCACACTTCCAGCTGCAGCGAAGATGTAGTCCTGGTAATTGTGCTCAGCTTGACTGAAACAATATTCCTATCTTTTGGTCATTTTTTTAAAAAAAGGGTTTAACCACTCTTTTCTTCCATTATTCTGATGCTGAATTCAGTTGTCTCATTTCTAAGTGATTCACTGATGAGACTGATCTCTAAACTTTTTGATTCAACAGGGAACAGTTGTCTGAAGTTTTTTTGTTTCAGAGGGTATGTCTTTACTGGCATGCTAAATCGGCACTGCTGCTATTGATGCAGTAATGTTGATTTAGCGGGTCTGGAGAAGAAACGCTAAGTCGATGGGAGAGCTCTCTCCTGTCAATGTCTAGAACCACCTCAACGAGAGGCGGAAGCCTTGTCATCAGGAGAGCATCTCCCATCGACAGTGTAGTGTGGTCACCACTGTAAGTCGATCTAAGGTACGTCAACTTAAGTTCCATTAGTTACGTAACTTAACTAGTGTGCCTTAGATCGACTTATAGTGTTAATGTAGACCAGGCCTAAGTAAAATTCTAAGAGGGAGTGAGAGTAAACAAAATGCTATGAAATCGAACAGCTGTTTAGATTGTCTAACAACCTGCATTTGTAATATGTATGGTACTTTATTTTATTTCAATATTTTTCCTAAGTGTTGATTACAGTGTGACTACTGATTTTAGACTCTAGTTTCAAGATAGCCAAAAAAGATGCCTTTTACAAATAGTGTGGAACTGATAGATCCTTCTTAAAAAAAATTATGAAGTGCTTATTTCCCTGTCTGTAACAATACTCATCTTGAAGTAATGTTTAGAGAGAGAATGAAGAAAATACATTCAAAACTGCCACTTCTTTGTACAAATATATAAATTTGGTCGCTGCATTCAGTATTAAAAGTCTTTATCATATGAAATGAAATGATATGACTTTTTTTTTTTCTAAATATGGTATTGTATTTTGGAAAAAGCTGAATGTTTACAATTGATCTTTTCTTTCTTAGTTGTTGTTAAATCCTGAAATGATTAAAGCTTCCCCAGCTTTAGCCCATTGTGTGTATGACTTTCTGGAGAATAAAGCTTACAGCAAAGGAAAAGGAGATTTTGCTCGAAAGGTAAGCATGGCATTTAATATTTAGCAGATTTTAGTGATGCATTTGGTGCCATGACTTATTAAATGAATTTAACATATCAGTAACTGACTGCAGACAGTTATAAACCACAGTGTTTTATTTCATGGGCAAGCAATTTTTGAATTTGCATTGTATTAGTAATGTGTGTTGTCAGAAGGCGACAATAATATATCAGAAAATAAGACCAGTATAGAATTAAGAACTTACAAATAAAGACATTTTAAAAATGGCTAAGTCAAGGAAACCAAATTTCCAGGAAATAAGTGGGTATTGAATGTGCTACAAAAGACTTTTAAAATCTATTGTTGACAAGTTAACTTTCCATCAAAGATTCCTGTTCTCCCTTTCCTTTCCCGCCTCCGATTCAACACGTCTGCTGCTATCATGACTTCCACTCTCCAGCCCAAAATTTGTAACGCGTGCACCTTCTACGGCTGCTTTTAATGTTGTTTCACATTCAGCCAGCAGAGAATCAATGGAGCTAAGCACCAAAGTCTTGTGTCCAGCGTTAACCTGCACAAAACTCAGTTGTGTTTGTGAAATTGGTGTCTCTGCAAATAGATACTTGTGTTTACAATTGCCCATTTTGCATAGGCAGCTGCTTTTGCAGATTAGGTCCTCAAAATTTCCAGTCACCTGCATGGCCAACATCTTAAACTATTCAAAAAGTTACTTTTCAGTTATCTAAACCGTGTTCTTTAAAAATTTGCGTCCGTAGAGTTGACTGCAAAACATCATTCTGAATTTATCCAGCTTTATATAATGCCCAGAAATGAATAAAAATTTAGTGTTCTGCTTTCCAAATGTATTGGATCTTTCATAACCTTATCTTTTCCTTTTGTAGACTATTACACTAGATGATGGATGTGCTTTTGTTACTTGCACTGTACTTAAAAAAAAGTGTACATTGAAAGTATCAGAACACTCGTAATTAGTCTCCATGAAATATTATACGAAAAATAATTTAAATGTGTGTGCCTAATGTTGAACATGTTAAACTTAGCCTATCACCATGATGCTATTTAGACAAGACATGGGACAGTGAGTCAGGTTGGAGATGAGAACAAGGAAGGTAGCGCTTCTGGAAGAAGTGAGTTCAGAGGAGAGAGAGGACAATTAGTGGGCAAAAAATTGAAAACCCTTCAAAGCATAAGGGAGTGTTGTGAATGAAGGCATGAAGTTAAGATTGAAGAAGGAGAAATAAATGAGGATCAGATAGGTGTAGGCAGTTAGAGTGGGAATGTGAGGAAATGGAAGCTGTAATATAGATGAAAATGAAGCTAAAATATTTCTCTGAACTCAGTGGGAAACAAACTTCAGCACATATGGCAACACATATAAATGTTGCTTAAAGTATAGTTTCGATATGCACACGGGGAAACTTTTCCATATATTAAGATATGATACAAAGGTATCAAACAACTGTGTATAGATTTCCCAAACATTTCAAATGTACATGATTGTAAAAAACAAATGCAGAATTGATTTTAACTAATAAGTCTTAGGGCAGAACCTTGAAGACCTTTCAGTAAAAAATGCCTGATGTCTGATTTCAGCTGGTGAAATTCCTTATTCTGTGTTCAACACATTGTTCCAAAATTTTAAGCATTGATAGCCAATTAATTTTTGTCCACATTAGATAGTGTTTCCAGTATGAGTGAAAATACTGAAGTAAAAATAGTTAATCTAGTGCTTGTATCAATTGAATTTTTATATTCAAAGTAAGAGTTGTACTATAAATTAGTTTATTCTCTAGAACAGTGACTTTTTTCTTACTGGATGATTGTACTAGTGTCCTCCATAGGTTATGCAATCGTGGTAAATGTTTTCCCCTTCAGATGGACACATTTGTAAATCCACTGCGTAACTCTATGAGAAATGTTTCAAATGCAGTCAAGTCCCTGCCTGACAGCCTGGCAGAGGGGATGACTAAAATGTCAGACAACATGGGCAAAATGTCAGAAAGATTGGGACAAGACATAAAGCAATCATTTTTCAAGGTAAGAATGTATTGGTGAGGTAATATATAATAGAGCCTAACAGGAGATGACATTCAGGTTTGGGTCCTCTTATCTAAAAGCAAATGTTAAACGCCCTATTGAATAGAAAAGGCTAAGAATAGGGAAACAACTATTATGCAAGGGTTCTATTTACTTTGGAAAGTTGAAGAGTAATAGGAGTTCCAAAAGAGAGCAATATACAAGGTAATGAGTGATATAGAGAAGATAAAACACACCTAGTTACTTTTAAACGACAAAAAAAAGGGGCACTAGGTAAAATTAAAAGGCATCATATTTCAATTTGATGGAAATATTGTGCAAAAAATTACATATTGCCCCATTATTTATTTAGGCCAGCAACTCAGCAAAACCTGAAAAAGGAGTAGACCCAAAGCACAACTGGCATCCCATTTTTTACTGTTCAAAATAAGGGGTAAGGTAAATAAAAGTGCTTTTAAAGACCCAAACCAATTTTTAGATGGCCCCGATTCACTCTTTCTTTCTTCCTGTTTCTAGAAAGACCCTTCCCTGCTGAAATTGCTAATGAAGTTCCTCAGCAAGGAAGCAGCACTTGCTGTTTGAAGAGAGGAGGCAGGAAGGTGCTATTACTTCAAACAGAAAATCTATAGGGCAATAGGCGATCCTGTGCATTTTTCTCCCCTACATCTGGCAGCTGAGCATCAGAAAAGAGGTGAAGAAATCCTAGGCTCCACAGATATTGAAAGCAGACAAGGGAGCACTGATAAGGAGCTAAGTCTAGTGCTAGAATTCCTGCTTCTGCTGCCAGGTTTTATGATAGCTTCCTCCCAGTATCACCTAAGCTGCTGGCTCCGCTCTCTTCCCCACCAAGTCTTTGTTGCTGGGAGGGAAGAAGAAGCTGTGTTGTTCTTCTGTACACCACCCACTCTTGACCAAATATCCCATCAGGCATGCAAATTATTTTTTCTTCCTCAGAGGGGCTGCCCTGACAACTGAAAGGGTAGGAATAGAGGAAAGTATTCTATTAATCTGACCCTGCACCAGAAGTGGGAAAACTCAACAGTGGTTTCATCGCCTGCTTGTTGGCATTGGTCCTATCAGGGCCCTCTTTCTTCTCCTTGGCTGGCTTATATCTTTGGATAATTTGGATTTCTTTCCTGATCTCACCCATCCCTAGTGTACCAGATATCTAAGGTTGTAAGGAGGGAGTGGGAGCTCCACTTCCTTCGTCGACTGATCGCACATGGGCATTCCACTCTTGGTGTGTGTGCATCCCGAACCACAGTTGATGGAAAATTTTCCCTCACTAGTACCTGTCAGTACAGCTTGAGCTCCTGTTGCTGCTGTGCACTGCTGTGTGTAAGTATAAAGGTTGATTCACCTCCCCCATACACACTTTCATTCTTACCACCTGTGATTAATGTTGGAATCTGTTGGTCTTGCTTTAGCAAGTGTTCTCAGCATGTTTTTTTTCATGTATGTAGTTATATATTTGTGTAGTTATTAGGGTCAGTTAGTGTTTGAGTTAGTTTTAGCCCAGGGCTACACTAGGGAAGGGGGGTCGATCTACGATACGCAGCTTCAGCTACGTGAATAACGTAGCTGAAGTCGGCGTATCGTAATCGGCTTACCTGACCATGAGGACGGCGGCGAGTCGATCGCTGCAGCTCCCCCGTCGACTCCGCTTGCGCCGCTCAATGACGTGGATTTCCGGAGCCGACGGGGAGCGCGATCGGGGATCGATTAATCGCGTCTTAACGAGACGCGAAAAATCGATCCCCGATAGATCGATTGCTATCCGGCGGGTAGTGAAGACAAGCCCTTAGTGTCTTAGTTTTTCCCCACGTTTGGAGTTCCATTATCAGTACCGAAGAATGCCTTTGGAAGTATCTTGCCTGGCATGCTCTAAGTCAGGGATCTCAAACTCAAATCACCACGAGGGCCACATGAGAACTAGTAAATTGGCCCGAGGGCCGTATCACTGAAACCTTTTCATACGATGATACAAAAGCATAGTCAAAAATGGGAAAAAATGAAGAGTAATATAGTATTCTATTAAAAGTCAATGTATTAACTTTTTTAAAACTGTAATGCAAAGAGGCGTTTTAATAAAATATAAACACTCAGTAATGTTTGGAGCTTGGCTGCCAGTGGAGTCGGCACCTATGGCGGGCCACAGAAAATAACTCCGCGGGCCGCATGTGGCCCACGGGCCGCGTGTTTGAGACCCCTGCTCTAAGTCCATGCCTGTGAGCGACCCACATGCCAGTTGCTTGAAATGCTTGGATGAGTCTCATATTAGGGATCAATGAAAGGACTTCAAGCCTCGGATCAAGGAAGATCGAGAAGCCAGGCTGAAGTCTCTTTTGATGAAAGCCATTCTGAAACCACCTTTAGAACCTTCTTGGTCAGAGAGGGTACCGAGTACATCAGAATCTGAGAGATGTGTGCCTCTGATACAGACTGAATCGCTGTGTCCAAGAAGAGACAGAAGTCTTTCAAAGATACTGCTGGGAGAGGCAGTCCACTCTTCTGTCCACTTTCCTGGCAGACGTCAGGGCTAAGTGAGTAGAATGCAGTCCTAATCGAAGCACTCCTCCACTTATTCATCAGCTAAGTCAACCCGTTGACTCTTGCACTCAAGCAGGCACTGTCAAGTCTGTGGCCCGAAGCAGTGCCTTCATGGTTGTGGTACCATCTAAATCTCTTGCACACTGGTCAGAGACACTCCTGGTACTGTCCATGCCAGACACATTCAAGCTGCAAGGGACTTGCTGAGCTTATTGGTGCCAGTGTCCCTAGCAGTGCAGGAGATCATTCCTCCAGTACTGGTAAACCACTCGGCACCAGTGGTGGGCCCAATAGTGAGTCAACCTCCTGGGTCCTGGAGCTCTGCTGGTACTGTCGAGAGAGAAGTCAGCATTGATGGCTTCTTTTTGCTCTTCCCAGGACTATCAGCACCAGTCCCTGGCACTGACTGGAATGGTTCCTTCATAGTCAGGAGAAGGCAATTCTTCTTTTAACTTGGGGTTGCCTCCTATGTTTCCCAGCTGCAGTGTCTCTTTCCACTCCCGCCTAGATCTTATCTCCTGGGGTAATTGTGAGACCCTGTGTCTAGTGCTGGTCTTCATATACGTGGGCTGCATGACATTGGGCTCCAGCGTCTTTTCAGTGGCCTTCTGCAATCCAGGAGGGTTTTCCCATTTCCAGATCCTCACCACATCAGTAGCATTCAATTTCCCTAGGCTAGAAGTTGGGAGTCAGATTGTTAAGCACCTCCTGATCCCAAGCCTGGTACTGAGCAGGAAGATGATGTTCAGGAGCATTCAGTGGCCCAACTAACAGAGGAGGCTCATCTACCTCAACCTGTGCTAGCTTCATCTTCCACCTAGTCCAAATGAAGCCATTTCCTTGGGTGTGTCTTTGCCCCTTCTGATTATTACAAGAGCTCACCAAGAGTGCTTAAAAAGGGAGACGTCAGCCTTGGACATTCAGGTAGAAGAGGTTAGGGGATCTTCTCACAGCCCTATTGATATTCTGGCCTCTGCTGTTCCATCTCGGGTGGCACCACAAATAAATGAGGTAATTTTAGAACCCATCAAGGCTCTCTGGCAAACGTTCTCCTTTCTTCCTTCCACATCAAAGCAAGCAGATATCTAAAATAGCTAAAATTTTGCATGGTCATGCTGGCTTCCATTATTCTCTCCCTGTATCCTAGAGACTTGTATGTTGCCCTTGACTTTAAGGACCCCTATTTCCATGTGGTGATTTATCAAGGCCACAGGAAGTATCTCAGATTCCTGATAAATTATTATCGTTACCAGTTTGCAGTGTTACCCTTTGACCCATGGGCAGCTTCCCGGTATGGTATGGTAGTGGTAGCTGCCTTTCTGAGAAGGTTAGGAGTACATGTCTGTCCCTACCTGGAAGACTAGTTTGTGAGACACCAATCCACAGTTCAAGTACTCTCCAGTGTATCTCTCATCCAGTCAACTTTCAAGTCACTGGGTCTGTTGATTAACTCAGAAAAGTCTATCTTCTCACCAATTCAAAGTATAGAATTTATAGGAGCAGTACTGGATTATATCCAAGCCAGAGTTTCTTTCCAGAGTCAAGGTGTCAGACAATTCGATCCATCATTTTAGATCTTCAGGTTTACCCAGTCACAACTGCACAGAATTGTATGAGACTTCTGTAACATATGTTCTCTTGCAAGTATGTGGTCTGGTATGCCAGATTGTGTCTCAGGATTCTACAAGGTTGGCTGGCCTCAGTATTTTTGCTGAGCCATCACTATATGAACACTGTGCTCAGGGTGCCTACTCACATTTTACTGTCTGGACTGGTGGACAAACCCTGTCAAATTTGCATAGGAGTTCCATTTGTCCCTCCTCAACCATCGCTAATGCTAGTAATGGATATGTCTGTCCTGAACTGGGGGGGTCATCTGGATTTCCCTCAGTCCTAGGGGTTATGGTCCACAAAGGACATGACTCTTCATATAGATGTCAAAGAGTTGAGAGCTAGCCATCTGGCATGCCAGGTTTTCCTAACCCTTATCAAGGGAAAAAACCTGCTCACTCTCACAGACCCCACACAGTCAATATTCTATCTCAACAGACAAGGAGGGGCCCACTCATCCCTGTTCTGCTATGAAGCAGTTATCTGTGGGATTCTTGTATTGCTAACACAATCAATCTCAAAGCCTCTTACCTTCTGGGGATGCAGATAGAGCTGTCAGATCACCTAAGCAGGTCATTTATGAGTCACCAGAAGTGGTTCCTTCATCCAGATGTAGCCAGGTCCATTTTCCAGCTCTGGGGCATTCCCAAGTAACTCTGTTTGCAATGAGGTACAACAGGAAATGTCCACAGTTTTGGTCCCCACAAAGTCACAGTCTGGGTTCCCTAATAGAGGCTTTCTTGTTGTCCAGACTTTTTAATCTCTCCTCATATGGAAGCTGTTCTGTGCCCCTAATAATTTTTGTTGCCCTTCTCTGTACCTTTTCCAATTTTAATGCATCTTTTATGAGATGGGGCAACCAGAACTTCACACAGTATTCAAGGTACCATAGATTTATGTAATGGCATTATATTTTCTCTTATCTATCCCTTTCCTAGTGGTTCCTAACATTCTGTTAGCTTTTTTGACTGCCTCTGCACATTGAGCAGATGTTTTCAGAGAACTACCCACAATGACTCAAGATATTTCTTGAGTAGTAGCAGCTAATTTAGATCCTATCATTTGGTATGTATAGATTGGAAAACAAACAAAGGGCACTATTTTGCTCTTATCAACATTAAATTTTATCTGTTTTGTTGCCCAGTTACCTAATTTTGTGAGGTCCTTTGTAACTTTTCACAGTCAGCTTTGTACTTACCTTGTGTAATTTAGTATCATCTGCAAACTTTGCCACTTTGCTGTTTACCCACTTTTCCAGATCATTTATGAATACGTTGAACAGCACAGGTCCCAGTACAGATCCTGGTATTTATCTCTCTCCATTGCAACAATTGACCATTTATTTCTACCCTTTATTTCCTATTTTTTAACCAGTTACTGATCCATGAGGGGCCCTTCCCTCTTATCTGATGTATGCTTTGCCTGATCACCTGCTTCACCCAAACCTGAAGGCACTCCATCTAATGGCGTGGATGCTCTATGGTTAGAGCTGGGAAGGAGTCATGTTCAAAAGAGCTTCTAGATATGCTTTTGAATAGCAGAAAACTAATAATAATAAATGGAGATATGCCAATCTCCTAGAACTGAAAGGACCTTTCCAGGTCATCGAGTCTAGTCCCCTGCCTTCACTAGCAGGACCAAGTACTGTCCCCTGACAGATTTTTGCCCCAGATCCCTAAATGGCCCCCTCAAGGATTGAACTCACAACTCTGGGTTTAGCAGGCCAATGCTCAAACCACTGAGCTATCCCTCCCCCCCAAAAAACTATCTACTAGGTTTACTTCCTTCTCTAACTGAAAGCGTTTCTCTAGCTGGTCTCATTAGTTTGGAGTGTTGCCAATTACATTCTTCAATCCAGCATACTTTGACTATCTTTTGTACCTGAAACTGCAAGGGTTGGCCCTTAGCTGCTAAGTGGGTCTTGATTAAACTATCTCTGCCTTCCATCTTCGGGTGGATAACAATCTGTCTTTTCTAATAGAATATCAATAAGATTTTTGAAAGGCCTGGAAAGATTGTACCCTCAGGTACAAGATCCTGTTCTTCCATAGGATCTAAACTTAGTATTGTCAAAGCTTATGGGTCCTTCTTTTGAGCCTTTATCTACCTGTTTACTGCATCTGTCAATGAAGGTAGCATTTCTGGTTGCCATTGCTTCTGCTAGGATAGGTGAGCTGCCAACCCTGATGTCTGCTCTGTGTTATACTGTTTTCTTTAAAGACAAAGTTTACCTGTGTCCTCGTGCAAAGTTTGTCTTGGAAATGGTATCTAACTTCCATATCAATCAGGTGATGTATCTATCTTCGTTCTTTCCCAAACCACATTTGAATAAAGATGAGGAAAGGCTGCTGCATACTCTGGATAGCAGGAGAGCATTGGCTTGTCAGGTCCAAGCAGTTCCATCAGTCTTCTCAGCTCTTCTTGGCAGTCAAAGACAGTGTGATGCAGCTTCCAGTTCCTTCTCAGAGAGAGAATCTTGGATACCCTCATGTATTTGCTTGTAATTCAGTTTGGTGAATGTTATCCTGCCAAGCAGTGTGACAACACATTCGACAAGACCACAAGCAGCTTCTGTGGCCTTCCTGGGTAAAGTTCCTATCCTAGACATTGTAAGGCAGCAACTTGGTCTTTCGTGCATATTTGCTTCCCATTATGCTATCACTCAACAAGCTAGAAATAATGCCAGATTTGGGTGAGTTGTCCTTCAGTCTTTGTTCAGATAGGCTCCAATCCCTTCCCTTTCTTGGCTTCTGAGTCACTAAGAGTGGACTGCACGTATGCAATCACTCAAGGAAAAACTGTTACTTACCTGTTCTGTAACTGTTGTGCTTCGAGATGTGTTGCATGTGGCCATTATATGACCTGCTTTGCTTGGGAGCTTTTCTGATAAGAAGGAATTGAGGGAGGTTGGGGCCAGTTCCATCCTTCATATCTACACGCAGTAGTGCACGGCAGTGGAGTGCTCAAGATGCCCCAACAGAATCAGATGAGTGATTGTGTTTTCCACCCTAAACCCCATGTAATACTGTAGGGTGGCTTAAAAATAATAGAGACTTTATCAGAGATTAGGGTGACCAGACATCCCAATAAAATCAGGACTATCCCGATATTTAACTTTGTCCCACGTCCTGACGGATGTATGACTTGGACGCCATTTGTCCTGATATTGTAAGGTGGCCTGGTGATGGTGTCCGGTTGGCGTGGGTCTGGCAGGCTCCCTACCTGGTTCCATGCAGCTCCCCAGAAGTGGTGATGCTCCCTCTGGGTCCTAGGCTCAGGGATGGACGGGGGGCTCTGCGTGCTTCCCCCCATTACCGGCCAATGTGAGTTGCGGGGGCGGCGCCTGCTGGTGCGACAGTGCGCAGAGCTGCCTGGCCGCACCTCCGCCTAGGACCCAGCGGGAGATGTCACCACTTCCAGGGAGCTGCCTGAGGTAAGCACCAGCCCACACCCACTTCTGCACCCAAACTCCCTCCCGGAGTCAGCACCCTGAACCTCCCCGCTCCCCCAGCCCTGAGACCCCCCCCCCCACCCCCCCGCAGCAGGGCCAGAGCCGGGGCCCTGCATCCCCCACTGACCCACAGCTTGTGGCGGGGCTGCTGTTAGAGCTGTGTGACCCTGATCTGCGGCGGGGTCTGTGGCCAGGGGCTGCTGTTGGGGCTGTGCAATCCTGATCCACGGCTTGCAGCAGGGGCCGCGGCCTGGGGCTGTGCACCCCTGACCTGCAGCTTCCTTGGGCTGTGCGTCCCCCTTCCCCATGGCTCCAGTGGGGGCTGTGAGCCATGTATCCCGATATTTTATTCTTGCCATCTGGTCACCCTATCAGAGATACAATTCTATATTAAGTTTTATACAGTTGTTTAAAAATATATGGAAAGTTTATAACTTTCTACAGGGCTTTTCCTTAACTTTAGGTTGACGCTTCTGTTCTGCTTTTGTTGGAACAATTCTTTCCCCAGTTTTCCAAACAATTTTGCTTTCCACCAAATTCATCTTTTTCTGCTCCTGTTCACACCTGATCTAATACCCCTAAAATATAGCACATTTTTAAAAGTATAAATAAAAAGTAGAACAAGATGAGTGCCAACCATAAATCCTGTGAAAATATTTTGTTTTCCCTCTTGCATCCTTATCCTTTCTACTCTCCCACTTTTTTTTTTTTTTTTTTTTGCAAATAATTAAGATTGTAAGCTCCTCAAAGCAGATACTTTGTGGGTTTATGTCTGTAAAACTCACCTCTAATATAGCTGTAGCTATAGCAATAGCCGAGGTGAGGGCACTTCTTCCTCAAAACAGGAAGGGGAAGACTGAGTCTGGAGTCATATGAAATACAAAACTATTACTTGTAAAAAACAAAGATTGGGCCTCACCCTGAGCCTCCCTTTTTGGAAAGCTTCCCAATTACATGAATAAGGATAACAGTTATACTCACAAAGAGAGATCTAGGATTATGAATCCTCATGCTTCAGGCCTGAGATCAGGAAGAAATATCCACTGTTGGCTCTTCAATATAGATTGATGGGTTTTACACCTTTCTCTGAAGAATTAGCCGCTATGTAGGAGGGGATATAGAACTAGACAAACCATCAGTTTCTTCCAGTTTGATAGTTCCTATGATAATTTTTAATATAAATGTGTGTATGTTTTTTTCTTGAGGATATTCATACAGTTTTGATAACTATATTGGGAAACATGTTTCAAGCTGTGCTGGAAGATAATTCAGTATGCAACCATTGATATATCTTGATATGTCACTAACTTGGAATCAAAATGCTTGATAGTAAGTCAGTTATGAAGATTGTATCTGAAATTTTGAAATTAGTTTTGTCGTAATTAGAGGTTCTCTTTGATGGTTTCCTTGAGACCTGTAATTTTCCCCCATAATCATGTCTCTTTTTATTTTGAGTATAGGTGCCTCCTTTAATGCAGAAAACTGATTCAGATCCTGAACACTGTCGTGTTGCAGCACAGCTTGATGACAATGTGAGTCTGACTTTTATTTTAGATTTGTTTAGCTACTTAATTTTAAAATACGAGGGTGTGTTTTGTTTCATATTGTATTATTTACTTGCTCTATGCTATACTATTTATTGGCATCAGAAATTACACCAGAGGGAAAATTGAAACAGTACTTTAAAGTAAAAAAATTGGAAATTTTCTGAAATAAAATTGACTTATTTCATTCTAAAACGTTTAGAAGCTGTTTTAATACTAAATTGTTTGCATGGTAATGTGGTAAATGTTACTTACCTATTATTACTTCTGTGACTATCCTCAAAGATAGAATAGGGTTGCAATATTAATAGTATTCAGATAAATCTGATTCTAAGATCTTTAAAACTAGCAAACATCGTCAATATTGGTGATCAGAGAGAATTGTTTTAAAGAAAACTTAAAAAAAAAAAAAATCCTAAACAATAAATGTTCAATCTGTGGATCCTGAAGTACATAAAGGAAAAAATATTAGAAACATGATAGTGAAGTTTAAAATGTTAAGCTCTTGATGTTCTCATAAGCTATGGTATTTTCCCAGTGTTCTGATTGATACACTGATCATATGTGTGAAACATAGTTGAATAAAATCTTTTATCCGTAACTAGGACTGAAGGCCCTTATGATTACTAGTGATTATATGCAGATTTGTCATGGTCATAAATCTGCACCTGTTCCACACTTCACATTTTTGTGTCACATCAAAGCATTCCAGTTTGTCTTCATGTGCATAACTGCTACCAGGGCTCTGGTAAATGCCGCTTTGCTCAAGTAACATAAGTTTCAATTCTTTTGTTTTGCAATGATTTCATCTAATACAATTGTTTATCTGTAGATTGTTTACTTTTGAAATTCATGTATTCTGAGACACTGAGCTCAGCCAAAACAAATTAGCATAGAAAGTACATGTACACCATGTTAGCACTAAAATGAGCAGAAGTTTGAATTACTATACGTCTCTTTTTCTGCAGTTCACCTTATCTGAAAAATATAGCATCTACTTAGTCTTAAAAGTTCATTTTGAAAGAGTAGTGTTGGAAGTTTGAGTTTTGCACCATATTTCAGGATATTTTACATTTAGAACTTTTCCTGAACTTCACACAATGCCAGGAAATTTGAAATATTTGCCTGAAGCAAAGTGAATTCTCCCTTTACATCAGAGATTTACAGAGGGTTCAGTAAGTTTTCTTAGAGTTTTCTTATGTTCCATGTGGGTACAGGTTTGTTAAAACAATACTAATTGGCATAAAAACCAAGAAACTCAGTTAATATTTTTGTATGGATTTCCTTTGTTTTTTAATAACCCCTTCTGGCTGATTCACAGTCTAGTATGAGTTGACTTCATATGTTGAAATGGCTGCTCTAGATAAGTTATTGTCTTACATGTAAATGTATTTGATAAAAATGAATTTATTTACCTAATAGTGTCAGTAAATCTGTAAACGTATATTTTGGTATATGTAACATACAACACATGGATAATAGACCCTACTGCTCACGTATAAAAAAACATTTGTTATGAGGTTTTTCAGATTGTTTTTGACGTGGTCAGATACTATAGTGATGGATATCAATGTAAAATGCTAAATAAAATTGATGCTAATGTATTTTAAACAATGTATTTTAAAAATCAATATAAAGATTGACAGTTACTGCAATATCACTATAGCCTCTTAAGTTAAATATCTAGTAGTTGGAACTATAAATCTTTTTGCAATATCTCTGTAAATATAGTGTCACTGTAAAATAGCAGCCTATGCACCTTTTAAAAATAAACACAATTTTTACTACAGAACCGCAGTGAAGCATTTGAAAACAGACCTTTCTCTCTCCCCACCACTGCTAAGTTAAAAACACAGGTCATGTGGAATCATCTGGTACTGACATCTTATTTCTGCATCATGCTCAGATTGAACTCAAAGAATAAAAGTTTAGCTTCTGTAGCAATGGAAAAGTGGTCTGCAATTGGGTACCTTACTTTCAGAGCCATTGTTGCTACTACTGCATTCAAACAAAAGGGTATCCAGACGAAAGCCACTCCTTGAGTTTCCCATCAGCTCTGCTCTTGGAAGCACTGTTACTATCTGAAGAAGAGAAGAATAAGAAACCCCTCTAAGTAATACTGCCGCCACCTTCTGTAACTGGTTCTGAACTCTACCATCCTGGCCTCAATAATGCAGCAGACAGGGCCGGCTTTAAGCCGATTCGGCCGATTCCTCAGAATCGGGCCCCGCACCTAAGGGGGCCCCACAACATCTGTGTCAGGGCCCTGCAATGTCCGGCGCTTCGGCAGCACTTCGGCAGGTCAAGCGCGGCCACCACTTTCGGCGGAGGGGCTCCGTCATCACTCTTGGCGTGGGGCCCCCCACCTGCTAAAGCTGGCCCTGGCAGCAGATTCCGGTTTAGGACATATTTTTAAAAGACCATACTTAAAAATCTAGTTTAATTTCAAAATGAAAACCATGAATGATTCCATCCTGGGAAAGAGAGATTTCAGACCATAGGAAACTCTTAATTATTGACTTCTTTCAGAAAGACTGTGCATGTGACTTAGTGTGGAAGAACTAAGACTCTTAACTTTAACAATTGTGGTAGATGCTACCTTAATTGCCTGAGCTGGAATACAGGTTTTCTGTTTATACTTTGCCTTTTACTCCACGTATCTAGGTGGATGACAATATTCCTCTTAGAGTAATGCTGCTCCTTATGGATGAAGTCTTTGATTTAAAAGAGAGAAATCAGTGGTTAAGAAGAAATATAAAAAATCTACTTCAACAGCTTATTAGAGCAACATATGGAGACACGATCAATAGGTACCAGCATTTTTATTCATGCTCAATTGCTGTATGAGTTTGTGAATTATGTCTAAAAAATTATCCTTTATTACTTAGTTGTAATGTTCTAATGATTGCTTTTGTTTTATAATTGTTGAAACATACATGAACTGTTATACTTTTAAAAAGCATAATCACTTTAGAGACAAATGCAATTCTGTTAATCTGTATTCTGTCTCACAAATAGTTTCAAAGATGGGTGGGAAATAGCACTATTCTAATCTCCCATTTCACCATCCCACTAATAGGACACTTACATAAGTTCATGATTCCACCCACCAAGAAGCAGAAGACAAAGCAAATTGTAAATTATTAATCTTGTATAAGGGATAACTTCACTTACCCTCTTCAGCCTAGAAGCGAGGAGACTATAGCTATCTCCAAACATTTTTTGTGTGCTTGGAGGTAGCAGGGCTTGGTGAGTGATGCATTTCTTCTCTGCATATGGGCTGTGTAGCTGGGCGTGGGCCCCTGAGTAAGCAGCTGAGACAGGTGTTTGTTGGTGCTTTGGTAAGGGCTGTGTGCTTTGACCCTTGGACCTTTGATCAGCCCTGCTGTTTGAAGACCGAGTGGTTAATCATACCCTGGGGCTAAGGGGCGGAGCTAATATAAAAGGTCACTTGCTAGGCAAACTTGAGAGCCGCAAACAAAGGCAGATAACAGGAGAGTTTCTGAGAGAGTTTGGAGAGGGAGCGTATGAGGCTTTCCTTCCAGTTCCAGCTCTATGTATGATTCCACAATGGCCAGCAATGGAACAGTGGTGGTAACCTGCAACGGATGTGCCATATTTTCTTGCCTGCCTGAAGCCAGAAGGTACTTCCTCTATATGAAGTTCGTGGCTATAATGGAAGAAAAGATTCTTGGATTGGAAGGTGAAATAGAAATGCTACTGAGAATCAGAAAAGCTGATGAGTTAGCTTCTAGGTATAAGGTTGGGCAGTTCATAACCACCAGAAGCAAGGGGTCAAGGTGGCATTCTACGCAACTGCAGACAGATGAGGATGGCAAGAAGTGGCCACCAGAGAGAAGAGGATCAGGAGGAATTTCACACAGCTAGAATCAATTGGAACCTTCTAGCTGTGTGGAATTCCTCCTAATCCTCTTCTCTCTGGTGGCCACAGTCTGCCATCTCATCTGTCTCCAGCTGTATAGCATGCCACCTTGAGCTCTTGCCTCTGGTGGTTATAAACTGCCAAACCTCCTCTCTGATTTCCCCTCTCTCCAATTCCATAGTGGCCAGCTCAGTGTAGAAACTGTGCAATATATCTCTCAAAATCCAGCCGATCCAAGGAAACGGAGAGGGCGGTGGGGGGGGACGGGGGGGGACACGGATGAAAAAAAGAAAATCAAGTTTGCCCACCGAGATCTCCAACCATCTAAGCAAAACAAATGATCCTTGTTGGGGATTGAAGAAGAAGAATTGGAAGCACATTCTGCAAGGCAGAGGTGGACTACAGGATGGTGTGCTGCGTTCCTGGAGCCAAGATAGGTGATGTTGCTTTAGATGGGATAGGCTTTTGAAGTTGACCAGCAAGGATCTATTACTGATGGGTCATATCAGCATTAGTGACACTGCATTGCAGGATATCTCGCAGATAAGATTACTTCAGTGAGCTCAGAAGTGTGGTGAAGAAGAAAGGAGGAGATATGAGCACTCATTACAAAATAGAGATGCTGAACAAAATTAACTAAGGAATCAAAGAACATGAAGAAAAGAAATTTTCTAATTGCTTGGGCACCCGTGCTAGGGATCTGGATAGCAAAAAAGAGGAACTGGAGTTGCTCATTTATGAGCATAAAATCAGTGTAGTTGGTATTATTGAAACCTGGTAAAATGATTCACATGACTGGAATGTTAAAATCAATCAATATAATCTAGTTAAAAAGGATTGAGTGAGCAAAAGGGAAGGAGGAGTGGCATTCTATTAAAACTGGTATTATTTGTTTCCGTGTCCTGCCTATAATATGGGGGGCGAGGGGGGGGAGGAGGAAGCTACCCCCAACATGCTATAAAAACTCCAGGACCTACCTGTGTCACAACAACCGTTTTTCTGCATATAAAAGCCAGGGCCGGCATTAGGGGGTAGCAAGGTGGGCAATTGCCTGTCCCTATGCCACAGAGGCCCCTGCGAAGCTATATTGATCAGGCTTCCACTTCAGCCCCATATAGCAGAGCTTCAGCTTTCTACCCTGGGCCCTAGCAAGTCTAATACTTGCCCTGCTTGGTAGCCCCCTTGAAACCTGCTCATGGCCCTCCAAGGGGCCTCAGATCCTTGGTTGAGAACCACTGCTTTAAAGGGGCCAATTTCGCAAAGCTGAAAACAATTGAGCCAAATCAATTTGGGAGGAAGAATTTAATCAGAAAACTGTGATTGATGAATGGGAATTGTTTAAGAACACTTTAAAAGCCACAGTCCTGCAATCAAAAAAGAAGGCAGGGTTTAGAAGGGAAGGGAAGGCAGCTATAAAACATTTAAAAGAATATATAACAAATGGAAGAAAGGGGAAGTTGATAGTAATGAAAATAAATCAGAAACTAGGAATTGTAGAAAATTGGTAAAGTAAGCAAAAGGCCACAAGGAGATATCTGTGGCTACCAGAGTTAAGGATGATAAGGAGTTTAAGTATATTAGGATTTCTTTTGTTCCTAACAATGATATGGGTCAATTACTAGATGGAAATGGGAGAATTATTACTAATGCAGAAGAGTCAGAATTGTTCAATCCATATTTTTGTTCTGGAAACAAGCCAGATGAAGTATGATAACACACTTTCCATTCCACTGGTATCTTAGCAGGATGTTAAACAGCAGCTACTAAATTAGACACTTTTAATAAATAAGGAGGTGCAAGTAACTTGCATTCAAGAGTTTTTAAAGAGCTGGCTGAAGAGCTTTCTGGATGTTAATGTTGCTTTCAGTAAGTCTTGGAACACTGGGGATGATCCAGAAGATTGGAAGAAAGCTAAAGTTGTGGCATTATTTAAAAAATAGTAAACGGGATGATCTAGGTATTTATAGGCCTGTCAGTCTGACGTCTATCCCAGACAAGATAATGAAGCACCTGATATGGGATTTGATAAATCAGATTTGATAAATAAAGAATTGAAGGAGGGTAATATAATTAATGCAAATCAACATGGGTTTATGGAAAATAGAACTTGTCAAACTAACTTGATATCATTTTTTGGTGCGATTAGTAGTTTGTCTGATGTAATAGACTTCTGTAAAGCATTTGACTTGGTACTTCATGATGTTTTGATTAAACTAGAACAATACAAAATTAATAAAACACAAATGCAGTTAGTTTAAAGCTGGCTAATTGAAAGGTCTCAATGTGTAATTGTAAATGTGAATGATCATTGAACGGGTGTCCTTCTTGGCCCTATGCTATTTAACATTTTTTATCAATGATCTGGAAGAAAATGGAAAATCATCACTAGTAGTTTGCAGATGACACAAAAATTGGGGGAAATGGTAATAATGATGAGGATGCGTCGCTGATACAGAGCAATCTGGATGTTTCATAAACTGGGCACAAGCAAACAATGTGTGTAAATGTAAACATCTAGGAACAAAGAATGTGGGCCATGCTTGCATAATGGGAACTCTATCCTGGGAAGCAGTGACTCTGAAGAAGATTTTGGGGTTATGGTGGATAATCTGTTGAACATGAATCAGATGTTGTGGCCAAATGGGTAACAGTGGAATTTCGAGTAGGAGTAGAGAGGTTTTACCCTCTGTTTTTGGCACTGCTGGAATAATGTGTCCCATTGTGGTGTCCACAATTCAAGAAGGATGTTGATAAGTTTGAGAGGATTCAGAGAAAAGCCATGACAATGATTAAAGGATTAGAAAACATGCCTTAATATTGATAAACTCAAGGAGCTCAATCTATTTATTTTATCAAGGAGAAGGCTAAGGGGTGACTTGATTGTGGTCCATACATGGGAAACAGAAATTTGATAATGGTCTCTTCAGTCTAGAAACAAAGGTATAATATCGAGTGGCTGAAAATTGAAAATTCTTCAATTGCTTTCCTTTCTGCATTGATGTGATGTAATGATTTAATGTTCTGTTTGTTGGATGGGAAAGAGGGCAAATTACCTAATGGCAATCTGGGTTGTAGGCTTCTTCTGTTCTCCACCCTTCTTCATCCTTTTTCTTTCCTACTTCTGTTGGGGTAAACATATTTAACTTTAGAAGTACTCAAAATGAGGAAGGAAAATGGGTGAATTTAAACCTTAAGTGAGACTGAGAATGAACACTAAGCTTTCTGGTGTGATAACTTGATGTAATCTATCTGTGGAATGGTGAAAAGGCGAGATGATGCACTTTTTTGCTTTTTCTTGAATATTGTTTGAAGTTTTAACTACTTTAAAGCACTCTTTACTTAAAGAACTCTGCTTCCTGATACCCTTTGAAAAGTAAAATGAGGGAGATCACTGATTCTCTCACTTTTATTTTAGAAAAATTGTTGATCATGTTGAC
The DNA here is from genome assembly GCA_037349315.1 of Chelydra serpentina. Taxonomy (NCBI): domain Eukaryota; kingdom Metazoa; phylum Chordata; order Testudines; family Chelydridae; genus Chelydra; species Chelydra serpentina. The sequence continues at coordinate 26,165,457 of JBAIAC010000048.1, forward strand.
TCGATGACTTCTCCTGAGCAAGTAGCAGATGCAGTGAAACGCTTCAGGTGTGTTTTATAAATACCTTTTTTATTTAAAAAGTATATAAACTTATATCCGTATAGGCCAACTGATATTTAATTATTGTGTTCCTACCTCAGCAATGGAATCAGTTTAAGCTGTCAGAGACAGTAAGTCCACTTCACACCAGAAATGCTGCCTTTATACAAGATTCAGATTGGTAGTTTATATCCTACTTTGTAATGATTTTATGATGTATAAATTATTCATTCCTTGAACAGACAATATATTGTGGCTAGTCTCTCTTTTTAAATTTTTATTTTTTGGAAAGTTATTCACTACCAGTTCTAAACTGTTGCAAAATTATTGTGTACTTTTAAACAGTAGTTAAGTTTCACTCTGCTGATGGGTCAATTGGCTTGTTTGTGTTCATGCAAGTGTATAATTTATAGCGGGAGCAGCAACAATTACTCTAAAACCTTGCCACAGGTTATTACTAATATTTGTCTATACATTCATAACACTTGAACTTTCTTTTGTTGCTTTCAGCCCATCGAGTAATCATCCGTTTTTTTTTTTAATTATGAGCTAAAGCAGGGGTGGTCAACCTGAGCCTGAGGAGGAGCCAGAATTTACCAATGTACATTACCAAAGAGCCACAGTAATACGTCAGCAGCTCCCCATCAGCACTTCTCCCCCTCTCCCGATCAGCTGTTTCATTGCATGTGGGAGGCTCTGGGGGCAGGGGGAGGGAGGAGCAAGGGCACTGCAGGCTCAGGGGAGGGGGCGGGAAAGGGTGGAGTTGGGGCAGGGCCTGTGGCAGAGCCAGGGGTTGAGCAGTGAGCACCCCCCCAGCACATTGGAAAGTTGGCGCCTGTAGCTCCAGCTCCGGAGTCGGTGCCTATACAAGGAGCCGCATATTAACTTCTGAAGAGCCGCTGTGGCTCTGGAACCACAGGTTGGCCACCCCGAGCTAAAGGAATCTCTTTGTACTACATCACTTTTAGAATGCTGTCCTTGTGGAAGCCCCAAGAATGCGCTAAAATACTCATAAGATATGTAGGATGAGCTCTTCAGAAACGTTCACAAAGATTGCCTGTTTAGCAATGAAGATGGATATCTGATAGGTATTTTCATCTGAAGAGAGAAATACCTAAAGATGCAAAGGATTGTATTAACAGACCCCATAACAAAGGGTCTGTGACATTAGTCTTCTGGACGCTCTTCCAGTCTGTATAGATATGGACAAGACTATATGTGAAGACGTTGCAGAGGTTTCATCTCTCACTGGAATTATTGAGTGAATTTCATAGTTTCTCCAAAGGTAGACTAGATCCCCAGACTGTGATCCATGTTTTATGTGGATGAGTGGAGTTATGTATCAAATTGAAACTGCTTTGCCAGCAATGTAAGAGCTGAAAATGTGGATTTTACATTGTTCTGACTGTAGCCATTAATATACAGCATGGACCCAAGTGTGAGGCTTTGTCGAATACCTTTCCAAAACTAGTTCCAAATAAGTAACTTCAGTGTTTGTCATTTATCCAACAGAGCAATTGCAAATAGACTAGATAAAGTAAAGGCAGATTGAGTAGCCAGGCAGAGAATTACAGAGACTGGAACTTTCAGTACATACATTTCCTTAGATAATGTACATGTTTGAAACTACAAAGTTAATTTTATTTTAAGCGTGAACATTTTTTTTTGTTTTAATAGACAAAATTGTAAGGCAGTTTTCATTGATAGGATATCAGGATTGTCTACATTTTCCTCATTTCTGTGCTTGAATTGTCCCCCTAAGAATACTGAGACTCTGTATGTCCTCTGATTTTAAATAGAAATAAAAAGAAGCCCAAGGTTTGGACCCTTTTTAAAAGTCAAAAATGCAAGCAGCACTGTTGTCACACAGATCAAACATTTCAAAGCAAGTCATTGTCTTGTGTCTTACTACCAAAAAAATTAAACCTAAGTTGTTATTAAAAGAAAGACTTATTGATGTAAAGCAGGCCTGCACAACATGCGGCCCGGGGGCCCACTGTGCGGCCTGCGGGGGGGTGAGTAGGCAAGCGGCGGGGTGGGGCAAGTTATACAAAAATGCATAATACAGAGATTTATCTACAACTGCATTGATTGGCTGTTGTGTGCAGTAATATAGTGACCCCTGTGTGGTGAGGAGGGGTGTGATGGTGGGGCCGAGCGGAGAGGGGGCGGGTCCTATTTTACTGCTGTGATCTGGTCACCCTATGCACGCTGTTTCTTCCCCCCTTTACAGGCTTCCACACCCCAGCGCTGGGGAAGGAGGGGTTGTTTCCGCGGGGCGGGCGGCGCTGGGGGGGGCGTGTTTCCGCCCTCAGCTGTTTTCTTTGGCGTAATATGGCCCTTGCCACTTTACGAGTTGTGCAGGCCTGATGTAAAGTGATTTTTAGACAAGTTACATATAGCTAATAAATTCAGCTCTATTTGGATGTTTCTGGCAGGGAAGGGATGGGTGTGGGTGTGTACATTTTCCCAAGAGGCTCAAGCAACAAATTCCCATACTGGAGTACATAGAGAGTAGTAGGCAACTGTTAGTAACATTGAGTTATGTTCTTTTTAAATAATATAATTGCCAAGCAAGAAATTCTTATTTTCTTATTCTACCAGTTCTGAAATACACCTCAAAAAGCATTTTGAAGGTTAAAGATTTTTGCTTGTCAACATAATCTCTGAATGCCTTCAGTTTGTTCACATTATGCTGTGAGGTAGCTCACAGGGTTTAAAAATTTTGATTTTTTTTTAAAGAACTTGTTTTGAAAGGCTTGTTTTTGTATTTGTTACAGAGATGCCTTTTGGCCCAATGGTATTTTAGCAGAAACTGTTCCACGCAGAGACAAAGATATAAGAATGCGAACAAGAGTGGCAGGGAAAACTAAACTACTGGAGATAATGCCAGGTGAGTGAGCTTTGAATATTTTAATATTTTTACTAGTATTGTACATTATTGGATTTTATATTGTTACTGAAGTTAAAGTAGGGGCGGGGTCCCAATCTTTATTTAAAAGTGAAAGGAGGTAAAGTACTTAAATGAATATCCAAGGAGTAATTAAATGTCTATTTAAACCCATATTTTAAACTGATTATCATGAAATTGAATATTTTTGGTTTAGTCTGACAGCTTGAGATTTGTCTTAGAATCAGTTCAGTATTAACTTAAACTAAAGATTTAATTTTTAAGTTTTGGACATGCATACTGCATGTAGATACCAAGGGATAATAAAATATATAACATTGTTTTGCATACGTATGACCAGTACATAAAATTGCACGTCATATTCAGAGATCTGTACTACTGTAATGAAACAACTTTTTTTCTTGCCTATAAGCTGCGTACCTTTAAAAACCTTTTCTATAAGATTCTGTCTGAATACTGCAGTGGTTGATTATATATATATAAAACTACTTTATAACTCTTGTCATTTGTGTAGATGAACTGAAGCACATCATAGGTGCTGAGACAACAAGGAAAGGCATTCTTCGGGTCTTTGAAATGTTTCAGCACACTCAACTAAATAAGAGAATGGTATATGTCTTTCTGGAGGGCTTCCTGGAAACCTTATTTCCACAATATAAATTCCATGAGCTCTTCAGCAAACTGCATTCACGGTCAGAGCAGATGCAGAGATACAAGCAGAGACTACAATCTACTCAAGCGCCTTCCTTACAGAAAAGGTGACACTCCAAACTATTAAACCGGTGTGTGTTTGTCCAGGACTAGTGGCATGGGCATATTCTCTGGGGCTTAAAACTCACATGCTGTTGTTTCTGCACCAGTCTTTTAGTGTCACATATTAGACTATTAATACATCCATAAGACCTGTGGATCTTCTCATCCTCACTTATATTGCAACCACTACCACAAGGGGATTTGTGTCTCAAATGATTTGGTGCATCTTCATGCAACATTGAGAAGAATATTGGCCAGTTATGTAAGGAATGTCAGTTTCTCCCATTCCTGACTGAATCGGTGATTTCAAGCAATGAAAAGTGCCAGACTATATTTGCTGAGGGCTAAGCAAAGCACAATTACAGTGACAATGAGGATTTGGCTAGTTTACCACTGGGAGATTGTGCAATGTGTGAGAATCAGGTGGGGTTTGTTTTGCATTATGATTGTTGAGGCATTGTGGGTCTTGATCAACATTCATGTAAAGGCTGAGCTAACAGGAATAGAAGTCTTTGGAACAGCTGGTTCTGGGAAAAAAAAGTTAGTATGTCCCAAAAAGTACATTCACTAAGTAGTGATTGAGATAACATGGCTTTTACACCTCAATTAACTTCACCTTCGTTTATTTTGAAAAAATAAACTAACATTATATCTTGGTGGTTTTGTTTTTCAGTGGTGCAAGGCAGAGGTGCAGTAGAAAATAGACCCTTTATTCTGATGAATCTGTAGCTTTAAGGGCCCTCTTCTGTTCTTATGGCACATGGCATACAGTTTGCATGCAATTTAAATGGAAAAGGGGCATACATTTTTTTACTGAAATTGTGCAGTTGGTATAATCTTTGAAGCATATCTCAAGTAGGTTGGCAGTGACAGAAGGATGGGATACATGCTCCCAGCAAGATAAGACACCACACTAAAAGAGTAGAAATTTTCAGTGAAAAGCAAGTTACACACAACTTTTCCCAGTAAAACTACAAATTGTTTTTAAAAGCCCACTGTACTGTACCTCATTTAAAATAGCCCTAGGATAGCTATGTACCCCTCACATGAAAAGATGCTAGAATTTCTTGGTGCCTGACTTACACAAGATTCCTCTAGACTTCATGAAACAGTTATGTGCAAACATTTGGAAATTCCTGAATGCATCACAATGTATATATGAAAATAGAAAAAGGAAACACAACTACAATATTTTTTTAAATAACAATCTTTTTTATTTTTTGCATACTGTAAAATTTTAATAAATAAACCTACTCTACACAAAGGCCCCAAGTCTATCCATTTACTTCCATAAAAATTAATGTCTGATCAAGAATAAAGATTATTACACTTGTTTGGCCTTAGTTTATGGCAGAGTTTGCATCCTCCTTTTTGGACTTCCCTTCTGTCTTGAGCTCCACCATCTAGGGCAAAGGATGGGAACCATACACACTCCGTTGTCTATTTTCCATTTTTAAAAATGTTTAAAAATATTTTCTAAATACTAATCTTTTAAATAAGATAGTTAATGGATCATTGAACCAACGTTCTCAGGTAGTAACTCATGCCCAGATGAGAACAAAGGATGGTTCCATTGTCTGAGGGATGTGGAAGGGAACTTTTAGGGGGAGCGTTCTGAGGGGAGGAACCAAACAGGCCCTCAAGGGTTGGGTCTGGAATCAAAACAGATCAATTTTCCATACTGATTTTCTTTTTTCTCTTATCAGATATTTTTTTCATCATATTTCTCTTGTAGTGCGTATCACTGTCATTGTCATATAGTATACATGTGCTCAAGTGCACTTGTTTTTCTTTTTTGCAGATATACATACTGTAAATTAAGTCCCTTCCCTTATGATTTCCAGGAAAGCAAAGACAGCACATGTGGAAGATTCCTTCCCCATTGCCCCATCTATGTATATTTCACCAGGTTCTAAAGAAACATAATAATTAAGTGCTGTTGGAATTAACCATTTTTCCTCACATTCTTATATAAGGTAATAGATATGGCCATGGTTGAAATTCCTGTTGCTTACATGTCCGTCTAAATCTTATCCCTATGTCAGTATTTATCAGCATACTTGAAATCTAAAGGACAAGATATCATGCAGGTTTTGTGTTTGGTGGTCAACACAATACATCAACTATTGGAAGGTGATGAACGTAAATACAGACTAGAAAAGAGACCTAAAAATAATTATACAACCATACCAAATTCTATTTTTGAGTTAAATTTGTAAATCACTTAATAATTACATATAGTACTTTGAAATCAGAAAGGTAATATGGTAGTCTGTGAAAGTTGTGGTGCCTCTTCTCTACGGGTACCCAGGCTAGACTTCTGGAAGAACAAAGGTCATGCTCATATTGTAGGAGATTTTACAATTACTTGGTACGTACATCTGCAGGAACATGAATTGTACATTATGTACCAGGTTTAATAAAGTCATTACTCTTAATGCATTTACTGCATATACATATATATGTATATATATAAGGCTTTGTCTTCTACTATTTTATTTCAGAATGTGGTTTCTTAACTATAGGCAGGAACCAGCAAAGATAAATAATTTTTATCAATGTTTGTGTATTCTTTAAATGGTTTACATGTTGACCATTTAAATAATCAACCCTGCCAATCTATGTGATATATTTCCCTGTAAATGCCCCAAAACTGAATGTTAAAATACAGCACTTAACTGGCTAGGTCTATCTCCTAGCATTTGCGTGCTGCTACTAGCCGCTGAAAATAATTGTGCCATTGACCAACAAATGCACTTATTTTAGCCTTAATTATTTTATAGAAAAAATGAACAGTTGAACATTTCACTTGGTTCATCCTAAGCTTGTGTTGCTGGTGTTTGCTAGAACAAAACAGTTAACTTTAATGCTACCAGAATGTGTACCAAATTTTTTAAGTAAAAATAAATAAATTCCACAGTATAATTTTAATTGTGTGCAATATTTTCATTTAACGCATGTGTATTTGAATAATTGTAAAATAAATGCATTTTTAATGTTCTGAGGTCTAGGTTAAGTTGTCTCCTTAACCCAACAACTTACATTCTGTTGTGGTTGCATCCGTTTATTTAAGGACTTGTTTTAAAAGTCTTGTTTGACACTCCTTGTAATCTCTCTTGTTATCAGTGATCTTTGCTCAACTGAGCATGGCTCGTATAGTACAAGGGAAAATCTAAAGAGCACATCTTATGAATATAGCTGTTATAAATGACTTGTGCATATCATTGTACAGTAAGTGTCAGCTGTGTGCCTAATTGTTCTAATGATATTCCCCCTCCCCTCCTTTTGACTAAACAAGAACGAACATGAATCAGAATGTCATGGTCATTTTTACTGAACGGCAAAGGACTCTAAATTTTTATTTGGAGTTTGCATTATGCTCTGTCCAACAGAAAAGCTGAAAAAATATTACACTAATAAAGAATTAACAATATATTTTGCTGAGTCTGTAATTGGTTTGTTTCAAAATAACCTTCCCATCAGAAGATAAACATTATATCATGTCAGTCTGAAAACTCAGTACTTTGTACTGCTTTACCAAGTAGCATTCGGAGTTTGAATAATTTGTAAATATCTGCCAAAGGAATATTTTTGCTACTATTGCCAAAGGTAGTGCTGAAGAAGTCTGCACATTCATTTCAATTGGTAAATACTGGGTACAGATTCACTTCTTAAAAAAAGTTCATGACACAGTTTCATATACGCACATGCATTCTAAAAAGATTGGAGCAATAAAGCCATGTGAGATACAAATAACTGCAGGCCTTCCTCAAACTATTCTACATGTTTGGTCCTATACTAGAAAAAAAAATATTTACCCTTTTGGCTTTTTCCCTTGGGTTTATTTTCACGGCAGCTGAGTCTGCAATGGAAGCACAATTGTTACCTTTGAGATATATATTTATATATTCATTCCAGCTGTTCCACATTCATCATAAAGATGTTCTGAGATCTTGGAGCCACAAAGATATCATTTGTTTGACCCTGTGGTAAACTATTTACTGTGGCTATTTTAATCTAATTTACACTTTTGTTACAGAATATATGTACACTTCAGGGATTTCATTAGCTACTGACTGACAATTGTATCTGCATGTTTATTTCAGCTACCACTCCTGATAGTAAGACTTCACAGCAAGAATTTTAATCATTTTAGATTACTCAAAATAAAAACACTTGCCCAAGAATTGTTTTCTTTAAAAAGCTATTCCTTCTGTTGAATCTACAAAATTATGCATCTGCTAGTTGCTGCATGAAGGTGGTATATGTATGTATTTTATTTTGTTTTTACCCTCCAAGATACCATATTCTGTCTAATTTATATGGTCTTTGATCTCTGGCAAAGGGGGAGGGTAGCTGGTATTTATATTATGCACTCACCATCACTTACCTTGACTTTTCTAACTTCAAACTTCTTGCTGTATCCCTCAGAGAAAAGGAAATTAACTTACATAATGAAAACAGTAGAAGCGACAAAGGGTCCTGTGGCACCTTATAGACTAACAGAGGTATTGAAGCATAAGCTTTCGTGGGTGAATACCCACTTCTTCGGATGCAAGCAGTGGAAAAAGTGAATGAAAACAGTGTGACTCTACTTTTACTAAATATTTCAAAACTAATGAAGGTTTAATTTCATGAAATGTTCCATCTGTACTATTTTAGTTTTTCCTCCCCAATTCACTATGTTTGGATACTTAAATACTGAAGTATCTCAAATAGCTATTGCTCTTGCAAAGCTTTTTTAAAATTACTATGGTCCATTGAGGTTAGGAATTGTTCACATACGACAGTTTCATAGACTAATTTCTGTTAATCATTTTGATACCCTACTTCAGGAGGGGCTAACTGGAGTTTTCACTTGACATAGTTTTAGGATCTGAATGGGGAACAATTTAATTCCAAAGGATAGTTTTAATTATACAATTAGATCCTTGTGTTTATGCAGAATTGCCAATTCAAGGCACTGAAAAAATCGAGTCTGGCCCAAAATAAATAATGAAACTGGCTATAAAAACATGAGTTTTTTTTTAAAGTGTATGTGTTGACAAGAGGGGGCATTGGCCTTCTAATTTTTTTTTTTTTTTGAGCCTTTAAGGAGCACTGAAGTCATGTTTTCAAGCTTTTCATTGCAACCATGAGAGTTAGAGATTTACTTTGCTTAAAGGAAAGCAGAGATTCTCATAGAATTACCAGGGCTACAAGACAATACCCAAATATCATGAGATTCATAATATTGTGGCTTAGCAATGCTGTTATGTTCATTAAGGGTTTGATCCCACATGTGCCCTCAACTGTGAATGACATCTTGTTTTGCTGTATCAAATGGGCAGAGCGTAGGAGAAAATGATTTTTTCTTGTTTGACACCCCTTTCCTTGTGTAAGCCCTAAAGGATGCAGACATAGGGAAACAAACTTCAGGCAAACCTTTTAGCTGGAAGATTCCTTGGAAGAGTAGTAAACTGGAATGGAAGTTTTTTGAGCCTCAGGTGAAGGGGGTAGAGGTGTTTAGAATCTTTATAAAAGAGAATATTCTCCTAAGTGGCAGGAGCTTAAATAACAAAATGGCAAAATCATAGCAAAGCATCTATTTATTTGTTTAGCAAAACATTGTTTGTCTACAAATCCACTTTCCCTCTCCCTTGCTCAGATTTCAGGTCTTACGGGGTCTAAAATCCACTATAGTCCTGCAAGGGTAAACAAAACCTTAGATTTCTAATGTAGAAACAATAGAAAAAACTTGGAAAAAAATTAGGTGCTTCAATCTCTGTTGCCGTCCACCTTGTGTAGTCATTTACACAAGTGCAGTGTGGGTGTAGGATACTACCATTCTGACGTGGTGTTTTACACCCATTTTACTCTGGTATACAGAGTATAGGGCAACAGAGAATTGGGTCCCAGACACACATCACACACCAAAGTTTGAAAAGAACCTCTCCATCTGGCAGTAGCTGTTAAGTGATCCTAAGAATTCCATTTTATCCAGTCCTCCTGAGGATCTGTTAGGTATTATGTCCCAAACATTATGCTAACGGTAAATACAACCAGTGAAAGAGAATTTGATGAATGGGACGAGGGCAGCTGACTACTCAGAAAAAGTTGGTGCAAGTCCTCCAGAAACAAGTGAATCTCCAGAAACAAAATGTGTGAGATGGGTCTGTTTTACTACGGCTGACTTCTAAAAGTGCCTGAGCCATTAAACTAGTCAGACAACAGAGACACGTTACATTATGGGAATAGATTAAAGGCAGCAGTTTTTTAGCCTGGGAGAAATTCAGTGACAATGCCCACAACTCCTGAGGTGAGGGGCGAGCAAGGTATTTTAACGTTAAGTGCTTGAAGAACTAAGAGTCCAGACAAATGATTCAACCATGTATCTGCTCAATTGCCCTTTTTAATTCTCATTAGGGAGTGTCAGCACATTGTCCCAAAGTAAAATCTATGAGTTGGGAACCATAATAAAACCAGGAATTTAAGATGTGTGAGCTTTTCTGGCTAGAGTGACTTTGATAACCTGTTTCTAGTAATCTGCACATCTATAGCACTGTTCAACTTGAAGATATCAGAGCATTTTATGGAAGTCTCCATGTCCCTGTGATGTGGATAAATTAATAGTTTGGCAGAGAGAGTTGAACTTCTTCCTTGTGGAATGATGGAATCATTTGTCCATTGATCCACAGACTGCTTGCTACGAAAGGAACATTATGCATTTATGTAAATAATGCTGATAGTTCAAGGAACAGATTCTTGGAGAAAACATAAAACATAATAGGCGTAGTGCATAGATTAATTTAGAAAATACCATAAGATGCACAGGGCAGTGCAAAGGTTGAAGAGCTACATAGCTATTTAACCAAGCCTCTGACTGCCAGATGCTGGGACTGAATAATGGGATTGATCACTCGATAATTGCCCTGTTCTCTTCATTCCTTCTGAAGCACCTGGCATTGGCCACTGTAGGAAGGCAGGATACTGGGCTAGATGAACCATTGGTCTGACCCAGTATGGACATTATGTTCTTATGTTTTCGTTTTGAATCAATTTCTAGTTTCAAATGGCTGTCCCCCTGATAGAAAGGTTGGAACTGGCCATCCACTGTTTTATAATGAATGCTTAGATGTAAGAAGCTAATCCAGGCATAGGCTGACATCATTGGCATCTGTTCTGCCAGTTGCTTGTCAAACCATCTGGCAAATGGAAGACTGATTGATGTAAAGAATTAACAAATTATTTGTCTAATTGTTAAACAGAAAGCACGTAGAAATAGCTTCCAATTCTCTTAATAGTCAGACATTAAAGATTGATTTAGTTACCTTACAAATAATTTTGTAATACAGATGAGGGAAGAATTTTAATTTAAAAATTTATTTAGCTGGCTAGACAGTGATTTGAGACTTGTGTGATTTGCTTGACATAGTTTCTCATATCCACCTGTGTTGTCATAACCTAGATTGTAATTCTCTAGGGCAAGGACTCTTTTATTATTGCACATCTCCACATGCTTAGTACAATGAAATTCTGATACTTGATCTCCTTTGCTGCTACAGCAATGCAAATATTAAATGACAATATATGAACTTAGCCTCTACCCGCAGAATGAGGTTAAATATGAGGCTCCTTATTTTTAAAAACTTAGTCATTACTGTCAATATTAGGTGGATTGTTTCATGAATGTTATTACAATGGATTGATCAGACAGATCTCTAGCTGGTTAGTTTTGAGTGGTCAGTGAGATCAATCACATGATACTTCTTTCTTATTGAACGCAAATGGTCATGCGTGTCATTTTGAAACTTTCGTGAACATTTGTGACAGTCAAACTTGATTATACAAATGTTTGTTGAAAGTGAATAAAGGAAATAGCGATGGCTGAAGCAAATTCATTAGGCTGTTTTTTCAATGCCCAACTCTATTTTATAATATGTCATCTGTCTCTCCCAAAAAGGTAATGAATAGAAAGGGAAGAGTATTAGTGCCATCTCTAACACTGGGAAGTCCCATTCTTTGTTATGAGGGAAAAGCAGGCTCATGCTAATTAAAGGAGATGGTTTCCTAGCAAAAGCAATAACAAGTATTGTTGTTTTGACTTAAACATAGCAAAACCACCTTACAAAGACTTGCACACTTCTGACATATATTTGAATCACAACGGTCAAACAGTAAAACCAGCATTCGCAGAAACAGAAATAACCAACCAGCAACTGAAACTCAGAGCTGAACAATAGCCCATCTGATACACAAGTACCAATCAGTATCACACCCTCTCTCCCTGAAAGCAGGGGAAAATAGAAAGGTTTTGCAGCATGTCCTGGTTGTTTGAACCAACTGGAATAGTGAAACCAGAGAAAGCCAGCCCTGGAGCTGTTTAACCCCCTCTTAGAAACCAAGAGGCCTCCAGTCCTAAGCACCTCTCCTGGAGGCAACTGCTGCAGGTATCATACATGGAGAGAGGCAATCGCTCATTGGCAGAACCCAAATGATTTAGGGTGTATAGGGCCAAACCAACAGGCAGCCAGCACGAGAGGACTGGCATCATGTATTCCTAACAGAAAACACCTGCAAACAAATAGGCTGCTACATTCTGCACCAGCTTCATCTTCTGAATGGATTAAAGAGGCAGCCTCACGCATAATTCACTACAATACTCTGTGCTGAGTGAACAAAAAATATATTGACACTAGTAATCTTTTTGTATACAACTTGAAAATTCCTGAGAGGCAGGAAAGGGAGAGGAGAAAGAGCTCAGCCTCCTCTGCCCCTCTCCTGCAACACCCAACCTGGAAAGCAGCAAAGGGGACTCTACTGCAGTCCACTCAGGCTAGGAGAGAGGAGTGAGGAAACTCGGGGGGAGCAGATATGAGTCTAGGAGGCAGAATTAAAGGGGGAGCTGCAAGGAGCAGAATAGATGTGGGGGCAGAATTTACCAGGGGATGTGATTTGGTGGTTGGGGCAGAATTAAATTCTGGGTAGGGGGATGGGCAGCTGTGAGGGGTGATGAGGTCCCCCACTTTTTTTTCAGACCACTTGTGTAATCTGCATATAGGAAGAGAGTGCAACCTCCATACCATGCTCATCTCAGCACCAAGACTGAAGACTAAATACTGGATGTTGTTTGATTGCACTGTTAGGGTCAAACAATGGTTTCTTGAGCCGAAGCCCCAACCCACTGTAAGAGTCATTGTTGTCTCTACCAGCAATGGACCTATGTCTTTCCCACTGGCCTTCAACATCCAATAGATGCATGGGTTGGGTGCCCTTGGTGGAGGTGAAGTTTCTGGCACTGGATGTTCCCAGTGTCTCCAGGACCCTGGGAGCAACTCAAGCAGACCAAACTTAGCATTTTTCCCATCCCATGGGTGCAGAGTTCATTTCAAGCCCACCTACAACTTTACATGAAATTTCCTCAAAACAGGAAAGAATTGAATCCATTGAGTAAAGAGTCTAGATTAACTTGGCTATCCACAACCTGAATCAAATCTGTTGTGATGTTTTGTAGATGTGATGGAGGGAGACATGCAGAATAAGATGTTAATGGGGTGAGTTTGTGAAATAATGGACCCAAACCTTTGCCCCAAATTCAAACTGGGTCGGTTTTGGGGTTGAAAATGATCTTGGAGAGGCCTTTGCTTGCCCTTGTTCTAGCTGAAACACTGTAATGCAGAAAAACCTATAGGAGACAGAGTTCAAGCGTAAATTCACAGGCTCCAAGTAGTCTGAAATGGGTCAGACAAATTACTAAACTTTTGGATTCTTTACTGAACTTCTAAATCTTTTGAAGTTTGCCCATCACTAATATGAAACAGAATTAAGGTCCACAAGCACTGAGTTTCTGAGTGTTTGGGGATAGCACCTGCTGAGACAGAAATTTTAGGTCAATAGAGTTCCTAGTTTTTTTCAGCAATTTTATTATGGTTCAATAGACATATTCTACATCAGAAAAATACTGGAGATGAAGTATTTCTTGATTGATTTCCCCCCTTTCGATGCCCCCCCCCAAAAAAACAACCCAACCCACACACATTTTGGGATGCATCATGTTTAAACACACTTGCCATTCAAACATTGTCATCTGTTTTCAGGCCCAAGGACTCTTCAGAATTACTCTTTTTGATCATCTTGACAGAGATTGGTTAGAATTGCAACTCAGTTGGCCAGTTTGGCTTTCTTAGCTGAGCAAAGTTGGTGACTTTTCATGAGAAATTAAGATAGTAAAGAGTAAACAAGACATTTAAGCCATTGCCTCTGCCAGTTTTTCTCTATAGTATATTTTCTATTACTTTTTCCAATCAAATAACTCAAAAGACGGGGCTTCTACCATTCTCCTGTTCCACAGTCAAATGACTTCAAAAAAAATTCAACCCAAGTCTATTCTCCTTCCTTGATGGTCAGTAGAGCTACTAAAAAAAGTCAATTATTTTTCAAGGGGAATTTAAAAAAATAATTGTCAATTTCCTGTGTTAAATTAAAATTCAGCTTCAGAATGGAAAACCGGAATCCTGAACAATTTTAATGAAGAAATATGGTTTCACTTTTTAATTTAACCCTCCCCCCCCCCAAAAAAAAAATACACTCAAACGAATTTTTCCACAGAAGTTTTGTTTTTGACAGGAAACCATTTTGTCTAAATTATTCTTGATACAAATTGACTAGTCCAGCATTTTCACCCCTCAGATAATTGTTGTTATCACACAGCACTTATTAGCTATTTGATCAAGCTCTAAACATTTAGGTGTTGTTTTCCTTCCTAACAAATTCCTTTTCACACAGAGGCTGTAATTTTTGAAGGAGCCGAGTACCCTACCCCTCTAGGCCCCTTTTGACAATTCCAGTCTAAACATTTATCTTGCTTTTCCCTGAATTGCAGTTCCTCACCATTTCTCTGGTTATGAGAGAATAATAATACCAAAATGCTAAAAAAATGTGGTATTAATAGATAGAAATAAGACTTGTTAAATATTTCCCATACCTATTTTTGAAAGGATTTAATGGACTGAAACAGTAGAACCAACCTAAGTTTTAAACCTGATTCTGATAGCAACTTCTCCTTTGGCTTTAGTCAAGTCACTTACCACTTACATTTCTGCCTGTTTTCCCCATCTGTAAAATCAGGGCAATACCTCACAAGAACACAGTGAAAATGAATAGTATTAGTATGGTGCTTCGACAATATTTTTTTTTAAAAGCTATGAATTACTTTGGTGGAGTCTGGCACTGTACAGGATATCTAAGGGTATGCCTTGCTTCAAGTGAAGGTGTGATTGTAGCGCAGGTAGGCATATTAGGTATAGATTAAATCTAGCACAACCTATGCTAATATGCCTACCTGTGCTACAGTCTCATCTTTGTTTGCAATCTTGACAAATGTAATCTCACCGATATTGTATATTCCCGCATAATATGGGACATATTTGTATGTATGCAACCCAAAACTGGAGTGGTATTTGGCATCTTTTCACTGACCTTGCCACCAAAGTTTAACCTCCAGAGACTGCTGTTTCTAATGGCATCATTAAAAAATTTCTTGTTGGACTTATTTGCTATCAACCCTCTGACTGTGCTGTGGTATCTTTCCTTAGTCAATCTGAGCCATTCCTCTCTATATACTACTTCTTAGGTCAAATGACAGAGCATGATGAATCCTCAATAATGTGACTTCTGTTTTAATGATAATGTAAGCAAAACATTATTTTGGCATGTCTTAAACTCACTCATTCTTCAGGCATGTATATGGGGGATGCTATATTTAATACACATATATATGTATATATAACAATTTTGAAGAGATTCCTATATTTTACCATACATAAAATTATGGTATTTTATTGTCTGAAAGTGACAGAGATCAGGAATGACACAAAATGATGGATTTTCTGGAATACATTCACAAAAACCTTATAGTGATTTTGAAACTCTTTGCCTGCAGAACTTGCTCCTGAAGCCTGGGCATCAGACATTTTCATGATTAGTTGATGTCATGCTTTCATATATTTATGCTGTTAAGCAACGGATCAGCTGCAAGATGGTGTGGAGAGGTTTTCAGTAAAAGGGTATGGGAAGGCTTTATGAAAGAATTGGCTCAGGTGTTCAAGCACTGAAAAGTGGTAGGCTGACCCAAATATATGTGGTGGCAAGAAATTAAGTAAAAAGGCCAGCATCTTAGGAGATGACCTGGATCTCATTTCAGTATGGTGATGCTGGTAAGTACAGCGAGTGAATTCCTGGTTCTATGGAAAACTCCCATTGACTTAGAGTCCAGGATTTCACTCGGTGTCTTTTAAAAACAGATTTGAGCATGTTGGCACAAACTGAAAAGAGTCAGAGATTCCAGCAGGTCCTTGGAATGCATGTTTCTTTAATCAGTTCAGAAAAAAGTCTATCATTTGGTTCAGATGTTTGACTTCTTGGGTGCTTTATAAAAACTAAATATAGATAGATTGGAGAGGCTTATGATGCATTTAGGTGCTTTTTTATGATAATTCAAAATCTACACTAGGGCTTTTGCTAGCATAGCTATTTTGATCTTGGTCTGGGGTGTGACTTTTTTTCCCCCTCTCCCAACCAGCATAACTATGCTAGTAAAACTTTGTAGTGGCCTATGTAATATCACAGTGTGAACTGAAGGAGGGGATAGGGTGACCAGGTGTCTTGTTTTTGACCAGCACACCCAGTTGAAAAGGGACCCTGGCAGCTCCAGGCAGCACTGCTGACCGGTCCGTTAAAAGTCCGGTCGGCA
Organism: Chelydra serpentina; assembly: GCA_037349315.1. NCBI lineage: Eukaryota > Metazoa > Chordata > Testudines > Chelydridae > Chelydra > Chelydra serpentina. Next base: position 26,181,890 of record JBAIAC010000048.1, read on the forward strand.
GTGCTGTGGGTTTAAGGCAGGCTAGTCCCTACCTGTGCTGGCTCCACGCTCTTCCCCAGAAGTGGCCGGCAGGTCCAGCTCCTAGGCGGGGGGCGGCTATGAGGCTCCCCGTGCTGTCCCCGGCCCAAGCAGTGGTTCCACACTCCCATTGGCCAACAACTGCAGCCAATAGGATCTGCGGAGGCGGTGACTGCGGGTGACAGCAGTGTGCAGAGCCGCCTGCCGCACCTCCGCCTAGGAGCCAGAGCTGCTGGCCACTTGTGGGGCACAGCGCGGTCCGCAGTGCCAGTACAGGCAGGAAGCCTGCCTTAGCCCCCCCCCCCCCTTTCCCCCCGCTGTGTCACTGACCGGGAGCCGCCAGAGATAAGCCCTGACCCTGAACCTCGAGCCCCCTCCTGCACCCCAAGCCCCACATTCCTGGCCCCACCCTGAAACCCTCATCCCCTCTGCACCGCAGACCCCTCCCACACCCTGAAACCTTCATCCCCAGGACCACCCCAGAGCCCTCACCCCAACCCCTTGCCCCAGCCCAGTGAGCGTGGGGGAAAGCGAGCCACCAAGGGAGCGGGAATGTAGTGAGCAGGGGGCAGGACCTCGAGGAAGGGGCAGGGCTAGGGTGTTTGGTTTTGTGGGATTAGAAAGTTGGCAACCCTAGGAGGGGATGAGGGAGGAGAGGATTCCTGCACCATTCCTAGCATTTTAGCCCCTTTCCTTTTCTCCTCTCCTCCCTCTCAGAAACCACTTATCCACTTCACTTCAGAGCTAGTTGCCTGACTTAAACCTTCAGTGGTCTCATTTATACACCTGACTTTTTGGAAAACATTCCAGGTTTTTCATATTTAAATCATTGCTCTTAGCACACTTATGCTGGGTTTCTGGTCCCTTCTACACTTACTTAAACATTTTTCGTATGGCAGAGCCCAGCCAACTAAAGTAGGACTGAACACTTTTAAGAATATGTTGCAGAGAACAATCCTACATTGGAGTAGTCTAAGTGAACCACTTGGTTTCTTCCATCACTAAGTTCTGTGAATTTAACATGGTCTCATTGAAATTACCTGCACACAACATTTCCTGTTGAGAGCAGCACTGGATAAGACGCATGAGAAAATGCTTTGTATATTTCTTTGGAGCTTGAGAAGTCTGGATTGATGTGGGCAATAAATTGTTTTGTAATCAATATTGCAGTATGTAATAAACAGTTTTGTTAACCTAAGTACATTTCCCAAAATATTTATTTCACTTGAATTCTACCTAAGTTATATCTAAAGCAATATATTAAAAACTAAGATTTGTTTTAGCGAATTTGTTTAAAACTCATCATTTAGTCTCATTTATCATGGGGGTAAATGTTGTTTTCAAATGGTGACCACTGTCGTACATTTCAAAAAGCTAATATATTCTGAGGGAGTTTACATCCATGTTACCACTCTAGGGTTTGGCTGGTGCATGTGATGATGCACTGTTCTTGCAGGCCTTCAGATTACAGTGTATAATATAAGGGATATAGAGTATATTTCTAAATGTCTAACCAATGAGGCCATTGAGAGCAATTGTGAAAGGGAATCTTTTAAGGAATGTATAGGAACTAAAGTGTGAACATAATTAAAACAGAAATGGATCAAAACTGGAACTTCATATGGAATGCCCTTTGAATTACAGGGGAATGATTGGGCCTATTTACTTCAATTAGATTGTTCGCATGAGCAAGTGCTGCAGGATTGGACCCATGGATTTTAAACCATTACTGTCACTTAACATAATGCTTGTTCTCAGTGGCCGTCTTCTTTTTATTTCCCGACTTAAGGTTGGCTTTAAAGTGGAAGGGAGCAGTTACATCCATTAGGAGCCAAGTGCAATACTACTTTAAAACACAGTGTTTAGAACTACATAGTGTTTTGCAGCTCCAAATAGTTTGAGTGTTAACTAGTTCAATCCTCCTGTGATGGTGAGGCAAGAAAATGTTATCCTCATTTTCGAGGAAGCAGAGAGCTAATGGGCCTGATCCAAAGCTCTCTGAAGTCAGTGGCTTGTCCCACGCTGAAGACATAAACAAGATAGTTGGGAGTTCCTACCTCACAGTACTCTTGGCCATTCGATTGCACCTCTAAATATTTACCAGCCTATTATTTGTCGATTATAATATTTTTCCTCCCTCCCCATAAGGCACGCACTGCATTGCTATGTTTTCATAAATGTAATAATAAGGCAAATAATTATTTGACTTTACCAGCAATTCCTCAGATAAAGCCAGTTTTATCCTTTTCAAAAGAATTCATTGTTACCAACCCAGCTCCACAGTAGTTGGGATTTTTCTCATTTTACTCCTATAGAAAATCTTCTAGCTACAGGTGTTTTTTTCTTTTTCAGGAGCGGAGTGGGGGTTCATGGAGGTCACAGAAGCATGAAATCTGCCCTAATTCAGCTTAGCTGCTAATTACATAGAGAGAAAGGAAAGTGTGACTGAGTATTGAGTAAATGTCAGTTGGCACCTGTTTTCACCATCTCAATTTGTTTTTCTTCTCACAGCATTTTACACCTCTTAATTTAATTTGTGACTAACCTTTTCTCCTCCCAGCTGTCCTTGGCTATAGAGCACACATTCCAGCTGGTGTTATCAGGGGCTTAAATGGCCCATGTACTGAGCCAAGCAAATTACCAAAGTTGCACAGAACCCATGGGTCCCAGCGCTCACTGCCTTATCTCACAACATGCTGGTAACTTGAGTCTCAGGATCTGAAATGGAGTAAGCATATTTCAAATACCTCCACAAAGTCTTTCCCATCCTAACTATGTTGTTTTGGGATTAAAAAAGACTTTAGGTAACAAAGTGGCCCATTCAGTGTCTTTGCAATAATTACAATGCTAATGTTGATTTAAGTTTGTTTTTTAAACGTAAGGGTTCCTAATGATATTTGCAGAATAGTTCATCTGAGGAACAGGCTGCTTTGCAGCAGTACTGTTGAAACGTTTGGCGTGTAAGAGTTACATTTGACACATCAAAACAAAATAAAAAAAGCTTCAGAGCTGGAGAAATGGAACATTCCACTCTAGTTCCCCAGGAAAGTTTAAGGCAGTCCCAAAGTGAGATACAGAGCAGTAGCAAATTTAATTTCTTGGGCCTCAGGCTGTGATAGCTGTGGTAGAGAGGAGGGATTAAGTTATCTTCCAAAGTAAGATGTGTGACTGTCTGAAGAAGTTAACAGACTGGAAGATTGAAAGATCATGAATTTAATAGCAGACAAACTAGCCTGACTCTGTTCTCTTTCTGAGCCAACATTTCGGATGTGCTCCAAGTCCTATAACTTTGCAGAGATTATGAAGTTTATAAGCGGCAGTGGTTCATTAAATAGGTTGCTAATTTGTCTGCATTACAAAAATAAGTATTCTGTTTCAAAACCAACAGGTCTTTCTGTCACGGCAGCCAAATAACTTGCTCTGGATATTTCCACTGTGATGGGCCTGTAAAACAGCATTACATTGTCACTTTTATAGTGGGGTGGGACTTGTGAGATTTCTGTTATAGAAATTAATATGCAAGCCCCCTGTATAGTGTTTTCCCTTCGTGTTTTATGAGACTTCCCCCGTCTCCCCACACACACACTACATTTATTACCCCTGAGCAGTAAATCATGTCTTTGCCTTTGTAAAATATACACTTGGCTGATATGTTGCATGCAGCACATGCTTTTGGAAACACTGCTCTACAGCCAAAATGCTTCTGAAATAAATGTAGTCAAACTTTACTAACTCTGGGTCACTGAGAACAAAAATGATGCTTAAAATTGTTGATTGGCTCTAGTTTTCAAGACATGCTATTGGGTCAGTATATACGACCCTTGACTTGGGAATGGCGGAGGATAAGTGAGTTATAAAGGGAAGGGATCTCAATTTAAACCAGAAATGACTAAAATACATCTTTGACTGGATCTATGACTAAATCTATGACTGGGTTTGGACAGTACTTGCTTTTTAGGCAAAACAATGAATGATGCAATCTGAAGCTGGTATTGCATCATACATGCTATGAATTGCATCATGTTATTCCTAGAAGTCATGGATGATGCAATCATAACGAAGCTTACATCACTCTGCTGAACAAATTGCCCTATATCAGCTCTAGAAATCATACAGTGTCGTGCTCCCTTATTTGTCAGTGTTTGATTTTGCAAAGGGACACATTTCTGTTTAGCCAAAGTGAGCAGAGATGCCTCGTACTTGTGTGAACATGGCAGATAACTTCTGCTATGTTTGTGGTGAAGTGACTTTTGGATCACAAAAGCGCAGTATAACCATTATGGTTAAGAAAGCCTATCACCTTTCTTTTGGCTGCAAAATTGGAGATCAGGACAAGAGGTGGGCCCCACACATATGCTGCAACACTTGTGCAACAAATCTTCGCCAGTGGTTGAACAGGAAAAGGAAATCTATGCCTTTTGCAGTGCCAATGCTTTGGAGAGAGCCAACAGATCATACCAGCAATTGTTACTTCTGCATGGTGCCTCCAGTTGGGAAAGGTGTGTCAAAGAAGAAAAAGTGGACTGTGCATTCTCCAAACATTCCATCAGCTATACGCCCAGTACCCCACGGAGAAGGACTGCCAGTTCCTGATGCACCACAATCATTCTCACTTGAGTCAGACGAGGAAGAGGAAGAGGATGAAACTTCTGGTCCTGAACCATCAATGTCACAGGACCCACATTTTCTCCCATCCTCCTCCTCTGAACCACACCTCATAACACAAGGGGAACTGAATGACCTTGTCAGGGTTTTGGAACTACCCAAGAGTAAGGCAGAGCTTTTGGGCTCCAGACTACAGCAGTGGAATCTCCTGGCAGGTGATGTTAGGGTTTCCATGTTCCGTGACCGTCAAAAGGATCTTGTCCCATTCTTCTTCATGGAAGGTGATCTTGTAGCTTGCAACAACATCGATGGTGTGCTGGCAGCCCTCAACATCGTTCACGATCCAGATGAGTGGAGACTGTTCATTGATTCATCGAAGACGAGTCTTAACGCTGTTTTACTGCATAATGGCAATGTTTTGCCATCAATTCCAGTTGGTCATGCAGTCCATATGAAGGAAACCTATGACAACATGAAACAACTTTTGAGGTGCATAAACTATGACCAACATCAGTGGCAGCTTTGTGGCGATTTGAAGGTTGTTGCTCTCTTGCTTGGTCTGCAGACTGGATACACAAAGTACTGCTGTTTTCTCTGCGAATGGGATAGTCGTGCAAGAGATTCCCACTACATCAAGCGACAAAGGGTCCTGTGGCACCTTATAGACTAACAGAGGTATTGAAGCATAAGCTTTCGTGGGTCAATACCCACTTCTTCAGATGCAAGCAGTGGAAATGTCCAGGGGCAGATATAAATGTGCAGGGAAGATTCAGGCTAGAGATAACGAGGTAAGCTAATCAGGGAGGGTGAGGCCCTCTTCTAGCAGTTGAGGTGTGAACACCAAGGGAGAATAAACTGCTTTTGTAGTTGGCTAGCCATTCATAGTCTTTGTTTAGTCCTGAGCTGATGGTGTCAAATTTGCAAATGAACTGAAGCTCTACAGTTTCTCTTTGGAGTCTGGTCCTGAAGTTTTTTTGCTGCAGGATGGCTACCTTTAAATCTGCTATTGTGTGTCCAGGGAGGTTGAAGTGTTCTCCTACAGGCTTTTGTATATTGCCATTCCTTATATCTGATTTGTGTCCATTTATCCTTTTGCATAAGGACTGTCCAGTCTGACCGATGTACATAGCAGAGGGGCATTGCTGACATATTATGACATATATTACATTGGTGGATGTGCAGGTGAATGAACCGGTGATGGTGTGGCTGATCTGGTTAGGTCCTGTGATGGTGTTCCTGGTGTAGATATGTGGGCAAAGTTGGCATCGAGGTTTGTTGCATGGCTTGGTTCCTGAGTTAGAGATATTATTGTGTGGTGTGTAGTTACTGGTGAGAATATGCTTCAGGTTGGAGGGTTGTCTGTTGGCGAGGACTGGCCTGCCTCCCAAGGCCTGTGAAAGTGAGGGGTTGTTGTTCAGGATGGGTTGTAGATCACTGATGATCCGTTGGAGAGTTTTTAGCTGAGGACTGTAAGTGATGGCTAGAGGAGTTCTGTTGGTTTCTTTCTTCGGTTTGTCTTGCAGCAGGAGGCTTCTGGGTACACGTCTGGCCCTGTTTTCTTATTTCCTCATGTGGGTAGCGTAGTTTTGAGAATGCTTGGTGAAGATCTTGTAGGTGTTGGTCTCTGTCAGAGGGGTTGGAGCAAATACGGTTGTACCTCAGTGCTTGGCTGTAGACAATGGATCGTGTGGTGTGTCCGGGATGGAAGCTGGAGGCATGTAGGTAGGCATAGCGGTCAGTGGGTTTTCGGTATAGGGTGGTGTTAATGTGACCATCGCTTATTTGCACCGTGGTGTCTAGGAAGTGGACTTCCCGTGTAGACTGGTCCAGGCTGAGGTTGATGGTGGGGTGGAAGCTGTTGAAATCGTGGTGGAATTCTTCCAGAGTTTCTTTCCCATGGGTCCAGATGATGAAGATGTCATCAATGTAGCATACATAGAGAAGGGGCGTTAGTGGACGAGAACTAAGGAAGCGTTGTTCCAGGTCAGCCATAAAAATGTTGGCATATTATGGGGCCATGCGGCTTCCCATAGCGGTGCCACTGGTCTGGAGGTATATATTGTCACCAAATTTGAAATAATTGTGCGTGAGGATAAAATCACAGAGTTCAGCAACCAGTTGTGCTGTGGCATCATCAGGGATACTGTTCCTGACAGCTTGTATTCCATCTGTGTGTGGGATGTTTGTATAGAGAGCCTCTACATCCATGGTGGCTAGGATGGTGTGTTCTGGAAGATTACCAATGCATTGTAGTTTTCTCAGGAAATCAGTGGTGTCACGGAGATAGCTGGGAGTGCTGGTGGCATAGGGTCTGAGTAGAGAGTCCACATATCCGGACAGTTCTTCAGTGAGAGTGCCAATGCCCGAGATGATGGGGCGTCCAGGATTTCCAGGTTTGTGGATCTTGGGTAGTAGGTAGAATAACCCCGGTCGGGGCTCTAAGGGTATGTTGATTTGTTCCTGTGTTAGTGTAGGGAATGTCCTGAGTAGATGGTGCAGTTTCTTAGTGTATTCCTTAGTGGGATCTGAGGAGAGTGGCCTGTAGAATTTGGTGTTGGAGAGTTGTCTGGCAGCCTTTGTCGCTTCTGCAGATCCAGACTAACACGGCTACCCCTCTGATACTTGAGACCACTACATCAAGAAAGATTGGCCACTCCAACAGTCATTGGAGCCTGGGAGGAAAAGCGTTCAGCATCCACCACTTGTTGAATCAAGGAAGATTTTGTTACCACCCTTACACATCAAGCTGGGTCTGATGAAGAACTTTGTCAAGGCCATTGGCAAAACACAAGCAGCTTTCAAGTACCTCCGTGGAAAATTTCTAAGGTTAAGTGAAGCTAAGATAAAGGAAGGTGTCTTTGTTGGTCCTCAGATTCGTGAACTTCTTCGAGATGATGCATTTGACCATGCACTGCGTGGCAAGGAAAAAAAGGCATGGAAAGCCTTCCAGTTAGTGGCAATAAATTTTCTCGGAAACAACAAGGCAGACAACTACAGGTTGTTGGTGGAAAACCTCCTCAAGGCATACAAAAGCCTTGGTTGCAACATGTCACTACAGATACATTTTTTGCACTCTCATCTAGATTTTTTTCCACTGAACTGCGGAGCAGTGAGCGACGAGCACGGTGAACAATTTCACCAGGACGTTGCAACAATGGAGAAATGCTATCAGGGCAAATGGAGCCCATCAATGCTTGCAGACTATTGCTGGACAGTGACAAGAGATGCTCCATTGAATGAATACAAGAGACAAGCCAAGAAGCGCCGAGTAGACACTGAATAGGACTAAACTATGTACATAAGTTTTTTGCCTTTTGTTTCATAATCAATTTTATTTATATAACCCCTTTGCTGATTTTTAAAGTGTTACATAAACAGGACAGGTGAAATAGTATCATGTAAAGCAACCATAAACACATGAAAAGACCTAGGTTTACAATTTATGATTAAAACTCTATCTACACAATATACATAGACATAAAATGTAAAAACTCACATATCTTAGAAAGAGTAGCCAATCAGTTGTTTTAATTGTCATATTTGAATTCAGCACATCAAAATACATACTAAATAGCACATTTTATCTCTGAAGCAGACGACTTCTCAAAAATTGTAGACCAGTGAAATCGGGCCTTGGACTCATGAACTGGGGGAGAGATGATGGGTAAGGAGCTACTGAGGCTTCCTGGGGAAACTCAGAGAGGCATCCAGTTTGGTAGCAGCTTTATTGAGTCCATTTCCTAGTCGTGGGTAGTGCTTTCTGTAAGGCAGACCCCATCACTTGTGACCCTTTGGGCAGAGAAGTCAAGGATTGAATGGCCATGACAACTCAAGCTACGGGTCCCACCAGGTGAAGAAGCACGTAGTGTGGGGAAGCTCTAATGCTGAACAACTTGTCCTCCATAAAAAAAATATGAGAATCCTGTTTATATTCAAGGGAAGGAACAAAGTTTGGAACTTGAATACAGAGTAGGGTCCATCTTTCAAATCCTTCTCTTTATATTTCAGTCCAGGAGTGTTCAAATTTGATTCTAGTTTTCCACTAACCCTCCCCGTGCCAAGCATAGGGGTCTGTTTGAGAAGTCACCACCAGTCTGCTAGTGTTTAATGGACATAGTCCCGATATGTGCGAAGAACCTTTCAGAAGCCTCTTTCAAATTAGAAAGGGAATGTGAATATCTGCTTGTCTTTCCAGATGATGATGAATGGGGGAGGCTTTCCCAGTGCGGAAATATGCACCAGGAAAATGTCCTGTTTGGAAAGTAATTTTTGTTTTGTCATCCCACCAGTGAAGCCTTAAAGGGAAAAATAAAGTTGCTGAGAGAGCCCATATGTAGGACTGCAGTGTCTGAGTCTCCAAGACATTTGCATATGTGGCCTCAAAAAAAACCAAAGCCCACCACCACAATTTTTACCTGAAAAATTGGATTTTTCAGGTAACAGATCTTCCAAGTGTATTTTTTTGAGTGAATGAGCATAAATTCAGTACATTTATAACAGACATTTATCTAAACAAGTCTGGAATTAGGGATTCTGGTAACCAAGAGAAGTCGATATAATTCTTGAGTGGGTGGATATCCAACCGTGTATAATTAATAGAGACCTAGGGTGTACTCACATCATCTAGTCTGTTCCTTATACACTGCGGTGAAGGCATTTTAGGTCAATTTGGGGAGTGATGAATGCTCATGCTCATTGCCTGTTCATTGTTCTGCTGCCTCCTGTCTCACATTTGACCTCAGCTGTTTGATTGTGCACTTCAAGTAAAAAAATCAAAATTACCTGTGAATTTTAAATCGCGAGGAACCATCTCATTCTAGTGAGTATTTACAAAATACAAGGGGTCATTTGAAAAAGTTTGGCTAAGTTTTTGTTCACCTATGTTTTCTTCTTCCTGTGATTTCTGGTTTCAGCCAGAAGCAAAAGTACCAAAAGATCACAAGAACCTGATTGCAGCCATCATGAGCCAGGAATCTCATGAGTACAGCATTTTTTGAAAAACTTCCAGTCAGATTCTTAGAGACAAAAAATGTGCATAAGGCGCTGAACCAAATTTTTGGGGAGTCGGCTCCCCCTCCCCAAACCCCCACGGCTTATTTTAATCCCGTCAGTGATCCTATCCCTTCAAAAAAAGGTTTGTGAGTTGATCTAATTATATATTTCTTGTACTGTGGTAGTCAACTGCTGATGACAGAAGTGTCTGGGAAAACTGCAGCGGATGCGGTGCTTACTCTATGAAAGCAGCTGAATTTTTCCTTCATTTGTCTCTTAGGAGAAGAAGCTGCTGTTTAAGAGAGTGTCCAGCAAGACAAATGATGAGACACTAGAAGTGGGGGTAGGAGAGAGGGAAGCATTGGGAAAATGCATTTGTGTAGTCAGTACTCACAAAAGCTCTGGGGTCAAAAGTCACTCTAGTTCTTGGCATTTTTTTTATTTTTCTAAAACCAAAGATGGCTGTAATAAAGCCATATGATTAAGGAGTAAGCTTTCAACCCTGGCTCAGAACTGAGACCACCAGAAACTGATTACAAGACTTTTCTGGGGAAAAGGAAGTGCTAACCCCCTGAGCACACCCAAGAGGCATGCTTCTTCCAGAGGGGTCATGATTTCAAGTGCTGCTGTGGTTGTGTCAGAGCAGGATCTGGCACAAAATACTACAGTATCCTTTTAACGTGGGAGAGGAAACATTCACTTGGGAGGAGTCACAAGTTCAAGAAAACAAATAGTAAATGAGGTGTTTCAGTACCTGCAGGTACAGCAAGGTTTTGCAGGGGACAAAATACACGTCCATCCCAGGTACCAGTACAGTAACTCCTCGCTTAATGTTGTAGTTATGTTCCTGAAAAATACAACTTTAAGTGAAACGATGTTAAGCGAATCCAATTTCCCCATAAGAATTAATGTAAATGGGGGGGTTAGGTTTCAGGGAAATTTTTTTCACCAGATAAAAGACTATATTATATACACACACAGTATGAGTTTTAAACAAACAGTTTAATACTATACACAGCGATGATGATTGTGAAGGCTGGTTGAGGTGGTGCAGTCAGAGGGTGGAAGACTGAGCCCTCAAGGGTTAACCCATTGTTGTTAATGTAGCCTCACACTCTACAAGGCAGCACGAATGGAGGGAGGGGAGACAGCATGGCAGAGAGAGACACCCTGTGTGTGTGAGAGAGATGTGCATTGCCCCTTTAAGTACTCTGACCCCACTCTTAAGTACACTGCCTTGTTAAGTAGATCAGCAAGTTGAGACAGCAGCTGCTCCCAGGAAGCTCCCTCCATCCTGAGCCCTGTTGTGTTGTCCCCCCCCCCCACCATGGAGATGGGGTAAGTAGGGTGCAGGGGGGGAGCAGGACACCCTGACATTAGCCCACCTCTCCTCCCCCTCCCCACACAGCAAGCAGGAGGCTCTGGGGAGCAGCTCCAAGGCAGAGGGCAGGAGCAGCACATGGCAATGGGGGGAAGGACAGCTGAACTGCCGGCAATTGATAGTCTGTTGGGCGTATGCCCACACAGGGAATTTAGAGGAGTGGGTAGCTGATAGGGGAGCTGCCGGTCCACCCTGGTTCCAAACCCCACCAGCTAGCTACAACGGGCTTCTCTTCCTGCAAGCAGTGGACAAAGCAGGCAGCTGCCAAATGACGTTATAAGGGAGCATTGCGCAACTTTAAACGAGCATGTTCCCTAATTGATCAGCAATGTAACAACGAAACAACGTTAACCAGGATGACTTTAAGTGAGGAGTTACTGTAATTCAGGTAGCTCTGGGTTAAGCCATCCAAATGCTAAACAAATACAATGAGAGACGTTGATGAATGGAATTGTTTCCGTACTACAGAATATATAATTGTTTCTTAATATATTGTTGACCTTGCAGCATACATGTTAATTTCCTTCTCTCTGTCAGATAATTTAGTTTTGTTCTAAATTACATTAGAAGCAATTATTGACATTTTTGTTCAAAGTGCATTTCCCCCCGTAATGTTCATTCTATCTACAAACCCACCCATATGATAGCAAACACGCCGAGGGGAGTTAGGTTTTCTTGGCATGAGTGTCTGAGTTACTCATCATGACCAATCCCCAAATGGGTTTTAAGTGGGTTATCCCAAAAGAGTGCTAATGAAACCTTTATGCCATCCCATTATACCTACTTTGTGACACACAATCTGGTTTAAAATCCAATCCTGTGATGGGATCTATGCAAAAAGGCTCTCAATCAAGCTTCTTTTTTTCCCTCACCCTTTTCTTACTGAGACATTAAAGATTAATTACAAAAGAGAACAATGTTTATGGCCTTTTAAAATACATTTAAGATGGGTGGGGGGAGAAGGGATAAAGGAGGGGAGGTTTGGAGGCCCAGCTAGCTTTTTACATTTAGAAATTTTAGAAATTCAAGTTTTAGGTACCTGGGAGGCAACTGGTAAACTAGTGAAATTCTGGCACCATAAGAGACTAAAATGGAATAACTGAGCGGGGAAGGGATTTTTAGTTTGAAATTCTTTTGTTTAACATCTATTTAACTCTAATGCTTAAAGAATGCTTTGGATACAATTCAGCAGTCTTACATCTTTCGTATGAGAGTTTGCAATCCATACTCTTTTGAGACCCCTTGAATTCTTTCATTACCACTGGGGAAGACCAGAAGTGACAATCCTGCTATTTCTAGGTTATACAGGCTGGAAAACAAAACTTTATACAAATAAATGAGCCTTCAGCCTTTTTTATATTTGATAAAGAATAAAAAATGGGCACGTACCCTTTTTAAAAGTCTTTTGCAGGTCACCATTAAAAAATGGTCCCAATGTAACTATTTTTCAAGGCTAAGGCATTGTAATGATAAAGCCCACGCAGACTGGGCCCATGTCCAGCCAGTTGAAGGGTATTTTGAGTAGTGACTCAGATAGGCTTTCTTGAGTTGTTTTAAAAACAAAAATCAGTCTTTTAAAATTGTTTTGATAGAGGCAGGAAAAATAAGGTCTGTGTTTCTGTGCATGTGTGGGAGAGAGAAAAACATCTGAAAAACTAAACAAACCTTCCTTCCATTGTTCTTGGGCACAAAGAGCTGTTTTGAGTTTTGGATACTTACGGCTTCTCCCCCGCCCCCTTCGTATTTCCCATTGTTTGCGTGTAAAACAGTCTGGTTGACCAGGGACGTGGGTGCTGTGGTAGTCTCTTCTGACTGCACCTGTCCATGGGCCAACATTAGTGTGTTCAGTATGCGTAAAGTAGCACTGTCGATATGGTCTGAGCAGAGATTTCATTTTTCCAAAGTCAAACACTCGTACCTTGTCAGTGCAATTTGTTGCACATTTTTGCGTGCCACTGAAGTTTTGTCTTCCCAACCAACTGTCTTAGGTTCCTAGTCTGGAACAAACTATTGGCCTCATCCGGAGAGCTGCCATGTACCCCGTGACTCCTAGTGACTTCAATGGGAGTTGTGGTTGCTTCATAACTAGGCCCCATGGATGTGCTGAGATCTTTGAGCTATCGACCTTCTTCCAGTATGTTACTCGAATAATCATGTTGGTCAAACTATTGTTCATACTGAGCAGTGGTAGCACAGAATTCTGCTTTATGTGTTAGTAAATGTCTGTTCTTATTTGAGACCAAGGCCCTGTTCCAAAAATGAGCTTTCATGGGCAGCCCCCTGCACTCATGCTGAAATTGACGAGGTTCTGCTGGTGCATAGTCAGGGATCCACCCATGCCCAGGACTCCATCAGCCATATGATTACATCAGAATCTGTTTTCACTTACCAAAAAATAAATAAAAGCTTGAGAATGTGACTTGAACATAATCCCTGCAGTGATGTCTGCTCGAGAGGTGGGAGCTGCCCATGTGTTTCAATGGGTTGTTAACACAAAGCCCCACAGCTCTGGGGGACACTAGCCATAGCAGCCCAGCAGAGGACTCTGTGTAGTGGGCGGGGAAGAGTGCAATGGACCTGGTTCACCTCACCTGCTAGGATACATACTGTGGTTCCCTCAGTGGCTGCTCCTGAAAAGGAAAAGAGACCCTTATGCTGCTGCCCCTGCTTCCTTGAGAGAGAGAAGCTCCTTGCCACCTCTAATGCAAGTGTGGCCTGGCCACAATGCAGGAAAATCAGGTGGAGCCATGGGGAGGTAACGGAGGGGAACTGTGTGCCAAGGGCACGCAATGGCCTTAATCCAGTCCTGTGCCCACTTGGAGCTCCCTGAAGGATTGAGGCGCAAAATTGTTAATTACCTGAAACCTGTTGGTAGTCGTAGCTTGTTATTGTTGTTTGCGTCTGGTGTTGCCTTTGGCTTCTTCAAAACCTGTTGAAAATAAGATGCTAATTTAAATATTCCCCATTTGTAAGAAAAGGAAAGACGGTGTCACATTTCCTTTACCGGCTGGGCCTTGGCAAATGAAGTCCTAGGGCTACTCTACGCTACAGAGGCGTTGCCAAGGGCCTTAGTGCAGACACAGCATGTACTGGCTAAAGGAGTTCTTTTGCCAGTACCTCCTTCCCTCCCCCACGCCCCTTAACAACATCAGCTATACTGGCAAAAGAGCCAGTGAGTCAACTGTGTTTACACAGAGTTTTGCTGGAATAGTTATGTCGGTTAGGGGGTGTGCTTTTATTACACACCTGGCCAATATGACTATGCCGGTAATGCTTTGTAGTGTAGCCCTGGCCTTACACATTGTAGCCCGTGTGTGATCTGCTCAGAGCAAGATACAAATCCCAAGTACACTGTCAACCTGAATTTTTTAAAATCTGACTCATTTTTAAAAAAAAATCCAGTTTCTGACAGAACACCTTTTCCAGAGTAGGTCCTGATTGGTAGTTTTAATTGCCAATTTAAAAAAAAGGGATTTTCTGATCCCCCTAAATAGTGAAAGTTAACTACAACTAAAAGTAAAAAGTGACCAGTTATCATCTTATGTTACTTTTAACTATGATGGATACAACATTTTCAGATGCAAATGAAATGTTCACATTAACTGTATCCCTTTAATCCAGCATAGCGCACAAAAAGATATTTCAGGTGAAAAGTAGCGCCTGTGTCTTTTAAAACAGCAACATGCTCGCTGGCTACCCAGAAACCAGGGGGGTTTGTTTACAACAGTGTTTACATGGAAACTAAAAATAGAGTAAAGTTATAAAAGAAACATTTGAAAAGGAACAACAGAGGAACAGGAAAATGCAGTGTTTTTGCTATTGACCAAAAAGATTAGAGAAACTTTCAGGGCACAATCCTGTCAGCCTGCTGAGGTGCTATCAATAAATAATGATTATGGGATAGTAATGTTTTGTACTTCAATGTATCCTTCCATTTGAGTATCTCAAAGTGCTCTGCAGCATCATGACAGATGCTCTGGTCAGGTAAGTAAATATTAAGCCCATTTTACAGATGAGGAAATGGAAGGAAAGAGAGATGAGGACCCCATTGATGCAAAGACTTAAGTGCTTGCTTAACTCAATGCATGCCACTGAATTCATTGGGACTCTCACTGTTGAAAATCAGGCAGTTCATCTCACTGTCTCACTTTCTCCAACTCTAAAATGTGGCTAACAATGTTGATATACTAACAAGGTGTTGAGGATGGAGTGATGTTTGTCCAGCACTTTGGACAAAATATAAAGTGCCACATGTGTTAGGGCAATGGTTCTCAACCAGGGGTATGTGGACCCCTGGGGGTGCACAGAGATCTTCTAGGGGGTACATCAACTTATCTAGATATTTGCCTAGTTTTGCAACAGGCTACATAAAAAGCACTAGCAAAGTCAGTACAAACTAAAGACAATGACTTGTTTATACTGCTCTATATACACTATACCCTGAAATGTAAGTACAATATTTATATTTCAATTGATTTATTTTATAGTTAGATGGTAAAAATGAGAATGTAAGCAATTTTTCAGTAATAGTGTGCTGTGATACTTTTTTGTATTTTTATGCCTGATTTTGTAAGCAAGTAGTTTAAGTGAGATGAAACTTGGGGGTACACAAGACAAATCAGACTCCTTAAAGGGGTGCAGTAGTCTGGAAAGGTTGAGAACCACTGTGTTATGCTGTTCTGTTATCCTGCCTGGATGCTCTTTATGATGATCAAATTAAGGTTGGATCCATTGCAATCCACATCACAGTCAGCTCTTTGTCAATTCTGTCACACATGAGCTCTGGGCTTCTTCAGCTATTCAGGTCTCCATTTCATATGTGTGTCATAATCCTAGTGTGAGACAGAACCAATTGAAATGCCCTGGAATTCACGGGCTTCCCTTTGATCATCCAATACATAAACTAATGGCAAGAACAGCTACATATGTGCATTCCAGCAGCCAACTGCACCTTACAGTTGAGAGCACCTGATAAGTGTGGAGAGAATCCATTTTTAAAGTAAGTTGTGTGTTGTTAAGAGTAGGTTCTGCTCTGCAAGAAGGAAAATGAGAAGTAATGTTGAGGATTTCTTATCAAAATTCAAATGGACAGTAAAGATATTAAAACTGGCTAAAATTTGAATCTCACGGTCCCTTAATTTTTTTAAGGTACAGACAAAATTGGGGCTGGGACGGAGGGACTCTTTTCTTCCCAAGTGTTGTTTTTTTTAAGTATAGATTTCATAATTAGCCAGGGATGACGTGATTTCTTCTGCCAATATTTTTAATATGCTGTACTTACTGCTGATAAAATCTGCTTCTGACAGCTTATGAGTTCACCAGCACCACTGAGATGTTTTGTCAGATTGTAACTCTGAGGCATGTGGTTTGTTGTTATAACCCAGATAGAACATGCAATTCAAAGGAAGGCGTTTTCCTGGCTGCTGTGACAGGCATTATGGCAGTACCCCTAAAGTGTCTCCTTGCAGTGTTTGTCGTCAAAGCCACTGGGTATGCAGAAAGACACATCATCAATTCATTTTTGTCTGTGTTAATAAAGAGGGAGGAGTTATGAAAGCAATCATAACAATCTCAAGCACAGAGCATTTCCTGATGAATTGATGACTGGCTGGATTTAATGACCCTCAGCTTTGCCTGGGGTCATCAACTCTCCCAGCTAGTTGTTAATCCCCGGGAAATGCCCTGTGTCTCAATGATCATTGCTTAAAGACAAGACATTCTCTTTTCTTGCACATATTTTCCTATGCAATGTCCAAAATACACATCCAACTGAATCTTTTTCCAGTCCAGATGTCCCAGTGTTTTTCACTCTTAAGGAGAAAAATCTTCCTTTATCTCAGTGATTTACATTGGCCTGACATTGTGATGATTAAAAGTTGTCACTAATAGACATCTGAGGCAGACAGAGAATATTTACACCCCTCAGTCTCTTGGCCTTCAGTCCCAATTCATTAAACTAGCAGCTAATGGGTCTGTGCAATATAATTTATTTTTTGCTCTGGAATGTGTGATTTATCAACATCATTCTCAACTCAGTCCCATGTATTTGACTGCCTTGTACTGATGTGGAAAACACCCACTCTCATAGAGGAGAGACTGATACTATTGCAGACTTCCTAATATCAGCCTGTACTAGCAATGCCAACAATTCATCCAGTTCTATGATATTTATGGGGCAGGTGAGAGGAACTTTTCTACTTTGCCCTGGTGAGCCTGGCTTAAATTCGTGATGCCTAATGCAGAGTCACTGGTTAGAAATGACCACGATTCTCATTTTCCATTTGTGTCATTTGATTTTCTTTAAAATCCAAATGGTTAAAAAGCATCTCTTAGCCTCAATTTTCTGCAAATCCCCATTTGCACAACAGAGAAGTCTGCTGGAAGTCAGCAGCTGAGGATCTAGAGAAAACAGCCTCTTTCAGCTGTCACCATTACAGATGGATACATGGTTTAGCATCCAGAAATCTTGAGTGTAAGTGCACTTAGGATTTCCCAGCGCTGTGCCCTAACTGCAAATGCATGAATACTCAGTTAGGGGAAATCTTTACTACACCTGCCAGTGGACTAACCCTTGATCATTGCTTAAGAGGACAAGAAGGAGCAAGATACCTTAAGGCAGAATAGTTTTATCTCCTTAGAATTGAAATGCCCTATTTTAATCTCCTGCGATTTAAGGCAGCTCTAATCAGGTTCATATGGGGTCTGATCTTACAGATTTCTGTACAAAACTATTGAATTCAAATAGGATTTTTTCATACAGAGGCCCATAGTTTGTAGCTGACACCTCATTTGTATTCAGCATGCCTCATAAATAGGCAAAGAGGTATGAGGTAAATCTATGAGTTATCCCTAGGGAATATTCACTTCTGACCAGTGTAACTATCCTAATGAAGTCCATGTCACTCAAATGTTCCTAGAAGTCCCTTCTACTAATATTTTACTTTTAGAAGAGGCAGTTTGATAATGACACTTCTGGCTGGTTCAGTGCTCCTTTCACATGATTCTATCTGCCGGCTTATGAAACAATTCCAAAATCGTATATTTAATTATGGAGGGTGGTGACTGCAGAAGAGCTGTTCCTGCTCTCTCCCTCCCCTCACCCCCCGTGCTTATCATTAAAGAGTATCAAGGCCTGTCATAGTTGAGTGATATATGCCTATTTCTTTCCAGTTCTCCTGGGGTCCAGTCCTAAAGTATTTTTCTCAGGCAAACCTCTCATATAACTTCAATGAGAGCTTTGCCCTGAAGGTGTAAATTCACCACTGCTATTAGCGGATAGGAGTTGGGATTTGGCCCTCAGAGAATGAGTACTAATGTATACTCCACCCTTTCCTGTCCCCAAGTGGGAGAGTGATTATCACCTACGCTCCTCCACAGGTTGGGTTGCTATGCTATAGCTGCAAGCTATACACCAAGTCTCTATCTAGTACAGTAACACTAATTACATACCTGGACTAAGAATGTGCACAATTGTGAAGCAAGAGTGCCACCTCCTGGAAAATGCAGTGATGTGGTAGATGATGTGGGTGAGGTAATTGTATTGGACCAACTCTGTTGGAGAAAGACACAAGTTTTCATAGGGACCTTGAGAAATTGTCACGTCCCGCCTCCTGTTCTGAGGTATAATCAGAAATATCCATCCTCAACCCTCTCTGACAGGTGTTTGTTGAGCTTACACAGAGATCTTCTTCAAGTCTGTGCTAGCTTGGTAATGTGCCACTGGTTGCTAGTTAATTACTGATTTATGTTGCTGACTGTGACAGGGTTCAACTCACCCCTGCGGCACCTCCTGCTGGTTGTTCCGAGCAATTAGCTCACCAGCCTCTGGAGGCACCCTCTGCAGGCCAGTGATCTGCCTGACCACATGGACCTGTGCCCCTCCCAGGACCTGGTGCCCCTTTAACTGGGGTGCTGCCTCCCAGCAGTACCCCATAGATCTGGGTCTCCCCTCCCCAGAGGACCCCCAACCCACTATCCCCACCTCATCTCAGTCGTAGGCTACTGCCAGCCACCAACTAGCCCCCACGCCCTGGGGCAGACTGCAGTATAAGCCACTCGTCACAGGCAAAGGGGGTTTTCACCTGCTGCCTCGGCCTACCCGTGGGTTGCCCCTGCAACCCCAATACCTAGATGGGCCTAGGCCACAGCTTGGGGTTTTCTCAGGCCAGAGCTCCCCAGCTCCTCTGGCCTTCCCCAGCCCTGCTCCACCCTAGGTACCTGCTCCGGTCCCTGCAGCCAAGCCCTTCTCCCTTTACTGGCAGAGGGAGACTGTTTACTCCAGGCCCACTGCCCTCTTAGAAGGGCCAGCTGGGTCCTGATTAACTGGCCACAGCTGTGGCTGCTTTGCCAATCAGCCCAGCTTCTCAGCCCTCTCCCAGGGCTGTTTCCAGCCCCTCAGGGCAGGAGCGGGGTGCCACCCCGCTACACTGACTGATCCTGAATTTCCTCTACAAACCCAAAATGTGCGGGGTGGAGCCTCAGGGGAGAGCCATGGGGTCCCTGTGTCGTGGTGTGAGCAGGGCACCTAG
This sequence comes from Chelydra serpentina, assembly GCA_037349315.1. Lineage (NCBI taxonomy): Eukaryota > Metazoa > Chordata > Testudines > Chelydridae > Chelydra > Chelydra serpentina. Next base: position 26,201,414 of record JBAIAC010000048.1, read on the forward strand.
TTGTTTTGGTCCAGTCTTGTGCCCATTTGGAGCTCCCTGCAGGATTGCTGCCTAAAATTGTTGGTAACTGTAGCCTGTTGGTAACTGTAATTTGCTATTGCTGTTTGTGTTTGGCGTTGCCTTTCTTGGGTTCTTAGAAACCCACTGAAAATGAGATGCTAAATCTTAAATATCCCCTTTGGATGTTGTGACTGCTTGGATCACAGAACACCCCCTGGGAACTTCCACCTGATGTGCTGAGACTACCTCTGAGCCCATTTTCCCCTGGCAGCTTGGGACTTCAGTGCCCTACCTGGTTTGAGCCAGACACGCTAGCCCACTACAAACACAGACCCAAGTCTGGACCACGTCCCCCATAAGCCACAGGCTTAACTGAAAACAACTTAAGAAGTGCTCCTGTCTCCGGCATTCAGATACCCAGCTCCCAATGGGGTCCAAACCCCAAATAAATCCATTTTACCCTGTATAAAGCTTATACAGGGTAAACTCATAAATTGTTCACCCTCTATAACACTAATAGAGAGAGATGCACAGCTGTTTGCTCCCCCAGGTATTAATACATACTCTGGGTTAATTAATAAGTAAAAAGGGATTTTATTAAATACAAAAAGTAGGATTTAAGTTGGTCCAAGTAATAACAGACAGAACAAAGTGAATTACCAAACAAAATAAAATAAAATACACAAGTTTAAGCCTAATACAGTAAGAAAACTGAATACAGATAAAATCTCACCCTCAAAGATGTTTCAATAAACTTCTATCACAGACTGGCTGCATTCCTAGTCTGAGCACAATTTTTCCCCTGGTACAGTCCTTGTTCTAGCTCAGGTGGTAGCTAGGGGATTTCTCATGACTGTAGCTCCCTTTGTTCTGTTCCACCCTCTTATATATCTTTTGACAAGGCGGAAATCTGTTGTCCCTCCCTGGGTTCCCACCATGCTTCTAAATGGAAAAGCACCAGGTTAAAGATAGATTCAAGTTCAGGTGACATGATCACATGTCACTGTAAGACCTCATTACCCACTTGTCAGCACACAGGTATACAGGAAGACTTACAAGTAAACAGAGCCATCTACAGTCAATTGTCCTGGTTAATGGGAGCCATCAAGATTCCAAACCACCATTAATGGCCCACACTTTGCATAAGTATAATAGGACCTCAGAGTTATATTTCATATTTCTAGTTTCATATACAAGAATGATACATTTATACAAATAGGATGACCACACTCAGTAGATTATAAGCTTTGTAATACCTTACAAGAGACCTTTTGAATGAAGCATATTCGTTACATTATATTCACACTCATTAGCATATTTTCATAAAATCATATAGCGTGTAATGTCACAGATGCAAGAAATGAAAAAAGTGTCTGTTACATCTCCTTCCTAGGCCATGGCAAATCAAACAGTGACACATACCTTGCAACTGATTTTTATCTTAAATAACTACAAATGTGTCATTTGTTAAAAAGAAAAACAATATACGTAATCTTTGTCATCTACTTGAAGATGAGTGTAGCAAAGGCTATTTCCGAAGCTGTTACAACTCAAAGGTGAATGCTAAAGGACAATAACAAAGAATTTACAGAGAAGCAGATACAATCTTGGAATTCCTCTTCAGCCCTGACTCAGGCAAAACTCCCAGGGATTGCAGTGAGCGTTAGGCCTTGTCATTTCAGTCCAAGATTGCCAGTGATGATGATGAGGACTCTACAACCAGACAATCTTAAGCACCTTGCCAAGGATTCATCTGGGTGAGGTGCTCAATTTACAAGGAGCACACATCTCTTAGGGATTTGCGATGATGATTGATGATTGATGGTTGGTTGGTTGATTGATGATGGTTTCAGTCCTGAATCAGTTCAATGGACCAATTAGTCTGGTATTCTGACTCTGACATGGCCCAATAAAAGGGATAGCTCAGTGGTTTAAGTATTGGCCTGCTAAACCCAGGGTTGTGAGTTCAATCCTTCAGGGGGCCATCTAGGTATCTGGGGCAAAAATCTGTCAGGGGACAGTACTTGGTCCTGCTAGTGGGCAGCAGGGGACTGGACTCAATGACCTTTCAAGGTCCTTCCAGTTCTATGAGATAGGCATATCTCTATATATTATTATTTTTTTAGTGGGGGAGGGATAGCTCAGTGGTTTGAGCATTGGCCTGCTAAACCCAGGGTTGAGTTCAATCCTTGAGGGGGCCATTTAGGGATCTGGGGCAAAAATTGGGGATTGGTCCTGTTTTGAGCAGGGGGTTGGACTAGATGACCTCCTAAGGTCCCTTTCAACCCTAATATTCTATGATTCTAAGATTTGGAAGGTTTATATGCAATATGTGTTAAAGGCCCAATGCCTTGTCTACACTGAGCTGTTAGCATGTGCTGGCTAATGTATGTTTAGCTCACACCTTCTAAATCTAACACACAGTAGGCAACACATGCTAGCAGCTTAATGTAGGCAGCCACTATGCCTTTAAAACATGTTAAACATCTGTCATTGGAAAGGTTATGATTTACTGAATATGATTATCCTATCTGTATGCATGTATCATTTTTGTACCTGAAATTAGGAATATTGGGTAAGTATCTGCATTTTAAATATGTTTACACTGGAAATGCCCACTAGACACAAGACTCTCAGTCTAGATGGCTGGCTGGGAAGGGCCTATTCAAGTTAATGAACCATTAGGGAGAACAACAGGCCTTAGGAAAAGCTTCTCTCTCACCCTGGGGAGCCTTCCCGAGGATGCTGCTGACAGCCTCCGACTCATGGCTGCTGTGACACTACAGGGACATGTGACCAGGTCACCTGGTGCTGGACTCTGTCTTGGGATATCAGTATTTTTCCACTGGCTGGCATGGGAATCAAGCTTTGAAACAAAGGGTTCCCGCCATATGCAAAAGCTATATAATGACATCATCGTGATTCTTCACCGACTCCCGACCCAAAGAGACTCTTGGAAACACCTGAGGAAAAAAGACTGAACTGGGGGAAGTGTTGGACGCAGACTAAAGGGATTTTTAGCTTATGAATGGAACACTTGGGGAGTCCAATCTATAAGCAAGTGCAGCTTCCCCTTAAGAATCTGCAGCCAATAAATATTTTAAAGGAACTTAGGATGTGCTTAAAGGCACCTGTTCCTTGAAATATTAATTTGTTCAAAAAATCAATAACGGGGAAAACCCTAGGAAATATAATATTGGCTCGAGTCCTTCATTTTCAAGGTGAGTAACTGGATGATTTATTGAGGATATTCCATCTCTAATATTCTAAGATTGCGACACCTTCTTAGGGCCGGATTTTTAAAAGAGCTCAGAACCAGATTTACTCAGCTCCCATTTAATCAACTGAATAAGGACCAGAGTTTTAGAAGTGTTCAACAGCCAATGTGCTAAACCCTTATGAAAATCTGGCCACAATAATCTGTCTGGGACCACATGTAATTCCAAGGCAAGTTAATGATAGAAAGGTAAGGGAGGTGTCATTTGATCTGTCAAAATCTACAGAATCATGATTTCAATGATGTCACCATCTGCAGCGTGGCAGGGGGACTTGCTTCCTCCATTTCCCCTCCCCCTCTCCACCTTCCCTGCTTCCCAACTCCAGGGCCTCTGGTTGTGGGAAGTTATGATAAATACAATATCACCGGAAATTGATCAAGTTGGGTATCACTCAAAAGCCCTTTCTCCCATGAACACAATGGTACCAAACCTAGAACAATTACATAGCTATATATTTGAGAAAATGTTTAAAAATCAACTTTTTAAAAATTATGCTTTAACGCAGGCATGTCAAACAGGCAGCCCTTGCCCAGTTAAATTGTGGCCCTCAACTGACAGTACTGTGTTAGCAGTTAATGCTCAGAGCATGATACCTGATTATTTTGTTAAATGTTACAGATTACCAAAAATGGAAGGAGTGCTTCAGGATGAGTAGCCATCATCTTCCAAAACAAGAAGTGGTTCAGTAGTGTTGATTATCAGCTTTGTTCCTTATGCCAAAAGAGTTGTAATAAGGCACTGGCTTATACCTCAGCATCCAGCCAGAAATTAGTAGAATCCATCCCCAAATGGTATGCTCATAGTTACATAACATAACATAATTACAATCCCAAAATAATTTATTATAAAATTCTTTTTTTTAATTTTGGCCTCGACCAGTTTTAGACATCAATTTGGAGATGACGAGTAGCTGAATCTTTGGAGAATACCACTGCCGAGGACCTGGTTAAATGCAATGCTTGATGGCACCTTACATGCTATAAGAAGTGTGCCCATAAACTGAATTTGGCAAGGTTGGAGAGGAAGTAAATTGAGAATTAAAGAAAAGTTGAAGATGCTGGGACAAGTGCCAGCTGTGAGTGAGATTCGCCTTATACAAGATTCCATGGCATGTGTTTCAAGAACACCTGCTTCTTCTGTGGAAAGCCAGAAGCTTGAAGGCATCCATTCAGTGCAATTTCAATATCTGAGACAGGTGAGAAATAGTATTTCTAAGGGTTCTAATAGGGTTTCTAAGAATCCAAGAAAGGCAACACCAAACACAAATAGAAGCAGTCACACTTAGTGTGATAAATGAAGCGGGGGGACTCCCTTTTATGGTAAAGGAAAGGGATTGGGCACCTGATCAAAAGAGCCAATGAGAAGGCTAGAACTTTTTAAAATGGGGAACAAACTTCCCCTTTGTGTCTGTTGTGGTTCTCTGGGAAAGAGGGGAACAGGGAGCAGTTATGAGGTAAGAAGCTTTAAGCCAGATATGAAAATCATCAGATCATATCTAGAACTACTTTTAACAACCCAAATATGTAAGTAGATCAGGAATGTTTAGAAAGACGCAATTAGGTTTATTTCTTATGGCTAGTGGACTCGTCTGTGCTACCCCCAGATGCCTTTGTTTGCTTGTAACCTTTAAGCTGAACCACCCAAGAAAGCTATTTTGGGTGCTTAATTTTTGGAATTGCTCTTTTTAAATCTAGCAAAAGCCTAAGTTCCAGATGTATTTTCTTTCTTTTTGTTTTTAATAAAATTTACCTTTTTTAAGAACAGGGTTGGATTTTTGGTGTCCCAAGAGGTTTGTGCATATGTTGTTTAATTAGCTGGTGGCAACAGCTAATTTCCTTTGTTTTCTTTCTCAGCTCTTCCCCAAAAGGGGGGTGAAAGGGCTTAAGGGTACCCCACAGGAAAGAATTCCCAAGTGCACCTTCCAAGGGGTTTGCATTTGGGTGGTGGCAGCATCTACCCATCCAAAGTCAGAGAGAAGCTGTAACTTTGGGAGTTTAATACAAGCCTAGAGTGACCAGTATTAATTTTTAGAATCCTTGAGGGCTCCCACCTTCTGCACTCGAAGTGCCAGAGTGGGGAATCGACCTTGACACTTAGCGAGAATGTTGCATGGAAGTAAAATTAAGAAGGTGCATTGATGCAAAAGACGTCCACTCATATGACACTGTGTATTACGTTGAGTGTTACACCAAGAATGTACGTAATGTGTTGCATCAAAAGGTGACAGTAACAGGAAAATACTGATTTTACTACTGCAAACTCTGCAACTCAGCTGGAGTTCTTAACTTGCCTTGCAGAGGCACTAATGGCTGATGCAGAGGGTAATTACAGAGAAATATGTGATCTGAATGGGATTGAAGAGAAACAAAAGCGTAGCAGAGAGAGACTCTTAAAGCACTTATTGAAGATGAACTGTGGGATATGGACATCATTTTTAGCAATCCTATCCACAGAAATGAATCACAGCACATTAGGGTTGCCAACCTTTTACTCGCACAAAAACAAACACCCTTGCCCCGCCTCTGCCCCGTCCCTTCCCTGAGGTCCCCCCTTCTCATTCCATCCCCCCATCACTCGCTTTCGCTACCCTCACTCACTCGCTCATTTTCACCAGGCTGGCTCAGGGGGATGGGGTGTGGGAAGGGGTGAGGGCTCCGGCTGGGGGTGCAGGCTCTGGGGTGAGGCCAGGGATGAGGGGCTTAGGGTGGAGGAGGGGGCTCCGGGCTGCAGGGGTGGAGCCGAAAGATTTGGAGTATGGGAGGGGGCTCTGGGCTGAGGCAGGGGGTTGGGGTGTGAGGGGGGTACGGGCTCTTGGCTGGGGATGGGTTCTAGGGTGGGGCCAGAAATAAGGAGTTCAGGGTGCAGGAGGGGGCTCCGGGCTGAGGCAGTAGGTTGAGTTGAGGGAAGGGGGAGGGCTCTTGGGTGGGGCTTGGGATGAGAGGTTAAGGGTGTAGGAGGGTGCTCTGGGCTGGGACGGAGGGGTTTGGAGAGTGGGAGGGGGTTCGGGGATGGGGCAGGAGGTTGGGGCAAGGGAGGGGGTCGGGGTGCAGGCTCTGAATGGTGCTTACCTCAAGCAGCTCCTGGAAGCAGGAGCATGTCCCTCCTCTGGCTCCTATGCAGAGGCGTGGCCAGGCAGCTCTGCATTGGCCAAGGTTCCCAGCCAATGGGAGCTGCGGAGCCGGCGCTTGGGGCAGCGCAGTGTGTGGAGCTCCCTGGCTGCCTCTATCTGTATGAGCCAGAGAGGGGATGTGTCGCTGCTTTCAGGAGCTGCACAGAACCACAGCAGGCAGGGAACCTGTGTTAGCCCTGCTGTGCCACTGACTGGACTTTTAATGGCCTGGTCAGCAGTGCTGACCGGAGCCACCAGGGTCCCTTTTTGACCGGGCGTTCTGGTAGAAAATCGAACACCTGGCAACCCTACAGCACATATCCTTAAAATCTGCAAAAGACATAGCGCTGTCAAAAGTGGAAAAAAAGTGCTGGTGTTGATAGAAATATGAAGACTGTTTGCAGCTGCTAAATGTTTGCAGAAAAGCATTTTGTCCTGCAGTATGTGGAAGCTTCAGGGATCCATAGCTGAAGTCAAACCTGACAGAATAATATTATCTGACCTGTACTACTACTTTAAGTGGCACATTGTGGTCACAGAGCAAGACAGGTCTTTGGGGGAAGGGGCTGATGGGCAGAACATGACATCCAAATGCTCTTTCCCATTTTTTCCTGACAATGCTGGAACTCCATTGAATTTCTAGCAGTACATTAAGCATGGCTGGGATGACTTTCCCAGAAGTAACCAAGCACCCTCTAGACTTATTACTTACTGTTGAATGTCAAGAAGAGGCCATTTTAAGCTACAGGATGAACTTACTTGCACTGGCAACTCATTCACACATGACGGACTGGAGCTCACTAATATCATGACAAAATCAGTCCTCAGTGATCAGATAGTTAAAGATGGCAGTTGAATGGTTACTTTGGGTCACGACTTGTCTGAAGCCTTCAAAAACCCAGAGTTATCCAAGGTTCTGCCAATCAAGAACAGACTAAAGCCATGCTTGAATGCAAATAAGAAAGTCAGAGTGAAGGCGGCAGGGATTATTACAGAGCTCACGGCAGACATGTCACTGTTTCCTTGTCTCCTAGTTGCATGCAGATCTCAGCATAATGTTGATCTACATGAGACTGTGGGGAAGTACAAGTTCTCTGTCATACCACAATAAATGTTTGAATGCAATGGAACATGGCATATGTGCCAGGTGAAAAGCAAACTACTGCACATCTTGCATGATCTTCCTAAGCTAGCACTTATTAACAATGTGACTTACATTTTATGCCAGCAGAGGCCTTTCAGCATAGATGGTATGGCTGAGGCACAAACTCCCAACAAAGGAGAATTTGTTAACACCTGCTGAGATTTGGCTGAACACTTAGTTAGGAGGCTACAGAGAAAATAGTGGATCTATGGCGAAGCCCATCTTGTGTTTGCCATGTATGCAGAGGAATCAACTAAAAATATTACCAGAAAGATGAGACTCCATGGTATTGCACCTGTCTAATACAAAAATCATTGATTCCACATACATCTCCAATATTGCGGTGAAGAAGCTACTGTCTCATACTCCAGCATGCAAAGAATTGCTAAAACAATTTAGTCATTGCATGGTGTAATGAAGCTGCTCCCTCGCACTGTTCAGTGGAGTGACTTTGTAGTTCCCACAAGGAGGCTGACACTAAAATTATTTTGCATACCATCAACGCCGCAGAGAGAGGTGCTACTAAACTCTGGATTTTTGCACCAGGCACAGATTTTCTAGTGTTCTCTGTAAGACCTAAGACTTGTGCAAGACTGCGTTTGTACCTGCTGCTGGGGAACAGAATTGATGTATATCCCAGAAGTGTTCCTATCACTCTGATGATTAAAAGCCACTGCATTGCCAGGTTTCCATGCCCTTTCAGGGTGTGACACTACTGAAAGGATAGCTGGAAAGAACAAATTATCTTACCGGAAGGCATTTGATTCAGCCTCTGAAGACTCTCTTCATGCTCTGAAGATGCTTGGAATGGCTGAGACAGTCACCAATGAGGTTATAAATGCACTGGAGGTGACATATGCCAAGTTGAAGATGAACCTAACACTTACAGAGCTACTATGGTGGAAGTTTTCTAATTAGCACATAAACAGAAAAATTGCCACCGACAAGGGGTGCATTTATGCCTAGCAAATTACCAAGCAATGGAATGACTCTGGGATGATCGAGCACATCCAAAACTATCCTCCCCTATCACGTATGGATGGGTCTTGGTTGGATTAATCTCACCAGTTGTGTGAGATACCAGGCGCTCCTGAGTCAATCCTTCAGCTAATCAAATTCTCATGTGCAAAGACCAGATGCTCCCCACCCTGTAAATGTTTGGCCAGCAGCCAGCCTTGTAGGGAGATGTGCAAGGGCAGCACAGACAAGACTCAGTGTGACAATGCATCTAGCAGTGGTGCCTTGGATAGAGATGACACTCATTGATAAATGTTTTCACTCCTATCTGTCAAGGCTAACTTCCCTAGTATTACCAAATGTCAATGTCTTGTTGATGTAAGTTATGTGGCCATTTTTAAAAACTGATTTTTAAAAAATGTTCTTGAATATATATCTACATAATTGGAGAAAGGGCTTTCAAATGATTCCCAACTGGACCCATTCCCAATGACACTGTTATCAAAATTTCCCCTAACCTGAGGACCTGGAGCCATGGGGCGAGTCCCGCCGCCATGCTGCAGAGGGTGACACCACTGAAATCATGATTCTGTAGATTTTTATGAATCAAATCACCCATGGAGTGACGTTTTTACTATATTATACTCCAGACCTAATGGGTGAAACTCTGGCTCGTTGCTCTCTCTGAGCAGGGGCACTGGAACAATTTGTATAGTGGGGTTGCTATTGATCCAAACTGTAAACCCTGTATATAATGGAAACCACTTTAAACCAGGGGATGCCGCAGTTTTCCTAGTTCCAGCACCCACGTCTCTGAATGACAGTAGAACTGTCTTTTGAAAAGAGGGGTGTGTGTGTGTGTGTGTGTGTGTGTAAATGGACAGTTCTTTCCATGACACACCAATTAGCTCTGAATAGTGATCTCCATAAATACTTACAAACACATCCGCGCCCTCCCCAACAGCATTCCCCAGATTCAAGATGCTCAAACCAAATCTGCATTGACATTCGGTCTTCCATTCATCATGCCCCTGAACGTGCCCTATTTCTTACCTTGATTTCTTTTTCATATTTTTTTATTTGGTTCTAACATCTTTTACTATTGGTTTTAATTTCCCTTGCAAGGTCCAACTCTGCTTGGCTTTTGGCAGTTCTCACTTTATCTCTACACTTTTTGACCTTACTGATCCATGCCATCTTCCGTTCCTTGTAGGCTTTCTGCTTTCTTTTAATAACCTGTTTGAGATGCTTGCTCATCCAGCTTGGTCTGCAACCCTTCCTTACAATTTTTTTCTCATGCTTGGGATGCAAGCTTCAGATAGTTTCTCTGACTTTGACTTAAAGTAATTCCAAGCTTCCACATTCAGATCCTTGAGTTTGTCATTCCAGTCCATTTCCCTAACTAATTCCCTTAATATTTTTAAGTTTTCCCTTTTGAAATCAAGGACCCTAGCTGCAGACCAATTTTTGTTTATCTTTCTATGTAGTTTAAATTGAATTAGCTCATGAGCATTCTAACTAAGGTTGCCTCCTACAACTAGCTCTTCTCTGAGGTCCTCACTACTCACCAATGCCAAGTCTAAAATGGCATCACCTCATGTTGGTTCAGCGACTATTTGGTGAAGAAATCTGTTTGCTATCACACCCAGGAAAATCTGGGCCCTACTATTATTAGCAGCACTTGTCCTCCGATCTATATTTAGGAAGTTAAAGACTCCCATAATTACACAATTCCCGGTAGTATTTACTTCATTAAAGACGTCTCTATCAATATCCAGACTGGACCTGGGGGTCTGCAGCATACCCCAAGGGCTATCTCAGGAAAACTTCTGGTAGCTTTCTTCCCCAAAGTGATTTTGACCCAAACAGACTCTCTTATCCATGCCATCACTTCTAATTTCTTTACAGTCTACCTAATCAATAATAATGCCACTCTATCACCTTTACCTTTATTTCTGTCTTATCCCTGAGCTCTCTTGAGTGACACAAGTCAGCAGAGCCTTATTATACAATCTATTTTGTTACGTTTTTTAAACAATAACCAAATGACTACTAACAGAATAGGCATCACATTATTATAGTTCATTCTGAATAATTAAGCATTCAACAATGGGATAAAAATGCCACCGTTGTGCAGGCATTTTATATATTTTTTTCAGGATTGTCTTAATAACATACAAGTGTATAGTGTGTGCTGCTTAAAGCCAAGGTTCAAACATACTCCCCGTCAGGGCATTTTCCCCAATTGGCTATGTCAGGTCTTATGACGTGTGACTTGTATCACCAAGCTTTATTTTATATGAGATAAAGTGATTTATATACTGCTTGATTATAAATATAACATTTGTTGTTTGAACTTATTTGATCTTTTTGAAGTGCTGCTCTTTTGCTGAAGTGTTTGCACAACTTCAACATAACTTAGTTTGGCAGGCAGTTGCTTGACAGAAACGTAAGTACATTTTTTCATTAATGAAAAGAGAAGAAAATGACAAAATATTGAGAGAATTAAAATGCAGTGGCTCTAATCTCGCTTCACATTTCAAACAGCCACAGCAACTTACAAATGAAAACTTTATTAAAAAAGTGTGTGAAAAAACTCGGCTAGGATGTGATTTATAGTCTAATACTGCCACCTAGTGAGCGCTGAGATTAACACATTTGTACTAAAACTGTATTTTGAAATTTCTTAGGATAATTTCTTCCCCCTTATAATTCAAGATCACACCTTTGTAACTTTTTCAAAAGTTGTTTTTTTCCTGGGCAGTAAGCTAAAATAGTTTTAATGACTGACTCAGTACTCGGTGCACCATGCCACTACAAAAGGGTTCTTCTTTGGCTATTTGGATATGTAGAGCAAGGTGATAAATATCAGAGCATTAGGCATATGACTCTCAGTGAAGTCAATGGGAATTACATCCTTTGAAAAGTTACCCCATCTATCTATGAAATCAGTTTTCTGCTACTGTATGTGCATTTGTTCTTCTTCAAGAACACTCTCTTCAATACCAGATGTCAAGGGACGGGACAGGTGTACTTTTAAAAGAATAGCTCTCACTTCCTGACACGGGGATTTATTACAACCAATAGTTTAAGTTTTTTTTAGAAATTGTATGCCTAATATATTAAGATATGTACACTCCTGGGTTACGTTGTATTTATTACTTCCACACTGACCACTCATCTCTAAAATGACATTAACCTAGATCAGAAATGGGAATAGTCATTCTTATAAGAGTGACAGATTTACAGTCTGATATCTTAAGGTCTATCATGGCTAATTGTGAGATGCTCATATGATCTGGTTAGAAAGAAATTTACAGTCTTCACTTTGTCCCAATTATATTACATTGCAGTTAGGTGCATAGTATTCTGAAGCATCAGGTATTGATCACTGCCAGAGAACACACACAGGATGCTTAATCTTTCCCTCTCTCTTTCAGTAACACCTTCTGATTCACTGAACTGTCAAAAAAATAGCTCTTTGGTGATGGGTTGCTTTAGAATAGCAAATGAACTGGTCTCTTAACTGTGTAAGATGAAATTGGGGAGGGGAATCACGTCACTGTTTCTCTTTAAACATTTATCTATTCACAGTTGGTCTGATTTTATAAAGTATGTGAACCATCTGAAACAGGAAGCCATCTATGTAATGTCAACAAAATTATTGAAAACAGAAACTTACCATCAGTAACTCGATCTGTTGTGTAGTTGGCCCCCTTCTCTGACATATTTGTCTTTCGACCCAAAATGGATGCCTGATGGAACAAGTAAATATTCTATGATTTTGTTCACTGGACAGGGTGAGAAATAATTGTTTTCTTTTAAACAATTTTTGGTGATAGTAATGCTTATTTTCTGCCATCCTGCTTTTCCCCTTCTTTCTCCTCTTCCCATCTCTCCTCCCCCCCCCCCACCCCCCGCTTCCCTCTCTGTGTAATCTGCAAAGAGGAAAGGTAAGTCTAAGTTTGTATTGGTTGCAATTTACTTACCAATTCTGTGCTACAGAATTCTGGCGTAAGGTATTTGCACAGACCATGAATTTGTATCCTTGCAAGGGACTACAGCTGGATTTTCTATAGGAACTCTCTAAATGCTAAAGGATAGAAATTAAAATAGGATTCACTGTCCCCTCTCACACCGTCATTAGGAATCCTGTACCAGTCTTTATCGTAAGAAAGTTACACACACACACAATATTAGCAGTTTCACATTTTTTTTTACTGAATAACAATGCAAAAGATAAACCGTTACAGTGCATCAATTATAACACACCCGAGCTAGACTAACATCTCTTACTAGAGATTATGCCGTCTTACCCTGGGTATTACACTGACAACTAGATAAAACAATTAGTTGTCCCACAGAACCACTTGTTTCAGCATCTACAATGTTGAGCACATACACAACTTCAAATTAAAAAACCCTGACAATTTATGTAACTGTTAGGCTCACACGGTTTCTTTGGTTCAATAATGTGACAAATCTCGCAAAGACATCCAGCCACCAGTAAATTATTTCTCCTTTATGGTGGTATCCCACTCTTAATCCCACTGATTTCTGTAAAATTTCTGGAAACTGCATTGAGATTGAGAACTGTACCCACAGATTCAGTCTGGATTACCCTTGGTAGCTCTATCATCTTCATGTGGGGCTAGGTTGGATCTTACTGGGGTTCAACATGGTTATCAGTTTTGTTTCTCTATGGAACTTGCCACTGATTGGTCGGGAGCTTCTAACTAAGGGTGTAATCTGTGTACAGGAATGTCTGCCCTTAGTGAAAACTCCTGCAGTGCCTTCAAAACAGCTTCTGAGCATGATTAGTGGCTTCCTGCACTCCCTCTAGTGTGCTGAAATAGCAACTACTTGTTTGCAGTCACTCAAGCCTTTATACTGCCCTCTTGTCTGGGAACGTTTCCATATCTACTCGGAGCAAGTAGATACAGCTGTTGTAATTACAGCAATAAGGCTTTTGGCTGAACACTAGAAAAAGGAAAGGGTGGGGTGGGGGACTCTTTCTCACACCACAAATAACCACTGGCCTTTGCAGATAGTACAGTGGAAAGAGAGGCTTTCTTATGGCACAGTATATGTTATCTGGGCCCTAATCAGAGACCACTTTGATTTGATGGTCTATTATGCAAACCTCTTTTCTTCATCTCAGGAAGGATCCCCCTGTCTGGTTTTATTGGAGTTTGACAAATTGTAATCGCGATGTTTGGCATGTCCAGCTCAGCCAGCAGTACTAGAGAAGTACTGCACTCCCTGAATGCTTTCAGAAAGCACTTACAGACCAGTCTGAACCTCTTTCAAATGAGGGCATGGTAAACTATTCTAAAAGGAAATGCAATTAAGGAGCCGTCAGCCTGAGCATTTAGATGTGAATCCCCAAGAAAGCCACCCAACAACAACAGCAGCATAGTTTGTCCCTGATCTCTGAGGTCACAGAATTGCACAATGTAGAGCAAAATACTTTGGTGACTAATAGAACTCTTTAAATAACATCCTTTCCCTGCCTGGGAGAGATGCCCCTTACAGCCTCAACAGAGAGCTAGTTTTACATTTTATAATAGCCCTGATAAGTAACTACCAACTTTCTTGTGAGAATAAAAAATGAACCATTCGAAAGGGATGCTTATGTTTTACCTCTATTTATTGTGTGTGCGTGTGCACCATGAACACATTCTGAACAGAAGGAATACATAACATAACGTGTGTGTGTGTGTGTATATAAACATGTACATGATTATATACAAAATAAACATGGAAGAGCTGGCAGGCACCTTTTTTATGAAAACATTCTCTTTAATGCAATAACTCGTATTGCTGCCAGGTTAAATTTCAGCTGTTAAACTCACGTTCAGAGTTAACGTGGTGACATTACCCTTTGTTCATACTGTGCATGTGTTATGAAAGAAGGGTCTTTCGTAATGGGATCATATAACAGTGAGTAACGTGACACAAAATAAAGAAGTATAAGCGTGAGCTTTGTATGGTTCCTTTTCCCTCCACTATGTGTGTAGGTATTTAGGATGGCAAAAGAGAAGGATTAGCAGTTTTTCACATTTGTTCAATGGTGAAATGGCAAAATGGCTAAATTAATGTGATTTCTTTTTTCTTCATTTTTTTCTAAAGAAAAATTGACTAAACTCAGGTTTTTGCATTTGCCTCATGACATCCCCAAAGGGAAATGGGGAATTTCATATCCCTTTGGTATAATAAAAAATGGTGAAGGTCCCCGTTCCAGGATGAGATTCTGTCCTTCACCTTTATGAAGTGCGTGACCTTCCTGACCGTGTCCTTGTCAAGCTCTCATATGTTTTGACTTACTTTCAGTCAATGATTTTCATGCTAGAGGCTCAGAAATTCTGTTAGGTTTGGATACCTAAAGTGAGGCTCTCAAGTGGTGCTCAGGATCAACAAATACGGGGACCATATAAATGCCTAGATAGACGGCAGACAGACCAGATGGGTGAGGTAATATCTTTTATTGGACCAACTTATTTTTATTTTGTTTTTCTTTTATTGTCCAGCAACTGGGTCAGCACAAGCTCACTTAACTACAGAGGGTTAATCCCTTTCCCAGGTGCTAGATGGCATTGTACTTTAAGCCAGGAACTGTTAGAGGGTTGTCTAGTCATGTACAGTTTTATCAACACATCTTCTTACACTTATTGTAACAATCAGTTTTTTCTATAGAAACAGATGTATGATTTGTATTCAGATTTGCAATAGATACTCACTTGAGTGGGGGAAGGGAATGTTAATTATATACTACACATGCTGAGACCAAGTAAATCTCAAGTGCTTTTATGAACATAGCCTCCTAAAGGTGAATTACTACCTCATGTCTGAAGCTCTGCTATCTGGTGATTTATTATGGGATGGATATGCGATTTTGAAACATTTTTCCTGTTTTGCAGCATGATTCTTGAAATATTTGGGGTGGGGGTGACTGGGTGGAAAAGATGATTCAGCTGTTGGAGGAAGTGACTTCAAGTTGGAATCAATCATCCAATCATATTTCGCAATGACGTCCTGTAGGCAAGAATGATAAAGCAAATACAAAAATGCATCTCCCTTCCTTCCTAAACTTGCTTCATTTTGATGAAGCAATTTTACACCAGAAGCATGATGGGAAGAGTGTGCCTTCAACTGACAGCGCCTTGGCACAAGAGACAGACTTCAAAGTGCACTAATATTCTCCAGAGATCAGTCAATGTGATTGATATAGAGTCTGTGGGATTTTTGTTTTTGGTGAAGTTACATAGACTTCTAAAAAGAAAAACAAGTTTTATATTTAATGTCTAATTTGTTCCACATGGTGGAACATGTATCAATATGTTCCTGTTAACGGCCAGATTATGAGACCCTTGCTCATGCTATTCAGTAACTTAGGCCTGGATCCACATGGGGCCTTCAGTGGGGTGATGCTCAGCAATGCAATGCCTCAGTTTTGGGTGTTTAGAAAGTCAAAGGAACAGTGGCTGGAGGAGATGGGGGGTGGGGCTGCCCACTTTATAGCTCTTAGCCCAGTGATTGGAGCCCTCTCCTGAGAGGTAAGATTTGAACAGGGGTTTCCATCTCCACCTCAGCCAGAAAGGGGTATTGAACCAGGGTCTCCAACATCCCAGGTGAGCGCTCTAACCACTGAGCTAAAAGTTACAGCCTGGGCAGGTTTTGAATGGGACCTGATCCAGCAGGTGACTGTGATGGGTTGGACTGTAGCTTAGAGTTCCAGTTATTTCTCTTTAAGACAGGAGTCTAGTTTGTAGTCTGGACTCAGACCTTGCCTTTTCCTCAGCTCAGGTCCTTTGTCTCTTTATGATACTTTCAGCTGTCTTTCTTCTTGGGCAGGAAGGCGACGGAGAAGAGTCCTGTTTGCCTTACTCCTCAGCCTTAAGTAGAATTTACATAAGGCGGGAAGCCTTTTTTTCCAGTGGAAAAGTACCAGAAGTGTCCAAGGTGGTACTTTTTACCAGGTGACATCATCACCTGACCTTGCAGTGTCAAAGCAACCATGAAACCAGGTTTATTTGCAATGTCCACAGAAGACAGGGGATCCACATCTTCAAAGACTCATTGTCTTTTTCCCAATGGCCCATTAAGGCTGATTGCTTACTTTCTGGTGGCCATCTCCAAGTATAACAAGAGTTGCAATTGTTACAGAGTCAATATTCCTAACTTCAGATACAGAAATGATACATGCATACAAATTGGATAATCACATTCAGTAAATCATCACCTTTCCAATTATATCTTACATGAGCCATCTTGCATAAAATATATCGTAATTATGCCATATTCATATCATAAGCATATATCTATAAAGAATACGGAGTGTCACATCACCGTGACCTCTGAGCATGCCTACCAGCTTGGGCACTACAGGTGAAATAAGTGCTTGTCCACCTATCTTCTCCCAGTTCATGGGTTGCAGCAGGGAGGGGGGATAGGCAGGGGATAGGCCTTGAGTTGAGAGTAGCTGTGGGAATGCCCAGAGGTGCTTAGGGACCTTTTAGAGAGAGAATGAGTGAGTTTAGGTACCTTTAGGGTTATATGACAACTGAGTGGGGGTTTTGTGGATCACAGTTGTCTAAAACTGGGACATAGGTGCCTAGTACTGAGTTTAGGTTCCTAAGTACCTTTGTGGATCTGAGCCTATCTTCCCAAATAGTTTCACTGAAGTCAATGGAATAAGGTGCCTACTCAATATAAGTAAAATTATCAGAATCTGACCCTAAATGAAAATTGTATCCAATAGCTGTGTGTAAAAATAAAGAAGTTGCTGGTCAGGTTTTTCCCTCATTGGTCTTTCCCATTCGTATTTCTCTATTAGCCAATTTAGGGAATATGAAACTGTTCATCTTTCACTCTGGAGTTAATATTACATTTTACTATGGCAGAATGGGTTCCCACTGTGTCAGAGTTAGCCAGTCAATATTTCCAGTGCCAAGGTTTCTATAAGGGAAATTGTGACTCTGGAGCCACTGCTTCTGAATACAGTTTAACTTATTGCTACACTACAATCCAAGGTCTGATTGCAGCTTGGGTAGACATAGCCATTCTAGCGTCACCCATGTCAGCATTGCTAGAAATAGTAGCGTAGATGTAGTACAGGCTTCAGCACAAGCTGTACACGTCTGTTGGGGACCCTACAGTACATACTCCCGTCGCTAGCCTGTGCTGAAGCCTTTGCCACTGAAGCTTATGCCCAAATAAATGTGTTAGTTCCCTAAGGTGCCACAAGGACTCCTCGTTCTTTTTGCAGATACAGACTAACATGGCTACCATGCTGAAACTTGCTTCTCCACTGTTATTTTTACCAGTACTTGCATGTCTGCCTAAGGGGGTGGAGAGGATTTGATAAAGGTCTATAAAGTCCATGACTGGTGTGGAGACAGTGAATAAGGAAGTAGTATCTACCCCTTCACATAACACAGGCAGCAGGCTTAAAACAAAAGGAAGTACTTCTTCTTACAACTTAGTCAACCTATGGAACTTGTTGCCAGGGGATGATGTGAAAGCCAAAACTGGGTTCAGCAAAGAACTAGATAAGTTCCTGGAGGATAGGTTCATCAATGGCTATTAGCCAAGATGGTCAGGGATTCAAGTCTATCCTCTGAGTGTCCCTAGCTTCTGAATGACAGATGCCGGGACTGGTGACAGGGGAGGGATCACCTGATGAGAGCCTCATTCTGTTCATTCCCTTTGAAGCATCTGACATTGGCCACTATTGGAAGACAGGATACTGGGCTAGATGGACCATTGATCTGACCCAATATGGCAGTTCCTATATTCTTTATGTTCTTATGTACCTGAGATGCAGTCGTACCTTGGATTAAAGTATAGCCATACCCTAGGTAGGTGATACATCTTCCCATGAGTGGCTGATACGTGCATAGAACTATGAATGAATATAGTTCTACTGCTATCTGCACTTATTCATAACATGAGTCCCCTGCTTCTTGTCTTTATTTCTGTTTACCAAAAAAAAAAAGTGGGTGAGAGACTTTGGGGGATTCAAAGAAGAGTTCCTTTGGGATATTTCCAAGGTAGTTAAACTCCAAACCCTTATTTCATCTATCAAACAGCACTGTCTGGGCTGCGACTGCTGGGCATTTTCATTTGGTGCAGACAGATCATGTTCGCAAATACCTTTGTCATTTGCGCCAACTCTTTATCTTTTTTTCAGGACCCCCACCCCCCAAAAAATCCTAAAGTTGAAAGGTGCATTAATGTATTTCCTTCCTTCCTGTATTAGTTCTCCAAAATTATTTGCAGCACAGCTATAGATTGTTAAATAGGAAATAGGTAAAGTTCCCCTCACTCTTCTTCTGCATGTAGCTGTTGAGTGGCACTGGCAGCCAGCCATAGCTTGAGAGACTAACTCTGAGAGTTGTGATGGCACATGAGGTTTTGTGGTGGCATGTCTGGACTGCTACCCCATTGAGGGCTGCTGACCTTCTGCAGCATGCATGCTCTCTCCCCCTCACACAGCAATTCCTGTCAGTTCTGAGGACACACCTTTTTCATATTTATGTACATACTTTTACTGTAAGAGCTGTGGCAGCAAAGCTAATGCTCGAAACAACTCATCAGGGACTTTTCCTCCACGGGCAAATATATACAGTAGTAACTGAACGAACAGACTGAAGGATGCCTTAACTTTCCTGCACTGGCTTGCTGTTCCTTTTCAGAAACTTCCTGTAGAGGCCAAATGCATGATGCAGATTTATAAGAACCAAACAATGAAATGGTGTAACACAGCGGTTTTCCCCCTGTTGTCTGTGATCCACAGTACAATTGCTGGTGACCTGCAGAGGACTGGTTGGTCACACTGTATTGGCTCCCCAATGTGCTTCCAGCTATCAAAAGACATTAAAAATCAAGATAAAATATATAAATGAAATACTTCCCTAATATTCCATGCAAGCAGTGCTGTAACTATAATAAAGAGCATATGTGGTCACAAAAGGATGGGGAGATGTTCCATGTGATTGAGAATGGTTTGTAGGCCTTGGCAGTACTAGGAATTAGCCTCCATTCTACTATTATTGGCCAGAGAATGGAGTTTGCTCCCAGTACGGCTACACCAAGTATAGATCAGGTGACTTGCACAGGTTGAGATGAGCCATTTCAAGCAGGGATAAGGCCAGCAGGTGAAAATCATTGCTTTCCTTGTCTACAGCTGGAGTTTTACATGGGCACCTCTTTGGGTTAGGCAGAATGGGGTTTTTGTTCCATGTTTGTACAGGGTCTAAGCAAAGTCGGTCTGGCAGCTTGGAAACAAATGCCATTTAGCAGTAAATATTACAGGAGATTTGTTTACAAGCATTAGTGTAACACACTAATTTTAAAAAGGTGTTAATGAGCTGACATAAGACCTATTGGATTTGTGTTCCTAAGCCCAGTGCTTCAAAATGCAGCAGTGTGAAATTCCTAGTATCCCACAGTCAGGCTGCAGTTAAGCTTGGAAGCTTGAATCAGGCTGTATGCTTTTACCAGCTCTACTTAAAAAAAACTAGAGAGAAGAGGACTGTTGCAAGAAGTATTAATGGATATGTGGCTGCAGTGCTAATGCTTTGCTGCTGGGTTAATACAACAACAGTTTTATTAACACATTATCAAGTTGTAACTTGTGTCAGGGTAGTTTAGCTTCCAGCAGTCTCACTCCTGGGACTACTATTTATTAAAATAAAATACAAAAAAAAAATAAAAAATCAGATGATGAAAAGTGCCTGATAAACAGCACTGGAAACGGAAATGCTTTCTCTCTCTCTCTCTCTCTCTCTCTCTCTCTCCTCTCACCCGCCTTTTCCCTCTGAATAATAGGAGCAGTTCAGACCATTGCTGTGGAAGCTTCCCTCTGTTCCCTAGACATTCATTGTGCCTTAGCTTTGATCTGCAGGGCTGAAGTCATTTCCTTTGCCCTTTTTAGGCCCCTATTCTGCTGTGTACTGAGCATTTCCTGAGAGGGGCTCAGCACCGTCAACGTCTGTTGGTCATCGGTCAAAGATTCTTGTGCAATTGAACTTACTGGCCTCTCTACTGAGACTCCCAACAAGGATATCAACTGCTGGATTTTGTGCTTTGGACCCCTATTTAGTAGAACCTGTCTAAGATCACCAACTCATTTCACACCTCTTAAAAAAGCACTTGTTGGACAGCAAAGGCTCTGTACCTAGTGTTTCCAATATAGTGACTCTTCCAAACCAATCACTGAGATGATCTAACTGAGGCTAATGAGGCATCACTTGCAAAAATATGTTCTTTAATCCATATGGTCATTCTATGCCCTGAGTATTCATAAGGATTTGGGTCCCCTGAAATTGGTCTGTATTGTGAAATTAGCATTACAATTTGATAATGTTATTGGCCTAAAACTTACCAATAGACCAAAATCTTAGACCCTAGTTCAGCAAAGCACTGACGCATGTACTTAAGTCCATCCCTATTCAGCAAAGCACTTAAGCACATGCTGATAGTTAAACACATTTTTAAGTCCCATTGGCTTTGACAGGACTTTGCATGTTCCTGAAATTAGGCATGTGCTTAAGTGCTTTGCTCAATAAGACCAGACTGTTGAACTGGCACCTTATTATACAACTTGGGCAATTCCATTACTCCATCTGGGATTGCAAAGGTTGTAGATCAACACAGGATTTGGCCCAATATATGGCCTGACCCAGATTCCAAAGAACACGAATGTTATTCTAGGGGTTCTATGGGAAATATCATCTATTCCAAACTAAACATGATCTTCAGCATTAATGATAAGATATTAATACTTTTGAAAGAATAAGGATTGCATCAGCCATAACAGACACAGGAGTGAGAGGAATTTTTCACATGAAAAATAGGATCTTAGTAATGATGAAATTAATCTCTTGGGAATGAAATTAAAAGCCTCATGAGACTCTTAAACAGGGAGAGTGTGTGGTGAAGGATCCAAGCCCATCAGGAATCCATTAGAATGAAATCCATTCCCATTTCCTGTCTAGGACAGCAGATGGCATTTTAAATCATAGTCTTGATTTAAAATGCCTTAAAAGTTCCCAGGCTACAAAGAGTTAAATAGAAAGATGTTTTCATTAAGTGTATTCCCCTTCTGGACTTTATGGTTCCTGTATCAAAGAGCGATACCACAATGAACCAAATATTTTGGAAGATATTTTTCCTCTGGGAGAGAGACATTTACAGAAATTCCGGACATGAAAATGTCAAATGTTACTCATCCTCTCTGTGGGTTTTTTATTTTTTCCCTAGGAATGTTTGCTTCCACTTGTTAGCTCAGGGAATCATTGCTCGCTGTTTGATATCCAATGCTGGGGCACACAAAAGGGTGACTAATCCCATTTACGGGAATTTTACTGTTTTCATCAAGGCCACAGTTTCCATTGCAAGCTTTATAGTAAAAGCAAAACACCAACTGGAAAATCGACTTCTGTTGTAGTAGTAATGAATCTGGCTTCAGTGTTACAGCAAAAGAAAGCTTTTTAATAGCTACTTTACAAATCAAAGGAAACTTTTTTTTTTTTAGAAGGATGTAGAATTTAGTTACTATGCAGTACAGAAAGCTCCTTGTCCATTTCCAGTCAGTGCAGGCTAGCATTTGCATGTGTGCTCAAGCACATACACACATCCTTCCCTCCCTCCCTTTTTAATTTCATGGCTTACAAGGACAACAGATTAAATCTAGTTTGAAATCAACAGCTAGTAGTTTAACCCCATGACTTCTCCCGCCAATGGGAACCACAGGGCTAAAACCCTGTATGGCACTTGGAATAACTTTTTCCCCTGAATGTCCAGCAAAATCTAATTTATTTCATGGAATGAAAAACTAGCCATTTTAAAAAAAAGTTTGTTGTTTAAGTTTGTCCCTACAGGAGCCTTTTCCCTTTCAATTTTAATTGGTATTCCTTCCACTCTGAGTTTGCTTGTATTCTGAAAAGGTCCATGCGGCTTACAGCAATTGGTGGTGCAGTATGCCCCTCTGCCATGTACATTGAACAAACTGGACAGTCTCTACGCAAAAGAATAAATAGACACAAATCTGACATCAGGAATCATAACATTCAAAAACCACTTGGAGAACACTTCAACCTCCCTGGTGACTCAATAACAGACTTGAAGGTGATAATTTTAAAACAGAAAAACTTCAAAAACAGACTCCAAGGAGAAGCTGCTGAACTTGAATTAATTTGCAAATTGGATCAACCTAGGGTTAAACAGAGACTGGGAATGGCTGGGTCATTACACTCATTGAATCTATTTCCCCAAAGTTAAGTATCCTCACACCTTCTTGTCAACTGTCTGATATAGGCCTTCTTGATTATCACTACAAAAGGTTTTTTTTCTCCTGCTGATAATAGCTCATCTAAATTAAATAGCCTCTTAGAATTGGTATGGCAGCTTCCAAGTTTTCTTGTATATATATATACATATACATTTTACTTCTGTGTGTTCCATTCTATGCATCCGATGAAGTGGGCTATAGCCTACGAAAGCTCATGCTGAAATAAATTTGTTAGTCTCTAAGGTGCTACAAGTACTCCTGTTCTTTTTATGGATACAGACTAACATGACTGCTACTCTGAAACCTATAGAAATAATACGAGCTTATGACAAATGACTGTTTGAACATCCGATTTAAAAAAAGGAAAATCTAGTATATTTTGATTCTTGATATGTTTTTCTCTGTACTGGTTGGTTGTTTGCTTCCACTCCTGCACTCAGTCCTTTCCACTACATCTTTTTTCTGTCCTTCCTCCTCTCCCTATTCTCATCTCCTCCCTCTCCTCCCTTGCCTTCTTTTCTTTTCCTATCCCCTTACTTCTATTCACTCATGCCCTCCCCCTTCCCACATTACACCATCCTCCCTTATATAGCTACCCCATGTTACACAATCTCATGGTCTCCTTGTTAGTGGGTATGGGCAAGTAGGCAGAGTCCCTGGAATAATGACACAAACATGAGCCCAGTAAAAACAGATCCCCATCTAACAGTTTTGCCAGTTCTCTCATGGTTTTATCATGAATCTTGTGATATTGGATATTTTTCTCAAAGCCCCAGCTCCTACAATTAGCTGACTGATTACATAAGAACCTCAGCTTTCAGTTGGAAAAAAAAAGAGTAAGTTCTCAGCCTCTCTGGCGGCAAAGAACAGCTTGAAGATGTTAACCCAAAAGTTCAAACTCCAGAAAGCAAATAAAAGGAGCATCAAATATATTTTTATAATCTCATTTTTTTAGGCCTAACTCATGATTTTTGAATGACCGAGGTTGGCAATACTCTTGTCGCTGGAGGAAGGTGCCAAGGCAAGTCTCCTACTTGAGCAGGTGTTGCTGAACCAAACAATTTCACTTTCTCTCCCACGCAGGAAGAACAGACATACCCATAAACTCTCTTTCAGAATTATTTCCTGGGATGAGGAGTCCTTCCCACCAGGGAAAAACCTGCACCTTTTTAGGGCTGTTTGTGAGTGTACCATGGACCAGCAATTCACTTCATCGACACAGTAACACTGTTACTTTATCTATTAAAAAGAACAATTTTAAAAATGTGGAACTCACATGGTGCTTGTCACTCTCCCTAATTGCTCTGCTTGCATGTTGCATCCTTTTCCCCCCAGCTATTTTTCTATCTTGCCTGCTTGGAAGCACCTCCTCACCCAGTTGCAGGATCTAACTCTGAATTACAAGCTCTTCAGGGAAGGGACTATCTTTTATAATGTGTGCATAGATCCCAGAACGATGCCCTGCTTCTGATTGGAACCTCTGGGCACTATAGAGACACAAATAACAGAAGGATCATTACCAGGCTGGACCATTGAAAAGAAACTAAGGGGGAAACTCTTGAAACCCCCAATCCCCAGCATTTTAAAAGGCTGTGTATTTGTTATCTGAAGTCCACATGATCTTATTCTTTGAGTTTTTTATTTGTGTTTGTGTGAATGTAGCGCTCATGAAAGGTGCTGTAAGTAAGCCTTGAAGCCATAGAACAAATATAGCATATGTCAGAGCAGTGGAACTGTCGTCATAATATGCTGGCAAAGTGCCACTTTTAAGCTTAGTCTCGATGGTCCATTCAATATTTGTGCTCTCTGCTCAGCTTGCCAGATAGGTTGACAATTAGTCCCAACTATGTTGGTGGATTTGGTCATGTTCTCTGGGAATAGCATAGATATCAACTGCCTAGCATTTTATTTTGCTGTTAGTTTAGTAATGATTCTTTCCCATATAATGCCACTTTCTTTCTTGCTTCATTCTGCATCAAAAACAGGTCAGATCCTCAGCTGGTATAAATCAGCACAGATGCATTGACCAGATGCACCAGCTGAGCATCTAGCCCAGAATTCTAGGAGAGATAAATCACATTCTCTTACTGTACAAGTGCTTGTGAACTCATAGAACTGGGTTCATCAATGAGATCATATGTAGGAATTTTAACAAACAACGGAATTTCTATTTGTAAGTTACATACTTTAGACTAGAATTCTGATAATAAATACCCCATTGCTCTGTTTATAAGTAGCACAGTTCTCTATGAACTGCTAATTATCACCTATATGTGCCAGATTTTGTAATAAACATCCCCCAGTACTATTCAGTTCAGGTTGCTAGTTAATGAAGTTATTGCCATCTATGATGGGTTCATGGTTGAGATCCCAAATCTTATTTGTATAACCATTTCTGTCCTTTTTTTTTTTTTAACCTTCTTTTCTAATAAGAGTCTAGCTTATCCAGTCAGGACAATTCTATACTTGCAAAAATTTGTTGTGATCAGAGTAGCGAGCTAGAAATAATGCTTGGAACAGCCTGATTATGGTAGAAGTTCATGGAGCGGCTAATTATGTTGTGTGCTGTATGCTGTGCCAAGGGGTTTTCTATCAATTGAACTGTAGCCCAGAGAGATAAGTTGAATTTTCCTGTCTCCTGCCAGTCTCTTCTCTCTCCCTCTTTGTGTGTTTTCACGTTTTGTCTTAAAATCTGATCATTTCTTCTGAACAGCAAAACTTGAGATCTGCAACCTACAAATTCCTGTTGCTTTTCCCCAACAAAGTCATTTAATACCCTCTGACTAGAGCTTCTCATTTTAAACAGTTATTTTGAGGGGCACTTTGAAAGTTTTTATTTTTAAGATTCAAATTACAAAAATCATTTCAGTTCAGTTTTTTACCTCACTGGGTCTCCTTGTAGTTTAAGGCACTTCTCAGTGTGAGTCCAGGGTATCGCGATACATCACTCTCTATTTGTAAAAAGTTAATATGGCCAGGACAATAATACAGGGAGATTTTTTTTTAATTCACAGTACTTCCAGTTAGAAACAGGCATTTTAGAATCCGTGTATAGCACACATTGATTTTCTGTTTCTACTTCGAGTGATCTTTGTGGTTTTTCCATTCCCTGCTTCTCCCAGCAGGTGTCACTGTAAGCCAGTGCTGTTCAGAAAGTTTTTGAGGGAAACTTTAATAGATTAAAAAATAAATGTGTGAAAAGAGACCTTGACTTCATGACCCTTATTTGCTTCCAGTGGTGATAAGCTAACTCCAAATAAATCAACATCAAAAATCTAAATAATCAAAAATAATAAAAAACATTGGAAGGGGAATATAAAATGGGAACATCAGTTTTCCAATACCTTGAATTTACAGATTACTTGGGCCCCATAAGATCCTATCAGAATACATCCTCTCATTTTCCATTTTAATGGGTGTGAGACTATGAAATCACCAAAAGGACGGAGCATTTTGAAAGCATAATCTTTTAATGCATGGACTCTGCGTACATAAGCATGTGTTTGAAAAGCAGGTGTGTGTCAATGAAACATAGGTGCAAATTCAGAGCCAAACTCTGCAAACTGGAAGGGTCATTTTTCTTTTACATGTGTGTGAAGTAGGGATTAAAGAAAACCATAAGATTTGATTGGTTTGCAGGCTTATGTCCCACATGTCAATGAAGTATGCTCGTAGACAGTTAGAATGCCATTTGGTAGGAAGTATTATCTATCCTTTCTTCTCTAATGTTTTAATTCAGTGAATTAATCATATGTAAGTGCTGGATCATTCCTTTTATATTTGACCCATGCACACTTAGCTGGAGTAACGACAACTCATCAACCAACAGGAAAGACTTTTTCAATGTGCCAGCCACCGAAGTCCTTCACAGGTGCCTATTTTGAGGCAAAGGATTTGGATCATTTGAGCTAGTACGATGACAAATCAGTCTTACTGATCACAGTACTCCTCACAGAAGGTCACTAAGCAAACAAAAAAGAAATGAGCTGTCATCAGTACCAAGACAAATATTGTAAATGGAGGGTGGAGTCTTCCTGAGAGCGAGGAAAATTAAGGATGCTGGTTCAAAAATGAATAGGTGGAACAAGTAGGGAGATAGGAATAAAGCTAAAGCAAAACCTGCCCTTAAATTGCCCTGTTGATGAATACAAATTATTTTGAGGCCTATTTTCTTCTGGTTGCATAGGTATACTCCTATCAATGGTAATTCTGAGCTCACATCTGGAAGAGTATATACTTGCTCAGAGAACCTGCTGCTTCACTACCAGTTAAATAATTTGACATTGCACAGGGGAAATGTTAATTTGCAATTCTAATGATGTTCACACATACGTGCAAAATATTCATAATGTAGTAAAAACAGCTAAAATGTCAGGAGGGGGTTGCATTTATGAGTGGACTAATGTTAGTTTTTGGGAAAATGTCACTGTTCCGCAGATTTTTTTATTTTTTTTTAAAGTACGAATGAACTTGAGTCTTGGTGAAATTGTGCCTTTTATAAAGTAGAACAGGCTCTTGATTTAAAAACATAAGAAAACTCATGATTTTGCAAATTTTCAGGGTGAAAAATGCCGTTTTGCCAAAATTCCAAATAAAAAGTAAATTTGAAAAAAATAGAAAATTGCAGGGAAATTGTTGATCCAAAAGTTATTTTTATGAGTTTATGAAAACTGGCACTAAGAATGTATGGCATTATTTATTCCTGTTTTAAGGCACAGCCATTCATAATCTCTATGGCTAGAGTTTGAGCACATATGCACAAGTCTGGATATGAGGAGTTCATGTTATTTGCCATGCACTGGGTACCAAACAGTAGCTAATGGGATCCAGTGGATATTGAGGACCCAGTTCATTCCTGATTCACCCCTGACAGACAAAGTTTGTGGGCCCCCGATAGCAGAAAGTCTGTCTGAAGTAGCAGCCTGGAGCCATAATCTACCTGCAGCCCCAGCTTCACCAGAAGTCTCTAGAGCAGCCAACCAGCACAACCCAGAATATGGACAGAGTCAATCACAAGATGACATGGCCAATGCAACTGGGACATATCCTGGTTTGGCATCTCTCCAAGGCAGCATCCTCTGGCAAAGCTTTGAGGGAGTTTAAAGGTGCCCCTCCTCTTCTGGAACCTTCCAGGGCAAGATCTATTGGATTGCCCTGTGCCTGTGGAGGTGAATTAAGCCCTCAGTCTGGATCCACAATTCTTCTAGCCAGTCCGCAGAGGTGGGCAGAAGGAAGGGACCCAGGGATGGCTGGAAGGTGGGAGCTAGGCTAAAAGGAAAGAAGAAAGGAAGCTAGGCTCTAGGAATGGGGTAGAGGGAGGAAATGGCTGACAGGAACGAGCAGGGAATTGGACTTGGCACATGGCTGGATGGAGGGAAGAAAGGACGCAGGCAGGGAAGGGTGGAGGGCCCAGGGGTCATTTCAGCTATGTATTCTTAGCAGTAAAAGTCTGAATCAGATTTAACCAATGTGTTGACAAATCCACTCCGAATCAAATTAGTACCTTGTTCTGAGTCCACAGGCATGTCCTGAACATGTGGGCAGGCGCTTTATGCGGCGGCATTTGGAAATGGGTCGTTTCCCTGTTTCCTGCAATACTACTGAACAAATAAAAAAGCCTCCCATTGTCTTTATAGTTTCTAAGTTTCTGCTTCTGAAAGCTTTTTAATGAAAATAAATTGCTATTTAAAAAAAAAGTATTTCCTTTTCCCTTTAATTTTAGTTTTCAACAGGGCAGTACTAATGGAATCCATGTAGTTATGGTGTGAGATTCTAGTAAAGTGCTTTATCATTATACCATAAATAATAGAGAAGCAAACCTTAAGACTATTAATTTTAAATCAGTTATGTGTTTTATAATAGATTCCATAATATAGATTTCAAAACTTATAGTAGTTTAATCACAGACAATGACTGTATCTTGCCTTCCTTCCTATGTAATTCAGCTGCTCCTTATTTTCTTCTTCAGCTTTATATGTTTTTTGAACATCTGGCTTGAAGGAGTCAATTTATGTCAGTTTGCCTTATTAGAGAGTTTGGTAGTTGAGTTTTCCAGCTGAATGCCAGAGTCCTGCCTTTTGTTTTTCTCAGTGACGTGCACAAAAACTTTGAGGTGGTGTAGGAACAGAGGGATCCCAGGCTAATAAATACTTCATTTAAATGGAAGAGTGTTTGAATTGGGCTGTTGGCCTTGCTGGGTTTAATTCTAACCATAAGGAGCAATAATCACAGCATGCTTTGAGTGGGAGAGGACATCAATCACTGTCTCTTCAGCAGCGGGGGTGGGAGGAAAGCAGAGTAGAAAAACTGTGCTGGATTTTAGCTCTCTGAAACTGCCACTAGGAATTCATTTAGGAGCTAGGTTAAATCTTGGGTAATCAGAATCCAACACTTGCATCCCAAACTGTCTTTCAGTGGTTGTGTTTATCTTACTGATAGGTTAGAAAAGGTATTTAATACCCAATTCTATTCAGGATAAAAGTATTATATATAATAACTTGGGATTACTTGTATTATTATAGCACTTAGAGCCCTCTCTGTGATTGGGGCCCCACTGTACTAGGCATTGTGTGCAGGGGATCATTATGGCATTTTCACTTTAATGGTACAGGAGGCTTTCCCATATTAGAGTTACTTATCACTGCTGGTGAGAATTACCACTAGTGTTCTGCTAAAGTTTCCTTAACCATTTGAGTATATGGTTAAGTGATTCCTATTTAAAATTGAGTACCATTACCAGCTAATATGTCTTCCACAAGTCATCTTGTCATAGCTGAAACAGGGCCAATAGCACTTTATAAGATATTTAATCTACTCCATCCATTTCCCTCTACAGCTGTAAGGAGGTCAGTGTGAGAAGAGCTATAGGCTTCCTCTCATTGATCACCATAGTGCTCTGGGCAAAATAATTTGACAAAGGAACAGCTGCACATTTCTATCAGTGCTAACCAAATGCTAGGTAAACCAACCCAGTGTTGGTGGTTTATGTGATTCCCCTCTGCCATTCTCTTTGTCAGTGTGAGCTCCAGAATTAGAGATGACAAAATTTTCCAATTAAAATTTGTTTTTTGGTCAAGAAATAGGGTTTAGTCAAAAATGATTTTTTTCAATGGGGAAAAAATGTCATTTTTGCCAGCACTTTGATTATCCAAAAAAAATTTTAAATGGAAAAAAATTGGATGGGACTGAAATTTTTGGAAATGATTTTTTAAAAATAGAAAATGATTTTTTTCTTCAAATTTTCATTTTGAAATTGTGGGTTTTCCCCACTCTTTTTTTTACTGTTTTCCAACTTTTGCTTATTGGCAAAGAAGTGTTGAAAATGTTACTTTCAGAGAAAAAAGTCACACTTTCTTCATGTGTTAATTTAGCACTAAAGTGAATTAAAAAAAAATGGAAAAACAATTTCTTACTTCCTCCACATTTCCTTGCAGTATCTCAAATGGAAAAAGTTTGGAAGCAGTAAGGTACTAAGGGGGGAAAACAAAACAAAAACAAACAAAGGACACTTTTCACATATTTGAGGTGTCCCTCAGGAAAATGAGACTCCCTAGTTGGGGAAATTGGGAAAGGGGGATTTTCTGACCAGCTGTTCTCAACATATTTCCACTGTCTTGTGGGGCTATACCTCATGCTCAGGATGAAATGAACATAGATTCATAGATTTTATGGCCAGAGGGACCATTATGAGCATCTAGTCTGACCTTCCTCATAACTAAGGCCATGGATTTCACCCAGTGCATCAAACCCAACAACTTGTGGGAGCTAGAGCACAGCTTCTAGAAAGACATCCAATCTTGAGTTAAAGAAGCCAAATGATGGTACAAATTACTAGACCCCTTGATAATTAAAATGTCTCTGAGTACATGAGTGTTTTTTTGTTATGATCAATGATACTGAAACGTCAGTGTGAGCAAGCAGCTTGACATAGGCAGTCTTGGGTATTTTGCCACTAACTTCAATGGGGCCACGAATTCACCGAAATTCTCTATTCCACTTTGTTTCCTTTTCATTCTCTTTGTCAAAGTTTCTCAGCATGCCTATCAGTTCATTGACACAGTTCCTTTTTATCTGGCAACGTGATACACTGTGCATCAAGGGAAACACTGTCTTCATCAACAGCATTAATGTCCTCGTTGACGAGAGATAGATTTGATGCAGTGCCTTGCTGTTGCTACCCATTGCCAGTAGAGCAAAGAGGTGATAGATATTTCATATTTGTTAAGTGGGGTGGCATTTTCAAATGAAAAGCTTCACTTTCTCAACTTTATTGGCTACATTTGCTCCGTCTTGCAGATATTTTCTACCACTTAGAAGCAGCTGACATTTTTTAAACATGATTTATATTTTTCCTCTATTTTTGAAATAGCTGTCATATTTAGACATGAATTACTGTCTCTTCTTCTAAACTTCTCTTGGTGTTTAATTTCTTGGAGTGCTATCTGGCTCACTTAACAATGTGGAGCAGATGATCTACTTTCTCTTGACCACATTTATTAATGCATACAGTCCAATTTAAAATGTAAATTAGAGATGATTTTGAATAAAATAAGAACTAACACAAGCCTTTCACGATCCCAAATTCAATTTTTCAGTTCATTTAATTGTTTTCAATTTTTGTCACACCTCTTAGTGGCTAAATCAGCCCAGAAAATGCATTTGTTACTTTTTTTAAAAACCAGGAGTGCAATCTCCTTCCTATTAAAATCAGTGGGAGTTTTGCCATTGACTTCAAGGGAGCCAGGATTTCATTCCGTGCTTTCATTCCATGTAAAATTAAATATCCATTTTGAACATGTTTCTGATAAAGATGTTGGGGGAGAAATAGAGAAAAAGGGCATTAAGTTTTTTTTTACAAATTAAAAACTGTTGACAATCAACAGTTTTTTCCAGAAAAAAAGTATTTCTGACAAAAATGCTTATTGTTGATGTTTTTCAGATTATTTCTATTCAGTGTGACTGATTTTTCTTTCACCTCCCATTTCCTTCTTCCTTTCTTTTCCCTCTCCATTTCTTCAATTCCTTCTGTTCTTTTCCATCTTAGTTTTGTCTTCTTACTATTTCCCTTTGTACTTCCCTTCTATTGTTCTCTTCTTATTTCACTCCTCTTCCTTGCTTTTAGCCCACATCTCTTTCTCCGTTCCATTGGTTTCCCCATCTTTCTCTTCATCTGCCTTCCAAATTTGTCGTCTCTTCCTTCTCTCTCTCAGACGGTATCTCTTTCTCTCTCCCTATTACATATAGCTGCTGCCCTACAGGACACACCTGGTCCACAGAGTCCAGCTCTTCAAGACATCCTGTTCCTCTATCTTCCTCACAAGCCTCAGTTTCTGGTCTACCCACCAGCTTAGAACCAGATTTTTGAAGGCAGTTAGGCATTGCGCTGCTCAGCAGTGCAAGTCCTAAGACATTTAGCTGGCTAAATCCCATGCACATTCAATGACACTTAGGTGCCTAAGCCCAGGTCTACACTAACCCCCCCCTGTCGAACTAAGATACGCAACTTCAGCTACGTTAATAACGTAGCTGAAGTCGAAGTACCTTAGTTCGAACTTACCTGTGGTCCAGACGCAGCGCGCAGGCTCCCCCGTCGCTGGATTACCAGCGTCGACGGCGGAGCACTTCCTGGTTCGATTTATCGCGTCTTGACAAGACACGATAAATCAAACCCAGAACATCGATCCCGCGCCTCCGACACGACGGGTAAGTATAGACATACCCTAAGTGACAAAATAATTTTTGGAAATGGGATTTAGCCATCTAAATCACAGAGGCATTGAACCACTGAGCAGGGCAATGCTTAAATACCTTAACAATTGGGGTCTATATCCAGCAAGCAAGCTAGGCTCCCTGTTCCTTAATGGTTCTTTCAGGTAAGTACTGACAAGGTTAAACAAAACCATTAATATGCTTATAAATTTGCAATTTGAAAATATAATACTCCTCCATCCATATACTGCAAAAATGTCATCAACTATATATTATTGCAGATTAGGGATGCACTAAATAATGAGATGGCATTAAGATAGCTAAAATACAAATATGAATTCAAATCAACTTGACATGTCAAAAAGGAGTCTAAGACATATTCTTAGATGTTGCTTGGGAACATTTTTGGTATTCCAGTACATCTGAAGTTTACTTGTTTTGGTATATTTTCCACAACCTCTCCCACCTAATTTATTGGAATGGTTTAGCAGTGTAATCTTGATAATGTTTCAATTCAATGTCATTTAGTTTTTAAAACACCAGTTCTTTTACAATAATAAGGAAATTAGTCATGGCATCTGAATTACTTCCACCTATTCCACACTGGTATTCTCAAGTGATTAGTTCAGCTAATTCTCTTGTAATTCACGTGAGTTCCTACATATCTTTTAATCCTGTTAAGAAGAGAATAGCGATTAATTTGTTCTTTGGAAAAATGATCTGAAGCTCATGCTGAATCACTAAACAAAGCCTCTAATTGAATTATATAACACTTGGGAGGAATTTCTGTGCCAGGTCTAATGGGTCAGCAACTAAAATAAGTTTCAAGTCTATGTAATTTTGGTCATGAACACAAAGAAGCTTTTTTAAAAAAACTGTTACCACTGAATAAGGTTCAAAGTTTGTGGTTGGATGGGCTCTATAAACAAACTGATTCCCCATAGTATTTCTGTTGAGCAAAATGAAGTTACATTAGGGTTTAATTTGGTCTGATGATGTAGCTTGCCTTTATGGAGTGTGATTTTAAAATGATCTTAGCGTGGCCTAATTTTGCTCTTATTAGAGTAAATGGTAAAACTCTTATTGCCTTCAATGCGTGCAGAGTTAGGCAAACACTGAGTGCTTTTGAAAAATCACACCCTGTACATAAATACACCTCTGCATATATATAGTATGTAGATGGAAAATCATATTTAGGTTCTCCCCAAGAAGCTGTCTCTTATTTTACAGGTTTGACATCTTGACCAATCAATTCAATTTGCTCCTTCAACTGGATGAAAAAATGAGTCTGTTTTCTTAAGTGTACAGTTTACTCCGATTATGTGTACCACTGTCCCTAGAAGAAGCAGATTTGTAACCCTTCCAATAATTTTTTTAGCGCCTTTAAATTGCCTGTAACCAATGCTGGGAGTCTGGATAATAAAAAGAGGAATTGGAATTGCTCATTTGTAAGCATGAAGTCGACCTGAGAGGTATTACTGAAACCTGGTAGGAAGAGTTGCATGAGTGGAATGTTAAAATCAGTGCTTGTAACTTATTTAGAAAGGTTCAAGTGAGCAAAAGAAGAAGGGGAAAGCACCCTGTGTTGAAAAGGCATCTATTTCTGATTCATTGACCATTCAGAAGCAAGTGGTTTTGAATGCTTAGGATCAACGTTCTAACATAAAAAGCACAAGACTACTAAATCCCTTAAGCACTCATCTATAATGCATAGAAAAAAAGCTACCTTATTATGAGGTGCATTCTTTAACCTAAGTGACATATGCTGGAGGTCTCAGACTGCCAGTATAAAACATTCTCAGAATTTATAAATATTATAGATGACAATTTCCTACCTCAAAAAGGGTTGCATCCAACATAAGGGAATTCTATATTAGACCTCTCCTTGAAAGATAAAAAGGAGTTGATCACAGAACTAAAAATTAGTGGTAGTTTCAGTACAAGGGATTATGACTTGATTACATTTGCCATGTGAAAACAGAATAAAGTCCAAACCAGTTGTGTGTGTGTGTGTGTGTGTATGTTGATGTATTAAAAGGGCCAATTTCACAAAGCTGAAAATGATTATGATCCAAATCAATTGGGAGAGAATGCAAACAAAAAATGTAAACTATAACTTGGAACTGTTTAAGACCATTTTACTAGATCTCTCCGCCCAACCCCCACAAAAAACCACAACTGAGAAAGAATGTCACACGGATTAAATGGCATAGAGGGGAAGTGAAAGCAGCTGTAAACATTTTTAAAAGTCTATATAATCAGTAGAAGAAAGGGAGAGTTGATTGTAATTAATATAAATTAGAGGCTAGTAATTGTAGAAAATTGATAAGGGGTGCAAAAGGACATTAGGAGAACTCCATGGCCAGCAGCGCTAAGGACAATGAGAAGTAGTTTGTTTATTGGGAAGAAAGGAATCCTAACAATGGCATTGTTCCATTATTAAATGGAAACGATAGAGTTGTCAATAATAAAGCAGAAAAGGCAGGTGTGTTCAAAAAATACTTCTGTTCCATATTTGGAAAAATGCCAGATGATGTATTCATATCATATGATAATACTTTTCATGAAAATACTTTTCAGCCTGACAGTAACTCAGGCGAGTGTTAAACAGCAGCTACTCAAGCTAGACATTGTTAAATCAGTAGGTCATAATGACTCCAAAAGGTTTAAAAAGATGTTGACACTTGGACTGCTCTTGAAGGGTCTATAGTTTTGGGTGAAATAATAATGGAAGTTATTGAAGCTGTAACAGCAAGTAGGAGAACCAAAATGTATGTATTAAAAATAGGCTTGGCTATAGGTCTTAAGCATTAAGCATTAAGAGTTTAGAGTGAGGCCTAGAGGTTAGCAATATGTATCTTGTGATAGTTTAGCATTGCATCTTCTGATAAATAGGTAAACAACAAATTGATAGACGGTAGCATTTTAGGAGATTTTTGCATTAAAAGCTAACTGCTTTGACATACCAAAAATATTGGGAAAGGACTGACATGAATGACTGGACTGTCAAAAATGTAGTTATGACCAACTGGAATAACATATATAGACAACCGAACCCCAAAAACTGGTCTTCTGAAATACCAGATATGACTAGAGGACTGAGACTAGGGACCATATCTGATCAAATGCATATGGGTGGAATGAAAAAAAGGTGTGTAAAAGATGGTTAAACACATCCCTAATTGGGACGTTAGGGATGACTGAAGCTGAGACCTGGGAGTCTGAGTACAAATGAGCCCTCTTGTGGTGAGCTCCACTTACCTTTCCTTCTATCTTTGTTGTTACCAGTCTCCAAAGTTGTAACTATGCACAGGTTTGTAATTATGTCAACACCGGGGGATTACTTTATCTTGTGGCAGCCTAAGGCTGTAAGTATGCAGGAGATCATTTCACTGTACTTATGCTTACCTTGCTTTCTTATATTATTCTATTATTTCAATTATATTTGTCTGTATTACCTAAAACATCACAAAGTTTCTGTGTGCGCTCCACCAATCTCAACTTCATACAGTTTCTGACATAGCTGCCTGAGTAAAGAATCTGTTGTTATCTAAGGCTACAAAGAAATGGCCCAAGAGCATGAGTTTATAGAAAATAGATTTTTTGGGGGGTGAGATTAAAAGTTTGGTTGATAAAGGTAATAATGTTAGTGTAATATATGTAAACTTTTATAAGGCATTTGACTTGGTACTGCATGATATTTTGATTAAAAAAACTAGAATGATACAAAATCAATATGGCACATATTATTGGCTTATCCAGAAGAAGGTTAAGGGTTGACTTGATCACAGTCTATAAGTAGCTACACAGGGAACATAAATTTGATAAGAGGGCTTTTTCGTCTAGCAGATAAAGCTATAATGAGCCAATGGCTGAAAACTGAAGCTAGACAAATTCAGGCTAGCTGCATAAGACACACATTTTTAATAGTGAGGGTAATTAACCATTGGAACAATTTACCAAGAGTTGTGGTGGATTTTCCATCGCTGGAAGTTTTTAAATTATTATTAGTGTTTCTCTAAAAGATATGCTCTTAGTTCTAGCAGTAATTCTTCTGGGGAAGTTCCCTGGACTGTGTTATCCAGGAGGCCAGACTAGATGTTCACAATGGTTCCTTTTGGTCATGTAATCTATGAATCTATAGAAGTGGAAGCAAAAATCGGGAAACTCACATGGTATGCAAAAATATCTGTCCAGGTCTGAAAACACTGCTGCCCATGTTACAACTTTCAGAGCATATGGTGAGTTTTACTCTAATTTAACTCATCACTGCAAAAATGGCACATATGGTTACACTTTCTGTTCCTTATATAAACTTTATAGCAATCACTGTAGAGTGCATTTGGGATTTAAATGCTGCAACTTAAAAAAAAAAAATTAACAAGTGCTCCTGATAAAATCTGGCAGAGTAGTGGTTGGAGGCAGAGATAAACCTGGAAAACTGTTTCCTGACCATTTACATCTAAGCTCCTCCTTTCTGCATAGACACAAATGGCAAAGATATATACTGCATATAAAG
Source organism: Chelydra serpentina (assembly GCA_037349315.1). Taxonomy (NCBI): domain Eukaryota; kingdom Metazoa; phylum Chordata; order Testudines; family Chelydridae; genus Chelydra; species Chelydra serpentina. The sequence goes on from JBAIAC010000048.1 coordinate 26,238,425, forward strand.
GAACACTCTGAAGAAAAAAAATTACTCTAGAAGATATATCCTTCCCTTAGTTACTAATAAGGCAACTAATAATTAATACTGAAGGAATTCTAAGAAATATAATTTACATTTCATCATTTATGCTGCTTAGTTTAACATTATTTAACAGCTTATGTAGTGAAAATATCTGATTAAGGGCTTGATCCTGTCCTGCTGCATATGGGCTATGGGATATATGGGCTAAAGTTAACATAACTTAGTTGCTATCTAATATTAAACAAGGTCCAGGGCTAGGTATAGAGAGACTTCAGCCTGCTTAGAACCATGGCAAACACATTATTAAAAATTATTTTAAACATTTATTAAAGATAAAGAAAAGAAGGAAAAACAGTGGAAATGTTTGGAATGTAAAGGATTAAATAAGATTTTTATTTTAATCCCATTTTTTGTTCCCTTTCCTTTGAGCTGTGAGAAAATTTTAGAAGGAAAACTCCCCTTATTTGACAGTCTTTTAGATAGTATCAAAGATGGTAATAACTGTCCTTTTGGGGAAAAGATAAGAAGTTAATAGATCAGATGGCTTGGTGATGTCACTGCTGTTGTTAAAGTCTAATATTAGAAGGAAAAGTCCCCTTGTTTGACAGTCTCTTAGGTGGTAGTAACGGGCCATGCCAGGTGTTGCTTGGGACTCAGCAGGAGCTGGTAGGAGTGGCAGTGTCATCTGGGTGTCTCTCTGGTCCATTCTGGTCAGGACACCTCTCAGGATCAGGATGATGAAGGCCTAGCTCCTAGGAAATGTGAGAGTTGCAGCCTTGGTGGTAAAGATTGCTTCAGTAGCTTCTGTCCTTCCCGTTGGTGGCAGTGGTGGTGTTTTTTCATATTTTCCCCACAAAATTAAAGGGAGTGATGGATGGGATAGCTCATTCCCTCATTATTTTTTCTACTAACTAGGCCTAATGTCCAATATATCAGTTTTGGCTTATTAATTTCCGGCTTTACATTTCTTGTTTTTAACCAGCATAATTTCAGCACAGTACTTAAAGTATATTAATGTAGCCTTTTTGTTTAGATCAATTCGGTTATTCTGTCTTCCTTTAGTACTCTTTCTCAGAAACATTTGTTATTATAAGTTGTTATAACATTTCAAAAACTTTTACATACTTTCTACGGTTGAGCTCGCAATTCAGGTAAATTTGTAAGCCCAATTGTCACAAGAGCACTCAATAGTAGTTAGTTTTGCTACTGGCTTCTGAAAGAGCAGGTCGAGCCTTAACTTCACTTTTGCTTTGCAGTTACTTTCAAGTTTTTGTTCTCATGCATTAGTCCAATGAAGTTGGGCCTAATTCTCATTTACATTAAAGCCCCTCATACATATACATAGGTATAAAAGGGGCCTTAGTGTAAATGAGAATCAGGCCAGTTGTGTTTGGATACCTAATACTGCAGGGAAGTGTAAAATTCCTCCCCAAAAGTGTTTACATGGGGGAACACTCTTGTAATCATATAAAATCATATAACTCATCCCCTTTCTATTTTTACATAACCTCAGTTTTGGGGGGCCTGGAGAAGAACCTCTTAACACCATGTCCATATGCATTTAAGGGTGAAAAGTATGTCTTAGCATTTAAACAGCGTTCTTGATGAGAAGAATTGAAAATGGCTGATCTTCACCATACCCTGTAGCTGCAAAGAATTGGCGAATGTGAAAGCTTGAAAAACCATACTGTTTTTTCCTTCTGGGACGCCCAATCCAAAACCCGTTTAAGTCAATGGAAGCTTTGACATGATCTAACCTGCTACTTTCCTTTAGTTCCTTTGGTTAGTCATAGTAATAGCAGAGACTTATTAGTTTTCATTAGGTGACTAGGATGGAATAGAAATAATTTCAGACACAGCGAGTGCAAATACTTTTTGTTCTGAAGGAAAGAGAACAGAAAGAGACTGAAGCAAAGTCTTTTTCAGATGATTTTGGAAATGATTAGAACATTTTGAAACTCCATTAAAATAAATGATAGATTATAAAAATTGATCTTAATTTATCTACCTTTTTTTCTCTTTCTTGCTAGCAGGTTGCTGTGGTGTTTCAGACTCTGCCCGTGGGGTAAGAACTCAAGTAATCACATCCACATGTCAATAATTTGTACTTGGACTAGATCTGGGTAAATGCAGGGATGATTTAGCACCTTTTGGCCAACTACAGAGCTTGGTTTAATTTGGCTTTTTAAGGAGAAAGAAAAGAGAAATCTTTCACAATGTTTAGTTAAGATCAAGGGGAGCTTTCCATTCCTTCACATTTCTCCTCTAATTTCCTTGTACTTCCATTTCCTAGTTCATCTTTGTGAGAGAAATGTACTGCAGTTCGAACAAAACTTTATATTTCTTTAAATAGTAAGTGACATTTTTAAAGTACTCATAAGAAGAGCTAGATTGAACGCCTTCAGGACTGAAGTCCTTTTTCCAGCCACAGAGCAGGAACCCTATGGGCTGTGACAACACACACACAAACCAGCTAATGTGTTTCAAACCTAACCTGGAAATCTCTCGAGATACAAGGGTAAATGACTCTATACAATCTGGCACAAACTTTGGTGCCTCAGTTAAGATTGCTGAGAATTAGTGCCGACTGTGATGGCAGCTTTTGTGATGTGAACTTCCTGAGCAGGAACTGAACTACTAAGCGGTCAACTCATTTCACGTCACTTTCAGACTTTACCAGTCAAAGCCTGAGTTAAATTGGTAACATAGAGGTGAAAGATTCTGCATCCTACCTCTTTCCAGTAGGCCTTGTCTGCACCTAAAACTTAAGTGGGACTGGCTACAATGCTCAGCGCTGTGAAAAATTTCTTTAGCTGTGCAATGTAGTTAGGTAAACCTAACCTGCACTGTGGACACTGCTAGATCTGCAGCAGAATTCTTCTGTCAACCTAGCTGCAGGTTCTCTTGGATTTACTACAGCAATGAAAAAAACCCCTTCCATCGCTGGAATAAGTGTCTACGCTGCAACTCTACAGCAGCATAGCTGCAGCACCACTGTAACACTTATAGTGTAGACCCAGCTTGAGCAATGTAGTCCCTTGTTCTGATAAGACTTTATAAATTTCTAAATTCTAACTTTAGCTCCATTCCTGCCATGGGACATGCTGGCACCTTTTCCCTTATATATTTTAAACTCAACTTCTAGACATAACACAAGGCTGATAATTTATTTTACAAGAGATACAGTTCTGCGAGCTCACATATGAGGGAATCAATGAGCCTTAAATGCCATAACACGTATGTACATAGCCCAGAAGAGGAAGAATGCAACATCCTTATTTTAGTGACAAGTTGCTGATGTACATAATCAATATTTTACATATTACTAATTTGTTAAATATAGGGTCTGGGTTTTTTTCATTAATTGAGAAAAATCTCAAACATTGCGATGATTATTGACCCATCATTCTCATCAACCAAGATTACAAGTTGTTGGCTAGAGGCTGATACATTGCCATTGGGGTCAAGGGAAACTTTCCATTGACTTCGATGGATACTGTATCTGGTTCTTAGAATGGTGCTCTGGAAACCTACTTTCCATGCTTAGTTCACCCATATCAGTCAGGTTTCCTAAAGAATAAACAGCATACAGCATAAGCCAGCATCTCTGTTCTGATATAAAAGCTGATGTACTGGATGCTCTAGTTGTGGCTTTCTTCATGGGGGGAAAAATCTGAGTACATTCGGAAGTACCTCTTTCAAATGCTGGAGAAATTTAGTTTTGGGGAGCACATCAGAGTGTGAACACAGTTACTGTAAGAGGACTAATGGTATTAATATTGCCTATATAAGAAGAACATAAGAATTACCATACTGGGTCAGATCAACAGACTCTCTAGCCCAGTATCCTGTCTTCTGACAGTGACCTATGCCAGGTGCTTCAAAGAGAATGAATAGAACAGGGCTATTATCAGGTAATCCATCCTGTCATCCAGTTCCAGCATCTGGCAGCCAGAGGGTAGGGACATCCAGAGGATTGGGTTGGATCCCTGACCATCTTCAGTAATAGCAATTGGTGGACTTAGCCTCCATGAACTTATGTAATTCTTTTTTGAACATGGTTATACTTTTAATCGTGTGTACTTGGAAAAGTTCCATTTGGCCAAGAAAGTCCCCTCTCTCTGCTTCAGTTACTTCTGCCAATAGAATTACTATTCATTACAGTTTCTCTTGTTCTAGAATCCAAGGAAATTATTCTAACAAACATCTTCAAAAATATGGCTATATGCAGATCATTGTGCATTGTGTCAATCCCAAATCTGGTTAAGATCATCAACCAATTTGCCTGGTACTGAAGTCAGGCTTACCGTTCTGTAATTGCCAGGATCACCTCTAGAGCCCTTTTTTTTTAAATTGCGTCACATTAGCTATCCTGCAGTCATCTGGTACAGAAGCTGATTTAAATGATAGGTTACATACCACTGTTAGTAGTTCTGCAATTTCATATTTGAGTTACTTCAGAACTCTTGGGTGAATACTATCTAGTCCTAGTGACTTATTACTTTTTAATTTATCTATTTGTTCCAAAACCGCCTCTCAAGACACTTCAGTCTGGGACAGTTCCTCAGATATGTCATCTAAAGAGAATGGCTCAGGTGTGGAAATTTTCCTCACATCCTCTGCCAATGGCCAGTGGCCCCAGTGCTTGTTTAGCAGGCTTCCTGCTTCTGATGTACTTTAAAAATATTTTTGTTACTTTTGGAGTCTTTTGATATTTGCTCTTCAAATTCTTTTTTTGGCCTGCCTAGCTATGCTCTATGTTTAATCAGAAAGACCCATTTCTCTTTTGCAAGTGAGTGTCTGGAGATTCCGTAAAGCTCATTTTTAATATCTTTTCTCCATGCACAATACATAGAATCATAGAATCTCAGGGTTGGAAGGGACCTTAGGAGGTCATCTAGTCCAACCCCCTGCTCAAAGCAGGACCAAGCCCCAATTTTTGCCTCAGATCCCTAAATGGCCCCGTCAAGGATTGAACTCACAACCCTGGGTTTAGCAGGCCAATGCTCAAACCACTGAGCTATCCCTCCTTTTTATCCCATCTTTAAATACTTTATCAAATTTGCTGAAGATGTTTTCCAATATCTAAAGAGGAATCATTCCAGAAAACTAATTGATTTTAGGGTTTATAATTTAAACAGAAATATTACCCCAGAGGAAAGGCTGCATTGCTTTCCTTATATCTAGTTCATGTTGGATTGACTTGACCAATTGACTGAAATATTTACTCAACATTGGACTTGCATCAGTGTCAGACTGATGTAATAAGAGACCAGAGAACTTGGCAGAGTTGCCTTTGATTTGCATAAGTGTGAGAGGAGAGATGGGACCCACGTGCCCAGTTCTAGTTGTTCCATTAAGAAGTTTACAGATGCAGTACAAGGATGTCAGGTTAAATATATCCACCAGACTGCTATGAGTTCAGTCAACTAGCAAATTTCCAAAGCTACTGGTGTGTGTACTTTGTTTCTGGAGTTTGTTTTCCATGTGGCTTTGGATTGCCATTTCATCCGTTTTGACATAAGCCATTTAGTTTTGATGAACACTTTGATCACTGAAGGAAGAAAAAGGCTTTCAGTTATCAGATTTAGAGAATGACTTGGCAATAAACAGAGGGAGTGTATGTGTGCAAGCGCACAAATGCTGGAGGGTGATAGCTCTAGTTCCCTATATTGGTTTTTTCAATCCCTGTTCAGTGTGGTTTGGAAAAAGAATTTAAAATGATAATGCTCAGGATATCATCTCTGGCAAATATGAAGTCCTCCAGACCATAGAATTAGTGTCTTAGTTTATAAATCTGTATTAGGGACAATTAAATATTTCCATTTTGGAAGATTTTAGACTGTCTAATGCTGTGAAAGAAATATGATGGTAGTAAAATGTCAAACCTTCCTGTAAATTATAAATACATATGACTGTGGTAACATAAAGAGAGATTACGCCTTTAATTCAGTAAGGATCCTCTTAATAACGTGGTTTGAGGTGACAATAAATCAGGCTCTCATTAAAAAGACATTGAAAAATACTTTTGATCATTAAAAAAAAACTTTCTTGTTAATTTCCTGTTTAAAATACAGTAGTACCTCAGAATTACGAACACCAGAGTTACGAACTGACCAATCAACCACACACCTCATTTGGAATTGGAAGTATCCAATCACGCAGCAGCAAAGACACCTTCCCCCCCCCTGCCCCAAAATAAGGCAAATACAGTACAGTACTGTGTTAAATGTAAACTACTAAAAAAACAAAGGGAAGGTTAAAAAAAAAGCTTTGACAAGGTAAGGAAACTGTTTCTGTGCTTGTTTCATTTAAATTTAGATGGTTAAAAGCAGCATTTTTCTTCTGCATAGTAAAGTTTCAAAGCTGTATTAAGTCAATGTTCAGCTGTAAACTTTTGAAAGAACAACCATAATGTTTTGTTCACAATTATGAACATTTCAGAATTACGAACGACCTCCATTCTTGAGGTGTTCATAACTCTGAGGTTCTACTGTAGCAATCTCTCAGTACACTAAAAAAATCACAACAGCCACAGACAGGACCTTGTTATCTGTGCTGAAATTGTAAAGCAGCATAGGCTAGTGGATAGAGCACTGGACTGGGAGTCAGAGACCTGATTCTACTCCTGGCTCTGCTGGTGGCCTACGGTGAAATTCTGGTTCCACTGAAGAAATCCTGGCCTCCTTGAAATCAATGGGACCAGGATTTCACCCCCATTATATTGCCGTGGTAAAGGGTTATCTCCATAGGGAAGTTAATTTGGATTATAAGGTAGGGTGTGAATTTAACGAGGAATAGCTATTCCTGAATAACTCCATGTGTGGATGCTTTTTTTTCCAGAATAAGAGTGCCTTATTCTGAGTTATCTTAATCCATGAGGAGATTAATTCAAGGGAGTTAATCAGGAATAAATATTCTACAATAGCACTCTGTGTAGACAAGCCCTAAATCACTTCACTTTCCTGTGTCTCTATTTCTTCTTCCACCCTTTATCTGTCCTGTCTATTTAGCTTGTGAACTCTTTGGGGCAGGGACTGTCTCTGTCTATGTGTATTAACAGTACCTGGACAATGGGTTCCCAATGATATTTGGGACCTGTAGGAGCTACTTTAGGAACATATTGAACAGTATTATAATTTTTTTAAAGTCCAATACCATTGTGAAAGAGCCGTAAGCAGCCCAGTGCTTGACATTTTCCTGCTTGCAAGTAATTAATTACCTCAGTCTTCCCTGTTATTAAGCAGAGGGAACATGCAAATTCTGCTGTGATATTGATTTGTTGGGGATAGTGACTACCGTACAGCCAGCAAAAGCACGAGTAATTTTTAAACTGGATCATGTGTGGAGATGAGACATTAATGGCCTAAGAATGGAGCCTGAACACTCAGAATCTCACTTTGATTTTACTTACGTTGGTTTTACACCACTGACTTCAGCGTTAGTACTACTGATTTACCACAGTGTAACTGATAGCAGAAGCAGGCCCTTAAAAACTCCCTTTAGAGCTTAACTACATCTTCTATATGCTGTCATTTAGCAGACCTTTCATATTTTTATTCTGGAAAAGGACACTGGTAAGCTTTCAACTAACTCCTTTAGTTCTATTTGCAACATCCATGTAACAATTTCCTTATATAGAATAGCCATTTTATCTTTAAGTATATAAAAATGAATTTAAAAAAATTAATGCCGATAGCCAACTACTAGGGACAAATCTAATAATAACAAATCAGTTTACAAGTTTTCCACATGAAAGTAAGTCGTATATAAAACATTAAAATAATTGTAGGGGATTGCCATCAAGGGTGGGAAATTTAGAAATCAGGCTGAATCTCTATCCATAATCAGGCCCATACATTTCAGATTATACTGACAGGTCCAAGAGTTTAAAATCAGCCCCCTAGACATAACTGTGTGGATGGAATTTTAGCCTTTTCCTGTGCATATACAAGCCAAAATCTTAACCTTATTTTGTAACATTTTTGATGGTGCAACTATGCACTGTACTGTATACAGCCAAGCACAGCAAGTTCTGGACTTAAAAATATCTGCCACTCTTCCATTTTATTTCTTGTATTACATGTGTCAACAGGCTCTTGTACAGCATAATTTTGCCAAGTTGCAGTTTCATGTAATTCATCCAGGGATCACGCCGATCCCCATCATCTTCCAAAGAAACAGATGGAAAGTGCCGTATATTTGGATTCCATTACCGGCTGGCAGCAGGTATAAAACACTGTGACATGAAGCTTGCTCTTTTCCTTCACAGCACTCTGCTCTCTTGGACATGTTTTCTTTGAAGCTCACTGCTAACTCACAGTCAGCCAGCCAACCAACAGCTGATACTGTATACCTGAAATCACATTGCACGGTCAATTGCTGGGGAGTTGGAAAGATCTGGTTTTTGCATAAGCAGACCATGTAATGTGCTGGTACTATCCTCATGCATTATAAACACTGAGCAATAAACCAGAAAGGAAAGTGGGCATTAGTTTTCTCAAACTCTTAACCTGACATTTCACTTAAGAGCAAGAGCCAAAATTTTTCCATCAAGACCAGAGCCGCACATGAAGAAGCAATGGCCTCACACAACACACTGCACGTTATTGTAAAATGTCTGAGAAGCTTAACTTTGGAAAGCAGCTGCAGAGCATATGCAAGAAAGAAGCTCTTTTCCCCACTCCCCATGGAATTAGGACTTTGTCACAATGATTTCATGGCAATAATTTAGCAGAACCGCAGTTACCTAGGACTTCACAGCTTTGTCATTCCATGCCAGGCCATTACCACTCAATATTTCACAGTGACCGTGGGGAATTGAATTCAGATCCTCTCTCTCCAAAAGTAGAGGTTCTTACCACTTCAGCTGAAGAAAAATCTCCTTTAGCTGTACCAGAATTAGGGTTATGACATCCAGTTGAGCTGTTCTGATTCATTCTGGCAGAGGGGAGAGGTAAGATGCACATATTCACAAGTACATATGATCTCACTCCATCAGAGGAACTCCCAGCACTACCTATCCTGTGTAAAAGATTATGTATTAGTAAGGTTTAAACATATTAGTAAGGCTTATTAGTAAGAACAGATATAGATATTTTGTGCACTACTTATATCATGGTATTAATGTCTGAGTTGGAGACTTTGTGCTGGTTTTCAGGATGTCGACTCTGGGCATATCCATTATCTGAAGAGCTGAACAGCAGCAGAATGCTAAGAGGAAAAACTACCTCTGTGTCCTGATTTCTCAGCATAAGCCCTACTCAAATATTTGTGGGTAATTGTAAAATTTAAGTAGTGTCTATTTTCTACTCACAAATATTTTCTCCAAAACCTGAGTTCTCCTTCCCCTCTATCTGACCACAGTTATTACCCTACTTGCTTCTTACTAACTCTGGAAACAAAGGCCATGAATTCTTTTCCTTTGTGACAACATAGCAATCAGCTGCCACACCTATGCACTGACTGATTAAAGTGTTTTCAGGGCTGAAGTTGCATTCCATCCAGCTTCCATTGATGAACACACTATTTTATTAGGTGAGTCTAAGGATTTTATGGGAGAAGGAATAAGTGAATTGTCAAAGGAAATCCTGGTGTTGGTTTCCACTATTTCCTTCTATTGTTCAATCTTCCATATGCTGAAGTAATCCCCACTGTGCTGGAGATCCCACATCTACACTTGTGCATAGTTGACAGTTAAATTATTCTGCCGCCTTATTGGAACAGGTGAAATGTACAGTGGTATTTTAGACATTTTTCAAAATGGACAGAAAACTCTACTATTTGCTCCTGCCATAGCTCCCTCCCTTATGAATAGAATTTAATAGAAAATACTGAACCATGCATTATTTTTGACCAATCATATAGAATTTGATAGGAAATGACCAAAAAACTCTGTAAGAATATCCTCTTCCTCCATTAATCATAGAATTAGAACCTTATTCATTTTGTATAGAATGCTGTTGATTCCATTCCTATTAATTTTTATAGGAGTTTCCATAAGGCCATCTACTAGCACTGGAACATTAATGGAAGTATTGTCCCTGATGGCAATATTTCTGAGAATAGGATACAATCTGTTTTCACATAGTACCTTTCATATTCAAGGTTTTAAATCTCATTACAAATGGATACTGATAATGCAGTCATTATATAGGGAAACAGATGTCCTTATTCGCTCTTCACACACAGACTTCAGAGTATGTTTTATTGAATGAATGTTGATCAGGACAGTCAAGAGTGATTTGCAGCTCTCTTTGGAAGTTGCCATGGAATGATTCTGGTGACTTTCCAGATAAACAAGCAGAAAGGACACAGATTTAATGTGCTAGCTAAAGGTCCAAGGGTGAAATATTGGTGTGGTTGGCTACTGCTACCGGTTAATTCATAGAATCATAGAAGATTAGGGTTAGAAGAGACCTCAGGAGGTCATCTAGTCCAACCCCCTGCTCAAGCAGGACCAACACCAACTAAATCATCCCAGCCAGGGCTTTGTCAAGCCGGGCCTTAAAAACCTCTAAGGATGGAGATTCCACCACCTCCTTAGGAAACCCATTCCAGTGCTTCACCACTCTCCTAGTGAAATACTGTTTCCTAATATCCAACCTAGATCTCCCCCACTGCAACTTGAGACCATTGCTCCTTGTTCTGTCATCTGCCACCACTGAGAACAGCCAAGCATTATCCTCAGGTAGTTGAAGGCTGCTATCAAATCCCCTCTTACTCTTCTCGTCTGCAGACTAAATAAGCCCAGTTCCCTCAGCTTCTCCTCGCAAGTCATGTGCCCCAGACACCTGATCATTTTCGTTGCCCTCCGCTGGACTCTCTCCAATTTGTCCACATCCTTTCTGTAGTGGGGGGCCCAAAACTGGTCGCAATACTCCAGATGTGGCCTCACCAGTGCCGAATAGAGGGGAATAATCACTTCCCTCGATCTGCTGGCAATGCTCCTACTAATGCACCCCAATATGCTATTAGCCTTCTTGGCAACAGGGGCACACTGCTGACTCCTATCCAGCTTCTCATCCACTGTAATCCCCAGGTCCTTTCTGCAGAACTGCTGCTTAGCCAGTTGGTCCCCAGCCTGTAGTGATGCCTGGGATTCTTCGGTCCTAAGTGCAGGACTTTGCACTTGTCCTTTTTGAACCTCCTCAGATTTCTTTTGGCCCAATCCTCCAATTTGTCTAGGTCACTCTGGACCCTATCCCTACCCTCCAGCTTATCTACTCTCCACATCTTAGTGTCATCTGTGAACTTGCTGAGGGTGCGATCCATTCCATCATCCAGATAATTAATAAAGATGTTGAACAAAACCGGCCCCAGGACTGACCCTTGGGGCACGCCACTTGATACTGGCTGCCAACTAGACATTGAGCCGTTGATCACTACCTGTTGAGCCCGACAATCTAGCCAGCTTTCTATCCACCTTATAGTCCATTCTTCCATTCTATACTTCTTTAACTTGCTAGCAAGAATACTGTGGGAGACCATATCAAAAGCTTTGCTAAAGTCCAGATATATCACGTCCACTGCTTTCCCCATATCCACAGAGCCAGTTATCTTATCATAGAAAGCAATCAGGTTGGTCAGGCATGACTTGCCCTTGGTGAATTCATGTTAACTGTTTCTGATCACCTTCCTCTCTTCCAAGTGCTTCAAAATGGTTTCCTTATGGACCTGCTCCATGATTTTTCCAGAGACTGAGGTGAGGCTGACTGGTCTGTAGTTTCCCAGGTTCTCCTTCTTTCCTTTTTAAGAGATGGACACTATATTTGCCTTTTTCCAATTGTCCGGGACCTCCCCCAAGCACCACAAGTTTTCAAAAATAATGGCTAATGGCTCTGAAATCACATCAGTCAATTCCCTCAGCACCCTCGGATGCATTAAATCTGGACCCATGGACTTGTGCATGTCCAGCTTTTCTAAATAGTCCTTAACTTGTTCTTTCACCACTGATGGCTGCTCACCTCCTCCCCATACTGTGTTGCCCAGTACAGCGGTGTGGGAGCTGACCTTGCCTGTGAAGACCGAGGCAAAAAAAGCATTGAGTACTTCAGCTTTTTCCATGTCATCTGTCACAAGGTTGCCTCCCCCATTCATTAAGGGTACCACAATTTCCCTGACCTTTTTCTTGTTGCTAACATACCTGTAGAAATCCTTCTTGTTACCCTTCACATCCCTTGCTAGCTGCAACTCCAGTTGTGTTTTGGCTTTCCTGATTACACCCCTGCATGCTCAAGCAATATTTTTATACTCCTCCCTAGTCATCTGTCCAAGTTTCCACTTCTTGTAAGCTTCCTTTTTGTGTTTAAGCTCACCGAAGATTTCTCTGTTAAGCCAAGCTGGTTGCCTGCCATATTTGCTATTCTTTCTGCACATCAGGATGGTTTGTTCCTGCACCCTTAGTAAGGCTTCTTTAAAATACAGCCAGCTCTCCTGGACTCCTTTCCCCCTCATATTAGCCTTCCAGGGGATCCTGCCTATCAGTTCCCTAAGGGAGTTAAAGTCTGCTTTTCCAAAGTCCAGGGTCCATATTTTGCTGCTCTCCTTTCTTCCTTTTATGAGGATCCTGAACTCAATTATCTTATGGTCACTGCTGCCCAGGTTGACACCCACTTCTACTTCCCCTACCAGTTCTTCCCTGTCAGAAGTGGGGCAGCAAGCAAACACCAGGCCTAGCACTAAGAAAACACCATAGGCCAGTTTGCCACTCAGGAGAAACAAAAGAGATGGAAATTGGTTCCAACTGGCCAATGCCCAATGGGGAATTCCTCTGTTGAAAGGGAACTCCCTGCTGCTGCAAGGATGCTGTCTGTGGGCTCCACATCTGTTCCATACTCTGTGCAGGGGTGGGAATGAGAAAGGGGTGTGGTGAAGGTCCACTCCAGTTGTCCACCAATGCTGCAGGGTCCATTAAGTATGTCAGTAGCAGAGCTTAGAGCTCCCTGGAAGCAGTTGTAAGTATGATAAGCGCTCGGACTGGTCCTGAGACTCTGGGAGCTGGGAGCAGTTCCCTGATGTCCCTGCCTTCTCCTGGCCAAAAAAGAGTTCTGGACCAGAGTTTTGGACCAGATTGTGTTTGGCCCACATGTAGAAGGGTGCAAGGAGTTTTCCCTCCTTTTGTGTCCTCCTCATAGGACCTGCCTCACTTCTTGACCCCAAGCTCTCCTGGATAAACTTAGGGACTATCAGTGCTAGAGGGCTGAAGGCCACCCAAAAAGATGGAGATGGAATAGGTGGAGGTACAGAGAGGAGAACATGATACCTCCTAGTAAGATCACAGAAAGAAAATCTCTTGTTATGACTTATTAGCACAAATCTGGCATTTTATGTGGACGAAGTTGCTATGCTTTGCATTTCAAGGCTGTTGGAGGACAGGCAAAACTTATCCACAGGATTACTTGGTATTGTTCTGCAGTTATGCTCAGGGTCTCTTCTGAGATCTCATGATTGTCTCTGGTAGGGTTGGTTTCTGTGAATGGTAATTAGATACAGTCACCATGCACTCTTGTCTGAGCTCAACAGGGACACTTAAAACGGTCAGCTTGTAAAGGATAAATTAGGACACAGCTCTAGGAATCCAGAGAAAATTGCCTAGGCCCAAGATGATCAGCTTTCACAATAATGGGTAATAAGTGCTTTACAAAGAAGGTCAGTATCATTATCCCTGTTTTACAGATGGGGAAACTGAGACATGGGTGGGAGAAGTGACTTGCCCAAGGTCACCCAGCAGACCAGTGCCAGAGTCAGGAATAGCCCCCACATCTGCCAAGCCCTAGGTCATACTGTCTCACAATTAAATATCAACATTTGTCTGGAACAAGAATATGGAAGGCAAACAAAGGGCATCTTCTAAAATCAGGGGCAAGTACAAACCCTGAAACCGCTGACTATGTTGAGTCCTTCCCAAGTGTTACCTTTACTATTATTAGTGCAGGGTGAATTTCAAGCAGGCTTAGATGTTTAGTTCACTGTGCATACGCAGCATCAACATGCTCCAACATGGATTTGAATTATTCTAGCCTTTGGAAGCTTGTGTGAATAAGCTTTCTCATGAGATTCCCAGTACTCCTCCTCCAGGCTGGGTGGGGAATGCCATAAGCAAAGCCTTTCTTGTAATCATATGAGCACTGTGATTCCCTTTGGAACCAAGCAGTGAATAGGAATGTGAAAGTTAAAGAGAAAAAAGAACTTTTTCAAATTCAAAAGGTTAGGATCCATTTTGGTTTGAAGATTTGGCTGAAGACTCTGGTTGGTTATTATTTTATTCAAGCCAGTGATCCATCACTAGTTGTTATAGCATCATTTCCTCCCTGTGAAAATGTCTGTAAACTTCTCTCTCTGTGTGAAAGTTTATTTTAGTTCAGATGTGCATTGAAACGTTTGTTTACCTGAAACTTGTCCAGCTACGTCCTGGTATGTAACCTTACATAATGTACTGTCTCTCCTGCTCTTAAAACTATACTGGAAAACTCACTAGAACATGATCCTGTGATAATTTTGTGTAATAGAAGCTGCTTAATTGGAACATTCAAATTAAAAGGCTATCTCATTTTAACATTTTGTAAGTATTACTCAACATGTAACCATACATTTTTCTACTCCAATTCATGCAATAGAAGCCTGTTATAACCTTGAACCAGGGTAATAGCACTTCTAATTGTAATTGATAATTAGGATAATTAGGCAAAAAAATCCTAACAGAACAGTTGGAACAATTATGATCATCCTATTAGAGTGACAGAACGTACATGGAATTTTAGAGTTCTTTGATGTCTACTCACTTAAAGCAGTTTTCTCATGACCCATTCTATTAGCCTCAGTTGTAATTTTATTACTAGTGAAAACGAAGAAATTCTGACTTCTTATTTCAGGTGAAAACTAAAAAAGGTGATTTTGTTGTTGCTGTTGTAAAGCAGTACAAATGAATGTTTTTGAACATCAAAATCTTACTTTGGATTTGGACAGAGTTTTGGGTGAAGGTTTAGGTCAATTCTTAGTGTATCCAAAAAGGCTCACCCACTCTTTTTCTTTTAAGCTACATGGATAATTTGAGTGGCTCACTATAGAAGTGTAAAGTATCCTTCAGCAAGCTCTCCTGGATTTCTTCCAGGGTTTGTCTATGATGGGAAAATGCGTTGCGTTAGAAAACAGGGTTAGTGTGTTAAACGTGACTATTTGGCCCAGCTTAAGGGCAAAATAGTGTTTAACATTGTGCTAGGTATAAAGTTTTTAACATTATGCATTTTCCAAGCATAGGGAAGACGTCAGTGGTGTTAGCACTTAACAATATTTCGCCCTGATGCTGCTTCAAAAAGAACTATTTGAAGAGAAAAAACAATGAGGAGTCCTTGTGGCACCTTAGAGACTAACAAAAAATTATTTGGGCATAAGCTTTTGTGGGGTAGAACCCACTTCATCAGATGCATGGAGTGGAAAATACAGTAGGCAGGTATAAATATACAGCACATAAAAAGATGGGAGTTGCCTTACCAAATGGGGGGGTCAGTGCTAATGAGGCCAATTCAATCATGGTGGATGTGGCCCATTCTCAACAGTTGAAGAGGGGAAATTATTTTTTGTAGTGACCGAGCCCCTCCCAGTCTTTATTCAGGCCTAATTTGATGGTGTCAAGTTTGCAAATTAATTCCAATTCTGCAGTTTCTCACTGAAGTCTGTTATTGAAGTTTTTTTGCTGAAGAATTGTCATTTTTAAGTCTGTTATTGAATGTCCAGGGAGATTGAAGTGTTCTTCTACTGGTTTTTGAATGTTACAGTTCTTGATGTCTGATTTGTGTCCATTTATTTGTTTGCGTAGAAACTGTCAGGTTTGTCCAATGTACATGGCAGAGGGGCATTGCTGGCACATGATGGCATATATCACATTGGAATATATCATTTTCGAAGAGAGTTATTGATAGTGTGATAATAGAGTTATAGATATAGTGAGTGGTATATCTCATTAAGTTGTCCACTGTATTTTTTATCTATTTTCACTTTTTCTGATCCATTAACAATTGCATCTTGATACTGTGATACCATAGGTTCATGGGTTCTGCAATAATCTGTGCTCTGAGCCTCCACTTGACACAAATACTGCATGACACTATACCTAAACTCTCATCTGTTTTCTCTGGTTGTTTTATACTGCATTATTTCTTTCTCAGCATCATGTCATACATATACTGTCGCTGAAGTATATATCTCAAACCACAGGTCCTCTAATATTTTTCCTTCCAGGCTTGCTGACAGCAGCTTAGATCACTTGCTAATTTCTACCTGAATATGGTCATGGAAATTCAAATAATTACATGCTTTGCACATTCTTCTTTTGGAAACAAAGAGGGTTAGGAAAGGTCATTGGAATCAGAGATGCATAGGCAGTCACATAATGAAAAGGGGCATCACAGTCTATATAGAAGGATAAATGGTATAACTGGTTCGCTTGCACAGTGAGAAAATGTTCAGAAATAAAATGGTATCTAAGAAATGGGCTCTATCTTTATTCCCTCCCTTCCCCTCTCCCCCTCTCTCCTGCTTTCAGAGAAGTTCACCAGAAAACAAACCATAATGGGTCTCTATGGCTATTACACTAAGGAATCTGTAGACACTATAGAGTGTAAAGACTGGTTTGGGTTTACTTCAAAATGTGTGATTTGCAATGCTGTTACTGAATTTAGACCAAAGGATTGAGAGAGAAATGTGTAAAGTTAGGCACTGAAGTAAAAGTGCCTGATCTTCAGAAGTCCTCAATCCCTGCTATTCCTATTGAATTCAATTGCTACTTGTGTGATTGTATGCCAGGATCTGGAACCTCCTGTCTCTTACAGAGTTGAGGGCCAGTGTGAGTGTGTGCATATTGAGGCATTGCTCAAAGAGGGTTGAGGGAAGGTGGTGTGGGCAACCTTTTCTTTTTAACTTTCTGCCCTTTCATAGTGGTTGGTGGAATCCTGTGGGTAAGAGTGAATGGTTGTAAAAGGAAGTGAAGAGCCTATATATTTTCAACAGCTGTGGGGTTGGCAGAGTAAAGGAGTGTGTCTTATTGGGGCATTGTTGAAAGAAGGCAGGGTTAAGGTTGCCCGGGCAACCTTAACTGTGCATTTCCTGGTTTTCAGAAGTTTGTCTTGCTCAACTGAACATTCTGCAAGGTGATGACCCACCCTCAAGCAATCATAACTCTGCATTCGTGTAGGTTTTTTTGCTACTGAATTTCCTAGCTTTTGGATAGGAAAAGATGTGTTGTTGGGAGAAGTTAAAAATCATTTAGGCAGTTGTACATATCATGTTCTATTTGCATACCCAGCCAGCCTCCCTCCCACCCACCCACATATCAGCTGGGCCCCACCAGCCATGTTCTGACCCATTCACTAAATTCCCCATGTGATGGTGTACCCCGTAAGGCTTTATGGAGAGAGGCTTATAAATGTATACATGATGTAACTGGGATATGTTTTATGCTACATGTGCCATGTAACATATCTCTGTGAAAGTTATGACCTACTGAATCTATTCCTCCTTTTTGTATGCATGTATCATTGTTGTAGTTGGAGTTATGAATATTGGTTTTATATTTGCTGGGTTTGTACATAGCCTTTGTAAGAGCCTGGGATCATGTCTTGAGAAAGGTATGTGCATGTAAAGAGACCAATCAAGAAACCCTTACACAGACAATACGAGGTGCAGACCCCAATCCACATCTGGGCCTGGCCAGTAATGCAACTGACTGGACTGGTTAGGGTGCATGGACATGTGACTTGCCCATGTGATCCCAAAACTCCAGGGTATGATGATGCTACACAGGGAGTGGGGGGAGGCTATAAAAAGCTTGGAAGACCCCTCCATGTTGTCTTCAGCTGGCTAAAGAGAGAGGCTCTCCACCCCCCCAGAGACATACCTGAAAAAGACTGAACAAAGGACAAAGACAATAGGGGGTGTGAGCGATTGCTGGACCCAGGCTATGAGTTCTAGAGCCTGTAAAAGGAAGAATCTGGAGCTGGTGAGGTTTTTATATCTGTGTTAAGTTTGATTAGACATAGACGTGCGTGTTTTATTTTATTTTACTTAGTAATTCACTTTGTTCTGTCTGTAACTACTAGGAATCACTTAAATCCTACTTTCTGTACTTATTAAAATCACTTTTTACTTATTAAGTTACCTGGAGTATGAGTTGGTACCTGGGGAGGGCAAACAGCTGTGCATATCTTTCTATCTTTGAAATAGAAGGCGAACTATTTATGAGTTTACCCTGTATAAGCTTTATACAGGGTAAAACGGATTTATTAAGGATTTGAACCTCATTGGGAGTTGGACACCTGGGTGTCAAAGGCAAGCGCACTTCCTGAGCTGCTTCCAGGAGCCTTACAGTTGTTAGGGGACGTGGTTCGGACCTGGGTCTGTGTTTGCAGCAGATCAGTGGATCTGGCTCAAAACAGACAGGATTCCGGAGTCCCAAGCTGGAAAGGGCAGGGAAGCAGGGGCAGAAGTAGTCTTGGCACACCAGATGGCAGCACCAAGGTGGTTTCTGTACCAACCCGTCACACCCCACTCCAACCTGACCTCCTCCCTACTACTGTACCCAGGCAGCAACGCCTCCCCACCCCCAACCCCCAGCAGGGAACTCATCTCTCTGAAGTCTTCACTCCCTGATATACAAATGTTTCTATAGCGGTTACTCCCTGCCCCCTCCCCTTGCCTTATAATCCAACTCACATGAAATGCTTGGAGCAAAGGACAACTCATAAACTTTAAGGCCAGAGGGGACCATCATGATCATCTAGTCTGCCCTCCTGCACATCATAGGCCCCAGAACCTCACCCACCCACACCCATAACCTCTGTCTGAGTTACTGAAGTCCTCAAATCATGATTTAAAGACTTCAAGTTACAGAGAATCCACCATTTATTCTAGATCAAACGAGCAAGTGACCCGTGCCCCACACTGCAGAGCAAGGCAACTCTCCCCCGCATCCCCACAGGGTCTCTGCCAATCTGACCTGGGGGAAAATTCCTTCCTGAGCTCAAATATGGCGATTTGTTAGATCCTGAGCCTTGGTGAGACCCACCATTCAGACACCTGAGAAAGAACGGTATTGCTGGTTGTGTTTCAGAATGGTTGGAGGATGAGTTTGTGGCAGGACTGGTGAGAGAAATCATAGACAAGGTTTCTGTTCCAAAATACTGGCAGTTTTGTGTTTGAGAGAAATGGCAATTTTTTTTCCAGGGCTTATATTTCTACAACCCCTAGCTCAAATTACCCTGCACTCTCTTGAGGCACACCATCTTTCAAGGAATCCGACTAAGCATGTCAATTTTAGAGGACTTTAAAAGGTCGACCTTTAAACAACTTGTGATACAACCTTTACTATAGTGGTGCTGCCATGCATGTCACTGTAATACTGAAAAATCTACTTTGATGGAAAGCTACCTTGAGGCACATTTAAAGCTCTCTCCTTTCATCTTAAGATTTCAACAATGTAGTGAGGTCACATTTCTTTAAAAACTATGATTAGATTTATGTTGGGCACTTTTTATTAATTAAAATGTCCACTTTGGCTCAAAATATTTCTTGACACAGAAAAAAAAAAGTGCTTAAAGGCTGAAGTAACAAGTTTTAATGTGAAATGATTAATTGTTTAGAAGCAGCCAAGAGGTCGTTAGTGGACTGTAGTAGTAACTCTTACCATTTTCTATTGCATATAATGTTGAGTGACACATGACATACAATACAATATTTTACGGGTATTTTGGTGCCTGGCTTCTTCCTGAGCCAGAATGGTGTTAACCCTTCCAAGTTCAGTTTGGAAAGGGTTGTGAATTTTTGCATAAGATCTGTTTCCTGAAGTGATTGTATGCTTTGTAGTTAAAAAGAATGGACCCAACTTCCCCAGCGCCTGTGTGAACTCTCAAACTATGGCAGGGTTCTCTGGTTTACCAGAACCAGAAGTAGGACTAAGCCTTATCTGAGATGCACAAAGCAGAGCTCTGATCTCAGGGAAACAAATTTCCCTTGCTCATTAAAAAACTTGCTCATTAGGATATGAGCAAAAATATAAAACAATGGGCGAATTCATATTAACAGGAAATTGCAGCAGGCCATAATGGTATAAAGCTTAACGTTGGTACCCAGAAAGTGGGTAAATGAACAATCAATCAATTTGTAAGCACCTCGAAGATAAATAACTAACAGTCAACATGGATGTGTCAAGAACAAATCATGTCAAACCAACCTAACAGCCTTCTTTGATGGGGTAACAAGCCTTGTTGATGGGGGGAAGTGACAGATGTGATATATCTCGACTTTAGTAAGGCTTTTGATACTATCTCACATGCCCTTTTCTTAAGCAAACATGGGAAATATAGCTAGATGCAGTGGGCTGGAACAGTGTTTTGGAGTGGGGGTGCTGATTTGCACCCCTCTTACCTCTGTCCATCTCCTCACTGGCCCCTAGAGCTGGGGCTGGGAGCAGGGTGGTGGCTCCAGGAGGAGGGGGATGCAGACAGGGGTAAGGCGGCGGAGACCAGAGCCCCAGCTGGATGTGGGTGCAGACCGCGGGTGTGGGGTGGGTGGCCGCAGGGCCGGTGGCTGGGTGGGACCCCGGGCTAGCGGCTGGGACCCTGCATGTGGGGCTGGTGGCTGGGACCTTGGGGTCGGCAGCGGAGTGTTGGACTCAGCTCCACTGCGCCCCCAGCCAAGCTCCAGTCCTGGCCTCAGCTCCACTCTGCCCTTCAGCCCAGCTCTGTCCTTATTCCCACTCCACACCTAGGCCAGCTCCACCTCTAGCCCCAGCTTCTCCGCGATCCCTGGTTCTGCCCCCAGATGTTTCACTTTTGTCAATTTTGTTAGCCCTTTCCCCAGGTTGCCACTATCTGTGCTAGTTAGGCAAAAGGCTGGTGGAAGATCCCAGGAGTAGAAAAGGCCAGGCCAGAAGCTTGGATTTGAGAGGACTGTGAAACCCAGTTGGAAGATTTGTGGTGAGTATAGTAGAACGGTTCTGTTTTGTTAAATAAACCAGACTCCAAGAACGGGATGTTATTGAAACAGGTGAGGTTATAAGCATGACTGAGGCAGCAGTCATGACAGATGACCCTGTAATAGTGCCACTTAGAGATTATAGGTCAAATTGCATTCTCAGTTAAACTGGTGTAGGGGAGAGTTATTCTGGGTTGTTACTGGAGCAATTGAGAGCAGAATCAGGCAAACAACGGAGGTGTCTGCATTAGGCTGTTTTTGGGAAAAAATTTCCCACTGTTGCTAACATCTGGGTCCAGGTGGCTGCCAGAATTTTAAGGACGTCTATATAATGTGCTTTGTAGGGCTTTGTTCTACACTACTGCTCCCATAGATGCTATTACTAGCGAAGCTGAAGTGATGGTTTCTGATTAAAGTGTTTTGCCAGAAAACCCTACTATAGAGATGGCTGATGTGCTAAAATCTCTGCCACACACAGATAATTTAAGATGATACCAATCACCCAGTGAGTTATTTTTTTTTGCATCCAAAAAGAAAATATGGGTAATGCTGATATGTGAATATGTGGGGAACATAATCAGAAATATAATGTCCCCATTAAAATAATCACTGCTGTTCCAAAGGTGGATAAAAAGCCTTTATTTCCTTGTTCATTTTAAATGAACAAATACTAATTTTAGAAAAAATGATTAAGATATGTTAACAAGCTTGATTTTTGCCAATAAATGTAATTACTTTGGTAGTGATTTCCTGAACATAGTCTGTTTAAAAATTCAGACTTTTTTGGCATAGGATTTTTTCATGTTTAATTAGACTGTTTGCTTCCTGATTAAAAAAAAGAGGTCTGATTTTACAAGCCTTACTCACAGTGAGAGGTATTTACACAACAAGATCCGTAAGACTAATTGCATGAGTAAACACTCAAGTTGAACTACTTGCACGGTCCTCTCCCACTGCTGAGCCTCAGCCTAACTTAAGGCCAGAAATGTACTACTTTGACCTATTCTACCTCATCTACATGGAGTATTTCGTCCAACATGCAACATTTTGGCCTGTGAGCCACCAACCAAGCACTATGTTTTGTCCACAGCTCTGGCTCTGTTGTCCACCATCTCCTATAGGCTAAGACACCACTATTTCGTATCTTGCCTCTGATATACAGGCTAGACTAGAGACTTGTCTTTTCTTCCAATGCAGAGATCTGATATGGATTATTTATGCTTGTCTAAATTGTATGTCTTTTATATTCAGAAGAATTAGGCAGAAGCTAATTTTACAGCTTGTATATTGCAGGTGTCTTCCTATGAATGGTTTCTCTGGGTAATCTGAACTCAGAAGGATTAAAAGTAACACAGTTATGATGGCACTCTATGAGACAAACATGTTATAAGACTGGGATGAGAGCAATTAACTAACATCTGTTAATGTCTTTCATACAGGTCAGCTTTCCTTTCTTTAATCTCTTTAATACAAAGTATAACAGAGGTATTTTCTCATGCACTGTAGGCTGCATGTTCTTTTGTTATTTACAGGGTGAAAAATAATCAGATGGAGAGAAGACAGAAAAAGGCATAAGTGTGACGCTTAACCCCCTTTGGTAAGTATCAGGGGGAAAGCCAGTGGAATAACAGTGTAGTTGTGCAAATAAGAATTCCACCCACTAGTCTTTCCAGGGATTTTTCAGAATACAATGGCAGTTCAGTACAGTTGTACTGTGCATATATCTGAGTACTGCATACTGGCTGTCGAGACTCTCTTCAGACAAAGCCTTATTGTTTTATTAAAATATTTCAAAACAAAAGCCCTTACTGTGAGACTAATAAACCTCTCTCTCCTCCAGAGCCCAGTACTGTTCAGGGTGCGACTGGAAATGCATATCCTTGTCAATGTTAACTAAATAATAATTTCCCTGTAGCCTGTATTAAAAATCCATTTGAATTTAATGTCTCCTCCTCAAACTTCAAATGACCTGTGTTGTCTTGTGTCAAAATAAAAGCGGACACTGACTCTGTTCTGGCCAAGCCATACTCAGTCTACGAATGATGGGGAAGTGGAGACAAAAGGAGCTTTCAGCCACTTTTCCACTCTCATGGTTCTCAGTGAACAGGATGGAGCAGCCTTAGGGCTGGTCTACACTACGGGCGGGGGGGTGGGTGGAAGTAAGGTACGCAACTTCAGCTACGTGAATAACGTAGCTGAAGTCGACGTACCTCGCTCGACTTACCTCGCAGTGTGGACCCTGCAAAATCGAAGGCTGGAGCTCCCCCGTCGACTCTGCTTCCTCCTCGCATCGGGCTGGAGTACCAGAGTCGACGGGGAGTGCTTCTGGGATCGATTTATCGCGTCTAGATGAGACGCGATAAATCAATCCCCAGAAGATCGATTGCTACCCCCCGAATTGGGTGGGTAGTGTAGACTAGCCCTTAGGGTGGCTCTAAATCACACTCAGTTGTACTGACTCTAGAAGTGGTTGTGGCAGCCCTAAGCATAGGTACTGGAACTAGCAGTACTGGGGGTCCTAGTGCACCCCCAGTCTTGAAGGAGTTTCCAGTATATACAGGGTTTACAGTTTGGTTCAATGGCTTTCAGCATCCCCACTATACAAATTGTTCCAGCATCCCAGGCCCTGAGTAACTGTAGCAGAGTGATGCATACTGTCTTCCAACCATGATCCTGTTTGTCTTCTGTGCTTGGGACTGTGAGAAGGGTAGAGGTAGCATAAAGCTATTACGCCAGGTCTCTGTCATGGGATTCCACCCATTTTATGCTGCCAGAGAGGGATAAAGGGGCTGCAGCATAACAGAGTTGGGACCAGTAATCTCCATATTACAGTCCTTTTTGTATAGATTTGTCATGTCACCAGTCTACAGTTTAAAACAGTGAGATTATTTACCCGCAGCTTTTCAAAGTTATATTACTGTATGTTAGTTTCAGTTAGTTATTACTTGTGAGCTGGACAACCACATAGAGTATGAATGCACCAAGTATAGGACTTTAGGCAAATCTGAGCTATCGCTATTAATTTTGCTCAAGCAATAATGTGTGAGCATCCATTTTCATATGCAAAACAGACATTTGTATGTGCAGATTTGGTAATTAGATGTATAATTTCCTGACTGTCAGGGTTAAAAGCCTGTGTGCATGGGCAAGTGTGGTTTATTCATATACACAATTAGTTTGCACAGATATAAAGGCCAGACTCAGACTGGCAAAAAATGTTGCCTAATATTGATTATTGCCGCACAATAACTAGCTTTGGCCCCGATCCAAAAGCATTTGACTTTAATGGGCTTTGGATCTGGCTTTGTGTAACTAACCCAGGGAACTGGGCACAGTAAATAGAATGTAATTACTTCTCATGTTATTGGGGCATATCAGCAATTTCTTGAAGATGGTCCACAATATTTTCCAGAAAATATACTGGCAAGGAGCTCATGCATCTTAAAGTTTTGGACAATTTCACTATATTTAAGACAGATTATGTTTTCCTTAAGAAAACTATTTCTATTCATGCTTCAACTATTTTCCAGTGTTTTCTGATCCCTTCCAATTCTGTGAATATCTGGAGCCAGATCATTTTTTGTTGTTGTACAAAAATAAAGTTTATTGTGGAACAGAAAAACCATTCTACTAAAGATAACATAATTTTTACTCTTTATTTTCAAGTAGAAAAAATAAATTAATCAAACTAGATAAAATCTCTTAGTGTAACCCACATTACATTTTTTAGCATAAAGTTTAAACAAAAAGATATAGCACATCATGACAAAGGACAGAAAACAAAGTGTATCTAGGATAAATATTCAAAACAAAATGAATGTTTTTGCCCTTTCTCCTAAAAAGAACATAAACATAAATCAGGGTTGTTCTTCTGAAAAACCACAAACCCAATGCAAGCACTTTCCAAAACAACCCTTGGGGTGAAGAGCCCAAAATAAACAAAGATTGCCCACAAAAAGAGTTTCTGGACCATCTCTGCATTTTCCATTTCTCTTCAAAATGACAGCTCAGGATAACTTCCAAGTGCCTGGGTATGCACAACATATCAGAACAGGTGGTGTGTATCTTATCCTAATGTGAATATAATAACCTGAGCTCTCTAGGTTCATTTGACAGGACTACATGGCAAATGTTCATAATCTAAAGCCTGACATATCTCAACGTGGCTTAGTTACTGCCAATGTAAAACTCTCTGTCCTACCATTACAGTGAACATGTGAAAGGCTGGTTGCTACAGAGAGAAACACATTGCCCTTAATCTACCCGATTGTTAATTGTCACGGGCAAAAGTGAAGATCAGTTCAAATCTAACATTCTTGGTTTTGTAAATTGTACCTATGTGAACATTAATGTTTGGTATACAAAGGAAAGATAACTAGTGTCTATTCATTTAAACCAAGAGTCTTTCTCAAAATCCACTTCCTAGACACCACAGTGCAAGTAAGCGATGGTCACATTAACACTACCCTATACCGAAAACCCACCGACCGCTATGCCTACCTACATGCCTCCAGCTTCCATCCCGGACACACCACACGATCCATTGTCTACAGCCAAGTGCTGAGGTACAATCGTATTTGCTCCAACCCCTCAGACAGAGATCAACACCTACAAGATCTTCACCAAGCATTCTCAAAACTACGATACCCACATGAGGAAATAAGGAAACAGATCAACAGGGCCAGACGTGTACCCAGAAACCTCTTGCTGCAAGACAAGCCGAAGAAAGAAACCAACAGAACTCCACTGGCCATCACTTACAGTCCTCAGCTAAACCTCTCCAGTGGATCATCGGTGATCTACAACCCATCCTGGACAATGATCCCTCACTTTCACAGGCCTTGGGAGGCAAGCCAGTCCTCGCTCACAGACAGCCCGCCAACCTGAAACATATTATAATAATAATAAATGGAGATATGCCAATCTCCTAGAACTGGAATGACCTTGAAAGGTCATCAAGTCCAGTCCCTTGCCTTCACTAGCAGGACCAAGTACTGTCCCCTGACAGATTTTTGCCCCAGATCCCCAAATGGCCCCCTCAAGGATTGAACTCACAACCCTGGGTTTAGCAGGCCAATGCTCAAACCACTGAGTTATCCACCAGCAACTACACACCGCATCATAATAACTCTAATTCAGGAACCAATCCATGCAACAAACCTCGATGCCAACTTTGCCCACATATCTACACCAGGGACACCATCACAGGACCTAACCAGATCAGCCACACCATCACCGGTTCATTCACCTGCACATCCACCAATGTAATATACACCATAATGTGCCAGCAATGCCCCTCTGCTATGTACATCGGCCAAACTGGACAGTCCTTACGCAAAAGGATAAATGGACACAAATCAGGTATAAGGAATGGCAATATACGAAAGCCTGTAGGAGAGCACTTCAATCTCCCTGGACACACAATAGCAGATTTAAAGGTAGCCATCCTGCAGCAAAAAAACTTCAGGACCAGACTCCAAAGAGAAATAATAGAGCTTCTGTTCATTTGCAAATTTGACACCATCAGCTCAGGACTAAACAAATCCTATGAATGGCTAGCCAACTACAAAAGCAGTTTCTCCTCCTTTGGTATTCACACCTCAGCTACTAGAAGAGGGCCTCACCCTCCCTAATTGAGCTAACCTCGTTATCTCTAGCCTGACTCTTCCCTGCTCATTTATATCTGCCCCTGGACATTTCCACTGCTTGCATCCGATGAAGTGGGTATTCACCCACGAAAGCTTATGCTCCAATACCTCTGTTAGTCTAAAAGGTGCCACAGGACCCTTTGTCGCTTCTACAGATCCAGACTAACATGGCTACCCCTCTGATACTTTCTCAAAATGCTTTCAGTTACATGTCTTAGTCACAGAACTCCCCCAATTTCCTCTCCTCAAGCCCATGAAGGCGGGAGAGGGGGATGTAGTAATCTTAATAGGGGCCAAGAGTTTTTCTTTTCCCTTCTGGCTGGGCAGGGAGGGGTATCTTGAAGATGGTATCTTGAAGATGTTTAATAAAACACTGCAGCTTTGTTTTTTGTGTTCTAGTCACACAAACCCCCACCACAAGTGAATCCCATCAGTACAGCCTCACAGGAATCTCAGGCTTCTGTACAGTATATCCAGATGGACTTGGAGCATCTTGCGTTCAATACTTGTGTTTTGCATTCTAAAGTTTTCCCAAAATGTAAACCATCATTTAACATTCCCCGTAGCCCAAATAGCATAACTGACATTGTTTTCAAAAGCAAATCATCTTTAACGAGCAAATGAAACTTCCTCTGGATTAGATCTGTGTAAATGTGGTAAAAAAAATTTTTTTTCCATGGCATTTTTACAAAGACTCACCACGTTTGGGGGTAATTTTGCAACTGTGAAAAATGTAGTAGTAGTGGTAGGAATAAATTGTATCCATTTATTTTGATTTCAGTCTAAAAGAAGCTCCTCTCCAAAGGGTGCCATTGAAATCTCAGAGCACCCTTGACTTGCATTTTGAAATACAGTAACATAGGAATTCCATATGTAACACCAGACAAAAACTCAGCCCTCTTCTTCCCTCCCTCCCACATATTGTTGCACCCAAATTAAGGGATCAGTGTCATTTAAAACCCCACTGCTCTTCCCCACCAGACAGCAATCTCCCCCTCTGCATCAATGCCCACTCAAACAGATGGGCTTTGCAGCCTACTTGGAAGATCAGCAAATTGAGCTTTGTTGGGGAGAGCCTTCCAAAGGAGAGTGGCTCTTTGGGGAAAAGCTCTGCCACCAGCCCCTTGCCTTATACCCCTATAGTAAATAATCATTGTTTTGGTGTACTGGATTATTCATAGGGAAGGGGAAGAGAGCCTGGCATGAGGTAAAAACGATCTGTATTCTTTGACTACTGAGCACTGTAGAAATTTGTTCATAATTTGGCAGAAGGATACATCCTTCTGCCCACGCAATCCATGCCGTCATAGAGCTCAGTCCTGCAAACATGGACTTCAACTAATGCAATGAGAGTGAGTTTGTTCCCAGCCTAATTTTTCAAAATTGGGTAAAGGAGAGGCAGTATGGTCTAACAGACAGGGCACTGGATTGGTCATCAAGTGCCTTCAGTGCTATTCCTGGCTGTCTCAGTGACCGGCCATGTGACTTCGGGCAAGTAACTTATCTCTGTGCTTCCTCTCCCACCCTTTGTCTATCGTGTCTATTTAGATCATAAGTTCATTGGGGCAGGGATTGTCTAGCCACGCCTAGCACAGTGAGGCCTCAATCTCATTTGGGACATCAATGTGCTGGCATAATCAGTGGCAGATTATCCAGTGGGCCCATGCCTGGGGGGCCCAGAAAATGGGCACCCCAGCAGAAATCTGCTGTGGGGCAGCATAAGTCCAGAGCCCTGGCAGAAGCCGTGGGGTGGCCCAGTGCCCCAACCTTGGTCCCCGGCAGCGGCGCCGGGCGGGTGGGGTGGGGGAAACCCCAGCACCCGGACCACAGTCCCCGGCAGCAGAGTCAGGGCTGGAGGAGCTCTCACTTCCCACTGCAGGGCTGTGGCAGGGTGGACAGAGCTTCTCCGGGCCTGGAGCTGAACTGGGAGGTGGCAGAAATAAGGGAATGTTACAGTTGGGGGCACGGGGCAGGGCAGTGGGGGAAGGGGATGGAACAGGGGCAGGGCTGTGGGGGAAGGGGATAGAACGGGGGTAGGGCTGTGGGTAGAAGGGGTGGGGCAGGGACACGGGTTCTGGCGCAGCCCCCCCCCAACTTGATCTGGTTCAGGGCCCCGGGAGATCTTAATCCGCCTCTGGGTATAATACAACTAAGTAATAAATGAGAGAGAAATCTCCTGACCACCAGTGCTAGGAGGAAAAAAAGTGTGAAAACATTCCTGTAATTCTCAGTGCATTTGAAATCACAGAATCCTGTACCCATGTACTCTAGTTATTTGCTGGGTAACAAATACAGCCAAATAGGTTTGTAATGGGCCTGATCCTGAGAACTCACATTGATATCAATAGGAGCTGTGGCTGCTCAGCACCTTGTATGATCAAGCCTATTTAGAGAAGCCAGATTTGGCTCTGGTCCTGTGAGATGCTGAGTGGTTTCTGCCAGGGGTGGAGCACTCTGGGCTCCTACTGAAGATGATGGGGTCCCAGGGCCTCAGAATAATGCCAGATCTGGCATTTATGGTGTCATTCTGCTTCTCTTTAAGTCAATAGCAAACTCCAAGTGATTTCAATAGTGCAAGATCAGGCTGATAGATTTGCCAGATTTTTATGAGAGGGAATCTGTCTGCCACTACATGTTGTAACAGATCAGTGACAGTTAATAAAGAACTAGTAATTATAATATTTAATCTGTCTTAAGTAAGAACTGAGCAGCATCTCAGAATCACTTTCTTTGAGCTGAAGTCAGTGCAGTCTCACCTATAGAAATATAAGAAGGGGATTGAAGAACACTGCAAATATTTACCACAAGACTTTATTGGTGCTTGACCTTTGCACCGCTGTTACTCCTTTGCTGAGCAGTAGTAGATTGTGTGGCCTAACAGGTTAATTTCTCACCGGAAATCAGTGATGCAGAGTATGGCTATTGTGTTAGTGTAATTTGTTTTATTTACGCTGTATGCACCAGTCCTTGAACAGAGGTGCTCAAACAGCATGTAGGGAATCCTTTTTTCAGCAATCTCAGCTCAAATACCAATGTCTGGTTCCCATGGTGCAATTCTGCCTCAAGAATCGGATACTACTTAGACAGACTAACTCAGAGAACAAACATTCCTTCTGCTTGCATCCCCAAAGCTCTGGCATCATAAGACTAACAACAATGCAGCAGTACTTGAAAGACTGAATGGTGCTCATAAGCTAAGAAATAAAACTTGTAGAACTATGTTTAACGGCACCATTTGGTGACTATTGCCACAATGGTACTTTATTGCTCCAGCCACAGCAGCTCCTGAAAGAATATAATATGATATTGTGAAAGATAAATCGTCACTGTCATATTGATGTACAATAAATTACTTAGGCTGAAGAAATACTATGGGGGAAATCCCCTGCTGTAGCTTCCTTGAGTGAAATGGAGGTAAGTGGTGTTTCATGAGATGCCACCAGGTAACAGAATCAGGTCTGCTGTGTGGTGACTGATGTTATGATCAGGGGAGAAAATGCCAGAAAGAAATCAGACTGTACCTCGACCTTCAGTGGAAAAGCAGAGGAGGATGAAGTCTTCCTCCACCCTTGGCTGACCTCTCCATACAGCCCAGACACCGTTTCAGTCCGGTCTCTCTCTTAAGCACAGGGTCTGGTCCCTGCCAGCATCCTCTGAGGCACTAACTACCCCAATAGGATGAGGATGGCTGAGGAGACTGCAGGGCCATGTCTGCACTGGTCAATGGAGCAGGGTGACTGTGGAGGGGAAAACATGCTGCACCCACCTAATACCTGGTGCACTAAACATACTCATAGGGCTCCTCTAGGGATCTCAGCGACTTTTTATGCTTCCCTTTGGCACAATACTTCTCAGAACTTTTCCTGGGGTGGTGTGCTTTCCCACTGACCCAAACACAGGCCAGTAGCCATCAGCACAATCTGGGGTAAAATGTACATATGTTTAGCTTGCAGACTGATGCTTGTTGCAAAAATAATGCAGTTAACATCCTATCCATTCCTCACATTTGTTTTAAGAGTTTATCTGAAAGTATCTGAAATGCTTCATCCATGATCCCTTCTGTCTGAACACATTTGGGCCCAAACCCACAGATCTTTACTCATGTGAATATTCCTTATCCATGCAAGTATTCCCACTGAACACAAGGTGTTACCACTGGCATGTGGAAAGCTTCCATAGTTAAAACTTTGCAGGATGGAGGATTTTTTATTAATGCCTCCTGGCCAGAATGATTTAAAAAAAAGTGTATGTTTTGTTTGATGGCTAAATTCCACTTCCTCCATCACACATGTATTGTATTTCATCCTTTACACAATTGATCTCAGGAGCCAGTGCTAGTACTTGTCGTCAAGTCTTTTTTGGCTAGTGATATTAAAGATCAACAGCACTGGGTCAACACTTAAAGGAAGAGTCATTATTTATTATCCTGTTTAGTCAAAGGTTTCAAATTGCAATGCAATGACAGCTGTGAGGATATCCAAATGCTATTTTCTCTCTTTTTGTTTAGTTGAGGACATTATTTAGTTTGTCTTGAAGCTACAGTTTTAGTGCCAACACTTTGCTACTAAACTGGTTGTTTAATAAAAGGAAAATTATTTAAGATTTTCCCTGGAGATTCTTTTCTCAGCATCTGACTTGAGAAAGTCTGGTTATAAAATGCTTATGTGAAAGGAGAAGTTAGCCTGTTTGAAAAGAGAACTGGAGAGAGGGTTACATGTTGTTATAACGATCACTTCTGCCTGAAAAGTGCCGGTCCACTTTCACTAGTTTTAGCCTGCAGAGGCTGAAGCAGCAACCACAAGTTCATGATTCACTTCCTTTTTAGGGATTTGTACAATGTAGATACTCAATGAAATGAGTGTATGCCTTGTATTAGCTGGTAAAAGGAGAAGGACTTGCATCTACCCTCCCCCATGTTGTGGTGTTAACTCTGACTCTATAGCCAGAGCAAATATTTCCTTGTAAAATGAGAAAATATAGGAAGTGTTCAAAAGAATAAATTCATTGGCTTACTGTGATGTCCATCACTGGCAATGTTTAAATCATGATTGGATGTTTTTCTGAAATATATGCTCTAGTTCAAACAGGAATTAATTCAGGGAACTCCTATGGCCTGTTATACAGGAGGTCAGACAAGATGATCACCTTGGTCCTTTCTGTCCTTATAATGCATGGATATATAGAATAGTGTGAGAGAGGGGGAGAAATCCTGTTAAAGCTGGGATCATAGTTTTTACTGTAGATCTCCAGTAGAAAATCAATGACATTATTGTATTCTGCTTTGTGTACTGGTGTGGAAAACTGAAAGGAAGAAAAGAAGAAATGTTAATTATTTCATGGACAAGAACATGCACATTTCTTTCTAGAAAAAGGAGGACAGGCTCCATAGTATCTTACCATGCATAATAGCATTACAAAAATGTTCTAGATAAAATACAACAGTGCAATTTAAACCCACACTTACACAGGATGGCTTTTTTGTCTTCCTTTAGTGGTTGCACACAGATGTTTGAGTTGCTGGCTTTGAGCTAACAGCTGAATCTTTTAGCTCAGTCAGCAGAGGTTCATGCTTTCAGATCTGGAAATCCCAGGTCCAAACCCTCCTGCCAATGGCCCATCCAGGAGTGTTGCATTAGCCTGTTTACATCCTAGCAGGGGTTTAGTGACAGCATACAGACAGGTTTATTCAGCACAGGTTAATAGTAACCAAAAATCTTTATTGTGACTGTTTTGGTGGCTTATATAACACGAGTTAATGATCTCTATTTAATTCTTGATCAGCAGGTGTCTGCACATATTGACCATCAGCGCTTTTGCTGGTAGTCTCAGCGGAAAGGCTAAGGACTGAATGGCTGGGGAGTCGCAGAGAACCTGTAATAGTGTTTCTTCCTGATAAAGAATGGGATACAGGCTAGGGAATGTGCACTACCTGTGCTTATTATACCTCTTCTGTGAAAGGAGGGGATTTGGTGCTGTTAATCTAGCTTCTTTCATGTTGATTTAGATTAGAAGAGCGTGTGGCACCATTGAAAAATAAAAATCCCAGGTGAGCAGTCTACAGCCTCACTGCAAACTTTTCATGCGGATTATTGGAACGTGAAATTAATTTTTACAGGCACCTGCATTTATTGTACAGCAAATAAGGATCATTAGGAAGCTGCTTCTAGATGGTATAGGAAAGAACAATGGAACAACCTATTGACAATATCTGAGGAACTGACCCAGCATCTGGGGACTGCATGTTTGGTAAGCCGCTTTGCACAGGGCCAGTAAAGTTTCCAAGGTGTGAGGTTTTATTTCAGTAATCAGAGAATATCTGATTAAAATCTGGTGTAAACACTTGATCAGGAGTGGTGTTTTTGTGGTCTTGGCTACCAGAGTGTGCTCCTTTACAGTATAGCTGCTACTGCTGGGTCGTGCAGCTATACATCTTGAAGCAGCTTTTCTTGGTGAGCCTGATGACTTCCTACACATTTTTTTTTAAAGGGTGAATTAAAAAATTATAGACCCTTTACACTACTCATCTGGCATCATGGGGACATAATCTGGCTGCAAATGACCAGCAGAAAATTCACCCCTCCCCTTCTCTCACCTCCCCATTTGGAAAACCTGGGCAACAATACCATTTTCAAAGAGTGGCTTCATTTGCACCACAGTTGAATTACAGGCAGAATTCTGATTACTTGGCATCTGAAAGAACATGATTGTGGCAAATTAGGTTGCTAACATAATTTAGGACTAGGTCAGTAATTAATTTTTAAGATATAAATTGTTCCTGTATAATGACCCTCGTGTTGTCAGCAATTTTGCAACCCAGAACCGTCAGTGCTAAAAGCATGCCCTTTTACTGCTAGCGCTAAAGGAGTAACTCCTTTACTTTTCACCTGTAGTAGACTCTTACAACCCACCACTCCAATGTGGTATAAAGATCCAAGTTTCCTACTGTGGGTTACATCTGTGTAAAGAGAGGCTGGGCCTTAATCCTTTGGAATGTTTCCAAGTATATAATGCTCTCTCTTGCAATTGTGCTGATTTTAAAAAACATCGTGGAAGCAAGATGTATGCTACTGATCTAACACTCAGAAGGTGGTTGGCTGAATAAATGAAGCTGTCAAAGATAGTTAATGAAAGCTAATTGAAGATTATTCAGTGCAGAGTGAAGTAGGATGAATCAAAAACACTACTGCGATAGGTTTGCTTCTGCTACTATTAAAATTCAGAATCAAAACTCATGTTAGTTTTCAATGGGAATAGGATTAACTTTCTTGGGCCTGATTTGGCTTACAATGAAGAATGGTGGTTGAAATGTTTTAATAAAAAAATAGCTTTTTTTGTTAAAAATATTTTGTTTTGCAATTATTTTTAAAAAATTTCATTTTGTTTTGCTGGGGGAAAAAACCTCCAATATCTTGCACTGAAAAAAGGGGGGGGGGGATTTTTCCCCACTGAAGCAAAATTGTTTATTGAAGAATAATTTTAAAAAATCATGAAACATTTCAAATGAAATAAAGAATACATTTCTTTCAACATTTTTCACAAAATATACTTACCATTTTTTGACCAGCCAGCTCTACATGGGAATTTTGCCATTGACTTAATAGGAAAAAAATAAGTCCCCTTCTCTGATCTCACATAGAAAGGCAAGATTCTCTCCTCCTTCAGAGTTCTGTTGAGCCCAGGGTGGAGAATGTCAGGGAACTGATCCTAACTCGCTATTTCTAAGGGTCAGGCTCAGCTACAACAGCAGTGGCCTTGTCTATATTAACAGGGTTTTGCCTATATAGGTAAATTAGTATAGTTAAACTGGTAAAACCTTCCTAGTGTGGATGCAGTTATAGTATAAAAGTGCTTATACCAGTATATTTTATGCTGGTTCAGGGAACTGGCATCAGATATAGTGGTATAATTACAGATGTACTGGCATAACTACATCTACACTAGAGCGTTTACCGACTTAGCTATGTCAGTTACCCTTAAGTAACTGCAATACTGACATATGGCCTTTAATGAATCCAATGCCAGTGGAGGATTTGTGGAGTGGAGCTCCATCACATTCCCTTCTCATTCCTACCCTTTCCCCACCCGGCTCCCAACAAGCCTACCCTGCTGAGAGTGGGATGGGGATGAAGAGCCACAGAGTGGGATATGGCTCAGCAATGCCCAGCAGAGTGTTCCCTACATGGGTGAATTTTCTGCTGGTCATTTGCAGCCAGATTATGTCCCCATGATGCCAGATGAGTAGTGTAAAGGGACTATAAATCCACCAGAGAATATGATCCAAAATGTTTCACTATTGGATTAGATTCCATGAGGTGAACTTTCTGCTCTACCACTAATTAATACACACAATTTTGCGTTCTTCAAACTTTTCTGCCCCCTTTTTCCTCCACCTCCCCAGCCCTGTGCTTCTCTTCAGGAAATCTGGTCTTGTTTATTTTTACATTATTATCTAACAGGCATTAATTATAGCTCCACATCACTTGGTATGTCTTTAGGGACCGCGTGCAAGTTGTAGAAGCCAGCAGCAAGATGAAAAACACAAGTTCTCTTCAAAGAAAGGAGCCTTTTCACTTTATGACCTCTGCATATCTGCTGGGGGGCTATATTATTTAATTATTTATTTATTTAATTTGTTTTTACAGCTTGGCATTAGAAGGACCTGTTCAAACAACAAACATTTAAATGTCCCCAAAGTCATTCTGGAGTTAATTTAAAGGACAATTAGAACACTAACATTCAGTAGAAAAGCTGAAAGTATTTAACAGTAAAAACATCTTTGCCAAAATGAATTTTCAATCAAATAAATATCTACTTATCTTACGCGTAGTTGCTGATGAAAAACGGGTATTGTAAGGCTAAATGAGAAGATCATTGAGTAAGTGTTTGGACTTGGAGAGTCAACAATGACAGCACTTTAAAAAGAGCTTGGAAACAAGAAAAGAAAACAATCAAGACATTCAAGTAATCTTCCAAAATTTGTGGAAAGTGGTGAACAAAAAGAAAACCCTGTCTAGATTCAGTATTTTATTTCAGTTGTATACAGCTTCAGCTCCTGTACTGGAGAATCTAGGCTCAGATCTACATAGGCTCACCTGAATGTGGTGCTCAATCACAGATGCTGAGATGTCACGCAGTATCAGAGATCTGTATCTGGCCTGATTTCTGAGGGCTTGTCTACACAGCGACACTCAGGAAAATTAATCCAAATTAATTGTTAAAGTGGATTAGTTAAACTGCGTTAAATCTCTGCGTGGACACACTCATTCAGAATTAGTGTGGCCTTACATTGGTTTAGTTTAATTCAGAATTAAAGTGGCCGTACTTTGATTTAGTTTAATTCACTTTGGAAATGAGTTAAGATAAACTGAATTAAGGCCACTTTAATTCTGAATAAGAGCATCCACTCATGGGTTTAATTCAGTTTAATTAGCCTCTGATGATGTGGTTGGTGTGGGGACGAGAGCTGAGGAAGCATTGTTCTACGTGAGCCATAAAAATGTTGGCATACTGTGGGGCCATGTGGGTACCCATACCCCCGAACTGAAGCAAATACTCACCAGCAACTACACACCATAGAAACACTAACCAAGGAACCAATCCCTGTAACAAACACCGTTTCCTTCTCTGTCCCCATATCTACTCTAGCGACACCCTCATAGGACCCAATCACACCAGCCACACCATCAGAGGCTCGTTCACCTGCACATCTATTAATGTAATATATACCATCATGTGCCAGCAATGCCCCTCTGCCATGTACATTGGCCAAACCGGACAGTCTCTACGT
The DNA here is from genome assembly GCA_037349315.1 of Chelydra serpentina. Lineage (NCBI taxonomy): Eukaryota > Metazoa > Chordata > Testudines > Chelydridae > Chelydra > Chelydra serpentina. The sequence goes on from JBAIAC010000048.1 coordinate 26,274,842, forward strand.
GCAAGGATAAATGGACATAAATCAGACATCAAGAATGTTAACATATAAAAGCCAGTAGAGAACACTCCAATCTCCCTGAAGAACTCAATAACAGATTTAAAAGTAGCCATTCTTCAACAAAAAAACGTCAAAAACAGACTTCAAAGAGAAACTGCTGAGCTACAATTCATTTGCAAATTTAACACCATCAATTTGGGCTTGAATAGGGACTGGAAGTGGCTGGCTCACTACAAAAGCAATTTTCCCTCTCTTTGTATTGACACCTCTTCATCAATTATTGGGAGTAAACCACATCCACCCTGATTAAATTGGCCTTCAACATTGGTTCTCCACTTGTAAGGTAACTCCCTTCTCTTCATGTGTCAATATATATTTATGCCTGTATCTGTAATTTTCACTCCATGCATCTGAAGAAGTGAATTTTTTACCCATGAAAGCTTATGCTCAAATAAATTTGTTAGTCTTTAAGGTGCCACCGGACTCCTCATTGTTTTTGTGTCTATTCAGAATCATGTCTGCTCTACAGTGACAATCAGTTACACCTGACAACATTTGAATTGTATAGTTGTCACTGAAGGCATAATCTGAAGCCAGTGGGTTTGCACAGATATACATGAGGGCATAAACTGGCCCGCAGAATCTTTATTACCAGAACCTTTTTATTCTCATATTTTATCTGATTGGCTTTGCAGAGCTGCTGGTTAGACCCCCACACTCCCCACTGCCTCTACCTTCTTTATATTGCTTGTAAACTGAGCATAGTTGATGTGGAGTCACTGAGTGACAATAAACATGGAACCCACTGTGATGCCAATTTTGCAATCACTTCTCAGGGTAGAACTGCACTTTAAGGAATAATGATTTCTGGAGAGGGTATTGCCTCACAATTCATGACCAGTAGAAGGAGTTGAGGGCCCCAGGTGAACCTCATTGCTCTTAATCCAGATTTTCATTAATGGCTAGGAAATACCCAGTCCAGAGGTAATTATTGCTATTATAAAAAATATAGTGAAGAAAAAAAATATAAATGTTGACTATTACAGTGCTGGAAAACTAGACGTTAAATCACACAGTTTCTATGCTTTGGTTTATTGAAAACTATTCAAATTATAAACTTGTCACTTTACATTTCAGGGTTTCTTGGTTCAGCTTGTAGGTTAGGGGGCTCTATAGGGAAGTGGAAGATCTTGGCCTAGCAGCAGACAGATCACCTAGAGTAAGGTGGAGGTGAGTTGTGCCTTTCTGTTTGAGGAAGCAGCCTGCCTGTCTCCCTCTATTTTGGGATTCTTGTGTGTTATCGACCTGAACCCTAACAAATAAAAGCAGTGTTATGTTGCAACCGTCTGGCAAAAGTATTGTTTTTATCTAATGATTCTGTGTGTATGCTTCAGAGTAGCAGCCGTGTTAGTCTGTATCCGTAAAAAGAACAGGAGTACTTGTGGCACCTTAAAGACTAACACATTTATTTGGGCATAAGCTTTCGTAGGGTATAGCCCACTTCATCGGATGCATAGAATGGAACACACAGAAGCAAGATGTATATATACACACAGAAAAGGTGGAAGTTGTCATACCAATTCTAAGAGGTATGGGAAAATAGATTCGATTAAGTATCCTCACACCTTCTTGTCAACTGTCTGATATAGGCCTTCTTGATGATCACTACAAAAGGTTTTTTTTCTCCTGCTGATAATAGCTCATCTAAATTAAATAGCCTCTTAGAATTGCTATGGCAACTTCCAAGTTTTCTGTGTGTATATATACATCTTGCTTCTGTGTGTTCCATTCTATGCATCCGAAGAAGTGGGCTATAGTCTACGAAAGCTTATGCTGACACAAATTTGTTAGTCTCTAAGGGCTGGTCCACACTAACCCCCCGGTTCGAACTAAGATACGCAACTTCAGCTACGTGAATAATGTAGCTGAAGTTGAAGTATCTTAGTTCGAACTACAAGTTACTTACCGCAGGTCCACATGCGGCAGGCAGGCTCCCCCGTTGACTCCGCGTACTCCTCTCTCAGAGCAGGAGTACCGGTGTCGACGGCGAGCACTTCCGGGATTGATTTATCGTTTCTAGACAAGACGCGATAAATCGATCCCAGAAGATCGATTGCTTACCGCCGAACCCGGAGGTAAGTATAGACGTACCCTAAGGTACCACAAGTACTCCTGTTCTTTGTGTGTGTGCTGTGGACACAACACATACCTATCTTTTCTTTGCAGCTAAAGACTGATACAATAACTAATGGAAAAGTAGAACAGCCTGATGGCTCCAATTCAGAAAAGAATTCAAGCATGTGCATAACTTTCAGCATGTACTTCAGTCCCATTGACACCAACACATGCCGATGAGCTTTGGTGAGTAGGGATGGACTGCTACATCAGAGCCTATAAATGTGCCATTAAACTGATAATCTAGACCAAGACTAATAAACATGGAAGATTCATGTTAAAATATCATTGTTCTCTCAGTAAGCCAGAAGCACAAGAGTTCATCCTTAGTTTTTTTCTTAGTGGTACTTACAAATCTTGGAAAAATTTACAAGACTCACTTTTCAACATTAACAGAGAACAGTTCCCCTTTGTCTCGGGTTATGAATGTCTCATATAAACTTTTAAGCCTTGTGGGTGGGATGCTGGTAACTGCTGCTGCATGGAAAAACATTTTACAATATGTGGTACTATTGTTGCTTTGTGTTATGTATTAAACCATTTTATCCGCTCAGCCATAGAAATACAGATCTTTCAAGTCTATGTTCTACTGCTTCAGACCTTTCCACCTGCTCCTTTGAGCCCTCTTGGATCATTCAGAAGTTGGAAAAGCAGCTTAATGAACAAAATACCATTTTAAACTTTCATTTCACAGGATTAGAATTAGAACATTTTTACTTTGTTCTCAAAATACTTTTTCTAAAAAATTTGAACAGTTAAAATTTTAATTTCCCCTTCTTTTTGCTCGCTCTTGATTTTTTTTTTAAAGAAATGTTTTTCTGTCTAAAAAGTTCAACCATCTTTATTCAGAAGTTTTCTTCAGTGTGTCTCTCTATGCTGCCCCTGCCCTCCACTATTTGTGGGATTCCATTTCCCTCCACCCACAGCTGTTTGGAACATTCTATTTCCTTCTTCTTTCCACAGCTAATCATCATCTCGAGAGTCTCCTCTTCAACTATTCTGGACCTCTCAGATCAACTTCTGGCTGCTCTGCACTTTTTCAATTCCTCCTTTCCAGACACTGTGGGCCTTTGTAATGTGAAAACTGCACCCACTACAGGCCCATTCAGATGTTCTTTTCGAGTGTTTAGGGATTTTCTGATCTTCTTCTCTCAAAAACTATAATGTAGGATGAGCATCTCAGTTTCTTCAGGCTTCTTCTGCCCTCCTGCAGTAAATCCTCTTCCAACCCCTTGAACTCTTTAATCTTCTTCCATAACTGTAGCATTTCCCCCATATTCCTGGATCTATTCCTGGATGTATATAATCTCCCCGTAACTGCTATGGGCCATTCCAATTTTAAGCACCTCAGCCTACCTCTTTTCTCTTTAGCCACTCCTGGCAGCCAAACCAATTTTACTGAGCCTCACTAGGTATATTTAATTGTTAAACAGCTATACAGTCCAGCAATAAATGGGATATCCATGCCAGAAGAGCTACAAATGGGATTTACTTGACTCTTGCAGCAATGAGGTAAGAGGATTAAATGAGTTTGTGGTCACACATAATCAGACCACCATCAGAGACATAAAAGAAAACTTGGCCCAGTGTGCTAAGGAAAATATTTAGATAGCTCACATTAAGAGAAACATCTCTGACCATTTATAAAAACTGCAGTTTCTGAGCTTTGTTCCTGGAGGTTAACATTTCACTGCCTATGAGATGATAAATTAAATGCCACTGCAAACCAGCGGGAGAAATCTATGGCTTGTGTTCTACAGGAGGTCAGACTAGATGATCCTAATAGTCTCTTTTGGCCTTAAAATGTACAAATCTATGAATTTCCATACAGCTTTAAAACCGAGTTACCAATAAGCAGAACTTTACTGCTTAAGGGCTTCTTATTGAAGTCGATGTGAGAGGTGAGTTCTCAGCACCTCTCCCAACCAGGCAAGATGATCAATGTAGTTTTATTTCTGATTTTGAAAGCTGCCTTCAATCAAGATGGAAAGTGGTTTGCATTATTTGACACCGATCTCCTATAATGGCACTGGCACATGTCATTTTTCAGCAAGAAGCTGTAGTCGTAATATCAGTGAAGGGCTCTAACTACAACTTTAAGGACTTGATTCAAAGGTCAATGAATTCAGTGGAAAGACTCACCTTCCCTTCACTGGGGGGCTGTTATGAATAACTTTAGACCAAATTCTTCCCACATTTACTTCTTCGTACTCCTCACTCACGTCAGTGTGACAGCACTGGCCTGAGATCAGAATTTGGTCCTCTATTTATACAAATGGTAAGTAGGCGTTGAAGATGTAAAGCATTATATAAAGCACTATAAAAATGCCAAAGTGATGTAACTTACTGTTCAATGTCCAAGACGTTTTTAGTTGAGATGATTCAAAACACAAATTTTATCCACCTTTTTTCCTGCCCCAATTCAGATAAAATGTAATTTGTGTCCCTTAGTTTAGAAGGACTAAAACATTTTGTAAGACCCAAATCACTATTATTCAGAGATTGGACAACTCTGGAACCTTTTATGTGAGGTCTTCAATCTATCTGGAACTATGGTGGCTCATTTAAAATGGAGTGTGGATTCGTTAGAGGCATCCCAATTTTTGCCCATTTCCATTTTTAACTATTTTAAAGCTATTACTCCCCATTTGCACTGGTGTAACGATTAGAATTTGGACTAATATAACAATAGTAGGATTGTGTGTCTTGTGCAGTAGCAAACACAAAGGATGATTCTCAACTGAGACAAGTTTAGCATCGCTCTCTTTTGGTACACCTGGTAGAGCTGCTGTCTATAGACTTGAGGATTCTGGTTTGGGTCTCAGCTGCAGTAATATTCAGGTTGCACATACACACTGAATCCAACCCCCACATTAGGGGTTCGATGGCTTCATGCTGGCTTTAATTGCTGGTCAGACAAAAAGGCACACCAGAGTTGTTTGATACAAACTGAGGGCAGGATGAGGCCCAGTGTTAACAAAAAGGAAGAAATGGTATTTATCAAAGTAAAACTCCAGGGCTCATGTTCACTGCTGTTGCATCGTTGCCAGAGCCATAATCCATATGTGATGTAGAAAAGCTTGCACTTCTGTTTAAACTATTTATCTTGGTGAAAATAGGGACAAACACATTACTAATCAAAGATTACAAAAGTGAAAGGCATTTGGCATTTTAAAATATCGCCTTTGTGACTAATGACTGATTCTGATGACGTGAGATATCTCTTGCAGAAAAATCCACTAACCCGCAAAGTTTATGATAATCCAGTCTTTGTCTCTATGTTTAAATATTATTCCATGCTTCAGGCCAGAGGACTGGCCTTTAATTTGGAACTATATTTTGCTTCTCTCACTTATCCCTGGAAGACATACTATTTTGAACACTCAAGTGTTTCTCTTCTTTTCTTTTAAATGTATAATTGTTTCCTTACACTTTGGTCCTTGCATGTGATCTGTGGTTTTACCTCTTCTTTGGATTAGCTAGTGAATAGGATTTTTCTGACTTCATTCATTTATGTAGCATTAGGCAAATGTAACTGTAAAGCTCAGGAGACTGACGCTAGCAATCAGCCTAGAAATTATTAATCTCGAACACATTAGTCCAGATCCTCTCATTTAATATTAGTGAGCAGTCCCATCAAAATCACTGAGACTAACTGTGAGAGTAAGAGTTGCTTGTGCGAGTTAGGGTTTGTACAATCATTATCTTGATTCCTAAAGGTGACACTTCCTATACTAGTTTTTGCTTCTCAGTATTTGGACCAGATCCTGAGCTAGTGCAAACTGGAGTACTCTCATGATGTCAATAGAGTGAAGCTGATTCATGCCAGCTGAGCCACTCTCCACCCCAATCATACATACACTTCTTCCCTCTTAGCTTTCAACAATCTCACTGCTCTACAGCCAAAATGCTTCTGAAATAAATGTAGTCAAACGTTACTAATTCTGGGTCACTGAGAACGAAAATGATGCTTAAAATTGTTGATTGGCTCTAGTTTTCAAGACATGCTATTGGGTCAGTATATACGACCCTTGACTTGGGAATGGCGGAGGCTAAGTGAGTTATAAAGGGAAGGGATCTCAATTTAAACCAGAAATGACTAAAATACATCTTTGACTGGATCTATGACTAAATCTATGACTGGGTTTGGACAGTACTTGCTTTTTAGGCAAAACAATGAATGATGCAATCTGAAGCTGGTATTGCATCATACATGCTATGAATTGCATCATGTTATTCCTAGAAGTCATGGATGATGCAATCATAACAAAGCTTACATCACTCTGCTGAACAAATTGCCCTTTATCAGCTCTAGAAATCATACAGTGTCGTGCTCTCTTATTTGTCAGTGTTTGATTTTGCAAAGGGACACATTTCTGTTTAGCCAAAGTGAGCAGAGATGCCTCGTACTTGTGTGAACAGTGCAGATAACTTCTGCTATGTTTGTGGTGAAGTGACTTTTGCATCACAAAAGCGCAGTATAACCACTATGGCTAAGAAAGCCTATCACCTTTATTTTGGCTGCAAAATTGGAGATCAGGACAAGAGGTGGGCCCCACACATATGCTGCAACACTTGTGCAACAAATCTTCGCCAGTGCTTGAACAGGAAAAGGAAATCTATGCCTTTTGCAGTGCCAATGATTTGGAGAGAGCCAACAGATCATACCAGCAATTGTTACTTCTGCATGGTGCCTCCAGTTGGGAAAGGTGTGTCAAAGAAGAAAAAGTGGACTGTGCATTCTCCAAACATTCCATCAGCTATACGCCCAGTACACCATGGAGAAGGACTGCCGGTTCCTGATGCACCACAATCATTCTCACTTGAGTCAGACGAGGAAGAGGATGAAACTTCTGGTCCTGAACCATCAATGTCACAGGACCCACATTTTCTCCCATCCTCCTCCTCTGAACCACACCTCATAACACAAGGTGAACTGAATGACCTTGTCAGAGTTTTGGAACTACCCAAGAGTAAGGCAGAGCTTTTGGGCTCCAGACTACAGCAGTGGAATCTCCTGGCAGGTGATGTTAGGGTTTCCATGTTCCGTGACCGTCAAAAGGATCTTGTCCCATTCTTCTTCATGGAAGATGATCTTGTAGCCTGCAACAACATCGATGGTGTGATGGCAGCCCTCAACATCGTTCACGATCCAGATGAGTGGAGACTGTTCATTGATTCATCGAAGACGAGTCTTAACGCTGTTTTACTGCATAATGGCAATGTTTTTCCATCAATTTCAGTTGGGCATGCAGTCCATATGAAGGAAACCTATGACAACATGAAACAACTTTTGAGGTACATAAACTATGACCAACATCAGTGGCAGCTTTGTGGCGATTTGAAGGTTGTTGCTCTCTTGCTTGGTCTGCAGACTGGATACACAAAGTACTGCTGTTTTCTCTGCGAATGGGATAGTCGTGCAAGAGATTCCCACTACATCAAGAAAGACTGGCCACTCCGACAGTCATTGGAGCCTGGGAGGAAAAGCGTTCAGCATCCACCACTTGTTGAATCAAGGAAGATTTTGTTACCACCCTTACACATCAAGCTGGGTCTGATGAAGAACTTTGTCAAGGCCATTGACAAAACACAAGCAGCTTTCAAGTACCTCCATGGAAAATTTCCAAGGTTAAGTGAAGCTAAGATAAAGGAAGGTGTCTTTCTTGGTCCTCAGATTTGTGAACTTCTTCGAGATGATGCATTTGACCATGCACTGCATGGCAAGGAAAAAAAGGCATGGAAAGCCTTCCAGTTAGTGGCAATAAATTTTCTCGGAAACAACAAGGCAGACAACTACAGGTTGTTGGTGGAAAACCTCCTCAAGGCATACAAAAGCCTTGGTTGCAACATGTCACTAAAGATACATTTTTTGCACTCTCATCTAGATTTTTTTCCACTGAACTGCGGAGCAGTGAGCGACGAGCACGGCGAGCGATTTCACCAGGACATTGCAACAATGGAGAAATGCTATCAGGGCAAATGGAGCCCATCAATGCTTGCAGACTATTGCTGGACAGTGACAAGAGATGCTCCATTGAATGAATACAAGAGACAAGCCAAGAAGCGCCGAGTAGACACTGAATAGGACTAAACTATGTACATCATAGTTTTTTGCCTTTTGTTTCATAATACATTTTATTTATATAACCCCTTTGCTGATTTTTAAAGTGTGACATAAACAGGACAGGTGAAATAGTATCATGTGAAGCACACCATAAACACATGAAAAGACCTAGGTTTACAATTTATGATTAAAACTCTACTATCTACACAATATACATAGACATAAAATGTAAAAACTTAAATATCTTAGAAACAGTAGCCAATCAGTTGTTTTAATTGTCATATTTGAATTCAGCACATCAAAATACATACTAAATAGCACATTTTATCTCTGAAGCAGACGACTTCTCAAAAATTATAGACCAGTGTTAGTGAGGACCTCTAACCATATCGCTATTTTATGGTTAGAGGTGGACTTTTTGAGCCATAAACTATATTAAAAATGAAAGCGATTTAACTTTGACTTTTACTGCTTTCTTCACGCAAGAATCTTTGTTGAGGAATGTTATTAACAGAATTTAGATAAACCCATGGCATCCTGTCTGGAAGCAATGGCTCTCTCTCAATTTTCAAGTGGAGGAATGTATATCAAGGTTTCAGTTTCCATCTTGGAAATGAAGCCATCTCAAAATGTTTTTTAGCAAAGGTCACTATCACCTTCAGCTCTACTGCCTGCTGATCAAACATTATGAAAGATGCATCACATGCTGAGCTGAAGGCAACTGTGTTTATTGGATGTCCAGGTCAATTATAGCAGAGTGATCAGCCAAATCTGTCATGAAAGGCAGCTATTGTTACAGAAACTTAACCAAAGTAAATATCTATTTTTAATATTTAAAATTACTGATTTTCACACCCAAAACCATGTATAAATAACTGCCTTTGCAAAATAGTTCATTTTAGCATTTGACAGCAATCCACAATGGGGAGAAAGAGTCCTGAAAACATGGAAAAAGTTCCAGTGGATTTCATTCTGCTATCATTTAGAGCCTGCTGGAAATGTTGAGGGATTGATTGCTTTCTATGGAGTATTCCAATATAGTCCATTTGTGTGCGTTGTTTCAGTGCTTTTTTCATTCTTTGGAGCATGCTGCAGGAAAGGGAATTTCTCAGCAACACATGCTGTTCCAACTTCACAATCTCTTCTCCCCCCTCTCACTCCCCAGCATTCGTTGTTTCCTCTGGTGGGCCTGGATGCCATCAGGAAGAACTCCATAGTCTGGTTTCATGGTCCACAAGGTGTAATTTGGGAATGACTCTTTAAACTCAGAATAAATATTGAAATTCCAATATATTAATTTCATTTGGGAGCATGGTTCTCTTCACCTCGGCAATACCCATTTGACAGGCATTTAAAAATTGAAGTAATTCTAAAAGTACAGTTCTTTTAAAAAACTGCTGGAATTGCAGTTACTTCAAAAATCAAGGTTAGGCTGTTAGATTGGTTTTAAATTTGAGAATATCCTAGTCCAGCTTTGATTTTGAGTGACTAATAGAAGGGGTCAAAAGGTAGGTCACAAATAGTTTCACATAAATATGAGTTCACTATATGTGGTCCCCTGTTGTTTGTAGTCAACAAGTAATCAGATTACTGCTGGTCTGTTCATGAAAAAGTCAACAAAACCTAAAAATGTGATGAGTTTTATCACAAATGACTATCCAGCTAAACCACATGCTATAATTCATTGCTTGTTAGTCACTTGTCATTGTTCGTTAATTAGTCATTATCCTGTTTAAAAAAGTTGGCCAGTCAGGAAACAGAACCAATACCATGTGATGTAGATGACCATTCACACACTGTGAATAGTGAACAGCCTAAGAACACAATCCTGCCCCACTAAAATCAATTGCAGCCTTATCATTAACTTCCATGGGACAAGAATCAAGGTCAGTTAACTGTTTGCAAACAACCCCCAGGTTGAAGTTTGATACAGTTGCAAAATACTTAAATAGAGCAACCACGTTCACAGAAATCCAGATCAGTTTTTGAACAATTCACAATCTAAAGAAACCCCAAAGTTTGCTGAGTAAGTTGTTCACAATAAATAACGTGCCCAACTCTGCTCAGGAACATAAAATGGAAAATCCTAGCCTGTGGCTACATAACTGTAATCAGATGCTTCAGTTTGGCAATAATGCCTATATCACAGATTTCTTGAAGGAAAAATGGGGCTAGACAAGCCAGACAGTTTGAAGTTACGTACAGGCCAAAAATATCAGATTAGGGTAGATTTCACACATGTGGGGAAAAGAACTCATTGTTAGTCATATTTAGTTTAAGGAAGGGCAAAGGCCACTGCCATTGGCTTGTGTCTTGTCCTGCCTCGGGGAAAACTCATCTAGCTCTTTGCATTGAAAATTTTGATCTTATCAGTTTGAAAAGTACAACTCTAGGAAAAGTGCTTATGCCTGCTGAAATATTTCCAAATAAATTAGCTTGTCCTAAGTGGTGGACACAGAGTCAACCCCCCCAAATCCAGGCACTCCTTTCATCTCAGGTGCAGGTCACAAAACGGGTGCTTGCTCACATCTCTGGGAAACAGAAACAAAAAGTTTCCCTTTAAAACATTAGAAACCAAACTGCCTTGCCCAGTTCAGTGTAAATGTAAGCTGTACTAGGAGCAAGGAGGGAAAAAAAAAAAAAAGACATACCAGTTAGTTCTAGCCTTGGAATGCTTTCATTGTATGCTCAGGGAGGAAGCCAAACCAAATATTTACAATAATCCTCCTGGGAGTAGCAGAAGAAAGTAAAAGATTGATCCTGCAAACTCTTACTAACATAAGTAGTCTTGGTGCATGTGACCAGCTCCACTGACTTCAGTAGAACTGCTTGTGTAAGAGGTTGCAAGATCTTGCCCTTAATAATCAATGAAAGCAGATTATTAAAGGTTAGAATGAATAATGCAGGAGCCCAATCCTATGAGGTGTTGAACATCTCTGGTAACTTGCTGAGCATCCCTTCCCCCATGATTTCAAGTGTAAGCTCTTTGGAACAGAGACTCTCTCTTACACTCTGTCTAAACTACACCCCCCCGGAGGCTGGGAGTAGGGTATATGGGCTACGCTAGGGAGGCCATTTGTCCAGTTTAAAATGGGACAGTCCTCTTTTTGGGTGGTTTGTCTCCCCTCTGACACAAAACTGGATGTGGTTTCGTCTGGTATTGGAGGGGGGACGCCATTTTGAAGAGCCTACTTCTCAGCCCCTGCTGGTCTGGCCTTGCATGCACTGTTTGTGAGAGGTCATGCTGCTGAGGAGGTGGGGGAGCAGGACACTCCTTAAAGCAGTGTTCCACATGTAGCATGACCTTACATGAACTGTCCATGAGAGGTCATGCCAGTGGGGGCAGGCCCGTGCCATTCATAGCAGTATCTTGCCAGTACATCCTACATTAGTGTTCATGAACCTGCCTCTGTGGCTGACCAGCACCTGCATAATCATGGAATACTACCCTTTTGGGTTTATGTATTCATATTATCCTTGCAATGGGCAAACTATGGGCATACGAGTCCCATTAACAGCCCTGGTGCAGTTTGGAAAGTCTATTCTCTCAAAACCAGCCGTTATTTCAGGGGCATTGTTTATTCCCACCAATTTGGGTGAATCACAGCCCCAATCACCTCACAAACCTCCACCACCACAACCCCAATAGTGGACTTGCCAGTACCAAATTGTTTAGCCACAGACCTGTAACAGTTTGGGGTCGCTGGCTTCCAGATGACTATAGCAACCCCTGTCTGAGCTGGTTTGACCTCCCTCATGCATGTGACCTGATGCTGAAGGGGCAGGGCAAGCTGCTCACAAACCTCCAGCAATGTCTGATTCTTCATGTGAAAGTGCTGGAGCCACTGGTGCTGCTCCCAGGTCTGCATGATGATGTGATCCCACCAGTCTGTGCTTGTTGCCAGTGTTCCCTCGAATTTTTTGCAAGCATGTGCGGAATGAATTTTGTTATGTGCACCAATATGGAGGGGATGTGTGACACATCTCTGGGGCTCTGGAGATGAGGGGTGGGGCTGGAGAAGAGGGGCAGAGGGTTGGGGTCAGGGCTCCGGCGGGGGTGCAGGCCCTGGGGTGGGGCTAGGGATGAGATGTTAGGGGTGCAGGCTGTCCCGGGGCTACCGTGGGGAGAGAGGACTCCCTGCAGCTCTCTCTCCCTGCAGCAGCAGCACCTGGACTGGAGGGGAGAGGCGCCACTCTGCGCCGCAGCAGCTCCAGGGCTGGAGCCGCGGGATATGCGCCTCTCTCCCGGCTGCAGCAGGTCCCGGCCAGGGTTGGGTCCGAGCAAGGGGTGCCTCTCCCTGGGCTGTGGCAGATCTGGGGAGGGGCATCTCTCCCCTGGCCATGGCAGGTCTGGGCCGAAGCTCAGCTGGGCCCGGGGGAGGGACGCCTTTCCCCCTGCTGGGCCAGGCGGCTGGAGGAGGGACACCTCTCCCCTGGCTGCAGCGGGTCCGGACTGGGGGAGAGGCATCTCTCCCCACCATAGCCTGAGCGCCTGCACGGCGCTTAATAGGCTGCTGTGCGGCCAAGCAGCTTAGAGGGAACTTAGCTTGTTGCCCTGCTCCAAAAGCACAATTCTGCATATGGGGAGTCTGTGGCTATGGCAACAGGCATATGCACCATCAACTGGGTGGTATCTGCCAGGTCTATATCACCCTCCAAGAGGTGGCTTTAATAGGACAAATACCACCACGGAATGTCCGCCAGCATTTCAAGAATTCTCTGCCTGACTCCTGAAATAGGACTGAAAGCACAAGCTCTTCCATCCACGCTGCTGGCTCCAGTTGCTGGGAGCGTGCAGACTCAGAAACATCTCGGCTGGGTGTGTCCACAGGCTAAGACAACTTCTGTTCAAGTGCCACTGGATGGTCAGATGAGCAAAGGCCTAGAGCATGTTGAGATTCCCTCTGTGACCTCTTTCTACTCGGCTTCCGAACCAGCTCCCCTGAGGAGTCTCTTTCCCTGTCTGAGCCCTCAGAAGCCTTTATTATGCCCAGGTATTCCTTAACTCATTAATGGCTGGCCCTGAGGTAATTAACTACTCTCACTGGATCTGAGTTGACTCATTTTCCTTAGCGGAGCCTGTCACAGATAGGCTGGTCGCTGAGTCCCCTCAAATGGCCAGCCCCCGTAACAAGAGGCACACCCAGCTGATCCTTTTCTAACTCCTTCCTGACTTAAATGAATTCTCCATAAATGTTAAAATATCAAATGATAGGACCAGCCCCTGCCCCAGATACAGTAATCTACATGACATCTTACATAACATGTAATATTCCTACTGATTTATCCTCCCAGCGATTGGGTTTTTTCCTAGGGTGTCCGTTGCCATCATATCTAAGCACTAAGATGCATATTGTGCCAGACCAGCCGCTGCACACCTTTATTTTGTACTTTATTTCTTCCATCTTGCCCCAGTCTTGTACTCCAGGTAGTGCCTTGTCCTTGAAACCCTAAGACATGCACACAGCTTTACTGAATGTGCACTTAGTGGGACTACTCCCATGAGCAGAGTTCCTCACATGCATGTGTTACAGACCTGGCTGAGTCCCCCTGGCTGATGATCACTAGTCTTTTGTAAATGGACCCAACCTTTGGATCTCACATGCTTCCAAGCCAGCTTGGTCTGGGCAGAATCTAGTCACTGTTTCTAGCTCTGGGCAGCTAAGGTTATGTCTACACAGCAATTAAACATCCTCAGCTGGCCTGGCTCAGCTGACTCGGGCTCGCCGTGCACGGGCTGCCGGACTGTAAAATTGCTGCATAGACATTCGGGCTTGGGCTGGAGCCTAAGGGCTGGGACCCCATATGGGAGCTGGTCCAGCCTAAGCCCAAATGTTTACCCAGCAATTTTTAGCCCTGCAGCCTGAGCCCAAATCAGCTGATCTGGGCCAGTTGCAGCTGTGCTATGGGTCTTTTGTTCCAGTGTAGAGGTATCCATAATACACTCCTGAGTGCAAACTCCTTGTCTAGCACCCTTCCTTGGGCTGTGGGACTCTTCAGTCCCACTGCCCTTGGCACTGAAACCAGTGCCGCCGCCGCCCCCCCACCCCGCTCCCCAACCTCCCTAGTTGCCTATGTGCACTGGTTTATAGTTTAACTCTTTGGGGACCACGTGGTAGATAAAAAAGAGGAACACAGGATTTGCACAGGAGTTTCTTAACCACAATAAATGTTACCCTGAAAACATACCAGAATCACAGATCTTTGGGCAAACAACAAAAGTCTATATGATGTCTCCCCAAGTCCATACTCATCCTTGAGAGTCCTAGGCCAGTTGCTGTGTCAGGTAGCTAGGCCTCCCCTTCAGTCCTTCTGTGTCAGGCATTGGTCACCTAGCAAGAGAAAGGGAGAGTTCTGGTCAAGTGCTTAGCGGGGTAGTCCCAGCCTACCTGGAGTCCAGACTGGGAAAACTAGTTCTCTTCAGCCTGGCTCTTCTCTTTAGAAAAACTAGTGTTCTAGGAGTGGTCCCCTTAACTGGAAGACAATCACAGGGATCACTCTTATGTCAGTTCATCAGGTTGTTGTCAGGCATTATAATAAACTGGTCTTGATGTATCCTTTACATCTCTAAGCAGTTACAGCTACATTCTCAATGTGTAGGTCACATTCTTCAAAACAGTGGTTACAATGTCAATTGAAAATCACAGTTTGGGACAGACATGTACATACATATACCAATCCATCACAGCATGTGTCCAGGATTGGGTCGTTCGTTTGTAAGCTTCTTGGGGTAGGGGGCATGTCTCAGTTACTCTGTGTAAGGTCCATGTTAGTAGATTTGCAATGCCTACAGTCACCCCTGGTAGATTCTGGCCCCCAAGCAGGCTTTGCATTTGTGTCCCAGCATGCTGTTTTGCCTCTGTTTTAGGCTTCATTTAATATTTTCTATCTGAAATGATGACAAGCATCAAGAACAAACTCAGCAAAAGCAATAGTCTCACTTATTGGGGTGTTCAAGGAATCTTATAGTGTTATGTCACTTTTCACAAGATGGGGGTAAAAATATAGGCGCTAATGTAATCTTGATCTTTCAAAAAAGAGGGAGAAGGGAAGGAAATTAATTACCATCTTGCAAATGTTTATTTTTTAAAGTACTTTACAGTTTGTGGTAAGGTTTGCTTTCTTATGTGTGTGTTCCATGGCTAGCTGGTTCCTATCACTTCATGCAGGGGATGCACAATTCAGTCTTTTGTGTCAATGACAAGCTGTGCAGACAGTCATGACAATTTTCTACACTACAGGGTGCCTCTGTTCTTTGTCTGTCTTAATTGATGTTAGGTCATTTTGCACAAGTCCTCTCAGGTAATAAAGTAAATATACTTCCATTGCATAGCCTCTGATTGATATTAGATATAGCAATTGACCACTTTTTCATTCCTATAGTATATAGCTGTCTCATGTGCAGGAGATGTAAAATACATGTATGCAAAAGTAAGACCATAGAATCATAGAATCTCAGGGTTGGAAGGGACCTCAGGAGGTCATCTAGTCCAACCCCCTGCTCAAAGCAGGACCAACCCCAACTAAATCATCCCAGCCAGGGCTTTGGCAAGCCTGACCTTAAAAACCTTGTAGGAAGGAGATTCCACCACCTCCCTAGGTAACCCATTCCAGTGCTTCACCACCCTACTAGTGAAAAGGTTTTTCCTAATATCCAACCTAAACCTCCCCCTCTGCAACTTGAGACCATTACTCCTTGTTCTGTCATCTTCTACCACTGAGAACAGTCTAGATCCATCCTCTTTGGAACCCCCTTTCAGGTAGTTGAAAGCAGCTATCAAATCCCCCCGCATTCTTCTCTTCTGCAAGATAAACAATCCCAGTTCCCTCAGCATCTCCTCATAAGTCATGTGCTCCAGCCCCCTAATCATTTTTGTTGCCCTCCGCTGGACTCTTTCCAATTTATCCACATCCTTCTTGTAGTGTGGGGCCCAAAACTGGACACAGTACTCCAAATGAGGCCTCACCAGTGCCGAATAGAGGGGAATAATCATGTCCCTCGATCTGCTGGAAATGCCCCTAGTTATACAGCCCAAAATGCCGTTAGCCTTCTTGGCAACAAGGGCACACTGTTGACTCATATTCAGCTTTTCGTCCACTGTAACCCCTAGGTCCTTTTCTGCAGAACCGCTGCCCAGCCATTTGGTCCCTAGTCTATAGCAGTGCATGGGATTCTTCCATCCTAAGTGCAGGACTCTGCACTTCTCCTTGTTGAACCTCATCATATTTCTTTTAGCCCAATCCTCTAATTTGTCTAGGTCCCTCTGTATCCTATCCCTACCCTCCAGCGTATCAACCACTCCTCCCAGTTTAGTGTCATCTGCAAACTTGCTAAGCAGGGCCGGCTCTAGGATTTTTGCCGCCCCAAGCAAAAACAAATTTGGTTGCCCCCGCCCCGTTTTTTTCTTACCCCACCCCCGCTCAACTCCGCCCCTTCCCCAAATCCCCAGCCCTGCCTCCTCCCTCCAGGCTCTCAAGACTGGGAGGGAGGGGGAGCAGCGGCGTGCGAATCAGCTGGTTTGCGCGCTGCGGCCGCTCGGGAATTCCCCCTCCAGCAGCGGCGCACGAATCAGCGTGCGAGCCAGCGGCGGCAGCGGAGGTGAGCTAGGGCGGCCGGGGCACATTTTTAGGGGCAGCATGGCTGGCGACAGAATGCCGCCCCTAGAAACGTGCCGCCCCAAGCACCAGCTTGTTTTGCTGGTGCCTGGAGCCGGCCCTGTTGCTAAGGGTGCAGTCCACACCATCCTCCAGATCGTTGATGAAGATATTGAACAAAACCGGCCCCAGCACCGACCCTTGGGGCACTCCACTTGATACCGGCTGCCAACTAGTCATGGAGCCATTGATCACTACCCGTTGAGCACGAGCATCCAGCCAGTTTTCTATCCACCTTACCGTCCATTCATCCAGCCCATACTTCTTTAACTTGCTGGCAAGAACGCTGTGCGAGACTGTATCAAAAGCTTTGCTAAAGTCAAGAAATAGCACATCCACTGTTTTCCCCTCATCCACAGAGCCAGTTATCTCATCATAGAAGGCAATTAGGTTAGTCAGGCATGACTTGCCCTTGGTGAATCCATGCTGACTGTTCCTGATCACTTTCCCCTCCTTTAAGTGGTTCAGAATTGATTCCTTGAGGACCTGTTCCATGATTTTTCCAGGGACTGAGGTGAGACTGACTGGCCTGTAGTTCCCCGGATCTTCCTTCTTCCCTTTTTTAAAGATTGGCACTACATTCGCTTTTTTCCAGTCATCCGGGACCTCCCCCGATTGCCATGATTTGTCAAAGATAATGGCCAATGGCTCTGCAATCTCATTGGCCAACTCCTTTAGCACCCTCAGATGCAGTGCATCCGGCCCCATGGACTTGTGCTCGTCCAGCTTTTCTAAATAGTCCCGAACTACTTCTTTCTCCACAGAGGGCTGGTCACCTCCTCCCCATACTGTGCTGCGGAGTGGAGCCGCCTGGGAGCTGACCTTGTCTGTGAAGACAGAGGCAAAAAAAGCATTGAGTACACTAGCTTTCTCCACATCCTCTGTCACTAGGTTCCCTCCCTCATTCAGCAAGGGGCCCACACTTTCCTTGACTTTCTTCTTGTTGCTGACATACCTGAAGAAACCCTTCTTGTTACTCCTAACATCTCCGGCTAGCTGCAACTCCAAGTGTGATTTGGCCTTCCTAATTTCACTCCTGCATGCCTGAACAATATTTTTATACTCCTCCCTAGTCATTTGTACAATCTTCCACTTCTTATAAGCTGCTTTTTTGTGTTTAAGACGAGCAAGGATTTCACTGTTAAGCCAAGCTGGTCGCCTACCATATTTACTTTTCTTTCTACACTTCGGGATGGTTTGTTCCTGCAACCTCAATAAGGATTCTTTAAAATACAGCCAGCTTTCCTCGACTCCTTTCCCCCTCATGTTATTCTCCCAGGGGACCTTGCCCATCAGTTCCCTGAGGGAGTCAAAGTCTGCTTTTCTGAAGTCCAGGGTCTCTGTTCTACTGCTCTCCTTTCTTCCTTGTGTCAGGATCCTGAACTCGACCATCTCATGGTCACTGCCTCCCAGGTTCCCATCCACTATTGCTTCCTCTACTATTTCTTCCCTGTTTGTGAGCAGCAGGTCAAGAAGAGCTTTTCCCCTAGTTGGTTCCTCCAGCACTTGCACCAGGAAATTGTCCCCTACACTTTCCAAAAACTTCCTGGATTGTCTGTGCACCGCTGTATTGCTCTCCCAGCAGATATCGGGGTGATTAAAGTGACCCATGAGAACCAGGGCCTGTGATCTAGTAACTTCCGTTAGTTGCTGGAAGAAAGCCTCGTCCACCTCATCCCCCTCGTCTGGTGGTCTGTAGCAGACTCCCACCATGACATTACCCTTGTTGCTCACACTTCTAAATTTAATCCAGAGACTCTCAGGTTTTTCTGCAGTTTCATACTGGAGCTCTGAGCAGTCATACTGCTCTCTTACATACAACGCAACTCCCCCACCTTTTCTGCCCTGCCTATCCTTCCTGAACAGTTTATATCCATCCATGACAGTACTCCAATCATGTGAGTTATCCCACCAAATCTCTGTTATTCCAATTACATCATAATTCCTTCACTGTGCCAGGACTTCCAGTTCTCCCTGCTTGTTCCCCAGGCTTCTTGCATTTGTGTATAGGCATTTAAGATAACTCACCGATCGTCCTGCTGTCCCAGTATTGGGCAGGAGCCCTTCCCTCTTGCACTCACCTACTTGTGCTTCCTCCCGGTATCCCACTTCCTCATTTACCTCGGGGACTTTGGTCTCCTTCCCGCGGTGAACCTAGTTTAAAGCCCTCCTCACTAGGTTAGCCAGCCTGCTTCCAAAGATGCTCTTCCCTCTCTTCGTCAGGTGGAGCCCGTCTCTGCCTAGCACTCCTTCTTCTTGGAACACCATCCCATGGTCAAAGAATCCAAACCCTTATCTCCGACACCATCTGCGTAACCATTCGTTGACTTCCACGATTCGACAGTCTCTACCCCGGCCTTTTCCTGCCACAGGGAGGATAGATGAGAACACCAGCATCTCTCTGGTCTGTGCCATTTGGTTCTCAGATTTTGATGCTGGCCTTCCCTTTCCAGGGGAGAGCAAATTAAAACAGCTTTATGGAAAAAGAAAAGAGGAATATTTTTTCCTTCCTTGTTGGATTATTTTCCCTTAGGGCTCAGCAAAAGAACAGTGCACTGCATACTGAATATGCAATAGATGGTTCTGCTTTTGCTAAACCACAGCAAGGTCTCTGATAGGCTGCCATGTGTTTAAAACAATCTTCTAAAAAGCATGTTTAAAAAAAAAACAAATATATTCCAGCAGATGGCTGAGGGAAAGGTTTTTTTTTATGGTCCAGTCCAAACACCATTGAAACCAGTGGAAATCTTTCCACTGAAGTCAATGGGCATTGGATCAGACCTTTAAAGAGTCATTCTTGAGTACTGTACTGGGGCTACCAAAACCAAGGCAGAGGGGGGTTTGTGGCAAATCCAAATATAACTAGGGCATCTGGATTTTGGTGAGTGCAACAGAACCCAATAAATACCCACTGAATTCTGTTTGAAGACATTCATATATAAGATTTGTAAAAAAGCTAAGGTTACTTTGGTTTTCTGCCTTGGAGGATTGCTAGCCCCTTTGCTGATCGTCACCATCCTACTCAAATTATGTCTGTGGCATCTTTGCTCCAGCTTCTCTTTATGCAGTCTCTTCAATGCCAGCACTTCATTGCCCCTGTACTCCTACTTTCTCTGTTGTGTTAACTTCTTTGCTGCTTTTTGGACTCCTTCAGGAATAGTGGTGCCAGACCCACAGATCTCTGGTTCTTCTGTTCCTTCTTCCTGTGATCTCTAAGGTGGCCAAACCCTCCTCTGAGTCCTCTTCCTAAATTAGCTCTGCCGTCAGCCCTCTATGTTCTCAGTTTCTTCCTGTGATCCCTGTAGTGCCAGTCCATTCACATCTCTGGTTCCAAAGGTGCCAGCTTCTTTGCTATTCTTATATTCTCTCTTACTCCCATAGTCATGTTTCGGATCCTTTACCTTCCTGCTAATATTTGCAGACAACAAAAGTGCTAGATATAATTAACTAAATATAATCAACCAGACGTGGAGCTTAAAAGTTGTTTGGTTCTATATTATATTATTTTCTTCCTGTATTATTCAAATGAAAGGCTCATACATAAATGATATCAGAGCCATCCCTAGGGTACGGTGAATTGGAGCAACCGCCCTGGGCTCCACGCTTTGGGGAGTCTCCACAGGAGGCAGGGAGGTGAAGCAGAAGGTGGGTAGGCAGGGTGAGGACGTGAATGGGGAGATGAATGGCAGGTGGGCAGGGCAGGGAGCAAAGAGGAGCCCTCCTTACCAGAACCTCCCACTCCCCCCAGTGCCTCTTGCCCACCATCAGGCCCCACCGATCAGCGCTTCCCTCTCAGTGCATACCATGGAGTAGATGTTTCACTTGCGGCGTCAGGAGGTGCTGGGGGGGACGGGAGAGGAGCAAGGATGCAGCACGCTTGGGGGAGGGGGCGGAAGTGGGTGGGGAAGACGCAGGGAGCGGGTAGGAAGAAGCAGGGTTGTGGGTAATCCACCTCGGCGAGTGGAATAACATTTGATGCGCCCCCGCTGGAGTGCCGCAGCACTAGTGTAGACGCCCTGGTCTGTTAATGCGCTGTGATCGGCCTTCAGAAGCAGGCGCGGCTCTATGATTTGTGCCGCCCCAAGCACGGCAGTCAGGCAGCCGTCAGCGGCATTTCTGCGGGCGCTCCGCCAGTCCTGTGCTGTCGGCAGACCCGCCGCTGAATTGCCACTGAATCCGCGGGAATGGTGGACCTCCTGCAGAAATGCTGCCCTCACGGCGATGGTCACACCGTCCCCCGCGGCTTGCCACCCCAGGCACACGCTTTCTGCACTGGTGCCTGGACTCGGCCCTGTGCAGAAGTGTCCCAAAATAACTGTTCTAGCCACTCTGGTCATCACTTTGAACTCTACTGCCCTGCCCTCAGCTGACCAACCATCGGACCTGCCCTTTAAATTCTTTGGGAATTTTGAAAATCCCCTTCCTGTTTGCTCAGCCAGGCATTGAGTGCTCTCAGCGAATCTTTCCAGGTGACCATGCCTCCACATGCCAGGTGATGCCCAGTATGGAGCAATGGCAATGGGCTGGACCTCATCAGTGTTTGCGGGGAGAAGCTGTCCAGTCCCAGCTGCGCTCCAGCCATAGGAATTATGATACCTTCGGGCAGACATCAAGGGACATGATGGAAAGGGGCCATGCCCGGGACACACAGCAGAGCAGGATTAAAGTGAAGAAGCTGCGGAATGCCTACTGCAAAGCCTACGAGGCAAACAGTCGCTACAGTGGTGCCTCCATGACCTACTGTTTCTACAAAGAGCTGGATGCGATACTTGGGGGCCACCCCACCTCCACTCCGAGGACCACCATGGACACTTCTGAGCCCAGTTCAACAAGGCAGGAGGAGGAGGAGGAAAGCGGGAGTGAGGGTGCTGAGAAGGAGGAAGACACCCATATATCCCTAGATGCATGCAGCCAGGAGCTGTTCTCAAGCCAGGAGGAAGGTAGCCAGTCACGGCGGCCAGTGCTTGGGAAAGGACAAACACCAGAGGAGGTTCCCGGTAAGCGGCTTTTATTTTGGGAAGGAAGTTATTCGGTGCGGGCTCTTGCGGGGAGGAGGGTTAGGGCTGCATGCATGCCTAGATGTGGAAGAGGGCATTGACGTGCTCTCTCACATTGCGGCAATCGGCCTCAGTGATCTCGTCAAAGGTCTCATCCAGAAGTTGGGCAATATACTTGTGCAGGTTTCTTGGGAGAGCCAGTGTGGTCCTTGTCCCAGTCATGCTAACATGCGCCACTGTGCCATGAGGGGCAGGAGAGCCATTGCGGCACACAGGCAAGCTGCATATGGGCCAGGGCGGAAGCTGCGTTCTAGTAGAAGACCCTCCCTTTCTTCCCAGGTCACCCTCAGCAGCGAGATATCTTCCAGGATGAATTCCTGTGGAAAATGTGGGGACAGTATTTAGTATAGGGCCCCCCTGTGGCTGTTAGCTCTCCCCAAGCCACAGAAATCCAGAGGACAGTATGGCTGTGAAACAATCAGTCCCCCTTGACCCTGTGCTTACTCACCATTTTGGGGGATCCCGTGGGTTATGTGCACTCGCTTTGGGACTGAATCATTGCTCTGTCTGGTGTGAACAATGCTGCCTCTGTTAAGTGTTGCATTTTGCCTTTACAGATGCAACCTTGAGATCTCAGCCGTCTGTGTTATCACCGGCCGAAAGACTTAAAAGAATTAGGAGGAGGCCATGTAGAAGCAAAGAAGACATACTGCAGTCCCTTAACGAGAATCTAAAAGTGCAGGAGTTGAGGGAGAGTGAAAGGAGGATCCACCGGCACAAAAGCGCGGAGCTCCAGCAGCAAAGCACGGATTGGCTGATAAGCATCATGGAGCACCAAGCGAACTCTATCCAGGCGCTCGTAGCCATGCAGGCGGAGCACTACCGTGCCCCCCCCCCCCCCGCAGCCCTTTTCCCAAAACTCTTGTGCCTCCATGTTACCTCCAACCCACTTTCCCCAACATCCGGGTTCTTATCGCCACCAGCTGCCTCCAACACCTGTAGCTTCACCACTCAGCCCTGAAAACCATAACCCTTACCCACTGCACTCAACCCCCATCACCATGCATTATAGCCAGCCTGAAGTGCAGCACTCATTGCACAGCACTCCAGACAGGAAGGCTGAGTATGAGAACAGGACATATGCAAATCTGTGATTGTACCATTCCCCACCCCACCCCCCCCCCTTGCCCTTTCTGTTTCCCAAGCAGTTGTTTCTTTTCAAAAAATGAAATTTCTTTTCAATAAATGGATTTTTTGGCTTTGAAAACATTCTTTATTATTGCATAAAGTAAAAGATCCCTTAGCCCGGGAAAGCAACATGCACTGCAAGTCAGCGTAGCAAACACAGGTTCCTAATAACATTGGAACCACTGCACTTCACTCCCGTGCAGGGCACCTGACATTACTGGTGGCTTCCAGCCTCAAATTGCTCCCTCAAGGCATCCCTAATCGTTGTAGCCCCACGCTGGACCCCTCTATTAGCCCTGCTCTCTGGCTGTTCAAATTCAGCCTCCAGGTGTTGAACCTATGCCTGAGTGAATCTTTCCCCCTTCCCTTCACATATGTTATGGAGGGTACAGCACGCAGATATAACCGTGGGGATGTTGTCATCGGCTAGGTCCAGCTTCCCGTACAGAGAGCGCCAATCGCCCTTTAAACGTCCAAAAGCACATTCCACAGTCATTCTGCACCGGCTCAGCCTGTTGTTGAACCGCTCCTTGCTGCTGTCAAGGCTCCCTGCGTAGGGTTTCACGAGCCACAGCATTAAAGGGTAAGCGGGGTCTCCAAGGATCACAATGGGCATTTTGACTTCCCCTACGGTGATCTTCTGGTCTGGGAAAAAAGTCCTGGCTTGCAGCTTCCTGAACAGGCCGGTGTTCCGAAAGATGCATGGGTCATGCACCTTTCCAGGGCAGCCTGTGTTAATGTCAATGAAACGCCCACGGTGATCCACAAGCACCTGGAGAACCATAGAGAAATACCCGTTCCGATTAACGTACTCAAAGGCTATGTGGGCTGGTGCCAGAATTGGAATATGCATCCCATCTATCACCCCTCTGCAGTTAGGGAAACCCATTTGTGCAAAGCCAACCATAATGTCATGCACATTATCCAGAGTCATGGTTCTTGTGAGCAGGATGTGATTAATGGCCCTGCAAACTTGCATCAACATGATTCCAACGGTCGACTTTCCCACTCCAAACTGGTTAGCGATCTATTGGTAGCTATCTGGAGTTACCAGCTTCGAGACAGCAATAGCCACCTGCTTTTCCACCGTCAGGGCAGCTCTCAATCTTGTGTCCTTGCACTGCAGGATGGGGGCGAGCTCCTCACACAGTCCCATGAAAGTGGCTTTTCTCATCTGAAAGTTCTGCAGCCACTGCTCGTCATCCCAGACTTGCAGGACGATGTGATTCCCATCACGCAGTGCTTGTTTCCCAAGCCCAAAAGCGGCATTCCATGGTGGCGAGCATGTCCATGAATGCCACAAGTAATCTTGTGTCGTATGCATTATCGAGTCGATATCATCGTTGGAGTCCTCACTGTCAGTTTGGATGTTAAGGAGTAACTCGACTGCCAGACGTGATGTGCTGGTGAGACTCGTCAACATATTCCTCAGCAGTTCGGGCTCCCTTCCCGCAGACTGAAAGGGAAGACAGAGCGCGCAGTACAAAAAAACATTGAAAGATGGCGCCAAATGTGGACGGAAGCACAGGGATTGCTGGGATGCGAACCGATGCATCTTTGGGGCTTTGGGACAGGACCCAGAATGCCCTGCATTCCCCGTCCCCTTCCCACAAGCGCCAGCACCAGAATGGGAAGAGGTGCTCTGTGGGATAGCTGCTCATAATGCACTGCTCCCAATGCTGCTGCAAGTGCTGCAAATGTGGCCACGCCAGTGCGCTTTCAGCTGTCAGTGCGGACAGACTGCAGCGCTTTCCCTACTGAGCTCTACGAAGGCTGGTTTTACTCAAAGCACTCTACATCTGCAAGTGTAGCCATGTCCTAAGAAACAGCAAACTAATTTTGACACCATCACCAATGATCTCCACTTTGTGCATGTAAACTTCACTCGCTCATTCTGAAAACTGGACTGTTTATTTTCATTGATTCCCTAATAACTGCAATGGATGATCTTTGCATGTTGTGTGCAGAAGAAAAGGAACAAAACTGGAAAGGCAGATTTGATGTAGAGCTACTAGCATCATGCTACACTTTTACCACTGACTTCAATGGGGCCAGGATTTCACTCCTGGCATTGAGCTTATGGTGACTTTGGGTGCTTTTAGGATGCCCAGAAAATTGGAAGGCTTTTAGTAGTGGGCACATTTGAAATATGTCACTATATGTTTTTGTAGGTCTATTCTATAGATCGTTCTGCCATGTGAAATCTGATCACAGGAATAGGTTATTTAGTATCTTTCCACATAGACAAATAAAATTGATTTATTCTTAACTAACTACAGTAACTCCTCACTTAGTCAGCCCAGTTAATGTTGTTTCATTCTTACGTTGCTGATCAATTAGGGAACATTCTCCTTTACAGTTGTGAAATGCTCCCTTCTAACCTCGTTTGCAGGCTATCGATGGCAGTTCAGCTGTCCCTTCCCCCGCTGCCATGTGCTGATCTCTGAGACTCCTGCCTGCTTGCTGTGGGGGGGGAGGGGGGAAGGAGGGGAAGAAAGCGGGGGGGGGTTAATGTCAGTGTGCCTGCTTGCTGTGTGGGGGGAGGGGAAGAAGAGGGGGGCTAATGTCCCCCTGCACCTTGCTTAACCCATCTTTCATAGAGCGGGAAACACACGAGGGCGGGAGCTGCTGCCTTAGGCAGAAGCTGCAGCTGCGGGGCTTGCTGATCTAATTAACAAGGCAGTGTACTTCTGACCCCACTCTTGATACCTATTGGAAATGCGCATCTCTGTCTCTGAAACACATCTTTCCTGCTGGCTTGTAGAATGTGAGAGTTAACCCTTGAGGGCTCAATGAAGGCATTCCCTGGGAAATTCCCACCCTCTGACTCCTTCACCTCAACCAAGCTACACTATCATCATCACTGTGTACCAGTATTCAATTGTTTGTTTAAAACTTGTAGTGTTTCTGTGTGTGTGTGTGTGTGAGTGTAATATAGTCTTTTGTCTGGTGAAAAAAATTTCCCTGGAACCTAACCCCCTTATTTACATTCATTCTTATGGGGAAATTGGATTCGTTTAACATCGTTTCGCTTAATGTCCCATTTTCCAGGAACATAACTACAACGTTAAGTGAGGAGTTACTATATCCTAATTTTTTTGGCTTAGAGAATAATTTTTGATCTTCGAGGTACCCTTCCAGTATGCTAGCAAAAAGAAAATTCTTGTGGTACAAAAATAAAATGCGGTGATGTTTTTTCCCCCATATGGATGCAATAAAGAATATTTCTGGTGGCCCAGCCATTACACACATGAATAGTTTTTGACAGGGAAAATAATCACAGATTAAGTTGGGTTTTGGCAATAATCCAGTAACTGAAACCTTTTTACAAGGCAATTGCTTTAATGCATATTTTTCCACAGAAATTGCCATTTAAATTATGTTAATGTTTTTCTGTTTTTATATACTGATTGCTTTCTCATTTCTGCATTATTTATTGGATTGAGTATGCTGGCATTTTCTCATGATAATTTTTGGGGGGAATGGGAAGAATGCATTTGTCATGATGAAATAACAAAAGTCATAGCATTGTGGAAAAATAATGAAAATTCAAACATTTGAATGAAATCAGGTGTACTTTAAAAGTAATTTCATCTATTTTTTGCAATTTAAATTGTTTTTTGCATTCCAATGTTGTTTGAAATAAGTCTGTTAAATATTATGTAAGAGTGTGCAGAATTACTGTAGCTCTGCATGTCTAGTCTAAGGTATTTATATAGCCTTTATTGCCATAGTATATGAGTGCCTTGCTACTGTTAATGTATTATTCTGTTAATGCCCTTGTCCGGTAAGGAAGTATCATCCCCAATTCACAGATGGGAAACTGAGGCACAGACTGAGTAAATGACTTGCTCAAAGTCAAACAGGAAGTTTGTGTTGAAGTAGGGCACTGAACCCAGGCCTACTCCTAGGCTAGTGCCCTAATGGCTTGCCCTTACTTCCTCTCCTTATCCAAAGCCCATTGAAATCCACAGAACAAATCCCATTGACTTCATTGGATTTTGGCTCAGGCCCCACACAAAGGCCTGCTTCTGCAACTTTTACCTATGTGAAATGTCCTTTCACAGGTCAGCACTCCCACTAGCTTCCATGCAAGAGTTGCAGGGTGATATCTTAACATGCCACAACAACTTTATTACCTCTCATGAAATAATGCAATTTTAAAGTTACATTTTAAGACAGAGCATGGGGAGCATGCAGAATGGTTAATTTAGAGTTCTAGCTATATCAGGTGAAAATCAGGACACTAAATATAGACTAACGGAATAGTGCTATCCTCTATATGATTCTGCTTCAAGACACACATTGAGTCCCATCTTCTAATGTGAAACTTAAGATCAAGGGAAAGTCTGTTAGTCTATAAGGTGCCACAGGACCCTTTGTCGCTTCTGCAGATCCAGACTAGCACGGCCACCCCTCTGATACTTAGGCCTGGTCTACACTAGGACTTTATGTCGAATTTAGCAGCGTTAACTCGATTTAACCCTGCACCCGTCCACATTACGAAGCTATTTATTTCAACAGAAATGGCTCTTTAATTCGATTTCTGTACTCCTCCCCGACGAGGGGAGTAGCGCTAAATTCGACATGGCCATGTCGAATTCGTGTTACTGTGGACGGAATTCGACGCTAATAGCTCCGGGAGCTATCCCACAGTGCACCACTCAGTGGACGCTCTGGACAGCAATCCGAGCTCGGATGCTCTGACCAGCCACTCAGGAAAAGCCCCGGGAAAATTTGAATTCCTTTTCCTGTCTGGCCAGTTTGAATCTCATTTTCTGTTTGGACATCGTGGCGAGCACAGCAGCACTGGCAACGATGCAGAGCTCTGCAGCCGTGGTGACCATGACATCGCAGAATAGGAAGAGAGCACCAGCTTGGACTGATCGGGAAGTCTTGGACCTGATCGCTGTGTGGGGCGATGAGTCCGTGCTTTCGGAGCTGCAATCCAAAAGACGGAATGCGAAAATTTATGAGAAGATTTCCAAGGCAATGGTGGAGAGAGGATACGTCTGGGATGCAATGCAGTGCTGCGTGAAAATCAAGGAGCTGCGACAGGCATGCCAAAAAACCAAAGAGTCCAACGGACGCTCCGGATCGCAGCCACACACATGCCGTTTTTACGAGGCACTGCATGCTATGCTCGGTGGTGCTACCACCACTACACCACCAGTGTCCGTGGACTCTGACGACGGGGTCTTATCTACGGCCACATCGTCTGACATTTTCGCAGACGGTGAAGAGGAGGAAGGAGAGGAGGAGGACGAGGCAGTCGACAGCGCTTTCAACGCTGATTTCGCTGACAGCCAGGATCTGTTCATCACCCTCACCGAGCTCCCCTACGAACCCTCCCAAAGCACCAGCCCAGACCAGGACCCAGGCGAAGGATTGTCAGGTCGGTGTTTTAAATATTTATTTTGAATAGAATAGGCATTGGTTTCTTATCAATGTGTTTTTATTGCTTGCTTTGCAATAGGCGCTTCAGTTTTCAATCTTTTCAAAGGCAACTACTCGAATAGTCTGTCAATATGTATGGGGATAGAGGAGAAATCCCCATCGGAGATCTCCGCGAAACTCTCCTGTAGGTACAGTGAAAGCTTTTGCATCAGGTTCCCAGGGAGAGCGGCCTTACTATCTCCTCCATGGTAGGATACTTTTCCGCGCCATGCAAGCTGCAGGTACCCTGATATCATTGCCTTGCATAGCATGGCGGCATATGGCCCCGGGGTTTGCTTGCATTCACGCAGCATGCGGTCTTTCTCTGTCTCCGAAATCCTCATCAGAGTGATATCAGTCATGGTGCCCTGGTTTGAATGGGTGTTTTTGTTAGTATAGTGACTCCTTGATTTTTCCTTTAAAGAACGACAACCGGCGGTTGGCAGATATGCGGGTGGGTGGTAGCAGTGAGGCTAACCGCGGAAACTTTGCGGAGCGCCGGCAGGGAGAGTTCCCTGAACCGGCCACGCGGAGGGGATGGGGAGGCTAGGCGAGCCGTTAACACACAGGCGTGCACAGGCAGGGAGAGCTCGCTGGACCGGCCACGCGGAGGGGGTGGGGAAGGTAGGCGAGCCGTTAAAACACAGCGGGTCGCAGGCAGGGAGAGTTCCCGGTACCGGCCCCGCGGAGGGGGTGGGGAGGGTAGGAGAGCCGTTAGCACACAGCCGTGCGCAGGCAGCCAAAGTTCCCTGGAACGGCCACGCGGAGGGGGTGGGGAAGGTAGGCGAGCAGTTAAACCACGGCGGGTCGCGGGCTGGGAGAGTTCCCGGTACCGGCACCATGGAGGGGGTGTGAGGGGAAAACGTGTGTGTGAGCCCTTGTAGCCGAGCGGTTTTGCCGGCATCAGGAACTGGCCACCGCTAGGAGCTGTGCTTGAAACATGGGAGTACCGCACTGCTGTGAAGTTAGGTCACAGCAGTCCAAAGGCACTGGCTTACCATGGTCTCCAGTGAGCAGTTTTGCAGTGTCCAGGTCCGCTTGGGTGATCTGAACACCAGGACCCCTGGCAGTTAATACAAATACATAATATTCGACCTTGTACTGAGTGCACATGTGATAGGTAGTATGCATGGTCTTGTTCACAGGGAAAGAGTATAGGCATTGTTCGGGAAAATGTATCTTTCTGAGGAATTCACTCCCTTTCTCCCATCCCACAGCTGCGAGTGTCTCCCTCCCTACCCGTGGATCGCCCTCCCAGAGGCTTGCGCAGATCAGGCGGCGCAAAAAAAAAAACCCGGGACGACATGTTTTCGGAACTGATGGTCTGTTCCCGAAATGATGCTGCACAGCGGAGAGAGGACATCTGAAGGTCCGAGCGAGCAGTCAGCGAACGGGAGCAGAGGGCCTAAGCTCGCGAGGACAGGTGGCGGTTGGAAGATCAGCAGACGACTCAAACGCTGCTTGGACTAATGCGGGAGCAAACTGATACGCTCCGCCGCCTTGTTGACGTTCTGCAGGAACGGAGAATGGAGGAAAGGGCACCTCTGTATGTTCTTTCCAACCGCCCTCCCCTGCCACAAAGTCCAATTTCCCCCTCACCCAAAGTCAGTAGAACGAGGGGAGGCAGGGGCCGAGGAAAAAATCACTCCACCCCTGCGGACTGCTCCAGTAGCAGAAGGCTCTCCTTTCCAAAAATATAGATGGGACCTTGACTTCCCTCCAAACGCACCCCACCCCAGCCCCCGTCCAAGTGTCATCCTAAAAATTTGCTCTCCTTAATAAAAAATTGTGTTCTGAACAGTCCTGATTCCTTGACTGTCTTTCAAAGGGCTGTTGTATTGTGGGGGAGGGGAGGGGTGGTTTGTGATTTGAGACGATAGTCGCAGATAACAGGGTGGGAACAGGGGAAAAGGTTCATCAGAAAGTCACACTCA
Source organism: Chelydra serpentina (assembly GCA_037349315.1). NCBI lineage: Eukaryota > Metazoa > Chordata > Testudines > Chelydridae > Chelydra > Chelydra serpentina. The sequence goes on from JBAIAC010000048.1 coordinate 26,305,291, forward strand.
CATCGCATTCACTAGGCACAGTTGCCATTCTAGGAGGGGGTTTTCCTATTCTCTATGGGGGGGTGGGGCTGTCACTTTCAGGTGGTGGAGGGTGGCTGCAGATCGTTGGCGGCAGGCAATAGCCGGCATGACAGATCCATGCAGCAGGGGATCGGTGGCCGCAATCCCCTGCAAAGAAGACACACAGGCCCCCCCTCACAGACTTCCGAACAGGAGTGGTTGCAGGCTCCATTGAAACAAGCAGTACACCATTGCGGACTGCTCAGGGAGCAGGAGCCTGTCATTCCCCGAGTTGGGAAGCGCCCTTTCCATCACTCCACCCGCTCCCCAACCGCGGTATTTGTCCCAGTCTCAGCACTTTACCGAGAAATCATTAATAAAGAAGATGGTTTTAATAAACAATGTTTCCTTTATTATACTTTTAAACCGGGGACTGAAGGGGGGGGAAAGGGTGCTGGTAAATGTAGAGGATAGACAATGGTCACCGGGTAAAGAAACGGGGGCTGGTTCACCTTCAGTTTTAACAAGCGAAACAGTCACTGGTTACCCTGCTCGCTCTGGAATCTAGCTTTCAGAGCTTCCCGGATGCGCAGCGCGTCCCGCTGGGATCTTCTAATCGCCCTGGTGTCCGGCTGTGTGTAATCAGCAGCCAGGTGACTGGCCTCAGCCTCCCACCCTACCATAAACATCTCCCCCTTGCTCTCGCAGAGACTGTGGAGCACACAGCAAGCTGCGATCACAATGGGGATATTTGTTTGGCTGAGATCGGAGCGAGTAAGTAAGCTTCGCCATCTCCCTTTCAGACGGCCAAAGGCACACTCCACCACCATCCTGCACTTGCTCAGCCGGTAGTTGAAGAGCTCCTTTTCAGTGTCCAGGGCTCCCGTGTATGGCTTCATGAGCCAGGGCATTAGCAGGTAGGCTGGGTCCCCGAGGATCACTATAGGCATCTCCACATCCCCAACAGTTATTTTGCAGTCCGGGAAGAAAATACCTTCCTGCAGCCGTCTGAACAGACCAGAGTTCCTGAACACACGAGCATCATGAACCTTGCCCGGCTATCCAACGTTGATGTTTGTAAAACGTCCTTTATGGTCCACTAGTGCTTGCAGCACCATAGAAAAATAGCCCTTCCGGTTAATGTACTGGCTGCCCTGGTGGGCCGGTCCAAGGATGGGGATGTGTGTCCCATCAATAGCCCCGCCGCAGTTTGGAAATCCCATAGCAGAAAAGCCATCTATGATCACCTGCATGTCTCCAAGGGTCACTACCTTTGAGAGCAGCAGGTCAACGATTGCATGGGCTACCTGCATCACAGCAACCCCCATGGTAGACTTGCCCACTCCAAATTGATTCGCGACTGACCGGTAGCTGTCTGGCGTTGCAAGCTTCCAGAGGGCTATAGCCACTCGCTTCTGGATAGTCAGGTCAGCTCGCATCTGGGTGTCCTGGCGCTTCAGGGCAGGGGACAGCAACTCACAAAGTTCCAGGAAAGTGCCCTTACGCATACGAAAGTTTCTCAGCCACTGGGATTCATCCCGGACCTGCAGCACTATGCGGTCCCACCAGTCAGTGCTTGTTTCCCTGGCACAGAATCGCCGTTCCACAGGATCAACGTGACCCATTGCCACCATGATGTCTAGGGGCCAGGGTCCCATGCTTTGTGAGAGGTCTGTGCCCCTCTCAGAGTTCATGTCCTCACGGAGCTTCCGTTGCCTCCTCGCCAGATTTATCTGCATCTGCCTCTGGAAAAGGTGGACGATAAGGCATGAGATGTTGACAACGGACAGAACAGCAGCGATAATCGCGGAGGGCTCCATGCTCGCTGTCCTGTGGCGTCCGCGCTGTCAATCACCAGAAAAGGGCGCGATGTAATTTCCCACCAGCGCTTTCACGTAGGGAGGGCGGGAGTGTGGGTCGAATGACGACAGGTTCCCAAAACCACCCGCGACACATTTTTGGCCCCAGAAGGCACTGGGGGTTAGACCCAGAATTCCAATGGGCAGCCGGGACTGCGGGAACTGTGGGATAGCTACCCACAGTGCACCGGTTGCATTGTCGACGCTTGCCCCGTTAGTGTGGACTCACAAACTCGAATTAATGTCCTTGGTGTGGATTCGCACGATCGACTTTGTAAAATCGATTTCACAAGTTCGGTTTAAGATAAATCGAACTATTCCCGTAGTGTAGACGTACCCTTAAGATCAAGGGTAGACTGAAGCCAGGATAAAAGAATTTTGAGCCTTGGGGACAGTGTTTTGGTTCTTATTAGCTGTAACTTAATTCATAGATTCATAGATTCTAGGGCTGGAAGGGACCTCGAGAGGTCATCGAGTCCAGCCCCCTGCCCTCATGGCAGGACCAAATACTGTCTAGACCATCCCTGATAGACATTTATCTAACCTACTATTAAATAGTTCCAGAGATGGAGATTCCACAACCTCCCTGGGCAGTTTATTCCAGTGTTTAACCACCCTGACAGTTAGGAACTTTTTCCTAATGTCCAACCTAAACCTCCCTTGCTGCAGTTTAATCCCATTGCTTCTTGTTCTATCCTTAGAGGCTAAGATGAACAAGTTTTCTCCCTCCTCCTTATGACACCCTTTTAGATACCTGAAGACCGCTATCATGTCCCCTCTCGGTCTTCTCTTTTCCAAACTAAACAAACCCAATTCCTTCAGCCTTCCTTCATAGGTCATGTTCTCTAGACCCTTAATCATTCTTGTTGCTCTTCTCTGGACCCTCTCCAATTTCTCCACATCTTTCTTGAAATGCGGTGCCCAGAACTGGACACAATACTCCAGTTGAGGCCTAACCAGCGCAGAGTAGAGCGGAAGAATGACTTCTCGTGTCTTGCTCACAACACACCTGTTAATGCAGCCCAGAATCAAGTTTTCTTTTTTTGCAACAGCATCACACTGTTGACTCATATTTAGCTTGTGGTCCACTATAACCCCTAGATCCCTTTCTGCCGTACTCCTTCCTAGAAAGTCTCCTCCCATTCTGTATGTGTGAAACGGATTGTTCCTACCTAAGTGGAGCACTTTGCATTTGTCCTTATTAAACGTCATCCTGTTTACCTCTGACCATTTCTCCAATTTGTCCAGATCATTTTGAATTATGACCCTATCCTCCAAAGCAGTTGCAATCCCTCCCAGTTTGGTATCATCTGCAAACTTAATAAGCGTACTTTCTATGCCAATATCCAAGTCGTTGATGAAGATATTGAACAGAGCCGGTCCCAACACAGACCCTTGCGGAACCCCACTCGTTATACCTTTCCAGCAGGATTGGGAACCATTAATAACTACTCTCTGAGTACGGTTATCCAGCCAGTTGTGCACCCACCTATAGTAGCCCCATCTAAGTTGTATTTCCCTAGTTTATTGATAAGAATATCATGCGAGACTGTATCAAATGCCTTACTAAAGTCTAGGTATACCACATCCACCGCTTCTCCCTTAGCCACAAGACTCGTTATCCTATCAAAGAAAGCTATCAGATTGGTTTGACATGATTTGTTCTTTTTTATATGACTCCTTTTTATTTTTTAGATCTTGCAAGATCTCGTGGTTAAGCCAAGGTGGTCTTTTGCCACATTTTCTATCTTTCCTACCCAGCGGAGGTACCAGGTTTTTGACTCATTTGTAAAATTCTTTTGTACAGTGGAGTGGAAAACGAGAGGCAGAAATTTCAGTAATATGTGTCTCCGTTTTAAGATGAATGTTTGTTTCTGTCTGTATTTTTGAACGAGCAAATGGGAGCTGCGTGGGTGGTGCCTGTGGGTGGAGGCAGCATGCAGCCCCGCCTAGGAGCAGCAGGGACATGTCGCCGCTTGCGGGGAACTGCCTGATGAGAGCAGTGCCCAGATCCGGCATCCCGCACCCTTCCCGCACACAAACTCCCTCCCTCTTAGTTAACTAGAATTTTTGACTTACCAGCACCGCCCCCCCCATTCCCCCAACATGCCAGATAACAAAACTTTTACTGTAGAAAGGCTTATCCTTTGCTCTAGGGGCTGTTTGGTTCATTTAAGAAAATACCGTTATAAAAACAGTAACCTACCTTTGCCCAATAACTAAGACATGTTGCAATATAGCAGCTAAGATATTTGAGATCTTTACAATCTCCCACCAGAGTTCTCTTAATACTCCCAGCTAGGGAAAACAAATGGGACTTGCTGGGTGCCCTGCAGGTCACCAGGTTAAGACAATTTTAGACCTGGAGGCAGTAGGGAGAAATTAACCCACACCAAAGAACAGGTATTATTTCCTCCAGGTAAAATTCACTGTCGAAGGCAGGACAATTGTTGCAGCAGTGGGCAGTTGTAGACAGGGCCCCAAGCAAAAAACAAACAAACAACCCAAGCGCCGCCCCACACAGAAACAAAAAAACAACCCCCACCCCAGCGCCCACAGAAACAACCCCCCCCTCAGTGTTGCGCTGCAACAAACCCCCACCCCCAGCACCTCTCCCGGCCGGAGGAGGAGCGCCGCGGGGCGGGCGGCAAGCCCGGCCGCAGCCCCGCTCTCTCTCAGCCGGAGGAGGAGTGCCGTGGGGCGGGCCGGGGCGCTGGCGGGGAAGAGCGTTGCCCCCCGCGGCTTGCCGCCCCAGGCACGCGCTTGCTGTGTTGGTGCCTGGAGCCGCCCCTGATTGTAGAGTGGGCATGCAGTGGGAATCTTTATCATGGATCATGGAGCTGTGCTCTGTCACTTCTTCAGAGGAAGAAGAACAAGGAGGAAGGGCAGTGATGAATTTCTAGCCCTATTGTAGTCAATGGCAAAGCTACCACTGACTTCAGCAGGGCCAACATTTCACCCCGGATTTACAATTACAAGGCTCTGTGGCCACAATACTCCCTAATTTGGCTGTGCCCCCATTCGAGTTAATGCAAAAATAGCCACAACTCATTAACATGGATTGCAAGCACTTTAGGACGAGGGTTGTCATTTACTATATGTTTGTATAATTTCTGGCATTATGGGGCCCCTATTTGGTTGAGTCCTTTTGGGGCTACTGCTGTATAAGTGTTTAATAATAATGATCATCCTTGTTAACAACACCCTGTGTCATGCTGTCTTTGGCAAAGCATTAAAAATGGAACATATCCACAGGCAGTGCCAGTGAGTACAATGCTATGGATGTATTTAGCGTTTATGTATGTGCTTGTTTATATGAAAATTGGCAAAAATGGATTATTTACAGTGTTGTAGCTCTGTTGGTCCCAGGATATGAGAGCGAGAGAGACAAGGTAGGTGAGGTAATATCTTTTATTGGACCAACTTTTGCGGGTGGAAGGGGCAAGTTTAATTGTTAAGCATCAGTCAAATTGAAGTGGGCAACTGAGGGTTAGATTGTTGTGCATAAGGAGTTTTCACAGGCTACAGGTGACCATTTAAAAGGAAGTAGGCAATTAAGAGTTAGCAGACAGTGCAGTGAGTTACAACTTCATAGAATCATAGAAGATTAGGGTTGGAAGAGACCTCAGTAGGTCATCTAGTCCAACCCCCTGCTCAAAGCAGGATCAACCCCAATTAAATCATCCGAGCCAGAGCTTTGTGAAGCCGGGCCTTAAAAACCTCTAAGGAAGGAGATTCCACCACCTCCCTAGGTAACCCATTCCAGTGCTTCACCACCCTCCTAGTGAAATAGTCTTTCCTAATATCCAACCTAGACCTCCCCCACTGCAACTTGACGTAATGAACCATAAAACTAGCATCCCTGTTAAGTCCATGGTATTTCTGTGTTTAGCGGAATTATGAATTTAAGTTCACAGGCTTGCCTTTTTGAAGGTTTTCTTTGAGGATCATAGAATATCTGGGTTGGAAGGGATCTTAGGAGGTCATCTAGTTCAACCCCCTGCTCAAAGCAGGACCAATCCCCAATTTTTGCTCCAGATCCCTAAATGGCCCCCTCAAGGATTGAACTCACAACCCTGGGTTTAGCAGGCCAATGCTCAAACTAGGTTCATGCTTTAAACTAGGTTCACCGGGGGAAGGAGACCAAAGCCCCGAGGTAAGTGGGGAAGTGGGATACCGGGAGGAAGCACAAGTAGGTGAGTGCAAGAGGGGAGGGCTCCTGCCCCATACTGGGACAGCAGGACGATCGGTGAGTTATCTTAAATGCCTATACACAAATGCAAGAAGCCTGGGGAACAAGCAGGGAGAACTGGAAGTCCTGGCACAGTCAAGGAATTATGACGTAATTGGAATAACAGAGACTTGGTGGGATAACTCACACGATTGGAGTACTGTCATGGATGGATATAAACTGTTCAGGAAGGATAGGCAGGGCAGAAAAGGTGGGGGAGTTGCGTTGTATGTAAGAGAGCAGTATGACTGCTCAGAGCTCCAGTATGAAACTGCAGAAAAACCTGAGAGTCTCTGGATTAAATTGAGAAGTGTGAGCAACAAGGGTAATGTCGTGGTGGGAGTCTGCTACAGACCACCAGACCAGGCGGATGAGGTGGACGAGGCTTTCTTCCAGCAACTAACAGAAGTTACTAGATCACAGGCCCTGGTTCTCATGGGTGACTTTAATCACCCCGACATCTGCTGGGAGAGCAATACAGCGGTCCACAGACAATCCAGGAAGTTTTTGGAAAGTGTAGGGGACAATTTCCTGGTGCAAGTGCTGGAGGAACCAACTAGGGGAAAAGCTCTTCTTGACCTGCTGCTCACAAATAGGGAAGAAATAGTAGAGGAAGCAATAGTGGATGGGAACCTGGGAGGCAGTGACCATGAGATGGTCGAGTTCAGGATCCTGACACAAGGAAGAAAGGAGAACAGTAGAATACAGAGCCTGGACTTCAGAAAAGCAGACTTTGACTCCCTCAGGGAACTGATGGGCAAGGTCCCCTGGGAGAATAACATGAGGGGGAAAGGAGTCGAGGAAAGCTGGCTGTATTTTAAAGAAACCTTATTGAGGTTGCAGGAACAAACCATCCCGATGTGTAGAAAGAAAAGTAAATATGGCAGGCGACCAGCTTGGCTTAACAGTGAAATCCTTGCTCGTCTTAAACACAAAAAAGCAGCTTACAAGAAGTGGAAGATTGGACAAATGACCAGGGAGGAGTATAAAAATATTGTTCAGGCATGCAGGAGTGAAATTAGGAAGGCCAAATCACACTTGGAGTTGCAGCTAGCTGGAGATGTTAGGAGTAACAAGAAGGGTTTCTTCAGGTATGTTAGCAACAAGAAGAAAGTCAAGGAACGTGTGGGCCCCTTGCTGAATGAGGGAGGGAACCTTGTGACAGAGGATGTGGAGAAAGCTAGTGTACTCAATGCTTTTTTTGCCTCTGTCTTCACAGACAAGGGCAGCTCCCAGATGGCTGCACTCCGCAGCACGGTATGGGGAGGAGGTGACCAGCCCTCTGCGGAGAAAGAAGTAGTTCAGGACTATTTAGAAAAGCTGGACGAACACAAGTCCATGGGGCCGGATGCACTGCATCCGAGGGTGCTAAAGGAGTTGGCCGATGTGATTGCAGAGCCATTGGCCATTATCTTTGACAAATCATGGCAATCGGGGGAGGTCCTGGATGACTGGAAAAAAGCTAATGTAGTGCCCATCTTTAAAAAAGGGAAGAAGGAAGATCCGGGGAACTACAGGCCAGTCAGTCTCACCTCAATCCCTGGAAAAATCATGGAACAGGTCCTCAAGGAATCAATTTTGAACCACTTAAAGGAGGGGAAAGTGATCAGGAACAGTCAGCATGGATTCACCAAGGGCAAGTCATGCCTGACTAACCTAATTGCCTTCTATGATGAGATAACTGGCTCTGTGGATGAGGGAAAAGCAGTGGATGTGCTATTTCTTGACTTTAGCAAAGCTTTTGATACAGTCTCGCACAGCGTTCTTGCCAGCAAGTTAAAGAAGTATGGGCTGGATGAATGGACGGTAAGGTGGATAGAAAACTGGCTGGATGGTTGTGCTCAACGGGTAGTGATCAATGGCTCCATGTCTAGTTGGCAGCCGGTATCAAGTGGAGTGCCCCAAGGGTCGGTGCTGGGGCCGGTTTTGTTCAATATCTTCATCAACGACCTGGAGGATGGTGTGGACTGCACCCTTAGCAAGTTTGCAGATGACACTAAACTGGGAGGAGTGGTTGATACGCTGGAGGGTAGGGATAGGATACAGAGGGACCTAGACAAATTAGAGGATTGGGCCAAAAGAAATCTGATGAGGTTCAACAAGGACAAGTGCAGAGTCCTGCACTTAGGACGGAAGAATCCCATGCACTGCTACAGACTAGGGACCGAATGGCTGGGCAGCAGTTCTGCAGAAAAGGACCTAGGGGTTACAGTGGACGAAAAGCTGAATATGAGTCAACAGTGTGCCCTTGTTGCCAAGAAGGCTAACGGCATTTTGGGCTGTATAAGTAGGGGCATTTCCAGCAGATCGAGGGACGTGATTATTCCCCTCTATTCGGCACTGGTGAGGCCTCATTTGGAGTACTGTGTCCAGTTTTGGGCCCCACACTACAAAAAGGATGTGGATAAATTGGAAAGAGTCCAACGGAGGGCAACAAAAATGATTAGGGGACTGGAGCACATGACTTATGAGGAGAGGCTGAGGGAACTGAGATTGTTTAGCCTGCAGAAGAGAAGAGTGAGGGGGGATTTGATAGCTGCTTTCAACTACCTAAAAGGGGGTTCCAAAGAGGATGGATCTAGACTGTTCTCAGTGGTAGAAGATGACAGAACAAGGAGTAATGGTCTCAAGTTGCAGAGGGGGAGGTTTAGGTTGGATATTAGGAAAAACTTTTTCACTAGTACGGTGGTGAAGCACTGGAATGGGTTACCTAGGGAGGTGGTGGAATCTCCTTCCTTAGAGGTTTTTAAGGTCAGGCTTGACAAAGCCCTGGCTGGGATGATCTAGTTGGGGTTGGTCCTGCTTTGAGCAGGGGGTTGGACTAGATGACCTCCTGAGGTCCCTTCCAACCCTGAGATTCTATGATTCTATGATTCAAACCACTGAGCTATCCCTCCCCCCCTAGGATGTGTATTGAAAGATCAGACATGGAGTGATAGACAATTATTCAGGAGAGAATTGGTTTTATGACAACGTCATGGGGCAATTATATGATGAGTTGTAATTTGTTAGCGAGAGCAATTTCTTAAGGTTTTCATGGAGGGAATTGTGTTCTCAGGCTGAAACAGCAACATTGTAGCACTTGTCTAAATTCATACATTCTCAGGGACATACAAAAATATGCACTTTCTGGTTTATGTATAGGAAAATTTGTAAAATAAAGTGATTTTTCACAAATGTAATACTAGGATATTCAAATTGCTGTTTCTGAGGCAAATAGCTTTTGAGAACTATGTAGCTAAGGCCAATTTACACATCCAGGTATGGTCTGTATGCTGGCAAATTTTATGAGGGTTAACGGGATGAAATACTCCCTCACTATGTCCCTGCTCCTCTTGTGAAGCATCAACTGAGGTACCATAGTTTCTATACAATAACCTTCTCTATCTGCTTTATTCCCTTCTGTATCTAACCCCACTTTCCATAGAAGAAGCCCCTGTGGAACAGTGTTGCAACACATATGGGGTGAAATCCTGGGCCCTCTGAAGTCAGTGGTAAAATATGTATTGTCTTCACTGGAACCGGAGGTTCGGACACCCTGTATAGGACGCTGTGTAGCTTCCACTGCATTCAGTGCACAAGGAGGGTAAGGTGCAGCATGTAACTTCTCCCCCCACAGCATGTAACCCAAACATGTAAAAATGGCCATGCTGTTTCTTTGACTTTGCATTCAGGGCTTCAGCTTTTGTCCTCCATGTTTTCCAACAATTAGATTTCCAGCAGCCACTTTTTTCAGTGAAGTCAAGTCAGAACTTTTCAGAAAGGTGAACTAAGCAGTCCATTGAACATGCATCAGTCAGAAGCCAGAGTGTAATTTTATTTTTTTGATCCTGGCTCAGAATTGATTGACATGTGGCAAACTGTTAAATGAACTGGAACAAAAGTGCTTGAAATAAATTTTACTTGGACCTGATTTCCACTTGACTGAATTTGTTGTAGTAAACTGGTGACACATAGTGGATAAACAGTAACACATGTCTGCATTTGGAAACAGAACAGACGGTAAACATACTGATATAAGAACTGTTATACAAGAGCATTCTGTATTATTCAGAAAGGTCAAATCCCCTGAAAGCTGAAACATGTTTGGTAAGGGAAAGGGACTCATTGAAGGGAAGCTAGAGAGGAGACAAGTGAGCCAGCTGACGTTGGTATGGCTACCTGCAATTTAAAGAGCTGTAGACAAACCCGGCATACTGCCCATCTTCTTCTCTTTTAAACCAGCCCTATGAGTGTGATCATTTTCAGCGGTACTGGCTCTGAAAGGGATGTTGCCAGAAAGGACATCCTTACCTCATTGGTTGGTTGATTCTGTGCCATCATTCCAAAAAGTACTGCTGGTGGTATAACAGCTGGTTTTATCTGGTGTGGCGCACTTATGGACCTTACTGAAATGCCCCTTGGTCTTATTGGGTCATGGATTTTCCCGTTTGACCTTTCTCCTCTCATTGGTTAAAGAGCATCCTAGTGGCTTGCTGTTGGTACTGCATACAGTGCCATGGAGAGGCAGGATTGGAAAGGTGTCCATCTAGCTTATTGAGCAAGCACATCACTTCCACCTTTGATTAATAAAAGGAAAGGAGAGCTCATTGTGGCTGAGGGCTGGTCTACACTAGGGAGGGTATCGATCTAAGATACGCAACTTCAGCTATGTGAACAGCGTAGCTGAAGTCGAATATCTTAGATCGATTTTTAAAAGTACTTACCCCGGTCCACATGGCAGCAGGCAGGCTCCCCCGTCGACAGCACTTCCTCCGCTCGCGGAGCTGGAGTTCCGGTGTCGACGGGGAGCGGCTCTGGGATCGCTTTATCGTGTCTAGACGAGACGCAATAAATCGATCCCAGAACATCGATAATACCTGCTGAATCGGGCGGGTAGTGTAGACATAGTCTTGAGAGAGAGGGAGGGCTCATTAATCAAGGAAACAAACAAACAAAATATAACAGGTATGTTGAAAGGAAATGCTACGTGTATTATGTATAATTTTCTCAGTTAAAGTTCGTGATTTATCTTGTAGTGGAGTTCAAAAAGTCTTAACTGAGCTGGCTCAAAAATGTACCAAAATACATCTGAAAAGCGAGACAAAATAAGAAGTAATCTAGCAGAAAATGTGCATTTGCACAGAGTATAAAGAGTTTAGTTTTTAAAACCATTCAGTGATTCTTTTATTAAAATGTAAACCATGATAAAACAGTAATTTTCTTTTCAAGCTGAGTTCTACAGTTAAAAATATACCTGGAAAAAGAATTGTTCATGCATCATGTTTTTTCAATCAGTTCTTGGCAGCAGGCTTCAAATTTTAAATTGAAGTTGCTCCATTTAAGGACCCCCAGAAAACAGAAATGGAGTGAAAAATGAGGTGCTGAAGCCAGGCATGTTGAATGCTCAGTGCATATCTGTTTTCAAGAATTAACTGTGCCAAAGTCATTTCACTTGTGACTTATTTAACAGCTGTCTGCAGTTGGAGATCTGAATTTAGTCTCTTATCAGAACTTTTGTCTAGGGGCTACTCATTCCTTTAAAACAAAAATGGTTCCAGGTCAAAAGCTTTTTCATACCACATGGGATTGTTTATCTATGATGGGGATTTTGATGCAATGGAGAACACTTCTCCCTGCACCAGGGACAATGGGCCAAATTCTGCTTAGTTACCATACTAAGTTACTTAGTTATTGATTATATGTAACCAATGTGCAAAACTCTTCTAAAGAAAACAGAGTCCCAGACTATCCCCTCAGATGGGGTAGGTGGGAAAGGGGTGGCCTGGGGAGGGGTCTCAGAGGAGAAAATGCCATTCTGGTTCTAGTGTTCCTTCCAGTCAGTCTATAACAGCCATGGATCCTGCAAATAGGTGGATCCCTCTGCCTCTGGCAACCAGTGGGCCCTCCCCCACTAGGTCCTTAGCTGTGGTTGTTCTTGGAATCCCTGGAGGAGGCTGTAGAGTCTCCATGAAAACTATAATAGCTGTAGACTGTATTATCTTTCCAGGGTTATATAGGCATGGGGGGGTGGTGATGTGTGACCCATCTGGGCCCTCCCTTGACATGCTCACTCCTCCCCCTCACCTGCCCACTTTCTACTCCCTCTCCTGTGCAGCTCCTGTCATGCAGGGTCCTGTAGAGCAAGGACAGTGAAGAGGGGAGATTCACTTGTAGAAGATTCCCCTAGCATGTGGATATAGGGGGTGGGATTACCAGGGCCATGCCTACAATATGGCCCTTTGACCCCAAATTCAGTCACTTGTGGATGGCTACTTCCTTGTATTTTTATTGCTCCATACTCTTATTTATATTTTGCCTGAAACGTCGAACTATGTCCCCCCTCACTTGTCTTCATTAAATATTCCAGGCTGCTATTTTTTGCAAATATAAGGGAGTTAGTTTCTGTGTCCTGGCCAAAGTCTGGGTTGAGTAATTCATTCAGCCAATATGAGTTCAGTTTCAATGGGAGATAGAATATATGATAGTACATTTTTGCTGTTGTAAATGATTGTGTAGTGTTGCACAAACAAGTGGTTTGTTATTAGGCTGCTACATTCTACTCCAGGAGTGGCTGCATTTCAGTGATGGGTGAGGTGATTTATTTTGTATCAAGATGGTAGAATGATATTTCTCAAATAATTTATTCCATTAATATTTTGATATTGTCCCCCTTGTTCACCAGGCTTGTGGACCTGGGGGACTAATTTGCAACTATGTGAACATGAAAAATGAGAGTTTTTTACTACATTTTTCAGATTTCCGTAGTACTGCTTTTATAGGGCTCAGTCCAATTCCCACAAAAGTCAATGGAAAGACTCCTATGATGTCAATGAGATCCCCCTGCTGAACGAGCAAGGTGCGAGTACTAACCTTGGGGTGAGTGAGTTTGTTTGGTTGTTTTGTTTTTCTTTCAGGTTATTTCAGTTACAGGGTCAATTGGGATTGTGTGTGTGGGGACAGTTTGAGCCTTTGTTCCCTTGATCATCCTCAATCAGCCTTGTGATCACCCTCCCCCTATGTGATTAATGAGGAGGTAGGGCTGACCTGCGAGGGAAGGCCTTAAAAATCAGAGGCTAAGCGACCAAGGGACCGCAGAGAGGGAGTCATAATATAATTGTTATGGTTAGGAAGGGCCGCAACGCCAGTGCCAACACTGCTCCTGTCTCCTCCCCTGCATCCAGACAGAGAATCTAACCATGGATGCTTCTACCCAGATTCTGGTGTGGATTGTAGGGACTGTGGCCTGCATTTCCCACTCACAGAAAGCCAGGCTGGGGGGGACCATCCAGTGTGAGAGGTGCCTGCTAGTGGAATCTCTCAGGAGGACGTGGCTAGGCTGAGGAGCTGTCATGTCACCGGGGAAGGAGGATAAGGCTCTGGTACAGGGAGGACACTGGCTGCTGGTTACTTCTGGCAGCAGGTAGTGCTCCACACCTACTTCCCTGGAAACAAGTGATGAGGAATCACCCCCAAAGGTTGAAGAGGAGACGCCATCTACCCCCAAGATTGGGAGAATCACAGCCACTATTCCCAGGAGGAAATATAAGGTAGTGATGGTTGGAGACTCTCTTCCTTGAGGGGGACAGAGGCACCCATCTGTTGCCCTGACATAGCATCCCGGGAGCTATGCTGCCTGCCAGGGTCCCATATCCGAGATGTTGCGGAGGGATTGTCAAGAATCATCCGGCCCTCTGACTACTACCCCATGCTACTCATCATAGAATCATAGAATCTCAGGGTTGGAAGGGACCTCAGGAGGTCATCTAGTCCAACCCCCTTCTCAAAGCAGGACCAACCCCAACTAGATCATCCCAGCCAGGGCTTTGTCAAGCCTGACCTTAAAAACCTCGTAGGAAGGAGATTCCACCACCTCCCTAGGTAACCCATTCCAGTGCTTCACCACCCTACTAGTGAAAAGGTTTTTCCTAATATCCAACCTAAACCTCCCCCTCTGCAACTTGAGACCATTACTCCTTGTTCTGTCATCTTCTACCACTGAGAACAGTCTAGATCCATCCTCTTTGGAACCCCCTTTCAGGTAGTTGAAAGCAGCTATCAAATCCCCCCTCATTCTTCTCTTCTGCAGGATAAACAATCCCAGTTCCCTCAGCATCTCCTCATAAGTCATGTGCTCCAGTCCCCTAATCATTTTGTTGCCCTCCGCTGGACTCTTTCCAATTTATCTACATCCTTCTTGTAGTGTGGGGCCCCAAACTGGACACAGTACTCCAAATGAGGCCTCACCAGTGCCTAATAGAGGGGAATAATCACGTCCCTCGATCTGCTGGAAATGCCCCTACTTATAGAACCCAAAATGCCATTAGCCTTCTTGGCAACAAGGGCACACTGTTGACTCATATTCAGCTTTTCGTCCACCGTAACCCCTAGGTCCTTTTCTGCAGAACTGCTGCCCAGCCATTCGGTCCCTAGTCTGCAGCAGTGCATGGGATTCTTCCATCCTAAGTGCAGGACTCTGCACTTGTCCTTGTTGAACCTCATCATATTTCTTTTGGCACAATCCTCTAATTTGTCTAGGTCCCTCTGTATCCTATCCCTACCCTCAAGCGTATCAACCACTCCTCCCAGTTTAGTGTCATCTGCAAACTTGCTAAGGGTGCAGTCCACACCATCCTCCAGATCATTAATGAAGATATTGAACAAAACCGGCCCCAGCACCGACCCTTGGGGCACTCCACTTGATACTGGCTGCCAACTAGACATGGAACCATTGATCACTACCCGTTGAGCCCGACCATCTAGCCAGTTTACTATCCACCTTACTGTCCATTCATCCAGCTCATACTTCTTTAACTTGCTGGCAAGAATACTGTGGGAGACTGTATCAAAAGCTTTGCTAAAGTCAAGAAATAGCACATCCACTGCTTTCCCCTCATCCACAGAGCCAGTTATCTCATCATAAAAGGCAATAAGGTTAGTCAGGCATGACTTGCCCTTGGTGAATCCATGCTGACTGTTCCTGATCATTTCCCCCTCCTTTAAGTGGTTCAGAATTGATTCCTTGAGGACCTGTTCCATGATATTCCCAGGGACTGAGGTGAAACTGACTGGCCTGTAGTTCCCCGGATCTTCCTTCTTCCCTTTTTTAAAGATGGGCACTACATTAGCTTTTTTCCAGTCATCCGGGACCTCCCCCGATTGCCATGATTTGTCAAAGATAATGGCCAATGGCTCTGCAATCTCATTGGCCAACTCCTTTAGCACCCTCGGATGCAGTGCATCCGGCCCCATGGACTTGTGCTCGTCCAGCTTTTCTAAATAGTCCCGAACTATTTCTTTCTCCACAGAGGGCTGGTCACCTCCTCCCCATACCGTGCTGCGGAGTGCAGCTGTGTGGGAGCTGACCTTGTCTGTGAAGACAGAGGCAAAAAAAGCATTGAGTACACTAGCTTTCTCCACATCCTCTGTCACTAGATTCCCTCCCTCATTCAGCAAGGGGCTCACACTTTCCTTGAATTTCTTCTTGTTGCTAACATACCTGAAGAAACCCTTCTTGTTACTCCTAACATCTCCAGCTAGCTGCAACTCCAAGTGTGATTTGGCCTTCCTAATTTCACTCCTGCATGCCTGAGCAATACTTTTATACTCCTCCCTGGTCATTAGTCCAATTTTCCACTTCTTGTAAGCTGCTTTTTTGTGTTTAAGACGAGCAAGGATTTCACTTTTAAGCCAAGCTGGTCGCCTTCCATATTTGCTTTTCTTCCTACACATCGGGATGGTTTGTTCCTGCAACCTCAATAAGGATTCTTTAAAATACAGCCAGCTTTCCTCGACTCCTTTCCCCCTCATGTTATTCTCCCAGGGGACCTTGCCCATCAGTTCCCTGAGGGAGTTGAAGTCTGCTTTTCTGAAGTCCAGGGTCTCTGTTCTATTGCTCTCCTTTCTTCCTTGTCTCGGGATCCTGAACTCAACCATCTCATGGTCACTGCCTCCCAGGTTCCCATCCACTATTGCTTCCTCTACTATTTCTTCCCTGTTTGTGAGCAGCAGGTCAAGAAGAGCTTTTCCCCTAGTTGGTTCCTCCAGCACTTGCACCAGGAAATTGTCCCCTACACTTTCCAAAAACTTCCTGGATTGTCTGTGCACCGCTGTATTGCTCTCCCAGCAGATATCGGGGAGCCTCGTCCACCTCATCCCCCTGGTCTGGTGGTCTGTAGCAGACTCCCACCACGACATTACCCCTGTTGCTCACACGTCTAAATTTAATCCAGAGACTCTCAGGTTTTTCTGCAGTTTCATACTGGAGCTCTGAGCAGTCATACTGCTCTCTTACATACAACGCAACTCCCCCACCTTTTCTGCCCTGCCTATCCTTCCTGAACAGTTTATATCCATCCATGACAGTACTCCAATCATATGAGTTATCCCACCAAGTCTCTGTTATTCCAATTACATCATAATCCCTTGACTGTGCCAGGACTTCCAGTTCTCCCTGCTTGTTCCCCAGGCTTCTTGCATTTGTGTATAGGCATTTAAGATAACTCACCGATCGTCCTTCTGTCCCAGTATGGGGCAGGAGCCCTCCCCTCTTGCACTCACCTACTTGTGCTTCCTCCCGATATCCCACTTCCCCACTTACCTCGGGGCTTTGGTCTCCTTCCCCCGGTGAACCTAGTTTAAAGCCCTCCTCACTAGGTTAGCCAGCCTGCTTCCAAAGATGCTCTTCCCTCTCTTCGTCAGGTGGAGCCCGTCTCTGCCTAGCACTCCTTCTTCTTGGAACACCATCCCATGGTCAAAGAATCCAAACCCTTCTCTCCGACACCATCTGCGTAGCCATTCGTTGACTTCCACGATTCGACGGTCTCTACCCCGGCCTTTTCCTGCCACAGGGAGGATGGACAAGAACACCACTTGCGCCTCAAACTCCTTTATCCTTCTTCCCAGAGCCACGTAGTCTGCAGTGATACGCTCAAAGTCATTCTTGGCAGTATCATTGGTGCCCACGTGGAGAAGCAGGAAGGGGTAGCGATCTGAGGGATTGATGAGTCTCGGCAGTCTGTCCGTCACATCACAAATCCTAGCCCCTGGCAAGCAGCACACCTCTCGGTTTTCCCGGTCAGGGCGGCAGATAGATGACTCAGTCCCCCTGAGGAGAGAGTCCCCGACCACCATCCATGTGGGCACTAATGATACTGCAAGGTCTGACCCTCAGCAGGTCAGAAGTGACTACAGGGCTCTGGGAGTAAGGGTGAGGGAATTAGGAGCACAGGTGGTGTTCTCTTCAATCCTTCCAGTCAAGGGTAGGGACCTCAGCAGAGACAGATACATCCTGCCTGGCTGTGAGGATGGTGTCGCCAGGAGGGCTTTGGCTTCCTTGACCATGGGATTCTGTTCCAGGAAGAAGGACTGCTAAGCAGAGATGGGGTCCACCTATCGAGGAAGGGAAAGAGCATATTTGGCTACAGACTGGCTAACCTAGTGAGGAGGGCTTTAAACTAGGTTCCACGGGGGCAGGTGACCAAAGCCCACAGGTAAGTCAAAAACATGGAGATCTGGGAGAAGGGTCAGAATCTTGGGGGAGCATGGACTGATATAGTAGAAATAAGGGAGAGACAAGACAGAACTGGGGGGAGAAATCAAATCAGTATCTTAGATGTCTGTATACTTATGCAAGAAGTATGGGGAATAAGCAGGAAGAACTCTAAAAGCTAGTAAATAAAGACAACTATGATATAGTTGGCATCGTGGAGACTTGGTGGGATAATACGCATGACTGGAATATTGATATAGAAGGACACAGCTTGCTCAGGAAGGACAGGCAGGGAAAAAGGAGGAGGTGGTGTCTTATATATTAAAAATGTACACACTTGGACTAAGATTGAGATAGAAATAAGGCTCCCCTGTCTCCCAGGCTTGGGGGGAGAGGGGAACCACACCCCAGCACTCGCCGGCAGTGCGCCTGGGAGCCAGCGGAGTGGGCTGGAGCCGGGTCGCTCCACTTACCATGCAGTGAGTGCAAGGTTGGCCTGGCTGCAGTCTTCAGGGGAGTGGGGGCAGGGCGGGAAGAGGTGGGGCTGGGGCAGAGCAGGGGCTGGAGCAGCACGCAACTGCGCAGGGCACCAGGAAATGTGGTGCCCCAAATTTCCTGGTGCCGTGTCATGGAGTAGGCAGGGGGGCGGGGAGCTTGGCGGGCTGCACGGAAGAATCCCGCCGGCCACGTGTTTGAGACCCCTGATCTAGATAATACTTAGTCCTGCCTTGAGTGCAGGGGACTGGACTAGATGACCTCTCGAGGTCCCTTCCAGTTCTATGATTCTTTGAAATCAGGACCATAATTTTACAAAGCAGTTTGGGATCCCCAGTTTGGGATGAAAAAGATTTTACAGTTTATACCATCTGATTTAGGGAACCAAATCTCCCCCCTCCAAAGTAATGAATATTGAACAGTTCACCAGTATCAGATAAGCTGATATTTGTTTGCATAAGCCATTCATTGAACAATTATGAACAAAAGATAAATAAATACAATTTAATGTCCATTGGTGAAAGATTTATGAACAGAAAAAAGGGTTAAACTTGTGGGATAATATGTTAATAACAAATAGTTTGACTATCTCTAGAAAAGTAGCTGTTTCCTATATCTTCCTGCTGGTCCTGACTCACCTAGGAAATTGGGTTTATATCAAGCTTTTCATTTCATATAGTTGTAAAGCTCTCATCTTTCCAGATTTCTAAAGCTGGATGAGTGGCTACTTTGGATTTTGATTCAGGAAAAGACTTTTATTAATGAAAGAATTTAAGCATGAGCTTAAGTACTGTACCAAAAAGTCAGTGGCACATAAACATGGTGCTAAAACTTTGGCACATGCTTAAGTGCTTTCCTGAACTGGAGGACCTTAAAGATTAAGAAAGTAGTTTCTGCAGCCACATATAATGTGATGAGTGTTTATTATAATAAGTGTTTATACAATAATAGCATAACATAATAGTATTAATATAGTGATTTATGAAAGCTTGGAATTTACTGTGATCTCTCCATGAAATGACATGCAAAAGAAAGGATCACAGATGATATCCTGAGAGTTGTTCTTTCAGAACTATTTATTCATTCTCTCTCTAAAGGCCACCAATGCTCAGTAAAGTTTCTATGAGTTCGCTCTCTGCTTGTAACAGAAACTATGCACCTTGTTTCTCATTAAAGGAGGATATTTTTAGGCTTCTAAGTTTTAAAACATGGCCTGGCAAGATATGGAGTTTCAAGACTGGCATGTGTTTAACAGAGGTTTAGTTATTCCATGAGATCAGTAAGGGCTATACTGTTGTATGACTAGACATCTTCCATTAAGCTCTGCTGTCCTCCATAAGAAATGCCATTTTCTATGGCTAGATTGAATTAATCATCATTTTAAGTTTACAACAGGAAGCATTACAGAATGCACGCTCAGTCTCAATGAATTTTTTCCCTCTGTCGCTACCTCCATCCAGTGTTTGTTGATTAGTAATAAAGCCAATCGAACAGGGGCACAAAGAGGAGGGAGATCTGTGAAATGCAGTGCTGGGAGGACATGCAGTAATAACTGGCAGACCAGAAGAATGGTATGCTATCTATTACAGTGTTACAAGTGAAAGACACAACAATGCAGGAGGCTTCAGATGAAAATTAAAAAGAAAGAAAAAAAAATCAGGCTTCAAGTCCTGAACTGTGGCCAAAGAACATTTGGGGTACCTCTGAAGTCAAGGTGCAAAAGGCGCCTTAACTCGCCTTTGTATTCCTCTGATCCAGGACTTATCTGCACTGAGCAATTTAGAGCAGCCTATGCAGCTCTACATAACACCAGCTGCCTATGGTTGCAAGGGACTGTTTTAGTACTTGGAAACTGCTGGGGTGAGAGATGATACAGCCTGCTTGGGCCATGTTGTGTGAGGCTGGTGTGGGAGCGGTGATGATGGCTACACATCACCACAAGGTCCTCCTACACATAGGAGGTCCTCTGGAGCCAGATAAGGCAAACTTGGACTAGTGAAGTGGCTAGCACAGCTGAGGAGGTGGTAAATTTATGCCTTAAAGCAGAGGTTCCCAAACTGTGGGGCGCACCCAATTGGGGGGGGTGGTAGAGGGAGCACCATCCAGCCCCCACCCAACCCCCAGCTGTGCTCTTGCCCTGCTACCAGCCATGGCCCCAATTCCCAGCCTTGGCGTGGCTCTGCACCCGGCCAGGGGCCTGGCTGCTGGCCCCCACCATGTCCCAGCTGTGGCTCAGCCCCCAGCCTTGGCCACTGGCCATGGCCCTGGCCCAGCTCACGGTCCCAGACCCTCCCCTAGCTGAGGCCCCAGCCTTGGCCTTCCTCCCCCTGAGCTGCAGCCCCATTCCTGGCCCCGGCTCAGGGAGGGAGGGCATGGACAGGGATGGGGGGACACAACCCTCAAAAGTTTGGGTAGCACTGCCTTAAAGCATATGAATCGATAGTCCCTGTAATTTTATGTTAATCCTGGTAGCTGTAAATGCTGCATTTAATAATATAAGATGCACCTTATTTATATGTAGTATAAAAGAATGAAAATGTTGTACACAAAAGCCATATTTTCCTTATGCATTAGTCTGTTTCCTAGTGATGTATCTGCAGCATGAGTTTACAGCAGCTGAGGATCTGGTCCAGGTGTCTACAGTACAGAGCTGCCACTACAGTATGTGCTCCCAGGGAGCCTCAGAAAGAGCTCTGGATGGTAACTCAGCCCCTCTGCACCTCTTACCCTAAAGCAGGGCATAGCTGTGCAACATTTACTGAGGTTTAACTAATGTATAACACATGTAGCTATATCAGGAAAGGGCTGAGTACAGGTAACACCTTCAATAATGCTTCTAGCCTCCCACCCACCACCACTTCCTCAAGGTCCTTGATACATAATATCTATGTATTACTAGCCTGAAAGGCCTAATCCTAAAAGCATTAGACATCCAACCCCCAGTGAACATCAATGGTTGTTTAGTATTTGCGTCAGTTAAATCCCTTTGAAAATCTCAATCACCAATCTCATCTGCCTTTCTTGATAAACATTCGAGACAAATGCATTCTGAGACAGAAGGGAACACGGTTCTAGTCAGGTTACACACACACACACACAGACAGACACACACACACACACCCCTTCCTGCAGTGTATTAAGCCGTGTGACTAGCATTTATTATCCCTGCTTCTCTCTTTTCACCTTCTTTCTCTCCAAGGAGAAAATATGTGAGGGATTTTAAGTCTGCTGTGCCCTGTTGTGTGTTCATTATGGAAAAACAGGTCAAAGAAAAGCACCTTGCACTTGGAACGGAAAATGATGAGATTAGAGGCAGTTCATAGATCCTGTAGGAATTAATTTCACAGCCCTTGCCTGCCCCGATAAAGCTTTGTCTCCTTCACAGACAAACTTAACATTTGCATAATCACCATTGTGCTACATGTAAGCTGCTGTAGAATACCACATGGAAGTACCTGATATTTAAACAACAAACCAAAACACAAGTGCTAAAGTCACCACATTCTGTCATCCTCTGACTTGATCCATGGAAAGTTGTTGCTGCATCATCTCTTCTTTTCAAGTAAAACTTTAAAATCTATTGGGGCTGAGCTGCTCTTCATTCCATATTCTACAGAGATCCCACTCTAGAACGTCCCCTGCTTTCAAGAACTGAAGCAGATCATGTCATGTATACAAAAGCAGTTGAACTGTTGATGTCATATCCGCTACCTACTACATACAGTAGCAGCAAACACATTATAGTCAGTATATTTCAGGAGCTTTTCTGCAGCAGTTGCTGTATGGCCTGACTCTGAGTTTATCCTCTCTGGAACTATGGCCTCAGACCATGGTGCTATCATAATTCAACCTATAAAAAATGGTGGCCATAAACACATACTATGCCTGTATCACAAAAGACTATCAGAATGTAGCACTAGCTTCATGCATTAAACCTAAACCATTGCATGCACTGTGAGGCCAGCATTTATGATTGGTATCATGTCACAAAAGCATGTACAGCTTTGCATGACATCTACTGCAGGTCTCCAGTAATCAGAAAACAATTTCTCCCATTCATAGATTTTAAGGCTAGAAGGGCCCATTGTGATTGTCTAGTCTGACCTCCTGCATAATACGGGCCCTATGACTTCCTTGTATTAATTCCTGCTTCAAGTCCAATAGTGGTGCTTGATGAACTAGAGCAATATATTTTAGAAGAACATCCAATCTGGATTTAAACATTTCCAGAGGTGGAGAAATCACTACAATTCTTGGTACATTGTTCTAATTGTTAATTACCCTCACTGTTAAATGTACACCTTATTTCCAGTCTGAATTTGTTTAGCTTCAATTTCCAGTTATTGGTCCTTGTTATACCTTTGTCTGCTACACTGAAGAGCCCTCTATTATCACATTTCTATTCCCTGTGTATACTTATTCATTGTGATCAAGTCATCCCTTAACCTTCTTTATTAAGCTAAACAGATTGTGCTCCTTAAATCTTTCACTGTGAGGCATGTTTTCCAGTCCTTTAATCATTGTTCCCATTGGAAATAAAGGCATCCTTTGAGCGGTTTTCTTGTAGTGCATTTTCACCCAGCATAATACTGTTAGATGGAATGACTCCAGATGTATGGGCTGAGACTTAGCAGAACATTTTCTTATTAAAGGGGGTCATTTGGAGGCAGCCTTTGGGGAGGGTTTTCCTATGAAATGGGGAGAGGTGTCAGGAATTCAACCCCTCCAAGTGAAAATGTCAAATGAGCGTTGGTGGTTAGTAACAGGCAATGGCAGGCATAGCAATACAGACAAGTCCAAGCTCATTTAAGTAGATGTGCCTTGATCTCTACTCCTACACTCATCCATCCATGGTCATTACGTGTTTCTGTAAAGTGAACTTGACAGTATAGAAAGTAATATTTTTAAGTCAGCCTCAGCCATTTATCAGTGCATTGGAGAAGTAGGACATCACACAATGTCCAGGGTAGTAACAGAATTGGAGAGCATTTCCCAGGCATTGTGCTCTAGGGCTTTTTAAAGACCAGTAGCCCTGTGTATTACATAGGAATACAATGATGGGCAGATTTCTTCCACTAGCATTTATGTCAAACTTCAAAGGGGGTAGCCCCTAACTGTAAGTTGACAGGAAGCTCATGTCCGAGAATTCGGGGTCCCATTTTACCAAGATTCATGACCAAACTATCTATACGCAGTCTTCAAACCAAAGTGTCTTTGAGAACAAAAGAAAAAAGCTTCAATAACACTGACCAGCAGTATGTACAAATAAACAAACAAAATCCATAATAAAGCTTGACGATAGGCTTGGCAGCATTGCTTGATTCCCCAGTTTAAGAAACCTGAGAAAACGGAAACCATACAATAGTTGTACTACTTAACTATCCTCACACCTTTGTGTCAACTATCTGAAATGGGCCATCTTGATTATCACTTCAAAAGTTTTCTCCCCCTGCTGATAATAGTTCCTCTTAATTAATTAGCTTCTTATAGTTGGTATGGGTACTTCCACCTTGTCATGTCTCTCTGAATGTATAAATATCTGCTTACTGTGTGTTCCATTCTACGCATCCAATGAAGTGGGACTATAGCCCACAAAAGCGTATACTGAAATAAATGTGTTAGTCTCTAAAGCCACATGTACTCCTGTTCTTTTTGCTGACACAGACTAACACGGCTGCTACTCTTAAATCTGAACAGACTGTTTCTCTCACTCCCACGTTTGGGTCACACACTTCAGGAAAAACAGTTTCTGTTCAAACTATGTGTCTGTATAAGAAGAAATTATGATGCTGATATTACTGCCTTAGAACACCACCATCACAGCCACAGTGCATAAGGTCGTGTGGGAATAAAAATTGTGATTTGAGGGCATGATGGTGGAAGAATTATATACATTTGGAATTAGCCACTTTGCAACCCATACCTTCCCCTTAGAGAACACTGGAGATTGTACACATCCGATTTAAAAAACTATTTGGTCAGTTTTTAATAGGTGATGCATCTCCATTTGAGGTTTTAAAATTTGTTTGAATAATACCTTAGTATAAATAGTAAGGTATTTTCTTACCAAAAAATCAGGAATTTTGATATGAATATACACTTTTCTTCCATGGATAATACCCTGCATGCATAAGTCTTCATTAGGTGTTTGAGCTACACTTATCTAGCTGCAAAAATTATATAGTGGGCTTCAGAGAGAATGGACTGCAGTGAATTTACTATTCTAAATGATCTCTCTTTTTGGAGATTTAAAAGATGCCCTGGATATTTAATTCACCTGCTTTGAAAAAGTCTAAATTCCACAACTTTCACAAATATATTCTCATCATCATGAGGAGAGGCAATCTTGAACATTGCTCTTCCATGGTATCTATGATCCTGTATAGTAAGAGTCATATGGATCTGATCTTGCATATCTAAAAAAACCCACTGAATCACCAGGGCTTTGATTCTCTGCTACAACTATGCTCCATTTATGCAGTGCAAAGTGACTTCAGTGGATTGGAGTTTCCAGCCCAGGGAATTCTAGATCTAGACCTGTAATTGTAAAATGGTAGTGTTCTGACTGATTGACCAGGTTTCTCTACACTGCTTCCAATAAACTGTGGTTATTTGGGGCTTACTGCTATAGCAAATTGTCAAGTATGCCATCTGTATCATCTCCTCTGACAAATTCAGTACCCCAGAATACTATTATGAGTTTTCCCACTTCATTGACTGTATTTTATCTTTATCACTGGGAAACTCATAATAAAATATTTAATAAGTAAACAGAGTGAGACCAAAGTTTCTGACTGTGGCTTTACCTTGATGTCCTTACTCAATGCGAGGAACCTAGTACAGGAAAAGAGAAAAACATTAACTAGGTTTGAAAGTTATTTGGACAGATTTGGGAAAGATTTATTGCAACACTACATAAAAAAGCCTAAAAATCATGTCTGCAGGAAATTAGCTATGCATTCCAAGAGACTTTTAATGTGGAAATCTGGGATTTGCTCTTTGGTCTATTCCATGACAATACAACGCCAGAGAAACTTCTCATCCCATCTCCAATTCTTTTAAAAAACTGGAATCTTGACAGAGAATATCTTACCTTTAATCTTCACCTGCAGTGAAAGTGTTGTAAAGGACTATGTGAAATAATTAGCATGGTGAGATTACCTGTTGTCTACTTTGCCAAGTTTTTAGGAAAAGTGATATGTAGGTTGTGACGGTGTACCCCATAAGACTTTATGGGGAGATGCTTATAAATGTATATATGATGTAACTGGAATATGTTTTATGCTACATGTGCCATGTAACATATCTCTGTAAAAGTTATGATCTACTGAATCTATTCCTCCTGGTTGTATGCATGTATCATTTTTGTAGTTGAAGTTATGAATATTGGTTGTATATTTGGTGGTTTTATACATAGCCTTTGTAAGAGCATGGGATCGATGTCTGGAGAAAGGAATGTGCAGGTTGAGAGCCCAATCAAGAAACTCTTGACAGACGAAAGAAGTTGCAGACACCAATCCACATCTGAGCTTGGCCAGGAATATAGCTGGGCTGGTAACTTGAGTTGTGCATGGACATGTGACTTGCTCATGTGATCCCAAAACTCCATCTTGTAACTTGATGCTACACAGGGAGAGGGAGGGGTGGCCACCCAGAGGAGAAAGTCTATTTACACCCCTGGAAGACCCCTCCATGTTGTCTTCAGCTGGCTAAGGAGAGAGCCTCTCCACCCCCACACCTGAAAGAGACTGGAACAAAGGACAAGGACAATAGTGGGTGTGAGAGATTGCTGGACCCGGGCTAGGAAGACCATAGCCTGTAAAAGGAAGTTTACTGGAACTGGTGAGGTTTTTATCTGTATTCCGTGTGATTAGACATGGACTTGCACATTTTATTTTATTTTACTTAGTAATTCACTTTGTTCTGTCTGTTACTACTTGGAATCACTTAAATACTACTTTCTGTACTTATTAAAATCACTTTTTACTTATTAAGTTACCTGGAGTACGTGTTAGTACCTGGAGGGGGGGGCAAACAGCTGTGCATACCTCTCTATCTGTGAAATAGAGGGCAAACTATGTATGAGTTTACCCTGTATAAGCTTTATACAGGGTAAAATGGATTTATTCAGGGTTTGAACCCCATTGGGAGTTGGGCACCTGGGTGTCAAAGGCAAGAACACTTCCTGAGCTGCTTTCAGACAGGCCTACAGCTGTTAGTTCAGACCTGGTTCAGACCTGGGCCTGGGTTTGCAGCAGGCTAGTGGGTCTGGCTCCAAACAGACAGGATTCTGGAGTCCCAAGCTGGAAAAGGCAGGAAAGCAGGGGCAGAAGTAGTCTTGGCACACCAGGTGGCAGCTCCAAGGGGGTTTCTGTGATACCAACCCATCACATAGGTGTCTGAAGAGATGAGGAGGAATTTGGCACCATGATTTCTTCCTGTACCTTATGATATTTGCACTGCACTGTGGGTGGGTCTTGCATGTGTATGCAAGACAGACATTGCTTCGCCACAGTTGATTCCTTTGAGCATAAGGACTGCTCCTAGAAAGGGAAAGATAAAAGTGCCCATGATTATAGTTCTGAGTGTGAAAATTTGTTACTGTTTAGTAAAAGATCAGGGATTTTTAGAGAAGGAACAAGTAGAATCAGGGGAAGAAAAAACTGGTGGGAAGGAAAGGAGGAACTGGGGAGAAAAATGGGATATAGAGAAGGGAACTTAACAGGTTTAAATAACTGTAAACACCTGATTTTTTGTGGACTACACAAACTTACAGTTTTCAGGTTTCCCCATGCTAATGGAAGGCAGTTGTGAGGCCGGCTGTCTGAATGCAAATGAAATACTACCTTCAAGTCAGTGTTACTGTAACTATGGTGTCCAACCGAGTAACAACAACAAATGGCAATGGATTAAGTCTAATGTTTATTGGAATGCAGCTGCTTTTACTACATTCACACTAACTAGTTCCCCCAGCTTAACATTCCTTTACGGCTCAAGCCCCTACTAGTGTATCCTGCAGTAGTGTAACTGAGATCAGAGTCTGGCATGCAGTATGCAAAGATGCAGCAAAACCTCTCTGTTACTGGATTCTTCACTTCCCTCAACAAAACTCTCTGGAAAACATCTCTGCCTAGCAAATGTTTTCTAGTTTATTTATTTACACTCTCCTTATGTATGTGTAATAATCAATGCAAACATCTTTTCCAGGTTCTCTAGGTGATGCTTAAAATTGCATAGAAAGAACCCACTTACCTTCCCTTTTCAGAATTTCTTTATCAATTCAG
Source organism: Chelydra serpentina (assembly GCA_037349315.1). Lineage (NCBI taxonomy): Eukaryota > Metazoa > Chordata > Testudines > Chelydridae > Chelydra > Chelydra serpentina. The sequence goes on from JBAIAC010000048.1 coordinate 26,332,630, forward strand.
AGTGAACTTCTCTGTCTGTCACACGGCAACACATTGTTCTTTCTTGGAGGCTAAATATAGATGGGAACCTAGGTAACACACTAGCCTATAATAACAATGATCTTGCATTTCTACATAGCATCTTTCATAGGCACCAACTCCGTAGGAGCTCCAGTCCTGGAGCACCCATGGAAAAAAAAAAGAGTGGGTGCTCAGCACACATTGGCAACTCCATGGATCAGCACCTCCCCCACCCTCTCGCGTCTCCCACCTGCTGGCGGCCCCGCCGATCAGCTTTCCCCCCTCCCGCCCAGCACCTCCCGCGTGTCATGGATCAGCTGTTTAGCAGCATGCAAGAGGCACTGTGGGGGAGGAGTGAGTTTGGCGAATGCTTGGGGGAGGGGGTAGAGCAGAGGTTGAGCACCCCTCTACAACTCATACAATGCACCCTAGGTCATCTTTATACTGGCAAAATGGGGTAAATTCTGATTCCCAGAACAATAGCCCCAACAGCATGCTGGGGAACTGATGCAAAGCTGACTCACTATTAGGTGTCACTCTGCTCAAATCCCCAACACCAATGCCACTTTCTTCCAACCATTTATTTATCTGTGCATAGGCGCTGACTCCGTGGGTGCTCCGGGGCTGGAGCACCCACGGAGAAAAATTGGTGGGTGCTCCGCACCCATCAGCAACTCCCTGCCCGCCCCGGACCCGCGGAAAACTTACCGGAACACTGGGAGACGTTGCGGGGCCCCGCCCCCAATGCTGGGCAACGTTGTGTCAGCGTCAGGGATGGGGCCATGCAACGTCACCCGGCGTCGGGGGTGGGGCCACACAACGTCACCCGGCGTCGGGGGGCGGGGCCACGCAACGTCACCCGGCGTCGGGGGTGGGGCCCGGTGTCGGGCGGGGCCCCGCCCCCGACGCCGGGTGACGGCACCCACGGGCGTCGCCGGAAGTCAGCTCCTGTGTATCTGTGTTATAGCTGCCCATAGATGCCCTAGTTTTGACTGGACTTTCTCTGCCATATGCTGACTGGCTGTTTGATCCAAGTCTCCCCCTCCCTCACAGCCCCTTCATCTCAGTGTCACTCTACACTTGCCCCTCTTACGCTCTTCACCCCACTTCCCTTCAATATCCCTTTCCCTTGGAGCAGGGGGAAATAATCATGGAACTATCATGAAATTTGCCACCACCACCACATTGTTCATTCTGCTTCTGTGATATACCTCTTCCCCACCCTGTGTCTGGCTTGTCTATTAAGATTATAAACCCTTTGTGGGGAGGGGAGGGAGGAGAGAAGAGCCTCTCTTTTTGGTCTGTGTTTGTACAGCACCTAGCACAGTGGGGTTCTGGTCCCTCCTAGGTACTATGATAATGCAAATAATAAGTAATGGTATCGGCCCTGCCAAAGACTGCTTAATGTATTTGAGCTGACAAGATCTCAAGCCAAGGTAGTATAGATAATCTCTCATAGCATTCCTGAACAGTCTTAGAACAAGGGTGTAGTGGATTGAGCATAGAATCTTTGGAATTTTAGGGGACAGGACAGGATACAGTATAACTAATAACATTTTTTGCAATGTATTAATACATTGTTTGTTAAACTTCCATGCCTAGAAATGTGCTTTAGTGTTTGAGTTTGTAATGCCATAAAATCCCAAACAAATTTAGGTTTTAGCATCTGAAAGGATGTTGGTGTTCACTGCAGTTTGACTCACAGGCATTTGTTTATGATCTATTGAGAAATTTACCCAGTCAAGGTATGTTGAAGGCAGACACAAACTTTTGGGGGCATCTGTTCATCTGGCAGAATGAAACGTGTGTTTCTTCTTCAAAGATTAAAAGTAGGTAACCAGGTTGCAGCTTGCTTTTTCTGGCATTAGTGAGTTATTTTGATTCTGTGGCATGGCAGGTTGATTAACCGCACTATAACTGTCAAAGTATTTGTCTCTGTTAACTTACCCCCACATAAAAGTTAAGCTTTGTTAGAATTATATGCTAAACAGGGAGCATAGAGGCTGTCATCATAGGACTTTGATATTATCTGAACAGATATGGAAAAGAGAAATACATAGCCTTCTGTTCACCTGGTAGACAGACTACCTCAGAAAAACACAGACACAAATCCTCCAGTAATGTGCAGATTCAATGAAGCAAGCCCCTAAATCAATTGTGAGGACTAAGAGAGCTCTGCTAATTGATTGTCAAGTTAGTCTCATACATCAGTTGGCAGACCCAGTGCTCGTGTTACATATCACAGGAGCTCAAACAGAAGTTATGTGCTTGATGCTGGGATTACTGGGCAAGGTTCTGTGGCCTTTGTTATGCAAGAGGTCAGACTAAATAATCATAACGGGCCCTGTTGGCCTTAAAATGTCTGAAAAGATATCCTAGTTTTCCATAAACTTTGATGTTTCGAGCACAGCTACTCCATAGCACGCCATCTTTAGCCTGCAATGAAAAGGCAGAGACCTATGGAGAGAAATAAAAGAGTAGTATTCACGCAATACTGTCTTTGGAAAATGTTAGAGGAATAATCTTGATATATTGCATGCAATAAAATTCTCTGTGAGCCCTGTGGCAAATTGCCGGCACTACTATGATGGGTCCCGCACTTTCTCTTCTTGTGCGGGGGTTTCAGGGTGCCATTTCTTGCCCCTGAACTGGGGTAACAGCTATCCTACTAGTATCCCAGGGAAGGGGAGTGGAGAGGGAGGGACCCAGGCCCGCCCTCTACTCCGGGTCCCAGCCCAGGGGCCCTATGATAGCAGGTGAACCACTTGTACCAGTGATTCTTTCCCCTGGGCTACTTCCCTCTCCTGACCTTCAGCTTGTGGGGCTTCCTGCCTTCCCTCTGCACAAGCCAGGTGTCCCTTTACGTAGTATCTTTGTCTTCTTAGCCCACCGCAGCACTTCTCAAAACTCTCCTCTGCTTTCCTCCAAACTGCTCTTTGTTCCACCACCAATCCACTCTGCTTCACTCCTCCAAACTGCTCTTTGCTCCACCACCAAACCACTCTGATTCAACTCCTCCAAACTGCTCCAGCTCCTCCTCACTCTGCTCCAACTCCTCCTCTGGCTGATTGAAGCAGGGGGATTTTATCAGGTGACTGGCTTCAGGTGCTCTAATTGGTTTCAGGTGCTTTTAATTAATCTACAGGGAATAAGGCTGCTCCTCATCCTAGATCACTCTCCTGCTGCCTTCTGGCCATGCTGTATTACAGCCCATATATAGAAAATAATTTTTTGAATTAAACTCAAAGTTAAACTGTGTACTCCTCATGGTCCCACTTTAAAACAAAAATGAAACCCTGCACAAACACAGGGCTATATTAACTCAGAGTAAACTGTACTCTTGTGCACAGACTAGTCTAGTAGTAGCAATATGACAGTTATGCCTGGAGTCCCCACACAGATCAGGGCCCCATTGGTCTCAGCATTGTGCAGACACTGTATTTGTAAATGTAAGAGAAAGTCTGTGCACCTGAGCACTTAAGCTCTAAATAGATAAGATAAAGAAATGGCAGGAGGGGAAAGACAGGCACAAAGACATGAATGAGGTGACTTGACTTGTCCAAGGTCACATAGCCACTTGCAGAGCCAGGACTAGAACTCAGGTTTCCCGACACTGCTCTGACATCCCACACTCTTCAAATAAATCCTAGCATTGCAAGGAACAGCAGCCTGGTGTGGTCTCATATTGGACAATGGGAGACATTTTTGACAATTTTAGACTAGGGATGAAAATGTGATAACAATGAAAGATCTTTGTCAGAGTTGACAATCCATTTCCAAGCATGGTAAATGGTTCTATAAAATATGAAATTCCGGAGGTTCCTAAAAAAACCCATAATGGCCATACTAGGTCGACTAAAGGTCCATCTAGCTCAGTATCCTGTCTTCCAACAATGGCCAATGCCAGGTGCCCCAGAGGGAATTAACAGAACAGGCAATCAACAGGTTATCCGTCTCCTATCACCCATTCCCAGCTTCAAGGACATAATTTTTCAGGTTGAAAAAAGCTGTACTATTCTGTTTGGTTTCTATACACAAATTTCTGACCCTTGCTCTTCTTCCCTCTCTATTAGGATTTTGTTCATAGCCTAATGATAGCTAATAAAATGCCAATGAACACAATTACATTAGTAATTAGGAGTTGGCTTGGAGCACTGCCACCTGACCACCCCCTCATGGACAGGATTGCCTCTGCAGGGCCCTGCCTCCGTTTCCCCTTTCTTTGGGGCTCCTTAAACAAAACTCCATACAATCTTACTTGTCCACTCACAGCCCTTCATGGGGGGGCTGCTTTCTTTCTTTGTTGTGTTTGGAACTTTGTATTAATATTCCATCCTGTCTCGAGCTGGGTCCAGCCCTTCCTCCTGAGGTGCTACCCCTTTCTGCTGTCTGAGCAGCTGGAGAAGATGCAAGGCCTGACCTGCCTTCTCCCAAAGAGGGACAAAAAGTTTCAGCAGGATCTTCTTATCCAGCCACAACTCCCCTCTTCAGGAACCATTGCCGGAGACCGGCTCCCTGCAGCTTTACTCTGCAGTTCCTCTTGCTCCACCATCACTGAACTCCTGCTGACCATGCATAGCCCAGGTGCAGCCCCACCCCTTTAACTGGCTCAACTGGGAGCTGCTCCTCAGGCACAGGACCTATTTCAATCACTGGGCCAGCCACCTTGTGACAAAGACTCTAATAAACTTGATGCAACTGCCTTTGCGTACTAGTAGCTAGAAAAAAAATGTGTCTCTAGATACAAGAAAATAAAATGTAAAGCAACAGCATAACACTCCTTACAGATTGCTCTCAGGGGTTCCTCGGTACTGTGCCTTGTCACCATTGAACAGTGTGCCTTAGCCTAGCTTTCTTCAGACACCAAAGTTGTACATGTCTGGTACTGTGTCCCTAGTCTTTCTCCATAAACTCAGAGTTTTAGGCCAGAGGGGGCCATCATATCATCTTGTCTGACTTCCTGTCTAGCCCAGGCCATTACATTTCACCCAGATATTCCTATATTAAGCTCAAAGTCTTTAATTAGACCAAAACATTTCAGTCCTGAGGAAACTAAACTGTGTGCCAGAGGTGGAGAACAAGTGCTATGAGACTGGCTGGGTCTAGGGTCAATGTTCTACTTAGTGGCTGCCCTACTTACTACAGGACATTATTATTTAGATAGTGGCAGTTGTGTGTGAGATGCTTGGCAGGCAAACTGTTCATTTTATTATTAGTTGTTGTCTGTTTTGTGCAGCTCTTGCATCCTGTCTGCCATGTAGCTAGTTCCTGCCTCAGAATTCTTGTGGGGCTCACAATCTTACCCTTTTTTAATTTTGATGTTTGTGCCTGCTATGAGGCCCTGACCCTTGATTAAAGGTGCTAAACACTAACATAACACAAATGAATAATGAGAGATTCCCTCCCCCTATGAACTTAGAATGTAACCAGACATACATACAGTCAGACCGACACTTATGGAAAAACTCCTATCCCAGTACAGCCAAAGTCATAAAGCTGCAATGCTGAGACAGTAATTTTTCTGCCAGCTCACAGAGGCAGCCAAGTCAATCTGTGTTCACTTCTACACCCTCAGGACCCCATTGTACTCAGTCAAAATTCCAAGGCCCCGGGTATTTATCCATGGTAGTTCTGTTCTTGCTTTCTAGTGCTAATTAAAATAGAATTTAAAGCTACAGTTCTAAGGATAGTAGCTTCTGCTTCTTTTGGCACTCCTGGTTCCTGACATTTGTGTTTACACGTAACCCTAGCCTGACTAGTGATTTATGCAAAGAAAGGGGTAAGAACTGGGTAGCAAACAATTGACTCAGCAAATTTAACCCCATGTTCTGTCTGTGAATTATCCACCGTTCCTTGATTGGCTCCCAAATCTACAAAGAGCCACTATTTACCTCTGGCATGAACGCTTCTGTGAATACATAATCATCACACCTCTTTCCACAAATATTCTTGCAAACAAAAATTCACACAGATGAACCTTCACAGAAAGGGAACAAAGTGCAAGAGAATGCACTTATTATGATTAAATATTACAAGGCATGTTTTGAAACCATTGTTCAGTGTTTGAATTGTTCTTTGAATTGTAAAATAAAAAGGCTAGTGTCCAAACCAGTTGCCTTTACCTTGTAAAGTGCCATTTGATATTGTGGGGAATAATTTAAAGAAACCACCGGGCTCATCACAGCAGAAGCTTTTGCTGCTAGATTCAGCTGAGTTCCCCAATTTTATTTCTCACCTCATATAGTACAATATGTTAACTGTGCTTTCAGGATATTGGGCTAGCTTGGAGCTGAGACAAGGACATCTGGCATCCAGGACTGCTGCAATGTGATTGTTCCCTTCTCCTCCTTTCTCTCTGAGCCTACCCCCTACCCTCCCCATTCCCCACAAAAATTGGCAATGAAGGAGAAGGGGAGGGGAGGTAGGCAAGAATAAGCAATAACAAATGGCAACAGCTGAGCTTAACTACAAGGGGTTGATCTGAAATGAGAGAAAAAATGTTTTGTTCTCAGAAAACAATGGAGAAATAGGAAACTCTAGTGTATCTGTTGTTACTAGCTGCCTCCATTTATTAGATTTTGTTTGTAAAAGAATAACAAAGGCTGCTAGAAACCCAAATGGATGGTACCATACAATGACTAGGAAATACCACATAAAATGAAATATGCAATCCAAGTCAACCATTAATATTTCACATTCTTCCTGAGTATTTTCAGCTAGTAGATCTTTGCAAATATATTACATTTAGCCACTCTAGAGTCTGAGGGCTGGTTATTAGGCACACAAGTCATTTGCTTATTCTCAAGCCATATCCCACATAAACATATTAATTATACAATATCATTCCACTGTCATAGAATATTAGAGTTGGAAGACCCTTTGTGTTCAAATTGGTTTTAATGTTGTTTAATCCTGAGACATTTATGTAGTTTATTACTTAGTGGCTGGTGCCAATGAGTATCCATTTCAGCTCTCAAGTGGAAGCTGGTGCAAAGGTGACTTTAAAATACCTTTGTATTCCTCCAGTCCTGGGTTGACTCTGCACTGGTCTTATCGCCTGTGGAAGTTAGAGCAGCCAAAAGGCTTCTCTTACTTAACCCTCAGCCAGTGTGAACTATGTTAGGGTTAGAATTTTAGTCTCTTTCCCATGAACCATGCAAAAGCTCTGTTGCGGTGTCAGCTTTAGGTGAGCAGGGTTTGGACACAGCTGCATAGATTGTGGATCAAAGTTCATATTGACAAACCAGTTTTAACTTTGCCAGCCATCCCCTTCATGTTGTGGGGTATTCCATAGGCTCAGGACCACTGCACAAAAGTATCACTCTAATAGGCAATTATCCTAAAAAATGTGTTGGTTTATGTGCATGTCTAGCATGCCTGTGTAAGAAGATCCTGAATGCATCTCTGTATGGCACTGCTGAGACCATACTTGGATAAAAACCATGTGATCACAGGGATGGCTCACGCTGCAGGAAGGCTAACACGACTCAGAAAATTCAGTGAGTTTACATTATAGAAAATTATACATTCAGGGACATGAGATTTGCCACCCATGGAGTTTACATGACCTGACAAACCCATGATCCACAAGGAAATATCAGAGAGAAGCTGGGCTCATCTAAACAACATGCATTTTAATACAACCACATGCCGGGGCATCTAGGAGCTAGACCAAAGAATGTAGGTCACACTTACAGAATGGGGGGACTATATGCTGGAAAGCCACAACTTTGAGAAGGACTTGTGGACCATGGTTGATAACCAGCTGAATGTAGCTTTCTTGCTATAACTAATTTCAGCTCTCTGGGTCTCACACACTATTCGATTGGGATGAAAACACAAAACAAAATTGAGCTGAAACAATGTCTTGAATATCCCATACAGAATGCTGTCCCAAGTACAATTCTCCCTTTCGTTCTTTTGTTCTCTGCTTTATCCACCTTAAGCTCATCTATCCAAGCTGAGACAAATAAATATCAGATCAGGCTGATCCACTTTCTTCATGGCTTATGTTTTGATGCTGTTTCATAAATTCAGTTCCATTAATCAATATAACACAATTCCGAAGAACAGAATTAAGAAATGAAGGCTAATTAATGGAATTAATCACGTTTTGTAACTACATTGATGCAAATGATGATTACGCAAATTAAGCCTTCCAGGATGTAAATGCCCCTTCCATTTTTCCTTTTGTTCCTTTTGAGACCCAGAGAATTTCTATTCCTTGCAAACTTTCAACTCCACCTCTTACCATTACAAAAAGCCAATGGACATTACAGCAAGTATGAACTGATGGGCCTATTGCTACCTATGCTTTGCTTCCTGGCCAACCCAGTACAACGTGGTAAAGAGTTATAGTTATTGCCAATTACTGCACACTTTGGTAACTGCACAGTAATCCCATTGGACATAAGGATGCATACATACATTAACTCAAATTACCATTAAAACATTTTCTACTCTGAATAATGATGTAAACTACTTGTGACACAGTTATATACTGAGCTATTGATACAGTTCTATGTATCACCAAAGACATACATCCTATCATTGTTCTGGTGACGCTGGTGAACTGTCATCTACTGTCACTGCACAAACTAGAAACTAACGATTAAAAAAAAATCCAGTGCTCCTGTCCTAAATTAGCTATACAAATTAATTGCTAGGGAGCTCTAAAATATTATTATGGTTATCAATTTAAGTAGCAATGATGTTATCGTTGAATTGAGAAACCATTACTTAATCATCCCACCTATGAACATGGTTGATTCAGAGATGTCAAAAATTAAGGTAATAAATTACTAGAAAAAGTCTGCTGTTTTACTGTAACAAGTGTTTACATCTAGCTACAGGAATGGTGTTAAGATGGTCACCATTGAAATAGTATGTTAGATGTATCTAAGACTTTTCATAGAGACCCGAGAAAGACGTCCACTCAGTTTCTCTGAACTCTCTTTGCTCCTAAAACTTTGCTCATGTCATTGCTTTTCTCATGTTGCTACCTAGCAGTAGTTCAACAAATAATATTTTGCTCCACCAAGAGGCAAGAGGACAGTTATTGAAGTCTTGTGGTGTAAATTCCACTTTGTAATAAGGAGAGCTGCAAAGCATCTACTGGAGATTCACATTCACTGACAAATAAAAAGATCTATCAGGAGTGACTAGGAGTTAACTAACATTAGGAATCCGGACATAACAGAATACTAACTAGTTAGGGTCCTTTTTTGCCACCCTCATTCACACTGACTAGGACTTTACTCCATGAGTATTCCTAATGTAATCAGTGCATCTGCCTGCAGAGTAGGGAACCACTGAATATCAATTAGGGTGGCAGAATTGGTCCCGTATGCAGCAAAAGGTGAGATGAAATGGTTTTGAGAATTTTGATTGGGAAATGATCATGTGTAGTGGAGGGGATAACCTGCGCTGGGCTTTTGTTTATTTGTTCAATAATACCGATGCAGGTTTTTTAAATGCATTAATCACAGGTGGGCACAAACCAAAGATAAGGATCTGAACACCCTCTGAAGTGCATGAACGTTTGGATCCAGATTTAAGTTTTGTAGGGGGTCTTTATAGCTATACACCATGGCTCTGAACACTCCCAGACTTTGATTTCTCTAACTTTTATTTGCACTGGGCCTGATTCTGATCTATACTTGTAAGTTATGAGTACTTCCACTGGAGACAATGGAATTACACCAGTATGAGATCAAAGTCAAGTTAGCACACAAGTTAGCACACACCTGAATGCCTGGAGAGAGAGAGAGAGAGAGAGAGAGAGAGCGTGTGTGTGTGTGTGTGTGTGTGTGTGTGTGAGAGAGAGAGAGAGAGAGAGAGAGAGAGAGAAAATATGAACAAATGATCAAATAATTTATTGTGAATAATATTAGTTAAAAACGTATCCCTTTGTTCCATTTGTGAATCATTCAGCAGCCACTCTGATTTCGTAAGATAAGTTGAGTGCCTTAACTGCAAATGCTTTGATTTCTTGTAAATTTCCTGACTTTTAATGGTTTCTTTTTGTTAATTTGCAATTTTCTTGTAAGGGTGTTTACCCTTAGTTTACTGAACAAGACTTTCAACCTTAATTTCACCTCAGTTAAGTTTTGTGTTTGGGAAGAGTTAAAAGTAGGTAGAAACACATCTGACACTATGTGTTAATATATGCCTGGTATACCTACCCAGAACCAATACAATGCATTAATCCTTTGAAAAGATATACTGTGGACATATTTCATGGTCCAATGATAGAGAAATTAATTATTTTGGGGATGTTATCTGGCAGAATTATTCTCACAAAAATACCAAAAAAACACAACAACCCTCTCTGACAGAGTTTAAAGAGCAGCTTTTTCACATTGAAGTTGTTTCTTTTGTCCATATGTCTTCAATGACTGTGACCATTCAAACGTATACTATATTCAAAGCTGACTAAGGGAAATGCTGGAACAAAGAGCCTACATATTACACCGGTCAATGCAGAATAGTGTTATAAAAGTTAGTAACGTTGATGATGAACTGTCTTTGCTTTAGCTTACTACAATATTACTAAGACATAATCTGTGATACCAAATTCCTTCAGGAACTAAAATGCACTACATGATTTTAATGGTCACTGTTTTCTGCATTACTCAAAAATTTTAATAACTCATTCTTTATTACAGGGAATGTTTATTTCTATGTCTAAAGTACTGTGCAGTGATTTGGGTTGGCATTTTTCTTAGATTAATGTCCATTAAAGCTGACATTAGCAATTTGTAGGCATGCTGTTTGTTAAAAGAACCAGAAACATAGTCTGTGAGGTTGACTGCTTTATGGATACAGTATTAAAACTAAAATTGAAAAATATTTGTTACTCTTCTAACTCTGCATGGTGTCTGGGCCTTAGCTACATACAAATACTCCCCATCAAGAAGTACTTGAGAAACAGATTTACAATCAGCCATCCGCAGGTAGTTTCCCTTTTTGGTGTTCAACCTGGCATAGCTTAAAGAGTCCTGATTTTCATATAGCACATAGCACCCACCCCTTTAGGTGACCAATTTGAGACACTATAAACCTGAGGCACCCCACATCACTAGTCACTCTTTAAAAACCTACCTGTGATTTTCTACTAAGTGAAGATTATTACACTCGACATACAGAGAAGCACTAAAATTCACATGCAAGTATTCAAGTTAGCACGCACCTGTAGCAAAAAACAAAGTGGTTTCCTACAAAGGATTAAGATGAACAACAGGTGAGAAAAAGCTGTATCATGCAGAATGGCAAATTATAGCTAGCTATAGCTAACTGCTGATTAGATGAAGACATGTGTGTCTGTTTTCAGCAATTTAGTGAGAAGATCAATAGAAAACATATATATTTAATTAGACATATGGTTCATTTTGCTGCAATTGGAACCCCATGTCTCTCCTGGTTCTCCCATCTGTTGTATGTTTCCAAATTACCTTTATATAAAATGAATATATATATATTCATATATATATATATATATATATATATATATATTCATTTTATGGAAAGAAGAACAGCAGATATAAGCTGATATTCAGATCTTACTGTCTTATGATGCTGTTAAGTGTAGCCATATAGTGGGATTAAACAGACCTGAAACCAATACACTCCTGATTTTGAATGTCTGGATGTATTTTTAACCCCTTCAGTGATGTTTAGATACACAGCATGTTTTGCAAGAGCAGCAACTGTGAACAGAACCTCCATTCACCATGGAGCAGAATGTTCCAATTTATCAGTACTTCGGAAAGAAGGCTTTCCTGGGAGGTTCGTAGAATTAAAGAGATCTTACTTTCATCCCATCTGAGAAACAGGTATGTCCAGAGATTAGAAATACATTGTTCTACTCATGGAATTTATCCTTCTAAATGCAATTTTGGTAAAATCAGCAAAATACAAACCAACCAACCAAGGAATAAAACCCACTGCTTGTCTGTACCTTGCCTGTAAGGCGATTGTTAGTGCAATACCTTATGATATTGGAAGTCATGCTGTAGGTCAAGTCTGAGACCTTATTGCAAATCAAGGGGGAATTTCCTTTCTAAATTCCATTGGAAATTTTAAAAAATCAGCTGTTGATTTAGAAGGAGATAGAGTTCAGCCGTTTATTCATAATGCCCAAACCTCTGTGTGGTTGCATGCGTGTATAAACAAATAATAATATATGGAGATATGCCTATCTCATAGAACTGGAAGGACCTTGAAAGGTCATCAAGTCTAGTCCCCTGCCTTCACTAGCAGGACCAAGTACTGTCCCCTGACAGATTTTTGCCCAAGATCTGTAAATGACCCCCTCAAGGATAGAGCTCACAACGCTGGGTTTAGCAGGCCAATGCTCAAACCACTGAGCTATTCCTCCCCCCACAGCTATTTTATCATATATTATATGATAAAATAGCTGTGTCTAGGCATTTCTAAAATGCTTATCTCCATGGCATCTAAAAGAATACTTTTTTACATACTGACTTAAACATCATAATGTTCTATGTAATATCTGAATAGCATGTTTACCAGTGTAACAGACTTATAATGGATGAACTACAATGAATTTTAATGAAAATCATAGCTTTACCTCAGCTCCTCCTCAGAATACTTCCTGCTGCAAACATCTGGTTCAAGCTGTTAGTTCTATTTGCAAGCAGATCATTTAATTAGCAGAAAGAACAAGAGAACTCGGTTATGGTGTGTAAGGGAAAATGGCACAAGGGAAAATATCTCAGAAAATTATTTTAATGTACAGTTAACACATATTCCTTATGACAAAGCTGAAGATCTCCTTAGAGACACTATGACTATAGAGGCTTCCACTTGTCCTAAAAAATCTCCATTCTCTTCTGTAATCTATCACTCTTTCATGTGCTATCAAATGAATTACTCACATCCCTCAGCTTAGAAAGGCAGTGACATTCAATATCTGTCCCAATTTGACTTCGCTTTCTGCGTATTATCCCAGAACATGCTGTTGAACCAATACTCTTGTGGTCCATAGACAACTGCTGTAAAAGAGACACTTCCCCTAGTCAAGCCAGCTGGGTCAAGCTTGTTTTGTCAAAAGGTTGTTCTTTGCCTTAGTTATAGTAACAATACCATCATACATCAGTCAGCAAGCTAGTGTTATATATTTCAGGGAATGTTACATTAACTCCCTTTCTCATGCACTGCTTAAAAGAGCTACTTTGCTCTGTCCTGACATATGTTTCTTTCCTGACCCTTGAGAATGAAACAGTCCAGCTCAGAGGTATTATTCTTGTGCTGAGGCCTATGCACACTTCTGTAATTCTCCCCAACAATGGGAATTTCCTAAGTATTATTGCCATTTAATAAATGGCAATCATTATCTCTGTTTTACAAGGGGAAGTTTCTTTCACTGGTATCTGAGCTCTCTCTTGCGTAATGCTCAGGACTAGAATATTATTGCCGGGCAGAGGCCTGAATACAGTGTGCAGTAAGGGCCAATGTAAAAACAGTGGAACTCTTTTGAAAGTGAAGTTGCCCAGATGTAAATGAGAGATCAGGGTTGCCAGGCATCCAGTTTTCAACCTCAGGAGACTGTATATGGCCCTGATAGTTAGTGTGAAGTGTCTTAGTATTTTTACACATGAGAATCCACAAAAGGGCTTCTAGTCCCATTTCCAGGCCAAACAAGCTATGAGTATACAAGAAGCCATGCCATGAGCATGAGCGTAGAGCTGGCTAGGGGACAAAACTCCATTTCATGACAAGTTTGGAAATTTGTTGTCATTCCACTTTGGAACAAACCCAAAACCACTGCAAGATTTAAAAACAGAATTGAGTTGAAACATCAGGTTTCTGATTAAAAATGTCAGGTTTTCAATTCAGGTCTCTCTTTCTCTGGCTTTGGTCACCCTGGCGCTCCCGTCAAAATCGTGATGACTCTGCAAAATATTTTGGCCGTGACAAAACAGCATACTAGGAAGAAAATACATTTCATCAGAAATTTTCTGACCACGAGAGTTTGTGCGGATGCATACCATTTCTTAAGGTACAGCTTCAAATTAGTACATAAACCAGGCCAACAGGAAAGGCAGCAGGATTTTGTGTGAAGTGGACTCATTGAGGGTTTTCACATCTTTACTACTAACCCCCTTCATCCTTTCAGAGAGCAGTCACCCCTTGACCCAAAAACTAAGCATATAATTTAAGCAACATTGATGCCAAATGTTACCACACAAGATGAGGTGCTGCAGATTACACCTGTATCTAGGATGGGAAGTAATTTTATTTATCTTAGATACTGCTATGTGGTAAAGGCTGGCAAATGTTGACTTTGCCATGGCGACCTTTGTTCAAGGAGAGAAAAAGCCCTTAGCTGTATTCCATTAAACTCCATTGTGTGATATTCGCCCATTTTGTACAGCATGTTTGATTAGTTTTTTACATTTTCAGAGAGGTGACAGAACTCCATCATGCTCCTATTTACACTGATTGAAATGATCCCATTGATATCAGTGGGAGCAAGTTCAGGCCCAGTGAGTATTCTGTGTGTGCAGGTATAATCCTTCTGGATAACAATTGATTAAAGCAAAGCTCAGGAAACCAGGAAGAGTTTAGTTCTAATGCTGGCTGAGAGTTAATGATCTCAGGCCAATCACAGAGCACGTTCTCCAAGGATTTTGCTGCTCTGGGCAGACTGGAAAAAATGTCATCTCCTTCCAATCTGCAGTTATTTACATGCTCAGAAGTCATCAAATATTCTTCTGCGTTATGTTTTGCTACACTAGGCAACTGCTGGTTGTTCCTTTATGGGAAAGACCCCATTGAAGTCACTTGACCTCTTGGTGCCTCAGTCAACGCAGATGGAACATAGAATGAAAACAGGCTGTCACTAGAACTCATATGAATAATCTGAGCTGAGCTTTTTTTTACTGCAGTGAATAAATAACCACATCAATGACCCCTGTCCCCAGTAGTTTAGTTCAAAACCTAACTATCCACTAAGGTGTAAAATGAAGTTTTGCAGTACGTTATTATCACCATTCAGCACAGTGGTGGTTATTTAAAAAAAACAGCATTTATTTTATTGACAGCAAACAGTGGGTTCTGAAGTAATCCAGTTATTTCTTGTATCTCAAGTACTGGTACCACTGCGTGGTAAGTGTTGGCTTATCAATGGCAGCCACGGTTTGTAATCATCACTTTTATTTCTTCAGTAACTCACCAATTTGACTGAATGCTTGTAATCTGTGCACCAGGTTAATTAGTTTAAAACACTTTTACATAGACCAAAAGAAGTACATTCCCTATATGCTATAGCAGGGATTTTCAGCTACAGCACCATGACCCACCAGCCTCCCAAGAAAGCAGCCAGCAGTTGCCTTGGTTTATGACCCTGCTTTCTTTCCTTTCCTCTGGCCTTCTGCTGAAGCAGATTTGCTCAGACACTACAACCGGTCCTGCTCAGATACCAAAAACACCTTCTTAAACTGCTCTGCCGATCCTTGCCGTGGCTTCTTAAAAGTGCCACAGGAACCAGCGCAAAAGATTCTGGGTTGCATCTGTGCCAGACTGTTTGAAAGTGGCACAATGTGGAGTCACAGAATGAAAAATAGGGCGAATATGAGGTTGTGGCTGGAGAAAGGTTGAGAACCCCTGCTCAGAATAGTGCATGAGTATATATTTACCTATCAATAGGAGAATGTCTAGGTCCTTGTAATGTCTGACTGGTTGATTTCAATTAGATTCTCAGTGGGAAAATAGTATACCTTACTGAAAAGGGATATTGTGAATATGCTTTTAAGCACTGAAAATGATTGGAGCTGCTGGGTGCTGAGCATTTCCAAAAGTCTGGCTACTTCATTTATAAGCTTATGTGGGGACTGAACTCTTTCGAAAGAGTTCAGTGTAGACATTTCTGATTGCAGCCACATCTTTATGGTATCTGTGCACTAGATAACTCAACTTGCAAGTAAAGATCAAAGTGGTTTTCATGGGAATGCAAGGTTCTCTCATCATTCTTTTGATACAGTGCATTGCTAAACAATGCACAACCTTATGTTCCCTTTGCAGGGACATGTGCAAACACTTTCTTTGGTTTTGGTCTGCAAAGCTATAGCCCCATTACTCCTGCTGAATTTCACTTTGATTTTCAGGTTTGAATACATTGCGTATCACCTGGGTTTGAATGAAAACCAAGTGGAATTTGAAATTTTACATGATTTCGAGGCAAACCCATAAACTGGGCAAGAGTCCCTGGAAAGGTTCGTGAACTTTAGTGGATGTGTTGACAAACCTGGTGTGAGTTACCATATGTAATGTTAAAGGATTACATAAGAACTCCCTCAAAACATGTCTGCTGCTATGGCCCAGTTTAGTGTCAGAAACAAATGGCTGTAGTAACAGAAATAAAAGATATAACTGGGCACGTATGGTATATGAAAACTACTCTTATTGTACAACTTGAAAATCTATAAAAGTAGCCTCCAAAGAAAGAGACACTGCAGTGAATTTTAAGAAAACAATTGACAGGGGCTAGTTTCATTACAACGAATACATGAACAGTTTGGAGAAATAACAGATCTGGCTGGAAGCTTTCATAGCAGAAAATCCTTTGCAGAAAATGGTATTGATGGTTAAAAATGCATATTGGTGTGACCAAAACCTATTGGCTAGATTCAGCCCTGGGTTTTGCTGGCTTGTCTAACCATAAGAAGGTGGGACGGGAAGAGGGTGTGGCCCAAACCCCTCTCCCACAGTGCCACGGAAGGGGACTGGTGTAGCAAGGGAAGTATGTTGCCCCACGTAAGGGAGTATAGCAGTTGGCTGAGGAGTTCTGAGAGGCATTTGCTTCCTGGAAGTAGAACTCCACATGTAACTTCTTCAGGGATAGTGTGGTTCAAGATGGAGCTGTGCCTTAGCAGGACAATTGAGCCCTGTGTTAACATGTCAGACACACTCCATATTAAATGTACTAGCAACCTGAACTATATTTCAATAAATATTATTGTAAATGTAATTTGCAATGTATTCAGTTGAATTCCCAGCTTGACTGAATGGGCATCATATCTTGTGAAGAAGCACACCATTCATTTGGCAGAAAAAGTTGTATTGACCCAGGTCTCAGGCTTTATTTTATATCCTCTGGCCTATTAAGGAGCTTCAATAGGTTTATGTAACTTTTAAGACCTCCCCTTGACCCACTTCAGTGATAACTGCTTTGTGTTCTGTCCTTTGATAAACATTTTCACATCTGGAAGACAGTTCTACATATCTGTATATTTTTGACAGATGTTTTCCATATAATTTAAAATAGTGTTAAGTGAAAGTTTAAAGAATTTGTGGCATACTATTTTTATTATTTGTTCTTCTTGGAAACACAAATAACTTGTTAGATAGCTCTCTGCCTTTACATCAGTGATAATGCATGTTCACCTCCAATTACCAATTAAGTATAGTGAAGTCTGAAACATGCTGTCATTAGGAGTATGTGTACAACATTGCAAGTAATGATTCATGTAAAATCCTGTTCCATTGGTTAGAAGAAAAATACCCCAGTTAAATACTATACTTGGCCAACAACAGTTCTAGGGTACTTTTCATCTCACAGTGAGATTAATCACTGTCCAAGCAGCCAAAGGTTATTGCTTATGGGTCAACCTTATTGGTGTAATCTCATTGATTTTAGTAGAGTTATACCAGGGATTAATTTGACCCTAAATTCTGTCGTCGTCTTCTGAAATATTTTCCACATCATAAATGGGAGTTAGGTATCCAACTTCCATTGACTTACCCTTCCTTTTAGTGGTGCTTCATATCCTTGTGGCTCCTCTCCAGTTCCCTGTAGTGAATTACCATAACCACAGTGATGACGGGTACTAATTAGCCATTATGTTGGCAGCCTCATTGGCAAAGCCAAGGAAAGAATGGCCATGGAGAGTGAACTACAACTACATAACTGGTCATCTCCAAACCAAAGTTGAGTCATGTTAACAGTGCCTATAAAATGGACTTTGGTCTGCAGGGCTATCAATGTGGCAAACTTTATGCACACACATATTAATGAGACCAAGTTGCTGAGCTGTTAACTAAATTAGCTAAGAGAATACATATTGCTAATGAGGCTGAAATAAATAGCTTGTAACAAGTATTATTTATTATGTTCCTCAAAAAACAATAAGAAAAAAAATCTTGTTTTGCAAGAATAGTAACTGTGAACACATGCAATTAAGTTTATTACACTATAAATCACTCAGTTATAAAATATTTTGCATTAGAACAGTTATAAAGTAAATTGATGAAAGAAGATAAATAGAATGATTCATAAGTCATCTGAGCTCTCATAATCTTCCTTTAAAGTGAATGAGAAGTATTGGTTTATAAGGAACCATGGCTGTCTTGTGCTGTGAAATCTTGGTATTTGAACTGAGGAGTCAGAGTGAAAATAATGATCTCATCTAGGGATTAACAATTGACTGTTCTGTTATTAGGGCTATAATGAGGCTCTCTCTTCATTGGAGCTCATTGAGACTCATTATCAAGTGCCCGACATTTCCCATAAAATGAGAGGGTGTGCTGGAAATGCATATGTCTCAGCTAAAGACTGGTGTTATGTATCACTTCAAGACTGTAATTCTGAGAAATAAAGATCTGAGTAACTCAGGGGCTGGGGGGAGGAGGAAGTGAATAGTATATAAAGGCTGGGAACTGTGCCACTATAAATACAGAAGAGTTTGCCATCCTTCATGTCATTGGTCTGAGAAATACCCAGAGACATCCCTCCAGGCTAAATGAGGGATCAGGTTTTGTGGCTCTCAAATGTTTTTTAACTTGGTATCCATTTAACCCTTTCATTGTCTCTGGACAGCATACAAAACATATTTACATGGCAGCTGCATATTTTGGTTGACTTGCTCTGACAGGCCTGTGTACAATGTACATGCCATGCAAAGGGTTAATGATAAAGGGTTTCATACTGAGACATCTTCCTCCTCGTACCAGGTTACAGAGCCATTAAAAAAGCAGTACTTGACCCTCAAGCATGGCACTGAACTTGTGGGGGTAATCAAAAAATCATAAAAGCATTTCTTGACCACTGCTTTCATAGTCTTTTGACCCAAGGACTAATTCTGCTCTTGGTTAAATGCATGCAGCTCCAGTGAAGTTAATGAGGTTTTACAGGTATAACTGAGAGCAAAATGTATGTTTCTGAACCTTATTTCCTCCTTTGAGAGCATCACAGCTGTAATTCCGAATAATTCCTCTTGGGTCACTTCTCCTTTCAATTTTTTTCTAGGCTTGTAATATTCTTTGTGCAGCTTTGGCTCTCATCTCTTTTTAATTTGTAGAAACTAGCATGGTATTTAAAATACATATGGGGGTTTCCTGGTTAACTTTTGAGCAAAACAATGATGAACTATAAATCCTTTTCCCCAACATTGTGTAGAATATTTTGGCAGCTTCTCCCCCTTGAAGTGTTTGTGTCTCTCGGTGGAAGGATGTGGTCTGACAACACTTTTTAATAATATTACAAACCTTACCAGAGCAACAAAATGTTACCACAAAAAGGTCACACGAGTCACTAATAAAAAAAATTAAAGTTTCTAGGGGAGCAGTCAAGATTAAGACCAGCTTCCTAAAACTGTAAGACACACTGTTCCAGCATTTATTCTTGTACCACAATCCCCGTTGAGATGCTTGTGGAGTTTCAATATCTGAAGTCTCTGTGAATTGTTGTACTTACTGTTTGAGAGGAAACATGGATTCCTTATGTACACTACATGTTAATGGTTGGAAACGAGAACACAGCAAATTTGTGAAAGTTCTTGTCTCTCTTTTAATTGTCAGTAATTTTAATATTTGAGTCCTGAATGACACAACTTGCCTCAAATTTAACATCACCCTCATTTAAATTGAGAGTTCTTTAGGGCCTGACCCTCACTAGGAGTCCTACAGATTTCAGTTCTACTAACAAAAGTAAGAGTTTGCAGGATCAGTAAATCCACGCCCAGTGCCCAGCTCCATTGACCAAATATTTGGCTAACTGCTGTGGGCGGAGGGGGACCTCAGGAAGAGGAATCCTCCCACAATCTGCTCCAAAGAGCCAGCTCCAGGAGGTTACTGGCTGGAGCAGTTTTTGTTGCCTTAGCTTGCTCCATCTATAGAGTGGGAGGGTAACTAGAGGATCAGTCAGACTGGAGATCATAGGACACAACAGTAAATCTTTTGGCCTAGTTCCTCCCTTTGCTATGTGCTTAGAATCCCTTATCCTACTGCACAGCTCAGATTTGCACTTGTAGGGAGTGCAGACAGGGGTGAAAGTAACTTCAGACACTTACCGGTACGGGGCCAGGGCCGGCTCCGGCCCCCGGAAGGAGCAGGGTCTTGGGCAGAAGGGGCAGGGCTGGGGGTCAGCATCCCCAAGCCAGCCCTTCCAGGACACCTGGCCTGTGCTGCCCGGGGCTCTAGTGGTGATTTAAAGGGCCCGGGGCTCCGGACGCCGCTGCTGCTAGTGCGGCATCGGCATCCGGAGCCCCGAGCCCTTTACAATCGCTGGCCCCAGGGCAGCTGCTCTCTTTGCCCCCCCACCCCGCCCATCGGCAGCCGAGGGGGGGGCAAAAGGGACAGGGATGTTAAAGTGCTGCAGGGTCCTTTGCCGTGGCAGCACTTTAACATTGCTGCCCCTTCCTCTCCCACCCTCCACCCCCATCGGCAGCCCTGCTGGTACGGGCCCTACCAGCAGAGCTGCCGACGGGGGGAGGCAAAAGGGGCGTGGATATAAAATGTGAGCTGTGTATGGGCCAGTGCAGGTTCTTACCGGTACGCCGTACCGGCTCACTTTCACCCCTGGGTGCAGACCACTCATACGTCCCCAAATCTTGCAGACCCGTTACGTAACTGCACTAGTTCCTCTGCCTACATGGATGCGGATGGGATTTGCCCATTGGTATATGCAGTCTTATTATTCTCAAGATAATACCATTATTTTCTTACTAGTGGGGCTTCCAGATGGTCCACTTTTGGGAAGATGGTGAGGCTGAGGGAAGAAAGCTGAGGTATTCAGCAGACAGCTCACATGACAACTCATCCCTCTGAACCACTATCACTCCTCTGTTTATGTCAAGATCTAAGACTACTTTTTAGCAGAAAATACAAGGATTACAGTTAGGTGAAACACTGGGGGTAAAAATAAAAATTACCAAACCGTTCAAACTCAAACCAAGCCTGAAATGAGCTCAATTTTTTCCCTCTGATTTGAAAATAATGGAACTCTCTTTTTAATTCCCACACAATTCCATGTTTCCTGGTTTCACACGATACTGAAAACAGAAGTACCACATGGTTTCATAGGATGGGAAATTCCCTTACACAGGCAAAGCCATGACTTCAGCAGGGTTAGGTAGGTAGTAAGGGACTACACAGCTTGTGTAAGGGAATCTGATTCATACCAGTGCCCAACCCATCAAAACCAGAAGGGAATAGAGAGCTCACCAGAAAAGCTAATTCTTACAAGTTCTCGAGCCCAATTGCTGAGCCAAAGTGCTGTGAAAAGCCAAAACCGGATTGACAAGATTGTGCAAAACTGAAACCACTCTGCTTCATGAATTATTCATGACAAGAGACTAAACAAAAAGCTATGATCCATTTCTACCTATTATCCTCACATGTATATTTTTTAAAATTTAAATGAAATGGGACACAGATTTTACCACCCACGATTTCCATTTTATAAACCAACCCTGCCCAGCCCCCGCCATCCTGCAACAAGATTTTCCAAACACAAAACAGGCTTCTCAATTCATCTCTACTTTGGACTGATGCTGAAAGAAGCTAAATCTTTTGGCCTTTTGAAGTTCACCCATCACTTATCAGGAAAAGTACCAAGAAGAATTTATAGGATGTGTCTGGAATTTAGGACGGCATGAAAAGATGTAACAAAAACAAAGGGAACTCTTAGTGTTTTATTGTATCATGTGCCTACAGGTCATGAAAAAAAGATTTCACAAGAATCAAATGGCTGGAGTAGGTGTGGCTGAGCTGGAGCAGCATGAAAGGACAAGAAAATTGGTCTGAGCTGGGATCTTAAGAAACTATTGTTTGAAAAATAATGAAATATTCAGGATGATGATGTAACATTCCTCTGTTGTAGCTGAGAGAAGGCATTAGAAGTGTTAGCTAAGAAGTGACATATTGTGTGCAAGGTGCTTTCCCCACACTCACTTTCACCTCTGTGAAAGCAGTCTTTATACTTGGGAGAATGTGGGAACTGCTCCCTTCTAGGGGCTCTTGGGTTGCAAATCACTCCAAAGAATTCAAGAAAGAATGGAGAGAAGGCTGCATCATAGACCTGCTAGAGCTCTGCATTAGTTTGTGGTAAGACTTGGCTGCACCATCCAAAGGAGTAAAGAAACATGCACATTCTCCCTGTGTGTTGTAAAGCTGGTGAACAGGATTGTACCTCCTATCGTATAACCACTCACAATTTCCTCCCCTCCCAGGTTTAGATCCACATCATGTCCCACATGTGGCAGTGTTCATTACAAAATCTGATCCTAAACATTTATCTGGCCAATGTGCAGAGGCGTCAAATTCCTAATGTGCTGGAGGGTACTCGACCCCCCCACTCTGCCCCAGGCCCCACCCCAACACCACCCCTTTCCCCAAGGCCCCACTCTTGCCCCGCATCTTCCCACTCATGCTTTATATTAGGATAGGGTGTCCAAAGAATACAAAGTGGCTAGAGCCAGCCATGATATGAACTTTTAAAATATCCGCCTCCTAATCAGAAGCCCCCAAAGTGTCCTGCTAGATCTCAAGTGGCTAAGTCTCAATATTGTCTACTTGTTACAACAGGGGACTGGGAGTCTCTGATATTGACTTGCTTCATGACCTGAAGGTAGTCTCTTACCTGTTGTAAACAGGCCTCAGTGGGTCACAATTGCAGATGGCAAATTCAGGACAAACTGCTGAGAAATAGGGCAGATACACCCTAAGACTGGTGGCTAATCCCCTATAGGATATACCAGACCAGCAACAAAAGTAAACTTCTGTTTCAGTACACTGGCTAACAAGAAATCCTAAAAGCAGTTGCTCAGGCATTCCAGTTCTTATATCATCACCAAAACCACTGGATTTAAAGGTGAGTCCTTCTTTACAACCAGTCTCCTCAAATAAAAGGTTATCCGATCCCAAAGGACTAGCCACACACCCACGTCAATATATAATTCGGATCTTACCCAAAAATCACACTGATGCCAATCCTTTAGAATCTAAAGGTTTATCCATAAAAATAAAGGGGAAAAAAAGGTGAGTTAAAATTAGTTAGAGGAATCAAATACATAATTGCTAAGTTGTTGGTTCAGGCTTGTAGCAGTGATGGAATAAACTGCTGGCTTAAGTCAAGTCTCTGGCTGCTTCCACATCATTGGAAAGTCCTCAGCGCATTGGTTAGAATGCTCCCATTAGTATAAGTCCAGAGGCTTTGGCAGGAAAGAGGCTGGAGCAGATAGAGGCTGGCTAGAGGTGTTTCCAGGGCCTTTTATAGCTTCTGCCATGTGGAGGGAAGCTCATTGTTCTTACTATGGAAAATTACAAAAACAAAATGGAGTTTGGAGTCATATGGGCAAGTCACATGTCCATTCATTTTGCCTACTCACAGCAGGAAATTCCACTAAGTGTAGATAGGCGTCTCCCAGGGTCCATTGTCAATTAAATGTTGTTTTGATGGGCCACTCAATTTGAATAGTCCCTCCAAGATGTGCTGGCTAGCTACCTTGTGGGCATTACCCCAGGAGCAAACATTTGAAATCCAAATATAAAGCCAATACTAATAACGTCAAATCCAAAAATGATATACGCATACAGATAGCATAATCATAACCAGCAAATCATAATCTTCTCATAGACATCTTACATGCCACATTTTTGTACAAGATTTATTGCAAATATATAACAGTGGTTGCAACAATGATCTATATGGTCATATTTTAATCAGATAATGTCACACCTGTGCTTTGGTTCTATATTTTTAATATAACCCACATTTGTAAAGGATTTTGAAATAATCAAATGAAAGGTAACTGATCGAGTGTAAGGCATTGCATTAGTGACAAGTAATAGCTAACTCTTTTGTCTATATTTCCACAAGCAGAATGGAAGTTGCCACCTCATTTCCATTGACATTTGCAGATTAGCAATTACATTGTGATATCATGGCAACTCTGATAACTTTGGGCTAAATAATTGTATTTTGCACAAAAATGCACATTTATACTTATTTACCAGTTGAAGAGGCTAGAGCCTGCATTTTCCTACAAATACCTAAACCATCATTTGTGTGCTTATTTTGCAGTTTGCCATTGGTGTTGTTCAGTAATGTGACACTTTTTCACCTTTGGGTTGTTGTTTTTTTTCCAGTCTGGCATCCTGCTATGCCTCTCTTCAGGAATTGTGTCTTTGTTTTCTAGGCAGCATCCAAATGACACAGATCTAAAAGCATCAAGTCCAGCCGCAGAAGGGAAAGCGTGACCTTTTAGCTCGTTTAGTTGATGAACCAGAAGAACCTGCAGATCTCGTTAGAGACAGACCCAGATTAGTGGAGCATATCAGTTCTTTATTTTGTGAGTTTTCCCTTTTTGATTTGCTAAATCCTCCAGTGATATTTATTTTAGAGCCAAAATTAAGCAGTTTGAGCCAAATGCAAAGATGAATTTAGGAAAGTCTAGAGACAGTCTAAGTTGGCTAAACCCACTCCTTCTGGCCACCTCAGTGGGCATACTTCACCAGTGTATACCTCCTCCTGCCTCCCTTACCCTTAGAATCATACCAATTTTATAACGTATAACTTGCATGCCTATTGTGTTTTATGTCATCTCTGAATTTGGCCTATGAGCCTAATTGTATATAAAGGAGCCTGAGGGAGTCTATACTAACTCACATGCCAGAAAATGGGAGTGGACTAAGAAAAATAACAATAATAGAATGGTATGAGAATGTGTAAATTAAAGTAGGCCATGCCATGCTGTTCCCTACTCTAACCTTCTCCTGATTATCAGAGTTTTAAAGAGCCAAGATATAAAAAGAGACCCCTAAATGAGACACAATCTACACACATTGACTAAAAAAACCTAATGAATGGAAAAAAGAAATAATAAGAAAAAACAAATGGAGAAATAGACTTTGTAGCTAATCTCAATATTTTTTTCCCAGTGAATATACTAGAAGAAAGTGAGAGTAGCTTCAGAGGAGAATAAATAACACCCCACATTCACGGGCAGAATATTCTAGGACTTTAGTGAGAAAATGGATCTGAGCCAGATGAAGTCCCATGTTCATCCAGCACACCTGTGAGTGATGTTCACTAGGGGCCAGGCTTTCAAAGTTAGGCATGTGCATGCTTTTACACATGCTTAACTTATACATACAGTACTCAGTGGGCACATGAACACCATAGCTTGGGACATACATGTAAACCCCATGTGGAGTTTGCCAGCTCCTGGAGCTCCAGACTGAGCCTCTAGGGGACTGTGCCAAAAGGATTACAATTACAACAGCTGCCAGAGCCCACTGACACTGTTTCCCAGCAGTCGTTGCTGAGGCCAGTTGGGAGGCCTCTGCACTGGGTGATCTGGATAAGCAGTCCACTGAACTAATTACAAGTCAGGGCCGCACAGCCCCCAGTGAGGGGACAGCTTGACTCAGACACACAGTGAGAGTTTTAGGTTCAGCGATTGATATGGAAACTTGACAGAGAGGCCGCACAGCTCAGGGTATCCGTGCTAAACTCCCACAGTCCCCCAAGGGAGTTCTTGCACTGCTGTGAGATCAAGCAGCATGGTTCAGGCAGCTCCAGCAAGCAGTGACCAACACCCAGCAGAGAGAGAAAGCGCCGATCTGGCACCAGCTACCAAGAGCCAGCCAAAACCACAGGAAGATTCTACACTAGGGAACTGGAGAGCACCCTGCCCCACTTGGGGTGAAAATAAAGTTATGGTGTCCTTTATTTAAACTGGCCAACATCACACATTGCAACACTCCATCTCAGGACACCAAATTGCAGCCTACCATCAGCCCTGAGTTGGTGGCTTGTGTTGGAGGAGATGAATTAGTTTATTTATTGTTTAGTTAACTGTGACCCTTTCCTTCCCTGGATCCTATTTTCCTGTTCCCAATAAAGTCCTCCTTTTTATGCTGTTATTTTTGGTGTGTCAGTCCTTTGTGGGAGTTTATGTTCTTTATTGCCCCTTGTGTACTCCTTGCCAATTAGTTGTATTGTTTTTCTCGAGGGATAAGCACTCCTGGGCATGGCCCAGTGAGGAGGCATTTTGGATGGAGGCCCCAGGAGCCAGAAAAAGAACTCAGGCCCCCAACCCAAATGAGGAGAGGGGAGAAGCTGCTTCTAATTTTGGTGATAGCAAACTCCAGGGAGAGAGAACCTTGGGAGAGAAAACCACACCTTGGTAGGACCTACATATACATGATCAGTTAGGTCAAGTTATAATTTAACATGCTGCTGCTACCTACATGGGTCCATTAGGGGACAAGCACATATTGCATGATTTAGGGAGACTTACTCTATCACATCCGTTGTGTGTACTTCTAATAAACAAACTGTGCACATTTCTGGAGATTAATAGAACTCTCTTCCAGCTTCTCTGTGGACCTCATATCCAGTGTCTCTGCCAGCTCTTCCCACAAGTATGATGAATGATGTATCCATAATTGCTGCATTAGCAATGGAGATTAACTATCCCTGGATCTGCATACATCACTTGGTCACAAAGCAATATATGTGGATGCAGGACCGCTGGGCCCCAATACCTATTGGAGTCTCTGGGAACTACTATAGCATACATCCCTAATAAACAATAATTAGGTGGGTATCCAACTTTGAATTTCTGGTTCTAATTGAACTAGCAAAGGGACAGCTTCTAGCCAGTCTGTGCAGATCTGAGCGAGAGCACAAGAAACTGAGGCTGGGCAGAATCCCAGTGGGCTCTTTCTAGCTCCCACATGCACACTAACTGCATGAATGGGACTGAGAGAGTGCAGGGTGATGGTTCTACCCATTCTCTGCAGGTCATAGAAATAGGAGCATGCCACAGGTTTGTGTAGCAGCCAACCCAGAGTGCATTTCCTCACAGCCCCCAGGAGGAATTCTATGCAGCCCATTCAGAACATGGGGCAGAATCTACCCAAAGACACAAAGCTACTGTATACAAGCTAAAAAGAAACCACCTGGAAGGAATCAAATCAGAGAACCTAGCAAATGGGCTGCATTGAGAAAGATGAAAGAATGAAGAATAACTGGACAGACTTAGTCCAAAACAAGGTCAATGACCATAGCCAGTCTTTTTGCTCTATGATTAGAAATCCTTGCCCACACACACAGTACTAAGGTGTAAGTTAATTATTAACTACACAGCAACTATCTAGAACTAGACTCAGCTATTTTCAATACTTGGATTTTTAGAAGGGTTTCTTTTATGAGGTCTGGGAATATTTATTTGCAGAAGCAAATTTCAGAACATTTCAGAAATGAAAATTAAATTAGGTTTCAATCTCAAAATAATCATGCTCTTAATTTTATGAATTGTGTTTTTTCTAGGCAATTCAGTAACAGAAGTTAGGAACAAGCTTGTTATGTTATCGCCAGCTGGCAAGCTCTGTAAGTGCACTGCAGTGCTATTCCGTTTGCTACACCTTTACTCTTTATATTGGAAAGACACAGGGGAATGTGCATTTCTTCCGCTGGTGAATTCACTCAGCGTGAAATGTAGAACTCAGTTCACAAATAGTTCAACCCAAAGCCAAACATACAGTTGGTTCGGGCACATCTGAGCCATTCTTAAAATGCTTTGCTAACCTATCAGTTATGGATGCATGCCTCATATTTTTTATTGTAATCACATGAGGCAAAAGCTGGCAGAGACGCTGTATATGATGCTCACAGAAGGCCTGCAGGAAGTGCAGACAATCAACAGAAATGTCCACAAGCCTTTTATTTCAAGTGCATACTTGTGAATGAAGAGGTACGGTAAGTTACCTTCTTAGGACATTTTGCACAATTATCAATCATTATTCTCAGCGTAAAAACAGGTAGTGTCAGAATTATATCTCAGGTGTGCAATTTATTTTTGGTGACTGTGCTGCATATTTCAAATGATTACTTTACATGGTCTTTTTATTTTTCTCCCTGACCTATAATTGGTACAGTACATTTCACCAGCAAAAAGGTAAAAGCTATGTGACTGCTTATATTATGCAACTGGATCATGACAAGTTGGTAGAAAGGTCAGAAACAAAGCTCTGTTAAATATGTCCCACATAAATCAAAAGTGGTGAAGAGTATATTTGTGTGTGTGTATCAGGGCCTACATTAAATTAATGTATTCTTTAATTAGGAAATAATTACTGGGTACATCTCTCTCTCTCTTTGAGTCTAATCTAATCGCTTGAAGTTTATAAACACAGATTACCAGTGATATAACTTTAGGAATAATCATATGATACACATAATAACATTTACATTTTCCCACTTTAAACAGATGAGAAATTCTCTTACTTAACTATAAAAAAATAGAAGGGAATTATTTTTAACAAAATGAATATTAATGGATAAAAGTCAAAGTAACACACACTTAAAACTTTAACTGATAATAGAACAAATGTATTAAAACCAAAAAAAATCCTGTAGGCCAAAATATACTTCAAGTATGTTCTGCAATACCCTTGACAAAGCAGTAGGTATTGTCAACATTAAGCTTTAATCAGTGCACCTGAAATGCAGTAAGTGCGTTTTTATTATTATTTGAACCTGTCTGAACTTGCTGTATGACTTGAGGAGTGCTTTCCAGGCTAGCGTGCTTCAAGTTCTCTCTGCTTTTGAAAAAGCCAGCCTCTGTTCTGGGAAACAACCGGTTCTTTGGCACACCCGATTAATTTTTACACTCCGTAAGTGTTATCAGGGGAGGAATGTACACATTGCCAGCCTTTTGTGGTTGTCTGTTAATGCAGAATGGCTATAGAATTCCTTTTAGATTACTAAGTAATCTGCAAGAACATGTAATAATACATGGTATTACCAAGTAAACCAAGTGTACTTATTGTGTAAGCAATGAGTACTTACATGATATCCATGCTCTGTAACTTAGTTATCTAAAACCTGATGAATGTGTTAAAGACTTTCACAGAGTGCCCTGCTGGCACCAGAAAATACAGTGAAAACAGTTTAACAGATGGTATTTGGCAGCTGTGATCTTATTAGGTTTGAGATGATGTGCATTGAAAAGCACCAAAATTAGTGGTTTGAGTTCCAAATTATACTCCACCTAAAAGAACTGATCATTACATTACTCAGTGCAACTAAAATTAAAATCTCAATTGCAATAATGTTAATGACAAACATAAGAAATAAACAAGTTAATTATCCAGAATAAATGCAAATAGTCTTTGAACCTTAATTCAACAGTTCCAGATTCATTCTAATCTAAATTTGGATCATCTGTTTTTGCCACTTCAACATTCACCTCCTTTTCAGATCATTAAAAACTTCCTAGACAACACTAGTCCTAATAAAGCCTTGGGCCATCACATGTTAATCACTTTTCATGCTGAAAATTGATCATTTATTCCTGCTTTTTGCTTCCCAATACTTAGCTGATTTTTAATCCATGACAGAACTTTACCTTTCACAACATGACTACTTAGTTACCATAGTATCCTTTTATGAGGGAATTTGTCAAAGGACATTTTTATTTGTGGAAAGTCCAAGTTATTTCTATCAGCTGGTTACCCATCATCCACTATTTTAAATTCATACACTTAGAGAATTCTAGTGGACTGGAGAAGCTCAATTTTCCCCGATGCCGAAGCTGTGTCATAGTGGTGTCATGCCAGTGGACAGGAATGTTACATTGTGGGTGTGGGGTAATCAGAAAATTGCTTTGCAAAACTGCCTGAAAATGCTAAGACCCCCCCTCCACTTACTATTTGCAGCCCTTTCTGGAACTGGGACGGCATTGGCTGCTGCTCATTCAGTTCCTGTGTTTCAGGTTAGCTTGCTATTGCCATGGCAGCTGTGGCAACAGGAAGTTCTCTCCAGAATTCCCAGAACCACCATACATTACCCACTTGCTGTTAAATCCACCAACACTTGAAGAGACGCAAAGGAGATGGGGCAAATGCTATTGCAATAAGAATCCTATAGCTGCTGTAACCCACTGGTGCCAGTAGGCCCAGCCTAGAGTTTGAAGAGCCTGGATTGGGAGTGTGGAGTACTGCTCCTCACCCCGCCTCTAAGAGAAACTTGTTCCCAACCCCTACATCAACCAGAAAAACATGCTGAACCCTTCTCTCCACTCTTCCGCCAGCCAGTCAAGGACACCTGCTGCCCCAGCACCTCACCAACCAGGGAAGCCCATCCCCCATATATGCCATGAGATTGCTGAAAGGAAGCATATGGGATTGACAGATGCTTTGAGTGAGAGAGATCACAGATCTGAGAGATTTTTTTTGCAGAAGAAGAGAGTATCACTTTTGTTACCAGCTGAGGCAGAACTTGTTTTAAGGGAGCCCCTTGTTAAAATGTTGGCAGCACATCATGAAGTAGAGGAGCATTTCTGCATAATTTTTGGCAAGCAGAGTATGATACATACCACACCTATTTCTTAAAACCTTCAGCTCAGCATCTTGCCTGATCAACATCTGTCCTTCATTATCCCCACATTCAGTCTTCTCTCTTGCTGGTGTTTTTTGAACCGCCCTTTGCTGGGTGATAACCCTGACATTACAGGGCTCTCATTTATAGTAGAAAACAAGGCTTCTTTTGTTGAGTTGCTAGTCTCGAGCATATCTAGAGCTATGTTTTTAATGGAAGTTTCCATAAGTGCTGTAGCAATTTTATTTTGATTGTATTTTACTTCCAAAATCAGTCCGTCTTTATTTTTCCCACATGTTCTTCTTGAAATTGTTTTTGGAACCTGTCACAGGAAAAGCCAATGTCCTGTAAAACTGCTGTTATGGGGACCTTTCTGTTCTTTTGTGGCTCAGTAGCTCAAAAGTAGAATGATAGGAGAAAAACATTCTAAAGACTAGAAAATGTTTTGTTTACACACCTTGCTCCTTTTAAAGTTTTAGTCTCAGATCTCTCAGGTCTTTGTGCATGGTTAACTGCTGGTTGGGTCTGCGTGGCGCCCCACTCAAGTCAATGGGGCTCTTTGTGTGTACGGTAGTCCACCCAGGCAGGGTGAATTCTAGCACTGGAGCCTAATTCAGGAGCATATATTATATTGTAAATACAGATCTTTTTATATGCAGCATTTCAACCTACATAAATACAGTGACTGCTGCCTGTGGCTGAAGACAGCTTTGATGTAGCAAATGCAGATTCTATTAACTTCAATAGAAGCTTCTCCCTCTTAAACCAAGGATGAATGTTGTCTCTAGTCTGGATTTCCCAGTGACAAGTATTTATGATTCTAAATATCTGGAGAGGGTATGAAGATCTCATTATTAGAGTAACTTGCCCAAGAAAGAGACACTAAACTAATTAAATGAAATCATTGTTATGCCATTTGAGGTTTAATTTACCAAAGTGCCTAAGTTCTATTTTCAAAAGTGATTTGGGCACTTAATTAGCCTCATTGGATCCAAATGCATGTCACTTTTGAAAATGGGACTGAGGTTTCTAAATCAATCAGGTCCAGATCTTTAAAGGTATTTAAGTGCCTAACTCCCATTTGGAGTTAGGCACCTAAATACCGAAAACATCCTTGGAATTTCTATATATTATAGATGACAATGTCCTAACTCTCAAAATGGGTTGCAGTCAACACAGGGAAATTCTATATTGGACCTTGTCCTAACAGATAAAGAGGAATTGAGCCCAGAACTAAAAGTTAATGGTAGTTTAGGATCATAACTTTATCACATTTATAATGTGCAAGCAGAATCAAGTCCAGACCAGTAATATATATACTTGGTGCTTTAATAGGGTCAATTTCACAAAGCTGAAAACAATTATGAGCGAAATCAGTTGGGAGGAAGGATATAATGAGAAAAATGTGAGTGACAATTGAGAATAATTTAAGAACACCTTACTAGATGCCCCAAAAGCCACAACTGAGGAAGAAGGCTGTGCAGGTTAAAAAAACAACTTGCTTTAGCGGGAAAGTGAAGGCAGCTGAAAAAAATATTTAACAAATGGAAGAAAGGGGAAGTTGATAGTAATGAATATAAATCAGAAGTTTAGACTTGTATAATGTTGATAAGGGAGGCCAAGGGACACAAGGAGAAATCTATGGCCAGCAGAATTAAGGACAATAAGGAATTTTTAAAACATATTAGGAACAAAAAGAATCCCGACAATGGTTCTGGTCCATTACTAGACAGAAAGGGTAGAATGATCAATAAAACTGCAAGAAAAGGCCGAAGTGTTCAATAAATATTTCTGTTCTGTATTTTGGGGGAAACAGACATCGTATGGTGATGATAAAACTCTTTCCATTTCTCTAGTATCTCTGGAGAATGTTAAACATAAGCTACTAAAGTCAGACATTTTTAAATCAGCAGGTACAAATAACTTGCATCCAAGAGTTTTAAAAGAATTGGTTGAGGATCTTCCTGGACCTAATGTCAATGTTTAATGAGTCTTGCAGCATTAGGAAAGTTCCAGAAGAATGGAAGAAAGCTCAATTTGTGCTCATTTTTAATGAGGGTAAAGGGGATGAATGAGGCTATTATAGGCCTGTCAGACTGACATTGATCCTGGGCAAGATGACGGATTACCTAATATGGGACTCTGACAAAGAACCAAAGAAAGGTAATGTAATTAATATAAATCAACTTGGATTTATTGAAAATAGCTCCTGTCAAACTAACTTGATATCTTTCTTTGATGAGATTACAAGTTTGGCTGATAAAGGTAATAGTGTTGACGTAATATATTTAGACTTCTGTAAGGTGTGTGAGTCAGTGCTGCATGACATTTTGATTTAAAAAACCCCAGAGTGATATAAAATTAACATGGTATGCATGAAATAGATTAAAAACTGGCAAACTAGTAGGTCTGAAAATGTAAGTGTAAATGGGGAATTGTCATTGAGCAAATCTGTTTCCAGTGGGGTCCCACAGGGATCAGTTCTTGATTCTTTGCTGTTTAATATCTTTATCAATGGCCTGGAAGAAAACAAAGTCATCACTGAGAAAGTTTGCAGATGACCAAAAAATTGGGGGAGTTTTAAATAATGAAGAGGGCAGGTTAGTGATTTAGCGTGATTTGGATCACTTGGTAAACTTGCACAAGTAAATAATATGTATTTTAATATGGCTAAAAGTAAATGTATACATCTGGGAACAAAGAATGTAGGCCATATTTACAGGGTGGCAGACTCCATCCTGGGAAGAAGTGAAGTTGGAAATAAAGGGGTCATGAAGGATGATGATTTCCTAATGTGATTCTGTGGCCCAAAGAGTTTATGACCCTGGGATGCATAAATGGGGGAATCGTGAATAGGAGCAGAGAAGCTATTTTACGTCTGTATATGGCACTGGTGTGACTGCTGCTGGGATACTGTGTTCAGTTCCGGTGCCCACAATTCAAGAAGGATGCTAATGAATTGCAAAGGGTTAAGAGAAAAGCCATGAGAATGATTAAGGGATTAGAAAATATGCCGTATAGTAATAGACACAAGGAGCCCAATCTATTTACCCTAACAAAGAGAAGGTTTAGAGATAAATTGACAACAGTTTATATGTACCTACATTGGGGAACAAATATTTAATAATGGGCTCTTCAATCTAGTAGAGAAAAGTATGACATGATCTAATGGCTGGAAGTTGAAGCTAGACAAATTCTGACTAGAACTAAGGCATACATTTTTAATGGTGAGAGTAATTAACCTTTGGAACAATTTACCATTTCACCCTCACTGACAATTTTTAAATGAATATTGACTGTTTTTTCTAAAAGATCTGCTCTAAGAATAATTTTTGGGAATTTCCATGGCCTGTGTTATGCATAAGGTTAGACTAGATGATCACAATGGTCCCTACTGGCCTGGGAACCTGTGACTCAACCAAATTGCCAAGAAGTGTGGAAGGTTGAGCTTTAGATGTATTTGAAGATGCATCCCTTTATGATTAGATCAGTGGATAGTATTGATATACAAGCTGTAGGATATGCCACTTGAGTGAGGTAAGAGGTGAGGGAGATTCTTGAGACCATCACCTTCCCCTCCTCAAAGCTAGTATTTATTTCTTCAGCACCACAGCATGGTGCTTTGCAAGCAAAAGAGAGCTCCCTGGGAATTTATCATCTTGCGGTACGTCCATACTTACCGGCTGGTTCGGCGGCAAGCAATCGATCTTCTGGGATCGATTTATCGTGTCTTGTCTAGACGTGATAAATCGATCCCAGAAGTGCTCGCCGTCGACACCGGTAATCCTGCTCCACGAGAGGAGTAGGCGGAGTCGACGGGGGAGCCTGCCTGCCGCGTCTGGACCTGCGGTAAGTACCTTTTAGTTCGAACTAAGATACTTCGACTTCAGCTACGTTATTAACGTTATTAACGTAGCTGAAGTTGTGTATCTTAGTTCGAACTGGGGGCTTAGTGTGGACCAAGCCTAAGATGCATACATGTCCTCCTTTATTAGGTAATGCTTTATATGGAACACTGTTAACTCTGGCAGGATCAGTTTTCTTTTCTGATGTTACAAGGATTAAAATAGATAGTTTGGGGAACCACAGATCAGATAGTGCAACAAGAAGGCACATTATACTGTAAATCTGGTATATTTTAGTTCTCTTTCTTGAAACCCTAGATTCATCTGGACTCGAGATGGACTGGAGTGAAGGTGAATGTCAAGGTCAAGTTGCCATTTTTCAGCTTGAGAACTTGGCTGCTCCTGAACTGCAGGTGGTCTTCTGCTGCTGCCATCTTCTGCCAGAATCTACAGTAATGATTAAAGTAAGATTTATGAAATGGGAACTCTGGAGTTTTCGGTCTTTTGAACTGAACTGAAGTGTCAATGACCGTTATGTGTTAACTGACAAGGGGAGCATTTTTCTTTTTAATCGGAAACTGAGACAACTTACTTTTTCAAAGCTGAAATTCCCTGAAGTGGTACCAAATAATGTTCCAAAACCACTAACCTAAACCTGGCAGTTGCAGCCTCATGAAATCTGATCAGCTGACTGAAAGGACACAAACCCCACCCTTGTGCCACAAAACAGAACCAAGGAACACTGTGAACACATTGCATTCTACCCGACATTTACATTTATTACACAGCTAGCACAGATGACTTGGGGTTTATCCGTGACAGATTACAAACATTGCTTTAAGAAGTCAAAGCTGCATGAATGAAACCTCTGAAAGAAAACTTTAAAAAGCACATTCACTTTACAGGCTATTTTTAATTTAATTCCAGCCCCATCATAGGGCTTTATAGTTCTCTTCTATGAAGATGTGCCATTCCCCTCTTGTGGTGTGGATTAGTCTTATTCTGGGGGCAGGGAGGGGTGGAGAGTAGTAAAATGAAGAGGAGCTCACTTGTACCATCTGTTCCATTACAGAGTCTGTTCTTCCTGTTTAGAATGATTGATATTCAAGTATAGTCCACTGAAGCACACACCACCAGTTCACAAGATGTGAGACTTTTTTAAGGCAGCAGAGACTTGGACAGGCAGCCCATTGCTGCTGTTCTATAAACATCTGGTCACAGCAGCACTGTTCATTTATATCTGCCTTACATTCACAGAAATCTGTCAGTTCTTATTCTGTTATTGATTTAGTTAATTGTAAAATGCTTAATACTTGGATATGGCCAAAACACAAGTCTATTATGTAATACAAGTGGAGCATTGATGACCTGTGCTCCTGTAATCTGAGTCCCAGTATATAGCATGCTGAGAACCTTGATTAAGTTGGTGGTGGAATGTATTCCTTGTAAGCATCCGTCTATTTCTGTTCCTTTTCAGCAGTAGCAAAGTAGTGATCGGCTGGTAACAACTGTGTGAAATATTTGCTGCCAAAATGAAAAAACAAAACCCTTTTCAATTTCGTGGTACTTCCGTGTAAGCATAATGGTTTGCTCAGAAGCTTCCACTATAGCAAACATTTAATCAAAGCTGGTTAAGGTTAAGACTGATTTTCCACCCCCAGAAAACACCTGCACTTTATACATCATCAAGGAGTGGCTAGCCCTGGGACCGGAAGGCTCAAAGGGACAGTATGCTGTATGAGAAACTTCTCGAGTAGTGTAAAAGCCTGTTTCAAAAGAGATCACTTAATTAGAAACTAGGTTTCAATTTAGCCTGTGTATGGTGTTTTTTTTAAATTTGCTGTTTGCAAATATGTGCATGGCAAAGCAAATAGGCCTAAACTGGAGATTACCTCTAACATATCTTACTTTCACCTATATCTCCCTTATACATGGGAATAATTCCCTATCAACACTTGTAAAGCTGCCACATCATTCTAGTTAGGCCCCAATTGAGCAAAACACTTACATACGTGCTTCACTTTAAACACATGCTTAAATCCCATTGACTTGCGTGAGACCCAAGTATGAGAGGCTAAACACCAGGGTCCATTGAAATCAATGGGAGTTAGCTGCTTAAATAGCTTTGCGGGTCTGGGCCATACTCTCATACTTTGCAAAAGATGCTTTAAATCCTTCCTTAAAACCTCCCTCTTCTGTGATGCCATCAAATCACAACAGTGTGGCATTAGGGTGATGCTGGCTTTAACTACTTTGATAGCAGACTATTCATTTGCACAGCAAACCTGTCTTTGCCATTTCCCATCCCACACCTGTTTATCTGCCTTCCTATATGTCTTACCATTATCATAGACTGTGAGCTCTCTCAAGTGTTAGCCATTTGTAGAGTGCTTAGTGCAATGCAGCCCTGATCCCTTATCACGGCTAAAGGCACTACCACATCCAATCAGGAAACAGAAACAATGCCAGGTGACTTGAGCGACCAGTCACAAAACTCAAATATTGAACAATCAATTGAAAGCTCACTACAAACACTTCACCAACAATGCATAGAGCAAACAAGGAATTGTAGAAACTAGTCATTGAACAACTTCTGAATAATGAATAAATTCATAATCTCTTGCTGGACAATTTATGAAGAAGAAACAGGCTAAATTCACTGACTAATTGATCCTGATGAATAGTTTGACCAGATCTAACAGTGGTGGTTTAAAGCTGAAGATTTAAAAAGTAATTGCTAATTTTCATCTTCAGCTGTTTTTCTTCGCCAAATCTACAGTATATAAATGTCCTTACACATTAACCTACCCAGCACATATACATGCAGAGATATGTAGCATGACAAAATAGAATACACACACTAGGAATGGGGTACTACCGCAAAAAGAGAAAATAATACTTGGCATTTATATCATTACTTTGATCTGGGGATCTTAAAGCACTCATCTTAGAAGAGTAGTCATTAATCCCCATTTTGCACATGAAAGAATTGAGGTATAAAGAGTTTAAGCAACTAGCCAAAGTTCATACATCAAGTCAGAGGCCCTGGTAGGAATGAAACTCAGATTTCTTGCCTTTCCAACCCTCAACTCTAACCACTAGATCATCTAGAAGCTAAGAAATATTAGGAATAGAGAGAAGGCCTCTGGCCCATCATGTCTTTACATTCTCTCTCTATATATATCCCAGGCAAAATCCTTCTAAACTTGGGGTTAACTGTTGTTCCACTTCACTTGCAGATGTCATTCTTCTGCTAGAGTCTGTGGAGCTTTTCACAACCCCCCTTACTTCCAACCTGCCCACTCTCCAAATAAATGAAACTAAATAAATAAGCAGTGACCATGACCTCACTCTGACTTCTGTTCCCTTATCAGACAGAAACATTGCACAGGCTTTTCACTGTCACTTGAGTCTTCATTAAACCAGTGTTCCCCTGAAGCCTGAGGGCTAAGCTAAAGAATAGGCGTACACTGTCTATAGCCATTTGTATTGTTGTCAGGATGGTTATGTTCTGTTGGTTAGTCTGTGTGTGTATCTATCTATCTATCTATCTGCTGACTGAGTCTGGAGGTGGCAATATTGCAGTATCATCTCATTAATTTTTCTGTGCCCACAGTTCAGAATACTTCAGAAATCCTCACCCCTAGATTCTTCAGGAAGACAGAGCCCACCGCAGCTCAGCTTTGTTGATTTCCTTATCATACAAGACACAGCACTGCACCAGCGACTGACTGCTAGTTCTTCCTGTGTGTTACAGATGGCCCTGCATTGAAGGACTTACAAACAGAACCACTTTTTTCTTAGTTCTCTGACTGCCTGGGTCCCTGAATTTCAGTGACTCTCCATCCTGTTAAACATATTCCCCTTAAGTCAGCAGTGCCAAAACCAGAAAACTTGCTAGCTCTGTGCTATCTGGGATCCATATAATCTTCTGGTTTAAGTGGATGAAACTCCACTGAGTCAGTGGAGCTGTGCCCATTCATACTAGTAAAGTATTTGGCCCATAGTTAATAATGATCTTGTAAAATTACAGCTAAGTCTCTAACTGTAGAACAAACCATGTTGTACCAAAAAATAACTGAACATAAAACTAGCAACATTGTATTTAGAAAGTATGCAAACTCTCTTTCTAGTCCAATAGACAACTGGTCTTGAACAGTTTGCAGGTATTTTCCAAAGAACTTAAGGGCTTGTCCTGACTAGAATGAAACGTGTGTTAATTCTAAAATTCTATAGACATGTCAATGCAGACTTTTGCTCCCTGGTTGAGTTGTAGCAAAGTGGGAAGCCCACCTAGGACATGCTAATGTTTACACAGTCTTGTCTAGACTGGAGTACTAAAACCTTATTTTGAACATGATCTTGTAGATGTTCGTGACAGGACCGTAACTGATATCTAATGGGAACCGTTTTCCATGAGTGCATGAACGTGAGAGCAATGGCATACACAATCGCGTTTGCATCCAAAGAGAAGACAGGATTAAAAACAAACAAACAAAGAGGTTAATAAATAGTTAATTTGAGGTTCTCTATGTTTTATGAATTGAAGAAAGGACTTTAAAAGCTTGGTTATCTCTGGGACTTGCAATAACAAGTTTGAAAACAAGCTGTTTAAAAGACCATAAATTTTATTAGAACCATGTTTAGTTTTGTTTTTAAAATGAACATTTTTGCCTGTAAACTCTATCTTTATGGGAAATAAATGAGTACTGCTCATAGCTGGATTCAATTTCTAAGAAGCTACGGTAGTTGGAAACTATCTTTTGATGAACAGCTAAAGATCAGTTGTGAATTTATCATGCAGCATTGGTTCAAGTTTGTGCAGGCTCAGTAATGCCTTCCACCATGTTACTGAAAGATAATTCAAGAATTATGTGCATCATTTGTTGCAATGAGTATTTGTATTTTTTGGTTCACAGAGATGATGCTAACTGGACTATGAACAATGTCTGGGGTCTTCAAAGGAGTCTGAGAGAGTTAGATGCCCAAGAAGTTCAACACCCAACTTGCAATGGGAGTTGTGTATCTAACTCCCATAGGCTTTGACTTGATTATCATTTAAATGTGTGCAGTTAGACTGTGTTTAGCTAGCAGAAAAGAATGGTTCACATTGGATGTCAGTTGTGATTCTCTCATCGACACCTACAAAGTGTAAGTGGCAGTAGTAGGAAGCCACTGGCTCACAAACAACATCAACATTCTGGACCCCTTGCTCCCAAACCAAGAGCAGGATTGCCATTCTGGATAACATGAAAGGTTAGCCCTTGTCAAGAAAAAGCTCCCCATTCTGCCTCCAGCTCTCTTGGTATCTCTCCAGCTGGGGATGAGTGAAGCAGAGCACAAAGGTAGCTGAAAAGATGTGAGCAGAGTGCAATAGTGACTGAGTACACAAGGCTGATCCCTGCCACATCTTTCACAGATGGAACGTGGACTACCAAAAAATATTATCCATACTGCTTCCATCCACCAACTAAGTTCCCAATAATGTGGGCTCAAGGGTGGGAGAGGAGGTGAAGAGGAGTGGGATCTTGGGAATGAGGAGGAGAGATGCTGAATTAAGCCTGCAGGAGGATCTCACAGGAGAGTAAT
Organism: Chelydra serpentina; assembly: GCA_037349315.1. Classification (NCBI taxonomy): domain Eukaryota; kingdom Metazoa; phylum Chordata; order Testudines; family Chelydridae; genus Chelydra; species Chelydra serpentina. The sequence continues at coordinate 26,372,695 of JBAIAC010000048.1, forward strand.
TTACTGAGTCCTCAGAATGTTGATACTTCTTGGGTCCTTTACCTTAAAGTGGTGCTGCTCTGAAAATATGGCATTGTGGGGTTCAATATTGTAGAATCAGCATGTTTGCTATGGAAATTATGAGACACGAGTAAAAAGATGCTTTTGCTAACCTCAGGGTCAATCTGGAATTTGAAAGTCAAGCTGAGTTCCTTTCACCTTGTGCATCATCACCAGCAGTAAAGCTTCTGCAAACCAAATTATGCCCTCATCCATAGCCATGAAACCCCATTCTCCTCAAATGTGCTCTCTGTGACATCTGTGGAATCTCAGTCAGCAGAGTTACACAGCGGTAAGCATATTGAACTTAGTAAACAATTCTGTTGCTGATGCCCAAGAAAGACTAGAATCCAGCTGCTTTAGCACATTTTACAAGAGCTAAAAATAATAGATATAAGATGAGGACCTGTGGCTGAAGAGGATCCTAATGGACGCAGGAAAGGATCTACTGATTGTCCTTCAAGTGGGAACAAATGATACTGCTAGATTTTCACTGGAACACATCAAAGGAGACTATGTCAGGCTGGTGAAGACACTTAAAGAAATGGAGGCTCAGGTGATCTTCAATGGGATTCTACCTGTCCCTAGATGAGGAGAGCAAAAGCAAGACGAATTTATGATGATCAACAGATGGCATAAGCAATGGTGCTATAAGGAAGGCTTTGGGATGTTTGACCACTGAGAGGCATTCATGGACAGAGAACTGTTTTTTATGGGCTGGACTCCACCTGAGCAGGGAGGGGAAAAGACTTCTGAGATGGAAGTTGGCACAACTGATTAAAAGAGCTTTTAACTAGGAATCTGGGGGAGATGATTTAGAGATGCTTACATAATCTCCACACCTGATCCGAATATTGAGCAGGAGCAAAATCAGGCATGAGAGGACACAGCAATGGAGAAAGAAACAACAGAGGGTAGGCGAACGGACAACAAGAAGAAAGCTAGTGCCAATACCAATGATAGTAACAGTCAGGTAGGCGATACTGGCAGTAAAATGACTGTACCTAACTGGGCAAAGAATCTGGGCTAAGCCAAGCAGAAACAACGGTGACATCTGTATGCCAATTCAAGGAGCCTTGGAGGAACTAGAATTACTGGTGCAGGAAGTGAAACCAGATATTATAGGGATAACAGAAACATGGTGGAATAGTAGTCATGACTGTGCGTAGATATTGAAGAGTATGTGCTGTTCAAGGAAGACAGAAATAAAGGCAAAGTTAATAAAGTAGTTTAGTATATTAATGATGAGGTAAACTGTAAAGAAATTAGAAGTAATGGATTGGATAAAATCAAATCAAATCAAAAAGAAATTAGAAGTAATGGATTGGATAAAATCAATGGATAAAATCAAATCAATGGATAAAATCAAATCTATAAAATCAATGGATTGGATAAAATCAATTCATCTCAACAGAAGGTCCTCTGATATACTGCTTGGAGTCTACTACAGACCCCCAGAATCCTATTTGGATATGGATAGAGACCTTTTAAATATTTTAATGAAATAAATGCTACTGGGAATTGTGTGATTTTTGGAAACTTCATTATTCCAGATATAGATTAGAGAACAAATGCTACTAATAATGGTAGGGTTCAGATATTCCTGGATGTGATAGCTGACAGATTTCTTCACCAAAGAGTCACTGAACCGACGAGAGCTGATGCATTTTAAATTTAGTATCGGTAAGTAACGAGGACCTCATAGAACAGCTGGTTTGTGTGATCATGAACTAATTCAGTTTAAACTAAATGGCAGGATAAACAAAAAAACAACAAAAAAAAAGGTTTGCAACTAGGTCCTTGATTTCAAAAGGGCAAAGGTTAAAAAATTAAGGGAATTAGGGAAGTAGATTGGGCTGAAGAACATAAGGATCTGAATGTGCAGGAGACTTGGAATTACTTAAGTCAAAGTTGCAGAAACTATCTGAAGCCTGCATCCCAAGCAAGGGGAAAAAATTCATAGTGGAGGGTTGCAGACCAATATGGATGCACAAGCATTTCAAACAGGTTATTAAGAGAAATCATAAAGCCTACAAGGAATGGAAGATGACATGGATCAACAAGGAAAGCTGCCTCTGAGAGGTCAGAAAGCGTAGGGAGAAAGTGAGAACTGCCAAAGCCAAGCAGCATTGGACCTTGCAAAGGGAATTAAAACCAACAGTAAAAGTTTATTTAGCTGTATAAACAAAAATAAAACAGGGAAAGGAGAAGTGGGACCACTAAACACTTAGGGTAGGCTAGAGATTAAAGATAAGCTAGGCATTGTTCAACACCTAAATGAATATTTTGCCTCAGTTTTTAATAAAGGCAATGAGCTGCTTAGGGGTAGTGGCAAGGTGGAAGTAGAAATTATCACATCTGTGGTGGAAGTCAAACTCAAACATTTTAATGGGACCAAATCAGGGGCTCTTGATAATCTCCATCCAAGAATATAAAAAGAACTGGTTCAGGAAATTGCAAGCCCAATAACAAGGATTTTAATGAATCCATAAACTCGGGGGTTATATTCTATGATGGGGGAATTGCTAATATAGTACCTAGTTTTAAGAAAGGAAAAAAGTGAGCCAGAAAACTCTAGGCCCATTATTTGACCTGAATTGAATGCAAAGTCTTGGAACAAATTTTAAAAGAGAATGTAGTTAAGGACATAGAAGTAAACAGTAATTAGGATAAAATACATGGTTTTACAAAAGGTAGGTCATGCCAGACCAACCTGATCTCTTTCTTTGAGAAGTTAACTGATTTTTTAGACAAAGGAAATGCAGTAGATCTAATCTACCTGGATATGGGAAATTATTAGTTAAATTGGAGAAGATGGGGATTAATATGAGAATTGAAACATGGGTAAGGAACTGGTTAAAGGAGAGACTACAACAGGTCATGCTGTAAGATGAACTGTCAGATTGGAGGAGGGTTACTAGTGGAGCTCCTCAGGGATCAGTCTTGGGACCAATTTTATTAAACATTTTCATTAATGACTTTGGCACACAAAGTGAGAGTGTGCTAATAAAACTTGCGGATGACACAAAATTGGGAGGTATTGCCAATATGGAGAGGGGTTGGAATATCATACAAGAAGATCTGGATGACCTTGAAAACTGGAGTAATAGAAATGGGATGCAAAGGTTATGCACTTAGGGACTCACAAGAAGAATTTTTGCTATAAACTGGGGACACATCAATTGGAAGAGACCGAGGAGGAGAAAGACCAGGGTGTATTGGTTGATCACAGGAAGATTTTCACATCAGTGTGATGTGAAAAAGGCTAAGGCAATCCTAGGATACATCAGGTGAGGTATTTTCATTACGGATAGGGAAGTGTTATTACTATTTGATCAGGGACTGGTGAGATCCCATCTGAAATACCGTGTGCAATTCTGTCCTCTCAGCTACATGAAAGAAGAATTCTTAAACTGGAACAGGTGCAGAGAAGGGCTACCAGGATGATCTGAGGAATAGAGAATCTACCGTATGAGAATCTCCCCTCTACCGTATGAGGAGATTTAAGGAGCTTGACTTGTTTAGCCTACAAATAAAGGTTGAGGGGAGATATGATTGCTGTCTACAGACACATTAGAGGGATAAACACCAGAGAAGCAGAGGAGTTATTTAAGTTAAGGGCCAGAGTTGCCACAAGAACAAATTGATACAAACTGGTCCATCAACAAGTTTAGGCTTGAAGTTAGACAAAAGATTTCTAACCATCAGAGGAGTGAAGTTCTGGAACAGCTTTCCAAGGGGAGAAGTAGGGGGCAAAAAAAACCTCTGTAACTTGTCTTTAAATCATGATTTGAGGACTTCAGTAACTCAGCCAGAGGTTAGGAGTCTATTACAGGAGTGGATGGGTGAGGTTCTGTAGCCTGTGATATGCAGGAAGTCGGACTAGATAATCATGATGGTCCTTTATTCACTCTGGTGTGGATCTGAGTACCCACAAAGAGAAATTTTGTAGTAGACCTGGATGCAGACCAGTAATTTGAATTGGGAATGTAAACAAAAACTTTCCAAATTCTCTGCAAAACTGAAATTCTAATTCTAATCCAAAAATTAGGGAGCCAGGAAACCCTGGGAACCTCAGTAGAGCCAGCAGCATCCCAGGGCTTCCAGGATCCCAGCTCCCTTTCAGCCTATCTGGCGGGCTGCCCCAGAGGCAGGACCCCTGATTGTGAGGTAGTCCACTTGGCAGGATGCCCTGGAGCCATAGACCATGGAAGCCCTGGTAGCTCAGGCTGCTGAGTAGCTCTGAGTTTAGGAGTCAGGGTTCCCAGGTGTCCAGGATCCCAGCTCCCTGTCAGCCCACCCAGTGGGCTGCTTAGGAACCGAACGGGTGAGCTGGCAGGAAACCAGGCAGGTTTCCAAGGGACCACCTCTAATATCTTCATCCCATTTTTGAGTAGTGCCACACTTTAATCCACCATGGAGCGACAAAGACTCAACCCTGCTTTCTTGGCCAGAAATTCACACGCATATTTGAGTGGTCCACGGTGCAGAGTGGTGTTAAGCATTAATACAGGATTTTTCATTGTTCCTGGTATTAAAAGTGAGCATGTTACAAAGTTCAGGCCAAGGTCCATATTTGTACAATATATTCCACTTATGTAGAAATAACATCACGTGACCTATTCTGTTCTGAATTAATAACTGGAAAAATCAGGCAGCAGCAGTATATTGTCCTTTCAAAACCAAAAATGGCGAATAGAGTGCAAACGCTCTCATTTCAGCTGACTCTCCACGTACGATTTTTCACTGGTCCCATTACATTCACTTTAAAAACAAAAAATAAAACATTGACTTGTCTTGACTAGGCAGCTGTGTATATTATTTCCCGTGAGATTAAAAAAAGACAACCCTACCGCAATTGTGAAATAATAGCTTTAGTTTTTGGCGTTAGTCCTTGCTTTATTTATTTTATTACAATTAAGTAACTTTTCGACCTGAAGAGTAACAGAAAAATTAATTTTGTTGTTGGTCTAAGGTATTCACATTTTGTAAAAAAATGGTTATTCAGTTTGGCTGTTTTTGTGCTTATCTAACAAAAATGACTGGTTACAAATATTTTGGGACATTAACAGTGCATAATATCATTTATTGCTTTTGGAGTTTTGGAAAATAAACACTTCTAAGATATTGTGGTTTGAAAATTGGCTATAATAAGTTTTGCATATATGGATACTTTCATAGGAATTTTGTTATAATGGGCCACAGCCAGCCTGCATTTGTAATGATGTGATAGTTTGCTTTTTAGCTATATAATACGTCTTAAAAATTTTGGGGCAGCTTTTCAGCGGGTGTAAATTGAGTAGCTCCATTTACACATCCTCAGGATCTAGCCCCATATTGCTATTAACACTACAAAACTTTTAAAATCAAAATGATGAATCAGCTATTTAGGCAAGAGACCAGAATAGTATTTGCATTTTATAAACTTTCTGTAAAGAATATGCTGTCTTCCAAAAGTTCTGTTTCTCTGAAAATATGAAATATGAGAAATTTCACATGGGGCCATCTTTTTGTTCTGTGTTTACACAGTGTCTAGCAAAACTGAGTCGTGGTCCATGGCTGGGGTTCCAAGGTTAGTCAAATAGTAAAGAATGGCACCCCACTTTATAACATACTGTGACAGACTGAAATATCCTTAACAAATCTAATGGGATTAAGATAAACTTTATTAAATTAAGCTAAACCTTATTGAATTAGGGTTCAACCCTTTGGGGTATGCTGAATGAAAAATGCAATCCTGTATGCATTGTTGCGGCTTTGTATGTGCTGTCTCTAGTTGGGAGGGGGGGATGCTAATGAACTTCCTCTGTTATCAGCTTGTGAAGCGCACCCCGAGGAGATACCTATATATAAGTTCAAACCTGGAGTCTCCAGAGATCAACAGACACAGAGAAGAGTTTTGGGTAAAAAGCCTGGGTATTAAACTGACTTAGGGCCTTCTTCCTGATCCAGCAAATGGAGAGGACCCCTTGTCCATGGAGGACCCCAATCCTTATGGGAGGAGTGGAAGGACTTGGCCTACCAAGGCTTCATAAGACTGTGTGCTTGTTCTGAGTGGAAGCTCGAATGAACTTGTATCCTCAAAAAAAACCAATCACCTTAGCATGGGGTGGTAGCTGGTAGGTTTATTAGCATTATGGTGACCAGTTGTCCCATTTTTAAAGGGACAGTCCCGTATTTAAACCCACCTGCTGGTGTCCCAACTTTTTCTTAAAAACGGGCAAATTGTCCTGTATTTTTTGTCTCCACTCCCCCATCAGCACTGGCGGGTCCAGCGCTGTGTGGAGAACCAGTCCCTGATCGGAGCGCTCAGCTCACCAGCAGCCTGGCCTGCAGGCTCCTTCCTTCCCTCACTGCCTCTGGCTGGGCCGACCCCCAGGGAAAGCCCAAGATCCTCTGGCCCAGGGCACTGACCACAAGGAGCTGAGCCCTGCATGTGCCAAAGCCCTACACAGCGCTAGCACAGGAAGCCTCTCTGCCCCTCACTAAGCTCTGGAGTGGCGCGGGGGGGGGGGGGGAGGAGGGGGAGTGATTTCCCACCTGTTCACACCCCGAACCTGCAGGCTCCACACCAGTCCCTCGGGGCAGGGGCTTAGCACCCTCTTCATCTGTGCCAACCTCCCCACCCCTGCCCTGGGTCCTGTCCCCAGGAAGTGCAGGGCTGTTCCATCCCCTAGGCACCCTTCCCTTCTGAGCCAAATCTCTGGCCAAGTTCCCTGGGCTCTGGTGCACAATGCATCCTTAGGGCTTAACCCCTTCCTGCCCACGCTGTAGCCGGGGGACAGGAGGCAGCTGGGTTATGTCGGTGGCCAGCAGCAGCCTGGAGATGTTAGCTGCCTTTCAACACTGTGTGGGCAGGAACGGACAAGCTGCTTCCAGCCACCAGAGTGGGGGGTGAGGGGGAAGTGAGAGAAGCTTTGCAAAGACACGGGGCAGGTCATCCCTTCCCCCACCTCCTCCTCCCCTGCGACTGGAAGCAGCTCCCATCCCTTCCCTCCCGCACAGTGCTGAAAGGATTCTGCTGGCCACATACTGGTGTGAACCCTGGAAGAAATCGGGAAGGGGGGGGCACATGTGACCCTGTGTGCCCCCCCCATGTGTTCCCTCGGGAAGACATGGCACCAGGTACCAGGAGAGGCGGGTCCGTCCCAGGGGCCCAGCCATGCATGCAGGGCAGAGAGCACTTGGCAGGGAGGGTCGAGTCGGTCGGGTCCCCCCTCACCCATGTGAGAGAGGTGTACAGGAGTGTGTGTGTACTACCTCTCCCCGTGTGTGTGTATGTGGGGGGAGGGATAGGGGTGTCACCTCACCCCGTGTCAATCCTAAAGCCTTAATGATAAGAGGGTAAATAAAAAGAACCCAACTACACAGTATTTCTTTTTAACAGGGACTCGGTCAACTTGATGTTCATTTAAATGTTTGCCGTTGAACTTGCTTGAATACGAATAATTTTACCAGGTGTCCTGTATTCAGTATAGGGAAATATGGTCACCCTAATTAGCATGCATGTAGGTTCTTTTATTGTTTATCATGTGCTTTCTCTGTAATGCTTTTTACCTTAAGAATAAAGAAGGTTTACTTAGAAAGAACTGTGTGACAATGTATATCTGTAGCAATCACTGTTGTCAGTCTCTAAAAAGAAAGCAAGCGGGTCTGTTTAGGCAGACTGTCTGCTTGGAAGTACATAGTGAAGGCAGGGAACTAGACAGCCTGGTAATATCCAGGTCAGAAGGGAGAGAGACACAGGTCTCCACCCAGAAAGACAACAACTGAGGAGCTGGAGGCTGAACCACGGAGGGGAAATATAGGTGCAGTTGTCCTGAACTGTGACACATACTATATGCCTTCTTCCCTCTGTGATCCTGCAGTGACCTGAACTGATGGGCCTAGCATAGCCACAGTGTATTTGCAGCATTCCCTTTATCATTAGTGGGAATTCCTTGCACCCATCACAGAAAAATAGCTTAACGAGGATAGAGAAAGCAGTGAACAGAGAAGATCAAAGTTAACAGGCAATGGTCCAGAGAGAGTGATTCTAATGGCATTATAGAAACACTACATTCTGGATTTCTAGTGGTGGCTGACAGAAAATGTATTTGACTCTGGTGATCTTTGCAAGAAGGGCTTTGGAGCGGAGCCCGGAGGAGTAGGTTTATGCCCAGAGCTGGAGCGGAGCTATTCAAAAATTTGATTGCTCCAAATCCCTGCTTGCAAGTCATGGAGTGCCTGATAAAGTGTTTTGAAATACTGGTCCAAAATATATTTGTGCATAAGTGAAAGCACTGGGATTTTAACTGATTATATATGGTCCTAGTCCAAGGTGCTAAGTAAGTTAGCAGAACAAACTTTTCAAATTGTCAAAAACACACTAAAAAAATAAATAAATAAAGACAACCTAGATCCTTTGTTTTTGTATCTCAAGTATATTGAGATATGCAGAAATACATCCCAATACATCTTAAAATCAAAAATTACTAATTCCAATTCATTTGCTTCTCAAAAGGAACAGTATATCTATTAAGCAATAGTTGGCAGTTCATAAAACAGATAGAGGTAAGTTATTATGGCAGGACGGCAATGCTCCTCTTCCCTTTGAATACTGGTGACCAAGTAAGAATACCACAAGGAAACATGAAGAACTTGTTAAAGTGCTGGTCAAAGACAATGTTGCCAGATCCTATGTAGTTCAACTGCCTAATGGATGCGAGTTCAGAGGGAAGCAGAATGCCGGTATTAATTATTATTATTATTGCTTTATTATGATTTATTTTATGTATGTGTATTACTGTAGGGTCTAAAAGCCCCAGTCATGGATCAGGATCCCATTGTGCTACACCCTGTACAAATACAGAAAAAGCAGATGGTCCCTGCCCCAAGGAACATGCAGTATAAGATGAAGGTTCCAGTAGACTCACAGATATATAGCAGAAAAATCACCATCTGCAATGACAATGGAATCTCCACCATCTACAGTGGAATGTAGTGCTATAGATACTGCAACACACAGTGAAATGAGTCAGCTGATGTTAAAAGTGACATGGTAAATCAGGGACTTAGTTATACACTGAAAAAGCTATTGCAGCTACTGTACCCAGAACAGCTGAATAATTAGACCTTCTAAAAGTCAATTATTATAGTGTTAGTGGGTGTAAGTGGATGGCTGCCAGAATATAATTGTTTGTTACTGCTTTAAGTTACACTGTATGTAGAGCTGAGGTGCGATATAGATATAGTGGGTGTAACTGGAAACTACTGTGATGATTCTTATAAGTGGAATGTCTCATTGGGGAATACAATGGAGAAAGATGAGATAAAAAGGGAAGAAGACATGAGGAGAGTGAACCTGTATATCGAAAGTCTGTACAGTGCCAGTCAGGTATAATTTGACAATCATATTAGAATAATTATGCTATCCTTTGACACTGGGTCTCTTTTTGTGTTGCCACAGTCCCAACATCTGGAGTCTAGCTCTTTCCCTCCAGCTCTGACCAAGTTGTGTCTGCCCTGATTCACCTGTTAACTTACAGCACAATTAACAGAATGGCCTATTAATCTGTTGGTTACTCTGTTGTTTGATGAACTGCACCATTGGTTTGCTGCTAGTTGGTATTTCCTGCCATTATTTTTCCACCAGGGATTCTGGTCAGGTCCCTTCCCTTATTCCCTATGAACTCCATCTCCCTATCCCTTTTACTGTCTCCCTTTCCTACTCACGTCACCTCTACACCCTCCCGTCCCTATTACCAATCCCCTTCTCATACCAACAAATTCTAATCCCACTTCTGCATTTTCTGGCAGCACCTGCTCCAAACCCAGTTCTTCTTGTCTCCCCATTCTTTCCATTTCCCCTACCTTTCTCTAACACCAGCTGTGCTCTGCTGGACCTTCCCTTGACAAACACATATCTCCACCATTGCAGGCCCATTAAAAATATACTACGGCCATCTTTTGCTTTAGGGTTTCAGTTATGATTCCACGAGGATTTCCAGGCTGCAGAACCAATTCAGGTTCTGCTCCCCATACTTTTGGCAGGGCCACTGGCCCCCAGCAGAAATGAGGGATGTCACATGGTAACTGCAGATTCCAAACTCCTGTGCAGCTTTTCTATAAGATGTTTCCCTCCTGAAAGTGTTTAGGTTTGAGGGGATCACAGGCACCTGTGTCACTGTCACAAGTAATTTCATGGCATTATGTATTTTTTCCAGTATTTGCAGTAAACAAAACTAGTGTCGATCTTAACCAATTCCCAACTGTAAAATACTTTCACTACAGAGCACTCACATTTAACATTATATGTTTTTGCAATAGTTCAAAGCGCTCATAATTAACATCTGGTTTTTGTTTTTTTCAGATTTACCATTGTTTTTCATGAATATCGAAGCCACCATGACTAAGCTGTGTTGTAATTCTGAAACATAGTTGCCGACAGTATAAAACACCAAAAAGAACATTTATACAAAAAGTAAATTAGCTTACCACTAAACCACAGCATATTTTCTAATGAAACATGACTGGCCCTCAAGCCACTCGTTTATCACCCTGCAAAATAAAATGAAAATGAACCTAATTAAAACAGGGCTCAAAACAATCTACAAAATAATGATGCTGACAAATTCAGAAGAATTGGCCTGATTTTCTTGGGTTTTCGCCCATGTAATTCTATTTACTTCAGTGGAGTTACTCCTCCTTTACATCAGTGTGGCCTAGAGGCCATACATAAAGCACTGACCTGGGTTCTGTTCCCATCTCTGCTACCAGCCTGCAAGGTGACTTTGGGCAATTCACTGCCTCTCTGTGTGCCTCAGTTTCTTCATCTGTAAAATAGTGATAATGACACTGAAATGCTTTGAGATCTATGGATTGACTTCACTAGAGAAGAGCTGGCTATTACTATTATATATCTGTAGTCAGTGTTGAATCATCTCAAAGAATAGCTTTTGTAAACCATATACAGATGCCTTCCCACCATATACAAAATGGTGTATTTCTAAAAAAAAAAAAAAAAAAAGTATATTGGGGATATAGGGAGAAAGGAGGGAAGGCAAATCAATTTATTAGGCTGTTTAGGATTACCAGAAGAACTGGAAGGGCTGTGTCATTCACAGACTAATAAAAAATTTTATTAAGACTATATTTTAATGAAAAAGACCAATAATATCTTTAACTATTTTCACTGCTGACTTGTCTGAAAAGAATGTGTATACATACCATTAAAGGTGTAGCATAACACAAACCCCCTAATTAAACCTGAGACCCTTTCAAGACAAACTTTGGAAAACAAATGGAATTTTCCTTACTCTTTGTATAATAAAATGAAACTCCACACTAGGAGCCTAAGACTTTCCTAACTAAAACTGTGATGGCTTTTGTAACCTGACTTGGTATGAATTACTACAGACAGATGTCAGGCATTCGGCCTGTTTATTCACCACCTCACTGAAGTGAAAATCAGAGGATTCAACTTCTTGCCAGTCACCAAATGTTGCTCCAGTACAAGGAATAAGCACTTTCAAAAATAGATTGATATGGCAATATTGAATAGTGGGTTATACAAAACTGGGAGTCTCCCGCAATGCACTAATTTAATATACACTAGTTAAAAAGTTAGGTCAGACAGCTTGCTGCCCTGATGACACTTCTTACTTCATTAACTGTGGTAGGTGAACAAGCTGTAACAATTTTGTGATTAAACAGTGTCATATTTTAAATCCATAGTTGAGAAAGATTGGACGGTTCAGAGGACAGGTAATGGGAGATGGAAGCTTTCATCTCTATGTAGCTGGTCTGAATCACGCCAGGTCAGTAATAACCAAAGGTTTTTATGATCTTTGATAAAGATCTCTTGAAGTCTGTTTTCTGAGTAAGTGAAACGAGCTAGTGGTTTCAAGACAGATCCACATAACAAAATAAATCTCTCACTAACCACAGGGCCCTTTGTTCGCTGTCTCAGCAAAGAGGCCAAGGGTTCTCCATTCATGCATATGTACTTACTTCTCACTCCTAGAGATAACCCCTTGAGGACTAATTTTGCACTGGTGGTCTAGGGAAGCTTATTGTGGCAGAGTTCAGCAGTGAATTTGACATTTCCAGCACTATCAAATTGGGCACATTTCACGCTCACAATTCACTTTGAAATGATCAGATTAAATATTCCTTATTTTACCTAGTCTGTGCTGATCCTAGATGAAATTTGGTAGAGATAATGGGCTGAATTCAGCGGTGATAGAAAGGTTGTAAACTATATGTTGATAAGTGAATGTACCATGCAGAAGAGAAAGCAAACAGTAGGGTGTAGGAAGACTCTCCCCTGCCTGTTGGTTATTTTTCTGCCAGTTCTCTATACCTTAGCTTGTAAATTACATTCACTTATTGATCCATAGATGTCAGTTACCTCTGAATTTGGTCTAGTGAGAGCAAAGGTCAGCATGATAATTTTGAATGAAAGATACACTTTCTTCCCTCACGGAGAGACAAGTTTTTTATGCTTTGATCTTCCTGTAAGCTCCGAACTAGAAGGCTTATGGGGAAAAGTAGCTCCCTGAGAAAGAGTTAACAATAGCTCTGGGCAGGCTTAATTTACATGAAATGTAATATTGCCTCCATGCATTGTTGTACAGTGCTTTATGTTGTATTGTTGGGCGTTTTTGTTCTGGTTTTGGAAATGCTATTGTATGGTGCATGTATATAGAGTTATGAACGTGGGGAGAAATTTATAGATTCACATATTCAAAACCCAGAAGTAACCATTATGATCATCTACCCTGATCTCCTATGTAACTTCTAGAACTTCCCAAAAAAATAATTCCTAGAGCAGATCTTTTAGGCATCTCAATTTTCAAACTGTGAGAGCTGAAGAATTCACTGTTGTTCCAAAGGTAATTACTTGCATCACTAAAAAGGTATGCCTTTTTTTCAGTCTGAATTTGTTTAGCCTCAACTTCCAGCCATTGGATCATTTTATACCTTTCTCTGCTAGATTGAAGAGCCCATTATTAAATATTTGTTCTCCATGTAGTTACTTATAGACTGTCATGCAGTCACCCCTTTACCTTGTCTTTGTTAAGCTAAATAAGAAACTAAGAATCATATATCCTAGGAGAAGTGAGTGACACCCTAAGTTAATAGATAGTGGACTCTGGTTGGTTAAGAAACCCAGCTTAAACAAGGGAAGTTGAGAGACTCTCTCTAAATCAGGAGTTTCTCCAGAGTTCTTGCTTTGCTCTAGGTTGCCCACTCTAAATCATGCATAAAGCTTGCTGCTGCCATCTCCACAAGACTACAATGGTGGTAGCTGGATCGGTGGAGCTGACTTTGTGAAACTGAACTGCATATTTGAAGGTCATGATTCTGAACCAGTGGGTCTCCTTTGGTGGACTGTAGCAACCAGATGAAAGAGAGCTGCCTCCTGATGCCCACTTGACCATGACTGAGTCTACTTGGATATGTAAGTGGGGTTATAGGTGGGTGGGGATTGCCTTGTGAATAAGTGTTCTTGGGACTCAACTAGCCAGGCAATTAATTGTAGGAACTGTGGGGTTGGCCATACCCCTAATACACTCTGTTTAAGCTTTCAAATTTTATTTTTATGTAGCTATATGGTGTGTATTTCCCCAAATAAAGAAGTATTTGTGGTTTCTTAAACCCAAAGATTCCAGAGTGCTTGTGAGTGGAGAAGAAAAATGTCTGAAAAGATTACTTGCGAGGGGGGGAGGGGAACAACAAAGGAGGGAGGTTGTTGGGAGCTGGTTTCAGATTCCTTTTTTCTGTACCCCAGCCCAAGCTCAGCTTCAGTATGATTCTCTAGGAATTTTACACCAGTTGAGAATAGTCAGCACATAACATACCATGGCTGCTTTCTCTCCCTTTCCAGGCCATGTTCCCTGAACTGGGGACTGAGGGGAGGGAAGCATATGAACTAGCTCTATGCCTGTTGGGGACGACTTCATGCTGGAAGCGGTCCCTAGCAGGAGACATAGGGGAGGTTTCTGCTTCTCTGAACCATCTGCACAGGGGAATGGGCAAGCACTGCAACAGACAATCTGTTCACCTGTTTTCATAAGGTGCATAGGGCAATCTCAGTTCAGGATTCAGGCACCTTAGGCTGTCAGAATATGAGCAAAGCCAGCAAGGCCTTGAAAAATAAAGTAGTTTAAGAAATTAAGCCAAGTACATAAACAAGCATTTCTGGAAAGCTACTGCTGAAGAAAAGGAGGAGGAGGAGATTAAAGGGTCATTCTTAAATAGAGAACAACATCAACTCACATTTTAAAAATGCTATTCTATGAAGCTATTACGCTTTTAAAAATGAAAGCTAGAGTCTGCAGCTATGCCCTTTGGTGTTTGTGGCTAAACTCTAAGTTTGTAAAAGAATAAATCTGATTATAACAAAGCTGACTCCAAGCCAAGCAGGGAAATGAAAAGAACACACATTAAAAGTATTATTTAGCTCACCCTGATCATGAACCCCATCGTGAACTGTAATGGACTCTGCTTTGGCTGTGGTATTGAGCAATAACTCATTTGATGTTATATGTTGTATGTATCTGTAATGGTAGGTTAAAGTTACATGTTTATTAAAAGAAGAGCTACAGAGCTTAGCCAGTATATGATCATCCTAGATAAAAGCTGATTCATTTTGGCCCAGGGGCAGAATCGCTGAAATAAATCCTACTAAGCGCTAAAATCAGAGAGAATCAAAGCTTCAAATCTGGCATGCAAGAGCTTTAATCTAGAAGCACTATATACAATGTATTATAGTTTGGATTTTAATGTACTCATTGCTTGGAAAAACATCTGCTTTACATTATGACTGCAGTGAAGATTACATTGATTTCATTGCATTTCTATGTAGAATAAAAATGACTGGACTCTGTGCCATTTTTAAAATAACTTTCGATAAGAGTAGAACAACTGCTCTAATATTGGCATGGTATAAGATTCTAAAATCATATATTGAAACCATAGTTCAGAACTGTTCCAGTCATTTTAAATTTCAGTTAGCCTGTAGTCTGGTGATCTGCAATGGCCGCTGAGCGATTTGACTGGAATCCATTGTATTGACAATTCCCCAAAGTAATGGGAAGAGAGACTGACCTTGAATAGAGAGGTTTTTCAAGCTGTGGGGCATGAACCTATTCTTCCCCTACCAGAATGTAAATTATAGAAGAATTCAGCACTGTTTTGGATTTTCAAGAACTTTAAGCAACGAGTATTTGTGGGTTTTAGACTTATGTAAAATTAGATGTCAGATTGCTGATTGTAACAGGGCTTCTGAAGCCAACCTTACTAGAAAATGGAATGTGTAAAGGTTTACAAACAAAATAAGCAGCAGCTTCTGCCATAGAGGCAACCATAACTTGCTGGAATTTTCGGGGAGAGTGAGAAAGACTCAATGATGGTGATACTTTGATTATACATGTTACTGTACACGTAGTGAATGACTATAGCACACAATCCTATAACAGGTGAAGAATATTTGTATTATGTCACCAGCCAGCATATGGGGGGAAAGTAGCATAGGTCAATGCTGCCAGGGTCAACCTTACCTTTTATTGTAAATTCTCCACTGCTCTGACGGAGAACAGACAAGTTGCTCTGTGGAGTTAAAGTTAATACACCATACAAAATAATTTGGAGGACTGAAGCCTTCAAGTGCAGTTAGAGTCAAAATTCAAATCTTGAACTATTTCTCCTGTCAGGGGTCAATGCAGAGCATGATGTGGGTAGGATCCCCTCTACCAACACTTGATCATCATTAGGTCAACAACTATCAGAACCCGATCCACCTGTTAGAAAGTCTAATATAGATATAACCCAACTTCGTCACATAAAAGCATTCTTTAGCATTATCAAGTCATGGTGTCAGATAAACATGCCACAAAGATTGTAAAAAAATGGCCCAGAACAAGGCTGAAACCTTGAGCAAAGGTCACACCCAGACACCACATCACAATAGCTATACAGGTAAAAAATTGAAACCTTGTGTATTGTTTACTGAAGAAGCCCTAGTTTTGATGTAGCTTTTGGCTAATACATTTGATTGTTTTAACCAATATCTGGTATTATAGCAGCTTCTGGTGGATCATGTTTAAAACAGCTGTTCAATATTAACTGAACATCGTATAGTACATAAAAAGCATAAGTAACTTTCTTTAAGAAAAGAAGTAATTGGAAAACACTTTGAAAAATGAAGGGTTCCTACCTGGAATGTAAGGAGCATTTGCAAAGCATTTGTTGTGAGTTTACTTAAAGAGGTTTTGGATCTAAGTCCAGAGATGAATGTACAACTAAATTAATCTTAGTAACATGACAAGAAATGTTTTTACAACTAGAAATCTCTGAGGATGGGAGACGTAATTATACTAAATGTTTTCTTATGTCTTATTGATGGAATGGGTCTTGAGACAACACTAAAAGTGAACATTGATATTACATGGGTTGGCACAGACAAGGCTGATTCATCCATTAACCTGTGAATCATAAGGAAGCTTCAGGCATTCAAAAATATTAGTCCTAGATACTAGGAGCTGCGGACATCCCGTAAAAGGAACCATAAAAATGATTCTTCTCATTCCAGATAAAATAAAGGGTTTCTGTGTCACTTTAAGTTGGGAACGAATGCCAATTGTCACGTTCTGGTGCTGGCAACTGGCTCAGTTGGGTGTCTGGGTGTAGTATGTTTAAGTGCTTCAGCTATGAGTAACAAATATATTCAAAAAATTAGTCCATGTCAATATTATTTATTTGCTTTTTATTTAGTTATTACAAATTTGTATGTGAATTTAGTGCTGTTCATTGGTAGTGAATTGACAGAATGGGAATTAAGTCTTCTAGCCACTGAACAGATTCAGTAGAGGTACAAGTTTCCCCCTTCACTATCCAGCCATTGTACCGCAACTTGATCTGAAGAATCCATCTCTAGCAGATGAAGAGGACAGTTCAATCTCCATCCCAGTTCAGGCCTTTGAGCCTTTTCCCATCTGCAAGTTCTGGTGGCTATGATCATGATGTAGTTTTAGCTGGAGACCCAACCCATTTCACATAGGCCATTGAACAGCTATCTGAAGATCTAAAAAATAAAAAAGAGTCACATAAAAAATGGAAACTAGGACAAATTACAAAGGATGAATATAGGCAAACAACACGGGAATGCAGGGGCAAGATTAGAAAGGCAAAGGCACAAAATGAGCTCAAACTAGCTACAGGAATAAAGGGAAACAAGAAAACTTTTTATCAATACATTAGAAGCAAGAGGAAGACCAAAGACAGGGTAGGCCCACTACTCAGTGAGGAGGGAGAAACAGTAACAGGAAACTTGGAAATGGCAGAGATGCTTAATGACTTCTTTGTTTCGGTCTTCACCGAGAACTCTGAGTGAATGCCTAACATAGTGAATGCTAATGGGAAGGGGGAAGGTTTAGAAGATAAAATAAAAAAAGAACAAGTTAAAAATCACTTAGATAAGTTAGATGCCTGCAAGTCACCAGGACCTGATGAAATGCATCCTAGAATACTCAAGGAGCTAATAGAGGAGGTATCTGAGCCTCTAGCAATTATCTTTGGTAAATCATGGGAGACAGGAGAGATTCCAGAAGACTGGAAAAGGGCAAATATAGTGCCCATCTATAAAAAGGGAAATAAAAACAACCCAGGAAACTACAGACCAGTTAGTTTAACTTCTGTGCCAGGGAAAATAATGGAGCAAGTAATTAAGGAAATCATCTGCAAACACTTGGAAGGTGGTAAGGTGATAGGGAATAACCAGCATGGATTTGTAAAGAACAAATCATGTCAAACCAATCTGATAGCTTTCTTTGATAGGATAATGAGTCTTGTGGATAAGGGAGACATGGTGGATGTGGTATACCTAGACTTTAGTAAGGCATTTGATACGGTCTCGCATGATATTCTTATCAATAAACTAGGGAAATACAACTTAGATGGGGCTACTATAAGGTGGGTGCACAACTGGCTGGATAACCGTACTCAGAGAGTAGTATTAATGGTTCCCAATCCTGCTGGAAAGGTATAACGAGTGGGGTTCCGCAAGGGTCTGTGTTGGGACCGGCTCTGTTCAATATCTTCATCAACGACTTGGATATTGGCATAGAAAGTACGCTTATTAAGTTTGCAGATGATACCAAACTGGGAGGGATTGCAACTGCTTTGGAGGATAGGGTCAATTCATAGAATCATAGAATCATAGAATCTCAGGGTTGGAAGGGACCTCAGGAGGTCATCTAGTCCAACCCCCTGCTCAAAGCAGGACCAACCCCAACTAGATCATCCCAGCCAGGGCTTTGTCAAGCCTGACCTTAAAAACCTCTAAGGAAGGAGATTCCACCACCTCCCTAGGTAACCCATTCCAGTGCTTCACCACCCTACTAGTGAAAAAGTTTTTCCTAATATCCAACCTAAACCTCCCCCTCTGCAACTTGAGACCATTACTCCTTGTTCTGTCATCTTCTACCACTGAGAACAGTCTAGATCCATCCTCTTTGGAACCCCCTTTTAGGTAGTTGAAAGCAGCTATCAAATCCCCCCTCACTCTTCTCTTCTGCAGGCTAAACAATCTCAGTTCCCTCAGCCTCTCCTCATAAGTCATGTGCTCCAGCCCCCTAATCATTTTTGTTGCCCTCCGTTGGACTCTTTCCAATTTATCCACATCCTTCTTGTAGTGTGGGGCCCAAAACTGGACACAGTACTCCAAATGAGGCCTCACCAGTGCCGAATAGAGGGGAATAATCACATCCCTCGATCTGCTGGAAATGCCCCTACTTATACAGCCCAAAATGCCGTTAGCCTTCTTGGCAACAAGGGCACACTGTTGACTCATATTCAGCTTTTCGTCCACTGTAACCCCTAGGTCCTTTTCTGCAGAACTGCTGCCCAGCCATTCGGTCCCTAGTCTGTAGCAGTGCATGGGATTCTTCCGTCCTAAGTGCAGGACTCTGCACTTGTCCTTGTTGAACCTCATCAGCTTTCTTTTGGCCCAATCCTCTAATTTGTCTAGGTCCCTCTGTATCCAATTCAAAATGATCTGGACAAATTGGAGAAATGGTCAGAGGTAAACAGGATGAAGTTTAATAAGGACAAATGCAAAGTGCTCCACTTAAGTAGGAACAATCAGTTTCACACATACAGAATGGGAGGAGACTGTCTAGGAAGGAGTACGGCAGAAAGGGATCTAGGGGTTATAGTGGACCACAAGCTAAATATGAGTCAACAGTGTGATGCTGTTGCAAAAAAAGCAAACTTGATTCTGGGCTGCATTAACAGGTGTGTTGTGAGCAAGACATGAGAAGTCATTCTTCCGCTCTACTCTGCACTGGTTAGGCCTCAACTGGAGTATTGTGTCCAGTTCTGGGCACCGCATTTCAAGAAAGATGTGGAGAAATTGGAGAGGGTCCAGAGAAGAGCAACAAGAATGATTAAGGGTCTAGAGAACATGACCTATGAAGGAAGGCTGAAGGAACTGGGTTTGTTTAGTTTGAAAAAGAGAAGACTGAGAGGGGACATGATAGCAGTCTTCAGGTATCTAAAAGGGTGTCATAAGGAGGAGGGAGAAAACTTGTTCATCTTAGCCTCTGAGGATAGAACAAGAAGCAATCAGCTTAAACTGCAGCAAGGGAGGTTTAGGTTGGACATTAGGAAAAAGTTCCTGTCAGGGTGGTTAAACACTGGAATAAACTGCCCAGGGAGGTTGTGGAATCTCCATCTCTGGAGATATTTAAGAGTAGGTTAGATAAATGTCTATCAGGGATGGTCTAGACAGTATTTGGTCCTGCCATGAGGGCAGGGGGCTGGACTCGATGACCTCTCGAGGTCCCTTCCAGCCCTAGAATCTATGAATTTATGAATCACTACTGATCTGGGTTCCATAGTATTATTATTAAAAATAGTAGTATTACCACCATAGCCATTTACAGTGATCCAGCCCATACTTTCAGACATTCATGAGAATGTTTTTCTTTCTCCTCAGAGTTGCAGGTCTGTAATTTGGTGAGTTCTATCTCAGCACACGTATTCAGTAGCTGGCCCCACTCTAGTAGACCTTATTTATATGCTGGGATTGGAGATGAGCTTGATGGGCGGATATTACATCCCTCCATTTTGCAAACAAGGCACAACTCTTGCATTGCACAGGTGGTAAGCCCTATTTTACTAGTCCACCTATGGACACTAGTGGAATATGGTGTCAGGTGGCCCTAAGGAAGACTTACATGCAACCAATGGACCACTTTTTTTGCACTGTCCTCACAGGCCACTGTGTTATATAGGCGACCTATAACAGATGAATCAGGATGGCTGGAGGCCTGAGCACTGGTGGGAGAGCAAACTCTGACTTCCACTAAATGTGATGTATGGCAGTAAAATGAGAAACAGGTAGTGGGAGCTCTCACAGTGTCAGTTGAGGAGGATGGGGTAGGGGGGAAGGGACACGCTGCTTACCTAAGCCGGGGAGAGGAAGGGGAAATGTTATGCCATGACTATGTTAATCATGAAGGATGAGTCTCCTGCTACACACACCAATAGCCTCTGTCATGCCCCAGTCAGCATATCAGATCTGCTGTATGGCCAGCTTGGGGACTACGTTGTCACTGTAATGAGCGAATCATTAAGTGTAGAACTTGCAGGTAATTGCAGCATACAGACTTAAATAAATGAGCTTTCTGGCACGTAGCACATCTGCGTTTAAAGCAAACCTTGTTTTACATTTTAAAAAAATGCACTAGAACCTTTAATGAATTGTGCCTTTGTGTCAGGCTTCGAGCCAGAGAAAATGCTGTACCACTGGCTTTTCAGGGAAAGAACAAAGTTATTATTCATGGGTGTGGGGCAGCTATTATACACTGCTTTGAAGTGAAACCTTTCAAAGTCAGTTTAAAGCTTCAGGTAAGCCACATTTATTTCTTAATATAAAATGTTCTCAGCCAGTAAAACTATGTGTAGCGGGTCTGTAGGAAACCTTTAAAAGGAACAGTTTTATCAGAAGCAGGGAGAGGTGGCTTTTCTGGGAGATTAGTGCTGTATGAAAGAGAACACTTCTTCCCATGATCGTTAGTATCCGACTATTCTTGCAAAGTGCTCAGTATCTTCCATGAGGGATTCACTTCTGTGGGAGCTGAGAGTAGCCTCAACACCCTTCGGAATCAGGCTCTGTGTCTAACTTTTCCATATGTATTTGTATTTAACTAGAGTGAAATGCTCCCCTGAGCTGAGGGCCAGCCCAAAGTCTATGCCCATAGGTGGAAACATGGATGGAGCTCAACGTTCCATTCCAGGGATAGTGTCTTTAGCCACAGAAAAACCCTCTGGGCACCTGCTGAAATAAGTCTCTATGATGATCAGAGCTGCATTGGGGGGGGGGGGGGGGGGCATTTCCCCTGCTGTGTTATAGTATCTTGAACTTCCTGAGATCAAGATCCTGTTGTCCTGGACATCACTGCTTCAGCATTGTGGTGTCATTTTGGTCCCCTGCTGGGGGGAGTAGTTGACAGATTTATTAGGTGTTTTTCTACCCAGCAGCAAGTGTGACCAAGGTTGCATTGTCTAACTATACTGGGATTGGGTTGAGTTAGTTAGTTGGCTTGAATTAGACCTGGATTGTTGAGTTACTATCAGATGCCCTCATTTTGAAGTAGCTGAAAGCTATTTCTCTCTTGTTGACCATTTGCTCTGGGCCACCACCTTTCCCAGCTGGGATTCTCATTCATTCCCAGTGAGAGTACATCCACTTTTCTTCTCAGCAGACTTAAACAGAATCCACTATACAAAGACAGAATCACCATATTTGTACTTGTGAATTTTCCCTAGAAAGTGTTTTCATTATATGCATAACAGTACATTTATGGTAGTTACTCATCACAATTGCTTGACTCACTGTTTTTTTCATTTTGAAAAAATAAACTCTATAATTGCCTTAATATATTTAACAGTGCTAGTGAGTGGATGATATATATGGGGGTTGGCCTAAATAAAGATTTGTCACAAGTAGAGATGAATGAATAATTCACAATGCCTGGCTTTTGCTAACCAAATATTAATGACCAAAATCCAAATTACTTGAATTTATTAGATGAGTATCTTAATGATTTTATACTTTGTGGACCGAGCACCAAAATTCAGGATTCATCCTGTATTGCTTAGTTATGATTGGTCAGGTGTGTCACATGGTATTTCTGTTCTCTGACTGGGCAAGCTCACTAGCCATTCTGGTGTGAATACTTACACATATCAACATAAAAATCTGGTTTCTGGGAATACTCATACAATTGACTTCGATATTCCCTCTCAAACAAACATTTTTCCTAGTGAAACATTATTAAATACTCAAAGGTTTGCAGCAGATGACCATGGAAGGAATGTTAACAGAGGAAGTAAATTCATTAAGAAATTTAAATTCCACTCAAAATTCACTGGATGATTTATGAGTAGTAGCATCACAAATGAGTTATACCAATTTTCCCACAAAAGGCACTAGCATGCTTAACTTTTTGCTTCAGCCACAACATGGTGGGGTTTTGACCTTTTCCAGTCCCCATCTGCTTTTTCCCTTTGAAGTATATTAAATATTAAGGAAGGTATTATGTCATTCATATGGGTGGTGAAGTTACATCTATAAGTCCAGAATAAAAAGCTTATTTATGTAACTATTTGACACTTTTACCATAGTTAGTGAAATGCAGCCTTTTATCTAATACATCTGTCACAATCCATAATCTTGCTCATTTGTAAGATACAAAAGAGGGTTACACATCTAGTGTTGGATCTGGTAACAGATCTCTCTCTCTCTCTCTCTCTGTGCAACAGAGAAGTCTTTCTAATAGTCTAACTGTGACCTTATCTCTCTGCAAAAGGAATAAATAAAACACACCAATAAAGCTTCATAAGTGGGTCATTCTGCCGCAGCAGAGGTTTGAAATCTCCGTTGTAGTCACTGAGTATCAACACTGGTCTTTCATTTCTGCTGCCATATTAATGGTGGAGAGAAAGTAATTGCAGTTGGCTGCTTTATTTGAAAAACAAACTGATCAGACCTCTGCCATCTTCTACAAGAAAGAATCTTCCAAATGTTGTCAGAAGACAGAATGCAAAAATACCCCCCTCTTTTCTAAACAAATCAAGCAACATGGTGTAACTTGTGAATATATGTGTGTCCTCTATTGCTATGTCCTGGCAAGGGTAGAATAAGGCAGGGAGATATATAGGTGATCTGTTATGTTCCCCACCCCTGCCTTGCGATCTCAGCCACTTTGGTCCCAAAGAAGTCCCCAGCCTAAAGCAGAAAAGTAGTGTAATAAAATGATCAGCCAGTGTTTTCAGGGCTTAGACAACATTTAGCTTTAAAATGGACCTAAAAAACTGAGAACTTTTCTCACTTAATGGCTTTTTTTTTTTTTTAAAGATAAATGACAAATGCCTTCAGTTCCAGCCACTGCCCCTAGAACGGTAGTGAGTTAGGGATGCTCAGAGGTGAAACAGAGTGCCATCGCCTGACTAGTTTATTTAGGTGCCAGTGAAGAGGTTTGGTACAGTTATTTTTTTAAACTCAGCCTGCACTTTTCTACATGGATGAGGAGAAGTGATCTCTTTCCTTAGGCATGTATAGTCTCAAGGTAAGGTAGGTCAGTTTTAAACCCACCTGCTATCTTTAACAAGCCAATTTTCTTCCTTTGCAGACTGAACTAAATCCACTGTGACTGGGCCTTTAGGGTAAGGAACAACAGTGAGGATAAGAATACAAGTAAGGGTGGAGAGGAGGACTGCAAGCCAGAAGGTAAATAAATATACCCTATAATTTATAAATATATAATTATTTTTCACACACTAAAAGGATTCCACAAAGTATTGCCAGAAATGCTTGGAAGCACCAAACAATTTATGCTGTAGTGTGTTAAATACTAGAAGATGAAATATAATTGGAAGCAAATGAAGGTCTCTGGTTGTCTGCCATGAGACCCTCTTCATGATTGCAGCAAACATGCTCTGCAGCCTGAAAGTACAAACACTAGATCTCAGCTGGGGAGTAAACGCCCTCCCCTTCTTCCAACGTTTCTGAGGACATTTAGAAAGAGTATTTGGCTGGTGAACTTCTAATTTTTTTGTTTGACTTTTGAAAAATGTACAAAAAATGAAATGTGGCAGGCAGATCCAAATTCTTCAGTCTCTCTCTCTCTCTCTCGCTCTCTCTCACCAACCCCCCCTCCTTACATCTCAGGAGCTGCAAGAACATGTGTTCCCCAACAGACTGAAAGATTCATTCATGAATTCTAAGCACATGTATCATAGGGTCATAAATTAAAGATGGGAGAAACCCATTAGGTCATCTAGTCCCTCCCCAGAGTACAAGATTGTTCAGTCTATTTTTAAATGTCCTAATCAACAGAGCCTCCTTTGCAGACTCTTTCACAACCTAACAGATTTTACTGTCAGGAAGTTCTTCTTAATACTTAGCCTGGTACCAGATAATTTGACTGGGAATATTTGGATGAAATTAAGAAAGAGTAGACTAATTCCTCCCTTATTTGGTATTTATACCCTTCAAGGAATCACAGCCAGATGTCTCTTCTTTAGTTAGAAGTTACTATGTCTGTTCCTATACAGAGGGGAATCACTGGAAAAAGAAAGACCTGTAAGTCAGCAATGGACAAAGAGAGGCTTTGGAGAGCAAATCAGATATGAGCTTGCAATGCAACATGTGGCAAACCCAGACCAATACAATGCTGGCATGCATGAGGAATTGTTTCCTGGAGCAGGGAGCGGTTCTCTTTATCCAGATACTATTATAATGTGATGAGTACTTGTCTTTACTACTATGCCACATCGGTGCAGCTGCACCTGGTGAACATGCGCTATGTCGACAGTAGAGCACTCTCCCATCAACGTAATTACTCCACCTCAACAAGAGGTGGAAGCTATGTCGGTGGGAGAGCATCTCCCACTGACAGAATGGTGTAGTCAACGTAACTTAAGTCGCTCAGAGGTGTTTTTTTCTTCACACGCTGGAGCACCGTAAGTTGCATCGACTTAAGCGGTAGCGTAGACCTGCCTTTAAACCCTTGGTCTGGAGTGACAGCACCTGACATGTCATTTTCAGTTTCAGAAAAATCTTGCCAAAGTGGGGGAGTTTAGAGAACAACAATAAACATGGGCAGGCAAGGGGCAGAAGGGATTTATTTATGAGGAAGGATTAAATACATTTTTATGGTCACTTCTGACCTAATAGGTATTTGGAATATTAATTTTTAGCTCTTCGCACAGATTATTTTGTTGAGACATGATGAGAAAAAAATAAAAGCTCTCTCTATGCTGCACTGCAGACTATGGGGGTGTGAATTGCAGAGCACCCTAAACTGGTCTGCTCCAACTGCTCCATGTGGAGGTTCCTAGCATGAACTAAAAGGTCACTAGTCCTGTTTGAAAGAGGACTATGCTAACATGACCTCGGTACCTTTTATTTTGCACAAGCAGCAGCTACACAGGGCAGTTAGAGCACAGCACATTAGTAGTCAACACCTTAGAGTAAAATCTGCCCAGTTTGGCTAAGCAACAGCAAAATGGGAAAGGCATGAGAACAGTTAAATATTGTGTGGTGTAAATATCCAGGAGAAAGAGGAAACATTTGATATAATGAACAGTGTATAAGGAAAGGTAATGGGAAGAAATTAAGAAAGGGAAAACTTAGCCTGAACACA
Source organism: Chelydra serpentina (assembly GCA_037349315.1). Lineage (NCBI taxonomy): Eukaryota > Metazoa > Chordata > Testudines > Chelydridae > Chelydra > Chelydra serpentina. The sequence goes on from JBAIAC010000048.1 coordinate 26,398,431, forward strand.
GGGAAATCTTCCTGCCAGTGAGAACTACTAAGGGTTGAATGCTCTCTCAAGTGAAGTAGTGGAATCCCCATTGCTTGGCACCATTAAACTTCTACTGAACAAAGCTTTAGTACAATAAGAAGCAATTCTGCACTGGCAGCGAGATGACTTAAATAGGTTTTTACCATATCTAGATTTTATAATTCATCAGTAACATTTCAGTTTCTTTGATCTGTCTAAAGGCAGTTTAAAAACCAGGTAGATGTGGTTAAGAAATCCAGTGCAATCATAGTCCTAGCTGCCATGTAATCATGATTTTGGGCACCCTTATTAAAACAGGGGTGTACTCACAACATGTTATAACATGGTTTGGTTTTGGCTTAAATCTCTGATGTAGGTAACATGGCTGCCTTAATATGGTTTGGACTGGTCTGCATAAATGAAAAAGAATCCATGTTATAACACAGTTGGAGCATTGTAACTGTGTTCCCCAGTTACTGTCGTGTAGATAGTTCTTTAATTATCAAAGTCAGGCAGCTGGCAATGGGAACTTTGATTGATGTCTGCCCTAAAATACAAATTAAGCAGTGCCTTGATATTTGGCTGAAGCTGAAGTACAACCAACATGAGCATATAAAATGGTATTACAGTCACAGATACAGCTAACTAAAATTAATCCGATAAAGCAGTTCTACTCAATACTTCACTGTGAAACCAAAAATTTAGATTTTCATGATTGTTAAGGAGAGATTTAACAGATTTTGTTGAAGTCTTGAAACACTGTTGGATTGTTGGAATTTGCTCTGCAAATGTAGCTCACCTGCAAATGCTCACCTGAAATAATATGACAAAAGGCATTTAAGCAGTGCTGTGCTTACTAAGCATAATGTATTTTCAATATCACAGTACTTGCGTATTTTTAGCTTTCAGTATGCCTAAAACACAAGGCTCTGAGCCATTAAGAGAATCACAAAAATCAGAACAGGATGTAATCTATCCCACAAGGTCAAAAAAAGTTATTTTAAATGTAACCTTAATGGAAATATACTAACATTCATCTGGTATGAATGATTCTATTTAGGCTGATTAAAAAAATCCCAAAAGCCACTAACTGATATGTGGTTACAAATGAGCATGCCCCAGAAGTCTAAAGTAAATGATCTGTTCCAAAATGCACAGGCTCACAACATTCTCAATCTTCAACCTAATTTTCCCTTCTGCTACTAGGCAAAATGTGCACTTGAACACCAAGATTAATTTATGCTGGGTTGTATAAAGAGCAGTTGTGGGATCTTTCAACTATGCTATAGTAGTCTACACCAGAACCACAGTCATTTTATTTGTAAATGAAGGAGCATATCTGGTTTCTAATACCAACTAGCTAGGAATTTGCTTGCTAACATGGGCATAAAAGAGCATTTTATGCATGAATTAGTATGCTGAGTGCCAAGTAATTTTATCCTAAAATAACATTAAAATACAGTATGGAGAAGCAAAGGTTTTGCTAGATCAAATTATTAATTGACTCATGATTTCAATTCCAGGGGGTTATTTTCTTCTTTGTCACACAATTTGTATATATTAAGGGATACCATGACTCAGAGAAAAAAATTCAAAGTAATAAAGTTTTCTTTATAAAAGAAAATAGATAGCAAATAATGGAAATGTTAATGTGAAAAATCTGTTCTCCTACGACTTCATACAACTGAAATTAATACCTTTTATCTGTATGAAACTCATTTACCATGGATTCTTCTCTGGTTAGCAGAAGTTGTTTATATCCCAAATCAATAGGTGGATTCTGTTTTCTTATCATAAATAATCCAAGCAATTTTTAGAAATATTGTCCCTCCAAGAGTAAGTCCAAGGATCATATAGGTGCCAGCTTGCCTTGAGAAATTCAGAATCTACAGGAGATTTGTAAACAAGTTACTTTAAGAAGGCTATTCACTTAAAAAGAGAAGTTACTTACTTTATACAGTAACTGGAGTCCTTTGAGATGTGGGGTCCCAGGTGTATTCTATTTGAGGTGCACATGCACCTGGAACTGGAAGATTTTTCGCCAGCAGTGTCCATTAGTCCACACCTGAGACATCTTCCTCCTGGTGTCCAAATTAAGGGTTTAAAGATAAGTGTGGGATGGACTGCTTCTCCAGTTTCTTCTCTACCACGAATATCCTTCAAGGTGAGGATCTGAAGCAGAGGGGAAGGAGGGTGGGTAATGGACTACACACTGGAACCACACATCTCAAATGCCAGTTACTGTACCTGGTAAGTAACCTCTTTCTTCGAGTGATGTGTATTCAGTCGAGGTGATTCTCAAGCAGTGTTCGTTGAGCAGGAGGGTGCAAGGAACCCTGCTGTTCCACAGATTAGAGAACCGCTGATCTGAGGGATGTGTATGCTGTAGAAGCTGGTACCAGACTATCATGTCTTGCTAAGGTACCCACAGAACCCCATTTTGCTACTCTACAGCTCTCCAGAAGGGGAACATCACAGAGTGAAGCTACTAACATAGCCTGGGCTCTGGTCAAGTAGGATCTCACACCTTGTGGGGGAGAGGTTGCAGCAGGATGCAGCCTGAGGTCCATTTAGAGAGTCTCTGTGCAGAGATTGTGCATTCAGGAGAGACAAATAATTTGGGAGAGTTCCTGAAGGGTTTTGTCCTTTGCAGGTAGAATGCTGAAGTTCAATGGCCATCCAGAGTGGAGTTTCCTATCTGTCCTGGTGGTATGGGTTTTCGGATAGAAGGCAGGTGGATGACCTGGTTCAGATGACATTCATCTGCAACCCCTGAGAACAGTCTAGCTCCATCTAGATGGAGAGACCCATTTTTTGTTTATGAGATTACAAATTTGGTTGACAAAGTGCATTAACATAACAGACTTCTGTAAGTACAAAGTCAGTACGTAATAAGTGGTCTAGCTGATAGATTGCAAATCATCAAAAGGGAATCTTCATCTCATGAGGGTGCTTTAATAGGGTTCTCCACAGTGATCTGTTCTTGGCCCAATTGTATTCAATATCTTTATCTGTGATCTGGAGGAAAATATAAAAGCATTGCTGATAAAGTTGGGGGAGTGGAAAATAATCATAAGGTCAAGGCGTTTCTGCAGAGTGATCTGGATCACATGGTAAGCTGGGGCTTACTTGAAGAACATGTGATTGTATTACAATTAAATGTACGGTCATACTTATAGGAAGGGAGGCTCTATTTTGGATGTCAGGAACTCAGAGGACTTAGGGAGGACATAGCTGATAAACAGCGGAACATTAACGCTGTGTGATGTGATGGCTAAGAAAGCATGTATCCTTGCATGTATAAATAGAGAAATATCAAGCGGAAGTAGGAGAGTTATCACTGATGCCATTGCTGCAATACTGTATCCAGTTGTATCCACACTTTAAAAAGGATGTTAACAAATTAGAGTATTCAGAAAAGAGATATAAGAATGACTGGAGCTTTGTAAACCTATCTTACAGGAAGCGACTAAAAGCGCAATCTATTTAGTTTAATAAAAAAAGGTTCAGAACAGACTTGGTGTCAGTCTATATAGTGTGAAGATTTTGGATACTGGACACTGAAGATAGACAAATTCAGGCTAGCAATAAGACGGATTTTTAAAATCAAGATTGGATGTCTTTCTACAAGAAATGAGTTAGCTCACCCTGAAGTTACGGGCTTGATGCAGGAATCACTTATTGAAATTCTCTGGCCTGTGTTGGCAGAAGGTCAAACCGAATGGCCATAATGCTCTCTCTTGGTCTTGAAATCTAGTAACCTGATGGATGGCCTTTGAGTGTATTCGTCATTTTAAATTATTAGCCAAAAATTGTGTTAAAATACTCAGACTGGGTTATTTGCAAATTGTTCACTCCAACTAGACACCGTTAATCTGTGTGTTTTTGATCAGCAAAGTAACATGGTACTGGTTCTATTCACCCCCTAATTGAAAGGAGAGCAATGGAACATGTTTGGATGAATAATCATTTGTGCTAAAATTAATGAGACATTTGAGATTCATTAACATTTTAAAATGCCCAGCAGCTATCCAAATAGTCAGATAGCCTTACTCCAGGAATATTTGAGATCACTTTCACTATTCAACTAGTTGTAATACTACAGAGCATGGACAGAATATTCTCCAGAAGAGGGAAAGTACAAGGCTTAGATATCACTGAAGCCCTGTCTGTGTGGAGGAGGGAAGTGCCTTTTTCTAAAAAGAGTTAGGGATGACTACATGACTCTCAAATGGAAAATTCACGAGTTGGCCATGCCATCTCTAACTCACCTACGGAAGGGCATATTCAAGGAGAATAAATGCATTTTTCCTTTTATAGCAGACTTTGTTTAGTATTTTTTATTAAAAGAGCACAAGATCAAGGTTTTTTTGTTTTATATTTACTAAAAGGTTCTCACTGATTTATAATCATCTCTTTGAAGGCAACTGTTTTCCTATTAAACTCTTTCCTCGAATGTGCATATTTCTTACTTTAAAATGACTGCTGGTCCATTTGTATATACTCAAAAAAACTGATTTTTTTCTTCTCAGAGGAAATGTTTATACATTTTTCATTCAGAATATGGAGCCCTATAATACAAAAGTGTTAAGTCAAATGTTGGACCCACCAAACTCAGGTTTCCTGGTATCAGACTATTTGGTTAGCAAGTGGTGTCTAATCCAGCTCAGGTGTTGAGTTAATTGTTGCTGGCTATTTAAAAATGTTGATAAGCTGCCAGTTACCATTCGGTGTCATTGATACAGAACTACAATTCAAATGTATGTTTTTATATACAGCACCAAATTGTCTACATGTGCTTGTGTCAAACACTTTGGAAATTCCAAAGTCCACAGTGGTGTAATCACAAAGCTTCTGCGATAGACAAAGAACTGTTTGTAGTGAAAGAACATACATATCAGCTACAGTCAAATGATTATTTTATTACCATATATTATGTTTTACAAACATTACTGAAGGTCAGTAAGAACACTACAAAAAACATACCCTAACCCAAGAAATGTATTGCATGGCATGTGCAGGCATAGCAAATCAGAATTAAGAACTTAAAGCAAAACAAGCCAAGACAACTGGTACAAAAAATGGATAGTAATACTGATTAACAATGGGTTATATCTTACTCATAACAGAACTGGAGGGCTAATGAAGAAATTCAAAAATTCCTGTGCACTTTTGAAGTAGTTTGGTGTAGATTAATAGTTCACTAATACACAGTCATAATCATGGGTTTGTTGCAGGCATAGCTACACGAAAAAAACTGATTATATAACAAAACGAATGTTTATAATAAGGCAATACACTAGTACTGCTGCTTCCTTGGCACTTAGTGATAGAACAAGAAGTTTTTGGTTTACCTAGCCTGATCAGATACATTTTTATTTATACTGATGTATAAATGATAGGTTACAGTGTAGTAGCCGTGTTAGTCTGTGTCAGCAAAAAGAAAATAAGAAAGAAAGAAATACTTGTGGCACCTTAGAGACTAACAAATTTATTTCAGCATAAGCTTTCGTGGGTTAGAACCCACTTCATCGGATGCATCCGTGGGTTCTAACCCACGAAAGCTTATGCTGAAATAAATTTGTTAGTCTCTAAGGTGCCACAAGTATTTCTTTCTTTCTGATGTATAAATGTACATTATCCCTTTGAATCTTTCAATTTTACAGAATTTATACAACAGATTGTCAAATTCACACTCTTAAAGTGATACACTAACTAGAAACACAAAACGTTCTAGAAATTGGTTAAAAAAAACCCCTTCCCTTAAATTAAACATGTAAATGTTAATATGTGAATCCAGATGCTATTAAATCAAAACTTTTTGTTTTCAGTGTGAGATATCACTAAGTTTGAAACTTGTAAACATTTAATTTCATGTCCCAAGCCAATTTATTGTTAGGGCTTTCCTGAATAAAGAAGTGTATTAATACAAGTTATTTCCCTGACATCCATCTCCCTTGGTACCTTTATTTAAAGGAACTGGTAAAGTCATGCGTCTGAAATTCTACAACTGAATTTGATATTCTGTCTAGCAGATCATATTACACTATAGAAGGAAATTAGTTTTACTCATGAAGAGTGTGTTTCAAAGAAGAAATCAAGAAATGGGATGAAAATCTAATGCACAGTATTTCGCTTTGTAGTTATTTCAGTGCAGATTGCACAAATGGTGGAATGAAACCTCCCGCATAACATTTTCAACAATTTTGCAAAATAGTCTCTCTCCTCAAGTTAAAAAACTCCAATTGTGCTGTATTAAACAATATGAACACCAACCAGGAGGAAGTTGGTTTATTTATGTTTCCTTTTTAACAAACTGCCTACACTGTAATTTATATTATACATAACAAACGTAAACATTTCATCTTTATATATATGATGTAACACTTTAAAATTAACTGGTTTAAAATATTTTACAAAGACATTTTATTACATATGAACTATACAGCACGCAGGAGTATGCAACAATTTGAACATATACACGTTTCTGTATTTTTCCATTATGCTACTATTTTGCACCAAACTTTGGTGTCTACAATTCTAACAATTCTCTCAAATAAAAAAACCCAAAGCAATAGTTTTAGCTTTTCTGAAAACAAAAAATACAAAAATCCTTTTCATTACAAGGATAATCTCTCTGTACTTGAACTAATTTTTTTTTTCAATTTTATATTTTGCACATAGATCTTTTCAAGTGGGTTCACAAACAAAAAAAATCACTTCTTTTCCTTTACAGTGCAATTTATCAGGGATAACATTTAAAAATAGCAGACCCTCCTTTCCCCGCTGCAATGTTAAAACTGCAGCCAATCGAACTTTGACTATCAGTGAAGACATTTTTTACAAAAGTAAACCTCAATACTATTTACTATTGAGACAGCTCTTCCCCCATAATTTAAAAGTTAACCCTTTTTGTATATCCATTTTAGTGAAAGTGTTTGCATAGAGCAGCCTTGTACTTTTATTTCTGAAGAACATTACCAGTGTTTTAACACAAGATAAGGCACATGTTTTTCAGCCTTGAAAATCAAACTAATCTTGAGGAATCCTCCCCCTGCAAAATCTGTTGTTTTTACCCTGTTTTACCTGAAGAAAGCAGACGTGTAGTACAGAATAACAAAACCCTTTAACTAAATGTAGAACATTTACATCCCCAGATAAGTGTTACAACTCTGCAGACTCAGAATTGAGTCTGATTCAAAACAGCCATTGCTAAAAACTTGATAGAAAAAAGAAAGCCAATAGCACTCTATATGTTAGCTAAAAGTTCACACGATGTCGATGACTAATTTACGGTGAATGTTTTCCAAAACAAGCTTCCTTTCAGAAATAAGGTAGCTAAGTTGTGAGGCACTTAAGATTGACAGTAAAGGAGGAATGCAATGGATTTGTTTATATAAAACTTAAAATTGCATATCAAATCCTTGTTGAATCTGTCTATTAAAGTGCTAGAACTGGAAATTAAAACAAAAAGCTAAAACAAGTAATTAATTGAGGAAAGAGCTTAGTATGCAGTAAAAAAATAAGTGCTTTGATGCTCTTAAATTTAGATCATTCTTTTTAAATTTAAATGTTTAAAAAATAAAATCGGCAATAATGCAAGCATGAAAACATCTTCCTTTGTGCCATTACAAATAAGGTTGTCAAAGTGCCCATTTATTTTTCTAAATAATAAAACCATTTGCCTTATCTTATGTTCTACAACGTGATGTATGTAGTACATAATCCATATTGCAGCAACAACACATTTTCAATCTGACTGACAACAGCGCATGCACACTTTTAGTCAAAGTATAGTTCCTATTCCCACCCCAAAAAGTCAGGTTTTGGATTACATGTCCAATTGGTATATAGTGCAACCAGCCTCAACTTCGGGGCTTTAAAAGCCCAGTGTTCATAGCCTTATCGAGCTCTCCTTCACAGGCCAAAGTGACATCCATCAAAAACCACAGATGGGATATTGACTCTGAATTACATAAATCCACTGGATGCTAAATCTGAGAAAGGTCTGGATTCTGTCGGATGATGAAGAGGCTGAAGGTGTGTGGCAGTCTGTGTGTTACTGATGACATCTAACTGAGAGGGATATGCTTCATGCAAGTTTATTCCACCGAAACCATTTTGGAACTGGAAAAAAAAAAATTACAAGGGTTACTGACTGCTTTCTTTAAAAACTTCAAAAGCATTTAGTGAAATGTACAGGTAAGATTAGAGATTCCTAATCCTAAAATAGACAGGGACTCTTTCTGCATTCTCTGTCTAAGCTTCTGGTGGTGTTTACTCCTTTCCCCTGTCCTCCCCAAACCTCACTCCGATTGTGAAAGAAATGCTTTTTCTATAGGGAGCAGAAACTAGTCACGATCAGCTAACCTAGCCCCAGGTCCACCAAGTGACTCAGGTGCCTAAACCCAAGATTTAAGCACCACTGCAATCCAGAAAACCCACGCTAAGTGGCTATTTAACCATGTAGGTGTCTAAACTTACTTGATGACACTATTTTTGCTGTAAAAGTCCTCTAGGTGCCTAAGTTTCTGTAGGTGCCTGGATGCCTATCTCAGACCTAAGACAGGGCTAGATCTTAGTTCTTTGAGATAGAACTAGACCAAATTGGCACATTAATGAAACGTTAATGTGCATCAGCACAGTACCCACAACAGCTAGAGCACAGTAGGCTAGTGCAGGGAAGATTCATACCCTACCTTACCGCAAACTAAATACCCCTGTAGACAAGCATTATTTCTGGGGCCAATAGAGAGATACAACATATTGGGATGTGTGAAGAGGGAAGTACAAAGACACAGTAAAACAGTCAGGTTTAACATAATAAGCAGAAGTCACAGCACAGAAGGCAAACCCATGGTCCTGTCAACAAGCCTTAAGTCTATAAGCTACAGGCAGGGATTGTCTTTACTACTACTAATACAACATCAAGCACAGATGGATTTTGATCCTTGATTGAGGCCTCTAGGCACTACTGCAATACAAATAGTAAATCAAACCATCACCACACTGGGTATGCCTGATATCTAAAGGGAATGGTCTAGCTATTGCTTTATTGTTGAACTCACTAAAATATTTCAATCATACCTTTCGATAAATGTTTGTATGTGATACCCAATAAAGGATTAATAGCTTAATACTGTATATAGAAAAATCCTATACTGTGTCTGATAGCAACTATGTGTCACCTTATGAATTGGGCATGTGAATCCATGAGAGCTATCTATGGGAAAGAAAAGAACTCACACCCCCAATAATACATTTTTCATATTTCCATACATCTCAAAGATTGCCCTAGTCAGGGGCAAGAACTGCTTTTGCTTAGGACAGAGTTTGTGGACTTATATTTTTCCCTCCACCTCTCTTTCTTCCCCCCAAATTGAGATTACACAAAGATCACAGGCAATATTTTAGGATTATGAAAACTTTTCTGGCATCTAAAATAAAAAAGGAGTTGGCCATTCCAGGAATTCTGAAACTGGTTCTGAAGAATTAAACAAACTTCTGAAGTAGTAAAATAAGCATAGTGGTTGTTGAATGTAAAGCATTCTTAATGGCACAAGACTCAAGTATTTCATTTGATATATAATAGATATTTAAGATGTTAAAAGTTTATTTTTCCCTATTTCCTCAAGACAGTTTGGGGGACTTTTTTTTGCAAAATATTAATAGGAGTTACTACATATAAATATATTTTGGTTCTGCACTGCAAATCTGCTGTCATGTTTTAAAATAAAAAATGTTCAGTATCCCTTGAAACTTGTTCAGTTCTAACTTTTTGGTAATAGTAAATACTCACTAACACTGCACATGTTGCATAATAAATCACATGGGTAAATCCTGATTTTTGTGGTCAGTTGTAAATAGAACACACTGAACTAGTGAGAGAAATGGAAAAAAATCAAACAAAGATCATGGGCACAATCCTACTTTTGTTGAAGTTAATGGGAGTTTTGTCATGGACTCTAATGACAGAAAGAGCAGACACCTAGGTCTTAAAATCTGACTTTGAGAAACTTTCGAGTGTGATTTTTCTGCCCCACTTGTGGAAAGCATAACCCACCTCAACAATACCAACTTCGTTGTCAAGAATGTTACAATTTCAAAATCTATCTAAGGTTATATTTTTGAGAGGGTGGTGGTGGTGGTCAGCTTTTATGGTTCATCCCTGAGTTGAGTTCATTTATAAATTGGAATGTACCCCACTTAATGCAGTTGCTTTTTTTGAATGAATGATGATCACCATCAACACATCTAACAAAATCAAGTGAGAGTGCTGAATGTTTTTTATCAGTCTTGACATACTGCATTTCAACAATTCTCATCAAAAGCATTCCCCCTCATCCCCCGGATTATTTTAATCAACTGATGTAATGCTTCCTATCATTTTACAAAAATCATTATATGCACAAATATTCCATATATTAGTGGAAAATAAAGCAAAATACTTTAAAAATTACATGAACTCTTTACAAAGTAGCCTTGATTTAACAGGGCATGAGATGCACCCAAATTATTTAAGGCCTGCCTTAAAAGAGCACATACTTGATACTACAAGCCATGCAAGTGTTCACAGCTCTTTTCACTCTGAGTTTCTAATGACTCCAGGCAGTAGCTGTAGATTTAGCTGCTTTTCTATCTGAAGAAGACAAATCCTTCTGAGATAGATGCATCAATTCTCTTTAGAAATATTCACAGAATCCTAAGGCAGAGATGGAAAATATCTACTAAATCACTAGCTATCCCCTGCCAGAACAGGATTATTTCAATGTTCTTCATTAAATCCATTTTGTGGTGAGATCACTTAGTAATATGTGCATTGTCTGGCAGACTTTCCTGAGCATATAGTAGTAATTAGTAAGGGGGAGTAGTCCCTGTTTATTAAAAGGACACTGGCCTTACAACCATTGGAAAAACTTTCCAAAGGTTGTGGTAGATTCTTAATCACTGGAAACTTTAAAATCAAGTTTGAAGATTTTTCTGAAAAAGACACGCTCTAATTCAACCAGGAATTAATTCAGAGAAGTCCTATGGCCTGTGTTATGCAGGTCAGACTAGATATGCTGAGGGTATGTCTACACTGCAATAAAAACCCCCAATGGCGCTGAGTCTCAGACCCCAGGTTAGCTGACTTGTGCTCACCAGGCTCAGGGGGTAGGGGCTACAAAATTGCAATGTAAACATTTGGCCTCAGGCTGGGACCCCAGCTCTGAGACACTCCCCACTGCAATTTTATAGCCCTGCAAGCTTGAGTCAGCTGACCTGGGCAAAACACACCTGTGCTACACATCTGCACGTCTTTTATTGCAGTGTAGACATACCCACAGCAGTCCCTTCTGGGCCTTAACTATACATCTTGTCATATAGGAACTAACTAGGGATGGAAGGATCATAAAAAGGGTAACTGACAACATGCTTGTCCACACACTTTTTTCTACCTGTTTTATTACTGTAACCATTAATAATTTCTCCCTATCTACAGTAAACATGTCTCAAATTCATTTATATTATTTACAGTCATAGCTTTGGAATTTATTTCATGTGATTATTACTACATGTATACACCCATTTCTCTCACACATTTGTTTGGAATCATTCACTCTTCTGACAGCAACAGTAAAATATACCCATGATATAAATATATTTTAACATAAGATTGCCCTGGTTGCTCGTCTCCCTTTGATGCAGTAACATTACTACAAAAAGGTGAAAAATCAAAACAGTATTCTAGCGGTTTAACCATTTTCATGGACTAACAACTAGACTTAATTTTAACTATTTATAATATCCTATTAAGTATGACAGTACATTTTGTTAGTACTGTGACAATCCACTAGAGTACTCTGGCATGATATCTTTGCTGAGGAGCAGAAGAGAAAAATTCTCAAAATGAAGATACAAAAGTAACAAAAATGGGGAATAAATTAGAGTGGCTATGAGTATTATAGTGAGAAATTAACAACCTACAAGTGACAAAAGACAATTTAAATTGGTTATTAAAAATAGGCATCAACATAACAATGCTCAAGAGTATTTGTGTAAATGACAACCCTGTACTAGTAGATGGGGATGAACTTGGATGACGCAGGAGATGCTTTCCAACACTATTATCTAGGACTATGAAGGATTAATAGCACCGACTCGAGTGAGACATAGTGCAGCCAAAGGTTGTGTAAGCTTCCTTACTGAACTTTGCCAAAGTATCTTCATGCTATTCCAGTCTTGGGTCTCTCAAGCAGAAGCTATTAATCTTGCAGAACTGTGCTAAATTTTAAAGGTGGTTTTATAATTCTATAATTATATTTTATTTAATTAATGAAAGAATTAAGAAATGTAACAAGTCTTCATTTTACTTCTGATATGATGCAATATAGACTGTACATTTTCTGATTGTATTCTTCTTCCTTTCTCTGTGTATGTTAAATGCCAGTTAATGCTTTAATCCTGCGAATACCTATGCACGTGCACAAGCATTTGTAGGATCATGGCCTTAGAATGTACACTCTTTGGAAAAAGAATCATGTCTTTGTATTACTAGCTCAACAGGGTCCCAATCTTGATTAGAGTGCCTGGGCATTATTACCATAGAAATAAATAATACAATTTAAATGCACTGCAATGCAGATAGCTGCTATTACCGTCAAATAATTGTACTGAAATTGGAAGTTTTTCTTCCAAAGCTGCTAATGTACTCAATTCTACCAAGGAAGAATTTTGCTAAAAATGTTATCTGAAGCATGGCTATGCTATTTTAACATGTTACATTATTTTGTTTTGCACTCTCCTTGGCAAAATATGGATATGGCTACCATTTTCAATGTTCAGATAATTCTTCCTTTCTGCTGCATATAAACAAAACAAAAAGGTAGAGAAGACCTGATTTTTTAAATCAGTAACTTGAGGAACAGGAAATAATTGTTTTGATCTTTTTCTGCTGCCGTATTATTCCCCTTTGACAGAGGTGCAATATAGCTAGTGACTCTGCACATTCAAGACAATTAGCACATAACTCCTAGTTTAAATCAGTATTAATTCCTGGTTTTGCTTGCATGTGCCCTAAAGATCAAACTTTTCTGTAAAATTAAGGTATGCTTCTGAATAACCTTTTCACCCTTTTAACAGTTTTCTCTTTTGGAAGTTTTTTAAACTACAAATTGTATACTCCTAAAGAAAATAAAATTGTGTTTTTATAGATAGGTGTATCTTAAAATAATTTATGTCCATGCTCTGCTTTGAATTTCCTGCACTAGGGTAATTAGTCCCACCAATCAAGGCCTAACCAATATTTAATTTTTATTTTTGTGTTCACGTCCTATTTATGTAGCTTGTGTTAATTTTTCCTCATATTCTTAACATTGCTCTAAATGCTGCAAAATAAATACTTTAAATTTTTACAAAAGTACATGTATAGCATATTTATAAGTCTTAGTTCTTAAAAATGTTATGGTATTTCATGAGTAAAATATGTATAGGCCAGTTTCTCATCTTAACAGTTCACCACATGTTGCCACACAGTTTAAAACCACTCTCACAATACCTGCACATATGTAGGACAGGGATTCATACTATTCCATGCAAGTTATGTAAAATTAGAAGTTGTATGTTAATGTGGCCTTGAAATATATTAAATTAAGCAGTGAGATTTTGTTGATTTAACGTAAGATTAGTATTTTAAGACTCCAAACAATGAAAGTTTACCTTTCATACTGTAAAGTACGATAGATCTACATATGGTTAAAATGAATTGACAATGAAATGTGTCAGACAATTGTACTGTCAGCAATCTATTCACCTAATTAAAAAAAAGATACAAGCATACTCCAAACTTCTGCCACTCTGCTCAGCCTTGGCCTGGAAAAACGAATTCTAGGTTTGAGAGGGAGGATATTTGTAAGTATAAGTTTGACAGATACCAGTTGTAGAGGTTCCTGTGATATGGACACATCCCCTGGGACCTGGATGGAGTATGGCTCATTTCAGGTTAATGAACAGAAGTTACAGTACCTCTCACTCATTACTGCAACTGCATCAGTTCCAAAGCTAATGACTTACTTGATAATAGGTTCTGTATCCCATAAACCATTTAGTTTTCTGCTAAAAACTATAACAACATTCAAGAACATTTAACAATGACCTTTATCATACCTTATTTAACAATAGTTGTTGACCCTCCATCATAGAATTATATTGCAGTTGATCCATAGAGTTGGGTTGAGTTTCTGGAACACACTGGTACATAGACACAGCACCTGCATAGCATGTTTGAGGAGTTACCATAACTGGCCGAGAGTTTATTCCACACTCTTGATTCTCGGGGACTTGTTGTGAACAATTGAGAAAATCCTCCAAGCTTGAAGAACCAGGATAGGTTGATCTGTCAAAACGTCCCATGGGGAAATCTATTTGGGTAAAATTAGAGAGCTGTGGTGCCAGGGTTGTGGGCTGTTTATAAGGCATAACCTCCTGCCTACATGCATGAGGTGCAGGGTTGACTTCTGATTTGTAAGCAAACTCTTGAGTAGTGCCATGCATGTCAGAAAACACATATTGCACTGGCTGTTGCTGTGAACAGCTAAAAGGCATACTACTACCAGAGTTCCAATTTGCGAACATCCCATTGACTTGCATATGCTCCATCTTCTGACATAACTGCTGCTGCTGCACAGCCACTTGTTTTTGGTGCTGATTAAGTTGCTGCTTATCCAAATGTTGCTGTACCAAACAGCTAGCGTTCTGAACCGCTGTCTGTTGCTGATGGCAACCTGAATACAATAAGTCAGGCTTATTATTTAGGGAATCCTGAACAAAGGTCAGGATTTCATCAGTTATGTCGATGTTTCCAATATCATCCTCACAAGAAAATTCAGCTTTAAAAAACTCCTCATCCTGCTGAATACATTTTATATCTTCAAAGTCAATACCCAGACTTCTCATGATGTTGTACAAGTCACTATTTGTATTATCTTGAAAGAACCCTGTGCTGTCTTCAGTAAGCATTAAGTTACTTTCCTGGGGACAGTCAGTTTGCTCCTGTTTCAGGATGTTATTTCTAGTTGGTAAGAAATTATCCTGCCAGTCACTGGTAAGAACATTGCCCAATTCATCGCTGGTGTCCGTAAAGAAGTTTCTCTCAAAAGAAAGTTTATCTGAAGCGGGAGGACAGAGATATACAGACTCATCTTGCCTTAACATGGCACCCAAAATTGAGTTTGGATCAACATATTCTTTATGTAGTGTAGCTTTGTCAGCAGGTCCTTCCCTGCTTTTAACCTTTGTTTGTAAGGGATCCATTAGGCCAGGCAAAGGGAAGGTTACCTCATACAACACAGCCTCACCAGTTGCAAACATAAAAGGCACCATCATGTTTCGCTTCCGTAAATGCTCTGCCCCTTCTTCTTCTCTGTAATTGACAAAGCAAACACAAAAACCAAAACCACAGTAATTATATTATATTATAGTTATTGCAACAAAATAGTATAATTCTATTTGTTTCCTAAAATTGAAGCATTAACAAAATGAAATATTCTATTTATAGGCACTTAAAAAGTGCCAGTCACTGAGGAATCTGGCTATTAAAACTTAACTCTAGTGGGTAAAATGAGCAACAGATCTTGATATAAGGAGTTTATTTACTGTAATACTTTGACATATGTTAAGTGTGCAATTCAATAAACCTAACTAAATGACATACTTCATATTCTACTATTCTTGACTTGCTGGGAGCACGGATCTTTCAGCACTGAATTCTCTTGGTATTTTTCATTTCTCAGTGTCAAGTAAGTGTTGGGTTTGTATGGATGATGCTAAATCATAAGTGGAATGGAATTCAGTATGTACTCTACTGAAGTTAATTTCTATGAGTAATATATGATGTGTCTGCAGCTGCAGTTGGATTTCTTCCAAGAGAAAAGGGGAGAAAAATAGAAGTAGGGTGGATGGAACGATCTTGTGCCTTTGTTTCATTAAATTTACTTCCTGAGAGGAACACATCTGCCATAATCAGTGTTGCATACAATTTGAGAGATCAAGGGTGGGATTTACAGATGGAATTATTGCAACACTAGCAATTTTTAACTCTTTAAAAAATAAATAAAATAAAGTTCTTTGCAGCAGGTAGAGAACATTCAAACACAAAAACATAACCCCCAAATCCCTGCATCTTAATAAGATCTGTGTCAGATGTTAGGTTGAGAGTTTTCAAGCTAAGCTGCCATACTGTAACAATTACTTACGTAAGAGGTTTCTGTGTTGCAATGATATAATCAGGTCTTCCATTTTTATAGATCAGGCGTGCATTTGCTTGAACCCAGGCCCATCGCTTTTCTTTGGTAAGAAGTCTAAACACAGTCATGCCACTCTCTCCAGTTTTTATCACTAGAATTAAAAAGGTCACATATACGGCTTAATATTTCTTTCCGATTAAATAAACAAGAAAACTAGGCATGTTATAAAAATAATTCCACTTGAAAAGCAATTTAAGTCTCCAATTAACTACTAGTATAAAGGTAAGTACTTAATAGTATGTTTCCATATTACAGAATTATGTTCAATAAACCTATTGACATGCAATAACCAACCCCATTTGGACCCAGAAAGTAAAATAAAAACAAAATGAATACATGATCTGCCTGCCAAGAAGCTTTACCTAGGCTATGGGTAAACACAAGGACAAAAATCACAATGAATTCTAAGATATTCATGTGACACTGACAAACGAACACAGTTTAAAATGAACTAGCCAGTCCACCCGCGTGTAACCTTTAAAGGCATGTCAAGACACACTGCAATGTAATCAGGTCTATTCAATTGTGTGCTAGTATCAAAGCGATGTTAAATGGTCTAGCAGACACCAGCCCATTCAATTATGTTGATAAGAGATCAAGGAAAATGTTGATGGAATTGTTTTTCGGTCTGTCTGTATCCTGTACGCAGTCAACCTTAAGATCAAAGATATGTAGATACTGCATGAAACTAATGATATTACCTGCATTGTATTTAATTATCCATCTCTGTTAAAATGAATGTTCGGCAATTCCGTACGTAAATCAACGTTACTGGATTATTTGTGTATGGATGGGAAGAAAACGTTAACGTCAAAGCAAGGGTCCTTCATTTAACAATGGAGATTCACAAGCTGTCTTCCTCAGCGGGTGAAAACCTATGCTGAGTCAGTGACACTCACCAAGCTGTTTTCAGCTATAAGCAGCAGCACTGGGAACAATCCTGCCTTCTCTGATCTGCTGAACTCTAAACGGGGAGTTTTGAGCCATTGGATTGAGATCCCCAAAAAGCTAATTTTGGGAAAGCCCTGAGAGACTTATGGACATTAGCCGACATTATATCTCTGCTATTAACGGGGCTCATATATTCTGATTCAATTGTAATGTATTTTATCGGCTTTTAACCTTTTTAATAACATTTCTTTTATTAATTAATAAATCTGTTAAAAAAAGCCCAGTATTTAATGGCATCATGGTCCATTATTTCGCCAATAGCAGGGACTGCTAAATAACAACAGCACATAAATGACAAAATCCTAAACTCTGTGTTCTAGCAGAAAGGCAACTGCAATTACAAAAACACAAAATAAAATGAAAAACAAGACCACCACACACAGAGCATTTGCTTTGAGTCTAGGCTGGGTCATGTTTAGTTGTTTTATATCGCCAATATGATGAAAATAGTATAAGAGTGAGTATTTCAAATACATAGTTTTCAGATGCTATCTCAAAAAGTCTATCTGCCACTGCTTCATCTTGCAATCCAACTGTCACTTTTATAGTACATACAGTGGTGAAACAAGTGCATTCCTAGACACAAACTGAACTGCAAAATAAAAAAAGGAAAAGTTTGCAAGAGTCCCTAATAGAAGAAAAAAACGGTTACTCACTTTCTCATAACTGTTGTTCTTCGAGATGTGTTGTTCATGTCCATTCCAGCCAGGTGTGTGCGTGCCACATGCACGCCAGCCGGAAGATTTTTCCCTTAGCAGCATCCATAGGGTTGGCCTGGGTGCCCCCTGGAGTAGTGCCTTCATGGCACCCAATATAGGGCTCCACCGACCCCCCACCCCCTCAGTTCCTTCTTGCCGGCTACTCCAACAGAGGGGTAGGAAGGTGGGTATTGGAATGGACATGAACATCACATCTCAAAGAACAGTTACGAGAACGTGAGTAAAAGACGGTTACTCACCGTAGTAACTGTTGTTCTTCGAGATGTGTTGCTCATATCTATTCCAATTAGGGTGTGCGCGCGCGGCGTACACGATCGTCGGAAGATTTTTACCCTAGCAACACTCGGTGGGCCGGCTGGCGCCCCCTGGAGTGGCGCCGTTACGGTGCCTGATACATACCCCAGCCGGCCCAGCGCCCTCTCAGTTCCTTCTTGCCGGCTATTCCGACAGTGGGGATGGAGGGCGGGTTTGGAATAGATATGAGCAACACATCTCGAAGAACAACAGTTACTATGGTGAGTAACCGTCTTTTCTTCTTCGAGTGCTTGCTCATATGTATTCCAATTAGGTGACTCCCAAGCCATTCCTAGGAGGTGGGGTCGGATTGTGATACTGCAGAGTGTAGGACCGCCGAACTAAAAGCGGCGTCCTCCCTGGAATGTTGTACTATGGCATAATGAGAGGCGAAGGTGTGCACCGATGACCAGGTTGCTGCCCTACATATCTCCTGTATAGGTATGTGCGCCAGGAAGGCGGAGGACGAGGCTTGAGCTTGGGTGGAGTGGGCAGTAGGGTGCATGGTGGGAACACCTGCCAAGTCATAGCATGTCCGGATGCATGACGTGATCCAGGACGAGATGCGTTGGGAAGAGACCGGGAGACCTTTCATCCGGTCCGCCACGGCGACGAATAGCTGAGTCGTTTTCCGAAAGGGCTTTGTTCGCTCGATGTAGAAGGCGAGGGCCCTACGGACGTCCAAGGAGTGGAGTTGCTGCTCCTTTTGAGAGGCATGGGGCTTTGGGTAGAAGACCGGTAGAAAAATGTCTTGGTTAATATGAAAGGCCGACACTACCTTGGGCAGGAAGGCCGGGTGTGGTCGCAGCTGTACCTTGTCCTTGTGGAACACCGTGTAAGGGGGTTCCGAAGTAAGCGCTCTGAGCTCAGAGACGTGCCTCGCCGAGGTAATGGCTACGAGGAAGGCCGTTTTCCAGGAGAGGTACAGAAGCGAGCAGGTGGCCATAGGCTCGAATGGGGCCCCCATGAGCCTAGTGATGATGAGGTTGAGGTCCCAGGTGGGGACCGGGCGGCGAACCAATGGGTGTAGCCGCTCTAACCCCTTGAGGAATCTGCTAACCATGGGGTTGGAAAAGATCGAAACCCCACTGTCGCCAGGGTGAAAGGCCGAAATTGCCGCGAGGTGGACTTTTAGCGACGAAAGGGCCAGACCCTGCTCCTTTAGGGACAGGAGGTAGTCTAGGATGGTGTATATCGGCACCTGCAAGGGGTTAAGACCCCGAGGGCCGCACCAAAGGGAAAACCGTTTTCACTTAGCTGAGTAGGTGGACCTGGTGGACGGCTTCCTGCTGCTCAGTAAAACCTGTTGGACCGGGCTGGAACAACATAGCTCGGATGGGTTCAGCCATGCAGCAGCCACGCTGTGAGATGGAGAGAGTGCAGGTCGGGATGATGGAGCCTGCCATGCTGTTGCGTAATCAGGTCCGGCCACAATGGTAGAGTGATTGGGGCGGACACTGAGAGCTCCAGGAGAGTGGTGTACCAGTGCTGCCTGGGCCACGCCGGAGCGATCAGGATTAAGCGGGCCTTGTCCCTGCGCAATTTGAGCAGGACTCTGTGGACCAGTGGAACTGGCGGGAAGGCATAGGAGTGACCGTCCTAGGCAGGAGAAAACCGTCTGTCAGGGAGCCTGGGGAGTGACCCTGGAGTGAGCAGAACGCGTGGCATTTCCGGTTCTCGCGAGTCGCGAATAGGTCTATGTGGGGAAATCCCCACTTCCGGAAGACAGAGTGGATAACGTCCGGACGAATGGACCACTCGTGAGTCCGGAAGCACCTGCTCAGTCGGTCCGCCACGGTGTTCTGGACCCCTGGGAGAAAAGAGGCTACCAGGTGAATGGAGTGGGCTATGCAAAAGTCCCAGAGATTAATCGCTTCTCGGCAGAGGAGCGTGCCCCTCCTTGTCTGTTGATGTAATGCATGGCCGTCGTGTTGTCTGTAAGGATGGCGACACAACGGCCCTGTAAATGCTGAGCGAAGGCTTGGCAGGCAAGGCGTACCGCTCGCAGTTCCCTGACATTGATGTGCAGTGTCAATTCCTGCTCCGACCACAGGCCCTGTGTTTGGAGGTTCTGTAAATGGGCTCCCCAGCCGAGCGATGACGCATCCGTTGTTAAGGCTAGGGATGGCTGAGGTGGATGGAATGGAACACCTGCCAGCACCTTCCTGGGGTCTAGCCACCAGTTGAGGGAGGCCAGGACCTGTGATGGTACTGTCAAAATCAGGTCCAGGCTGTCTCTGCGCGGCCGGTATGCTGAGGAGAGCCATGCCTGGAGGGGTCGGAGGCGCAACCTGGCGTGAGCTGTCAGGAAAGTGCAGGACGCCATATGACCGAGGAGGCTGAGGCAACAGCGGGCCGTTGACGTTGGGAAGCTCTGAAGGCTGCGTATGATGGTTATAAGGGCCTGAAAGCGAGCCTCTGGAAGAAACGCCCGGGCGAGAGTGGAGTCCAGTACTGCCCCTATAAAGTCTAACCTCTGTGTTGGTTCCAAAGTGGACTTTTCTACGTTCAGGAGGCCGAGCCGCTTGAACATGCCCATGGCCGTCCGAATGTGCGACTGGACTTGGCTGCTGGAGTTGCCGCGGATAAGCCAGTCGTCGAGGTAGGGGAACACCTGAACTCTTTGACGACGAAGGGCGGCTGCTACCACTGCCATACATTTCGTAAAAACCCTTGGTGCCATCGAGAGGCCGAAGGGCAGAACCATAAATTAAGTGTCTCTGGCCCACCACGAAGCGGAGGAAGCGCCTGTGAGGTGGATAGATTGCAATATGAAAATACGCGTCCTTCATGTCGAGGGCGGCGTACCAGTCTCCATGATCCATAGAGGGGATAATGGTGCCCAGGGAGAGCATACGGAACTTCAACTTTACCATAAATTTGTTGAGCCCCCGCAAGTCCAAAATAGGACGTAGCCCCCCTTTCGACTTGGGGATTAGGAAATAACGGGAGTAGAAACCCTTGCCCCTGAGCTCCCTCGGAACCTCCTCTACTGCTCCTGCAGAGAGGAGCTCTTGTATCTCCTGAATCAGGAGTTGCTCGTGAGAAGGGTCCCTGAAGAGGGACAGGGAGGGAGGTGGGGAGACAAACTGCAAGTGGTATCCACTTTGCACCGTGCGTAGGACCCAGCGGTCCGTGGTGATCTTCGACCACGCATGGGAGAAAAGGGAAAGGCGGTCTCGGAACAGGGGGAGAGGATCAACTAAAACTGGTACTCCGGCCTCGAGCGTCCCTTCAAAAATTTTGTTTGGGCCCCGACGATGGTTTGTGGGGGCCCTGCCTCTGACCAGTCTGTCGACCGGACTGTTGCCTCCTGCCCCCTCGACCACGCGGCCTCCTGGAGAAGTCCTGCTGTGGTGTGGGTGGGAAGTAGGGACGTTGCCCGAAGGGCCGGAAGGGTATGCATCCCCAGCGTGCGGATGATGGTTCGACCATCTTTAAGGGTCTGCAGCCTCGGGTCAGTTTTTTCTGAGAACAGACCCCGACCTTCAAACGGTAGGTCCTGAATAGTGTGCTGGACCTCCGTGGGGAGGGTGGAGGATTGGAGCCAGGAGATACGCCGCATGGCGACTCCTGAGGCTATAGTTCTGGCGGCCGAGTCGGCGATATCAAGAGAGGCCCGCAACGACGACCTGGCCAGCTTCTTACCCTCCTCGACAAATGCTTTATACTCCTGCCTGGACTCCGGAGGTATAAGTTCTTTGAATTTCTCCATGGAGACCCAGGTGTTATAGCCGTAACGGCTCAGGAGTGCCTGCTGGTTCGCAGCTCTGAGCTGTAGGCCCCCCCCGAGTAGATCTTTCTCCCAAATAAGTCTAGGCGCTTGGCGTCCTTAGACTTTGGGGCAGGGGCCTGTTGGCCATTCCTCTCCCTCTCGTTGACCGACTGAACCACTAGGGAGCACGGAGGGGGGTGGGTATAGAGATACTGGAAATCTCTTGGAGGCGCCATATACTTCCTCTCTACACCCCTAGCAGTGGGGGGTATCGAGGCTGGGGACTGCCAGATAGACGTGGCATTGGCCAATATTGTGCGGACGAACGGAAGGGCTACCCTGGTGGGGGCGTCAGTTGTCAGAATGTCCACCACCGGGTCCTCAAGTTCTGGAACCTCCTCGATCTGCAGATTCATGTTAAGGGCCAATCTGCGTAGCAGGTCTTGATGGTCCCGGAGATCGATAGGAGGCGAGCCGGAAGATGACGCTCCTGCCACTGCCTCGTCAGGAGAGGAGGATGACAGACCTTGAGCCAGCGGGTCCTGGGAGGGAACTGCTGAGGAGTCCAAGGTCGGGGCCTCCAGGTCTGGGACCACGACCGATGACTGTGGCGGGTCAGAGACTTCTGGGGGAGGGCGGGATACCGTAGCCTCTGGTGCTCTGGGCTCGGATTGGGCCGAGTGGGAGGCTCTAGATGGGACCCCTTGGGCCTGATGGTATGCCATAGGGGTCCAGAAGGGCCATTGCCCCTGGTCTTGAGATGGCTCCTGTCCGACATCCGGCCAGTGGCCCTGATCACCAACCGTGCGATCCTCTGCGTACAGGTCGCTACCGGCTCTAGAAGAGTGGGAGACGGAGCGAGAAGGCCAAGGTGGTGCAGAGTAGTCGTGAAGAGTGGTCTGCGTGGCCATGGTATGTCGAGGTGCCGGAGATCGGTACCGGGAACTTGATCCCGGTACCGGCGGTGGCTGCGGTACCGGGAACCCGACCTGGATTGGGAACGTCTCGGCGAACAATAATGATGTCGATCGTCCGGAGATCTACGCGGTGACTGGCCACGGGACCGGGAGCGGTACCGGGAGTCGTCATACCGCCGCCTGGAGGGGGACCTGGAACGGTACCACGAGTACGACCGGTGCCGGGATGGCGACCGGCGCCGGGACTGCGAGCGGTGCCGAGGAGAAGCCGACTGCTGCTGGCTGGTCTCTGCATGCGGCACCGGGCGTAACATGGCCGGTTTGCCGCGGGATGTGACGATCCGCAATGGCGGTACCGAGGATGAGGTTGGTGCCGGATCGGTCATGGCAATCAGGTCCCGTGCCGCCGAGAAGGTGTCCGGAGTGGACGGCAGTGGAAGCTCTACCACGGTGCGAGCCGGGGAGCTGACGGTTACCGAGCTCAACGGGCCTTGTGGGGCCGGAGTCGTCGGTACCGGAGCCTTAGAAGGCTGTCCTGCGCTCAACGGCCTCTGGGGTGCCGGAGTCGGCAGGGTCGGTGCCGGTATTGGTGGCGGCGCCGGACTCGACGGCCTTTGCGGAGCCGGAGTAGGTGGCACGGATATCTGAGCCACAGGCACCGAGCTCGACGGTCCTTGCGGTACCGGAGTCAACGGTGCTGGCACCACACCAGGCCTGGCGTGGTCCGGAACAGGCTGCGGGAGCAGCGGCGCCGGAGTCAGTGCTGGTCCGGGGCCTGACTTCCTCACTCTCGGTGACAGAGAGCGACGCCTCTGAGAAGTCCCGGCCTGAGGCGTACGGTGCCTGGGCTCTTTCCCGGAGCTCGGGCGTTCCGGTGCCATTGATGACGAGGCCGCCGGGGTCGGCACCGGGTTCCGGTGCAGGGCCGACATCGGACTGAGCGAGGCCTCCAAGAGGAGCTGCTTTAAACGACAGTCCCGCGCCTTCTTGGTCCGCGGCTTAAAAGCCTTGCAAATACGACACCTGTCCGGAAGATGGGACTCCCCGAGGCACTTTAAACAGGAGTCATGGGGATCCCCCGTGGGCATCGGCTTCTGACAGGCCGAGCAAGGCTTGAATCCCGGAGAGCCAGGCATTGGCCCGGTACCGGGAGGGAGACAGGGGAGAAGCCCCTTATCTCCCGCTACTATTTACACTAGCTACAACAAACGAACTATCAGTAAACTATTAACAA
Source organism: Chelydra serpentina (assembly GCA_037349315.1). Taxonomy (NCBI): domain Eukaryota; kingdom Metazoa; phylum Chordata; order Testudines; family Chelydridae; genus Chelydra; species Chelydra serpentina. Next base: position 26,422,544 of record JBAIAC010000048.1, read on the forward strand.
CTACTTAAGAAGTACTTAAAAATATCTACAAGATAAACGAGTGCTAAGTATGCTAGGGAGGTGGAGGTCAGCGAGCTGCTCTCCACAGTTCCAACGACCGTCACGGGCGGTAAGAAGGAACTGAGAGGGCGCTGGGCCGGCTGGGGTATATATCAGGCACCGTAACGGCGCCACTCCAGGGGGTGCCAGCCGGCCCACCGAGTGTTGCTAGGGTAAAAATCTTCCGACGATCGTGCACGCCGTGCGCGCACACCCTAATTGGAATACATATGAGCAAGCACTCGAAGAAGAACAGTTTTTTCTTCTTCGAGTGATTGTTCATATGTCCCTTCGAACCAGGAGAGCTCTGCGGTGTTTAGCCATGGAGCATCCAGGCTGTGAGGTGGAGCGACTCTAAGTTTTGGTGCCGGAGTCATCCGTGGTCCTGTGTGATCAGATCTGGGACCAGCGGTAAAGTGAGCAGTGCCACCACGGACATTTCCAGGAGTGGCGTGAACCAATGCTGGCGCGGCCACGCCAGCGCTATCAGTATGACTCGGTCCCGGTCCCCGTGGATCTTGAAGAGCACCTTGTGGACCAGCGGAACTGGTGGGAAAGCATAGAGCAGGCGCCCCCCCCCCCCCCCCCCGCATGGGAGGAGGAAGGCATCCATGATGGAGCCCAGACTGCAACTCATGAAGAAGCAGAATAGCTGGCATTTCCTGTTGCCGTGAGTGGCGAACAGGTCTATCTGTGAAGATCCCCAGAGATGGAAGACTGAGCTCACCACGTCCAGCCGGAGGGACCACTCGTGGCCGTGAAAGGTCTGGCTGAGACTGTCTGCCAGCTTGTGCTGCACTCCTGGGAGGTATGATGCCTGCAGATGGATTGAGTGTTCGACGCACAAGTCCCACACCGCGAGGGCTTCCCAGCACAGGGCTTCCCGGCACCCCCCTTTGTTGATATAGGACATTGCCGAGGTGTTGTCTGTGAGGACTGAGATGCACCTGCCTGCTATGTGGGTTTTGAAAGCCTGGCATGCCAGGCGCACTGCTCTCAGGTCTCTGACATTGATGTGGAGAGCGAGGTCCACCTGAGACCAGAGGCCTTGAGTCCTGAGGTCCCCTAGATGAGCTCCCTGGCCCAGATCTGAGGCGTCCGTCACCAGTGAGAGAGAGGGCTGAGAGCTGGCAAAGGGCACTCCTGCACAAACCATTCGCGGGTCGAGCCACCATAGGAGGGAGTCCAACACGGGGTGGGGCAGGGTTATGATGCTGTCCAGAGAGTCTCCGGCAGGCCGATACACCAACACCAGCCAGAACTGGAATGTGCACAGTCTGAGTCTGGCATGCTGTACCACGTAGCTGCACGCAACCATGTGCCCCAGAAGCTTTAGGCAGTTCCTTGCTGTGGTGGTAGGGAACTGTCTGAGGCCCCGTATGATGTTGCCTAGTGAGCAAAACCTGGCTTCTGAGAGGTACGCCCTGGCTTGAGTCGAGTCCAGGACTGCACCTATAAACTCTATCCTCTGCACTGGGGACAGAGTAGATTTGGCCTCGTTCAGGAGAAGACCTAATTTGAGGAAGGTCCTTCTTATGAAGTCGACCTGACCCTCCACTTGGGCTCTGGAGCGGCCCTTGATCAGCCAGTCATCGAGGTAAGGAAAAACCCGTATCTGGCACTTGCGCAAGAATACCGCGACGACTGCCATGCATTTTGTGAAAACTTGGGGAGCTGTCGACAGACTGAACAGGACGATGGCAAACTGATAGTGACCGCTGCTCACCACGAATCTGAGGTAAGGTCTGTGATGTGAGGCTATCGCAATGTGAAAACACACGTTCTTCAAGTCGAGGGCAGCATACCAGTCTCCTGGATCCAGTGAGGGGATAATGGAAGTTAGTGAGACCATGCGAAACTTGAGCTTCTTTACAAACTTGTTTAGCTGCTGCAGGTCCAGGAGGGGTCTGAGGCCTGCTTTGGCCTTTGGTATTAGGAAATACCGGGAGTAAAACCCCTTGCCCCATAGCTCCTGAGGAACTTCCTCCACTGCCCCCATTGAAAGCAGGGCCTTCAATTCTTGAATTAGAAGCTGCTCGTGAGAGGGGTCCTTGAAGAGGGACGGGGAAGGGGGTTGGGAGGGCGGAGGGCACAGAATTGGATGGAATATCTCCTTTCTACCGTGCGGAGCACCCAACAGTCTGACGTAATTTGGGACCAGGCACGGGAGAAAGGGGATAGATGGGACGAGAAGGTAAGAGGGCAAGGATCCAGAGTCCGTGGTGGTAAGCCGTCCTCGACTGCACTTTCAAAAGGTTGTCTAGGTCCTGGCAGAGGCTTGGGCTGGCTGGAGTTTTGCCCAGAGGAGGAGTGTTGCCTCTTCCTACCACTCCTGTTTCGCCTACATGGTGCGTCCTGGCGGTTCTGTGGCTGGTAAGGCCGAGGCACAGGCTGAGGCCTAAAATGCCTGCACTGGGTGGCTGGCGTGTGGAGCCCCAGGGAGCGCAGAGTAGCCCTAGAGTCCTTCAAACTATGCAGTCTCATCTGTCTTTTCAGAGAAAAGGGAAGATGCCTCGAAGGGGAGGTCCTGTATGGTCTGCTGGACCCCATGGGGCAGTCCAGAGACCTGTTGCCAGGAGCCTCGACTCACCACCACCCGTGGCCAACGAGCGCGAGACTGCATCCACCGCATCCAGAGCTGCTTTCAGAGAAGCCCAGGAGACCAACTTTCCCTCCTCTCCAGAGCGGAGAACTCTATCCACGAGTCCTGAGGCAGGAGCTCCACGAACGTAGCCATTGCCGAGCAGGTGTTAGGACAGTAGTGGCTTACAAATGGCCTACTGGTTGACTATGCAGAGCCGCAGGCCCCTGGTTGAGTAGACCTTTCGGCCAAATAGGTCCAGCTTCTTGGTGTCCCTGTTTTTAGGTGGGGGAGACTTGGAACTCCTGGTGCTCTCTCTGATTGGCCACATTGAACACCAAAGAGTCTGAGGGAGGGTGAGTATAGAGGTGATCGTACCCTTTAGACAGTATGAAGTAGCGCCGCTTGGTTTTCTTGGCTGGAGGGGCCAAAGAAGCAGGGGTCTGCCACAGATTTCTGGATGTGTCCACTACAGTTTTTATTAGTGGCAGAGCAACCGTGGATGGGCCAGAGGGAGCAAAGATGTCCACGGGAGGGTCCAAATCCTCCTCCACCTCCTCGACCTGTATCCCCAGGCTTTGAGCGGCCCTCCTCAATAGCTGCTGGAGAACACGGTTGTCCTCGAGAGCCGGTGCTGTCAATGTCCCCGAGACCGCTTCATCAGGCGAAGACGACAATGAGAGGACGGGTAGAGGACCTTGTTCGCTACCCTTGGCCCCTCTGGGGTCCCTCGGCACACGGTACTCTAGCCGCGGTGCTGATGCTGGTGGAGGATTCAGCATCGCGGCTGGTGCCGGGACCCACAAGTCCGATGGAGCTGAGCCTGACAGTGCCACCAGGTTAGAAGCTGGAGCTCCCAGCGGTGCCGTTGTCTGGGGAGACGGTGCCAGAGCTGGTTGTCAGCGGTGCCGACGCTGGTATGACAGATGCCAAAGACACTGATGCAGTCCTGGATCACGGACCGTGAGCTTGACCCTGGCTCTGGTGGTAAGCCCAGGGTGTCCAGAAGGGCCATTGAGCAGGTGGCTGCCACTGTTGGTGCCACGGTGCCAGGTATGGCTGGTGGCTCCATCAGGACCTGGACCTTCTGCTCTGCAATTTGCTGGAGCGATAAGAGTCCGCCTCCAAGGTGGACCACAGAGGAGCAGTACCCTGGGTCGCCGGCGAGCGGTGCCGCGAAGTCGGGGAACGGTGTGGCCCTTCTGTCTATGCGGGTGGTACCAGGGGAGCCGGTGGTGTAGAACGGCAGGTCATCATGGCTGGCTTGCCTCTGGAGTGGAACGGGGGGTGTGCAGTCACCAGTGACTCGTCCCTCCTCTGTGGAGAGGACGGCACCGGGAGGTGCAGCAGGGCTGTGGCCACCTCGAATGCCTCCGGCGTCGATGGTAGCTGTATGTCCCCCTGGTGGACCGGGGAGGGTTCGGACTCAACTGGACCCCGGGCGGGGCAGGAGTTGACGAGACCCTGGGTGGAAGAAAGGAGGGGGCGGTCTGTCCTGACACACTTGTGGACGCCGCAGACCATTTTGGATTTGAGAGGGGTGATCAACACCTCACCGGCCTCCTCTTCTTTACCGGCACCGGGGATGGAGAGCCATGCCGTGCTGAAGCCAACTTCTCATGGCTCGAGCCGTGGCGGTGTCGGGGGGCCTTAGAGTCCTTAGACGGGGTCGTTTCGCGCGCCGTTGGTGCCGGAGCGCTGCACACCGATGAGGATGTGCTCGGTGCGGGTTTGGTGGGTCCCGGGTCGGAGCGTGGCCTCAATGCGCCTCCATCAACAGGGTTTTCAGTCTCTGATCCCAGTCTTTGAGGGTTCTGGGGCGGAAACCCTTGCAGATACGGCACATTTTCTGGTGACTCTCACCAAGGCACCACAAGCAGGAAGAGTGAGGATCACTCTTCGTCATAAACTTGTCACAGTTCTCGCAGAGCCTGAACCCTGGAGACCCGGGCATATCCCAGGAGGGAAACATTGTTGGGGGGGGGGGACTTCCCCAAACCAACTAACTATAACTATAAGGAACAACTATTAACTAACTGAGAAACTATATACACAATATACTATTAGACACTGCTAAAGCGCTTGCTACAGGAGCGAGCCAAGTTCCAGCTAGTTGTCACCGGTGGTAAGTAGGAACTGAGGGGAAAGGGGGTCCGCGGGGCCCTATATTGGGCGTCATGAAGGAGCCACTCCAGGGGGCACCCACGCCGACCCAAAGGATGCTGCGAAGGGAAAAATCTTCCAGCTGGCGTGCACGGGATGCGCACACACCTGGTTGGAATGGACATGAACAATCACTCGAAGAATCAATTTTATAAGGAGGCGTTTAATATACTTAGCACCAGAGTGGGGAAAACCAATAGGGAAAAATTATTCCACCTCTTCCCTGAACCTTCTCCCATTTTAAAAAACAAAGCCAGAAATTGGAAGTAATGAAGCTTCCTTTGTAATATCTACATTCATTGCATGATTGGATTTGGGTGGGGGTGATTGAGTGTGCCACCAAATTCTTCTTTAAGGCTCCCAAACCTACAAACTGATCTACGTGGGCAGATCTGACAGATTATTAATGGGGCTCTGAACAGACACCAGGGTCCACTTACACATGTGAGATTGCACAGGTCAGTGAGGACTGTGTGCCTACTGGTCACCCCTTTGGGGTACAGAGTGGGGGATAGCTAACCAGTTTGCTTTACAAATGATCAATGACGAGCAGGGTCAAGGTGATTTACTACAGATGTCAAAGGGAATAGCAGGAAATTATTAAACATTACCTCCAAAGAAGAGTAAAAAGAGACAGTGCCTGTAGATCACAGAAAGTTCTCAATGTAGCCTCTTACAGGAAAACTATCTTAAAATCCATCTCCCTAAGAGAAGTTGCTGAAATAGCAGCAGTTGGGCTGTGGGGAACAGGAACTGTGAACAGCAGGCCATGACAGGGACCGGGATATTTAACCAAAATGGGTCCAGATAGGAATATTAAATAATTTCTTCTTCCAGTATAAACTCTTATATGCAGCAGAAGGACATGTACAAAGAATTTTGGTTGTGTTTCATAACATTCTTTAGTATAAATGTAATATTTGCTTTGTTTTTGCAGCCTGCCTCACAGATGGCAAATTACACTTACTTCGGATATGATTCTCAGCACAATAAAGCATATCAGCTGCATGAATAAACTGGTATCCTGTTCCTCTCATACACAGCTCTGCTTCAGTGTATCCCAGCACAATTTTTCCTCTGTAAGACAAAAAAGGAAAACAAACTGTAGCACTACTGGTGTATCAATGTACAGTATGAACATAGGAATTAATCAATCTGGACTAAACATTTCTGCTACAACAACATACAGAGTATGTCATAAGTATTTACAATAACGTTTTAATGCAAATTTTATGCGATTCCTCTTACAAAATTCAGCAAATACATCATGAGCCATAAAGCCTTTATTATTTACTTAAGCTGACTTCAGAATCCAGAAATGCTTCCACAAAATGAATTGGGATATTAAGGCTAGGATTTCCAAAAATAGATGTTTAAAATTAGGCTCCTAATTCTATATTTTGTTATGTATCAACAAGTAAGTGGGCTAATTTTCAGAATTACTGTGCATGCAGTAGTTCCCATTTACTGCAACGGGACCCCCTACTCTGCTTGGCACTTCTTTTTGTGTGCGCGCAAATCAGGCCATGTTTTACTGGTAGGTGCCTAAATATGCCATTAAATTTTCCTCCCAACATTTCCATGCTAGTTAGGTAAGTATTCTGGGCAATTTTCTACATTTATTCTAATCAAAGGTGTGTCCAAGAGCATGCCACTTATGTTACTGAAGAGTCTGGGGATGCTCATAGTGCCATTAGGTGGTCCGGGAAGACATGCCTCCCATTGACTCAGAGTGAGCAAAGTCCTCCTTCCTCCAGTTATTAAACACCTCTTCCATCTCCTGCATTTCATGCCAGCTGCCACTCACCCGAGCTGCTCAGCGTTGGAGTGGACGCAAATGCCAGTGTATTAAAGGGAATACAGAAGAATTGTGCTGGCAGTAGCACCATGCTCCATAGAAGTCAACAATAAGAGTCCTTCGTGTCCACAGCAGGATCAACAGGATATTATCAGGAATGGGGAGGAAGAATGGAAGAGGCAAGAAGGAGCTGGGGGTATCTCCCGGAGAGTTAGACAGTGGAAAGCTCAGTGGAAGGAAAGACTGGGGAGGAAGACATCTGGGGCACAAATGGAAGATGCAAATGAATGGGGAATCCAAAGAAAGGAAGATGCAGTAGAAAGAAAAGGGAAAGATGTGGATAACAAAAGGAAGAGAAAATACAAAGGAAAGGAAACAATAGACAAAATAAAGAATAAATGGTTTGTGATTAAAAAAAAGACAAGAAAAATGGGAAATGGAAGGTAAAACAATATAATAAATACAAACAAAAATGGAAAGAGGAAGAGATGAAGATAGCAACCTCATGGTTAGTAAAATTTTACTTCTCATTTATTCACATATGTACTTTTCTTTATTGGGATTAGTAGTAGTTGGGGGGACATGGGAAAAACACACTCATATGCGGATGGAAAGGATGGAGGATAATCTGGCTGTCCATTGTGCAGCACGGGTCCAGGGGAATCTGACCAGGGTTACCCAATCATAAATGGAAGGGAAGATTTAAAGCATTGGGAACACTTGAAAATTTGTCCTCAGAGAGGGAGGGAGAAGGGAAAAACTCAGGAGAGGCACGAGGATTTTATCTTGCAGAGGAATCAACTTAGTGGGCTTTTTGCCATGCTTGGGGCATGGTTGTGCTACGTTGATCTAGAAATGTAGTAGGGTTTTTTTTGTTTTTTAAATGAAGAAAAAAGAATGGTTTGGAAACTGGTCCAAAGCACTGTAAAAAACAGTTATTTCATGTGGTTAATTTCTATATAATTGTTTCATTTATAGCAAATTTGCAACAAATCACGTTTCCATAGTAGTTTACATCTATTTGAATCGAAAAGGTAGCTTGGTGTAGTGGAGGAGGAGGAAGTAGTGAGAAAGATGCTTTGATTTGGGTGAACTTCATCCTCATCAGTGGAGAGTATTCTAAATCAACCCAGCAGTTACTTTTATCTCTAAAGTAAATATACTTCTGAAGATCAATTTTTTGTGTTGATAATGCTCAGGAGACAGGTATTATCAAAGAGTTTCTGAAGAGGATACCCTTAGACAGTACCCTTTCAATCTACAAGTGCTTTATATCTTCCAGCAGTGGAGGAGAAAAACCCAATGATAAAATACTACTTACCACCCCAATACACAATCACCTCCAATGCTCACCTAAAGGTACCCATGTAAACACTTTAAAGGTAGAGACATCTATTTCAGCTGCAAGTGTACAGGGAAATGTAACATGCTACTTAGACGACCATGTACCTACTTTGCATCACAGCCTGTAGGTGTGAAGTCCAGTTTGTGTTTAGTTCTGAAAATGAAGTTTTTGGTTCGTATCTCAAGGATGGATGGAGGCTGCAGTGGGGTCGCCACTGCAAATAGAGACAGCTGAGGAGAGACAGGGGAGCCATCCTTCCCTTTCTTGTTCTGTCCATGAAGAAACTTTAATCGCCCTTGAAAATTCATGGCCTTCAGATGAGGAAAATATATAGTGATCGCAGATTAGAGAGATATTTACAAGTCAAAGCTTTTTTTTTTTTACACTTCTCTGAAAAGTGACACTTATTTTAACTTTCATCAAATTCATGCTTTGGACTTTAATTAATATTAAATTTTTTTTTTTAAAGTTATGCTGCTATACTTAGATGCCTGTCATTTAGAAATCTATTACCCCATAAACCCATCTCAAAAAGCAAATACAGAAAACCTGGTGTAAAACAGAACATCACTAGTAAACAAAAGCTGCATTGTTTTGAACTCTATGGCCTGGTCCACACTGGGGGGTGGGGGTGGTGGTGTCAATCTAAGATACACAACTTCAGCTACGAGAATAGCGTAGCTGAAGTTGACGTATCTTAGATCGAATTAAAAGTACTTACTGCGGGTCCACGCGGCGCAGGCTCGCTCCCCCATCGACTCCACTTACTCCTCGCGCCGAGCTGGAGTTCCGGAGTCGACGGGGAGCGCTTCTGGGATCGATTTATCGCATCTACATGAGATGCGATAAATCAATCCCAGAAGATCGATCGCTACCCGCCGAATCGGGCGGGTAGTGTGGACGTACCCTATGTAAGCAGAGATGGATTCAGAGATTCTTATTTTATTCCTAAGGCACCATTACCACGATTCTCTAGTTTTATACACTTGAGGCAATAGTGAAAGCCTTTATATAATTGTATACTCACCAAGAACCCAGATGAATTATCCAGGAGGCACCGTAATCTGCAGATGAAATTTCTTTCCATAAAGGAAGAATTCTCTGGAGGAAGCTGTTCTGGCTTATAATAGGCTGCTGGCTGTGAAAAGCCATTATCTCCTGCAGGAAAAGATTATTTATAAGGGTTATTTTTAAAGAAACACCTAGTCAAGGCTATCTAAAACAAATGATTTTCCTCCCCATAAACAAAATCTGAGGTCATGACCTGAACATGAACAATGTAAATTGGAAACATTCTTAAGACCTACATTGACTGCACCACTAGAAATGGTTTAAATATCAGTTCTTCTGATAGGATTGTGTTCAACTGTTTATCATACTGTAGAATTGTGTCCAACACACCTCCTAGATGTTCTTTAGTAGTCCTTTTTTTAGTTTTTGATTCAGATTTTGAAGCAGTCTTGGAAAATTAGATTTCTCCATAGAGAGGGTCCACACTGCCTTATGGGTGGGATTTTCAAAGGGAGTTTGGCAGTCAGCTCCCATTTAATTTCCTTGGGAATTAGGCACCTAACACCACTGAGTCCTTTTGAAAATCCTACAGCATTTCCTGTTGACACCTAGTATTGCATTAAGAAATCACAGTTCTCCAAGCATCTAACAAAATTCAACAGGAAAAGTGCCACACATCTGCTGCTCTGTTCAGTTGTGCATACTGCCACTTGTTAAATGTTTATTTTTATAGAAACATTTTCATATTCATATATTGTGATGTCTCAATAGCATGTGCAGAATACAGAAATGACAAAAGCAGCAAGATTTGTTGTGTACAGTGCTGATCATGAAATCAGTATGTAGTTTTACACATCAGAAGCATGTGCAACTTTAGGATGTGTAACTGAGGTGGTAAAATGATACTGTGTTGGCAATGTAGGATAACTGTTTGCTGTTGAAGTGACATCCAGGCATTAATTTATACTTCAACTGTTAAGGTCCAAGAAACAATGCAAAAAAACCTGCTCGTCTGAGCAGTTGCTGAAGCACCCGGTTGTCCTCCAGAGCTGGTGCCGTCGGAAGTCCCCGCAACTGCTTCGCCCGGCGAGGAAGAGGAGGAAATCACCTGCAGACGACCTTCCTCGCTACCCTCAGCCCCAGCAGGGTCCTGTGGCACATGGTACTCGGGTTGCGTGGCTCGTGCAGATTGGGGAGGCGGCACCGCGACCGGTACTGGGGTTGATGCCAAACGTCGAGGCATGCTGGACGGTGCCTGAGGCATCGAGGACATGGTTCCCATCGGTGCCGGCATCTGGTGAGGCGGTGCCGCGTCCTGTTGAATAGGTGGCACGCCTTTCTTGGATGGCGGCGCCGCTGGTGAAGGCACTTGCGCCGGAGCTACCGACGTCGAGGAGACCGACGCGGACCTGGAGCGTGGACCGTGCACCTGCCCCTGAGTCTGATGGTAAGCCCAGGGAGTCCAGAAAGGCCAATGCTGCTGCCACGGCGCCGGGTAAGATTGCTGGCTTCTCTGCGAAGCTGACCTCCTGCTCCTTGATTTGCTGGAGCGATAGGATTCTGCCTTCGACTCCGAGGTCTCCAACTATGAAGACCAAGGGGGGACAGTACCCTCGGCCACCGACAGGTGGTGCTGCGAGGCCGGGGAACAGGGAGGCACTCCCCTCTGCGCCGGCGGTGCTGGACCAACACAGGGCGGGGTCTGCGGTGACATCATGGCTGGCTTGCCCCTTGATTGGATCGGGGGTCGGGCAGCCACTGACAGCTCTTCCCTCCTGCGCGGGGAGACCAGTACCGGCAGGCTCATCAGGTCCAAAGCCGCCTCACGGTGGTCCAGGGACCTGCACCGGTCCGGACTCGACTGAACCTCAGCAGGGGCAGGAGTCACCGCGACCTTGGGAGGAGGCGCTTGTGGCGTGGCTTGTCCCACCACACTTGTGGACGCCGCCGGTCTTTTAAGGTACTGGTGGGGTGACCAACCCCTCACCGGCCTCTTCTTTTCCGCGGACACTGGGGGTGGTGAGTGGTGCCGCACGGAGGCTGACTTCCTATGTTCCGAGTCTCTCCGGTGCCGGGACCTGGAGTCCTTAGACTGAGCCTCTTCTCTTGCTAGTGGTGCCGGAGAGCTGCGCACTGAGGACGAGCTGCTAGGCGCCGGTTCAGTGGGTTCCAGGTCCGAGTGTGGCTGCAGGGCCGCCTCCATCAGGAGAACTCTAAGTCCCTGCTCTCTATCTTTGAGAGTTCTGGGACGGAACCCCTTGCAGATACGGCACCGATCTCTCTGGTGGCTCCCTCCGAGACACCTTAAGCAGGAAGAGTGCGGGTCACTCTTCAGCATAAACTTCCCGCAGACCGCACAGAATTTAAACCCTGGGGACCCGGGAATGCCCCAGGAGGGGACAAGGGTTGAGTTGGGGGGAAAACCCCCCAACAGCTAACTAACTTACAAACTAATACTAATTACAAAAACAGACAATCAGAACTATATACACGAATTTAGACACTGCTAGGCTTGCTGCAAAAGCAAGCAAAGTTCCAGCTAGCCATCACCGGCGGTAAAAAGGAACTGAGGGGGTGGAGGGTCGGCAGGCCCCTATATTGGGCGCCCAGGCCGACCCTATGGACGCTGTTAAGGGAAAATCTTCCGGCTGGCATGCACGTGGCGCGCACACACCTGCTTGGAATGGACATGAACAATCATTCGAAGAAGAACTAACAGTATCAATGAAAAACTACACAAAGTCAATTGAAGAAACTGATTTTGATGGTATGAAAAAACCCCCCAAACATTAAATTCCAGATCTCAAGCAAGATCCAATTTGTTGTTTCTCATATATCAAACATAATAAAGTAAATGAGTTGCACGTTAGCTACAATACCATTCTTTCACACACTATTTTGGGAGTAATTTTATATAATCTTGAAACACTGTTCAGCAATACACATTTAACTATCCATGGTACAGCAGCACTCAAGAATGTCTGAAAGTTTCTTTTTACTTCCTTAGAAATAGAAAAGACCCAAACGTACACATTGACACTGCTTTCCTGGATCCAGAGATCTAAAAGGTTATGAAATCTGGACTCTAATTTCAAGGTGTTAAAAAAACCCTATAATTAACTATGAATACCGAAAATGGCAATATGAACATTAACACTAACAACTCAGGTAATTCACAGAAACATTCTGTAACAGAAATCAACATAGCGTAACCTGAATAGTATGGTCTGGGGTACTCAATTGCTGTCCTGTTATTTCTTGGACTTAATCTTACTCTTAGTACTAACACAGCAGGCTCCCTCCACAGCAGAACTACATCTGAAATTTTGAACCATATTTCATTATGGAAAGCTCATTTTTATACTATTATTTCCCCCTATTAAAACAAAACAAAAAGGGAAAGTAAAAACAGCAAGATGGCATACATGGAATGCTTTTCCATACAAGAAGAAAACATGTTAATAATCCAGATTACCACACTATACACACAATTTACAATTTAAATGTGAAATGTTTGTATTACACTGAAAACTAATGGTTTCTAACATCAGAAACTAAATTTTCTGATTTACAGTTCCAGTAAATGGATGGCTAGTTGAATGAACTCTTCCTTTCCATTCTGCCCTTAATTACAACCATGCCTCACAATGGGTAAAATGTTTGTTCAGTGTTCATAGCAGTTTTATCCTGTGGGTCACTAAAAGTACAAATCAAGACAAATATATGTATATGAGATGAGGGTATTAAAAATCAGAAGTGAATTAAAATAGATAATGCTTTCACTAACATTTCATGGTCCTCGTGATCATAAATGTGACATCTATTATGTATCTAAATTAAATAATAACAAAAAAGACCAAAAGAGCCAAAAGCTGTATTTTCCCAATTTACAAGTAATCTGGTGTGAAAACAGTTTAACAGTTTTAAGTAAACTAGAAACATACTGCATAGCACTCATATTCCTGCTCTGTTCTTGCATTGCTTCCATCATTCAAGTGAAAACTGATGCTGAGTTAAGCTATTGTCTTACCTTTTCACACAACATTATTTTCACACATTATTTATAAGTTGCTCTGCGCTGTTAAAAGGAATTTTTAATCTTGGAATGCTTTTCACTCTAGAGTAAACCACTCTATACAAATATGTCTTCTGACAACAGCTGTTTGCTAAATTAAGTCCCAACACTAAATCAAAAGACATGTTCACTGTAGTATGTTTTCAACTAGATGTTTAAATAGATCCAGATCCGGTATAAACACTATAAAAACCTAGTTGAGTCACAAACACAAACTAACTGTTTTGTACTAGCGACAATCGCTTCTACAGATCCAGACTAACACGGCTACCCCTCTGTTTTGTACTAGGCACACCAACAACTGTGAAGCAGCTTTAAAAGAGTCAAGACCACAGGTCAAGGATATTTGGTCTTCTCCTACCTAGCTTAGTGAACATTTACCTTATTAAATATTGAAGTATGCCATCTGTCTGCAATTTAAGAAGGTTAAAGGGAAATTGTAAAATTTTAAATCAAATTTCCTTATGTAGGTAGATTGACCGTAATATGGGTTATTCCTTGTTTGCTGGATTCAAAGTAGAAATAATCCAATAATAAATGGGAAAATGGGACCTGGCCCACATATTTATACAACTACAGTGCCAAAATGCACTTATCCAAAATGTTTTCAACCCAATAATGGTCTTCTGTCCTCTATGCATATAAAATGACTTGTCCTCTTTGTCATGCAGTTTCAATGGTGAAGGCACAAATACCATTTTCATTGCTATAAGAAAAGCAGTATGAAAGCCTTATTAAAGCTCAATCTAAGAATATCACTGAAGCTAGTATATGATGATGATTCAAATACAACTTTTGGACGGTTTTCCAAATAATGCAAACTGTAAAAATGTTAACACAAAAAGTATCTCCAAACATGATTTAGTTGGGGGTAGTCCTGCTTTAAGCAGGGGGTTCGACTAGATGACCTCCTGAAGTCTCTTCCAACCCTAATCTTCTATGAAACCACATGGTTACCTGGAGACTGACTAGTTTGGTGGCTTTACTAGATAGGATTCAGTTCCTTTGTTATTAAAGGAAGCCAGCCATAAAGGCAGCTCTCCCGGTCCCTATAGGTAAGAGAAATATTACTCACTAATTGCTTCTCAGTCCAACAGATCAAATTGGCACCTACCCCATGAGGCCAATTAGGATAGTGTCTGGTCTTAAGGGCCATCTCTCTTGTGTATTCAGCTACCTTTTGTTCTTTTGCCTGCTCCCACCCAAAAGGGGGTGTACATGGGAGAGACTTTATATATGAATGGGGAATAAAAAGCCACTCTTCCACAGCCACCAATGCACTTTTCCAGTGCTAAGATGTGACAAATGCACCAATTCAGCCATCACAGAAGATAGGCCAAAAGTGCTGAAAAGGTATGTCATACAATTTCAATGACATCTTGACTGAGCTAACAAATTTGATGTCAAGCTCAGTATCAGGAGAGGATGTGTAATAAATACATAATTTCATGGAAGGGACACCACTTCATTCAAAGAGAGATGATCAAGACCTTTACTCCCTCCTGACAGAGATCTTTAGATACATTGATTAGTTGTTGTGTGTATTTGTATCTTCAGTTTATGAAATAAAATCACATTTGGGCACTTTTAAATACATAATATCCATCCTAGGCATCACATTATTTCACCCCAATATGAAATTAATGAGGAGTGATGCAATGCGCAAGGCTTGGGATTTGCACTTCAAAACAATATTCTCCACCTGTAATTTTCATGTAAAGTGAAACTAAAATCTTGTTTATGCAAGAGTCATGTGTTAAATGCTATAAATGGTTATCTGAAATGAGAATTTGTTATTTAGAATACAAATACATGAAAGGAAACTGTAAACTAGTTGATTGCATTCTCACCTTGTATTCTCTGTGCAGAATCTGTAGGTTGTGCAGGGTTTAACGCCCAATGGAGCTGACGCTGAAACTCAGGTCTGTCTTCTGTATGAATCAATTCAAATACACTCTGGTGTATAATATCAGACTATACACAAAAAGAAAAAGGTTGAGAGAGGTAAGACATCTCTGATGCAAAGTCATCTTATTGACTTCAATGATATCATTGCTGAACTAGATATTACAATCCATCTCACTAGAGGTATAATATAAGTTTGTATTTAAGAAGCACAAGTTTCATGAAATCATTTGTAAATGCTCATAAAAGAATCCAGTCTTGCTCATTTAGAATTGAATTCCTTCTTGTTTTATTTTGGTTTTCTTCTTACAAAAGCTCAGCCTATCAAGGTTTTATTTTTCACTCTTCATTGTCCATGACAGCCTAACAGAACTGTAAAAATAAGAAAAAACAGCAGCTTTGCCATATACAGAAATGACAATGGTATATATGATTCTTTTTTTAAATAGGAGATAAAGATTAAATGGATTTTTTTTAAAGCACACTCCAGTTTATACAGGAGGAAAATAAGTACAGTGCCAATCAGGACTTGAGTATAGTTGTGCTAGGAGACAAGGTCCCAAAGAAACTCACAAATATAAGACAAGTATAAACTATGAACGTTGGTTTTGTTTGCCTGAAATCTTTCCCTATCTAAGGTCCATTTTTATCTTTAATTATTAAACTGCCTTATCATCTGCAGTAATGGTGCTTAAGAATGGGACGTGAGCCAAAAATTAAGAACTTCCTGCATCAGGGGTTGAAAGAATTGAAGGAAAACTTTTTAAAGCTAAGAAAAGAATTTCAAAAGCTGGATAAGTAAATTAAGATAAATTTCTGTGCTGTAGATTCTCTTAGAAAATGTTTGCTTTCTGTGGTATCAACCATTATATAAACTCACAGTATCTAAACAACAAGGACATAAGGGATATAAGATAGTTTTGGCAGAAGCAACAGTTTAGCTTAAACTAATTAGCTCTTTGCTTTATCCATGTTTTATTAAAAAAAGTCAACAATTACTAGAAAAACTGCCAGAAATACTAATTTTTAAATCTTAATGCAAGTTTTAAGCTTTACTTTTTATTCCATAAGAAATGCAAACTTGACATTTTGCAGTTACAATGTGCATTTCATACCTACTCTGTTTTTCCAACTTTTCTTATTTTTCAACAAAGATGAGTAACTTGAAAAAAAATGTTTTGTTTGGAGCATTTTATTTTAAACTAAAATTCTCAATGCCATTATCAGTTGGCTAAGAAGGTAGACCTAACAGAATCTCTTCTTACTTTTAACAGCAACAACATATATAACCATTAAGCATATATATCCAGCACCCAGCAAGACTGAGATCTGTATTAATCCCAGGTGGTGAGGAGGTTAAGTACAACTGTACCTTCCAGATATCAGTATGATCATTTTCCACGAAACAGGATTTTTTTTTATTCTGCAGCACAACATAATTTGTTTGGCTTATATATTAAGTGATATTATCATTAAACAAAAACTTAGTTCCTTTATTTACACAGTGAGTTATTTACAAAAAAGGTACCATAAAGAAAAACAAACGCAAAGGAACTAAAAAAAATCAGTAAGCTAACCCAATACATAACTGAACCTTAAAGCATACGTAGTTCATTTTATAAGAAAAGTTTCTATTAAAATTACCTTTCTAGTGAATTGTGTACCATTCAGCACCATAAATTGTGCAGCATTTCATATGATTTCAAACATTTATTCCAGTACAGACAATTTAACTGTGAAAGTTCCCTCACTTGCTTAACACAATGTTGGAAAAATACTCCTATTTTGCTTGGCGCAAGACCCTTTCTATACTATATCAGCTAATACTAAAGAAGTGTAGTACCAAAGTAATCCAACTCAAAATATTTAACTGAGATTTTCCATGTAAATTATCAAAGACTAAATATGAGCATTGAAGCCTTAGGAAATCAATTAAAATCTTCTAGAAATCAATAAAAACTTGTCAGGGCTGGGGAAGATGTGGAGCGAGGAGAAAAAAAAAAGACATACTTGCTGGAACCCCAGATAGTCCTGGATGGTTGAAGAGGCATAAAAGACTAGAGCATCTGCTGTAACAACCAGCACAAAGCCATTTAATGCCTGGGAAGAAAAAACACCAAATCGGTTAGCTTGAAAGACAGAATTCCAGACTTAGTAGTGTTTCTATAAATTCCAGTGTTTCTATAAACGTACTGGCTGATTTTTCACCTCCAGCTTTAGTTTGAACAACAATGCATTAAAACAAAGTAGCACTTTAAAAGAAATCAAAAATTTCCCTACTTACACTGTTAGACAATTAAGTCCTGATTTTACCAGTACCTTACAAAACTATGCAATTCTGTATAATCCAATCTGAATGTGAAAGAAAAGATTTTATATAAAATCTTAACACATTTCTGCATATTGACCTGTTATGCAATTGCTTTAGAGCCATCTTTCTCCAAGCGCGTAATGCCACCACCTAGCTCCTATCTAGCACTTTTTATTACTGTGCAAAATAATAATGCAGAGATGTGTTTTTATAAACTGAGAGGACTTGGTGCTATAGCAATGAACTATAGTTAAGGATGCAAATATTTATCAAATAACTTCAGAGTGGAAAACTAAAAGGCCACTAATTTCAAAAGAAAATAAATGCCTGAAAGCCAGGAAATTAACTTAAGTTGCATCTTAAAACCTCAGATATTCAAAAGTCCATAAATGCAGGATTAAGATAATCAGGTCACTTTTAACTATGTCCATAGATCCCTCCTACCCTACACCACAAATCACAAGACAGTCATACCTCTACAAATCATGTACTGATAATGAGTCATGAACCCCAAATAGGTATGTGGTAAGTGTAAATTAATTTCTAAAAGGTTAGTTGAAATACTATACTTATTTATATTCTACATATTGAGTTTAATTAATTACTGATGAAACACTACTGAGGGAAAACTCTACAGTAAGTCCTCTGGAGTTATTTACACCAAGAATGAATTTTGTCCTTGAAGTTTGTTAAAAATTAAATGTCCCAATAATAGAAGAAATAAGGCAATAATGCAGGGTTAGCTCAGACTGCATAATAGGTTCTCAATTGTAAGGGCATAACAGAAACATTGTAAAAATTACCTTTTACTTATTTATAGGCATGTCCACACCACAATACAAGTACCACAATGAGTGAGGACTTAAAAATAAATAAATATATAAAAATAAACAAAACAAAAAACACATTAATTCGGAGTTTTAACCCCAAAAGAGAAAAGCACAAAGAGACTCCATGAAGTTCACTAGTAACTTCTCTATTGCTACCGTTTTTTGTTGAAGATGTTGAGTTACTATGGTAATGGGCAGTACTATAAAACCAATATAGATCTAGTTACAACACAATTCTCCCAACCAACGTGTAGTGTAAATGAAACTTTAGCAAGGCTTAGATAGCCCAAACCTTTCGCACAATTAACAGATAAAATCCCATGTGCAGTACAAAATGGAACCAAATCTCTTTTACTACTATATCAGAGGGGTAGCCGTGTTAGTCTGGATCTGTAGAAGCGACAAAGGGTCCTGTGGCACCTTATAGACTAACAGAGGTATTGAAGCATAAGCTTTCGTGGGTGAATACCCACTTCTTCTGCTTGCATCCGAAGAAGTGGGTATTCACCCACGAAAGCTTATGCTTCAATACCTCTGTTAGTCTATAAGGTGCCACAGGACCCTTTGTCGCTTTTACTAATATAGTGCATACAGGCCGTAAATGGAGAAGCAAGCAAGTCATCAAGCCCTATATGATTAAAAAAGTATTTTGCAGATCATTTAAAATACGCAGCTGAAAACCTCTGTACTAGCAGACGCTGCAAGCAAACAATGTTTTCAAGTGTTTTCTCTTTATGAAGAAGTAGACAAAGTGGCTCCTCATTTAAAGTCACGCAAAGGGTATTTATCTGAGCTCATAATCAATATGGTTCACAGCGATTGTTGTGACAGCAAACAGAACATTTGTGACTTGGCAGCTTATCTAAAAGGTGCTGATTTACTTCCATGGATTCCAGTCAAGATTTGAACAAAAGGCTGGCACAAAGGACTGAATTAAGTATGTTCTGCCATTTAATTACCATAGTTGCATTTAGAGTTAGACTTTGACAATGTGTTCAAATAAGCACATTTCAAAATCTTGTTTAGTGTGAAAAAATTATTATTATTTACAACTTCTGGATCACAAAGTAAATGAACGATAAAATACTGTCATTTTTACAAACTAAAGTAAGAGAACGAGTCTCATTATAAAGAATTACCCACCACCCTTACACATTTGTGGTCCTCAGCACAGCTGTTATTTCATAAATTCTCCCTCTTAGGGTGCATTTACTACTTCGGTTTGTTCTTCCCATTACCAAGGTTTAATAAGGTCAGGTTAAATAGTCCATTAAATTACCTTTTCGAAGACTCTCTGAACACCGTGCATTTAAAAAAAATTCAGAAATGTCAAAAACTTTTCAAAAATGAAGTGCCCTCCACCTATAGACAGAATATTATTCTTCCAGGATTAGAACTGTAAGTGACAGTACGAGTTAAAAAGAATCCAGAGTTAAATTAATAGTATAGTCAATCCAAGAGGTCTTCAGATCTCATAGTTGACTAAATGACATGTATTAGTTATGTAAAGTGCCTGGTTTTGTTAAAAGATAATATAAATTAAAAATTAATACAGTGCCAAAATGTCATGGCCTTTGTTTGGGTGCTCTTTCGATTTGATTTATACAGTACTAATACACCTAAATTAAAAAATGCTGTAAACTGTACAGTGATTAAATTCTGGCAGCTAAATCTTAGTTTCTGTACCTTTTCATCCAAAAGTCAAAGTAAGATTCTTTGCTCATTGTAATATGAAGAAGCCATCTCTCCAGTCTGGAGCAACATATTTTATAGTTGTTCTGATGAGATTTTATAGATGTTCAGAGAGAAATGGCTATCCATGCCAAAAATGGGTTATATTAGGTAAGTGGCAACTTCAGTTTCTATAAAATACAAAATAAATCACTTTCCCAAAGCTTTTATTAGAAAAATAATACTTAATGTTCTGTAAGCATACAGGCCTACATAAGTTTGAACTCTTCAATTTCTTGTTTGGTTACAACAGTTCAATCATGTCATTTATCTGTTTTTAAAAACTGGATAAAACTAATTTCATTTTAAACCAAACAACTGGATGTCTCTAGTATAAGTAAGTCCTTTATGTATGGGTGTGTTTTGCTCCATTTAAAAGGTAAACTGGTCATCTTAATACTTCCCATGATATTTGTTCACTGTATCTGCTTTAAAACAATAATATACTGAAGTACCTTTAAGTCTGATTAGCTTTTCTAGTCATTGAGGAAATTAGTTTTCATCAATATTAATTTACAGTTATTGTTTTAGGATTCTTTCCCTTTCATGTTTACTTAGGGATTATTTTCAAGACAACAATATCAAAGAAAGTATAGACAGAAACAGCAGTAAAGAAAGGAAAAATATTGGGGGTCGTCATTCTTGATGTTCCTATTGAAAAACTTGGTGAAGATAATTCATATGAAAGTGTGGAAATTGTTTTCCTTACTATTATAGCAACCAGGAGCCCTGGTCATGTATGAGGACCTCACTTTGCTAGGTGCTATACAAAACACAGTACCCTTGCTAGGTACACCAGACCCTTGCTAGAACACGGGGTTTGGGATCCATGCGCGGTACCACGTTAACGCGGGGACAGCGTTATAGCAGGGGGCCACATTACCATGGATTCCAATTAAAGTAATTGTGGTTCCCGGAGTAAGAGTGGTCCACGGGAGAGACATCACCAGGGGAGGCCACAACCCCTGGCCAGAGCTAATCCCCAGAGCGCCCATGAGGAGGTGCCACCAACAGCGAGTGCACCCCATGACAGGTGGAGACAATGCAGTAGGATTTGATTTTGGTTTTAATTGAAGGCTATGGATGATTAAGTATGGAATTCATTTATTCATACTTAAACTAAATATTTTACTTTTGCATTCAAATATATTTTTTTAGGAATTCATCGTCACACATCAGTGACAATTTATTGCTACCTGAAGTAATTGCAGTACATTTATTCTCTTAAATACCTGAATTATTATTGCCTTTGAAGGACAACTACAAGCTAAATAGCAACTAGGTTATTAGGAAATGAATTGTGTAGAAGTTCAAAAATGCGAGAGGGTGTGTTCATAATTTATCTGTAGGATATATATTAAAACCCTTCTGCTCTGTGAACAGATATTTAATTAGAACGTTGGGATAGTTTTAGAAATATTAACTGACTTCGATTTTGACTTATTATATCATTATGATTCTTGGTCTTTGAAATCAAGGTTCTAAAGGAGCACTGAAAGAAGCAGGGCCAGCTCTAGGATTTTTGCCGCCCCAAGCAAAAAAATGTTTGGCCGCCGCAGTTTTCACTTCAGAGGATGTGAGGGAGATTCCCACACTTGAACCATTCTTTTTAGATGACAAATTTGAGAAACTGTCCTAGATTGAGGGGTCAATAGAAGATATTTTGGAATAAATTGATAAATTAAACAGTAATAAATCTACAGGATGAGATGTTAGTCACCCAAGGGTTCTGAAGGAATACAAATATAAAACTGCAGAACTACTAACTGTGGTATGTAATTTATCGCTGAAATCAGGCACTGTACCAATGACTGGAGGATACCTAATGTAATGCCAATTTTTTAAAAAGGCTCCAGAGGCAATCCTTTCAACTACTGGCCAGTAAGCTTAACTTCCCTAAACCTTTGACTGCCAGAAGCTGGGACTGGATGATCGCGGATGAATCACTAAATTGCTCTGTTTGGTTCATTCTAGCTGACGCATCTTGCATTGGCCACCACTGGAAGACAGAATACTGGTCTATATGGACCATTGATCTGACTCAGTATGGACATCTTATGTTCTTATAAATAAAATAAAAATACCAAAATATAAAGTAGTATATAAAAAACCCTGTCTCATTCACAATACTTCCCCCTCCCTTCACCTACTCCCTGATACTAAAAATGAATCAAAAATTTAGGTTTTACAATGTGAGCTGAACTTGTACAGGCAAGTCTCATCTTACGCGGGGGTTCCGTTCCGCGGTTCACGCGTAAAGCGGAAAACCGCGTATAGTGAAACGCCATTGAGTTGAATGGCGGACGGAATCGCCAGCAGTACCGATGCTGTTTTTAAAGCTTTTTTTTTTTTTTTCTGGTTTTGCCGACCGCGCAAAGCTGAATTTGCGCATGTTAAATGCGCCTAAGATGCGACTCGCTTGTATTGCCAAATTTAGGGTTTTTCAAACCACCAGAGAAGACAGGATCTTCCAGTGAGCATATCACCTATAAATACATGAAGTACTGTCACATGAAATACTGCTTAGAGCAGCTTAGCAGATGGTATCTTTCATTACACGACTTGAGAGGCTAAGTTTTAGACAGCTAGGTCCAAGATCACAAACTGTTATAGGTATTAACCAATACTTTGATCTACACCTGGAACCACATAGGAAGACAATACAGGGTACAGAAGACTGGTGCTCTGTGGTAACCAGGGTTTAATAAGCTCTGAGATAAGAGATTGCTTTCTATGCTAACAAGCTTTTCAGTCATTGCAAGAGTAAGACTAAGTAACATGTATCACCAGGGCCGGATTGATACTTTGTGATCCCCACACCGTCCCTGGTGGCTGGGCAATTGTGGGGCCCCAGCTCCGAGCTCCCTCCCCATCTACAGGGGCTTGGAGCTCCAGGCCCCCCACACTCCCCGGCGGCAGCCGGGAGCTGCGGGGGTGCCCCCACCGTCCACAGCAGCTCGGGGCTCCTAAACGCTGCTGGTGGAAGGGGTACCACCGCTTGCAACTTTTAGACACCCCACCACCCACAGCCCCCCCTGCACAACCCCCAACTTCCCAGTGCCCCACACAGACCCCCCCAGTGCCCAGCACCCCAACACACATAGACCTCCGCCACCCCTCACTGCCCAGAGCCCCCCACAAATCTCACCAGAGACGCACTCTCCCATCCCCTGCCCCCCGGCCGCACTCACTGGCCCTGCTGGGAAGTGACTGTGTCCACCTGGCTGACCAAGGAGTGCTCCAGCACGGCTGCATGGAGCTGTCTCCCCGTTAGCTGGCCCTGGCCCTCCGTCAGCTGGCCCTGGCCCTGCCTCGTGCCAGGACCAGGGAGCAACAACATTTGCATTTTTAGGCGCCCCTCGGCATGCCTACAGTACCTAATGGGAAATTTGGCCATATATCGCAGTAATTTGGCCTTGAAAATGCATCCATGGATCATCTACATCAGACAAACAATCCAAGTCCCACAGCCAAATATATACATATGGATAAAAATTGTTCTAAACTGTATAGTTAAAAAAAGCAAAACACTGTTTCTAGACTCGTGGAATATAGTTGTCCCAAATCTGATCAAACTGTAGCGCTAAAAGTTTCATATGCATCTCCAAAGGAAGACATTCTCACAGCCCTTTCTCCATTCCTTCTAGTAGTAATCCAGTTGTTCAAAGAATCTGGAAAGAAGTCCCAGGGAAACAGACAGTTCTTTCTATAAGAGCTATGTTTGATCTTTTGGTTCTTTTTTAACAAAGAATTGTAGCAGTTCTTTTTTGAACCTTTACTCAGCACTATTATCTTGAATTAGATGTATTACATTCCCTTCAAGAAATAATTCTGCATATCTGCTTAACAAAAGCAAATGCTTTTTCTGCTCAGATCTGTTCTTTATGCAGCTATGCTGCTTTCTGTTTGTGGTTCCATAATCTTCTATATATAAAAGGACAATGTTTGTTCCATTATTTTACTGGGAACAGACATTTTCATTTACCAGTTTCATGATGGCTTCTTCTGCAATCCTCTGGTAACACCAATCATATGTGAATTTTCAGTAAGTGTTAATGGTTCACTACCTTTGTTATTTAATTCCATAATACCCAATGATGTGTCATATGGGCCTGCTGATTTCTATATTAGTAAAAACCTTGGAAAACTAACACTTCCAATTGGCCAATTTCTGCCTTTAGAATTAACAAATAAGGAAAGATTTTGCATTACAGCATCTGTAATGTATTATTTGCCCTCTCCCCTCATTTCTTATGTTTGTTCCTTACTTTCTCACTCACATTTTTAGTCTAGGAACAAGTTCCCCTTGCACTGGAACTGAGGAAGAGCTGAAGGTTGTCTTCTGAGGGCTACTTTGCAAATTGTGGTGTAGGAGGCATTCTGCAGGTGAGACTTCAACTTGGTAGAATGTGCTGGGGGTGGGGAAGGTGGAGCCACAGTGCATAATATTGCATAGACCCTGGGCAGCACTGCTGCCCATAGACGGCCAGGAACAGGCTACCATAGTTTAGACAAACCCACCAGGGTAATAAGTTACACTGGCTGCCACTTCAGCCCCTAGATCAGCTCAGACTTTGGGAGGCATAAAGGTAGCTTTTAGCTGTGGGGTTCAGGCTGAAGCCTGAGCTCTGGGACCCCATGAGCCTAAGTTAGATGATCCGGGCCGGCCATGGGTGTTTTATTGCACTGCAGACATACCCTCAGAGGCACAGCATGGAATCTCACCCATGGCGTCTTTTCTGGATTCTCCATTAAATCTTTTTTGCTTCTAGAACTTAGTCTCATTGCACCAAATTAGTTATAGTTCCTCATTCCTCTAAATTTGGAGAACAATCTCCTATGGAGGTTGTGGAATCTTCAGCACTGGATATTTTAAAGAGCAGATTAGACAAACACCTGTCAGAAACGGTCTAGATAATACTTAGTCCTGCCATGAGTGCAGGGGACTAGACTAGATGACCTCTCGAGGTCCCTTCCAGTCCTATGATTCTATGATTATTCCCTCTGTGGGCCAGTTACTTAAAGGTACAATTAAAGCCCTGCCGTATATTGTATTCAATAACTAGCAATGGTATCTTATGCTATTATTCACATATCCTCAACCATGCATCTTTAAATAGGTCCACATCAGCCTCCTTGATCAGTTAGAACTTTTATTTTATTTTTTACACTGACCAGTTTAGCTGTATTAGTTACTCAACAAAAATCTGAGCAGAGTTTTGGATCAGCGTGGTATTCTATCGTTTTGAATACCTTAAGAGTTGATATAGAAAGTTTCCATTCTTGACTTCTGCAGTCCAGATAGTTTTTAAAAGACACCTACTGTATTTTCTCCCTGTTCATTCTATTATAAGCCAAATAATTAAGTAACAATTGAATTTACAATAGAAATACAAATCAAAACTAATTACAATGGCATTTAGAACACTATAGCTTTTCTTGTTCATAAAACATGGCATGCAAAATAGTTTGAACCCAAAATACCTTCATACTCAAGATGTTTGAATTTATCAAAAATAGAAAAAGTGCTCTACAATGTGCCTTTTAAAAAGTAATGTAATGTTTAAATAAATTCCCAAGTTAACAGCCTCCAAGCTGGGTTACAGATGGCTAGCATTTTAACCCTCTGTTAATACAAAGCATGGTTTTGTGTATTTGTTAGGCCTTTTTTTATTTTAAATAATCTGTTAGAGATTAAGGGGTAAAAAAGAATTGAAAGACTATTGGCTGATAGTAGGAAAATAGCCATTGCTATTCTGGATCAGACTAGTGGTTCATCCAGTCCAGTAGCCTGTCTTTTAAAATAGCTAGTACCAGATAACTCAGAGGAAGGTTCAAGAAATCCCATAATGGACAATTACATAGTAATTTGACTTTAAGAAGTTTCTTCCTAAACCCCATCAGTTAACTGCTGGTATATTAAAGGTAACAAAAGGCCTTTCTTCAGCAAATTATTATATCCACTGTAAAACATACCTGTAATAAAAGTTCTCCTTCTAGTAGATGTATGCCTTCTCCAGGCTTAGTTGTTCTGCAGATGTCCTGAATGCCATTTATCTCAGGTCTGGTACAGTTGGGAGATTTTAATGCAACTATGAAAACAAAACAAAAAATACAAATCAGTTTTTCTTTGAAGGTTTTAGTAGTAAGCCATGAAAGTGCTAAACTGTAGTTAAAACCAAAAAAACAAAAAACCACACACACAATGAAAGGTTCTTACTTTTAATACTTTGTCGTTTCTATGCTCTCAAAGGCACAAAGTGTAATAATATGAAAAACTAGATTGATTTTTTAGGTTTTGTAAATGGTATTTACTGAGAAGAAACTACGCTGCATGTCAATGGGACTTTTTTTAATGAATCAAAATCTAGTGGTCACAATGGCTGTTTCCTGTTTTGTTATTTATTCTTTATTATATTTAAGACATTTATTTTTCACTTCCTTTGCAATATGCATCTTTGCAATATGTGGCAGTTTTCATTTAACATACTATGTTATAGGAGAAATCAAACATTTTGCTAAGCTTAAAGTAAGAAGGCACTTTTATTTTAAACTGGTATAATCATTGACTTTAATTTCCGCCCAAAGTCACTTATCTGGCTTAAAGTTTCCATCCTTATTCTTTCAAAGTATAAATTAATTTAAGAAAATTCATTTAGGTAGTTAGAAACTGTTTTTGCTGTAAAATCAACAACACTTTCTTAAGCTGAGTCCAGGAGATTTCAGCAATACCATCATATTAATATTAGATGCAAAGAACATTATTACATGGTTTCATCAATGTAAAGCAACAAACACTTTTATAAAATGATAGGCCCTTGTTCCACCAAATTCATTTTTAATCATTTGACCTACTAGGCGAACATTTGACTACAAGTTAATGGATGAATCCTCCAGTTATTACTCATGTCACAAGTCCAACTAATTTCAGTGGAACTACTGATGCAAAAATATTAGTGCTCACTATTCTCGTCCACTTCAGTATCATACCCTGAAGGCAATTTCATGTTGGTTGTGGCAAATTTCCATCATGTCACCCCTCTTGTCTAACATACATATGGGGGTCGTTAGCATGGGAGGGGGAAAAAAAATCAAGTAATTGAGGATGCATGGATTATATTTTCACTCTGGTGATGACATTCTGCTCCATTTCTCCATCCTGACTGATCCAGCAGGCGCTACCAAGCTTATCTAGGCCCCAATTCAGTAGTCCATCTATACTCAAAGAATTTAAGCATGTGTTTATACATAAGCACATGCTTAAGTGTTTTGCTGAACTAGGACCCCAGTCCTGGTGGACATCAGGGCATAAATGAGAGCCAGCTGCCTGGGTCTCTATCCGGATAAGACAAAAGAGAGATTGGTAGGCTGGGAATAACAAATGGATGATCACGTGGAAATTATATCT
This sequence comes from Chelydra serpentina, assembly GCA_037349315.1. Lineage (NCBI taxonomy): Eukaryota > Metazoa > Chordata > Testudines > Chelydridae > Chelydra > Chelydra serpentina. Next base: position 26,449,741 of record JBAIAC010000048.1, read on the forward strand.
GCTGCTATTACTGAGGTTATACATCTGCAATTTATTCCCTGAGTTCATAATAGCAGGTGTCATTCACCCTGTGGAGAGAGTGGAATTCCATGTTTAATTAAGATCTGTGGGCCAGGGTATAAATTTCTAGCTTTCACATACGTGAGGATAACCTTCCAAATTCACTGTTGACTTCCCAGTCTGCAGGAAGAGGGTTCAGAGAAATGATTTATGGATTGGAAAAACTGCTTATAGTGATAGACTCAAGGAGCTCACTATATTAATCTCATCAAAAGAGAATATTAAGGGGTGACTTGATCAGTCTATAAATACCTACATGGGAAATAGAAATGAGGAGTCTTTAGCATAGCAGAGGTATAACAAGATCTAAATTCATCGATTCCAAGGCTAAAGGAATCATTGTGATAATCAAATCTGACCACCTGTATTTATTAGCTGGAAGTTACAGCTAGACAAATTCAGACTTGAAATAAGGTTCAAATTTGTAACTGATAGTAACCAACGACTGGAACAATCTATGAAGGGTAATGGTGGATTCTCCATCACTGAAATTTTTAAATCAAGACTGCATGTTTTGCTATATGACAGTCAAGTTCAAACAGGAATTCATTCAGGGAAGGTTTATGGTCTGTATTACGCAGAAGGTCAGAGTAGGTGACCACAATCATCCCTTCTGGCCCAACTTCATTGGTTGTCACTTAATCCTGGATTTATCATCCAATAATAAATCACCCTACCATTACCAGGAATTTTTCAGTGCAGGTAAACACTAAACCCTTGATGTAGCAGAATGAGGTAGTGACCTTTTAATGGCTTTTCTAAAACACAGCAGCTTTATGGTTTTGTGTGCATTTGTCTTAAGAGTGTGAAATGCGATCTGTTCACACTCATACCAGCAAATGAGATATTAACATGATTTAGTTTTGTACTATGTCTACAGAAGACAGCAAGTTAAATACAGACACTTTATAAGAGAAGTAATTAAAACGCCAATGTTAGCAACCATAACCTCTTATCTTTAATTCTAAGTATATGGGGGAAAATTGAGTTTAAGTTAGATAAAACTGTGTTGTAGGTAGATGCTGACTTAAACGGTAAATGGCAAATTAGTTTTAAAATCATATGTTTGCATAGCTAGACGTACCAATGGAAAAATGAACTGATTATTTTCACAATGGAATTTCCACTTTGAAAAGCCTTGCTTCCTGGCATATTCTTGTAACTGCTTGAGATACAAGAATCTTACAGAATCAGACACCATGGAGAAAAACATTGCATAAACTGTAGCCTCAGCTATCATAACTGTAACCCACTGGTTATGAAGCAGAATAGAGAGGCATGTATGGGGGCCATCACAATTAAAGAGCAATTGCATTTTTGACCCCTCTCCGATTTCTGAGTACTTGTCCTCAAGTGTTAGGCCCTGTGAGCTGACTTATCTCAGCATGGAATCCCACGAGTTTCCTACTTATAGACTGGGCCCCCAGACTACAGAGCTCTGTGTTCCAATCCCGATAACTCACCAGGCTCAAATGGATTCAATACCTGCAAGTCTTCCCTTTGGGAGGTGTGGCCAATGGTTAATACAGTTAATACCTGAAAGCTTTCATAAAGCAAGTTATTATTTAATCTTAACAGTAGGAACACAGCAAAGCATAAGTGAAAAAGTATTTAAAAACAATAAAAGCCCTCACATACCTATTTCTCAGTGGCTTGCCATCCCTTGCAAACCCTAGGGCATCCCTCTTTTCTTCAGATACTGGCCCCTAGAGCAACCCCAACAACCATTCTCCTCCTCCCTTGAGAATGTTTTGTGTCCCCACCAAAACCCTTTATCTTGCTTCTTGGGCTTTTGATGCTCCTATGATTACAAACTGTGATTCTCCCCCTTAACAAACTGGCCCAGTGAGCTCAACAGGAGGTTAGAAGTCAGATATCAAAGCAAATGAGTATAATATTGTCCGTCAAGTGCATAAATAAATGGGTGACACTCTGAAGATATTTACCTTGTTCATGCCAATATGCAACCAGTCCCTGCTTGAATAAACTCCTTGTAGTCCTACCATAAACCCCTTACCACTGTCAGACAAGCAGAGCCCTATTCCTAAGTGATTACAAAGCAACTCTACATCTGTCACAGAAGCTTTGAAAACTGACAAGATTTAAAGGCAGTTCAAGCTCATGTGATGGACCTCCCCCCATACTGTGTGTGGAGTCAGGTCCCTTGCACCAATTTGGAAGAGAGAGTCTAGCAATGCCGAGATGTGTCTCCTTCTGATCAGACCTCTGATTTTGCTTTCACCTTTTGCTTTGAAAATGTTGCAGCTAGATTAGTAAAAGTCTATGCAATGGCAAATCAGACAATTGAGGAACATGTTACAAACACATTCAAAGCTGCTATGTTTCTTCAGTCCTTCAGATAAAGCTTTTGAGGAAGTTAACACTAACACACACACACACAGAATGTAAAAGGACATTTTTCTTTCAACAATGCTTGTGCCACAAATCACCAGAATGAGGGCTTTACAATACACCTAGAATTTTAACTTGCATCACAGAGGGAGTGAGAAAATTTGTTAGTATTTGCAAAGCATTTTGAAGGCCTTGGATGGAAAGTACTATGGATACACACAGTACTATTGCATTGTAATGTTAGGTTTCAGAGGGTAGCCGTGTTAGTCTGTATCAGTAAAAACAATGAGGAGTCCTTGTGGCACCTTAGAGAGTAACACATTTATTTGGGCATAAGCTTTTGTGGGATATAACCCACTTCATCAAATGCATGGAGTGGAAAATACGATAAGCAGGTATAAATATACAGCAGATGAAAAGATGGGAGTTGTCTTATCAAGTGGGGAGTCAGTGCTAACAAGGCCAATTCAATTAGGGTAGATCTTGCCAACTGTTGGGAATGGGCCACAAGGGGTGAATATCAACAGAGGAAAATTATTTTTTGTAGTGACCAGCCACTCCCAGTCTTTAGTCAGGCCTAATTTGATGGTGTCAAGTTCTCAAATTAATTCCAGTTCTGCAGTTTCTGGTTGAAGTCTGCCTTAAAAGTTTTTTTTGTTGACGAATGGCCACTTTTAAGTCTGTTATTAAGTGTCCAGGGAGATTGAAGTGCTCTCCTACTGGTTTTTGAATGTTACAATTCTTGCTGTCTGATTTGTCCCCATTTATTCTTTTGCGTAGAAACTGTCTGGCTAGACCAATATAAATGGCAGAGGGGCATTTCTGGCACATAATGCATATAAGACATTGGTAGATGTGCAGGTGAACAAGCCCTTGATGGTGTGGCTGATGTGGTTGGGTCCTATGATGGTGTTCCTTGAATAGATATTCAGACAGAGTTGGCAACGGGGTTTGTTGCAGGGATTGGTTCCTGGGTTAGTGTTTCTGTGTGGTGTGTAGTTGCTGGTGAGTATTTACTTCAGTTTGGGAGGCTGTCTGTAAGCGAGGACTAGCCTGTCTCCCAAGGTCTGTGAGAGTGAGGGATAGGTTGTAGATCCTTGATGATGCGCTGGAGAGGTTTTAGTTGGGGGCTGTAGGTGATGGCTAGTGGCGTTCTGTTACTTTCTTTGTTGTGCCTGTCCTGTAGTAGGTGACTTCTGGGTACCCTTCTGGCTCTGTCAATCTGTTTCTTCACTTCCCCAGGTGGGTACTGTAGTTTTAAAAATGCATGATAGAGATCCTGTATGTGTTTGTCTCTGTCTGAGGGATTGGAGCAAGTGCGGTTGTATCTGAGGGCTTGGCTGTAGTCAATGGATCGTGTGATGTGGTCTGGATGAAAACTGGAGGCATGTAGGTAAGTATAGTGGTCAGTAGGTTTCCGGTATAGGGTGGTGTTTATGTGACCATGGCTTATTTGTACTGTAGTGTCCAGGGCCTCCTTCCCATGGGTCCAGATGATGACGTCATCAATGTAGTGCAAGTAGTGTAGGGGCGCTAGGGGATAAGAGCTGAGGAAGTGTTGTTCTAAGTCAGCCATAAAAGTTTTGGCTTACTGTGGGGCCATAAGGGTACCCATAGCAGTGCCACTGACTTGAAGGTATAAATCATCCCCAAATCTGAAATAGTTGTGGGTGAGGACAAAGTCACAAAGCTCAGCCACCAGGTTTGCCATGACATTATTAGGGATACTGATCCTGACGGCTTGTAGTCCATCTTTGTGTGGAATATTGGTGTAGAGAGCTTCTGAATATGTGCTGTAACGTGTTGTACTATTGCAAAATTCAGTGATGGCTGTACCACCTTAAACATTGTCTGCTCTGTACTTTTAATCGGAAGTAATAGTATGAAGACATATTCCTCCTTGGAAGAATGACCACAAGGCCTTTTTGTTAGTAAAATAGGATATTGCTTATTTTGCTAATACTTATATGGAGAAGATCCAGGAAACCAGAGAAGCAGCATGGTTTGATGGACTGGATGAAAATGAATCTTAAGTTATAAGCCCAGCTCAGCTCCTCACTCATATGCATCTGGGTATGTTTCTGAATCTGTCTCAATTTCCCAATCGGAAAAAAAAAAAAAGAGCATAAATACCTACCTACATACCTAACAGGATTTGTGAGGAATAATGTTTGTGAAGTGTTCTGAAGGGACATGTGGTTGCTTAGCTATAGTTAATAATAATCACAGCCTCTTGGACAGATCTCATCACCTTTGCAGTAGCTCAGGGCTTGTCTTCACTACCCGCCGAAACGGCGGGTAGCAATCGATCTTTCGGGGATCGATTTTTCGCGTCTCGTTTAGACGCGATTAATCAATCCCCGAAAGCGCTCCCCGTCGGCTCCGGAAATCCACCTCATCGAAAGGTGGAAGCGGAGTCGACGGGGGAGCGCCAGCGATCGACTCGCCGCCGTCCTTATGGCCAGGTAAGTCGATTACGATACACCGACTTCAGCTACGTTATTCACGTAGCTGAAGCTGCGTAACGTAGATCGACCTCCTCCCCTAGTGTAGCCCGGGGCTCATATAAGTCATTCTTTGTTTCAGGCTAGTCCTAAATTTGAGTCTAAATACTCAATTTGAAGATAGATATGTTCTTGCAAGGCACCAGAAATAACCTCTAGGAATAAGAGAATTGTGTGTGTTGAGTGGCTGAAGAAAACAGAGGCCTTCAGTCTACCGAAATCAGTGAGGATTAAATAGACCTCTGATCTCAAACTCTTCCAAAGCCAGAAAAGCTTTGTGAATGCAGATTGATCCTGCAACCATTGGCTGAAAAGCTGAATGACAATCATATGAAACCCTCTTCTGTGAGTTGAGCTTTTTCTTATTATTACAGATGAAGATGCAACTAGAGGCAGGCTGACTACTTGCATTGAGATGGGAAGAAAAGTCTTAAGTTGCTAACTCCTAATTGAGCATTTTTAGAAGTCATGGAGAAGTTTCTGCTCAAGTCTGAGTCTATGCAATTTTACTATTAGGTAAATGATCTATTCAAGCCTAAAAATGTATCAAGCAAGTATTACATCAATCACAAGTAGATCTTTAGTGCATCACTCATGCAGCCCTGGAATTTAATACTAAAGAACTTCCCAGAACTGCTTATTACCAAATTTTGGCACAATTCCCACAATTTGGTCAAAAAGGTCAAAGATATAGTTAGAGCCAGTTTAGTCTGTTTCATAACCCTTTCAATAGCGTCGTCAGTTCAACTAATGATTACTTTTTAAAATGCTCTGAAAAGGGGGGAGGTTCTTAGTTGCTTGAGTAATTACCACCAAAAACCCAAAATAAAGTTAATCAATCAAAACCAGACTTATTTCAAAAGACCTAAAAGAAGACACATTTAATTAACTCAGTGTTCCAAATAGTATGACTGAACTCCTTGGGAGAGATTTTAAACAACTGCCTAAATCATTAACATACTTTAAACAGTTTATGCTAACTGAAGTTTTTTTTTATTTAAACTGATCTTTTCAAGGTGTTCCAGTAAAAGATATACTAAAAATCGATTTAACATTAAGTACCAGGCTGACTTGATTTAAATCAATGCGATTTAAATAATTATTTAAATCAGCAAGCAGGAAACACTGATTTAAATCAATTATTTGAATCTAGTTTTACATTTGTACTTTTTAGTTATTTTCCTAAAGAAAGGTTGATCATCATTGGTTGGTACCCATTAAAAACACATTGATCTGCAACTACATATACACTAAATGTGGTACATTTTGCTAACCAGGAAGAAATAATGTATCAATACACGTTTACTTAAGCAAAAATATATATTCAGGTGCTTAATTTTTTACTTTTGTATTATGCTACATTCACTTGGCGTTCTATTGCAACAAATGATATACGGTGAGTGGCCAGATTTATAATTTTTCTTCTAATTTACTGTAGCTATATCATCCATTTTGTCAGGATGGCTGCTGCCAACATGCACTCTGTTCATTGTTTCAGCAATACCAATGCCCTCCCCAGGATGACAATCCTAATTTGATTATTGATAGGTTTCACATTCTGATTTTTCAAACAGGTGGTGATTACCCTGATTTCTATGCCTCCAGTTCTTCCAGTCCATTACTATCAAGGAAGCCCACACCTTCTAGTGCACACTACCCATTTTATTTTCTTCTTTTCTTTATTTATAATTTTGTATTAATTTTTACAAACCATTTTGTTAGGCATTTGAGGACGTAAGTTAAGGAAGCTGGGCTGATAAGATGTGGGGATATTATGATTTATACTGAAGCACAGAAAAAATACAGTAAATTGTGAATAGTCCATTATATTTTTAGTTTAATTATATGTATTTATTATTGTGAAAGCACCCAACGTAATGGATAGATTCTTTTAAATGCAAATAAAAAGAATAACTGATAAATAATTACTCTGATATGGTGAAGGGAGCTGAGGGAATACAATTTTACAGAACTTTGGAAGTGGCATGAATAAATGGACCAGTACTTTCTAAAGATGACCAAGGAAAGAAATGGAAAAGGGAGTTAACTGTACCCCCTCTTCATGCAAACAAAAGGGCCTAACCCATTGACACCCTGTATCCACAGCAGCTATATTATTTGACTTGACCTTAAAATGGAGTACAACACACTATTTTTTGTTTGTTTAAGACTTCCACTCATTGCATATTGCAATGAAAACTTTTTAGTAGCAGCAGCCATGTTTTAATATTGGCATAATGATTTCCAATTACAGATAAAGGAATCAATCAGTGAGCTACCTAGGGGATAACTTTTTAATTCTGGACATGTGCCTGCCTGGTCTGGGAATGGATTGTATAAGGCATAGTTTTAAAAATGTTGATTGGTGGGAGGTGGATAGTAGATAGAGATCTTCCTCTTGAAATTGTGTCACTGGCCAGTAGGTGGTCAGTCAAAGCTGAGGGTAAGTGGTCAGTCAGTCAAAGCTACATAGGCTGTGATCTGATGGAAGGGAAATAGAATTGGAGACCTTATGGTATCAGTAAGAATAGTGAGGTTGGAGCCCAACAGTGTTGTGGGCTGGAAAACAAACACTGTGCCCTGCAAGAGTCTTGTGGCATGTCATAGAGGCTCCTGAACTTGCTTCCAGCTAGTCTAGTATCAATGAAAGACAATGACAGAGAGTCAGTTACTGGATGTCACAGCTGGGCAAAGCAGGATGTCATTATTGATTTCTTGAACCACCCACAATGTGCTAGACTCTTTCAAAAAGTTATCTGGCTTTTTACTGGTCCAAATGGTGAAAGCTCTAGAAATGCACTTTGGGGGAATAAAGGGTGTATCACTAGTCATGCACTTACAGAAGTCAAGAAAAATTCTAGTGTGCATAGGTATACAGTTCCAGCTAATTCCTCTCTCAATCAGCAGCATAGCTTCCCAGCTGCTGCAACTAGGGTTTAAACTGAAATGCCTGCTATACATGTGCAGTCCTTCATTTTCATTCACCCATAACATTTTTTTAAAAGCCTCCTCTAAAACTGAGTAAAGCACATACTCCTCAGTGAAAACTATGCCTTATTATAATAAAGTATATCCAGTTATGAGCACATACTCTGAGAAAAAAAACAACAGAATTTTCTTTTTGCAGATGGGAAAAATGTATTTGTCACCCTTCCATAGTAAAAATTGCTAAAGAGAATTTGTTCAAACTTTGCCAAAAAAAAAAAAAATTCAAACTCAGAGAACAAAGAATGAAAATTTCAGCTCTAAAAGTGCATGATTCAGATATTTAAAAAAGTGTATGAACACAGAAGGTTTTAATGGAAACTATTTTGCAACCTTAACTATAGGGGTTATCATTAAAACAAACACTAAAATAAAGCACTATTTGGTTGCTAAAATAAAAAGTGCTTTGCATATTTTCAGTTTAGTAAGGATAAAGCACTGCCAATATTAAGGTTTTATTAGTAATGGTTGAATGTTTTAGAGAATGCAGATGGAAACAGACTTACAAAACAAATAAAATAGTAAATATTTTGCCAGTATTGTACTGAAAATTACTCAGCGTACAGTTACAAAAAATGCCCAAGGTCCCTAGTGCTTAAACTTTAAAAACATGTCTTTGTACATATTTTAAATTAATATGGAAAAGGAGTAGGCACTCTTTAAATTACTTCAGAGTCGACAAAAATTACTCCTTGACTTAATTCATTATATGCACACTGTCCATAATGAAAACATAATAGAACAGACTTATGACCCAGGCATAAAAATATTTTAACACTGCTTACATTTTAATGAAAGCTTACTGCTAATGGTTAGGGTTTTTTTTGTGGTGCTTTAGATTCATATACCACTAATGGTTTAATTTTAAGATAATTTTACACTTCTTTTGACCCAAGGTTAATATTTTTTCTTTAGCTGCAATCAGACTTAATTAATTTAGCACAAACCAGCTATTTTTTATCATAAGGAAGTCTGCTGCTTGCCCTTTCAAAATGTACATGTTTGTGAGCTCAAACCACTGCTATTTGGTTTCCAAGTCTATGCAAGGGATATGTATGTTTATAAATCAGAAGACAAGAGATAAGAACTTGGCAGAAGGAGCCTCCCCTCCCCACCCCCACATTGAATTTCACTGGCCAAGACTGAAAGGCAGCCCACAATTTCCCAGAAATTACATTTCAAGATCATAAGAATCCCAATAACAACATGCATTTACTAAGCAGAACTCAAAGAACTCTTGTGTTTCATTCTATGTACAGTATACTCATTTATTAAGTATTCTACTTGATATGGCTTAGTAATGTAAATGAGGAAACATTAATAGAAGTAGAAAAGCCTTTTTAAAAGGTTTTGATGAACTCCTCTATACTCTTAGAAAGCTAATAAGCAACCTTATCTTACAATAGTCACTAGTACTTTTATTTCCCAATCTTCCCTTCTATACTCTATTTTTCAAATTCTCATTCTATATTTCATCTTCGTATTGAAAGCTTACTCAAAGATGTATTTCCATATCAATAAGATGCTGTAATATATGCCACCTTAAGAACAGGCACAAGGTTGGAAATTTTTCACATAATTGCCTCTGACCAAGATTATAAACACTTCTTTTCTCATATCAAAAGACATTTACATAGATAAACCAAAAGCATTAAAATATGCACCGTATCTTCATTAAAAAGCTGAGATTTCAGTCAAAAAACACATTTAGCATTAGACTAGTAGAGAAGCGACAGGTGGGCAATATGTGTTAATGTTTTCTTGTAATGACCAGAATACATACGTCAGTTAGTACATAACTACATGAGGGTATGTTTTGAAAGAGGGAAAACCAAGCTCCTCCTTTCCAACAACCTAAGTCAGTGGTTCTCAACCAGGGGTACGTGTACTACTGGGGGTTCGCAGAGGTCTTCTGAGGGTACATCAATTCATCTAGATATTTGCCTAGTTTTACAGGCTATATAAAAAGCACTAGTGAAGTCAGTACAAACTAAAATTTCATACAATGAAATGTTTATATTGCTCTATATACACTACACACTAGAATGCAAGTACAATATTTATATTCCAATTGATTTATTTTATAATTATATGGTAAAAATGAGAAATAATCAATTTTTCAGTAATAGTGTGCTGTGACACTTCGGTATTTTTGCTTGATTTTGCAAGCAAGTAGTTTTAAAGGGAAGTAAAACTTGGGGGGTATGCAAGACAAATCAGATTCCTGAAAGGGGTATGGTAGTCTGGATAGGTTGAGAGCCACTGACATAAGCTATCTGCAGACTTCTCATATTAATATGCTTCAGCTGCCTCGGTACCCTTTCCCCCAGTGGAAAATTTCTTAATTAACACAACTCAAAGACAAAAATAATCTTCACTCACTTATGCAGCACAACTACTTCTTGGATGAAATGTTGCAAATGTTACAACATACAAGGTAGGACAGAAAGTGTACCTTATTCAAATAAAAGAATGGGTTAAATTATTCAGGCAGATTATAAACTAAATTTCTGAATCAGAACTTCGGCAAGACACCAGTGTTATAACACCCTTATTTTCATGAAAAGGGCCACAGACATAATAGCTACAGATGGTCAAAACATAGGTTTTAGACTACATGAAAAATACTGCAGCTGACCCTTATCTCCACGAATGTCAGCGCAGTGGTTCAATATTGACTCTGAAAAGAATGCTACTCGGGCCTTCTACATACTTCCCAAGATACACAAACAAAGCAACCCAGGCAGACCCATCATATTTAACCATGGTACTCTTACTGATATTCAGACTCCTAGAAACCATTCACCACACAAAGGGCCAGCTTCCTACAGGACACAACCGACTTCTTCCACAAACTCCACGACATTAACAAGCTCCCTCAGGATACCATCCTTGCCCCCATGGATGTCAACTCACTGTACACCAACATCCTTCACAATGACAGCATAGCTGCCTGCCTCAAATATTTAAAAGACAATGGACAACCCTCAGATATCCACTCTAAACACATCCATTTCATCCTCACCCATAACAATTTTACATTCAACAAACACTTTGTCCAAACCATGGGTACTAAGATGCCTCCCCAATATGCCAACCTCTTCAAGGGCCATACTGAAGAAGAATTTCTGGACAAATGCAACATGAAACCAATGAAATACCTGAGATATATCAATGATATTTTCATCCTCTGGATAAATTACTTGAACTCCCTCAGATTTCCACCACAACTTAAACAACCACCACTCATCCATTAAAGTGTCTCTGGAACATTCCCACACCAGCATCAACTTCCTGGATACTACCATCAGCTCCAACAACCGAACCCTACTGACAACCGTACACAAGCAACCCATGGATCACCACACCTACCTTCATAGATCCAGTAACCACCCCAAACCAACCCAGAAATCTGTTAACTACAGCTGGGCCCTCAGATACCACATAATATGCTCCGAGGAGAAAATCTGTGATATACACCTTAACACACAAAACTGCCTTCACCAAACAAGGACACGCCACCAGAGAAGCATGGAACAGGGCAACCAAATACCCTGAGAGAACCTGCTTCAATACCGAAATAAAAGCCCCTCTGACTGCACGCACATCCCTAATTGTCACCTGCCACACCGCAATGGAATCCATATGGGGTATCAAACAACTACAACCCATACTTGATGGGGACCCCATCCTGGGGGGAAAAAAAAACAAAACATCTTTTGAGCCCCCTCTTCTTGCCTTCAAACTCCCCCCCCCCCCTCCCCCGGCTCTCCAAACTCATTGTCCGAAGCAAGTTCCCCACAGACCAGGACACACCAATTAAAAGTGGCACCAGTCCCTGCCAGAACAGATACATCTGCAGGTTTTGCACCTCCACCACTACAGTGATCAACACACCTTTGAAGATCCATGGATCCAAGATCCTATCACATGTGATGTACCTCATCCAGTGCACAAAATGTCCTAATAAAAACCTATATAGGTGAAGCCAGACAATCACTACACTCTTGAATGAGCTCACACGGGAAAATGATAAAAGACAAAAACACCGCAAACTGTGCATAAACACTTTTCACAAAGCAATCATTCTATAGCAGTCCTCATCCTCAAAGCAAACCTGTACAACACTTTCAAAAGATAAGCCTGGGAGCTTAAATTCATAACTTTGCTACACAATAAAAATCATGGACTGAACAGACACTGGATTTATTACAGCAATCTATAATCCACTAACCCACCCATCAAAATACAGTAAAAGCTTTGTTATCCAGCATGTTGGGGGAATGGGGGGGGTCAAAGATTCCAGTTAACTAAGAGCTATACTTACCAATGGAGGAAGGTAGCTTGGGTGTGGGAGGGGGCTTGCAGTGTGGGACGTGGCTCAGGGCAGGGGGTTGAGGCATGGTAGGGGTTTCGGGGTGCCAAACACGGGTGGTGCTCACCTTGGGCGGCTCCCTAAAAGTGGAAACATGTCCCTGCTCCTCCTAGGCAAAGGTGCAGCCATGCAGCTCTGTGTGCTGCCTCCACCTGCAGGCACCACCCCGAAGCTCCCATTGGCTGCGGTCCCCAGCCAATGGGAGCTGTGAAGCCAGCACTTGGGGTGGAGCGGTGGGAGCACAGGGAGCGGCCCACGCTGAGCGCCGCTGGGATCCGGCATCCCAAAATGCCGGTTTCTAGAGCTTTCCGGGTGGTAAAGTGCTGGATAACAGAGCTTTCACTGTACTGCTCCCCCCACTCTTTCATCCCTATGACTGGAAGGGTGTTAACAGGCCACTTCATCTTGAATGGTCCCTTGAAACGGGTTACCTACTTATGCTAAACAATATGTTCCATCTAGTATTTAGCTGTGACACTGGGTCTAGTCTACCCCAAAAGCACTACAGTGATACAGCTCCATCAGTGCATCTGGAAAAGACACTAAGCCAACAGGAGAGAGCTCTCCTGTTGACTTAAATACTCCACCGCAATGAGAGGCGGTAGCTATGTTGGTAGGATAAGCTTTCCCGACAACATAGCGCTGTCTACACCAGCACTTAGGTTGGTGTAACTTATGTCACTCAGGAGTGTGGATTATTCACACCCCAAGCAACATAAATTATACTGAAGTAAGTGGTAGTATACACAAACCTTGAGTAAGTTTCCCAGACCTGTGTGTAAGCTCAAAAGCTTATCTCTTTCACCAACAGAAGGTGGTCCAATAAAAGATGTTACTTCACCAACCTTGTCTCTCTAATAGCCTGGGACAGACACGGCTACAACACTGCATGCATACATATATATGCCTGAGTCACTTGCCGGTCTCCCATTCAAAAATTAAACTTCTCCTGACATTGTTAGTTTCAGAGATTGACAATATCAGAAAAGAAGATAGCATGACTACAGGCCCAAATATACAGGTACTTGAAAAAAGGAAATGGGCAACAAAAATTTCCACATTAGCATAAGTAATGTTTTATACAATGGAACAGAAGAATCAGACATTACTTAAATATAAATATCTAGGCAATCAATTTTAAGCAATTAAAAAAATGTTGCCAGAGCAAGTGTCATCAGTCACAGTTGTAAATAAAATACTTGTATATGAATCCAGTTATGAAACGGTCAAGAATATTTATCAGAATAGAGAGGAAGCATGGTCCAGTAGTTAGGGGAGTAGCTTAGGACTTGGAGTTTCTACTTCAGCACAGACTTCCTGTGTAACCCTGGGCATATCACTTAAGGTGCTCTGTGACGCAGTTCACCATTTGTAAAATGAAGATAAAAACAGTTCCCTATCTCATGGGGAGTTGTGAGATTAATACATTAAAAATTGTGAGGTGCTCAAATATGGGAGCCATCTAAGTTCCTAAGATAGATATTTTAAAATACTTTAAATTATACCAAAATGTATGTACAGAGAACAATACGATTTTTTTTAGCACTCTTGGTTAATTTGGTTAGCTGCACTGAACAGTGAATTATGAATGGTTACCTTTTCCCCCCAATTCCCCCCAAGATCCTGTTTTTAAAAAAAAAATCAGTTATACAAGAGACATATGAACGTCAGTATCTTTATACATTCAGATAGGGCAGTGGTTCCCAAACTTTACCAACCTGTGAACCCGTTTCACTAAAATGTCAAGTCTCGCGAACCCCCTCCTAAAAATGGACATTTCCAGGGATTTTCTCCTTTATCTGAGTATAAATTAGAAAAGTAATGCTCTTGGAAATATAACATTGGTTTTTATGATGTGCTTATTACACACTATGTATTATTAATTAATCATCATGACAGTATCTTTATTACATTATGAAAACGGCAACACTCTTCCAAGATCTCACTTCCGTCGCTTGTATCACTTTGAATAAGCCTGTTATAAGACAAGGCTCCTAGGTTTCATCAAGGAGTATCAGATGTGAAACATCATGCAGGGATTTAAAAAGACAACTCAAATCAAGAATTCTTCCTACACAAGCATTCAGGTCTTAAGCAGTCCAGGCAAACCACACACGTTACAACAAAGCTTAAACTTGTTCTTCATCATAATTTTAAAACAATACTAGCTGCCTGTTTCATTTTAAAAACAGCAAAAAATATCCACCTCCTTTTGTATTTCTTATAAGGAGTCTTGAGGTTTAAATCTCCTCAGTGGGATAGATATGCTTGCTTTGATCTGCTTAGCTCTTGGAAGTCCAGGGGCTCCGGGCTGCTGGCCCTGTGCTGCCCCGAGTCCCTAGGGACAGCTCTGTCCACCATTAGGGAATTTTTCCCTGAGAACCCCCTGTAACATTTCACGAACCCCAGTTTGGGAACCACTGAGATAGGGTGACCAGATGTCCTGATTTTATAGGGACAGTCCCAATTTTGGGGTCTCTCTTATATAGGCTCCTATTACTTCCCACCCCCTGTCCCAATTTTTCACACTTGCTGCCTGGTCACCCTACATTCAGAGTATAAGAAAGAAAAGCATGTAGTGCATCACAGCCTAAGGCAGCAGCTTTGCTGAAAGCTGGGCTTGGAAAGCCAAGGGGTTCTTTCTTGACTGAACTACAGACAACAAAGGCAGGGCAAACAATTTACTGCTCAGCCTCCAACATGCAGAAGTTGGGTCCTGTATACAACTACCCTAAGAAAAAGGAGCGAGAACAAGAGGTAAGGCTGAACTTACAGGAGGAAGCCTAGAGAGAAGAAGAAGGGGAACTGGAACCTCTGACTACTTTAATCCACTCTTCCCAAAGGGAGAGCCTCTCATGGAAGTCCTGCGCTCTAAGCAATCTGCTATTAAGTGCTGAATCTGCAAAAGCCTCCATGTTCAGTCAATTATGTTTTAAAGAAAAAATGAAGGGGCAAGCCAGGTGAAAAGCTTTGCAAAGTTTGTTCCATAAATTATAATATGTTGGGCTGAGGTTTTTTTTTTGTTTAGTTCTAACAATACAGCTTATATGTACTATAAATTAATGAGTACGTCCATGATTAATAATTCAGAAATAACATTCATCAACTCTGACTGTAAAAAGTTGGAAGAAACTTATTTACTAAGAACTTACTGCTTAAACAAATTATGTTAGCAGACAGCAGTCTTAGCCTTTTAGGCAGGCAGCCTACAGCTTCAATATACCAAACAAACTATCTTGGGGGCTCAGCAGGTGATAATTTTTTCTTTAGAAAATGTAAAATTAGAGATTAAACTTTAAAATCTAAGTTTTTTACTCATGATTTAAATTGCCAATTTCAGTTGCCTTGATTTAAATAAATCTACCCTAAAGAACCCAGAAGGCTTTATTCCTTAGCTCCAAAAAGGAAAAGTACATGTTATTATTTCTCCACTAGAAGTTCACCTTATAAATAAAAACCTACACAGAAATTCCCAAATATTTTTATTACTTTCCATTCTAAATCTAAGCAATATTGTATTTGGTTAATATAGCACCTGAATCAGCTGCGAGACACACCAACCAAATGCTTTCTTGTTTAATAAGCACCAGGAACTTGATTGGCATAACACAATACACAAGAATAAATAAAGCATCCGCCTGAGAAGTTGACACCCTGGAGGACAAACACATAAAATAAAGCAAGATACTCTGGGAGATTAAGCATTTATGTTAATTTGGATTTTGTTTTAGTCTCACTTCTCATCACAAAGAAAATATTTGACTTGCATGGGCTTGCAGATCTTTTTGAAACAGGGGTGTTTTTATAGGGATTTGAAAGAGTTCTATACATTAGTGTGATTATAAACAGATAGCATTACACAGTACCCTCGAGCCTCTTGAAGCCACCCACACCTTCACATCACCACATTGTGCAGAAACCCACTAAGTTATGACTAAAGGACTATGCAGTCTATACCACTACAAAAAGATTCCCATATAGTCTCTCAAATCTGCCACAGCGTTTTCTATGAGAATTTTTATCTGCTTGTGCATGATGCCTAGAAATGCTTGCCATTTGTACCTCTAAGGAAGTTGTTAGATATTGGAAAGCCTGAACACAAGTAGTTTTCTTTTGAAAGAATTCCCATTTTAGAAGTGAGCTGGGCCTCAAGTGGTTGGTAAAAAGCTAAGCTAGAGGGACCAATCTCTTTCCAAAGAGCGCTAAAGCAAAATTTTCAACAATACACTTAATTATATGTGGTAAGAGCCACTGTAGATTTTGTAAGTTAAACATCTTTATCTCTGATGAAGTTTCTGGTCTGTTATAGACTGAATATCATTCAGTATTTGTCTTCAGCTGTGTGTTAATCTATACATTTGATTTATACACATGAACTCTTCTGAGAATACTGAAGAGTATTTCTTAAAGGATAGACTAAATGGCTTTTTCTGACTGACTCCTTTTTGCGGAGCAGATCCACTTCAAATTGACCTAGCTGTAATTATGCTGTGCCTTTTTTTTTTTTTTTGGGGGGGGGGGGGGGGGGAGATTGAAAAATGATCTTTGCGTTTTTAATACAGTACACCAATTTGTTGATAACATGCATGTTCATGTTTTAATTTAAATAAGTGGTGGATGAGGTTGGGAAACTATTTCATAACTAAGTTCAGTGTTTTCCAACTTTACACTATAGACTGATAAATGTAGGGCAAAGTTAAAAAATAAGAGGTGATACATATTTATTTATTTTTACTATATAGCTATCAACAAAGTCAAATGCGATAGATTCTTAAATTTTGATTTAAAGAAAAATTATCAATCCCCATTTTCAACATTGGAGTTCAGAAAAAATTGGCCTGTTTTCTGAACAGCCTGTTCCTTCTTTCCCACCAGAATTAAACAATTACAAATAAAAAGATATCGACGTGACAGTTATGGCTAAACTATACATTAGGTTTATGAGCAGCATATTTACAAAAGGATCTCTCTGCTTTAGGTACCAAACTGATCGTGGCTTAAGAGGCGAATACAATGCTACCAAGACTAGAGAACCTGTAACAGTTATGAATGTTGAATCTCTATACTGGAGGACACAGCAAAAAAAGTGTATTTTGCTATAGTTACAATTCTTTACATCAAAAGTGCACCATCTCAGAGGAAGTCCCTTACATGACTTCACATTACTGCAATAAGATACAGTAAACAACTGGAGTTAACAAATTTAAGGGTTTGTCTACAGGGAGGGAGGGAAGCCCAGCGTATCTAGTGTGGAATAGTGAATTAACCTAAACAGCAAAAAAGCATGCTAAGGCCTTGTCTATACTATCGGTCCTAAAGCAGCAGTTACAGTGTTGTCCAAAGCCACTGTAGCACCATAGAGTAGATGCTTCCTACAGCAACAGAAGAGTTCTTCCCATCACAGTGGATAATACGAGCAGAGGTAGCTAGGTTGATGGAAGCATTCTTCCATTGATCTAGCTCAGGGGTCGGCAACCTATGGAACGCGTGCCATGAGCCGATTTTTAATGGCATGCTGCTGCCTGCCGGGACCCAGGCAGGCAGCAGTGTGCCATTAAAAATCCTGTCCGGCCGGCCCTCTCTTCTCTGCTCACTGCTCTCTCCTGACGTTTGGTCCTGCCGGCAGCCAAGCTCCCTCCTCCGCCGCTTCTTTCCTGAGCATGCTGGGTTCCTGCCCCTCCTCCTCGGCTGAAAAGTGAGAGGGAGAGGGAGAAACGGAGCCAAAACGTGCTCGCTGCTCTGGGGAAGAAGTGAAGACGGGGCCTTGAGGATGGGGGTGGAATTGGGGCATATCCCATGAGCTGCTCAGAGCAGGGGATTGGGAGCACCCCCATGAACCGAGCCCACACCCAGCCCTCTGCCCTGAGCCCTGCACCCCACAAACGCCCCAGGCCCCTGCCCTGACCCCTGCATCCCCCTCACACTTCCCCAGCCCCTGTCCTGACTCCTGCACCCCCCGACACATACCCAGCCCGCCCCCACCCCCTGCCCTGACCCCTGCATCCCCCTCACACTTCCCCAGCCCCTGTCCTGACTCCTGCACCCCCCGACACATACCCAGCCCGCCCCCACCCCATGCCCTGACTCTTGCACCCCCCCACCCCTTGCACCAAACGGGAGCTCCTGCACCACCACCCACATTCCCACCTGCACCCCTCGCACCAAATGGGAGCTGCCCAGGTAAGCGCTCCACACCCAAACCTCCTGCCCCAACCCTAAGCCCCCTCCCTCATTCTAGCTCCTGGCCAGACCCCAACCCTCAGCCTGCTCCTTCACCCCCAGCCCTGTGCTCAGTGCACCCCCCATCCTCAGCTAAGTGCAGAGAGAGACTAAGAATGGGTGAACCAGGGAGAAGGTAGGTACCCACTCTATGTGGGCACGGCCGGGATCCCAGACCGGCAGAGGGTTGAGTGGGGCCGGCAGCCGGGACCCCGGCTGGCAGGAGCCGGCGGACAGAACCCCAGACCAGCAGCAGGCTGAGTCGCTCAGCCCGCTGCCGGTCTGGGGTTCTGGCTGCGGGCCCCTTGCCAGCCGGAGTCCTGGCTGCAGACTCCGCTCAGCCTGCTGCCGGCTTAGGTGAACGGGACCCCAAGCCAGCAGTGGGCTGAGCGGGTCGGCAGCGTAAGATCAGCATTTTAATTTAATTTTAAAGGAAGCTTCTTAAACATTTTGAAAACCTTGTTTACTTTACATACAACAATAGTTCAGTTATATAATATGTAGACTTATAGAAAGAGACCTTCTAAAAACGTTAAAAGGTATTACTGGCACACGAAACCGTAAATTAGAGTGAATAAATGAAGACGCGGCACACCACTTCTGAAAGGCTGCTGACCCCTGATCTAGCTGCATCTACACTGGGGCTGGGTGGGCTAAATTACAGTACTCGGAGATATGAATTTTTCACATCCCTGAGTGAAATAGCTAGGCCAACCTAATTTTTAGTGTAAATCAGGCCTTAGTATGGAATAATAGCATGGGAAGTTAGGGCAGAATGGCTGGTCTGCTTTAAACTCACACCCTACCTATTTTGCACTAAATTCTGCAGGGTAAACAAGACCTAAGTATTTGTGAATGTACAACATTGGCTTTAAAGTTCGAGTGTTTTGAAAACAATCTACACAGAGAATTTTTTTGAAAATACTAACTTTAAAGCCAGTGGTATACAATGCTGTAGGGTTACACATGACCAGAGCCATCTAACATTGCTCCCAACTCAGTCTGCAACAGAGGTTCCAACTACACATGTGGACATTCCCAACAGTTATTCTGTGCACACGAAGGAAGAAACAAGAGAAATCTGGTCCAAATTGATGTGTAATCCTTTCCCACCTAGTACATTTTTAGTAGTTCGACATAATAAAAGTTGAGACAGAATTATAGAAATGCATTTCACTTAAATGTATAAACATAAACAATCCTTCCGGGGCTTTAGATTTTTTTTTAAAATGAAAGGCATTCTTAAAAGGTTTCACGTACACCATGAATGATCTAGCAGAGCAAATCAGATCATGGAAGGGACGAGCCCTTTCTACAAAACCCTGTGTTTATTCTCCAGAAATAAATCTAGTTTTGTTTGCAGAGAAAAGTGGACCCTTAACTGAGAGCCTGAGCACTATAATGTTTACAGTATTTGTACTTTTCATGTACTTAAACCATGTTAAGGGGCAGAAACTTAACTGCATTCCTGGCCCTCAAACTGCTGTTTCTGTAAGAAAGTTTTTGATAGGAATTTAAAGACTGGATGTTGCCATTATGGTTAGTGTGTCAGCTAAAGTTATACCAGTTAATGGCAGGAGTTCCCTAGTTAGTCCAGTAAGTGTAAGGCCTTGGCTACACTTACAAGTTACAGCGTAATAAAACTGCCGGCAGCGCTGTAACTCACTAACTGGCTACACTTGCAAGGCACGTGCAACGCTGTATCTCCTCAGATACAGCGCTGCATGTACTCCACCTCCCCGAGAGGAATAGCTACTGTTGCGAAGTGGGTGGAACGCTGGTCTTTCAGTGTAGCCCAGGAACAACGCAGCTACTGATCTCCGGAAGCTGCTTTGTTTTGAAACGGCACTTCCGGGTTGGAGTTCAGAGCTCCCTGGAGCTGCTACAAACACAGCTTTACAACCACAGCTACTTTTTGCAGGCAGAGGGTGGGAAAGAGGGGAGGGGCTCCGTTAGGAATGCCTTGGACAGAGATGGCCGGGGGGGGGGGGGGGGGGAGAAGAATGGCGGGGGGGAGGGGGAAGGCTCCGTTTCCTCAAGTTCTCTTTTATCTGCTCTTTAAAAACAAACAAAGCCCCTGCTGTTTGCTTTCAGTGATTGAGAGAGAGGCAGGGGATGTGGAGGTGTGGAAATAATGAGCTGACACTCTGTGGAGATTTCAAAAACCCCACTCTCTCTCTCTCAAACGCTCCCTGTCAAAGTCCCCCTCGCCCCCCCCCCATTTGAAAAGCACGTTGCAGCTACCTGAATGCCCTTAATGCACCGCTCCCAATACAGCTGCAAGTGCCGCAAATGTAGCCACGTCAGTGGTAGTTACTGCGCTGGCGGCTGCCAGTGTGGACAGGCTGCAGCGCTTTCCCTACTCAGCTGTACGAACACGGGTTTAACTAACAGCGCTGTACAGCTGCAAGTGTAGCCAAGGCCTAAGAGTGTTTGATGTGGACAAACATGTGATGGCCTACTGCTTAATTCCATGCTTCTATTAAAAACTTTTAGCACAGGAAGCATTACAAGCCCAATACCCATACTCTCCTATATCAGGTATTTAATTGGTTCCAGTGTGGAGATTACAAGGCTCCTTACCATATAACCCGTAACTGGCACCAGGGTCACATGGCTCCTTGTCATATAACCCATAAAGCAAGGTAGACTCTCCCTAGGACTCAACTCTCTCTGCATCCTAGCATGCCCCCTCCCCGCTCACTCTCCCCGCCCCACCACGAGGTCTGACCTCAGCCCACAAAAGCCACAAGGTCTTACCCTATCACATCAGCCAAAGGCCCATCAAGAAAACCCCAAGTCTTTTACCTCTGGGAACTGTTCATTTTATTCTCTCAACCATACTGGAAACCAGCTACAGGGAGTGCCAGCAACTAGCTTGGTCCCCCTCCCTCCCTGCCTGTTATCACAACTTGACTAGAACAGATTTAATGGAAAAGAAAACTGATCAGCTATTTCCGTGTGTGGTGGGGTGTGTGTGTCTGGATTTCATTAGCTTGCAAATAAGAAAAAAGAGTCATGTAATTTTAATAAGTTATACTGATATGCCCTCTTGACCTGTAAGAGACATACAGCATTTGATAAAGTAATTACCCAGTACTACACTAACAGCTGAAAATTTCTCTCTCAATATAAATAGTGAAACAAAACTACAGTAAGGTTCCTAAAACACTGTAAAGAACTTTGCATAAAACTCTGTTCTCACCATTACATTTTAGTACTTTTAGCAAACATTCCATGACTTTTTATATTAGTCCTTTTCATACATTTTAGTCAATTCATTTGTCCCTCTTACTTGACATCAACAAAGAAAAACAGGAAAAACTTGCATCGTTTCAAAGGAATGGGAAATTTTATATTCCTTGTGTTAGTGTAAAATAAAACTATTTCTTGCTTAGAATGGAAGCATGACTAGACCTTATATGGACAGCCTACTAAAATTCTGAAAGACTATGACAACTGAGCTGCATAAATGGATTTTTAATGCAGGAATCAATTATCTACCACTAATTCTTGTGACAAATTATGGCTACCAAAACCACATAATAGGAAAAAAGTACATGCAATCACTTAAAAGACTATTAAGTCTTGTAGAACCATATTTAGTAGCTTCAGTCATAGGCTAATACCCCTCTACTCCTTCCCAATGGCTACGTCTACACTGCACACCCCTTGTGGCGGTGCATAGAATTCACATAGCTATACGCAGCAGTGAAAAGCAGACTATGTCTACATTATGGTGTGTAGTTACATGCATCAGCGAAAGGCCCTGGCAGAGGGGGAGGCAGTGAGGAGATGGTAGAGCCTTTCCTCACAACGGTCTCTGTAGCGGTGAAAGCCTCCCACAGCAGGACACTTCACAGCTAAAAACAGCAGTTTAAACGGGGTAGGCACCGCTTGGGGAATTAAAGAGCTGTGTAGAGTACATACCCACAGGATTCAGGCATGTCTCTACTTGCCTCAGCAGTGCCTCAGTCAACACTGCTATTTACGTCTGGGCTAGGGCATGCAGTGTATGCACTCTACACACCACCAAAAGGAGTGTGCAGCATTGATATAGCTAATCTTACAAAGTCCCCAAATTAACCCCATATGTTGTAATTGATCTCTAGTAAGCACAACATCCCAATATGAAAACTATTTTGAACATAACAGCTAGTCAATCATCATCTAAGAGAGTGGGAGCTAAATAAAGAAATCCTGTAATGTTGTCAATGTTGTAATGTTATAGACAAAGGCAAAAAGCTGTTTTTCTACAGCTAAAACAGAAGTCCCAGATATCTTTAACAGAAAACTCGGCTTTGGGAGCGATCTCCCAGAAAAAGAACTTCAATATGTTACCATCCTAGGTAACTCAGGCTTAACAGGGGGAGATCCCTGCATGGCCTCTAGTTTTTCCACAAATGTAACCTTTCCCTAGTTGTCTGAAAGAGTTGTCAACTCATCCTGTTGAAAACACTAGCTATCATATGATCACTGTCTCTATTTTGTGGCTGAAGAAAAATACCGTTTTTGTAATGGCTTATATTGAGGCACAGAGACACTAATGGTGTTGGTTGTACTGTATATTGCTGTATTGTCCGGCTATATCAGAAGACCGAGAGAAGGCAATGGATGTGGTTTAATTAGGCCACAACTTTAGTCACTTAAAATATCTGGAAAATACCCAGCAATAAATTGTATGGTGCAGGTAATCATTTCCTCAACTGTTTCCCCCTACCTGGGAGGACTGTCGTCAGTAGGGTGACCAGATGTCCCAATTTTATAGGGACAGTATGATTTTGTGGGCTTTTTCTTATATAGGCACCTATTACTCCCCACCCCCCATTCCGATTTTTTACACTTGCTATCTGGTCACCCTAGTCGTCAGCCCTGTCCCTTCCCAACCGGGTCTCAGCCTGCCCGTTGCTGGGACTCCACTGCCCTCCCCTTGTTACAGGATTAAGGAGACTGGAAAAAGGAGATGAGCACACGCAGATATCTGAAGCTGTTGCTGCCTAGAAGTGGACACACTGCCACCACCATCACCGCTGTGAGCCCCCAAGCTGCTGCTGCCAGCCTAAATGCAGTGAGAGGGGGCTTCTGTGGAGCTGCCTGCTATAAAAATATCCCCTTCCCCTACTCCCCCACTACCTGGCCCTGTCACTTCCTATTCCTCCCAGGTAAACGTTCCCCTTCCTCCCCACCTCTGCCATCAGAGAGGCAACCCCCATATAGAGCAACAACCCCCTTCTCTTCTGCCAGCTGGACAAGGATGCACCACATATCTTTGCAGTGAACACACTTCTTACAAAGCATGTCCAGACTCCAGACCCTGAAATGGATCCTGTTCAGACACAACAGCTCAGGCTAGCCCCCTTAAACATTCCCTTTAAGAAAAACTTGGCCTGCTATAGAAGATTTTAAAAATATTATTTTGCTAATGATTTCTCCAGCTTATCTCTATCTTTGGCTGTATTTATAGTATCAGATTTGTTTTCCTCCTCCTATAGGTAGGAACAGGTAATCTACCGGGGCAGGGGAGGTTGCAGAAAACACAGGTGCCAATTTCTTTTCTAAAACATACATTTAACATGGTTAAGGTAATTTAATGATAAAATACGCAAACTAGACAGAGCTAAACAATGCTTTCCATTAGAATCACAAAAAATATGCTTGGATGTTTATTCTGGAAAATTCAATAAAAATTTACTCTTACATTTATGTACCCAATTGCATTTCCTCCCTCAGAACCTGGTGCCAGAGCACCCATTTATTTTATTCCAAACCGTTATATAAAAAAAAAAAGTATAAAAACCATAGATGGTACCTTTCTGGAACCAGTGCAACTGACCAAAACCAAATACCACATACAGTGAGTTGACATTCAACCTATTTTCTTAGCAGGCTTTCAAACAAAACTGACCTTGTGGACACACGTAACAATTCTCATTAAACCACTTCAGTAATAAGAAAAAAACAGTTAAACAAAATCTACTTTTCAGAATCACATTCAATTACTTTATGAATTTTCTACAAGAATAATTTGTCATCTGTCAAAATACAAAGGCAGATTTATTGGCTGATTTTCATTTGCAAGTCTAATTAGTTACATGGTTCATCTTGCCTGTTCCAGTCAACATTTCACTGAGTTGAATGTCTCTCTATTTCATCTTTTAGACTTACCAGTCACTGAACTGATTACTTTTAGTCATATATTGAATTAAGGTAAAGTGGCAATCGTTACTTTTAGAAAAAGTGCACTGAAAGAGGTGATGTCGTAGTTTAGATACTTTTACCAAGAAAAACATAGATGAAACTTCATTATTTTTCTTGAATTGCTGGAAACTATGCAAGTTTATAATTTAGATATGGATTTCCACAAGAAGAAGAATTTAATTTACTTGGATGGTTATTGGTAAAAGAGTGGCACTTATCAAAGTTTTATTATGGCTGTACCATAACAGGCTTATGACTGCAATAATAATTTCATCACACATGATGGTACAAATTGGGCTCTCCCTGTTGTCGTTGCTCCCCAACTAATTGGTACATTCTTACATATTAAGGCTGTCAAATGAGCCACATGATTTGCCAAGCATTAACTTGCTAAGTAAAGGAAGAATAATCCTCCTGTATTACAAGGTACTTTTAGCACTGTAAGTGATAATCTTTGCGGTTTATCTTCCCAAAGGAATATCTATACATCATCTAAAGTGCACTTTTGAAGGCAAAGAAAGCATTGCCACAACTTGAGATACTACTATTAGTATTTGCATTCTGCCCAATACAGAGACTTCCCGTTTGATCCATATAATGCAATTATAGTTAGCTCTCTTTCGGTCATGACTTGTTAATAGCACCGAATACTACTGTGATGGGGCACTGGGCCATAGGCACATGTGCATGTTCCAGTATGCCTATTACAGCCCTTTGACCCTTTAAAACCAGGAACTGTAGCGGAAAGCCACATGTTCTTAGTCATGTGTACTACAGGATATTGTATATAAGACTTTCTGTCTCATAGGTAGGGAAGCAGAAAGGCAAGGACATGGAAGGGGAGCTCTCCACACTTGTCAGAGCAGATGACCTTAGAGCAGGGGTTCTCAAACTTGGTTCGTGGCTTGTTCAGGGTAAGCCCCTAGCGAGCCGCGAGACGCTTTGTTTACCTGAGCATCCTCAGGTACGGCTGCTCGCAGCTCCCAGTGGCCGTGGTTCACTGTTCCCAGACAATGGGAGCTGAGGGAAGCGGTGGCCCGGCGTGCGCCACTTCCCGTAGCTCCCACTGGCTGGGAACAGTAAACCACAGCCACTGGGAACTGTGAGCGGCCGTACCTACAGACGCTCAGATAAACAAAGTGTCTCGCGGCCCGCCAGGGGCTTACCCTGAACAAGCCATGAACCAAGTTTGAGAACCCCTGCTTTAGAGAGATACCTTCAAGGAGGAGGCGCTGATTAAGAGAAACTCAAAACTGGAAAAAGCTGGGAAGCCCTAGAAAAAGGACTGTAAGAATGATGAAGCTCTGAAGACAAGTATTGAGACAAGACCCTAAAGAGTAGTGAGCCTATTCTGGGTTGCTTTGTGTTGTTTTTAATCTTTGTTGCTACATTAATAAAGAATAGTCCTTTTGGTGAATCAGACCATCATTTTAAATCTACATTTTTGTATTTTTTGTTTAGGAGAATTTCAGAAGTATCTCATACATTCCGGTAACCATTAAAACTGCCATCTAATTACAACTGTCTTGAGACAAAGCTGTGAGAGCAGAATCGCTTCACTCTTATTCCCACTGGAATAATTGGTCAAATGCCTCTTTTGAAATCATTAACAGTCTGACAGTATTCTGGGTTATTCATCAGAAATGTATTTCAGAGCCTCACCTATACCACCCTCTAAATGAATTTTAACCTGTGGATCTGCCTATTTGGCTATAGCTAGCAGTCCAAAGGGGATTGTAAACCAAAAATGAGACAGCAGGCAAACCTTTAGAGAAGCAGGGGAATGAAGATTGAGAATTTCTCCAAGAATCTGAATTTTAGTTATATATGGCTCTACACAATATATGGTTGTGGATTTTTGGTTTTGGTTACTAGCTAGAAAACAGGGAATCTAATTGAAAGTCAATCTGAGTGTGTGAAAAGTGTGAACCTTAGTTTATAAATGCTGTGAATTCCCATGATCTATATGAATCCTAAAAGGAATATTCCCGAGTCATTTCACACACATTGCTACAGAATAGGGCCATTTCATTATGTAAGTAACACTAGTGTCCTAGCACTACACGCACACAAAACAAAAAACCAGACATTGATCCTGCTCAAGGAGCTTAATTAGCTTAGAGCAGTGGTGGGCAACACTGTCTCATGGCCTGCCAGCAGATTACCGATGGGCCGCGTGTGGCCGCGGGTTGCCCACCACTGGCTTAGAGGAACAGATCAGATTCTAATCAAAGTTGGAGATAGAGCAGGAATCTTACCAATATTGTTGAAAAGCTTTGCAGAGGATTTTTTTTTTGACAGATTTGAAGGAGGAAAACTAAGTTGTTTGTGAACAAATGTGGGTCAATTAACTACCCCACAATTCTTGAATAAACCTGCTAATTTATTACCTGTAAAGTTCCACTCCTCACCCTTGCACACTTTTTCTTTCTTCCCCATGCCCATTTATAATCATTTGTCAAATGATCCTTTCCCAGTAATAGATTATTTTGTTTTTAGTGGGGTGGGGCAAGATTAGCACAGTTGGATTCCTTTTTAAGATGTCATATGCTCGAGAGGGAAATTAAAGGCAAGAAACTTTCATTTTCAGCCTGAGGTGTGAAGACTAGAGCAATGCACCAAGATCACACAGGGGTCCATCTGTTCGAGGCAGGAGTGAACTAGTGGCAAACACCAGAAGTTTCAGAGATAGGGGCAAAAACCCTTTAAAAAGGGGCTTATGATGGGAATTGTTAGAAAACATTATAGGCATAGTAGCTACCAGTCTTGCTTCCCCCCCCCCCCTTCCAAAACACCTCCATCTAATCAAAACTGATTGCGAATTTTTCAATTAAATGTTTTTTCTTTTATATAACTTTTAGTCAGGAAATGGTTTCTCATGTCCAGCCTGGAATATCTGGTCAAAATAAGAGAGAACACCTGTCCTGATAATAGCTAATAGACAGCTATCTAAGCATACACCTGGAGTTGGGAGACCCAGGTTCAAGTTTCTGCTCCGCCTGATTCAGACCTGGGACTTGAACCTGGGTCTCCTGCAACTTAGGTGAATGCCTTATCCACCAAGCTGTTAACTGTGGCATGGAGTGGATCTGTATCTATCATTTTGACCAGAAAATTCATCCTATACTTAAAAACCCTTCCCAACAGAAGGGTTTTTTTTTTTTTTTTTTGTTTTTTGGTCAAAATGGGTACATTCCCGAAAAGAGTTTGTTTTGATTAATTAGCATTTTCTGACAAACCATTTCAGTGAAAATCTCCCAGTCAGCTCTACGTCTGTTGTCAGTAACAAAACTAACTTGTGTACTTCTCAGCTTCTGTGGATGTCTCCCCAGCTCTTAGTTTAAACACTTCCCCAAAACGTATTTGTTTTTTGTGCCAGCAGTCTGATTCTATTTTGATGGAGGCTTAGTAGGCTCTCTCTTCCCCAGTCATTCCCCACTGCCCAATAAACTTAACTCCCCTTTTTCCTTTATACCATCTTATCAACCACACTTAGGCTTTGTCTACACTAGCAACTGAACGACAAAAGTTTCGTCGTTCAGAGGTGTTAAAAAAAAACACCATGAAAGACAAAGTTTGTAGACGAAAAGTGCCAGTGTGAACAGCGCTTTGCTGGCAAAGCTACTGCCGCTCATTGGGAGTGGAAGGTTTTTGTCAGCAGGAGAGCCAACAAACAGTGGCTACCCTGTGCACCTGTTAGCGGCACAGCTCTAACAGCACAGCCATGTCGCTAAAAGCTGCAAAGAGTAGACAAAGCATTAGACTTGAAGTCCTTGTTTTGCTTCTCAAGCCAATTCAATGTCTAAAAAAAAAAACAAAAAAACCTCCTACAAGATTTTTCTGTATCTATACTTTCATTTAACAAAGCAAAAGGTGAGTGTCTGAGAAGGAAACCACTTGTCTAGCACAGTGCTTAGAAGTCCAATCAGCCACAATCTTTTCCTAAATGAGTATTTCTTTCTAGATCACTGATATAGGAACTTCAACAGCAATGCAACATAATAGCGTATTATGAACTGAAACTCTATTTAAATCTTATTACAAGAAAAAGATGTTAGGTACCTACAAAGCAGACGTCCAATCTTTCCTGGATGAAAGAGTGAGTTAAAGGCACTCTACTAAGATGGAGAAGAATGGCCAAGAATACCAGACTTGGGTATCCACATGGTTACAAACCTGAGAATCTTTTTCTGCCACTAGAACTTAAAAGAATTGTTATGACAATTGTGACGGGTTGGGATCACAGAGACCTGCTTGGTGCTGCCACCTGGTGTGCCAAGGCTACTTCTACCCCTGCTTCCAAGCCTTTTCCAGCTTGGGACTCCCGAATCCTGTCTGTTTTGAGCCAGATTCCCCATATCTGCTGCAAACACAGACTGAGGTCCGAACCAAGTCCACTCACAGCTGTAAGGCTCCTGGAAGCTCTCTTGCCTTTGACACCCAGGTGCCCAACTCCCCAGGAGGTTCAAACCCTTGATAAATCCGTTTTACCCTGTATAAAGCGTATACAGGGTAAACTCATAAATTGTTCGCCTTCTATTTCAAAAATAGAAAGATATGCACAGCTGTTCACACCCCCTCCCCCCCGGGTACCAACTCGTACACCAGGAAACTTAATAAGTAAAAAGTGATTTTAATAAGTACAGAAAGTAGGATTTAGGTGATTCCAAGTAGTGACAGACAGAACAAAGTGAATTACCAAATAAAATAAACTAGAACACGCAGTTCTATGTCTAATCACCCTGTGTACAGATAGCCTGTTTACTGGACCTAGTGAGGTTATCTTCCTCTTAGCCTGGGTCCAGCAATCACTCACCCCGCTATTGTCTTTGTCCTTTGTTCAGTCTCTTTTCAGGTGTGTCCTTGGGGGGTGGAGAGTCTCTCTCTTTAGCCAGCTGAAGACAAAATGGAAGCGCCTCCCAAGGGCTTTTAAAGTCTTTTTCCCCTCCCTGTGTAACATCATGTTACCATGGAGTTTTGGGATCACATGGGCAAGTCACATGTCCACGCACCCCTCGGTAACCAGTCCGACCAGTTGCATTCCTGACCAGGCCCCGATGTGGACTGGGGTCTGCAACTGCTTTTGTCTGTTAAGTGCTTGTACTTAACTTGCACATTCTTTCCTCCAAACATGATCCCAGGCACTTACAAAGGCTATGTACAAAACCAGCAAATATAAAACCAATCTTCATAACTCCAACTACAATGATACATGCGTACAAACAGGAGGAATAAATTCAGTAGGTCATAACTTTCACGGAGATATGTTACATGGCACATGTAGCATAAAACATATTCCAGTTACATCATGTATACCTTTATAAGCCTCTCCCCATAAAGCTTTATGGGGTACACTGTCACAACCATATCCCCAGTGCTGATATTAGAGTCATGCCACACTTGTAATTGAATTTGGCACCACCAGGTTGTAGACGAGTATTCATCAATGAGTTTGCCATATTGTGCTACAGTTTCACACTCAGTAGGAAATGCTTCCTACTATATGTTTGTATAATACAAATTTATGGTGATAAATGATTTTTAATAATCATAATATTTATAGTGCACTTCTCATACTATTTCTTTTCCTCTATTCTAAATATCTCTGAGTCAGGTCTGTAAAGCAAAGGGCAGTTCTATCCAACTAGAATCTCATAGTTCCCTCTCCTGATTTATAATTTATACCACAGATAACGGCAACGGTCATTGATGGTTCATAGAGTAATGCATACTGAAGTTTTAATAACATGCTGCACTACTAATATAATAAATGGTAGAGGAAGTGAATCACTTTCCTTATATCACCACCAGTAACTAGAACCTTATTTTTACAGAGAGAGAGAGAGAGAGAGAGAGAAAAAAAATGTAGCGGCTATGACATTCCTCAGTTATGTAAAACAAGTGACAAGACATGACTGAAGAAAAAACTTTTGACCCTTTTTTTTCCCCCCATGGGGTGTATTTTGGGATTTTGCAAGCTTTACTTATGCAAATATTCTGAAGATTCCAAGGGCTTTATACAAACCTGAAGCTACAGCAGGTGTTCATTGTCTGTTAAATATATTTGTCTGCAGAATACTCTTTCCTTTGACTCACTCCCTAGAAGGATGTAAATCTTGAGTCAAAAATTGTCATAGCAGATAAGTATTTTAAATATATTTATTTTTTTAAAATGTAGAATAGGTGAAATTCACTGATGTGCTGAGGACCACACAAGGACCATATACAACTGAAGCCCTTTCAATACGGCTTACATTGAATTTAACTGGTGCATAACTCTTGCACACAGAGGAGACTCATTTTAAATTAACATTATGGA
This sequence comes from Chelydra serpentina, assembly GCA_037349315.1. Lineage (NCBI taxonomy): Eukaryota > Metazoa > Chordata > Testudines > Chelydridae > Chelydra > Chelydra serpentina. The sequence continues at coordinate 26,480,753 of JBAIAC010000048.1, forward strand.
CACTTATTTATCTGTGGGGTTTTTTATGTAGCTAGTATTAATAACTTTTGGACTCTACAATTAAATGTTTATTTAAGGAACAGTCTCCATTAAAAGGAGAACATTTATCACAACATGGTATTTAAAATACTGCTGTGTTTTCGTAATTAAAATAAGAAACTAATATTTTGAATACCATTTGGTAACAGAGTAGTGTTCATTTTTTAATCATTGAGTGTGTAGTACTGCTAAATGTAGTATTAGTTTAGATCTGGTATCTGATCAAGTTTGTAGTCACTAGATTTTTTTCAAATCTATTCTAAAACTTCAATAAAACGTACAAATAAGAGTAGACATCAGGGCACGCAAAAGTACTCAATTCCTTTGAGCTATTTTTTAAGATTTCCATGAAGGGAAATTAATTAGGATCTCTATATGCTGCTGCAATATAAAATCATTACTGGATGAGAGTGTGTATTACAATATACCATGTATTATCTTGAATACATCATTTAACCTCTCTGTGACTCAGTTGCCTTGCCAGTAAACTCAAGATATTTACTGTACCATACAAAGGTTTTGTGAGAAATAAGCCATTGGCTGTTGTAAAGCTTGTTGAAATCCTTGAATTGAATGTGCTACATAAGCTCAACACGTAATTATTACTGGTCTGATTTTCAGAAGTGCTGAACACCAGAAGGAGTCACCACAGCCTACAAATGCTCACCTTTGAAATGAAGGTCATTTATAGTATTTGAGTTTTAGAAATATGTACTATAGTAGAACCTCAAAGATACGAACACCAGTGTTCCAGACTTACCGGTCAACCGGAAATCCTCTGGAACCAGAAGTAATCAGGCAGCAGTGGAGATACACACATAAAAGCAGCAAATACTTTACTGCCTTGGGGCTTCAGCCTCGCAGGGGGCGCTGGGCTTCAGCCCTGCAGCTCTATTCCCGGCTTCAGCCCCGCAGGGGGTGCTGAGATTTGGGGCTTTAGCTATGAGGGGAGCGCTGATTTTAGCCCCAGCACTCCCCCCATAGTTAAAGCCCTGATCCTCAGCACCACCCTTTGCCCCCCTCCCCGCTGAAACTGGGAACAGAACCCAAGCATTCCCCCCCCCACCTCCCCCCCGGTAGAAGCTGGGAGGGGCTGAAGCCCTGAGCCACAGCTCCTCCTGCAGGGCAGAAGCCAAGAACAGAGCCATGGGGGAAGAAGCCCCAAGCCTCAGCACCCCCCCCCCCCAATTTAAAGCCCCGAGCCACTGGTGCTCCTGAGGGTCAGAAGCCCTGACATCCGCCTCCCCCTGGTGACTGCAGTCCCAAATCCCGCCAACCCCCCAGTGCCTGAAGACCGTAATGTCTTCTTCAGAGTTACGGACATTTCAGATGTACAGACAACGTCCATTCCCAAGGTGTCTGTAACTCTGAGGTTCTACTATATATGAACAAAAAATATTTGGAAGCATGACCGTAGACAAAACTGGTATCAATTAATTTAAATAATTTTAACTTTAGTCTTTATTTTTATATACGAGGCTGAGCAATTTGATGATGGAATCACAGATTAAGAAATTCTTGATTTTTATGCATGTAACACTGCAATAATACAGGTTTGCATTTCAGTTTTTTACCTTCTTTTAAAAACAAAGGTGCTTATGAAAAACATGCAGTTCCATACCAAATTCAATTTTGTGGACTCTATCTTGGGCTTTGAATTTAGAACCATTGCATACTATTTTAAATCTGGAGGCACTGAGGTCTGGCTCATTAATACCTTAAAAAGAAAACTCACCAGCAGATTCACCCAAGCTGTTTTCTGAAGCACCCTAGATTTCCCTGAGGTATTTCCCTTTCAAGTACTGATCTGTCTTGACCTTGCTTAGCTTGCGGAAAGAAAATATCAGCCTGAGTTAATATGTCTAAAATTTTAAACTGTTAACATCAGACTATATTACATATGTTAAGACTTTATATTACATAATTTAACAAGTGTTTCAGACACTAAAGAAGTTGGGGGGGGGGGGCGTAAAGGGGTGTTAAACCACATCCTGCAATGGTTCTAAGTACCTTGCCAGACATGAAGTCTACTTTAACATGTCACTAACAGTATCCTGCACCCTATGTCAACTTTTCTGCTGATGAAAACTATTCTCCCAAATCACTTGGTAATTGAAGTTTTTAAAAAGATGCTGAAAACAACAGATAGTTTCAGCTCTTACATGTCAATTGCTTCTACTGTTTGACAATGAAGCAGGACAGTTTAATTCTTTTACTGAAATTATGTGGTGGTGTCTTTTACCCATAACCATGATAAACAGAATCCTTTGGTTGGAGTGAATTTTTACAAGATCTAAATTCACCCCTCTGAATTATAGCAGGACTAATTAAATTATTGCTAAACAATCTCTATTACATGCATATGCTGCCTAGACTGAGCAAAAACACCCCCACCCAACCAAAGGAAGTTAAAAGTTGTAATTTCACATATAGCTTTATATGAACCAGCAAGGTAGCACATAGTATGAGGCGGCAGCACTGCAGTTTATACCTTAACCTTACTCCTTTCCTTTGTCTTCAAGTCATTAGCCAATTCAAATGCTGAAATTACATACATACATTTCAAAGAAGGCAGTAACAGAATGGCTGGCCCTTCAAGGTGAATCGGGCCCAGCCTCACCTATGACTGAACACTACTCCCCAGCTGAGACAGATCTAGTGATGATAAAATCCAGCAAGTGGCTCAGCTGGAGGACAGCTGCAGGAGGGAGATTACTCTGCTAAGCAGTCCTGGACATTCGGGGAAAGAGGCCCAGGAAAGGCCTCTGGGACCCTGCAGAAGACCCCAGGTCAGGAGAAAAGACGGGGTTTATACATGGAACTACTATTGAACCAGGGGGGACGGGACTGTGCCCTGAAGGAAGGGCCTGAACAGACTTTGTTCTGGCATTAGTCCTTCCTGGGCTGGAGAAAGAGAGCAGCCCTGGGTTGCACGTTCCCATTGCTGGAAAATATGCAGCTACAAGTGTTTCAGTTGGCTGGTGTTGCCCAGAGGTTGGGAGGGACGAGCTAAGGAGAGGGTGTGAGCAGGGCACTCCTGAGAAATAACACTAATCAGTGGATACCTGTAGCAACCTCCACTTGCAGGACTCCAAAAGAAAGTCTACCACAAGTCAGACCCTAAACATTCATTGGTTGTGAATCCCCAGGGAAACAGCAATGCACCCAACTCCCTCTACTGGCACACAGGGATGCAACTTGCATTCTCCCTTCCTTTCGTATCAACAGATAAATCCGGCCCAATGTTTATACATTAGGATTACTATCAATCATAGCAGGAGTTAGCATCCCTTTTAAAACTAAGTAAGTTAAAAATATTATGTTCCTCAGCTATGGCCCCACTATGGCTAAGAAGGGACTTCAAGCTGAAACTGTTTTTCCTTTGCAGATTGCATAAAATAATACCAACTAACCCAGTTTCAACTGAGTCAGAATTCCTTATGCATGTTAACATCTTGTTTTCTGTGGTCAAATCAATGGTTCAACCTCATCTGTGTGCGGTACTGGCAGCCCCATGTCAAAAAAGAATACTGCAGAATTAGATGTGGTTCAAAGGAGGAGGATGAAAATGATTATGGGCATGATTAGAAACACTGAAAAAACTTTCATTTGAAAAGACAGAATAGACTGGAATTGTTTACCTTAGATAGGCAATGACATAACACAAGAACAATGGGACATTCAATTAAATTAAAAGATGGCAAATTCAAACTGACAAGGACATACATTTACACTCACTACATAAGTACTGTGGAACTCACTGCCACAGGATGTCATTGAAGACAAGAATTATGCACAGTTCAAAGAGATTGAGCATTTATAGAGATAAAAGTATAGCCATAATAGTACTAACAATTTTTGGAAGGAATATTAAGTCTCATGCTTCAGGGTGTAAACGAATCTCTAACTACTACACATTAGGAGGAGTCCTTCATGGGGCCAGATTACCCCACACCTATCTACTGTGGTGTTCGTTGTACCTTCTCCCCAAATATCTGGTGCTGGCTGCTGTCAGAGACAGGATACTGGACTAGAGGGCCAAAAGCCCCGATTCCTCATGTTCCTAATGAAATAACCACCTCAAGATGAACCATGGGGTAAGGATGGTTTTTGGTGGATGTTATGCAGTAAGATTATTAAAAGCCTTTCATTATGTACAATATCTACTTTATAGCATGGTATCAAATAGTAAAGTGACATTCTCCTCCACTTCCCCCACTGCAAAATAAGACACAATTTTACACAATATTAAGACAATTTTTCAGGGACTATACCTCTTATCCAATCAGAGGTGGCATCCAGAAGATATTACTGAAAATGATTAATTTGTTAATTTCCTAGAACAGTTTCAGATAACCCTTCTTTTTGCCAAAATTTAAAAGATTACTTCATCTCATTTTAGTCTTAATGGTAAATTTTAGTTTTGAACAGAATGTCTTGTGGAAAAAGTTGCAGCTATTCTGAAATCCAATCCATCATCTCACAAGGATGGAAGACTTCCTTTTATAATCTCTGCAGTAGGAAACAAATGAACCCAGGCTAATCAACACAAAATTTAGTCTGGAAATACTGGAAGAGCACTTTTAATTTATTTTTTTCTACTATTTTAGATGTCCTGGATAGCTGAAATATTTTCCCTTGAGGTTTGCTGATAAGATGCATGTTATGAACGAACCCATAACTATTTATTACTTAGCTAAACTAATACTTCTAAAATCTATACATATAAAGTGATCTAAAAGTGTTTATTAATGTTTTTGATCATCTTAATTAACTCCAGTTTAATGAAGTGCTTATCTGGGATTGCTCTAAACTTTTAAAATTATTCACAAAGCAACCACTTTTTAACCAGTAACAGCTTCATTAAAACATTTACTGAGTAGCAACTGTTTTAACAGTTGAAGTTTTCGTTTCATAGGGAAACAGATTATGTTATAAATGGCCAGAATTATAAACATCTACAGAGCTCAACCATACAAGCAAATCTTATTTCCTCATCAGAGTATAGATAAAAATCAAACAGGAAAACTCAGACATTTCTGTTAACAAGTATATGTAACAGGAAAATGCTGTGTCATAACAGAAACAAAGCATGAAAAGGTATTTCAGCCTTAACTGCTTATTATATCTTTAAAATTACATAAAATACTAGCATTTTTAACACTATTAAGTGTTTTTCCTGCCTTCTCGCCCTCCCCGCAAAGATCTTTAGAAATACAAGGAATTATTTTTAAAACAGTATTCAAAGAAAAGTTCAAGGGGTGATATCCTGGCCAAAGTCAATGGTGAGTTTTGGCATGGAGTTCAATAGGACCAGGATTTCAACAACTATTTATGTACCATGACATTTTAGATTTTACACCTCTTTGGAGTAGGGGCTGTCAATTATGGTTTGACCAACAAGCCGAAGGGGGGCTAACCTGCTTGTGGTTTTTAGGTGCTACTATAATCATCAATGCCATGAAAGTCGAAGATTTTAGTAACAGCATTTTGGTAATATTGGATTGAGGTGAGATGAGAAGTGAGGTGCAAGAAAGGAGACTGCAGTAGTTGATGCAGACGATGACTTAGAAATAGACAAGGCTGTTTGTGCCTGAAGAGGAGATACTTGGGAAGAAGCAATGGAGCTGGAGAGAGGCTGGATGTTTGAGGGAGGAAAGAAAGTAGCAAAGAAAACAGGTTGTAAGCTTGGGTGAAAGGGAGAATACTTAATTTGTCACCAGTGAGGAAGGAAGAGCATAAGGAGTGTTGTGGAGAGATTGTAAACACTAGACCTTTCAATTATTGGATTTAAGAGGGCATCAGCATGCTAGTGTTGATGTCAGAGGCAGTAAAATGTCAGACTCCTAACAAGAAACAAATCAACTTGAATTTAGGATGCAACTTTAAATTGAATCAATGGACCCAGGAAATTTTCAAAAAGGGGAACACAGTCATGGGGCTTTAGGCCTAGCAACCTGAACAGTATCTGTAATCGAAATGTTTATTTTTAAAACATTTCCAGAATTACAAATAAAATCCAGAGCTGTAGCTAAGAAAGGAAGATGAACAGATGCTAACGTAAGCCCCAGGACTAGGTGCTTGCTAGGAACAGCTCTTGGGGCTTCCTCTATAATGAGAAGGAAAAAACAGCGTGTGAACCTCCTACCAGCTTTGTTTGCTCATTAGGCTCTCTGGCTCACCTCTAGGTAAAAAGAGAGGAAATTGAGGGGCTACTTACCTAAGGAGTTTATGAAGTGCTTAAAGTTTTTTTATTTGGAATTTATGTTTCATTCTTAGAAACAGTATTCAAAGTTTTATGTAAATGCATATATGGGGCATGATATAATGAATATATGAATTCATGAACATTATTCAATGGGGAAAGTCAGGCACAATACGGATAGAGGAGAGACTTCTTCTGGAGGCTTTTGCTCTGGTGAGAGAAGCTCTATCCCACTCCAGCATCATATTAAAGCTGTCTGGATTGGAGACAACCTGGTGAAATGGCAGCTGCAAACTGGACAGGAGCTGGCAGTAGAGGATGGCAGATGATTGCTGTAGGCTAGGCTGTACTAGGGAGACAGTCCATATTGCACCTCTTTGACTACTATCAAGTTAAACTATATTTGAGAATGTGGTTTAGATTTGTGAGGGCTATGCTTTGAATAAGTGCCTTAACAAATAGCTAATACATAAGGCTAAGATTTTGTCACAGATATTTTTAGTAAAAGTCACGGACAGGTCATGGGCAATAAAGAAAAATTCATGGAAGTCCTTGACCTGTCCGTGACTTTTACTAAAAATATCCCTGACAAAATGGGGAGGGAAAAGGCTCCAGCACCCATGGCGGCTTCTGGGGCTCTGGGGTCGCCCCATAGCCCCAGGGGCTAGGCAGCTGCGGGCCCCGGTTGGAAGCTTCGCGGCACCTCGCAGCTCCGCACTACCACAGGCTGAAGTCATGGAGGTCTCTGGAAGTCATGGATTCCGTGACTTCCGCAACTTCCATGATAAAGTCGGAGCCTTACTAATAAATAACAAATGGAACTGGAAGCGCGCCTCTCCCTCAGAAGTGTTCGGTATCGCTTAAGTTCATTTTAAAGTTCAGATATTTTAGCCCAAGTATAAGTAGTTGTGTTTCAGGCTCCCAAAGACTTTTCTGTGTGCTTGTAAGAGCGTAAATGATACACTGTTAAAGGTGGCCAAAGTTTTAGCTTTTGATTTCTTGAAGTGCAGAAGTGTGGGAAATCATCAAATGGGGGCATATCTAATGGGACTCCGCAGAGATTGGTACCAAGCCTGATACTATTCAACATTTTCATCAATGATCTGGAAGTAAATATAAAAACATTGTTGATAAAATTTGTCACAAAGATTGGTGGAGAGGTAAATAATGATGAGGGCAGGGCAGTCATACTGAGCAATATGATCATTTCATAACCTGGGCCCATTCATACAAAATGTGTTTTAGTACAGATAAATGCCAAGTTATCCATCTAGGAACAAGGATGCAAGCCATGCCTACAGACTTCAGGACTGTATCCTGGAATGCAGCGACTCTGAAGAGGACCTAGAGATTATAGTAAACAAGCAACTTAACATGAGCTCCTAATGCCATGCTGTGGCAAAAAGGACTAATGCAATCCTTGGTGTATAAACACTGGAGCAAGATGACTTTACCTCTGTATATGGCAGGGGTCTCAAACACGTGGGCCACCCGCGGAGTTATTTCCTGCGGCCCGCCATAGGAGCCGACTCCACTGACAGCCAAGCTCCAAACATTACCGAGTGTTTATATTTTATTAAAACCCCTCTTTGCATTACAGTTTATAAAAAGTTAATACATTGACTTGTAATAGAATACTATATGACTCTTCATTTTTTTCATTTTTGACTATACTTTTGTATCCTTGTATGAAAAGGTTTCAGTGATGCGGCCCTCGGGCCAATTTACTAGTTCTCCTGTGGCCCTCGTGGTGATTTGAGTTCGAGATCCCTGGTATATGGCATTGTTGAAACCAATACTAGAACTGGGTGCAGTATTCCAGTGTCCACACTGTAAAAAGGGGGTTGAAAAATTGGGTACAGAGAGGGTATAGACAAGATCCACAAAAACTATTTGAGGGCTAGAGAAAATGATTTAGTGACAGATTTGACAAGCTCAATCTGTTTATCAAAAGGACGATTTAGTGGTGGCTTGATTACAGTGTGCAAGTACCTTCACATGAGATAATAGTGAAGGTATTGTTAACTGACTAAAGGACTTGTTAATTGAGGATAGAATGGCATAACAAGAACCAATGGCTAGAAGCTGAAAGCAAATACATTCAAATTAGAAATCAGGCACATATTTTTAAAACAGTGAAAGTGATCAGCCACTAGAAAAAGCTATCAAGGGAAGTGGTGGATTCTCTATATCTTGATGTCTCGAAATCAAGACTGGATGTCCTTCTGGAAGATATGCTTTAGCCAAGTACAAGTTATGCTTTAATCAAGCACAAGCTATTATGCTCAATAAAGGGATAACTGTAAAATTTAATGGCCTGTGATATACAGTACATGAGGTCAGACAAGATCTAATGGACCTTTCTGGCCTTAAACCTTATGAATGTGTGGGAAAGTTGGAGACCTGAACCAATTGTTTTATATATTTTCAAAAGGACCCCTAACAGTAATCCTGGACATCACATTGAAATCAGCCCTTTATACAGTCTAATACCTGACAAAAGAGTTACATCTACCAGTTAAGCACCTAATGTGGTGAGATCGCTGCTCATCACGATGCTCTTAATAGTTCCATTGTTACCTTGTGCTTCCCATCTGTTGTACACATCTATTGTCTCTTATCTTAGGCCTGGTCTACACTGGGGGTGGGTGGGAGGGGGTCGATCTAAGATACGCAACTTCAGCTACGTGAATAACGTAGCTGAAGTCGAATATCTTAGATCGATTTTTAAAAGTACTTACCGTGGTCCACACGGCAGCAAGCAGGCTCCCCCGTCGACTGCGCTTACTCCTCGCGCGGAGCTGGAGTTCCGGTGTCGACGGGGAGCGCTTCTGGGATCGATTTATCGCGTCTAGATGAGAAGCGATAAATCGATCCCAGAACATCGATCGCTACCCGCCAAATCGGGCGGGTAGTATGGATGTAGCCTTAGATTGCAAGCCCTCTTGCTGACCAGAGGCACAATGAAGTCATATTACACCAAAGATTACATTTCAGAGTAAAATTAGGAAGTACAACTTTAATGAAAAAAGCCTTGAAGTAATTACTTTAACTTTATATTGTGCCAGGCTTGCCAAAGTCACTTACATAGGACATAAGAAACTAATTTTCAATAGAAACTTTCTTCAGTGACAGCAGAATACTGTCCAATGAGCAACAAAAAGAAGAGTGCCTATTAAAAACCACAGGAATTTACAGGAAAATGGAATAATAGACACCAGTCATAAGCAACATGCTGTATGTTTCTAAGATCTTTTGACATACATATCTAAAATTATAATTCAACAAATAGCACAGTGCTTTTATATTATGCTGGCAACATGGGCAGCTTGTCCCAAGTTATGCAACTGTCTCACCCTTATAATGAATTTAATTATAGATAATGCAGTCAACAATTGCCTTTGGATATTTTTGGTTATGACTAGTGGGTTACTTGTACTCCATTCAGATTGCTGGCAGCTCATTACATGAATATGACCAACTGCTCAATATCAGACTTAATTATATTATCATTTACAAAGCTGCAGTGCCACTTGCTTAGATGAAATATAATCATCATCACTGAGGCAGGCATGGGAGACTACCCTCTAATTATAATATTGTAGAAATTAAGTGCATCTTCTCAATTAGTTCTGTAATAGAGTACCTTTTTATGTAAATCTGCTGAGTTCAATGGTTTCTTAATTTCAGGACTATTGGAATGACTCCTGCAACTCTAATTATGGAAGCACTACTGCATCTCCTTAATATCTGAGACGCAAACAAGTATATTAAAAGCTTCTTGCACTCAATCTTTCTTAAAGCCGTGGCTGAACAGTCTATACATTAAATAAGAAGATCTGTTCAAATACAATTTCTACTTAAGATGACTTTTTAAAAAAGTATAAAAATAGTTCTGTCTTTCACAGACTTCCGTCTTCAGAAAACAGACATCCACTGTGGATTATTTAAACTTGGAAAAATGCAAGTGTTTTCTTTGAAAAAATATCTATTGTTACAGCAAAAACTTGGGTTTCCTTTCAAGCAAGATCATATGATTACACGTTTATATTTTACTTTCCGCAGGAATTCACATACACCCCCATTTGCATCCTGTTATTCATTTAACGTTTCCCTTCACTTTAGCATGCTGTGTTAACAACTTGACAATCACAAGGCTAACTTTTGCATTTAACAGGTTTCTTTTATACACAGAGTATTTCAGCTCACTGCACAAAGTATGGTTCTTCTTCATATTCTATGAGAGACACTGTAAAGGGTACCATTGTTTTAAACTGCACTTTACATCAGAAACTCATGTGGTACAGAAATCCTGACCTTTTCCTTTGGTGGATCAATCTGTTGCAACTAGGGTGACCAGATAGCAAGTGTAAAAAATCAGGACAGGAGTGGGAGGTAATAGGTGCCTATATAAGAAAAAGACCCCAAAATCAGGACTGTCCCTATAAAACTTGGACATCTGGTCACCCTAGTTGCAACTTCTATAATTAATACACACAGCCTTTAAACAGTGAAAAGATTAGGGTTATTCCCTACTCCTAATATTGCATCTGTCTGAATCTTAGACATTTAGATTTATTTGTACTCTTCACTTTTATTAGTAACACTATAGGTGTAAAGCTTTAGAATCTGTCCCAAAGTATTTGAGTTACCAACCACACAATGGTCTTAGAATGTCTTAAAGATACATTCAGTCAGTCGGGTAGTGAGTCTTAACAAAAATGGTACAAAAAGCCCTATGCTCACAATTCCATCCGAACCGACAAATGAAGACACCTGTCACAATTTAAGTATGAACCGCCACAAAAGACGAGCAATATTTTTAACACAGGTCATGCTTCTCTTTTCACATCTAACAGAGTTTAAACTATAGAATAAATGGGTGCTACATAATTACAAACAACTGTGCTGAAGACTAGAATGTCAGAATTTCTTTGTTCTTCACTTAGTTGATATTATATATCATATCAACTATATATATATATATATATATACATACACACACACATATACACATACACACACAATTTTAAATGTAAGCATAATCTGTCAAAACATACAAGACACCCTACACTCCATTTCACGTATCACAAAGCCCTTCAGTTATAAAAGTAACACTAATTGCCTTGTAGGACTCAGTAAAAAAATAAGTGTTTATTACTCAGATTGATTAAAGAATGTTTTATTAGCCATGTACATATCTATAGAGTCTTCTCTAACAAAGAAATATAAATAAAACTTATTTTCGTCACCAGAGATTGTCATGAGCATTCCAAATGAGCAGAGATTTACACACTTCAGTAGAAATTAGATCAGATACTGTTCAGGCGACACTTCCTCTCTCTCCACCCCCCCCCCCCCCCCCATTCTACTCAATTAGGACAATGAGTTAAATACCCAACTAGTCGAGCCAGAGAAGTTTACCTAAAGCCTGTCTAACAATGCATGAAAGGAGTTTGAAAACTTTTAAAAAAACATATCAAATGCAACAAATAGCAGCCACACTAGCCTTTTAAAGCTTTAAAATCCTGATAGTGTGAACTCTATTCCTTTATTGGGAAGCCACAAGATATTCAGTGATAAAACATATGTTAAGCTAAGATGAGCAGAAAGAGGGGTAAGATTGCATAAAAATAAATGTTTGCAACAGTAAGTCACCAACATAAGAAATAATAGAAGTTACCTGGATTTCATGAAAGATACCATTTTTCAATGCTACCTTCCTTATAGTATAGTCAGATATCCTTATATGTATTCTTAATAAATCCAATCTATATCCAAAAAGGACTCCTCTCTTTTCAAACTTATCTACCATTATCAATTTTTTCAAGACTTCTTTCAAGACACCTTAATGTTGCACAACGTGCACAAACGTTTCAAGTCTCAGATAATTCTAGTGCCGAATACGAACACACTAATTTAAAGTTATTACTGTAACTTGCAGTACATGCACATATTTCTTGTAGCTTGAAAATAAACAATTCATATTCACCAGACAGGCAAATTAATCAAAACTCTGCTAAAGAACTCACTGCTATGCAACAAGATTAAATACAAAGAATATACCTGCAACTATTCATCTCTAAATGTAGTACAATGTGCTGAATATATATTGTTGTTCAAAATGGCTTTCATCCCAAAAGATGGGATTTTCTGTTCAGTGCTATGCAACCCTGCTACAAATCTGGATCTACTTATGTTACATGCAAAAGTGCATACAGGCTTTTTTTTTTTGGTGCCAAGAAAACTATTTCCAATTAATCACTTAAATGGATGGAAAACTACCTCAACATCCAAGCTAGTCAGACACAACCAACATATATGAGACAAAAGTAGGGGGCTGAATATGAGGCTTTTGGCATACTACTATACAGTGTGAACTTGGATTAAACCCCTTAAGTCTGTGCAGGATTCATAAAAACCCTGGGCAATTATAACAGGAACCTCAACACTCATTTCTGGACCTTGAAAGACCACAATGTTCTTGAGCAGGCTGAAAACTCCAATGGGAAATTCTTAAATCTGGTTTTGTCCTAATTCAGGACAAAGTCAAAATCCTGGAATTTTGGGTGAAACAAAATATTCGGAAACATTTTGTTTTGATGAAGCTGAAGTGTTTTGTTTCAACTTTTATATTATAAATTATAACAAGTCAAAACAAAGCATTTCTACCTTATCAAAATGAAGCATTTCAAAAAAACTGCTGTGAAAATTTCAGTGAAAATTGGTATGTTCTATGAGATCTTGATTTAATTTAAACAACATTTTCTGATGGATCACAGGCCGACCACCCCCCAAGCACTCTCTCATGGCCAAGGATGGCATAATGCCTCAAGTATCAGAAGGATAGCAGTGTTAGTCTGCATCCAAAAAAAACAAGGAGTCCAGTGGCACCTTAAAGACTAACAAATGTATTTGGACATAAGCTTTCATGGCTAAAAACCTACTTAAGGTCTGAAGAAGTGGGTTTTTTAGCCACAAAAGCTTATGCCCAAATAAATGTGTTAGTCTTTAAGGTGCCACCGGACTCCTCGTTGTTATAATTCCTCAGTTTCCCTTCTCTCACAGGGCTCCTCAATAACTCACCAACACACACACTCCCCTTCTGGGGTCCAATTTATTTAGTCTTAAGACACTGGCCCTCTAGGCCCCCACCCCAGTTCAGTGTCTCTCTCCTTGAATCAGGAGTCCCTAGCCCTTCTTCACAGAGCTGGGTTCAATTCAGTGTCTCTGTCTCTCAGTTCAGTGTATCTCCTTCCGAGTCAGGAGTTTGGTCTTCCAGGACCCAATTCAACTTCCTTTACTCTCCACTAGAGTCGGTCTCATTCCCTGCAGCACGCACCTGCAGCTGCTTCCTCAAGCCAGCTACAGCTTTCCAGGCTTCTACTGCACTTGGGCCTCCTAGCTGGAGTGCTACCAGCTTCCACTTGAGCTCCCTTCCACAAAGACTCCTCCTGGAGTCTGTCTGTTCCTCCTTTATCTCTCCAGCCCTCACCTGAGTTAACCACATGGCCTCATTCATGCCTACCTAGAAAGCTGAACTGATCTTATCACAGGTGGCTTGAAGCACCATTTCCCCTTAAAGGGCCAGTCCCTCTGTGACAGGATGAGAAATTGTTCCACCAACCTTTTCGACAAGCTGTAGTGTTGAACAAATGTCATATGCTGTACTATCCTGATTTACCACAAAAAGCACTGCATCGACTGTCTACTCGGAGAAAGACAAAAATCACAACTTTTTTTAAAAAGTACACTTAACTAATCCTGGTAAATTTTGCAATCAATAATAATATACACACACACTATATGTGGGACTGCTGACTGCTAACAACCAGTAAAGACAACCTAGAACAGTGGTTCCCAAACTGTGTGTTACGACCCCAAGTGAGGTTGCTCCATTAGCAGATAGGGTGGCAGCAATCCCGAGTGGGTGGAGAACAGCATTTTACAAAATACGTGCACAGACATGCCACATGGAGGATGCTATTTTGCTCAACAAAATAGAACCCTCCATGCAGTGTAATTTCGCGCACAGTGTGCACGCGCAAGGTCATGCTGTGAGGAAGACACCATTTTGTAAAGGAAAATGGCACCCTTTTTGCAATGTGATCTTAGGTGTACAGTGTGTGCAAGGTCTTGCTGCACGGAGGATGCCATTTGAAAATGGTGTCCTCAGTGCTGTCAGGGGTCACAGAAAATAATATATCTGAAAATGAGATTATACAAAGAAAGTGTTTGGAGAAAAGAAAAAGGCAAAACTATTTGAAAGATAGACTTCAGTAGCATGATTATAAAAGGTAGCGAGCAATCATATCAGACCACATTACACTTGTAGTGTGGTATTAAAGACAGAGTAGGTTAAAATGATGTGTCACAATTTTGCTGGAAAGGCTTTCAACTAAAAGATTAGTACCATTTTAAGCTCAATTCATATACTAACATGGATGATAAACTTTAATTATACATGCAATTAGAACCTCAATATATCACAGCAAGTGATATAACGATCAACCTTTTTTTTTTTGTGGACATGGTTCTTTTGCACTGCCGCAAGAGAGACGGATTTTGGCCACAACTGGCCAGATAAGAATGTCCACAGATGGGGAAGCTCTCAGCTGGCATTAAGCCAACCACCCCATTTCAGCCAAGGGGGCAGGACAGGGATGACGGGGCAGCACAGAGTTTTGTTCCACCAATTCTCAGCTGGTGTGGGGAATCGTATATTGTTGTTCCAACACAGAATAGCTTCAAGAATGCTATAACTCAAACCAGAGCCAGGGTCAATGCAGACCGGCCCACAGAACTAGGGAACCTTAACTAGTTCCTTATGTTTCCCTCCCGCCTCCATTTTCCTTTGCCAACCACAGCTTGAGCACAAGAGAGAATTTGACTCCATTAGTTTCAGAAATTAGCTTGAATTAATTTAGATGATAAATTATGTGATGGGGTTGCAGGTGTTCAATCATTTTATTCATAACAAAATTATCTTTGCAGCATCAAGGAAAACATCCAACTGATGGGAAATCCGTCTGAAAAAGTGTTAAATTCAACAATTTTATCTCATCTCCTAAAAACCTTTGCAAGTTTGAGGAAAAGGTCTGGAAGACTCATTAAAGGCAATGTTGCTTCCAAATGCAAGCTTATGAGTTAAGTGAAATGTAAATAGATACATTTGGTTTTCAAGAATCTGGACAACTGATTTTGTACAGTTACACTGTACCTTGCTATAGAACTTGACATGTCATTAAAGTATAGATACATTCAACAATTTTAAATATAAAAAGCAGGTGAAAGTAATATACAGCACCAAACAGTATTTTAAAAGCAGTACAAGAAAAAAGTTAAATCCTAATCTCTTACCATCAAAGAAACTTTTGGCTCTCAGGTAACTCACGCTAAGCCTAAGCACAGACAGTTTATCCAGTTTGGCGATAACATCATGTGGGAAAGGCAAGAGGCTAGCCAAGCGATCTAACTCTGCATTCAATCTGTCTCTGTGTCTCTTGGATGGATTGGACTTGGCTCCTTCAGATGGGGATGGTTTTACTCTGTGGCAAAGACAAAACATAGTATAAATGCACATTTTTTCTCAAAATGATCATATTGTCTTAATTATTTTTTTTAAAAAACAGAAAGGTAGTAAAGCTTTGCCATTAAACTGATGCCCACCAGCACAAATCTTTTACATTTTAACATGTAATATGCTTCCCCAAAATGACTTGCACATTCCTCAGCAAAAACTAACTTAGATTGAAAACAAGGAAAAACAAAACGTCAGGTGGGCATCTAAGAGTCCTGTTCGCGCATCAGAGCATTTAGTTAAAAGTGTTTGACAGTTGAGAGATACTTAATAATAATCTGTTCTATTGTTCAGAAAAAATAATTCAAATGTCACTCGGAATGTGCCAAATACTTTATATTCTACATTAATACTGGTATTTCAGTATATTTATTAACAATGTGTAAAATTATACTCTCGCATCTACACTTGTTCACTTTTAGTGTAACATTTCTCAATGTATGCTTAATTTTTGTACAGTGTTTTATTTTCTGCTTAACACTGCAAGAGTTCTAACCACTTGCTGGACACCAGCAAAGTGTTCAGCACTGTACAGGACACAAACATCAAGATGGCCCCTGCCCCAGATATCTTCCAATCTGGGAGAGAGACAGGTCAAGATATGTTGTGGGAGTTCCTGACGAAGGAGTCCCTATGAATATTATGATGAGATTTTGAGGGTGGGAATACGTAAATCAACTCATTAAATCTATTTACAGTTCACAACATACTGAGCACTAAAATACTCTTCAACTCTTAACAATCACAACATTTACAGTAAGTATGGCATGATAAATTGGTGAAATATTGTGTTCTTCTATTAATTATATTATGGTGTTAATGGAAACTAGAAGCAAGATTACATAAACGCCCACCATAAATTCCCAGTGCTCACTCCAAAATTTCCTATACGCAAGGCTGTGAATAGGGGACATTAATCTTACCTGAAATTACATTTTATTAGAAACAAATAAATTCTGAGTCTTTCAACAGATTAGCTTTGCTCACATGCCATGTATGCTTAAAATAAAGTTTTCTAATTCCAGAGGGATCAATCATTGATTCATTTTTGTGTAATAAGTTTGTAAAGTCAGTTTGCTACTACTTAGATTACCTTTACATGAATGTTGGTTGTGTGTGACATGCTGCTTGCAAACTCTGTTCATGCCTACGTGCTTCATTTAGTCTAAGTAGTCTTGGCAGTATTTATTTCCAAGTATTGCATTCAATCAAATTAATATTCTGCACTGGCTAGAAATGTTAAAAAACCTTCCGTGATGAAATTTAGATACCACTTTGAAAACATGCTTTGTATTGTAAAACAATTTCATTACGTGCAGTTAAATGCATGACAGATAGAACTGACATTAAATAGTGAAATACATCATGTGTTTTTAGATTTCTCTCTTCCAGTTCCAACTACTAAGTATCCGCTGGGGGAGGGGGGGTTGATAGGGGGGGGGGGGGGGAAGTCAATATTTATTAATTTAAATCTAAACCTTCCAAATCTACTTTTAAGGACCCTGTTTTCTTATACCAGTATCACTTATCCACTACCTCTTGATTGGGGAAAACTTAAATTTGTCTCCTTAACTGTTCACTCTTACTATAAAAATGATGTTACGTTGCTGTTATACACTGAAGAGGTGTATACACTCCCCCGTTTTCTTACTCGGTTTGTAATCTGCTAGGGGCTACAGTACTGAATGTTGACAACACACACATGAAAGCCCCAGGAATAACCATCATCACACTTATAAATTCACTACAATTAAAGCTAAGTTTGTTGCTGACATAAAGGGCCAGCTTCCCCACTGCCCTGATGGAGGTTAATAGTACAGAAATGGGCGAGAGGGAAGTGATGGAAAAATTAAAAACGGTTATAAAAATGTCTATTAAACAGAGACTATACCCAAAGTAAAAACAGCACACCCGTATGGGTGTGTAATCAATTAAAATACACAGTGAAATAAATATCTGGTTAAGGGGCAGTATTAGAACTACTTTAATTATGAGCCTTGACTATCTGAGGGCCACTCTGATCCCAACATTTGATGTCAGGGTACCTGTAGCTCACCACAACCCCAGATAATATTAGTTTAAAATTCATTCTGAAAAGCTTTTGTTCAGATAAAAGAAACCAAATAATGTTTACTTATTCTAGGGAAGCATTTGTGTACCCAAATCATGACAACTGGCATAATTCTTTAAAAAAAAAAGAAAAATAGACTAGACAACAAAAAGCTTGGACTTTAATACTGGCCAAACAACAGACTATAAATCACCCAACATTTCCTTAACAGTCCCTATTAGTAACACTAAGCCTCACTGAGTGAGAGTTGTTAACGTGCATTACTGCCAGTTAATACAGAACCGGATTAAAAAAACCTATTGCTTGAAGTACAATCATTGCAGGTACAGCAGGAGTGAATTACCCCAGTTGTGCACTTTTAAGTCAGTCAACCACGTCTGCTATTCCTACGTAACAGTTTGTAGCCTCCGATTCCTGGTAGTCAGGCTTTGTCTACACTGGTCTTTTGTCAGTAAAACTTCTGTTGTTCAGGGGTGTAAAAAAAACATTGGTGTGAACAGCGCTATGTCAACTTTGGCCACCCTGCCTGGAGCAGCACCACAGCATGGCTCAGGTGGGCTCAGGCTTCAGTCCCACTCCTGAGGTCATGTAGTAATTTTGGTTGTCAGAAGGGGGTCATGGTGCAATGAAGTTTGCAAACCCCTGACTTAGATGGAGGGTGCAGCACTCTATGCATTAAGTTAGCCCTAAGTGAAATTGAATGTTATGTCAAGATTAATCCTTGTATATGTGCTTTTTACAAAAACAGTCCAGAAAGTGGGGACAGATTTTAAGATTGTCAAAACTCCTTTAACAGTAGGCTGCCCTTCCAGTCCTGCTGCTCTACTGTTTGGGTACAGCTGTGAGAGACCTGAATAAACCGAATGGCCAGAGGTCCTTGTTTAGTCAATATATATTACAGCTGAACTGAAACCTTTCAATATTTCAATACCTGAGAGACAAAAGTGCAGTCATAGAATGGCAAAATAAAAACATAGTTGCAAAGTATTATTTGAACTGTATTTTCACTGTTCTTCTATGCCGCAGTCTCTTTAATCACATACAATCTAAACTCACACATAGTAAGGTATTTATATACACACACACACACACACACACACACACACACACACACACAAAAACCAAAGGGCTGTAGCCTTAATTTATACGATGAAGCCAAAGCAGTTCCAATATATACATTCCTGATTTTAAAATAAAAGTAAATTAAAATACAGTTTTGAATAAAATCAGTTGGAGTACCTAAAGATAAGTGAATATTAGCAGTGATCCTAAAAATCCGTTTGACACGGAAAAAATGCAGAAATTGCATTTTTACAGAGAATCTTTACTTTTTTATTTTATGAAAAAATAAAAACATAACTAATAACTACATTTTACTAAAAGTACCAGTGTCACTTATTCAATGCCACAACCTCCCCCTCTTGTGGTCTATTTTTGAATTTTTGTTCTAATTGGGACTGAGGCCAGATTGAATAATCAAAAATTGGAATAATCAGGAAAATTGGCAAAGAGCTTTCCATTCCTTATTTTATGAGGGGCGGGGGGACTCGGAGCCGCAACTGCCCAGGGCTGTCCACCAGAGCCCCAGCTGCTGTTAGCCCGGGGCCGGAGAGCTGGACAATGGAGGCTCAAATAAAAAGGGTTCTACTGTATATCAATAAAACATTGTGTTCAAAGGATACCTATGTATATTGTGGCTAGAGAACCTAAAGTTCAGTGTTTCATTTTAAATAGCAAAAAAAAACTGTGGATTTTTAATCGGAAAATTGTGTTTGTGTTATCATGGAAAATGGGATCCCTGAATAAAATACACAACTTTTTTTTTTTTTTTAGAAGAGTAAAACAAAGAGAGGGCCTTGGAGGAGATTGGCACCATAGGTATCTGTCATATAGCTGACAGACTTAATCCTTGGGGTAGTATATGCTGCAGATGTTTTTCAACCCATCCTTAATGTTACAAAAATGGGGGTGTTATATTTGTGCATTATTATTTAGTTCAAACAATTCAGGATGTGAGAGAAATGTTTCATGCACATACACACCATTTTATTTTAGAAACGAAACCAAGCAAGACACATTTTGAGGACTGTGAAACAACGGCACTGAAATGGACATAAAATGCATGGTCATCGAAAAAAATCCATATTTAAATAAAACAAAAAATTCCTTCTAAATTAAAATATGAGGAGGTCTCCCTATAGTTTCAGCCACATATGCAAAGACATGGGTTTTTTTCACCAAAAATGGTTATTCACACCACATCTGTCTATTACCAAAAGTAATGCATGTTCACCATTCTCAAGCAATATCACTTCACTCAGAGTAATTACAAACTCTAAGCATGATTTACTTCTTTTATTCTCCCTACCACCACATTCAACATTAATAATACACTCTGGTTCTGATGTGCGGGGTTGGAGTAAAGGATGATGGGATGGATATTATCTCTGTAGACTGTTGACCCCTTTGATTTGAAGTTGGAGCACATCTTTCTCAATGGTGCAACAAACCTGTTTTGCGGTTTGCCCCCAGGGGGTGACAGAACCAATGAGCTTCCAAGTAGCTTTAAAGGATCAGGCTGCTCTAACTCTTCTGTCAATGGTGTGGTAGGACTATGTAACCCAGGGGTTCTCAAACTGAGGATCATGACCCCACAGTGGGTCATGAGGATATGTGGGGGGTCGTGAGCTGTCAGCCTCTACTCCAAGCTCCACTTCATCTCCAGCATTTATAATAGTGTAAAATATATTTTAAAGTGTTTTTAATGTATAAGGGGGAAGGGTTGCACTCAAAGGCTTGCTGTGTGAAAGGGGTTACCAATACAAAAGTTTGAGAACCACGGCTGAAACCTTTTGTCCTCCACTAGGAGCTATGTATCAACACCCACCCACTCTGTTGGCTTCATCTTAACAGTTCATTTTAATTTAAAGACTGCCTGCAACAGACAAGAACAAGGGGATTGACTACTAGAGTACTGACAATGGAAGTTTTGTGCCAAGTCCAACAAATTGCAACATATAGCTTTTAAAATCATATACCATGGTTGCACGAAGGAAAGAATTTTCTCTGCTTCCCAACATAGTGTCTTTCGCTATATTTAGAAAACATTCTTAATATGCTATGTAAATTTTGTTTAATGTCTCTCTGAAAGAAGCAGAGTACATAAATCTGAAATTAAAAATATGAAGCATCTTAAAATGCGAGCTGCTACAAACCATCCATCTAAAGTACTGATACAGTAAATGAATGTGCATTGTTTCTAAAAAGAAAGACTGTATACCCAGGGTGGCCAAACTGGTTCGCGAGCCACATGTGGCTCTTTTATCATTCAAGTGCTGCTCACAAGCCCCCTCCATTCTCCACCTACCAGACTGGGGGGGTAGGGGGGAGAGAAGAACAGCTCGGGACCTCTACCTTGCAATGGGGTGGTGGGGTAGGAGCTTCTGTCCAAGGGGAGGAGGGTTTTGGGGCTTCAGCCCTGCGAGGGCACACCTGCTGGGGCTCGGGGCTTCAGCAGGAATGGGGCTGAAACCCCAGGCTCCCAGCAGGCCTGTTCTGGCTCTAGAACTTCTTAAGATTGTCATATGTGGAGGCCCAGTAAGTTTGGCCACACCTGCTGTATACTAACTCTTTGTATTAGTGCAATTAGAGATAATGAAAGGTACCAGAATGAGCCTGGAAAGTGAACACCTACCTATAGATGAAGAAAAAGCAATGACAGGGAAATTATCTCTGCGCTGCCTCTTGAACCACTGTATATTAATCCTAGCCTGAAGGGTCACCCAGACAACCAAATAAAGCAAACATTTTTCGGGTACATTGTATATGGAGAATCCATGTAAGCAAGCATTGGACAAACCCAATCACTTATATTTCTTGTTCATTTTTCATTATCTAAGAAACATGCAATTAGACTGGCATTCTATTTTGTGTATATATGACAACTACAATTCTTAACGCCCCCTCCCCATCACTTTCCCACTTGTTGAAATAAAATACATAATAAGCACTAAGAAAAATGTTAAAGTATATTAAATACAAAATATTTTTAGCTAAAGACATCATAAGGATTAAATACATATACATTCATAACATCGGGGAAGGGGATTAAATGCACATAATGATCTATTTATAACAAATCTAACTTTTGTGGATCTTGTATTCCATCCTGTTTGGCATTAAATGTACCCTAGGGCTTGTTATAAATGAGATTTCAGTGATTAATAAAAAACACAGGAAACTTGAGAATTTGAATTCAACATATATGAAAAATAAAAAAAATGATGATAATTACTAAAGCTTGTAACACCCATAGGAAAATGACCACAGGGGGGAGTCCACATCATTCAATCAATAAAATAGAAAGAATTACATGGAGGAAAATAAACATAAAAGTAGAAAAGGTTTTAAGAAACTGCGTGTTCCCTAATACATAGCAAGATTTAGTTGGGTGTAGATGGTGAAATCACACTTTGTTTACCATGCATTTTTCTTCGTTAAGAAAATATGCGGATATTCCTACATTTAAACTAGCTATTATATTTCTCCAAAAATGCAGTCAGTATCTTTTCCTTTTATACATATTACAGTGAATGGGTAAGCTCTCTACAGAAAAGATTATATTCTTTATTTGTTCTATATTACTGTCAGAGTAATAGCCCAAGATTTCCTGGGGTTCTGTCCTATACACTGTAGATAATAGGAGTGTTTTTTTCTAGAACTGGCTTCAAATTACTACCATGATTTTCAATTATTTTCCATACAAAAATCAGAGTTTTTCCCATTTAAACTTTCTTGTGAACATTACATCATTATATAGATGAGAAAAAAGTTGTTCACACAAATGAGTTGTCTGTATTACGGACAATACATCACTCATGCTCCATTCTGAATTTTGGATATGGCAAGTGAAGCACAAATACACAATCCAACAAAAATTTATTCTCCTCCTTATATGAAAAAAAATGTAAAAACAAGCTTCATTACCTCACTAAATATAATAGTATGTCAGCTCTTACTCTAGCATTCTCTCTCTTTTTGGCCAAGAGTATGAACTATGATCAGTTTTTAACTGGGCAAATCAGAATCCTCAAGCCTGCAGATAATGTGCCTCAAGACTACACTCAGAGTATAAATGCAAAATCAATGTAAAATAAAGAGAGGGAAATAAGTATGGTACACTGAACAAATAGAAATTAATCTTGCACAAGTTATTTGTCAATCCAGCAGGGTAGCAAATATGATTTTTTTAAAACCTGTTATAGATGAAACCCAAAATTACGTCTAGATTAAAACCAAAAATATTTACCTTAAATTAAGAAAGGTTTATTTTTCCCTTGCAGTCCTAACAAGAGAAGTTATTTTATGACAAGGACACCTCAGGACCAATATTACACTTTTAAATCTCGTTTCCACCCATATGTTGATATACATTAAAAAAAGAAAATATTCAGATTCAAATAAGGTAAGTGCGGCAAATTAAAATAAAGAATATGAAAGACTAAGCAGCTTGAGAGTCAGACATTTTTATATAAAGGCACAAAAATAAAAACAGTTTTCAGATCTGACCAGAATTTATTAGGAAACAAAGCATTAAGACTACTCTTTGATCAGAAAGAGTGAATAGCTATACAACAGTTCCTTAAAGGAAAATTTGTGTGTACTTCAAAGGATTAGTCTAAGAAAATATGTAAACAGAGCAGGGAAGTTATTTGCGCTTGCGCATAACTGTAGAAAAAATAAGCATTTCCTATATACTTGTATATCTTGAAACAGGCTAACTATTTCTTTCTAAAACATAGATTTATATTGTTAAACTATTTTAACACTTTATATTTTAGCGTGGAAGAGGCTAGCCACATTTACATTGTTATATTCACATTTACTGCACATTTACATTGTTATATTCACATTTATTGCTTCTGCAGTGTTGGTAGAAATCATCATATATATTGCTTTTCACTGATTTATTCACTCCACAAACATAGTAAAATTGTATTTAAAGCAAAATATCCATTTGTATAAATATTTTAATAGCAACAGCTGTGATTGAATATGCACTCAGTTAACTGATCCAAAACAGGGAGCTGAGTGATATAAAGGAACTTGCTTACACGCAGTATCCCAAAATGTTTTTCTCTTTTACTAGTATGTTACAAGGAACAACTCTTTCAAACTTAGTGTATTTTACTTTTTATACAGTTTTTTTCAGTAATGCTATTTGAAAACAAGTGCAATTAAAAAAAAAAAGAGTAAAAATTTTGTTTTGGTCATGAGTCAATAAGAAATAAGTTGCCTGGGAAAATAAGCAGCTAATTAGACTACTTGTAAAAGTAGTTAATATATGCATCTTTATGTAACAGATAAATGTAAAAGTTAACAATTTCCTCTAGGCTGAAAGTAATTTCAGATTAAAGTAATATTTTAGTTAAGCAGGTACAGCCTTGGGCCCAATCCTATCTATACTTGGGTAATATAATTAGCTTTACTCCTGCAACTAAAGGTCTTCAGTATTATGCCCTATCTTAAGAGGTAATTTTTTTCTTTTTAAGATGTGGCAGTAATTTCTGACTTTTGTGTTTGTTTGGAGCTAAATGAATAAGTACCATAAAATATAACCAATCTTTTGGCAGAATAAAAATATTAAGAAAAATTGTTTTTTAAATATTCCCAAACAGGATAACATGATTATACATAATGTGTCATTCCCTGTGTTAAAATGTCCCAGGCACCTTGTCAGAGACATCCACATTCAGAAACACCACTCCAGGAATATTACTTTTTAGGGGGGTCCAGGATCTGATGTATAAGACTTCATACAGAGTTGAAGTAATCAAATGTGCTTTATTAGTTAAAAAATCACAGTACCGACTGCGAAATACTCTACTGCAGGGAGTGAATGGTAACCTACAAACCCTCTAAATGGGGACGACCAGGGGCAGCCGTGTACCCAGCACAACGTGTCTTTCTGAACAGACACGCACCACAAACCCTAAGCAGCACAGCTAAGCACTGCACTGCTAAGAAACTGCTCCATCTTTGCACTATGACCAATAAGACATTTTAAAAGCTGCATTTGTCATTTTACTACTTTTAACAATTATTTTAGCTGGTGGGGGCTTTGTAGCCATCGCTAGGGAACTGTCACCTTAAATGCCTCCTAGTCTAGATCAGTTAACCCAGCCACACTAAAACCTAAAGTTATTTCTTCTTCCTCCCTCCCTCCCTTCCCCCTAGCCCTCATTCTGCCTTTTAATCACCATCCTTACTGGGTCATCGGTGCCTGTTCACAACAGGACTCCGATCATAGCTAACTACAGACTTCCCTGGTGGGGGGGTGAAGGGGTGTCTGAAAAGGGACCTCCTGGATCCCCACAAGTCACGCGCACGCCCAGCACTGCTGCCGGGGGTCCCAACCCAAAGCCCCCGCGAAAGTGCACCAGGCATTGCAGCAAACAGCCCCCGGGTGCCCCCTGCCTCTGGGGCGGCGTCCCCGGGCAAAACCCAAACAGCGCCCCGGGCAAACCAGGCAAACCCGGAGCTGCCGAGGCCCACGAGGAGCGAAGCGCAGAGCCCCGGGGCCGTGGGGAGGCCGGGGGCTGCGGCAGGACTCTGAGGCGGGGGCTGCAGACACCCACCCGGCGCTGGGGAAGCGGGGAGCCGCTGCAGCGCGGACTCTCGGGCTAGAGCGGGGGGAGGAGGAGGCGGCTGGGGGCGCAGAGCGCAGCCCGGGGCCGGTTTGAGTGAGCCGCTGACAGCCCCGCAATGACCAGGAGCGAAGCCGGCCCGGCAGCCCGCCCAGCCCGTCTCTTACATTTTCTGCACGGGTTTCCGCCGCTTGCGACTGGCGTAGGTGATACTGGGGTTCATGCTGCTGCTGCCGCCGCGGCTCCCCGTCCCGCAGCCGCCGCGGCTCCGCTCGGCGCCGCAGCTGCCCGGCCCTGCCCGTCTGCAGCGCGCCGAGCGCGGCTCCCCCCGGCCGAGGGAGGGCGGGGAGCCCAGGTGATCAGCGCCGGCGACACCCACCAGCCCCTCTGCGCCCCCGGAGCTAGAGGCGGGGGCGGCCGGGACTTTCCAGCTCCCGCTGCCCGGCTCCCGGCAGCGGCGGCTTCTCCTGGCCGGGAAGGTGGGGGCCGGGCCAGCGCCCCCCGAGGCTGCTGCCGCTGCGGGCGGGTGCGAAGATCCCTCTGTCCCAGTGCGGCCGCCGCGGGCCGGGCAAACGTCTGTCACCGCTCACCGCCCCCGGCCACTGCCGCGGCGCTCTCCGAGCCAGCCTCCCCCCTGCTCTCCCCGCCCCCGCGGGGGAGGCCCCGGCGGCTGCCTACGTGAGGGGCCGTGTGCGCCGCCATGTTGGGTAGGTCACGCCCGGCGAGAGGCCCGGGGACGGAGCCTGCTGAGGCCGGGGCAGCCCCGGGTACCCAGCAGGAGCCCGGCCCGCCGAGACGGGGGAGGTGATAGACGCTGACCCCGACCCCCAACAAAATAGCTGCGGCGGTCAATGACAACAACATGGAAACGCACAGAAATCAGGACATGTCCCGTCCCAACCGGGGGGGGTGGTGTGTGTGCGCGTAAGGGGAGAGCGGTGCACCCCGCCTACATTAACTCAGCCCACAGCGGGGACAGCAGGTGTGAGCCCACCGCAGGGAGGAAGGAGCCAGGGTGCTGGTGAGGCCGCCTGGACCTGCCCGGGTGGGGGGCTTACGCCTTCCCCTACAAGCAACCCGTGATTGCACGAGGGCACCCATGAAACTGAAAGATAAGAGCCCGGAATGTGGTTACGGTCTTGCTAAAGGGGAAAGCCATGATCGGTCTACATTTTAAAGGGAAAAAATGGTACAAGCGACATGGGTTGCTAAGTCCAGCTGTTCAGGCAGAATCATGCATTTTGATTAGGGCTGTCAACCAATTAAAAAATTAATCATGATTAATTGAGAGATTAAAAAAATCATGATTCATTGCCGTTTCATTCGCACTGTTAATTATAGAATATCATTTAGTTACATATTTTGGGTGTTTTTTACATTTTCAAATATATTGATTTCAATTGCAACACAGTAAAACAAAGTGTACAGTGCTCACTTTATATTATTTTTATTACAAGTATTTGCCCTGTGAAAACATAAACAAAAGAAATAGTATTTTTCAATTCACCTCATACAAGTACTGTAGTGCATTCTCTTTATCGTGAAAATAATTCTACATTTGTAAATTGCACTATTATTTTTACATAACAGCACTCAAAACTAAAACAATGTAAAACTTTAGAGCAGGGGTGGGCAAACTACAGCCCACGGGACCTTCTTGCCTAGCCTCTGAGCTACCATCTGGGGAGGCTACCCTGGGCCCCTCTCCTGCTGTTTCCCCTCTCCCGCAGCCTCGGCGCATCGTGCCGCTCTGGGCGGAGGGGCTGCGAGCTCCCGGGGCAGCACAGCTGCCTGACCCGCGGCCTGACCTGGTGCTCTGCGCTGTGTGGTGCGCAGCTGCCTGTCCTGGTGCAGCTGTGCCACCAGCCACCGGTGCTCCAGGCAGCGTGGTAAGGGGGCAGGGAGCGGGTGGGGGGAGGTTGGATAGAGGGCAGGGGAATTTGGGGGGTAGTCAGGGGGCAGGGGTGTGGATAGGGGTTGGGGCGGTCAGAGGGTGGGGAACAGGGGGGGTTGAATGTGAGCAGGGATCCCCGGGGGGCAGTCAGGAATGAGAGGGGAGCTTGGATGGGGCAGCGGGGGGCAGTCAGGGGCAGGGGTTCCGGGGGCAGTCAGGGGACAGGGAGAAGGCATGATTGCATGGGGTAGGGGTTCTGGGGGGGCTGTCAGAAAGGAGAGAAGTTGGATGGGGTGGCGAGAGGTAGTTAGGGGTGGGGGGTCCAGGAGTGGTCAGGGGACAGAGAGCGGGGGGGGGGTGTGGTGGTGGATGGGCAGGAGTCCCGGGGGGGCCATCAGGAAGGAGAGGGGGGTTTGGATGGGGCAGGAGTCCTGGGGGGACTGTTAGGGGGTGAGAAGCAGGGGCGGGGGTCGGATGGGAGCAGGGGCCGTGCCACGCCTGGCTGTTTGGGGAGACACAGCCTCCCCTAACCGGCCCTCCATACAATTTCGGAAACCCAATGCAGCCCTCAGGCCAAAAAGTTTGCCCACCCCTGCGTTAGAGCCTAAAAGTCTACTCAGTCCTACTTCTTCAGCCAATCACTAAGACAAACATGTTTACATTTATGAGAGATAATGCTTCCCGCCTCTTATTTACAATGTCATCTGAAAATGAGAACAGGTGTTCCCATGGTACTTTTGTAGCCAGCATGGAAGGTATTTACGTGCCAAATATGTTAAACATTCGTATGCCCTTTCGTGCTTCAACCACCATTCCAGAGGACACGCTTCCATGCTGATGACAGGTTCTGTTCAATAATGTGCCAAAGCAGTGGAGACTGATGCACATTCATTTCCATCATCTGAATTAGATGCCACCAACAGAAGGTTGTTTTTCTTTTTTGGTTGCTCAGGTTCTGTAGTTTCTGCATCGGAGTGTTGCTCTTTAAAGACTTCTGACAGCATGTTCCATACCTCGTCCCTCTCAGATTTTGGAAGGCACTTCAGATTCTTAAACCTTGGGTCAAGTGCTGTACCGATCTTTAGAAATCTCACATTCACCTTCTTTGCATTTTGTCACATCTGCAGTGAAAGTGTTCTTAAATTGAACAACATATGCTGAGTCATCACCAAGACTGCCATAGCACAAAATGTATGGCAGAATGTGGGTAAAACCACAAAGCCGGAGATATACAATTCTGCCCCAAGGAGTTCAGTCACAAATTTAATTATCGCATTTTTTTTAAACAAGTGCCATCAGCATGGAAGCATGTCCTCTTGAATGGTGGCCAAAGCATGAAGAGATATACAAATGTTTAGCATATCTGGCATGGTAATACCTTGCAACGCTGGCTACAAAAGTGCCATGCGAACGCCTGTTCTTTCAGGTGACATTGTAAATAAGAAGTGGGCAGCGTTATCTCCTGTAAATTTGAAAAAACTGCTTTATCTTAGCGAATGGCTGAACAAGAAGTAGGACTGAGTGGACTTGTAAGCTGTAAAGTTTTACATTGTTTAATTTTTGAGTACAGTTATGTAAAAATAATAGTGCAACTTACAAATGTAGAATTATTTTCACGATAAAGAGATTGCACTACAGTACTTGTATGAGGTGAATTGAAAAATACTATTTCTTTTGTTTATCTTTTTACAGGGCAAATATTTGTAATAAATAATAATATAAAGTGAGCACTATACACTTTGTATTCTATGTTGTAACTGAAATTAATGTTTGAAAATGTAGAAAAGCATCCAAAATATTTATAAATTTCAATTGGTATTGTATTATTGTTTAACAGTGTGATTAAAACTGTGATTAACTGCAATAATTTTTTAATCGAGTCAATTTATTTTCAGCTAATCACTTGAGTTAACTGCAATTAATTGACAGCCCTAACTTTGATCATTTTTTCTTCCCTCCTCCTCATTTGCATCTTTTCATTCTCTACAGATCAGCAAGGCTCTTCTCCCCCTAGGTAACAATACAGTTTGTGTCAGAACTCTGAAGCATGGGCAGGAATCTCCCAATGTAAAACAAAATATATACAAGTCTTTGCTGAAACAAGAGCCCTGCTGACCTGTAGTGAGAGATAAGAGGAGTCCAATTCTGCTCCCATTGAAATCACCTGAAAATTTCTCATTAGTTTCAGTGGAAATATGACTTGGCCCCAAGGAGGGAAATGAGTCAAAGAGAAACAAATTTTCCCCTTTAGCAGTTTGGAGGGAAATTTTATTTGCCTTTGGATTTCCCCAGCACTGTTCATTTTGGAGTTCTCTACTTCAGCTGCAAGGAGTGAGAAGCTGAGGCAATGTCTTTTTTTGTGCTGGCTAAATGGCTTAAATCTGACTACAAGAGTCAGCCAGAGTGTAAGGGACAAAAACAGCCAGTGGCAACATCTGCTTGATGTTTTAATAACTCAATGGTTATTAAAAGCAATACAAGATTATGCAAATCCTTCTGTTTGGATTTGCTGATAGATGTAATTAGCTATAGTACAAGTATTAATATGCTGTGTAATTACTGAGAAATAGTGACAGTGATTATGCTAATCAAACAGCCAGAACCAATCAATGCATGGAATTCCATAATTGCAAAACTGTACAGTTATGCTTCAGTAATCTTACAGCTTCCCTGTAGCTGATTGTCAGTACAATATTTGTTCAGTATTGACAGTATGCTCAGTCCTGTACAAAACAGAGAAGAAGATATAGACCTTTTACTGAGGAAATTGCGATCTAAATAGCACAAAGCACACCAGGCAATTATCAGTCTTTTTTGGTAGCTCAATTGTTTACCTCTCAATCTATGTCTGAGGCAAAATATAGTGAAGCCACTGTATTGATTTGACTGCTAAAATAAAATGAAAAAGGCAGCAATTCCAAAGTAAGTTATAAAATTATGTTTAGAAAAATATATATTTGACAAATAAAGCTTGCGGAAACTTACTTTAAATGAAGAATAACAGAAGAAAAAATGTTTCCTGAGCATAAGTTTGTTCTCTTCTCCATTAGTTTTGTCATATTTCTGACCAAAAAGACCTATTTCTCCTCTGAAATTGACTGTCATGTCCATGACAGCGGTTTCCTATTTACCATCTTCTCCTTCCTCCTCAGACCCATTCACCCACGTCTCTCTCTGCACAAGATCTTCCCAAGATTTTTCAATGGAAAGATCAACAACATGCACTATGATCTCCTTTCTTCCTTGTCTCCCACCTCTTATATCCTTTCCTCTTTCACCCCTGTGACCAAAACGGAGGTTTCTTGCCCGTCATCATTCTTTAAACCCTCCATCTATCATGAGCCCCCCATTCCTTTCAGCCTACTAAACTCCCATATCCCCCTTACAGCCTTCTCCCGCCTTAACCTTTCATTATTATCTAACTCCTTCCCCTCTAAATACAAGCATGCTGTGATCTCCCCCATCCACAAAATACATTCCTTGACCCAACCTACCTCTCAAACTACTACTTCGTCTTCATTCTCCTATTCAGTGCTAAGTTGTGGTTACAATTATTGCCTTGAACTCCCTTCCTCCAACTCTTCCCTTGATCTCTTCCACGCTGTTTCCCGCACCCACTCAATTTAAACTGCTTTCACCAAAGTCTCTAACAACTGCTTCTCAGCTGGGTCCCAAGGTCTGTACTGCATCCATGCCCTTCTTGACCTCTTCGCTACCTTTGACACCGTCAATCACCCCCTCCTTGTCATCCTCCACCCTAGTCTTCCGCAATTCTGTTTTCTCCTGGTTCTCCTGCATCTGACTGTTCCTTCATCATCTCTGAGTGAATCCTCCTCTCCCACTGTTTGTAATGGTATCACAGAGCTCTGCTCTGTACCCCTACTTTTATCATTCCTCTTTTTTTTTCTTTTTGGGTGATCTCATGTACTCATATGGTATCAGCTGCCATTTCCATTTAGACAACTCTCAAATCTACCTGTGTACTTGTGCCTCTTTCCATCCAATCTGGCATCTCAGCCTGTCTCTGACATTGCCTGGATGCTTCACAATCAATTTAAGCTTAAAATGTCCAAACTCAAACTCCTTATCATCCCTCCAAAACCCTGTCTATTGTGCTTTCTCTGTCACCATCACTGTCACCACTATTCTCCATTTTGCTCAAACCTGCAACTGACTCATCTGTAACCCTTCTCCTACTTATTCAAGCCACATTCAAATCTCTGTTTCTTACAGCTAGCATCATGCAGGCTACAGAAATTAATCCATCTCAGCTATGGTGGGGAGAACTAAGCACATAGGAAAGGGGTAGGGAAGAGAGGTCCAAGGTGAATTTAAGCCACCTTTGTGCTCCCTGTATGCTGGGGCTATCTTGGGACAGATCTGACTTGTTTTATTCTCCATGGAACCTGAGAAACAGAGAATTTCTATAGTGCGGTGTGCTCTGGTCACTCCCTTGACACACACCCAACTCCAGGAGCAGGGATATGGGCTGGGAGCAGGGCCAGGCCAAAACCTTTATGCCACTTCTGCACTAGTCAGGAAGGTCCTTTGTGCAAGGAGGATTCTCAAGGGCTATTTACAAATGCTTTTAGTTCCTTTTATGCTCCCAAACACTGTAAAAGGCCTTTAATGTAACCGAGAGCCAGGCCCAGAAGCCCTAAGCTTATTGAGGCATCTGAGATGTGGAAAGAACCTTCTGTCCCCCTCTTTTGTAAAAATTAAAAAGGAAAAAGATATGTATCTAAAGATAGAAAGATTTCTCTAAGTGAAACAAAACAAGTTTACTGATGTGCCTACTACACTGTACTGTGTTTCTATATGACTATATCCCTTATAGAATCTCTTATAATAGTTATTAGTTAGATTGCAAAATAAGCAACTTTTGTGTAAGTTATATAGTCTAATTTTTAAGATAATCACACTTCTGTGGGCACAGGAGAAAAGCAGTTCGCATATGCCAGTATTTAAAATAATGTCTGTTGTCTTCAAAACTAAGGGCTTGTCTTCACTACCGTGGTAAGTCGACCTAAATTATGCTGTTCCAGCTACATGAATAGCGTAGCTGGAGTCAATGTAACTTAGGTCGACTTACCCCGGTGTCTTCACTGCGCTGGGTCGACGGGAGACGCTCTCCAGTCGACTTCCCTTACTCTTCTCTGAGAGCTGGAGTACCGGGGTTGATCAGAGTGTGCACTGCCATCGATTTAGTGGGTCTTCACTAGACCTGCTAAATCGACCCCTGCTGCATCGAATGCAGCAGCGTGGATCTCCCCAGTAGTGAAGACAAGCTTATGGAGAGGAGAGGTATGGGGTAAGAGGATGGGACAGTGTGACGGGATGTATAAACCCCTCAGTAGTCCTAAAGGAATTAAATACTGGGCCCAGAAAACCCCGCCCCTGCAGACGTGCAGATTATGCACCAATTAGAGAGGAACCTTAAAAGTGAGCAACTCAGCGCAGAAGGGGAGGAAGACAGATCTGTCCTGAGGACTCCTGAACAAGGGGGCTGAAGAAGTCTCATTGGGAGGAAGACAACTGCCTTAATTGTGTGTGGAAACCAGAAGCATTTGATCACATTTGAACAGTAAAATCATTAGGCCTATCAATAAAATAATGAGCAACATATGATTCAGGCACCGCTGTACCAAAAACCTGAAAAACAAGATACATCTGAAATGGCAATTATTTTTTCCTTGTGCTTTAAAAATACTGCTGAATTACTTTGACTAAAAAGTCTTTCTTGCTGAGTAGGCTTCTACTTGCTGAGTAGGCTTCTAACTTTAACCAAATGTGTCTTAGAGAGCTTAACACAAGCTTACATTTATGATGTCCAACTAGTGGGCTGCAGTTTCCTTTCTGCTCTCATTAAGAGGCAAGGATATAATACACAGCAAGATTAATTATATAAAAAGAATCATCTAAATTAGAAATGACAAAGTAGTTAATATGCTGGTGTTTCATTTCTGTAACAACAAACCTGAGTTAATTTAACTAATTATAGCTATAGGATTATGAATTTTAACCTGCCCATGATTACCATTATAGTAAAATTTTGTTAATTGAAGTATCACAAACTGCAGGTAATTTATGAATGACAAACATTTTCTGTTTTCCACTGGACCTCATATGAAGCCAAACAAGTAAATATCCAAAGTGAGAATATGGCAAAAATGACAATATAGACATAGAGACACAAGTCAGATGAGGTAGTATCTCTGATTGGACCAACTTCTGTTGGTGAGAGAAAAAAGCTTTAGATAGTAAGCTTGTCTCTCTCACCAACAGAAGACGGTCCAGTAAAATATATTATCTCACCTACCTTGTCTATCTAATATCCTGGGGAAAACATGGCTACAACACTGCATACTGTATAGATATAAAGATGTAATCCATAAGGACCAGCCCTAAAACCTAACTAAACAGTTACCATATTATAAAATACCAATGTTTGTAAGTGTACTCAGTGTGTTACCTACCTGAGAGGAGTGCCAAGAAAGAGGACTTGAAGATGAATTGAAGAAACAGCCTGCTTAGGAACAGAGAAAAACAATTATTAGGTATCAGAATCACCATGGAGTCAAGTCCATGGATCCTTCAGTTCTGAACAACTATTTTGTTTAAAGGTAGGTGTGACTGGAACTTTTGAAGATGATAACTTGGACTCCAGAAGAGAAGATACCTTTTAGATAGTAAACTTTTTGGCGTGGGGACCTTCTTTTGTGTATGTGTAGTACCTTGTACCATAGGGCTACTCTCCGGCATGGATGGTGGGTACTGTGATCCGGGGTGCCTGGGATAGCCCTCACTGAAAATGCCAAGGGCAGGGCAGGCTGAAAAAGGGAGAGCTGATTCTCCCAAAAGTGGTGGTTAACACTGAAGTTAGACTCACCAATCAATCACAAACTATGCTCCTGATTTCTCACACTGGTTAGTAAGAAGCTAAAAAAGGAATCACACTCTCCCACTATTGCATTCCAGTTCTCTGGCTCCCAGTCAGCACATAGGTCCAGTACAGTGAGAAGTTGTTTAAAAATTCTGCTCACTATACAAAATATTCTTCTGACCCCAAAGGGCCAGCCACATTACCAGATCAATATTAGTTTGGATCTTATCCAAAATAGCATGCGGCCAGTCAATCCTTTAGTATTTAAGACTCTGGGAGCCAGCCTTACCCTGCTCTGCTGTGAGAACCCCCACTCCTGGGCTGTTCACACACAGCCTCTGGCATGTAAGCTGCTTGGATTGTGCATCCGAATGACACTAGCCAATATCTCTGGTCTCAGACACAACTCTGGGAACCTCCATCTTGCAGTGTCCAGTTATGTCCGTTGGATGCTGCAAGCTTATATGAGTTTGTCAATTTAACAAAGAAATCTATATATACCAGGCTTGTTATTCCAAGGGGAGTCCCTGGCATGTTTCAAACCTAGGGTGACCAGATGTCCCGATTTTATAGGGACAGTCCCGATTTTTGAGTCTTTTTCTTATATAGGCTCCTATTACCCCCCACCTCCGTCCCAATTTTTCACATTTGCAGTCTGGTCACCCTATTCAAACCAAATTCTACCTGCTTCAGGTAGAATAAATAGATTTATTAACTACAAAATAGATTTTAAGTGATTATAAGTCAAAGCATAAGTCGGATTTGGTCAAATGAAATAAAAGCAAAATGCATTCTCAGCTGATCTTAACACTTTCAATGCCCTTACAAACTTAGATGCTTCTCAGCACAGGCTGGCTGGTTGCCCTTCAGCCAGGCTCTCCCATTTGATCAGCGCTTCAGTCGCTTGGTGGTGATGTCTGTAGATCAGGTTTCCCAAACTTTTTTGGCCACAGAACACTTTTTAGCCTATTACAGAACACATATGATTTTGTAGTCGTTTGGTTTTCAAATAAAAAATTGCGTTATTTATGCTCAAATATATTTCATTTTATTTTATAAAACAAAGCAAAAATACAAATTTAAAATAACTTGAACTAACAATTTCTAACTGGAAAGTGCATATAAAGTAGCACCAAAATCAAATTTAAAGACCCTCTTTCTGATTACGATTCTTTCACGGAACACCTATTCACATCGTGCGGAACAACAATGTTCCGTGGAACACAGTTTGGGAAACGCTGCTGTAGATGGAGGAGGAAGAGCATGGCAAACATCTCTCCCTTTTATCATGTTCTTTCTTCCCTCTTGGCTTTGCCTGCCCCCTTCAGAGTCAAGTGAGTATTACCTCATCTCAGTCCCAAACTGACCAAAGGAAGGGGGCGGTGATTCACTCAAGAGTCCAACAGATCCTTTGTTGTTGCCTAGGCCAGTGTCCTTTGTTCCTGTGAGGCTGGGCTGGGTTTGACCCTTACATGCCCTGATGAGGTGTGAACTGCCCCTATGCTCTTGCGGAGTTTTTGCCTGGGTTTGCTTTAAGCCATGAGGACACATTTTCAGCCTCATAAGTATATACATGAAATTACAACCTATAACATTACTATAACAACGATTACTATAACATTACCATAACAATAATGCTCAGTACATCATGGGTCTTCCAAAGACACCCAACATGACAAAATTTGCATTAGATACCACACAATTATATTATAAGGATGAACATGGGGAGTTCCCATGAGGTACAGAATGTCACACCTCCCCCCTTAGTTTACTGCAAGAGTTAGTCACTGACTAACTCGAAGGCAGTTTGTGTTACAGTTCTCTTGGCATCCAGCCATTAAGGCCATGAGGCAGCGTGCCTCAGTTTCCCCATTCACACACTGCAGACCAGGTTTTTTTATGGTTTCTCTGCTGTGATAAACATGTTTACAGGTATTGATTGAAAAGTAGCATTATCATAAGGTTTAACATCCGTGTCAAAACTTATCCACAAAACTTAACATTAATACCAAAATTTTTATCACAGATGAGTGTTTACAAGTATCTTTATAATACCACACCCTCTGTTCAGATAGTGTAGTTTGAGGTTGGTTTGTTCATTACCCATGGTGTCCTTTGACTCTCTCCCATGTAATCAGTCACTGGCTGCCTTCTAATCCACATATCTCTACAGCAGAGGAATTTTCAACTGCCCAGCTGCAGCTAAGATGATTTTCCTGATTCTTTGCACCACTGGACAATCATAGAATATCAGGGTTGGAAGGGACCTTAGGAGGTCATCTAGTCCAACCTCCTGCTCAAAGCAGGACCAATCCCCAATTTTTGCCCCAGATCCCTAAATGGCCCCCTCAAGGATTGAACTCACAACCCTGGGTTTAGCAGGTCAATGCTCAAACCACTGAGCTATCCCTCCCCCCCAGCCAATGAGCTGTATTGTTTTCAATGTGGACTCTCAATGTTTATTTGAGAAGTATGATTTCAAGAATTAGCTGTACAGTAGAATGTAGACACTAACATTTAAGAGAGAATTTAATATATAGTGAAGCAGATAACCAGACTATTTTGTTACTTGCTAATTCAAATTATCTTTAATCTCAGAGTCAATGTCCAGACTAACGTGTGCTAATCAATTAGTGAAGTTAGTGCCTCCTTCTCTATCATTTTCTGAAGGTTTCTGCAGCAGTCTATGTATTCAAAAGAGAATAAAGAGTCCAGTCTATCATTTATTAATCCACATAATTTCACCAGTAGTGACATTTCCAAAGTAGAGTAATTTATATAGTAAAGTAAACCATAAACTCCATAATGAGCTAATCACATTCCAGGCCTCTAAAGTTGACCTGAAAAAGGGAAAATAAATGTTTTGTCCTTTTAAAAATGTCTATATGATATATAAAGAAAAACTGAAAATACACTGGGAGAACCATATATTTGTTAAAGCTTTTGTTCCATAATCAATAATTTTGTTAGCATCCAGCTAATACACCAAAGCAATTTCTACACTTCTTTTTCAAAAAAATCCAAATATTAGAATGTCTGGAAATGAACAGTTAAGAGATTCAGTCTGTTCTGTAATTAATTATTATATTGCATCATTCAGTCTCACTCTACCTCACTTACAGACTCCTTACAGTGTTTTTGCTAACAATTAAATTACAGCGTAGGAAGAAAG
Organism: Chelydra serpentina; assembly: GCA_037349315.1. NCBI lineage: Eukaryota > Metazoa > Chordata > Testudines > Chelydridae > Chelydra > Chelydra serpentina. Next base: position 26,518,243 of record JBAIAC010000048.1, read on the forward strand.
ATGGAAAAAAGTGGGGGAGGTTGTTTTTTTTCTCTTTTTATGGTCACTGGGTATCTTTGAGAATAAGTCCAAAAGAACCCTGAGGTTACACTCCTCCTCCTTTGAAAATCACAGGACAGGTACACTGAACAGGGAGGTCACAACTTCTGTTAGATTCTCATACTTCCTCTCTCTATTCAAGGTCAATGCAGTTTTCTGAAGATTGATGTGAGCCTCCTATTTTTCATCTGGTCCCCTAATTCCCTCAGACTAGAAAATCAAGAAGACAATATTATCCATGCTAAATGAGAAGATGATGTAGATCTGGGAGTCATAGGTATATTGACAACACTGTAGCCCATAGTGTTTTACCCAATGGCCTTATAAATATGTGGAACTACAAATAATGAGTCTGTTCATCATATTTTGCTTTATGCTGCTGATAGAGCTCTATTAATTCGATATCTTCTGTCCTGAAATTTTAGCCACAGACGACAGATTCAGAAAGATCTTTAGTTCAAAGACAAACTGAAGAAAACAGATTATTTTAACAGTTCAGGAGGATGCCACTGAATTCCTGCTATAAGTGACAATCTCCTTTCAGATAAAGATCTGTGATCACTTCTATCTCAACATTATGACTTACAAAACAGTTAATATATGCAATAACCAAAGATCTCACTAGATAGGCCCACCTTCAACTTTCCCTTCTTAGGATGTATCAGTGTGATAAAGTGAATATGTTGCCCAAATGGTTGCCTTTATGCGAGTCTATTACTTGTATACAATCACACCTGGATCACCTGGATCGATCGGACTTCAGCTGTCGTTAAGACTGCACCGATTACAACACATCTGCCATTCTTCTCGCACTCTTGCCTTTCTTCTCCACGTTTGTCCGAAACGTTTAACGATGTCATCTTCCCATCTTCTTGGAGGCCGACTGGGGGGGGTCTTTTCTGTTCTCGCGGGTACCACTCAGCAATGATTGCGGTCCACCTGTTATCCATGAGCCGTGCTGTGTGGCCCGCCCATCGCATCTTGTTATGTCTGCTTTCCACGACAATATCTTTCACACCGCTGTGTTCTCTGATGATTTCATTTGGTATACGATCCAGAAGGGAGATTCCCAACATAGCTCATTCCATTGCCCTTTCAGCTACCAACAGCCGTTGCTCTTCTCTCTTTGTCAGTGCCCACGTTTCACTGCCATACAGCATGACTGGCAGCACTGCTGAATTGAAAATATTTTTACGTGTGGTCTTGTCAATTTTTCCTTTGAGGACATCCTTGATGGAATTAAACGCACACCATCCTGCCCGAATCCTTCGTGAGAGTTCTCCGTTCAGGTCTTGGCGCATATTAACTTCTTGGCCCAAATATATGTACTGTTCCACTTCTTTGATGTCTTCTCCTGTTACCGTTATTCGGGCTTTTCGTAAGAAGTCTGATCGCATATATTTTGTTTTGCAGTGGTTCATTTTCAGGCCGACCTGACTACTTTTCTTGTCGAGTCTTCGTAGCATGCTCTGCAGTTGGTTGGTGCTTTCGGCAATTAGTACAATGTCGTCTGAAAATCTGAGATGAGATAATCTCTCTCCGTTTATGTTGACACCACTCCTCCAATTGATCTTGTTCATAACCATTTCGAGGCAGGCGGTGAATAGTTTCGGTGAAATTGTATCTCCTTGCTTTACGCCTTTCTCGATTGGGATGCGGAGGGGAGTTTCGAGGAAAGTAATGTCTGTTGTACATCCAGTATTAGCTTCCTTCAACAAACTAATGTACTGCGTGTTAATGCCCTGCTCTGCAAGCGCCTTTAATATTGCGTTAAACTCAACGCTATCGAAGGCCTTTTCATAGTCGACAAAAGCAATGCACAGCGGGAGTTTGTATTCCCTCGCTCTTTCTAGGAGCTGGCTAAGGGTAAATATATGGTCGATTGTACTGAAATTTCTTCGACACCCTGCCTGCTCTCTCGGCTGTTGTTCATCCAGACTCTGCGAAAGTCGATTCGTTATCACCTTTGTAAAGAGCTTGTAGATGTGAGAGAGCAGGCATATAGGGCGGTAGTTCTTAAGATTTTCTCGATCACCCTTCTTGTGCAGCAAGATGGTATTCGACTCTTTCCAGCTTGATGGTATTTTTCCTTCTTCAAGATATCGACTGAATCTTAAAGCAAGGGCCTTCCAAGATTTTTCGCCTCCTGCATAAACCATTTCTGACATTATTCCATCTTTGCCTGGAGCTTTTCCCTTCATCTGGTGTAGTGCGCTTCGGACTTCGCTGACGATTATTGGGGGGACGCGTTCTTCTGACTCTTCGAGGATTGGGAGGGGGATGTTGATTCTTGATTTGAACAGTTCTGTATAGAAGTCCTTGCAGACCTCCTCCATCCCTGCTCTGTCGATTACTGTCTCTCCATCCTTGTTCTTAAATGCTGTTACACTCAGTCTATACTGCGTCAATTCCTGCTTGCATGTCCTGAGGCTCTTGCGTGATTCAGCTGTTTTAAGGAGCTTTTCTTTTCGGAAGTTCTTGAAGTCATCCTTCAGTTTTCGCCGTATAAGCTTGCACAGAATGGAGTACTCGAGGTTGTTATCTGAGCTCCTTTTCATGTTTCTCCGCTTCTCCAACAAGCTTTTCGAGATTCTTCCCTTCGCCTTCTTCAGCTTTTTAATTTCAGCTGCTTTTATGCAACATCTCAACTTGTCAGCAAAGATACTATAGTCCTCATCACACTTTTCCATCTGGCTCCAGTCAAACCCAGAAATCACTTTTTTCAGCTTTGCTTCATCGAATGTCTTCGGCTGCTGTTTCCTGTTTGCTATCAGTAACGCCTTCTTTTCCACCGCTTCGTCGAAAATCAACTTCGCTCTAAGCAGGCGATGGTCACTGCCGGCGTTGAATGGCTGCACCACAGAGATGTCTTGAACGATGCACCTTTTATTGACTAAAATATAGTCGATTTCATTTTTACTCTTCACGTTTGGTACGATCCATGTCCACCTTCTTGAGATCTTCTTTTTGTACCAGGTGTTTGCCACGTACAGTTCTTTCATTTCTGCTATCGCTACCAGCCTCTCTCATCTTTCATTCCTTTCGCCGCTGCCGTATCTCCATGTGAACTTTTCGTCAGCTTTCCCTCACCCGACCTTGGCATTGAAATCTCCCATCGTGACAGTGTAAGTGGACTTTTGCGTGAGAGCTCTTTCAAGCTCTCGGTAGAATTCTTCCACTTCTTCGTCCTCACTTGCACTTGTGGGAGCGTAGGCCTGGATGACCTTGAGGGTAGCTTTTGACTCCATCTGAAGATGCAGCACACCGATACGTGATGTTAGCTGGCATGATATGACTTTCGAATACCAATCTTTATTGACGATAAATCCGACTCCTCCAACATTTCTAGCGCCATCTCCCTTTCCGAGCCTCACAGCACTTCCATCCTTCCAGTTGACTTCCAACTCCTTCTTTCGTCGGGTTTCGCAGACACCGAGAATATCTCATTTTATCCTTTTCTTCTCCTCCATCAGATGGTTTAAAGTTTCCTCCTTTGCCAGTGACCTACAATTGTAAGTACACACAGCGAGGATTGTCCTTTTCCATGTTGGCCTAGCACCTGACATTTTTAGCAACCTCTTGTCGCTAAATTTCCGCTCCGCCACCATAGAACGTGCATTTAATCGTGTTGTTTTAGCCGTTAACTTCAAGCCATCCCACTGGCTAGGTGGGCAGGCATGCGTACCTCCTCAAGCTTAGCTAGCCTTCAACCTCTAAGGAGAAGGAAAAGCGCTCTTTCCTCTGAGAGAGCAACCCTCCTCCCTGGATTGGATAGTCCGACACCTTTGTAACATGGTAAAACCTACCAGGGCATACGCCCCGCTACCATAGCTGTCAGACGGCCAGGGTCACTGCTGCACCACGTTGAGGCGCTGAGGTAGGATTTTGCAGTGGACTTGTATACAATATATAGCATTATTTTCTATTGTGAGCTATTGTAACAATTTGGCAGCATAAGCAGACAAGGAAGCAGTGGGACACCTTCATGGCTGCTTTTGACCAATAGACTGAGACCTCTCTCATCTTTTCTCACAAATGCACTGTCATTCAGTTACTGCAATATATTAATCCTGATCATTTTCCCTAAGGATGCTCTTAAATTCATGTAAAAACACAATCATAAGAAATTTCTCAAAAACATTTAATAGTAAGGAACTTTATCAGCATTTAAATGCATCATATCTGCTGTTATGATGGATCCACTCTTAGGATTCTCCTATGAGGGAGAGAAGTTTTTAACATACCTGAAGTTCTTCAAAAAGTTGCATTCGAGGGATGGGAGTTAAAAGGAGTGACTTTGTAAGAGAAAGATGCCCCACCATTGAGTTGGGGCAAGAAGTAACTAGGATCATGTGCATTGTAACATTCCAAACTATTCCAATAACTACGGTCTGGAATTCAGCCTTAAAATTCATTTTGTCATGCAAGCGGTTTCCTGCCCTCAAGGATGGATTACATTGAATAACAGTGAGTTTGTATGTTTATATAAATAGATAAAAGGTCAAAGCCTTCATGCAGCAGGATAGAAATTTCAGACCCTAGGACTTCAGAGTATAAATTTACCTCTGGAAGTTAATGAGACAGTCATAGACCTTTGGAGGTCAAACCCTTGAGTGCTAGAGGCACCCAGAAAGCAACTGGGAAAGAGAAACCAGGAACACCTTTAGGGAGGGATCTACCTTTTGACTAGCTGGCTGAAAGACAGATGACCTTTTCATATGGCTGTGGAAGCTTGTCAGGGAGAGGCTGATAAAAAGCTGGGGATCCTGCCAGAAGGAAAAGAATTCCTATCTGCTGTAGCTGTGGCAAGGTGGGACCCTGATGGAAGAAAAAAGTGACCAGGAGCTGGACCCCATAAAGCCAGTATAAATTACACTCAAGGGTGGGTTAAGGTTTTGTGGGGCCCCTGGGCCAGAGCAAGTGAGGGCCCATTCCCACCCCTTCCGCCTGCAGCCCCCCCTCCCGGTGCTCCAGCCAGGGAGCAGGGTTGGAGCACGAGGGCTTGCCCCGCCCGCCGCCTGGCGCTCCAGCCAGGGAGCGGGGTTGGGGCATGGGGGCTTGCCCCGCCTGCTGTCTGGCGCTCCAGCTGGGGAACAGGGTTGGGATACGGGGGCTTGCCCTGCCCACCTCCTGGCACTCCTGCTGGGGAGAGAAGTTGGGGCACCGGGGCTTACCCCACTCCGCCTGTCCACCTGGTGCTCCTTCCAGGGAGTGGCTGCAGCACAGGGAAGGTGGAGCAGGGAAAGCCCCCGTGGCCTGACCCCACTCCATAGCAGGAGAGCTGAACGGGTGGGCAGCTGGAAGAAGGCAAGCCCCTGTGCCACAACCCTGCTCCCTGGCAGGAGTGCTGGGAGGGCGGAGTAGGTTGGAGCGCGGGCCTCCCAATTGGGGCCTCCCAACTGGCTCGGGCCCTGGGCATGGGCCCTGTTGGCCCAGTGGCTAATCCACCACTGATCACACTCATGTATAATAGCAGTATTATCTCTATGTCTATGCTGTTGGTAACACCAATAAAGTGTCTGTGTTTGTTGGCTAAACATCTTGTGTCCTGGATTCTTTGAACCAAGACCCAGGAACCCATCACACATTCCTTCAAGATATACTTCTCAAGACAAATGTTTTTATCAGCTCACTGAAAGATTAATAAACAGCTTTTTCAGCACTTACTTAAAAATGAAAAATTGTATGGCCACTTTTCTCTTTATGTGCAGGAATATGACCCATTAAGACTTTCCTGATAATCAGAACCTCTTTGAAACAATTTAGAATGCTACAACAGCAGACCCAATTCTTCAAGAATGTATGTCTCAAAAGCTGATATGTCTGTGCCACACAGGGAACTGCTTTCCCAATCAATATTACTTCCCCAAATAAGTGTGTTACCTTTTCTCTTAACTAAAAAATTTTTCATACCTTCTAAACACAGGTCAGCACATTATCTGTATTACACAAATACTAGACTCAAACAAATGGATCTAATATTTCAGAATTGATTAATATGCTATATGTATCACTCATATATTTTAGGATTGTCTTAATTGCTTAATTATTGGGAAACAGCATTTGGAACCATCATGGATCCAGAGGTCTGGTACGCTGGGACAGTCCCTGGGAGGACTCCTTTAGTGTTCCAGACCCCCCCCCTTAGGGTATCACTCTTTCACTAGAGTTAGCCACTTGGCTTCGCAGCCTCCTTGGACTGAACCTAAGTGCCTTCACACTATGAGCGCCCTTCAGTAAGTCCTCCTGAGCTGGGCACCTGAGAGAGACTTGTACACCCACAAGGAGCAATGCACCCCACCTTCAGCATCTATAGTGACTCTCAGCCAGTGTTGTAAAAGTAGAGGTTTTATTAGATGTCTGGAACAGATCGTAAAAAATCCTTGGTTAGCACAGAAAGCTGAAAGTTACAGTATGATCCATCTTGGTTAACCAAGAGCCCTCTGACCCCGCTTTTGTCCCAGTTCAGGAGAGACTCAACCTTCTAGCAGCCCACACTTAACCCCCCTCCACTTTGCCACTCCACAGTCCTTTGTTATTATTCACGGGCAAACATGGCTGACTTCCTGAAGAGGGGTGGGCCATCCAGTATCATCAGTTGCTAGGTACCAAATGTCCAGGCAATTGGAGTGGCCAGTGCCTTCTCTGACTCTCCATGGACATGGGGCCTAGGCTGTAGTCAGCTAGGCATCAGTCACACCTGTATCTCTGGTCTCTGCAGAGAGTAAACAACCTTTTCCCACCACCTAGTTAACAAAACAGCATATAGCGGAAACAGCATATAGCGGGCATACACAGTATTCGAACAAAATATCGCAGAAAATTTCCATTCTGTCACAAGAACTATTAGTGGCATGGTGCAAATATTAATATAGATACCTTTGTGTTGGGCACTGTTTTTTGTTTGTTTGGTTTTTTTTTTAAAGCCTAAATAGATAAATAAGGACAGATAAAGAAGGAGAAGGGGTGAAGAGGTGGAATGGATAACGGAGAAGGGGTTAGAAGTAGAGAAGGGGTGGAAGCCTGGAGATGGATAAGGGATTAGAAGTGGAACTACCTAGGAATAGGTAGGCACAGATAAGAAAGAGTGAAAGAACAGGAATAGAGCACAGATAAGAAAGAGTGAAAGAACAAACTTCCAGTGCAGGAAGTCAGTATAGGTTTGGAATTGCCTCCCGTGACCTTAGAGTATAGGGTAGACAAAACGTAAAGAAAACAAGCATGGAGGACAGGGGAGAGATGAAGTGATCATGGAGTCAGAGTGAAGGGTGGTTGGGAAAGAGAGGAGGGGGAATGACAGTAATTGAGGATTTAGAGAAATTTGTCTCCTTAGGAGGCTGAAAAGGAAGAAAAAGCAAACAAACACTAAAGAAAAGAGAATATAACAGTTTCAGTAGAAGCAAACAGACTGATGGAGACTATTATTTCACTCACAGAGCTAGATTCAAACAGGAAAGCCTGATAGAGGCTCCCCCAAAAGAAAGTCTGCAGTAGGGTGGTTAGTAGCAACACAAGCTGTTCCAATCTCCAGAGCCAGTCAGCGCAGTCCAGAAAAAATGAAGGCTGGGGGAAGGAGGGACGATAATTTGGTAGTCAGGGGATGATCTCCCTTGGTAGCATCCATCAGTGGCCCTTTAATGGCAAAGATCATCTGATGTAACTTAAAAACTGTCCTCCCTCAGTAGAACTCTCAGGGGAAGGCACACATGGAAAAATATCTGCTTCTCCCCAGGTGTGAATCCTCCTGCAACCAGCTAAAAACAATGGCTTCGTTTTAAAGGAAGACAGATATTTAAATCTGATGTGGTCGGAAGGGGAGACTGGGTGATGTGTTTTGAGTGAATGAGAGATGGGAGGAGAAGTGGGCATGAGTGAGACCAGAAAATCCTTCTTTCCAGCATCTTCTTGTGCATTATTTAGTAGTTCTAAAGGAAGGAATGTTAGAAGCTGGTAATTTCATGAATACACACTAGAACTCCTCTTTCTTTATTAAAAATTTTGTTTTCCTGAAACATTTGCTATAGATGTGATATTACAATACACCGGCAAAGCCAGCAGATTGTGTAAGCTCTACAAGCTGAATCTCAACAGTGCAAACAATTTATATGTTCAACTAGTGAAACTGTCATGCTCTTCAGGCTGAATATTAAGTAACTTACAAGGATGCATGCAGCAAAGATGCCCAATTAAAGATCTCTGTTAGCAGTGCTACTTGTGGAAATCACAGGCACTCAGAAACTGTAAGGGAAAGTCCCACCAGGCCACGGAACCTCAACATAGGTCAGGACTCAAAACTAATGAATTTGGGAAAGCAAATTAAATGTGTAGACACCTTCAATTACTTAGACTGTAAGCTCATTGGGACAAGGAATAGGGCTGTGCAAATAGAAGATTTTCTGGTTCGCTGGAAAATCTGAAAAATTGAAAAAAAAATGCATTTAGGGTCAAACCAAAAATTATTTTTTGAAATGTTCAGTTAATCAAAAAATTGATTTTTTTTTGTTTCAGTGTTGAACAAAAAGTTTTGTTTGAAATTAAACATTTTGTTTAGATTTAGGGCATTTAACTTTTTAATTATTTAAAAATATATTTGAAGGAAATTTCTAAACAAAAAGTCATTTCACACTGACAATTTGAAATATGTCATGTCAAAAATATCAAAATGAATCAGCTGGAGTTTTCAGAATATTTTAAAAGACAAACATATTGGTGAAACTGACCTGAATTTGCAAAATGTTTCAGTGTTGTTGTATTTGCATTTTTGCCTCCCCCTCCCGAAAAGCTTCAGACAAAAAACTTCACCCAGCTTTAACCTGGATCAACCTTTTATGTTGTGTTTGTATAGTGCCTTGCACAATGGGGACCTAATCCAAGGCAGTTCCTGCTACCACAATACAAATAATAATAACATCAACAGTAATAAAATAATCATCAAATCCAGATAGAGAAACGCACTGTACAAGCTCTGACTGGAGAAGAGCTCTCTAAGGCCCCGTCGACACGAGCAAGTTTGTGTGCAGTGAAGTAGCTTTGAGCGCTGTAACTCCCAAGGTATACACACTGCCAAGCCACTTTGTGCACAGAAACTGTGCAGATGCAGTGCTTTAAAAAAGCCACCCCGACGAGAGGCGTAGAGCTTTCTGCACCGGGGCTACAGTGCTGCGGTGCCAGTGTAGACACCGGGGTGATAGCATTTAATAGCGCTGGTCTCTGGCTGTTCAAACTCAGCCTCCAGGTGCTGAGCCTCTGCGGTCCAGCCCTGAGTGAAGCTTTCACCCTTCACTTCACAAATATTATGGAGCGTACAGCACGCAGCTATAAGCACAGGAATATCGTCATCAGCCTTGTCCGGCTTCCCATATGGGCATAGCCAGCGGGCTTTTAAACGGCCAAATGCACACTCTACAGTCATTCTGCACTTGCTCAGCCTGTTGTTGAACTGCTCCTTGCTGCTGTCAAGTTGCCCCATGTATGGCTTCATGAGCCACGGCATTAAGAGGTAGGTGGGTCTCCCAGGATCACAATAGGCATTTCGACTTCCTCTACAGTGATCTTCTGGTCCGGGAAGAAAGTCCCTGCTTGCAGATTGTTGAACAGGCCAGTGTTCCGAAAGATGCATGTGACATGCACCTTTCTGGACCAGCCTGCGTTAATGTCTGTGAAACGCCCACGATGATCCACAAGCGCCTGGAGCATGTCTGGGCCACAACCTTGGTTTCTTTATTTTTTTTTTGAAAAACAGAAATATCCAGAAACTGAGAAGATGTTTAGGAACAAAGAAAAAGGCCAAGTAGGAAAGAATTCTATACAAATTTGAAACAGTAAAATGGTCCCAAAAGATCTAATGTTACAGCAAGATGATAAACAGACACACCATTCAGCAAGATATAGCAGCTAGAAAAGGCTCAGATGAAAACCTTGGATCCAAACACACCCAAACTTTGGAGCAATTCAAATCCAGATCTGAACAATGAATGCTGGGCCTATACATCTAATGTACTTAACCCAAAACACTGGCTCCAAACATGCTCATGCTTAGGGGAAAATTGGATCCGAATTTTTTGGCTTAGGTCCATTGCTAGTAAAATATAAATCTAATGGTTATTTGAACTCTAAAATGTTAGCCTTGTCACTTAATAACAATAGATTCCACAACCCCACCTCTCAAGGCCTTGATTCAGGAAAGCATCCCTATTCAGGAAGGGTGTTTAAACATGCGCTTATCTCTAAGTGCATGCTTTGGCCCTGTTGAAGAACATGGTACTTAGGTACATGCTTTCCTGAACAGGATGGACTGAAGAACATGCTTGAGTGTTTCTTGACTTAGATCTAAAATTTTCAATGTATTGGATAGTGTTCCAATTCATCTGTCAATTGTCAAAATGAACATACTATACTGTAAGGGACCATGGCATAGGCCGTCTGGCCTAGCAGTCACAGCTGGGCTGAGGTCTATCCACCAGGGACAGGAGTCAGCAGGCAACAGTTGGAGGAATCACAATGCAGGTCCAGTAAACAAGAGTCAGGGTCAGAGTCAGGCCAGGGTGGAAGACAGACTATCAGGGGTGGTACCAGGTTAGAATCAAGAGGCAGGAATAGGGGTCAGAGATCAGAACACAAGGTAAAGTCTAGCATTGGAGCAGGCCAAGGTCTGAAAAGTTGCCCAGACAAATTTTAATGGCTATTAACCAGGATGGGTAAGAAATGGTGTCCTTAGCTTCTGTTTGTCAGAGGGGGGTGATGGATGGCAGGAGAGAGATCACTTGATCATTACCTGTTAGGTCCACTCACTCCGGGGCACCTGGCATTGGCCACTGTTGGTGGACAGGATACTGGGCTGGATGGACCTTTGATCTGACCCAGTATGGCCATTCTTATGTTCTTAACTTCCTGGGACAACACCTGGGGTTAAGTAGGGGCACTTGGCCAATCAGAGGGCTGCAGGGTACTGTCACTCTGGGTCTCATATGAAGTACTTCCTGTGGTGCCTACTCTTGGCAATGCTCCCTTGCTGTACTTCTGTATGATCTCCCAATAGCCCTGTGAGACTATCCGTCACCCCAGACTTGGTGGACCTGGGTTCTAGGCCATGAGTCCTTATAAACATACTTTTTCTCCCACATTACAAGAGTCATCTTTATCTCTGGATTAGAAAAGATATCGCTGTTTTCTAACTCAAGGGCAAAATTAGTAAAATTATTTTTTTTGCCAAACTCTCCCTTTCTTTCTTGCATTTACAGGAAAGACTGAGTATGGTCAGTCTCTTAACTGAGAGGTGCTCAACACCTGTAATTGGCACCTCAGCATCTCTTGGGTTAGACCTTAAGGAGAATAACTGACATATAAGCAGTGGAAATTTTATTTAATCACAGTAGTTAGAGCTCAGAAAGACTGACTAGAGATCCGAGAGTCCAGCCCTCTGCTAAGACAAGGAACAGTCCCCGGAGAGAGGTGTTATCAGACAATAAAGTGATATAGATCAGTGGTTTTCAAACTTTTGTTCTGGTGACCCAGCTGACGAAAATTGTTGATGCCAGTGACCCAATGGGCTTACCTTGGGCGGCTCCCAGTCAGCCGTGCAGCAGAGGTGCTAAGGCAGGCTTCCTAGGCGGAGGTGCGCAAGTGGCTCTGTATGGCTCTTGCCTGCAGGCACCGCCCCCCTCAGCTCTCATTAGCCGGTTCCCAGCCAATGGGAGTGCGGAGTGAGTGCTCGGGGCTGGGGCAGGAGCAGAGCGCTGAGCCCCGTAGCCCCCCCACTTAGGAGCCAGACCTTCTGCTGGCCGCTTCCCTGGTGCAGCGCAGTGTCAGAACAGATAGGAACTAGCCTGCCTTAGCCGGGTAGCACCACTCATAGGACTTTTAACAGCCTGGGCGGCAGTGCTGACCAAAGCAGCCGCGACCCAGTGCCTTACATTCCACCACCCAGTACTGGGTCACAACCCGCAGTTTGAAAACCACTGATATAGATACCTGAGATATGTCAAAATACATGCAGTATACATAAGCCAAACGAAGAAAGAATATATACCTCTTACAAGGATTTTAAGAAGTAAAACCAAGAGATACATGTTCATATATAGCCACACAGATCCCATTAAGGTAACAGGAGTCCTTCTGACATACTTCCTCTGATAATGGGCCCCTGTTGTGATAAGCCATGCTGTTTCAAACTGCCCAGGGATGTCACCTGATCTTGTTCATGCAATAAACCATGTAACTGGCTGTGACATGTTCTCAGTTGACTTTCTTATCCAGGCAGTTTATAAAAACACAACTTAACCATGGCAGAATGATGGGTTGTTGCAAAATAAATACAGTGCAACTTCATTAACTTGATATAAAAAAGAAAAAAGCAGTGTATAGCAAGGGAAAACTGATTATTAAAAAAAAATTACATTTGATAATCAGTGGTTCTGCACTCCTCATTCTAGGCAAGGATTATGCAGGCATTGATTCAATATATTTGTGTAGGTGTGTGTAAGTAAATTTTTGGCAGTGGTATGGTTTAATGTATGTGAGTTCTGCCAGAAGTGGGACTGTATCCTAAATTTCCCTCCCTACTTTGAATTCCACAGTTGAGGATTCCCCACACTCCCTATCTCTCCCCCTGTTCCAAGGTCATGCAGGACCAGGCCAAGTGTTTTTCAGTCTGTAATTAGCCTTTATACCTGTGAAGAGAAAGGAGATCACTGCAAATTAGAATCAGGCCCACCATTTAACAAATTAGAATGAGGCCCACCAATGGGGGGAGGGATAGCTCAGTGCTTTGAGCATTGGCCTGCTAAACCCAGGGTTGTGAGTTCAATCCTTGGGGGTGCCATTTAGGGATTTGGGGCAAAAATTGGGGATTGGTCCTGCTTTGAGCAGGGGGTTAGACTAGATGACCTCCTAAGGTCCCTTCCAACCCTGATATTCTATGTAGGTGCTGCATGAACAGCATTCCTATAACATCCTGTCAAAAAACTTCCAAGGAGCAGTTTAAATTAGTTTTAAAAGGAACAGTATTGTGCTTTGGAGAGTGTCAAAAGAAAGTTTTAGGTTGCAAAGTCAAGCACTCGAAATAACCAGATTTACACTTCCCTGCACAAGCTTAATTCATGTGTCCATTCTGTGCTCCAAATGAGGCAAGGTCTCCTGTGGAAAAAATAGTATGCAGTCTTGTAGTTAAAGATAGTATCGTAATGCATATGCACAAAGGAGAAGAATACCTTCTGTGCCTTTTTCTGAGCCCTGTGGAGCCCAGCTGTAGCTCTGAGCCTCAACAGCATGCAGTACAGAATCCTGCAGTGGGCACTTTTGTTATTTATAGGTTTTAAGCTTATGCCCCATCATACTGATAAAGTTTACTGACCTAATCCAACTGCTGTTGGGAATATAGTTTTGGCAGATTATGGAGGTGGCCATTTCAACTATGCATAAACTTATGAGTTCCTCAATTCTGTAGTTATACTGAAACTTGGCTCTGGGTGATACATATTCCAGGAGAAATATGTGAGAAAAAGAAAATATACCAAGTATTCTTCAAAGGCAGTGACACTGGCTTCTGGGACAATTGCCAAGAAACAACTGCCTGGACGAGAAAGCAGAATTGGCAGTGATGAAGTCCACAAAATTAAGAATGAATTTGGCATAGAAGTTAGTCATTTTGAGAAAAGAAACCATTTGGGAAGTGTTCTATAGATCTGGCAGCTGGTGAATGGCTGTGTGGAGAAGAGTGATACCTTTGGCAAAGACTTGAAATAAACTGGGTATCAGAGACTTAAAAGTAGAATTTTGCAGGACTGGAGGTGACTTTGTATTGATAAATGTATGGAAAAGCTAGAACATATGATTGTTGTGCTGTGCCTGGAAGGAATGGCGAACCACTTTGTGCCACAATAAAGTGATAAAAGAGGACACCAGGAGTACCAGTGATGGGAAACATAATTTTCTAAAACCAACTTTGTAGCAAGCTGAGATAAAAAAGCATCTCAATTAATCAAGATAACATTGTGAGTGATGAATACACTACGATTTATATTATTTAGTTCCAAGAGAATATGGACATAACTCTGTTACATGTCTAACTTATTAGAAATATTGTACCCATTTACAACAGCAGTCAGAAGCATTAAATTTGGATCTGCAATATTGAAGTGTAATTACCTTAGTAATTATTTTAATGTAGGGTGAATGGCTCTGTCCACTGGTATTAGATAAAAGACACCTGTGAATAAACCACAGTTACTTAATTCCCAGTCAGCCTTTCCCTAGTCAGCAACACAATGCAATTTGATTAATCTAGTCAAGAGAGAGCTGAACACATTAGATTCTCGCTACTGCCAAAATCGCTCTTTTGTAAATTGTTTATATTTTGAGTAAGTATCATCCCACGGGTTCTTGTTTTAATGTTCAGTAAAAGGCTTTGAAGGTTTTCCCCCCGTTCTATTATATATTACTTCTGTTTTTCTATTACTACTGGATTTTAAATAAAGTAGTCTCTGTAGTTCAGAGAAAAACAGATAAAAAGGATTAAATTAACTGTCTAACACTAATAATGGATTACACAGTATATACAAATGTACAGAAATACAAAAAGAATATTGAACCAGGCCTGAGAGAATATAATGATGAAATTACTGTAAGAACCAACACATAAGTAGATATAGAAATACCAAACTAAAATTATTGAATGGTGATTGCAAACGTCTCTATCAAATTATAAAGAAAGCTTTTATTATTATTTAATTGGAGATAAAGGCCATGTCTACACTATGGAGCTAAATCGGCACTGCTGCAATTGATGCAGCAGCATTGATTTAGTGGATCTGGTGAAGATTGATTTAGTGGATCTGGCGAACAGCAGAGAAGCAAACAGGAGGAGTTTGCCTGGGAGTTCGCCTGGAGTGAGCCTGCCGCGGCATCCCTCTTGCAGGCTTCCCTGAGTAGCTTCTGCCACAAGTGAGAAAACTCTTAGAAGGAAGAGACTATGGATGCTGAGCGATCCGCTGTTGTGACATGCACAGGATGTGCCATGTTTGTCTTTCTTCCACAGGATAGAAGCGACTTTGTCCGTACAAAGTGCAAGCTGATCTCCATATTGGAGGAGAAGATTCAAGGTCTGGAGAAACGAGTATCAACCCTGCACTCCATAAGAGAAAATGAGGAGTTCCTGGATAGACGTCAGGATAGGCTTCAGCGGGCACTGTGTTCTGAAGATTCAGAGCAGGCTATGCAGCTGGGACAGAAGGCCAGTGAGGATAATTGGCGGCATGTGACCTCCAGAAGAGGAAAGAGTACGAGACAACTCCATGTACCAGAAATGCCGATTCAGATGAGCAACTGTTTTCATGTTCTCTCCACAGGTACTAGTGCAGAGAGTGGAGTGAATGATACATCTGCGGGAACAGAGCAGAAGGAGACTCCACCGATTGGAAGGCATGAGATGCACCATCCTAGCGATGGGGGTTCCACGACCACCACTCCCAAAAGGAGGACGAAGGTGGTGGTGGTTGGGGACTCTCTCCTCAGGGGGACTGAGTCATCTATCTGCCGCCCTGACCGGGAAAACCGAGAGGTGTGCTGCTTGCCAGGGGCTAGGATTCGTGATGTGATGGAGAGACTGCCGAGACTCATCAAGCCCTCAGATCGCTACCCTTTCCTGCTTCTCCACGTGGGCACCAATGATACTGCCAAGAATGACCTTGAGCGTATCACTGCAGACTACGTGGCTCTGGGAAGAAGGATAAAGGAGTTTGAGGCACAAGTGGTGTTCTCGTCTATCCTCCCTGTGGCAGGTAAAGGCCGGGGTAGAGACTGTCAAATCGTGGAAGTCAACGAATGGCTACACAGATGGTGTCAGAGAGAAGGGTTTGGATTCTTTGACCATGGTATGGTGTTCCAAGAAGAAGGAGTGCTAGGCAGAGATGGGCTCCACCTGACGAAGAGAGGGAAGAGCATCTTTGGAAGCAGGCTGGCTAACCTAGTGAGGAGGGCTTTAAACTAGGTTCACCGGGGGGAAGGAGACCAAAGCCCCGAGGTAAGTGGGGAAGTGGGATACCGGGAGGAAGCACAAGTAGGTGAGTGCAAGAGGGGAGGGCTCCTGCCCCATACTGGGACAGCAGGACGATCGGTGAGTTATCTTAAATGCCTATACACAAATGCAAGAAGCTTGGGGAACAAGCAGGGAGAACTGGAAGTCCTGGCACAGTGAAGGAATTATGATGTAATTGGAATAACAGAGACTTGGTGGGATAACTCACATGATTGGAGTACTGTCATGGATGGATATAAACTGTTCAGGAAGGATAGGCAAGGCAGAAAAGGTGGGGGAGTTGCGTTGTATGTAAGAGAGCAGTATGACTGCTCAGAGCTCCAGTATGAAACTGCAGTAAAACCTGAGAGTCTCTGGATTAAATTTAGAAGTGGGAGCAACAAGGGTAATGTCGTGGTGGGAGTCTGCTACAGACCACCAGACCAGGGGGATGAGGTGGACGAGGCTTTCTTCCAGCAACTAACAGAAGTTGCTAGATCACAGGCCCTCCTGTGGGTGACTTTAATCACCTTGATATCTGCTGGGAGAGCAATACAGCGGTGCACAGACAATCCAGGAAGTTTTTGGAAAGTGTAGGGGACAATTTCCTGCTGCAAGTGCGGGAGGAACCAACTAGGGGAAAAGCTCTTCTTGACCTGCTGCTCACAAACAGGGAAGAAATAGTAGAGGAAGCAATAGTGGATGGGAACCTGGGAGGCAGTGACCATGAGATGGTCGAGTTCAGGATCCTGACACAAGGAAGAAAGGAGAGCAGTAGAACAGAGACCCTGGACTTCAGAAAAGCAGACTTCGACTCCCTCAGGGAACTGATGGGCAAGGTCCCCTAGGAGAATAACATGAGGGGGAAAGGAGTTAAGGAAAGCTGGCCGTATTTTAAAAAATCCTTATTGAGGTTGCAGGAACAAACCATCCCGATGTGTAGAAAGAAAAGTAAATATGGCAGGCAACCAGCTTGGCTTAACAGTGAAATCCTTGCTCTTGCTCTTAAACACAAAAAAGCAGCTTACAAGAAGTGGAAGATTGGACAAATGACTAGGGAGGTGTATAAAAATATTGTTCAGGCATGCAGGAGTGAAATTAGGAAGGCCAAAATCACACTTGGAGTTGCAGCTAGCCGGAGATGTTAGGAGTAACAAGAAGGGTTTCTTCAGGTATGTGAGCAACAAGAAGAAAGTCAAGGAAAGTGTGGGCCCCTTGCTGAATGAGGGAGGGAACCTAGTGACAGAGGATGTGGAGAAAGCTAGTGTACTCAATGCTTTTTTTGCCTCTGTCTTCACAGACAAGGTCAGCTCCCAGGCAGCTGCACTCCGCAGCACGGTATCGGGAGGAGGTGACCAGCCCTCTGTGGAGAAAGAAGTAGTTCGGGACTATTTAGAAAAGCTGGACGAACACAAGTCCATGGGGCCGGATGCACTGCATCCGAGGGTGCTAAAGGAGTTGGCCGATGTGATTGCAGAGCCATTGGCCATTATCTTTGACAAATCATGGCAATCGGGGGAGGTCCCGGATGACTGGAAAAAAGCTAATGTAGTGCCAATCTTTAAAAAAGGGAAGAAGGACGATCCGGGGAATTACAGGCCAGTCAGTCTCACCTCAGTCCCTGGAAAAATCATGGAACAGGTCCTCAAGGAATCAATTCTGAACCACTTAAAGGAGGGGAAAGTGATCAGGAACAGTCAGCATGGATTCTCCAAGGGCAAGTCATGCCTGACTAACCTAATTGCCTTCTATGATGAGATAATTGGCTCTGTGGATGAGGGGAAAGCAGTGGATGTGCTATTTCTTGACTTTAGCAAAGCTTTTGATACAGTCTCCCACAGTGTTCTTGCCAGCAAGTTAAAGAAGTATGGGCTGGATGAATGGACGGTAAGGTGGACAGAAAACTGGCTGGATGGTCGCGCTCAACGGGTAGTGATCAATGGCTCCCTGTCTAGTTGGCAGCCGGTATCAAGTGGAGTGCCTCAACGATCTGGAGGATGGTGTGGACTGCACCCTTAGCAAGTTTGCAGATGACACTAAACTGGGAGGAGTGGTTGATACACTGGAGGGTAGGGATAGGATACAGAGGGACCTAGACAAATTAGTGGATTGGGCCAAAAGAAATCTGATGAGGTTCAACAAGGACAAGTGCAGAGTCCTGCACTTAGGACGGAAGAATCCCATGCACTGCTGTAGACTGCTACAGAGTAGGGACCGAATGGCTGGGCAGCGGTTCTGCAGAAAAGGACCTAGGGGTTACAGTGGATGAAAAGCTGAATATGAGTCAACAGTGTGCCCTTGTTGCCAAGAAGGCTAACGGCATTTTGGGCTGTATAAATAGGGGCATTTCCAGTAGATCGAGGGACGTGATTATTCCCCTTTATTCGGCACTGGTGAGGCCTCATTTGGAGTACTGTGTCCAGTTTTGGGCCCCACACTACAAGAAGGATGTTGATAAATTGGAAAGAGTCCAGCGGAGGGCAACAAAAATGATTAGGGGGGCTGGAGCACATGACTTGTGAGGAGAGGCTGAGGGAACTGGGATTGTTTATCCTGCAGAAGAGAAGAATGAGGGGGGATTTGATCGCTGCTTTCAGCTACCTGAAAGGGGGTTCCAAAGTGGATGGATCTAGACTGTTCTCAGTGGTAGAAGATGACAGAACAAGGAGTAATGGTCTCAAGTTGCAGAGGGGGAGGTTTAGGTTGGATATTAGGAAAAACTTTTTCACTAGTAGGGTGGTGAAGCACTGGAATGGGTTACCTAGGGAGGTGGTGGAATCTCCTTCCTTAGAGGTTTTTAAGGTCAGGCTTGACAAAGCCCTGGCTGGGATGATTTAGTTGGGGTTGGTCCTGCTTTGAGCAGGGGGTTGGACTAGATGACCTCCTGAGGTCCCTTCCAACCCTGAGATTCTATGATTCTATGAAGACATGCTAAATCCCTAGGAGGGTGCTCCTCCATCAATTTATGTACTCCACCTACCCAAGAAGCATAAGATAAGTCAGCAGGAGAGTGTGACCTGTCGACACAGCACAGTGAGCGGATCTAGATACATCGACTTCAGTTACATTATTCACGTAACTGAGGTAGCATAGTTTAGATCAATTTCTCGCGGTAATGTAGACCAGCCCTTTGTGATGTAGCCTCAGCCTCTAGAACTACAGCCTGACTTGCTATTAGCTTCCAGGAGGGACAAGGGAGCCTCTAAGATAAGCACTCAGCCTTTCAATACTCTCATCAGATGAGCCTTTACATTCCACGTGAAGTCTTCATCCTTATAGCTTCAACTGACGAAAACTTCCAGAATGTTCATCATGGGCAACTGGTATGTGACCATAATAGCATTCTTTGGCACATGCGCCCAGCTATCACCAAAGGGTTGCGCAGACAGACGTTGCGGGGCCCCAACAATTGGCAACTTTTAAATTGCACTGTATTGTCTACTGCAGTAACTGGGAAACAACAGGAATGATACTGTAGGGTGTGGTGAAGTCTGTAATATAGCTATTTGGAAGTCTGGATGGCTCAGAAATAACAGAGCTTTTCATCTTTGGGTCATTGGTTCAAATCTAGAATTGGCTGATGGTAACAAGTTTTTGTCCCTAATTGATGTGTCTTTTATGGGGTCAGTCTAGTTCCTATTTGACAGGTGTGGACATCTTAAAACTCTCCATCTTAACTCTAGCCTGAATCTTCCCTGCACATTTATATCTGCCTCTGGACATTTCCACTGCTTGCATCCGAAGAAGTGGGTATTGACCCACAAAAGCTTATGCTTCAATACCTCTGTTAGTCCATAAGGTGCCACAGGACCCTTTGTCGCTTCTGCAGATCCAGACTAACACCGCTACCCCTCTGATACATCTTAACTTAGAATCATAGAATCATAGAAGATTAGGGTTGGAAAAGACCCCAGGAGGTCATCTAATCCAACCCCCTGCTCAAAGCAGGAGCAACTCCAACTAAATCATCCCAGGTAGGGCTTTGTCAAGCCAGGCCTTAAAAACCTCTAAGGATGGAGATTCCAGCACCTCCCTATGTAATCCATTCCAGTGCTTCACCATCCTCCTAGTGTAATAGTTTTTCCTCATATCTAACCTAGACCTCCCCCACTGCAACTTGAGACCATTGCTCCTTGGTCTGTCATCTGCCACCACTGAGAACAGACTAGCTCCACCCTCTTTGGACCACCCCCCCTTCAGGTAGTTGAAGGCTGCTATCAAATCCCCCCTTACTCTTCTCTTCTGCAGACTAAATAATCCCAGTTCCCTCAGCCTTTACTCATAAATTATATGTCCCCGCCCCCTAATCATTTTCATTGCCCTCCGTTGGACTCTCTCCAATTTGTCCACATTTCCTGGGAATGTTCAAACCAACATGTAAACAACAGTGTTGGTCTGCAAACTGAGTCATGCGTGAACATGTGATTTGCCCATGCGACTGCAACCTCTATCTTGCTGCCGTAATTTTCCACAGTAAGAACAAAGAGGTGTCCTTCCATCTGGAAGAGACTATAAAAGGCAGCTGCTTCATCTCCATTTTTTCTTCAATCCTTCTTCTTACTTCTGGTGGAACCTTGCTGCAAACTGAAGCTCTGAACAAAGGACTGAATGACCTATCACAGCTGTGGATGTACTCCAGAGACTTGATTTGAACCTGCAGTTTATTCCATCACTGCTACAAGCCTGAACCAGAACTTTGCCATTACTGTATGTTATTGATTCAATTTAACTGATTTTAGCTCTCATTTATATTTCTTTCTTTCTATAAAAAAAACCTTTAGATTTTAGATTCAAAAAGATTGGCAACAGCATGATTTGTGAGTCAGATCTAATTTGTATATTGACCTGGGTCTGGGGGTTGGTCCTTTGGGATTGGGAGAACGGTTTTTCTTTTACTGGGGTATTGGTTTTCATAACCATTCATCCCCATCATGAGTGGCACCGGTGGTGATACTGGGAAACTGGAGTATCTCAGGGAATTGTATGTAGGACTTATGGTTAGTCAGTGGGGTAAAACTGAAGTCTTCTCTGTTTGGCTGGTTTGGTTTGCCTTGGTGTGCAAAGGAACCCCAGCTTTGGGCTGTGACTGCCCTGCTCTAAGCAATATGTCCTGAATTGGTACTCTCAGAAGTGTCTCACCAAAGGCAGCATCGTTACACACGTATACACTGTTCCTACCCAGTCTTCCACTAAGGTTTGTTATCTAGACAATCAGTTTATCACCCGCTTTTATATCCTCAGTATTTTCAACAGAGTGAGTCATGTGGGTATCCACAAATATCACACCTCAGAACTAAAAGCTGTTGTCGTCCTGGCATTTCTTGACATTTACACCACAGAAATGTTTAACCACTTGACAGGGGAGAAGTTACCATATTTGTTAATCTGATAAGAAGCTGACGGAAATCCTACCAAGACTGAAACCTCTAGCTGTCATTCTAATACTAGTTCTCACTGGCATAGCTGGCTAGAGTTACCCAGAGCTGAAACTGGGCACACTATTTTTGAAACTAACGAACTCCTGCTGCAGTGCAATTCGTCCTCCCCCTTATCTCTCTGGACCCTTGTGGCTTTTTAAATCCAGAGGCTCCCACACCCACGCAGGCCAGCTAAATGAATCACTTTCCTCACCATGAGTTCCCCTATGTCTATCAAGATTTAAAAATAGATTCTTTTTACACTGCATGTCAGAAAGAATATTACCAGTCATAGGGGGAAAATGATACAGAAAGCTGCAGCCAAAGAAGTAAGACTTCTCAGAATGTTTCCAGTGCTGGATTAACGCATAAACTAACTAAACTACAGCTTAGGGCAGGGATTCTCGCAACAATTTTTTTGGTGGCCTCAGAGTGCGGCCACCAACTCTTGCTGGTGGCGGAGTAAGGAGGTGAATGGCAAGCCGCAGCAGAGTGAGGAGGCGGGCGGGAGACCAGGGCTGAGAAAAGATAATTGCACTTGTAAAATTAGTATTTCTACGAGTAAGTCTGCTATCAGTCTCCTAAGGCAGCGTTTCGTTGGCCAGCTGCTACTGGTAAAATTCTGACACTTCCTTCATAATTTATTTAAATAAATAAATAAATTAAATAATCTCACGGCTGATAAAATTGGGAAAAATGAGAGGTCTGAGATGGCAGCATCATGAAGCAATCCTGCCAAGATCATACTCGTATGGGACTTGTCCTAGGAGTGACGTTATGTATAGCATCAGAGGGGTAGCCGTGTTAGTCTGGATCTGCAGAAGTAACAAAGGGTCCTGTGGCACCTTATAGACTAACAGAGGTATTGAAGCATAAGCTTTCGTGGGTCAATACCCACTTCTTCGGATGCAAGCTTATGCTTCAATACCTCTGTTAGTCTATAAGGTGCCACAGGACCCTTTGTCGTTATGTATAGCGTCCCCCTTGGCTGGTAACAGCCAGAAGGCTGCTATCTTTTGTTTACGGTCCAGCATGCTCAGTCGTATAGTGCCTTTGCTCCTGTTTTTCCGATTTCTTAAGTGTTAGCAGCTATGTTCTTTCTTCTTTTGATCTGATACGTATATATTTTAGTGCACCCTTCGCTTTTTGTTCCATGCGCTATCCATGCGGGGCTGTTGCAAGGATATTTGCACCCTAGGCAAAACTTCCACCTTGAGCCCCCCCCCCAACCTTCTCTCCCCGGAGCATCGCTTATTATAAACTTTCAAAAATGAATACTGCATAATGCGGCATTGTTCATTAGAATTAATACACATTTGGCTTGAAAATTTATTAATTTCATTATTTAGTCTACATATTTAATGAAAATAAATGAATAACCTGACAGTGTTGACATTGTTATTGTTTTCAAGTCACAGTGGGATGGCATCTAAGCTTTGCAATGCAGTAGTTCCTCTGGGTACACAGTCCAAGCACTCACTTTAAGGCAGTTGTTTTCAAACTGCAGGTTGTGACCCAGTACTCAGTCACAGAAGGTAAGGCACTGGGTTGCGGCGGCTCTGGGCAGCACCAACCGGGCCATTAAAAGTCCCATCAGCGGTGCTGCCTGACTAAGGCAGGTTAGTCCCTACCTGTTCTGACACTGCGTTGTGCCCCAGAAGCGGCCAGAATCAAGTCCAGTTCCTAGGTGGGGCGGGAAGGGGGAGGGCATGGGGCTCTGTGTGCTGCCCCTGCCCTGAGCACCAGCTCCATGCTCCCATTGACCAGTACCCAGGCAATGGGAGCTGGGGCGGGGAGGGTGCCTGCGGGTGAAAGCTGCGCTGAGCACTTGTGCGCCTCCGCCTAAGAGCCGGACCTGCTGCTGGCCGCTTCTGGTGTGCAGCGCGGTCCATGGTGCCAGGACAGGCAGGAAGTCTGCCTCTGCACCCCCAGCTGCACACTGACTAGGAGCTGCCTGAGGTAAGACTGTGCCCCAATCCCCTGCCCTAGCCCTGTGCCCCCCCAAAACCCAGAGCCTGCTCCTGCACCCCAAACCCCTCATCCCTAGCCCTACCACAGAGTCTGCACCCCCAGCCCAGACCCCTGACTCCCTCCTGCACCCCAACCCCATGCCCCAGCCCTGAGCCCCCCCAAACCAAGAGCCCCCTCCTGCACCCCAAACCCTTCATCACCGGCCCCACCCTGAAACCTTCACCCCAACACTCTGCCCCAGCCCTGAGCCCTTCCCATGCCCCAAACCCCTCATCCCCAGCTCTGGGTCATGGGCATTAACCATTTTCTTCAGCTGGGCCGCCAGAAGAAAAGTTTGAAACTCACTGGGCTAAGGCACTTTCTAAAGACTCCCAGTGCGTGTCAATACAACCCCATTCCCTTTGTGTGCACCCAGCCGGGGGTTAATCTGCAATCCTACCTTCCTGGCGCACCCCAATGGAGCAGACCCTGCTCCGGGATTCCCGCAGGGGGAAGGGAGAGCAGCATTCAGCCCGGCCGCTCCGGGAGCACAGGAATGCAGCATCGGGGCCCTAAAGTAGCCGGACAAGGCAAAGGTGCAGGCGGGGAGATGCCCGGGAGCAGCGGTCCCAGAGCTGGAAAAAGTACCGGAGTCTTGCACGTCAGTAGAGCAGACACCCCCCAGCTGGCCGGGCCTCATGCCCAGCCCCTCCCTGCCCCGCCCCTGGGTACCCTAAGCCCCTTCCCAACTTGTTCAGGCTGCTAAACCCGCCAGGTGCAATACCCCCCGCCGCGTGC
Source organism: Chelydra serpentina (assembly GCA_037349315.1). Classification (NCBI taxonomy): domain Eukaryota; kingdom Metazoa; phylum Chordata; order Testudines; family Chelydridae; genus Chelydra; species Chelydra serpentina. The sequence continues at coordinate 26,542,459 of JBAIAC010000048.1, forward strand.
GCGTGCAGCCCCCGGGTACCTGGCGGCCGCCTGTGACTCAGGCAGGGGACGTCTTGCGGTGGCCAGGGAGTGACTCGTGCATTGAGGGATCCCGGGGTGGTCTGTGGAGGTCAGTCCCCCTCCCACCACCAGGGGCTGGGCTCGAGCATGCGCACGGGGCAGGAGGGGGTGGGGGAACGCTCGCACCTGCAGCTGGATGCCAGGAGCATGTGGATTCCCGGAACCAGGGCACCGCTTTTTGGCGTCCCCCAAATCTTGGCACCCTAGGCAACAGCCTAGTTCGCCTAGTGGTTGCACCGGCCCTGTATCCATGCTTCACATGATTGAGTTTGCAGGTGATCATCTTATGGACTTGGGTCGAGTGGATCTTGAGGATAAATTTGTGTTGGCTTCCCTCCGTCAGTTTTGGGAATCTTCACAGTAAATGTCAGCGAGTGCTGATGAAAGAATAAATAGAGGGCTTTGAGAGAAATTAAGGAAGATATACATATATATCAAAATATTCTGAGTACTTGGTGAACAAGTTATTTCAAACTATGTGCATGTATGATTTATAGGCTATTAAAAATTCATGATATTTGCTTGAATATAGGCTAGTTTTTCCAACGTTCTCAATGACTGTCTAGAGATTACCAGTCTTTTTTCTGGTAAATTCTTTTTTTCTCTTCCACACATCTAGTTTGTTGTCACTCTGTGTGTCCGTGATGTTTACTCGAGATTAATTAGTGGTCCTGAGGGAGACAGAGGAGAGAGAAGCGAACGGGGGTATCTGCCTAGAAAAAAGACTGGGATTTTCTGCTTGGTGGGTTTGGAGCGCTCAAGATAAAACATTTTATCATAGGTAGTATGCTATGTAAAAAATTCTTATATAGACTTATAAATCACATATGTCAAGGCTGATTCCCCACTCTGACACTTCGAGTGCAGAAGGTGGGGCCCCGCAAGGATTATAAAAATTAATACTGGCCACTCCAGGCTTGTACTAAACTCCCAAAGTTACAGTTTCTCTCTGGCCTTGGATGGGTAGATGCTGCCACCAGCCAAATGCAAAAAAACCACCCTTTGAAGCCAGAAAGGCACACTTGGGAATTCCTTCCTGTGGGGTACCCTCAAGCCCTTTCACACCCCCCTCCGGGGAAGAGCTGAGAAAGAAAAACAAAGGAAATCAGATGTTGCCACCAGCTAATTTAACAACATATGCACAAACCTCTTAGGACACCAAAAATCCAATCCTGTTCTTAAAAAAGGTAAAATTTATTAAAAACAAAAAGAAAAAATACATCTGGAACTTAGGCTTTTCCTAGATTTAAAAAACCCATTTACAAAATTTAAACATCAAGAAAAACCTTCCTGAGGTTCAGCTTAAAGGTTACAAGCAAAACAAAAAGCATTTGGGGTTAGCACAGAGGAGTCCACTAGCCATAAGAAATAAACAGAAATAAACCTAATTGCGTCTTTCTAGACATTCCTGATCTACTTACTCATTTGGGGGTTCCAAATAAGTAGTTCTAGGTATGATCTGATGATCTATGATCATACTTAGCTTAAAGCTTCTCATAGAATAACTGCTCCCTCTTTCCCGGAGAACCACAACACACAAAGGAGAAGTTTTTCCCCATTCTAAAAAGTTCTAGCCTTCCCATTGGCTCTTTTGGTCAGGTGCCTACACTCTTTCCTTTACCGGGGGGGGGGGGGGGGACTTTGTTAACCCTTTACAGGTAAAGCAAACAGAGAACAGCCACCAAGAGGAACTTTATAGCTAACTAGCTGGCTGGGTGTCCATAAAAGGGAGCTACCCCCCTCTTATTTATCACAACATATCATATGCATAATACATTGTATTTTATAGTATGGCAAAAGAAAAATCCCAACAATTCATTGTTTCGTAGCGAAAATTAAATCAGAATAAATATTTGTAAATATATTTTATATATAGTCTGGATAAACTTTGCATTTCCCTAACAAAATTTATCAAATGTTTTTTCATTTATTTATATGAAAAGAAGGATAATTTTCTTTATTCATCTTATAAAAAAATTATATATCCTCTCTTGTTTTCCTGTGAGAACATATATAAAATAGCACTAACTTTCACTGAAATATCCTGATAAAATAACACAGGTTTTTGGCATATAACATATTATTTGTTGTTGTATACATATATAATTATTAGTATTTATAATATAAAAATATTTTTACTGGTTTTTGAAAGCTATTTTGTTGCTTTTTTTTAGTCTAATGGTAAAAACTGCTCAAGAGAAAGGTCATTTTCACAACTGAAATATATCAAGAATGAATTGCGGACAACAATGCTGCAAGAAAAACTGTCTTCCCTAAGCATTCTGTGCATCGAAAGTGACAAACTCTGTAGTTTGAGGACATCATCAATGACTTTGCTCTCCAAAAATCACAAAAGAAAATGTTTTAAAATTCAGTGTTAAAATTAATGCGATGTACAAACAGACAGTGCATTTTGTACTGTTTCCATGAAGTAAGCTGGTCTGTGTAACTGTAACTGCTTTTGTGTTGCTGTCAAGGCTGATTCCCCACTCTGGCACCTCGAGTGCAGGAATTGGGGACCCACAAGGATTTTAAAAATTAATACTTGCCACTCCAGGCTTGTATTAAATTCCCAAGGTTACAGCTTCTCTCTGACCTTGGCTTGGTAAGGTCTGCCACCACCCAAATGCAAAAAACTTCTTTTGAACCCAGGAAGGAGCACTTGGGAATTCTTCCCTGTGGGGTACCCTCAAGCCCTTTTACCACCCCTCTGGGAAGAGCTGAGAAAGAAAACAAAGGCAATTAGCAGTGGCTATCAGCTAATCAAACAACATATGCACAAACCTCTTAGGACACCAAAAATCCAATTCTGTTCTTAAAAAAGGTAAATTTTATTAAAAACAAAAAGAGAAAAAATACATCTGGAACTTAGGCTTTTTGCTAGATCTTAAAAGAAACAATTACAAAAATTAAGCACCCAAAATAGCTTTTTGTGGGGTTCAGCGTAAAGGTTACAAGAGAACAAAAGCATCTGGGGTTAGCACAGAGGAGATCCACAAGCCAAAAGAAGAAATAAACCTGATAGCGTCTAACTAAAAATTCCCTATCCAAATTATTTCTTCTAGGTATGAAAGATGAATTTTTATACCTGGTTCCAGCCTAGCACAGCATTCCTGCTGCCCTCTGTTCCCTTCTTTTCTGGAGAGACCAACACACAAGCAAAGGGAAATTTGTTTCCCCCATTTTAAAAAGTTCTAGCCTGCCCTTTGGCTCTTTTGGTCAGGTGCCCACTCCTTTTCCTTTACCTGGGGAACTTTGTTAACCCTTTACAGGTAAAGCAAGCAGCAAACAGCCACCAAGAGGGACTTTATAGCTAACTGGCTTGCTGGGTGTCCATAAAATGAAGCGATACCCCTTCATTTATCACAGTTGCTGTAGATATAAAGTTTTCATATCTACTAATTAAGAAATCATAGACAAAATATGTTAATTTGAAACTATTTTATAATGCTAATAAGCATATTGCAAGATGTGTTTTAGTTAGATTATTATTCTACTCTTAGAACTTCACCTTTGTATATATGCAAATATAAAGCTTTCATGTTTATATATTCAATATCCTTTCTGTGAAAATAATAAATTCATTTTTTATGGTATGGGGCCTCTTACACTTGACATTGTTTAGGGCCTCAGAATGTCATAATCCATCTTTGCCTGATTCAAAGCCCATTAAAGTAAATGTTAAGATTCCTATAAAATTCAGTGGGATTTGGATTTTTGGGTCCAAAATTCATATAATGATCAAACATGCTATGAAGATAAACCCCACCAAACTGGCTGTCAGAAGGTGTACATGTAGCCCAGCTCACTGTAGTTTCTCCAAATTTCTGAGAATGGGGTAATTTCTATTCAACACCATCACCACTTTGTACAGGAATAATTATGAATATCAAATCAAAGGTCTCCCATTGGATTTGCCTAACACCAAGCAAACATAAATAGTAGTGTGAGGTTTATGCACTCTTTCCTAGCAGTTAGCCAGTTTTTAATCCATTGAATGTGTGCCGTATTAATTTTATATTGTTCTGTTTTTTTAATCAAAATGTTGTGTGTAGTGTTTGGAAATGGCTACTTATGAGGTGTGGCTCCTTTAAGAAACCAGGAAGTAGAAACCAGAATGGGAAAAGAAGGGGCCCTAGGGAGGAGGGGTCATGGAGAAAAGACATAAAGAGAGGGTTCCCATAAGACTCCTGGAATAAGGGTTTGTTCTTTCCATTTAAACCTGAGTGGTCTTCAAGTTAATGGAATACCACAGTGGTGATGAGGATGTCAGACCTAAGTGTGCCCCCGGCTACTGTACAATTCCCAGCCTCTGTGACCACACCTGCCCCATTCCTGAAGCTTCCAGGAAACCCACCCTTGCCATGGACCAGATGTATCACAGCATTTGGTGTGTTCTTGCTGGTTGCTGATCTGGAAGCTGCACCTGAAGCTCACTGGTGCACACTCCTACTCCACTAGGTACCGAAGACTTTCTGATCTTCTCCACTCTGGAGAGTAGCACATCATATCAGGAGGTGGGAAGGACACTAGCAGCACACTTTCACCCCACACCCAATGCTAGGCTCAAATGCATTACATTTCAGCAGTGAGCGCAACTCCCCAGGGGAATCAGTCTGCCCATTTGTAGCCAGCCTCCGGGAACTGGCAGTTACATGCACATTTGCATTCCTAACTGATGATACAATTCAGGATCAGTTTATGGAGCAGATTTCATCCCCACATTTGTGGGAGCATCTCCTGATGGAACCAACTTCCCTGACACTCCCCAGGGTGGTGGAGATTGGCTGTCAATTTGAACTTGCAGCCCAAAAGGCTCAGACCCTTTCCCAGACTCAGACCTCTCCGGGTTCTTCTTCAGGAGCATAATTCACACCGTCCACTGCTGCAGCCACCCCAGTACAACAGAGGTTCAGGTAAGCCTGTCACTGTCAGGGGCTCTGGGAGTGTCCAGCCCAGGGACAAATATACTGCTGATGTGGAAAACTTAACCCTTTTGCCAGATGGTGTCGCTCGGCCCCAGCTGTCACCTCTATGGATGACATTGGCTTCCTAGGCTGAGGTGGTCATCTCAGTCACACAGGACTGGGAGAGTTTTAAAATATGCCCCTGCCATTTAGCACATGTAGTGATACTACTGCTTGTGGACACAGAAGCACGAATCTCACTAATAAACTCCACCACATACCATAGATACTTTGCCTATTTTGCCTTGCAGACACTGCAGTCCACACTATCTGAATATGGCATTTTGAAAATCACTTTGCTGTGAATGGTGGATCTCCCCATAATGCATCGTCAATGAGACACGAGAGTGTTCCCATTTTGCATGGCCCTTTCTGGGGCCACCCTTCTCAGGCTGGGTCTGTTCCAGGCACAGGGCTTTAAAGTATTAGACTCTCAGAACACAAAAATCTACCTTTTGGGGAATGATTGGAAAGATGTTCTCCCGAGGTCTCCTCTGGTCTTGGCTGTTGCCATAACTATGACCATCAGCCAGAGATGGATCCACTGACCACCCCAATTATACAACCATTCCACACACCTTCCTTGGTGTTAAAGGATACCGTGGCCACAGAGATTTCCCTCTTGCTCAAGCAGGACACTGTATGTGATGCCTCAGCTGTTGCTCTTGGTGCTGTTCCTACCCAGATCTCCCAGGGGGGTGGAACACCCAGTGGCATTCACCTCCTGAGTGCGCATCTCAACTGAATAGAAATACTCGGCAGTGGAGCAGGAGGCCCTTACATGCATATGTGCATATGAAAGGTGGCATCGTTATTTGTATAGCCGCACTTTCGCATTACACATTGACCACAAGGCTACACTGTTAACACTGTCTGGGTCAAGGCACTGACCTCTTTTTAGTCATAGGTGGGGTGATTGCTTACCTCTGTACAACTTCTCAGTATAGTACCTTCCGGGTAAACTCAATCAGGTGTCTGATCACCTGTCCCAGGCTTTCCCTGACAAATCCACAGTTAGGGGGTTATGAGCTAGGATAACATCCAGCTGACCTCTCACTCCCAAATCATTGTTAGAGCCACTTATTGTTACAAGAAGTCCTCAAATATGTTCCTCAAGGTTGGCCAAAAACTGTTCCAGATTATTTGGGGGCTTAGTTTCACGTGAGACGTGAATTGTCATATAGGGCAATCCTGGTCTACTTTGGGGTTCCCAGGTGGTACCAGGGGCCATGTGGGCAGAGGTGCTGGTCACTGCCCGCAAAGGGCACCTTGGGATGGTATGTATGAAGCGGAGGTATCACACAATGGTTTGGTGGCCAGGAATTGATAGTCATTTTGAAGGATTGGTCAGAAATTTTGAACCATGTTTAGTTAGTGGTAAATCCTATAAGACAACCAGAGTACCCATGAGCCTTCCCCCGCTGCCACCTGGCCCGTGACAGTCCATACAAATAGACATATGTGGAGAGATAGCCCTTGCCCCGCAGTATCAGCAGTTTCTCTTAGTAGTCTACACACTTTTTTCCAAATGGCCAGAGGTATCAGCAAGCAGGGGGTCCAAGTTTGGATCATACCAATCAACTCCAATGCAGGTTACATGGCATACTGGAGTGATAATATATGAATTGCACAATGGGTCCCCTTGGCGTATGAGGTGAAGTGGTCTCGCAATCCCCATTTCACCATTAGCAGCTGAAGTGGTACTGCCTGCCCCAATGGAGGTTTTGTGGCTTCCTATCTTACCTCCACCTGCTGCTGATGTCCCAAGGGTGGTACAGAGACCTTTATGCTCCTGTAGGCCCCCATGTTGGCTAAAGCACATTGTAGAGTAACATCCAAAGGAATTACTGGAGTTGTGAATTTAAATGATATAATTTGCTATTGTATGGTTATACCAAAAACAAAATGTTTGGAGGGAGAAGTGGTTGGAGAGGAGTGTAGTATTTGGGAATGTCTGCTTATGAGGCATGGCTCCTTTAAGAAACCAGGACATAGAGTCTGGAAAGGGAAGAGGAGGAACCCCAGCAGGTCATGGAGAAAGACCCAGAGAGAGGGTGCTCATAAGATGCCTAGCATAAAAGTTTGTTCGGGTTTGCATTTAAACCTGAGTGATCTTCAAGTTATTGGAATGCCACATTGTGTGATTCCAAGTCAAATGCCTTACCGAAATCTGATTATATTACATCAACACTATTATCTTTATCCATCAAACCTGTAATCTCATCAGAAAAAGACCTCTGGTAGTTTGACAGGATCTATTTTCCATAAACCCATGTTGATTGGCATGAACTATATCAGTGGTTCACCCCACTGCATTTTGTAATTTTTGGGAAGCCACCATTATTCCTGCTTGACCCTCCCCCTTCCAGCCATAGTGCTCCATCCTCTCCCATACCCTCCATCCCCCTATTCCCCTCTTCTCTCTCCAGCCCAGACCTTCAGCTCCCTGATCCTTGTCCCCAGCCTCATTCCTCCTCCTTCCTCTTCCCTTTTCAGCCCATCAGCCCCCTGCTCCCACATCTCCCCAGCTCAACCCCCAAACTCCCTGCTCAGCTCCCACCAGCCTCCTTGCTCTTGCTCTGCAAGCCCTGCTCCATCCTGGAGTTCTCAGCCAGCCCCTCTAGCCTCAGGGCAGGGCTGTGATCACTACCAGGCTGCTGACTGTCAATGCGCTGGCTCCACACTGCTGCTGCCCGTATCCCACTCTTTCTGCTGATGCCTGCTATCACGAGGAAGTGAGAGTGCTGGTAGGGGGAAAATTTTCAAGGCATCTTCAACCCACCATTTTGGAAACACTGAATTATATTAATCTCCTTTCCTTCTTTATTAATTGATTCTCACACATCAGCTGTTCCATTATTTTGCTCAGGATCAATGTCAGATAATTACCCGGGTTGTTCTGATTACCCTGTTTAAATATAGGCACAATACTAGCTTTCTTCCAGTCTTCTGGAACTTCCCCAGTGTTCCAAACTTATTGAAATATCAACATTAATGGTCCAGAGACCTCCTTGTCCAGCTCTTTTAAAACTCTTGGATGTAAGTTATCTGGACCTGCTGATTTAAAAATGTCTACGTTTAATAAGTACTGTTTAACATCCTCTTGAATTACTCTTGGAAAGGAAAGTGTTTGCCAGTGCAAGACAGAAGCACATGAAAGAAAAAAGAAAAAAAAATCAGAGAAAAACCATGAAAGAAAAGGTAAAGAGCAAAAATGAAGAGAAGGGTAGTAGAAACTGATGAGATCTTGTATCCTGAGTAGATATACAGAGCATCAGTCTTCTCCATGCTACACATCAAATAGAGTTCTCAGTACTATTTTTCAATGGAAGTGAACAAAAAAATCCCTCTAGACTGGGCTGTACTGCTCTGGTTCGTTACAGATCAGGGCAAACATATCAATAGCCACCATACCAACAAACCAGGTTTGGGAACACATTTAACAGAACCGTACAGAATATTACCATTTCACAATACAAGCTTGAATATTTAAGGCTTCACAGACATCTTGAAGTGCAATTGATGTTAGACTTTTAAGAACTGAGTATTGTAGCTGGATTTTATTATTGGCAAGTTTGCATATTATGCACTACCCCAATAAATGACAATAATAGTCAAATATAGGCAGTCTTTAAAATGGTCTTTAATATTGTGCCATATTCTCTCATTTCATTTTTCCTCTCCTTACATACATTATTATTTCTGGTTATGAATGCTTTGTAGTAGTATGTGTTGTGTAGTTGTGATGGGTTTTTTCCCAAAAAAACTTATGCATTCAGCTTTATTTATGTGGAAACTGTCCAGTTTTCACTCCTTTCCTTCTTCCTTGTAAATTCTTGAAGGAGACACAATTTCCAGAACAAATACTGTAAATAAATACAAAATCTCTCATATTTAACCAGTAATCACCAAAATACGTAGATCTATCTATCCTCAATGCTGTTTCAGTTAAATGAGAAGCCTCAATTTAACTATTTCAGGGCTTGTCTACACTACAAAATGAAGTTGACTTTATCTAATTCAACCTTGAGCCCCCGAAATAATTAAGTCGATTGTGCATGGCCACACCATGCTCATTGTGTCGATGGAGTGTAGGATGACTAGACAGCAAATTTAAAAAATTGGGACGGGGTGGGGAGTAATAGGAACCTATACAAGAAAAAGACCCCAAAATCGGGATTGTCCCTATAAAATCGGGACATCTGGTCACCCTAATAGAGTGCATCCTCACTTGCAGACCCTTCATTGAGGCACAAAGCAGTGCATTGTGGGTAGCTATCCCAAAGTGCAACTTGCCTCAGTGTGCTTTGGGAAGTTTGTGCAATGCCTCATGGGACCAACACATTGTTGCAGGGGAGAATGGGAACATTGCGGCGGCATTCCGTGATGCACTGTGCTCCCTCCCTCACATCAACAGCAAACAACCCAGTGGTTTTTGCGCCTTAAAACCACCGCATGTACACCATAACCCCAGAAGTATGGAGCCTGCTTAGTTGTGCACTCTTGCTGTGAGCATCTCAAACACCTCGCGCCTTCTTCTGCAGTATTTCCAGAGCTGAAGTAGGGTCCGACGCCCGGAACATAGCGATAACCTGCAAGCAGCCTTGCTGCAAGCCATTGATCATTTTTTTTCACAGTTACGGATGGCAGTCACAGAGCAGCTGCACTCTGTTGAGCACCGTTTCTGGTCCCATGAAATAAGCACTGACTGGTGGGACCGCATCATTTTGAAGATATGGGATGACGAGCAGTGGCTGCAGAACTTTCGAATGCAGAAGGCCAACTTCCAGGAACTTTGTGCAGAGCTTTCCCCTACCCTGCAGTTCAGCAACACAAAAATGGGAGCTGCTCTGACAGTGGAGAAGCAAGTGGTGATCACTATTTGGAAGCTTGCAATGCCAGACAGTTACCTGTCAGTGGGGAATCAATTTAGAGTAGGTAAATCAACCATGGGAGCTGCTGTGATCCAAGTGTGCAGATCCATTAATCGACTTCTGCTACGAAGGGTCGAGAGTCTGGGAAATGTGCAGGACATAGTGGATGGTTTTGCCGCGATGGGTTTCCCTAATTGCAGTGGGGCAATAGATGGCACGCATATCCCCATCTTGGCACCAGACCACCTTGCCAAAGAGTACATAAACCGAAAGGGACACTTTTCAGTGGTGTTGCAAGTGCTGGCGGATCACAGGGAGCGTTTCACCAACATCAGCGTAGGATGTTCGGAAAGATTCATGACGTGAGCATCTTTAGGAACTTGGGTCTGTTCAAAAAGCTGCAATCCGGGACTTTTTTTCCAGACCACAAAATTAACACTGATGATGTTGAGATGCCTATAGTTATCCTGGGGGACCCAGTCTACCCCTTGCTCTCGTGGCTCATGAAGCCATACATCGGCCGTCTGGACAGCAGTAAGGAAGGGTTCAACTATAGGCTCAGCAAGTGTAGAATGGTGATTGAATGAGCCTTTGGTCATTTGAAAGGGCGCTGGAGACGTTTACTAACAAGATTGGACCTTAGTGAAGAGAAATTCCACGTGGTTATAGCTGCCTGCTGTGTGCTCCATAATATCTGTGAAAAAAGGGGGGAAATTTTCCATAGGGATGGCCAGTTGAAACAGATCAGATGGCAGCCATTTTTGAGCAGCCAGATACCAGGGCAATAAGAAGAGCACAGCAAGGGATGCTGCGTATCCACGAGGCTTTGAAAAGCCATTTCAATAATAAGTCACAGTAATGCAAGCTGCTTGTCTGCATTGTGCTTTCCCAAACCTTCACCTGGCTTGTATCACTGTCCCTGTAAAGCTAACCCTCCACTCTCGCCCAAGCCCACTGCTTCTACTCAATAAAGAACATTTATTTCTTGAATCCATGTACTTTATTTAACAAACATAAGTAAAGAGGGAGAGCAGAAAGAAAAGGTAACCTTGGGGGGAAGGGGTTGTAAAGTTGGAATGGGAGAAACATTTTGAGCGGTGTAACATAACACCGCATTCCAGACCATCAAAGGTCTGTGAATGGGCGCCATCTGTTCCTTGTACCCTCTCTTCCTGAGTTAAGTGAAAGGGATAATGGACTTTTCGCTCACGCCTCATGGAACGCTTGGGGAAGGGTGATTCTCCACAAGGTGATTCTGGCTGGCTGTCCATCAGGGTCTGCAAAGGGACTCTACCATCCTGCTTTTGTTCCTGCTGATCAACCAGATGCCTCAAAATGTCTGTTTGGTCCCTCATAATCTGAAGCATCTCATCCTGCACTGCACGCTCTCGCTCATTGGAAGATCTCCTGTTCTCCATGTCCATGTTTAACTTCTCGGACAGTGAAATCCTCCACGCTCTCAGCTTTGTGTCAGCTGCATGGTTTGATGATCCAGAAAGTGGGGGGAGGGTGGGTCTACATGCCCTTTTTTTCCATGTAAGAGCACTTTTAATGAGAACTTCCCCCGTTTCCCCTAGGTGACTGTATGTGATATCAGTCTCCTGAGGGTAACAGAGGCAGAAAGGAAGGAGATGCTGCAAGCATCTGGGAATAGACCCGGTCCCTAAGCTGTGTACCACAATGATGCCTGCAGAATTAATTCAGGAGTTTTGCTGGAAAGTGTCCTACTATGGTGGAAGAAATAAGACTGCCCTGCCCAGAAACCTTCAGCAAAGGATTGCAGAGTACCTTCATGAAAGTTTCCTAAAAATATCCATGGAGGATTCCCAGGCTATCCCAGTCCACATAAACAGTCTTTTCCAGGGGCTACCCTCTGCATAGCTGGAGTGGCCTCCTGTAAGCAGAGAAGCACAGCATCTCGTTTTTTCTTCACAGTAAACATGCAATATCACCAAATGTGTGTGCCCACTAAAGTTTAACTGGACTTTCATTTTAACTGTATACTCACTAGAGGTGCCTTCCCCAGCATCACGGTGGGACACCGTGCTGTCCTGAGACCCAGGAAAAAATATTTCCTGGCTGTCGAGGAATCATAGAATCATAGAATCTCAGGGTTGGAAGGAACCTCAGGAGGTCAGCTAGTCCAACCCCCTGCTCAAAGCAGGACCAACCCCAACTAAATTATCCTAGCCAGGGCTTTGTCAAGCCTGACCTTAAAAACCTCTAAGGAAGGAGATTCCACCACCTCCCTAGGTAACCCATTCCAGTGCTTCACCACCCTACTAGTGAAAAAGTTTTTCCTAATATCCAACCTAAACCTCCCCCTCTGCAATTTGAGACCATTACTCCTTGTTCTGTCATCTTCTACCACTGAGAACAATCTAGATCCATCCTCTTTGGAACCCCCTTTCAGGTAGTTGAAAGCAGCTATCAAATCCCCCCGCATTCTTCTCTTCTGCAGGATAAACAATCCCAGTTCCCTCAGCCTCTCCTCATAAGTCATGTGCTCCAGCCCCCTAATCATTTTTGTTGCCCTCTGCTGGACTCTTTCCAATTTATCCACATCCTTCTTGTAGTGTGGGGCCCAAAACTGGACACAGTACTCCAAATGAGGCCTCACCAGTGCCGAATAGAGGGGAATAATCACGTCCCTCGATCTGCTGGAAATGCCCCTACTTATACAGCCCAAAATACCGTTAGCCTTCTTGGCAACAAGGGCACATTGTTGACTCATATTCAGCTTTTCGTCCACTGTAACCCCTAGGTCCTTTTCTGCAGAACTGCTGCCCAGCCATTCGGTCCCTAGTCTGTAGCAGTGCTTGGGATTCTTCCGTCCTAAGTGCAGGACTCTGCACTTGTCCTTGTTGAACCTCATCAGCTTTCTTTTGGCCCAATCCTCTAATTTGTCTAGGTCCCTCTGTATCCTATCCCTACCTATCCCTAATGGCACAGAGAGTACACTTACAAAGTTTGTAGATGATACCAAGCTGGGAGGGGTTGCAAGTGCTTTAGAGGCTAGAATTACAATTCAAATTGATCTGGACAAAGTGGAGAAATGGTCTGAAGTAAATAGGATGAAATTCAATAAGGACAAATGCAAAGTACTCCACTTAGGAAGGAACAATTAATTGCACACATACAAAATGGGAAATGACTGCCTAGGAAGGAGTACTACAGAAAGGGGCCTGGGGATCATAGTGGATCACAAGCTAAATGTAAGTCAACAGTGTAACAATGTTGCAAAAAAAGCAAACATCATTCTGGGATGTATCAGTAGGAGTGTTGTAAGCAAGACATGATAACTAATTCTTCTGCTCTAGTCAGTGCTGATAAGGCCTGAATTGCATTACTGTGTCCAGTTCTGGGCGCCACATTTCAGGAAAGATGTGGTCAAATTGGAGAAAGTCTAGAGGAGAGCAACAAAAATGATTAAAGATCTAGAAAACATGACCTATGAGGAAAGATTGAAAAAAAAAGGGTTTGTTTAGTCTGGAGAAGCGAAGACTGTTTTCAAGTACATAAATGGAGGAAGGAGAAAAATTGTTCTTGTAAACCTCTGAGGACAGAACAAGAAGCAATGGACATAAATTGCAGCAAGGGAGGTTTAGGTTAGACATTACGAAAAACTTTTAGTGTAGTTAAGCATTGGAACAAATTGCCTATGGAGATTGTGCAATCTCTGTCATTGGAGGTTTTAAAGAACGAGTTAGACAAACATCTGTCAGGAATGGTCTAGGTCAGTGGTTCTCAACTGTGGTTCACTGCTTCTTCAAGGAAAGCCCAACGCGCCGGGCCGGTTTGTTGACCTGCCGCGTCTGCAGGTTCGGCTGGATGCGGCTCCCACTGGCCGCGGTTCGCCGCTCGAAGCCAATGGCGGGACGCGGCACGGGCCAGGGAATGTGCTGTCCGCTGCGTCCCACAGCCTCCATTGGCCTGGAGCGGCGAACCGCGGCCAGTGGGAGCCGCGACCGGCCGAACCTGCGGACATGGCAGGTCAAGAAACCGGCCTGGCGCGCCAGGGGCTTTCCCTGAAGAAGCAATGGACCACAGTTGAGAACCACCAATCTAGGAATTATGTAGTCCTGCCTTGAGTGCAGGGGACTGGACTAGATGACTTCTCGAGGTCCCTTCCAGTTCTGCATTTCTATGATTCTATGAACAGAACAGCACATGTATTCAATCAGATTTAACCAACCCAGCTTGGAATTTTTTTGCTCACAGTGATCTGCAAGCCCAAGAATTATTGGCAGAAATTTTTCAGCAAATTTGAATAAGTAAATTTGAGAAAATCTTGAACTACTCACTGATTATTGCAAAGAAAAAATATAGACAAACATTACAATCACCATTATGAATTATTTGATATTAAATGCATCATTGAGATTGAAGCTATTAAGGCACTGGTAACACAAGCTGAACTGAGAGCTTTTTGACTGTGAAATAACATTGTAGATAAAATAAGGAACCATATTTAAAAATTCTAAGAGCCACATTTAAAATGCATATATACATATGGATTTGCCTTTGTGTCTCTTAAACTACGAGTGAATACTCTTTTTCCTAGAGTGGATAATGCATGGACACTGACGCATAATTGATTGGCACTACTATCTCCTCCTTTAGATAGCTCACACTTGTTATTTTTTCGTCTGTTCCATGCTGCAGAAAGTCTTTGATTTTTGGAGGTTGCTACTCAATAGCTTGCTAACTGTCAACATGTTCTGTTCATGAACAGAAGAAGGATTTGTAGTAAGGTGTTAATGTTCTAAAAAATACAGGTTCTGGGTTTCTCTCTCTCTCTCCTCCTTTCCAGTGTTTTCCATTTCAATAAAGAATGCTATTGCTTGCCTCGTCTGTACTTTCTGTTCTAAACACTGGACCAAAGGGATAGAGCAACGACTATTTTAAAACAATTTTACAGTAATCAAACATCTCCTCTGCCACATTAAAATCACCCAACACCAGGAAATGTTCATGTCTGTTTTTCAGAGACTGCAACTACTTCAGTGGGGCAAAACAGGCCTCCACGGCCAGTCTGTACTCCTAGTACTTCCCCTACTGTGATTAGGGCATCCCATAATGACAACAATACACCAGTTCCATTGGATCAAATGATAATTACACAGCAACTCCCATTACAGTTATTATACTCACCTGATAATCATGCAGTTAACTTGTGTCATCATGGTGATGCTAGAAATGAAGTAGCAAACTAATTTTGGCATAAATATACTGTATGGCCCAATGACTATACCCACCCAGTCTTGGGGGTCAAGCTGATTATCACTGTATATTCACACTGTCATTTCATGATGTGTTTCTAGTGTTCATCCTTGCCACGGTTAGTTAAAACAGTTTGTGTCAAATGACACTATCCTGGACATACCTTATGGAACTAAGTTAAACCTTATTGAATTAAGTATTTTAGGAGTCCATTGTATTAAAAATGCAATTGTTTATGTTTTATTGTAGAATTGTAGGTAACTGTTAGAGGAGACATGATTACTGCAAACTCCAGGAAGTGTTAGGAACTGCAAAGGACTTTTGGGGACAATACAAGACAAGTGAATTTCCTAGAAAATACTTGGGGTGAGGGGAATGCAAATGACCCAACCCCCATTTTTGAGGCTTTGCTTTAAGCAGAAAAGTCTGGCTGATTACCTTTTCACAGGCCTGCTGAGAGCAATTCTGGGCCCCACGGCAGAACAGTCAATGGGTGCTCTTCCAGCACCGCTAGGGCTTCCACATGCCCGCTGGGTTGCCTTCGCTGCTGCTGGTACCACCCTGCGTGCGCCTAGGAGCCCTGAAGCCCACCCAGGTGATTTAAAAGGGCCTGGGGCTCCCAGCCTTTGCCATCGCTGCTGCGGTAGTGGCAGCTAGGAGCCCCGGGTCCCTGGGCAATTGCCTTCTTTGCCCCCATCAGCGGGCCTGCCTATTCACAGTCTCTTCAAAGGCCTGTTCACAGCTGAAACTGTGAGGAACTTGTGACAACAGGAAAAACCCTTCGGGGGTTTGAAAGACCAATCACCATCCAGAGCCCATGTTGGAGTTGGGTGATCTCTGGTAAGCTTATTAGCATGCATGTAGGTGCTGGTATTGTTTTTAATATGTTTTCTCTGTAATACTTAAACCTTACGAATAAAAACTGTGCTCGCTTAGAAACAGCTGTGTATTAACTTGCTACAAAACCAAGTTTATGGCCATATTTTATGTCAAAATACCTTGAGCCACATCTTTCCCATTACAAACCAACAAACTGCATTCTAATTAGAAAAATATTCAGATTTGGTGCCTGATTTCCAGTTTAACTATGATTTAATTACTATTTAATTGCTATTTCAGGAGGTATTTGCTCTGTGTAATGCACAGTATTACACCTTTTGATGTGCAAGAAATAATCTTTCAATAAAGTTTAAAGTGTACCTATGCTAATTAGAAATTACATTAAGGAACTATTCACATGTATGTGTGTCATATTAGTGCTGCTTTTCCTTTTAAATATCAAATGTTTGCAATTGCACAACCATTATGTTTCTGATGTACCAATACTCTACTGCAATTATGTGAATACAATTGTCCCAGTACTTAAGATGACTCTTATTATAAATAAATGGTAGTCACAAAAAAAGTATTTTTTCTTTAGCTGAGCACCACAATCTATCTATATTTCAGCACATATCATTCTCTCGGTCAAAGCAGAAATTTCAGAAATAAAAGCCAGACTTTTTAACCACAAGATGTGAATCACATCACGTTAGCAAGGAAACCAAAAGGTTTAAGATGATGCATATTCAGAAATAACAAATAACAAAGATAGTAAAGTCTGTCATGCTAACTACAATTTTTGAGAAATTCTATAGTAAGCGTTGGTTACTCTGTGGACAAACTAAATATTACAGGCTGCTTGTTAACCAGGTAAATTAAGTTTTTCCTGTAAGAGTATGTTAACCACTACTCGTCTTTTTGAAGAGTCAATCTAGACTGTATGTTGAATGTATTCATAAAAATGGTATTTAAAATTGTACTGCATGTCTTTTTGTGTGGCATGGAACTGTTCTTTACATATGTTTATGTTCTAATACTACCACTCTCTGATTATGGATTTGCAGTCTTTATATACAATAACGTGTATTTTTATGCTCATTTCCACTTTCTATTCACATTCCTCTTTGAACTCCTCCACCATCTTGTTTCACCACATCACATTCAAGCTTCTTGTCCTCACCGATAAGATCCTTCACAACTCTGTCTCTCCTACCTTTCTTTGCTTATTGTGTCTTTGCAACATCCCTTGTCCCAGCGTTGGGGAACCAAAAACAGGTCTCTAAGTGATAGTACAGAATAGAAGGATGGGACTCTTTTCTGTGGACTTTCATTAACATTTTTATTCCTTCAGCGTGAAATTTGTTTCACATGAATAAAATCCAGATAAGTGAGCTGTAGGGGGTGAAATGCTATGGAGCCAAAAATCTATCCCCCTAACCAAGGTCAGGGTTAGGGACTGAAGTGCAGCTACACATGGCAACTACTTATGGGCTTATGTGAGAATTAAGGGCCATTGTATCCATGTGATCATAGATCCTATGGCCCCCTCCCCTGGCCCACTTGTAGCCTATACTGGGGGTAATCTCCTCAACCAGTAACCTCTCACCCCTTTCCTCAAGCAATCTCACCACAGCATAAGTGGTACAGAGGGCCTTGCTTAGTCCCGTCATACCAGGATTAGTACATTCTTAACAGAACTCAGTACAACTTAAATGCAGTTACAAAAGTTTCTCAGAATCATCTGAAAACATAAGTAAAAGGGCTCAAATGGGCAACATATTACAATGTATTTATTATGTTGAAGAGGAAAGACACTTTTACTACTGCATTTCTTTCTTCTCCCAGAAACTATACATTCTAAACAAAAGCTCCTGGCTTTCTTGGGGAACCAGGGCTGGATGTCACAGGGCGGAAGCTTCTGTGGAGGTTGGGGAGAATGAAGATCTTTAGTGGAAGCTTCCTCCCTACCGCAGCTGCCTCACATTCAGGCCAGGCCTCCGTGTATAAAGTGTCTCCCCCCAGGCCAAAGGAATGCTATGTGAAGACCCCTTAACTCTTCCATGGTTAACTCCTCAGGCCAATCAAGATTGTGGGTGTGGGTGTGGGTGTGTGTGTGTGTGTGTGTGTGTGTGTGTGTGTGTGTGTGTTGGCCCCTCAAAGCTGGCAGCAATAAAAGGATGGATTCAGATGTGTAGGTGAGAAAGAGAACAACGAATGTCTGTGAGTGAGATAAAGAGACCCAGAATAGGATGGAAATAAAAAGTAGGGATTTGTTTGTTTAAAGAAAAAAAATCAACTAGAGTTCTTTTCCCCCTGAAAATTCAAAAATCTTGAGCTACAAGGCCTTTCTCCCCCCTCCCCCTGAAATCTACCCCTATCAGAAAAACTAAGAGGCTTGCCAGGATCTCCTTCTCAGTACAGCAAATCATTTTCGAGTGCTAACATGCAGGTCACTGGTGATGCCTCTTTAAAACTATAAATCTTTCCAGGTTCATTTTACAAGAACTGCGGTCTAGGTCTGTGGCTTCTTCATTGCTGGGGTGGTTTCACC
The DNA here is from genome assembly GCA_037349315.1 of Chelydra serpentina. Lineage (NCBI taxonomy): Eukaryota > Metazoa > Chordata > Testudines > Chelydridae > Chelydra > Chelydra serpentina. Next base: position 26,560,956 of record JBAIAC010000048.1, read on the forward strand.
TTTAATTAATGGTGGGAGGTGGAGTCCTTCACCAGGTCCCAGCTGCAGCACTGACAGTCACAGGGGGCCATGGAAGCTTTGCAGAGAAGTCACTGCTAAACTCCAGCCCAATTTTGCCACTCTGATTCTTCTTCCCCTCACTACCTGTTCAATGCTTCCCTTTTCCACTTCTACCACAGCCTTCCTCTGCTGCCCTTCTCTCTTACTCTTCCCCCAGTCTGACTAACCACCCAAAGCTTTTCATTATTATTATTTGTAAAGATGCAGTCAACATATAGTTTAAATTATAAACATGGGGAGAGGGAATTGGGGACATTTAGGAGAGGGCTCCTGCCCAGCGACTCCACTACAGCGGCATCCAGGCCCTTCCTTAAAGAAAGAATAGCAATTCTAATTTATTATTACCATATCATTCGGACTCTCATGGACATCTGAAATTGAAAATTTGTCTTCAGAACTCTTCTGTAGACATGAGAAAGCTTGATGTGCAGGTAAAGGGAATCTGTGCATAGCCACAGCAGGACAGATAGTCAAAGAAGCATTGATGAATGTTCTAAGAGAACAATTTTTATGCTGGTACTGAGTAGAGAAAGATAAGCCCAAACCAAAAAACACAGATGCAAACATCCTTGAATTTTGGAAAAATTCAATTCTGGATCCAAACACTCTGACTCATCTCTAGTCTAGAGAATTTGATCTGAGGAATACAAGATGACTTGGGAAGGCTAAATATGTAGATTTCTTGTCTCAAGACACCAGGTTTTCTTTAACAAAACTGAGCTACAGTACATATAACAATTAGGACTCAGAAGATAACAAACATGAATTTGTTTAATAAAAAACTCAATTAGCTTCACTTTTTTAATTTAATATTTATGCCCTTCATTGCTTTTACATATTTGAGGGCAAAAACCAAAGCAAACAAACAAAATGAAATTCAACAGAATTCTGCCAGCAGCAGCTAAAGTTTGGATTATCGATGCACGCAGACAGGTCAAGTACTGTTGCTGTTTCACATCAACTTCTTCTGTTTTACTTCCATATTTCGAAAGCTTCCCTTTGGTACAGAACACATCTGTTTGTATCTGACAATAACAGAAATGATCAATTTGGAATGCGGGGAAGGTTCGCCTCACAAAATAAGTGCACAAAATAAGTGCAGCTTTCTGCTGGCCAGCTTGCCACAGGGTACAACATGATGGGGAATATGTGCTGTTGCACTTGCCATTACTGAACAAACAGAAAACTTCTCTTAAGACAGGACCTCAATGCTAGCTGGAGACTATATGTGAACCTAACAAGTTAAGTATTCCCAGCTGACATCAGTCACTGATTTACAATATTGAAGATGGGCCCATGGGTCCAGCTGATCGGGGCAGGGCAGCTATAATCTAGCATCATTCTGACTTGCTAAGTGCAGAACAGAAATTAAAAAAAAATTCTCCATATCCATAATTACCCTCTGACAAAGAGAGAGAGCGAGCGAGCGCGAGACAGGGTGAAATCCTAGCCCTGTTTAAGACAATGGGAGTTTTGCCATGGTCTTCAATGGGATCAGGATTTCACTCTACATACCTACCATTGTGCTTCCAGTGCATTATGCAATTTATTGGAAGTGAAATTAGAGCTGCCTAAACATGTGAAATATCCTTAGACAGGTTTAAAATAACTAATCATGAAAAGGTTGCAAGACATACTACTAATAGAAAATCAATGTTACAGAAAGTGCTTTGGCAATTATATTTTCTTCAGACTATGGAGAGAGAATAGGTACATTTTCAGTGTGATGTACAGTGATTAAGTGAACACCCTTCGTTATTAATGAGTCGTGTCTCATTCTCTGGGAAGGGCACTGAGGAAGTACCTCAGGCTATACAGTTTGAGGCAAGAGAATTTGGAAAATCTAGGTATGAAATGTTTATTTAATCTTGAGTTAATCAGACCAGGAGTTCACCCAACATGTTTTAATATTTTGTGGGCAAGGAAAAATAAGAACATAACTACCATTTTCTTTTAGTAATTGTATAAATGAAAATGAGCCATAGAAGCCAGAAAGCAGGGAGTGTGGCTATTAAAACACAAAGTATGGCTACATAATACAGGGGTTAGCAATAGTATTCAGAAATCTAAACATACTACTGATTTCTTGGGGCTGGTACTGTCAAAAGACTTTGGCATACTCTGAATGTATCAAGCAGAGAGATGGTAGTATTTTTCCTATTTCATTCAGTGAGCTTTGAAAGGTTCAGTAGGTGCAATTGACTGGAGAATTACTGTTTTTTTAAAACAAGCTTTTTAACATTCATATGTAAGAAGCCATAGAACAAAATTACTAAAGCTTGTAACTTGTTTACTGTGAAACTCCTTTGTCTTAATCATCTCTGATAATAATAGGGCAAATGTGTCAAGGAAGGGGAACTGGATCATATTCCATGTGTTCACACTTCCTTAATTTACTTGAACATTACTTCATACAGGGTTTGAATTGGAGGGGAAAAACTGGTTGATATGCTCCACTCTTTATCCCCCATCAAGGACACAACTGGCCTTAAGACTCTTCCCCTTGTCCCAGTCCCAGATTTACACCTTACATGCCCCCTGGAACAGCATCTTCAGTGCGCCCCCTGCCTACAACTGATTTTCATGTTGCACAGTTTTAGAGAGGTAAGGCGCCCCTACAACACCAGCACCCCTAGGCACGTGCCTAATGTCCCTAATTGGCAATCTGGCCCTGCCCAGTCCCACAGACTTCCCCTTTCCCCCCTGATGGGGGGGAGGGAAGGGGGAATATATCAATTTTACACAATAAATAAAAATGTAAGAACCTTAAGGTTGTGTACCTCTTCTTGATTTCCCCACCTGGTTTCCCCTACAGCTTTATGACCTTCATCTCATCTTCCTTTTTCATTTTTCTCCTTTCATCTTCATGTCATTTTCTTTATTTTTCTGTCAATTTTTTTATTTACTTGCTCTCTTCCTCTTTTTCTGTCTCCCCCCACCGACAGCACATTTGTCCAGGTCCCACCCTCAAACCATTCTTTGTTTCTGGTTTGTCTCTTTTGATCCTTATCCCTAACTAAAGGACAGTTGATAGAATGCTATAACTTTGGATCAGTTCATTATGTTAGGTTAGGTCTACACTAACCCCCCCTGTCGAACTAAGATACGCAACTTCAGCTACGTTAATAACGTAGCTGAAGTCGAAGTCTCTTAGTTCGAACTTACCTGTAGTCCACATGCGGCGCGCAGGCTCCCCCGTCGACTCCGCCTGCTCCGTTCGCAGAGCAGGATTACCGGCGTCGACGGGGGAGCACTTCCTGGTTCGATTTATCGCGTCTAGACAAGACGTGATAAATCGAACCCAGAAGATCGATTGGACTCCTCCGACGCGACGGGTAAGTATAGACGTACCCTTAGAGTCCTTATCATTTATATACAAGAAGCACGTATAACTTTAAGCATGTGACTAGTTCCATTGAAGTCATATGCTTAAAGTAAAATGTACTTAAGTGCCTTGCTGGATAAGGTTTTATCAGCACAGCAATTTGTGCTCTAAAAATAAACATGCAAAATAAATACATCACTCTTGTTCTCTGGCCGGGCTGGGAGGTTCGCCTCCAGCTGCAGTGTAGACATATTCGCTGGGACCACTGCATCTGCACAACTCCTCACCTAGGGGACAGGAAGTAGGGTGTGCCTTTAGCAGCAAAAGGATCACTTTTAAATGGGGGGGATAAGACAGGATGTAGTTTATGTATCAGAGTTGAACAGGAAATCTGAAGGGAGAATACTTTAAACACTGGTCAGTGCCAAATAAGCAACTAGAAAGAACATATTTTATCTTCTATCATATGTAGAAATTGAATGATGGTGATTTCGCTGCATAAGTATCCTCTAGTAATGTATGAAGCTATCAAGATTGCCATTCAAGATGCTTCAAAACAACATTGTGGGTAAAGACTGAAAGTGTGAAGAAAGCTGCATTGGGATATTTTCAGGAACTTTATTTATATTTCCTCCAGGATACCAATAGAGTATAACCATTCATTGATTGGATCATCACATATTTAAGGTAGCATAGATAAGGTATGAATGTGAGTGATTTTCTTTTTAACCCAATAAGACCCGTTGGCAGTGCAGTTTTTGGTACACGTGAAAAGCAAACTTTTAATGAGGTGTCAGAAGCTGCAAAATGATCTTTATAATATACCAGAACATGAATAACCACGCCTATTCCAGAGGTGGGTTTTTTACAGCTCTGATTGTTTATCAGTCAGTGTATGACTGAATACATTCTTTGCACTATTAAAGTTAACATTTTGAATAATTTGGTCTCATACAAATAAAAATCTACCTTTAGAAAGCTGAATTAGTCAAAACAATCAAGGCTCTTTTAAAACACAAATATGTAGTGTGGATCATAATAAACACAACTATGTTCCTACCTTATGTCCTCTAATAAAATTCCAGCAAAAAGGTGAAAATAGTTCAATTCAGTTCACTCTTGAATATACAGTACAATAGGCCTCAATGTGAGCAACTAAAAACAGACAGAGAAAGCCAATCCTGTTAATGGAATATTCTTTCATGTAAATAAATGATTTGCCTACTGTGAAATGCTAGGCTTTTCCGTTCAATGTTTTGGGGTGGAATGTTCCTGTCCGGGTTCCCTCCCCACTCTAAACTCTAGGGTAAAGACGTGGGGACCCGCATGAAGAGCCCCTAAGCTTATTTCTACCAGCTTAGGTTAAAACCCCCAAGGTACAAAATTCCCTGCACCCTGAGAAATGCTTCTGTCGCTGCCACCATCAAGTGTCTAACAGGAATCCAGGAAAGGAATCACTTGAACTTCCCTCCCCCCCAAAATACTCCCTCAAGCCCGTACACCCCCTTTCTTGAGAACAATCTCCCAACCAATTGGTTACACAGTGATCTAAAAAAACCCACCCCCGGGGTTTTTAACACCATAGAAAACAGTCAGCTTCTTAAAAGAAGGATTTTATTAAAACAAAGAAGGTAAAATCATCTCTGTAAAATCAGGATGGTAACTAATTACAAAGTACTCAATTTCCAAACTCAGAGGGATTCCCCCTCTGGCAAAACGTAAAGCTACAGAAAAAACAGGAATAACCCCCCACCCGCTCTAACGCAGGGAACACACCAAGCAAAATAAACAGAAATCTACTCGCTATGCTATCTAAACTTACTTTAGAAAAGTGAGTACTGGTGAGGAGACTGATTTTCTGTAGGTTCTTTCTGTCTTCCAAGATCACTCTGGGTCTGACAAAGAGCCATACACAAAGCTTTTCCCCCTCCCAAGATTTGAAAGTATCTTGTCCCCTTATTGGTCAGATGCCAGCCAGGTCAGGTGTCAGTCTGGCTACCTGTATTTCTTAACCCTTTACTGGTAAGAGGATTTTATAGCACTGCATTAGACCCTCTCCCCCTTCCCTTCATTTATGACAGTTCCCTTCAGCAGAGGTTTTCTTTCTTGAATGGATAAAGAATGAGGACTGACAACACAATGCAACAAATGATGTACATTTGTTACACAAAGCATGATTCCTCATAGGGAAATGAATATAACCCATTTTCAAATAACTTGTCTAATCTGCCATCATGGCAGAATTTTAGTAGGCAAAAAAGCTCAAGCCAAATATTTTAAGGGAAAATTAAGTAATGTCTAACTTGATTTGATAAAAATCTTTTGAATTCCTATCTTCTCTTTTGCATAATTTAGTAATGAACCTCCGGGGTGGCTCAGAGGATAGGGTAATGAGAGTCAGTCTTTCCCCTCTAGATTGTTGCTTTAAATCCAGCCTGGGGCAGATGAGATTGAAGGTTACAATCCAAAGGCTAGCACATGCAAAATGATGTGTGATTCTCAGTTACTTTCCTAATTGACTTAAGCTAAAATTAGTTGTCCAATATCTGTATCCGAGTATGAATGTTGGGCCAGATCCTGTCACCTGCTGTGCTTCATTTGATCTTGATTACCCCAGAATAAATCAGCAGCGATTCCACCAAAATCAGTTAAATAAATTTCAATTTACACTGAAATACCTGAGATCAGAATGTAGCCTATACAACTTTACTGATTTTTGTGCCACTGAATTAATGCAAACTAAATTTCATATATTTTGTAACTACAGTTAATGCCATTGGCCCAGGCTATATATCAGCACCATACAGCAACAAATTACTTTTCACCGGTTATGGGTCTTCTCCATAATCCATAGCTCCCATTCTGGTCACTTCTTCCTGTTCTTGCCTCCTGTCTCTTCCATCTCCTACCAGCATGCATTACATTTCTTTAAAGACACAGTCTATGCAGTACTACTGTGACATTAAGTAAACTTCAGAAGCTAATTATAACCACATAAATACTAACTGTGTTAACTGCTTCACTGCTGAACCCTGTAACAGGTGCATCCAGGAAATGTGCTTGTCTCGAGTGTCTGGCCTGACTTATGTTCCTGACCTTCCAGGCATTTGAACACAAACGTGCTTAGGAAAGTGTTGGCCAAACACATTTGCATTCCAGCTGTAGCGAAAGTGGTTAAAAAAAGAAGCTAAAGCAACTGGGTCCTGCTTTTGACTTGGATGATCCAAAGAAAAAGAGAATGCCTGTGGCATTTGAGCTGGCTGGAATCAAGCTACAATCTAGTTTAAATCTAGGATTTTTTAAATGAGCCCCAAGAAAATTAAATAAAACTCCATCAACTTTAGAAAAAGTAATGTCCAAAGTCAGTAAAGAGCCAGCCTACAAAAGACAGTCAACATATATTTAGCTCACCTCAACTTTCCCCCACCACACATTCCTTTTTGAGGTCTCAACTTCTAGGTCTGCCGTGAATCACCCTTCAGACATTTCAACATGCACCGTGAAAGTGAGGTTGAATCACCACATTGACCATGGAAGACAAAGGAGTAAGATAAGCACAATTTTTACATATTCCAAAAGGTTCATAATCTTTTAAAACAAAAAAGTGCCATTTATCTCCAGAATTCTAAAACTATTCAATAATAAGAAGCAAGCACTCATACAGGCCCCACTTCAGGAAAGCAGTCTGATTAACTTCCGTGGTTGTCTATGTGCTTACAGGGCTCTCCTGAAAGGGATGCTTTCATGGATCAAAACAATAATAAATAAAATGGCAAAAAAGAGGAATAGTGGAAGCAACTGCTATATTTGCAAACAAATCTCAAATACTTAGAAGACAAAGATTGTGGCAGGCTTGCCATTCTGAGCCAATCGCTTCCTCTCTCCCAGTGGGCCCTTTAAATCTCCCTGGTCCAGGTTTACCTGGGATGGCCACAGAAGTTTTCCAAAATAAAATTACCGTAAACACAAAACCTTTATAGCAAAAGTCCTTTCTTCGAGTATTCCTTTGGGGGATGGAAATGAGACTCCAGGTCACCTCTTTCCCTCCTGGAGTGGACTATCCACTGGCAAACAGATCCTCTCTATTGTTACCCTTTTCCCTTCACGGTCATAACAGGGAGCTTTTTGCACTGTTTTCCACTCAGAATTTTTGTCATGATTGGTTGAATGATCACTTGGGAAAGCAGGGAGCCTCGTTTCACTCTACACCAAGAGTCTCCAAATTTTAGGAGACGAGGGCCACATTAGATTTTTAAAGGGGCTTCGTGGGCCGGCTTTAGGCCCCTCCGCTGAAATACTGTTGAGGCGGCGGCAGCTCAAAAGCTGCCGCCGAAATGCTGCCGAAGTGCTGCCGGGGCAGCGGCAGCAATTAGTTGGGGTGCGGGGCCCGATTTTGATGGGGCCCTGCCCCCGAAGTGCCGCCAAGGCAGCGGCAGCATTTGAGCTGCTGCCGACGTGCCGCCGAGGCAGCAGCAATTGGTTGGGGGGCCGGACAAATTGAAGTCGTGGGCCCGATTCGGCCCCCGGGCCGTAGTTTGGAGACTCCTGCTCTACACTACAAGCCTCCTTAAAGAAACAGGAGTCATCTCTTCTCCCTGAGACTTTCCAAGGGACTATTTCCTTCATCCCCATAACTACTCTTCCTGCTCCTCAGATCTTTGTTTGGCTGAGACTAGTTGGAATGAAGTAGCTTGGACCCAGTCCCCCTCTCTCAGCCCAATTTTTCTTCTCCCTCAAAGACTCCATTACAAAGACATTACAATAGACAAAAGCTTTACAGATGGGTGGATGAACTAGATGGACCACCTGGCTGCCTCATGTCCATAAATATTATTTTATGTAGCATACATTTGTGTTTTCATGTATGTTACTGAAGGATCCTCAGCATAAAAAGATTGCTTTAAATAAGAAGCCAATAACGTACAGCAAATAAAATCAGTAATAGGTGAACACCCTGGACACATCTCTATAAAATGTCGTGCATTGAGAACATCTCCTTCATTATAATCTGTTGCTGTTTCAATTCTAGTACAAGAGAAATGAGTTTCCCTTAGGGGAAAATAATGGTTTATCCGTTATCTCCCATCTGCAAATACAGATGGTAAAAACATTGAAGCTTTAACAAATGATCCCCACCTGTGATACTGATGAAACACTGAGATGGACCAGGTAAAATTACAAGGTTAAAATAAAAACAGCTGGCTGGAAAAAAAGAGTCTATGGATTTAGATACAGCACTTGGGTCCAAGAGCATAAACAAAAGGACAACGTTCAATTATAATCTCTGTTGATGGAATAAAATGCACTAGAGAAAGGCATTTCTCAATTGCTGTGACGCGGAGAGTTTAAAATAAACACTATGTCTTCTGTCTGAGTTTGACATCTACGAGAAACAAGAAGTTCCATTTTCTGAATAACATCCTAAACTCCCAAAGTAATGTTTTATATTCCGCTTTATTTTGCTCCTTAACAAAATAAGCAGAAGCAACCAAAAAAAATTGCACAATGTCATAAAGGAAATAGTATGATTACATTCAGAGATGGATAAGATTAGTCCATAAAAGCCGGAACTTTGCACTTATGAAATTAAAATGTCTAGAAAAACACATACTATTTTTAACATGGTACAAAGACTGAAAACATGTCTGGCTTTGTCTGCTTGAAACGAGGTAAGCTCAACTGGTGCAAATCACAGTCTTCCTTGCCTACTCTTGGAGTTCACTCTGGTGCATTTCTGCATGCTGCTGGCCACCAGTTGCAGCATCCCAAGCATAGAGATGGCCTGAGTCCAGTGGTGGAGCTGCACCAGAGGAGAATTATGGGTCCAAATTTTCCTAGTAAAGATGGAGGCTTAGGGCCAGACTGTGATGTACTATTCATTATTAATAGGAGTCTTACACCTCAAGAAGTCCCATTGAAATCAATTGTGAAGTAAGGTGTTAGTCACCATGAACAAGGGTATCAAATCTACTCTGTAATGAGGAATGCTAAGGGGAAGAGTCGGTGTGTGTTTTTGTGAGAAAGAGAATATGTTAATAACAATTTGTCCCTGCTTTGAAGCTTCTATATTCAATTTCAATCAGAAGCAAACTTTTATGTCTGAGCTCAGTTCAGAAAAGAAAGGGTATATTATGACCCAAACATATCTTTCACATGTGAATATGCTTCTATGATTTAAAAGAAGTCAAAAATCAATACTGTTATTCCCTAGATAAGAGCCAATATACTAAGTGAAACCAAATCTTTTTTGTGCCCTGGTACGATAGCCAGAACTAATTTTGCACTCTTTCATTCTCTTTTAACCAGGGTTAAAGATATCATAGAGCAGTTCCTTAGGCTTAGACGATGAAACAAGCTGTATGCTTTTTTATACAGAAGTATGCTGCTACCATCACTGGCTGTCAGTAGAAATACACAGGGACTAGGGAAAGGTCAAAGGGAAACATAGGGAGAATGGTCTTAGAACCAACAACACCATAAAACTACATGACTAATTTTGTTTTACTCACATTTATTACATTGTCACTGAAGTCAGTGTTATATAAGCTTAAAGCCCTGATATGACTGAATCACACAGATCTGGTTGCATGACACCAGGATGCCTCTGCTAACTTGATGCATTTTAATTCATTAATTTAACAACAGAAAGGAGAGCCAAAACTAACAGGTTGAATGCTTATTTTCACCCGTCTCCCCAAAGACTACAGGATTGCTAAAAACTCACTGTTATCAAGTCAGCATGGTGGTGAAATACTACAGAGCTGTCATCAATTTACATTTTAAAAAAAAGTCTACTCCTCCAAAAGCTCCAAAACTCATTTCCACACTTGCTGCCCTAAGACTTTCACAGATTACCAGAGCTGGCTTAACAATGAACAAATGGATAGTGTTACCCAAGATACATTTAGCTATACACAGGATTGTGTCAGAGTTCATAGCAAAAATGATTGTACTGAAGACCTGGCTTCAGAAGGGTTCTGTTGGGTACTCGGATAACAAATATTCTTTGTGCTATGTAAAATGTGCTATGTAAAATGACTAGGGCCCTACCAAATTCATGATCCATTATGGTCAATTTCACAATCATAGGATTTTAAAAATTGTTAATTTAATGATTTCAGATATTTAAATCTGAAATTTCACAGTGTTGTGATTGTAGGGGTCCTGACCCCAAAAGGAGTTGTGTGTGTGCAGGGGTTGCAAAGTTATTATAGGGGGGGTTGTGGTACTGCTACCCTTACTTCTGTGCTGCTGCTGGTGGCGGTGCTGTCATCAGAGCTGGAGGTGTGAGGATACTTAACTAGGGGAAATAGATTCAATTAACGTAATGACCAAGCCACTCCCAGCATCTGTTCAAACCTAAGTTAATGGTATCTAGTTTGCATATTAATTCAAGTTCAGCAGCTTCTCCCTCGGTGTTCACACTTCAGCTGCTAGTTGAAGGGCCTCATCCTCCCTGATTGAAATAACCTCATTATCCCTAGCCTGATTCTTGCTTGCATATTTATACCTGCCTCTGGAAATTTCTACTACATGCATCTGTAGAAGTGGATATTCACCCACAAAAGCTTATGCTCCAATGTCTGTTAGTCTATAAGGTGCCACAGGACTCTGTCACTTTTACAGATCCAGGCTAACACAGCTACCCCTCTGATACTTGAAACCCATCTATGTAACCACATTTTCCTATTATTCTCTTATCTCAAGCTTACTATTTATTGCTTTCACTCACTGCATCCTGACTTAAATGAGGCTAGACCCCAAAAACTCCTACCACCGCTAGTGAAAGTGAATAATCCGTGGGACTCCTCCTAGTAGTAAGCATTACACAAAGTTTTCAGGATTCAGTTCTTAATTTGTAAATTCCTTAGGCAGGAACTGTGGGTGAAATCCTAGCCTCGCTGTAATCAATGGGAGCTTTTCCACTGCTATAATGAGTCCAGGATTTCACTCCACATCTTTTTGTTGTTGTTCTGTAAAGCACCTAGCATATTTCTGGGGATGTATAAATATTGAGAGAGAGAGAGAGAGAGAGAGAGAGAGAACAGACTGATTTTCAGAGCAAGCAATGGAAAAACCTCACCAACATAGGCGCTGGAACTAGGGGTGCTGCCGCATCCCCTGGCTTGAAGTGATTTCCATCATATACAGGGTGTACAGTTTGGTTCAATGGCTCTCAGCACCCCCACTATACAAATTTTTCCAGCGCCCCTGCTCACTAACAGTCTTTGTGATCATGGTGTTTTAAGCTCTAATAACAATTTGAATACCACAGCAAATGTTGCCAATGCTTTAAAGTGCTCACATGGGACCTTCCCTATTATTATTCCAGACTCTATAAACAGAAATCTCTTAATGGTTCAATGGTGACTCAGTGTGTGTCATTTATCCTGCCCTTGTTGCTAAAGGAACTTGAGGCCCACTTCCAGCCGCACCATCACCATACAAAAGTGTGACAAGCCACAATAGTGACTCTGCTACTGACCACACTGAAGCTAAATAGCAGCATCTTGTGAAAAACAAGACTGTTGAAACCAGTTCAGTAAAAGAAGGAAAAACAGTCCAGGCAACCTCCAATTGGGTCTATGGTTTTAAAACTGGTTTTGCTGATTTCAAAACTATTTAGAAAATGTCCCCACTTTGTACTGGCCTGTAGGATCATTCAGTGATTTCTACTGCTTTCCTCAGACAAGGGTCTCTGCCCTTTATTTGATCCTGGTGACATAGCAGGGAAAGGAGAGAAAAGGGGGTGAAGAAAAGCGATGTCTCAGTAATCTAACTACTTAGGTTTACTCCATGTCAATCTCCATGGCATCTGAGTAGTCAAAGGGGTTCTGTGTATGTCACTATTATAGGTCCTGTTCTCACTGAGCACTCAGTCTTGCAAGCTGCTGAATGGTCTGGTCCCAGTCCAGCAAAGCACTTAGCACATTTTTAACTTTCAACAAAGGACTTAGATCTCCTAGGTCCATGCTCCAACCCTCAAGTTATGCAACATCTTATCCTTAAACATCAGCATTGTAACAAACAACATATCCATTTCCTTCTGCAACTAAGATGGGGGTATTCTGTCATATTGTTGAGGCAGACACAGCATAGTAAGGTTCAAAACTGTTCAGACCTTATTATGATTAGGAACATATTAGTAATTCATATTCTAGTAATTCAAAAGTTGTTTTGGTCTCAAGTGTCAAAAGCAATTGAAAAAAAAATAGCTGGAAAAACTGTTGTGGAATCTTGTTTGTATCTTCTCTGATATTTCAGGAATTAATGAGTTCCCTAATATAGCATGCAAATGTATCTCTGCAGGCTTACTGATTATAAAGGATACTTCTGCGGCACCAGAAGGTTAGACGGTATTTTTCTTACGGCCTCATGCAAAGAAATATATCTTCATGCAATACATCATGAACAACTGAATTTCTAAAATTTACCAGGTAAATGTGCACAGGAATTGGGGAAAACCAATAATAATTGAATAGTGCTTTGCACAACTTGAAACATACAAAGAAATAATATAAATATGACATGAATTGGGCTATATGTTGAAAGTCAAGAGAATATTTATCTCTACTCTGCCAAAATTGTAGAAACATACTGTGTGTATAATTGTTTATATGTATTTTTAGGATTCAGTGCATGATTTTGTATTTCATGATTTTTTCTACTTAGGAGAAAGTTACAGCTCCTGTTCTTAATTGATTGTAAATTCCACTCTAGGTAAAAAAACCACCAAACAACTTTTGAAAAGAAAAGCATTTGCATTTAGACTAGCCAGAGAAAGATTAAAAGTTACAGGAAAATCAGGCTTCATTCTTCGGGGCATAATATAATCTCCGGCTGAGGTCAGAGTAGTGTTTAAAAAAGCCCCTTCTTCTTGTATAGGATTGCACAACTGGCCAGGTGCATACAGACAAAGGATACAAGATAACAAATATTTGACACTTCTTGACATATAGTGTTTTTCATCTATAGATCTCAAGGCACATTGTATAGGATTGCTATATCCATTTTGAAGATAAGGAAATTGAGAAAAGGAGAGGTTAAGTTGTTTGCCTAATGCCAAACAATAGGCCTTATTCTCTCAGTTACTCTGTTCCTGCACATGGGACAAGGGCTGGGAAGGGAAAGTAGTGGCTTCAAACCATATTTTTCCTGCCATATTCTGGAGCTATGCAGGGCCCTGCTATAACTATGCTTTGCTTCCGCACGGGCCTTTAGAAGCAGAGAATACCCATAGTGCAGCGCACTTCAGCTACATCCCTACTCCAGTGTCTGGGAGCAAGACTGGCATACAGCCCTTCTGTCAACTCTACACTGGCTAGAGAAGGGCTGTTTCCACCTACTTTAGGAGCCAGTTACCTTGCCAGAGCAACCAAAAGGCACCTTAGCATAACGAGAATCAGCCCAGTGGTCTGTGGCACTGCTGGAAATAGAACTCAGCATGCCTCAATCCTAGTCAAGCTGTTTTGTACCTCCCTGAAGTTTAATGTTAAGAAAAGGTTACTACCTAAATTGTACCTATTACAGTTTTAAGTGTAGATAAATTACATTAAGCTGAGCACTAGTTAAATTGAAATCAATTGCAAAACTTCCACTGACTTCAATGGGACCAAGATTTGGCCCTTGCCTAAGATTTGAGAACACTTTTTACATTGGACAAGAGGCTCACTTTTGCTACTTCTCTCATTGGCAGCTTACTGAAGTACGAAGTTACACCTATATAACCGATGGTAGGATTGGATCCAATCCTGTCTCGGGAGTACTTGTGGAAGGCACCTTGGACACCAGGCTGAACTCTTTTCCTTCTTCATTAATAATTTCCTTCATATCCCTAGAGGGCTGCCCAGCAAGGGGAGCTGGAGAACACACTCACCTTTTGAAGAATTGTGTGTCACTCCGGGCGAGGATGTAATCGTGTTTCTGGCTTCAAAGCATTTTGCTTTTTAAAACCTTGACTTCAAAATGTCTCCAGTTGAAAATAATTGTTTGGATGGTTACATTTCACTTTACTATTAAAGGCTCAAAACTATCTTTCTTAGAAACTCACATAAGAACAGAAAGCCAATGAACTACAAAATTTTTGATAAGCCAGTAAGTTTCTCATTGCAGAATTCTAATTGGAGGAGAGAACATTTTATAGAATGATCCAAGATCAGTGATGCGACATAAAGATGTTATGTTCCCACAATTCTTAGGAGACATTACATCTTGAATGTTTATTCCATTGTAATACTTTGTGAAGCCTTCTATGGACATTAATCCATTCAAGAGATACACTGCCTTGGGAAGATTAAAATGGTTCCTGCATCATCCAGCAGCTCAAAGGGGTAGTAAGAGTGGCTTAATTGGCCTCCTGAGGACTGTGCAAGAAGAACCTTGGGGTAGATTACAGCCAGTTTATCATCTCTATGCTACACTGACCAGGCCTTTGTGGTGTGATTTTTACAGGGAGAAAGAGGCATGTCCAGGTTGTCTCTATACTGTTCTACAGGAACAGCCTCTTGGGGCCATAGGCAGCTAGGCACAATTTAAAGCTGACTCAAGGCTGGCCTAAGTTTTGCTGAGGGGCAAACTAGCACCCAGGCAGCCCCAGTTCCAGGGAAACAGTGTTGGCATAAAAAGTTACCTTAATTCCCTGTCCAGTTGAGCTATGCTCAGTGCAAGACAGTACGTCACAGGGTGATTATAGACCTCCATTTCAAAATATATGTTACATGTTTGCAGTAGTTGAATTTATCCATGATGTAACTGATGGAACCTTTTAACAACTATGAACCTCTGTCTCTACCCCTATATCATGAACGTTTGCTACTTTCAAACAACTTCAAAGGAAAAACTTCAGGTAAAAAAACCAAGGCTGTTTGCAGAGCTTCTAGCCTAAGGGTTATACCGTATAGTGTACTGTTATATAATCAACTGAAATGAATGCATTTTTCTTTTTGTAACTTAGGATAGTAGCGCCATGCTTTAAACTCCAAGTGTTGGTATGCATTAAAGCCTGGCAAATGTTGTAAGTTCAATGCTGGAAGGCATCTCTCTCTTTTTTAGGAAGTGCCCAGGTCTTGAAGCTTAGGATAAAGTGGTATTTTTCTAAATACTGTTATGACTACATCTGCAGATGTCAAAAGATCTATATCCAATAGCCCCAAAGACATTTAGAAGAGAGAAACATTCAACTTTTAATGACTGTCAGTTTTGATTAAAAATAACTCAATCCATCTTTTTTTTTTAAAATGTCTACAGTTTTCATTTTCCATTTATCTTTTAATTTAGTCAAAGAATCTATGGACTACTGACACCAATCTGACTTCTAAAATTGTATTTAGATTCTGTTTTTTTCAGAAGTACCTGAGGTGAGCAAATGGAATAAGTTTTACAGATTCTACAGCATCTACATCAGAGGTCCCCCATTAAATCTGTGTCCCCGTGAAATATATAAGGGATATATTTAGGGACCACTATGCCCATCACCAAAATAGAACCACCTCTGAGGTAGACCAGTAGCCACACACCATTTTGTTTTAATCCAAGATGGAATTTTGTCAGGACAGTGGGTTTCACATCCCTACTCTTATCAAATCTATCATGTGAGGTGTATACAGTATATTGTTTTTTGTATACTGCACTTTAACTTATAGAAACCTGCTCCTAGTTGTAAGCAGCTACCATTATGTGTTCATTGTGTGTTAACATTTCTAAAGAGACATGCATTGTGTTCTCTTTCATAGAGGCCTTGCTTTTGAGAACTGAAAATAAGAGGGGAAAAAAGTAATGTGTCTGATTGCTATTTGGTTATGGGAAAACATAGCATGGGGTCTGATCATCACAAGTCATCAGGGCATTGGTTTTATGCCTTTTCAGAAAGATGACACCTTCAAGGGCACAGTGGCTCTTTGGCACTGGTTCAGTAAAGGCCTATCCACTAAAGCATCACTACCACCTTCCCACAGCATCTTATATTTTCCTTTGAAGGTGCCCTTCCATACATTTACCCAACTAATGCTTCTTGTGCTGTGATCCTTTCTTATTCCACAACTTAAGATGGTTTGTTTCAAATAGCCATTGTTTTTATTTACAGTTACAGTTTAGATATAGGTCTGGCCTACACTACAGAGTTAGGTCAACACTAGGCACTTTACGCCAACCTAACTATGGAAGTTGTTAAACTGGCAAACCAGCTAACTGGTGTATGACCCATAACAACTTAACAGAAGGCATTGTAACTGTAAGCAGGACAGGGGCCCCTGAGTCCCCACCCCTCTTCTCCCGTCGGAGCCGCTACCCACAGCCAAGACGGAGCAGGGCCAGGCAGCCTTCCCTTCACCCCCCAGGGTGGGGTTGGGCCAAAAGCAGCCCTCTGCCTGTGTCTCAATCCCCCAGACTCCTGGCAGGTGGAGGGACCCAGGCTCTCGACAGCTTCCCACCCAGCTCTCCCAACCCAGCTCTGGCCAAGGTGTGTGTGGGGTGACTCGGAGCCACAGGTTGGCCAGGATAAGAGGCACACAGGACCAGGCAACTGTGGGGAGCCATGGCGGACCCTCCACCTAGCCTGGGTGGGGGAGGGCACCAAGAGCAGCCCCCAACCATGCCTCTGGGCCTCCCGCCCACGGCAGGTGGACGGTCCGTGCCTCCCCACAGCTCTTACCATGGCCGGGCTACAGTTTTGAGGACCCCGCCCCGGCCAGAACCGGGCCGAAAGAGCCTCAGAGGCAGTTGTGAAGAGCCGACATGGAGTCCCAGACTCCACCATCCCTGGGCTGGGTGGTGACACAGGCCAGGGGCTGCTCTCAACCCCCCTGCACCATGGGCAGGTGGAGGGTCCACATGCAGAGCTCCCACAACTGCCAGGGCTTCATGCTGATCTCGCCAGGGGAGCAGGCGGGAAAAGTGGACAAGCCAAGCCCATCCATTTTCAAAGAGGGGGAGGGCCATGTCCCCCCCCCCACACACACACCTGGTTCCAGCACCACTGAATTGGGACAATTCACCTGTGTGAGAATATCAGAGAGATGTAAGTAGACCAGCAATCACTAACCCATTAATTAGTAGTAATAGGACGCAAGGGAGATTCTAAATGTGTTTGTCTGTGTACCTATATCCTGTTAGAAGTTTACCAATATAAAAATTAGCTTGTAGATGCTAAGTACCTTTCATATCTTGATTGCCTTTATATTATGTATGCAACAGTGTTCAGTTAACCTTAATATCAAAGATGTGTAACACTGCAGGAAACTAATATTACCTATATTGTCTTCAGCTTACCTATCCCTATTATAATGAATGACCAGCAGGGCCAGCAGTTCCCTTATGTAAATCAGTGTAACTAGATTATGTGTCTACACATAAGAAATGGAATGTTAACTTCGAAGTGATGGGTCGGTGTGTGCTCAAAGAAGGATACGTAGTCACATGTTGTGCTCAAAACACTTAGCCTGTTTTAGCTATAAAAGAGAAACTTTGGGCCCAATTCTGCATCTGTAGTCTGCTGAACCTCAAAATAGGGAAAGTTTAAGCCATGGGACTGAGATCTCCAAGTAACTTAACTTGGAATACCCTGGAAAATGCATGGAAAGACTAACAGACTACCTCTACGCTGCCTTTCGATTCTGACCTGTTGGAATGATTCCACAGAGACTTTTGTGCAAGCCAGCAAATTCACCATCAATGTTACAATTCTGATCTGAGGACTTGGCAATCACTTGTAATGAATATGATTTTTTTAACCATTCAATAACTCCTCTTTGCTTTTATTAACAAGTCTTTAGTTAGTAAAATAAGGATTGGCTGACAGCATGATATTTGGATGATATCTGAAATATATATTGACCTTGGGTAAGTGTCTGATCCTTTAGGATTGGTACAACCTCATGTATGGTGAATTGGGTTTTCAGTAACCTCTCATCATATAAGGTCAGTTTGTCTGGATTGAAACCAGGGTCTGGAATGCATAAAGGGGACTGTATTTTAGCTTCTTGTTAACCAATGTGGTGCTACATAAGCTCTTTTGCTACTGGTTTGGTGAATCTAATTATAGAATAAACCACTAGTTTATCTACCCTGTTTCTTGAAGTCTGCCCAGAGTGTAACATTCTCAGGGTGGTCCATTCTAGGCATTGGTTCAGTAAAGGCCCATCCACTAACGCATCACTACCACCTTCCCACAGCATCTTATTTTTTCCTTTGAAGGTGCCCTTCCGTACATTTACCCAACTTCAGAAGTGTCTACACTTAATTTTACTGCCATCTACATAACTGCCCTATGATACTGACTTAATAACTCCACCTCCACTAATGGCATAGAGTTAAGGTCAATGGAGTATGTCCACATAAGCAACGCAATGTCTACACTGACACTGTGTCAACTTATTACTGGCTTTCAGAAGCCATCCCACAATTCCCCACACTGACTGTACACACAGGCGCCGACTTCCTGTGGCGCCGGTGGGAGCTCACGCCCAGCGTCGGGGGCGGGGCCCCGCAACGTCTCCCGGTGCTACGGTAAGATGGCGGCGGGCCCCGGGGTTGGCGGGGAGCTGGCCGCGGGTCCCGGTGCGGGCAGGGAGCTGCCGGTGGGTGTGGAGCACCCACCAATTTTCCCCCGTGGGTGCTCTAGCCCCGGAGCACCCATGAAGTCGGCGCCTATGACTGTACAATCATTACAAATGCTCCTGGTGAGGACGCATGCTGCACCAGAAGGAGCAAAGCGTAGCCCTGCACAAGCCATGTAACCTAGGGTGACCAGACAGCAAGTGTGAAAAATCGGGATGGGGGTTGGGGGGGTGATAGGAGCCTATATAAGAAAAAGACCACAAAATCAGGACTGTCCCTAGAAAATCAGGACATCTGGTCACCCTAATGTAACCACAATTTTTGACTTAAAATTTCCCACTAAAAAAAAAAAATTGGGCTTTGTCAACAGTGAAAGTTTCTGCTTGAAAAAATTGTGGGTTTGATAATATTTTTATTTTAACGGGAAATTTCAAAATAAAACAAAAAGCAATTTTGATTGACGTTCAAAGTTAATCAGACGTGTTAATTTCATTTTGGTGTGAATTGCATTTTTTCATTTCAATTTGGTTTTTGAGGACCAGACCAAAAAGACCAAAACAAAACAAAAACAAAAAGCCTCATACATTTTTAACTGAAACAAACCCATACATTTTCAACTGATTTTATTTCAGCATTTTCCATTATTCAAAGCTTTTGTTTTTTAAAAACGTTGACAGTTTTTGTGGGTAAAAAAACAATTCCAACAACCAACACTAGTTCCAAGTGCCAACGGTGCCCAAATGGACTGAAACACCGAGGATTATCCATTTTAGAGCAGCAGCCGTGTTAGTCTGTATCTGCAAAAAGAACGAGGAGTACTTGTGGCACCTTAGAGGCTAACAAATGTGAGCATAATTATTATGCTCAAATAAATTTGTTAGCCTTTAAGGTGCCACAAGTACTCCTCGTTCTTTCCCCAGATTATCCATGTGTTTACTATGTTTAATTAGTGGTGGAGCGGGGGAGAGTGAACAAGAGAGGACATATATTAAGGCACCTTGTTTGGGCAGAGGGTTAAGAAAGGCATTGGAGGTAAAGAAGGAGGAGATGAAAGGGTAAAATGACAATTTTAAACCATCTTTTCCCCCCAAAGTGCCAGCAGACATTCCCACAGATGTTTGTGTGCTTTTAACACACTTTTCAACTCCAAGGTAATAAACTAACAAACTTGAAGTCAATGACTCCTATAGACTTCAGCAGGAGTTGGAGCAGACCTAAGCTAGCAGCTTCATGCCTCAGGATGCAATCACAATGTAAACTAACAGGCCACTAATACATAGCCTGTTGTGGCTTATTGTTATGCTGTGTCAGCTCTTCAAGGTGATACTGATAGCATGGCAATACAGTTGAATTGAAATCCTCTTGACATACATGTTGGGATACTTCACTGTTAGCCAATCAAATCACTCATAGTTTTGCCCATATTATAGATATATATTATTTTTGTTCTTGTATAGCTGGCTTCTAAAGAGGTTGGCTGAGCAAGTGATGCTGAAATAATTGATGTACACCACGATATATAAATACAATCCTTGATGTTAAAAGAGCTAAATTCTCTTTAAGAAGAAACCACTATGCTGTAGAAATTAGATTTGTATGTATCTCATATTCCCTAGGGATGCAGCTGAATTAGTAAATGAGACAATCTTACTATTTCATCCAAGTGAAACTATTTTGGGCAACATTGCCCCAGTGCAGAGTTGCATTTAACATAGGTAGTGGATGATTTTTTTCCAGGGTAGCTGAATCCTCTAGAAGGCAGACATTACTGTAGGCTTTAGGAAAGATTAAGCTTTTAGTATCCTGCCAAAAGCAATAATAAAAGTAACTAGGATCTGTTTATATAAAGAGCTGTCATTTTATTTTAAGTAGGGGCTTTTGCCTTTTAGCAGTGTCAAACAAAATAAGTTTCCAAAAGACTCAACTTTCAAGAGGTTCCCTTCAGTATACTCATTATCTTTTCTGAAGCTTTAATGAAACACACTCAGCTACAGACTCCATCCTCAGTGAGACCATTTGCAAGCTGTTGGGCAGTGTGCGTTAATTACTGCACAATGCAGTCAGGTTGGAGGACATATGGGAACAATATATTGTTCAAACTTTTTAAAATGGCAAAATCTTAAGATTGTCATGAAGTAACAGATTTTTAATATTGTAGATCAAATTGAAAAAGTTATGTTCTTTGCAACCGATCAGATTTATGGGTCTCATCCAAGCACATTGAAATCAATGGAAAGGCTCTCACTGACTTTAGAGGGCTTTGAATCAGGCCTTAGAAGCACAATTGAATATGCTGTGGTTGTTCTTGAAGGCAGAGAAAGCTCAAGGACATTCTACGGCAATTCAAGTAACCTCTCACCCTATCCTCAACCCCATGGATCGTAAACAGCAAGTAGGGATTACATCAGGGGTCGCAAACTCAAAATTACCATGAGGGCCGCATGAGGACTAGTGCATTGGCCCGAGGGCCGCATCACTGACCCCGACCCCTCGCTGCCCTCGCCCCGCCCCCACCCCACCCCTTCCATTAGGCCCCGCCCCTTCTCCGCCTCCTCCCCTGTGCGTACGGCTTCCCGCTCCTCCCCCCTCCCTCCCAGAAACCGCAGAGCTCTTCCCTGTGGCCTGCCGGGCTCCCTGCGCCCACACACCTTTTTTTTTTTTTTTTTAATTATATTTTTAATTTTTTTTTACCCCCCAGGCAGTTCCCGCCACCAGAACAACTGTCTGGCGGCAGGAACTGCCTGGGGGCGGAAAAAAATAAAACATTTTTTTTTTTAAAAAAAAAGGGTGGGGCGTGGGGAGCCTGGCGGGCCGCAGGGAAGAGCTCCGCGGGCCACATGTTTGAGACCCCTGGATTACATGGTGAGGTAGGCATCCTGAAGGACTCCAGGGTTTAGAGGCCTATTTCAAGAGTGCAGGCTAGAGGAGCCATGAAAGAAGGGAAGGTGGAAGAGAAGGAGAGGCTTAAAGGGATGGATACAGCTAATGGATTAAAAAAAACAGAAAAGATTATCAGAGAGGATGGAGTATGGGGGGAAAAACAAGGAGAAGTAATGAGAGAAATGAGATGAAAGAATATGCTATGTTTCAATGAGAGAAAAGGAGAGAGCAAGAAAAAGAAAGGAAAAACAAATAATGCAAGGGAGAGAGGGAAAAGGAAATTTTAGGGTGATATAAAAGGGAAGTCTGAGTGACTCAAAAAGAGACAAGGAAAGTCACAACTTGAAAGTCAGTGCTCCAGCTCACCAGCTGGGAAAGTTAGAATAAAGCTCCCAATAGCCATTCAGTCCAAGACTCTTTCCTCAGGGCTAGCTTTACTTTCAAACAGGAATGCTAAATCAAAAAGCAAATGAAACTAATCTCCTGAAGCTTCCCCAGATTCCACCTGCTGGGAAGGGAGGCAACATACCCTTCCCCTTTGATAGCTCTCCCTGGATAATATGGAGAGGCCCACACTAGGGCTTCCTTAGGATGACCAGATGTCCTGATAAAATCGGGACTGTCCCGATATTTAGGTGTTTGTCCCGCGTCCCGACCGATGTACCCATTTGTCCCGATATTGTGGATTCGGCAGCTTCGGCCGGGCCCTTTTTTTTTGTACTTCGGCAGCTCTGGACGGCCCTGACCCTCGCATGTGTCCCGATATTGTTCTCTTTTCACTTGGTCACCCTAGGCTTCCTTGACCCTGGGTCTCTTATCTACAACTCCTGCCCGAGAGGAGTTGCATGTTTACTCTTAGTTGTGTGACCTGCAACTACAGCGCTGAGCTTTACAGGGCCCAATGGCCATAACACGCACATGGGAATGTGTCCCATACTGTTAGTATGAGTTATTTATGCTGCTAGTTTTTGTTGTTGTAGCTTGGCAAAAAACAAAAAAACAAAAAACAAACGGTCAGGCTAGTGAAAATCCATTCTCCACCACTGGCAGATTTAGCACTTATTTTTCATCCCAATCTAAGCCCTGCTTGGAGAACAATGGCTTTAACTCTTTTCTGTCTGTCCTTTAAGTAAATTAAAAACATTATATTAGAAACAATGGCAACAATGTTTTCTCTAATAGATAGATAGGCCTGCAGAGTTTATTGGCATAATTAAATGCAGACTGATCTTTAAAAACTAACAATTTCCACATAGCCTGAGATGAGAGACTGTAATTGCATTAAGAGGAAGCATTGTATGTAGCTCATGATTTCTTTGTTTAGTTCTTGCACTCTGAAGACTGAGCCAAGTTCTTAGGTGAGACTAAAGGACTCCAAGTTTGTGTAATTTACCCTTTCTTCTAACCTCTCAGCATACATTAAACTAGTCTCAATTCCAATTTCTGATATGTAATTTCTACTCCTACCCTTATCCTCTGAATGTGTGCCACTAAGTTTAAAATTAGTTAGACTGGTGTATATCTCCTACACTTCTCTCTCCCAGCTACTCGGTGCAACAGGAAAAGCAACTAAAAGGAGGATGTAAGAAAATACAACTACTTTAACTTGCACTTTCTTCTGGCTTCTTGCCAAAGAAATTAACACTATCTTAGACTCCTGCGTAACAGACTGTTAACTTCATTATATCCACTCAATGTGAAACTTATCATTACATATCACCTATGAATTAGGTCTACTTTCTTATCAAAGACACTTTCCTTTATAATTAGCTAGTTTGCATTAATAAATTTAAGAGCTGCTTGGATGCTCAGGTAAATAGTCTACCGTCCCTTCTTCTGACACCAATGTCCTATTTGGACACCAGCATCATCCCTCTGCAGAATAGTGGCAGATATCTCGGGCCTAGCAGGTTAGATTCCCATGGAGTCTGGGTATATTCAGGAGTAGCTTGAGTCTGAGCCCTGGTCTACACTACAAGGTTAGGTTGAACTTAGTCCCGTTAGGAGAATTTTATAAGCAAGGCGGATACAAAACCGTTCCGTCGACCTAAAGGGCTCTTAAAATCGACTGCTGTACTCTTCCCCGGCAAAGGGAGTCGCACTAAAATCAACCTTATTGGTTCAAATTTGGGGTAGTGCAGATGTAGAGTAGTGCAATTCAACAGTATTGGCCTCTGGGAGCTATCCCAGAGTGCTCCAATGTGACCGCTCTGGACAGCACTTTCAACTCCGATGCACTAGCCAGGTACACAGGAAAAGCGCCAGCAACTATTGAATTTCATTTCCTGTTTGGTCAATGTAGCAAGCACAGCAGCACAGGTGACCATGCAGTCCCAGAATTGCAAATGAGCTCCAGCATGGAGCAAACGAGAGACACTGAATCTGATTGCTGTATGGGGAGAAAAATCTGTCCAGGCAGAACTTTGATCAAAAAGAAGAAATGGATATCTGGTGGAGCTGCAGGAAAGGCAACAAGAGTACAGACCACCACTGCATCCATTGTATAACCACCTGCCCTCCCCCCCAAGTTCCATATCCTCTTCACTCAGACACCCAAGAATGCAGGGCGGGGAGGGGGAGGGCTCTGGGCACCCAGCCATTCCACTCCAGAGGATGGCCCAAGCAACAGAAGGCGGTCATTCAAACAATTTTGATTTGTAGTGTGGCTACAATAAGCAATGTGGCCTTGTCCTTTCCTCCTCCCCCACCCCACCCAGGCTACCTTTTCAGTTCTCACTTTAAAAAAAATAAATAAAGAAAGAATGCATTGATTCAAAACAATAGGGACTTTATTTCTTTTGCCAGCTATGGTCAAAGGGGGGAGGGAGATTGGCTTACAGGGAAGTAAATTCAACAAAGGGGGCGGTTTTGCATCAAGGAAAAACACACACAACTGTCACACCGTAGCCTGGCCAGTCATGAAACTGGTTTTCAAAGCCTCTCTGATGCGCAGCGTGCCTAGCTGTGGTCTTCTAATCTCCCTGGTGTCTGGCTGTTCAAAACTGGCCACCAGGCGATATGCCTCAACCTTAGAATCATAGAATATCAGGGTTGGAAGGGACCTTAGGAGGTCATCTAGTCCAACCCCCTGCTCAAAGCAGGACCAATCCCCAATTTTTGCCCCAAATCCCTAAATGGCCCCCTCAAGGATTGAACTCACAACCCTGGGTTTAGCAGGCCAATGCTCAAACCACTGAGCTATCCCTCCCCACTTCAGCCCCACCATAAACGTTTCCCCCTTACTCTCACAGATATTGTGGAGCACACAACAAGCAGAAATAACAATGGGAATATTGGTTGCGCTGAGGTCTAACCTAGTCAGCAAACTGCACCAGCAAGCTTTTAAACATCCAAAGGCACATTCTACCACCATTCTGCACTTGCTCAGCCTATAGTTGAACTGCTCCTTACTACTGTCCAGGCTGCCTGTGTATGGCTTCATGAGCCATGGGAGCAAGGGGTAGGCTGGGTCCCCAAGGATAACTACTGGCATTACCCAATGGTAATTTTCTGATCTGGGAAGTAAGTCCCTTCTTGCAGCTGTTCAAACAGCCTGGAGTTCCTAAAGATGTGAGCATCATGCACCTTTCCCGGCCATCCCACGTTGATGTCAGTGAAACATCCCTTGTGATCCACCAGTGCTTGCAGCACCATTGAGAAATACCCCTTGCGGTTTACGTACTGTTTGGCAAGGTGGTCCGGTGCCAAGATAGGGATATGCGGTCCGTCTATCGCCCCACCACAGCTAGGGAAACCCATTGCAGCAAAGCCATCCACTATGACCTTCACATTTCCCAGAGTCATTACCCTTACTAGCAGAGGGTCAGTGATTGCCTTGGCTATTTGGATCACAGCAGCCCCCACGGTAGATTTGCCCACTCTGAATTGATTTCCGACTGACCGGTAGCAGTCAGGCGTTGCAAGCTTCCACAGGGCTATCGCCACTCGCTTCTCAACTGTCACGGCAGGTCTCATCTTGGTATTCCTGCACTTCAGGGCGGGGGAAAGCAACTCACAAAAGTTCCAGGAAAGTGGCCTTACACATGCGAAAGTTGCGCAGCCACTGGGAATCATCCCATGCAACACTATGCAGTTCCACCAGTCTGTGCTTGTTTGCTGGGCCCAGAATCAGCGTTCCACTGTATCAACCTGCCCCACTGCCGCCAGGCTGTCCCAATTGCAACATCCCTGCTTTCAGGAACATCCGTATCCATATCCTCCTCACAATCATCCTCGTGCAGGACAATGCGTGAGGTGTTTACAATGCTCACAACAGCAGTGGTGAGCTGAGCGGGCTCCATGCTTGCCGTGCTATGGCATCTGCATGGGTAACCCAGGAAAAAAGGCACGAAATGATTGTTTGCCGTTGCTTTCAAGGAGGGAGGGAGAGGGACACCACCCGCGACAATGTTTTTGCCCCATCAGGCATTGGGAGCTTAACCCAGAATTCCAATGGGGTGTGGGGACTGTGGGATACCCACAGTGCACCACTCCGTGAGTCGATGCTAGCCACGGTATTGAGGACGCACTCCGCTGACCTACTACGCTTAGTGGGGATATACATGATCGACTGTATAAAATAGCTTTCTAAAGATAGACTTCTATAAATTCGACCAAATTTCCTAGTGTAGACATACCCTGAGTAAATAAAATACCAGTTCTGGATCAGAGATGGTCAAAAAGCATGCAGGAAATCCCTTCTTCTGGGAATCTTAAGCCAGGACCAATACCCAGTGTGATGTTGCACTCCATATGCTTTATGAAAATATTCTTGGAATGTGAATATAATGTAACTGGAATATGCTTTATGCCAAAGGTCTCTAATAAGGGATCATTACAAATCTTATAATCTGAGTGTGTTCATCCTATTTGTATGTATGTATGTATCATTCTTGTATCTAAAATTAGAAATATGAAGTTAACTCTGGAGTCCTATTGTAATTATGCAAAGCATGGGCCATTAATGGTGGTTTAGAATCTTGATGGCACCCATTGACTAGGACAATTGACTGTAGATGGTTTATTTACCTGCAAGCCTTCTTGTGGATGTGGGGGCCAGCCTGTGGGTAATTAAAAACGAGGCCTTACAGTGACATGTGACCATGTCACCTGATACTGAAATCCATCTTAAACCTGGTGTTTTTCCATTTAGGAGGGGTGGGAACCCAGAGAGACAAAGGATTCCTGCCTTGGGCCAAAGCTATAAAAGGGGGTGGAACAGAACAAAGGGGGCCAGTCATGAGAAATCCCCTTGTTACCACTTGAACTGCAACAAGGACTTTACCAGGGGAAAGTATTGGACCCAGACTACGAAGGAGTCTAGTCTGTGAAAGAAGCTTATTGGAACATCTCTGAGGGTGAGATTTACAAGTATTCAGTTTCTTAAATGTATTAAGCTTAGAATGGTGTGCTGTGGTTTTATTTTGCTTGGTAACTTACTTTGTTCTGTCTGTTATTTCTTGAAACTACTTAAATCCTACTTTTTATACTTACACTGCTCTACAGCCAAAATGCTTCTGAAATAAATGTAGTCAAACTTTACTAATTCTGGGTCACTGAGAATGAAAATAATGCTTAAAATTGTTGATTGGCTCTAGTTTTCAAGACATGCTATTGAGTCAGTATATACGACCCTTGACTTGGGAATGGCGGAGGATAAGTGAGTTATAAAGGGAAGGGATCTCAATTTAAACCAGAAATGACTAAAATACAGCTTTGACTGGATCTATGACTAAATCTATGACTGGGTTTGGACAGTACTTGCTTTTTAGGCAAAACAATGAATGATGCAATCTGAAGCTGGTATTGCGTCATACATGATATGAATTGCATCATGTTATTCCTAGAAGTCATGGATGATGCAATCATAACAAAGCTTACATCACTCTGCTGAACAAATTGCCCTATATCAGCTCTACAAATCATACAGTGTCGTGCTCTCTTATTTGTCACTGTTTGATTTTGCAAAGGGACACATTTCTGTTTAGCCAAAGTGAGCAGAGATGCCTCGTACTTGTGTGAACAGTGCAGATAACTTCTGCTATGTTTGTGGTGAAGTGACTTTTGCATCACAAAAGCGCAGTCTAACCACTATGGTTAAGAAAGCCTATCCTGCTGTTAAGGAGCAACTCAGAAAGGTTACAGCACTCTGCCTAAAGTTTTAGGCCAGTCACTAGCGGAATCAGCCACCCTGCTCTTGTGAAACCTGTTACTGAACCTTTAATGCAGCAGTTTTTGAACTTTGAGCTGAGCCACCCTTTTGGAGTTACAATTTTTGGTTGTGCCCCCCAACCCAGATAAAACTAGTATGCTTGATAGGATAGCCTACTCAAACTTAACGGAGACCTTAGCACAACTTTAATTAAATCACCTACACCTGTACGTTTCAAATACACAAATACTTATCAATGGCACACCCAAGGCTTCCTCAGCAGGGGGCCGCTTCTACTTTGCAGCCAGGCTATACACTGCTAGGGCAGGGCCAATACCTGTCCCTCCACCTTCCCTCCCTCCCCTCAGGTTTTCAAGGTGGGAGCGAAGCCAGCACTGGCCACAGAAGCTTCCAGGAGCAGAAACAGATGCCTGTGAGGTGAGTGAGGGGGTAGAGGTGGTACTCCTTCCCTGTCCCCACCGTGCAGTGCTGGTACAAGCCACCTGGCAGTGCCTCTCAACCCCTCCCCGAAAATTCCTCCATGTCCCCCTAGGGGTGTGTGCCCACAATTTAAAAACTTCTGCTTTAATGTCTTCTTTTGTAGCTTATGATCTGGAGGGGGGCTGCTGGTACTTTGGGGTCTTACGGCTTTTCACTGCAGTAGAATTCCTTAGACTCACATTGCCCCTGAAATGCACCAAATCTAGGCACTCACATAGCCCATCTAGATCTAAAGAAACCTTAAATTGTACAATGTTCATCAAAAGTCCAATGGGGCAGGTGGATAAAATCCAGTACAGAACTCAAAGTTTACCTCTAAGTGACCTTCAGCATTTCGTGTAATCACTACATAGTGGATGGGGACACTTATTCTGTATGAGCAGACATCAACTGAATATGAAATTAAATTAAAAGAATTACCTTAATGAAATAAAATGAGTTGCTTATTTATCTGTGTTTGGAACCTGATAAGATTAGGGGAATTAAATTAATGTTGACCCCACTCACTTTCTGTCTTATGATCAATGAGGAAACAAACAAAGCACAGAGTACTTGTTG
Organism: Chelydra serpentina; assembly: GCA_037349315.1. Classification (NCBI taxonomy): domain Eukaryota; kingdom Metazoa; phylum Chordata; order Testudines; family Chelydridae; genus Chelydra; species Chelydra serpentina. The sequence continues at coordinate 26,589,983 of JBAIAC010000048.1, forward strand.
AGAATGCCTTTGTGGGTACCAACTCTTAAGAAATTGCCTATATGCTCTTACTGTGGGTGGAAAAAAGGTTTGGCAAAATCAAATTACCAGTGATTCTGAGGACTGAAGACTTTCCATTGCTTGTATTCGGAGGGGTTTATTTTCTCCTCAATAGGTACCCATTCAGTAACTCCTTTTATTGTTAGTGGGTGTTCTGCATGTATACATTCAGCCTAAAGACTACACTTCATCACTGGAACTGGTCTGATTTTCCAACAACTTCAGAGCAGCTTTTAATAATCTGGAAGAACTGTAATGGTAAATGTGCAACACCGTGCTGCTGCTAGGTTTCAGGGGACAAGTATTTCATGTTTGCCAAACACATGCGCAAGCTAGGATGCCAGCAGTGAATTTAAATTTAAATTGTTCTTAGTTCACTTCTGTGTTTTTTTTTCTTTCCTCATACTAACAAAATCCAAGAATCATCCTCATGAAACCAAAATTACTGATGATTTATACTGTCTTGGAAATTAATAATGTCTTCACTTAGCAGCTCAAGCCAGTTCCACTAATGTAACAAGGATTGCTCTTGGTTCGCCACGAAGTACAAGTTCCACAAGCAATAGTTGAAGATTGCCTGAGATTTACCCTTGCTTTATGAAATTCATATAAACACAATATTTTACTTACATTCTTGGTGCTCAAGAAAATAATCTAGTTAAATGGTCTACAATTATGAAGCAGCACAGCAAGCACTACTTGGATATATATTATTTTGAGAAAGATTTACATTGATTGTGACTCATACCATCAATCAATTAACCAAAAATCAGAGCCTGAGGCATTTCAGAGCCAAGTCTTGAGTTCCTCTCTTAGATTTTACTCCATCAGACTGCATTGATGTAAAAGTATCAGAGGGGTAGCCGTGTTAGTCTGGATCTGTAGAAGCGACAGAGTTCTGCGGCACCTTATACGTCTGTTAGTCTATAAGGTGCCACAGAACTCTTTGTCGCTTCTTGATGTAAAAGGTTACATATAGTATACATGGCAACATGCCATCTACCAGCAAAGGGAATTTGCCTGAATGAAAATGGAGAGTGAAATCCTGACCTATTGAAGTCAAGGGGAGTTTTGTCAGAGTTTTTCCCTGATGAATTTGGCTCTAAAGACAGAGCCGTGGTGAGAAAGAGAAGCCCCTCCAAGGTTAGATGAAGGAAATTGAAACAGCAAGTTGAGTATCATGGGCTGGAACTAATATTTAATAGGGAAGTACAGGATGAAGATTATGAGACATGGAAGGGAAAATGACAACATTTCAATACTGAAACTTCGAGCATATAGTAAACAAAGATGAATAGTTGTACATCTGTGTTGTCTATAAAACAAACCAGGTTTTAAAGTCCATCTGTTTAAATTCTCATCTTAAACTGACTGATCCAGAGTCTATTTCATAATACAAATGATGATGATCAGATGTGTGTTTGACAAGAACATATCTGCACACATTTAAATAATTCGTCAAAGAAAAAATATTTTTATGAGAGAAGGAGCTGCAGAAAAAGAGATGAGGCCACATTCTGCTGTCAGTTACACACATGTATTTGCATTGAGCTCAAATTCACTTACATGCATGTAAAATGAAAGAAAAGGCTGGTAGAAAAAACAGATTTGATTTTGATCAGTCAAATTGGGAGGAATCATTGGTGTTTTGTACAAATGTATATTTGCCTGCACCTTTAAAATAATGAGACTTGAGAGATCACTCAATCCAAACCTTTTGGATTCCTTTTCCCTGTATAAGGCATTTACCTATAGTGGTAAGTAAATTTTAAAACTAAAGCAGCTGTACAACAGTATGGGCTGAATTCTGTTCACTCGTTCTGGTGGAAATCCAGAAGAATTCAGCAGGGGACAGAATGTGGTCCATCAATTTTGAACACAACAGAATTCAAACACCAAGTGAAATAATTACGTTACAGGACATACAAGAGCTCAAGGGACTCTTTGGCTGTCGCCTGACATCTCAATAGTACAGGTGAGTTCCTATTTATAGAAAATTAATTTAGAATTATTCTCTGGAACATACAGGGTTTCACCGATTTTGTTAAGTACCATTAACACTATGAAATATTGCTAGAAAATAATCTGTCAAGCCTGTAGCAAATACTGCTATATTCATTGATTTGACAAATAAGGAAAAATTGAATTTACTTTAATCATAGTAGCCCCAGTACAGCAAAGCACTGACACTTACCTTATTAGGGCTCCAATAAAGCAAAACTTGAGCAAGTTAAGTAAGTGCATTATTTGAAATCAATGGGACTATTCAAAGGTTTCAAGGTACACACTTTCCTAGAAATCTTGCGGACCTAGGGTCTGTTCCAGATCTCATTGAAGTCAATTGGAGGCCCATCCTTGACATCAGTGAGTCAGATCAAGCCCTCAGGGCCTAAATTACATATATTTTAGGCCAGGAAGAAATAGTTCATTAGAAATAAAGTAGGGGGGCTGGTATGTTATCATGCCATGAGAAAGAAGTAGCTTCAGGGAGTTCGTACCAGGACCACTCTGGCATGCTATACAAAGACTTATGTGCTGCATCTGTGAGCCCCAATTAGATATTTACATAAATAGGTTTGTAGACTAGAACAAGACTTCAGTTCGGAGGGTTGTAGAATGAAGGGATGGCTCACTTTGAATGGGGATGGGGGTTCTGAGGTGCATGCTGAAACCTAAATGTACTAAGCACTATACCAAGATACTGAGCATGTATGTCCTCAAGACCCATGTCTTTCTATATACAGTGCATCCCACACTGAACTGTAGACTCCTCAAACCTGTACCCACCAAACCACTCGTCCAACTCTGTTTATTGAACGACGACATTTGTTACTACAACAAATGAGGATTTCTGCCTTTAACACTTCTCAACGATTGACCCATATCGTTGGTGCCTCCCCACTGCAGACATGCACTCACACAGGCTGTGCGTGTCTCCTCCCAGGAGGAAGGTTTTCTTTGTCCCTGCATACTATCCCCCCCTCAACTGTCTAGTGCCATGCACTCTTCATCGCAACACCACCCACTCATATTTGGCCCAGCTGTTCCGCTATCATAACGGGGTGGGGTGGGGAAGAAACCTGAGCAATGCTGCTAGTCACTTGGCCAAGTGAAAATATAGGAAGAGGACTGGGGAGCTGTTCCTACCTGTCCCCTGGCAGCCAGCCTGAGGGTAGGGATAGGATACAGAGGCACCTAGAAAAATTAGAGGATTGGACCAAAAGAAATCTGATGAGGTTCAACAAGGATAAGTGCAGAGTCCGGCACTTAGGATGGAAGAATCCCATGCACTGCTACAGTAGCTTTGGCAGCTACTCCAGCCCCTTTTCCAGCTTCTGCTCTCACCTCCATGAGATATTGTGAGAAACAGACATCAGCCCCCGCAATATTCCCACTTCCGGTGTGCTAACCCCACCATCTCCCCATCCCTGTTTGTCATACCCTTAAACATTCTATAGAACCACAGGATGAATGAACATGCTTTCAAACAATTCCCTTGCAAAAAGAAATTCTGTTCTCTCATATCCTATAGGAAATCTTTTTCTGAAATAAACTAATAATGTATGCAGTTTGCTCAGTGGTGCTGAACCCCTCTGGAGCTGTGAAATCTTCTGCATCTTAGGGCACGTCTACACTTGCAAAGTTACAGCACCACTCAGAAAGCACCGAAGGAACACCGCTGTTGTGTGTTCACATTGACAGTTGTCTGCACAATAGCACGTTCACACTTGTGGCGCTGTTCGGAGTGGTGCACTCTGGTCAGCTATCCCGCAGAGCACCTCTTTCTCTTTTGCTGCTAAGACTTGTGGGAAGGCGGAAGGGGTCGCAGGGCATCCTGGGTCCTGTACCAATGCCCAGTGATACAGTGCTTCACATCCCCAGTAATCCCTGTGCTTCCGTCTGCATTTGGTGCCATCTTTGAACGGTTTGTGTACTGCCCACCCTGCTCTGCCTCTTTCTGGGTGCAGGAATGGACCCCCAGCTGTTGACCAGAATGCTGCTTGCACTGATCAACACGTCACGAGTGGCAGTCGAGTTATTCCTTAAAATACAAAGGCAAGAGGAGTGCAACATTGATCTCACCACGCATACTAGCTACGACATGAGATTGCTTGTGGCATTCACGGAGGGGCTGACCACAGTGGAACGCCACTTTTGGGCTTGGGAAACGAGCGCTGAGTGGTGAGATCACATCATGATGCACATCTGGGATGACGAGCAGTGGCTGCAGAACTTTTACATGAGGAAAGCCACATTCATGGGACCATGTGATGAGCTCGCCCCAGCCCTGCAGCGCAAGGATATGAGAATGAGATGGCAATTGCACTGTGGAAGCTGGCTACGCCAGACTGCTGCCGATCTGTCGCTAACTAGTTCGGAGTGGGAAAGACGACCGTTGGAGTCGTGTTGATGGAAGTGTGCAGGGCCATTAATCGCATCCTGCTCCAAAGACCATGACTCTGGGCAACGTGTGTGACATTGTGGCTGGCTTTGCACAAGTGGGTTTCCCTAACTGCAGAGGGGAAAAAGATGGTACGCACATTCCAATTCTGGCACCAGAACACCTAGCCACCGATTACATTAATCGCAAGGGGTATTTCTCAATGGTTCTCAAGGTGCTTGTGGATCACAGTGGGCATTTTACAGACATTAACGCAGGCTGGTCCAGAAAGGTGCATGACACACACATCTTTCGGAACACTGGCCTGTTCAAGAAGCTGCAAGCAGGGACTTTCTTCCCTGACAGGAAGATCACTGTAGGGAAAGTCAAAATGCCCGTTGTAATCCTGGGAGACCCCACTTACCCCTGAATGCTGTGGCTCATAAAGCCATACATGGGGCAACTTGACAGCAACAAGGAGCGGTTCAACAACAGGCTGAGCAAGTGCAGAATGACTGTGGAGTGTGCATTTGGACATTTAAAAGCCCGCTGGCGATGCCTGTATGGGAAGCTGGACATGGGACTGGGAGGAGTGGTAGATACGCTGGAGGGTATGGATAGGATACAGAGGCACCTAAACAAATTAGAGGATTGGACCAAAAGAAATCTGATGAGGTTCAACAAGGACAAGTGCAGAGTCCGGCACTTAGGAAGGAAGAATCCCATGCACTGCTACAGATTAGGGACCAAGTAGCTAGGCAGCAGTTCTGCAGAAAAGGGGTTACAGTGGACGAGAAGCTGGATATGAGTATTCAGTGTGCCCTTGTTGCCAAGAAGGCTAACAGCATTTTGGGCTGTATAAGTAGGGGCATTGCCAGCAGATCGAGGGACGTGATCATTCCCCTATATTCGGCATTGGTGAGTTCTCATCTGGAGTACTGTGTCCAGTTTTGGGCCCCACATAACAAGAAGGATGTGGACAAATTAGAAAGAGTCCAGTGGAGGGCAATAAAAATGATTAGGGGGGTGGAGGCTGAGGGAATTTGGAATGTTTAGTCTGCAGAAGAGAAGAATGAGGGGAGATTTGTTAGCTGCTTTCAACTACCTGAAAGGGGGTTCCAAAGAGGATGGATCTAGACTGTTCTCAGTGGTACCAGATGACAGAACAAGGAGTAATGGTCTCAAGTTGCAGAGGGGGAGGTTTAGGTTGGATATTAGGAAAAACTTTTTCACTAGGAGGGTGGTGAAGCACTGGAATGGGTTACCTAGGGAGGTGGTGGAATCTCCTTCCTTAGAGGTTTTTAAGGTCAGGTTTAACAAAGCTCTAGCTGGGATGATTTAGTTGGGGATTAGGGTCCTGCTTTGAGCAGGGGGTTGGACTAGATGACCTCCTGAGGTTCCTTCCAATCCTGATATTCTATGATCACCAAGCAAACAGGAAGGGGACTTTCAAATTTGCAAAAGAATGTATGGGATGGGGCTGACAGTTGGTCACCTGAGGGCAGGGCTGTAGAGTTCAAACCCATAGCCAGAGAGGTGAGAACAGGCTTGGGACACCTCCTAGAAGCCAATCAGAGCGCGGTAATCACCACGGTGTCTACGCTGGCAACGCAGCGCTGTAGCCCCGGCGCAGAAAGCTGTACGCCTCTCAGGGTGGTTTTTTTAGAGCGCTGCATCTGCGCAGTTTCTGTGCACTAAGTGGCTTGGCAGTTTGTACTCCTCAGGAGTTACAGCGCTCAAAGCTGATTTATGGTGCAAAACTTGCCAGTGTAGATGGGGCCTTAGTTTACTGCTCCTCAATGTGGTAACAAGAGAGAGTCAGATAGATCTGGTGCTTTTACCCACACCCAAATCCACAATTTGAGTCTTATTCCCTGGAATGGGGAGAATGCTGACCTTCTGGGAGTAGAGTTGTTAATGATCTTGACATCAACCTGATGATTTAACAAGTGTGTAAGGGGTGGAAAGGTGAGGGTATGCATTTTGAGGAGCACACATTCAAAGTAACCTAGTTACATAGGGCTTGACTCACCACCGCATACTTCAGTTTTAACACAGTGAAACTGGATCAGTGACTGCAATTTTAGGGCTGGTCTACACTAACCCCCCAATTCGAACTAAGATACGCAACTTCAGCTACGTGAATAACGTAGCTGAAGTCGAACTATCTTAGTTCAAATTAAAAGGTACTTACCCGGGGTCCACACGCAGCGTGCAGGCTCCCCCGTCGACTCCGCCTACTCCGTTCATGGAGCAGGATTACAAGTGTCGACGGGGGAGCCTGCGCTCCCCCGTCGATAAATCGTGGTTCGATTTATCGCGTCTAGACAAGACGCGATAAATCGAACCCAGAAGATCAATTGGATTCCTCCGACGGGACGCGTAAGTATAGACGTACCCTTAGAGAGGCAAGATTATCTAGCGGCTAGAATAAAGGAGAAAGCAGCAAGAGCCCAGAATTTTGTCTACAATAGTACTAACTCTTCCAGAGTTGGTCAAAAGTAGGTGAGTGAGAAAGAACTAGAGATGGACCCAAACTGGTGCCCCAAATTGAAACACAGCTGACTTATGGTGGTGTTCAGATGTTGGGTGCCATGTGCTAGCTAAAACTTGCAATTTGGGATCCAGTCCCAATCTGACCCCTATTGGTGACTGGCTAAAGTATGAGATTTTAGGAATTTAAAACAAACTGGAAGAGACCCAGCCGCCCACCATAAGCAACCCCATCATACAATCCCTCTCAAATTTATCAAGCTCTATTTTAGCACTAATTAAGTTGTTTAGCCCCACAACTGCTATTGGGAGACTGCTCCAGAACCTTACTCCTCTGATGGTTAGCAACCTTCTGATTTCCAGCGTAAGTTCATTTATGGGCAATTTATACCCATTTGGTCTTGTGCCAGCATTGTCCTTTAGTTTAAATTGTTCTCTCTCCCTGGTGTTCCCCACCCTGATGTATTTATAAAGCACAATCGTATCCCCTCATCAGTATCAGAGTTTCTTGATCATCATGTTAATTATTTTAAAAGATAGAAAAGACGCAGTAATTGACTACTGCACAGTCATGATTAAACCTAAATTAATCTACACAATAATACAGATTCCTACAGTGCCCTAAAATGCCATATCTGTTATTCAAAAGATATCATTGGGGAGAGCTCTTACTGCAGAGCATAAGAAATATCTAAATGCAAAAAATACACAGGAGAGCACATCCTGGGTTTTAGTGGGCTATCAGCAAAAGATAGAAACAAACAAATATGCAAGGGATGAGTGATTTAAAATCAGTGACTCCAGTAGAACAATGACTGCTTTGATCACTGACATAGACTATAGTCTCATGCCAAGGGAAAGTGCCAAAAAACAAACACAACAAAATCTGAGCAGGCATTTAGAGTGAAAACATTAAAGCATATTCAGAGGGTGTGTCAGACACACACACACAGCTGTGCTTTCTGAGACTTGGTGACCTTTGTGGGGTCATTTCAGGATCTTCTAATTGGGTCTGACCCATTTGCCAAGCCTCAGATGTTTGGGGTTATAATCTAGTACATTTGCCTCTAGAGAAAAAAGCATTTGCCCAGATAGAAGTCGTTTTCATGTGAGCATTATTGTTTCAAGCTGCACTTGCCAACTTTGAGCATAAATGTGATATTTAAATGTTTCTGGTCAGTGTGACAAACTCAGGACCACTAAGGAACTGAGGGACCATGCTTTAAGCATTCTGGGACTGGCTTGAACTTTGGGAATGAATGAATTGCCATAAACAAAACAGAAGCAGAACTGTATGAAAGAACATTAAAAGATCTTTTAATGTTGACATGTTTCCTCAGAAATCTGAGTTAAAACTGATTTCTTATTGATTTTCAGTTTCTTGCTGAGGTTATCCTATTCCATCATTTACGAATACATAACACATCATTTACTGTAATTAGCCAATCGTGAGGTTTTCTACTCATCTGCCTCTTCAAATTAGTGTAATTAGCCGGTAACAATTACTGACTAACTGCTTACCAATATTATATTAAATACTGTGACTGGGTTTTTCAAAGGAGCAAGAGAGATGGGCATCAACTTCCATTGAAAGGTTCTGGTTCTTAAAGAAGAATATTCACACGCAACAAATTTTATGGCGTGTGCTTTACTAACTAGCAGCAAAGCTGTGAAGTCTATTTTCTGATTCATGGAACTAACTGAGGATCTGAGTAAGCACAGTTTCCATCAGGCAGATACATTTTTGACTATAAAAAAGTCAAAGCTGATTTGCTTCTGGTTTGTGTTAACTAAAGGTCTTTCAACCAACATTTGAGTACAAAATGGATTTCCAGCAATCTGGAACCTGTGTTTCATAGTCTGTTCCATTGGTGGTTTTAGTTGAACAGGAAGGTTCCTTAGACTCTTCCCAACATGTGAAAACATCTTGGAGTCAGCTAGCTGATCGTGGCTTTGAAATGGCCTGATACTGCCAGGTACTGAGCACTTCCAGCTAAAGATTAAGAGCCCTCAACAACTATGAAAGTTGGAGGATCAAAGCCAAAGCCGATTTACAACCTCCTGCTAATCTTAAACGATACATTTATTTTATCCATCTTTGATTCTAGAAGACTGAAAAAATATGTATAAAAACCCCAAGCCTGGCTTGGAGATGCTCGAGTTTGATCCTACAAACCACTCTCATACAGATAAGGCTTATTCATAAGAGTAAGGGCTGCAGGGTCAAACCTCTATTTGGGAAACTGAAAATAGTTTGCTGGACTGTAATACCGAGAGCTCAGTCATTAACACCTGTTGCCAAAAATGTCTGACCTTTTACCTTCCCTACAGACTTCAAGCTATCAGCATCACAATGATACCCGAGGAATTAAAAAGTTACTGTAAGAAAGCCTGGCATGGTCAATTACAAAGTTATTAAATGCACAGGCCCAGATTTTTAAAGGTGTTTAGGCACAGCTATGCTCAATGTCACAACATCTAACTGATTTAGGAGCCTAAGTCTCATTTTTAGAAGGAATTTGAGATTTAGACTCTTAAGTGCCCAAATTCCTTTTGAAAATGAGAGTTAGATGTTGTGACACTGAACACAACAGTGGCTAAATACCTTTACAAATCTGGGCCATAGCATTCAGTTATCACTTATTCAGTTTTTAGGCTTGGTGCTGGAATGGGCTTGGGGTGGGGATTAATGATGGCTTTAAGCCAGCATTCGGATCCCAGTTTTGGGGCAGCTAGAATCTACCTGATTCTTGATGTCAGTTAGCGGTACTCTAACCTACATTCTGCTTCCCATGGATCCCTCTGGGGGATCTGGGAAGTGGAGAATAGCCCTAAGCACAGTGTGCTCCAGCCATATCCCCTCTCTGTCCCTTGCTCATCTCGGCTATACAGGTGAGAGTAGATCTTCATGCCCTTTCAGTTTGTGGTGCTTCTGCTGAGACTTGCCAGCAAGAGGTCTCTATCAACTGATGGTGGTTTCTAGGTTCTGCACACTTAGGCCACCAATAAATCATTTCACATAGTCCATTTATCAGACGGTAGAAACTCTGTCTCTATTAATCTGTACTGCATTCAGATCTATAGCCCAAAGATAAGACTCAATGCCCCATTACCAGTTTCATAAACCAAGTCCTGTGCACCATCAGAACTGGAGAGGCTACTGAAAACATGTCTTCATTCTGAGTACTTGATAACCTCCTCCAGAACAACTGAGATATGTAACCTTTTGGGATTCATGCCTGAAAATAGGCTTGGTTAATGCTGGCAATAAAGGTTATACAAGTAGATTCCTTTGCAATGACTCCCTGATCAATTTGTACAGTTCTGACTAAGATATGATTCCATGTTTTGTCAATAAGAGTTACTTTCCCATCTAGTCTAGAAATAGTGCATCCAAGTACAAGAACAGATGAGGAATGTCTGGAGAAATAATACTCTTGTACCCTTGTTCAAACAAATTACTTGAAAAAAATAGCTAATGGTTAGCTTTTGGAATCATATGTCCAAAAGACATATACTTCCAGAGATTTAAGCCTTTAAAAAGAACATCTGCTATGAATTTTCTCTGCTTGATTTGTGGACTGTTAACTGAAAACATTGATTCTGATCTGCTGATAGCAAAATCCTTAGATCTAGATTGTACCTTTTTTAAAAAATTAAATATAAACTACTACTGTTCTGTTGCTCAACAGCACCTGCATATGTTGATCCTGGAATGACAGAGGTATTGGGAAATTGGACTGAAAAGGCCTCCATGAAGATTAACATTCCAATTTGTCTACAGTCCAGCTAATTTCTATCCCACACCAAGTTTCCCCAATAAGGTTGGCCGGAAAAGAAACTCCACAGAGGAGAATGGAAAACAATAAATGATAAACAACCATAGAGTTTTGAGTCTGACATTTCCAGACACAAGGTCTCCAGAACAAGAGGTAGCGAACTACTCCAATTTGATTTTAATTTTCAATGTCTTCCCAAACATTAGAATTATAATATAAAAAATGCAGTTGAATAAACTGACAATAGTGATCCTAAGAAAGTTACAACTGTTTAATTTGGATCTAGACATTTGTTTGAATACCAGTGCTTTCCCAGATTTTGTCAGAATTGATGCTCCTTTCATGACTGAAGAGTGCTGAGGACCACTGTTCCCTCTAAGCTGTGCGTGTGTGCGCACACACACAGATCCTAAACCCTGCACACAGGGCAAAACACTGTGCGCACAAAAATTTGCACAGAAGCACAACAATTTGCATAGAAGAAATTTTTTGAGCACACAGCCTGTCAAAAATTAGAGGGAACATTGCTGAGGACCCAATTTTCTCAAGACACTCAATTGAATTTGGTAGAATTGCAATTTTCTTATTTTCATTTACTTAATTAAATCCCAAAACCTTTAACATAAAAAACCAAAACACAAAGCCAATTGGTCTGTAAGCCCTAATAAATTCAACAAATTAAAAATCACCACCAGCTGAGACCAACCTGGCATTCTTAAATTTTTGCATAATGTTGTACAACAGTGGACTACTGAGAAGACTATATGACACCTTCTGAGTACCTGCTGAAGGAGTCTGCCATTCAGTTAAATATCTCATGTCATGCTCCATAAATTAGGACATCAACGGGAGTAGCATCTGGAATAAGGACTGGCCCACCAAGTCATTTAATATAATCCTTTCAGCAACTATGCTGCCAAAGACAGGCCTGCCATGCTGTGTTTCAAAAGGGCTATTTTTGTAGAATGTAGCCCAAAGCATTTCCTGTTCTGATCACCCCAAGAGCAAATATGTGTAGCACTCACTATAAGTAGTCACTAGTTTCATTAGTCAGCCTTGCACAAAAATATGTTCATTCATGTTACATCCCACCATCACCCTCAATTTATCTCGTGATTTATTTGATAATATATCATGGTCACACTGACTCAATTGGTAAACACAGATCTATTCACATTTCGAGACATTAGGCAGAACAAGAGACAATTAGCTTAGACCACCCACTCTCTATAAATCCTCTATACCTGGCATTGTAAGGAACTCAGAATTTTAGAAGAATCCATTTGCATTGTACTATTTGATGTTTGTTAAGTATGTATGTAATTAAAGTCATGTTGAGAAGTCATACTATAGATAGAAAGTTGGCTAGATCATCTGGCTCAATGGGTAGTGATCAATGGTTCCATGTCTAGTTGGCAGCTGGTATCAAGCAGAGGGCCCCAAGGGTCGGTCCTGGGGCCGGTTTTGTTCAATATCTTCATTAATGATCTGGAGGATGGGGTGGATTGCACCCTCAGCAAGTTTTCAGATGACACTAGACTGGGAGGAGTGGTAGATATGCTGGAGGGTAGGGATAGGATACAGAGAGACCTAGACAAATTAGAGGATTGGGACAAAAGAAATCTGATGAGGTTCAACAAGGACAAGTGCAGAGTCCTGCACTTAGGAAGGAAGAATCCCATGCACTGCTACAGACTAGGGACCGAATAGCTAGGGACATAGGCGCCGACTTTAGTCGGCGCTGGTGGGTGCTCGCGCCCCGGCCCTGCCCCAACTCCACCCCCGGCTCCGCCCCCATTCCACCCCTCCCCCAAACCCCCGCCCCCTCCACCGGGCGCGCTGCATTCCCCCCCTCCCCTAGGCTTGCAAGCCTGGGAGGGAGGGGAGAGAAGCACCTACCGGCAGCTCCCCACCAGCCCCCCCTCCCCCACGCCCAGCTAACCTCCACCTCCAGAGGCGCCGCCGCAGCCAAGACGCTTTTCCTGAGCTCACAGGCTTGCCATGCTCTACCTGATCAGCAGCAGCAAGCCTGGGAGGAAGGGAGGGGGGAAAGCGCAGTGGCGGCGCCTCGGGGAAGGGGTATGGGGAGGAGGCGAAGAAGGGCCTTTTGCCTCCTCCACATGCCCCTCCCCCGAGGCGCCGCCGCTGCACTTTTTCCTCGGGAGGCAGAGATTAGCTGGGCGTGGGGAGCTGGCGGGGAACTGCCGGTGGGTGCTCTGACCCACCAATTTTTCCCCGTGGGTGCTCCAGCCCCAGAGCACCCACGGAGTCGGCACCTATGGCTAGGCAGCAGTTCTGCAGAAAAGGACCTTGGGGTTACAGTGGACGAGAAGCTGGATATGAGTCAATAGTGTGCCCTTGTTGCCAAGAAGGCGAATGACATTTTGGGCTGTATAAGTAGGGGTATTGCCAGCAGATAGAGGGACATGATCATTCCCCTCTATTCGGCATTGGTGAGGCCTCATCTGGAGTACTGTGTCCAGTTTTGGGCCCCACATAACAAGAAGGATGTGGACAAATTGGAAAGAGTCCAGTGGAGGGCAACAAAAATGATTAGGGGGCTGGAGCACATGATTTATGAGGAGAGGCTGAGGGAACTGGGGTTATTTATTCTGCAGAAGAGAAGAATGAGGGGGGATTTGATAGCTGCTTTCAGCTACCTGAAAGGGGGTTCCAAAGAGGATGGATCTAGACTGTTCTCAGTGGTAGAAGATGACAGAACAAGGAGTAATGGTCTCAAGTTGCAGTGGGGGAGGTTTAGGTTGGATATTAGGAAAAACCTTTTCACTAGGAGGGTGGTGAAGCACTGGAATGGGTTACCTAGGGAGGTGGTGGACTCTCCTTCCTACGAGGTTTTTAAGGTCAGGCTTGCCAAAGCCCTGGCTGGGATGATTTAGTTGGGGATTAGGGTCCTGCTTTGAGCAGGGGGTTGGACTAGATGACCTCCTGAGGTCCCTTCCAACCCTGAGATTCTATGTACAGTCTGTGTTTATCTTTTTAAAAAGATACTAAGAGCATTTGACAACAATTTTATGCATATCTGTTCTCTGCTGATGCTTCATAGCCATCTACATTATGGCTACTGTGAACCAATAGCTTTTTTTTTAAAAAAAAAAACATAGTATCAAAAGATAAAAAACAAACAGACACCAGACAGTTTGAAAGCTCCAAGTATAAAACAAAAAACTTATAGAAGCTGGCCTGTCAATATGAAGATATGAGGCCTGTGAAGTTTTTCAGAAGAAATTTTTTTATTGCTGATAAATGCAGGTTTGGGATGGAAACATTTTTCATGTTCATGTTGAATTCTCTGAATGGTTTCAATGGAAGAAAAAGATTCAGAAAAAAAAACACCTAATCTTCTGGGACATTTTCAAAACAAGCGTTTCAATTCAAAACAACATTTCAGTTAAATAAATGTTTAAAATCTCAAATGAGGTTTAAACCCCCAAATGTTTAAAACCCTAAAACAAATTTTCAATTTTTGGGGTTCACAGAAAGATTAAAAGAAAATTTGTTTTGAGTTGATCTGAAACAATTTTAAACAAAAACATTTTCAGTTTGGTCAGCAAACCAGAAAAGTCAGTTATTTGCAAAGGTCTGTCTTGGTCTCAGAATGATCTAAAGGCCCGGGAGTGAGGTGGGGGCTTCATACAGGCCCCACTTCAGCTAGGTACTTGAACATATGCGTAGCTTTAAGCACACAAGTAGTCATATCAGGCAAAGTCAATGGTAGATCTCCCGCCAACTCCAGTGGGGTCAAGATTTCACTTATAGATTTCAATGGAAATATTCACAGGGGCATTTCTCAGACACAAAGAAAAATTAGCACCTAGCTAATATTAGAAATTAGTGGGAATTGGGTGCCTAATTCCCTGTTGTACCGTTGAAAATTGCCTCCCTGGTGCTTAAAATTAGGCACACTAAGTACCTTGCTGAAATGAGGCCTAAACTGAGAAGTAGAGAGTTAGGTACCTGACCTTTTTTGCATTTAGTGTTTCTCAGAGAAAAATGAAGGGAATTCAGCACACTTGGAAAACAAACAGGTGACTAAGGCCCACAATCCTGCAAAAATGTATCAACAAAGCTAATATTTTCCATCCAGTCTTCCAGCAGGTCACTCTTAAGAGCAGGCCTGCACAACTCATAAAGCGGCGAGTTTCTTCCATTACTCCAAAGAAAAGAGCTGAGGGCCGAAATCCCCGGCCCCGCAGAAACCCCTCTCCCCAGCGCTGCCCGCCCCGCGGAAACAACCCCTCCTTCCCCAGCACTGGGGTGTGGAAGCCTATAGAGGAGGAAAGAAACAGCGCGCTTAGGGTGACCAGATCACAGCAGTAAAATAGGACCCGCCCGCTCCCCGCTCAGCCCCACCATCACACCCCTCTTCACCCCCCCAGGGGTCACTATATTACTGCACACAACAATCAATCAATGCAGTTGTAGATAAATCTCTGTTTTATGCATTTTTATATAACTTTTATATGACTTTGTATTGAACCTTGGTAATATGTTATAGCGGGCCCCTAAGGTAGTATAATTAAGGTAAAAGAAAAATGTCTTTTTGCTAGAAGTAGAACAAGATCTTCCCCCCACTTTGTATTCAATTGCCCTGTTGAATGAATGAGGAGTGAATGAGGAAGGCGTGGAAGGCAGGCACCTCCGGATAGCTGCAACCCTTGGAGAGGAGATGGGAACCAGACCAAGGACAATCAGACTTGTCAAGTGGGATGACTAGAGAAGAGCAGACATACTGACGGCCTCGGGGGTTAGAAGCAATCACCTTCCTTTGGGAATACCATCTTTGCAACACTGGGACAACCCCCAGCCCAGAGACAAGCAGCAAAAAGGACCAACGGGGACAGTCCCAGATTTTGAATCTGGGAGATTTGCCCCCCTCCAGCCACCGACTCACCGCCTCACCCACCCCCACCCTGTATAAAGCCTCACCGCCACTGCCCGCCCGCTCGGCTCATCATCCCCCCACCCCCCGGCTCGCCTCCTCAGGACCCCCACCGCCCGCTCGCCTCCTCAGCCCCCCCCGCCGCTGGCTTACCTGCCACCCTGCCACTGCCCACCCACTCGGCTCATCATCCCCCACCGCGCCCGGCTCGCCTCCTCAGCCCCCCCTCCGCCATCAGCTTGCCAGCTCCCCCCGCCTCCAGCTCACCTGCCTGCCCGCTGCTGGCCTCTTACCTTCTGCCGCTGCCCCCGCCCCCTGCCACTAGCTCACCCTCACTCCCCAGCCTGCCACTGGCCTCTTCACTAGCCCACCCACTCACCCACCGGCCGGCTGGCGGCTTGCCCCACCCCACCGCTTGCCTACTCACCCCCCTGCAGGCCGCACAGTGAGCCCACACAGGCCGCATGCAGCCCCCGGGCCGCATGTTGTGCAGCCCTGCTTAAGAGCATACCCATGGTGGAGACTCAGTAAATATTTCTAAAGTAGTCTTTCCAATGACTTAGTGCCACTTTTAAACCATGGTAAAAGAATGTTTCATCATTTTGAATGGATTTTCCTGTGTCCTTTGGAAGAAGGTGTGTTTTGAAATGAAGGAAGACAATGGGAGGTGATTTGGCACAGCACTTCTAGACAGAGGGAACAAATTGCCATATGATGAGAGAAGAGGCCTGATGATCTAAACGCCACAAATGAAGGGGTGTGTCTGAGTGAGTGTGGGGAAAAAAATCCTGACATATCTCCAATTGTTTTTTTAAAACCATGGAAGGTGTCAGTAGTTAACAGACCACTTAAAATTGTAGAATGGATAATTTGTAAGTGGTGAAGGGAATGAGAGTTTTATGAACACTACTAATGATGTAAAGATAAAGTTTAAACAGTGATGTCTTAATGGAAGTAATGCAGGTATGAAGTTTGCACAGCGTTCAGCAGTGACAGCAACAGGTTCTCTGTGTATACTATTTATGCAGAGCTAAGAAAACTATAGCCTCTTCCTAAAACAATCTAGCTAGATGTATGCTCTGTCAGTAATGGTCATTATGTTTCTGCATACCCACTGAAAATTACTTACCTTTAAGCATCAGAAGAACCATTGTGAAATTGTGTTGAGGAACTTCCAGCACAACGAGCACCATTTTGGGGGTAATACAATCTCACTAGGCCTGACTACTAGCTCCTTTATTCTAGTTTTGCATTGATGTAAACTCAATTGACTTAATAGCAGTTGCTCCCAATCTACAGGTGTGAGATTAGAATGATGCCTTTTGTATTTTTGCTGACTAGGCCAGAGCGTCTCCTCACAACAATGTAAAGCAGGGATATTTCCACTGGTATAAGTGGGAAGTGGGCTAGCAGTTTTTTGTCTATGTCCACTCAAACCAACAGAAAAATCCAAGACTTTGAGTTTTTGGTCTAAACATTGCAAATTGCTCTGAATATAAAAAAGAACTGGGCTGGAAATTTGCCTAACCTTTTCAACCCTTTGAAAAATAGTTTAGAAGTTCAGAAAAAAACCTAGTTCTAAATGAGTGTGTCCCTCAGCACTAACTTGTTTCTGCCAATCTAGAAGGAGACATGCTGAAATACTACAGGAAATGCCGCTCTCACAATATTTCTGTGTAGGACATGGAGGTGCCAGAGATCTTGCAAGAAAGCAATTTCCGAACAAAAGTGGGTTAGATAAGTTTGGATAAAATTCCAGATAAGGATCAGATTTGTTCAGTGCTGATTCCAAACAAACTCTGAACACAAAGGCCTTTGCTAGATTAAAATAGAACCTTCCTATATTCCTTGAAAATCTGTAGATTTAGCTGTTAATGGCTATCAGCTGAATCAACTTCATTGATTCAATAAGAAGCAGATTACATCCTGCACATTCAGACATATCTACCATCTCTAGAGTATATTACAGTTTTAAAAACTCTGGTTTCCCTTCTCAAGGGCTCATACCCCTAGAATTATACTTAGGCTTCAGCCAAAGCCACTGAGTTTTACATGGTTTCCACCCCAAACCACCAATTAGCCCAGTTTGCATGAAAAGCTGCCAGTTTTTGAACCTCAACAAGCTTTGCCATGAAGCTGGTACAAGTTTTGGGGTTGTAACAGAAGCTGAAACATGGCTAATTTTGCCTTGTTTGATGGAAGGAGTTTGGCACAGCGCTACCTCAACTCCCCAATCAATCAAAACCCCCTGTTTCTGATCACTTATCACTTTCTCATGCACTTTAACTGGGCAGCGGCAACTATAACTTCACATATTGAGCTCAGCCTAAGGGTGATTGATTGTTTTAAATATTTAAGACAAATCCATTCTGTTTGAGTTAGGCAAATATCCTTTATTTGATATTGTTTTCAGCTGTACAGCGACTTAAGTCATTACTCTAAAGATATTAAGAGTATATTTAATGTAGTGTGTTTGTCAAATTAGATTGCCTCATGGTGAGTGTATTTTCTTCCCACGAGCAATGTGATAGGCTTATAAAAAAAGACTAGCTCTACCAGGCCATGTGAAGTGACTAATATGAAAGGTAAACTTACATTTAAGAAAAAACAACATACTAGGCAGGAACAGAGGAAAGTTCCCATTGGCAGTGGCCTCTTGCATTTGGAAATTGATTTTCCTATGTGTGTCTGGGAACAGCATTGGAGATGAGGGTCAGAGTGGTAGGTCCAGTATAGAATATTAAAAAGCATTAGTTTATATAGCAATTCTTGCTAGATTTTGCCCTTCAGTCATGCCTCTGAGAAAACAAATTGAATTTCCTGATTTCAAATGGCAAACTCTACTATTACATACTTTGTGATTTCAAAGAGCATCTGTCATCACACAAAGGCAAATACATTTCTCAAAGAAACATCTGGTGCATTTTTAAAAAAAAGCCTCAGGCCAGGTCTGCACAAAGAATGAAATATGTACTATAGATAGAGTGTTATTTAGTGTTGCTTTTCATTTAATCAACTGCTTGCGGAATGTTTGTATTGCATTAACTATCTCTAAAATATTGGCTCACTCAGCATTTTGAGCAATTGTTGACTCTCCACATCGACCCCCCCCCCCAAGATTATGCTTTGAATACAACAACAAAGAGCAATAAATCATCTCCACTTCATTTCCCAATTCCTTGTGGGAAATCTGTGGGAAAGGCACTAGATGCTTTCTCACGTATTGCCACAATATTTGTTAGAAAGGCAGCTATTTGGTCGTTGTGCTTCATGAAAATCCAGCATTAAATTCCATTAATTTAGGCTATATTAATTTATAATAGATGAACAATGTTCTCTCTGTCCTTACAGAATGCCAATTGTGTACGTGAGTGTGGAGACACACAAAACATTGGAAGTTTATACTTTTTTACACTAAAAAACTATCACTAGACTCAGAAGGCCTTAAGGGCCCCATATTCCACTTTGGCAGCATAACAGGAAGCAGCTAGGAAAACTATTCCACCAAACTGGACATTGAATTGCATATAACAAAGTACGGTGGCGTCTCATCCAGCCACGCTTACCGTGAGGTTTCACTTATTCATCTGTAACACAATCTCATAAAAGGAATGGCTTCCAATATAAAATGTCTACCCCTATCCATGGTGAGGGAACACTGTTTCCACAGCACAAGCTCTGCTCTGATGGGTGTTCTAATCAGTTTGCTCTCATAGCTGCCTCATTACACGCAGAGTAGAATGGACATAAGGGAAAGCCAGATCTACTGTTATGAAAACTCCTCTAGTGGTCCTCTTATGCGATGGACTGAAAGTTGAAGGGGAGCAGGATGAGGGACAAGAGGAGGAAGAGACAAGGGCAGAACAGGAATGTGGAACTGGGAAGTGATGTGTCCATTATGTATGTCAGGAAACCATGTGTGAAGTGCATATCTGGAGATAAAATCCCTCACCCCCACGCCCCAGAGTCATGTCATATACAGATTTTGCGTTCTCGTTCAGATCCATGTTAAAGTCCAATCCAGATCCAAACAGCTCCAAAGTTCAAGAGTGTTCAGAACTGCTCGAGCTTGAGCATGTCTCAATGTGTGTCATGGTCTCAGGGTCAGTGTCACGTGTGGTTTCACATTTTGTGGATCATTGGGAGCTGCAAAGGCTCATATTTACTCTCTTTTGGTACAACTGGAATGATACATGTTTAAACAAACAAATGCGCATGTCCATTTGTCCACTTTACATTCAACTACTGTATTTTAATAAAAAGGACAGCATTCTCTCTAGATCCCCTACATTCAAATCCTGCATTTAGGTGACGGTAAGCTAGTATAAATAAATTATAGATTTGGAGAGCAAGGGAACAAACCAACAAATGTGTGTAAACAAACCACTCATGTAGCACAACAGGGGAAAAAAAGACTGAACAGCAGTATCAGCTTAGAGTAGATCTACAGTAAAAACAAAACAAAACAAAAAAAGGACAAACAAGACCATAGAATAGATCAACAGATTGCTGGAATACAAACAAGAAGAACTGTTAGTTTATTTTGCTATTGCTATACAGTATAGCAAACTTTCCATTCAACTGTCTTTTGCAGTATGGTCTGCAAATAAATAAAACTTTCAGCCAATCCTGAGTTTTCTCACAGACATGTAAAATAAACCAAGAATTTTGGAGGGGGTATAATCCTTCATGCTTTGGCATATAAAACAACCTCTAATTAATGGGGTTAGTAAGAAACTTGCATGGAATGTAGACTCTTCCGTAACTGCCTAGTTCCAGGTTTCATGCACCTTCCTCTGAAACAGTGCATATGTGTCACTGTTAGAGATAGGATGCTGGACTTGCTGGATCAATGATCTGACCGGTCCCTAAATTTCTTTTTCTCCTCATAGGCAGAAGAATGTAGTAGACATCAAATGTTGCATTTGTTCTGAGTTATCCTCAAAAAGGATAGAATTTCAGGGGGGAGGGGGAAGAATTAATTTTGGAGAACACTTAGCAGCCTGGCTGGAGACACTGTACTGAATACAATACTACTATTTAATTGTTAACTCATTTACACAGCGCATCTCTGTTACCTAAGCAAAGATACTTCCAAAACCAATGGCCAATAGATTTGGTAACGAAGGAGTAACAAAACATTCCAAAACAAAACACACACCAACACACACACCTTGAAGGGTCTTGTTATCCTTCTCTTTCATAACCCAGTGAATTCAAGAGTGGAAGTAATTACAGTGGTCACTACTGCTAGTGCAATGGGCTGTTTGCTTCTAGCCCAAAACTCTCATGTAAACACTAAAGCCAGTCTGCCAGCCTGTACTTCCACTCCCACCCTGCTTCTGTGCACACCAAACTTGCTGCCCCTCCATGTATCCTCAGTGGACAAGCGGCAGCAGTAGGCAGCCCTGGAGTGTGTGCTAAAAAGCCATACATTCTGGATTTGAAACCTACTGGGGATGTTTATTTTTCATTTTAGAGCCAGGGAATAAGTTGGAGGGTTTGTTCTTTCAGGAGTATGGAAAGAGAGAAAAAGAAAGCAGCACTAGAGCATGGGGAAAACTGGCAGGTGCCTCTCCTCTTTAAACCTGGAAAGGGCTGTGGGTTGAGAGAGGTAGCCCATGAGCTGCAAGACTGCAGTCTGGTCTCAATAGCAGCAGTCTGCCATCACAGGTGTTGGGCTAGTGACAGCTTCTAGCGTGGAACTACCATGAAGATAACTGCATGCTGCAAGCATTGCTCATTGTGAGGCTGTTGACAATGTCACCCCGATTTGTGCTATGGACAGCACAGTAAGAGTTCAAGTCATTTGCTAGGCAGGATGTCATAGGGAAGTTTTTGAGCCTTTTGTGGTTGAAGCCCTTCCCCCTAAATATGCAGGGATATGGCTATGTGACTCTATGGGGGAGGGATAACTCAGTGGTTTGAGCATTGGCCTGCTAAAGCCAGGGTTGTGAGTTCAATCCTTGAGGGGGCACTTAGGGATCGGGGCAAAAATCTGTCAGGGGACAGTACTTGGTCCTGCTAGTGAAGGCAGGGGACTGGACTTGATGACCTTTCAAGGTCCTGCCAGTTCTAGGAGATTAGCATATCTCCATTTATATTAACTCAATGGCCTTTTCTTTTCCAGCAGTCCATTTTGTCCTATAGTCCTGGCACAAATTATTTAGTCTCAAATCCAGAAACCATTTTCTCTCCTGCTAAATCTGCAAACATTTATTACTTCAAGTTTGGATTAAGGTTCAGATGTAGTTCAGACAAATCCAATTATATAAATGAAATAACAAAATAACTTAATTTCCTTGATGTTGTCCTCATGATGTAAAGTTATCAAATTGAGCCAAACCAAAGGTTAAATAGGCTAAATTAGTCAGCTAAAGCTAAGGAAGGCTTTATAGATAGGGTGCAAACAAAAGCTATGATTTAAAAAAAAAAACCCACAATTTTTGCAATTATATTGTGTATAACTCCTGTACAGGAGTAGGAGAACACTGAATAGAAAAAACCAACCAATCTGATGATATAGTAGATGCACAAAATCTCCTCCAAATATTTTATTGTAGATATAAGAAACTGTATTACTTAAGAGCTTGTAGTTCTCCGAGACATCTGTGCTATTCCCCCATGCAGCAAGGTACACCAAGGAGTGCCATGAAAGCTGGTGAAGTTCCATTTTCATCAGTGGAGTCCAAAATCTGAATTTGGCCAGGTGAATCTGAACATTAAGAATCGGACCTAAACTGACATATCAATTTGTTTGTATTTAATTGATGTTGCTTTTAAATTGCTTGTTCATCCTGTTTTAATTTCTCTTTCAAATAGTATCCACTTAAGTGATGGTTCCATTTCTAAAGAGCAATGATTGAGTAGTATGTGCGTATCCTGTGGATTGCAGAGACCAACTGTTTTTCTTCCTCGCTTTGGAGATGCTTGGAAAGTTTGGTTTGGCAGTCCCAAGATTTGTATGTTAGGGGATGGAGTCAGGCAGGGCATTCTCCCCAGAAGGGTACATCTACACAGCAGTGGGGAGTGTGCTTCCCAGCTTGGATAGACAGACACATGCTAGCTCTGCTCATATTAACATGCTAAAAATAGCAGTGTAGACATTGTGGCATGGACAGCAGCCTGGAGTAGTCTTGAGTACAAACCCATCTGACCCCACGTCTACTGTAATTCCTATTTCCAAGGTGGGTTGGAGGAATTTTGTTAATGTCACCTCGTCTATTTGTTTGCATTGGCTAGCACTGGCCATATTGTAGTGTTGTCTTGCTGTAAATGCACAAAAGAGGGATGGTAGAGGATGACATAAAAGTATAAGAATAGGCAGAGAGAACTTATGCAGAGCCATGAAACTGGGTGAAAGGAGCCTGATGTGGTAAAAAACAGGAAGCTAGTGAAATGATTCAAGGAGGTGGTTTTATGTGGTTAGAAAGCAGTTGGAGGGGAAAATAACTTTAACAGTGAGATTTTGAGTAGAGAGAAGGAAGATGTGAGATCATGCACCTTTGATAGAAAGAAATACAGGAATCAAATTGTTTTGGAATTTTTGAAAAAATCCCCTTAATTTCTTCATTGTTGGTTAATGACCAAGTTTGAACTGATATAGTATTGTACACAGTTCAGTGACTCAAGTGTGCCAAATATGTTGAAAGACATTTCTTCTGTTTTTTTAACCAGAAATTTATCTCATGGGAATATTCCCCATGATACCTACCAGTAAAACAAAGCCTTAGGGCTATGTTCAGACATACCACGTTCATGGATGCCAAAATACCCTAGCAAGGAAATAAAATAAACTGGCATGTATAATCAAATCATTTAATGCTTACATAGTTTTCTTCCATATATATCTCAACGCAGCTCACAAAGGTGTATAAATATAATTATCCCCGTAAAACACAGCCAGTGAAACAGAAACAAAGAGGAAAAGTGAGTTGGGCCATGGTCACACAGCTGGCTGGTGACCAAGTCAGTGATAAAACCCAACCATCCTTGCGTCCTCCTAACCACTGGAAGATACTGATGAAATGGACCACCTCCTTTCTCTCCTGCACCTTTCTCCCCTCCTCAAATGGTCTCCGAGCCCTAGGGCAAATTTCTCTGCTGATGTAAATCAGTGCATCACCTGGAGTGGTGCTATTTTACGTTAGCAGAGAATTTGGCCCCACAAGTTTCTATTCTTGGAAAACTGTCTTGCCATTAATGCTGGTTGAGATATTATATATTTCCCAGTTGAAGACATTCACAAGATAGTTTTCATCCAAACTTGTGAACAAACAAAAAAAATTGGTATTCAATGTAAACTGGATTTTTTTTGTCAAAAACAGTTTATCTGGAAAAAAAATCATTTTTGATTAAACCACATTTTTCAATGAAAAACTATGTCCAAAAATTTTGACTTGCCCATTCATTATTTAATTAAGAAATAAATTGACTATATAGCACACCTCTAATGAAGACTCAAGATGTTGAAAAGCCACTTGCTACAAGAATTTCAGTGTTTAAATATAATAATCCTTAAGCTAAACAAGTGTTGATGTACTAAGACACAACCAGAAAACTGAAAACATATGAAATAAACCCACAGTTAAATTATATTGTTCTGCTGTTGATATTAATTAATCTTTGCTTGATAAGCTGAACTATTAAAATGGATTAATATAGTAACAGAAAGAAATGAAGATAAAAACTACCAATAAGAATAGGAATGATTTAAATAAAGTAAACTTATGTTAAGGTGCAAAATGACTTCACTGCATCTGTTTCCAGTGTGTTCCCAAAACTGTACAATTACAGCAGCAAAGAGCATTTAAAACAAAAACAAAGACATTCTTAGAAAGACAAGAGAGATATCCAACATACCCACTACCCATTAGCTACTGACCTGTATACTGTGCTGTCTAATATGAGCCCGTGCTTGGTTATTAGTCAAGAGTTAGGAAATACAAAAAATTCTCAAACATTTTCATAAAATAAAATACCCCAGAGTTTGACTATAGTACTTAGAATTCTGACTGATAGTGTTTGCAGATCTTCTGCTACATAATGATAATACTTAGCACTTGCTGTGGGCTTTTCCTCTGTAAACTGCAACTTGCTTTGCAAGCATTATTACCTCCACTTTAAAAATAGAAAACCGAAGCACAGAAAGGAGAGAGGACTTAGCCAAGTTGGTTAGTTTCCCTCAGGGGTGAATAAGTCACGCGACTTACCAGTACAGGGCTGGGCTGGGGGCCACCTCTGGCCCTCGGAAGGGGTGGGGCCTCAGGCAGAAAGGGCAGGGCTGAGGGGGTCAGAGCCAGCCCCAGCCCGCTCTGTACTGGTAAGTGCCCCCCTTCCTTCTCACCCCCCCCACCAGGGTAGCAGCAGCAGCAGGGGACTCCGGCAGCTATTTAAAGGGCCCGGGGCTCCTCTGCCTCTACTGCCCCAGCCCTTTAAATAGCCCCTGGAGCCCCGCTGCTACCCCAGGGCTCCAGCAGCAGGGCTCTGGCGGCAATTTAAAGGGCTTGGGGCTCCAGCCACTGCTGGGAGCCCCAGGCCCTTTAAATTGCTGCCTGGGGAAGCCGGGCCTCTCCGGTATGGCGCACCGGCTCTTGCCGGTTCTCCGTACCGGGGCATACCAGCTTACTTTCACCTCTGGTCTCCTTTTCCTTCAGATAGGATTTTGGCACACTGCTCCCATTGCATCAAAATCAGATTCTCTGGTTGGTCTAGCTGCCTCAGTGCTTGGCCAGCCACCTGCACGTGCTGCTCTCCTGCCATTTACTGCTTCTTATGGCTGAGCTGTTCACATTGCCTGACTGCTTTAAAATGCATGACACAGTAGTGCACTAAATTAACACACAAGAAGCAAGAGAGTGGGATCTGGTCCCAGCTGCTCTCTAATCTGGATTCTCTACTGCTGTACCACCTACTCTTCAGCAATGCTGACCCCCCTACACCCCAGTGGATTTAAGTTTTGGAGGACCTTAGACACTCTGCCAGTCAGGGATCAACCCTGCCATGGTGGGAAGGATATTCAGGGTGTCTCAAAGTCCTGGGCTCTCCCTTGAAGTTTCCTTTCCCAGACACAGCAATCTTTAGCAGTAACTCACAGTCTTAAGACCAGAAGGAACCAGTAGATCATCTAGTCTGGCGTCTTGTGTATTGCAGACCACCAACTCTATCCAGCATGTGTACACTAAACCCAACAACCAAAACGAGACCAAAATATTACAGCCCACAGGACACTAGACTGTTATGTGCCACAGACAGAGAACAGGAGGAACCAAGGCACACCAGATGTGAGGACCCCACAACAGTAGGGAAATGATTGACTGTTATGCATGGACTTTCAGAAAGCTGTAGTAATTTCCAATATGCACGTAATTAGTAATAACAGGCCTTCAGTACATTATGTACAATTACGGTCTCTTGAACAAAAGCAACTTCCTCAGTCCTGTATTTTATGATAGCATGGAACAGATTAAATGAAATAAAACCTTATCTAAATTATTTTTTACTTTTTAAAATGAAAACTTGTCATGTTTGACTAACTCCCACATCCAGGCTACTGTGATACTTTAATCATGTGTGAATTCTTCAGAGAAAGACAGGTATCTATTTCAATTTGGTTCAGTTGGTGATAATAGTGAGATTATCATCCTCATTACTGTTCTTTAGATTGTTTCTGACAAAACTAGACAAGAAACCTTAGCTCTCTACTTTTAGTTAGTTATCAACACAAAATTGCTGTTGCAAAATTATGTTTTTGCATTATTCAAACCTAACCTGTGTGTGTCCCATCAAAGGATATATTCTCAATTAAAAACAAATCAAAACCAATAGATTAACCACTTCAGTACTGTAAAATGTACTAGGCACTTCCTCTGCAATGGTGTTCATATGTTTCCTATAGCACTGTGCAAACAACTGATTTTTCATTTTGTTGGCCATTTAAAAAGAAAAAAACAACAACAAACAAACAAGGAAAACTCTCATTTCAAGTCAACCTTAAACAAAAAAAAAGTTAAGTAAACCAAAAACATCCATTTCCGGTCAAATAAAAGGTTTTGTTTAGAGTTAACAAGTTTTATTTAAAACTGAATTTGAAATGAAAAGTGATTTTGAATAAAAAAATCCAAAATATTCCATTTTGTAAGTGTCAAAATGAAACACTGAATTTCCCACTTCCCTCCCCAACTGAAACAATTTGTTGAAATTGACCAAATTTGTGTTTTGATCAACCCATAGCTATTTTCTTGGGCAAAAGGAAGTTTTCCAAAAAAATTCACCCAGCTTTAATTGCCAGCAAGAAGAATCCCAACATCAAAGATTTAACATAATTCTGCACACATACAGGCTGAGGAATGTAGGGCTAACCACTGAAAGTGTGTGACTAAATGGAGCACACAGACTTTAAGGCCAGAATAGACTATGTATAAGAGGGGGAATGGTCCTACTATTGCAGGGAACTTTCCTCGGTTATACACTACCCCAGTGAAATTGGCTAGCAAAGGGATCTGAGTCCTCACTCCCACTTCCTTTACCCAGAGGCCTGCCTGACCTCGAGGGCTCCCCTTCCATTCTCCTGTATGTCAGAGTCCTCATAACCCCAACAAGGCTGGGCCCAGGATTCCTGGGGGGGCTCAACCCCCAACCTTGTCATGGTCACTTAGGGCAGGGGCTAGGGTGTCCCCACTCCGGGGTGCTCTCTCTGCACTGGATGCTTCCCTGACCCACTGATCATTACATACAGTTCAAAGGAAATATAATTTATTAAACAGCAATCAATTAAAAAAAATAAGGAAAAAATGGGAAAGGTTAGAGGAAAACACTCCACCTCACTCTGTGGCACAGGGACATCACAACCAGTGTCTCTGGAATGTAAGGGAAGTTCACAGTCTGTTCCTGACAAGTCCCAGGCCTCCTTCTCAGGCCCTGGCTGTGCTGCAAGGATGGTGTGGGTTGGACACTTGCCCTGGTGATGGCTACACACTCTCAGGCTCTAGGTGGCAGGACCCTTCTTCCCAGAATCAGAGGGGTAGCCATGTTAGTCTGGATCTGTAGAAGCGACAAAGAGTCCTGTGGCACCTTATAGACTAACAGAGGTATTGGAGCATAAGCTTTCGTGGATGAATACCCACTTCGTCAGATGCATGGGCCCCGGCATCCGACGAAGTGGGTATTCACCCATGAAAGCTTATGCTCCAATACCTCTGTTAGTCTATAAGGTGCCACAGGACTCTTTGTCGCTTCTTCTTCCAGAGTCACCCCCACCCCATCAGGGTTTCGATCCCCCTCCAAGTCTGGCCTGCAAGGCGTTTTGGCTGGGGACATCTCCCTGCGCTGGGCCCGCTGCCCAGGGCCCCCCTCGCTCTCCTCAGCTGCTCACCACACCTGGCTCTGGACTGCTCCAGCTCCACTCCGCCTCAGCACGGCTGCTGCTGCTGCTCTGCCTCCCTGGGCTGCTTCTCTGTCCCCTCTGGATCTGGTTGTTACAGCTCTGCTCCCAGCACAGGTCTGCTCTGTGGGCTGCTTCTGTGACTCTGCTCCCAGCACAGACCTGCTTTCTGTGCTGCTTTTCTGGCGCCTCTAGCTGGCACAGCTCCGCTCCCCAGCTCAGCTTGCGCACCTGCTTTCTCCTTAGCTTGGCCCCACTCTGTCTGACCCAGGCAATTCCGGGCTCACATGGAGGAGGATGGGACACCCCTGGCCTCCTGACTCCCTGATTCGCCTGCCCGCCCTGTCAATTAGGCTGACCTGGAACATTGGCCTCACCCCATTGTTCCTTGGGACTGTCAGTCTCAGGGTCCTGATTTCCCATGGACCCTTCCCCTTTCTTTTGGTACTGGGATCTAGCCAACCAAAAGACCCCCACTAAGTTTTAGTAAGGGCACAACAGTCCCCTTACATATAGTAATGATCTTGTCTGACCTACTGCATAACACATGCCGTAAAATTTCACCAAATGATTCCCTCAAATTCTGGTTGAGCTAGAGCTCTCTCTTAGAAAGAAATAGTTTAGAAAGCCATCCTCAAAAAAACTATAGGAAGAACAAGAGGGAAGAGGAAGGTGAAAAACAGGGAATGTCAGTACTTGTAAAATCAGCGGAAACTGACAAGTCAGAAATCTAACCTCTGCCCCCTTCCACTGGGGCTGGGGAGGTAGTGATGGATCAGTATGTGGAGGTGGAGTCCTCTCACCCTCTTCCAATATGAAGAAAAGGAACATCGGCCACCAAAAAAGTAAACTTGGAACAATTTGTCTATTAAGGAAGTAGCTGGCACCTCATGCTAACAGTGACTATCCAAATCTCCACAAGCAAAAATGTCCAGTTTTCTGTGACTAAACAAAATAAATTTGTCACAATAAATGTGAATTTGACAGGATGTCAGATAAATCACTCTGTAGTAAGTGACGTGATTCTACAACATGATATATTTAAAGAAAGAACAAGAAGAAAGCCTCATACTACACAGAGCATGTTACAAATACAATCAACGTCTCATTCTTCAATCACAGCAGTACTAATTTCTGTCTCTATCTACTGCAAAGGATTAATCACCATGACACCTTACTGCCCCCCTTCCATATTTCCCAATATGTGCCCCTAATACTGTGACGTTATTGACATGAACTGTGACCGTGTAGACCATTGTTGCAACCAGGGTCCTATGGTTGCACCAGATCTTGTACAGAGGAGGTCAAGGGGGGTGTCTATGGAAAGGTTGTAGTTTGCTGGTTATGATTATGCTGTCTGTACATGTGTATCATTTTTGTATTTGAAGTTATGAATATTGGCTACGTACTTGTATCTCAATGTGTTTGATACCAAGTAGTCTCAGTGAAGCATTTGGTCAGCTTCTTGAGAAAGGACTATTCTCAGTAAGTGCCCAATCAAGAAACACTTAACTGACAATGGACTTTGGGAGACGCCAGTCCACATCTGAGCTTTCCTGGGAACGTTCAAACGAACATGTAAACAATGGTGTCAGCCTGCAAAAAGCTGAATCATTCATAGACATGTGACTTGCCTAGGTGGCTACAAAGTCCATCTTGTTGCTGTAACTTTGCACAGAAGAACAAAGTGGTTTCTGCCCACAAGAAAGAAAATATAAAAGGCCCTGGAAGCCTCTCCATTTTGTCTTCAGCCGGCTTAAGAGATAGCCTCTCCACCCCCAAGAGATGCCTGAAGGAAACTGGAACAAAGGACAGTAACTACTGGGGTGTGAGTGATTGCTGGACCCAGACTAGGAAGGAGTCCAGTCTGTGAAAGAAGCTTATTGGAACATCTCTAAGGGCGAGATTTACTTGTATGCAGTTTCTTAATGCATTAGGCTTAGACTTGCGTGTTTTGTTTCATTTTGCTTGATAACTTACTTTGTTCTGCCTGTTATTACTTGGAACCATTTACATCCTACTTTTTCTATTTAATAAAATCACTTTTGCTTATAAATTAACCCAAAGTAATTAATTCCTGGGGGGAGCAAACAGCTGTGCATATCTCTCTATCAGTGTTATAGAGGGCTGACAATTTATGAGTTTACCCTATATAAGCTTTATACAGAGTAAAACGGGTTTATTTGGGGTTTGGACCCCATTGGGAACTGGGTATCTGGGTGCTGGTGACAGGAGCACTTCTTAGGCTGTTTTCAGTTAAGTCTGCAGCTTTGGGGCACATGATTCAGACCCTGGGTCTGTGTTGAAGCAGACTGGCATGTCTGGCTCAACAAGGCAGGGTTCTGGAGGCCCAAACTGGCAGAGAAAACGGGCTCAGAGGTAGTCTCAGCACATCAGTTGGCAGTCCCAAGGGGGTCTCTGTGACCGAACCTGGTCACAAATACATTATTCTATTCTATGAAACAGATACAGCAAAACCTGCCTTAGCGATCACCTCTGAAGAAAGACCGCCTGTCACAGTGACTACTTGCAGAGGCCACCGAACATTTCCCCCCAGTAATTTAACTGTGAAGAGCGACAACCTGTCATCTGCAACCAGCGACCACATTTTCTTACTCCCATCCATAAAAACAAACCTGTTGGAGAAACCGACCTTCCTTACTTCTGCGCTGCTGCAGGTGGCAGTACTGCCTTCAGAAGTGGGCGCCCGGCCGGCAGGCTCTGCTCTCCAGCTGCCCAGCTCTGAAGGCAGAACAGAGAGCGGTGGCTGCTGGCTGGGCACCTAGCTCTGAAGGCAGTGCCACTGCCAGCGGCAGTGCAAAAGTGAGGGTAGCATGGTATGGTATTGCTACCCTTACTTCTCCACTGACCCAGCCAGCAGCTACCACTCTCTGTCCACCCTGCTCTAAAGGCAGTACAGAAGTAAATATAGCAATACTGCAACTCTCCTATAACCACCATGCTACGCCCTTTTGGGTCAGGGCCCCCAGTTCAAGAAACACTGTGTACTTTTACACAATACTTTAAAGTAAAAGTACGTAAAAAGACCAGATTTCACAGGGGAGAAAGGGTCTATTTTACAGCAAACCTTTGACGAGAGACCACCTCAATACAAGCGACCACTTTTGCTAACTCCCATGAGTGGTGACTCTTGGCAGGTTCTACTGTATATCGCATTGTTTAATGCACTCAAATACTATGGTAAGGAGCGTGGTATAAAAACCAGTGTAGAATAAAAGGTCTTCAGTTTCAGAAAACAAAACCGGAAGACTATATCTTAGCTCCTCTTTCATGACCTCATTTCTAGAAAAGATATCAGATATCCAGATGACACTACTGATATAGAAGTGAAAGACTTCACATAATGGCTATTCACCCTACAGAATATATTTGTTAAAAAAAAAATTCAAAAACATTTTCTACTGAAAGAAATGGGACACTTTTTTAATGAAAATGTTCAATTTTCCCCTGTTTTCTGACCAGCTCTACTGCAGCTGGATCTGGGGTGGAGTCTAAGTATAACTACCTCCCACTTATATACTGTGGCAGAGCACTGGCTTTGCCTCAGGGGGGTCCTGTGCTTCTAAGCAGTTAGGGTTTGCCTCAGAGGTTTTCTGTGACCCTCAATGTAGCCTCTCTCCCCTCCTAGAGGCAAAGATTACAGCTTACTGAATCATAGAATCATAGAATTTCAGGGTTGGAAGGGACCTCAGGAGGTCATCTAGTCCAACCCCCTGCTCAAAGCAGGACCAACCCCAACTAGATCATCCCAGCCAGGGCTCTGTCAAGCCTGACCTTAAAAACCTCTAAGGAAGGAGATTCCACCACCTCCCTAGGTAACCCATTCCAGTGCTTCACCACCCTACTAGTGAAAAAGTTTTTCCTAATATCCAGCCTAAACCTCCCCCTCTGCAACTTGAGACCATTACTCCTTGTTCTGTCATCTTCTACCACTGAGAACACTCTAGATCCATCCTCTTTGGAACCCCCTTTTAGGTAGTTGAAAGCAGCTATCAAATCCCCCCTCACTCTTCTCTTCTGCAGGCTAAACAATCTCAGTTCCCTCAGCCTCTCCTCATAAGTCATGTGCTCCAGCCCCCTAATCATTTTTGTTGCCCTCCGTTGGACTCTTTCCAATTTATCCACATCCTTTTTGTAGTGTGGGGCCCAAAACTGGACACAGTACTCCAAATGAGGCCTCACCAGTGCCGAATAGAGGGGAATAATCACGTCCCTCGATCTGCTGGAAATGCCCCTACTTATACAGCCCAAAATGCCGTTAGCCTTCTTGGCAACAAGGGCACACTGTTGACTCATATTCAGCTTTTCGTCCACTGTAACCCCTAGGTCCTTTTCTGCAGAACTGCTGCCCAGCCATTCGGTCCCTAGTCTGTAGCAGTGCATGGGATTCTTCCGTCCTAAGTGCAGGACTCTGCACTTGTCCTTGTTGAACCTCATCAGATTTCTTTTGGCCCAATCCTCTACTTTGTCTAGGTCCCTCTGTATCCTATCCCTACCCTCCAGCGTATCAACCACTCCTCCCAGTTTAGTGTCATCTGCAAACTTGCTAAGGGTGCAGTCCACACCATCCTCCAGGTCGTTGATGAAGATATTGAACAAAACCGGCCCCAGCACCGACCCTTGGGGCACTCCACTTGATACCGGCTGCCAACTAGACATGGAGCCATTGATCACTACCCGTTGAGCATGACCATCCAGCCAGTTTTCTATCCACCGTACCGTCCATTCATCCAGCCCATACTTCTTTAACTTGCTGGCAAGAACGCTGTGGGAGACTGTATCAAAAGCTTTGCTAAAGTCAAGAAATAGCACATCCACTGCTTTCCCCTCATCCACAGAGCCAGTTATCTCATCATAGAAGGCAATTAGGTTAGTCAGGCATGACTTGCCCTTGGTGAATCCATGCTGACTGTTCCTGATCACTTTCCCCTCCTTTAAGTGGTTCAAAATTGATTCCTTGAGGACCTGTTCCATGATTTTTCCAGGGATTGAGGTGAGACTGACTGGCCTGTAGTTCCCCGGATCTTCCTTCTTCCCTTTTTTAAAGATGGGCACTACATTAGCTTTTTTCCAGTCATCCGGGACCTCCCCCGATTGCCATGATTTGTCAAAGATAATGGCCAATGGCTCTGCAATCACTGAGCCACCTTCATCATCGGCCAGTCAACGGGTTCCATGTAAGAACCCTCTTTAGGGTTCTTCCTTTTCAGGGAGCATTTGTGTAGAAATATGTGGGCAGGGGTGAACCTGGGCCCGCCCTCTTCTCCAGGTTCCAGCCCAGAGACCATAATTGGCAGCAACAACAGGTAGTTTTCCTATACAACCAGAGCTATAGCCCTTCCCTGGGCTACTTCCCCAAATGGCCTCTCCTAGGTACCTGACCACGCTTGTTCTCCTGGCTCTTTTATTGCACACCTTCTTTCTTCCAGTCTTCCCACAACACACCTACTTACTCCCAGCTCCTAACACCAGGCCTCGCTGAAGGGGCTTCCTTTTAAACTAGTCCCAGCCAGTTCTAAATGGGCTTCAGGTGATCTGATTAGCCTGTTTTCCTTGATTGCGTCTAATCAGTTCTTAATTGGTTCCAGGTGTCTTATGGAGTTTGCCTGACTTAATTGCTTCTAGCACCTTCCTGACTCCTCTGGCCCCTGCCTTGGTCAATCAAGAAACAGAAAACTATTCATCTGGTGTGCAGTGTGTTTTCCTTCAACCAGACTTCTGCAGTGTTCTTGGCGCAGTTCACCCCCATCCCGGACACCTGCCCAGTCTGCGGGATGAGGGAGACCCTGGTGCATGTGTATCTGGAGTGCGCCAGGTTGCAGCCCCTATTCCGGCTCCTCTTAGATATCCTGTTACATTTTTGCTGCACTTTTCCCCTCACCTCCTTATCTATTCACTCCCTATCCATGGCCCCAGCAAGTCATGGGACCTCCTTGTCAACCTCCTCCTAGCCCTGGCCAAAATGGCCATCTATAAAACCAGGGAGAGGAGGTTGGCCGACGGGGTTTCCGGTGACTGCAGGGCCTATTTCTAATCCTCCATCTGCTCACGCATCCCGGTGGTGTTCCTCTGGGCTGTGTCCGCTGGCTTCCTGGACACTTTCGAGGAGCAGTGGGCACTGCCCGGGTTTCTCTGCTCGCTGTCCCTGTCAGGTCCCCTTCGTTTAGCCCTGTGACCTCACTCCTGTCCCTGTTATATCTTTAGTTATCCACCGTAATTAATTGAGATACCGGACTTTGTGGATCCTCCCCTTAGGCTGGGGGAGATCCTTTAGCAGTGGGCGAGCACTTCTAGGATCCCAACAGGACCAGTCTCTTCCATCCAGCCGGTCTGGGTCTGTCACAATACCTTGTTCAGCAAGATGGATTTCTACCTATTACATGATCAAGCGTATTCTTAATTAGGAAGTAGCAGGCCCTGAATACATAGGACCAGATCCTTAAGTGGTATAAATCAGCATAGCTCCATTAAAGATCTGGACCATTCTGTGCAGGATATTAAGGAGGGCATTGTTTGCTTTTGCCCAACAGACCATGTTGGAAAACCTCTTTCATATCCTGAATCCTTTAACAACTGCTTCCAGAAACATCTGTGTGTGGGAGGAGGGACAAAAAAAAATAATCAAAATGCCGCACACATTTATCCCATTCATGCACCCAATGAAAAATAAGACAAAGGGCCCAATCCTGAAAGGTGCTAAGCATTCCAAGTGCTCCCAACTATCAGGAGAATGACAAAAGCAAAGGACACTCACGCCTCAGCTTTTCCTCAGAAAAGTGATCCAATTTACAGCTCCATTTTCTCCTCTTCTACAGCGGGTATCTTAATGTTGATTACTTTCAGTTGAATTTTGGCCACTACAGCTAGGGATTGATTCATTCATGCTTTTTGGGGTTTTCCAAAAGAGCATCAACTTCACAAATCTTTTTGATATTTCTGAAACAATTTTCCTTTCATTAAACTACAAGTGGGCTGAGGAAGCATTATTCACATCCAGGTCTGTATTAGAACGGGGTTGGGGCTTAAGGCCAAATGAAGGCTAAAATTTGGTGACAGTTAAATCTCACAAGTATCCAAGTTAGAAACAGGAAATAAGCCCTTTTGGGGTTTGGATCAACTTGGAGTCAGAATTATGGATGAGTTCAGATCCAACAATTTGAAACTAAACAGACCGTTTGATAGTAATTCTAGGAATACCAGAAGAACAAAAATACACAGCATCCCAGAACTCATGCTTTACCAGCACGATGGGAAGCTTGAACCTCAGAAGGTCTAAATCTAGAACCTATGATTTTTGTGTAGGTTCTAAACTGGACAAAATATATTTTTATTCCTATCAGAGGCCCTGCTTAGGCCCAAAATACTAAGTTAAAGCAACAAATTTGAGAGATAGTTGGGGGAAACTTATCAAAACCTGTTCATACCTCCAGATCTTTAGAGGTTCACCCATCTCCAGATGAGTTACCCAATTGCTATGAAAATGTTAATAATATGCCATGTGTCACTAGATTGCCTACCTTTTTTCTCTGTTATTGTACATAACCCCTAAAGATTTTGTAGAACAGCCTCTGAGCAGGGTATTTTAAGACACATCATAAAATAAATTACAGTATGCAGTTCCATGCAAAATTCAAGTTTCCATCTATAATTAGTCTTAGGCCTGGTCTACACTAGGACTTTATGTCGAATTTAGCAGCGTTAGCTCGATTTAACCCTTCACCCGTCCACATAAGGAAGCAATTTATTTTGACATAAATGGCTCTTTAATTCAATTTCTGTACTCCTCCCCGACGAGGGGAGTAGCGCCAAATTCGACATGGCCATGTCGAATTATTAGGAGGTACTGTGGACGGAATTCGATGCTAATAGCTCCGGGAGCTATCCCACAGTACACCACTCAGTGGACGCTCAGGACAGCAATCTGTACTTGGATGCTCTGACCTGCCACTCATGGAAAGCCCCGGGAAAATTTGAATTCCTTTTCCTGTCTGGCCAGTTTGAATCCCATTTCCTGTTTGGACATCGTGGCGAGCTCAGCGGCACTGGCAACGATGCAGAGCTCTACAGCAGAGGTTACCATGCAATCCCAGAGTAGAAAGAGGGCTCCAGCATGGAGTGATCGGGAAGTTTTGGATCTGATCGCTGTGTGGGGAGATGAATCCGTCCTATCCGAGCTCCGATCCAAAAGACGGAATGCAAAAATTTACGAGAAAATATCCCAGGCAATGACGGAGAGA
Organism: Chelydra serpentina; assembly: GCA_037349315.1. Classification (NCBI taxonomy): domain Eukaryota; kingdom Metazoa; phylum Chordata; order Testudines; family Chelydridae; genus Chelydra; species Chelydra serpentina. Next base: position 26,626,215 of record JBAIAC010000048.1, read on the forward strand.
GGATACAGCCGGGATGCAACGCAGTGCCGCGTTAAAATCAAGGAGCTGCGACAGGCGTACCAGAAGACCAAGGAGTCCAACGGACGCTCCGGATCGCAGCCACATACTTGCCGGTTTTACGAGGCACTGCATGCTATGCTCGGTGGTGCTGCCACCACTACCCCACCAGTGTCCGTGGACTCCGACGACGGGGTCTTATCTACGGCCACGTCGTCGGATGTTTTCACGGACGATGATGATGAGGAAGGAGAGGAGGAGGACGAGGCAGTCGACAGCGCTTTCACTGGTGATTTCCCCGACAGCCAGGATCTATTCATCACCCTGACTGAGATCCCCTAAGAACCCTCCCAAGGCAGCATCCCCGAGCAGGAATCAGACGAAGGATCAGCAGGTCAGTGTTTTAGACATTTATTTGGAATACAATAGGCATGGTGTGTAAGCACTGTGTTAGTATTGCTTAATTGGCCTTATGCGCTTCAGCTTTGAGTCGCTTTCCAGTGCAACTACTCGAAAAGTCTGTCAATATGTATGGGGATAGAGGAGTAATCCCCATCGGAGATCTCCGCGAAGCTCTCCTGGAGGTACAGTGACAGCTTTTGTATCAGGTTCACGGGGAAAGCGGCCTTATTGTCTCCTCCATGGTAGGATACTTTCCCGCGCCATGCAAGCTGCAGGTACTCTGGTATCATTGCCTTGCATAGCATGGCTGCATACGGCCCCGGGGTTTGCTGGCATTGACGCATCATGCAGTCTTTCTCTGTCTCTGTAATCCTCATCAGAGTGATATCAGTCATGGTGCCCTGGTTTGAATGAGTGGTTTCATTAGTATAGGGAATGCTTCATTTTCCCTTTAAGGAAAGACACCCGGCGGTTTCCATTAACGCGGGGTGGGAGGGAGTTGGGAGCCAAACCATTCGAACTTAGCGGTGCGCAGGCAGGGAGAGTTCCCGGGACTGGCCACGCAAAGCGGGGGAAAGGGTACGCGAGCCGTTCATACAGAGCGGTTCGCGGGCAATTTTGGTTCCCGGGAGCGGCCACGCGGAGGGGGGGGAAGGGTAGGCGAGCCGTTCATACAGAGGGGTTCGCAGGCACTTTTGGTTCCCGGGAGCGGCCACGCGGAGGGGGGGGAAGGGTAGGCGAGCCGTTCATACAGAGCGGTTCGCGGGCACTTTTGGTTCCCGGGAGCGGCCACGCGGAGGGGGGGGAAGGGTAGGCGAGCCGTTCATACAGAGCGGTTCACTGGCACTTTCTGTTCCCGGGACTGGCCACGCGGAGGGGGGGGGAAGGGTGTTCGAGCCGTTCAAACAGAGCAGTTCGCGGGCACTTTCTGTTCCCGGGAGCGGCCACGCGGAGGGGGGCAAAGAGTAGGCGAGCCGTTCAAACAGAGCGGTTCGCGTGCACTTTCAGTTCCCGGGAGTGGCCACGTGGAGGGGGGGTAAAGGATTGGCGAGCCGCTGTAGATGAGCGGTTTGGCCAGCAGCAGTTCCTGGCCGCAGCCAGGAACAGTGATTGAAACATGGGAGTAGAGCACTGCTGTGAAGTAAGCTCTCAGCAGTCCAAACTCATCACCTTACCATGGTCTCCAGAGAGCTGATTTCCAGCGTTCTGCAAGGCTTCTGGGATCTGTACACCGGGACCACAGACACTCAGGATAAAGACATAATATTTGACCTTGTAGTAAGTGCACATGTGATAGGTACTGTGCTTGGTCCTATTCACAGGGAAAGAGTATGGGTATTGTTCTGGAAAAAGTATCTTTCTTAGGAATTCACTCCCTTTCTCTCATCCCACAGCTGCGAGTGTCTCCCGCCCTACCCGTGGTTCACCCTCCCAGAGGCTAGCGGTGATCAGGCGGCGCAAAAAGAGAACCCGGGACGACATGTTCTCCGAATTGATGGTCTGTTCCCGAAGGGAGGCGGCACAGCGGAGAGAGGACGTCTCAAGGTCCGAGCGAGCAGCCAGGTAACGGGAGCAGAGGGCTGAAGCTCGCAAGGACAGGTGGCGGCAGGAAGACCAGCAGGCGACTCAAACGCTGCTGGGACTAATGAGGGAGCAAACGGACACGCTCCGGCGCCTGGTGGACGTTCTCCAGGACAGGAGACAGGAGGAAAGAGCCCCTCTATATGTAATTTCCAACCACCCTCCCCCGCCACCAAGTCCAATCGTCTACTCACCCAAAGTCACTAGGACGAGGGGAGGCAGGGGCCGTGTAAATAATCACTCCACCCCTGCAGACTGCTCCAGTAGCAGAAGGCTCTCATTTCCAAAAGTTTAGATGGGTCCTTTCCCTACCTCCAACCGCACCCCACAACAGTTCCCTGCCCAGGTTTCATCTCAAAACTATGCTCACCTTAATAAAAATGTTTGTTTTGTTCAGTGCTGTTTCCCTGACTTCCTTTCACAGGACGGTTTGGTTTTGGGGGAGTGAGTAATGGGGTTTGTAATTAGAGACGACAGGCGCCTGACCCAGGGTACAGACAGGGGGAAAGGAGCCACAGAAAGTCACACTCACATTGCATGCACTAGGCACACTTGTCATTCTGGGAGGAGGTTTTCATGTTCTCTAGGGGGGCGGGTTTAACTTTCTGGTGGGGGAGGGTGGCTGCTGATCTTTTGCGGCCGGCGATAGCCTGCATGACAGATCCATGCAGCAGGGGATCTGTGGCCGCAATCCACGGCCAAAAAGTCACACAGGCCCCACCACACACAGTTGCGAATAGGAGGGGTTGATGGCTCCCTTGAAACGAGCAGTCCAGCACTTCGGACTGCCCTGGGAGCAGGAGCATGTCATTCCCCAAGCTTGAAAGCGTACTTTCCAACACTCCACCCGCTCCCCAACCGCGGTATGCGTCCCAAGTTAAAACCTTAACCGAGAAACCAGTAATGGAGACGGTTTAAATAAAAAATGTTTCCTTTATTGTACTGTTAAAGCGCTGAATTAAGGGGGGAAGGGGGTTGCTAACTGGAGAGGATAGCCAACAGAAACTGGGAAAAGAAACGGTGGCAGGTTCAGGTTGTGTTTAAGCAAGCGTAACAGTCACTGGTTACCCCGCTCGCTCTGGAAGCTAGCTTTCAAAGCTTCCCGGATGCGCAGCGCGTCCCGCTGTGATCTTCTAATCACCCTGGTGTCCGGCTGTGCGTAATCAGCTGCCAGGCGATTTGCCTCAACCTCCCACACTGCCATAAACATCTCCCCCTTGCTCTCACAGAGATTGTGGAGCACACAGCACGCTGCAATCACAATGGGGATATTTGTTTGGCTGAGATCGGAGCGAGTAAGTAAGCTTCTCCAACGACCTTTCAGACGGCCAAAAGCACACTCCACCACCATTCTGCACTTGCTCAGCCGGTAGTTGAAGAGCTGCTTTTCAGTGTCCAGGGCTCCCGTGTATGGCTTCATGAGCCAGGACATTAGCGGGTAGGCAGGGTCCCCGAGGATCACTGTAGGCATCTCCACATCCCCAACAGTTATTTTGCGGTCCGGGAAATAGACACCCTGTTGCAGCCGTCTAAACAGACCAGAGTTTTTGAAAACACGAGCATCATGAACCTTGCCCGGCCATCCCACATTGATGTTTGTAAAATGTCCTTTGTGGTCCACTAGTGCTTGCAGCACCATAGAAAAATAGCCCTTTCGGTTAATGTACTGGCTGCCCTGGTGTTCCGGTCCCAGGATAGGGATGTGTGTCCCATCAATAGCCCCGCCGCAGTTTGGGAATCCCATAGTGGAAAAGCCATCTATGATCACCTGCACGTCTCCAAGGGTCACTACCTTTAAGAGCAGCAGGTCAACGATTGCATGGGCTACCTGCATCACAGCAACCCCCACGGTAGACTTGCCCACTCCAAATTGGTTCGCGACTGAGCGGTAGCTGTCAGGAGTTGCAAGCTTCCACAGGGCTATGGCCACTCGCTTCTGGATAGTCAGGGCTGCTCGCATCCGGGTGTCCTGGCGCTTCAGGGCAGGGTACAGCAACTCACAAAGTTCCAGGAAAGTGCCCTTACGCATCCGAAAGTTTCGCAGCCACTGGGATTCATCCCAGACCTGCAGCACTATGCGGTCCCACCAGTCAGTGCTTGTTTCCCTTGCCTAGAATCGCCGTTCCACAGGATCAACGTGCCCCATTGATTTCTACGGGCCGGGGTCCCGTGCTTAGCGAGAGGTCTGTGCCCCTCTCAGAGTTCATGTCCTCCCGGAGCTTCCGTTGCCTCCTCGCCCGATTTCTCTGCATCTGATTCTGGAAAAGGTGCACGATAAGGCGCGAGGTGCTGACAACGGACAGAACAGCAGCGATAATTGCGGAGGGCTCCATGCTCGCTGTCCTGTGGCGTCCGAGCTGTCAATCACCGGAAAAGGGCGCGAATTAATTGCCCGCCGGCGCTTTCACGTAGGGAGGGCGGGAGTGTGGGTCGAGTGACGACATTTACGTATAACCACCCTTGACACATTTTTGGCCCCAGAAGGCACTGGGGGCTACACCCAGAATTCCTGTGGGCAGCGGGGACTGCGGGAACTGTGGGATAGCTACCCACAGTGCACCGCTTGCAGTGTCGATGCTTGCCCCGTTACTGTGGACTCACAAATTCGAATTAAGGTCCTTGCTGTGGATTCGCACGATCGACCTTGCAATATCGGTTTCACAAGTTTGGTTTAACAAAAATCGAACTAGTCTCGTAATGTAGACATACCCTCAGAGTCTGTATAATTGGCTGGACAGGTCTTAAGTGTGAATGTGCAGTTTTTAAAAAGGAAACCTACCAATCCATGGTTACATGCCTCATGTTTTTCATAACATTCTCTAGATTATTCCTATAAGACAAGACCGATAAAGATTTAGGCTAGGTCTACACTAACCCCCCCTGTTGAACTAAGATACGCAACTTCAGCTACGTTAATAACGTAGCTGAAGTCGAAGTATCTTAGTTCGAACTTACCTGTGGTCCAGACGCGGCGCGCAGGCTCCCCCGTCGACTCCGCCTGCTCCGTTCGCAGAGCAGGATTACCGGCGTCGACGGGGGAGCACTTCCTGGTTCGATTTATCGCGTCTAGACAAGACGCGATAAATCGAACCCAGAACATCGATCCCGCGCCTCCGACGCGACGGGTAAGTATAGACGTACCCTTATACAACTAAGTTTGAAGTGAAGTGACATTTTATTTACTCTTGTCAATTATGCATGTAGAAATAGTCTGTTTAGACAAAAAGGACGTCTACAGATGTGTCATGTTTATGGTTAAATATGTTAAGTGTCACATTAAAGCTGACGTGGTTAGGGCCCCATGGGAAAGCGCTGTCAAGCTACCTCCCACTCAGATGCTGTGCATATCATCAAACTCCTTGTTTCTGCATTGTTGATTGCATTCACATTGCATAATATTGCATAACAAGTGTCCAAAAAAAGCAGTTTGCTATGAGAGGGTTTTAGTCTTCCTCTTCAGTATTATGTCAGTGTTAATGCTCATCACAGCTGCTCAAAGCCAAGAGGAATAGGTAATTTCACTTAGAGTTATCAGTTTTCTCTTTTAGTAAAGAACTGAAGACCTGCTCTATCTACTGTTTATAATCTGGCCAGAGACACTCTCTCGATTCCCATGCTGACTCTCAGGCACTTTGCCCTCTGTTTGGTTGAGAAGGTTTTTTACAGCTAAATACTTTAGAAATAATCATAGAGAAATGGATCCTTCTCAAAAGTAGGTTGTTGATTTTTGGCCTTTTGGAGTTCTCATAAACTAGTAGACTTCAGTAGCAGTTGACTCAGAGGATTATCACTGCTGTAAACCATTTGCAGTGGTGATTTATAATATTTTAATTATATCTAATACATGGGTTTCTAACACAGCTGGACCATCATTGCAGCCGCACTGGGAATCGTATTTGCTGGCAGTTAACAAATGACTTTCAGCCAGACAGATTTTTATCAGCCCTCAAGACCTTTTTCCATTAAGCAGAATAATATTTATAAACGCCATACACGCATGCATTTTCTTGCCTAGTTATTCATAATTAAATCTTCCAGGAGTCACCATGGAGTGTTTTACATTGTAAGCATTTCTTTTGTGTTCTATTGTATCTTGGGGAAAAAAGCCCCTTTAGAAATAATAATGGATAAATCTAATCAAACAGTTTGGTTTGGACAAGACTGAGCCACCCCAGAAGAAGCCTTGAGAAGAAATTATGACTCAGCATCACACAATTCCTTCCCTGCTCTTCCCAGGGCAAAGAAGATACTGCAGCTCTTTGCTAGGTACAGGCCACTTCTCCCTTTGTGCTAGCTCAGCTCTGCCCATCAGCACTTTGTGGGGAGGGTGAGGCAGAGTAGTGACTCCACCCACTCACTTCAGGTGGGGTGTACAGACTTTTCACTCTTCTGTATTCTAGCCATGATGCAGGCAGTGCTAACACAGCCATGCAAAGTGAAAGGGCCTTACTTCTCTCTGCTCCCCGGCATGGTGAAACTAGGAGGTCATATCCATGGGGTTCCCATAGGGGTCTGTCCTGGTCTGGTACTATACAATATTTTAATTAATGGTTTGGATAATGGAGTGGAGAGTAAGCTTAGAATAATTTGAGGATGACACCAAGCTGGAAGGGGTTACAAGCACTTCAGAGGACAGCATTAGAATTCAAAATGACCTTGACAAACAGATGAATTAGTCTGAAACACTGGTCTACAATTTTTGAGAAATTGATAAAATGTGCTATTTAGTATGTATTTTGATGTGCTGAATTCAAATATGACAATTAAAACAACTGATTGGCTACTCTTTCTAAGATATTTACGTTTTTACATTTTATGTCTATGTATTATTGTGTAGATAGCAGAGTTTTAATCATAAATTGTAAACCTAGGTCTTTTCATGTGTTTATGGTTGCTTTACATGATACTATTTCACCTGTCCTGTTTATGTAACACTTTAAAAATCAGCAAAGGGGTTATATAAATAAAATTTATTATGAAACAAAAGGCAAAAAACTATGATGTACATAGTTTAGTCCTATTCAGTGTCTACTCGGCGCTTCTTGGCTTGTCTCTTGTATTCATTAAATGGAGCATCTCTTGTCACTGTCCAGCAATAGTCTGCAAGCATTGATGGGCTCCATTTGCCCTGATAGTGTTTCTCCATTGTTGCAATGTCCTGGTGAAATCGCTCGCCGTGCTCGTCGCTCACTGCTCCGCAGTTCGGTGGAAAAAAATCTACATGAGAGTGCAAAAAATGTATCTTAAGTGACATGTTGCAACCAAGGCTTTTGTATGCCTTGAGGAGGTTTTCCACCAACAACCTGTAGTTGTCTGCCTTGTTGTTTCCGAGAAAATGTATTGCCACTAACTGGAAGGCTTTCCATGCCTTTTTTTCCTTGCCACGCAGTGCATGGTCAAATGCATCATCTCGAAGAAGTTCACGAATCTGAGGACCAACAAAAACACCTTCCTTTATCTTAGCTTCACTTAACCTTGGAAATTTTCCACGGAGGTACTTGAAAGCTGCTTGTGTTTTGTCAATGGCCTTGACAAAGTTCTTCATCAGACCCAGCTTGATGTGTAAGGGTGGTAACAAAATCTTCCTTGATTCAACAAGTGGTGGATGCTGAACGCTTTTCCTCCCAGGCTCCAATGACTGTCGGAGTGGCCAATCTTTCTTGATATAGTGGGAATCTCTTGCACGACGATCCCATTCGCAGAGAAAACAGCAGTACTTTGTGTATCCAGTCTGCAGACTAAGCAAGAGAGCAACAACCTTCAAATCGCCACAAAGCTGCCACTGATGTTGGTCATAGTTTACGCACCTCAAAAGTTGTTTCATGTTGTCATAGGTTTCCTTCATATGGACTGCATGACCAACTGGAATTGATGGCAAAACATTGCCATTATGCAGTAAAACAGCTTTAAGACTCGTCTTCGATGAATCAATGAACAGTCTCCACTCATCTGGATCGTGAACGATGTTGAGGGCTGCCATCACACCATCGATGTTGTTGCAGGCTACAAGATCACCTTCCATGAAGAAGAATGGGACAAGATCCTTTTGACGGTCACGGAACATGGAAACCCTACCATCACCTGCCAGGAGATTCCACTGCTGTAGTCTGGAGCCCAAAAGCTCTGCCTTACTCTTGGGTAGTTCCAAATCCCTGACAAGGTCATTCAGTTCACCTTGTGTTATGAGGTATGGTTCAGAGGAGGAGGATGGGAGAAAATGTGGGTCCTGTGACATTGATGGTTCAGGACCAGAAGTTTCATCCTCTTCCTCGTCTGACTCAAGTGAGAATGATTCTGGTGCATCAGGAACCGGCAGTCCTTCTCCGTGGGGTACTGGGCGTATAGCTAATGGAATGTTTGGAGAATGCACAGTCCACTTTTTCTTCTTTGACACACCTTTCCCAACTGGACGCACCATGCAGAAGTAACAACTGCTGGTATGATCTGTTGGCTCTCTCCAAAGCATTGGCACTGCAAAAGGCATAGATTTCCTTTTCCTGTTCAAGCACTGGCGAAGATTTGTTGCACAAGTGTTGCAGCATATGTGTGGGGCCCACCTCTTGTCCTGATCTCCAATTTTGCAGCCAAAAGAAATGTGATAGGCTTTCTTAACCATAGTGGTTATACTGCGCTTTTGTGATGCAAAAGTCACTTCACCACAAACATAGCAGAAGTTATCTGCACTGTTCACACAAGTACGAGGCATCTCTGCTCACTTTGGCTAAACAGAAATGTGTCCCTTTGCAAAATCAAACACTGACAAATAAGAGAGCACGACACTGTCTGATTTCTAGAGCTGATATAAGGCAATTTCTTCAGCAGAGTGATGTAAGCTTCGTTATGATTGCATCATCCATGACTTCTAGGAATAACATGATGCAATTCATAGCATGTATGACGCAATACCAGCTTCAGATTGCATCATTCATCGTTTTGCCTAAAAAGCAAGTACTGTCCAAACCCAGTCATAGATTTAGTCATAGATCCAGTCAAAGCTGTATTTTAGTCATTTCTGGTTTAAATTGAGATCCCTTCCCTTTATAACTCACTTATCCTCTGCCATTCCCAAGTCAAGGGTCGTATATACTGACCCAATAGCATGTCTTGAAAACTAGAGCCAATCAACAATTTTAAGCATCATTTTCACTCTCAGTGACCCAGAATTAGTAAAGTTTGACTACATTTATTTCAGAAGCGTTTTGGCTGTAGAGCAGTGAAATCAACAAGATGAAATTTTAAAAAGCAAAGAATTACATTTAGGAGGGGGGAAAATCAAAATGCATAGCTACAAAGTGAGGAATAACTGGTTTAGGCAGCAATACTGCAGAAAAGGAACTAGGTGATAGTAGATCAAATTGAATGAGTCAACAATGTGATGTTGTTGCCAAAAAAATAAAAATAAAAAGGCAAATATTCTGGGGTGTGCTAACAAGTGTCAGACTTTAAGACATGGGAGGTAATGGTTCTTTCTACTCAGCTGAGCTTGTGAAGCCTCAGCTACAGCACTGCATCCAGTTTTGGATGCCACACTTTTAGAAAGATGTAGAAAAATTGGAGCGAGTCCAGAGGAAAGCAACAAAGAAAGATAAAAGGTTGGAAAAACCCTTAAAAACTGGGCATGTTTAGTCTTGGGAAAGGAAAACTGAGGGGGGACCTCGTAAGAGTCTTCAAATGTGATAAGGATTGTTATAAAGAGGACAGTGGTCAATTGTTCTCCATGTCTACTGAAGATAGGACAAGAAGTAGTGAGCTTAATCTGCAACAAGGGAGATTTAGGTTAGATATAAAGGGGGAAAAAAAACTTTCTAACATGGAGGATAGTTAAGTACTGGGATAGGTGACCAAGGGAGGCTGTGGAATCCCTGTCATTGGAGGTTTTTAAGAATGTGTTGGACAAACTCTCACGAGGGATCATCTAGGTATACTTTGTCCTACCTCAGTCCACGGGCATGGACTAGATGACCTTTCAAGGTTCTTTCCAGACCTACATTTCTATGATTTCATAGGCGTGTTATGCTCGGCCACAATCTGTCCCTACCTTCCTAGGGCAAAAGCAAGACTATCAAGTATAACTAGAGCTGGTTGAAGAAAACATTCACATAACCATTTTAGATTGGAAAATGCAATTCTGTCAAAATTGAAATGCTTTGTGAAATCATGATGAGTTCTCCAAATTTGTTTCAGGAAAAGAGTTCCAACAATATCATTCCCTCTGGGGCACCTGGCACTGGCCACTGTCAGAAGTCAGGATACTGGGATAGATGGACCTTTGGTCTGACCCAGTAGGGCCATTCTTATGTTCTTATCAAACTGTCCATTTATTTTGAAGTAACTTTTTGGTTATAATGTGTAGTACAATTTTTATAAAAGAGTGATAATTTGTATAGTATAAAATAAAAATGATATCAAAACAAAACACTGATTGATCTGAAACTTGGGATGGGGGGAAGATTCCTTCCCTCCCTGAGAGTTTGGAAATTTTGGGTGTTTGAGCCAAATCAGGGGGAAAAAAGTTTTGAAATCCCCAAATCCTTTGAAAATGGAGTTTGTCCTCTGCACATGAATAATTATACTTAAAAGTATGTTCTCTGTAAGGGACTAGACATTTGGCATTATTATGCACTTTTAAGACACAAGTCTGTTTTTCTTCCTCAAATTTCCGAGAGTGCAGAGAAAGCACAATTCTTGTCCAGTCATCTGGGAGGGTGCAGAGTGCACTCCCTCTTGTAAAGCTATTTCTGCTGGCATGTAGAGAGGATGGTTATAACACCCTCAGACAACTTCAGGAGATTAGAACCACTGTTGGCAGAGTCTTTGAGATTCAGTAAGCACAGAGACCAAACAGTACCCAGTCTCTCTGTAGGGGGCAAGGAGATGGAAATGCTGTTTGTTCATCACCACCTTTGCGGGGCCAGACGTAATCTGGCAAGAATGAAAAACATTAAGACAAACATTTAAACTTTTCCTGGATTCTTCTACCATTCATAGCCCTTGGAATAAGCAGAGCAGGGTGGCTCTAAGAAATACATATAGTCTGAGGAATCAGTGGAGGTTCTATGAACTATATGGGCAGGGAAAGGGCCTTGTTAGGCCCAAGTTCTAAAACAAAGTGTCTCAGCCAGGTCATGGGTGGCCAGGGCTAGCAGTCTGAGCCAGAGTCCACAGTGATGAGACAGAAGTCAAGAGCTGGCTGGATCAGGATACCAGGAGACAAACTGAAGATCAGAACCACAGGTGTGAACTAGAGTCAGGCCAGGTCAGGATACCAGGGGAAACCAAAGGCAGGAGATAAACCGGAAGTCAGGAACTACAAGTCAGATCTTAGAATTCAAGCTGAGTCACAATGCCAAGAAATCAAGCCAGGGAAACCGAAGCAGAGATCAGGAAGCATAAGGTAAACAATCTAGAGCAGGGTGGAGTCCAGTTGTTCAGACAGCTTCCTGTTCCTGCTGCTGGCTTCAGTATGGCCAGTCAGCTGCTCTGGGCCTCCTCCATTCAGACCTCAGGGGCTGGGCTTCATGGGCCCCAGGTAAACTATTGACAGCGTGCTACCAGATGGAGTTGGAGTATGACTGTTCCCATGAACCTGGAGGGCCTGGGTTTGAGACAAAGTTCCTGGCATATGAGGAGGGAAGTCATGATTACATATCAGTCAGGTGTACCAAGAGTTCCACATCCCCTGAAGAACTTTAATGAGTACCAGGCTGGAGGGTCACATAGCGTTAGAAGACTATGAACTCCCTCAAGTCCCAGTAAACTACCAATTTTTATGGGATTAAGCAATTAGGGTCCAAATGTCGCTGAAAATACTGGGCCAAAATTCTGACCTCAGCTACAATGATGCAATTCCCATCCATCAAGTCAACAATAATAACTCAACTTTAATCAGAGATTTTGTAGGGTCCTTCAATTCTATCTTTGTCAGAATATTTCTACCAAAAATGGCTTCGATGCTATGATGTGCCTGCTTTATATGGCTCTTACTTAATCTCCTTCCTTTTGGAGAAATTAGATCAGTAGACTGCATTGTACTCACAATAGGAGTGACACAACAATGGCTGTTTATATGTTTTACTCTGTTTGGTCACTGCCTCCAAGAACATAAAAGGTTTATAAAGATACTGTATAGGAGACTTCACAGCTGATAATAAAGACATATGGAATACCATATAGGGCCAGGTGCCTAATTTGCAAATACAGCTAAGAGGAGAATGTTGCATAATAAAAAAAAAGGCTAACCTTGCTTTTGTGCAGGTTTCACAAAATTGCAAATAATAGTTTTAGATAACATCATTTTGTGAATTTTTGCAATGAAAAAATTCAGGGGACAGGTATCTTTAGTGAAAACAGGATCTGCTGCTTTTTGTGATAAAACAGAGCAAATTAGACATCACAGCAGAGACGTAGCCAAAAGCCAAAGAGTAATGTTCTAGCTGACTATCACGTCTTCATCTGAAATGAATCACATGATTAGCAGTGTGCATTGTGATTATGAGGGCTCTTGGGAGAATGAAGAGGAAGGAAAGAGATAACAAAGACCTAGAACAAAAGAATGAGTGGCTGATTGTCTTAGCTCCTCCCCCATCTCTAAATGGATACATAGTAACCTAGCACTACAAATACAGTATTAACATTTCCATGCTCGGCACAATCTTTGCCCATGCAGCTTAACACGGCCAAGACTGGATAACCTGCCCATGGGCTGTGCAGAGTTGGTTCATATTGGGCAATTAAGTTACTGAAGTGCTATGATTGAGGCCGTTGCACAACCACAGTAAGACAAAGTCCCTTCCCTAAATAGAAAGACAAAGGCACTGAGAAGGGGAAATGACTCGTGTAAGGTAATATAGCAGAGGCTAGAAGAGAATCCCAGATCTCATCCTTCCCAGACCAACACCTGAACCATTGGATCATAGCACCAGAAATCTACATCTAGTCCTGAAACACCCATTTGAAGCATATAATGCCTGTGGTATTAGCGCTCCAGAGGTTTGGGAAAAGCTAAGACCAGGAGCAACAATGTTCTACCCTGTGTTTCAACAGTTGGCCACACAACTTCTTGTGTCCACTTACTGTGTTCACGCTACTTGATAAAATCAGTTCAATACATGTTCCTAGCCGGAAGTGTTTTTCAAGATCAGGTAGTATATATGATTAATTTGATTTCAGTATGCTGATGAAATGATTGAGAGAGGAAAGAGTGGGCTGGAGGGACTTTTTGTTGGCATTTCATGAAATAAACGACATTTTAATATGTTTCAATAGTTTGTAACATTTTGTAAGCTTTTTGCTATTAAAAATTTCTCAGGGCAAAGCATATTTCAAGTATTTCATTATTGTTTGCAATAAAGCTATTGCTCCGAGGTATGTTTTCAGTTAAGACAAAACCCCATTATTTATCAGATAACATTTATGAGGGCAGGTGGCTGAAGCTAAACTTTACACTTCAAGGCTGTCAAACTCTCCTTAATACTTTCCCCTTGATTTATTTTTGTACATGACCATCTTTCCTCTTAGGTGTGGGGATTTGCTGTCCTCCTTCCCCAGCTCTGCAGGGAGGAAGATAGGTCTGCAAACTGCTTTTGGTTCAACCCACATGACACTGTCAGCAACCTATCTGAAAAGTGGCCATTTTATTACCACAGGTACCCTCAGTGTTCCTCTTACACACACTCTCCCCCCATGGGCCTAATGCACAGTCCATTTAAGTCAGTGGAAAGACTCTCATTGATGTCAAAGGCCTTTGGATCAGGCCTATGGATTCTCCATCTTCTGTTTAGAAACTATCTGTTCCCTCCTCCCAGGCTGTCTTGCCTGGAGAGTGGTTCCCCTATAAGGGCTTCAATGGGAAATGCACCTGACTAAATCCTGGGAGAGCACTTCCGCACTAGGGCCCACAGTTACTTGCCTGTATTTATGCCTTCTCATATTTCACTCCCAATCTTTTGTCAAAGACAAATAAAAATATTTAAAGACAGAGGAACGTTTCCCACGACATCAATGTCACAATCAGCTTGCAGATTGTTTTCCATAGTCCATTCCTCTGAAATATTTGATTCCTCTCAGAGTTCCCATCACCCTCCGGTTTGTGGCACTCAAGCTGCTGGATTGCTGTGCTTGCAAGATATTCTTCTAGTGAGCTTTCAAACCAGATTCCTGCTCTTTATATGCATTTTTACATTTAATTATTTCATTTACAAGGTCATCATGGGACATAAAAGATTACTATAGATTTGAACAATTTGTAATATTAATATATTTTCCATCATTCAGCTACCACTGATGTTTTAAAGTGAGCTCATAATATTAGGTTGGATGGGCAAGCCGATTTCATAATGTTTCCCCAATACAGCTTAAATGTGAGTGGGAACTTAATTTGGAAATAGAAGAGAAACCAAATGGTGGCATCAAACAATTAATGGATTCTCCATTTAAAAATAAAAACTAACCCATTTATGGTGAAACAGCAAGTAGCATCTTTAAAAAACAAACAAACAAACAAACCACCTCAGTCTGGTTAAAGTTGAAAATATAAGGTTCATGTTGCTTGACTATGGAGTCCTTTAGCAATATAATTCATATTAAGACGCTGGCCATGAAAGCGGTTTCTGCACTCAGAGCAGCTTGTAGGATCAGGATCTAAATTAGCAGAGACTGTGCCAGGGTTTTAAACTCTACTGACAGCCCTGTCAACTGAAGTCATCTAACCACAGGTGAGGTACAGCATAAGCAGTAGCTCCATGAGTTTTCTTACAGAAGTGCTTAACTCTATCCTAAAAGAAAAACTATTACTAGTGAAGTTCAGTCTCAAAGTCCATTCAGTATTTGATCGCTCTGCTGATATTTCCAACAAGAGTGCCAGTTAAGCTCTGTTTGCACTAGGGCAATGTATGAAAAACTTCTCTCACCAACACTAGGTCACTGAAACTGGTATTAACAATATTAGGAGTTTGAAACAGATGAAGTTCCAACCACTGTCACGATTTTTATTACTGCACCAAATAGACATTTTGTATGTTGCCCTAGAAAATACCCCTTTCTGAGCCAAGTGTCAATGCAATATTTGTGTGGGAAACAATTTGGACCAGATATGATAGAAAACAGCTCACAAGTTTTCAGAACTATTGAATTAGAATCCAAACCTTAGACCTGACACCACTTCAGACTTGAATTCTACTCTTTAGCCTACCTCTAATATCTCAGTCTGGATCCTACACTGTTTCCTCATTTCATTTCTTACTCCTTTGTTTGCAAACCACAACGGCAAGCATTATGGAGGCAGAGGGCTCAGTTTATGGGAAGGAAGTTCATAGCAATGTTGACAAAACAGAGAACAACAGTTGAAACACCCTGGAGGGAAAAAAGTCACCACAACAAAGACAAAATAAACTTTGCCATAATCTAAATCAAGGGTCAGAAAATTCAGAGTTTAGGGAATACAGCAGAACAACAAGAATCAAGGACTATTTTTGTAACTAATGGCATAAGTGTTTAAGCCTTTGTACTTCATGGTGATGGCTGGCTTTTGTAAAAATATATATAACTATCTGATATGGACCACAGCAAACTGCAATGAACCTTTTGTGGTAAGGCCACCTCTGCAGACGTGCTGGTAACCTGAGACCAAATGACAGCACGCAAATGTTTCTTTTGAACTGCAGCCTTTTACCTTTTTCTAAAGGGAAATTAGTAACATGAGATTCCAACCGCCAAACCATGTAAACAAGGCTTTGCTCCTGAAGCTGTAACTGGAACTCACTCTTCAGTTCTAATTGTTCCTGTCTCATTCCTAAGGGGTTTTCTTGACTGTAGCTTCTTCCTTTTGTTTTTATTTCTTTCTTTCTAGGAGTAATGCTATTGCTATTAGCTCTGCATATATATTAGCATCTTCCAATGCTTGCTATTTACAAGCCAATATTGGATGTAAGGGTTAGGACAGTGTTCGGGGAAAAAAGTACACACCAAAACACCCACAAACACCCTAGTCTCAAGGCATGCTGGTGAAAAATTGAGAAAGAAAATGCTGTTTCCCTTTCTTTATTCCCTGTTAATTTTTATTATGGGAAATACTCTAGGGCAGTGTTTCCCAAACTTGGAACGCCGCTTGTTCAGGGAAAGCCCCTGGCACGCCCGGCTGTTTGTTTACCTGCCGCATCCGCAGGTTCGGCCAATCACAGCTCCCACTGGCCGCGGCTCGCTGTGCCCGGCCAATGGGGGCTGCGGGAAGCGGCGGCCAATACATCCCTTGGCCTGCGCCACTTCCCGCAGCCCCCGTTGGCCGGGCACAGTGAACCGCGGCCAGTGGGAGCCGCGACTGGCCAAACCTGCGGACGCAGCAGGTAAACAAACAGCCGGGCATGTCAGGGGCTTTCCCTGAACAAGCGGTGTCCCAAGTTTGAGAAACACTGCTCTAAGGCAATGTCATCAAGTGGCTGGCCCATTAAGAGGAGTGGGTGGGTGCCCAGTCTCATCTATGACTGATCAGCTAGGGATCACTATAAAAACCAGCAAGTGGTTGCCTAGCATGGATGTTCGGGCAGGAAGCCCATGGGTTTGGGGGACTAGAGGAAACAAGGTGACTCCCAGGCAGATAGGCCTATAGAAGAGCTGCTAATCGAAGGGGAAGGGAGAGGTCAGGGGAAGGGAGAGGTTTGAGTGGGGGAGTTTGTCTTACCAGAATCATGTGGAATAAAGCTAAATCCCTGAGCAAGGGAGTCTGCATCAGACTCAAGGCATAGTGTCACTCCTTCCAGGCCGGAGAGAAGAAGTCAGCAGTGTCCAGGCAGACTCACAGACAAGGCTAGTAACATCCCAGTCACTCCGAGTTTTCCTTAGGAGATGTGAGAAATGCAGAAGAGGCACCAGTTTGCCGACACAGCAGTCAGTAAGCAGTTTATTTGTGAAGGGGGAAAGCAGGCTCTTTGGGTGACTCCAAGTGTTGTACGACCTTAAGTCAACTGTGCTAATATCTTATCTAGTTACAGGCTTTTGTGAATACTATGAAATATAAAGGATAAGTGTGTGATACAGCAGCCTTTGTTGAGTGTTGCTGTATCACACACAGATTCTTTGTACTTCAGAACTGAAGATATTTCTACTCATTGTTTCAGCTTCAATCTTGGCAGTGGGGTTTGACACCTTAAGCCAAACACAACCCTCTGATATGCATGAGGAAGTGCAATTGATTCCAATAGGACTTGCAAACGTGTATTTCCTTTCCAACTATTCTGGAAGGCTTGGATTAGGTAAGGTGACGGGATAGGAAACAGTCTGAAACCTGCAGCCATGAACCTGACTAATTTTAGGACTGGCACAAGACTGATTTCAGCTTCCATCAGGAATTTGTAGTTCTGTAGCCCCTTTTATTGCAAAGTTAGCCTGGAAAAATGTAAAGTTGCAAGTTTGTCATTACAATTCTTTTGAACTCAGATGCCATTCATAACACACTGTAACAGGGGCACTCACCTCTTGAGCACCTCCAAGTGTCTGATTATGGTATTACAAACAGAAAATAAGAAATACTTGTGGCACCTTAGGGCTAGTCTACACTTACCGGCTGGATCGGAGGCGTCAGATCGATCTT
The DNA here is from genome assembly GCA_037349315.1 of Chelydra serpentina. Taxonomy (NCBI): domain Eukaryota; kingdom Metazoa; phylum Chordata; order Testudines; family Chelydridae; genus Chelydra; species Chelydra serpentina. Next base: position 26,643,778 of record JBAIAC010000048.1, read on the forward strand.
CTGGGTTTGATTTATCGCGTCTTGTCTAGACGTGAGAAATCGAACCAGGAAGTGCTCCCCCGTCGACGCTGGTAATCCAGCTCGCCGCGAGGAGTAAGCGCTGTCGACGGGGGAGCCTGCGCACCCCGTGTGGACCACAGGTAAGTTCGAACTAAGAGACTTCGACTTCAGCTACGTTATTAACGTAGCTGAAGTTGCGTATCTTAGTTCAACAGGAGGGGTTACTGTAGACCAGCCCTTAGAGACTAACAAATTTATTTCAGCATAAGCTTTCATGGACTACAGTCCGCTTCGTCGGATGCATGGAATGGAACACTCAGTGAGAGGATATTTATACAGTCAGAGAAACATGAAAAGGTGGAAGTAACCATATCAACTGTAAAAGGCTAATTAATTGAAATGAACTGTTATCAGTAGGAAAGAAACTTTTGAAGTGGTAAGCAACATGGCCCATTACAGACAGTTGACAGAAAGGAGTTAATGGTATTTAACGGGGGGGGGGGGATTCAATTAACGTAATGACCGAGCCGTTCACAGTCAGTATTCAGACCTAACGTAATGGTATCTAGTTTGCATATTAATTCCAGTTCAGCAACTTCGCGTTGGAGTCTGTTTTTGAAGTTTTTCTGTTGTAAAATTGCTACCTTTAAATCTGTCATTGCGTGATCAGAGAGGTTGAAGTGTTCACCTACTGGCTTTTGAATGTGATGATTCCTGATGTCAGATTTGTGTCCATTTATTCTTTTGTGTAGAGACTGTCCAGTTTGGCCAATGTACATGGCAGAGGGGCATTGCTGGCACATGATGGCATATATCACATTGGTAGATGTGCAGGTGAACAATCCCCTGATGGTGTGGCTGATGTGATTAGGTCCTATGATGGTGTCACTTGAATAGATATGTGGACAGAGTTGGCAACGGGCTTTGTTGCAAGGATAGGTTCCTGGGATTTTGTTTTTGTTGTATGGTGTGTGGTTGCTGGTGAGTATTGCTGGTGAGTATTTGCTTCAGGTTGGGGGGGGCTGCCTGTAAGCGAGGACTGGTCTGTCTCCCAAGATCTGTGAGAGTGAGGGATCATCTTTCAGGATAGGTTGTAGATCTTTGATGATGCGCTGGAGAGGTTTTAGTTGGGGGCTGATCTGGTCCCATCCAGGAACTGAGCTGTAAACTCTCTGCAGCTCCTTTTATCTGACCCTGCTGGGCTCTGATTGGCTGCATCTGTGAGGCCTTTCTAGGCACCCTGGAGGACCCACCTTCACTGTTCCTTGCTGGGGGTGGGATGTAGTAGGAGAGCAAAGCCATCAGCAGGAGGCCACAAAGTTCTGGTACAGCCCATCAGGCCCCGCCGTCCCCAAACATGGCTTGTATGTCCATGAAACCTCAGTTTTTCCAGGGACCAGGACCAGTTGGCCATCCTAGTGATTGCTGCCTACCCATACTACTACTGATAGCACTAAGGTCACCACAAATTCCCTCCCCTAGCTGTCAGCCAGCTACTGAAATCCAAGGAAGGTGAAGGCCACTCCCCCACCCTGAGGGGAGAAACCATAAAACCCAGGGTTCAACTAAATTCAGGGGACAACAAATGATCAAACAGGAATGGGAGTGAGAATCACAGGGCCATAAGCAGGAATCCTGAGGGGGACACCGAGCAGAAAACCCTGGACAGCACCCACTGCTCCTCAAAGCTGTCTAAGGAGCCAGCAGACTTGGCCCAGAGGAACTCTGCCCAGATGTGGGATTGAAGGAAGGAATGGAAATAGGCCCCACAGTCGCAGAGCACCTCCCTGTCCAACATCCTCCGTCCTGGCTTTATAAATGGCCACTTTGGCTAGCTCCAGGAAGAGGAGGACAAGGAGGTCATCCAGGAGGTCCACGACTTTGTGGGGCCATGGACAGGGTGTGCATAAATCAGGAGGTGGGGGGAAAAGTGCAGCCAGACCCTAAGAAGGTGGTTCTGGAGGAGCCGGAAAAGGGGCTGCAACCTAGCACACTGCAGATAAACATGCACCAGGGTCTTCCTGACACCGCAGAAGGGACAGGTATCAGGGACAGGGGCGGATCACACCAACAGCTAAGCAGCTTATCTAATGAGCAGCCTCTGCCCACAAGGGGACAGTCAAATAGTGGGAGGGGGAGAGACAATAAAGTCTTTTGGACCAAGCACAGGTAAGGTAGCATCAGACTTTTTCTAATCCCTTTCTCACTACTCTCCACTCCTTCTTACTGCATAGTGCAAAATAAAATACCCATGCTAGAGAGAGAAGATATTTGATATTTGCCTTAAACAAGGAGCTGTCTAGCTAAAGCATAGTCATTTCAAAACCTTCTTTCCTCCACAGAAGGAAGTAAAGTGACTCAACTAAAACCTAAGGGGTCTGATTCTCCTCTCCCTTAGGCAGGTGTAAAGCAAGAGTAACTACATTCAGGTACATGGATTTACTTCTGATGTACACCAGTGAAAAGGACAGGAGAATTAGGCCTATGTTTTTTCCACCTCTTATGTATTCATGTTTTTTGGTTTGTGTGTTTGGTGGGGGGAAAATTTGTAGGTGTGGCAGAAACTGCAAGGTTTTCTGCTTTAGCTTTGACAAAGTTTCCAACACAGACCAGAAATCATTGACTGCAGCAAAATCTTAAATCCATATACTATGCAATTTCCACAACTTCATTTAACCCCAGTAAGTACCTTTCTCTCTCCTTGATTTCTCTTTAGAAAAAGAAAACAAAAATTCAGGACAATAAATGAATTCCATGCTTGGGGGTTCCAGGCAAGTCTGACTCTCAGGGATTGCTCTCTCCAAGTTCTAGTTAGAAACAACTAATGCAGGAGATGTTTTAGGAACTGGAAGAAAAAAATACAGCATTTGTACTTATTTTATCTTTCTTGCAGTAGGAGCAGTGTAGTTACCAGGATCTTACAAGCCATTGAACCGGTAGTCTAACAAAGAGCTGAAAAATTTTCATTCTCTCTCTGTTTTTATTCTGATAGTATTTAATGTATTGGGTCCTCAAAGCATTTTACAGATATGAAAAAATAGCTCCCCACAACACTCCGAGGAGGTAGGTATTTCCCCAATTTACAGATGGGGGAACTGAGACACAAAAAGATTAAGGACCAGAGTAATTTTGGCCACCTCAATATTAGTGCCTACATCCCAATTTTCAGAGATGCTGATTTTCAATGGAACTTTTGGGTTATAATTATATATATAGAGAGAGCGAGAGATACCTATGTCATAGAACTGGAAGGACCTTGAAAGGTCATCAAGTCCAGTCCCCTACCGTCACTAGCAGGACCAAGTACTGTATCCTGACAGATTTTTGCCCCAGATCCTTAAATGGCCTCCTCAAGGACTGAACTCACAACCCTGGGTTTAGCAGGCCAATAGCTTAAGCCACTGAGCTACCCCTCCCCGCATTTGCCAACTATATTTTCAAGGGTGCTACATGACTAGTTGGGCCCTCAAAATGGGTGGATGCTTTTGAAAACCTAAACATCAGTCACTTGCTCCATCTTCCCAAACATGGCTCCCAGCCTTATGCAAACCAGAAGGCTCTCCTTCATTCTCCCCTTTGCCCTTCTGTGCATTTTTCAATAGCCACTTCCCAAACGTCTCAGCTCCCAAAATTAATAAACAAAACATTGGTCTAATTATACCTCTGGTTTTAGATCATGTGATGTGCACAAAGACACAGACCTGAAAAAGCTGCAACTGGTGAAATATTATGGGTGCTTTGGAAAATTTCCCCTGCTATCTCAGCCTCTTTTCCCTGTCCCATTATTTTTTCTTTAATGTAGACAGTGCCCCCTAGTATATAATGCTTTAAAATGTTAAAAAGGCACTTCTACAGCTCAAACAGGTCTCCATTTTATTTCCTGGCCTTAGTTTCAGGTTTGATCCAACACCTACCACTGTCCGCTTTGGGACCTTAAACCTAAGGAACTATAAGAACACTTTAGATAACTGTATTGGAGCAGTTCAGCCGGTCACTATTTTGCAGAGAAAAACCTTTGCTGCCTCAGCTCAGCATGTCATCCCCATACTGCAATCTGCAGAGCAAGGTGGATTGTAAGTAGCGATGGATGGATGGATGGATGAAACTCAAGGAGTCCAGATAAGTAGAGCTGGGTGAAGAGCTGATTTAAAACAAAAATTCACTGGCAGTTCTGAAAAATCAGGAGGGAAAAATCGACTATATTCACAGTCATTCATAGTGGCTCTGGATGACAATGAATAGTCATTGGTCCATAGACAGGGTGAGACTGACTTTGTAGCCCAAGGCAGGGTAGGGCACTCACCTAAGAGGTGGGAGCCCCAAAGGTCAAATCCACGCTCCAATGACTGTAAGCAGAATAGCTTCAACAAGAAAGGTGGAGAGAGCCCTGCTTCAGCAGAGCCCAGTGGCTAGGGCACTCCTGCACTAGGAGAGTATGTCTCCACAGCAAAGAAAAACCTGTAGCTGGTCCATGCCAGCTGACTCAGGCTCACGGCGCTTGGGCTGTTTCATTGCCCTGTACACTTATGGGCTCTGGGACCATGAGGGCGGGGACAGACCAGGCATGAGGTTTTCCTTGCTGCGTAGACATACCTTGAGAGAGCCACGTTCAAATCCCTGTTCCACATCAGGCATTAACCAGGGGAGTGCCCTAGCCAGGGCCGGCACTACCACTAGCCGACGCTAAGCGGTTGCCTAGGGTGCCAGGATTTGGGGGGCGGTATTTCAGGAGCTATAAGAAGGGCTCCTCTTCTTCTGGCCATTTTGTGAATGGTGTCTCAGTCCCCCCCCCCACCCCCAGAAAATCGTGGGTGAAACTATTCAGTGAATTCATGTTAAATTCACAAATGGTTTTGGTTGACAGAAAACCCCATTTCTTGGCAAATAAACGATCCACCCTCCAAAAATTCAACCAGCTCGACAGGGAAGCATTCCAAACCATGATGCTTAGCCATATCCAATCTGTGCCATTCAGGCCTCCAGGCTGTCCAGGTAGAGGCTGGCAACCACATGAGAAATTTTGTGAGAGCCTGTTCTGTCTAAGCATTTATACTGTGCTCATCACACTATCATCAGAGTGCTTGGTACTGTCAGCACTTGCTACTTTCATTCAGACTAGAAAAACACTACAAGCCTCTTTTGTGGTATTTTGACCCTTCCTGCTTGTGTTTTTATTCTTTCCAGGACCATGCAGCACAGGAGTGCACACAAATAAAAAACAGGAAATAAAACACTTTGGTAATTTGCCAATGATGGTTAGTTAAAATTTGGGGCAGACTTGCAGGTCAGGTTTTATTTTATCCAACTGGAGAATGAAGCAATGAATTCTAGGCACCTCAGTGACAGAAGGTGTTTGATAAACCAAAGGCAATTAAAATTAATGGGCTGGAAGGATTGATTTCAGAAGAAAAATTTTTATATTTATCATTTAACTAAAGAATGACTAATGGGGGGGGGGATGAGAACCATCTACAAACATCTGAAGGGTGAGGAGGGAGAGGAAGCTGGTAAAAAGGAGCTAGACTATTAAGTAAGCAGATGAAAATATAGGCTGCATATCAATATTCCTAAACGATTAGCCTGGGGAATGGCCTTTCTGGGGAAGTTATGGTGGCTTCATTTCACATATTTAAAATGGAACTAAAAAGAGTGTACTGCAAGAAGCAGTCCTTGAAGACCTAAAAAATGACTATTCCATTTCAAATTTCTGTTTTTCTGAGAGCCACTATACTCCATTAACCATTTTAATTAAATATATTCAGGCCTTTTAATTGTGACAATATCATTAAGGAAACAGGAAACCACCACATTCAAACTGTTGGCTTGTTTCCCTAGCCTACCACCACATCCAAGTCTGTTTAGGCTTTTCCTCACGGTCATAGTTTCATTCCTCAAATACAAGACTCACTAAACAAAGCTAGCCTCCTGACCAAAGTATACCCTATTACACTATCCTTTATTTTTCAAATAAAAAATATGATAGTTTTGCTAATTAGGGTTTCCCTATTAAAAGGATATCATGCTATATTCAAGTCTAACTTACTAGACATTTTCAGTTGCTTGTTTTATTTTATTAAAGGTAACAGCTGTGAAGAGTAAAACACATTTGTTTCTTTTATCCAACCAGTGTATGGGGGAAATTATACTTTTATTAGTGATATTCCATGCACTCGTATTTAAAACTAGATTAGATAAGGATGCTTCCCCCCTGCAATTACAAAACAATCCATCTGCAAAGTTTAATTAAAATGGTAACTCTGTACACCAGATGTACTGTTCCAGTATATGCAATCTGTCAGACAAAATATTTTCCTCCTCTACTGTCTGTAGTTCATTTTTCTTCATTCTGGAGTAATGTTTTCCCAGACTTAGATACTGCAGTGGACCTTTTCGGATTCTCAGTGTTTTCCAATTCTCACTTGGAAACTCTTCCAAAAACACTTTCCCATGAAGTTATAGATAAATCAGTTGGTGGGCCATCCCTCTTCCCCCACTGAGTGAAATCTATGAAGGTAATTTATTGATCATATATCCTGGAACTAGATATTTCTAAATAGGTGTTTTGATTAATAGCTTGTCAGCAGTGGATACTTCATTACGCCTCCCTTCAGGCCCATGTCTGGACACAAAAAACAATCTGGCCACGGTATATGATTTGCCGTACCTGCTGCCACAAACAAAGAGATGAGGTAGCATAAAAACATAGCACTCCGTACTATAGTGAGCATCAACAGTACAATGCCTTCAAGTTGAGAAATAAAAAGAGAAGAGGGTTCTTTGAAAGTGTTCTGACAAATGGGAAAAAGAAACATTTATATTAATTGTTGACAAATAGGTATGATTGGTTAAATTTTCCAGCTGAACATAAGAAGAGGCAATAAAAGTCAGCTATCATGTTTCAGATATGTTCCAACAAGTTCTTCTTTTTGAATTTACAGTGACACACGTGCATTAAAATCTAGTAAGCAAACATTTCATTCAGTACAGATGAGCTCAGATGAGGGTTAAGAGTGGATTGTTTTGCTGTCACTGACATGTTTACACAGCTAGGGTCAAATCTTATCCTAATTTGTTTAGGCATGCAAAATTCAAGAAACAGAACACGGTGGGTCTGCTATTTAGTGGGCAGCCTTTTCTATTGTGACTTTCCTTTGAGAAACACAAAGGTGTGGGGGGAAACGTATGGAGTAGGGGTGTGTTTGATGATCTTGTGACTGCATTGATTAACTGGCCAAAACAACTTCATAGTAGGAACAAAGGAACAACAGCCACTATAATAGCCTGTAGGATAGCAGCTGCATTGGTGATCAACATCTGGTTCAGTGGGGAAACCATTCCCTCTGATGAAAGCCAGCAGTGGAAGTCTAGCTGAAGCAGCCACAAGGTACCTACGACCCCTGTTCCACTGGCAGGTCTGGCAACAGCCAGCACAGCCTTTAGTGGCATAGAAGCCCAGCCGCAAACTTTTAACCGTAAGATTAAGTAACCATTGGAACAACTTCCCAAGGGACGTGGTAGATTCTCCATCATTGGAAATCTCTAAATCAAGAGTGGCCATTTTTCTAGTTCAATTAGAAGTTTTGAGGGGCTGATACAGGAATTACTAGCTAGGAGGTCAGATTAGATAATTGCAGGGTTCCTTCTGGCCTGAAATATCTACAGTTCAGTGAATCTAATAACGTAATGCAAAATCCCCCTTTGGGAGTTTAGAGTACAGGAACTTTCCAGTTACGGAAAGTTGTTCTTTAGTTGAGAGCAACATTTCAACACATAGGTGATCTGGTGTTTTTTTTACCAGCCGCCTGGTCAAAGATTCTTTCAAATAACCAAAGATAAAACAATTGATTACACAGTGCTAGAAAATTAAATTTCAGTTGAAAAGGGAATTGTGCCCATGTAAGTCCAGCATCACCACTACTAGGCACTGTTACAAGACTCTTTTCTTTTTGTTCTTTTCCTTTTATAAACATAATTGGAGACCAGGACTTCAGGCAGAGTGATTCTAGTTACTTTTTTTGCTTTATTGGCTTCTCTGTCTTTTATTCCCAATAAACACACAAATACAGCCCCTGACTAGCAGGCTTATACCTAATAACCAACAGGCCTTTATTTTGCTGAGACGTAGCTAGAAGATGGAGTGAATTACTGGCACTTACATGTTACCACTAAACATTGCCAAACCACATATGCTCAGTTCTGAGGAACTTCCAGTCAAACACAAAGCAGGTTCACACGCTGTTCTTGAGGGAAGAATCAGGAACTCTGCCAGCAAACAATAAACTGCCCTTATCTTGACCTGGCCCCAAGAGTGGTCTAAGCTGACGCAACAACCGAGAGGTAATTTTCTTAACTAAATGGAGCTAGGGTCTTCCCTCTTGAATTGGGACATCAATTAATTAGTGTTAGAGGATGGAATTAAGCTACAAGCTTTGCTTTAGGCACAGTGAGGCAGTCAAGCTTGGTCTATACTACACAATTAGGTCAGAGCATGGCAGCTTATGTTGACCTAGTTTTGCATGTGTCTACACTTAAATCGGCTCCTGCCGACATAAATGTCCCGTTACACCGACTTAATAACACCATATCCCCAAGCAGTGTAGAGTCACGGCTGATATACTTAGGTCAATGCAGTATTAATGTAGACACAGCATTAGTTATATTGACCCTACCTGTCCTCCAGCAGCTGTCCCACAATGCTCTACACTGACTGCTCTGGTCATCATGGTGAGCTCCACTGTGCATTGGTCACAGAGACCAGAAGCCTCCTCCTCCCCTTTAAAGCCCTGGGAATTTTTGATATTTCTTTTCCTGTTTGCCCTGTTTGGTGAGAACACCTAGTAGCTCTCCATTGATGATTGCAACTGCCAAACTGACCATGCCGGCTACATGCTCCAGACGTGCTCCTGCCTGGAATAGACAGAAGACATTACATCTCTTGGGCCTGTGAGGAGAAGAGGGTACTCAGGCAGAGCTCTGATCCAGATGTAGAAATGTCAACATCTACAAGCAGATTGTTGGTGGGATGCAGGAGAAGGGGTATGACAGGGGCCAACAGCAATGCTGCATGAAAGCCAAGGAGCTATGGCAGGCATACCAGAAAGCCAGGGAGGCTAACAATCAATCTGGTGTCAAGCCACAGACCTGCTGCTTTTACAAAGAGTTGCCTGCCATACTCGGCAGATACTCAATCTCACACACAGCCCCACAGCACTGTGGCTACCTCCAAGGTCCCCGAGCCATAAGCTCCGGTCATGAACAGTGAGGAGGAAGTGGTGATAGATGAGGAAAAGAAGGAGGAGGAGTATGGGGGACAGATGGTGGGGAATCCAGCTGTGCAGCAAGCCAGGGCCTGTTTTTGATTCCACTGCAGTCCAGCCAGTCGAGCATGGGCGAGCCCAGTGCAGGGGAAGGAACCTCGAGTAAGTGTGCAATTTAATTTTAAATTACAGTGCTGGCACCCTTAAAGTAGTGGCATACATCTTTTCACTTATCATTAAGTTACTCATGCTAGAAGAGGTAGTGATATAACCAAGAGAGGTAGTAGAGTTGCTATCTGCTTTTCATTCCACTCTGGTGTTAGGTGGAGAGACAGGGGGGCATGCAGAGAAATTTGTTTATGTTCTCCGAGATGTCCGATGAATCCTCTAGAGAGATCCCAATGAAACCTTCATGGAGGTACTTTGCAATCCTCTGCCAAAAGTTTCTAGGGATGGCAGCCTTATTTCTTCCTCCACAATAGGACACTTTCCCATGCCCCTCAGTGATAACTTCAGCAGACACCATTGCAGTACACCGGCTAGCAGCATACGGGTCTGGGCCACTTCAGGACGCCAGCAGCAGCTCTGCTTTCTCTGCCTTTGTTACCCTCAGGAGTGAGATAGCTAAAATCACCACAACCTGTGGAAAATGGTGCCAGTATTCAGTTCCATCACTCTGTACTACCAGAATCATGCAACCGAGCAATTCCCTCCTCATTTCCCCAATTCCCAGAGGGCCATATTCACCATTGCTGGTGCTGGTGACTGATGCCATGTGCAAGCAAACCCAAGCAGAAATGAGAATGTAGTGCTTAAAACTTAAGGGAAGCAAGAGGAGTGATTTCAGCATTCTAAGTTTCACTTTCCATAGTGAATATACTAACAATGATTCCTCTGGGTGTTTGATCTGTAGCTGCTGCCCCTGTGGCCTTCAAGGTCTCCCCCTCCACACCCATGGAATTCATGAGCCAGATGAGGAGAAAGAAGAGGATCAGCAAGATCCTGCACGCCAGTGCTGCATTGGACAGTGAGCACAGGGCCTGGAAGATGAACATTGCAGAGAGCCTGGAGAAAGATAGAGTGGGGAGGAGCAAGGCACAGGAGAAGAAGAGGGAGATGCACCACAACATAATGGGGCTTCTCAGGCAACAAACACACATGCTGCAGACTCTTGTGGACCTCCAGGTTCAACAATCCCATGCTAGCCTCCATCTGAAATCCATTGAGAACTCAATATCAGGACCTCTTTATATTCTCCTCCACATTCCCCATGGCAGCAGGGGTCATTGCAACACTATTACCACTCCACCCCCGGGGACATGAAAGACAATCACAGCTTCATATACACTGACCTATAAAAGCCAATGTTGGTGTATGTGTAGGTGAAATGGACATGAATGTTCTTTCCCCTCACTAAGTTATGTTCTCTTAATTTATTAAGTTTTAAATGTACGTTTTTAAATTGCCCAGGGATTTTTGCACTGATTTTGTTACAGAATAAATTAATTATTTGGAACATAATTCATCTTTATTAGTTCACAACATATACTCAGAGCCGGCGCTTCCACTAGGCGACCCTACGCAGTTGCCTAGGGCGCCAGTATTTGGGAGGTGGCATTTTGCCGCCCTCGGCAGCATTTCGGCAGCAGCAACTCCCGACAGCAATAAAAGCAGCCGCCAAAATGCCGCCGAGAACGCAGCTTCAGAGGAGCTGCTGGCACTGGCGGAGGTGAGATGCTGCCGCGGGGAGGTGGGGAGCCGCCGCGGGCGGGGGGCTGCCGTGGGTGGGGGGGGTTAGCTGCCGCAGGGGGGGTTAGCTGCCGCAGGGGGGGGGCTGAGCTGCCGCGAGCAGAGGGGTTAGCTGCTGCAGGGGGGGGGGTGACCGGGGGGATGGGGAGCCACCTCGGGTGGGGTGGGGAGCTGGAGGCCGTGGGGGCGGCGGGGGGAAGAGCTGGCTGCCGGGGGGGGGGGGGGGAGCTGGCTGCTGGGGTGGGGAGCTGGAGGCCGTGGGGGGGTGGGGGGAAGAGCTGGCTGCCGGGGGGGGGGGAGCTGGCTGCTGGGGGGTGGGGAGCGTTAGCTGGGCAGGGGGGTGGCGCAGGGCTGGTGCAAGGAAGTTTTGCCGCAAGTGCGGTTGTATCTGAGGGCTTGGCTGTAGTCAATGGATCGTGTGATGGGGTCTGGATGAAAGCTGGAGGCATGTAGGTAAGTATAACTGTCAGTAGGTTTCCAGTATAGCGTGGTGTTTCTGTGACCATCGTTTATTAGCACTGTAGTGTCTAGGAAGTGGATCTCTTGAGTGGACTGGTCCAGGCTTTTTTGTTGGTGGTGTTTTTGCTGATACAGACTAACACGGCTACCACTCTTAAACCTATTGGCATTTCAATATTCTCAATGGTAACCCACCAATCAGGAAAGAAAGTCCCTGCTGGCAGCTTTCCGAACAGTTCTGTGTTCTCAAAGATGCGAGCATCATGCACAGGGTGACCAGATGCGAGGACTTATCCCCTCCCACCGGACTTGTTGAGCAAAAACAAAAAACAAAAAAAAACACCCCTCTTCCGCTGCTGGACATCTGGTCACCCTAGTCATAGAATCTCAGGGTTGGAAGGGACTTTAGGAGGTCATCTAGTCTAATCCCCTGCTCAAAGCAGGACCAATCCCCAATTTTTGCCCTAGATCCCTAAATGGCCCCCTCAAGGATTGAACTCACAACCCTGGGTTTAGCAGGCCAATGCTCAAACCACTGAGCTATCCCTAATCATGCACCTTTCCAGCCCACATTAATGTTGATGAAGTGTCCCTGGTGATCCACCAGCATTTGCATAATCATAGAAAGTTAGCCCTTTCTGTTGATGTACTCTGTGGCAAGGTGGTCTGGTGCCAAAATAGGGATGTGTGCGCAATATCACTCCCCCAAAGTTCGGAAACCTCGTTGCTGCAATTCCATCCACTATTCCTGCACATTGCCAAGAGTCACAGTCCTGCAGGAGATTAATGGCCCTGCACACTTGCATGATAGCAAATCCACAGTGGATTTCCAGACTCCAGATTGCTGCTGGTCTGTTGGGAATCAATCTGGCACTGCAAGTTTCCACAGTGCAATCACCACTTGTTTCTCTACTGTCAGTGCAGTTCTCACACTGGTGTCCCTATGCTAGACGGCTGGGGAGAGCTCGGCACACAGATCCAGGACTATGGCCTTGCACACTGGAACGTTCTGCAACTACAACTCATCAGCCCAAACCTGCATTAACATGTGATCCTACCAGTCGGTGCTTGTATCTTGGGCCCTAAAGCAGTGCTCCACCATCTGCAGATGCTCCATGAATGCCACCAACAACCTTGAATTGGTTCTTGCTATGCCCCACAACAATCTGTCCTTCAAGGAACCCTCATGTTCCTCATGACTCTGCAAGTACTCCAGGATCATACATCCTGTGCTTGCAACGCTGATAACAATAGTGCAGAGCTGTGCAAGCTCCATGCTTCTGTCAGAGATGGCAGACAGGGAGGAGGGCTGCGTGGCCCTGTGAGATTCTGAAAAAAAGGTTAAAAAATTATGGGATACAGAAGATATAAATTTGTAGTTTAGACACAGCCAGAGTATTACATATTTCTTTAGTGTTTGTCAGTGGTGAATAATCAAATACACCCTAACAAAATCTGATATGCTGAATAACTGAATCCAAGGAGCAGACTGATTACTCCCACCAGAGATGGGAAAAATCGTCAGTAAGAAAACTCAAATGTTTTATAGATTAATACACAAATAATTATCACATTCAGAGGGTATCAAAACCTACATTTGATTTAATGGAAACAAGTAAGGGAAGCCTTACCAGATAAAGAGGAAATGATCAGAGAACAAAAAATTAATGTTAGCTTAAGTACAAATGATCATGACTTGATCACATTTATAATGTGCAAGCAGAATAAAGTCCAGACCAGTAATATATACACTGGGGCCTTAATAAGACCAGTTTCACAAAGGTGAAAACAATTATGGGCCAAGTCAACTGTGAGGAAGAATTTCATCAGAAAAATGTGAATGATAATTGGGAACCATTTAAGAACACCTTACTAGATGCCCAAAAAGCCACAATTGAGGAAAGCAGCCATACTATTTAAAAACAACAACCTGATTTAGAGGGGAAGGGTAGGCAGCATATGCAAATCACACTGCATTTCAAGCTTGAAATCAGTGGGAATTAAAGTTGCTCAGCACCACATGGGTTCAGATGCTAATGTCTTAACACCGTGCCCAAATTCCTAAGTCCCACTGTATCCATGTCCTTCAATCACCAAACGGCTTTTGATGAGAAGAAAATTGTACCTTTCTCTACTAAGGTTAGAACACCAACATCTAGTCCTTCTCATGGACTTTAAATGTTGCATTAAATTATTTTTACACTTTCCAGGTGACATGAAGAGTCAGGTGCCCTGTAACTTGATGTTGGATTTCTTTACCATGGCATCCAGACATTATATGCACACAGATACACATATACACCCACATACCCCAAACCTCTATTTGCAATAAGATGCCAGCAACAAACATGAGTCCAGAAGCACAGCAAGGTTTATGAATCAGTGTCATCTGTCTTAAACTAAGTCCTCACAAATAAGCACAAAGGCAGCTAACCAAATAAATCAAAAAGCTTTGCACTGCTTGAATAAGTTGTATGATTTTTTAAATGTGGACCATTTCAGTAATTATGTGTTATTATATTAGATTAATTAATCCTCTTTAAAATTACTATGATTCTAATTCTGGCTTTCTTACCTATAGCTCTTACCTTTGAGCAACAAAAAACAAAGTCAGGAATTGCATTAAAATTGGCCCAACTTTTAAGATTTGTTTTCTATAATTGTTTCTGTAGAATTCCAGACAATGATTTTCATTTGGAAATTATTCTATAGAGCTGTCAACATTCAAATATTTCTCAAAATTTCCCATGATTGCACTACAAACAGAGTAGCTCTACTAATAGTAGCAATGATGGGAACTCTAATGTACACAACATGCCAGTGTTTCAGGACAGGACAGAAAGACACAGTGGTAAAAAACCAGCTACCACTGGTGACTTGCCCACAGTTGCTGCCACTGGAGGGGTACACAGAGAGATCAGGGCATCTGAACCCTGAAAACAGTCAGCACTTGTGATAGACTTTTACATGGACTGTGCAAGGGAGTTTCTTGTGAGTTTCTCTTCTCCAATTCACCCAAATAGCCATTCCAAAGCCATCCCAGAGCATCCCTGGAATCCTCTTCTTCCTTGATAGCATTTACTTTCAGCAGCCTTTATAGTTTGTGACAGAGTTGTCAAGGTGAAAGCCTGTATAGACGCCAGAAGCAGCTGGAATGCATATCTCCTCGATTTCCCATTTTCAGCTTTTTCATGTCATTATTCCACCCAGGATTGCAGGAGAGCAAACTCTGTAGCAACTCCACAGAAACATTTCTGGAACTGACTTGGTCATTTGTTATTCACCCCCTCTCACTGTCTTCTTGCTGATGATTGAACTTCGTGGGGGAGGGAGGGGAAGGAAGAGTGCTACAGAGAAAAAAAGTCATCTCTCCTTTAGATTTAGGCTAAGCTTCTGTCCCTCTTTTGCAGAAATCAGTAAATTAACATCATGGGCTAGAGTCACAAAGATACTTAGGCATAGGCATCACAATGCTCAGTGTCACTAACTTATAGGCACCTGGAAAATCAGTGGAATTCACAAAGCCTGAATTTGGTACAAGGGCCCCTATACAATGAATGGGGAGAGATAGTGAAAGGGATTCATCAAAGCCAGCACAAGGGGCAGCTGCACACCTAAACTAGCCAATGGGAGGTGCCAAGCCAAAAGGTGTGTGCTAAGCCCCACCCTTCTCCCAGAGATAAGACAACTTTTGCAGGATGGGCCAGGTGTGGGCTGGGGGCAGGAAAGAAGGTACAGCACTAAGGAGATCCTGGGCTGCTGCTCACACCATAGATAGTGTAGGGTAACTCATCTCAGTTCCTGTGCCAGAGGGATTCCCTCCAGAGCTCCTCCTTTATACACCCTGCCAGAGCAGCATGTAGAGGTCAGAGCAGGTGACATGATCTGGAAATACTATCCAAGGCCCTGATCCAGCAAAACAGCTACAGTCACACTGAAGTGAACATGAATGTTCCTTTTAATGGAGCTACTTCCATTTTTAAAGTTGAACTTGTGCCTAAATGCCTTGCTGGATTGGGGAGAGAGCCATCCAGCAGGTCACACCAAAACATGCTGGGTCAAATCACATAAAAATGGAAACATTTTTATGCAAAATCATCTGTGCCAGGGTGTTTCACAACCAACCTAGCTGAAACCCACAACAGGAAACGAAAGTTAAATCATTCCCACTCGCCCGTGTTTTCATCCTAAAACTTAACATATTTATCAAGAAACAGGCTGGTAGCTCCTTCTGCTTTGTGGAATGTGCCAATAAAGTGAAATGTTTTCAATATATATGTGTGCAGTTTTATTTTTCAATACAAAAACAGACTGTAGAGGCAAATAATACATATTAATGAATTTAACTGTCACTAAGAAACAAGATGAAAGAAAAGGTGGAGAAAGCTACTAAGGAAGAGGCTGTTCTAGAGCTGATTTTGACAAATAGGGAGTAACTGGTTGAGAATTTGAAAGCGGAAGGTAGCTTGGGTGAAAGTGATCGTGAAATAGCAGAGTTCATGATTCTAAGGAATAGTAGAAGGGAGAACAGCAAAATAAAGACAATGGATTTCAGGAAGACAGACATTAGCAAACTCAGGGATCTGGTAGGTAAGATTCCATGTGAAGCAAGTCTAAGGGGAAAAACAGTACAAGAGAGTTGGCAGTTTTTCAAAGAGACAATTATTAAGGGCACAAGAGCAAACTATCCCACTGCCTAGGAAAGATAGGAAGTATGACAAGAGACCACCCTGGCTTAACCAGGAGATCTTCAATGATCTAAAAATCAAAAAAGAGTCCTACAAAAAGTGGAAACTAGGTCAAATTACTAAGGATGAATATAAACAAATAACACAAGTATGTAAAGGCAAAATTAGAAAGGCCAAGGCACAAAACGAGATCAAACTAGCTAGAGACAAAGGGCAACAAGAAAACATTCTAAAAATACATTATAAGCAAGAGGAAGACCAAGGACAGGGAAGGCCCATTACTCAATGAAGGGGGGAAAATAACAGAAAAGGTGGAAATGGAAGAAGTGCTTAATGACTTCTTTATTTCGGTTTTCACCAAGAAGGTTGGTGGTGATTGGACCTCTAAGGGTACGTCTATACTTACCTCTCGCGTCGGAGGCGCGGGATCGATGTTCTGGGTTCAATTTATCGCGTCTTGTCAAGACGCGATAAATCGAACCAGGAAGTGCTCCGCCGTCGACGCTGGTAATCCAGCTCGACGAGCGGAGTAGGCGGAGTCGACAGGGGAGCCTGCGCGCCGCGTCTGGACCACAGGTAAGTTCGAACTAAGGTACTTCGACTTCAGCTACGTTATTAACGTAGCTGAAGTTGCGTATCTTAGTTCGACGGGGGGGTTAGTGTAGACCTAGCCTAACATAGTGAATGTCAGTGAAAAGGAGGTAAGATCAGAGGCTAAAATAGGAAAAGAACAAGTTAAAAATTACTTAGATCAGTTCTGGGTGCCACTTTTCAGAAAGGATGTGGACAAATTTGGAGAAAGTCCAGAGAAGAGCAACAAAAGTGATCAAAGGTCTAGAAAACATGACGTATGAGAGAAGATTGAAAAAATTGGGTTTGTTTAGTCTGGAAAAGAGAAGACTGAAAGGGGACATGATAACAGTTTTCAAGTACATAAAAGGTTGTACTTGAGCAGGGAGAAAAATTGTTCTTAACCTCTGAGGGTAGTAATGGGCTTAAATTGCAGCAAGGGAGGTTTAGGTGGAAGTTAGGAAAAAACTTCCTGTCAAGGTAGTTAAGTACTGGACTAAATTGCCAATCGTGGAATCTCCATCACTGGCGATTTTTAAGAGCAGGTTGAACAAACACCTGTCAGGAAAGATCTAGATAATACTTAGTCCTGCCGTGCGTGCAGGGGACTGATCTAGATGACCTCTTGAGGTGCCTTACAGTCCTATGAAAATGTGACCATGGAAATATGATAGATTTGCCTCAAATTCTAATCAAAACAGCAGCATTTTCAGTTTGCTGACAATATAGTTATATACCTCTCTCTTTTTGTTCTCTGACACAGGAAAATCAACAGCATTGGTATCACTCGTCTACTTTTCATATTTCCTTTTATCTAGTCTTTAGCAGCACACTGTACAAGAGGTAACGAGGCCCATGGATGTCAATGGAAAAACTTTCATTGACTCCAACTGACTTTGGATTACACCCCTACTGAGCAGATATAATGGAATGATGGCTTGGGTTCATACACCATAAGCACACAGAAGATGCTGCTTCATAATTTCTGCTTCTTTGTTTTCCTCTGGGCAGGAGCTGATCTGTGTGCAAAAGACAACTTTCTGCTCAGAATCCCCTAATTTGATCTGGCCCTAAATTAACATCTGGCCAATGTGTGAAGGTAAGATTTAGATCTCCATTTTGCAGCTTTTAAATAACATCCTTGATAGTAGAGTTATAAATATTAGCCCATGATATTAAAAACTGCAAGTAGGTTTGAGTGTGCAAATACTTTTCCAGGTCCCATGTCTGCTCAATTTCAGAAAGAGCCATTTTGCACTAGGATCCCTCAGACCACTGAAAATAAATTCTCAGCAGGTGTAAATTGCCTGAGCTCCACTGGCACAGCTCCACTGAAGTCAATTGACAACAGCTAAGGATCTGGCCTACCACAAAGTAGTGAGTAATTTTCAGTTTACTTGGAGTTTCTCACCCATTGTATGCACAAGTCACTACACAGTTTTACAAAATATTTAGAGTTTAGGTATTTTTTTAAAAAGTGGTGAAGTCTGTATTAAAAAAATATTTTTAAAAAAATAGTTAACATTTAATTTCCTCTTTCTGTGTAATTTGTAAATGTTGGTGCCTGACCCATAAATTAAGCCATAAAAAACCTTGTGCTGCTCAGCTCATTCATGTACTAATATTCTGAATTAAACTGTCAAATTAAGATTATCCTGAACTATAATTGTAATGATTGTAGACCATAAATCTTTACTGATATAAAAAGTTCAAATGTCTCCGGCCATGCGGCAAAAGATTATGGATTATTTAAGGTGGTGTCCGTCATTTATAGCCATGACATCCAGACAAACAATGCACACTGAGTAGCATGCCAACACTGCTGTCATAAAAGTATCTAAAAATATATCTGAAAAACCTTAACACTGAAACCCTAACCCACTTCCCTCCCACTGACAGGGCTTAAAATGTCAGGCTTAATACTTGCAGAATGAACCTGTTGATATAATGTCTGAACATAGCAGGGTTCAAAGACCTAAACACTGAATCCTGGAACTCTCAAAGACACATTTCTGGTTTGATGTGCAAGTCTTTTTGTAAGAAACTCTATTGTATATATCTCACCATAAAAGAAATACATTGTACTGCTGGCAACATAAAGATATTGAAACAAGCCATTACTAAGAACAACCATTCATGCCATCTAGCCCAGTATCCCGTCTTCTGACAGTGGCCAATGCCAAGTTCCTCAGAGGGAATGAACAGTACAGGTAATCATCAAGTGATCCATCCCTGTCGCCCATTCCCAGCTTCTGGCAAAGAGACTAGGGACACTCAAATCTTGGGGTTGCATCCCTGACCATCTTGGCTAATAGCCCTTGATGGATCAATTCTCCATGAACTTATCTAGATCTTTTTTGAACCCTGTTATAGCTTTGGCCTTCACAACATCCTCTGGCAAAGAGTTCCACCGGTTGATGTTGCGTTGTGTAGAGAAGTACCTCCTTTAATTTGTTTTAAACCTGCTGCCTAGTAATTTCATTGGGTGACCCCTAGTTCTTGTGTTATGTGAAGGGGTAAATAACACTTCCTTATTCAATTTCTCCACACCGGTCATGATTTTATAGACCTCAGTCATATCCCCTTTTAGACATCTTTATTTCCAAGCTGAAAAGACCCAGTCTTTTTAATCTGTCCTCATATGGAAGCTGTTCCATACCCCTAATCATTTTTGTTTCCCTTCTCTGTACCTTTTCCAAGTGGCAGGGACCAAATAGATGGAAACACACATTAGATTCTGGCCAAGTGAGTACAATTTTATTACATCTTTAACACAACAAACACTACAAGTGCTACAAGTTTTTCTTTCTTATTTTCGTTTTACAACAAACAAAGTAACTTATAAAGGCAACTTGTCCTGGCAACAGTTAAAGTAAGAGAGGGAACAACTGCCCATAAGTGTGCCATATATCCTTGCACCAGCCCTGCGCCCCCCCCCCCCAGCTAACATCTTCCCCCCGCGGCAGCCTCCCCCCTCCTGAGGCACCCCACGCAGCTCCCGGCTCAGTCGCAGAGCCGGGAGGGCAGGAGGCAGCCCCCCCGGCTCCCGGCTCAGCCGCGGTGAGCCGTCCTCCCAGCTCAGCTGCGGAGCCGGGAGGGCAGGAGGCAGCCGTGGCCAGCCGCCCCCCCCCCAGCTCAGCTGCAGAGCCAGGAGGGTGGGAAGCAGCCGCGGCCAGCCATCCCCTGGCTCCCGGTGCCCTAGGCGACCGCCTAGGGTTGCCTAGTGGATGCGCCGGCCCTGCTCAGATGCATAGCTGATTGAAGTTAATTGAAAGTGTTGTATTGATTGTTGTATTGAATCAAATCCTTAAGGATTCTCTACTCATGTCAGCAATTTAGAAGCCTCTTTTGTAAAGTTCAGGTTCTTGAACACAAGAAAGACATTCATGGGCTAAATTTTCAACTGATATGACTCCACTGACTTTAATGGAGTTGCATCAGCAGAGAATTTGGCTCCATGTCCTTATTCTACAGTAGATTCTTCCCAGTTATTTCTCTGTTATCTCAGATACACTTTACAAAAGACAATTCACTATGGTCAACAGATACATATTGCCATCAACAGAGGACATCTCTGATATATGAAGCATGACCACCAAAAGCCCTTACATCCCAGACCCAAGCTAGCATCCTGAATACTTATCAGAGATGTCCCAAGGAAGCTATATTTCAATATTAGTATTGAAAAACCTATTCAGATTTTGCCTTTACCAAACCAAACTCTAT
This sequence comes from Chelydra serpentina, assembly GCA_037349315.1. Taxonomy (NCBI): domain Eukaryota; kingdom Metazoa; phylum Chordata; order Testudines; family Chelydridae; genus Chelydra; species Chelydra serpentina. Next base: position 26,664,227 of record JBAIAC010000048.1, read on the forward strand.
CAGGGATGGTGGGGATAGGGGTTGTTTTTATCCAAACCATGGAACATTCAGGATATTTGATCAGGTTTCAGTATAGGCTGTATAATGAGAGAACCGGGATAGCTTGGAGTGTGCAAAGTCTTGTTAGTCAGGGTTAGGTTTTACAGATATAAACCAGAACTGTTTGGATCTTGCTTATACTTTATCTGAAGACTGGATGAGAGAAACAGTTACATGTTTAGCCTCTCTTGCTCAGCAGATTTTTCCAACCATGAGATTAGAAATAAATAATACACTTGCCAGAATGAAGAACATGAAGCATAACAGCATGAAGTACAATAGCAAATATTTGGCATTCCACATACTTCAAGAGATTTATAGCTGCTTTCCTATTAATTAATGTTAGATAAATATTTTTAGTCTAACTTGTGTATGTTTTGGCTCTCATTTACTCCCTACCATTTCACCTCAGTCCCTCCCTTGTTGCTCTCTAATTTCTGTTCTGCTTCTTTTGTGTTTACATACTTTCCCTGTCCACTATTCATAAATTCCTAGATTTCGTTTTTCTTTCAAGCACTTACATATTTTTCTATCATTTTACTGCTCATTTCAAATCCTGTTTTTTAATTTCTTGCACTTGTTTCATAATTAGAACTCACATTGCATTTGATTTTCTAGTTCAAAAGATACAAAAAGATTAACCCTATTTCTTTTTCCTTTTCCTTATTTTGCCTCTTCATTCATCTTTACTCTTCCTCTGCCGATTCATCTGTCTGTGCTTCTCCCAATCTCCTTTATCACTCACCCCATAGTACATGCAACAATTACAGTAACAAGCTATAGAAAGGCAACAGTTACTCACAGCTGTAACACAACAGTGTCTGAGGTGACAGTTACCATCTATATAGCTGGGGAAAATATTTTGTATGAAAAGTACATTTGCTGAAAAATGTAGTTTCCATCAATCTGAAACGATTCATGAATTTGACATGAATTTGCGGAATAGTTTTAACCAAATTTTGTTTTGTAGATCTTAGGTTTGATTCACAAAACAGCTGGAGGAAGAGAAAGTGATGTTAGACCTGGAGGTGCTAGTGCCTTCCTTACAACCATTACAACTAGTGGTTAGTGTATTCACCAGGGATGTGGGAGACCTGGGGAGCAAAGAATTGAGAGTTCCCTAACCACTGGGGTGTAGGATAGTCCGGGGCAGGTCTCTCAATCTCTCCTGTTGAAGCTGTTGCCCTTTGTATCAAATACTTGAATAGCCATTGGGCTAAAGGGGGTGATGGAGAATGACTCTATAGCCTCATGTGTAAGGCACTCACCTGTGTTGTGATAACTGGGCTACAAATTTACTTTAGCTGTGAAATCAACTGCAAAAAGTGCGTGTGATGTCATCATAACCCAGAACAATAAACGTTGATGGGAAAAGGTATGAAAGGGAGACAGACTGAATTAGGCCAAACAAAAAGGCCTACTGAATACCGTAACTGAAGGGTTGTGTTAAGATCATGCTTTTCAAACGAGAAAGCATAAAATCGAAATCAGTGAACAAAATTTGGTGTTGGAAACAAGACTTAATTGGGAGATAAAATAATGAGGGGATGGGCTATTGTGCCCACCATTCCTTTGGTGGGTCCTTAAAGAAAGACTTTGGGGAGAAAAACTGCTGACTGGAGCAAGCTTCACCATCATGGCTGCCACTCCCGCCATCTCCTGGGACCCTGGGCCTTCATCATCCTGAAAGATGTCCTGTCCAGACTGGGCCAGAGAAAGGGACCAAACCACATCGCCACTTCTCCCAGCTCCAACCCCCACCTGGGATAAAACAGGATAGGACTAACACACAACAGCTCCAGTCCATCTCTATTAACGTCTTCCCTTTTCCCTAAAAGGACAGTCATTACCATCAAAGAGAATGTCATACAACGGGTGAGGGAGCTTTTCCTTCTAAAACTATCTCCACTAAAGGGAAAGGGAACAAGGGATGCTGTTAAAATGAAAGTTTCATTAACACTTTCCATTTCAAATTCTTTAACTGTTTTTCCTTCTTTTCTTTATCTTTAATAAAAGGTTAAAAGGGTTTTTCATGGTGTGTTTGCTATGGTACCAAGCACACTGTATATCAAACCTCCGGACTTGTTTAACACTGTTTTATGTGGTTGGGTTATTATTACCTTTGGCCCATTTATTCCATCTAAATTAGTACAACACCTGGTAGGTAGGAGACCCAAGTTCAAGTCCTTATGCCAATGACTATTTATTCACAGTGAAATAGACTCCACAGGAGCACTGTTCCCTCTAAGCTGTGCGCATGCACACAGATCCTAAACTCCGCACACATGGCGAAACACCGCGCGCACAAAAAATGAAATACTACAGTGGAGCCAGGCCGAAATGTCATTTTCGGGTGACTTTTGACATTGTTCATCCGGCATCTATCAACACAGCCAGATTCTACTAGCTGGCAAGGGGGGGAAAAGGAAAGGAGGGCACTGATTCGTACTACCTTATAGTAGTTTCGTTATGGCTATTGCTTCCTGGTTTGGGGATGCTGCAGCAGCTGCTGTACCTCATAAAAGCACAATGGGTGGAATCTACAAAAGTTCTTAGACACCTAAACTCCAGACTTAGGCACCGAAGTCCTAGTTTTGGCTCCACTGTGATCCACCAATATCCTGCTGAACCCTATAGGCACCTAAGTTTCTCCTTCTGGGCATACATGCTGCTGCATCTCTCTAGGCTTCCAGACACCTACATTCTGCCTAAGCCCTGGAGTGAATCATGAACTGGGGAAAGATGGGTGCTTGGTCACTTGTCTTATGTGAGAAGCCCAATCCAATAGGCAGCCTCTGAGCCACCTACAGATTGGGTCCCATTCAAAAGTCCCCCAATGCTACAGGAGGAGGAAGTGCCGCTGCTGTTGCTACCCTCTACCTCATAACTGTTAGCCCAGCAGTTAGAGAACTCACCTGGGATGTGAGAGACCCAGGTTCAATACCCCCTCTCTTCCAGACAGGGAGAAAGAACCCTCTACAAATCCTTCCACCTTTCCAGAGGATGTTGTAATGACCAAGCTATGGGAATATTCTGATGTGGGCTCCCTAAATCTTGCCCATTGAAGCTGTGCCACTTTGGAAGAATGACTGGCTGTGGGGTCTCCCGTCTCCCAGGTGGGTGTCCTAACCCCTGGGCTACAGACTCACTGTCTCTAGCAAAATGACTATTCGATGATTTATCCACAGTGGAACCTGTCTTCCGCACATTCCAGGTGAGTGCTCTAACCACAGCTAAAGTGACAAGGTGGGTGGCAGCAGCAGCACCACCTCCCCCAACCATTTTGCATGGAGTAACACTTGCAATTAGCGCATTCCTTCAAGAAATGCCCTAGACACACAAACTGCAGTAGGTTCCCATTCATGGATTGCTAAACAGAGTTGGTGCCTCCCGGCACCTTGAATTTAGGTGTTTGTCTCAGAGAGAGGTGGGGTTTAGCACACAACTTCTCCTTGGTATTTCCCATTGGCTAGCTTAGGTGGTTCAAATAAGTGTGCTGGCTTTTGTGGATCATATGCTCGGATACCCATGTCTCCTCATTCATTATGTAGGGACCCTCCATACCTAACTCAGCTTTGTGGATCTCAGTGTTGTTCCTGTGATTTTCTAGGTGCTTAAAATATGCTGATGCTCAGTGCTGCAACTCCTAAGTCCGATTGTATATCCCACCAGAAGCTTCCTAGAGCTCACCAACCCATGGAGGAGAACAAGCACACCGCATCACCCATTCAAAGGGTGCAGCATGCGCTCCTCTGTGCAGCAATCCAGCTTTGCTGGTCAGAGCAGAGATGTGGGTTTATGGCCTCCCTTCTTCTTCACCCCTTTGAGGTTGCTAGCTCCCCAAGGGACACTAGCAGCGAACATGCATTTAAAACCTGGCCCTGTCATTTGTTATCTGTATTATGGTAGCAGCTAGAGGCCATGGCCACTGAGACTACAGTGTGTTAACATTTTCAGTGTGTGACTAGTCCCACTGAATTAAAATTAAGCAAGTTTGTATGTCTTTGTAGGACTGGGGCCATACTTTCAATGGGCTTTTGCTTGAGGTATTTCAGCTACTTCAAATGTGAGTGTCCCTTATCTTTAATATTCTACAGAATAGGATATTTTGAAGTTACCTAAAGTACTTTAAATATGTAGAAAATTATATGCATCTTCTATTACCACAGAGATTTAGCCAGAGATCACCAAATCATGACAACTAGAGTGTCCAATATGAAATGGCTAATCCATGGACTTGGTGCCAATAGCCCTTCAAAGAGAACCAACAGGAACACTTGAGGGGAGGGGGGGAGGAGGAGGAAAGGTTACTGAGGCTATACAATGAACAGCACACAAAGAGAAGAGATATACATAATTGTGACATTTTTCTGATGAGGAGAGAGAAATGATTCTTAGAAAGTTAGGTTCTCCCTAGGCAGCTACTGCATTTGAGTCAGTCAGGAGAGAATAATGCAGAACTAACTTCACAAGCAGCTTTGGAGTTTAATGTCAGCAGATGACAGTGAAAGGAAAGACATGCATCGGGGAGTCTTTCCCCGTAAACTGCGTTTAATACGTATCTTGGGTGGCTAAACATAGGCCTGATCAGTCCCATGTTTGGCTCTCAATCCGGTCTTTCACATTGGAAGTTCTTCCTTGTCAGCCTGCATTTTTCCTGGTCAGATTTTGTAACTGCTTTTGGGTGACAAAATAATATTTTAATCTGAAGTTTTAATACATGACTATGGTACATGCCAAAGATTAATGACCAGCTAAAAGATAATATTTCCTTAAAAATCAGAACTTCTTGCCAAATATCACTCTAGCTAACTTTCCACAGTATGCCAAAAAATATCAGACAAAGAGGCGTCACTATGATTAATTTCACCGCTATTTCCTCCCCCCCCCCCTCCCCACCGCCTCCTCAAACTGACCACTGGGAGCTGTAGACTGGGATGACTAAGCATACACTCTCCACATGTTAACTGAAATGTTTGTCAACAAATGACTTTTTTCCCCTCCATTAACTTGTCTCTAGTCAGCCGCCTTGATCTATTACACAAGAATGACTTATATGAGTAAACGGAGTCATCTCAGATGACTCTGTTGCTGTTTTGCCTTAATCCACAATAAACAAACAGGAAAATAAAGTTCATTAAGACACAGTGGATCAGATTTAAAAACAAAGACTAAGAAATCCTCTCCTGCTTGTTTGGGATAAAAAAAATATATTGATAATTAGAATGGTAAAACAGGACAACACTTTCCAGTGATTTTTCTACTTTCTGCTAAAGGAGAAGCTACCCCTAAGCATAAAGCTATTCCACTTCTGTTGGTGATCTCATCAGACCTCCAATGTTGGACAGTACTTGGTTTGGGGACCTCCAAGGATAAACCATGGTGCTGCAGGAAGTGGTGTTCGTGACATTTCAGTAGCTAACAGTCTTTCTTCTGAATCAGTTCTGAACCAATGAATCACTATAGTACAGTATTTGGGAGGGGTAAGAAAGGGAGTGGCTGGAATGCGGCATGCTCCTACTATCCTGAGTTGATTCTTGGTACCTAGGGCTGTGGCAAAGAATCACTGTATCTGGCTCCCAGACAGCTCCCACCACTCTGGGCGCAACACAGAATGTGGCCTGTCCTCATAGTAATTATAAAAACATATTTATACATATTGCAATAACAAACTTCAAAGATGGTCTCAAGACACAAAATTTAAAACCAGATTTTAAATGTCCATTCTGGCATATAGGTTTTGTTTCAATCAATTAGAGATATAACTAGTGGCTCTTTGTAAGATTGGGTACAGATCAGTTTCAAACACCCCCAAATTTTTGATTTGTTCCGGTTCTGGCTATTACTAATAAAGTAATACTATAATATCCTTTCAGATTCACATCCTATCACAGGTATATAGGTGCAGATCTCACTGAAGTCAAAGGAATTTCCACGTACATCTCAAAAAACAGAACTTAGCCCTGTCCACTTAGATCTTGTGACATGCTTAACTAATGATGTTATAATGGTCAAAATCTGAGAACTGTTCAGAAAAAGCATTTGATGTTTGTTCGTGGATCTGCTTTATTTTCCACAGTGTAAAGACCGCCTCATTTCCAGAACATTGCCCGTAATTATATTTTCTATTCCTAGCATGCATTTTATTACCCCTTTTTTTCTACTTGGATTTTTCTACTAGTTCTCTTAATCCACTTTGCTGTGGAAAGGTAACTGGGTCTTATGAGAGATCCTATCTTTTTTTCTGACCTAGTGACTGCCAGGCTACCTCTGCTTGTCACCATTCATAATCTGAGGTCTGTATGAAGATATCACCTTTCTTCAAAAACATTATACAGCAAGCTGTTCATATAGTGCAAAGATGAGTACAAGAGGAACATTTTCAGAGTGTCATGCAGGAAACATGCACACAAATTCTAAATGGTTAGCTGAACGTTGTGCATACATGTCAACATCACTTAAAATATATCCTAGAGTGTCAAAATTATTAATGATTATTAATCCTTCTGAGATTCCCAAAACACTTAACAATTATGAATACATTAAGCCCCGTGGTGACTTTGCAAGTTAGGTATTATCTGAATGTAAAAGAGGAGGGTCAATATTTTCCAAATAGACCTCTAATTTTGAATTCTCCATTTTTGTGTTGTAGACATTTAATACGGATTTTAAGGCATACCAAGCACAAGAAAGCTGTATGAACTCAAACAATTCTGAAGGATCATGTGTTACATCTAAATTCAGGCACACAAAAAATGAGGTTCACAAAAGCAGAAGTCACTTCGGAAAACACTGGCCTTTGTGGTTTGTCTAGTATCATATAAGAAGTCTTTGGCACAGCCAGGAATAGAAGAGGTCCATGACAACCACAAGCTATGGTACTAAGGCAGACTAAATTCTGCTATTACTTGTTATAGCTCCTTTGTAACAGTGTCCGTAAAGATTATATATTCTTTTCCTATAACATTGTACATGTTTGTAAATGACCCTGTATGTGCTGGTCCACTTAGGGAAACACACTTTCCCCCATCCCACTAGCTACTCCTGTAACTGAAGTGAAAGAAGTTGGTGCTGTTGTGGGTAGGAAGTTCAAACTCAAAAGGCCGACCAAAAACAAAAAGCCCATGGATTTAATTACGTTTTCTTTTTTACATCTCATAATTTGGATTGGAGGGTCTGACTCATGATTTTGGAACTTTTACAGTGGCATTATTGCAGTGCATTACAAATTTGTCTCATGATCATCAGCCTACTGCTTAAAGCAGTCCCAGGGCAGACCTTTCAGGGAGCTGACAGATCATAGGTGGGATGCAGGGACACCATGTTTAAAAGCTTTACTTTGGGACAAGCTTGCTGTATCTCATCATATCACCTGTGTAGCATTGAAATCTAACAACCAAATGCCATTCTTAATGACTCTAAAGTTAATTTGGGATTTTCCATGCTTGCAGGAATTTTCCCCTTTAAAAGTCTGAAAGACATTGTGCTATGTTATAGACGAAGGCCCCAATTCAGCAAAGCACTTGAGCACATGCATCAAGTTAAGCACATACTGAAGTGCTTTGCTAGATTGGAGCCTAACAGCTTGCAAAATTAGCTTCACTTTGAAAAGAAAAGATACTTTTAAAGTGACACTGCCAACTACTTTTGGACAGTTAGATTTCATTACAATGTCATTTTATACTGACAGCATCTTAACATATCTAGGATTGGTTTTCCATTGGTGAAGGTAGCTTTTGGCTGGAGGGGTTTTTTGCTCTTTCATGACTCAGAGAATAGGTACTGGGGAAGTTTCCCCCAAAAAATTGCAGGGAAAAGAACCCCACGCTATATTGGAGTTTGAATCTTGCATGCCCCAGTTTAAAGTTTTTAGCATGGAGCACATTTTCAAATTATAGCTCCTGTGAAGCAAAGTTTGCAATAACATTGCAGACTAACATTTAACTGTATGGAGGCAAATGGTACAGCTACAATAAACTACTAAACTAAAACTGTATGACAAACTGTGAGGCTCCACTAAGACTTCCAGCGCTTACCCCATTTCTTTGTTTTAACACAAAGGCTACTAAAACTTTGGCTCCAACTAAATTAAACCCTATAAAAATTATCCTCATTAACTACACCCTCTAACATGCAAAATGCTTGGCTCCAAAGGATGGTGATCTGAGGGTACAGTGTGATGGACATGTATTATTTTGCTTCAAGATACCCTGGAGGAACTAATGTATTTTTATTCTCATTCTTGCCCTGTTTTGGTCTCATTCCACTTCCTTTGTGGTTACCTTGCTATGGGCCTATGACGACAATCATTGGTAATGGCTGTCTGCATACAATTCAGCTCCAGATTTACAGGGTAAAAAGAAGAGAAAGCAGTAACACATGCCAGAAAAAACACAATTTTGGGGGCTGCAAGGAACCCTCTCTCTTCTCACTCTTCAAGACAGGAATTGTGTTAAAAAAAAAAATCTCCTCTTGGCATATTTGACCTGGGAAAACTGAATTAGCTTCTCTTATGGCTACAGTTCCTAACCTTACTGGGAAACGCTTAATGAAGACTCCTCACAGGAGTCCCTTTTCCCATCCTGTTGGCTAAAAATCTAGGCTTTATGGTTCCAAGCCACAACAATCAAGAAATGCCAATTATAGGTAGTGCTTGAATCACAGACCATATGTAATTAACATGTCAGCCTGATATAATGAAGATGATGGCTTGCATTAGAAAAATTCTTCTAGAATTATAGCTGTGTAAACTTGGTAGAACTTGTTGCCACTCATGACTTTATGTTGGCACAGCCCTATTTTTCTTCCCCCATGCTGAGTGTATACTTAAGCTGCTAGCAAAAGAGCCAATGCTCTGAACAAAAGAGTGTATTGTCATGAAATAGCTTTCATGAGTCCTTTTCTAAGCCAGCAAAGAATTGACCTTAGGAAAGAATTTTCTTTTCTTTCAGGTTTAGTAAAAAAAAAAAAAAAAAGCAGTTTAGGCAAATTCAAACCACCAAACAAGCAAGATTATGAGAGTGCAAACCAAAGGGTCCCAGGCACTAGGAAAATTTCATGTCCTTCAGGAAGGTTCGCCTTTTTGCCAACATGGACCCATCCTGTTAGAAGTAGAACAAATATGATGGAACTGTTAGACTTATGTCAAGGGGATGGATCCTGAAGACAACTGAAGTCCCTGGATGGGCTCCCTTTGATTTCAGTGCCTTTGGTTTAGGGCCAATATGAGGAGCTACTCCATGATAGAACTTTGAATGCAAAGAACTGAAGTTCAACCCTTTTCCACTGACATAGGTTACCCTGATTTTATTAGTTCATATTTATTTAAAATGAAATAGAAATGAACTGTCCAAACCCAACATTGTGAACATGGGAATTTGAACTAAATCAAATAAGTAGTAACGCCACCCCCCCCACTTTAGTTGTTTTCTTCCATCATATTCCCGCTTAGTGAGAATCCTTTTCATGTCTTCATTTTCTACAAGCAGGTGAGGATAGCAATTCCAGTTATTATATTATGATCCTGACTTAAAAAAAAATAGAGAGATGGTACAATTTTTAGCACTCTATACAGTGGCGGTTTAAGCCAAGTAGGTTTGATGGTGCAGTTGAGGATCCAGAACTGGATGAAGATGCTTAACCTAATTTGATCGGCTTGGAAGTATCATGAAACTTTGACTTTTACCACAAGTAGTGCTGGAAGAGAAGCTCACAATGAGTATTTTGGTATTCATGTTTCCATTCTTGGCTGAAAACAGGGGGCTAGATTCCAAGCTGTGTCTATTGTCAAGTTGGGAAAGGAAGCCCAAAGAAGCCAGTTGAAGGCTCTTTGATTCTGGGGCTTGTATACAGCACTGGTGTAATTTAGAACAGTTGGGGGCTTCTCTAAGCTAAAAAAGGCAGCTATTGCCCCAAGGATCCATTATCACAGTGAAGAATGGCAAGAGTGCAAAGTAGTGCTCGGGCCATATTCCTTATGTTGGGGGCTTATGACTGGGTATGTAGCATAGGAGCTGGAGAAATCTCCACATGGGGAGATCTGATGGTTTATTGTTCTGTTCTGGTCATATTTCCAGAGTGGCACAAATGAGATGCATTGCAGGAGAGAATCTGGCCCAGAATCTGTGCATGAGTTTTGTTTTTATGTATTAAATAAGAACAAAAATGTAATCAAGGCTTTTAGATTGGTTCAAACTTTGGATGGATATTTGGGTCACTTATTTGATGCAGAAGATTCAACCAATTCTTATGTCCAAGGAAGACTGAAGCTAGTTAGGCAAGAGTACTAAAGATGTTTGTACCCTTTTCTCATGTTGTAGCCTTTACTCCCAGATGAAATAGAAGGTCACCAAAATAAACACATCTGTGAAGCTAGCATTCACCAGTGATACCACTTTTTAAAATTGCGAAATGTGTTTGATGTGTTCATGTTACAAAGAGCAGTATCCAAAACATTACTTTCCAAAGTTTAAGTGTAAACTGACCTATTTCTGCTGGGTCTGTGGTGGCCAAGATATATATATTTTTTTAATATTGGCTAATGCTGGAGGTAAAATGTTAAAATACTCTGGTTATTTTGTGTACTTTGGAACAAAAATATGAGGGGGCTGTATGCCCTTTATTCCTGCAGCTGATTTGGAGAGTAGGACTGAAAAGGTTAGCTGTGTTAAATGTCATCTAGAATATCATGTGTTGCAGTAGATTACTTTGGCCAACAGATAAGAAAGAAACAGCATACGTTTTATTTGCAGCCACAGTTGGCCTTTAGGAACTCAAAACACTGTCAGTTTTGAGGCAATAGAGACTTGCAGCCAAATTCAGAGGTGACGTGGTGAAAGTTAATCATCAGTAAGTAACACGTGTGTAAAGGAGTTGAACAGTCTGAACCTGTTCCTAGTAAAATCAATGGCAAAACTCCCATTTGACATGAGTGATCAGGACCTGGTCTCTCAGTGAGTGTAATGGAGGCCAAAGGAGTAAGATGTTGTAACTTAGTCATTGAAGAGCAGATGGTGTAAGAAAGTGAAGCTGAAGTAGAGGGGAGGCTATTTTACCTCAATTTCTCAAGCCCGCCTAGTAGTTGCTTTTCCTGTAACTTTTCAAGGCTGTTCCTTAGATTACCTTACATTCACATACTGACATGCAACTTACACATCATGGTTGAATTTTCCCCCTAATTGATACAGGGGTAAGTCTCTCTCTCAAAGAGACAAACTAGTGTTGAAGCCTTGGGGAGAAAAAACAGCTAAGAGTGAAATACCGTATTACATCAGTACATTAAAAATGCAATTGGATTAAGTGGTCTCTGGGTAGACCCAGTAAGAGGACACAAACATGGAGACAGGTGAGGGTTCCCTCCCACCCCCCATCAAGATATGATTAGATGGAGGCAGGGCCAGTGTAACCACTAGGCAAACTAGGCAGCCGCCTAGGGCACCAAGATTTGGGGGTGCCAAAAAGTGGTGTCCGGCATCATAGGAGTCAGCTGAGAGGGGCAGGGTGGGGAGTGAGGCCTCCATAACAAACCTGCCCCTGCAGCAAGGGGCACCACACACAGGACAGTCAGTGGGAGCCTGTGGCGGAGCAAGGAGGAGACAGCCGGCTAGGCGTGACGACCAGCGCAGCTGAGGTACGGAGCCATTTGGGGAGACAGGACACGGTCCTGAGCTCAGGTGAGCTTTGCCCTCCAACGCTCTGTGCCTGGGGCCGGGCGCAGCCGCCGCCTGGGGCGAGGGAAAGTGAAACTAAACCCTGCAGCACGACGGAGGGGAAAGGGCTGGCGCAGGTGCCGCTTCCAAACACCAACTTCCCCTCCCCCAGTGGCACTGTGACAATGCAGGGAGCCGGCCCTGATTCCCAGGGAGATCCTCACCTGCTCCCTGGGAGAGCCTGGCTCTGCCCTCCTTGCCCCTGGGTCCCCCCTGGAGGGCGAAGCACTCAAAGCCTGGGAACGTTTAGAGACCCTGTGAGCTGGGGGCATTCTCAGCCTCCTCCTTCCTCATAGGGTCCCCAGGGCCAGAAGGGACCATTGTGATCAACTCCTCTGACCCCTTTCTATACCACAGGCCAGAGGACATCCCCCAAATAATTCCTATTTGAACTGGAATATGGTGTGGTGTCTGTTTGTTTTTTTTAAACCACAGCCACTGCACAGTTACCAACTATCACGCGGTAAATAAGCACCCCGACTTTCACAATAAGCCACAAATCAAGCTAATCCCATTTCAAAACAAGGCCAAAACAAGCCAATCCCCAAGAACCCCAACACTCTATGTGACTAGATACCCCTGGTGTGCAGTCTGGGATGTCCCACAGACATCGGGAGAACCGCAGGTGCTCAGCATTTCTGAAAATCTGGCCCAGAATGACACTGCCCTGGGCCAGAGCTCTCTGAGGAAGGGGCTTCAGCAGCGAGTGGCATGGAGCAGAGTAAAGCAACCAGGACGGTCATGACGGAGGCTGGAACTCGGTCCTTGCCTCACATCTGTGGGGAAGACAGGCCTTCAGACACCCCCTCCCGCCTGCATTGCACTTTCCAGCCCAGGAGCAAGGAACCATTTCACACCTTAGCGCTGGCGGGAGCTGAAGCCCAGAACGGGGAAGTAACTTGCCTGAAGTCATCCAGTGAGTTGGTGCCAGGGTGGAGAATAGAAGCCAGATCCCGACTCCCAGCTCTGTACTCTGATCCCCAAAACAGCCCTTTCCAGATCCATGGGGGAAGGGGGCGCAGGAGGGACTCTAGCCATGTGCAGGAGACCCAAGGCCATTTATTTGCATTAAATATGTAGAATAATGAAAATAATAAATTTTCAAGCCGAACGTGTATTAATTCTAATGAACAATGCCACATTTTGCAGTATTCATTTGTGAAAGTTTATAATAAGCGATGCTTTGGGGGGAGAGGAGGGGAAGGGGGGGTATATAAATAGCTTGTTAAGGGGGAAGTGTTGATTCTCACTAAAGAATCAACACTTCCCCCTTAACAAGCTATTTATATACTGACACAGACAGCTGATTTCCCCCCTTAACCCTTGGAAACTTGATGAGGGTGAAAGGTTTAAACTTGCCAGGCTGCCATCAGACACTGATATTTATTAAATCAAAAAGAGGAGACATGATTGGTGATGAACCTTCATTAAGAAGCTACAATGATCTCATAAACCCAAGAGCCAGACTATGTTAAGAGCTGTAATAAAATGCACTCATTAGAGTACAGTGGGATAGACTGCAGCCTGCCATTAAAGTGCTTTAATCCTTCTTGCAGAACAGCAACTGCAGCACTTGTTTAAGGTCATCGGCTCTTCTGACTCATGTTATAATTTGTGTGTAGTAAATAAACCAGCTAGTATTGTTAATGCTGTGCCAAATAATGCGCTGAAAATACATTCTTGTATTTATCTAGCACACAGAAGACTTGGGTTTGTTTAAAACTCAATAGACTCTTACTGTCAGCAACCTATAGCATGCAGCCAGAAATGAATCCAGAACAAAGCCAGACAATGACATTTAAAGTGTTTGGGAGTTTAACTGAGGATCAATCAGGGTGTTGGCTGATAAAACTTTAATGTGAAAGCTGCCTTTTTCTCCTCAAGCAATGTTCTACTAAAAATTGGGAACATGCTCAGTTCTATTGACACCATGGTACCAACAGTAGTGTACAAATGCTTATCTTGACAGACCCCTATTGCCAAGAGACGACAGATCCCAGGTAGGAAAGAGTCAGCCTGTGTCAGCAATCTCTCTGGTCTCCTGGAGGGTGTGACAGGGTCACAAACAACAAAAATACCGGACACAGTGACACAGGAAAGCTAGGAGGGGGATACCGAGCTGCATTAGAAAGAAATGTGGTTAAAGGAAAGAGCTGCCAGAAAGATGAATGTGGGGAGGGAGAACGAAACCAAAAAAAACCCCACAGGAAATAGTAAAGAAGAGAAATATATCGGACAATGCAAGAACTGGCCACAAAAAAGCAAGGGGCAGTGAGTCACTAACTGTTTCTCTGCCGCAAATAGATAGGAAGGAAAGAGACACAAACTGAAAACACAATTCCAGAAACAAAGATGGAAGAAATAAGTGTGTGCCCATTTTAATTCTGTTTGGAGGAAATTAATTCCTTTCAGAAATCTTTTAGGCAGAAAGTTCTTCAGTTGTGATACAAGCCCACTGAAGTCAATGGAAACCATTCTGATTTTGCTGGGTTTTGGAACAGCCCCCTCAGAGGCCCTCTCCAAGGCAGGAACTGTTTTTTTGTTTGTTGGGGGGTAGGGGTTGTTTTTTGTTTTACTATGGCTGGGAACTTCAAAATAACCCATGAGAACTTGGGCACCCACATTAGGGCTTGTCAAATTTTTAATCCAAACTTTTTTCCAACAAAAAATTGGGGTTATGTGGAAACTGTTTGCTTTCCTTGAACATGTTAATTTTGAGGGAGAGGAGGGGGTTGGCAAACCAAAAGCTCAAAGTTTTCTGCTGAAAACAATGGGGTTTTTTTGGTTTTCTGTAGTTTAAATTTTTTTTCAACAAAAAGTTGAACATTTCCACTGAAAAGTTCAATGAAAGCAAACCTTCCCCTCCCTTTATTTCCGTCTAAATTTTCCACCAGGAAAACAAACAAACATTTTCTGACCAGTCCTAACAAAGTTCAGTAAGATTTGACAGGATTTGGTACTTAAATACCTTAGACTATGGCTACTCTACAGCTTAAGTCGACATAAGTTCTCACTCGGGGTGTGAATTAGCCACATAACATTACCGATTTAAGTGCCGGTATGGGCAGAGCTATGTCGCAAGAGAGCTTCTCCCACCAACATAGCTACTGCCGCTCATGGGGGCTGGAGTACAGGAGAGCTCTCTCCTGGCAGCCTAGAGCAGCTACACTAGAGAGCTTACAGCTGCTGTAAGTTCTCTATGTAGCCATAGCCTCTGGCTCCTTTGAAATCCCAGATTTTATGTTTCACTGTGTCCATTATCTTTGTTGTTTGAGACCCTATCACACCATCCAGGAGACCACAGAAATTGTTCATACAGGCTGACTCTTTCCTACTTGGGAACTTTCCTACTCCTTGAGTGCAGGGGACTGGACTATATCACCTATTGAGGTCCCTTCCAGTCCTACACTTTATGGTATTGGGACCCAAACTGGTTGAGGTCTCTAGCTGCTCTTACCATGCAAATAATAATTATATATATTCCTTCCTCAAAGTAGACTTATTTTTAGCCTTCATTTTATCTTTTATTTCCCTTTTTGTGAGGCCTTGGCTGTTTCTGATCAGGCAGTGTAACATAGATGCAGATTTGAGAGACCTGTAGGTATTTTAGAGTTTGTTTTTGTTCAGATCACTGAAAAAAATATCTGTAAGATGAGGGTAGCTTGAAAGATTCAACAATATAAACCGATACACCACCCCCCTGCTCAACTATCCTGCTTATGATGCCCTTATATTTGTAGTTACAGCAATACACAATTCATGAAGAAAACATACCTGATCTGCCACAACAACCCCAAATTATCATTGGCTGCTTCCAGACTTATACCTTGTAGTAGGTACAGCCGTTATTGAACTGGGGCCTGTGACTTAAAGTGGTAAGCATTCTAGGAAGTATATAAATAGATCTTCCTAAATATACAAAGCAAGAGTTTTGAAAGGATAAATGTTTACATATGTGCCTAAACTACTTGACATCCCATCTCCACCCTCTCCAGACTCCAGTGTTGATGATGTAGATCATGAGAAAAGAAATACCTTGGTAAATGGTGAGACTCTGAACAATTTCCTCATTGTTTGACGCTCTGCTAGAATAGATTGGCCCATTTCTGCTAGGGGCTATGATGTCCACTTCAAAAGCGAATGATGTCAAACTTTCTAGAACTCTCCTTAACTGAAGATAGAAGCCACATAAGGGAAAACTAACTGAGAGGGTGACTGCAAAAGCAAATTTTAAAAATGGGCCAGGTTCTCAGTTGGTATAAAGTAACATCTCTACTGAAGTCTATATAAATTGTTTAAATCAATTTACACCAGCTGAGGATCAGGTCCAGAGTATTTACATCCATGACCAACAGAAAGATCTGCCTTATTTTTTCCCCCTCACTCTCTTGCTTGTGTGCACTTCTTTTTCAAAAGAAGTCAAAGTCAAATATGACTGTGCTGGGAACCAGATGCTGAATTTAGGTGCTTTGTTGGAGGAAGAATAGAAGTGTTCATTCAGACACAATATGCTATTATCCAGTGTTGGCAAACCAGTGAATGCATTTTTTGGAAAACTGCAAGTGCTGGAAGGCATGATGCAACGTAGGTGGTCTCCCATATTAAATAGTTAGGAGATCAACAAATACGCTGTAGCAAAGAAATAGTGCAAGACAAGAGGCGAAAAACTAAACTGATGACATTTTGCAGGGATGTTGAGAAAGCAATGTAATCTGTACTGAAATACAATGCTTCATGCATCAAGAAAAACTTGAAAGGGACATGGATGTTTAAGACAGATCATGATATACTGTGTAGAGCTGGTCAGAACATTTCAAACATTTTGAAATCTGTATGAAAATTGGAAGGAAATGCTGTGAAGTTCTCTGTGAAGTTTTGTTGGGCGGGAGGGGACGGGCATTTTAAGTGTGTGTGTGTGTGTGTGTGTGTGTGTGTGTGTGTGTGTGTGTGTGTGTGTGTGTGTGTGAAAGTGTAAAATTTAGATTCATCAGTTCTGAGCCAGATACTGAATCTACAGAGATTTACCAGCTGACATTCTGGCCCTCTGTATGGATGTCAAGATACCGAGGTCCAACCATTATATTAGCTCTCAAGTCCTCTGAATTCCCCATGCTCTGACTATGCTTTTAACACTCCCTGTTCAATGCCCCTTGTGTCTTCTTTTCACTTTTGTCTCCAGCCAGGTGGCCCTCGAGGGTACTCGCTTCCACACTGTCCAAACAATAAAGGAAAGTATAATTCCTGCCTCATTAGATATGGTCTAATCTTCAAAGTGGTACAAATGTATATTTTAATGCTCTTCTGTTGATGATGGATTAACATGAATAGGTTTAACAGGAAAAGTGTGAGGAGGGATTTGAATGAACAATGGTGTTTGGCACATAAAGGAGGGACAGAGTTACAGGAGGGTGGTATGGAAAAATCACGTGATTGCATGAAAAAGTAATCTGTGGAACTAAACAATTAGATAAATTCATGGAGGATAAATCCATCAATAGCTATTATTCAAAGTGTTCAGAGATGCAAACACCTGCTTGGGGTGACCCAAAACCTCTGACTATCAGAAGCCAGCCTTCACTGGAGGTTTTCAAAAGGAGTCTGGACAGCCATCTGTCTTGGATGGTTTAGACACAACAAATCCTACATCTTGATAGGGGGTTAGACTAGCTGACCCTTGCAGTCCCTTCAGACCCTATAGTTCTATGATTTTATGCTTGTTACAATGGACTCAGCTCAATCAGTAGCAGGATTTTCTTCTGCCTCCTAGGCTAGACAAAGAGTTAAGGCAAAGTACCCCAACATTTATAGGCTGAGGCAAACACCTGGAATACATAACTTACACACCACCTTACCTATTTATATAACATCTGTTTGTTACCTCCCCTTGTTCCTGACTGCTTGAACAAAACATCCCTATCCATTATTCTGGGAAACCATCTTATCTTGTACTACATTGGGGTGTATCTGTACTAGCCTTGAAATACATTTACATAAATATCTAATATGATAACACATTTTCATACAGATGTCAAAATGTTTGAAATGTTCTGACCAACTCTACACAGTATATCATGATCTGTGTCTTAGATAAACAACTCTACCAAATTCATAACTTTTAAACATCTACTTTAACAGTTGGCCTAACTTTAATTCACGGCCTCTGGTTCAGGCCTCAGATCTTATACAAGGCCCAGTGATCCAGGTTCTCTCTACTACAAGAACTAGTTAGGAAATATAGCAAATGTAATCATCTGTATGACTGCTGTTGATCATGTCCACATCTCATGCCAATGATACCTCATTGGGGTGTTGATGGAAGAAGAGTGTTCCTAAAACAGATCAGCCAACTCAAGGTTACACAACCAACCAACCAGGAGAAATAAGTCTTACAACTAGGGCCGCCAAGCAATTAAAAAACTTAATTGCACTTTTAAACAATAGAATACCATTTAAATATTTTGGATGTTTTCTACTTTTTCAAATATATTCATTTCAATTACAACACAAAATACAAAGTGTACAGTGCTCACTTTATATATATTTTTGATTACAAATATTTGCATTGTAAAAATGATAGAAGAAATAGTATTTTTCAGTTCACTATGGATGAATTTCTTTTCTGCAACATGTAAAAAAGGGTTGAAGGTAATGGAAAGATTCTTGTAAGTCTTCACTAGCTATGCCAGGAAAAATATATTTATCAGCATTTGAGAGTGAGAGAATATGCAACATAAAACTCATACTTATAAATTCCATGTTTCAAACCTTCCAGAGATTTTATAGTGACTGTGACCATCCAGTGTCTCAGATTATGGGTCTGGTTCAAAGCCCAGTGAAGTTAATGGAAAGACTCTCCTTGCTTTCAATAGCCAAGATTTTCAGAAATTGGTAGTGATTTGAGTTGCCTCCATTTTCAAATGCTCCGTCTGAGATCACTTAAAGGGGTCGATTTTAAGAAGGTGGTCAGCACTTCTTGAAAAATCAGGCTTTTAAAATTGTCTCAAGTTGGGCACCCAAAAATTGTGACACCCAAACACACTAGTCATGTTTGAAAATCTTGACCAAATTTGTTTTCAGTAAAGTGCTATGTTGGGGAAAGTATCTAGAACTTTTATCTTTATTTGTAATTTATCCAAGTTTTCTGAACCTCTTTCGTCTGCAAACTTGTGTTAAAAATTTTGCAACAGCAGGCTTTCAAATGAGATTTCTGGTACTTCCTTATTTGAACCAAGCTGGGGGAAAGTGTGAGAATAGCATTTCTTGCAGTATTTCAGCACTTCTGCTTCTGATCAGAACCAAAAAGTGCAGCAGTATACACATTTATTATAATGAGTAAGGGGGAGTACTCAAACTATTTTTGAGCTTCAGAAGAGATTTGGTTTGTGTTTTAAGGGAGTGTTCAAGAAACATTATTATTTTCTTAAAACAAGTTTGTCCCATTCCTCAAATATTTTCATGTGGGTTTTTTTAAAATATGCATTCATCCTCTTTTGTGCATGTAAACTGAACATTTATTTACTATATGCTGCAGCTTAAAAGCAGTCAGAACTTGGAAACAACCTCTTAAGATACACTATGTTTTTAAAAAACTGAACAAGAACAGTTAATACCCAAACTAAAGCTCAGATCAAAGTCTGAGCAGACTTTATTGTGATGCATTGTTATGTATATAGCCTTAGCCTTCGTTTCTTGGAATAGCTGGAACCAATGGAGGATGTTTCTGGTCTTGTCGTCTGTCTGTCTAGGTTCTTATATGGCTTCCAGCCAGACATGGCCTGCCCTAGCCAAAGTTTGGAATATCAGAGAGCATGTAAGCCAAAGACAGGATGGGAATTTCAACCACTAAACCAGCTGGCCTCTGTCAACATGTAGAACAGTTGGAAGAACTAGGAATTCCCCATCTTTCAAGAAGAATTGAAGAGAAAAGGAGAGAGACAAAATACTCCTTCTTTTCCTAAGAGGACAAAGAGAATTGTGTCTCCATCCTATCCAAAAGCCATGAGGGAGTGAATCTGAGGCAATAGTTACCGCCTCTTTACCAGCAACAAGACGTTCCTTGAGGATTGCAGATGGATGAAGAGAATGGTCAGCAACAAAAAAGAGCTGCCACATGGGGAATATGGACATGAGAACAAGACCCACTCTAACAGGGGCCAAGCCTCCAGTGGCCATCCCATCCAAACAGAAATAGTGGAGTGACGAGAGCACATGAGGCCCAGAGAGATGGGCTCGAACTACAACTGCCTGGGAAGTGTCCAGCCAGATGGAGAACTCTACATGGGCTTAAGTGTAGTAGCCGTGTTAGTCTGTGTCAGCAAAATGAAAATAAGAAAGAAAAACTTGTAGCACCTTAGAGACTAACAAATTTATCCGATGAAGTGGGTACTAACCCACGAAAGCTTAGGCTGAAATAAATTTGTTAGTCTCTAAGGTGCTACAAGTTTTTCTTTCTTATTTTCATTCTACATGGGCTGTGTTTGTATGTGACTGTGGGGGATAAAAGGATCTTCTGAGCTGCAATTCCACTAAATATTTGCGGCGGTAAATCCAACAAAATCCAGACCTTCTAGTGCAGGTTTGGCAAATAAGTGTTCCTTAAAATGTAATAATTCCTGTCATAAACAGGAATACATTTTAGGAAACTCTCTCAGGTGTCTCTAATTATGTGTTATTGGGTGTTTGTGTTTTAACAAGAAAAGCAGACATCAAAACCGCTGTTGTATTTATTTACAGTGGAATGGAAAGAACAAATTGAAATGAAGATGAACAACATCTAGTGTCAGAGGGGTAGCTGTGTTAGTCTGGATCTGTAGAAGCGACAAAGAGTTCTGTGGCACCTTAAAGACTAACAGACGTATTGGAGCATAAGCTTTTGTGGGTGAGTGACAGGAGGCATTTGCTAGGAAAGATAAATATGGCAATGTTACCAGATATTATTGTCCCATTTTACATAATGTTCTAAGAGCCTCTCTCAGTGTTACAGCATTTCCAGTTCCAATATTGGCTTTCATGTGGAAATGCAAAAAAAAAACCAAAAAAAAATCAACAAGAAAAGAGTTATCTGAACATATTAGGATTACCAGAAATAATTTTCCGTTTGAGTTAAACAAAGCAGAGCTTGAGACTGAGTTTTACCTTTTCTGAAACGAATTTATTCATATTTTATAGTACCTTACTTCATACATAATCCCACTGAAGTCACTGTGGAGTACCAGAAGGGGTGTCAGAATCTCATCACTAATTCTCCATCCCCTTCTCCAAAATTAACACTGACTTGTAAAACAAGAACTTTGAGCAGCTGTGGTCAATTCAGTTTTGAAAAAGAAAATCACAGGAAATCACACTTTGATTCTGCACGTGTGAGATTGCTAGAAGGAGATGGGCATAAGAAAAAGGAAGCTAAAAATCTGGTAATTTAAAAGAAGAGGCCACTTCCTCTTGAGAGACTGTCATCACAATCTGATTTACGTAGAGCACACTTTCCTGAATTTTAGAATATAAATAATGAATCATTAGCAGTTCCCAGATTTGTTCAAATCATCAAATATAACTCATGGTTTACAGTAACCATCCCATTACTTATTTTTATCTTTGTGTTTTGCCTCATATTGTATACCAGAGATGTTGCTCTTTAGTGAACCACCTGAGAATCCCTATTAAATACCTTCTATTCCATTAAGTCATCACCACTATTTCCCCAGCTACCTCTCCTCTAATAACACTGCATGCAGTGCTAAAAAATGTTTTGCAGCTAGTAGTTCTATTGCAAATTTACAATGGATTATGTGGAGCTCTTGCTAATCGCTGACTTTGACATAGTAGTTCCTGCGGTCCTTTCTCAGGCAAAATTCCTATGGACAAAGGCCCTTAACCAGCAAAGTACTTAATGATGAGAGTAGTCTTCACTGAGTCCAGCAGTTTGTAGTTAAGTACATGCTTAAGTACTCTGCTGATCTGGTCCCATACTGAAGACAGTAGGATTAAACCTATAATGATTAACAGCTTTAGCTTATTAACAAAAAACATTCAGTATGAACACATCTTGCTGAGGCTGGTGGAATTTTCACTAGGGCCCCACAAGAACCTTTCTGGGCTGTTGGTGCCCCATTGTCTTTCTGATCTCCACTGTTGCTGAATCTCTCCTGCCCTTTCCCACATTAAATCTGGGAGCATCACAGGGTAAACACTAGCTGACTCAACGTTAAGGTAGTAAATCTTGTGTTATTGTAACCCACACACCTCCTGGGTGTGGTGTTCAGGCCCATCTAGTGGCACTGAGAACACTTTATAGAGAGAGATTATGAGTCTGCTCTACTGCTTTAGCTAGGAGCCAGTTGGCTTTTGGCTCATGCACTAAGCTCCAGAGGTCCCAGGTTTGAGCCTGCCCACCAACAACTGGGGTCTGTCAGGGTTACGTTATCTCAGATGCATCTTCTCTAGTAGATACCAGACATCCCTAATGGTTTTTAATTAGGCATAACTTTTGAATGATTTTCATCATGGGGAAGTGCAGAGTTCTTTTTACTCTCTCACAAATATGCCCCTGTGACAGGATTACTCCTGGGTTTATGGCCAAGAACTACTGGGTCCCCAATCAGGTGTGGCAGACAAAAGGTCTTTATTTAGCTGTCAGCCCCTTCAGGCAGGGCACCACCTGCAGCAGTCTTACACTGTAATCACAAGCAGGGCATAGATAGTGCAGTACAACAGTAACCCCACATCAGGCCTACCTGCCCTCATGGAGTCAGCATTCTTCACTCAAGTCATGGACCCAACCAGGCTTCTAACACCAAGTGAGAGCTTGAGATCTGTTCCCCCTCCCAGCCAGTACCCAGATGAGCTGTGCACTCCCATTTTAACCCCTCCCACCAGGACTGACACCAATTACAGGTGTAGAAGGACAGGGCTGACTGAACACATAACAGCTCATTTCCTGGCCACTGTGAGGTTGTATACCCATCATAGCCCCATGGGAAGTATTCCTATTAGCTCCCTCTTCTGACGGAACATCTTCTGTGGCTTCCATGAGTTGACCCAAATACCTGTGCTAACTTCTGAGAGTATGTGAAGAATTTATAACGAGGAATCTTATTTTATACATAATCTAGCATCCTAGAATTCAGATAATCCAATCCATGTCTCTGTCTTTTTAGCTTGTTCACTGTCATAGCTTTAAAGCGTGCTTCTATGCTGAAAAGTAGCATAATGACATTTCATGTTTATTGTTTATGAACTATTTCAATACATATTTACTTGGTTTTCCAATTAAATAAAAACCTAACTGCCAGCCCTGCACATCTAACTTAGGATCTTAAGGTCAAGCTGTGTCCATTACTTTTCATGCACCAGGTACTGGTAATTAGAGATACTGCTACCAGAAATATGCCCTCAGTTACTATCCTATTGTTTTAAAATTATGTCCTTGTTTATACACGTGCAACGTCTGACCCTGCAGATGGAATTAAATTTTTTGATTTTGTGCAACAAGGAAGAAAATCCCATTTACTCTCCCCGTGCTGTGTTGACTTTGCAGAGTTAAGAGGAGTAAAAAAGAAATACTTTATTTTTGTCAGTAAGATAGGTAGATTTCATTGTGAATACACACATGCTGCAAATAGTTGAGTGAGGAAGTTTAATCTTTACACTGATACTTATCTGGGTAGAAATATACTTCAAAAGGCCCAAGTGGGACTTCCATTTTCCATAGGAAACTATTCCATTCTTTGGGCCTGATCCAATTCCTATTGAAGTCAGTGGGAGTCTTTCAACACTGACTTCAATGGGAATTGGAACAGCCCTCTGGTTCTCGAAGTTTGTTCACTGTTTCATCAGAAATGTAACTGCCTTAAAACAAAGCATTTTTGAA
Organism: Chelydra serpentina; assembly: GCA_037349315.1. NCBI lineage: Eukaryota > Metazoa > Chordata > Testudines > Chelydridae > Chelydra > Chelydra serpentina. The sequence continues at coordinate 26,687,840 of JBAIAC010000048.1, forward strand.
ACTACTCTGCTTAATGTATGGTATTATTTTCTTGGCACAGTAGAGTTAATAAAGGCTATTAATTGAAGAGCGAGTTTCGCAGCAGTGTAGTCATATCAAAAATATCTCCTCCTGAAAACAAGGTGGGCTGTCTCAGGGCAGGTTTCTGATCGCATTATACTTGCAAAAAATCAGAAATAACACCACTGAAGTCAGTGCAGTATCTCCAGAACTGAATCAGTACCACTGAGATTAGAATCAGGCTAGGCTAACAGTTTATTCTTGGTTTGACATAAACTAAAATGGCCAAGTAATCAGTAAAGAGGACTATTACCAAGCAAAACATGGTCATATGTACTGATAGTCAATGCAACAAAACATCATCTACCATTCTGAGTCAAATCCCGGTCCCAGTTAATTTCATGGGAATTCTTCTCCTACATTCCAGGTACCAAGACTGGGCCCTATGTGTATTGTCTGTCTGCTGAATGTAGGAACCCCTCCTCCCTGCTGGTCTGTACCCAGGGTTAAGGGATTGTGCCATCACAGCACTTATTCTAGTTACTATAGGTACTAATATTTGTGACTGGGAAAAGTAGCTGCATCTTGTGTTTGTGGGGTGACAAGAGCTTTGATCTCTGTATTTATAGAGGTACACAATGGGGGAAATGGATCTTGGGATTATAATTACATGCATCCCATAGCCTCTTTCCATTGTCTCCATGAGCAGTACATAACCAAAATACATCGCCATGCACCAGACAAGTTACAGAGACACCATTAACGCCCCTGTTCTTGAATGACAGACTTAACAAACAACAGGGGAAGACAGTGAAAATGACCATACAAAAAGTGTTTGCGATGGGTTGGATCACAGAAACCCCCTTGGGGTTGCCAACTGATGTGACAAGACTACTTCTGCACCTGCTTTCCTGCCCTGGCAGCTTGGGACTTCAGTACCGTGCCTGGTTTCAGCCAGACCCGCAAGCCTGCTGTAAACCCAGACCCAGGCCTGAAACCACGTCCCCTAACAGCTGTGGTCTTAAACTGAAAGCAGCTTAAGAAGTGTTCCTGTCTTTAACACTGAGATGTCCAACTCCCAATGGGGTCCAAACCCCAAATAAATCTGTTTTACCCTGTATAAAGCTTATACAGGATAAACTCATAGATTGTTCACCCTCTATAACACTGCTAAAGAGATTTGCACAGCTGTCTGCCCCCAACAAGTATTAATACATATTCCAGGTTAATTAATAAGTAAAAAGTAATTTTATTAAATACAGAAAGTAGGATTTAAGTGGTTCCAAGTAGTTACAGACAGAACAAAGTGAATTACCAAGCAAAATAAAATAGAACACGCAAATCTATGTCTAATACAGTAAGAAAACCAAATACAGATAAAACCTCAACCTCAGAGGAGTTTCAGTAAGCTTCCTTTTACAGACTAGTCTCCTTCTAGTCTGGGTCCAGCAATCATTCACACCCCCTGTAGTTACTGTCCTTTGTTCCAGTTTTTTTCAGGTATCCTTGCGGGTGGAGAGGCTATCTCTTGAGCCACCTGAAGACAAAATAGAGGAGTCTCCTAGGGGTTTAAATAGACTTTTTCTTGTGGGTGGACACCCCTCCCTCCCCCTGTGTAGAATTCAGCTACAAAATGGAGATTTGGAGTCACATGGACAAGTCACATGTCCATGCATGACTCAGAACTTACAGGTAGCAGCCATTGTTCACATGCTACCTTGAATGTCCTCAGGTAGACTTCTTATGTGAATTGGAGCCTCCCAAGATCCATTGTTCATTAAGTGTTTCTTGATTGGGCACTTAACTTGCGCATTCCTTTCTCAAGAAGCTGACCAAATGCTTTACTAAGGCTACTTAGAAATCATGCAAATACACAGCTAATATTCATAACTTCAAACACAAAAAAGATACATGCATACAAATAAGAGGAAGAGATTCAGTAGATCATAACCTTTACAGAGCTATGTTACATGGCATATATCGCATAAAACATATTCCAGTTATGTCATATATATACATTCATAAGCATATTTCCATAAAGCCTTATGGGGTGCACTGTCACAGTGTTGTCAAATGCACAAACTGGGGAAAAAACCAAAAGGTCACAGAATTTGCTGTGCCTTGGAATCGGGAGCACAAACATAGCTTTAGTCAGAACCCAGTAGATATAGATACTTCCATTTTTATTTTCACACTACAGAAGAAACAGCGTTGCTGAGAAATATTCTTTAAATCATGATGTATTACAGACTTTTTAAATGTCAGCTTCTCCAATGTACACCTTCCACCCATACTCATCCTAAGTAGAACCTTAATGTGGGCTCAGTTGTAAGCCTGGCCCCACACATGCACAGGGGGTATAAGGGCATAAGGAATGCTCTTTCACCCGGGTATGGGCTACCTGCATTGCCAAGCCCAGCCGATGCAGACTTTCCTTTCCACACAGCTGGGTAGAGGGTGGGTGGAATGTTGGCTTAGCCTCCACACTGGACCAGGCAACACAGCTGAGCTGACACAAGCGGTACTAGGAAAGAGGTCTAGTCGCCAATGGCCAGACTATGACCTGCTTCCTCACACTGTGCCGACTTGGGTAAGTACTTGCTCTCCAGTGTGGGGGTGGGGTGTGTCTTGGTGTGGCCCAAAGTAAGATTCTAATCAAGGTGAGTAAGGGGGGGGGGGGGTAGAACTGGGGCCTAATAGGGGTTGTGTTTTTTGTTGCTTTAATAGTGGGTTTTACTGAGGCCCTATCTGTGAAAGCAGCTACTTTTAAAATTCTATGTTGGGTACTACAGCTTCTTCAGATCATCAGGGCTAGACAACCTACCTAGAGATCAGTGCAAGTTAAACACTTGGGGGCTCGCCCCTCATATTCATTTGCAGCATTTCCTGCTGCTGTGCATCACTACCAGCAGGATGGACTGAGCTGTATCCCAGGCTGTGTTTATTAGCATTGGTTAAGGTGGTCAGATTTGATATGTCCTGCCCTTCCTCTGCTCACTAAGTAGCACTTACTCAGGAAGTCACTGATGATCAATGTAAAGCATTGATATGTCTGTGGTGAGTTGGACTTTAGACATCTGCTGTTTGGAGTAAGATAGTATGTGCTATCTTGGCACTATTTCTACTTTGCTGAGATATATATCAGGATTTGGAAAGTGCCTAGACAATATGTGAGACCACTGAGGGGAGAAGACCACAGAGGGAGCAAATCAGGTTAACAAGAGATGAACTGCCCTTTACATATTTATCTTGAACTAGACTTGCGGTTTTGATTGTTTGTGTTCCCACCCCATTCTAGAGAACCCTGTACTCTTCACAGGACTGTCCTTTACTAACAGGGTAATCAAATGGTGAAGAACTGTGAAATCATAGGCAGCCTTCACTTTATTTTTATTTTTTTGCTGCTTTTAGTCACCCTCTCTTAATCTCTTCTTCCTACCAGTGACCCAGTTTAGCAAGTCTGAACAAACACCAACCCAGAACCAAAATTCTAATCAAACCTGAATCAAGCTTTTTTTCAGATTCAAAACAGTCTAGTTATCTTCCCTTCCTTTACCCATTTGTCATTTATTAACTTCTCTGAACTTTTTGGTTCCAGCTCAAATTGGAAGAGGAAGTGCTGAGACTTTTCTCACAGTGTTTCTGGATGAAATGGAGACTATGAGCACTGGAAGTCTGCACACTCAGAGAACAAAGCTAACTGCTCCTTTGATAGGTTTCAATGTAGTAGCCATGTTAGTCTGTGTCAGCAAAACAAAAATAAGAAAGAAAAACTTGTAGCACCTTAGAGACTAACAAATTTATTTCAGCATAAGCTTTCGTGGGTTAGAACTCACTTCATCGGATGCATGGAATGAAACATACAGTAGACAGATATTTATACAGTCAGAGAAACATGATAAGGTGGAAGTGCATAGACCAATCTTAAGAGGCTAATTAATTGAGAGGAACCATAACAGCAGGGGAAGAAAAACCTTTGAAGTGATAAACAAGCTGGCCACACAGGTGTGAATGAGGATCGTTAACTTAAGGGAAATAGATTCAATTAACGTAATGGCCAAGCCTTTGACAAAACCAGTTGTGACTGAATGATGTAGGTCTATTGTAAGAAACCTTTAGGTATCTAGGGCTTTGTGATTTTTAAAAATTTTGTATTGAAGTCATTTGTGTTGCATTTTTACATGCAATCACTGACTTTATAAACTGAACATTTTTCAAGTAAAAAAATGTTTAAGTCAAAATATCAATCACTTCTTAAATGGAAGTAAAATCACCCACTATATCTCATGCTCAACTATCCCTCCAGCAAAAGCCTGAGAACAGCTGAGCCAAACCCTATGATGTCATTACAAACTTGGGCCCTCTAGAGAATGCCTGTTTAAATCTGGTATCTGTTAGTCTGTACATTCCAGCTGTTCTCAAACATCACAATGGTACATAGAAGGAGAAACAAATTTCTGACATAGCTCAGACCCAAGTTGTACAGAGCTTTATAGATCAAAATCAACATCTTGAATTGTACTGGAAATAGGAATGGGAATCCATTGCAGCTGACAAAGAAAGGAGGTAATAAAACAGTTTGAAGCTAAAGCAAGCAGATGCAGGATGAACTAGCTGAAGTTGCTGAATGACCTTTAAGGATAGCCCAACACTCTGTGTATTTTAACAATCCAGTTGGGCGGTGAATCATGAATAATTACACTGGCATTTGGATGTGAGAGAAACTGTTGCAAACGTCTAGTCAGATGCAGATGGAAAAAGTCACTTGTGGTTACCCATACCACCTGAGCTGGAGGGTTTCAAAAGCTAGATATAAACATCTGGCAGAGTTTGGTCTTAAATGTGGAGGGGCAGAGGTTGTTTTTTTGTTTTTTTTAAAGTCTCTGTGTTATTACAAAAGTTTTGTTTAAAGTTCCTAGAACAAATCCCTTTAACATAGGAATGAAACTCCTGTCTGGAATTTTCCTGCAACTTTCAGAGGTAAAAAAGATGTCCTCTAAAATTTTGGCTAAGACATCATCAGAGCTTCTCTCTTCTAACACTATTTCAGTTTTTCTATTAACTAAGGTAGGTACACATCTCCTGAAGGCTGGTGATTTACAGTAAATGTTCTAATGTTGACTCCCTTTCGTGGCTGGCACAATCCCCATTTGGCCCTATATTCCAATTGCGTTGAGTGACATCACACTTCTTTATTCCAGTAGAAAACACTACTACAGCCTTAATAGTTCCATAGACTCCCACCCCACTTTCTTCACAAGCCATGACAGCCTTAGTACCGCAGTCCAATATTTACAATACAAATCTAATTGTCTTTATTAGCCATTATATTTTTCTTAACAAATTAACATTTGAATGACTTAGTAATGCTATTTAGAGAATCTGTTGTGAGAACAACCCACAACAAATAACTGAATTCCTTGAGCTCCCTTGCAGTCATTATTGCTTGATACAAGGTACAGATTGCCTTGGTTGTTTCCTAAATGGGATTAATGATTGGAGGCTTCAGTGACTCCTCATTAGCAGGCAAAATGACTGAGTGCTAATGATTTCCAAATAATGGCTTTGGCGAGATTATGAGTGCTGCAGGGAATCGTACATTATAAATGACTGAAATATTCCTCTCAGCTTTCTTTTTTGTGCAGGCCACAGATTTGAACGGATAATAGACACTGAGCTAGCATCTTATTATCTCTGGCTAAATCTCTATGTGGGCTAAAGAGGCAAAATGTGAATACCATTTCCTGCCTCTGCAAGAGCAGGCTGTAAAATAGTGGCCATTATCACAAAGGGGATATTGTAGATTCAGAAGCACTAACAGTGTTATGCAGGCAAAGGATCCTGTTTACTATGAAATGGCATAAAGCCTGTTGTTTAATTCAAAAAGTTGACTACTAATGCCACTTGGGGATGGAAATAACCATCATTAACACCTAGGAAGGATTGTGCTTTTAAGTTTTCACTTATATTTAAGTTTCTTCTTCTTTAGTGCACTAGTAGGAGATTGTGTCATACTTGAAGCAGTTTTCAATAGGCCTAATATTTACTGATGCCTTGGATTGTTCGAGTTCTGAATATTGGCAAATGATGTATCAGCCACCACGTTTTTATCTTTCTATGAGCTGAGGGAAAACGCTGCTGTAAGGACGAGTGACTGGGAGGGCAGAGAGGAGTGAGTGTGGACAGGGTCTTGGGGGAAAGGTGAGGTGTGGGTCGGGCCTCAGGTGGCACGGGGGCAGGGCCACGGTTCAGGTGCCTGCCTCCGTCTCCCCCCCCTCCCACACACACACTTTTAGGACACTTCCACCATTCCTGGTGTCACGAGAGTGTGAGTACCAACTTCAGGGCAATTTTAATAAACCAGGGCACAAACCCCAAATTTGTCATGAGTGCTATACTTAGACTTCACCAACCAACTGCACCAAATGCTAACTGCTCAGGTACAGGAGCAGCCTTAAACAGGGTCACAGACAGTCTCCTTGGGTACTTAGGTCTGTTTTGACACCCAGCTGAACATATCTCTGTGATAGCTGGCCCTTAAAACCAGGAATCACAGCAATAGTCAGGTTACTCCTAGTCCCAAAGGACCAGTCACTTAGCCCTAGGACAATTGTGCGTTAGGTCTCACATCAAGGACAGCTTGCAGCCAATCCTATAATAAACTATATGAAGGTTTACTAAATAGGAAAATCAAGCTATAGAGTTATTTACAAGGTTAAAGCAAGTGAATATAGACACACACATGAGTCTTGGATTTTAAAAGGTAATAGAGCAGGGGTGAGCAAACTACAGCCCACAGCCGAATGTGGCCCTCCAGCCATTTTAATCCAGCCCTCGAGCTCTTGCTGGGGAGCGGGGTCTGGGGTTTGCCCCGCTCTGGTGCTCCAGCTGGGGAGCACGGTCAGGGGTCACTTCACGTGGCTCCTGGAAGCAGCGGCATGTCCCCTTTCCAGCTCTTACATGTAGGGGCAGCCAAAGGGCTCTGCTCCGCATGCTGCCGCCACCCCAAGTGCTGCCCCCGCAGCTCCCATTGGTTGGGAACTGCGGCCAATGGGAGTTGCAGGGGTGGCGCCTCTATATTGGGAAGCGTGCAGCAGAACCGCCTGGCCATACCTCTGTGTAAGAGCCAGAGGGTGGACATGCCGCTGCTTCCGGGATCTGCCAGAGGTAAGCACCGCCTGGAGCCTGTACCCCTGAGTCACCCCCCACCCCATGCCTCAACCCCCTGCCTCAGCCCTGATCCCCTTCCCACCCTCCAAACCCCTTGATCTCATCCCAGATCACCCTCATGCACCCCAAACCCCTCATTCCTAGCTGCACCCCAGAGCTCGCACCCCCAGCCAGAGTCCTCACCCCCCACCCCTGCATCCCACGCCACCTGCCCCAGCCCAGAGCCCCCTCCCGTACCCTGAACTCCTCATTTCTGGCTTCATTCCAGAGCCCGCACCCCCAGCCAAGCTGGTGCTTGGTCTGCCAGAGTCACACATGCACGTTACATATCAAAGGGATGTGTTATGGATTTGGCACAGACCCTCTGGACTCTCGGTTGCCACAATGGCTAATGATTCTACTAGATATGCCAGACGTTTTGTTAAATTTCAGACTTCTGGGAAACTCTTTAACCAGAGCATATTTAAAGACTCCAGAAAGGCAACTGAGGAGGTTGTATTTGAGCTTCTCTAGCCAGATGACTGTGTTCTTAGGGTATGATCCAATTCCCACTGAAGTCAAAAAGGGTAATTTCATTGAATCCAATGAGAGCAGGCTATTGTTGCCCAAGCTCCAAAGGACTTCTAGCTTGTAGAGCCATCTAAAACTATGGTCTTACAGCACCATAAGTACAAGGAAAATCAACATATACCAACCCATGCCTAGAAGAATATACATCAGATACAGCCTCACTGTCATTGGGGCTGCTGTCAATGTGGTAAAGGACGCCACTTCCCTGAGAGCAGCATTATGGAACGCTGTGCTTGTTCCAAAGTGCAGTGCAGTAGTCTGGGAGCTGACCTTGTTCCTGAAGACAGAGGAGAAAAAAGCATTGAGTACATTAGCTTTTTCCACATCCTCTGTCACTGGGTTGCCTCCCCCATTCAGTAGGGGGCCCACACTTTCCCTGACCTTCTTGTTGCTGACATACCTGTAGAAACCCTTCTTGTTACTCTTAACATCCCTTGCTAGCTGCAACTCCAAGTGTGATTTGGCCTTCCTGATTTCACTCCTGCATGTCTGAGAAATATTTTTTTACTCCTCCCTGGTCATTTGTCCAGTCTTCCACTTCTTGTAAGCTTCTTTTTTGTATTTAAGATGAGCAAGGATTTCACTGTTAAGCTAAGCTGGTCGCCTGCCATATTTACTATTCTTTCTATACATCGTGATGGTTTGTTCCTGCAACCTCAATAAGGATTCTTTAAAATACAGACAGCTCTCCTGGACTCCTTTCCCCCTCATTATCATCACTGCGCAGTGCTCAAAAGGCTCAGCTAAGGTCTGTGCCCCTGTACGAATGCATAGGATGACACAGTTCCTTCCCTGAAGGGTTTGTAATCCAAGTAGTGACATAATACCTGAGGTGCCTGTTTTTCATGCTGTAGTGATTTCCATCTGTAGTTCTCACCAGGACATCAAAGATCTGAAATCATTTACTCAACAGCTTCTAAGTTATTAGACACATCAAATGGCAAGATAAAAAAAATGAGGATCTGCAAAGATATTGCACAAGCATCTTCAAAGTAATGGACTGGACACCTAATCTACATGGAGGACTGCAGGCGCCCAAAAAAATGTAAGTGGGGAAAACAGTAACATGCACAATGGGGAAGACATAAAAACTGTAACAGAGGCATCAGCAGGTGAGCAATTACATTAGTATTCCTGTGAACTGGGTGAAGCAAAGTAACATCTGGTGCAGGAAATTTTGAAGCCTGATGTATAGTCAACAGGAAAGCAAGGTATTGTGCAAGCAGAAAGGAAAGGAGTTACAGACACAGCTACCAACAATGAAAGCATTTCCCTGCCTTGCTTGCTAAATGGTCTGTCAATCAAGAATTAGATTCTCCAGCTGTCTATAAATCTCTAAACAATCTTACTAAACCAGGCCTCATTGACATGTCTAAACATAAAAGAAGACAAGTCCTTGAAGCCTGCAACTGTCAGACATCAGTTCTCTCATTCAAAGTTGATTATCAGTCTTGTCTGGGTTCCCTTGTTGTAGTACCCATCACAGATTAAAGAGCTGTCTGAGAAAACTTGGAGTATCTTTATTAATTTGTATGATAGAAGCTCCTAGAAGCCCCCGCCATGGACCAGAACCCCAAAGTGCTAGGTGCTGTACAAACACAGAACAAAAAAACAGTCTGTGCCTTAAAGAGCATACATAAGTCATTCTTAATTGAGCCTGGGGAAAAAAATCACTGCATAATTGTTACCTTCACCCAATTCCTATTTAATGGGAAATAATTTCTGTTGCTAAGGTCTGGGTAATCAGATTTAGGACTAGTACCACCTTTGAAGTGCAGTTCCTACTTTCTTACTGCTAACAGGTGGCTTTGCACCACAGCACTGCGGTGGAGAGGCTGCAGGTTTGCATCATCCCAGAGAGAGTCTCAGGCCTGGTCTACACTTAAAATTTAGGTTGACATAGCCATGGTGCTCAAGAGTGTGAAAAATCCACACTGCTGAGTGTCGAAGGTATGCCAACATAATCCTGGGTATAGTCACAGCTAGGTCAACAGAAGAATGCTTCAGTCAGCCTATCTGCCATAACTCAGGCAGGTGGTGTTCCTATAGCCAGGGCCGGCTCCAGGCATCAGCTAAAGAAGCAGGTGCTTGGGGCGGCCAATACCAAGTCCGGGTCTTGGGCGGCAATTCGGCGGCAGGTCCCTCAGTCCCTCTCGGAGCGAAGGACCTGCCGCCGAATTGCCGCCAAAGAGTGGAGTGGCGGGATCGCGCTGCCGCGTCTTTTTTTTTTTTTTCCGCTTCGGGCGGCAGAAAACCTGGAGCCGGCCCTGCCTATAGCAATGGAAAAACCATTCCCATCACTGTAGGCTTCATCTATACTATGGGGCTATGCCAGCGTAGCTAGAGCACCTTAGCTGTTTTAGTCCCCTTATTATAGGCATGGCTTCAGGGAGGCCCCCAGGTGTATAGAGTGCTCCTGATGGAACAACCCTTCAAAGGATGCACTGCACTTCCCTGCACTTTATCAGGTTAAGTGGATTAATCTAATGCCCTGTCCCCATTCTTTATGGAGTGTTGTTCTTTGCTTAAATAGGAACTTCATTACCACCCGGGCATTTTCAGATCAGGCTGACATGATTTCTAACACTGACTGGATTTCAGTTTATTTATTTTAGAGTCAGATTGGGATTTTAAATTAAACTGTGCTTTTTTTTTCTCTTCTTCTGTAGATTTTTCCCTCTTTTGGTTAAATTCCAAATGCCAGTTAGGGACTTTTCTTGTGGCTTCCTGGGTGGTGGTTGGGGAGGAGGCGGGGAGGGGGGGGGCAAAGCAGCGGCCCCTTCCCCAGCATCACCAGCAGGGGTTGGTCCCTTCCCCCTTCTGGAGATACAAACACTGTAGGAGCCAGGAGACCAGTGTGAGTTCCCCACCTTCCTGGGGGCGGTGGGACTTGGGCTTTGGCTTCAGCGCTGGGGTGGTGGGTGGGGAGCAGGTTCTGTCCCCCAGCCGCATGGCTTCGGGCTCTGGCCCTGGGCTCACCCCCCACCCCCATGTCACCCCTGGCTCCTGCTGCCTCCTCCAGCCCCCACTCACGCAGCAGGACCCCAGGCTCCAGGACCAGACTCATCCCCCACCCCCATTTCCATGACTCCCGCTGCCTCCTCCACTCACCCCCCCCCCCCATCCAGTCCCCCATTGCCCCTGGCTTTCCTGCTTCCTTACCCATAGGGTAAGGAGGATTTAATTTGTCCCCCAGCTTGCCGGAGATGTGTAAATCTGCTGTGAAAAATGATATTAACAAATATTCAGATATCACTTTTCACAGTAGCAGATTTATGAGGTAGCAAGTCTTAAAAAAAAAAATCAACCAAAAAAAGCAAAATAGGCAAAGCACCTTATCTGTGTTTCTATTTTGTTTAGGTCCAGTAAAGAATAACGACAACTGTACATTATTTTTATTATTGAGTCTGCAAAAAAACCCTACATAAATAAATTCTAATGATGTGGGCATAGATATGTACATATTTATTCGTTTTTCCTAAAGTTAATTTTAAGTATTTTAGGAAAAATTGTCAGAGCGGACACCAGCAAGCATTGGTGGCCGCACTCTGAGGCCGCCAAAAATTTTGTTGTGAGAACCCCTGGTCTAGATAATTTGGACAAGTTATGTCAGTCTCAAGACGAATCAACTCTGTTGTATCAGGGTTTGGGTTTTTTTTTTTAAATTCAGTATATTTATTGCTCATACAACAAGCACCATTGATAGATTTGGAAGCTGAAGCTGGCAGTTTTGATGTACTTCAGTTTCATCATCATACCTGATTGGTTTTGCCTCACCCACCCACCAGATACCTTACTTAGTTAAGAAATTAAAATTATTTCTAAAACTACAATGTTTTCAGATTTACCGCACTACTAAGACAATGACATATTAATACAGAATGTTGCTTCCAGAGATAATGTTAATTGTGAAATGTGCCATGAATGTAATCTTCCTATCTGTGTTCTTTAAAAGTGGAGGCCTAAATCATCCTCGCCTATAGACCTTACTTTTCAGTTTTCAAAAAATCTTCTATATGATAAGGGAATTAATTTCCTGAAATTTGAAACATCGTTACAGCTTATTATCTCATCACTATTGCTCATTTCCAAGCATGCTAGATAAAGATCATATGTGGCTGATATAATGGATGTGTGTTCTAAGTTTGATATTAATCATCCTTAAAGTAAAGCTACAGCACTCTAACTGTTCCCTGTGAAGGACTTGAGAAGCATGCAAATTAGACTGTCTCCATAGGTTTCAGTGATGCCCCAGTAAGTACCAAACTTGTCCAATTACCCACACGCATGACAATATAAATGAATCATATGTGCCCTGGTGTAACTACATGAGAAATTGCATCAGTTCTGAATGCCATCAGGAAATGCCACTGACAATGTTGGGAGGAAAAGAGAGTTTGTCCATGTGACCTTGCACTCCATATGTTTTATGGAAATACACTTATGAGTGTGAATATGATGTAACTAGAATATGCTTTATGCAAAAGATCGCTTGTATGGTATCATAACAAAGGTTATAAACTAGGGGATATATTCCTCCTATTTGTATGCATGTATCATTCTTGTATCTGAAGCTAGAAATATGAAGTACAACTCTGAGGCCCTATTGTAATTATGCAAAGTGTGGGCCATTAATGGTGGTTTAGAATCTTGATGGCTCCCATTAACTAGGACAATTGGTTGTAAATGGTTTATTTACCTGCAAACCTTCCTGTGTAGGAGTGGGCCAACCCAGAAAGAATGGAGACTAGGAGTTTTACAGTGATATGTGACCATGTCACATGATGCTGGAATCCATCTTGTACTTTTCCATTGATGAGGTGGGGGTGGGGACAAGCACAGACAAAAGATTCCCACCTTGTGCCAAAGCTATAAAAAGGGGTAGAGCAGGACAAAAGGGGATGCCAGTCCTGGGAAAACCCCTGCGTACCACCTGAGATGTCTGCTGGAACTAACAAGGACTGTACCAGGGAAAGGATTGGGCCCAGACTGAAAGAAGCTTATTGGAACATCTTTGAGGGTGAGATATTACCTGTAATCAGTTCCTTGATGTATTAGGCTTAGATGTGTGTGGTTTTGTTTTATTTTGCTTTGTAACTTACTTTATTCTGTCTGCAACAAGAACAGGATTACTTGGGGCACCTTAGAGACTAATAAATTTATTTCAGCATAAGCTTTCGTGGGTTAGAACCCACTTCATCAGACGCATGGAATGGAACATACAGTGAACAGATATTTATACATTCAGAGAAACATGAAAAGGTGGAAGTGCCTATACCAACTTTAAGAGGCTAATTAAGAGGAACTATATCAGCAGGGGGAAAAAAACTTTTGAAGTGATAAACAAGATGGCCCATTGCAGACAGTTGACACAAAGGTGTGAGTGAGGATAGTCAACTTAAGGGAAATAGATTCAAGCACTTAAATTCTACTTTTTATACTTAATACAATCATTTTTCTTTATTAATAAACCCAGAGTAAATGATTAATACCTGGGGTAGCAAACAGCTGTGCATATCTCTCTATCGGTGTTATAGAGGGCATACAATTTATGAGTTTACAGTGTATAAGCTTTATACAGAGTAAAACAGATTTATTTGGGGTTAGGATCCCATTGGGAACTGGGTGTCTGGGTGCTGGAGACAGGTAACCTGCTGAGCTGTTTACAGTTTAAGTCTGCAGTTTTGGGGGCGTAGACCAGACCTGGGTCTGTGTTGCAGCAGGCTAGCATGTCTGGCTCAACAAGACAGGGTTCTGGAAGTCCCAAGCTGGCAGTTGGAGACATGGTAGGTGAACTGGAACATTGTGACTGACAGGTTAGTAATTTTAGCACATCGGGTGGCAGTCCCAAGAGGGTCTCTGTGACTGAACCCGTCACAATCCACTCTGACCTTAGGAAGTTTTTAAAAAGTTCTCTCACTCCATTTACATTAGGTGAGCAAAATTTTCCAATCAGTTGGCCCATCCAACTACACAGTTGTCAGAGTGACATCTTAGCTCCACCGAATGCTAGCAAAATTCCCAGTGACTTCAAAGGGGACAGGATTGCATCCTCATTGTGGTTGGGCACTTATAACTGAAGGTAAATTAAGATCCATATTAAGCCTTTAATGCTTACTGTACACCTGCTAAGACAGCTTCACCATCCTTGCTGAGCTACCAACACAGGGTGAGAGTCCTACCATAAAACAAAAATGACAAATAGAGCTGGGTATTTTTATTTTTACACAACTTGTTTTTCATGAATCTAGACAAATATGTAAATCCCAATAGAAAGGTGGCTGGGGTGCAGTTATAATTGTTTCAAAGGGAATTCAGTCAGAGGAAGGAGGGTGGAAGGGGAGAGATTTTAGGTTTAAAGGGTATTGCCAAGATCTGTTTTCACTCTAGCCACTGGGAAGGCCTTTGCTTCTAGTTAGTTCCATTATTTTCTTATAACTCATTTTAACACTGGGCAACATCACTGCTGTTGTGTTTACAGCTGTTATAGTTGCTCTGGAAGATGTCAGCTTGGGGCCATCAGAGGAGCTATCAGAAGAACCCATCCCATTAAGTACAAGGCAAAACAAGCTGCAATATAGTTAGAGCACTTCCACCACTGTGGTGGTGACAGATTGCATCACCCAGAGGTGCTGCTATAGCCAAGAGAGTGGGAGCAGCAGTGTTCTTGCCAAATCTTTAATAAAGATGTTAAAAATCCCAGAAAGGCAAAACTAAGCATAACATCCAGTAAGCATATACCAATGTGAACAAAAAATCCCACTCTCCCTGCTCTCCTGTGCCTTTCCTTTGTGCCTGCCCCAGCCCCATTCTTTTAAAAGTCATTGCACATCAGAGCAGAATATGCTTGTTTTGAGAGGCAGCACAAGGTTCTTTGGAGATTGATTATTGCACATGAATGTTCATAAGAAGTCAGAACATATTGTTATGACATCCCTAATCACAGGTATATCACTGCATGATTTCTTGGACCAGGATTTTGTTCCTCTTTAAATGCTGGAAAGTAAGTGCCAAATTGTACCCATCATGGACATCCCTGCAAGAGGAATGTAGCAGCTGAAGAAACTCTCTATGAAGTGAATCTTAGATCTGCCTGCAAATCTTCTCTTCAAAGGGGAAAGTTGAGGTGTGGCCCTGGAACAAGTAAAGGTTGCAGTTTCCTATCTCCACATAGCCCTGGGAAGGAAGAGGAATGAAACCGTTAGTCCCATGGAGGGCTTTCAGGCTCCCTCCCAGGTATCCGATAGCCTAGAAGCCTCAGCTGAACTCCCTCTGCAGCAGGGACTCTGGAAGCCTTGAGAACCCCGGCTCCCAGGCTCCTGGCTCAGCTGTGACTCCAAGGCTTCTAGGTTCCCAGCTCCTTGTTAACCTAGCACATTGATGTGGAGCTGGAGATTTAGAAGTCCTGATACCCATGACTGAGCTAGGAGTTTTGAAATCTGGGCTCCCAGCCTCAAATTCACCTTTCTAAACACAATGTTTAGATTATTTCTAGATGAAACTTTTTAGTGTCTTTCCTTCCACGGGAAATTTCAAAAATTCTACTTTTCATTCCCAAATGGGATAATTATTTTTAAAATTTCAGGATTTCCTACAAAACAAAAAATCCAGCTTTCAACCAGCTCTACTCCAGACTTATATGACCTATTCACAATGACAGGTTTCAGAGGGGTAGCCGTGTTAGTCTGTATCAGTGAAAGCAACGAGGAGTCCTTGTGGCACCTTAGAGACTATCAAATTTATTTGGGCATACGTTTTTGTGGGATATAACCCACAAAATAAATTTGTTAGTCTCTAAGGTGCCACAAGGACTCCTCACTGTTTTTACTAATCACAGTGGTGTCAAATGAATGTTTTTGTTATTCTTTTTAGAAAAATTATCAATCACTATATCTAGTGGCCCAACGCCCAAGAAATCAAATGGCCTCTTTACTGTGCTGTTGAATTTCTAATACCACTTTATCATCTTTGCTTCATGTAGTTTTGACATTAGTTCTGAGTTGGCAACACGTTAGATTGCTAGCAGCTTTGGAAGAGAAAACTTCCTAGCAGAATTAACTGAAATGCAGAGATCAGTTTGTTTGTGTCCGTCCATGTAAAATGATGTCTCACAACAGAAGCATTTCACTAACTGCACTCTTGCTTTGTATGCAGTCTTGGGGAAAATATACAAAAAAAATCTATGCAACATCCAGATGGTGCAGTCAGTGACTGAAGTGAAGGCAAATTCAAAGGTCTCTGTCTGCCTGGAATCTCTGTCCAAAAACTATACAAAAGAGCCTTTGTCTTCCCTCCCTGATGAGAGATCCGTTTGAAGCTTTGGCATCGTAACTGGCAGCATTTCATATCTGGCCATATTTTGGTTTGGAGCGGTGGATACTGGGAAAGGGAGAAGGGGAATGAAAGGGGAGGTTGGGGCCAGACCCGAAAAAAATCTGGTTAAGAGCTCATGGCATCGAACATATACTTTTTGAACTACCATCATTTTTTTTTTAAACTTATGAAATTGGAGTCTCACATACCAACTCTGGCTATCAGTCTTTGGGGAATCCTTTTACTAAAATGAGCTTTTATATACCTAGAAAGGCCAACAGCTTAGTTTTAGTAAACTAGAAATGTTTTGAATCCAGGAAAATGCAAGTTTTAGTCCCAGCTCTACCACATTGGGTGGTCCTGGGAAATCATTTTACTGCTCTATGCCTCAGTTTCTCTAGTCATATGATGCAGGTAGTACTTACCTCCCAGAGTGTTGTGAGAATTACTTAGCTGACGTTTTTACAGCACCTTGAAGATGGAAAAGACTAGATAAATGGTAGGCAGTAGTTCTTGTTAATTTAACAGTACTCAATGTTGCACTATTTCCAAAGTTTCCTGTATCACGGATTCATCTATTTCCAATTCCAATTAATTTGTAAACCACAAAGATTTCATCCACACTAGACAAATTCTTCTTTATTTCCTGTAGTCTACCCTTTTTCTATCAGATGGCATTTAATCTAGCTGTGGTGCAGAGAAAAAGGAGGCGTATAAAAAAAGAGGAGATCAGCTCTCCACCCTCAAGATTTTGAATCCCAAAAGAAGCAACACAGTCCTGCACACTAGTGATATTCACTAATTTTCTGTGCCTTTATCTGTGAATGCCCAGCTCTAGATACTTTGCCCAAATCCTCAAAGATATAGTTATGTGCCTAACTCCCATTAAAATCAATGGAAATTAGCACATAAAACCTTTGGGGATCGGGGCCCTCGTGGCTAATTTTACATGGCCCTGAGAACTTGCAAGTCCTTCTGAAAATCAGGCACATGGTATCTCAAGTTGGCACCCAAATATAAAGGCAGAGAAAAATTATTCAATACTTCTGAAAATTTGGCTGGATCAGGTCTAAATGTTTTTGTCCTTTTTTCCATTCACTGTAAAATTACCCGAAATGATAGAAAGTAAGTTCTGCACTTCCTGAATTTAAGTGATTTACAAAAGGCAAAGCGGGAGTAAGTAACAGAGCCAAACTTAGACCTCAGGAGTTTGATCCCCAGTCACCTCTCAAAATACTAGACCATCCTTCTATTAAAAGCATCAGTTTGGATTAAGTTCAGTTAAGCATTCAAAATTCACATTCTTATCTATACCTCTTAGGACTTCAAAATTGGCCTGAATCTCACCAGAACAGACTCTTTCATGAAACTTCTAGTACTTCTATTTCTGGTCACAGGCAGAAATACCACAAGAAGAGTGTTTCTTTGATATTTTGGGTCTTCCATTTCCTGTGCTAGCTAGCAACAAAAAGTGAAGGGAAGTTATCTGAACATTTCAGAAATGGGCTGTGAGTTCAATTCTAGAAATGGGGAAGGGTTGGAATGGCTTGTATTTTACCCAGCTTAGTGGACACAATGCATTTTGACTGTTCCTTAAGGCCCAGATCCTGCCCACAGAGCCAGAGGTAATTACATGAAATTATGGCCTGTGTGACACAGTAGATCAGACTAGATGATCTAATGGTCCCTCAGGTCTTAAACTTTATGAATCCATCAAATCACAGTCTGATTAATTCAGGGCTTGTTTACATACAACTTGTGCACTGATTTCACTTAATCAGTTTAGAAACTAAATTAGTTAAATTAGCATTTCACCACCGCTTAAAATTGATGTGAGAGTGTCCACACACAACATTGCACTGATTTAACTAAGTCAGACTGTTAGTTAAATTGGTCTACAACTGTATGTGTAGACTAGGCCTCAACTAGCCATGGAGAAAGCCACACAGTGAAGGGGAGGATTCCTCCCCGACGAAGTGGAAAAGGAACAGGGCTGCTTTCCCACCACAGCCCTTGAATTGCTCTTCTCCAAAGAGAAGGTCCAGAGGCTCCCCAAAGCAGTAGACCCTCTGACACCACAGCCTATTCCCCCACAGACAGCGTGGTCATATAAGGAGCAGTCATAGGTGCCGACTTCCGGTGGTGCCGGTGGGGGCTGACGCCCGGAGTCAGGGGCGGGGCCCCGCCCCCGACGCCGGGTGACGTTGCGGGGCCCCGCCCCCGACACCGACGCAATGTCGCCCAGCGTCGGGGGTGGGGCCCCGCAACGTCTCCCGGTGCTGAGGTAAGCTTGCCGCGGGTCCCGGGCTAGCGAGGAGCTGGGCGCAGGCCCCGAGAATGGCAGGGAGCTGCGGGTGGGTGCTCTGCACCCACCAATTTTTCCCCGTGGGTGCTCCAGCCCCGGAGCACCCACGGAGTCGGCGCTTATGGGAGCAGTGGCAACGTTGTGCTGTGCGGTGTCCTGTCATCCTTTACTTTAGCAGCCGCATTACAACTCTTCTGCTGTGTCTGGAACTTTCTGCACCAACAAAGGAGACTATCCAGGCCCAAATGAATGCACTATTGTATCAACTGGATATGTACAAGTGGCAACATATGAAACTCCGATTGGCATAAGACCACATTTTCAAAAGAGGTGAGAATCATATTTTGTAGTGCTCAGGTCCCACAGCCATGTCCAATTTTCAAAAGAGGTGAACTCTCATTTTAGGCACCCATCTAATAGGGAGATTTTCACAGATACACAGCCCCGGCCCCTCCGTTCTGAAGTTTATGGCCAGGTTTTTTCATAAGATCTCAGCACCCAAGGAGAACAATCTGGCCACTAATTTTGTTGAGTAAATGGGAGCAGAGCTTTTTGGAAAATCTAGCCCATAATGCACTATTTTTCCTACAGTCCATAATACGACAGCTGTATGTCTTCTCTGAATGCTCGATGTCTTGGGAATAGGTGATTAATTCACAGTGTGAAGACTTGAAGGAGACACCTGGCTTCTAAGCTTACAGTTAAAAACAAAAGTTGTCATAGATAGTGTGAGACAAATTAATCATAAAAGTTAATTGTAAGGGTTGGGTTTTTTTGGAGGGGGAAGAAGACAGGAGAATCACATCAAACAAGAAAAAACCTGGTTTATTTCTGAAGTATGGTATGGACTCTAATAGATTTTTCTTCATAATCTACCTCCTTAGGGCAATCAGAAAAGGGTATTGTGGCACTTCAGCTATGTAACTGGATGCGGAGAAGGGTTCTGTCCTGCTTGAAAGTATTAGGAAAACATGCCATAAATGGTAGCAGTTTTGTGGTGATAATTTGAAAGTAGTTTGTAGATTAAAACACTGGTTTTTAAAACAAGACAAAAACCAGTCTTTAGACCCGAGTTTTGTTTTCCCTTCTGCCTATATCCCTTCCTAACCAAATGGTCAGAATGAGTTTTGTTGATCATCAGCCCATCCATAGTGGGACACCATTTTTGGCTCATATTAAGTGCCTTCCACTCTCAGGACACCATTTGTGACACCAGGAGTAGCTTGTATATGGAGAAATCACCACTCTCCCTCCAGTGAAAGCCCAACCATATGACCTAATATACCGTGATCCATTGGCTCTGAAAGAAAGAGATCTGTTACTAAATTCAGGTCTCCTGTCTAGTTCAGCAGCACCAAGCCAGTAATTTAACTCCTCTTCAGATGGATTCTGGAGTATATCCATACTGGCGTCACCCTGACGCCTATTAATTGGCGAGACATCATAAAAACTCATGAAGGAACAGTTACATCATACTCCAAAACATGCTTATTAATGTCTCCTTATTGGGTCTGACACAATGTAACATGTTCAATTTAAATATGCTGGGAAACTGAGAGTTTCAGTAATAATTACCACTGCAGTTAACATATCCTATTGTTCCTAGGTATAACAAGAGATGATCAGCTACCAATCCATGACATGTGAGGACAAGATGGGTGACTCATGGTCATGGGTGGCGCAAAAGACTTAACTCTCAATTTCTTTGATGTTCTTTCTTTTATTTGTGTAAGTCCATGCTACCATTACAATATTTTACTGTACAGTTTTAATATTTAATATAACATAAGAACGGCAATACTGGGTCAGACCAAAGGTCCATCTAGCCCAGTATCCTGTCTTCCAACAGTGGTCAATGCCAGGTGCTTCAGAGGGAATGAACAAACTGGTAATTATCAAGTGATCCACCCCCTGTCGCCCATTCCCAGCTTCTGGCAAACAGAGACTAGGGACACCATCCCTGCCTAGCCTGGCTAATAGCCATTGATGGACCTATCCTCCATGAATTTATCTAGTTCTTTTTTGAACCCTGTTAGTGTCTTGGCCTTCACAATATCCTCTGGCAACGAGTTCCACGGGTTGACTGTGTGTTGTGTGAAGAAATACTTCCTTTTCTTCAGTTAAACCTGTTGCCTATTAATTTCATTTGGTGACCTCTAGTTCTTGTGTTATGAGAAGGAGTAAATAACACTTCCTTATTATTTACTTTCTCCACACCAGTCATGAATTTATAGACCTCTATCATAACCCCCTTAGTTGGTTTTTCCAAGCTGAAAAATCTCCTCTTATGGAAGCCATTCCATACCCCTAATCATTTTTGTTACCCCTTTCTGAACCTTTTCCAATTCCAATATAACTTTTTTGAGACGGGGCCACCGGCACTGGAATGGGGTCAGGGGAGGGGGGCAGGAGGCCATGGCCCTCCTACTTTCTGAAACTGGATGGGCCTGGCCCATCCACTTTTTGCCATGTCCCCGCAACCCTGCCCTCTTCCCCGAGGCCCTGGCCCCCCACAGCCAGGCCAGCAGCTGGGGAGCCCAGGCAGCTTGGGGTGCACTGCAGACACGCCACTTGCCCGAGGTGGGGGAGCAGAGAGCAATCCCTGGCCCATGTCACCACTCCTGGGCCCCCTGCCTAGGGCAGGCGGAGGGTCCATGGCTCCTCACAGCTGTCTGGCTGCATGGCTCTTACACCATGGCCGGGCTGCAGCTCTGAGGTCCTGTCCCCCGGCCAGAGCTGGGTCAGGGTAAGAGCTGTGTGGGCAGCAGTGGGGAGCCACGAAACCTCCACCTAACCTGGGCGAGAGGGCTACAGAGCGGGGACATGGGCTGGGGGCCAGCCCCCTCACCTCAGGCAGGTGGAGGGTCGGCGGCTCCTGGCCTGCTCCCATTTCTGGCATGGCCAGTGGCAGCCCTTTAGTTTTAAAATCTGCTCCCAGACCTTGGGTCATGGTTTACAGGGCTTTTCCAAACAATTGCCCCCCCCCGTCTCCACCCCACACTTTTGGAAAGGCTCCACCAGGCTGGACAGGGAGACCACATCTGCACACAGTATTCAAGAGGTGGGCGTACCATGGATTTATATAGAGGCAATATGATAGATAATAAGAGAGAACATATCTCTTTCCTAATGATTCCCAACATTCTGTTCACTTTTTTGATTGCCGCTGCACACAGAGTGGATGTTTTCAGAGAACTATCCACAATGACTCCAAGATCTCTTTTTTGAGTGGTTGCAGCTAATTTAGATCCCATCATTTCATATGTATAGTTGGAATTGTGTTTTCCACTATGATTTATTTTGTATTTATCAACATTGAATTTCATCTGCCATTTTGTTGTCCAGTCACCCAGTTTCGTGAGATCCCTTTGTAATTCTTCACAGTCTGCTTTGTACTTAACTATCTTGAGTAGTTTTGTATCATCTACAAATTTTGCCACCTCACTGTTTACCCCTTTTTTCAGATTATTTATGAATATGTTGAACAGCACTGGTCCCAGTCCAGACCCCTGAGGGACACCACTATTTTTTCCTTAATTGCAAGGGGCCCTATAGGATACTTATCATTCAAAGTCCTACAGTCCTGAGCACACAGACATGAATCTGAGTAACAAAGCAATGACTATGTATTAAAGTTCCAATAAATAATAAAAGTTTAACTATGGGTAACAAATACATTCATTTCAACCATATAGCCAAGGATCTTTTACTTAATCTTATGAAACTCATACTGAACTCCCTACCCGAGTCTCCCAATCCGTAATAATAATGTTACCTAGCTCTTATACTGTTTTCATCCACAGCTCTCACAGCACGGGGGGAGGGCACTTGCAGGTTTAAAGTAGTGTAAATGGTGGATTCTCTATAACTTGAAGTCTTGAAATCATGATTTGAGGACTTCAGTAACTCAGCCAGAGGTTATGGTCTATTACAAGTGTGGGTGGGTGAGGTTCTGTGGGCTGCAATGCGCAGGAAGTCAGACTAGAAGATCACAGTGGTCCCTTCTGACCTTTTAACGTCTATGAGTACTTTAAAAAGGAGGTATCATTAACCCCAGTTTACAGATGGGAAAGCCAAAGCCCAGAAACGTGAAGTGAGTTGCTCAAGGTCAACCAGCAGGCTAGTAGCAGAACTAGTAATAGAACTCAGGTCTCCTGAGTCTCAACCCAGAGCCTCACACAGCCATACTACTTTTAAATGTCACGAGATTCACAATGGGTCCCCAATCATGTCAGGGGCCTGCAGGGGGTAGCACAATACAAATAAACAAACTAGTTTCACATCCTTTCTTGTGTCCATCCTGTCCCACCCTACTTCTGTAACTGGCAGATGAAATATCAGACTACCACCCAACCCTTCCAACAAGGACCAAGGCCAAAATGTTCAAACTTGGGTGCCTAATGAGAGGCACCTGGATCCACATTTAGGCATCTGAATAAACGTAGCCTGATTTTCAAAGGTGTGCAGCACTGGTAGCTCCCATTGACTGGATATCAGCCACTTTATTTAGGTGCCTAACAGTGGTCACTCATGCTTAAAAAGTTTGGTCTAAGTACAGTACTACTGCAGCACTCTCAGCCCTGCTTGTTCAGGAGCAAATTGTCTGCAACATGTGTGCATTAGGAATACCATCACCTGACTTCTGGAATACAGGACAAATATCTACATAAAAGATTACCACATCAGTATGAAAAAAGCAAATTTGTCTCAAACTGAAGGAACACTAGCCTTTTTTCTCCTTTTACAGACTTTTTTCTAATCACTTGATTGTCCTGGAAAAACTGACATGTTTATCTGGTTAAACAAAACAACTTCTCTCCAGAACAGACCAATAAAACAGGATTTATTTAAGGAGCTAAAGTTTTATTAGCTATTGACTTTAAGCTGTGTGCCCTATTTTAGGAGAGTATATTTTTTTATTAGATTTGTGTGTGTTGAAAGAGACTGGTAATTACATTGTCATAAATAAGGAACTATATTGTTTAATATGGCTGTTAAAAAGGAGTTTTATAGATCACGTGACGAGGGTTCATTTATCTCTCTTACTAATTAATATAAATAGATGTACAGTAATGGTTCATGACATCTATTTGTTTGACCTTTTTTCCCTGAAATGTTTTCCCAGCTTTACATTTTCTTATGTAATCTTCCCAAAAACTTAACACTAGTGTCCTCTGCTGGCCAGACCAGTTGCTCAACATACAATATAGCTTACGGTTTGCAAATATGGCCAGTCAAATAAAATACTCACTCACTCACTCACTGTCACTGATCGGTCCATCAGCCCTCACCGAGAGAGCGCCGATCACAACACATCAGATGCGTTGTTCTAGCCAGTCCTCCAACTACCCGCTGGCCAAGCTGTCAGTAGCACCGGACACCTGATTGACATAACAATGTTCATAAATTGTAGGTGTATTGATGAAAGTGTGCAGGGTGTGGAGCCAAACTGATCAAGAACCACCCTTCAACTTGCTTACTGTGTAAGCTCTACACCTGCATCAGTGGTGCACAGGAAGGCTAGTTTGGCACATTCTGAGTGATTGTCACCATAAACACAAAATATGTGCAAATATAAACTTATTTATTTTAACAAATTTATTTAACGCATAAATTAGATATTCCACAGATAACCTGGTGAAGAGTCAAGTACGTTACTTCCTCCAATAATTATTTTAAAAGCCTAATGCCTCTGAATTCCTTCATTCAAAACAATCCCTTCTGTTTGGTGAAGAGTAGAAAGATACTCAACGTCTACAGTTTCTCATCTTTAAACTTTCCTCTCCTTAGCTCAAGAGATCAATCATGTACTATATACATCCTTTCATCTCTAGGCTGCTGGTTTAAATCTGCCTCAGGTCAATGGCGAATAAATGGTATTGCTAATTTGTTGGCCTATGTGAAATGAGTTGGTGGACTCAATCTAGCTTCTAGCAAACAAGCATCCATACAAGCAAACCACTATTATAGTTAACTGGATTGCCCGCATCAGCTGAAAGGCCAATGCTGAAACAAGCCTAGTGAATTGTCTGCCCTCTTACCTTAGAGGTGGTCCATCGACATCAAGATTTAGGCACACTGGCAAGAGCAGTGATGTTTGCACTGCTGTTCTCTGGGCTATAGCTATTTCTTGAATCAATTTCCAGGGCTATCAATGTACCTCCTTTCATGAGCAGTAAATTTGCTG
Source organism: Chelydra serpentina (assembly GCA_037349315.1). Lineage (NCBI taxonomy): Eukaryota > Metazoa > Chordata > Testudines > Chelydridae > Chelydra > Chelydra serpentina. The sequence continues at coordinate 26,712,385 of JBAIAC010000048.1, forward strand.
AGCATTTTTTAAAAAAACTTTCCCTTTATATCAAATCCATGTGCTCCAGCAGCTGGTCATCACATGTTGGAGTGACTGGCTTTGCTTGAGTGGTGATATTCATCTCTTCTCACTGAAATAACATATCTCTTGCCACTCCAAAAAAAAATTTCAGCCATACCATTCTCCATGAAAAATGTGCTGCTGGAAGGTGATGATATCTGGGAATGCATCACAGCAAAGAAAGAGTAGGAACAGTAAGCATTTTTTCACTGAGAGAGATGACCATGGCTATTACACATTGTTAAATCCCATTTATGTTTTAAGTTGACAATCAATGTTTGCATTGAGATGATCAGTGTATTCTGGGTCATCTTGATTTTGAAAGATGGATGAATACCACAATAACAGCAAAGGCTCAAGGCAGTGACCATAGAAGACTGTGGGCACCAGCTGACATTAGGGCAGAGGGATTTTCATTAGAGGAAGAGGTTAAGGGAAACTATAAAGAGGAAGAGGAGGAAGAAAGACAAGCAAATCAACACCACTTGCTGGGAAGATGATGGTGTTTTTATTCAGGTCCTTATTTCTGGAGTCATGCTATGAGGGACTTCCACAAAGAGGACTGTCCTTGTAATCCTCTTTAAAAGGGGCTGCACAATACAGAGGGCTGCATTAATTTCCCCACAATTCACTGTGGGACCTGGGTGATGACATCTATACGCCACAGTCCCTATCATCCTCATGGATCCCACAGAGACTACCAGATCAAAGTAAGGAGGGGTTTAACCATGAAAACACTGATCCCTCTTCTGAGCAGGAAGGACATATCCAGGTGAGGAGAGTCCCCTCCACATGTAGATCAACAGGGCCCTTTAATTCTAAACATATAATATCCTTTTTAACAACTCACCACTGAAATTGCTATTATATTATTTCACTGGATCTTTTTACTTCCCCTCCAGCACAATAAATAAATAAAACTCTAACTCCTGTTCCCTATGTAGTGTGTTGAATATTGGACTATTCCAGACCCTTAACTGGATATTACACCAGGAGACAACTTAAATACTTACAGGATGTTCTCTGACAAAGTGGAACAGTCCAAGAACCCAATCCTGCAATTGACAGCGTGTGGACAGGCTGCTGGGCCAGCATGGAACCTCCGCATCTTCAGTGGGGCGTGGTGCTGCAGTGTGCCCATGTGCAATGTCCTGCTGGATCAGGTCTAAAAGTTTTTGTCCTTATTTCCATTCACTGTAAAATTCCCCTAAAAGGTAGAAAGTAAGTTCTGCACTTCCTGAAGGAGAGGGGAAGACATCTGCACTTAACGAAGCACAACAAAAGTTACCAAGAAATTCTGCCATCTACTTATAATATTTCCAGCCACAGTGTGTCCCTTACAACATTGCCCTAGTTTATTTGATTAAGGGATTATGAGCCATACTGTGGCCATCCTCTGTGTGAATGCATAAGATGGGGAGGGCATAAGAAATGGCTTCAAAATTAGGTCCCACAATAGGCTGGATACTATTTCAGACCTGAGTGCAAGGATTGCTTCCCACTAATGGACCATCCTAATGAGGGCAAGAAAGAAGAGGCAAGTCCATGGCCAGGTCTCTGCTCTGCGCTGGAAGTGCCATTAAGGTACAATGTCTTCTATTGTGGCTTTGCACCAGACACACTACGTGGCCCAGTGCTTAACAGAAGATAATAAGTCTTAAGGTATTAAATTCAGTTCATGCTCAAATTCCACTGGAGTGGCCAACTGATAGCTAAATAGCTAATTTGAGTATTTCCTCCGACACTGAGGGCTTGTCTTCACTACCCGCCGGATCGGCGGGTAGCAATCGATCTATCGGGGATCGATTTTTCGCGTCTCGTTAAGACGCGCCTAATCGATCCCCGATCGCGCTCCCCGTCGGCGCCGTAAAACCACGTCATCGACCGGCGCAAGCGGAGTCGACGGGGGAGCTGCAGTGATCGACGCGCCGCCGTCTTCATGGTCAGGTAAGCCGATTACGATACGCCGATTTCAGCTACGTTATTCACGTAGCTGAATCTGCGTATCGTAGATCGACCCCCCTCCCCTAGTGTAGCCCTGGGCTGAGTGGAGTTTTCTGCCAAAAGGAAGTAAATAAGTTTTGTATTAAAAAATCAATACAGCCTGCACCATTATTAGGACTATTAATGCTTTGATTTAAAGACATAGCAACAGATTCCAGATTCTTCCCTGTCACTAGAACTGACCATTAGAGGATCCTTTCTCCTCAAGCATATCCACAGGCACAGGAAGTGTCGTTTGTGACTGATGACCCCTCCCGAGGACTGCTTTCACCCATTTCACTGAGCCATCTGCAGAAGTAGCTCCAGAACAGAGGCAAGAAGAGAGAGTTTATTTTTGGCAAATAAGGAGTTGGGAGGGGTTCTCAGCAGGACCCTAGAAAAACTACTAAAAATAGCCAGGTTTCTTTTAAAATATTACTAAATCAATTTTTCCAATGGTATCCCATGGCTGAAAACCTTTTTTATTCAACACTAGTCTGGAAAACGTTCAATGAAGGTTGCCATGAAAATAAGCCCAGGGCTACACTAGGGGAGGGGGGTCGATCTACGATACGCAGATTCAGCTACGTGAATAACGTAGCTGAAATCGGCGTATCGTAATCGGCTTACCTGACCATGAAGACGGCGGCGCGTCGATCACTGCAGCTCCCCCGTCGACTCCGCTTGCGCCGGTCGATGACGTGGTTTTACGGCGCCGACGGGGAGCGCGATCGGGGATCGATTAGGCGCGTCTTAACGAGACGCGAAAAATCGATCCCCGATAGATCGATTGCTACCCGCTGATCCGGCGGGTAGTGAAGACAAGCCCTAAGATAATACAAGTCTCTTCTTCCATCTTGAAAACTAAACCACGAAATGGGCTGCTATATATTAAAACACCAGTCAACAGAGAAGTTACCATGAAGCCTCTCTAAAAGGGAAGTAAACCCACACTTCTCTCTACTTCATACCTTTTGATGCCACATACACACAAATCAAAGACATGCAGAAATGAAACTACATGTACCATAATATGTCTAAGGAAAAGCCTTGGATCTCCTTTTAACAAAATGAGGAAACAACAAGACAACATTTGCTCATAAGGGGCTGGATTCAAAAGCCCAGTGAAATCAGTGGAAAGATTCTCAACTGAATCAGTGCACTTGGATCAAAAAGAGCATAATTAGAGTTGGTTAACATTTTTTCCATCACAATACTTTTTTTTTTTTAAATGGCCTTTAACTAAATGGAAATTTTCATAACATTTTTACTTTCACTGATTTTTTCTTTGGGGAGGGGGTATTTTTGGGGGGAGCGAGTTAGTAATTATTCATTTTGGTTTGGGGGGGAATGATATAAAGAAAGCATGCCACCTACTTTCTCATTGTTACATTTTACCCCTCCCTTTATCCAGTGGTAATAGTCAGTGGCAGGAGTATGGATAATGGGTGGAATAAAAAAAAAAAAAGAGAGAGAGCGGGTGTGTTTTCTCATCTCCGCTTAAGTGAAACTTCTCAAACAAAATTGGAAAAAATTTCAAATAAAAATGATTTTTTTCATTTTTCTCTCCCCTTTACATGAATTACACTTACCTTGATTGGAGCAGATCTAAGCAAAGTATATAAGAATTACATTAGAGCTATGTGGGAAATGGAATTTCCATTCTGCAAAAATAATTACATTTCTGAAATATTTGTGGTCCTAATCAGAACTGAGGCGGCATATGCTGGGGAGTCAAAAAACCCAAACACTCACCTGCCAGACAAACAGCCTGGGAAGTTGGGCAGGCAGGAAGCTGGACAGCCCGGAGAGCCAGGCATCCTCGAGATCTCCCTGTGTGTTTGTCTGGTTTCCATCAAAGGTTTTGTCACAATTAACACACTACTGCAGGACATTTCAATTCCATCAAATCAGCATTTTCTGATGGAAAAACTATTCCACTGGAAAACTTTCAGTCACCTCTAGGATGAATGGACTGAACAATTATATTCTTACAGCCAATTGTTCTCCTTTTGTGATTTCTTCCTGCCCTCCTCATTTAATTTTCTTTTGTATATTAAATAATTGGGGCTAAATATTTGCATCTCACTGCGATGATCCTCTTGCAGAGCTTTCTTAAGATTGCTTTCTTGTGAGGGATGATAGGCACAATGACACTTGTTCTGTCCCCAACCAGAGAGGATTGGCCAGGAAAATGTGCATAGTGCTTGTGCCAACACACAAGCTCTAGCCCCTCTGTCACATCTCCATTGGATCTGTGCTGCTATGACTGCCATCCAATACTTTTCCTGGGCCACTCCACCTTCCGCAATATTAAGGCACTAATTATTCAAAAGCGCTGATTGTCACAGTACCCACGTTAACTGTTGTTAACTCCTTGTGGTCTCCTCAAGGGCATACCAATTAGCTCTCAAGCTTCCAGGCATCACCTTTCTTGGGGCAAAACCCTGTAATTGTCTCCGTCCAGTCTAAGGCTTTGAGCTGCAGACCCCTGCAATTCACAGAGATTACCTCAGCAGCTCTGACTTCAGTTCAGCACCTGCAGCCTGTTCTCTCAGGGTGAACCAGCCACCTTTCAGAAAGCAATGTACCATTTATTCAGAACAAAGGCATTACAGAGAAAATATATCTTGAAAACAATAAACAGCTTATATTCATACCTAGCTTACCAGGTATAACCCATGTTCCGCATGAGGATCCTAGTAGGCCTAAAACACTTCAAGCCCTTCCACAGGGCCTAGTTCCATTGGTCACAGTCTCATGCCTATCCATTCTCAGATCAGGGCTGTTTTATACCATTTCAAGTTCTTTGTCCACTAAGGCCTTTGAACCAAGTGAAACCAATCTATGTGATTTTTCCCTCAGGCAGGTAAAACTTCAGAAGGCTTGTTACCTGCATTGTTTCAGTATTGGGAATTTGTGTTAATTTCCCCCTTTCCCCCTTGTTTTAGTTCCTGCAGGAAGCATTCTTTATCTGGAGCATTTAGTCAGTGCTTGTGTTCCTGACAAGACAATAAAGATACATATAACATTTATCCAATTAAAACAAGAGCCTTTGAATATGTCATGATTCCATAACATCTATCACTGGGCACCCTGAATTCCAGAATCAGTGGGAACTGCAGGTTCTCAGCACTCTGAGAATCAGACCTTAAATATCCTCCACCCTTTCTGTTGATCTCTGGGGGGTTGGAGGAGGAGCAACTATACATCCTTTCCCCAGTCACCCCCCTTTAGCCCTGTCCTGTACTTTCCCCTTATAATCTGCTGATTCCTGAGCTTTCCTTGAGTGCTTTCCTCTTTGAAAGAGCATTTTTGTGTCTTAAAGTGATTTCAGAAAGTCTCTAGCTGCTCCTGTTATTAAGAGTCAACACAGCAAAAATGGATGTCACCCAAAAGGAATTAACAGCAAAATCCAGATTAAAATAGTCAGCTATGCAATTATGTCATTTTTACAGACAACACAGAAATCTGGTTTCCAGTTAGAAGGGTCACACCCAACCTACTTTTGAAGAATCATAGAAGATTAGGGTTGGAAGAGACCTCAGGAGGTCATCTAGTCCAACCCCCTGCTCAAAGCAGGACCAACACTAACTAAGTCATCCCAGCCAGGGCTTTGTCAGAGTCGTCTCCGAGTTGACGCAGGCTCTTCCTTATCCAGTTAACAAAAATCAACAAATGATGCTGATCCTCTCTAATAGATTTTGAATATTCATCGCCTCATTGAAGGTCTCATTTCTGTAAAGTGGGTCCACTAGATCATTAGGTGGTTGTTGCATTGTAACACATTCTGACGCAAGATTTTCAGGAAAAAAGGGAATGTGATGGTCTAAATGTCACTTTATTGTTACTAGTTACTATTTAAACTGCAATAATACCCCATGACCACAATAATGATTGGGATTCCATCATATTAGGTGCTGTATAAAAAAAATAAAGATTAAAATCCCTGCCTCTGAGCTACCCGAAACTAGCATATTTTAAACTAAAATAATTGGCAGGTATTTCAACAGACACAAAGGATAAATATTTTTTAAAGTCACTGAAAATGTGTAAAAATGTTTTCACTTTTAATTTTATTTTTTGCTCTTACAGTGTGTTCTGCACCACTGCCCCTCCAATCCATCAGCTCAAAAACACTCTGAAGTCTTGTATTCAGCATTACCCAAAACTGGAAAAACATATTAAAAATAATAACTTGCTGTAATTAGCACAATTCCAGAAAGTCACTGCATGTCAACACATGAAGCACTGTAGTTTGAATCCACATTGCATGATTACATTAGAGCAACACTTTCTCCATTATTTTGTAGTGTTTTTTTTAATGAACTCAAGCATCTCATTTGCTTTTAAACTGCTGCTGTGTATTGGCCAAATATCTTTTCTGAGCTCTCAACCACCAGTCCCTACAGGCTATATTAAGTCTCTAGTCTACAGCACTGAACTATGAGGGAGGGAGGAGGAGCACCCTTGTCTGGGGCTACCCAAAGGTATTCTTCCAGTGGAAGGCAGGCAGAATAGGCCTGATCCCCACTCCCTTGAACCTTATGTTGTCATCACTTATACCCATGCAAAGTAACTCCAGGAGTGTTTGGGGATGCATGCCTTCCTCCCCAGGGCTGTTATGCTACCACATATAAAATACTCACCTCTACATTCATCGTTTCACTTTTAACAACGAATTTAGCTATTCTGTATTATATTGTGCATGTCATAACAATTGGCTAGCCAACCCCTCCACCCCCAGATGAACCCCCAAGGCACTGGGCCTAACAGACTTCCCCGCCCCACTTCACATGGAGAAGAGCAGCAGCAGCCTCGTGGCGACATCACTCACGCAACTCTGAAATTTAGTCTCAAGATATTTTTCTCATTTGCAGTGCTGCCTTTGGTCACCTTCATCTTGCCCCACTCCTACCACCGCAGCCCTTAGCAACCCAGCCTCGCTCTCGCAGGCCAGTGTGTTTTTCCATCTTCATCCCTCCATATCTCTGCTCTCCTTTACCCTTTCCGATCTCCCCGCCTCTTCAGTCTTCCTCTCTTTTTGCAGACACCCCTTTCTTGCTCCAACAATCTCTTCCTGTGCCCTAATTTAACCCCCAGTGCCTTTACCTCACCCCCAAACTAACATGACACGTACCTGATGGCACCCTGACCTTTTGCTTGTATGCTGTAACCATTTTCCTCATCCTTTGTTTTTTGTCAGTGCTTCTGGGCGGGGACGCTAATGTGTTTGTACAATGCCTAGTACACTAGGACTCCAATCCTGATTGGGTCTTTCAGTGCTACCCTAATATAAATACTAATTTACTATTATCCAGCGTTATAGCATTTTAAATACAGATCTTGAATACTGACATGTGTCTTACATTAGACATGCAATTCATTTTACTTTTGTACATACAGAAATGTATGGAAAAATTTGTTTTCCACATGGAGGAATGAACTCTGCTTTCCTCTAACTGCATTCAGAGCTCTGTGACCACATCTGAAAGTGTTTCTTGTCATCTCTTCTTGTTTACTATAAAGATCCAGTATGCTACCATAAATGTCTAAAATGAGGCCAGATATTTTCAATTATTCATTTCATGAAGATGCCTTTTCAATCACAACTTCTTACTTGCAGCTCAGCTGCTTGGGTCACATTTCACTTTAAGAGCCAAACTTCCTGATTATTAAAAGTTTCTGTCTGCATCAGTCACAAAGTGAGCAAGGACAGATTGCCTGTGTAAAACAAGGGCTCTTCAAACAGCAATCTTAAAAAAAAAAAATTAAAAAAAAGCATTACCTCAGACACATAACAGAAAACTTTTGCTGAGCTGATGAGAACCCTAGCAGGGTGTGTTTATTGTCAGTTTGAGTTTTATTTGACACATGTGGCTGTGGCCTAAAGCAGCACAATATCTACAGTTAAACCATTCCAACATTCCCATTAAACAAGTTCTACATCAATACATGTGATTTTAGGGCCTGATACAATTACCTCTAAAATTGTTTTTTTTATTACCTTTATGGTGCAGGTAGTCCGGCGTGGAGCGTACTGGCGCATGCCTTCCTGCGCCGCTTCCGAGGGCTCCGATATGACCGGCAGCTCCTTTATCTCCATCCGAGAGGTCTTCCGCGAGACCTCTCCAGGCTGCCGGTCTTCTACCAGGACCTCCTCCAGACCTGGAAACTGTTCTCAGTGACCAGGTCCGTGGCGGCCACCGAGGGGGCAGATCTCCTTGCGGAGCCCCTGCTACACAACCCCCAGCTACGTGTGCAGGTGGCGGAGTCCCCCTCGGTGCACCAGAGGTTGGTCCTGGCAGAAGTCACCAGAGTCGGAGATCTCCTGGACTACCACCAGGGAGACTGGCTGGATCCCCTGACGCTCACTCAGCGCATGGGGCTCTCCAGACCTCGTACTCCCCGGCGCATACTTCAGGAGGTGAAGGCTGCTTTGCCGCCCGCTGCTCGGGTTTACCTCGACCGGGTCCTGTGAGAGGGTACGCCCCGCCCTCCCTCCACCCCCCGGCCCTCTGGACCTTCTTATTGGGCCCCTGCCCCGTGGCCCCAACCAGCCCCCTCGTTCCTTCACCACGAGCCGGCTGCACGAACTGCAGCCAGTCCACTTCCAGACCGCGCCAAGGAAACATCTATACACGCTCGTGCTCCACACCCTTCATCTCCTCACCCTCGCGTCCCGCCCTGACACAAAATGGCGGGACCTCCTGCCACCTCTAGAGGGTGAGGCCCCGCAGGTGGGCCAGTCTATATTCGACCCTGATACCGAGGCCCGCCGGGTATGTCAGTTGGCAACTCCTTCATGGAGCCATGAGCACGGGCGTGTACTTGGCACGGTTCACCCCTATCCCCGCCCCTTTTGCGGCGTAAGGGAGACCCTGGTGCACATTTATCTGGAGTGCGCCAGGCTGCAGCCCCTGTTCTGGCTCCTCTTAGACATTTTGTTGAGGTTTTGGTTGCACTTTTCCCCTCACCTTTTTATTTATGCACTTCGCATCCACGGCCCCACGAAGTCAGGGGACCTCCTGGTCAACCTCCTCCTGGCCCTAGCTAAAACAGACATCTACAAAACCAGGGTGAGGAGGTTGGCCGATGGAGGCTCCTGTGATTATGGGGCCTATTTCCAATCCTCCGTTCGTTCATGCATCCGGGCAGAGTTCCTCTGGGAAGCATCCACTGGCTCCCTTGACACCTTTGAGGAGCAGTGGGCGCTGTCCGGGGTTCTCTGCTCGGTGTCCCCACCTGGTTCACTTCATTTGACCCTGTGACCACACTCCTGTTCCTGTTTTCTCATTTTTTGTCCCCCGGAATCACTTGGTATCCAGGTCCTGTGGATCCTTCCCCTTAGGCTGGGGGGGAGGGGATCCCTTAGCAGTGGGCGGACTTTGCCCGCCCACTTCCCAGATCCCAATAGGACAATTACCTCTAAAATCAGTGCAAATACTCTCTTGGATTACCATGGGATTTGGGTCGGGCTCTTATTCATCTTCGACCCACAAGTAGTACTTGCAAAAACTTTCCCAGAGTACCATGCTTTGGGAAATGGGAGGTGTTGCTGATGGAGAGCTAACATTTATCAATACTTTTGTGCTAATTAGCCAGACTCTTCCCTGTGTTTCGGTCTACAAAATTCAGTATCGGTATGGGGAGTGATGAGAGGAGCAGAGCAGAAGAAGCCTTCAGAGCAGAGGAAGCCATAAGACAGGGACACGAAACTCCAACCTGGTGCACCATAAATCCCAAAGCTATCTACCAGCAATAGATTTATATTACCCTTGTGTGAAGTCAAGCACTCAAATACCCTCCCTAAGACTACGCTCCCCACCCACCTCCAAGACCTTGCAGCACCCCTGGAGGAGCTGCACAGAACATGTTCCAATCTAATAGACGGCGTAGTCCCTGCAGCTCCTCGCATGCCCTCTGCATTGGGGCAAAAATGGGAGAATCCATATAACAGCAGATCCTCATGTTCGGTCTCCAGCCCACCTGTTTCCCATCCTCATCTTATGTGCAAGGGTCTCCATGAAGCTGAACTCTGCACTATGCTCGGGGTACATGCCCTTCATGCAGCCACCCAAAATCTGCCCTCCCTTGGGCACAGAAAGCTCACACTGCCAGGAGCTCTCTGCGGTGGGGGAAAAGGAGGTTGGAACTGCCAATAACTGATTGCTTTACACACTGGGACTCAAACTTCAGGGATACTTGTCACATTTAAGACATGTTCTATTTTGTAATACAAATAAAAATCTAACAGGACTACAAAATTGACAATGAAAATGGACAATCTATTATGGGGGGAGGAGTTATTTCTATTATGTTACTGCTTTCCAACCACAAAAAACTAGTGCTCCATAGAGGAAATCCTGTCTAGACCCTTTTAGCCAGATCTGTATTTTATTCATAGCTGAAAAAATGTCTAGGTGCTGTGGTATGAGCAGTTTGGTTTATACCAGCTAGAGGCTCGTCAGCCTGTTCTTGCACATCCTGTTCTCTGAAATGATGAACAAGGAAGCAGTTATAAAAAGTAACATGAAACATTTCAGTGGGTACATTTTCTGCCACAACAAAATTGGTAGGCGAGAGAGGCACGGCTAACAATACTGACTGTGTGTGCAAATCCCAGCACTCTAAGTTTAAGTTTAAGGACACGCTTTCTTTGAAATGTCAATCTATTTAGAAACCATTCTGCTAATGTAATATTATATTATATTTTTTATCCCATGTTCTTTAGTACTACTGATTACCTGCCTGAAAATATAATTGTTTCCTAAAAGTTCGTCTGCTCCTGTTGCTTATTCCCTGTAGGGAGTCATTTTTATATCATTTAGTTGCTATGGAAATTATTACAGTGTCGTTATTGTAGGATTTGGATTTCAAAATAGAGGAGTAAGTGGGACACACTGAACTCTTTGTATGAAAAGAATTTGTGTCAGAAACTGGGACATCAGAGGTCGTGCCTAGTGATGGGAGCAGGTGTCGGTAATCAGGAATGGGAGTGAGGATTAGAACAGGAGTCAAAGGCCAGGTGCCAAAGCCAAGGGTCAGAGCCAAAGTCAGAAGTCGAGAACTGGAACAGAGGGTCAGAGCCAGGTTACCTGGAGTGAGGCGAGGCAGGGGCAGGCGCTATCACAGCCATGGGCGAATGCTTTGAACAGCAGCCTGTGACGCTGGCATACCAGGTACCAGCTCATGCCAAGGCCCCTAGGCCTCAACTGAGCACTGACCAATATGTAACTGGAAACCAGTCTGGCTCACCTGTGTGTTAGTCTTGTTAAAATAGGTGTTAAGTTTATGAAAATGTGTTCAGATTTTATGAAATGCTTGTAGGATGCAGCATGTAGTAATCTCACTTTAACATCTGTACCCCATGTTATAAGGTTACATTGAGTGTTTGCGTTGTAAACCTCTGTAACTGTCTAAGTCATCAAACAGGAACGGAACATTAAGCAATGTAAAATGCTGGCTTCCTACAAAAGGTGTTAGATCCTGCCCACCAAGAAGGCCCATTGAAACTAAATGAGACATTGTAAAATATCAGAGAACAAAGACTTTGTTAATTGCTCTCCCCACATCCCCAAAGAGAAGACATGCATGGGGACTTGTGCCATTATCTTCAACGCTGCGGGAAGGGAATAAAAATCCCTGACAAGAAACTGGATCTCTGTGCTGCTTCGCCTTTGGGAGGGCAAGATTTCTAAACATAAGCAAGGAATCCTCAATTGCTTAGCCTGGGTTAGTCCTAGAGGACATATAAAGCTTACATATTACAGTAGCCTCTATTACCTTTTGGAACCTAAGACTATAACACATTTGTGTGTGTATGTTTACCTGCTTTAACCTTGTAAATAACTAATTTCTTATTTTTTGTAAATAAATCTTCAGTTAATTTATTATAGGATTGGCAACAAGTGTTGTCTTTGCTATAGAATCAAAGGTGCAATTGATCTGGGATAAGTCACTGATCCTTTGGGACTGAGAGTAACCTGAGTCCTGTTGTGATGTTCGGTGTAAGGGACCATCTATCCCAAAGGCAAGCTTGCCTGAGTGTCAAGATAGATCAGAATACCCAAGCGGCTGTCTGTGACTCCATAATAAGACTGTTATAGTCCTTGAGGAGTTCACACTTGATACTGGGTTGGTGAAATATAAGTATAGAAAACACAGCCAGTTTGAGGGTTGTGCCTGGTTTGTAACAGTCTACTCTGAGGTTGATACTCATGCTCCTGAGCCACTCCAAACATGTGCTGGGTTTTTTGCCAGACTGGTGCTGGGTTTAAGAGGCCAGACTGGTGCTGGGTTTAAGAGGCAGTCTGCTGCCTCTTATTGAAATTGCCAAACTGGTGCTTGAAATTGCCAAACTGGTGCTGGGTTTAAGAGGCAGTCTGCTGATTCTTCCCACCAATCAGATGGTGTAGCCAAGTAGGCAGCTACTCTCATTAGGCCATCTGGAGACTGGCTCTACTGCAGATCCTTATTCCTGCCAGGATGTTTGTTACTATCTTCCATAATAAACAAAAAACAAAAAAACAAACAAAAAAGAAAATGTAGTAAATATCATCCAGATCAGAGTAGATTCATAACTGACTTTTTTTCCAGTTTTTCTGCAGTCATTTGTCGGGTTTTATCTGAGACTGAACTACAAGAAAGTGTTATAAAAATGCCACAACCACCCACCAAACATGGTAAGTGAAAGCTGTGGTGGATATAACACTAGCACAGAACTAACTATAAATGAGCTACTACACAGCAGTGACCACAGGATAAGAATCAAATTAATGTATTTTCGGGTGGACTCATACCAAAAAACATTGGGATAGTAAACATTTAGCAATGGAGATTTCCAAGAAGATACACGAAGAAGCAAAAAGACACTAGGAGTTAAAAATGGGGAAATTAAAATCCTTACACTCAACAGGAACACTACTAACACCCCATAACAGCATCATACAAGGCATGTATACCTTTTCACAATAAAGGCAGTAGGAAGGCAACAAAAACATGGTCTGGTTAAAGCTCAAGTCTCAAGAGGTTATTTAAATCAACCTGGTATCTAACAGAAAATGGGAAATAACCCAAATTAAGCCAAAAGAAGGAGCAAGCACTATGGCGGTTAAAGTGTAAGAGGCACCTAAGGAGATTTTTAAAAGAATTTAAAAGAGCAAAAAGCCAAAGTGATAAAACTGAGATAAATACCACGTCTGCTGGAATCAAAGCAGTAAAAGAGAGCAATTAAAGAGAATAAGGACATTCCAGGGATTAAGCTAAATAATTTCTTTGCATCAAGTCTTCGTTACAGAGGCTGTTGGAAAATCATCTACTCCGAACCTTCACTTTTCAGGCAAAAAGGATGAGGCATTATCAAAGACTATCCAAAGAGAAGAGGTAAGAAAATAATAATGTTAAAAGATGTTTTCCCATTAACTTCTTTATGGGGGCAGGAAATTTTTTGATGTATGTTTTTCCATTGGAAAATGTTGATCTGTGAAAAGCTCAATGTTTTTCAGAAACACGTCGATTTCAATAAAATTTCACTGAGAAACAAAACCAAAATTATTTGACTTTCAATAAAGTCAAAGTGTTCCATTTTGACCTTTTCAGAATAAAAACATTTTGGTTTTCCATTTCAAAATGACTGTCACTTTTTAAAAATTTATAAACATAAAGCCAAAATCATAATGAATTGTTTCACTTTTAATTGAAACGAGACATTTTGATTGATCCAAAGTGATTTTTTCCCCAAAAATTTCATTTTGCACATTTTTTGGTTTTGTTCCATTTTGAGAATAGAAAAAAAAAATACTGAAACCTTAGAATTTCCCATGAAACATAAAATCCAGTTATCACCCAGCTCTGTTCCTTTATTCCCATATTTTAGCCAGCAGGTGGAGCCCAACAGAACCCTAATTCCTGGATTATTTCACTGACTATGGACCATTATTGGAGGTTCTCTGTTTAGTGCCTCCCCATTAACAATCTTCTGCTGAATTTTCATCCTTGCTTCCACCCTCATATTCTAATCCAGGTGACCTTTGACCTCTCTTCTAGAATGATCTCTTTCAGGGGTCTTGTCTGTTTTCTCTTCCAAGCTCAAGTAGACCAAGTGCATATAAGCCACAGTGGAAAAGTTCCAACCCTGAATCACTCAAGTAGATGTATCTTTCTAGTCCTAAGAATCATGTAAGATTCTCTTTATAGTACCAATAATCAGGGAAGAAGTCCATAAGATAGTCCTCACTGCTTCATTGGTGTCTGTCTTTATATAGCTACCCCCAGGTGTTCCCATCTCCAAGTCAAAAGAAACATCCTTTTCCATTAATGCTACACTATAAAACATTTTTCCAGAAACGGACAGTAGTTTTGACAGTGAGGCAATACATCTCAGTCTTTGTACTGTGGAGCTATATTGGTTGTAAAAACTCTTCCTCTGAAGGATATTTCTGGGACATCTGGAGGATGGTTTTTATAAGCAGTGTTCTGGTTTATGAACTTCAGAGACAGCGGAAATATGGGGCCAGGTCCATGGGTGTGTTGAGGCTGCTTGATGCTGTATGTACTTTTGTCATGTGTAAACCATAAACTCAGCCTAGCCAGCTCAGGGTGGTTCACCCCAGTGACCCTGAAATGACACTGAGCTGACATAAGGGCTTATATACACCACACACAGAGCCGGCTCCAGGCACCAGCTAAAGAAGCAGGTGCTTGGGGCGGCCAATACCAAGGGGCGGCACTCCATCTGTTATTGGGGCGGCACGTCCGGGTCTTCGGCGGCAATTCAGCAGCGGGTCCCTCAGTCCCTCTCGGAGCGAAGGACCTGTCGCCGAATTGCCGCCAAAGAGTGGAGTGGCGCGATCACGCTGTGCGGCTTTTTTGTTGTTGTTGTTGTTTCCGCTTGGGGCGGCAGAAAATCTGGAGCCGGCCCTGATCATACACTCTTTACCTCCATCTTAAGGCCTGTTCTAGAAGTTCCATACACATCACTAATGCTTGTCAGATCCTTCCTGAGGAGAAGGGAGCATCGCTAGAAAAAAGGAGGCATGGTCAGGCTCACAAGATGCCAATTTTGGGCAACATTTTCAGACTGGTGTGAGATAGGGGAATGGTATGTAAAAAGCACCAGAATCAGGGCAGTGCAAAGGAGCGCTTTAAAACTCCTTTTTCACACCACAGGCTGACTTCCTTTCTGTGCATGTTGGCTGTACCCAAGGATCTCGCTACACTGATTTCCCTCCCCCTTCCCAGGCAGAACTTTGGGATATGGTGAATTCAAGCATTGTACGCCAGGAGGCCTAGCATTAATTAATTAATTCCTCCATGTTGTTAAGGAGTAGGCCTAGGACGGGTTCTTCTTTAGTTATAGTCTAATTTTAGTATCATGACTTTGCCTTCTGCACTACTTCGGAATGTCTGCGATGATCCATACTTACCTGCAGGGTAGTTAAAACACCACATCAATGTCCTGTCAGGCGACACCAGAGTGGGGAAAAGGACATCCAGGTTCCACCACAAACTTCCTGTGTGACCTTGGGCAAGTCACTTAAAATCGCACACCACCTTAAAAAAGGAAGTGAACAATGATGTAGGGTATTTCTGTTCTCATTCTCTTCCATTGCCAAAACCTGCTCTCCACAGCTCCTATTTTATGTTCATGTTTTTGTAGCCTCATCCAACATTATGCCACTCCCCTTACTGGTACAGTTGCTCAATTGTTTTGCAACTATTATTTGTTATTCCCCCAATGGTAGTGACTAGACACTCCAGTCAGGGACCAGGCCCCATTGTGTTGGACATTTTACAAATGAGTGTAACTCAGACAGTCCCCTCATCAAAGAGCTCATTGGCTAGGTTTCTGCTTAAAATGCAGTTGGATGGAACAGGGGCAAGGTAGGATGGAAGACGAGGTACAATAAAGATAGGTATATTTACCTAATTAAGTAGTCTCAGTCTCAGGTTTTCTTCCGGCAATTAACAGAAGTTACTAGATCACAGGCCCTGGTTCTCATGGGGGACTTCAATCACCCCGATATCTGCTGGGAGAGCAACACAGCGGTGCACAGACAATCCAGAAAGTTTTTGGAAAGTGTAGGGGACAATTTCCTGGTGCAAGTGCGGGAGGAACCAACTAGGGGCAGAGCTCTTCTTGACCTGCTGCTCACAAACAGGGAAGAATTAGTAGGGGAAGCAAAAGAGGATGGGAACCTGGGAGGCAGTGACCATGAGATGGTCGAGTTCAGGATCCTAACACAAGGAAAAAAGGAGAGCAGCAGAATACGGACCCTGGACTTCAGAAAAGCAGACTTTGACTCCCTCAGGGAACTGATGGGCAAGGTCCACTGGGAGAATAGCATGAGGGGGAAAGAAGTCCAGGAGACCTGGCTGTATTTTAAAGAATCGTTATTGAAGTTGCAGGAACAAACCATCCCGATGTGTAGAAGGAACAGTAAATATGGCAGGCAACCAGCTTGGCTTAACAGTGAAATCCTTGATGATCTTAAACACAAAAAAGTTTAAAGAAGTGGAAGATTGGACAAATGACCAGGGAGGAGTATAAAAATATTGCTCAGGCATGCAGAAGTGGAATCAGGAAGGCCAAATCACACTTGGAGTTGCAGCTAGCAAGAGATGTTAAGAGTAACAAGAAGGGTTTCTTCAGGTATGTTAGCAACAAGAAGAAAGTCAAGGAAAGTGTGGGCCCCTTACCAAATGAGGGAGGCAACCTAGTGACAGAAGATGTAGAAAAAGCTAATGTACTCGATGCTTTTTTTGTCTCTGTGTTCACGAACAAGGTCAACTCCCAGACTAGTGCACTAGGCAGCATAGTATGGGGTGGAGGTGACCAGCCCTCTGTGGAGAATGAAGTGGTTCAGGACTCTTTAGAAAAGCTGGACGAGCACAAGTTCATGGGACCGGATGCAGTGCATCCGAGGGTGCTAAAGGAGTTGGCGGATGTGACTGCAGAGCCATTGGCCATTATCTTTGAAAACTCATGGCGCTCAGGGGAGGTCCCTGAATGACTGGAAAAAGGCTAATGTAGTGCCCATCTTTTAAAAAGGCAAGGAGTAGGATCCGGGGAACTACAGGCCAGTCAGCCTCACCTCAGTCCCTGGAAAAACCATGAAGCATGTCCTTAAGGAATCAATTTTGAAGCACTTTGGGGAGAGGAAAGTGTTCAGGAACAGTCAGTATGGATTCACCAAGGGGATGTCATGCCTGACTAACCTAATTACTTTCTATGACGAGATAACTGGGTCTGTGGATGAGGGGAAAGCAGTGGACGTGTTATTCCTTGACTTTAGCAAAGCTTTTGATATGGTCTCCCACAGAATTCTTGCCAGCAAGTTAAAGAAGTATGGCCTGGATGAATGGACTATAAGTTGGATAGAAAGCTGGCTAGATTGTCAAGCTCAATGGGTAGTGATCAATGGCTCCATGTCTAGTTGGCAGCCAGTATCAAGCGGAGTGCCCGAAGGGTCAGTCCTGGGACTGGTTTTGTTCAATATTTTCATTAATGATCTGGAGGATGGCGTGGACTGCACCCACAGCAAATTTTCAGATAACACTAAACTGGGAGGAGTTGTAGATACACTGGAGGGTAGGGATAGGATACAGAGGGACCTAGACAAATTAGAGGATTGGGCCAAAATAAATCTGATGAGTTTCAACAAGGACAAGTGCAGAGTCCTGCACTTCGGACAGAAGAATCCCATGCACTGCTACAGAGTAGTGACCAAATGGCTAGGCAGCAGTTCTGCAGAAAAGGACCTAGGGGTTACAGTGGACAAGAAGCTGGATATGAGTCAACAGTGTGTCCTTGTTGCCAAGAAAGCTAATGGCACTTTTGGGCTGTATAAGTAGGGGCATTGCCAGCAGATCGAGGGATGTGATCATTCCCCTCTATTTGGCATTGGTGAGGCCTTATCTGGAGTACTGTGTCCAGTTTTGGGCCCCACAGTACAAGAAGGATGTGGAAAAATTGGAAAGAGTCCAGTGGAGGGCAACAAAAATGATTAGGGGGCTGGAGCACATAACTTACGAGGAGAGGCTGAGGGAACTGGGATTGTTTAGTCTGCAGAAGAGAAGAATGAGGAGGGATTTGATAGCTGCTTTCAACTACCTGAAAGGGGGTTCCAAAGAGGATGGATCTAAACTGTTCTCAGTCGTACCAGATGACAGAACAAGGAGTAATGGTCTCAAGTTGCAGTGGGCGAGGTTTAGGTTGGATATTAGGAAAAACTTTTTCACTAGGAGGGTGGTGAAGCACTGGAATGGGTTACCTAGGGAGGTGGTGGAATCTCCTTCCTACGAGGTTTTTAAGGTCAGGCTTGACAAAGCCCTGGCTGGGGTGATTTAGTTGGGGATTGGTCCTGCTTTGAGCAGGGGGTTGGACTAGATGACCTCCTGAGGTCTCTTCCAACCCTGATATTCTATGTTTGTATGATTAACCACCACTTCTTCCTAGAAGAAATATCTTTTTCCTTCCTTCCTCTCTTTCTTCCTCTCTTTCCTTCTACATATATTAGCCCCTGGGCATTAGTATTCCCCCAGTGACAATCATACCACCAATTTCAGTGATGCCTGGTGGGTGATCTTTTCTAGTACTTCCCATGTCTGGCCAAGTTGGAAATACTTTGAGAATCACCTCAGAGGCCTTGGCTACACTTGCATATGTACAGCGCTGTGAGTTAAACCCGTCTTCGTACTGCTGAGTAGGGAAAGCGCTGCAGCCTGTCCACACTGGCAGCCGCCAGCGCAGTAACGAGCACTAACGTGGCTACATTTGCGGCACTTGCAGCGGTTTTGGGAGAGGTGCATTATGGGCAGGTATCCCACAGAACACCTCTTCCAATTCTGGCGCCTTGGGTTGTGGGAAGGGAGCGTGGGGTATGGTGCATTCTGGGTCCTGTCCCAACGCCCCGTGATGCATCGCTTCGCATCCCAGCAATCCCTGTGTTTCCGGCCACAATTTGCGCCATCTTTCAACGGTTTCTTTGTAGTGCGATCTGTGCTCCGTTTCAGTCAGCGGGAAAATGGATCCCGACCTGGTGAGCAAAATACTGATGAGTCTCGCCAGCACGTCACGTTTGGCAGTCGAGCTCTTCCTTAAGATCCACAGTGACAGCGAGGAGTCAGACGATGACGATGACATTGTCATGCAAAACGCGTACGACACGAACTTGCTTGTGACATTCACGGACATGCTATGCACCGTGGAACGCCGCTTTTGGGCTCGGGAAACCAGCACAGAGTGGTGGGATCACATTGTCATGCAAGTCTGGGATGACGAGGTGGGTGCAGAACTTTCGGATGAGAAAAGCTACTTTCATGGGACTGTGTGAGGAGCTCGCCCCCACCCTGCGGCGCAAGGACACGAGATTGAGAGCTGCCCTGATGGTGGAGAAGCGGGTGGCTATTGCAATCTGGAAGCTCGCAACTCCGGACTGCTATCGATCAATAGCGAACCAGTTTGGAGTGGGAAAGTCGACCGTTGGAATCGTGCTGATGCAAGTTTGCAAGGCCATTAATCGCATCCTGCTCAGAAGAACCATGACTCCGGGTAACGTGCAGGACATTGTGGCTGGCTTTGAACAAATGGGTTTCCCTAACTGCAGAGGGGCGATAGATGGGACGCATATTCCTATTCTGGCACCACCCCACCTAACATCCGAGTACATTAATCGGAAGGGGTATTTCTCCATGGTTCTCCAGGCGCTTGTGGATCACCGTGGGCGTTTCATTGACATCAACGCAGGCTGGCCCGGAAAGGTGCATGATGCACGCATCTTTCGGAACACTGCCCTGTTCCGGAAGATGCAGTCCAGGACTTTTTTCCCAGACCGGAAGATCACGGTAGGGGAAACTGAAATGCCCACTGTGATCCTTGGAGACCCCGCGTACCCTTTAATGCTGTGGCTCATGAAACCCTACACAGGGAGCCTTGACACCAGCAAGGAACGGTTCAACTACAGGCTGAGCCAGTGCAGAATGACTGTGGAGTGTGCTTTTGGCCGTTTGAAGGGCCGCTAGCGATCTCTATATGGGAAGCTGGACTTGGCCGAACACAGCATCCCCGCGGTTATATCCGCGTGCTGTACCCTCCATAATATTTGTGAAGGGAAGGGTGAAATGTTCACTCAGGCGTGGACCTCAGAGGTTCAACACCTGGAGGCTGAATTTGCACAGCCAGAGAGCAGGACTATTACAGGGGCTGCAAGGGTCAGGGATGCCTTGAGGGAGAAATTTGAGGCTGAAAACCACCAGTAATGTGTGCTGCCCTGCACGACCCTGAAGTGAAGTGGTTCCAATGTTATCAGTTATCTGTCTTTGCTAAGCTGATTTGTGTTTGCTCAGCTCACTTGCGTTGCCTGTTTCTTTCCCGGGCTAAGGTATCTTTTTTCCTTATGCAATAATAAAGACTGTTTGCACATCCAAAGAATCCGTTTATTACAGAGAAAATACATGTATTAAAAAGAAACACAACTGCTTGTGAGACAGAAAGGGCAAGGGGGTGGTGGGTGCTGTGGGGAAGGGTTCAATCACAGGGTATGGTATGTCCTGATTTCATACTCGGGCTTCCTGTCTGGAGTGCTGTGCAGTGAGTGCTGCCCTTCAGAATGTCTATAATTCGGGATGGGAGTTGAGTGCAGTGGGTAAGGGTCATAGTTTCCAGGGCTGGCTGGTGAAGCTACAGGTGTTGGGGGCATCTGCTGTGGGCGATAAGAACCTGGATGTTGGGTGAAGTGGGCAGGTGGTGACATGGGGGCACAAGTGTTTTGGGACACTGGCTGCAGCGGGGGGCGGGTGCGGTACTGCTCCGCCTGCATGGCGACGAGCGCCTGGATAGAGTCCGCTTGGCACGCCAAGATGCTAATCAGTTCCTTTGTGCTTTCGTGCCGGAGCTGCATGCTTTGCTGCCGCTGCGCTCCGTTTTCCTGGCAGAGCCTGCTTTCACTCTCCCTCCACTCCCGAGCCTTTTGATTCTCTTTAAGAGACTGTTTCATAACTTCCTGCAGCATGTCTTCTTTCGTTCTTCTGGGCCTCTTCCTGAGCCTTTGGAGTCTCTCAGCCGGTGATAAGAAGGATGGAGGAGATCTCAAGGTTGCATCTTGAAGGCAAAATGCAACATTTAACAGAGGCATCATTGTTTTATGTCAGACAGAGCAATGATTCCCCCACACTTAAGGAGGGCACACACAGTCTCCAAAACAGCACAATTTTCCCATCCCAAACAGAGCGCACAGAACCCATGGGAGCCCCAAAATGGTGAGTAAGCACAGGGTAAAGGGGGACTGATTGTTTCACGGATGTACTGTCCGACGGGTTTCTGTGCCTTGGGGAGAGCCAACAGCTGCAGGGGGAACCTACACTGAACACTATCCCCACATTTTCCACAGGAGTTCGTCCTGGAAGATATCTCGCTGCTGAGGGTGTCCAGGGAAGCAAGGGAGGGTCTTCTACTGCAATGCGGCTTCCGCCCTGGCCCATATGCAGCTTGCCTGTGTGCAGAAATGGTCCCCCCGCCCCTCGCGGCACAGTGGCGCGGACACGTTACCCTGACTGGGACAAGGACCACGGCGGCTCTCCCAATGAACCTGCGCAAGCGCATTGCCCACGTCCTGGCTGAGACCTTCGAAGAGATTACAGTGGCCGATTTCTCCGATGTGATAGACCACATCAATGCGCTCTTCCGCATCTAGGCATGCATGCAGCCCAAACCCTCCTCGCCCAAGGACCCCACACCGAAAAAACTCCTTCCCAAAAATAAAAGCTGCTTACCGCGAACCTGTTCTTCTCTTTCTCTCCCAGCGCGTACCGGCCGCTGCGACTGGCTCCCTTCCTCCTGGCTCGAGAAGAGCTCCTGGCTGCATGCACCCAGGGAGTCAGGGGTGTCTCCCCCAGCCACAGCACCCTCGCTTCTGTTTTCTTCAACCCCCTCCTCCTCCTCCTCCTCATCCCGCTCTCCCGTGTCCACGGTGGTGCTCGGAACAGTAGTGGGGTCACCCCCAAATATTGCATCCAGCTCTTTGTAGAATCGGCAGGTTTTGGGGGGAGCACCCGAGCGGCTGTTTGCCTCGCGGGCTTTGCGGTACGCACTCCGCAGCTCCTTTACTTTTATCCTGCACTGCATTGCGTCCCGGTCATGGCCCCTTTCAATCATGGCCCTTGATATCTGGCCGAAAGTATCGAAATTCCTCCGGCTGGATCGCAGCTGGGACTGGACAGCTTCCTCCCCCCAAACAGCGATGAGGTCCAGCAGCTCGCCATTGCTCCATACTGCGAGTCGTCTCGCACGTGGAGGCATGGTTACCTGGAAAGATGCGCTGAGAGCACTCCACGCCTGGCTGAGCAAACAGGAAGGGGATATTTAAAATTCCAAGGGCATTTAAAGGGTCGGAGTGGCGGTTGGTCACCTGAGGCCAGGGCAGCAGAGTTCTAATTGATGACCAGAGTGGCTAGAACAGGCATTGTGGGATACTTCCGAATACTTCTGGAGGCCAATAACAGCGCATTGGGTGGCCACACTGTAACCGCAGCGCACCAGCAGCAGCGCAACAAACGTTATTCCTCTTGGAGAGGTGGAGTACATGCAGCGCTGTACCTGAGGAGATGCAGCGCTGCACGTGCCTTGCGAGTGTAGCCAGTTAGTGAGTTACAGCGCTGCAGGCAGTTTTATTGCGCTGTAACTCGTGAGTGTAGCCAAGGCCTTAGTGATATTTTAATACTTCCATTTCCACACGTAGTTTCCATGAAGTGCAGAGGCATACACAAATACTTATGAAAAAATATAGTTAAAAAGCTGATTTACAGATGACACCATGGGCAAAAGATCAATTTTACTCCTGAACTATTTGCCCACCTTACAGGGCCTAGTTGCTGAAAGAGATTGATGCTATACATAAGGCAACAAACTAAAATAGGTAATTACAGCTCTAGTTGTGAACTGTTAAATCACCCAGAACTTTTAGGTCAATGGCTGTTTTCAATTTCAGAGTTATATTATGTGGCGTCATCCTATTTTAATCCTCTCTGCTTTGTTTGTTGTTTGAATGTGGTGAGGAATTATATGTAATTTGTTGTAATCCTGCCTTTATATAATTATTTTATAGACCAACACAAACTGGCTCGGTTAGGAACCAGGAAGCAAACTTCTCTTAGAACAATTAAAAAACTTGATTCCTTAATTCTGAAAAGCAAGCACTGAAACAAGTCAAAGCAGTACAAGCTGTTTGCCAAATAAATGTATTAATAAAAAGACAGGAATAAATAACTGGCTTTCAGACTACCCCCGTCTCGGCATTATCCCCGCATGGTGAGTAATTCCTGCACAGAACAGAACTCACCAGGGAAAGGTTTTGTTTTTCCCACATGATGAACAGAACTCAGTACAGCATTTAGGTCAGAGAATGGTACAACAACCAAATGATGTTTGATATTAGTTCTGTGACTCATGTCTTACTCCTATTTCCCCCCCAATGAATAGGATGCTGCCATAGGGGAGACTGTGGTCAGCTTTTTAGCCACAGAACAGGTAGAGTATGGATGTACTTGTCTCTACACAGTCTTAATCCTGTGCTGAATGCACTAGCCATGAAATGTATGGTATCCAAGACACGCCCACTGAATAGCTACTGCAGCGGTGGGTCTAGTGTCTGACTGGACACTAGTCCATGATGAAATGCATTGAGACTATTCTCATTTTACATATACTGCTTTTTGTCACTGCCAGCCTGAGCTGAATTTCAGACAAGGACCTTAAGGAGTTCAAAGTCTTCATATCCCACTAACAGTCTCCTTACCAGTCCAGTTCCCTCTCCGTAACTTGCTTTTACCAGCTAATGTTGTAATGTTTCACTGTGAACTTAGTACTCACTCTAACTCATGTTCACTAACAATATGCTACAGTTGTTTTGCCAGCACATTTTCCATTGACTTCAGCTGTGTCATTTGAGTTGGATTTTCCTACCCTAATTAGATCTTGCAACTAAAGGTTGTTGGGGTTTTTTTTTTTAATTTATTTGAACTTGCCTTTCCTGGAATTCTATACTCTGTCAACATGGGCAAGTGAACTCAGTCATTGGCAGCTGTTATTTTCATTTCATAGTTTCATCACTCTAATCCTATAACCACTGAGGAAAACTAAGTAATTTTCCTTTCCTGCCCCACTCAAGGAATGTCAAAGTAAAGTGCAAGTTTTCTATGCCTCTCAAATGGTACACTGTACATCATTAGCTCAGCCCTGTAAACACAACCTTGATTTGAAAATCAGGTTGCGTTCATTCTGGCTCACATACCACCACTAAAAAATTCGGCAAGACAAACTATTCCCTCAGTTACATGGCTGCAACACTCATTTACTGCAGTGAGAGTTGTTCCCATATAACCTGGGGAAGAAATTGGTTCCTTCCATCTTCAGTGGGGTTGTACAAGTATAACTGAGGGAAAATTTGGTTCTAAATCTGAAATGTGAGTCTTGTTTACAGACAGACATCTAGTAAAATTAATCTGAATGACCTAAAGGTGTGAATTTGAAGTGGATTACTTAAACCACATTAAACCCCTGTATGGAGCATCAGATCATACGTCTATACTAAAAAAAGAGAGAGACTGTGTCAGCTAGTCTCAGAGCCCAGGTCAACTTACTTGGGGTTGCGGTACAGGGCTAAAAACAACAGTATAGATGTTCCCATTCTGGCTGGAGCCCTGGCTCTGAGACCCAGCAAGGGAGGTGGGTCTCAGAGCACGGGTGCCAGGTTGACCGGGAACATCTACACCGCTATTTTTAGCCCCATAGCACAAGCCCGAGTCAGTTAACCCTGGCTCATAGACTGGCTACTGTAGTTGGGGGGGGGGGTTGTGTTTTGTTTTTGTGCAGTTTAGACATATCCAGAATTAAAGTGCCTTAATTTTGTTAATTTAATTCAATTCCAAAGTGAATTAAGCTAAACCGAATGAAGGCCATTTTAATTCTGAATAAGGATGTTCACACCAGGGTTTAATGCAGTTTAAACTAATCCACTTCAAATTCACACCTTTAGTTAATTCAGATTAATTTACTGGCTGTACCTGTGTGAACAAGCCCAAAGTAAGCACATCTGTTGCCAGACCACATATGTTGCCAGAATCACACTCACTTTTCCCATAGCTCTATTGGATCTTTAGTGCAAAGAAGAGAATAAAAAGAGAAGAACATCTGTTACCTAACTGAATACACTTAAGCATTAAAGAAGATGCTATTTGTAGAGTCATTTTTCAGTGTGGAATCATATTTTAGTGGAAAACATGTCTATGAAAAATAATAAGTTACTGCACAGGTGTTTAGAGACTGCGAAGAGAAGACCTTAACCAACAACTGGAACTCTTTCTAGCTTCTGGGAGCAAGAGCATCAACTATTTTCTTTATAAAACGGAGCCCCGAATCACTGGAACTAAGTAGGTAGGAATAATTAAGAAAAAGTTACATTCTGAAGACAAAGTAAATGTATTAGTAAAACCCAGATTACATGGAAACTGCTTGAAGCCAAATGAAATCTAGGAGGCCTATATTGGGGAGGGAGGAGCGGGGTGGGGAGGGGGGAATATTGATAACCTAGGAGAAGGGGAATCATTTCATACAAAGGTCAAGGAATAGAAACGTTGTTTTCCCAGTCCTGGAAACCTCACTTAGGTCATAATAAGAGTCTTCTGTCCCATAGAAAAAGCATTACAGGAAAGGATTTACAAATCAACTTCTTTATGTCCGACAGTAATATAGGCCCAACAGAAGCAAAGGTTATTTGTTTGGGATCATGAATCGGTAGGAAACTGTGGCTAAGCAGTCAAGAAATTGACTCCGGCTTTTGGAACTTAAATACTCAGACTTGGTATCATCACATAGAAGCGACAAAGGGTCTTGTGGCACCTTATAGACTAACAGAGGTATTGAAGCATAAGCTTTCGTGGGTCAATACCCACTTCTTCGGATGCAAGCCGAAGAAGTGGGTATTGACCCACGAAAGCTTATGCTTCAATACCTCTGTTAGTCTATAAGGTGCCACAGGACCTTTTGTCGCTTCTGCAGATCCAGACTAACACGGCTACCCCTCTGATACTATCATCACATAGACTCATAAGAAGGGAACTGCTTTCCAGGACAAAATTGCAGTTGTAATTGATTACCATTGCTCTATTTTGCTTACCCATGTTAAAATAATGTGCTAAAAAGATGACTACATTCGGTGAAATCCTGGCTTTGTTGATGTCAGTGAGGGGTTTGCCAGGATTTCATCCTTTTTTATTTATATGAGTGAAAGGCCTGGAAAATAGATTCAGAGTCTTGGTAATTTAAGGTTAGGAGAGGTACTTGATATAAGTATAGAAGACTAAATGTTTTAAAATGATCCATATTTGTTTCAGTTTTGACAGTAATACTTTGTAATTCTATAGAGCTTTCAAGATCTCACACTATCCTTATTAGATTGCAAAATGGCAATCATTCCTTTTGTAGAAACAGAGGAGGTTCAGTAATTTGCCCAAGCTCAATGTAGAAATTTGTGGCAGAACCTAGCTGTCTCAGCCCGTAGGCCCATACCCTAACCACAAAACAGTTCTTTCTAAGGCAGCATAAGTATCAAAAAAAAGGAGAGGGCTGGGATACAACTGTTCGAGCAATATGCATTACAATTACAGAGAGCTAGATTTGTATAAAACAGTGATGTATCCTTCATAACATCAGGGAAAGGAAGAAGAAACATTCTGGTTTCTCTACCACAACTGAATGTTCATCATAATAAATCAACAGCAGCAATAAATCAAGTTTTCAGCCTGAATCTATAAATGTCTTTTTCTGAGGTGTCTCACTTGCTCGATTGCAAAAATATCCCTTATTCTGGAAAATCATTTATGAAGAGCCAAGTGCATGCTTCTTGTACTATCTGGAGGCTATTACAATCAGGGTTGTGAAACAACAATTATCAGAGCAGGTGTATCCTGCTGGTCATTTCTAACCAGTGTCATAGATTTAGGGGTTTAATAAGATTAATTTATGTATCAGTAATGTGGTTATGGTATTTAACCATATGTTGAAATATATGGAGCTTTGAGTAAACTGTCCCCAACACATGAGAAAATTCAACCATTGTTCTGTATCCAGTCTAAGAAAAATGGGTTTGCATTTGAGACTATTATAACCCTTGTTCACCTATTTACTTTCATGCTTATTATACATCTCCTGCCAAGTCTGAGCTCTCTTCTTGATACTCCAGTGTCAAAGCTTTCACTCTAAAACATATCCCCTGTTGTTATCCCACCATTCCCAAAGCATCACTTCCCTGACAGAAACATCTGTGATGTATTTCCTGGAATCGTGTTCAAAACCAGAAATGTGGCATTATTAACGTGCTGATATTTTACTAAACAGAGAGATGGCAATTAATTGGAAGAGGCTTTTGTGTGTTGTGCTGCCAAGAGAAGCAGAGACAGATTAAATAATGAATATGTCACCTCACAGTGATTGAACAATCTGAAAATGTTCTGTTCAAATGCAATAAGAGTGTAAAGCAATGAAGCATATTCTTTAGTCTAAGACTAATATAGGACAGAGTCAGTGAGTTAACCTTTAAAAAAAAAAGTTGAAAGCCTTCACTGACCAATATTATTATAGTATCAGGGTATTGCAGCATAGGTGCCAAAAGCATCTAGTTTCACTGTGTTTTTCACATATTCAGACCACTTACAAAATTACATGTATTTATATAACAACTTGTGGGGCAGTTGCTCATGAGATAACCACATCCTGGCTAATTAAATTTGGAGGCGCAGCCTCATTGACTATACAGCACTCTTTCTGCTAATGCTGCTCTACAATGCTCTTATTCAAATCACCTCAGCCCATGTAAGCTCAAAAAGAGAGCTTCCTCCTAGGTTTTTGAGATCTTAAGTTACTACTAACATCTGTATTGAGGCAGCACCTAATATGTGGAGGTAATTTAGAAATGAAATAGGAAAGTCGAAGTGATTCCAGTGCAATAAATGATAGATCATCTTTGTGCATCCTAGGCTGACCCGAGGCCTCACCTATGGTAATGCTGAGCATTGGGTTAGGTCATTATCTGCCTCTTATTAGTCTTTGGCTTAATTTTTTTTAAATGGTGTAGCCAGATAGAAGCCACTCCAGAACTAAAACTGGTTCTCTGTCAGGCACATTGGCTTTCAGTATTAAAAAAACTGAAAAAAGTACAGAGTCTAGGGTAGGAACAGAAAGTAAGTATAGAGCTAAGGTTTTAGGCAATAGATGCTGGAGTCTGATCTTCCTGTTTCACAGAATTTTGAAGACCACAGAATAAATTGATGCCAGTGAATTTGTCCACTGTCCTGGATATTCCCATCTTTAAAGTGTCCTCTTGCTGCTCTACACTTAGTGTGGTGTTGTCTTCACTTAGACAACATGTCTTGCTTCTGACACATGAAGTATAATTAGAGAGACCATGACTCCTCAAAAACCTTTGGGAAAAAAATTTCTTTTGAAACATTTTCTTCTAGATTGCTTTCTGAATTTCATTTAGTCCCCATTACAAAGAATAACTGTGTGAAAACAGGCTCTTTATGAAAAGAGAGCAGAAATTCATTGATATTTTTTCCTTCTCTGCTTGAGTTAAAAATACTTTATGATATCATAACTGATTGATGATGAATGATTACTTCATGGAATTGTACAGAAAGAACTCAAACTTACTCTAATTTCTGTACATCAGAAACAAGGCCCATACAGTGACCTCAATGCTTTATCACACTGAAGTTATCGTATTTAGAATTCCCTCCATAATTCAACAATCAGAGCTGGAATCTAGACCTTAATGAAGCTCCTTGTTTTTTTAGATTGATGAGGGGTGCTCACGAAGAACATCTTCCTAACAGCCAAACACCAACAGGGACAGAAAAGGCAGCTTCAGCTCATAGTATGAATGCTGCATTCATAACTGCTTACTAAGCATTTGATCCTGCACCATCTGATCCTGACCCAGCACACTTTAAGCACATGAATTGTCTTATTGACATCAGTGGGGTTGCTTAAAGGTAAATACGTTCTCAGCAGTTCACAGGATCAAGTCTTAAGAAGGTTTGGTTGAAGAATAGTGGGCTAAAAGGGAGCCCAATGCTAAGCCATACTGAGTTGTTCTCATGTCCTCCTGAGTCAATGCCTCATGGGAGTTACACCCTAGATGGACCCTTAGTTATAATAATAGGTAAAGGAATGCCTGTACTCAAGACCCAAATACTTCCCGTTTACAGTGTTTTTTATTTATATAGTATTGCATTTTAAAGCAGAGAGTGATGTCACTGCAGAAGATCGTCATAAAAATACTGCCGCAACAGACATCTCTTTCAACAGATGCCTGGTTGACTCACTTTCACAGCTGCAGCAAAGTATTCCAATCTGTTTCTGGAGAGCAATCTTGCTTGTGAAGTCTTTAATAGGACACTTTGACCGTAGGGGAATGCAGCCGCTTTTCATTTCTTGTGGCAGTCAGAAAGTTTCATTGAATATTTCTGAGCTCTCAGTCTCTTCCAAACAAATGCTGAATTTCCTGGCTCTCTTCCCTAAAATCTGGTCTGAGTTTCTGCTCCTGTCCTGCCTCAAATTACTGTATGCACACAAAAAAACCTTTAAATCATTCTTATTTAAATACATTTTTAACTTCTTTCCTTAGCTTTGTGAATATTTACATGTAGTTGTTTTTTGTCTAAAGTTTTTGTCCTGAACACATT
The DNA here is from genome assembly GCA_037349315.1 of Chelydra serpentina. Classification (NCBI taxonomy): domain Eukaryota; kingdom Metazoa; phylum Chordata; order Testudines; family Chelydridae; genus Chelydra; species Chelydra serpentina. The sequence goes on from JBAIAC010000048.1 coordinate 26,742,151, forward strand.
ACCAGGCTCCAAAGAAGCTGAAACAAAAACATCAATCTTTTAACTATTAGCGATGCAATACTGCCAACTAGAGGAGCTGTATCTAACAAGTTCTTGTCTCATGGACCACATCAGTATTCTTTGAGGGTTTGTAAAGATATAAATATTGAAATTCCATATTTGCTCAACAGGAATGCCAACCCGCCAAACTCCCAAATATATTGGTGCTTGCCTTTATTTTTCTGTAGACTTTTGTTACCTCAGTAAGTCATATATGGAGTAGAAACACCACAAATTCTGTTATTCACTCAAAATTTCCACGATCTAGAAATGCAAATAATACCACAAGATAGTGTTATTTTCCGCCACCTACAAGAGTCACTAAAGCATTAAATAGCTTGTGAAGAAACAACACTGCTGGGATTACATACTGAAACCTTCACCTAGCCCCGATATACTCACAGTTAAAATCATTTGTAATCTATTCAGACTACTCACATATTCGGCCCAATCCTGCAGACATTCCACATGCAGGATGGCTGCACGATTACAACAAAACCCACTTGAATAATGCTTTATATCTTCCAAGCATAAACCTTAGGCAATATCCACAAACACCCTTTGAAAAAGATAGTAGTTCACTTTTAAACTGGAAATATATGAAATTGGGTACAGACAACATATACCCAAAGAGAAAGGGGTTTAATAATCACCTTGCTGCATTTGATTCTTCAATTTATACAAACTTACTGTATCATTGCATTAGAACAGATTCAGTATGATCAATGCTTCTAGGTTTTGTAGTCTTTGTAGTGGACTCGATTGTGGCTCACCATTACATAGCAGCTCAATGCAGGGGGAAATAAAGCCATATGGCCTACTTAAGGGTCTAATTGCAACCACTGGACTTAGATAATACAGGGGCTGCTTCCAAACTGCTCCCTCCAGAAAGCATAATGGCTCAAGGAAGCAGGTGGAATTATAGCACCATCCATTCACCTCTACACCAGGCACCAGAGCTGGTTTGCCATGGGATGACAGAAGCCCATTGATGGTTCACTACTCTGTGTCAGCAACTCGTCACGCCTGGCACACTCACTACACCTCACACACTGTTGGCATAATTTGTATCTAAAAGGCGTCATGTAAGGTATTATATACAAACTGTTAACACGCAGGTCCCCAAAATAATGGTGTTATGTATGTAAGGTAGTGGTGGGCAACCTGCGGCCCATCAGAGTAATCCACTGGCGGGCCACCAAACCTTTTGTTTACATTTGCACGGCCGGTGGCCACGGTTCACCATTCCCGGCCAATAAGAGCTGCGGAAAGCAGTGGCCAAGCCCTCACCACTTTCTGCAGCTCCCATTGGCCGTGAACCGTGAACCACAGCCACTGGGAGCTGCGGGAGGCTGTGCAAATGTAAACAAACGGTCTGGCGGCCCGCCAGCGGATTACCCTGACGGGCCATTGCCCACCACTGATGTAGGGGGTGTGTAAAAAGTTATATATATATATGTGCTTGGCCATCAAATGCATAAACCCAGTCCATCCTAGACAAAGGAACGCATATTTCCTTATCTGACCAGCCTGGCCATCAGGAAGAGACAATGAAAGTAAGTCTACATGTAAGGTAGACAAAGCACTTAAGCTAATAAGTGAAGGAAGAAGATAGCATGGCATCTATCTCCTAGCAGGAGAGAGAGAAGTTCCATCTGGGTTTACTTTTCAAAGAACACATTTCAAAATTTACTGGACTGTAAAAAGAAGGGGAGAGAACCCCTAAGTTATCCTTTACCTGAGGACTCCAGTGTATTTGGTCCTTGCTAAAGAACAGGCCGGCCATGCTGGAAGAATGACTATGGTGAGAAAAACTTCTTGGAATGAAAGACTCTTTGTTAGGTTGAGTTTCAGTCTTAGACAGGTATTTTTTTACTTTTGGTTTGTTTTTAACCATTTCTGTCCTCATTCCTTATACTTGATATCACTTACACCTATGTCCATGTCTTAATAAAGTTATTTTACTTTTACCATAAACCAACTCGATGCTTTGAGTGCAGGGTTTGTCAACTCAGTAAGCCTGTTGTGTACCATCTCTTTCAAAGGAGCAGAGAACTTAATACAGTTGTGTGAGCGTTCAAGTGAGAGGGAGTGGACACTGCAGAAAGAGGTTACTCTTTGTGGTGAAAGCCTGATTGAGACCTGCATGCTTGTATGCTGGCTGTTGGAGTCAGGGCTGTGAGCACCCAGAGTTGGAACACAGGTGATGACCGAACCCTTTACTGGTCTGGGTGAACCCCGGAGCATCACAGCTGCTGTCCTTACAATGTAAGTGTAGCAGTGTGTGTTTTCTCATGCACACGAGGGAGACCCTGGGAGATGGGGAGAGGGATAGAATGCCTCCTAGTGCTTCCCTGGAGCAGCGCTGCCCCATGCCACACCTTAGTACTGCTCAGTGATATTAGCATGATCTAGTCCTAAGAATATTAATCCCAATCTAAATAAACTTGCCCCTCCCCTAGTGATATTTTACAGGACTATTTTACAGTGATATGTGAAAGTCCAACATCCTAGAAAGCTCTGGCTATAGACAATGAGCACTGGCTGAATCTATTAGAGCTGCTCGAGTAATATTAAATACAGCATCTGGCAACTTGTCTTTTTTATGCTAAAGAGGTTAGTCAACTACATCCATAGATGACTGGATCCTATCCATCAATACACATTTTCAGTAATGCGTTCCATTTTTTCCTTATATTCATCCATCCCAAGTATCTGTAAAAGGAGCTGGAAGCTTTGGGAGGCCTAAAGTGAGTGGAAAATAATCTTATTCGGCAAAAGGAAGCGGATGGAAAGATGGCAGTGAGTCAGGGAACCTTAGAACTTCAGAGCAGCTGAGAAAGAGGCAGAAAGTAACCCTGGGGAGATTAAGGAAACAAGGTTTGCGAGGGCTACACTGCAGGATAGTTCAAAGATGAGGGAGTCAGAGTGACCCAAAGCAGCAGACAGACTGGAGAGGGTAGGAGATGACGACAGTATTGGAACAAGATGAAGGCTAAGATGTGAGCCAGGGGAGCTTAGGCATTAGGCTGGGAAACAGAGTCAAGTTTACAGCCAATATAACCCACTGAGAAGAGTAATTCAAAAAGTGTTCTTCCAGTTATGATGTTAGGCTTACTGTAAATAATTGTTATGGAAAGTAACTAGAACACAAACCCAACAAAGAACAGTTATTCAGTAGGAACAAAACCACTGTGGCTCAGAACTAGCAAAACTTTTATTTTAATCATTCTAGCATCACCTGGAGCACTCTTAAAAAAAAAAAAGTTCACATCTGTTGTGAATCATCTTGTAATGCCAGAAGTGGAGTTTCCACAATGGTGAACGGGCCCTTAGGGGAATGCAGGGAGTGGGGGGGAGCATATGATATCTAGTTTTCATTCAACTACTTTATTGAGATGAATCAGAGATTTTCTGGTTGTCATTCAGAACCCTAAGGCAAGTACACACTTTCACTGATGAATGGATGGAAAAACCCTGCAAGTTAGTGTGCAGTATTCTTGGGTTGTTCTGAAATCTGATCCTCCACTGTGTTGTTTTAAAATACATTTTACCTGATTACGATGTTATTAATGACCGGACGCCAAGAGATGATGCACACCTGCTGTTACCACTGCCATCAGTGGTCACTGTGAGTGCTCAGCATCTCTGAAAAAAATCCGACCATAAATGTTTTAGGAAGTTTTCTGATCCTGATCAGTATATAATCTGTCTGGGCATTGTGCTCTGTAGTCTAGTTATTTAACTAAGGTGTTTCAAATATCTTTTAAAATGCATATATATGTTGGGAGTTATTAAAATATTTTGGATCCCTATGTAGAAGTATATAGAGATATTTGAGATATAGAGAAGTCTATTTGAGAGAGCAGTATTGAATTACTGCTTCTACTCCAGCTGGGCCCTGAGCTCCTCACCTCCCACAAGCTAAGCATGATTGGCCTGATTTGTTACCTAGGTGACAGACTTCCTTTCTGGGTGAAGCACAAATTAGGGTTTGAATAGTGCTGCCAAATCATAGAATCAGCTCCCAGACAATACTCAGCCATGATGGTGGGAGACACTGTCCTGTTGGAGGGGCCATCTTTCAGATAAGACAAAGCCAGGACCTTCCTCTCCACTTGTGGTCAATACCACACATGTTGTAAGGGCAAGAGTGTTAATCTTTGTGCCTTTACTGAATTACTACTTGGACAGTACTACTTGGATAGTCAGCTACCAACCACTGTAGTACTCTACAGTGGTTTCAATGGAAAATAATATTCATCTTCACTTACTTGCTGTCCCAAACTGTTGTGTAGTGCGGCTTGGTGCTGTTCAGCCACTGATGCGTTTCCCCACAGATGCAGATGCATTTCACTGACAAGCAAAGTAGTCCTTGTGTACAGTTTGTCTATATCAACTTGCCAGACCTTTGGGGATGAAAAGCGATATATGAAAGTGCAGAATTACAGTATCATCACTTCCGTGAGAAGCTATAAATGTGCAAGTGTTTAAAGATTACAGAAATAAGAGATGGTAATGAAATATCTGTCATCTGTTAATTATTCACATGTGACTCTAAAATACTTGTCTTCCTACAGATAAAGCTGAGAGCCAGGCCATAACATTATCAGCGTACAAAGTTAATATGATTGTATTAGTAGTTTAGCATCTTCAGTTCTATAGCTCAGTGGATTGGCCTTTAGAAGTTACGATACAGATGCAAGTCGTGCTGTGCATTTTGACGAATAGTGATGTGTGCAGGGAAATATTCTGCGTCCAGTTTTCACCCCCATAGTCTGATGGTCCCTCATTCACCATCCCCCAAATCCTCCTTAGCCCATATCCAATTCTCAGTTTTATACAGTTATAGCTCCAGGGGGGCCAAGCCATGGATCAGGACCCCACTGTGCTAGGCTCTGTACAGACACAGAACAAAAAGATGGTCCTTGCCCCCAAAAAGTTTACTGCAGTTCAGTTCCACTATTAGTAAATCCAAGGCCAGATTCGCTCATAGGCTTGGCTGCTTTGGACTCCTCCAGTGAGGCAAAACCACTATAAACTCAGTGTAACCAGCCACCTAAGTCAAGTGTATAGTTGCTTTGCACCAGCAGAGTGACACAAAGTAGCTGGAGCACCCAGGTCAATGTGTTCTCTAGTATTTATGATGGTCTTCTAGCAATGAGATGCGGAAGTACAACAGCAGGAAAAGAACATTCAGCGATTGGACTCACAGGATGTCAAGTGGAAATAGAACACTTTTGGTTATATACATCTGAATGGTACCAGAGGAAATAGACCCTTCTCCATGAAAGACTAATACACCACATTGTGATATTCACTAATAAGAGCTTTAGTAGATGTTATTTAGCAGTGATTAAACGATTTCACAAACATTCATTTCTGCGGTTTTCACTAGAGAAGTTTAGTAACCACCAAAAATAAGTCTGGTCTTCTCTAATGTTGCATAAACAGTCCCAGTAACAAGATCATTTTTTGGTATTTGTTATTTATTTTTCAGGATCATATTTATGCCTTCTTGTTTCTCAAGACTTTGAAAAGTGATACTCCTGAAACTTTCCACTTACTCCGTTATGTTAAGAATGTCTCTAGCTTGATTTAAATTGAAAACTAAATATACAAAAACCAGATTCAGAAACTAAAACTGTTCTCAGTTTAACTTTACCCAGATTGAAAGCCCAAAGACATTTGACTTCAGTCTTTGTAAATAAGACCAAAACCTCAGATTTCTTACAAGACCACTAATCATTTGAGTTTAGATTTCAACCTTCTAAAGTAAAAGAATAGGAAAAACAAATACCAAAACATAATGTCAGTACTTGTATTTTAAACACATTGTAAAACTATTCACCTAACTGCTTGTGCAAACCTAATTCTCAAGAGACGGCCTTACTAAATTTTTAAGAGCACTATAACAGGTGTATGTTACAAATTAACACTACAGTCTGTGTTACTTTAGTGACTCAGTAAATTAAACAAAAGTATTTCCTGTATAGCTCTATAAGTTTTTTCCAGTTGGTTTCTCAGCAGGTGGATGAGAGGGATAATTTGGCTTGGGAGTTGTTTTTAGCATTTTCTTTGGTGTTAATGACCATACAGCATGGTTTGCTGGGCAGGGTGAAGAACAATTCCCTCTTTGTACATGCTGTTTTCTATGACTACTACTTTCTCTCTGAGAATACATTCAGACATGTCTGCCATCTAGGTCAATGAGCTGCTGAAGCGGGAAGTTCACTTAGCTGTAACTGGCCCTTAAGGGCAAAAGGCTGTGAGCCAGGCACAAGGGGTGCAAGCAGCCTCTCTACTTGCACAGCCCATGTAATATGGACAATTTGTAATCAAAGCCCCTAATTCTATTCTGCTCCTTCCCTAGTATTCTTGGGGCGGTCAGCCAGCCCAAGGTTGATTAACAGTGGTAAGTATTGTTTGTTAGGTGTACACTGCCCTACCTGTGCATTCTTACTAGGGTTACAGTAGAGTTTGCAATGTACTAGGGCTAAGTGATACATAGCAAATTGGGATTCAAATATCAATTGAAAGTCAATGGGAGTTGGGTGCATAACTCCATTAGGAGTTTTTAAAAATCTAGGGTGAAATCTTGGTCCCATTGACGTCAATGGCAAAACTCCCATTAACTTCAATGGGACCAGGATTTTATTCCCATGATAAAATGAGCAATGGCATACATTGGCCTCAATGAAATTATCTTTATGGGACAACTCAGAACTGAGAAGTAGAAGAAAAAGCTTCACATGGGAGTTACATATCAGTGGAAGCATGAACTGATCATTCCCTTCTCTTTCCTTCATCAATTATTGTAATGCATTTTCTTTTCCCTTTATAAACCTGATTTCTTTTAAACATCATCAAGGAAGCTCATTATCACCTATTTACAAAACAATGGGTCAAGCAGTTGTTTTTCAGCTGTTAAAGAAATGCAGTCAGTTTTTAGCCAGACTCCACTGAAAGTTTCTCATTGCTTGCGTGGCTCTACTGTATCAGCAGATGGCGCTATCCACTTAAGTAATGAAATCATTGATCTTATTTAGAAACAAATTCACCACTCCTTCTCCCCTACCTCTTTCTTTTCAAGTTAAAGTACTAAAAAAATGAGCCCTCAGCTATGGCTTGAACAAAATCCGCTAAGAAACAGGAAGAAAAATCATTCTGGCAAGTTGAATGATCTTGTGAAATAAGAACTGTTCAAATTTGAAAGATATTCAAAATCATAGGTTTCAGAGTAGCAGCCGAGTTAGTCTGTGTCAGCAAAAAGAACAGGATTACTTGTGGCACCTTAGAGACTAATACATTTATTTCAGCATAAGCTTTTGTGGGTTAGAACCCACTTCATCAGACGCATGGAATGGAACATACAGAAAGCAGATATTTATACATTCAGAGAAACATGAAAAGGTGGAAAGACCTATGCCTATAGAATATCAAAATTAAAAACTGTTTTAAAAATGTAATGTCTCTTTATATTAGTGTAGTGCTACTGTACTACACATCCTGTTCATTTCCATGGTTTACACTATCTAGTCAGATATTTATAAAGAACCTAGCCTCTGTGATATCCTATAAGTGTAAAAAGAGGGATCAGATGTGAATTTTTCAATTGTGCATGGAAAATAGAAGGGTGGAGTGCTTTAATATGCAAAAACAGAATAAGAGACTTCTGGTATCATTTTAATCAAATGATTAATCAAATGACAGTCACAACTGAAGATGACAGAGGGATCATATATTTTGCATTAAGAAGATAAGCAATGGCTTCTGACAAAACAGCACATAGCAGAGAGAAATCATCAGGTTTTGTGGGGGAGAGTTTTCCAGAAGTTGTTTGGTACCCTGACTTTATAATGTGAATTAACTGAGTGAAACAGTGCAAGAATAAAAGTTACACAACCCAGCTGTGCACGGCATGGCAGTTTAATGGCATAGGCTTAATGCAGAAATTACTGGGAGAGGGTCTTTGGTCTGTGTTATGCAGGCGATCAAATGGGATGATCATAATGGTCCCTTCTGGCTTTAATCTCTATGACTCTAGAACTGTATACAACCTAACCAAGGAGCTGAGGGACTTCAGTATGAGGCAAGATGGGAGTGGAGAAAACCTGAGTTCTCATTTTAGTGGTGTCATTGCCTCACTGCGTAGCCTGGGGCAAGTCACTTCACTTTTCTGCCTCTCTTTCCCTAACTGTAAAATGGGGATAGCATCACTTACCCATCTCCTGAATTAGAGGTTTTGTGAATTTTAACCAGCTAATGTCTGGACCGGATTTTGAACATATGAAGCTCTATATAAGCATTAGGTTATACTATTCTCTCACTATATAAAAATGACAACATTCAATTCAAAGGTCACTTTTTAAGGTAGCATTTCACAAGGAATCCCTTAGATGGGTCCATACTCATCTAAACCTTCCTTAAATTGTTACTCAGACAATGTATAGCAGTTCTATTTTCCCGTCACTTTCAAGCAACTCTCCTCTTCCTAACAGACTACCTTATGTGTGCCTTATTCAGACTTATTTATAGTCTAGTTATGGCTTAGTTACCATATAACATATTCACATGTATTCTGATTTTAGAACTGAATAGGTGCAGCATTTGTATATTTATAATACATTTCTAGTCAGCTGCTACCTTCCTTTAGGGCATGGGGGTGGGGGGCTTCAAAATACCTCCCTCTCCACTTCACCTTATATGTATACTATCCAGCCTTAGTGGTTAAAAGCCCAAGTCTTGACAGGGCAGTCAGCACAAGTACACGTTCAGTGTAAGGATTTGATATCTGGCAGGTAATTGCTGCTGCACCTGTACTAGTCATTGTTTGATATTTAGCTAAGTCCAGCTGACAAGCTGTGATGGAAGGCTGGCTCTGCTTGTACGAGCTCCATTTTCAAACTCACACAGACCTGAATGTTGCATATATACAATAGTAGCAGGTTAGAGGGTTCCACCTCATGAGCAGTGACTGGATTTAGAAACTTAAGGCACCTAACATGACTCTCTCTAACATTCAAGTCAATTCCCGCCAGTGTCCGTTAGGACAGTGACATCCTTGAGACGGGTCTCTCTATATCTGACTGACATTTCCCTGTCCTATTGGAATCAGCACACAGACTGCCAAAACTGTACTCAAGCAAGAGCTTTTAAAGCCTGTTGAAAGCACAGAAGTGTCAGAAGCTTGTGGCTAGAGAATGGGATTCAGAGTCAAAAAATATGGGTTCTGCTCCAGGCTCTACCAAGAACTTTCGTGCCATTGGGCAAGTCATGTAGCCTCTCTGCCTGAGTTTCCCCATCTGTAGAATTGAGAAAACTATATTTACCCCACAGAGGTGAGGAGACACTGAATTAATTCAATAGTTCTAAAGTGCTTCAGGATCCTCAGACGAAAGGTGCTAAAAGAGCAGAAGTGTTATAGAATTGTGCCTGTGCCATGAAAGTGGACCAAGTGGGTGGAGGGAGATAAGGAGAAGCCAAAAGGTGAATAAGGCGAACAAGTACTTCCAGCTCCTGACTGATCACAATCATGTTTGTTATATGCCAAAAATATACATATTTATCTTCTGTGCTCCTGGGCCTGTATTTACTGGTTGCACATGAGAAACAGGCCTGACTGTGTAGGATATATAGGCAGGAGCACAGAAGATGTCTGACAGGGCAGATGCCTGATAACGTAAGCAGCTTTGCATTTAGCCATCTCCAGTTATAATTCCATCTGACTGAACTACTATGCCTTGAATCCCAACAACGGTAGAATACCTGCAGGAGGTGTGGAACAATTCTGTCAAATCTAGCCAGCAACATACTTAAATGTACTTACAACATTTTTCAGTCCTATTTTTCCCCAAACAGTTCTTTAATTACTAAGCAATTTGTAGTAAGATGGACAGTAAGACATACTGAGGCTTTGTATGATTTTATGTTTGGCATTCCTGGTTGATTACACTTTTAAAGTGTAAATCAAGGTAGCTCAGAGCTTTGGATGGATGCCCTTTGGTGTGAAGGTTCTTTATCCCAAAATCTAAATGAACACATAAAATAAAGCTATTTGTTTTAAAACAAAATTTGCATCCTATTTTCTAACCAGTCCACATTCTCTTTGTATTTGATCCTTAAGGTAGTGAAAATATTGTGTAATTAAATGCAAAAATACTTGGAATACAAACTTCTGTGCGCTCAATCACAAATATTAAAGATGGCTTTTGTATTCACAATAAGTCACATTTTCATAGCTTAGTGCAAAAATAGTTGTTTCACTTCAACTGCAAATAAGGAGAAAATACATGGGTGGTGATACCAACTAAAAAGCAAACTTTCCAAAGGGAAATTCTATAAAACAAAGATGTAATTTTTCCAGAGCTTTTTTTGATCATCTATGGAAGTCCTCATGTGATAGTTTCAAACATCAATGAGCTATAACTAGGGATGGGCCAAAGTAGCAGAGCTAAAAGCTAGAGCCAAAATTCAGTTGAGAGAGAACTGGAGGAAATCATTTTGGTAGAAGACACATAATCTTACACCAGTTACTACAATATAGATCTCATTAATATAAAATGTCAGAGAAAGAATCCAGTTGTATTAGAATTAGAGAGATTGCTTCTGATGTATCTGGATTTCTATGCAAAAGCTGCACCTGAGCAGATAAAGATAACCTAGGTAATTCCTTTTGTATTCAAGGACAATGAAGCACTTCTACGTTTGTCAAGCTGGGTGAAAATTATTTTAGGCAGCATGTCTAAAAAAACCTCCTATCGTTAAACTTTAACTTAAAGAAACAATATAATCCTTAGATTCATGATTTTAAGTAGCATTCTGTTTTCCTCCTAAATTTAAAGAAACAAGTTTCCTTCATTTGTTAATTACATTCCTCCATACAAAGTAACTCTTATGTCTTCTATTAACTTCATATCTAATCTGCCAGCACCAGTGAACCCAGCCATTCATTGGGAACAATAGCACATACAGTTTCATCTTTCACTGATGGTTTCTTTTTTCACTGGACTGAGGCCAGACCCAAACTATTTGGGGGGAAAAGTCACAGACACACACAAGTCACTATTTATTTTGAGTCCCACTATGATGACACCTGATACAAGCCAAGATGGAGAGAAATTTGAGTATTTAGTGTACAAGCATGAGAATTCACAAGAGTAAAAAGTTAAAGGGGAGGGCAAAAGGGGTGTGGGAAGAAAAAAAAATTCTTGGTTTCTAACTGGTTCTTGTTGTTTTTGCAGGTGAATACACTCTTGTTGCTATGCTCATAGAACTGTGCAAGTCAGATATTCGTGTGTGTATAAATCACACCCATTTTTAAACTAACCACTTCCAGAAAAAGGAACTTTTATCAACAGAACTGATCAGCTAAGGTGAGCAAACAGCATTTACATGTATTTATTTAGTAGTGAATCTATGTTATCTATAATGTATATAATCTACCTATAATGTGCATGCTGATGGGGAAGAAGAATAAAAGCGGTTTACTGGCCAAAAAAAATTCTTCTAAAGGGAATATGTAACAGGGAAGTGGGGCTGATTTCAAGGGTGTGTCCTATAACTAATTCACAGTTTAAACCAGCACACTGGCACTGGATCTCATAATATCAAAGATGGATTTATAAGCTTCATCCATCAACAATGGTGGCAATTTTCTTTCATAGAAGCCATCCTGGGCTTTCTTTATGATGATTTTCTGGAAAAAAAAGTTATTTAAGCGCGAGAAAAATATTTCTGTTGGCCCAGAGCTAAAAAATTGTGATTATTTCCTGGGATTTCTTGACTGTAAGAAGCATCTTATTTATCTTGAAGCAAATTACTGATTTGCACATTTCACAGCTGTTCTATCATCAGAAATCTGAGATTGTTTCACCAAGCCACAACCATTAATGTTTTCATAGCACTTTGAAAATATAAAACAAAATATAAGTGACAGGTTTTAGTATTAATCTTTGATAGGTCTATCTAATGCTAAGGATTAACCCCCACATGCAATGGCTACAAGGAATATTTTTTGTTGAGTTTATACTGTAGATTACAGACTTACAATTTTAATGGCCATGGGTAGTGATCTGCACAGCCCCAAAGAGAATTTGGGATTGATTTTCTGTTCCCAATAATTTTTCAGTCCCAGGGTTAAAGCAGTAGTCTTAGTCCCTCTTTGTGAAGCAGTGGGAGACCTCCCATTTCTCAGCTTCTAGCCCTTCAGCAAGCTAAAGAGCTCCAAAGGGGTTCTCATCCATTCCTGAATGGAGGGAGGGTATCTGCTACACATAACATTGAGGGTGGGGTATGTAAGACAAAGAAAAAATGTAGGACTCTTAAAGACCCAGAAGAAACAACTACTATGGATCAGGGTTGGGAGGGAAAATATTATGGTGACTGTACCGATTGTTTTAGAAGCCTAGAGGAGTCTCTTAATAGTTATGGAATCCTTAGGAGAGGATAACACTTGCAAGTATGTGGTTTTGTTTTGTTCTAAGCATCAAATTCTATTGTGGCCCCTTTGAAGAGAATCTGTTTTTTGTGTTGAGACTGACAGGTGTAGGAGAACCAGTACTGGAATGCACCTGCCAGAACTGGAGTTGGTAACAGTGATACATGTGGCATGGGAGGGCTTGAATATAGGCAGTGTAAAAGCCCCGCAAACTTTTCATGACTGCCCGTCCTGAGATGGTGTTGTGGCTATTACACTGATAGCATTCAGTCTTAGTTCGTCCTGGTGAAATTCCACAATGAATGTAGCTACTGAGTTCAAATTTAAGGTATACTCTATTACAACAGGCTTAATCCTGGCTTGGTCTGGTTTTTTTCATTTTTAGTCAGAGGCTTCTCTCATAGACATGAAGACCAGAAAGGACCATCCTCTACTCTGACCTCCTGCACATTGCAGGCCACAGAATCTTGCCCACCCACTTGTGTAAAATTCCAACTGAATTACTGAAGTCCTCAAATCATGATTTAAAGACTTCAAGTTACAGAGAATTCACCATTTACAAGAATACACCATTAATCCTACTAGTGACCCATACCCCATCTTGTAGAAAAAGGCAAAAATCCCTCAGGATTTCTACCAATCTGACCCAGGGGAAACCGCAAATATGGTGATCAGTTAGACCCTGAGCATGTGAGAAAGACCCAGGAGCCAGATGCATAGTAAAGAATTCTCTGTTGTAACTCAGAGCCCTCCCCATCTTGTGTTCCATCCCTGGCCTTTGGAGATATTTGCTAGTAGCAGTCACAGATGGGCCACATGCCATTGTAAGCAGTGTCATCATACCATCCCCTCCATAAATGTACCAAGATCAGTCTTGAAGCCAGTTAGGTTTTTTTTCTCCCACTGCTCCCCTGGGAAGGCTGATTCCAGAACTTCACTCCTCTGATGGTTAGAAACCTTTCTGTAATTTCAAGCCTAAACTTATTGATGACCAGTTTATATCCATTAATTCTTGTGTCAACATTGGTGTTTAACTTAAATAAATACCAGGGTGGGGAAGAGCTAGCCCTTTGATTTATTTATAGTGGGAACTGGATTTATAGCAAGAATGGGAAAATTTTAGTTTATTATTCTCAAAGATTGTGTTATTATGCATAAAGCACTGCCACTAAAATTAGCATCACAAGTGATAGTGAGCCAATACAGAGATTTAATTTTCTCTTCTGCAGCATGCAGTTCTACAAACACTGCATACTTTGCCAATGACATTCAAACAACACATGGGGCTTTGGAGATACAATACTTAGCAATGATCGAACCAGACCAGAGGGGGAATGCACCATTCTTTTAAAACAGAAATTCTAACAAGGTTTTGTTTGCACAGATTTTGCCCTTCTCACTTCTAATCAGAAGCAGAAATCATGACGTTTCATGAGTGGCTATCCTCATACGAGTTTTGCCATAAACAAAAACATGTAGCCCTAGAATACTGCAATTTCCATGAAATTTTCTGAGTTAAGATATTCAGAATTTTGGACAAAGGTCAGACCGACACTCAAACTTTCAAATACTTTTCTCAGTGGAAGCACTGATGTTTTTTCATTTTTAAAAGCAATTTATAAAAAAAATGTAGTTATAAATGTGTTTTTTAACTTTGTAATTTTAAATTGCAAAAATGTTTGTTTGTTTTCTGGAAAATCCCTTCCTGATGTTTTTTCAATGTGTCTTGTTACAGCGGAGTCTACCAAAAGACAAGCTTTTTGTAATTTCAGCTAACTTTTTTGGAAGGGACATCATCTATAGTTGGAGCACAAAACCTACTGTCAATAGAAATGTTCCCATGCCATTAGGTTTTATTATTATTAATTCCAACAATACAGTCTGGGAAAGGGAGAAAACAACCCCAGAAGCATTGTCCTGCCATGTTTTCAACCCAATAATTATAATATTAGACTAGTGCATGACAACTGAAATGTGAAATTGAATAGAAATGAATGTGAAATGGATTCATTTTTCACTGTACAAAACTATAGTAGTAACTCTATATTGTTCTCCAGGTATATTTCTGACAAATCTGCAGTATGCTTACGTATCTAGGGTAGGCCACCTGGACTCTGGACTATTGTCATCAAGCAAGTCCATTGTTTCCAGAAACAAACAAACAGTCCTTCTGGTGTAGATTGTTAGAACGCTAGTAAAATCATCTTCCAGATTTGTAATTTGTAATGAACCCACCCAACTAAAAAGGTTCCTTCATTTTCCAGTTTCACGGCTGCATTGAAAGGGGCTTTCTTAAAGAGATAATGATGCATTCAGCATTGGCTTTGTCACTCCTGCTAATTGCAGTCTCTTCCAATCTCGCGATGGCAATCAAAAAGGAAAAAAGAGCTCCCCAGACGCTGTCAAGAGGTGCAGTATGTTCACTTTATTTCATTGTTTAGTTAATATAAAATGCAACCACATGTTTAAATTCAATATAATCTTCTATTTTAAGACAGTTGATAGAATATGATGTTTATTTTAAGTGTGCTTATTTTCTCTGAAAAGGACTATGTAAAAGAGCACTTTGTTATTCAACTGATCTACCCCTTGTGTGCATTCACTCATATCAGTTTTCTTTACCACCCCTCACCCTTATTGATTTTTTTCCTTTTAGCTCTGCAAAACCAGCAGAGCTAACAGCAAGTAGGGTTCTGTTTCTTCTTGTGCAATGAAATAATTTACACAGTTCCAATAAGTTATGCCTGCACAAACCCAATGAAGCAATGGAGTTGTACAAATAGCACTGAGGGCCTCTCTCACAGAGTGCACTCACCACTAGGGCACCTCCTCTTGGCTGCTCTGGGAATTAGCTCCACTCTGGTCTGGCAAACCTTTCCTCACCCCGTGGAACTCAGGGTATTCCTTCTTTGTGACTTAGCCCTCCAGCCAGGTCACTGTACAGTCCTCCCATTCTGGGGTTGTTTTCATTCCAGGCAGTCTTTGGCTCCATTGCCCAGTGTATGCTACTATCCCAGTGGCTGGTAGGGGAACCTGGGCCCACCTACTACTCCAGGTGCCAGGTCAGACACTCTATGTCCAGTACCTATGGTCTGCTTGCACCCAGACCCGGCTGCTGTTTCCCTGGCCTCCTTCCTATTTCTTTGCTCTCGTCCTCTAGCCTCTCCACTCTCTAGGTTTATCAGCCCAAACTCCCTTCTCCCAGGGAGTGACTGCAGACCACTTCCCCTGCAGCAGCTTTTTGCT
This sequence comes from Chelydra serpentina, assembly GCA_037349315.1. Lineage (NCBI taxonomy): Eukaryota > Metazoa > Chordata > Testudines > Chelydridae > Chelydra > Chelydra serpentina. The sequence continues at coordinate 26,757,875 of JBAIAC010000048.1, forward strand.
GCTAACTTCCTGGCTTTATACACCAGCCCTGCCCATTCCGTCTCAGCTGGGTTCCACCTTCAATCATCCTTTCAAGCTCTGTCTCTCCCTCACTTGCAGCCTATCAGGTTAATTTACTCAACCTGCCCTGCCTTGTGTGGCACATCACAGCCTCATTTTGCCTGCAGAACTGGTTACTAATAATGATGTAGTAGAAACAAATAACCCAACTTTGTCACTCCCAACGGGGGAAGGAGACCAAAGCCCCGAGGTAAGTGGGGAAGTGGGATACCGGGAGGAAGCACAAGTAGGTGAGTGCAAGAGGGGAGGGCTCCTGCCCCATACTGGAACAGCAGGACAATCAGTGAGTTATCTTAAATGCCTATACACAAATGCAAGAAGCCTGGGAAACATGCAGGGAGAACTGGAAGTCCTGGCACAGTGAAGGAATTATGATGTAATTGGAATAACAGAGACTTGGTGGGATAACTCACATAATTGGAGTACTGTCATGGATGGATATAAACTGTTCAGGAAGGATAGGCAGGGCAGAAAAGGTGGGGGAGCTGCGTTGTATATAAGCCCAGGGCTACACTAGGGGAGGGGGGTCGATCTACGATACGCAGCTTCAGCTACGTGAATAACATAGCTGAAGTCGGCGTATCATAATCGGCTTACCTGACCATGAGGACGGCGGCGAGTTGATCGCTGCCGCTCCCCCGTCGACTCCGCTTCCGCCGCTCGATGACGTGGATTTCCGGAGCCGACGGGGAGCGCGATCGGGGATCGATGAATCGTGTCTTAACGAGACGCGAAAAATCGATCCCCGATAGATCGATTGCTACCTGCCGATCCGGCGGGTAGTATGACTGCTCAGAGCTCCAGTATGAAGCTGCAGTAAAACCTGAGAGTCTCTGGATTAAATTTAGAAGTGGGAGCAACAAGGGTAATGTCGTGGTGGGAGTCTGCTACAGACCACCAGACCAGGGGGATGAGGTGGACGAGGCTTTCTTCCAGCAACTAACGGAAGTTACTAGATCACAGGCCCTGGTTCTCATGGGTGACTTTAATCACCTCGATATCTGCTGGGAGAGCAATACAGCGGTGCACAGACAATCCAGGAAGTTTTTGGAAAGTGTAGGGGACAATTTCCTGGTGCAAGTGCTGGAGGAACCAACTAGGAGAAAAGCTCTTCTTGACCTGCTGCTCGCAAACAGGGAAGAAATAGTAGAGGAAGCAATAGTGGAAGGGAACCTGGGAGGCAGTGACCATGAGATGGTAGAGTTCAGGATCCTGACACAAGGAAGAAAGGAGAGCAGTAGAACAGAGACCCTGGACTTCAGAAAAGCAGACTTTGACTCCCTCAGGGAACTGATGGGCAAGGTCCCCTGGGAGAATAACATGAGGGGGAAAGGAGTCGAGGAAAGCTGGCTGTATTTTAAAGAATCCTTATTGAGGTTGCAGGAACAAACCATCCCGATGCGTAGAAAGAAAAGTAAATATGGCAGGCGACCAGCTTGGCTTAACAGTGAAATCCTTGCTCGTCTTAAACACAAAAAAGCAGCTTACAAGAAGTGGAAGATTGGACAAATGACTACGGAGGAGTATAAAAATATTGTTCAGGCATGCAGGAGTGAAATTAGGAAGGCCAAAATCACACTTGGAGTTGCAGCTAGCCGGAGATGTTAGGAGTAACAAGAAGGGTTTCTTCAGGTATGTGAGCAACAAGAAGAAAGTCAAGGAAAGTGTGGGCCCCTTGCTGAATGAGGGAGGGAACCTAGTGACAGAGGATGTGGAGAAAGCTAGTGTACTCAATGCTTTTTTTGCCTCTGTCTTCACAGACAAGGTCAGCTCCCAGGCGGCTGCACTCCGCAGCACGGTATGGGGAGGAGGTGACCAGCCCTCTGTGGAGAAAGAAGTAGTTCGGGACTATTTAGAAAAGCTGGATGAGCACAAGTCCATGGGACCGGATGCACTGCATCCGAGGGTGCTAAAGGAGTTGGCGGATGTGATTGCAGAGCCATTGGCCATTATCTTTGACAAATCATGGCAATCGGGGGAGGTCCGGATGACTGGAAAAAAGCTAATGTAGTGCCAATCTTTAAAAAAGGGAAGAAGGAAGATCCGGGGAACTACAGGCCAGTCAGTCTCACCTCAGTCCCTGGAAAAATCATGGAACAGGTCCTCAAGGAATCAATTCTGAACCACTTAAAGGAGGGGAAGTGATCAGGAACAGTCAGCATGGATTCACCAAGGGCAAGTCGTGCCTGACTAACCTAATTGCCTTCTATGATGAGATAACTGGCTCTGTGGATGAGGGGAAAGCAGTGGATGTGCTATTTCTTGACTTTAGCAAAGCTTTTGATACAGTCTCCCACAGTGTTCTTGCCAGCAAGTTAAAGACGTATGGGCTGGATGAATGGACGGTAAGGTGGATAGAAAACTGGCTGGATGGTCGCGCTCAACGGGTAGTGATCAATGCCTCCATGTCTAGTTGGCAGCCGGTATCAAGTGGAGTGCCCCAAGGGTCAGTGCAGGGGCCGGTTTTGTTCAATATCTTCATCAACGATCTGGAGGATGCTGTGGACTGCACCCTTAGCAAGTTTGCAGATGACACTAAACTGGGAGGAGTGGTTGATATGCTGGAGGGTAGGGATAGGATACAGAGGGACCTAGACAAATTAGTGGATTGGGCCAAAAGAAATATGAGGAGGTTCAACAAGGACAAGTGCAGAGTCCTGCACTTAGGACGGAAGAATCCCATGCACTGCTATAGACTAGGGACCGAATGGCTGGGCAGCGGTTCTGCAGAAAAGGACCTAGGGGTTACAGTGGACGAAAAGCTGAATATGAGTCAACAGTGTGCCCTTGTTGCCAAGAAGGCTAACGGCATTTTGGGCTGTATAAGTAGGGGCATTTCCAGCAGATCGAGGGACGTGATTATTCCCCTCTATTCGGCACTGGTGAGGCCTCATTTGGAGTACTGTGTCCAGTTTTAGGCCCCACACTACAAGAAAGATGTGGATAAATTGGAAAGAGTCCAGCGGAGGGCAACAAAAATGATTAGGGGGCTGGAGCACATGACTTATGAGGAGAGGCTGAGGGAACTGGGATTGTTTAGCCTGCAGAAGAGAAGAGGGGGGATTTGATAGCTGCTTTCAACTACCTAAAAGGGGGTTCCAAAGAGGATGGATCTAGACTGTTCTCAGTGGTAGAAGATGACAGAACAAGGAGTAATGGTCTCAAGTTACAGAGGGGGAGGTTTAGGTTGGATATTAGGAAAAACTTTTTCACTAGTAGGGTGGTGAAGCACTGGAATGGGTTACCTAGGGAGGTGGTGGAATCTCCTTCCTTAGAGGTTTTTAAGGTCAGGCTTGACAAAGCCCTGGCTGGGATGATTTAGTTGGGGTTGGTCCTGCTTTGAGCAGGGGGTTGGACTAGATGACCTCCTGAGGTCCCTTCCAACCCTGAGATTCTATGATTCTATGAACTTGACACATTTGACATGGAAATGACATAGACTCCCCCCCCCACACACACACACACACAACTATTTTTGCTTAATCGTTTTTCGGAACAGAAGCACATTCTGAGACTGACCAATGAGGATGCTCACTTATCTATCTCCTGCCCCTTAGCTGTTCATTTTCACACTTTTAAGAAGTTCCTTGTTAGGCAAAATTTTCAACTTTAATGTTAACTAATCTTTAACTTTAAATGTAACGATTTTCTCTCTGTTAATTCCCTTAAGAATATGGGCACAGGAGCAGTTTAGGAGCGCTACAAGGTCCTTGCCACTTCTCCATCTCCGTTTGTGGAATTTGGATAAGATTACTTGCTTTGCATAATCTCCAGATACCTCCCCTGCCTCTCCCTATCATGTAATGTTTAAGAACTCTGTAGTCCTCAACTACCCATAACTCACACTTGGCAAAATTCATCCCACCCAATGAGAATTAGCACAAGGTGCATGCACCATATAATTCCCATCTAATCCCAATTACCCCTGAGGGCTCACACATCCTTCCATGCAAAGAGAGGGGAACTCTCTGTAGCTGAAGGTCTGATCAGTATGATTGCAGTAGGTTAAGTCCTACAGTCCTCGACCAGCAAGGCTTTAAAAAAGGGCCAGGACCAAGCCCAATCCATAGGACAGGATTGAAAATGGAAGCTTGAATCATTTGAGTTTTGCAGCATGAGGCACCGTTCCTTATTTTGGAAATGTGGAAAAAATAGTCATGGACAGCATGTCACAGCTTGCTTGCTTGCTCTGAATTCCAAGCTTCTTAGACACAGTATAAGTTTAAGCACGTAACTTGCAGCCCCCAGAACTTATAAGGGACTATATTGCTCTTTCCAGCAGTCCAGATTGCTAAGAAATCTCTCCTGCAATAAAGAGGCCTTATATTAGCTCTTCTGAGCTATAAGACAACCCCCTACCTCAGTCACTGAATCAAGCCACGCTCAGCTGCTTATTGGTCAAACAGATCAGAATAATATTACCAGCCTGAGAGATACATTGTTAACCTAAATGGTCCTCCTTAAATGATAGGAGGCCAAGAGATACAGGATTTAAACATCTCAGGCTTTCCTCTTTAACCCATTAGAATGCAGCCCGAATCTCATGGAAGACTAAATACTGACAAGACTGGATAAGGAAAGAAATTGAACAATATTGGCTGTTGTCACTAGGTGGAGCTTTACTACAAGATCCTACAGGGTTGATATTGACCAAGATACTCAGCAGAGAAGAATCAGGCAGGATCTTCAGCTGGTTCCAAATCCTACTCAATCGGCGTTCAACCCTTACAGCAATGGTGCTCCCACCACAGCCTTAGTAGGGAAGTAACATTGTTGAGGAGTCTGAACTTATTAAACAAGAACCTACACATTGGGGATCTGATACAGCACATGAATCAATTGGACAATACCCTCCTCAAAATCAGAAACTGACGAGGTGGGGGATGAGTGGAGAGGCTGGTGATTCATCTGGAAATATTTTTAATATTAATTCTTGTTAAAGACTGCATATATAGACATAGTCCTGCCAACTCCTAATGTTCAAAAATCATGATTCGGGACCAAAAAGTGAGATAAAAAATCATAATTTTAAATCATAGAATCATAGAATATCAGGGTTGGAAGGGACCTTAGGAGGTCATCTAGTCCAACCCCCTGCTCAAAGCAGGACCAATCCCCAATTTTTGCCCCAGATCCCTAAATGGCCCCCTCAAGGATTGAACTCACAACCCTGGGTTTAGCAGGCCAATGCTCAAACCATTGAGCTATCCCTCCCCCAAATCTAAATATTGATTTTGGAATCCTTTTGTCTTCTGGTATTTGAAATGTTAGGAGTCATGTTTTCAAACTTTTCTCCACAACTACAAGGGTTGGGAACTCTTTTCATCCTACTTTTGCCCTCTGACTTCAGGTTCTGCATCAAATGTAGATCAGCCAGATTCAGGGACTTGGGAAATTACAAAGTGCTAAGTTTGGCAACTAACCTGCCTAGGTGTTTTTGAAATTCCAACTTGGTGTCTATCTGCCGCTTTAGAAACTTGAATACCTTTATAAACCTATTTCCTGGTCCTCTGTGCCTAAGTTCACTTATCTGTAAAATTAGTGTAATACTCAAAAGTTGAGAGACTTAATATCTATATGGAGTTTTGAGGGCTCTGGATAAAAAAAATCCTATCTCTGTGCAAGATTTTGATAAATGCCCAAAACATAAATTATTTTCAAGACTCTATTGGTTAATCCCTCCATTTTGATTACAGGCTGGGGAGATGATATTACTTGGGTGCAAACTTATGAAGAAGGGCTTTTTCAAGCAAGAAAAAGGTAAAGAACATTTAGAAAAGAAACTTGTCAAGTCAGCTGAACTATCTAGTCAAAGTACTGTAAAGAAACAAAGCAAAATAAAAAATCCCACTCTAGTTAATCTAGAAAGCATCTTGTAACAAAACAAAAATGTGATTCTAAAAATAAAAGCAACACCTTTTTGGTAATCGCACTGTGGCTTGCTGCATCAAGCACTGTTAGACAAGATGTTGGCATTTATGCATGTGCTATGGAATAGAAAATTGCCACAGGATAAATGTCTATTATCAAAAAGTAAACAGACTTTTTTTTATGATGCTATTTATCTCTGATTAATTCCTCAGCTTCACCACAACAGCATGAGCCAGAACCTCGGGCAATATTCTATTGCATTAACTGTTATCTCAATACTTTCCTCTTTGGCTTATAGTATTATAAGTATGGGCAGTTCTTCACTGTCACAACTCATCCAGAATGAGTTCTTGAATAAGCATCACTTTGAGATTCAGCAGGAAGTGCACTTGGGGATTCCTGTACACCTCAAAACCTCAATCTCCTCCAAATCGCTCCTTTCTACATCAACAAGGCACAGTCCCAGGCCAACCTACCAACTCAGTTTTAAAAGAAGGGGCAACTAATCTGATGCATACCTTGTGAAAGCAAGGAGAAAATCCTACTATTGACTGCAGTGGTAAAACACATAGTAATAAGCGCTGTGCTAAGCATGAGAACTGGTAAAAAAAAGAATAAAAATTTGTCTCACAAGATTTGGGTTTTTAAATTACTTTTCCCCCCAAAATGTTAAAATTTAAAAATTTAGATATCTTTCAACAACATTTTTCATTTCGGGGAAAATGTAAGCCAATTCCATAGCTGCTCAATTCCCCCCCCCCCCCCCCCAATTTTTCAATAAAACTTTTCATAGACAATTTTCAATGGAAGGGCAGTTTAATCAAAAAAACAGATCCAGGAAATTTTGGTTTGTAGAAAACCAGATCCAGGAAATGTTGACTAGCTCTACTCAGTTGTAAGTGTCCACAGACTGGGCTACTGGACTGGAGAAAGATCCTCTTTGTAGGCCTTCCTGGAACTATATATTAAGCAATAATAAAAGATGATCCTTGCCAGTGTCCAAGCTGAGAACCTCTTAGTTTGGAATACATCTTGCTCCTCTATTTTGTTGCATTCCTTTTTATGAAGGAGTTACATGACACTCTTGTCCCTAAGCTCAGAAATATGCTCTATTCTTTCCAATGCCTCAGTCTAGTTATTAGTTTGGTGTAACATAAGATACAACAGCAGTTGCATATCCAGGCCTGTTTGTAAAATTAGAGTCACTGAAATACTCATCAGATGATCTAATTATGTAATTTTTTATTGTTATTAAAGTAACAAACCACTGATGGTCATTCATCATCTGGAGGACTGTCAATACTGCCAAGGTAATTTCAATTGTCTGATTGTTAAATAAATTTGAGGATTTTTAGAACATATATCCGCCAATATCTTACTATAGTTATCTGTAACACTGAATCAATTTCTCAGAGGTGCTACATATTCAATAGAAAGTATCTCCAAAAAGTAAATAATGAAAACAGGCTGCTTACAAACCCCACCACAAGCCTTTTACAACAGAGAACATGAAAAAATACCTTACAAAGCTGTTCTGCAAAGCCTGATACAGCATTAGACGGTTTAAATTAAGATGCATGAATTTACTCCTGACTCATTGAACAGATTTAATATTGTTCTTTCCTCCCGAACTGGTAACCGGAGAAGGAGACTAGGGCATGACTGCTGAAATTGACCGAAGAAGAATTTACTGAGAATAATACACTTTTGTCAAGCTGTGGCTTGATACCCATTGAAACGAAAGGCTTCAGAAATAACAGGAGAAAGCTTCCATTTGTATAGCTGAAGGTTGTCTCAACACAGGACAAAACCAAAATGTGGTGATAGATCTGTGACCTGTCCCATTAGAAATGTGGAGAAATCAAAGCGTGAACGTCTCATGCATATGTTGCCACAGTGTAGAAGGAAAAACAGATTTTGGGAGCAATGATTGAGAGCAACTTTTAAAACCATCACATCTTTTCTAGCACTGAAGAAGGTTTTTTCAGAAAATGAGGAAATACAAGAAATGGCTCAAAATAACTTCATCATGCTAAATCTCATGGTAAGGAGATATTGAACGTTTTAAATTGATGCATTTCAGCATATGTTGTCACTTTAGCATTATCTACCATGGCTTCATATGCTCCTATCATATATTTCAAGCATAGATGCTAGTTTCACAAAGTGCAAATGAATATTTAATAATTTGCTTTTAATTTTCCTGCCAGCATGAAACCACAGATAAGAACTTGTCACCTGATGGACAATATGTACCTCGAATCATGTTTGTAGGTATGCACAATATGTATCTTCTTTAAAAATGAAACCTCATTTCAATAGTATGTATGTGTAATAAAAATTTTCTCCCTCATGATATATGGGATATTTAACATTTTTCTCGGTTAATTTTTGAGTTAGAATGGTATTTACCAAACCCTTGCTCTTTCAAGGACATACAGGCATCAAACAGAACCATAGAAATGTAGGGCTGGAGGGGATCTTGAGAAATCACCTAGTCCATCCGCCTGCACTGAGGCAGGATTAAACATGCCAAGATCATCCCAGACAGGTGTTTGTCTAACCTGTTCTTTAAAACCTCCAATGATGGGGACTCCACAACCTTCTTTGGAAGCCTATTCCAGAGCTTGACTACCCTCATAGTTAGAATGTTTTCCTTAATATCTAAATCTCCCTTGCTGCAGACTAAGCCCATTACATCTTGTCCTACCTTCAGTGGACATGGAGAAAAACGGATCCTCCTCCTCTTTAAAACAGCCTTTTACTTATCTGAAGACTTATTAGATACTCCCTCATTCTTCCCTTCTCTAAACTAAATATCCCCTCTAGCAGGGGACGGCACGGACAGACAGATGCACACACGCACACAAAGAGAGCAAGGCTCGTTTCCTCCAGCAGACTAGAGGAGGAGGACAAAGGGAGAGGTGAGAGTTGGGGGTGAAGTGTATGTGAAAGTAGTTTGGGGTTGAGTCCCCCCTTCAATCTTAGAATTCCATTCCCAGAGGCTCTTCCCAGTCCTGGGTTGAGCTTGAACATGGTGTGACATTTTCAAAACATTGCCACTTTGTGTAGAATTCTTGAGCCCCTGGGGTGAGGGAGATGGCAGGGGCCAATGGTTCCCCATCCTGGAAAGGGGATAATAAATGAAAGGTGCAACACTGGCAGATGGTGCAGAAGGGATCCATAAGCTATGAAAAAAATGTGATTTAAACAACTTGGATTTAAAATCAGCCCACCCAGGCAGCTCGCCACAGATCTGTTCACAAAAGAAATCAATGCTATATACATATTCCCATGACCCTCCAAAACCAAGCAGAGTCTCAGCTATTGGCAAGTGTGGCAAGCGGAGGCGTTTACTGAGTTGCCTAACTGGAAAGACATCTCCATGACTGTCTAATAAATTGCTCATTCAGCATTGCAATAGTATGTCCCTGCAAATAGTCTCACAATGGGTGCAGTGTGTATTTTTAATGCACTCGTTACTAGGTTTGTAAAAAAGGGATATGGCAGCCTGCAGTATAGCCCAGCTTTACACCAGGCCAGCTGATCCCAAAAAGAATTGAATGCAATGCCACATGGGGGAAGGGGTGCTCTGAAGCTGCAATGCCATCCCAGGGCTGCTCAAGTGAAAGAGGTTGTAAATGGGGAAATTATGCAAGTGAGTGTTTGACACTACCACCATCCCCATCGACCCTGGTCCCTCTCTTTCCAAGTGCCAGCCCTTACAGCTGCCGTAAGCCCCATGTGGGGGACGAGAGATGGGGGATGAGAGGTATTGTTGACAGATCTCTATAGTCATTATTTTCAAACAAATTGCCCTCCTTCAGGAAAGGGCCAATGAGGGGCTATATACCGACAGTTACAAACACACCGCGTTGTATCTTCATGGCAAAGGTGCAATTAAACTGTCACAAAGAGGGAGAAATCATGTAGGATCAATGATGAACGAGCTCAGTGCGGCTCTTAAATCCTTGATCTGTAGGTCACCAGGAATCCAAGGTGTTCTTCTTGGTGGTCTTCAGAATGAATCATCTTCAAGTCTCAAAATGGTGCAGTGGCTATAGCCCTAACTTTGACTATGGAGACCTAGGTTCAAATCCCTGCTCCATCATAGCCTCCTTAAATGACTTGGGCAAATCACGGTGTCTTCCTATGGCTTAGTTTCCCTATTGTAAAATGACGATAATAGTATTTCCCTACTTTTCTGGGAAATATGCACTAAAGATTGGGAGGTGCTCAGATACTACAGTGACGGGGCCATATAAGTCAAGTTATGAGAATCTTTGACAGAAGGCTTGAGAAGGGAAGTGAGCCAGAGAGAGGACAATAAAAGTTGGTCCTCAGAAAGTAAAAGTCTGAGAATCACAGTAATACATGATTCTAGCTCTGAAAGCTCCACATAAATTATATGTATGCCTTACCAAATGTATGTGCATAGTTTTACATACTGAATATTAGGGCTGTTGATTATCGCAGTTAACTCACGCAATTAGCTCAAAAAATTAATCGTATCGTCGTTTTAATCAAAATGTTAAACAATAGAATACCAATTGAAATTTATTAAATATTTTGGATCTTTTTCCACATTTCCAAATATATTGATTTCATTTACAACACATAATACAAAGTGTACAGTGCTCACTTTATATTATTTTATTACAAATATTTGCACTATAAAAATGACAATATTTTTCAGTTCACCTCAAACAAGTACTATAGTGCAATCTCTTTATCATAGAATATCAGGGTTGGAAGGGACCTTAGGAGGTCATCTAGTCCAACTCCCTGCTAAAAGCAGGATCAAGCCCCCATTTTTGCCCCAGATCCCTAAATGGCCCCTTCAAGGATTGAACTCACAACCCTGGCTTTAGCAGGCCAATGCTCAAACCACTGAGCTATCTCTCCCTTCCTCCCTCCCAGGAAAGTTGAACTTACAAATGTAGATTTTTTTTTGTTAGATAAGTGCACTCAAAACCAAAACAATGTAAAACTTTAGAGCCTACAAGTCCACTCAGTCCTACTTCTTGTTCAGTCAATCACTAAGATCAATGAGTTTGTTTACATTTACATTTAATGCTGCCCTCTTCTTGTTTACGTCACCTGAAAGTGAGAACAGGCATTCGTATTGCACTTATGTAGCCAGCATTGCAAGGTATTTACGTATCAGATGTGCAGGCCCCTTCGTGCTTCAACCACCATTCCACATTCATCCACGATGATGACGCTTGTTACAAAAATAATGTGTTACTTAAATTTGGGACTGAACTCCTTGGGGGAGAATTGTATGTCTCCTATTCTGTTTTACCTGCATTCTGCCATATATTTCATGTTCTAGCAGTCTCGAATGATGACCCAGCACATGTTGTTCATTTTAAGAACACTTTCACTGCAGATTTGACACAACGCAAAGAAGGTACCAATGTGAGATTTCTAAAGATAGCTACAGCACTCGACCCAAGGTTTAAGAATCTGAAGTGCCTTCCAAAATCTGAGAGGGACAAGGGGCGGGAGCATGCTTTCAGAAATCTTAAAAGAGCAACACTCTGATCCAGAAACTACAGAACTCGAACCACCAAAAAAGAAAATCAACCTTCTGCTAGTGGCATCTGACTAAGATAATGAAAATGAACATGCGTCAGTCCACACTGCTTTGGATTGTTATCAAGCAGAACCCGTCATCAGCATGGACCACTGTCCTCTGGAGTGGTGGTTGAAGCATGAAGGAACATATGAATCTTTAGCACAGCTGGCATGTAAATATCTTACAACGCTGGCTACAATAGTGCCAAGCAAACACCTGTTCTCACTTTCAAGTGACATTGTAAACAAGAAGCTGGCGGCATTATCTCCCACAAATGTAAACAAACTTGTTTGTAGTCTATGTTGTAATTGAAATCAATATATTTAAAAATGTAGAAAACATCCAAAATGATTTAAATAAATGGTATTCTGTTAACACTCAATTAATTGCACGAAGACAATTTTTTTATTAACACGATTAATCGCAATTACTTTTTTAATTGCTTGATAGCCCTACTGATATTCAGTCGGGCTGGCCTCTTTTTGTGATATTTTCCTTTAAACATGCAATAGAATATACATGCTGGTGAACAGAACATATATACCTATTTAACAATTAATACATAATATTTAAAATAACTCTCTCACTCATTCAGTAAGTATCAGTGTAATAAGAACTCTGGGTAGAAAATAAAGTAATTATTCCATTTGCTCTAAATTAGTATCCTCCAAAATTGTATTTAAGTTGACTCAGCCTCATATTCACAACCAGTCAGTACTGAAGATGCTGTTACTGAGAATGCAATGGGATAACTGTATAATAATAGGTCTACTTTTTCAGACCCCTCTCTCACAGTAAGAGCTGATATCACTGGAAGATATTCTAATCGACTCTATACTTACGAACCACAAGACATACCATTCTGTAAGTATCCACATTGTGAATGTTTTGCATTTCACACTGTGACTAGTGAGACATACCCTACTCATTGACCTGTGCTTGAGGATCAGACAGCATTTCATTGTCCTTCCTGCTCCGCACCCCAAAATGGGAAATTCTTTAAAAGCACCTATAAAAATATGATTAGGAGCTTGATCCTGCAAGAGGTCGAACACTCTGGTCCTGATCCAGCAAAGCACTTAAGTACACAAACACTCCCACTGAAATTAGTAGGACTACTCATGTGAGTCAAGTTAAGCATGTGTGCAAAAGTTTACAGGACCAGGGTGTAACTGGAACAGTGAAAATTACTACTCACAAAAGGGCTGTCAAATGCACAAAGCAAACTGCCTAGGGGAAAAAATTGAGAACATATTTTTCTACCAACTTTTTAAATTTAGAGTTACTTAGGTACACCCTAGGATTACTCATTGTCAGATGGGAAAGTAATTTTTCGAGTTGATCTTGTCCCTTTCATAGCACAGCATCTATCAGAATGCATAGCATTTTTCTTGCCCCAAAGAGAATATTAGATGCACTGAAGACCTTTGATTTGTATGTTAGCTCTTCAAGTATGATTATAAGATTTACTGTTGAGGATCAGTTTTAAAATATGAAAAATGAAAGGAAGTGAAAATGATGAAATGGAGCTTGTCAAGTTTTTCGTAGTGATGAACCATGAAACGCTACACGCTTGATTTCAGAAAAGGGTACCAAAAATCCCACAATAGAAGATCTACAATATATTTTGTCCCCCAATATACATCAATTAATTCATAGGCGAAACATTTTAATACATTGAGATTTTATTTTCAGATAGAAATGTACTTCAAATATTTTTTTAATTTACGTTTTATTCTTCTTCCAGTGATAGAGAACATGAAGAAAGCATTACGCCTCATTCAGACTGAACTGTAACTTGTGGCAGTGAAATCACCATAACCTCTACGAGGTGAAATGGTACAAGAAACCCCTCCACATCTGAAATATACTCATTAGCTGATTTGTCTGTATTAGCATTTAAACCTTATAGCAATCATTTGTGGTACACAGAATTTCATATGAAAAAAATATATTTCCAGGTAGATATAACACTTTTGAAAGTGAACTGAATGTTTAGAAAGGATGAATGGAAATATTTAAAACATGTAAAACCTTAGCTGCACAGATAAACTCAGGGGGAATGGTAAAAAGATGCAAAAATCTTTGAATTCTAGGTCACTGATTCAAATCTGGTCCAGGAAAGCTTGACCAGACGTTGTAACCAATCCCACCTGATGACTGCGTGGTAGCCTGTGCCAGTTAATAACCTTTGATGAGAGGATCAGATCAGAAGATGTTTCCTAGAGACGTTGGAGCAGAAAAGGATAATATAGTCATTGTAACATTTCAAGAGAAGCTTGGCTGGCAGTGTAGGAGTGGGTCATCTTTGTGTCCAGCATTCTTCTGTACGACTATGTGATTGTTAAAAGCAGAACATATACGGTACTTTGATGCTGAATATATGACTAATGCAGCTAAGTGCACAGTATGGGCTCCAACAGGTAAAAAAAAATCAGCAAAACCTAAATAAAAGGCCTTTGACTTTGAGGAAAATACACTAATTCAATGGGGTAGAAGGAAGGAATTCTCAGCTTCAACATAAACTTCAGGGTAATAATACCCAGACATAAGAAAATAAGAACGGCCATATTGGGTCAAACCAAAGGTCCGTCTAGCTCAGTATCCTGTCTTCCGACATTGGCCAATGCCAAGTGTCCCAGAGGGAATGGACAGAACAGGTAATCATCAGGTGATCCATCCCCTGTCACCCATTCCCAGCTTCTGGCATACAGAGGCTAGGGACACCATCCCTGCCCAATGGCTAACAGCCATTGATGGACCTATCCTCCATGAACTTATCTAGTTCTTTATTGAACGCTGTCACATACTCATTCGTTAAGAAGTAATTAAGTTACTCCTAGCTATAAAGTAAAATGTTGTTCATAAGGAGATTTGCTGTTATAACAAGAGTTTGAGAGAGACTTGGAGAGAAATGATCTGTATGCTTTAAAAAATTCAGTTTCTTACATCAGTCACTAATAGTATATTACCCTGACAACCAGTGAAATTAATTTTGTGCCTGTAGGAAGATGCTGAAAATAAAAACAAAACTGTCAAATATGTCCCTCCTAAACGTGTTTGGTTTTACTCATTTGATACACAATTCAAATTCTGTTTGAGGCATAAGAAATCCAGAGAATAGCCAGAATTCTACGGTCTAAAGTGGTATCACTTTACTGTCATTTTCAAGTGTCATGATTAGACCTGGTTGGAATGGGTGAGGGCGGGTTCCCTCTGGTGAAAACTTGAAATTTCATTGAAAATTTTCAATCTATAATACATTTATTTTTAATCCGCCCTAGCTGAGAGTCCTGGTGTCCTTCATGTATTAAGGACTGACTCCTCAGTGCAGCACAATACTCTATATTCTCTGGTCAAGTCCAAAAAGCCACCTACCATTCCAGAGGACTGCATGAAATATGCCTAGCAATCATAATGATTTCCACTCCCACAGTGATTGGAAATACAGTGAGAGGCTGTGAATGAAATAAATGAAAGAGCATGTCTTCTCATGGAAAAGCTTTTTAAACCAAGTATTGAAGACTTGATGTTACTGCATTTTAAAAGTCTGAACAAAAGAAATCTTATTTCCTTGCCTACGACTTAAGCTGGTACTATAACATGTAAGGGTGACAGGGCTGGTCATAAATGACTGTATTCCTATGTTCATACTCTATGTATTCAGACACTGCATAGAACTTGTAGTAAGGAAAGGGCATTTATCATACATACAGTAATATAAAGGAAACAGCTACACTGAGCTGCAAGACTGCTTTGAGTTTATACAGTGTATGAACATTCTATTCCTTGCCTTTTGTTGGAAAAATACAAAACACGTGTATGTTGAAAATAAACCCAGACAACTCATCTCCACTGAATGTTATAATGATTTAACTTAAAAGGAGAAAACCACAGAACCTGAATTTGGTCACACCAGTGTTACTCAGAATATAAGAACATAAGAAGTGCCAAGGTGCCTCAAACCAATAATCTATCTAGCCTAGTCTCGTGTCTCTGATGGTGGCCAGTACCAGAGCTTCAGTGGGAATGTACAGAGCAGGGCAGCTGGAATGATCTACCCCTGTCTTCCCCTCCCGGCTTCTGGGAGTGAGAGATTTAGGGTTTCCCTTAGAATGGGGTTGCATCCCTGACAATCTTGGTTAATAACCATTGATGGACCGATTCTCCATATATCTAGCTCTTTTTTGAACCCTGTTATACTTCTGGTCATACACCAGCCCATAGCAATGACTTCAACAGGTTAGTTGTGTGAAAAAGTACTTCCTCTTGTATGTATTAAACCAGATGCCTATTAATTTCATCAGGTGAACCCTGTTATTTCTATTATGGGAAAGGGTAAAGGACTCTCATCTAGTCATTTTTTCCTCAGGAGTAACTCCACTGAAGTCAGATAATTATAGACTATCAGGGTTGGAAGGGACCTCAGGAGGTCATGTATTCCAACCCCCTGCTCAAAGCAGGACCAATCCCCCACTAAATCATCCCAGCCAGGACTTTGTCGCACCTGATCTTAAAAACCTCTAAGGAAGGAGATTCCACCACCTCCCTAGGTAACACATTCCAGTGCTTCACCACCCTCCTAGTGAAAAAGCTTTTCCCAATATCCAACCTAAACCTCCCCCACTGCAACTTGAGACCATTACTCCTTGTTCTGTCATCTGGTACCACTGAGAACAGTTTAGATCCATCCTCTTTGGAATCCCCTTTCAGGTAGTTGAAAGCATCTATCAAATCCCCCCTCATTCTTCTCTTCTGCAGACTAAACAATCCCCAGTTCCCTCAGTTTCTCCTCATAAGTCATGTGCTCTAGCCCACTAATCATTTTTGTTGCCCTCTGCTGGATTCTTTCCAATTTTTCCACATCTTTCTTGTAGTGTGGGGCCCAAAATTGGACACAGTACTCCAGATGAGGCCTCACCAATGCCAATTAGAGGGGAATGATCATGTTGAACCTCAGATTTCTTTTGGCCCAATCCTCTAATTTGTCTAGGTCCCTCTGTATCCTATCCCTACCCTCCAGAGTATCTACCACTCCTCCCAGTTTAGTGTCGTCTGAAAATTTGCTGAGAGTGCAATCCACGCCACCCTCCAGATCATTAATGAAAATATTGAACAAAACCAGCCCCAGGACCAACCTTTGGGGCACTCCGCTTGATACCTAGCTCCTGGCAAGCAGCACACTTCTCGGTTTTCCCGGTCAGGACGGCAGATAGATGGACTCAGTCCCCCTGAGGAGGGAGTCCCCGACCACCACCACCACCTTCTCTTGGGAGCGATGGGCGTGGAACCCCCATCACTAGGACAGTGCATCTCATGCCTTCCAATCGGTGGAGTCTCCTTCTGCTCCCTTCCCTTATAAAGAATTTTTTTTAAGTGCCTATCTCTGGCTCTAAGTAACTCTGCCATGAATTAAAAAACACAAATCACCACTTTAAGTCCAAGGAGAATCAGGCCTACCTTGTGCATACTGAATTTTGCATAATTCCAAAACCGAAACAGAATTCTGAGAAAAGGGGATTCCTCGGGTTCTACATTAAAAGCCAGTTTTAAGAATACAAGGATGCTAAGTCGAAACAAGGCAATTCCTCCCCCACCCCCATCTTCGGTAACATTTTTATAACTATGCTTCCTATAGGCCCCATAGTATAGGGCAAGTACTTGGAGCCATTAAATGCAAACTGAAGCTACAACAGCTAGCACTGAAAAACAGAAAGCTCTTCCCCACAAATAGTCCAAGATCAAAGACCTTGCAACATGAATCCTTTGACTACTAATGCTCCCCTTGTCCACTCCACCAACAGAAGCTGATCCAATAAAATATATTATCTCTTATCCTTGTCCCTCTTATATCCTGGGACCAACACTGCTACAACACCATCAAAAACAACCCTCCCCGACATCTTCAGTGTTCTAGTCAACCATAAACACGTCATTGAAATCAGCCACCGGCAGCTGGTGCACTCAGCAGCAGGGCAGTAACATTTAATTGGGCATACATGGAATGTTTAGAGACAGGTATCTGTATAATTTTATCTTTAAAATATGCATTAGCTCTGGACATAGACTACATCTGGCTTTTTGCCAGCAAACATTTGGGGCCCAAATCCAATGCACACAAGAAGGAATTCATGCAACATTAAGGTTGGGAAGTTTCAGAATAATTGCACCAATTAAGACTCCAATTGTATTGTTAACTCAGCTACGTGCCACACCTTGTATGTTTTAGATCATAATTTAATAATGGAACTAGTAACAGCAAGGCTTTTCCTAATAGCACAAACATGCAATGGATTTGCGGCTACACATTTTTTGTACAGATTTCAGCTGCACAACCCTTGGACTGGTTTATGGAATATAGCATCAGCCCCATGCTGGAAGTGGGGAGCAGGTCAGGTGACTCACAAGCAGCACTGGCAGGTGCTGGACTTAAAGCAGGCTCTTCTCCAGGAGACAGTGCACAACCACTGGAAACAATGCAATCTCTGCTCCCCTCTGTTCCAAGCCAGTGCTCTTGGCCAATTTGGGGGAGTGGGACAAGAACATAGCCCACCCGTTTTACAAAGGCTAGTGCTAATAGTGATGGCAGCCATGCAGAGACTCTATGCTCCCTGAATGCAAAGAATCCCAGTGAGCCTGGCCCAGGATCATGACACAGGAGATGAGCTTCCTGAGCTTTAACAAGTTCATCTATTCCCGATCCATGATTATTAAAACAATAACCACTCATGTTGCTGGTTAGGGTGCCTTGCAACCCCTTCTGTTGCATTTTAAAAGCACTTTATGAAACAGTTTGTTTTTGTCATAGGTGCATCTCATTAGGTATAAAGCCATTCCTCCCTTTCTGAATATTCTCTACCCCACCCCCAGGGCCGGCTTTAGGCACCAGCAAAACAAGCTGGTACTTGGGGCGGCACATTTCTAGGGGCGGCATTCTGGCGCTGGCTATGCCGCCCCTAGAAATGTGCCCCGGCCGCCCCAGCTCACCTCCGCTCTGCGCTGCCGCCGCTCGGCTTCTCCCCCTCCCTCCAAGGCTTATGTGCCTGGGAAGGAGGGGGAGAAGAGAACCCGAGTGGAAGGGAGAAAAGAACCCAAGCAGACATGGCTTAAAAGCCTGGGAGGGAGGGGGAGAAGAGAACCCGAGCGGCCATGCTGCTTCTTCCCCTCTCAACTAGGCTCTCAAGCCTGGGAGGGAGTGGGAGAACCCGAGCGGCCGCAGCGCGCCGCAAGCCTGGGAGGGAGGGGGATGCTTGGCTTGAAAGCCTGGGGGGGGAGAACCCAAGAGGCAGCACGCGAAACCCACACGTGGCAAGCCTGGGAGGGGGAGAACCCAAGCGGAGTTGAGCTAGGGCGGAGGCTGGGTTGCGGGGGCCACAGGAAGCTGTGGGGTGAGGAAAATGTAGCACCTGTGGGGAAGGAGGCGGGTCTGGGAATTTGGGGAAGGGGCGGAGTTGAAGCGGGGCTGGGGGTGGGGCAAGAAAAAAACAGGGGGGGGGGGCGCAAAAAAAATTTTTGCTTGGGGCGGCAAAACTCCTAGAGACGGCCCTGCCTCCTCTCTCAACCCAACCTTTCTTATCAACAATACTCACTTCACCCAACTGAAATAAGTCTTTATTATAGCTGGACAAAACGTTTCATCTGATAACCTTTTAGCAGAAAAATGCAGCTTCAGGTTGACCAAAGCAATTCATGATTTTGAGTCCATTTTGATTAACTTTTTCTGCAGAAAGAGAAGAAAAAACCAGACACGTTGAAGAAGTTTGTATCTGCATTTCTGGAAAAAAAGGTTCTGCTGTCTTGTTTTGGAAAGACAGTTCATTTTGGGATGTCCCTTGCTTTTATTAAAAAAAACCAAAAACATTTAAAAAAAAACAAAACTTTGAAATAAAACATTTTGGTTTGATCAACACAAAATGAAGCATTTGTCAACATTTTAGTTATGTGTCTGATTAGCTTTATTGGGCCTACTAGCTTGAAGATCCCATTTCTGATTTCACCTTCTTTCTTCTCTCATTTATTCAGTCTTAAGTATCGGGTTCAATTCTGCCCTCTGTTGTAGCCTTGCAAGCTCATTAACTTCAGCCAAGGACAGAATTTGATCTTTAATTGTATCATGTATTGATGACATGAGACTAGATGTCCACTAAAATTTATCAGCTATATGTAATGGGACTAATTTACACAGGAAGCAAGATTTTGGGCTATAATAATTATTCATATTACAGCAGCACCTGCATATGTGCTAAATGGTGTAAGATATAAGAATGCATACTCTCTGCCCTAAAGAGTTTGAATATGAAAATTAAAACTCAGCATAAACCCAAACAAATCACCAGCACAGCAATCTATGGTGGAGAAGTAGACAGTATCACAAATATGATCACTGCTGATAATTTAGCATCCTTGGACATGAAAACAAAGTGGCTAAGAATCAGATCAGATGCCACAAATATTAACACAAGTAGATCAAAATATCTGTGACTGAGAGGGTCTAGGAGGGAGCATAGCAGTAGAAAAAATGAGAGTATTTATAGACCTGAGATGGTGGCATAAAAAAAAACCCACGACTTCAGGAGCCTTAAGGTAATGAGGTTTCAGATCCAGTCCATTGGGTGGAGCTATGTATTCAGAGAACAAACACATTATGTATTTGTAGAGTTCAACATGTTCCTCTCTCTTCAGTTTTAAAGGCTCTTTAAATTAAGAGTTAACCTGCCCCTTCTCCCTCCTTGAGATTTACTTTTCCATGCACCAGACTTGGTGCTGTAACAAGAAGCTGAAATCTCAGATTTATGTCGTTTCTCAGTGACATGTATTTTAAGCTAAATAACATGGTAGTCCATGACATGACCAGCACTGTCTTCCTCCTCCTTTCTTCTCCCCCTCTGATGCTGCCCTGAAAAGATAGGGAGGGAATACTTAGAAGAGGGACAAAGCTCCCTCTTGTCTCCTCCCCTCTCTTGGCTGCTGCTCTACCAACCTGTTTTCTACTTATTCGTTGTATTCATGGCAGACAATTTATTAATGTTTTTTTTAATTTCCTTTTCTTGTGATATAGGGGAGGATCCTGTTCTTTCAAGTTCCTTTTCCTAGACCACAATTCATTGACATTAGAAAGTCCAGGTTTGCTTGGTCTCCCTTGTTTAGATTACAGTTGAGAAGGACAGGAAGGAAAAAGACAGAGAGAGTGTGAGAAAGAGAGACAATAAAAGCTGCTTTAAAAAAAAACCCAAAAACATTGAATCAGGTTGGTAATAGCAGTATAGCAGAGCTAGCGTTCAGGAAGGCCAATGATGTAGATGTGTCATTTTATTATATATCAATATAGATATAGATAGTGCATGTATATTACAAGCCTGTATAAGAGGACACATCTACATCACTGGCATTCTTCTAGCTCTGCTAGAGACTTGCTTCATTGTGACAGCAGCCTCTGTTGCCTCTCACACATTTTCCTTTCTGGATTTATCAGCTGTAATTTGAACAGGGAAGGTCTAATTAACTTGGGCTTTTTAATGTCAATGAACTGAGGCCTAGGAATTAGGAAACTGACAGAACAGGATACTCCCCTATATCCGTCTCTGAGCAAAAGGGTGTTGGCTTTTATAAGCAGATGGATGATGTATAGGTCTGTAGAGCTAAATATTTCCCAATGTGCAAATATTTGCACTGAACCGGAACAAAAGACAAACACTGCAGCTTTGTTTACCATGGAAACCAGAGCCTTTGGGACACCTCAGCATTTAAGCAATGTGAACCGGATGAATGAGCTCCGATTCTGATTTCAATTGTTTCGTGTTCTAAACCTGTTCTTATCAAAGACTGGTGAAAGGAACGTTCCAAATGCTGAGCTGTACTCCCAGGGGACCGGTCAAATCAAGACTTATTGCTTTCTTTTCCTTCCTTCGTGGGAGGTAATGGTTTGTGCAGATGATCAGTATAAGACGGAAAGTAGAAATCCACATGGCAATTAAAAATCCTGTATCACTTTTGAGAAGGGTAGGAATATTGGTACTGGTGTCTGGACAACTCTAGGATCTATTTACTCCAATTATCTACCACATTATCTTTGCTGTTTCAATTGGACATGATGCTCTTCACTTGTGTCCCAAAATCCTACTGTGCATTGTTAAATAGCTGTCACATTGCTCCAGAAGAGGCTCCATTTGAGTAGTGTATGTAGGGTTTCCGGTTATTGGCAGATATATTTGTGAACCTTTAGGATAAAGAGATGTTACAAGTGAACATCTGGCCCGGACCCCCCTCGGCCAGGCCGGCCCCCGCCGCCATGGGCAGTGAGTATCGGGAACCGACAGGCAGCGACAGAGGAGGCTGGGGGCACGGACACCGGGGGGCGGGGCGACCTGAGGGACAGACAGACCGACAGACCCACCAGGCTGAGCGACCAGAGGTGGGGAGGGACAGCTCCGCGGGCCGGGCGTCTGGGGGCGACCTGAGGCGGGGAGGGACGGACGGAGTGACAGCTCCCCGGGCTAGGCATGTGGGGGCGACCTGGGATGGGGACCGACAGCTCCCCGGGCTGGTCGTCTGGGGTGACCCGTCGGAGGGACAGATGGACCGACAGCTCCCTGGGCTAGGAGTCTGAGGCGACCTGAGCGAGGGAAACCAGACTGAGGGCAGGGGACGACCGGAAGGAGGCAGACTGACAGACACTAGGCTGGGGTGAGGGGGGGGGGGAGGATCTGGGGGACAGAGAGACACTAGGCTGAGGCGCATTGGGGCAATCCAGGGGGAGGAACAAGCCTTGGCTGTAGAGGGATGGTACAGGGGAGTTATGGCAGGTGAGGGGGAGGCTGTGGCTTGTAAGGGAGGTGTGGGGGGGAAATTTCAATCTGTGCTGGGAGAAGTTGTGGGTGACCATGCCCATGAGGGCGTGACTCTGCCTGGGTAACGCACTGGGAAATAATACACCTGGTGGAACATTCCTGCCCTAGGCAAGGGAAAATGAACCATCAGGTCTGTGGATCTTTCTGTGGGTTTGTCCAGCTTGCTTGTTCTGCGCAGGTCGGGAGGCTTTGACCACACTAGCCTGTGAGGCGTTGCCTTTGCCTGCTGAATAGCCACCCGTGGCCACGTGGGGCCATGCCTGTCTTAGGGCTGGTCCACGCTAGGGGGGTGGGATCGATCTAAGATACGCAACTTCAGCTATGTTATTCACGTAGCTGAGGTCGAATATCTTGGATCGATTTCAAAAGTACTTACCGCTGGTCCACACCACAGCAGGCAGGCTCCCCCGTCGACTCCGCTTACTCCTCGCGCGGAGCTGGAGTTCTGGAGTCGACGGGGAGCGGCTCTGGGATCGATTTATCGTGTCTAGACGAGATGCGATAAAATCGACCCCAGAACATCGATCGCTACCCGCTGAATTGGGCGGGTAGTGTGGATGTAGCCTTAGTGACACCATGCCTGTCCAATAAGATTGGCTGAGATCCCCTGTACGGGAGCTCCGGCCTTGCTCTACGGGGGGGGGGAGGGATAGCTCAGTGGTTTGAGCATTGGCCTGCTAAACCCAGGGTTGTGAGTTCAATCCTTGAGGGGGCCATTTAGGGATCTGGGGCAAAAATTGGGGATTGGTCCTGCTTTGAGCAGGGGGTTGGATTTAGATGACCTCCTAAGGTCCCTTTCAACCCTGATATTCTATGATTCTATGAATATAGAGAGCATTCTGTCTCCTTAAATGATCAGAAGGCACCCCGGTCTAGTGCAACTGCTCCTTGGATCATAGAACCACATCAAAGAGTGCCTCTACATTTCCCCTAGCCTTCCTTCCCCAGGTCCACAGAATCCTCTGAGTAGATGTAAAGCCGGAATCGTGCTCCACATGCTCAAAAAAGGGGGAAGCCACTGTGTGAAGTATCATTTCCTCTATATACCTGCAGGCATCCCACATATAGATGATGCCAGCTTTCTGGCGTTGCAATCTGGTGTATTGGTTCAGGCAAGTCTCTACAAACATTTAAAGAAATAAAAAAGGAAACGACCTGCTTGGGTCATCTGTTACAGCACCATGTCCATGCAGGATTGTTTCCTACACTACGTATTTTAGCACTTTGCATACTCCAGTAAAGTTGTAAATACCCAATGGATGGGTGTTGTAAAAGTCTGGCAGTGTTTTGCAGAAACACCCTACCCTGCTAATAAATGTTCATTCTCTTGAGGGAGGTTCAAGTGAGTTCTGCTGACTTATTCATGCAGGTGGCCTGCTACTCTACCCAGATATAAAAGGAAGATGAGAGATTGTCTAAGGAAAGAGGTCTTTGAGTGTGGACTGAGCTATATCCAGGAAGCGAACTGAGGAGAAATCTTGAGCTGAAATTTATGTTATTGTTATTTTCTTTGTTAATAAAGTTAATGCCCTGGAAAGTGGTGAGTTTTTGACTGTGCATGGACTCTGTTTTAGAGCAGCTTGGAAGAGGCACCTGCTTCCACTCCTCTGGGTTGGAAAGCAATTCCACATTCTAAGGAAGCTGACCTTTAGCAAATATTCTCTCATGTACATATTCATCAAGCAACAGTCAAGGACTGGCTAATTCAAAGGAATATCAGCCTAGCTCTAGAAGTGAGTCTTTTGTAGCCTCTACTGGATAGACTATGCTTAATTTCTTATTAACTTGTACTTTCTCAACCTTCATATCAGACTTACATACATACACAAAATCAGGGTCTAGCATTTCTCTCACACTTTTCTTCCTTAGAAGGATTTTGCTATTATTTATTCATTAGCTTAATTAATAAATAGTTAAAATCATAGAATCATAGAATCTCAGGGTTGGAAGGGACCTCAGGAGGTCATCTAGTCCAACCCCCTGCTCAAAGCAGGACCAACCCCAACTAGATCATCCCAGCCAGGGCTTTGTCAAGCCTGACCTTAAAAACCTCTAAGGAAGGAGATTCCACCACCTCCCTAGGTAACCCATTCCAGTGCTTCACCACCCTACTAGTGAAAAAGTTTTTCCTAATATCCAACCTAAACCTCCCCCTCTGCAACTTGAGACCATTACTCCTTGTTCTGTCATCTTCTACCACTGAGAACAGTCTAGATCCATCCTCTTTGGAACCCCCTTTTAGGTAGTTGAAAGCAGCTATCAAATCCCCCCTCACTCTTCTCTTCTGCAGGCTAAACAATCTCAGTTCCCTCAGCCTCTCCTCATAAGTCATGTGCTCCAGCCCCCTAATCATTTTTGTTGCCCTCCGTTGGACTCTTTCCAATTTATCCACATCCTTTTTGTAGTGTGGGGCCCAAAACTGGACACAGTACTCCAAATGAGGCCTCACCAGTGCCGAATAGAGGGGAATAATCACGTCCCTCGATCTGCTGGAAATGCCCCTACTTATACAGCCCAAAATGCCGTTAGCCTTCTTGGCAACAAGGGCACACTGTTGACTCATATTCAGCTTTTCGTCCACTGTAACCCCTAGGTCCTTTTCTGCAGAACTGCTGCCCAGCCATTCGGTCCCTAGTCTGTAGCAGTGCATGGGATTCTTCCGTCCTAAGTGCAGGACTCTGCACTTGTCCTTGTTGAACCTCATCAGATTTCTTTTGGCCCAATCCTCTAATTTGTCTAGGTCCCTCTGTATCCTATCCCTACCCTCCAGCGTATCAACCACTCCTCCCAGTTTAGTGTCATCTGCAAACTTGCTAAGGGTGCAGTCCACACCATCCTCCAGGTCGTTGATGAAGATATTGAACAAAACCGGCCCCAGCACCGACCCTTGGGGCACTCCACTTGATACCGGCTGCCAACTAGACATGGAGCCATTGATCACTACCCGTTGAGCACGACCATCCAGCCAGTTTTCTATCCACCTTACCGTCCATTCATCCAGCCCATACTTCTTTAACTTGCTGGCAAGAACGCTGTGCGAGACTGTATCAAAAGCTTTGCTAAAGTCAAGAAATAGCACATCCACTGCTTTCCCCTCATCCACAGAGCCAGTTATCTCATCATAGAAGGCAATTAGGTTAGTCAGGCATGACTTGCCCTTGGTGAATCCATGCTGACTGTTCCTGATCACTTTCCCCTCCTTTAAGTGGTTCAAAATTGATTCCTTGAGGACCTGTTCCATGATTTTTCCAGGGATTGAGGTGAGACTGACTGGCCTGTAGTTCCCCGGATCTTCCTTCTTCCCTTTTTTAAAGATGGGCACCACATTAGCTTTTTTCCAGTCATCCGGGACCTCCCCCGATTGCCATGATTTGTCAAAGATAATGGCCAATGGCTCTGCAATCACATCGGCCAACTCCTTTAGCACCCTCGGATGCAGTGCAGAGTCTTTTGTAGCCTCTACTGGATAGACTATGCTTAATTTCTTATTAACTTGTACTTTCTCAACCTTCATATCAGACTTACATACATACACAAAATCAGGGTCTAGCATTTCTCTCACACTTTTCTTCCTTAGAAGGATTTTGCTATTATTTATTCATTAGCTTAATTAATAAATAGTTAAAATCAAAGGGAGTGTAAACACTCTGATCCCATAGTACTACTTAGGTTGTTCAATGCGCTTTGTCTAAAGATGTAGGATACAGAAAAATATTTGGGAATCTTGTATGGAAAGTAAAAGATAGGCTATTCTCAAAGATGTGGCCTACAAACAATATTAATGGTGTTTTAAAAATATTGTGTATGAAGATTACTTGCATCTTCTGGGGAATAATGAGATGATGCAGGGGTGAGCATGTATGTATGTATGTACGTACGTACCCTAGGTACTTATAAAGCCTCCATTACCATAATATCTGACTGCCTCACAATTTTTAATATATTTATTCTGACTATACCCATGAGGTAGGGAAGTGCTATTATCCACAATTTTGGAGATAGCAAACCAAGGCAGAGCTAGAGGCTAATGTGATTTACCTAAGGTCACACAGGAAGCCCGTGGAAGAGCAAGGAATTGAAGTGGAGTCTCCCACATCCCGGCTTAGCACCTTACCCACTAAGTCATCATGATGCATATGAACCTATGCATATACTAGGTGTTACAGTGTAGTACATTTGTCTGTACCACATATACAGAATAAAATGCCTAAAAATAAAGAGAGTTTCTTATTTCTGGGCACACAAAAATGTATACTACTGGTCCTAGATTATGCTTGAATTTAAAAAATAATAAAGGTTGAGTGTTGAGTGTTATAACATACAAATAAGTGGGGGGAGGGCACTCAGGGTTTGAAGACAGATTGCTGTGCAGTGAGCCATAAGGCCTTTCTTCTTGCACTGAAACCTCAAGGGATACGTGTTTTTCCAACAAAGAAAACATGACTCACCAATAGAGGAGAAAAAAGTTCCCTCTGCGCTGTATAATTTCGTAACATGCTCGACTGAGCCATAAAAAACCCAAGAGCACTAACATATTGTTAGGAAAGGGTAAATCCCAAATATTTGTGGTAAACTGGTAATATGCCAATTTACAACAATGCTAATAATCGTATGGTCTATATGGCTTCCAGGACTGGCAAGAAGAGTCTGTCCTAGCACTAGGTGTGTGTTCTAGTCTAGCGTTTCTCAATGCGGCCACCAGGGGCTTTGTAGGGATATTAAAGAAGGTACTGACAGTGATTCCCCAAGTGACAGTAACTCCCCATAATTTGTCCCCCACAATTTAAACCTCATAGCATTACCAAAGTAAAAGATCTCTTGGATCCCTTGTTAAACTTTCAAGCTACTGTCTGTGTAAACCACTGATTGTATCTGTTCTCAGAAAGATACTGTATTGCTACGAGAAACTTGCAAACAAGTTATTTGACTTTGTTCTTTATGCATGCTTTGTACCTAGAAACAGCACAGAAAGACCCCCACCCTCAAAGGGCAGGGAGTCTCAAATAAATTAGTACACACCCCGAAAGTGGTGGAGACAGTATGTCTGCTGATGAATGCTTGGTGTACATGAATGAATGAGCAGGGAGGTGCCAGCCTAGGAATTCAGTGACCATCAGCTGAAGGCGGCATCAAGTGGGAATGACCAGACAACCCCCACCCCCCACACGGAGGGTAAACTGGGATCCACACGACCACCTCAAAGGATGGGAAAAACAAGATAACATCTGACAGCACAAACATCAGGCATGTGTCATCTGTTGATTGAGTTAGCAACAGCCAGGGGCGGCTCTAACGTTTTTGCCGCCCCAAGCAAAAAACCAAACAAACCCCAAACGCCGCCCGCCCCCCAACAAAAAAACCCCCACCCCCCACCAACGCCTGCCAAAACAATGCCCCCGCCCCTCCTACCTGGAGCGCCGGCAAGGAGAACGGGGCACCCGCCGCCCCGGCCGGGGCGCTGGCGGGGAGCGCGGCAGGCCCCGCTACCCCGGCTGGGGAGCGCGGCGGGCCCGCAGCAGGCCCCACAGCCCCAGCTGGGGAGCGCAGCGGGCCTGCGGCAGACCCTGCTGTCCCGGCCAGGGGGCCGGCGGCATCCCCGCTGCTACCCCGCCCTCCCCGCCAGCCGACGGGGAGAGCGGCTTCCCCGCTGCCCGGGCCGGGGCGCCGGCTGGGAGCGCGTCTTCCCCGCTGCCCTGGCCGGGG
Source organism: Chelydra serpentina (assembly GCA_037349315.1). Taxonomy (NCBI): domain Eukaryota; kingdom Metazoa; phylum Chordata; order Testudines; family Chelydridae; genus Chelydra; species Chelydra serpentina. The sequence continues at coordinate 26,785,937 of JBAIAC010000048.1, forward strand.
CACAGGCCGGGAGGGTGGCTTCCCCAGGGCGCCGCGGCCCCGGTCCCCCGGCCGGGGCGATGCCGCTCCCCGCTGCCCTGGCCGGGGCGCCGGCGGGGAGCGTGGCATCCCCGCTGGGGAGGGCGGCATGCGTGCCGTCCCGCTCCCCCAGCCAGGGCGATGCCACGCTCCCCAGCTGACGGGCACTGGCGGGGAGCGTGGCATCCCCGCTGCCGCCCCGGCCGGGGCGCCAGCTGGGAGGATGGCTTCCCCGCGGCCCCGGTTCCCCGGCCGGGGCGATGCCGCTCCCCGCTGCCGCCCCGGCCGGGGGACCGGCAGGGAGCACCTCTCCCCCGAAGCCCCGGCCAGGGGACCGGCGGGGAGCGCGTCTCCCCCGCAGCCCCGGGTGGGGTGCCGCCTGGGAGCGGGGATGGCCCGGGGCTCCGCTGCCCTAGCCGGGGCGGGGAGCGGGGCTTGCCCGCTGCCCTAGCTGGGGAGAGTGTTGTGGTGTTTGTTTGTTTTTTGTTTGTTTATTTTTTAAACAAATCTCAGTGCCGCCCCCGTCCAGGTGCCGCCCCAAGCACGTGCTTGGTTGGCTGGTGCCTGGAGCCGGCCCTGGCAACAGCAGGATGAAACAGTTCCCATAGACTGACATAGGAATAAATCCCTATAAGAATGGCCTCTAAAGACTGAGGACTTTGAGTCTGGTTCTGCTACTACCCTCCAATAGCCGCAGATGCATCTGACAAGGACTCAGCTCCACCCTCATACCCAGGTTACCTGGCCAGTAACTTGGCATGAGCAACTTCTAGGCTGGTAACTATGACGACATCTATGCAGAACCTGTGTGTGTGTGTGTGTGTCTGAATGAATGTGAAACTGAATAAATATGCATGATTCTTTTTGTATTCACAATAAATGTGACATTTTGTCTTATCCCCTTTAATAAGAGCCTGCTGGTTTTTATCTTATTGGTATAACAGCTTTTCCCCCCTACCCCTCCCTGGTGCTCCTGGATGCACCACCTTGGTGTTGGTTGCTGGGGCATCAGCAGGGGTTTGGCCCTGCCCCCCTCTGGAGACACCTGGGGCACAACGCTGGAGCAGCAGGCAGCCAGTGAGTTCCTCACCTTCCCAGGGTTGATGGGGCTCAGACTTTGGGCTTTAGCCCTGAGGTGGCAGATCTGGCCATGGAGCTTCAGGCTCCAGCCCCAGGCTCGCTTCTGCTCCATCCTCCAGCTGTAGGGCTTCAGGCTCCAGCCCCCTGCTGCCTCCCCCAACCCCCATCCAGGGCTTAATTTGTCCCCAGGCTTGGGAGGGCTGAATAAGTCTCCTGTGAAAGTGATACTTCTATGTTAATATCGCTTTTCACAACAGACTAGCAATACATAAATTACAATGATTTGGACATGTCTATGTGAATATGTATTTGTTTTTCCTAAAGCTAATTAAGTGTTTTAGGACTGTGTGTGAGAACAGCCACCAGCAAGAGTTGGTGGCTGCACTCTGAGGCCACCAAATAATTTGTCCTGAGAACCCTTGGATTCACCTCCTTTGTGCCAGGATAAGCATAAACCCAGCAAATTTTTGGACTTCAAAGTAAGTAGATTGGTTAGAAAGACTGTGGGTTTGTCTATCGAGGGACGATCAGGAACACCTCATGCATGCAGTATAACTTTTCACGGTCACATCATATAAGGGTAGCAGGGAGCACTCAGGGCTTCATGACCAAATTGACATGCAGTAAAGTACAAGACTTCACTTCCGTGATTATTTTTTTTTAGTACATTAAGCTAAATCAAATTAAAGCCACTTTAATTTTGAATGAGAAAGAGCACACAGGGATTTAACACAGCTAAACTAATCCTCTTTAAATTCACAACTTTAATTAATTTTCCTGAGTATCCCCATGTTGACGAGCTGTTTGTTCATTCCTCAGTTGCTAAAAAGATGCTAGGTTGATAATCTTTACTCAGGAAGGAAGTAAACAGCAAAGTTGAAAAACTAAAATCTTCCATCCACATAATTAAATCTTTCAAATTATTCTTGATGAAGGAAGCAACTTATTTTATTTCTACCCAGTAATTGATTTATTCAAAAAAGATAGTGTCAAACTGTGGAGATCTAGAGTAAAAAAAATTGCATTCAAATTCCTCAGTTACAAAAATGTGAGTCATTATTCTCCTTGATTCAGCCAAAGAAAGTAGAGAATAATATGACTGTGTCATAAAAATCTTTACCTGAAATTGATATAATGTTTTGAGCACAATGATTTGTGACAAAGCAAATACAGAAGAGTCTTTTTTCACTACTTATACACTACTAACACCTTACCTTCCTATGTAGGGTACACACAAGAGTAGTTTAAAGTGAGGTCCTATGACCAAAAGTGAATTTGGAAAATTAACATTATGGAGTGTTTATTCTCAATGGGCAAATTCACCACATGAATTCATAACATAAGAACATAAGAATGGTCTGACCCAGTATGGCCTAAGGTCCATCCAGCCCAATATCCTGTCCACCGACAGTGGCCAATGCCAGGTGCCCCGGAGTGAGTGGACCTAACAGGTAATGATCAAGTGATCTCTCTCCCGCCATCCATCACCCCCCGCTGACAAACAGAGGCTAAGGACACCCTTCCTTATCCATCCTGGTTAATAGCCATTAATGGACTTCATCTCCATGAATTTATCCAGTTCTCTTTTAAACCCTGTTATAGTCCTAGCCTTCACAGCCTCCTCAGGCAAGGAGTTCCAGAGGTTGACTGTGCGCTGTGTGAAGAACTTCCTTTTATTTGTTTTAAACCTGCTGCCCACTAATTTCATTGGATGGCCCCTAGTTCTTCATTGGGTGGCCCATAATACACCCAAAATATGATTTTTATGGATTTGAAAGTATCTTTCTGGTTACCTATCACCAGTACTAATAAAGAGTCTGTGGCTAAATTTGTCCTCAGTTTCAACCGTACGACCCTTTAGTCCTCAATGGGATTGTAACAGAGAGAACATCTTGGCCTGGAAGCTGAAATGTAGGGTCCAGTCTTGCCCCTTTCATGTCACCATGGGAGTTTTGCCATTTACTTCAAACAGTAGAATCTAGACACAATGCTTTTGATGATGCATAAGAAACAGAATACAGCTCAACAACCCTGCTGCAGTGCTAACAAAAGTATACTTTAAAAAAAAAAAAAAAGCAATTTGTAACAATAAATGAAGCTGATAGAACTCAAAACTAATGAGATCTAGTGTGTACAAGATGGTGCACACACATTTTTCTGTTATCACCACAAGTCCACTTTAATTAGAAAACGTATAGGCCTTCTTACATATAATGTACGCTTTTCAGTAAAGAGAGCTTACAAAACGGTCTATAAACAGGGAACACAGAACCAAAGAGAGTAGTGAATTGTTTAACTCAGAACAATATCTACTCGTAATAGTCCCATGGGCATTTGCACTTCTAATAAGAAGTTTATCTAGTGGCTAAATCCTGCCCTGACATGTCTGAATTCAGTGGGAAGGACTACAGTTTACATCTGGGCAGAATTAGACAGAAGCCATTATATCTGCAAGCAGGAAACAGAGGGAATAAAGCCAGGGTCAACAGTGAAGTTCTTGAATAGAGTTTTGGAAGGGCATAATGGGGAAAGCAATGACAATATTGGGTGGGTTTTTTTTTTAAATGGCCAAATTCCGTTTGCAAAGGCCTTAAAAATCAATGGCCATATCAGAGAAGAAGTTGGCCCTTAGTATGTTTTTACAGTTACCAACCCTCTGAGTCTAAGAATTCCTTTTGAGGGAACATTTACAACAAGGGGCCCAATTTTTGGCCACTTAAACTCCATATGGAAATCCTACATTTGTTCCTACAGATGGCTCCATAAATATGCAGCACAAGCAATATTATATGTGCCTAAATCTTTTTGCACACATATTGGCTATATGAATACAATTTAAGCAGCCACTTTGGGATGTTAGGCTCCATGCATGCATTAGAATATTTTTTATCATTCCTTTTATTGCCCATAAAATAAACGATGTGTATATTGTGTGTACTTAAAGAAGAATCCTACTATAAAGATATTTATGGAGCTGAATTGTGGGATTAGATAGAATATCTATTTATAAAAAGACAGATTTAGGAACTCTAACAGTAATCATTAGTTCTAATTACCACTTTATGCATATCCCAAGGGAAGAAAATATATCCTTAATTATCAAAGCAATTATCATGGCAGTTACTGCACCATTGATACAGCAACTGAATTTCAAACTGGTCTCCTTTGTAAATAAGTTCTACTCTGGTTGCATAAAGTCCCATTTAAGACCTGGGAAATCATCATCACAGCTTGGATGGAGACTACGGTAATTTATTTTAGAGTCTGCCAAGTTTATAAGCCTGTACGGTGAGCTGAATTAAAGTCCATAGGAAGTAAAACCCTGGTCCTTAATAACTGTTTCCTCTGAGATACAAAAATGTTGAATGTGATTAAGTAAAATATGGAATACTGAGAGTTGGATATTTCTCGCCTTTTAACCTCTAGGTCTCAATCACAAAATTGGACCCAGGTGAGGAATGACCAAAAGTTAATGCCATGCTCTTCAGTGATCATTGTGAAACAGGTTGAACAACAGAGAAGCTATTAATCTCAGTCCTCTCTCAGCAAAGAAATAGGTGACCACATAGGTATTACTCACCTGACTCACAGGGGTACTGTGTGGCTTTACTAACCATTTGTAAAGTGTTTTGAGATCCTTGATTTGAACAGTGAGTCTGGGTTATAGGGAAGTAGTAGAATATTGTAATAACCTGTATTAATATGCATCTTTTCTAAAAGGTTAACTCATCCAATGTTAAAGAAAAAACTGATCAAGTAGTCAGTGCTTGAAGATACACTCTCTTTTGCTAGTTCTGACCTTTTCCATTCGACAAATCCACATTTGCCACAATGACCAAAAGTCAACTGGACTCAACTTTATTTCCTTGTTTCTTTCCTGTTTTCTACAGTTTTGCTAACAGGGTCAGTGAAATGAGGATCAACCATTTTTAGTCTCTTGGCTTAACATTTTCGATCCCTGCACAAAACATTTAGTATCTTACATAAGACTAATGGTCTGATATCTTGATTGCAAAGTGTAGCATATTGTGGTGTATAAGGGAGTTGTGTGTTATTTTTATCGTATGTAACTCAGTTTATCTGTTTGATATTATCCAGCCTGATTGCATTGAATTAAACCAAAGGATAAAAAGCTAAAGCGAAAAAGTGACAAGTTTTTAAAGTGCTTATATACCAATGCTAGAAGTCTAAATAATAAGATGGATGAACTAGAGTGCCTCATATTAAATGAAGATATTGATATAATAGGCATCACAGAAACTTGGTAGAATGAGGATAAACAATGGGACACAGTAATACCAGGGTACAAAATGTATCGGAAGGACAGAACAGGTGAGTGATGGGTGAGTGGCACTATATGTGAAAGAAAGCATAGAATCAAATGAAGTAAAATCTTAAATGAACCAAACTGTACCATAGAATCTATGGATAGTAATTCCATGCTCGAATAATAAGAATATAGCAGTAGGGATATATTACCGACCAACTGACCAGGATGGTGATAGTGACTGTGTAATGATCAGGGAGATTAGAGAGGCTATTTAAATAAAAAAACCTCAATAATAATGGGGGATTTCAGCTATCCCCATATTGACCGGGTACATATCACCTCAGGACGGGATGCAGAGATAAAGTTTCTTGACACCTTAAATGCCTGCTTCTTGGAGTAGCTAGTCCTGGAACACACAAGTCCAAGAGTTGAATATAGCTGGACTGCTTGGTAATAGTGACCAGACTATAATTAAATTTAACATCCCTATGGCAGGGAAAACACCACAGTGGCCCAACACTAGCATTTAATTTCAGAAAGGGGAACTACACAAAAATGAGGAGGTTAATTAAACAGAAATTAAAAGGTACAGCACCAAAAATAAAATCCCTGCAAGCTGCATGGAAACTTTTTAAAGACACCATAACAGAGGCTCAACTTAAATGTATGCCCCCTGCTCCCAAAAAAACCCAACACACACTAAGAAAACCAAAAAAGTGCAACCATGGCTAAACAACAAAGTAAAAAAAGCAGTGAGAGGTAAAAAGACATCCTTTAAAAAGTGGAACTTAAATCCTAGTGAGGAAAATAGAACGGAGCATAAACTTGGCCAAATGAAGTGTAAAAATATAATTAGGAAGGCCAAAAAAGAATTTGAAGTACAGCTAGCCAAAGACTCAAAATGTAATAGCAAAAAATTTTTTACATTCATCAGAAGCAGGAAGCCTGTTAAACAACCAGTGGGGCTACTGGACAATCAAAATGCTAAAGAAGCACTCAAGGACGATAAGGCCATTGCGGAGAAACTAAATGAATTCTTTGCATTGGTATTCATGGCTGAGGATGTGAAGGAGTTTCCCAAACCTGAGCCATTCTTTTTAGGTGACAAATCTGAGGAACTGTCCCAGATTGAGGTGTCAGAGGAGGTTTTGGAACAAATTGATAAACTAAAGTCACCAGGACCAGATGGTATTCACCCGAGAGTTCTGAAGGCTCTCAAATGTGAAATTGCAGGACTACTAACTGTAGTCTGTAACCTATCATTTAAATAAGTGTCTGTACCAAATGACTTGAAGATAGCTAATGGGATGCCAATTTTTTAAAACGGCTCCAGAGATTACATCGGCAATTACAGGCTGTTACAGGCAATTACTGACTTTGGTACCGGGAAACCGGTTGAAACTAAGAACAAAACCGTCAGCAGGGCGGCTGGCTGCAGGCAGAGGGCTGAGCCGCAGAGGGTGGGGAGGCTGGCTGGGCGGGAGGGTGCGGGGCTGGTGCAAGGAAGTTTTGCCTAGGGCGCGAAACCTCCTTGCACCAGCCCTGACCGTCAGTCACATAGATGAACATAATTTGTTGAGGGAAGAGTCAACATGGTTTTTGTAAAGCGAAATCATGCCTCACCCATCTACTAGAATTCTTTGAGGGGGTCAACAAGCATGTGGACAAGGGGGATCCAGTGATACAGAATATTTAGATTTTCAGAAAGCCTTTGACAAGGTTCCTCATCAAAGGCTATTAAGCAAAGTAAGCAGTCATGGGATAAGAGGGAAGATTGTCTCATGGATTGGTAACTGGTTAAAAGATAGGAAATAAAACGTAGGAATAAATGGTCAATTTTCAGAATGGAGAGAGGTAAATAGTGGTGTCCCCAAGGGGTCTGTACTGGGACCAGCCCTATTCAACATATTCATAAAATGATCTGGAAAAAGGGGTAAACAGTGAGGTGGCAAAATTTGCAGATGATAACTATTTTGAGTAGTTTTGTAAGTCCCAGGCAGACTGCAAAGAGTTACAAAAGGATCTCTCAAAACTGGGTGACTGGACAACAAAATGGCAGATGAAATTAAATGTTGATAAATGCAAAGTAATGCACATTGGAAAACAATCCCAACTATAGATATAAAATGATGAGCCATAAATTAGCTGTCACCACTCAAGAGAGAGATATTGGAGTCATTGTGGATAGTTCTCTGAAACCATCAACTCAATGTGCAGTGGCAGTCAAAGAAGTGAACAGAATGTTGGGAACCATTAAGAAAGGGATTAATCAGACAGAAAATATCATATTGCCTCTATATAAATCCATGGTACTCCCATATCTTGAATACTGCATGCCGAAGTGGTCACCCCATCTCAAAAAAAGATATATTGGAATTGGAAAAGGGTAACAAAAATGATTAGGGGCATGCAGCATCTGTCATCTGAGGAGAGATTAATAAGACTGGGACTTTTCAGCTTGGAAAAGAGATGACTAAGCAGGGGAAGGGTTACGATAGAGGTCTATAAAAATATTGACTGGTGTGGAGAAAGTAAATAAGGAAGTGTTATTTACTCCTTCTCTTAACACAAGAACTAGAGATCACCAAATGAAATTAATAGGCGGCAGGTTTAAAACAAAGAAAAGGAAGTATTTTTTTCACACAACGCAGAGTTAACCCGTGGAACTTCTTGCCAGAGGATGTTGTGAAGGCCAAGACTATTATAGGGTTCAAAAAAGAACTAGATAAATTCATGGAGGATAGGTCCATCAATGGCTATTAGTCAGGATGAGCAGGGATGATGTCCCTAGTCTCTGCTGGCCAGAAACTGGAAATGGGCGACAGGGGATGGATCACTCGATGATTACCTGTTCTGTTCATTCCCTCTGGGGCACCTGGCATTGGCCACTGTCAGAAGACCGGATACTGGGCTAGATGGACCTTTGGTCTGACTCAGTATGGCCATTCTTATGATGTTGTAATGGTAGAAACACACAGGAAATGAAACAAACATTAAATGCCACCAATGTTCTTTGAGGAGACAGTAGGGAAGCTATTAATTAGTGAATAGCCCCTACATGTCTCCAGCAAGGCTGGCCATGTTTAACCTTCTCAGGGCCAATCCTGATATCAAAAGGAAATACTAACACTTAAAAATGCTGGCCTAGGAAAGAAGAGGTGGAATGGGTTTCCAGCAATTGCCCAGGAAAGAAGATGCTGCCAGACACACAAAAAAGGAGAAACTGCAGCAACCAGGTACACAGTCTCTCCCCGCCAGAGATGGGGGGCACAGAGCAAAGGGGAACTTACACCAAACACATCTGGACCTGTCCGGTTAATATGGTTGGCAAACAAGGGGGCTGCAGCCCAGAGATCCAGTCTGAAACCATGTGGTTGCACCCAGAGAAAGGTGAATATAACAAAATCTGTCCCCAAAAGGATGCACACAAGAGGAACTAGGAGTCATGTAGAAGCTCATGCTGTAACTATGAGAGATTTTAAATAATACAATCCACAGAATTTTCAGCACCCAAAAAGAACTCACTATTAATCACATGTTGGTCTTCAGCTAGCAGCCATAGTAGTACTGCTAGGCAGAGAAAAGAAAGATTATTGGCTCGTCTCCAAAATAAAATAAATCAAACTCAAACAAGGATTCAGATTTCTAAATACGGGCAATATTTGGCCAGTTACTGCACTGCCCCCTATAACAGATGCAACTCATTTTCAAAACCAGTTTTGTTTTGTTTTTTAATCTACATTATATATGTATTCTTGCTGCAATTCATCTTTGTTTCCTATAGGATTTTTCTGCTCAGCATCTTTGCCTGCAAACTGCTGGGAAATGAGCAAGTTGAAATTCAGTATAAATACAGACATTAATGCTATAGATTCTGCTGAGCAGTTTCCCAAGATGAAGAATCATTGTAATTGTTCTTGTGGTTCTTGACAGATATTTTGTGAAAGGAAATGCTGGGTCCTTCCCAGTGCTACAGAAAATTCAGGCAGTGAATATACAGTACATGGTGAGCCTGATTCTCTTCTCCTTCATTCAGCATAAAGCAGGTCTAACACCAACACAGGAGCACCAATGCAGAACTGATGGGAGAGGTCAATTAGGCCCCGCCATTGTAGCTGAGCAAGAGAAGTGCAGAATTCCCCACCTCCTCCCTGGTTGGTGACTGTTGTGAGTGGGATCTCTGACAGGTGCATGAGAAAGAGGCAGCAGCACTCAACAAATCAAAATCATTGCTCCGGAGAACTTTGCCCTTCATCTTAGAGCAACCCTCCAGCTAGGTAAACATAACGGGATCAAGCTGTGACAGAAACCCCTACTATGAAATAACAGAACTTACGTAGGGCTACTGAAAGTAAGCTTTCAGAATAGATTTGACACGTGAACTTTAAAAAAAAAAAAAAAAGGATTCTACATTAGAGCAATTGCCCTACTTCCTTTTTGCACAGATGCCAACTTCATTGAATGAAGTGGAGCCTCACCTTGAGCAATGAAGTTTATAGGCTGAGTTTAGGCACTGTTGTGATCAAAGGTCTTTTTTCCACCTGAGTTTCTTGCCATGCAGAGAGAGAATGTAAACAGTAGAGCACTAATGATGAATCATTCAAGAAGAGCTGCTCCCTATGTATTTGTTTTATATGATACATGTTTCATCTGGTCCCAGAGACTTATGACCTGCTTTTCATTTCAAATTTTGCTTCTATTAAGTATGATCAAATGGAGAGAGAAAGAGAGTGTGTCTGAAAGACAGACATTTTACACAACTATATTTTGTGGGACAGGATATTACCTGTAAAAACTTCATTGATTTTCCCAGCTGGACTACAGCAGCTCATAAAATTGTGTGCTTTCTTGTGTCTGGCAACTGGGTGGCCAGAGAGAACATAATTACAATCAGCACTGAAGCATTCATCCGCAGTGTGGTATCTGAGATCAACCCCCACCCCCATCTAACTGAAGGCTCCTCTAACATAGAGCCCATTCTGAGCCACAAGTTCAGTAATGTGCATCACACATACAATGGCTGGACCTAAATTGCAACTGGATTCTTGGCCACTAGTTGGTGGAGAGAGCATGTGTGTTTTGTAGATGCACAGATTCATTCTTGCCAGCACTACTGTGCCTGCTGCAATGGAGAGAGATTCACCAGGAGGAGGGCAGGTATTGAGGTTGCTACCTGCCCGGATGGCAGCTGCAGTGGAGATGGGCTGAATCAGCACACCCTCTCAGCCTCCACACTCACATCCCCTTCCAGGCCAGCACTATCAATTTTTGAAGCAACTTCTACCCTAAGGCCAAGTTAAGGTTATGGTGTCTTACAGATATTCTGCCCCAGTCCTGGTTGTATGGGACTCAGACCCTCCAGCAAACCTAGTCCAGGGGATGTAATTTGATATAATCCAACATAAAACATGATGATACTTCGAGGTTGTGTGTCTTTAGAGCTACAAATTGGGACTGATGGAATTTGACTGACCACAAATACCACCTACAGAATAAGTGAACGGGCAGTATTCCGAGTTATTTGAAAGCTAATCAAATTTGTTCACCACTAAGGTAGTATCTGTGGATTACGTTAAATCTTAGCTGTTGATCACAAGGAAAAAAACCAACCTCCTGGTGATGGTCTGTCTCCATCATTCATAATAAAAATGTTGCACATGACCCGGCAATGATGCAAGTGGTGATTTCAGTGGAGACTGAGGCTTTGAAATGGTTCAAGAAAAAAAATCCCATGGTTCCTGTTCACTAACATTAATTGAAGAGATACCAATTATGTTACTATAGTAGAACCTCAGAGTTATGAATGTCTCATGTGACAAAGTTCCTCCTCTACCTCGGTGGGTCCTGCGCTTATTGGCGGATTCTGCTTGCCTCAGAGATCTTCCCCTCTAGTAGAATCCACAGTCCAGGTTAACTCCTCCGGTGTCTGATCAGGAGTTGGGAGTTTTGGGGGGAACCCGGGCCCGCCCTCCACTCCGGGTTCCAGCCCAGGGCCCTGTGGATTGCAGCTGTTTAGAGTGCCTCCTGGAACATCTGCACGACAGCTACAACTCCCTGGGCTACTTCCCCATGGACTCCTCCCAACACCTTCTTTATCCTCACCACAGGATCTTCCAGCAGTACGCCCTCTTACTCTCAGCTCCTAGTGCCTCTTGCTCCCAGCTCCTCACACGCAACCTCCTTCCACAGCTCCTGACATGCACCCCTCACTGACTCACTGGGAGGCTTTTAACTAGTTTCAACCAGCCCCTGATTGGCTGCAGCTGTCTCAATTAACCTTCCTGCCTTCTGGAAAGTTCTTAATTGGCCCCAGGTGTCTTGATTAACCTGGAGCAACTGCCATAAGGTATCAGGGATTTGTTTAGCCTGGGGCTAACATACTGGTTCCTTACCACTTTCCTATAGCCCTCTGGCTGGGAAGGAGGTAGAGGGCTGCTGCTGCTCCTCCTGCTCATCTTGCTGGGGCTGCTGCTTGGCCCTGGGCCCTCCCAGCTGCTGTTTGCTGCTACTGCTGCTCCAGCTTCTCCCCTGGCTGGGCCAGACACCCCTCCCACTACTCTACTCTCTGGTTGCTGGCTGCCTGGCAGCTGAACCCTCCCCACCCCCCCAACACCTTGGTTGCTGCTACTCCTGCTGCTACAGCAACCCCTTGGGGGGGAGGGGGCCTGCTGGCCCTCTCCCCAGAGGAGGGGTGTGAGGGGCCCCTGCTCCAGCCGCTGCTGTGACCACCACTACCACCATCTGTGAGGGGTCCTGCCTGACCACCGGACCACTGCCTGGAGCTGCTGCTGCTGCTGCCCTGTTTGCTGCCAGGAAGCTGCTGGTACCCAGAGGAGGAAGACCCGGAAGACAGATGAGGGGACAGAGTCTACTTCAGCCATCTCTCTGTTCGCCAGGCTGGAGTGGCGACCTTGTTCTCCCCCGACCTACGGCCTGAGGTGCTGGGGTTTGCCGAGGCTGTGCCGGGCCGCCTGCTGCACCTACGGGTCCATATGGAGGGGCTCGTGGTCAATCTCGTCAACATCTATGCCCCGACACCGGGCCCGGAACAACTTCGTTTCTATCAGCAGGCGTCCACCTTCCTCGGCACCTTGGATCCTCGCGAGTGCCTGGTCCTGGGCGGGGACTTTAACAACACCCTTGAAAAACGGGACCACTCGGGGATCGACCAGTGCCCGGCCGCCGCGAACGTCCTCAGGGAGATTGTCGAACATCACTCCCTGGTGGACGTCTGGCGCGACCACCACCCGGGCGACAGCTCAACCTTCACCTTTGTCCGGGTGGAGGCCCATCGGTCGCACCACTCCCGGTTGGACCGCATCTATTTATCACGTTTTCACCTTTCGCGGGCCCACTCCTCCAGCATCCGGCTGGCCCCGTTCTCTGATCATCATCTCGCTACCGTGACGGCCTCTCTCCACGCGGAGAGGCCGGGGCCGGCCCATTGGCATTTTAATAACAGTTTGCTGGAGGATGTGGGTTTCGTGGCGTCCTTCCGGGAGTTCTGGGTGGCCTGGCGAGGGCAGCGGCACGCCTTTCCCTCGGCGCGGCGATGGTGGGATCTAGGGAAGGTACGCGCCCGGCTCTTCTGCCGTGACTACACCCGGGGCGCCAGCCGACAGAGGGATGCGACGATAGAGCAGTTGGAACGGGAGGTCTTAGAGCTGGAGAGGCGTCTGGCCGCCAGTCCTGAGGATCCATCCCTCTGTGGGGCATGCCGGGAGAAGCGGGAGGAGCTCCGGGAACTCGAAGATCGGGCCCAGGGCGCCTTCGTTCGATCCCGCATCCGTCTCCTTCGGGAGATGGATCGTGGCTCCCGCTTCTTCTACGCCCTGGAGAAAAAGAGGGGGGCTAAGAAACACGTCACCTGCCTCCTTGCAGAAGATGGCACCTCCCTCACGGATCCGGTGGAGATGTGCGGGAGGGCCAAGGCCTTCTACGTGAGCCTTTTCTCCCCAGATCTGACTGATCCTAACGCTTGCAAAGTGCTCTGGGACGAACTCCCTACGGTCAGCACGGGCGACCGAGACCGGCTAGAGCTGCCTCTCACTCTGGCCAAGTTCTCGGAAGCCCTCCGTCGCATGCCAACTAATAAATCTCCGGGACTGGACGGGCTGACCGTGGAGTTCTACCGCGTGTTCTGGGACGTCCTCGGCCCAGACCTTGTCACCATCTGGGCCGAGTCCTTGCAGGGCGGGGTCCTCCCTCTTTCATGCAGGCGAGCCATGCTCGCCTTATTGCCGAAGAAGGGGGACCTCCGCGATTTACGGAATTGGCGTCCCGTCTCGCTCCTCAGCACGGACTATAAAGTCGTAGCAAAGGCCATCTCACTGCGGCTTGGGTCCGTGCTGGTGGACGTGGTCCACCCAGACCAGACCTACACCGTCCCGGGCCGCACCATTCTCGACAACCTGTATCTGGTCCGGGATCTCTTGGAGCTTGGGTGTAGGGATGGTCTGTCGTTCACCCTCCTGTCTCTGGATCAGGAGAAGGCGTTCGACAGGGTGGATCACGGGTACCTCCTGAGCACTCTGCGAGCGTTTGGCTTTGGGCCCCAGTTTGTGGGTTTTCTCCAGGTGCTGTACGCCTCCGCAGAGTGTCTGGTCAGGCTCAACTGGACCCTGACCGAGCCGGTCAGCTTCGGGCGAGGAGTACAACAGGGGTGCCCCCTCTCGGGCCAGCTGTACGCTCTGGCGATCGAGCCCTTCCTCTGTCTCCTCCGCAGGAGGCTGATGGGGTTGGTGCTCCGAGAGCCGGAGCTGCGGCTGGTCCTGTCGGCGTACGCCGACGATGTGCTCCTCGTGGTCCAGGACCTGGGCGACTTGGTGCGGGTGGAGGCTTGCCAGGCGATCTACTTGGTGGCCTCCTCTGCCCGGGTCAACTGGGTCAAGAGCTCTGGCCTGGTGGTAGGGGACGGGTGGCAGGCGAGCTCCCTCCCACCCACGCTTCAGGCCATCAGGTGGAGCGCGGGTCCGCTGCTCTATCTCGGCGTTTACCTTTCTGCCACGCATCCATCCCCGCCGGAGAACTGGCAAGGTTTAGAGGGCAGGGTGATAGAGCAGATCCGGAAATGGACAGGACTACTCCGGTGCCTCTCCTTTCGAGGGAGAGCACTGGTAATCAATCAATTAGTCCTGTCCATGCTCTGGTACCAGCTCAACACCCTGGTCCCGGCCCCGGGTTTCCTGGCCAACCTCCGGACGTCGATTCTGGAGTTCTTTTGGTCAGGACTGCACTGGGTCTCTGCAGGGGTTCTCCATCTTCCTCTGGAGGAGGGTGGGCAGGGCCTGAAGTGTCCACACACTCAGGTCCATGTCTTCCGTCTCCAGGCCCTGCAGAGACTCCTTTATGGTGCAGGTAGTCCGGCGTGGAGCGTATTGGCGCACGCCTTCCTACGCCGCTTCCGAGGGCTCCGATATGACCGGCAGCTCCTTTATCTCCATCCGAGAGGTCTTCCGCGAGACCTCTACGGGCTGCCGGTCTTCTACCAGGACCTCCTCCGGACCTGGAAGCTATTCTCAGCGACCAGGTCCGTGGCGGCCACCGAGGGGGCAGATCTCCTCGCGGAGCCCCTGCTACACAACCCCCAGCTCCGTGTGCAGGTGGCGGAGTCCCCCTCGGTGCGCCAGAGGTTGGTCCTGGCAGAAGTCACTAGGGTCGGAGACCTCCTGGACTACGACCGGGGAGACTGGCTGGATCCCCTGACGCTTGCTCAGCGCATGGGGCTCTCCAGACCTCGTACTCCCCGGCGCGTACTTCAGGAGGTGAAGGCTGCTTTGCCGCCCACTGCTCGGGTTTACCTCGACCGGGTCCTGCGAGAGGGTACGCCCCGCCCTCCCTTCACCCCAAGCCCTCCGGACCTTTTTATTGGGCCCCTGCCCCGTGGACCCAACCGGGTCCCCTGTCCCTTCACGGTGAGCCGGCTGCACGAACTGCAGCCGGTCCGCTTCCAGACCGCGCCAAGGAAACATCTATACACGCTCGTGCTCCACACCCTTCATCTCCTCACCCTCACGTCCCGCCCCGATACGAAATGGCGGGACCTCCTGCCACCTCTAGAGGGTGAGAAGCCCCGGTGGGCCAGCCTTTACTCCTCCTTAGTCCCAAGGCCCGCCGGGGATGTCAGTTGGCGGCTCCTTCACGGAGCCGTGAGCACGGGCGTGTACTTGGCGCGGTTCACCCCTCTCCCCAACACATGTCCCTTTTGCGGTGTGAGGGAGACCCTGGCGCACATTTATCTGGAGTGCGCCAGGCTTCAGCCCCTGTTCCGGCTCCTCTTAGACATTTTGTTGAGGTTTTGGTTGCACTTTTCCCCTCACCTTTTTATTTATGCGCTTCCAATCCGCGGCCCCACGAAGTCACGGGACCTCCTGGTCAACCTCCTCCTGGCCCTAGCTAAACTGGCCATCTACAAAACCAGGGTGAGGAGGTTGGCCGATGGAGGCTCCTGTGACTGTGGGGCCTATTTTCGATCCTCTGTTCGTTCACGCATCCGGGCAGAGTTCCTCTGGGCAGCGTCCACTGGCTCCCTTGACACCTTTGAGGAGCAGTGGGCGCTGTCCGGGGTTCTCTGCTCGGTGTCCCCATCTGGTTCACTTCGTTTGACCCTTTGACCACACTCCCGTTCCTGTTTATTCATTTTTTGTCCCCCGGAATTAGTTGGCATCCAGGTCCTGTGGATCCCTCCCCTTAGGCTGAAGGGGGGGATCCTTTAGCAGCCCGCCCACTTCCCGGATCCCAATAAGAACATACTGGTTCCTTACCACTTTCCTATAGCCCTCTGGCCTTGCCCCTTCACACTCAGAAATGGAGGGTGTTCATAACTGAACAAAACATTAAAGTTGTCCTTTTAAAAGTTTACAAAACTGAACATGGACTTAATACAGCTTTGAATCTTTATTATGCAGAAGAAAAATGCTGCTTTTAACCATCTTAATTTAAATGAAACAAGTACAGAAACAGTTACTTTACCTTGTCAAATTTTTTTAATAACTTTTCCTTCATATTTTCCGTAGTTTGTTTAACAGTTGTGTATTTGTTTTTTGGTCTCCGCTGCTGCCTGATTGTGTACTTCTGGTTCCAAATAAGGTGGGTGGTTGACCAGTCAGTTCATAACTCTGAGGTTCTACTGTACTTCATCATAACTGCCTCTCTCTATGAACTTTAAATATGTAATGTATACAGATAAAAGCAAAAAAGATTACACTGAAGCATAAATGTAAGAAGCTTGAGATGTATAGAGCAAGTATCTGATAATGAGATACCAATCACAGGTATAACAGGGAGGGAAGAAAACAGAGATAAGGATGCTTTAGAATAAAGGAAATTAGATTTAGAAAATGTGAGCACAAAAAAAAGTTTTCGTTTGGATCAATAGCAAACTGCTTCAGAAAAAAGGAACTCCCTTTAAACTTAAAGTAGTAGCTTTAGAAACGGAAGCATTTCTGGATAAATACAGCTCTAGAACTACTGAAGCCCTAAAACTTGACTTGAAGGCTGCCAAAAAAGCAACAAGAAATAGGAAGACAGACATTTACAAATTGATTCTCTCCACAAGGAGATTGCTTCAGCGGGCATTTTGAAATGGATTTGAGTGTGCAGAAATTCTGAACTCATTTATCATCACTTAATGAACTATGTTGTCAGTGCAACCAGGGCCGGCTCTGGCTTTTTTGCCGCCCCAGGCAAAAAAGCCACCGGACGCCCCTCTCAGGCCGGGCGCTGGCAGCATGCCCGCAGTCCCGCTCCCCCAGCGGGGGCGCCGGCGGGGAGCGTGGCATGCCCACCGCCCCGCTGCCGGCTGGGGCGATGCCGCGCTCCCCGGCCGAAGCGCCAGTGGGGAGGGTGGCATTCCCGTGGCCCCGCTGCCCCGGGCGGGACGCCCCCTAGGAGGACGGCTTTCCCACTGCCCCAGTCGGGGTGATGCTGCTCCCCGCTGCCGCCCCAGCTGGGGGGCTGGCAGGGAGGGCGGCTTCCCTGGCCCCGCTGCCCCGGCCCCGATGCCCCGGCCGGGGCACCGGCGGGAAGGGCGGCTTCCCCGCTGCCCAGGCCGGGGGGCCGGCGGGGAGTGCATATTCCCTGGCCCCGCTTCCGCGGCCCCGCTGCCCCGGCCGGGGCGCCGGCGGGAAGGGCGGCTTCCCCGCTCCCCCCGGCCGGGGCGCTGGCTGGGAGGGCGGCTTCCCCGCGGCCCTGGTCCCCCGGCCGGGGCGATGCTGCTGGCCCCCTGCCGCCCCGGCCAGGGGGCCGGCGGCATCCCCGCTGCCGCCCCGGCCAGGGTACCGGCAGGAAGGGCGGCTTCCCCGCTGCCCCGGCGCCGGCGGGGAGCGTGTCTTCCCCGCTGCCCTGGCGCCGGCGGGGAGGGCAGCTTCCTCAGGGCGCCGCGGACCCGGTCCCCCAGCCAGGGCCTGGGAGCGAGGCTGGCCCGCGGCTCCACTGCCCCAGCCGGGGTGGGGAGCAGGGTTCGCTCACGGCCCGCTGCCCTAGCTGGGAAGAGTGTTTAAAAAAAAAAAAAAAAAACCACCACAGACCTCAGCGCCGCCCCCCTCCAGGTGCCGCCTCAAGCACGTGCTTGGTTGGCTGGTGCCTGGAGCCAGCCCTGAGTGCAACCAACATTTTCCATAGTTACATTAGCTGCCCTAATTCACCTCATGACAAAGTACATATAGATTGTAGGGAGATTAGTCATTCAAACATAGCTGAAACACAAACTAGGCTACAAATGGAAACATTGTATTCAGTCAGCCTTGAGAGTTAGCCACCAACCAGGAACTAAGAGGAAGGTAGTTCCTGGACACTTCTGCCAGCATTGCCCAGCTACTCTGACATACTCACTCCATCGCATTCACACTTGATCTATTTAGATTTCTATGCAGTGCGCTTTATATATCAAAACCAACCCTTTAAACTCCAGCTGGAAGCGAATTGGGGACCAGGGCAGATTTCAGTTCACTAGTGTATTGTGCTCTCTATATGAAACACAACACGCTATAATGGCAGCCACCTTCTGCACCAGCTTAAATTTCCAAATGGATTTAAGGTGTAGCATCCTGTAGGACACCTTTTATTAAGGCTCAAGGATGGAAAAGATATGGATGACTGTAACAAGGTCCACACCCTTCTTGGCAGGTACAGGGGGAAAAAAATAAGATACTTAGCCACACTTGTTACACCCAGGAGCAGCTAAGGACCTAAACGATGAATACTGAGTAACAAGTGGTAGATGCATTGCACCACTCAGACAGATAGGATTTCCCCTCTATCAACATAACCTTGGTTTTGAGGGGGCTTATTTAATTCCCTTTGGGAAATCTCATTTTATGTAATGTAATGCCAGGAGTTATTTCAGTCCTAATTCAACACAGGAACTTCGCAGGCACTCATAGCTAAATTATGATCTACCTCTTCCTTCAGTAGCATGCAATAGATAGCAGCATTTGGCTCTGACTGGACAGATCACCTGGTCACCCCGATCTTATGATACTGGCCTAGGCAACACTGCTTATTAGATTGTATGCTCTCCAGCGCAAGAACCATGTCTTGCTATGTCTGTATAGCACTTAGCAGAGTGTGTTTTCTATCATAATCAAAAGAGTTTGGACAAAAAAAAATTTTAAAATATTTAATTTCACTGAATTCTTTTCAAAAACAGAGTGTGTGTGTGTGTGTGTGTGTGTGTGTGTGTGTGACATTCGCTACAGTGCACTCAAAACAGATGGTTGGAAAACAGACCTAGATGACAGAGGGAATAGAAATATTTGTCCACATTATTTTAGCACTCTTAACAATTGGTTTGATGTCTTCAACACCATTAGACTTTGCAACAGTAGCACACTTACCACTTCACCAAACAAACATTTAATCCAGTCATTGTAAGGAAGTATTTCTGCATACATGATTGTGATCATTTAGCTTCTTCCTAATCACGTAGTTATGAAGAAATGGGTTTTAGTCTGCACTGGTGAGAGGTTTTATACATTTGTTTTGCTTTTCTTTTTTGTTAGTTGGTTGGTTTTGTGTAGGCACTGGGGAAAGCAAGAGAGGGACCTTTAAAGGAGAGAAAGGCTCAGGTTGCATAAGCTTATGTTGAGCTCCACAGCAGATGAATAGTGCAAGAGGTCCTGGGTTCAAATCCTAGTCAATCTTTCCAATAGATGTATAATATACAGCCTTAAGCATATAGGGCTAAAGCAACTTAGGCATGCAAGTCTATGCAAACAAAAATATGTTAAGCCTACAATTTTTTAGGGATAGCTGGCTATGGGGTTTTAGTTCACTCTATTAATAGAGGTGTTGTGCAGCTTAGCCATTCATCTGGAATAGAACAGCCTGACATAGCTATGAGGAATAGTGTAACTAGCGCAATAACCCCAGCACCAATTTTTAGCCATCTGTAATGATCAGTGCAGGTAGCACCTCCACCGGTAGATAGTCTGTATCTTTATCTTAGTGTTAAGCTATTGTCTTATATGTTATTAGAGGTTTTAGCAGAAAGTCAGTCAGAGAGGTATAAATACACAGCATATGAAAAGATGGGAGTGGTCTCATATACTGTGTATTTATAACTCTACTGTATTTTCCACTCCATGCATCTGATGAAGTTGGTTTTAGCTCACGAAAGCTTATGCCCAAATAAATGTGTTAGTCTCTAAGGTGCCACAAGGACTCCTCGTTGTTTATGCAGATAAAACCGTAATCCAGGACTGCACAGCATGCGGCCCGCATGGGCTCACTGTGCGGCCCGCGGAGGGGTGAGTAAGTGGGCTCACTGTGCGGCCCAAAATCTCGGACTGTGTCCGTTGGTCCTTTTTGCTGTTGGTCTCTGGGCTGGGGGTTGTCCCAATGCTGCAAAGAGGGTGTTCCCAAAGGAAGGTGCTTGCTTCTAACCCCCGAGGCCGTCAGTATGTCTGCTCTTCTCTAGTCAGCCCACTTGACAAGTTTGATTGTCCTTGGTCTGGTTCCCATCCCCTCTCCAAGGGTTGCAGCTGTCTGGAGGTGCCTGCCTTCCACGCCTTCCTCATTCACACCTCATTCATTCAACAGGGCAATTGAATACAAAGTCGGGGGGAGGGGGGGGGGGAAGATCTTATTCTACTTCTACGAAAAAGACATTTTTCTTTTACCTTAATTATACTAGCTTAGGGGCCCGCTATAACATATTACCAAGGTGGGGCCGAGCGGGGAGGGGGCGGGTCCTATTTTACTGCTGTGATCCGGTCACCCTATACACGCTGTTTCTTTCCCCCTCTACAGGCTTCCACACCCCAGCACTGGGGAAGGACGGGTTGTTTCCGCAGGGCGGGCAGCGCTGGGGGAGGGGATGTTTTGTGGGGCGGGTATTTCCATGGGGCCAGGGGGTTTCGGCCCTCAGCTGTTTTCTTTGGAATAATATGGCCCTCGCCGCTTTACGAGTTGTGCAGGCCTACCGTAATCTGATAGCACTTGGCAGACTTTGAGAACTGCTGCTCATTGTGAATGAGTGGTCTGAAGAGAGAGCGGCAAAGTAGCTACAGTGCTTTTGGATGGTGTTGCCAAAGCATTTTACTAGCAGCTTCCCAGTCTGGATCATGATTCTTATAGACAGTTACACAATCACTATGACAAGGGATTGGTCCTTTTGAAATACTAGAAACAATGACAAGCCAGGAGGTGGAACCCTTGTATGATTATTTGTGTGAATTACAAATACTGTTCGATGAGGCTTTCCCTACACCATCCTGGGCAGGAGATGGCTTGAGCAACGCAGAACCTGCTGTTATAAAGGTGGAACTGGCAGTGCAGAAAGGAGCCTGTGCCCAGTAACAAAACCATGAGAGGATTGTGTGTTCCCCTTTTTTCAGCCATTCATCATTTGCAGGTGAAGGAAGATCACACTGGATTAAATTTATGGACTAGATTATACACAGAGTTCAAAATGTAGAAGAACTTGTGGTTTTCTTAAAGGTATTGGGTGTTAATTCCCAGCTCGAGGGTGACTCCTTGGAAGCTCTTTGAGAAAAGATTGCTAGGGACATAGCTAAAAAAAAATAAAAAAAAATGGAGGCAGCCTCGGGTGCAAGCTATTTGCAGATATTCCCTGGGTCAGGCGACGGCGACTGTTTCCTGAGAGGGTCCCCAACCAAATGATATTTGCAGGCAATGCAGATGCAATGGCCCCTGAAGATGGAAGTGCCCAAGTAGAGAGGGACATGTGACACAGGAAACCAGAAGATGCTGAGATGCACAAACAACTATTAGAACAACCCACATAAAGAGCTGCCCAGATATCTGCTACAGTACAATGTGTCTGGAGACACTGATGGCTAGAAAACCACAATGCTCTTGAACTCTGGTTCTGAAATAAATCTGATCCACTGGAAACACACAGTACTAAAGAGGAAGAAAATTTGTACTTCAGGAGTTAACTGATGACAATTAATCATCAGCCACTGCTGACAACAGGAGAAATCCAGCTTCCACTGAACTTGGGATCTCTGTAGAATAGACTTTTGTTGTGGTGACCAATATTTCTAATGATGGAATCTGAGAGAATCACAAAAACGCCTGGGTATTAATTGAATGTACCTGTTCCTGGACAATTCAGATACTCCAAAAAGAAAGTCTGAGTCACTGAAGAAAGGACTATTGAACTCTGCTGTGCTTAAATTCCTGGATACATCTTGTCCATTCATAGCAACCTATGATGATTCAAAGGTTGCTGTAGGATTTGCCCTTGAACAAATCCATGAACTTGGTAGGCGCAGACCAGTGGCTTTTGGAGGTCATAAATCAAGTGACAGAGAAACCAAGATTTTGTCTACAGAATTGGAGTGTTTGGCTAGTGAGGAGGTCCTCATGGCCTATTGCCCCTATTTGCTAGGTATGGAGTTCACAGTGCACACAGATCATAGTGCCCACAGTGGCTCCTTACAAAGCACAACACAGAAGGATGCCTGGGGAGGTGGATTTACAAGCTGTCTGAATATAGTTACAGTTTACCATCAACCTGGAAAGAAAAATGTGGTTGTGGATGCTTTCAGCCTAGGGTGACCAGATGCGGGGACCTAAAAATCGGGACTTGTCCGAGGGGCAGTGGGAACCCCTCCTGCCGGACTTGTTGAGCAAAAACAAAAAAAATATATGGAGGAAGCCTGATATCAGGACAAAAGGCATCCCGACCATGCATCGGTCGGGACGTGGGACACAAGAAGAAAAATCGGGACGATCCCGATTTTATTGGGACATCTGGTCACCCTATTTCAGCCAGATGAGGGCAGTAAGAAAACAAACCACAACCCTAGACTGGTCTTCTGGATATTCAGCAAAGACCCTGAATTATGCTCAGTGTGCCAACAGGCCTACCAAAGGAGACCCAAATGGGGGAGTTTCAACATTTCAGCAATGTTTATTCATTGGTCCAGCTACCAACATGCTGGTGCATGGCAGAAATAGGATGGTCTTGCCAGCAAGCTTACAGGGAATAGTGTTGCAGTATATTCATAATGATAAAGCAGTAGCCCATCTGGGGTATAAAAGACAGTGAGCGGGATATCCCGACAGATTTTTTGGGGGGGCGGAGGCTGAGCATAGCTGCAGCTGTTAAGAACTGGGCAATTTCCTGAATCAAGAAAGGAAAGTATCAGCAAGGATAGGCAGAACTCCTTTAAGGGAAATGCCCCAACCTAGTAAGCCCTGGGAGTTTATATAGATTGACTTGAAAGTCCCAATACCAGCTGGTAATCAGTATTTCCTGATGATGAATGACACCATCTCAAGAGTATGTAGTGGCACAGCCACTGAGGAATAAAAGGACTGAGACAGTTATGTCTCAGAACACATTTTGAGAGAGAATATTTAAGGATAGAAATACAACATGGTTTCACAAAAGGTAGATGATGCCAGACCAGTCTGATCTCTTTCTTTGAGAAGATGACAGATTTTTTGAGACAAAAGAAATGCAGTGGATCTAACCTACCTGGATTTCAGTAAAGCATTTGATATAGTTCCACATAGGAAACTATTAGTTACACTGGAGAAGATAGCCAAAAGGTGGGTAAGGAACTGGTTAAAGGGGAGACTACAATAGGTCATGCTGAAAGGTGAAGTGTCAGACTGGAGGGAGGTTACTAATGGCTTTCTCAAGGATCAGTCTTGGGACTAATCTTATTTAGTAGGTACATTCATGACCTTGGCACAAAAAGTGGGAGTGTGCTAATTAAATTTGTGGATGACAAAGTTGAACAGTATTGCCAATACAGAGGAGGACCAAAATATCACACAAGAAGATTTGGATGACCTTGAAAACTGGAGTAATAGAAATAGAATGAAATTTAATAGTGCAAAGTCTTGCAGTTAGGGACTAACTGCAAGGATTTTTGCTATACAATGGGAACATATCAATCGGAAGCAACAGAGGAGGAGAAAGACTTGGGTATATTGGTCAATCACAGGGTAACTATGAGCCATCAGAGTGATGTGTCCATGAAAAAGACTAATGCAATCCTTGGATGTCTCAGGTGAGGCATTTCCAGCAGAGATAGAGAAATGTCACCATTATACAAGGCACTGGTGAGACCTCATCTGGAATACCGTGTGCAACTGTGGTCTCATGTTTAAGAAAGATTAATTCAAACTGGAATGGGTGCAGAGAAGGGCTACTAGAATGATCAGAGGAATGGAGAACCTACCTTAAAGAAGAGGCTTAAGGAGCTTGGCTAACAAAATAAGGGATGTGGGGAGATATGATTGCTCTTTATACATCAGAGGGATAAACACCAGGGAGGAAGAGGAGTCATTTAAGGACCAATGCTGGCATAAGAAATTAGATGAAGGCTTCAAATCATCAGAAGAGTGAAGTTCTGGAACAGTAGTGGGGGCAGTAGTGGAGGGGAAAAGTATAATGAGATTGCTTAAAATGGCATATGTCCCATTTACAATTGTTATTAGCAAATATCTCCAATGACTGCAGATGGGACAGTAGACGGGGAGGGCTCTGAGTTACTACAGAGAATTCTTTCCCACGTGTCCGGCTAGTGGGTCTCTTCCACATGCTCAGCGTTTAACTGATCACCATATTTGGGATAAGTAAGGAATTTCCCCCAGGTCAGATTAGCAAAGAAGCTCAGGATTTGTCATCTTCTTCTGCAGCCTGAGGCATGCGTCACTTGCTGGTTTGAACTAGAACAAATGGTGGATTCTCTACAACTTGAAGTCGGTAAATCAAGATTTGAGGACGTCAGTAAATCAGACAGAAATTAAGGTCAGACCTGATAATCACGATGGTCCCTTCTGGCCTTAACATCTATGAGTTATGGCTGCATTGATGAAATACGTAGTGTTGCAGTTTGGCCCACCAAGCTGCATCTGCGGTGATCAGGTGAACTTGAATCACAGTTGTTATACAAGATTTGCTGACAACTCCAAATAACCGAGGGGAGGACCAGTGACCCACCCTGTGAGTAATAGATGAGTGGAGAGTGTAAAGCGCGCACCACTGATTCCATGCTTCGGTTTGGTCTACACTAAGAAATTAGGTCAGTATAACTACGTCAGTCAGGTGTGTGAAAAATCCACACCCCTGAGCAACGCAGTTAAACCGACCTAACCCCCAGTGTAGACAGTACTAGGTCAATGGGAGAATTCTACAACCCCTTAGAGGTGTGGATTACCTACACCAATGGAAGAACCCCTCCAATCAGCGTAGGTAGCATCTTCACTGAAGTGCTACAGTGGCACTGCTGCAGCATTTTAAGTGTAGACAAGCCCTGAGAGTCTTAGTCAGAGAAGATCAACAAGACTGGGATATGAAGACACTTTTTGTAATCTTTGCATAGAACACCAAATCGCACTCAACTATCCATTATTCTCCTTTAGGAGACCATTTTTGGACTCCGCAAACCCACATTTCCCTGTGATGATTTTCAGGCACCAAGGCCTTCTGCACCTACACAGGTGAGACAAGGTAGAGTCTAACAGCAGCAACTTGAGTGGAGCATTACAGGAGGTTGGAGAAACTGATGAGCCACAAGCATGCATGACAGGCACAAGATGGGAGGAAAAAGGAGAATTATGTGCCCATCCAGGGAGGAAGGAAGGTGTGGCTCTGCAACTGAAAAAAAATCCCAAACTTACACCTTTTTGGAGGGGACTTTACACAGTAATTAAAAAAAAAAACTAAAACAACTTTTATACAGACAGCAAGAGCTCACCCCTTTCTAGTGTATCAAGAACCGGTGCACAAAGTCATCAAAAGACAGGGTAGGGTAAACACTCAAGATGCTCAAACACCATCCCAGAGGGATGCAAAAGAGTATTTGGAGGCACCACAGCAAGTTCCTGTGGCTCATGGTGGGAGACCAGTTGTAGCGGAGGAATTGCCAGGGTGTCCTCAGGACCTCAACACACTGCAGTCTTCAATGGACAGTGGATAGGCCTGACTTAGGTAATATGAGCTTTGCACTTACTGATAATGTAGATCCAATTGCAAATGTAGGCACACTTTACTAGAGGGGCCTCTGAACTTAACTGGGAATATCCTCAGTGCTGCAATCCAGGCTTTGAGACTACACTTTCCATAATGCCTTGGGGAAGAGAGAGAGAGAGAGATTTCCAGGGCAAGCATGTGGTGGGCTCCATTTTGGAGCGGAACTGAAATTGATTTTTGGAGCGGAACTGAAATTGATTTCTGGAGCTCTGTCAAAACCAGGAGCTGCTGCTAAACTGCTGCTAGGAAGCCAGAAGATGCTGCTAAGAGCCTGCTGGGCCTTTGATCAAGCAGGGAGCCTCAGAGGCTGTTGATGGGCTTCACTGGAGCCACGGCAGAAACTATTGCTGTGCCCTGAGCTGACTGAGGTGGGCTGCAGTGAAGGAATTGTGAGTAATCACCACCCTTGTTTGGGAAAGTGCTCGCAAGGGGAGGGGAGCAGCAAAGAGACTTTAAGGGGTTGCCTGAGACTGAGACGGGGCAGAGTGGTCTTGTCATCAAACCAGAATCCACGGTTGCTGACAACATCTGGTTAAAACAACTCCAGTCTTCAGAAGGGTTGTGCAGCTTGAAATGATCCCAAATTAGATTTGTTCTGCCCCTTGTTGCCTTGGCTGGACCGATTCACTGCACCAACAGTGCTGTCCTCATCTTCAAGATCTTCTAGCACCCCCTTGCAAGCAAGTGTTTAGAACTTTGAAATCCAGAGGCGGGTAGACTCGGAGGTGGGGTAAATGGTGACAGTGTAAATGCAAATTAGATAAATTTCACTTACTACTGTAAGCTGCATTTGTTAATTGATTTATCAAACTGCCCCTTGTGATTTAAATTAGTAGTGACATTTAATCTCATCTGTTATGCCATGTTCTCTTAAATTGTTAAGTAAATGCGTGGTTAAAGTGTATATTGTTTATAATTGATATTTTTTAGCCATTTTTTAGCTATTGCACAGATTATTTTAGGTTAATTCCTGGCATGCCATTGAATTGAATGTGCATAGGGCCCAGCCAGGTGGAGGCACCACCAATTTTAATTTCCTTTACATGTAAAAAGATTGCAGCAGAGGGGTGGATAGAGGAGTCCAACCTATCCAACATGACAGTAAAGGAGATCCTGAAAATCCTACCGGTGAACAACAGTTGCCCTGGCCCACAGCAGGTGTTGCCTGCTCCTGAGTAATCCAGGGAGTGAAGGGGGCTGTACAAGTGATGTCTCCATGACTGAATATAGGACTCAGGCAGACAGATCAACATGGAAACCTTCATGGATGGCTGACTACGTGGATTCTGAGGAGTTACTCTTAAGTTCTTATGTAACTGGAGAGAGAAAAGTTATAGTGATCAGTGCAGACAGCACCTGCTGTATCTTTATCTTAGTGTTAAGTGATGTTGTAATATTTGATCTGAGGGTTTTAGCAGGAAGTTCGGTCCCACTTGTGTCTGCTGGAGTTAGCAGCTGCAGTGTTCAATAAAACCATGTGATTCTATAAGCGAGTATTACACATCTCATGTGCTCACTGAAGGGCAGTGAGTTACTGCATTGTATGATGTACTGTTCACTTAGATTATCCTGTAATACAAAAAAGAGGAAGTAAAATTATATTATCCTGCACACACTAGAGCAAGTATTTGTCATTCACCTCCCAGCACAACAAAACCAGTCTGCTTAGCTGACGTGCATCTTACTACTGCTGTCACTCTCAACCCCATATTCACCCCCTAGCATAATTAATGCCAGGAGATGGGAGCTTGCAACTGTTATTTAAACAAAGCCACTCTCAAATCATCAAAGCACTAAGCAACACCAAGACAACGCCCAGTACCGTTGCTTGCAGTTATTCCTGTTTGCCAGTTCTGCAAATACCGAGCAAGAATTTAAATGTACCAGGAGGATGAATTTAATGAGACAATTAGAGATGGGAGGGATGGGGTAACAGGCAACCATTTAGATGCTTTCACAAAATTTTACACATGTGGTGAAACATTCTGATTTAAAGGGAGAAGAAACCTTATTAGATAAAAATGCCATGAAAATACATTTCTGTCAAGTGATCTGGAATACCATTTGTCTTTTGGTTAACATCTTTCATAAAGCTGCATTGTGCATGGGTAGGTTTAGCGCTTTAAATATGTGGTAAATACCTCAGCATAAGTCCAGCAAATTCATTTTTGTTTGAGTATCCATCAACCTGAGACAAAAAAACAAACAAAAAAAACTCCAAGAACACGGGGCTGCTCCCATTGAAATAAATGGGAACAGGATCGGATTCCAAGTCTGAAAGTTGCTACCACCAGTTTATTTGATGGGGCTGCAGAGCAAGAAGACTAATTCTATTTTATGTGAACAAGGCTAGGTCACAGGAGGGGGGAAAGCCTCGTAATTCCCAAAACAAACAAACAAAATCACACAAAGTGCTCATTTTTCTCCTCATGTTATTTGGACTCTCAAATATTTGGCACTTTCAGTCATTGTTAGTCCCAAACAAAGGTTTTGCAGTAATTAATAAGTAGAATTATTTGCATGGAAAGCCCTGTATTCCATTACTTAGTGGAAGAGACTGCTTGCATGTATTTGAAACTGGTTTGACTCAGTTGAGTGAGTTCTAAATGGCTTTTAGTTAAGCATTCATGCTTAAGTTTTTACTGACATAGCTAACTATCAGCCATCAAAAAGATGAAGCACTAGCAGATGTAAGTAACTGGTACGCACACAGCCAAGGTAGATCCTCCAGTTGAGAGAACCGCCCAGCTAAGCTTTGGA
Organism: Chelydra serpentina; assembly: GCA_037349315.1. Classification (NCBI taxonomy): domain Eukaryota; kingdom Metazoa; phylum Chordata; order Testudines; family Chelydridae; genus Chelydra; species Chelydra serpentina. Next base: position 26,814,523 of record JBAIAC010000048.1, read on the forward strand.
ATGATGACTAGGACTTAAAGAAATCAATTATGAAAGTGCTACCACTGTTTATTTTCTGGGCTGAGCCAGTGCAATAAAAACAGAAGTAGTGGAACTACTTCCGGAATCATAGTTACATGAGAGACAAATGCAAACAGTGCTAGCCATAGAAAGATTGCACACGTCAACCAAAAAGTTTGCAAGGAAGGTGAAATAGACATGCAGTTTTACTGGTTTTTGGAAATAAACTACCTCATAAATTAGAAGGAAAAAGCCTGATTAAAAAACATTAATTTGCAAAACTATTTAAATAATTTCCCCACCATCTATAGCTCAGTGCTTAGCTTTCCCAAACAATGAGAACAAATAGAACAATAAGGGGTATCATAGAAGAGGATGATTCACAAAAGGTGAGTCCTTAGAATCACAATATATGGCTTCCGAACTATTCCACTACAGGAAGTTCTTGAAGCCTGAGAAGTCATATCAAGTATGTTTGAAGCTGTAAATTGTTGTGCACTCTCTGATCAGAACCCCAGAGCTTTTCAGTAGTTCAGTAGAACCACTAATAAAACGTACAGAAACTACACATCAGGGTTCTAAAGCCTCAGAAACTTCCTTCACTGCTTTGGTTTCAACATAGTGAACCACGTTCAACTCAATTTATCACAATTATTTACATATAATAGAAATAATACACTCACCACTTACATTGTAGAGATGGGGAAAACTGATCTGTAGAGAAACAACAGCAGAGCAGGGAGGAAATAACAGGTTTTTTGACTCTCATCCCTATGCTCTATCTGCAGAGCCACAGAGCGTCCAGTCAGTTGGGTGTTATTGAAGAATTAAATTTTTGTCTTGCCCTGGGAAATGGACCTCTACAAAACAGTCACTAATGTGTTACCTTTGCTTTTTATGAAAGATCTGACATTTAAAGAAAAGAGGCTAGAGAATAGGGCAGTTATCTGCTCCAGGAAAAGAACTCAAACCTCAGGGACACTAGCTTATAGGTCAAAATAGCACACTCTAGAATAGAAAAGGGCCAAGTGTTCAGCCTTCCCAAGATTACTAGACACACTTAGGTCTTTTCCTCCTCCTTCAAACCATCTTGAATAACAAGGCACTTTCCATTCCCTTCTCATAGCTTCCCAGCTACTGGTTTATATCTCCCAACCTCTAGAAAACAGGTAGCTGCTGCCATGAATATTCCCCCCTGGGCCCACCTGCTGATCAATTAGGCTGGCTGCTAGACTGCAAGCAGCCTGAGCATCAGCTGGCTGCTTCCTTCTGCAATCCCAGCAGCTGCTGCACATGACAGGAATTTAAACCCCTGTTTGCCAGGGTTCACAAAGAGTTCATCCATCTTATCCCAACTAGGCTTTGAAATCTGATAGCCACATATCTGTCTGGGACCAATCAACAGGAAACTACCCCTCCCCAAATCTCTTTTTGGACATGTTAGTCTTGCTCTTAATAACTATAATCTTACCTATGTCTAGGACTTCTTAACAATTCCAAAGCACTTTACAGACAGTGGATCAGATTGTGGCTCCTCACTCTAATGGCACCAAGCAAGCCAAAGCTCATCTGACTATATGGAAATTCCCTTTGCACAAAAGAAAGTTTCACATGGCATAGACCAGTATAGCAACTGTATCCCCCAGCATGGGGGATGTGCTCAGCAAAAAGACATTACCTAAGTGCCACTCTATTCCAGCTATGGAATGGCCCCTTGAGGCCATGGTCAGCCAGGAGAAAGTTAAAGCAAGATTCCACTGGCTCCTGAAGCTAGGGGCCACAAAGATTTTGTGCAGCCACCTTTGCCTCACCACCTCCACAGCTGTGCTAAGCACAGCTCAGAAGCATCTCAGGCCTGGGCCAGCATATACCGAGATAACTCACACTAAAATAGACACTCCTGGGCTGGAAGTCAGCACCTATTTTGTGTCAGCAATAATGAATACAATTTTTAAAGAGTAGAAGTGAAGAACATGTACACTATTTGAAAGTAAAGGAGGAATTTGGATAATGTAATTATGCAAGTTGGAATCTGGACAGGATAATAGGGATAACACCCTTCCTCCTAGATAGGAATGACAGCTCTTTGTGACTCTGACAATGTTTATTTAGTGTCTTCACTTGAAGGAGTGTGTTTGCCTTTTCCAGGAGTCAGTAACTCTAAAACAAGACTTTAAGTACACGCGTCTATCTGTCATTCTAAATAGCTCACTCAGCCAGCGAGCTATTCAGTTTGACGTATTGCATTTATATTTGTATACTGGAACACTTTGCACACTGATGAAATGCAGCCACCTCAGTGGTAGAAGCCAATACGCATTTTGTGCCAGCAATAATAACCCAATATATAAATACAAGAAATCACATTTCAATTAGATTAGCATCATTGTGGCAATATATCAGCTGTGACAGAATGGGATATGTCTGGGTCACAATATGACCTCCATTTTGTATTGTAACCTCCATTTTGTACTATGTGCTGAACTCACATCTAACCTTGGGTGAGGCAACGTTATTATGACGTATTCCAGTCAGCTATCCTGCCAAGGAAAGGTGCTTGATACTTCATTGAAAGATGGTCTCTCAGAAGCCATCAATATGACAATGTAGGGCTCTTGACTCTGACTGTCTTAATTACCAGTCTATTCCCATAGAACAATGGATTCTCTCAACCAGAGCACATGGGGAGAGGGATGAAGGGGACAAAAAGGGACAAGTCTGCCAGTTGACCATATGGCAAAAAATATAGACTTTATTTAAGAGGGAGTCCTTCTCTGTGAGGGTGGCCATCTATTGCCACATGCATGAAGAATAAACTGGAGAGAGAGAAGCAGTAGGGACTGAGAGATTCTGCCTCACCTGAAACAATGACAAAAGTTTGGACTCACAGAAGGTGTGACAGGCCTGGGGTGGATGGGTGGGTATGTTTCAGGACTTCTGTTATTTTGCAAATGTCTGTAACTCTCGCATGGTTTTTTTTAAGAGTAAAGTTTCTGTGGTTAAGAAATCCCTTGGCTAAGCCTGTGTTCCTTGCTTTCCTGTCTTGTTGTCCCTGAAGGTGATAAACTGGAACCACAGAGTGCCAACAGCTAGGTAGAGCACACAGAGAGTGTGTGTAAATGACTAGGGCAGAGGTTTTCTAACTGTAGTCCGTGGACCACCGGTGGTCCGTGAGCTCCATTCAGGTGGTCCGCAGATAGTTCCCCCTAAGGTGCGCTCCTGGGCAGCCGCACACGAGAGAATGAAGGGCTACCCACGTAATTAGTGGAGCCGCGCAGGTGTGGCTCCACTAATTAGGTGCCTGGACCCTGGAGAAGACACACATGTAAGGTGAGGTGGTGGCCTTGGGGGAAACAGGGGGTAGGTGGGAGGGGACATTGGGGTGAGAATAGGAGGTGGGGGGAATTTGGGATGTGTAGGGCTGCGGTGGCCAGAGAATGAGGAGACTTTCCCCAGCTCCAGGGCTGCGGCTGCCAGGGAGAGAGACCTCCTTCCCAGCCTCAGCTCTGTGGCTGCTGTGGCGGGGGAGAGACCCCGCTTCTTCCCAGCCTCAGCTCTCCCAACTTGCAACTTGCCCCATTAAGATATGATAAATAATCTTCCCAAAAGTCTAAATGCCCTCCCAAAATTCCAAGCCCCTGTAAAATGTCTGTCAAAGACAATCTCGCTAATGTGCCCTGAGAGATTGAATAATGAATTTTATAAAACTCTATGGCTCTCCTAATGCTTCTAGGCCTCAGCCTCTCTCTGCTGTTATTCCTGTGGTGAAATATTCTAAAGTCCTTGGGGTAGTGGGGTGGAATGGTTTATGAAACTATATAACAACAGAGAGCTTTAGATATATGATGGAGCAACTCACTGTTTGGTACACCAAATGATTTGAAGCTAGGTCATTCAACCATTGCTCCCAGCACATACCAGCACACAAAATGGGACATAAATTGTTATATGATATAACCCCACCTTTATCTGAAATGTTACAGGGCATCCAAACTAGTTGGATGACAGACCTTCATACTTACATTCCATTCTGTCACTTCATATCAAGTAATGCTGAGTTGCATCATATACGCCCAGTGGGAAACAATTCCTGTCAGAGAAATCAAAACGATAGGCGTTTGGTTTGGTTTTGTAGGAACGGCCTGTGGGTCAGATGCCTGAAAGAATATTGTATTTTAAATCCAATTCAGGTCTATCTATCTATCTATCTACATTTGCTGTGTAGTTTAAGAACTGTATATACACCTAATATACGGTATATACAGTTCTTTTGTTTGGTTTAAACCTGCTGCCTATTAATTTCATTTGGTAACCCTTAGTTCTTGTGTTATGAGAAGGAGTAAATAACACTTCCTTATTTACTTTCTCCACACCAGTCATAATTTTATAGACCTCCATCATATCCCCCCTTAGTGGTCTCTTTTCCAAGCTGAAAAGTCCCAGTCTTATTAATATCTCCTCATACGGCAGCCGTTCAATACCCCTAATCATTTTTGTTGCCCTTTTCTGAACCTTTTCCAATTCCAATATATCTTTTTTGCGATGGAGTGACCACATCTGCATGCAGTATTCAAGATGGGGGCATACCATGGATTTATATAGAGGCAATATGATATGTTCTGTCTTATGGCCTATCCCTTTCTTAATGATTCCCAACATTCTTTTTGCATTTTTGACTGTCGCTGCACATTGAGTGGATGTTTTCAGAGAACTATCCACAATGACTCCAAGATCTCTTTCTTGAGTGGTAACAACTAATTTAGACCCCACGTCTGGGCAGGCAGGCTCAGCAAGGCAGGATCCAAGTGTGGAGGGGCTCAGTGTGGGGGGATACAGGTATGGGTTGAGAGGGTTCTGTGGGGGAGGGGGACAATCTGGGTGCGGGCGGCTCACTGGTGGATCTGGGTGCAGGGGGAGTAGGGCTCGTCAGGGGGGCATTCTGGGTGCAGGGGGTGAGGCTCGGTGGGAGGCTCTGGCTATGAGGGGGTCTGGATGCAAGGGGGTTGGGTGGATGGGGGAGTAGCTCCCTTTACAGTGACCCCTCCCCCTGCAGCTGAGGAGCAATGGGTGCAGCAAGCATGTGGGGGTGGGGGAATTAGCAGAACTTCCTACAGCTGGAGAACAAATCTGGGGATGGGTCTGATACGGCCCTGGATGCCGTGCAGGGGAAGAGGAAATTCCGTCCTCCCCAGCCCAGCTGGGACTAGCAGCTGAGCTGAGCAAGGTAGGAGACACCAGTCAGGTCTTCCCCAGTCCCGCCCTCTGCCCCACAGCGATTTACCTCTCTGCCGGCTGCCCTGGGCACCCGAAACATACTGATGGGGAGGGTTGCCTGACCGCTCTTTTGTAGCTTCTCTTTGATTCCCTGTCAGAAAGTCATTTTTCTGTGGGGAAGCAAAGAAATCTCCAGGTGACATAAAATCTGCGCATGTGCAGTGGTGCAGAATTCCCCCAGGAGTATTTATTATTAGTATTTAAGACAGAGGGTCAGATCCTCAGCTGGTGTAAATCAGAGAAAGGCCAATTAAAATCAATGGGTACTGGGGTCACTCAGCACCTCACACTGTCCGGCCCTGTAGCGAGGCGGTCTGGTCCCCAGCCGCCCCAGAGAGAGACAAGGAACCTTCCCGGACGCCTAAGTGGGCGGAGCCGGAGAATCCTGGCCCTGCCCCTCAAGGGTCAGGGGGCGGCACAGGAAGTAGAAAAGCCGGCCCTCAGACCACAGTTGGGCGGCAGCCGCTGGAGAGGCCGGACGCCAGAGGTCCAGCTCCCCGCCGGGAGGCCCCGGCGCCCAGCCGCTACCCCGAGGAGCCGCCGGCCCTGCCGCCGGCCTGCTACCCCGACGAGCCGATGGTCTGCGACCTCCTGGAGGACGCCCCCCTGGTCCAGGTACCCGGAGAGGGGGAAGGTGGAAGTAGCCCGGGGGCAGCCAACTCTAGTCTGGCTGCAGCACTGCCAGAGCCCAGGTCAGCGTGTTGCGGCCAGGATCCCCACTGACTCAGCGTGTTGCGGCCAGGATCCCCACTGACTCAGCAGTGGGTTTTTCTGCCGCTGCTAGGGCCCTGGGCTGGGACGCAGTGGAGTGGGTGGGCCTGCGTCCCCCCTGCCACCCAACGTGTGGGTGGCAGTCTTCCCCTCTCCCAGGTTCTCCAAGGCCAGGACCTGGGCTTGCTACTGATTTACCGCTTGCTTCTTGCCCTGCCCTGACCAAGGGCCAGGGCCTATTGACTTACTAACTGCTCAGCCCCTGCTTAAGGGCCTGAGCTGGAAACTGCTTCTTGCCCCGCCCTGACCAAGGGCCAGGGCCTGTTGACTTACTAACTGCTCAGCCCCTGCTTAAGGGCCTGATCTGGGAACTGCCTCTTGCCCCGCCCTGACCAAGGACCAGGGCCTATTGACTATTGATTGCTCAGTCCCTGCTTAAGGGCCTGAGCTGTACTGGCCGCTTAGCCCCGGCTTTAGGGCCTGAGCGGTGAACTGTTTATTGCCCGCCCTGACCAAGGGCCCGGGCATCGTTAACTGTGCTTATTCCCCCAAACTGCAATAGTATAGCGGGGCGGTCTGGTCCCCAGCTGCCCCAGAGAGGGGCAAGGAACCCCTACAGGCCCTAATTCCACTTAGATAATCTCAAAATCTGCTTTACTATTTTGGCAGCACTGAAAAATTGTTGGCTCTGAAATTTGGCAGTTTCTGGGTTTGAGCTCAATTCATTTATAATGTACATGTAGTATTTTGTTTTATTCCTCCCATTTAGTTGTGCAATTTATCGTAAAGAATCTCACAGATCTAGAGCTCACCAACCTTAGAAGCATATATTGAATATGTTCTTAGGGAAATAAAGGGCTGAATCTATAAGTACACTCCTAAATGCATTTTCTATTCTGCACCCAAAGTCCATGGAAAAAATAAAAACTCTTTGTAAGAAACACTAAGAAAAGGATAGTGGCCCCATTTTATCTGCGCTCTTAAATAACATTGTTTAGAAGACTTACAAGAAAAAAACATTAAAAAATACAAGGATTGCTACTTAACAATATGAAATAAGGGAGTGTCAAGCCCTTCACAAGCAATGGAAGTCGAAGGAATAATCAAGTGATCAGTTATTGTACTTGAAACAGTTAAATATTAACTCTCAGAGTGTAACAAGCTCTTTAAGGTGAATAAAGGAAAGCCACCTGGACCAGTGATATGCTGTTCCGGTTTTTCATGAAACAATTCCTGCAGGATAAGGAACATAATCACTGAGGCAGAGAATGAGGTCTGAGATAAGCAATCTGGACTGTATATCATAATTCACACTGTTGGCTCCAGTTTTAGAGTCTAAAGGCTGGAGCTCCATGAAAAGGGTGGGCTGGAGCTCCCCTCTCCCTTCCTTAGTGAGGAACAAGACAGGCTCAGGGAACTTTCCAGCTAGCCTCTCTTTGAGATGCCAGGAAGTAAGGTTGCTGAGAAATGTGGTCTCTCCTGGCAGCCATATTTGTATTTGTAGACTGCAGCAATGTCTGCTGGGAAATAGATGTGAAAATTAAAATATTACCTATGTTACTAAAGGCTGCTGGGTACAGTTTAGGGAAGCGATTTAGCAAACACACATTGAATTAATATTTGGAAAGTCTAGATACTGACTGACACAATGCAAAGATTTCAGAAAGGGATGCCTAAAATTACGCTCCTAGAGCCACATTTAGGCATCTGAAGAAGTGACCTGATTTTCAAATGTGTTGAGCACCCAGTGGCTCCCACTGACTTCAGGAGCCTAAATGTGGATTTAGGAGGCTAATTTTAGACACCCATTTCTGAAAATCTTGGTTTAGAGGAGATTTAATTTAGACAGATGCTACAGTAGCCATCTGTAAGATGTAGCTCTGCATCCTATTGGAGATGCACAGGAGCAAACCCCTCTCTGGTAAAACACTCATTATATTACTACTTTCTGTCTCTCATTGCATTTACTTATAATCAGTCTATGCATAAAGTTAGCATAAAATACTTTGATATGGAGTTTAAAAAATCTTGACCTCCTTGAATGCTTAGATTTCTTGTTTATCACACATCCAATTAATAAAATTACGTTACTAATTAAAGTGCTGAACTACAGTAATAAGAAATGTAATAACTACAGTCAAATGAGATCATCAACTTGTCTGTGCTCAGCATTTTCCTAGTTACCTTTTACAAAATGTTGGGAAAGCTACAAATAGAAAGTGGTGTATTAGGGTAAAGTAGTATTTCCTCTTAAATACACTCTGTCAAAATGCATTTGGAAATTGCTTTTCACTAAGATACATGAAATCATAGTGAATTTGACATCTATATCTGACGGGTTTCATTTCCCTATCTGGATAGTGCTAAACTTTCCCTACCAGAGATGGCTATTATTCTGGGATCCTTAAAATATGTCTGAAAAGCAAAATGCACTCAGGGGGCCTCAAATGGCATGTACTGTAGTTTCAAAATATGTTTCCCAGATCAGGAACACAATATATTTTGCTCTGCATATTATTCAGAGCAAACAGCAAGGATGGCTGTCTTGCAGGCAAATGGTTCTATACATTTCCTAAACGTTGTACTGTATTACACGTATATCAAATATAAAATCATGGATATTTATGGCATAATTAAAATAAATATAGAATTACTTTGTTACATAGGACACGAATCAGAGAGATATTTAAAATATCAGATTTTAAAGTGTGTGTGTGTGTGTGTGTTTAAGGTTCCCAAATAATGTGATGGTTTACAGAGTCTGTATAGCTGCCCACTAGAAAGTTTCATTGTACATGTTCCTATTTGATTTAGGTTTAAAAAAACAAAAAACAAAACCAAAAATCAATGCTCCGCCTTAGACTACAGCAGGCACAGTAAATGATCTCTTAATTACCACAGTGCTGGAAACCTAGAGTTCTGAATCATCATTTTTACTTTCTCAAGGAAATAAAAGAACCCTGCTGCAGGCTAAAACTTCCATCCAATCACACAAAGACAAATCATCCTTTAGGCGAATCAGGAATCTTGATTTCAGCTTACCTGGACTTGGCTGTTTGCCCATATTTTAAAATACCTTTTAAAAATCACCCAAAAAGCCATAAAAGTGTCTCTGTATTAAAATGTATTTTGCATGGGGTAATTGGTATGAAAGAGTGAAATTATTTGATTCAAAAATTAACCCTGAATGTAATTTTCTTTTAAAAAATAAAAAGGTTAGCTCACAGGGTGTAGTATTCAAATACCTAGCTTGTGGGTGGAGTTGAGGTGTGCCAAGGTGCATAAATAGGTATTACTGAGACTTTGCAGTTCACACTGAAACTTGGAACACTTGCCCAGCTCCTTCAACAAGTGGGAGGGTAAACAAGGTAAGGCTAGGAGCTCTTGCTTAGAAATACACCTGTTAGACTCAAGTTACTTATTACTCTGGCAGGTGAGAAATGGAAAGGGAAGAATGAGGCAACTTAATGTGTATCGCTTGCCATAAAGGGGACAGGTAGAATAATACTGTTTCTTCCATTAAAAGAAACTTTATTTTCCTCTAGGAGCTTACCATGGCAATATCTAGCTTTGTACAGATGATGCTTTAAGGAGTAGGTTTAATGCTGGTTGGTCATTGCTTTCAATCCTGTATCAGCCAGCATGCTGAGATTTGTTTGCTCTTTGATTTCCTGTTTGACCAGTCTCTTCCCCCCCCCCCCTTTTTTTTTTAAAGCAATATTTCCTACATAATGATCTAACTAAACTGTCTCTGGAGTCTGCTCTGAATCTCCTCTGGGCTTCCTAATGAAGATTTACTAAATTTCCTCCCCTCTAAGGAGACTTTTTTTCCCCTACTCTAAACATCAGCCTATGTCCAAAAAACATTTCTTGTTGCTTCTTCTATGCTGTTGAAGTCATGACTGAGCAGAGAGCCAGGGTCTATTGGGTATTAGAGCAGCAAAGGGTGATTTACCAGGCATTCTAACTCCTGTTAACAAGCCCCCTCATGTGTTTTTCCCCCCTCCCCACCCCACAAAGCCCTGGAAAGAGGCAGCCTCACCATGCTTTCACTTTTGCAGCCTGCATTTAAAATATGCCTGCTGAAGCTCATGCATCCATTTTGTTTTTCTTATCTGTTTATCTTAAGTTTTCTGCAGTACCTCTCCCCATACTATCCTAGCACTCAGATGAGAATTTATAGAGCAAATTTTAATCTCACAGAGTAAGGGTATGAAGTTTATTCCCTGGTAGAATTATCTTATTTAAATGAACATCTGATCAAACTTTCCAGGCTTCATCCTCACTCCCTGAGTCAGGCTGAGGAAGAGATTATAGTAGTAAAGCATCCCTTAAACTGACAGGTTGCATTTTTAATGAATCCTCTGTTCTAATCGGTGTTCAAACTCAAAGGCTCTGCCATTCTGAGATCCCTGAGGTAAGTAACTTTGCCCCTCTGTACCTGTTTCTCTGTCTGAGAAATGGAGTAAGCCCTCCTAAACTGACCTTCCTCACAAGGATGTTGGGAGATACCTAATTACTGTGGTAATGAATGTTTTTATAAATGAGAGAGACAAGGTAAGTGAGGCAATATCTTTTATTGGATCAACGTCTGTTGTAAATGTTTTATAATGTCTAAGACAAGTATCAGAGGGGTAGCTGTGTTAGTCTGGATCCACAAAAACAACGAGGAGTCCGGTGGCATCGTAAAGACTAATAGATTTATTTGGGCATAATCTTTCATGGGTTTTTTACCCTTGAAAGCTTATGCCCAAATAAATCTGTTAGTCTTTAAGGTGCCACCGGACTCCTCAGTGTCTAAGACACTTATTCATATTTGCAAATGCCTTTAGACCATTAACTTCTATAGTTCCATTATTTATCTAATTGTTGAATCTCATTTGTCTTATTGAGTAAATTCAATGTATGTAAAGCCACCATCAAGAAAAACAGAAAGAACTAGCATAAGAGTGAGTATCTAGGATGACTGCATTGAGATGGGATGGGCATATTTTAAAGTGGCCGCAAGTAACTATTAAAGATTTTGGGAGATGATAGATTTATTTTTAATTATTTGCTAAAGAAACTTTTTACTACTTATTCATTACTTCCTTGAAAATGCAAACGAGCAAGAGTAATTCATTCTAGCAGTGACTCAGCCCTGCTTTATATTTGTTACTTAGCCATTTATACGTTGAAGGCTCATGTTCTGTATGATCCTGCTGAGCAATTTTCTGGTTGGCATTCTGAAAAACTGCCAGAATCCTAAGGGTTTGTTGTCTTTTCAGCACTAGCCATGGAGAAGAGTTGTATATCTGTGTTCCTGCTGCTTATTGCTGTCTCTTATGCCCTGGCTAAAGACTTCACAGCTAAGAATGATGGCAAAAGGGATGTAAAAGAAACCAAACCAAAACTGCCTCAAACTCTCTCCAGAGGTAAAAACTTGGTTCAGTCTCCCAATCCTAGCTCCATGAAAGTCTTCCACCTCTCAATCTGCTACCTTTAAATCCTATTACATTTTAAAATAGCTGTCTGGCCCCCAGTCCCTCTCCTTTCACCTGCCCATATATTTACACTTTTTTCCCCCTCTGGCCTCTAAAAATACCCCCCCGCCCTGGACTTTTCCCCCTAGAAGAGATTTCATTTTCATTCAATTACAATACCTTTTTGGGCAGCATATTCTCTCAAAGTATTTAGTATCCTTTACTTCATATTTCAATCCTAGATATAATCTTCTCATCGCCAACAACTTTTAAAGGTAATTGCTGTATGTCATTTTTCTTTAGGGTGGGGTGATAATCTTATCTGGACTCAGACGTATGAAGAAGCCTTGTTCAGAGCCAAGACCGGGTAAAACAACTTTTTTTTCCTATCCTTGCCACAGGTTTCAATGGCGCCATCTAGTGTTATCTGATTTACCTGACTCCTTTGGCATTAGGGGAAAAAACTCTGACAACCTTTAGAAATCTGTGCGTTCGTTAATTGTCCTTCACAGTTTGAGATGATCTCCCTCATCAGCACTGGCTTTAAGGTTGTCAATAAGGCAAGTCTAAAATGAGGTGTCTTCTTCCATTTCAGCAACAAGCCCCTGATGATCATCCACCATTTAGAGGACTGCCCACACAGTCAAGGTAACATTGCTCTGAACATAAAGTCATCTTATTTTCTACCTTATGAACTCAAATACTTCTAAAATACAACCTTGTTCTCCGTGAAATACTCCACTCACTTCAGTAGAGTTCTCTGTGGGCATTAAGGTCCATCTGAAAGATCAGGGCCTGACACACAAACTAGACCCCTCTGAAGTTGGACTGAAAGGCAGAACTCAAATGTGGTGAGTTTGGATAAAATTCAAATCCAGATCTCCCTGAAATTTGAAGCGATTTGAAATTGGAGTGGGGAGGGGAAGAGATTTATGCCATTTCTATTTGTTACTTCAGCTCTGTCCAGATAGCACGCACACACAGACTTAACTCTCCATTTTAATTCTTTCAGATGGACATTCTGAAATCTCCTAACTTTGGAGAGTCCACCAATCATCTGAATCTTTTCCTATATCATTTCTTGGCAAATGTGTGCAATTTCCCCTCTTTCCCCCAAGTTTGTATTTTATTTATAACAATTGTTTGACATTTATTAATTGTAGCATTGAAGAAAGTATTTGCTGAACACAAAGAAATACAGAAATTGGCTGAAAAGTTTGTTCTTCTGAATCTTGTTGTAAGTTACATTTTATCAAAACTTAAAATTTCAACTAGCTCTACTCATGGCAGTGGTTGGAAGCAGTAAACATATCTTTATTTAAGGCAAATATTGTGCATCAGTTTAATCAGATATGACTAGAACTGTCTGGTGCTACAATAGGGATAGATTTAACAATAAATATATTCTATAGCTATTACAAGAAGATATACACAACAGTATAAGATATTTATTTAAAATAATAACATTGTTAAATGTGACATCTGCAATTTTACTGTGTTCTTTGGTTAGTCTGTCTTAACATGTAGTTTGAAGTTTTTAAAGTTTAAGTTTGATAGCCAAGAAATTATTGTGTAGAAAGAAAATGTTCTGTTTGATTTTTATACAACATGATCTGCAGCAATCTTGACTTAGAACCTTTTCACTTTTGTTCCAGTATGAAACAACTGACAAACATCTTTCACCAGATGGCCAGTATGTCCCTAGAGTTCTATTTATAGGTGAGTACTATCAGTTTTAATGACACAGCCTCCAAGGATTATATCCATTTTGAAGCTATAGAGGCTGGGTACCCCAGTGTGATACAAACAGGGAACCCTTTGCATTGTTAATAGGGGTTAATACCAAGAGAAGAATAGAATCTTTAGTTTTGTTTTGCTGAAACGAATGTGACCAAAAAAACACCCTGGAATTAGGCAGTAGTGTGTGGGTCTTGTGGGGTGGGGGGAAAGGCTTATGCAGTAATTAAGAAGAAATATATTTTAATAATTTGTGATGGGTGTTCTAAAATAGAGATGAGTGCTTGAGTGAATACCTGACTCCTCATCTATGAATGAGGAAGAGGCAAGCTAATCCGAACACACTTTTTGGCCCGCACACCGCATGTCACCTGAGGCATGTTTTTTCATATAAGTGTTACTTTATGTGTTCTTCCTTTTTGTTTTGTCTCGAAGACTAAATGGGCCCCTTGCTGGGCTCTGCCTTCAGATTTTTCAATGTTGCCAACTATGGGTAAGATCGAAGCTCTATCGAGACATTTGGAGCTTGGCCATTGATTTCTGTAGCACCAGGATTTTACCCTATAGCTCTCTGTTTAAAGCAGCATGGTATAGTGTCTAGGGTGGCTATCAATGCTCACAACAGATGTAGAGATGGTTGACCCCCTTCTTACTTCTCAAAGCTGTTTCTGAACACAAATAACTAGGGAACTGTTTTCTCTTTGAACTAAAATCTTGAGATTATAAAAGCAGTAATGATCCAATATGCTTAAAGGGCCAGACTTTCAAAGCTAGATGTACTGAATTGTGTGCCTAATTAATATCCACTAGTACCTGACATGTACATACAACTGAATATTTAGGTGTATAACTGGCCACATTCACACATCAAGCCAATGGTGCAGGCACTGCTCGTGCATAGCTTTGAAAATCTATATTGTTAGATGTATAGCTCATAATCTAAAAGGCCTCCATAATACTATGGCTGTCTTTCACTCTCACTAGAAAAAAGCGAGATTACTTTTTGTAATCTCAGAATACATGGTTTTTTAAACCCAAAACACCCCTCTAATGGGCAAAAAACAAACTGTCAGGAGGGTGATAAGTGTGAGAGAACTTCTAGAGGTTTCTCTCATGGAGTTCTCATCAGAGAACACCAATACATATGGGTGATTCTGCCTTCTCCCCTCACAGAATGAACAGGGCATTTGGCTCTAGAAAAGAGATTTCAGGTAGTCACAAGAGGCCCTGTGTCTCCATACTGACTCTAAGACTCTCTGGCTCCCTGACAGCATGATTCCAGTGGGTCTATACCAGGGGCGGGCAAACTTTTTTTTTTTTTTTTTTTTTTTTTTTCCTGAGGGCCGCATCGGGTTTTGGAAATTTGTATGGAGGGCCGGTTAGGGGAGGGGGTCGTGGCCCAGACCCCACCTCCTATCTGCCCCTCCCTGCCAGGACTACGCCCCCCCCCCCTCCGGGACTTCTGTCCTATCCACACACACACACCCCTCCGCTCCCTGACCACCACTGCCCCTGACTGCCCCCTGCTGCCCCATCCAACCCCTCTCATTCCTGACTGCCCCCATTCAACCCCCCTGTTCCCCACCCTCTGACTGCCCCAACCCCTATCCACACCCCTGACCACCACCCTGAACTTCCCTGCCCTCTATCCAACGCCCGCCCCCCCCCCCCCGCCCCCACTCACCATGCTTCCTGGAGCACCGGTGGCTGGTGGCACTGCAGCCACGCCACCTGGCTGGAGTCGGGCCACGCCGCTGCCAACGCACAGCACAGAGCACTGGGTCAAGCCGGGCTCTGCAGCTGCGCTGCCCAGGAGCTCCCAGCCCTGCTGCCCAGAGCATTGCGCCTGCGGCAGGGTAAGCTGAAGCTGTGGGGGAGGGGTGAATAGCAGGGGAGAGGGCGGAGGTAGCCTCCCGGGGCAGGAGGGTCCCACAGGCCGGGCAGGAGGGTCCCGCAGGCCAGATGTGGCCTGCAGGCTGTAGTTTGCCCACCCCTGGTCTATGCTCTTGGGGACTCCTCTGTCCACTGCTGCCCCTGGAACCACTAACCTAAAAGGTATGGTGGGGAAGGAAAATCCCAGGGAAGATTTCCTGGTGCAAAGGTAGCTCCACTTGGGAGTTAATACAGCCTTAAATTACACTAATTTTAGACAAATTCCTTATGGGGCTGGCAGGATACTTTAAGTGGCTCTTTCTCCCAGCCATCTCCCTCCCTAACCTCAAAAGGGCCTTTGCAGGTTCTGGGGTGGGCTTGCATGTTGATCATGTTGAGACAGTTTATTACTTTGGTCAACAGAAAGAAATAAACTAAAGGATCACGTGTCTCTTCATAACTATTAATATTTGTAACAATGCACATCCGGGTAATTCAAGTATCATGTAATGAAGTGGGATGTAAATTGGGCAACTACACTATTCAGAACTGAATTTTCCCGATAGTGTTTCAGAAACACTGGGGTTTTATTCACACCATTAAAAAAACATGAAGAATCAGCTATTGGAACAACATACTCCATCTTCCTATACATACATATGCAGCAAGTAAAAGTATAGACTGTAAGAACATAAGAACTGCCATACTGGGTCAGATCAATGGTCCATTTAGCCCAGTATCCTATCATCCAACAGTGGCTGGTGCCAAATGCTTCAAAGGGAATGAACAGAACAGGGTAATTTATCAAATTATCCATCCTCTGTCATCCTGTCCCAGCTTCTAGCAATCAGAGGTTCCGGGACATCCAGAGCATGGGGATGCATCCCTAACCATCTTGGCTAATAGCCATGAACTTCTCTAATTCTTGTTTGAACCCAGTTATACTTTTGACCTTCACAACATCCCCTGGCAAAAAGTTCCACACGTTGACTATGTATTGTGTGAAGAAGTACTTCTTTATGTATGTTTTAATTGCTGCTGCCTATTTAATTGGGTGCCCTTGGTTCTTGTATTACAGGAAGGAGCAAATAACACTTTCTTATTCACTTTCTCCACAACCATACCATTCACGATTGGTA
Source organism: Chelydra serpentina (assembly GCA_037349315.1). Taxonomy (NCBI): domain Eukaryota; kingdom Metazoa; phylum Chordata; order Testudines; family Chelydridae; genus Chelydra; species Chelydra serpentina. The sequence continues at coordinate 26,830,718 of JBAIAC010000048.1, forward strand.
ACACTAATTTAGACCCACATCAATTTCTATATATAGTTGTGTGTGTTTTCCAATGAGCATTACTTTGCACTTATTAAATTTCTTGTGCCATTTTGTTGCCCAATCACCCAATTTTTATGAGATCCCTTTGTAATTCTTAGTAGCGAGTTCTGGATTCCATCTTAAGACATTTTGCATCATCAGCAAACTTTGCCACCTCACTATTTAATCCTTTTTCCAGATCACTTATTAATACATTTAACAGCACAGGTCCCAGTACAGAATCATAGAAGATTAGGGTTGGAAGAGACCTCATGAGGTCATCTAGTCCAACCCCCTGCTCAATGCAGGATCAACACCAACTAAATCATCCCCAACATACTGATACTTCTGTTCTTTACTATAGTTTCAACCAATTTGCCTGGTACAAGCCAGTAAGCCTGGTTTTAGTAATTGTCTGGATCACCTCTGTGACTGTTGGTTTTTTTTGAATTGGTACTACATTAGCTATGTGCCAGGTGCAGAGACTGATGTAAATGATAGTTTACATACCACAATTAGTAGTTTGGCATTGTCATATCTGAGTTCCTTCAGAATTCTTGGATGAATTCCATCTGGTCCTGATGACATTACTGTTTAACTTATCAATTTGTTCCAAAAGCTCCTCTATAGAGACCTCAATCTGGGACAGTTCCTCAGCTCTGTCACCTAAAAAGGATGGCTCTAGTGTAGAAATCTCCCTCAGATACTCTGTAGTGAAGTCCAATGCAAAGTATTCATTTAGCTTCTCTGCAATGGCCTTATCTCCTTGAGTGCTCTGTTAGCACCTCAATAGTGCAGTGGCTCCACTGATTGCTTCTGATGTACTCGAAAAAGAAAACAAAATTTGCTGTTTAGATTTTGTCTTTTCTTGTTGCTCTTCAAAAATTTTTTTTCACCTGCTTAGCTATACTTTGTATATATTAATATTGTAGACTATTTAACATCTTCCACTGCTCTTCCTTTCCTCTTTCCAGATCCCTCCCTGACAGTTAGAGCAGATATTACTGGAAGATACTCAAACCGTCTCTATGCATATGAACCTTCAGATATTTCATTGTGTAAGTATTATATTTCCTAACAGAAGCTTGCACATACATTTAGAACAGATGAATGTCTTCTCAAAGAGCAGTGATATGCTAGACCTGTTTTACTTAATATTGGTTGAAACATAATTTAATTGCCAGACCTAATTACATTCTTTATGACTTCCTGATTATGTAGGGTCCAACTCTGACAGCCTTACACTCAGTTGTGCCTTACTGTACAAGTAATTGCAAGGGAAATCTATAGGCTCATTTACAGTATAAAGGTGCCAGAATCAGGCTCATAAAAACTACAGCTCATTTTTCAATAGTTTATATATAAAATGGGTTAAGACAGCAGCTTTGACAACAAGAAATTAAATGTAGAGGGACGTTAAACTAAAATTCCTTTCACATCATTGATCCTGAGAGACCAGCAGTATGGTTCTAGAGCGGGCATCGGCAATCTTTGGCATGCGACTCGCCAGGGTAAGCCGCATGCCAAAGGTTGCCAATGCCTGTTCTAGAGCACTAAAATTCCACCTGTTTGGAAGGAAGATGCATAATTCATTAGCACTCACTTTGCATGATAGGTGGAACATTGGTGCTCTAAGAGCCTTTGAGGGTCACAGGATAAGAATCCTATTAAGGTTAATGGGAGTTGTTAGTAGCTTGCAGCAGAAGAGGAATCCAGCATTGTAAGGGGGGGAAGGGAGGAGGAGGAGGGGGGAGGAGAGAGAGGGAGTTCCCCTCACAGTTCAAGAGTAATTAAAATTGTGTGGCATGATTGAACTACTTCCCCCCCCCCCCCCCCATCATTCCACCCCTTTGGAAATCATATTAGGGTAGCTTCTGCAGAAACTGTAATTTAAAACATGGTCAGGACTGTTTACAAGTCTTGGAAGAGACTGTAAAATGTATGATGGATGAAGTTAGTACAAGAAGGGAGCTTGTGACAAAGGTCTCTAGCAGTAACAGCACTTTCCCTAAAGTAACTTCAGTCACTGGCAGTATAACTGTACAAATCTAACAGTTCTGAATGTTTCATTTATAGTGTATTCAAATATGCAGAAAGCTCTGAAACTTCTGAAGACTGAATTATAAGGCAGGGGAAAAACCCATATGCAGCCAAGATGTCTGATCTTCCCGCTCTGCTCTACTCTACTCACTGGCATCAGTGAAGACTTTTTAGGTTGATTTTAGAAATGCATAGTACTGGTTTATATGCATAACTAACTATATGGTTTTTTTGTTAACACTTTTGTACTGGATGGGATTTTAAGTACTGGTTGCTTTTTTAAAAAAAGCATACAGAACACTATGCTTCAACTGTAAACTTTTTTTTTAAAGAAATAAATGCATTTTAAGGTGTCTACAGTGTATGTTGTCTTATTTTATGTGGCCTTGCTCAACAATGTATTCAAATAGTCACCCAACATATAACAAAAGTAGCCTCTCTTTTGTTAAAGAGGCTGCAAAAGAAGTTATAACTTCCCCACTGTAACATCCAGATGCTAAAAGAGATTATGACTTGAAAGCCAGGGAAGCTTCTTCATCTCTACAGTTTAAACAGCCATCTAAGATTCCTATTCCTCGGGCTCCTGTTGAGTGTATTTCCTAGTTTAAACATTAATTTTCTTTAAAAGCTTTTGGGGGTTTTTTTGGTTTTCTTTTAAAGTGTACTGCCACGATAGGGAAGAACAGCAGCAGCTCACAATACTGATTTGACCATCTCTCATAAATTCTAAGGAAGTTATAGTAAAATGTCTAATATCAAACAACTGTTTCTCTTACCATTTGCAATAGCTTCATAGTACATTTAGTTCATAATACTAACTCAGAAGTTATTTCCAGATCTATTACTTAAAATTAAAAAATAGTATAAGCGATTATACTTGTTAATGCTGAACATGAAAATGTGCCGGTCTTCAGAAATTTTATATTGACTCATTTTACATGTTTAGTAAGAGGAACACCAGTCTGTGACACTTGAGGCCTCTGTCAGTACAGCTATGAATTCTAGTTAATGTTGTGAAAATTCTTGCTTCATGGAACCCCTTTATACACATGAAGTCATCAGCAATGATCGGTACATATCTCCCAGACTAGGTACAAGAGAGACATGTACCTTAATGATTGTACTTTGACTAAACAGTAAGTATGCTAAGGGTATTGCTTTGAGCTGGGAGATCCATCTCCTTCAGCTTTCCTGGAAGGAGCTGGCATTTGGGGAGTGGAAAATTACCAGCAGGAGAACAAAGGAAGTAGGTGCTGTTGGAGGGGCATATACAACTACAGGGATTCACTAGGACAGGAAACTTTGGGTAGGAGAGAGGAAGGTCACTGACCAGCCAAAGTCCAAGAAGGCTCCATGGTTTCAGAAGACAAGTCATGCACTGCAGCAAACTGATCCTGAAAAATGTGCTGGAATGTTGAGGAAACCAAGGCAGGGGAAAGTGTGTAAGGTTGTTTTTTGGGTTTTTTTTTAATAGACATGCAATTAAGTAAAGAGCAATGGTGGTTTAGAATCCTTTGTATTCTAAAGTCTGTGTTGCTGCACCTCTCGTGCCTTTGAAGAGGTTAACCTGAGGACCCACCACACCCAGAGTTCTGGGAAAACGTGTGGTTAAGCTATAGGGGCAAGAGACTGAGAGGTCAGTACTGGACAAAGGGACTAGATACTTGGACTGCAAGGTCTCAGAAGGTAGTTCTAGATAGTTATCTGCACTGGCGTGAGAGCCAAGAAGCCTCAAGATCAGCAGTGTGTGGACTGAGTCAGACTACAGGAAGCACAAAGCACATGGATGCCAATTGTTAAATCCCCTCACAGCAGTCTCGTGACTGGCCTGAGGGGGCATGACCCTAGAGCTGTGGCACCACCTACACAAGCCCCTAAAAGCAAAATATCCAGTGACAATACCCTAGTTCCATATTTCTGACATGGGTAGTAGCACAGTATCTACCGTATTACTCTTGACTCTACAATAGAAAACTTTAACTCCCACCTCAGCAATACAAAGCAGCTGTGCACCAGTGAGCTGTATGATACATTTTCCTATAGGAAGTGTGAGTGATGCCTTTGTACACATTGGAGGTGTCTGGGATTTTAGTTACAGGGGAGGTAGAGATGAGTAACTGATATGGGAAGGTGAAGCAATGTTAAGATGATTCTAGAGCTGGCCAATTTTTGTTTTTAGGGGAACACAAACTCCCACAACCCTTAAACTGTTATGGTTGCTTTAGCAGTTTCTTTGCACACTTGATTTTGTTCTTAGTGGTCAAAAGCTGTATGACCAAAGAAGAAACCTGATTTACAAGGAACTGAATGCTCCAAGTTGGATGCAGACTAGAGATGTGCTGCTCATCTTATCTACAGCAGGGCAAATAAGACCACAAAAGAATCCCTGCTCACTTAACCATCTCAGTTAATAGATACTGCTTCTAACGTCTTTCTAAAACTCAGATCAGGAGGTACTACTGCTGATAGCTTGCAAGTAGATTTGAGGGTGGGTGGCACTACTTTAGGACACTATTTGGTCCCAACTGCTGTAAATGGAGAGTTATGAGACACAGTAGGCAAGTGATGCAGAAACTACAGAACCTGAACTATCAAAAAATCAAATCAATCTTCTGCTGGTGGCATCTGAGTCAGATGATGAAAATGAACATGCCTTGGTTTGCACTGCTTTGAATTGTTATCAAGCAGAACCCATTGTCAGCATGGACACATGTCCTCTGGAATGGTGGCTGAAGTGACATATGACTCTTTAGGGCATCTGGCATGTAAATATCTTGTGACGCCATCTACAACAGTGCCATCTGAACACCTGTTCTCACTTTCAGGTGACACTGTAAGCAAGACACCAGCAGTATTATCTCCTGCATATGTAAACAAACTTGTTTGTCTTAGCAATTGCTAAGCTGTATGGTCAAAAGCTGTATGACCAAAGAAGAAACCTGATTTACAAGGAACTGAATGCTCCAAGTTGGATGCAGACTAGAGATGTGCTGCTCCTCTTATCTACAGCAGGGCAAATAAGACCACAAAAGAATCCCTGCTCACTTAACCATCTCAGTTAATAGATACTGCTTCTAACGTCTTTCTAAAACTCAGATCAGGAGATACTACTGCTGATAGCTTGCAAGTAGATTTGAGGGTGGGTGGCACTACTTTAGGACACTATTTGGTCCCAACTGCTGTAAATGGAGAGTTATGAGACACAGTAGGCAAGTGATGCAGAAACTACAGAACCTGAACTATCAAAAAATCAAATCAATCTTCTGCTGGTGGCATCTGAGTCAGATGATGAAAATGAACATGCCTTGGTTTGCACTGCTTTGAATTGTTATCAAGCAGAACCCATTGTCAGCATGGACACATGTCCTCTGGAATGGTGGCTGAAGTGACATATGACTCTTTAGGGCATCTGGCATGTAAATATCTTGTGACACCATCTACAACAGTGCCATCTGAACACCTGTTCTCACTTTCAGGTGACACTGTAAGCAAGACACCAGCAGTATTATCTCCTGCATATGTAAACAAACTTGTTTGTCTTAGCAATTGCCTGAACAAGATGTAGGACTGAGTGGACTTGGAGGCTCTAAAGTTTTACATTGTTTTATTTTTGGAGTTTTTTTGGTAAATAATTTTACATTTGTAAGTTCAACTTTCATGGTAAAAAGATTGCACTACAGTACTTGTATTAGGTGAATTGAAATACTATTTCTCTTGTTTTTTTACAATGCAAATATTTGTAATAAAATAATTATAAAGTGAGCACTGTACACTTTTTGTGTTGTAACTGAAGTCAATATATTTGAAAATGTAGAAAACATCTACAAATATTTAAATAAATGGTATTCTATTATTTAACAGCACAATTAATCATGATTAATATTTTTGATTGTTTGATAGCCCTAGTTTTCAGATTTTCCTCCACACCCACCAGAGATATAAAAAAAGTTTCTATAATGAAGAGATTCTCTTGTAATTACAGGAGCTTCAATAAAAAAATGCCCCAAAGAAATAAGCCATCACCAAACACTGCAAATCTTGTCATAAAGTCTCATAATTTGACAAATTGCTAGTCTCTCAGGAAACCTACATTACATGGTTTCAGCCACCACATTTATGGAAGGATACAACTGAGCGCAAGCAATATTACTTAAAGCACTACCATGAAGTAAGAATTTTAAAAAACAGAATCAAAATCAGGTGCTGACTCCGTGGGTGCTCTGGGGCTGGAGCACCCACGGGAAAAAATTGGTGGGTGCTCAGCACCCACCGGCAGCTCCCCGCCAACCCCGGGGCCCGCGCCCAGCTCCCCGCCAACCCCGGGACCCACGGCAAGCTCACCTCAGCACCGGGAGACGTTGCGGGGCCCCGCCCCTGACACTGGGCGACGTTGCGTCGGCGTCGGGGGCAGGGCCCCACGACGTCACCCAGTGTTGGGGGCGGGGCCCCACGACGTCAACCCCCACCGGAAGTTGTGATCAAAATGGGAGCAACTATATAATTTTATTGTAACCTTCACATTCCCAGCATTCTTCTCATTTATTACTAGCTATGTTCTTGCTAAAATATGGAGTCTGGCTACATAAGGAAATTAACCTGTTGCTGAAAAATAGCCATCAGCTGTGACTCCCCTCTGAAGTGAACACAAGAGTGGCCATACTGGGTCAGACCAAAGGTCCATCCAGCCCAGTATCCTGTCTACCGACAGTGGCCAATGCCAGGTGCCCCAGAGGGAGTGAACCTAACAGGTAATGATCAAGTGATCTCTCTCCTGCCATCCATCTCCACCCTCTGACAAACAGAGGCTAGGGACACCATTCCTTACCCATCCTGGCTAATAGCCATTAATGGACTTAACCTCCATGAATTTATCCAGTTCGCTTTTAAACCGTTATAGTCATAGCCTTCACAACCTCCTTGGGCAAGGAGTTCCACAGGTTGACTGTGCACTGTGTGAAGAACAACTTCCTTTTATTTGTTTTAAACCTGCTGCCCATTAATTTCATTTGTTGGCCCCTAGTTCTTCTACTATGGGAACAAGTAAATAACTTTTCCTTATTCACTTTCTCCACACCACTCATGATTTTATATACCTCTATCATATCCCCTCTTAGTCTCCTCTTTTCCAAGCTGAAAAGTCCTAGCCTCTTTAATCTCTCCTCATATGGGACCCATTCCAAATCCCTAATCATTTTACTTGCCCTTCTCTGAACCTTTCCTAATGCCTGTATATCTTTTTTTGAGATGAGACGACCACGTCTGTAAGCAGTATTCAAGATGAGGGTGTATCATGGATTTATATAAGGGCAATAAGATACTCTCCATCTTATTCTCTATCCCTTTTTTAATGATTCCTAACATCCTGTTTGCTTTTTTGACTGCCACTGCACACCGTGTGGACATCTTCAGAGAACTATCCACGATGACTCCAAGATCTTTTTCCTGATTAGTTGTAGCTAAATTAGCCCCATCATATTGTATGTATAATTGGGGTTATTTTTTCCAATGTGCATTACTTTACATTTATCCACATTAAATTTCATTTGCCATTTTGTTGCCCAATCACTTAGTTTTTTGAGATTTTTTTGAAGTTCTTCACAATCTACTTTGGTCTTAACTATCTTGAGCAGCTTAGTATCATCTGCAAACTTTGCCACCTCACTGTTTACCCCTTTCTCCAGATCATTTATGAATAAGTTGAATAGGACTGGTCCTTGGGGAACACCACTAGTTACCCCCCTCCATTCTGAAAATTTACCATTTATTCCTACCCTGTGTTCCCTGTCTTTTAACCAGTTCTCAATCCATGAAAGGATCTTCCCTCTTATCCCATGACAACTTAATTTACGTAGGAGCCTTTGGTGAGGGACCTTGTCAAAGGCTTTCTTAAAATCTAAGTACACTATGTCCACTGGATCCACCTTGTCCACGTTTGTTGACCCCTTCAAAGAACGCTAATAGATTAGTAAGACATGATTTCCCTTTATGTGTTGACTTTTGCCCAACAATTTATGTTCTTCTATGTGTCTTTTTTATTCTTTACTATCGTTTCAACTAATCTGCCCAGTACTGACGTTAGGCTTACTGGTCTCTAATTGCCGGGATCACCTCTACAGCCCTTTTTAAATATTGGTGTTATAAATAGTTATCTTCCAGTCATTGGGTACAGAAGCTGATTTAAAGGACAGGTTACAAACCATAGTTAGTAGTTCCACAATTTCACATTTGAGTTCTTTCAGAACTCTTGGGTGAATGCCATCTGCTCCCAGTGACTTGTTACTGTTAAGTTTATCAATTAATTCCAAAACCTTCTCTAGTGACACTTCAATCTATGACAATTCCTCAAATTTGTCACCTACAAAAGACGGCTCAGGTTTGGGAATCTCCTTAACATTCTCAGCCATGAAGACTGAAGCAAAGAATTCATTTAGTTTCTCTGCAATGACTTTATTGTCTTTAAGTGCTCCTTTTCTATCTCGATTGTATAGGGGCCCCACTGGTTGTTTAGCACATTTCCTGCTTCTGATGTACTTAAACATTTTATTACCTTTTGAGTTTTTGGCTAGCTGTTCTTCAAACTCCTTTTTGGCTTTTCTTATTACATTTTTATGCTTAATTTGGCAGTGTTTAGGCACTTTTCTATTTACCTCACTAGGATCTGACTTCCACTTTTTAAAAGATGCCTTTTTAGCTCTCACTGCTTGTTTTACATGGTTGTTAAGCAACAGAGGCTCTTTAGTTCTTTTACTGTGTTTTTTAATTTGAGGTATACATTTAAGTTGAGCCTCTTATGATGTCTTTGAAAACTGTCCATGCAGCTTGCAGGAATTTCACTCTCGTCACTGTACCTTTTAATTTCTGTTTAACTAGCCTCCTAATTTTTGCATAGTTCCCCTTTCTGAAATTAAATGCTACAGTGTTGGGCTGTTGAGGTGTTCCTCCCACCATAGGAATGTTAAATGTTGTTATATTATGGTCACTATTTCCATGCGGTCCTGCTTAGTTACCTCTTGGACCAGATCCTGCGTGCCACTCAGGACTAAATCAAGAGTTGCCTCTCCCCTTGTGGGTTACTGTACCAGCTGCTCCAAGAAGCAGTCATTTAAAGTATCGAGAAATTTTGTCTCTGCATTTTGTCCTGAGGTGACAGGTACTCAGTCAATATAGGGATAACTGAAATCCCCCACTCTTACCGAGTTCTTTATTTTGATAGCCTCTCTAATCTCCCTTAGCAGTTCATCGTCACTATCACTGTCCTGGTCAGGTGGTCGATAATAGATCCCTGCTGTTATATTCTTATTAGAGCATGGAATTACTATTGATAGAGATTCTATGGAACACAGGGATTCATTTAAGATTTTTACTTCATTTGATTTACTTACATTTTCTTTCACATATAGTGCCACTCCCCCTCTCACCCCCCACCCACTCCCGACTTGTTCTGTCCTTCCGCTATATTTTGTACCCCGGAATGATTATGTCCCATTGATTGTCCTCACTCCACCAGGTTTTTGTGATGCCTATTAGATCAATATCCTCCTTTAACACGAGACACTCTAGTTCACCCATCTTATTATTTAGACTTCTAACATTTGTGTACAAGCACTTTAAAAACTGGTCACACTTTATTTCTCCGCCCTTTTCTGATGGATCAGATTCTTTTCTATGTGAATGTTTCTCATCTGATGTGGCCCATACTTTATCCTCTTCCATCCACTCCTCCTGACTAAAACCTAGAGAATCTCTATCAATAGACTCTGCTGCAGAGGAGCACATGGATCGAACAGAGACTTCTCTTAGAGGAATCAGCTTTCTCCCATCTCTTGGTGGTAAAAATGGTTGTGCTACTAGTGTAACTAAGCCAAAAACAAGTTAGTATCACTAAAAAAAAAAAAAAAAAGGGCTTTTCTGCCAACCATTTTCCCAGTGTAAACTGACCCTTAGAGTGTAAGCGCTTCTTGACAGTATCTTATTACCTGATAATGCTGCTTTTGCACAATAGGACTCCCAAAGCTACTCGTTTCCACCTTTCAGTGTAGTAGCTGTGTAAGTCTGTGTCAGCAAAGAGAAAATAAGAAAGAAATACTTGTGGCACCTTAGAGACTAACAAATTTATTTCAGCATAAGCTTTCGTGGACTACAGTCCGCTTCGTTGGATGCGTAGAATGGAACATACAGTGGGACGATATTTATACATTCAGAGAAACATGAAAAGGCGGAAGTAACCATACCAACTGTAAAAGGCTAATTAATTGAAAGGAACTGTTATCAGTAGGAAAGAAACTTTTGAAGTGATAAACATGGCCCATTACAGACAGTTGACACAAAGGTGTTAAGGGTATTTAATGGGGGGGGGGGGGCGGGGGAGAATAAATTCAATTAACGTAATGACTGAGCCATTCACAGTCTATATTCAGACCTAAGGTAATGGTATCTAGTTTGCATATTAATTCAAGTTCCGCAGCTTCTCGTTGGAGTCTGTTTTTGAAGTTTTTCTGTTGCAAAATTGCCACCTTTAAGTCTGTCATTGAGTGATTAGAGAGGTTGAAGTGTTCACCTACTGGCTTTTGAATGTGATGATTCCGGATGTCAGATTTGTGTTCACGTATTCTTGTGTGTAGAGACTGTCCAGTTTGGCCAATGTACATGGCAGAAGGGCACTGCTGGCACATGATGGCATATATCACATTGGTAGATGTGCAGGTGAATGAGCCCCTGATGGTGTGGCTGATGTGATTAGGTCCGATGATGGTGTCACTTGAATAGATATGTGGACAGAGTTGGCATCGGGCTTTGTTGCAAGGATAGGTTCCTGTGATAGTGTTTTTGTTGTATGGTATGTGGTTGCTGGTGAGTATTTGCTTCAGGTTGGGGGGGGCTGTCTGTAAGCGAGGACTGGTCTGTCTCCCAAGGTCAGAGAGTGAGGGATCATCTTTCAGGATAGGTTGTAGATCTTTGAGGATACGCTGGAGAGGTTTTAGTTGGGGGCTGAAGGTGACGGCTAGTGGCGTTCTGTTATTTTCTTTGTTGGGCCTGTCCTGCAGTAGGCGACTTCTGGGTACTCTTCTGGCTCGGTCAATCTGCTTTTTTCACTTCAGCAGGTGGGTATTGTAGTTTTAAGAATGCTTGATAGAGATCCTGTAGGTGTTTGTCTCTGTCTGAGGGATTGGAGCAAATGCTTTTCCACCTTGTTACTGGAATGCTCTATAAAAAGAGAGGTTTGCCTTTAAGTATGCACACGCACACCTCCACACCGGAGTTAACAGATAAAATGTCAAACAGCACTCACGTAGATGTTGCATGGTGCGCTCTGCAGCTCTGTACATGAAGTTCTTAATGCTTCTCCCTTCTGTCCCATCTCAAATCTCCACCTAGATGTCCTTATGCAATCTCATTTCAGAAAATACTGAGCGTACAGATGCCTATATAGGTCTTATCACCTCTGTACCTGAGCAATTATCTCCTATTCAGTGAAGGCCCTTCAAAATTCCACCTCAAACTACATTACACTTGTTTCCTCATACTCTCCAACCTGTGCTGCCTGTGCTCTTCTGTAGCTGCTCTCCTAAACACTGTTTTGGGGCATTTTCCCAGTTTCTCTTGTTGAGTGTAATACAGGGAGAAGGAGGAATTTCAGCCAAGAGGGGCAGCTCCATTGAAATCCTTCCTTGAAGACATGACAACATTTAATCATAATTTAGAGAAAAGAGTGCATGCTAAAAAACACAAAGATTAGGTCTTCTGATCATCCAGTGCACGTGTCTGCCATCTATAATGTGCATTTATTTTAGCATATGAACAACTTGATCAAGGACAGTGATTTCTTCTGAAGTTTTAGAGAGCATTCAAGTACAAGCACTTTTTAATTATTTTTAAAACTACCAGAAATGCCACAATGATATTTTTACAATTACATTTCAAATCAAGTATTTTAAATAGATACTGAAGGATGAAGGTGGGTCAGGTTTGACAATGAATGTCAGTATCAGACTTTTATAAGTTACTACAACAATGAATTTAAACTACCTATAAAAATAGTTTTAAAAGAAATCTTTGGACATCAAATCAAAATTTGTTCCACTAACAAAATGGATCATTACCAGTTCTGATATTGTCTTAGTACCACAGTTCATTCACTTATCAAGAAAGTTTTTCTTTTTTAAAGTACTTTTAAAATTAGTATCAATAGGTTAATTTTCATGGTTTTCCTCATTATTCTCAATTGCTTAGATACAAAGATGATAAAAATGTTTTTATTATCTTTAAATGCAATTCTAAAGATGTCAAAACTAAAATCTACAGAAGTCAGTTAACATATGTTTATATCCATGATCTAAAATGGTAGCTTGAACGTAGCTAAAGAAAACAAAATAAAGGGTTAAGTTTAAATATTTCAGATGTTCTCTATATTATTTTTTAACCCACACAGCAGAATGGGAAACAGTGGTTCAACAGAAAAACAAAATTTACTGTATTTCACCCTACCGGCATTCAACATACAGATGCATCATTTTAATGAGAAAGCACATTTTACAAAAAACCACAACAAAAACCACACAAGAAAGTAGTAATGTCAGAATATATGTTGGTTGTATTTTTTTGTTGTTTGGTTGGGGTTTTGTTTAAACAAAAACAAACAAACAAACAAAAAAAACACACCACACACCACTAAGAAACGCACCAGGATGTATTGCCTAAAATTAACTTGAAACAGTAGACTTCAGCAATTGTTGTGATCTAACAGTTATTTAACCATCTCAGAACTGTTTAGATTCTGTTCAGCTACAGAATAGATGTATCTATTTCCAGATAGAGAACCCAGAGGTGAAGATGGGAAACCAAAGATGACAAGCACAAACATTTCCATGTAGGATAATCATTTTCTTTCAGATCCTTAGCGTGCAGAAGTGCCAATTGCTAGAGAATTCATATTCTAACTGGAAAAAAGGGATTCAGTCCTTGAGAAATTTTCCAATCAAAGAAATGCACTAGGGTTTGCACGAGAATCTTTTTGGTTCCTGTATCTATAAGTCAGCCAAACTCCCAAAATCTGCAAAAGAAGAAGACAGACACTTAGCAGTGCTTTTATCTCCCTGCAAGGCATCTGGTTTAAAGAACAGAATATTTTTTGTAGTATCGTGATACATAAAATTTCCAAATGCAACTTCAGGATGTGCTTGCACTGGCACTTAAGTTACAAGAAAACCCCACAAGTTCCCTTATTACTAGTGGGAGGACGAATCCAGTGAGAGGATTCATTCTAGCAACAAGGAGAAAAACCTGCATATACAATGTGTGTGTGTGGTGTTGGCATATACTTCCCTATGACCACACCAATATCTTCAATTATGGCTTAACCATTTACCTACAGTACTAACAATGTAACCTGAAAGGTGTGGCTACCATAAGCACTAAAGATTAGAGACTTGGGAAACCACCAGTGCTTAGTATCTACAAACCTGCCTCTTGGCAGTTTCTGTTCGCTATCCACTCTGCTTGAATTGCTAGTCAGAAAAGTCAAACGATGTTGAATAATAGTGTTAGGAATGTACTACAGAAATCTCTAATACACAGGACTTTCTTTTGGAAACAGTTATGCTAAAGTGCACTCACCTCAGTGAAACTGAAGAAGAGTCCTATGCCACCTACAAATCTCAGTACCATTCCTGAATATTCTTCAATTATAGGTGCACATGGTAAACACTGGTTATTTTTAAAGCAAGCCTGTAACAGAAGAAATTACAGCTTTTTGATTATTAAAAAATGTAGCACAAACATGTGAAGCTAGCCAGAGACACCTAGTCTTTAGATGGCCTAGTTTTGTCCAAGACTGGCATTTTAAATAAATTGGACTGTAAATAATACTTGACTCCTATGTTGTGCTTTTTAATCAGAAGATCTCAAAGTGCTTAAAAGAGGCAAGTACCATAAAATGAATTGATACAATTTCTGTCTTATGTATTCAATAATGATTTTTCAAACTATACAGTATTCCTGGAAATGTGACGATATACTTAACTGCTAAGCAATGGCAATATGGTTGCACACTTCTCTAGAAAAGAACAAGTGAAAGTAACAAAAGTTATAACTCAGTAATGTACTTACAGCAGAGCAGGTTTCACTTGAATTGATGTTTCTAAAACCACAACAGTTTAAATTCCTCTCAATATCTTCTCTAGCACTGTTTGTGTTGTTCCATCCAACCTCTAGAAGTTGGCGCTACAAGACAATTTAACACATGCATCATTTAATAAATGCTACTCTTGTTTTTTGTATTTCATTGGTGTCCACACAGTATGCATGATACCCACAGACAGCCCCCTCCCTGATATATTTACAGTCTAAAAACAGGGGTGGACAAACTTTTTGGCCCTCGGGCCACATTGGGGTTGCAAAATTGTATGGAGGGCTGGGTAGGGAAAGCTGTGCCTCCTCAAACAGCCTGGCCCCACCCCCTATCTGACTCCCTCCCACTTCCCGCCCTCTGACTGCCCCCCTCAGAATCCCCAACCCATCCAATCCCCCCTGCTCCTTGTCCCCTGACCGCCCCCTCCAGAAACGCCCCCTCCCCTAACCAGCCTCCCGGGACTTCACCCCCTACCCAACCCCCCCGCTCCCTGACTGCCCCGATCCCTATCCACACCCCCTGCCCCCTGACAGGTCCCCCGGGACTCCCACACCCTATCGAACCCCCCGTTCCCTGTCCCCTGACCGCCCCCTTCCCCAGAACCTCTGCTCCATCGAACCGCCCCTGCTCCTGACAACCCCCCCCCCCCCCGAGACTCCCTGCCCCTTATCTAACCCCCACCCCTCCCCTACCACGCCGCTCCGAGCAGTGTGTCTGGCAACTGCGTGGCCGGCAGAGCTAGACATGCTGCCCCGCAGGAGCGCGCAACCCCGCCCCCCAGAGCGCTGCCCGTGTGGCGGCGTGGCTGCGGGGGAGGGTGGACAGCAGGGGAGGGGCTGGGGGCTAGCCTCCCCAGCCGGGAGCTCAGGGGCTGGGCAGGACAGTTCCACGGCCCAGATGTGGCCCACAGGCCATAGTTTGCCCACCCCTGGTCTAAAACAAGCAATATACAAAATGTCATAATTATAATGTACAAATAGCCCAAATAGCTAAAGCAAGAAAAATATCCAGTATATAAGGTTCACAGTCCTAATGGATTATCTCCACTCTTTTTCAGATCTACAGTTGTATCACCAGCCAAGTGGCAAGATGAATTTTAATAGGCAGCAGGTTTAAAACAAACAAGTATTTTTTCACACAATGCACAGTCAACCTGTGGAACTCCTTGCCAGAGGATGTTGTGAAGGCCAAGACTATAACAGGGTTCAAAAAAGAACTAGATAAGTTTATGGAGGATAGGTCCATCAATGGCTATTAGTCAGGATGGAAAGGGATAGTGTCCCTAGCCTCTGTTTGCCAGAAGCTGGGAATTGGCGACAGGGGATGGATCACTCGATGATGACCTGTTCTGTTCATTCCCTCTGGGGCATCTGGCATTGGCCACTGTCAGAAGACAGGATACTGGGCTAGATCTGGTTGGACTGACCCAATGTGGCCATTCTTATGTTCAGATCTCTCATTAACCAGATTTTAGTGAAACACCGGTTTTACTGGTACCAACGCTGCGCATGGCTGATCATCTAGTTGCCATGCCCTTATTCACTCCCTGCTGCTGATGGGTCATTGAATTGTGTCAGATACTAATACTAAAGGTTAAGAGGCACTAACTGAAGATGCTCCATAAAATCCAATGTATAGTAAAACATAGTAAATTTAATGGGCAAGTTTGCTGGAGCTGGGACCTAACACAGATAGATACTCTTGTTCCTCCACAGCAGGAAGTTAGCCAGAAGCTGTAGTAACTGCAGCAGCAAGCTGCTCAGTAGCATGGAGTTGGCTGGTGGCCTCAGGGAAGTTCCAGAAGACTGGAAGAAAGCAAATGTTTTGCCATTTTTAAGGAGGCTAAACAGTATGACCAAGGTAATTAAAAGGTATGTCAGCCTGACATCAATCCCAGGCAAGATAATGGAGTGGCTGATACAGGACTCTATTAATAAAGAACTAAAGGAAAGTAATAGAATTAATGCTAATCAACGTGGGATACTGTCAAACTAAACGGATATCTTTTTTTGATGGTACAAATTTGGATAAAGGTTATAGTGTTGATTAATATATTTAGATGTGACATTTTGATTAACATGGCACATATGAAATGGATTCAAAACAGGCTAACAGAGATCTCAAAATATAACTGTGAACAGGGAATCATCATCAAGTGGGTTTGTTTCCAGTGGTGTCCTGCATGGATCTATTCTCGGCCCAACACTACTTAACAGTTTTATCAATGACCTGGCAGAAAACACACAAAAATCATCACTGAAAGTTTTCAGATGACACTAAAATTGGGGTAGTGGTAACTAAGGACAGATTACGCATTCAGAGTGATCAAGATCACTTGGCAAACTGGGCACAAGCAAAAAAGATCCATTTTAATACCACTAAATGTAAATGTATATATCTGGGAACAAAACAACGTAGGCCATACTTACAGGATAGGGGACTCTATCCTGGGAAACAGTGACTCTGAAAGCGATTTGGGAGTTGTGGTAGATAAACTGAACGTGAGCTCCCAGTGTGATGCTGTGGCCAAAAGTGCTAATGTGATCTTGGGATGCATAAATGGGGGAACCTCAAATAGGTTATTTTACCTCTATACTTGGCACTGGTGTGACTGCTGCTGGAATACTTTGTCCAGTTCTGGTGCCCACAATTCAAGAAGGATGTTGATAAATTAGACAGGGTTCAGAGAAAAGCCACGAGAATGGTTAAAGGATTAGAAATCATGCCTTATAGTGATAAGCTAAATAGATTGAGCTTCTTGTGTCTAACAAAGAGAAGGTTAAGGGGTGTCTTAATTACAGTCTATAAGTACCTACATGGAGAACAAATATTTAATAATGGGCTCTTCAATCTAGCAGACAAGGGTATAACACAATCCAATGGCTGGAAGTTGAAGCTACACAAATTCAGACTAGAAATAAGGTACATTTTTAACAATGTGAGTAATTAATCTTTGGAACAATTTACCAAGGGTTGTGATGGATTGTCCATCACTAGCAATTTTAAAATCACGATTGGATGTTTTTCTAAAAGAAATGCTCTACGAATAATTTTGGGGAAGTTTATGGCCTGTACTGTACAGGAGGTCAAACTAGAGGATCACAGTGGTCCCTTCAGGCCTTCGAATCTAGGAATTAAAGATGAAAAGCTTTCAGAAAGGATGGACGCAAAGGTGAGGAATAGAACAAAGGGAGCACCTTTCCTACTTTCACCTCACACACAGCCATCAATCAAAGCCCTGCCACATAACCCCCTTTCTCCCATGACAGCTTTCCCAGTTTCCCCCCTCCCCCCCACACACACACACTGAGAGGCGGGATCACTGTCATCAGTAGGTCCTGCACAAACTATGCTTGATATAACATCTTATCCACTGATGTATAAACCTCACTAGGTTACAAAGCTGGGCTACAGAAGTGAAGTTGAATAAAGAAGGTAACCTTTAATAAATGGCACAGATTTGTGAAGTCTAACAGCTCAAGCAGAGTATAAACTTAAACAAAAGAGACTGGCTCTTAGAGGCAGACTGCGTGCCCAAGGGACGGGGCTGGTTCCACATGCCACTGTACTACTAGACAGTCACTAAGCAGGGGGTCAGTGATCTAACTTTTGTGGCTAGAGGGAGGAGATAAACCACTGAGCTATCCCTCCCTAAAGTGTGAGCATTGGCCTGCTAAACCCAGGGTTGTGAGTTCAATCCTTGAGGGGGCCACTTAGGGATCTGGGGCAAAAAATAAAAAATAAAAATTGGGGATTGGTCCTGCTTTGAGCAGGGGGTTGGACTAGATGACCTCCTGAGGTCCCTTCCAAATCCTGATATTCTATGAAATCAAATAGGGTTTACATGCTTAATGGACTGGACTGAATATACCTATAATAGCCATAGTTTTCAGATTATTCATCTGATTATATGGAAATGTTTTTTTACATGCATAAGTAATTCAGTGTTAGTGTCCTTTGCTGTTATCTTAAATTTAGATTACTGCGTATTAGTTCAGCTTGCTCCAAGTTGCTGAACTTCACATCACATAACTGACATACCTGAGAACAGAAATGTAACCAGGAAGTCTAAAAGTAGTAGAGTCAAAATATAAAGGAAATACTGAACTGGAAAAGGAATACTGAACTGCATAAATTTCCTCCTAGGAGCCTGACACCCAGTATTGATTTTGCAGCAGTCCTTAGATTAATAAAGCATGTGAAGAAGGTCCCCATCATCCTTTATAGATATATACAATCAATGTACTATGCATACTATAGTTTGATCAAGTTGTCAAGGCAGCAGTACATAATTTTGAGCTATCTACAACACAACATTTTTGTTCAACTAAAAATTCAGAAGAAATTTCTTACCTGCTGTTCTTTGTTCAATGCCAAACAAGCACAGGAGACTGAAAACTGGACAATGAAAACTAGCAAGAGAATAATCATGTACTGAAGAAAGATAGTTAAGGTTACATTTTCAAAGGAATTTTAGGCAAGCAAAACACATGCTTAACAGTTACATGCAGACTCAAGTATGTACATAAATGGTGCTTAAGACTATAAAAACTAGTAAGCATTTAAATGGGAGGGCTCGGCCATCTTTTGGAATGTGTAAGTAAGTGATAAGTAATAATAAGTAAGAGCTCAACCAGACAATGCTTTAGGATATAGATTTAAAAAAAAAAAAAAACACACTTGTATGCGATGCTTTGTATTTGTTTTCTACAAGTCACATGATTTTAAAGATCTAATGAAAATTCTTTATTTCCTACATATTAAAATTTTACAAGGACTGGATCTTGGACTTTGATTCAAATACCCAATTACAATTTTATTTTGATATTTCCTGCAACTACACAAGCTGCTTAAGGTTCATTCTTGCTCTACTTTAAGGCACTACCAGAATGGCCTCTTTGTGATGGAATGATAGCCTCATACTTTACAGACACTTATCTTTCTCAGTGAATCTTTAGACTACAATATTTCCCAATGCAGAGTAGATTTTACAATTAAAGAAGTCAGATATTCCTTTTAACTGCAGGAGAGCCCATAGGACTTAGTTTGAACGCTTAATATTTACTGGAGCAAAGCTGAAACCACGGAAATAGAATAAAGGGTGATTCTCAGGATATATCTTTCTTGTATCAAGCATCTTTTGTATGTTTGTTCAAGTGTTTTTGGTGGTTTAGTTATGTCCAGGCCTGTACACAGCTGGGGGAAAAAAAAAAAAAAAAAAAAAAAAAAAAGCTAAACTCAATTGTAAAAGTTATTTTTCAGCAAAACATGGCTTTGTAGTAGTGTCACCTGGGCTTCCATACCATTCATTCATGTGCTGCACCAGAACACTTACGTTTTCCAAGGGTTTCCTACAGGCATCTGCAGCACAGAAGCAATACAACTTTTCTGTAGCGGCAGCAGTGCCCATAAGCCCAAAAGTCTGTAATAGCTGTGTACTCTACAATAGATACAATCTGCCATATATCCATTAAGAATTGGATAAGATTCAGAAGCAATCTTCTAGGGGATGAAATCTACCTCCCCCCTCTTTGTCCTTCTCCCCTCATCCAGCTACAAATAGGTATGGGACTGTGACTAGATTTAATACATTTTAACTTTGAAAGGAATGCTCAGGTGCCAGTTGCCCAGGAAGATCTGTGAACACAGAACTATGCCTATTTTTAAAACCCACCTGTGTGGGCTAGCCACCACACAGCAATCTCTCGTTTGCCACGCTTATACATAACATGGAACTCATAACTAACAAAGCACTATAACTAATCAGGCAACTGCTCTAGTTACAGGATGTACAGCCTCCCAAGGGACCTTCTTGCAACCTGCATGCATCATGCCCTTTCCTTTAAAAAGGAAAGATTGGGGAAGAATGAGTGCAGAAAAATCTCTTACAATCTCTGAAAAATTGCATTTATTTTTATGAGGTGAAAGCCAACTGTGGAGACTAGTCTGTGTGGAGTCACCACTGCAATGGAAAAGCAGTAGATAAATGCTTTTCTTAGTGGTTTGAACAGATGTTCAAGAGCAGAGCTGTAAAAGGCTGAAGATCCACTGTATAATCTATGACCCTTTATGTCCTAAAGGAGCGACTCCTAGAGGTTGTCTAAAGAAAAATACTCAAAATTGATAAAAAGGTATGTTTGGAGAAAAAATAGTGAGCCCTAACTCTGCTGCAATACATTGGACAGAATGGAAAAATATTTAGCCAAAACAGGGAATGTCCATTTGCCTTTTAATGCCTATTTAATCTATTTATTTGTATTATAGCAACACCCAGGAACCTGACTAATGGATCAGGACTCTGTCATGCTAGGTACTTTACAGACAAAACAAAGAAAAAAGTCCCTGCCCCAGAGAACATTTATCTGCTGACCTTGTTAACAAGGTTGCAAATTTAGATCAGCAATATTTTTTTGCGATGCAGAGGATTGTCTGCAATCATTTTAATCAGACAGCTGACCTAGAAGTGAGAAGTTCCATACTTCCATTGCTAATCCCAGACTCAAAGTTAGCAAGGGTTTAAATGACAGATTTCGTGTGCACAAAGCAGTTAATTTTCCAGGCAGTCTTAGTGAGGAGGCAGCACCCTTTGTTCAAACATTCTTTTTCCTTCAATGACTCAGTCTCTCACCTTATTACAGAAGGTAACCTGAACCCGCATAAAATTTTTTTTTAAAAAAACATACACAGGAGAGATACTATCACAATACAGGGTCTTACATCTCTTGTTTTCTTAAATCTGGTTTTTTAAAATGCATCATTCTGAAAGGAAAAACCCTTATTTTTAAAGTTTTGAAAACTTGTAATTAGTTTGATGTTGTTCATTGACAGATTTGTATACTTCTGGAAATTAAACTACTGCATTAGCAAAATTAAAAGTCACACTATTTTTCATTAGTGGACTGCACCCAAAAATCAAAGTAGGAGATGATGAATCTTTACCACCCCCCCACAACCCGAGAATGAAAGCTAAATACAATTATCATGATTTAATCATGGAGGGCATCACCATAAACTACTTACATAGTGCCAACACGGCACGTTGTCAATACAGCGTTAGACAAAGTCCATGCTGTGACCCCAAGAGCCTCTCGGTGCCGTCTGGCAAAGGGTTCACTGATCCGTAACAGCAACTGCTATCAGGCCTGACAAACTCGTTACACCCAACACACTGCTTTCATTGTATAGATCCAAAGAGGTTCAAGTGAAGTATCTAATAAAAGCGTATGTCCTACTGATCATCTTAATCGTTGAGAGATGTATGGGTGGGTGATATTTAAAATGTATGTATGTACGTACATAAATTATATTTTAGAATCTGTCCCCCATGCAGGTCTGACAAACAGGTTTTGCTAGACAAAGACGTAGCTTCACCTGTCTGCCTTGCTTCACTTATAAAATAAGCATTATAAGCCAACACAATGGAAATCGGTCGGCACACAACATCAACCCAAAGATGTGAAAGCAACATGCAACCAGAACACAAGGGAATAAACCACAGAGGTCATCCTAAAAGAAAACAAGAAAAATACCTGTGGCACCTTAGAGACTAACAAATTTATTTCAGCATAAGCTTTCGTGGGTTAAGAACCCACTTCGACTCTAGGGACAAAAACAGTGGATTTGGAGGTGTAACAAAGCAGCAAGAGGACATGTTTATCCTTCACTGAAGTACCAAAAAGAACAGTGGGATCCTATTATGTCGATTGGTGATGCTGGGAGATTGCTTTAGACAAGGATTTTAGCTTTTTAAAATTATGGTTTGATTTAGGATTGTGTTATATGTAACCATTTCTGTTTCCACCTGTCAGCTTTACTCACTGTCTTGGGTTGTGGCTTTTGATAAACTTAAGATTGAGATATATTTATAGTAAAGAGAGTGATGTGATGTTATCAAGGACCTGCTCCTGAACTGTACCAGACAAACGGTATGTATACTATTCCCCTGGAGACAGCAAATCTGGCAATTTCTGTGGGTGTCCAGTTAAAGGGGCTGGATGCTTCGGGGGAATGTTTCCAGTGGGGCTTGGATACACCTATTGTTAACCTGCAAAACAGAGCCCTGCAGAGATTGTTTGGGTGGCTCGTGGTGTTAGGGAGTGGACACCCAGTTAAGCACCAGCAAGTCTTCCTTTCGCTGAGGCAGGAGGGTAACAAGGAGACTCAGTCCTTGGCACCCCGAGAAAGTGTCTCTCACGCTCAATTCTACTTCGGGCTGTAAAAGGACTAGATGTGAATGAAAACAAAAAGGAGGCTGAATGAAATAAGCATAACCCGCTTCATAGAGATTCAAAAATTCAATTAGTGCCTGAGAAATATCTAAATTTCCCTATAACAAGTTCAGGGGAAGCAGTTACACCAGAGCTGTCATCTGACTCCACTACAACACAGCTGAGTTTACTTTAACCTAGAGTTAGAACTGTGTTGTAATTAGGTCAGGGGACAAACATGCAGTAAAAGTCTTCTGTGACTGTTATAGATGTAATGTAGATGAGTCTTTGACAGAAATAACATCATCATACAAATAAAAATGAAGCAAGAGGTTAAAAAAATAATTTAAAAAAAAAAATCGATCTACAGTGGATGAAGGGGAGCATTATGGAGAACTAATTTTGTGGCACATAAATTGGGAAGGCGTGCTGGGATACCTTTTTGTCTGTGTTTGTACAGCACCTACCACAATGGGGTTCTGATCCACAACTAGGAATTACTTTAATACAAAAAACACACACACAAAACCCCACCACCACCACAACTTGTGTTTGTAAATTCCTAATCAAAGGATACAAAGAAGAGTAACACCTGGTGGTGTTTGACTGCACCGATCAATCCAACCAAAGCAATAAGGAACAGAAAGATCCCCACTGCAATTGCCACGCCAACTACTCGGAAACTAGAAATTAGGCCAAAGCCTATACCCCATGCTGCAATTCCAATCAGCAGCAGGCTGACCAGCTAGAGGGTGGGGGGGGAAAAAAAGAAGAGATAATTAGTATGTAAAAGAAAAATAGTCTAGCTTGCTAGTGCTCCAAGCACTAATGTTTCCTGCCATTAAAAGATAATATACCTCTCTCCCCCACCACTGAAAAACAAAAGTCCAAAGTGTGAAGTTAATTTAAAAATGAGCTCCTGTAGAGAGTTCTCTTGTTCAGAATGTTAAAGTGCACGAATATTTACCTTTCAATATTGTGAATATGAGGTCTGTTCCAACATATTCCATTCTCAGTCTAAGACCAATGTCTTATACCAGAGACACCAATATAACAATGGAGATTATAACAGAGTTGAACATGCATCTGAAACAAGGATTAACATCTTTATACCACAGATTGAGAAATAAATTAGAGTTCCAAATACTTTGTGAGAAATGCAAGGTCTAGTTAAAGAAACAGGATATACTTGGCTCCGTTGTTACATGAACAGGTTGGAAAAAAATATCCTACTTTCTAGATGTATAGTCCAATCAGCACAACACCAGTGTTAATCTTCAACATTTTCTGAATTGTTGATGTTGGGACAATACACTTTTACAGAGATCAAATGCAAATATGCTGTTTGTTAGAGTAGCATGTCAAATACTGCAGACAGCAAAACAACCAACCAGAAGTCTTGTCCTCACTGAATGTTCCTTTGGGAAAACAGCTTAACTTTGAAGCAAAGACTACTCTAATAATCACAGAAAATTCAAAACGCCCTCAGTATGCAGTTTCATTCTTTTCAAAGGATGGTATTCTGAAAATGCAGATTGTGGTTCACCTAGTTTATTGGAAATATTGTTTTATGGGCAGGAAGGTCCAGCCTTTCCTGTTTTCAATCTAACACAAAGAAAAGTGTTGGAGCCATGAAAAACTCCAAGATAGCTATATCTGGGGTGGGTTATAAAGGAGGGAAGTAGACCACAAATAATTAGAGCCCTAAACAAACTATGAAAGGAGCTGCCAAAAAAAATAAATAAAAAATAAAAAAGGGGGGGGGGGGTCGCACTTGTTTTAAAAGAGATAGAAACTCGGAACACTTCCAGTTTTCAAAAACCTGGCCTTGCCAAAAGTAATTGACAGTTTTTCTAATTAAGTGCAGCTGTAAGTGTTTTGCCTAGTACAACTATTTGATTTTACTAATCACGTAAATGCAATCTGAGCACTACATGGGGCTTTCAATTTCCATTTAAACAAATTTACAGCAAGACACCTTCGTGCTCCCTCCCCAACCCCAAACAAAAGATTTCCAACCCATCCTCAGTTCCAACATAGTTACCTAGGGCCATTTTTAAAGGTATTTAGGCACTTATTGGGGTTTTCAGAAGTCCCACTGTGGAAGTTCAAAATCACATAGGCCCCAAAATACTATTTTTGACATATATAAATCTACTATGCCACTAAGGCAGGCCTGCACAACAACTTTGGCAGCGGGAGAAGAGTTTCGGCCCTCGGCTGTTTTCTTCGGAGTAATATGGCCCTCACCGCTTTACGAGTTGTGCAGGCCTGCACTAAGGGCTTGTCTACAGGGAGACATACAGGAAAATTAATCCAAACTAATTAAGGTGTAAATAAGAAATTGATTAAACTGCCTTAAACTCCTGTATTAACACCCTCATTCAGAATTAAAGTGGTCTTCATTCAGTTTAGTTTAATTCACTTCCAAAGTGAATTAAGAGAAGTCAAATTAAGGCCACTAACTCTGAACAACAGTGTCCACACGGGGATTTAGTGCTGTTAACTAATCTGGGGTCTTGGATTTTTCATTTTACTGAACTAGTCTTAGAATAAAACTAGGTGAGCAATACTCTGAATGACACTGGCAAACAGCCCAGTACCGCCTTTTTCTGAGGAGGTAGGGAGTTTGTTTTGTATTGATTTTCAGAAAGAAAAACAATAAAAAGTTCAAAAAGGTAAAGATACACCTTGTATAAGTCTCTATCACATGCTTCATGGGATCTCCCAAACAATTTTATAATAGGTCTAAGCTGCAAAACCAGCCAATACTACATAGACATGTTGGGGGTGGGGGATATCAATAATAAACTAGGAGAAGACATACATGAATAGGGAAAGGAGGGAGGAACAGGACGGTGGGGGGGAAAGTGAGGGGGAAAAAAAAAAAAAAGAAGAGGTGGTGGAAGGTCTGGCATTCTGTAAGCCATCAACATTTTTTTAATCCAAGTTTATCTAGGAACAGTCCAAAATTTTCTTTGAAACCATAATTTAAAGCAACCTGTAAGAGAATTTGCCAATTTAGTAATACTACTTGTACAAAAGATGAAAACCTGGCTGTATTGAAGTCAATGGGAGTTTTGACACTGGCTTCAGTGGAGCCAGGATTTCATACAGGATCTGCTACATCTCTAGTAATATGCAGCTGGTAATACTCAAGCTATACATCAAATAATGAGAGAAGAAAATGTAATTTAACGTATGCAACTTTGGAACAAGTCAGATCAGGAAGGATCATTTACTATACAACATATCTGGTTGGGTCGCAAGAGGAAGCCACTGCTCTCCTCAATTAAAAAACTTTCAACTGTAAGTATATTCTTCAAGTACCATTAAATGTATCTTTACTTTTGATTGCAGTGTATTAAGATAGCACGCTATCACAAATACCCAAAACCAAACAAACAATATGGTATAGAGTAAGAGGGTCTATTTTTAGTTTATTTCCATTGGAGTAACTGCAAGGAACCACAGATTGTGACTGTAGCAATAAGTACAAGTGGAATGTGGTAAAGTCCAGTTTACTCAAGTGGGCAGCATTCATACGTAAGCAGAAACTTTCCAGAACGAAGGACAGCTTGTGGCACTCCTCTTACAACAGGCTAGTGCAATCAAGCCCTCATTCTCCCCTACTCAAATCCTTGGCCTACACTATGAGTTAAGGTCGAAATTAGCGGCATTAGATCGATTTAACCCTGCACCCGTCCACACGATTTCTGTACTCCTCCCCAACGAGGGGATTAGGGCTGAAATCAGCATCGCCATGTCGAATTTGGGGTAGTGTGGACGCAATTCGACAGTATTGGCCTCCGGGAGCTATCCCAGAGTGCACCATTGTGACCGCTCTGGACAGCACTTTCAACTCAGATGCACTAGTCAGGTACACAGGAAAACCCTTGGGAGCTTTTTTTGAATTTCATTTCCTGTTTGACCAGCATGGTGAGCTCATTACCAGAGGTGACCATACAGTCCCAGAATCGCAAAAGAGCTTCAGCATGGACTGAACGGGAGATACTTGATCTGATTGCTGTATGGGGAGACGAATCAGTGCTATCAGAACTCTGTTCCAAAAGACACAATGCCAATATATATGCCAAAATCTCCAAGGGCAAATGCGAGGTGTTTATTTACAATGCTCACAACTGCAGCAGTGATCTGAGCAGACTCCCGCTTGCAGAGCTGTGGCGCATGCGCGGGCACTCCAGGAAAAAAGCCGTGAAACGATTGGCTGCCGTTGCTTTCACTGAGGCAGGGAGGGAGGGGCAACTGACGACATTCACCCAAAACCACCTGCAACAAATTTTTTGCCCCATCGGGCATTGGGAGTTCACCCCAGAATTCCAATGGACAGCGGGGATTGCGGAAACTATGGGATAGCTATCCACAGTGCACTGCTCCGAAAGTCGACACTAGCCACGGTACTGTGGATGCACACCGCTGACTTAATGCTCTTAGTGAGGACGCACGCACTCGACTTTATTCATTCTAAAAAAAAAAAAAATCAACCTAATTTCGTAATGTAGACATACCCTTGGTGTCTCCGAGGAGAGCAAACAAAGATGCCTTAGGAAAGTCTGGTGGTGATGATTAAGGCTACAATTTGGTCATGGAATCCATGACTTCCACAGACCTCCGTGACTTCAGCTTGTAGCAGCTGGGAGCTGAAGGGTACCCCCACCTCCCATGGTGGCCGGGAGCTGCGGGGTCCCCCTGCTGCCCAGAGTGGTGGTGGGGGGTCCTCCTGCAGCTCCCCAGCCGTTGGAGGTGCGGGGGTCCCTACTAGCTCCCAGCCACAGGGCAGGGGCCACAGCAGGGCAGGATGCTCGACCTTCCTACCTCCCTGTTTTGTCATGGACATTTTTAGGCAATTAACAAAAATCCACAGAAGCCATGACCTGTCCCCGACTTTTACTAAAAATGTCCATGACAAAATCGTAGCCTTAGTGACGATTGCTTGCTCAACTAAAAACTGGACTGAGACTAAATGCATTTCAGAAACATTTATCAGATGACAACTTTCAGTCATTAACCTGTACTGCTGCAGCTGCAAGGTCTCCTGTGTAGCTGCTCTACACCAGGCGAGAGCTCTTCTGCTGGCATAATCAAAGCACCCTCAATGAGCAGCAGTAGCTACGTCAGCAGGAGAGCGTCTGTCACCAACATAACATTGTCCACGCGGGGGGGGGAGGGGGGGGTGTTTTCCACCAGTCCAGAGCTGAAGCATGTAACGTAGCTTCATGGGGCCCCGGATAATTGCCCCACTTGCCACTCCCTAATGCCAGCCGTGCACTTGTGACCCCTCTAAACCTATCCTGCAACCCCCCCAGGTTGAGAAACACTGATCTAGATGAGTTGAGTACACCCTGGAAGGCCACTGTGTACCCCTGGTTGAGAACCACTGCTATAGATATATCAATGTCTATTAGAAAATGTAGAGAGCCTGGAATATGTTTTCTGTTCCTCTGCATTTAATCTGAGACATCTCAAATTCATAGGCCACTCTTGCATCGTATAGAAATTAAGGCTAAATGAATTCAGCTCTTTAGCTAGCTGTGATTAAAACTCTTATCAACCCTTGCCTACCTCCTTCCTCCCGCACAGCTAAGGGGAAAGGTCCTGCTGCCTCCTGAACCAGTAAGGGGCTGAATTATGTTTGGAAGCAGAAACAGCAATAATTGAGAAGCTGAAGTAGTAATCAGATGACAAGAAGAGAGCTGGAGTAAAGCTGAACTTGAAGCAGGAACCATATGCAGACTTGTGCATGGAACAGACTGACACTGCCAGACATTACAGACTGTCGGTCTGTGTGGGCCTTATAGGGGAGCAGCAGCTGAGCAGTGAACCATTGCAGAGGGGCCCAAATGAAAGTCACTAACAGTATGGCCTGGAAACCTGCAAGCACCTATTGGCTTGGAACAGAGACTGGACTGGAAAGGGCACCCCAGACACTAGGCCTGGAGAGCCCTAACTCTTGACTGGACTGCTCCAGGGACCCAAACAAGAACCAATTTTGCTCACTTTGAACTGTAACTTCTTAAGCCTCTATACCAGGGGTCTCAAACAGGCGGCCCGCGAAGCTCTTACCTGCGGCCTGCCGGGCTCCTTGCGCGCCCCCATTTTTTTTTTTTTTTTACCCCCAGGCAGTTCCTGCCGCCAGACAGCTGTTCTGGCCACAGGAACTGCCTGGGGGTTTAAAAAAGAAAAAAAAAGGGGGGGGGGTGCAGGGAGCCTGGCAGGCCGCAGGGAAGAGCTCCGCAGGCTGCATGGGAAGAGCTTCGCAGTTTCTGGGAGGGAGGGGGGAGGAGTGGGAAGCCGTGCGCACAGGGGAGGCGGCGGCGAAGGGGTGGAGAAGGGGCGGGGCCTAATGGAAGGGGTGGAGTGGGGGCGGGGTCAGTGATGTGGCCCTCGGGCCAATGCACTAGTCCTCATGTGGCAATTTGAGTTTGAGACCCCTGCTCTATGCCAAAAAGATATCTGCTACCTCTTTTTCCTGCCAGTCCTAGCTAAATGCCTTTTCCCTTAGCCATGGGTCTGAGTGGTTATTGGGATCCACCAGGGCTAGCACCCACAAGGCCTACCTGCTGAAGCACCTACAGACTTTTGAGGGCCGTGCCCCCCCGCCTTACCCCTGTCCACAACCCCCTCTCCCCTCTGGAGCTGGGAGCAGATTGGGGAGCAGGGAGATGTGGCCAGGGTAAGGGGGCTGAGGCTGGGGCTGAGACTGGGGTCAGGGACTGAGCCACAGCCAGGGACAGGATCAGACTTGCAACTGGGCTGCGGTGGGGGCTGGCAGCCGGGGCCACGTGCGGCTCCACTCCTGGGCCAGTCTCACCCCCAGCCTCAGCCCCGGGCAGAACAAGCGGTGCCACAGTCGGGCTCCCAGCTGGGTGCGGAGCCGCACTGAGCCAGGGGCTGGGGCCAGGGCCAAAGCAGAGCTCGGAGTGAGGAGGGCTGGGTGGCGCTCTTCCCCCATGGGAGCTACCCTGAACCCACTGTGACCCCCCCAAAGGGCCCACCGTACCCTCATAGGGGGCACGTCCCACACTTCGGGGTCCTCTGACCTACAGCATGTACCTTCAAGTCACAGCACACCTGGCACACTACTGGCACCATAGGGGTTTGGGGTATTGAGCAGCCTCCTGTCCCATTTATATAGTAGCCCACCTGGAATGCTGACTTTAGCTATGATATTGGAGAAAATCTCTCTCCATTAAAGTTTGTGTGTGCACTGAAGCAGCTATAATGAAAGGACTGGTTGACTCACGGGGATTGGTAACAGGAAATTTCACCTGTAGGTCACTTGTTTAACTAAAGGAGTGATCAAAGCCTAGTTACTAAACAACCTTGTGAGGTGACTCAGGCAATATATGTGAAAGGAGATAGGAATGCTGCAAGTCAGAAAAGCCAGTTCTGCCATTGGCATGACAGTCCAGCTTAACTATGTACAATACTTGCTAGTTCAGATCAAGATGGGTTTGCTGCTTTTAACTGAAAGAATAATCTCCTTTTCAAAGGAATTGTAACAAAAATGCCTCTGATGTTTAATCCATGTTTCGTATACAGGTATTCGAGGACCATTTATTTTTTGCAACTGTTAGAAAATCTAGGTGCCTGTATTTTCATCTTTGTTGGTTTTCCGTGGCCAACTTGAGACATCTGGTACCATATTTTCAAAACAGCTGAGGACCCAGTCCTCATGTTCTTTTCCACAGCAGGAATGGGAGGGTAGGGTAGCATAAAGGCAGCTTTAAGCCACCTTTGTGCCTCCTATATTCTGGGCCTTGCTAGGGACCAGCCAAAGGGCTGCTCTAAATTGTGCTGGTTTGTAAAAGCTGCCTAGGAACAGCTGGTTTAGAAGAGCCAGACTACAGTGCACTCCATGCCCTTCCCTCCTCTCACCTACTCTTGATTTCCCCCCTGTAGCTGTGCTGGCAGCTATATACCAATCACTTCCTTACACTGAGGATATTTCTCGGAGACCTGTTTCCTCCCTCTTTATATCATCATAAAGGAGGTGGATAGTACAGCAGAAATCTGGGCCAGGTGTGTCCTATGCACCACTCCCAAATATTGAGGCACACAAAATTAATGAACCCTTTTGAAATTTTGACCTTAAATTTATTAACCAAACGACTGTTTGGTTACAACTAAAAGTAACCTTTTGCGACTCAAATCAACCAAATCTTCTCTTCAAATCACACAAAATGTAGAAGAATATATAGTAGCAACAGGCAAGCAAACCATCACAAACCTACACCCATCTGCTAAACCAAAGCCAAATTCTGAGGTCTTGTTTTGACCACTTCTTGTTTCATCCAAGTGTTTGGCGATTCCCTGAGAAAGGCAACCCTGCCAGAAGTGTCTATATAGCCAAAACCATGATTTATTGGAAGAGAAAACAGGGAGTGCAGGCTGCTGCTAAGTCCTAATAACTTCACAATTCTCGCCATAGCTCCTCATGTTTCCATTGACGCCACATACAGGTCTGGGGCAACCTATACCATCAGCAGTATGGTCATAGTGAGTTTACCACTAGCAGTTTACTACAGATTTAACTTAAAAAACAAAACAAAAACAAAAAGCCAACGAAGGTTAACTTTTTACCTGCTTGAGCAGCCTTTCTACCACAAAGAAGAGTCTGATCTCATGCTCTGGCATCTCTATAGCTAAATACAGACACCGTGTTCTGCTTAAGCTATTTGCATGAGCTATTGCCAGTTAATATAGAACCATAAACATCGGAAGTTGCCTGGCTCCATACCAGTATCTGACAATTAAGTAAGAAGTGGAATTGATGTAAACCTTGTATGTATTGATGATTGATGTATGGTAAAGCCAAGTACATTTCCAAGTTTGTCAAATGAATCTTAGAAATATTCCGAGGCCTTCTGCACCCAATGTAATGCACTATCAAAGGTGCACAAAGAAATTGGTGACAAGAGCCATGCAATGGATCAACATGATTTAGTTTAGGTTAACAAGAATATGTACTAAATATTTAGAAGACGCTTCTGTATAATCATTTTGTATAGACATAAAAACTGAGTCTATCTCAAAGCTACCTTCAAATTTACCTTGGGTGGAGAAGGTATTAGATATGGAAAAACAGCATATCTTCGAATATCAAAGAGATAAGATGAGGTAGGGCCACTCAGTACAAGCAGTTGCTGCGCAAACTTTCCCCTTACTGTCTTGGCACTGCACTCCCAAACTTCTTATTAAAAACCCATTAAAAACTCGAGTGGAGACACCAACCATAACAAGTAGTGTGGTCACTTAAGTAGCTGCTTATCTAAATGAGAGGTGAGAAATTCATTTTCATATTAACTCAAATGGAAATTTGCTCTGTTCTCCTACAGACTATGAACTAAACCATTATCCCATAAGAACTTGTCCCATCCTGGCACAAAGTTAGAGTAGTCCTCTGGTTGCTCTAACTTATGCCTGACTGCACATGACACCAAGAAGCCATTGAAACAGCAAGAAGTCACTAGAAAATAGGTATACCCAGCCCAGCCCTGCCCCTGTTTACCCTGGGAAAACCCACTGTGCCAAGGGTAAGGAAGGGGCAGCAAAGAAACCAGATATGGTGGCTCTTCTTGGCTACACTAGGATCTCCTATACAGAGGGAATCCTTGAAGGAAAAAGGGACAGATTCACTAGCTTTGTACTAGTGTATTCCATGGCCCCGCAGCCGGGGCAGCGGGGCCATGGAATACACGCTCCCCGCCGGCCCCCTGGCCCAGGCAGCGGGGAAGCCACCCTCCCCGCCGGCTCCCCGGCTGGGGCGGCAGCGGGGAACGGAATCGCCCAGGCTGGGGGACCGGGGCCGTGGGGAAGCCGCCCGTCCTGCTGGCGCCCCGGCCGGAGCAGCAGGGCCGGGGAAGTGGGCCCAGGGAATACGCGCTCCCCGCCGGCCCCGGCAGCAGGGAAGCTGCCCTCCCCGCCGGCCCCCCGGCCGGGGCGGCAGCGGGGAGTGGCATCGCCCCGGCTGGGGGACCGGGGCCGCGGGGAAGCTACCCTTCCCGCTGGTGCCCCGGCCGGGGAGTGGGGAGCGCGGCATCGCCCCGGCCAGCAGCGGGGCGGCGGGCATGCCACGCTCCCCGCCGGTGCCCCCGCCAGGGGAGCGGGACCACGGGCATGCCACCTTTGCCGCCAGCGCCCGGCCTGAGAGGGGCCCCCGGCGTGGGGCAGCTAAAAAGCCAGAGCCGGCCCTGCTCTGTAGATAAAAGTGAGCTCAATTACCAGCAAACCTCTATGTGAACTGTAGATTTTTCTAATCAGATATTTGGTATTTTCCATTGATTAAATGAACTCGGTGCAGTTACATAATGAACTCTGTATTAGCTAAAAATTACATACATTGTTTTCCAGTTAAAGGAAGCCACATCTACAGTAAATATCCATGTAATTTAAGTAAAACATATTCAATAAATTTAAAAAATTCAAGTTGCAATATTTAAAGTTTTTAAAAATTAAAAATGTCAAAGTTAGATCTCTACAGTTCCTGCAGCAGCAAAAATTTAACTGTTTAGGCTGCTGCTCAGATGATCCAAGACAAGTGGTTTTTGGTGGGATGGTTGTCAGCAGGTCTTTAAATTAATCTTCACAGCAGAGCTACCTTTTTAGTTTTTGATTGCTAACTGGGATTTAAATATTCCCTTTCCGATAAACTGATTAAAACAAGATATTAACTGCCAACACCTTTATTCAATCATAGTCATTAAAGAGGAACTATCTACTTAAAGGAAAGGAATACTTGTGGCACTTGTGGCATCAGATGCAGCTGATGGAGTGAGCTGTTGCCCACGAAAGTTTATGCTGAAATAAATTTGTTAGTCTCTAAGGTGCCACAAGTATTCCTTTCCTTTTTGCTGACACAGACTAACACGGCTACTACTCTGAAACCTATCTACTTAAAGAAAATCCTGTCTCATTTATGTAAGCTAATATTAGTGCAATTACCAACTGAAAGATCAGCAGCATTTTTTTTTATTATATAATGTTATACACAAACACACATATTTCTACTTGACAGTAATTTGCGGACAGTCATTTTACCCTATGGAATAGCAATAGGAAAAAAACATGTTTTAAAAAACGTAACTGCCAAAACCTCAAAAATTGGCATGGACCTGAAATTACATTTTTTTTCCCCATAACTGACTAGATTTCAAATTGATGTTCCTTAAATACAAAACAATTTTCCCAATAAGTCTTCAGTCAAGAAAAAACAGTTAAAGTTAAGCACTTGCATTACTTAAAGTTAAGTATGCGAGTAATCCCCCAGACTTCATTGCAACTACTCACATTCAATTGACTGTATGTGAGCAGATTAGATTCCCTATTCCTGCACTGAATCCCAGTGTGGTCAGTGAGGCTCTGCATGGGCACCAGTCACAAATTGCAAGATCAGGACTTAAGCACACTTGAAGCAGACCTCTAACAATTTAGTAGAAGTGAGAATAAGTTATTAGTAAAATGTAATCTAAAAAGAAGAAAGTAGTTAGCCCACTGAAGGCAGAAACATTTTAGACTTTTTGCAAGGTGACAAAAAAAAGGAAAAACAAAACCCTTTTCATGCATGGATTTGTTCAGACAATTTACAGCAACGGACTTGTCATAGTCAACAGAAGTTACTTTTCACTATAGTATCGGAAAGGTCAGTGCCAATAGTGACTTAGAATATCCTGCTTTGTTATTTTGAAAATTAGGATATTTTAAAATGACAAAACAGGAATTATAAGCTTTTA
Organism: Chelydra serpentina; assembly: GCA_037349315.1. Classification (NCBI taxonomy): domain Eukaryota; kingdom Metazoa; phylum Chordata; order Testudines; family Chelydridae; genus Chelydra; species Chelydra serpentina. The sequence continues at coordinate 26,864,866 of JBAIAC010000048.1, forward strand.
GAGGCTACAGCAAGAACCTGCAATTCCCAGGACAAATTCCCTACTACTATGGAATATAAAAAGACACCTCACGTACTAAGCTATATTGTCCCAATTCCAGACACAGAAATTGTTCAAGAGATACCATCAACTAACTCATATGTCAGAAAGAAATATTTTTAGTCATGTTACTCACACATTGGATTATTTGAAGTGGATCTGGTTTTTTAAAATTCAGTTTTGTTTTTATTCATGCTTTGGTTGCTTTTTGCATTTCTTCCTACTTAGAAATTTAAACCAGTTTAAGTCAGCAGCACTGCCATGATTGGAGTGCTTTGATTTTTAATATTGTCAGGTCAACACCCAAGGAACTGAGCAGACTCAGCATCTTGCAGGATCAGGCACTGTAAGGCCAGCTTTGAGTAGAATACAGCATTACCAATACTATGTGATTCAAAATCTACAGACATGCATCTTAAGGCTTGGTTTTACTAGACCTTACTGTAAGGTAGTGGTGGGCAACCTGCAGCCCGCAGACAGCCCGTCAAGGTAATCTGCTGGCGGGCCACCAGACTGTGTGTTTACATTTGCAGGGCCGCCCGCAGCTCCCAATGGTCATGGTTCGCCAGCAGATTACCCTGACGGGCCGCGTGCGGCCCATGGGCCACAGGTTGCCCACCACTGCTGTAAAGAAAAGTCCCATTTGTTTTTCTAACTACAATTACATTTCCAGCAGAGGTCAGATAGGGTATGGGGGCGAAGGTGGCAATGCTCTTCTTCACAAAACAAACAAAATAAAATGCAAGTTGTCAAAATGAGACCTTCTCACATTAGATTGTACAGGTGTTTAAAACATGATCAGGTAGCTCTCTGAACTCAGCTCTCCCTTGGTGGTGCTAATCTGCCCATAGGCTGTGCAAGGCTCCTTGGGCTTGGCTACTATGTTTGGGGATGGAGGGGAAGAGAAGAGGGAAGAGAGGAGGAAAGTGGTGTTATCTTCCAAACACCACCGCAGGCATGGCACCAAAATGAGATGTCACTCAGTATATTGTCCAAAACTGTGATTCTCTCTTTCCTCCCTTACATGAGGAATTAAACAGTTAACAATATTGGACCGACAAACACATCTTTGCATCAGTTTACACTCTTACATATTTGAGGTTTTCTTCACATCCATAACAGCTAGAGCAGGGGTTCTCAAACTGGGGGTCAGGACCCCTCAGGGGGTCGTGAGGGTATTAAATGGGGGGGGGGGTCACAAGCTGTCAGCCTCCACCCCAAATCCTGCTTGGCCTTCAGCATTTATAATGGTATTAAATATATTTTTAAAAGTGTTTTTAATGTATAAGGGGGGGTCGTATTCAGAGGCTTGCTCTGTGAAAGGGGTCACCAGTACAAAAGTTTGAGAACCACTGAGTTAGAGACTTACTTGTTTGTTAAATTAAAGCTGAGATTCTAGAGAACAAGATGTTATCTCCAGAAAGGTGCCTGTATACAGAACTACAGGGGATTCCAAAAGTGATTTCCAGGCTGACCTGGCATTCCCATACTTTAACAAACATTTGACAATAATGTATCAAAAAATATTAAATGCATGTTATAACGATTAAATTTAGATTTTTAGGAGATCACCTCACTAGACTTCTCCCTGCTTCTGCACCAAAAAGCCTTATAATAAAAATATAGTTACATATTTTGTTTTCTTTTATGTATTGGAAATAGCTGCTTAGTTCTACTTCGGGGGAGGTGGAGGTAAAATTAGAGGGTTGTTTTTAAATTTGAGCACTGCAGCGAGTCAGTCATTTGCACATACAAACTTCTAAATCCAATAAAAAATAAAGTATTTTATATCTCCCCCCACCCCCAAACAGCCAGCACCCTATACAACAACTCTGAAATATTACTCGTTTTTAAAGAGGAAATAGACTTAGGAAATTATTATAGACATTTCTAAATCACTATTGCTATAGTAGCTAGAGGCTCTTTAATATTTTCCCCTCACTGTGTGCAAGTGTCTATTGAATGAACTTGCTCATATGTGCAGCCTAGATCAAAGATTTTGTCATTATACAAGTACAGCAGTTTTACATGTAATCATGCCAAAGGGATCTCTTTTATCACCTTTCTAAGCACCTATGGCAAAAATGTAAAAAAGGAGCCTTCCTCATTCCTTGACTGGATAAGGATATCTTTTTAAGTAAAAAAGGTGTGAGCAGATTTATTCTCAATTTTAACTAAATGACATTCAGGCTTTGCAGCGCTCTTTCCCCCACTTTCTTGGTTTGATTTGTTTTATAACATAATAATGAGAAACTAAATGCAATAGGTGACACAAGATGATTTAGTCAGGTGGGAGGGGGGAGCCTTCCAGAGCCTAAAGTGCACTGGTCAGCAGTTACTAACTAAACACGATAAGCACCAGTCTCAAGGAGACGAAGGTGGATTTTGATCTGAAACAAGACACGTTGCTCCAGTTTACAAGACACCAGCAAGGCAGGATGGTTTTTAAAACAATTGTTCGTTAGTTCGTTAGCATTAGCAACCAGACTGATTCTACTGAACACTGGAGACTTTATTGATCAACAAGATAGGCTCACATGCCAATCCCAGCTCCCCCTCCCTTTCCCTCCCCCAGGAACACACAGATCTCTGCACCATCCCTATACAAGGCCGATGCGTGGTCAAACAATCCTGTCTGTCTCCTAGAAGAGTCAAGGCTGACTTCCCCCTTCAAAGAGACTGAGGCAAGCCGGGCACCGAGACCCCAGCAGCTGCTGGCCTTTTAACTCCCTGGCTGATCTTTCTGCTCTGCCTGCAGGTGCCGCACGGCCAGGAGCCGCCGCTGATCCCTGGAGGCTGCGCGGGGGGAGCCGTTTCGCTGCGGTCTGCCGCGGGTCCAAGCTGGCGCTGGCGGTGCCCTGGCTGATGGGGAGGCAGAAGAACCGGCGCAACGCCCCAGCCTCCCCTGCCGCAGGAAGCGAGGCTGTGGCCGCCGCAGGCGGCAGCCTGACAAGCCGAGAGCTGCTCCCCCTCCTCCTCCTCGCGGGGGAGTTACTCACTCGGGGGCGCCCGGAGCCCCCCAGCAGGGGCACAGGCTGGCGCCGGGCCGGGAGAGGCGGCGGCTACTCACCGTGTAGAGCAGGTTGAGGGCGCACAGGCAGTTCTTGGAGCAGGTGAAGCCACCGCAAACCATCTCGCCAGCGCCCTTCGCCGCGGGCGGGCACGCAGCGAGCGAAGGCAGGAGCGGCGAGGCCCTGGGGCTGGCGCCTGCTGTCCGAGCGCTCGCCTCGCCTCGCCTCGCCTCTCCCTCGCGGCGGGGCAGGTGGCCGCTCGAGCCCGCAGTGCGCTGGGAACTCACGCGCCCTCCCGCCGGCTATGCCACCTCCTTGGGGGGTAGGGGCGGGGGGGAGCTGCGCTCGCCGCCGCTGCCGCGCTCGCTGATTGGCTGCACTTCGGCCACAAAGGTAAAAATATGCAAATGAGCGGAGCGCTGAAGGGTGGCGGCGGCTGGGATCCGGGAGGGGGAGGGGATCGGCCCGGCTGCCGGCCGGCAATCGCGAGGAGCCCAGGTGAGTGCGAGAGGAGCCGGAGCTGCAGCCTGGGGAGCAGAAGGTGACTGCAGCGAGCGAGCGAGATGTGCATCTGCCCTGGTAGATTCCCACTGGCTTGGGGCGTCCCGGGGCTTGCATCTGTGCGCTCCTGCTTTAGTAGCCTGGTGCGTCTGTCTGAATCTTCTCTTCCCCGCCGCGTTTATCCGAAAACACAGGTGCAAGGAGATTGCAGGCCTGATTCAACCCTTGGGGTTTTAATTCCTGAGGCCAGGGCAGCAGGCTTGACCAGCAGGATGCCCACAGATCTAAACTATCAATATACAACTCTGGGTGCTAGGCAAGTAGTTAAACATAGAGAGTCTGAAATAATATAGTGCAAGTCCCCAAGCCGTGCATGTTAATAAATGAAAAAGGGGAGGAGGTACCTAGGGGAAACCTGGTCTGGGTTTGCAGAAGTAAAAACTGAAAGGATGACAAAAAAAATTTAATTGTTTCTTACATAAGAATATTTTCTGTATGGAATCTATTCTTGTAATTTCCATGTTAGATTTCTGGCTGTTGTATATTCTACTCAGCTCCATTTTATTTGCCCTTTAAAAAATGAATGAAAATTATTTAGAACTTCCTAGTTTATAGAATTTTATAGCTTCAAAATGCTGTACAAATCATTTTAAGGTCCTGGATCGTGCCCTCTGATGTGTTGGGCCAATTCTTTTACTTTCTGAGTCCAGTTGACTTTAATAAGGTACTGTAATACATTGTATTATAGGATAGGGGCCTAAGATTCTCAGAATACCTTATAAAGTAAATCGTAACTATGCTAAGTTATGCTCTTTCAATGTAAGTGGCTTGATTTGATTATATCTGCATAGGATGTTTGTATACATAAGCACAACAACTGTGTGTTTCATGACCCCTTTAAGATTGGCAACAAAAACATGCTTATAAATGGTGGGGAATTATTGTCTTTCTTTGCTTATTCATAAATTAAAAAATAGGACTTCTGTGGCATTTTATTGGTCAGTGAGAAAGTGAAGTCTTCCCTGGCATTTTGTGATTGAGAATAATAATGAGAGGGGGAGACCATGCCATAACTGATACAATCCCGTGTGAGTACAGGAAAAGTTTTGATTTTAAATTGTTGTAGTGATATTAACTGTGCATTTCCATAATTTATATATTTTTTTAATTACCGTAAAACGGTGGTGGACAACCTGTGGCCCGCCCGCGGCCTGTCAGAATAATCCTCTGGCAGACTGCGAGACAGTGTTTACATTGACCATCCTCAGGCACGGCACGTCAGCGGATGACCCTGACGGGTATTTTAGTACCTGAAGGGGAAAATTGATTTACTAGAGATGGTTAGGTGAATTATTTTTAAAATTCATCCAGGTCTAGGCTTAACTTCACTTTAACAAAGTTTTTTTGCCTGAGAGTTCAATAGAATGGGACGCCTGCTGCTGCATAGGGCAATTTTATTAATACTCTCCAAGGCCCCAATCCTGCAAACACTTCATGCACATACTTTACTACATTTGAAATTAGGGTGGCTACTAACAGCAGTAAAGTTAAGCATGTGCATAAATGTTGCAGGATTTGGGCTTTCTAGTCTTCCTTCTGGACCTTACAAAGAGATAGGAAGGGAGTCATACGTTCCTTAGTTGTGACCACATAAATGGTTGTAGTGATCTAATGACAAGTGTATAGCACTATAACTTTACTCTGTCATCTCTGCATGCTGGAGAAAAACGTGTGAGGGCCAGGTCCTGGTAAACATAGAAAATTGCATTTTCCTCCTGATGAATTTCACAGCAGTTCTTAAGGCATTTTAAGAAGGCACTCCAAATGCATTTTTGTTTTATGTAATTTGGCTGGGTCCTGTCTGGTTGAGGAAAGCTACAGCAAGATAATAATCCCAGCCAGCAGTGAGACAAAAAGGCTGAGCAGCAGCAGGCTTTTTCTTTCTGGTCTGTCACTGTGATCTAGTCTCTTTTTTCCCCACACACTTTCATGTTTTGCCAGGCTTCTGCAATTAAATACAGCACATGTTTTGCTCTGACAATAGTAATGATTCCCCATTTTCCTGCTGATGGATATTTACCTTTCAGTTGCCAACCAGACATCTAATTAAAATTTAGCAATTATTGAGTGTTTAGATTTAAAGCTTTTTGTTGGTTTGTTTTTAAATTTGACAGGAGTGATGAAGCTATGCCCATTGTAAGATGACAAAATGATCCAGTGAAATGTATTTTTCTAGTAAACTAACCTGATTGCATGGGTGAATCTAGCCCATGGGTAGCATATGTTTTCTGTATCAAGATGCTGTCTTTACGGGATCACCTTTCTGACTATACCCACAGGTTGAGACAAATTCAGATCTAATGTAAGCCAGTGTAAATCCACTGACTTCAACAAAGTTGTACCATCTAACACCAGCTCTGAATTTGGTCATTAAGTTCATTGAGGAGTTTCCTTTTTTATTATTATGCCTGTGACAGATCAATCCCAGAACAATTTCTTAGCTCTACTATACTTGTATATAGCCTGCTTTTCCAATGTAAAACAATTTATTCACGCTGGGTATATTTCAGTACAGTAGAAAGATATGTAACAATTCTTTGTCAGAAAGTTACCCTGTGTTTTGAGGAGGATTCCAATATTGCCCTAAACTGTTTCTGTATGAAATAGTAACATGATTTTATAACCTTTATGGGAGAGAAATAGAAGTCTTAAAAACTGATATTCAGGTGTTTTTGTTGGACCAATGCAAACACACAGATATAAAGTTACTGTATCCTTGTTCCCTTTGTTATATTCCTGAATTATTCAATAACATTTTCCACTGTCCTCCTTCTTGAAAGATCCATTTCTTCTGTTAATAATTAAGAGATGCCCCAGCTTTCATTAATTAATGACAGTATTTCTCATAAAGGACCTGATCCTATACTGAATGTCTAACAGGCCATGAAGCTGTTTCTACAGGATTAGACCCATACGTGTATAACAACATTTGAAATTGTTTTTCAAATATGAATATGTCCAAACATGGTTATTGCAACATGGCTTGCATTCCCACCCAACACCACCCAGCAACCAAACTCTTAGGGACAGATCTCAACTAGTATAAACTGTCATAGCTCCACTGAAGTAAATGGAGTTATGACAATTCATAACAGCAGCGGTCTGTCCCATATGCTCTTCCCACTTTGTTCATAAATCAAACTACCAACCTGCTATTGGGATAATCTGGTAAAATGGTTTAGTGATGCACAGTTTTAAAAATATATATATCTACAGGGACATCAAACTGTGCAAAAACCATGCTGCGATAAGGTTTGGAAATGATTGCAAAGATTGGGTCTGTATTGCTAACCAAAATCATGCTGAGTAATCTTTTTTGTACATGGATTGAGCTGGTGCATTGAGCTGTTCAGTGAGAATAGGGCCTAGATTGTCTTTATTTTTGTGAATGCATCCCTACATGCAGTTACAAAAAGCAGTCTTTCCTTACATTTTGGGGGAAATCTTCCACTTTAAAAAAATTAAAACATTAGGCAACTGATTTTTTATTTGGGCTTAGTTTCTCTAAGCATTTGGTCCAGCTGACAATAGCATGTACCTGTCTCTTCTCCCTTTGTCTTTCTGAGGAAAAAATTCTGTATTCATTTACACTACTGGGCACAGTTCTGTTTTCTTAATTTGGGGTCACACGGGTGTAACTGAAGGTGAATTTGCCTTCTCTTTTTCTTCACTCACTCTTTCTGAATCTTCCTTAGCCCCATTCTCATATATACTCTTTGTTTTTTCCCCTTGTCCTCTTTGGCATCTTTCAGTGGTGTGAGTGACAATAGGAAAAGCTATAAATAGTGTAGAAGCAACAAAGGGTCCTGTGGCACCTTATAGACTAACAGAGGTATTGGAGCATAAGCTTTTGTGGGTGAATACCCACTTCTTCGGATGCAAGCCGTGGAAATGTCCAGAGGCAGATATAAATGTGCAGAGAAGAGTCAGGCTAGAGATAACGAGGTTAGCTCAATGAGGGAGGGTGAGGCCCTCTTCTAGCAGTTGAGGTGTGAACACCAAGGGAGGAGAAACAGCTTTTGTAGTTGGCTAGCCATTCATAGTCTTTGTTTAGTCCTGAGCTGATGGTGTCAAATTTGCAAATGAACTGAAGCTCTACAGTTTCTCTTTGGAGTCTGGTCCTGAAGTTTTTTTGCTGCAGGATGGCTACCTTTAAGTCTGCTATTGTGTGTCCAGGGAAGTTGAAGTGTTCTCCTACAGGCTTTTGTATATTGCCATTCCTTATGTCTGATTTGTGTCCATTTATCCTTTTGCGTAAGGACTGTCCAGTTTGGCCGATGTACATAGCAGAGGGGCATTGCTGGCACATTATGGCATATATTACATTGGTGGATGTGCAGGTGAATGAACTGATGATGGTGTGGCTGATCTGGTTAAGTCCTGTGATGGTGTCCCTGGTGTAGATATGTGGGCAAAGTTGGCATCGAGGTTTGTTGCAAGGATTGGTTCCTGAGTTAGAGTTATTATGGTGCGGTGTGTAGTTGCTGGTGAGAATATGCTTCAGGTTGGAGGGTTGTCTGTGGGCGAGGACTGGCCTGCCCCACAAGGCCTGTGAAAGTGAGGGGTCGTTGTCCAGGATGGGTTGTAGATCATCGATGATCCGCGGGAGAGGTTTTAGCTGAGGGCTGTAAGTAATGGCCAGTGGAGTTCTGTTGGTTCATTCACCCACGAAAGCTTATGCTCCAATACCTCTGTTAGTCTATAAGGTGCCACAGGACCCTTTGTCACTTCTACAGATCCAGACTAACACGGCTACCCCTCTGATATATAAATAGTGTGAATCAGTTGTTCTTCCATGGGAAAATGCAGTAGTGTGAGAGTCAAGATTGGCCACTTGTAATTCTGTGGTTGCTGTGAGTAGTCCTTGAGAAAAATGTAATTACATATAAGGCTTGTGTGCACTTACCGTGCTGCAGTGGCACAGCCGCAGTGCTTAGTGAAAACACTACCTATATGCCCTCCCATCAACACAATGCTGTCTACACCAGGAGTTCAGTCAGTATAACTGCCTTGCTCAAGGGTGTGGATTTTCCACACTCCTAAGCAAAGTAGTTATACTGACATAAGTTTGTAGTGTAGATCAGGGCATAGTGTGGTGCTATTCTGAGGGGACAGGGTAAATTCAGAATTACCATGGCCCAGTGCCAATACATTTCCTACAATTTAGGACAGGCTTTGAATTAAGCCATTTTCATAGTTTACCATTCATTTTGATATATTGCATATCTTACTTCCCCTCCCCCTGCCCCATTTATACTTTGTGTATTTCATAGCACTTTGTGGATAGTGAATTCCACTCTTTATCCAGTATAGTCAGTTTCCCCTGTTTGGGTGGGTTTCTCACACAACAGCAAAGGAGGGGGGGAAAATTAAAAAAGAGGTGACCAGAAAAAATTAGCAGGTGCTCTCATGGCAAGAGTAACACCTTAAACTACATTATAAGTCTTTTTTTTAATTGCTAGATTTCAACTTGACTTTATTCCTTTAAGTGCAAAAACAAAGTTTTGGTTATGAGAGGAAAAAATAAACAGCTTAATGATGTTAGTTGAGTCCAAAACAAATCAGATTTGGGCTGCTTGTTGTTGAACTGACAATTTTCTGATAAACAGGCTGCTGGGATAATGAATACTGAGGTTAATATCCTACTTAACTTGCTGAAAATCTTAATGGAGTTAACAGAAGCCTCATGCAAACTTTCTTCTTCAACTGTTGTGATTTAATTTTTGTGGAAGTGACTCTCTGATATTTTGGCTTTATTCCGGGCATCAGCAGCACGGATTCTCTGCTCTTATAAGTAAAACTACAAATGGGAACGGTAATTGATTTTACATTTACATTTCAGACCTGTGGCTATGATGATGTCACAGCTGGAGAATTTCTCATGTCCTTCAGCATTTGCAAAAATGGCCCATAAGATTGTTTTTACAGATTATTGCATATAACCTAAAAATAAACGGAGCATTGCAGATAGTCAGAATTGGATTCAGAGTATGTACTATAAATTGTTGGGATTTTTTAGATGTTCATTTTGGGGTTCTCAGTCAATAGTATACATAACAGACCACATCCTCAGCTAGTTTAAATATACAGATTTTATACCACCTGAGGATCTAACCCTTAAAATGTGCTCCTGTGTATAGATGTCATTAGTGTTTCTGGAGTTTGCTCCTACTTGACTATGGGATCATTACAGTCAGCATGAAGCAAATCTTTTTTTAGGTAACTAGATATTTACTTGAACTGGCCTGTAATAGGTTTGGCATCACCATAACCACTTGCATACAGTGAGGCACATTTTCCCCTCTGCATCTTGGAGCCAAAAAAGCTGATCTACGGGGAGGAAAGTAGTACTAACACTGTGTCATTCCAACCCTCGGAGAGCCTCTTCACATGCTTTGGAAGAAAGCAGCATAGGGAGAGAGGTAGGCTTGAGACTGTGTGGTATTGTTCCCTGCTCCCTCTGGAGGATGACCTCTTGAGGTCTTTCCAGTCCTAAATTTCTATGATTCTATAAGTGAATAAGGTGCTCAGGCCCAGATCCACAAAGGGACTTATGCATTCCCCTTTGCCCAGTGGTTTGAGCACCTCTCCTGAGAGATGGGAGTCTCCTGTTCAAATCCTGTCTCCCATCATGCAGAAGGGGGAATTGAACCCAGGTCTCCCCCATTCTGGGTGAGTGTTCTACCCTCTGTGCTGTAAGTAGAGCCCTGTGTTCTTCACAAATGTGAAATAAAATGAAAAACTCACCCCACAACTGCAGTTCCTGACCTTTCGGGCAGGGACCAGCTCCCTGCTCCAAACATTGTGACCTGGCACACAGGGTCTCAGTGCCGCTCAGGTTTGTCTCAGCCACCCCTCTGTCATCGTGACGGAAAGGCAGCTGGGCCAAAAATGAATGAATGGCGCTGTGATCTCATGCATCAAGTCACAATGTCCAGCTCAGAAACAGGAGCCCCTGCTGCAGGGTGAGTGCAGTGTGAATTCACTCTGCAACACCTGCACAGGGCTGGACCTCCCCCTTACCTTGGGTAAAATGAAACAACAGGAAGTTCCTGAAAAATAAAATGAAAAGTTATAAAAAATAAAAAGAATTTCATGCAGGGCTCTAGCTCTAAAGGTGGCGGGAGGTGGCAATTCCACCACCAGATTTTGAATGGGTCTTGATTTGGTAGATGTGGTCCAAATTGGTCCCCGTAGGCAAGATAGGTGACCCCCACCTATTTTCCCCTGGGGCGTGGATAGGGTGACCAGATGTCCCGATTTTATAGGGACAGTCCCAATTTTGGGGTCTTTTTCTTATATATGGTCCTATTACCCCCCACCCCCGTCCCGATTTTTCACACTTGCTGTCTGGTCACCCTAGACGTGGATCAGGCTGGAGTTCAGGCATGTAATAGGCCAGCGGTTCTCAAACTTTATTGCACCACGACCCCCTTTTGACAACAAAAATTACTACATGGCCTGACGAGGGGGGAACCAAAGCCTGAGCCCTGCTGCCCCGGGGCCCTGCTGCCCCGGGGCCCTGCTGCCCCGGGCGGGTGGGGGAAAGCCCTAGCCCCACTGCCCCAGGTGGCGGAGGCAAAGCTGAAGTCCAACGGCTTCAGCCCTGGACTGGGGGCCTGTAATCTGAGACCCACCGCCCAGAGCTGAAGCCGAAGCCTGAGCCCTGCTGCCGAGGGCTGAAGCTCTCAGGCTTTCGCTTTGGCCCTGGGTGATGGGGCTCAGGCTTCAGGGCTGGGGTAGGACTGTGGATCAGGTTTGGGGTGCAGGAGGGGGTTCTGGGATGAGGGGTTCAGAGGGTGGAAGGGGGATCAGGGCTGGGGCAGGAGGTTGGGGGGCGGGGGTCAGGGGTGGAGGCTCCGGGCGGCACTTACTTCAAGCAGCTTCCGGAAGCAGCAGCATGTCCCTCCTCTGCCTCCTACGTGGAGGCATGGCCTGGCAGATCTGTGCGCTGCCCCGTCCAGGGGTGCCACCTCCGTAGCTCCCACTGGCTGTGATTCCCGGCCAATGGGAGCTGCGGAACCAGCGCTTTGGGCGGGGGCAGCGTGTGGAGTGCCCTGGCTGCCCCTATGCAGAGGAGCCGGAGGGTGGACATGCCGCTTCTTCCAGGAGCCACGTGGACCCACAGCAGCCAGGGAGCTTGCCTTAGCCCTGCTGCACCACCAGCCAGACTTTTAACAACCAGGTCATTGGTGCTGACCAGAGCTGTCGGGGTTCCTTTTCAAACGGGCATTCCGGTCAAAAACCAGATACCTGGCAACCCTGATGGGACTTGGGCTTCAGCTTCGGCTCTGGACCCCTGCAAGTCTAACACCAGTCCTGACAACCACCTTAAAATGGAGTCGTGACCCACTTTGGGGTCCTGACCCACAGTTTGAGAACCGCTGAAATAGGCATTTGGCTGCCTAGAAGGAGGCAGCAGTATGCATGCCCAGAGGCCAAAATTTAGGTGCCTAGGGATCTTTTACAGTGAAAATGTAGGCATCGAGTGAATTTAGGTGCCTACAAGTTTAGGTGGCAGCCAAGCAGGGATTTTGTGGATCACAATTCCACCTAAATTTGGGCCTTTGGTGCCTAAATCTGGGGTATGGGCATCTAAGTACCTTTGTGGAGCTGAGCCTCAGATACTACAGGGATGAGTGCAGTATAAGAACCTGAATAGAACAGAAGCGAATGCTAACTCTGTGCTAGAAAATAAACTTGTGTCGGTTATGACAGTTAAAATTCTTCCTGAGAGAGAAGGAAGGGAGCATATAGGAAGCATTCTTTGACAGAATGGGTTGTGCTCTAAATTCAACACACTCGTTTGTGAGAGGATAGGAAAATACATCTATTGCTGCAGACCTTCCCCTACCTTGCAACCTATCCCTAGAACAGAAACTAGTTTACCAAAGGTTAGGAGACCTACTGGTTATGTCATCTGAACAGAGAAAGTGTTCAGGATAATAATTCTGGCAAGCAATTACAACTGATTACTGATTAAATAAATTTGGAACTACCTGTTATCAGTGAGAATACTGTAATCTGAAAATATACTAGTGCTTTTGAGAAACTTATTCACTGAAATCAAGGCTGCATAATACTCTTCAGTCAAACAAGGAAAGTTTAAATCACTGTTGAAAATCTATATAGAATGGAGGCTCTTTTCAAATAAGTATAGCTATAGGCAAGAATGAATGAATTGCTCAAACTGAGCCATTGAATTTTGGGGCTGGCTTTTTAATCCTTCCCCATAGAAATCCTCTCCAGCTGTGCGTGTATGGGGTAAAAGTAACAGTTTGGTTGGGAGGACAATAGAATTTATAGTTCTATTGATATCCTTTTCTTTTGAATGGTCTGATCCTTAGCATTTGCCAGACAAAAGGTAAAGTTTGTCCCCGTTATCCAGAAAGGCTGTTATGTATGTAGACAGGTGGAAGGAAAGAGAAAGAAGAACTGAAACACGACCTGCATATCAAGTATCAGAGGGGTAGCCGTGTTAGTCTGTATCCACAAAAAACAACAAGGAGTCCGGTGGCACCTTAAAGACTAACAGATTTATTTGGGCAAACTATGCCCAACTGACGTTGCTAGGCCCAATCCTGTGTGGGGAGGGGGAGAAGTTGATGCTGCTAGGCTCAATTCTATGCCCCCTGCTGGCTCACTCCTGCCCCTCTCACCCCACCCTAGTTATGGCTCTGGATTTGTGTCTGGATTAAGGGTCCCCTTTCTGTTCATTACAACAGAATCCTGACTCATTTCTGCTACAAGATACACTGCACTCCTAGTTCCCTCTGGGGAGGCTAGCAGCTGCTGTGGTACCAGTGTTAATGTTCAATCCTGTGCTTATTGTATTGTATTCCATGCCAGGGCAGGGGATGGGGGTGTGTCTGAGGCCCATTTGCGGCAGTACTGTGCACTACCACCTCTCCCAACCTGCCGTCTTGCTCAAGTCTCAGCTTTGATTTTTCTTTTTAAAGTCAATCTCAAACAGTTATGGTGTGGAAAAAAATCCTTGAAAATGTGTTCAAACTGTAACCAAAACAGCAATGTCTCCAAGGTTGCAGAGAGCATGAAACTGTAGCTCCGAGAAGCTTAAAGTGCCCTTTCATCTTAATGCAAATGGTACTTTCAATGTCAAACATTTGAGCAATGAAATTTTAAAGCATGTAGGAAAGGAGAGCATGTATCATATTATGAAGATGTGGACAGTCCAGTGAGTGCCAGGATATTTTAGTGCCATGAGTAGGTGGGTTTGGGAGATACCACCATGTACCAACAGGGTTACCAACAGTCCCTTATTACAAGGGATCTCCCTTATTTTTTCATCTCTATACAACAAGATCAGGAGTAGCTGAGTGCTTCAGAAAGCAGCAGGAAATACTCCTGGCAGATGTAGATTAGTATTGCTTATTATCAATAATACATAATTAATCATTAATATCAGCAGGAGAGGTGGGGTATGGGTGCTATTTTTGAAATACAGCATTGGCAATCCTACCCAGAGAACACCTTGATCAAATTCTGAAAATCTGCACATTCCGAGAAGTCTCATTTTGACACCTTAAGCGAGTGGTACTACCTTTTCCCTTTCTCTCCACTTCAACCCCAGGATCAAGAGATGGGCCTTGGGACTCCAATAACTGAGAAAGTTTGACAGAACTTTTACAATATAGAATAAGTATCATCTGCCATTCAGTCTTTGTATTTCTTGCCTCACAAAGTTCTGAGGACATCAGCAAAAATGTTAAAAGCAGGTCTCCCAGAGAGATTGTTTTTGGATGTGTCAGGGACCAGAGGGCAGATTATATCACTGATTCTTCACGCATTTGTACTGGCAAATCACAAAAACTAAACTAACACTGAATATGGCTTTATTCCTATGCATATCGCTGGAAGAAGCAATACATAAAACATTAGAACGTATATATTGATAAACAGCTGTTAATGTTGCTCCACAAAACTGAAACAGCTTTTCCCTACAACATATTAATGACTAGATCCATTCCATTGCTGTGCTCTGCAAATTAATGTTTTGTATCACAAGAGTTTTTCTGAGCAGCTGTAGACCTCTGAAATTTTTTTTAGTTAAAATGAAAAGTTAACTAACTATGCAATATGTAACAGCTACCGATATGAAGCTTGCATACAACAGCTCCTGCTTTTCTGTTCTTTATAAAGAGAGCCATGCCTGCATATTTTATATTTATCTTCTGTGTGTTCCTGTTTTATAGAACATTGAACTGGAAGAAGTTAAATTGTAGACTCAGGGAGAATGTGATGCATTATTCTGATACTTCACATCCCAGTGTTCATGTATTCTGGCCCATGCAGTCGATCACATGTCAAACTAACAATGCTATTTTACCCAGATAGTACTGGGTGCATTTTGTTTTTTATGTGCAGGATCTAGATTTGATTATTTATTTATTTTAAGATCCCTCACTGCTTTTACTTATCAGGATCTGGTGAAGGCCAGCTGGAGATGGTCTTGGTTTTCGGAGCTGGTGCCAGCTGCTACACTCCTTGCTAGTTGGTTAACAGAGAGTGACTTAAGGTGGGCTTGAAGTGGCTGCACCTATTTTCGTGGCAGGAGGCAAGGATCTGAAAAGCTTAACCACTTGTAGGAGAACAGTAGAGCAGCAGAGGGTAATGAGCTGAGTGAGTCCCAACACTGATAGCTGGAGAGCAAGCAGCCTTCCCTCAGAAAAGTGAGTCAGGAATTGGCAAAAAAACAGGGATATAGTTTCAGCTTCTTAGCTAAGTGCTCTCTAAACATTAACTATATTTATTGGCTATTTGTTGCTGTTTCTGCAATGGGAGCTCTGGTAAATGGACTGCGAGGCTGTTTAGCTTCACTCTGCCATCAGTAACTAAGGGCTTGTCTACATAACCTGCTGGATCGACGGACAGCGATCTAGTCTACACGCGATAAATTGACTGCCAAGCGCGCTCTTGTCAACTCCGGTACTCCACCAGGGTGAGAGGCGCAGGTGGAGTCGACGGGAGAGCATCAGCCATCGACTTACCGCAGTGAAGACACTGCGGTAAGTAGATCTAAGTATGTCGACTTCAGCTATGTTATTCACGTAGCTGAAGTTGCGTGACTTAGATCGATTTCCGCCCCCCACCCCCCCCAACCCCGTCCAGTGTAGACCAGGCCTTAGTCTGTCACCTTTGCTGAGATGCTGGACCTACTTTTGTTGATAATACTTATAGTGCATCAAAACAGTATCCTCAAGAGACTATTTCCTTTTAGTCCAGCAATGGAGGGACACCACTGTTACAGAACTGTGCTAAATCAGTTTTTTAGACTTTTTTAGATCAACGTTTCTCAACAACCAGTCTGTGGACCGGCACTGGTCTCTGAGAGCTCCCTGACACAGTTTAGGAAGTCAACAAGCTGGTCCATGGTATCAAAAAGTTGAGAAACACTGTTCTAGACTAATAGCATCATTCTACACTAAAAGTGAAGATCTAAAAATGGAATTGGCCATCTTGTTTATCACTTCAAAGGTTTTTCTTCCCCCGCTGTTATGGTTCCTCTCAATTAATTAGCCTCTTAAGGTTGGTATTTGCACTTCCACCTTATCATGTTTCTCTGACTGTATAAATATCTGTCTACTGTATGTTTCATTCCATGCATCCGATGAAGTGGGTTCTAACCCACGAAAGCTTATGCTGAAATAAATTTGTTAGTCTCTAAGGTGCCACAAGTATTTATTTATTTCTTATTTTCTTTTTGCTAAAAATAGAATGTATTTAATGTGTTAATCCAGCCCCCTCACTATAATACTCCTCTTGGGGAGGGAAGGAAATGCTCCCATGACTCTCTTTTGCCACAGATTAAAAAAACCCATACAGGATTCTTATAATGAATACACAGAGGATATCTTACTTGAGGCTACTAGGCAGCGACTTTGTATCTCTCCCTGACCTTCTAATCGAATACAATGTCTGTTGACTATTGTCAGTTGGCAAGGAGTCTTTAAATCCTGGCCTGGTCTAAGCAGTTACAGAAGGGACCATATTGATAGTGGGGAAATGCTACCCTCTGTTATACCCATGCAACACCCCTGATATCAGTGGTCATACAGATGGAGCCATGGGCAGAATTTGGTCCATTGTGAGAAGCACTGCCTCTTACTTTTGTTTATTTGGTGACTTGGTCAGTTTGGTGCCTTGGTCAGCTGAGTGGGAGCCAGGGAAGGAGACAGAACTCCAGAGCTGAACCTGTGCTGTGCAGCGCCCTGCTCCTGGGAGACCATCCCTGGAGAGGAGTTGCTGGGACTGATGTCTTGAGGAGACAGAGGATCCTTGGACTACAGAGCCCCCTGCCCAGACTGTGATAGGAAGTAGCCCAGGGAAAACAGATGTTAGTCTGGTTTTGTTGCTGGATCAGTAGGATCCCTGCTGACCTGGTGGCAGAACCATTTGCCACTGTTAAGGCCCTGGGCTGGGACCCACTGGAATAGGGTGGGCCTGGTTCCCCATACCTGCTGCTGCCAACCCCACCCCTGGGGTGGAAGCCTGTTCACCCCTAGGTCAAAAGGCCTGTGCACTGCTTGTGGCTTGCCCCAGCCATGAGACTATGGTCTCCAGACTGTTTGTTTGTGGGCTGCGCTTAGCCAGGAGGCTTAGGCTAAAGCCGGCTCCCTGCTCTGCCCTGACCAAAGGGCCAGAGCTTCTCCTATAGACTGTGTCTCTGCTGTCTGCCTTAGCCTGGAGGATGTGGGCTTATGCTCTACCCTGCATAGAGGGCCAGAGCCCGAGACTCTTGAGTGGCAACAGTCCTAGGTGGGAGACTCTGAGCTAAAGACTGCTTATTGCTCTGCCCCGCCCGAGGGGGATAGAGCTCCAGACAGTTAACAGTTATTTGCCTCTGCTAGGAGGCTACAAGGTACAGACTGCTTACTGCTCGGCCCCGCCAGCAGGACCCGAGCCCAAGTGCTGTTGCCTGATGCAGCGAGGCCTCCCTCCCCACTTGAGAGCAAGGGACCACTACACCATGGCACATGAAGTGATGTCTTGAAGGCTTGTCAGGCGTGCACACACTTTGGATGTCTTGGGCAATTACAGAGAGAAAGTTGACTAAAATCATGTAAGATGTGAGCAAAAAACTGTTCACTGGAAAGTGGCACAGCTGTGAACATACGATGTTCTACAGAGCTCCTGTTCTGAGAAGTCGAGGAATATTTTTGTTACATTAACAGCTACAATAAGAATGTGAGGGACATAAGATGAATACTTCTGAACTAATGAAGATGGTAACATGTTGTAAAACAGCAGAATGACTAAGCAGGAAAAAATACAGTTGTGGTCAGCAAGGCCTTTTCCTCAAGGATTAGTGTTGGGAACAAGAAGGTAAAATAATCTAACAGTCTAACAATGGAAAATCTCACCAGCCTCATTAAAACAGTACTACACATAAAGCTAATGATGGGGGAATCTTCAGAAGGTTCTAAATTGTTATGCTCAGCCAAACCTTCGATGTTGTTAATTTTCACCAAATTTGGTGTATTTCTGAACCCTTCAGCTCCTAGAGTCAGATGTTCATGTGAGAATTTAAATAAATAAATAAATTGTTTCTAGCCCTTGTCATTGTGAAAGAAATCTGGAAAATATGACCCCAAAAGGCTCAGAATTCAGAAAGCAAATAAGATCCCAATTTTTTTTTAGTATAATGTTTTTAGGTATCTGACTCACGGTTTTTAAGTGAGATGGGTCAGGCAGCGAAGGCGCGAGGCAAAGAGATTTTGATAAAAGGCGAAGGAAAGAAGTGGGAGCAATAAGAGAAAACTATACTGAAGAAAAAAAAAAGACTAAATGGAAACCACAATTCGTCTAGGGCTAATTTCAGTTGATTTGAAGTGAATGTCATTGATAGGGATATTTTAGATTAAAAAGCAATGAGGGCTCTGGAAAGTGTTTTGGCTTCATTTTTCTTTTTGTACATTTTATTTTAGCTCTGGCCTGCATCCTTGGGAAATAGCAGCTCTGGGAGATGTCAGCTTGTTACCACCAGTGGCTATTCAGCTGGAAGTCTATAGCAGCTTGTCTTACAGGTAACAGATCCCTTAGACTCATAGACTTTAAGGTCAGAAGGGACCATTACGATCATCTAGTCTGACCTCCTGCACAATGCAGACCACAGAATCTCACCCACCCACTCCTGGAATAATCCTCTCACCTATGTCTCAGCTATTGAAGTCTTCAAGATGCAGAGAATCCTCCAGTAAGTGACCTGTGCCCCATGCTGCAGAGGAAGGCAAAAAACCTCCAGGGCCTCTGCCAATCTACCCTGGAGGAAAATTGCTTCCTGACCCCAAATATGGCGATCAGCTGAACCCTGAGCATGTGGGCAAGACTCACCAGCCCGACACCCAGGAAAAAGTTCCCTGTAGTAACTTTTAACATCCCATCACTGACCATTGGTCCTATTTACCACTGATGGCAATTAATTGACCTTTGACTAAGATCGTGTTATCCCATCAAACCATCCCCTCCATAAACTTATCTAGCTTAATCTTGAAGCCAGATAGGTCTTTTGCCCCCACTACTCCCCTTGGAAGGCTATTCCAGAACTTCACTCCTCTGATGGTTAGAAACCTTCATCTAATTTCAAGTCTAAACTTCCTGATGGCCAGTTTATATCCATTTGTTCTTGTGTCCATATTGGTACTGAGCTTAAATAATTCCTCTCCCTCCCTGCTATTTATCCCTCTGATATATTTGAAGAGAGCAATCATATCTCCCCTCAGCCTTCTTTTGGTTAAGGTAAACAAACCAAGCTCTTTGAGCCTCCTTTCATATGACAGGTTCTCCATGCCTCGGATCATCCTAGTGGCCCTTCTTTGTGCCTGTTCCAGTTTGAATTCATCCTTCTTAAACATGGGAGACCAGAACTGCACACAGTATTCCAAATGAGGTCTCCCAGTGTTTTATATAATGGTACCAACACCGCCTTATCTCTACCAGAAATACCCCGCCTAATGCATCCCAAGACCGCATTAGTTTTTTTCCCGGCCATATCACATTGGCGACTCATAGTCATCCTGTAATCAACCAGGACTCCAAGGTCCTTCTCTTCCGTTACTTCCAACTGATGCGGCCCCAGCTTATAACTAAAATTATTGTTATTAATCCCTAAATGCATAACCTTACACTTCTCACCATTAAATTTCATCCTATTACTATTACTCCAGTTTACAAGGTCATCCAGATCTTCCTGTATGATATCCTGATCCTTTTCTGAATTGGCAATACCTCCCAATTTTGTGTCATCCGCAAACTTTATTAGCACACTTCCACTTTTGGTGCTGAGGTCAGTAATAAAAAGATTAAATAAGATTGGTCCCAAAACTGATCCTTGAGGAACTCCACTAGTAACCTCCCTTCAGCCTGACAGTTCACCTTTCAATATGACCTGCTGTAGTCTCCCCTTTAACCAGTTCCTTATCCACCTCTCAATTTTCATATTGATCCCCATCTTTTCCAATTTAACCAATAATTCCCCATGTGGTACTGTATCAAATGCCTTACTGAAATCGAGGTAGATTAGATCCACTGCGTTTCCTTTATCTAAAAAATCTGTTACTTTCTTGAAGATGATGATCAGGTTGGTTTGGCATGGTAAAACCATGTTGTAATTTGTCCCAATTGCCATTGACCTCAATGTCCCTAACTACTTTCTCCTTCAAAATTTTTCCAAGACCTTGCATACTACAGATGTCAAACTAATAGGCCTTAGAACAGATCACAACAAGGCAGACTGCAATATACTTAGAGTTCTACACCTTTTCTGGTGGTGACAGACTGACAGTGAGACACTGCAACAGCTGACAGAGCAGTAGCAACGGTGGTGCTGCCTAACATTAAATAAAACCTCACAAATTGAAAAAAAAATGCTGTCCAATAAAGCAGAGTTGGAGAAGCACTTTACAGCCTGAAAGTTCTCTGGCTTCCCACCATATGGTTTAAACTTCCCTTTCTGTAAATGGATAATACACAACTGTAGTTGTGTGAAAGAGGAAAGGGGGGAAATGAAAGCATGTGAAAGATATGGGGAGCTCTCAGTGGGACACACTGAGTGTGAGTTTGGAGGCTGGAATGACTTTAAAAAAATCTTACTAGAATTCACTGATGTTTTAATGTCTTTAATTATAACGGAGCAAAACATTTTTGATCTCATAATCGGTGCACCACAGGGCTTGGGCTGTGACAAAGCTTTTGTATAGTTGCCTATCAGAGAGCCATTCGCAGTAATTAGATGGGTAATAGCAAATTACCTCTTGGGCTTCATGGAGTCACTGCAGCGTCTTCCTTTCTAGGTTATAGAAAGTTCTGCTTGGGGTAGGGTTTTTACCTTTTTTTTTTTTTTTAATCCTAAATTTGAGATCCAAACACCTGGAGATGGTGAAAGCTTCTCTTACCCAACACCTGTTCCTCCCTGTTCTTAGGATATTAAAAACCCAATCCTGCAAGATGCAGAGCCCCATCAAATCTCATCCATCTTGCAGGGAACATTTGATATTTCTAAGAATCCAGGTCTGTTGAAGACCACTTGCTTGAGCGATATTGCCTGAGTTATTCCCGATGCAATGTATAATCCATACAATAGCTGAATGAGATTTCAACATGCTGCTTTTGGAGAATGATACAAACTTACAACTTACAATAAATGTATCAGCATTATTGTGTATTACTGATCCCTTTTAGTCCCTCTAGTGCATCCCTTAAGGGACAGGCCTCATGACCTTCACCCCTCTCTGCGTGGAAACTTGCAGTTCAACCACTGGGAGACTGGCCCTCTAGGTTGCAGCCCACCCGTTTCCCAACCATGTTAATGTGACAGGCCCAACTGCATTTGGTTCCAGTGAAATTTCTCTTCAGGAACTTCTGACAATATGTTTGAAGTGACACAAAACAGCATCTTCAAAACAAAGTATTATTTATTCATTCACCCAGAGGCCTAGAAGCTGACTTTTATTTTTCCCGGTGGGTGTGCTGTCCTGAGGCCATGCCCTCACTCTGCCTCTTCCTGCCCCCGCTCCAGCCCCTCCCTCAGGCCCTCCTGCCCACCCTTTGCTCACTCCTCTGAGCCCCCTCCCCAAGCCACCTTGCACATATTACCCCTTAATCTTTTCTTGCAAATGTTTTTTTACATTTGATCTAGTCCAATTATCTCCATCCCTGGGTTGGGAGAAGCAGCCTGTCCTGCTCACAGCATGTCTCTCTATCTCAGAGTATATGTCTACAGTAGAAACTTAAGTCACCCTATATTAGGTAATTACTGCTGTGGTGCATGTCCACACTACCCTTCTTGGGTCGGTGGTGTGCGTCCTCACCACGAGCGCTTCCACCAACCTAACAGGGGCAGTGCAGGGAGCTGAGAGCCCGGTCTAGCAGCTTGGTGAGCTGCCCACCCTCTCCCTGTTCCCTGCCTGGAGAGGGAGGCAGGGGAAGCCTTCCGGGGGCTTCTCACCTCCCCATGTCCTGCTGGGAGGCTGGGAAAAGCCACCCAGGGCTTCTTGCCACCCCCCCCCCCCCCCGCCCGCCTTGATGTGAGTCAGGTAGCCTTGTCAATTGTCAAGACAGTCAATGTTCTCAGTCAGAAGTAGAGGGGAAGCCATACGGGCGTCTTGCCCTGGCTGCCAGCTGGGTCCAGCCGCCTAGACCTCTGGCTGCTTGGCTTTCTTGTCAGTTTCACAGCTCCTGCCATGAAATTGATTAGACAGCCAACAGTGGATATAAGTAAGGGAGTGTCTACACCAACACTGCGTTACCCTAACTATACTGACATATGACCTACACCTCTCGTGGAGATGGAGTTATTATGTTGGTGTAGTAGGACACTAAGGGTAGGTCTACACTACCTGCCAGATCAGCGGGTAGCGATCGATCTCTCAGGGGTTGATTTATTGCGTCTAGTCTAGACACGATAAATCGATCCCCAAGCGCTCTCCACATCGACTCCGGAACTCCACCGCCGTGAGAGGCGGAAGCGGAGTCGACGGGGGAGCAGCAGCAGTTGACTTGCCGCTGTGAGGATGCCGAGGTAAGTCGACCTAAGATACGTCGACTTCAGCTACGCTATTCCCGTAGCTGAAGTTGCGTATCTTAAGTCGATCCCCCCACCTAGTGTAGACCTGGGCTTACATTTGCAGGACAAGGCCGTAGTGTGTACACTGACCTAATTAGGTCGACATAACTGTAGTGTAGACCAGGCCTCAGAGTATCTCTATTCTGCAGTTGCAACTCACATAAACATACCTGAGTTAGCTTTAATTTAGCTTGTTTAGGTTGGAGCAGTGGAGCCATGGCAGCTTCTGTTTGCCAGAAGCTGGGAATGGGACACAGGATGGATCACTTGATGATTAACTGTTCTGTTCATTCACGCTGAAACACCTGGCATTGGCCACTGTCGGAAGACAGGATACTGGGCTAGATGGACCATTGGTCTGACCCAGTATGGCTGTTCTTATGAACTGTACAAGCCCTTATAGAACTCAAGGAAATTATTCAATTGACAAGCCCCCACTGAAGCCCATACTGCTGTGATTGCAATTCTTTTTCTGGAGCAGTCTATTCACTGCTTTCCTCCTCCTTCCCCCATTATATTATTTAGAGAAGGCAAGATTTCACTGCTATGGCACTTACTTACTTTTTGGTTTTGTCTACCTTACAGATGAAATTTTCCTGGCAGCAACCTAACTCTTGTACCTATTTAAACCATCCCCTCATGGATTTTCACTTTGATGTTCAGTTAATTTGTACTGACATTTTTTCTTTTTTTAGTCTTCACAGAAAAATCAAAGTTTCTCTCAGGGAATTTTCAACTCTAAAAGCTTCCATGATTGCTCTGCAATATCACCACCATCACATGCCCCAACTCATTATCTGCTAACAACTTTTGAAACATTTACAATTCTTCCTAGTCTGTGTGAAAACCACTGCAGTTTAAAATCCTGAGAGCCAACTGCTTTAACATTTCTTCAGTGAGGCATTACTAAGAATTTGACTCATCCACATTGGTTTAATTATGTTGTTACCTGTTTGAATGGGATAACGATTCGAGATGCTCAGCTAGCAGACTCAAATGGAATTATGTAGTCAAAGATTATTAATCAAAGATGCATACAACACTATACAGAAAGAAGACATACCCCTGTAGATGTGAAGAGATGATAGTTTGGTCCCTTTCTCTGTACCTGGTGCAACGCTGACAGTGTTCATTCTCAATCTAACTTTCCAACACTAGTTCCTTTTATAGGGTGTGAGACAAAAACTGCTTTTTGGAGGGAAAAATCCTTTCCCATAATTAATTTTACCATGTGTTCTGTTTCCCAATTACTCTTGAAATTTCTTGTATGATCCTCAGTTTACTTGATTGATGAGTAAAAAGGACTCTGTAACCTGGTCATTATTACTAACAACTGTGACAACCAACAGTTCTTAATGAGTTAAAAAATTTTCAATGAGTGATTATTTTATCCACTACAGAACCCATCTGCAATAACAAATATTCCTTATCAGTCACCCAGTTTATATAGAGGCAATATGATATTTTCTGTCTTCTTATCTATCCGAGCAGTGTCCAATAGAAATTCGATGCTAGCCACACTTGTGGGTTTGAATTTTTCTTATTTGCCACATTATAAAAAAGGATTTAAAAAAACATACTACAAATGACATTTCAAATATAAAAAATAAGTAGATATTACAAAAAAAATAGGTACTACTAACACAATTACTGTATCCTAGCCATGTTAACAAGCTGTATATCAAAGCATGCAACCTGTCTTCCAGTACTGCTGTCTTCAATACACCAACTCATTGCTCATGCATTAGCCACAATTCAATAGCCTATTTGCCACATGTGGCTAGTGGCGAACGTATTGGACACACCGACCTATCCCTTTCTTAATGAAGCCCAACATTCTGTTCGCTTTTTTGACTGCCGCTGCACATTGTGTGGATGTTTTCAGAGAACTATCCATGACTCCAATAACTCTTTCTTGAGTGGTAATAGATAATTTAGACCCCATCATTTTATAGGTATAGTTGGGATTATGTTTTCCAGGATGCATTACTTTGCATTTATCAACATTGAATTTCATCTGCCATTTTATTGCCCAGACACCCAAGTTTTGTAAGAGCCCTTTATAACTCTTCGCAGTGAAGTCTGCTTTGGACTTAACTATCTTGAGTAGTTTCGTATCATCTGCAAATTTTGCCACCTCACTGTTCATCTCTTTTTCTAGCTCATTTATGAATATGTTGAACAGTACTGGTCTCAGTACAGACCCCTGGGGGACACCACTATTTACCTCTCTCCATTCTGAAAAATGACCATTTTTCATCAGTAAGATATACTGATGGAATGGCACTATGAATGAAATGACTCTTTTGTAAGCCACTTTCTCAGTATATTTCCGTTACCATGGATGAGGTTGAGACTTTTTAAACTGTACTTTGAAATTCAGCTATTTGAAAAGGGCCCAATTTTATTACAGGCACTGAATAATTTGGGAACTCATGGGTGGAGACCTAGATGCTTCAGATGCAGATGTGTAACCCTTCTGTCAGGTGGTTATTGGCAGCAAAAAAGGTCAGATTCAATATATTTTGGGTCCTTCTTGACAAAACTAAACTGCCTCAAGCCCTCACCCAGAAGCCTGCAAAAACTTAACAAATCCTCCCTGGGTGCCCTTCCCCACTCCAACACTGTGTATAATCAAAGAAATCTTTATTGGGGTGAAGAAAACAGACAAACTTGGGGAAACACAGCAATTGTATAACCCATGCCTGCTTGGTGTGGCACTCTATCACCCTCTAGTGGTAGTTAGAACAGCTAGCGATTGATGAGTCTGATATAGCCTTGGCTAAGAGATGCATCTTTTAGCTCATGCAATAGAAGCTCATGCATTAAGCTCCAGTGATCACAGATTTGATCCCAGCTAACAATGACAGGGGCCGTCAGCATTATATATGTAAATTAAGCATAAAATACACCCTCCCCCTAGTAATTTTGGCAGCAGTCCATCTAATTCTCTTACCTGTGAGACAGTCTCACCAGCAGGGGAACTGTCCCTTGGCCACACCACATTTACTCCTGGGGGACTTCTGTGCCAAAAAATAAAAAATTCTGCACACAATATTTTAAAATTCTGTAAAATTCGCATATTTTATTTGTCAAAATAACACAATATAATCTCTTTAGTTTCAGTTATTTTGGTAATTTATTTCAAAATACCTGTCAACAAGTATATCAACATTCCAGATACCAACAACAAAAAACTCCCCCAGGAGTAGAGAGTTCAAGGAACCCCTATGACAACCCAGTTCCAGTTGAGTGTTGGAGGGTGCTGTGTGGTGCCCCCCAGAGTCCAGACACGCACACCCCCTTCAGCCCAGCTGTGGGGCATTCCCAGAGCCCAGACACCCACGACCCCCTCCTCCAGAGCCAAGCTGCGGGCCACCTCCCCAGCCCACACACCAGCACCCCAGAGCCTTTACTCCCCCCAGCTTATTTACTATCCCGCTGGGGGACAGTGTGTGACCCTACCCTCCCTCATCCTTCGCCAGAGCTGGGTCTCCTGGGCCCTCTCCTGTCCCCAGGTGGAAGATGATCAAAGCTGGGCAGCCAAAGAGTTCAGAGCCTCCATCCACACCAGGCTGGGTGCTCCGCTCACTGTGAGCTGGGTTCTGCAGAATCCATCAGCCCCTAATGGCTGCCAGCTGCTCTGCAGCCCCAATTCAGGGGGAGGGGGGGGTGATGAAATTCTGTACATAACATTAATTGTGCACAAATTCTGCATTGCACAGTGGCACAGAATTCCTCGAGTAGTACACATTACTCATCCACCACACCGCACGCACAGCAGCAGTCCAAGTGTCTCTGTGTGGCGCTGTCAAACTGTAGTGTTAAATATTAAAAGCGTGCCCTCACAAATAACCCTTTCTGCCCTGTCATGTATCAGCCAAAGATTAAGGATTCAAATTTTCTAAAACTTCTTAGAAGATGAATAGCCGGATTTTCAAAGATGATGTGCAATGACAGCTTCAGTAGAGTTAATGAGTGCTTAGCTTTTCTGGGTCTGCACGGGGGAAGCTCCCTAACAATCCCCCCCCCCCCCCCAAAAACCCCCACAGTTCCATATTTTCCCACATATACCTAACAACCCTCCAAGTCCACACCCAGGCTCCTTCCCCACATTTTAAGAGGAGATTAATATTTTTAGTTCTAGCATTTAAACAGGGTCTACTGACATTTTGAAATAAAATGCAACGTATGTGTGTCCTATTGTACCATGAAGCATATTTATATACAGACCATTCTTATTCAACAATCACACCATTTGAAGACTAACCCTGGATCTTAATGCCACCTACAGTGTTGATCCAAGTCTGCACATCTCCAGCAGAGGGATATGAACTGTCGATATTAAATGTTGTGTTCCAATAATGCTCAGCTTTTGACCAAGAGGCAGGAAATCAAAATCAAGGTAAATGTTGTCCTCTACCCCCTTCCCAAAAAGTTAAATTCATTTGAGACTTTTGTCAAGGCCTTAATTTATACACACTATGATGCATCAATTCATTCTGAGGAAAAGCTATTCTAAAAATACTTATCTAGGAGCGCAACATTCAGCTTCCAGAACATACTCTGGACAAGGGCTTTAAAGGACAATTTCACCTGTTGCATCCAAAACACCTGGAAATATGTGAAAGTCGCAATCTGGAGTGATTCCAGGGATTGCAAAGGGAACTCCAAAGCTAAAAGCCGGAATCTCTATAGCTTGAACTATAGTCAGTTATTTGTTGGTGGGGGCTTTAACAGGCTCACCTTCTCTTTGGATCAGGCACAGAGAGGGACACAACACAGTAACCAGTAGTTTACACATACCCACACGGAACCTGTACCTGGATATGAAAGATACATAACTGCACATGCAGGCAGGATTATTATACCTTTTTGCACATTATGCTGGACTGGCACCTTTGAAGGCATCCTGATTTTCAGGTTAACACAAATGTATAATTCTTTTGCATACCCTAACTGTATGTTCATTTTATGCAGACTGTCTTTGCTTTGATATATTGATATAATGCTGCTGCTGAATAAGTTTAACAGTTCAGCAGCAGAGCTTATACAAATACCACTCAAGGGCAATAATGACTGTGGTAAGTTTGTTTCTGTAGACATTAAGAACCCCTTTAGGTCCAGCTGTGGTGTGTCATTGCATGAGTTTTCCATTATAAATAATGTGATTATCCTGGTGTCTGCTAGTACTACTATAGTTACTGAAAAGGTCTATTATATATACTCTGTAAGATAAATTTCTGCTGCAAAACTGTTGTTCTTGGCTGAAAGGTGGCATAGAAGGGAATTTATTCTCTGCTTGATGCATGCTGCCTGCAGTTAAGGCTGGGTATATATTGAGACACGAATTTACCCTTTGGATGCACTCCAGGAACCATTTGTATGCAATACTTTTCAAACAACCCCCCTCCCCAATCTGTTGGGTAGTTTTAGAGTTACTAACTGCAAAATACATTGCTACTTTTCTGGTTAATGATGCTCTTTTGCCCTTCTATAATTAAAAAAGAAATTCTAAACCCTACTAGGATAATTAATATACTAGGATAATACATCACAATGTGAATTTAATCCCTTTATATTAAAATAACAAATGGAAGTTCATATATTTGAAAATTGTGAAGTGCACACTTGCAGTAGCTTTTCACTACACCATTATTTTAGTCTTCATGTATCTATTACCATAGCAAAGACTTCAGATCAGTTAAGAGATTTAAGTATATAACATACATTTTAAAAGTTATTTGCATACAAGCTATCATGAAGGGGCCTCTCTGTATTACAGTTATTGTGGAGGTATTGGAATAATGAACAGTGAAATATCTAGGCCAATGAAATAGTTAAAGAACGCTGGTTTTATGGGGTGAATAGGGACGTTTCTTTGCACAAGTGACTAGTGGGGGAAGGGGGGACATTAACTTACATAGTCATATAGGAAACCTCTAATTTGCACGTGCAGATTTTAGTTACACATTTAAATTGGCAACCACCAGATTTATATGTATAATTATTTTGTTCATGAAAATCTGGTGGTTACCGATTATTTCATACCATTAGATTGAGCCCACAATATTAATTTGTTTTCCATGCAAATCTTGCACATGTAAAGGTCCAGATTAACACCGGTTGCAGTTTTGCATTTTCTTTGAGTTATTAGCAGATTGAGAATACCAAGTTTGGGTATCTGGATAGTCTGACCAGAACCACATGGGATCAGACAAAATTGAGGGGGAAAATGGGCTTTCTGCCTATCCTTAACTGACTGTGGCTTTGTGAATAGTGAACTTTAAAAATAAAACAACAACAAAATGAGTAGAGGATGTCTCAGAATAGCCTGTTGCTCAGTTTTCACCTAAGGAACAATACATCTTAATGTGTTTAGCGGCAGACAATAAGTCTATGAAACAAATGCACTGAGAACAAATGAACTAAGATACAAAAAGCCATTTATACAAAAAAATGTGGTGGTGTCAACTCACATACACAAGCGAATATTAAGCTATAAACACAGATCCACCAATACTATAAACAGACATAGGAGTGTTCACATATCACAGTACCTAAAAAGACTGCTGATAAAAAGGAGTCTATAAGTATTTCATTTCACTTTTCCTATATGGCTCCTTGCTGAATGTCTTTGACTCACTGTACACTAACTTAGGCAGAGTCCCAAGGAGAGCATCTACTGCCTCAGGGCTCCATTAAAGAACTTTATTCTTCTAAACAAAAGGAAAGCCTAGCCTTGAGTTTTGTGCAGGACACTGAAGTAAAACCTGTTTTGCTTGAACAGTACGGCATTCCCAAAGAGCATTTGGCAGCAGCCTAGAGATTGTGCTTTATTGAACCATCTTCATTCTCCTCACCTTCAGATTCTGATTCTATGAGGTAAAAAAAAAAAAAAAAAAAAAAAAAAAAGGTAAAACTTTTCAGCTCTTTTTGAACAGGATTTACAGTGATGTTATATCATTATTCCTGTAAATAGCAACAGTAAAAGATATGAATGAAGATTTGCCTCATACATCACATTTCCTAGGGAGGGCAGTCAGATCATTGAAAGCAGCTCAGCAAGAAACATACTGCAGACAAAAACAAAGAGGAGTTCTTGTGGCACCTTCGAGACTAACAAATGTATTTGGGGGGCGAAAACCCAAGCTTATGCCCAAATACATTTGTTAGTCTCTCAGGTGCCACAAGGACTCCTCTTTGTTTTTGCTGATACAGACTAACACGGCTACGACTCTGAATACTGTAGACAGAACACCTAATCCTACTCTCAGTTATACTCCATCGATTTCAGTTGTACACATAGGCGCCGACTCCGTGGGTGCTCCGGTGCTGGAGCACCCACGGAGAAAAATTGGTGGGTGCTCTGCACCCACCGGCAACTCCCCGCCCGCCCCGGACCTGCGGCAAACTTACCGGGCACCGGGAGATGTTGTGGGGCCCCGCCCCCGACGCTGGGCAACGTTGCGTCGGGGGTGGGGCCCCGCAACGTCGCCCGGCGTCGGGAGGGGCCCCGCCCCCGACGCCGGGTGACAACACCCACAGGCGGGGCCGGAAGTCAGCCCCTGTGGTTGTACAGGTCTAGATTTAGAACAGAACTGGTTCACTATGGATAATCTAGACCTAACTTTCCCACAAAATAAAGTGAGTTCAAGTATACACTGGTTTGATTTAATAAAAAACAATAATTATCCATCTATTATATAACAACAATTATCCACCTATATGTCCAGGTGGGATTGCTGCTGTCCAGAATACAAGTTACATACTGCAGCTGATGTGCTCTGTCAAATAAATCAGTTTCTGAAGACTATTATGATACAGTCTGTTCACAAAACTGTAGGTGGCAGTACAATTAGACTGAGACGCATGTCAAATATTTGCTATCAAAAATCTAAATAAAACACCACATCCCCAAACTGCCATCTAAAATCAAGTGAAAAAATTTACATTATACTGAATCTATGACTTCTTGTTCACCTCTGAGGAAAGTTGTAAATGCAATTCAATTTCAAACCAAACTTCTAAGGCCAAATTTAATAGAGCAAAGTGTAAAGTCATGCATTTAGGGACTAACAACAAGAACTTTTGCTATAAGCTGGGGATGTATCAGTTGGAAGTGAGAGGAGGAGAAAGACCTGGGTGTATTGGTTGATCACAGGATGACTATGAGCCACCAATGTGATGTGGCTATGAAAACGGCTAATGCAGTTTTAGGATGCATCAGGCGAGGTATTTCCAATAGAGACAGGGAAGTGTTAGTCCCATTGTACAAGGCATTGGTGAGACCACATCTGAAGTACTGTGTGCAATTCTGGTGTCCCACGTTTAAGATTAATTCAAACTGGAACAGGTGCAGAGAAGGGCTACTAGGATGATGCGAGGAATGGGAAAACCTGCCTTATGAGAGGAGATTCAAAGAGCTTGGCTTGTTTAGCCTAACCAAAAGAAGGCTGAGGAGAGATGTGATTGCGCTCTATAAATACACCAGAGGGATATATACCAGGGAGGGAGAGGAGTTATTTAAGTTAAGCACCAATGTGGACTCAAGAACAAATGGGTATAAACTGGCCACCCACAAGTTTAGGCTTGAAATTAGACAAAAGTTTCTAACCAGCAGAGGAGTGAAGTTCTGGACCAGCCTTCCAAGGGGAGCAGTGGGGGCAAAAAATGTAACTGGCTTCAAGACTGAGCTTGATATGTTTAGGGAGGGGATGGGATGAAGAGACTGCTTACAATGGCATGTAGCCGATCTGTGACCGCTAGCAACAAATATCTCCAATGGACGGTGATAGGACACTAGATGGGGACGAGTTACTACAGAGAATTCTTCCCCAGGTGTCTGTCAGCTGGGTCTTGCCTTCATGCCCTGGGTCTAACTGACCACCATATTTGGGGTTGGGAAGAAATTTTCCTGTGGGTCAGATTCGCAGAGACCCTGGAGGGTTTTCGCCTTCCTCTGCAACATGAGGTTTGGGTCACTTGGATTCTCTGTCACTTGAAGTCTTTAAATCACGATTTGAGGACCTCAGTAACTCAGCCAGAGGTTAGGGGTCTATTACAGCAGTGGATGGGAGGAACCCACTGCAGCCCTGGTGCTGGTGGAGCTGCCTCTCCCTCCCGCCCTTCCCCTCCGGCCCCGGTGCTGAGGGGCTGTCATTTCCTGCCCCAGCTCGGGCCGAATAGCTAGCTCTCCCGGCTACAGCAGGTGGAGCTGGTTCTCCCCCCTTCCCGCAGTACCAGTGGAGCAGACTCTCTCTTCCTCCCTAGCCCTGGGGACAGAGCAGTTCGCTCTTCCCGCCCCAGCGAAGTTCTGTGCCCCCTACTGATTGGGTGGGGCGGCCCTGTGTCCCTGCTTGCCCACCCTTGCGCATGCCCCTGCACTCAAGTAAAGGAGCAGTGGGGGGAGAATAAGCAAGGTGTAAGACTACTGCCTGAATTGCAAAAATTGTAATTGGTCAAAGTTTAATATTCCAAGGTGTGTGTTAAAGGGACAATCTTTCAGTTATGCTGCCATCTATGTGGTGGAATTGCAGTTCATAATCCCTCCCTAAAATTCTGAATATTAATAACGTCTGATAACCTGATACTACTGTGTTTAGCAGCCACAGATAATCAGCAGCCCCAAGAAATTGAAGGAAACAGTGTGTCAAATTATCAGTTTGAAGGGAGCAGAAGAGAGGGGGCAAGTGAACAGTGATAATTATACACCTGCCACTCAACACAACTAACATGGGGCAGTCTTTAAAGGGACACTTCACCTGTTCTTATACCAGAAGGAAAGTGTTTACCATTGTAGGGCACCAGAAAAAAGAAAATGTGGGCCCAAACACCCATTCATTTTCCGTCCCATTATTCCTTTTTAACAGTAACTTCAGTCCTTGTGCCTCTATGATTGCTCTTCTCACTCAGGAACTCAGTGTTATTCAGTGAAATTCACTGCAGGACACATGGAATTTTAAGAGCTCAAGACTTCATATGGACATGAAGTGACATGAAAAATAGTCAGTGGTGCCTGCCTTCTAAAGACTAAGATCGTAAGCAAGTTAGAGCAGGTACGGTCTTTTACCACATATCTGTACAGTACCTAGCACAGTGAGGCCATGGTCATGACTAGAACCTGTAGGCACTACTATAATACACCTAACATCTTCAAAATGGAATTGCCAAGAGACTACTAAATACTGTTAACTTAAATGGAATTGTACCTTCTTCCGCATTTTGCAGCCACTCAACAAATTTCTTCATCTGGTCAAGAAATACACTTTTGCCTTTAGCAAGATGTGCTTCTTTGTACCACTTCAGGATGGCTTCTTCACTCAGGACATCAGCTGCAATTCAGAGCAATGGTTGCAAAGATCAGCATATTTTTATAAGACAGAAGACAGTTGAAAAACTTCTAGGTTTTGAGGCAGTAAGAAGTGAATCACTTTGATCATAGTGAGGTGAGCTTTGAATTAGCATTGTACTTGACACTAGGCTGTAAAAGCAGAATGTCACATTGGAGAGATCCCAGCTGTGTCACATACCATAAAGTCAGTCATTAACTAAATATGTTAGTCTTAAAATAAACCATTCAGTGTCATGCTTCTGTAAAGAGTAACTACTCCTCTATTCAATTGGCTTTAAATAAGAGACATAAAAACACACCAATGGCAAAGGAAGTCAATAAAATCTACCTGTATCTCTTAGGACTCACCTCAGTAAGAAATACTGGAGTTTCTTTTGCTGCTGACACATAGAGCTATGCAGGAGTAAAAACTGCTAGAATTGTGAAAGAAAAAAAATTAACAAAAATCCCATCCTAATGTGAAGTCTCTTATCTTTCCCAGCTGATTTAAATGATTCTCCTGATGACTGCTGTTTAAAGGACCATGCTCCCCAAACTCTTCTAAGTGTCGAGAACAAAATAATTGAGGACAAGAGGAACATGAGGCTGAATAAACTCAGCCAGGATGGCCACTGATCTTAGCTGATGTGAAACAATAAGCCTCTAGCCCAAGTGACAGAGCTTCTGCCATCCAACCAAGTCTTGCAGCTGAATAAGTGACTGTTGTGGAGCCAATATCTGAGATGCACTTTAGCCTTCAGGGCCATTGGAGGACATAGGAGGCCAGAATAAAAACAGCACCTTTGCTTGTCATCACCATTTTCATTTTCATGTACTGGTCAAACTAGCATCCTCCTCCTCTGCCCCTCATAATCAGCACATTTTTGGAAGTGATTTACATCAGCTTCTTAAGTGCTGCCTAGCATACCAGGAATATGGGATTCCACTTGCTACCCTGCTGAATACCAGGACACAGCCATATTCTACTGTGGCACAAAGGTTATAGGCAGATGCCAGCAGTGAAGGACAGAAGAAAATTAATTTGATCAATTATGATGAAGTAAATGAACAAACATCTTTAAAACATCTGTCCAAATGGAAACAAGACAGACCACAGACTCACTTCATATAAGTTATGGAACAGCAAATAGATAGCAGTGACTTGGAACTATTTGAACTGGTAACCTAGAATTAATTACAAATGCCCTAAGCCAACCAATCACTCATGGGTGGAAGCTGAATACACTTGGGTCTCCCTGGAGATTTCAAATCTGGTGAAAACAAGTGAAATGTGTTTAGAAGTCTCTTGTCTCACAAATACCTTTTACTATCAAAAGCCATCATCAGCAAACAAACAAGCTGAGGGTAGATGAAGAGCAGAAGTGTTGCACCTTTTGAAAACAAACAGTGTGGTGGCACAGTTGTGTGTATGCGCACAAGACTACAAAATTCCTGTTTGAGACTATGTCTACTTGTACCTACAACTATCATTCTCTCCCCTAGTAAAAATTCAGTTCCAATATTTTGCAAAGAATGTAGCTGAATAACAAAAAGATCCACTGTTTTGCACTTGGAATATGTACTCGAAAGTAATAAAAATGCTGGAGTTATGAGAAAAAATTTGATACAAAAACTAAATAAAGTATATAAGGAAGATGTGACATTTAGCATTAAACAAAGGTCAACCCAATATTCTTTACTATGGCTCCAGCATTTTGCTGGCATTATGTCTATAACACACATTTGGACTTTGATTTAGAGCATACAAGCTACAAGTTTCAAAAGTATTTACATGGAACTTTTAATAGAGATTACAAATATAATTTCTTCATGAAAAAATACTGTACTCCAATATACTGTATAGCGCATGCATGAAATTCTAAGAAATGCAGCAACCTATGATATATATTCTCAACCTGTGCATCATAATCCCTGGGAGAGAAGGATGTTGTGACTATCCTCCATTTCTTTCTGGCCAAGTGGGGGTGGGGAAGGGACTGAAACTTTTATAACATGGGGTTATAGGTATGGAAAATGTTGCAAATTCACATCACTGAACTGTTGGCCCCTATTCAGTACACTATGTAAGTAAGTGCCTATAGTTAGGCACATGCTTAAGTGCTTTCCTGAATTGGGGCTCTGAAGATGGTGGATTTGCAACAATAGTAGAGCCTATTCTAGTGGTCCAGCATTACAAAAATTAGATAGGTCTAAATCCAGGACAGTAAAAAAATCTCAATACCTGCCTGAAAGATGAGAAGGGCCCCAAGATGGCAGGGGAGAGATTTGCCTGCATATGATTCTCTGGCACTAAAATGAAGTGAATGTTCCTGCACTGACAGAAAATGCACCCAGAGAAGGAATACAAATACCTTCAGTTACAGAAATGACAATCACGTCTTTCCTTTCATTTCTGAGAAACATAATTGGTAATTCATTCATGCCTCCAGTGTTTGTAAGGGATAATATTCTCTTGTCAGTACAGAGATGCTCAATTAAGGAATCAGCCAGGGCAGGGTGTAGATAATGATAGCCCTAGGTTGCTCTGAAGTAATGGGAACACTGGGGTTGATTTATTTTAGGTATTTCTGATTAAAGATGATGACCACAATTACTTTTTATGTTCTGTAATAGTTTCAGCTGTATTTTGTGGTTGGCATGGTTCTGTGTTGTTACATCCACTTCCCCAGGTGATGTCAGCCCTGGAGCTCTAGAGCTGGTTTCCTGGCCAGTGCAGCTAACTACTACTCCAGCCACCCACCACCAGAATCCCCGGTTAAATCAATCATGAGAGGGAGAGGTCCCAAGGCACACTTCATAAGTATGTCTTCACTGCAGTGTTAACTTGAACTATAACTCAAGTATTGCCCCTAGCTCAAGTCCTGTCCATACACAAAAACCCTTAACTTGAGTGTGGTGGTGCTTTTAATTCAAGTTAAGGGGCCCATCCATAAGGTGGTACAGGCTACAGCTTCAGTTAGCACAACTTGTCAGCTGCTAACACAATTGCACTGTAGCTCATGTGTTGTTTTGCACTGTGGTTGCTCTCACCCCAGGTAGGCAAACTTGAAAAGAGTTAACGTGAGTTAACTGCAGCAAAGACAGAATCATAGATGGTGCTTTTTGATTATCATTATTATTATGCAAGTAATGCTACCCACAGTTTAATTGTGGGGAAATGCTTGCATTTCTTTTGTGTGTATTTTCTGCTGTGAAAGGTTCATAAGTCACCTTCCACTTCCTAAGGAAGGTAATTTGAATAATTGAGTAGAGATAATGAAATTTACCTCATAGAAAAGTATTGTGTGTAAATTATAGCTTGAAGATCTCCTTAAGTAGAGGATTAATAGATTGTATGTTCAGAGAGGTGGTTTGAATTTGTTTGTTATAAAGACTCCAAAATGGAGACAAGAAATCAAATCTGAGCAGTATAGGGGGCATCAGAAGATGAGGACAGCATGGCTGTCCCAGTCCTGACTGTAGTCACTGGTATATTCTGAATTGGGCTCAAACTGGCAAATAAAGTCTATTACTTGTTATTTCTCATCAGATATGTTTATGTTGCTTTTATGAGGAAATGTATATTAAAGAGATTATCCATAACAACTGTACAAATAATTCTCAATAGCTTTGTTCCTCATACATTTACATTGTTACTTATTTAAATTCATTTTAGGTCCCCTACACCATAAACTGAAGACAAACCTACTTAAACTAATTTATGTTATCATTTGTGGCACTTAAATAACATGCATAAAAGCTACAATGCTCATCTGGCATATACAGAGTGAACTAAGGATGGAACACAATCTATTGAGGATGCATGAAATAAAATCAAATTAGAATGTGTGTGTCTTGTTAAGTCTTAATTTTTCTCAAATGATCACATTTTCTATTTTTTTAAGCTACTGGGGTCAGTTTATGTAGACATAATAAGAATGGGAATAAATATTGTTGACTCACTTATTTCTCCTTTCTGAAAACCTATATGAATACTTTAGTCATCAGTTGTGTGTGTTTTTGAAAGGATATGTGAACACACAGTAGGAACAAAAAAAATCTATACCGAGCACTTCTAGTCACATTGATTTTCCCCCTTCAACTATTTATAGCAAGAATGTCAGAACAAACTCCTCTCACATGCAGTGCAAGACTATTAGTCTCTATGACAACCTGAACTGAATAAACCTGCTAAGAAGCCATCTATACTATAAAAATGAAATCCTGGAAATAACGGCTTCTCCAAGGATCAGACAGTGCCTAGCTATGGCCTGATCCTGCTTCCATTAAAGTCAAGGCAAGATTTGCCAGGGACATCAATGGGAACAGAATAATGCCCATATAGAAGCCAAAAGACAAATCCTGATCACTTGAAAGCTTATGCGGATATAAATTTGTTAGTATCTAAGGTGCCACAAGTAATCCTGTTCTTTTTGCTGACACAGACTAACACGGCTGCTACTCTGAATCTTGATCATTGTTCTTTTCAAGAGGACATTGATTACCCCTCCCCTCCCCCATACAGGTGAGGCAGCTGCCCATATCATAGTTGGGACTCCATGATTTAAGGCCACCCAACATCAGCATAGATTAGAGCAGGAGGAATTTGCTTTAGCTTATTGCTGGTATAAGGTCCTTGACACCAGCAGGTCTAGCAGAACTCAGCTCTACCATATCCACTCCAACACGCAAAATGCCTATCATTTCCCGCGTCCCCTCCCCACACACATCATCAGTGAAGGGGCGGCTGGTGTAAGAAGTGACCATGCCACCTCCTCCATCTCTACAGCAATGGAGAATCTCCTTATACAGGGACAATTCTATCTCTGGCTGGTGTAAGTGGTTTCTGCACAGACCGGAGAGACCAGCTTCAGAATCTATATACATGCCAAACCTACTCAGTATCTCAGTATGTTCCAGTAGGTACAGGACACAATGTTCACTTTATACCATACTACGGCAGATATGGACATATACCTTTGTAAAAGAGTACCACTATCTTCTGAAAGGCTTTCATAAAGTGGATGTTGTCATAACAGTATTCCTGAACCTTCTGGAGAAGAATTAGCTCTGACTGGCCTTGGGTGCTGAACACAGCCAGCAGGGGTGCATATTGCTGAAAGGGGGGGGGGGGGGAGAAAGGCAAATTATTTTATAAAGAAGTACTGAAAGCGAAAAATCACAGACACCATTACTACAATTTAACTCCTTGTAAATTTCATCTTTGAAAAACAATCACCTAGAGAAAGATGTGGCTGCTACATTGGCAATAAAATCTGTGTCAATAATGTTCACTTGAATTAGTGCCATTTACACAAATATACACGAGCTTTTGTAAGACACTGTTGGAGCACTTGCTATGGATTATTTTAATATTTCACTTCGCTATTGAATTGTGTAAGGTGAAGTTATAAGACCCATTTGTACACTGTTTGGTACAACAGAAGATGAGCAACTATGATGTATGATGTTTCAACAATATTCTGGATGCTACATGTTGCAAAGAGAGCACCAACAATTTCACACACCCAGAGCTGATGCTCCTGATAATCTGAAATCCCCAGTTTCATGGAGGCTTCAGAGATCATAATAAAATCCAGTATATGAAAACCAGTAACTTGAACAAACTAGCAATATGTGACTCACCATGCTGGGGCATGAATTAGAAGTGACCTTTCCTTATGCAAAGAACAGAATAACTTTTCCAGTACACAAAATTAAACCATTTAATACAGTACACTGACAAAGTAATAATGGTGCTTTTTATGACTTTTAACATAACAATTAAAGATCCAAAGAAAAATGGTAGCTGCTCATAAAACATCAGAACTCCATTTTGTTATGGAAATATTTCTCTTCCCTTTGAAGAAGGAAGTTATGCCAGTTATGGCCTTATTTTCATCTGATCTTTCCTTCTAAATAGTCATAATTTACCCTTCTTGGTTTCTCATTTCTTTCCCTCTCATTAGGGGGTTGGATTATATTGAAATCAGTGGGACTACTTGCAAACTTAAACTTAAGCACACGCTTAAGTGGTTTTTCTTCAGTCCTGGGGCCAGGGTACTCAGCAATTTATAGTTTTGAGCCTGAGGGGAGACAAACTTCCTCTGGTCTTCCCCATTGCCCACATTTACATTTTCAAAGCTACTGCCTACATCATTGCCTAGACTGGTGCAAATTTCATTCCCAACATGTCCTTTTAACACCAAAGGGGTGACCTTCAATATAAATGTGTTCATATACTGAATGAAATAGCTTCACTGTGGGTCAGATCTTGAAGGTCTTACTTAATAAGGTCAACGGGAACAGGACTAAGTAAAAACTGCATAAGGACTTGGGCCAAGTATTCAGTGTTTCTTTTGAAAATTGATTCATCAGCCATTCTCCTAGGCAGAGACACAAGCTACACAGTCTGTGTAATAAAAGCTTGGTAATTTGAGGTACAGTAGTGTAAGGTTCTTTTTTTGGACTTTTATTTAAGTGTTGATAGAACCTCTTCCACCAAGCAACTACAAGTACAAAAATTGCTAGAACTTTGAATTTTTTTTACTTGCTAATATTAACTGTCTCTCCTTCAGTATACTCAAATACTGATCAACAGTGCGATTATCATCACTTTGACAACAACATTGCCAACCCTGAGCTGCAAGCTTGGGGTATTGAGATCGTTCCCTCTTTGGCCCTTCAATTGTCCAGCATTTGTTTTATTGGATACTGAGATGTCGAGAGACATAACAATAAATGTTATATGTCTCTCTATAATAATGTCAATGGGACTCCGATATTGTCCAGAGATTAATGGTCTCCTGTTGCTACATAAATAGGAGTTTTAAAAAAAAATATAGCCCAAATTCTCTGTTTATAGAGAGAGACCTTGATCCTGTCAGTGTTCTATCGACTCCATTCACATTTCTCTTCTACCCAATGACTGATAGGGTCAATAGATTCAACAGGATACAGGTTTGTAGTGAAATTTTCAATCATCTAAATTACTTAGGATCTTCAATCCCATCTTCAAAAAAGTCACTTATTAGGAGCCTAAATCCCATTGTCTTTCAATCACTTACGCTCATACGTGAATTTTGAAAAAGGTGAATTTACATGCTTTTGAAAATTTTGCTTCATGTTTTGTACCTTCAAGTTATCTAATAAATTCAATCATACAAGAATCAATTACCTGGCAAATTCCATTTGTAATAGGACTGAATTAGATGTGCACGCTGGAATAGCATTCCAGATTCACAACACCATGTCCCAACCTCTTCAGTGTGGGGGCAGGATTAGAAAGCAGCGCAGGGACACGGAAATACTGCAGTTTAGGACTACCGCACTGGGGGGTATAGCTAGACTCCCACATAGAGTGACCAGATGTCCCGATTTTATAAGGACAGTCCCAATTTTTGGGTCTTTTTCTTATATAGGCTCCTATTACCCCCTACCCCGATTTTTCACATTTGCTGTCTGGTCACCCTACTCCCACAGGATAATCAGCGAACTTCTGGGATAGATTGTTAAAAGTAGATTGGCAAAGAATATTACACTGCAGGAGCTATAATCTGTTATTGGGCAACTTAACTTGGTATACCGAGTGATGGGCTCTGTGCAGGCATTTGCATCAGACTGTCAGCTGCCACTGTAGGACTAGCAAAGTCTGGCCATTTATAAGGGTTAATAAAGAGATGAATGAGGATTTGGGGGGTTTGGAAACAGTTTCTGGCTCAATTTAACAGAGTGGTTGGTTTTTTGGCTGGCTGGTTTCAGTTTTGAAGAAAAGCATTGGGAGGAATGGGTTTTGGAGTATTTTGCAAAGTCAAGTGGTATGCCCAGAAATGGTCCTCAGATTGGATACAAAAATGTATAGCAAAGAATATAACATTCCTGGAATTCTTTCCCATTTTGGTAGCAGTAATGTTTGGGGAATGGAGTTTGCCAAAGAAAGAGTACATTTTTGGAGTGACAAGTTGGCAGTGGGACATGTTATCAATTGCCAGTCCTCCAGATCACCCAGGCTTATGAGGCTGGTAAGGGCATTTGTATTACAGGTCTGTCGCGTCTTACGCGCATTTAACATGCGTGAATTCAGCTTTGCGCGGTCGGCAAAAACAGAAAAAAAAAAGAAAAATAACCATTTTAAAACGGCATCGGTACTGCGGGCAATTCCGTTCGCCATTCAACTCAATGGAGTCTCAACATACGCGGTTTTTCGCTTTACGCGCTCAGCGCAGAACGTAACCCCCGTGTAAGACGCGACAGACTTGTATATTGTTTAAATCTTAACATATGTTTTGCTGCCAAGCATGTGCCTGGGATTGATAATGGCATAGCTGATGCACTGCCTCAATTTCAGATGAACAAATTTTGGGACCTGGCACAGGCCAACAAGGAACCAGAACGGAGGGCAGTAGCACACCTGGCCATATGATAGCTCTCAGGGTAGTACAGAGCTCAGTAGCACCATGAAAGTTTAGGGCCTATGACAGGAGTTTTAATGATTTTGTGCAATTCCAGAGAAGGGAGAGTCTGTCAATATCATCACCTATTCCGTAAGACCAGATATTGCAATACGTGGTGTCTCTAGCACTCCAAGGGCTGGCTGCATCTATTAAGCCTTATGTTTGCCAGTAGTATGAATGGTTATCCAGATCCTTGTCGCAGGTTCTTAGTCCTGAGGTTTTTAGTAGAGTGGTCCCAGGATATGTGCCCTATAGATGATCCATGTCATCCCATCCCAGTTCAAAAACTTAAAAATTCGGTGCAAGTTTTCTATCAAATACACAGATGGAGACAGAAGGCAGGCTTGTTCAAGGCTGAATTCCTGATAGTGTTTTTTGCAGCTTTTGAAGTCAGTGAACTAGTGCCTGGGTCAGTGAGGGCTACTTCAGGAAGGGCTTTAGAGTGGAAAGTTTTACAGTGGGAAAAGCAATCAGTCTTCTTAACCGTGAGCTTCTCAAAAACTAATCTGTAGGGGTGGAGGGAGGCGATAATGAGTCCATAATGCTACAGGAGTGGGCCAAGGCAAGGATTTGCCCAGTAAGGGCTTTAAGGACTTATACAGCACAGAGACCCATTGAAGAGGAGCCCCTCTTTATTCATGATGTTGGAAGTCCCCCTCACAACATACCAATTGGTTACAGTTTTCAAAATTTGTACTTCACAATGTACTGAAAAACAACTTGTCTATTTATTTCTCTTTCCAATATTAATATTCTGAAAGTTGTCCCTTAACACACATGAGCTGCATTATTAACACCCTACACCCTATGTTAACAAACAAAACAACTGACTTCATAGTTCATAATTGTGGCATTGCATCTAAGTGATTAAACCAATCACCAAAGTGGTAAATAAAGTCACGGCTGGAACTCCAAAAATGCAGCTTCCTGCTGGAAGAGAATTGTGTTGAGTTTTTCTTCCCATCTGGTCCCACAGCTGGAAAAGGCTCCGTGACCAGCATGCAAGTTGCAGAACCTATGTGGGATGCAAGACCCCAAGCAGCCACGTGCTTTGTGTTAAGGGTTAAGAAGACTGATTGATTGCTGAACACAAACCTTAGGAGAAGGAACTGAGGAAGAAGGGACAGCAGTAGTGGGCAACTAATATTAGAGATTTGGAAAGGTGAGAGGCATTGTGTGCAAAGCAGAGATCCATGTTAGCATACACGAAACTGGAAGTTCAGCACTTTCCCAACCATCATTCAAAATATGCTTGTCTTAAAAGACTGGTGAGCATAGCCTCACTCTCAGAGTTTACAAGTTCACCAGAAATTTTCAGTGGAATTATGCTCCTCTCCCCAGTTCAAGGGGCTGGTATTAATTCTACAATCTTCCCAATTCAGTTGGGAAGTACTAGCTATAATATTGTTGGTGGTTTTTTTTAAAAATGCCTCTGAATAATTTTCAGCCACATTGTAAAGTGTTTGTATCCTTATGAGGTCACCTTATGTTCTTCAGTACTTTGGCCAAAAGCGATGACAGTCACCATATAGCAGGCACAGGACATTATTCCCCATATATGCAAGATGTTGTTCTAATACTCAATATCAATGTCACACCAAGTTCTATGCCTTCCGGATTTAAACATAAAAAAAAAGTTTACTGACACCTGTGGAGTATTTTCTTGTTTACAACCTTGGCGCGCACACACACACGCACACACACACACACACACGCACCTTTAGATGTTTAAGTGCTTGTTCTGCAACCAGCTCTTCCTTCTTGTTCCATTCAACGGCATTCATTATACAGGTCCACAGGAGTCCAATCACTGCAGGCTCTGGCAGATCATTTCTCTTCATTTCCTCTTTTATGTAAAGCACTACCTGGTGGAAGAAAGAAACTTCCCACAATAGTTTGTACAGTTAGATAAAATTCTGAACTATAAATACACTAAGGTATGGATTATAACAGACAGCAAAAGTGGAATTAATTGCAATCATGTTCAGAATGGTTTTTCATTAAAATGTACTAGAGTAAAACTTGTTCATTTTTTATGCACAGTGTAAAACTAAAATAATTCTAGCACCATTCTTGACAACACAGAAGCCCTGTGATTATGTTTTTGTGCAGAATTAAATGAGTAAATTAAATAATTCTAAGATGGCTAGAGAAAGCCTGTGGGGTATACACATATTTCCCTATAGTCATTGTTCATTTAAGTCTTTGCCTAATTGAATAACAGTATGAATATAAAAATAAAAAAACCCTCTCTCTACCTCTTTAACTGGGCATTCCTGAGACAGACGTTCCTGTAGTTCTTTTTGAAGTTCTTTACGAGTCCCCAGTGACTGCTGGACTCGGAGGAAATCTGAGAGCTCTTTTAGCCCTGCATCGGTGAAGTACTTAGCAAAATGCTCCACATTCTGCCGATTGGCTGGAAATAGTTCCTAGAAGG
The DNA here is from genome assembly GCA_037349315.1 of Chelydra serpentina. Lineage (NCBI taxonomy): Eukaryota > Metazoa > Chordata > Testudines > Chelydridae > Chelydra > Chelydra serpentina. The sequence continues at coordinate 26,908,781 of JBAIAC010000048.1, forward strand.
CAGAGAATGCTTCTCTGTTAAATAAACTACCAAGAATGCTTATGGTGAGGAAGGAGAACTGGTTAAAAATTAACATAGGGACCTCAAATTGAAGATGAAAAAATGTAACTGGCAATGGACTTAAAAGAAAATTAATGTTTGAATTTTCAGTGGAGAAACCACATTAATTTTTATATAGGCTTGTTTTAGAGATAATTGGTAACAGGGAGAAAACTACAACTCTTCAAGTTATATACAAAGAAACGACAAGTAATTTACAAATTAATATTAAGTCTGCATATTCATGAAAAAACCTTGAGTTTAAGATAACATTTCAACAAAAATTATCACAGGCATTATACAGAATGAAAAAGAAGCTCTCTCCCTCCCCCACCTGCCCAGTTCCAGAAGCCTTGTATACTAGTGAGCACAAATGTAGACCATAAGCCATCATCCTAAGATCAGTGACCATGACCACAAAATATTTCTACATTTTTACATTTTGAGAGAATATATCAGTGTGTTATTTACCATATACTGCATGAAAGCAAATAGGAATATTTCTGAGAGCCATCCAACAAATGGGAAAAACTGTTGCATTAAATAGACAGCACACCATTAAAATAACTCATTCACAAGTGTGGCATCATTCAGCCCATATAATTCACAGCAATAGCAGACCTGTGAATTATGAGAATCCAACTATGAAAAAAAATAGATTACAACTCCCAAGTCTGCTACTACATCTAGCACCTCATCTTGTCAGGGACCCGATGGCAGTCATTTACACACCAATTCCCGGTGTCTGAAAGAACGATTCATGATCTGGATAACAGGCCTTACAACAGACACTAAAGGAGCACACTTTGTTTACTTATCTATTCTGGTCGACAAGTACCTACACAGGAGATATCATCTGATACTGAAGCCTTTTAATCTAGCAGATATTAGCATTATACATTATCCAGTTGCTAAAAGCTGAAGATAGCAATGTTCAAACTGGAAATAATACATAAAGATTGTATTTTATTTTTTAACTATGTGGGTAATTAGTTATTGGAACAGATTACCAAGAAATATGGTAAAATTTTCATCACTGGGACTTCTTAAAATCAAGATTTGATGTCTTTACAGAAAGATATGCTCTAGTTTAGTTGCACATTGGGCTAGAAGCAGGAATTACTGGATGAAACTCTCTGGTCTGTGTTATGCAGAATCCAAGAGTCTTCAGGCAAATTGAAGAAGAGACCTGCACATTAGACAGCAAGAATCTACTATTTCTTCCCAGGAACCCATAACTCTGAACACTTCAGGCTGTTGCTATGATACGAGAATTATATGTATGAACCGCAAAGCCATTGGACTGACCACACACTGCTCCTAGTGGTTCTGCAGCTATCATTTTCGAACCACTGACTCTACCAAAATGCTTAGTCTTCACTGTATTCACTTTATGATAATATCCCAACACTATTTCACAAGTTTTATTTTAAATTATAAAGCTACAATTCATTTTCAAGAGAATAATAATTTCACAAACCACTGTAGCTTCACTCACGGTTTTCTGCAACTACCAAACTACTTCAACAACATAAAATCCTCAAATACACACATACTGGTTATTTATACTCTGTTACCAGAGTTTCAGTGGACAGTGACAAATAAAAGTTAGTTAATTCTCTGGCTTCTTAAACTATATTCAGTCTTCCAGAAGGCTTTCTGCTATGGAAAAACAAAAGTGGATTGGAAACAAATTACAGGACCTGATGCTTTAACAATGATTCAGAGACAGTAGCTCTAACATTATTGCTGTGATTCAAAATGTGTCACTTTGGGGGGGGGGGGGTAGCATTAGTGAGAATTAACATTTATGACAAAGTAGCATCTGCCTTATATATCCTCCTCTTCCTAAAACAAACAACAAAAACTCCCAGAAAATACAAGGTACTTACTAGCAATCGCTTATCTAAGTTGGCTTTTCTTAAAGAGGAGGTAACTGAGTTGGCATCTTTCTCTGCCATCCATGCTTTGAAAAGCTTTACAGCAAAAGATGCTGCAATTCCTATTTAAGAAAATAAAGTAAACAAGAACACACACTTCAGCAACTTTTTGAATGCATTAGCAATGCTTATGAGATTTAACAAACTAGGTAGAAAGCAAGATTATGTGTTCTGTGGATTCTTTGTCAAAGATAACAAGCATTTACAGTTTGTGTTTAGATTATTTTTATTTTAAATGGAATCTTATTTTTCTGAATTACTTTGCAAAGTTCACAAGTACTTTCAAACATGCTGGTTTTCTATCTGCATTGGACCATTCAGATTTCCCCCATTGTTTTCCTTGGAATTGGTCTTGTTTTCATTTATAGAATATGTCAATGATTTAAAAAAAATGAATTTTGAAAGCTTTAGATAGGGAATCGGTTTAAGTAGACGGATATAAATAAATAATTTGAAAGAAATTAAATTACGCACTGGAGGAAACGATGAAAACTCTCCAGAGTTATACAGTAAGTGCTTTATTATGATAAACCAAACAACACTACTTCCTTTGTAACTGGTTTAGCTTAGTGTAAGGAAAAATATATAGTATGTATTATTTTTTCTTCTGTGTTCCTGTATCTAGAATCACCATGGGAGTGTAGCTATTTAAGATATTACATAAGTGTTTTGAAGTAGGAGTGCATTCTCTTTGAAATTGCATAGGTTTTTTTTACAGGTAACTTTAATGACTTTTTTTGTTGTGTTTGCACAATGCCTAGCACAATGGGGTTCTGGTACATGACTACAGCTCCTGGGTGCTAACATCATAAAAATAAACAGCTGCCCCACCTTCTCCCAAGCATTCATCATCTTCTCCCTCACCTCAAAATCACCTGGTTTTAAAATGAAAATAGGACATAGCTAGGTAGGAAGCAAACATGACTTAGTTGTTATTTGCCAATTTACAGATACTCATTTTCTCTCTTTTCATTTGTAGCGAATCATAAACTATCTTCTGAAAAGATTATTCCCTGAGCATCTCCAAAGAGAAAGAAATAACATGCATTATTTTCAAGGACATTGCTATGGCAGTTTTTCCAATCTTAATTAGGGGAACGTTGGCTGTGGGGCACGAGCATGAGACGAGTGCTAAATGGAACTGCAGATGCTCAACACCTCTCAGGATCACACCTAAGACTTTTTACTTTGCATTTTACTTTTATATTCGTGTGTCAAGTTGAAACTGACACGAAGCATAAATACAGTAACAGCCTCTGACTATTCAGCAGTGAGAAAGAGTGTGTTGGACTAACACAAGATTTAAAGAACAATGCATGGCTATGATTATGTATCTGCAAAATAGCTCATTTTTAACCACAGCTCACTCTGTTATGGAGAGCGCCCTTAATAGAGCTGAACAAAAAGTTGGCCTGCATTAAATGCAATAAGTAGCCAAGGATCTTGGTTTGGGGCCTGGATAGGGTCCAGACCATGTTGGACTGCCCTTACTGAGAACCTTTTCTATTTAGAAGGTTTTTCAGGTGGATGTTTTTCTCTCTGTATCAGGATTTCCTTGACCTATAGGGAGCAGTCCCTGTCCATGGTACTCAGACAGCCAATAGCCATGCTACCAAATGCAGTGACTATGGGTCTGGGTGGAGCATCTGGCCGTGGGGCTGAGAGATCAGGTCTGGACAGTCTGGGAGCTGGATCCGGGACGGATGGTCATCTGTAATAGGTATATCAGCCAAAGCTGCCTCAGCCAATATGAGCTACAAGAATGACCCTTTGATCTTGGAAATCACTCTGAGTATCAAGGGAATCAGTAGACAGGCATAGAGAAGGCCTCTTTACACTGCAGGGGGGAAGGCGTCTGGCAATAATCCTACAGTTAGACCCCATCTGGAGCAAAAGTTCTCACACTTGACATTGTCTCTGGTAAAAACAAGTGTTATGGGGGTTCACTAACGATAGCATATCTGCAAGGACCATTCATGATTGGTCATGGGTACCTGCTCAGGAAGTCTGCTGGCTGATGCTGACTGCCAGGTGAGCTGCACCTCCACAGGACTTGTGAGTCCTTGAGAAGGATTTGCATACCAAACACCTATCTACCAGGGATGTGTGTCTCCCCCAGACAGAACAGGTATCAGTTATGCCCATCAATGAGGGGGATGAGTCAGTCACAGATCAGGCAGGGTTTAAACCCCGAGGGTTTAGAGCAGTGGTCCCCAAACGTTTTATGTCATGAGCTCCCACTTACCCATAATGGACTTTGTCCATGTCCCCCTGGGAGCTGTGGCCAGGAGTGGGGCCAGAGCCGCGGCCAGGGCTGGAGCTGGAGCTGGGGCCAGGAGTGGAGCTGGAGCCAGAACTGAAGCGGGGGCTGCGGTCGGGGTTGGATCTGTGGCTGGGGCCACATCTGGGTCTCGAGCTGTGGCCAGGGGCTGAAGCTGCGGCTGGGGCTAGGGGAGAGCTGGGGGCAGAGCAGAACTGGGTGGCGCTCTCTCCCAACCCCTCCTCGAGGGCTGGCCTGGGCCCCACTGTGCCCCCTCACATGTTCCTCCATGCCTCCTGAAGAGGGGAGCACTCCACAGATTGGGAACCACTGGTTTAGAGTCTGCCATGATGGTTGGTGTGAGGTGTCTCACCTTGCTGTGCAGGGCTAGTTTTTTGGGGGGTTTTTGGAGGGGGAGGCATTATCAATATATGTTGTTTGCAATGTAGTTGTTGCTCTGATGGTCCCAGGATATCAGAGACCATAACTGTTGACCTGAAGAAGAGCTCTGTGGAGTTCAAAAGCTTGTCTCTTTCACCAACAGAAGCGCATTAAAAAGATATTACTTCACCCACCTTGTCTCTAATATTAACGTATGTTCTACAAAATACATTTCACCCCAAACCAATTAAAGCTAAAATCAGAAAAGACATTAAAAATAAACACCACACAAAAATTTACCTTCTTTGACAATGTTGTCAGTGAAAAGACTTGTCAATATGGCGGCAGGAAGCCTTCCATTGGCTAACAGGATCCCAGTGAGCATTGCCAACTTTGTCTGCTCTGTTTCAGAAAAGGCTTTAAGGAACAACAGGAGCTGTGGATCAGATCAGACAAACAGGTACATCTGAGCCATTATACAGTTACCACAGAGAATGACAATGTGTCGTAAAGAACATTAAGGGCCAGATTATGAACCCCTTACTTCTCAAAGAGTCCCATTGAAGTCAATGGGAATGCTAGTGGAGTAAAGTGCTACTCACCAGAACCATAACAGAATCTGGCCTGAAGAGTTTAGCACCAGACATTGCCACACTTACAGGAAATGCAATTACAACAGATTCTCTCTGAGCTGAAATTAAAAATAATTTCCTAAATTAAGCAATACTGATATTCTCAATAAAGCTGACAAAGGGGTAGGGGCTCTGGGAGGGAGTTTGGGTGCAGGCTCTGGGAGGGGTTTGGGTGAGGGAGGCGGTGCAGGCTCTGAGCTGGGGCAGAGGGTGGCAGGTATGGGAGGGGGTGAGGGGTGCAGGCTCTGGATGGGCAACACTTCCCTTGGGTGGCTCCTGAAAGTCACCGGCACATCTCTCTGGCAGCAGCTCCTAGGTGGAGGAACCAGAGGGTCTCCGCACACTGCCCCTGCTGCAGGCAATTCCCAGCCAATGGGAGCTTCAGAGTCGGCGCTTGGGGCAGCACATAGAGACCCCCTGGCACCCCACCCCCAGGGGCTTCAGGGACGTACCAGCTGTTTCCGGGAGCAGTGTGGAGCCAGGGACCCTTCCTTAGCCCCGCTATGCCGCCAGACTTTTAGCACCTAAAATCTCCCAGTTTGGCTTCAGTAGCCTCCGGGAGATAGAGGGTGAGGGAGGTGTTGAGGGAGGGATGGGGAAGAGTTGATCAGCGGGGCCCACAGAGCCCCAAGAGTACCCTCGGGGACCCTAGTTTGAGAAACGCTGCCATAGGTCATCTCACTGAAAAATATAAAACCACTCACAGGGTAAGGCATTACTTCACTTGAGTAAGAGTGACAGATCTGTCCTTCAGTGTTTAAAGTCAAGGATGGTTTCTTGTTAAGGGCTTGATCCATAGACCATTGAAGTCAATGGGAGGCTTTTAGCAGAGTATTTCTATTGACCTCATTTGGCTAATCAGAGTCTTTCCACTGATGACTTCAGTGGGATTTGGATCAGGCCCTACAATTGCATCTGACCTTACTGACTCATCAAAAGTATCAAGCATGCTATGAGAACACAGAAATATGAGCGCTTCCAGTTCTCCCTATGGGGACTGGAGCAGAGAATGCAATTACAACAGATTATCTCTGAGCTGAAATTCAAAATCATTTCTTAGGCAATACTGGTATTCTTGATAAAGCTGACAAAGGAAATGCAGGAATGTAAGTTGCTGCTGAGACCTCATCATTCCCATTACTAATTACAGTGAAGCAGCAAATTGGTTTGAGGAAAAAATACAAGCTTCCCTGCTGTATGAGGCAAAAGAAGACTGACCTGTTCAGAGAAAATACAGTTAAGTAGACATCTCTTGGGTCTCTAAAATTACTGTTTATTATCAGCTGGTTTCAGATATGCAATTACAAACCCTTTGCGCAACCTGGAGTCCAAGTACTGTATAAACCTATGTGGGTGTTACATTTACTTTTAATTTCCTTTAATGTACCTCCCCATTTTATATATGAATATTTTTCATTCTGTTTAATTTTACTATGCAGTTTATCATCATCTCCCATCCTTACCAGAACAAAACTCTGCAAAAGAACTTCTTCCCAGGGCAAAACATGGCATTTTTGTTAAACCAGAGGGTCTGGGGGGAAAGGAGTGGCTAAAAACAGTTCCTAACTGTGGAAAACTCACTTCCTGCAAAGTACAGATTCCATCAGAAGCAAGTTCATCCAGCAGGAGAAAAAAAACAAGAATTTAGGATATCTCTGTCGATTTATAAAACTAGTGGCATTTCTCAAACTCCTTTTCATCTCCAGCTACCAACCCTTGACTCTACTCCTTACTGCTGTCATGGCCCTCTTCCCCCCATCCATACAGTACATGCAGTCTGTGGAGATAGCCACTGAAGTGATGAAGAGCAGCCCACACTAGCATGCACATTTTCTTATCCTATCTGCAAATCAAGGGCATTACCTCTTAAATGTATCTGATATCCATGAAACTAAGGGTATGTCTACACTACGAGACTAGTTCGATTTTTCTTAAACCGAACTTGTGAAACCGATATTGCAAAGTCGATCGTGCGAATCCACAGCAAGGACATTAAATTGAATTTGTGAGTCCACAGTAATGGGGCAAGAGTCGACACTGCAAGCGGTGCACTGTGGGTAGCTATCCCACAGTTCCCACAGTCCCCGCTGCCCACTGGAATTCTGGGTGTAGCCCCCAGTGCCTTCTGGGGCCAAAAATGTGTCGAGGGTGGTTATAGGTAAATGTCGTCATTCGACCCACACTTCCGCCCTCCCTACGTGAAAGCGCCGGTGGGCAATTAATTTGCGCCCTTTTCCGGTGATTGACAGCTCGGACGCCACAGGACAGCGAGCATGGAGCCCTCCGCGATTATCGCTGCTGTTCTGTCCGTTGTCAACACCTCGCGCCTTATCATCCACCTTTTCCAGAGGCAGATGCAGATAAATCGGGCGAGAAGGCAACGGAAGCTCCAGGAGGACATGAACTCTGAGAGGGGCACAGACCTCTCGCAAAGCACGGGACCCCGGCCCGTAGACATCATGGTGGCAATGGGGCACGTTGACCCCGTGGAACGGCGATTCTGGGCAAGGGAAACAAGCACTGACTGGTGGGACCGCATAGTGCTGCAGGTCTGGGATGAATCCCAGTGGCTGCGAAACTTTCGGATGCGTAAGGGCACTTTCCTGGAACTTTGTGAGTTGCTGTCCCCTGCCCTGAAGCGCAAAGACACCTGGATGCGAGCAGCCCTGACTATCCAGAAGCGAGTGGCCATAGCCCTGTGGAAGCTTGCAACTCCTGACAGCTACCGGTCAGTAGCGAATCAATTTGGAGTGGGCAAGTCTACCGTGGGGGTTGCTGTGATGCAGGTAGCCCATGCAATCGTTGACCTGCTGCTCTCAAAGGTAGTGACCCTTGGAGACATGCAGGTGATCATAGATGGCTTTTCCGCTATGGGATTCCCAAACTACGGCGGGGCTATTGATGGGACACACATCCCTATCCTGGGACCGGACCACCAGGGCAGCCAGTACATTAACCGAAAGGGCTATTTTTCTATGGTGCTGCAAGCACTAGTGGACCATACATCAACGTCGGATGGCCGGGCAAGGTTCATGATGCTCGTGTTTTCAAAAACTCTGGTCTGTTTAGATTTTGGCTGCAGGAGGGTGTTTATTTCCCGGACCGCAAAATAACTGTTGGGGATGTGGAGATGCCTATAGTGATCCTCGGGGACCCAGCCTACCCACTAATGCCCTGGCTCATGAAGCCATACACAGGAGCCCTGGACACTGAAAAGGAGCTCTTCAACTACTGGCTGAGCAAGTGCAGAATGGTGGTGGAGTGTGCTTTTGGCCATCTGAAGGGGAGATGGAGAAGCTTACTTACTCGCTCCGATCTCAGCCAAACAAATATCCCCATTGTGATTGCAGCATGCTGTGTGCTCCACAATCTCTGTGAGAGCAAGGGGGAGACGTTTATGGCGGGGTGGGAGGTGGAGGCAAATCGCCTGGCTGCTGATTACACACAGCCGGACACCCGGGCGATTAGAAGATCACAGCGGGACGTGCTGCGCATCCGGGAAGCTTTGAAAGCTAGCTTCCAGACTGACCAGGGTAACCAGTGACTGTTACGCTTGTTTAAACAGAAGCTGAACCTGCCCCCCATTTCTTTACCCAGTTTCTGTTGCCTATCCTCTCCAATTACCAACCCCCTCCCCCCCCTTCATTCAACGCTTTAAAAGTATAATAAAGGAAACATTGTTGATTAAAACAATCTTTATTAATGATTTCTCGGTTAAGGGTTTAACCTGGGACGCATACTGCGGTTGGGGAGCGGGTGGAGTGTTGGAAAGGACGCTTCCAAACTCGGGGAATGACAGGCTCCTGCTCCCAGAGCAGTCCGCAGTGCTGGACTGCTTGTTTCAAGGGAGCCTGCAACCCCTCCTATTCGCAACTGTGTGTGGTGGGGCCTGTGTGACTTTTTGGCCGTGGATTGCGGCCACAGATCCCCTGCTGCATGGATCTGTCATGCAGGCTATCGCCGGCCGCAAAAGGTCTGCAGCCACCCTCCCCCACCAGAAAGTCACAGACCCGCCCCCCTACAGAATATGAAAACCCCCTCCCAGAATGACAAGCGTGCCTAGTGCATGCAATGTGAGTGTGACTTTCTGTTGAACCTTTCCCCCTGTCTGTACCCTGGTTCTGGCGCCTGTCGTCTCAAATTACAAACCTCCTTACCCACTCCCCCAAAACCAAACCGTCCTGTGAAAGAAAGTCAGGGAAACAGCACTGTACAAAACAAACATTTTTATTAAGGGGAGCATAGTTTTGAGATGAAACCTGGGCAGGGAACTGTTGTGGGGTGCGGTTGGAGGGAAGGAAAGGACCCATCTAAAGTTTTGGGAATGAGAGCCTTCTGCTACTGGAGCAGTCTGCAGGGGTGGAGTGATTATTTCCACGGCCCCTGCCTCCCCTCGTTCTAGTGACTTTGGGTGAGGGGGGGATTGGACTTTGTGGCGGGGGAGGGCGGTTGGAAATAACATATAGAGGGGCTCTTTCCTCCTGTCTCCTGTCCTGGAGAACGTCTACCAGGCGCCGGAGCGTGTCAGTTTGCTCCCTCATTAGTCCCAGCAGCGTTTGAGTCGCCTGCTGGTCTTCCTGCCGCCACCTGTCCTCGCGAGCTTCAGCCCTCTGCTCCCGTTCGCTGACTGCTCGCTCGGACCTTGAGACGTCCTCTCTCCACTGTTCCGCCTCCTTTCGGGAACAGACCATCAATTCTGAGAACATGTCGTCCCGGGTTCTCTTTTTGCACCGCCTGATCAGCGCAAGTCTCTGGGAGGGTGATCCACGGGTAGGGCGGGAGACACTCGCAGCTGTGGGATGGGAGAAAGGGAGTGAATTCCTCAAAAAGATACTTTTTTCCGAACAATGCCTATACTCTTTCCCTGTGAATAAGACCAAGCACAGTACCTATCACATGTGCACTTACTACAAGGTCGAATATTATGTCTTTATCCTGAGTGCCTGGGGTCCCGGTGTACAGATCCCACAAGCGGTGCTGGACACTGGAAATCGGCTCTCTGGAGACCATGGTAAGCCGTTGCCTTTGGACTGCTGAGAGCTTACTTCACAGCAGTGCTCTACTCCCATGTTTCAAGCACAGTTCCTGGCGGTGGCCAGTTCCTGCTGCTGCCAAAACCGCTCATCTACAGCGACTCGCCAACCCTTTCCCCCCCTCCGCATGGCCGGTCCCGCGAACTGTACGTGCCCGCGAACCGCTCTGTTTGAATGGCTCGCCTACCCTTCCCCCCCTCCGCGTGGCCAGTCCCGGGAACTCTCCCTGCCTGCGCACCGCTAAGTTTCAATGGTTAGCCTCCCAGCTCCCACCCCCCTGCGTGGATGGAAACCACCGGGTGTCATTCTTTAAAGGGAAAATGAAGAAGTCACTATACTAAAAAAACCACTCATTCAAACCAGGGCACCATGACTGATATCACTCTGATGAGGATTACGGAGACAGAGAAAGACCGCATGCTGCGTCAATGCCAGCAAACCCCGGGGCTGTATGCAGCCATGCTATGCAAGGCAATGATACTAGAGTACCTGCAGCTTGCATGGCGCGGGAAAGTATCCTACCATGGAGGAGACAATAAGGCCGCTCTCCCTGGGAACCTGATGCAAAAGCTTTCACTGTACCTCCAGGAGAGCTTCGCGGAGATCTCCGATGGGGATTTCTCCTCTATCCCCATACATATTGACAGACTTTTCGAGTAGTTGCACTGGAAACGACTCAAAACTGAAGTGCCTATGGCCAATTAAGCAATACAAACACATTGCTAACACACCATGCCTATTCTATTCCAAATAAATGTTTAGAACACTGACCTGCTGATCCTTCGCCTGGTTCCTGGTCAGGGATGCTGCCTTGGGAGGGTTCGTAGGGGAGCTCAGTGAGGGTGATGAACAGATCCTGGCTGTCGGGGAAATCAGCGGTGAAAGCGCTGTCGACTGCCTCGTCCTCCTCCTCTCCTTCACCATCCACAAAAACTTCAGATGACGTGGCCATAGATAAGACCCCGTCGTCGGAGTCCACGGACACTGGTGGGGTAGTGGTGGCAGCACCACCGAGCATAGCATGCAGTGCCTCGTAAAAACGGCATGTGTGTGGCTGCGATCCGGAGAGTCCGTTGGACTCTTTGGTCTTCTGGTACGCCTGTCGCAGCTCCTTGATTTTCACGCGGCACTGCGTTGCATCCCGGCTGTATCCTCTCTCCGTCATGGCTTTTGAGATCTTCTCGTAGATCTTCGCATTCCGTCTTTTCGACCGCAGCTCTGAAAGCACGGACTCATTGCCCCACACAGAGATCAGGTCCAAGACTTCCCGATCAGTCCATGCTGGGGTCCTCTTTCTAGTCTGCAATTGCATGGTCACCTCTGCTGGAGAGCTCTGCATCGTTGCCAGTGCTGCTGAGCTGGCCACGATGTCCAAACAGGAAATGAGATTCAAACTGGCCAGACAGGAAAAGGAATTCAAATTTTCCCGGGGCTTTTCCTGAGTGGCAGGTCAGAGCATCCGAGTACGGATTGCTGTCCTGAGCGTCCACTGAGTGGTGCACTGTGTGATAGCTCCAGGAGCTATTAGCGTCGAATTCCGTCCACAGTTCCTCGAATTCGACATGGCCATGTCGAATTTGGCGCTACTCCCCTCGTCGGGGAGGAGTACAGAAATCGAATTACAGAGCCATTTATGTCGAAATAAACTGCTTCCTAATGTGGACGGGTGCAGGGTAAAATCGAGTTAATGCTGCTAAATTCGACATAAAGTCCTAGTGTAGACCAGGCCTAAGACAGAATACCAAGTGTGCTCCTGTACCTTCCTGCTGACAAATTCATTGTCATCCTGGCCAAGAAGTTTCCTGTTAAATATAAGCTGTCTGAATATAGTGACATTTTAAAATTCAAGATCACTACTAAAATACAGTTTTTAAAAAGCCATCATGTCTTCCAAGTAACTTTGCTGTGTATTTGTAAGCTCAAAAATGAAGCTCTCCTCATTCACACTGTAGTGATTACATAATATAGCTTTAAATTATAGTTTGCACAGGCCGTAAATGCTTCAACCAAAGGAAATCCATCATCTGTTTTTTTTAGCGGGCATCTGCCCATTGCTTCCACCATGCTATTTTAACTTAAAAGAAATATGAATTGAAAACAAAATCTCAAGTGTAACTTTGAGTCACAATTTGGCAGAAAGAATAAACAGAAAACATAAGAAAATCGGGGATGAAGATGACTGGAAGATTTATAAATATATGGGTGAGAAAATATTTAGCTGTGCTGTTTTTTTTCCCAAAGAAGGTGCAGACTGACTCCAGCTTAACACGGCAGCTACTGATTAGCAGGAAAAGTTATTTAAAGAATCCAGAAAAAAACAACAGATCCAGGTCGGGGAAAAATGGGATTTATATTTTATAGTACCAACCTAAAATGTGCATTTTAATTGCATTTGTTTAATCTACTGTAACAGTGAATTATGATTAATAGCCACAGGAACACTAACATCGGGAGACCTATTCATATTCTTTATATAGGGCCCAAAGTGTTCAGACAATAAGCACACAGGGAAATCCCGATGGTAAAATAATGGCCAGTGGCAAAACTCTCAGAAGCCAGAACATTTAGTGTGAAAGCTGAAATCAATTTTTAAAATAGTCCAATGTAATGCCAGTACAAATTATTTGATTGATGGCCATGGGGACTTAAGTCTTCTTTATCCAAGCCTATAAATGTGCTACCTGAAACGTGACCTGGAGAAAGCGAAAGTAATTCAGACCTTCCAGTTTGAGACTGCCAACAAAGTTGTTAGTAAGAGGCAGCATCTTTAGTTTTCCCCTACAATTATTTGCTTTTCCTGCTACATCACCCATCTCTTTGGTCCCCATTGAGACAAATAAAAAAAGGATTATGTACACCCATTGGAAGCCAAATTGGGTGCATTCGCTATTTTAGCACTTCAAACCAGTATTAATTTCTGACCATCCTACTCTTGATGTGCCGCTTGCATTGTTGTGTGTGTGACCCATAAAAATCCCTGGGACAAATTCAGTAAAGTTGCACTCATTCACATCAGGTCTGAATTCTGGGCAAAAAGCTGGCAGCCTATAGGCTGCCTAGAGAGGGAGATTATAAAGGGAGCACAAACATCTTTAACTATCAAAGCACTAATAATAATAATAGGAACACATTGCTATTGTTCAGAAACACTTTCACAAACATAAAAAATGACACAGGGAAAAAACTCCGTTACATCTCTTTCCATATAGTGTCATTCCTAATAGGAAAAAAAATCACATATTATAGTATTAAAACCCTACAACATTAACATTTATCAATCCTTCTGAATTTCAGAAATCTACAAATTGAGCTTTAGCATTTCTTTATGGTTATTGCAAGATCTGAAGTCACACAATATTGTTTAAGGCGTTTACTGTTTCTTCTCACACCCCACCCCCAACCAAATATTCTTCTTCCAAAGGTCTTTTGGGACAGGTTCTAATTAAAAAGTTGTTTAAGTTTATTACATTTCAATACAATATCTTTGGGGAGGGACCTTGCCTTCCTGTCTGCAAATGCCTAATACACTGCTGATGCTATAAGAATATTTGAACTAATAAAGTTTAAAAAGATAGCTCTGAGAAGCTTATATACAGGATCATTTTCTTAGTTCAAGGGTATTATACAATCCTCATTTAGTTGCAAAATGCAGGCTAAATTAAGTACTGTATTAAGGAAAAACTTCAAAGTCTTTAATTAACCCACTTAAGAACAATTAAAAAAAACAAGATGTTCATATCTAAGCTGTTATTACAGATTTTAATTGCTGATTACTTTAAGAGCTCTTCCTTTACTAATATGGTTATTAACCTCCGTTGGGGAGTCACAAAATGCCCAAGTTATTTCAGAATAGTTCTGAACCTCCCACTGGGTTCTAAGTGGTTTATAACCTACTGATAGACAAGCTATTCTATAACTGCATTTGGTTCTGAATGCAAATTTGTTCCCACTATGAAAAATAAGAAGTATGACTGACTCCAGTACTATATTCATAGCACATCTAAAAACGCCTACTTATTTCAGTGGGAGTTTTAAGTGCATAATGGGCCCAGGATCAGGTCTATTGTGCTGTGTTACAAGACATTTTAAATTTTTCTTTGTTTTTTTTTAAACCTGAAGTGAAGTTCTGTGCAGTATAAACTATTCACACATTTCCTATGTAAACAAAAAGATGTATGGACTTCTCTTGTAATCTGGAAAAGCACAAAGGTTAAGACTAAATGCCTCCATCCACCTACAAAGTGCAGTTATTCCTGAATTACCCCACTTCCTGAAGTGTGTTATTGCTTTAAAATTCACAGAATTGTTTTAAAAATACTTATCAGCATTGCAAAATAAAAGCACTTTACATATCCACAGAGAAGCACAGCAAACTTCCTACAATACCCCATGATTGTGTCAGTTCTGTTCTGCTCAGCATCTTATGCCTAATCCATATTTGATCTCTAAGCCACCTTTCTGGTATCCTTCTACATAGTTTCAAGCAATTACTTTCATTAGGGAAAGAGGAAAAATTACCAAAGTTCTTTGTACGATATCTCACTACTTGCACATATTCCTGTACGCCTCATTAACATTTACCAGTGCAGGTACAAAAATCTACACATCTGCCCTTTAGCATGATGTTTATAATGGAGAAAAATATATTTCCTTAGTCTTGAAAAAAGTTCCGTAAGATAGCCAACACGTAAAATGCTGCAAGGCTGAACCATTTATATCTACTGATAGACACAAGATCAGGCTAATGCAGGCACGTGCATATGAGGCTAATCCTGTTTGTTTTATACATGAGTTGTCCCGCTGACTTCAATAGGAATACCTACATGACTAAGGTGAGCAGGATTTGGCCCCAAGTGCTTTCCTAGGATTCCTCAGATTCCTAGGCATTACCTTAACTGTAGTAGGTTAACTTTGGCTTCTACCACAACTTCAACAACCATCACCTGTCCATTAAACTCTCTATGGAACATTCACACACTAGCATCAACTTCCTGGATGCCATGATCAGCTTCAATAATGGAACCCTACAGACAACTATACACAAGAAACCCATGGATCACCACACCTACCTTCGTAGATCTAGTAACCACCCCAACACACAAAGAAATCTGTTATCTACAGCCGGGCCCTCAGATACCACATAATATCATCTGAGGAGAAAGTCTAGAATATACACCTTAAAACACTCAGAACCACCTTCACCAAACAAGGACACTCCACCAGAGAAGCAGATTGCATCATGGAATAGGCCATCCAAATACCCAGAAAGAACCTGCTCCAATACAGAAATAAAACCCCTCTGACTGCACACCCTTAGTTGTCATCTATCATTCCACACTGGAACCCATACAGGATATCATCAAACAACTGCAACCCGTACTTGATGGGGACCCCATCTTGAAATAAATCTTTCCTGAACCCCCTCTTCTGGCCTTCAAACAACTCCCCACCTCTCCATGCTCATAATCAGAAGCAAGCTCCCCACAGACTAGGACACACCAACTCAAAGCAGTGCCATACCTGCCAGAACAACAGATGCAAAACTTACAGACATATCTTCAATGCTACAATGATCAATACCTCTCAACACACCTTTCAAGATCTATGGGTCCTACACATGCCTATCACAACATGTAGTGTACCTCACCCAGTGCACTAGATGCCCTAACAACAACTATGTGGGTTACACCAGACACTCACTATGCTCTCAAATGAACTCCCACAGGAAAATGATGACAAAAACACCACTAACTATAGGTGAACACTTTTCACAAAGCAATCATTCGATAGCTGACCTTTCAGTCCTCATCCTCAAAGGAAACCTGCACAACACTTTCAAAATAAGAGCCAGGGAGCTAAAATTCATAACATTGCTAGATACTAAAAATCATGGACTGAATAGAGATACTGGATTTATGGCTTATTACAACAATCTGTAAGCCACAAACAATCCCACTGTTCCTCCCTTGCCTTCTTCCCTCCCTCCCCCGCTTCCATGACTGGAGGGATGTTAATAGGCCACCTCACCTTGAATGGTCCTTTGAAATATGTGTTAACTATTTATGCTAAACAATCTGTTCTACCTTGTATTTAGCTGTGACACTCACCTTTCCCAGACCTGAGGAAGAGCTCTGTGGAAGCTTGAAAGCTTGTCTCTCTCACCAACAGAAGCTGGTCCAATAAAAGCTATTACCTCACCCACCTTGTCTCTCTTACTTGGGCTGTGACAGTTCACCAGGTTGCCTATTTACATACAGGATCTGTGAACTACTGGCATGAACTTTAACTGACAATATTAATAGTAGAGGGTTAGCAAATTTAGTCACTGTGCGAGGACATGCTTTCCAACAATTTTTGAAATTCCTTGCATGAAATAAAAGTCTAGATTAAAAATTGCTCATCAGAGAGAAATTGCTACTGAAATCTGTGGCATACTTATGCAATTGGGAGAAAGTCCTTATTAAAAAAAAAATCCTATTTTTTAAGTCTCACTTCTTTTACAATAAGATTTGAAAGCCAAAAGCAGACACAAAAGGGAAATGCTTCTCAAGGTGTACAGGACTATCAATGATATTTTGTAATAATTATGAACAGGAAGAAATAAAATATGACCCAGTGAAAGCAAGCACTAGAGTGCAAATTGCCACCAAAAAAATTTCTAAATTCCCCAAATACCACCTACTTGAGCAAAGTGAGACTGCTGGTCTAGCCCGGATTTTCAGCATGACTGTCTCCTACCTCAGTGGAACTTTCCACCAGCACTACCTGAACACACTAAATTGGATGATGTAACTGCCAGAGTATCAATTTCACTGCTGGGACATCATCAAGGTATCACTTCTCGTGTCTTTCTAAGAGTAATGTAGATTTACCTCCCTTTTCAACTACCAATTTCCATAGGAACACGTTTTAGGAGAAATCCTGTTGATAAACATCTACTCATGCATTTTATTGCACATTAAGGAAGAAACAGTAAATATATTTGATGGGAAAAGGTCTAACATAATGAAATACTACCACAATGGCCCTTAAACTGAATTACTCTATGGGTTGGATGGTGGCTACTTGCAGGGTAGGTGCACAAAAAAGAATGAAGGGGACACAATGAGCCTCCTTTGCGATCCAGTACAAAGGGCAACCACAGTGCTACTAGGGAGCACAGGCCCTAATCCTTGCCAGCATCCTCATGGGTTGGAGAAATGGGTGCCCCTTCCCTCTCCCCTGGCACTGGCAAATAAAGTTGCCAGTTCAGAAGAGGAGCACACCCTGCACCCACACCAAAGGTGTGGTCCCTATGAGCCCCTGAGAAGAATTCTAGAGGACAGAGTAATAGGGTTGACAGAGGGGGAAGAGCAGTGAAATGGCTTATAGCCTATTAACTATGCAGCACCAGAGTGGGCTCTTGAGATCTTTCATCTAATCTAACCCAGCCTGATATCTAATTAAATTGTGAGGTCTGAGAAGACCACAGTCTAGGGAGGTACGGCTGAAAAGTAAGTCTTATTTGTTAATCTGGGGTAAGCAAAAATAGCCAGATTTGCAGTCCTGGAGAGTAATATCCTCCAGTAATCCACAATTTTAGGGAGCAGCAGTGCAAGATTTCCACCAGGGCTCTGACAACATGCTTCAACCCTAATATCAAACAGCCACCATGAATGGTAAGAAAAATATTTCCACACCCAGTTAAGTGTTGGAATCTCTGCTGACATTGCTGACAAGGTGACTATTAGTGCCAACTATAATTCTTCTTTTCAGCTGAGTCACTTGCCACTGGAGATGGGACTGGTACCAGTTCACATGTGCTAGAACACCAGCAATCCATTTTAGGTAGCTACTTTGTCACTACTGATTTGAATTGATGATTATCAATCCATTAGCCCATTTTTGTTAAAGCCTCAAATTACTTTGTATTGACCACAACCTGTAACTGGTACGATTGTGCAATATGCACTCTTAAAAATGCACAACTCAAAGTGAAGCAAATTACAAAGCAAGTTAAAAAGAAGAGGCAGTCTGAATTGACTCGGTATTCCTTTGTTAAATATGCAGAACGCTTTCTGTAATTTGAATGTAATGAGTCAACATTTCTTATGTCAACGATTATAATAATTAACAGTAAGAACGTCAGATTTGTGTGGGGAACAGAGGTAAATGTAGTTCTACAATGAGTAATGCACTAAGCAATCAGCATCAGCTAAAAGGTATATGGACCACAATTATAAAAATAGCCTCGTGAACTAGCAAGAATGTGCAAATAAGAGCCAATATCCCTAAGCCACTGTATTTGTAAAGGGAGTCAGTTTAACAGAAAGACAATCCCTCACTTTTTCTTTGCATGATGCTTAATACTCGGAACAGTATTCCATATTCTTGTTCGTTTTTATTAAATGGAAGTATTTTAACCACAGGAGAGGTTATACCCACATCAGTTATACTGGCCACAGTTTTATTATTCCAGCCATTAACCTACGATATATTTGATATTAATTCTGGCCAGAAGAGTGTAAGTCCAAACATTTCTTCACAGATTTCTTCAGGCTTCCATGTAATTCAGTAAATGCCACAATTCAAAAAACACAGCCATCACATTCACTAAAGTCTAAAGTAAGCAAATACAGTAACAACTCTGCCGTTGATACTTGCTCTTACCGTGTCACAGACACGCACTCAAAGCCTCCTAAACACCTAAAACTTCATTTAGTGCTCATTCTGCAACCTATACACACCAGATTAGTCACAACTCATACAAGTAGGTTCACTTCACTGCATGGTAGATTTGCATTCACTATATAGAAAATATATGCTAGGAGTTTGATACAACTCTGGGTTCTGTTGATATAGAGCCCTGGTGGTGAAATTCATCCCAGTGAGTGCTCTCCAAGTGGTTCCATAGCCATCACAGCACCATAGGCTGAGATGAGAAAGCTGGGGGCTGAGGTAGTGAGGGGAGCCAAGGATGCACTGACTCAGCATGTACCTTGGACAATCTCCACAGGCAGTGCTCTTATAGCGCCTCAATTACAAACTAAAGCTACCACTTCTGAGAGTTGCAGTTTGTATCTCTGACCCAGCCAAGTTAAATCAAGACAACAACAACAGCAGCCTGTAAGAATATGCAGTTACCAGGGCCGGCTCTAACTTTTTTGCTGCCCCAAGCAAAACAAAAACAACAAAAAACCAAGCATCGCCCCGAGCGCCGCCCCGCCTAAACAACCTCCCCTCCCCCGAGCGCCGCCCCGCCAAAACAACCCTCCCCTCCCCCAAGCACCGCCCCACCAAAACAACCCTCCCCTCCCCCAAGCACCGCCCCAACAAAATTAAAAAAATAATAATAATAAAAAAAAAAACCCGAGCGCCATCTCAAGATTGGCCGCCCCTTAGAAGGTGCCGCTCCAAGCACGTGCTTGGTCGGCTGGTGCCTGGAGCTGGCCCTGGCAGTTACTTTGGACAGAGGGTAGGTGATATTAAGCCCAAAGAGATACTGGCACCAACATTACCTTTTTGATTTCCTCTTCAAATGCCTTTTCCAAATATTTATATCTCCTGATTAGTTTATTAAAGACCTAAATACAAAAACAGATTAAGTTAGAGAGATAAAAACATAGCGTATTTTACAGGTAGGGGGCCAGGAACTAGCACTGTCTCCTGTAAGTCAGTAAAGAACACCCATAATTTATCTGTGATAAACCTTGGAATACAGAATTTTTTTTGTACTACTCCAGCTCTGAGGAGAAAGAAGTAGGGATTAGTGGCTTCTTATGCTTTTATGTCCCATGATACAATTTCCTTTTAGATATGTCCAAATACACTATGTTTCCAGGAAACTAGCAGCTACCCAGTACAACAGGTGCTGTGTGCATTTGTGCAGCAATCCTGTGTCTCACAAGCTACCATGACAAATGTTCTGATTCCCAACCTCTCATCCCTGCTCCCCTCCCCTCCCTTCTCTCTCTCTCTCTCTCTCTCTCTCTCCAATGCCCCTACTTCCCTTTTTACCCCATTCATAGCTCCATGTGCAGGAGTGAAACAATGGGATGTCCCCACTTTGCATACAACCTCTAACAACATAGCTGCCTTGGAAGGCTGGGGGATTGAACTAACAGAGGGGGGTCTGTAATGCCATGATGTTAGGGCTGAATATCTTTAGTAGATGCAGGCTGATTAAGACTTTGACACAAAGTTTTGTAAATTGCTTTATGATCAGAGGGAGAGGGAGAATACTTTACAGTGCTAGCAAACTTATTTTAAAAAGCTTTTCAGGGATAACTGCAAAAAAACAAGAGTCAGTTCTACTGGAGCCTAAACACACACATTCTGATAACTTTCTGATTATTTTAATAGGAGTATCTTAATTCAGGGCCTCAAAAGTTTTGGACTTTTCATAAAGAGCCTTGCATTTCTCCCTCCCCACCGAAAATCCCCTCCTCGCCTCACCAGGTTCTTCCCACATCTGTATGTGTAGGCATACATATCCTTTTCTGGTACATTCAGAGAATAAGCAGAAGGTTTCCCCTTCTCCCCACACTGACATCTTCCTCTTCTCAGAGTTTGTTTTTTCTTCTTATAGGGGTAGTGGATGGCTGGAAAGAGACGGCAGTGGGCCTTTCCCTGTTCTCTCATGAGGGGACATAGGTCTCCTCCCACTAGGGGCTCCCCAATTCTCTCCCGTCAAGATACTCTGATCTTTTCCCCTCAAATCCACTTCTGCCCTCTATTCATGTCTGTCCTCCACTTGTCTGTTTCCCTCACTTCCCCTCCCATAACTGCCTATCATCTGTCCCCGTTCTGTCTCTTCATCCTTTGTTCCCTGTCCTCCCCATCTGACTGCAGCGCAGGTGGAGGGTAACATACTGCTACTGTGGCTGCAGTGGCCTGGGTGTGTTGGGTGTTGAGAGGAGAGAGGTTGAAAATCAGTGCTCTCACCACTGCAGAGCCAGCACCAGGCTTGTAACAGACGTGGGATTCGACTGGGATGGGGAGCTGGTTTACAATAAATATCATGTAATGTTTTTGTCGTTGTTGCAAGGTTATTGTGACCTGGGGGTAAGTGACAGAATCTGTTTATTCCGATAATGTATTTTTAAGAGGCTGTCAAGAGCCTATGACTGGCACTCTTGCTGCAGAGCGGCAGAAAATGAAATAAAGGATGAAGTATGGCCATGTGAAGAGGCAGACTGACATGGAAATTTATAGTTAATTAAGATGTGGAAAGAGAATGAAAATCATGAGCTAGGGTTTTTAAGCTTTTTGCCTTTTAAAAAAATAAGACAATGTTACATATTATGACACAATTTGTAAAGTGGAGAAGTGCTTTGGGATACTTAGGGCATGTTTACACTGGAATTAGGCACCCATAGCTGGCCCGTGCCAGCTGACTCTGGCTAGGGCTCAGGTACTGTTTAATTGCAATGTAGATGTTCGGGCTCAGGCTCCGGCCAGGCTTCCCTTCCACCTCATGAGCCTGAGTCAATCAGCTGACCTGGGCCAGCTGCGGCCATTCTGCAGGACTTTTATTCTAGTGTAGACATAACCTTAAAGTGTAACGATAGGGTCTACAAGGACCAGCTAATGTGCAACATGTTAGTGCGCTTTAGAAATCCTACCCCTGCTACACACACAGGGCTTGTCTACACAGAGCAGCAAAGTGCCATGCAAGTAGTGGCACTACTGGCCATTTAAGAGTCTTCAATTATGCACTGACATAAGACTGGCCTGCAGGATTAAATCATAGAATCATAGAATATCAGGGTTGGAAGGGACCTTAGGAAGTCATCTAGTCCAACCCCCTGCTCAAAGCAGGACCAATCCCCAATTTTTGCCCCAGATCCCCAAATGGCCCCCTCAAGGATTGAACTCACAACCCTGGGTTTAGCAGGCCAATGCTCAAACCACTGAGCTATCCCTCCCCCCCAGAAGCAGACCCTGAGTGTTACTTTAATGGTTACTTTTGCCTTAATTTCACTTCTTCATGCTAGAGTCAAACCTCTGTTTCCTGTTAGTCCAAAAAGAGCTGGCAGAGTCAGTAATGGAATAATTCAGTTATTAAATACAAAATACTAATTTGTTTTGCTGACTTTTGGTAGAACTACTTTCACTGTGCTGCATTTCTAGTCCTTCAAACCTCTTGCCTCTACACTTAAATGCAGATTCTATTGCAAAGCTAAATTTCTCTCCTTCAGATTGATATTTCCAGATGTCATTACCAGATAACATAAAAATCTATCCAAGCTGAAGAACCAAAAGCAATAATTTTGTGTAATAAATATTATGAATAATGATTTTCTTAAAAAGAGAGGTATATTCTTAACAGAGGGTGGAGTGGCTAAACATGTTGCTTGTTAGACAAAATAATTTCACTCCTCCAGGTAGATTTTTAAAGTAGCCTCGCACTTCTCGGCCAACATATGCTATTGAAACTATTCTTGATGCTAGTGCCCTTTGTATGAGTCTTGCAAGGGTTTGTAGATCACCTGAACATATTGGCAGGGATAATGGTTCTTATTCTTTCATGCACTGTATCCAGTGTTACAATAATAATTAGATACATAGATACTATTTACAAAATAACAGATTTATTGTTATTTATTATACTTGGGTGCACATTAAAGAGATTTCATTTTTTAAAATTTAGTTTTACTTAAATGCAGAATTATAGGGTTGCTCATTTTTCTGTAATGACAATACTCATCCTTATTAGAATATTACAGATTATTATGCACCACTATTAGTCATTGTTATTATTTGTCATACTCCACTAAAAAGAGTTACATGATTTGAGATATTCTTGCATAACGTCTTAAGTTTTGTTGCTTATTTTTATTTATTTCACATAGGCATATTTTCCAGCCCTGCAAAATCTCACCCTTGTGAATAACCTTTTTCATCAGATGTAGAGGGCCACTGGCATCAACTGGACTATTGTGCAAATCCCAATTACTTGCATGAGGAAGAGTTGTAGGATTAGGCTTTAAATTTTTCAGTCATTACTCTTATGTACCATGTGTTAATTAAATATTTTATAAAAGGTTTTAGCAAGTTTATAACTCTGTATGTAGTAAAGGACAGCACAAACTAAAGAGAAGAATAGGAAATGACTGATAAGCCTCACAAGAAATAGGATCAAAGATATATGTATGACAGCCCTATAATTGTCTTTTAAAGGAATTCTGACCAGATAATTCTATAAATCATTTTTCTTATCTAATGCTTATAGGTTAGTGGGGACAAAGGCAGATTAGTACCTAACTATACTAAATTGCTTCATAATTAGTCTACCGCCAGGTCAATCTGCAGATTTATCGCTATTATCTTTTCAAATGATTTATAAACAGACTACTATGCCCTGTCAATAATGGGTTTCCCTTCCTACCCTGACCTGAGCATAGTTTCGGATAGTGTCATGATCTTCATCTGCAGAAAATACACAGTGGCTGGTCATCTTGGTCTTGTCATTGTCATCTATGCGTGTCCCTCCAGGGGCTAAAAAGAAGGAGAAAAGCACAATCAAGATGCACCGTTCAGATAAGGCCCCTAAGACTTACTCAAGCTTATAAACTCTTAAGTATCACTGAGTTCAAGGTGGAATGAAAATGGGCATCAGATGCAACACCAAAAAAGAAAAAGAAAAACAGCCAGAGCACTCATCGACTGTGGTGGCAGTTGGCATGTGTAGAGACAGAAACAACCAGGATTTCCACACTATGCCACATCTTACAGACCACTGAGCCTACAGAGGATTGACAGTCATGACAAGAAATCTTGGCTGGCTTTGAGTGGTGAGTGCAGGATGTGGTCCTATGGGGATTACTGGTTGGTGCCAACTACCTGATAAACATACTGGCACCCTTGTGTTAATTTTAATCCCCATTTGCAAACATATTAATGTAATCTTTTCCGAAGAAAACTATTAGCACATCATCACTTGTTTTAGAACTCAGAAGATGCTGCTAACCTCTTTACTGCTTACCATACCTAGCAAGTACATTTAATCTTATTAAAAACTAGCTTTTTGGCATCAGATCTGGTCAGTTATGGATGTGACGTAATAAAGCAACAAGCAAATAGCATAACTATACATGTTTGTGTGACCAAACTCCAATCTGCACGTGCTAGTATTTGCAAGCAAATCAAGGGGTGCATGTAAACATTCAGAGTTTGCACATACTTTTGAAAGTCTAGTTTTTAAGTATGAAGTTACTTTAAAACCCCCTATATATTTAATAACAATAATTGATGTATTTTAAACAGACCATTTATAATTATACTAACTATATCATAGTGAGATACAACATAATAGTAATTTAAGCCATGAATAGGCCTCAGTTCAGCATGTGAACAGCCCCATTGAAGTCAAGCGAATTAGGGTCATAAACATTTTGTTTCCTCTATCATTTTTATGCCGATATATTAATACACAGATTCAGGGGACAGAAGGGAAAACTAACTTTTTTCTAGAGGAAAAAGCAGACAGTGTAAACAACTAGATAAAGTTACGGTGTGAAAAAGGTTATTGATACAGGTTTGTAATCAAGCACCCCAAACAGAATTTGAACATAAAAGATGCTTAAAAAAAAAAAAAAAAAGTGTCTCAGGTAAAATTTATATTGAAAATATAGACCATTATGCTTCAGGAAAATCGACTAAATATAAAAAGAAAACCACAGATTTGCGATTCAGACATGAGGGCTAGGCAGATGATTATTTATTGAAAACTATTTCTGCCTACCAATCTCCCCCCAACAAATGTGTTCAATTTGTGTGTGTTTTTTTAAAAAACATCAGCTCTCTTCTGCATCATTACTATTGACGCCCTTTTGACAGACTGTCTTCATTTGTTTGTATTCCTTTCCTAGTTGTAATCTATAAATCCTCAGTGCTGTCAGGTCTTCAGGATACTCACAAGTTGGAACAGCATTTCTGAATGTCTCAAGTTTGATTTCCCATCCTTATCCTAGGAGGCATGGAACTGTATTTCCAGCTGCTTTTGTAGCTATTGCATGGGTGGGAATGATTAAAGTGGAAGTTTTCCTGGTACATCAAGGGCTAAAATCTGTGCTTCAGCAGTCAATAATGCAGATTATTTGCTCTCAATTCTCCAGTGGCTTTTGGAGTTAGTGACACAGTAGAGTTTTCATCCAATACCATTATGCTGAAATATTTTGAAGTAGATTTGGGTTGGCTCTATATAGCTCATCCAGTAACTATGTAACTGGGATCAGAGCTCATTCCTTTTAGAACAGCCCGCAGGCGGCCCCTTAGGGTAAGCTGATTGCGGGCTGCGAGACATTTTGCTGACGTTGACCATTCGCAGGCACTGCCCCCGCACCCCGCAGCTCCTAGTGGCTGAGGTTCACCGTTCCCGGCCAATGGGAGCTGCGGAAAAAGGCAGGCCACAGGGAAGTGCTGGTCGCCGCTTCCTGCGGCTCCCATTGGCCAGGAATGGCGAACCGTGGCCACTGGGAGCTGCGGGGGGAGCTGATTTTCAGTGGCAATCACACTGCCCGGGTCTGGCCTCCGGTCCCGGGGGCTCCGCTGCTGGCCTGGGGTACTTGCCTCCAGCCCTCTGACAGCTGGGGTTCCGTCTGCCGGCCCCGCTCAGCCTGCTGCCGGCCCCAGCTACCGGTCCGGGGGGCTCTGCTGCTGGCCTCGGGTCCTGGTCGCCAGCCTGGGGCTCTGCAGCTGCTCCCAGCTGTGGCCTACTGGCCCCAGCCTGGGGCAGTGAGGGGTACAGATCGGGGCAAGAGGGGGCGCAGCTCAGCACTCCCACCTTAAAAATTGTTCCAGCGCCACTGTACTGGGATATTTTTAAGTATCCAAATAAGTGCTAGACATTGGAAAACTCAGCAAGGAAAAGCAAGGGCAAGGATCACACTAAACTGATAAGATCTGCATTTTAATTTAATTTTAAATGAAGCTTATTATACATTTTAAAAACCTTATTTACTTTACATACAACAATAGTTTAGTGATATATTATAGACCTATAGAAAGAGACCTAAAAACTGTAAAATGTTTTACCGGCAGGTGAAACCTTAAATTAGAGTGAATAAATGAAGATTCGGCACACCACTTCTGAAAGGTTGCCAACTCCCTGACCTAGATAGATAGTACTGAGGGCAGAGTTAATAGCTTTTGTGGAGCAAAGTGTACACTATTTAACCACATTCCTCCACTAAAATGTTATGTACAGAAATTTTCTAACATCAACAAGATGCGCAAAGTTTACCTAACATGCTGCCAGCTATCAGGATATCAAAGAGCGTGTCGGCATAGCGACGATAATCTAATCTTGAGCCTGTTGAGTCCAGAAACTTGGCTACAGCCTCCAGGTCATTCCCAGCTTCATTGAGGCCTTGGATGATTGTATCCCTGAAAACTGTGGGTTCAAATTTCTCCTTTTCATCTAGGAGAGGAAAAACAAATAACTTAGATTTCCATATTAGACAACAACTGTGATATGGGAGCATAACATATTTCCCATTCTGGTCATCCTATTTCACAAGTATCAGTTGGCTTTTGTTAGTTCTGGGAATGGTACTTTTTCTCTCCCCCCTTGTTTTTCAAAAACTAAAAAGGAACATGCACAACCAACCTTGGGAAAATTTAAATAGAAGAAATCCATTAATGCAAACTTAAATTGTTTATATGTACAATTTTCTATTGCTATTTCTCTTATTAAATTTATTCCCCAAAACACTACTATATATGTTGCTAAATTAGATTATAAAATACAGGCTATGCAAAGTTGCCTAGTTAAAAGTGCTGCAGGAACGTTCATTTTTTCATTTTCTGATGTTCTTCTTTGAATTTTAACTGCAACTTAATTCATGCACTGACATATGCAAATCTTGGGGAAGAGAAAAGATCACAACAGCCAACAAACTCCTATATTCTATGAGCACGGAGGAGTGTGGGTGCAGGGTTACATGGTGTCATCACCCGTTGTTCCCCAGATTTACAGAGAGCAGCAGCTCTTGAAACAGAGAAGTGTGACAGTCAACGATGCATCACCTAGTTCAGTTCCCAGTAGAAAACCTTGATTAAAATGCTCACTTTGACCTTCAGACAGCATCTCTAAGTCAAGGTCCTTAGTCATAATGGATGCCCTTGCAAATCCAGATTAATCTTAGACACATCCACATATACCTCCTATTGCTTCTTCTTTCCTTGATAAACAAGCTGCTAATAGGTAGCCATGTACACCTGAAACCTCCCAGCAAAGCAAGTCCTGATTTACACTCGTGCGCTTTGAATGGGTTACATCTGAGAGCACGTCTACACTACAATCTTATATCGACCTACGTTAGGTCCATTTACAGCCACTGCAGTAATTACTAAAGTGGCTGATGTCCACATTATCCTCCTTCTGTCAGTGGTATGTGTCCTCACCAGAGTGCTTCCACCAACTGAAGAGAAGGAGCGTGGGGGGCGGAGAGCGAGGGCTCTCTGTTCCGTGCATCTTCCCACTGGGAGCCCTGCTGTCTCCCTGCCCAGAGCTGGGGGGCAGCCACCCTTAGCTTCTTACCTCCGGCAGGGAGATTTGCACCTGGAGTCCAGTCGGCTGCCACGCTCCTGTTGGGGAACCGAGAGCCTGGTTGGCGCCATGCTCCCAGCAGGAAGTGAGGAGCCAGAGGGCAGCCGAGCTCCCAGCCAGGAGCATGGAGCTGGGACTCCGGGTGGCAGCAAGACTCCCCAAGGGTAGTGGGGAGCCCGGGCAGCAGCCCAATTTGGGAGCCTGGGTGGCAGCCTGGCTTGGAACAGAGACCTAGCGGACCCCTGAAATTGACAAGACAACCAACAGCTGATGTAAGGGACGCAGTGTCTACACAGACACGGCATTGCCCTAACTACACCGACATAACTCCACCTCCACGAGAGGCATAGGGCACATCCATCAGTGGGACAAGGCTGTAGTGTGTACACTGGCATAATTAGGTCAATGTAAGCTGCCTTACGCCAACGTAACTCTGCAGCATAGACCAGGCATAAGGGTGTTTAAACAGAAACAATCATGAATTTTACATGGCACCAATGTCTAAAACAGGTGACAAAATGCTAAGTCATATGGTCACATACCAGCAATAATTACTTAAGAGTATAATAAGACTCTGCACATGAAGGAAAACACCTCTCATTTACTAATAAGTATGAAGATCTATTAAAAACCTAGATCAAGCAAATGGTTCTGCCATTGCACCTTTAAACTAGCCCTACTCAAACTACACCTCCTATTGGAGCAGGTCCCAGGAGCTTTGGGGCATGTAATGAAAATGCTCTGCAATGGTCTGAGAGGAGTTTCAGTGCAGGTATTGATAATGAAGTAACTCAGTGGGGATCTTGGCAGGGCATTAAAGGGAATGAAAAGAAAAGAGGCCTTAGTGTGAAAGTTAGTGCTCCACGAAAATTCATGGAGAAAAACTGTAGCAGAGTCATTCTGAGCAATCATGCTGCTCATTCACAGATATCTTGAGCCTCCTAGGGTACTTCCCAGCATGGACTATAAAATGCAATCATTTCACCTTAGCGTGTACGAATGCCCAAAACGTTTTTATTTGTGCACAAGAAGCACAATACCAGGAGCAGAATCATGAATGCTACCAAACCACCAAAGGAAGTACAAACTATTCCTCCTTGGGGAAACACAAGAGTATGTTTCAGTGTAGTAGCTGGGTTAGTCTGTGTCAGCAAAAAGAAAAGAAGAACGAAATACTTGTGGCACCTTAGAGACTAACACATTTATTTCAGCATAAGCTTTCGTGGACTACAGTCCGCTTCGTCGGAACTGAGTGTTCCATTCCATGCATCCGACGAAGCGGACTGTAGTCCACGAAAGCTTATGCTGAAATAAATGTGTTAGTCTCTAAGGTGCCACAAGTATTTCGTTCTTATTTTCTTTTTACAAGAGTATGTATTATTCACATGATATCAACAGCATGCTAGGTGCTTTACAGACAGTAATGAAAACAAAGTCCGTACCGCTACCCCTAAGAGTTTTAAACGTATAGATATTTTTTATATTTTTCAGACAGGCAGGTTTAAAAATACCCAATGTCTTAAATTTGGAAGGCTTCACTGTGCCTAGCACTATGGGGTCTGTGGATCAGAGTGCAACACAAACACCACCACCACTAATATTTTCTACAATAGTTTTAAACCCAGATACTTTTCCTGCCTACAAGCCTTCTTCCCATCTGGAACATCCTACTATTTTCTTCTCTGTTGCACTCTAACATGTGTAGGAAGAGGATTTTTTTTTTAATTGCCTGAAGAGTGATACACATCATTAGTGAAATGTTGTTTTCTTAACAACTAATGTTCAGAACATCACTTCTAGGGACAAGAAACTGTCATCATGGAATAGGAACAGCATGTGAAGTTGTCAAGTGCATAATTAGGGCCAGCTAACAATTCGATTCATTTAGTTTCTAGAAGTCACCCTCTTCCCCTCTGTACGTATGATGTAGTAAGCCACATCATAAAATACATTTGAATCTTCCTCTTTAACAAATTAATTTTAACCCTTCAACAAAAGGCTCACAAGCCAGGGAAACTGAATTCATTCCTCCACAAAATCCATCCCGTCCCCTTTCGGACTTCATTTTACTGTATTAGTGTTTATTTTGACTTTCTACTGAACAATTTTCTTCCGAAAGGGCACCTGGATTCCTTTTACTTCACTTCCTCCTATGCTGCAGTTTACCCATACTCACCAACTTTCTGGCTAATAGCATCTGCATGGTTCTTTAGTTTGCCAGACTATGTGTTTCTGAAGGATATATTCCCATTTCCGGTATCACAGGAATAGATCTGGGTCTCATGGGCCTGCATGAAGCATTGCCAATATGTCACTGGGCCCATGTGACACCTACAGTGTTTTATGTGGGCATGTGTTTTTCTAGCCTGGTCAGGCACTGGTGATTTTTCTCCGGATCCTACCTCCTCTCTCACTTCACAGGAGCCTGAAACAGAAGAGGAAAGGAATACTCTGTGCAGTCACATCTATGCTCCAATATAATAGGCTCGTGTATATCTGTGTCATGTGCACAAATCCTGGTCTGATCCCAACTATTGCAGATAGGACCATTGAAAAAAACAGCATTCAGTAGGAGTGTAGGAAAGGCTGCACTGACTAAGAGTTCACTAGAATTCTCCCATTTGTGCAAGTAACCAAATAGTAGAGGCTGGAGTGCAACATTTAGCCACCCCACCCAGGGGAAGCCCAAAGGGGGACTGCATTTCAGGGTATCACACATTGCAACACCACTCTAGTTTCTCCCTGCCCACTCTCCCTTCTCCCACTTTAGTCATTTTAACTCCTGGCAACTAAAGCACTGTTAACAGATGTATGTTAACAATTTCTTTAGTTGCTAGCAGGCAACTAAGCTCTTCAGAGAAGGAACTGCGTCTTCCTAAAAGTCTCCACAACACCCAATACATCTGGAGTAATACAACATAACAGCTAAGCAGGAAGCAAGCTGAGAACCTGCCTCCTGAAAAAAAAAAAAAACAGGCTTCTTCGAGGTTTCATCCTAAAAGCGAGCCACCCAGAATCCAGTCACTTTGGCCTGGCCTACACTACAGAGTTAGGTCAATGCAAGGCAGTTTATATCAACCTAACTCTGTAAGCGTCTACACTAAAATGTCGTTCCTGCCGATGTAACTCACCGGCTACACTGCCTTAGTTTCACTTCCATGAGAGATATTGCACTTAGGTTTGATGTAGTTAGGTCTTACATTGACTTTAGTAGCCTCCAGGAGGTGTCCCACTGTGGCTGCACTGGTCACTGTTTTGAACTCCACTGTCCGATAGCCAGGTACGCAGATACATGCCCCTGCATGAATGCCAACAATGACCTTAAATTCTTTCTTTCTATGTCCCACAGCAGGCTAGCCTCCAAGGAACTGTCATGTTCCCCACAGCTTCTCTGGCAGGGTTGGGAGGTAGGCAGAGGGCAAGGGGAGCCCAAACAGACAAAAAACAGCTGGGAAGAGAGTAGCAGCAATGGTTCCCATCAGGCTAAATCCCTCTTCAGAAGCCAACATGCTAGAGCACCACATGGACAGACCACCACTAATGGCCCTGGCCATTGAGGACCTTGAACTTCATTCTTGGGCCACTTAATTAGGGAAGGTTAGTTTTGCTGAGGACACATGAGAACTCTTAAAAAAAAAAAAAAAAAGCACTAAAAACAACAGTGCCACCAATGAAACGCGCATAGGAGTGGCATAGTAAACCATATATTACAGCGATTAACAGACTATCATAATTTATTGGAGGAGAGCTATTTCTCTCTTTCTCTCTCTCACACACACACACACTTTGCTCACAGTGGTTTCTGTAGTATCACATCCAGTATTACCAATTATTTCTCTTCACAGTCAAAGTGAACTAGCACCATTCCTGGTAAGCAGCCCTTTATTGGCCCAATTCCCAGACTAAATACATAACCTACAGCAGCCAGTGATCTGTAAAATACATTAGGAGATGCATCTGTGCACGCAATATTTCACTAGAATACCTTGGTGACTTTATTTGTGTGGTAGTACTGTTAAAATAGATATTACAGTTATAAGAATGTGTTTAACTTTAGGGAATTTTGTAGGATGCTGCATGTATTAATCCTACTTACCAATGTCTGCATCCCATATTATACAGTAATGTTTAAATATTGGCTCTGCAACATTAAAAATGTTTGCTAAGACTGTAAATCCCACACAGTCAGGGGAGAAGCATTTTACCAAGTGTGAAATGCTAATTTACAACAACAGCTGTTATATCCTCTCCCAACAAAAGAAGGTCTACAGGCACCAGAGAAGCCATTGCGGACAAAAGACTCTATAGATTGCTTCCCCCACACCTCTGAAGAGGGTAACGCATAAGCCTTCATCCTATCACAGCTTGAACACTATGAGAAGGGAATAAAAATACCTGTTGAGAAATTGTTATCCCTATGCTATTTGAACTTGAAGAGGCGAAGATTTCTAAGCATAAGCAAAGGATCTCCAGATGTTTAGTTTGAGTTAGCCCTAAAGGACATATAAAGCTTGCATATTATATCAGCTACTATCATATTTGGAACCTAAGACTATATCTCATTTTTGTGTATGTGTGTACCTGCTTTAGCCTTATAACACTCATTTCTTTTCTTAGTGAATACCTTTAGTTAGTTTATTGTAAGACTGGTTATAAGCATTGTCTCTGGCGAGAGATCTAGGGTGAACTTGACCTGGGGTAAGTGACTGGTCCTTTGGGACTGAGAGTAACCTGAATATTGTTGTGATTTTTGGTGTAAGTGACCATCTATCAGAGAGGCAGGTTTGCCTGGGTGGCAAAATAGATTAGACTACTCACAGGGACTGTCTATGGCTCCCTACTAAGGCTGTTATAGTTTGAGAAGTTCATACTTGTTTATTGGTCGATGAAATCCAAGTATAGAACACACCTCCAGTTTGGGGTTTGTGTCTGTTTCTTGACAGTTTGCCCTGATGTTGGCATCCATGGCCGTGAGCCACTCTAGGCAGTGTGACTACCTTGATAAGTGGCATCAGCATTATTTAGACTATGACAGGGTAGTGGGGTCTAATGGTCAGCCTGCCCGATCACGTGGCATGGTCCTTTAAGAGGTTGGCAGGTCTGATGCATATTTTACACACACACACGGAAGGAAATGTTTCCTGGGGCCAGGACCCTTGCAGAAAGGGTGGGGCAAGGCTCCCCCTCTCGCCTCACTAATTGGGGATGAGCTGAGAGAAGGGGACCAGCATAAAGGCTGCCTCCTCTCTCATAGCATTGCAGACACCAGGAGATAGCAGCAGGGAAAGCTGGTCTGCTGAGAAACCTGAAGGTTTAAGGAAAAGGGGCCAACTGGCGAAGCTAGTAAAGGCTGCACAACTGGCTAATCCACAACCGAGCTCCAGAGAACAGAGCTGGGGAGACTCCTGTGTAAGGAAAACCTGTTGCAGTGATTAATACAACCCAGTTCCCAAGAGGAGAGCTGGGGACTCCTGCTTAAGGAAGGACTGAAAAGGGGTAATCCTGAGAAGGGACCCAGAAGGGTTTCCAGATCAGAGACTGTTTCAGGTGCAGGAAAGCAGTCTCCTGAAGGAAAGAGTCATAGATCCCTAGTTGGACTAAGCCTACAGCAACAAATATCCCTGGGTATATTTGAGCGAGCTTTTACTTGTGCTTATGGCTGTCATTAATAAATGAGACCCTCAGAAGGGAGGCGCTCGTTGATTACAAAGATCTGTCTGGACTTCTTTGTAACCCAGGTGAAGGGAAGTGATACAGGGATCACCTGTGACACCATGCCTGACAGAAAGGGGGCACACTGGGTGACCCCCTCGCCATCACATAAATATAATACTTTCAAAATGTATGGAATCTTGAAAGTAACGAGGGAAGATACTTGGTTATATTTAGACGCATTTAATATTAAATTATTAAAACCCCATATGAAAAGGAATTTATTTTGTGGTACTGTATGTTAATATTTTTAATGTGAATTTTAAAAAAATCAAACACTCTTAAAATCCATAGTCACAGTAAAAAATAAATATTGGAAACAATGTATCAAACTGTTTAAAGAATATTAAAGTTTTCAGACTGTCATCATAAAAGAAAGCACTATGTGCTCATGGGATATTTGAGAGGCAGGAAGTTAGCTTCATTTTAGAAATTAGGGTCCCATTTTGGGGAATTGCATAGATTTGACTCTAAAAACCTCATCAGTTGAAGCTCATTTCTGAATGCTGCTGGTCTTTTAAGAAACCCTTGGTAGCTGTGCTTTCTTAATCAAAAATGTGCCTTTACAGTGGCAGCTTGAAGAAGTGTCAAATCATCATCAACCATTCTTCCTAATATCCCAAATCTTCTGTAATCCTGGTTAAAAACTTGCTCTTCCCAGAGGCTACTGCACACTAATACAAACAAAGCCAAGCGTCTTATATGTAATCCTAAATGTATACAAAAAGCATAAACTTTAGTTACATTAAAAACACTAACAGTATCCTTAACACTGTTGGGAGAATGGTGGTGGGTAAGAGGGGACACCTTAATCCTACTAAACTTCAGTTACTCCATCTGCTCATTTTTTAGTCCTTCAGCATCAGCATTTCAAATGAGAGGACAGCAGGCAATGCTTTATATGACTGTGATAATTCTAGTCACCTTCATGAAGAGGAAAAAAAAATAAAGCATTTATCCTACCCCTCTTCCTAGTTTTGAACCGCTGGCCTGTTAGCACCGGCTTCTGATGCTTATTCATAAAATTTCTGCAAAGGAAAGAAAAATAGTTTAACTACATATATCAATTTAAATCAGAGTATTTATAGGCAACACAGTCACGTGACAGTAAAGCAAAAAAAATTCATAGAATCCAGCAACACTGATGAAAAATTCATGTAAAAATTAGTTTGTTATTTTAAAGACAAACAGTGCTATAATTTTAACATAATTTGATTGAAATTGGTTTCCCTGACAAAGCTTGGGTCATGACAATACTATAAAAATGGAAGCTTTCATTCTACACAGAAATTTACCAGAAAATAATCTCAAAAGTTATATTGTCACAATATCATTTGTTTTGCCTCTATTTCAAGAGACGTAAAGTAGAGAAATTAATTACAGTATTAGATAATGAGTCTTAGGACCAAGAATAATCCTAGCTCTAAGGGCCAGCCATAGGATCTTCTATAGGATCATGATTTGTAAATTGGCATAATCATAATAGAATTTACTGATTTCGAAAATAAAAAACAAAACTAAAACCCAGCAACACTTAAGACTAGATTGAAACCTTATTATTTGATCTGGATAAGGGACAACAGGGTGCTTCACTGGCTCAGGAGCAGACCGAACTGTGATTTAAAAAAGTCACAATTCCTCCCTGAACTGCCCCTCACTCTGAGGAGGGAGTAAATTACTTTACCCCTTTTCAGAGAGCAACTTACTCTTGTCTTGTGCACCCAGTCAACTACTCAGGCGGTCAGGAAGGGGAGCACAGAGGCATGGATCCTCCCACTCTCTGCCACTTCACTACCTATTAGCTTGCAGGGAGAATAGCCCCTGCTGTCCTCATGAGCAGACTAAAAATCTGAGCAAGAAAGTAAGGGGGAACCTCACTCCCCTGCACAGCCAACAAAGGACTGCAATAACCTAGCCCTTAGTGATGAAAAATAAATGACAACTCATGCCTTACTCATGCCCATTGAAATCAATATGGGTTCTACAACAAAGATGTTTACAGGATCAAGTCTTTGGCAAATATTTCTCCCAAACACCAAATATATTTTCCTGCCATATTCAAGTGTTTAGTAGCTAATAAGCAAGTCATGGTTATAAAGAACTGGGAAGAGAAGTCATCGTCTTCCATGTCCCACACAAAATGGTAGCTAGTTTTCCACCGTCAGCAATTTTGTATTTAAATAGATACTTGAAAATCTAGATGGCATTCTATTAAATAATATCAAGCTAGGACAAATATTGGGGCTAAACTACTGGAGAGTATCCCTTACATACAGGCCTCAATGAATGTGAGATTAATATGGCAATTTTAATTAAACCTTTACTCATTTATAATTATTAAATCACATATATTATCTGATGAGCACCACTTCAGTTTTGAGTATACTTCAGTTTTGAGTATATTAGTATAATTGATTTAATTACATAGCTATATTTTGCATAAGCTTCAAATCCTGTATTGTCAAATGAATGCAAATAAGTAATATAGAGTGAATATAATGAAGTTTTATTGCACCTACCAGTTTTCTTATATCTCCCCCCATCCTCCCCACAGAGAAGGTTATTATTTGGACTGGGTAAGCCATTTCACATAATTCAGGGCATAAAACTCTACCAAGATTCTTGACTTGTCTGAGAGCACCCTAAAGTTTTACCTATCGCAAATCAAGTTGTAGTGACAGCCCCCCCCCCAAAAGGCCACACACACACAAGCAACAAGTTTAACATGCACCCACATTTACACACACACCCTCATTTTAGGCCAATTTGATTACAAATGAAATAGAGAAAATTTATTCTACAGCAAATCTCATTCATGCTGCTGGTTTCAAAGCACACACTACACATGCCATCACCTCCTCCTAGGCTGAATCAAGTGAATTCTTGGTTTCACAGCTGGACAGACTATCAATTACAAATTACTGTACAGAAATAAAATCTGGCAGTTAATTGGTTTTCTGTATCCCAGTAAATTAGTTTTTGAACAACCCTCCCAACAATGCTCTAGTTTTATAATCTACTCCAATTTCTGAGATGTCTATCTTTTCCAGTTATAATTAGGGCTGTCAATTAATCACAGTTAGGGCATGTGATTAATGTAAAACATATAAACTCAATTTAAAAAAATGTTTTGATTAATCACAGTTTTAATCACACTGTTAAACAATTATAGAATAGCAATTTAAATATATTATAAATATTTTTGGATTTTTTTCTACATTTTCAAATATACTGATTTCGATTACGACAGAATACAAAGTGTACAGTTCTCACTTTGTATTATTTTTATTACAAATATTTTCACTGTAAAAACAACAACAAAAGAAATAGTATTTTTCAATTCATCTCCTACAAATCCACTCAGTCCTACTTGTTCAGCCAATCGCTATGACAAACAAGTTTGTTTACATTTACAGGAAATAATGCTGCTTGATTGTCATTTACAATGTCACCTGAAAATGAGAACAGGCGTTCATATGGCACGGTTGTAGCCGGCGTTGCAAGGTATTTCCATGCCAGATATGCTAAACATCCATATGCCTCTTCGTGCTCTAAAATTTCAGAGTTTTGTTTTTGAGTGCAGTTATGTAAAAAACTAAAATTATACATTTGTAAGTTGCACTTTCACGATAAAGATATTGCACTACAGTACTTATGAGGTGAATTGAAAAATACTATTTCTTTTATCTTTTTTTACCATGAAAATATTTGTAATAAAAACAATATAAAGTGAGCACTGTACACTTTGTATTCTGTGTTTTAATTAAAATCAACATATTTGAAAATGTAGAAAAACATACAAAAATATTTATAATAAACTATAATTGGTATTCTATTATTAGTTAAAAGTGCGATTAAAACTACAATTAATCACAACTATTTTTTTAATCTCATCATTAATTGCGATTATTCTTTTCATTGTTTGACAACCCTTATGAAGTCACTAGCTGGCCCCTCTGTTGGTTATTCCAACAGTGTTTCACTTTTGTAACTCAGTAGATCAGTGTTTTCTAGTCCAGAGCTATGACTTATCTGGGGTTAGGAAATGCCAGCACACCTGAGAGAGAAAGCATAAAGGGCCAGAAAAGTTTAGAGTCATGATTGGCTTTGCTGCCTTCAAGTTGTAACATAAAAAAGACCCAACCAGTAGTTACAATTTTGCATACTGAGAATATCCTCTCTCTCAAAAACAAATGAACAAACAAGCTACAGTTTTACCAAAAATTAAGAACATTTCAAAGAAGGTACAGTTAAACTGCATAGTCAACCCTCTGGCAATGTACTTGCCTACTTAAGTCCCAAGCAGACTGCAAAGAGCTACAAAAGGATCTCTCAAAACTGAGTGGCGGGGCAACAAAATGGCAGATGAAAGTCAATGTGGATAAATGCAAAATAATGCACATTGGAATACATAATCCCAGCTATACATATAAAATAATGGGGTCTAAATTAGCTGTTACCACTCAAGAAAGAGATCTTGGAGTCATTGTGGATAGTTCTCTGAAAACATCCACTCAGAATGCAGCGGCAGTCAAAAAAGCGAACAGAATGATGGGCATTATTAAGAAAGGGATAAATAATAAGAGAGAAAATATCATATTGCCTCTATATAAATCCATGGCACGCCCATATCTTGAATACTGCAAGTAGATGTGGTCACCCCATCTCAAAAAAGATATACTGAAATTGGAAAAGGTTCAGAAAAAGGCAACAAAAATTATTAGGGGTATGGAACGGCTGCTGTATGAGGAGAGATTAGTAAGACTGGGACTTCTGAGTTTGGAAAAAAGACAACTAAGGGGGGGGAGGGTTATGATAGAGGTCTATAAAATCATGACTGGTGTGGAGAAGGTAAATAAGGAAGTGTTATTTACTCCTCATAACACATGAACTAGGGGTCGCCAAATGAAATTAATAGGCCGCAGGTTTAAAACAAACAAAAGAAAGTATTTTTTCACACAATGCACAGTCAACCTGTGAAACTCCTTGCCTGAGGATGTTGTGAAGGCCAAAACTATAAGAGGGCTCAAAAAAGAACTAGATAAATTCATGGAGGATAAGTCCATCAATGGCTATTAGCCAGGCTATAACCCTAACCTCTGTTTGCCAGAAGCTGGGAATGGGTGACAGGGGATGGATCACTTGATGATTACCTGTTCTGTTCATTCCTTCTGGGGCACCTAGCATTGGCCACTGTCAGAAGACAGGATACTGGGTTAGATGGACCTTTGGTATGACCCAGTATGGCCGTTCTTATGTTCTTACTTGCATTCTGTGAATTAAAATCAAGGATGGTGAATGATATGGCACAGTGAAGCTTAGAAAGTGTTGTAGGAGCCAAGGCTCTCCAGTGAGAAGAGTCCAGCAGTCTCTCTTGTGGAGTGTTCAGGAACTTTAGAGGAGGAGGAGGATGGAGAAAGACAGAAATATCCCTTTACCAACCGATACCATATCTAGAGCACCAGTAAATGCTTTGATAACACTGCCATCAGTGCCTGCAGGTTTTAAGTCTTCTAGCTAATGACCGGCTAGATCTGACATATCTATTTTGCGCATGTAACAACCAATCATTTGTGAAAGAGTTTGATGTGTACAAAAAAAAAATCAAAAAAAAAAAAAAAAAATCTGCATTTCCGTAAGTCTGCTACTAATAGTGCTAGTCATCATAGTATCTCATTTGGTTGGGAAGAAATGTTTGCTGCAATGAGAAAACAAAGTATGTTAATTTCAAGAGGATACAGAAACCTTTCAGCAATCTGGAAAAGAAAACATAAAACAAACCATACAACATGCATTAATTAATCCTATTGTCACAGCCCTTCAGAGCATAAACAAGCCAGCAGACTGGTATTAATACACCTTAACTCCTTCAGTGAAAAAACACCAGATTTCCTTTGTGGCAGCAGAATGGAAAACCAGTCTGCCTTCCCCCCAGTGAAGTAGAGAAGACTTCCCAGCAGCTGCGCAGTCTTCTGTCTTTACATGAATTTCTACTATTGCACATTTTCCTTGTGGTGGGGGATGGGGATCTCTTTTTTTTTTTTCCAGTACTAAAAAACATATTTCACATACCTGAAGGTTGACAATTAGATTTTTAAATGGTTTTACTGGACATCAAAGAGATGCCCTTTAATAGAACCTGGGAACAAACAAACAAAACAAGACTTACCACTTGCGGTAAATTTAATCAACAAAGATTCAGTACAACAGCAGCAACTCTTGAGTAGTTATTAGGAGGAGCATAGGATTTGCCTTGTTCTATATTTAGCTTTAAATGCATTGCGCTCTAAACTGCTTTAGTGAGGGTCAGCCTTTATAAGGTACTCACTAAAGCACTGGCCCGGGAACAAAAGCACTTTCATCAGGAAATTGCAGAAGCACTAGCCTGAGCAAAATCGTTTCTTTCTAAAGAGCTAAATCTCCTATCCATCCACAGTGCAGATAAAGAACATACACATCTTGAATTTTAAGTTGTATACAATGTGCTGCTCACAACAAAATGTACCTATAATGCATAATGAGGCAACAAAACACTCAGGACCTTGAACTTTTACTTAAGATCTCCATACTGAAATGAGCCATTTTCCAGAAGCTCAGTGCCAAAGGAGAGTTCTGTAATTCCAGCTAGAAGGACTCTGACTGGCTCTAGGAGTAGAGAAGTATTGGAGGAAGGAGGAACACAGGAAGTAGTGACTCTTCAGCATGCCTCTCGCACCCAAAAAGTTAGGAATGGCTGGGTAGAGGTTGGGGCACCCAAAAGATCTCTTTGTAGAAGTTAATGCTGTTAAGGGCAGTCTTGATTTCTGCTCCATATCCAAAAATACTTCCAAGACAGGAGAGTACATCAAAAGCAGAGGTAGGCTGCCTGGGGCAGAGCAGGCTGGACAATATCACAGGGCAGCCCATATCACATCCCAGGAGGGTTCCCTATGGATCCTGGGGATAAGCAAGGCCTGGAAGCTCTTCAAACTCATTTCCAAAATCCACTGAACAGTAAAAAACTTTATAAGATGAACCTCACCTAGTGTCCTCCTCCCATGCATGTTAGTATGGATGGCTCTGATATAGCAGTAAGAACTAAAACCTTTTGTAACTCTTTCTAGATCGGGGTGGGCAAACTTTTTGGCCCGAGGGCCACATCTGGGTATGGAAATTGTATAGCAGGTCATGAATGCTCATGAAATTGTGGGTTAGGGTGTGGGAGGGAGTGAAAGCTACGGCTGGGGGTGCGGACTCTGGGGTGGGGCTGGGGATGAGGGGTTGGGGGTGCAGGAGGGTGCTCTGGGCTGGGACTGAGGGGTTCAGAAGGCAGGAGGGGGATCGGAGCTGGGGCAGGGGTGCAGGCTCCGGGTGATGCGTACTTCAAGCAGCTCCCAGAAGCAGCGGCATGTCCCCCCTACGACTCCTAAGCAGAAGCGCGGCCAGGCATCTTTGCACACTGCCCTGTCCGCAGGCGCCACCCCTACAGCTCCCATTGGCCACAGTTCCCATCCAATGGGAGCTGTGGGGGTGGCGCTTGGGGCTGGGGCAGTGTGTGGAGCCCTCTGGCTGCCTCTACGCGTAGGAGCCAGAGGAAGAACATGCCGCTGCTTCTGGGAGCTGAGCGGAGTGGGGCAAGCCTCAGACCCTGCTCCCCTGTGGGAGCTTGAGGGCTAGATTAAAATGTCTGGAGGACCAGCTCTGGCCCCCTGACCGTAGTTTGCCCATTCCCGCTCTAGATATATCTAGGACAGGTCTTTTGTTGCAAAAAGAGATAGCAATAGTTGCTTACATTGTCCTGAAAAGGGTCTGTAAATTTCACAAGTTCAACCCATTTCGCTGTCTCTTTAACCTATTTTGATCTAACATCACATGGTGAAAGGGGCAAAAACAAACAGTTGTAGCTGTTTAGTAGTCTTTAATAATTAGATACTTACAGCTGTACTCAAATGCCCTCGTTGCCTTGAGCCTGCTTACGGGAGCCCTAAATTAACAAACAAACAGTGACAGGCTAAATAGTTCAGATAAAAGAAAAGCAATAAGCTTGAACCAAAAACACAATCTGAGGTTTGGGGTGGGGAAGGGAAAAAAGAGAGGGAGAGGGGAAACCAAAATCAAGAATTAACTTTTAGTTTATCTAAAACCTTCATAGCCCTCTTCATTTTCTGCCAAGACTAGAAGCTGAAATATCTACAAGCCTCAGTTCTTGTAAGATATCAAGCTTAGACTGAAAACATGAAATATTGGAAACCTATTTCCATACTACGTATTTTTTAAAAGGCATTATTTTAGTCTAGTTATCTTAACAGAAGCTCTGAAGCATCCAAGATTCTTCAAACATTATTAATATGCCCAAGATCAAGTTATATGTAACAGTTGGTCCACCGCAGTAAAAATTAACTATAATGACTACAGAAAGTGGTAAATCAATGCCAGGCATTGTCAAATGTGAGAGACTGCTTAAACTCTGCTGAGATTTTGTCCGTCTACACTGGGAATTTTAACAAAAAAAAGTTATCCCCTTTGGTAGGTTGCGACACTAGGTATAGACAGCTTTCTGGTTCCAGCTGTGGTGTTCAACACCATGTTGCGTAGACTTGTGCTGAGAATGTCTGATTGCCACAATGCTAAAAGAGTTGCTGGAGCACCATTAGTACTAGGGTTCTGACTGGCACAGACATTAGCAAGAATTGGAATTCTTTCCCCAGTATAGACAAGACCTATAAGGCATGAGTGCTCCACACCATCAAATTACAGAGAAACAGAACCTCCAACCTATATTTTTAATTGGCCATCTTTAATCTGCATGCGGAAGATCGGATACCATGACTAGGAGATTTCTGAGTCTCTATACTTCTGGGAAATGTATTAAATGTCACTAATCTCTCACCACCACCACAAAAAGTCAAAGCAGCATCTTTTTTTGGTTCCAGGCTCAAATTTTAAGAGCCAAGTAATGAGTTGCAGGACTCCAGTGGCACAAAGCATCACAGAATTGTAGGACCGGAAGGAACCTCGAGAGGTCTTTTCGTCCAGTCCCCTGCACTCAAGTATTATCTAGATCAGTGGTCCTGAAAAATTTGGGGGTCACTCCCCCACCTCGGACACAGGAGCGGGACAAGGACCGGGTATGGGGGCCAAAACTGTGACTGCAGTTGGGGACAGGGAGGGAGCCAGGAGTGGGGCTGGGGCTGGAATTGTGTCCATCGGCCAAGGCTGAGGGGGGGCTGGGAACAGAGCTGCGGCCAGGCCACAGTCAGGGGCAGAGGCTAGGAGTGGGGCCAGATGTAGGGCTGGGAGCTGGGGCCAGAGCAGAGCTGGGGGCAGAGTGGGGCTGCATGGCACTCTTTCCCCACCCTCCATGGGAGTTGGCCCAGCCCCGCCGAGCCCTCCTCCTTCCCCCCGGACATTCCTCCATGTGCCCCTCAGGGGGGCGCACTCCACAGTTTGGGAACCACTAATCTAGACCACCCCTGACAGGTGTTTCTCTGTCATTGGAGATTTTTAAGAGCAGGTTAGACAATCCACAACCTGCCTAGGCAATTTATTCCAGTGCTTAGCTACCCTGACATTTAGGAAGATTTCCCTAATGTCCAACCTAAATTGCCCTTGCTGCCATTTAAGACCATTGCTTCTTGTCCTATCCTCAGAGGTTAACGAGAACAATTTTTCTCCCTCCTCCCTGTATCAAGCTTTTATGTACTTGAAAACTATTTATGTCACTCCTCAGTCTTCACCAGACTAAATAACCCCAGTTTTTTCAATCTTCCATCAGAGGTCATGTTTTCTAGACATTTGATCATTTTTGTTGCTCTTCTCTAGAC
This sequence comes from Chelydra serpentina, assembly GCA_037349315.1. Lineage (NCBI taxonomy): Eukaryota > Metazoa > Chordata > Testudines > Chelydridae > Chelydra > Chelydra serpentina. The sequence goes on from JBAIAC010000048.1 coordinate 26,952,114, forward strand.
TTTCTCCAATTTGTCTACATCTTTCCTGAAATGTGGCACCCAGAACTGGACACAATACTCCAGCTGAGGCCTAATCAACGTGCAGTAGAGTGGAAGAATTATTTCTTGTGTCTTGCTTACAACACTCCTGCTAATACATCCCAGAATGATGTTTGCTTTTTTTGCAAGTGTTATATTGTTGACTCATATTTAGCTTGTGATTCACTATGACCCCCAGATCCCTTTCTGCAATACTCATTCCTAGGCAGTCATTTCCCATTTTGTATGTGTGCAACTGATTGTTCCTTCCTAAGTGGAGTACTTTGCATTTATCCTTATAGAATTTCATCCTATGTTCTTCAGACCATTTCTCCCATTTGTCCAGATCATTTTGAATTTTAATCCTATCTTCCAAAGCACTTGCAACCCCTCCCAGCTTGGTGCAGTCCACAAACTTTAGAAGTGTACTCTCTATGCCATTATCTAAATCACTGATAAAGATATTGAATGAAACTGGACCCAGAATTGATCCCACTTGATCTGCCCTTCCATCTAGACTGAACCATTGATAACTCTCTGGGAATGGTTTTCCAACCAATAACACACCCACCTTATAGTAGCTCCATCGAGGTTGTATTTCCCTAGTTTGTTTCTGAGAAGGTCATGCAAGACAGTATCAAAAGCCTTACTAAAAATCAAGGTATACCACATCTACCACTTCCCCACTATCCACAAGGCTTGTTACCCTGTCAAAGAAAGCTATCAGGCTGGGTTGACATGATTTGTTCTTGACAAATCCATGCTGTTACTAACCACATTATCTTCTAGGTGTTTGCAAATTGATTTGTTAATTATTTGTTCCATTATCTTTCTAGGTACTGAAGTTAAGCTGACTGGTCTGTAATTCTCCAGGTTGTCCTTATTCCCCTTTTTATAGATGGGCAAATATGATGCCATTTTCCAGGTCTCTGAAATTTCTCCCATCTTCCATGATTTTCTCCTCACTGAGCTCCTTGAGTATTCTAGGATGTATTTCATCAGGCCCTGGTGACTTGAAGACATCTAACTTGTCTAAGTAATTTTTAACTTGTTCTTTCCCAATTTTAGCCTCTGATCCCACCTCATTTTCACTGGCGTTCACTATGTTACAAGAGCCGCCCTGAGCAATCCTACTAGAGAAAACAAAACATGTCAGTAAACAGAACACAGCTGTTTGTGCTGTCTGGCAAAGTAGCAGAGATTTAGATTATGAACTAACAAAACCTGTAGGTGGAAAATTCATAAATCCCCTTCAGTAGTGATGAACACATTATCATAAGGAGATGACAGGTTAGAGTGGATGTAGCTGGATGTGATGCAACTATAGTTTCTTGCCAAACTCTTGTCAAGCTTCCCACTGTGATATTTAGCTAGTGTTCGGATTCTTTTTTCCTCTATCTCCACAGTCACATCAGAATGAATTAGTATAGTGTGTGAAGAGCAAAACTCAGGAACACCTTGTACGCAACTTGTATACTCATCACAATTGCCGCCAGGCAGCAACTGCTGCAATTACAGCTATAAAATATTTTCTGTTATAAACATTTTCTTACACCCATAACTTTCTGAGAATTCACCCGGGGGAGGAGGGTTAAACCTTTCCATATTTGATCTCTGTCTAAAGGTGAAAGTTATTGCTAAGTGTGAACTAATTTCACTGCTGTAATTTCACTTACACTACTGTTGTAAAAGTAGCAATGTCGCTCCCTACAGCCAAGAAGTTTCACTGATGCTGGTTAGGAAAAAAGAGCAGCTAGAGATCTAATCCTCTGCTGCTTCTGAGCAAGGGGGTGGGGAGATGTGGGGATTGGGAGGGACTCCCCCTCTCCCATTTTATATCCATCACCTTCCTCTCCTCCCTGAAGATCATTACTCTTCTGGAGCAGCAAAGGGAAACTGCCAAGACCCTATCACTTTCACGGCCCTTTGGGCAGCACAAACTGACCAGTATCCTGTTAATTTCAGGTTTTACAGTAACATGTACAGTATTTCCATTGTCATTTCCTGTCCCACCAGAAGAAAATATAGGTCTTACAAAAGATGCCAGCTCAAGAACACTAGAGACTGGAGAGTTTTATTTAGCCACAGCACAAATGGAACAAGGGAACAGCACTGGAAGCCTCCACATTTACCTTGGCATTGTGCCTGTAATGGCCAGAACTATGGATGAGAGGTTAATGAAATTCTTATGACCACTGAAACAGTAAGTGCCCCATCCCCATAAGCCTAAGTGAAGGTCAGATTCTGATATGCTACTCAGTGTGAGTGAGGGTCTTACTCCACAAGTAACTTAAATGGGACTACTTATGGAATAAGATGCTATTTAACCTGAGAGTACCAGGTCCTTAATATTTAAATTTAAGGACATCTGGTCCTTAATATTTAAATATATTAGTGATCATTATTAATCCTGTGTTTCTCTGCTGGAAAGTTACCTCCTGTGTTATGAACAGATTTTGCTTATTACTGTATAGCACACAAGGCAACTAGATACCGACCTCTACTTTCATATTTGGAAGAGTGCCTCAGTTGCCACTGGATATCATGTTCAGGAATACATTAAGATAGCGTAGTAGCAGATTACAAAATATAGTAGGTACTAAATATAACTAGGGGAAATTTTTTCTTTATTATCAATGCCTGGTGAAAATAAAACAAAGGAGAGGGTAAAGTGTATACCATCATGTATTAGCAGCTGAACTTGAAAAACTGAATATCAGTAATGGAAGTTTTGTCAGAGTCTGATTAGGCACTGATAGAAGATCATTTTGTGAAGATGATGTACTCCTAGAAACTTTTCATTTAGCATTTTTCTCTCAAGAGTTTTGTGCTGCTAGAGGATGTCAAAACAATGTACATTTTGGAATATTACAGTATTTCTAAATAAGATACCTTAACCTAACACCAATCAGGTACAAATTCAAAGCTGGCATGTCCTTCCAGAACAAATATCCCATGGGAGAAAAAGTGGATGAGAGGGGTTGGTATAATTGGGGTCAAATTAGAAAAAAAAATTAAAGTATAGTACTCTTCCAAGCTTCACACACAAAATCCATTCCACTTACACCAGAAGCCACTTAATACATTTTGCAGATGTTCAAACTATGATTTTTCAAATGCATCACTGTATTGTTTAGCCTTAAAAAAATTTAAACAGAGTTTATCCCAGAAACCATAAGGGCTAGAGACTGAGAAAGAGAGAGTAAGATAAGATTCTGGTGAATAAAGCAGCAACATGAAAGAGGTACCAGTATGTTGTACTGCCACATCTTGGCCCAATCCAATTTAAACAAACTTTAACAGAGGAGGTTGTAGGAGAGCTCGTCTATAATGCATTTGGGAGAAACCTATTTTTTGAGTTACTCTATGGTTTTTCTATTGTAGAAGTAATTTATTCAGGAATTTAAAAGGTTTCCAGACACCTGCTAACAAAAGAACTACACCAGCTAGATACGAGATAGCATGAAAGAACTGGGTGGTGAAAGGAAGCACCAGCAACCCCCTAACCCCGACATATACCCACACCACTGATTGGTAAAGGGGAGGGCACAGATTCCCACTAGGGTGCTGTCCCGGGACCATGCTCAAGTGCTTCATCTTCTAGACCAGTCTCTGGCTAGTAGGTTAGGTACCTGATAAGTTTGAAACTCCCCAGCCCCACGCTGGAAGCTAGACCCAGCCCCATGCTGGAAACTAGAAGGATCCATTTTCTCCCTCTATCCTCTCTTCCCAATTCTTGAGTCTCCTGACTACTGGACAGAAGTGGGTTCTGCTACTGTCAGCAACACCAAGCTGCTGGCTGGTATGAGAGAGTGGGGTCCTCTTTTACACTACACATCTCTTCTGCTTTTTTAGGTCCTCCTCCCCAACAAATAGCTTTTAGTGCTCGCCTCTGCTGCTGCTAGCGTTCTCCGGAAGTAGCAGAGTAAATAACATTTTTTCAGTGTCACTGCTGCAATTAATAGCACCAGTAAAACTTATCTGAGAGACTTCACAGTTTCATTTTTCTGATACTTAAAGTTCTAAGCACCAGCAAAGGCAGTGGGACTGTCCATTGACTCAGAAATACAGCATTGTAGTAGTGGAAATCCCATAGGTTGTCTTCAGAATGATAAAGTGCTAGATTAAAAAAAAAAAAAAAAAAAATCGAGTGTAGATTCTTACAGAAAACAATGCCTCCAACTGCCAGGAGAGTTCCCTACTTGTCATTATGTGGATTTTTCAAGCACTAACCATACAGCAAAAGCTCTAGTAGCAAATGATACTCCACTAAAGGAATCTGCCTTCCAGCCTTCTCAGCTCAGCTCTTACCTGTCATGGAGAGAGAGGCATTTTGCTAAACTATTCATTTATTTTTGTATATATAGGTTTCTTACTTGACATAAGTGTGTTGCATACGCTTTTACATGTTTATTTCATCAACTAAACACACCGAGGAAAGAGTTGTTATTAATAGGCAAGACATTCTATGTTCTTTTACGCAGGGAAGGCCTCTGCTTTAATAAAAGCCAACTGCTATAAGCAGCAATGCAAGTTTTGGAGTAGGATTCGCTCTCTTTTTTGAGAAAATGTGCTAGATGAGGCAGATCACCAACTTAAAGTGTTGCTTTTTAACCTCAGGTTAATAAACCAGTTTTGGGAAACTGGAAGTCTAATATTCCCTGGTTAAAAAGATACAGTGCAAGATGTAATCGGCAGTGATGTTGGATGTTATGCATATGTAGAAACTCACTCAGATACTCCAAAAATGTCAGTTCACGTCAATTATGCTGTGAGCAATGTTCACTTGGAAAGAGAAACCCTCCAAGCAATTAACAACACTCCATATCTCATTACCAGTCTCCTAATGCCTGTGGCTATTTATTCTCTCTCATGGTTGGTTGGTTACAATCCAAAAAAAGATAGATATATTTTCAGAGAGGCCAGTAACATTGGTGATACAGTTATTCCTAAAGTCCTTGATATAATATAAACTAGTAAACATTCAGATGCACAGAGACCACTTTATCAAACATATGAAGTTTCTCTTTTCTTGGCAGTTATTGATGTAATTCTGCTCAATACAAGCTGTAAATACATAAGCAATTTTGTGGCAATCATTTGGTAGTTTATGAGCAATCATTCAAAATGAAAACAACAAAACAAAAATAATAATCAGCTATAATCATCATTCTGGGCTAATTAGGTAAATATACTACCTACAGCAGTAGCGTAACCAGGGGGGAGCAGGGGGAGTGGCTGCTCCCCCTGTGAGCAGAAGCGGCACCTTTTTTTAGCAGCACTAAAAAAAGGCGCTGCTTCTTTTTAAGCGCCTCCCCCGTACTTACCCGGCGGCGCTCTGGGTCTTCGGCGGCGGGTACCATCGAAGACCCGGAGTGAGTGAGGACCCGCCGCCGAAGACCCAGAGCGCCACCGGGTAAGTACGGGGGAGGCGCCGCTCCCCCTGCGCTCCGGACCTGGCTGTGCTACTGACCTACAGCATTAGAGCAAATATTAGGCCACCATTTGTCAAATGCAACCACTGTGGTCACATGTGGCCCCTGGGGGTTTCCCTGCAGCCATGGCAGCTTCCTGGGCGGGGGGAGAGGGAGGGGTGAAGCATCAGCCCCTCCCCTTCTTCCCTGTTGCTCCTGTATGCGCTGCCTCTGTGGTGGGACACACAATGCTTAAGGAGCAAGGTGAGGTGGCGAGAAGGTGAGCAGTGTGGCGAGCAGTGGGAGTGAGGAGCCGAGCGGCAAGGTGAGCAGCAGGCGGGGGGGCCTGGCGGAGGCAAAGGGGGTGAGAGGCGAAGGGGGTGAGAAGGCGAACGGCCAGCCAGGAGCAGGGTGAGGAGGCAGGCAGAGGGGTCTGGCTATGAGCGGAGAGTGAGGAAGTGAGTGGTGAGCCACCAGCGAGCGGGGGTTCTCACGGCGGGCTGGGGGATGAGGAGGGACACAGGAGTCGAGCGGCAGGTGGGAGAGTGAGGAGGGACACAGGAGCCGGGCGTGGGGTGAGGAGGTGAGGGGCAGGTGCATGGGCATTGGGTAGAGCCCCCCTTTGGGGAGGCTTGTCCTAACTCCACCCCTTCTGCCTACGCTCCCCTCTCCCGGCAGCAGGACCCCTGAGATCCCCTGCACCTGGAGCCACAAACCCCTCACCCAGAGAAGCCCTGAGCTCCACCCCTTGCGGCTGGAGGAATCCTGGGCTGGCCGAAGCCCTGAGACCCGCCTGCCACCCTCCCCCTTGTCCAGAGGAGCTCCGGGCCAGCCAAAGTCCCAAGACCCCCACCTGCCCGGAGGAGCCCTGGGCCAGCCACATCTGCGCCCCGCCCCCCTCCCCAGACCCAAGCCACCCACCTAGGTTTTTCATTATTATTTGGACTTCTATTATGTCAAAGCATTTTTAAATTACTTCAGAATTGTTGTATAGACAACCACTTTTACCAAAAAAGCAAAAGAAACAATAATAAAAAAGACAAGAATGTGCAAAGCACCTTATTTGTGTTTCTATTCTGTTAGGTCCAGTAACAAACAGAGATAACTGTGCATAATTTTTGTTATTGAGTCTGCAAAAAACCCACCAAAACCATACATAAATAAGTTACAATGATTTGGATGTATATATGTGCATATTACTTTATTAACTTTAGGAAAAATAAATAATTTTAGGAAAAAGTGTCAGTGCAGCCACCAGGAAGAGTTGGTGGCCGCACCCTGAGGCCACCAAAAGAATTGTTGGACAGAACCCCTGTATTAGGCACAGTGCTAACACTTGCAGGTCACCTGCTCACCTAATAAAGCAATTTCACCACCTTCATTTAGATGGCAAGTAGCCCCATAGCAGCCCATATTTTAAAAGGAACATTGGTGGAGGGAAAAGAGGGGGTAAAAATAGATAGAAGAAACAAATTCTCATCTTCTCAGAGATTCCTCATCCATCAAAATTGGATTTGGATCTCTTCCTTTTCTCCACCACCTTCCTCCCACAAGCAAAATTCTTCATGGAGGCAGCTGATTTTGTATTCTTTGCATATACAAAACTGCCATTGGGAACAGGAGTTTTCAATGTGAAAAGTGCACTGCTCGGGCACCTGGAGTGTTGTTGGTGTCAGGAATATAGAATCTGGCCCTCATTATAGCAGAATCTCTTAGTTTGAAAAAGTTACTCAAGGAGGAGCTCATTTTTACAGATGTCTTAAAAAAATGCCTGTTAGTAAAACATCAATAAAAGTAAAACACACGCCTTAAGAAATGTTAAGGTGATGTTCCAATCATGTAAATGTATACTTGTTTAGCCTTCCACACATAAGTAGTCCCAACAGAAGTAAGTAACTCACTGAAGTCAATGCAGTTAGTCTGAGTTTACCCCAGAGTAAAACAGATTTTGGTTCATTCTGATTAGAATAATGTCTGTGTTCCTCTTCACTCACTCTTTATAATGATAACTATTTTCATGAAAGCAGAATCTTTATTTGATTTCATGTGCTCCTGCTGCTCCACCTGAAAATAATCAGCAACCAGCTGATGTCAAACAGAGGGTTATAACTTCAGCTAAGGATTAAGCATCAGGAGCAGACAAACTATAAAGACAAAAGACCTTGTTTTCATGCATATGCATTCTGTAAGAAGACGAAGAAAAATTAATATAGAAGACAATGTATATACAAAATTAGATATGCTTTTAACCAATATTTATTTCACATTTTTCCATGAAGCATCCAACCCCTAAAAATACCTTTCATTAAAAGACTGTAAAACAACAATATAAGAAAAGATACCATAAGTATTCTTCATAGAAATTGTAAGGTTCTGATATATGTAACATTTGCTAAAACAAAGGTTTGCAACAAAAGAGACACTGTGTTGGTATTGGAAATGTCAAGACAATGCAGACTTTAGGTGGATCCCGAACACGTTTGATTACAGTATCTGCTTTGCTATGCTGTGCATGGTAAATAGTTCCTTGTGTTATTTTTCCTGTGGTGTTGAAAATTTAGTTCCATATAACAGCCACAGAAACATACAAAATATTACACTTTCTCTGTAAAATTTTAAACTTGAATAATCCAGTTTCCATTTATTAATTTTTTCCCACACTATACCTGGACTAAAATTTAATTCTAGATTACATTTGTCCAAGAGCTTAAATCTACAAACCTAAGATCATAAATGTGAGATGATTATTATTAATACAGCCATATAAGGGTGTCAGGCACTTTACAAAACAAGTAAAATACATCATCCCTAGCCCAAAGAGTTCATAATCTAAGGCCTTGTCTACTCTCCAACTGCTTTGCTGGCATAGCTACACCAGTATAGTTATACCTGCAGAGCCACCTAGTAGACACAGGTTATGCCAACAGAAGGCATTTCTGATGGCCTAATAACACCATCTCCCCAAATGGCATTAGCTTCCCCAACAGAAGCACTCATCTGTCAGCATAGCTGTGTTTGCACTAGGAATTTGGCTGGCAAGGGTATGTCAGGTAAGGGATGTTGGGGTGGGTTTTTTTGTTTGTTTTTAAAATACCTCTGACTGACATAGCTATTCCACCAAACTTTGTAGTTATACCGATCCTAAGTTTAAACAGCACTATAAGTGATAGGAACAGACAAATGAAAGGGAGGATGACGGTGACGATGATTAAATCATGCATTAGCTTTGCTTTATTACCCATGCATCTGATAGATATTTGTGAAAAGCAGAACTATTTATGAATTATTTTGATTGTAAATACAATCAGATCATACATTTTGTACACAGTATACTACATTAATGTGACTGAAATTTCAGGTTAAGAAAGAGTTTTATACTTTGAAGTCAAATAAAATAGCAGTGTAAACCTTAAGAGCTAGAAGGCAGAGTGATTAGCATGACCCTTTTCTAATTTGTATCTGCTTTTCTGTATTACTGACATGCAGTAACAGTGCAATCAGATTAAAAACAAAGCCAACTAGTTGTGGCATAGTGTGCTGGGTCACTTTACAAAACTGTCTGGGTTCTCCAGAACTGTGTGAACACATACACATTTTAACTATCACTATTTCACCTACACAAGTGCGAGCTGTGCTATAGGCAAGACTGGAGCAGGGTTACTGGATGTGGTGGCATGGGTCATAGCTTATCACAAGATAGTGAGAGAAAGAATAAGTCATTTACTGACAATGGTGTCTCCTGCAGCAGTGAGATGGAGAAGTGGATACCTGCACAGTTCCAGTGCATCAGCTACCTGACTCCGCTAAAGAAGGGAGTAGGTTTGGGTCTAGAAAACTACTAAATAAAGCACTATGTCACTAGAACAGAACTTATGAGCAGGGTCCCATGCCACAGCAACAGAATTGGCCACATAATTGTTCTTCAGCATGAGCTTTTGCTTTTAAGTTATATCTTATATTTAAGGTTGTGAAGAAAGCCTCCCCTCCCAAACGTGAACCAAAATTAAGTTTTTCCATGTGCGCAGACTGAAAAAGTATTTGAGAAGTGTGAATCACTGAATTAATCTAAGTTGTGTTATTTCTGAAGCCTAATTATGTCAGTCTAAAATGTCAAGATTACTAGCTATGTCATTGCTAATCATTTTAGCAGATATTCAGCTACTGTAATTATCTCTCAGTCCTAAACCACATCTCAACCCTTCTTGTGGGTGAAGAGACTTAGTCACCTACTCAGATGCTTAGATCTCCAGTTTACCCCCAACAATTTCTACATAGCTACACATGTATAGTTATTAACTATATACAAATCTGCAGCTCACTGAAAATTAAAAAATTAGGGGCAGAATAAGAGAAATGAACACAATCATTAACAGTAAAACAGTCAATTTTATATTATTAATTTCAGTAAATATCTTCGTTTTTTAGTTTACCTGAATCATTCATACAATGTGCAGTCTGCCATATTGGAAAGCTAAAGAAATCCTGTTCCACTTACCACCTGATATGCTGAGCCTTGACTATAAACATGAAGTCACCAATAACCCACTCCCACACACCTGCAGAGGTCTAGACTTATGTGGGTAGGGCTACCAATTTCTCCCCCTTTTCCCTTGTGTCCTCTGAACAAATTATGTATTTGATATGGTCTATTTGCCATATTCCTGGAGTTTACCTTTACTGTCAACTAGAACCACCCCTAAGTATAAACCCCACTAATCTGTCTCCACATCTTTCCCATTTTCTAAAGGTTTCCCTGCATGACCTCTCTGTTCCTAAGGTTTTCACTGCATGACTTTCCCAACCCTAATTCCTTCTTCTAGCCAGGGCTAATTCGCCCTCTTTTATAGCCTGGTAGGAGCTAAAAAGATCCATCTGCTAGCATGACTCATCACTTAATTACAATGCACCTTTATGCAAGACTCAACTATCTGATATCAGGATAACTGAGTTCAGGAGACCTACGTTCCTATGCATAAACCTAAAGTAGATCATCCTGTTGCAATGAATTTAAAGATGTTCACTGTGTGAAAGTCCTTTTTAAGAAGAATTTCCAACTTCCAAAGCTCTATGAAGCATAGAAACACATGGCTGCCTATAAGCAAGATTTCTATCATGCGGTAAGACTCACTACCAATTTATTTTTCCTGGCAGAACTTTCCTGTGTTCTTGGGAACTAAAAATCAACAGAAGAGTAATACAGTATTTAAAAACTTTCACCAAGAGCTTCCTATGTAACATATAAATAAAAGTTACTATATGAGAAGAGCATATCCCGGATCGGGAACAAATTGAACAAGAGAAAATTGCAACATTGTATACCTACAAATCATTAGTTTTCTTCTTGCACATCTCATCTAGCTAGCCCATCATCTAATTATTTTTATTCTGGTTAAGTAGTAAGGCCCTGATCCTGCAAAACTGAACCACACGGACAGATGCTTGCCCTCTTATGGATCCATTGCAGGACTGAGGCCTAAAATCACTCTATTCTTATATCAGTTATGTACACAAATACATAGCATCTCTTCATCACACTTACCCTGTTCCACCATACCCCAACTTAAACAAACAATTATATAAAAAGAATCTGTACCACATACTGACTGTAGGGTGTGTGTGTGTGTGTGTGTGTGTATATATACATATCTCTATATAGATGAGATATAAAATGTATATTTTTTCCCAGAAATAAACTATGTGGAGCTATATAGCACAAAACACATTTCCCTGGAATATTTGTATCCCCAGCAAGTTCTTAAGTTAACTACTTTGTCTGTTTTATAATAGAGCAAAGCTGCTGAACCACTTAAGGCCAATAAACATGTTTCATTTGAAACTAGAAAGTGTTCACCCTGATCCCTGCTTGTGGTACACAAGAGCCTTGAGATGCACTATTCTGACAAATATAATGGGTATGTCCCAGGGTCTATCCTTAGAGCAATCAGATTGGCTTTCTGACATGTGAATCATGAAAGAGACCAAAAAAGCAATGTGATTTTGACGGGTATGGTACAACAAATTTAGAAGTGGCACTATTACTGGATATTTCAGTTGCCTTCGGATGGATAATCAGTATTTCCAGAATAATGAAAAACAATTGTAACAAATTGGGGAAGAAATCATATTTTTCAGTGATCACTTAAGCATTCAAGCAAATTGTATCTCTACCCAAGCCCATGTTTAAATTATTCACCCACATCAACCCTGAGATGAAATATATGGTATCTCTGACAGCTCAGTATGGAACTGTTTTTATTTGTAGGCTTTAACACTGAGGCAAACATAGATGACAGTTTATTGCCTTCAGTGCAGCATAAATAAGGGTCCTTAAATCTGAGCAAGCAGAATGAAAATTCTATGAACAAGCTGAGAAAACACCAAAAATAAAGAGGAAAGCTGATCTTGATAATCACTCAGTGCACAAAGCAATCCTAAATAGTCATTGATAAGGTGGATAGAAAGCTGGCTAGATTATCAGGCTCAGCAAGTAGTGATCAATGGTTCGATGTCTAGTTGGCAACTGGTATCGAGCGGAGTGCCCCAGGGGTCGGTCCTGGGGCCAGTTTTGTTCAACATCTTCATTAATGATCTGGATGATGGGATGGATTGCCCTCTCAGCAAGTTCACAGATGACACTAAGCTGGGGGGAGAGGTAGAAAAGCTGGAGGATAGGGTCCAGAGTGACCTAAACAAATTGGAGGATTGGGCCAAAGGAAATCTGATGAGGTTCAACAAGGACAAGTGCAGAGTTCTGCACTTAGAACGGAAGAATCCCATGCACCGCTACAGGCTGGGGACCGACTGGCTAAGCGGCAGTACTGCAGAAAAGGACCTGGGGATTACAATGGACGAGAAGCTGGATATGAGTCAACAATGTTGCCAAGAAGGCTAATGGCATATTGGGCTGCATTAATAGGAGCATTGCCAGTAGATCGAGGGAAGTGATTATTCCCCTCTATTCGACACCAGTGAGGTCTGGAGTATTGTGTCCAGTTTTGGGCCCCCCACTACAGAAAGAATGTGGACAAATTGGAGAGAGTCCAGCGGAGGACAATGAAAATGATTAGAGGGCTGGGGAACATGACATGAGGAGAGGCTGAAAGAACTGGGCTTATTCAGTCTGCAGAAGAGAAGAATGAGGGGGGATTTGATAGCAGCTTTCAACAACCTGAAGGGGGGTTCCAAAGAGGATGGAGCTAGGCTGTTTTCAGGGGTGGCAGATGACAGAACAAGGAGCAATGGTCTCAAGTTGCAGAGCGGGGGGGGGAGGGGGGCGGGTCTAAGTTGGATATTAGGAAAAACTATTTCACTGGGAGGGTGGTGAAGCACTGGAATGGGTTACCTAGGGAGGTGGTGGAATCTCCTTCCTTAGAGGTTTTTAAGGCCTGGCTTGACAAAGCCCTGGCTGGGATGATTTAGTTGGGGATTGGTCCTGCTTTGAGCAGGGAGTTGGATTAGATGACCTCCTGAGGTCTCTTCCAACCCTAATCTTCTATGATTAAGGACCTGATCAAGAAAAATAAAGAGTTACTTACATGTAGAGTAACAGTTGTTCTTTGAGATGGGTTGCACACCTGTACATTCCACTTTAGATGTATGTGCTCCCAATTCACTCCACTCACTTTTCCCAGTTGTACCAGTAGGCAATGCATGTGCCGCCTCTTTCCTCGTGAGCCCCTATGCCTGACTTGCTCTTAGCAACACAAACAAGCTTACAGTATTGGAAAACTTCTTCTTCTACTTCTAAAAAAGCATCTTCTACTTCTAAAAATGTGATAAATGATTCCTAAACTGTAATCTGTGCTGAAGCACTAATGTCGACAAATCTCCCTACTAACGACATCTGTTCTTGACGACTTATGTCCGGAGTGCAATCTAGAATGACAGGAAAATATTTTGCCAAAGTAACCAATGAAACAATTTTGTCTCTCACTTTATCACTCATTAGCATGATCAGTTCATTTTGAATTCTTGGTCCCAATGTGACATAACTTATAAGGGTGTTTTTTAAAGAAATAACTGTTTAAATTATTGTCAGATTATCAGAAATATTATTTAAAATAACTAATATAGGATAGCCGTGGGTCTGTGACCTTGAGCTACTGTGAAGACACCTCACAGGGTGCTCCACCCTGACTGAGACACAGTAGAGTTGGAAACCCATGTCATTTTTACAAAGCCACCTTTTAGTTTTAAATGTATATTGGGCATCAGTCTTAATGTTAGTTACAACTCTATATCAATCTTATACTGTAAATAGATCAATAGCATTATCCAGTTTAATAAGCTGGGTTTCCAAGCAGTGGGAAAATATAACCCTAGTTTTATTCTTAGGTAAAGCACAAAGTCAGCACAGAATCATCTCAACTAGATTAAGGTAGCACAGAAATGTTACAGAAGTCCTATTGTGCCTTATTTTTGTTTGGAAAGACTGTAGCAATAACAGCACATTTTGGGCACTGCCAGAAATACATGATAAATCACTGCCTCTAAAGTTCCATCAAAAACTGACATTTTCACAGCTCTAGCATGATCTGCTGCACAGATTTTTCACAAGGAAGTGTCCCTGGCCTTTTTAGCTCATATTAACCATGTATTTACTTTATGAAAGTTGGACAAAACATTGTGAAAATGTAAGACATTGACTGCCCAACCTCTGGGCTGGAAAAAGCTATACTGACTCACTGGGGGGGAAAAAGCAAGAGACTCTTAGTACAACATATGGTCACTCTATACACTAGTCAGGAGATGAGCATATTACAGTTGTTGGAGGGCTCTATTTAGCAGTAACAGGGCTATAGGAAAGCTAGTCAACATTTTTTTGTTTCTCTGATAAAAACTGGCCAACTCCCTGCCCCAAACCAAACTTGTCACAAATAATTGTCAACAACTTAATTTTCTGGTTTTGGCTAAGATACTGATTCTTTAAAAAGAACACTGAAATTGGATTCAGGATTGTTAGCAAGCATTTCTGGCGAACAAAGTTGTTAAATGACAATCGAAATGACAACACAGTACTGCTTCCATGCTTGGCTTACCCTCCCCCACCCCCCAGCTTGCTGGTCCAACAGCTGTAGTAGAGGAGAAGATAGGTGGAAAGCTGCAGGACCCCCAAATCCACCTCTTGGGGTGCAGAGTGGCAACAGCAGCAGCAAACCCTCAGGTCTGATCACACACCGCTGGACGCCACTGCCAGCACCATGGTGAAGTTAGCACAGCATCCGATATCAGAGATGGGGCACCCACGGAGCCACAGCAGCCAGCCCTGCACAGCTCCCCCCAGATAAGATGGATCGCTGCCAGCCCAGGGGAGAGATGCACTCCCCAGCTAGAATGACCAGATGTCCTGATTTTATAGGGCCAGTCCCAATATTTGTCTTGTATAGGCACCAATTACCCCCCACCTAGGGTGACCAGACAGCAAGGGTGAAAAATCAGGCTGCCGTGTATAACTGCTACTGGTAGCACATTCCTACGCAGAGCAGTTTAATACACTACACCCACAGTGTGTGGTGCCCCAGACCTAGTGGTGCCCTATGGCTAAGGACGGCCCTGGGCGGCTGCCACTCCAGATCAACCTCCCCTGGACTGCTTCCTACCTTCCCAGTTTTCCCTTCAGTTTGAGGTGTGGCTCCAGCCTTGTTTACACACAGACTCAGTAGTTCAGGGCTTCAGCTGTGCAGGATAGGGATGCTTCCCAACTCACCCTCAGAGTCCAGTTGCCCCCTCACCCCTTTAGTCAGGGGGAAGAGGAATCCAGGCCGAGTCTTACTCATGGTCTTGGACCTTCCCCGGTAGATTGCTCTGCCTCAGTGACTGCAGCCAGTCTCTCGTCCATGCTGCTCCTCCCTCCCCCACTGAGCTACCAGAGCTCCTTTTTAAGCAGGTCCTCCATAGGGAGCAAGCCCAGCAACTGCTGAGGGGCAGGGCTTTGTTGGCCCAATACTGTTCCTTAGTGTGGGTCTGTAAATTCCATCACACTCCTCCCATCCAGGCTGAGCACTGGAGGGTCAGCTTGCACGGATGAGTCTTATCTGTCCCATGAAATGAAATCCACATTCTTCTAGTCACGTCCCACTCGATACAGTACCTCTAACTTGTACAGTGGCAGTGAGAGGTACCAGCATACAATCCACAGGTTATGGTCGTTCAGGGCACTCAGTCACTGGAGGGGTGCGTGATCCGTTATGAGATGGAATGGCTGTCCCCATAAATAATAGCAGAGTGCTTCAATGGCCCATTTTACTGCCAAGGCCTCCTTTTCTATCATTGAGTATCAACCTGTGGAACTCCTTGCCAGAGGATGTTGTGAAGGCCAAGACCATAACTAGGTTCAAAAAAGAACTAGATAAATTAATGGAGGATAGGTCCATTATGGCTATTAGCCAGGATGGGCAGGAA
This sequence comes from Chelydra serpentina, assembly GCA_037349315.1. Lineage (NCBI taxonomy): Eukaryota > Metazoa > Chordata > Testudines > Chelydridae > Chelydra > Chelydra serpentina. Next base: position 26,967,947 of record JBAIAC010000048.1, read on the forward strand.
TGGTGTCCCTAGCCTCTGTTTGCCAGAAGCTGGGAATGAGCGACAGGGGATGGATCACTTGATGATTACCTGTTCTGTTCATTCCCTCTGGGGCACCTGGCACTGGCCACTATCGGAAGACAGGATACTGGGCTAGATGGACCTTGGTCTGACCCAGTAGGGCCATTCTTATGTTCTTCTGAGTATGCCACTTCCCGGGGAACAATTTGCAGCTGAGGTAAAGGATTGGGTGTTCTTTTCCCTTCACCTCTTGGGACAACACGGCCCCCAGACTGATGTTGGAGGCATCCGTCTGCAGGATGAAAGGTTTCAAAAAAATCAGGGTGGAACAGGATGGGTTCCCGACATAGTTGATCTTTTCACTGGACCTTCTGGGGGGGGGGGACGGGACGGACTGCATCTTTCACCAGGTCCATCAGCGGAGCCACAATTGTGGCGATATTAGAGATAAACCACCTATGACAGCCTGCCAGTACAAGGAAGCACTATGTGGTAGGTTCGGGCCAATCCTACCAATGGCCACAGGCACACGCACACACCCCTCCACTGTATATCCCAGGTACATCACCTTTTGATTAGGTAGGTGGCATTTGGTGGGGTTAGTTGCAAGTCCAGCACTTCTGAGGGCCTGCAAAACCAGTGCAACGTGTTTTAAATGCTCATTCTAGGACTTGCTAGAGATGACGATGCCATAGTTGTATGCAGCTGCATACTCACCATAAGGCCAAAGCACTTTGTCTATAAGCCTTTGGAAGGTGGCTGCCGTGCCATGTAGGCCAAATGGCATTATCTTAAACTGGTACAGGCCAAACAATGTCTAGAAGGCCATGTTTTCTCAGGACTCTGGAGTCAACGCGATATGCCAGTAACCCCTGGGTAGGTCAAAGGTGGTGACATACTTGGCAGCCCCTAACCTCTTGAACAATTCATCATTAGGTGTCAACCTAGACACCGCACTGACCTTCCAGAAGTCTATGCAGAAACTGGTCAACCCATCACCAATATAGGACTTCACCACTCACTGTGTGACTCTTCAACCACCCCAAGATCTAACATAGTATAGAAGGAATTGTAAGCTATTTCCCACATGCACCTTGGCAATGACTGAAAGTTCTCTCATCCTTTTCCCCGTTTCGGTCTGTATGTGATGGAACACCAGGTGAGTCTGTCCCAGAACTGCAGAAAAGACCGGGTGAGTTTCTGGCTCTGCCACTTTAGCTGTCTGCAGGAACTCCCAGATACATATTCCCTTGTTGTATGCTTGTGTTTGCCCCTGTTCCACCTTGGCTAGATTTTCGCATACTCCTCTAAAGGTCTTTAACTTCTCTCAGCCACAGCACATACTGCACCGAGTTCCTGACCTTGGAACTTAGTTCCTTCCACATCTCCCCAAGGAGGTCTAGTACTCTCCTCAGCTGTCTCCCATATAATAATTTGAATGGAGAGAATCCATTCTGACACCCGAGGGACTTTGGGGATGGCAAAAGGAGTGATGGAAGTAATTGGGAACTTCACAATTGGAACAAGGCCACTAACTTCTGCATACTTTTAAAGGGCTTATAAAATCTCTCTACCAGCAAGTCAGATTCAGGGTGGTACCCTGACCTTCTTAAAGCTTTTATCCTCAATAGGCTACTTGGTTTCTTCATAAGTTGGGACAAAGTTGGTGCCCTGATCTGTGATTATCTCCTGAGGGATCCCCACCTGGTTGAACACTTTCATGAGCTCCAGGGCAGTTGCCTTCATGGAGCAGAGTGGAATTGTCTCAGAGTACCTCGTAGCATAAACTATATATATTTTCTCTCACCTCTAGCTTGAAGTATGGCCATTGTTTCAGGAATAGAGATTTCAGCAACTCGCCATTGACCCAGGCGTCCTGTGAGTAGGCTCTTTCCAACTTTGGGTCATTTCTTTGTTTTTCAACAAAACAGAGATTGTCAGAAAACATGTCAGTCGTTGGTGGCTCACTTAATTCCTCCTATTTGTCCCCTTTGGGGAAAGTCCATACCACGCCATTCTAGGCAACATCCATGGAGGCTGCCGTTCCTTCTCCCAGATATTCCTTCTCACCTATGCTTGCTGTGGCTCACGGCTCTGTCGTCTCTCCATCTCTGGTGTTGGTGTCACTCCACCCCAGAGGTTCCCTGTTCTCAGACCTCATCAGCTACCTAAAAAATCTCCAATCTTGCCTGATTATCACCATCCTGCATAGGGAGTATGACCAGCAGCTGCTGAAAGGCATGGCCTTCTTGGCCCAATACTATTCCACCACTCCTTGTACCTTAGTGTGAGCTCTGGAAACCCCATATCAGAGCTTCTCAAATTTAAAAAAAAAAAAAGGCACAAATCCTTTTTAATGGAAAGTGGTAGGCAACCTCAACAAAAGGGGTCACTGCCAGCCCACCCTCACTTGTCAATTTATTTAGAGCACATTTACAAAGCAGATAAAGTTTTTTGTTTAAATTATGAATGGACGAGACTATGACAAAGCATAGCAATTCAAACAGTCCCAGCAACTAAAAACTAGTGGACAGAAGAGAGATAATCTGGAATATATGGGTACAACAAAACAGAATCCACAAGCACTTGTATATTTATTATAACAACAGCAGCAACAAAACAAGACATACGTTATACATCTATGGACTTCATTGATTTTTGAAACTCAGTGAGGCAATTCACACCACTGAAACAATGGAGCAAGATTTAAACACCACAAAAATATGTTCAAATAAAATGATAATGATCTTACTTGCACCTACCAATGGAAGAAAATTCAGTTGGTTGATTAAACACTCTCTTAAAAGATTACCTATAAAACAAACAAAAAAAAGAGCACAAACTCCATTTGTCTTGAAAATTCTTAAGAAACCTCAAGAGAAGAAGAGAATTTACTTTCCTGTTTTCATGAAACTTCTCGGGTGACTAAGGCTATGTCTACACTACCACCTATGTCGGCAAAACTTATGTCACTGGGGGTGAAACACCCCCCCCCACCCCCAAGCAACATAAGTTACACCACCATAAGTGCCGGTGTGGGCAGTGCTATGTTGGCAGGAGAACTTCTCCCATCAGCATAAAGCAGCTACACAAGAGATTTTACAGCAACGCAGCTGCATCAGTACAGCTGTGCTGCTGTAAGATCTCTTGTGTAGACATAGCCTAAGAAATGCATATTGGAAGCTCTCTGAGCCCTCAGTTAGAGGAATGGAGAGTTGGATCCTTAACAAAGAGCACTTTTTCCTTCAGTATTTTAATGGAGAAGGTTCAGAGAAGAGCCACAAGAATTATTAAAGGATTAGAAAACATGCCTTATAGTGAAAGACTCAAATCTACTTAGCTTGTCAAAGAAAAAAGTTAAGAGGTGACTTGATCACAGTCTATAAGTACCTACACGGGGAACACAAATGCAGTATTAGAAGTGTCTTCAATCTAGCAAAGGTATAACAAGATCTACTGTCTGTCTGTAAGCTGAAGCTACACTAATTAAAAAATTGTGCCTCATTTTAAGAAACAGTGAGGATAATGAACAATTGGAACAACTTACCAAGTGTTATGAAGAATTCTCCAACACTAGCAATTGTTTAATCAGGATTGGATGTTTTTCAAGATATGCTCTAATTCAAACAGGAATTAATTCAGGGAAGTCCAATGCACGTACAAAAGCAGCATTTGTAAATTGTTTTTTATAGTTAAATAAAACTACATTTAATGTGCTGTATACACAGGAAATTTTTAACATGTTTTGCATCTAAAACTAGCTGATTTATTAAACAAAAGAAAGTATTATCTGTAGTGAATGGATTGAACTGAATGTTTTTGGTCACCACGTCCTTCAAGATTTTAGAACTACAAATCTCATCCTCTCAACTGTAAAAAGCTCTGTAGCTTTTTCAACTCTCAGTTTCTCAACTTTGAATGAACTAGTTATTGAACTGAATTAGCTAAATAAATTGAAATGAAGACGATAATCTCTGTACACTTGCAGAAGAGGGTACTGTTGTCTACAGCTGGTTTAGCACTTCAACACACTCAAGCCAGGTGCTTAGCCAATGACTTCCATCAGCACAGGAGGGTGTCTTTAAGGTGCCACTGGACACCTTGTTGTTTATCAGCACAGTAGGTTGACGATCTTTAAAGTGTTAGCAGCAAACATATACTGCCTGAACATTTTTAATTTAATGTAAATGATTTTAATCGATTATTATATATTTGGGCTTTAAGCTAGGTTATCAATTTCAAATTTAATTTTAAATAGGTTTATTGAACCTTGAGTCTTGAGGGAAACCAAACCTGTCTACGTGAAAGCTAATTAACTTTGTGAGCATAAAAATAAAATAGAACTGGACATATTATAAATGAAGTCTGTTAAAAGTATTTTAAATAAACCCCAGAAGGTGTTTCTGACCCACAGGGCAGCAGACACCTGCAACCACAATTTGTAATTTGCACTCTTAAAAAAAAAAACCTGCTGAGGTTATTTTTTACAATTACAAAGTGATATATTTAAAATAATACCACAAGGGTCAGTCCTCACATCCCAGAATTCATGAAGGAGGCATATTTTAAAACACAACCAAGCTGGGAAATCCACCTACCAATTGCGGGGGGGGGGGGGGGGGTGCTATAATGCAAAGGTTGCGATCCCCTCAACTCCAAGAGTGGTAGTGGGCATCCCTGTTTGAAACGGCAGCGCACCCAGCAGCCGACCCACTGCCCCACACAGACTATTCTTTTTGTGACACTACACAACTAAGCAGGCACCTGCTTCATCACATCCCGTGTAAGCAGGGGCAGCGCAGGGCTGAGCCATTCATTTCCACCTCCTTGCAGGGCTGCCGTGTCCGGAGAGCTCCCACAACAACCCACCCCAGCTCGAGAGGGGCCAGGCGGCTCGGTGCCCGGCTAGTGACCAAGACAACTTGCGGCGGCGCGTGCCCAGGAGGATGGAGACACGCACACCGCCGCCAAACTCCCTCTCCCTTGCCCTGCCCGCGGGGCGTCCCCCGCCTCCCAGCCCCCCTCACGCTTCTCCCCGCCGCCCCTTACCTGTGGGGCTGCCCGGCCGCAGGAGCACACGCCGGAGCCACACACACGACGAAGCGGCGAAGGACAGCGCCGCAGAGATACGTTAGCGCCCCAGCTGTTCTCCCCCTCCCCTGGGCCGTACCATCGGTTCGCTAACGCGGGGGGGGGGGAGACTGGAATGGAAACCGGAACCAGCACCCCACGCACGGAGCGCGGGGCCTAGGCCCTCCCCCGCGCAGAAGGCAGCGCGGGCGGCCCTTTGTGCTCGGCAATCAAACCCCCGTGCGCGGTGAGGGGTGGCCGCCGCCGCGTCTGTCCCCCGGCCCCCGCCGCTGGAGGGGGAATGGTTGGGCCCCACCGGGGGACGCAGCTGGTGGGCGGGTGGGGAGTAGCGGGCACGCGGGGGCGCTGCCGGGTCTGGCGGCGGCGGAGGCGCCATGGCTCTCCCCAGGAGAGGCGAGCTGAGCCCGGCGGAGACGGAGCTGCTGGCGGTGATTGCCCGAGGTGAGGCCGGCGGGAGGCGGGAAAGGTTTTAGCGGCTGAGCGCGGGCTGCCCGGCCCGGCGCTTGGACTGACGGGCGGCGAGAGCCGGGGGAGGCGGTTCCTGCGCTGGAGCCGGGAGTAGCCTGGCAGCCCCGCGAGCCCTCCGGCGCCTGGGGATCGCTGCAGAGCCGGGGGCCGCTTGGCCCCGCGTTCCCGGGGCTGGGGCCGGGCTGAGCGTTACTACGGCGGGCTGGGGCCTGGCTCTGGCGCTGCCCCGGGGTGACTGCGGTTTGCCGGGGGAGAGCCGGGCATGGATAGTGCCGCTTTGACGCTTAGGTCTCTCGCCTCGCCGAGACCTGTACGAAAAAGGGGAACGTTTGTTTCCGCTTCCAGGCTCAGTCCCGCTGCTGCAGCCCAGCTGCTCGCGGGGGCGGAGTAAACCCCATTAGCTCCTGCAGGAAACACCAGCGACTGCCTGGGCTACTGACCGCCGTATTTCCAGGCAGGCCGGGATCTGGGTCCGTGTCCCCCCCCCCCAAAAAAGGCATCGGGGGAAGCAGTTGAGCCACTAACCGCCTGCGCCCTGAAGGGCTGGGAGCTGCAGACTTTCCTGCCTCTCTTTCTCTGCCCCAGGCTGCAAACCCAACAGGTGTAGGTCATTGCAGCCCTATTTCCATAGCAAGCTCTCTCCTTGAGCAAACAGAGAAGAATCTAATCAGTTTCCCAGGGAACTAGCTGCCCTCTTCCCTGTTACTTTCCCTCTTGCTCGTTTTCCACATACCCAGAGATTTAGGGGCAGGCAACTGCCTGGGGTGCCAGGCTTGGGGGATGCTGGGCTCAGGGTGCTGTTTTCCTTGTTAGTGACAGAAGGGAAAATAGAATGTTTGAGGTAACATGTTTCAGATATTCCGTATGTCGATTTATTTTTCACTAACCTAGACCTTTGTAGACTCTCAGAACCTTCCACACTTTCTGAGAACTAACTTTTCCTCGAACATCCTACAATGTTGTTAGCCATGCCCTCGCAGGTATATAAGGGGCAGGGCGTCGCCAGTCAATCGGGGATTTATAAGACCGAATCAAAGTGAAGTGAGATATTGTGAACCTTGTTCTATTGTAAAACGAAAATAAGAAAGAAAAACTTGTAGCACCTTAGAGACTAACAAATTTATTTCAGCATAAGCTTTCGTGGGTTAATACCCACTTCATCGGATGTTCTATTGTGTAATTGTGAAAGTGTACTTGTGTTTTAAGACTTGAAGAGTGTAAGTAGCGACTAATAAAGGACATATTTAATGAGACACTAGAGATATCTATCGAACCCCTATCTATGTAGCAATATAAAAGAAATACCATTACTTCCTTTGCCATGCTTAATCAGGGCTTTGGAGCGGAGCCCGGAGCAGTAGGCTTGTGCCGGGAGCCGGAGCGGAGCAATTTAAAAATTTGATTGCTCCAAATCCCTGCTTAACATGTAATGTTTGATGACTTTCTAAGATTGCGGAACATAGACTTTTGCACTCCCTAATAGTATCTATTTTCCCCTGTAGAAAATAAAAGATACCCCCAAAGAAGCCTTCAGGAGTTCAGTATAGGAAGTAAAAAGCTCAATTGCAATCTAGTTTGCAGCAAGGGGCAAATTTGATGGGAAAATATCTGAAACAGAACAACATAGACCAGACTTTAGGCCAGTAGTGATCGTCCCAGTGCAGAAGAAATTGAGGAAAGCATAAATGATGGAAGTCCTATTACTAAGGAATTAGCAGATTTATCTGAAGATAAGGAATGGAAATGTGAGGAAAGTGGTGGAGAATCGAACAGTTTCCTGGCCACTTACAGGAGAGTGATGATAAAGAAGAATGTGGCTCACATGAAAAGGAGAGTAATGACAAAGAAAAATCTTGTTTACATGAAAAGGAGAGAAATTATAAAGAAGAATCAGCCTTGCATGATGACAGAAACAGCTGTGAGAAGAATTGCACACCACAGATCGATACATCAGAGCCTGCTTTATGGCCAGCGATCCTAAACTCTGCTGATATTGATCATGCCAGGCCCAGCAAAATCAAGGATATGAAATTTCCAGTAAATGAGCAGAACAGTTCTCAAAGTCACACTGCAAAAAAGTGCTTGAGAATGGTGAGAAACTGAATCAGCATTGGTTAGTTTACTTGAAATTAACTGACAGTGTGTTCTGATTTTGTTGCAAAATATTTGACAAGAATGCCAAATTGTTGCTTGTGCTTTCTGGGTACAGTTACTGGCATAATTTGGCTGATGCTCTGAAGCAACCCAGCCATTGTATGGCCTACTCCAAAAGGATGGAGGTCAAGTCCAGACTCAAGCTGAATAAAGGTACAGACGCAGAAAACCAGCACATTATTAATGTAGAAACCAAGCACTGGAGGAACATGCTCAAGCATCTAATCTCAATTATCCTCTTCCTTGCAAACAAATAATTAGTCACAGTGAAAAGTTGTCATTTACAGTATTTGACAAGGATGTCTGTATCCAAATGAACACTTTATCTGTTTCCGGTCTGTGAATGACTCCACTGGAAAAGGCCTAACAGAACTGTTTCTGAACTTTTTGAATGAGAATAAAATAAAGCTTCAGGATTGCCGTGGCCAAGGCTATGACAGTGGCACAAACATGAAGGTAAGAAACAGTGGCATCCAGGCAAGGATCCTTGCACTGAATCCAAGAGCTTTCTTTGTGCCTTGTGGCTGTCAGTCCCTCAGTCTGATTGTGTTAGATGCAGTGTCATCTTCTTTAGATTCAGTATCTCTCTTCAGAGTACTGCAAAGGATATACGTCCTGTTTTCAGCATCAACTATCAGGTGGAAAATCCTCATGGACAGCGTTACAGATCTGACAGGGAAGCCTCTAAGTGACACTTGCTGGGAGAGCTGCAACTGAGTGTGGTCGGAGGTGAAAGGAAACAGACTTTTTTCCTTCTAATTTCTGTCAGTTACAGTAATCTTCAGAACTACTGTTAGCAATAGTAAGCAAACAACTTGCAGATAGTCGACAGTGCTCCTCCAAGAAAAATGAACATATTCACAGTATTTTCCAATTACCTACAATTTGCACAATTATAATGCCTTAAAGTTTTATTTTTAAGTAAAGTAATGTACTTTTAAAACTTTGCCATAAGAATATTGACCACTTCTTAAACACGGATAAACTTTAAAATATTTTCATCCTATTCTCGTTATAAGTGTAAGTAGTGATGGAAGGTTCAGTGCTCAGGCAACGTGAAGTCCATGGCCATAACATTGTTTACAGTTACATTCCTATTATATCTGGAACACTTGAATTTTAGGGTGAGTGGGTTGGTTTGTTTTTTGGCCAGAGCAGAAAAGGGTTTTGCAAATGTAAACCAAAAAAAGGAGTAAATTATAAATCATTCTTCATTCTGATCAACAAAGATTTCAAAGCATAGTAATACCTCTCACTCAAATTAATATTCACAGTTACTGGGAGTAGGATGTTAGTCATTAAGTTAAAGGCTTTTTGACATCTACGGGAACATTTATATACAATACCTTAAAACATTTCCTCTGTATTTATTTACCAATTCAGAGCTGTTGTGATGCAATTTATGAAAAAAGATATATTACTTTCCCAAGCTCAAGTTCATAGAATAGGCTAATTGCTTCACATAAGCAATTTTCTTTAATCATAGAATCATAGAACTAGAAGGGACCTCAAGAGGTCATCTAGTCCAGTCCCCTGCACTCATGGCAGGACTAATTAGACCATTCCTGACAGGGGTTTGTCTAACCTGCTCTTAAAAATCTCCAATGATGAAGATTCCACAACCTCCCTAGGCAATTTATTCCCGTGCTTAACCACCCTGACAGTTAGGAAGTTTTTCCTAATATCCAACCTAAACCTCCCTTGCTGCAATTTAAGCCCATTGCTTCTTGCCCTATCCTCAGAAGTTAAGAAAAACAGTTTTTCTTTTTCCTCCTTGTAACAACCTTTTACATACTTGAATACTGTTATCATGTCCCCTCTCAGCCTTCTCTCCTCCAGACTAAACAAACCCAGTTTTTTCAATCTTCCCTCATGGTCATGTTTTCTAGACCTTTAATCATTTTTGTCACTCTTCTCTGAATTCTCTCCAATTTGTCCACATCCTTCGTGAAATGTGGCGCCCAGAACTGGACACAATACTCCAGTTGAAGCCTAATCAGAGCAGAGTAGAGCGGAAGAATTACTTCTTGTGCCTTGCTTACAACACTCCTGCTAATACATCCCAGAACGATGTTCGCTTTCTTTGCAACAGCGTTATACTGTTGACTCATATTTACCTTGTGGTCCACGATGACCCCCAGATCCCTTTCCGCAGTACTCCCTTCCTAAGCAGTCATTTCCCATTAATGCAAATCTTCTAATTACTCTATACTGATTTTAAAACTTCTTGGCTTTTAGCTTCTAGAATTTAATATTCATCTGAGTTTCTTCATGCTTCATAACTTGACAAATTTAGTCTGAGTATTTCATTTAAAATCAGAAATAGAAAGATTTTGCGTTGCTTTGATTCTTCATTTCCTCCCTTTTAGCCCCTTACTTTTGATGGAACACCATTTTATTTTATTTTTTACTTTTTTTTTTTTTTTTTTAGGAAACACTGAAGAAGCTGGAAGGCTCTTGGGCAGCAAGAATGTCCGTGTCAATTGCTTGGATGAGGTACTTTTAATTTAGAAGTTTTGTTCTATCTTAGCGGTCTATCAAGGAGAAGTATCAGGTTGGAAAGCTATTTAGAGGTCTGCAGGCTTCCAAGGAACATTATTATTATTTATTATATTATTTAGCACATAGGAAGTGGCAGATTTCTGAATAGCTTTTCAACCTGCAGCCATTAGTAAGCCTCTGAACTACTCTTAATCTATACAAGTATTTCAGAGGATTAATATCTTTAAGCTTAGATATAGTATGTGTTCTCTCTCAAATTCTGCACAGGCGTTGTTGACAGGTGAGATGGTATAACACGAAGCCCACAAAGAGCTTATAATCTGCATTTCCTATTGCAGTTCTTCCAGCAAATTCTGCATTATTGGATAACTCTGCCAACAAAACAACGGTGCTTGCCTCGCAGCATGACTAAGGAGCCAGTGGCATTGACTAGCTCAGAAGTTGCTACAGTCCTCTTTAGGGGCAGGGAGGAAGGAGAGAGGACAATATAGAAGTCTGAAGAACCAACACATACCAATTAATATGCAGCATGTTAACCCAGATGTATGGTAACCCTGGGCTTTCTTGGACACAGTCTCTTTTTGAGCTTCCTTTTTCTGTTCAGGCAGTTTTTTCAAATAACCGGAAATGTCTAGGGTTTTTGTAGAACATGTCCTGAGGAGTGGTGGTGGGGGTGGCAGGCTCCCTACCTGGCTCCGCACCTGGCGACATGTTCCTTGGTGGAGGCACAGCCAGGGGGCTCCGCGCGCTGCCTCTGCCCCGAGCGCCGGCGCTGCAGCTCCCATTGGCCGGGAACCATGGGCAATGGGAGGTGCGGGCAGCATGCAGAGCCCTCTGGCCCCTCCACCTAGGAGCCGAGGGAGGGACATGCTGCCGTTTCCTGGGAGCCCGCCGAGGTAAGCATTGCCTGGAGCCCTCACCCCCTCCCGTGCCCCAACCTGCAGCCCCAAGCTCCCTCCCACACCCAAACTCCTGCTGCTGCAGAGAGGGGCGCAATGGACTGAAACTACCCAGCAGCAGCAGCCAGTGCGGCTGACCCAGGGGCTGCCCGAGCTGCTCAGCGGCCCCTGGGCCAGCCACGTCGGCCGCTGCAGAGGTCACAGAAGTCCCGGAATCCGTGACCTCCATGACAGACTCGCAGCCTTAATGATCGTATGCTCACTGTTGACCCTACTGCATAGCATTAGACACTGTCCTCCAGACCTCACATTTCCTTTCTGTCTCCATTTGTACCAAGAGGGAGGCAACAAGCTTGACTGAGCTCTAAACTAACCACCCGATTAGATTATTTCAAACTTGTGACCTTTCATCATGCAGGGCTGGCTGCATCCACACAGCTGTCTAAACTCAATGGTCTGGATCCATTACAAAATGGAGACTGTCCCTTCCAGATACTTTTGCTTAGAAACCATGACTCTCTAAAATGCTTTCCTCTCAATTCTCCAGTATTAGGAAGGGGTACACTGCCATACCTCATACTCTCAATTAAAAGTGTTTGTAATTTTCATTCACTTTTCAATCAAGGTCAGGTTATAGTCCTCACAACAAGTCATCCTGGTTGCTAAGGCTTCCCCTAAGATTAGGCTAGAGTGGGGAAGTATACACTAGTGTAGCTACATAGTTGTAGTTGCATCAGTACAAACCCCTAATGCAGACACACAGAACCATTTACTGCAGCTTACCCCCTTTTTTTTTTTTTTGCACTAGTGAAGTGGGTTTACAGAAGGGGTTAGAACCCGTATAATTACACTGCTGTAGTTACACCAGAGAAGTTCTAGGGAAAACCTTCAGCTGCTGGGTGAACCCTTCCCTCATATTTTTGGTATTGTGAATAGGTGGTCTGTGGGAGGGAGAAGGGGTAATATAGTTACAGCTCCATCAATTATGATTAAGAGCTGACAGCATGACTTTCACAGTTGGGTGTCTATAAATCTTGGTAATAGAAAGACTGAGAGGAGCCTGAACTAAATATTCTTACTCCCACATGTGTACAGTGGAAAAAACTTTCATTTGCCAACCTAGGAGGCTGGCAACTTTCCTAGGTTTATAGGGTATAATCTGTCTTTAATACTAAGTACATGTAGAGACCTTTGGCAAATGGCAATAGATACTTTGTTTTTTGAAGATGGAATTGCATGGTAATAGTACAGAATAAAAGAAATGCAAATAAAACAGTGTAATGAATGAGTGTGAAATCCATTATACATACAGTATAGTCCTTTTACCCAACACTTTGCTTTATGGTTTTGTTTTGTTAACCCACATGTCAAATGAGGCATTGTACATGGGTATGTAATTACCAGGTGGGAGTCTTGACCAGTACAAAGATCTATCAATGTCATTCCCACAAGTGCGTGTATTTCTTTCTTGATTCTTCTCTCATTAGCATGGCATGACCCCTTTAATGCATGCAGCATACAAAGCGAAAGTTGACATGTGCAAGTTGCTCTTGCGGCATGGAGCGGATGTTAACTGCAATGAACACGAGCATGGATATACTGCCCTGATGTTTGCTGGACTCTCAGGTAAACTCTTTCTAAATTTGTATTTTCAAATTTCAAAAACTGCTATCTGGACAACAGGTCTATGAACAGGTTGCAATAGTTCATAATTCAGGACACTGCCTTAGGATGGAATAATAAAAATATGTTATTACTTAGGTAATGGGTGGGTCTGTGTAACTGCAGGAGTACTAGTACAACCCAGTATGCAGGAAAGATGCTGTTAACTCATTTTGTCCTATATTAAGTTGATTTGTTCATCTATTTGAGGCATATGCTATATAATTCCTACTGTGTAGGGAGGAATACTGCCGTACTTAGTCCTGGAACCTTAAAATTCCATCTGCCATGCAATGATTTTCCTGCACAGCAGAGTGAATTCTGTTTAATTACATTGAGTTCCTATGAAAGACACTCCCTTACTGAAGGATGGGTGGATTTTTAAGACTCTCCCACTGTAGCTTTTAATAAGCAATGACATTTTAATACTTCTGAGGCTTGTCAAATTTAGTCTTTCTGTTCAAATAATGTCTGCAAGCAGGTTGTAGTTCCCCTGAATGTATTTAGCAAAACGTTGGTAAGGGATAAATCCCTTACCCAATTTCCTTCCTCTAGGGATTGATCACTAACACTGCATGTATCTGATTCTTGAACTTTGAGCTCCATTTGTTATTTGTTACTGGCCACATGGTATTGTTTCTGTTCCCTGATTTAGATGAGCAATAATTCTCATACAATCAGAAAAGGGCTTTAAATCTCTGAATGAGGGGTAGAAGATAAGGATTAGGGAAGTTTGATTCTTTTTAAACTTCTTCTTTTCTGGGTCACTCAGATCTTTCCCAAAGCATAATTCCTATAGAAATTAATATAAACTCTTAGCTAGGGGTGGAGACATTAGTGTAAGATATTAGTTAGATGTAGAGTGAAATCAGTGGCCCACAATCTCCAGTATGAATACTCCTGGATGTTAGTTTTCAGACTTTTAATTTTTGAGCTCAAAAAGAATGTGAGCCCAGCTGAAGCAGTATCACTCTAAAATTAGAGCAAATGCAAGAAAAATTTATATATTTTTTTCTCCTTTGTAGTTACACCACCCTAGTCAGCACTCCCACAAAAACAGAAAGTAAAGGAAGAGTACATCTGGAAAATAGAACCAACAAGCCTGGTTACAAGTGTCTGTATTAGTCTCCCTGAAGGGCACCAGTTAAGTGATACAATTTTGCCATCAAATTTAGCTTCATCTTATTTATTTGGTATTTATCCCAGCCTAAACACCTAGTTCCCATTGAGAAGAAAGGAACAGTCTGTTCTCTGCTCTACGCTTCTGCTCCATAATAAAACTGAATTTGTTCTTCTCTTAGAAGACAAGATGCTGTAGTAGTACTGTCAAACTAGAATAGCAGGCCTTGCATCTATATTGCTACCCATTGGGGGGCCAAATCTTGGCATAGAGAGATACACACTGGATTCAGTGGGAATTGAACATGCATAACTGAGGGAAGAATCTGACCCTGAGTGTGTGAATTTTTGTTCCTTGGGCTTTGCAAATAAGAGAAAAATACTGCTGGCTCTTTAATCCACTATTTTAAACCAAGGACATCAAGGATTTGTTGTATCAGTGTTGTCCCTTTTAGGTCTTGAAGTTCAACCTGAAATTAGCTACTGGTCTTCTCAAATTATGTGCATCTACAAAAGACAAAACAAAACTCTGTATGGCTTCTCTCTTCAAATACAGGCAGCAAAGAAATCACCTGGATGATGTTAGAGGCTGGAGCAGAGACTGATGTTGTCAATTCTGTGGGAAGGACAGCAGCTCAAATGGCTGCCTTTGTGGGTAAATTGAAATTATCTCCTTATTTTCACCAAGGCTATACATTTATATGGTATGGTGGATTAAACTGTTTATTCTTGGAGGAACATTACTTTACATTTCTGCATTAATTCATTAAAAACAGAGGATTAGATTTTATCCCATTTCTCCTCCTATAATGAGCGAGCAGACAGTCAGATTTCATTCTCAGCAATGTTAGGACATCTATGATCCTCCACTCTGCTGAAATCTGCAAAGATAGTTGCTACTGTGCTAAAAGTGTGTAAATTACACTGGGTCATCACTTTTCAAACCATAACACAGTCTGGGAAGTTCTTAAGATGTCTCAAGTAAAGGTATGTGTTTCATCTTTAAGGCAACATGTGCTAGTGCGAATAGACCCTACAGTAACTCCTCACTTAACGTCCTCCCAGTTAACGTTGTTTCGCTATTAGGTTGCTGACCTATTAGGGAACATACTCCTTTAAAGTCCTGCAATGTTCCCTTATAATGTTGTTTGGCTCCCCCGGCTCCGCTCCTGACAGGGACCAAGTCCGGGGGCCTACCCCACTCCACCCGCCTGGCAGAATGGGGCAAGCCCCCGTGACCGCACCCTGCTCCCTGGCTGGAATGCCCGGCAGGCAGAGCAGAGCAAGTCCCCAGGCCCCGACCCCGCTACGCCCCTGCCTCAACCAAGCTTCACAATCATCATTGGTGAGTATAGTATTAAATTGTTTAAAATTATTTAAAACTTATACTGTATATGTATATAATGTTTTTTGTCTGGTGAAAAAAAATTCCCTGGAACCTACCCCTCCACTCCCTTTCCCTCCTGCATTTACATTAATTCTTATTGGGAAATTGGATTCGCTTAACATCATTTTGCTTAAAGTTGCATTTTTAAAGAACATAACCAGGATGTTAGTGAGGAGTTACTGTACTCAGTCTGGAGGAGGGGGAACAGGCCTCGGAATCAGGTCCTGAGTTCTAATGTAGACTTTGCCACTGACTTGCTGTGGATGAGTCATTTCACCCTGTGCTCAGTTTCCCCATCTATAAAAAGGGAAATAATAATATTTACCAACCTGCGTCCCAGGGTTGTTAGGAGAATTGTCTAGCAAGTATTATTTATCTAATGGTTACATCAGGGTACTGTAGACCTGAGATCTGTTTCCAGCTCTGCTACTGATTTGCTGTGTGTCTTTGGGCAAAGCACAAAGCCAGTCTGTGCCTCTCTTTTCCCATCTGTAAAATGAAGATCCTTGTGCACCTTTGCAAAGTGCTTTGGGATATTTATATATCCAGTTCCAACAACCAGTGTCTCGTCTCGTCTCTTCTCTTAACACAACCTTGATGAACTGTTCTAATGTGTCTTAGGCCTGGGGAAAGGTCTCTGCTCCTCTGCTTACATCCCATGCATCCTGTAGACAATGCTCTGACCTACTTTTGTGAATAGATTACTTTCTCAATATGAATAGCAGGAGGGCACAATTGCCAGAGAGCTCCTCTTGAAAACTTGCTGACACCAATATGGCAGACTCTGTGTATGTTTTTGATAAGAAAATATGTGGGGATTATTGAGAGGAATACTGATTCCCCTCGTGGCTTAATCTTAAATATATTAAAGGATCTTGGGGAGAAGAAATTAGGGGGCTCGCCCTCTCAGCCCCTACAGCCTGACATCTTATATGTACTTGTTTACTGCCAACATTTAAAAATTGTGCTAAGTCAGCTCCTGTGGGGATTGGGGGTCGGGGGGGGTGGGGGAATAATAACTAAATTACATCTTCACTCTTAATGACTTTTTTTTTTTTTTTTAGGTCAACATGATTGCGTGACCATCATCAACAACTTCTTTCCACGGGAAAGGCTAGACTACTACACTAAACCACAAGGACTAGATAAAGAACCAAAACTGCCAGTGAAGTTAGCTGGGCCTCTTCACAAAATTATTACTACTACAAACTTGCATCCTGTTAAGGTGCAGTAATGTGTACATCTTCTTTATTGGCATAGGACCAGATTCTGTAACTCTTGTGTTGAGAATTATCTTATTGATAAGGAGATTACTTGCAAAATAAGGTGATCTTTAAAATGAGAAGGCATGGCAGAATCTGGCCCATAATTCAAAATATTAAATCTGAGATCTCAAACTAAATGGTATTATTGCATACTATGACTTATACTTCATGCTCATGAGATTTAGTATGGTACAGGTAAATCAGAAACTGAGCTCACATCTCAGGTCACATAGATTCATACTCTTGAAATAAATGCTTAAACCTATTTTACATTTCCTTCATTCTTTTAGTGGAAAATTCAGGCAACATCCAGTCTTAATGCTAACTCAATGTTCTTTTAATGTGTGTCACAGCAGATGTCTTACTACTATTTTTTTTCTGTAATCACTATTTCATTGCAGTAATGTCTGCTGCTGCGACTTCTGAACATATGTGCAATTGACTTACGTTTTTACCTGTTGGTATAACAGCAAAAAAAACAAAACAAGAGCTATATCTTATGGCTTATTTCTATGTGTAGCTTAGGAAATAAGTAGCCCTAAATTCCTACAGTTTGCCATTGAAAGTTAGCATTTGCCAGCTCTTGCTAGTCTGAGATACCATAGTTTTCATTTGTATTTAAAATAAGAAATGGTTCAAGTACCATTGTGGTATCTATGGCATGTGGAAGCAGGTAATTATGTACAGCATTACTTAGAGTAGCAGTTTGGGCACCAGTCTTTGAAAGTGTTTAGTTCAATGTATGGACAGTCTATTTACTGCACTCTAGGCTTACTCCATAGTGGTAAACCTATATCATGCAATGCCATCTCGTACATGCACCTCAGAGAGGGGGATGTTGGGCCAGGGTAATCTTTATAGTGTTTTGAGATAATGGTTACACTGTAAATGATTTTAATTCTTGATGCAACTTTCCTTTTTTAGATCTGTTTGCAATTATTGATCAGTCTTAGGGCAGGTCTATACTAGAAGCTCTACATTGGTGCAACTGCACCACGTCTAGTGAAGATGCTCTATGCCGACAGGAGAGCGCTCTCCCATGCGCATAGTTACTTCGTCTCCGTGAAAGGCAGAAGCTATGTCGATAGGAGAGTGTCTCCTACCGGCATCGCACCAGTGTGGACAGCACCTAGATTACTGTAAGTTGTGTTGCTCAGGGGGGTGTAGTCCTGCCCTTAGTTTTGAAAGTCTTGGATGGTAACTATGAATTGCAGTATATTTATTACTCAGTAATATGCTCCATTAGCAAAGGAAGGGTGCACAACATAGGAAGAGAAAAGGGACTAAAAAATGGAAGAACATCAATAGCCCTACTAAAGTTAGCTATTTTCATCCATCTAACCTACATGCTTTAACTCATATGCTTAAAGGAAAAAAGAGTTCCTCATGACATTAAACTCTCTTCACTGTTCACTGTAGATTGTGCTGCTGGTCAAAGAGAACCCCCTATTGGCAGAAGTAGAAGCACTGCTGAAATGCTACAGGGTGTTGGATCTGATTTGTGAGAAATGCATGAAGCAAAGAGATATGAATGAAGTACTGGCTATTAAAATGCACTATATCAGTTGCATCTTCCAGAAATGTGTTAATTTTCTCAAAGAGCGAGAGGATAAACTGGATGGATTAATCAAAAGGTATGCATTTATACAGAATTTAAAAGGAGTCTGAAGGTCTATACATTAATTTTATACATATCAAAAATAATGGATCTATTGGGATGAAGTGGAGCTGGAGCATTGGTTAGTTGGGCTTTTGTGGTTTAAAAACTACCAAGATTAAATTGCATTGTTTGAAAGACTCCAGTTTAGCATTGTCCAGGGGAGCCCTGATCCCCTACCACTTATGTACAAAAGGCATCCAGTACTCATTACTCCTGGGGGAATTCTGCACCACTGTGCTTTTTTCCCCACAGAAATGGGCTGAAGAAATGTTGGCTGCTCCTAGGGGCTGCTGAACCCAGCAGAACCCAGCTCACAAATAGAAGACAAGGCTGAAGGGTGGGGGAGGGAACTGGAGGGTTCCCAGCAGCTGCAGTTCCCAGCACAACCTGAAGGAAGGAGGCAGCAGGCAGGAAACTCCATACAAACCTGGAACCCAGCATCAGGCTGGGTTTTTTCCTCTGGATCCCTGGGTCTACAAGGGTAGGGGACAGTAGTGTAGCGGGGGGGGGGGGAGCAGGGGGAGCGGCCACTCCCCCTGTGAGCAGAAGCGGCACCTTAAAAAGGAAGTGGCGCCGCTTTTTTTTAAGCACCGCTTCTTGCACTCACCTGGCGGCGCTCCGGGTCTTCGGCGGCATTTCAGCGGCGGGTACCACCGAAGACCCGGAGTGAGTGAGGACCCGCCGCCGAAGACCCAGAGCGCCACCGGGTGAGTACAGGGTGAGGCACCTTTTTATAGCGCCGCTCCCCCTGCGCTCCGGACCTGGCTGCGCTACTGGTAGGGGATGCCAGTGTCTGGGCTGGGGCGGGAAGGGGATGTGGCTGGGCTCTGTGCGGGGAGGGGATATGAGTGGCCCCCCTGGCTGGGCTCTTGGGGGAGGGACAGAGAAACAGGAACTGGGTTGTTACAGGGGTGTCTTCAACTCTCTACTCCTGGGGGGAAATTTTGTGTGTTTCTATTCAGACATACCTGCTGACAGGTATTTTGAAATAAATTACCAAAATAATTGAAACTGGTGTGATTATATAGTGCTATTTTGACAAATAAAATTTGCAGAATTTTAAAATGTGCGCAAAATTTTTAAATGTTTGGCGCAGAATTCCCCCAGGAGTAACTAATGCAGTGCAAAGAAGGGTACAGTCATCAGCACTGAACACCTCATAGGGCACATGGCTGGGTGGGTTAGACTGGCTTGGCCAGGGTCCTGAATGCCTTGGAGCACTAGAAAGGTAGGTCGTGCATGCATGTGTGTGGAAGAGTGATGCAAGCTACACTTTCAAATGTATAGCCAAGGTCACCTGTGAGCATGTTGCTATCTACTCCACAGCATAGACTCTAGCAGGCATAAAGCAAAAGTCCCATTTAAAGCTAGTGGAATTTTTGCTTCTAAGCCAGTTGGGTTATTAAATCTTGGGTGGGGTTTTGCCCGATAGGCTATTTTGATTTAGGTGCTTAACTTTCAATGGTGTTGAGCATCTGGAGTTCCCACTGACTTCAATGGATGTGTAGATGCTTCTGAAAACTGGATTATAAATGAAGCAAATAACCCTGTCTCTAAAACATTAAAATCAATTAATATAGCAGTCATTCAAGAATTAAGAGGATAAATAAGGGAAAAGAGGAGATAAGATAGCTTAGTGAAGTCAGGACAATAATGTGGTATTACTAATAGAATTTTAAACAAGAACTGTACCTCCGTGTTTTATAATTTAAAACAAAGCAAAACCTCTCTAATAAGCTGCATGTCTGTCATTGCTGATACTGGACTAGGTAGTTAAAATACAGTGGGTCTAGGTTTCCAAATCTTAGCTATAATTATTATTTTATACTTCAAAATTGTTGTGTAATTACATAAAAAGAGCTTCTTTGGCATTTTTAACTTCACTGTGATTTTGACACTACAGAATTTACTTTGAATCTGAATTTTAGCATAAAGTTGCAGTATGAGGAAGGAAGCCAGCGGGACAGCGGAATAAATAACAGCCTGGATCATGCTTGTTAGTAAACGCTAATCATTAGTTGCTAGTGGATTTTCATTTAACTTTTGCTTTAAAAATTTCAGTCTATTGAAAGGCAGAGAAACAGATGGTTTTCCTGTGTATCAAGAGAAGCTTATCAGAGAGTGCATTCGAAAGTTTCCTTACTGTGAAGCTACCCTGCTCCAGCAGCTGGTGAGAAGTATTGCTCCTGTTGAAATTGTAAGTGTCTCCCATTATAAACAGATTAATTTATATTTCCCACGTAGTAAAACCCTGATATTCAGTTGAATTTAACATGTCTTTTTGTCCCTTGACTTATGTCCTCTAGGATGCAAAAGTTTTGAATGTCCCCTGAGATATTTTTAACAAATTTGGGATTCTAGGGAATTCTTCTGTACCAAATATAGTAGAAGTTTCACCCCTGACAATTGGCTTTCCTTTAGTTTCTGTTTCCCTACTGTGGCTTTGACTGTCGATCATTATTTATTTAAAATCTTTACATCAGAAAACTAGAGCAGAGTATTCTAATGCCAGCTCTTTGTATTTCTCTCCATTTGGAGAGGAGGGGGGAGAGACTCTCTCTTCCTGTTTCTCTTTGCAAAACTCACTCCATAAATTCAGTGGTGTTAGGTAGCTTAATAGCCTTATCCTGCACTTGGGCAAAACAGGAAGGAGTGTAAGGACTGCAGGATCTCCTGGGACTCTTGCAGTCATTATTTCCAGTGGGCCAGAAGTGGATGGTGATAGCATAACTTGGAAGAAAAGCATCTTTTTGAAGCTGCCTTTACGAGCGGAGCGGAAGAAGCAAAATGAACAGCTGTTGGTGGCCAGTGCCATGGCTGCCTAGTAAGAAAACTAACTTTACATCTTCTGTGTCTGATAGGAGACTCTCTTTAAAGAGTATTTTAATTGGCTTATAATAAATCTTGTACAAGAGACTTATTTTTCAGAGGAAAGCACATCAGATCTATTTCTGAAAGCTATGCAGTACGTGTGTTAAGATTGGGATGATGATTTGAGCAGGGGGTTGGACTAGATGACCTCCTGAGGTCCCTTCCAACCCTGAGATTCTATGATTCTATGATTAATTTTGTGACACAACTGTTATACACTTTAATGAATTAAAAATATCCTTCATCTTACAGGGATCCAATAAATTTGACTGTTCTATAGTTTAGTTCCTGCAGTAGTAATCCATACAATTTATCTAGATCAGAACAAAAGGCAGCACAATTATTTGAATATTCATACACTGTCTCAAATTGTTTAAGGCATACTTACAGTAAATGTTTTTTTTTTCCTGGTTTCTTCTGCTTTTTTCTCTATTCCTGGCAATCTCCTCTTCCCCTACCAACTCCCTTCAAAGAAATCTCTTTCATTGCACAGGCTTTGACACTTTTGGGTGTACCTATAAAGCTCTAGAAGAATCTGTTCTATCGGTTACATTTGTCCAGGAGTACTTGATTTTAGGCATGCACAATTATGCAGATTCAGGATGAGAAAAACCCAGCCTCTTGTATAGCAATTATCATCTTTCTCAGATGATTTAATGGTTTTAGATTTGTTTTTGAGCTGGAACAACTTGTTTGGTTCTTCCCCCACATCCCCGCCCCCAGTGTTAGCACCAAGAGGGGATTCTTAACACTTTCATAACATTACCAAAGGTAGCATATAGTGATGGTTACTGCTTATACTTTTTGAAGGAGAAGGATGTCTACAGATTTCATCTAGTATTTTAAAGATTCCAAGTTGCAAATATTCAGTGTGGAATATTTGAAGACATGGAACACTCCAGTATGTCAGTGTCAGGAGAAACTTCTCTCTCTGTGTCACTACAGACACTAGTTTGCATAATCCTGCTGCATATTATTTACAAACTTCCAACCCTAAGTGAAAAGAATATCACAAAGTACAGTTCATTAATTCATCAAACAAATACATTAAAAGGATGTTTTAATTATGACACAACAACTAAAACAATGGAACATCGCATTATATCAAGACACATGGGCATATCTGTGAAATAAAATGAAGTGGTGCCCCATTATGCAGAGATACTGGAGAACCACTTCACCAAATGCTGCAAGTGGGAGCCAATACAACAAAAAATGTACATGTTAATTTCAGCAGCATTAGATACAGGGACAATATCCATTGTTTCCAAACGGGGAAAGAACCTCAATAGGGAAAGACGTTCTCTTTTAACGTTTCTTCAAGCAATGGCACATGAGTGTTAAAAAAAAATAAAATCCATGGGAAAAAGCTTTTTGTTTATAGGCTCACAAAGGACACTTTGTAGTAAGTGCAGAGGTTACAATAAGAAAATATTCAATGTGACATTAAGAAGTCCCTTGTGCTCTACCTAAATCCACACTTAATACTAAAGTGGTACTGGTAGATACAGCTTTTCAAATGTAAATATGCTTCATCCGAAGCATAGATGCTGCTGTGTTTGTGTAGTGTTATCCTTTAGGGCTAATGCTGCCCAAGACTAATGGTGCACAGCTCCCCTTGAAGTTATCAGGTGTTGTGCATGTTTAGCCAAGGGTAGAATTTGGCCCTTTGTATCACAGACTTGCTGGACCAGCTACAGTATTTTGAACGCTACTATAAAAGCTCTGAAACCCTGGCCATCAGTGTTTTTGCAGATCACATGGTGGAAAGGAATGGTGAGGGAGGATTTTGCACATCCACTACTTTCTAAAGTGATGGCAGCATGAGCATGTGGGTTTAAATATTAATTCTAAACTGGTTAGCCTAAAACTGGATTCAAGCGTCTAAGATGAAATCAAATAATTTCTATCCCCCTTTGTTAGAAACTGCAGACTAGACAGACCTAAGGTACAGGTGTTTGTGTAAGTGTAATGAATGACAGTAGTGAAGGGTCCTGCATTACAGCTGGGTTCACATGATTAGTTTTCTGTTCCTGTTGCTACAACAGAAACTTCAGTGAAAATGCAAAGAGCCACCAGGCTTCTTGCTCTTAAGTTACGAATTGCCAAAACTTCTTGCTAAATATACATGTCATATTTCTGCAGTCTTTAAATTATGTTTTTTCTCCTCCTTATTACCCAACCTTTTCCCATTCCCTCAGGGCTCTGATCCTACTGCTTTCTCTGTGCTTACACAAGCTATTACTGGCCAAGTGGGCTTTGTGGATGCTGAATTCTGTACAACCTGTGGGGAAAAGGGAGCAGACAAAAGATGTTCAGTATGTAAAATGGTAAGAAGCTGTAGTTGAAGTTTAAAAAATGTAATGCCACTGGAAGTTGAAGATAGGCAAATTCAGACTGGAAATAAGGCACAATTTTTAATGGTGAGACTAATTAACCACTGGAGCAATTTACCAAGGATTGGGGTGGATTCTCCATCAGTGACAATTTTTAAATCACGATCGGATGTTTTTCTAAAAGATATGCTCTTGAAATTATTTTGGGAAATTCTATGGCCTGTGCTATACAGAAGGTCATACTAGATGATCACAATGGATGGTCCTTTCTGGCCTTGTAATCTGTGAATATATTGCTTCCAGTCTGGAAAAGGAAGGTTACTTACCAGTAATTGTAGCTATTTGAGAAATGTCCCTGTATGTTCAGACTCAGGAGATACAAAGCACCTGCTTGTGGTGCAGGTATCTTGAATCCAAGAAGTAGGAATATTTAAAGCCCCAAATAAGACTGTGTGGGTTAGAGGGTGGAGTTACAATACATTGTGGATTTCCTAAATTAATTACAATAGAATAATAGTTTCTTTTTTGAGATAATGTATAGAACACCCATACTGTGTGACCTTATTAACTGTTTATAATTGTAATTTCAAAGATGTACTCTTAGGTTACATAACATATTGTTCCAATATTCTGATTACATTTGTAGGTTTAGCTCCCCATCAAATTAAACTATTGTACTGCCCTGTTATATGAAGGTGAAGTAATGGCTCTGGAAACTTTCAGGTTATTTATTGTGACCAGAACTGCCAGAAAATACACTGGTTTGCCCACAAAAAAGTTTGTAAGATGCTGAAGGAAATTCATGAGAAGCAAGAGCTAGAAGCTGCCAAAGAAAAACGGAGACAAGAAAAAAAGCAAGAGAGAGGTTAGGATCTACAGTTTGCTAACTAAAATTAATCCTGCACTAACAAATTCTACTACAAGAAGCAAAAGTAAATTCTCTTACTGCATGTACTAAGTGAGGTTTAAGAGACTATCTTGGTTGGTAGAAAAAATGGCAATAATTGTTGGGATGCTTGACTTCTTATTTGTGAAAGCATAACTTTGTATACAATAACAGAAATACACAGGACTCTTGAGTACAATAGGGCACAATAGGAATTCTAACTTTGCTGTTTCTAAATCTTAAAGCTCTGATCAAAAACCCCCAAAATCTTAACTGTATAACTTTACTTTATAACTGGAAGACCAAGTGACAAGTTGAATAATAAAAACAAAACAGCCAACCTACTCACTAACCCACTGTCCAAAAGGTTAACTCCGAAGTTAATTCTTTGCTATATTGTGGGTATGGGGAGAGGAACAAGGAACTCTTGTGTGAGTATGTTTGGGGGTGGCTATTTGATTGTTTGTGGTTCTTTCCTTACAACCACTAACAAAATGACAAACTCTGAAGATCCCACAACAGAGTTAAAATGCCTAACACCCTTCCTCCAAAATAATTTTTCTGTATGTAGTTCAAAGGAAAGTCCCTGAAGTAGCATATATGCTCATTCTCACTTCCTGTCTCTTAGCCCCCCCTTTCCCATTTTATTATCACTACTTTATATGTTTTAACTTTATTGTAGGCAGTTACAAAATACAGGAGCCATCTCATGCTTGCTTTACTCACAGGAGAGTAGCTCTCTTCAGTTGGGCTGTGAAAATACTATTGCAGAGCAGTTATTAGTATATCAGGAAACAACTCCTGGTGACCATCTCATGTAAAATTTAAGGAGACAAAATGGGCTTTTTTAATCACTCTGACCCCAAAGTAAACTTCCAATTCCCTTTATAAATCAGGGTCTCTAATGCCCCAACCACTTGATTTGGACAAGCCAAATATACTTATGCTTTTTCCCAAAACCCCTTTTGGAAAGTTTTAAGTATAACATCTGGCTCCTTTCAGCCTGGTCAAACAGTAAAGGTCAGGATAGCTTACTCTAACCAACTCTTCTGGCATTCAGCTTGATTTTTAATAGACAGAGGTTCTCTGGTACATCTAACAACCTCTTATGCAAACCTGCATTTGCCACTTTTCTCACTAAACCTCCTTAGTTCTTTTTTAAGTTGCAGAATTATTTCTTGGAGTCAGCAAGTCATGCTCTGGTTTTCCCATTTCTTGACATACCAGGTTATTAGATTAGAGAAACTTTGAAATGAAAGTTTGATTGGAGTAGGGCACTAATTTAACCTATTCACCGAGTATCATAATAGCGTGTGCCAGTTCCTGCAATCATAATAGAGGCAAAATTAATTATTAAACAGAGAGCGTCATGGGAAGCTTTGTCCAAGTGAGGTACCCAGGGTTGTTTCCAACGTAACCTAACATCTCCTTAGGCCAGGGGTGAGCAAATTTTTTGGCCCAAGGGCCACATCTGGGTATGGAAATTGTATGGTGGGCCATGAATGCTCATGAAATTGTGGGGTGGTTTGAGGTGCGGGAGGGGGTAAGACCTTTGGCTGGGGGTGGGGGGCTCTTTTGTGGGGCCAGAAATGAGGAGTTCAGGGTGCGGGAAGGGGCTCTGGACTGGGGCAGGGGGTTGCGGTATGGGGAGGTGAGGGCTCCGGCTGTGGGGTGCGGGCTCTGAGGTGGGGTTGGGGATGAGGGGTTGGGGTGCAGGAGGGTGCTCTGTGCTGGAACCGAGGGGTTCGGAGGGCGGGAGGGGGATTAGGGCAGGGGGTTGGGGCACAGGAGGAGGGCAGGGGTGTAGGCTCCGGGCGGCACTTACATCAAGCAGCTCACAGAAGCAGCAGCATGTCACCCTCAGGCTCCTAAGCAGAGGCTCAACCAGGTAGCTCTGCATGCTGCCCTGTCCGCAGGCGCTGCCCCTGCAGCTCCCATTGGCTGCAGTTCTCGGCCAATAGGAGCTGTGGGGGTGGTGCTTGGGGCTGGGGCAGTTTGCAGAGCCCTCTGGCTGCCTCTCTGTGTAGGAGCCAGAGGAAGAACATGCCACTGATTCCGGGAGCTGTGCGGAGTGGGGCAAGCCCTGGACCCCGCTCCACAGCGGGAACTCGAGGGCCGGATTAAAATGTCTGGAGGGCCGGATGCAGCCCCCAGGCCATAGTTTGCTCACCCCTGCCTTAGGCAGAACTCCCATGTCTGAGGTCTCTTAATGTAGTCCTGCTTCCTTATTACTTTTAGAAGGATAAATATTAGGAAACTTGTTGTGAATGAAATTCTCAGTAAAAGAGAAAGTACCTGCGAAATTCAGCCTTAAGAATAACAATGCTGCTTCTTGTGTGGGTGTTCCAGGGGTTTGTTGATGATGGGATTTGTGAGATGTGTGTCTTTTTTTTGTTAGATGAAGCACAAGCAGCTGATCCTAGTTCCACAAATGAGGAACAATCAGACCCTCACCCAGGAGATACCAAAGAAGTGGATCCAAATCATGCAGTTGCTAAAACAGAGGAAAGTGTGCTTAACAATGAGCCAGCAGCCCCAGAACCTCGTCCTGACAATCAGTCTGAAAGTGAGACTAGCTTAGCTGACATTGCTGTGCAAAACGTTCAAGAATCTGAAGAGTAAGATGATGGTGGGCAGGGGATAAGTGTCTTGGCTGAAGTCCCTGTACTTCAATGTCATGAAGCATATTCTAAGTTTAATATGTTTATAGCCCTCACTACATAGCATATGCAAGACTTCCTGTGTGAGATAGCATATGTCCATTTTTTCCTGAGTTAAGAAATATGCCAGTATAATCACATACTTTAGACTCCATCATAGGTTGTCAAGACAAGTCATTTATACACTGGTCAATACTATATTTGCATATATCCCTCTGGCTGTACCTACAGTAAGCGTAGTAAACCTATGAATATCTGTGGAAAATGAGCCACTTGCTAGTGAAGTGGGAAAACATTCAAATCACTTGGATTATCCTTGTTCTCAAAAATTTAGATCCTACATATAGTAAATTAAAGATTTTTCTCCACATGCAATAAAAGTGAAGCTGAGAGAGACTTATGAAGTCATATGGGAGTTTAGCAGTTAAATTGCTTTACAACTCTTCACGTCATCTTTTTTTTTTTTGAGAGAGAGAGTCTTCATCTGGATTCTGAACACTCTTCACCGTTTTTTACTGTGATGAGTTATTTTCCGCTATTGGTGCACAGCAATATATAATTTGTCTGTTTTGTGACAATTTTCATTAAATGATACTGCAGATCCAGCTGTCTCAAGTTGACTGTGAAATGTATCTTTCAAATAAATTACTTATTTGTTCAGAGAGACAAGACAGGTGAGGTTATATCTTTTATTAGTCCAACTTCTGTTGGTGGAAGAGACAAGCTTTTGAGTTTCACAGAGCTCTTCTGTGGGCCTGGGACAGGTTGCTACGGATAAGTGGTTCACAGATGCTGTAGACCACTTCAAGTGAAGTGGGCAATTATTTTTTCAAAGATATTCAAGTCTGTCACAGACCAATGAAAAGATTAGCCCCAAGTTTTTAATAATAAACATTTACATTGACTAGAGTGAGATCTTTTCTTAAAACTAAATTTAGAAACTGTTTCCTTTCTAGTACACTGAGATTTTATGTTTATGAAATATTTGGTAAGCATTGACCACATGCTTGATGGCCATACAAGAGAAAAGGGTGATGTCCTGGCCCCATTGAAGCCAATGGGAAAATTCCCAGTCACCCTTGATTCTGTCACCCTTATATTTGATGAGTGGTACAGTATGTCATGAAATCAATGGGACAGTTCACAAAGTAACAGGTTTTAGAGGGGTAGCCAAGTTAGTCTGTATCAGTAAAAACAAACGAGGAGGCCTTGTGGCACCTTAGAGACTAACAAATTTATTTGGGCATAAGCTTTTGTGGGATATAACCCACTTTATCAGATGCATGGAGTGGAAAATACAATAAGCAGGTATAAATATACAGCACATGAAAAGATGGGAGTTGCCTTACAAAGTGGGGGAGTCACCCCTTCTTGTCAACTGTTGGAAATGGGCCACATCCACTCTAATTGAATTGACCTTGTTAGCACTGACACCCCACACACACACACTTGGTAAGAGGGTACTTCTTCTGTGGCTCAAGAGAATTTTAGTCTTCGGGGCTAGAAAAATAAGAGACTACTACTTGGAGTGGAATTTCAAAAGAGTCTAAGGGCAGGTCTACACTACACTGGGATCATGCTCTGAGATCAATCCACCAGCGGTCGATTTAGCAGGTCTAGTAAAGACCTGCCAAATCGACTGCAGATTGCTCTGCAGTCAACCCCTGTACTCTACCTCTTTGGAACCTCCGTTAAGGTAGTTGGAGGCTGCTATCTAATCCCCCCTCACTCTTCTCTTCTGCAGACTAAATAAGCCCTGTTGCCTCAGCCTCTCCTCATAAGTCGTGTGCCCCAGCCCCCTAATAATTTTCATTGCCCTCTGCTGGACTCTCTCCAATTTGTCCACATCCTTTCTGTAGGGGCGGGCCCAAAACGACGCAATACTCCAGAAGTGGAAATAATCACTTCCCTCGATCTGCTGGCAATGCTCCTACTAATGCAGCCCAATATGTCATTAGCCTTCTTGGCAACAAGGGCACACTGCAGACTTATATCCAGCTTCTCATCCACTGTAATCCCCAGGTCCTTCTCTGCAGAACTGCCGCTTAGCCAGTCGGTCCCCAGCCTGTAGCAGTGCATGGGATTCTTCTGTCCTAAGTGCAGGACTCTGCACTTGTCCTTGTTGAACCTCATCAGATTTCCTTTGGCCCAATCCTCCAATTTGTCTAAGTCACTCTGCACCCTTTCCCTACCCTTCAGCGTATCTACCTCTCGCCCCAGCTTAGTGTCATCTACGAATTTGCTGAGGGTGTAATCCATCGCATCCTCCAGATCATTAATGAAGATGCTGAACAAAACAAAAACAAAAATACTGAGATGGGGGAAAAAACAGGTCCTGTGCAAACACCAACTCTCAAGGAGCTGAGGACTTGGGTCATAGGCTCCCATTGTGCTAGGAACTGTGTAAACATCTTATGAAGATACCAGAGATCTTACAATCTGATTTCAAGTAAGACACAATTAGTGAGTATATCAAACAGGAGGAAATAGAAGGAGAAAAGGGGACAAAATAAGAACATAGTTGTGTAAGTTAGTTATCACGTAATTTTGGTAACAATACTTAATCCTCATATAAGACTTTTCATCCATAGATCTCAAAGACCCCAGTAGTGTAGCGGGGGGGGGGGGGGGGGGAGAGCGGAGGTAGCAGACGCTCCCCCTCTGAGCAGAAGTGGTGCCTTAAAAAGAAGCCGTGCCTTTTTTTAAAGGGGGAGCGGAGCTAATAAAAGGTGCCACTTCTTTTTAAGGCGCCGCTTCTTGCACTCACCCGGCAGCGCTCCAGCTGTTCGGTGTCACTTCGGCGGCGGGTCCTTCACTCGCTCCGGATCTTCAGCGGCACTTCAGCAGCGGGTACCACGAAAGCCCCAGAGCGAGTGAAGGGACAGGACCTGCCGCCGAAGTGCCGCACCGAACAGCTGGAGCGCTGCCAGGTGAGTACAAGGGGAGGCGCCTTTTTTTAGCTCCACTCCCTCTGTGCTCTGGACCTGGCTATGCCACTGCAAAGACCTTGCCAAGAGTGTGTGGGTGGGTAATCATTCTCTTTTTACTGATTGGGAAACTAAGGTACAAAGAAGTGAAATGACTTGCTCAATGTTGCACAACAGATCAGTTGCAGAGCCAGGAACAGAAACTAGGTCTGCTAACTCCTCTCCCAATATCCCATTCTACTCTATCACACTGCCTCCCTCTGTGATGGTTCCAAATTATTAGAGTTTGTTTAGCTAGAAAGAAATGAATACTGTCATCTAGGTAAAACTGTTCCATGCCCCTGACAACATTAGCAGTTTTCATGTAAGTGATACAGTGAAAGTAAGCCTTGAGTTGGAATTTGAGAGAACACTGACTGAAGGATCAAGGCAACCAGTTCTGAGGTGTGCCTCCACATGTATCTCATCTATTTTCTAATCAACAGATATTTCACCATAAAGCCCTTCTAAGACTACACTTGGAAAACTGAATCCATTATCAGGCACAGAGTTCTAATAGGATATCCATATTTTTGAATGCCTACGACAAAAGGGCAACTACTAGAGCTGGTCGAATTGGAACAAAACGAATTCAGAATTGTAGAATTTCTTACAAAACAGAAAGACTGGTTCCCACCCTGCTCTAGTTAGAAACTTCCTGTGAATATTGAGTCTGCCCTAAAAGGAAAGACTTGAAAACAATGCATGCACACAAATGTGTGCGTGCACACATACACAGAGCAAAAAAACCTAAAGTGACTAAAAGCCAGCTAATCTCAGAAGCTGTCAAGTATTCATGATTCTCTAGCATATTTAGCTCAATTGCATTAGGGATAGAATTAGGAGCATGTGAAAATTTACCTTATGGAACTTTTCTCTTTTGTGTTATAGTTGCTTGCACTGCACCCAAGACTTTAAGGCCCAGCTGTGTCTGCAGCTATGTGTACAGTCCCCACTGATGTCAACAAGAGCCATCACAGGCAAAATGTAGCTGTAGAGACTGTTATAGACTAATAGACTTGTATATACTGAGTAACTAATTATGTAACATAAGAAGATATGCACACCAAAAACGGCATGCTGGGAGACTAATTCCATTGATATGGCCTACCAGGACAGCCTTCTGTAGCCCTTTTGTAGCCAAAATGTTGACTGGTATTTAGCTGTTTTTTTAATCAAAGAACTTTGTTGACTGTAAAATAGTATAGCTCCCTTCTTTTGTACTGACATTCTGCTTCTTCTTTGCAACATCATTATAATTACATTAAAAATAGGTTAAAAGAACATTAAAGTTGCAATGTCAAGCACGCAAAAGTTAAGAAATGCCAGAGTTAAGGTTGCCTCTGCAATCTCAATTTGACCTCTTTGTGCGTATGTATTAGATCTTTGATTACACTTATTTTTTTCCCACAGGACCTAGTGAACCTCCAGTTCACAGGACAAATGGTTCTCTAGGAATAAATCAAGGTTGTGTAGTGAATGAGGCTGTTGTCAGTAGGAACCTTGCTTGTCTCATTTGTTGCAGAAGTTGGAAGATGTGTAGTGAACAAGGTAGAGGACTTCAGAAACAGCAGGGACGGTCTCATGGTCAAGGCAGTTGAATGCTGCCATGGGGAATTGGGAACTTCTATCCTGGCCTCTGTCACAGAGTTCCTATGTGATGCTGGGCAAGACATTCAAACAAAAACGTTCACAGTTGGCTGCTGATTGTGCATGCCTCATTTCCTTGGTGCCCAATGTGAAACAGATGGGGCCAGATATGCAGAAGTATTGAGTGCTCACAACTGCAAATGAAGACCATTGGAGCTGAGCTTTGACCATAGAAAGTGCTAGAAAAATCATAGGTAGTCCAGAAAATCAAGACAATTTTGGCATTAAATAGCTGTGCTTCGGTTCCCCATCTGGAAGATGGGGATAATAACACATAATTGCACAGGGTTATTGTAAAGATAAATTCATGAATGTCTGTGAAGCACTCAGATACTATGGTGAGAACACAGAAATGCCAGGAGTAAATTACTAATTTTGTATTCAGTGCAAGATGTGGACGGTGTGTGGTAAATAAGGCCTGGGATCACAAACTGAATGACAAGGATTAAAAAAAACATTGAAAATATTGAATAACTATCCATTGTGAGGCCCTGGGTCTTTCAGGAAAATAACGTATGATCATATAATTGAAGACTGTATCATAATACACATGCACAATGGGCCCAAGTTTAGACTGCACAGCCATCCTTAATTCTGGAATTTCCTGATATTTGAATGCTTGTTTTAGCAACCTTATTTTTCTTTTAATCTCGTTTTTATGGCTATAATTTCCTAACTCCTGGGTTTAAAAAACCCCAGAAAAAACAAACCCCATCACATGGAACCATATTGACCCCCAGCTTTGGTAGTCAACAGGGTTTAGATCTTTAGTTCTACAATACAGACCTCTGCCATTTGAGCTAATGGAGTAACTGATAGAAATAGTAGGCTGTTATCCTCTATGTGGACCAGCCACTAGATGGGGAGGACATACACACACACTTGCCAGTGGGTTTCATAGCTATTTGCTGACAGCAGAGGAGTACAGAAATGCAGGACTCCTAGGTTCAATTCTAGGTTCTGGAGGAGAGTGTACTTGAGTGGTTATAGACTTTTCTGTACCTGTTCCTACCACACAAGCCTGTATCTTTCTGCCTCTACTTCTATCCATCCCACCTTGGCTCTGTCTCTCTCTCCTCCTATCTACCCCCCTGACACACACACACACCTTGGTTCCTGCCTCCTTCCCCCACCTTTGTGCTCCTATCCAATCTCCCACCACTTGGCTCTTGCCCCTACCCCCTTCTGCTTCTATCTAATCCCCTCCATCCTCTGGTTTATGCCCTCCTCCTGTTCTGTGCCTATATACCCCTCCAGCCCCTCTCCCTCTCCTTGCACCGCACTACAGCTCCTGTCTCCCTCCACTAGCTCCTGTTCCTGCTGTCCCCATTCTGTTCCTCCTCACCCTCTGGCTCCTGAAAACCACCTTCCCCACATGCACCTCTCTTCAGTCAGGCAGCTTCTTCCATATTAGCAGGGGGAGCAACGAGAGCACAGAGACAGTCTCCTTGCTGTCAGTTCCAATGCTTGGTGGCACATCGGCCCCTGGCAGCAGGGCGGAGCAATCAGAGGGAAAGTTGTGCTTGGGTCCCTACAGCCCTAGGCTGGAGTAGGCTCAGTGCACACAAAATCTTCAGAAAATTTAACAACATGAAATTTACTTCTGTAATTGGGTAAATCAGAGTGGAACTTTACTGTCCCAGTGCAATGTACTTCCCTCTTTCCTGGAGACTGAAACATTTTCTTCCACACCGCACTCAGCTTCACACTGCTGTGAGATAAAGTATTAGATCCCTTCTAACTGTAGATCCTGGGATAAAGTACCTACAGTGTTTAACTGCTGGGATGCAGGCTAGTCTCTGTGGACTCAATCATGGCTCTCTGATCCACCAAAAGCTGTCCCCTACCCCACATGCACTGGGAGATGAATCTGCTTTTCCTTTGATGGAACAGCTCAGGAGGTTCTCCATGAGAGCAATGCAGTAGAGTTTTCCCATGAGGAATCATTAATACCTCTGTCTGGCTAGATTCCTAGTGTTTCAGATTGACCACTATGAGCACAATTGCCAAGACAGGTTTCTGGCCAACAGGAGGCAAGAAAAGTTGGGACTCTTGTAAGAAGCCAGCATGGACTTACCTTGTATCTTCTCTACATTCCTAATGTGATTAGCTTTCCCCTGCTGCCAGTTCCAAACACTTTCCTTTGAAACAGCAATCAGCAAAGGACAAAAGTGGATTGTAGCAGGAGTTGGGAACAGGAAAAAAATTAAGATATCAGATATAAGGACTAAATAACAACCTTATACATAGAGAACCTTGCAATGATTTCATTTGGGAAAGAGATATGCCACATGAAGCCTTAATCTGACCTGGAAGTGTTGGAAACTAAGGCAGTAAGAGAAACCTGATTAATTTAGAAAAGAGGAGGCCAACCAGCAAAGAATATCGAAGATGAATATATTCATCCTTAGTGTCCTAAAAATTAATGTACAGGTTTGCTTTGTTAATTTGTCACAACAGACAATATGATACTCATGAGAATTCAATTAGTGGTAACATTATGATAAAGTTACAGCAAATCCGTGACCGGCATTTTCTAACTTTAATCCTTGAATCCCCCACATTTAGGATTAAAGGAAATGAATTTAGAATTTTCCTGCTGAAAGTTCTTTTAATCAAGTATAAGTTATAGCATACATGTCTTATGGATATTAACTTACAATAAAAGTTTAATATCCAACATGTAGGTACATATTTTCCTAAGGAACCAAACAGTTATCTGAATTTGACTGTCAGTTTCTCATGCGGTTCTTCTGGTTTGTTTTCAAGGCGTATTCCTAGGCAGGTGGATATTTTATTCCAATCCACAGAGGAAAATTCCATTATAGATCTCTTCATTGCCCTCACAAAAACAGCATCTTCAGGGTTCTCGAATGGAACTCTACAAAAATAACAAAACAAATGTAAATAACTGACATGATCAAAACAATTTTTCCTAACCACTTTGGAATTAATTTCTGGAAACAGTTATGTGGAAAGTAATGATTGAGGCAATTATTGATTAAACAGACTAGTCTATAACTACTCAAGAACTTTTTTTGTATGCTTCCTCTCTAAAACTTGAGATCAAAATGAGACAAAACAAAAGAGAATCAAAAAAGGCAGAGTCAGAGAAGTCCAAGTAAAAGAAACTTCATTTTTGATTAAACTAAATGCAATAAACTAATTAAAATGTATTTTCTTTAACTTTAAAAAACAAGTGAACTCAGTGCAAAAAGATATATTAATACAATATTAATTGTTCAGGGTTAACTTTCACAATATTGCCACATTTATACACAGGAATATGATTCTGTGCATATAGATCTGGTTACAGTAGGAATTATAACTGAATTTTATGACTTGCATGTAAGCAGGGTCTGAATGAACTCTCCTCTGACAGCTAGCTGGGGAGGGGTAGCGACTTCAGGAGCAATCTGTATTTACATGAACACACCTACTCTGCCAAGATATACAGCAGATAGAGCTGTGTTGCTCAAAGTGATCAACTTTAGCTGGTGTTGGGTTACAAATCACTTTAGTACTGAATACAGGGATAGTGAAATGTTTTCTCAATGTTGTCTTTATTGTATGAATAAAGAGGAGCAGAACTGTGCTTAACCTAGCCCAAATGAGGGGGTCATCCTCAGCTGAAGCTAGGGGCTCGAATGCTAGACCCCTGTGAAAGTAAGAGGGGGGTGGAGATGGGTATCTCAGCTATGAGGTGTCTAAGGGTCTCTGATTTGGTTTTTGTCCCTACTGTTCACAGACAGTGCTAAATAGGCTTAATTAGGAGCCTTTTGTTATTTCAGATACTCAATAACAGCTGAAATCACTTGTGGTGGGGCAGTGTTTCTTCCCAGCCTCCTGAAAATCACTAAGAGACTGACTTACAGAGGTCACAGCAGAGAGGCAGGTAGCAGGAGAAGGTAACTGATGGGCAGCCAGCAAAAGTGGCAAGCAATTGGCTGGTGGGGCAGCCAGGTGGTGAGTTACTGTAGCTGGTGGGCTGGCCAGGTGGCAAGGAACTGTGACTGGCCGGGTTGCCAGCCAGCCAGAACAAGTGCTCAGATGGCAGAGCAAGCAAGGTGCCTTCTTCCCCAAGTGGGAGGTGAACTCACACAGATGCACCTCTGAACCCTGGGTCCTCACTGACCATGGATAACCACTGTGAGTGGGGTATGGTGAGGGAGCAGAGGGGGGCACAATAAAGGAACTTTTGGTTGTAGAAAATCTTCTTCTGCCCCATGCCCTCTGGGGTGGGTGTCCTGCTGACAGTTTCATGTTTATGAGTCCTCTTTGTGGCATTTTCCCTAATTAATGTCAGGTGACTTCTCTCTTTCTTTTCTACAGTCAGGCTCTGTGCTTGCGAGTGGGGAAGTATTGCCTCTCTGAGGTGCCCAGGGGTGGTGTGTAATTTTCCTAGGTTACTGCGTGGTGGCTTCAGCCAGTTCTGTGTTGTATTGTTGAAAAGGAACCCCTGGATATTGAACCCAGCTCTGGTTGCTGCCAGCCCCACCTGGCAGAAGGATTACATGTACATGTAAAATCTTAATCATTACACTGCATTTATAGTCTCTTGCAGATGTAAGTGATCGGACAGTCAGGCAAATGCAACTGATGTTTATTTCATTGTGATTCTTCTGGATAATCAAGGTGCAAACTTCTGATTAGCAGATTTTGAATCCAAAAACTGAAACTCCATAAGCTTGTTTTGTGCCATGTCATACTTTAGTTGTACCATGGGAGATGTGAGCTTTAGACTCACAAAATCAGTGAGGAGAGTAGAGGCAGAAAGAAACTCGGTAGTACAGTCACTCTCATATATAGGTGCTCAGGTGTTGATCACAGTATAAAACTGAATAGAAAATAACTCCCTGCATAAAGGCATGTACACATGTTAGCATGTGCCTAGCTTTAATCATGTGAGGAGTTCCACTGACTTTCAACAGGTCTATTCCAGTGCTTACAGTTAAGCATGTGCTTAAGTACCTTGTGGAATCTGGGACCTGAGCATCTAAAAGCAACAAAAAGTACATGCAGCAAGCAGAGTGGTATTGAAACCAGCATAGAACTCTGTTTTCATTATGATTTTACTGATTGCGTAGGGCTATATTCAAAGTGGATAGCTACGTATACTTAGATTGTTAAAGGAAATGGTAGTGAACTTATGTGCACTAACGTGTACATGTTATTTTAAATATATATTTCTCAACAATGTCTATGTTTAAAACAGAGCTACTCACACATGTTGCTGACTGATAAATTAAAACAAGCATGAACTCTTAAAATAACTTGTAAAGTTGCCTCATAAAAAAACTGTATCTAAAAATGTCTCAGAGCATTAATAGCATCCTTTCCCCTACCACAACACAGAGAGAGAACTAAGTTTTATCTTGATTTCTATTATACATGAAAAATCCAACAAAATAAACCAACTGTCGGCTGAGAAATTTCATTCCACAGGGCAGGATTTTTTCCAGGAAGGTGTCTATTTAAGAATAGGCAGTTAGAAGGAAATTCTCACCCATATTATAGCAGAACTACTCAGCTGCTCTAACATATTAATGTAAAATATTTTTAGCATTAAGTGCAGGAGTGGGCAAACAACATGGCCCCGCGGCATGGCCCCACTTCAGCTCCTACGCACTCCAATGGACCCCTCCGGCGCTCCAATGGGAGCTGCAGGGGAGGTGCCTGTGGACGGGGTAGTGTGCAGAACCACCTGGCCACACCTCCGCGTAGGAGCCGGAGAAGCGACATGCCACTGCTTCCGGGAGCCACTTGAGATAAAAGCCACTACTCCCCAGCCTGGAGTCCCCTCCTACACCCTGAACTCCTCATTTCAGGTCTCACCCCAGAGCCTGCACTCCCAACCAGAGCCCTCACCCTCTCTTGCACCCCAACCCCAATTCTGTGAGCATTTATGGCCGGCCATACAATTTCTATTCCCAGATGTGGCCCTTGAGCCAAAAAGTTTGCCCACCCCTGACTTAGTGTTTGATATTACAAAATGAACTGCATTTTAATTATACACCTCATTTCCTAATCAGCAATACTACTGAAAATGCATTGAAGATAGCAGCAGGTGGATTGTCTCACCAGTGATGGACACAATGGTTTATCCCACCACAAAAAAGAACAGAATATTTTTTTAAAATTACTGCTTTTTTTTTTTTTGGTAGGGGCAGAGGATTGAGTGAATACTTCTGATGTGCAAAAACAAAAATAGACACAAGCAAACTACTTACTTATTTATGTGATTTGCAACTTCATGACCTGTAACAACAAATTTATAATAAGTAGTTAATATTTCTACAGCACTTTGACCATTTAAGAACTACGGTTGGTTCTAGTTCCCATTTACCTGAATGGTGCAAGATCAATCCTTAGGAGTGCTAGCCATTACAACTGAATATTAGTAGTTAAATCAAAATATAGGCTATTGCTTTCTGGTTATTAAATGTTTTCTTCTGACTGTTTATGCTGTGTAATTATTCACGTTTTACTTCCCTCCAAAAAATGCTGCCATACATGTTTTTTCTTTAAAAGAAATGATACCACCAACCCTCCAATAGCAAAGCAGTGTGAACATATGATGAAGAAAAAGATACACTGTTCAAAGATTTCAGTTTCTAACTTCCCAGGAGTCCTTATGAACTATGAGGGAAAAGATTAAAAATAACTCATTTAGCCAGCATTTTAGAAATTATTATTAAACTAGTAAAGCTTATAATCATTGTTTTGCATATGATTTAAAACATTACACTCAAAATCACTTGCAATTAACTTATTTTCAAGTCCAAACTTCGCACTCTGAATCCCTGAAATGGATTTATTATAACCAACTACATGATGTTAAGTCTACAATGAGAAAATTTGTAAGTATTTTTATCTATAGTGGACACGGTA
This sequence comes from Chelydra serpentina, assembly GCA_037349315.1. NCBI lineage: Eukaryota > Metazoa > Chordata > Testudines > Chelydridae > Chelydra > Chelydra serpentina. The sequence continues at coordinate 27,006,414 of JBAIAC010000048.1, forward strand.
TTGAAGATAGGTATGAGAGTTTTTAGAGCAGGCTCAGATGACATGACAGTAGAATCACCTGTGACCTTTCTCTACTACTAGAGTATCCACTGTTGGTTGCAGTGAAGCTGCAGCAGTGTAAAAAGTTGTCATTTTGGTTATAATATAAACCCATTTTCAATGGCTCCTGAGTTTCATATTTTACTATTTAAGAAAGCCTACACTCAGCCTCACACTAACTTCAGTGGGACTAATTCACATGCTTAATGTTAATCACGTGCTTTGCTACATCAGGGCCATACCGCATTGTTCAAGCAGATATTTTAACAACTTTTAACAAATTCCTCCATACAAAATAAAGTACCCCCGGCATTATAGTGGTAGAGCTTACTAAAGTAAATGCATAACAGCGCTTCAGAGAGAGTCATCTCTGCTTACCGGACTGATTAAATAAAGTTTTGACTCTTTTTGCTCCGTTAAATTCAGAGACATAAAAGAGAATTACCTGGATTATATTTCTGGGCTTGTTTACTTGGGGGTGGGGGTTAATCTGCAGCTTTTGGTTGTGCATTAGGTAATGAGAAATACGCAAACCACACTAATATTGTACACGTGGAACAGTGTGCCCACTTTTAATGTGCATCATTTTGTGCATACAGTGGTGATTTGCTGAGTACTAGGGGCATGGTATTATTGGAGAGTTTATTCTTTGCTTTGCTGCTAAGCAGTATGCATTCTGGGATTTTTCTTGCTATGCATTGTGGGATGCATAATGGATGCCAAACACGTTCAAATTTTTTTTAAATCACAGGCTTTCTCTGTCTCTACCCTATACTTCCTTTCTGGGCGGGCTAGTGCCATTTTCAAATTGCTGTCAGCCAGCATGGACCCAGCAATGTGTCAGTGGCCTCCTCATGCTCATCTTCTGATTGATTGTCCTTGGTGGAGTGGGGAAGAAAGCATGCAGCAAGCTCAAAAAATTTTCTGGGTATGGTGGTCAAGTAGTTGTGGAAAATCCTGTCCAACTCTTGAAAAAATGGATAGGTTTCATGTCTCCTGATGGATTTTTTTCCTCTCATCCCTGGTTTTAATATAGGTCCTCCTGAGCTGTTTGCTTTTTATCTGGTACTAGTATGGCCATGAACCCTTGCAGACATCTGCTTAGCAATCTCCATAAAAAGATCTAACTCCCTGTATAGACAAGATCACATCTTGTCTAGAATGAGCAAATCGTTAATTAAATTCCAACTGCACACCCAAAGTGCATTCATTTACACCTGCCCAACCCCATGGAAGACAATGGGATTGTATATTTGTCACTGAGAACATAATTTGAAGCCACTACGGTTCATGACTGTACCTTAGGCCAGAATTTGGTTTACAGGATCTTTACTAGTAAAGATGATTTGCAAGACAAAAAGACCCCTCTAAATTTGACAGAAAAAACATCATCTTTCTTTTAAATGGATCAAATTTCATCTGGACTCACACAGACCCAACAAACATGACATGCTACGTTGCCATTTTTAGAAAGTCACAATTCAAAGCAGAACCACATTTTAAACTTCTACAAATAAAATAGGTAGTGAGAGATGTTAAGTATGTAAGTCTACTAAAAAACCAAACTTTTGTGTGACTGATATTTCTATTATGTATATATTTGTAATATATTTTAAGCAGAAGGATCCAGACCTAGAGTTTTGTGTATTCATATGCTATAGAAAAGGCTGATGCACAATCTGCAACACTATTTCAGAGAAACTCTTTTTCTTCGGAAGACTGAAAAGGTCTATAATGTCAAATAAGCACCAGAGGGCACCAAAACTCTAAACAGCCAGATCTGTCTGTGACAGATATTCATGAGACAAGGTGGGTGAGGTAATATCTTTTATTGAATCAACTTCTGTTGGTGAGAGAGACAAACTGTCATACTTACACAACAGAAGTTGGTTCAATAAAAAATATTACCTCACTCATCTTGTCTCGCTAATATTTTGTGACTGACATGACTAAACCAACACTGCATACAGACATTCATGGTCAGTACACAGGTACAGTACCCTGGAAAAATTAATTTTCCCTGTTAAATCTGTTTAATAAACAGAAAATGTGAGTAAAAATTTCAACACGAATGAGAATACATTTTGAAAAGATAATGAAATTCTATTTTGAGTAACTGCCTTAAAGGCAATTCTTTTGTTCCAGAGTTTGATTAAAATACATAGTGTAATATACAAATTAGTAGAAAGGACACATTCACTGCATGTCGCTACAGTTTGTTAATTAAATAAGGAAGCAATCTGACTGCGTTCATACAGCATACCTATTTCATTATTAAATCTAATTAATTTAAGTTGGTGAAAATTATTATTTCTAATTCAAATTACCTGGAAATATATGTTTTCCCCTAAATCATTATAAATACCTGGAGACCGCAGCAAACTTTTGGCACATGGAGTGCTTCTGGTAGATACTGTCTTAGCCACCAATGGCATATCTATTCTCTTTCCAAAACCTATAGACTGGAGAACACGGGACCTTTCATGGTTGTAAATATGTAAAGCTGATTCCCTTTCTTTTTGAGTAACTTCTGTTAAAAGAGAAATAAAAACTGTTACCCTTTCTATACCAACGAATAAAATCTAAGCTTAGCTGCTTGCTAGCATTGAGACGAAAACTATTTTCTCTACAGAATTATGACCAGATCCTCAGCTGGTGTAAATGTGTATAGATCCACTTACTTCAATATAGAGAGAGATTGATTTATACTGCCTGAAGATTTAGGGTGAAATCCTGACCCCATTGAAGTCAATACCAAACTCCCATTAATTTCACTGGGTCCAGGATTTCACCCCTAGACTATGTTTGCATGGTGTTTAAATACATTATACTAGAGAACTAAATGAAGTCTTAAATTGTAAGATTCATATCCACAATAAAATAGAATTTGAGTTCAAAGTCAGTAATAATTCCCACCACTCAATTACAGAAAATTGTAGGAGTACAATCAAAAAAAAGTTTTACAGCTTCATTTGTCCTTTTGTTTGAAGATCAATTGTAAATTTTAAACAAAGAGGTTAAGATTGTAAATCAAAAGGAGAATTTTGACATTCAGAATATGCTTAATCTCAGCACTTTCAAACTGGGATAAATGTGAACTAAAGACTCAAAGCAAGAAACTCTAGCAGAAGCATTTTGAATTCAGTAAAGTATTTTAATGTTGATGTCTAGGGGACCAATTAGAAAGGAACTGCAGTAGTTGTGCACGGAGGTAACAAAAGTGTGACCAAGTGTCTTGTGTAAATGAGGAAGACAGGAGTATATTTTAGTAATGTTCCATAGTAAAGGCAGGAGTTCATAATGTTAAAGAAATAGTTCTCCAATTGGCAGTCAAGGGTAAAGCTTGATTAAAAAATACTGCCTAACTTCTTAATTCAGGAATGATCATTGTATTATGGTTGTACTTAAAGGAAGATTTAAATCCATGAATTGAACAAGATTATCTCTGGATTTTGTAAACATCAATATAGTTTCCCTAGATTAAATTATAGCCAGTTTTCCTCTATCCAGCAATGATCCTCATTGCACCAGTAAGAGAAGTCCTGTCCTGAATACTGAAAAAGTTATTCTGAACAATGCCAAATGTACACTGATAAGGCCTCAACTGGAGTAGTGTGTCCAGTTCTGGGCACCACACTTCAGGAAAGATAAAGACAAACTGGAGAAAGTCCAGAGGAGAGCAACAAAAATGATTAAAGGTCTAGAAAACATGATTTATAAGATTGAAAGACCTGTTGTTTTTTTTAATCTGGAGAAGAGATGACTGAGGGGGACATAGAATCATAGAATCTCAGGGTTGGAAGGGACCTCAGGAGGTCATCTAGTCCAACCCCCTGCTCAAAGCAGGACCAACCCCAACTAGATCATCCCAGCCAGGGCTTTGTCAAGCCTGACCTTAAAAACCTCTAAGGAAGAAGATTCCACCACCTCCCTAGGTAACCCATTCCAGTGCTTCACCACCCTACTAGTGAAAAAGTTTTTCCTAATATCCAACCTAAACCTCCCCCTCTGCAACTTGAGACCATTACTGCTTGTTCTGTCATCTTCTACCACTGAGAACAGTCTAGATCCATCCTCTTTGGAACCCCCTTTTAGACATGATAATAGTCTTCAAGTACATAAAAGGTTGCTATAACAAGGAGGGTGATAAATTGTTCTCCTTAGCCACTGAGGAAAGGACAAGAAGTAATGGGCTCAAATTGCAGCAAGGGAGATTTAGGTTACACATCAGGAAAAACTTCCTGTCAGGGTAATTAAGCACTGGAATAAATTACCTGGGGAGGCTGTGGAATCTTCCTTACTGGAAGTTTTTAAGAACAGTGTTTTAAGTGTTAGACAAACACTTGTCAGGGATGGTCTAGATAATAATTAGTCCTGCCTCAGTGTAGGGGACTGGACTAGAATATCTATCGAGGTTCCTTCCAGTACTACATTTCTATGATTTCTATGTTCAGAAATAGGCTTGAGGTCCACCAGCAAACCTGTATGTGTATAACAGGGAAGTGCACATGCAAATTGTCATGTGGGCCTGATCTTGCAAACCATTACTTGTGAGGACAATCCTTTCTAAAGTAGAACCAGCAAAGTCAATAGAACTATTTTATTTTTAATATTTAGATTGTGGTGAAGCCAAAACTCTGCTTCTCAAACACTGAGGAAGAAAGTACACTGAAAATGCAAAGGGGAAAAGGGATGTATCGTACAGATAAAAGGATTATAGTGATGATAGATGAGTCTTATTAGTTGCATAGTTGTATTGTAGATTTTTTAATTTAAACAAACTAAATTCCTCTCATCCCACCAGAATTAAACTCACTCATTCTCCCTTTCAGTAATTCCCAGCTTCAATCCTATGGGTGAAATTTTTTGTTGTAGAAGAGGCACAGTAAAGAACTGATAGCTGAGGAGGACAAGGGGGCGGGGGGTGTCAAAGATGGCTTAAGTCACTTTACACCCTCCTGATTTGAGCTACTCCAGGACTGTAGTGACCACGAGCATAATTTAGACAAATCTTGGGGTGTTGTCCAAATTATGGCAGCTTCCCCAAGTGGGCTTTGGGTTGCAGCACTGCCCAGAATCTCCACAACACTGTGTGCTGTGGCCCTTCCCACCACTCGACCCTTCCCATCTCAGCCACATCCCATCACTAGTACTGGTGAGAGGGTGCTTAGCCTCAGGTCTTGCACCAAGAGAATTCTCCCCTGGCCAGATCTGCGGCTTCAAGGGTCCCTTTATACCACTCCCGCCCTATCACCCAGCATAAAGGGACTGGAGCAGGGGTGTGAATCTTACCCATTGTCTCCAACATTCCTCCTCCTAATGTTCAACCCCTTTCCTCCACATCATTGAACAGTTCACCCAGATGACAAAAAAGTCATGTAGGTAAATACACAACTTAGGCATTTATTGAAGAAGTTGATCTTTAGGATCTATTTCTTCTGTGGCATCTACAAGAAACTAGCTGATCAAGTCATTAACTTATGTCATTGATTTACTTCTTCTGTTTATTCTTAAGGGTAATGGTGGCAAGATAGAGCCCTACTTGCCCAGGTTTTACCTTCAGAGGTTGCTGGGAGGGATGTATGGATGATAGTTTTATTTCTAGTAGGCTTAGCCAGTTTTATGTGGATAAGATCAATTAAGAAATGTGCATGCATTTATTTAAAATCTGCAAAGGTGTGCAGACCTCTGGGTGCGCACAAACTGAAATAAACTAGCCATTGTACATGCACTTACCCAATTTGTACACATGAAGATAGGTGCATATTTCTGAACACTGACATTAACTTCTCTTAAATTTGATCCACAGAATTTTATGTAAGACAAATGAGATCTCAGAGTGGAGACAGACACATTTTAAATAGCAAAGAAGCCAAATCTTTTAGTCAGTTTCAACATGAAAGGTCTGATATCAAGCCGAGAATTGTTTAGTTCACACAAACTCTACCTCCATGCAAAATCTCACGATTAATTGGATTAAATTCATTATATGATTTGGTATATAAGCAAGAAGGAGGAGGAGAGAAAGAAGAAGGAGAACAGCCACAGGAAGAATTCACCTACTTTTCTAAATGGGCTAGAGTCATAAGTGACTGTCAATGCACTGTGAAAAGAGGAAAGCAGTCCTTACTCTTCCTGTCGAGGAGTTGTACTGAGGGAAGGAAGTATGTCACATAAAGACGGTACCCTGGATCTTGTGACAGTGGGTTGCGAAATAGATCTGCAAAAGTTTAAGGGAGGAAGAAAAAATATAAAAATTAACAAGCCTGGGAAAAAAATCAGCATTTGGCAAAGATACTGCAGAAAATACAATTAAATACACTCAAATTGTTTTTATACTATGACCCAAGCCCTGCAGTCTTTAGTTAAACAAATTCTCTTGCCTGAATAAGAACTGCAAGATTTGGCCCATTGTGAAATGTTCAATGAAAATAAATGAATTAGGTGCCACCTAATGTGCTGAGCCTTTGAAGTTCCTGCTTGATCTTTTATGATTAACTAGGAGATCTTTGATATACTGACAAAGCCACAAAGTTTTTGCCTTTGATTTTCTTATTTACTGTAAATAAAGTATATACTAAAGTACACAGCAGTTTTACCATATACTTGGAATATAAAATGTGAATGACAGTTTTCTGACTTGTTAATATATCTAGTTGGAAATGCCTTAGACAACTCCAAATACATATCAAACACTGGGTGAAGCATACAAATTTCAAAAGTGCTCAAGTCATGTAGGACCCTAGGTCTTGTGCTCCTAAAGCATTTATGCCCTTTTCAAAATTTGGCTCAATCACTCAATCAGAGTTCATAATATTTATTATGTGAATGCACAAGCCTTTTTAATGGAGGATATTTATTTTTCTTTGAGAGACATATGTATTAGCCCAATATTGACATTTTGCCAGGAGTGGGGACACACAGTGTTCCTAGATCAAATGCCAGATCATTTGGGTCCATGGGAACGATGTCACAGGACACAGTAAAATTCAGTGGGTACACCAAAATGGAGACCAGCTCATTCCCTGGTTGACTGGCAGACAGGCAGGAAGACATGGTTTATAAAATGGGTTGTACAGCAAGCCTATTTCTTTTCTTTAAATGACAGCTGTCTGTCAGCCATGTAGAAGAGAAGGTGCTATCTGGCCAGACATAACTACTGCGATGTATTTCAAAAGGAAAGGATAGGAGTTAAATAGTGGAGCAGGACCCACCCTGCATGGTGATTAGAGGTGAAAGAGAAATCCCCCAAACCCGTTAGTTTCACCACCACAAGAGGGCCTAAAAGCCATCTTGGAATTTTCCTCCTTGTCTTAGGACCTGTGTGGCAGATACTCAGCTACTCTAGGGGTATCTACAATGCTGACTCTATACATGGCCAGGCACACAGTTGTATCCAAACGACCCTATTGTTCACCCAGAAACTCCTGAAGTGCGTGTCTCAGGGCGAGTAGATGCCAATCTAGCTAACTCACCTGAGGAGGTGTGGATAGGATGATAGGTGCTCGGGTGAGCGGATACGTGCCTGGATGAGCTGTGGCCCAGCCCCATACCAACCCACTTAGCACTGTGGATGTGGTGAAGGAGTGGGTATGAGGTCTCAAGTTTCAAGAGCCCTCTACTTCCACAATTCACTGTACACATATCTTCCTGCTCCTCAGTCTATAAAGTTCTCACTCCCCTACACACAACAGAAGTAGCATGCTGCAGTGTCCAAAGCTTACTAGCATTCTGTTTCAGTGTCCACAGTTCAGTATCACAGCTGAAAATGGCAATGATTGCCTGTAAGCAAGGAACATGCTCCTGTCCCTTCTGCCTATGCTCAAATGGGGTTTGTAAACCCCATTACACCCTGTCCCTTTTTTTTTTAAACCTTTTTTTTTTTCCATACACAACAATGTAGGAAAACTGTCAGTACAGTAAAGGTTCACGAAAGCATTCAGTATTGTATTCACTCACCTTACTGTATTGCGTTGTAATGCACGGTAAATGGGTACATTGGTAATGTAATCATGTGCCATAACGTATGCATTTACTTTTCACCGCAATGTTGTGTATGGAAATGAACAAGCAATTGAACGCATTACAGAATCCCATCATTTCCCTGACGCACATCATAAAATAACATCAAGGACAGAATGGCGAGTTCTGCTATGATTTCTCAATTTATTCCCCATTCTGTCATTGATCTTACTGCATTTGTGATTGCTGGAAAAATGCAATATTTAATTTACACATGTACCTTTCAGAATTAAAGTCATTTAACTGCCTGGCAGTGTAGGGAAAATTCAATCCATAATTTATGGAAGATGAATGCATTAAAAAAGATGAGACAAGGTGGGTGATATAATATCCTTCATTGGACCAACTTCTGTTGGTGAGAGAGAGAGAAGCTTTTGAGCTTACACAGCTCTTCTTCAGGTTTGGGAAACTTATTCAGGACAGGTCTGCACTTAAAACAGCACCGCTTTACCAGTGGTTCAGTGAAGACACTACTACACCAATGGAAGAGCTTTTCCCATCGGAGGAGTTAATCCACCTCCGGAACAGACAGTTCCGGAAGAAGTCCTCCTGTCGACAGAGCACTGTCTACACCAGGAACTAGGTCAGTATAACTGCATTGCTTAGGGGTGTTGATTTTTCACACCCCTGAGCGACGTAGTTATACTGATGTAAGTTTATAGTGTAGACCTGGCCTCAGAGTGTCACAACTAAATACAAGATGGAACAGATTGTTTAGCATAAGTAGTTAACACACATTTCAAGGGACCATTCAAGGTGAAATGGCCCATTAACACCTTGCCAGTCATAGGAAGGAAAGAGGGGAAAGCCAGTCGCAAAGATAAACAAGTTTGTTTACATTTACAGGCGATAATGCGCTAACCGCTTCTTATTTACAATGTCACCTGAAAGTGAGAACAGGCATAACCCATGGCACTTTTGTAGCCGGCATTGCAAGGTATTTACATGCCAGATATGCTAAACATTTGTATGCCCTTTCATGTTTTGACCACCGTTCTGGAGGACATGATTCCATGGTGAGGACGCTTGTTAAAAAAAGAATTGGAATTAATATGCAAACTAGATACCATTACCTTAGGCTTGAATATTGAGTGTGGATGGCTCGGTCATTACGTTAATTGAATTTATTTCCCCTCCTTAAAAACCTTTAACACCTTTGTGTCAACTGTCTGTAATGGGCCATGTTGATTATCACTTCTAAAGTTTCTACTGATAACAGTTCCTTTCAATTAATTAGCCTCTTAACATTGATATAGACACTCCCACCTTTTCATGTTTCTCTGAATGTATAAATATCTGCTTACTGTATGTTCCATTCCATGCATCCGATGAAGTGGGTTGTTAACCCACGAAAGCTTACGCTGAAATAAATTTGTTAGTCTCTAAGGTGCCACAGGTATTTTTCTTGTTTTCTTTTAAAAAAAATAATGTGTTAATTAAATTTGTGACTGAACTCCTTGGGGGGAGAATTGTATGTCCCCTGTTCTATTTTACCTGCATTCTGCCACATATTTCATGTTAGAGCAGTCTCGAATGATGACCCAGCACGTCGTTCATTTTAAGAACACTTTCACTGGAGATTTGACAAAATGCAAAGAAGATACCAATGTGAGATTTCTCAAGATAGCAACAGCACTCCACCCAAGGTTTAAGAATCTGAAGTGCCATTCAAAATTTGAGAAGAACAAGGTGTGGAGCATGCTTTCAGAAGTCTTAAAGAGCAACACTCTGATGCAGAAACTACAGAACTTGAACCACCAAAAGAGAAAATCTTCTGCTGGTGCCATCTGACTAAGATAATGAAAATGAACATGCAGTGTGGACTGACGCTTTCGACTGTTATTGAGCAGAACCCATCACCAGCATGGACGCATGTACCCTGAAATGGTGGTTGAAGCACGATATATGAATCTTTAGTGCATCTGGCCTGTAAATATTTTTGCAACACCAGCTACAACAGTGCCATGTGAATGCCTGTTCTCACTTTCAGGTGACACTGTAAACAAGAAGCGCCAGCATTATCTTCTGCAAATGTAAACAAGCTTGTTTGTCTGAGCAATTGGCTGAACAAGAAGTAGGACTGAGTGGATTTGCAGGCTCTAAAATTTTACATTGTTTTATTTTTGAATGGAGGGTTTTTTTATATAATTCTACATTTGTAAGTTCAACTTTCATGATAAAGAGATTGCACTACAGTACTTGTATTAGGTGAACTGAAAAATACTATTTCTTTTGTTTTTATACAGTTCAAATTACTTGTAATCAAAAATAAATATAAAGTGAGCATTGTACACTTTGTATTCTGTGTTGTAATTGAAATCAATATATTTGAAAATGTAGAAAACATCCAAAAATATTTAAATAAATGGTATTCTGCTGCTGTTTTACAGTGTGATTGTGATTAATTTTTTAACCACACAATTAAGCACGATTAATTTTTTTAATCACTTGACAGCCCTAGTAGAAACCCAATCAATCACAGTGCCCTCCAGCCTCAACCATAATAAAACCTGTAACAATGGGTTTCATACAGGTGTGCAATGTCACAAGCACAAACACAGCAAAACCCCCAGTGAGATAAAATCAAAGCACGTAAAAAGCACTTGTGGTCTGTACCTAGGTTGGCATGTAACATCATGCAAGGTTAAATTAGTTTTACAGAAAGGTGGCCCGCAATAGCAGCACAGGTGAGATGTCATCATCTGTCTGGCATTCAGATGGATTTGTAGGCAACTCCAATGAGCCTTGAACCTACCAAATGCTGCAGCTGTTGAACTTGAAATTGAATTCCTTTTTTTCAGGGCCACTAACATCGGGGTATGGTTTCATCAGCCATAGCAGGAGTGGGTATGCAAAATAACAGTTGGCACAGATACCCCATTCATAACATTTCTGGGGACTAAGGTTCCTGCTTTCCCCTTCAGGTACAAGCCAGAACTCCTCAGCCTAATGTCATGAATGTTTCCTGTACGTCCCATGTTGTGTTGAAGAACTTGCCTCTGTGGTCCACGAAGCCTTGCATAACAATGGAATATTATCCTCTGCAGTTCTCATACTCATTTGCCCCTTCTGGTGCATGAACTATGAGCACGAGTGCCATTGATGGCCCCAGCACAGAACTGGAATCCCATCCTCTGAAAACTAGTTACTATTTCATGTTTCTTATGCCAATCACCAGAGGTAAAAGACAGTGTTAATAGCCTCACAAACCTCAACTACCATGAACCCAAGAGTTAAGTTTCCAGCTCCAAAGTGATTTGCTAGAGACCTGTAGCTGTCTGGATAGGGCAATAGTGACACACTTTTGTATCATTATGGCTCCCTCAATTGAGTGTTCTGGTGCTGGAGGGTTGGTGCAAGCTCCTCACATAGCTCTATGAAGGTCTGTTTCCTCGTGCAGAAGACATGGGGCCACTGCTGGTTGTCCCAAGTCTGCAAAACAATGTGATCCAACCACACCATGTGAGTTCTCCTATACCAGAAGTGACAATAAACCAAAGGGTATTCCGTGGCAATAACAGCATTTATCAGCTCTGTCCAGACTGCCATAAATGAACTTCCCTCATTCCTCATGGCCTGCTGTCTTCAGTGACTCAGAAAATGCTGTCAAAAGACTATCCAGTGTCTCAGTGAGTGCCTATCTCACTGCATAAACATTTTTCTTGCAATAAGGAGCAAGAGTAGGACCAGCTCATCCAATGGATCCATGACTTCTATCCAGTTCTGCAAGGCTAGAAGTGAGGGGCCACATAATCTGGAAGTGCCATCGGCACATATGTAAAAGTGAGGAAAATTGTTTTCTGTGCAGGGGTCCAGGAAAATACTATATTCCAGTCCAACAACACCACAAATCAGTTCATAAGAGTGCCTCTGTATGTGACAAAGAACCCTGGGATTTGAACCCTGAAATGGTAGTGCTAAACTCCTGTACCTAGAGCAGCAGTATGAAAGCAGGTACATACTGTTGTACAATGTCCAGCACAGCAAATGTGGACTCTCAGGGCAGATTTGCCTGTCTCACGCCTGCATGAATAAAATCCAGCACTCAGGTATGCACATCGTGTAGACATACCCTAAGGCTGAAACAACTCCTGTGGATTATGCAACTTCAGTGGTTATGGAGAGAAAGGTGGAAAGAAGGATAAGATATTGAGGCAAACAGTTGAGTGAGATTCATAAAGGATTATTCACTTAACTGAATAAACACAGAATCTGCAGATATTCTACGCAGGTTAGAAAGTTATAAAATGTCAATCCATCTTCTTCAGGACTTAAAGCAATTGCCAGACAGGATTGGTGAGAAGACATTCTCTTATGTTATAGAAAGCTGCTACTGGCCAGTTGTATTTTGGGGGCCCATTGATATAGGCAGGATATGGATAATTGGTCTTTTCCATGCTGGAAATGGCTATGTTTATAATATTTTGTGGTGGGGGGAGCTCTGTGAAATATCTGAATTCTTCTTATGCTCCTGGTTGGGTGATTTTTAGATCAGATTTTTTTTTTAATCACTGCATTTAATTGTATTAAGAGAACCACAAGATGGCAGTAATAGAAAGAGTTCCATTCTTACTGCTGCAGAGTTCAGTCAGTACATTCTAAAACACTATATATAGCTCATAAGCCTACACTAGTGAATACAATGAATGCTACTGTTTGGGAGAGAGAGGTCTTTAGGAAGGGAATCCTAGAGGCACCTAAACCTTAGGAAAATCTCGTTTAGTTTTGGATTTGATGTAATATAATTTTGGAATGGAATGTGGCTTCAGAAAGGGAGATTTTCATAGGCACAAATGACAGCTAAGTACCTAATTGCCATTTACAAAAGACACTTAGGCACCTCCCTCACCACCCAGCCACCAATATGGTCCCTCTGGGTCCTGTAATCTTGTTTGAGAACAGCTGGACTATTTTGTTGTCAATTCCAAAAATAAATCTTTCTAGGTGCTCTGTCCATCAGCATGGTATCATTGTATAAGAGATTTAGGTTCAGTTCCTTGGCTCCACCACACACTTTTGGGGTGGCCATGGGCACTTAATCTCTGTGGTTCAGTTCCCCATCTGTAAGTTAGGGATAATACTTTCTTTTTTCCCATTCTTGTCTATCTTGTTCATTTACAATGTAGCACAATGGGAAACTTATCTTGGCTGGAGCCTATAGGCACTATCATGATTCAAATATAGAAAAGAAGAAGAACCACCTAGTTAGAAGTAGCAGCAGGGTACTGTTGAGGACTCATATTTATGGAACTTGTTGCCTCTTGCTGTTTGCAAGAACCTGAGTCTGGGGATCTTCCGGCACAGCGAAAGGTGCATTCATTAAGTCAGTCTTTTTCACTGAGCCCAAGCCAGATTGTGGTTGTGCCAGGGCCAGCAGAACACTGGAGGGAACACAAAGAGTTTATATACCAAAAAGATGGGGTGGGGATGATCTGAGGCCAAGACCATGCCCTCCACTGCACATGCTGCATCCCTTGAAAGGGTGCACTAGCAAGAAAGCCAGCCTGTGAACCTCAGGAGGTACAGTTTTCCCCATAAACTCCTGCTGCAGCAGTGCTGCTGCATACCATGTCCAACGCAGGGAAGTGTCTACAAGGTAAAAACGAGCCCTAAAGTAGGGAAGTAGGATACTTTCACAAACTGACGTAGCTATTGGGATGAACAATAACGGTTTATTAGGCTGCTCAAATAATAATCCCCACATGGGTGCTTAATATTAAATTGATGTTATATGTCTCCAGGCCTGCACAACTTGTAAAGCGGCGAGGGCCATATTACTCCAAAGAAAATAACTGAAGGCCGAAACCCCCCAGCGCCACCCGCCCCGCGGAAAACACGGTTACTCACCGTAGTAAATAGTGTTCTTCGAGATGTGTTGCTCATATGTATTCCAGTTAGGTGTGCGCGCGCGGCGTGCACGATCGTCGGAAGATTTTTACCCTAGCAACACTCGGTGGGCCGGCTGGCGCCCCCTGGAGTGGCGCCGTTAGGTGCCCCGATATATACTGCAGCCGGCCCATCGCCCCCTCAGTTCCTTCTTGCCGGCTATTCCGACAGTGGGGAAGGAGGGCGGGTTTGGAATACATATGAGCAACACATCTCGAAGAACACTATTTACTACGGTGAGTAACCGTGTTTTCTTCTTCGAGTGCTTGCTCATATGTATTCCAGTTAGGTGACTCCCAAGCCATTCCTAGGAGGCGGGGTCGGATTGTGATACAGCAGAGTTTAGGACCGCCGAACCAAAAGCGGCGGCGTCTCTAGAATGTTGCACTATGGCATAGTGCGAGGCAAAAGTGTGTACTGACGACCATGTCGCGGCCCTACAAATGTCTTGTATAGGTATGTGTGCCAGGAAGGCAGACGACGAGGCCTGAGCTCGGGTAGAGTGGGCCGTAGTGTGCATGGTGGGGACACCTGCCAAGTCATAGCATGTGCGGATGCACGACGTGATCCATGACGAGATGCGCTGGGAAGAGACGGGAAGGCCTTTCATCCGGTCCGCCACGGCGATGAACAGCTGGGTCGACTTCCGGAAGGGCTTTGTCCTCTCGATGTAGAAGGCGAGGGCTCTCCGGACATCCAGGGAATGGAGTTGCTGCTCCTTCCTGGAGGCATGGGGCTTAGGATAAAAGACAGGTAGAAAAATGTCTTGGTTAATATGGAAAGCCGACACAACCTTGGGCAGGAAGGCCGGGTGTGGCCTGAGCTGTACTTTATCCTTATGGAACACCGTATAAGGTGGTTCCGAAGTAAGCGCTCTGAGCTCAGAGACGCGTCTAGCCGAGGTGATGGCTACTAGAAAGGCCGTTTTCCATGAGAGATACAGCATGGAACAAGTGGCCATGGGCTCGAATGGGGCACCCATGAGCCTGGTAATGACTAGGTTGAGGTCCCATGTAGGGACCGGGCGGCGCACCGGTGGGTGTAGCCGTTCTAACCCCTTAAGGAACCTAGTGACCATGGGGTTGGAGAAAACAGAACCCGCCCCGTCCCGGGGGTGAAAAGCTGAGATTGCCGCTAGGTGGACTTTTAGCGACGAGAGAGCCAGACCCTGCTCCTTTAGTAAGAGGAGGTAGTCCAGTATGGTGTGAACCGGCACCTGCAGGGGGTTGAGACCCCGAGTGCCACACCACAGGGAAAAACGTTTCCACTTAGCTGAGTAGGTGGACCTGGTGGAGGGTTTCCTACTGCTCAGCAGAACGTGCTGGACCGGGCTGGAACATCGCAGCTCCGACGGGTTCAGCCATGCAGCATCCACGCCGTGAGGTGAAGGGACCGCAGGTCGGGATGCTGGATCCTGCCGTGCTGCTGCGTGATCAGGTCCGGCCATCGCGGAAGAGGGATCGGGTCTGTCACGGACATCTCCAGGAGCGTGGTATACCAGTGTTGCCTGGGCCACGCTGGAGCAATCAGGATCACCCTGGCCTTGTCCCTGCGTAGCTTGAGCAGGACCCTGTGGACCAGTGGAACTGGTGGGAAGGCATAGGCCAGGTTGTCTGTCCAAGGATGGAGAAAAGCGTCTGTCAGGGAGCCTGGGGAGCGACCCTGAAAGGAGCAGAACACTTGGCATTTCCTGTTCTCGCGAGTCGCGAAGAGATCTATCTGGGGAAACCCCCACTTCTGGAAGACAGAGTGGATGACGTCTGGCCGAATGGACCACTCGTGCGTTTGAAAGGACCTGCTCAGGCGGTCCGCCAAGGTGTTCTGGACTCCTGGGAGAAACGAGGCCACGGGGTGAATGGAACGGGCTATGCAAAAGTCCCAGAGCTGAGTTGCCTCTCGGCAGAGGGGAAGGGAGTGTGCTCCTCCCTGTCTGTTGATGTAATGCATGGCCGTCGTGTTGTCTGTAAGGATGGAGACACAGCGGCCCTGTAAGTGTTGAGCGAAGGCTTGGCAGGCAAGTCGTACCGCTCGGAGTTCTCTGACATTGATGTGTAATGTCAGCTCTTGCTCCGACCACAGGCCCTGCGTTTGGAAGTTCTGCAGGTGAGCCCCCCAGCCGAGGGATGAGGCATCCGTAGTCAAGGTGCGGGAAGGCTGAGGTGGATGAAAGGGAATACCTGACATCACCTGTGCGGGGTCCAGCCACCAGTTGAGGGAGGCTAGGACCTGCGGTGGGACCGTCAGAATCATATCGAGGTTGTCCCTGTGTGGTCGGTATGCGGAGGCCAGCCATGCTTGGAGGGGCCGCAGGCGTAACCTGGCGTGGGCTGTCACGAAGGTGCATGACGCCATATGACCCATGAGGCTGAGGCAGCAGCGGGCTGTCGAAGTTGGGAAAGCTTGGAGGCTGCGTATGGCGGCTGCAAGCGTTTGAAAGCGAGCCTCTGGGAGGAAAGCCCTGGCGAGGGTAGAGTCCAGTATAGCCCCTATGAAGTCTATTCTCTGTGTTGGGACCAAAGTGGACTTTTCGATGTTTAGTAGTAGGCCGAGACGGTTGAACGTGTCCATGGCCTTGTGAATGTGGGACTGGACCTGGTTGGCGGAGTTGCCACGGAGGAGCCAGTCGTCGAGGTAGGGGAATACCTGGACTCCTTGACGCCGAAGGGCGGCTGCTACCACTGCCATGCACTTTGTGAAGACTCTCGGTGCTGTTGAGAGGCCGAATGGCAGGACCGCGAACTGGAAGTGTCTCTGGCCCACTACGAAGCGCAGGAAGCGCCTGTGAGGTGGGTAGATGGCAATGTGGAAATACGCGTCCTTCATGTCGAGGGCGGCGTACCAGTCTCCCCGATCCATAGAGGGGATAAGAGTGCCCAGGGAGAGCATACGGAATTTCAACTTTACCATAAACTTGTTGAGACCCCGTAAGTCCAGGATAGGACGGAGCCCCCCCTTTGGCTTTGGGATTAGGAAATAACGGGAGTAGAATCCCTTGCCTCTGAGATCCCTTGGGACCTCCTCCACCGCTCCCAGAGTAAAGAGTTCGTGCACCTCCTGGATAAGGAGTTGCTCGTGAGAAGGGTCCCTGAAGAGGGACGGGGTGGGAGGGTGGGAGGAGGGCGGGGAGACGAATTGCAATCGGTATCCCCCCTGGATGGTATGTAAAACCCAGCGGTCTGTGGTGATATTCGACCACGCCGGGGAGAAGGGGGAGAGGTGGTTCAGAAACAGGAGGGCGGGATCGGAATGGACTGGTACTCCGGCCTCGAGCGCCCCTTCAAAAATTTTGTTTGGGCCCCGACGATGGCTTGTGGGGGCCCTGCCTCTGGCCGGTCTGCCGGCCATGTTGCTGTCTCCTACCCCCTCGACCACGCGGCCTTCTGTAATAGTCTTGACGTGGTGTGGGAGGGAAGTAGGTGCGTCTCACGAATGGCCTGAAGGGCCTACGCTGCGTCGCGGGGGTATGCATCCCCAGCGTGCGGATGATGGTACGACCGTCTTTTAAGGTCTGCAGCTTAGGGTCTGTCTTCTCCGAAAACAGGCCCTGCCCATCAAAGGGTAGGTCCTGGATAGTGTGCTGGACCTCTGCTGGGAGGGTGGAGGATTGCAGCCAGGAGATGCGCCGCATGGCGACTCCGGAGGCGATGGTTCTGGCAGCGGAGTCGGCGATGTCCAAGGAGGCCCGCAGCGACGTCCTGGCCAGCTTTTTGCCCTCCTCCACGAAGGCTTTATACTCCTGTCTGGACTCAGGAGGTATAAGCTCTTTAAACTTGTCCATCGTGACCCAGGTGTTGAAAGCATAGCGGCTCAGGAGTGCCTGTTGGTTCGCCGCACGAAGCTGTAGGCCCCCTCCTGAGTAGATCTTCCGGCCAAACAAGTCTAGGCGCTTGGCGTCCTTTGACTTCGGCGCCGGGGCCTGTTGGCCGTTCCTCTCCCTCTCGTTGACAGATTGGACCACCAACGAACACGGAGGGGGGTGCGTATACAGGTATTGAAAATCCCTCGGGGGGGCCATGTACTTTCTCTCTACCCCCCTGGCAGTGGGGGGTATGGAGGCTGGTGTCTGCCAGATGGATGTGGCGTTGGCAAGGATAGTCCGCACAAAAGGTAAGGCAACCCTAGTGGGGGCATCGGTCGTCAGGATGTCCACCACGGGGTCCTCCAGTTCAGGGACCTCTTCTATTTGGAGGTCCATATTCAGGGCCAACCTGCGGAGCAGGGCTTGGTGGTCCCTTAGATCGATGGGAGGTGGACCGGATGATGATGCTCCAGCCACTGCCTCATCAGGGGAGGAGGAGGAGGACAGGCCTTGGGCGAGCGGGTCCTCGACGGGTACCTCTTCGGAGCCCAGGGCTGGGGGCTCCGGTTCTGGCTGCTCTACCTCTGGCGGAGGCCTGGAGACTGTAGCCTCTGGAGGACGGGAGACTGTAGCCTCTGGCGCTCGACGCTCCAACGTGGTTGAGGTAGGAGCTCTTGCTGGTACCCTCTGGGCTTCATAGTATGCCATGGGGGTCCAAAATGGCCACCGCTCCTGAACCTGCCCGGTCTCTGGCAGGTGACCCTGGTCGCTGATGGTGCGGTCCTCCGCGTAGAGGTCGCTACCAGCTCTGGAAGAGCGGGATCCAGAGCGCGAAGGCCAGGGTGGGGCAGAATAGCCATGCAGTGACGTCTGCGTGGCCAGGGTCTGCCTCCTTGGTGGGGTCCGGTGCCGGGATGGTATCCGGTACCGGGAGCCTGATCGGTGCCGGGATGGCGTCCGGTGCCGTGAGCCGGATCGGCGCCGGGATGGTGTCCGGTGCCGGGAGCCGGATCGGCGTCGAGAGTCGGATCGGCGCCGGGATGGGGAGCGGCGTCGAGAGCCGGATCGAGGGCGGGACCTGGATCGGTACCTGCGATGATCTCGGTACCGTGACACGGATCGGGACCTGGAACGTCTCGGCGACCTGCGCGTCGACCGGCCGCGGGACCGGGAGCGGCGTCGCGAGTCAGGGTACCTCCGTGCGGATGGAGACCTGGAGCGGTACCGCGAGTAGGAACGGCGCCGGGATCGTGATCGGTGCCGGGACTGCGAGCGGTACCTTGGAGACTCACGTGGCTGCTGCTGGCTGGTCTCCACCTGCGGCACCGGGTGGAAGATGGCCGGTTTGCCGCGTGATGTGATGATCCGCACCGGCGGTACCGTAGACGGGGTCGGTACCGGAGCGGTCATCTGTATCAGGTCCCGCGCCGCTGCGAAGGTGTCCGGCGTGGACGGCAGCGGGAGCTCAACCACGGAGCGTGCCGGGGAGCTGGCGGTTACCGAGCTCAACGGCCCTCTCGGGACCGGAGTCGTCGGTACCGGAGCCTGCGGAGGCTGACCTGCACTCAACGGCCTCTCGGGTGCCGGAGTTGGCAGGGCCGGCGCCGGTGTTGACGGCGGCGCCGGACTCGACGGCCTAAGGAGGGCCGGAGTAAGTGGCACGGAGACCACTGGCACCGAACTCAGCGGTCCTTCCGGTACCGGAGTTGGCGGTGCGGGCGCCTCGACAGACCTAGGCTGGTCTGGAGTTGGCTGCGCATGCAGCGGCGCCTTAGTCGGTCCACCCGACTTCTTGGCTCTCGGGGACAGAGGGCGGCTCTGTGAAGTCCCGGGTAGAGAGGGACGGTGCCTGGGTTCTTTACCGGAGGTTGGACGTTCCGGTGCCGCAGACGTTGAGGCCGCCGGGGTCGGTGCCGGGGTACGATGCGGCGCCGACATCGGGCTAAGAGACGCCTCTAACAGGAGCTGCTTCAAACGAAAGTCCCGCTCCTTTTTGGTCCGCGGCTTGAAGGACTTACAAATACGGCACTTGTCCGGAAGATGGGACTCCCCGAGGCACTTGAGACAGGAGGCATGCGGATCTCCTGTAGGCATCGGCTTCTGGCATGCCGAGCAAGGCTTGAATCCCGGTGAGCCAGGCATTGGCCCGGTACCGGGTTGGAGAGAAGGGGAGAAGCCCCTAATCTCCAGCTACAATTGTCACTGAGTCTAACAACAACTATTAACAACTAATTAACGGTACTTTAACGGTACTTAAACTATCTAAAAGATAAACGAGTGCTGTAAAGCTAGGGCTGTGGAGGTCAGCGAGCTGCTCTCCACTGTTCCAACGACCGACACGGGCGGTAAGAAGGAACTGAGGGGGCGATGGGCCGGCTGCAGTATATATCGGGGCACCTAACGGCGCCACTCCAGGGGGCGCCAGCCGGCCCACCGAGTGTTGCTAGGGTAAAAATCTTCCGACGATCGTGCACGCCGCGCGCGCACACCTAACTGGAATACATATGAGCAAGCACTCGAAGAAGAAACAACCCCTCCTTCCCCAGCACTGGGATGTAGAAGCCTGTAGAGGGGGAAAGAAAGAGCACACAGAGGGTGACCAGATCACAGCAGTAAAATAGGACCTGCCCCCTCCCCGCTCAGCCCCACCATCACACCCCTCTTCACACCCCCCCCAGGGGTCACTATATTATACACACAACAGTCAATCAATGCAGTTGTAGATAAATCTCTGCATTATGCATTTTTGTATAACCTTTATATGACTTTGTATTGAACCTTGGTAATATGTTATAGCGGGCCCCTAAGGTAGTATAATTAAGGTAAAAGAAAAATGTCTTTTTGCTAGAAGTAGAATAAGATCTTCCCCCCACTTTGTATTCAATTGCCCTGTTGAATGAATGAAGTGTGAATGTGAAAGACACCTCCAGACAGCTGCAACCCTTGGAGAGGGGATGGGAACCAGACCAAGTTCTAATCAAACTTGTCAAGTGGGCTGACTAGAGAAGAGCAGACATACTGACGGCCTCGGGGGTTAGAAGCAAGCACCTTCCTTTGGGAACACCCTCTTTGCAGCATTGGGACAACCCCCAGCCCAGAGACAAGCAGCAAAAAGGACCAACGGACACAGTCCCAGATTTTGGGCCACACAGTGAGCCCACTTACTCACCCCTCCGCGGGCCGCAAAGTGAGCCCACGCGGGCCGCATACGGCCCCCAGGCCGCATGTTGTGCAGGCCTGGTCTAGATGTTACATTGAAGGGTGCTGAGTAAATTTAAGTTTTAATTGGACTATCAAACAATAAAAGAGAACCATCTAGCAACAATAGGTATCTTCTCATTCCTAAAGTAATCTTTATTTCATAAGAAGAATATGTGATAAAAGATAGCCACAGAATCTGGGTAATTCACACTAAAGGCTGGTAGGCTCAGTTCAAATTTCTGAACGCTGCAAATTAGCAAGTAAGCAAACTGATGATATTTATGAAGAAAGGATACTGCTTAAAAATGTTCATTTATTTGACAGTCATTTGCTTCTAATGTGATGATGAAGGGTAGTATACTGTATTTCATTAAAATAATAATCTTTGTAATATGAGACCTCATTATCACCTTAATATAAATTCTTGACTGAAAGGGATTGCTAATTTCTTGTATGGGTTATAAAGTCCAGTGAGTATATACTGTATAGTGAAATAATATTTTCCCCTATAAAATTGACTTTTTTCCTGTATCCATAAACGAGAATAAAATTTCGTATCAGAACACTCCAATTTGTTCTATCTTTTATTTTTATTTGCTAGTGGTTGGACCAATGGGAACTATATTACCATGTCATTATGACTGATGTATGCATCAGTTCAGCATTAGAACACTGCTTTGAATTCTTGCTATTACTGTTTGTTTCACAATACTGTGAAGCAAACTGTTTGTGCTTGTTGAAGCTCCCTGTTAATTGCCTTCGCTGTAACACTAAATCCGAGTGACAGCACCGCTGAGAAATGGGATGTCTGTCCAAACTTCATCTAATCATTTCAAATAACTTCATTTTAGAGGTCTATTTTTAGATTTTACACATAATGGAATAACTTACAATAATTTGATTGGTATGTTGTCTTTATAACACTTGCCTTGTTTTTCAGTTCTTGGCTCAGTTTCAGGTTCAATTTAAAAATGTACTTTTCAAGCCATCTTTTTATTTCTTGCCATTAAACATCCAGCTTTTTGAATGCATAAGCTAGGGGTTGATGATATTATACACCTCCATTAATTATGTTACTAAGACATGAAATTAGTTTCCTGTTTCTTAAAGTTCTGAGAGCTTGGTATGATCTATGAGCACATTCCTTTAGGAAAGATGGAGAAAGATTGCTTATACTTTCATTTTCAATAGGTTAATAGCATATAATCCTACTTCCCTTGAGGCTACTTCACACAGTACAACTTAGTGGCGCCAGCACTGTCTTGTTCATGTTAATTTGAAATTTCAGAGACTACGGTTATTTCATTTACCACTTACTCCACACAGTATATCAAAATGCCTACACTAGTTAAAACAGATATTGGTATGCTTAATTTAAAAAAATAGTATTGTATGTGAGAATCCATTTACTCTGAAGAAAAGAGGAGAAAAATATCTTGGACATCTGAATGATTTAGTTCCATTCCTACTTATAAAAATGTCTGTTTTTTCCCTAATTTCCAATGTTACAGATTGCAGCTATGCATAATAAAAAGTAACACATTACTTAGGGTCTGCAGACTTATCATTCCCTTTAGTTCCTTCACTGTTGTGTCAAGGTTTTTCAGCTGGTTGTTGTGAAGCAACAAGATCTGCAATGCGTGCAAATGTTTCAGAGCACCTGAAATAAAATGTATTATAATAAATTATTCTTGCCATAGCTGACTACCTTGACTTCCTAATTTGTTTTGATATGCTACAGATTTAGTTTGCCATCCTAATTATCCATCCACTCCCACCACTACATACAACACTTCTCATGCTCACTATACTCATCCTGTTTCAGCAACTCTACTTCTTGTGTTTCCTCCTTCTCTACCTCATCCCAGAAATTTTGCATCCCTTATTTCCTCTTTTCTATACACAGCATTTGCATCTTCATCTCTTTCTTTCCCATCCCTGCTCACCTACTTCTCTCCCTCACCCTCACCTCCAAAAATCTACATCCAACCTCTACTGCCTCCTTCTTCCCCTGATAGCCACATCAATCTTGGATCATCTATCATCCCGATCCTGTCATACAGGTTTCACTCTTCCCCATTACCACCTCTGCCTCACAGGCTTCATATTAACCAATTTCAACTCCATTCCCCCTGGAACATTAGCTCCACCTCAAATAATCTAATTTAAAAAAAAAGTCACCTCTAGTCACCCACTTGCCTACTCAGACTATGTCACTCCCCTAGCTAGGGTTGCCAGATGTCCAATTTTTGATTGGAACACCCGGTCGAAAAGGGACCCTGGCGGCGCCGGTCAGCACCGCTGACCGGGCCATTAAAAGTGTGGTTGGCGCAGGGCTGGAAGACTCCCTATCTGGGTCTGCATGGTTCCCAGAAGCAGCAACATGTCCCTCGGCTCCTAGGCGGAGGCGTGGCCAGGCAGCTCTGCGCGCTGCCCCCTCCCCGAGCACCGGCTCCACAGCACCCATTGACTGGGAACCGCAGCCAATGGGAGCTGCGGCAGCGGCACCTGTGGGCGGAGGCAGTGCACAGAGCCACCTGGTCGTGCCTCTGCCTAGGAGCCAGACATGCCAGCTGCTTCTGGGGACCCGCCCGGAGCCTGCACCCCCTCCCGCACTCCAACCTCCTGCCCCAGCTCAGAACCCCCTCCCGCACTCCAAATCCCTTGGCCCCAGCCCAGAGCCTCCTCCTGTACCCCAAACCTCTCATCCCAGGCCCCATCCCAGAGCCCGAACCCCCAGCTGGAGCTCTCACCTCCCGCAACCCTCACCTCCCCTGCCACAGCCTGGTTTTGCAGAGTAACTTCACAGAGTACAACTGTACTTTAAAAGTAAGTGACAATTATACTGGTAGGGAAATTGCAGAGCCTTTGCGGACATACTATATATGGGACAATGTATTACTTTACTATCCTTTAATTTCACGGTATGTCTGTCAGCCTTGCTAATCAAGTTAACTATCTTATACATTTATATGGCTTCCAAAGGGTACTTTTAATTAATTATGAATTGTCTGACCAGCAAATCTTGCATATTCATTTGAATAAGATCAGAAATGTATTTCAACGGCATGATTTTTCCCACCAAAATAGTGTACTATGCTTCCAGAATCAATATATTTTCATTTCACTTTTAACAAAAAAATATAAATGCAGTCTTATTAAATTAGTATTGTTTATTTCAACCTACTTGTCATCAAGTGGTCTTCTCCAAGCACCCCTTTGCAGCCTCAGGGCAGCCCTGCAAGCAGCCCCTCACCTCAGTTTCCAATCTTGGTTCCTCAATAAACTCATAACGAGTCTTTTACAGATCTAATAACAACAGCCCTCTTCAGGGTCTGGTTTAACTTAAAATTCAAAAATAAACACAAAAGTCTTCCCTCCAGCCTTAAGCTCGGCACAGCCTGCAAACTCCCCTGGTGTGGTGTCGTGCCTGGTCTTGCCTAATCTCAGACCAGGCCGCCTTCCCTCTATCGCTCTGCTGCCCATTATAGGGGAATCAGCTCCTCCATATCCAGCTGGTTCCCATATATCATCCTAGGTGATGTATTAAGTCCAATACATCATCCTAGGTGTGGCAGGGAGGACTAATTGTATGGGGTTGGCCAGCTCCATGCCTCTGGCCCTTACAGGGCAAGACACCCCACTACGCTACTGTTTACATTGTAAAATAGCCAATTAATAACAACAGTTACAGAGTAAGGGGCAAATTTATCCCTGACTGAAGTAGATGCAATGAAGCTGCACCCACTTACATCATGGTTGAATCTGATCCTAAATATCACTATATAACCACTCAAGTGTAGTGTAATAAATCATGTTCCTAAAACAGCATTTTTGTGTATACTGTTACAAACTGGGAGATGTTATTTTCAGCTACTATCAGTCACTGACTACAGACCACCTAAATCAAACTCACTTACCTTGCTGATACACAGAAAAAAAACTTCACATTTTTGCTCTAAAGTTTGAAATATAAGACAATACCTGCTATATCTATGAGCTCATTATTGTTGAGGTAGAGTTCTGTCAAACGATAATTATTGATCAAGAATGTTAGCTTCTGGATCTGAAATATGAGAATTAGGGAAACAAGTACCTGTCAGTCTAATTTTAATTTTGGAGAACTATATATTAATATATTGTGTATTTTTAAAGAAGTATTTGTTCTTGTTTCAGTGAAAATGGACCCTTGTTTTAGGACTTCGAGAGCTGAAAACTTGTCAATAATATTCATTATGTGTGATAAATACATATAGAATAAACTTATAGAACATTCTTATAGAACCTTCTGACTCAGTGATTTAGATTTTGTATTTTGGAACACATTTTCACTGAAAATTACTGGTGTTCAATTAAACTTTCCTAGTTATCGGGAAGTTTTGTTCAGCTGAAATACTCATATTGTGAGAAGAATCTCCTCTCATAATACATAACATTCTGTGTTGATTTAAGAATATTCTCAAAGGTAATATCCTTAGAATAAACTCAACATCCAAATTAAAAATTACACCAGCACCAACTGATCTGAGGGAGCATGTATTTGTTCTAGGTTTCCTGAAAACATTCGAAGTTTAGTTAGGCTTCCAAACCCACACAGATTATAATTATAGTGAAACCTGTATGTATAGCAACCTCGAGGGTCAACTATGTTATCCTCTGATGAAATCTCAGTCTATGAGAATTCTTATTTTTCCATATAAGTAGGGGTCTACTTAAATCATAGAAAAATCACACATTTTTTGCGGGTTGGTCACAGTATAAATAGCAAACTTGCTACTTATGCTGTAGCCAACTCATGAAAAATGTATGATTTCTCCACGGCATTTCTCAAACTGGGGGTCCCGACTCAAAAGGGGGTCACAAGCCTATTGTAGGGGTGTCACGGTATTGTCATCCTTACTTCTGCACTCCCTTCAGAGCTGGGCAGCCGGAGACTGGCGGCTGCTGGCCACCCAGCTCTGAAGGCAGAATGGAGAGTGGTGGCGGCTGGCTGGGTGCCCAGCTCTGAAGGCAGAATGGAGAGTGGTGGCGGCTGGCTGGGTGCCCAGCTCTGAAGGCAGAGTGGAGAGTGGTGGCGGCTGGCTGGGTGCCCAGCTCTGAAGGCAGCACCGTTGCCAGCAGAGTGCAGAACTAAGGGTAGCATGGTATGGTGTTGCTACCCTTATTTCTCAGCTGCTATTGGCAGTAGCACCCCTTCTTGTCAACTGTTGAGAATAGCCCACTTCCACCTTAATTGAATTGGCTCGTTAGCACTGACCCCCCACTTGTTAAGGCAACCCGCATCTTTTCATGTGCTGTGGATTTACACCTGCCTCTGTATTTTTCATTCCATGAATCTGATGAAGTGGGTTCTAGCCCATGAAAGCTTATGCCCAAATAAATGTGTTAGTCTCTAAGGTGCCACAAGGATTCCTCGTTGTTTTTAATTTAGTCTTTGTTACTGTTTAGGTTTGAAGATGGGGAATATGGACAAATGGGTCTGATTTTTGTCTTGTTGATCAGCAGGTTCAATTTTGCTTGGTCATAAAGAAGCCCTATCTTCTCACTCTTCATGTCCTTCAGAAATGTACAGCAATTCCATGAACTAGTTCAGCTCATTTATGTCTCCATAATTAAAAGAGTTTTTAAACATTTGAATAACTACAAGTCTTTCAACAGAGTTGACATGAGATGCTTTATAATTAATGTTGGCTTGAGGCAGCAGAAATCCACACACTCCTAAGTTATGTGGAATGTATACTAATTTTTCTGTTCTTCACAAAACTGCATACTTATCTTAGCAAGTACTGCTGCACACACAGAGCCCTCAGATACTGAGCACATTGAGAAATCATGTGAACTACAGAACAGTAACTTATAAAAAAGTTTTAAATGTTTTAAACTACTATGGGTTATCAATTTTTCAGTACAAATGGATAGTTATTTTCATTTTTTTAAAGATCAGTGAATAAATGTGCAGATTTGCATTTGATAAGGGCAGGGAAGGGCATGAGCTGGTTTTGTTGCCAATTAGCTGATTTTTGAAATATTCTGGTTTTGGGTGTTATACTTTGCATTTATATCAGACCTTCCATCTGAGGGTCCTGAGTACTTTACAACATTGCCTCAAAGCCCATATGGGATACACTAAGTAGTATAATCTTCATTATACTGCCCCTAATGCATTGGGCGTAAGGCATATATCCACAAAAGTAGTTAAGCACCTAAACCTCAGACTTAGGTGCCTAAAACTCGTGTTTAGGTGACTAAAACCCAGTTTTGCCTCCGCTTCAAGCCACAAAGCTCCCACTGTACACTGTAGGTGCCTAAACTCACCTAGCGCCTACATTTTCAGGGTAAAAGTTCCCTAGGTGCAGAAATTTCTGACTCTGGGCACACTCACCGCTTCCTCCCTCTAGGCATCCAGATGCCTGTCTTCCATATAAGCCCCGAAGTAATTCAAAAACCAGGGAAATAAAGGCATTCAGGGAAAGACAGACAAGTCGCAAGAGGGGCATGATCTGGTAGGTGGCCTCTGAGCATACCTACTGGAGCAGGTCTCATTCAAAATCCAGGAGGAGGACGTGGTGGTGGTGGTAACAACCACCTTATAGTTTTTAGCCGAGTGGTTAGCTGGGATGTGGGAGACCCAGCTTCAATTCTCCCCAGCCTCTGTCAGAGGAGGAGGAGAAAGGATTTGAACATGGGTCTCTCTATGGTCCAAAGCATTTTTAAGTATTTATCCACAGTGGAACTGTCACTGGGCCAGAGAGAGAAAGAATGACTGTGTAATCCAGTGGTTAGGGCATCAAGATAGGAGACCCAGGCTCCAGTCCCACTGCTCCAATCACCCTTTAATTATTTATCCAGAGGGAAACAGCTTCAATAGGAGAGACTGAGAAAGCACCACATCAGAATGTCCCATAGCACAGTGATTAGAACACCTCTCCTGAGAGGTAGGGGACCCCTGTTCAAATCCTTTCTCCCACTCGAGGGAGGGGGGAAATTGTACTTTGGTCTCCTACATCCCAGCTAACTACATCCTTTGTCTCCTACATCCCTAAGTCAGCTTTATGGATCATAGCATTGTTCCTGTGATTTTTCTAGGCATGTAAAAGTTAGGTACCATGATGCTCAGTGTCACAACACCTAAGTCCCTTCATGGATGCCACTGTAAGTTACTTTCTTAGGGTCACACAGTGAGTCAATGAGCTGGGAACAAAACACAGGTAAACTTACACTAGCTGAGGGTCTAGCTCCTAGTCTTTTGTTCTTACAAGCAACTGATTTAGGGAGAGATTGTGGCCTGTCTAGCATGCTGGTGCAAGGCACCCCCTTATTTCCTTATACCACCACTTTCTGCGCACATGGGGAAGCAGGCTCCAAAGAGCTTCTAATATCTCCCCTTTGTATTGATGGATAGGAGGGTGGAATGGGCAGAATCTCAACTCTACTGCTGTCCCCAAAGTGTCTACCAGGGTAGTTACCCTGGTTTGTCGGAGAGCATATACGGGGCAGGTATAGACCTGTTACAGTTTACTCCCTCCCTGAAACAGCAGGGAGATCAACAGGAAAACTGTGCCTCAGAGTCATAATAAATTTCCCTCTGAGGGTGCTCTAAGGAGCAGCAAAACAATCTACTGCCTTCTGGTAAGGTCAGAAACTGACAATCTTAGGTATATTAGCAAACACATTTTTCAATACCTTAATTCTGGAAGGTCTTTGATTTGGAAAATCCATCAGATCTTTCTAAAATCTCTCTATTTTTATAACTCTGGTAGAGATACTTAACCCTTTTGATGAACTAAATATGAATATAATTCATTATTATTTTAAAGGGGAAAATGTCAATTTATACTCTACTATATATATAAAAACAGATTTCTTAAAAATATCACATTTAAATTAATTGATTCTTATTTTTGTAAAGAAATGAGAAATAATCTTTTAAAGAAACAACTATATCTACCAATTTTGTAATTTTTAAATGTTTTGTAATAGAAAAAGTATTAGGTAGTAATAAACATTTATTTTAGATACCAGTATTCATATTTTAATAAAATGTCTTATTACCTTATTGTTGTTAAGCCACAAATACCTTAAGATCTGAAATCGTGACAGATTAGGGACTTCTTTTAGTCCGCTGAGAAGAAAAAAAAAGTTGTCCAACTTCAATATTTAAATTATATTTACAGAGTAATTAATAATCTTCAGTTAAATTATACTATACAAACATTATAAAGCAACAATTTTACAGAGCCTTTAACAGAAAAAGACATACAGAATAATATGATCGTGGTAGTGTAGTTATGATCAGTGCTTGGGAGAGCAATCACCCAAAGTAGTAGAAGTTGTAAAGAAAACTCATTTGTAAAGAAAAGAAAATCTTAATTTTTTCTAAATTTCATTCAATTTCTCTGAAGAAAAATGTCATTAAAAAAATTATTATTACAGCAGGAATCCGAGCTGCTTTGCATTTCCCAGAAATACTGCTTATGACACATGAGGAGAATTCTTACATTACACCAAGCCAATGGGAAAATTGTGACTGAAGGTGCTGGCCTGGAGCCACCAGACATGGCTCTAAAGAGGAAAAGATGGAAAACTGAAACCCAATAAATGGATGGACATATTTCTGAGCAGACCTGATATTTCTTTTAACAACTATTACTTCTCTAAACCAAATTCTCATTAAGAATTGGTGTTGTACTTAATATAGGTCATGTAATTACCTGGGCTATGTAAACACATGAGAAGGTTACTCACCCTGTGCAGTAACTGAGGTTCTTTGAGATGTCCCCCGGCCCCCCCGAGGTGCTCCACTTGTAGGTGCGGCAGCGCCCCTGGTGCCTGGGATTGGAAATCTTCATCAGCAGCACCTGTCAGACCATACATGCGCGCCCCTCCCTCCCATCACACTGTGGGTAGGTCTACACTTACCCGCTGCATCGGAGGCGACCAATCGATCTTCTGGGTTCGATTTATCGCATCTTGTCTAGACACGATAAATCGAACCAGGAAGTGCTCCCCGTCGACGCCGGTAATCCTGCTCCACGAACGGAGCAGGCGGAGTCGACGGGGGAGCCTGCACGCCGCCGTGTGGACCAGCAGTAAGTACTTTTAAGTTCGAAATAAGATACTTCGACTTCAGCTACGTTATTCACGTAGCTGAAGTTGCGTATCTTACTTCGAACTTGTGGGGTAGTGTAGACCAGCCCTGTGTGTGGGGCGTATATATATCGCTCTGCAGTCCGACCACCCTCAGTTCTTTCCCTGTCGCAGAGCATATGTTTTTGGCTCTGAAACAGAGGGGAGGAGGGTGGGAAGTGGAGCACCCATAGGGACACACATCTCGAAGAACCTCAGTTACTGCACAGGGTGAGTAACCTTCTCTTCTTCTTTGAGTGATATCCCTATGGGTGCACCACTTGTAAGCAACTAGCAAGTAGTGCCCCTAATTGGAAGGCTGGGTCTTCGGAGCAACATTTACTGTTGATGATAGGACCGCATGTCCTAGGTCCAGGAGAGGGTCTGCTGTGGCATCGTGCATAATAGCGTACTAATGGGCAAACGTGTCTGTTGATGCCCATGTAGCTGCTTTGCAAATTTCAGCAATGGGAGCATTATTGAGAAAGCTTATTGAAGTGGATAATGAACATGTGGAATGTGTTCTGATTCTGGTAGGAGGTTGTCTTTTGAGGCATTTGTAAGATAAATATATATATTGCGAGATCCACCTTGAAAGGCGTTATTTAGATATGGCTGTGCCTCTGGATCTTTCAGTTTCCTTTTCAAGTAAAACGATAATGCTTGTCTCATGTCTAGGGTGTGTAAAGCTGCCTCCTGCTGATTACTGTGAGGCTTCGGGAAGAAACAAGGAAGGTGTATTGGTTGGCTGAGAGGGAAAGATGTTGGAACCTTAGGTAGAAATCTTGGATGTGGCCATAGTGTAACTTTGTCCTTATAGAACAGTCTGTATGGTGGATATGTCATAAGGGCCGTGTCAAGGTTCCCTCCCCACTCTGAACTCTAGGGTACAGACGTGGGGACCCGCATGAAGGACCCCCTAATCTTATTTGTACCAGCTTAGATTAAAACTCCCCAAGGTACAAAATCTCCCCTGCACCCTGGTAAGAACTTCTCGCTGCCACCATCAAGTGATTTAAACAAGAACCAGGGAAAAGGACCACTTGAAGTTCCCCTTCCCCCCAAAATACCCCCTCAAGCCGAACACCCCCTTTCCTAGGGAGCTTGAGAATAATCTCCTAACCAATTGGTTACACAGTGATCCGAAACCCACCCCCCGGGGGGGGTCTTAGAACAATGGAAAACAGTCAGCTTCTTAAAAGAAGGATTTTATTAAAACAAGAAAGGTAAAAATCATCTCTGTAAAATCAGGATGGTATATCTTTTACAGGGTACTCAATTTCCTAACTCAGAGGGATCCCCCCCCTGGGCAAAACCTTCAAGTTACAGAAAAATGCAAAAAAACCAGGAATACATATTCCCTCCAGCACAGCGAATTTCCCAAGCTAAAACAATAGAAAAACCTAAACGCATAATTACCTAAAATCACTTACTAACTCCATAGAAGATGGATGGGTGCTGGCTTGATCTGTCTCTTACGGAGAGCTCACACAGACAGCCACACAAAGCCTTTCCCCCCCCACCCCCCAAGATTTGAAAGTATCTTGTCCCCTTATTGGTCAGATGCCAGCCTGGTCAGGTGTCAGCCAGGTACTGGAGTTTAACCCTTTACAGGTAAGAGGATTTTATAGTACTGCATTAGAGCCTCTCACCCCTTCCCTTTATATTTATGACAGGCCGTGATTTCACCAACTCATCGGGCAGAAGTAATGGCAACAAAGAAGGTCATTTTCATTGATAGATGCACACAAGAACAGGTTGGCATTGGTTCAAACGGGGGTTTAGTCAGATAATTTAGGATGAGGATGAGGTCCCAGACAGGGATTGGGTCTCTTATGTGGGGATAAAGATTGTGGAGACGCTTCAGAAAATGTTTTGTATGTGGATGTGTAAAAACGGAATGACCATCTATGGGAAAGTAGAAAGTAGTGACTGTTGTCAAGTATACCCGAATGGAGCTGGTGGATAATCCAGATTCTTTAAGATGTAGCATGTAGTCCAGTATAAGTGGTAGCAGAGCGCGTGTTATGTCAACTTGGTGGGAGGCGAACCAGCATTGAAATCTAGTCCATTTGGGAACGTAAGTTCATCTAGTTGTGTCACACCTGCTATTCAAAAGTATCTGTTTGACTGCATCCGAACAGGTTATTTCTGAATCCCAGAACCATGGAGGAGCCAGGCTTTGAGATGCAGCATCTGTGGATTGGGATGGAGGATGCCTCCTATGTCCTGTGAAAGGAGCCACGGTGTTAGATGGAGAGAGATTGTTTGGCATACCATCATGTGGAGTAGGTAAGCTGTGATCATGTTGGAGCTATTAGTATGACATGAGCTTGATCCTCCTGTATCTTGCAAAGTATTTGGAATAGGAGGGGCAAGGGAGGGAAGGCATAATGGAAAGGCATCTCATGTTCTGAGGAATGCATCTCCGAGAGATCCATGTCCCACTCTGGAACAGAATTGAGGGCAGCCGGCAGTGTGCTATGTGGCAAAAAGATCAATGGTGGGGAATCCCCATCGGTTGACGATGGGCTGAAGTGCTCACATATCCAGTTCCCACTCGTGATCGTGGGAGAACCTCCTGCTCAATATGTCTACAGTGGTGTTCTGGTGTCCCACAAGGTACGCTGCTGAAATGATGATATTGTGTTGGATACACCAGTTCCACAATTTGAGTGCCTCTGACCATAAAGAGTGAAACCTCACTCTACCCTGCCTATTGATGTAATACATGCAGGCAAGATTGTCCATCATGACTCTGATGGTATGAGTGGAGGGAGGAAATGTCGGCAGGCATTGCAGACCACTTGTAATTCTAGGAGATTGATGTGTAGAGTGGATTCGGTTAACGACCATCTGCCCTGAACTGTGTGATCATGGAGATGAGCTCCCCAACTGATTAGGGAGGCATCAGTTGTTAAGATCATAGTCAGTGGTGGTTGGAGGAAAGGAACTCCAACAAAGGCATTGTTAGGCTGTGTTCACCAAAGTAGTGGGTCCTTGACTCCCATCGGCATGGATAAAAGTTTGTGGAGGCTGTGTTTGTAGGGGAGAAATATTGTACAGAGCCATGCCTGAAGACATTGCATGTGTAGTCTTGCATGACTGACCACGAAAGTGGCTGCTGCCATATGGCCTAGAAGTTGGTGGCACGTTCTGGCAGAGATCTGGGGGCAAATCTGTGCATTGGATACCATACACGAGAATCTGTGAGGTGGTAGGAAGGCTCTGTCTTGTATGGAATCCAACTGTGTCCCACTTAATTCCAGTTGTTGTATTTCATTTGTGACATTCCCCTTGTGTTATCTGGACCAGTGATCTGCTAGGTCACTCCAATCCTTGACTCTGGGAGCCAGGCTTACCCTGCTCTGCTGTCAGAACCCCCACTCCTGGGCTGTTCATGCACAGCCTCTGGCATGTAAGCTGCTCCTTGGATTGTGCAACCAAAATGACACTAGCCAATATCTCCAGTCCCAGACATAACCCTAGGAACTCCATCTTGCAGTGTCCAGTTATGCCCACTGGATGCTGCAAGCTTATATGAGTTCATCAATTTACCAAAGAAATTGATATGTACCAGGCTTGTTATCCCAAGGGGAGTCTCTGACATGGTTCAAACCAAATGCACTGCTTCAGGTAGAATAAACAAACAAATTTATTAACTACAAAGATAGATTTGAAGTGATATTAAGTGATAAGCAAAAAGTCAGAGTGGTTACCAAAAGAAAAGAAAATATAAGCACGCAGTCTAAACTCTCAACCCTATTAGATTGGAAAACATCTAGATTAAGCAGTTTTTCTTACCTCACTGGATATTGCAGTCCTTAATATACAGGTTTGTTCCTTAAACCTGGGCCAATCTCCTCTGTTGGAGTCTTGTCTTCTTCTCAGTGTCTTAGCCCTGGTCTACACTACGAGTTTAGGTCGAATTTATTAGCGTTATTTCGATTGATCCATGCACCCGTCCACACGACGAAGCCCTTAACATCGACTTCTAGGGCTCTTAAAATCGATCTCGCCACTCCACCCCCAACGAGAGAATTAGCGCTTAAAGCGATATTGCCGAATCGATGTAGGCTTAGTGAGGACGCAATTCGACAGTATCGGCCTCCTAAATCTATCCCACGGTGCAACAGCTGACCGCTCTGGACAGCGGTCTGAGCTCGAATGCTCCTCCCAGGTAGACAGGAAAAGCCCCGCGAACTTTTGAATTTCATTTCCTGTTTGGCCAGCGTGGTGAGCTGCAGGTGAGTGCAGATCTCATCAGCAGAGGTGACCATGATGGAGTCCCAGAACCGAAGACGAGCTCCAGCATAGACCGAGCGTGAGGTACTCGATCTGATCGCTGTTTGGGGAGACGAAACCGTGCTAGCAGAGCTAGGGTCCAAAAGAAGAAACGCCAAGACATATGCCAAAGTCTCCAAGGGCATGCAGGACAGAGGCTACAACAGGGACGCGC
Organism: Chelydra serpentina; assembly: GCA_037349315.1. NCBI lineage: Eukaryota > Metazoa > Chordata > Testudines > Chelydridae > Chelydra > Chelydra serpentina. The sequence goes on from JBAIAC010000048.1 coordinate 27,040,946, forward strand.
AACAGTGCCGCGTGAAAATTAAGGAGCTCAGGCAAGCCTACCAAAAAACCAGAGATGCAAACAGCCGCTCTGGGTCACAGCCCCAGACATGCCGCTTCTATGATGAGCTGCATGCCATTCTAGGAGGTGCAGCCAGCACAGACCCTCCCATGTGGTTTGACTCCATATGTGGATCATCAGAACCCACAGAGGACCCTGATGATGATAATGATGCTGAAAATAGCACACAGACCCAGCAAGGAAGCGGAGAAGCCCTTTTCCCCGACAGCCAGGAACTCTTTCTCACCCTGGAGCCAGTACAGTTCGAACCCTCCCAAGGCGTGCTCGATGCAGGAGAAGGGACCTCTGGTGAGTGTACCTCTGTTTAATTAATACATGTTTTATAAGCAAGCGTGTTTAATGATTAATTCGTGGCCAGTACAGCCACAGCTACTCGAAAAGTCTGTTAACATGTTCGGGGATGGAGCAGAAATCCTCCGGGGACATCTCCAGAAAGATCTCCTGGATGTGCTCCCAAAGCCTGTGCAAGAGGTTTCTGGGGAGGGCAGCCTTATCCTGTGCTCCGTGGTAACACACTCTGCCACGCCAGGCAAGCAGCACGTAGTCTGGAATCAGTGCTTTGCAAAGCATGGCGGCGTACGGTCCCGGTTTTTGCTGGCATTCAAGCAACATCCTTTCTTTATCTGTGTGTGTTATCCTCAGAAGAGTGATATCATTCATGGTAACCTGGTTGAAATAGGGGAATTTTAGTACGGGGGCATTCAGAGGGGCTCCGTCCCTGCTGGGCTGTTTGCCTGTGGCTGAACGGAAATCTTCCCCGCTGTGACCCACGCAGTGGGGGGAGGGGGCACAGCGAACATCTTGCCTGGGTGTGTGTGTGTGTGGGGGGGCGATTAGGTTCTCCCTGCATGTTAACCCGAAAACCGCCGCCCCCCCTAACTTTTCAATTGCTAACCTATTTGTTTTAAATTGCCAGCCCACGGGATGTTTGTTATGGGAAATGAGGGGGTTGCTGTTTGAAAACATTCCCGCCTGTTGTGAAGCTTAAAGAAGCCTATAGAGTGTCTTACCATGGCTGTCTGCAAGCCGAATTCTGTTGCCCGCCGGACCTGCTTGTGTGATCTCTCACAGCAAACCGGCAGACCCTCAATATAAGAGGCACAGTGCAACCTTGGACCAAATGCACATGTGATATGTAATGTTTGGAGCATTGTTCCACGATATGTGTCTTTTACAGTTGTCTCCCGTTTGCTTCCTCCCGCAGCTGCAAATGTTTCAACGCCACCCCTTTCATCACCATCCCAGAGGCTAGCGAAGATTAGAAGTAAAAAAAAAAGGAGTCGAGACGATATGTTCTCAGAACTCATGGAATCCTCCCACACTGAGGCTGCCCAGCAGAATGCGTGGAGGCAGACACTGTCTGAGTCCAGGAAGGCAGAATTTGATCGTGCGGACAAGTGGCGTGAGGAAGACAAAGACTGGCGGGCTGAAGAGAGACAGCGGCGGGATGAAGAGAGTAGGTGGCGTCAGCGTGCAGAGAGAAGGCAGGATGTAATTCTGAGGCTACTGGAGGATCAAACGGAAATCCTCCGGCTTATGGCTGAGGACAGGCGTAGGGTTCAGGAAAGGCCGCCTGAGCCCAGACCGCCGCTACAGCCCCTGTGTAACCAACAGCCCTCCTTCCCGAGTCCCATAACCTCATCCCCGAGACGCCCAAGAATGCGTTTGGGTGGCCTCCGTGCTCCCAGCCACTCAAGCCAAGAGAACAGTCCAAGCAAGAAACGGCTGTCATTCAATAAGTTTTAAAGTGCTGTGTGTCCTTGTCCTTCCCTCATCCCCTCCTCCACCACCCATCCTGGTGCTTCCCTTCCTCCACCACCTATCCCGGGAGACTGTGTCAGTTACCCCCATAGTCCCCCCTCTGTGTTTTACGAATTAATAAAGAATGCATGATTTTTAAGCAACAATTACTTTATTTCCTCTGCAAGCGGTGATCGAGGGGGGGGAGGGCAGGGCGGTTTGGGTAAAGGGAAGTAGAGTGAATGAAGGGGCGGGGCTTTTCATTTGTGGGGAAAAACAGAACTTTCACACAGCATCCTGGCCATTCATGAAACTGGTTTTCAAAGCTTCCCTGATGCGCAACGCACCCTGCTGTACTCTTGTAATAGCCCTGGTGTCTGGCTGCGCGTAACCAGTGGCCAGGCAATTTGCCTCAACCTCCCACCCCGCCATAAACGTCTCCCCCTTACTCTCACAGATATTGTGGAGCGCACAGCAAGCAGTAATAATAATGGGAATATTGTTTTCGCTGAGATCTAACCTAGTTAATAAACTTCGCCAACGAGCCTTTAAATGGCCAAATGCACACTCCACCACCATTCTGCACTTGCTCAGCCTATAGTTGAAAAGGTCCTGACTACTGTCCAGGCTACCTGTGTATGGCTTCATGAGCCACGGCATTAAGGGGTAGGCTGGGTCCCCAAGGATAACTATGGGCATCTCAACATCCCCTACGGTTATTTTCTGGTCTGGGAAGAAAGTCCCTTGGTGCAGCAGCTGAAACAGACCAGAGTTCCTGAAGATGCGAGCGTCATGTACCTTTCCCGGCCATCCCACGTTGATGTTGGTGAACCATCCCTTATGATCCACCAGTGCTTGCAGCACTATTGAAAAGTAACCCTTTCAGTTTATGTACTCGCTGGCTTGGTGGTCCGGTGCCAAGATAGGGATATGGGTTCCGTCTATCGCCCCTCCACAGTTCGGGAACCCCATTGCTGCAAAGCCATCCAGTATGAGCTGCACATTTCCCAGACTCACAACCCTTGGTACAAGCAGCTTGGTGATCGCCCTGGCTACTTGCATGACAACAGCCCCCACTGTAGATTTTCCCACTCCGAATTGATTCGCGACTGACCGGTAGCTGTCTGGCGTTGCAAGCTTCCACAGGGCTATCGCCAGTCGCTTCTCTACTGTGAGGGCTGCTCTCATCTTGGTGTTCTGGCGCTTCAGGGCAGGGGAAAGCAACTCACAAAGTTCCATGAAAGTGCCCTTACGCATGCGAAAGTTTCGCAGCCACTGGGATTCATCCCAGACCTGCACCACTATGTGGTCCCACCAGTCTGTGCTTGTTTCCCGGGCCCAGAATCAGCGTTCCACTGTATCAACGAGCCCCATTACCACCATGATGTCCACCTTGCGGGGGGGCCTTTTTTGAGAGAGGTCTGTCTCCATGTCCTCATCACTGTCCTCAGGCTAATGCTGTCCCGTCCTCGCCTCCTGTTGCTCTAGCAGCTCCTGGTTCTCATTCTCCATATACTCCTGGACAATGCGCGTGGTGTTCATAACGGCGATAACAGTTGCGGTGATCTGATCGTGATCCATGCTTCCCCTGGTACGCTGTTTGCAGGACAGCAGAGTGGGAGCAGAAGCGGCGGGTGGATAACAATGGTGGCAGCAATATGGCGCCCGCACGAAAAAAGGCGCGAAAGGATTTTTCGCTCCCCCCTCAGGTGCTTTCACGGAGGGAGGGGGGAGCAACGGTTAGGCTCATTTCCTTCTAGCTGCAGATAGTACAATATGCGGTGAGCAAAGGTTAGGCGCCTTTCCTTCCAGCTGCAGATGGTACAATAAGCTCTCCTGACCCCCTCAAGGATTGAACTCGCAACCCCGGGTTTAGCGGGTCAACGCTCATACCGCTGAGCTATCCCTCTGCCCGTGTTCCAGGCAGTGCTGAATCTCCCTTAAAGAAAACGTAAAAAAGCGCCCCCGGCCAGCCACACCAAAGGCCGCCGGCCAGGAGCACTGTAATTTCAAGCATATTGTACGATCTGCAGCTAGAAGGCAAGGAGCTTCTGCTGTATGGTCCCGCGACCACAACCATTTATGGCATATTGCACCATCTGCAGCTAGAAGGCAAGGAGCTTCTGCTATATGGTCCCGCGACCACAACCATTTATGGCATATTGCACCATCTGCAGCTAGAAGGCAAGGAGCTTATGCTGTGCAGTCCCGCGACTACCAGCCTCAGGCGGAATGGCCCCCTCAAGGATTGAACTCGCAACCCCGGGTTTAGCGGGCCAACGCTCAGAATGCTGAGCTATCCCTCTGCCCGTATTATACCGTGACTGAATCTCCACTAGACCTAATGTGAAGGCGTACGCTGGAGATGTACGGTAATTGTGAGCTGAGCAGGCTTCCGTAGCAAACATGGAAACCCCGGAGACAAGGCGCGAAAAAGATTGCTTTCAAGGAGGGAGGGAGGGACGTTTGATGGCCTGATTACATGTACCCAGAACCACCAGCGACATTGTTTTCTGCCCCATCAGGCTTTGGGATCGCAACCCAGAATTCCAATGGGCGGCGGAGACTGCGGGAACTGTGGGATAGCTACCCGCAATGCAATGCTTCGAAGGTCGATGCTAGTCTCGCTACTGTGGACACAGTCAATCGACCTCATGGTCTTAATGCTCTTTAGTGGGGACACATACAATCGATTCCATTAATTCGGGTTTTAATATATCGACTTCTATAATTTCGACCTAGTTCTGTAGTGTAGACGTACCCTTAGTTGCTTGCAGTGAAGGTGGGGGCAGGAGAAGGGCCCAGTATGTGTCCACTCTGTCTGTTTTATATCCTCAGTCCATGTGCTTGGGGAGCACAAGTCCAGGCATGGGGGGCATTGCTGAGTTTCTCCAAGCAAGGTTGAGCAATTCCTCTGGTGTGGCCTCATGCAGGTGAGTCATTGCATTGTAGCTCCCTTGCTGGACAATGGCTGTTGATGGGTTGTTTGACACGTGCCTGGGCGTTGGTTACTTCTCTTGCTGTTGCCTCTGGGGAGCTAATATCTGGCTGATTCCCTAACTTAAAGCATGTTTTAGTGACCACCATACAACACAATTCTCATAACTTCATATGCATTAATGATACACATATATGGATAGAGAAATGACTTTCAGCAGAACATAACCTTTCCCCTGATACCTTACAAGGCATGCTTTATATGTAAGATCATGGTTATATGAAAATTAGGAATATGGGGGTACAGTATGCTCCCCCAAGGTATAGAATGTCACAGCATTAAAATGGACTTTTCTAGGTTCACAAGGAGGCTCAGCTTCGTGAACAGGTCCATTGTTATGTGAACAGCTCAGAGAGCGTGGTTTCAGATGGGGCATTGAGAAGACAGTCATCCAAGTATGAAAAGATGACAACTTCTTGTTTCCTTAGGTAGGCAGTAACTACTGCAAGAATTTTGGAGAACAACCAAGGTGCCGTGGACAGTCCAAAAGGCAGTACCTTGTACTGGTAGTGGTCATCACCCGTGACAAATCAGAGAACTCGCCTGTGGGCAGGGTGTATTATAATATGAAAGTATGCGTGTTGGAGGTCGAGGGCTGAAAAACAGTCCACCTGTTCCAGTACTGCAATAGTAGTGGAGAGGGTAATCATCTTGAAGCATGCAGTTTGACTAACTTGTTTAAATTGCGGAGGACCAGAATGGGTTGCCAGCCGCCAGATTTCTTCCAGATCAGGAAATAGTGGGAGTAGAAACCCTGTCCCATGTGCTGGAAAGGGACTGGTTCCATGGCTCCCCATTGCAGAAGATGATTTATTTCTCCCCGTAGAATGGAATCATGAGAGGAGTCCCTGAAAAGGGATGGGGTGGGGGCAGGATAATTAGGAAGGGGATGGAGTATCCTTCCTTGATTATCTCTAGGACCTACCTGTCCAAAGTGATGAGTCTCCAAGATGGGAAAAATTGAGCTGGTCAGTCACGAAACTGGTGGAATGTTGAAGATGGTGGGAATGACTGGAAGAGGGGGAAGCTTCTTGGGGCCTCCACACCTTCAAAATTGTTGCTTCAGTTGGGGTGCCTGAGAGGTAGCCCCTTGAGGAGTGGGCTGTCTATGTTTGGTAAGAGGCCTTTGTCTTCGGCGCTGGGTGTCACAGGGCTGTTGAGGAATGTACTCCTGTGGTTGGGAGTGTCTCTTTGGTGCTGGCACATAAATTCTGAGAGAGCGGAGTGTAGCTTGGGAGTCTTTAAGGGAGTACAGAGAATCATCCGTGCACTCTGAGAATAGTTTCTGGTTCTCAAAAGGTAAGTCTTCTACTGTGGTTTGTACCTCCTTAGGAAAACCCAAGAGGTGGAGCCATGATGCACACCTCATGACTACAGCAGTCACGATGGATCAGGCATAGTCTAACGAGGCTTGTAGGGTTGTACGGGCTAGGAAAGTGTCCTTCCAATATTAGGGACTGGAATTCCTCTTTCTTGGCCTCCAGTAGGTCATGGCAGAGTTCTTCCAATTTGGAGTAGTTTAAGTAATTATATTTAGTCATGAGAGCTTCGTAGTTTGAGATTCTAAATTGGAGCATGGCTGATGAATACGCTTTGTGTCCAAATAAGTCTAGGTGTTTCCACCTCTGTCTGGATAGCTAGAATGGGACTGACATTGATGGCCTTTCTCTTGCACTGCACTGATCTAAGAATTTGGGATGGGGCACTAGAAATCCTGCAGCCTCCACCGGAACATATTTTTTCTGGTGCATTTGCAGGTCAGAGGGATGGATGCTGAGGTCTGCCAGAGCACCTTTGCAGCGTCAAAAAGAGCCTCATTGATCAGTAGTGTGATCTTGGAGGAAGAAGATGTGTGGAGGATATCAAGCAGTTTATGCTGCTGGTCCTTGACTTCCTCCAAAGGAATCTGCAGGGAGTCTGCAATCTTGCAGAATAAGTCTTGAAAATGTCTGAAGTCATCGGCAGATGTAGGGGGTGGAGGAGGAAAAATGTAATGTTGGTGGAGCCTCCTCCTCCTGTTCCTCTTCCTGAACTTCCTCCTTACTTGGTATCGGTGGGGGTTCAACCAGCGGAAGGCGAGAGACCGATGGAGAAGGGAGAGGTGTAGGTCTCCAGCTTTGCTCCCTGAGAGGGGGTCCTGAACTGTGCTCTATACATGGCCCAAGGGTTCCAATATGGCCAATGTGGAGGGAGTGTAACATGTGGCTGCATCTCAAGTGATCCATGCAAAGAATGTGGACCAGATGTAGACTGTGGATAGTGAGGATGAGCAGGTCTGATTTGCCTAGTAGACGAGGGAGCGATGGAGCCCTCCTCCTCATTGCTAGGGAAGAGAGGTGCCGTCCTCGGCGGAAAAAAGGACGAGTGTCATGAGTCTGTAGAGGAGGGTGGAAGTGCAGAGAGGTCAAGTCGAAGGAGTGGAGACTCAGAGATGTTAGAGACCAGCAGGTCTTTAGGGTATCTAAAGTCTTGTGGAGGGGGAAAAAGCATCATCGGTGCCAGTGTACGACTCGGTGCTGAAGGAAGGGTGTATTCTCCCAAAGTATTAATAGATAACGCCAGACACCTGGTCAGCGACGAGGACTTGGCCGGTGCTGATGTCTTGACCAGTGCCAATGATTTTGACGGTGCTGAGGGCTTACTCGGTGACAACGGCTTCGTCGGTGTCAGAAAGGGCACTGGTGCTAGCAGTTTTATAGGTGCCATAGCTCCTGAAGTTGGCCTGTCTTGTTCCCTAGAGCTGGGAAACAGTGCCAAGGGCTATAGGTCTGCCCAATTAGGGTCTTTAGGCTGTTTCTTCGTATTGGTACCAGAGGTACTTGGACAGGCCCTGGAGCTGTACACCCTGTCAGATGAGGTTGAGGCAACAGACCTTGCCAGGGATGGTGTTCTAGAGCAGGGGTTCTCAAACTGGGGGTCGGGACCCCTCAAGGGGTCATGAGGTTATTACATGGGAGGTCGTGAGCTGTCAGTCTCCACCCCAAACCCTGCTTTGCATCCAGGATTTATAATGGTGTTAAATGTATAAAAAGGTGGTTTTAATTTATAAGGGGAGTCGCACTCAGAGGCTTTCTATTTGAAAGGGGTCACCAATACAAAAGTTTGAGAATCACTGTTCTAGAGAGTGTGCCTCAAAGTGTGAGGAGGGAGCACATTTCTTTTCATCCAAGCAAGAAAGAGATCCCTCAAGGGATGTGGGGAGTGAGGATTGGAGATGACCTCACAAAGCATGAAGGCCTTTCCAGGGAAGAGTCTGGGCCCGGGTCCGATGCAGCAATTTCTCCATGAGGAGAAGTTTTAAACTAATGTCCCGGTCTTTTCTGGCTCTGGGTTTCAGGGCAAGGCAGTGAATACACTGTGGGTGGCCATCTGTTACCAGGAAGGTGGCTCTGCAAGAAACGCACCTCTTAAACCTGGGGGATCTGGGCATAAGGATGAAGGAAAAAAGGCTTTCCAGTCAGGAAGGCTGGGAAGCGGGGAAAACGGAAACCTAAACTATGAAATAACTGTGAAGGTAAAGTTAAAACAAAAAAAATGTTTATAGAGAGAAGGAAGAAAATACTAACTACACTAATAGGTAAGTCACTATCTAGTGAGGTAATAGGAGAAGCAGGCTCTGCAGTGGATTCCGTTCCGACCAAAGGCGGTAGAGAAGGAACTGGGGGTGGTCGGACCACACAGTGATATATCTGCATCCTGCTCACAGCGCAAGAAGGGGGAGGGCACATGTGCAGTCCAACGGGCACTGCTGATGAAGATCTCAGATCCCAGGCACATGGGGCACTGCCACACCTACAAGTAGAGCACCCACAAGGACATCATTCAAAGAAGAAGCCATGATTACTGTTACACTCCTCCTCTCTCCTGCATTCCATCCTATTTTTTAATTACACTTACTTGGTGTGTCTTGTTATAAATTAGACTGTAAGCTTCTTGGGGCAGGGACTGTCTCTTTTGTGTTTATACAGCAACTAGTACAATGGGGCCTTAGGTCACTAGGGTAATATAAATCACAATAAACTTTCCTCACCAGAAAACCCAAGGTGAGTTGCCCAATAATTCTTGTAATACTTGCTTCTCCCTCATCTTTCACTGCCATAAAGGATTTTTATTTTCTCTATGATATTTATATTAAAATAGATTTTGTAAATAGACTTCATCAAGTTGCAGGATCAGGACCTGTGTTTGGTAAGGAGGCAATAGGATCGGAAATGATTGACATCATATCATCAGCCTAAAGTGCCAATTGATTTGTTTATGAACTAACTGTAAAACTTAGTATTTGATTTTTCGCCAATCTTTCATGCAAACAGCTCCCTATTCAGGAAAAAGAGAAGAGGAAAGATAAGACTAGGCACCTCTGCTTAGTCCTGCTTTTAAAAATAATCTGCTTGAAGCATACCCCACCAACTAAGGGTAGAATCATAGAATATTAGGGTTGGAAGAGACCTCAGGAGGTCATCTAGTCCAATCCTCTGCTTAAAGCAGGACCAACAACTGAATGATCCCAGCCAAGAGTACATCTATACTACGAGCTGGTGTGATTCCCAGCTCAATCCCTGATCAAGGAGATATACCTGCACTAGCTCTAATCAAGCTAGTGCACTAAAAGTAGGAGTGTAGCCACGATGGTGCAAGAGGTTAGCTACTCTGAGTATGTATCCATCTGAGACCATAACTATGTACTTGGGGCAGCTAGCTGCTCACACCATCAGTGCTATGTACTTTTTAGTGTGCTAGCTCAATCAGAACTAGCAGGTATGTCTCCTTGATCTGGGAATTACACCCCTGCTCAAAGCACAGACATACCTTTAATCTGGGTTTATGTTCTTATGCTTCCATTTTTTGAAGACTAGATAGTCCAATGCAGATTGAGAGTCCTTTGTTAATTTGGTAAATCAGCCTTCCTTAAAATAATCCATAGACGTGATCCTGCAAACACTTACTCATATGCTTTACTACTGTGAGTAATCAGTAAGTAGATTATTCAAAGTAGTGAAATAAAGCATGTAAGTGTTTATTGGATCAGGATCTTCATATTTACACTACTCTTTAACGGAGCTATTATATGATTCTTTTATATAGTTTTATTTATCAAATCCTGCATTATTTCACAGTCCATCAAGCTGAAGTTTCTCTTTACAGTCTCTTAGCAGAGGAATTGTCTTTGTGCTTCCTGCACTACTCTTAATTTTATAAACTACATTTTAATTCACTTTCTTCCCTCCCTAATAATATACTCATTTTAACTATCTCAACTCTTGCTCTGTTCTTTCTGGTACTAAGGCATTTAAATGGCCCCAAGTAGAGATTAATTCCTTTCACATTTTAAAAAAGCCTGTCCCTTTACATATGCCTTCCAGCCTTTGCATGTCTTTTACAACTCATCCTTTTTGGCCTCCAGCATTTCTTTCCAGCTTTCGGTGTTCAAAGGTACATTTTTTCATGTCCCCTTAATAACACTGGTTTTAAAATATAATTTCATCTCTAGTTTGACAGATTTTAATCATTTATTTTTCATCTTCTTAGTTTAGCCAGCAGAACATTGTGTCTAGTCAAAAATAATGGGATATCATCTGATACTGAAACTGGCTGAGGTTCAAGGACTGCATACATTGGAATGGAAAAAAAGATCCCTTGCTAAGCATACTGATCATTTCCATATCTGCCATCTGATCTGTTCTTTTTATTCCAGAGCAAAAACTGTTGCAAGAGCACTACAGTTATACATTTATCACTCCAAAATCAGGAAACACAAATGGTAAGGTTACATGCAGACTTAACTCTTCCCCCTTATCTGTATGCATAATAATTTTTAATTACATGATCACCTGCTATTAATCAAATAATGCAAAATAATATCACATATCTTTTTCTACAATCATAGATATATCTTCTAATTGTTTCCATTATTTTATACTTAAACTAATTTTATTTTCATAATGGTTTATATCTTTATTGATTTATACTTTCTATATGTTAAGTTCTCTCTAACGTATATATTTTAATCATTTTTCTGCACCAACGTACAATACATTTTCTTTTCAAATAGTAGCACAGCCTTTTAGGTGCAATTCAGGGAATGAGTCTTTTAGGTGCAATTCAGGGGATAAAGCAGATTTTTAGAATTACTTAGGCACCCAAAATTACAGATAAGCGCTGAGCAGGATTTCCAAAAGCACCTAGACCAAGATCCTCAAAAGTATTTAGGCTCCTGACTTCCACTGAAATAAATGAGAGTTAGGGGCCTAAATAGCTCTGAAGATTTGGGCCTAAATCTGGCCCCTCATGCCTAACTCCCGTTGAAGTCAATCTGGGCAATCAATGTAAATCCCAGTAGGTACATATCCATACCTTTAGACACTTAAATACCTTTAAAAAACTGGCCCTATATTATTAAGCTAATATAGCTGTGTAAACATGATATGCACAGTGCAAGTATTCTTAGGTGCAATTGTGAGGTTGTAGCCAGGAGCACAACAATTTCTGGATGAGTCCTTAATTGGAAATTCAAAGTGAGCCTCTAAACAAGTTTCAAGTGTCCCCTTTTCCGCACCCCTATACCTTATGGCACCCTATCAAAAAGTTCATCCTTACACATCACCTAATAATCTGTCATTCTTCTCCCCATCGGGTTCCTGGTGTCTTTGACCCCTCCCAACTGCTGTAGTCTCTCTCCCTTTCCTTCCCATTTCCCCAAAATCTCTGGCTACCTGCTACAATTGACAGTAGGTAGTAAAAGAAGCCACTATAAATATCCTACTACTTCTCTAGATAGCAGTGAATTGCTCTCATGCCTGGGAACTCCAGTGCCATTGCAGGAAGTGAGGGATGGACAACCTACAGACAGATATGCAGGTTCTTAGCCAACGATGCTCCTGTACTTGTACTTGCCTTCTTGCTGCTTCCAGGGCCGGTGCAAGGATATTTTGCACCCTAGGCGAAACTTCCACCTTGCCCCCTCTCCCCCCAGAGCATGTATGTAGCAGGCTATATCCATAGATCTAAAATGCTTTACAAAAGCAGGAAAGTTTCATTATACTCGTGTTACAATGGGGAAACTGAGGCACAGAGCCACCCTGACTTGCCCGAGATGACACAGTAAGTCAGTGGCAGAGATGGGCACAGAACCCAGGTTCTCCTCATTCCCAGGTCTGTACCCTTTCCACTGAATCCTGCTGCCTGCTTCCCTCCTGGGTACAGTGTTGGGAAGAGGGAGGTGATCTGCTACTTTTCCCTTGGTCTCTTCCCTGCAGCAATGGGGCTGTTGCCGGGTTATTTGATGAGCAGGCCCTGGCTCTCTCCTCTGCCCCAAAGCATTTATAACCAAATTAATCTGGAGACAGGTGCAGTCTGTCCTTCAGGCCTGACACAAAGGCAATGTTCCCTCTAATTTTTGACAGGCCGTGTGCGCAAAAAATTTCTTCTGTGCAAATTGTTGTGCTTCTGTGCAAATTTTTGTGCGCGTGGTGTTTCGCCGTGTGCGCGGGGTTTAGGATCTGTGTGCGTGCGCACACGCGCACAGCTTAGAGGGAACATTGCCCAAAGGCCAATGGAAGTTTGGGATCCGTGTCTTGATCACTTGGCAAAGCCGCAGATGTCCTAACCTCTCCCCACACGTCAACCCCCTCATTCCCCCACCTCCACGTGGCCCCGGACCATGGGTGGCTGCAGCCGGGCACCACGGGATGTGAGTGGGCCCCCCGCCCCGCTCACCAGCCGCTCCAGGCTCCCCTCCGTAGGCCCCAGGTGGAGTTTGCCCGGTTCGGGCTCGCGGCCGCATAGTTCGCCTAGTGGTTGCACCAGCCCTGGCTGCTTCTCCCACCCAACTTTACAAGCTAGTCAGACAGGCGAAGAGCAGCCCATGGAGCCTGATTTCTCTCTTTGTGCTGGAAGGTCATGCATAGCTCTGTGAACTCATGTACCTTCAAGCACTGCTAGAGCTGGATCTACATCGATGGCAGAGACAGTTAGCTGTGAAATTAGTTGGCCTATATATGTCAGCAAAATTTCACTATTTCTCTCTATTTTTATACCTGGCCCACCACCTGTTGTGTAAGTATGATTTACTGTGTGCTTCATATATAAATAATTTTCACAAAGTATCTGACATACACAGCACTACAAAAAACTAACATACACAGTGTCAACTGGATCTATTAAATAAACCCCCCCCTCTTTATTAGTAATATAAATTGTACTTACTGTCCAGCAAGGTACAACACTGAGACATCCATATCCCTCTTAAAGCCACATATCTTTAGCTGATTTTCTATTGCCTGATAACAAAATTAATTTGTCAGACTTCATCCCTGCGAGTAAAGATCTTGTAAGCAATAACAATACGGTCTAAAGCAGGGGTCTCAAACTCAAACTTTACCTTAAGGCCAGTGCCAGTCCTCAAATCTCCCAGCGGGCCCATAATGTCACCTCGCTCTCTTGGCCTAAGGTGACCAGACAGCAAATGTGAAAAATCAGGATGGGGGTGGGGGGTAATAGGAGCCTATATAAGAAAAAGACCCCAAAATCGGGACTGTCCCTATAAAATCGGGACATCTGATCACCCTATCTTGGCCTCATGCCGCCCCAGCTGACTCTGCCCGGCGACTAGTGACACTGCCCCCATGGCTAACTCTGCCCGGCAACTAGTGATGGTATCTGTCCCTCTCCCCCAGACAATGGGAGCTTTGGGGGGCAACGCTTGCAGCAGACAGAGCCAGCAGTGTGGCTGCATGGGTCTCTCTTCCAGGGGGAGGGGCATGTGAATCTCTCCTGCCCACCTCCCCCAGTCCCTACTTCCCCCCTCGGCTGGCAGCCACGAGGGACAGATGAAATCACTTTTTTTAAAGTTTCCGCGGGACGCAGTGGGGAGGTTCTCAGGACGCAGATGGCTCGCGGCTGGGACTTTGAAACCCCTGGTCTAAAGTAATGAGAGGTGAAACTGGAGGCTTCTGTTTTAAATTGATAAAAAGAAGACGCCTACAATTAATCCAGTTTTTCTTATCCTTGTCATATTCGTTTATTTAAATAGATACATTGCTACATATCTGGGGAAAAACACCACTGCATAAGTAGTGCATTCTCAAGGGCAGGATTGGGATAGAATAAAACCAACACACTAATTCTTGCTAATGACCAGCAGAGCCTTGCAGATGATCAAATCTTGACGATTAATAAAGTGCAGATCCTGCAAACACATACACAGCTTAACTGTACACAATGAGCGTTAATGTACATAGATAAATTGTGCAGGATTGGAACCTAAGTGATTAAACGTGATTTTAAAAAAACACAACTACTCAATCACAAAATGTAACTTGTCTATTTATTTTGACAAATGTAGTTTTAATTGTGATTTTTCATGGTATACCATACCAGTAAATTACCATGGTATATTTAATAAAAGCAATGATGTCTTAGCAACATGAAGCATCATTATGGATCTCGGCTATTAAGACTTTGCTGAAACATAGGAGAGAACATGAGATTTTTTGCCAGAATTAACAGGTTTACTATGGGAGAATTAGCAAGGTTTTTACTGTATACTGCAATGTACGCAATGTGTCTGAGACTAGTTTGGTGCAAAACTTCTAAAAAATCTATTGATAGTATATAGTAAATTATATCTGAGATTAGTGTGGTCCAAAACATCTAAAAAGTTAAAATCTATCTATAGTATATAGTAAACATAGATGTTGACTTTACTTTAGAAATACAAAATTGCTTGGGAATATTGACATATGGCAATATGAGTATGTTACAACCTTGCTTCTCTGGGGATGAAGGATTTTGCAGTTTGTAGAGTAATTAGAGCTGGCTAGAAATTTTAATGGAAAATGGAAAATGTATTGCACAAAAAATGTTTTCTGACCAGTGGTAATAATGATCAGATGTTTTTAAAATGCAAATCAGGACAATTGCGCAGCACAACTGTTTGTAAGAGAAACATGCACAGCACAGTTTTGACATCTGGGAGAAGGTTAGGGAAAGTTTATTTCTTTTCCTTAAATCCCAATATTTCAACCTCCTTCCACATTCCCTCCTTATCCTTCAGGCATGTAGTCCTCCAAACCTACCCTTTCCCAGTCAGCCCTCCCTGTGTTCCACAAGAACCTGATGAATCTAGAGCCTGGTCCTACTGCTGCAACAACTTCCTTGCCCATTCTGCTGAGGGGGGTTCTAGCTGTGCTTGCACAGGGCCCAGATTTTCAGCTTCTCCATACCAGATATTTCCTCACTGAATCTCCCTCACTACCAAAAAGTGGTTTATAGGATAACTCATACTGAAAAACCATAATCCAACATCCATACTAGCACAATTTTACAAGGAAGAGGCAAACAGAGGAAATAGAGCAGACAGCTGATCATCCAGCTGCCTGGCTAAAACTATTGGGATTGAATCTGGGACCTTAACATTTGGACAATCCTGATATTCCATGACATCTCATTATACTAGTTGTGTGTCAGTTTCTTCCTACCCCCCTTGAGGATGAAATGGAGAGGTGACATGTTGCTGTTTATTGTACAGGTTTTTCTTGTAAGGATGGGATGGAGAGGAAGTTGCTGCAGGTATCAAAGCCTCTTTCCCTTTAGAGATAAAATGGCATAAGGGAAGAGTAGGCAATCTTATTCAGCTGGGATGGCAAGGTTACAGATTTTCTGTAAGTGTTTCTCTCACCGCAATAGGGATGGGATGGAAGGTGATTTTGCTGTGTGGGTCACTGCCTCTCACCCCAATGGGGAGAAGTTGGAAGGGGAGGTTGCTGTGTGGGGGTCAGTGCCTCACTCCCTGGGGAGGATGCTGAGGGTCACTGTCTCACCCCAATAGAGAGGGCATGTGTGTTACTGTCGGGGTCAGTCTTACCCCCTACCAGTCTCACAGGGATGGGATGCAGGGGTTGCTGTGGGGGGGTCACGGTCTCACCCCCCTGGGGGGTTGCTGTGGGGGTCACTGTCTCACCCCCATGGGGAGGGTGTGGGGGTTGCTGTGGGGGTCATTGTCTCACCCCCATGGGGAAGGTGTGGGGGTTGCTGTGGGGGTCATTGTCTCACCTCCATGGGGAGGGTGTGGGGGTTGCTGTGGGGGTCACTGTCTCACCCCCATGGGGAAGGTGTGGGGGTTGCTGTGGGGGGGTCACGGTCTCACCCCCCTGGGGGTTTGCTGTGGGGGTCACTGTCTCACCCCCATGGGGAAGGTGTGGGGGTTGCTGTGGGGGTCATTGTCTCACCCCCATGGGAAGGGTGTGGGGGTTGCTGTGGGGGTCGCTGCCTCTCTCCTTCGGAGAGATGATGAGGGGTCAGTGTCTCACCCCAAAGGGCAGAGGGAGTGGTTGTGTCGGCCTCTCCCGCACACCGACCGTGGAGGGAGGCAGGAGCTGCGGCGGGATTATACAGGGGCGGGGATATACCAAGGGGGGTTATGCAGAGCTGGGGGGAGGGTTAGTGGCTCGGCGCTCGCTCTTCACGGGGGGGAGGCTGGCGGCTGGCTCAAGAGCGGGGCGCGGCCGCCCTCGGGCAGGAAGGCGGGGCGGGGGGGCTCACCTGGCAGCTGTTGCCGCTGCGAGTAGCCGCCATTTTAGCTTCCTGTTCCTAAGCGACCGGGGCTCCTGGGGGCGGGGAAAGAGCAAAGAGGCATCAAAGCTGAGGGGGGGTCAAGGGCCGGGGAGCCGGGGATTGGGAGGGGAGAGGAGGGGGACGGGCTGCTGGGGGGCCGGGAGCGGACTGGGGGGCGGGGCGGCGGGGGCGCGCGCAGTAAAGAATCTCACTCAGCGGGAACACGCGCGGGGGGGCGAGGGCAGATGCGAGGGGATGGTGTGGGAGTGACAGCGATATGGGGCAGTGTAGGTTTGGGCACGGTGACAGTAGTGGGAGGTGTGTGGGGACATGATGAGGGTTTGTGACAGCGCTGGGGACAGTGGGGACCACTGGCCTCCCCAGGAATTGAAATTAGGGGGGCGTGTTGGAATTTACTGGGGGGGGGGTCACTAAATTGGCATGTAACTAGTTCATAAAACTGGGGGGGTGTTGGGGAAATTCAGTGGGGGTTTAGGGAAATCACTGGTGGGGACTAAGTAATGTGATAAAACTGCCGGGTGCTTAGCTAAAAGAAATACATTGGTGCTGGAACTAGGGGTGAGCCGCACCCCCTGGCTTCAAGTTTCCATTATATTCAGGGTTTGCTGTTTCATTCAGTGGCGCTCAGTGCCCCCCACTATGTAACCCTTCTGCCAGTCAGAGTCGGCAGCAACAAGGGCCGGGTTCCGTATCTAGGGGTTCCATTCCAATAACACAATGCAAAACCGGCTCGAGCCCCCACCCAGTGACCTGGGACAAATATATATCACCCCCCCCCTGGGCGCCTCTAAGAGGCAGTACTTCCCCTCTCGCAAGCACAGAGTCTGAGTGTAGAAAAACCTTTTAATGACAGAGAGAAACAATGCGGCCTTTTGCTGGGGAAACACCACATCTAGGATTTGTAAACCAAACTGTGAGCAACGACCCACCCCAGCAAATTGGCCATGTCCTTTCCCTTTGGTTCTTGAGTCCAGCAACCCCAAAAATCACCCAAAGTCCCAAATTTCCAACAACCCAAAAGTCCAGACCCAGAGTTCAAAAGTTCATCTGCAGAGTGTTACACCCCCTCCAGTCTGGGTAGAAATGGGGAGGGGAGAGGTAAGGGGCACCTTACATGGCTCAAAGCTGACTGCCTCGTCCCTTTGTGGGGCTTCGCTCTGCTCTGTCAGCCATCCCACGAGTCACTCCGCTCAGCCGTCCCGCAAGCCGCTCCGGCTGTCCCATCAACTGCTCCGCTCCGCCAGCAGCTCCGCTCCGTCAGCCGGCCTGCAAGCCGCTCCGGCTGTCCCGCCAACTGCTCCGCTCCACCAGCAGCTCCGCTCCGTCAGCCGGCCTGCAAGCCACTCCGCAATATATCTTCTGGCTCCCCCACTACTTAACACAGTGCTCAGTGATTTCAGCTCATAACAATTTCAGCTTTTTAGTGATTTCAGCTTGTAGTTAGGGGAGCCTTCATGCTCATTTGCACACTTAGTCCAGAGTAATTCCAACTCAGCAGCCTGTGATTAGACTCCTAAGGAACTCAAAATTAGCTCTGATATTCCACAGTGGAGAGAGAGAGAGAGAGAGAGAGAGAAGGAGGTGTAATTGACATTTAGGACCCTCAGAAGAGGCCCATGCCACCAGATACACATACCTGTCCCCAGCCTCTCTCAATTCACTGGGTTTTGGAATCCATGTCCCTCGCCTAGCAAGTGCTGCTTAGCTAAGGGCGAGTCCCTTCATCATAACAAAAGCCCACTGTCCTTGATTCACATAATCAGGGTAACAACACTTTATTCTTCCTGCCCCAATAACAGAGAAACTGGGGCTCCCACAGCAGTCAAGGTGACCATTTGGGCAAGCGGTCCATCATGCTTTGCAGGGTGGGTGTGTCCATGCAAACAAGATTAGCCCCTGACATCCCTTTCCACAACTCACCACCAGATGTCAGGGTAGAGCTCATCCTGACTCTGCTTACATCGGAACTAGGGGTGAGCCGCACCCCCTGGCTTCAAGTTTCCATTATATTCAGGGTTTACTGTTTCATTCAGTGGCGCTCAGTGCCCCCCACTATAAAAATGTTTCCAGCACCCCTGAAGAAATAGCAAAGGTCTAACAGTAGAGTGGCACCCTGAGCCTCCACAGGGCCCCATGAATTGAAGGCAGCTCTAGAGGAGTTTCTGTGGGAGGAAGGGGGAGCAGCTGAAATAGCTTATCTCGGGGCTTGTCTACACTGGCACTTTACAGCGCTGTCTCGCTCTGGTGTGAAAAAACACCCCCCCCCCCCAGCGCTGCAAGTTTCAGGGCTGGAATGTGCCAGTGTAGACAGTGCACCAGAGCTGGTAGCTATGCCCCTTGTGGAGGTGGGTTTTTTAGAGCACTGGGAGAGCTCTCTCCCAGCGCTGTGCTGCAACTAGACAAGCCACATTACAGAGCTGCCGCAGCAGCGCTTTGACGTTGCCAGTGTACACAAGCCCTCAGTTAGAGTTATGTTTCTGGATGAAGCCTGTGCCCCTAACATCTGAACTCTCCTCTGAGTTCATTGTTTGAGCATTGGGGAGAAAGAAAGAAGGGTGGTATTAAAGTCAGCGTGCACTGGTATGAGACCTCAGTGAAGGGAAAACCTGAGAGCAACAGAAAAAGCTTGATGTCATCTTTGGCTTTAATGGGTCTTGCTGGTCTATGATCTTGAAAGACAGGATATTTTTGACTGTCCTGTTTTTCTGTCATTATTTGAGTAGCAACCATAGGTGTTCTTGGCAGTTGGGCAAATATCTGTGAGCTTTAATGTACAACAAATGTATACCACTTACACTACTGATTTGCAACTTACAAATCACCTTCAGACCTTAATACATGTATTCTGTGTCCAGTTCCTTCAACACGTACTTTACTGTGAAATAAAATGCATTCAGTTTAACAGGTTTTAAACCAACTCAAAATATTTATGACTTCCACATGTGCAGGCAGATGTTGCCATGTTATTTGTACTACATTTATGCTACATAGATTGAGTGAAAAATAGCATAAGGCCATTTCCAGAGACCGAAATATATATGTGGGACAATGGAAAATGTTTGATCTAGCTGCAATAAAAATCTGTCTGAAGACTTGGAATTATATTTAGAATTTCAGTTATATGGAGTTAACAGAAATAGGAATTACAGACCATGTGCAATTAATAAAGAATAAGGATTGTGCATGTAAATACATAAATAAACTACCACTCATGGAATTAATTATGTGCCCGTCTCTGCTTGTTCAGACCACTACAAAAATGGATGGAGTGTGTGTGTGGTGGATGGGTGGAGCTACAAATATATTACATGAATGAAACTGTCATAGAAAAGTTGTGTGAGTAGCTTCCATTCCAGCCAGGTGGCTTTAGACAACTGAAAATCTTAAATAAGAAAAAATAGATTTCTTAAGAGTATATAAATAACAGGAGGAAAGTCTTGAATCACCATTTTAGCTGCTAAAATACCTCTTGGGACTTGGATTGAAATGGTGCTTTACTGATGATGAGGAAATGCTTGAGAGGCAAACAGGTATATAGAAAGACAACCTATTCATTTTAGATTTCACAGAGGAACAAGCTTTAAATCAACACAACAAAGCTATTGTTTTGGAACTCTGTAAGGGGAGAAGGGAAGTCAAAAATGGGAACCATGCTTTCATCTATAATGGTAAAATGAAATTTCCAGCAGTTGGATTTTTGAACACACTTTTAATGTGAACATGCTAATTTAAGGAGAATTAGTTATTCCAGCCTGGAGCTTGAAGTCCTTATTCAGGCACAACTCCCACTTAGGCAAATGGAACTTGAAAAGAGTATATTTACGCTTTTAAAACCGATCAAGTATTTTAAATAATGAGTACATATAATCTTACCTCCTCCAACTATTACCTGCCTGGCCCCTTCCCTTTGGATGTTTTTTCCTTCATTGTTGGATCCGTCACTTACCTTTTAAGACGTTCATGGATGTGACTTGTTATTTATGTGTATTGTGCTTAACACAGTTGTGGGTGCTATTAAATTATCTCTTTTGTTGTATTTTGAAATGTAAGGTCAGGACCTATATCTGTTTTTATGTTAATATACAGCTGCAACAACAAGCCATACATGCTCCCTCTTAACAGTACCATTATCCAAAAGCATTAACTTCTGCTCTGCTCCATTTTTCCAAAGAGTAGTACAAGCAGTGAAGCATGGTACCAGTGTAACAGTTGTGATGGGTGTGTGACATACTGGGCGGGGCACAATCCAGACGAATGAATAGCTGTGTCACCCCTGCCCTGTAACCTGGGGTGCCCTTTACAATGTCCTGCTGATGTGGCCTCCAACCTGAACTGCTCACAAACAGCCTCCAGCATGTAAACCAATCCCAGCTATATCTGTGTGTGCAGCAGCCAGTCAGCCACACCTTGGCTCATACCAACCTTGATTATGCTGCAGGGGAACCCCAATGCCCCATTCCCAGAAATATATGTCCTGGACTGCCCAGCCCTCTCCTAGATATGTACAAATATTATTCCTTTAAGGGAATGATATGCCAGTTTATTATTTTAAATAGTCAGACACTTCAATTTAAACACACTGGATTAGACAAAACAGTCAAACAAGTTTATTAGTTACAAAGAGATTTTAAGTGAGTACAATTAATGAAGCATCAAAGTCAGAAATGCTTACAAGAAAAATAAAGATAAAATGCCTAGTGGTGCCTAACAACTATGTTAGATTCAAAGCAAAGTTTTCTCACAAGATGCTTTCAGCAGTCTTACTGACCAAACTCTTTAGGTTAGGAGCACCCTCCCCTGGAGTCTAATGGCTGCTTCCTTTGTCTTTTCAGGTGCAGAGAATGCAATGGGCAGGGAAAAAGAGAGGGGCATCTTGGGATGCCTCCCCTTCTTTTTATAGTCCTGTTCCCACTTTGAGAAGCATTTCCAGTTGGGAGCAAGGTGACAGGCAGTCTATGTGGAAGGAAACTCAATGTTGTTTCTTTGCTAAGACATAGATTTTTTGCCCCTGCTTGCTTTCCTAACAAAGAATGGCCACTTAGCAGTAATGGTCCATCAGCCTTGTTTACACCTGGCTGAAGTATCAACTTGCCCTTTGTGTCTAAGGAATGGTTTAGCCACTCTCTCCCCAGACTTATCTGGCAAACATACTTTTAGTCATGATCTCAGCTTATGTTTATAACTTCACATATAATGCTGCTATGTGCATTTTGCCATGATATTTTTGATCAGCAAATTATGAGTTTTTAAGTGATAGCTCACAAGGCATACCTTATAAAAACATTATTACAATAGTGTGTAGAGTGTGAACACGGGTATATTCTGTCACAACAGGGGAAAGAGGCCCTCCCTATTCCTGATTTACAGTAGCAGCTCAGGCTTTTCATGTGGTAACAGCATTTGGCTCTCAGGAGAAACTTTGATCCTCCATATTTTACTGCCATAAGACTGCCAGACCAGACCAACAGATTCATCATGCTGTAGATATCAGGACTTGAGAGGACCACTGGGTCATCGAGACTATTCCTCTCTACAGTACTGGAAACCACACCATTTCATTTGTGGATCTGTGATACCTGACTTCCTTATCTCTCTCCAAGTAGCCCTCCCTGACTATCCTTTTGTAAAGCTTATAACATCATCCAACCTCATCTACCCTGGCACCACCCTACGCCATTATTCCTGGGCCAATGAATTCTTCTATGTTAATGACCATCTACATGTCCCTGACATTCCCCCATGACTTGAGGTGCTGCTCATGGAGCACAGCACCCCTTGGGTGGGTCTCTCTGAACAATTGAAGACTTAGCATGCAGTAGCCCACTCATTCTGGTGGCCACAAATGCAGGATGATGTCTGATCCTACATCAAATTCTATGACACCTGCAGTCAGACTAAGACCTCCTGAAGCAAGCCTTTCAGCCTCCTGACACCCCCCTTCCCAACTCTAGTCACATATAAGCCTTGATTTCATAGTAGAACTATCAGAATCTGAAGGATACACCACAATAGTAACTATATGGATCGACTCACCAAAATGGCACATTTTATACTATGCATATACTTCCCGACTATAGAACTTGCCAAACAACTCCTAATTATTCATGTTTTTTGCCTCCGTAGCCTCCCCAATCATCTTACCACAGACCGAGGCTCCCAGCTTATAACCAGGTTTTGGAAGGATGTGTTTCACCTCCTGGATGTGCATTCTAGTATATCTATCTCCCATCACCCCCAGAAGGATGGCCAGTCAGAAAGGCTTAACCAGGCAGTTGAACAGTATCTGAACCACTGCCAAAATAACTGGGTTGTGTTACTCCCATTAGCCAAATTTGCTTATAATAACATGGACCTATTTTGGTCCTTTATACTCCAATTATTTTTATCATTCACAATTCCATTCATCCCTCTGTCCCCTCATACATGGCAGTTCTTGATACCTCAGATCTAGTACAAACTAATCATAAGACTCAGTCTAACCCCGGGGCTTAATTTGTAATGAAAAAGATGCTAGGGCTCAAGCAGGTAGATGCTGGGTCTCAAGCAATTTTTTTACTTTCATAACTAATGCGGCAAGCCCAGAGGTACCGGGGCTATGAACTGTCAAGCCTAGAGGTGCCAGGGCTCAGCCCTGGCAAGTCCTGGCACAAATTAAGCATTGGTCTAACCTAAGGGAGCACCTGGAAGCTGCCAAAATAGCTTTCAAATGTCACATTGACAAATATAATCAAGAGGCCCCACCTGTGAAGGATGGTCAGAAAGTTCAGCTGTCCACTGAATATCTACAGAGTGGCCGACCTATGCATACATTGGACTATTAATACAAAGGCCCTTAAACCATTCTTCAGCAAATAAATCTGTTGGCATTTGAATTTGCAGCTTCCTCAGTCCTGGAAGATCAATCTGGTATTTCATATATCCTTCCTGAAACCTTTAGTCAACAATTTATTTCCCAGCTGGTGTCCACTGCCCCACCCCGGTTCAAGTACAGGACCACAAAGAGTACATAATTTGGGATATTCTGGATTCCCAAATATGCAGAGGAACATGTATTTGAATGTCTGGAAAGGTTTTTGGGCCTGAAGAACGCTCTTGGGAGCCAGTTCATCTTGTTCATACCCTTGCAAAAATTCAGGCCTTCCACAGTGATGACACTGAAAAGCCTGGCCTTGGGATACACGCACAGGGGGAGGAGCAGTTAGCATCAGGTGCCACAACTCTTGAGCCCAGGCCTGCAGGGTTACCAAGCAAGAGCCTTACCCTCTATTACACAGTGCTGCAAGGCCAGATGAGGGAACTGCGGCTGATATCCCACAAACAGGGGTTATGCCTACTGACTCAGAAGGGTCAGCTGACTAGCAATAGACTCCTAACTGGACACTTGAATGAATCTTCCTGTTCCTGTCACATCCTGGACTTGTTTGAGCAACTCTGACTCTGCTTTGACTCTTGGTGTGGCTTCTAACTCTGGCTCTGGTTTTGACCCCCGGTCTGACTTCTGGCTCTGACTCTGGCTGTGACCCTTGGAATGACTCCTGACACTAACTGATTCTACTCTGGGTTCTGACCATTAGGTCAGACTGCCCACATTACTGGCCCTAACACACAAAGTTAGCTTAGCTAATCTCAGTCAGAAAATTGCTAGTTTAGGGTCATATCATAGTCAGTTTTTTTCAGCAGACCTCCCCATTGAAATCAATGGGGAATCCCCTGAAAAACTGATGGCACAATACAATCCTTGAAATTTAAACCTCAGCAAAGTGTTATGAGAAAGGTATTATTTGCTCAATAGCTATGAAGGGCGTTTAAAACATGATGTCTAGTGATTGATATTTTTAATTACTGAAACACTGTCTTCTGCTAAATTGAGTCATTCTTTAAACGTGAACCTCTGTTTACCCTGAGTGAAACCTAGTGCCTTATACTGCTTTCACCTAAGTCAATGGCCAAACTCCTATTGACTTCAATAAGTGAAGGATCAGACTTTCAGTAACAAGATTGTTTGTACTATAAATAATAAAACCTCCACCCTTTATTTGGAGGACAGTCCTGATTTTTTTAAGTTGGTATTAATTTGAGTGGACAGAGCACTGGACAGGGAAGCAGGAAACCTGGATTCTATTTCCAACTCTGCAGCTGATTTGCTGTGTGACCTTAAGCATGTCATTTCATTTCCATCTCTCTGTTTTCCCAACCAACATTTGTCTGTCTTGTGTATTTAAACTGTAAATCTCTGCCCTGAAGAGTTGTCTGTTACATTGTATTTGTACAGAACCTAGCAAAATGGGAGTCTGATCTCATTTAGGGTTTCTACAGCTAGGCCCTATTGTAATACAAATAATTAATACTAGTAATAACAGAAGTTCTCACGTAATTAATAAATAAGGAAAATAAATCTACATGAGAAAGGGTTTTCATTAGGTACTTTTTTTGCCTATCAATGTTTTTTATATCTACATTGTTGTTGATATGCTCCCTGATCTACCTGAATATTTATATTTAAAAAGTTATATCAAGACCACCTACTTATTTCACAATGCAATTATCTTTTTTTTAAAAATAGGTTGAATAATTTAGAACAGAATAACTTATAATAGTGTTCAGAAGATATATTGGGAACTGTGATGCTCCACTAGGCACCTATCTGCATCATTAGGCTCCTAAATTCCTTTGAAAATCTGGACCTATATCTTTTTTTTCTTCAGTATTAAAATTGAACAAAAGCCTAATTTGGTCATTTGTAGAGGTATTTGTTAAAAAAGAGCTAGAGAAAGTGTTCCATAAAATATACAAGCCAATTTATAAAGGGAGTAGTGTTGTCTCAGACCTATTCTACCTCCAATGTTATTCAGTGTATACACAGTAAAAGCCATTAACATTTTTGTTCTCTTGTCCATTACACAGCTATCTCCTATTTTGAATGTAAGAAAAAAATACTCACAAATACTGTTGTGAGATAACTGTTGGCAGATGCTAGCTTCTCATTAGTAAACACTGAAGCCTCTTGATAAGACCATTACTGAACATAGGGTGGAGTATATACAGTATACTGATGATAGTTTGTATTATAGGCATTACCGCAGGATCCTGCTTGTTTTGTCTCTTCACTGGACAAACGTTCTTCCAATAGCTGGACATGTCAGAGCTACCCTATTTACTACTCTTGAGAGATGCCAGAAAAAATTACAAAATCCCCAGAAACTCAACTGTGCTGGGGACTAAACTGGAAAATTTCTCTACAAAATTTCCCACTCTTGTTAACATCATTTCAGCTCCATTGGTGCCAGCAAAGTGTTGGATTGTTTTTTGTAGGATTTTAAAAAACGGCATGAAAATTATGGGATATGGGTGGTATTATGGAATGGAGAAAGTTTCATGTTGGGAGCTTGACCCTAGATGCCAGAGATTCCCCCATGACACATTTCTACCCCACAACGCATTGTGAAAATTTCCTAAAAGGCATTGTGCCAGACAGGGCACAGTGGTATACATCAAACTTCACATCAACACAAGCACTCCTGTTGAGCGTGCACAGCACCAATGCAAGCAGCTAATTATACATGTGGCCAAGCAATACACTAACTTTGGCAACTGTACACCAGCATAACTTGTGTCAACCAAAGTCTGTAGTGTAGAAATGTCCTGAGAATCTTAGTGGAGATGGGTTGTTTGTATCTACAAATATATAACACCAGGCCAACCAAACTCTCTCTGATTAGGTCTAAAGAGCACAATGTTAAAAACACCAGCAACGGCCAGCATGTCATCTTCACTATGGCCTATAACAGGGGTGGCCAACCTGAGCCTGAGAAGGAGCCAGAATTTACCAATGTACATTGCCAAAGAGCCACAGTAATACGTCAGCAGCTCCCCATGAGCTCCTCTCAATGCCTCCCGCCCACTGGCAGCCCCGCCAATCAGTGCCTTCCCCTCCCTCCCCACACCTCCATATCAGCTGTTTCGTGGCGTGCAGGAGGCTCAGAGCGGGAGGAGCAAGGGCATAGCAGGCTCAGGGGAGGGTGCGGGAAGGGTAGGGCCTGTGGCAGACCCAGGGATTGAACAGTGAGCACCCTCCAGTACATTGGAAAGTTGGCACCTGTAGCTCCAGCCCTGGAGTCAGTGCCTATACAAGGAGCCGCATATTAACATCTGAAGAGCCGCATGTGGCTCCGGAGAAGACAAACCCTTAAGTATCCTGACTCCCAGTCCAATGCCCAAATAACACTGCCTTCTGTGTTTTTTGTTTTTTTTAAAGCTTTTAGGTTGGGATGTATCCTAAGAAATTTGAGCCCCAAAAGTAATTTTTTGAGAAAGTTATCAGTGACTGAAAATCAGCATGTTGAAGGAAAATGCCATTTCAGCATTAATTCTAAAGCTGTTTCCATGATTCTCTAATCCTGAATTCTGAGATAAAGTGAAGAACATTTTATAATAGAACATGGTGATATTTTCTCCATCTCAAAAACAGAAAAGGCAATTTGCTTTGCATCTCATTTTTGAAAAAGCAGATGTTTTGTTATGGAAGAAGTATGTAGTAAAGTAATATACAAAACAGAAGACAAACTGGAAGTTGGGCTATATTTTAGGAACATATTTTCACATTTAGGTGAAAGAGGCACAACATATAAAATGGGAATTTTTAAAGTAGTAAGTAATGAAAATCTGAATGTCTGCATTGTGCAGTCTCGTGTTGATTTTGGACATTAAAAGATTATTAACTCTGGAGAATGACTGATGAGATTTTGTCTTCAATACTCAATTGTCAATATAAATATTATGAACTTGTTCAACAGTAAGGGGATTGTTTGGCATTTTGGCAATGCTCAGAGTGCAATCAACCATAGATTATGAGTGCCATTAGACAATGTGTGTTAGTGCATAAAACCAATCAATTATCCCCACTGGCTAGGTTATTCTGGCACCGGGACTGAAAAACTTGTTCTATCGTGAACTGTATGTACCTCAAAGATACATATGAAATATGTCATTGTTTCTCTTTAATTATTTTAATATCAATTGCAATCCCACTGTAGCAGGGTCGGACTCACCCCCGCGGCGCCTCCTGCTGGTTTCTCCAGGGAATTAGCTCACCAGCCTCTGGAGCGCCCTCTGCAGGCCAGTGATCCGCCTGTCCACGCTGGCCCCGCGTCCCTCCCAGGACCCGGTGCCCTTTTAACTGGGGTGCTGCCCCCTGGCAGTAGCCCTAGATCTGGGTCTCCCCTCCCCAGGGGAACCCCCAACCCACTATCCCCACCTCGCCTCAGTCGTAGGCTACTGCCAGTCACCAGCTAGCCCCCGCACCCTGGGGCAGACTGCAGTATAAGCCACTCATCACAGGCAAAGGGGGTTTGGACCTGCTGCCTCAGCCTACCCGTGGGTTGCCCCCTGCAACCCCTGTACCTATTGGGCCTAACACTAGGCCGCAGCCTGGGGCTTCCCTAGCCAGAGCTCCCCAGCTCCTCTGGTCTTCCCCAGCCCTGCTCCACCCTAGGTACCTAGTCAGGTCCCTGCAGCCAAGCCCTTCCCTCTCTAAAGACAGAGAGAGAGAGTGTGTGAGACTGTTTGCTCCAGGCCCACTGCCCTCTTATAGGGGCCAGCTGGGCCCTGATTAACTGGCCACACCTGTGGCTTCCTTGCCAATCAGCCCTCTCCCAGGGCTATTTCCAGCCCCTCCGGGCAGGAGCAGGGTTCCACCCTGCTACACCCACCCATAGCTAGCATGGGAATATCTGCTCTACAATTTTCACACTTCTGTGTTATGGGTTGTGAAACTTAGTTGGGTATTAAAAGAGGCTCTTTAGAAAACTGGTGTGTATCTTGAGCATGGTGCAACTATTAAAAAATGCAAAAATGCTGTGTAGCGCTGCTTAATTATGAGTTGATAGGCATCATTAACTCTCAAGTGAAATGCTCATATGTAAAGTTTGTGTCTCACACCACTATAGGTTCCAGGGCTGGAAAGGACCATCATCACCTACTCTGTCCTCCTGTATAAAACAGGTCATAGAACTTCCCCAAAATAATTCCTAGAGCATAGTATTTATTTAAAAAACTATCTAATCTTGATTTAAATATTGCCAGTAATGGCAAATCTACCACAACCCTTAGTAAGTTGTCCCAAGGGTTAATTACCCTCACTGTTAAAAATGTATGCCTTATTTCCAGTCTGAATTTGTCTTGCTTCAACTTCCAGCCATTGGATCTTGTTATACCTTAGACTGCTAGATTGAAGAGCCCATTATCAAAATATTTGTTCCCCATGTAGGTACTTATAAACTGTGATGTGTCACAAGTCTTATGCCTCAAATCTGAAATCCTAGATATACAATAGTGTTTTTGCAGCATTTGTGTGTACCTTGTGGTGCTCATGAAAGTGAGAGAGTCAGCACATATTGTGAACAAGTACTCTGCAAAATTAGATCCACAATTCAGTCAGTGCAACTCTATCCTGACCCTCTGCCATCCCTGCTATTCTAGTCCTGAGTCTCTTCAACAGACATGGACAATTCTGCCAAAGTGTGTGCCCTGCCAACCTAGTCATATGAAACTCAACAGCATCAAGGAAGCTTGTTGTTGAGAGCTACACTGGGGTCTCCCATAAAGACAAAATATTTGGAAAAGGAAAACTCATTATACTCATCACCCTAAATAGCACTCCAACTTATTCAAAATGGTCAAAGACCAACTTTTCTTGGACAAAAAAATAGCTGTTTTTTCATTCTTGGTTCTTAATCAAACTCAGAGCTAAATTAAAAATGGCACATTCCCTTTCTTCATTGATATGAGGCTTAGAACAGACGGATTTTTGTATATTCCTTGTTATAAATCATATATCAGCATGTATACCTGAATCATACACTTAATGTCTTGACAACTTAGAGTCATGGCCTTCTGTTAGAATGGCATGGTGCCTACTCACATGTTGTTCAAACCCTTTCCACAGGAAAATATGGCTACATAGTAAAGACTTTAGAAGGATACGCCATCTCTTCTGTAGGAAGTCTCTCCTGTGTTCCACTATAAATATGTTATAGCAGTGGTTCTCAATCAGGGGTACGCATACCCCTGGGAGCACACAGATCTTCTAGAGGGTACATCAACTCATCTAGATATTTGCGTAGTTTTACACCAGGCTACATAAAAAGCACTAGAGAAGTCAATACAAACTAAAATTTTATACAGACAACATGTTTATACTGCTCTATATACTATACACTGAAATGTAAGTACAATATTTATATTCCAATTGATTTATTTTATAATTATATGGTAAAAATTAGAGATTAAGCAATTTTTCAGTAATAGTGTGCTGTGATACTTTTGTATTTTTATGTCTGATTTGTAAGCAAGTAGTTTTTAAATGAGGTGAAACTTGGGGTACGCAAGACAAATCAAACTCCTGAAAGGGATACAGTAGTCTGGAAAGGTTGAGAGCCACTGTGTTATATGAAAATACTGCTCATATAGTCACTTTGAGTCCTGGCAATCCTATGGTGGACAATGGCAGATGACAAAGTGAATCACAAAGGAGTGAATCCAACAGTTTAAGACATATGTTTGTCCTTGCCATAAGAAATAGAAAGCCATCAAAAGGGGCAAAAATTTTGCAGGTCCACAGCACGTGGTGCACTGACTTTACCTATTGAAGATAAATACAAATAAGACCACACACTTTTTTTGCTACCTGTGGCCATAAATTGTCTGAGGGGACAGGAGATTCTACTGAAAGAACGGGCATGTTATTATTAGGAGTAAAAGCTGTCAAATATAAGGTGGGAAGATACACCTCCCAAATTAGAAAGAAAAGGTTTCTTCTCAAGCTCAGAACCAGCACGAACCACAGAAGTGCTGGAAGGTAAAGATGAGGAGAGGAAATGTTGATCACCAGAAAAGGCAAAAAATAAGCATGCCTCAAAGTCTTTGAGGAAGAGTTTGGAGCAGTTCAATATGAACTAACATAACTAACCACCCCAAGTACATATCTGACTGAGACCCTACGTGCCTACTCACTGCTCGCACTGCAGTGGGCTGTGCTCTGTTTTTAGTATACTAGCTCAATCACAGTTAGCACAGGTATGTCTCCTTGAGCTGGGAATTACTCCCCCAGCTTGAAGTATAGATGTACCCTAAAATAGCTGTAGCTTCCCTTGATAGGTAAATTGATGTGATACCAGCTAATAAATATATTAGAACAAAGTATAGATATTATGAGATTAGAGAAATGTACAAAAGATGTTAAGCTTTGTAAAGGCGAAGTAATGCACTCTGAAATGTTTCATGTTGTGTTCATGAATGACAATACATTTTAAAATACTAGGCTAGAATTACTAGAAAAATCAAGCTACAATCCTCAATATTAATGTTGTGAGCCTTAGAAATAAAAGCAACAAGGCATCCTTCTGCCCAACAAAAGCAGTTTTCCCCCCTCAACCATCAAGCAGTCATCAAATCAATATTTTGCAAAGCTTAACTTTTCCCTTGGCAATTGCCTTAGTTTCCTGGGTTCCTTTGGGACCCAGAATCTGCTGAGAAACTGCTAAACAAATGAAAAAAATGCTTTAGCTTTTTGTGTAATAGTATCTAATTAAGAGTTGATAGTCCTATCAATAGGCAGCTTTCAGTCCGACAGGCATTTAACCCTAAGACTGAATGCTCATATGTAAAGCTTATATAGTTATGTTTTTTGTCAAAATTGTTTTCTTTAGAGGTGTTTAAATTCTACTTAACTGAATCATATTAAAATAAAAATCTGGTCTATGTGCTTGAAGCAGTTCCTGTAAATGATGTTCTCTCTTTATATTAAGATTTCTGAGATACTGAGTTTGCAGTTAGATTATCTGAGGTTTAGATTTTGGGCTGTATATTTTAGAAAACTCCATTTGGTTCTATGCTCTACCATGTACTACAAGGTTGTATGCTCTTGCCAATTTATAGCCAGGCTTACCC
This sequence comes from Chelydra serpentina, assembly GCA_037349315.1. NCBI lineage: Eukaryota > Metazoa > Chordata > Testudines > Chelydridae > Chelydra > Chelydra serpentina. The sequence continues at coordinate 27,072,264 of JBAIAC010000048.1, forward strand.
TATAAGCCAGCATGCTAGAATGTCACACGTGTATTATAGCTTGGTAGAAATAGGGTGCCAATAATCTTTCCCATCAATAATTCAGTGCTTTATTTTATATTTATGAGGTAAAAAAGTCCATGCCTATACAAATTACTTTGTTGGAGACAAAAAAAGCCCTGGTTGTGTGGGAATTTTTAGCATGAGAATACAACAATCAGTAACTTTTCTTTGTGATGCAGCGCGCTATACCTATACACAGATGTATCTATTCCTTTGACTTTTTAGAGCACCTGTCTTTAACCTGGATGCTCATACAAAAGGTAAAAATTACAAATAAGTTTTTCAAAGCAAAATTACCAATACAGCTCATATCATACATAATATCATCTTCCAAATATTAAGGACCTCCACAAAAAGAACTGTGTATAATCTATTAATCTAAAACTCTGATACTTCCTCCTTCTGGAAAAAAATAGTATTACAGCCTGCTCTGAAGATTAGCAAACCTGGTCTCTGTCTGAGCAAGAAAAGAACATTTGACACAACTTTTTGTACTTAGATACCACAATACTATGCACTTTTTAAATATATAACAGATAGAAATTCAGATAGTTCAGGCTTCAAAATTCTCAGTTTCTCTATTTTCAAGTTCATTTGCTGTTTTGATGTAATTTGTTGCTCAGCTTCACAGAGTCTCCATTAGTGTACTGACATATGTACCTTTTGGTACTTGTATTCAAAGGGAAGTCTGAGCCCATGTTACTTGGTAGTCAGGGATAATTTGTAAAGACATTTGCATTCTTGAAGTGTCAGTTTCAAAATAAAACTTTTCACCTTCAATCTGAATGACATTGGATAAAATTTGTTATACCAATAAAATAAAAACCAGCAGGATATTTTTAAAGGGGATAAGACAAAATGTCACATTTATTGTGAATACAAAAAGAATCATAGTAAGCAGTCAGTTATAGCTATAACATTTCATTCAGTTTCACATTCATTCACACACACACACACACACAGGTTCTGTATAGATGTTATAGTTATCAGCCTAGAAGTTGCTCATGCCAAGTTACTGGCCAGGTAACCTGGGCATGAGGGTGGAGCCGAGTCCTTGTCAGATTCATCTGATGCTCCTGGAGGTTGGTTGCAGAACCAGACTCAAAGTCCTCAGTATTTAGAGGCCATTCTTATAGGAATTATTTCCTCTGTCAGTCTATGGGAATTGCTTCATCATGCTGTTGCTGAATCAATCAGCAGATGGCACATTTCTGATGGCATTCCTGGTGGCTCCACACTGTCAGATGTTATCTTGTTTTTCCCATCCTTTGAGATGATCGGGTGGGTCCCAGTTTACCCTCCGGGGGTTGTCTGGTCGTGCCCACTTTGACGCCGCCTTCAGCCGATGGTCACTGAATTCCTAGGCTGGCACCTCCCTGCTCATTCATTCATGTACACCAAGCATTCATCAGCAGACATACTGTCTTCAACACTTTCGGGGTGTGTACTAATTTATTTGAGACTCCCTGCCCTTTAATCAAAGAGGGTGGGGGTCTTTCTATGCTGTTTCTAGGTACAAAGCATGCATAAAGAACAAAGTCAAATAACTTGTTTGCAAGTTTCTCATAGCAATACAGTATCTTTCTGAGAACAGATACAATCAATGGTTTACACAGACAGTAGCTTGTAAGTTTAACAAGGGATCCAAGAGATCTTTTACTTGGTAATGCTATGAGGTTTAAATTGTGGGGGACAAATTATGGGGAGTTACTTTCACTTGGGGAATCACTGCCAGTACCTTCTTTAATATCCCTACAAATTGACACTTGGCACTACAAAAGATTGTGGGAGTGGGTAGATCAGAGATGGTCCTTACATAGTAAAGAGCAGAACTTGCTTGCAAAGTACACATTTGCCTCTACTACAGTTACTCACTAGCTGGTGTTCCTCAGACATGCCATTTTAGGGCTGACTGAAAGATGAATCACTCTAGTTTTATTTCACAGCTGCCATTGCCATAATTCTGAATCCCATGAGTATGTCCAAGTTGAGTGCTCCCACAAGTTTTTCAGCTTTAAAATTCGGCAAGATTCTATTTGTAGACAAAATAAATAACCTAATTAAGGTGTAGGATAATTCACTTTTGCATGTTTTCATTTTTAATTCGTTTTAGTAGAGACATTATAGTGTGCATGTTCTATAAACAATTTAAAATGGACTCTTTATTGAAAATATGTAGGGCATAGTTCATAGTATATAGGAGCTAGAGATGTTGGATAGTGGAATAAATATTGGCCATGCTATATTTAACACAGATGGACATACAGAATAGTTTCCTTCCTTCCGGGACAAGAGATGTGACAGTCAGAGGAAAGGATATAATGAAGGATGCCAGTGAATTTCCACTTACTGTATCCCATGAGTATAATAACATGAGGGAAAGGAGATATGATAGCATAAAAGGGCAACTCTTGGGATGCCTTGGGACAAGAATCCAAGCCAGAAATGATGAAAATGATTTTCTTACAGATCCTTCCAGTAGCAAATATGAATAAATAAATAAAAGAGAAGACTGATATGAAAGATCAATCATTGACTCTATTAATGGTATAGGGAAGAGGGTTTTAGATTTGTGGGGAAATCAGATTTATAAGGCAGTACCTTAAGAGCCCATGGAAAAGAAATAAGGTTACATTCTCTACTCAGTCACATTTGGTTCCCAAAAACAAACTGTCTCCCTTTACATTTTCTGCTAGCAAATTGGCTAGACAGGAAAACATTTTTATTTTAGTTCTTCTGTTTATATTAAGTATGTTTTTTTCAAGAGTGTCTTGCCTTATTTGTCTGTTGACTTGATTGTAATATCTCAAGGGCATGGACTGTCGTTGGGCTTGGCTACACTTGCACTTTATACCACAATAAAGCCTCCTAGAGTGCTCTACCTTACTACCCGTCCACACTGGCAAGGCACGTAGAGCGCTCTAACTCCCTGGCTGGAGCGCTCCTCATACTCCACCTCCCCGAGGGGATTAACAGCTGTTGGGTCTTGGCTGAGACGCTCCAGGGCCAGCGTAAATGGGGAGTAACGTTATTATGCAGTGATTGACCTCCGGAAGCTGTCCCATAATTCCATTAAGCTTAATCCTCTCTTCTCTTTGTTGTGAAATCGGCCGAGGAATGCGGAAGTGTGGTTTCAAAGCTCCGTTTCAAACAGCGGCTGCTTATCTTCTCCCAGCTGCTTATCTGCATCAGTAAATGTTTGCTGTGAGTGAGGCTAAGGCTACACTTGCAGCTGTACAGTGCTGTGAGTTAAACCCGCCTTCGTACAGCTGAGTAGGGAAAGCGCTGCAGTCTGTCCATACTGGCAGCTGCCAGTGCACTGTCGTGGCCACATTTGAGGCATTTGCAGCTGTATTGGGAGTGGTGCATTATGGCCAGCTATCCCAGCGTTCAAGTGGCTGCAACATGCTTTTCAAATGGCGGGGGGAGGAGGGGAGGTGAGGTGGAGTGTGACAGGGAGCGTGTGGGGAGAGAGAGTGGGTTTTTGGGGTATCCACAGAGTGTCAGCTCATTGTCTCCTAAGTTTACACACAGCCACCTCCCCCGCCTCTCTCTCAGTCATTGAAAGCAAGCAGCAGGGGCTTTGTGGGTTTTTTTTAGAGCAGATAAGTAGCCGCCCGAAAGCCCCTCCCCCTCTCCCCTTCTCCCTCTGCCGCCTCTCTCTTCAAGCTACCGTTTGCTGTTGGCACTCCTAACAGAGCCCCCCTGTCTGGCTCTCACTCATTCAAAGCAAACACTAGCTGTGTTTGTTTTTTTGATAAGCAGCCCCCAGAACGGAGCTCTGAACTCCAACCCGGAAGTGCCGTTTCAAAACAAAGGGAGCTTCCGGAGGTCAGTCAGTGCGTACTCCAATGTCTACATTTCAACAGCAGCGTCTCAGCCACTATGCAATCACTGTTATTCCTCTCGGGGACATGGAGTACCAGCAGCGCTGTAGCCATGGAGATACAGCACTGTACGTGCCTTGCCAGTGTAGACAGTGAGTGAGGTATAGCGCTCTGGGAGGCTTTATTACACTGTAACTCGCAAGTGTAGCCAAGGCCTGAGAGGCGGGGGGTCTGATAGCGTGCTGAAACACAGTCAGCAGTCCAAAAACCTACTCTCTATCTCTCCCCCACGCTCCCTGTCACACTCCACCCCACCCTCTCATTTGAAAAGCACGTTGCAGCCACTTGAATGCTGGGATAGCTGCCCATAATGCACCGCTCCCAATACAGCTGCAAATACCTCCAATGTGGCCACGACAGTGCGCTGGCAGCTGCCAGTGTGGACAGACTGGAGCGCTTTCCCTACTCAGCTGTATGAAGGCTAGTTTAACTCAAACCGCTCTACAGCTGCAAGTGTAGCCATAGCCTAAAAGGAATGAGGAACAGGGTTGGGTGAAGTCACAACAGAAACCACTCTGTTGCTCAGACAAAGTTCCTGTGCCTCCTTCGGGCTTAAATAGTGTACTTGGGCCAATTGGTGGAGCTGGGTGATCATCCAATCAAGGGTCCCATGAGTGGCATCTTGGCTGAGGCTATGGTCCTACTAGCTCCTCTGCCCCCTTGATTTCAGTAGATGCTGGGGGTAGGCCAGAATGCAGCAGCTGTTTGGACAATCCTAAGCCTGGGTTCAAGACCCAGGACATCTACCCATGAGGCAGCCAGTGAAGTTGCTAGGTCTGTGTGCAACTGCAGGAATCTACCCATATAAAGCAGTTTCCAGGATAGTGGCCATAGTTTGCCAATCCTTATAGGGAACCTAAATCCATGGTCTCATACTTAAGGCTGCCCAAATTATGCAACATCTTTCCAAAGCACACATCAATTATACAGTCATATCAGTCAACTTGTTGAAAGTTCTATGGGTACATAAATTCAATTTGTGTGTCCACTTAGGCACAAAACTCCACAGTTGTATGCTTGTTTAGCTTTGACAATCCCAGCCTCACTTTTTAGTATGTTAGCATTTTACTCTGAAAAATTCCAAGACTCAAAGGATAACATGTCTATTATTTGCTTAAAACACAATGCATTTAAATGAAATCAACTTAAAGATTCTGGAATTTTTACTGTAGGAAAGTAGATATTACGTTTGCTTTCAGGTAGGAAGGCAGAATTGGATTATTCAGATCAGTGGGTGGCACAACACCAGAGTCAAATTCTTCAGTCAAATTTAAAAGGGGCATTTTTCTTGTTTCATTGTGTTTGTGCCAGATAACTGTTTCAGTAACCCATTTTTTCCACTGGGTAGCTTGCAGAAGAATCTAGCTTTCTACTTTACAAGATGTGACAAGGCTTCTAGATGATGGCCATATGCAGCTTTTTTTTTAATGATCAACTAGAACATCACATCACATGAAACATTCCACTTTTATGCTGCAGACTGTTTGATTGTAGTGTTTCTAAATTAGAATTTTCTCATACAAGGGTTGACATTTTGTACTCTGTGTACTGTAGCCATTGTGTGACAGCCTGTCAGGCTTGTCTACAAAAATGGCTCCTCTCAGGGAAGTAAACGGTGTAGTTAGAGATTGCTTCAGTCGCTCAAAGGGCAGGCAGAAGTAGGAAGGAGAGAAGTAAAAATTCAAGAGGTGATTTGATTACAGTGTAGAAGTACCTTCACAAGCAGAAAATAGTAGGTACCAAAGGGCTCTTTAATCAAGCAGAGAAGGTATAACAAGAACCAATGTCTGGAAGTAAAAGCTAGACAAATTCAAATTAGAAAGTCAGTACAAATTTTTAACAGTGAGGGATAACCATGGGAATAAACTACCAAGGGAAGTGGTAGATACTCCATCTCTTGAAGTCTTTAAATCAAGACTAGATGCATTTTTGGAACACAAGTTATTGGGCCCAATACCAGGTAACTGGATGAAATTCTATAGCCTGGGATATACAGGAGGTCAAGCTAGATGACCTAATGGTCACCTCTGGTCTTAAAATCTATTGATCTCTGAGAAAAATCCTCAGGAACTCAGGAAAAACAGGATCCCACCCTATGTGTGTTGTTCCATAAAGAAAAGAACAAATAGTATCTTTAAAATTTTTTGGCAGTCTGCTAAATTTGCCATTTTCCTTCTATAGCCCACCTTAAATTTTCCAAGCAGAAATTGCAATTGACATAATCCTATGGCTTCCAGTATTTTGCCTTACTTGCTTAGTTGTCCCAAGAAAATAAATCCATTAATGTCTTGCATAGCCAACAGGCTCGGATTTGCAAAGAAGCCTAAGGGAATTAGACTCTTGACTCTCATTAAAGTCTGTGGGAATTAAACACCTAACTCCTTTAGAGTCCTGAAAATCCCAACTGATTGCATGCTCCTACAGCAACAATAGTCCCAGGAACAAGAGAAATTTGCTTTCTCCCAACAAAACAAATAAATAAATATAGGACAGGCTGTTTTCCTGTGTTTTCCCATTTCTTAGACAAATGCTCTAGAAACAAAGACATGTTGTGTAAAAGCTTTAAGACACAAATGGTCTAAAACATTAATAAAAAACTCATTACTCAATCAATAGACTTTGTGGGGGGAAAGAATGACAAGTAGATTTTCTTGGACAAAGCATCCCCAGATATGTCATTATCATTGCAACCTTTTAAAATTAAAATAGATGTCTTGCCACAGACTTTAAAAAAGAACACAAAAAGCACAAGCTTTGTTAAGAGTGGAATTTACCATACATAGGAAAAAAACAAGGAATTAAAAGCTATTTTTTTAAAAAGAAAATTAATTCAATTTTTATAAATTCTGTGATCTGTACTGTCTGAGCTGTGCTTGAAGCATAGGTGCTATATTGATAATTAGTTACAATACTTAGAAAAGAATTGACTAATTGGCAGGTATGAGATAGCTGTCATCCATTTCCTCCTTAAAAGTGATTATCAGAGCTTTAAAAAAGTTAGATTGAAAATGTCATAACACTTGTCTCAATACATAAAAATGCAGTTTCTATTGGATATAGGTATTCTTAATTTCCTATCCTAAACTTATTTATTATGCACTCTTACACAGCTGCCAAATTCCATCCCAGAGTTGGCAGCACTTCAGTGTAAGCGGTTCCTGAATATACTACATCCTGCCATATTTATGCTAATGTAACTTCAATTGAAGTCAGTGGGAGATCTTTGCTCTGAAGAACTAGAAGATTAAGTTGTGTGTCAAGTAGAGCCAGATCAAATTTTTTATCCATTACTTTTTTTGCCAAAAAAATACAGATTCAAGTTAACCAAAACATTTCAGAAAATTATGTCAATTTTGCTGAATCGTTTCCCATGAAATGAAAAAAAGAAAATCTCAGAACATTAAAATGAATTCAAACAAAACATTTTGATTTTTTGGGCTAGATTCAGGCACCATTCACAAAACAAGGAGAACCCACCAACTTCTATGGTGGTGTGGGAGGCAGACTGTGTGCCCGGAATGGAACCCCACTGACATATACAGGCTTTACCCAAGAGCAATAGGCCATCATCATGCAACATATTTCAGGATTGAGACCTACAACCATATACATCTGGAAGGGATGGCTTAATGGTCTAAGCATCAGTTTTAAGATACTAGAGTCCCTTAACCAAAGCTTCAAATCTTAATAGACTCTATCCAGAACTTCAACTTGCCAATGTACTAATTGAACCCATAATTTTATCATGACATTGTGCATGGTGTGTTTCTGAGGGATACTTTAAAACCAAGATCCTGTCTACTCCACACAGATATTATAGACCCATCATACTTTCTGTGAGGGTAAGGGTTTACTCCTGGGTCCTTGGCCAAAACTTCACCTGCCTGTAATACTGCCAGTTGTGCTCCATGCCCTGTTACTGCTCTTCACACAAATGCGTTTAGTTTGCAACACCTGTTGGGATCTTTCAGGATGAAAATGTAAATTTATAAATGTAAAATGTTATATTATTGCAGTACCTCCACGAGAAAGGATGCATTTAGCAGAATGTTTGGAAAGGCAGTTTACAGAAATTTACCATGAGGTTTAATTTTGTTTCCAAACTGTAGTCACTGGAGACTCAAACTATTAATCTTAAATTATAACTGCCAAATTTAGAAGAGAGGAAGATTCCCCCACCCCCATTTAAAAGGGCATTTGGAAGTGACCTACATTACTAGATTTCCCCCAAACTCCAACCCACATACCTTGGGCCAGAGAACCCTAATCGCCTCCCTACCAGGCTCAGGATTGCCAACCCCAAGCATTTAAAAGTCCTGAGTCCGGCCCAAGACATCATAATATTGATTTAAGAATCATGAGATTTTAAAAAATAATAAAAGCAGGAATCTTTTTATTTGTCATCAGGTGTTGGGGCCCTAGCCAATTACATCTTAGGGGGAAGAGCCTGCCCTTTCACAGCACTGGTGCTGTCATGTGGAAGAGGGGGCTACACAATACAAATATTGTGCTTGCCTGAAAACTGAAAGACTAGATTTTGGGAGCAAACTCAAGTTTTCTTGCTCCTCAAGATGATGAAGTTTACAAGGTACACAAAGAAGGTGTTTCAGCTAGGAACCAGAGTGGTTTTGGTAAGCCGCAACACTTGTTGCCATAAGGGGCCTTTAATAAACAGTGTGGGGTATCCACCCAGACAGTCCTGAGTCTCCTGGGATTGTCCTGCTTCCTTTAATCCTTGCTTGTAGGACAATTAAAGAGTCCTGAGTTAATTTCAGGTATTGCAGCATCTCAAGGTAACATGACAAGGTGATGTTGAGTCTTCAGCATGATGAAGTGGCATCATGTCATTATATCACAATGATGCAATATTACAAATAGGAATAGGATGGGATGGAGGTCATTCCCAAAACCAAATTCCTTAGACTGGCACTGCAGCAAGGACAACAACAACTGCTTGATGCATCAACACTGAGATACAGCGACTTCATGGTGTCCCATAGAATGCTCTCTTGTCTTCTGACACATAGGAATATAGTCCCAGAAACAAATGTCCACAGGAAAGAGTATTTGCTGGAAGGGATATAGGCTACTAGATAATGAAGGAATGAGTTGGACCATAGGACCCTAACCTTTTGTCAAGTATAATGAGAGAAAACCCATTCAGATTATTGGAATGATGGTTTAGGAGGGACTATTACTACCACATAAAAGGCATCACTGTGCTGACATGAGTAGCAATAAACAAAAAGTTATGCAAAACCCCCCAAAATGTCAAATATTTTAAACAACTGGATAAATCAGATACTTTATAACCATAATACTAATAAATGTGTCAAGATCTTTTTTACATGGAAATCTGAATCCAATAACACTAATTAAATAAAAGTCAGTAAAAAGACCACATTGGATTCTATAGATATAGGGTTATAGTATATTCTTGCTGTAACTGGTAAAAGATTATTTTCCCTTGACAGTGGTAATATGCCTTTATTTATGTTTAAGCCTTTTAGATCTCATATGCTATCTACTGGACAGAGGTTTTAAGTCAGTTTAACATGCACACTATGAACAAGAAAGACTATGGGAATACTGCTATTTAAGTCATACACTCTGCTTTTGTTTTACATCACTGAGAGCCTGATCCAAAGACTCAATAGGTTTTCAACAGGCTTTGGATCAGATCCTTAGGTACCAAGGCGGTGATTGTCTTAGAAAAAACAGATAGATAGATCTTCCTTTTGTCCCATTGTGACATAATATATCTACCTTAAATATTTCATCACTGAATACCAGCACCTTCTAATGAATATTTTTGACAGTATGGATTTTCCAGCATGCAGAGAGAAAAACTATGTTCTCACTTTCACACACCCCTTCTGTTCTGTGTACAGTATTTAAATGACATGTTCATTCATTGCTGTTTATACTTGTTGACTAGATGATGAACAATAATGAAATAATTACTGTCTTTGCATCAGTTAAGAACGAAAAAGATAATTAAATGCTCAAGTAAATTAATTCCTGTAACTCATTTTAATATTTTATTACATTATAATGGTACTGGGTAATGACATGATTACATGCTGGTCTGCTAAAAACAAAAAGTTTTACTTTATGTGGAGACTGGGGAGGACATCTCTATTTGATGCTGTCCATGTTATTTTCAGGAGGAGCAAAACATGTGTGTCTCCTGCACAATTTCTAATATATAACCCATGTAAATACTGTACAGTGCATGTAAAAAGCAGATGCAAGTCTGTGTCAGATACCAGGATGTGGGTAGTCATGCCTGGTGGTTGGAGCAGAAGTCCAGGAATAGGTGCCCGAGGTCAGAGCTGGAGTAAGAGGCCAGATGCCAGAGCCAAGAGTCAGATCCAGGATACCTGGAATGAGGCAAGGCAGGAGCTGGGCTCACAGGCACTATCTTCTCATTTTTCCTGGGGGTGCTCAACTCCCGCTTAGGCCCCGCCCCCACTCCACCCCTTCCCTCAAAGCCCCACCTCTTCCTGTGCCCGCTCCACCCCCGCTTTGCCTCTTCCCCGCCTCTTTCTGTCCCCTCCCTCCAGCATGCCCTTCCCCCTCCCTCTCAGAGTGCAGGTGACCTGGCAGCTACTGCAGCATCCATATCTCCATCTCGAATGGATGTAACCATGCACATTCCTGAAGAAAAGTGTAGATCAGAGAAGAGTGTGGTGGAGGCACAAGAAACAGCTGCTGCTGAGTTTAGTTCCTTAAGTCTAGATGATCCAGGACCATGGACACACTTGAGCAGTAGCCTGAGGGACTTCCTTGTACTGCATGGGCCACAGCAAGTGAAAAAAGGACAGTTACCTGTTCCGTATCTGGCGTTCTTCGAGATGTGTTGCTCAGGTCTGTTCCACCGTAGGTGTGCGTGCTCGCCATGTGCATTGGTGCCAGAAGTTTTTCCCTTAGCAATATCCGTAGGGGGGAGCGCCGCTGCGACCCCTGGAGTAGCGCCGCTATATCGCGCTCTATAGGGGACTGCGCGCTCCCCCCACCCTCAGTTCCTTCTTGCCGGACCAACTCCGACAGAGGGAAAGGAGGGCGGGATGTGGAATAGACCTGAGCAACACATCTCGAAGAACGCCAGTTACGGAACAGGTAACTGTCCTTTCTTCTTCGAGTGATTGCTCAGGTCTATTCCACAGTAGGTGATTCCAAGCAATACGGCATGGAGGAGGGTAGGAGTTCACACCGTGTCTGGCTGGAGCACAGCTCTACCAAAGCCAGCGTCATCCCTAGCATGGGAGACGATCGCATAATGCGAGGTGAATGTGTGAACCAAGGACCAGGTAGCGGCCCTACAGATATCCTGGACAGGGACATGGGCTACAAAGGCTGCCGACGAGGCTTGCGCCCTGGTCGAGTGTGCCCTCATGAGAGGCAGTGAGGGGACCTTCGCTAACTCGTAGCATGTGTGAATGCACGAAGTGATCCACCGGGAAAGCCTCTGGGTAGAGATTGGCTGACCCCTCATACGCTCGGCTGAGGCAACAAAGAGTTGCGGGGACTTACGGAACGGCTTAGTCCGCTCCAAGTAAAAAGCCAGCGCCCTGCGCACGTCCAACGTGTGGAGGCGGGTTGGAAGGGACCTTAGGAGGTCATCTAGTCCAACCCCTTGCTCAAAGCAGGACCAATCCCCAATTTTTGCCCCAGATCCCTAAATGGCCCCCTCAAGGATTGAACTCACAACCCTGGGTTTAAGCAGGCCAATGCTCAAACCACTGAGCTAGCCCTCTCCCCGAATGTCCCTGCAATGGTGACCGTCGGAGAGCATTTTCTAGAATTTATTGACCTTGATGATACTACAGGAGCTGGTATGACTAATGTGCTTCTTAAAAAGCTGGAAGATACGGGAATTGCGATAGCTGACATGAGAGGTCAGGGCTACGATAATGGTGCCAACATGAGAGGAAAGAACAGAGGAGTGCAGATACGGATCCGAGAGTTAAACCCTCGAGCTTTTTTTGTCCCATGCAGTTCTCATTCCTTGAACTTGGTGGTCAGTGATGCAGCATCAGCTTCTAGTGAGGCTGCTGAATTTTTTAATGTAATTCAAAGCATCTATGTATTTTTCTCTGCATGAACTCATCGATGGCAAATTTTGAAGCAACATCTGGGAACATCCTCTCTGACCCTGAAACCACTGAGTGCCACATGACGGGAAAGTCGAGTGGAGGTGATAAAGTCTATCAAACACCAAATTGGGAAGATAGATGATGCCCTAGTTGCCGTTATGGAGGATAATGCTATGACATGAACTGTTCGTGGGAGAACAGTGGCAGAGGGAAATAGAATCACCAGAACCATACATAACTTCAAATTTCTGTGTGGCTGAGTGTTGTGACATGACATACTGTTTGAAATAAATGTTGTAAGCAAGAGACTCCAAGGTGTTGACCTTGATATATCTGGAGCAATGGAACAACTGGACAAAGCAAAGTCATACCTACAGTCTTACCGATCAGATGAGTGCACAGAAGTTCTGAAGAGTACACAGACATTGGCAGAGGAACTTCACACTGAAGCTATTTTCCCACCCATTCAAGAATACAAGAATCACTGAAGAAGAAGACATTTTGATTACGAGGCATGGGATAATCCCATAAGAGACCCCAAACAACCATTCAAAGTTGAATTATTTAACCAGGTACTAGATTGTGCAATACAGTCAGTTGAAGAATGTTTCATGCAGCAGTATATTTGGGATGTTGTATGATATTCCAAAACTCCTCACTATACCTGAAGAAGACCTACACCAGCAATGCAGGGCACTAGAGACAGTGTTGACACATGATGACATGCACGATATTGATGCGAGTGATTTAGGTGATGAACTGAAAGCCCTTTCAAGATACATTTCAGCAGGATCAACTCCAAAGGCTGTTCTGGAATATATGTGAACAAATAAGATGACCACCCTCTTTTTAATGCTTTTGTTGCTCTGCGCATACTTCTAACACTTCCTGTAACAGTTGCCAGTGGAGAACGCACCTTCTCCAAGCTGAAGTTAATAAAAACACATCTATGCTCCACAATGACACAGGAGAGGCTGGTTGGCCTTGCAACCATCTCAATAGAGTATGAGCTGGCCCAGACTGTGGACCTTCAGGACGCAGTTCAAATCTTTGCAACCAAGAAGGCACGAAAAGCACCACTTTGATTATTCAAACAGATAAAAATGCCAGTGTTTACTATGCAGACAAGAAAAATTACATTTGCTGTTCAGGCATTTGAAAGTTAAGTGTTACTTAACATTTTTGAACAAGGCATTTTAAGTTGTTAGTTCTCCTTTATTGGGGTAGGTAGCAGAGCAGTACCATGAGAGGAGCAGAACAGGAAGAAGGTAGAATTGAGACCTTTCAAAGTTTTGGCCAAAGCGAGGGGGCATCGGGACGTCATTTGAGCTCCCCGCCTCAGGTGCCAAAATGTTGTGGGCCGGCCCTGCACATGCACTAGCAGAATCCTGAATATATTAGAACTAGGTTGGAAACACAAAGTAGTAGGTTTTTTGGTTCTGATGAGGTAAAGTGGTTTCCCTGTAGGGATAAAGGGTGGGATGCGTTGGAAGTAGGGAGAGATTTCATTACAGATTCCTTGTAAGCCTTGTTTTTAATTTACGACTATATTGCTGGGTCACAGAACAGGTTTGGCATTTCACACAACCACTTAAACAATTAGAAACACAAAGTAGTGTACTGAGACACAATTAATGAGATATTATATTAAGAGTTCAATTAATAAAATGCAAACTAATAGGAATATACTTTAAAGTCCTTACTTAGTTTCCACTACATCTGTTATCCAGTATCAGGACAAGTCCCATTGAACTTGATGGTAGTTTGTCTGATAAAAGAATGAGTATGAATTTCAGGGTTTGTCCCTGGGTGTAAAAATTTCAAAAGCAACTAAGGCCAGATCTACACTACCCCCCCGTCGAACTAAGGTACGCAACTTCAGCTACGTGAATAACGTAGCTGAAGTCGAAGTACCTTAGTTCGAATGAAAAAGCACTTACCCGGGGTCCACACGCGGCGCGCAGGCTCCCCCGTCGACTCCGCCTACTCCGTTCGTCGAGCTGGATTACCAGCGTCGACGACGGAGCACTTCCTGGTTCGATTTATCGCGTCTTGACAAGACGCGATAAATCGAACCCAGAACATCGATCGCGCGCCTCCGACCGGACGCGTAAGTATAGACCTACCCTAAGTGACTCATTGAGAGTCAATGGGACCTAGGCTCCTAAATGTTTAAGTCTCTTTTGAAAATGGTCTTAGGTACTTTTGAAAATTTTACCCTATATTAATGAAGTTATTCTGAATGTTGGGTAATTTCTCACTCATAAGATCTCTTACTATTTCTTCTGTTTTTTCCTAATTCATGCAGAAAGTATGAGTCGATTATACATCCTCATCATATGTATTTTACAAAGAACATGATTGACTGAAAACAAGAACATTTCAACTCCTTCAGTTATGGCCCTAAAAGTCCATTGCAACAGTTGAAGAAAAGGTGGCAGTCATAATTAATACAAGGAGCGCTTCATTGTACAGTAAATGTTCCCAGGATTTCTAAATAAATAATTTCACTTTCCAGTCAACATTTGATGTCTTTTTCAATAAAAGTCATAAACTGATTCCTTAGCAACAATATGAGCCTACAGCAAAAGCCCACCCTTATTTATTCTGTCTACATTATGTTTGAAAGAAAGTAGAATGAAATAAAATTACATATGCAAAAATGGAAGGAAACATAAATCAGAACTGATTATTCATTGTCAGTAATGAAAACCTATGCTCCTGTTTCCTATTAAATCCTCAAAATGTTTGAATAGATTAAAAGTTCCCAGGAAAATGAAAGTGCCATTTTATTTAGAAATAACTCTTCAGTCTGATTTTTGTTGTGCAATTCTGTTTTCTTTATGAGCTTTCAAACCATGTATCCTTGTTGCACAACAACTCTTTTAAGTTCTCAACAGTTTTACATTTATTACAATTTTATGTTGCTTTTGGACTAGTGCTCTTATCATGCTCCAAATCACGTTTTATGCTGCTTTGAAGTATGTTACTAATATGCTTATTGCTTAACAGAAAATAGCCTGATGTTCACTGCTGTTTCAAGGCGCAAAGCAATAAATGTCAACATGTTTTTTTGCAGTCACTTGTCTGAACTTTTATTTCTCCTCAAAATGCCTGCATTTTGAAACAAGTTAAAGGTGTAATATACTAATTGTCTACAGACTCGAATGATTAAAAAAATGTATTTGTTCCCTGCTGCCTTCATTTCAACTCATGCCTTTAATTATAAGCATTGCTTTTCCTGTCAGTACTGTAATTAGGTGGGCTCTTTTCCACCCTGAACCTCTTTTAAAATGCTTCCCAAGTTTTACTAAAAATTGAGAATTACGCATTACTCTTTGAATGTACATTTAATGTGGAGGTTGCAAAGCTACTGCTCTGGTCTACTCATTTGTACTTGTCTATGCATATCCTCCTTTTCCCTGTGGATGTTCTGTGCCACTAGATGGGCATGTGCTCTACCAAAATTTTGCACGTTAGACATCATTATAACACCTGGGACAAATGGGGAACAGGATCCTGACATACATAAATGACCATAAAATCATATAGTATCAAGGGAATTTTCTTTTATGAGGTTTACAGAATATACACATTGAATTATTCTGCACACAATGAGAAGAAAGTGTGTATATTTTTCTATCCCAAAAGGTTCAGGGAGCAAGGTTTAATGTGTGAATAACTGTGACCACCCTTCTTTGCAAGAACATATACACATGATGAATGATATTATCAGTAACTTGTGAGGTCATTCAGAAGTGTGACTATTCAGATACAAAATGTAGTCAGGCAGCAAAAAGCTTGTATCTGTAGGCTCCAAGAACACCTTTATTTAATTATTGAAATTTATGTAATGTACCTTATCACACAATCTATGGGCACATGTACAAACATTTAAAACAAACCACCTAATAGACTCACACCTTGCCCCGAGGTAAAGCTTTGTACTTTCCCCACAATTACCCCTTTCAAGGAAAAGTCTGAGCAAATAGATGGGTCTTATACCATGCCCTGATGTCAATAGACTCAAGATCTGATGAACCAATGGGGGAAGTGGATTCCAAAGTCAATGCCCGTCACTCTGAACAGCCGAGCTCAAATTCCCAGACATTCAACCCTAAGTGTGTGCCCCGGCCGATCTCAACTGTCAAAGGGCACATAAAGAGTAGGGGTTTTATCACTCAGGACTCAAAACAGATTGGGCTTTATAAATCAATATGACTATCTTGAATCCTACCTGGAGGCAAATAGGAAGCCAGTACAGGCTTCAAAGACCTTCTGTAATATACCTATGGCCAACACTGTTGATTAAGCAGGGAGCAATGTTTTATCTAAGGCATAGCTGCTGCTCTGGAGAAGGGCACCCAGGGTAGAGCACATTGCAGTAGCCCTGTCTGGAGGTCACAAAGGAATGGATAAATTTATCTACATCCACATGAGAAAGGAATGATCACAATCACCTGATCAAAAGTGGCAAAAGATATTTAATTCTGGGAATCTATGAAGAGACGGGCATCAAGAAACACTTCCAAACTGTGAACTTCTTTTACAAAGCGTGAGCAAATCTCCTAATGTATCATCAGCGCGTCCATCTTGCCTCGACTGAGTTTCATGAGACTGACTCTTATACGTATACCCCTATCTCATCCAAGCACTGAAAAAGAAAAGAGACTGCATCATCTGGGTGTGATGAAAGACAGACAATCATCCACATACTTACAACACTATAGCTCAAATTATCTCACCATCTCCTGAAAAACCTCAAATCCATGTCGAACAGGAGGGCTGAATGAATCAAATCTTGTGGCACATCACAGGAGAGAGCTCTTGGGACAGATTTTCATGAAATATTTTGAACATATGGGAAAGCAAGGTGTAAAGATGGGTTTAAAATAATAAAAACAGAACAAACTATCTACAATCAACTGGCACATGGGGGAGATGGGATCTTTCCCATCACCACCAATTTCAAAAGTGAACTGGACTAGTACTCCTTCAAGTTTTCAGGAGGCCTGTCTTAGGTTTATCTTCACTAAGCCCAGCAGAAAGTTCTGGGCAGTTCTAGGAGGTTTCATGTATCCCCATCTTGCTAGGTGCTGAGTGAGTACCCTCAACTTCCATTGAAGTCAGCAGGAATTGAGAGTTTCTTAGCACTTAACAGGATTGGCCCCATAGATACTAGAAAGAAAATGCCCAGCATTCCTCTTACAAAAAGGGGTCATTATCAGAGAAAACAGTTCCCTATCCAACCCAAGGAAGAACCATCTTCCTTCTAAAAAGAGGTACCCTGTCCTCGGTACCAGGGATAACTGCACAATCGACACAGTAGTTTTTAAAATTTGTGTTGTGATGTTTGGGCCATACCAGTCCAGAAAATATATTATGGGAAAAGCGTCTGAGGCTCTGTATAATCTGCAGTTGGGAAGAAAAATTAAGATAAAATTTATAAAACACAAAAAAGCATATATTTGGTTTGCCACAATTACAGAAAAATCCTTTACTAATATTGCTAATTTCATAATGTACATACTTTCTTGAATAGCTTAAAGGAACCTTCACTTTATAACTGGTTTTCAGAAAGGAAGGTGATTTAATAATAATAAGGTGTCTGTATATTTGTGGATGAATTTAATGTTCATTAAAACAAGAAACTGATAGCCTTGACTGGGGCTAGTCATAATAGAGCTAAATACTAACCAAGCTTCTCCACACATAGGTCTGCTAGTAGATCTTGCAACATTCTTGTTCTTCCAGAATTGGGTGGGTCTAGTCATAATACAAGCAGATATTAATCAAGCTTCCCTGCACACAGCTCTGCCAATACACCTCACTTCAGCCTTGCAACACTCCAGTTATTCCTCTGTCTCGCAGGCATAGCCTGTCAGCTGAGTGGTGATTTTGGACCTGCTCCTGTTATTGAAGTTAATGGTAAAGTCCCCATTGCTTTCAATGGTGCAGGATCAAGGTCTGGGAGATGTAGACAAATGTCTACTGGGGATTAGGATGAGATGAACTCATTTTCTTTGTGAGTTACTTTGGTTTTAATCCAGGTCTTTAAAGGTAATTCTTTGAGCCTGGTTCTGCTCTCACTACAGCAGTGTCAATCCAGAGTAACTCTATTGATTTCAATTGAATTACAGCAGTGTGAGCAGTGGCGGATTTAGAGTTAGTGGGGCCCTGTGCGCAGATTCATTTTTGCGCCCCCTCCCGCCCCTCAGACCCAGCCAAGAAAAAGAACATTCTCTCTTATCTCCCTCTTCCCTCTCCCCCATTGTTCATTCTTTTTTCTCCATCCTCCTCCTATATTATAAGTAATGGGAAGTAAATGAAAATAAAGTGAGGTACCTTAATTGGGGCAGGGGGTATGGGTGCAGGAAGGAGTGCAGGGGTTGAGCTCTGGGAGGGAGTTTGGGTGCTGGCTCCGAGGTGGGGCAGGGGTTTGGGAGGGCTCTGGGAGGAAGTTTGAGAGTGGGGTGCAGGCTCCAGGCTGGGGCAGGGGGTTGGGGTACAAGAGGGGGGCAGGGAGGTGGCGCTTACCTTGAGCAGCACACACTCCTCTGGCAGCGACTCCTAGGCTGGCCTTCCTGGCCAATGGGAGCTGCAGAGTCAGCGCTCGGGGGGGGGGGTAGGGGAGGCAGCGTGCGGAGACACACACACAGCCCAGGGGCCGCAGGGAGATACCGGCCACTTCCGGGAGCGGCGTGGAGGGAGGGAGGCAGAGCAGGCAGGGAGTTGCCTTAGCCCTGCTGCTGGCACCTCTCTGTGTGCCCCTTGGGGGGAGGGAGGCAGCGGGTCTCCGTGTGCTGCCCGGGGTGGAGGCAGCACACCGAGTTGCCTCCCCCCCACCAGGGGCACACAAAGACGTGCCAGCAGCTGGCCGCTTCCAGGAGTGGCGTGGGGCCGGGACTCAGGGGCAGGTTGTCAGATGAGATTTGTCCTGCATTTTGGGCATCCCCCTATCATTGGAGGCCCCATACCACTGCACGGTTTGTTTCATGGTAAATCCGCTCTTGAGTGTGAGTTAAGAATCTGACCACTAATGTGTTACCCTTTGTGCTATCTGACCTCCTGTGAGGCTGTTGTGTTATTTCCCCCTAGAAAAAGTTTGCTAGTAAAATATTGTAGGATTTAAATATCAATAACTCTAGTTTTATTTATAATGAATGCCAAATTCACCACTGATGTAAACAGGAATTGATTTCATTGGAATTACCCCAGTTTAAACCAGCAGTTGAGTTTTGGCTGCCATAGCTTTATTTTCAGGATTTTATGGAAAATTGAGTAAGTATAAGATACAAGCAAAATGTTATATGTCGAAATAAGGATTATTCTTTCCTCTGTGTAATAATTTATTATTATATGAAAAATATATTTACATTTTAAAAAAATGTTTTACTCTTCTAGGCAGTCTACTAAACAAAATGAGGTGAGTCTGGTGAATAAGTATAATGAAGGTCTATGAATATGGATGATTGTACTGAGAAGCCTGGAGGAACTTCTTATTACCGGTGGTGACACAGAACTATATACTTGTAACTTTCTGCACATGGAGAAGCCAATACTCCCCTAACACAAGTAGTTTCTCTAGCAATGGTCTATGTTGATCAAAGCTGCATTATTTAAATCTATCTGGAGGGAACTTTACATTTTCCACTGTATATTTTTTGAAAAGTCTTATTCTTAATAGCTAAAATGTGTGTAACTTGTATATTTTCTGTAATATTTTCATTCTTTACACAGCTGGCCAGTTCTCCCAAAGGCACATTGTAGGACAGGGAATAGCAACTTTGTATAAAAGGAAAAAGACACACACCCAGTTACACTTTGTTTCAGTCGCATCACACAAAAATCCCAGCCATGTAGGGGGCTTGGAATGGCAGAACAGAGCCTGCCCCTGCAGTCTCTCCCTCAGCCTGCCTGCTGCCATTCAGTTCACAGTTTCCTGACACCCTCAAAGCCCCAACTAGGAATCCTGCAATTAGTGTAAGCAGGCTCCTCCTTTGCTGCGGTCTTCTTTTCGATTGGTAAAATGTCTTTGCTGGCTCCTGTAGGGATCCCGCCCCCTTCTCTGTGTTTTCATTCTGAATCAATCCACAACTTTACACCTGCATGAGTGCCAAGCCTCTGTGGATATATAAGGGAAACCTCCAAGAGGCATTTCAGAGTTACAGGGAAGAAGCGGAAGCAAAGGAATTCACCCTGCTCGGTCAGACAGAAACCGAACCGACCATGATTCTCCCCGCCATTCACTTCTCCGGCTTCCTCCTAGCCTGCGTCTTCATGAAAAGCGGGTTGGCTTTCAAGAATGATGCCACCGAGATCCTGTATACACATGTGGTCAAACCTGTTCCAGAGAGCCCTGGCAGCAACAGCACGCTCAACCAAGCCAGGAACGGAGGCAGGCGTTACGGCAACACTGGTTTAGACCGTAACAGTAAGTCTTTCACTTTTAGCGTTTCCCATCCCTTGCTACGCCTATTGTAGGGTGGGTTTATGCCTAACCAATGTAACCCCACTTTTCTTTTCGAACCCAGGTCCAGTTGGCAGTAAGAACCATGTATGTGTTTGTCAATGAGCACATTTTCCTAGGCAGTGATCCCTGAGAGGGGTAATTTAACAAAAACCTGCTGGATTTGTTACTACCCAGAGCCACACACTCGGCATGGCAATTTTAGGGTGACCAGATGTCCCGATTTTATAGGGACAGTCCCGATTTTTGGGTCTTTTTATTATATAGGCTCCTATTACCCCCCACCCTCTGTCCCGATTTTTCACACTTGCTGTCTGGTCACCCTAAAATTTAGTCTTTGCCTGAACACGTTTTATCCCTGCAGATTCCATCACCCTGGTGATACCTCAAGGAAAATTAAATCTAAAATTAAATCTAGGGAAGGAAAATATGTTCTGTTAGTTCTTTACTCCCTCTGGACACACACCGACCAACTTCACTCTCAACTTGTATGGGGCATCACGTGATTAACTGTATCTCAGATTCAATCATTTAAACTGGGAGCTCAGTTTTTGACGCTGCTGCAGTAGACACGGGAGGAAGGTAAAAAAATGCGGGAAATGACATTATAAATATGCTCGCTTTCTTAGCTCACTTTCTTAGCTCACTCACTCTGGCTTTCAGTGTAGTAGTGGGTAGGTACAGCATCCTGTCTGGGCTACTTCAGAAAGGTAATTCTTCCAGACAAAAAGCTTTTGATTTTGTTCCAGCTTTTTGTTTTTCACTTCCTGGTTTAGCACTTACCTGCTTAACGCCTCTAGCAAAAGTAAACAGATTCACAACCTACCTGTGATCTCTGCTCCAACTTACTTTTTTTTTTAATGTTATGGGATTTTCTCCTACCTGCTGAATTATATGTATAAAGGGCCCGAGAGATACTCTGCGGATGTGGAAACCTTTTTCTGGCTTGATCCGTTCCCTCCCATCCCCACTTCATTACGCTAAAATGAAAAACCGATCCATATTCATTCAGTAAGAACAGCGTCATCGCAGGAAAGCAAAGGCAAAAACTGATGGCAATATCCTTCAGCAAAGCCAAGACGTGTCAGCTTTTATGAATGTGGGTGGTTTAACTGCACAGGAAATGTCTCGTCATTATGAGATTACTGGAGCAGCCCAGTAGGTATTCATTGTCAATGAACTGTCACTACGGAAAAGCTGAACCTGTATATACATAAAAACAGAAGGCAAGACAAATCAAAGCTGTGATCAGCTGCTTCCAGGTACATTCCTGAGCGCAGCTGCAGGGAAGAAGGTGAGCTTGAATCATTCAGGCGAGTCAAGCAGTCCAGAAACCAGTCCTTTTGTAAATCATCTATCCAGAACAGCCTTCAAATTCCTAATCCCCCCTGGACTGTGCACTATGCAAGCAGTGGGAAAAGGGACAAGGAGAAATTGTTGTCTTAACTCAATGTCTCTGATTAGAGTTTGATGCAAAACCCAAACCAAAATAGAAGCATCTTGTAACTCATGGGGTGAGGTACCTTCAAACCCTTTTATTTGTACTTTAAGGTATCATTCTAGTGATTATTACTTCTATTTTTAAAAGCATCAATCATGAGCCTTCTTGTATAATGTGTACAATCTCCACTGTACATTCCCTTGAGAAAGAGGAAGAGAAGAGCCAGCGAAGGATTGCATATTATATTACCTTCATGTCTAAGTGTAATTACTGAACTAAACAGTTGTGTTTATTGCAGTGAGCAGAGCTGCACATAATAGCAGGTACAAACATGCCTATATTTGCAGCTCTGCACCTTTATACCATGTCAATTTACCTAGAAAACTAAAAAGTTGCCCTGGGATTTGCAGTATTCCCTCTATTAAGTATAAGGAATACTGCACATACTCATATGTATCCTTAAGGCAAAATGACCAGTGTACATGATTAAAAATGTGAACATCACGTGCAAAACATAATTTTCAAACACTTACAACTTGTATTATTTATAAAACAGTTTTTCTTCAAAACACTAGCCTTCACTGGAGACTTAATCCATAGCAAGTATGCAGTTTTAAAATAAAAATTCTTTATTTAAATGCAGTAAAATAATTTCTAAAATCCTAAAACTACTATTTTTCACACTAATGGTCAAACAGAGTTTTACCAAACATCCCAGAGCAAATTCCTTCTCAGAACAACCAAGAGACATTTCAGCCCCAGGGCGTTTTTTCCCTCAATGCACCTGACCATAGGGGGTTTAGAATGAAATTGCCTCCTCTACTGCGACTATATAGCTCCTGCAGTGCTATGACATAAATATCGTTATTTGTATCGTGATAGCATCAAGAGGCCCCCATCATGGATCAAGGCCCTATTGTGTTAGGCACTTTATACATAGATAATTAAAAGATCATCCCCAAAAGCTTATAGTCTAAGCCTGTACCATCAATTGCTATGTATGCTGTGATCATTTGAAAATGAGTTGGAGTCTGAAGGTTGGCTTAGGAATCTTTTCGTTATGAGTCTCAACATTCATTGTTCTGTGCGTTTTGCAGATCGTGTTCAAGTTGGCTGCAGGGAACTGAGATCCACCAAGTACATTTCAGATGGCCAGTGTACCAGCATAAATCCTTTGAAAGAGCTTGTGTGTGCTGGTGAGTGCCTCCCTTTGCCAGTGCTCCCCAATTGGATTGGAGGAGGTTATGGAACCAAGTACTGGAGCAGAAGGAGCTCCCAAGAGTGGAGATGTGTCAATGACAAAACTCGCACACAGAGGATCCAGCTCCAGTGTCAAGACGGAAGTACAAGAACCTACAAAATAACCGTGGTCACGGCCTGCAAATGCAAGAGGTACACCAGGCAGCACAACGAGTCTAGCCACAATTTTGAGGGAACCTCTCAGGCAAAGCCCACCCAGCATCACAAAGAGAGAAAAAGAGCCAGTAAATCCAGCAAGCACAGCTCAAGTTAGAAGTCAGGCAACCCTTCCCCCAAAACTGAACTAATTTGTAACCATCTTCTTTACAGATCTGACTGCTTAAAAGAAAAGTCTGCCATTGCTGTGTTCTCACTTGACAGTGCATTGCTTTGACCAAACTCAAAACGGCATTCTGTGCATATGGACCTTTTTGATGGTTTTCCAAATGCTCCAGATGGGCAGTACCACCAACCTTCCAACCCCACACAATGAAGTCTTACATTTTTTTGAAGCGTGGAGGCAAAGAATTGTTCCCATGAACATTCACTGAAATTTTATTTTTTAGAAAGGTGCTTTGTTGTGAGTTTTCATGGGAACAGTTGATTAGCAAATGTCTCTTGCCTTCTAAATAATATTTTATGAACTTCTGACACATCTGCTTAAGAGCAGCAACCAGAAACTGTTGTCAGTTTCATTGTAACAAAACAATGCCTTGCATGCTCATCTTTTTCTTCTATCTACCAAAAACTAAAATATGCATGGCATGGCAGCAATTGAAAAGTAAAGCTGAATAAACTATTTATTTGTCACTGTAATTATTTAATGAGCTTTTTTTCCATGTAATTTTTTTTCAAAATGTTCATCTTATGTTTTATAGCTTTTTCCACGTAGCAAAATATTTCCTATGATTTGTGACTGGATTAGAATATACATTTTGTAGATAATGTAAAATAGACGTTTTAGCATTCTTGGTACATATATATATATATATATATATATATATATATATTTCATTCTGAACATTTGGGTTTTATTTTGCAAGTAACATTTTAAAAACTGCTTTGTACATCATAAGCTCTGTATTATTTTTGTTTAAAGTGTGTGATTGAAAGATAGATATGACTTCCTTTCAAATTCATCCGTTTCTCTCCCTCTCTCTTTTTTTTTTTTACAAAATAAACTGCTATAAAGATGCATCGTCTTTGGGGCTCTAACATGTATGAAAATGCACACATTTTTGACCAATCATGGCATGCAATCTAATAAAGTGGGATGTTTTACACTACTTGATTTAAGTCAAGTGACATAAGAAGTCTGGCAGCAATATTTAGCATAAAAATAACTTTTCAATGGATTCCTTTGGCTTGTAGAAGTCTTATATGACCATCTAACAGCTGGTGCTTATTAGTGGTCCAAACCAGGCTTATATTTAACAATTCTCAATGTGTACATTGTAGAAAATAAATATATATTTGGGAGGTTTTACAAGCTAATAAAACTACCCTAATTTATTTATATTTTTCCATTAATGATTATCAAGTTACAAACTTATGGTTAAAATAGTAATCAATATAATCTTTCTTCTAAACACAGTTTAGTCCTGCACATTATTCACCAAATGTTGTGAAATATGTAGTAAGCAGTCAATTTTTCAACATAGACTGGGAATCATTCAGACTATATTAAGATTGAGATGATTTTCATCAATACGTGTACTCAATGGTTACTCTATACTGGGGTAAACAGTAAGGGCTAGATTCCCCAACCTGCTGCATCATTCTTAACTGGTAGCATTTTACACCCTCTTAGCACTGATGTAAATGGCTACCCAAGGAACAGGGCAATGGAGAATCTGGCCCTAATAAAGTATGCTGTACAAAACTCCTCTTTGACAGAATATTTCTATCAGTCCACCTTACATTTTAAATTAATAAGGCTAAAGAACTGTATTGTTCCATCATTTTAAAAGCAGAACACCTCACTGGTTATTAATGAAGAGTTCTGTTTAAAAATGCATTCCACAATTTGGCTCCTAGGATCCCAAATTTTAATGACCCATTGCAAAAGTCTAAT
The DNA here is from genome assembly GCA_037349315.1 of Chelydra serpentina. Classification (NCBI taxonomy): domain Eukaryota; kingdom Metazoa; phylum Chordata; order Testudines; family Chelydridae; genus Chelydra; species Chelydra serpentina. Next base: position 27,097,516 of record JBAIAC010000048.1, read on the forward strand.
TACCAGGGCTGGCTCCAGGCACCAGCGCAGAAAGCGCGTGCCTGGGGTGGCAAGCCCGGGGGGGCGGGGGCGCAGTGTGACGGTTGCCATGAGGGCAGCAGCCAGGCAGCCTTTGGCAGCGTTTCTGCAGGAGGTTCGCCGGTCCTGCGGATTCGGCGGCAATTCGGTGGCGGGTCCGCCGACAGTGCGGGACCGGCAGAGCGCTCGCAGGAATGCCACGGAATCCACAGGACCGGCGACCTCCCGCAAAAATGCCGCCGATGGCTGCCTGACTGACATGCTTGGGGTGACACAACTCATAGAGCCGCCCCTGCTAATTACATTTTCTTCCACTTACCCAATTTTTTAAAGAACACATATGAAAGTAACATTATGTATGAGAAAAAAAGAGAAAATGTTCTTGTAGTTGTGCTTTTCTTCCTATGGGGTTATCACCTTAACTTTGGAAATGGAAAGAGAAAAAGATGAAATCTATCATCCTATTGAACACATAGCATAATATATTTAAGGAAAAAATACGGAAGTTAATAACCCACCTTGTTTTCTTTAAATTAACTTTGGGAGATCATGGAAATGCCAGACTAATCGGCCTGGAGACTGAGGGCCTGACTCTCATTTATACCAAAACCTCTGCACACCACTCTGGCATCTTAAATAATCCTTCATTTACATCCAGTTTAAGGCCCCTACACACTACAAAGTGGTGTAAAGGAGTTTTAGTTTAAATGAGAAAATGTTTTTACACAAAACATATATAGCCTGGGCAGCAGTATATCATGCTTCACCATGCCTTCCTGCTAAGGGGTCTCAACCTTATTAGGAAGAACCACATCTAGCAATGAGAGGGTAGTTCATTCTCCATTCCAATTTAGTCTTTGTCGTCTTCACCATGTCTACACAAGGATATTGGCCCTTTGCTGACAGTGTTGTCAGCAACTGATCTCTCTTAGGTCCTACCCAATTGATGTTTAAAATGTGTAGACAGGAAAAACCATACCCAGCATTGTTACAGAAAATGTCTGGCATTATGGTCTATCAAGTTTCTAACACCCTTTTTTAATGATGTTGAAAATGATTTAATTCTCTCTACACTAGCAGTTAAACTATTTTTAGGACCAGTTTAGCGGGGGGACAAGGAGGTCTTGTGTAGAGAGGACCAAAAAGTTAATAGTGTTTTTTGTTATTGGACAGATTTTGGTCATGTGGAGACTAGGAACTAAACGAAAACTATCAACACATTTCACAGGGGACACAAAATAGCCCTCAATCACTACATGAAGCCAACACAAACAGGTTGTGTGTGTTCTATTCCCTATTCCCTGAACAACTGAGTTACTAATCCATTAAACGGAAGAAGGATAGTCTTGTTGTTGAAACAGGCCTGGGATTCTAACAATCAAAGGTCAATTCCAGGTTTTAGAATCACAGAATCTGGTGTGAGCTAGGGCAATTCTGCCCCCTTCACTCAGTTGAATAGAACTTTACTCATCAATTAAGTCAATGGGCCTAATCAAGGAATAAAATGCTACTCAACATGAGTGAGGGTGGAAAAATCTGGAGCTTGATCTCTCACCTTCTGTATAATGGGAATTATATTCCTTTCCTTTCTCACTGGAATGTTGTATGACAAATCCATATATACTCAGAAGGGGCTCTCATAGATTACAACCCCACAGATAAATCAAATCCAAGTCTTTAACATAATACAGAATTTATCTTCTTTCATTTTTATGAGTAAGGCTATTCCAAAAGTCAACAAACGTATCCATTTTTTCACACTAATCTTTAGACATTTATGGCTTGTCTACATGGCACAGCAATCCATGCTGGAAGAACATGAATTCTAAAGCACACCAATATATTGTGCACTAACTGCCCTGTGTAGACCCTGAACTTTTAGTGCACACCATCAAGGTCTACATAAGCCAGTTAGTGTGCAACATGCTGATGTGATTTAGAATTCATACTCCTCTGGTGTGCATTGCCACATGATGTAGACAAGCCATCACTCAAGATGAAACACACTGAGGATTAAGATAATTAACTAACTTCAACTGCCGTATAAACTGGCACAACTCTTTTGAACTCAGTCGAAGTCTGGAGTTACTCAAGCCAATGGAATTGTGTCCGCTTACGCATGCAGTGAGTTTGACTAACGTGATTGGAGTACAATGCCCATAATAATAATAATAATAATAATTAATAATAATAAAAAAGGGCATGACTATCATGTCCTAGTCTTACTCCCCTTAAAGCACAGTGAGTTTCAGTTGTAAAAATAAAAGATAACTTTAATAATGATTCTACTCTTAAGGGGGCAAGCTATCCTTGCCATTCCTAATTCTTTTTACCCAAACTAAAGGGAGAGGCAGAGCAACCAGGTGGCTGCAGACGGGGGAGTGAGTATCTGTTGAGGGGACAGTTTGGCACTTTGACCGTGTGCTAGAGTGTTTGATTTCCTGTTTGGAAAGTGTGATTTGGGAGTGCTTCATTGCAGACTCTTCTAAAAAGACTGTCAGTCAGCTGCGCACCAGCGGAGCAGCGCATAGCAGAGAAGCAAACAGGTGGAGTTAGCCTGGGAGTTCGCCTGGAGAGAACCTACTGAGGCATCCCCCTTGCAGGTTTCCCTGAGTAGCTTCTGCCACAAGTGAGAAAACTCTTCGAAGGAAGGAACTATGGATGCTGAGCGATCCGCTGTCGTGACCTGCACAGGATGTGCCATGTTTGTCTTTCTTCCACAGGATAGAAGCAACTTTGTCTGTACAAAGTGCAAGCTGATCTCCATATTGGAGGAGAAGATTCAAGGTCTGGAGAAACGAGTATCAACCCTGCGTTCCATAAAAGAAAATGAGGAGTTCCTGGATAGACGTCAGGATAGGCTTCAGCGGGCGCAGTGTTGTGAGGATTCAGAGCAGGCTGCGCAGCGGGGACAGAAGACCAGCGAGGATAATTGGCGGCATGTGACCTCCAGAAGAGGAAAGAGTATGAGACAAGTCCATGTACAAGAAACGCATATTCAGATGAGCAACCGTTTTCATGTTCTCTCCACAGGCACTAGTGCAGAGAGTGGAGTGAATGATGCATCTGAGGGAACAGAGCAGAAGGAGACTCCACTGATTGGAAGGCATGAGATGCACAGTCCTAGGGATGGGGGTTCCACGACCACCACTCCCAAGAGGAGGAGGAGGGTGGTGGTGGTCGGGGACTCTCTCCTCAGGGGGACTGAGTCATCTATCTGCCGCCCTGACCGGGAAAACCGAGAGGTGTGCTGCTTGCCAGGGGCTAGGATTCGTGATGTGACGGAGAGACTGCCGAGACTCATCAAGCCCTCAGATCGCTACCCCTTCCTGCTTCTCCACGTGGGCACCAATGATACTGCCAAGAATGACCTTGAGCGTATTACTGCAGACTACGTGGCTCTGGGAAGAAGGATAAAGGCGTTTGAGGCGCAAGTGGTGTTCTCGTCCATTCTCCCTGTGGCAGGAAAAGGCCGGGGTAGAGACCGTCGAATCGTGGAAGTCAACGAATGGCTACGCAGATGGTGTCGGAGAGAAGGGTTTGGATTCTTTGACCATGGGATGGTGTTCCAAGAAGAAGGAGTGCTAGGCAGAGACGGGCTCCACCTGACGAAGAGAGGGAAGAGCATCTTTGGAAGCAGGCTGGCCAACCTAGTGAGGAGGGCTTTAAACTAGGTTCACCGGGGGAAGGAGACCAAAGCCCCGAGGTAAGTGGGGAAGTGGGATACCGGGAGGAAGCACAAGTAGGTGAGTGCAAGAGGGGAGGGCTCCTGCCCCATACTGGGACAGCAGGACAATCGGTGAGTTATCTTAAATGCCTATACACAAATGCAAGAAGCCTGGGGAACAAGCAGGGAGAACTGGAAGTCCTGGCACAGTCAAGGAATTATGACGTAATTGGAATAACAGAGACTTGGTGGGATAACTCACACGATTGGAGTACTGTCATGGATGGATATAAACTGTTCAGGAAGGATAGGCAGGGCAGAAAAGGTGGGGGAGTTGCGTTGTATGTAAGAGAGCAGTATGACTGCTCAGAGCTCCAGTATGAAACTGCAGAAAAACCTGAGAGTCTCTGGATTAAATTGAGAAGTGTGAGCAACAAGGGTAATGTCGTGGTGGGAGTCTGCTACAGACCACCAGACCAGGCGGATGAGGTGGACGAGGCTTTCTTCCGGCAACTAATAGAAGTTACTAGATCACAGGCCCTGGTTCTCATGGGTGACTTTAATCACCCCGATATCTGCTGGGAGAGCAATACAGCGGTGCACAGACAATCCAGGAAGTTTTTGGAAAGTGTAGGGGACAATTTCCTGGTGCAAGTGCTGGAAGAACCAACTAGGGGAAAAGCTCTTCTTGACCTGCTGCTCACAAACAGGGAAGAAATAGTAGAGGAAGCAATAGTGGATGGGAACCTGGGAGGCAGTGACCATGAGATGGTCGAGTTCAGGATCCTGACACAAGGAAGAAAGGAGAGCAGTAGAATACAGAGCCTGGACTTCAGAAAAGCAGACTTTGACTCCCTCAGGGAACTGATGGGCAAGGTCCCCTGGGAGAATAACATGAGGGGGAAAGGAGTCGAGGAAAGCTGGCTGTATTTTAAAGAAACCTTATTGAGGTTGCAGGAACAAACCATCCCGATGTGTAGAAAGAAAAGTAAATATGGCAGGCGACCAGCTTGGCTTAACAGTGAAATCCTTGCTCGTCTTAAACACAAAAAAGCAGCTTACAAGAAGTGGAAGATTGGACAAATGACCAGGGAGGAGTATAAAAATATTGTTCAGGCATGCAGGAGTGAAATTAGGAAGGCCAAATCACACTTGGAGTTGCAGCTAGCTGGAGATGTTAGGAGTAACAAGAAGGGTTTCTTCAGGTATGTTAGCAACAAGAAGAAAGTCAAGGAACGTGTGGGCCCCTTGCTGAATGAGGGAGGGAATCTAGTGACAGAGGATGTGGAGAAAGCTAGTGTACTCAATGCTTTTTTTGCCTCTGTCTTCACAGACAAGGTCAGCTCCCACACAGCTGCACTCCGCAGCACGGTATGGGGAGGAGGTGACCAGCCCTCTGTGGAGAAAGAAGTAGTTCGGGACTATTTAGAAAAGCTGGACGAACACAAGTCCATGGGGCCGGATGCACTGCATCCGAGGGTGCTAAAGGAGTTGGCCGATGTGATTGCAGAGCCATTGGCCATTATCTTTGACAAATCATGGCAATCGGGGGAGGTCCCGGATGACTGGAAAAAAGCGAATGTAGTGCCCATCTTTAAAAAAGGGAAGAAGGAAGATCCGGGGAACTACAGGCCAGTCAGTCTCACCTCAATCCCTGGAAAAATCATGGAACAGGTCCTCAAGGAATCAATTTTGAACCACTTAAAGGAGGGGAAAGTGATCAGGAACAGTCAGCATGGATTCACCAAGGGCAAGTCATGCCTGACTAACCTAATTGCCTTCTATGATGAGATAACTGGCTCTGTGGATGAGGGGAAAGCAGTGGACGTGCTATTTCTTGACTTTAGCAAAGCTTTTGATACAGTCTCGCACAGCGTTCTTGCCAGCAAGTTAAAGAAGTATGGGCTGGATGAATGGACGGTAAGGTGGATAGAAAACTGGCTGGATGGTCGTGCTCAACGGGTAGTGATCAATGGCTCCATGTCTAGTTGGCAGCCGGTATCAAGTGGAGTGCCCCAAGGGTCGGTGCTGGGGCCGGTTTTGTTCAATATCTTCATCAACGACCTGGAGGATGGTGTGGACTGCACCCTTAGCAAGTTTGCAGATGACACTAAACTGGGAGGAGTGGTTGATACGCTGGAGGGTAGGGATAGGATACAGAGGGACCTAGACAAATTAGAGGATTGGGCCAAAAGAAATCTGATGAGGTTCAACAAGGACAAGTGCAGAGTCCTGCACTTAGGACGGAAGAATCCCATGCACTGCTACAGACTAGGGACCGAATGGCTGGGCAGCAGTTCTGCAGAAAAGGACCTAGGGGTTACAGTGGACGAAAAGCTAAATATGAGTCAACAGTGTGCCCTTGTTGCCAAGAAGGCTAACGGCATTTTGGGCTGTATAAGTAGGGGCATTTCCAGCAGATCGAGGGACGTGATTATTCCCCTCTATTCGGCACTGGTGAGGCCTCATTTGGAGTACTGTGTCCAGTTTTGGGCCCCACACTACAAAAAGGATGTGGATAAATTGGAAAGAGTCCAGCGGAGGGCAACAAAAATGATTAGGGGGCTGGAGCACATGACTTATGAGGAGAGGCTGAGGGAACTGAGATTGTTTAGCCTGCAGAAGAGAAGAGTGAGGGGGGATTTGATAGCTGCTTTTAACTACCTAAAAGGGGGTTCCAAAGAGGATGGATCTAGACTGTTCTCAGTGGTAGAAGATGACAGAACAAGGAGTAATGGTCTCAAGTTGCAGAGGGGGAGGTTTAGGTTGGATATTAGGAAAAACTTTTTCACTAGTAGGGTGGTGAAGCACTGGAATGGGTTACCTAGGGAGGTGGTGGAATCTCCTTCCTTAGAGGTTTTTAAGGTAAGGCTTGACAAAGCCCTGGCTGGGATGATCTAGTTGGGATTGGTCCTGCTTTGAGCAGGGGGTTGGACTAGATGACCTCCTGAGGTCCCTTCCAACCCTGAGATTCTATGATTCTATGAATACTGTTAGTAACTTTACACCAGATCATCTGTTCTTGCAGTAACACGTACAGGGAGCTTAGAGGGATGAACAATTCTGAACAGAAAAATTTCTATGAGGACTCCTTCACAGTATCTTGCTGGGGGAAATGTGCTTTGCCCCCCATACCCGCAGAAAAGACAACGGGGTCTACCTTCAAATTTGGTAGATCTCCAGGGACCTGAGGGAGGCCAATGCCATCCTAATATAGTCCCTGTGTACCTGCAGTGGCTCTGGGATTGCAAGCCCTTCTTTGCTCTCTGGCATTGCATCTCCCTCAACCATGGGAGTTCTGAGGAAAGAATAACTAGCGACCTGACCTGTATTAACTTTTCTGGGGAATCACCATTCATGGGGCTATACAGGGCAATGTGTGTCATTCCCACCCACCTCTTGGCTCCAGCCTGCCTGCATTTCCCTCTGGCCTGTACAGTCTCAGTCCCTTCTCCTCATGCTGAACTTGAATGCACAGAGCCCCATCCATAGGTTTCAGATGAGGGGGAAACTATGATGATTTCCCTCTTCCAAATATGGAGATTCCCCTCCCTGTGAGGATGCAGTGGTATGATCTGGGCCACTGTGTTGATAACTAGCTCTTGGAGCCATACTGTTATAGTTAAATGAAACAAATACTAAAGTTCAAAAATGGAATTGAAATAATTTAATATATGATAAATAATATTATATTAAATTAGATTAATTCAGCCTCTGTTGAAAAGGACAGGGCTTTAGGCCAGACCTTGACTATTTTCATTGAAAACTAAGTAATGTAATCAGACAAAAGAAGCTTGTAAATGTATTGAATAAACACAAGGTAGAGGCAGATTAGGTCATTGTTACATGACTAGACAGTGAATTTTCTTCTACAGAACGTATAGAACCTGTCTATATAATGTGCTCCTCAATGGGTGGGGTGAGGAAGCCCAGGGCTTCTGAAAATAGTGTTTCTCTGTAGTTATTGTAACATCCGCCTATAGTGTAAAATGATGTCTTTCATCTCAGTGCCTTCTATTCAGTGGGTAAATAAATACTTGTGTCTGCCCTCCTGATTGATGGACACCCAGCCACAAGACAAAGGAAGATATCTCCACTCTGATGAAATCTGGGTCCTCTGCAATCCAATCTCTAGAAAAAGCAAGTTAGTTTTACATTGAACATCTAGTATTTAAAAAAATAAATTTAAAAAAGCCTGCTATTTTCATCTTTTGAAAATTAAAGCTGAACAAGTTCAGTACAATTAGGTAAGATATTTTATTATTTCATTACTTTCCTGTTGACGAGAGTAGCCCACAGCAAAGGGGCAAATTGATTTATAATGAATGAAAATCAATTTTCCACAGACATTAGAAACCAGATGTTGATTGTTTTGATAGCACTGTAACTACTCAGAGGAAAGGGAATGCTGTGGAGTTGAAGGGGTGGCGTGGGGGTGTCATTAGAGCATTCTTCATTTTGGAGGTCAAAAGTGTATGACTCTTGTAGGACAAATATTAGAAAGGGCCTTTAAGAGGTTTATTTATTCACTTTTTAGCAATAGTCACATACCCATTTCTCCTCCCTCACCAGCAGCCTTGAAATCAGAAGTGCCAAATCCAAGTTCAGTCATTTATTTGGAAATAAAGCAGACTTTTGAATAATACCCCTGGAAATAGCTACCAGATTTCTGTTAGTAAATCACTGTAGTCCTCCTAAACTTGACCTTTACATCCTTCCTGAAGAGGCACAGCATTAATCACAACGAGACTGTTCAACACATTCCGCTGTGGGATTCTTGTTGCTACAGTATTAACCTGGAGGTGTTTAGTGGAAAATTATAAGGAGCCTTCAGTGCTGGAAAGCATTCTCTTCTCATGATGCATTTCCTTTCCCGTAGGCCAAGCAGGGGGCTTTGATTTTAATTTCATTGACATACATGTAAATATAGCTCCAGGTTAAAATTGGAATTTGTCTACAGATTTATGAGTCAAGCAGACATTCTGTTACTAGATTTGTTCATTTTACTTGCACATCATCCCAACAACAAGAAACCTGCCTGAGCATCTTTCTGAAAGACATCCAACCTTTCAGATCATTTCACATCTGAGCTGTCTTGACACATTAGTTCCTCCCTATTCTTACAGTTTTTGTAAATTATATTGCCAACCACCTGGAAAATCTTCTTCAAGACATCCAGTTACAAGTAATTATTCTACTTTCCTTTCTTAATTAATGCTGGCCATGCAATACAGCACAAACAATTACTTGCAATATTTCTAAATTTATTCTTACCAAATTTCTGAAAAAAATCTCCATAAACATGTAAATATATAACTCATTTTAAAAAACACATACTTGACACACATATATAACTTTAACAGGTAATGTAACACTGCATAGGTGTAACAATGGGTAAATGTAATTTATACCCCCTTTAAGACTTCTTTAAACTATCAGAGTGGTGTAAAAATGTCTGTGTAAATGATAATCAGTTCTATTGATTTCAGTGGAGTTGTTTGTGGAATAAAGTACTATATAATATACATATAGGTATCAAAATCTGCTTCGCTGTAAGAGATTTATACCAGAATATTCTATAAAGTTGCTGTGCTTACTAGGCATTGAGGAAGCCACTTGTTGTCACATCAACAATATCACCTATTAAGGAATAATATGATATAAAATAAAATGTTAATTTTATGTTATTGATTACCTTGTCTATATATTTTTTCTTATTCCATTTTGAATTCTATTGTTATGTTTCAGTAATCCTACAGTAACTGTATTATTTCCTTTCAAATAAACACTCCTGTTTCTCCCATGGCTAAAGCACCTAGCTCTTTTGGGCCATATACACTAAAGCACCTGGTTCATATTTTTCTGCTTGGAGATATTTTCAGTCTCCTTTTCAGTAGAGTGAATACATTATTATTTTTTTAATTATGGTAACTGAGATGAGAACTCATTATCTAGTTTGGCCTAGAAGTTCCACATCTGATTTATGTTAGCGAGGAGTGATTTGGGGGGCAGTTAGTGGGGTAATTACAAAGATACCTAATAAAAACATAAACCAGTTTGTGCTATCCCATGCTAAAGTAGGCAAAAGAGGGGTTCACTGAAGCAGTTTTATACATAGGAAACTGGAAACTTGAAGGAAGAGGCTTAGGAAGAACAAGAAATGCTTGTTCAGCCCGACCACAGAAATAGGAAGCAAAGAGTAACTAGGAAACTGAAGGAATATATATTAAGAGATTTTGTAAAATGAGGACTGTTTGTTTGTAACCCTGTCTGAAGCAAGATTAAGCTATTTGTTACCTGCTGGACTTATTTAATGTATTTATTGGACAAGTTGAAGAAAGCTCCTGTTCAGACTCCGTGGGCATTAAGCTGGGAGGGAGAAATGCTCTGAACCATGGCAACTGTTTCTAAAATGGCAAAATGCAATGTTTTATGTTTTGGCATGGGGAGGGATTACTTGCTTTTTCCTTTCTTCCCCAGCACTTATCTGTTATCTATAACTGCCCACATTTATACAGAGTAGTTTTCACATGTGTAACATACTTGGTTTTAAATTGTTTTAAATATTTATAAATATAAATTGATCTCAGGCATGTATTTGTGTTTTTGACCCTTGCACATACATTTTTCAAATTTTAGAGAGCAATTTGGGTGGAGTCATAGGAAGTGATGGAGGATTATATAGCAGCAGGGCACAGGTTGAATCTCTTCACTGTTTGTTTCCAGATATTGTCATGTTTGATTTTGTTAAGAGAAGTAGAATTTTTGTAAGGAAACTAATATTGCTTTGGAGTGTTATCTGGATTCTATTGTAACACAGTTTCAATATTAACTCATCAGTAACGTGTCGTTCTTTTTGTTTTGTAAATAACAATAAATGTTTAAAATATCTTGAAAATGCTACAATCTCAAATGTTGTGATTCCAAAAAGCACTCACATTTGGTGCTGTTGCTGTTTCCATTGAGCAAAAATTCTCAGCTGCAGTCATACATCTTAAAGAACCAGTGTCTTGTGAGAATGCTTGCATCCGAAGAAGTGGGTATTCACCCACGAAAGCTTATGCTCCAATACCTCTGTTAGTCTATAAGGTGCCACAGGACCCTTTGTCGCTTCTACAGATCCAGACTAACACGGCTACCCCTCTGATAATTGTGAGAATGAGTTACCTTACCCACTGGATCAGTCTACCAACATAGTATACGCTGAAAATGACCCATAATACTACCTCATTCCAAAGTGTACATACCATTGGGCACTTCCAATCATGCACCAAAGGACTTCTTGCATTTCCAACACTAATGTGAGGATGTCATCATCAGTATTTGGAACCACCAAATGTCCACTCTACAGAATTTTGAAAACAGGCCTGCAGCGATCTTTTGAACATTCTTGCATAAAAACACCCTGTGTCGAAGTTGGATTTTCAATCCAATTTTGTGCTTCCAGAGCACCTTCTGATGACCCATTATGACTTCCTTATACACGGACCTGCTGTTTGGCCAAGAGATACTACACAGTTGGAGGAACTTTAACAAGGCAATTTCCTTTAATAGTACAGTGTTGTAAGTTTAAAAACTTGACTTGGTGAGATGTTTCTCCACTGGCATGTCATAGAGCAGAGGAAAGGAGTGGAAATTGTGTCAGGAAGGGCCTAAGAACAATACATGGAAGACTGCAGGAGCTATATTGTATGCTCCTTCCAGTTCCAAGACCATCAGAACTCCTTCACTTGAACACTGAGAAACTGAGGCTTCACTGAATTTTGAGTGGTGCTGACCAGCAGCTGGCAGAACCAGAGTGCAGCCAATGTACATGGTATGCTCTCCTCAGGACCCTGTGGATTTTCAGGTGGAAATACACACAGGAATTAATCCTGCTCCTAGCTCCATCTCTTCAACTTCTACCCCCATGCACCTTGACATTGAGGGCTGTGCATAGCCACAGCATGTATGCCAAGCATGGATTCCAACTCAGCCATGGAAGCGACAAAGAGTTCTGTGGCACCTTATAGACTAACAGACGTATTGGTTAGTCTCATGATTCTCAAAACTACGATACCCACATGAGGAAATAAGAAAAGAGATCCACAGGGCCAGATGTGTACCCAGAAGCCTCTTACTGCAAGACAAACCGAAGAAAGAAACCAACAGAACTCCACTGGCCATCACTTACAGTCCTCAGCTAAAACCTCTCCAACGGATCATCAGTGATCTACAACCCATCCTGAACAACGATCCCTCACTTTCACAGGCCTTGGGAGGCAGGCCAGTCCTCGCCCACACACAACCCGCCAACCTGAAGCATATTCTCACCAGCAACTACACACCGCACCATAATAACTCTAACTCAGGAACCAATCCATGCAACAAACCTCGATGCCAACTCTGCCCACATATCTACACCAGGGACACCATCACAGGACCTAACCAGATCAGCCACACCATCACCGGTTCATTCACCTGCACATCCACCAATGTAATATACTCCATCGTGTGCCAGCAATGCCCCTCTGCTATGTACATCGGCCAAACTGGACAGTCCTTACGCAAAAGGATAAATGGACACAAATCAGATATAAGGAATGGCAATATACATAAACCTGTAGGAGAACACTTCAATCTCCCTGGACACACAATAGCAGATTTGAAGGTAGCCATCCTCCAGCAAAAAAACTTCAGGACCAGACTTCAAAGAGAAACTGCCAAGCTTCAGTTCATTTGCAAATTTGACACCATCAGCTCAGGATTAAGCAAAGACGATAAATGGCTAGCCAACTACAAAAGCAGTTTTTCCTCCCTTGGTGTTCACACCTCAACTGCTAAAAGAGGGCCTCACCCTCCCTGATTGAACTAACCTCGTTATCTCTAGCCTGACTCTTCCCTGCTTATTTATACCTGCCCCTGGACATTTCCACTGCATGCATCTGAAGAAGTGGGTATTCACCCACAAAAGCTTATGCTCCAATACATCTGTTAGTCTATAAGGTGCCACAGAACTCTTTGTCGCTTCTACAGATCCAGACTAACACGGGTACCCCCCCTGATACTTCAACTCAGCCATGTTACAATGCTATGGAGAAAGCCAAGGAGCCACTGGGATCTGATATCTCCACAGATCCTCATGTACCATCCTGTTGCAAAGACACATCCCTTGACTCCTCCATGTGGCCATACACCTCCCCCCATAAGGGGAGAACATAGCAGAAACTCTGCAAGTTCATACTTACAGAGTTCTCAGAACCCTGTCACTTCACCACACACCCAGGTTTTTCCCATGGGAGAATTTAGCCCAAACTCATCCACTGAGAAATGTAGTGATGTTTATCAAAAAGATCAGTGCTACTCTTACAAAATTATTAATTCATAATCAAATTTTGTTAGCAAGTTTTATTAGGAACAGTGATTAAGAAATCATTCACAGAAAACCTTCAAGTTCTATACAACTACTAAGCTTTCTCTTTCTTTCACGTGTTTCATATCTGTACTCATATCTTGACACCCCTTCCCAAAGAAACAAAATGTGTTTGCAAGATGCTCTGCCAAGATTAGAGTGTTAATTATAACATTCCAGTTTTTATTTGCTTAATTAGTCTCTGCATTTTTTTTTAAACACAAAAAGCCTTAATTACATAATCCATCTACATAGCTGTCTGGAACTTCCCTTAAAAATTAACATTTGTTGGGATTTTTAATCTATTCAAATACTGCAGACATCCTACAAATCTGACCACCTCCACATTTTCACAAGTATCTGCTGAGGACAAAATTTCCCCCTTCTTTCTTGACAGATGCCCCCCTCATTGGCTTGCCATTTGGATTCTCATTCATTGCAGTGGAAAATTTACACATTCCTCCACTCTGTCTAAACAGATTAAGAAGTTTCTAAATTGTATTGAAGAAAAACTGGATCCTGTATTCTCAAAATGTTTAATGTTGCAAAAGCCAGAACTTAAATGGAAGCAGGAGATACAGATAGAGATGAATGTCATAAAAATATTTTTAAAGTGCATAAAATGGAAGAATAGGGGACTGGATCTCTCAGAGAACTGGTAATAGGATACAGAGCATTTCTCACAAAGTCATTGGTTTGTTTCTAACAGATCAGTAGTGAATAAAAGTAATTATCTGATGGCTGATCAGTGGAGTCTGTGTTAAATAAATTCATAGGCCCAGATCCTGAAATATATGTAGGCTAATTTCCACAGATTTCAATGGACGTTATGAGTCCAAAAATACCTTTCAGGATATGGGCCACAATTTCTGCATAACTGCTAGGGACAGGTAGCCACATCACACCACTGAAATTGGGAAAAATTGGTAACTTGTTGAAACTCTTGGCAGACAAGCCTAGGACCAAAAAGGATTGAAAGACTGAACTCCCGCTTTTACCATTAGAAGTGGACATCCAGAAAGGGCTGAGGCACAGTGGCAGGGCAGAGCACAGCTGCTGTCTATGCTGTGTCTATCGGTCTTTAGGACTGTCATTCCAGCACTTTGTTAGCTCTAAACCAACATTCTTAAAAGAGATTAAAAGGTTCACAAATCAGTGATGTACAAGGCAGGTATTATGTCAATTCACTTTGCCCAAGGCACCTGTTAAAAGGGTTACAGTGTAAAAGAAAAAAAGAAACTCACATACCCCCTTTTGTTTAAAGCATACCAAACAGATCTATGACTGAAGCCTCAATTTGCTTCTGGCTGTAATCTCACCTTACCTGATGCCATTTTAGATCCCTGACAATTTAGTTGCGACCAGCATGTTTGCTGGGTAGTAACTTTAAACATCAATGTTATCTGTTTTGTGCCTCTTGGCCAATCAAGTTTGGACCCTCCTGCATTCCCAGTGAAGCTCAGACAGGCTCCAGGCACCAGCCGACCAAGCACGTGCTTGGGGCAGCACCTTCGGGGCGGCCAATCTTGGGGTGGCACTTGTTTTTGTTTTTTTTTAAACACTTCAGCAGGCCGGGCGCTGGGGGGGGGAGGGGAGGGGAGGTTGTTGCGGAGCGGCGCTCGGGGGGGGTTGTTGCAGCGGGGCAGCGTGGGCATGCAGCACTCCACCCGCTGCTCTGGCTGGGAGAGCGGGGCCGCAGGCATGCCGCACTCTGACCGCCGCTCCGGCCAGAAGAGCGGGGCCGTGGGCACGCAGCGCTCCACCTGCCGCTCCGGCCGGGAGAGCAGGGCCACGGGCATGCCGCGCTCCGACCGCCACTCTGGCCGGGAGAGCGGGGCCGCGGGCATGCCGCGCTCCGATCGCCGCTCCGGCCGGGAGAGCGGGGCTGTGGGCATGCCACGTTCTCCCCGGCGCTCCAGGCGGGAGAGGGGGCATGTCACACTCCCACTGGCGCTGCAGGCGGGAGAGGCGCTGGGGGGGCAGGGGTTGTTGCGGCGGTGCTCGGGGGGGTTGTTGCGGCGGGGCGCAGTGTATTTTTTTTGTTTCGGCGGGCAGTGCTTGGTTTTGTATTTTTTTTGCTTGGGGCGGCAAAAAAGTTAGAGCCAGCCCTGAGCTCAGATGAACATTTCTGGCACACTAAGGATGAGTAAGGAACACTACTAATATAACAAGCATCACAGAAGCAATATTGTCAGTGTAATAATAAATACCAATAATACTTCCCCTTTCTGTGGGGTTTTTCATCCAAGAATCTACAAACGTTTTTCACATTATCATAGAATCATAGAATCTCAGGACTGGAAGGGACCTCAGGAGGTCATCGAGTCCAACCCCCTGCTCAAAGCAGGACCAACCCCAACTAAATCATCCCAGCCAGGGCTTTGTTAAGCCGGGCCTTAAAAACCTCTAAGGAGGGAGATTCTGCCACCTCCCTAGGTAACCCATTCCATTGCTTCACCACCCCCCTAGTGAAATAGTTTTTCCTAATATCCAACCTAGATCTCCCCCACTGCAACTTGAGACCATTGCTCTTTGTTCTGTCATCTTCCACCCCTGAGAACAGCATAGCTCCATCCTCTTTGGAACCTCCCTTTCAGGTAGTTGAAAGCAGCTATCAAATCCCTCCTCAGTCTTCTCTTCTGCAGGCTAAACAATCCCAGTTCCCTCAGCCTCTCCTTATAAGTCATGTGCTCCAGCCCCCTAATCACTTTTGTTGCCCTCCGCTGGACTCTTTCCAATTTATCCACATCCTTCTTGTAGTGTGGGGCCCAAAACTGGACACAGTACTCCAAATGAGGCCTCACCAGTGCCGAAAAGAGGGGAATGATCACATCCCTCAATTTGCTGGAAATGCCCCTACTTATACAACCCAAAATGTCATTAGCCTTCTTGGTAACAAGGGCACACTGTTGACTCATATTCAGCTTTTCGTCCACTGTAACCCCTAGGTCCTTTTCTGCAGAACTGCTGCCCAGCCATTCGGTCCCTAGTCTGTAGCAGTGCATGGGATTCTTCCATCCTAAGTGCAGGACTCTGCACTTGTCCTTGTTGAACCTCATCATATTTCTTTTGGCCCAATCCTCTAATTTGTCTAGGTCTCTCTGTATCCTATCCCTACCCTCCAGCGTATCAACCACTCCTCCCAGTTTAGTGTCATCTGCAAACTTGCTAAGGGTGCAGTCCACACCATCCTCCAGATCGTTAATGAAGATATTGAACAAAACCAGCCCCAGCACCAACCCTTGGGGCACTCCACTTGATACCGGCTGCCAACTAGATATGGAGCCATTGATCACTACCCGTTGAGTCCGGCCATCTAGCCAGTTTTCTATCCACCTTACCGTCCATTCATCCAGCCCATACTTCTTTAACTTGCTGGCAAGAATACTGTGGGAGACTGTATCAAAAGCTTTGCTAAAGTCAAGAAGTAGCCCATCCACTGCTTTCCCTTCATCCACAGAGCCAGTTCTCTCATCATAGAAGGCAATTAGGTTAGTCAGGCATGACTTGCCCTTGGTGAATCCATGCTGACTGTTCCTGATCACTTTCTTCTCCTTTAAGTGGCTCAGAATTAATTCCTTGAGGCCCTGTTCCATGATTTTTCCGGGACTGAGGTGAGTCTTACAATTCCCTGTTAGGATAGGTAAGTAGCAGTATCCCCAATCATGAACACCTTGGTACTTCTGTGAAGAAATGACTCAGAGCACGTTATGGTGCCATGCATAAAACCAAACTTTTATTAAATACAGAAAAAGAAAGCACACATGAATTAGAACTTTCAAAATTCTGCACATATCCAAAATCTCTGACGTCAGCACCTGAAATTTAACTGGAATCTTGTCTCTGACCTATGTTGGTGCAGCTCATGGCTCAAGTGACACTTGCCAGGGTAGTGCTATAAATCATTTATATAGCACATTTAAAAAAAAAAAAAAGTGTCATTGTTGCACCTGTGACTCTACATGCATCTTCACTGGGTTGGCTGGTGCCTCACAAGTCCTGCCAGTCTTTTTCAGGAGTCTGGCTTGATTGCTCTTAACAAACTCATTCTCTCTCTGGATCGATTTATCCCTATTACAAATCCCTATTAATAATCCCTATTATAATCCGAGGTGATTGTTCATGAGTTGAAAGGCGAGTGGGAGGAGATTAAATTTAATATAGGCTTTCTCCTTAGGTACAGCCAGGTATGCCAGCTCTACACCAGTGGAAGATTCCCCTATACAGATGGAATCCTTAACGGGCCATTTCAACTGTCTTTAAGCCTGTTTCATGCAGTTGGAGTAGATGTGCTTGTGGAAGGATATAAAGATGGTATAAAGACATTTTTTCCCTTGGCCCCTTCATTTTCTGTGCTGAGCATAGCTCTGAAACATACAAGGATTGAAACCAGAGACTTGCATGGGTAGCTAATAGTTTACATTATTTTTTAATACTTTATGAGTATTGTTTAAAGGGTTCAAAGTAGGAAGATGCAGAAAAGAATGTGATATTTTAACAAATTCAGTAAATTAAATGTGAGCAAAGGATTCTTAAGCAAAATTATCAATGCACAAAAAACACATGACACGCAAGGAACTTGCAACATTTTTACAAGGCTATCTAAACTGGGAGGATATAAAAACAAAGAAGAGAAACTGTTTGGATATATACAAAACATTGAGACTATTTGAAAACAGGGTGCTGAAGAGGGAATTGTGCCAAAGACTCACAGTCTTAACTAAAATTTGAAAAATAATCTCCATAACTGAAAACTCCTACTGGGGGTAGATGCAGATAGGGTGACCAGACGTCCCGATAAAAACGGGACCATCCCGATTTTTCATCGTTTGTCCCTCGTCCCGACCGATGCTTGGTCGGGACGCCTTTTGTCCCGATTTTCTTTTGCTCAACAACTTCGGGCGGGAAGTCCCGATTTTTGGGTCTTCTCATCTGGTCACTCTAGATGCAGAGGCAGTGAGAATTTCACTCCACACACAAAAACCCTAAATATCACAGGTGGAGTTATTTCATTATAATTACCTATAATATGGTGGTGTCTAGAGGCCCCATTGTTCTAGGTGCTTTACAAACACATAGTAAGAGACAGCCCCATCCCTGAAAAGCTTATGATCTAAATAGGCAAAGGAAGTTTTACTGTTCACAACACATCTGGCCTAGCCCTACAGAATTAGGCACAGAGTAACTTGGCCAGTCTGCAGCAGAACCAGGAGTTGAACCCAGGTTTCCTGAGTCCCCGTCCGGTGCCTTCATCATCTCATCCTTCCTCCGTAGAATGGTGAAGCGAAACTTACCACCCCACAACCCACAGCCAGAGGGCTGAGTTTTTCACAACCTCCTCTTACTCCAGCTCCCATGGCTGCTATTCCACCCTATAAGATAGAATAGTGTTCATATCCCCTCTGCACAGATGCTTGGAGTATTAGGGATACTCAATCCAGGCAAAAGCAGCTTTCCACACTGGCCAGGAACAGGCTGTCATGGAGACCAGTTTAGCAGGGCACAGGAATATGCAGGCACCTATGCATTTGCTCAGTTGACTGACCCCCATGGAACCCCTATGCAGGAATTAAGTGATGTGACATTCCTGGCATCAGCCGTCAGCATCAGGGTAAATTTCACAAACAGGGATTTTAAGCAGAGAGAGTTGAAAATATGGGGGAAAATGTGAAAAATCTGTTCCACTAAAAAACTAAAAACTTGAGGTTTTGCAACCAGCTCTAATTACAAGTGACTTGCCCAAAGTTGTTTTTTTTTTTTTAAAAAAGTCTGTGGCAAAGTCATAAATTTAACTCAGATTTCCTGAGTCCCAGTCCAGTGTTTGAAATACATGACAGTCCTTAAAATAGGGGGCAAGATTACAGATGGGTACCTGAGGCACAGTGATATGAAATGTAACAAAATTTAGTGATAGGTGGTAGTTTCCATCATCTCCATATAATCAACCTATTACTGCTTGATTTCACTGGTATATTCCATGCTGTGCTATGTATCAGGGTAATATCAAGCAGAAGAGACATTTTAAGAACATTTTTAGGATGCTCAATTGAAAAGAGCAAAAGTGTTCAGAAGATCTGGCCCGATGAGCTCTCTCTTGAAATTAAACACGAACAATGAGAAAGTTTAAGGTCTTAGACCTTAGAAATTCTTAGATCAAGATAACTTGGAAGAACACGCACTAAAAAGTGTCTTATTTTAAAATAATTCAGTTTAAAGTAACTTCATCTTGAAATCTATACCTTAAAATTGTAAATACATTATTTTTATGTAAATGTATAAAATTTCCGTTGAAGCTGAAAAGGTATTTAAATCATAATACACCACTTTAGGTTCAGATTTTAAAATGCTTGTAATTTTAGGTCAAACATCAAATGAACAGGTTGCTTTATTTTTCCAATATTGCATAAAATATCAGTAAGCCTTGTTTGTCTCCAGAGCAAATTAAAATTATCTACCAGAACTAATTAAAACAATGTTAATGGTGAGGCATAAAATAAATGCCACACAATGGGTGAAACTTGCGATATGTCATTCAACACTTATCCAGAACGAAGAGCAACTAGTTATGAAAACATTCCATTGTGCACAGATGCCACATTTCACACTTTCCTTTCTATTTGTGTCAGAATACTTTATAGGTTTAAGTGTAGTAGCCGTGTTAGTCTGTGTCAGCAAAACGAAAATAAGAAAGAAAAACTTGTAGCACCTTAGAGACTAACAAATTTATTTCAGCATAAGCTTTCGTGGGTTAATGCCCACTTCATCGGATGCAGTGGGTATTAACCCACGAAAGCTTATGCTGAAATAAATTTGTTAGTCTCTAAGGTGCTACAAGTTTTTCTTTCTTATTTCAGAATACTTTATGTTCTCTATTTACTCTAGTTGGTGAATTCTTTTTTTAAAAACACATCGAATATTTGTTACCAATTAACCAAAATTCAGTACCCACACTACCATTTAGTCTGGTGGACAAAAATCATAATCACATACTAAAATATATAAGATCTGTTGGGCACGCATATGTAAAGTAAAATGAAGGTGAGGTAGTGTGCTATACACAAAGGGCCAGATCCTGCATTACTTGTGTACCTAAAATTCCCTTTAAAGACCTAATCCTACAAATATTCATGCATGTACTAAACTTTAAGCAAGTGACATACGCAGAACTACTCAGATTCATCAATTCCAAGGCCAGAAGGAACCATTCGTGGATTGTGCTGGGGCTCAAGTGGGAGATACGTGGCCTGATGCCTAGAGTGATGCAGGTGTGCACATGCCCAGGGGCAGAAACTTAGGCCATCAGGCAACTTTTAGTGCATAAACTTAGGCACCAAGTGAGGTTAGGTACCTACAGGGTTAGGCTGGAGCCAAGGGGGGTTTTGTGGATCGAATAGTGCCTAAAAAGGGTACATACATGCATACATTTGCAGTTTAGGTGCCTAGATTCCTTTGTGGATGCAGGCCCATAAGAAATAGGAACTAAGATGAAAAACAGCTGCTTCAAGCTCACTCCAGTCAAAACCAAGGTGGTACTAACAGGCAAAGAAAAAATCATTTTGAGGAACTAACAAGTGCTGTGATTGCATAACCTTGAGGTCCTTTTCAAACCATCACTACACATGGACATCCAAATAGCTGCGGTGTTCAGACGGCTTTCTTCAGCTTTCAGGTGGCCTGGAGACTAACCCTACAGAACACAGTCCTATCCATAACCATCCATGTGCTGCACTTGGAGCATTGCCAGAGGTGGAGAGGCAAAGGTAGCTTCATACCACCTTTGTGGTTCCATTATCCTAAGACCAGTGAGGGAGAGAAAGCAGGGTACTGTTATTAGGGAGGAAGCCTAGCACTTTGGAAATTTGTGTTCAAGAGTGCAAAAAAATTCACCAAACAAACCCCTAACCAGAGAGCAGAGTGATATGCAGGAGCAATGAAGGGGAGGAAAAGGAGCTTTAGTTTGCTACAAAGGAATACTACTGAAAAGACCTGAAGAACAGCATCTAGACATGACTGGACTGGTGAGCAAGAGATACTCTTTACAACTGCATTTTGGATGGACTGAAGAGGGAGTGAAGCAAGAGTCAGGAGGTCACAGAGAGATTGCTGTAGATGATTAGGGCATAGGTGAGGGTTTTGGTGGTGGAAACAAAAAAGAATAGATGCATTTGAAAGATGCTTCGGAAAAAAATATCAGCACATTTTTAGGTACAGCATTGACTTAGGGAGAGAAGGCAAGAAAAAAGTAAAAAGAAAAAAAATTGGCCTACAAGCTTTAGCATCGGAAAGGATGCCAAGTTGCCTATTTTATTAAAGAGAAGAGGAAAGATGAGGACTTTCGAGTTTTAGTAATTTTGAGCTTGAGTTGGCAGCTGACCTCCAGGAAGAGATGTTGAACAGACAGTCAGAGACACTATGAAGGGGTAATGGTCAGGCTGGAAAGGTAGATATGAAAGTCTCAACATAAAGACAGCAAAGAAAGCTGGTGCACCTACTGAAGCCAATCAGGAATAAAATGTAGAGGAAGAGGAGACAGCACTAAGGGACTCCTACAGAAAGAGGGAGAAGGCAAGATACATTCAAAGGGAAAAGAACCAGGTGAGCACAGTTTCTGAAACCAATGGAAGAGGAAATTTCTGAAAAGAGGAAGTGATCGACAGTACTGAAGACGGTGGACAGATTGAGAAGTATGAGAATACCAAAGAGATCTCAAGACTTACCTAGAAAGAGGGCATTCCTATTTCTAGCAAGAAAATCTATTTTCAGTGCTCTTTGGTGTCAAGGTATTACCATCAATTCCACAGACTCTGTATCAATGTTTTCCTCATACTCTCATGCCTCACATTCTTACACTCTTCTTCCTCAACCCGGCTTAGTCTGTTTTTCTGTTGTAACAACCCCAACAGCCCTCGCGGCCTCCTGGAATTGCTTCGGTCAATGCATTCTTCCCCTAAGACTGTTCCCCAAGCAAAGACCATACTCTGTCTTTTCTCCTTTAAAATCTCTTCCTTTGTTTCCCAACAGTCCTGATGTGGTTTCTGTTCATAACCCTGGCTGTGAGGGCCTCTCTGCATTTGAATGTCCTCCATCCTCATTATGGCTAATGGTGCATTGTGGTTTTGCATCTGTGGCTCTCTAAGACCTACCTGGCTCCATTGTTACCATGTCTCTTTTCTGTTTGTTAGTACTGTTCCCATTTTTATCTTATTGTACATCAGTGCCATACACATTTTCTGCTTGCCACCTTACCCCATCTTATGTGCATTCTACTCTTTCCAGGGGTGGAGAAAAGTTGGTTGAATGTCACCAAATGAACATCTCTATTTTTTATGAGTCAGTAGAGCAACCTCACTTCAACACAGCACCTCTGTTGAGCTTCCTTTCACTTGAGGCCACACTGGATGCTCAGAAGAGGAGCTGGCTCAGTTTGCAGCATATCTTGTGCCATCAGCAGAAGCTTAGGAAGCTCCTGCAAAGACAGAAATGGGTCAGGGTTCTCAAAAAAATAAATAAATCAGGAGACCTTTGGGCTTCATGGGCTCCAAAGTTTCTGGGTCATTGTAAGGTGGAGCATAAATAAGAATTGTTTAGGAAAAAATCACCATAAAAAGCTTACAATCAGAGTCTGTCTTTACAGTGATATGTACTAGAAACTTTAAAATGAAGCCAGATATTAGTCCTGACATTTAAAGCAGGGTGGATAAAAATCAATGATTTTTGTTTTAAATATTTTTTTTTAATTTAAATTGGATTTTTTTTGATAAG
This sequence comes from Chelydra serpentina, assembly GCA_037349315.1. Classification (NCBI taxonomy): domain Eukaryota; kingdom Metazoa; phylum Chordata; order Testudines; family Chelydridae; genus Chelydra; species Chelydra serpentina. The sequence continues at coordinate 27,120,354 of JBAIAC010000048.1, forward strand.
ATGCTTTTTGAGGAAAAAACCTACCTAAAGATAGTTTTAATTAAGATACATTATTGCTCAAAGATATCTCATCATGGAATAGGGATTATAAATTCTAATTCTATAGTATGAGACAATATATTCATGTAATGTTTAAGAAAAGTTTTGTAAATGAGTTCCAATAGTTCATGGATTAGGGACCCAATCTTATGGGGTTCCAGGGGCTTCTGTATAGATTATTTAGGTTAATCTTTCTATCTACCCAATGGGACTTAGTGCTCAGTGTAGAAGATACCTTCAGAGATGCTTAGTTTTGCAGTTCTGTGGATTTGTGTCTCCAGAGATAAAACATGCTTGTTAACAGCAAAAATGTTTTTAAATAAATAAATAAATAGAGGTGAGAAATAACAGACCTGAACACTATTGTCCCTCTGCAAATTTGTGTACACAGAGTTAATTCCTTACCTCTCTCTAAAAGTGCAAAGTTTCAAAAAGTTCAATGACTAGAAGATTGTTGGGGGCAGAATAGATCTGGACAAGGAGAAGAAGTCTGGAGATAAATGTGAGACGGGAGGGAGGGGAAGTAGAAACAAAAGTGAAACTCTTTGAGCAGCATATTCCAGAAGTCTTGAGGTCTTTCTGAGTGTAGCCTTCACTGATTTGAGATCTCCCATACCATTCTCTCACTAGAAGGGCAAACCTATAATGGCAGCAGGCCGTAAAAGAACCAAGTTTGGGAATATTGTAATGAAGTTCCTCTACCTGTGGGTAAGACAGGCATGTGCGCAAAATACAAACAGTGCAACAAAGAAATGCAAGGCCTGGTTGCCCAAATGAAACATCATCATGAGAAGTGTTCCTTCTCAGGAGGAAGCTGCGTTGAAGATGATCAAAGGAACATGTCTGAACATGCAGGATCTTCAGGTTGGTAAACTTTTTTATTTCATACTTCTTTCTTAAGGACTGTCTGTCTTCCTTCTGGACTATCCTTGAATTCTCATGTTTGAGCAAAAAATATAGTTGTTACCCTATGGTACTATCATTTTAGATGCAGTTGTGATAAAAAATAAATAGCTGAAATAGAGAGATCTTCCTTTTACAACTTCACCTTTAAAGTAGTACTGAGTGTCAGTGAATGCAATGAGTAACACTAAATGAGCAGTATGGTAATAATAATTAAATAACTGCATTGACTTATTTTGTTTAGGAGAATCCATCCCCAACATACAGGATCCTGAAGACTATCCACCTTCAAGATTACCATCATCATCTATAGTTTCAGAGTTATCTGTGAATGATAGTGTTTCAGTCACATCATGTATGTCACATAGCCAAAGTTTATCATCTGTAGCAAAACGGAAAAAACCCCTCCATCATTCAGAAACAACCATAGATAAGTTTGTGATAAAAACTTCTCTTTTCTGTATGATTGAGAACCCACACCTCATTAACATGGTTCAGTCATTAAGACCAGGATACAGTCCACCCAACAGAGCAGAGGTCACAGGCAAATTGCTGGATAAAGTGTATGAAAGAGAAATTGATCAGTCTGCAAAAAGTCTAGAGGACGAATTTGTTAACCTGAGTCTTGATGGGTGGAGCAATGTCCACAATGATCCTGTTGTATGTGCTTGTGTGACAACAGAAGAAGGGAATGGCTTCCTTATAGAAACAATTGATACATCAGGAAATGCACACACAGCAGAATACTTACAAGAAGTAGCAGTAAAAGTTATAACTAACTGTGAAAAAAAATTAAAATGTCTAGTATTCAATTTGTTCACAATGCCGTAAATGTATCCAAGATGAGAAGAAATTATTGAGAAGAAAGTGAAGAGAGTCCCAAGCTAATAACATACGGTTGCAGTGCTCATTTGATGCACCTCCTAGCCAAAGACTTCAGTGTTCCAGAAATAAAGGCTCATGTTGTTGAAATTGCAAAATACTTCCATAACAACCACTTTGCAGCACCTGCTCTGAAAAAAGTGGGAGGGAACAAGACGTGCGATGGAACTCAGTAATGGACTGTTTTGAGCATTATATCAAGAACAGGTCTAATGTGATGACAGTTTGTGAACAAAATCTTGAAAAAAATAGATGGCACTGTCACAGCCAAAGTTCTCAACATTGGGTTTAAGAGAAATGTTGAACACATGCTGAATACCCTGAGGCCTATTTCTGTAGCCTTAAACAAAATGCAGGGAAATAGCTGTTTTATTGCTGATGCTGTTGAAATTTGGAAAGAACTGAGTGAGGTATTAAAAAGAGTACTAGGCAATGACAGAGTTAAATTTTAAACATTAAAAATACGAATGGGACAAGCACTATCTGCAGCTCATTTTCTTGCAAATATTCTCAATACTCGGTTCCAGTGTCAAACCTTAACTGCTGAAGAAGTTTTTAAAGAAAGTCACACCAGGGAACTAGTGGAAGTCACTTAAGCATTTGGATTCGGAGACTGTTGACGTGATAATCTCACTTTTAACAGCAGTAGCTTCTTCTGCCACTATAGAAAGAATATTTTCTTTCTTTGGACTAATTCATTCCAAACTGAAAAATCGTTTGGGACCTGAAATAGCAGGAAAGCTTGGTTTTCTTTTCCAGATTATGAACAAACAGGAAAATGAAGATGAAGACGACTGAGTTAGCTGCAGAAGCCAATATTTTAAGTTTCTCATGTTGACCTGGCTGACACAGTCGATTAAAAATTTTTTTTAAATTAATTTAACTATTTTAGTTAAAAACAATTTTAACAAAAACAAACATTTTAAAAAACTTGAATGTTTAACTAAATTCAAAAATTAATATGCTTGTTTTGTTAAAATATTATATGTTTGCTGTTGAAGAAAAAAAATCCAGAATACATAATATTGTTGTTTTAGTTAAATAAAACAATTTAAATGTCAGTCTGGTGATGTTCTCCTCCTAATACAGCATGGAAAGAAAATCCTCCAAATATTAATGATTGAATTGGAGATAGTTCACCTCCCAATGACTTCATAAATATCTGCTTCAATTACCTGTGGTAAATGAAATAACCAAACAATCATTCATTTACTGATATAGCTGTAAAACTAATCTGAAAAGTATTCAAAATAAATCACTTTAAAAATGTATAATAGTGTGTACCTTCTAAAAATGAAACCTACATCTATCTCTGAGTTGTGAAGAATATGTATTACGGTTATAACAATGAACAAGAATGCAGTTTTATGTAGAAATCCATGATTAAATTGAGTCTTCCCAACGAGTGATTTAAATCAAATCCACCCTGATTTAAAGACACCCAGACTGCACGGCAGGGAGTGTGAGTAAAGAAATTATGAAAATCAATTTATGCTACATTTTGTCTATTACCTAGATGCAACTTTTACATATGAACCAACTCCCATTTACTTCATTCATTTTTCCTCATGTAACCTAATGGAATCCAGAACATGGTGATAAAAATTCACAAGGATAAACTGTATCAGCTACTATATAAAGCACAGCATGTCATAACATGAACCAATACATCTTCTAGCATCTCTCTTCTGGGGTCAGTGGGAATGAACCAAAACTTTTGTGGACTAAAAAGGGGTGCTAAAAAGTGATATTCTTTCTCCCACTGTGGTAAGCCTCTGTTCACATTAGGACACAGTGCTGCCAAATTCAGTCCGTTCTCCAAGGGCTCAATCCTTTTCCCATTGAAGTCAATGGTAAAACTTCCATTGGCTTGAAAGCCGGCAGAATTGGGCCCCAACTGAAAAACCATAGAGTAGGGGTGGCCAAACCGTGGCTCACGAGCCACATGCGACTCTTTTAGTTAAAGTGTGACTCACGGAGGCCCCACCACCCTCCACCTATCAGACTGGGGGGGAGGGGGGCTGAGCATGGGACCTCTGCCTTGCAGTGGGGTAGGAGCTTCTGCCCAGTGGCGAGGAGGATCTCAGGGCTTCAGCCCTGCAGGGCACACCTGCTAGGGCTTGGGGCTTCAGCAATAGCAGGACTAGGGTGACCACATGTGAGGACCCGAAAATTGGGACGCTGCCGAACTTCTTGAGCAAAAAAAAAACCAACCCTTCCGGTCACCGAACTTGTTGAGCAAAAAAAAAAAGGAAGGAAGAAGCCTGGATATTGGGACAAATGGCGTCCCGACCATACATTGGTCAGGACACGGGACAAACGAAGAAAAATCGGGACGTCTGGTCACCCTAAGCAGGACTGAAGCCTTGAACCCTGGCTGGTGCCTCTTGTGGGTTGAAGCCCCAAGCTCTGGCAGGCATGCCCCAGCTCTTGAACTTCTGAAAATTGTTGTATGCGGCTGAGAAGGTCAGTAAGTTTTCTCACCCTGCCATAGAGAGTATAAATGGCTGACTTTCCAGTTAGCAAGGCAGTTTTAAGACCTTCCTTCTGCTCCATTTATGCTGGGAAATTTGGATCTAAATGGCCTCAAAGAACCACATAACTGAGATAAGTGTGTTAGATAAAGAAATGCCACATCTTACCATGCTGAATGCTGTTTAGACTATAATTAAAAAGTGCTCTGAAGATAGGGTTGCCAACTTTTTAATCGCACAAAAACTGAACAACCCCCTCCCCCGCCACCTGAGGCCCCTGGCTCACTCCATCCCCCCACCCTCCATTGCTTGCTCTCCCCCACCCTCACTCACTTTCACCAGGCTGGGGCGGGGTTTGGGAAGGGGAGTGGGCTCTGGCTGGGGGCGCAGGCTCCAGGATGAGGGGTTCACGGTGCAGGAGGGGGCTCTGGGCTGGGGCCAAGGTGTTCAGGGGGCAGGAGGAGGTGCAGGCTCTGGCTGGGGGTGTGGGTCTGGGGTGGGGACAGGGTGAAAGGTTTGGGCTGCAGGAGGGGGGCTCAGGGCTGAGAGGGGGTGTGGGATGCAGGCTCTGGGTGGAAATTAGGGTGTGAGAGGGGGTTCTGACCTGGGGCAGAGGTGTGAGGTACGGGAGGGGGTTCAGGGTGTGGCTCCAGCTGGGCAGTGCTTACCTCAGGCAGCTCCCGGAAGTGGCCAGCATGTCTGGATCGTAGGTGGAGCGGCCAGGGGGCTCTGGGCAATGCCCACGCCAGCACACACCGCTCCTTGCAGGCACTACCCGCACAGCTCCCACTGGTTGCGGTTCCTGGCCAATGGGAGCTGCGGAGTTGCCACTTGGGGTGGAAGCAGCAAGTGGAGCACCTGTGGCCACCCCGGTGTGCGGAGGCAGGGAGCCTGCCTTAGCCTCGCTGTGCTGCCCATCGGACTTTTAGTGACCCAGTCAGTGGGGCTGACCAGAGCTGCCAGGATCCCTTAACGACAATGCGTTTCGGTCAAAAACCGGACACCTGGCAACCCTATCTGAAGATGAAAAAATGAGCTAAGCACTGGGACATGCTTTTCTAGGGCATCTAGCACCACAGTGGGCTAGTACCACTTACGTGGGGCTAATTCTCCACTACCTTGTACGTTTCAGTGTAGTAGCCGTGTTAGTCTGTGTCAGCAAAAAGAAAATAAGAAAGGAATACTTGTGGCACCTTAGAGACTAAGGGTAGGTCTACACTTACCCGTCGCGTCGGATCGATGTTCTGGGTTCGATTTATCGCGTCTTGTCTAGACGCGATAAATCGAACCAGGAAGTGCTCCCCCGTCAACGCTGGTAATCCAACTCGATGAACGGAGTAGGCGGAGTCGACGGGGGAGCCTGCGCACTGCGTGTGGACCCCGGGTAAGTACCTTTTCATTCAAACTAAGATACTTCGACTTCAGCTACGTTATTCACGTAGCTGAAGTTGCATATCTTAGTTCGAATTGGGGGGTTAGTGTAGACCAGCCCTATTATTTCAGCATAAGCTTTCGTGGGCTACAGTCCGCTTCGTCAGATGCATAGAATGGAACATACAGTGGGAGGATATTTATACATTCAGAGAAACATGAAAAGGTGGAAGTAACCATACCAACTGTAAAAGGCTAATTAATTGAAAGTAACTGTTGAGACTTTTGAAGTGATAATCAACATGGCCCATTATGGACAGTTGACACAAAGGTGTTAAGGGTATTTAACTAGGATATTAAACTGGGGGAAATAGATTGAATTAACGTAATGATTCAATAACGTAAGTGCCTTTCAATTAATTAGCCTTTGACAGTTGGTATGATTACTTCCACCTTTTCATGTTTTTCTGAATTTGTAAATATCCTCCCACTGTATGTATGTTCCATTCTATGCATCCCACGAAGCGGACTGTAGTCTACGAAAGCTTATGCTGAAATAAATTTGTTAGTCTCTAAGGTGCCACAAGTATTTCGTTCTTATTTTCTTTTACCTTGTAGTGTGGCCCAGATCGGACCTGCCACCCTCCGAAGCTGCAAAACCAGGCCAGCGACTCACCGCAGGGCTAACGCCGGGAGCCAGGCACTACTGCACACTGGCCTCTTGAGGCCTTAGTTGGGCGCCAAGGGTTACACCGTCCGCACTAGCCCTGGGGCTGCGCTACATTACACCCCGGGCCAGGCCAGCGGGGAGCTGCGAACAGCGGCTCTGCGGCAGGAATGTAAGACTGTCCACAGGCGGCAGCCGGACTGCGCAAGCGCATTGCAGCAACCATCTCTGCGCCCGCCCCCCCTCGGGGATTTAAAGGGCTAGCTGCCAGGGGCCCTGCCGGGCTGCCCCCAGGGTCCCATCTGCTTGCGGGGAAGGAGCCGGCCACCCCAGGGAAGGGGAAGTGACGCGCCAGGCCCATGCGGGGAGCGGCCGCCCCCTCAGCCTGGGCGAACAGGGCCAGTTCTGGGGGGGCTGGATTCTCTGGATCGCGGACATTCCAGCGGAGATAAGCGACGCGGGTGGGCGGGGGAATCGGCCGCTCGCCCTGCTCCGCCCGCTCCCTGCGCCCCCGCCGGGATCGCGCCGTGCCCCGCGTCCGGGGGATTCCAGCTGCGGAGGGAGCTCGGGAGCGGACGCTCCAGCCCTAGGCCCGTTATGGAGCCAGGGAATCTCCTGTGCGGTGGAGCCTCGGTGGCCGCGGTGCTGCCAGCGGGCGGGAGCGGCGAGCGCCTGGGGGCCGCCATCCCGAAGCAGTTTTGCGCCCTGCTGGGCAGGCCGCTCATCAGCTACACGGTGCGGGCGCTGGAGAGGTAAAGAGCCGCCCCACCCCCTCCAGGCGCCCCCGGGACATGGCTCCCCTAACCCCCCACAGCCCCGTCTGCTGCCTGCCTTCCGCCCCACAGCCCAGCCCCTCCTACACCCCGGGACACGCCCGGACTGAGCACCCCACCCTCTGGGATTAAACTCCCTCTTGCTCCCCTCTGCCTTCACCTGGAGCCAGCGCCACCTGCCTGCTGCACCCTGCCCTGTGCAGCCTGGGGGCTCTGCCCCTTTCAGAAACTTCCCCCCGTCCCCAGCCCTGCGGCCACCCTGTGAACCCCAGATCCCTCCCTGGGGTTCTGGGACTCGCTACCTGCTGAGTTCCCGCTCCCTCAGCTCTTGCGGACTCCGCTCCTTTGCTGCCCCCTTAAGTTATGTATCTCCTCTCCCCTGGGCTTGTCTGTCCTCTGCTTCCTATCCCTGGAGCTGTTGTCACTTGTTGCATGCCCACACTCCCAAATACACTTGGCAAAGTCGGGAACCCCCCACACCACTTTTACTCAGAATCATAACCAATTCTATTTCTACTGCTGAAAAAAATCCCGGGGTTTTACTGAGGGCTGGAGTAAACAAGTGCAACTCCTGATGTGGTGAGCGTGAGCTCCATCCACTTATAGGATGTAGAAACAGAGCAAAAAATCATCAACAATATAGCTATTGTTAGAATTACATACTTGGGATAAGCAAGTGTTTCTCTCTGAGATCATCAACATATTTATATATCAATCAGATCCAGTTAAATCAAACAAGTCACTTCTGACTGTTCCCAAGATTCTCCTGAGTTTACTTTTCTGCCCATAGCCAAAAGCTTTTGGCAATGAAGGTGGGGTTAGTGCTGTTTTCCATTTCTGAGCGAAAGGGAAAAATCACATCCTCTAGGTAGGGGTGTGTGTGTGTGTGCTCTATCAGAAATCACTACAGACCTCCTTTATGCCTGCCCTTGGCATCACATATGCATTAATACCCTGCCTTAATAGAAAACATGAACTATCTTGTGGAATTAATTAAAGTTCAGTTGAATTGGAAATTGATACAAAACATAATGCAAGGCTGCATCTGTGGCTCTTCTTTGCTTATACTAAAGCAAATAATTCAAGTATCGGGACACTTCAGCAGTTATTAGTTTTCCATTTTACAAGGTTGATGGATTTTAGACATGTCTGTGGATGGGTAATAAATCTTTAATTTATAGTCTCAAATGTTAACGTACTACACAGGCCTGAACCTTGGGTAATTTAAAATGTGGGAGACGCATACTATAGACAAGGTGTGAGCAAACTTCGGCCTGCCAGCCATTTTAATCCAGCCCTCGAGCTCCAACTGGAGAGTGGGGTTTGGGGCTTGCCCTGCTCTGGCGCTCCAACCGGGGAGCAGGGGTGGGAGCTGCTCCACATGGCTCCTGGAAGCAGCAGCATACTGCCTCACCTCTCCCTCCCCCTTGGCTCCTATGTGTAAGGGCAGTCACAGGCCTCTGCTCTGCATGCTGCCCCCGCCCCAAGCGCTGCCCCCACAGCTCCCATTGTCTGGGAGCCACAGTCAATGGGGGAGGTGCCTGAGGATGGGGCAGCATGCAGAGCCGCGTCTCATGTAGGAGCCGGAGAAGGGACATGCCGCTGCTTCCAGGAGCCTCTTGAGTTAAGCGCCACCTGGAGCCTGCACCCCTGAGCCTCCCCCTGTGCCACAACCTCCTGCCCCAGCCCTGATCCCCCTGCCATCCTCCTGCACCCCTTGATCCCAGTCCAGAGCACCCTCCTGCTAGGGTGACCAGATGTCCCTATTTTAAAGGGACAGTTCCGGTATTTGGGGCTTTTTCTTACATAGGCATCTATTACTTCCCACCCCCTGTCCTGATTTTTCACACTTGCTGTCTGCACAATTTCACCCTACCTCCTGCACCCCAAACCCCTCATCCCCAACTCCACCCCAGAGCCCTTATCCCCAGCCAGAGCCTGCACCCCTTCCCACACCTCAACCCCCTGCCTAGCTCTGATCCCCCTCCTGTCCTCCGAACCTTTCAGTCCCAGCCCGGAGCACCCCCCCTCCACTCAAAACGCCTCATCCCCAGCCCCACCCCAGAGCCCACATCCCCAGCTTGAACCCTCACCTGCCCCCCACACCCCATTCGCGTTCCCCAACATGGAGACCTCTCCCACACCCTGAACTCCTTATTTCTGGCCCACCCTGGAGCCCACACCCCCCAACCAGAGCCCTCACCCCCTCCTGCACCGCAACCCCAATTTTGTGAGCATTCATGGCCCGTCATACAATTTCTATTCCCAGATGTGGCCCTCGGGCCAAAAAGTTTGCCCACCCCTGTCCTGGGCTAACAAACTCATTGGCCATCTTTCTGTTCAGCACAAATGCAACATAATGTAGGTAGTGGACCAATATCTGCTATATATTATCCAAAAATAAAATTGCACACTTTTTTTCTCATTTGATTTACATCACCCATTTGATTTACAAAATCAGTGTTCAAAGTATACACAAAAAAGCACTTTCCTCGAAGGGACTTTGCAATGATCCAAGACCTTATGGTTCAAATGCCTTCAAAGTGTCTTGTCTGTTGACATATACCTAGTGGCAGGAGGCAGACTTTCCAATTCTAAAGAAAGGAGGAAATATACACTTCCATACATCTTCAATCTTGCAGAAAAGCCTCTGTTGTCAAAGATTAGGAAGCTGAACTCCAGTTAGTTAGTTTAAACATGAACAGGTGTGTCAAAGGATTTCATCCTGCCAAGAATCTGCTACAATAAATTCTTCTTGAGGCTTGTAGGTTATATCTTTCACATATCGTATTCTGGCTTCCCGTAACGTATTCTTACTTGACTTGAAATGTCACATGCCAAATTCCATTGGCAGGCTTCTGTATTGGTATCACATAAGGCTACAGTATTTCAGAAGTGGTATATATTAACTGAATATCTGTGTTTTTTAAACAGCATTAGGGGCCAAATTGTTATCCTGATGTTAACCATGCCTTACTTTGTCAGTATAGCCCCACTGATTTCATTGCAGTTGTGTGAAATGAGTGTGGAGTAAGGTGTTATCACTGTTCAATGCGAATACGGGCAACTGAGTTATTAAGCCTCATGATAGGCTTAAGGTTAAATGCTGCTACTGTTCCCCTTTTCTAGATAAATAAATGGAGATACAATGCAATTAAGTGACTTGCCATCGGTCTCAGAGCAAGCCAATGAAAAGAGCTGAGGAATAAAGCACAGAAGCCCTAACTCCTAGCTTCATGTATACTCTGATAGGTAGACCTCCCTGCTTTCCTGCACTAGGATAGTTTCCTAAGGACACTTGTCACAGTTCAGAACTACTGCACCTGTATTCTCCCTCCCTGGTTGAGCAACGGAACACACTTCTAGGCTTCAGTCTCCCTGCCATCACCTCTTTTGGGCAGATACCTGCATCTCTTTTTTTCGTGATGGGGTTTTTTCCAGGCTGCAGAGTTCCCTGCTTTACTGTTAGTGCCCCAGCAAGTCAGACTGCCTAAGCAGGCCTGCTTTGCTTTTCTTCTCCAAGGCTATAACCAGTGTAATTGCCTACTGTTATAAAGGTACCATCCAGCTCTTTCTAAGCAAGCGACTTTATTCTTAAAGTAAAAAAGCATTACAGAGAAAACATTAAGAACAGTGATAGATCCTTCATGCATGCTAATAAGTTTACTGAAGACCAGCCGAACTACAACAAGGGCTCTGGTAGGTGGCCAGTCCTTGAAACCTGTTCCTAAGGACTGGGGCACCTCCTTGGACAGTGGGTACTGTGTGCGTTTGCTGGATCAGAAAGAAGGGTCTGTGTCAGTTTAAATTCAAGTTATTTATCCTATTTTCTTTGTTGGTCTCTGGAGAATCCAGTTTGAACCACTGTATGTGAGTCTCTCTCGGTGGTGGTACCTCTGTAGAAGTGTTACAAATTGACTGGATTTGCCTAATCAGCCCCAACTGTTAGTTCCTGTGGTCACCTACTGTAATCTGCCAGGGTATAGGCAGCCTACGTTGCAGATGGAGTAGAACCTAGCCTGGTGGTTATGGTGGTAGTTTGGGCAATGGCAGGCAAAGATCCAGGATTCAGGCTCCAGTCCAAATGTGACATTGGAGTCACTGTTGAGGGGTCAAGCCAAAAGTCAGAACTGGAGTCAGAAGCCAAAGGGTAAACCAACTTCATGGTCAGAGCCAGGAGTCAGCAATCACATCTAAGATAAAGGGTAAGCAGGAGTCAGTCAGCCAAGAGTCTGAGCCAGAACTGAGTTAGAGCAGGGCTTGGAGCAAGGACTGAAGCTGTAGTGAGGGTAGGATAAACACAGCTGCAGGCATGGTACATATTGAGCAGCCACAGAGGTGGTGCTGCTGCAAGGCTCAGATAGCAGCCTGCTGCCTCCCCTACCCAATCAGGAAGTGTAGGGGTAAGAGCTCATTGGGCGCAGCTGAGCTTGCTGGGTTGCCTTGTGACCAGGCTGAGAGCCAGCTCTGCCCCTGATACCTTCTCCCATGAAATTACAAACAATCTCTGGCCCACAACGATACACAAACTTAATATAGTGAGATCTCCCAAAGATATTGCAGGATATTGCCATATTTGTCACAATACTGACCATCTTTATTAGGATGTGTCAGTTCATCCATTTTTTGTCCAGGTTTCTTATGGTAAAGTCCTTGTGATGTCCCAGCAACTTTAACAGAGAGAGGTTTCCTCTGGAATTACTCTTTCTAGCAGAGATGTTTTTATGATGAGTTCAGGCTAGTGTCAGATTCTATAATTTACCATTGCTTGAAGACTTGATTTATTTAAACATCAATGCTTCTCTTCCTTTATTTCTTAAGAAAAGGGGAACCTGAGATAAATTCTTCATTTAAGCAGGAACACATTCACTCTGCAAGTAGCAATATGGAGAGAGAAATCTAAACATTGGGTTTGGGTAGTGTTGTTAATAAAACTGCTGCATTAGTGTTATGCCAATTTAGCAGAAAAACATTTTTGGTGGCGTTAAACTTTTTGAAGAATAAATCTTTTTCATATAGACAAATAAAGACCTTCAAAATTACTGATCAAATATGTTGGGCCAAATCATCAACTGATATAAATGGGAGTAGTTCCATTGAGATTGAGTGGAACTTTGCTGATTTCCACCAGCTGAGGATCTGGCTTGCTATAACTATAGGAATTATTGAACTGCATTAAGAGGTGACCATCAGAAATCTGGCAAAACAAAAAAAAAATGCTCTACACTTCAGTGTTCTTAGTTTTGAAGTGGTTTCAAAGAAGTTACTCCAGATTTTTGCTATGATCAGAGTTGGGGGCCCACTATTGATCTTTTGTTTACTCATTTGGAAGTTGTTTTCCAAACTAGGATTCATGTCTATACTGTCTGGGGATTATCCCGTTTATAACAATTTTGATTTGTCTGTGTGTGTAGATTCTTTCCCATATTATATGTGATCAGACCAGACTGAAAGCTTCTGCTTAAAAGGTTTTTTTACAGTTGAAAAAAGGAAAGAATGATATTTGACATTTTAAAACAAGTTTTTCAAGCGGATTTTGAATTTTTTTTTTTTAAATTGGTGAAGTTTACCATCAAAAGATAGAAGTTGAACAGTTTCAGGAAAGAATTAATCACTCTGCTGCTATATTGACTGTCTGACATTCCATATAGAGTCACTAAGTAATTTTGAAATGTGTCTATAATCAGATCTTCAGCAGTCAATGCAGCTGTGTGACATGGAATTCCTGTTAATGAGAAATCTGCAGTGTACTAAAACAAGACTATATTAATATTTTTCATCCTTCTTATAAATCACTTTGATGTAGGGCCATTGTATGGATCAAAGCATGGACTCTTTCCTTTCTAATCATTCTGGGCCACCTATGCCCTTATAAGTCCAGATTGTGTCCTTAAGGCACAGCTCCAAATTAGGGTTGCCAACCCTCCAGAATTGTCCTGGAGTCTCCAGGAATTAAAGAGTAATCTTTAATTAAAGATTATGTCATGTGATGAAACCTCCAGGAATATGTCCAACCAAAATTGGCAACTCTACCTTAAGTAGAGCCACGCCAGCCCAGGGTAAGCTCAAGAAGGGATTGTCCCTGATCTCAGTGGAGAGGGGTGCACTCAGCCTTCAACAGGGTTTGTGCAGAGGTAGGGTGGAGCTGTGCCTCCTTCCTGCCACTTTGTTGTGGATTGCACCAGTGGAGGCCTTGAGCCATCCTACATGCAATGGCTGATGATAGTCTACCCTGATATTGTCCTCCTTCTCTACCATTATCAAAGAATCATAGAAATGTAGGGCTGGAAAGGACCTTGAGAGGTCATCTAGTTCAGCCCCCTGTGTTCTGGTAGGACCAAGTAAACCTAGACCATGCCTGACATGTTTGTCCAACCTATATTTAAAACCCCCAGTAATGGGGATTCCCCAACCTTAGAAGCCGGTTCCAGAGCTTAACTACTCTTATAGTTAGAAATTTTTTCCTTATATCTAACCTAAATCTCCCTGGCTGCAGATTAAGTCCATTACTTCATTGGACATGGAGAATAATAGTTTACAGTTCTTTGTAGCAGCCCTTAACATATTTGAAGACTGTTATCAGATCCCCCCTTAGATTAAACATACCCAGTTTTTTAACCTTTCCTTATAGGTCAAGTTTTCTAAACCTTTTATAATTTTTGTTGCTCTCTTCTGGACTCTCTCCAATTTGTCCACATCTTTCCTAAAGTGTTGCATCCGGAATAGGACACAATACTCCTGATGAGGCCTCACCGGTGCTGAGTAGAGTGGGACAATAATCTCCATGTGTTGCATACGACATTCCTGTTAATACACTACAGAATGTTACTAGGTTTGCATGCAAACAATATTTATGCTTCTCTACAATTTCTTACAGAATAAGATGGATATCAGATATTGTTGTGGTGGTGTCTCTAGAGAACATTGAAACAATGAAGTCTATAATTGAAAAATATGGCCACAAACGAATTACGGTTGTAGAAGGTGGAATAACTCGCCACCGGTCAATTTTCAACGGACTGAAAATCTTTCCAGAGAGCAAGCCTTCCAGCTGTCCACTCCAGAAACCAGAAGTAGTGATTATCCATGATGCTGTGAGGCCATTTGTCGAGGAAGATATTCTTCTTAAAGTGGTTTTGGCTGCTATAGAACATGGGGTATGTACAGCACAACTAAACTCTGTAAAGGTTTTACATGGTTCAAAGTAAAATAGGAACCGTATTAATACCTCAACATAGTACTATACATTTTAAGTGGAACAAATATAGGACCCAGTCATGTAAGCAGGTCAGCTTGGGTGGACGTACTTACAGAATAATATATAATTAGGATATGGAATTAATATGCAACTTGTAAGGTCGGAAGTTACCGCCTGATGAGAATTTACTGCGTATGCTTGATCATGCTGGCCTTTAGTATGTAAAATTCTTTTGACCGATATCTAGATACTTCAGTGATGCATACTTTATAGATATCTAGAAGAGAGAGTAATATTTTTGTGGCATAACAAAGAGCTTTGCTATTATACTTTTCCATCTCACCCTTCATCGTGAATTCCTTAACAAAGTATTTGGCAAAAGTACTGTTCCTATTACATTACTTGATTTCCTTAAAACCCTAAACATTGACATATTGTGCAGAATTACATATAAGTCTTGTAGATCAGTGTTTGCTGTTTTGTGTGGATACAATAAAATTGTGATCTTATGCTGATGGAAATAATTAAGCAATAAATGGCAGAGAGGTTAGCTAACAGTTAATTAATGATCAGCTGCAAGCCCTAAACACACCTGGTCATTAACTGCCAGGAAATGTCTGTTATGGAGATCATTATTTCTATTGTTTTCCTTTATAAAATAGGTTTTTGTGTTTGTTGTCTTGAGCTTTGTCTGATGCTGTTGATACAGTTTTTGTTTGCAGTACCTGTGTTTTCCTAGTCACTAATCATTGGTACATCTGAATGCTGTTAGAATTTATAGGAGACATCTTATAAATATCAGTTAAATGGAATTAAAATATGACAGTTACTTTGAATTTAAACTGATGCACAGACAAAGCATGGAGGATATGACCTGTAATTTGGTAAGTAATCTCAATGAAAGTATTGGGGACTATGACTGTGACTAAATTAAGCAGGACTTGGCTTTGTATTTTTAAGGAAACTCCTAACATTATTATTCAGCAGTCATATAGTAAAACTTATATTCAATTATGCATCTGAAAAGTATTAAAGTTCTATATTTTCTGCATCGCTACATAAAGTTCTACCTGTGAACGCATTTTATTACCACTTCTCTGGGGGGCAGGGGTCCCCTCAAATCCCCTTCAGGCTCCATTTCAGGTCTTTATGCTATCTTTTTGTCCTTCCTCCAAGCAAGTTCTTGGAGCAAACAAAGAAAAGAAGAATCCTCTCCCCTCTCTTCCCTTATGGGAGAGGGGAGTTGATGGGAAAATAAAGAGAGGTAAGGGTGGCTTGCAGTCTTATTGGGTCTACCCTTTGTTCTTAGTCTAAATGCGGTCTACCTCCAGCCTCTCCTTGTGGGGTATACTGCTCTGTTGCTGGGTCTTGCAGCTTCGGGAGCAGAGAGGATTGTTGCTATCTCCCTTTCAGCAAACCTATCTAAGGTAGGCTAGCCTCTTCCTGTTCACCACCCCTTCCTGTGACAGCTTTTCCCTTTAAGCCCCTCCCGTCCCCACCAGCCTTGCAGGTGCCCCTCATTGGAATTTAACAGACCCAGAGGAGCTTGTTAGTCTCCTCTCGGTCAGTGTGAGGGTGAGTGCCCCTTCATACGTTGCTATGATTTGTTTCACTTATGTACCATATACTTTAATATGGGATTATTAGCATAGTGTAACCTTCTGAATTAACTGATTTTTAATTGTGGGGAGTGATAGCTCAGTGGTTTGAGCATTGGCCTGCTAAACCCAGGGTTGTGAGTTCAATCCTTGAGGGGGCCATTTAGGGATCAGGGCAAAAATCTGTCAGGGGACAGTACTTGGTCCTGCTAGTGAAGGCAGGGGACTGGACTCGATGACCTTCCAGTTCTATTAGATAGGCATAACCCCATATATATATTTACATGGTCTGTGGTTTAAGTGTTACACTTGGGGAAAATCAAAATGCATTTTTACATACCTCTATATTTAACCATCTTGGGTCATTCCTTTATTCTTTTGATCACTGATTCTGAGAGGTGCTCAGTGATCTCAACTGCCATTTATTTCAGCACTTAGCAGGATCAGGCCTTTTTCTTTACCAAATTAAAGTGCTAGACCTGCAACTCATTGCACATGGGTAGACTGCTGTATTCAGGTGGAGACTCAGTGACCTTACATGCATAACAGATTGCAGCGTCATGGTGTAAAAGTTCTAAATATTTGTATATTGTGTAGGCAAAAAAAGTCTTGAATTGGAGTTGAGGAGAATAAATATCAGTAACTTAATGGTTTTAAATAATAATAATACAGTTGTTACAAGAACATAATAATTTTTAAAAATCAGTCACCTAAGAAATTCAGAGTTCAGGTTAAACAAAACAGAAACCCAAATGTTTAAATCCTACAGTATCCAAATTGTACATGAGACTGAATAGAAATTTTGTAATGGTGCTTATGAAAATCATACATTCTATAGTTCTTCATCATTTTCTTGAGCCTTATTACTTTCTTTTTCTTCCTCCACTGCTGGTATCAAGTACCATCACCACAGGAAAGCATGTACTTCATGAGTTGGGTGCATGTGATATTTTGGATACCTACACTCAGCTTGGGAAGTTGTAAAGTTTTATTGCTACCAGCCTTCCCCATTCTGGTGTCTGAAGACAAAACTGTCTCATGTTCAACCTGTTCCCTGCAGAAAACATTACAGTAGAGGGTCAGCAGCATCAGTACGTTTTTGTCTTTTCCACTGAGACAAGGCTACTGCTGAACAGAGGATAAGGCCCAATGCTTCAGACTCAGTGACATGGAAATGGTGATGCCTCAGATCCTCACAAGGAGAGGGTCATTTTTTGGAGTTTCCACAAAGATCTTACAGAGACTTCCCTTTACTGGGACTTCATTTCCTCAGGGAGTAGTTGGTGAAAACTGTGTTGACTCAGGTAGTAGGGCAAGGGCATTGACAGCACTGACGCAGGTGAGAAGGTTGGTGTAGTAGGTAGGGTATCGAACTGGGACTCGGGAGATCTGGGTTCAGTTCTTGATTTACCACAGACTTCCTTGGGCAAATCAACCCCATGCCTCAGTTCCTCATGAGTACAACAGAAATGATAACTTCCCTATCTCAAAAGGCTGTTGTGAGGATAAAATCTGTTTATGACTCTGTGGCACTTGGATACTAGAGTGGCAGGAGTATATTGGGAATAAAATTCCCCTGGTGCCTGTCCACTTTGGGGAGTGGGGTAAAGGAGAAGAAATCATGAAGCAGTAGCTGTATTTGGAGCTGTGGCAGTGGTATATCAGGCTTAGGAGTGAGTTGTGGCATTTCTTAACTTGTAGGAGTGGGATGAGCCATCTCTTAACATATGTATTATGAGCATTACATTATGTAAGGGCTCCCAGAGTATATTTATGATTTTAAATCCAGATACATAAAGCTCCATAGCAATCAATCGGCTTATATTTTGGTAGGTTGTCTTCATTAGTAAGAAATGAAACAGACTCTACTATTTTGCTTTAGTGACAGTCATTAGGATCTGCACCAGTCATTGGGGGACTTTTAAAGTCTGCTGGAGCTTTACATTCCAGTTGGCTTACCTGATTCGCCAGTAAATATATTTCCAGAATTGTTCCTGTCTATTAGAGCATGCCAAGGTCTTTCAAATGTATCCAATTTGAAATTTCTAACACAAGCCATTTTTGAGATAGGTGGTGACAAAAAGCACTAGAATTTTCCAAATAGGATTGTCACTTTGTTTTTGAGTCTCATATCTCAAAATAATTTTCCTAAGCATCTCAGACTTGGGGAAAATATTGTTTGCTGGCCACATTCCACATGTGTCAAAATTTAAGTGGAAAAATAGTCTTCTGTGACAATTTTAGGGGGAAGGAGGCAAATGGGGGTTACAATATAGTGGAAAACATGTCTCTGTCTTTGTTCTGGAGATTCTGCTGCCTTTCAATGAGCTTTAACCAGCAAATGAAGTGATAACAGTGATTCATCACTGGGGTCCTTTCATCGTAAATTCTCCTTCTCTTCCTGAAAAATCATTTTCCATTATACATTCAAATGGC
Organism: Chelydra serpentina; assembly: GCA_037349315.1. Taxonomy (NCBI): domain Eukaryota; kingdom Metazoa; phylum Chordata; order Testudines; family Chelydridae; genus Chelydra; species Chelydra serpentina. The sequence continues at coordinate 27,138,695 of JBAIAC010000048.1, forward strand.
TTTTAAAATGAGCCTCAATGATTATTCAGATCCTGATCACATAATTGTTTTTGTAAATCTGCTGTTTTAATAGAAGGTTCTTTCTAAAGTGATAGAAGCATGGGATTACTTATGTTGATGTGAACTTTCAGATAAGATTGATGTTGCAATGAGACTAGCATTTTTGTTTTCTATTTACAAAACAATAGAAAACAAAAATGTGTTTGTGTTTACTTATCTGAAGGATATTTTTGGATCAATTCTGTCCTGTCATCTCTCAGACTCTTACTGTAATTCCCACTTAATGCTAAAGGGAATAAATTCAGACACTTCATCTGCAACTGAGTAATATTATGTTTGTGATACAGTGGATGATTTTTTTTCTCACTAATTTTCTTCTAGGGTGATTATAGTATCTAGCTGCATAATCTTTGCAAATAAATTGGGTACAGGACAAAGGCAACCTTTATAAATATTTTCTTCACCAGTCAATGTGCCCTGGTTTGTCTGATCATCCCCTGACGGTAGATACCAATCCCCAATTTGCTACTGCTCTGGGCTTGCCCATGTAATCATCTGTTTCCAGTGTCTGACATAGTCTTCCCTTTCTAATGTATATCCAATCTATTTTAGGTATTTATAAGTTGCTCCTTGGCTCTCTAGTGTTTTTTAATAGGCAGCAGGTTTAAAAGAAACAAAAGGAAGTATTTGGAACTCCTTGCCAGAGGATGTTGTGAAGGTCAAGACTATAACAGGGTTAAAAAAAGAACTAGATAAGTTCATGGCAGTTAGGTCCATCAATGGCTATTGATGGGCAGGGATGTTTGCCAAAAACTGGGACTGGGCAACAGGGTATGGATCACTTGATGTTCTGTTCATTCCCTCTGGGGCATCTGGCATTGGCCACTGTTGGAAGACAGCTTACTGGGCTACATGGACCTTTGGTTTGACCCAGTATAGCCATTCTTATGTTCTTATGTTCTTTGTTTGGAGCAGCAAGGAAAAGGAGCTGTTTTGGCCCACTTCATGTATTTAACTTCTGTATGTTTCTAAAAATATGCCTCCTAACCAGGAACAAATGATAAAACAGCTACTTTCTCTACTGGCATAGCTTCACTTAACTCAGTCGAGTTATGCCACCAAAGAATATGACCTAAGAAGCTCTTGGCTTCCCTTGCTACCTGTCAACATAGGAGCATCTGAGGACCCAAAAGGACCTTCAAATTGTGTAACAGAAGCCTTTGAGGAAATCACTGGACAGCCATGGACTCTCCATCTCAAAATTGACACTTGCAGTTTCAGAATATCAGAGAGAAGTTACCCTCTCCTGTTCTCATAATCATGTTCTTACCATATCTACAGGAGTCAACTCCTCAGTGTTTCATAACAGAATGTAATTATTTTCTCTTACATTATGTGTAAAAGCTTTTCTAATACAAAATGTGGCAGAAACATTAAATCACTAATGCAATAAGGATAATACTACACTGTTGTTCATCTGCATACCATATAGATAGTGTAATTGTATGAAGTTTTAATGTTCTTAAATGGCAATTGATCAAATAGGGGATTGTACTCCTTAATTCTACTTGTCAGACAAATAAATTACTTTATTACATTTACTAATCAGTTTGTTATTTGCCCGTAGGATTCAAAATGTTCAGCTTATCCAAAAATAATAAATTACGCCTTAATAAATTAATTCTCTGAAACAATCCCCTTATTATGTAGCTTTGTAACAAATTAAATTAATTTATGTTTTTTGGGGGCAATTTATAAGTAAAATTATATGTTTCTAGAAACAAATTCTTCATTGCCACTAAAAGCTGGGGATGGTAGAAGCTGGAGAAGGCAGCAATCCAAAGCCCCTAGCAATATCTCATTGCCAGCGTTTTAAACAGTATCACCAAAAAATGTTTACAATTAAAATAAAAGGAAAAACCTGTCAGTTCTATTATTGGAAAAATTATATTGCGGCAAGGAAGAGTCTCTCTGTCTGTAGTTAAATTTGCAACTAGATTTGATTATAAATCTGTTTTTCATCCCTTCTCTAGCTCAAAGTAGAAGCTTCATTCTCAGAATTGGAAGGTGGACTCTAACTAATTTAATGAATAACTGTAGTTTTCAATAATCTTCAAAGAAAAAAATCCTTATGTTCATAATTAGCAAGAGTCTGAAGATAAGATGAATTTGTCAGAGAACAAATTGAATCAATTGAAGGAAAAATGTATGCTGAGGGATGAATTTTCAGCAGTGGCCACTGTGATTCACTGAAGAAACTAGGATTTGGGGAAAAATTAAATGCTTGATGACAATTGTTGCTTTATATATAGGCAGTGGAGAAAGTTGGATCTCAGTACCTCATTGGATAGTATTCGTGTAGGGAGCCTACTCATACATCACTCAAGGAGTCCAGGTCTGTGGGAACTTCTACTGTGTACATTGTAAGGGTTTCCAACGCTTACTGAAATCAGTGTAAGACTCTTAATTAACCTCAGTTGGTTTTCTGTCAGGCCCAGGGTGCAAAGAGATTCTTCCTTTCAGCTCTTGATGTCCTGCACGAAAGGAGCAATGCTTATGAGCACCTCCTAAGTTGCTGTGAAGCAACCTCCTTTTCTCCCCTTGTGAAACTTCACATGTGCACAGGAGAGGAGCTCCACTGCTCTGAACCTGGGGAAGTACACAACACCATAGCTTCTCTCCATTAACTCTTTGGAGCCTGATGCCATATGACAACTTATGTGCCTCATGAATCAATTTTTTTCATTGACATAGCTGGTAAAATACTACTCAGCAAATAACTTATTAGACAGTTAGTGGAAAAATTGTTGAACAATGTTTTTGACATTTTTTCCTGCTATTCAGTCAGCCTTAGAAGGAAGTTACATCCTTTTAACATTTATTAAATGGAAAGTAGATGAACAGTGTGTTACAATTCAATCCCCTATCCTTTTTGCGCCCCACCCCAAAATAAAAATACAAAACTGTTTTTTATTTTTCTAAATTGAAAGGATTGTGGTCTTTAGGAAAAAGTGGAGTGGCCTTACAGAGAGTTTTCACTCCTGACTAGTAGGCTTAGCCTTTGGAATAGTGGTGTCAGGTAAATTGTCCAAGCCCTGCACTTAGGCATGTGTTCTATGCATATGGCTTGGTTCCTTTCTTACTTCCCCTTTTCTGCTGAAGGTAATAAGCTGCCCATATCAGCAGAAGATTACTGTTTCGCAGACTTGACTCATCTGGGCTTGCCAGAGCATTTGAGGGATGGAGTCAAGGCTATGCCCTTTCTCTTCCACTTCCTGTTCGCATGGCTGGGGAAATACTGTGTTGCACAGCCCCTCCTTACTCTTCTGCACCCAGTGGGGAGGCCATGTAGAGACATAGCCCTGTGTGGCAGAATAGGCCATACCAATATGTAATAATTGCTGTCAGTTATTTAGTTTGTGGTGATGACCACTTTAAATAGTAGCTCATGATGGCTTGACTTCTGGATACAGTGTATGTTTAGTGAGTGGAACAAGGATAATAAAATGATTTGTAAATTCTTCTGCTGTATTCTGTCTTGTGGAAGGGCAGGTTTATGGCTCCTTCTGGAACCATTAAAGGAGGCTCCAGGGACCAGCTGAAAGTTTCTCTGAAGTTTGTCATTTTATCAGCAAGTGCAACTCCATTGTTCAAGAGTTTATCAGCTTTAGGGCTTGAACCTGTCTTCTGATCGGCATTGCATCTCATTCTGTCTCATAAAAATGAGCCGCTGCATTTGTACAAAAATGAGTAGTGGGTCATTTCCTGAAAGTCAAGCCAATAGATTTCATATACAGTATTAGAGTGTAGAATCAAGCCTTTCTATGTTTTTTATACTTGGGTCTCCCATAAATAAGGTAGTGTATATAGGAGAGATGTAAGTAGGAATTAGTATAGGCCTGATGAAGGCGGTCTCTCCAATTTCATGTGCATAGAGTATGCACACAGAACTCACACAGTGCGTATTGACGCAGCAGGTTTAGGAGAAAGAAGCCAGAGAGGAGAAAGGCAGTGAGAATCTACAAAGAGCAAAGCCAAGAAAACCAAAGGATATGAGAAAAGGCTGTGAGACTTCAGAAGGCAAAGAGACAGCTGATGAGATTCACAGAGCTGCTTAAAAGCATTAGACCAGCTTCTGTTCCAAGCCCTTGTTTAGGATGGGAGTCAAACTGGAGAGTTCATGATAAGGTAGGAAACTCAGAATTTTATAGAGATGAAGAAGTGCTTCTGTTCTTCCCTTATTATATAGAATCTGGGGTTTTGGAAACTATTTATTTTCAAACAGGTGCCTCTTTTCTAAACTGCAGACAGGTGCAAGACTGGGTCAAGAACAGATTTGAAGATGTGAAACAATAAGAGTAGAAAGTTGTTCCCAAGAGAAAAAAGAACACTCCATGATAGGGTGTGGATCCCTGTGTATGAAATGGCTTTTTGAGGGGGTTTTCTGATGTCTTCTAAAATGAGATTTTGTGCTAATTGCCAAGCACCATCGACTCACTTGGAAGAATAACATGAAAGATAGAAAATGCCCAAATTACTAGGTGATATTTAGCATTCCAGCCATATCATTCCCTTTGGTTGTTTGATCCTCCTTTGCCTGCACTGGTATCCTCAAGCCCTCTTTGGATGCTGCTCATTTGAAAAATTGCAGCCTTTCCATGGTTTTGACACACACACTCACTCTCACTCTCTCCTTTCACTGAACACAGATTTCCATTTTCTTTGAAAACCCTTTGTCACAGATGCAGCTCACCAGACTGCAGTGAGGTGATCCAGTCATTGAATCTCTGGGTTTTAAGCCTCTGGCATCTGAACAGCGCCTAGTTACTGTCCCTATTTTAGGGTCCTTAGGTACGCTCTCTGGGTGCAGATCCCCCATGCAGCACCTTGTACTGACAGCTGCAGCCATGCAGTCTCCTGCCCAGCCCTTGGAACAATGTTGACACTTTCCCCTCTGCCTAGGGTTGCCAACTGTGACTAAAGCTATTCGGGGAAATTTTTTTATCCCAACATGATGTAATGTCATTTTCTTTAAATATCCTATTAAAATCTCCTGGATTGCTTTCAGCAGTCACCGGGAGATCAATGCCGATTCCAGGAGACTCCAGGCCAATCGTGGAGGGCTGGCAACCCTACCTCTGCCCCTCCTGCTCCCCTGGTAGCTTAAACATACCATCTCTGAGAACTACACCCAAAAGTGTTAGCCTTCTGATTCCTCCCCAGCCCACCCTTAAGACAGGAGAAGAAATGGAGAGCATGAACAAAGAGACAGATGACCAAAGCCAAAGCTTATAAATTGACTGTCAGAGAGACACCCAGAAAGTGCTCCCAGCTGGAGCAAACTCCCTTAGCATAAAGAAAACAAGAAAAATACCTGTGGCACCTTAGAGACTAACACATTTATTTCAGCATAAGCTTTCGTGGGTTAAGAACCCACTTCATCGGATGCATGGAATGGAACATACATAGCTATTGTCAGGTCAAAGCACAATTGTTAAAGTTAAGTACTCCCCATTGTCCTCAACCTGGTGTGTACCTGTTGCGGTCCTGCCAGCAATGGTGGATTCCACATTTACACAGGGTATTAAGTGATAGCAATTTTCATAGTAACAATTTCATAATATTAAGCAGAATTGATAAGTTGAACAGACAGATTCTCCCACCCCCATCTTCACACACTTAGTACTTTTTTCAGATTAAACATTCAGAATCCAGTATATTTGAGAATAAATCATAGTGGTATTTGCTGGCATTTTACAGAGAGAGAGATAATAAGAAATGTTAGTTTTTATTCTTATGACTTTAAAATATAACTATGTATAAGAAGAAAGCTAAGGAAACCCAGATGACCTCAATTAAGGCTCAACAGTTTATGCTAGAATCTTCTCAATTCCCAGCTTGTCAGAACTAATGTGGGTTCTGACATCTCTTGATATAGGTGTCCTTTCCTCATTTACTCAATTCAATATATGCAGCGATAAAGGTGATAAATGCAGTGATAAAGGTGACCTCATTAGAAGAGTTATGGTGTCATAAATTTACATTACATTTGTTTAAGACATCCTGTCTTTTTAAAGTCCATTCAGTATACAATATGGTGTCAGCTGGTTAGTATTGGATCAAAGTGTATATTAAGTTTCTGATTAAACAGCCCTCTTCTGCAGTTAGGAATAAACACAATTATAACTTCTTCCTTCCTGATGTTGGTTTAAGATTCACATATGTCCAGTTTCAGTGAGTTCCACCATTGTTCTTACCCAGCTGGGTAAACAGACTTTAAAGAAATTAAGTAAATTTTAGCATACAAATCATTCGCCTACCGTTCAAAACTCCTTGCACATGTTCTAGTGGACCCTCTCTTTGTCTGACTAAAGAGTATGTTTAGTGTTTTTCTCGGAGCACTCTCAATGTTTCAAACCTGGCATCATGCCAGTTTTTCTAACAGTCCAGTCCCTGGGTTCCAGATTAATAGATAAAAGTGGTCAATATACATACATTAGGTAAAACTAGAATTGGACATGCCACACTGTTTCATAAAATTCTGAAATTAACAGTGGGTTTTCCAGTCATTAATGTGAATAATTGATATTCTGCTCTACATTCTCAAAGTAAGTTTCAGTTAGAAACTCACAGATTTAACAGAAGGCAATTAAAATATTTTTCTTCTGTTTTTAAAATAAAAATAAAGCTCGTGGCTCCTCTCAGTCAAATCTTTATTAAAACCGAATCCTTAACCTGGCATTAGACTTCTCTGCAGGGAAAAGAATATTTAGAGCAGGGCAAAGCATTTCTGCCAACTCTTTTTGACTAAAAATGCAGATTCTGCAAAACTGAAGTGTGTTGCTAATTTGTGTTGCTTTCATTGAATTGTTCATGTCTGAGGGAAAAGGGAGGGAGCAAAAACATTTTCCAGGAAAAAGTCAGAATGTTTCATTTTGATGTTTTCGAAACAAAATGTATAGAATTTTTTTAATTCAAAATGACTTTTTCAAAAAATGTCTTCAGTTTTATTTAAAAAATTGAAAAAGTTAAACGCTTGAAACTGAAGAAAATCAGTTATTTGCACAGCTCTAATCTTCTGTTCCATACCAGTTGCTTCAGTCTTAGGGTTGTAGTAGCCCCAGGAGCTGGTGCACTTCAAGGAGGAGAATGGCTGGGAGAGTTTGTGCAGTCATATCTTCTACCCGAACCATATTCCCTAACTTCACCTGTATACTTGGGTACATGGAGCCGCAATGGCACAAGAGCAAGGATCCCTTCAGTAGGGTTCCCGAAATCATGCTCTTCTACTTTTCTACAGTGGAACCGGGCCATTTTTGCTAGGTCATGATCTTGACTCTGCAGATGAAGTAGGATGTTACCCTTAATAACAACTAACAACTGGATAGAATTTGGGGAAAGTGCTTTTAAGAAAAAGGGCTTGATAAGAAAGAAGCATAAAATATGATACAGTGAGACCTGATAGCTTAAATTATTACACACAGCTGGTTTACAGTAAAGTGATTAGAGGAGTTCTTCCAAAGCTAGTTATAGGACTTTGTTTCATTAATACATTCTCCATTTCAGGTTCACAAACGCAGAAGATTTTAAAGGATTATTCCATTAAATATGTGAAATATTTTAATCTCATAATTATCAGTGGTTGGTTTAGCTTTGAAGATGCTATTCTATAAGTTTGGAGTAAGCAGTCATTCACTGAAGACAGCCCCACTAACTGGAATAGTAATTACTGTATGTGGCTGAAGCACATTGATTACTACAGATCTAATTAGCTTGAGTGCAGATGTCTGAATAGACGTGCATGTTTTTACCTGTGTCATGCATAGATCCACAGGTATTGCTTTCATTTCTGTTTTTGAAAGTTTATGTAGCTGTGAATGCCCGCCATTGCAAGTCATTTGATTTGTGTAAAAGAATATTTTCCATGTATTAACATGTGGAAACAGTTTGATAGATTAGGTTGAGAAGAAATTAATCACAGTGATTTTGAGCAGTTTCATCTGGCTCATATCCAGAGCTAATTTAGGCTAAATCCCAAAGAGACAGAAGTATTTGATAATTTGCAAATAATCTTTCACCTAATCAAAAATTCCACCTCAGCTTTGTAAATTGTTGGATATATATCTAGCCTGTCTACATTCATGTATGTTATTAGTCTGAGCTGTTTATTTGAACAGCACTTTTATGTGACTCTTATATTCATTGAAGACTAAAATAAAGTCACTCGCATTTCTAGTAAATTAAGCTTTTTTAAGTTTAGTGGCCATACTGGGCCAAATTCACCCTCAACACAATTCCATTGACTTCAATGATAGTGCACCATGAATTTATTTGTCTTGTGGTGTCTAACTGTCCCAACTGATTTCAGTATAAAGCTTCAAAGAGATTATCTCATTTTAAGTGATTTAAATATACTTCTAAATTCTGGGTCTGTATGTGTGAAGACAGAAAGTTTATTTCTTTTTAAGGCAATGTAATGCAAAGTTTTCAGAACTCTGTTTCCATGCTGCAGCATTTGTCAGAGCAGAGAATAACTCTCTGATTAAAGAAATCAACATGTTCTGATAAAAATGTTAATATTAAGATATGTTAACACTAAGAAATGTAGAGATGGTTAAAGTTTTCCTATTGTTAAATTGTCATTCATAACCTTGATATACATGAATCTGACATCAGACCCACTCTGTGTATTAAAAATCTGAAACTCATCTATTAACATATATTTATGGATTCCAAGGCCAGAAGTCACCTTTGGCCAGGTCTACACTAGGACTTTATGTCGAATTTAGCAGCGTTAACTCGATTTAATCCCTCACCCGTCCACATTAGGAAGCAGTTTATTTTGACATTAAGGGCTCTTTGAATTTCTGTACTCCACCCTGACGAGGGGAGTAGCGCCAAATTCGAAATGGCCATGCCGAAAGCGAGGTACTGTGGATGGAATTCGACGCTAATAGCTCCGGGAGCCATCCCACAGTGCACCACTCAGTGGATGCTCAGGGCAGTAATCTGTACTCGGATGCTCTGACCTGCCACTCAGAGAAATCCCCGGGAAAATTTGAATCCCTTTTCCTGTGTGGCCATTTTGAATCCCATTTCCTCTTTGGACATCGTGGCGAGCTCAGCAGCACTGGCAATGATGCAGAGCTCTACAGCAGTGGTTTCAATGCCATCGCAGAATAGAAAGAGGGCTCCAGCATGGAGTGATCGTGAAGTTTTGGATCTGATCGCTGTGTGGGGCGACGAATCAATACTAGCCAAGCTCCGTTCCAAAAGACGGAATGCAAAGATTTACGAAAAAATTTCCCGGGCTATGACGGAGAGAGGATACAGCCGGGATGCTACGCAGTGCCGCGTGAAAATCAAGGAGCTGCGGCAGGCGTACCAAAAGACCAAGGAGTCCAACGGACGCTCCGGGTCGCAGCCACACACTTGCCGATTTTACGAGGCACTGCATGCCATGCTTGGTGGTGCAGCAACAACTACCCCACCACTGTCCGTGGACTCCAACGACGGGGTCCATTCTACGGCCACGTCGGAGGAGGTTTTCGCGGACGGCGAAGAAGAGGAAGGAGGGGAGGAGGACGAGGCACTACACAGCGGTCGCACTCGTGATTTCCCCGACAGCCAGGAGCTATTCCTCACCCTGACTGAGCTGCCCTACGAACACTCCCAAGGCAGCATTCCTGACCAGGAATCAGGCGAAGGATCATCAGGTCAGTGTGTTAGACATTTATTTGCAATACAATAGGTATGGTGTGTTAGCACTGTGTAACTGTGGCTTAATTGGCCTTATGCGCTTCACCTTAAAGTCGCTTTCCCGTGCAACTATTCTAAAAGTCTGTCAATATGTATGGGGATAGAGGAGTAATCACCATCTGAGAGCTCCGCGAAGCTCTCCTGGAGGTACAGTGAGAGCTTGTTTAGCACGTTCACTGGGAGAGCGGCCTTATTGTCTCCTCCATGGTAGGATACTTTCCCGCGCCATGCAAGCTGCAGGTACTCTGGTATCATTGCCTTGCATAGCATGGCAGCATACGGCCCTGGGGTTTGCTTGGATTGACGCAGCATACAGTATTTCTCTGTCTCTGTAATCCTCATCAGAGTGATATCAGTCATGGGGTCCTGGTTTGAATGAGTGGTATAATTAGTATAGTGAATGCTTCCTTTTCCCTTTAAAGAAAGACACCCGGCTGTTTACGTTAACGCGTGGTGGTAGGGAGTCGGGAGCCAAACCATTACTACTTAGCGGTGCGCGGGTAGGGACAGTGCCGGGGAAAGGGTACACGAGCCGTTAAGACACAGCGGGTCTCGGGCAATCTTAGTTCCTGGGAGCGCCCACGGGAAGGGGGGGGGGAAAGGGTAGGCCAGCCGTTCAAACACAGCGGTTCGCGGGCAATCTTGGTTCCCGGGAGCTGCCACGCGAAGGGAGGTGGGAAAGGGTAGGTGAGCCGTTCATGCTGAGCGGTTCGCGGGCATTTTTGGTTCCCGGGAGCGGCCACGCGGAGGGGGGGGAGGGGTAGGCGAGCCGTTCCTGATGAGCGGTTTGCGGGCACTTTAGGTTACCGGGAGCGGCCACGCGGAGGGGGGGAAAGGGTAGGCGAGCCGTTCCTGATGAGCGGTTCGCGGGCACTTAACGGTCCCGGGAGCGACCACGCGGAGTGGGGTGGGGGTTAGGAAAGCCGCTGTAGATTAGCGGTTTGGCCAGCAGTGGTTCCTGCCCGCCGCCAGGAACAGTGAGTGAGACATGGGAGTAGAGCACTGCTGTGAAGCAATCTCTCAGCAGTCCTAACTCATCACCTTACCATGGTCTTCAGAGAGGTGATTTTCACTGTACGGCAAGGCTTCTGGGATCCGTATACCGGGACCCCAGACACTCAGCCTTAAGGCATAGTATTTGACCTTGTAGTACGTTTACATGTGATAGGCACTGTGTTTGGTCCTATTCACGGTGAAAGAGTATGGTCATTGTTCTGGAAAAAGTATCTTTCTGAGGAATTCACTCCCTTTCCCTCATCCCGCAGCTGCGAGTGTCTCCCGCCCTACCCGTGCTTCTCCCTCCCATGGGCTACTCCAGATAAGGCGGCGAAAAAAGAGAACCCGGGACGACATGTTCTCTGAATTAATGATGTTGTCACAGAGGGAGGCGGCACAGCGGAGAGAGGACGTCTCACGGTCCGAGCGAGCAGCCAGGGAATGGGAGCAGAGGGCTGAAGCGCGCGAGGACAGGTGGCGGCAGGAAGATCAGCAGGCGACTCAAACAATGCTGGGACTAATGAGGGAGCAAACCGAGACGCTCCGGCGCCTGGTGGATGTTCTCCAGGACAGGAGACAGGAGGAAAGAGCACCTCTATATGTTCTTTCCAACCGCCCTCCCCCGCCACAAAGTCCAGTGGTTTACTCTCCAAAAGTCACTAGGACAAGGGGAGGCAGGGTGCGTGGAAATATTTACTCCTCCCCTGCAGACTGCTCCAGTAGCAGAAGGCTGCCATTGCCAAAACCTTAGATTTTTCCTTCCCCTCCCTCCAGCCGCAACCCTCAACACCTCCCTTCCCAGGTTCCATGTTAAGTTAATGTTGTATTTAATAAAACTGGTTTTTTGGTTCACTGATGTTTCCCAGAGTGTCTTAAAGGGGACCGTTTGTTTCTCTGGTTATTGGTTAACGGGGTTTGTAAGTGCAGAGGACCGAAGCACAACCGAGGGTGCAGACAGGGTAACAGATGAAGTGACAGGCACACTTTAAAATTGCATGCAGTAAGCACACCTTTCATTCTGTGTGTAGGTTTCCAGGTTCTCTACGTGGGGTTGGTGTTTGGGTCGTTCGCTGTCTGCAGGGGGAGGGTGGCCGCTGATCTTTAGCGGCTGGCAATAGCCTGCTGGATAGATCAATGCACCGGGGGATCCGTAGCCGATATTCACAACGAAAAAGTCACAGAGACCCCACCACACACACATGCAATTAGGAGAGGTTAATGGTCCCGTTAAACAAGCAGTCCAGCACTTAGGACTGCTCTGTGGGCAGGATCATGTCATTCCCCTTTGAAGGGTACTTTCCCACACTCCACCCGCTCCCCAACCGCGGTATGCGTCCACGGTTAAAACCTTAACCGACAAACCAGTACAGGAGACGGTCCAAATAAAAAAATGTTTCCTTTATTGTGCCTTTAAATCGTTGATCAAAGGAGGGGGAAGGGGGTTGGTAATGGGAGAGGATGGGCAACGGAACCTGTGTAAAGAAACAGGGGAAGGTTCAGTATCTGTTTACGGAAGTGTAACAGTCACTGGTTACCCTGCTCTGTCTGGAAGCGAGCTTTCAAAGCTTCCCGGATGCGCAGCGCATCCCGCTGTGATCTTCTAATCGCCCTGGTGTCTGGCTGAGCGTAATCTGCTGCCAGGCGATTTGCCTCAACCTCCCAGCCCACCATAAACGTCTCCCCCTTGATCTCACAGAGATTGTGGAGCACACAGCACGCTGCAATCACAATGGGGATATTTTTAGGGCTGAGGTCGGAGCGAGTCAGTAAGCTTCGCCATCTGCCTTTGAGACGGCCGAAGGCACACTCCACCACCATTCTGCACTTGCTCAGGCGGTAATTGAAGAGCTCCTTTTCAGTGTCCAGGGCTCCCGTGTATGGCTTCATGAGCCATGGCATTAGCGGGTAGGCAGGGTCCCCTAGGATCACTGTTGGCATCTCCACATCCCCAACAGTGATTTTGCGGTCCGGGAAATAAACCCCCTGTTGCAGCCGTCTAAACAGACCAGAGTTTTTGAAAACTCGAGCATCATGAACCTTGCCTGGCCACCCAACATTGATGTTCGTAAAAACTCCTTTGTGGTCCACTAATGCTTGCAGTACGATAGAAAAATAGCCCTTTCGGTTAATGTACTGGCTGCCCTGGTGCTCCGGTCCCAGGATAGGGATGTGTGTCCCATCTATGGCCCCACCGCAGTTTGGGAATCCCATCGCAGCGAAGCCATCTATGATCGCCTGCACATCTCCAAGGCTCACTACTTTGGGGAGCAGCAGCTCAACGATAGCATGGGCTACCTGCATCACAGCAACCCCCACGGTAGACTTGCCCACTCCAAATTGGTTCGCAACTGACCGGTAGCTGTCAGGGGTTGCAAGCTTCCACAGGGCTATGGCCACTCGCTTCTGGATACTCAGGGCTGCTCGCATCCGGGTGTCCTGGCGCTTCAGGGCAGGGGACTGCAACTCACAAAGTTCAATGAAAGTGCCCTTACGCATCCGAAAGTTTCGCAGCCACTGGGACTCATCCCAGACCTGCACCACTATGCGGTCCCACCAGTCAGTGCTTGTTTCCCTTGCCCAGAATCGCCGTTCCACAGGATCAACGTGACCCATTGCCACCATGATGTCTAGGGGCCGGGGTCCAGCGCTTTGCGAGAGGTCCATGCCCCTCTCAGAGTTCAAGTACTCCCGGAGCTTCCGTTGCCTCCTCTCCCGATTTCTCTGCATCTGAGTCTGGAAAAGGTGCGCTATAAGGCGCGAGGAGTTGGCAACGGACAGAACATCAGCGATAATCGCGGAGGGCTCCATGCTCACTGTCCTGTGGCATACGAGCTATCAGCTACAGGAAAAGGGCGCGAATTCATTACCCGCCGGCGCTTTCACGTAGGGAAGGCGGAAGTGTGGGTCGAGTGACGAAATGTAAGTATACCGACCCTTGACACAATTTCGTTCCCACAAGGCACTGGGGGCTACACCCAGAATTCCAGTGGGCAGCGGGGACTGCGGGAACTGTGGGATAGCTACCCACAGTGCACCGCTTGCAATGTCGACGCTTGCCCCCTTACTGTGGATTCGGAAATTCGAATTAAGATCCCTGATGTGGATTCGAACAATCGACCTGGCAATATCGGGTTACCAAGTTCGGTTACACAAAAATCGAACTAGTCTCGTAGTGTAGACATACCCTTTGTGATCATCTAGTTTGATCTTCCATATAACACAGGCCATAGAACTTCTTCAAAATAATTCTTAGAGCAGATCTTTTGGCAAAACATCCAATCTGGATTTTATAATGATCAGCGATGAAGAAGCTACCGCAGGGATCGGCAACCTTTGGCGTGTGGCCTGCCAGGGTAAGTCCCCTGGCGGACCAGGCCGGTTTGTTTACCTGCCGCATCCACAGCTTTGGCTGATTGCAGCGCCCACTGGCCGCGGTCCAGGCCAATCGGGGGGCTGCAGGAAGCAGCGGCCAGCACAGAAGAGTCCTCACTTTAGGGTCTGATACTGCAAACTAACTGGCCTAAATGGCCTGTGAGCCACCTATCTTAGGCCCCAATACAACAAGCTGATTTGTACAGGTGGACTTGAGTGGGACTCTGCGTGGGCATATATGGTCCGCTTGCAGGATCAGGGCCTAAGATACTGCCTCTCTTCTGAGGCCAAGCTGCTGCAGCTGTCAGGCTTGGATTAAACAGTGAGCACTCAATGTACTTGCACAGGGCCCCCATCTCTGGAGGACCTCTGACCACTGGCAAAAAAACAAAATAAAACCTAAGTGGTGCTGCGACCCCTAGCACCAGGTTGTAATACCACCTACTCAGATTTGGCCCTGCCGCCCCTCTATCATGATGAAGGGGCAGATGGGCCAAACCTGAGCGACGTAGGGCCATGTGAGTGCAGGGCGGGCCGTAGGATAAAGTGGAAGTAGGCAGCCAGGATTGGGAGGAGCCACCCTAGCCCAGGATGGGAGTGAAGAACTGAGCTGAGCTGGGGTAGGTGGGGAGGGCAGGTTGCCAGTGAGCAGCCAGGAAGGTCCTCGGGGCGGGAGGGGGACTGGAGAAAGTTGTTGTTGGGCTATGGGGTGAGTGGGGAGTATTGGGGAGGTGGGAGTTGAGGGGCTGGGGGAGAATGTGGTGTTGGGGGTTGCAGGGTGAGTTGTGAGAGCTGTGGGGACATAAGAGGTGGTGGGGTTGGGGACCAGAATATTCAGGTTGAATGGGGGATTTGCGGGGCTGTGGCCAGTGGGGTTGAGGTGTTGGGGGCTGCAGTGAGCAGGGTGTATGTCCGGGTGCTGGATTGTGTGTGTGGGCTGTCAGGACAATTGTGGGTGGTGGAGAGTTTTTGAGGTATATGTGGGGTGGAGGGGTATTCGGAGGTCTGTGTGGGGTGGGGTATATATGGGTCGAACAGGCTTTTAAGAGGGTGTGGGAGCGCCCTCTTTAAAGCATTGTGCGCAGTGCCCCCAAAATTCTTTATTCTGAGTCTGGCAGTTGGTGTCTTCTGTTAGGGCTTTTGTGCCTTTGGAATTCACTCCTTCCTTGGTCCATATCACTCAAAGTTGTTAACCTTCAGGATGTGCTGAAAGGTTCCATTTTTACTCTGGCTATGAGGAAGGGACAGATTTGTGAGGCACGGTAGTGGAGGGGACTCTGATGGTTTGGATGTTGTGTTTTTGTTTTGTTTGATAACTTGCTGTGGCTAAGGTATATTTTTGTGAGACCAGCTATGTCTGGGAATCTGTGTTTAATGTGTACAGAGTGTCGAGGGCACCCACAGCTTGGGATGGATGGCTGATATCTCTCTCTTTCTCTCTCTCTCTTAAAAAAAAATTTTTTTTTGGTTGTATACATTCAAATAAATAAATGAATATAGTACTTATTTAAAGTAGTTACTCATACAGGTGAGCAGACCAGGCTATTAGGTCTAGATTAATTCTTAAAAAAAAATAATATATGGCTTTTCAATATGTATATTTTATAAAAATATAAGTTTATTTTGCATTGTGTCACAAATTTCTTTCCTTCCTTTTGTTTCACTTTCTTAGTATATGATGTTATCATTATTACTCAGGAGAGCAAAAGCCTTGTATTTGCTTTAAGTTTTGACGTTTTGAACTGATTGTGCTAATGTGTATATTCTTTCAGGCTCTAGCATGTAGCTCTTGTAGAATATGTAGGTCTGATCAGTATTCCACTTGTGCTGCTTTAAATAAGAAAGGAAGCTTAGAAACATAGTGCAAATACTGGGGGAAATCTGGAGAAGGATAGCTATGCAGAACTATGTATTTGCTGGGAGATGAGATCTCAGAAAAACAAATGTATCAAAAATATTACCTGTATTGAACGCTGATACCACTGCAGAACTACGTAAGGCTGGGGTTGGCCTAAGATTGAGGCCCACGGTTTGAAATTGATGCTAGGAAGATGGAAGACTTTATGGTGCGCTCACCCATACCCTATGTTAATTTGGTGCATTAATTGAATAACATTTCAAGATAATATGAAATCCATGCGTGTAATTATTTATTTGTTGAATATGTATGTCTAAATGATCAGCTGCTCTGGCTTGCAGTATAACAACATTAAAATGAGACACACACTGTGTGGTTTTTTCATGGAAGAAGGTAGTGTGAATCAATGAGAATACTTGGGGTACGTCTATACTTACCCGTCGCGTCGGAGGAGTCCAATCGATCTTCTGGGTTCGATTTATCGTGTCTTGTCTAGACGCGATAAATCGAACCAGGAAGTGCTCCCCCGTCGACGCCGGTAATCCTGCTCTGCGAACGGAGCAGGCGGAGTCGACGGGGGAGCCTGCGCGCCGCGTGTGGACCACAGGTAAGTTCGAACTAAGAGACTTCGACTTCAGCTACGTTATTAACGTAGCTGAAGTTGCGTATCTTAGTTCGACAGGGGGGGTTAGTGTAGACCTAGCCTTACAGTAGTACCTTACATTGGACTATGTGATGTACATATCCTTCCCTACCCTCCCTTAAATCAACATTGTATCTTTGAATATGTAGATGTGCTAATGTCTTCTGTTTTCACTCAAACTCCCACTAAGTAAATACTGAATACGGACCTTAAGGTTTGACCATAAATGTTTTGGATTAGTGCAAATTTTAAATGAGTTATGCGTATGAGCCTATTAACTATAGAAGTACCCACAGACAGATTGATCTTTTGTTTAGTCAGCAGATGCACTGTTATGAAGACAAATAGGGCTTGATGCTGAGAGAGACTGAGTACTCGCTCCCACTGAAGTCAGTGAAAATTGCAGGTGCTCTGCACATTTAGAATTATTCCAAGTGAATGGTTGGATCTAAGAGAGATTAAAGGGAAAGGCTTCATTTCTTTTTTTTTACTAATGATTTGACCAAGAAAAACTTCTTAGTCATACCTAATTAATGTAAAGGAACAACAATACTTGTGTGAAACCAGAAAATCTATTTATTTAGATTATTTTCAAGTGCCTGCCCCTGGTAACTCTATGCGCTTTAACAAATATTTTAAATACATAAAAAACAAAGAATAAAAGCTAAAGAAAATCAAGCAAACTGCCCATACAAGTCAACTCAACTAGAAAATAGTACTTGACTAATAATAATTAATAACGTGTATAACTAACCACCTCAAAACTCAAACCCTGCCTTCATTAAAAGCCCAAGAATGTAGATCAGTGTTGCATAGTGTTCTAAAGGTTAACAAATTCAGGCTCTGTTGGAGCCAAGGGGATAATGAGTTTGAGTTAATGACCCTGCACAGAAAACATGCTGGCACAAGATTCCTCTCCATTTTAAAACCAGTGGCTGCCTATGGCTACAACTTTAGACTACTAAAAAGACTTGGGAAACTGTATTAAGGTTCCCCCCTGAAAGTCAAGGTCACACTATTTTCACCAAGACCATTATTTATTTACTTATTTCTTTAAAGTGCTCTTGGCCAAACCTACTATGAACCTACAAACCTAAGCAGCTAGGCCAAATACCCACAAATTGGTAACCGAAGAAGCAAATCACAGGTGCTGATATGGTTTCTGTCAGCACTTCTAGTTGCTTTTGTTTTGTCTACTAACACTACGTCAATTTTGCATAAACTAAGTCTTAAACACACCCCAATGTGAGTTAACTGTTGGGATGAATTGCTCCACTGCACCATCTGGGTCAGACAAGAGAGAGATGTGAAGCTGGGTGTCCTCAGTATATCTTTTACAGTCCCTCCTATTAGTTTCTTGTCTGTGTGGCGCAGGATATGTGAAGCACATGAAAGAACTCTTAAAGCAGATGAGCAATTGCCCAAACTATCTCTAGGATCTCTGGCAAAGAAAAAGAAAAGAGCCTTGAGTAACTCCACCAAACCCCTTTAGGGATCAGAAATATGCCCACAATACATTTTGATTAATAATATTGTAAGCAATTGACAGACATATGAGACTCCATTATCGTCTTCCATCTCCAAACCAGCACTACCATTGCAGTTTCTGGAATGTACTCAGATCTGAAATCCAATGGGCTGGGGTCAAGACACTTGTTCAATTGCCCCACTGCAACCTTCTTCACCATCTTTCCCCCAAAAGAGGGGATGGACATATTTATAATTAGCAAGACTTTTAGCATCGAGATAGTCATCCTGAGCAGAAACTTCATAATGGATTTCTTAAGGGTAGCAGGCAGCCTGTCCTCCTGAAGGCAAGCGTTGACAGTTTCCACAAAGCGCAGACCAGTGCTTCTTAACTGATCTTCAGCCAGGAAGAACATGAGTCCAGTTCACATTA
This sequence comes from Chelydra serpentina, assembly GCA_037349315.1. Lineage (NCBI taxonomy): Eukaryota > Metazoa > Chordata > Testudines > Chelydridae > Chelydra > Chelydra serpentina. The sequence goes on from JBAIAC010000048.1 coordinate 27,157,223, forward strand.
CTTGAGAGCTTCTAGAATTGCAGTGAGCGATGCCAGCTGAAATTCATGTTTTTTTCCTTGCTGATATGGAAGCAGGCTAGATCTGAGCAATTTATATCCACACAAGAACTTAACAATTCTTTGCGGGGAATAATACTTGGCTCTGTAGCTGAGTGAAAATAATTTGAATGAACTACTAGACTGTCCATCTACAGCAGTCCCACTTTAGGTACTTAGCAAATACCATGGTAGATGTGGTTCACTCTTGAATTATTTTGGGGAAGTTCTTTGGCTTCTGCTATTCAGGAGATCAGACTACATGATCATATTGGTATTTTTTGGTTTTAGAATCAATTAATTAGATTGTCAGATACAGACACTAAATATGAATTTATACTGTGTACAAAACAGTTGTTAAAATAGTGTTTCAAAGTGCTTTTAAGAATACAGTTTTAATTTTTTATGCAATTGTCTTTTTTTCAATATGTGTCTGATTTATGAGTTCTGATTGTGTAAACCACATTGTGAAAAAGGCAAATGCAATCCCAGGATGTGTTAGTCAAGGTATTTCCAGTTGAGATAGGGAAGAATTAATCCCATTGTCCAAAGCATTGGTAAGACCTGGTCTGGAATACTGTGTATAATTCTGGTCACCCATGTTCAAGAAAAATGAATTCAAAATGGAGCAGGTATAGAGAAGAGCTGCTAGGATGATCAGGGGAATGGAGAGTATCTTATGAGAGGAAACTAAAAAAGTTTGGCTCGTTTAGCCTAGCAAAACGAAAGCTGAGAGGGGATGTGATTGCTCTCTATAAATACCTTGGGGGTGGGGGTGAATAAGGAGGAAGAGAAGAAGAGCTATTTAAGGTAATGGACACTGTTGGCACAAACTGGCTATGAACAAATGTAGACTAGAAGTTAGAACAAAGTTTCTAGCAGCAGAGGAGTAAGGTTCTGGAATGGCCTTCCAATAGGAGTAGTGGGGGCATTCAGCCTAACTGGTCAAGATAGAGCTTGATACGTTTGTGAACAGCATTGTGTGATGGGGTTGCCTGCACTAGCAGGGGACTGGATTCAGTGACCCGTGAGGTCCCTTCCAGTCCTATGCTCCTATAGTTAGGATGTAATCTTGCATGATTGACAAAGAGATTATAACATAATATTGCATGAGCCTGGGAAATCTTATTTGACACAATGTTTTTTTCTGGTATTACTATTACAGAAAAACTTGTATTAGACATTTAAATAGACTTAACTAATTATGGAAAAGTTGTGGGTTGCATACAATTCTTTCCCCATGACCTTTGAATTTTATAATTTTTTTTGTATGTGGCCAATTAAAACATGACAAAAAATATAACATTCTTCAAATGTCCAGCAGCTGGGATATAGAAATAATGATCCAGCACCCTAAAATCAGAAATTAGAGGTGGAAAAGACCCAGTGCCATAGATCATCTAGTCCATCTATCTCAACAGGATTGTTCCCTGCAATACATCTGCTAATGCTTTATTCCTTAGTTGATTTAGTAGCCTACTGATTCATTGATTAAGAATGAAAATCACTAACTTACTGACTTTCCGGTGCCATATTCTGCCTTGGGATATGAGAAAATGGCTTTCTTTTACTCCAGGCAGAACTTTATGGGCCCTGTCTTCCCTGTTCTCATGAAGAAGAGAAGCTCTTCACACAAGAAAATTGTTCAGATCCTTTTTCTGTCATTTGGCACCTCTGGTCCCCTCCTCTTAAGCTGCCTCTTGTAATCTTATACACAGGGACTTGGCTTCAAGCACTGGGGATTCACCTCAATTATGTGTCTTACCTCCGTGCACATAAAATTGTGAACTAAGTAAATTTCTTCATGATAACTCATAAAAGGCTCAACTTACTGAATAAATTTTATCTAACTATACTTACAGTACTTGCTGTCTCCTCCCTGCTTCATTATTAGGTGGTTTGGAGGAGGAAGGGTAAAGCAGCAATATTAATTGATTTCTTCTAAAATAAACAAAAATCTGTCAAAACCTGCTTTGTGTTGTACTTTCCTATTAGATGCCCATGTGAGGTTCCAGCTGAAGTCAGAGAGAGACACTCTCGCACAACCAAGAGCAGATTTTGGTAATGGAAGGTCAAGGAGATTAAGGCAAATATCACTATTGTTTCAGTAATAGATTACTACACCTCTGCAGAGCAAAACTGCACCAGCTCTGCTCTGAAGATACTGGGAATGGTGGATGCTCAGTATGTCTCAAGAAGAGCCTAACACCTGGCAGCACTGGGCCTTAGAGTGTATAGAGGTTAATATGTTAAATTTGTTTTGACTTGTTCTCTGTGTAGAAATTAGCTAAAATAAACATCCAAGTATGCATTTAAGATTTTTTTTGTTCCCTAGGCAGCAGGAGCAATCCGTCCTCTCGTCTCTACTGTTGTTGCTTCCTCTGCAGATGGTTCCTTAGACCATTCACTAGAACGTGCCCGGTACAGAGCAAGTGAAATGCCTCAGGCTTTCCTATTTGATATAATCTATCAAGCATATCATCAGGTAAGAATTTGGGCTTTTCAAAACACAAGCTCACTTTCCCTCCCTCAGTGTATGTTAAAGGAAAATAATTCACCTTGTTTGGTTTTTCTGAAAATTATCGTTGAAATTTCTATAAATCTATCCCAGATTATATGAGACTGTATGTAAATCATTTCAGCGTAGTCTCCTAATGACAATGTTTCATAATATTTTATAATTTTTTTACTATGATCTGCATACTAATGACAATTCATAGAATCTCAGGGTTGGAAGGGACCTCAGGAGGTCATCTAGTCCAATCCCCTGCTCAAAGCAGGACCAACCCCAACTAAATTCTTATCATCTGTTCAATTTATACTGTTATCAAACTGCCAAATACAAATGTGATTCCTGGGTTTTAGGTGACAAAGAAAATCATTATCTATGCCTAATGGTACATGATGAAATATGTATTTTGTATATTATGAGCCATATTCTCTGATGGTGTAATTCCAGTATAGTCAATGGAATTATACCAGAAAGAATTTAGCTATTCATGTATTTTACCAACGTGTCTCTCTTCCTTTGTGCATTAATGTATCATTAAACCGGTTTAAATTAATGCTACAAGCCAGAGTTTGAATTAAGAGTCCAGTAACCCAGAACACTCACAAAAATCAGCAATTACAGTTATTTAATTTAACTTCCTCTTACTTTCTCTCTATCTTTGCGGTAATCTGTGTTCCATATTCTCCTATTTTCCCATGACACATTGACCTCTTCCACTTCATGGGTGAAGATGACTCAAGCAAAGCACTCGTCTACTCGAGGATTAAGGGCCTGATCCAGAGCCCATTGGAAAGATTCCCATTGTTTTAGGTCTTGATTCAACAAAGTACATAAGCTAGTGGACTAACATGCTTAAAGTTAGATATATGTTAAGTATCTTAATGAATCAGTGGAGTAAGTGGTGGGACTTTGTGGAGGCAATCCTCTGTGTGAGTAGTGTAATAATGGACAGTGGGATATGCTAAAATATTGGAAGATATTAATTTTTCAAATATCAGTTAATGTATGTGAAATTATAAAATATTCCGTGCATCACAGTAAATTATCAGATTCACTAGATACATTGATTAATGACTGATCATGATACATATGTGAATACAATCTCTGTTTTAACTTTCCATATATAATATAATTAACCGTATTGCATTATAACACCATCTTTATTGAACTGAAAAATTTTGGGCAGGAGATTCTAATGAAACCTTAACTGTTTCACCATTATCCCCTTTGATGTTTTCTTTCGTTTGCCTCACCCTACACTCAGAGTTTACTGGAAGCACTCCAAACTCTAATCTCCAGGCTTCACTTCCTCTTCACATATCAACTTGTGGGGAGTTGCCTATCATCCAGGGATCTCCAAGGTCGGTGCCTAGGAGCATGAGATTTCTTCACTTGCCAGGAATTTTTTCAGTGCACTAGTGTGTAAAGCATGCTACTCCATGGTTGAAAAGCCGAATCTGTTACAAATCCTTTGCAAGAATAACAACCTGTGTTGTGAAATATTTTGAGTCTTAGATGAAGCTTACGACCCCCTATATCATCACTCCCATTTATCTACCGTGAATGAAATAAAGTATTTATTCCACATGAAATCTACATGAAAAGGATGTTACCATTGCATTGATAAACTCTCAAAATTCAGGAGATATCACTCTCCCCTCATGAATATCTGTTGTGACTGGTTTTAATGACATGGCCATATACTATTTCTCAAAAAATACTGTATAATATTGTACTCTATTTTTCTAGGGTTAGGTTGTGGATACCCCATGTGCAGGTACACTAGAGAGCTGGGAAGGGTGTAAAAGAGCTTTGCTGTCCCTCCACTGCATTGTTCAATGGCCAGCCATATTTGCAATCCCTGTGTTCTTCTGTACCGGGAATGCTCCCACCTAGAGTGTGCACTTCTCTCCCCTTGCAGGAGCAAAACTCTAAAAGGGGGCACTGAGGAACCAGGGCTATGGTCCCTTCCCCACACCCGTTGCATTGGCTATATACTGTTCATCCGAAGGGATGATGCAACATGCACAAATGCTCTATGATTTGGAGTTCTGGAAAAGAATACACTTCACTAAAACTTCTTAAATATTTCTGGTCGTAGGTGGTAGTGGTTGTTATTATTTATTTGTACTGCAATAGCACCTAAGGGCTCCAATCAAGGATCAGGGCCCTGTTTGTGCTAGGAACTATACAAACAGATAACAAAAAGATAGCTGGTGCCCTTACAATCTAACTGTAGAAGAGCTTTTTGTAGGGTCTGGAGAGAAGATAGCTAAAAGTGCTTTACAAACCTTCGCAAAAAATCTCATGAAGAACGTAGCTATCATTACACCATTTTACAGATACAGAAAGAGAAGTTAAATGTCTTGTCCAAGATCACACAGCAGGTCAGATGGCAAAGCTGGGAATGGAGTCCAGCTCTTCTGTGATCTGCATACTAGACTATGCTCTTACTCTGTGTAGAAAACACAATAGTGACCTTTATGAGATAACACCGGGAACCAGTTGAAGGCCACTTTCACCTTTACTGCTTCCCCAGGTTTCCCAGCTGAATATATGTGTGCTGTTTTATTTTTTGTCTGATATTGTACATCATTTTTTGCACGTAGGATCTCATTTTAGTGTTTGCTCATGTCTCTCTCATTTCTCTATGTACATTTTCTATTACTGTTCTTTCCACAGAGGTATTTGCATCTTCTCTCAATTTGTAACATGTGAATCTCATTAATAGGCTATTTTACTTGCCCTTCTAGATCATTAATGAAGATATTAAATGAGATTGTATCTAACCCACCAATCCCTAAATAAATAAATATATTTGAAATGAAATAAATAACTAGAAATGCCAACAAACAGTAATTTGACTGGCTAGGGTTTCAGATATCTAATTTGTATTTTGGAAAAAAAGAGCTATTTTTCTTCATGTGGCTGAGATGTGCGCATTCCCATTGCTCACTGAAACTGGAAAACTTTTGCTTAGCGGTATCTGTAGGGACGCCACTTGTGCCCTATGGCCCTTAGCTCCTCCCGTAGCTATTTAAAGGCAGCACTGTAGCGACATCCCACCTGTCCACCCCTTCAGTTCCTTTGCACTGAATGTCAAGAGTAGAGACTCCGATACAGACGGGTGGAGAGTGGGTCGTGGAATACATGTCTGCACCCACATCTCAAAGAGAGAAGACATTTGAGTCTTTCACATTTTTACTAGAGGAATGCAAATTATTGAAAAATAATTGCTTAGTCTCCTGGGAAAATAATGTAAAAAATTCTTTTAAAAATTATGACAATACAAACAACTATATCAGCGGTGTCCAAATTTTTGAGCCTCTGGGCAAAACATATTTCTGAAAGGTCAAAAGGTTACAATCAATGCTTTGGGGCATATTTCCTGTCCTGTTCTTCTCCCTTTGCACCCTTTCCCCTTAACTACCTTGTTTTTTTGGGTGGGGGGAGAGTCATCCTTGGCTAGATGCTTCTCAGGCTTACGCAGAGCCAGTCAGCTCCTATGCTGTTTTCCCTGGGGTTCCTACTGTCCAACAGGAAAACTGGCAATGGAGCCATCAGAGGTACTCTCTCTTATCCCTTTCCTTTGATGCAGCAAGTAGCCAAGGGACATGCAACAAGGAAGTGACAGCTGTTCAGAGCGATCCCAGCTCACATGCGAGCAGCACTTAGGGCTTCAGGGGAAGCAATGGGAGTCAGTTGATCAGAGAACTCCTATACCTCTTCCCCACAATGATGGGGCTGATTCAAACACTTCAGTTTAAAAATCACAGAGAACAAATTTTGAAATCATAATTATACATTTCTTCTTAACACAGGTGCCCTCAAAGGCCACAGATTTGACATAACTGAGTTATATACAATATTTTGTGATAATCCCATTATACCTATTCATATATTATAGGTGAAAGAGGCAGCAACAGCTACAGTTAAGAATGCCTAACATTTTCCAGGATAAGCCTCTATTTTCAGTTGTTTATTGCTTTGCCAAGTGTTAGCCATTTGGTCTGAAATTTTACATGTTCGCTCTCTGCCTCAGAGTGAATTTATTTTGCAAAGTTTCAGCAAAAATAGCGTAGTCATTTCTGAAAACAAGGTTAGGGGAAAATATGTATGTTTTATTTGTTTAAAAAATTCCATCTGCTTTATTGAACTGTTCTAATGTCATCATCCCTTATAGCTGGAACTTGAAATTTGTCAGGGAGGTACCTTTTGCTGCCCTAATGAAAATCCATTGAGATTTGTCTAAATTAGAAGCCTCTTTGTGTGCACCATGTGCATATAGTCAGTGGAGCTTTTTGCTCCAGCCCTAGAATGCCCACTCCACTGGGTGTGCTCCCAGGCCTCACTCAGCTTTCTGCATGGTGCAGAGTTAGAGTTCTAGATGGGGCAGAAACACAATGACTTCCTCCCCTCCAAGTGCATTATCCCCATGGACTAGATCATAGGGTCTCGTGCCCTTTCCATATTACTACATGCCGTCGTTAGCTACAGTATCATATACTTTTTTTTTTCATTCAGTGCACTTGGAGGTCAGTGACTTGAGGCAGGGAACTGGAAAAAGAGAAAGAACTTGCTTTTGTGTTTGCAGCACTGGACAGGGACTCAGGACCAACTGGGTTACATTCTTTGCTCTGCCTTAGACATTCTCTGTGATGTTGGGTAAGACACTGTACTGTAATGTATACATGCAAGGAGACTAAATTATTGTTGCCTAGGCAACCTTAATTCTGGCATTTCCTAACTTATTAGGTTAATACAAATGGAATTCCTGTTTTTAGGAACAGACGTTTATTCTATCTGTATCAGCCCCCAGGGAATTCAGAAAACTAGAAGTGTTAATTATAAATCCACCCTTTCCAAGGATAGCCAAAGAAGTCTTATTTCTTAGACCAGACTTGTTCTTTTTTGCCTAAGGTAGTTTCAGATTTCCGTTCAGATTTTTAAATTAAACTAGGAGCCAATATCCAAAGAATCCTCCTGAAGTATGAAAAGAAAGATGGTACATCATTTAGTGGAAGTTAGGCATTCCCTAGAGCAACATCTTAAGAGGAATTAGAGTATCAGGAAGTCAAGTAGACTATCTGTTTCCTTCCATCAGATTATGCTAGGACTGATTTCTGTACAGACAGATTGTGCAGTGCATAGAAGCCCTTTGTATTTAGTAGTAATATAAAACATCATGTTATGTCATGTCACATTATTGTAACAAAGTAGCAGAACATTATGTAGAAAAGGCTGAACTACACATTTCATACTGTGCTGTGTCAAGGTTAGGTGTTCATAATCTAGGTATATTTATCAAGGTGGGATAGTTGTAAACAGATACAGAGACTTGCTTTCCTGGCAAGGGGACAGCTAAGGACAGAAGTGGAATAGCAGGAGAGCCTGAACAAAGTCTAGAGAGGTGTCCGCAATAAGAAATTGGGAGAAGACACAGCTAACTGCTAGTGGACCAGCATTGACAAGCTGAATGCCTTCTAGGAGGCAGGAAGTACATGTAGATGATGGGGAGTAGCAGATTTCAGAGGGTTGTAGTGTAACAACACTGCAGTGTTTTTTTTGTATAAAGAAGCCTCTGCTCTCCATTAAAGGGGAGTAGTGGAGTTAATTAATATGTTCCTCTTTTAAGGGGACAATTTCTATTTGAAAATCACACTTCCATCTGAAAAGGTTGTATCTGTTTTACAAGTAATCCCTATTATTTATTAGACCTGAAAGAGCTTAAAATAAAAACAGCTTCTCTATTTTTTGGGGTTTATACTTAGTGCATTTGACTTAGTGCACTGTTTTGTTGATGGTGGACTTTCCCTGGCACTGCAAGAGGGTTTTTTATCAGTGATCACAACAGCAAAGCTGTAAGTGAAGCTGAAATAGACCAACCAAGAGGTAGGAGTGTGCACTGAGACAGGGTTAGCCCTGAGCCTGTTTAAGAGTGTTGCTCTCAAGCCTGTCCACAAGACCCTTGTAAACAGCAGTGTGGAGCAAAATCAGTTTCCATGTACTGAATTAATTCATCTCCTGTTCATGTCCCTCCTCCAGCCAGCACAACCCACTTTTCGGGCAGTGGTGGCAAACACACCTGGCTCAGGGGAGTTTGCAAAACCTGCCTGCATACACAAGGACCTCTAATTATAAGCAGACAAAATTATATAATGTCAGGAAGAACCATGCAGATACTTAAATGCCATATCCTGTGAAGCAGATGTTCTTCTGGAATAGAAGAACTATTACAAGGGTGTCCACAGAATTTGGGGATGGGATGGAGAGAAGAGAAATTCTGCAAACTGTTCAATCAGAGCTGTAGCTCAACCAGTCTTTTCAAAGACTAACAATTTTCTTGTGTAGCAGATCTCTGGGGATTATGCAGGGAAGAGTTGGTTGGAAATACGAAAGGAAGTTGGCTATTGCTAGGTCCACTTTAGTAGTAGTTACTCATAGATTTGCCTTTTCAGAACGTAAATGAGTATAGTACATCTTGAAGGGGAATAGGGTTTTTCTCTTTAAACATGTATGAAGCATTTTAGTATCCTCTGTTGTAGGAAGTGAAGTCAGCTCCAGCAGTTTACTAATATTTTGGCATAGGTCAGGCAGGTCCTTTCAGGCAAAATATCTAGATTGATTCTGGGACTTCCTGTGGGTGCTGTCTTCGCTGAAGAAATCAATGTCTGTTAAATTAACATTGCCTGCAACAACTGAGATTAAGTGAAAGTAGTAAACTAATTGTTAACTAAGACTTGGAACTTAGGTACTCCAAAGGCCTATACCAGTTAGGGTAATACTATCAGTAGGATCTGAAGTAAGTGGAAATATATTTTATCATGATTGGAGGGAAGCATTGATGACACACATAATAAGCTCTTTTTGTTATTTTTAATGTAGCTGTTCGGAAGGGAGATAGTAACATCCAGTCATGGTCAGTAAGGAGGTGGAGTGTGACAGAATTGAGTTTGTGAATAATGGGGAAACCCACTTTCCTCTATGTAGACATTTTGTAATTCATTGTGGTCTTTCTGAAGAACCTTGGACTGCTGACATTCTCCTTGTCACCTGAAGTTGTGGCTGTGGAGTAGCTAAGGATTATAACATGTCAGACTGTTGCAGATAATGGTTCAGAGACTTGGCATAAATGACAGTCTAACAAGGCCAGGTTACATGCTTCATCATGGGAAGCAGTTATTGATTTTCTTCTTAGTCTTTTTCTATTTGTTTTTGTTGTTCCTTTAAAAAAAAAATAGGAATGATGTAACTAAACTAGGAAATGCAAGCTAAGAAAAAATCTGGAAAGGGTATGTGGGAGCTCAGGGTACGTCTACACTACAGAATTAGGTCGAAATTATAGAAGTCGATATATTAAAACCCGAATTAATGGAATCGATTGTGTGTGTCCCCACTAAAGAGCGTTAAGACCATGAGGTCGATTGTCTGTGTCCACAGTAGCGAGAGTAGCATCGACCTTCGAAGCATTGCATTGCGGGTAGCTATCCCACAGTTCCCGCAGTCTCCGCCGCCCATTGGAATTCTGGGTTGCGATCCCAAAGCCTGATGGGGCAGAAAAAAATGTCGCTGGTGGTTCTGGGTACATGTCATCAGGCCATCAAACGTCCCTCCCTCCCTCCTTGAAAGCAATCTTTTTCGCGCCTTGTCTGCGTGCTTTCCATGTTTGCTACAGAAGGCTGCTCAGCTCACAATTACCGTACATCTCCAGCGTACGCCTTCACATTAGGTCTAGTGGAGATTCAGTCACGGTATAATACGGGCAGAGGGATAGCTCAGCGTTCTGAGCGTTGGCCCGCTAAACCCGGGGTTGCGAGTTCAATCCTTGAGGGGGCCATTCCGCCTGAGGCTGGTAGTCGCGGGACTGCACAGCATAAGCTCCTTGCCTTCTAGCTGCAGATCGTGCAATATGCCATAAATGGTTGTGGTCGCGGGACCATATAGGAGAAGCTCCTTGCCTTCTAGCTGCAGATGGTGCAATATGCCATAAATGGTTGTGGTCGCGGGACCATACAACAGAAGCTCCTTGCCTTCTAGCTGCAGATCGTACAATATGCTTGACATTACAGTGCTCCTGGCCGGGGGCGCTTTTTTACGTTTTCTTTAAGGGAGATCCAGCACTGCCTGGAACACGGGCAGAGGGATAGCTCAGCGGTATGAGCGTTGACCCGCTAAACCCGGGGTTGCGAGTTCAATCCTTGAGGGGGTCAGGAGAGCTTATTGTACCATCTGCAGCTGGAAGGAAAGGCGCCTAACCCCTGCTCACGGCATATTGTACTATCTGCAGCTAGAAGGAAATGAACCTAACCCTTGCTCCCCCCTCCCTCCGTGAAAGCACCTGAGGGGGGAGCGAAAAATCCTTTCGCGCCTTTTTTCGTGCGGGCGCCATATTGCTGCCACCATTGTTATCCACCCGCCGCTTCTGCTCCCACTCTGCTGTCCTGCAAACAGCGTACCAGGGGAAGCATGGAGCACGATCAGATCACCGCAACTGTTATGGCTGTTATGAACACCACGCGCATTGTCCAGCAGTATATGGAGATTGAGAACCCGGAGCTGCTAGAGCAACGGGAGGTGAGGACGGGACAGCATCAGCCTGAGGAGAGTGATGAGGACATGGACACAGACCTCTCTCAAAAAAGGCCCCCCCGCAAGGTGGACATCATGGTGGTAATAGGGCTCGTTGATACAGTGGAACGCCGATTCTGGGCCCGGGAAACAAGCACAGACTGGTGGGACCACATAGTGCTGCAGGTCTGGGATGAATCCCAGTGGCTGCGAAACTTTCGCATGCGTAAGGGCACTTTCATGGAACTTTGTGAGTTGCTTTCCCCTGCCCTGAAGCGCCAGAACACCAAGATGAGAGCAGCCCTCACAGTAGAGAAGCGACTGGCGATAGCCCTGTGGAAGCTTGCAACGCCAGACAGCCAGACGTCAGTCGCGAATCAATTCGGAGTGGGAAAATCTACAGTGGGGGCTGTTGTCATGCAAGTAGCCAGGGCGATCACCAAGCTGCTTGTACCAAGGGTTGTGAGTCTGGGAAATGTGCAGCTCATACTGGATGGCTTTGCAGCAATGGGGTTCCCGAACTGTGGAGGGGCGATAGACGGAACCCATATCCCTATCTTGGCACCGGACCACCAAGCCAGCGAGTACATAAACCGAAAGGGTTACTTTTCAATAGTGCTGCAAGCACTGGTGGATCACAAGGGGCGTTTCACCAACATCAACGTGGGATGGCCGGGAAAGGTACATGACGCTCGCATCTTCAGGAACTCTGGTCTGTTTCAGCTGCTGCACCAAGGGACTTTCTTCCCAGACCAGAAAATAACCGTTGGGGATGTTGAGATGCCCATAGTTATCCTTGGGGACCCAGCCTACCCCTTAATGCCGTGGCTCATGAAGCCATACACAGGTAGCCTAGACAGTAGTCAGGACCTTTTCAACTATAGGCTGAGCAAGTGCAGAATGGTGGTGGAGTGTGCATTTGGCCGTTTAAAAGCAAGATGGCGAAGTTTATTAACTAGGTTAGATCTCAGCGAAACCAATGTTCCCATTGTTATTACTGCTTGCTGTGCGCTCCACAATATCTGTGAGAGTAAGGGGGAGACGTTTATGGCGGGGTGGGAGTTTGAGGCAAATCGCCTGGCCGCTGGTTATGCGCAGCCAGACACCAGGGCTATTACAAGAGTACAGCAGGGTGCGTTGCGCATCAGGGAAGCTTTGAAAACAAGTTTCATGAATGGCCAGGATGCTGTGTGAAAGTTCTGTTTTTCCCCACTAATGAAAAGCCCCGCCCCTTCATTCGCTCTACTTCCCTTTACCCAAACCGCCCTGCCCTCCCCCCCTCGATCACCGCTTGCAGAGGAAATAAAGTAATTCTTGCTTAAAAATCATGCATTCTTTATTAATTCGTAAAACACAGAGGGGGGACTATGGTGGTAACTGACACTGTCTCCCGGGATAGGTGGTGGAGGAAGGGAAGCACCAGGATGGGTGGTGGAGGAGGGGATGAGGGAAGGACAAGGACACACAGCACTTTAAAACTTATTGAATGGCAGCCCTTTCTTGCTTGGACTGTTCTCTTGGCTTGAGTGGCTGGGAGCACGGAGGCCACCCAAACGCGTTCTTGGGCGTCTCGGGGATGAGGTTATGGGACTCGGGAAGGAGGGCTGTTGGTTACACAGGGGCTGTAGCGGCGGTCTTTGCTCAGGCGGCCTTTCCTGAACCCTACGCCTGTCCTCAGCCATAAGCCGGAGGATTTCCGTTTGATCCTCCAGTAGCCTCAGAATTGCATCCTGCCTTCTCTCTGCACGTTGATGCCGCTGTCTCTCTTCATCGCGCCACCTCTCCGCGCGATCAAATTCTGCCTTCCTGGACTCAGACAGTGTCTGCCTCCACGCATTCTGCTGGCCAGCCTCAGAGTGGGAGGATTCCATGAGTTCGGAGAACATATCGTCTCGACTCCTTTTCTTTTTACTTCTTATCTTCGCTAGCCTCTGGGATGGTGATGAAAGGGGTGGCGTTGAAACATTTGCAGCTGTGGGAGGAAGCAAACGGGATACAAATGTAAAAGACACATTTTGTTTGAACAAAACATTACATATCACATGTGCATTTTGTCCAAGGTTGCACTGGGCCTCTTATATTGAGGGTCTGCCGGTTTGCTGTGAGAGATCACACAAGCAGGTCCGGCGGGCAACAGAATTCGGCTTGCAGACAGCCATGGTAAGACACTCTATAGGCTTCTTTAAGCTTCACAACAGGCGGGAATGTTTTCAAACAGCAACCCCCTCATTTCCCATAACAAACATCCCGTGGGCTGGCAATTTAAAACAAATAGGTTAGCAATTGAAAAGTTAGGGGGGCGGCGGTTTTCGGGTTAACATGCAGGGAGAACCTAATCGCCCCCCCCCCCACACACACACCCAGGCAAGATGTTCGCTGTGCCCCCTCCCCCCACCGCGTGGGTCACAGCGGGGAAGATTTCCGTTCAGCCACAGGCAAACAGCCCAGCAGGGACGGAGCCCCTCTGAATGCCCCCGTACTAAAATTCCCCTATTTCAACCAGGTTCCCATGAATGATATCACTCTTCTGAGGATAACACACACAGATAAAGAAAGGATGTTGCTTGAATGCCAGCAAAAACCGGGACCGTACGCCGCCATGCTTTGCAAAGCACTGATTCCAGACTACGTGCTGCTTGCCTGGCGTGGCAGAGTGTGTTACCACGGAGCACAGGATAAGGCTGCCCTCCCCAGAAACCTCTTGCACAGGCTTTGGGAGCACATCCAGGAGATCTTTCTGGAGATGTCCCCGGAGGATTTCTGCTCCATCCCCGAACATGTTAACAGACTTTTCGAGTAGCTGTGGCTGTACTGGCCACGAATTAATCATTAAACACGCTTGCTTATAAAACATGTATTAATTAAACAGAGGTACACTCACCAGAGGTCCCTTCTCCTGCATCGAGCATGCCTTGGGAGGGTTCGAACTGTACTGGCTCCAGGGAGAGAAAGAGTTCCTGGCTGTCGGGGAAAAGGGCTTCTCCGCTTCCTTGCTGGGTCTGTGTGCTGTTTTCAGCATCATTATCATCATCAGGCTCCTCTGTGGGTTCTGATGATCCATATACGGAGTCAAACCACATGGGAGGGTCTGTGCTGGCTGCACCTCCTAGAATGGCATGCAGCTCATCATAGAAGCGGCATGTCTGGGGCTGTGACCCAGAGCGGCTGTTTGCATCTCTGGTTTTTTGGTAGGCTTGCCTGAGCTCCTTAATTTTCACGCGGCACTGTTGCGCGTCCCTGTTGTAGCCTCTGTCCTGCATACCCTTGGAGACTTTGGCATATGTCTTGGCGTTTCTTCTTTTGGACCCTAGCTCTGCTAGCACGGTTTCGTCTCCCCAAACAGCGATCAGATCGAGTACCTCACGCTCGGTCCATGCTGGAGCTCGTCTTCGGTTCTGGGACTCCATCATGGTCACCTCTGCTGATGAGATCTGCACTCACCTGCAGCTCACCACGCTGGCCAAACAGGAAATGAAATTCAAAAGTTCGCGGGGCTTTTCCTGTCTACCTGGGAGGAGCATTCGAGCTCAGACCGCTGTCCAGAGCGGTCAGCTGTTGCACCGTGGGATAGATTTAGGAGGCCGATACTGTCGAATTGCGTCCTCACTAAGCCTACATCGATTCGGCAATATCGCTTTAAGCGCTAATTCTCTCGTTGGGGGTGGAGTGGCGAGATCGATTTTAAGAGCCCTAGAAGTCGATGGTAAGGGCTTCGTCATGAGGACGGGTGCACGGATCAATCGAAATAACGCTAATAAATTCGACCTAAACTCGTAGTGTAGACCAGGGCTTAGAAGTCAGTGCTGCTCACACTTTTTGTGAGACTGTGGTGCTAAATGGTGTCTTCATATTCACATTTCAAACATTCTGTAGCTCCATTGGTCACTCATGCCTATTCAAATATGATCCATTGGGCTGGAGGTTGACGTCCACTCAGACAAAAAGGATACTTAAATCTTTGCTTGAAATCCTTTTGGTTGTGAATTGATTGTGTGGAGTAAAGATGTTTGTAAAAGCAATGAAAATAGTATTGAATCACATTAAGTTATACATTAAGGTGAGGTAGATGGACAGATTTAACCATAGTCAATAATGAGTCATGATGCAAGGAGGATTTTTTTTTTTCAAGGAGAACTTGGACCGATATTTATAGCAAACATATTGCTTCCATAAAGATGATCCGCTACAGTAGTGACGTTAGTCAACCTCTATGAATCCATTCCATATGTATTTGAGAATCACGATATGTTGTGTTACAGCTTAGGATACATGTGCATTTTGAGCTGGAGGTGCACAGTCCAGCTCAAGTAGACATATTTGCGTTAGCTCTGATTGAGCTAGTGCATTAAAAGTAGAATAGACATCATGGCGTGAGCAGTGGCTGCCTTGAGTACGTACGTACCTCGCATCTTGGATGGGTACATACTGTGATAGCTAGGCCCTATGGACGCTCATGCTCCCGCAACCTCACATTACTTTTAATATGCTGTCTCAGTCAGAGCCTCTGTGGGTATGTCTCCTTGAGCTGGAATTTACAGCTGTAGCTCAAAATTTAGATGATAATAGCACTTTTATTTTACTACACTAATATGTATTTGTGGGCTGTCCTGCCTTTCCTCAACTCTATTATGGAACACAATGATGGTGCATCAAAAATGACTAATGAATTGCCCAGGAACTTGGTAAAATCAGCTAATATATTTAGAAATATACTCAATATATATATAGTTGTACAAGCCAACCAAATAACAAACAAAGCAATGCTGGATTCTTTCTAACATGGAGTCCTCGATGTACACTACTTCCATCCACTTACAAAATATAATCAGTAATTATATTGTTATGTTTGAAAAACTTAATTTTATTTTTATTGCTCTACTTATATTTGTGTTATGTTTCTGGCTGCTTTTCAAGTATTCTGACGCATCCCAGAGGGTTATTTATGTGTGTAACACTTTTTGCCTTTTAGATTAATAAAGTGCTGGATTTTAATCATTGCTCTCTCAAAGGTGTTTTTAGAATATGGAAGTACTCATTCTCTCTCTAAAACAGAATATTTAGTGGTATAGTAAAGTGGCATGGGTTCATTTGAGTTTGCAAAAGTATCCCGCATCACTGGATCTTCCACAAACATGAGAATCTGTATAGACTATAACATTTGGTGGCATGATAATGTAAAGTTGGGGAATATGTATAGGTAAGCCCCTGGCGGGTCGAGACAGTTTGTTTATCTGCAGCGTCTGCAGGTTTGACCGATTGCAGCTCCCACTGGCTGAGGTTCGCCATCCCAGGCCAATGGGGGCTGCGGAAAGCGGCGGCCAGCAGTGCACATCTCTGTTTATAGTTGCATTTTGAGACCTATCAGTTAGAAAGTTTTAAATCGATTTAATGTGTGCTATGTTAATTTTATATCGTTTCAGTATTTTAATAAAAATGTCTCGGGGTACCAAGTTGACTGCCTACAGAGGTCTAAGTATATGATGTCAACACAACTACTTTTAATCAATCAAACTTGTAATCTCATAAAAAATAGATATCAACATGGGTTTATGGAAAACAGATCCTTGAAAGTATGTTGATTTGCATTAATTACATGACCCTTATTTAGTTATTTATTATTCAAATCTCATATCAGCTGCTCCATTATCTTGCCTGGGATTGATGTCAGACTGCCAAGTCTATAATTACCTGGGTCATCCTGTTTACCCGTTTAAAAATTGTCACAACATTAGCTTTCTTCCAGTCTTCTGGAACTTTCCCAATTATGCAAAATGTATTGAAATGAACATTAATGGTCCAACGAGCTCCTCCACCAGCTCTTATAAAACTCTTGGATGCAAGTTATCTGATTAAAAAATGTTTATCTTTAGCAGCTTCTGTTTAACATCCTCAAGGGATACTAGTGTGATGGAAAAAGTGTTATCATCACCATGTGGTGAAACTATAGCATCTGTTTTTTCCCCCCTAATACAGAACAGAAATATTTATTGAACACTTCTGCATTTTCTGGATTATTATTGATAATTATCCCATTTCCATATAGTAATAGACCAGTACTATTGTCAGGATTCCTTTTGTTCCTAATATTTTTTTTTAAAACTCCTTTTTATTGTTTTTAACTCTACTAGCCATAAATTTCTCCTTGTGTCCCTTGGCTTCCCTAATCAATTTTCTACAATTTCTAACTTCTGATTTACATTAATTACTAACAACTTCCCTGTTCTTCCATTTGTTATTTTATTTTACAGCTGCCATCACTACCCTTGAAGCCCAGGTTGTGTTTTAACCAGCATAGCCTTCTTCCACTATTGTGGCTTTTTGAGCATCTAGTAAGGTATTCCTAAATTATTCTAAATTATCATTTTAATTTTTCTGATTAAATACTTCCTCCTAGCTGATTTGGCTCATAATTGGTTTCAGCTTTGTGAAATTGGCCTAGGATATATATTATTGGTTTGGGCTTCATTCTACTTGCACTTTATAAATGTGATCAAGACATGATCACTTATACCTAAGCTACAATTAATTTTTAGTTCAGTTGTCCATGGGCAGCTAGGACTTCAGATATGATTATTTGACAAGAAAACATAGTTTTTCTGTTTTGGGGCTGTAACACTCATTCTCTCATATGAAATAGGGTTGCTGATTTATCTAAAAGCATTTTCTGTATTCTGCTTGTTCTGTTTGTGTTCAGTGTTTTCTTGTTTTTTTGCGTGTTTAATGCTACTCACACAGACTTCTCTGCTTGGACTGCCCCAGGTTCCATTCTTTTTCATGGAGAATTTTGAAAGTTTTGTTTTTCATTCCAAATCAGAATAAAACCAGATTTTGAACAATCTGAATCCTTCACAAAACACGTCTTTTTCCATCCAGTTCTTGTCTGATACTCACTGACTCCTGCTCAGGTATAGCCCATCGGCAGGCTTGATAATAAATCTAACTTTTAGTATGCATTTTTGACACTTTCCTAAGAGATTTACAGTTGCCTCTCCTGACATATTTTGCCCACATAGCTTTTCTCTTTGTCCTGGGCTGTTGAGTAATAGGATTTTTCCCATCCGAAAACCAGCTGAGTCTTGCTAATCTGTTTTCAGAAGTACTACCGTATATACTCGTTCATTAGCCCGTTTGTTTATAAGCCGACTCCCCAACATGGATAGATATAAATAGCAAAAACTGTATGACCCTTTCATAAGCCGACACTATATTTCAGGGGTTGGCTAACTTTGGATCCTGGCCCATTAGAGTAAGCCGCTGGAGGGTCGGGACGTTTTGTTTACTTGGAGTGCATGCAGGCACAGAGCCCCTCAGCTCCCAGTGGCCGCGGTTTGCTGTTCCCCAGCCAGCGGTGCCACTTCCCGCAGCTCCCATTGGCTGGGAACGGCGAACCGCGGCCACAAGGAGCTGAGGGGCTCCATGCCTGCGGGTGCTCCAGGTAAACAAAACGAGAATGTATTAGATATTCAATAATTCCAGAGAGTTTAAAATAATCAAATATTGGTGTAGACCCAGTTGGTTTATAAGCCGATCCCTGCTCTTTGATGCTTTACTTTTTTACCAAAAATATTCGGCTTATGAACAAGTATATATGGTATATTTTAATCTGACGTTAGCTCAACAATGTTTTAATTTATTCAAAATCTGAAGCAAGATTCGTGGTCTGTTGAGTAACCTTGATTATTTTAGAAAGTTCTGTACTTAATTAGTTCTTTGGCACAGTAATAAACCCAGGATATTGTGTGAATCCTGTGATGGAAATTAATTAGGATAAGTTGGGGAATTTTTCAGACAAGATGTATGACTTGCACACACACACACAAAATCATTTTGCTAATGGAATAATTGCTCACATTTTATGGCATTCCTCATCTTGTAGGGTCCCAAAACACTGTACAAGCTCATATACTAACTCTTTATATTGTGACAATATTGCTTCCCACTGAAAGATGCCACATCTTGTATGAAACTTGGCAGCTGCTTAATAGCACACTTCCTATAGGGCAGGATTTGAAGAGGAATACTGTATTCAAGTGGAACTTGGTGGGTGATAATTTAGGAACACATACTATAATTATGCACTTGGAAACAGGCATGCTTTTCACAAGTATGGAGGGATGTGTCCTGAGAAGTCATAAGTAGACTGTACCTCCAACAGCATAGTGCCTCTCATAACCATTGATTTTTTTGTACTAACTCAGAGGGAAGAATGCTAGCCACTGAATCCACATCAATTCATGCAGGAATCCTCCCCTCATCCAAATTCTGTTCTGGCTATACTGCTTAGCTTCTGAGATCTGAGATGCTCCCAGAACAATGAGCTTTTCACTTTTTGGTCAGTAGTTCAAATCCATCAATTAATAGTTTCATAGATTTTTTTTTTTAAAGGACAGAAGGGACTATTATGATCCTCTATTCTAATCTGTCCTCCTGCATATCACAGGCCATACAATTTCACCGAATGCTTCCCTAGGTAAATTGTTCCAATGGTGAATTATCCTCACTGTTAAAAAGGTGCACCTTTGTTCTGATTTGAATTAGTCTGGCTTCAGCTTCCAACCATTGCCTCTTGTTATGCTTTTGATTGCTAAATTAATGAGCTCTCTATTTTCAGAAATCTATTCCCCATTTAGGTACTTGTAGACTGTGATCAATTCACCTCTTAACCTTTTCTTAGATAAACCTAAACAGATTGAGCTTCTTTAGTCTCTCGCTGGAAGACAGGCTTTCAGACCTTGAATCATTCTTGTACCTCTATTCTGAACCTTTTCCAATTTGTCAACATCCTTTTTAAAGAGTGAGTGCCAGAACTGGACACAGTATTCCATTATCATTACTGTCATGTACAGTGGTGATGGCCCCTACCTATTTCTACTTGATATTCCTTTGCTTATGTAGCCAAAAATTCCTTTGCTCTCTTAGTCACTGCATTGCACTAGGAGTGCCTGTTCAGCTGATATTCAGCATACCTCTTAAGTCCTTCAGAGATCAGTAGTAGATTGTTTTGAATTCCATTTTACCAGGGACAACTGATGAGTAACTCCTCTTCCTCCTATGTAAGGCAGAAGACCATCTACTAATTATACCCAATTCACATCTTATGCCAACCAGTTTGCATCCTGACTTTCATTATGTCAATCAGTCTGCAGAAAGCCTCCTCTCAACCCTATCTGCAGCCACACTGAGCTCCCCCGCTTTTATGGTGCCCACTTCCACCCTTTGCTATTATAGACTGCCGATGTCACTCAGCATCATGTGGAAGCTCTTTAGCAGCAAAGTCATACCCATTTCTTTTCCTTTCCACAGTACAGCAATGATTTGGACTGGAAAGACGTAGAATTGGTGTTTCATTGTGGAGGTGTTGATACTCTGGGTATGCAGGAGTCAGAGGTCTCTCTTTAGCTTTGCAATACCCCTCCAGACTTTCACAAAGATAATATTGGTGGTTGTCAGGTTTCAGAGTGGTAGCCGTGTTAGTCTGTATCTGCAAAAAGATTGAGGAGTACTTGTGGCACTTTAGAGACTAACACATTTATTTGGGCATAAGCTTTTGTGGGCTTATGCCCAAATAAATTTGTTAGTCTCGAAGGTGCCACAAGTACTCCTCATTCATTTTATTGGTGGTTGTGGCATCCTTAAGCAAGATGGGGGTCTGGTGTCTTTCTTTATCTTGATGGCTGGTTCATCTGTGCCACTTCCTTTGCAGACACAGAAGAAGAAGGAGCCAGGTTAAGGCTAAGATTTCAGATTGGGTTTTTTTTGACAAAAAAGGACAAGAATGTATTCACCCCCCTAGGATACTCTGAGGCACAGCAGAGGATTGTCTTCCACTCCCTGAAAAGAATCCTAAAATGAGATCTGTATTTCTATTATCCAGTGTGTCTCTCTCAGTTCTTAAAGTTCTCTCCAAGTGTCCTTGGTCTATCATAGTGTTATATTAGGGTCTGATCTCCTGATCCTACTTCAACCTTAAACACTTTCAGCAGTTTTTCCTTAGGTTAGGGTAGATGATGACAGTCTGTAAACGCCATATCTTCTCTCACTCCTTAGCTAGTCAGGGAATCCCTTATTTGGGGGACTGCAAATGCTTTACTACGCCCACATACTGTAGGCTTGTGTTTGGGACAAAAGAAGTATAAGCCACATGGCAAGAACCTGGGTGTCTGCATCAATTTTTTTCACTTATTAATCTGTTTTTGACACTGAATAACTGTCTTTGGTAATTATTGTCTCTGGTACATCAACAATGGAAACTTGCTCGGTTTGCAAGGGACAAGAACAAAAAACATAACCTAAAGCCTTGCCTGTAGCTAATTAGTTTTGCAGTTAAAATGCAAGATTTATTTGTGTCAGTGCAGAAAGGCCCCGGGGGAATGATTCTTTATGATACGTTTTGTAATTCTGTAATCAAAAATTAGAGTAAAAACGTACCACAAGAACTAGACAGGATAGACAGACACATAAAGAAGCAGCTCTGAAGCAAGAATACTTTTAAAATATTAACGTAAATATCCTATTTCAAGGATGATGAAACAATAAAATGCTGAGACTTTCTAATACTGTAAATATAGTCTTACTGTACTAGTTACCCATCTTACAGACACATTCAAAATCAGTGATAGGGACCAACAGGGTTAATGGCTATTAACATAAAAATAAGAATAAACTCAAAGCTTTTCTCTCTTGACTTGTTAAAAGAGAGATACCGAAAACAACTTTATGGTTTTCAGCAAATAACAATAGGCAGAGGAAGAAGATGGTAAGGTGTAACCTGCAGCTGCTGTTATGGAGAAACTCCGTTTCGTAGTTTTTATGTTAGGGATTCTCAGTAGAGCTAATTTTTTAGGCTGCAACACTCATTTGTGCTATATTTTCAAACAAATCCAAAGAAAAAAATGTGCATAAAAACTGCATAGTTGATGTATGTAATTTACAAATGTAAATGATAAGATCTGGATATTACTCAGCCGATTAGACCTTATTCGGACATCATGTATGTTGGTGTAAATAGTCAGCAACCCTGTGATACTACATTACTGTACCATTCCTTGTCTCATCTTGCAAAGTACATCTCACTAGGCTTCTAAAGTAATAGGGTGGATGCCATATAATTGTTGCAAATATGATTTCATTTAGCTTGATTATATGGATTAAACAGAATTTGAAAATTGCTTAACTTTGTGCTAGCATGGGGATCAGACTTTAATGTTCTACAGTGAAATCTATTGCAAACCATCTGGGAATGAATCACTACAAAACTGTGGATTTGCCTCAAAACACAATAAAGAACATACAAAATTTAGTAAACTTTAGTCTGTTCACTGTTGCTGAGCTGTGTATGTATCTTGACATAGAATACAGTAAAATACAAATGTAGGGTGCAATCATCTTCAAGCCATTCTGAAACCCCCAAATATACACACTTTACTTTCCTGATTATCCAACAGCTCAAAAGCATTTTTAAATAACTGTTTTTCTTCTTTATTATTGATGATGTCAAACCCATCTGGTTTCTTTCTGTTGTGGATGTGTTTGACGCCAGCGTTCACAGCTGTGTTTCCACCAACTCAAATCTCTGCTCCAAAATTTAAACTATGCCAATAATTTAATTGAGCTTGGCATCTATAACTGTTATGGCCAACTGTACTCTGTCAGGCATTATATGAAAAGTTTTGATCAAGCTGAAATTATATTATAATCTATCTGGACAGCCTATCTTTTTGAGGCTCTGGTTATTCAGGGCAAGAAACATTTAGGAATTAGAATAATGGTATTTGGGATGCATGGGTCACTGAGAATTTTGTTTATAAATGTCCTGCTTTTATGAATCATAGACATTTCATGGTTAGGGCTGAATCTCATTATCTGAATTTCTCAAAGAAATAGCAAAGCTTCCAAAAGCAGCACATTAAAAATAGACTTAAAAATTCACTTATATACAGAATGAATCTGAGCTGTCCTTGTACTATGTTCCTTTCATTTCACTGTTTCTCACTTGACATCAGTGCATCATCTCCATAGACTTGCAAAGGAGTCTATTATTAAAAAAACCGCAACTCTTCTCTCCCCCGCCCTGCCCCGTTTTTATGTTTAAACAATTACAGGTAGTGAACAGAGTGGTAAATGTCACGGAGTACAAGTGTTAGTGAAATATGTTTTTAATTATTACTATATTGTGTCATATTTAATTTCTTGAATTCAGCCATACCCTAAAGATGGTTTATCCCGTAGATTAAATTCCCCCTATAATGATATACAGTATAATGATGTACAGTATAATTAATACACTGCTAATATAAAAATAAAATTTAATTTTAATTATAAGCTAGTGATTTAAAAGATGTTCCTTCCTCAAACTCCTTCATCTATTCTAAGACAATAGGAAGGTTTACATCTTTCTGGTCTGTGATTGTATATAGGAGAGCGAAGGTAAGACAAGATTGAATATCAACAGATGGCTCAGGCAGTGGTGTTATGAGGAGGGGTTTGGGATGTTTGACCACTGAGAGGCATTCATGGACAGAGGACTGTTCTCATCGGGTGGACTGCACTTGAATAGGGAAGGTAATACACTTCTGGGATAGAGGTTGGTACAACTGATTAAAAGAGCCTTAAACTAGGAATTTGGGGGAGACAGTTGGGAGATGGTCATGCAATCTCCAGGCCTGATTCAAATATTGAACAGGAGGAAAATCAAGTAAAGAGGATATAGCAATGGAGAAAGGAACAAAAGCATGTAGGAGAATGGACAACAAGAGGAATGATAGTGCCAATACCACTGGCAGTAACAGGTAGGCGATACTGGCAATGAAATGATTGTATCTAATTGGGCAAGGAATATGGGTGAAGCCAAGAAGAAACAACTGAGATGTCTGTACCCCAGGGCAAGGAGCCTAGGTAACAAAATAGAAGAACTAGAACAACTGGTGCAGGAAATGAAATCCGATATTATAAGGATAAGGGAAACATGGCAAAATAGTAGTTGTGACTCGGTTTTGATGGATGTGTGTTATTCAGGAAGGACAGAAATAGAGGTAAAGATGGTGGAATAGCATTGTATATTAATGACAAAGTAGACTAAAGAAATGAGAAGTGATGGCATGGATAAAACAGAATCTATTTGGGTCAAATCACCTTGGGGAAGAATGGTTCCAGAGGCTCCATTGGGACTGTGCTTGGGATCTGCTACAGATCTCCAGGATCCTATTTGGATAGATAGAGAGAACTTTTTCATATTTTTAATGAAATAAACGCTACTGGGAATTGTGTGATTATGGGAGACCGTAATTTCCCAGATATAGATTGGGGGGCAAGTGATACTAATAATGATAGGGCCCAGATATTCCCGGATATGATGGATTTCTTCACCAAATAGTCACCGGACTAACAAAGTGATTTAGTGTTGGTAAGTAGCAAGGACCTCATAGAACAACTAGTTGTAGAGGACAACCTTCGATAGAATGATCATGAGTTAATTCAGTTTAAACTAAATGGAAGGATAAACAAAAGTAGGTCTGCAAACAGGGCCCTTGATTTCTAAAGGACAAATTTAAAAAAAATTAAGGTAATTAGGGAAGTGGATTGGACTGAAGAAATCCAGGGTCTGAATATGGAGGAGACTTGGAATTACGTTGTCAAACTTGAAGAAGCTATCTGAAGCCTCTATCCCAAGCAAGGGGAAATAATTTGTAGGGAAGAGTTACAGAGCAAATTGGATAAACAAGCATCTCAAACAGGTTATTCAGAAAAGCAAAAAGCCTACAAAGGATGGATCTGCAAGGAAAGCTACCTCTTGGAGGGCAGAATGTGTAGGGATAAAGTGAGAACTGCCAAAAGCCAAGTAGAATTAAAGTTTACAAAGGAAATTAAAATCAATAGTAAAAGGTTATTTAACCAGTTAAATAAAAAGAAAACGGGGAAAGAAAAATGGGACCGCTAAGGATTGAAGATGAGGTGGAGATAAAAGATTATCCTGGTATGGCTAATGGGAACAAGGATATGGCCAATAACGAGGTTTTTTAATGAATCTTTAAAATCAGAGGTTGTACCCTATGACTGGAGAACTATGACTGGAGAAATATATCCATAGGTGCCAACTTCCCTTCTTTCCCCTGGGTGCTTGACCCCTGCTGTCCCCCGGCCATACCCCCACTCTACCCCTTCTATGAGGCCCCACCTCTTCCCACCCCTGCCCCACACCCATTCCAACCCCTTCCCCAAAGTCCCCACCCCAACTCTGCCCCCTTTGCTACCCCTGTTACAACTCCTTCCCCAAATCCCTGCCACGGCCCCGCCTCCTCCCCTGAGCGCGCCAAATTCCCGCTCCTCCCCCTCCTTCCCAGAGCGTGCTAACGCTGCCAAATAGCTATGGTGGCGGCCGCGTGGAAAGCGCACGGAGGTAAGCGGAGGAGCGGGGACGCAGCGCGCTCAGGTGGGGAGGAGGAAGTGGGGCAGGGGCTGAGGGTAGCTTGGCTGCCAGGGGGTGCAGAGCACCCACTAATTTTTCCCTGTGGCTGCTCTAGCTCCAGAGCACCCATGGAGTCGGCGCCTAGGTATAATACCTATATTTAAGAAACTACAGGCCTGTTAGCTTGATCTCGGTTGTATGCAAAGTCTTAGAACAAATCGTGAAAGAGAGAGTAATTAAGGACATAGAGATGAACAGTAATTGGGATAAAATGCAGCATGATTTTATGAAAGATCATGTCAGACCAACCTGATCTCTTTCTTTGAGAAGATTAACTGATTTTCTAATCTGGACAATGGAAATTTAGTAGATCTAATCTACCTGGATTTCAGTAAAGCATTTGATACAGTTCCACATGGGAAATTATTAGTTAAATTGGAGAAGATGGGGGTTTAATACAAGAAGTGAAAAGTAGGTAATGAACTGGCTAAAGCGGACACTGTGATGGGTCATACTAAAAAGTGAACTGGAGAGAGGTTGCCAGTGGAGTTCCTCAAGGATCAGTACTGGGACCAATCTTATTGAATATGTTCACTAATGACCTTGGCACAAAAAGTGGGAGTGTGCAAATAAAATTTGTGGATGACACAAAGTTGGGAGGTATTGCTAATAATAGAGGAGGACTGGAATATCATACAAGTTTTGGATAACCTTGAAAACTGGAGTAATAGAAATGGGATGAAATTTAATAGTGCAAAGTGCAAGGTCATGCACTTAGGGAGTAGCAACAAAAAAGGCACATGCATCAGGTGATGTCTTTCCGGTAGAGATAGAGAAGTGTTATTACCACTATACAAGGCACTGGTGAGTATTCTAATATGGACTACTGTGTGCAATTCTGGTCTCTCATGTTTACGAAAGATGAACTCAAAATGGAATAGGTGCAGAGAAGGGCTACTAGAATGATCAGAAGAATGAAGAACCTACCATACAAGAGGAGACTTAAGGAGCTAGGCTTGTTTAGCCTAACAAAAGGAATCGTATCTCCCCTGGGTGCTTGACCCCTGCTGTCCCCCGGCCATACCCCCACTCTACGATTGCTCTCTATAAATACAACAGAAGGATAAACACCAGGAAGGGAGAAGAGTTATTTAAAGGGTTATGAAGGATCAATGTTGGCACAAGAACAAGTGCCAACTTGTATATATAAATACAATAAATATAGATATAAACTAGCCATCAATATGTTTAGGCTTGAAATTAGAAGAAGGGTTCTAACCCTCAGAGGCGTGAAGTTTTGGAACAGCCTTCCAAGGGGAGTAGTGGGACAAAATCCTAACTTGTTTCAAGACTGAGCTTGATAAGTTTATGGAGGGGATGGTATGATGAGGTTGCCTACAATGGCATATGGCCCATCTGCGATTGTTATAGCAAGTGACCATAGATAGGACAGGAGATGGGGTGGACTCTGAGTTACTACAGATAATTCTTTCTTAGGTGTCTGACTGGTGGGTCTTGCCCACATGCTCAGGGTCTAACTGATTGCCATATTTGGGGTTGGAAAGAAATTTTCCTCATGTAAGATTGGCAGAGATCCTGGGGTTTTTTCACCTGCCTCTGTAGCATGGGGCGCAAGTAACTTGCTGGTTTAAACTAGAGTAAATGGTGGATTCTCTGTAACTTGAAGTCTTTAAATCAAGATTTGAGGACATCAGTAACTCAGCCAGAGTTTATGGACCCACTACTACAGGACTGGGTGGATGGGGTTCTGTGACCTGCAATGTGCAGGAAATCAGATTGGATGATCATGATGGTCCCTTCTGTCCTTAAAGTCTGTGAGTCTATGTTACTAGAAAATAATTTGTGTATACATAGCTGAAGAATCTCTTAAGGAGGGAAAATTTTTAATAATAAATGTTTGTGATTGAGACTCACTTGAAATACCACCAATATTACTGGTGTTTTTGAATATTTTGTCCCTAAATCCAAATGTATGTGTAATTTACAACCCCATATCATATATATTAGAGAGCCCGATTCCACGCTGCAGTATATTTGTTGCGGATGTGATTTAATTCTTTAGTGTATAGCATATAACAGCTTTGTGTAATTTAAATAAAACTGTGAAACTTTTATCATTGCTGTTATGATTGTCTGAATAGTTTCCTGAAACAAGTTCCCTTTCTTTTTAGGTGTGTTACACCTTAATTCATGCTCCTGTTTTTTTTTTTTTCTTACCTAAAGCTATTAAAAATGGCTATGGAAATATACTGCTAAAATTCATCTCTTTTTAAAAAAAATTGGAGGGATAAAAAGCTTTTCTTGCTGGTTGCAAGATGATGACTGACTGGAAAACCAATTTATTATTATTAATTTAAATATTGTACTAAGAGACAATTAGAATTTCATACAGTTCTATTTTCTTTATCTGATATATTTCTTCAGGCATTTCACAGATACCTTGCAAGAGATAGACAGGAACAAAGGGACTCTTACATGACGTTGTTATTTGTCAGAGGGCTGTCCTACACTGGGAACTTACATTGGTCTAGTTATGTCTCTGAGGGCTTGTCTTCACTACCCGCCGGATCGGCGGGTAGCAATAGATCTTTTGGGGATCGATTTTTCGCGTCTCGTTTAGACGCGATTAATCGATCCCCGAAAGCGCTCCCCGTCGGCTCCGGAAATCCACCTCATCGAAAGGTGGAAGCGGAGTCGACAGGGGAGCAGCAGCGATCGACTCGCCGCCATCCTCATGGTCAGGTAAGTCGATTACGATACGCCGACTTCAGCTACGTTATTCACGTAGCTGAAGCTGCGTATCGTAGATCGACCCCCTCCCCTAGTGTAGCCCTGGGCTGAGGGGTGTGAAAAATCCACAGCTGGAGAGACATAGCTATGCTGACTTAATCCCCAGTGTAGACAGTGCTAGGCCTATGGAAGAATTCTTCCATCAACCTGCCTCTCGGGGAGGTGGGTTAACTACCGCAATGGGAGAATGCTGCTGTTACTGTAGTGAATGTCTACAATGAAGCTGCTGCGCCACTGTAGCATTTTAAGTGTAGACATACCCTTACACTTAAACTTACCGAGGAAATACAAGACTATTGTGAGTCACATTATAGCATTGTTGCTCCTATCTTCTGTAGTCAGCCTAATAGACACTAAAGAAACTCACAGCTGACATGTTAGGGTTTGTTGTTTTTTCCCTTTCCTAAATTGAACAAGAGAGAAAAGGAAGCGGGGGGCGGGATCTAAAATAATTGTATCGGGGTTACTTTCTCTGTTGCCCCATAAAATTCTGTTTCATACTCCGCTTATGGTGCTTATATGTCAGTACTGAGATATGAGTATAAATAGTTTGGATTCACCCCCTGCCCACTGCTGTGTTAGTGTTCTGATTTGGTTTTCCTCTTCTAAATTGCTATCTGCTACATATAATTGTGTAATCATACCATATTTTAATTACTCAGAGCTTGGAAGAAGAAAAAAATTTCCTATGTATTTTTCCCTGGGCTCTGATGTGAACTCTTATCATTTAAAAATATCTCCAGAGTTATTCCGGAGCATTTGCAGCTATATCTGAATGGTACCCTAAGTCAGAATTTTGAACCATTTATGTTAACTATGTGTTCCTAAACTGAACATGATAAAAAACTTCTCTACACTGAGCCTGGCAACTTTGCAATGCCCACCAAATCCAAGAAAGAATAATTTAATAGTGAAATTTGTGTATAGGAGTCTTGCTAGATTCTAGAGGTTTGGACACTTTGTACTGCCTGAGCAGTAGAAATAGAACATAATCTAGCCACATGGGAATTTCCCCTGCAGTGCTATCTCCTATTTCATCCTCACCCGTTTATATCCCTGTGCTGGGAGATGAAGGGTTCAGAGTTCTAACACAATTCTGAGCTGGTTCGTGGTCCGTTAGGGAGTGTAATGTAGCCTAAGGGCTGCTTAATTTACATCAGGGCCAGTACAGCTTGAGATTCAGGGAGTCATGTACCTCAGTCCATGCTTTGTGATGAGTGTAGCTCAGGGGAGAATCTGTCCCCTAATTTTGCTTTCCAGTCCTAATATTCTTGCCTTTCAAGTCCTCAATAATTAGATGTGCTCAGCTGCTTGGAGGGTGTGAGGGGAGAAGAAGGGTGTTTTGGGAGAGTGCCCTTTCATGCTTATAGGAAAGCAAATGGAATTTCACCCACTTGACTTCATCTGAAAACTTGTGGCTGTAACGTGGAGTCTTGTTACTGTAAGTTTCTGTATGTGTGTAAAAATGGGAACAAATAAATGGGAGATGCACAGATCTGTAAGGGATGTGGAAAATCTCATTTAACTCCCTTGGCCTCCATCTCCCACACTTCAAAAGACAAAATAGACAATGTATTTAAATGAAAATGCCCATTCTTCCATGGCTGGCTACCCAGCTCCACATCACATTTACTGTTAAACTATTTCCGTAATTCCCTTTAGAAATCAAGGCCTAATCAGCAGCTTTTCATAACTGTAACTTCTGATCATCAAAGTTCAGTACCTAATGGTGTGGCAAGTCTCATTAAAGTCCATAAATTACTAAAGTCGGGCATAATGTGAACAGGGTAGGCTTCCCAGCATAACTGTGCCAAAGCGCCTCAGTCCTAACCTACACAACTGTTAAGGTGCCAGTGCTGTGGATAGGATTCTCAGAATGCAAAATGTGGTTAAATTAGACAAAATATTTTGTCATTTGGATCATTAATATGGTAATTATACACTTAAATATAATAAAAACAAATTTGTTCTTGTTTTAATTGCTACAGTGTACTGATTATGACCTGGATTATGGGACAGAATGTTTGCACTTGGCTCTAAAATACTGTAAAACAAATGCCAAACTTATTGAAGGATCACCTGACCTCTGGAAGGTAAGAGCAATATTGATTTTCTTTTATTTATTTTTTTAGTAAAAACACCACACCAGCAAAAATATCAGATAATTAAAAAATATTAAAATTCGTTAAGATATTACGTAATTATGCCTTTGTTTTATAAGTTTAGAAATTCTAAAAACTTGGGAATGGTTTATAAAAGTGGAGGGATAATGTATAAATATAAAGATTGGAGGTATTTAAAGAAATAATTTTTACCCAATTAAGGGTTGAAGAAAGAACTTATTCCTGTATTTGCAGTTCTTCATGTAGATTGTCAGTACAGATTCATACTCTTGAGGTCTGCTGGCTTGGAACCCTTTGGTAAGTTCTGAATATTGTGAGGCTTCATGGAGTTCACCTTAAGCGTTGCAACATTCCATGAGAGGTCATGTAAGAGGTGTGACCCCCCACATCCACCTTTGGTCCTTTTAATTCCTCAGAATCTTGAGTAGACACCAAAAGAGTGGGGATGGAAGCTGGTGAGTGTGCATTTGTGCCATCAAGGAACTTAGAAGAGTTCCATTTAAGATGGGTTGCTTCTTTCTGCGTCCAGTATTGCCAATACAGATTCCCATCCTTAGGAAACTGATAAACAGAAACTACTTTCTAAGGAGCTGGTTTTGAGGAGGAAACTTGGGGTCTGATCCAGTGCCCATTAAACTCAGTGGAGAGATTCTCGTTGACTTCAGTGGGTACTGAACAGTGACTGGGACTGCTCTCCTGAAGTAAGCATCAGATTTGGAAACCATATTAAGAGAGCAAAACTGCATAATGATGTGGATTGAGCTCCAGGTAGCGGCTCTCTATGTTTGTTTATTTGGGTATATAGGTGGAATAAAACAGTAGCTGTCCCAAACTCTAGGTGCCCTTAACAGCTATTTAAAATGTAGCAGCCCTATAATATACAGTAGTAACTAATTAAACAGTACAGCAAGATGAGGAAAAAGTATCTCAGCCTCCCCCAGAAAAGGTCTTCATCCACAAAAACCCCAATAAAAAGACATGGAAGGTATTTGAGCTAGTTCACATAAGTGAGAAACAAGTTCCAAGGCTATAGGGTCTTTTGGATAACTCTTTGACAGCAACCTCCTTTCTTTCATATCAAAGGGACTCAATTTTGACTCCCTCAATAAATCACAAACTTGGCAGTGTAGCATGGGGAGAGAGGTTGTGTCTCAGACAAATATCAGGCCATTTAAGGCTTTATAGGTAAATGCAAACTCTTTAAACTCAATCAGAAACCAACAGGCAACCAATGCAGACCACAGAACACCAATACAATATGTTAACAGCAAGGTTCCCTGCTTAAACATGCATTCTGCCACTTTCTGAATAGAGTTAAGATGCACTTAAAGTCACCGAGAAGTGATTGACACAAGCAAGGTACACATGGGAAAGAGAAGCCTTTGCTGCCACAAAGTACCAAAAAAAAGCAATAGATTTATGAACATTTAGGAGTCCTCAGATTTTTTTTTTTAATTATTTTTTTATTACGAACAGATGCAGTTAGTATTCATAGATAATATGGGCTCATTGGGCTTGGTTCCACATTGAAGGAGCTCAGATGCCCTTCTAGGCTCCTTGGTCTTGATTTCATTTTGACTAGGGGAACTTGCCCAAGCACACCATCCATGTGTCAGGAAGACTCGATTTAATCATGGATTTCTACATAAAAGTGCATTCTTGTTGGCTGTTATAACCTTAATACATATGCTTCACAACTCAGAGATAGATGTAGGTTTTATTTTTAGAAGGTACACATTACACATTTTTAAAGTGATTTATTTTGAAAACTTTTCAGATTAGTTTTACAGCTATATCAGAAAATGAATGATTGTTTGGTTATTTCATTTACCAAAAGTAATTGAAGAAGATATTTCTGAAGTTATTGGGAGATGAGCTATCTCCAGTTCAACAGGTTAATCATTAATATTTGGAGGATTTTCTTGCCATGCTGTATTAGGAGGAGAACATCATCGGACAGACATTTAAATTATTTTATTTAACTAAAACAAAAATGTTCTTCTTCGAGTGCTTGCTCATATGTATTCCAATTAGGTGTACGCGCCGCGCGTGCATGATCGTCGGAAGATTTTTACCCTAGCAACACTCGGTGGGCCGGCTGGCGCCCCCTGGAGTGGCGCCGTTGCGGCACCCGATAGCTACCTCAGCCGGCCCAGCGCCCTCTCAGTTCCTTCTTACCGCCCGTGATGGTCGGATCTGTGGAGCAGCATAGCTGATCTCCACCTCCCTAGCTTAGTTAGCACTCGATTAGCATTGTTAATGTTTTAAGTACTTTAAGTAGTTGTTAATAGTTTTGATAGTCTTGTAAGAAGTTTAGTGTAAATACTAGTGCGAGATAAGGGGCTTTTCCTCTTCTCTCGCCTCTGGTACCGGGCTCATGCCTGGTTCACCAGGATTCAAGCCGTCGGCTGGCTCCAAGCCAATGCCTACGGGGGACCCCCCCACGACTCCCGTTTGAGGCGCTGGGGGATTCCATCTCGCAGATAAGTGTCAGGTCTCCAAGGCTTTTAACCCTAGAGCCAAGAAGGAGCGGGGCTTTCGCTTAAAGCAGCTCCTAGTAGCACCGACACTTGGCCCGAGGCCGGCCCCGCTGTGACTCAGCAACAGACCCCGGGGCTGGCACCGCCGGACGCCGCTGTAGCTGCAAGTACAAGCCCGCCCGGCCCAGACTTTCGGCCCGGCGCCAGCACCATCGGCTCCCGGTACCGCAAGGTCCGTCGAACTTGGTGGCCATGAGCTCCCCGGTACAACCCGAGGTAGAGCTAATACTACCGTCCAGACCGGCCCCGGCCCCAACGACTCCGGTACCGCAAAGTCCGTTGAGCTCTACGCCCCAGGCGAAGACTCCGGCACAGACGACTCCTGCACCCTAAGGGCCGTCGACCTCGGTGGCCGTGCGCTCCCCGGTATGCACCGAGGTAGAGCTAATGTGGCCGGCTGCATCGGCACCAGCACCCGCCAACTCCGGTACCACCAGGGCCGTTGAGTTCCGTGCCCGACTGAGGCACCGGCACCGTCACCTCCGGCACCGCAGGAGGGCCGTTGAGCTCGGTAGCCGTCAGCTCCCCGGTATACACCGAGGTAGAGCCAATGCTGGCGCCTGCATCGGCACCGCCAGCCTCAACTCCGGCACCGCCAGGGCCGTTGAGTTCCGTGCCCGACTGAGGCACCGGCACCGTCACCTCCGGCACCGCAGGAGGGCCGTTGAGCTCGGTAGCCGTCAGCTCCCCGGTATACACCGAGGTAGAGCCAACGCTGGCGCCTGCATCGGCACCGGCAGCCTCAACTCCGGCACCGCCAGGGCCGTTGAGTTCCGTGCCCGACTGAGGCAACGGCACCGTCACCTCCGGCACCGCAGGAGGGCCGTTGAGCTCGGTAGCCGTCAGCTCCCCGGTATACACCGAGGTAGAGCCAACGCTGGCACCCGCATCGGCACCGGCAGCCTCAACTCCGGCACCGCCAGGGCCGTTGAGTTCCGTGCCGACGGAGGCACCGGCTCCGGCACCGCAGGAGGGCCGTTGAGCTCGGTAGCCGTCAGCTCCCCGGTATACACCGAGGTAGAGCCAACGTGGGCGCCCGCATTGGCACCGGCAGCCACGACTCCGGCACCGCCAGGGCCGTTGAGTTCCGTGCCCGACTGAGGCACCGGCACCGGCGACTCCGGCACCGCGAGGTCCGTCGAGCTCGGTGGCACTGAGCTCCCCGGTTCACACTGAGGTAGAGCTAATGCCGCTGCCTGCATCGGCACCGACCCACTCCGGTACCGCAAGGTCCGTTGAGTTTCTCACCGCAGGCGAACAGACCCGGCACGGATGCACCGCAAGGTCCGTTGAGCTCGGGGGCCGTGAGCTCCCCAGTACGTACCGAGGTAGAGCCAATGCTGCCGCGAGGTACGTCTGCCATGCTGTGCCCGCTACCGCACACCGGAGCTGGCTGACACCGATCCAGCTCCAGGCGGACCCCCAGTCTCGGCACCGCTCTCGGCGCCGGTCGCACTCGGGGTGCCATTCGAGATTGGCCTCTATATACAGCCGTCTCTATTACGACTCCCGGCACCGCCCCCGATCCCGGTGCCGGTCGAAGCGCAGGTCCCTGGGAAGCCGGTCCCGCAGCCGATCGATGAGATGGCCCCCTTCAGGGTCCAGGTCGGGCTCTCGGCGCCGAGACATGTGTCAAGGGCACCGCCGGCAGGAGCATTCCGCTCCACCCTGGACCTTCCGCTCCGCATTTAGATCCCCTCCCGCCCCAGACAGGGAGTGGTTACCATATGGACCAAATCCATGGGATGGATTGTCCTAGACGCTGGCTGCAGAACGCACAGAATTCTGCCCAGAGACCACATCAGTGGTATTCCTGGACACTGTGGTCTTATTACCAGGACCAAGGGGTTCCTTCCACAGCCTCCCAATCGGCCCACTCGGAACCCCGAGTGACAGGGGCCACAGTATCCCGCCCTTCCCTAGAGGAGGTGCAGGAGATAGTGGAGCTCCAGGGTCACGTGGTGGTCATCCTCTTGGCTGACACCCTTGCCAGGCTAACCCTGCCTTTCGCACGTACGTTCCAGACCAACGCCACTTCAATCTGATGATCTCCAGCTCGATTCCCCCCACTGCCGGGGGGGTTGAGAAAAGATATATGGCGTCCTCAAGGTCCTGTGAGTCCGTATACACTCACCCCCAACCGTGCTCCTTGCTTGTTCAATTTGTGAAGGAGAGGCACAGCCAGCAGTCCCTGCACCTAAGTCTAAGGAAAAGGGATTTCCCCCAGAAATCCAGGCAGAAGTACTCAACCCTGATTGAGGAAGGCAAAAAGGTGGCCAGAACATCTTTGCAGGCCTCCTTGGACGTCACCGAATCGGCGACTGGGACACCGGCATTGGGTGTTGCCATATGGCGTATCTCGTGGCTGCAGTCCTCTAACCTCCCGGCGGGGGTACAATTCACGATTCAGGTCTTGCCCTTCGATGGGCAAGGCCCTTGTCTTCTCTGAAAAACAGACTCGAGACTTCACACCCTGAAGGACGACCGCACTATAATACGGTCGCTGGGGCTGCATACCCCTGCCACGCAGCGCTGGCCCTTCCGGGCCCTCGAGCATCGCCCCTACCCTACGCCCAGGCCTAGGCAGGACTTCATTAGAAGACCAGGCCAGGTGCTACAAGGAGGCAGCCTGTCATCGGGCTGGCCAGAACCAGCCCCCACCCCCGCCCAAGCCATCGATGGGGCCCGAACAAAATGCTTGAAGGTGCAGCATCACTCCCTGTCCCTCTTCAGGGACCCTTCTCATGAGCAACTCCTAATTCAGGAAGCGCAAACGCTCCTCAATATAGGGGCAATAGAGGAGGCTCCAAGGGAGTTCAAAAAAAAAAAAAAAGGGGGGGGGGGTGGGAGGTTTACTCCCGTTATTCCTAATCCCCAAATCAAAACGGGGGTTATGTCCTATCCTGGACCTTCGCGAACTCAACTAATTCATGGCAAGTTGAAGTTCCTCATGGTTTTTCCCTGGGTTCTATTATACCTTCATGGGATCCTGGAGGCTGGTACGCTGCCCTCGACATGAAGGATGCGTACTTCCACATAGCTACTTGCCTACTTACCGACACACAGACGTTTTCTTCGCTCTGTAGTCGACCAAAGGCACTTTCAATCCACCGTCTTTCCCTTCGGCCTCTCCACGGCTCCGAGGGTTTTTCACGAAGTACATGGCCGTCGTAACGGCTTCTCTTCGTCAACGGTGAACCCAAGTATTCCCATGTCTCGACGACTGGCTCATCTGCGGCAGCGCCAACAGCCAGGTCCAGTCGCAGGTTCAGATTTCCATGAGCTCGACTCTCACTCGAGCGTTCCTGCAGAGCTTCCCAGCTTACCAGCATGAAGCTGCCTGGGTCTACTGGGTCTCATGGTGTCCTGCATGTTCGTGACCAGACACGCCACTTACGGCTCTGCTCGTTCCCGGCCTGGCTCTCGCCAGCGTGTCACCCACACAGAGACAACATGGTTGTGGGACTGAGGGTACCATCGCAGGTCCTAGCCTCCCATGACTGGTGGCTGGACCCCAAGAAGGTGCCATAAGGGGTGCCATTCCATACCCCACAGCCCTCCCTGGTCCTGACCACAGACGCGTCATCCCTCGGTTGGGGGACCCATCTGTAAGATCTTTAGACGCAGGGCCTGTAGCCAGCGCAAGAGTTATCCCTCCACATCAACGTAAGGGAGCTGCGGGCAGTGCGTCTTGCCTGTCAAGCCTTCTCCAAACACCTTCAGGATCGTTGTGCTAGGCTACACAATGGCCATGCTTTTATATCAATAGGCAAGCAGGGGCACGTTCGTTCCTGCTCTGCCGAGAAGTCATATGATCGTGGGAGTTCTGCATAGCCCACTCCATCCACCTGGTAACCTCCTTTCTCCTCAGGGTTCAGAACACCTTGGTGGACCGCCTCAGCAGACCCTTCCAGGCTCCAGAGCGGCCCATTTGCCCGGATGTTACTCACTCTGTCTTCCGGGGCTGGGATTTTCCCACATACACCTGTTCGCGACTCGCGAGAATCGCAAGTGCCACGTGTTCTGCTCGATCCGGGGACGCTCCCCAGGCTCCCTGATGGACGCCTTTCTCGGGCCTTGGACGGATCACCTGTCCTATGCCTTTCCCCCATTTCCACTGTTCTGCAGGGTCCCGCTCAAGCTGCGCAGGGACAGGGCCCGCCTACTCCTAATCGCCCCGGCGTGGCCCAGGCAGTACTGGTACACTGCTCTCCTAGAGCTCTCGATGGCCGCCCAGATCACTCTCCCTTTGTGGCCGGACCTGATTACTCAGCAGCACGGCAGGGTCTCGCACCCTGACCTGCAACCTCTCCACCTCACGGGGTGGCTGCGGTATGGCTGAACCAGTCCGAGTTATGTTGTTCCGACCCGGTTCAACAGGTTCTTTTGAGTAGCGGGAAGCCCTCTACCAGGTCCACCTACTGAGCCAAAAGGGAAACGTTTTCCTGCTGGTGCGCCCCTCGGGGTATCGCCCCTCGCTGGCGGCGATCTCGGCCTTTTCACTCTGGCGAGAGTGGGCACTCGATTTTTCCAACCCCATGGTCACTAGCTTCCTCAAGGGGTTGGAACAGCTGTACCCACTAGTCCAGCATCCGGCCCCTGCATGGGACCTCAACGTTGTGATAACCAGGCTCATGGGGGCCCCATTCGAGCCTATGATCACCTGCTCGATCCTGTACCTCTCCTGGAAGACTGCCTTCCTTGTAGCCTCGGCGAGGCACGTATCTGAGCTCAGAGCGCTCACTTCGGGACTCCTTACACGGTGTTCCATAAGGACGAGGTACAGCTGCGACCACACCTAGCCTCCCTCCCTGAAGGGGGTCGGCCTTTCATGTCAACCAAGACATTTTCTGCTGGTCTTCTACCGGAAGCCGTATGCTTCTTCAAGGGATCAATATCTTCGCTCCCTGGCCATCCATAGGGCCCTCGCCTTCTTCGTCCAGCGGACAAAGCCCTTTTGCAGAACGACTCAACTGTGCGTTACTATGGCAGACCGGATGAAGGGCCTCCCGGTCTCCTCCCAACGCATCTCGTCCTGGATCACGTCGTGTATCCGGGTGTGTTATGACTTGGCTGGTGTTCCCACCACGCACCTTGCTGCCCACTCCACCCGAGCTCAAGCCTCGTCCTCCGCCTTCCTGGCACATGTACCTATACAGTACATATGTAGGGCAACAACCTGGTCATCTGTGCACACCTTTGCCATTCATTATGCCATAGTCCAGCATCCCAGAGAGGACGCTGCGTTTGGTTCACCAGTCCTGCAGTCTGCAGTATCTCACTCCGACCCCACCGCCTAGGCAAGGCTTGGGAGTCACCTAATTGGAATACATATGAGCAAGCACTCGAAGAAGAAAAGACGGTTACTCACCGTAGTAACTGTTGTTCTTCGAGAT
Organism: Chelydra serpentina; assembly: GCA_037349315.1. Taxonomy (NCBI): domain Eukaryota; kingdom Metazoa; phylum Chordata; order Testudines; family Chelydridae; genus Chelydra; species Chelydra serpentina. Next base: position 27,195,613 of record JBAIAC010000048.1, read on the forward strand.
GTGTTGCTCATATCTATTCCAAACCCGCCCTCCTTCCCCACTGTCGGAGTAGCCGGCAAGAAGGAACTGAGAGGGCGCTGGGCCGGCTGAGGTAGATATCAGGTGCCGCAACGGCGCCACTCCAGGGGGCGCCAGCCGGCCCACCGAGTGTTGCTAGGGTAAAAATCTTCCGACGATCATGCACGCGCGGCGCGTACACCTAATTGGAATAGATATGAGCAACACATCTCGAAGAACAACAGTTACTACGGTGAGTAACCGTCTTTTATGTATTCTGGATTTTTTTCTTCAACTGCAAACATATAATATTTTAAGAAAACAAGCATATGAATTTTTTAATTTAGTTAAACATTCAAGTTTTTTAAATCAGGTTAGTTTGTTAAACTTGTTTTAATAAAGAACATAACTAAAATAGTTAACTGAAATATTTAAAAAAAACCACAAATTTAAATCGACTGTGTCAGCCAGGTCAACATGAGAAACTTAAAATATTGGTTTCTGCAGCTAACTCAGTTGTCTTCACCTTCATTTTCCTGTTTGTTCATAATCTGGAAAAGAAAAACAAGCTTTCCTTCTTTTTTCAGGTCCCAAACCATTTCTCAATTTGGAATGAATTAGTCTAAAGGAAGAAAATATTCTTTCTACACTGGCAGAAGAAGCTACTGCTGTTAAAAGTGAGATTATCACTTCAACAGTCTCTGAATCCAAATGCTTAAGTGACTTCCACCAGTTCACTGGGGTGACTTTCTTTAAAACATCATCAGCAAACATATATTTCTTGAATGGTTCACCCTTAGCTCTAAAGTTTATTAAAGCTGGCATTATAGAGGGATGATTGCTAGATGCCAAGTCATAGCCAACTCCTCTTCTTCAGCAGTTAAAGTTTGACCCTGGTTCTGAGTATTGAGAATATTTGAAAGAAAATGAGCTGGAGATGATTGCTTGTCCCATTCGTTTTTTAATGTTTGTAATTAACTCGATCAGTGCATATTTCTCCTTTTAAGATCTCACTCAGGGCTGGTCTACACTAACCCCCCAATTCGAACTAAGATACGCAACTTCAGCTACATGAATAACGTAGCTGAAGTCGAACTATCTTAGTTCGAATGAAAAGGTACTTACCTGGGGTCCACATGCGGCGCGCAGGCTCCCCCGTCGACTCCGCCTACTCCGTTCGTCGAGCAGGATTACAAGTGTCAACGGGGGAACACTTCCTGGTTCGATTTATCGCGTCTAGACAAGACGCGATAAATCGAACCCAGAAGATCGATTGGACTCCTCCGACAGGACGCGTGAGTATAGACGTATCCTCAGTTCTTTACAAATTTCAACAGCGTCAGCAATAAAACAGCTATTTCCCTGTATTTTGTTCAAGGCTACAGAAATAGGCCTCAGGGTACTCAGCATGTGTTCAACATTTCTCTTAAGCCCAATGTTGAGAACTTTGGCTGTGACAGTGCCATCTATTTTTTCACAATTTTGTTCACAAACTGTCATCAGATTAGGCCAGTTCTTGATATAGAGCTCAAAACAGTCCACTACTGAGTTCCATTGCACGTCTTGTGGGAGAGTTAGCTTGGTTCCTCCCACTTTTTTCAGAGCAGCTGCTGCAAAGTGGTTGTTATGGAAGTATTTTGCAATTTCAACAACATTAGCCTGTATTTCTGGAACACTGAAGTCTTTGGCTAAGAGGTGCACCAAATGAGCACTGCAACCATATGTTATTAGCTTGGGACGCTCTTCTAAATTTCTTCTCATCTTGGATACATTTGCAGCATTGTCTGTGACCAAGCTGCATACTAGACATTTGAAATTTTTTTCACAGTTTGTAATAGCTTTTACTGCTACTTCTTGTAAGTATTCTGCTGTGTATACATTTCCTGATGTATCAATTGTTTCTATAAGGAAGCCATTCCCTTCTTCTGTTGTCACACAAGCACAGACAACAGGATCATTGTGAACATTTCTCCACCCATCAAGACTCAGGATCACAATTTCTCTTTCATACACTTTATCCAGCAATTTGCCTGCGACATCTGCTCTGTTGGGTTGACTGTATCCTCGTCTTAATGACTAAACCATGTTAGTGAAGTGTGGGTTCTCAATCATACGGAAAGGAGAGTATGTTGCATAAACAAACTGGTCAGTTTTTTTTTATCAAGTACCTCTTTTTGTAATCTGCTGGTTTTTATCACAAACTTATCTGTGGTTGTTTCTGGATGATGGAGATTTTTAAATTTTTTTGCTACAGGTGATATACTGTGGCTATATGACATACATGATGTGATTGAAACACTGTCATTGGCAAATAACTCTGAAACTATAGAAGATGATGGTTATCTTGAAGGTGGATAGTCTTCAGAATCCTGTATGATGAGAATGGATTCTCCTAAACAAAATAAGTCAATGCAGCTATTTAATTATTATTACCATACTGCTCATTTAGTGTTACTCATTGCATTCACGGACACTCAGTACTACTTTAAAGGTGAAGTTGTAAAAGGAAGATCTCTCTATTTCAGCTATTTATTTTTTATCACAACTGCATCTAAAATGATAGTACCATAGGGTAACAACTATATTTTTTGCTTAAACATGAGAATTCAAGAATAGTCCAGAAGGAAGACAGGCAGAGTCCTTAAGAAAGAAGTATGAAATAAAAAAGTTTACCAACCTGAAGATTCTGCATAGTCAGACATGTTCCTTTCATCATCTTCAATGCAGCTTCCTCCTGAGAAGGAATACTTCTCATGATGTTGTTTCATTTGGGCAACCAGGCCTGGCATTTCTTTGTTGCACCGTTTGTATTTTGCGCACATGCCTTTCTTACCAACAGGTAGAGGAACTTAATTAAAATATTCCCAAACTTGGTTCTTCCTGCTGCCATTATAGGTTTTCCCTTCTAGTGAGAGAATGGTATGGGAGATCTCAAATCAGTGAAGGCTACACTCAGAAAGACCTCAAGACTTCTGGAATATGCTGCTCAAAGAGTTTCACTTTTGTTTCTACTTCCCCTCCCTCCCGTCTCACATTTATCTCCAGACTTCTTCTTGTCCAGATCTATTCTGCCCCCAACAATCTTCTATTTATTGAACTTTTTGAAACTTTGCACTTTTAGAGAGAGGTAAGGGATTGACTCTGTGTACACAAATTTGCAGAGGGACAATAGTGTTGAGGTCTGTTATTTCTCACCTCTATATCTTTTGTATTTATGTATTTATTTATTTATTTAAAAACATTTTTGCTGTTAACAAGCATGTTATCTCTGGAGACACAAATCCACAATTAGAAAACTGCAAAACTAAGCATCTCTGATGGTATCTTCTACACTGAGCACTAAGTCTCATTGGGTAGATAGAAAGATTAACCTAAATAATCTATACAGAAGCCCCTGGAACCCCATAACATTGGGTCCCTAATCCATGAACTATTGGAACTCATTTACAAAACTTTTCTTAAACATTACATGAATATATTGTCTCATACTATAGAATTAGAATTTATAATCCCTATTCCATGATGAGATATCTTTGAGCTATAATGTATCTTAATTAAAACTATCTTTAGATAGGTTTTTCCTCAAAAAGCATTTTATTCAAAAAATCAGATAAGTAGAAAGAAAATCTGATTTATTTTTTTTTTAAAAACATTGATTTTTATCCACCTTGCACATGGGTTGCTTTTTGGAGGTATCCTTGCAACCATAAAGGTTAAAGATTTAGGGTTGTTTTTTTTAAAATTAAACCTGAAAATCTGGAGAACAAGATGACATCTTAAATGAGGTGGTGGCATGGTTTACCTGTTCTTCTGAGTCACCAACTTGAGCCCTGTGTAATTTATGGGGACCTTCTAACATCCAAGTTGATTGACTTGTTAGAAACCACTCTACAACTTAATAGGGATACTTTGTTGTCTGTTGATACTCCAATGATTCTTATGTTGTTGTCTTATGATTTCCACCAAAACCATCTTCATAGTGAACATAATTATTACTGTTGTGTTTTTTGATCATTCTGTGTCCTTTTGTTTTAGTTCCCCCATTTTCTTTTAGCACCTCAATTATTTTTGACCTGCTCTAATATCTTGGTTTTAGTGGAGGATGTATCAAGCATGCCCTGCATTACATTCAGCAAGATCTGAAACCTCTTTGACTGACATCTCTTCAAACACTTATTTTATTGTGAAATCCACTGTTTAACATGTCTGATGATGATTGTAGATCCTTCGCTATTGTCAAGGTTGGTGTGGATTCAGATGCCCAAGACTGTGCCCCTGCAGTTTAAATATATCATTGTTGGTTTTGGGTTTGTGAGGCATTATTCCTTGAGTCTTTTTTTCTCTCAGAGTAGCTATTGTATTTTTGTATCATGCGATTTTTCCGCAGTGTATTATTTTAAGATTCATAAGTACATTGCTAGGTCGCGAGCCTGTTCAAAACACATCATCCATCTTGCACGGTAAATTTCCACCCAACATTATTTCGAATAAGACAGTAGTAAGTCTTAGATGAAAAGGTGATTTATTGAACCTTCAGCATTACTTGTACACCTCTACCATTTTTAGAATACAAACTTTCCTAACAAATTAACAGCAGAATTTAAGACATTACTTATGCATTGGCTGCATAAAATAAAAAATATTAAAATATTTTTTTAGAGAGAATATTTTTTCAGAAGCACAAAATCTCTACCATCTGTTTTCTTATTAATCCTCCCTAAAGAACAGATTCTGACATGCTTACTCATATTGAAAAGTACCTTATTCCTTGAATAAACACCCCTGGTTTCAGTGGGATTATTTGTAAAGTTAAGGTACTCCCTGTAAGAGTGACAGAATATGGCCCTGAATGTTCATTCGATCCTTTTTATAACATTTTGAGATATCACTAATGCCTCTAGCAGAGGAATTGAAGTCTTCAGGCTCAATCCTGCATTGTGCTCATCATCTTGCAGAACTGTCCTCAGCTATATATTAAGCTCTACATTAGCCTGTTACACACAGTGAATGTATAATGTATTATGGTTACTGGCTTTTCTTTGAAGCTTTTTGGTGCTGTGATGAGTTATATTACACATGCAAAGAACTGATATGTCTCCAGAGAGATCAACTCAGTCTTCTTACTTCTAACAGAGGAAAATAACTCCACCTTAATGAAGGAGAACTGACACAATAATGATGTTTCAAAGGGTTCTTGAAATTTCAGAGTATCTGGAATAGAATATCTTCAGCCTATTATCTCTTATATGATGAGAAACGGTTTTTAAAGTAATTAAAAATGCTGAGGCAGTCTCTTTCTCTCTCTCTCGGCTGCACACATTTTTTTGTAGAGGTTTCTAGGTCCTTAGTAAGCCACAGTCCATCAACTGATATTCCTTCAGAACACCTTTCTTTTGTCCATAATCTTCAGTATCTATCTTTGGATTCTGTCTGACAGAAATTGTCCTTTTTCCATTCTTTGAATTCTTGCCAAGGCATTTGTAGTAGTGTGGATCAATCTCAAGGTACTCAACCAAAGGCTGCTACACTAACAGATGATACAATATAGAGCTGCTACTAACAGAGAGAGGTCCATTAGTAAGCCATCTCTTCCATCGCACCTCTTGAAATCAAGGTGACTGAATCTAAAAGCCCTGTTTTAGGAAGATTCCTTATCTGATGTTGCCTCAGAGCAGTTCTGCCATCTTGCCACCACCCTTTAATTATTTGGAATGCTATCTACAGCCTATTAAGTATGACTTAACCTGATGCAATCTCAGAAAAGGTGATTTTTACATGCATATTATTGTTCTGTTTAATTACTTCAGGTCATTTCACCTGACTGTTATCTATATCATGATTGCTTATGTTTAATAATACTCTTGCCAACACTTTTAAATGTGAGCACTGCCTTTTTGCTATCTTTGTTCTATGAATGCATTATGTATTATTAATTTTATTTTCAAGTTTGGAACATACTCATTTTTTGAGTGAGAATCATTCACAAAGCTGAAAACAATTACGAGCCAAATCAGCAGAGTGAAAGAAAGACCACAAATCCACAAACAGGGAAGACCACCATGCTGTTTTTAAAACAGATTTGGCTTAAAGGGCAAGCGAAGGCAACTATGGAAAATTATATGTATAAAACCAATGGAAGAAAGGGAAAGTTGATAGTAATTCACATAAATCAGAAGCTAGGAATTCTAAAAAAAAATTGATAAGGGAAGCAAAGGACACAAAGAGAAATCCATGGCCAGCAGAGTTAAGGGCAATAAGGAGGAGTTTTTAAAGTATATTAAGAACACTAAAAATCTTAGCAATGATATTGGTCTGTTATTAGATGGAAAAGGTAGAATTATCAATAATAATGCAGAAAAGGCACCTGTATTTGGTTAAAAGCCAGATGATCTAAACATATCTGATGATGATTACATACTTTTTACTCTTACAGCAACTGAGGATACTAAACTGCAGCTACTATAGCTAGACAATTTAAAATCACAACTGGATAACTTGCATCTGTAAGCTTTAACAGAGCTGGCCGAGAAGATCTCTGGATCATTAATATTTATTTTTCAATATGTCTTGGATCACTGAGGAGGTTCCAGAGAACTGGGAGAAAGCAAATATTGTGCCAATATTTTAAAAAGGGTAAATGGGATAACCCTGGTAATTATAGATTAATTATCCTGACATTAGTCCTGAACAAAATAACACAATGGCTGATACAGGACTCTATTAATACAGAAATAAAGGATGGTAATATAATGAATGGCAATCAACATGGATTTATGGGAAATTGATCAGTTTAATCAGGGCTGCCCCTACCAATTATGGTGCCCTACACAGCCTGAGCACCTGCTCCCCCGCTCTCCCCCAGCAGAGGGTCTGGGCTGTGCTCAAGGCCTGCGGGGACGCAGAGGCAGGAGTTGTGGGTGGCCATTTTGGGTGGCCCCACAGGCCCAGAGCGGCCTGGGGAATTAGTGGGAGGCATGGCACCGGCAGCAGGAAGTGGAAAGACCCGTTCCCAGCCCGCTCTGCTCCCCCCGCCCCAATTGTGTCGCTCGGGGGAGGGAGTTTGGGGGAAGGGGTCCGTTCCCGCTCCGCACTCACCGGCGTCTGGAAGTTGAGCGACACAGCGGGGAGCCAGCGGAGTGGAGCAGACTGGGGCTGGGTTGCTCTCCTTCCCGCCATTGTGGGTGAGTGCGGGGATAGGCCTGACCCCTGCTGCCAGGCCCCTCTCTAATTCCCTGGGCCGCGTCTGTCGCTGGGGGGGAGGGGGCTTGGGAGAAGGGGTGGAAAATGGGGGCAGGGTGGGGGTGGGAAGAGGCAGGGCAGGGGTGGAGGGCATTGTCTCGGGCCCTGCAACCCCCAGGGGGGCCAGCTGGGGAATCGGGATGGCTGCCAGCACTGCCACATATGAAGCACGCATCTACATAGGGCACCATGAAATTTGGGGGAATTTGGTGCCCCAAATTTCATGGTGCCCTACGCAGCTGCATATTCTGCATATGCCTAAGGACAGCCCTGACTTTCATAGAATCGTAGAAATGTAGAACTGGAACAGACCTTGAGAGGTTATAAAGTCTAGCTCGCCACTGTGAAGAAGGGCCAAGAAAACCTAGACCATCCCTGACATGTATTTGTGACAGAGATTCCACAACCTCTCTTGATAACCTATTCCAGTACTTAACTATCCTTATAGTTAGAAAGTTTTTCCTAATGTCTAACCTACATCTCCCTTGCTGCAGATTAAGCCCATTATTACTTCTCCCATCTTCAGTGGACATGGAGAACAATTTATCACCCTCCTCTCTATAACACCCTTGACTTATTTAAAGGCTGTTTTCAGGTCGGCGCTCAGTCTTCTTTTCTCAAGACTAAACATGCCCAGTTTTTTTAACCTTTCCTCATAGGTCAGGTTTTCTAAACCTTTTATCATCTTTGTTGCTGTCCTCTGGACTCTCTCCAATTTGTCCACATCTTTCCTAAAGTGTGGGGCTCACAATTGGACACAGTACTGCAGCTGAAGCCTCACCAGTGCCTTGTAGAGCAGGACAATAACCTCCCATGTCTTATATACGACACTACTGTTAATATACCCCAGAATTATATTAGTTTTTTTCACAGCTGCATCATATTGTTGACTCATATTCTGTTTGTGATCCACTATAACACCCTGGTCCTTTTCAGCAGTACTACTACCTAGTCTAGATTATGAAAACCCCATTATGAAACCATAGTGAAATATCTAGAGGATAACAAGCTTGTTAAGGTTCCCTAAAGAGTTACAAAACATGTGATAGTTTAAAATTAGCTCTAAACTGATCTAAATATTTAACAACAAAGTGTGATTCTATAGCATCTCTTGTGATTTTTGTAACTTAGGTTCTCAAATTTGCCAGTGGTATTTACTATAATTAAGAAATTGACTATATCATTTGTTTATGGTACTTCAAATGTAAAGAATTGCCTCCAAGGCACTATTTTATTGGTTTTACATTCCTTCCTGCTCTGTTAAATCTAATGAGGTTTATCTGTCCTTTAGGTGACCTACAAGCGGGATCTGTACGCTGCTGAATCAGTTATTAAGGGTATGTGTTGTCTTTGTGACCAATAGTTCATATAATTCTCAAATCAAACTCAGAATTTAGTATGACACTGTTTTAAATTTATTACCATAAGAAACAATAACTGCTTTGGTTAGTTCTTTTAAAAATAACAACTTTATATAGTTGTAATGTTTGTATATATTTTACTCATATTTGTAAAGATTAAAGAATATTTAGACTATAAAGAAAATGTACAATATTTGTGACTTTAGATGTGAAAATGTTGTAAAAAGATATGGCTACTTATTATACTAACAAGATAGTTAATTTATAACTAACTGTTTTATATTGAGTACACACAAAGGTCAGTTCAAATTTATACAATTTTAGCATATATTTTTGTATATTTAGTGCTTTGTACTGTACAGACTTATTCCAAAACATTATTAGTAGTACAAACTGCCCTGCTTGACTCTTCTATGATTATTGTATGTTTTCCCCTCTTTCTTGCCACTAATATTTTAAGAGAAACTGACAGGTAACATTTAATGTGAAATGCAGATTTTGTAAAAACAAGTATTTGCAAAATCTGAGTCCATTAGGAATGGTTCCACAAATTTTGTTTAAAAGTTTATTGTTTTTGAAAAACACTTAACAATGTATGGTTTATGGGTAAAATATTGCTGCACTGAATTGAAGTGCTAACGTGAAATTAACTGGAATTTGTGACCTGGTAAAATCAGGAAGAAGATCACATAATATAACTAGATAATAATATTCCTTGTAATTCCTGTATTTGGTGCCTAGGTATTATGTTTATGCTTATGCCATAAATTCAAAGATAGAAAGTAATAAAAATGAGGTGTCCATGCTAACAGGAATGCAAACATTAACCAGATGATATAATACTGAAAAGTAATTAGATTTGTTTTCAGTTTGAATAATATAGGTCCAAATCCCACAAGCCCTTGTGCATGTGCTTAACTTTAAGTATATGAGTACACCCACTGCCTTTAGCGGGAGTTCTCATATGCTTGCAGTTAAGAACATGTGTGTGTGCGAGATCAAAGTCAAACTGGGGCAATAAACTGGTAACAGAACTGTAGTTAAGGATTATATAACCAGTGGTCACATCTCAGGTGGCATAAGGTGGCAGAGTTCCGTTGATGTAAATGGAGCTATGCCAATTTATGCCATCTGAGAAGCTGGCCACAGACAGATCCTGCAAGCCTGTCATGAGAGGAATTCACATTAAAATCAATAAAGTGTGTGTAGCACAGGGCTTGTGATTTTTACCTTAACATGTTTTGTTTTGATACTGTATTTATAAACATCCACTTAACAAAGCAGCATAGTACTTTTGTCACTCAACTTGTTGAGCCCACCCGAAGCTGCTCTGCGTGCTCAGACTGACATAAATTATGTAAGTGGTTAGAAATGCCAGGAGTAACATAGCTGAACTAGATTTACATAAACAATACAAACAGTCCAAAACCATACTTAATTTAATAGGCTGACCATATCGTGGCTAAAGAATCAATATTTAGTTTTAAAAACCCACCATACCCAAGTCTCTATATTATGTTTTTCTCATTTTCAACTCATTCTGCACCATTTCACCCTTAACTATCCCATCTATCACAAACATATAATGGCAATTTATCCAATAACTTTCACCTTAAATTATGTCTGTCTTCATATTTACTGCCTTTAACATAATTTTAAAGTAAACTATACTTTATTTTTTGCATTGCACATGTAGGGCCGGCATGTTGTACTGCATGAATGGGACTACTTTTATGACTTAGAGCTACTAGTTTGAGTAAGGGTTTTCAGGATTTACCAACGTTTTGTATGTTTCAAAGTTTTTTAAATACAGTTAAAAAATGTAACCATATTGAATTATAAAAGATAGCATTAATTTTCTTTTAGTGACTTTTGTGATGTTTTGTGATTTGTGGGTAAAGAATACTTAATAATTTTGTGCTAAATCATGGCTTTACCATAAGTCCAGAGTAAGGGTACGTCTATACTTACTTCCTGGTTTGGCGGGAAGCAATCGATCTTCTGGGATCGATTTATCGCGTCTTGTCTAGACGCGATAAATCGATCCTGGAAGTGCTCGCCGTAGACACCGGTACTCCTGCTCCGCGAGAGGAGTACGCGGAGTCGACGGGGGAGCCTGCCTGCTGCGTCTGGACCCGCGGTAAGTACCTTTTAGTTCGAACTAAGATACTTCGACTTCAGCTACGTTATTCACGTAGCTGAAGTTGCGTATCTTAGTTCGAACCAGGGGGTTAGTGTGGACCAGCCCTAAGAGGCAGCACACTGTTGAGCAATCCGGAAGGAGACTATGATTTTCTGTGGTTTCTTCACTGCTCTGGGAGGGAGCAAACTGCACCTGATCCAGATCCAGTGCAATACACACCACCTGACACACTGGTGCAGCTCTGCTGTCATGCACATCAGGGACGAGAGCCTCTTATGATGTAGTGGCTCTTCAGAGCCCCTCTCCTGCTGCTACTTATGATACAGGTAGTTGGTGCCTCCTTACACCTTTGGGCCACTGTTCAAAACAGGCCATGATTTACATACACACTAAAAGTTCTGTAGTGCACGTTCTCTGTCACAGACGACATCTTTGACCTTTAGGCAATGCTAATGCTTTTCTTTTAACTCAGTTAGGCAGTAAGGAAATCCATTTAAGTTATGGCAAAGGTGTGCGTTCTGATGAGAATAATTTGGAGAAGTCTTCACTTTCTGACTGCAGATGGTATCTTTTTGCTTTGAGTTATGATCTTGGATAAACAAATCTTTAAAGAGTTTTATTCTTTATGAGCCAAAATGTCAAATTTATACTTATGGCTGTGTATAACTTGGCTAAGGAATAGTTTTCTTTTTACTACACTTTTCCAGTGGTGGTCTCATGGACTTTCTGGCCAATGACTTATTTTGCTGTTTTATTTATTACAGGATACTCTTGCATTTCTATCATTTTTCTTTGATTAATTGCCTAATTGCAATTTAATATAATTAAATAAAAGAAAAATTGTTGTAAAGATAAGTACTTGGCTGTAGAATAGTGTGTGAAAGAAGTCACAATTCATCATCTGACAGTAATTAGGTGACTTATTCCTTAGTCATCCACGTTACAAATGTAATTCTACCTATGCAAGAAAAGCTAACAAGTCCCAAATGCTTCAGGAGAGCAGAACTAGGTTTTCAGCTGCTGGCTAAATGAGACTTGATGATAGACACATTCTAGCCCACTAAACTGAACTCTGATGTAGGTAAGGAAAACACAAATATAGCATTCATACTCAGAGCAGTGCAGTGCAATATATAAATAGCTTCATGAGTCACTATCTTCTGAAACTGTTTTCTTAAACATATTTATTTATTTTCTCACTTCCTTAAGTCACAAAACCCCAGCACCATTATTTTATAAACAGTAACATTCATGCTTTTCTTTAGTTTAGCAGGTATGAACTTGCAGAGTATGCAGACAAGGTGGCACATGTCTATTTTTTAATAGCCTATAAGTAAGGAAACCTTGTCTTGTAGTCAGGCTGACTCATTTAGAAATGAGATCTGGATAATACAAAATATCCTAAAAAATCTCTATTAGGACTACTGCCCCTAGGGCAAGTATCTTTGAACTCTAGTTCAAACATGCAAACTTTAAAAGTAGCTTCTCAACAAGAATTTTGTAATTTAGAGCCTGATTTTTTTTTTAATGAGCCGAGCCCTGCTTCTTTTGCATGCGTTCTTATGAATGTGCACATGCAGATTGGGTATTCCGCATGCACAGTTGGCTGGATAGACACCTGCTTATCCGTGTGTGGGGACAAATCCCAATTTTGGAGGCATGTACAAATGTAGTGACAGACTTCCAGCCTCAGTTTATGGAAATCAGGAATTATATTCCATATTATATGGAGAGCACATGTGAAAGGTTCTGAAAAACACTTCTGTGAGTTCCGTGTTTATCAAAGGGCATATGTAGATGATGCAGGATTATCAGTCAGGGCTAGGAAGGCAGGGCAGACCAATGGAATGTTTCCACTATGTGGCAATGGGTGCCCATAATAATCAGTGCTGAATGGAAGCAAACCATTTCTTCTTGCACAGTGTTGAGTTTGATGGTTGTTTTTGTGTGCATAGAGTTATGTGTTCGTTAAGTGGGCAATCATAGGTTTGGTTTGTTGTGTTCTATGAAGCACTATGGAGCTTTGAAGAAAGTTTATACCCACAGACTGGACAATTAAGGGCAGTCATTTCCACCACTACCGCCCCCACACCACCCATCTGCACAGATAGAAGCCCTTTTTCTGTGAGAGAGTGATACTTTGGAAGTTCTGCAGGATGAACCATACCAAGTTTCCAGAGTAGTTTATCCACTCTTGTGTGCTTTTCTGTGGTAAGGGACAGTAAAACCGTAAGAAATTAGCTTGACATGTTGCAGCTAGAGCATGGACATTATGTTGACTTCATTGTAGAATTGACAGTAGAACACAGGTCAACTAACGATATGTGCTTGTAAAGGGCAAGCCATTTCAGTGATGGCTTGAGGGGGCCATGTTATGCAAATATTTTACAAAAGAATGTGTGTGTGTGTGTGTGTGTGTGTGTGTGTGTGTGTGTGTTTGTGTAATTAAAATAATGTTATGCTTAAAAGCTGAAGACTGCTGTTTGTCATTAAGAAGGTAATTTTCTAGGACCTTGATAAGTTATTAATCTCCATTCAGGTAATGAAGCCAAAAAACCACCTTTATAGATTTTTTTGTTTGTAGATTTGCAAAAATCTAACTAGTTTTTACCAACTTTACCTTTATGCTTGACTTAGCCATTGCTCAAATGTTAGAGTGCCATGGGTTTATACATACACATTTAATTTAAAAGGTTGGATATGATTCTAGAGGGGAGGCGATGAGAGATGTCACTGAATAATCTGATCGGAAACATTCTATGAATTACAGTACCTCAGCACAAAGGGGTCAGGTTAAAAATGAAGTTTCAGTTTTAACCTAGATTTTTTTGCTTTTGTAGATTTCTTACCTTTGTAGATTATTTAATTTTTCCCTGCTTTTTAATTTTTCAGACTTCGGATACCTCAGTCTGCAGGCTATAATTTCCATAATTTTTTCACACTTTCCCAAACACTTCACAAGATGTTCTTTCAAGTTGCTGAAAGCATCATTTTTTAGTGAAAACAGAGATTGCATATATTTTTTACGGCAAGTTTTAAAAATAAATCTGTATGAATTCTATTTGCCCTGAAGTTAGTTAAACACTGAATGATCTTAAATGCCTAATATGCTGCATTACATACTGTTCCAGGATGAACTATGAATTCTTGTAATGTTGATATGTCTATGGGAGTGAAACTAGGAAGTTTGCAGCTCAGATTTCTCAGTATTTGGGTAATACAAACAAAAGTTGCTGTTAATTCATAACCCTGTAATGACATCTTTGCAGGGAAGGGGAAATTGTCATTCTTGATGTGTGTATACATGCAGGTGTATTTCTGTGAATTCTTATTTTACTTACAGTTGCTGTTGGCAGTTCCACTCTCACATTCTTCTATTTATTTTGAGTGAATCATATATTGTATATAAATTTTTTTACTACTTTCAGTTCCATCCCTAATACATTGTAGACAGGTGAATCATAGTGCTGCAAATTTATTTTCTTTGCATTTATAATGATACCTTTGTACTGTACTTTGTAGCTTTCACAGTTTAGGGCAACTGCACCTGTATTGCTTCCCTATGGTCCACCAAGGGCATGCACTTTTAGGCTTTTGTCTCCCAGCCATTACCTCTCTTGGGCAGAGACCCGGGTCTGTCTCTCTCCTGACTGGGGTTTTTCCTACCTACATTGCGATATCCCCAGCAAGCCAGACTTCCTAAAAGGCCATCATCTGCATTTAGCTTTCTCTCACGAGGCTATGCCCAATATATTGCCTGCAGTTATAAGTTACCACACAGTTACTTATAAGCAAGCACATTTATTCTTAAGGTAAAAATATTACAGAGAAAACATATTAAAAACAATAAGAGAACCTACGTGCATGCTAAAAAGCTTACCAGAGGTCAGTCTCAATTCCAGTCTTGGGTTCTGGTAGGTGTCAATCTTTCAAAATGCATACGTCATTTTTTCCTGTGATTACAAGTTCATAACTGTTTCAGAATCAGAACAACCAGGAATAGTTCAGTCTTTCCTTTATACAGCTTGGGCCTTTGAGCTGGCCTCATGTAATAGGTGATCAGCAGACAAAGTGCCACTCCTCAGGATGTAGCTTCAAAAGACTGAGTTTTTGCATATCAGAGGTGGGGAATTTTGCATTCACCTCTCCCTAAATATTCCTCAGAAAAACCCAACAATTTTTGTTTCAAAAGTCCATTGTTGCCTGGCACATTGTTCAATATAGTCCTTTAAACCCCCACGTGTCACATCTGTCACATATTCCCCATCAAGAGATTACATACAATCCAGGCCCACAATAATGACTACACCACACTTAAAGTGGGATGAGCAGTTTTGACTTTCGATTAAGGGCAGCAACACAAATTGGATCCAGTGGGACATACCTTATCACACACTGTGGTTGGAGTAGATGATGCCAAGGGGGCCAGGAGTTCATACAGACCAAGTGGCTTGTTCATTCCACAGCAAGCTCGGGAGGGGCCTGAGTCACGTAATAATATTTGCTGGGCATTTAATGATGATGATTGTTTTCGAAGCACCTGTAAATTCAAGCACGTTTGCGAAGCATGCTTTCGGACCCATTCAGCCTGTTCTTGCCAGAGCGGTATGGGACAATCACAAGGAGGAAACAGGCCTGGGAATGGCTCAAGTGCCAACCGCAGATGTGGCTTGGTTGGAACAGGGTCTGGGACACAGAACACAAGCTGGGGACGGGGATGAACTGGGGGTGGTGCAATGTGCACGGGCACCAACGCCAGTTAGGTCAGAGGTGTTAAGGGTTCTCTTATGAGATTACCCTAACAAGGCAGATGGGGCATAGTTGTGGGAGAGGTTTACTGTGGGATTTCGGATCCCCTTTGCAGGGCGTAGGACTCGTGATGTCAAAAATATAAAGTCAGTGACTGGGATGGGACATATTGTTCAAGAGAAGATTACACAGGAATTAAAGGAGGGCAGGGTGGCTGCGCCATTTGACCAATTACCTATAGAAAACTTGAGGGTTTCCCTCCTGAGTTTGGTCCCCAAGAAGACTCCAGGGACATACCAATTAATCTTACCCAGAAGTTGGCTCTGTTAATGACGGGATAGACCCGGCAGCATGTTCCGTGCATTATTCCTCCGTTGACAAAGCAGTTCACATGGTTAGGGCTTGTGGCCCGAGGGCACTAATGGCTAAGTGCGATATTAAATCTACGTTTGGCTGCTGCTGGTGCACCCATAGGATTTTGAGCTCTTCATTTTCTTTTTTGAGGGACAATTTTATTTTGACAAGGCTATGCCCATGGGCTGTGCGGTATCCTGTTCAGCATTTGAAAAATTTAGTACTATGTTGCACTGGGCAGTGGTGCGTGCCGTGGGACTATGCCAAGTAGTTCATTATTTGGGTGCTTTTTTTGTTTGCAGGAAGAGCCGGGTCAAATGAGCGTGTTCACCTATTGGACACATTTCAGGCCCTGGCTAAACAGTTGGGGGTACCCCTACTGTAGGAGAAAACAGATTACATTGACCTTCCTGGGGATCGAGCTGGACACCAGGGAGGGCATATCATGGCTTCTTCAGAATAAGCTTCAGGAGCTATTGGGATTGCTCAGGATCGCTGTAGGAGCCAAAAAACTCACACTGCGAGACTTGCAATCTGTTCTGGGACACCTGAACTTTGCCTGCAGGGTTGTTGCCCCGGGGAGGGCATTTTGTGCCCGGATGACAGCGGCAAGAGCAGGCATAGCCGGGCCACACCATTACATAGGAGTCACTAGAGAGATGAAGGAGGATTTGAAGGTGTCGGAACGTTTTTTGAGTCACTTTAATGGGGTATCATTGTGGAGGGCGGAATGGCTATTACAAGAGGGTTTAAAAATTCATTCGGATGCTGCAAGGGGTACAGGTTTTGGGGTGTTTTATCAAGGCAGGTGGTGTGCCCAGAAACGGCCAGCCATCTGGACGCAAAACGGGGTGGTGCATATGACATGACTTTCTTGGAATTTTTTCCCATTTTAGTTGTGGTGGTTATTTGGGGACCAGAGCTGGCTAATAAAAGGATGTGCTTCTGGTGTAATAACATGGCAGTGGTACAGGTCATCAATCACAATCTTCCATATAGCACAGGGTTATGAAGTCGGTGAGGGCATTTGTTTTACCGTGTTTAAACCTCAGCATCTGTTTTTCTCTCAAGCATGTGCCGGGCATGGATAATGGCATAGCAGACGCCTTGTCTCATTTCCAGTTTGACAGATTTCGTGAGCTTGCACCAGCAGCTAGCAACGAATCCGAGCAGATGCCGCTGGCTCTATCAAACCTTGGCATATGATGTAGTCAGTGGCATGGAGATTCTTGGCTCTGGGCACACAGCTGAGCTATGCAAAACATTGTTTTTCAATTTAAGGATCCAGAGTGCTGGTCACCTATACTGCCCATTGCGGAGGGTGGTTGTTGCAGTACCTGGTCAAGGACAACTCAGCTGCTGGTGCGCCTTGACCATCCTGGCATGGTGCAATGGACAATGGGTTCTTTCAGGAGAATGGGGCTTCACCTACTGGGGCTGCTATACAAGAGGCCATTGGGAGATGTTGAGGAACCCGACTAAGTTGGGGGGAAGCTGCCAAGAAAATTGCTGGCGCCTCCTTCTGGCAGATGTCCAGTACAGGTTCTCCATAGGGAAGGCATCCAGTGACCAGATAAATGGCCTGGTAAAGGACTAAAAAGGAGGTGCTGGATAAAGAAACAGAACTTGGGAGGGAAGTTGGGGACTCCTATGATTGGTACGGCAGGGAGCCAACTCCTCCCCCCCCCCATTCTCATAGCCACTTTAACCCTCCTATAAGGGGGATGGATGGTAAGTTCCAACCCATGGGTTGTCTGGGGGGACTGGGATGGAAAATGAAGCAGGGCTGGTGGAAGCCCCAGATAATGATTTGAATAAACATGGATTTGCCTGCACTGTACACTTTATCTGCCGGGTAGTCCCAGACATCTATATAATAAAGTTGTGGTCTGATTAAAATCTATATCAAGTGTCTCCTGTCCTTCTTTCGTTATATTCAGACAATAATAGACCATTCATTTAATACAATGGGCCCCAAAGATACTTAAAAATTTAATTCAGTAAGGTCTCCCAAGGATATTGCAGGAAATTGCTATATCTTTCTCAATAGCAGTGATAAGAAATCTTTAATTTGAAGTGTGAATACCTTACTAAACAGAAATGGTACTAAGGCAAAATTGAGGAAAATATGAAGCTTACCTTTAGTACGTGTTACTGTGAGTGGAAAAGAAAAGAATGTCCCAACCAAGTGTTAAGACTGGTGCCTAAGACAGTCCCACGCACGTAACAAGTTGGATTAATTGGCAAGTGCCTAAGAAAACACCAAGTGTCAGAAACTATCAGGGCAGTTGCTTGTCTGAAGCTTGACAAAATTGTGATGTGGCAAGACTAGGCAATGATACAATTAGGACATGGCAAGATTCAGAAAATGGGTTGGGGTGACCTCTGGGCTGCCTTAGGATTCAAACAAAGGAGTCTTACTATGTTGGAGAGAAGGGTTAAACATACCAGAGCAAGTCCTGAGTAAAGGGTTTTTTGTTTTGTTTTTGTTTTAATTTTACTCTAAAACAAACTCCCTGACATCGCTGATTTAAGGACCTCAGGATCTGGCCCATTATATTTTGGCAGCATGGACAGCTTTAGCTGTGGTTATGGAATGGACAGAGACTTTCTGATAGGAGTACAAGTTAGAAAGGAAGCATCACTTGGAGGTTTAATCCCACCACAGCTAAATTTTACTCCATGTTCAGGGACAAAGCGGAGGAAGACAAGGGTAGATGGGAGAGAGGCTGGGTAGTGTTCCAGAATGATAATGAGTGTCATGTGAGCACGGGGAAGGGGAGGCCAAAGCAGTAGAAAGGTGGAGGGAGGCAATATAACAGTGATCAGGAAAAGGGAAGAAAAACAGCCCAACTGGCAGTTGAAGGGGAAGATAGGGCATGGTGATAGGGGAGAGGAGAGGCACATCAGGAGTCAGTCAGGAGGCATCGTGAGTGGTACAATAAGTTTGTATGCAAATTTTCTTAATGTGAAGAGATGCATGTCAGCAAACCAATTGACTTTGTGAATCATCAAGTTTTCCAAACAATCCATTACCTCTTCTTTAAATGTTTCTATACAATCTAATTGTCCTAACTTTTTTTTATTTTCCTTCTTGAAGCCATATTTTAAAAATGATTTCAGTATCCCATCCATGTTTGAATTATCATTAATTTTATTCCTTTCCTTACTTATGTATTCTTCTCCCTTTACCCCTTAGAGTCCAGGGGATAGGAGATTTTTGAAGGGTGGGGAGTTGACTTTTTAAACTGAGATCTTTGAGCAGACCCTTGTGAAGTTACATTGGACGCTATTTGTTTGCAGACTCCCCTTTCAGAGAAATTGTCTGTTGTGTTTTATTAGTTCTGCTGCCTTTTAGGATTCCACAGCCTTATTCCACGCGTTGATTTTCATAATTGCTCTAATCTGACTTTACTCAAATACTTAGTTCCTCAACACTTCATTTTTTGAAATCTACTACCCTTGAATTGCTCCATTATGTACACATATCTTGTACTGCTTTATTCCTTGTACCATGCTAAATTGACGTGATTCGTGGTTTCTGGTTTCAAGCTTCTCTACCATTCTCAACCAGTTCCTCTCTGCTGGTAAAAAGTAAATTCAGGATGCTTCTCCTGTACTCACAGGTCCCACTTTTTACATCATAAAATTGTTCCTTTTTATGTAGAAGATAACTTTGATGCATGTTTGGCTTCACTTTCTGCCCAACAAATCTATAGGAATATAAATTCTCCCATAAGGGTGATATCCCATGGTTTCCAGTTGCCTGAGAATTGGGCCGTACATTTTTCACTCTCACTTTCATCTGGTCCTCGTAGTCTGTAAGCAGATGCTTGTTGTTTCTCATTTATTTTTCTCTTTTTGTAGCCTAATCCAAAAAACTTCACCAACATTCTCTTCACTGTCAAATAACTTCACCACCATTCTCTTTGCTGTCAAATTGTGCTTTGGTGGCATTGTAAATAATGTAACATATAACAGCACTCTTCCACCTCTTCTTTAGAGCTTTTAGGCGATTAATTCAGTTTTAATGTTCATAAAACAATTTCTTGAAAATTATCACAAATCTCATTCATTTTCCAAGAACACTAACTCCATAGCAATAAGCAGGTTTTAAATTTATTTTTGTTCTGTATTTGTTACCCTTTATACAGAGGTGCTTGATCATATGCCATAGAGAAGGAGGGAAAGTTTTCTTAGACAATGTTAAAGACATCTGAATGAATTTATCATTTGGTGTTTAAATATTTAAACCTTTCCACATGAAGCCAGTACATATTTTTATATCCAATGTTTTGATGAGCATTCATGTCATATATTTATAATTTCTTTTAAATCCCTCAATGCTAATTTAATTTTTTAGGTTTGTTTATTTTTCTCCTTGAAGTGTGGTACAGATCTGTTTTCAGTATAATTATACTGCACATTTATTATCTTTTAGATGCTTGTAGAATAGGTACCCAGAAGACAATACAAACCGTACATGTCAGTATTCATGTCAATTGAGCATCAAAAGGACAAAAACTGCATTAAATAAGAGTTGGATTAAAAAAAATTGTTAAAAAATAACCCACCAGGAAAAATCTTGTTGAATCTTAAAATTAGAGACAGAGTTCCTGCTTTGAAATGTTGGTATTATGGAACCGACTGGGCATTAACTGTATTATTTTTATTATTAGTAGTAAATTTGTTATTCTCATCTAGACCAATGTGGTTAGTAATGAGTTCCCCGTTGTGAGGTTGTTGTCTCATAATCAGATGGATTGAAACCTTTGACCTGATACCCACATGGAGCAAGTTGTAGAATCTCCCTGTGCCCAAAACCTCATTGATTTCAGTAGCGCTCCATGTGAGCAAACACCCACCTGGAGCTAGTTGTTTGGTTCAGGCCTTAATTTATCTGGCTCCATCTTTTGTCTCATTTGCTTATTGCCCATTTCAAAATATACCTTTTGCAGCATTGCTAATAATGTAGTTAGTGTCCAGTTGGAAGCTGAGGTGGGGAGGAATTAGCTTGTATGAAATCAGTATACCAGGAAATTATTATACTCTCTTGATATTCATTAAATGTAAGTATGTGGGGTTCATCCAAAACCCATTGAAGTAAATTAGGAATTTCCCCATTGATTTCAGTGAGCTTTAGATCAGGCCCTATGTGTGATATTATTACAGAATTCTGCAGAAGTGGGAAATAGGGAATAAACTGCTAATTTGACTTTCTGATTTATGTTGATTGTGTTGACTTGCCTTGGAGTAAGGCCTCTTAAAATGAGATTTTCAGCTGTTGAAAAGGCTACATTGAAAAACAACAGCTGAAGAAGTTGAAAGTAGAGTTCAGCAGATTAATAATTTTGTTTGATATATTCTTTATAGGAAATATTCAGTTCTTGTTTTCTCTTGATCACAGACAATCTATCACAACAAGTTTGTGTTACCACTGATATGAAAGAAGATGCTGTGCAGTTAGGTTTTCTCCTTCATGAAACTCTGAAAAGCGAAGTAAAAGTAAGTACTAGTACATAGCATATGTGTATTAGTAATATTACTAAATCTGTTTCTGGTTGCCATCAACCCTTAAGGAAATGGACCAAATTTCACCAATGTGTTAAAGACAGTATCCAAGGCCCTCTGTGCCACTAGAATAATTCAAATGGTGAAAGGAAACTAATCAGCTATTCTGCCTCCAGTTTCATACGTGTCTTGCCAAAACATTGAAAACTGTGTTACTGGCACTCAGCACTTGAGAAATATATCCTCATTTTGTTTGAGATCGCTTTGCCACTCTAGTCCATAATAGCAAACATGTTAGGATTCACTTAACATTTGTGCTCACTTCTACATGCAAAGTCGAAAGAATCATTGGCTACACTATTGTTAGATAGATTTCTCTGATTATTCAATTAATTCACCTCTCCAGAGGACCGATTGTGACGAGAGATTCCAAAAGCCAATACCAACAGAAAAAACACTTCAAAAATTGTATCAGTGAACTGAAGGAAATGCAAACAAAAACTTTTCTGAGAGAATCCCAACAATTACCTCATCTCATGCAAAGTAGCACCTTCCACAATGATTTTTAACCAGAACTTTATAATAAAATATGTGACTAATAAATTAATGTTGTTACTGAAAGATACTTTTCACTACTCTATTACTGTAAAAGAACTAGGTCAACAACCTTTCCTATTCATTGCAATTGTTAATTTATTCATTGCCTTGTTAAAACAAGTACATTTATAAGGAGACTAAAGATGTTTTTCTCTCTGTGCTTGAAAATTATGCACCGCTGGTTCCTCAGTCCTGGGCCTCTCCTATCCAAAGATTGCCAATTGTGATGAATATGACTAAGTTGTATACTAGTTTTGTGATTAAATAAATATCCACAAGGGACTAGATTGAAACTATTAAATTCATTTCACTTGGGATGTAGGCCAGGTTCACTAATCAGCCTTTCAGGGCTGACAGGGCTAGTGCATTAATCACAGCACTATTTAGTCCCCTGGAATGGTATTATGTATATATTTAATAAAGTTCAACTGTAATATTTTAACTAGTTTTTATGGATGCCTGGTGCATGGGTATTAAGGTTTTTTTATAAAAATGGAAATAAAAGAAAGCTGAAACTGTAACATAGGTGGCAAGGTAAGTAGGAAAAATGCATTTTCTCTAAAAATAGTGTTTTCTATGCAATTTATTCATTTTATATTACAAAATATCAAGGTTGTTTAAAATTTCCATCTTATGAATCAAAGTGGCACGTTGTAACCATTTTCTATAACTGAAAGCTAATTGCTTCTAAATCCAGTAATGATTTGGCAAGACTCTTATCTCCATCCATTTAGTCACATAACCATACTCTACTCATCAGATGTTATTTCTGCATGTTGTTTATTCACCAAGTGTTATCAAAGCTTAGCTGAAAACGCCAGCTCATATCACTCTGAATTTTTAAAAACATTTTTATTCAAAATACTGGCACACAGACTGAAAATCAGCTCCATTTGGTTGCTGCATTTCTTATTTGCTGCTGAACTAGAAACCTAAGGGTCAATGACACTTAGATGCCTGCTTTTGTGGATAGTTCAGTAACTTGTGGGTGAACTGCAGCATATCTTTTAGAAAGGCATCCTGTCTTGATATAAAGATTTCAAAGATGGAGAATCCACCACATCTTTTGCTAATGTTTTCTGATGGTTAATTACCTACTGTTAAAAAATGGTTTTCTATTTTGAAAGTCTAACCTCAATTTCCAGCCATTGGATCTTGTTATGCTCTTGTCTACTAGGCTGACACATGCTTTTCTATCACATAATTTCTCTTCATGTAAGTGTTTAGATTGCAATCAAGTAACCTCTTAACCTTCTTTTCGATAAGCTAAATAGATTGATCTCCTAAGTCTCATTTTCAGGTATGTTTTCCAGTTCATAATTAAATAATTCTTGTGGCTCTTCTCTGAGGCCTCTCCAATTTTTCAAATTCCTTTTTTTCAAGCGTGGACATCAAAACTGAAATGTTATTTCAGTAGTAGTTTCATCAGTGTCATATTGTGAAGGTATAAGGGATACAATTTGACTGAAGCGAAAGGCCAGCAGCTGCAACTTAACTGGCTGATCTTCATAAGAGGAGGAACAGGAAATGGAGAGGGGAAGCTGCCATAGGCTGGTTCTACTGGTATGAGGAACTGCTTCCAGAAATAAAAAATGGACAGAGGGGAAACCGTGAGAAATCCTGTTATCAAAAAAGCTCTGTGGTAAGAGCCAGGAACTTTGGGTTGAGGAACTAATGGGGAGTTAGGGACAGACTTGGGGAAGTTTTGATCTTGTTGTTGAGAAGCCTGGAAACTACGTTGTCTGGGCTTGGTGAGAAGGTTCCAGGCAGAATTCCCCCAGGGAGGGCACTGGTTCAACATGAGCAAGCCAGAGTCCATCAGGAAGAGGATGTTATAGGATGGGCCCCATTCTCTTACACATAGACAGCAGTAATATAACCTGCCTACTGCTATTTGATGTTCGCGTTCATACACTCAAGTATCACAACAGCTCTTTTGACGAAAGTATCTCACTGGGGGCTCATATTGTCTTGTTTAGCCACTTTTAACCCCTAAGTCTTTTCAGAATAACTGCTTTCCAGGATACAGTTCCCCATCCCATGTGGTTGGCCTGCATTATTTGTTCATAGATGTATGACCCTATATTGGTCTGTGTTGAACTACATGTTGTTTGATCACGCCCAGCTTACCAGCATTCAGATTTTCTGTAATTGACCTGTCCTTATGTATCACCTAACCAATCTTTGGGTCAGAGAAAACTTTATCAGTAATGATTTCTTCCAGATCATCAATAAAAATGTTAAATAAAGTTGCACAAGGACTGAACCCTATGGGATTCCTAATGTAATGTTCTCAGTCTCCAATGTTCGATGCTCAGTTTGTCTCATCTTTCCTACTGTCTCAAGGAGTGAGTGCTGTCTTGGCCATGAATTGGGGGCGGGAGGTGGGGGAAGGAAACCAGAATTATATAATGCAGATGTAAAAAAAATGACAGTTGAGAAAGCTGAAAGTTCAGATTGCTAAACTGGAGACCTTTATGAACCACTCTAATAATTGTCAAATCACTGTTTAAAATTATCCTCTTTCACTTGTTAAACCAGAACTAAAGTGGGATTTATACTTGCTTATCATTTCTGACATTGTGTCTCTGATCGTGCGAATGCCCAGTATTTCTCCAGGAGTATGGAGATGATCGGGCAAGAAGCCTGGAATGCCATAGAATGGAAACAAAGAATGATAATAGTCTGACTTACACCTTTCAAAATTTTACACTAAACATACTAGATACTGCAGATTGTAAGGAAAAGATAAAGACACAGGTCTGCATTGGTGGATTGCATGAGAAACCGAAACACCAACTCAAATGTTGTGATCATTCCATGGGGCACAGCATTTTGGAATCAGGTGTGGTCTTCTCCAGAAAATATATGGAGAGTTCAGATGATCAGCACTCCAGAGTATGCAGTGTACCGAACAAATTGACAGTGAATACCACGAAGAACTTCTATTGGGATGTGGTGCAATGTTTAAAAAAAGTGACATGTTAACTTCTTTTGAGTTTATTGTACTGGCAGATAACTTTTTCTTTAAATGTAAGGAAAATATTGGAAGATAACTGTATAACTTGTTTAAAATGATCTACTTTATGAATTATTTTCCAAACAGGAAAGCGAAAAATCCCCAGGGTCTCTACCAATCTGACCTGAGGGAAAATTCCTTCCCATCATGGGAAATGGGTCACTTGCAGGTTTAAACTAGTGTAATGGTGGATTCTCTGTAACTTGAAGTCTTTAAACCATGATTTGAGGACTTCAGCAACTCAGCCAGAGGTTAGGGCATCTATTACAGGAGTGGGTGGGTGAGGTTTTGTGGCCCACAATGTGCTGGCGGTCAGACTAGATTATGATGGTCTCTTCTGACCTTAAAGTTTGTGAGTAAGTTTCCAGGCAAAACAAAAAGCATCCTGAAGCTATTTGTTACTGGCCTTTTATTTATTCTAAATTAATGTGTTATGTTAGTGAACATTTCCCCCTCTGATATGTAATTAGCAACTTTATCTTAACATAAAGCAAGCCTGAAGTTGATATTATACTGGAGCCATTTTTGTTAGGATGAGAACACTTCTTAACTAATACTATGCCGAAGTCATTATTTATTAGCTGTAATAAAATTAGAGACTATTTTAAAGTATTTATTGAAAAAATGGTCCTCAGGAGAAATTCAAAGTGTTAATCACTGTATATGGAAACTTAAAAGTCTTCAACCCTAAAAACAGCCTCTACATCTCCAACGCTCCATTTGTCTATCGGAAACAATGGAACTCGCCATTCAGGGTTGACGCTTACAGAGGCTGGGGGGCAGGACATTCTCAGTAGCAGGCCTATATCTCTGGACTTGCTCTTTCTTCTTCGAGTGCTTGCTCATATGTATTCCAGTTAGGTGTGCGCGCGCGGCGTGCACGATCGTCGGAAGATTTTTACCCTAGCAACACTCGGTGGGCCGGCTGGCGCCCCCTGGAGTGGCGCCGTTAGGTGCCCCGATATATACTGCAGCCGGCCCATCGCCCTCTCAGTTCCTTCTTACCGCCCGTGTCGGTCGTTGGAACAGTGGAGAGCAGCTCGCTGACCTCCACAGCCCTAGCTTCATTAGCACTCGTTTATCTTTTAGATAGTTTAAGTACTGTTAATTAGTTGTTAATAGTTGTTGATCGCAGTTATCTTTCTTAGTGACAGTAGTAGCTGGAGATAAGGGGCTCCTCCCCTTATCCCCACCCCGGTACCGGGCCAATGCCTGGCTCACCGGGATTCAAGCCTTGCTCGGCATGCCAGAAGCCGATGCCGACAGGAGATCCGCACACCTCCTGTCTCAAGTGCCTCGGGGAGTCCCACCTTCCGGACAAGTGCCGAATTTGTAAGTCCTTCAAGCCGCGGACCAAGAAGGAGCGGGACATTCGTTTAAAGCAGCTCCTTTTAGAGGCGTCTCTTAGCCCGATGTCGGCGCCGCATCGTACCACGGCACCGACCCCGGCGGCCTCAACGTCTGCGGCACCGGAACGCACGAGCTCCGGAAAAGAACCCCGGCACCGTCCTTCTATACCTGGGACCTCGCAGAGCCGCCCTCTGTCCCCGAGAGCGAAGAAGTCGGGAGGACCGACTAAGGCGCTGCTGCATACGCAGCCAGCTCCAGATCTGCCAAGGTCTGTTGAGGCGCCCGCACCGCCAGCTCCGGTACCGCAAGGACCGTTGAGTTCGGTGCCAGTGGTCTCCGTGCCACTTACTCCGGCCCCCCATAGGCCGTTGAGTCCGGCGCCGCCGTCAACACCGGCGCCGGCCCTGCCAACTCCGGCACCCGAGAGGCCGTTGAGTGCAGGTCAGCCTCTACAGGCTCCGGTACCGACGACTCCGGTCCCGCGAGGGCCGTTGAGCTCGGTAACCGCCAGCTCCCCGGCACGCTCCGTGGTTGAGCTTCCGCTGCCGTCCACGCCGGACACCTTCGCAGCGGCGCGGGACCTGATCCAGATGACCGCTCCGGCACTGACCCCGTCTACGGTACCGCCGGTGCGGATCATCACGTCACGCGGCAAACCGGCCATCTTCCACCCGGTGCCGCAGGCAGAGACCAGCCAACAGCAGCCACCTGCGTCTCCAAGGTACCGCTCGCAGTCCCGGCACCGATCTCAATCCCGGCGCCGTTCGTACTCGCGGTACCGCTCCAGGTCCCCCTCCACGCGGAGGTACCCTGACTCTCGACGCCGCTCCCGGTCCCGCGGCCGGTCGACGCGCAGATCGCCGAGACGATCCAGGTCCAGATCCGTGTAACGGTACCGAGATCATCGCCGGTACCGCTCCAGGTCCCGCCTCCGATCCGGCTCTCGACGCCGGTCCCCATCCCGGCGCCGATCCGGCTCTCGACGCCGATCCGGCTCCCGGCACCGGACACCATCCCGGTACCGATCCGGCTCCCGGCACCGGACATCATCCCGGCACCGATCAGGCTCCCGGTACCGGATAACATCCCGGCACCGGACCCCACCAAGGAGGCAGACCGTGGCCACGCAGACGTCACTGCATGGCTATTCTGCCCCACCCTGGCCTTCGCGCTCTGGATCCCGCTCTTCCAGAGCTGGCAGCGACCTCTATGCAGAGGACCGCACCATCAGTGACCAGGGCCACCTGCCAGAGACCGGGCAGGTTCAGGAGCGGTGGCTATTTTGGACCCCTATGGCCTACTACGAGGCCCAGAGGGTACTACCAAGAGCTCCTACCTCGACCACGTTGGAACGTAGAGCGCCAGAGGCTACAGTCTCCCGACCTCCAGAGGCTACAGTCTCCAGGCCTCCGCCAGGGGTAGAGCAGCCAGAACCGGAGCCCCCAGCCCTGGGCTCCGAAGAGGTACCCGTCGAGGACCCGCTCGCCCAAGGCCTGTCCTCCTCCTCCTCTCCTGACGAGGCAGTGGCTGGAGCATCATCATCCGGCCCACCTCCAATTGATCTCAGGGACCATCAAGACCTGCTACGCAGATTGGCCCTCAACATGGACCTCCAGATAGAGGAGGTCCCTGAACTGGAGGACCCCGTGGTGGACATCCTCACGACCGATGCCCCCACTAGGGTTGCCTTACCCTTTGTGCGTACCATCCTTGCCAACGCCACATCCATCTGGCAGACACCAGCCTCGATACCCCCCACTGCCAGGGGGGTAGAGAGAAAGTACATGGCCCCCCCGAGAGACTTTCAATACCTGTACACGCACCCCCCTCCGTGCTCGCTGGTGGTCCAATCCGTGAACGAGAGGGAGAGGAACGGCCAACAGGCCCCAGCCCCAAAGTCGAAGGACGCCAAGCGCCTAGACTTGTTTGGCAGGAAGATCTACTCAGGAGGGGGCCTACAGCTTCGTGCGGCGAACCAACAGGCACTCCTGAGCCGCTACGGTTATAACACCTGGGTCTCGATGGAGAAATTCAAAGAGCTTATACCTCCAGAGTCCAGACAGGAGTATAAAGCCTTCGTGGAGGAGGGCAAAAAGCTGGCCAGGACGTCGCTGCGGGCCTCCTTGGACATCGCCGACTCCGCTGCCAGGACCATCGCCTCCGGAGTCGCCATGCGGCGCATCTCCTGGTTGCAATCCTCCACCCTCCCAGCAGAGGTCCAGCATACTATCCAGGACGTACCCTTTGACGGGCAGGGCCTGTTTTCGGAGAGACGGTCGTACCATCATCCTACGTACCTAAAAGACGGTCGTACCATCATCCGCACGCTGGGGATGCATACCCCCGCGACGCAGCGCAGGCCCTTCCGGCCGTTCGTACGACGCACCTACTTCCCTCCCCCACCACGACAAGACTTTTACAGGAGGCCGCGTGGTCGAGGGGGTAAGAGACAGCAACCTGGCCGACAGACCGGCCAGAGGCAGGGCCCCCACAAGCCATCGTCGGGGCCCAAACAAAATTTTTGAAGGGGCGCTCGAGGCCGGAGTACCAGTCCCTACCGATCCTGCCCTCCTGTTCCTGAACCGCCTCTCCCCCTTCTCCCCGGCGTGGTCAAATATCACCACGGACCGCTGGGTCTTACATACCGTCCAGGGGGGATACCGACTGCAGTTCGTCTCCCCGCCTTCGTCCCACCCTCCCACCCCGTCCCTCTTCAGGGACCCTTCTCACGAGCAACTCCTTATCCAGGAGGTGCACGAACTCCTTACTGTAGGAGCGGTGGAGGAGGTCCCAAGGGATCTCAGAGGCAAGGGGTTCTACTCCCGTTATTTCTTAATCCCAAAGGCAAAGGGGGGGCTACGTCCTATCCTGGACTTACGGGGTCTCAACAAGTTTATGGTAAAGTTGAAATTCCGTATGCTCTCCCTGGGCACTATTATCCCCTCTATGGATCAGGGAGACTGGTACGCCGCCCTCGACATGAAGGACGCGTATTTCCACATTGCCATCTACCCACCTCACAGATGCTTCCTGCGCTTCGTAGTGGGCCAGAGACATTTCCAGTTCGCAGTCCTGCCATTCGGCCTCTCAACAGCACCGAGAGTCTTTACGAAATGCATGGCAGTGGTAGCAGCCGCCCTCCAGCGTCAAAGAGTTCAGGTATTCCCCTACCTCGACGACTGGCTTATCCGTGGCAACTCCGCCAACCAGGTCCAGTCTCACATTCGCAAGGCCATGGACATGTTCAACCGTCTGGGCCTCCTACTGAACGTAGAAAAGTCCACTTTGGTGCCAACACAGAGAATAGACTTCATAGGGGCAATACTGGACTCTACCCTCGCCAGGGCGTTCCTCCCAGAGGCTCGCTTCCAAACGCTTGCAGCCGCCATACGCAGCCTCCAAGCCTTCCCAACTTCAACGGCCCGCTGCTGCCTCAGCCTCATGGGTCATATGGCATCATGCACCTTCGTGACAGCTCATGCCAGGTTACGCCTACGGCCCCTCCAAGCATGGCTGGCCTCCGCATACCGGCCACACAGGGACAACCTCGATATGATTCTGACGGTCCCACCGCAAGTCCTAGCCTCCCTCAACTGGTGGCTGGACCCCGCACATGTGATGTCAGGTGTTCCCTTTCATCCACCTCAGCCTTCCCGTGCCTTGACTACGGATGCGTCATCCCTCGGCTGGGGGGCTCACCTGCAGAACTTCCAAACTCAGGGCCTATGGTCAGAGCAGGAGCTGACATTACAAATCAATGTCAGAGAACTCCGAGCGGTATGTCTTGCCTGCCAAGCCTTCGCTCAACACTTACAGGGCCGATGTGTCTCCATCCTTACAGACAACACGACGGCCATGCATTACATCAACAGACAGGGAGGGGCACACTCCCTTCCCCTCTGCCGAGAGGCAACTCAGCTCTGGGACTTTTGCATAGCCCGTTCCATTCACCCCGTGGCCTCGTTTCTCCCAGGAGTCCAGAACACCTTGGCGGACCGCCTGAGCAGGTCCTTTCAAACTCACGAGTGGTCCATTCGACCAGACGTCATCCACTCTGTCTTCCAGAGGTGGGGGTTTCCCCAGATAGATCTCTTCGCGACTCGCGAGAACAGGAAATGCCACGTGTTCTGCTCATTCCAGGGTCGCTTCCCAGGCTCCCTGACAGACGCCTTTCTCCATCCTTGGACGGACAACCTGGCCTATGCCTTCCCACCAGTTCCACTGGTCCACAGAGTCCTGCTCAAACTACGCAGGGACAAGGCCAGAGTAATCCTGATTGCTCCAGCGTGGCCCAGGCAACACTGGTATACCACGCTCCTGGAGCTGTCCGTGACAGACCCGATCCCTCTACCGCGATGTCCGGACCTGATCACGCAGCAGCACGGCAGGCTCCATCATCCCGACCTGCAGTCCCTTCACCTCACGGCGTGGCTGCTGCATGGCTGAACCCGTCGGAGCTACAATGTTCCAGCCCGGTCCAGCGCGTTCTGCTGAGCAGTAGGAAACCCTCCACCAGGTCCACCTACTCAGCTAAGTGGAAACGTTTTTCCCTGTGGTGTGGCACTCGGGGTCTCAACCCCCTGCAGGTGCCCATTCACACCATACTGGACTACCTCCTCTCACTAAAGGAGCAGGGTCTGGCTCTCTCGTCGCTAAAAGTCCACCTAGCGGCAATTTCAGCTTTTCACCCCTGGGACGGGGCGGGTTCTGTCTTCTCCAACCCCATGGTCTCCAGGTTCCTTAAGGGGTTAGAACGGCTACACCCGCTGGTGCGCCGCCCGGTCCCTACATGGGACCTCAACCTAGTCATTACCAGGCTCATGGGTGCCCCATTCGAGCCCATGGCCACTTGCTCCATGCTGTATCTCTCATGGAAAACGGCCTTTCTAGTAGCCATCACCTCGGCTAGACGCGTCTCTGAGCTCAGAGCGCTTCGGAACCACCTTATACGGTGTTCCATAGGGATAAAGTACAGCTCAGGCCACACCCGGCCTTCCTGCCCAAGGTAGTGTCGGCCTTCCATATTAACCAAGACATTTTTCTACCTGTCTTTTATCCTAAGCCCCATGCCTCTAGGAAGGAGCAGCAACTCCATTCCTTGGATGTCCGGAGAGCCCTCGCCTTCTACATCGAGAGGACAAAGCCGTTCCGGAAATCGACCCAGCTGTTCATCGCCGTGGCGGATCGGATGAAAGGCCTTCCCGTCTCTTCCCAGCGCATCTCGTCATGGATCACCTCGTGCATCCGCACATGCTATGACTTGGCAGGTGTCCCCACCATGCACACTACGGCCCACTCTACCCGAGCTCAGGCCTCGTCGTCTGCCTTCCTGGCACACATACCGATACAAGACATTTGTAGGGCCGCGACATGGTCGTCAGTACACACTTTTGCCTCGCACTATGCCATAGTGCAACATTCTAGAGACGACGCCGCTTTTGGTTCGGCGGTCCTAAACTCTGCTGTATCACAATCCGACCCCGCCTCCTAGGAATGGCTTGGGAGTCACCTAACTGGAATACATATGAGCAAGCACTCGAAGAAGAAAACACGGTTACTCACCGTAGTAACTAGTGTTCTTCGAGATGTGTTGCTCATATGTATTCCAAACCCGCCCTCCTTCCCCACTGTCGGAATAGCCGGCAAGAAGGAACTGAGAGGGCGATGGGCCGGCTGCAGTATATATCGGGGCACCTAACGGCGCCACTCCAGGGGGCACCAGCCGGCCCACCGAGTGTTGCTAGGGTAAAAATCTTCCGACGATCGTGCACGCCGCGCGCGCACACCTAACTGGAATACATATGAGCAACACATCTCGAAGAACACTAGTTACTACGGTGAGTAACCGTGTTTTCCAGCAATAGCACTTAAACGTGAATCTGGCCATGATGATAAAGATTTGAAGGATACACCTTTTTGTCCAGGTTTTTTCAACTGATACAGTGTCCTGGCTTTTAGTTGTCTCAGCAGATCTGGCTCTGCCTTCTCTCTTAAGCTTCAGGGAGTGTTTTTGAGTTGCGTATTTAGAATGTTAATTGTGGATTTTAAGCCATATAAAATGCTCACAGACACTGCAGTGGTGGCGACTTTAAAAGAGTGAGTGGTAATACTGTTTTGAGTTTCTATAGTGACAATATCTGTTTGCTTTTTCAGCAGGTTAAAGGTATATCAGTGTTTCTATGTAAAAATGATAATCATCTACAGAACATCTTTTTAGGACAATGCTACAATTTTATTTGCATAAATGTGAGTATTATGGACAAATACGCTAATTATGCACATCACATTTGTTATTTATTGATTTTTAAAATAAATCAACAACTCACAATATGTTTTTGTGGGTAATGTGTTTTGAACAATAGTAAAATCAATATTACTACATGGGAACCTCGCTCCTGAAGTTTGTATTTCTAGTGTGTGACAGGCCCAGAAATTCCCTTATATTTCAAGAGTAATAGACGATTGAGACACTAGTAATTGAATATACACCTTTTCTACCCCCATTCTTGCACTTACTCCAGTCACAAGCACCTTGTAAACCGGCCAGTGAATTATTGCATAGGAGGGATAAAGAGTTCTTATAAATCACCAAATAAACTGCAAAGGATCATAAAGTTGATAGTGTATTTATTTGATTCTTGTTGTGCTATCTCAGAAACAGAGTACTCAGACTGAAGTTATCACTGGAATACAATTTGTACTCCTGGGGGGGATTCTATGCCAAATATTTCAAAATTCTGTGCCAAAAAATTCAAAATTCTGCATGTTTTATTTGTCAAAATAATGCAATATAATCACACCAGTTTCAATTGTTTTGGTAATTTATTTAAACTACAATACAGAAAAAAGTCACAATAACTATTCTGCATTTCCTAAACACATAGAAGTTAAGTTACAAACACTTGGTAACTAATACCCTGCATTCCAGTTATTATCCTGGATTTTCATTTAAATTACATTACAGAACACCAAACAGAAAAAAAAAGAAAGTAGAATGTCATTTTAAATTGCTCTGACTTTCACACATGAAAGTCATACAGTTTTGGTAATCATTATCCTGGACCTGGCTGGGTAGTTTGGGAAGTGCTTGGTTCTGATTGTCCTGATATTTTATTGACTCTTAGTAAATGTTTTATTTGCCCTTAAAGTTTTTTTTTTAAATGGGTAAGTAAAATAAATCCTGGGCTGTAATCTAACCCCATTGTACCACTTTGGCACAGGAAAAAAGTGAGAAAGCACATAGACCTTCCTAGCTGAGGATTCCCTTACTGTCATTTATAATAAGGCCCCTTTACATCACTCTGGCAATGTAGGGGCCTTAAAACTTCCTCAGGTTTTATGCTCCTGGGGGAATTGACTGAGAATGGGAACAGTTAACTAACTATAGGAACATTAACAATGTTACTATGTCGGCAGGCTGCTAATGGGGCGCAAAATTATGTCAGGAGTAAATTTGAGACTCCCCATAATGAATGCTTCCACAGAGATTGTAGTCCACTGAGATTCCCTCATGTGGCAATGTGACTGTTTCAGAATGTGGTTGTGGCCATCAAACTCTGCATCCATCACGTGGTCTGTGCTGGTATCTACTGACTCTGACAAATCCATTCCACTAAACCTCTGGCTGGGATCCTGTACTGGAGCAGGAAGGGTTTAGTTTGAACCACGTCTAGATTCCAGTTTTGTCACTTTTATATATGCCTTAGAATGTAGCAGAATTTGTGACCGTGCACTGTATATGGCTATAATTTCACCAATCCGAAGAATTACAAATATAAGAGGTATATTAAGAGTGTTTCCCTTTCCAGTGGATAAAAGAACCTTTCACTGCACTTTGTGAATTAGGCTTTTCTTTATTTTCTTTTGATAACTTTAAAATTTGCTTTTATTTAGGCTAAAAAATCTGACATTAACGAAACCCAGCAATTAGTGGATATACTTGAAAATGCAAGAATTTCTGTCTTACATCCAGTTGTTCTCATTTCGGTAGGTTAACTTATATAAGTTTTATGTAATAAACCTCTAATCAAATTTAAAATGGTTTTCTTGGAATCTGTATAATTTATATAATATTTCATGTGATGCACCCTTAGATTTTAAGTATTTTTAAATGGTGAACTGTAAATGAGATTATAAAAAGTCATTGCACTTCAGCAATATGTACTTAATACTGCCAGGAGCCAAGTTGAGGCAGATAAAAGGTACAGCATTAGTTGAAAATTTACTTTATTTTCTTTAAGGTTTCATGGTGTCTAGTCCTAGTTGGATTTTTAGCTCCCACTGCTTTATTATGCCTCATTCATTCTGGCGATGCTGCAGATTGCATAAAGCTCTGTAGGAGTGTGGACCCAGCCAATCGGGTGTCATGTAAATGGTATTTTTAGTTATGTTGTGTGATGTTATCAAAGTTTTAAAATTATGATCATTTTCTGCCACATGTATTACAAGGACATTTGAAAAACAGTGTACAATATAATTTTAAAATGTCATTTACCTACCTGGATCTCTTAAGACCTAATAGATTCACCTATGGGTAAACTTTCATTGTTTCATTTACTACTGCTGCTGAGGATATCTTCAGAGTTTGGGCTGAATGTTGCTTCTACACCTAGAGGGACAGAGGGATTCATATCCACACAAAATGTGAGACAAGAATTTTCCATGCAACTTAGGAGCTCTGCAAGCCTGTGCTTCTGCTGAACAGCTGTGCATAGTTCTCTGTACCAGTTTTCTGCCTTGCTGAGCGTATGGAGAAAGGAGAGTTACTAGTTCTACCTAGTCCCAAGGATTATGCTGCTGTATTGTACTTGACGCTTTTGGTAGCAATAGTGCATCACAACTGACTGTTACTTTAAATATCATTTGTTGAGTAAAGTACTTGTCAACATATAGGTTGATATTATACATGAAGCCACTGGCAGTAGAATCTCAGCTAGTCTGAGAGGATTGCATTGTCTAAGGGCAAGGGTAGGAGTCAAGAACTCCTGAGTTCTAGTCTCAGCCCTGACAGTCACTTCCTCTGTACCTAGAACAAGTTACTTATCCTTTACCAACTAACAGAGATGTTGTGAAGATTCATTAGTTAATGTTTATAAAAGACTTTCCAAGTGAGTAGCACATCACAAGTACTACATCCTTATCTGACCCAAGTGTTCGCTGCACAGTGGGCTGGTGTGAATGCTGATCCTTGGCACCTGAGAATTTAGTCTTTACTTGCTGATGTACATTTATGAGGAAATTCAGTAGGGACCTCTATGTGTACCAACCTCTTAAGTTTTAGGTGGGCTTCCTCTGTTTACCTATGAGAAACAGAGAAAATCCAGATCTCTCACTCCTGCACCCACTATTTAGGGGCCTCCATAAAAGACTTCTTTCTTGCTAACTATTCAGCTGTGTGGTAACACAAAATACTTTCCCTCTGGGGCAGAATGTTTGCCTTATCCCTTGAATAACTGCTTTCATCACTTTCTCTACATATAAAGCCCAAGGAGGAGCATGATGAGTGAATCTTTGTAGGATTATCAATCAGCCAGATAACACTATAACGTTAAAATCTTTTGCAGTAGATGTCATGACTGTTGTCTGTTATCGGATGGGTATTAAATTCTTTCTTGTCTGGGGTGTAAAATGAAAGGGCTAAGGATTGATAGTAGCAATAATAAAACATACCAGACTCATGTCAACGTTTGAAGAAAAATATATGAGAACATAAATTCCTTACAAGAGCTCACTAAGGAAACTTCTGTCAGGGTTCTGCCCTCAAACTACACAGATCCTGACATCTGCCTGCGGTGCAGCACCATCTTTGCAGAAGCCCTGTTTCTCTGCCCTGCCTCCCAATCCCAAACTGTTAATACCTTCTAAGAAGAATAAGATGCATTTAATATGTTCTGTTTAACAGTGTATATGTTTTTAAACTACGGGATTTGATTCATCTGTTAAATTATTCCCCCAGTACATTCTAAATATCCCTGGGCTAGATAGCCTGGGAATAGCCTTAATAACAGATACACAAAATTGCCTGTCTATGAAACATTAACTTATTCGCAAAGTCTCTCTTCAAAGTAGAGCAATGCCCTAAAAATAAATATACCTAATGCTAAACTAAAAAAAAGGTTTGTATAGAATTCTTTGTCTAGAATTCTTATTGGTATCTATTCATATTCTCTGTTTTTGGAGCTTCCATGTTATTTTCAGAAATAGAACAAATAGAAAATGGAAAGAGGTGAAAAATGAAAAATATGTTTTTAATTAATAAAGAGTTAGCTAAGCAAATCATTGTCTCATATTAATCACTGGGAACCATTTCAGTCATTTAAACCTCTGATCCCTAAAATTCACTACAGATGGTATATAGCTGGGGGATAGAAATTTCTTTCATCAGTCTTTAATTATTCAGTGTTGGGTGTGCTCCTAAATAATGGCAACTATAATAGAATTCTTCTCAGTTTGATATTTTTATTTTTAAAAATAAATAAATGTAACTTATAGAGCCTGAATGAATTGTTAGAAAACTATTCTGTATAACATTGCTCTTTCAATGTAAAAGTGGATACTTACATTTCTCAGACAAATAAATGTCAAAACTTAAGGTATTATGAGGATATTGGCACATTTGCTCATTATGTTTTTTAGACAATATTAACTGATAAATATTTCCCTTTTTGAGTCCAGAAGTAAACGTATTCCTTGCTGTGGAGCCAGGAAGGGATAGTGAAAAGAAGCAGCAGACTTCCTCTAATCTAACATAGAAAAACCTGTATTAAGTGTTTTTCCTTCAGCCCTGACAAGCTTTTTATTTCCTTTTTGTATAAGTAGAAAGTTCTCACACACTCTGCACTTATTTCAGAACACCTTTTCTGATAAAAAGAATCAGATCATTGGCAGAATCTGTTTTGTGTTACTTTGCTATTTTTTTTAAGTGTTTAACTTTTTTGATTGTAAATGTAATGGGCCAGATTCTCTGGTGCATTGCACTACTTCGCACCAAACCACCAATTTAACTAGCGAGAGGAGGATCACTGCAGTATAAGGGTGACTCTTTAGTGGCGTACAGCCAGCATAGGGCTCCTACATCACTTGCCCTCCTTACTGATACTGTAGGAGGGTGTGGCCAGTATGTCAGTATATCATACTGATACCTAAGTAAATTTTTGGCCCATTAGAGCCTTTTGTAACCAGCATAAGTGAACACTGATTGGCCTGATATAACCCAGTACAACAGGGAAGGGAAGATGGGGTTAGAGTAGGAATAGGGGAGCACAAAGGTAAACTTTACACAGGTTTTCCCCCTCTCCTACACCAAATATGTGCTCTCTGCTGAACAGCTAAACTCCAGCTTCGGACCCAATATCTCTATTCCCACACTAACACAGATGCTCTAAACTCTGTATAACTTGTACATATATGTTTCACTGGACAAATGTATTGTGCTTAAACCTGTTAAAATGCATTTTCACTATTATAACCTTTGCCAGTATCAAATGCTGTAGTTAAGATTGCTATTTTAACTCAATTTTCACTCTCACACAACATTTTTTTTTTTGGGGGGGGAGAGAAGAGTAGGGGACTTTGGGGCTAAAATGTCCAATATTTGCTTTTAGTTCAAAGGTAAGTTTGAGGAAAATCTCTTCGGCATCTTATGAATTTTGTGAATGTGACTAAAATATATAGCTTTTGACTACACATTATCTTGACTGGAGTCTCTCAAAAAAAGCAGAAGTTTTAGAATTTGCTTGTAAATTGTCATTAAGGAGTAGTGCCTCAACTAAATTTTTTAAAGAATTGATTTATATTTAACAAAATCATAAGTGGTTTGAAATGTGCATTCTTAGCATGCACAGTAAAACATTGTGTTCTTGTGCACGTTTCCACATATCTATGCTAGACATGCATGCACAGTTTGGATAGTGTTAATTTTTAAAGACATGTTAAGAGGTAGTTACTCACCATAAACTGTTGGCTTGATTGTTCCAGTCAGAACAGTAAGTTGAGAGCTGCAGGCAGGTACATGGGGAGCTGCAATAGTTTACAAAGGCACAGGTTCTTCTTCGAGTGCTTGCTCAAGTCGATTCCATTCTAGGTGTGTGCACGCCATGTGCACAGTCGGCGGAGACTTTTGTCTTAGTGGTATCCGTAAGGTTGGCTGTGGCACCCCCTTGAGTGCCACCGACCCTACACCCTCTCAGTTCCTTCTTACCGCCCATGGCAGTTCATCGAAGTGCCTTGTATTGTATCGCAAAAGCGTTAGCGGTTCTTTCAGAGCCATGTTCTGTCTCCTTTGTAGTTAGTTGTTAGGTATGGACCATTAAGTTAAGTGTTAGATAATAGTTTTAGTAGTTAGAGTTCTGGCTGGGACTTCGCCGCGGAACTTCCCTAGGCTTTAAGCCATCGTTCATCGTGTACCCAGCCAATGCCCATTAGTAACCTCCCATGATATCTGTTTGAAGTGGTGGATAGAGCACTGGACTGCGATGGAGACCTGATTTCAATTTTTGGCTCTGCCATTGGCTGTTGAGTAACCTTGGGCAAGTTGCTTCACCTCCCTGTGCTTCAGTTTCCCCACCTCTAAAATGGAGATAATTATATTGACTTCCTTTGTAGAGTGCTTTGGGATCTACTGATGAAAAGTGCTATATAAGAGCTGGGTATATATATATATATATATATATATATAAATAGTAGTGGTATTTTTTATTCTTAATGTTCTGGCTAAATATATAGTAGAATATAATCCTGTTTATTCTGTAAAATGTACGTAATAAAATATGCAGAATGTGCAATGTCGTGAAGATAAGATTCCATCACTAATATTAACTCTTGAATTTCATGATTTGATAATGTACTGTGAACGTGCAGACTCAGGGCTGGTCTACACTAACCCCCCAATTCGAACTAAGATACGCAACTTCAGCTACGTGAATAATGTAGCTGAAGTCGAACTATCTTAGTTCGAATGAAAAGGTACTTACCCGGGGTCCACACGCGGCGCGCAGGCTCCCCCGTCGACTCCGCCTACTCCGTTCATCGAGCTGGATTACCAGCGTTGACGGGGGAGCACTTCCTGGTTCGATTTATCGCGTCTAGACAAGACGCAATAAATCGAACCCAGAACATCGATCCGACGCGTCCGACGCGACGGGTAAGTGTAGACCTACCCTCAGTGTCGCACTAGCACATTGTTTTCATGTAATATATATTGTAATAATCTTCAACGATCAGGCCCTTTCCCTGATGGCAGGTAGAGGATGTTGCATCCTATTTTAAATAATATTTGTACCAATTTTTCTCTTTAGTGTAAAATACCTTCTAGTTGTGAGTTTCTGCTTATTAAAATGTTAATTATTTTAGCTTTTCTTAAACCTGTCATGTTGATGGACATCGATATAGACACAAAATATATTTTTGAAGCAGTAATGAAAGTTCTGTAAGGCTTGAAGTAGAGCAGAAGAAAGGAACAAGTGTTGTCAAGGCATGACTCACTAGCTCTTGCCTCCATCAGGAAAGTGAGGCAGGACTGGTAATTACAAAACTCAATACCAAATCAAAGTATTTCAAAAACACAAAATCCCATTAAGATTTGAGGGACTTTATGGAAACTTTGTGAAGAGGTAAAGTTCAAAATAGTTGGATTGTTGTCAGGCCTGAGTCAAAGTTTGAGAACTATGCTGAAGTGCAACATAGTACAGAATGCAACTTACAAATGCAATGTCCAAGACAGAGAGAACAAACACAGCAAATATTCTTAAGAATGTGATTCCACATTGAAAAACTAAAAGATGGTAAAGGAAAACATCTATACTCTTCTCTGATTTCTTCAGATGAGGATTCGATTTGTGAATCCATTGATACTAAACAATTGCATGAAACATGGATCAGAGATTAGAGATTTTTTTTTAAGTAATACATTCTTAAATGTAGAGAGCACATTATATTCTGCTCACTTCTGGCATGTTGGTTTATCTAGATTTTGAAAAAGTTTTCCTCTTATTACATATTTAAGTCATGGAGCATGACATTAATACAAATGTATAAACAGATCCCTTGCCATCTTATATTATTTTTGTGTTGATCTAACAATTTTTTAAAAAAATCTGGAGATCTAACAGAATGTATTTTGTAATATAATGTAGTAATGGTTTTCTTTTTTCGCGCCTTTGCAGGTCCATTTGAATGTTTCAGAAAATATGTCTTTCAGCAGTGGAATAGAAGAACTGGCTGCGATAAAGGAATTTGCAAGGGAAGTGAAAAAGAAAAATATTTTGGTTTATGGTCTTCTCATCCATTACAATAAGGTATGTAATTCTCTTAATACCTGCAAATTATCTACTTTTGTAAACTATATGATTAATGATAAGAATCTTCTTCATTTAAAAAAATCAAAGGGAAATAAATATGACAAGGTAAAGTTTTGTTGAAAAGATACTTGCCTGTTCATGTTCAATATTCAGTAGAGCCTCTGGTTATAGGCAAAAATGTAAGTAATTTGATTAGAGAGAAAAAATGGTAAATAGTTAAAAAAAAAAATTGTGAACATGCTTGAGCCTTTCTTTTCCTATTGTTAACTTTTAAAACATGGCATTTGCATGGCATTTTTAAAATGGAAAATATTAGAAGTATTTGTAATCAAAATTGATTTTTCAAGTATTTTCCGTTCCCGCATCAAAACAGTGTTTGGTATTCAGGTAACAAAAAGGGCATGGCATATAACTGGTGAAACAAACAGTATCCATGTCTCCAGGAGCACTAGATTGAAAAGCTATTTAAAATTAACCTTTTTGTTTGGGGATATGTTCTGCTTACAAAACACAGTAGACTACTTTGCCACTAGTGCATATATAGTTTTCATGTGCAATCAGCTTTATAGCTTCATAGAGCCACCAGTTAAGAGAGGCAAATATTCAATATTCAACTGATATTTAAAGAAGTGGAATAAATGTATTTTTTACTGAATTTTTGGAATATGGTAGTTATTTAGAGTTACATGTGGCTGATTAATCACAACTATAGTTCATAACATTTTATCCTTTTTTCCAAAAGTGTGCTAAGGCCTCAAAAATCCCATTGATTTTAATGAGAGTTGTGGATACTTAAAATCTTTGAAAAGCACATGTCCTTGTTGAACCTCATCAGATTTCTTTTGACCCAATCCTCCAATTTGTCTAGGTCACTCTGGACCCTATTCCTACACTCCAGCATATCTACCTCTCCCCGCAGCTTAGCCCTGGTCTACACTACGAGTTTAGGTCGAATTTATTAGCGTTATTTCGATTGATCCGTGCACCCGTCCTCACGACGAAGCCCTTACCATCGACTTCTAGGGCTCTTAAAATCGATCTCGCCACTCCACCCCCAACGAGAGAATTAGCGCTTAAAGCGATATTGCCGAATCGAAGTAGGCTAGTGAGGACGCAATTCGACTGTATCGGCCTCCTAAATCTATCCCACGGTGCATCAGCTGACCGCTCTAGACAGCGGTCTGAGCTCGAATGCTCCTCCCAGGTAGACAGGAAAAGCCCCGCGAACTTTTGAATTTCATTTCCTGTTTGGCCAGCGTGGTGAGCTGCAGGTGAGTGCAGATCTCATCAGCAGAGGTGACCATGATGGAGTCCCAGAATCGAAGACGAGCTCCAGCATGGACCGAGCGTGAGGTACTCGATCTGATCGCTGTTTGGGGAGACGAAACCGTGCTAGCAGAGCTAGGGTCCAAAAGAAGAAACGCCAAGACATACGCCAAAGTCTCCAAGGGCATGCAGGACAGAGGCTACAACAGGGACGCGCAACAGTGCCGCGTGAAAATTAAGGAGCTCAGGCAAGCCTACCAAAAAACCAGAGATGCAAACAACCGCTCTGGGTCAGAGCCCCAGACATGCCGCTTCTATGATGAGCTGCATGCCATTCTAGGAGGTGCAGCCAGCACAGACCCTCCCATGTGGTTTGACTCCGTATGTGGATCATCAGAACCCACAGAGGAGCCTGATGATGATAATGATGCTGAAAATAGCACACAGACCCAGCAAGGAAGCGGAGAAGCCCTTTTCCCCGACAGCCAGGAACTCTTTCTCACCCTGGAGCAAGTACAGTTCGAACCCTCCCAAGGCGTGCTCGATGCAGGAGAAGGGACCTCTGGTGAGTGTACCTCTGTTTAATTAATACATGTTTTATAAGCAAGCGTGTTTAATGATTAATTCGTGGCCAGTACAGCCACAGCTACTCGAAAAGTCTGTTAACATGTTCGGGGATGGAGCAGAAATCCTCCGGGGACATCTCCTGAAAGATCTCCTGGATGTGCTCCCAAAGCCTGTGCATGAGGTTTCTGGGGAGGGCAGCCTTATCCTGTGCTCCGTGGTAACACACTCTACCACGCCAGGCAAGCAGCACGTAGTCTGGAATCAGTGCTTTGCAAAGCATGGCGGCGTACGGTCCCGGTTTTTGCTGGCATTCAAGCAACATCCTTTCTTTATCTGTGTGTGTTATCCTCAGAAGAGTGATATCATTCATGGGAACCTGGTTGAAATAGGGGAATTTTAGTACGGGGGCATTCAGAGGGGCTCCGTCCCTGCTGGGCTGTTTGCCTGTGGCTGAACGGAAATCTTCCCCGCTGGGACCCACGCGGTGGGGGGAGGGGGCACAGCGAACATCTTGCCTGG
This sequence comes from Chelydra serpentina, assembly GCA_037349315.1. Taxonomy (NCBI): domain Eukaryota; kingdom Metazoa; phylum Chordata; order Testudines; family Chelydridae; genus Chelydra; species Chelydra serpentina. The sequence continues at coordinate 27,238,582 of JBAIAC010000048.1, forward strand.
GTGTGTGTGGGGGGGGGGGGCGATTAGGTTCTCCCTGCATGTTAACCCGAAAACCGCCGCCCCACCTAACTTTTCAATTGCTAAGCTATTTGTTTTAAATTGCCAGCCCACGGGATGTTTGTTATGGGAAATGAGGGGGTTGATGTTTGAAAACATTCCCGCCTGTTGTGAAGCTTAAAGAAGCCTATAGAGTGTCTTACCATGGCTGTCTGCAAGCCGAATTCTGTTGCCCGCCGGACCTGCTTGTGTGATCTCTCACAGCAAACCGGCAGACCCTCAATATAAGAGGCCCAGTGCAACCTTGGACAAAATGCACATGTGATATGTAATGTTTTGTTCAAACAAAATGTGTCTTTTACATTTGTCTCCCGTTTTCTTCCTCCCACAGCTACAAATGTTTCAACGCCACCCCTTTCATCACCATCCCAGAGGCTAGCGAAGATAAGAAGTAAAAAGAAAAGGAGTCGAGACGATATGTTCTCAGAACTCATGGAATCCTCCCACTCTGAGGCTGCCCAGCAGAATGCGTGGAGGCAGACACTGTCTGAGTCCAGGAAGGCAGAATTTGATCGCGCGGACAAGTGGCGTGCTGAGGACAATGACTGGCGGGCTGAAGAGAGACAGCGGCGGGATGAAGAGAGTAGGTGGCGTCAGCGTGCAGAGAGAAGGCAGGATGCAATTCTCAGGCTACTGGAGGATCAAACGGAAATCCTCCGGCTTATGGCTGAGGACAGGCGTAGGGTTCAGGAAAGGCAGCCTGAGCCCAGACCGCCGCTACAGCCCCTGTGTAACCAACAGCCCTCCTTCCCGAGTCCCATAACCTCATCCCCGAGACGCCCAAGAACGCGTTTGGGTGGCCTCCGTGCTCCCAGCCACTCAAGCCAAGAGAACAGTCCAAGCAAGAAAGGGCTGGCATTCAATAAGTTTTAAAGTGCTGTGTGTCCTTGTCCTTCCCTCATCCCCTCCTCCACCACCCATCCTGGTGCTTCCCTTCCTCCACCACCTATCCCGGGAGACTGTGTCAGTTACCACCATAGTCCTCCCTCTGTGTTTTACAAATTAATAAAGAATGCATGATTTTTAAACAAGAATCACTTTATTTCCTCTGCAAGCGGTGATTGAGGGGGGGAGGGCAGGGCGGTTTGGGTAAAGGGAAGTAGAGCGAATGAAGGGGCGGGGCTTTTCATTACTGGGGAAAAACAGAACTTTCACACAGCATCCTGGACATTCATGAAACTTGTTTTCAAAGCTTCCCTGATGCGCAACGCACCCTGCTGTACTCTTGTAATAGCCCTGGTGTCTGGCTGCGCATAACCAGCGGCCAGGCGATTTGCCTCAACCTCCCACCCTGCCATAAACGTCTCCCCCTTACTCTCACAGATATTGTGGAGCGCACAGCAAGCAGTAATAACAATAGGAACATTGGTTTCGCTGAGATCTAACCTAGTTAATAAACTTCGCCATCTTGCTTTTAAACGGCCAAATGCACACTCCACCACCATTCTGCACTTGCTCAGCCTATAGTTGAAAAGGTCCTGACTACTGTCCAGGCTACCTGTGTATGGCTTCATGAGCCATGGCATTAAGGGGTAGGCTGGGTCCCCAAGGATAACTATGGGCATCTCAACATCCCCAACGGTTATTTTCTGGTCTGGGAAGAAAGTCCCTTGCTGCAGCAGCTGAAACAGACCAGAGTTCCTGAAGATGCGAGCGTCATGTACCTTTCCCGGCCATCCCACGTTGATGTTGGTGAAACGCCCCTTGTGATCCACCAGTGCTTGCAGCACTATTGAAAAGTAACCCTTTCGGTTTATGTACTCGCTGGCTTGGTGGTCCGGTGCCAAGATAGGGATATGGGTTCCGTCTATCGCCCCTCCACAGTTCGGGAAGCCCATTGCTGCAAAGCCATCCAGTATGAGCTGCACATTTCCCAGACTCACAACCCTTGGTACAAGCAGCTTGGTGATCGCCCTGGCTACTTGCATGACAACAGCCCCCACTGTAGATTTTCCCACTCCGAATTGATTCGCGACTGACCGGTAGCTGTCTGGCGTTGCAAGCTTCCACAGGGCTATCGCCAGTCGCTTCTCTACTGTGAGGGCTGCTCTCATCTTGGTGTTCTGGCGCTTCAGGGCAGGGGAAAGCAACTCACAAAGTTCCATGAAAGTGCCCTTACGCATGCGAAAGTTTCGCAGCCACTGGGATTCATCCCAGACCTGCAGCACTATGTGGTCCCACCACTCTGTGCTTGTTTCCCGGGCCCAGAATCGGCGTTCCACTGTATCAACGAGCCCCATTACCACCATGATGTCCACCTTGCGGGGGGGCCTTTTCTGAGAGAGGTCTGTCTCCATGTCCTCATCACTCTCCTCAGGCTGATACTGTCTCGTCCTCGCCTCCTGTTGCTCTAGCAGCTCCCGGTTCTCGGTCTCCATATACTCCTGGACAATGCGCGTGGTGTTCATAACGGCCATAACAGTTGCGGTGATCTGATCGTGCTCCATGCTTCCCCCGGTACACTGTTTGCAGGACAGCAGAGTGGGAGCAGAAGCGGCTGGTGGATAACAATGGTGGCAGCAATATGGCGCCCGCACGAAAAAAGGCGCGAAAGGATTTTTCGCTCCCCCCTCAGGTGCTTTCACGGAGGGAGGGGGGAGCAAGGGTTAGGCTCATTTCCTTCTAGCTGCAGATAGTACAATATGCCGTGAGCAGGGGTTAGGCGCCTTTCCTTCCAGCTGCAGATGGTACAATAAGCTCTACTGACCCCCTCAAGGATTGAACTCGCAACCCCGGGTTTAGCGGGTCAACGCTCATACCGCTGAGCTATCCCTCTGCCCGTGTTCCAGGCAGTGCTGAATCTCCCTTAAAGAAAACGTAAAAAAGCGCCCCCGGCCAGCCACACCAAAGGCCGCCGGCCAGGAGCACTGTAATGTCAAGCATATTGTACGATCTGCAGCTAGAAGGCAAGGAGCTTCTCCTATATGGTCCCGCGACCACAACCATTTATGGCATAGTGCACGATCTGCAGCTAGAAGGCAAGGAGCTTATGCTGTGCAGTCCCGCGACTACCAGCCTCAGGCGGAATGGCCCCCTCAAGGATTGAACTCGCAACCCCGGGTTTAGCGGGCCAACGCTCAGAACGCTGAGCTATCCCTCTGCCCGTATTATACCGTGACTGAATCTCCACTAGACCTAATGTGAAGGCGTACGCTGGAGACGTACGGTAATTGTGAGCTGAGCAGCCTTCTGTAGCCTTCTGTAGCAAACATGGAAAGCACGCAGACAAGGCGCGAAAAAGATTGCTTTCAAGGAGGGAGGGAGGGACGTTTGATGGCCTGATGACATGTACCCAGAACCACCAGCGACATTTTTTTCTGCCCCATCAGGCTTTGGGATCGCAACCCAGAATTCCAATGGGCGGCGGAGACTGCGGGAACTGTGGGATAGCTACCCGCAATGCAATGCTTCGAAGGTCGATGCTAATCTCGCAACTGTGGACACAGACAATCGACCTCATGGTCTTAACGCTCTTTAGTGGGGACACACACAATCGATTCCATTAATTCGGGTTTTAATATATCGACTTCTATAATTTCGACCTAGTTCTGTAGTGTAGACGTACCCTTAGTGTCATCTGCGAGCTTGCTGAGGGTGCAATCCAACCCATCATCCAGATCATTAATAAAGATGTTGAACAAAACTGGCCCCAGGACTGACCCTTGGGGTACTCCATTTGATACCGGCTGCCAGCTAGAGATCCTTGAGGACCTTGAGAGCCTGAAAGGTCTCAAATCACTAATCCTCATATTAAGAAATCCCTAAATCTGTGTTACATAATAAAACGTAATATTTCTGTTGATATATATACCCTAGATATATACCCTAATCTAAGATTCTATGATATATATACTTATAACATAAGAGAATTTAAAAATAATTTAACTTACATTTACATGAATTATCATAATGTTTCCTATAGAGCCAAAACAGTGCAGCAGCTCTTCATTTTAAGAAGTTTATAAATTACAGTGTAATGTACCATGTTTTACAGTCATATAGTTGGTTGTGGCACCTCCTAAACTCTTTCTGACTGATTTTTTAAATAAATGTAACTCTCAAGGGGCAAGAAATTTAGTTTTACTTCTAGCCCTGTCTTCCCTTTCTACCTTTTATGTAGCAAGGATATCAAGTCAGTGTATGATGATATATATGGTGTGCTGAAATCTCTAAGCACTACAAGCATTGTTAAGGATCTATCTTCACTTGGTTCTTCTCTTTCCTCTCTGGCGTGTCTACCAGTATCATCCAGGGCTGGCTCCAGGCACCAGCTTTCCAAGCTGGTGCTTGGGGCAGCATCGAGAATGGGGCGGCAGTCCGAGTCCCACGGCAGCAATTCGGCAGCAGGTCTGCCGCTCTTCCCGGCGCCGAATTTCCACCGCAGGTCTCGGACTGCCGCCCCATTCTCACCTGCAACGTCGCCCGGCGTCGGGGGCGGGGCCCCGCAACGTCGCCCGGGGGCGGGGCCCCGCAATGTCGCCCCGCGTCGGGGGGCGGGGCCACGGTGACTGCTTGGGGCCATGGTGACTGCTTGGGGCGGCAGAATTGCCAGAGCCACCCCTGGTATCATCTCCCCTATCTTGGGCTGTTTAGTGTTTTGGGGTGGGTGGGTGTGTGTGTGTTTCTTTGTTTGTTTGTTTGTTTGTTTGTAGTATGGAAAGGTGAGAGTGTTGGTTTGGAGTTTTTGTCAATATTTGCTCTCTGATAGCTCTTCCTTACTCAGCAGAAGCTTACCGAATGGACGGTAAGGTGGACAGAAAACTGGCTGGATGGTCGTGCTCAACGGGTAGTGATCAATGGCTCCATGTCTAGTTGGCAGCCAGTATCAAGTGGAGTGCTCCAAGGGTCGGTGCTGGGGCCGGTTTTGTTCAATATCTTCATCAACGATCTGGAGGATGCTGTGGACTGCACCCTTAGCAAGTTTGCAGATGACACTAAACTGGGAGGAGTGGTTGATACGCTGGAGGGTAGGGATAGGATACAGAGGGACCTAGACAAATTAGAGGATTGGGCCAAAAGAAATCTGATGAGGTTCAACAAGGACAAGTGCAGAGTCCTGCACTTAGGACGGAAGAATCCCATGCACTGCTATAGACTAGGGACCGAATGGCTGGGCAGCAGTTCTGCAGAAAAGGACCTAGGGGTTACAGTGGACGAAAAGCTGAATATGAGTCAACAGTGTGCCCTTGTTGCCAAGAAGGCTAATGGCATTTTGGGCTGTATAAGTAGGGGCATTTCCAGCAGATCGAGGGACGTGATTATTCCCCTCTATTCGGCACTGGTGAGGCCTCATTTGGAGTACTGTGTCCAGTTTTGGGCCCCACACTACAAGAAGGATGTGGATAAATTGGAAAGAGTCCAACGGAGGGCAACAAAAATGATTAGGGGGCTGGAGCACATGACTTATGAGGAGAGGCTGAGGGAACTGGGATTGTTTAGCCTGCAGAAGAGAAGAGTGAGGGGGGATTTGATAGCTGCTTTCAACTACCTAAAAGGGCGTTCCAAAGAGGATGGATCTAGACTGTTCTCAGTGGTAGAAGATGACAGAACAAGGAGTAATGGTCTCAAGTTGCAGATGGGGAGGTTTAGGTTGGCTATTAGGAAAAACTTTTTCACTAGTAGGGTGGTGAAGCACTGGAATGGGTTACCTAGGGAGGTGGTGGACTCTCCTTCCTACGAGGTTTTTAAGGTCAGGCTTGACAAAGCCCTGGCTGGGATGATCTAGTTGGGGTTGGTCCTGCTTTGAGCAGGGGGTTGGACTAGATGACCTCCTGAGGTCCCTTCCAACCCTGAGATTCTATGATTCTATGATTCTACATTGTGCTTGGCACAGGATTATCTTAAATTGCCACATGAAGATTTCCCTTATATGCTCTTACAGTGTAGCTGAGTGCCATGGAAGCAGGTGAAGAGAATTTTGGGCCACATGTGGTATGAACCTGCAGCCATGTAGTTGTTCCCATGGCTGTCTGGATTAAGGAGAACATGACTGTGGGGACAGAATATGGATGGTTTGCAGATAACCATATTCTGCTTTGTTGTGGGAGCACACTTTTAATGGGGTGGGGGAGATCAGAGGGAGGGGAGATCAGGTGTCATAAAGCTTTCTAAATTTCTCCTGTTCTTATCTAAGCACTGCTTCCAGAGTAGACTTTGGCATCCTTGGGTCAGGAAACACTTATGTAACTGCTGAAATGTAGTTTGGAGGAGTTCAAGCAGGCAGTACGCACTAAAAAAATTAATAAGTCTAATATGGACCTATTGGACCATCATCCTTCAAGTGAGGTTATAGTTTCCTGTTAGAGGATAGATCAAAATGCCCTTTCTTATAGATAGATGGATCAAATATGGGACATGAGCATACCAAGTGTATCCTTTTAAAGTTAAGAATAGTTGTATTATGTCAGCTAAAGGCAAAGATCATAGCAACCACAAAATATCTGAATTGATTTTAATCCCATAGAGTTGAACAGCTGCTGAACCAGGGTTTTGGATGGATGGACTGTATCCTGCAGCTATTAAGTATAGTTTTTGTTTGCTAATTTAAAGTGATGCTGAGAATTATTTTGATTTACTAAAGAGTTATATTTTTTATGGACAAAAGGTTTCTAGGGAGTTACTCAGAAAAAGTGAAGCAAAACTAAAGGCCTTTATAACCGGTACAAATGATCTGTACTGTATACTGTAAATACTATGTCAGTCATTCAAGAAGAGCATGTGCTTGTAAACAAAGGGTGACCTCTATCAATATAACTATGCATGAAATTCTAAAATAATAATATTGATACAAAGGTTGGATTCATTTAGCAACAACTCTTGTTTGTTGTTCTGAGTGATTACATGGAATTTATTCCTTCACTACTTACCAAACACATATTTTTCAAGACACAGTCTTGTGGAACATGGGCAAACAAATTAAATCTTGTTTACTGAAACCCACAATATACTGTTTAATTCAACCTTTTTTTCCCAAGGAAATGAGTTGTTTTTTTTAAGTCATATTGTTAATTAGTAAATGTGTTCATTTTATACTTAGGGTCAAATATTCCCAACCTGTAGAAAAATACATGAAAGGAGGAAAAGGAGGTAGTGAGAAGATTCCACTGGTCTAAGCTTGTGGAGCTAGAATTAGGGGAGTTTGCAGGTTCATGGTGTAGGACGGGGACATGGCAAGCAATCCTCAGAGCCCAAGGAATTGGAACTCAGCAGAATTTGGGGAGATGTACGGAGAGACAATTCTTCACATTTCCTCACAGAGGAACATGGTTCCCTGAGTCTCTCTTTTCTGCACCCCAGTGTCTCCCACAATTCTGGATGTCTGGTTTGCTCCCCTCTATTCTGCAGCTCACAGAGGTGATCAGAGATTTGGTATTTCACAGCCTGGCCGCACACTCTCTTTTCTTCCGCTTCCCCCATTCTCTGCGGCAGTGGTCAGTTGGCAGTTACACTCTTCTTCTATCTTTGTTTTTCTCCCTTTTGAGGGGGGGGGCAGTGGTGATCAGTTTCTCTATTTAAGGCTTCTTTCTTCTTCATTGGGTCGGTCTTAAGCAGCCTGATGGTTCAATTCCCCCTGAGCCTCCACTGCAGCATCTCTCTGCCGGATTCTCTGCCCCTGTACAGGCATGGCAGAGCAACCAAGAAAGCACCGGGTTGGATCAAAGAAGTGCTCCATTTGTCAGGCAGTCTTCCCAAGCTCAGCAGATGGTGAGTTGTGCCCAGCCTGCACTCAGCCAGCTGACCCTAACTGCTTTAGGTCACAGGGCTATGAGAGGAACAGGTAGGTGGGATCACATACTCACCAAAGCAGCCACAGCTCCAACATGGAAAAAATGAACCAGGAAGAACAGATCAGGGAAAGGCTCTAAAGACAAGGACAACAGCCACCCAACTCAGGGGATAAGTCCCCAGAGAACAAAGAGGAGGGCTTGCGGGACCACAAATCCCCCCCCCCCCCCCAAGTCTTAGAGTGGGTCCTTTTGAACAAAAGGGCTCTGGTAATGAGTCCCACCCTCATGAGAATGGGACCAAGGAGGGGGACGAATCCGAGACTGGATTTTCCTGAGGGCTTCAGGCTCTATAGAAGGCAAGCCGCAAAAGGCCTCAAAGCCACAACAGAACTCCTACACCTGCAAAGAGCAAAGAAATTTTTTTAAAAAGGGCGGGGGTGGGGGGGAAACAAGGGGGAAGAAAAAATGCAAAACATCTTGGTGGTATGAGCCCTCTGGCTCCTCTTTCTTTTCCTCCACTGAGGAAGGCGAACTATGGGACTCTGAATCCAAACAGGACTGGGGGAAAAAACACAAGAGCTTCTTTCCCCTGAGAAATTTGAGGTCATGTTCAGAAGGGCTGTCTCCACAATTCAGATCCAACCTGAACAGGTTCTTGAGAGCAAGCCTCAGGGTAAATTTTGTCCCTCAAAATCCTTCTCTGAGACTGCAATTCCCCTGCAGTCTACCTTTGAGGACATGGTCAGGGATGAATGGAGCAAGCCTGATTAGGGCAAGCACATTAATAAAAATGACCTCAGGTTCTATAAAGATACAGAACCAAAGGCCTCTATCGCTGAGGTACCTCAGCTAGATGTCACGATAGTATTTGTAGCAAGGGACATGGTCATTCCCTCAGAAGGGGAATTCTATCCTAAGGACCCAATAGATAGAGAAGTGGAAGCCACTCTCAAGAAGGACTCTGAGTCCTCCTCGGTATTCCTCAGAGTGTCTGTAGCAGCTACCTGCTTTGCAAGGGCATTTCTTTCCTGGCTGGAAGATCTCAAAGCCCTAAAGGACAGGGATCATCCTGACTTTGACTCCATTTTAAAGAAAGTCTCCCTAGAAACAGCATTCACAGCTGATGCCTCAATGAATGCAATGAAGTTCTCAACCAGGGCCCTGGCTTCCAGCTCAGAAACCAGGTGTCACCTATGGTTCTGACTCTGTCCCCAGGAGAAAGTACAGCTCCTTTCAGGCCTCATCCTCACAGAAGTACCAGTGAAGGGACAATAGATTATCCAGAGGAAAGTCGTGGATCTGAGGTTTGGTGAGAGAGCCCAGAGGGGGATCTGCTCCCACCCATAAAAGTCGCTTTATGACAAAGGTCGCATAGACCTCTGCTCAGAGCTGAAACCAGGGAGCAGAATTTCCCATTTCCCTGAAGAATGGTTTGCATCAACCACGTGTCCGAAACTGTAGTTCTGTGGCATCTAACTTGGGAAGCTAAAAGGAGGCTCAAGCTTATCCAGAATTCTGCAATTGGTCTTCTGTGCTTTTTGAAGAGGAGAGAGTTTAATCAAAACTGACCTTCCCTGCTGGAGAAATATCCTGTACTAATAGGGAAAAATAGTTTCTTATTTAGAAAAGCAGCAAAGGTACAATAGCTTCTTTTTTTCAGCAAAAAATCTCTAAGAACTGTTTTGTATGTAGACATTAAGGCAAACTTTGCCCTTAGTGACACCTGTGCAACCGTCCTGAATTAATTGTGCAACCATGGGCAGAATTTGGTCCATTGGGTTTAATTAATTGGGACAGTACGTAGCCATGTGTCTCTATTAAGATGAAAGACTTTTGTATGTCTACATAGCAGCTGCAGTAACATGCTAGTTTGTATTGAACCTGGAAGTCTACACATCTTCACAGAAGCCTTTACTGCTGATCATATCAATAAACTGAATTACTTCAAATGACCACAAACTGAATTTCTAAGTAACCCTAATACCACAGATGGTATTTGCTATTTTGTCAAGAAATCCTGGAGAAATGAGTAGAGAGTAGGAAGTGGCAGAATGAGTTGTATTTTTCCTGAAAAGAATGTAATATAAATAGACCAAATGCAGCTTGACTTGTTCACGTGGCTAACCTAATTGAAATCAATGGGATGCATGTGTGAGTAAGGGGTAATAAGTTGGGTTTAGGGCCTAAAATGACATGAACTGATAAAACTAAATATTAAAACTTATGGATAATATTGTACATTCTTCTCTTGTCTCATTGTGTTAAGGTGTTACAGAAGTCTCAGATCAGGACATGAAGTTATATACCCAGTCTGTTGAATACTTAGACAGAATTGAGATAATAAAGGAAGACTCTTAACCTTAACTCTTAGTTTCCAAACATTGCTGGTTCAAACACACACAAAGTTTCTTGAACACAATTCTTCTTGTATAAAAGGAAGATATGAATGACAAACATAGACTTTCAGTTCAAAGTGGAAAAGCATTTGCTTTATTTCTTTGTATAACAATTGTAGAGCAGAAAAGACCAATTTAACTAAAGTTAGAGTTTGTATTGAATTACACAGCGTTCTTTCTTAATCGTTCTTTTAAACTTCAACTTTGGGACTGTTTACATGCAGTTAAAGGATTTAAATGTGTCATTAAGTGTAGTCTTTAAAAGAGAGCTTTGCATTATTTGGAAAAAAGTGTAGACTGTTAACAATTATAATTTTGATACTAAAAAGAAAAATGATGACAGGATCCTGTAATAACAGGAAGTTTTAACAAATATAATTAAGGATATATTCATAAGACATTAATTATTTGAGACCATCCTGAATTTGTATTCAGTGGTACACTTAAGTCAGATGGTTAAATAAACCAGACTGTAACAAAGTCAGACCGCACAGCCACCAAAAAGTGGTAGAAGATGGGTATATCAGCCCTAGGATGCCTGAGTCCAATTAAGGGCTGCCTGAGACCTTTAAAAAACCCTCTTCTGGTGAGAGAGAGGGAGGAGAGAAGAGAAACAAGCTGCAGCAGGGCTACTGGCAGCAAGGAAAAAAGGCTTACCCTGGGTGAAAGGCTACTCTCCTCCCTATAGACCAGTGGTGGGCAACCTGCGCCCCGTGGGCCACATGCGGCCCATCACGGTAAACTGGTTGCGGGCTGCAAGACATTTTGTGGACATTGACCATCCCAGGCACGGCCCAGCTACCAATGGCCGCGGTTCGCAGTTCCCGGCCAATGGGGGGCCTGGCCATGCCTGCGGACTGTCAATGTCTGCAAAATGTCTGGCAGCCCGTAATCAGCTTACCCTGATGGGCCTCTTGCAGGCCGCAGGTTGCCCACCACTGCTCCAGAGAGTGGGGCAGGGAGAGGTATTCCCTTTTTGTGTTTGGCTGAAGAGCACTTCTTGTAAATATTGAAAAATAAAACTCAAGTGAGAAATAGAAACTCTCCGGAGTGGGACTGATTTACTCCAGGCCTCCTCTCCCCTCCCCCAACTGCCAGAGAGGGAAACACTGAGCCCGGCAAGGCAAAGGAGGTACCTTGCCACACGACTGTTCATTTTTGTGATAGTACACTTTCTGAACAACTCATGTTGTTGTTTGCAAATACTCAGAGCACTAAGTATATTTAAGAATGTGTAGTTGTTGTGGGGAGATGAAAAGGAATAGTTAGGACCTAAATTACGAAGTTATCTGTAATTATTACTATGCTTGAAACTACCGTTATTAGGGTGACAATCCTTGTTCATAGGAGAAACTGCATATTGTTTGCTTCTACTTAGACTACTTATTTGTAAAAATCACATATGGAGAAAAGATAGATGTAATTTTTATCTGTTGAAGGAGTAAGCAATGGTGTATGCTAAATTATATGAAAATTTGAGTTGGTCATAAATGTTCTATGCTGTGAATAGCAACCCTCTTGTTTGCCATCCTAAAACATTGAAGTGTTTCAGTCTATATGATTCAGAGGATCTTGGTAGTACCACTGTAAGACCTCTCAAAGGACCTTGTACTCTGTTTGTAAAAGGCCTTACTACTTTCCCAGAATTTCCAAAAGAAGTGTGGAATATTTTTGGATTTTGCATCCTGACCCATTCTCCAGGTAGAGAGCTGGCTTCTTGATTCATTTCAAGTAATGTAGCTTCAGTGTGCCATGCAAATGGTTACAAACCAGCCCTCATTCCATTCCAGTCACATAGACTCATAGACTCATAGACTTTAAGGTCAGAAGGGACCATTATGATCATCTAGTCTGACCTCCTGCACAATGCAGGCCACAGAATCTCACCTACCCACTCCTGGAATAATCCTCTCACCTATGTCTCAGCTATTCAAGTCCTGAAATCATGGTTTAAGATTTCAAGATGCAGAGAATCCTCCAGTAAATGACCCATGCCGCAGAGGAAGGCGAAAAACCTCCAGGGCCTCTGCCAATCTACCCTGGAGGAAAATTCCTGCCCGACCCCAAATATTGCGATCAGCTGAACCCTGAGCATGTGGGCAAGATTCACCAGCCAGACACCCAGGAAAAAGTTTACCCTTTCATTCATTGATTCCATATCCAAATTCTTTACTGTGTCTTCTCAGTCACTCAAAATCTACCCCACTCTACCTCCTCTCTCTACCTCACTCACCTTCTTCTGTTACTTTCAAAAATAAATGCTACCACCAAAACAGAATTTGGAAAATAGCATTCAAAACAGTATTTATATTTTGTCCAACACATATTTAAAATATAATATGCCTATATTGGGAAAAAGTACAAGGAAATTTTTGAATGACATCTTTTTATTATTCTTGTATGTGTTTCCTATTTGTTAAAATTAGTACAGACTACAGAATTTGTTGACCTTTCTGCCATATATCTGTAAACAAACATTATAATAAATTAGTTTTTCAAAGGATAAAAACATTTTCAGATATCAAAATATGGTTAAGAATTTATAATGTTAAATGTGACACACATACGTTAAAGCAATTTTTGTAAAAAGTTTAGCTTTGAAAAATATTACCTCTACCTTTCACACATTTTCATTCCCTAATTCTTCTATTTTCTCCTTATCCTGATGAACAGCAGTCATCAACTCATACTGCACATACACGTGCAACATCTGTAAAAAAAAAAAAAGTCACAGGTCTGGAACATTATTCAAATTGACAATATTAATTCCAAATGTACTGAAATAAGGATAAAACTTTAGGCTTTCTTGATCAAGGCATGTGGGTATGGGCTTAAGTCCGTTTGCTTTTAATGTTCTTAAAGGAAGCATTGGAGAGTTTGTTGCAAGCTCTCACAATTTTTTCCCTCCACAAGTGACAAGATTTTAGCCAGGGCTGGAGCCAGTCTTGCAATGGAGTGAGTTCTAGCCCTCTCATGAATTTCAGCCCTGCCTTGGGGAAAACAACCTCTGATGGGTGCTTTCCTTCATTGCCCCACCTCCTGGGGATGTCAGGATCCTAACAAGAGCAGTCAGGACCAAGGGTCAGAGCAGGGGCAAACCTGAGGCTGGGAGTAGTGGATGAGTGCATGGTCAGGTTCCAGGCCAGGATTGATACCAATGGTCAAATTCTGAGTCAGGTTTCAGGGTCCAAGTCAGGAGACGAAATCCAAATCAAGCCAAGGTCAGAACAAGGAGCAGGAGTGGTCATGGCATCTACAGGAGATCCACATGGTTGCTGGAAACTTCTGAGAATGCCCCTTTAGCTCACTGCTCTATATAAACCTATCAGGAGGCAGGAGTCTGCCGGCTATCAGACCCCCTTAGGTGATGCTGCCCATGGTCTGTGTCCACAGCGGGTCATGGGCAGTGGAATGGAACCTGGTTACAGCTACCACAGGATGGCAGCATGGAGATGCCAGCTCCCTGGTGACTCTGCAGCTTGGGTTCTAGACCTGAGGGGCCTTACAAATGAAGAGTAGCCAATCAGAGTTGCTGCAGGAAGCAGGCAGAGCTTCTGTTCCCTCCTCTCAGTAGCCAACACCATTCTCAGAGAAGTAGGGGGAAGCTAAAGAGCCTGGCAGGTTAGGATGGCACCGCTCCCTTCTCCTCCTATGAATGACAAGACAGCTTCTCCCACCTTCCTTCTCCCTCCTTGCAACACCCCTGGAGCAGAGGTGAGGCAGGGAGGACAGAACTGATGTGGGGGCAGGTGAGTGTGGAGCAGAACTGATGTGGAAGCTGTGGAGACAGAATTGATTTGGCAGGCAGATGTGGGGGTGAGAGCTCCTCCAGCAGGGACCATAATCACTTTATGTGCATTTGGGAGAGTTAGTGACACTAATTTTCACATACACACACTTGGGGGCTGAGGGTGATGAGGTCAAAAATAAAGAGACCAAACGACACAATGTTCTTTTTAAAAATAAACCTCATGCTTTTTGGGCCACCTCTCATTATGCTCTGGGTCTGACTCAGGATTTTTTTTGGCAATTCTGGATCTGAGTCTTGCACTAATGAGTACTGCTGTGTGTCACGAGAGGATGTACAGCTAAATGTCTGTACTCCTGCAGAATAATAGAAATTATAAGGACTGGCTTTAGATCAGCTCGCCCATCACCCTGCTAGTTAAGCATTGTTTCCTTTCCCTTCTGGGTATTAATTAGTGTGTCTATCGAGAACTCTCCACATCTGTAAACCTTACACAGCAGACAATAAATTAGCTGGTTTACTGCAACTGCGGAATCTTAATAAAGCAACGCAAGTGCTCAGATGAAGCATCCCACAAACAAACTTTCCAGTGTGATTGTGAATTGCCAATCTGAGTAAGATGAGCTGTTGAGAGAAATAATTGGTAACCTTTTAGGTTTTCACTAAATAATTATCCAATTTTTTTTGTCTTGGAAAGGTCAGAGAATTGCTCAATTTGTCTCCACTATTAGGGTTTCTAGGAATTTAACAAGCTCTATAGAAAATGATGAGATTACTATTTTATGTCTCTACACATGACCGTTTTAGACTTGTTTCAACTATCAAACTTTTAATTGCCAGTTGAGAATTCTCCCACTACCTTGTCAGCCAAAATGATCAAGGCATATAGACTTGTCATAAAAATAATGTTGTGACTAACCAATTTATAAACTTGCTTTCTTACTCATGAAGTTTAAACAAGGTTATGCTACCTAGGTTTTTTTTTATAGTGTACATTGTTCTGAATCCTGTGATTTTTAGAGAAGGAAATGTAGAAAAAAATGCATTTGAGAGCTGTAATTCCAGGATAAATAGAAGAAAGGAAAATATACAGCACATAAAAATGGAAAGCTGCAAAAATGTGTCTGTTGTAATTATGTTTGATAGTTTAATGAGATAGGAAATAAACACTTAATTAGAACAGGTTGTGAAAACAAATAAGGGGAGTATCAAATTTGAGCTGTTTCATCTTCAAATCTGTAACTAGTTACTATGAAATATTTTCAGTACACTGAAAGGTTTTAGTATTGGACTGTTACTTCTTAATAACAGAAATATATAGATATTTAAAATAACAGAGACTCAGAAAAAAAAATCACCTGTTGCCAACAAATTATTTTTACCGATGTTTTTTTTTTGCATTTTGCTCACCATGAACAATGGAAACCAGTGATGTCAGTCTCAGTTGTTCATGGGCACTTTCACTTCAGATTGTTGGTTCTGTAGTGTTTGGCTTAAAACTTCATTTGTGCTCCTTCAATACTGGAGGTACATGGGGACCAGACCAGGACGATTGAAAACAAATCAGTTCATTGAACCCAAACTGAATTTACAGGTGAACTATTTGGTTGTGGCAGACTTTTTTTTTAACCAATAAATAGCTGTATACACTGAACCCAAGTACTTAAAGTAATACAATATACAGATTTCTTTGTTATTTATATCTTTATGTAAATATGTACTGTAAGTTGGAAGAATCCTCATTTTTGGATATGGTATTTTTATCTTTACTGTCTGTATTTTTTCTTTATAGACTATTACTGAAATCTATGTCTTATACTGAGTGTCTTTTTTATAGCCGCATAAATGTGAGAGAGCCTGTTTGTAACAAGCTTTTTCCTCATTAACTTGAGATGAATCACTCTTTTTTTCTCTGCTTTTATATAGCAGTTAACATTTTGATCAAAGTATAAAGCTTTATTTGGTTTCCAGTACTTACATTCTCAACCCTTTAGATTGCACATTAAACTGTATTGAAATTGAAATTTATATTCACCGTTCAGAGTATTTTAGTAACTTTATCACCTTACCAACTGGTTACAGATAAAAATACTCACCTGGATCACCTGGATCGATCGGACTGCAGCTGTCGTTAAGACTGCGCCGATCACAACACGTCTGCCATTCTTCTCGCACTCTTGCCTTTCTTCTCCACGTTCGTCCGAAACGTTTAACAATGTCATCTTCCCATCTTCTTGGAGGCCGACCGGGGGGTCTGTTCTGTTCTCGCGGGTACCACTCAGCAATGATTGCGGTCCACCTTTTATCTGTGAGCCGTGCTGTGTGGCCTGCCCATCGCATCTTGTTATGTCTGCTTTCCACGACAATATCTTTCACACTGCTGCGTTCTCTGATGATTTCATTTGGTATACGATCCAGAAGGGAGATTCCCAACATAGCTCGTTCCATTGCCCTTTCAGCTACCAACAGCCGGTGCTCTTCTCTCTTCGTCAGTGCCCACGTTTCACTGCCATACAGCATGGCTGGCAGCACTGCTGAATTGAAAATATTTTTACGTGTGGTCTTGTCAATTTTTCCTTTGAGGACGTCCTTGATGGAATTAAACGCACACCATCCTGCCCGAATCCTTCGCGAGAGTTCTCCGTTCAGGTCTTGGCGCATATTAACTTCTTGGCCCAAATATATGTACTGTTCCACTTCTTCGATGTCTTCTCCTGTTACCGTTATTCGGGCTTTTCGTAAGACGTCTGATCGCATATATTTCGTTTTGCAGCGGTTCATTTTCAGGCCGACCTGACTACTTTTCTTGTCGAGTCTTCGTAGCATGCTCTGCAGTTGGTTGGTGCTTTCGGCAATTAGTACAATGTCGTCTGAAAATCTGAGATGAGATAATCTCTCTCCGTTTATGTTGACACCACTCCTCCAATTGATCTTGTTCATAACCATTTCGAGGCAGGCGGTGAATAGTTTCGGTGAAATTGTATCTCCTTGCTTTACGCCTTTCTCGATTGGGATGCGGAGGGGAGTTTCAAGGAGAGTAATGTCTGTTGTACATCCAGTATTCGCTTCCTTCAACAAACTAATGTACTGCATGTTAATGCCCTGCTCTGCGAGCACCTTTAATATTGCGTTAAACTCAACACTATCGAAGGCCTTTTCATAGTCGACAAAAGCAATGCACAGCGGGAGTTTGTATTCCCTCGCTCTTTCTAGGAGCTGGTTAAGGGTAAATATATGGTCGATTGTACTGAAATTTCTTCGACACCCTGCCTGCTCTCTCGGCTGTTGTTCATCCAGACTCTGCAAAAGTCGATTGGTTATCTCCTTTGTGAAGAGCTTGTAGATGTGAGAGAGCAGGCATATAGGGCGGTAGTTCTTAAGATTTTCTCGATCACCCTTCTTGTGCAGCAAGATGGTATTCGACTCCTTCCAGCTTGATGGTATTTTTCCTTCTTCAAGATATCGACTGAATCTTAAAGCGAGGGCCTTCCAAAGTTTTTCGCCTCCTGCATAAATCATTTCTGACGTTATTCCATCTTTGCCTGGAGCTTTTCCCTTCATCTGGTGTAGTGCGCTTCAGACTTCGCTGACGATTATTGGGGGGGGGGGTGCGTTCTTCTGACTCTTCGAGGGTTGGGAGGGGGACGTTGATTCTTGATTTGAACAGTTCTGTATAGAAGTCCTTGCAGACCTCCTCCATCCCTGCTCTGTCGATTACTGTCTCTCCATCCTTGTTCTTCAATGCTGTTACGCTCAAGCTATACTGCGTCAATTCCCGCTTGCATGTCCTGAGGCTCTTGCGTGATTCAGCTTTTTTAAGGAGCTTTTCTTTCTGGAAGTTCTCGAAGTCATCCTTCAGTTTTCGCCGTATAAGCTTGCACAGAATGGAGTACTCGAGGTTGTTATCCGAGCTCCTTTTCATGTTTCTCCGCTTCTCCAACAAGCTTTTCGTTTCAATCGAGATTCTTCCCTTCGCCTTCTTCAGCTTTTTAATTTCAGCTGCTTTTATGCAACATCTCAACTTGTCAGCAAAGATACTATAGTCCTCATCACACTTTTCCATCTGGCTCCAGTCAAACCCAGAAATCGCTTTTTTCAGCTTTGCTTCATCGAATGTCTTCGGCTGCTGTTTCCTGTTTGCCATCTGTAACGCCTTCTTTTCCACCGCTTCATCGAAAATCAGCTTCGCTCTAAGCAGACGATGGTCACTGCCGGTGTTGAATGGCTGCACCACAGAGACGTCTTGAACGATGCGCCTTTTATTGACTAAAATATAGTCGATTTCATTCTTACTCTTCGCGTTTGGTGCGATCCATGTCCACCTTCTTGAGATCTTCTTTTTGTACCAGGTGTTTGCCACGTACAGTTCTTTCATTTCTGCCATCGCTACCAGCCTCTCTCCTCTTTCATTCCTTTCGCCGCTGCCGTATCTCCCTATGAACTTTTCGCCAGCTTTCCCTCGCCCGACCTTGGCGTTGAAATCTCCCATCGTGACAGTGTAAGTGGACATTTGCGCGAGAGCTCTTTCAAGTTCTCGGTAGAATTCTTCCATTTCTTCGTCCTCACTTGCACTTGTGGGAGCGTAGGCCTGGATGACCTTGAGGGTAGCTTTTGACTCCATCTGAAGATGCAGCACACCGATATGTGATGATGTTAGCTGGCATGATCTGACTTTCGAAGACCAATCTTTATTGACGATAAATCCAACTCCTCCAACATTTCTAGCGCCATCTCCCTTTCCGAGCCTCACAGCACTTCCATCCTTCCAGTTGACTTCCAACTCCTTCTTTCGTTGGGTTTCGCAGACACCGAGAATATTGCATTTTATCCTTTTCTTCTCCTCCATCAGATGGTTTAAAGTTTCCTCCTTTGCCAGTGACCTACAATTGTAAGTATACACAGCGAGGATTGTCCTTTTCCATGTTGGCCTAGCACCTGACATTTTTAGCAACCTCTTGTCGCTCAATTTCCGCTCCGCCACCGTAGAACGTGCATTTACTCGTGTTGTTTTAGCTGTTAACTTCAAGCCATCCCACTGGCTAGGTGGGCAGGCATATAAAAATACTATTCCTAACAATGACGATTTTTCTCAGTTGCTGGGGCGGTTCACGATCAGCTTCATGGTGAAGAGCAATGGTTAGTTATGTTGAGATAGTCAGGCTCGATGTACGTGACATCCCATCTAAACTTGATAATAAACCCATCATTCTCTAAAATCAGGGCCTAGCTAGGGAGAGAATATTATAGATGATATCCTGTTTAATCCGTAACTGGTACATTTGCACCACTCTAGTCATTTTAAAATTGAGGTTTCATGTCTTAATGTGAATTTTTAGGGAAATTTTTCCGTTTCCTTCTGGATGCAGTTGAATTTCTGCACTGACTTTACTGTAGCATGCCTTTGCAATCTTGATTTGTTTTTGGCAGGATTAGTAATAATTCTCCATTAATTTCATTGTACCAAATGCTAAATGTATTAAATATGTATTAAAAGTTTATACTGTGCCATATAACTTCATTTTTGATACATATTTCTTAGTTTTTATCATGAGGGTTTTTGTTGTCATATTTCCTGTGTTTAACTGCAGAGCTTGTGAAATGCTTCAACCATTTAAACAGACAGGGACAAATCCCCCACCAAACTACGTAGTGGCAGTGTGGCTCTCACAGCAGCCATAAGTCTATGGTAGCTCTTGAAACTCCTGCATAGAGGACAGTGGCCATCAGATTTACACTGGCTTTTGTCAACTCCTCCCTCTGGAAACTGAGGAAGAGCATCAGGTTGTCCTCAGGAGACTCCCTTGCAAGCTCTGGCATAGAGGGCACTCCTGGGGGAGGGGCGGGAAGGGTGTGGTGGGAGCCGAGCTGCAGCTTGTAGAAACTTTGGAGATTCTGAGTAGTGCTGCTGTCCCTAAGCAGGGAGGGATGCCCTGCCGTAATTCAGACAGCCTTGCTATATTATTCGGTATAAAATACGTATTGTTATTTGTAACAAAGACAATTTAATTTAAAATTACTTCAGTGTTCAGAAACCTCTGTATAGTTTTTCTAGAAGAAAAGGATATTGGTTAGGACATTTTCAGTTACATTTCAATATGAACAAATTTCTTTAAGGTATTTCCTACCAGATGCTTGGATTAAAAAAAAATGGAAATACTTCATGATCATTTATAGAATTTCTAACATTCACAGGCTGAACTAATTATATTGATTTTAAAACATTCTTATGAACTGATATTTGTTTTGGCCACTTTTATCCATTCTTTTAAATTATGCTTACTATATATGATTCCTTGCAATGTAATTTCCCACCAGTTCAGAAAAGTCATTCTTTCTAGAATTAAGAGGGACAGACTCATTACTTTGCAATGTGCTAAGTAAATATACTTGATTTATAACTGTGACTGTGTTTTGATCTTTGAATTTCCACCAAGCAGAAAATCTTTTTCTTTTTTTTTTTTTGTAAAAGAATAAAAGTAAATTGTTTACATTCGAGTTTGATTCAACCTGTGTGGTACTGGCAACAGCATGCAGATTCATTTTTTGGCAGAGGTTTTGCCTGTGGCTTTGTTACTTATTCAGTGTTTCCATGCGTATGCATGTGCCTGCACAACCATCCCTCCCTCCCCCCCAAAAAACCTGTTCCATACTTCTCCTACCCATACCCAACAGCCCTCCAGGTTCCCTCCCAGGCTCCTTCCCGCTCCCTCAGCTGCTCTGTTACCCTTGACTTCCCTAAGCCTTTGCACTGCTTCTGAGGTGGAGGAGATACGTTTCTGTATTGTAGTTTAAATGAACTACTGAATGAATAGGCTGTACTCTGCATCTCTACAGAAGACATGAAGATTATCTATGCTACCTTACCCTCCACCTCCCCCCCATAACACACACTCACTCATGTTCATGCTCCGTTTAACCCTCCTAACCCCAATCCTCCATTCTCAAGGGTCTCTATCCAGGGCCAGATTCTTCTACCCTGACTCTGCAAAAATAGTATAATTGAAATCAATTGAACTACTGTAAGGTACTACTCAGAATCTGGCCACAGCCACTATCTTTCTAGATGAAGTGGCCATAGAGTTGTCTTAATCTAGACAACCGCTGACAGCTGCTGGCCTCCATCCAGTGTCTGCTGATACCTAGTGGGCGGAGAAGCTAGTAGGATTATAGCCTCAGCCAAGGCACCACCCACAGGAGCCCTGATTGGAGGATCGCCCGGCTCCACTGATTGGTCCAACCACTCTATTTAAGCCAGAAGGAGGTACAGGACGTTGTCAAGCAACAAGGTGATTGCCGGTTGTGGCTGCATCGGTCCCTGCTTGTGTCCGCTTCCTGCACCCAACCATGTTCCTCATTTCTGCTCCACTCTTGGCTCCTGCCTCACTCCTGCTTTCACTCCTGTCCCCACCCTACTCCTGCTCTGTGCCTGATCCTTGCCTCTCCTCCATTTCCTGCCCGTACACCTCATCTCCAATCATCATTTACCAGTCCTGGCTCTGACCCTGACTCTGGCTTTACTCCTGGCTCTGGTAATTGGTAGTTGCCTCTGGTGCCAACCCTTGGCTTTGTTTCCCAACCTGGCTGCATGCTCTGCCCACTAGAGCTGACTCCTGCTCTGACTACTAGGCCAGACTGCCTACTTCCCAGTCCATAACAGCAGGATTCTTTTTGGAGTTTGTCACTATCACTCCTCAGTTGGTTGAATGGTCATTACTGAGACTGCACCACTGTAGCTACAAGAAACAACTGAAGCAGATGGAATATTTATTTTTAAATAGAGAGTTAGCACTGCTTTTTTTTTAAAAAAAAAGATTTTTAGAACCAACCATAATAAGATCCCGGCACACTGAGGTGATGGATGGGACAATTATTGTTTTGATTTATCAGGGATAGATGGGAGACTGAAAATGATTTTGACCTGTAGTATTTCCTCAGTGAGGTTAAAATACAAAGTTCAAGTAAATACATACATCTTCAAATAAATATTGGAAATTATGAATGTCTGTTGTGCTCAAAGTTCAGTTAACTAAATTTACCAATAGTCAATGTGAAGATTCTGTTGACCTGAAAATATTAATAGAAGTAGTTCCTAATGGAAAGCTTGAGTGTAAATAACTTCAGAATGACTAAAGTGGTGCAAATTATACTCCATCTACTTTGTGGTGGTGAAATTATTTAAGAACACATCTCTGCGGTGGGTAAATGTGTCATACTATGAATGTTTATGAATGTTCAGAGGGCTGTATTAGAAATCAGGAACAAAAATAGTTCAGGAAAATGTATCTTCCCCCAAACTTTTAATTATTGTTATATTGGCTTGCAAATACAGTATAAGAAAGAGATTAATATCTCAAGAATTAGTTTCACATGTACATTTTCAGGAAACTGAAGGAAGAGATTAGAGGATGACAATGTCTGGTAAACCCATATTCTCATAAGTGGTGCCAGTGGAGTCAGTGAAGGAAATAATGACAGGTTTCAGAATAGCAGCCGTGTTAGTCTGTGTCAGCAAAAAGAACAGGATTACTTGTGGCACCTTAGAGACTAACAAATTTATTTCAGCATAAGATTATGCTGAAATAAATTTGTTAGTCTCTAAGGTGCCACAAGTAATCCTGTTCTTTTTGAAGTAAATAAGATGACACACAGGAGTGAAGGTTTGTAGAATCAGGCCCTGGGTTGCTCCAAGGATCCCATATTTTTTGGGGTGGGGGAGGTGGCTCATGGACAGAGTATTGGTTAAGGGCTTAGTATTTTTTTATATTTTTTGTGGAAGATGTTGAGGTACGGTACTGCGTTGTTGTGTCAAATCAAAATAGAAAATGTTCCAGAGCTTGCCAACATTATAGTACTGTTTTCCAAACTGAATTAGCAAAGAACGAAACCTAAAACTGTTCCTAACAGCTATGTAGAACAAATGCTTTCTGTATGCATTTTAAAAAGCTTCCATTTCTATAAATTAAATATTCATTTGTACAAGTTGATGGCCCTTTTTTAAATTGTTGAGAAGATACTGATGGCAACTCATATTTGTTCTTTTTAATGAAAAGAGTGAATATACAAGTCTTCCTGTTTGTAGAGCTATTGTGCTGCATAATCTTATGGGGAGACAGCAATAAGAATACATGGGTCATAGTACAAACATAATAAGTAGATAATAAGAGATTTTAGTATGTCTTACATAAACAGAGAATGATGCTTGAAAAGGGCAGACGGAAATTCCTCATTTCCTGTGTTTGCATTGCTACAATACCTACACTAGTCTGGATTAGTTTGCTAATGTGAAATGCTAATAAAAGATCCTTTATGCTAAAAAGAAAAAGAAAACTGTAAAGAACAGAAATAAATTCACAATGAAGAGAGGTAAAGAGTGGGGTCCCCCAAGGATTTGTACTGGAATCTTTGCTGTTCAACACATTCATAAATGATCTAGAAAAGGGGGTAAACTGTGAGGTGACAAAGTGTGGAGACAATACTAAATTACTCAAGATAGTCCAGTCCAAAGCTGACTGAAGAGTTGCAAAGGGATCAGACAAAACTGGGTGAGTGAGCAACAAAATGGCGGATGAAATTCAGTGTTGATAAATGCAAAATAATGCACATTAGAAAACATAATCCCAACTGTATATACAAAATGATAGGGTCTAAATTAACTGTTGCCACTTAAGACAGAGATCTTGGAGTCTTCTTGGATAGTTCTTTGAAAACATCTGCTCAATATGAAGCAACAGTCAAGAAAGCTAACAACGTTAGGCACCATTAGGAAAGGGATAGATAATAAGACAGAAAACATCATAATACAACTATATATAGCCATGGTATGCCCACATCTTGAATATTGCCATGCATTTCTGGTTGCCCCATCTCAAAAAAAGATATATTAGAATTGGAAAACATATGGAGAAGGGCAACAAAAATGATGAGGGGTATGGAACAGCAGCCTCCATATGAGGAGAGATTAAAAAGACTGGGATTGCTCAGTTTAGAAAAGAGACAACTAATAGGGGGTATGATAGAGGTCTATATAATCATGAATGGTTTGAAAAGAAGATGAATAGGGAAGTGTTATTTACCCCTTCACATAACACAAGAACCAGGGTCACCCAATTAAATTAATAGGCAGCAGGTTTAAAACAAACAGAAGGAATTATTTCTTCACACATACACCATCAACCTGTGGAACTTGTTGCCAGGGGATGTTGTGAAGGCCAAAAGTACAAATGGGTTAAAAAACAAATTAGACAAGTTCATAGAGGAGAAGTCCATCAATGGCTATTAGCCAAGATGATCAGGGACACAACCACATGCTCTGGGTGTCCCTAAATCTCTGAGTGCCAGAAGCTGGGACTGGATAACAGAGGATGGATCACTCAATAATTGCCCCGTTCTGTTATTCCCTCTGTGATGGATTGGGTCACAGAAACCCCCTTGGGACTATCACCTGATATGCTGAGACTACCTCTGAGCTCGTTTTCCCTGGCAGCTTGGGACTTCAAAACCCTGCCTTGTTGAGCCAGATACGCTAGCCTGCTGCAAACACAGACCCAGATCTGAACCATGTCCCCCCCAAAGCTGCAGGCTTAACTGAAAACAGCTTAAGAAGTGCGCCTATCTCTAGCACCCAGATACCCAGTTCCCAATTGGATCCAAACCCCAAATAAATAAAGCTTATACAGGGTAAACGCATAAATTGTCCGCTCTCTATAACACTGATAGATATGCTCAGCTGTTTGCTCCCCCAGGTATTAGTCACTAACTCTGGGTTCAGTAATAAGCAAACAGTGATTTTATTAAGTATAAAAAGTAGGATTTCAGTGGTTCCAAGTAAAAACAGACAGAACAAAGTAAGTTACCAAGCAAAATAAAACAAAAACACGCAAGTCTAAGCCTAATACAGTAGGAAAACGACTTTGAATACAGATAAAATCTCACCCTCAGAGATGTTCGAATATGATTCTTTCAGAGACTAGTCTGGGCCCAATCCTTTCCCCTGGTACAGTCCTTGTTCCAGCTCAGGTGGTAGCGAGGGGATTTTTTCATGATTGCAGCCCCTTTATTCTGTTCCACCTCCTTATATAGCTTTGGCACAAGGTGGGAATCTTTTGTTTCCACTCCTCCTGCTAAATGGAAAAGCACCAGGTTTAAGATGGATTCGAGTACCAGGTGACATGGTCACGTGTCCTGTGAAACCCCCAAGTCTTCATTCTTCCGGGCCTGACTCACAGGAAGGCTTGCAAGTAAACAGAGCCATCTACAGTAAATTCTCCTGGTTAATGGGAGCCATCAAGATTCCAAACCACCATTAATGGCCCACACTTTGCATAAGTACAATAGGACCTCAGAGTTATATTTCATATTTCTAGTTTCAGATACAAGAATGATACATTCATACAAATAGGATGGACACACTCAGTAGATTATAAGCTTTGTAATGATACTTTACAAGAGACCTTTTTCATGAAGCATATTCCAGTTGCATTATATTCACACTCATTAGCATATTTTCATAAAATCTTACAAAATAGAAGGCGTTCTGGTGGAGTAGACCTGGAAGTATAGGAGTAGCTTGAATAACTCTCCCATATCACAGACAGAGATAGGGTCAAGTGTGGATTCAGAACAGCGTTGTGCCTCAGGAAAAAATACTAGAGCATTGCTCCAACCCCATAATCATCCTTTTCAAAGAAGTTATACCAGTGTTCAAAACTTTACCTAGGTACTAGAAGATATGTGGAGAAAATGCACATGAGGAACTTAGCAAAAGTACTTATATACTGGGGATTTAACATAGCATATACTTACCATCCAGTACTTAGACTGGTGTTAATCAGCCTAGGATAGTACAAATCTATGATGACTCTCCAAACATGCTCATTTTATTATGATCATCATCATCATCATTATTACTACAGGCATTTATCGTACAGTGTAAGCAGGTCTAACCCTGCTCTGAACTGAAACTGTACACATTGTATTTAGTCCAGACTTATGCCCTTCCTGGGATTTGGCTTTACTAGTATCTCAAATAATGACAAGGATAAATGTGTACATCTCAAGTTTTCCCTTTAAACTTAGCTTTTCCTAGTAGTTTCCTGAAAAAACCATTCTTTCTTAGGTCAAAGAGTAACTATTTCTCTTATAGAGGGGTGGACTTAAACCACACCTCCACAGTGAGACAGCAGGAATCAACCAGTGGTTCCAGCATCTGCCAATGAGGTGTGTAAACAGAAGAACGCTGTGAACCCATTATAGGTTCCCATAACTATAGTATCTGGATACCTCTTATGCAGGTTACATGGAGATACTGGCAATCTTAATAACAGAGTAAACACTGTGCTATAAACAACTTTCAGCTAGGCCAACTTGGAAACTAAATAATTTGAGATGATCTGAGAAAAGAAATGCATCTTTGCAACTTTTTCTAAAAGTGGTTAGATGTGTGTTTAAGTGTATTTTTGTAGGGCATTAATTCCAGAGTGCCTGTGATAAACAGTGTCCTACCTTCTTCTACCCACATTGGAAACCATATGCTACAATGGATTGTTATCATGATTATGATTATTTATTAAACAGTGACGAAATATGCCAACAATGATGAAGGCGACTTGGAATTTGCAAGATAAAAAGGGCATAGCTGGACAGACTTGACAGAATCATAGAATCGTAGGACTGGAAGGAACCTTGAGAGGTCACTTAGTCCAGTCCCCTCCACTCAAGACAGGACTAAGTATTATCTAGACCATCCCTGACAGGTGTTTGTCTAACCTGCTCTTAAAAAATCTCCAATGATGGAGATTCCACAACCTCCCTACACAATTTATTCCAGTGCTTAACCACCCTGACAGGAAGTTTTTTTACTGTCCAACCTAAATTTCCCTGGCTGCAATTTAAACCCATTGCTTCTTGTCCAATCCTCAAAGGTTAAAGAGAACAACTTTTTCTCCCTCCTCCTTGTAACAGTCATTTATGTACTTGAAAAATGTTATTGTGTCCCCCCTCTCAGTCTTCTCTTCTCCAGACTAAACAAACCCAATATTTTCAATTTTCCCTCATTGGTCATGTTTTCGAGACCTTTAATCATTTTTTGTTGCTCTTCTCTGGACTTTCTCCAATTTGTCCACATCTTTCCTGAAATATGGTGCCCAGAACTGGACACAATACTCTAGTTGAGGCCTAATCAGTGCAGAGTACAGTGGAAGAATTACTTCTTTGCATGCATGTAATATTATGTTCCTTCACTGGTTGTAAAGATATTTTTGCCTACTAAATAATATTAGGCTCTACTGAAAAAAAAAAAAAAAAAAAAAAAAAAAAAGCCCCAGAAGACCTTCATAGATACTTGTGAAGCTGTAATTGACCACAACACATCGATAAACTATACCTTTATGAAGATAGAATAGGAAGAATATTACAGAAAGATATTACAGTGGTACTACACATAAGAAAGGAATGTTCTCATCTGTGTAGCTTCAGGCAGATAACAGTAGAATTTCCTGTAGTACACAATGTGCTTCTATTCAATGGCTACTTGGGTGGATTTTTATACTGACTTAGCAGGTATTTTTGTTTTGTCCTGTTTTTTTGGTTTTTTTTCATGAGAGCTGAACAGAATCCAATTCTTATATTATTATTTAAATACTCTTTAAAGGCAAGATTATAACCTAGGCCTCTTCAGCCCACATGGAAGAAGGGGACCTAGTCCCTTGCAACTGTCTATCTTAATAGAGTCCAGGTGTAGAGGGAGAATAGGGTCCATGGTACCACTACGTGAGCAGGAGGCCAGGAAGGGGTTGGAGAGGGGAAGTGAGTGAATGGAGCTTTGTTTGCACCCCTGTAGCTCCATTTCCCACAAATGCATGGCCAGCTGAACTGACACAAGGCAGGAAGTAAACTGTAGCCTGTAAAAAACCAGCCATACCTTACTGAATCACAAATTCTTCCCTGGGCTCCTCCTGTGGCAGCAAAGCTACCACTCCTTAGACAGGACTAGACACAAAGGATGAAACCCAGCCCCTTTGCAGTCAATGGGAGTTTTGCCAGTGACTTCAATTTGGCCGAAGTCCAAATCTAGTCTTATAGGTGGAGCTGTTAGCATCACCTAAAATTAAGGTTGCTTGACACTTTCCTGTTGTCAGTGGTTTATAACTTTGCCAGATTTTAACTTTCTAGATTGGAATTTGTGATGATGCAAGTTGCCTGCCTCAGGCTGAATTTTTTTGGAAAGTTTCAGGAAAAAACCCCCAGCCATTTCCAAGAACAAGATTAGAGGAAAACACATTGTTTTTCCCCATGTGACAATAAATACATTACAAGTTGAGTCTTTCCCCATCCCTATGAATATCACCCAAATTTGGTCACGTTATGAGCCTCTTAAAAAATCACAATTCATATATGCTCAGTAGAAACTTGGTAGAGTTTGACACTGCAGTTATAATCCAAAGATTCTGTCTGCACTAAGCATGCTTCGTCCTCTCTCAGCTCCTACGTGTAACCAGATTGTGTGTGTGTCATCCCTGCAAAGCAAGCCGGAAAGCTCCAGCACAGTTTTGGAGGGACTTAGCAGGACTTCCTCTGCAATTACTCCTCCCAACTGATGGGGGTGGTGGGGCGCATTGTGACACCAGGCACAGGAACTGAATCCAGGGAGGCTGGCTCTCCTGTATACTCGGTGTTCCCCCTGCTGGTGCCCAGGAAGGAAGCAAGGAGGAGGTAGCAACCTGATTTGAATGTAGAGGGGTAAGGAATGGAGGGTGCTGGATAGGTGTTTCAGGAGATGGCGTTGGGCAAGAGCCAGCTGTGGAGTGCACAGGACATCTGCTTAATTGAGTGCACAGGATGGACAGTGTTCTGGGGATGAATCAAGGCTGTGTAGTGAAGGAGGCTGTTGTCTGTAGGACCACGGCTTCATTTGTGGTAGAAGTTGGAAGGTGTGTAGAGAATAAGGCAGGAGATTTCCAGAAGAGGGAGAATTGTCTCATGGTT
The DNA here is from genome assembly GCA_037349315.1 of Chelydra serpentina. Lineage (NCBI taxonomy): Eukaryota > Metazoa > Chordata > Testudines > Chelydridae > Chelydra > Chelydra serpentina. The sequence continues at coordinate 27,267,492 of JBAIAC010000048.1, forward strand.
AAGAGACTTGAATGCTGCCCTGGAGAACTGGCTTTTTTCCTTCCTTGGCCAGAGTTCCTATGTAATGCTGGGCAAGTCACTTAACCCAAAATGTTCACCTTTGGCACTAATTGTGTGTTCCTTATTGGGTGCCTCATGTGGACACCTGGGGTCTTTTTTGCTGGAGTGTTGAGCACTCACAACTGTAACTGACCTGAAGAAGAGCTCTGTACACGCTTAAAAGCTAGTCTCTCTAACCAAAAAAAATTGGTCCAATAAAAAATATTGCCTCACCCACCTTATCTCTCTACCTGCAAATGGAGTCAGAGTAGTATTTAGAACAGGTAAAAAATAAAAATGCTAAGTACTTTGAAAAATCAGATTCTAGGTGTTTCCAGTTGGTGTCTAAAATTCATATACTTCATATATTTTGGTATCTGATGTTTGCAGTTTGTTTTAAGAGTTATAAAGCTTTAACTTTTTGAATCTCAATGTCTACTGCCATTAAATAACTGCCTGAGCCTAGATTACAACACCAGTCACATTTTTACCCATCTTTCTAGAACATCTAAAACATCTGAATTAAAATTTGATGAATTCCCATTTGGCTGTTGTAAAATTGGCCTCATTTTTAATATGCACTCTGGGGATATACTGAGCAAAGTAAGATTAAATACGTGATTTTAAAATGAGATTTTACGTTTCTGAGGATTGAGCCTTGTGGACATGTTTGAATATAGTCAGTCTAACATACTGAGGCATTGTTTTACCTATATTTAAAATATATTTTAGTAACTCTATTATCTGTGGTAAAAGACTGGATTTATCCATTGCTAGACTGTAAATGAATGGTGATTTTTAATCCCTCAAGCATAAATATCATATTTCTTCATCATTCAGCAATGTTTTTATTAATATAATTACAGTAGCAAGCAACAGAGCCTAGTTTTATCCTGGTGATAATTATAAATGTATTGCCCAAGTTTCTAATTTTTATATCGACACAAGACATTCCCATGCATGCTTGTGCATGCACATACATATAGAGGGTTATTGTGGACTTGGAATGTGCATTTTACGGAAGAAATATGATACATTGATCTACAAATGAACCCCCTCTCACTTTTCAGCTATGATTATTCTGTACAGTTACAATGTTTAAATATTAAGAAATTAACAATGTCAATTAAAGATGAACCACTTAATTTGTAACCCTCAAACCCCCCCCCCCCCCCCGAAATATATCTGAATTGGCATCACTGCTGCACTGATATTTTGCACCTCTTAGGTGCATCTCATGTGCCTATGCTAGTTTTTACTCCTTCCAGATTTTCCATCCTTTAGTCCTGTTAGATTTTCCTTCAGTTGGGCACAGGAAACTGAGCGTAGTTAATAGCCCTTTGTGGTTACCCATATGGTAAGAAATCATCTTTACAAGCAGGAATAATCTTTTGGATTGTTGTTACTTGTATTCTTAGATTTATTTACATTTTCAGTATGTCACAGAATCATAGAAGATTAGGGTTGGAAGAAACTTTAGAAGGTCATCTAGTCCAATCCCCTGCTCAATGTGAGATGGTGATGGCAAAATACAGGAGATCCCCCGCTAGACCGCGCGCTGCTATAGTGCGAATTCGGTATTAGTGCAGGGGTGAGTATGGATCCCGAAATAAATTATTTATATTGGGATCCATGGTAATGTGCCCCCCCCACACGTTAACGTGGTACCACGCATGGCTCCCAAACCCTGCGTTCTAGCAGGGTGTAATCTCAGTGTCAGTTAGCCAGGGACCCATGACCATGCAGTTATGTCTGGTTTGAAGAGCAAAAATCTGCTGTGCTTCTAGACTGAGAGGACAGCAAAATTGTTAAAATGCAAGAGCATAGACAACTCATTATTCTAAATGACAGCATTATTATTGTTTTCTTTCAGTGTCATAATCTCAGTACAATTTATGCTCTTAAACCCTCAAAAATACCTCAAACACCCTCAAATCCTAAACGCAGTTAAAATAACTTTAAGGTTCTACTATAAATACATAGAGTAAAAATATCCCCAGTTAAAGCTCTAGCAGCTCTCCTAATTTACCCCTGTTGTATATATTCACAGCAAAATGTAGTATCTTGTTCTGAGACCATTTGATAGAAATCTTGGGCTGTGTTCAGCCGTGCCCAGCTGATCCTAGCTGAACCTATCTGCTTCCAGATCATTTGCCATTCAAAGGGGCTGGATTGCTGCAAAGAATCCATCTCCTCCAAATCATCAGCCACGATTACTACTATGTTTGTTAGGTGTAGTTAACATTTAGTTAATAGTGCTTTTGCAGCCTCGACTTAAAATTTTCTTGCTTTCATGAGATGATATTAGAGCCCTAACGTTATTGTAGTAAATTGCCTGTGTGTGTATTTAATCTTATTAGAATAAGACAGTGATCACAGTTTATTCCGCTGCTACAATTGGAATGTATTGCCAAGACATTTCATTCTTAACATCAAGGACATTAATGTAGTATAATGTTGTTTTGAGTAAATATAACTAAGTGACTTTCAGCACCAAGCCATAGTTACATTTGTAAGTAATGCACTGTCCTACATGATAAAGTGGGTCAGAAAATAGGGATGAAATCCTGGCCTCTTTCAATGGGACCAGGATTTCAGCATATGTATAGTTGTCTTCAGTCACAATGCTTGATTGTGTAATTTTGCTATCAAGTAATTGTGTATATAATGGGAAAATATCCTCTGGATTCAATTATACAAGATTTTCACCTTTACTATTGGTATTGCCGTATTTTAGTTATAGTACTATAAGTAACATTGCACAGAGTACATTGCACATAGTAACATTGCACATAGTAATGACCATATCTGTTCAGTCCTTAGCATCATTATTCCCTAATGTGTCTGGACTCACCGAATGAAGGAAGTTATAACAGACCACGTAGAAAAATATGTTTTAAATTAGAGTAAGATAGGAAGTATCAGCTTAATCTATCTGGAGTAATACCTTCCTGATATTATGAAAGTTAATAGAAATCTTATAACTCATGCTGTACTAAATCTCATTAGGAAAAAATTTGTGAATATATACCAGAAAGCTTTGAATATATTAAAAACTACTAATGAACTATGACCAGTATTTCCTTATTTACCAGGAAATACGAAGCGAATGTTATTTTAAAAGAAATACACTATATTGTTTTCCTGAATCATTCTTTATCAATATGTTTTTTAAATTTTAATTAAATTTCATGCTGAAATGTGCAATTTACATGATCCGGAAAACACCCCCATCTCAAATATCCAACTTTTTTTTAAATAATATGTAATGTAATGAAGCTTGTGCAGTGTTGTTTTTATTGCAGTTTTATGGTAAAATTGACTGTGGTGAGAAACCTTTATTTAAAGTGTTAATCTTCAACATTTTCATAGTTGTGCTCCATATATATTACTACTTTTGTCTGCTGTGTTTTTTAATACAGCTCTTCATTTAGTGTCAGCTTCCGAAACATTTTGGTTTTATGGTGATACACATTTCATAGTCTCAAAGACTATTAAGAATTTATGTCCTCCGGCTATCATGGGTGTTAAGTCTATATAATTTTGCATGAAAGGCAGCTTTGATACTTCTGAAACATTCTAATTTTGTACTCCACACTAGTATATTTCAGCCAGCACTGAATTAATAGGGACTTTTCTGAATTTTACATCTTTAGTAGCAGATGGGTGCTCAAGCCAATTTGTTTCAAGCAAAAAGAGCATAATGTGTGACCATATAATGGTAATTGGGTAAGGTTTTTGTCAACCATTTTACTTTACATGGATTTCAGACACTGAAATTTTATTTTTTAAATTATATCCTGGAACTTGTGCCTCTTCACCAATTTAGCACTGAACATTATATTGATCAACAGAGGCATAGCCTCTTCGTTTATAGGAACTGCTTGATGTTACAGGAAACTAAGAAAGATGCTGCATGGAATTTTCCTACTAGTTAGTGGAATTCACCATTTCACAAAAGCAGACTGTCACTGCCAAATCCGGGCTGCCTCCCTCATGCTCAGGAATTAGCCTTAGGGCTTGTCTTCACTGCAGTGTTTGTTTGATCAATCTACACTTCAATTAACTCTTCTCAAAATAAAATGAAAATAAAAAAGAAAAACTTGTAGCACCTGAGAGACTAACAAATTTATTTCAGCATAAGCTTTCGTGGGTTAGTACCCACTTCATCGGATGCATGGAATGAAACATACAGTAGACAGATATTTATACAGTCAGAGAAACATGATAAGGTGGAGGTGCATAGACCAACCTTAAGAGGCTAATTAGTTGAGAGGAACCATAACAGCAGGGGAAGAAAAACCTTTGAAGTGATAAACAAGATGGTCACACAGGTGTGAATGAGGATCGTTAACTTAAGGGAAATAGATTCAATTAACCATGTACATTGGCCAAACCGGACAGTCTCTATGCAAAAGAATAAATGGACATAAATCTGACATCAGGAATCATAACATTCAAAAACCAGTAGGAGAACACTTCAACCTCCCTAATCACTCAGTGACAGACTTGAGGGTAGCAGTGTTGCGACAGATTAACTCCAAAAGCAGACTTCAAAGAGAAACTGTTGAACTCGAATTGATATGCAAACTAGGTTGCATTTCCTCAGGATTAAATAAGGACTTGGAATGGGTCGGCCATTACGTTAATTGAATCTATTTCCCTTAAGTTAACGATCCTCATTCACACCTGTGTGACCATCTTGTTTATCACTTCAAAGGTTTTTCTTCCCCTGCTGTTATGGTTCCTCTCAACTAATTAGCCTCTTAAGGTTGGTCTATGCACCTCCACCTTATCATGTTTCTCTGACTGTATAAATATCTGTCTACTGTATGTTTCATTCCAAGCATCCGATGAAGTGGGTACTAACCCACGAAAGCTTATGCTGAAATAAATTTGTTAGTCTCTAAGGTGCTACAAGTTTTTCTTTCTTATTTTCGTTTTGTTAACTAGAGCTAGAGACTCGCCTGTGTAAACTGGGATGGGTTAAGGACAACATTTGAGTTATAACTTGAGCTAACGCTGCAGTGAAGGGACAAAGATGGTCACATTCTTGCTCAATCTGCACCTCAGAAGATATCTGTCACCTTTCACTTTTTAGGAGCTGCTAGGAGTTCTGCCTTCTATTTCATTTAATAGAGATGCTGCCTGTTCAAATCTCTTTTTTTTTTTCATTCACTGATTTGTGTGTGTCTTCATTGTCATGTGCCAAAATATTTGCCTTAGCAAACTGTTCACTCTTATGGCATTGATGATGCTACATCTAGGGATCCTTGAAATTGCTGTCTTTTTCCTTTGCTTACCTCCTTTAAATCTTCACCTTTAAATATTTGCATTTGGTACTGTCTTTCCTGTCATTCAAATATCTTGTTGCCGTCTCTGTTTTAAATATATGTTATATTATTTGAATATTAAAATGTATTACTAGATAATCTTAAAGTTATTGGACTCAAATGTAAAATTTAATCTAAGTGAAAACAGTTCTAAATAGTTTACATACAATGCCTCTCAGTTCATTTGTTCCCTGACAAATTTGATCAAATCATTTTTGAATCAAATTATTTGTAATATAAATAATGATTATTATCTGGCTATTTAAATCACTTGTGATAGAAAGTTGTCTGGTAATAAGGAAAGTCACACTGCTGAATGACAGAGAAGACTAGAAGTAGGCTGACCATATTTCCTTGAGACAAAAACGGGACATTGGGATGGCAAAAAGGGGACGGGGAGACAAGGGGCAGCCGCAACAAGCCGCCCCTCGTCTCCCCGCTCAGCAGCTCGGCGGGGAGACGAGGGGCAGCTGCGGCAAGCCACCGCCCCTTGTCTCCCCGCTCAGCAGCTCGGCGGGGAGACGAGGGGCAGCCGCAACAAGCTGCCGCCCCTCGTCTCCCCGCTCAGCAGCTCGGCGGGGAGATGAGGGGCAGCCGCAACAAGCTGCCCCACGTCTCCCCGCTCAGCAGCTCGGCGGGGAGACGAGGGGCAGCCGCAACAAGCCAGCGTTCAGTTTTTTACAAAAAAATAAAAACTATATATAGTTTATTAAAAACGGGACAAAATTGACATTTATATTAAAACGACGGGACGGTCGGGAAATATGAAAAAAACGGTACTGTCCCGTTTAAAACGGTACGTATGGTCAGCCTAACTAGAAGGCCCAAGCAAGTTCTATTACTCAGATATTGTTAGATTAGAGGAAGTAGTATACCCAGGAAAGCAGTAATATATATTTGTGCCACTGCCTGAGATAAGCGCCGCCTGGCGGGAGCCCGCACCCCTCCCACACCCTAACCCCCTGTTCCAGCCCTGAGCCCCCTTCTGTACCCAAATTCCCTCCCAGAGCTTGCACCGCACCCCCCTGCCCCAGGCTCAGCCCACAGGCCCCTCCCACACTCTGAACCCCTCGGCCACCTCCCAGAGCCTGCAGTCCCTCCCGCACCCCAACCTCCTGCCCCAGCCCGGTGAAAGTGAGTGAGGGTGGGGAGAGCAAGCAACGAAGGGAGGGGGAAGATTGTGTGGTATCCAATGCAAAGTTTGTCATGTCAGGTGTCTTCGGAAGGCTCATGATGCACTGAGGATTGTTGTTATAGTAATGTTATAGGTTGTAATTTCATGTATATATTATGAGGCTGAAAAATTTATCCTCATGGCTTAAAACAAGCTCAGGCAAAACTCTTCAGGAGCAGAAGGGCAGTTCACACCTCATCAGGCTTGTCCTATGGGGTCAAACCCAGCCCCGCCTCACAGGAACAAAGGACGCTGGCCTAGGCAGCAACAAGGAATCTGCTGGACTCTTGAGTGAGTCACCCCCCTTCCCTTGGTCAGTTTGGGACTATGATGATGAGATAATGCTCACCTGACACTGAAGGGAGGGGGACAAAGCCAAGAGGGAAGAAAGAACAAGATAAAAGGAAGAGACATTTGCCATGCTCTCTCTCTTCCACCTCCCTCTACAGACACCACTATCAGCGCTGAAGCGCTGATCAAAAGGGAGAGCCTGGCTGAAGGGCAGCCAGCCAGCCTGTGGTGAGAAGCATCTAAGTTCGTAAGGGCACTGACACTGTTAAGATCAGCTTGGAATGCGTTTTGCTTTTATTTCATTTGACCAAATCTGACTTCTTGTGTTTTGACTTATAATCACTTAAAATCTATCTTTTGTAGTTGAATAAACATACAAATTTATTTACCTGAAGCAGTGCATTTGGTTTGAAGCATGTCAGAGACTCCCCTTGGGATAACAAGCCTGGTACATATCAATTTCTTTATTAAATTGACAAACTCATACAAGCTTGCAGCGTCCAGCGTGCATAACTGGACACGGCAAGATGGAGGTTCCTAGGGTTGTGTTTGGAACCGGAGATATTGGCTAGTGTCATTCGGTTGCACAATCCAAGCAGCAGCTGGCCAAAAGTGCTCACTCACGTAACTGGGAGCAGCTTACATGCTAGAGGCTTGTGCGTGAACAGCCTGGAAGTGCTGGAAGGGTTCTCACAGCAGAGCAGGGTAAGGCTGGCTCCCAGAGTCGAGGATTGGAGTAACCTAGCAGATCACTGGTCTAGATAACATCAGGGGAACGTCACACTGATACAATCTATTCCCATTGTACAGCTGTTTAATGAAAGTCACACCGATTAGAGAATGACTATAATGTACAATGTCTTGGTGTACTAGCGTTCTGTCCTCAGCACTGCTATGGGTAGCAGTTGTGATCAGGGAAACATGGTCCAGTTGTGCTGTGATTCCCATGATACACCAGAGGAATAACAGGAACAGGATAGAAATGATTAAGATAGAAATTTACTATAAAGTATGTTTATAAATGTTAAAATTAAAGGAAAGGGAAAAACAGAGACCACATAATCCAGCCTGATAAATAAAGGTATGTACCTATTCTCCACTGCATATGTCAGGGCACACAGTTTCCGTATAATAAATCTAAAGAGTATATGAAGCTCATGTAAAAGTGAATAAACAGGATCCTTCCATAATTATTATTTGAAAATAGATTTCGCTGATGAGCCCAGGACTTCCTCAACTAATTATTTGCTCTAGTAATAAGCATGCACTTGTTGTTACTTTCATCATTCTGCAGGTGGTAAAAAACATAAGCACTGTCTGGTAAATGAGAATATTCTCTATTCATTTTGTATTAGAATCAATACAATTTTTATACTGTAATTGGGAGAACAAAAATTAGTAAAAAATGTGTTTTTTAATATAAAATAGAATATAGTTTGATTCCAAAAATTTACCTGAAGCATAATCCCTTTCAACAGATATATATTTCATTGGTTTTGTGTCATATTAAAAACTCAGATGTTAGTTCACTTTTTTTAGTTACACAATAAATAAACATGAAACCATGTCCTATGAAAGAAAAAAGTGAAATTGCTTGATATTGCTTGATAATTAATACTGCTACTCCATAGTACTTTTTTTGCCAACTGCTGAATGACTAGAAGTATGTATATAATTCAGAACTTTAAACAGGAAAACTGTTTTTCAGCAATACTATTATTGTTAAAAGCATTAGCTGATTATTAGTTTTGTAAGGACTTGGCCATTTAAAAAATAATAATTTTAGACCTTAGGGCAAAATGTCCCATCTAACACAAAATGGAATATAGCATAGCAGTGGCTCTCAAACTGGTCCATGAAGCACAAGTGGTCCACAGAATTAAACTTTTTAAAAATGAAGCAGTGTGAGATTGAGGGATGGGAAGGAGATGGTCCACAAAAGACTTTATATTAGAAAGTGGTTCAGACATTGAAACATGGGGAACCATGGTAGAACAGCAGGGAAAGAGTATAAGGAACTTAGAAGCTGCAAAACAATTGAAGTTTCCCTCCTTCAGATCTTGAAATTCATTGTGGGTGCGGGCATGTGGGATTTGAATGACAGAGTTGAGGCAAAGTGGAAGTGTCCTATTGAGTAAAGATGCTTTGTTGAGGGATTTGGGTAGAGATTGAGCAAGAACACATTTGTTCAATAACAATATAGTCTTTCCTTCATTGAGTGGGTGAGACAGGTGGGGTTTGTGACCAGAATATACACATGTGGTTACAGCTAATACAACAGAAACTTTGTTCAGAGTTCTATTGTTTATTATGTTAAAATGAACTTTCAAGTAAACATGTCTGGTAGTTTCCAGGTGTACAACATACAGTGTCATTAATTTACTGTTTCACTGTTTACCTTGCATGAATTAAGTAACTCTACCTTCCAGCAGAGTGGTACAAAACATAAGCACTGTCTGGTAAATGACATTTTTGTGATGTGCTGTGTAATATGATACAGTTTGTCCTCCAGATATTAAACCAAAGTATTTAATAAATGAAAATATGGCATGTGAAAAAATCTCAAAGTGAAAGCTGAAATTGTATTACAACCTTTTAATGAAGGCCTGCACATTCTCCAGGAACAACCAGAGAGAATGAAAGTTAGATGCTCTGCAGCTATTTCTTCAAGAATATAATATTTGACTATTTTTGAATCTATAAATAAACATAAATATAGAGAAATTAAAGGCCAGCAAGATACTATGGGCCTGATCTCTAGCAGTGGAAAGTCTGCCAGGAGGTGTGCAGCTGCACAGATCTTCTACGATATCTTTTCCACCCTTGGAGCCAGAAATGGCAGCAAAGTGGACAGGGCTAGCTGTGGAGTGGGTGGGACTAAGACACATAGGAGATGCACTGATTTAGCTGAGTATCCACTGCAGATTGAGAGGAAGCGTGGACCTATATGTAGGAGTTAAGAGACACCTATGAACTACGGAAACAATGGAAAAGCTTATTAGTGGTATGAATACCTACTGCACAGTTAGAAGGGTCAAGTATTGTCTTCAATTCTGACGTCCTAAAATGTATTAGAGAATCTAGCAGGATGCAGAATAATGTAGTAGAATCAAGGTGTCATTTTAAAAACAGTTTCTAGCCACTGCAGTTATAAATAAATAATTTCAAATGCAAACTGAATGTAAATCTATGCAGTGTTGTCTTTCTTAATTTGCAAACCAACAGCTTGAATCAATATATCTTAGATGTAGGAACTGTTCCATTCTGCAGCCCAGCATCTCCCATAATTCTGAAACATATGATTCTCCTCCTGTCTGCAGGTGGTTCAAAGCTGCAGCACAGCCCATGCTTGCTGCCGAGATAGTTTGCCTCCATGGCAGCAGTCAAGTGCTTCACTCCCACCCTTTTCTTTTAGATTTGTTATTTTTAGCTGTTTTGGGGGCAGTTACTGTGTTTTTATTTGTTTTCAAGACTCCTCACCTCCTCTGGCCTGGGATGCGAGCAGCATGGTGCTCACACACAGCCAGAGCTGCAGCAGCAGCTCCTCCCTGCCACGCTCCTCTGCCCCCTTCCAAACAGCCGTGCAAGCACTGGGCAAATTCCAAAAGGTGCTCTGGGTGTGAGGCAGTTTTCTCAGACTCGGCAGAAGGTAAAAAATGCCCAGCTAGCTGACCCTTTCTCTGCTAAGGCATGTGGCTCTAAGTAGGATGGGGATGTTGGAGCACCTTTTCCCCCAAGAAACCACAACTCCACCAAGGAAAAACCTGACTAGGAGACACAGAGAAGATCAGGGAGAGGCTCTGAGGATCAGGAGGACTTCATCCAGCTAACCCAAGGGGAAAGTCCTGGGTAACCAAGGACTGTAAAGATAAGACCCTTTCTGGGCTCCTTGCCCCCAATGAGTCCTAAAATGGGTCCAAGAATCTCAGGATAGGCAGGGCCGGCTCTGGCTTTTTCGCTGCCCCAGGCAAAAAAGCCGCCGGCCGCCCCTCTCCCCCAGCTGAGCGCTGGCGGGGAGCGCAGCATGCCCCCTCCCCCACGGCCGGAGCAGCACCATGTTACTTCTTCTGAAGTAAGAAATGTTTGTGGCTTTTCATATGGAAACTGATTTGTCACATGATTGACTGGGGCACTGCAAGGCTTTTGCAATCTGTGTAAGTTGTTTCACTCTGGGTTCAAAATTACAAACTTCATTTCTGTGACCTCAGATAGGATATAACATAAGTGACATTGTTTTAATTTAAGTTTATTTTACCTGATAAAGAAAACAGGCTGTGTTTTCATCTTGATAATTATCTATTTTTGGGGTAAAAGGAGGAACCAGATCCAGAATAGATGTAGTCTCACAAATAACATTTCATATATTGTAATTACAAAGCATGAAGTTCAGCACACAGTTTGCATATTAAAACCTCACCTAAACACAAGGAATTCAAGGATTATTCTTACGGATGTGTACATATAGAGGTCATGAATTTTGACCCTTTTGATATGAACTCACATGACACGTGAGCCTTTTGACATGAATTAACGCTATTTTAATGTGTTAATTTGACCTCTTTACAATCTTGGTTTCAAGTTTTTAATTTTGAGTTGCTCAGAACACATGTACACACACAAAAGCCTGTTGGAAATAAGGTCACAAGCATAAAGTTAACCCATACACCAGAAAATTCAGAGCGAAGGCTGACGTATCACCCTTAAACGCCCAATGAAAGCATGGGTATTGCAGCACTTATCATGTATTGGAGGAATCTCACAGTACCTGTGCTTCATAATATTGGTTAAGAAACCTTAATATCTTTTACATTTGTTTCTGTCTGAGTTGTATCTTTGTTTCTCCAGTAGGTTAAAACACAGGAACTGATCTGATAGACTGCAGCTGTCATTATAAAATAGTTTCACAGCTCTGTATAAAATGAGTGCTCTGAGACTGACTACTAATTATGTTATTCCCAAATACATGATGCCTAGTAAATATATGGACCTGTTTTCCATGTTTTTATGTTTATTTTGTATTTTATAATAGTAATACAATCCAGATACCTCAGTTCAAGACTCACAGCACTTCTTGGGTGGTTAAACTCACTAGGTATTAGTCTCATGCCTTATAATGCTACCTGAGGCAAGTTATAATTGCCTTAAAATACACTGCCTGTCATGACTTGTTATGGCTTAAATACTACCTATTGTGTAACTGAATTAAATCACTTAAAATTATATTATTGACACAGTAGATGATGATAGCCTCAGTGAGCAACTGGTGTATTACGTGCCTATACCGGAACTTTCAAAATTGTAGATCATTGATGCAGTTGTCTGTGACAGGTCCCTCAGAACCATTATCAAATAAATCCATATTAAGGGATTGTTTCTTTTGATTGACTTGGTTCTGGAGTGCCGAGTGTTTGCAGACTACGCTTACCCCATGATAATAAGAGCTGTACAAGCAAAGCTTCTTATAAAAACTGTGTAAAATACTGAGCTTCCAAAGAGAGTTCCAATGAGATGGCATGTATTTTATTAAACTAACAATGCTTAAGAAAAGAGGAATTTGCCTTGAAGCTACGTTTGCTCTGGTAAATATCTCTGTGTAATTAAAAAGCGATGTTTTCTTTTTCTTTTATTTGTGTTTTGGTGTCTGAAAACATTTTTAATTTGTCTTTATTTTAAGGACAGTGACAGTTTTACTTATATTGTTCCTCATTTAAGTTTATGATGCATGAATGTAAACAGACCTTTTATCAAGCTGGTGGAACCACGTTTTTATTTTTAATTGTGGTTAAATAAAATGATTCATGCTTGAATTTCCTCCATAGAATTGTGGGACTGGTCATAAAATGACCCCAGAATAAAATGTATGTTTGTGTGTTTCAGCAGCATAGAAATGTTTGAATAGTTTTTCTAGATATTATGATTTTGTATTTATTTGGGAAAATAAGTACTTAAAAAGATTGCCACCTTTTGATCTGCCACAATCAGATTAGGTAGCATCCTTGGTGATATACTGGATCAGCACTGCAAGTAAGAATTATTTCACTTGCTATTTAAAGGGCATGATTCTACTTATTTCAAACAAATCTGAATCTGGAAAATTAGTGGTTCAGCTTTTTTGAAGGAAAATAAGAATTAAAAGTCCCCCAGTTATGAGGGAGACACCAGATGTGGTCCTTTGGGAAGAATATTGCTAGTCGATTGTTAAGGAGGCTGGGAAAGGGTGAGGCCTCAGTCTCGGAAAACCTCCAAAACCTTCAGTGACTGGAAGATAGCAAATATTTTTACAGTAGAAGTTTAATTTGTGTAATGTCATGCATAAACTTTGTATGAAAGAAATGCTTTGCGAAGTTCAGTAATGAAATTACATTAATAAATAACACAATAAGAGAGAAGTGAGGCATAGGCAACAAAGAAAGGTACTTTTTCAGCTGAGGTTTGAACTGAGATGGAGAGTCAAGGCAGAAGAATACAGAAAGTGTTTTGCATCAATAGTAATCAGACTGTGTTGAAGAAAAAGCCATGTTGAACCCATTAATAGCTGAGCGGGGAGGGGAACAGAGAGAGAGAGAGAGAGTGGATGTGTTTACAAATCCCACCTTTAGACAGGAACTAGTCCATTGTGGGTTTAAAATAAAAGGTGGTGAGTGTTTTGGAATTGGATCTTGAAGGGAATGGAGAACTGCAACAATGAATTGTTTGGTGATGGGTATGATGTGGTCCCACTTCTGTGTACATATGAGAAGGCATTCAGTAGCATTGTGTACACGCTAAAGGGTAAACCTTAAGGAGACTATAGAAAAGGGGACATCAGTAGTCAAGGTACGAGGCGAAGGTATGTGTCATTCTGGGAGACCAGGTGCCAGCTCATGCCAAGGCCCCTAGACTTCACTGAAAGCTCACAAATGCCAGTCTAACTCACCTGTGTGTTGGTATTGTTAAAATAGATATTAGAGTTATAAGAATGAGTTTAGACATTATGATATGCTTGTAAGTTGCTGCATGCGTTAATCTCATTTATAATATCTGTATAATATGTTATAAGGTAATATTTAAATTTGCTATGTAACTATAAAAGTGAAACTAGAAAATATGAAACTAAAAATCTCCATAGTCAGGAGAAAAGCATTACCCAGTGTGAAATACTAGTTCACCACAAGAGGTGTCATCTCCTGCTCAATAAAAGGCCTATAGACATCAGACAGATGTTCCGCAATGGCTTGTGGATAAAAAACGTTGTTGATTGCTTCTCCCATGCCCAGGAAGAGGGTACGTGCACAAGCCCTTGTCCCATCACAGTTTGAACTCTGGAGGAAAGGAATAAAAATGCCTTACCAGAAGAAAATTGTTATCGCTATGTTGCTTGGAATTCATAGAGGACAATATTTCTAAGCATAATCAAGGGATCCCTAGGCTACTTTCTTTGAGTTAGCCCTAAAGGATATATGAATGAGAGAGAGTGAGAGCGCTTGTATGTTATAGCAGCCACTATTACCTTTTGGAACCTAGGGCTGTAAACTCATGTGTGTGTATTTTTACCTGCCTTAGCTCTAATTTCTTTTTCCTAGTTAGTTAGGATTGGCTACAAGCATTGTCTTTGGTTTGAGATCTGAGGTACAATTGACCTGGGGTAAATGACTGGTACTTTGAGACTGGGAGTAACCTGAATATTGTTGTGATTTGTGGTGTGAAGCACCATCTGTCCCAAAGGCAGTGTTCCCAAGCGGACTGTCTGTGACTCCATGTTGTTACGGTGCTTGAGGAGTTCAAATTTGGTATTTTGTTGGTGAAATCTAAGTATAGAACTCATAACCAGTTTGGGGTTTGTGCCCTTTTTCTTGGCAATGTGCCCTGAGGTTGACACTCACAGTCGTGAGCCAGCCTAGACAGCTTGACAGTATGACTGAGGATAATTGGAAGTGCTAGAGTGAAGGCTGTGGCATGTACATAGCAATGTTATAGACATAGTAATAATTATTGGATAGGCAGCAGATTTATAGAATTAGGAGGAGAGTTGAGGGTATAAATGAGGTCAAGATTACGGACACAGGGGAGTGAAATTTACTGGAGATAAAGGAGAGATCTGAGTCATGAAGGGAGTTTGTGGAAATGAAGTTGTACTTCAGATTGCTCTTTTTGCCCACAGAAAGCTTTTCAGTTTTTGAGGCCTGGCTGAAAATCATAAAGACAAACTATAAATTCTCATTATCAATACAAGCTGAGAGGGTGGATGATGTAGAGTCATTATGTCGAGTTCAGGATCCTGACACAAGTAAGAAAGGAGAGCAGCAGAATACGGACCCTGGACTTCAGAAAAGCAGATTTTGACTCCCTCAGGGAACTGATGGGCAGGATCCCTTGGGAGAATAACATGAGGGAGAAAGGAGTCCAGGAGAGCTGGCTGTATTTTAAAGAATCCTTATTGAGGTTGCAGGAACAAACCATCCCGATGTGTAGAAAGAATAGTAAATATGGCAGGCGACCAGCTTGGCTTAACAGTGAAATCCTCGCTGATCTTAAACACAAAAAAGCAACTTACAAGAAGTGGAAGATTGGACAAATGACCAGGGAGGAGTATAAAAATATTGCTCAGGCATGCAGGAGTGAAATCAGGAAGACCAAATCACACTTGGAGTTGCACCTATCAAGGGATGTTAAGAGTAACAAGAAGGATTTCTTCAGATATGTTAGCAACAAGAAGAAAGTCAAGGAAAGTGTGGGCCCCTTACTGAATGGGGGAGGTAACCTAGTGACAGAGGATGTGGAAAAAGCTAATGTACTCAACACTTTTTTCACCTCTGTCTTCACGAACAAGGTCAGCTCCCAGACTACTCCCAGACTACTGCCCTCTGTGGAGAAAGAACTGTTTCAGGACTATTTAGAAAAGCTGGATGAGCACAAATCCGTGGGGCCGGATGCACTGCATCCGAGGGTGCTAAAGGAGTTGGCGGATGTAATTGCAGAGCCATTGGCCATTATCTTTGAAAACTCATGGCAATCGGGGGAGGTCCCAGATGACTGGAAAAAGGCTAATGTAGTGCCCATCTTTAAAAAAGGGAAGGAGGAGGATCTGGGGAACTACAGGCCAGTCAGCCTCACCTCAGTCCCTGGAAAAATCATGGAGCATGTCCTCAAGGAATCAATTTTGAAGCCCTTAGAGGAGAGGAAAGTGATCAGGAACAGTCAGCATGGATTCACCAAGGGCAAGTCATGCCTGACTAACCTAATTGCCTTCTATGATGAGATAACTGGCTCTGTGAATGAGGGGAAAGCAGTGGATGTGTTATTCCTTGACTTTAGCAAAGCTTTTGATATTGTCTCCCACAATATTCTTGTCAGCAAGTTAAAGAAATATGGGCTGGATGAATGGATTATAAGGTGGATAGAAAGCTGGCTAAATCGTCGGGCTCAACGGGTAGTGATCAATGGCTCCATGCCTAGTTGGCAGCCAGTATCAAGCGGAGTGCCCGAAGGGTCGGTCCTGGGGCCAGTTTTGTTCAATATCTTCATTAATGATCTGGAGGATGGGGTGGATTGCACCCTCAGCAAGTTTGCAGATGACACTAAACTGGGAGGAGTGGTAGATACGCTGGAGGGTAGAGGTAGGATACAGAGGGACCTAGACAAATTAGAGGATTAGGCCAAAAGAAATCTGATGAGGTTCAACAAGGACAAGTGCAGAGTCCTGCATTTAGGAAGGAGGAATCCCATGCACTGCTACAGACTAGGGGCCGAGTGGCTAGGCAGCAGTTCTGCAGAAAAAGACCTAGGGGTTACAGTGGACGAGAAGCTGGATATGAGTGAACAGTGTGCCCTTGTTGCCAAGAAGGCTAATGACATATTGGGCTGTATAAATAGGAGCATTGCCAGCAGATCGAGGGACGTGATCATTCCCCTGTATTTGGCATTGGTGAGGCCTCATCTGGAGTACTGTGTCCAGTTTTGGGCCCCACACTACAAGAAGGATGTGAACAAATTGGAAAGAGTCCAGCTGAGGGCAACAAAAATGATTAGGGGGCTGGAGCACATGATTTATGAGGAGAGGCTGAGGGAACTGGGATTATTTAGTCTGCAGAAGCGAAGAATGAGGCGGGATTTGATAGCTGCTTTCAACTACCTGAAAGGGGGTTCCAAAGAGGCTGGATCTAGGCTGTTCTCAGTGGTACCAGATGACAGAACAAGGAGTAATAGTCTCTAGTTCAGGGGTCTCAAACACGCGGCCCGCGAGCCACATGCAGCCCGCGGAGTTATTTCCTGCGGCCCGCCATAGGTGCCAACTCCACTGGCAGCCAAGCTCCAAACATTACTGAATGTTTATATTTTATTAAAACCCCTCTTTTCATTATAGTTTTTAAAAAGTTAATACATTGACTTTTAATAGAATGCTATATTATTCTTCATTTTTTTCATTTTTGACTATACTTTTGTATCATTGTATGAAAAGGTTTCAGTGATGCGGCCCTCAGGCCAATTTACTAGTTCTCATGTGGCCCTCGTGGCAATTTGAGTTTGAGATCCCTGCTCTAGTTGCAGTGGGGGAGGTTTAGGTTGGATATTAGGAAAAACATTTTCACTAGGAGTGTGGTGAAATACTGGACTGGGTTACCTAGGGAGGTGGTGGAATCTCCTTCCTTAGAGGTTTTTAAGGTCAGGCTTGACAAAGCTCCAGCTGGGATAATGTAGTTGGGGATTGTCCTGCTTTGAGCAGGGGGTTGGACTAGATGACCTCCTGAGGTCTCTTCCAACCGTAATCTTCTGTGATTAGACTGTCAAAAGATATTTTCATTTAAGAGTAATTGTGAAAGTAGATGCTTAAAGCTAAACTTGGAAAAAAGATGAGTGAGAGTAAATATCAAAGAGGTAAGAACAGCCCTTTAAACGTTAGCACAAGAATATCTGTGGCCATCACCTAAATCCAGAGCTAAACACCTAAATAAATTAGTGACAACTTCTGTTGCTGTGAAAATCATCCCAAAAGCCAGCAATGTTATCACCCTGAAATGCCCAACTACAACTGTGAAATTTCTCAGGCAAATAGTTTATTTGCCAAAAAATACAGTTTCAGTCAATGCAAAACTATTTGCAAATTTGACATTAATTTGCTGAATAGTTTTGGCCAAACTGTTTTGGTTTTTTTTGAGGGGGAGGCGGGGAATATTTAGGGTATCTGCAGGAGGAGAAAGAGGTGGTCCTATTGCTAAGGCATTCACCTGTGATGTGGAAGACCCAAGTGTATTCCCTGCTCTGCCGACTGTGAAGTAGGGATTTGAACAGGAATCTCTCCAAGTGCAGGAGAGTACCCTAGCCACTAGGCTATGGGAAATTGTGATGTGAGTCTTTCTCAATCTCTCCTACTGAAGCTGTTCCACTGGGTATAAAAAATAGTCTGGGAGCAGGGACATGAACTTGGATCTTCTCACCTCCCAGGGAGTACCCTAATCATCTGGCTATAGAGTCATTCTTACTCACTTTCTCTGGCTCATTATTCACCACAACTTCCTCCTCCTCCCCTTGTGTGAGTCTAGCCCTTCATTTCCTTTGCTTTTATGTTAAAAAGTGCCTGGAAACAAATCAAAGCAGTTCATTTTAGATTCAATGAAATATTCCATTTGACTTGAAACAAAATTTGTCAACTTTTGTGATTTGATGACTTTTTCAGCTTTTTTGGTACAGGTCGAACCATTTTTGTTTTCATTTTTCAGAATTGCCACTGAACTAAAAATTGCTTATTCACACAACTGTAATTGTAACACAATTTGTATTAAAAGGTAGAACTTAAACTTTCTCCACAGGTCTAAAAATTTTGTCTCATTTCTATGACATAAAAAATGGCCAGGAAATGGGGAAAATAGAGGATTTTGCTTACTCTTTTCATTTTTGACAGTTATAGCCAGCAAATAACCTCAAGAAATACATTGAACCTTATAAATATTTTGTGAGCCTATTTGTAATTTTATGTTCAGTTCATCTTTATTTTTAAGAAACATCCAAAATATGTAGTAAGGGAGTTAGACAGT
The DNA here is from genome assembly GCA_037349315.1 of Chelydra serpentina. Lineage (NCBI taxonomy): Eukaryota > Metazoa > Chordata > Testudines > Chelydridae > Chelydra > Chelydra serpentina. The sequence continues at coordinate 27,286,340 of JBAIAC010000048.1, forward strand.
ATTTATTTAGAGTCCAACTCACTCTTTGCACCACACCCAAGTAACTGAACATTATGTGGTAAACTCTGTGGAAGGGGAGAGGAATCTGAGGGGGAAGTCATTCAGGCTGTAGGGCAAAAATGCAGCCTCTTCCTGGCAATTCTTCCATCTTATGGGTTAGAACAGGAGTGGGCAAACTATGGTCCATGGGCCACATCTGGCCTGCCAGCTGATTTAATCCGGCCCTCGAGCTCCCGCTGTGGAGCGAGGTCTGGGACTTGCCCAGCATAGGGGCAGCCAGGGGGCTCAGCGCTCTGCCGCTGCCCCTGCCCCAAGTGCGGCCCCTGAAGCTCCCATTGGCCGGGAACTTTCAACGGGAGCTGCATGGTGGCGCCTGTGGACGGGGCAGCATGCAGAGCTGCCTGGCTGTGCCTCCATGTAAGAACCGGAGGGGGGACACGCTGCTGCTTCTGGGAGCTGCTTAAGGTAAGTGCCACCTGGAGCCTGAGCCCCTCCCATGACCCAGCCCTGATCCCCCTCCTGCCCTCTGAACCTCTTGATCCCAGCCTGGAGCAACCTCCTACACCCCAAACCCCTCATCCCCAACCCCACCTCAGAGCCCACACCTCCAGCCGGAGCCCTCACCTCCCCCCGCACTCCAACCCCCTGCCCCAGCCCAGAGCCTCCTCCTGCACCCTGAACTTCTCATTTCTGGCCCCACCCCAGAGCCCGCACCCGTAGCCAGAGCCCTCACCCCTTCCTGCATCCCAACCCCAATTTCGTGAGCATTCATGGCCTGCCATACAATTTCCAAATACAGATGTGGCCCTCAGGCCATAATGTTTCCCCACCTCGGGTTAGAATATTGGCCATTGCTCTTTTATGGCTGGAGTTAGGGCCATTGGATCTGTATAAGAATAACTCCAGTAGCTTAGAGGCTGGCGTGGATTGACCTTCCACAATTCATGTAGGTGGTAGAGCTGCTCGTAGAGGGTCTGAGCCAACGACCATTCAAATCAGTGGAAGTCTTTCGTGCCCATTGATTTCAAATGACTTTGGATCAAACCAAATGCTAAAGTGGGGCTCAAATGCTGTGAGGCACTCAGTGCTTGAGTGAATTTCGCTCTTATAATAGAACTTGTTTTAATCATAATAATGGGAAATGTGTTTTGATTTTTCTAAGAATCATTTCCTTATTTCAATTCCTATTACAGGAAAGTTTTGGTCTTTGGGGACATTCAAAGCAGCAAGTATCCATAGGAAAGTGACTGGGGTTTTGAAGATATTTTGAAAGGAGACTGTGGTAACAATTAAATAGTAGTTAAAGACTACGCAGAATAGAAACTTCCCAGGGAGAGGCATTTTTCCTGCTTTTATTATACAGCTTAACATATAACATAGCTGAAGGTGTAGGTTAGTATTGAGTACTAATGGTAACAAAGTTGTGGATGCCTTCATAGGTCATGAACTACTCATCTGTTTTCATTTTCATTAAAATACTGTAATTACTGAGTGCAGTTAATTCATCCTTAAACCGATAATGAAAAATTAGTTTGTTGTTCCTTTAATTTTTATAATTGGTTCTTCATTTCCTTTTCCTTTAATTTGTCATTTCAAATAGCTTTCTTAAAAAGTCCTGGTTATTTGTATCTTTTCAAATTAATTTCAATTTGAGTGTGGGTGTTTGTATAGGAATGGACTATTGTGTTAATGGGTTTGGATTGATGATTGATATTAGCTGACAGAAAGACATGAACTACCCATCTTGGCAAACTATAGATTTTATTTAGGAGAACATCAGTGACATCCATATTTATCTGACTGAACTAACACAGTCTAGAAAAGAACTTGAATGTAAAAATAAGGATATCTTTCCACTTAAGGATAATAAAATGTATTATTCTCAAAAGGGATATTTTGACTTTTTAAATTTAAGGATATCGGAAATGCTATTTTTAATCACTTAATTTGCAATCAGCTATTATACCATAGCTATCATATATTTGTTTTCATAACATCCATTTGACGTTCAAGTCAGAAATACAGTACCATATGGAAATGTACTCTGCCAACCTCAAATACTTTAGCTTGGAACACTGAAAAGGGATCCAGGAGTGTTATGTAACAATCACATTTCTGTTAAGGTAACTGTAGAGTAGGGTCATACTGGGAGCAGTGATGTTGGTTTCCCAGCAATCTTGTTCATTTATTTTGTTTGAGCATCAGTCTGTTTTGAGGGATGCCACAAGAAACATTATTGCCAGATGAGTAAAGGATTGTATCTTACTTACCTATGACAAAGTCAGTGCCTGCATTCATAGATGGTCAAATGTCATTCTGCCCAAGAGGTCATGGCTCCCTAGGCCACATGCGAGCTGAGACTTTGACTTCCAAAGTGTGTAAGACCAGAATGTAGTCATTCCCCACGCCCAGGTTCTATCATTTGGATCTATCTACATTGGTGGATGCCTCTTCTGGTCACAGAGTTATTCAAGTCTCAGTAAAATCAGGCCTCTTCCTGCTATCTACATCCAATGCACATCTTGGGATGTAAGCTCTTTGGGGCAGGGATTATGCCTACAGCTGTTTGTACAATGTCTACCACAATGGGGCCCTGAGCATAATCAGAGCCTCGCAGCACTACCATAATATTAATATTTTTTTTAATTAGCATCCTATTGGTATAAGAGAGACACAGACAGGAAAACTACTCAGTATTAATTTATTTCATTGTAGTTCTCCCTTCTTCCATTCGACATCCCATTTCCTCTTGTGGAGAGGTACCACCTTATATCTTTGCATCTCTTTATCCCATTTCTCAACTCATTAACTTCTTCATCACTCTGGAAGTTTTCTTGTTCTCTTGGAAAGTAGGCCATCATGAAGCCCTACATACAGCTCTTGACTTTGCCTTTATTGTCTTGATTCTTTTGCTTACTTGCTTTCCAGTAGGTGGAGCCATAATACTGTATGTCCTTGACTGTTCCTGTTGGTAGGATGGGAGAGAACGGCTGTATGACAAAGTGTGAGATGCCACAGAAACACTAACCTAAACCAAATCTGCTATATGCCTTTTTAATTCCTTTCTCTTCCTTTGTTTGCCAGCTAACGTGATGGTACTGGAGACTACAAACATGGCAATAATCAGATATTTTATCTTATTGTAAATACTGGTAACTGGAGCTTTTTTCATACTTTTTCAAAATTTAAAATAAATATATGGTGCTTTGTACTTTGATATTATCATTAAAGTGGGATGTGAATGATAAGATGAAAGTTACTTGGCTAGATGTTTAATTTTAAATATTAAACTACAATTCGGCCGGTGTAAGTCAAAGTAGCTCCGTTGACTTCAAAATGCAATTAAAGTATGAGGGTTTTATGACTTGTTCACTAGACTGTCCCTTTTTACATTAGGGCCTGATGCTGCAAAGTGCAGAGAACTGTGCTGAGGGCACCCAACTCCCATTGAAGCTATCTGTGTAGGGCAGGGGTCTCAAACATATAGCCCGCGGGCCGCATGCAGCCCGCAGGGTTATTTCCTGTGGCCTGCCAAGCTCCCCGTGCCTCCTCCCCACCCCCCGGAGTTATTTCCTGCAACCCGCCAAGCTCCCCTCCTCTCGCTCCCCCTCTCCCTAGCGCGCCACGTACCGGCTCCTCTGCTTACCTCCAGGCACTTCCCGCTGCCAAACAGCTATTTGGCGGCGCTTAGCACTTTCCAGGAGGGAGGATGGAGGAGCAGGGAGCTGAGCATTCAGGGGAGGGGGAGGAGCAGGGGCGGGGATTTGGGGAAGGGGTTGGAATTGGGGCAGGGAAGGGGTGGGAAGAGGTGGCGAAGGGGCGGGGTTTCATGGAAGGGTGGAGTGGGGGCGGGGCTGGAGGCAGCGGGGGGGGCGTGTCCGTGATGCGGCCCTTGGGCCAATGTACTAGTCCTCATGTGGCCCTCCTGGTGATTCAAGTTTGAGATCCCTGGTGTAAGGCATCTTGCAGCACCAACCCCTTCACAGTGAGCCTCTGTGGTATCTCTACACTGCAGCTGGGAGTGAACCTCCCAGCCCAGATAGACCAAGGATCTCAAACTCAAATCACCACGAGGGTCACATGAGAACTAGTAAATTGGCCCGAGGGCCGCATCACTGAAACCGTTTCATACAATGATACAAAAGTATAGTCAAAACTGAAAAAAATGAAGAGTAATATAGTATTCTATTAAAAGTCAATGTATTAACTTTTTAAAAACTGTAATGCAAAGAGGGGTTTTAAAAAAATATAAACACTCAGTAATGTTTGGAGCTTGGCTGCCAGTGGCATCGGCACTATGGCGGGCCGCAGGAAATAACTCCGCGGGCCGCATGTGGCCCACGGGCCGCGTGTTTGTGACCCCTGGGATAGACAAACTTCACACTAGCTTCACTTGAATAAAAGGAAGTGTGAACATTGCAGCTCTGGTGGAGATTCAGGCTAGCCACCCGAGCTCAGACTCAGAGGTCAGGTGGGCTCGATAGCCCAAGCTGCAACATCTACCTCTATTTTTAGCTCGCTACCTCAAGCACCACTGACACAAGTCTGTCTGCCCGGACTGGAAGGCTTACTTCCAGCTGCAGTGTAGAATATACTGTGTGCTGCTGTGGCCCACGTCTCATTGGTTTGGGCTGCTCCAAACCTTGATCTTGACATCATGAGAGAGCAATCAACACCACAGGAAATTAGAGCACATAGTGTAGTGTGCAGCAAGCATGTGCGTGTAATTGAGGACTTGGGGTCAGACCCATTCTCAGTTATACCAGTGTAATACCAGAGTAACTCTGTTGATGGCAATGTAGTTGTTTTGGTTTACACTGGTGTAACTGAGATTGGAATCTGGCCTCTAATCTACTAAACTGGCATTGTTACCCAAAACAATTGAGCACCACAGCAAAGGGCAACAGAAACAATAGCCCAGAAGATGCACTCACGTGTGGTTTGCTCCTCAGAGTCTCTTGTGTTCAGTTTATTATTGTTACATACTGTACGGCATTTCCTGTGAACCATCTTAAACAAATTACCTATAATCAAGGAGAATGTTTCTAATCAATTAAGTAATTATTGCGACCTTATGCTAGTATTTCAAATTACTTACAGCCGATAGGAGTTGTATTTAATGCAGATTTTAACAACTAAGATTTTAACAACTCAGAAATAAGTAAATTAAAATGTATACAAGTTTTGTAGCCTTCTTTTTCTTTCTATTTTTGGAGGGGAAGGGATTCCGTTTTAACATTTAGATTATTCTTTATGAAATCAGTACATTCAGGAAACCAAAGAAGTTTGCATTAGGCTGAGGGAATGGAAAAAATGCTAACATTTCCTCTGCAGTGTTTTTCAGTGCCCCACCGGAGATTCTAATGCATTGCTCACTCTCAACAAAGACCTTTCCATTTTGGTACAATAATAATAATTAAATGTTGCTCAGCTTTTCTGCATACTGCTGATAATATGAAGATCACAAAACAAATGTCCATCGTTTTTTAGAATAAAACAGAGCTTGTACCTTTATATGCCAGAGTTTATCATCCACAACAACTAAAGCATTTCATGGTCTGTACTTTTTTGTTTTAGTAACTTGATTCTAGGTGTTTGCACTCCATTATGGTCAAATTTTCTTGAAACTGATGACAGAACCACCCACATTTTCAGTGTTTGTATGAAAATAAAGGTGAAAAATCAAACGGATGTATTCAAAATTGCTACAAGTCATATAATTTTTCTGTTATAATCACCATAAACTGAAAATGCCTTTTCATTCATAGATTATAAGGCCAGAAGGGACCATGGTGATCATCTAGTCTGACCTCCTTAGGTACCCTCCTGCATTAAGACCCTGACTCCCAAGTACAATTCTACTCCATTTATATTAGAAGACTGCTGTTTCATATTTTGGCATTTTGCACGCATTCTCCAAGTTACGATTTTCTTACAAATTGGTCTAAAAACTAAATTTTCCTATTTGTTTAGCATTTCCTAATGGCAAGTCTTTATAAGAATCCTTCTACAGTAGATATAAGAACAAGAGATTGATTATTATTACAAGGTAATAGTGTTGATGTAATATACTTAGACATCTGTAATGCATTTGACTTGATATTACACAACATTCTGATGAAAAATCTAGACCGATATAAAGTTAACATGGCACACATTAAATGGATTAAAAACTGGCTTAATTGATAGTTTCATATGTAACTGTAAATGGGAAATCATCATCTAGTGGGTCTGTTTTCAGTGGGGTCCTGCAAGGATTGGTTCTTGGCCCTACTCTATTTAACATTTTTATCAATGACCTGGAAGAAAATATAAACCAATCACTGATTTTTTGTGTGCAGATAATACAAAAATTGGGGGAGTGGTAAATAATGAAAAGGTCAGGTCACTGATTTAGGGCGATCTGGATTGCTTGCTATACTGTGCAAAAATGAACCATATGCATTTTAATATGGCTAAATGTAAATGAAAAAAAGATTTGGGGGTTGTGGTGGATAATAAGCTAAACATGAGCTCCCAGGGTGAGCTGTGGCCAAAAGAGCTAATGGGATCTGGGATACATAAATGGGAATCTTGAATAGGACTAGAGAGATTGTTTTACTTCTGTATTGGGCACTGTTGTGACCGCTGCTGGAATACTGTGTTCAGTTTTGGTGCCCACAATTCAAGAAGGGTATTGATTAATTGGAGAGGGTTCAGAGAAAAGCCATGGGAATCATTAAAGTACTAGAAAACACGCCTTATAGTGATAGACTGAAGGAGCTCAATCTATTTAGTTTAACAAAGACAAGGTGAAGGGATGACTTGATTTCAGTCTATATTACCTACATGGGAACAAATATTTAATAATGGAGTCTTCAGTCTAGCAAAGAAAGGTATAGTATGACCCGATTTCTGAAAGTTGAAAGTAGACAAATTCATACTAGAAATAAGTCTCAAATTTTTAACTGTGAGAGTAATTAACCATTGGAACAATTTACCAAAGGTAGTGATGGATTCTCCCTTACTGACAATTTTTAAATTACGATTGGATTTTTTTTTCTAAAAGATCTGCTCCAGGAATTCTTTTGGGGACGTTCTATGGCCTGTGTTGTACAAGAGGTCAGATTAGATTATCACAATGGTCCCTTCTCCTGTAGAATCTAGGAATAGTACCTGCTTAAGAAGTGTGAGTTCATATATGTCTGTTCACTTCTTGTATATTAGTCTGTTGTTACTATAGGGTGTATTTGACTACTATAATAGCATCTTTGTGATCTCACTCAGTAGCAGAAATAATTATTTAGAACAAGCTGAAAGATGATGAGTATGAAATTAAATCATATATTAGAAAACAGACTGGCTAGTTTGGTTACCTAGAAAGGATCCCCAATTGATTTTAAATAGTGTGGGAGTGGAAGTCAATATCATCCTGGCCACTAGAAAATAAGTAGGAAGTAGGAATATTTCTCTCTCTCATTCCCAGGATTTTTAAAAATAAAGTAACTCTCCTCTTGATATCTCCCAAATCTCCTTAGATTACTTAGCAGGAATGGGGGGGGGGGGGGGGGATGTTTTTTTATATGGCAGTCTACTTGGGTACCAAAATGTAAGTTTTGTTCACCTTTTTTTGAAAAACTGTCTGAGTAAAACAATATTAGAACACTTCTGTTCCCTCTTCATTTTCTTCTTTCTCTGGTAATCTCTCTCTCTCTTCCCACTTTCTCCTTCCTATGTTCTGCTGGCTCTCTCTGTCCATCTAGTGGGGAGAGCTACAGTCATCAAGTAATGCTGATCTCTGATGTACTTTACACATGGTTTTACCTGTAAAGGGAAACTGCATAGGATTGTGTTAAGCAGATTTCACTGTGCTGCTAGCTCCATGTGTCAGGAACTTCCTTACATGAGCCATACAGTAACTCAGGCTTCTGATGGGGCCAGTTGTACTGTAGTAGTCTGTAAATGATTTGGATGACTGGGTGTTTATGTGTAGTGAGAGGCCAGGAATGAGTAGCAGGTTTCTCTGAATGCGTGTGTGTGGTGGGTCTGCTAGGCATTCCTGGCCTCCCACAAAACATAACATCCCAGCCATTGAAATCATTTACAGACTATCACAGTCCATCAGTCAACAGAAGGTCTACCACACTTACATGCAGAAGGAAACACTACTATGCACTGCTCTGTGGGAGACCTGTATTGAAATCCCATGGGAATTTGTCAGTGCCTATGGGCCTGACCCAACACCCACTGAAGTCAGTGAAAAGACTCATTAATTTCTATAGGCTTCGTCCCAGGCTCAGTTTTTAAAGGTTTGGAGCACTGTTGAGAGAACATTTATACCACATGGGGAGAAGAAAGTGAGACTGCTGTGCCTCAGATTTATACCTTTTTTTTCAACCCTCATCTTGTCTATTTTGATAATAAGAAACAGTCCTTGCTCCTAAAAAGCTTACAATATGGTTTCAAAGTGCCTAGCACAGTGGGACCCTGATTTGGGGTGCAGCCTGTATACACTACCATAACACTTTTAATAAACAATAATAATACACCACCTTTAGTAGGCAATATCTTATACTAAGAATCCACCCCAGAGACTCCTCAAACTTACTGTATAATTATTCTTCCACTTTTATTAAATGAGCACGTCTGTAAAGAACTAATTTTTTCCAATACTTTTGTACTAGTCACATACAAGTGGGAGAATTGGCTGCCAATTCAAGCATAAGGTCACTTTATTGAACACAGGAAGAGGAATGGACGGTAGCTCCTGGTCTGACTGCTAGCACAGTTGGTGAAGCCAGATGCGTAGAGCTGAGGATAGTGAATGGGGAACGAAAGCCCCAAACTCTGCTGACTCTCCTTCCCTGTGTCTGAACCACAATGAGCGGGCGTTAGGAGACTGTGCTTTACAAGACACTCCTTTGTTGTTGTTGTGGAAGGTGTGTTTTGTTTTGTTTGCCATAGAACTGTTTTTTAAAGTAATTACAATAACAACGTTTTTACAAAAACTAGAGAGACGTGAAAAGAATGAGGGCAGGGAAGTCACATAGACCTTGCCAGGATAATCAGTATTGAAGCTTTGGGGTTGCACAATATTTTCTCTTGTATTACCATCAACTCTAGAAGCTTCCAAGAATCAGTAAATGGAATTATTGGCCTGCTTAGTTTTATTTTCTGCAGTCATTAAGTTCAAAAGTTGATGGCTTTTCAGTTAGTCATGACAGACAATACCTGTATGCATTGTAGTTAGCGTAAGAATAAGTATCAAGTTATGATATAGTGAATAATGATCTAATGTTAGTGTGGAAGTACTCGATTGGACTGAAAGGTCATTGCCTGCAGTCTGTCTCCGGTGTACTATTTGTGTTGTGATCCAACTACATTGTACTTTGTATTTGAACCAAAATGCAACATTAATTTGTTGTTTATTATTTGAAAAGAAAACTAAAGATGTTCAGTGAAATTTTTCTTTCTCTCTAAATTATCTGCTTAAATATCTTCTTATTCAGGTAAGCAATTGCATTGGTATGGTGTCTGAAATGTCATTTCTCAGAAGGTTCTTTGGCAAGTGGCATGAATAAAAATGTAGCATGGAAGCACCTTAAGGAGAGGTAGGCCATCAGATTAGATCAGCGGTTCTTAAACTGTGAGTCGGGACTACAAAGTGAGTTGCAACCCTATTTTAATGGGGTCTCCAGGGCCAGCATTAGACTTACTGGGACCCAGTGCTGAAGCTGAAGCTCAAGCTCCAACCCCACTCGGGGCGGCGGGGCTTGGGCTGCAGCCCCGTCTTCCCTCACTCGGGGCGGCGGGGCTTGGGCTGCGGCCCCCTCCCTTCCACTCGGAGCGGCGGGGCTCGGGCTGCGGCCCCATCTCCCCCCACTTGGGGCAGCGGGGCTCGGGCTGCGGCCCCCTTCCCTCCTGGGATCATGTAGTAACTTTGTTGTCAGAGGAGGGTCGCGATGCAATGAAATTTGAAAACCTCTGTCATATTGAAAGGTCTGTGGTTTTAAGAGACAGGGAGGATACCTGCACAGGTATTTTTCACCAGGGATAGCAGGTTTATGGGTGTCAGATAAATGTATGGTTTATGGGTGTCAGATAAATTTCTCAAGCCATGCTTTTAATTAAGCTAGTTAAATAAAATAAATAAATAAATAAAAAATGGCAATATGCCAATCTCCTAGAACTGGAATGACCTTGAAAGGTCATCAAGTCCAGTCCCCTGCCTTCATTAGCAGGACCAAGTACTGTCCCCTGACAGATTTTTTGCCCCAGATCCCTAAATGGCCCCCTCAAGGATTGAACTCACAACCCTGGGTTTAGCAGGCCAATGCTCAAACCACTGAGCTATCCCTCCCCTCCTGAATAGTTAATATTCAGATGAAATATATGCATATCAAGCAGTATTCCAGTTTAAAAAAAAAGTTCTAAACATGTTAAAGTATGGGAATAAACAGTTAAGAGAATGTCAATAAATTTTATAATGTCCTCCCAGTTTCTTAAATAAATACACAGGGGTGAAATATCTCATTGCACGTTCCAAACACTGCTTTTAACTCTGCTCCTGTATCCCTTACCAGCCTCATCCTGTAGACCGGAAAACCTCTTAAACCTAACAACTCTACATCATGTACATTATGAATGTGAATGACAATCATATAATACTACTGTGTTTGGAATTTTTTACTAATTAATAATGGACAGAGAGTGGATATTTTATTTTGGAATCAAAGTTTTGTTATATGGATTTATTATTTATAAAGTTGGTAATGTTTTAAGTACTTTCTTTTTCAATGTATTAAAAAATAAAGTGGTAAAAGTTTTGTTTTTGGTATATAAATGTAGTTAGTCATCCATTTCAACAATAAAAAAGTCCTTTTCTTAATGGCCAAGAAAAGGGTTTTTACAAGAGACTCTCTTAAATCAGCTGGATGAAATGAGTAGGACAGAGGCAGATTAAGGTTTCCTGGGGCCCTGGGCCAGTGCAAGTGGGGACCCCTCCCCACCCCTTCTGCCTGCAGCCTTGCCCCCATTTTGCCCCTTCCGCCTGCGGCCCTGCCCACAGCCCCACCTCTTTCTGGGTGGGTGTAGCAGGGTGCTGCTGCAAAGCACCTAATTAGCCCCTGCTCAGCCAGCTCCAATCAAGGGGAATAGATTGGGGCTGGTGGGACAGGCCTGATGCCTGGCCTGGGGATTGGCTCCACCTGCGGGCCTGGCAAGCCAGCATAAAGGGAGCAGCCAGGGGAAAGATCAGGGCTGCTGCTGACTGAGGCTCCTGACTGAGGGCTGGCTGCCTGACAAAGAGGGAACAAACCCTGTAAGCCTGGTGTGGATATATATAGCTCAATGTTGGTGGTGGGACAAGGTGTGTAAATAAAACCACGGGTGCAGCATAACAGGAAGCCTCCCTGCGCTTTATTGGGCCACCCTGCGGTGGCCTGCCGGAAGAGGGGGCAGACGACCCTGTTACACGTGGGGGCTTGTCCAGGATCTAAAGCCAGCGATACAGTTTGGCAACCCGGCCATGGAAGGCACCCTGCAGTGGCTCACGGAACAGAATGGAGAGGTGCAGAAGGCCCTACGTGAGTTCCAGCAGTCCCACCGGGCGGAGAGGCAAGCTCTACTCGTGTGGCAGGTGGAGCAGCAGCGGGCGTTACAGGACTTTATTACGGAGCAGTCAAGGGTGCAGCAGCAGCTCCTGCAGAAGCTGGTGAGTCCTGCAGGGGGAGAGGGCACCCGGGCCTCAGCCTTTGTAAGATGGCCCCGGCAGATGACCCCGACGCCTTTTTGGGCACCTTCGAGCGGGTGGCCCTCGGCGCAGGATGGGACCGGGCAACCTGGGCCCTGAGGCTGGGCCCCTATCTGACTGGGGAGGCGCAGGCAGCATACATGGCCCTGACAGAGGTACAAGCTAGGGACTACGCTGCAGTGAAGGCAGCGATCCTGGACCGCCTCGGACTGTCAGCCGAGAAGTATCGGCAGAAGTTTCGGGCAGCACGGTGGGCAGGGGGCGTGCGGCCCCGGGCCTTTGCCCAAAAGTTAACGGACTGGGCAACACGGTGGTTGAGGCCCGATGCCCACACCGTGGCACAGTTAATGGATCAAGTAATCCTTGAACAATTTGATCAGTGTCTACCTGATAGCATGCGGGTTTGGGTGCGCCGACATCAGCCAGACACCCTGGAAGCGGCCGTACAAAGAACGGAGGAATATGCAGAGGCCGACTTCCTGCCGAGGGAGCATCGGACCCCGCGAGACCTAGAGGGGGCCCGGAAACCCCGTGAGCACCCCGGGGTGAAGCCGGTAGACAAGCGGCGGGAGGAGCCCAAGGGGACCCCTAGCCACCCAGGGCAGCTCATATGCTGGCGGTGTGGACAGCCAGGACATAGAAGCCGGGACTGCCCCGTGATGGAATGTGGGGCAGCTGACTTTTGTGGTTGGACAAAGATTGGGGGGCGGAAAAAGAGGAGCGGGTTAGCCACTATCCCAGTGCGGGTGGGAAAACGGCCCCTGAGGGGTTTAGTGGACACGGCCTCCACTTGCTCCCTTGTACAGAGGCGCTTTGTGAAGCCGCATTGGCTTATCCCTGGGGAGCGGATGCTAATGGATTGCATCCACGGGGATAGGGAATATTGTCCCGTGGCCCAGGTACCCCTGGAGGTGCAGGGGAAGTTTGCCTGGAAGCGGGTGGGGGTAATAGAGGGGCTGGCCTACCCTGTGGTCCTGGGGGTGGACTGGAACCCATCCCCAAAGAAGAGGGGAAAGAGGCGAACCCCAAAACAGGGAAGAGAGAGAGACCCGGAGACAGGGGACGGGGCCCGTACCGAGGTGGACCCTGGGAGGGCGGAGTCCCCACAATCTCCAGGGGAAGAAACTGAGACTCCTAGACAAGAAAGCCAAGGTAGGGATCCCGTGGGTGTGACCCAGGAGGAGGTGGAGCCTCCCAGGCAGGACCCATCAAGGGAGGGGATCCCGCAGAGTGAGATAAAGAGGAAGGTACAGAAGGAACCAAGGGTGGAAGCCCAAAGTGGGGAGAACCAAACCCCAAAGAGCAGAGGACCCGGTCCTGAGATCGGAGCCAGACTCGGGGAAGGGGGCTCGGACCCGTCTCCCCCAGTGGGGAAAGAAGGGGAGCCTCTGGGGCGACCGGCCCAACCGTGTGACTGGTGTGAAGACCTCTGGGTAAGCGTGGACCTGTGGGGTGCCCTACCCCCAACCCAGTGTGCCTTTTGTGGATGGGGCATGCCAAAACCCCACGAGTCAGAGCCCAGGGAGCACCCCGCTGGGCAGGGTGCTGCCACCCAGAGTAAAACCCCCGGCCGAGGGAAGCGGGGCCGAGGAAGACCAGGCCTGGCATCGGCTTAAGGGGGGAGGTATGTAGCAGGGTGCTGCTGCAAAGCACCTAATTAGCCCCTGCTCAGCCAGCTCCAATCAAGGGGAATAGATTGGGGCTGGTGGGACAGGCCTGATGCCTGGCCTGGGGATTGGCTCCACCTGCGGGCCTGGCAAGCCAGCATAAAGGGAGCAGCCAGGGGAAAGATCAGGGCTGCTGCTGACTGAGGCTCCTGACTGAGGGCTGGCTGCCTGACAAAGAGGGAACAAACCCTGTAAGCCTGGTGTGGATATATATAGCTCAATGTTGGTGGTGGGACAAGGTGTGTAAATAAAACCACGGGTGCAGCATAACAGGAAGCCTCCCTGCGCTTTATTGGGCCACCCTGCGGTGGCCTGCCGGAAGAGGGGGCAGACGACCCTGTTACAGTGGGCAATAATGTGCGAACTACTGAGGGCTGCATACAAGATCTCTATTGAGCGTTTTGTTCTTGCATCCTATTCTGTGCCATGGTTTACATTGCATCTAAACTTCTAAAGCAACTAGCCATGTGAAGCCCTATCTCTACTTGATTATTTGGCTTTCTGCAACCAGTAATGACATTTTTGAAAGATTCAGTACTGTACCACTGAATTCAAAGGATGCTTGGGGGCCTGTGTGTAGGATGGGAGTAGGGCCTCAACTGGAGTATTGTGTCCAGTTCTGGGTGCCACATTTCAGGAAAGATGTGGACAAATTGGAGAAAGTCCAGAGAAGAGCAACAAAAATGATTAAAGGTTTAGAAAACATGATCTATGAGGGAAGATTGAAAAAATTGGGTTTGTTTAGTCTGGAGAAGAGAAGACAGAGGGGACATGATAACAGTTTTTAAATACGTAATACAAATATAAGTAGGAGTGAGAAAGTACATAATACAAATACATAATACAATAATACATAATACAAAATATGAGAAGGAGGGAGAAAAATTGTTCTCATTAAGCTCTGAGGATAGGAGAAGAAGCAATGGGCTTAAATTGCAGCGAGGGTGGTTTAGGTTGGACATTAGGAAAATCTTCCTAACTGTCAGCGTGGTTAAGCACTGGAATAAATTGCCTAGGGAGGTTGTGGAATCTCCATCATTGAAGATTTTTAAGAGCACTCTAGACAAACACCTGTCAGGGATGGTCTAGGTAACACTTAGTCCTGTCATGAGTGCAGGGGACTGGACTAGATAATCTCTCGAGGTCCCTTCCAATCCTATGATTCCACAAGTTAGTGTTATGAATACTATATTCAGGGTTGGCTACCAAAAAGTTAAACACTGTAACTATAAAAAAGATATAGCAGAAATAGAAAAGGCCCAGGGAAGAGCAATAGAAAGGATTATTCCTGGAAAAACCATGACAGTCAGATATTGATTATTCATGTGCAAGCTAGTTTTGACTTTTGGAAAAGCATACTGTGTTGTTGTTAGTTTTGAGCTATTTGAGTTTCTGTATAGAGACCGCTTTAGGAAAATGAAAATAAGAAAGTCTCTAAGGTGCTACAAGTTTTTCTAACAAATTTATTTCAGCATAAGCTTTCGTGGGTTAGTACCCACTTCATCGGATGCATGGAATGACTAACACGGCTACTACACTTAAGCTTTAGGAAAGTGGGAGCTGTGCAAACAGCAGGAGAGTTTGTCTGCCTTGGGCTCTGACTAGAGCCTATTCTTGAGGCAGAGTTTCTCCCTGGGAACCAGGCATTAGTGTCGGTCTGAAATTCTGGGACGAAGGTATTGTCCTGCATGCCGTTTGACCTATACCAGTTCTGGAATGAGATGGTGTGTAAATAAAACAAGTTATATTAGAATATACCCAGACTTATCACTGAGTATTATATAGTCTTATAATGCATCTGCTGCTGGTCACTGTCAAAGACAGGATACCAGACTGGATGGAATGATGGTCTGAACTGGAATGGCAGCTCAGATGTTCCAATGGTTCTCAAAGATTGATTTTAAAAGGAAATTGTTAGGCTAAACATATTAAAAAGGAACCAACAGATTTCCTTAACTGTATTACAGCTTAGGTTATTAAGAGTGAAAGAATTTTAAAAATCAATATTGCTTTTAATTATTTATGCTGTTTATGTTTTGTATTTCTTTCCTCCTACACAAAGAAAAATAGACTACTCAGTTTCTAATCAGGTTCTCGTTTCAGCTTCTTCTACACAGCACATTGCTTCAGTGTGTGAGTTGCAAATACCCCAGAGTATTTTCTTTTTCAAATCTTTCCCTTGGAATTTTAAATTAATCATAAAAATCTTTCAGTTGGCTGTAGGTTTGGTAAAAGCTTTTATTCAAACTAATTTTTCAGTCAAATTGGACCTCACAATGTCACTTTAAGTCCCTTGCTTTAAAATAGTGGAAGCTAAATTTTCCTCTCTCGCTTCCTTTCATGTTCAAAAACTGAAATAATTTATTACAACAAAGGAATGTGTATAGAATCCAGTAACCAACAGAGGATATGGAAAGATTTATTAGGAGAAACATTAAGAGCATTCCTGGCCAGGTGTATTTTTTTTCTCCTTTAAAAAAAAAAGTATACTACTTTGGCCAACTTCAGACATGGCTGGAAGCCTGTTTAGAAAACGTAATGTCTGTAATTGTGAAGCACTTTTCCACACTGCGGCCACAAAAGTGGAGACTGGAGGTTGTTCCTGCTGAATTTCAAGAAGTCTGTTACTAAATCTTGAAAACAATTAAAATGTTTGTATCACCCTATGGGCCTGATTCCCCATCCGTTGTGCCTTGTGCTGTCACTTACACCTGTGCAAAGTGGGCAAAAAACAGAATGGCATTTACTGACACTCACTTTGCACAAGGGTGTAAATGTCTACACAAGATGAAAGACAATGCAGGAATTGGGCCCCATGATGCCAATTCTGCACTCCTTGTTTATCCAGAACTCCCCTGCGCTAATTGTGAGTTTAGTCTATATAAGAAGTACAGGATTTAACCATAGTGAACATTAAACATCTGTGTTCTCAATGGCTGTGATTGTTGTTTTTAACTCTCAGAATTTTGCAGGCTACTAGTAAATAACATTGACTAATCCTTCTAGGTATCAAAAATACATGAAATGGTTACTATATCTAGGGATTACCATGTTTTCTCTGTATACAATGGAATTTTAGGGCAAAATTCTAGTCTGACCCAATCATTCATATTTCCAAACTAATGATTAAAGGCTCATGTGACTTACCTGGGATGAGCCAATGTGCAACAGAATAGCTCTGCTTTATTCCTTTATCATCTTAAAACTAGGGCTGTTGATTAATCACAGTTATCTCATGTGATTAACTCAAAAAAGTTATCACGATTTAAAAAATGAATCACGATTAATCGCACTTTTAATTGAACTTTTAAACAATATAATACCAATTGAAATTAATTAAATATTTTGAATGTTCTTCTACATTTTCAAATATATTGATTTTAGTTACAACACAGAATACAAAGTGTACAGTGCTCACTTCATATTATTTTTATTACAAATATTTGCACTATAAAATGATAAACAAAGTAAACATTATTTTTCAATTCCCCATCATACAGGTACTGTAGTTCAATCTCTTTATTGTGAAAGTGCAACTTAAAAATTTAGATTGTTTTTTGTTACATAAACTGCACTCAAAAAACAAAAGAATGTAAAACTTTAGAGCCTACAAGTTCACTCAGTCTTATTCAGCCAATCGCTAAGACAAATTAGTTTGTTTACATTTACAAGAGATAATGCTGTCCGCTTCTTATTTACAATGTCACCTGAAAGTGAGAACAGGCATTTGCATGGCACTTTTGTAACCAGCATTGCAAGGTATTTACATGCCAGATATGCTAAACATTCGTGTACCCCTTCATGCTTTGGCCACCATTCCAGAGGACATGCTTCCATGCTGATGACGCTTATTAAAAAAATGTGTTAGTAAAATTTGTGACTGAATTTCTTGGGGTAGAATTGGATGTTTCCTGCTCCGTTTTACCCGTATTCTGCCATTTCATGTTCTAGCAATCTCGGATGATGACCGTGCACATGTTCGTTTTAAGAACACTTTCACTGCAGATTTGACAAAATGCAAAGAAGGTACCAATGTGAGATTTCAAAAGATAGCTACAGCTACCACCTAAGGTTTAAGAATCTGAAGTACCTTCCAAAATCTGAGAGGGACAAGGTGTGGAGCATGCTTTCAGAAGTCTTAAAAGAGCAACACTCCCATGCGGAAACTACAGAACTGAACCACCAAAAAAGAAAATCAACCTTTTGCTGGTGGCATCTGACTCAGATGATGAAAATGAATATGCATCTGGCTTCACTGCTTTGGATCGTTATCAAGCAGAACCCATCATATGCATGGACATGTGTCCTCTGGAATGGTGGTTGAAGCATGAAGGGACATATGAATCTTTAGCGCATCTGGCATGTAAATATCTTGCGGCGCCGACTACAACCATTTTGTCACTTTCAGGTGACATTGTAAACAAGAAGAGGGGAGCATTATCTCCTGCAAATGTAAACAAACTTGTTTGAGCAATTGGCTGAACAGGAAGTAGGACTAAGTAGACGTGTAGGCTCTAAAGTTTTACATTATTTTATTTTTGAGTGGGTTTTTTTTTACATAATTCTACATGTGTAAGTTCAGCTTTCATGATAAAGAGATTGCACTACATTATTTGTATTAGATTAATTGAAAAATACTATTTCTTTGTTTTTTTCCTGTGCAAACATTTGTAATAAAAATGATATAAAGTGAGCACTATACACTTTGTATTCTGTGTGGTAATTGAAATCAATATATCTGAAAATGTAGAAAACACCCAAAAATATTTAAATAAATGGTATTCTGTTGTTTAACAGTGCAATTAATCGGGATTAATTTTTTTAGTCACGCGATTTTAATCACTTGGCAGCCCTACTTAAAACTACAACCCCCAGCACCTCTTCTCTAGCTTCAGTCCTGTCTTTAAACCCTCTCTTCCAGTTCTTCCAACTTCCTTCTGTGCCCTGGTTCTCATCATTTTCTTAAAAATGAACATAAGACAGCGAGCTTCTCCACTGCCCCCCTGCCCAATATCCGTTTTCCTTTCACTCCCAGTTAGACTTCAAGGCCTCTTACTCTTAACTTCTAACTCTCGTACTTGTATACTCATTTTGCCTTCCCCCATGCAGTAGTCCCTCTCCTTAAAAAGCCAGCCCTTGACTCTAGCTTCACCTTTATATCATTTCCCTTTATCCATTAACCCAGGTTTCTTGAACATGCCGTCTATAATCATTGGCTCAGCATCTTCTTTTCCGATTCCTCTTTAGAAATCTGACTTTTGTTCCACTGCTGCACGCAGGGCTGGATTTAGGGGCAGGCAACCCAGGCGACTGCCTGGGGTGCAGGGCTTGGGTGGCACCGGGCTCAGGATGCTGTTTTTGTCGTTAGCAACAAAAGGGAAAATAGAATGTTTGAAGTAACATGTTCAGGGATTCCGTATATGGATTCATTTTTCACTAACAATTTTTTTTATTTGCCTGGCATATGTGGCATGAATAAATACAGATTTCCAGATCCTAGCATGTAAATTTATCGTCTTGTATGACCGGGATAAATCATGCATGCAAATCGTAAATCAAAGTCATGAAATGGGCTACAAATGCAATAAAAATAAGATATTCAAAAATTTAATAAATGGAGGGGTTGCGCTGGGGCACCATTTGGTCTAGGGCTGGCCTCGGCTGCAAGCATAGCACTCCCACCAATGACTTACTGCTGGCTACATCTATTGACATCTACTCAGTGTGCAGGTGGAGATGCTAAGCGTCCATACAGATTTGGCTTTTTATCTGCATATAATTAGGAAAATTTGGAAGCCAGACTGAATTCCCTTTGAAAAACTGATCTCCACTTCCTGTTAAGGAGCTTCATATTGTACTAGAGTGCCAGTAATGTTGTACCATCCTTTGTTGGCTTTTATACTTGCCTACCAGGTCTCCTTCCTTTTGAGGGGGACACAGGAGTGTCTCCCCCAAAGGGGAGACTAAGAAGGAATTTTAGGTATACTGCCTCCGCCATGGTCAGTGTCCAAGTCTCTGGCAGTAAGTTCAGGAGGATGGTGTGACGTTGCACTCTACATTATTTTATGAAAATATGCTAATGAGTATAAATATAATGTAACTGGAATATGCTTCATGCAAAAGGTCTTTTGTAAGGTATCATTACAAAGCTTATAATCTACTGAGTGTGGTCATACTATTTGTATAAATGTATCGCTCTTGTATCTGAAACTAGAAATGTGAAATATAACTCTGAGGGTCTATTGTAATTAAAAAAAAAAAAAAGAAAGAAAGAACAGAGTAACTTCGATTGTTTGAACAAAGATAGGCTCCAATTACTAAGGTCCCAATATTTAAATCTCATCAAAGTCACATGTTTAAGTGCTTTACTGAATAGGACTGGATTTAAGTATATGCTTAAAGTTAACAAATGCTTTGTTTAATTTGGACCTAAATTTGGATCCGATTTCCCAAACCCTAAAATGTGAGGGTGTTAGGATTCTGTGTTTTGCTTCTGCCTATTGGGAAGCTGCTTATGGAATTTGGAGTTGTATTCAGTTTTCAAACACAAGTTGGGAAGAGGGAGTCTGGAAACAAAGTTTCATTTTGGATCATCTCTTGGGGCTGGTCTACACTAGCCCCAAAGTTCGAAGTAAGATACGCAACTTCAGCTACGTAAATAACGTAGCTGAAGTCGAAGTATCTCATTTCGAACTTCAAAATACTCACCCCTGGTCCACACCGCGGCGCGCAGGCTCCCCCGTCGACTCTGCCTGCTCCGTTCGTGGAGCAGGATTACCAGTGTCGACGGGGGAGCACTTCCTGGTTCGATTTATCACGTCTAGACAAGACGCGATAAATCGAACCCAGAAGATCGATCCGACGCGTCCGACAGAGCTGGTAAGTGTAGACTAGCCCTTTAGTTGAGGTGATCTCATGTCATTAACCTGAAACAATTAAAATACATTCCATTACCATTTGTTTATATTCTATTTCTGTCTACAAATGTTTTTTTATGGTATAGATTGGAGAACTTACATTAGTATGACATTTTCTTTGATAAGCAATCAACATTTTGGGAAGGTTTTTGTACTGGTAAATGCAACACATTTTGAATTTGTGTCAGAAGTCATAAGCTGATTGTGCATATTTTAAAATGGGTGTTAAGTGTGATTAACTTTTTCATAATTGCTCACAGGCTATTCCTTTTTCTTTCAGGATGATCCGAAGCTTCAGGAGACAATAAATTCTGCTGCCGCCATTATCTCTGCATTAATAAAGGACAGAAACCCAGAGCTGATTGGCCAGATGTTGGTAGCATGAGTAACTAAATCATTTGTAGCTATCAGAAGTATTTCTTTTTCATCATGTGTTTAGCAATGTTCTTGAAACATTATACTCTGACAAAATCATTGGACTTACAAAGTTTGCTATTAGGATCTTTTATCAACATAAAATATAAATCTGACCTTGTGTTGAAATGCAAGTGTAAATGAAATAGAAGGTGCTGTGAGGTGCACCAGGTATTATACTTTGAAGTATTTATACTGAAGCACTATATGTGAGGTACTAATCATTTCAAAAACTACAACTGAATGGTGCTATTTAGTCCTTTCATGTCCAAAGCACTTGATCTAAGCACAAATTTCTTTTCAACCAGATAACATATATGATATTAAAGCACAACTGGTGCTCTTTACATGAAAATGATTGAGGAATTGATCCTGCATTTACTGTTGGGTTTAGATTTTAATACAAGATTTTAATAGTACCTTTGACTTTAATGAAAGTACCCTGGTAGTGTTTTCAGAATCTGGTCCTCATTCCCCAGAGAATGAAGATTAAATTTTAAAAATACATTTGTGCATACCATATGAGATGGAATAGCCTATCCTGGGAGTGCAGAATTAGGAATTCATTGTGGTGGGAACTAAATTCTTTTTAAAGCTTGAAAGGTTATTGGTTCTGATGGTGGCGGAGAAATAAGACAGAAGAAAGACTCTCTTCTGAAGCAATTGAGCTGCCTCTTCAGTTTTTGTGTCACTCTGATTCTCTGTTTGATATATGTGTTTGTTACACCACCATCTGGAAGACAGTATTATAACTGCTAATGCATGGAGGGTGTTTTGACATTTAAATGAAGATGGCTTAGGGAGGAGGGTAGAATAAGAAGTTTTCACTTATCTGTGTTGAATATTTTCAAGTGTTCCACTAGCTTAAAATGTACATTTCTCTACTGCCTCTGGCAGCATATAACCCCCTGCAGTCTTCATGGGTTTTTTTGGTACTGTGTTTCCCCATTTGTGAATAGGTTAGATTTAATTCTTAGGAACTCTTGTTGACTTCATTGTAATTGGAACAAGAACTTTGTGAAATATTCAGTGCATAAATGGCTGCCCCACATGTGTTCCCATGAACCTCCCACGATCTCCAGGCTTAGAGATGGCTCCTATTCCAAGGGGAAATTTCCCCTTGAAGTCAGCCATACAATGCATTTTGCTGCTGACCTGTCACTGCAATCTTCCCAGGGATGAAGTCTGTCAGCATGGAAATTGGGTCTTGGCATAATGCTGGAGAATGCACGGTTACATGCACTGCACCTCTGAGGTCATAGAAGGGGGAAGATTGTTCCCTGACATACGGGCATATGGGGAATTTTTTCAAGGGTCTCAGCCAGAAAAAGGAGACAGGAGGCCCTGTTGCATCAAAGATTTCCCTGTCTCAGTGGCATTCAGGTGAGAAGGGTGGTGATCTCCCCATCTCTATTAGGGAGACCTCAAATTCCTGTGAAGAAGGGGTCCCACAATTTTTATAAAAAAGAGTCCTCCCAAATATCCGTCACTGACTGTTGGATGTCTCCCTTCCCCAGCGCAACAGCCCATTGAGAGATAGCCAACACAGTTGTTGCAAAAAATAAAACAATCCCTACCTGCTACCCTTCCTCCCCTCTCCCTGCGGAGTCCCAGCTGTGCCAGGTAAGGAGCTCACTGCAGTCTTAAGGCTGTAATAAATTCAACTGCCTGCATGGCCCCCCTGTGAGTGGGAGAAGGTTTGGTTGAGAAGAGGATGCAGTCTTGCATGGGGAAGGTGGATGTTAAATACAATCTTCATGTCTCAGCAGGTAAAATCTTCATACTTCTTTCTGCTCATTTGCTATACGTGCACTCCTGGCCATGGAGCATGGTTTGATGGTGGGTTTATTTTGGCCTAATGTGAAGTCCAAAGCAGAGTCTTCTGAGGCTTAGGTGCTCCAGAAGATTTCATGTGGTGCATTAGATACACGAGCGGCTCTAACAGTGTTGCTGCCCCAAGCAGGGGCGGCAGCCCCTCCCCCGACGCAGGCAGACGTAGCGGGGCCCCACTACATCTGCTTGCGTCAGGGGCAGGGCCCCGCTACGTCTGCCTGCGTCGGGGGACGCAGGCAGTCCCAGTCCGCGGCGGCAATTCGGCAGCGGGAAGAGCGGACCTGCTGCCGAATTGCCGCCATGGGACTCGGACTGCTGCCCCATTCTTGCCTGCCACCCCAAGCACCAGCTTGGAAAGCTGGTGCCTGGAGCCGGCCCTGATTAGATAAGGTCGTATAATAATCTGAATCTACTTTGGGTTTGCTCTGCTAATGAGTACTCTGAGACACTACACGTGTCTCTGCTTTAAAATCCTACTAAGAAACTGATGTTGATCCAAATTTTCCTCCATTACAAGGTACAACAAATAGTTATGACTGCCTGTTTTTCATCCAGAGCAGACATTTTCATTCAATACAGAAATCTGTATAAAAGAGCTGTAAGTTTCTCATGCAGTCAGTATAAGCTGTTTTCTCTTTTGCTCCTCTTCCCTCTCTATAATTATCACATATGAATCATTTGTCCTTCTTTGACATTGTACAACAAATACATTTGTGTTAGCACCATATATGGCTGTAGAATACCTATGCAGTTTAGTTAAACAAATGAGAAACTCGAGAGCTTACATTATTTGCATTCACTTATGAATAAGCTTTTCAAATTCACTTTTATCTGACACTAATAGATTGAGTTTGATGCAGTAATTCATCTCTCAGGCTTGCAAAAGATGTGATGTGAGTTATTAGTTGGATTGCAAACACCTAGATTACTAGTGTCTTCTTATTTTGCTGCTTCTTCACTATAATATGTAGAAAGGCTCTAACACAAAATATATGATGTGTTTCCCCAGGACTGACAAGCAAGCAAAGAAAAAATCCTTTGTTTTACATCTACAGTAATTATAGCCACTGTGCTTAAATTCAAGCATTGTATAGTAAGCAAACTGACTTAGAATTATAAAATTGTCATTTATGTCAATTTCACTTGTATTCAGTTGTAATTTTTACCTAATTATTTATTTTAAACAGGTTTTGATACAATTGAAAATTTCTCATGCAATAAACTTGTATAATGAAAAATGATTTTCTATGGGCTATTTGGGAGCAGCACTTGAAAAGAAAATAAACAATGTATATTAAGTTTCAGGTTCTCAGTATAGATTTAATGTTTATTTAAATTGAAATGCAGGATAAAATAACAGGTTTCCTTGATGTGCTATTAATATATTATTGCTGTTGTTTCTCTTTAAACAATCCATAAACAGCCAGTAAACTAGCACGGAGAAAGTAAAAATTACAAAAGCAAAGCTATTGGGACAGACAGTAAAATAGTAAGCTTCTGTAGGAATGAATAAAACAGAATAGAATTAATGATATTTGAGTGTCCAAACCACATCTAAGTGGTGCCTTTTTCATGAATGTTAATATCTGAAGTATGAATAAATAGGTAAGGTGAAATTAAGAAACTGGTTGATTGTTTTTTATCTACACACAGCAGCTCACAAATAGTTATACAAATGAAAAAATTGGCATATGTACATACATGCTGTTTGAGTTTAATTAGTGAATCGGTCACAACCCATATTGCTTTGAATATCTAGACAGAGATAATACACTAACCAGATTCAGCCACTCCTACTCACTTTACCCCTCAAGAAATAACCAATGATGTGTATTTAAACAAAAGCTTCAACATGCCTTGAGTGCACATCACAAAAGCCAGTATCTTATTGTTCAAAAAACATCAGCCTTCCTTGTTTCATCCCATGCATTTCGTGTGTATCTTTGTGTAGGCAGCCCCACAGAAACTGAAGGTGCGGGGTTTGTTCAAAGCTTCCCAATATTGGAGTACGATTACTTCCCGCGCCAAAGAAGACCAAATACAGTGGCAGCAAAGCCCCACCTGGTGGTGGTGCCTTATGAATTTCTAGCAAGAAAAATCCTTTCTACAGCTGATCAGAAGGCCAGTACTACTGATGAATAGCTTGGCAGTGCAGTGATTGCTCACTAGGACTATCCTCTTTCGCAAAGATTTTAAATCATCACCTTGATCTCGAGTATCACTGATTCCCAATCACTTTCCTAGCAACACAACTTCGTGACTGTGGTGATTGGTGAGAAATGGGGAACCTGTTTGAACAATGTGGCAAGACTGAAAAAATACAGAAAGCATTCGGCTCCAGAGCTGTCAATCCAACATCATTCACAGTTACTAACATATAAAAAAGAAAAGTACAATCATTACTGTAAACTATAGTTTACAGAGAGCACTGGAAAATATGCTCAGTAATATTATTAGCCCATTGGGTCGTGACAAGCTGCCAGACAGTTAATCAAATAGTCCATGTGGGTGGGCAATGTAAATGCTCTATCTATTGGCTAGGATACAATGGATTATCTTGGCTGACATATAGTCTTTGAGCCAGTTTCTCTGCAGTTCCCAGGGTTTCATTCAGACTTTTTTCAGTTTCTGTCAGTACAGACCCCAAGTTTTGTTTTTTTCAGGCTTGAACAAACCTCCAAAACTTGGCCAAAGTTTTACCTGAATGTGGGTTGAAACCATAGAGTTCTGCATGGTTTACAGCCAACAGCTTAAATAAGTGTCATTTCTTGCAAAAATCTGCCTGGGCTTTCTTGAAACTGAGCCTGAGTTCACTGAAAGGTTTCTGAACAGCAGAGAGCCTTTAGAAACGCAGCTTGCAATACACAGTTCTGCATGCAGTCAAATGGTATTCCATGCTATTTAACAGAAGAAACTGGTGATTTTCAAATTGACATTGAATGAGAAATCAATTAATATCAGTTGATATTAAATTAAAACAATTGTACTTAATTGATGAAAAAAAGGTTTGTTCTGGGGGGGGGGAAATCTCCACAAGGGAAGATTTTCCACAAAGTGAGACATTTATTAGACTTGACTCTATGCAACAAAATTGAATTTTCTACCATGATTATTATTAAGAAATGACCATTACGAATGTCATTGTGTAAATCTGGTGCTTTGTGTTCTTTGGAGTCACATTTATCGTGTGTGTGTGTGGGGGGGGGAGGGGGGGTTCTTTTCAAGAAAACACAGAAAACCAGATTGGATATTGTTCCTTGGAGGATCACTCGCAACTAATGTAGAATGTTAGGCAGACAGTACAGAAGAAATCAGTCTTATTTAAACTTTATTGTAGAAGCTACTACACTTGAAAAAATATTTTATAAGTAAGACACATAACTGTTCAGCAGCTCTTTCATGCCCTCTGCAGTTAACTCTATTTCTTGTGTATGTGCAGTCAAATTAAGATCTGTTGTTTTTCCTTCTAATGCAATTTACCTAGGGTAAATACCAATACATCAGGGGAGTAATGCTGTTTTGGCTTCTGTTACTCACACCCGACACTGACAAGCAATGCTACAGAGTAGAATAAGGTTGTACTGTACATAGTCTAATTCATAGAAGTAGTTTAGAGCACTGAAATACAAGCACATTATTGCATGTACTGTTTGATGGCATGACTAACTTTTCACAAGTTTGCAGGTCACTGCACACGCAATTATATGTGCACTGGTTAGCATATACATGCAGTATTCAAAGCTGAATGAAAATTGCAGATCGTGAATATAGATGACTGTCCAAACTGCTTTGAAATAAGTAGGGCTATGGATAGAGCTGCTATTATAAATTTCATTTTACTAATGATCAGTTTTAAAATGTGCGCCAGATTGAATTATTGCTGCTTACATTCACACAAATAAAAGTATCATTAAATTAATAATCTAAATTAGTATAAACTAAATTGCTTGTGTATGAATTAAGAGGAAGTTCTTTAATCATTCATTTTAGCAGCTAGCAGGCTTAGCTGCTAAAGATTAAAAATAAGAATGGTCTCCTGGAAGTAGAATAATGGGGGAGGGATAGCTCAGTGGTTTGAGCATTGGCCTGCTAAACCCAGGGTTGTGAGTTCAATCCTTGAGGGGCCATTTAGGAATTTGGGGGGGGAAAAAAAAATCTGTGAGGAGACAGTACTTAGTCCTGCTAGTGAAGGCAGGGGACTAGACTTGATGACCATCCAAGGTCCTTCCAGTTCTATGAGATGGGCATATCTCCATATTATTAATAATAAATGACAATAATGGGAATATGAAAATGATTTCAGGCTCTGATCCAGCAAAGATCTAAGTGTATATCTTACTAAAAGCATGTGAGTAGTCCCTCTTGACTATTTGTTTGCTTTGCTGGATTAGACCACAGACTGTAAAATCTTGGAAATAGATTTTTCAGTATGTTTGTATAGTGCCAGAGATGGTAGAGGCATGCAGATCAAGCCAGGAAGGGGATTCCAGGGATGTGGGACCACATAGAAGAAGGAGAGGGTCCCAAGTGTAAGGCACTTTGTAAGGATTGTGACTCAGGAGACTGGGATTTAAATCTTGGCTCTGTTACAGACTTCATGTGTTACCCTGACAGGCTACTTAGTCCGTGCCTCAGTTTCCCATCTGTAAAATGGGAATAATAAAACTTTCTTTCTCTTGCGCTTTGCCAATTTTGACTGGCATGCTCTTTGGGGCAGGCATGGTTTCTTACTATTGTGTGTATTCAGTGCCTATTGCAGGGGTCGGCAACCTTCAGCACGCGGCCCATCAGGGTAATCCACTGTTGAGTCATGAGACATTTTGTTTACATTGACCATCCGCAGGCACGGCCCCCTCAGCCCCCAGTGGCCGTGGTTCGCCACCGAAGGTTGCCGACCCCTTGCGTATTGTAGTGAGGTCGCAAACTTGGTTGGGGACTCCAGGTGCTACATTATTACAAATAATGTTAAGATAAATACAAATTGATGAATAATTATTAATTATTTTGCATTGTGGTAGCACTAGAGGCCCTAGCGAGGATCAGGGCTCCATTGTGCCAGACACTGTACAAACACAGAGTAAGAGATTGTCTCTGCCCCAAAGAGTTTACAATCTAAATAGACATGAGAGGCACAGGGTGGAGGTGGAAACAGAGCCATAGAGAAAGGCACTGACTTGACCAGAATCACACAGCAAGTCAGTGACAGCACTGTGACCAGAACCCAAGTCTCCCAACTCCAAGTCCAGCACCATAGCTACTGTATCAATATTGGTTTGGTTTGTCTACAGGGGTCCACAAGGTGCAGTTGTTCTGTGATGAGGTGAGGAAGCATGGTCTGGTATTTAAAGCACAGGCCTGTGAACCAGGTGTCCTGGGCTCTCCTCCCAGCTCTGCTAAAGATAAATTCTGTGACTCTTGACAAGGTAGGGTTTGTCTACACCGTGACACAATGTGCACCAGAGGGGTGTACATTGTAACGTGCTCGAACTGCCTTGTGTAGACCCTGCTGCCACACTCTAAAAGGTTCCTCGGGCATGTTAACATAGTACTGTTTCAAATGGGACTACATCAACGCTCAGTAGATACCTTTAGTATTTTTTACAAAATACCTCGGTGCAGAAAACAATTCAATAGTGTATATTGGAAATTCCTTGAATTCCTAGCTGAATCCTTTCTGGTATGGATTTTACTTTTCAGTGACTGTAGAGAAAGTAAATGATATGACTCGTATATCTGGAATATTTGCAGTGCTTGTAAATCGGTTGTTTTGTCAACGTATTAAAAGTATCCAGTGGTGTCTTTTACATGACTGTGCAATGCAATAGGTTAGTGGTGGTATGTTAATAGTTGTGTTCTGCACTAAGAACATGCATTGAACTGAAAGGATAACACTCTTGGACAGGCCCGCAATCATTATTCATACTAACTCCATTGCTGTTGGCAAGTATATTTTCTTGAAAATATTCTTCAAGGAAAATAAATTTCCGGTTTGTGCTGTACAAATATTTCTGACAATTGAATGGCTTGTGCAGAGCATATGGGGAAGCATAAGAGGTTAAAGCAGAAAAGTAGGCAGGGCCTAAATTGTGGAGACCCTTGAAGACAATGGCAAAGAGCTGGCACATTGTGTGTGTAAAACAGCATTGAACATTTTGTTCAAACTGATTTGTATGAATGTTAAGTTTACCTCTCTGAGATGTGCCAAAAAGAAACCAGTAGTTGAGAAAACACAACGGATTAGAAACATGCCATGATTTAATGGATAAAGTTTCAGTATTTATCCAATAGTTAGCATGGGTAGTCAGTAAACGTTGATTAACTGCACCCCCACCCCAATACCTTTGCTCATCCACCTCACTAATTCTGGACTGGAACAATCCCTGCCATTTTGTGTGTAACCCACACCCACTCGGGGTGATGTTCTGTCCCCCAGCTGGGCTACGGACTGAGGTTAATGAGCCTGCTAGAGCCTAGGCTGAGTGTTTTAACTCAGGCAGTAGATGCTCAGGCTTTTAGAATGAGAGAGGCCAGCTTCCATCCCCACTGTCAGTGATCCGCTCAGGGGCACCACATTACACTTGCACTGCTGCACCCCCTGCCTGTTGTTCTCCCACAGCGTGGGAGTGGAGTGGCTTGTTTGCTGTGACTCCCTCTCTAATTCTCTGTCCTTCTCTGAGGATGAGGTAGAAAGTTAGGGCTAGATTCACAAGGGGGACTTAGGTGTTGCAACATCCAACTTTTAGGTACCCTGCTACCTCCTGAAATCCACAGCCCCAGGTTAGGCAGCCAAGCTCCCCATACAGTGCAGCGGGAGAGTTGAGTGCCTAAACTAGGGCTTCAGAGAAGGCAGCAAGCTGAGTGAGGAGACTCCTTATCTAGCTGCTAGGAAATGCAAAGGATGGGGTGTGTCCAAAACTCTGCCCTTCAAAGGAATGTGGGCATCTAAGCCAGGTCAGTCAGAGTTTCACAAAACCAAAGAAGGAACCCTTCTGCCTTACGCATAATACCCCAGTGACCAGAGCCCTCACCTAGGATGTAGGAGACCTAAGTTCAAATCCCCACTTTGCCTGATTTGGAGTAGGAATTTGACCTCTTCCACCTCCCAGCAGAGGGCCCTAATCAGTCAGCTATAGGGTTATTCTGGGGTGGGACTGTGTCAATCTCTTCTGTTGAAACAGTTCTACTGTGTATAAAAATAATTATATAATCATTAGACCGGAGAGACAGTGACTATATGGCCTGGTGGTAAAAGTCCTGGATTCAAGTCCCTGCTCCAACTTGGGGCAGGGGGAGATTGAATCTAGGTCTCCCACAGGCTGGGTGAGTGCTCTAATCACAGGACTGTCACATCTGTTGTCTCCTGATAAGTATGTTCAGAGCAGGCCTATCAGATTGGACCCAACCAGTGAGATAGGTTGAGAAATGCGTAGTCTGTGAATCCTGCCAGGGCTTAGGCATGAGCTAGGCACTGAGCTGCTCCAGGATATGGGTGGCAGTGTGCACGCCCACCGGCAGAAATTTAGGGACCTAGGGGACTTTGGTGATGGAAACGTAGTACTTAGGAAATGTAGGCACCTACATTTAGGGTTAGGCAGCAGCTCAGGGGGGCTTTTTGTGAATGCCAGGGCTGCCCAAATGTTGGACGTAGGTGCCTAAAGTGGCAGTTAGGCTCCTAAGTCCCTTTGTGAATTTAGCCCTTAGTGGAATGAGGGAGGAGGAAATAGGTCAGGAGATTCTGGAGTTGATCATGAGTTGACTGGAGGGAAGGGGATCTCAGAAAACAGGCACCCAGAACATGGAGGATTCTGCTTCTAGAAACAGTGGGTGGGAGTCACTGAAGCAGGAAACTACCAGGAAAGAGGGAACATTTGGTACTGTGAAGAGGAGGCGAGTGAGAGAAAATGAGGGAGGGATTATAATGTCTTTGTTGGATACTTTTTTAAAAAAATATATTAATGCACAGCCTCACTCAGTTTAAACATTTAAAGGAAAATAAAAGGCTAAGGATGAAGAACCTCTAAAACAAATGTGTTTCCCAGTTTCCAAGCCTGTTTCAGTATCCCATTTGTCCAGCAGAGGGAGTATAACATTATAAATGGTGTATGCTGAACAGACACCTAGCGCTTGGAAACAGGAATCTAGTCAGCTAAAAGCCTTGCACTCCAGAAGATGTTTTACAGTACGTGCCTTTTATTCACCACTCATATCTCTAGTATACGTTTTCTAATGTTATTGAATAATTTGGAAACATGATCAAATTGTCCCATATATATGATAAAAATTAGTTAATGAGATGGAGAGCAAGAAACATGGTATTGAATACATTATGTATAATAAAACTCTGTGGAGAGGAGAATTAAGGCATGGCCATTGCCTATCCAAATGAAGGATCTGGGCCCCCAGTGCAGGTAAAAATTGGACCTACCATGTTGTTATAACAACAGCATTCTTAACTAAAGGATTTACCTGGGAACGGAATCCAGGTTTGATACAGTAGCTGTATGCAATTCAAAGTCTGTAGGAACAAGGCTATTCACTGTTCAGCCAATTTTTAATCAGATGGATTTTTTGAAATGTAGTTCACGATAATACTATGTCAACAAGGCGTGTAATCATAGGTTAATTGCTAGATAGAGGGCCAGCAGGGATTGTTGATGTATATTTATTTAATAGTTTCTGGGGCTTATTCTCTGGTCCTCACCTTTCCCTTTTTGCCACTCAAGCTTCAAAAAAAGAAGCAGAAACATGCTGCATCTCCGCCCTCCCCTCCCCGGGACTCACCTGGCATAGGGTGAGTCCCCAGGAGACTCACCAAGCAATGCAGAACCAAGGTATGCCACTTGCACCCACCCCCACAGCTGCAGCTGGCTCTTTGGTAACTGTTACCAGTTCCCAAACTCTGCCAGGACCAGCCAGAGAATTATAGAACTGTAACAGAGCCCTGGAAGGTCTCTCCACACCCTGCTGTTCCAATCAGTATACTCACTCGTGTGTGCGAGCACGTGTGTGTGTGTGCGTGCCCATGTGCACACACACATATCGTTTATTTATAAGTAATGTCTTTGAACCATTATTACATTATCACTGTTGTCCTTATTCTTCCACGCTCTTGCCCTCTGTTGTTCATTGCATTCGTAGTATTTTGTCTTAAACTGGACTGTTAGCTTTATAAAAAACAATGTAGTAAGTAATAAATTGTGCCCCCTTCAAATTCAAAAGGAACCCAATTTTCATAAGTATCTCCTTAATCATATATCAAAATCCCTCATTTGGATACCTACATGCCCCTGTGAGGCAGGATCCTGGTGCCCAATTTAGATGCCTATGTCTATAAACATTTAGGTGAGTAATGCTGAAAATGCTCTTATTCTATCAGATTATAGATAAATAGACATTTAAATGTTGATGAAAAGAGAGGCTCCTGTTCCCCATCCATGTCTCAAGCCACCCAACACTGTTCAGACTATTTTCTCAGATTTCACATATTTTAGCCAGATAGTTCCCTGCTTTCCAGTTATTCTGACCTTTCTGAGACACGGAGATTAAGTTTTCCACAGTTAACTGTTTGTATTGGCTCAAAGAAGTACATAAGAAATGACATTTTTTCATCTGATCATCCCAAGGTACTTTACAAATGTTCATTAATGGTGACAACAACCCTGAGAAGTAGCTTAGGACAGTTATCCCCATTTTTCAGACAGACAAAAAAAGAAAAAGAAAAAGCCGACATTCTTTAACATCCATTTATCTGCAGCTAAATGAGGCCTGCTAAAGGAGCACTGGGAAGCTTCTTTAATGGGTTGGCATCTATCTTCCACGTATACTGTGTAAAGATCTCATTTTGGTTTTGAACTGTTATAACTGCATTGTCTTAGGTTCCTAACTAGAAATGGGCAACATTAAAAAACCCAAGGTCAGGTTTATCCCAGCTGCTCCAGGGAATAATTAGAGTTGACTGTGTTGAAGACCATGTAATTTCTCCATATTTATCTGGTGTAAAAGAACACAGCATTTGTGTCCTTTGTACTTACTGCTTACTGGAAGAGCAAACTGTTGCTAAAGTTCTGAATCTTTCTACTAAATTCCAAGAGAGCAAAAAAGTCCTCTTGAATTTCCTGAGAAACATTCTGCCCTTCAGCCTACAGTAATGATAGATTAGTAAAAGCAGGTATGTAAAATCAAAGGAATATTGGAATCTGCAACCTGATCTCTGTTAAATACATATATGTGTTTATATGTTTCTATTCTGTGTGTGTGTGTGTGTGTGTGTGTGTATATATAGTTTCAAAAACAAATCTGTTAACTTATTCTTTAAAATGTTAACAGTTAAAACGAGGTTTCAGGTAAGCAATAAAAGATGCTGCTTCCCCAGACCTGTTCAAAACAATAACAATAGCCTAAGTCTCATTAAGCCAGATGTTGAAGCACAAAAGAGCGGGGGAAGGGTGGATTCACAGAGATAAGAACAAATGTGCAGAGGCCAGGATCTGGAAGGTCATGGAGACTGAACTTTCTTAAAGCAGAGGTCCCCCAGGTTAAGACTGAGTCACATTGCTCAAGCAATGTAGAGGATCTTGCTCTATTGGTTCCTTTGCTGTATATTTTCTGTGGGTAGATTAACAGAAGTCTCCACTCCCCAGGTCTGTTAAGCTATTATCTTTTACCTAAATTTGTTGAGCAGTTAAGAAACCAATTTAGGCTTTCCTCCTTCTCCCTCCCACCTCCTTTTCTAAAGCTCTTTCTATCATGGGCCTGCCCCTACTAGCACATCACCGTGCAGTGAGCAGACTAAGAGTCAAGAGACATGGATTTTGTTCCTGGCTCTGCCATTACCTTGCTCGGTTTTCCCATTTGTGAAATGAGGGTAACAATTTATTAACCAGCTTGCTAAGGTGCTGTTAGATTAGAGATGAAAAGTGCTCCCAGGGCTAAGTATTTAATTATTATTATTGAATATATTTTAAAAGAATTAAGAAAATTCAAGTAATTCAATTACACGCAACTTTATCAGGCTGAAGTTTTCATTCAACCCAATGGAAAGACTCCCACCGACTTCAATGGGCATTGAATCACCAGGTCCATGGATGGAAGAGATGGAAGCTGATTTTTAACTGTGAGAATATTTAGCATTACGCAACTGACCCGAATCACGCTGTAGAAGGGATTACTTGGTTTTCATTTGTTTTGTGTTTTTTTTCAACATTGAAAAAATTTAGTATTAAGTAGGGTTATATCATGGTCTTGTGGACTGACATAATCAGCATGCCTAGTCCCAACTATGATTTGCTAAATCAGGGAATCCAAATAAGATCATTTCTATCCTAATTAACAACATGTTCTAACACCCTCTTTTTCCTTTTAAAATCCTCCCTTACCCTCTGGTTTAGGCTATGACAGGACTTGGAGGAGGATGTTACGAACAGACTCTGTTGTGGATGCCGAGTGTGTGGAACTGCAGTGTCTCCATAGCAGCAGGAACCAAGTGTGTGGCCAACCAACAGTGGGACTCAGGAATAAGGGAACGAATGTTCCTGCAGGGTAGAAATGTGGATAATCCTACCCAGGCGAGATGGCTGAGCATAGACAGGAACGCAAGCATGAGAAATGGAAAATAATGAAAACCATCAACTAAAGAGGGTTTAGTTCAAGATGTGAGTTGAGTCAGTTCTTTTTCTGAACTGCTTTGCTCATTCCTGGTTATTACCCAGTTACATTATTATTAACAAAACACTGATTCAGACCAAGACTGAAAACTTTCTGTCCAGAGTTTCTCAGAGAGCCTCTGTTCCTTGCATTAGCCAGCTATTTATTACACCCATTTTGCCTACTGAATGGACTCTCAAGGCAGATACCGTAATTCTCAACCAATGCAGGAGACCATTATTCCGCTAGTATGAATCTCTAGTTTGAGCCAGTCTCATCTTGGGCCTGATCTAGAGCCCATTGAAAATAGTGCAAAAACTCCCATTGACTTCATTGTTTTTTGGATCCAGCCCCTTATCAATTCATTATGATAAGAGTACATGAAAAGTCCCAGTTCTTAAAAGCGTTATGAAAAAGTATGAGGAATGGGAATTGTTTTAGAGAGTCATGATCAAATGGCCTAAGCACAGAACTAAGATCAGCAAGTTCCCGAGGTCTTATCCCAGCTTTAGTATTGACTCCTAATTTGGCTTTGGGCAAGTTCATCAGCAATGATTTTTTGGTCTAGGGTGAGTGAGAGAGAGAGTCAAAAAGCTTTGGTTTTTGATCCAAAAATTGACATTTTGACACAGTACCATTTTGTGAAAACATTTGAAAGATTTTGTTTTTGAATGAATGAAAACAAATTTCCAAACCTTGAAAGTTGCCATGAAACATAATTGTCATCCTCTAGACAGCTGTAATTATTACTGATCTAAATACCTACCACGCAGGGCTGTTATCAGTCTCAATCAGGTAATCTCTGCAAAATGCTTTGTACACACGTACATCGCTCTATTATTACTTTAGTCAGTGTATCTTATGGCAATTCTGAATTTGCAAAATGCAAGGTCAATTTCAAAGCTCAGTGAAACCATATTTATATTAGAATGCAAGCTGACTAAAGTTCATGTTTATCATCATCATCATCATCATCATCATCACCAGTTATTACTATTATTTTAGTGGCACTCAAAAATGCTAGGCACTTTCCAAAAGCAGGGGTCCCTCAAAACCCTGCCTCAGAAAGTGGTAGGATTTGTATCTGTCCAAACAAACTGTCCCCAGTTAAAGATATTTTTGAAAGTTTAAAAAGAAAATTAAAATGAGATGCTGTGTTTATCTAGAACTGACTAGTGGTGTTTGCTGCTATGATGAACAATAAGAGAGATTAATTGAATTAAACTGATGATATCAATGCTGTGCTTTTTGCTTATAAAACTAGCTATTCACATTTCCCTTTCTATGCCTAAAACAGGATAGTAGCGCATGAGTTCACAAAAACATTACATTATTTGATATTTTTAATACAACACCATAAAATAACCTTATTCTTCTGCACAGACTCTTTAGCATGGCCGATGGACCACACGAAATTATGATATTTATTGGTGATAATGGCCAAAACTGAGAAGCAGCTGTTAATTTGTCTTGTTACTTTATACATCTGTTAGCAGCCATTGGTGTGGTTTGATTAAGGAACCTGTATTTTGCCTTGCATATGTACTGCACAGTACACGTCAGTCTTCTTTACACAATTTACTACAAAGCATCTCCTCCTGCTACTTAAAATAAAACACAAAGAGCCAGATCCTCAGCTCATGCATCGAGCATAACTCCGCTGAGTTCAGTAGCTCTCGGCCAATATATACCCGCTGAGGATCGGGCACCAAGATATTATTTTGTAGTTCATGCCTGAGACAGTTTTTTTTAATAATAGCAGAGGAGTATTTGTCAATTACAACAAAATGATCAGTCTCCTCGTCTATAACAATGAGATTTCACTTGGTTAAAGGGTAGGAGAGTGCAATTGTTTCACCTCTCATTCTCTTTAATTATCTTGCCTTCCCCACAGTCTGACGGCAGAGACATTTACAGCCATCAAACATAGTCGGCCAGACCTAGGTGTTATGGACTATGCCTCCAGGGATCATAACCATATGGTATTTTAGGAGAGGACACAGTTCATTTCAAAGCAATTCGAATAAGCAGATTTCTTTTCTTTATTACACCATTGCATTTGGCGGAAACCCACCAGAGGCAGATTCTCTGCTCTCAAAGGACTGATCTGCCCACTCTGTCCATTTAACAGGACGTTCAGCTCAAAAAATCTAGTCGCTGATCACACATGTGGAGCAGATGTGCGAGCATGCGTAGCAAAATAAAAAGTCCCAGCAGTGGACCAGGGGAAATGTAGCATAACTACTGAAAAACAGTGACACAAAAGCTCTGATTCTGAAATGGTGGATATTGTTGCTTTTTAGGGAGTATTTTTTTTATTAATCCTTCTTAGGGGGAAAAAGCATATGCTTCCTTTATTATTTTTCTTTTTGGAGGTTGGGGAGTGTTATTCGTGTTACACTGATGTGGCTTCTTTGTTCATTTTCACAGCCTTCTCCTTACAATGATATAATTCCAACTATTTTGACCAGACTGTCTTGGGGCCCTACCTCTCAGGAACTGAGTTCTGGAAAACTTCCATTGGAAAAAAACATACTATTTAAAAAAGAGGATATCAGAAGTATACATCCTTTTATCCATGCCCTACAGACTTGCATGTAAAGGGAGAGCACCAGCTGTTTTTCTCATGGTGAATAAGGATTACTTGGGGAAATCTGACTTCCTGTTTTTACATGGACAGCTACATTGTTGCATAACCAGTTAATTTTGGTTAGGTCAATAGAGCAAGTTTAATTATTGGAACTTTCCTTTTTCGCTCAAGCTGCATACTGTACATCAGAAAGAGAAATTACTAGGAAGTCAGAACTGCGTACAGTAGCTGAAATATTCATCCTTAGTAAATGGATGGATTTTATATTCCTTACTAAATATATCCCCTCTTTTCATAAATATAATAATTTGGGGAAAATGTTTGCTATATTATGGTATTTAGATTGGAAAATGCTAATTATTTAATATCTCAAAATGTAGTGAATACAAATATTGTGTGAAATTTAAAAAATAAAATACCCAGAGCACTTGTGAAAGTTAGACACCTCCTCAGCTAATTGTAAAATTCCCCTCAGCCTCAGTCTAGCAGAGCTCACAATAATGAAATTCAGAGCATCCATTCCATGGGTATGCAGACGTGTTTATTAACAGGAGGCACTATCAAACACACAGCCTTCTATTTGTAGTTCTCATTATAAGGACAACCACTGGTGGCAATTCAAAATATTAACGAATTATAGATTGGAATGCATTAGAAATGAAATGTGGTTCTTGCTATTTGAGACAGTCCTAATTTTCTTTAAATCAAGCTCTTATTATTTATTTTGTGTTTCGGTTCAGTGACTAGCTCAGGAGTAGGCAACCTATGGCATGCGTGCTGAAGGCGGCACGCGAGCTGATTTTCAGTGGCACTCACACTGCCCAGGTCCTGGCCACCGGTCCGGGGGGTGGGGGGGTGGGGTGTGCATTTTAATTTAATTTTAAATGAAGCTTCTTAAACATTTTAAAAACCTTATTGCCATTATGTACAACAATAGTTTAGTTATATATTATAGACTTATAGAAAGAGACCTTCTAAAAAAGTTAAAATGTATTACCAGCGTGCGAAACCTTAAATTAGAGGGAATAAATGACTTGGCACACCACTTCTGAAAGCTTGCCAATCCCCTGGACTAGATATAAACTTTTTCTCCAGTTCATACAGTATTGTAAGTTATGCTGGATTTCTAAATCGTGGTTTTGGTTAATGCATTAAAGGACATATGTCCTTATTTCCACCAGTTTCTCATGATATACATATACCCAATTGTATGTTGTTACATAACTTCAGAATAAAGCAATCAGATCATTCTAGATCCTAGTATCTATTTCTGTGTTTTCAGTACAGCAGTATTACAGCGGGAGAAACCCACTAGTATTGTTATATAGATGGGTGTTTTTATTCAGAGTCTTGTTCTTAATAAACATCCCAAAGAAAAACATTCAACAGCAGCAGGCAGTAATAAAGAGGCAGAAAATGGCAAAACCACAGTTCTGAAGGAAGCCTATGTGAAAACACTGGTTGTGTCTTCCTGGTTACAGAAAACAAATAGAACTGTTCAAAGTGCTTGCCAGCAAGGGCCTGCCAAATAAAATATTGTTTTATGAAGTCAGGAAAAAACTAATTTTAAAGGTTATTGTAGGTTATTTGTGGTCACGTCTTGAGTGCATAAAACATGATGTCATTATGAACCCTTTGCTATTTTTATTTTAATCCTATAGGTTTTTGCCTGAGACACTATCTCAGCTGCTGCAGAAATCTAAAAGGTGGTGTTATTGTTAAATACATACAAAAGCCTGTCCTACAAAATGAATAGAAAAAAATCCAGGCCAACAGAATGCAAGTACACATCATACCAGATCAGTCCTGCTGCTACAGTATATTCATACTATGAAATAACGCTGGAGAAAAGGATCACCACACTAATAGTAAACTTGGATCAGAAGGTTGCAAAGAGGTTTTCGTAGTGCTGCATACATAAAGTTTATAATATGGTATGATTCTCTTGGATTATATGTCATATTAACACTACACAAACTATCCTTGATAATGTCAGCTTAACTTCACTAGCTTAACAATGTTGTGGATGTGATAATTATTATCACTGGGTAACCTGTCAGCACATGTTGCATGCCTGCCTCTGGGCTTCAGTAGTATAGGCTTGTCTGGCTTATCTGAAAAAGTAATACCAGCACCAAGTGTTACATATCTAGATGAAAGGAGGAGGCAGTTTAAGGAGGCATTTGATGAAAAGAAGATGACAGTAAAGGGTAAAGTCTGTTTGCCACCACCACTCAAAGCTAAAGTCGTTCCTACGTTTCTTTCTTACATTTTAAGTTCTTCAGGGTATGGAGCATGTCTTCATATGTATTTGTACAGCAGGTAGCACAACAGGCTCTTGATCTTAATTGCAGCTTCTGGGCTAATTAATAATAAACAAATAATTCCCCGATCTCCTATTGTTTCCATAAATATCATGGACTACTATTTGAGGGACTGATCTAAAGCTCACTGAAGTCAGTGGAAAAGCTCTTACTGACTTCTTCATGCTTTAAATCAACTCTTTTAATCAGCCCACTGAGAGATTTCCATATACCACTAACCTGGACCTGTTGGTTACATCACATTCATCTGTAATTACTGCTCCTAATATGGGTCAAAATGAGCCTGAATATGTAGAACAGACTGCCTGGAGGAGGAGGAACCTAGCCAGGCTAGGCATTTGGCTCTCAGAGATCTATCTGTAACATGCTGAAATGTGACTGCGCAGCTCAAGCTAACGCCCTCTCTTTCTACAAAGGAGCTAAAGCTGAGGGGGCTGCTGCCCCTGTGATGAATTAGGCTAAACTTAAGTTTTCCAGGAAAATCATTGTTCCAACACAGGGCAACAACACATGCCTTGGGGGAAAAGTGTACGCACAGCTTTTAAAGTGATATTCTACAAATTCTATTTTCACCTGGGATAGTCTATAACATTTATAAAATGACCTTTGAGTATTTTAATCTTCCACACAAGCTTTCTCTTACAGTCCCTTCATATTATTAGATAATGTATCCAAATATCTACAATACATAGCCAAAGATTTTCTCCAACTTTTAATTAGAATTATGGCTTTGCTAACAGTAGCACACCAAGTATTCTTGCAAAAGTCTTGATTTGGTGAACAGCGCTCAACAAAATAACTGTTATGTTGTTCCAGCAGATACACGTTGGAAAAATCCCCCAGTGGTCAAGGACCTACAGGAAATATAGCTGCTTAGTCTTCTTATATCCTGCTTCCAGGTACTCCCCTTGGCTTGCTTCTGGCTTCAGATTCACAACTCTTTTTTCTGCAAGTGAGAGTCAACCATAGCAAAGCCATCTCCCTCTCCTGTTTTAGGCAACAGTAATGAGCTCATCACTGTAGTATCTCAGAACCAGCTTGGACAAACTGATAGGTATCCTTCTCTAAGTAAAGCTTTCTGCATAGTGTCTTCAAGACATGAATCATTTAAAGGGGAGCTTTGTGTCACCAGACTCTTATAACAACAGATGCAAGCCTGTCTGGTGGTAGAGCACATGGGAATGTTTGCTGAGTTATGGCTTCACATAAATGTTCTAGAACTAAAAGAATGGCCCCGGGGCCAGGATCCAATCAAAAACAAGTGGCAACAAGCTACCCTGCTGCCTCGAAGCCAATCAGAAGTGACCCCCTTCCAGCTCCATACCAGTATAACGCAACCAGGAAGTAATTTCAAGTGAGCTTTATGCAAATTGAGTGTCGTAAGGGTGAAACGAACAGTCAAATGAAAAGCGTCGTAAGTGGCGTCCAACGTAAGTTGGGCATCGTAAGTCTGAGGACTCCCTGTACAGACCCCCATCTAATCAGAGATTGACTTTGCCTGTCCAGAGAATAAACAGTGGGTGAGACCCCCCCTAAGCTGCACCTCTGAAAGTTTCAGCACCGAACTCACAGCTCAGTGGGAGGGGAGCTAATGCCATTTTAATCCACTTTTTCTCCCTCGCAATCTGAAGATGCTCTGAGGACTGAAGCAGCAGCCAGATTAATTTACACAGCCCTGGAACCCTGTCTAATGGTTGCCTGGTCTATTGGCCACAGCATGCCCAGATTTTCACAATGCTATGTGCTGCCGCCCTACCTCTGGTATATACCTTACATCTGGGCTTTTAAGGAGGTCCTTGGAAGGACAGTCTGGGGCTGTCTCTGCAGTGACTGCATAGGAAAATCCTCCCCTAGTGAGATCTGAAGCTTTTAGAGCCCCTTTAAATTTCTCTGGCCTTTATACCAATATAAAGGGGCTGGAGCAGGTGTGAGAATCTCACCTAACATTTCTTACTTGTAATTGGTATTTTTTCAAAATCCATCTCTAATACTCTACCATTCATTGTCTTTCTGTTTTATTGCCAGTTGGCATTATTGATACTATTTCCTTGCTATACTGTCATACTCATGAGAGAAATCTCCTGAGCACAGTTTCTATTAATGTCTTATCGTTTGGACTTTCTGGATAAAAGATTTTCACTATAACTAAGCTTGACTAAGGCTCTTATTCCTGTTATAAATTTCATTCCACCCAGGTGTCTCCCAACTCCCAGCTTGTAAATATTTCCCTTTATAGTAAGTGCTGTGGGATTCATGTTTGGGAAGCCAATGGGGGCCTTGAGGCAATTTGTGTTGCTGCTCAAACATTCTGCTGTTCCTTTAGTTACTCAAGCCTGTTGCAATGTGATGTGAACAAAACCCCATTCAAGTAGAGACTGACATTATCCATTGAAGAAATACCATTTACAGTAATGAAATTGTCTAATCTACCAATTGTCCCCTGATACCAATATCTAGACTATAGCAATGGTGTGTCATGCTGAGTGGGCCTTCTGAGCAACCACATTTATATTCTCCTTAAAGCAACTGGTTTCAGGTCACCATCCAGTTCCATCAGCTGAACCTTTTGATCTGTCTCTGGGGACACTCCAGTCCCCTGCTCTGTCACATTTAAAGTATGATTCCAGAAGCACTGGACAATATCCCATTCCCACCATGCACAAAAATGTGTTCCTGCCCCTACTTATTCCCTCCAGCAGGTAAACAGGATTAATGCTTTTCTCTAATTCACCTTTCAAATAAAGGAGGCTTATGGATAGAAATATCTATATCTATATCCATATATCTATATATGCCTTACAAATAGAAAATTGAATATTTGATTTTGACCTTCCCCCCATAATAAAATAGGGACTGTCACTTAGGTTTCTTGCAGGGTTTGTTAGACGTCAATACTTATCAATTCTTGGTCTTCCTGTTCCTAGATCAGTCTCTTACCAGGTGACCCCAAATCTGTTGAGGGCCTTGATTTTTGTGGTTTCTGCCCATAAAGGTGGAAGAAATGATTTGGCCCTATATTTTGACAAAAAGCAGATTTGAATGCATTTTGATATAACATCTAAAAAGTACATCATTTTTACTACAGGGAACTTTCCTTGTAAAGTAAACAGCTTTGTAATTCATTAAATCTCCTTCCCTAGGTGGATCAGACTATTTGTTCTCTCTATTGCATGCTTTAGGGAGGTACAAATGAAGAAATGCTGCCAGGCTGAAGGAGAAAGCCAACAGAAATGGGAAGCATGGGTTAGTCACTACCAATGTGAGTATAGAAAGCCCTCTTCTCTATTTCTAGCTTCTTCTGGGTAGTGTTTGCAATGCCGGGGGAGTTTGAGTTCTGCTCCCACCAAAAAGGGGATAGTGTGTAAATGCAGTTACATGATAGAGGATTAAAGAACTCTTTGCCTCTCTTTAAGGAAATGTAGAACCCTTTGAAAGGAATCTAATGGCTTGATCTTGTAAGATGCTAAGCATTCTGGCTCCAATCCAGCACAGTATTTAGGCACATGAGTACTCCCATCAAACCTAATTGGCTATTCATACATGATCCGCCTAATCATTCATGGATTTTCATCCACAATGTCCTATTAGGGTAGGGAAGTATTTTCCCAGTTTACAGATGGGGAGCTGAGGCAGAGATAGAGAGTAAATGACTTGCACAAGGTCATACAAGAAGTTTTTGGCAGAGGTGTGAATTGAACAGAGGCCTCCCAAGCCCAGTGCAGTATCTTGTGCATTAGACCATCCTTTCTCCCTGTATGCTGAAATGCTTTGGTGGATCAGCAAATGCTGGAGTGCAGCACCTTGCAAGAGAGAGCATAAACCATGGAACAAAAGGGAGACGCAACCAGAGAAACTGATTGTGAAAGCCTGTTGATAAAGGTACCCACTGCTTGACACCTTGGTTCCACGGCCCACCGGGGACATTGGTTAGAGGCTCCTTCATGGAGCTGTGAGCACGGGCGTGTACCTGGTGTGGTTCACCCCTGAACCCGAGGCCTGCCCCTTCTGCGGCGTGAGGGAGACCCTGGCGCACGCCTACCTCGAGTGCGCCAGGTTGCAGCCCCTTTTCCGGCTCCTCCAGAACCTCTTGCTGAGGTTCTGGCTGCACTTTTCCCCGCACTTGTTCCTTTATGCACATCCCGTCCGTGGCCCCACAAAGTCGCAAGACCTCCTCGTCAACCTCCTCCTGGCTCTAGCCAAAGTGTCCATCTATAATACCAGGAGGAGGATGTTGGACGAGGGGGTGCTCTGTGACTGTGGGGCCTATTTCCGCTCCTCCCTAGTGTCACGTATCCGGGCAAAGTTCCACTGGGCAGCGTCCGCTGGCTCCCTCGACAACTTTGAGGAGCAGTGGGCGCTGTCCGAGGTTCCCTGCTCGGTGTCCCCATCCGGTATCCTCGTTTTGAACCTTTGACCTTCACTCCGATCCCTGTTTTTCATTAGTTGTCCCCCGTATTCACTTGGTCCCTGGGTCCAGTGGTCCCTCCCGCTAGGCTGGGGGAGGGGCCTTTAGAAGTGGGTGGGCTTGCGCCCGCCCACCTCCCGGGTTTCCAATAGGTACCCACTGCTTGATTCCACACATGCTATTGGTTGAAGAATAGCCACATCAGCAACCAGTTGTAACTCTGCAAACAAATCACAAAATGGGAGAGGTGCCTTAGAGCTCTCAGTTTGTAGGACTAACCATAAGGCTACAACTGTCTGTCAAATTGGTAAGATTTGGTAAAATTCAGATCAGGTGAAATTGCATGTTGGGATCTACCTTCATTCATAAATAGTGGCACTACAATGTTATATTTCTCAAATGCATGATAGCATGGGTCCTATAATGATTAACAAAGGCTTTTGGAAAATAATAACACTGAAAGCTGTGGTGTATTGAAAACTGTGTTAAAATTACAAGCTATCACTTTAAGTGTAAGGAGTTTCTGGGTCCTTCTTGCAGGCTAGAGGGCTCTGTAGGGAAGCAGCAAATTGATGCAAACTGGTTCTGCAGCAGCCTTTCTGCAAAGAGACAGCTTAGAGCAAGGCGGGGTAAGTTGAGCCTCTCTGCTTTGGGGTTCTTGTATGTTAGGGTTAAGAAATAAAGCGGTGTTACTCTGCAAACGTCTGGAAAAAGTATTTTATGATTGTATTTAACTTCTCTGTTTGTAACTAAAGCCATGACTAGGAATATCCTGTGAGAAAGCTGTGGGTTCTTAAACTGTATCATAGTGTGGAGCACACCTTAATAGAGAGCTTGTCTTGTGGGCCATTTCTCCTGCTATTCATAACCACACAAACTACCTCTTCTCCCATTTGCAATTGTACAACATCCCTCTGGAAATGGAACAATTGCTTCTATGAAAAAATAATTTCAGAAAGGATTTATATCTAGGTGTTTTGAGCAGCTGGAAGCAAGGCACAGAGTTGGCACTATGTGACCAGTCAACTCTCCAGGGAGAGCCAGCTAGTTTTGTGAGGGCCAGGTGTAACCAACCAGCATGGGACTCTTAGCCAGCAACTTTTGAGTTCTACTCTGGGCCAATAGAATAGCACTGAAGTAGGCCAAAGAAGACCTAGGCTCAGTACCTAGCTCAGTCAGACTTTCTGTATGACCTTCGGTAAATCACTAAGTTTATCTTGTTCCTCAGTTTCCCATCTGTAAAATGACCATTCTACTTCCCTGCTACACTAAGGT
Organism: Chelydra serpentina; assembly: GCA_037349315.1. Taxonomy (NCBI): domain Eukaryota; kingdom Metazoa; phylum Chordata; order Testudines; family Chelydridae; genus Chelydra; species Chelydra serpentina. The sequence continues at coordinate 27,331,139 of JBAIAC010000048.1, forward strand.
GATGTGAGAATTACAAATCCATTTTTAATGTATTGTTGTGACAGAGTGCAGGGAGTTAACAGATTGAGCCTTCATTCTGATCACTCTGACACTACTTAGCTTCCCCGGAGAGGGGTGACTGGGGAATGAAATGTAATCAGCTGATCAGGATACCAGGCTGGATGAGCTAAAGGGTTAATTAGCCCATCAGATGAGGACTGATTAGAAAGGCATAGAAAGGAAGCACAAGGTAGAGGAACAGAGTTAGCTGAGCTTAGAGACAAAGCAATCTCCAGGAAAGGGAGACCTCTTCTCCTTGTTGGCCCTGGCAGAAGGGCTGAGGATACAAGGGATGTTGTAAATAGCATTGCTGCATGGAATGGTGTGAGTGGAGGAAGCATAAATAAACAGCATGGTATGCTCACCCAACCAATAGAGTCTGAGCTGCCTTCTGTAATGCTAAAAGGTGGGAGCAGAACATGCCCTGCTACAATAGGGTCAAACCCTATGGCAATGAGCTATATATGCACATAGCTAGAGTAGAACTGACTAATTCACTTAATCTCCCAGCCTCAGCTGTAACATGGTCTTAATACTGTAATATTTACCCACCTTATACTGATGCTGTGAGGACTAACATTTGCAGAGTGCTTTGAAGATGTGCACTGAGATATCACTAAGTATTAATAGTGAGTGATAACTTAAGAATCATACACAATTTTATGACCTCATGTGTCCAGCTGTAAAACTGCTCCAAAGGAAAACAGCAGGGAACAAATACGTCCCTGATGAAATTCCATCAACATCAGTGGAGTAGCACTACAGAGGAATTTGTCCCAATGTATGTATAAGTGGGATCAAGGACATTAATGGACAGTGTTCAAAAACTATTCAGCAATTAAGTATTTTACTGCAATTATTTGGATCAATTAAAGCAACTATTTTATGTTTATGCAAACAAGTGTTTTTATTGTATTTTTAACTTGCTTGTTGTGTTTTGAATTTGTGTTGGCATTTGGATGGGTAACAAAAAAGGAACTTGGAGTTGATATTCAAATGGGACTCAATGAGTTTGCTACAAGGGGCTGGCCCTTTGTTTACTGCATTGCCGGTGGGAGTGCAGGAGCCTGTCCTCACAGTATTAGTAGTTGAAGAGTGTTCTGTAACTCTGTGCCGATCTGAATTTGTGTTTGGAAAGACACACATTGTTTTGGAAAATTAGATTAAAATCTTTTAGTGGCAGGGGACTTGATGACTCAAGAGCCATTTCATCTCTACATCACCGGTTCAGATGAACAGCAGCCAAAAGTCATTACTATTTGATTGCTGTTCAGAGGCCTGCTTTTGCAGTAAGGTGGTGGAATCTGTCCAGTTCCTACTCCACATCACAGAAGTTACCATCAGAGTGAGCATTAATGTGCAGTCTGAGCAGGAGATGCCGAGCAGTGAGGCAGCAAGGACAATAAAATCTCAACAAAAAAGAAAAAATAATCCATTCATCAATGGATGAGTTGAATAACATAAAAGTACTTAGCTTTTAATTTTACAGCAGCCAAAATTGTGCCAGGCACTTCTCAGCACATTAAAATCACAACAAAAATCTCTTCCCCTCAATTGCTCGCAATCTAATATCATATGGGATAAAGTGAAGGGGTTACACCAAAAAAAACAATGAAATGGGAGTGTGAGAGGAGGGTAGCTATGTGATCATTCAGCAAAACTGACCATGTAGCATATTGAATTATTTAAAATGATTGAAATAGGTTTTAATTGAGTTGTTCTGGTGCAAACATGAGTTGACTTCAGTGTCTTTCTCAAAAAGTCAAACGCTTCTAGCTGCTTTTGTTTAGTTCCCTGATTTATTAGCCCATCATTTCCTGGCCTCATATGACAGATTAAAAAAACCCATCAGTTAAGGCAAAGATTGTAAATAATATGCCCAGGCAGTGTGGCAGTAACATAGCAGTTGGGCTTGAAAAATACATTCAAACAACTGGTATATTTCTGCTAAAAGCACCATGGATTTTATAGACACTATTTCTTGGCATATAATTCTGCTTTAGAATTGTTCCACTGTGGTACAGTTGCAGACTCTTGGTATAAGTTAACGTTGCCCTGGGCTCCCTGGTTGTCTCATCTAAAAGTCTCAAGAAACAAGAAAGCTGTAGGATTTCTTTTCCTTGTATTGCATCATGGGCATCCCAAAACAGGCGGTGTAGTGTTTCATAGATCTTATTTGGCGGTATATATATGTCACAGCACGTGCTTTAAATTAATGGTGTTAATTCTTAGGACATGGCAGCTTTGTAGGAAGTCTGCATCTTCTTTGTTTCTGATTGATTTGACTGAGTACCTAGACACAATGTGGACAAATGAGGCTAGCTGTACTTGCAGGATATGACAATATGTTGGAGGGGAGCTGGAACAATTGGTATAGTGGGGTTGCTGAGAGCCATTAAATCAAACTGTAAACCCCGTATATGATGGAAACCACTTCAAGCCAGGGGATGCAACAACACCCCCAGAACCTCTAGTTCCAGCACCTATGATATGTTGTGATTTTCAAGAATGTGACTGTTAGTGAAAAATTACACTTTTAAGACATCCAGAGAGCATCCAGTTTGGTTACATGCATTATATAACACTATTCTTATAAACTGTACACACTGTAACTAGATGGTCCATAATGGTCCCCATCATGGGTCATCAGTGGGGATTGAATCCTGTGACCTTCAGCACTAAAAAGAAATGCCTCAACCATTTGAGCTCAAGGAACAATTCCGTTAGCTGGTAGCAATAGTAGGTACTTACTTTATTATTTAGCTGAACCATTAGAAGGGAACACATAATACGCACTGAGCCCAGTGAGTTACATATGCAAAGGTCATTATAATGGGGCATAGTTGATCAGCAATCTTGAAGTCTGTAAGAGGAAGAGTCTTGAGAGAACATTATTCAAAAGGAAAAATTTTTATTCACCACTATATACATTCAGAAGCATGTAGCAAAACATCCTATGTTCAAATATGAAAGAACCAACACATCTGATAGGCACAAACAATAAACAACTAACAGAGAAAATTCACCTTTTCTGTCCTCTTCTTAGATATATTAAAATAATGTATTGTATCAAATCTATTGCTAATAGGAACTGAATCCTCCTTTATTCCCCCTCTGTGAGAACCCTGAATATCTGTTTCTGATAGTATCCTATTTAAGGGCAGCTATGAAGTATCTATATGAATGTTTATCTAGAAAACAAACCACTTTTCAACTACTGGTAAAGGCTGGATTTAATTTTTCTAACCTCTCCTATATGATTGGGAACTTACTGCAGCTGAAATTAGTTCAAAGCAGTAAGACAGTATTATCAGTCACTGCAGAAGATGTCTGGAAACAAATTGTGAGCCAAAAGAAAATGGCTTGTAAATTTCTGGCTATCACTTCCATCAGGAGAGGTCACTCGGTTTTCTGGCAACTGGGAAAGTGGAACTTGCTGTTCCCTGACACCAAAACAACTGTAGTACAGAGTTCGGTTTTTCTTAGTCTGACTCCTGACTCTCTGGTGTGGCTGTGTAACTGGGGAAGGAGCTGTAGGTGCAAATGTAGGAGTTGATGAAAGAGGAACAGATCTAGTTTTTGCTGCTGTCTATTTATTTCCTCCATGTGCATGCTTTTGCAATTTGAGTGTAATTCAGAAAGTGTGAGGATAGTGCTTCCCATTTAGAGTAGATGACTGGATCTCATGTAAGTGATTCCACATGCTGCCTGACAAATGGCCTTTATGTTTACCCCTTACTATGCTAAGCCTACAAATCACACATACAGGGGCCTTTTTTTCTTTTTCTTTTTTGACCTATCACTTTAAACTCCATTTAACTATTTTAGCTGCAGTTTAAAACAAATAGTTCCACAATCTGATGAAGACTTCTTACTTTTGGTGCCAGGAATGGACGTGTCATAAAAACAATCTGTTCACGTACTTCACTGCTGCTTGTTTGATGGATGTCCTTAGCAGTGAATATCCACTGGGGTTGTTGCTGCTTATCGCCATGTTCTGGTTTAGGTTTTTGGGTTTTTTTGTCTTTGTTTTTGTTTTGTTTTTCTTTAGCAGAGCAGAGGGGTAAGTTTTTTCCTCACTGTCTCAACACTTGCAGCATTATCTGTAGATGACACTTCCAGTTTCTAAGGGATGAATTTGACAGTGAGATATAGAGTAGCACAGAAACTATATGGATTCTAAAGGCATACATTTGCACTTACTATAAACTACAGTATATGCCCTTGTCTGGATGTCTTTCTAAAATACTGGGAAGTGAGAGAAGCAATTCACACTGAGTGCAAAGGGGAAATAATACATCCCACTGTATTCTTCAGAGCAAGCATAAAATAATCCTGAAGAAAATGTTAGTTGTATAGCCTGTCACATAGAGATGGGCCAAAAACTGTGAAATGTGTTCCCATATTTCACTAAGCTTATCAGGCTTATGCACCACATGTCCCTGAGGGGTTGAGCAAGTAAGTCTAGCAGAAGCCTGGAATGGTGCATCAGGACTACACCAATGGTGGTTGAAGAGTTTTTCTTCAAGGTTGAGATGAGTTTTGGACTTAAAGCAATGATTCAGCCCTTGGTTAAGTATGAAGCATACAGTGTATCTATCCTCCCCAAAATGATAGCACATACTCTTGGAGTACAGAATGAATCTTCTGAGAACTTACAAGTATATCAGTTAGTTAATTTACAAACTAAAATTAATAACTATAGCACTGTCAGACTTTTTCCTTCCTGAATGATCTTTGTAATGGAATAACACAGACCCTTATTCATCATAATGTGATCCGGACAGACACTTCAGGTTTTTATCAACTACACAACTATGGTGCCTGTAAAGAAGAGGATGGGGCAAAACTTAAAATTGAAAAGCTTTTTATTTCAGTTGTAAGGTTTTTGGTTGCTTTGAAGGAGAAGGAATCATTTTGGCATGTACATTAGTTAATGTCTTGGTCCCTTCCTTTTGTCTAAGTGATGTCCATCAGACTAGATGTGTCAGAGGTCCCTTCTGGCGTTAAACTCTATTAGGGTATGTCCACACTGCAATCAGAGGTGTGAATGCAGCATGTGTAGACATACCCAAGCTTGCTTTGATGTAGCTCAAATAACAATAGCAGTGACTCTACGGCAGCACTGGACACGGCATGGGCTGTAGAAGCTGACTGGACACCTTGGGTATGTACTTGAGCAGCTAACCCATGTTTCTGTCTATGCTGCCATGGCTTCACCGCTATTGTTATTTGAGTTAATTAGGTATGTCTGTGTGTGGCACAGTCACACCTCTGAGTGCAGTGTAGGCATACCCTAAATCTGCAACATTCTTCAGGTAAGAGATGATTTCCTTGAATTTTTTGCAAAGTTACACTCACCCCAACTTTTAAAAAAATACTTTTGTTTGCTAAACATTTGTTAATTGAATGCCAATTCAATTACTAGTGAAGTTGTTGGCTAGTCTCCCAAGGGATATAATACTTTGATCTACCCCATTTGTTGGGCTTAGTGTGCAGGTGTTGGTGGTCTGAGACATACAGGAGGGCAGACTGGTTGATCTGGTGGTCACTTCTGGTCTTAAACTATGACTCTATCCTAATTAATTCAGGTAGCAAACCGCTGCGGTGATTTTTTTTCAGGCAATTACAGAGTTAGTTGATTAGATGCTCATTGATTAGAATAGAGGGTGATTATATCAACAGCCACACCTATTTTTAAAAAATGGTCACCAAAAAGTGGTCAACCTCTCAATAGCTTTTTATCATGTTGCTAAGATATTATCTTGGTGGTACAAATTCATGCAGTTTTCCTTGTTTTTTACTGACGGTATCCGTTTTGTTACATGCTTATAGTGTGACTCAATCCAGTAGAAATAGCCATGGATTTCTCTGTGTATCGAATGCTCTCAAATCTTGGCTTTCTAGCAAATAAACGTATTTAGCATCAAGATTGGCCAGCCTACAGAAGACACTTTTGGGGGGTTGTGAGTCTGGGTTGCATTAATCTGAATAATAGATCCCCTTAGCCTGTTTAGCATTATACCTGAATAGTTTAATGGATGTTCCAGATCAGTGCATCAAATTTTTTTTAGCTCTGGCAATTACTCTGTGCAGCTACCAGAACAGGGTCTAGGTTTGGTGGCCCAAATACAAAATCTTTTTTTAGTACCAAACATTGCTTCTTGACAAGGAGGTCATTTTCCCATCAGTTGAAGGGTTGTTTGCCTTTTGTTACAACTTTCAGATGCTCTGACTCTTTTAGACTCACACTGGTATAAAACAGATGTAACTCATTTGAAGTCAAAGGAGTTACACCCGCTTAAAACTGGTCTAAGTCATAGAAGAATAACATTGATAGATGTGAAGATCTGGAAGAAGGCTCTTATTGCCTGGAATGGTTTGAGAACAGCCCTGTTGTCTCTGTCCTCTCTCTGGTCTAATTTAAATATTTTTGTGACATTTTTTTTTCTCTCTGAAACTGTCTCAGCTGGCTGTCATCTCTGCCTCCTTTGAAAGGTCAAGAGGGGATTGCACTGGGGCGGAAGGATTTCAGGACAGCCCCTGAATATGATGCAACTCTCCAGTTTCATTCCTCAGTAACTGCTGGATGAAAAGCCTTATAGGTTTCAGAGTGGAAGGTGTATGGGACACAGCACCTGCCTGCAGGGGGTCACTGGCAAACTGGGATTTGGTTAAACTGTTAAATCCAGCATAGCAAACTAGAATATGCACAGGAATAGGAAAAACTGAATTACACATGGACATCCTCAACATAAAGGATATATACTGCAATGTGACATGGGCTAGACTAAAACTGATCATGCCAGTACTTCCCACGCTGCCTGGAATATTTATTAAAAATGCATTACATAGGGATATTTTTGTCACCACGCATTTCACGACAGCTGTTTTTGTGTTGGGGAAATTTACTTCCAAAAATATATTTTTGAAAAGCCTCCATGCAACTGTTCACCAGGCAGCTAAGGACTTCAGAGATGAGATTCCAGTGCACAAGGCCATGCTGCAGTATACTAAATATTCATGGAATAACAAGCATTTAGTTATTATTGGGTTAACAAGCACTTCTCTAGAAAATACCAAAAATGCATATTACTGTTAAAAAAATCACAGGCATATTTGAACATTTTCAGTGTGTCAAAGCAAAAATTGCCTTGTGTCCTTTTAGGTGATTGTTTTCAGGATATTGGTCTTGCTAGAGTGACTATCACATCCATTACTGTAATTATAATTTAGTTATAATTGCCCTGTAGAATTCCAGCATTCTATTACTATAAGCGAGAGCCATTGTGAAAGTCAGAATCCAAAATCTCTGGGGAAATGACTGCTTGCTATGTTTATAATTTCCAGACTTATTACATTCACTTTGGAGGGGTTTATACCTGCACTGAGTAAGTTAAAGAACCATCTCTCAGCTGATTACAATGAAGGACTGTCATTGAAATGTCAGACCAGCAGTGTAATTAACATGGCAAATATGTCTGAACCATATTGATTAAGAGAGATTACTTCCTTGCATGATTTTATAAACAGTTGTAGGCATAACGCCAAAACGTAAAAGCAAATTGTGCTTTATAAAAGTCTATTTGGGTTCCCTTTCAAATTAAAAACAAACTAAACCCTTGTACCAGTACATGCCTTCTCAGTAGAGACATCAGCCTTCTGCAGTCAGTATGAGAATGAATTAATAGGTTCTGCAAATAGTCTTCCTTTGGAGAGCATGACTCCTGCAGACAAAGATAAAACCTGATGCTCCAACTTACAAAGATGTATCACAGAGACAACAGGTTACAAAGGGGTCTCCTAGAGAGATCTGTATTTCTTGAGGCAGTTTTGTTTCCCAGTATTTAATCGATTTATTTGTTGAAAGAAAAGACAATGATTATGGATTATGTTATTGCTGGAGAGCCTAAATGCTTTTTGGAATATTGGCCCAAATCCTCAATTGGTATAAATTAGCATCGCCTCCAAAATTAGCCCTCTACATAAAGAAAAGGAAGGGAGATAAATATTAGCCACTTAAAAAAAAGGGAAGGGCAAGGGCTGCTGACTGAGGAAGAAGAATAGGAAGAGGGAGAGGAGAAGGGCTATATATCATTTGGAGCCTTATCCAAAGCCTATTGATGTCAATGGTAAGATTCATCAAACTTCAGTGGGCTTTGGATCAAGGCCTTGGGTCCCCGCCCCCTTTACATGCAATATCCAATTTAGTGTCATTCTACTTGGGTGCAAAAAAATTGACCCGCTGCATATAGCCAAGTCTCAACCTATTGGAATGTGGACTGGACTTTTGACCCTGATACTCTGATGGTACAGGGGGGTTAATGAGGCTTAACCCGTGCACTGAGAATTCTTAAAGTACAGAGAGAAATTCCTGAGTGGTAGCTGGAATATGTTTAGGGTCCTTGTTCAAGAAAAAGGAGGCACAGCATAGGCCCCTCTACCTATCTGTCCTCAGTTGCTGGACAGAGGCTACAGTAGGGGCTGAAATCATCCCCCATGGCTAGCCCAGAATGGAGAAGACACAAAGATGGGATAAAGCCCCTTCTCTGCCCACAGTCATGCACTGAACACAGTTCAGCCAGACTGGAAGAACCAGGAAGGCTTGGGTTCGGCCGTTGCCAGGAGTAAAATTGTAAATACTTTATGTAGGTGCTGTCTCTATAGCACCTCCATCTTTTATGTTAATTTTTCATTTGAAGAAAATGAAAGGTTAAGTCACTATATAGTTGTCTTCTAGAAATTTATAAAAGATACATTCAAAGCAGTTGGACAAATCCCTTCCTTTATGTTTTTCCAAGGTGAATGAAGACTGGATTGATTATCAGGATGTTCTATTTCACGTAGGCAGAATTTTTTTTTTTAACTTATGAGTTCTATATACAGAACTTCCTCATTGTCTACCCTGTCCATTAGAATCTACTTGTTGTTTTCAAGGCCTGGCACAACTATTCTATTCTGGTGAATTTGTCTGACCGTATTCACCTCTTTCCCCCCAAACGATCCTCTTTTGGCTTTTTTGTTTTCCTTTTTTGTCCTTTTTTTTCGTGTAAGAACAGCTGATTTCTGCACCATTGGGTTTGTTGTTATTTAAATATTGTTTTAGGCCAAGATTTCCAAAAGTGACTAGTGATTTTGAATACTTCAGTTTTTGGATGCTGTGACAGAGAGCTGGGCAGCAGCAGCAACTGTACCAGCACATTGATTACTGGATCACCAATTAAATTGGCCCAGAGTAAACCAGAGGGGCAAAGCTGTGCCTAAATGATAGATTGGGGATACAAGGCTAATTAATCCATTAACCCAGAAAGTAGAAAAGGTGCAGGAAGGAAGTGTAGGGGATAGAGAAGCAGGCTAGTGGAGCCAGAACCAGGAAAGCTCACTGGGTAGAGTGATCTCTTCTCTTCCCTCCTGAGAGGACTGAGGAGAAACTCTAAATAATTATGGTGTATGAATCAGAAAGGTGATGGGAAGAGCAAATGTAAACAAACTGCATGTGGGAGCTTGTCTGCGATCACAGCTGGTGCAAGTGTTTGGGGGCCTGGACTATGGAGGAGACCCTGCAGAACTGGTGAAAGAGCAAGACAACTCTGCAAAGTTTCCAGAAGCCACAACACCTGGACTGGTAGTTGTTGTGTGCCTGGCAGGCAGCACAGCAAAAGGGCCTGCAAAACTTCATGCGAGCGCGAGCAATTATGCAGCAGCAGTTACTACAAAGGGTGGTGAGTCTTGTGGCAGGGAAGAGTAATTGGGCCCAGGGTCTGGACCTCTGTAAGATAGGCCATAGAGATAATCCTGATGCATTCCTGGGTATCTTCTAGAGGGTGGCTATGACTGCAGGCTGGGATGGGGGAGCCTGGGCACTGTGGCTTGCCCCCTATTTGACTGGTAAAGCCCAAGTGGCCTATATGGCTCTAAATGATGAGCAGGCAGTTAAGGTGGCCATCCTGGATCTGGTGATTCTGCCCACTGAACAGTGTGGACAGAAGTTCTGAGCCATGAGATGGAGTAGGAGTTTGCAATCCTGGACATTTGCCCAGAATCTGATAGATTTGGCCACCTGGTGGCTGAGACTGGGCACCCCAACTGGGGAAGATTATTAACACTTTGAGTCTGGAGCAGTTCCTCCAGAGCCGCCTCAAGAACATATGGATATGGGTCAGGTGGCATCAGCCATGTAATTTAGATTCAGCAGTTAAACTGACAGAGGAATTCACAAAGGTGGACCTTCCCAGGAAAGAGGGCTGATCGTTCAGGATGACAGATTGGTGGAATCTAGACAGTGGAAGGGCAGAGGGAAGAGGAGATCCAACAGAGATTTCTACCCTTACCTGCTACCAGTGTGGGTGAGAGGGATGCATGAAAAGAGACTGCCTTTATATGGAGTAGAGTTTTGCTGAAGTCAGCAGTTGGGCCAGGACTTGTGGGCTAGGGAAAGAAAGGAAACTGTCTATCATTTCTGTGATGGCAGGAAGAAGTATCAAAGAAGCTTGGTAGTCATGACCTCAGCTTGCTCTCTGGTATAGTGGGAGTTGGTAAAACCCCACTAGATGATTCCAGGAGCAATTTTGAAATAAGAGTATGTCTATGGAGACAAAAAGCATCGCCCTATGGCAGAGGTACCCCTGGACGTCCAGTGGAGGTTCACTTGGAATCCCTCAGGTAAGGGGAATGGATAGGTTACCCTACTCCTTTGTGTTGGTCACCAACTAAAGGCCCTTCCCATTGGGAAAACAAGTTGGTGTTGGGGGCCTCAGGTGAAGGAAAAAGGGGAAAGGAAGGGACAAACCTGAGGTAGATGCCTCTAGACAAGAAGACACAAGCCAAATGAGAAGTAAGAAAAGAGAATTCCCCAAGGTACTGAGTGGGAGAGTAAGGAAAACAAGGTAGAAGGTTTGGATACTACTAGATAGGAGAAGCCAAGCCAAGATGTAAGGGAAGAATCCTGAGAGGCTGAGAGGGGAGAGGAAGGAAAATATGAATAACCTGAACTTCTTAATGGGGGTTGAGTGGCCCTCAGAAGCATCTCTTCCCTCCCGCATTGATGCACCAAGGGGAAAAAGCTCAGGCACAGTTCATATGGTTAGGAGAACCAGGAACTCCAAGTGAGCAGGAGCATGGGGAGAGACCACCAGTCCCAGGTACCCAAGGTGCGAGGACCTATATTCCAAAACCGAATTGTGGGGGCAACCTCCACCCACAAAGTATGATTTGTGCAGGTAGAGAATGGGTGGACCATATAAGGAGGGCCAAGATGATCACCTTGGAGACAGAGGGAGAACCCCGCAAGGAAGTACCTCCAGGAAGGAAGGTAAAGCATGGCATAAGAAAAAACTTTGGTGAGGGTGGGAGGTGTGTGTCAGAGTGCAGGGCAATAGCACCTATTGATGTCCGGGGGAGGTGAGCAGGCGGGCACAAGACTGCCCACATCTGAAGGCCCCTCTCCAGCCTAAGAGGAGGAGCTTCTGAACCCAGGCCTTAAGCAAGTTTGGGGGGCAACAAATGATGGGACAGGAGTGAGGGTCATAAGCAGGGGGCCATAGTAGGACACCAAGCAGAGAACCCCAGACAGTGCCCACTGCTCTTCGAAGGTGTCTAGGGAGCCAGCAGACATGGTCCAGAGGTACTCTGCCTGGATACATGATCAAAGGGAGGAGCGGAAATAGCCTCCACAATCACAGAGCACCTCTTCATCCAACGTCCTCCTCCTGGTATGGTGGATGGCCATCTTGGCCAGAAGGAGGATGACAAGACGGTTTCGCGACTTCGTTGGGCCACGGACAGGGTGTGCATAAATCAGGAGGTGCGTGGAAAAGTTCAACCAGAACCTGAGGAGAAGGTTCTGGAGGAGCCACAACCTGGAGCACTCAAGGTAGATATGGCTGGGCAAGAGCTGCTGCACCAGCACTCTGATTATTGGGTTCCCTATTAAATTGCCCTGGAGTAAACCTGAGAGGCAAAGCTGGGCCTAATTAATAGATTGGGGATAGGCAAGTGGAAGTTACAAGGCTGGCTAACCCATTAGTCCAGGAAGTAGAAAAGGCACAGGAAGGAAGTGCTGGGAAGAGAGACGTGCTGGCTTTTGAGAGTCAGAGCCTTTGAGAGTCAGAGGAGAGATCTCTCAGGGGGAAGATACCTCTCTTTCTCTCCCCTCCTTGGGGTGTATGCTATTGTAAATACCGAGTTGTACACGTTTGTAAGGGTGATGGGGAGAACAGGATGAAAAAAATCCTGAGGTGTTTGACCAGGAGAAGGTCTCCTAGTAGCTTGTGGTTAGAAAAGAGAGGACCAGGATGATGCCCAAGACATTTTAAAGGTGCCTGATTTTTAGAAAACATACAGCACTCATTCTCTAAAAATTAGGCCCATTTAAGGTGTTACAAGTTGGGCTTCCAAAAACTGAAGTATCCAAAATCATTTGTCACTTTTCAAATTCTTGGTGTTTATTTGTACAAGGATGGGGTTGTTGTTTTTTTGGAAGTGAATGCTGCACTGTGTAGTAATGAACTATTTCTTCTAATGCTTTTATTTAGGGATCGTTCAAACGGCAAAATTCACTGCCATATTTAGACACGTAGCGATTTCTGGATTTAAAGTCAAGCCTATTACAAACACTTTTGCATTTGCAAAACTTGGATCTGGATCCGGGTTTGGCTTTCAAGCACCTTCAAATTTCAAGGTGTTTTCTACAGATATCTTGGCATAGGCCTTTCTCCATTTTGTTTGTGTGAACAAAATGATCTGCCTACATATAAGTGAAATCTATTCACAAATGTGCAACTCCCCTCTCATGTGGAGAAACCATTTCAGAGCTCAGTCCTCCAAATAGTTACTCATGCACTGAATTCCATTCTCTTCAATGGGCTCCACATGTGAATATTGATACACATGGGAGTAACCATTTGCAGGATCTGGCCTTTACAAAATAATAATACCCTGGTGACAAGTTTAAAAAATAGGGGTAACTTTTATCTAGCCTGGTGTAGATTGCTATGAAAGAGACTGTCCGGATGCAAACTATTGTCACACTCTTTTGAAGAAGTGTTTTTGTAAAGGTTACTTTGCTCAGTCCCTGTTTACCGGTGCAGCTCATGTTCTCCCTTCTAAAAGATAGACAGGTTGTGAATGTATGTTAACAAATTCAAAAGCTACAAATGAATTTTACAGTCCTCAGTGCTGGTCATTCCCACCTCATGAATCCACAAGTGTCTATGAATTTGAAGCATTGTTGTTGAGGGATGATCTCATCTCCCGCTTTCCATATTCTCTAGTTTTGTTTTCCTCTGCAGCTCATTCTGTGTGCTTAGAGCCAGTGTGCCAAACTTCCTAAAGAAGAGTGAATTATTGTTGCTTCTCCTTTCTTCCTTTATAGTTGCGGATTGTGTTTATCTAATTTTGGGGCAGTAGTTTCTATCTAGGGACAGTCATTGTTTCTTATGGTTTTATTGTTTTATGTGCTTTATATGGCCTCAAAAGCAGAATTTTTACAATTCCACACCTCTCTGCTTAAAAAAATTATAAAATGGAAGCTCCAACTTCACAAGTTCAGCTTCAAATTAGGCTTTAATTGCTGGCTTAGGGAAAGGGCTGCAAGGGTCTAGACAGTCAAAATGTAGTGATTTGTGGAGGTCAGGGCAGTAAAGTGGATACCTGTCTTCCATAATGCAGAATGTCTAGTGGTAGGAGACATAATTTGCTTCATGGGAATAGCAGATGCATAAAATGTCCCAAAATGTGTCCATTTTCATTCATGGGATGTACAGATAATGGAAAAGAGAAGTACTGTTCCTCTCCTTCACTGCTGCTATCTTTCTTCGATGAGCATTTCACCCTCCTTGGATCGCCTACATTATTATCCGTATTTATGAAGTGACCTTAGAGATTTTGGCGAAATGGGTATTTCTAGTCTCTTTAGTATTTTTTGTTTGTTTGTGAATTTAGTGGTTATGAAAAGCATAGGACTAAGTGCACTGGACAGTGAAGTGCAGGAACATTTAGTTCTGGCACTATTTGTTTTTTTAGTACTTGACTTTGCAACTTTAGTAATGTTCTTTTTTAGTAGGTTTTTGGTGCATAATTTCATAGATATTTTAAAAAACCAAATTGAAAAACCCCCAGAAATTCATCATGTGGCATCACAGTGGCACTCACATGGGTCATTAGCAGGACTGGAATCTTTACATCCACAGCCCAGACCTCTGCCACTGGAACTAACAGAGGATCTTACATCCATACTAGGTTGTCATCCTCTGTGTGGACCAGCACAAGAAGGAAATGGGACACTATTTGCCAGTGGGTTTCATAGATATTTGCTGACAGCAGAGGAATGGTGAGACTCAGGAATCTTAGGTTCTGTTTGTGATGGGTTGCCCCCCTTAGGATGTCACCTGATGTGTAGGGATACCACTGAGCCTGTTATGCCATCCTGAGCACCGTTTTTACCTGTCTTGCTGAGCCAAGCTATTAAGCCTCCTCCAGCACACACACAGGCAGGGCTACACACAACTGCAGAATGAAACAGACACTGAGATCAGTTCTGGAAAGGCTCAGCTTAAGGGACTTGCCCCCCAGCACTCAGGTGTCCACCTCCCTTAGAGTGCGGACCCAAAAGTGTATTATGAAATCCACCTCCTCCCTCAAGGTATGCACAGCCTCTTACCCCACACCAATTATGAATTGTACACAAGGGGTTATGTTACAAACAAGAAATAAATTTATTAACTACAGAAGGTGAATTTGAAGTGAATATAAGTGATAACAGACAGAACAAAGCGGATTACTGAGCAAATAAAACAAAATATGCAAGCTAAGCTGAATATACTTAAGAAACAGGTTACAAAATATAATTTCTCACCCTAAATGTTATTTTAGGCAGGTTGCAAAGTTTCTGTGGTTTAGGGTTCCAGTTATGTTTCTTTTCGGACTGGACCCCTGTCTCAGTCTGGACTCACCCCTTGCCTTCCCTTCAGGAGTCTTTAGCAGTCTTTCCTCTTGGGCAGATAGGCCATGGAGAGGAGTCCTGTTTGCCTTTCTCTCCACTCTTAAATAAGATTTACATAAAGCAGGAATCCTTTGTTTTCCCAAACTTGACCCGCCCCCTTCCCTTTCAGTGGAAAGTTACAAGAAGTCCCAGATAATGTTTAGTATCAGGTGACAAGACCACCTGACCTAGGAGTGTCAAAGTTACATCCCTGGAAGGCTTCCAAGAGGGGGAGAGATTAGTATTTTCATGGTCTTGTTGTTCCTTCCTGATGGCCCATCAAATATGATGGCCTGTCGTCTGGTGGGTGTCTTCCCAATACACACCCAGTTGTAATAGTTACATAGTCCATATTCCTAACTTTAGATATAGAAATGATACATGCATACAAATTAGGTAATCACATTCAGTAAATCATAACCTTTCCAATGATCCCTTACAAGACCCATCTTGCATAAAGTATATCTGTTATGTCATATCCATAGTATAAGCATATTTCCATAAAGAATATGAAGTGTAATGTCCCACCGTTCCAGGCTGCAGAGGGCAATGACTATTCTGCCCATTCCTCCAAGTGTGACCCCTTATGCCTCATCCTCTCCAACCTATCCTTGTCCCATTCCACTCATGGCTCCTTGTCCCAGTCTTATTTTGGTTGTTGAGTTTCATGTGCAGGTGCTAGGTGGTGGTGGTGGCCTGTGATATACAGGAGGCAGGACGAGACAATCTAGTGGTCGCTTCTGGCCTTAAACTCTGACTCCTTGCCCATCCAGCTGCAGTCTTCCCCACCAAATGATAGCCCAAATTTCCTTTCCCAGTCAGTCCTCATTTCCCCTGAGCCCCAGTCTCCTTGACCAGCCAGTCCCAATCTCACCTACAACTCTCATTCTCTGCCCCTTCCACACTCCTTGTTCCAGTCTACTTCCTCCCCGCGCCCCCTATTCCCCCTCCAGATCTGGCTCTTGACCCCTGTGCAGCTGAATTGGGTAGTTTTGTCCTCCATGCTGCCTGGGCCCAGTGTGTACGTGTGCCACTGAGAGCACAGGACATAGTGTCCTTGCTTCCAGTTCAGTTGCTTTACCCCAGACTGGAGCATGCCTGGTGAGAATGGAATATTCAGAGAATTTAGCTGCTATAATCTAAGTCTCTACTGAGCATGTGCAATCTGATCCCCCCCACCAAAGTTTTATAATTTGGGCAGATTTTCATGAGGGCAGGAATAGGCAGATCCCTTTGCAACATGTCAAGCCCCTGCTTCAAAGCACACCGGTGCTAGAGCTTTTTCAAAGAAAGGTCACAAGAATTTTTTAACATGGGCAGAACAATGTATCTCTTTCTAGCTTTTTTCTCAGAAACAGCTGCACTGGTTTGACTGAAATTTTCCAAAAACATTCAGCCCGAGGAAAACACCCAAGATGGAAATTTTCAGCCCAAACAGTTGGCAGAGTTACAAGCAACTAAAAACAGGGTTTGATAATGGAAAGTGTTGGGCCACCTTAATAAGCAGTACTACCAGCTTCGCTATAATCTATATCTACACGGAGAGATCAAAGGTGGAATGTTATGGCACGATTTCGTTCTATAATAAATGTACTTCTCTAAACCAAACCTCTCAGCCTTGTGAGGTTTGTTTCCATGACATTCCTCCATTGAGACTGCCAAAAAGATGACCAACTGTGGTGATGTTTGTGACACACACATATATACACAATGGGAACTTGCTTTATTTTTTAATCTGCGCCATCACTTGATTCACACATTTAAATGATCTATGAATGTGACTGCAAAAGTAGTTCATTGTTTCTTTCAAAACCCCAATCTCAATATAGTCCAGTTAAACAATTAAAGGGAATAGATTATCTAGAAATTTTTTGTTATCTAAATGCAATAATGATACTTAATAATAATCATTTGGGTTCAGCTACAGCATAACAGATATATGAAAATTGAATTTTTAAACCTTGGACTAAATTCTAATCTCATCCATGCTGGTGCAAATCTGGTGAGGCTCAGGGAGTTAATTTGGATTTAGATTTGCACCACTTCAAATGACGATGGAACCTGGCCCATTGAGCTCTTAATTATTTTATTTTTCACTCTAAATGAACCATAACAAAAAGTGAGGTTAGTTATTTTATATATAGCTTGAGCCAAGAGGGGTCTGGGGCAATACTGTTCCTTTTGCAAGACCCAGGGCCACCGGGAGCGGGTTCAGGCCCCGGTGAAAATTTTTTTTCAGGCCCCCAGCAAGGATGGACCGGCTAAAAATCTTTACATAGTAGGACCCCGGGCCCCCTTCCGGACCGCCGGGCCCCGGTAATTTGTACCGGCTTCCCCCCCTCTCATTGGCCCTGGTGAGACCAGTAATTAGGCAGGAGAAGGCAGATCAAAATTAAGCAAGGCATTTCTCTTGTTACTCTACTGCTATTCTAACTCTACTTTAACTGCACCTGTCACTAGATGTAGACAAACTTTAAAGCACATGCTTAACCCCATTGGGACTAAAACCATGCTGAAAGTTAAGTATGTGCTTATGTGCTCTGCTGGATCAGGGTCTACCATGAGAACTGACAGCACTCTAGAAGTTCACAGCTCTGCTACTCCTATAGGAAACACTGCACTGAAGTTAAATTCCATAGCACAATGTCGCTTGTTTAATGGTGACTACATTTATATAGATGGAACTATTCAACCTCACGTAGGGACTGATTGTCCAAAGTGCTGAGCAAATTTGTCTCCCATCAAGGTCACTGGGAGATGAGGTCCCATGCAAGTTTGGGTTGCTGTTATCAGAGCCCTTGCTGTGGCACATTGCTGAAACAATCCCCAATGATTTTTAACATTTGGATGCTGCAGAGGAAGGTTTATACGAGACAAACTTCTGGAAGCAGTTACTCCTTGGTTATAAGGTATGGTGAAGGAGCCCTTGATGCATGTCCTCCCCTTCCTTCTTCCTACCCCTTTGTCTGGATCTGATGAGATCAAGAACCAACGTGGATGTCTTGTGCTCTTGTGGCGGTGACTAATAATGTGTCTCAGTCCAAGTAGTGGTAGGTAAAGATTTCACCTAGCTCCTTTCAATCTGGGACCCCTCTATTCAAGTACTGGTTTAATTAGAACTCCTCAGCTTACCTCCCTTTGTGTTATACTGCTAATTAGACTCCTACAAATGGGAATATACAAAGGCCGCCTCAAAGAAGAACAAAAAGTTACTAGTATCTGTGCTTCTTTGAGAGATTTTCCTCCACATTTTCATACTACCTGTTTGCCCTACTCTCTTCTTTGGAGTTCAGTTCTCTTTAGAACCCTGGGATATTGTAGAATGCTCTGAAGTTCCAGAGCTGTGACTGGGTATTTGTTTGGTCCCAATGGAGACTGGTTTACTAGAAGTTTCCCAAAGGACACCAGTGTTAGGGAGGTGAGAGATGGGGAGGTACGGGGTGGTAATGCAAGTGGCAATGTACAATGGGAAAATTAATGAAGAACCCGCAGTACTGCTGAGTAACTCTTCTTTCTTCATTGGCCACATGAGTACTTCTTAGTCATATCTGTCCCTCTCATTCTACTAAGGCCCAGTTGTGAGGTGCAATGTGTGATAAAGGCCCAAAATGAGAGAGACGAAAAAATTAATCATGTAGGAAATTAAAAATGTTGTTACACTAAAGGAAGGAGTCTAAGTGACGCTTTCTGTAATCCCCGTTTCTTCTTCGAGTGCTTGCTCATATGTATTCCAGTTAGGTGTGCGCGCGCGGCGTGCACGATCGTCGGAAGATTTTTACCCTAGCAACACTCGGTGGGCCGGCTGGCGCCCCCTGGAGTGGCGCCGTTAGGTGCCCCGATATATACTGCAGCCGGCCCATCGCCCCCTCAGTTCCTTCTTACCGCCCGTGTCGGTCGTTGGAACAGTGGAGAGCAGCTCGCTGACCTCCACAGCCCTAGCTTTACAGCACTCGTTTATCTTTAGATAAGTTTAAGTACCGTTAAAGTACCGTTAATTAGTTGTTAATAGTTGTTGTTAGACTCATTGACAATTGTAGCTGGAGATTAGGGGCTTCTCCCCTTCTCTCCAACCCGGTACCGGGCCAATGCCTGGCTCACCGGGATTCAAGCCTTGCTCGGCATGCCAGAAGCCGATGCCTACAGGAGATCCGCATGCCTCCTGTCTCAAGTGCCTCGGGGAGTCCCATCTTCCGGACAAGTGCCGCATTTGTAAGTCCTTCAAGCCGCGGACCAAAAAGGAGCGGGACTTTCGTTTGAAGCAGCTCCTGTTAGAGGCGTCTCTTAGCCCGATGTCGGCGCCGCATCGTATCACGGCACCGACCCCGGCGGCCTCAACGTCTGCGGCACCGGAACGTCCAACCTCCGGTAAAGAACCCAGGCACCGTCCCTCTCTACCCGGGACTTCACAGAGCCGCTCTCTGTCCCCGAGAGCCAAGAAGTCGGGTGGACCGACTAAGGCGCCGCTGCATGTGCAGCCAGCTCCAGGCCAGCCTAGGTCTGTCGAGGCGCCCGCACCGCCAACTCCGGTACCGGAAGGACCGCTGAGTTCGGTGCCAGTGGTCTCCGTGCCACTTACTCCGGCCCTCCCTAGGCCGTTGAGTCCGGCGCCGCCGTCAACACCGGCGCCGGCCCTGCCAACTCCGGCACCCGAGAGGCCGTTGAGTGCAGGTCAGCCTCCGCAGGCTCCGGTACCGACGACTCCGGTCCCGCGAGGGCCGTTGAGCTCGGTAACCGCCAGCTCCCCGGCACGCTCCGTGGTTGAGCTCCCGCTGCCGTCCACGCCGGACACCTTCGCAGCGGCGCGGGATCTGATCCAGATGACCGCTCCGGTACCGACCCCGTCTACGGTACCGCCGGTGCGGATCATCACTTCACGCGGCAAACCGGCCATCTTCCACCCGGTGCCGCAGGAGGAGACCAGCCAGCACCAGCCACGTGCGTCTCCAAGGTACCGCTCGCAGTCCCGGCACCGATCACGATCCCGGCGCCGTTCCTACTCGCGGTACCGCTCCAGGTCTCCATCGGCACGGAGGTATCCTGACTCTCGGCGCCGCTCCCGGTCCCGCGGCCGGTCGACGCGCAGATCGCCGAGACGCTCCAGGTCCCGATCCGGGTCACGGTACCGAGAGCATCGCAGGTACCGATCCAGGTCCCGCCCTCGATCCGGCTCTCGACGCCGCTCCCCATCCCGGCGCCGATCCGACTCTCGACGCCGATCCGGCTCCCGGCACCGGACACCATCCCGGTACCGATCCGGCTCACGGCACCGGACGCCATCCCGGCACCGATCAGGCTCCCGGCACCGGATACCATCCCGGCACCGGTCCCCACCGAGGAGGCAGACCCTGGCCACGCAGACGTCACTGCATGGCTACTCTGCCCCGCCCTGGCCTTCGCGCTCTGGATCCCGCTCTTCCAGAGCTGGTAGCGACCTCTACGCGGAGGACCGCACCGTCAGCGACCAGGGTCACCTGCCAGAGACCGGGCAGGTTCAGGAGCGGTGGCCATTTTGGACCCCCATGGCATACTATGAAGCCCAGAGGGTACCAGCAAGAGCTCCTACCTCTACCACGTTGGAGCGTCGAGCGCCAGAGGCTACAGTCTCCCGCCCTCCAGAGGCTACAGTCTCCAGGCCTCCGCCAGAGGTAGAGCAGCCTGAAGCGGAGCCCCCACCCATGGGCCCCGAAGAGGTACCTGTCGAGGACCCGCTCGCCCAAGGCCTGTCCTCTTCCTCCTCCCCTGATGAGGCAGTGGCTGGAGCATCATCATCCGGTCCACCCCCCATCGATCTCAGGGACCACCAAGCCCTGCTCCGCAGGTTGGCCCTGAATATGGACCTCCAAATAGAAGAGGTCCCTGAACTGGAGGACCCCGTGGTGGACATCCTGACGACCGATGCCCCCACTAGGGTTGCCTTACCTTTTGTCAGGACTATCCTTGCCAACGCCACATCCATCTGGCAGACACCAGCCTCAATACCCCCCACTGCCAGGGGGGTAGAGAGAAAGTACATGGCCCCCCCGAGGGATTTTCAATATCTGTATACGCACCCCCCTCCGTGTTCGTTGGTAGTCCAGTCCGTCAACGAGAGGGAGAGGAACGGCCAACAGGCCCCGGCGCCGAAATCAAAGGACGCCAAGCGCCTAGACTTGTTTGGCCGCAAGATCTACTCAGGTGGGGGCCTACAGCTTCGTGCGGCGAACCAACAGGCACTCCTGAGCCGCTATGCTTTTAACACCTGGGTCACGATGGACAAATTTAAAGAGCTTATACCTCCAGAGTCCAGACAGGAGTATAAAGCCTTCGTGGAGGAGGGCAAAAAACTGGCCAGGACGTCGTTGCGGGCCTCCTTGGACATCGCCGACTCCGCTGCCAGAACCATCGCCTCCGGAGTCGCCATGCGGCGCATCTCCTGGCTGCAATCTTCTACCCTCCCAGCAGAGGTCCAGCACACTATCCAGGACCTACCCTTTGACGGGCAGGGCCTGTTTTCAGAGAAGACAGACCCTAAGCTGCAGACCTTAAAGGACGGTCGTACTATCATTCGTACGCTGGGAATGCATACCCCCGCGACGCAGCGTAGGCCCTTCAGGCCGTTCGTGAGACGCACCTATTTCCCCCCCCCGCCACGTCAAGACTATTACAGAAGGCCGCGTGGTCGAGGGGGTAGGAGACAGCAACCCGGCCGGCAGACCGGCCAGAGGCAGGGCCCCCACAAGCCATCCTCGGGGCCCAAACAAAATTTTTGAAGGGACGCTCGAGGCCGGAGTACCAGTCCATTCCGATCCCGCACTCCTGTTTATGAACCGCCTCTCCCCCTTCTCCCCGGCGTGGTCGAATATCACCACGGACCGCTGGGTTTTACATACCATCCAGGGGGGATACCGATTGCAATTCGTCTCCCCGCCCTCCTCCCACCCTCCCACCCCGTCCCTCTTCAGGGACCCTTCTCACGAGCAACTCCTTATCCAGGAGGTGCACGAACTCTTTACTCTGGGAGCGGTGGAGGAGGTCCCAAGGGATCTCAGAGGCAAGGGATTCTACTCCCGTTATTTCCTAATCCCAAAGCCAAAGGGGGGGCTCCGTCCTATCCTGGACTTACGGGGTCTCAACAAGTTTATGGTAAAGTTGAAATTCCGTATGCTCTCCCTGGGCACCCTTATCCCCTCTATGGATCAGGGAGACTGGTACGCCGCCCTCGACATGAAGGACGCGTATTTCCACATTGCCATCTACCCACCTCACAGACGCTTCCTGCGCTTCGTAGTGGGACAGAGACATTTCCAGTTCGCGGTCCTGCCATTCGGCCTCTCAACAGCACCGAGAGTCTTCACAAAGTGCATGGCAGTGGTAGCAGCCGCCCTTCGGCGTCAAGGAGTTCAGGTATTCCCCTACCTCGACGACTGGCTCCTCCGTGGCAACTCCGCCAGCCAGGTCCAGTCCCATATTCACAAGGCCATGGACATGTTCAACCGTCTCGGCCTCCTACTAAACATCGAAAAGTCCACTTTGGTCCCAACACAGAGAATCGACTTCATAGGAGCTATACTGGACTCTACCCTCGCCAGGGCTTTCCTCCCAGAGGCTCGCTTTCAAACGCTTGCAGCCGCCATACGCAGCCTCCAAGCTTTCCCAACTTCGACAGCCCGCTGCTGCCTCAGCCTCATGGGTCATATGGCATCATGCACCTTCGTGACAGCCCACGCCAGGTTACGCCTGCGGCCCCTTCAAGCATGGCTGGCCTCCGCATACCGACCACACAGGGACAACCTCGATATGATTCTGACGGTCCCATCACAAGTCCTAGCCTCCCTCAACTGGTGGCTGGACCCCGCACATGTGATGTCAGGTATTCCCTTTCATCCACCTCAGCCTTCCCGCACCGTGACTACGGATGCCTCATCCCTCGGCTGGGGGGCTCACCTGCAGAACTTCCAAACGCAGGGCCTGTGGTCGGAGCAAGAGCTGACATTACACATCAATGTCAGAGAACTCCGAGCGGTACGACTCGCCTGCCAAGCCTTTGCTCAGCACCTACAGGGCCGCTGTGTCTCCATCCTTACAGACAACACGACGGCCATGCATTACATCAACAGACAGGGAGGAGCGCACTCCCTTCCTCTCTGCCGAGAGGCAACTCAGCTCTGGGACTTTTGCATAGCCCGTTCCATTCACCCCGTGGCCTCGTTTCTCCCAGGAGCCCAGAACACCTTGGCGGACCGCCTGAGCAGGTCCTTCCAGACGCACGAGTGGTCCATTCGGCCAGACGTCATCCACTCTGTCTTCCAGAAGTGGGGGTTTCCCCAGATAGATCTCTTCGCGACTCGCGAGAACAGGAAATGCCAAGTGTTCTGCTCCTTTCAGGGTCGCTCCCCAGGCTCCCTGACAGACGCTTTTCTCCATCCTTGGACAGACAACCTGGCCTATGCCTTCCCACCAGTTCCACTGGTCCACAGGGTCCTGCTCAAGCTACGCAGGGACAAGGCCAGGGTGATCCTGATTGCTCCAGCGTGGCCCAGGCAACACTGGTATACCACGCTCCTGGAGATGTCCGTGACAGACCCGATCCCTCTACCGAGATGGCCGGACCTGATCACGCAGCAGCACGGCAGGATCCAGCATCCCGACCTGCGGTCCCTTCACCTCACGGCGTGGATGCTGCATGGCTGAACCCATCGGAGCTGCGATGTTCCAGCCCGGTCCAGCACGTTCTGCTGAGCAGTAGGAAACCCTCCACCAGGTCCACCTACACAGCTAAGTGGAAACGTTTTTCCTTGTGGTGTGGCACTCGGGGCCTTGACCCCTTGCAGGTGCCGGTTCACACCATACTGGACTACCTCCTCTCACTAAAGGAGCAGGGTCTGGCTCTCTCGTCGCTAAAGGTCCACCTAGCGGCAATTTCAGCTTTTCACCCCCGGGACGGGGCGGGTTCTGTTTTCTCCAACCCCATGGTCACTAGGTTCCTTAAGGGGTTAGAACGGCTACACCCGCCGGTGCGCCGCCCGGTCCCTACATGGGACCTCAACCTAGTCATTACC
Source organism: Chelydra serpentina (assembly GCA_037349315.1). NCBI lineage: Eukaryota > Metazoa > Chordata > Testudines > Chelydridae > Chelydra > Chelydra serpentina. The sequence goes on from JBAIAC010000048.1 coordinate 27,355,196, forward strand.
AGGCTCATGGGTGCCCCATTCGAGCCCATGGCCACTTGTTCCATGCTGTATCTCTCATGGAAAACGGCCTTTCTAGTAGCCATCACCTCGGCTAGACGCGTCTCTGAGCTCAGAGCGCTTACTTCGGAACCACCTTATACGGTGTTCCATAAGGATAAAGTACAGCTCAGGCCACACCCGGCTTTCCTGCCCAAGGTAGTGTCGGCCTTCCATATTAACCAAGACATTTTTCTACCTGTCTTTTATCCTAAGCCCCATGCCTCCAGGAAGGAGCAGCAACTCCATTCCCTGGATGTCCGGAGAGCCCTCGCCTTCTACATCGAGAGGACAAAGCCCTTCCGGAAGTCGACCCAGCTGTTCATCGCCGTGGCGGACCGGATGAAAGGCCTTCCCGTCTCTTCCCAGCGCATCTCGTCATGGATCACCTCGTGCATCCGCACATGCTATGACTTGGCAGGTGTCCCCACCATGCACACTACGGCCCACTCTACCCGAGCTCAGGCCTCGTCGTCTGCCTTCCTGGCACACATACCTATACAAGACATTTGTAGGGCCGCGACATGGTCGTCAGTACACACTTTTGCCTCGCACTATGCCATAGTGCAACATTCTAGAGACGACGCCGCTTTTGGTTCGGCGGTCCTAAACTCTGCTGTATCACAATCCGACCCCGCCTCCTAGGAATGGCTTGGGAGTCACCTAACTGGAATACATATGAGCAAGCACTCGAAGAAGAAAACACGGTTACTCACCGTAGTAAATAGTGTTCTTCGAGATGTGTTGCTCATATGTATTCCAAACCCGCCCCCCTTCCCCACTGTCGGAGTAGCCGGCAAGAAGGAACTGAGGGGGCGATGGGCCGGCTGCAGTATATATCGGGGCACCTAACGGCGCCACTCCAGGGGGCGCCAGCCGGCCCACCGAGTGTTGCTAGGGTAAAAATCTTCCGACGATCGTGCACGCCGCGCGCGCACACCTAACTGGAATACATATGAGCAACACATCTCGAAGAACACTATTTACTACGGTGAGTAACCGTGTTTTCATGATTCTGTATTTCTGATGTAAATAGTCTTCAACCCTGAGCATGAAGGGACACCACATTTGTGTGGAACCTTGAGACTAAAATGAGTGACATCCCTAGAGAAGAGGGATGGCTGAGAAGTGTGGTCAATACTGTTGTCCATGGACATTATTCAAGAAAGAAATGGCGGCTCAGAAGCTTTATGTTTTTTGCTTTTTTTGTTTTCAAATCCAGTGCAGCATTAGACTTTTGGCCTTAAAGTTTTCTACAGCTAAAAAAAAATAAAGGTGCTTCTATTGCATTTCTGTGAGGCAATGGTGCCATTCATTGGTTGCTTTAGGTAACAGCAGATGCACATTCCTTAGCATGTAGGACTATCCCAGAAGACTTATTCCAGGTTCTGTTTTGAATTTCAAGTGAAAGTTTCAAGACTGATTATTGCATTTCTTTTTTAAAAGCGCTTTTAAGTCTGGTCTCATGTGGAAAATAATGTTTGTGCTAGAAAAACATGGATAATATATTTGTTTCTACAAGTCAAATATGTGACAGGCAATATGAAAACACTTCGTAAGTTTGAGTGCAAGGCATATTCACTTTACTACTTTTATTTTTCCTCCTGTGTGTGTCTGCAGATGACATGGCTGTATACAATTTGGTCCAGCACCTCGCATTAAAATGAAATTTGCAAATGCACACCAATTTCTAGAGGCACATGGAGAAGACACTTGGATTTTCTCTTAACAGTGATTAAAAGACCATGCTAAACTTCTTTTGTTTATCTGCTCAGGGTTCTCTTAATTGGAGTGTGCTGTGAAGGGTCTGGTATACCTCATGCTAAGGACTATATTCCGATCTCAGTTGAAATGGTAAATATGGATTAACTCCACTAAGGTAAATGGAGTAACTCCAGACTTACCGCAGCACAACAGAGATCAGAATTTTGCCTTAAATGTGCATGTGTACTGTATGAGATCTATGACTTCAACACAAGAAATGTTAAACAATCCAGCAGGTGAATAACTCTTCTGCTTGATCAAAACGGCCTGATTTTATTTTTTAAAATTGTGCTTGCATAAGTGGAATTGAACTGAAGAGGCCATAGTCATGTGACCTCTTTGCGGGGAGAGGGACTGAATTCATGTAAGCTAGCAAATGGTGGTTGAGCAGGGTGAAGAGGGAGTCTGCCAAAGGGAGTGTTAGGACTGGGAGGTCATGGTCAGGTCTGTTTTGATGGGTTCATCTTGGATCCGTCAGCTTTCTGCAGTATGGGTGGTAACTGAGTTCCCCTGAGCAATTCTAGTTGGAGTCATCTTTTGACAGGTGGACTTATGTTTGAGTCCAGCCAATTTCATTTTTTTTATTCTAGGAGTGTCCACATTTTCCTGTTTTTCCTTTATTCACATAGATGCTTATCGGAGATCTTCCTTTTGACAGCTCTTCTATACAAATTCTAAAGAAGATACAGAGAAGGAAAGTGCTTATAATAAGATGAGATATTAGAGGTGGATTTGTACAAAGATGTAACAATTTCCATGGTCTTTGTATCAAAACAGCATTCTAATAGCTTAGAATCCCAACAGTCTTTGTGTGGCAATTGAGAAATAACATATCCATATTCTCCGATGCTTGGTTGGTGGGTCTTGGTCATATGCTCAGGGTCTAATTCAGGGGATCCCAAACTTTTGGCATGCATGACCCCATTTTGAGACGTACTGTTTCCTGTGACTCCAGGCAGCAACAAATCAACATAGTGACCAAAGAATTTACACGTTAAGTACGTTATTTAATGTCGTCTAATGTGATACATGGATTTGTGTGTTGCAACGCAGCTTCTCAAAAGTCCAGTGCACATCTAATCTCTGATATCAACAGTACATTGATACCAAGACTTGATGGAAAAAAGTGTGCTGAATCCAGCTTCACACAAGTACATGCTCATGAATGGCTCCATCAGTTTCAAGGCTTGTGTTGAGAGTGCAAGATATTCATTCTTTATAGTGAATCAGAACTCTGGGAGAAAAAGTTAGGTAGATGTTTCTTGCAAGAATTGATTGCAGGAAATTTCGATGAGCTGCTCGATTTCAGCTGCTGGCCAATCCATGGCATCAGTCTTACACTTAAAGGGATTTTGCACCCAATCATACTTTGTCATGTCCAACTTTGGTGGGGAGAGAGGATGCAAACTGTTCCTCCAGCTGGCTGAGATCACCTGTGTGGGAGGCTGAATAACTTCTTTGTCAGCCAGGAATTTGCAAGGCTGTGGGAAGGATTCAGAGTTTGTCTTCAATAGATTATTCTTCCAGAAAACAATTTTCTTCATGAAGTCTGTGATTTGATCACTCGTCTGAAACATGTGGGTGTTCTTTCCTTGAAGACTTGTATTCAGTTTCCCAGATATCTGACATAGGCAAGAAGGCATAGGCATTGACTTGTACTTTTCACCGGGGATATTCCACACCCCTCCCTAAGGCCATGCCCCCCACTCCGTCCCCTCCCCGAAGTCCCCTGCCTGCCACTTGCTGATCTCTGCCCTCCCCTAAGCCCATCCCCCATCTGCCAGACAGCTGATCAGTGGCCCCACCGATCAGCTGTTTGGGCGGAGCCCTGCCAAACAGCTGTGACTGGTGGGTGCTGAGCACCCACAATTTTTTCTCATGGGTGCTCCAGCCCCAGAGCACCCACAGAGTCAGCACCTATGCAAGAAGGCACATCTTCCTGTGGCCACATAGAAAATCAATGAAGTCTACAAAATGGCTGCCTCTGCGTAGTGTGACCTTGACTTCAAGTCACCCAAAGTACTTTACTTTATAAACAATTAAATATATACTGGTAGTGCTATTCATTTATATAAGGTTACAAAGACAATCACTGTGTACCAACAATAGGTGCAAGATTAAAGACTATTGATGTGAGTATCCAGCATGTCCACCTGAGAACAGAATTTGGCCCTTAGAGTCAATGTTAAACATAAATATTACTGTTAAACTGTGGCACATACTGGTTTAGTCTCCTGAGGGCTGTAATATTTTAGTCTAATTCAGGTTATTTGAGGTCAATACAGAGGTAGCTCGATGGGATTTAGTGGTCTGATATGCAGGGGATCAGACTACATGATCTGGTGGCCCCTTCTGACCTTCCCCTTACAGGCAGAGTTTGTCTACACTTGAGCTGGAGGTGTAAAGTCTAGTTTGGGTCGGCATCCGTGCGCTAACTTTGATTGAGCTAGTTGGAGGGCCAGATTTCCAATTAGGCACAGTAGGTGTGTGCCTAGGGTTGCCTTATCTCTTTAAAATTGTGTGCAACACGAAGGTCAGCTGTAGGCAGGGGGTGGGAGCGCTGAAGATGCTGTGCCTAGGGGTGTATAAGGTGTAAATCTGGCCCTGGCTAGTTGGCTAAAAAATAGAAGTGTAGTTGTGGCCTATGCTAGCCAACGAATACGATTCCGCCCGGGACCTGAAGTGCATTCTCAGGCAGCTATCCTGTGCCACAGTGGATACTCTATTTTTAGCTCAATCTAACTTAGCATGCCTACATCTACCTGAGCCAGAAATGAAACTTCCAGCTTGTGTAGATGTACCCTATGACTCCTCACTGAGCAACACTGAATCAGGAGAGAGCTTGTCAAGGTTGGAAAACAAAAAAGATAGGCAGAGACTGAAAAAACAAAGGAAATGAGGGAGTTCTTAGTTGTGGTTGGTCAGATACATCTCATAAGTTATTTCTGTTTCCTGATTGAATGATTGTGCAGGCACTTCTAGCACAATTATTTGCATGTGCGAATTTATATTACTTTCCAAGAACAGTCACACACGCATTACAGATTCAGGCACAGAGATATCCGAGGCACATATGTGTGCATGTATTGCTATCATGCATGAGAACTAGGTTGTGGTGTCTCCCTTGGGGAAAATTTAAAATAGTATGTGTCACTTCCTGAATTTTAGACTATTTAAAAAAACATTTAAGCCCCCCAAAGTTTTTTTGACGAAAAGGTGAGGCTATCTGGGGTTTATTATGAAATCTGAACTAGAATATTTTGTCAGTGACAAAGTATTTTTCCTGAGATTTATAGAGGGGAGAAGAGTGGAAAAGAAACATCAATCAGAGGGAAAACAGATTGTGCAAAAGGGGGAAGTGTGGGGGAATAGACCAATAGCCAAAAAAGGAAGTAGAAAAGGCAAGTGAAGATAGAGAGAGCAGAGCAAAAAACCAGGAGAGGTCAAGTTAATTTTTTTAAATTGTTTTATGAAATTCTTGGTGCCAAATTGTTATAAAAAACATGCACAGTACAAAATGTTTGACATTGTATGTTGGATGTATGTTATATATGTGATATATTGTATAAGAATGTGTGTTAGGCTGAGTGGTACTTAGAAGACCTGGCAGTGAATAAGAGGTGAGCTGGGCACCCAGGGTTCCTGTCAAAGGTAGTTCCGAGGGTGTTTACATCTGGGGTCTCTGCTCAGGCAGTTAGAGCAGTGCCAGATGCGAAGTTCATATCCAGATCCAACCTCCCGCAAACATTGGGCACTGGTAATTTGGAGTTTGTTTCAGGCCATACTCTAGATCCTGGAATGATGGAGGGGATGGTCTGGTTGCTCCAGCCAGCCACTCGCAAGCTGGCTAGCGAACCATGCAACATGCTCTGGCCAGTGGTCAAACATTCTCCTCCTTCCTTCAGACAGGTCACCCACCTCATCAGCTGGCAGTGATGGGTGGTACTCACTGCAGAGGGGTGGTAGTGGTAAGGGCTGTCACTGCTGGGTGCTTTATAGCTCTAGGGCTGCTCTGTGAATGCAGATGGGTGGGACTGCTGGTCCATACGCACTGAATTTAGGATCAGTACTTGGTAAAAAGTTTACAGAGCCAGAAAGTACATTTGGACCTCAAAGCACCTATTAAAGCCTGCTTTTGCATAATTAACATGCAATATAAACAAATATTGAAGGAATAATGTAGGGCCCAATCCTACTGCACTTTCCCACGTTGACTAGTAGCACACTTCATGAGCAGTTCAAGTGACCAGATGTCCCGATTTTATAGGGACAGTCCTGATTTTTGGGTCTTTTTCTTATATAGGCTCCTACTACGCCCCACCCCCTGTCCCGATTTTTCACACTTGCTGTCTGGTCACCATATGAGCAGTCACACTGAAACGGAAAGCGTTTGTGAAGCAAGATACTCGTTGAATGTTTGTTATGCAAAATCACAATAGTTTCATAAAATTGAAAAGTTAGACACCATCAGTTTGAAATCCAGTCAGTGCAAAAACTGAACTATAAGCAGTCTGCAGTACGACACCCACCCCAGACGTCCCCTGCTGGTTATTAGATTAATAGATCCTAAGGTCAGAAGGGACCATTATGACCATCTAGTCTGACCTCCGGCCCTGAAAGGAGTTCTGATTAGGCACGTTTCTGGGGTGCCAGCGTTCTAGGGACACCTTACCTCTCTAAAACTGTTTGCAACACGAAGGTCACCTGTAGGCACTGGATGGGGGTGCTGAAGATGCTGCACCTAAGGGCACATAAGGTGTAATCTGGCCCTGCCTCCTGTACAACACAGGCTATCAAGAGCCTCCCCCAATAACTTCTGCACCAAGTCCACAGCTCCTGGCTGAGTAATAGCCTATCTTTAGGAAGGAATCCAGTCTGAAGATTTCAAATGATGGAGAATCCACCACATTCCTAGGTAAGTTGTTCCAATGGATAATTACCTTCAATGTTTAATATTTGTTTTATTTCTAGTCTAAATTTGTCAAGCTTCAGCTTTCAATTATTGGGTCGTGTTAGGCCTTTTCCTGCTTGATAAAAGAGCCATCTTCTATAAATCTCTTTCCCCATATGGGTACTTGTAGACAGTGATCATCATCTCTTAAAATTCTCATGCATAAACTCACTATATCAAGCTTCTTAAGTCTTTCACTAAAGGTATGTTTTGCAAAACTTAGATCATGCTGTAACTTTTCTGAACCCTTTCTAAAACTTTATGGTTTTACAATGATAGTTTCTCTCTCTTTTTTTTATGCACATTTTCTCTTCATTGTCAAGTGAGACCCACACACAAAGATGTGGAAGGGGCCAAAGTACTGTCCAATGTACAAAGAAAACAAATGGAAAAATTAGTTTGCTATGACTGAAAAAGATTTTTCTCTAATCAGATAATATTAGTAAAACAAAAATCTATTGGTTAAATTTAGACCGAGAATTGATATTTTAAGTTGATTTTGTCCCTTTACCATTTGTCCTATAGGTGACTCTTGCGCCCAGGAAAGTTATTAGAGATCATTGTGGTCCCATGTCCATGCTGCTTGTGCATCATAAACTGCTTCCACACACAGGTGGACCTGCAGTGGCCCAATGAACTTAAGAGGATTTCATTCCCTTTTTTCTTGTATGTAAAAACATTTTCTCACTTCATTGTACAGTTGCGGCTTCTCTGGAAAATGAAAACATCTTATGTTTGAATACTGAAAGTACATGCTTTGAAACAGTATTCACTTTTGTTTCTAGCTTTAATAGTTGCCTAGATAATGGCTGGTAAAATTAGATTGGATTTGAAGTGGGAATGAACAAGGCAAGATGATGCCTGATCTGATTTTTAAGGTCTTCTATCTCATGAACCACCAGAGCCAGCAAAACTGGAATTCCTCACTTTCTAATGGTCCCTAGCATTCACTTCTATCTGGTGGTTCATGAGATACTAAACTTTTTAAATGGTAGCTTTTCCTCCACCTTGGCAGAAACATAGGTCATTTTCAAGAGAAACCAGATACTTTCAGTGTCCCAAAAATCCCAGGCTAAGCCCATGTTTGTTGTATGGACAATAAGCCAGGGAAGAACTTGGCTCACTGTATTTCAGATGGAAGTCCTTCTGTTGCATCTCTGAGGGATGCTTAGGTGAAGTTAACAATACGCTGGCCAGTAATTTCACATAAGCTTTTCTTTGGGTTAGTTATGTACAGTGCATTTTACAAACTGTCAGACACAATGTTTATTTCTAACTACATTTTTCTATGACAGGTATGGAGGAGATGTTCACTGTTCATTCTGTCACCATATCGAAATGAGCTCACAATTACACCTCTGAGCATAATCATGAATTTGTCCCAAATAGAAATTTAACTTGCTTTTTAAAGAAAAATAGTGATCTGCCTGCAAAAACTGCATTTAATTTTTGCAAAAATATTAAGGTAATTACACAGCTTGCTTCCATTCCCCCTCCACAAAGCCACAAAACCAGATTTTTCAAGAGTTTGGTTGGCAGTGAGAATTTCTTTTAATATTTGGTGCTCTGGCCAACATTTTCTGCTTTCAGTTTAACAATAATATTTATGTTGTGACATTGAAGCTATGGGCCAAATTCTGTTCTCAGGTGCACATACTGGATAGTCATAGAAATCAAGAGTCTTTAATCTTGTACCTATTGTTAAGTACACACTGTCCTATCATCCTTATACAATGAATAGCACTACCAGTATATACCCTATAAACTTAAAATTAAGTACTTTGGAAGTGGAAAAGAGGTTATATCATCCCAAAGTGTATTCTCTATCTTACTGCTTGTGCAGCTATCTCAAGCCATCAGTGTTTACATGTATGTATTCTTTCTTCTTTGACTTGTATGCAAAAGCAACCCATTTTATTTTGTTACTTCAACTTTGCTAAGCACCATATTTACAGTACATCCAATCAATAAATAATGAATTCTGCATATAAAATTTAACAAATAGGATATTTTAACGTAACTCAATGGAATTTTTTTTTTCAACATTTTGCTGGCAGAGCCTTGCTTTTGATCTGGGAGTTGTTAAAAAACATGGTACCACAGATGAAAGGAGTTAGAAAATTCCATATCATAATGCAGTTAGATCAATAATTCATGGAGCAGGTAATTCACAATGACTTGTCAGTCCTTTGATTGCACAGGGTTTATGGCTATTAGCAGTTTCCCCTTTCAAATTTGTATTCTTCCATACTTCCTTTCTAACCTCTTTTCCATCATTTATGGTCCAATTTGGTAGTGAAAAAACATAACTGCTGCTCTAGTGCATGGCTGTCATTCAAACCCCAATGCGTTACTGAGCAGTTTGACATTTGTGACTATGGAGGGGAAAAAAACATTAAGCAGGTGTACAGAACACTAACCAGGTCCCTTAAACAATGCTTTATGGGATTCACAACTTGCCTCTAGGCTATAAACCTGATTCTGTCTCAATTTAACAATACAGATTTCATCTTAATATTTTACACTCCCAAGCACAATTTGCATTGGGCTGTAGTTTAAATATCAGCCAGCACAATGTTTTCATATTAGATCTCATTTGAACAAATGGAGGGGGAAAGTTTTATGATAGAATAGCCTGGAATTTAATTGAAAGGTGTTGTTTGAAGTTAATAATTATCACTGCTAATTTTAAAGTAGATACACTGCTGCGAATCAGTATGATTAGTAAGATTTTGGCCCTAAAGATTTTCTAGCAGACATATAAAGGAGTAAGATGCAAAACTAAAATAAGCTGGAATAAATGTTTGTTTCTGCTTAATCACTTAGTCATCTGCTGTACAGGTGTGCACATATAGCACTTTCTTTCCATCACATCTACCAGGTTTCTGTGAATCAATGCTGTAGCTTTAGAACTGTAGGGACAGGGCTGGCTCTAACATTTTCGCCGCCCCAAGCGAAAAAACAAACAAACCCCAAGCGCCGCCCCACTGAAACAAAAAAAACAAGCCCCCCCCAACACCCGTGGAAACAACGCCCCCCCCCCCCAGCACCTCTCCCGGCCGCAGGAGCGCCGCGGGGAGGGCGGCATGCCTGCCCACGGCCCCGCTCTCCCCTGGCCGGAGGAGCACTGCGGGGAGGGCGGCATGCCTGCCTGCCGCCCCGCTGCCCCGGCAGGGAGGGCCGCATGCCTGTGGCCCTGCTCCCCCGGCGGGGCGCCGGCGGGGAAGAGCGCCGCCCCCCTGCGGCTTGCCGCCCCAGGCACACGCTTGCTGCGCTGATGCCTGGAGCCACCCCTGTGTAGGGAGATAAGTACAGCTGACCAAATAATATCAAGTAAATGAATTACGTGAAGTTATTGATTTGCCCTTTAAAGATGAATATCATGTTCAGGTTACTGGATAATAAAAGAGAATCTAATAAAAGAGAATTTTAAATATAAAACTGGGAATGGAGGAATAGAAATTGTGACTCTGAACACTTTACAGTTGATGTGCTAATTTAACATTTTTGTTATATAGTATGCTTGTTCTGTTTTGTGTAATATTTTAATCTTATTTTTGGATGACTTCTTAGCCCTTACAATGAGAAAATCCATTAGATCCATGAGAAAATAATGTGATGTAGGGAATACCATTTTGAGAGTTTCATGCATATATCTGGATTGTGATTAGTCAAATTCTCAATCTTGTTAGTTGGGGAATATTCAGAAATATGAGCACTAGTCAGGTAAATATGAAGTCTGATGCGGGAAAAGAATGAGGAAGATTAGAAGTATGGCAAAAGTAGGCAGACAAAAGAGTAGAACTGTGATTATTTTATTAAATGAGGTGTACTCGCATTCTTTAGGAGATCCTGGGTGAGAAGAGCTCTGCAAACGCAGAGCAAAAAGCAGCATTCACTGAAAATGTTCAGAAAGTGAGCAGTGACAGCAGCATCAAAAGAGAAGGCAGAGAGGAGAAGAACATGACGATCTGCCTTGCCCTTTTTGTGCCTGACGGGAAATGAGTCGGGAAATGAAAGGAGATGTCCTTTCATTTCTGTGGGTTTTAGATCAGGTCCAGTATGAGTGTCCATATTCTTCATGAAATGGCATAGAGATTTAGACAGCCCTAGCGTAGACTCTGAAACATTTCTGAACTCTGCTGGGTATGTTTGTTGCTACCCCCCCGCTCCCCAGTAGCATATTGTACACACATGAGTTATTTTTTTTTAATAAGGAAAGAGTCTGTAAGTTTGTTGCTAAAAATCCATCGTTCACTGTCCAAACATGGATACTGCCTACTCCCTCTCAAGGAATCTGTATAATGTAATCTAATGCACATTTCTTGTACAGTAACTCCTCACTTAATGTTGTATTTATGTTCCTGAAAAATGGGACTTTAAGTGAAACGATGTTAAATGGATCCAATTTCCCCATAAGAATTAATGTAAATAAGGGGGTTAGGTTCCAGGGAATTTTTTATCATCAGACAAAAGTCTCTCTATTGATCGATCTATCTATAATATACACACACACACTATAAGTTTTAAACAACTGAATTCTGGTACACAGCGATGATGATAGTGAAGCTTGGTTGAGGTGGAGGAGTCAGAGGGTGGTAATTTCCCAGGGAATGGGATGTAGGTACACAAAGTGATTGTATTATTGTATAAAAAGCTTTCAAGCCTTCTAAAAGAGTGTTAAATGAACTAGCACTCCACTGAGCCCTCAAGGGTTAGCGCTCTCACTCTACAAGCCAGCAGGAAAGATGTGTTTCAGAGACAGAGATGCGTATTTCCAATTAGGTATTAAGAGTGGGGTCAGAAGTACACTGCCTTGTTAATTAGATCAGCAAGCCCCGCAGCTGAAGTTTCTGCTTAAGACAGCAGCTCCCTCTATCGTGTGTCCCCCCTGCTCTGTAGAAGATAGGGTAAGCAATGTGCAGGGGGACATTAAGCCCCCCTTTTCTTCCCCTCCCCCCCACAGCAAGCAGGCAGGAGTCTCGGAGAGCAGCACATGGCAGTGGAGGAAGAGACAGCTGAACTGCCATTGATAGCCGGCAAACGACATTAGAAGGGAGCATTTCACAACTGTAAACGAGCATGTTCCCTAATTGATCAGCAATGTAAGAACGAAACAACGTTAACTGGGATGACTTTAAGTGAGGAGTTACTGTATGTCTTCCACCCACCCATATTACGTTCTCAGCCTGAAGCCTTACAGTTTAGTCTCCTTTCTTCTCTCATTTCTCCTTGCAATATCTTTCTCCCTCTGAATACTATACACCTCTGTGCTCTGAGAGCTCTTGTTGGGCTAGCCACCCACTCAACTTTGTTCTGGGGTCTTGTCTGAATATTTCAGAAACTGAGCTCTCTCTTGGTACGCTGATCCTCATCTTGTACAAGGGTCATTCTACATTTACAGTGCCACAGTCAGTCTGCTAATTGCTTAAGAGACTAACAAACCCCATGACATTGTGTGGTCTCCTCATTTGAGTTCCGTTTCCAGTTAAGGGTCAATCAGCTCACTAACTGCTATTATTAGATGTTAAAACTGTAAGCTCTTCTGTGCAGGGACCACTTCTTATCATGAGTTTGTATGTTGATTAGTATAATGGGAGGCTCTATTCCTGATTGGGTCTATTGAGCAATACTACAATATAAATAAATTAGAGGAGGCTCTAGCATTCCTAACTCCTTGCCATACTCTGCTCTACATGCCCATTCAGGTTTAACAGTGACATCTTCTGTGCAGAAAAAAATCTTGTAAAGAAAATTATCAGAATTCACGGGGCTCCCCAACCATCTGTCTAGTCTGGTGCACAGAAGAGTTGTGAATAAGGAACTGTCCAAATGAACTCTCTTAGGTAGTGTACAGTGATTAATTCAGACTGCCCTGCCCTGCTAAGAACTCTGTTTGATTGATGTTATGAATGTATTATGTTCTCCAGGGATAAGAGAGAGATGATTTCTAGGGGGGGGCGTGGGAAATCAACAAATGTTAAACTCTACTGACCTGTATACATCACTTTATAGTTGTACATATTCAGGATTTTCTTTACAAGAGAAAGATACATATGGCCTCCATCAAGTTACTGTGTTAAATTAGTGTAATGCAGGTTCTTACATCATTAAAAAATGAAAACTAGGATTCTTTACCTCTTAGCCCAGTTTCAGCCTTTGAGTGGCATAGCACATTTTTACTAGCATGACTTTTTGAATCTGAATCTAAACTTTCTAGATCCGCTTTCCTGCATCAGGCCAGAATTTGCTCTGACTAAAAAGACAAGAGAGTAAATGCTGACCTGAATTAAATCCACTTTTACCCAGTTGTTTCTGGTGCTTCAAGTGGCCATTTGATAAGACATTGTAATAGTAACGTTGACTATAACTCTGTTACAAAATGAAAACCAACGTAGAAACAAGCTCAGAACACATTTTATGCTTGGATTAAAAGAGCAATTATACATTTTTAATAGGAATAATTTAAATTCTTTCTTCAAAATCTTTTCTGAATGTTAGACTCAATCATCTCCTAGGTCTCAGCTTTAATATATATACAAAAAAGTAAAATGGGAGAACTAAACTTCTGTTTAGCATATTTGGCTGCTCCTATCAGGTAGTTGGGTTTAAAATGTTTGGGCAGAAAACCAATAATTTGATTTACAGATTACAGTGATGTCCAGTTTCCTATACATTTTTGCAAAGTGGAACAATGACATTCTAACAACAAACCTCTTATTAGTCTTCCACCCGTTTTTGAGTCCCCTTCAGACAGTTCATGTATAGATCTTTCCACAGTCCATTAAAAAGTATCTTGGCCATATACCTAACTAGCCACAGGACATCTGTTACAAAATATTACAAACACACCAACATTCTACCTTCCTGGAGGGAAGAGGATAGGAATCTCAGGACTGAAATGCAGCATTTCCAACGTTTTATGATATTTTACATAGGTGCCAGACAGTGACATCATATCTACCATGTGTCCCATCCCTTTATGACTGTAACTTCACTGCATAGTGGAAATGCTGCAGGAGGATGATTGATTTAAACTTTTACCAGCACTGTAGTAAAGCAGAGGTAACAAATGGTGTTATTGCTGAAGCTGGTGAAAAAATATTTGTAGTCATGGTTGTAGTTGAAGCCAAACTCCAAGGCACTGAACTGTAACCTAAAGAGAACCCAAACTTTTCCATGTTCATACATTTTTGTTTATTTTGTTTTAAACATGACTGAGTAGTTTTTTGATCATTTAACTGCAGCTTGAATGCTTAACAGTCCTGAGGGTCTACAGGAAAACAAAAATAGGAACAACGCATCAGTGATTTTAAATACAAATACATTTGCCGCATACCTCGTCTAACTGCAGCCTTTGCTCATACTTTTACATTCCCTAGTACAAATTTCTCAAGGTCATTGACATAGATGTATGTTAATGTGAGCATGAATTAAGTGGCCAGGTAAATGGTTTTTACCTGCATTGTATAGATGCAGTACTGCAGACACTCATAAATAAGGCTGAAAAATCAAATCCGTCTATAATGTGCTTACTCTGAGCTGCACACTCCGAGCCAAATCCTTATCCCACTGAAGTTAGTGCCAGACCTCTCATTGACTTCAGTGGGATCAGAATTTGGGCCAGTTGTAATGGGGATGCATTTTTTCTCTCTAAATAACTGGTGTGTGGAGGGAACCGTAATGTGACCTCACAGTTTTTGCCCTTACAGAATGAATAACTGGACACACTGTTCTTTTTTCACTTCCACTTCTCAACCACTGGCCAAAAATATTGCTGTGCGCCGTTAACCACCTGGCACGTGCAGCTTCTGAATTAGGGCTGGCTGGAAAACAACAGTTCTGTTTCCCAACAACTCACCGTTTTGAAATTTTTCATTCCAATGTGGAACAAAAATGTGACCTTTCCAAGTTTATCACAAGGGGGACGGGGAAGGGAGATACCTCTTCCCCCTAACAACCAGAGTGCTGGGACACTTGCCTGGAAGATGGAAGACCCAAGTCGAAGTTCTGCTGTGCCAGTTTTGGAGCAGGGATTTTTACCTCCCAGGCAAATGTCCTAACCACCAAGCTATTAGCTAGTCTCCTTACTCTTGTTTTGATCAGAAATTCTACTGAGAACCTGAGAAACCTTCCCGGTGACACTTTCGTGGAAAGCAAAACATTTCTGCAAAACGCTTAATTTGACAGGGTGAGATGGGAGTTTTGGTCAAAAAAATAAAATAAAAAATGACCAGCTCTACTCAGAAGTGGCTGCATTTCAATTTTGGGTAAAGCACACCCTACATCCAAGGTCTAGTTTTCAAAATTATTGAGCATCCCGAACTCCAATAAAAGTCAATAACGGCTTCAGTTGCTCAGCATCTTTGATAATCATAAACACTACACCTAATGGTTTCTTTGGGAAGAATGGAACTATACAGTATACAAAAGTTAAATTGTTATTAATAATACTAAATAGCAATGAAGTTCCTACTGAAGAAAGTAGATGGAGTGCCAGATAGTTTTGAAAGAAATAGTGCAATTTGTAAAATAAAGCTTTTAATTAAGCACTTTAGGTCATCTCAACTTTATAAGAAAAGCTGCCTCAAACCATCTTTTTAATAATGCTACAAAATGTTGTGTGTTCAAAATCAACATAAACACCCAACAATGATGTTAAAGTTAAGGATCTGACTTTTTTTTAACCTCAAAAGCAAAAAAGCTTCAGCCTATGTTCATAAATGAAATATTGATAAATTCTTAATTCTAGTGAAGCCAGTGATTACTGCCATAAAGGAAAAATATCTATTACAATAAGGCTACATTCCACATACTTCTTGATTTTTATAAGTCTTAGATTAAACCAGGATCTTTTTCTTGTGTTTATCAACAGCATTTTATTTTTTAAAAAAGTAAGTGAACTTGGAATACCACAAACCAATCAATAAAGTTTAAAAGCCCCAGTGAATCTAACCCATAACAGGTCCTTGTTTGGAGAACATGCTCAAGAAACACATGTGCCTTTAAGAGGTCTTGAAAGAATTTACACCCATGGACCATTACCATTTCCAAACACCCTGCAGCTTTACCAGCACAACATGTGCTGACTGTATATCACCATGACCCTTTCACTAAAGCTCTTTTGACTGGAGTGCTTTTAATACCCACTTTCTCAGCTGAGCTCAGGAGTGATTTGTTTTACATGCCACATTAATCCTTTCCACATTTTCTGGATGAGGCAACCACAATTCCACTTGTGAGGTGTTTCTAAAACATAGTTATAGGAATAAAGCAGCAGGATCCCAGACTTGACAACTTCCCTCCAGGCAGCTGACAAACTGGGCTATCGTGACTGGGTTTAGCTTTTTAAAACTAGCATTTGTGCCCAGCAGTCAGGGTGGGCTGGTCTCAGTGGCTAGTAGGAGGCCCAATTATTGTTGGCAATTCAGTCACAATTAAAACCCTGCAGGGATCTTCATAGATTTAATGTCCAGTGAATTCTGATTAAGATTAATAAAATCAAATTCGTATTTTATATGCTTAAGATGAAATGCAATAGGGAGAAGCAGAACTGAAAATATAAATAGCAGCTCAGTAAAATCCAAGAAGTTTATGCCTCACACCTTCATGATGGTAGGAAAAGAGATTTTTATAAATGGGCAATTAGTGTTCAGTGTACTGGCTTTTATGATGTGGTAATTTTACAGTTTTCACTTTAAAGACAGACACAAAAAATCAAAGACCAAATGAATTTCTGTTGTATGCATTTATGAGCTTTCTGCATTTATAATGTTAGCTTAATGTTACCAAGGTAGCATTCTGAAAATTTATTGTTGTCAACAAGGCTAACAGAGTGGACCAACCAATTATAAAACTGTTTTTACATGTCAGCGCTGTACTCATTTTATTAACAAGTTAGTATTATACTCCATTTTTTTGTGTTAAATCTAACTGTACAAGCAGCTGGAGGATTAAAATTATGTTTCTATCCAATTCTAATTTATTGCTCTTTCCCCGTAAATTTTACTTGTAAGCTCAATCGTCTGAACTGAGCTATAAATTTGAGCAAGGAAAGTCTCATATATAACTTCATTCAGAAATTTCAAGCATAAACCAAATTGCATTGCATTCTACACTATCTTCATGGCAAGTAATGTAAACAAAATGAAAAAATTGCTGGCCTAATCAAGGCTTTACTCTTTTCTTGGTGGATTTTATTATCATACATTGGCCTATTCAACATAAAGTCAAAAGAAATGCAGCCTCATTATCAGGAAGACATCAGAATGCATCCACTTATATTGTTATGCCAAGTGGCACCATTTGGTGCTATTAGAGTCTTCCAAGTTCTTCTTCTTAGTATGTAGGCCAATGTTCTGTCTTGGGAGAACATGTGCTGTTGTTAGTTTTGGCTATGCAAGGTTTTGTGTGTTGACAGGAGAATTTGCTCTGTACCTTGCTCTGAATAGAGTCAATTTTTGAAGCAGAATTGCACCCTAGGATCTAGGTACTGGTGATGAGCTGAGATTCCTGAAAGTAGGGATTGTCTGCATGCTGTCTGACCACCTTTGTTCTGGGGCTGGTGTTTTATGTCTAAGTGAAATGAATTACACTTAGAATATAGCCAGACTTCATGCAACTGACTTCTCTTTCACTGAGAAACTGACCTGCAAGAGCACAGATATCTGCTACTGCTCAGCAGAGGGGCAAAAATACTTTGTAAATCAATTCAATTTTTTAATTTACTGTCTAGAACATTTATTGGTCTGATTTTTTATTTTTCAGAGGCACTGATCACCTGCCTATTCCATTCAAATCAATGGGAACTAGCATCCCTAAAAATCAGGCCTTTGTGACCTGGTCCAATGCCCATTGAAGTCAGTGGGAGTCTTCCCACTGGCTTTGGTGGACACTAGATCGATCCATTAATAGCAGCATCATTTTACTACATTTCCCCACCCCCCACAATTAATTGCGTGTAAGACGGAGGAATAGTTCAGCAGAAAAGAAACTTGCAAACTCTCTTCCTCAGATTTATTCCTGCGGGTTTAAAAGTCATGTTTCCAGTAAGTAGATAAAATAGTTTAGCATAAACAGAAAAAGTACTCATTCCTAGGAGTGTAGCACCATCTGTTCCTAAAGACATTCTTCCTACTTTGTCTAACAAGCAGTCCACTTCTTATCTACCTTTTCCTAAGCCCCTGTGTGTGAGTCAAGGGGAAGCTGAACTGCAGTTAACGCCCTGTTCACTAGAGAACCGAGAAGGCAGAAACTTTTAAACAGTTTTAAAAACCTTCAGGGCAAAATTGTGGCTGCCCCTATGCAGGTGTGATGTGGGGGTTAGAGGGCAGGGAGTCATTACATACACATGTGCATACGCACGCACACACAAATGCACATGGAGTTTGTGCACCAGAGTGTTCGCGGCAGCCAGAATGTGACTGTTCTGTCTGGGTGAAATTCACCCTAGAGGGCCAGCAAAAGCCCTATGAGACACTCAAGCCCTACATAAACTCTCTTTCCAGAACTTAAATAGCACCCAGATCTTGTGTTAGGCCTCTGAGTGCAAGGAGGGTGCTGGATAGTGTGGCCAACTGTGCTCAACACCCCAAAGAAGACATGACTATCTACCATAGGAGCATTATTAGGGTCCTGCTATCTGTGTGTGTGCTAGATGTCAAGAGGAGCGAGCACATCGTGTGTATGGATTTGGGGGTGGGTTTTTTTTAAGGCTTGATCCTGTTCTATTTGAAATAAATCAATATTTTACCATTGAGCTCAGTGGCAGCAGAAGTAGGCCTTAGGTCCTCCAATTCAGCAAAAACCTTCAATAGGTCTTAAGCAAAGCACAAGCTTAAGAATAAGCACCTACCTATGTGCTTTGCTGAACAGGGACGGACTTAAGCGTGTGCCTAAATGCTTTGCTGAATCAGGGCCTCAAAGGGTAGAAAGGCAACTGGTGAATGTGCTGATTTTGAGTCCTCTAGAGTTGCCATGTGTACAATTAGCTACTATAACTGCTTACACCCACTAAGCCCCTGGCTTATGAAGCCAGAATTTAGCTCTAATTTTTATTTATTTATTTTATTTATTTAAAAGACTCCACACACACAGCAGGAAAAGAAACGGATAGGTCCTTCCCATTAAAGTGATTTATAATAGCCTATATTATGATAAGACCACTTACTGTATATCATAGAAAATGAGTCATGGAAAATAGTGGACTGTAAATATCACACAGCCAAATAGCTTTTCAAGCCCCACAGTCAAGACTGTATGATACAAATGAAAAATATGTTTCCTTTTTAGCATTTTTTTTATCCAAAAGAATAGAAACATTTTAGAAAAGAATTTCTCTATAAAGAAAACAAACATATTTTCAGCTGACCCTGTATGCAAACTACTCTTTAGATATTATAGGCACTTATTGTATCTTTGTATTGTTTTCAGTAGCAATTTAAAAAAGCTTGCTAACTGTTTGTATCTGAAGGTAGAGATTTTGATTTTAAGTAAAACAATAGAAACAATCTTTTTATTTACAGAATTCAGATAGCTTTTGGCCACTTTTAGGCTCCCATCATACTGTGGAATTGTTTTATACCCTAGTGCAGAAATCAACTCCGCTGTATTTGGAGTTAGTATTTAGCTTGATCCACAAAAATTGCCTACTTCATTTTTTTTGCCTTTGGGCAATTTTTCAATCTTAGCTAAATCAAGTCCATAATGTATGCCTTCTGGCCAACATTCCAGGTAAATGAATAGCTTTTAAAGAAAAAATATGCTGTTTATTTCAAAAGCTTGACATTTTAAAAATACAAGTCCAGAATTGAATCCTTCAATAATTTTTCCATGCCTATATGTTGCAAGCAGCAAAATGTTACACAAATGAATACATCTGGGATTATTTTCAAGCTGTTATTTCCCACTAGGGAAAATATTTAGAAATAAGGCTCAATTTTTGTGCTGAAACTACAAAGAGGCCAGCCATCTTGATGCTTTTCCAGATTTTTTTAATGGTTTTCCTGATATTGTATGGTGACTTTACTGCTCTGTTTTGTATGGCCTTATATTCACCAATAGTAAGCATTTATGTTGGGCTTATTTCAGTGTACAAATCTGTTTTGTGGCATTTATGGCCTGAAGCTAATAAGGACATTCAGTATTTTCTTGTAAAACATGGGGCGGGGGGAGAACCTGTACCAGGAAAATAAAAGGGAAACCTTTTTAAAATTAAAAAACTGGCATAACCAAAGTCAGGGACAGCGGTACCTGATCCAAAGTCCATGTAACTCTGTAGATATCTTTCAATGGATTTCAGTTGGGGTTGGGCTCCAGATTAGGGGAGGTTTGGCTTTGTGTATGTACAAAAATAATAATAATACTTGGCTCTTATATAGTGTTACCCTCACAATATACATTGTTACAGGGTTACTCATTAGCAATAGTGCTTTTCATGCATAGATCTCAGGGATTTACAGAGTAGTGAAGTGACTGGCCCAAATGTCACAGAGTTGGGAACAGTACCCAGGTCTCTTGAGTCCCAGACTGGTGGGTCACACTGTCTCCACGCAAACCATATTTTCTACTTAACACCTAAGATTATTTTTAACATTTCAATTTAGATTTAAAACTATTAAAAAGGCACCTATCAAAGGCTCTGGGTACCCTAACTCCTTCATGAATGATATAGTGAAATCCAAACAGTGCTGACATGGTCATTCCAACAGGAACCTCAGCCAGCCTGACACTTACAGAAGCTAATTTCCTACCCCTTTATCACTGTGGCAAGCACACCCTCAGCCCTCTCCAAAACCCCTCTCTAACCGTTTTTGCAACATGCCCAGGAGGTCACAAAATTTGGGTTATTTTGGACAAGGGGAGGGAGCAAGTTCCAGAGTCTAGGAGCCCTCCGAGAATACCTTGCCAGCCATCCTCTCCCTCCCTTTTATAGTAAGGGGGATCTGGCTCCGGTTCCCCTGCTTACTGCAGCTGTGGCAGTCTGTCATGAAGACCGAGGTGGTCACCACATCACACATCATTAGCACTTCTTGGTGTGTTTCCTAGTCTAAATGTTTACAAGTAATAGCACTTATTTTTCAACAAAATCCTACATTATTGGCCCCATGATCTACAGTAACACTGTTGTTATGACTATAGAACATTGTAACATTTTTTTCATTTTAAAGTTATTTTGTTTTTTTAAAAAGAGAAAAAAAACAGGACAGTATATCTGAGAGTTGTATAATGCACTAGGCATTGTTAGCCAGTAGTTAATAACCAACTATCTCTGCTTTCCATTCCTACTTTTAGAGGCTTATTAGTAATGTTTAGACCCTTAACTACCACCACAAGTGTATAGCTGCAATGTAATGAATATGCCAGTTGCTTTCATGACCTCATGAGCAGAGCTCAAGGCGACAAGAAGATATGACCAGGACCCTGAAAGGCTTATTCCTTTATTGATTACTGTTCTCCTTTTCTTCTATATTAAAAATGTCATTCTTTCTGTCAGCTCTCAGAAATCTATTGACTTTCCAAATAACCAGTTCGGTTACTTAAATGGTGTATGAGAATTGTGCTGGCCTTATAAGGGAAAATATCACCTTTGCAGAACTGTTAGGAAGAATTGGATGGGGATGAGGACTTGAAGCTGTTCTGGGGGACTTCATCAGGCATGTTATTTGTCAGTTGGTGGTGCTAGTAGCGGAACATTACTAGAAGGCCCTATAAATAAATACTAGCGGCTGTTCTGCCTAAGGACGCACATGAATATCATTTCAGGGTCTGATCCAACTCATTTAAGTCTATGTGAGTCCTTCTATGGACTGCAATGGGAATTGGATCATGCCCTTAGTGGAAAGGGAGGTGCAGGTGGTCTGCTAAGAGCAGGATTTGTCCCTTGAAGTGGGATGAAGAGCTCAGCATTGAGCCTAGTGAATTACAGCTATGCTTACAAATAATATTACAATATTCTACAATAATGGTATTTTACTGTGGTTTCTATTAGGGTAATTACCTTAAAGTTTGTGATTGGCTTACTTAGTAGAAAGTGATGGTGACTGAATATATCAGAAGTTGTGATAAAGACAACCAGTATCCCAGAGTGTAAATACCAGATATTATTTGAATGATATTGTTGGTATTGTTTCTTCTAGGTTTGGAATGAACTTTAAAAATAGCAGGCAAGATTCTCAGTTAGTGTAACTCTGTTGATTTCAAAGAAGCTACCCAATTTATTCCAGCTGAAATTCTGGCCAATGAACCTTACTCAATGGCAGAACATCATACCTGTTGTTCTCAATGAATTGCCGCAAGCAAATTCCATTTGGCTAACCCAGTTTCATGGTTACATGAGATTGTTACATATTGAGCTCTGCCTCCTGATTATTTCTTTAGGGAGCTGCTTTACTTAGCAGTTATATCCTTCCCCCCCCAATCACTCACTGTCAACAGCTCCAGCAAGAGAATGCTTGGGTGAAAGGGCAGAATTCAAAGGAATACACCACGAATGTTCAAAGGGAGTGAGACCACAATCCCAGAGGCAAAAGATAATTTGAGATTTCATGCTAATGTGAAACAACAGAGAAACTCTGCCACGAAGATGCAAACAGTTCTTTGCAGTATTGGAAGATAGGTTAGGGCTTATCTATATCTCAGTTCATATTGCTTTGTTTTGCCCGTGTCAAACCAAACTGTCATGTCTTCTGTCTTTTAGTCCAAACAAACAAAAGACATTCTAATGGGTTTTATTGTGCTTTAAAAAAAAATTAAAAAAAAATCAGCTCCCAGAAATGGGAACAACTTTTAATTTTTCAGAGTATCTTCCTCTTCCTGATTCCACTTTGAAAAACTGGTTATGATTATCTCTTGCTACAGTAGAACCTCAGAGTTGTGAACCGACCAGTCAACCACACACCTCATTTGGAACTGAAAATACTCTATCAGGCAGCAGCAGAGACACCCCCCCCCCCCCCCGAAAAAGGCGAATACGGTACAGTGCTGTTAAACATAGACTACTAAAAAAAATAAAAGGAAAGCAGCATTTTTCTTCTGCATAGTAAAGTTTCAAAGCTGTATTAAGTCAACGTTCCGTTGTAAACTTTTGAAAGAACAACCATAACATTTTGTTCAGAGTTACAAACATTTCAGAATAAGAAAGAAAAACTTGTAGCACCTTAGAGACTAACAAATTTATTTCAGCATAAGCTTTCGTGGGTTAGTACCCACTTCATCGGATGCAGCATAAGCTTTCGTGGGTACTAACCCACGAAAGCTTATGCTGAAATAAATTTGTTAGTCTCTAAGGTGCTACAAGTTTTTCTTTCTTATTTTCATTTTGCTGACACAGACTAACACGGCTACTACACTTAAACATTTCAGAGTTACCCACAACCTCCATTCCCAAGGTGTTCATAACTCTGAGGTTCTATTGAATATGATATAATGCCATTGGAATTGACAGAGCTAAGAAGTCATTTTCTCCCTAGGCAGACTGATACCTAGATATTTCCATGGTCCCTGATTTGGTCAAATGAAATCTCTTTCAAGCCATCAGATGACTGACAGTTGCCCACAAATTAAACTTCAAGCAGCAATTCTTTAGCAAGTTATAAACCTGCAGCTTATTAATAAAAGTTTAATATACTTTTAATGAACAGCACTCTCTCAGATAAGCTGACTTTTTAATAGTTCAAGAAGGATTCATCAAATGTACAGTGGCGTTTTGACCCCCTATTCTACTACACTAATACATCAAAGTACAAATATTAAATCTAAATCTGTCCCTTGACAAAGTGGAAATACAGCAATTGTAATTGAATGCTTTCCATATAGCCTGCTTTGAAAATATCTTGGTTTCATATTGGTATTTTTTCATAAAATAAAGGCTTTGCATTTGGCATTTATGTGGCAGCAGGAGACCATTACCTGTGGTGATGTTCTTTTCCATTGACATTATTTCTTAATTATATCACTCTGAGCTCATCACTAGTACAGGATCATGGGTTTGTGGTTTTTAAAGCCCTGTCTACATATTGCTTCAGCATCTAATACCAAGGAGGTGTTATAAAATTTGAAGTTTCTGCTTCCTTTAAAAAAAAATACTTTGGACCGCATGACTGCTTTAAAAGGTATCAACAAAAGTGCCTGCCTTTTCTTTGAAGTCATTTTTCTGTGGAAATCAGTCCCTGACCAAAAGGTTTCAAAAGATTAAACTGTGCTTATTTTATGACTTTCTAAAAGAGCAGGGTTAAATGCTGGGCTAGCTGCCAGCCAGCAAACAGCACCCATACTTTCATGTTCAGCAGCCAGACACCTCTACAACAGTTATTGCTGAGCATGTCTGTGTCACTCTGGACAACAGAGAGATTTCAGAGTTTGAATAGTTTGAAGGAGTGCTAATGAAAAGATATTTTATAAATGTGCCACAAATATAATGCATTTCAGAGTGAGAAAGGTGACTTTGCAATGAGATCTTTGTAGGCAAATTAGATATTTGAAATTCTCTTTGCCAAAAGAGACTTTTCTATAGTGATTGAATCGACTTTATGGATCTGAGCACCCAGTCCTATGGATCCCGGTGCACTACCCCAAATGTCAGTGCAGCTAAGTATGGCCATTCTCTTTGTGCACTGAGGCTGAAAATCACTCTTTTACAGAAGGCCAGCCTATGGACTATACTCCACTGAAAGTCTCACTTAAGCCTTCAAAAGTGCTTTGAAGATGAAGACCCAGCACTTGACTTTGACCTTGTATTCAGTGAGAAGTCAGTGCAGAGAGCTGGCACTTGGGTGAAATGCTCTCCCTGGCCTGTCTTGCTCAGCAGGATTCTGAACCAACTAGAGTTTTAGAATTCCGCTTCTATTGCAGCCAGGAAGTTACCTACTCTATTTTATGGATTTTCTTTCTGGTCTTTTCTTTTTAATATTAGGGTGCCACCTGGTTTTCCATTTTTTCATCTCCCTCTCTCCATTTTAAGACCAGATCCTCTCCTCCTCTTCCATCACTTTGTGTTGCTGAGGTGGTGCAAAGTGCTGGATTAACTGGCCAACTGAGAATTCTCCCTGTTCAGGGAACCTTTCAAATGGTGTAAAGTGGCATAAACAGCTCCTGCTCCAACTGATCCCCTCCCCTGGCACATGGGGTCCGTCAGAAGCATGTGAGAATGGGTAGGAGGTGGGATGGAGTGTAACTGCACTCTGCAAATTTTAACTGATGTATCTCAGGAACCATAACCAGCTGGCATAAATTAAAGTAGTAGCCAAGAATCCTCTAAACTTCTTTAACTTATGCCAGGGCTCAGGCTGACACTGGAGCAACCAGGAAATTGGGTGACTGTAACTGGCTTCTTCTCGCCTGTTCTGAATGGATCTTGGCACAGGAGAGAATCTGGGCCTCTTATTTCTTGTCCTGCTCACTGGATAAAACCCCATTGGGTATGGATCAAAGAGGTTTGATGAACTGCCAAAAATAGTAAGCTATACGTAAAATGTGTGCTCCATTTACACCAGTCATTTGAAAGTTTCCTGCTACTGCACAAATGCAGATTACGTTGATTTACTGTCTAGTACTACACAGTATTGAGAAGCTTTTTTAATGAGTTCTATTGCATATGCCGCAGAAAGACTGGGGAGAGCTCCTCTTCTTTACTCTATTTGTAATCACATGAAGTAAATCTTTCAGACATTTTACAATTCTAGCACAAGGGAAAAATATCATCTCCTGCCCCAACATCTCAGCTCTTAAACCTGTATGAAAATCAATGGGCTTGCTCTTTTGATCTAAAAACACTATGGTATTATTTAGACTATCAATTTATTTTACTTCTTAGTCTACTGTCATGTATGCTGTATGTTTTGCCTGTTCTTTTGGTAACATCTTTTGTGTACAGTGTATTACTCAATCACTAGGTGTCTGTTATATAGACAGGGTGCAGTATTTTGTAAATAAGAGACAAAGCTGGGAATCAAGAAGTAATTTTATTTGTGTCTGTAGAAGTTGCAGTGTTTTTTGTTTATAGAATAGAATATCAGGGTTGGAAGGGACCTTAGGAGGTCATTTTGTTCAACCCCCTGCTCAAAGCAGGACCAATCCCCAATTTTTGCCCCAGATCCCTAAATGGCCCTCTCAAGGATTGAACTCATAACCCTGGGTTTAGCAGGCCAATGCTCAAACCACTGAGCTATCTCTCCTCCCAAACACCTCTCTGGAAGACTGATATTCCACATCATGAATGCTTGTTATTAATACTTTTAAAAATAGAATCAGAGAAACAAGTTGGTAGAGATTGATGGTAGAACAGAGGAGCGAATTCCAGAAAGTAAAAGTTAGCTAATCTGTGGACTCAAAAGCCTTACAAGTGTCGGTTTCAGAAACAGTATATTTGAGGAAAGTAAATTTACAAAAGAGCCGACCAAGGCAGTAGAGGTGTACAACAAACACATGTGATGGAGAAAGATGTTAAACTAATCAATAGCCTGAGTCTTTTCAACCAGCTTACAAGTGGTGTTTGTGTTCTTCGTTGTGCTGAGAGAAAACAGAAAAAAAATCTATCTTAAAACAAAACATCAGTTTTATTATAACGTTGGTTCTGGCTCAGATACAGGAAGAACATCACAAGCTTCTCTCCAGGAAGGCATATCAAACAATATTTCGAACCAATCCCTGCCACTTCCCGGTTCCACTTTCCTGCTTCCTGTCTCTAGGGGTTCAAATTTCCAATCAATAAACCCATCACAATGGATTATTCTATCGCTTGATACTATATTCCTCTCAATTTCCTCCTCTGCTTCTGTCTATAAACCTCTCCAGGATCAAAGCCCACTATAACTACTATAGTCTAGAAGTTCAAAATGCCGGAGAACAAATTCAAACTTAACTATAAAGATCTAGGCTAGGTTCCCCCTCATCTACAGCACTTTTAAGAATAATATTTTCTTCTCCACTAGTATTCTAAGACTGACTAGTAAAAATCAGCTCTATTTTCACTCTCTCCAGGACATCATACATGTCTTTTTCCACATAGACATTACTCTGAGCTGCTAACTAACCAGAAATAAAATCAACTAAAATATTCAATAAGAAGAGAGTAGCTGAATTGTATGAGGAAACATGAACTTGGAATAATAGAAAAGGAGTCTTCTATCTCTACTTTTTTCTGCCTCTTGCAAGTTATGGAGTAATTTTTCTTTCAGCATGTAGGTTGCATGCCTTTACAAACTGAAGATCTTACACTGAAGTTCATTTTGGGTAGCTTAAATGTGATAACCACAGCAATGACTTTGAATTTCCATGATCTTGTCCAAGATTCATTGTCTGAGTGTTGATTTTATCCAGTAAATCCAGTTTTAATAAGCATACAGTGGGGGCACTTAAAAAGTTCATGGTAGTTCTAGAGATTACTAGCACTATTCCTAGTGCAACTCTAGAGAATATCTCTAAAACAGGAATCAAGTATCAGAGGGGTAGCCGTGTTAGTCTGGATCTGTAGAAGCGACAAAGAGTCCTGTGGCACCTTATAGACTAACAGAGGTATTGGAGCATAAGCTTTCGTGGGTGAATACCCACTTCATCGATGCATCCAACGAAGTGGGTATTCACCCATCAAAGCTTATGCTCCAATATATCTGTTAGTCTGTAAGGTGCCACAGGACTCTTTGTCGCTAAAACAGGAATGAAATTTTAAGTGTGTTTAGTGTATCTCTAAAGTAAACTTTTATATTCAAGCTATGAAATAGTTATTAAAATCAATATGCCATGCAGTTATATCAATGACAGATCACTTTAAAATATGGCATTTTCAATTTATTTAATCAAATATTGGATGGCTATTAGCCAGGATGGGCAGGGAAGGTGTCCCTAGCCTCTGTTTGCCAGAAGCTGGGAATGGGCGACGGGGATGGATCACTTGATGATTATGTGTTCTGTTCATTCCCTCTGGGGCACCTGGCATTGGCCACAGTCGGAAGACAGGATACTGAGCTAAATGGACCTTTGGTCTGATCCAGTATGGCTGTTCTTATGTTCCTAAAATGGATGCCTTTCTTCAGATGATCATTGGCATCTGATGGATATTCAAGTATTTGTCTGAGTGAATATACAAACAATCTGAATATACAGATAATACATTTATTTCTCAAGCATACTGTATATCAGACACTGTGTAATGGGTCTAGGACTCCAAAGAATTACTTTGAGATTGCATTCTCACAGCGAGTCCTGTTCTTTCTCCAAAAAACATTCCTTAGTGTTCTTCCCATCCATCAGATGATTCCAACAGGGCCAACGAAAGAAATTTCCATCAAGATACCTATGCAGGAATATGAAGTAAACTAAAAGCCACGATGTGCCATTAAATTAGCACCAATTTAGTAATTTTTTTCTTTCATCTATCCATCCGTCCAAATACCTATACATCCACAATCAAGACCTGGTCTAAAGCAGATTGAAATTACTGCAAAGTCTCCTATTGACTCGAACAGGCTTTAGACAAGGCCCCAGCTGTGTGTGATGCAAATAAAAGACAACCAACCATGCAACACTACGTATAAGTCCATCGAGAAGTTCTGGTGACCTCATGAACCACATGAGATCAGGCACTGATAGCTTTAATTGAAGCACATGATTAAATTCCAAAGCATCCTTTTGAAAATGTAGGGATTCGTTTGATATTGCAGAGGGATGATATATCTACCATGTTAAATTGCTTCTCTTTCTTCTAGAGAAGCCATTCACCTTACATTACAGTCAATCCTCTTTTGTACCAAATGAATATGTGATACTGGAAAATGAGTATTTTCTCAGACAAAATGAGTTAAAAAGTATATTTTGAAGAAAGACACATATTTGGTTTATATATGTATTGATAGACAGATATATTCCTAACAAATAGCAATAAATTCAAGACAAAGATTTGTTCAGCATTGGCTTTGCTCACATTATGTATAAAATCTTTTATTTTTTTATTTGTGCATCTGTTGGAAACAAGCAGGAATGCAGCATTTTAGGGCTGGGTTACTTTAGAAAACTACACTGGTTTAACTAGATTTAAATAAATCTTGATGCAAAACTCCAATGTAGACTCACTTAAACCAGTTTAAACCTCACTTTGATTACTGAAATAAGCTAAACTGATTTGAACTGGCTCAAGTGCATCTACTTCAGGCGTTTGCACCAGTTTAACTAGGTTGGTTTAAAACCAATGTAGTGAAAATGGTACTCTCACATATAGACAAGCCCTTAGTTAACTAACCCTTTTTTTCCCGGTAGTCCAAAAACATAGTAGGAAGAAAATCTACCCAAAAGAAAAAAAAATTTGAGGCAGGTTCGGTAATTTGATGGGGCTGGTGGTGAAAGGGGACAGTCCCATCAGTGAGGGAGGGAGACATTTGGTGAGGAACTCCAGGTAACTCAGCACCCTCCCCTCACTTGGAGTCTCTGACACCTGTTTGCCAGCGGTGGGGGGAAGGGTGCTGACTGGCCAACTACACCTCAGGTCGGAGACGAAGGCAGCTGGCAGCAACCAAAGCAGGCTGTGCACTGCTGTAAGTACAAGAGGCCAGGAAGGTTTCCTTTATTTGTCAGAAACAGATGTAATTCATACAAAGTCAAATCAGTTACAGGGTAACTAACTACTTTTTTAGTCACTAAAGGGGATGAAGAGAGAGACTATCCTCGGTCTTTATGTAAAGGATTCCTGAAGCTTAGGGGTAAACTTAAGAAAGATGACAATGGTCATCTACTCCCACCAATAATCTTTGTTTAAAAAAAAAAGGAAAAAGCTTTGGAGTGATGTACATATTTTGAACTTACTTTCTGGATAGAGCACAAAGAAAACCTGGCTCTTTCGTGGCTATAGAAAACTTAGGCAGGTAGCTGCCAGAGACTCTCAGCTTTTTTCCCCACAATAGCTTTTTTAGTATACTGTCATGTTCCCCCCTGCCCCCCACACACAAATAAAGTGAAATGTCAAATCAGCAGAGAATTCAAATGTATTTACAAAAGAAACCCCCAAACCCAACAACAACCTAAAGGGCATCTGATGTTTTACAGACATTCCAACACCTCAGGAAATTTGAACTCACACCAAAGAGTCTGATATTCATCTGAATCTCCATCTGCACTGAAGCACACGTGCGTACACAACACACATTGAACCCCTACAGTGGGGGCGGGGGAGGAAAATCTCTGCTCTTAAATTATAGCCACCTTCTACAATTCTGCAGTAACCAGAAGTTTGAGACATCATAGAGGCTTGGGATGATCTTATCACAAAGGTCAGGTTTGTTATAGAGATTCTTCTGCTGAGCACTATAGAAAAGCTGTATAAAATGTTTTATTTTTTCATTTGTGCATCTGTTGCATTTTAGGGCAACACAGAGACACAGGGATTGAATGACAGTAATTTGGAGTAGAAAGGAAAGGCTCAAAAAGCTGGTGTGACTGTAGACACCTCAGAGACAGATTTGACTTTGGAAACATTGCATTTGTAGTTGTTTCACCAGCATTTTTCTGATTCTCTCTGTCTGCAGGAAGGGATGTAGTGATTAGTCCTCAGTGGAAATGTGACCTTTCCTTTTAAGTATCTGTTTGATGCTCTTGAAGCTCTCGGAGGAATAAATTAATTTCATGGCATTAAATCTACTCTTGAGTGAGGAGTAAGTCTCTCTTGGAAGCAGGTCTATATTTTCTAACTCATCATCATTGATCACATTCTTTGGGGACTCATTCTCCATTTTTAATTCCTTCCTCCATTTTATCAGTACTTTTAGAAAACTCCCTTCTCTAGGACCTGATTGATCTTAATTACATTGGCTTTGACTTTAGTGTAATTGCCCCTGATTGTACACTGAAACAGACTCTGAGTCTGTTAGACATTTCTGTTAAACAAAGTGTTTATTTTAAGGCTCAATTCACATTTAACCCATACTCTCGTCACACACTTCTTTACATGCTTTTTAATAATGCATACCCAAAATAAATAAGAGGGCCAGATTTATGGGGATAGAACAGTTTTATAGTGATGAAGCTGCACCACTGATGAATTTGTCTGTGTTTTGAACCCTGATTTATCACGGCACTTAAGCTTGTGCTTACAGTCCCATCGACCATAATTAAAGTTAAGCAAATGTTTAGCTTTAAGGCTGCTTAACTTCAACTGAAGTTAATTGGACTTAAGCAAAGATAAGCACATGCTTAAGTGCTGTGCTAAATCAGGGCCCAAACACAGAGCCAAATTCATCCTTGGTGCAAGTCAGTAGAGTTACACCATTGTAAATGTGGTCCTCCATTAGTATTTTGCTGAACAGATATGCTTAAAGTTAAACCTATGCTTAAGTGTTTGTTTTGCTGAATTAACACATTAATGCTTGGTCCACTCTTGCCCGCTCTTCTCTTCCTCTCTATCTGATGATGTAATCATTAGGGCCTCCAAATAAGCTAACAAACTGCTTCCCAGTTAGAAGCCGTGGTAGGATTGAACCTCTCATTTAAGAGAGGATAAAATTAAGTTGTTCTGCAGCTGTGAATCAGAGAAGTCCCAGCAAGCTTCCCAGTAAAATGAAAAAGTGATGGTATGCCATGCTGGCTCATAAAAATGTAATTTAAACACTGCCCTCTCAATAAAAAAATCACATTCAGGACACAGTAATCCCCTTCTGAACCTTATCTTACATTTCAACAGCTCTTTAGACTCTTACAATTGATGCACTTTGAATTTCCGGCTAGTCAGGTAGCGCCGCTTTCTGTATTTCCCTCCCCCAATCCCTGCTTTGCTCTTCATTCTGAACCCCTCAGGCATTTCCACGCCCAGGAGGAAAACATCCATGATGTAAAATCCAGTAAGTTCAGGAGCCTTTAGGTACTAGTCATTAGACTTAGCAACATTAGACACATTAGACACAGCTGGTTAGAGCTGTGAAATCTTTACACAAATGAACGAAACCTCTCTTTTTTAAACTTTTCAACTAATTTTTCAAAATTGAGATTTTTTTGGTCTTGCTAGATTCATTTTTTAAAAGTGGGGAAAAAAGTAATTCTTCGTTTATGGCAAAAACTCACCAGAAGTCTGGGCTTTCAGGGTTTATTAAAACAGACAAGCTCCTTATTGTTTAAAAAACTCCGCTTTTCCGCAAGATTGGATCAATAATCTACCAGCCCTGGCATATTTTTTGGCAGTGGTCTATGATTTTATGCTTCAGAAGAAGGTTAAAAATAACCCCAGAAGGCACAGGTGCTGGCTTCCTCCTTGCCCTGAGGGTGCTCAAACCCTGTCCCGCCTTAGGCCCCGCCCCACTCCACCCCTTCCCTCAAGCCTCCCCCTGCTTGCCCGCCTCTTCCTGACCAGTTCCACCCACTCCCCCCGAGCGTGCCCCATCCCCACTCCTCCCCACGCAGCTGATCGTGGTGGGTGGGTGGGAGGCACTGTGGGGAGGGGGGGATAGGAGAGGAGCTGGTTGTTGGTGAGTGCTAAACAGAAGGTGCTCTGGTCAGTTCAGTCAATAATGTACTTGATGTGGGAAGGGAGATTGGTTTCTGTCTCCTGCAGTAATCAGCTGATTGAATTTAGGGTGGCCAGATGTCCCAATTTTATAGGGACAATCCCGATATTTGGGGCTTTTTCTTATATAGGCTCCTATTCTCCCCACACACACACCCTCTGTCCCGATTTTTCACACTTGCTGTCTGGTCACCTTAATTGAACTATGAGATTGTTACTTCAGTTTGTTTACTGTATTGGAACGGGTTGGGGAATTTTTTTGACAAAACAAACTTTTAACCGGACTGTATGAATTTTGACAGAATTTCCTTGGGTGGGTTTCTCAGGTACATGGATCTTCTTGGGCTGGAGGACAGGAGATAGAGAACTCCCACACGGAATAGCTGACAGAGAGGTGGTTAGAGCACTCAGCTGGGATGTAAAAGTGTCAAGTCGCTGCTCTGAATCAGCCAGTACATCTCCCACAATTTAGATGAGTGTCCTAACTATCAGGCTATAGCATCACAGTCGGTCATGCTCAATCTCTCCTGCTGGAGCTCTTCCACTATGTATGCATAATTTAATATTCACAAAGCCTGAGAGAGGGAAACTGACTGACTATGTAACCCAGTGCTTAGGGTACTCACCCAGGATGCAGGAGACCCAGCTGCAATGAATATTTAACTATTTATACAAAGAGATCCCAGTTCCCCTCAGAATAGCCAATAGTGATTAGGACATCCATCTGGCATGTGGGAGAATGGCAGAGCAAGGATTTGAACCTGGGTCTCCCACATCCCTAACCTCTCTCTCTCTCACTAACTTTTTGTGCAAACCCCCCACAAAAAAAAACCAATAAAACTTTCAAAGGTCTTGATTTCATCCCAGTGTGAAACAGGAAAATTTTTGACATCTCAAACCTTTGCAGGACAGGAAAACCATTTCCCACCCAGCTGTATAGAATATAATTAATTGGTCATAAAATTATAATCCGTTCTCCTTTTTTATGTATGGCTTCCGTACCTGACAATAACCTGCAAAGGTGAATTTCACAGCCTGATGATATGTTCATGTCCCATTCTTATGGTGCCTTTTCTGGCTCTCCTGCTTCTCCCTTGTGGGATAGAAGTGCTGAGTAATTGTCTTAGTTAACTATTGGCTTCTGGGCCTGTGAGCTCTATGTAAGCATGAAATCTTGTCTCTCTCACCAACAGAAGTTGGTCCAGTAAAAAATATTATCTCATCCACCTTTCCTTTCCAATCTCTTGTGATTCTGGGTAAGATAGGCAGACCTCAAAAAGTTTGGAGTTTTGTTTTTGATAAAAACCTAAAAGACTGGATAGTCTGGATAGTGGGCCTGGATTTCACCATTTATCTATGTTATCTGATCCTCATAAATCTTCAGTATTGTTTCCTCTTTGCCCAGAGTGGTTAGCTAATATTGGAGCATGGGCCCTTGAAGGTTTGTTTCCATTAGGAAGAGAAATCTCCAATATAAGGTGTATTTTTGGTGCAATCCTGATTATTTTCAAAGATTGTAGATAAAGTTCTGTTTCCATGAACACAGTAGAAAAGCAGCAGTCCTTGCTCATGGTCTCCAAGTCTTATCCTCCAGTCAGCTCTGTGTCCTGAGGTGCTCTCTCCCTCTGCTCCCTCTCAGGGCCACAGTCATGACTACTTCTCTTATCTGCTGACTTTCTCCAGGCTTTTCTGCCTCCAACCCACATAATTTGTCAATCTGCCAACCCTTGTGTTGGCATTCAGGGATTGCCTTAGGCTGCATGGATTAGTTTTTGATCAGGTCTTGCTATGAGGCCTTGGACGGTGACTTCCACTATTTCCAGATATCTTGCTACATAAGAAGCCTTAATTGCTCCTTCCATTTAGCCTGAAAGAACAGTGTTTAGCACACATATTGGTCTTTGTTTGTCTATAGATCAAAGACCCGATTGATGGCAGCCATTAACACCTGCCAGCATAAAAGTATTTAGCTGTGAATCTAGCGAGAACAGGTATATAGAATTGTACATACAGGTTATACGTTTACATGTAGCTATTTGCACAAGCAAATGAGCTTCTACGCAATAAGAGCACATCTCCAGGGGTCTTTGTATTTTACTATACATTAGTTATCATCAACTGAGTAAATTTCAAGGTTCTTTTTTAATTTCAAAGATGAATGGGCTAAAGCGAAGTTATCTTAGTGCCCACTTCTTTTGCTACATCCTAAATGTTATAGTTTTCTATAGGTGGTAAACGTTTTGTTAATATGAACACCAGGTAACTTTTTAGTTAATTACCAACTTTACCAAAGTTATTAGAGGGTAGTTACCAGGAGAATTGTGAAGCTTGAACCATCACCTGTCATCTCATTAGAACAAGTAACAACTCTATGCTCCAGCAATAACTTTTTACAACAAAAACTGTTCAGAAAGGATCACACCTCACACAATTTTACTGTTGAGTGACTGTTTACTTTAGGCAACAAAAAAACTTTCCTTTTCTTTTTACAAGGCTATGACTGCCAATGCTCCCTCCCTGAAATTGGACTCAGGAGCTCTAAGTTCATGATTCTCTAATGTATTTTTTTTTTTTTAAAACCACTGTTCGTTTAATATAAAAAGTTAGAGACCAGATTATGTCCCATTACTCAGCCTGAGTAACCCTTTACTTTCCAAGTAGTCTCACTGACATCTTAATGGAGGGGAAAACTTCTACTTCTGAGTAAGGGACTGCTCGGCCTGCATAAGAGTGGGAGAATCTATCCATTAATTGCAGTTCATTTTGATATGACAATATTGAATTTTCTCTTCTCTCTCCCGTATTTTAAGGTAGTATTTACCATTTTAAAGGCCTCTAGTGCCTCCTGCTGCATTCTATAGGATGCAATATAGAATTACATCTGCAGAGACTGAGGACCCACCAATTAAGGAGTGAAAATCTCTGGGTAATCAATTGTCTTAAAAAGTTAAGAGTAATTAGGAAAGGAGCTCCATTAGTTCCCATGACCGGGTTTTCTTTCATGCCTACTTCTGAGGCCACATCACGGCTGTGCTGCTGCTTTGGGCCAGGAGCACTGCATACCTAATTAGAATATGTACAATGGCTGACCCCCCACCCTTCCCACAGCTGTGCAACCATTATAACTTCAAATAATGTTTTACAGCTGGGGCACAAGGCTGAAATAATACATGTGGTTAGTTACTACTTTATATACGGTATCTTTCAGATCCAGTCCGAGTCTGCTGTTCCTAGGTAGGGCAAATATTGACATACAGCATTTTGTTCCCTTTTAGCTCTTACATTTTCCTTTTTACCAGATGTAGCAAACCTTTCCTAAGCTATTCTGTCTCTACTGCTATGCATGTTGACACCAATGGACTTGTGAGTGAGTAGGCCTGTCAGCACTGGGTATTTTCTCCTCCATTGTCGCTGGAATAATGACATCTCCTGCTTTATACAGTTTTGTGTCCAACAACTCCGTAATCCAGTGCAGCTCACAATGTCTGGCAGCAAGACACTAAACTATAATTCATGCCAAAAAAAGGAAATCCCTTCACTTTAGGACAAGAGCATAACATGTATCCATAGTGTGCTAAAGTCTATCGTGCGAAACTTTTTATTGATTTTAATAAAGTAAACGTTTATTTGGCAGATAAAGGAATAATTATGGCTAAGAAAATAACTTTAAAGACAGGGATAATTTGGGGGATAACCTAGTTCACATCGTTCTTTTAAACAAAAGCAAACAAAAGCAGCGAATAAATATTGTAAGACAGATTTTATTTGCCATTTTAAATATTTTTTAAAAAATGACCCCAAGAAAAGGAGAAATATACAGGCATATACAATTTCGAGAACTAGGCATATCAGTAATGGGTTTGAGCTGCACATTTCATATCTGGACCCAAATGTCTTGGAAGTTCTGGTATGTTTTTATATTTGCGTTTTATTTCTGGCCCTTTTCTAATAAAGATTCAACCAAGCTAAAGCAAAGCACAAGATGATGTTATATGATACAGAATTAAGAACAGTATTTCTGTGAAACACCATTGTTCAAGATCAAATCTTTCCACTTTGTCAAATTTACTTCTGGTTCAAAAGGAGATATTTTCCTGAGTAATGAGGTCACTGATTCCAGTTTACCACTCTGGAATATTTAGTTTATTCCTTGAATTTTAGTTCTTTCAGTAATAGCTGATGTTCTCAATAACTGTTGTTCCTGTGAGAGTTGAGAGTTTAAATGTTCATTAAAAAGTGAGTTACCATTGTTGACAAAATACAGATGGCCGTGCATAAACTAGTGACACCTAGGAATACATTTCCAGCACAGTGCATGGTGATTTGAGCACATAAATGCTCTTGCTGTTATTAACAGTCCTAGGTGTCATTTACCATTTTTTCCTGTTGTAATTCCATTCTCTTTTAAGTATGACACATTAGATAAAAATTTATTTTAAAATTAAGTGACCTTACTACTACTTGTAACATCCAACATTATTGCTTCTCTTACCACTACAAATTTTTAAATAGATAATATTGTAAAAACTTAGATGCACAAAATATTATGAGGGGCTATAATTTGTCTCTTATCAAGGCTCTGATTCAGGAAGCAAGGCACTTGAGCACGAGTCTAATTTTAGTACACAGTTTGTCCCACTGGCTTTAAGTGAGCCACCTACTTAAATATCTTGCTGAGTTGAGGCCTGATAGACTAACCCTTATGGACATTTGCATAATTACATACATCACATTTGAGGTTTACATGTTGTGGAAAAAGAGCCCAATGCTTAACTTTTTGGAGTGTTACAAAACTGTAAAACAAACTGAAAAGAAAATATCATAAGTTCATATGTAGACAAAAATTATTAAATTATAAGATAAAGCAAGCCAACAAAAGATTACATACTACTTGAAATAACTAGTGCAGCGTGGGATGGATAATAGAAAAAGCAATAGCTATATTCATGCATTTGGGGATTTTTTAATGCATCCTTAGATTTTTCTGTCCCTTTCTATTAGCCCTTGCTCCCTTCCTCCTCCTCCCAGTCTGTTTGGTAATGCTTTGTCAATGTTTACTGGTTGCTGGATTTGCATCCTTCTACTTTTTTCCCTCCACTTCTCACTTCTTTTGCTCTTGCCTTCTCACTGAAACCTCCTTTTTACTGCATCTTCTGTTTTACTTCTCCCCTTTGCTAGCTGTGGGAGAACTGTCTTTTTTGCTGATCTTTTGCAAATTATAGTGATATTTCCGATGTGGGTGGGTGTGTGCGTGAGAAAGAAAGAGAAAAGATACCGTGAGGCAGCCAGCAAAAGTCAGAACTGGAGGAGATGGAGACCTGAGGGACTAAGAGACTCTGTCTTATTGAACTTGGAGTAGAGGGAGGCCCACCTGGGGCAGAACCAGCAACTGAGAATATTAAGGAAATAAAATAATTGTGGAAAGTTAGTGCTGAAATTGTGAATGAGCCTGAGACTTCTGGCTGTGGCCCAGGAACTGGGAGTGGTGGCTGCTTGGGCTGAATCAAACATGCAGTCACTCAAAATCTGAACAAATAAGGGGAAATCATACTTGGAGAGTTCTATTACAGATACTTTTTTTAAAGTCAGAGTATATGATTTTAAATATTGAAACTCTCAGGTCTATTTGTTAGAGCAGTTTCAAAGTCTAGTTTGTATGATAAAACATCCAACAGCAGTATTTTAAAAATTAAAATGAGTCATTTTTAGCATAATCGTCCAAACAACTCAAATGTATAACATCAAGAGACTTTAATGTTCTTTTAGCCTGTGGTTTTTGTGTTGTCTTTGAGGGGTCTTACAAAGTTCACAGAGAAAGTGCACTATAATAAATAAAAATATCTTCTATCATTATATTGCACATTTCATCCCAAAGAATCCAAAAGTACTTACAAACTATCTAATGCATTTTTCATTATATTCATGTTTATCACATGAATATCTCTCAGGTAAGTTTTAAATGACAACTTTTTGAACTGTTTAGAGATTTGAGGCCAGACCCTCAGCTGGAGTAAACTGTCATAGCTCCATTAAGTCACCTTAGGATTTGGCTATTGTATGTTAGAAGTAGGTCTGGTAAAGTTGGATTAGTAGGTAGAATGGAAGTGGTCAAACGTGGATGATAAATGCAGTTTTCACTACCAAATATGTGAAATGTATGTCTCTGTATGGGTGTGGGTGTGTATATAATACACACGCACCATATAAATATACATTGGTCCCATTGACTATCTACTAATCATACACCTGTGAGAAACTGAAGATGACTGGTGGAATGTTGGTATACCTTGTATTTCATGTTTTGTTAGGACAAAAGTATCTTTAACCAACCTTGTATGGCACATTTTGATAAATAGCTCCAGTGAGATTTTTTTCAAAGTGCTGAGTGGTGGTTTATCTCTTCTCCCATTGAAGTCAATGGTAATCTTCAGTGGGAGCAAAGTTAGGGTAGTGCTCAGAGTTTTTGAAAATTCCGCCCCTATGTTCTATAGCCATGTGATGTCAATAGATGTCTATTCACATATTCAATGAATGGCGTCAGTGTCTGACGATTGAGTCTGGGTGGATGGAATGGATTTGAGTAAGGTTGGAGTGGAGATAAGCTAGTGGGTGCATGGGATATTTCTGTCTTTGCTTGGTTAAAAAATTCAAGTTAAAAAGGAGATTCAAGAAAATCTCCTTTAACCATAATATAGAATTTTTTAAAATCCAAACATCCATCTATGGTACAGTAAACAAGATCAATAGGAAAAGGAAGACAATTCCTGAAGAGGTGCTACAGATCACACAGTCCATTTCTGGAGGTTATACATTTCTTACTAGACCACCACATAAAGCATACAATTTGAAATGCTTGGAGGGGCCCACCAGATATTAACTTATGAATTATTGGCTGTGGGTAGGAATAGGTTGAAAGTATTTCCTGCTGTGAATGATGCTGGGTAACTTTCTTTTTGCTGTACTGTACAAAGCAACAGCAGGATTTATGCAGTCATTCATAGACAGCAGATTTCCCCAGACATTTCAGAGACTCTATCAAATTAAAAGTACTCTTCAGTAGGGCTTCAGCTTCTGTTTTCATTGGACGTACAACAATATTTCAAATGTGAATGTAAGAAGGATCTTATTTACTCTCTGATGGAAGTGAAGATATCATGGACTACAGTGATGAATTTTTTGCTTATTCTCCACTCTGTAGGGGGTAGGTAGCTTCTGTAGTTATGTTTAATCACAGGCTCATTTTTAGGTAGTGTGGTCCTAGACTGGGAGTTAGGAGGCCTGGGTTCTATTCCTGCTATGGCCACTGTCACTGTGTGACCTTAGGCAAGTGACTTAATTTATGCGTGCCTCTGTTTACCTTCCACTCTTTGTCTCGTCTATTTAGATTGTAAACGGTTTGGGGGCAGGGAATGTCTCTTGCTATGTATATACAGCACCTAGTGTAACTGGGGCTGATGTCAGTTGAAGCATGTAGGTGCTACTGTAATATAAATAATAGTCATGAACTGTTTTAGTCCCAACTCGTAGCCAGGAGCACTGAAGTGTTTATATGGGTTGGGGAGGAATGTTCTTTTTCATTACAATATTGCTGAACTCCTCAGTGATTCGTATTTAGTAACATGGATTCTTTTAATTTACTTTTTTTGGAGAATGACCTTATTACCATTGATTAATTATGAACTACTCTATCCGTGCATTCTTTGTCTGCTGTGTATTCAGTTTTATAAAACTTGCAAAATCTTTCTCTAGAAAGAAGCTCGAATATAGTCCCAAGCCATATGCTTTGTGCCTATCTCTATTTGTTGACATGATTATTCCACACAAGTGCGAATGGGTTTAGAACATTTGGTGCTCTAGTTTTTACCAGATACCTTTCATATGTGTTGGTCCATTGTCTCTGAAGACATACAATTATTCCTGTCTATCTAAATGATGTTGACTCTGGGAAAGATTGTGGCCATACAGAGTCATGGGGTACTCTTACTCCATTGTGTGGCCTCCCAACACCTACATGGCAGATGCAGGAGAGAGTGGGGAAGCATGGGGTAGGCACACAGTGCTTGCTCTGTCCCTGAGCAGTGCTACAGAGCACTGAGGAGTGGACAAAGACTTGGCTCCATGGCCCCAATAACATACTGATGATACAGCTGAATCAGTGTGCGTTTTAGTAATCCTCTGTCAGATAAAGACAAGGAGCCGGTTACTTCCCAATGGGAGCAAGACGTGGGCGGGGGAAAGAATTTTTGAATCACAGTTCCTTCTCTGGCCTCCTCCTATGGAGGAGGGCACTGCTATGAGCTGCTTCTTACACAGAGCTGTGCTTAAGGGCACAATCTAGACCTCTGAGACCTCAGTGCCGTAATCCTTTGACAAGTAGCCGGGTATACCTAATTGTATAGGCGCTTTTATAGCCTTCAGTCTGATAATGGGCAAGAATAAGTATGGTCCATTTGCTTAATAAGCAGTGAGAAATGTGGTGATGCAGCACTTCAACTAAGACATCTCTGCATTTGAAACACTAATACATGTAATCTGGTAAATGGTTTAGTGTTGATATCCAGTACGATCATTTGCAAGGAAATTAATTCCATAAGCAATCAATTCCTGACAGGAGAAAGGGGATTTGGTGGTCTAAAAGACTGGTTTTTCCAAATAGAGTGATAGATTGACAGCTTAGGGCCAGAAGGGATCATTGGACCATCTAGTCTGACCTCCAGAATATCACAGGCCATTAAATTTAACCCAGTTATCCTTGCATTGAGCCCAGTAACTTGTGTTTTTGCTAAAGCATATCTCAAGAAAGGCATCCAGTCTTGATCTGAAGATATCACTTCCCTTGGCAGTTTGTACAGTTGGTTAATCACCCTCACTGTTGAAAATATTCTGTGCCCTCTCCAGTTTTTCAACATACTTTATGAAATGTTGATACCAGAACTATACCCAGTTTTCCAATAGGGGTCTCACCAATGCTGTATACAGAGGTAAAATCACCTATTCCTACTCATCTGTTTATACATCCAAAGATCACATTAACCCTTTTTGCCACAACAACCCACTGGGAGCTTGTTGAGTTGTCCACTATGATCCCTACATTCTTTAGAGTCCCTGCTTTTCAGGATACAAGCCCCATTCTGCAAGTATGGCCTACATTCCTTGTTTCTATGTCTGACTGCATTCAAACACATTTTGTGTGAATGGCTCCGATTTACCAAGTGATCCAGATTGCTCCAAATAACTGCCCTGTTCTCATCATTATTTACCACTCTGCAAAATTTTCTGTCATCTACACATTTTATATTTGCTTCCAAATCGTTGATGAAAATGTTGAATGGCATCTGCCCTAGTACCAATCCCTGTGGAACCTCCCTAAGAAATACCCTCATTTGATGATGGTTCCCTATTTAGAGAGTACTTCGAAACCAAAATATATTAACCCACAAAC
Source organism: Chelydra serpentina (assembly GCA_037349315.1). Classification (NCBI taxonomy): domain Eukaryota; kingdom Metazoa; phylum Chordata; order Testudines; family Chelydridae; genus Chelydra; species Chelydra serpentina. Next base: position 27,396,866 of record JBAIAC010000048.1, read on the forward strand.
CATTTTCAAATAGTCTTCCTATCTAAATGATAGGAAGTTCATAGACCCTTTCACTCTCTTCCAGAAACAATTTCATCAGCATATTCTACCTCAGAGTACTTCATTAACTATATTTAAAGAAAGTCAATGCAAAGTTTGAAAATTGTAGATTAGTTAGACAGGCCCTATTAGAGCTTTCTGTTGTCTTAAAGACTGTCTTGTTTTTTACTTAGTTCAAGAAGTATATAAATATTTTATCCATTTAAAAACATAAATGTACTGACATATAGTGTAAAATGCTAAACCCATAATTCAGTGTTGGCATAATGTTCATTTTGGACATTAACTCACTCACAAAAGAAAACAGAAGCAACTGTCATCAGTCTATCAATCTGCATCATTCTAAGCAGAGGAAGAAAGTCATTGGTACTCTTAGCACTATTTCTAAAAAGTTAGAATTTTCTTGACATCAGGGATTAGCGTGCTTTGAGATTTGTTTGCTCTTAAACTTGGAAATAATAGTGCTTTACGTTTTCTAAATACAGGAAGAAAGAAATGCTTCCCAAAAGCCATAATGACAGCTAAAAAAATAATACTCATTGACCTGGAAATGCAAATCAACACCTTATGTAGAAGCCTGGATCAATGCTCTGTTGCTTCTTGCCAAATGGGAAAAGACTTATTTTACTAGGCAGAGAAAAATGAAGTGCTGAGATTTCTCTCTTGATTAGTTATCTAGTCACTAACAATAGGCTGCAATAAAGTGTCTTAGCACACTTTTGGCAACATGGGACTAATCCATCACTTGTCATAAATAGTGGAAAGCCTCTGCTCAAAGTTACACAGAATAGAGCTGGGTGACATTTTCCAGCTGAAACTTGTTTCAGGTGAAAAATGCAGACCCAGGTTTACCAAGACACTTTCTGAATTCATGTAATTATTTGGTGAATTGTTTGTGAGAAAAAATGATTCTAAAAAAAACTAAATGTTTTGTTTCGACATTTTCAAACAAAACATTTTGATTTTTCCAATTCAAAACATTTAATTTTTAATTTTACTTAAATTTTATGTAAAAGTCTCCCAGAAAGTAAATGAAATGTTTTATTTCTGATTGAATGAAATATTTTCATCTCCAAACATTTTTTGTATTTTTATTTTTGCAAGCCAAAAAGAAAAGGAATACATTTTTATTTTGGGTCAGCTCAAAATGAATCCCCCCCACCACACACACTTTTTTGTTGTTTATTCACACAACTCAGTGGCAGCTACCACAGCCGTTGGCTTCAATAGCCAATGTGGGTCCTTACCCAGCCCACAACTGAATGACAAATCACAGGCATAAAATCATAGAATCATAGAACTGGAAGTGACCTCAAGAGGTCATCTAGTCCAGGCCCCTGCACTCGTGGCAGGACTAAGTATTATCTAGACCATCCTGACAGGTGTTTGTCTAACCTGCTCTTAAAAATCTCCAATGATGGAAACTCCACTACCTCCAATTTATTCCAGTGCTTACTCACTCTGATAGTTAAGAAGTTTTTCCTAATATCCAACCTAAACCTCCCTTGCTGCAGTTTAAGCCCATTGCTTCTTGTCCTATCCTCAGAGGTTAAGAAAAACAATTTTTTTCCCTCCTCTTTGTAACAACCTTTTACATACTTGAAAACTGTTATCATGTCCCCTCTCAGTCTTCTCTTTTCCAGACTAAACAAACCCATTTTTTTCAATCTTCCCTCATAGGTCATGTTTTCTAGACCTTTAATCATTTTTGTTGCTCTTCTCTGGACTCTCTCCAATTTGTCCACATCCTTCCTGAAATGTGGCATCCAGAACTGGACACAATACTCCAGTTGAGGCCTAATCACTGCAGAGTAGAGCGGAAGAATTACTTCTCGTGTCTTGCTTACAATACTCCTGCTAATACATCCCAGAATGATGTTCGCTTTTTTTGCAACAGAGTTACACTGTTAACTCATATTTAGCTTGTGGTCCACTATGACCCCCAGATCCCTTTACGCAGTACTCCTTTCTAAGCATCATTTCCCATTTTGTATGTGTGCAATTGATTGTCCCTTCCTAAATGGAGTACTTTGCATTTGTCCTTATTGAATTCCATCCTATTTACTTCAGACCATTTCTTCAGTTTGTCCAGATCATTTTGAATTTTAATCCTGTCCTCCAAAGCACTGCAACCCCTCCCAGCTTGGTATCATCCACAAACTTTACAAGTGTACTCTCTATGCCATTATCTAAATCATTGATGAAGATATTGAACAGAACCGGACCCAGAACTGATCCCTGCGGGACCCCACTCATTATACCCTTCCAGCATGACTGTGAACCACTCATGATTACTCTCTGGGAACCGTTTTCCAACCAGTTTTGCACCCACCTTATAGTAGCTTCATCTAGGTTGCATTTCCATAGTTTGTTTATGAGAAGGTCTTGCGAGACAGTATCAAAAACTTTACTAAAGTCAAGATATACCACGTCTACCACTTCCCCCCATCCACAAGATTTGTTATCCTGTCAAAGAAAGCTGTCAGGTTGGTTTGACATGATTTGTTTTTGACAAATCCATGCTGACTGCTACTTATCACTTTATTATCTTCTAGATATTTGCAAATTGATTGCTTAATTATTGCTCCATTATCTTTCTGGGTACAGAAGTTAACCTGACTGGTCTGTAATTCCCGGGGTTGTCCTTATTTCCCTTTTTATAGATTTGGCACTATATTTGGCATTTTCCAGTGTTCTGGAATCTCTCCCATCTTCTAGTGACTTTTCAAAGATAATCGCTAGTGGCTCGGCTATCTCCACAGTCAGGTCCTTGAGTATTGTAAGATGCATTTCATCAAAATAACTAGTGTGTCAGTGTTTGCAGGGCCAGGATTTTAGGCAATGAGCCAAAGTCATTTTAAATCAATGAAAAGATTCCCATTGATTTCAATGAACTGTGGATCAGGTCCTTACAGAACATGATACATGAGCTGACCTATATTGGGGGGTGGGAGGGGGAAATGGAAACTACTATATTAGACCTTTTAAAACAATTAATGAATTGACACACATTTATACTTGTTACCTTGGAAAACTAAACTAGCTACTTTTTATTGCACAAAATTGGCCTGTTATATAAGCTGAGTTGGATTTGAAAATGGTACTTGGCTAAAAATCTCCCCAGAAACGTTTCCTAATGGTTATATATGATAAGAATGAGCAGCCCAAGGATTTGACAGTCCTGGCATGTGAAAGATGGAATTCCTGAATGTAAATAAAACACATTAAACTATTCTTTAAAGGGCCTTGGCTGGAAAGATGGATGTACTTAAGCCAATATATTTCAGACCTCCTTCAACAGGCTGGGAATAATGCCGAGAATTCTTTGCTTAGTAGGAAATCTACTGGATTTTATTTGTGTGTGTTGTGACAGACCCAGACAAGTGGGGTACAGAAGTCTGATAGAAGGCAAATATACTGGCCATTGGATGAATAGTTTTCTGTTCCCTGAGTGACCAGAGCAGGGGCTGCACTAGAACAAGCAGGAACTTTCTGGAACCAATTTAAGGCAGGCAGGCTAATTAGGACACCTGGAGCCAATTAAGAAGAACCTGCTAGAATCAATTAAGACAGGCAGGCTAATCAGGGCACCTGGGTTTAAAAAGGAGCTCCCTTCAGTTTGTGGTGTTGCGTGCGAGGAGCTGGGAGCAAGAGGCACACAAGGAGTTGAGAGTGAGAAGAGTTGAAGGACTGAGGAGTACAAGCATCAGCAGACCATCAGGAGGAAGGTCCTGCAGTAAGCATAAAGAAGGTGTTGGGCGGAGGCTGTGGGGAAGTAGCCCAGGGATTTGTAGCTGTCACGCAGCTGTTACAGGAAACCCTATAGACAACTGCAATCCACAGGGCCCTGGGCTGGAACCCAGAGTAGAGGGCGGGCCCGGGTTCCCCCAAAACCTCCCAACTCCTGATCAGACACAGGAGGAATTTGACTGTGGGTTCTACCAGAGGGGAAGATCTCTGAGGCGATCAAAATCTGCCAATAAGCGCAGAACTCACCAAGGTAGAGGAGGAACTTTGTCACAGTGTGTGTGTGTGTGTGTAGTTTTTAAAAAAAAACATTTTCCAGTCATATTCACCTTGCAGAAATAAATATTAAACCATATGGAGAAAACTTTATATTTTCATAAGTGTAGTACGATTTAAGATGAATTAACCGTGACCTCATTTAATAATCACAAAACAGCAAATTTCTTAAGTGTCTATAAAAAACATTTAAAAAGAAATTAAATTAGTCCAAATATTGTCCAATATCTTCTACACAGTACATCAAAAATAATGTGCTTTTGGTAGAATTTCTACAGTGGATTTTGTAATCTTTTATTTGAAGTTAGAGGTGTCATAAGTAAGGATGAGGAATTTTTATATTCCTAAATTGCATATATTATTGGCTGTGCTAGTGCAATAGCACAATAGCGCCTTTGTTATGCTCTGAGTAGAGCTATTTATACATTGTGACTTACTGTGTCCAAAGACTCCTTCCTGCTTCTGTTTTTTTTTAAATATTCCCTCCAAATAAAATAAAAGCGGTAAACCCTAACATTATTCATACCCAGGCGGTTGAAATGAAAAGTAAAAGTTTTTGTATTACTTGCATGGGATGTTGTTCTGCTCAGTTCACTTAAATGCAGCCCAAGATGAATCTCAGTGAAAATGATGCCTTTCTTGTCTCCAGGGCCGGCGCGCCCACTAGGCGACCCTAGGCAGTAGCCTAGGGTGCCAAGATTTGGGGGGCGGCGGGTGGCTGCCCACTGCCTCCCCACTCAGTGGCTCAGCTGCTGAGTGGAGGGACAAGGGGCGGCTTTGCCGCGGCTGCCCCTTGTCTCCCCACTCAGCTGCTGAGCGGAGGGACAAGGGGCGGCTTTGCCGCGGCTGCCCCTTGTGTCTCCGCTGAGCGGGGAGACAAGGGGCGGCTTGCTGCGGCTTCCCCTTGTCTCCCCGCCGCGGCTGCCCCTTGTCTCCCCGCTCAGCGCTTGAGCGGGGAGCCGGGGGCAGCCGTGGGGAGCCGCCCCACTGCCACAGGGCAGCCGCGGCGAGCCCCCCGCCTTCCTGCGCCCCCCTCAGCACCTGAGTGGGGAGCCGCCTCGCTGCCCCCCCCCCGGCTCCCCACTCAGCTCCCGCAGCCCGTGGGTGGCGCGGGCAAGGGGGGGCTGAGCTCCCGCGGGTGGGGAAGCTGGCTTGAGGGGGGGTGGCAGCGGGGGGGGGGGCGGTACAGGGCTGGTACAAGGAAGTTTCACCTAGGGCGCAAAACTTCCTTGCACCGGCCCTGCTTGGCTCTCCACCTACTGTGCTAGCCTTTGTGGATCCCGTTCTCAAGCACCTGACTCTCCCCATACAATATATACGGAGCCTAGGCACCTAATTCAGACTCTGTGGATTTCAGTGAATTTTCTAAGTGCCTAAAAACTAGATGTCCCCCTAAGTCCCTTTGTGGATCCAGGCCTAAGCTTCTTGGGGCAAAACCAGTCCTTTTATTTTGCATTTGTAAAGCAAAACGGGGTCCTAGTCCATGACTGGAGCACCTACGCACTCTTGCAATATAAATAATATGTAACTTTCTGCAAACTTTCTGTCTCACCCCCACATCCTAGCCAAGGGCTGATTCCGCTTCAGGTGCATGTTAAAACAGCTGCAGGGCTCCTCTAACTTATGCCATGAATAAAAGCTACCTAGAATCAGTTCTGCCAGCCCAGGGGGCCATACTCACTGCCATCCCTGGCACTTCCCCTCCCACCCGCAGGGAAATGAAGATCAGGAGCAAATGAGACAGAGCTGGTTAGGCCATCCAGGGTTTCCGCTACATAAGGGGAATTTCCGGATGTCAGCACAATGAGGATGGGGCAGGGGTCAGGTTCAGGCTGTTTATCATGCTGCCTCCACAATATTTTTAACAGGTGTAGGCTACACTTTCAGGTACAGACTTCAGATACCTGCAAGTGTAATCCAACTCCACTATCTTTGCTAAAACTACAATATGGTGGTTGTCCTTTCCCTGGTAGCCTGCAGGCCCAGTGGTGGATCTGTGTAGTAATTAGTTTTACTTTTTAAGCAATTTGTATTGAATTTCCTATACATAACTCAGCCAAAGAAAAGAGTAAGGTATGAAATGATTAGATCAGGCATCAGCTTTTCCCATTGTGGGTGTATATCACCTTACTTATCTTTACAGTGTGTGAGGGTAACCTTTAACGCAAAGAGGCACTCAAATCCCAAACATTCATGCAGAGAATCTGTCTCAGTATCATCGTTATATTAACTCCCCAAAAGATACATTCTAAATGTTTTCCCTGAAAATGGTCAATTTGATATTTCATATTAAATTGACCTACCCAGGGCCTTAAGCTTCTCAATATGACTTTATTAGACGGAGAAGAAACTCACTGCCCTTCACATCCCCCAACACTACAGGGAATTCTTAGGGACTGTTTTAATAGAATTCTCCAGTGTCTCCTATCAGTCTGTAGAAGAATCAAATGGACTTTGCTGTCTCTGGCAGTCCCCCCTTCCCGACTGAGGTTTTGAATAAGTTAAGTGTGGACTGTGATTCTTAGGTCAGTGATAATACTGTGGAGCCCCATGGGGAAGTTACTGTTCAGCTCTGTCCTTGTAAGATACTCTGATGATGGGGTTATAGAAAACCCTAAGATATTATGGACTGCAACACTTTAGCTCCAACAAAAACAAAACAAGAGCCGTGCAGTATTTCTCAGATAGTACTATATTGATTGGGCATCCTACTATTTTGAAACTAGGCAGCTCAGTGGTTATTACAATGTCTCATAAGCCCTGATTTACTTCTGTATTTATTGTTGCTCTAAGGAGATCAAATAAGTTTTGCCTGATTCTGCTCTCATTTAGTTTCGTGCAAATCAGGAGTAACTCCACCAAAGTCAATGAGGTTACATCAATATAAGGGAGGACAGAATCATGACTATTTTTGCACTAGTAGCTGAAAGTCTGTTCTGTCACATAGGAGTAATTAATAAAGTTGGGAAACGAAAAGGCTGAAAATGGCTGAGAACGTAAAAATTGGAGGGTAAGAGACAGCAAATCCCAGTGATGACTGAGCCTAGAGATATTCTAAACAAAAAGAGCTTGTAACCACGTTTGTAGCTGTTTCCATCACTCCACACTAATTCGACAGACATTCTAGATTTCAGAGTGATGTTTGCGGTTATTGTGTGGGCTGGGTGTGGTCTTGTTTGGGTGGGTTATGCTGAGAGATTTGTGTTGATTTGTGTGGCTTGCAGTTGGGTGCATGTGTGTGTCAGTTAGGCCAAGTAATCCACCCGTGCAGTCTCCTTCATATTACCAATGTTTTGTAATTGAAATCAAAGTGTATATTATTTTTGATAATAAATATTTGCACTGTAAAAATTATAAACAAAATAAATAGTATTTTTCAATTCACCTCATGCAAGTACTGTAGTGCAATCTCTTTGTTGTGAAAGTGTAACTTACAAATGTAGATTGTTTTTGTTTTGTTTTTGAGTGCAGTTATGTAACAATGTAAAACGTTGGAGTCTACATGTTCACTCAGTTCTACTTCTTGTTCAGCCAATCGCTAAGACAGACAAGTTTGTTTACATTTGCAGGAGATAATGCTGACCTCTTCTTATTTACAGTGTCACCACTGTAAATAAGTAAGAACAGGCATTTGCATGCCACTTTTGTAGCTGGCATTGCAAGGTATTTACGTGCCAGATATGCTAAACATTCATATCTCTTCATGCTTCAGCCACCATCCCAGAGGGCATGCTTCTATGCTGATGACACTCAGTTAAAAAAAAAAAAGCATTAATTAAATTTGTCTGAACTCCTTGGGGGAGAATTGTATGTCTCCTGCTCTGTTTTACCCGCATTCTACCATATATTTCATATTATAGCAGACTCGGATGATGACCCAGCACATGTTGTTCATTTTAAGAACACTTTCACTGCAGATTTGACAAAAAGCAAAGAAGGTACCAATGTGAGATTTATAAAGATAGCTACAGCACTCGACTCAAGGTTTAAGAATCTGAAGTGCCTTCCAAAATCTGAGAGGGACAAAGTGTGGAGCATGCTTTCAGAAGTCTTAAAAGAGCAACACTCAGATGCAGAAATAACAGAACCCGAACCACCAAAAAAAGAAAATCAACCTTCTGCTGGTGGCATCTGACTCAGATAATGAAAATGAACATGTGTCAGTCCACACTGCTTTGGATTGTTATCGAGCAGAACCCAACATCAGCATGGACGCATGTCCTCTGGAATGGTGGTTGAAGCATGAAGGAACATATGAAACTTTAGTGCCTCTAGCAAGTAAATATCTCACGATGCTGGCTACAACTGTGCCATGAGAACACCTGTTCTCACTTTCAGGTGACATTGTAAACAAGAAGTGGTCAGCATTATCTACTGCAAATGTAAACAAACTTGTTTGAGCGATTGGCTGAACAAGATGTAGGACTGAGTGAACTTGCAGTCTCTAAAATTTTACATTGTTTTATTTTTGAATGCAGTTTTTTTGTACATAATTCTACATTTGTAAGTTCAACTTTCATGATAAAGAGATTGCACTACAGTCATTGTATTAGGTGAATTGAAAAATACTATTTATTTTGGTTTTTCACAGTGCAAATACTTGTAATAAAAAATAAATATAAAGCGAGCCCTGTACACTTTGTATTCTGTGTTGTAATGGAAATCAATATATTTGAAAATGTAGAAAACATCAAAAATAATGAAATAAATGGTATTCTATTATTGTTTAAAAGAGATTAATCACGATTAATTTTTTTAATTGCTTGACAGCCCTAGTTAGTATCTTTTCACCTTTTTCAGGAGCTAAATAACAAATGTGCACACCTTTAGTTCATGTGAATGGTAAAGATTCAGATTGTCTAAGATTCTATGGTTCCTAGCAGGTTCAACTGAAAATATCTGAATAAACTTTTGTGGATGTTTAAGGAGCCTTTAGAAGCAATTCAGTGCATTATACCTGTAAATGGTGTTTCTGTGCTCAAAAAGTCTGCCTCATACTGTATACAATGTGCATTTTTTTAAATATATGGAAAAAGCATTGAACTTTGATTTAGGGGATCTTAGTTCTTCCTAGATTAATAGGGACAGTTCCTGAAGACCTAAATCAGATTGTACTCAGTCCTGAGGCAAACTCCCATTAATATTAATCGGAGTTTAGATGAAGTAAGGATAGAGTAATAAAAACTGAATAATCCTGACCTCAGGATTTGGTGCATAGACATTAGATTTGTTAGAGTCCTACTAAATCTTCTTGTCCATGCTCCTGCCAATGCAGAATTGTTTCCCTCAGAATAATCTTGAATGTTTCATTCAGTTCAGTTTTTAAGTGACTCAGGTGATGCAGCTTCCATTACTTCATTTGGCTGATTATTGAGGTCTAATATAATGGTTTTTAAACTGCTTTATTCTCACAGACCACTTCCCAAACCCAGCATTTCCCCCAGGCATATGAGAAAGGTTAGGGTAAATTTAAAGGGAGTACAAAGAAAGGGTGGCATGGAATCCTCTCCCTCAATTTTTCATTAATATCATCCCCCCCCCCCCCCCCCGTTTTACATTTCAAAAGTCTACCCCTGAACTCTTGCTGGTGATGTTTTGAACACACTACTACAGCTGGTCATATACTTCCTGAGAATCATATTTATTGTGAAATTTGCCATTTTTTTCTGATTATGAATAATTCAGGAACAGACTTTGATGTTTACTCCTCTATTCAATGTTATATTGAACTATATTTATTTCTCTCAGTATTTGTATTAAGCTGTTCACTTTGACCATTGCTTTCCATTATTTGAACTGCATGATTGCAAACCTGTCATACGATATTATTCTTGTTCCCTGATTTGATGAATGAAACTTTTTAAAGAGAATGAGTATTGTTGTTTATATGTGAATATGCATGTGTGTAGGAAGAAAGAGTCATTCTTCAAGCTTCCATGTGAACACAAACCTTTTTTGAGTGAATAACAAGGAACCATGAACATAAACATAACCAAAGCAAAAAGCCATTCAGAATATTTCCGAGCACTGTTTTACGGTATTCTACCACCTGCACAGGCTGCGCTGGCACTAAATAATTGCAATATACAAAGGAAGGTTGAGATACTTTGTGGTGTAACTGAAATTTCACGCTAACTGCCTATAAAGCACTTCCGATCAGGCTTCAGATGGAAATGAGATCATAACATCTTGGCAGATGATATGTACAAATATTAGAACATGGATGACTTACTTGTTGGAATTAATTTATCCAGTTAATTTTCCTGGTTGTAATTATACAGGAACAGAACATGATTTCTACAAATGTGTTCTTTATAGGCAAGTATTCATCAAATAGTTAATATTGTCAGATGGAGGATAAGAGCTTTCAATTTTCAGTTTTATATGGATCATTGGCATCTCACCCTGTTTACATTGATCTATAGTTGGGAAAATTATTATCACCGAAGTCTATTCTCCACTACATTTGTACATACTACTTCTGTTAGTGAGATGTCCATGTCTGCTAGTTATGTCCATGTCTCCTGTTAGTGAGATGTCCATGTCTGCTACTGTATTTCAGTAGTGCCTAGTGATCTCAGCAGTATCAGAGCTCCATTGTGCTTGGTGCTATACATATGTGTAATGATAAATGCTCCCACCCCCAAAGAGTTTGTAGTCTAAGTAAGTTCGAACTCTTCCCAAGATGAAATAAAGACATGCACTGAAAGACATTTTGTAGCAGGTAAGTTTCCTTCTGTTGTTTGCAATGTGGACATGGAAATGAACTGCACTCTTGTTGTTTATATTCATATATAAGTGTTGCAACTGTAGAGGTAATTGGGCCTACACATTTACCCTAATTGTGAGCTCAACTGTAAAAACTGAGTGAAAGTTTTTTTTATAAAGTATTACAATCATCTATAATAACAAATATTGATGGGAGAAGGTGAAAAAGCAAGACAGACTGAATTAGTCCAAATAAAATGGCCTATTGATATAATTCAAGGACTGTGTTAAAATTCTGCCTGGTTAACAAGAGGAGCTGAGGACTGGATGTTAATGAACCAATATTGTTGTATCAGAAATTAGGCCTTATTGGTGGAGAAACTAATGAAGGGATGGACTATTCTACCCATCACTCCTGGCTACTGAAATGCTGGCTGACTGAAGATGAGAGAAGAGGAAGGAGCAAGCTTCACCATTATGGCTGACACCCTCCCCATTTCCTGGTCGACTGGACTTTCTGTAGGCTAACCCTAAGAGATGTCCTGACTAGACTGGGCCAGAGACAGGGAGTCAGATGACATCACCTTCTCTACCAGCTCTGGTTAAATCTCAAATCCCACCTGGGATGTGAGACTTTGACACACACAATCCTCTCCCTGGTGTGCTTTTCCTTCCCTACTTTTCCCGCCCAGCTCCCTTCCTATTCCTCTCCTTTTTCCTGCTGTCTAACAAGAATCAGGCTTAGCTGGCCAAGGCTGTATATTTTGCAACTCTGCTGTAACCAGAAAGAGGCAGCTAAAAGCAATGCTCTGAACATCCTGATGGTGGTACAAGTTTGCCAGGTCTCTGAATGGCTGATAAGACTGTGCATGGTGCTGTGCTTTTTCAGCAGTGAGTCTAGGGTGAAAGTCAACACCAGAGACAAAAGCTTTTCTTTCTTTGCTATACTTTCCCCTTTTGTGTGTGTTTGTCTTGTTTTGTCATCTTAAGACATGGTATTGGACTTTAACAACACAGTAACACTAATGACTCCAGCCTGTCTGAACTAACTTTTTCTCTTTTTCCCAAAAGGACAGTTACTAACATCTTTAATGCCATCTAAGAGACTGTCAAATAAGGTATTTTTTCCTTCTAAAGACTTTTCCCAGCTAAAGGAACATGAGATATGGTGAATGTGAAAGCCTTATTTAGTATTGTACATTAAAACAGTTTAACATTCCCTCGCCCCTTCTTTTCTGTATCTTTAATAACAGGTTAAAAGGATTTTCAGTGGTATGTTTGCCATGATACTAAGCAGCCTGATGTCTCTGTATATCAAACTTTTTAATGTTGGACAGTGACTGGCTTCCATTTACACTTTTGACTCTGTGGGCTCATATATTCCATCTAAATTAATACAACACACCAAAACTACTGTAAGCACAAAAGATCATGATATTGCCCACTCCACCATATCAATGTAAAAGACCTAGGTATCAGTACAAATCAAAAAAGCTGGATCCAAATTATATGTACTTTGTCTCAGTGCCTGAGACTACCCTGACAGGACCTGAGTCTCCCCTCCCTTTGTAGTCACTTACAAGTGTGCAAGGTGGGTGTAATATGAAATATCAAAAGGTTAGCATTTTACATCCGCTTGGCACAGATCTAAATGAATACACAGGGTGCTGGATAGAGGAAAGAATCTCTCTCTATATGTATCTCTATAATTAAATAAACTCTGACTCCAAATGCCCTAACCTTACTTTCATGACCATTCATATATTTTTGGAATGATTGAATATATGACTAGCTGGTCCTTTGTATTTGACATGCAGTCCGCTCCAGTTTGAACTCTCATTCATATGCTCTCTTTCAAAGTAGACAAGGAGACAGACAATAATACATCTGTAAAACTAGAAATTTCCCAACATCTTCATAAATGGTCAGCTGTCTAAGAACAAGAAATGAAGTAAAAATGGGATATTGCCCAAGAAAAGATTGGAGACGCAAACAGAACCTGGAAAAGAGAGAACTTTCCTCTGTGGAGCCAATTTCCCTTGTGGTGCCATGGCATTTGCTAGCTCAAGGAGGTACAACCAGCACCTTCCTGCCCCAGCAGCTGGGATGAATCAAGGCCATTATCTCAAACACTATGAAAACACAAAGGTCGTAGTCACAGGGATGGGAAAGGGATGCCATCAACTGAAGTAACTCTAATGTGCAAGACCTTATTGTCCCAGGCGAGGCTTTTGTGTGACCTAGCATGCTAACAACTCCTGGTTGATTTTCTTAGTGCACAAGGAGGAAAACTGGAAGGAATTCCTTGATACTAAAAGATGGAAAATAAAATAAAGAAAAATGTTTTTCAGCTGACTAGATAAACATTGGCTACCACTTTTCTTTTTCTAATATTTTCCTGCTTTTTCCATACACTTCCTGTGAGTATATTAAACATAAACCAGTACACTTTCATGATTATACATTAGAAGCCTTTGGGAAAAAATACTTTTCCATAGTGGGGTCTGGGGTGCAGTAAGTTCAGTGTGCAGAATCCTGGAAGTGAGCCCGTTACAGAGAAAAATACTGCGCATAGCCACAGGGATATGTATCATTTGTAGCCATGAGGGTGACTGCACAAAGACCTTATATATGAAACGGGTGTGCTTCCGCTATGCTTTACTTTTAGTTATGCACGAACCTGACTGTAAGGTAGGACAGAATATGGCACTTAGGGCAAGGTAGTGATAGCCCGCAACTCCTGTTCAAATATATAGGAGGTGAGAGTGTTCAGCACCTAGCAGGAGCAGAACCTTTCAAGGGGAAAATGTGGAAGTAATTGTGACCTTGATGTGTTCACCAGAATCTGCAGAATATTTTCAGTGTGCCTTGTTTGGGGCATTGAGCCTTTTTCAGCACCCTGTTTAAGACATACATGATACAGCATCTCAGCCCATCTTGAAAATAAACATAAATAAAATAATACATTGACTTTTGACATTCCCTCTGCATTGGAAGGCACAATGAGTGCAGATGCTCAACTGGAATGAAGCATTTCCTTTAACCAAAGCCCAGATATATTATCGATAGCTGCAGTACTCTTTGGCTCACTATGGAGGATACTGTGCTGTGGACAGGAGCTTTAGAGAACAAACAGGAACCTTTGTTTCCTTCCATTTAGAGGCTAGAAAAACAAGGCAAAAGAGGAATGTTGAGCAGCTGCCAAAAAGCTGGGATTGCTTTTTTCTGGTTCATTATGACATGATCCCTGAATTGATTTTTGATAGAGTATTTAATATATTGGAAGAAATCACCGAGCTATAGATATAAAGGGCACTTTTATTTAGAATGTATGCTGCCTATTGACTTGAGACAGCTGCATAAAGTCTGATCTGCAGATGCTATACCCTTTTGCAGCAGTAAACTGAAATTTGATATTGTACTTAACAGTGGAATTAACATCAAGCATGATAAGGCAAAAAAGCTATTGTCAAATTCTGTTTGACACCTATTTCATCATATTGACAGCAAAAAATCATGACAGTGCTACATAGTTGAAGCATAAAATGTGCATGAGAATCCAGCTCATTTTACATCACGCATTGTTATTGTTGTCAGTTTAGAGAGCAGGTATCCAATATGGCAGGCTGTGTTAAAGTTTCCAGGAGCATTTGAAGTCTGTGGAAATGTGAGTGCTTGTGTCTGCTTTTTACATTGCAGTATTCTAACTCTTTGCAACCTTAAAAACAGATGTCTGAAATAGTTTATTGTGCTTTTCCTCAGATTTTGTACTGCACCGGTATGTGCAGATCACAAAAGATTACCTCAGCACCATTGTATAAGACTTTGTCTTTAGTTGTGCTCTTTATGATCTAGTATACATAAAACTTTTTATGGGGAATGGGAGGGGACGCTAGCCTAAGTAAAATTAAAACTATTTATTTGAAATAGTTTTAAGGTGCTCCTGCTCTGTAAATGGACCCAGTCAATAGCAGGAACAGGAAACGTTTGGAAATGAAAACACTTATGAGGCAGTTTCTATCAAGAAAAGTATTTTACACAAGACCACAGCAAAATATGTTTGTTTTGGTCATATTGGTATAGTATTAATCTTCCAAGGGATCGAGAAGCATCCTCTAGTTTCTTACACATTTTGAAATTTCAGCAGTAGGCGTGTAGCTGTTTTTATCTTTCAATTTCCCAATGTGACTGCATCACAGTCTTCTGTGAAAAGAAGCAACAGTTAGAGTTCAAGTGCCAGCGTGGCTCAGGGCTAATCAGCACTAAATGTTTTCCAAGGGAAATAACTGGCATATTGTAATTTTGTGTCAAAGCATCTCTATAGTCATTGAGTGTAATTCAGTCTCGTCTTAATGCCTGATGAATCATGCCAGTAGCAAGCCTCCTTCATACTGGAATTATGCTAATCCAATCTGCCTAGATTATCTACTTTACAATTTGATATCAGCTCATTGTTTGTTGGAGATATTGTGATATTAGGAGTAAAATAACAACTAGTCAATCTATAACCCAAAATGTATGTCCCTATCTTTAGGCACTTAAGCCAGGAATTTTCAATGGAATTCAACTGAATGCTTAAGACCTAGATTTGTAAAGGTATTTAGGCACCTAAAGATGCAGATAGATGAATAGGGGATATTCAAAAGAGCCTAGGGATGGGATCTGCAAAGATACCTAGGTGCCTGAGTCCTGAGTTTAGACAGCTAGGTCTTCGTTTTGGCTCCATTGAAATCCACAAAACTGCCTAAAACTGTAGCTGTCTAAACTCACTCAGCGCCTGAATTTTTCAGAGTAACAGTTCCCTAGGTGTTGATGTGTCTGCCTCTCAGTACGTGCACTGCTGCCGCCTTTTCTAGGCATGTGGATGCCAATCTCCTGCCTAAGCCTCAGAGTGGCGATCCAGTGGAAGAGGAGCATTTGGCCGCCTAAGTCATGTGCGGAACCCTATCTGGTAGGCGGGCTCAGAGGCTGTCTATTGCATTGGGTCCCATTCAAAATACAGCCACAGAAAGAGGAGACTGCGGTGCCCACCTTATAATATTTAGGCCAGTGGTTGGAGCACTCACCTGGAATGTGGGAGAGACAGGTTTAATTTCCCCCTTCTCTGCCAGAGCAGGAGAGAGGATATGTACAGGGGTCACTCCCATCTCAGGAGAGGGCTTTTACCACTAGGCTATGAGATATTCTGATGTGGGGTTCCCTCAGTCTCTACTGTTGAAGCTGTTCCACTGTGGATAAATAATGAAAGACTGACTGGAGCAGGGGAACTGGACCCTGGGTCTCCCACCTCCCAGGTGGCAGCCCTAACCACTGCACTACAGAGTCTCTCTCGCTGTCTCTGGCCCAGTGACAGTGGAACTGTCATCGGGCCAGAGAGAGAGTTTGAGAATAACTCAATAGTCCAGTGGTTAAAGCACTCTCCTGGGAGATTTGAACAGGGGTTTCTTTCTCCCCCTCTTCTGGCAGAAAGGTGGCAATTGAATGTCGGTCTCCCACATCCCGGCAAGTTCTGTAACTGCTGGGCTAAAAGTTATAAGGCAGGCAACACCACCTCCGATTTAGGTGCCTATATCCAAGAGAGTGTCCAGGCTTAGCCCACACCTCTCTTGTCGGCATCTCTCGTTGGCTAGCTTAGTCAGCTCTCTGCCCAGTGTGCTGGTTTTGCGGATCGCATTCTTAGGCACGTCTCTCTCCCCATTCATTGGATGCTTAGGTGCCTAACTCACCTCTATGGATTTCAGTGTAGTTCCTATGACAGGTTTGTTTGGTTTTTTTAAGGCATCACGATGCTCAGCATTGCAATGCCTAAGTCCCTTCATGGATCCCACCCTAGGTGCCTGTCTCTCATGGATTTAATTTAGGCATTTAAGGCAGGGATTTGCAATGGAGATAGATGCATAGACTCTCTTGAAAATCCCACTAAGTACCTATCTGCATCTTTAGGTGCCTAAATACCTTTACAAATCTGGCCCTAGCTCCCTTAGGCTGATTTGTAAATCCTAGCTGAAGTCCATACTAAGGCAGGTAAATAAAAGTGTTTTGACTTTGAATGTGCCAGGAACCGATACCTCTTCCTGAAGTCAATGGGAACTGAAGAGCTCTAAAATATCAGGCCTCTTTTCTTTAAGCACATAAATGAGGATTTAGATTCAAAATTTTAGACACCAAAGCTTGAATATTTTGGGTTCAGTTCATGTGCTTATTGTAGAACTATTGGTTAAAATGCTATTCCCCCCCTAATTTCTTCCTACTTCTTTTAAAAAAAATGTTTGCAATGAAACACCAGGCAACACAAAAGTCACCTCATTTGGGGTTTTGTTACAAACAAGTAACGAAGACCATATTCATCAAAAGATTTACGGAACTCCTGCATGAACTTGAAGTCTTTTAAGCCTATACGGGCCAGTTTGTGGCTTTACATCATGTGAAATTCACATCTTTGCATGGTTTTGATGCAAGATGCAAATAGAGACCAGGTGAAACTCAGAAATTTCAGCTGAGTTTCACTTTGACCAGGATCAGATTCTCAGTTGATGTAAATGAGCTAGCTCTCCTGCAGTCAATATTTGTGCTCCATTGTGGAGCTACCCCAATTTACACTGGCTGAGTTGCTGAGTGAAATTTTAGGTTTGCTTGAATCTGAAAGTCAAAGTGAAACTTAGGGAGGAGAGATAGCTCAGTGGTTTGAGCATTGGGCTGCTAAACCCAGGGTTGTGAGTTTGATCATTGAGGGGGCCATCTAGGGCAAAAAATTGGGGATTGGTCCTGCTTTAAACAGGGGGTTGGACTAGATGACCTCCTAAGGTCCCTTCCAACCCTGATATTCTATGATTAGCTTGTGTGAAACTATTTGAATCAAAATGAAAGAAAATGTCTGGACAAATGTTTGTAAAGGGAAGCCAGCTCTTTGTTTCCCAGCTTTAAGGTCACATGCTTATTTTCAATTATATAGCCATAAGTTAAAGCCCATCATCACTATTTTTTTTGTAACGAGTTTTTGATGTATCTGTTTTGTATGACACAATGTCTAAAAGAATGAGAATATTTCTACTGGAAATCATTTTTATTTTTTTTTAAAAACAGACAACCTGGTAGCAATTGTAGAGATGGTCAGAAAAGCTAGTGGCTAGGCATACCTGAGAAATATGTGGTGCTATGACAGAAAAAAAGCCACTAATCACTAAGGTAATTTAACTGCAGAAAGTATATGAAAGAACTAGACAGTGCTGCAGCTGCAATCTTAAATGCACAGTCTTTGGGCAGGATAGAGGGGCTCTTTCAAGCAGTCACAAAAATGGCATTTTTGATGTTTTTATAGATTCTATCCCCTTTGGGTTGTGTTCCGATTTACTGGTTGACACTCTTGAAATGAACGAGGTTTCTAATTTGGCCAAATGTTAAGTTGATCAGCTCTATATCACAGAAAACGCTAGTGGAATAAAATTTAAAAACAACAATAAAAAAATAAATAAAAAATGAATGGAGATGTGCCTATCTCCTAGAATAACCTTGAAAGGTCATTGAGTCCAGTCCCCTGCCTTCACTAGCAGAACTAAGTACTGTCCCCTGACAGATTTTTTTTGCCCCAGATCCCTAAATGGCACCCTCAAAGATTGAACTCACAACCCTGGGTTTAGCAGGCCAATGCTCAAACCACTGAGCTATCCCTCCCCCCCATAGTTACAGGGGTGGGGTGGCAGACTAAGAATCCCTGTATTATCAGATGGTGTTCCCCTTCAAATGATTCTATCAATCCGGGCAGTGATATTGGCTTAATTTGCACTTTTTCTATATATAGGTTGAAAAGGGAAATAACTATACATAGCTCAGAGGGTTTGTAGTGCAAACCTATGAGTTGGCTAAATCGCTAAAACACTGCTAACATTTTTCACTAAAGTGTGAGTATAATACTGGGCACTTACATTGCATCTCCAGCCACACCTTAAGTAGAGGACCAAAGGAAGTGGTTATATTGGACTAGGAGACCTCCTGAGGTCCCGTCCCACTATGATATTGGATACTAGTACTGCCAAACCTACGCATTCAAAAATCATGAATCACCCTCCCTCCAGTGAGGTCTTTTTCTAAAATAATTTTGGGGGAGGGGTCAATTTGCCTTCTGGTTTTTTTAAGCTTGAGGTGGAAGCTGCCTGCTCCCAATGTGTGTGAGACCTTTTAAGGGTCAAAATTCAGCCTTAAATACACATGCAAAAATATGTCCTTCCCACTTGCTGCTCGGGGTGGGGGGTGTTCCCGTGACCCTTGCTACCTCAAGAGTGGGGGAGGTGGAGTCTTATCCCTCCATCTCCCATCCCCATCACTATCCTTTGCACCCACCAGCATCCTCTTGGTCCTCATATAACCCATTTCTATTTCATCTTCCCCAGCCAGCCCCTAACTCTGCTCCACATCATTCTCCACATTCACCTTTCCAGGTGTTTCCAAGGCTCCTCACAGTCCCTGTGTCCTCATAGCATCCTATCTAGCCCCGCTCAACCTTAGAGTGGCAACCACTTTGACTGTGGGCATGGCTTCAGTGTCACTGAAAACACTAGGAGGTAGAAGCCATGTTTATTAGTGGCAGCCTCAATTCAAGCTTGAGGGGAGTGGTGACCATCATGCCTGTTTCAGCCTCATCTCTAGTAATGGGAGATGGGGGCCATTTTGAATAAGGGAAAATTCATGAGTTGGCAGCCTTTCATCACCTTGTCATGAGTCAGATTAAAAGAAAACACTCGAAAAGCAGCTCTGCGGAATTACATAATTCCCCAGCACAGTATAAGAAGGATGTGCTGGGGGCAGCTGGACCTGAGGTCAGCAGTAAGAGTCAGGGAGAGTGTGTTAGTGCTCAGAGGAGATGGTCTTTCTTCCTCTCTGGAACTTGGCTGAAACAAGCCAGATCTTTATACCTCTAATGTGGACTTTGTCTGACATAAACCATGTTGTGTTTGTGTTAGGCCCAAAGGTGTCAGTCTCCACTGAGGCATACAGAATTCTTACGAGCCTCCCCCACACCCTCACAGCTGTTCTTGGTTAATAATGAGAAGGGGACGTCTGACAAATACTAATTTTTTGTGGAAACTTAAAACAAACAAACAAAGAAAATAACTCACTTTAATTTCCCACAAACTTTAAAAACACTGTTTGCTTGTTGTAGAAACCATTAGTGGGAAAACAATCGGTTTACTAAAATCAAAAACTGACAATGTTTACCAAAAGGTTTAGGTTTTTGGTAATGTGACAAAAATCAGAAAATGCTGACCACAAATAAAAACTTTCCATTAATATTTTAACTTTGGTTGAAAAGCCATTCTTCAATGGAAAAAAATAGCAGTGCTGCCAAGTGCACTGTGCAAACCCACACCGATGTTAAGGTCTATGCCCTGAATTTACAATCCTGTTCAGATATATGCAAGATGATTCGGATTCCTACTGTATGCACAGAACAATTCAAATACAAAGGCATGCTGACCTTATCAGCAAGGTAATCAGCACTGAAAGGCTTCATGAAAGAAGTGGAAACTAAGTAGTCCCTGAAAGAACCTAAACTGAGAGGGGATCACTGGCATGTGAGAACACAGAACCATTTCCAGGCATACGTTGCAGCCTGGAAACGGGTCCCTATCTGGGAACAGGTGAAATACGTAACCCAAACTCTCACTCACTCAGCATGGTGCCCCTGTTTTCCTCTACATATAGAGATTGATGAGCCTACTACAGCGTTGGCTAAGAGACCTGGGTTTTTTAATGAGGCCTCAAATCTAGAGATCCCAATTTCACTCTCTGCTACTGCTGGCCCATCCAGGGGATGGGGGTGGGTGAAAAATTACAACTACAAATAGGGGCAGTGGCAAGGAGGAAGGCTTTGTGTGACTGTAAGAACAGAGTGCCTCAAAATCTTCCATTAGAATAAAATCCATCAGAAAGGCAGGACAATTTTGTGGCTAAGTGATAGATTGAGATTCAAGAGATTTGAGGTGAATTCTACAGCAGTCCTGGGTGGCTCTGGAAAGACTGACTGCCTGTTTGGGGCAGGGTTTAAACCTACATCTATGAAAGGGGCTTTTCTGTTGATATAGGTTCCCTCTTATTTCTGAGGGAATTCTGCACACACACAAAATATTGTGGGCAGAATTTTTAAAATTCCGTGAGTTTTATTTGTCAATAAATAAATGTGGAGCGATGTGGGCAGGAAATGGGGGGGGGTGGAGCTGGGGTAGGTTTCTGGGGGTGGGTCTCAGCTGTTTCCACTCCACGCAGGGGAAGTGCACTCCTCCCCTACCCCAAGCCCAGCTGGGACTAGCAGCTAGGCCCAGTGCAGGGTAGGAGCCGCGGTGGGGCTGGCGAGGGCCAGGTGTGGGGAGATGGGGTTTGGCGGGGTTCTGGATGCAGGAGGATGAGACTCAGCATGGTGGGGGTTTGGGTGCATGGGGCTCAGTAGAGGGTCTCTGGGTGTGTGGGAGGTGAGGCTCAGCAGAAGGATCTGGGCATTGGGGGGCCCCAGCTGCATGGGGTTTGGGTGGACTGGAGTTGGTCTGAGCCGGCACCAGCCAGGGCATCCCCATCTCCCCTCCTAGTGATTTACCTCTCCGCTGGCTGCTCCAGGCACCTGAAATGACGCTCCTGCGCTGCTGGGAAAGGACGCGTGACCATTCTTGCAACTTCCCTTTGCTTCCTTGTCAGAAAGTCATATTTCTGTGGAGAAGCAAAGAAATCTGCTCAGGACATGAATTCTGCACATGCTCAGGGTGCAGAATTCCCCCAGGAGTAACCTCTCCAAGAGGCGATAATTAGGTCAACAGAAAAATTCTTTGACCTGTCAACAGTGTGTCTGTAGTTACGTCAACCTAACTACATTGCATGGAGAGTAAAATTTTACACAGTCCTGAGCAATGTAGCTAGGTCGACCTACATTTTAGGTGTAGACCAGCCCTCGCTACATTAAAAAATTGTGTTTGGAGATTCAGTGAAAAAGACCACTGGCTGAAAAGATAATTTCCTGTCTAAATGGATGACACCTGCAAAATAAAATAAACATCTTTAAAGGAATCTGTTATCTAAATTAGTCTATTTCAAGAAGATCATACTTATTTCAATAGAGTAGAATCTTGTGAAATCCACATGCTTCATACTTTATACAGAAGTTTGGCAGCTTCTCCCCACTTTTTAGCAAAGATTTAATAGGAGAGAGCTGTAGTGAGGTCTTGTATTACTAGGAGTACACTATGTTGCAAAATATACTGCAGTATATTTACAGAAGAACCTCACTAATTTGTACTAGTGTTGGGCCCACCCATTGAAAATTACTGGTTTTTTATTTAAAGAGTAAGGGGGTAAACCAGCACTTAGCTCAAGTCGCAAGTCAGTATGTTGGCAGATGCGTGGAAGGGACCAGATGTAAGAAATTTCCCCCCCACTCAGTTCAACCCCAAATGAGGGCAGAATTTGCCACAATGGACTAGTAGTCAAGAAATCTGGGTTCTGTACCTACTTTTGGCATTGACTCACCAAGTGGTCTCTGGCAACAGTCACATAGGGTGAGTCACTTAAACTCTCTCTGCTTTAGTTTTGCAACTGTAAATTTAGCACTTTACAGAGACAGTTACTTGTATCCTATAAGATCCTTGAATGAAAGATTTTATATATGTGTGAGGCAGAGATACTTGTTTTTAAAATAAACACAGCAATATTGTGCAAATCAGTGGGGTTGGGATAATTGAAATAAGAGTTACTGAAGTCAGGAGGTTTGCATGGGGTGCAAGTGGGGTCAGAATTTTGTACATAATTGTAAAACACTTTGTATGCCTGGGATATGAGACACCTAACGTTAACTGCTAAATTTATAGATTTCAATGGCCTCCAATTAAAATGAGCGGGTGATCCACTATATAATCAATTGAGGTACATTTATGCTGAGCCAGTCAATGATTACGAATAGGAAATATAAAACATACATTTTTGACTCCTTTTGTCTAATTATAACTAAATATTATGGGTATATGACTGCAATATCTGCAAATGTGTTGCTGGTTAAATACATAATTCAAAATTAGATTTGGCTTTCATTGGCTGCACAGTAAATATGACCTGGGGTCTATAGGATTTAAGTAGGATTACTGCAAAGCACAGAGTAACTAATTAAAAGATGGCAGCTTTCCAGTTCCCAATAGATGACCTCCTGCTGCTGGTTGCTGTCCCTAGGGTGAGCTCTGCAATATGATCTTACACATCAGGATGTACAGAATGTTCTGTGGTGTCTGAGTCAGTAGCTCTATGGAAACTTAACAGGATCCTGCATCCTCTGTGCTTTTCATGCATTCTAACTAGTGAGAACTGCCAGAAAGCCAAACCAAACATTTTTATGAGTTTCCTCAGGCTCTACCTCCACATCTTGTTGAAAAATTAAAGCACACAATCATGGGTGGGTCTGTTGAGGCAAGCAAGTACTATTATTCCAAGTTTTCAGAGTTGTTTTTTAGTCTATAGATCCAGTCAGCTAAGGAAGTGCATGTCTAAACTCTCTCCTCTGAAATCACTCATAAAAAAACCCAGCATGGGAACATTTGCTACATACTACTTTTGAGAGAGAGGCTTAGAAACCGTTACAAGCGTTCAGAGATTGCAGAGGTTTGCTGTAGGTATAATAAGGATGTGGGCTCAATAGCTTTGTCGTATTGATGCCTTATCAGTTAAAATTGCACATAAAGAACCAGTTTATTCTTTTAAAAAACACTTTATTTATCAAATGTGATTACATAGGCTAGTAAACTCTCTCTAACATTGGCAGCGTTTGGAGAATGGGGCTCTTAGATACCACGCATAGGAATGCTAGATTGTCAGTAAGCTTCCTTTTTCTACACGACTTTCATTATGTTTTCTCTGCATCCTCATTTTTGATTTAGAAAGACCATCTTGACTGGACCTGAAGTCGATCCAGTCTGTAAATTGTTGTACCTTAAGCTACATATAGTCTTCAATCTTCCAGAAGACACAATCATACCTAAATGCAATTAAAAGTGTTTTCAGTTCCTTAGCCCTTCAAGAGATTAAACTGTAGATGCCAATTGTGCCAAAATGTTTTTCTAGCACAAACTGTGCAGGAGCCAATAAATACAAGACATCTTCAGTCTGAGTCATTGCCAAGTCTGCGCGTTCAAAATAAGGCTGCAGTGTGATTGGTTTACATGGCACCGTTTAATATGAGGACACATTTGCAGAACGTCCTGCCTAAAAACTCTCAGATGCATAATTTACGAGACACAGTTGATCAAACTACCCTACTTCAGAAATTGAAACCACCAGCATTAGCTTTCTGGGGTGAGGGGGGAATATCCACTCCACTTAATATATCCCTTAACTCCCTGAAGTTACATTATGAAACTTGTTGTTTTCACTCTTCCTTGTACTATATTCTGTGAGGGTTCATCCTCTTGAACTCCTTATGAGTCATGAATGCTTCTAAATGACATGACTCATAGAGTTGCATGATTCATTTGCATGTATTTCTGTAAAAAGGCCTGATGATGCTTAAAGGTCATATGGGGGACATGCAAGTGATGCTGGGGGAGCAGTTTGTTTTTATTTCTGGGTGGATGGTAGGAGGCAGTGGCAAATTTTATACAGTTAGCCTCCCTAAAGTATGTTTTACACTAACTATGGGCTGAACTTTGCAGACATAATCACTTTAGAAGTCCCCAGTCCACAACTATTTAGAGGCTTCTAGAAAGGTTAAAGCCTCATTTTGTTCCTTCAAAGTGGAAAGAAGCCTGGCCTAAATTAAGCCTGGAGTGCTTTTCCCAAGGCATACCAGGCCTTATGGGACTCCAAGCCCAGTATTTCAAACTCCTAATTCAGCAGTATAGGGAAAAGCAATCGCCGCTATAGTATGTCTCTCCATCTAAACAATCCAGTATGTTTTCTTTTTGCATAAATGTGTTGCAGCTGGTTCTAATACCATGTTTATAGTATAGCTCTTTTTTGGTAAACTAAGGCCTTATTGAGGCAGTATAGTAATAATGTGTTAAAGGATTTAATCCACTTTTGAACTGATTTACTAAACTTGGGTTTGCTTTTTTGCCATTGAATGAATTCAGTTTGCAGAACTAAAAAGTTGCAAAGTAAAGGAGCAGAAAAAGAGAGCACTAGAACACGGTTCCAGTCTTTAAATCCACTGTTTATTAAAGAATTGTCTCTATCTTGAAGGAACTCCAACTTCACTTGGATTTAGCAATGTAAGATCCAGGAGGTCGATTGCCATGAACTTCTTGAGGAGTTCAAATGAAAATCCACCCTTCACATCCAGAATCTTTTATTTAAAACTAATGAATGAATTAAACACAGAAAAGTGTTAAGATGATAGGGCCTAAGCATGTCACTTCATTGAATGGGAATGTTTTTTTCCTTTATGAACAGCATAACAATTAGCCAGTTGCATTATGGGTTTTTACTATTGATGCAATTTGTTTTAAGCATTATTTTATCCCAGAAGTATATAGTTTCTTCTGCAGTGTGTCTCATATTTGCTGATAGCTTCTGGCAACTCTTCTGATAAGTTGGTGGCCACCTTACTCTATCTTTTGCCTCATCTCTGTGCTAAAGTCTTCATAAGTCTCTCATACCATGCACAGACAAGGAAAATTGTCACAATTCTGTTTTGCTTTAAGTGCAAGTCTTTCCCTCTGAGTCTACAAATCTTTACCTTTGCTAAACATAGCCAGTCTTATTTATGCCAAACTAGGTGTTTTGAGACATTTGCTGTCTGGCTTTATGTCGATGAGTTAAGATCTCAGAGCTGGCCATTTTGAAAACAAACTTACTAAGGTTCATGGTGTATTCTCCATCAATGACAATTTTTAAATCAATATTGGCTGTTTTTTCTAAAAGATATGCTCCAGGAATTATTTTCAGGGAAATTCTGTTTCCTCTGTTATACAGGAGGTCAGAGAAGATGATCGGACTGGTCCCTCCTAGCCTTGGAATCTATGAAAATAAGCCAGGGATAGGGAAAAATCTTTAAGACTATAGTTAAAATTCTCAAATGAAGGTGCTGACAGTTAGCCTCCTGATGCCATTTTTAGTGACTGACTTTAATGTGAGTTGTTGGTGTTCAGCATTTCACTTCAGGCCTCTTAGGTGACTAAACATGGAGTCTAGTTTTTTGTATTCAAGTTTGAACATTTTGGCCTATGAATTCCTTTTGTCGGTATCAGAGCTCTCAGGTGTACTGGATTTAATGGATAGATTTTCAACATTTTAGCTGAATCAAGTAGGTTAAAAGGGAGAGGCTGACTACCTCCCAACAAAATACCTTTAGCCTAGTGGAAGGTGTACTGGGCTGCAAACCGAGCAATCGTTATTTCATTTCACCTCTATTAAGAGTTATTTGTATTTTGCAGCCCTTCATCCCCCTTCACTAGAAAGCAGTCAAGTATTATTCCTACTCCTATTTTACGAAAGTGTTGACTGACAGGTTGCAAAAGGTCACCATCAGTAATATGGAGACTACGATCCAAGTCTCTCACATGCCAGACTCAAGTATCCTCTACTCTGCCTTTCAGAGGGAATGTGTCAAATCTATATGCTCAGCTATGCAGTGTGTATTCACTGTTCTAACCACTAGACTACACTCCCCATGAGGGGCAAGACTGGAATCCTGTTCCCCAGCATCCTACTGATGTTCAAAATATAGTTATGTCAATGCTCCCTTATATAGCTTGGTGCACATAGAGACTAGGAGTTACTCCTTTAGTTCAAGTGATAGAGGTCTATGCTAGATATCAGACTATGCAGAGTTCAGACCCTACTCATGATCCAGGATAGGAGTTTCTTTCATCTGAACTCAAATGAATTGTTTTTCCAGTTTGTTTTTAATGCACTGATTAATTTAATACACTAAGTGAGAAAACATCCAAAAGATGTTTCACAGTTAAAATTATGGTGAGACACTCAACAATACACAGATGGCCTATATTTTGGATGTTTTATTTTTTGATGGCTTGTATCACACACTGGCAGGTTTCATTGTTGAGAAATGTGGTGAGAGCAGACTAAAACTTAAAGTATAGTCTATCCTGCTCTATATTGTCATAGATAAGCAAGACCCACAGCAAAATATATGCCTTTTCCTTTAAACGTGTTAAAGATTTATTTTAAATAAATGTGTGGCATTAGGAGTGTGAGGATACAATATTCCAGTTCTCCTAAGGCAGAATATATTTAGAACCTGGCTGAATGGCAGCTCAATAGCGAACTACAGCATTTGGGATATTGGCTGTTTCATACCAGTAATTAGTCTGCTTTCCCTTATGGGTATGTGTATCAGAGAGTACAAATAGCTAACTAGTATAACTTGTTCCCTCACCCACCATCACCTTGGGAAAAGCATAGAAATGGGGTCAAATGTCTGAATAGAAAAATTCTTATTAGATCATTCTACACCTTTGGAATCCAGCACAGTGTTTATTGCTTTCACTATTCATACCTCAGGCAGCTCAAGCAATACAAATAGTGCTATTCTTGGCCTCAACTAAAAACTACCATAATGTCAATGAAAGTTTCATAGTGGAATCCCATCTAGGACCAAGTTACACTTCATGTGTGCCAATGTTCTCAATTCTTCAATCACTTAAACCAGCTCACGGCACCTCTCATTGGCACAGCTAATATTTCCCAGCAGGGTAATGACTCTTTCAGATTCAAAGATATTCTGCTCACCGTTCTGACTGCACGTTAACATTTGGATTCAGGCAGTTAGATCTGAGCAGACTCCAGGGTCCATTATACTGCATCAGCTTGAAGGTCACTGGCATCGTAATTATTTAAAAAAAATACTTAAAACATGAAGCACACATTCCACATTTACTAAGTATAACTTTCATCACTAAGAGTATTTCCATATTCAAAAAGATGTGAATTTATATTTAATCCATGCTTTATGAAAGAAACCATTATAAGAAGAAGTTACCATTTGGTTCAGTAAGTGCTGTTTAATTTGTAACTTCTCAGAGGATTAATTATATCAAACAAGAGAAACGTAAGAATGAAAGATGGAAGGATTTGTTTATCTAGATTGGTTTAAAAATAAACAGCATCATGTGCGTTGCCAATGACACATGAGTTCCAACTGGTACTCAAGGGTACAACAATAACAACATTTTTGTTTTGGTTGGGGAAATTTCAGCTAAGTTCTGCACACAAATTTGAAGAATTACGTAATGACTTTGGTTGTGGATTTTTATGCTTGTGGATATGTGAGCCTTCAGAATCATTGTACCCTTTGCACAAGCCATCAAGACCAAACCTTAAAGATAAGGGTAAGTGCTGATCCAAAAAAAGTTCAAGTGTGAGTTAGATCTAGATTCCCTGCTGAAAGTTGGTGACCAAATCCATTTAGGAGGCTTTAAATGTGTTTGTGTAAACTTGAGTACAAACACTTTTGTGTGATTTATTTACACTCCTTTTAATAATAATAAAAATGTTATAATGCTTGTATATAAATTGATGTTATGATCTCATCTGGAAAACTGTCTGTGGATCTGTTCACTTTAATGTTAATTCTTTGGTAAAAACTGACCATTAATTCCCTGTTTTCTGTCTCATAACCTGTTTCTAATTAATAGCAATACTTTACCTCTCACAAATTAGTTGTGTTAAACTCTTCTTATGTGACAAGGCAAACATCACTTTAGAAACTGAGATTGTGAAAGTCTTTTAGAGGGACACTATCAAGCAGTTTATTCCCTATTATTTTTTTTTAAGTTTTGAAAAACCTAACACAATAAAAAACTGAAATGTTTTTCATGTCAAATTAAACTAATTCAATGAAAACAATTATTTTAAATGAAAACATTACTCTGAAGTTTTGAAAACCATAACATTGTGCTATTGCATGAAAATCTGAAGATGAAACTGCTACAAACAGAAAATTAATCTGACCAACTCTGGGACCCCAGCCAACAACTGATTGCAGAGAGTTTAGATCTAAGTGGGAGTTAGGTGCTGAGTGGACATACTAAACATAGTGATTAGCAAAGGAATGAATTAATAAATACAGAACATTCATAAAGTGAACTTTCCGGGGAATAAATATTGCGAAGAGGGGAGTTCTTGTAATAGCAAAATTCCTTCTCATTTACAAGATCCAACAAGTGAGGAGAGGCATCATGTGGAAAGAGGCAACTACTGTAAAGAATGGCTTCTGAAGAGTCCAGGATATGCACAGTGTTCCTGTTTATGAATGAAAAGGATGAAAGTCATATGTATTTAATGCAAGATGACATCTCCACAGGAGAAAAAGGTGGGTAGGGTTCTGTATATCCGTTGATATTGCTGGAAGCAACAAAGAAACCTAACCTGGATTTCCAATTGTACAGGAATTTGGATGCAGCTGGGAAGAAAGTCACAATATTGGAACAGCAGACAGGATAGAGGTGTAGAAAGTGGCATCAGTTAAAACTAAAAGCAATAAGTAGAGCAGAAGGAAAACTAAGAGCCTTTTAATGTTGATACCTACAACAGATATAACTATTGATAAAACAGAGGAGGAAAAGACACAGTAGCAACCAGATGAAGCCATTCACCAACCTTTTGACCATGATCCAAGCTAGAAACATGAGTCATTAGAAAGAAAGAGGCAAATGAACCTGATTGGTGATTCAGTAGTGAGGAAGCTAGGCCAAGACATCTGTGGTCCATATAAAGAAACCAGGATGGTATGTTTTCTCCAGGGTACAGGATAAATTAAGCTACAGAAGGTTAGGGTATTCTTACCATTTACACATGCCACCATCAAAGGAAGCTTTGAGGTGATCAGGACTCACCTGAAGAACCTGACAAGAGAACAGGAAATGGCAGCAATGCAAATCTTCTCACAGATCTTTCTAGCATATGAAGAAAGGTTAAGACTGGTGCTAGAAACCAGTCAGTCATAGACAGAACTTCTGATTCACAGAACATTGCAAGTTTGTCTGAATAGAATGTGCTTGGACTTGAGAATCTCTGCTCAAGCAGAAGGGCCACCACCTTTCTAGTTTCAAAACTAACAGGGTTTGTTAAGTATGATTTCAAGTAGGTGGGACAAGAACAGAAGAGGACCTTCGATCTAACTAAAATCTGCCAGGTACTTTCCTCATGCAATATAAGGGAGAAGATGGAGTTCTTAAGAGATGAATATTAAAAGTATCTGTACATATTTGCAGAAGCATGGAAAACAAGCAAAAAGCACTAGAAGTATTAATGAATGTTATGATCCAGAGGGCAAAACTGAAGCTTTATAAGATGATTCTCATAATTGGAATATCATTATACTATAGGTGGTTTCACTCCATAGAAAAGGAAGAGAAAATAGCAGAGGGAGGCATTTGTCAAAAGTATTTTAAACCCCAGGCCCGGTGTGGTGGCGCGCGCCTGTAATCCCAGCTGCTTGGGAGGCTGCGGTTGGCGGATCGCTCAGGAGTTCTAGGCTGCTGTGCGCTATGTCAATCGGGTGTCCGGTGCTACTGACAGCCTGGCCAGCGGGTAGTTGGAGGACTGGCTAGAACAAAACGTCTGACGTGTTGTGATTGGTGCTTTCTCTGTGAAGGCTGATGGACCAATCGGTGACAGTGATTTAAACCCCAGTGAGATTCAATTAAACAACAAAACACAAGAGGTGAAACTTTTCAGATTAGGATACAAGTAATGAAAAATAAAGGAGAAATGACAGTGGACCTCTACTACAGAAGAGCAGGACAGTAGGTCAATGAGAACAAAAATTTCACAGACCAACTCTTGGGGTACTCAGAATACAGGATACCATAACTATGGGGGGATTTTAACTACTCAGTGTTGAGTAATAAATATACAGCAGGAAAGATATTCCTGAGTTACATAAAAGACAATGTTCCAGGCAGCATCAAGGCACAAGATCTTTGGTGATTTTGCAGGCAGAAAGAGCTTGTACTTCCACGGCAGAGATCTGTGGGCAGAAAGAGCTTGTGCTTCCATGGCAGAGATCTGTCATTTGATTAACACCTTTACTGGACACTATAAAGTGCACTTTCTGTTCTCCCCAGAGGCCTGCTTTGGCAGGAAGGTGCTGCAGGCAGTGGTCCAGCATTGCAATTTTGGGTAAATAACGCTGGTGGAACTTCCCTATTTCACTATTTTTTCTTATCCCTCCCTACTTCTGGTTACCGTTCACTACCTATCAGAACTGTGGGAGCTGCTGAGTTGCAAAATGGTAAGTTCCTTACCAGATCATTTCCTTTCTGCTAGAAGCATCTCCCACAACGCTGCCGTCCCTGCTTGGGCTTCCTAGCCCAGGGACAGTAAATTATTTTGATAGTAGACCATAGCCTACTGTACATAGTATATTGGTTGGCATTGAAGTTATTGTTACTAATCATATTCTATGAGTCTTTACACAAATTTGGAATTAATCATCTGGCAGCAGGCCGGAGAAGGGTGTATGGCTAGCAAAGGCTGCGCTACAGCTTTGAACTGCCTCTGGAAATTGTGGACAGGAGGGGAATAGAACATATGTCTTTATTGTTGGAGATGCTGCTAGCAGAAAGAAAATGATCAGATAACAAATTTACTAATCTTTTAGCTACTACAACAAAATCTGGAATTCTTACTTCGCATTTGCATTTTGCAGACTCATCACGGACTGCACAGATATAGGTATCTAGAGAGATGATATCAACTGCCGGCTAAGGGCCAGAGATTGTCTCACCCTTGCTCACACTGAACACCTACTAAAGCCAATGGGACTATTACAGAGTAAATTACTACTCAGAATGAGTAAGTGTACCACAATCTGGCTCTGAATGATTTAGGAGCTTACACTGCCCTGGCAATTTTCTCCTTCACTGCTCTCCTCTGCAGCTGCTGAGGGACCCAACCCAGCTGAATGACTGTGGCTTCACAGTGGACACAGTGCCTGGATGCTCAGAGAACTTGAATCATGGAAGACAGCACTAAGAGTGGAACATTGCTTAGGGGATTTGCGGGGAGGAGCAAGGGGAAGGCCAATGGATCGGTCATTGCTTGGATCTGCTGACCACTACTTCTGAAGAAACATGGTTTGGATTATCTGTCCTTTTGGGTGCCATACTTACAGGTTGTATAAGAAATGTCACTTTGCACTGTAATACAATTAAGTTATGATTTAAGGAACATATTTTATGGCATTAGCACAGATGGCCAAAGCTAGGACTGAACATTCAGGAACATTATTCCTCTGTTCCTGTCTTCTGAATGCTTGATTTCTCAGCCTCAATGCTGTGCTAGTTTTCTGTACAAATCTATTTCTGAACCTCACTCCTCATCACTATAATATACTTTGGATGAGATAAAAATTGGGAATATCAAAACTAATCAGCATAATTTGAGGGTATCAAAACTCAGGTAGATGCCTGTCTTCCACACTATTGAACTTTCCACTCGCCAGACTGGCACTTTCTCTTTAGCTAGCATTTAAGTTTCTCCATGTTGTGACAGACATTACAAAATGTAGGGATTTTTCATTATGTTGGTTGACTTCTTACTCAAACTGTAGAGATTCAAGGGACCCAGCACTCCATAGCTGGGGTGAATGCAAAGCTAACTTCATTTCCTGTTTCCACAGACTCTTACTGCTTTGGTGTGTGCCCCCAGGAGTCACCCTAAACATTCACAACTAACACTATATTCTCCTTTCTCAAAAAGGGAAGGGTGATAAAACCTTTATCCAAACTTCACACATTAAACAACATATAACAAGAATAAAATATCAACACAAATCAAGAAAAACAGCCCTATAAAGGTGTGACGAAGTTGGGGATTTTTGTCGTGTTTTACATAAATAGGGTGTACGCGCCTCGGTTTCCTTGTGTGCTGCATGTTTAACAAGGTGGTGGGAGAGGATTTGTTGTTGCAAAGGACCAGGTGTGGTCTCGCCTGGCAGCCGGGACCCCCACACAACATCCTGGAGATGGGGAACCCTAACAACTGGTGAGCTGGTGACTAAGAGGCCCACCCCAGCTTGGCAGCCAGTTGGTTCTGGCCAGTGGGAGGACAAAGGGCTGAGGAGAGAGGACCCTGGTGACCTGACCAACCACTTCCAGCCAGAGGGGAACAAAGGACGGAAGAGAGAGGGCCCCAGCGACCTGTTTATCTCAGATGGAAGACAAAGGACTGGGGAGGAGCTGTTGGGGCCACTGATATCGGATGCCCAGCTGGAAAGCGCAGAGTCTCTGGACTGAAGAGTAGGCAGAGCCTACCTGGATGCAGGGGAGACTTAGATGTGTGGTGCTGAGGGATGCCAGGCCTCAGAGCCCTGAGAGTTTCCTATGCTGTGTTCAGATGCTCAATAAACCCTCCTGTTTTATACTAGCTGAGAGTCACTCCAGTCTAGAGATCAGGGTTGCATTATTCCCTTTGGGAGTGGAGGTGCCGGGGTCCAGAGTGAGTGGACTTCCTGAGGGAGCCCACAGCGAGAGACAGGCGTGCCAAGGCTCAGAGAGATGCGGTTCCAAGAGGTGGAGGGACTTAGCCCCTGAGAGAGAGAGTGGACCCCCGAGAAGGGCTGTCACGCTGAAGGGGGTTCCCCCCAGGGACGGTACAGAGCCAAGAGTGAGCATGACCTGTGAGTCCATGACAGAAGGACAGGGTAGATTCCCTGAACCTTCAGCCTTGTGTCAGGGATTTATTTTGCCCTTTTAAGAATTTGGCTACTAGTCCTTGCCCTTTCTTGAATTCTCAAGATCTTATATAATCTTCCAATTATGCAAGAGGCCATCTGTGTCTCGTTAAATGTCTGCTTGCAGGGAGAGGATCTGGAGGACACACTGGTGATTCGATGTGGGCAGTGGGGTGTTGTTCACAGGTTCAGTCTCAGGGTATCAGACAGGGTGTAATCGTGATGTGAAAAGTGGACACTGGTTCCGATGGATGTTTCCTACTGGCACCCTTACAAAGTAGGATCAAGATGTTCTGGAGCACATCATGTACCCTTTTCTTGAGAATCTTTCACCTAGATGTGATCTCTGGGATTCAGTACTCCTGCGGATTTAACTCTGTGGTGCCTATCAAAGTCCCTCTTCTAATGTCTTTTATATTCATTGTTCTTCTGTAGTCTCAGAAAGTCAGGCCAACCAGGGTCTAGTTGGGAAGGGATGGTGGTCCTCAACTTCCTCCTCATCAACAGTTCTGCAGGGCTGAATCCATTTGCTAGAGGTGTTGACCAGTATGCCAACAGGCAAGGATCTAAGGATTTAAAAAGACCTTTTTTATTGTCCTTACTGCTTCACCATCACTCTGAGGCAACTGTGTTGGGGATGTAATATGAGTGAAACCATAGGTATCTGCAAACCTCTTAAAAGTCTCAGAGGAAAACTTAAACAATTACCAGAGACGACATGTTCTAGAATCCCGAAATGGGCAAAGAAGGGTTTTATCCTCTCCACAACTGTATTTGATGTGGTGTTGAGCAGCCTAGCATCTTCAATGAATCTTGAGAAACAATCGGTTATCAACAGATAAGTTGTATTATACAAATAGAAAATGTAATTCCTAACCTTCTGCCATGGCCTTTCTGCTAGAGCAGCGGTACTAATGGTTCCAGTGGGTTGGTTCTCGTGTGTACACAAATACCATATTTCTTAACGCTCTATTATAGTTGTTTGCTCAGCGCAGACCACCAAATAGACTGTTTCTCTGCATTTTGTAATGCCTTGGTGTCCCTCATGCAGTCCATCAAGGATGTCCTGTTTCACTGGCATAGGAAATCAGTCTGAACCCATTCAAGAACTGACCTTGGTTTATGGTAAGATTGCCCAGAAATTACCCAATATTGTTTCATAGAAGTTTCAGACTTTGTCTGTTTTTTCCAGTTTTCTTTGCAGTGAGTCATGACTTGACTCAGTAATCCATCTGCTTCTTGCATCTTTTTCCGTTCTTGTAGGTATTTTTCTCTGATTGGTAAAGTAGTCAGTATTACATCTACAAAACCTTCTTTGAGCCATTCCTCCTGTTTACACTTTTGCTGTGGTGTGCCTGGTATCAGGGCCCTAGAGAGTTTATCAACTGTGACGAGATTCTTCCCAGGTACATAGCAATTGAAAATAAAACCTCATGAGTTTCATTCCAAAACACTATATCCTAGGTCAGGCCTGCACAACTCGTAAAGCAGAGAGGGCCATATTGCTCCAAAGAAAACAGCTGAGGGCCGAAACATGCCCCCCCCCCCCCCCCCCCTGAGCGCTGCCCACCCCGCGGAAACAACCCCTCCTTCCCAAGCACTGGGATGTGGAAGCCTGTAGAGGGGGAAAGAAACAGCGCTCATAGGGTGACCAGATCACAGCAGTAAAATAGGACACCCCCCCCCCCGCTCGGCCCCACCATCACATCCCTTTTCACCCCCCCAGGGGTCACTATATTACTGCACACAACAGTCAATCAATGCAATTGTAGATAAATCTCTGCATTATGCATTTTTGTATAACTTTTATATGACTTTGTATTGAACCTTGGTAATATGTTATAGCGGGCCCCTAAGGTAGTATAATTAAGGTAAAAGAAAAATGTCTTTTTGCTAGAATTAGAATAAGATCTTCACCCCACTTTGTATTCAATTGCCCTGTTTAATGAATGAGGTGTGAATGAGGAAGGCGTGGAAGGCAGGCACCTCCAGACAGCTGCAACCCTTGGAGAGGGTTGGGGACCAGACCCAGGACAATCAAACTTGTCAAGTGGGCTGACTAGAGAAGAGCAGACATACTGACGGCCTCGGAGGTTAGAAGCAAGCACCTTCCTTTGGGAACACACTCTTTGCAGCATTGGGACAACCCCCAGCCCAGAGACAAGCAGCAAAAAGGACCAATGGACACAGTCCCAGATTTTGGGCCGCACAATGAGCCCACGTACTCACCACCCCCCACGGGCCACACAGTGAGCCCACGCGGGCCGCATGCGGCCCCCGGGCTGCATGTTGTGCAGGCCTGTCCTAGATGATAACTCATCTAGGTTTTTTTTAACTTAGAAGAGCAACTGGAGGTTTGTGGTCAACGAACATGAAATTTTGTGTCCACTAGAAAATCTCTAAAATATTAACAAGCCCACGTAACTTCTTTTTTCATTTGTGCATGGTGCTGCTCTGTAGTGATGAGCGCTCATGAGGCATACACTACTGAGCTCCACAATGAAAGTGATTACTCTTGAAGGAGGTCTGTCCTAGTCAGAGGATGAAGCATCACTTGAAACTATGGT
Source organism: Chelydra serpentina (assembly GCA_037349315.1). Classification (NCBI taxonomy): domain Eukaryota; kingdom Metazoa; phylum Chordata; order Testudines; family Chelydridae; genus Chelydra; species Chelydra serpentina. The sequence continues at coordinate 27,432,863 of JBAIAC010000048.1, forward strand.
GGTTTTATTTGGCTTATATAGAGCCCAAACTGGTGGAGTGGTCAGGTCTTACTTCCATTCTCTGAATAACTGACTCTGTTTAGTTCCCCAATACCAGGAATTTTATAAACTCAGGAGATTTTGTAATGACTTTGACTTCTCCAGGTGAGGTTGGAATATTCAGAAGTGTGTCACTATGCCTATGAATCAACATAATTCATGGACACATTGAGGTTCCTGCATCTGGGCAACCACTTGCACTTTCTCTGGTTCTGGTCTGACCCCTATTCCATCAGTGATCTAGCCTAGAAACCAATTCTGTCTTTTGAGAATTTGCACTTGTTGTTAAGTGTTAGGCCTGCTTTTTCCATCTTTCCAGGACTGCAAAGAGACGTTGGTCATATTGGGTTTGAGCTGATCTGTAGTTAAGAATATTATTAATTTGGCAGTGATCCCCTTCTAGACCCTCCAGGAGTTGTGACACTGTTCTGGAAGTGTTCAGGAACAGATGATATGCCATATGGTAACCTATTGAAACAAATCTTTCAACAGGTGTTAGGGTCATTAGTAATGCAGATTCTGCAGCAAGTAGCATCTTCCAGAACCCAGACTGGGCATTCAATTTTGAGAAGACTTTTGCTTCACTAAGTTGTCCAAGGCTATGTTCGGTGCATGGGACTATGTGTTGCTCTCTGTAGATATTCTCCTTGATCTTGGTAAGGTTACACAGATCCAAACCTTGTCATTTGGTTTTAGGACACTATGATGCCTACACATCATTCAGCTGGGGTGTCTGTGACACTTTGGGGGTTCACCCAGACCAGTAGGGTGTTGTGTCACCATTTGCCCTTTAATCCTATGCAGCTTTGGCTCAGAATCCTGACACCAGCAGCCTGCTTACAGCACAGTGACCTCACCAGCCTAGTTACTCCATGCAGGGTGGCACAGCAGCCCTTCCAGTCCCAAGTCTCCCCACAACTGTCTCCTTTGCTAGTCAGGTCAGGTGAGACTCACTGCCAGGCACCAAAGAGCCCCTTGCCTGCTGGCATTGGGATGCTCGTAGGGTCAGAGTGTCTACTCTGGAAATGACATCCATCTTTTCCAGGCAGCTGACTTCTGCTTTCACCTTGAGGAATAAAGGGAAGGAGACTACTCTAGGTGTTGATGGAGCAAAAGGCTTTGCATTTGGTATAATTTTAATGGCGTATTCTCCCTCTAGTTTCCCCAGTCCTTGGAATAATTTTGGGAACTTCTTCCTGATCTCAGGTACTAGGTACATGGTTACTGGTTCTATCCTTATAACCAAGTGTAGAGCTGTGATTGCTGGGCAGCCACATAGAGCAGTGTGTGTACGCCATCTACAATGTAGACCTCTTGGGATGTAGTCTTCTTTCCAAGTTTTAGTGGCCAAAATTTTTCCTTTCATGTTTAATGGGGACTGTCCTGGACCTTTCAATATCTTTTTTGTGTCATAAAATGTTGGTTCTTTCATTCTTCTATAAAGTGATTCTGGAATCACTGTTACATAGGCACCTGTGTTAATGTTTGAAGTCTATTTAATACTTTCCCAGGGTGACTGTGGTGATCCATGGTGGTTCTTTTTTGGTATCTCCTACCGCTCCAAGCTATGTGATCTCAGTGTCTTTTGGGTTGTTTTCTTGAAAGACAGCTGGTACCATGTGTTTAGACCAGCAGACTGCTGCATAATGTCCCCTTTTTAGACATTTCCTGCAGGTGTTGTCCCTTGCTGGGAGGTGGTTTGCCAAACCACAGACATTCTTTCATTGTATTCATTTTCTTTACTGTATGTTAGCATAGCCCTCTCTGGATCCCTTTGTGTTTGTACTGGTTTGGGTGGATGTTGTTTCTGAGCAGCCTGAAGTATTTTCCTCCCCATGTCTATGATTTCTGTAGTGGGTTCCTTCTCAAAGTCATTTATGAGAACGGAGTGCTGCCTTTTTATGTATTGACTTTGAAGGACTATGTTCTTGGCTATTTCAAGAGTGGAATTCTTCTAAGAGATGGCAATCCCTCAGCCCTACAGAAAGCTTGTCTCTGATAAGTTCTTCAGTCATCTCTTCATAGCCACAGCATTGTCTAAGGTTGTATAGGGCTGTTATGAAATCATTTGCTGACTCCCTCTTCTCTTGCTTGCATAAGTGAAATCGTGCCTGCTCAAAAATCAGATTGCAGCATGGCATGAAATGCTTATCCAGTTGTTCTTTAACTGTGTAGAACTGTATTGAACTGTTTTTCCCATGAGCAGATGTGAGGCTTCTGGAAAGGATAAAGTACTTGCTCTGGGTCCCATTGTACAGAGCAGGGTATTCACTTATTTCTCCTGATTGCTGATCTAATCTAGATGCCTGACAGAACCTCTGGAATCTGCTTGCCCAGAATGGCCATCTCTCAGTGTACTGGACATTGAATTCTGCTAGGGGTGGCATTTGGAAAAGGCTGAGTCAGATGTAGCCATCGTTCCGTTTTACCAGACTATAGAGACCCCTCCTCCCTTTATTTTCTTTGTTGCCTCTGTGTGGAGTAAGGCGGTGAGGCCCTTTAAGGAAGCAAACTGGTGTTGCTATGGACCTACCTTTAGTTTCAGTGTCTCTTACTTTCTTAGCCTTGCTCCCTGGTCCAGCCTGGACTCCCATAGCAGTTCCCTCTGGGCTTTTTGTATTTTCAGGTTTCTTCTCTGTCTGCTCTGCTGATAGTGTAAGCCACACACCTCCTGGGTGTGATGTTCTGTCCCCTCTAGGGGCACCGAGACCACTTAGATTAATGAGCCTACTATAGCCTTAGCTAATGGCCACATGGCTTTTTAGCTCATGCAGTAGAGCAGTGATGGGCAACCTGCGCTGTTTCCTGCAGCTCCCATTGTCCGGGAAGAGCGAACTGTGGCCACTGGGAGCTGCGGGCGGCCGTGCCTGTGGACGGTTATTGTAAACAAACTGTCTTGCGGCCTGCTAGCAGATTACCCTGACGGGCCACAGGTTGCCCACTACTGCAGGCTCATGCATTAAGCTTCAGAGGTCCCAGGTTCAATCCTGCGCGCTGACGACCAGGGTCTGTCAGTGTTACACTAGCTCTGTGCAGTTTTTAGGCTGTTCTGGCTGGGCTGGAGGGCTTGCTTGTCCTCTTGAGCTTGAGATTCTACTTAATTTCTTACACTCCTGAGGGGATAGTATCAACTGATTTCTAGTCTCCATTAGTTTCCTTCTTAGCCTCAGTAGGTGAAATTCACTTCTGTGCATAGGGCCAGAAATAAGCTATGCATCTCTCAAATACCACTTGTACAATATTTTGAGGCTGTAAGTGGTGGATAGATTTCATGCTGGCTCTATAATTGGGGTGATAAATTTCAGTTGCTGTGAATACACATCCCATACCTGCAGTGATGGTAGTTGCACAACTGTCCTTGCTCGCTTATTCTGCTGTTGATATAAAGTGCTTCCCACTGTGTTGCTCACTTCCCCCTATATTTTAGTCTATAATTATTCTTTGTATTAACTGATGCAAATAATCAATCACCCTGTGCAACTTCTTTTTCATGTAAACAGATGAAAATGTTTTGCATCAATGGCGTCCTCTGTTTTTTAATCCTTTGCAGACACATGGTACATAGTATTTTCTGTGCTAGTGAGATCAGCTAGTCATGGCTGACGCAGATGTAAATGCATATAAAGTAATATGAGAAACAGTGTAGACTGTAACATTGTTAAATATATGGAAGATACTTAAGAGTGTCTAGTGGGTTGCCACAGTGGAATGATCTCATAACTCCAGTTACAGACATTTTTTTTTAAAGCTATAAAAAACTTCTTACTTTGGAATAATCATATTGGCCCACTGAACCTTTTAAAATGTAAAATTAATAAAACTAAGATATGAGTTTTCAGATTTTGCAAAACTGTATAGCAGCTAATATTGCTTCAGCAGTTTGGTTGCAGTGTTGGGAATCTGTGTTATATCCTCAAACCCCTTAGGAGAAAAAGAATCTTTTTCTGAGATTAAGGGAGAAAAGGTTCTCCTCCTCCTAGAGCATGCACAACTCAATGGTCTCAGCAGAGTTTCAGACAGACTATTTATTTATTTTTGGATTTGGTTCATGTGGGTTTGGACCCCAGAATTCCTTCAGGAAAATGACTGCTATGGTTTTGTGAGCTATGTTTGTTTGAAAAGCTAACTTTGAGCCTGATCCTGAAAAGCGCAGAGCATCTGCAAGTCCCATTGAAACCAGGGGGATTCTCAGCAACTTTTAGGATCAGGCTAATTATTTACTATGTCAGTCTTCATGCTACAGTTTGGTTTTAGTCAGATATCATTTGGGAATGTACAGTCTCTCTGGTCTGTCTGAGTTCCTGCTATGTTGCACCACTGTAAAGATTCATGTAGTTGTGCATGTGGTATTGTCTGCTGACCAGTATCGTAGACTGTGCTAATTAATAGTGTCCCTAACCTGTGGCTGCACACTTTGTCGTGTGTGTGGACTATGGCCCCAATTCAGCAAAGCCCTTGAACACATGTGTAACTTTAACATTGTAGTCAATGAGACTATTCACATGTTTAACATTACTTATGTGCTTACACACTTTGATGCGTTGGGGCATATGTGACTTGTACTGGTATACAGAATTAAGCTTTCATGAGACACAGACAACAGCTTCCCCAATTGGGTAAAAAAGTCAGAGGAACTGCAGCTGCCCTTCACTTTTCTCAAAGGAAAGCTGTTGCACTCAGTATGAGTTGATAGCAAATGCATAAAGCATTAAAATGAAATTAGAAGTCTTCCCCCCCCCCCCCACACACACTTAAATCTTGGCATAATGGAAACCTCTGTTAGCAGGGTCACCCAATTTTCTGAAATAAAAATGTCCTTTATAATACTGGATATCGTTGTTAGTGTGTTCCATTTAAAATGTTTTGGTCATTTTAATAGATGCCAAGGCTATGCTTATTAAAAGGAAAAAGTGGAGGGTGTGGGGAGAGCATGAAGTATTTTCATACTGTTTTCATTTTTTAATACAATGCCCTTGGAAAAAGAGGCAGATGGTGACATCATAAATTTGGAATTCTAAGGTCACAAACAGGAATTCAGACAACAAATGGGAGTGTTTAGGAATGTACATTGTAAAAATAAATCTATCAAAGTCAAAAGAAGGAAAACTATAGTATTGAAATGTGTGATATTTTCATGTAGATATTTCTGCTGTAGATATAGCCGCCTTCAAGGAAAAGTAAACCTGAGAAGTTTTTTTGTTATGTCATTACAGTCCTCGGGGCTCAAAAGTTAAGAGCTTTTACATTTGTCCCTTTTGCACTCAGTAAAACTACCACCGCACTCTTCATCCTGATATTTATCACTCCACTGGAATGCTTAATTCAGTTTTGAAGTTTCATATAATGCAGTAGAGTTTACTTCATCTCTCTAGGTAGCAGCCAGGGAATTATATGTAGCGGTGATAAAACTTTATTGAAAACTACATAACAGGAAGTTTTTTTGAATTCTGAGACTTTGCTGGGAAGGAATATATATTTATATTTTTTCTCCTTCGTACCTGAGTGCTTCACGGGGTTAGCATTTAGATGATCTATGGCAAGGGCTAGAGCAGCCTCTTCTTTAATGAGATTTTTTTTTCACTCATATTTTATTGTATTAGACTGCTCAGACTAAATTGTATAAAAATCTACTGTACCATATAAACTGTGCATCCTTGGGTTTTTGTTTTTTTTAAAGTGGACTTTTGCTTTGTAAGCTACTGCACCTATTTGTTCCTGTTTCCTTAATATTGTTTTATCCAGATGTTGGAAGTTAAAACACCCCTGGTTTTTTGTTTTTTTTGTTTTTTACCAGTGTCACTCTTTGCTACTTTCCATAGGCAACATTCACCAAAGCCAGGCAGTGGAGGAAATAACAGATGTGTTAGCCTCAAATTATAGGCATAAAATAACTTTAATAAAATAGGTATTAAGTGACAGCACTTTACAAAAATCCAGATCTAATTTACTCTAGCCTAGAAAGCAATAACTTAAGGGAACCTCAGAACGCATCTATGGATTCCAGATAGTTTGTTGCAGTGTGACAGTAGCTTGGATGATGGCAATCCCAGCTTGCTGTCAGCACATTCCAGGAGGGGCTGTCAGGGTGTGTTTGCGCTAGCCACTTTGCTGCCTGTAATGCTATTGTTTTGTCACAATTAAAATTCCATTATATATCTGATAATTCATGCCGGAGGAACCCTCCCTCCCCTTTAATAATAATAATAAAGAAAGTCAGCCACTCTGACTTTGAATCCAGACAGAATTGTCACCCTGGCTTTGCTCTCCTTTTACCAGGCCTTTGGTTCCTGCTGTTCACAGAATGCTACAGATGGCTGCCTCAGCAGGAAGCCCTTCCCCCTTCCTTAATGGAGCTCGTGGGAATGCAGGGATCCTGGAACCGAAGCTCTCCTTCCCTTCCAAACCTCCTCTCCAAACCCCTACTGACTAAAAGGAAAAAAATCCCCACATCCCTGGAAACATTTTTGCCAGCCTGTTTTTCAGTAAAAACTTAAATTAACCACTTCACTCCTGATTATAATAAAGATTTGTTATTGAAACAGCTTCTCTTTAATGTCCTGAATCATTTCCACCCGCTTATTGAAGTCGCCCATTTGGGTTGAATTATAGCATCCCACTTCCATTATGTAATAATTTCAAATAAATGAAAACAGGTTTGAACTCTGCAACAATTAGTAAAGTTTTAGCACATTCCCCTTCCCCCTTCTAGACCTTCCCCCAATTAAAAAAAAAAGAAACGAATTTAAAATAACTTGGTTTAGTCATTTCATAATTTTCTTTTCCTAGTAAAAACCTTCTCCCACATTTGTTCTAATGCATCATATGGGTTAAGTTATGGTTTCCCATTTATTTTCAAGTGCAAAATAAAAACAGCTTATGCATTGTGATTTAACATTAGGAATGAAGGAGTTAAATGCCTGAACATAGCACTCCATTTATAATTTTTGTTAGGAGCGCCACACTGCACATTAGAGTGAGGTGTGTCTTATAAAGAGGGTGTTTATATTGGATTTGATATAGTTAAGAGATTCAGCTTACATGAAATAGTCTCCTCTAAGAAGGAGCATAAAACAGAATGAGTTCAGTGGGATTTGCTCAAGTATAAAATATAGTATAAAAGCCTAATCTTATAGACTAGTACCAATCATAGAGGAATTCATCTTTTGCGAAACATTCAGTACAGAGGTGAAAAAAGAAATAGGGGCCAAATCTGTAACCCTTACTCTCTGGAGTAGTCCTGTTGCTTCCCACATAACCTTCATTAACATGTCTCAAGTGAGTAAGGGTTACTAGAGTAAGGGTTGCAGGATGGAGCCCATAGTTTAAATAAAGAAATTGGAAAATTTTCTTTGAGGGAAAAAAGGGCCTGATTCAAATAGGATTTTTTCCATCAGCCTTAATGGGCTTTGGATCAGGCCCAAGTCTATTTGGGAAACATTACAAAATATAAACCACAGTAGTAGAAATCTCAGACATTACTTTATTCTATCAAGAATGTGGGTCTCTTCTTAAGGCTTGTATTTTCATCATAAAGATTTTCAAAATACTTAGGTTCAAATCAGGACGTTCACAGTAGCTGATCTGTATAATTGAGAAATAGCTGGAACATTAGAAGAGTCTCTAGACCTGAGCCAGAAGTAGCCAGACTCAAAAGTTTAATATGATTTCTATTAAATAAGTTAAAACTGGCTTCAGTAGTCCACCTAACCTTGGACTGCACCTGACGAAGGTGGAATTGGCTTCAGTTCCAACTTCCACCCTTAGTATTGCACTTAAGACCTCTGGTTTGTTTCACCGCCCTTTGAAGAGGTGAAGCCTCTTGACCAAGAATGTAATGAACACCACAGCAGAATAAAAAGGAAATAGTTAAAATCTATGAGTCTATGGGAGCACATTAGAAAAATGGATAAAAATGGAAAGTGCCATATGATGCACACTGGTGGGGATTAAAGCAATGGCTTCATTAGCTTCACAGTAAGAACAGTTTAGAGAGGATTGTAAAGTGGAAAAATAAATATACATCTGCACTTAAACACAAGTTTTTAAAAAAGGAACATATGGTGACCTCTGGGTGCCAGTTTTTCTTAATGAAGGTTGCAAAGTCTGTTACACTGGATATAAAGTCTGAACGAAGCCACACTAATAGACAGAGCTTCTTCGAACTGATGGCATCTTACTCTGGGGTTGTTACTTCAAGTTTGTTTGCTGCCAATAGGGCTGTGATTCAAAATACCATCAAAGTTTGAAAGTTTCCAAAACTGCATCTGCCTATGTAATTTTTAAGGAATCTATAGAAGTACATACTAGGAATGATGGGGTTTAACCAGAGTAATGGGCAACCCTGAAAACATTTGATACATTGTCTGTGTCAACTGAAAACATTACACTCCTGCAAAGCAGGCAAGTGCTGTTCTGCGACAGATGACAGATGTCAATAGGAAAGCAGAAATGAATAGAAAATTGCTAAAAATAGAAATATTAAAAAGGAAAATATTTTGTTGCCAAATACGATGCCTCTAATCTTCCCAATAATGAGAAATAAGTGGTGAGTGATGTCATCATAGAGTATTCTTGTCAAATGGTCAATGTTTGGGCTTTGTGGTTTTTCAAAGACAGATTTATTGTACACGATGAGGGGAAAGTTCCACAAAATGCACTCCATAAAAAAAACATTTGTGTATGATCTCATTCATTATGACTTTTACTGTACAGCAGAATGAGAAGTGATCATAGCAGAGATACTTGAAAGGTGAAATGTGATCAAAAGTTACTTAAATATAATAGATAAAACATGAATTGCATTTCAGGTGCAGGGGAATAGTCACCCTGGAAATGCTTTAAATGTTTGCATGTGTAATAGTTCTGCAAGACCCAGCACGCTAATGATGGGCCATTGCACTGAGCTAAAAAGGAAATCCATTCCTGTACTCTACCCGTATCCAAGTCCATTAAGAAATAATGGTTGTAAGATGAAAGTCGTCTTTCAATGAAAACGTTTGGCACACTATGACGAAAAGTCAACAATCTGCTTTTAACGAGAGACACTGGAAAAACGTTGGTTAACATACCACTGAAAATATTAATTCTCCTTAATGGCAGGATGCAACACAGCTTTTTATAGTTTTTGATCCATGTCATAAATTTGGCCATGACAAAGGGATACTCCAGCTTTAGCTCACTGGCAGGAACATTAGCTGTTTCCCAGCAGTAAAAGGTTAGTTATTTGGATTCTTTGTAATGCACTAAGGGGCCAAATTCTTAGCCTGGAAATAAAGTGGGATAGGCCAAAGAGTGAAAGGGGAAAATAATTGTAGTCAGTGTGTGGGAGCTATAACTGATTTTGCTTAAGATTTCAAAGCAAGCAAACAGCAACTTTTTTTAATGCCAGTCTCATTGCCAGAGTATCTAAATATAACACTAATGGGAAGACTTATTTTAGGATGAAATAATGAAGGATAGCAGCCATAGAAACGTAGATGTTCCAATAATTTCCGGTCTGTTCTGTGTTGGTGTCTCTAATGAAACCAATGACTGTATGTATTGTTTTCTCTTTATAGTCGCACAAAGTGATACTCCTAGGAGGAAAGTGTTGCTCCTATCAGTTTGCAGCAATGAAATTTGGCTTCAGAGCAACTTCTGTGAAACAATCTATCATGTTCAAAAGCTGGAGATTGAGTTGCCTCTTTAGTAAAACTGATGTAAAAGTGTAGCGGGGTGGATACCCGCTCCTGCCCTGAGGGGTTGGAAAGAGCCCTGGGAGAGGGCTGAGGCTCAGAAGCTGGGCTGATGAGCAAGGCAGCCACAGCTGGGGCCAGTTTAATCAGGGCCCAGCTGGCCCTTATAAGAGGGCAGTGGGCCTGGAGCAAACAGATGCTCTCTCTCTGTCTTTAGAGAGGGAAGGGTTTGGCTGCAGGGACCTTATCCCAGGGAGGGATAGCTCAGTGGTTTGAGCATTGGCCTGCTAAACCCAGGGTTGTGAGTTCAATCCTTGAGGGGGCCATTTAGGGATCTGGGGAAAAAAAATCTGTCTGGGGGGAGGGATAGCTCAGTGGTTTGAGCATTGGCCTGCTAAACCCAGGGTTGTGAGTTCAATCCTTGAGGGGGCCATTCAGGAATCTGGGGCAAAAATTGGGGATTGGTCCTGCTTTGAGCAGGGGGTTGGACTAGATGACCTCCTAAGGTCCCTTCCAACCCTGATATTCTATGATTCTATGACCTGACCAGGTACCTAGATTGGAGCAGGGCTGGGGAAGGGCCTGAGTTGCTGGGGAGCTCTGGCTAGGAAAGCCCCAGGCTGCGGCCTAGTGTTAGGCCCAATAGGTTGCAGGGGGTAACCCACGGGTAGGCCAAGGCAGCAGGTCCAACCCAACCTTGCTGGTGATGAGTGGCTTATACTGCAGTCTGCCCCAGGGTGCGGGGGCTAGCTGGTGACTGGCAGTAGCCTACAACTGAGGCAAGGTGGGGATAGTGGGTTGGGGGCTCCCCAGGGAGGGGAGACCCTAGAAGTAAGACCGGTGATACTGCCAGGGGGCAACACCCCAGTTAAAAGGGCACCGGGTCCTGGGCGGGACACAGGCCAGAGAGTGGGCAGCCGGATCCCCGGCCTGCAGAGGGCGCTCCAGAGGCTGGTGAGCTAATTCCCTGGAGAAACCAGCAGGAGGCAGTGCAGGGGTGAGTCTGACCCTGTCACAAAAAGTTTGATAATTTATTACTTCAACAGCAAAGGCTAATACCATCTTCTAACCTGGTTCAGCATGATCTGGTTCCCTTACAATAAACAGAAGTGAAAGCTGGAAGTTACAGAACAAAACAAATTCTTAGTCCATTGTCTCCTGCAAAGGCAGTATTGCTCCCTATGTCTCAAAATCATGGGGCTCAAATCTTGACCCCGTTCGACTTGTTACCCCTACTGTTTTTGTCTAATAATGACAGTAATACTAACTACATATTATTTAGCACTTTTCATATATAGGTGACAAAACTGTTTACCAAGGAAGTTATCAGTATCATTATCTCTGTTTTACAGGTGGAGAAACTGAGTTAGCCAGAGGTGAAGTGAGTTGGCTATGGTCACCCAGGAGGTTAGTGGCAGAACCAGAAATAGAAGGTAGATCTTCTGAGTTCCAGTCTAGTAGCTGATCCACTAGATCTCACCAAGTCAGAGGCCCTGGAGGTTTTTTGCCTTCCTCTGCAGCATGGGGCACGGGTCACTTACTGGAGGATTCTCTGCATCTTGAAGTCTTTAAACAATGATTTGAGGACTTCAATAGCTGAGACATAGGTGAGAGGATTATTCCAGGAGTGGGTGGGTGGGTGAGATTCTGTGGCCTGCATTGTGCAGGAGGTCAGACTAGATGATCATAATGGTCCCTTCTGACCTTTAAGTCTAAGTCTATGAGTCACATGCTCTAGGTTTGAATCCCAAGTGATATGTCCTTGTGTGAGGGTTTTCGCCCCCGGGGCCGTGGCAGCACGGCCTAATGGTTAGTCTCTAACTTAACCCTCTGTACAGAGCAGTGAGGCCTTTTGGCCAGGGCCTATAAAGCAGCCCTTCGGTACAGGGCAGCACAACCTAGCGGCCAGAGTCCATCAAGCAGCCCTCCGGTGTAGGGCAGTGGCAGTCCAATGGAGGGGGGGTGCCCACAAGGGGTGTGGCAGCCCCGGTAGGGGGGCCCGGGCCCACCCGACTCCACTGGGCCCCGAACCGGGGCCCTAACAGCGGTGTAGCACCTTGCCACTGACTCAGCGGGGGGGGGGGGGGGGCGGTCCTACTGAAACACGCTGAGGTTTCCGGGTGGGAGATACCACTCCGTCACCCTTCCTGGGTCACTTCCTACCTGTCTCTGCATTGGGGTCTCCCATGAACCTTCAGATTCCCCACAGGTAGTTGAGCTGACCGCTTCCTCTGGTTCCTCCAGTCGCCGGAGTTCCAGTGGGCCCAGGTTCTGATTCCCGGCACCATCAGGGGCTGTGGCTGGCCCTCCGCAGGAGCTTCCCAGACAGGTCCTTCCTCCACTGCTGCCAGCCCAGAATGAGCAGAGGTGGACTGAGAACTTCAGGGAGGGGATGCTCCTGAATGAGGGAACATTAAGAGTTCCCTGGTTGAGCAGTGGAGTCAGCTCAGGCTGGTGAAAATGGAAAGCAGGAAGACAGCTGGGCGGGTGGGGTGTGTGTGGGGGGGGTCACCTACAAACTTTCCCAGACTAGACATCCATGGCTAGAAAGGGCTGAAAGCTCAGAGCAGCAGAGGGCCTGCTGGCTTTCTGAGCCAGAGAGCTGAATCTGGAGTGCCAGAGAAGGCTGAAAGCTGGGATATGATGGAGGAGTAGCCTACTAATGTCTCTGGGTAGGAGCTGAAACCATACCTGGGAAGGAAACAAGGCAGAGAAGTACCCCAGCTCAGGGGACTGGGGTAAGGCATTGTGAAGCCACTGGAGCAGTGCTTGAGAGCCTGAGTGTGATGCGAGAAGCAAGAACTGTATTAGAAAGCTGGAGCATGGTGAGACCTGTGCTTGGTGTGTTGATGGATTGTTGGGATTTGAAACTGTGAATGTGCCATTTGGACTGTTCTTGGGCTTGCTGGATTATTGTTGTGGGACTTTTGTAATAAATTAACCTCAGAAAGGACTACATCTATGCGGAGAGCTTGTGTGAAGTTACTAGGGACTCCAAAAGAAAGAGGAAACTGAGGCACTTTCACCTGTCATACCTCAGCCTGACGCTGGACGGCACCCAGGTATGGCTGCCTTGTCACAGTCCTCTTTCTTGGAAATTTACCCTAAATTGTTACTTTCTGAATTCTATCCTATTACTCCCACATAAAACCCTATGTACCTCACATAATTCCTCTCTCTAGGCCAGATCATCCCTCAAGTGGTCACCTCCACCACTCTCTCATCCTATAGATAAGGTCATAAAACTTGGCACATCCCTCTGAAGACCAGATCCATCTTTGCAGACACCTTGGGAATATGAATGGGCTCTGCACCCAGCATGCCCCTCTTTGTCAGCCCTGGCCCCCTGACAGGAACATTCTGTCAGATTCCCATCACCATCACTGCCGCTGGGCACCCTATGGGTAATCCATAGAAAAGATATAATATTTGTGGGGATAAACTCCATGGAGCCTGAGGGGAACAATGTTCTTCCTCACCATAGCTATGTGCCTGATTTACCCACTCCTCTCAGTCCTTCCACCTCTTGGGGCCTGCATGAGTGGGTAGGCAATGTGACGGAGGTGTTTGATCCTCCACTTCTACCCATGAAGTGGAGGGCAATCATTTAACCTGGTGGGGACAATCCGACCCTCAATTAGTGTTTAGTCATTAAGTCTTTGTAGACAATAATCTTGATTTCCCCACTTGTTTTGAATTAACACTTAATTAATCATTTTGTATGGGGAGGACCTCTGGGATTTTATCTCTAGTGCCAAAATATTTCCCTTATTTCCTGAAGTAAAATTGTCTCTTAAAAGGTAAAAATCATGTAATAAAAATATTGGTAACCTTTTGTTACAAATAACATCTTAGATTATTAAAATTGTTTATGCTGTCTGTTTCCTTTCTGTGTTTGAACTTGGATGATGAAACGGCTTGGCATAGAGTACTCATGGCCTTTTTTTTTTTTTTTGGTAGTTAGTTTTCTAGTCAATTTTGCTATTTCATGCTCATGCACTACAAAGTTTTGTGTTGCAAACATGGCGAGTTTGTGTTCATGGGCGTCTTTCTAAAGGTTTTCGTTTCTGTAAAAGCCTGTTTGTTTGTTTTGTTTTACTAAACCTGAGCTTAGGTCCAAATCTGAGATCTGGTTTTGTAAAACATCCATGTTGGTCCAGATTTGGTGTTCCGTTCAGAAAAACTTACTTTAAAGAGAGTGAGAGGGAAAGAAAAAATTGCAGGGAGTGAGACGAAAGGGGTATCATTAAACTATGCTGTAACTAAGACATCTATTAATGGAAATGTTATCCTGTGCTTTGAACAGAGTAGGGAACTGACACCTGGTCTGGCTGGTGACCTCTTTCCTGGCGGACACTGAGCAGAAGGATTTTCCAAGACATCCATGCTCCTGGTCTTAAGAGAGTGGGAAGGAGGCATTTAACGCTATGTGTGAGAAAACAGCATGCAAAATAAATTAATAAAGTGTGTGTGGGCAGGGGGAGGGGAGAAGGTGAGAAGGGGAAGGAGCATAACAGGCACACTTTTGCATGTTTCTCAACAGCACTGCTTCTTGTACACACATTTCCAGGTGTCAGCTCTTGGATCAAGGATTCCAAATTCTGTGCCTTCCCATGACATACTGTGATTGCTGTCAAAGATCTACGGGATCATGGGAGTCTCTCACACCTCCATTGTGATTTTTTCCCTTTTAACGTGTAAAGAAACAAAGGAAATTAGATGGAAAAAAAAAACCCTGCATTAAAAGAACCTTGATATTTTCATTGTGAAACTCACTTAATTTCGCCTAAGTAATGCAGTCCATGTGGTATAGTACTTAATACCACACACTGATTTCAAACCCCTGCAATGCCTAATGGGATCATGCAGAAGAAGCCTTAACACTCACTTTCCTTATTTTGTGGATTTAAGTTAGAACCATAGCATCACTTCCTCGTGTTTGGTTTGTTTTAATAGAAAATATTTGGAACAAAGGTATTTATGGAAACATAAAACTATTTGCTTGTGCCATTTACTCTCTCAGAATATTACCATGCCCTCAGTTCTGTCTTGGATTGGAATGAGAGCACCTGGGGGTCTGGTGTCTTTGGACAGAATCCAAAGTATGGTCCAGATTTACTGGAACACTCCAGCAGTGCAAAGGGGCTGGAAGCCGGCTGTATCACAGCAGCTGAGAATTCCCCTGACTGGGTGGGGCCTGAGCTGGCATAGCCAGCTACTATATATACCAGCTCCACCCCCTCAGCCCTTGCAGAGGACAGCAGTTCAGATGGGACTAGTCTCAGCTGGTGGCTGGCCTCTAAAGGATTCATGCCAGTACTAGCCTGGGGCTACTATAAATTAGCATAGAGTCAGCCTGAGAATCGGGGAGCCACCAATGGCTTCAATACTAAGTGAAGACTAAACACAGCCTAGAGCAGGGGTCTCAAACATGCGGCCCGCAGGCCACATGCGGCCCACGGAGTTATTTTCTGCAGCCCGCCATAGGGGCCGACTCCACTGGCAGCCAAGCTCCAAACATTACTGAGTGTTTATATTTTATTAAAACGCCTCTTGCATTATAACAGGTTTCAGTGTAGTAGCCATGTTAGTCTGTGTCAGCAAAAAGCATTATAGTTTTAAAAAAGTTAATACATTGACATTTAGTAGAATACTATATTACTCTTCATTTTTTTCATTTTTGACTATACTTCTGTATCATTGTATGAATAGGTTTCAGTGATGCGGCCCTCAGGCCAATTTACTAGTTCTCATGTGGCCCTCGTGGTAATTTGAGTTTGAGATCCCTGGCCTAGAACCTACTGTTTCTGTGACATAACTTTCTTTTCTTTCAGTGTCCATTGGTTTGCTACTGCATGGTCAAAGACACAGATGGGCTGACTCAGTAGATCTTTGCCATCTCCGGTTTCTGTGAATCATGAACTATGTTTAGTGGTTGATGCTGTGGAGGAAACAGGACTGAGGAGAGGCTGCACAGCGGAAAGAAATCTCAGAGGCATGCTGGCTTCAACTAGAATAACTCCACGGCTCTGGGTGAGTCATGCTGCAACAGGCGTTTTGTACCACCCTTCAAAAGGGGGCAGCACTTGCTTTTCCCCACCTGGCCCTACTCTGCTGACCATTACAGAAGAGAAGGGTCTCATAGCACTGCCTTTTCTCTGCCTGCCTTGCCTCCATTGAGCAGCCTGGCAGTGGTGCTATGCTTCTCCCACACAGGGTACCTGAAATCCTTACTGTATTTTAACTCAGTCCTAACTCAGGCAAAACTTCCACTGATGCACTGGAAATTTTTTCTGAATAAAGATTGAGATAAACACGAGGAAGGACTCAGGATTCGGCCCAGTGTGCACAAGGACTAAGAATGTGGCTGGCCCCCTGGGCAAGTTAGAAAAGATGTGGGGGATGGAGACCATGGTTCTTTGTGCTCTCTCTCACCTTCTTGTCCATCAGTGCACTTACCCTATTGACCAGATTTTTCAAAAGAACTCAGTCCTCACAGCTGGAGCTAAATGTTCAAAATTGCTCAGTGGGTTGGATGCATATTGGATGCAGAGTTCTTTTGAAAAATCTGACTGTAAGTGTGATACTGGCAATTGCTAGGTGCAGAGCACTGCTGAAAATCTGGTCCTAATATAGATGCTTAAATGGAGAGAGGAGCTCTTCTGAAAATTGGGCTTCAGATTTGGATACCAAGTCTAGTGTATTGACAACAGTGTAAAGATAAGCTATCATTTTAAATTCTTAGAGGTTTTCCAGGTCCAGCTTGCAGGGTAGAGGGCTCTGTAGGAAAGTGTTTTATCTGTGTCTTTCAGCAGTCAATCTGCAAAGAGTCAGCCTAGAGCAAGGTGGAGTTGGTTGTGCCACTCTGCCTTAGGGAGCAGCCTGCTTTCTCTTTCTCTGTTTTTGGTTCTTCAGTGTTAAGGGTCCTTCCAGAAAGATAAAAACACAGAATATTCTAACTTCTCTGTTTGTATTCTGTGAATGTAACACTGCGCCCTTTGAAGTCTGACCCCACAAGTATACATCTCTGCATCCTACACTGGTGTAGTTCTAAGACTGCAAATACAAAATTATCTTATTGCAGCAAGACTAATTTTTCTCACAGTAAATAACAGGCATCTATAATAATGCATATCTTATCTCCACCAAGTTTCCATTATATTAGTGTTAATTAAGACTGTTAATGTAAATGTTTAAACCTCTGCCAGGGATGCCAGCAGTAAAATTTAGTTTTCCTGATTGTCAGTATATACAAAGCATGGTAAATTGAATATAAACATTTTCTAGAAACAACAATTGGGGTGATATATTCAAAATGCAGGAAGGTTCTTCTGTGAACTCCAAGTGTGTTATGACCCACACATTGCAAAATTGCTACCTAGACAATAAGAAGGAAGAGGCTTTTTAGCTATTTTCTTTTATGACTTGGTGTGTTGCATTTGTTTTAGGGTGAAAAGCTGGCCCCACTGACGTAGGTGGCAAAACTTCCCATTGACTTCAATAGGGCCAGCATTAAATCCATGAGATAGAAGTGCAGTGCAAGACCACAATATTATACATATAGGGTCCAACATTGCACCTGGGAATATGTTAAAGCTTCCTACATAGGACAGATAAAGCCTAATCTCTCATTAACAACCTGTGATTTTACTCCCCATCCTACACAGTTTAAAAAAAATCCAGAAAATGGAAAAACTCTTTGTGCCACTGGCTATGTCTTCCCAAGGTTTTATGTAGATGTGCAGTCCCTCACATGTGGTTCATTTTGTACCAATCACTAGCCCTGGGGCTGGAAGCAATGGGGTTAGTGCAAGAATTTAGAGTTTTGGCAAAACGATGGCAAAACAGGAGGTAACTTAATTTGCTTTGGGTTGTTTTGTAATAAATACCATTCTTATTTGTTTTATTTACAGAAGAAGTGATTCTTCAAGGAGGGCAGAGATCTGGTAGACATAAGGTAAGAGGTAAACCTAAAAAAAAAGGTTACATTTAGGATAAAATATGCCACAAGGCTAGTTCAGACCAGAGGTGCTGGAACAATTCTTATCGTGGGGGTGCTGTGAGCCATTGAACCAAATGGTAAATCCTGTATACAGTGGAAACCACTTCAAGTCAGGGGGTGCTACTGCACCCCCCTGCACCCCTAGTTCCAGCACCTATGGTTCAGCCAGCCAGCCAAGTCCACAGCTGTCATATGCTTGTATACAAGCACAGAGGCCTGAGAACTGTGAGGGCTGCTATCTGTTCCTGGCTTTGACAAAGAATTTCTGATAGTCCCCAGTCAAGTCACTTAACCTCTCTGTGACTCAGTATCCTCATCTATAAAATGGAGATACTAATACCTAGCTCAGAGAGGTGAGACTAAACGGAATTACCTAGAGATCCTTGAAGGCACCTAGAAAGTGCAAGGTAATTGGTATGTAGGTTTAGCTGCTCTTATGAGGATATTCTGCTTCACCTGATTTTAGGCCCCCCCATCAAACTGAGAATTTACTCCTTGTCTGGAGGTCAGTAACTCCACACACACAACCATTTCTAGCATGCAAATTAAATGGTCTTGGAGTGTGCTGTGTCCTCTCTGTACATTCAGTGTGCCCTCTTTTCCTGCTGCACATGCACAATACCAGCAAGCAGTGGATGTGTTGGGACTGAAAGGTATGTAGGTACCGAGATTATTTCCAAATGACTTGCTACAGGCAAAGTAGTTCTATTTATTATTATTATTTATTATTTAATAATTATTTATTTGTATTACCATATCACCTATGAGCCCTACTCATGAACCAAGACCTCATTGTGCTGGGCACTGTAGAAACACAGAATAAAAAGACAGCCCTTACCCCAGGGGGCTTGCTATGTAAATATAAGATGAATGTATCTAGTTGGATAATAGAGGAATACAAGGAAACAATGTGACAGTATTGGCTAGCGTGGGAGGCAGTGGTCTCTGCACGCTTGCAGCCACACCATTGTTATGTTTTTTGTAAGGTCATAGCAAAGGAGAGTTTTGAGGAGAGAAGTGAAGGTGGATAATGAGGAGGATGGCTATGGGGAGCTCCTACCCAAGTGTGTGAGACAGCAAGGGAGAAAATACGAAGGTGTTTGTTCAAAAATTAACAAGTGGGCAACAGAGGATGGTATCATGGGCTGATCGGAGGCAAGTACCAATAGCTCATTTAGATTAAGAGCTCTCTTTTAGCCATGCTTAGCTTGATCTGGAGACTAAATATCCATGAGATATCAGAGAGACAGGATGAGCTTTTAGTTTGGACAGAAGGAGACTGGTCCAGAGGAGAGAGAGAGAGATAGATCTGTTAGTAGTCCTAGATATTCTGGGAAAGACTGAGCATTTCAGCAGGTTTGTAGTTGCATGAACGACAAATGTTCAAAGGTGGATAATTGCGATAATGTGGAAATATGCAGCTCCACTACCTAGTTTACAGAAGAGGCCAATCCTGTAGTTCAGCTATAAATGTGAGAGTGTGTACACATTTATTTTGAGGTTTTGGCAATTAGAGGAAGAAATGTAGAACTGTCCTCGAAAATATTCTAGGAAGATCTTGCAATCTATTCCACAAATTGCTATATATCTTTTATTAAGGTCTGTTGTTATTTCCCAGGGCAACTTGGACTCTATATAATTTATATTATGTATAATTTGTTGCAGTTAGAGTTCCAAAATCATCCAACATGGGGCAGCAGTTGCCAAATCATGGCATTGGAGAGTCACTTATTTCGGTCATTACAAAAACATTGCATTTTGTATGTAAGCAGAAAAAAATTACTAAAACAGATCAGTGGGAATGTGGAGGGGGAGATGGTGGGAGGACTTATTTTCCAGCTTATATTTTATTCTTTGTTTTATTTGTTGGAAGAGCAGACTTGATGTGGAGCTGGAATGTTTTCCAGTTTTTACTTTCTTGGTTATCTTGCAATCCAAAATTAATCTTTTTGGTAGGCTGCAACTTTTGCCTACAGCAGAGATTCATTCTCTAGTTATTGGAGGGGTTTTCAACACCTGTGTATTATTTTGTTGGTTGTTTTAATATACAAATACCATATTGAAATTTTCTCCTAATGAAAATAGATTAAAACTCACTGAATTCATTTGTTTAATGAAAGAAAATGGTGTTTGGCATTATAACTCTCGCATGTTCTGTGTTTTAGTCCCCAAGTTACCTAGATTCCATACAAGCTTGGAGCCCCCTTAATATTTATTAACAACAATTTACATCCGAAATACAAAAGTATGTCACTGAGATAATAATTATTTACGCTAAAAGCATGGATCCCAATACATTTTAAATTTCCTGCATGTATAATTTCTCTCTCTCTCTCTCTCTCTCTCTCTCTCTTTTGTTTTGGACCTTTTCACACATTGTGTCCCACATTTGGGCCCTGGAAGGTTGATAGATATCCTCGAGGTGCACAAAATTTGGAGGTGGCTAATACATTTCCTTGAAAGTAGCATATAACACTATTTTTTTGGTATTTATTGGAAACAAGCAAATGATTATGGCTCATCGAACTTTCTACAGTTTTGCATGGACTTTCTCTACCCTGTGCTGTTTGCTTCAACCCCCTCCTTCGCAGTCTATTCACCTCAGCCCCCCTTTCCTTCTGTATCCTCTTTCCCTTCTTTCTATTTAGCTAATCCCCTCCTGATTAAAACCCATTCCCTTAAAAAACTGTGGAATATGTTTGCTGCCATCACATTGTGCTTGTGTTATAACACTTTTTCTCCACCCTGTGTCTGAAAACATGTTCTTCTATTTTCTATGTGTTCATCTTCTATTCTGCACCTATGAAATGCAGAAGATACACTTCCAACATCTAGGTCTGTCAGCCAGCAGTATGTTGCCTATTATTGTTGTTTGTCTGTTGAGCTCTTTACAGTGTGCTCAGCATAGAAGCAAATTATGTCCAGGTTAGAAAGAAAAATAAGTTATTGAAAAATAGTGAGTAACACATATTCAACTCACAACCACAGAGTTAAACTTTATTAAATTCAGGTGCTTCTCTGTTGCATAAGGAACCTTCTAATATTGGTTTGGATGTGTCTCTGTGTGTTGAGGGAAGAAAACTAATAAAGTGGTCTATGCCTTGTAAATACGCCAACATTTTTTCATTTTGGGGAAGGAATCTGGTATTAACTAGATCTAAGGGAATGGTTCATAGCAAATCATTTAGCTAATTAATATTTTGCCTATTTTTCTGTATTCAGAATATCCAAAGAGATATTGTGATTTTTTAAAAATCAAATGTATTCATTTCATGAAATTTTAAAATCAAATCTGTGTTTTTCTATGTAAAATTGAAGCTACATGGGGCTTATTTGTGACTGGCAAAAGAGTCACAAAGCGTTATAGAGGTGCAGGAGTGCCACTATATTTAAGGTTGTGTCGTGACATATTTTTAAATGTCAACATTTGTAAGTCGTCTAAATTTGATATGCTTAGTTGGATTTCTCCAAAATTTGGTTCTGCCTCATAATGTGTGCAGAGTAGAGTTAGGGCCTCAAATCTGGAGTCATTTGAGTCAGGGTTCCAGAGACAGAAGCCCCAGAAAAAATAAAATAAAAGTTTCTAGGGTTTTTTATTTGTTTGGTTTGGTTTTGGTTTCTCTGTAATATGGTTTGGTGGTTTTGCTCAGATCTAGAGATCAAACTATTGATGAGTTACGGAGCAAAATTGACTCACTCAAGTGTTACTCAACGTACTAGAAGGGACTCACAAAATCTTTGGGTGACCCACAATGAGAACAGTATTTAAGACAAGTGTACATTTTTAAACTGCATATGCAGAAAAACAGCTAGGTTTCCATTCCTGCCCTTTTATATGCTTTAAAGCTCAATGTTTGTAAGTGCTCTAAAATCCAAATGGTTAATTGGATTGCTTTGATGTGATCCATGGGAGTATAGGGTATCATTTGTGATCCAAATTTGGGGTCATTTGACTGAGGGGCTCCTGAGGTACAGACTTCCTCCAAAAATCAGTTCCCTTCCTTGCTTTGTAGTGTTAAACTGAAAGGTACTAATGATTGGATAAATCATAGACTTTGGATTGCGGTGAACTCACCCCTCTATTAGCATAACTAAGATAAATTAATCACATCCCCTCACCTAAAATAGGGGTTTCTACAATTTGTGAGTCATGAGGAGCCATTTTATTTTGGGGAAATGTAATCTAAGTATTTTTGAGGGGCGGAAACAGACAAGTGAATGTCTGGGAGGGGAGGGAAAGGTTATTCGGGGGCAGAGGAATGGGGAAATAGGCGGAGTGGGGTTTGGAGCTGCAGCAAGGCAAAGGGGATTTGGGGAGGAGGATAAATGAGGGAAGATGGTAGGGGAGGTGAGAGAGGTTGGGGCCTTAGGTGAAGGAGGTACGGCACCCCCAGCTCTGCCAGTGCACCTCAGCCATTTTGCACTCTAACCTCTCTGCACCCAATATCATTTCACTGTAACCTAGTTGTCCTTTGCTCCATGCACAGGTTATAGGAGGAGGAAGTAATGGCAACAGAAACATTTGTGTATCAAGGAATCAAGTCTTCAGGGAGGTGAGTTCCCTGCTTGTGATGGGGAGGCTTAGGTACAGTAATAGGGAGAGGGCTAGGTTGCAAGGGGGAATGCAGTGAATGGATCAGGTGTTCCAAAGCAGGATTGGGGAGGCTGGTGTCGGGAATGGGTGGGGGGGAGTGGCTGACTCTGTATGCTAACTGCAGACTTGATGTGTAAAACTATCAAAAATGACTACTAACACCTAACAACATCATATATCTTCCTTTATAAAAAAATATAAAATTCAGTCACAAAAAACTATGTTAATCTAGAGTTAAGTTTGTTTGGTGGTAGGTCATCGCCTTGCAGAATGCTGAGTTAAGCAAAACTCCATATTCTGAAAACCAGGAAATGCACAGCTAAGGTTGCTCAGGCAACCTTAACTCTGCCCTCTTTCAGCAGTGTCCCAATACACTCTGTTAACACACATACCTTTAGTCTGCCAACTCCATAGTTGCTGAAATGCACAAGCTCTTTACCTCTTTTTACACCCCATTCACTTTCACCACAGGATTCCATCTAACACTGTGAAAGGACAAAGAGGAAATAAACAAAAAAAGGTTCCCCAAACCACCTTCCCTCTTTTCCCTGGGAGCTAGCAGTAGCTAATGGAAATTATTTGCATACACTCCAGATGCCATCAGTGTGTGAGGTGTTAGGTTGTCGTTGATCCCTCAAGGTCGAGGATGATCTCTTTCCCGGCTTTTATTTTTCATGGGTCCTTAGGTGACTGAGGCTCATGGGCAGACTTTGCAGGTGGTGTTGGAAGCCAGGGTTGGGCCACGATTGCTGCATGACAGTTGTCTTTCCTTTCTTTTCTTGTGTTTTTCTGCGACCAGGGCAAGGCGATTTTCCTCAAAAGTGGACGTTCCCTCTCTGACAAGTCTTTGCCAGTTATCCCTATCCTGGGCTGCTCTTTCCCAGTGTGTGGTGTCGATGCCACATCTCTTGATGTTTATCTTGAGGGTGTCTTTAAAGCGTTTCTTTTGGCCTCCTTGTTTCCTTTCTCCTTTGGTGAGTTGGGCATACAGCAGTTGTTTTGGTAAGCGTACATCAGGCATGCACCCACAGTGCCTGCTCCCCCTCAGCTGGTGCTGGATAATCAGGGCTGCTTCAGCATTGAAGATGTTGGCTTCTGTGAGGACACTAACATCAGTGCAATGATCCTCCCATTCTGTGTTGAGGATCTTCTGAAAAAAGTGCTGGTGCTGGCCTTGCAGTTTTTTCTGGTGTTGTCTGTAGGTTACCCAAGTCTCACAGCCGTAGAGGAGAGTTGGGATTACCAACGCTTTATAAACTAAAAGTCTAGTATGTGTTCTCATGTTGTGATTGTTGAACCCCCGGCGAGACAGTCTGCCAAAGGCAAGGCTGGCAAAGTGAATTCTGTGCTGAGTCTCAATGTCGATGCCTGCCCTCTATACTAATGATTGGATAAATCATAGACTTTGGATTGTTGTGAACTCACCCCTCTATTAGCATAACTAAAGATAAATTAATCACATCCCCTCATCTAAAATGGGGGTTGCTACAATTTGTGAGTCGTCAGAGATGGCTGCCAAGATAGAGGTGTTAGGTGTACCTGCACTAACTGGTGTGATATGAGGAGATGTATAGATTACTTTGAAGCATGTGACAGAGCTGTGACTGTGATAGGTGGAGATCTGTTTTCTACCCTCACATGTTTTTGAGGAAAGGGAAGAGGTGCATATGTGCCTTCAGGATGCAGTAGCCATCATCTTTAATCAGAATTGTGTAGGTTATGTCAACAGCAGGGCATAGGGCTTTTATTATAAAAGGTATTGTCAGCAGTGAGGTGGAATATGAGAAGATCTAATGCTTTAATGTGGTTAAATGAAAGTGAGATGGTATCCTGTGAGTAAGTTTAAGGAAGTTGTAAAAGGCTGTGAAATGTTTTGTATATTGTACACATGTGGTATTCTTTCTGGAGAGTTGGCTGAGTATGTGTGTACAACAGAATCTGGAATCTCATGAATCTTACACTGCCAAGGACCAGTGGGAGCATGTGCATGTCTAGGCATTGTTCAAAGATGGTGGAGGGAAGATGACATGGGCAATCTTTCTTTTTCCTCTCCTTTTTGTGTTTTAATAGTGTTAGATGGAATCCTGTGGATGAAAGTGAATGGTTTGTAAAAGGAGGCGAAGAGCTTGTACATTTCAGCAACTGTTGGATTGGCAGAGTAAAGATACATGTGTTAATGGGGTGTATTGGGTCATTGCTGAAAGACGGCAGAGTTAATGTTGAATGGGCAACCTTAACTGTTCATTTCCTTGTAATCAGAAATTGGAGTTTTGCTCAACTCGGCATTCTGTAAGGGCATGACATACCACCAAGCAAACGTAACTCTACATCAATGTAGTCTTTGGCCATTGAATTATATCTATACTCTGATTAGATTGTTACGGTTACAGTCAGGATTTGGACATGAATGCTCTCAGGATGGAATTTTTAAATTGTCTACCTAAGGTATCTGAATGTGCAAATGTAATACCCTTTTTATGAGTGTTTTGGCTAATAAAAATTGCAAACACAAGTGTGGCTTGAATATGGGTGAAGCAAACAGTTAAAAAAATCTGAAAAAATATTTATGCAAGATATTTTCTAAGAACTTATATTTAACTCTTATATAGAATTTTCATCTGTAGATCTCAAAGTGTTTTATAAATGTGGGTTAATAGTACAGCTACGAATCTGTCATGGAGGTCACGGATTCTGTGACTTTCTGGGACCTCCATGACTTCTGCAGTGGCTGATACAGCTGACCTCAGTGCCGCTTGAGCAGCTGGGACCCCACTGGGGCCAGCCGCAGTGGTGCCCTGAACAGCGGTTCAGCAGCAGCAGAGGTGTCCTGGTCTGCCTCCCACCCAGAGCAGCAGTGGGAGGGGCCCTGGGCTGCCCCCCGCCAGCATCAGTGGTGGCACACTGGAGCCCCCTCCCTCCCCAGAACAGCAGCAGTGTGTGCCAGAGCACCTCCCCCCACCCCCATTCCCTCCAGAGCACCTGCAACACCCTGAAGCATCTAAGATTTAGTCAGGGGTATTTATAGTAGAAGTCATGGACAGGTCACAGGCCCGTAAATTTTTGTTATTGCCTGTGACCTGTCCATGACTTCTACTAAAAATACCCATGACTAAATCATAGCCTTAGTTAATAGCATTTTGCAGATGGGGAAATTGAGGCCCAGAGATGTTACGTAACAACTTGCCCAAGACCAGACAGTGAATGGGTAACAGAGCCAAGAATTGAACAGAGGCCTCTTACTAATAACTGCACAAAACAATCAAAATATATTGCTGCCATGACACCAGGACCAATGATCAGCAAAAGTCATGTCTGGAGACAAGTAAAATTCGTAGAGTTCTATTGTTAAATTAAGAATAAAGCATCATCCTAGCAGGGAAAATAAAGGAACCAGTGTTTATTTAGGCAAAGGACAAAACATTACAATGCTACCGTAGAAACAGATCATTTGTAAAACTCCAGTGAAATTCTGTTTGCACAAGAACGCATAATGAAGAGTGTTTAAACCTTGTATTTGGGTCAGTGCAAATTAACTTCTCCAAAACAATCTAAGCACAGTAGCAAAACTTAAATACTCATTAAGAGCAATGATAATATTTAAGTGCTTAAATTGTTGTTGTATTTAAATAACTAAGTGCTTTTGTACAAAGGGAGAGATCCAGGAAATACATTTAAAGCTGAAGTTCTATTCTGAAATCTCAGGATTGTTCCTTTTATTTTTCTCAACAGCATGGGTTCAGGATGGAGTTGTCAGTCTTAAGTTAGAAGCGACAAAGGGTCCTGTGGCACCTTATAGACTAACAGAGGTATTGAAGCATAAGCTTTCGTGGGTGAATACCCACTTCTTCGGATCCGAAGAAGTGGGTATTCACCCACGAAAGCTTATGCTTCAATACCTCTGTTAGTCTATAAGGTGCCACAGGACCCTTTGTCGCTTCTACAGATCCAGCCTAACACGGCTACCCCTCTGATACTTGAGTCTTAAGTTCGAATTTCCTGGCTTTTTTAAATTTTGGTTTGTGTTTAAACATCAGTATTATTTAAACATAGTTTTACAAGCAAATCAACCATATAAGTCCTTTTGTCAAAGGTTGTATTATGCATAATCAATCGTTTTTCAAATAGCATAGAACAATTTGAAACAAACCATTCCAGGCTATTGGCTCCAAACTAACATAATGCATCTCTCTCATCAACAGAAGTTGGTCCAATATAAGATATTACCTCACCCACATTGTTTCTATAATGCAGTTTTAAGAAGCTTTTTTTCAATTGCCCTTCCAAAAATCTTTATTTTTCTCTGTTGTTCAAACAGCACTTGCTCTCTTAAAGGGCTCAGAACTGCTTTCGCAGTGCACTCTGGGACTTTCAGCTCTCGGCTGAGAGTTACAGATAAGTGAGAGCTAATGAGTTTTCTCTTCTGCTGCTACCCATTCTCCAACATTGTGTTGTAGTGGGCCTCACCTTCTGTGTCAGAAAGCAGCAACTGTTTCAGGCTATGTCTACACTACCATTTATGTCAATATAACTTATATCGCTCAGGGGTGTGAATAAGTCACTCCCGGAGCGACATAAGTTAACCAACCTAAGTGCCAGTGTGAACAGTGCTATGTCATCGTGAGGGCTCGTTAGGGGTGGATTAATTAAGTAGACAGAAGAGCTGAGTGGCTCCACTAGAGAGCTTACACCAGTGCAGCTGCAAGCTCCATAGTGTAGCCATAGCCACAGTTTCTTTTTGGGTTTGATGTAATCAATAGAACTGGTCAAAAAAGTTGTTAGAAACATTTTCCTGGTGGAAAATTGTGTTCTCTCAAAACTGGGAAAGGATTGATTCTGCCAGTATTTTCTATTGGGAAAATCAAACTGAAATGTTTTATTTAGAAATGTTGAAACAAACGTTTAGAAACATTTTTGTTTCACCTGAGCCACTGTGCTGCATCATAGGAGTTATAGTTCCATGTCCTTCCTACCCACAGGTCCACTATGGGCTATCTCCCAGGATGCACTATGCTTTCTCCAGGGCTTAATTTGTAATCAGAGGTTTACTTTCATAACTGATGCAGCAAGCCCAGAGGTACCGGGGCTATGAACTGCCAAGCCTAGACTTGTCAGGGCTCAGCCCTGGCAAGCCCTGGCACAAATTAAGCACTGGCTTTCTCCCTGTGTTTGAACCACTATGGTTCCTCATTAGAGTTGTGGATTCTGAATCAACACCCTTGAGAATTTTTCTTTCCATGGAAAGTGGCCATCTCAACTTTCCATTCCAAATCGGGACAAATATAAATGTCAAAATATCGGAATTTCCTGTGGAATGGAAATTCTGGGCTTTTTTAATCGCTTTAGTAATCACATACAGTGACTCAAGATCCAGAAACAAAGCCTCTTTTCCTGGAATCTGGTTTGTTAACATACAAAATATATTCTAACACTTGTACCAGAACCCCCACCTGTCCATGATTACTCCTTGGACTTCCACAGTCTTCCCCTTTAATCAGGGTTTCTCAAGCCCTACCCATAGGGTTGCAGAGATTGTCTGAAGTTTTAGAAATACACAGATTAAATAGAAAGGCTGAGATTATTCCCAATTCCCATTAGTTTAAGGAGAAGTGGGCACCTACATCCTTTTGGCAGTTTGAAAATCTCAGCCAAAATGGGTCTCAGTTGTAATTTTTTTATGAACATGAGAAGACCTGGGCAAGATCCTCATCTAGTATAAATTGGTACAGGTCCATTGACTTAAACTATGCTGATTTATGCTGACTGATGATCCCAGCCAGTGTTTAAAGCATACTAAATATATCAAACATATGATGAAAAAGATATTTGATCATGTATTTCCTGGACAGCTCAAAATATGGAGGAGAGGGCACTTTAGCTTTGTGAGCAAGTTCAACATTTTAAGTGATGACTGACGGCAATGGAGCTCTGCTGATTTACACCAGCTAAGCATCTGACCTTGTATAGTAATGAATGCTATTGAGATCATCTGGGTGATTGTTTACTTTTTTTATAACACAAGCAAAGGGACACCTAACAAAATGAAATAGCAGCAAATGTATAATAGATAAAAAGGAATACTCTTTTACTGAGCACATAATTAACGCGTGGAACATACTGTCACAAAATATTTTGGATGGAAAGAGAATTGGATTAAAAAAAGGATTTGACATTGCTCTGGATATTAAAAATACAGTTATACAGTATAGGATAAAAATACAGTTATACAGTATAGGATAAAAACATACAACTGGCATCAATCCTCATGCTTCAGGACCTGAGTTGACATGAACTGCCCCAGGTTTTGTTGAAACTTTCCCATAGGTTTAGTATTGCTTAATTACCCCTTATGCAGCAGGGTGGGGGGGGGGAGTGAGAGGAAGAAGTTTCCTCTAAAGAAGGGGAACTCAATTTACGTTGGGGCCAGTGCCAGTCCTCAAATCCTCACAGCAGGCCAATAATGTCACTCATGCCCCCCAAAACTCCACCCCCCACCTGCCTAAGGGTCTGGGAGGGAGTTTGGGTGCAGAAGGGGTGAGAGGTTTGGGCTCTGGGATGGAGTTTGGGTGCTGGGTGCAGGCTCTGGGCTGGGGCAGAGGGTGGGGGTGCAGGACGAGGGGGTGAGTTTGCAGGCTCTGGGAGGGAGGAGGGGTGCAGGCTCTGGGAGGGAGTTTGGGGATGGGAGGGGGGTGTGGGAAGGAGAAGGGGGTGCAGGCTCTGGGAGGGAGTTTGGGGGCTGTGGGGTGTGGGGAGGGGGCAGGAGTGCAGACTCTGGGAGGGGGGGAGGGGGTGCGGCACTTACCTGGGGCTCCATTGGCCACAGGGGCACTCAGGGCGGGGTAGCGCGTGGAGGCTGGGGCCGGCAGACATGTGGAGCGAGGAGGCAGATGCCACTCAGCTCTACTGTGCTGCCAAGGCCCTGGGCCATTGTAAATCGCCTGGCAGGAGAGAGCACCTGGGGGCGGCAGGTGGGGCCAAGAGAGAGACCCAGTCCCCAGACTGCTGGAGCCCCGTGGGCCACATTGGGGAAGTTCGCAGGCCGCAGATGGCCTGTGGGCCACAAGTTTGAGATCCCTGCTCTAAATGATATGACATGTCCACTGTCCATCAGAGAAAGGATACTAGATTAAAAGGCCTATTGGTCTGATCTGAGATAGTAATTCTTAAACAATTACGACAATAAAGGGCTTTGCCAGATACCAATTCCTAGACTTTTTAGGCAGTTTAAACAGAGCTCTATTTTCGATTATTTTCAAATCTTGTGTTGTGCCTGAAATTTCAGCCTACAGCCTTTCACTCCAGTTCACTGGAGTGCTTCCAGTGATCATTTGATGCTGATGTTTTGCTTTGACACTGTGCTAACATGATGTGCTGAGGATGGAGAAAATATCAGAGTGCAAAAAACTCTTCTGTTGTTTAAAAATATTTGAAACCAAATCTAAACTTTGCTGATAGCTGAATCCTTTCTTTGTGATTGTTGGATCAGATAAGCTTTTTATCCAAACTATTTATCCTAATCAGCAGTTGGAGGAGAGGAATGTTAAATAAACTATTTTATTCTGATTCTTTTTCTGGATGTTTACCAGGCTGTTGACAAAGACCAGAGGATGTTTAATGACTTGGTGGGGAGAGCTGAAACAGAATTGGGGATCACATTGGATGCCTCTGATTTGCTTTCTTTCACAGTGCAACAAAAGGAAAATTGACAGACCACCTCTTGATACCCACTTTGATTAAGAAAATCTATCCTGTTCCTTGTCAAGAGTTCAAGTCTCCCACATTGAAAAGTATAAACAGTCTCAAATGAAGCCCCAAAAAAAAAAAAAAAAAAAAGCAGATAAGACTCAGATGTCTCTAACAGGGAATCTTATGCAGTCAAGAGAAGAAACTGACTGAGAAACTGACCTCAAAGTAACTCTCATGTAGATCTGGGAAAGATTTAAAACTTACTTGGAAGGCCTTTCTCTTGCCACCAATTTCAAACTCCCAGTTTGGTGAAGGGAGCAGTGTTCTCCACATCTGACTTCTGGAAATCCCTTGAGCTGATGGCTATTAGACAACACAATCAGGAACTCATTACTTTCTTGAAGCTGTAAGTCTATTTAATTCTGCCAGCTGTTTTATAGAAATTCATCACAAAAAGAAACCATAGCGCCAGATTACTTTTTTTTTTTTTGGAGAATGGTAAATTTGCCAAAAATTCATTTTCCAGGACACTGAAACTATTTGCAAATTCCTGTCAAATTCAGTGACTAGTTTTCAGCTGAAAAAACTTGATAACACAATTTCAGAAACGTCAGAACGATTCTTTTAGAAAAAATAGAAACGCAGTTTCAAAAATGTTGAGTTGAAATTAACCATTTTGAAACAATTTTAATGTACAGTATTTAATTTACAGTATGTTCACTGTAACTTCTTTATCACATTTCCACCAGTGATAGCACGGAACTTGCACTCCAGGGTGAATGGTTAACACGTATAAGCCACTTTGTATCATCTGAGCTTGGGCTTCTCTGGGGCCCACAATGTAATTTAAACTGCCCCAGGGCTGGCCTGCCTATCGGCCACAGGGCCTTCTGGAATCTCAGCAGCACTGTGTGCCACAGATTTGCCCCAAACGTGTCTTCACGCCCAGCATTACCCCTTCTCTGAAGTTTGCGAGTGAGTGCTCAGAGGTCAGCCTTATTGGTGTCTTCATCAGTTCTTGCACCAGAGGAATCTTCCCCCAGCTGGATTTGAGGCTTTTAGATCCCCTGAAGGGCCAACGCACCATAATGCAGGTGTAAAGGGAAGCAGAGTGAGAGTGTAATCTCACCCATGGTCTTCTCATGGATAACTAGTGAAGAGAAAGAAGGGCTAAATACACTGAATAAACTGTTCTCCACAACTAGCTTTCCCTGCTCTAATATGATGGTTTAGTGCACTAGTCTGTTCACCAATTTCTTAGGACCTTAATGTGTTTCCTGAAATTTCAAAGGCTGGACATCTTGAGTTTACAGTAAATCCCCAGACAGAATTTCCAGCACACTTTTGTTGCTGAGTCGTCTTTATTATAGATGGGTGGTGGAAAAATAACCATTAATTTTATGCAATACATGTGGTAGACATGTGGCTGAAAATGACAGGGGATTTAAAACACCACAATAGAAAATCAAAGGAATAAGTCAAATGAAGCAGGTGGGCTTATGCTGTTAGTGAGAGAGATGAATCTTAAGGTGGTAGTGATATAATAATTTCGCCTGTTAAATCCGTTCCAATTCAGGTGTAAGATTTTGTAATTTCCAATAAAGGGTGTGAGAGAGGCAAGGTAGGTGAGGTAATATCTTTTATTGGACCAACTTCTGTTATTACCTCACCTACCTCGTCGCTCTCATATTCTGGGACCAACAGGGCTACAACAATACTGCAAACAATAAAGGGTTTTAAACTCTATTTTAAACTCCACATCCAGTAAGAAAAATATCAGGCAATGACTGTACAGGTAAAAGGGGAAGAAAGTTAGTAGTTTCAGCCCAGGGAATATTAATGCCTAGTATATTGACTGGGAGTGTATCAGTGCAAAAACTAAGGGGAATGTATTTCCATATGTGCAACAGGGAAGCTGGCTGATTAAATCAAATTGGGCTCAGCACTCCTGTTCCAGTTCAGGTGCTCCCACTTGGGCCAATTAAGAGGGTGCAGCAACATGTATCACAAGCCTGGTAAGAAGGAAAGGGTAGGCAGGAAAAGCAGATGATGAGAGATGCTACAGAGATTAGTCCTGGGAGAAGACTGATGGCAGAAGAGAAACAAGAGGGGTTTGCTAAGCTAGAGTGAGGGCTCAAGGTGAAAAGGGAGATACCTGCTGGGTCTGACCTGCAACCTAGGGCCAGACAGGGCTGGAAGAAGGCAGAGCAGTGGAGGGGCTTACCTGCTAGTATCACATTACTGGAGAGCTGTACTTTGAGGAACAGTGAGAGGGCTAGGGAAAGTGAAAGAAGCTCCCCTGGCAAGGATGCTCCCAGCACAGATGCTGGGGGAGCCCCTGCTGGGAAGAGCAGGGTTGCACCCCAGAAGCAAAGGCTGTCCTGGCAGAGGGATGGAGGAGGATCGACAAAGAGTCCAGGTGTGGTGGAAGATGCCAGAAAGTGGTATATGACCAAGAGGATATGGTTGGGTTTTTGGGGTTGTTTTTTTTAAGGACTGCTTACACTGGGGTGATAGAGATTATGCTGAGGGACTTTTGCAATGTGTTTTGTTAATAAACTGTTGATGAATTGGAGGATGAGGTTCCATGGGGACCTAAGGGGGAAACCGAGGTGAGGAGCCACTTGCAGGGCAGTCCTGAGGCTATGAGGTGGCGCCCAGGAGGAGGCCACTTGTTTACAATCTGTAATGTGGAATTGCTTTCTTTGGAAACTTGTAAAACAGACTATTCAGAACTTTGATCTAGAGGGGAAAGGTCAAACATTATAAACGTGGTTAAAGATAGGATCACTTCAGACGTACTGATTATAATTCCCTATATGGGCCACTATTCTTATATTGATATTTAATGATGGACACACTCCTGATTACCCTATGAATCCAAGGTGGGTTTGAAATCATTGGGAATTCTGCATAAGTAAGGTAATCAAGACTTGTTCCATACCCAACGGGGTTGCATATAGTGTCTCAAAGGCCCAGAATCTGCTGACCTTATTTTTGGTGCCAAGATAGTACACTCTTTGAGACAAGGAATATATCTTATTATGCTTGTACAGCAGTGAGCACATTTTTCTATATTCAGCACATAAATGTAATCATAAAAGCTAATTTTAAGGGTAGCCCCCCTTTCCTCACTGAGTTACTCAGGAGCAGGCCACACTCACCTGTGTGCCTGGGCACCTGATGTTGTTGACATTAAAGAAGATCCTGAGTATCCCAGTGGTGCTGTTGGATAGATAGGGATCCCCTGTTCACCCCCCTGCTGCAGTCCCTTTACTCCTAAAGGAAGTTAAAATTGGCAGTGCCTCCACCTGGCTGGCCCCTGTGCACACTCAATGGTGTGCCTTGGGAACCTCCAGGAATAAAGCTATTCTAATAATAAATAATATATAATCTGTGGCATGGGTGTAACTCAAAAATACCAGTTATAAATAATATGCATCCAATATACTTAAATTAGAGTTAACAAACCTTTACTTAACAACTTAAAAAAATCAGGGTATAAACAGTCTAAGATTAAATGTCACTACCAATTTAAATTCACAGGGGGCAGTTGAATAAAATCAATTAACAAATATAGGATACAGTGATAAATGAAATTTCTCTAACTGGCATTTACACTGCCACCATTTACCCCACCCCGGAGTGTACACTCCTCTGGATTTCAGAGTCCTAGACCCTTGCATGGGCGCGCTTGAAGATCTGCAGCTGGAGACAGCACTTTTGTTGGTTCTGTGTATCAGTCCAGCCAAGGCAACAAGCTGCACAACTTCTCTGAAGATTGGAGTTGGCCCCACCAAATGTCTGCAGCTCTGGTTCCTGGTTTGATGGGATGATCACTCTGCCTGTCCTCAAACTCAGTCTCTCTTCTGTGCCCCTTCCCTTGCAAGTACTTTCCCAAATCAGAGTGGGGGTTACTCATAGTCCCTTCACTGCAGGCTCACTCAGTCAGCTCTAGGCACAGCAATAGTCTCTTCCCTGGCTCCAGTGAAGCCCATCAACAGCCTCTGAGGCTCCCTGCTCGATCAAAGCCCCTGTAGGCTCTCAGCAGCAGCTCCTGGCTTCCTAGCAGCAGCTCCTGGTACGGACAGAGCTCCACACCAGCAATCTCACTCCTTTCCCCCAAAATGGAACCCTCCTCCTGCAGGAGGACGTCTCCCCCTCTTTCTCCAAAGTATCATGGGAGTTGTAGTCTCTAAGGCTAGATTGCAGCACACAGGTTTTTCCCCTGGAACATTCCCAATAAAGTTCAGAGGTCCCGCTAGTAAAGGGTGCCTACATTAGGAAAAAAGATTAGGAGTTTTTTTTAATTTAGAAAAAACAGATTTAAGGAAACATTACAAGTACTAAGACATTTTTGATGAGGATACAGCAAAAATGTTGCTCCAGAATCATTTAAGCTCATTCAAGAGTCTGTAACTGAAATTCATCCTCGTTAAATCTAAACATGGAAAAGGGCAATGGAGGCAAATGTAGTTAAGTGGGGATGTAAAGATTAGTGTAGACAACAAGCACAAAATGTTTTTAAAATACAAACAGCCTCTAACAGAGGTGGACTGGGCAATCTCTACAAATAAATAGAAGCAAGTTAGAAGAGTAAACAGAGAAGGAGAAAACCAATGGGACATTGAATTGCAGAAGACATTTCAATTGAAGACTTAGTCCATCCTCCCAAATACACTATTTGCAACAATAAGTAAAAATGGAAATTAATCCACCTAAAGTAGTAGTGTTAAATAAGAGAGAAATGATGTGAAATGACAAACAGACAGACATTAAACTAAAATGAATAACTTGAAAGAGTGGAAGAATCATATCTGCTATGGTAGTGACCAGAGGACAGTGTAAATAGGGTTCAGAGTACCAGATCCTGTGAACATTCAGTGCAGAGACAGAACAGATTAAATGTTTAAATTGGCGAGGTGGAGGTCTGTGCAATTTCATACAGATTTAGGTAGTTGGGTAACTAAATGCCTGTCTGTGTGTGCACAACAACCAGATTTGCCACACAATTGTGGCAAACGCAGTTTGTACTTAAAAAATGGTGAGTGGGCAAATGCTGCCATGTTTCTGCAACCATTTATGAAGGTTTAAGGTGTGGCTAACGTCAAGCACAAATCCAAGACAGTGTTTCAAATTAAATAAGGGATCATGAGCATGGGTTGCATTGAGCAAAGTGATCTGAGTGGTTACAGGGTGTCTTATATCAGCTGCTTGGGGCTTGTGAGGGAATAATGGGGAGAAAGCTTTGAGGGAAATATTCAAAAGCACAATGGGCAATTATTCCTCCAACTCTATTAGGCATTCAGGTCCTATTCACTTCTAACTGCCATTTGTGCTTCTAAAAACGTCTTTACCTTGAACTGGCTAATGAGATTTTATTATATAACTGGTAACAGCGGCGTTAAAAGGCATTCCTGTGATGTTGAAGTTTACAGTAAGTCTTGTCAGATGTTCACTCTTACAAACATAGCACATTCACTTTCTAATTAGTACAAACAGGGGAACAGGGCTCCTTTCTTTAAAGGCAGTTAATTAAACTTCATAACACTCCTGTGAGGTTCTCCTGTTAGGTAGGCTATGTATTGCTGTATCTATTTTAAAGATGAAGAAATTGAGGGCGAGAGAGATTAAATGACTTGTCCAAAGTGACATGGAAAGTCAGTTGCTGTGTTGTAGTAGCTGTGTCAGTCCCAGGATAGGAGAGACAAGGTAGGTGAAGGTAATATCTTTTATTGGACCAATTTCTGTTGGTGGAAAGTACAGTCTTTTGAGCTTCAGAGTTCTTCAGGCCTAGGGAAGGAAACCAGTCAGTAGTGACCTAAGTCATTATCACATAACAGATGTTCAGTGGCCTACACAAAATGTCCAGTTCCTATTGACCAGGTGTTTACATCACAAAAGCCCCTTGAGCAACTTATACTAATTTGCATTATTCTTGACCGTTTCACTAGAGGGGCCAAACACTGAATGAGCTTTGAGCCTGACTCTCCTGCCAATACAGAGGCATTTTTAGGAAGCCTGTACTGTTTTTGTTGTTAGGGTTGTCAACTTCCTAACTGCACAAAGCCGAACACCCTTGCCCCACCCCCTGCCCCGCCCCGTCCCCAAGCTCCCACCCCTGCCCCACCCCTTCTCTGATGCCACGCCCCCACTCACTCCAACCCCGTCCCTCCATTGGTCACTCTCCCCTACCCTCACTCACTTTCACTGGCCTGGGGCAGAGGGTTGGGGTGCAGGAGGGGGTAAGGGCTCCAGCTGGGGGTGCAGGCTCCAGGGTGGAGCCAGAAATGAGAGGTTCAGGGTGCAGAAGGGGGCTCCAGGCTGGGGCAGAGGGTTGGGGTGTGAGAGGGGGTGATGTCTCTGGCTGGGGGTGCAGGCTCTGGGATAGGGCCAGAAATGAGAGGTTCAGGGTGCGGAAGGGGGCTCCAGGCTGGAGCCAAGGGGTTTGGAGTGCAGAAGCGGGCTCAGGGCTGAGACAAGAGGTTGGAGGGTGGAAGGGGGTGCGAGTGCTGGCTGAGGGTGTGGGCTCTGGGGTGGGGCCAGGGATGAAGGGTTTGGGGTGCAGGAGGGGGCTTATGGCTGGGGAAGGAAGCTGGGAGAGGGTGCAGGCTCCGGGAGGGAGTTTGGGTCCAGGAGGGAGCTCAGGGCTGGGGAAGAGGATTGGGGTATGAGAGGGAGTGCGGACTCTGGGAGGGGGCTTGGGCAGGGGGTTGGGGTGCAGGCTCCAGAAGGGAGTTAGGGTGTGGGAGGGGGTTCCGACCTGGGGCAGCGGGTTAGAGTGTGGGCTCCAGGAGGGAGTTTGGTTGCAGGAGCGGGCTCAGGGCTGGGGCAGGGGGTGGGGGTGTAGGCTCTGAGAGGGAGTTACGGTGCGGGAGGGGGTTCCAACCTGGGGCAGGGGGTTCAAGGTGCAGGCTCCTGCTGGGTGGTGCTTACCTCAGGTGGTTCCTGGTTGACAGCACAGTGGGCTAAGGCAGGCTCCCTGCCTGCTCTGGCTCTGCACTGCTCCCAGAAGCGGCCGGCATGTCCGGCCCCTAGGTGGAGGCGTGGCCAGGCGGCTCTGCATGGTGCCTGCTGCCCGCACTCACAGGCACCGCCCCCGGGGCCAGCGCACGGAGCTTCTCTGGCAGCCCCTCTGCCTAGGGGCCGGACATGCCATCCATTTCCGGGGAGCTGCACAGAGCCAGGGCAGGCAGGGAGCCTGCCTTAGTCCCGCTGCGCCACCAACTGGACTTTTAATGATCCAGTCGGAGCCACCAGGGTCCCTTTTCGACTTGGCATTCCAGTTACAAACTGGATGCCCGGCAACCCTACTTGTTGTATGGAAAACTAGATGATTTTAACCTTCAGTCTTGTTTGATTAAGCAACATTCAGTGTCATTTAATTCACTTTGAAAACTAAATAATTTTTTAAAAAAAAGAATCTGGTTTGATTCCACATCTGTTTAGCTGATTTTTTTCTCCTTGACACCTTGGTATGCCTGGATTGGTGCCAACTCTCTGCATTTTTTTATTTTTTATTTTTTTAAGCATTATGTAACAATGAAACCAGAGAGATCATGTAATATATTCACCCCTCTGTTACCTATGATCTTGCTAGTTCCACAGCTTGTAAATCCTTCAAATTAGATTCACATATCAACACTGCAGTAGTCTTCAAAGTCAGTTTGACACTATATAACAAGCCTTCTGAAACTAAAATTAATAGTGATCTTCATAACAGCAATGGTACAAACTTTATTTCTACTCTTTTTTTGAGAATTGGACTAACCTGTATATCAAAGTATGGTATCTCACACAGGAGAGAATGCATGTCAATTTAAACGTGTGATCAGCTCCAGAGCCCCCTTTGAGCTTACTACAGCATCTATACACCACAGTTTATGTATCGTGTAATTAAAGACTGTATCATAATGTGTACGTACAATGTTCTTTTAAAAGAACATTAAGGCTGAAAAGGCAACCACTCAAAAGTTAGGAAATGCTAGAATTTAAGTTGCCCATGAAGCCTTGTTCTGTGTACGCATTGTGACAGTCTTTAATTACAGGTTACAGTGTAATCTAATCACATCCACCACACCATCAGGGGCTCATTCACCTGCACATCTACCAATGTGATTTATGCCATCATGTGCCAGCAATGCCCCTCTGCCATGTACATTGGCCAAACTGGACAGTCTCTACGCAAAAGAATAAACGGATATAAATCTGACATCAGGAATCATAACATTCAAAAACCAGTAGGAGAACATTTCAGCCTCCCTAACCACTCAGTGACAGACTTGAGGGTCACAATTTTACAACAGATAAACTTAAAAAACAGGCTACAACGAGAAGCTGTTGAACTTGAATTGATATGCAAACTAGATACCATCAACTCAGGATTAAATAGAGACTTGGAATGGCTTGGCCATTACGTTAATTGATTCTGTTTCCCTTAAGTTAATGATCCTCATTCACACCGGTGTGTCAACTGTCCGCAATGGCCATCTTGTTTATCACTTCAAAGGTTTTTCTTCCCCCGCTGTTATGGTTCCTCTCAATTAATTAGCCTCTTAAGGTTGGTATAGGCACTTCCACCTTATCATGTGTCTCTGACTGTATAAATATCTGTCCACTGTATGTTCCATTCCATGCATCCGATGAAGTGGGTTCTAACCCACGAAAGCTTATGCTGAAATAAATTTGTTAGTCTCTAAGGTGCCACAAGTATTTCTTTCTTATTTTCTTTAATTACAATATCACATATTGTTTTTTCCATAGGAATGCAGGAAGAACAGTTCACAGGGAATGAGGCAGCTGCTGAATATTTCTCCTTCATCATTCAGTGTGTAGTCCCATACTTTATTTACTGCACACCATACAAACCCTGCACTAAATATGGAATTATTAACTTCATTACAGGCTCTTCCAAGGCACTTGTTAGCATACTATATGAGCCTCATAAACATGAATGAATGAATTTATCTTTTCAACACCTTTGAGGCAGGCAGGGATATGTATGGGTGAAGAGCCGAGGCCCCGAGAAATTAAAGCCAGAATTTACAAAAGTCACCACTAATTTTGGAAGCCCGACTTGAGACACTTGTGGCCTGACTTTTCAGAGCACTGAAAATGTGACCCAGAGGTCTCCCAGAAAATGAGGAACACAGTTAGGAGCCACCTGTGAAAATGTTGTTTTAAGTAACTTGCCCAGAATCACACAGGAATTCTGTGGAAGAGGCAAGGATAGAATCCAGTTCTCTAAGTACCATTTAACTGCCTAAGCTATGTGACCACCCTTTCACTTCCTGCAGTCCCCAGCCTAATTCACTAAACCACTTGCAACTTCTGTAATGAGTGAGGGGGAAGTTATTCATTATGGAATACTGTTCCATTTCCAGAGTACCTTCCATCCTGAGTACTGAATAAAGCTAGGCATCTTGTGGAAAAAAATCATAGGTGATCATGGAATTAAATACTGTATCATAACACATGCACAGGAGCGGGGGGTGGGTGGGTGAGGGGGGGTGTTAAGTAAGATTGACCTTAATACTGGCATTTCCTAAATTTTGAGTGCTTGACTTTGAATCGTTAATGTTTTTAACGTATATACATTTTATTATATGTCGTGTGTGTATATATAAAAACATACATTTTGGGTGCTTATTATTTATATTGACATAGGGTAAACAGTGCTTTTAATTGATGGGTTGGCAGAGATGGTCTAACTTCAAACAAAACTTTTTTCCCCATTTTTTTGTTTTGTTGAAATAGAAATTTTCCATGGGGGGAGGGGAGGGGAAAACTCCACCAAAATAAATCTTTTGATGAAGGGGAGGGGGGAAATAAAAAAGAACATTTTATTTCATGTTGTATGTTGCATTAATCTTTGCATCTCCCTGAGCTGCCACATTGCCTCCTGGGAGATGTAGTTCTGGATCCTTCATGCCTCTGTTCTCTCCTATGGGCTCTGCTCCCTGTCTGGATTATATCTCCCATGACACGTCACAGTCTGTCCCTGGAAAATGTAGTCCTTATGGTGCATTTTAGGAGATGGCCTTGCTTCTTGGCGGGACTCCAGTATAATATGTTTTCTTATTTCATTACAAGTTGACAAACATAACACAGCCTCTTGATTCAGGAACTGAAATATATCATTTGGAAATGATTGTTCTAATTTTTAAATGACTTTTTTGGTCCCAATTCCTGATGAAAACAAATGTTGAACTATCAGACTTTCCTATGAGATGGAAATTCTATTTTTTCCAATCAGCTCTGTCCTATATAGGGGGCAGAGCAACCAACTACGTTGAAAGGTCTCCAGGCCTATTTAGACATACCATTTTTTTAATTGTTACTTTTTATTTTTTAATGATTTGTTCTCTAATTCAAGCTCTGTTTGTGGGCTGGACTGGGTCTAGGTAGAGCAAAGACTTCAAGAGTTGTGCAACATTGTGGTGGTCTGATATGGATTGCTGCCAGGGCCGGTGCAAGGAAGTTTTGCACCACTTCTATCTCCTATTGTCCCTTCCTACTCACTAGCTCTGATGGTGTTTACAGTGTCCCAGGAATATGCTTTCTTTCCCTATCTTCTTTCTATATAGGTGCCATGATGGTAGTAACACATGACAGCTGAAGAATGGAAAAGCAATTCTGTATGATCATATACGCAGATGTCTTTTAGGCTTTTATATTTATATTTTATATTAAAGGAAAAATGTTTATTAATAGCATGAAATGAGAAATGAAGCCTTTGAGCAAAAACATGTGACAAGTTAGGACAAGTGTATGAGGCAAATATGCACATGGAATAATTATTTCTACAAATCAGTACAAGGTCAGAAGAGCCTTTTCTGGGTTTTTTGCAGGGCAGAAATGCTGTTCTTATATTTTCTCTAAGCACAAGGTCCCTCTTCGAACTTATATTGAAAGACAGGATTTCCAATGGAGGCAAGTTAATATATAAATAATACCCAATATTCATGGCTTGCTCCTGAACCCCAGCTCTGCCTTTTGGGATAAGGGAGGAAGAGGTTTTCATTTCTTAATTTCATTCCCCAAAACATTGCCACTTGCAAGTATAGATTTCTTAGTGGGCTCCACAGTATAACTACTAATACGTGTTTTGGTTACCATGTGAAAGCAATCCATTACTCTGAGGAGAGTGAGTTTATTCAATAATTTTAATTATGTATAGGGTCATATGCCATGGGATTTATGGCATCCTGAAACAGTCACTGGATCTGTTATTGAATCTCCTGTCTTTGGCCCCTAGTTTGTTCTCTAAAATAAACACCCTTTGCTGCTTGCAACAACACTTTCTCCCTGAAGGCTTTTTTTACTGACTCATAGCTCCTATTCTTTCTGAACCTGACTCTATGTCCTTTTGACTTTGCCATAATACTTTTTCAGTTAACGTGTTCTAGGTAGCTTCTTGGACCTTCTTCCACTCTGGTTCAATACTGATTGGTGTGGATTCCCTTTCTCTTCTGACCTGTTTACAACCTTCCTGTGTTGTCATGCTAGACTTAGTCGCCATAGTCTCTGGGACAGGAATCGTGTCTTTACTCATTTATTAGGTGCTTAGCGCATTTCTGGGTGCTTGAACAATAATAATAATGTGGCTCCCCCCGAGGTCAGTTAGCAGCAGTTCCTTTCTAACATTGCTAATTATCCTGCCTGGTGGGAGACGTCTACACCTATTTCTACTTTTAGGTGTCAGTTGACAGTTCAGATCCCTTACAGTTCAGTCTTCTCATGCAATGTTCAGAGTGGAGTTTTTTCCTGTGGACAACTCAGCAATTTCACATGGATCATCTCCAGGTCAGTCCCTAGGTCTTGCTGCTTTTCAGCCTCCAGTTAACAAAGATTACAAAAAGAAGGTTATTGTTGCCTCTCTTCCCTCCTTGTTCAGTGTGGAGGATGTTCTGGCAGGCAGTCAGCTTCAGTGAGTCCTGGTGATTTGGCACTGGTCTGAGTTCTGCTTACTTCCCCTCTCAGGCATACAGGCCAGGAAAATGTTGTAATGCAGTTTCTTCCCTCCAGTTAGTCCTTGGAGATTCCTC
This sequence comes from Chelydra serpentina, assembly GCA_037349315.1. Lineage (NCBI taxonomy): Eukaryota > Metazoa > Chordata > Testudines > Chelydridae > Chelydra > Chelydra serpentina. Next base: position 27,474,902 of record JBAIAC010000048.1, read on the forward strand.
CTCTTCAGCTTCAAGTGCAGACATTCAAATATTGCCTTTCTTTGCTGTTTTTTAGCTCAGAGTTCTTGTAACTTCCTGCCTGACTACAGGTCCATCTCCTCCTCTTCACTCCTTATATGAGCATGAGATCACGATGAAGTTGTTTACTCATATGTCTGCTTCCAGAAACCCTTGTCCTTTCAGTTTGTAACCTTTTAAACTCTTGCAGGGCTCTCAAAGTTTTCAACACAGTTGTTTTTCTTTTGATTTTTCAGTTTACATTATTAATCTTTTTATTTTTCTATCTGCGTACTTGAGTGCTACAGGATTTTTATGCAAACATGAAAGACAGAGAAAACAAATATTATACAGGAGACAAATATACAGGAAAAAGGAGACTAATTTTAATTTAGTTTAATAAAAAATGTAAGTGGATGGGGTGGGTGGGAAGCTTCCAAAGAGCAGCTATAGTGCCACAAGCTAGTTATAAGGGCTAAATTTGTAAAAGAGTCTTCAAGTTTGCAGGTGCAATTAATAACTGGTACAAATGATGGCATTTGGAAGCCCATCTACCTTGTTTGCAGTTAGACATGCAAATACAGATGCAAAGGAGAGTAAATCTGTGCTCACAACTAACTCTAGGTACAAAATAGCAATTATAAATGTGGAGGTTGTTACAGAATTTGACCCTAAAATCTCTTTTTGCCTTTTTTATATGTTTGCATAGGTCTGGAACCAAAACGGAAAATCAAAACTCTGGCTCTAGAAGAGTGGGAATGGTGTTGGGAGCACATAAACAGAGATATTGTAATGATCCATGGGTCTTTGCCTGTGGACTCTTTGAGTGTGCTGTGTATAGTAGACTGTTCATTCCTCTTGTACTGGGAAGAGAGCAACCAGTATACAATCCTAGCTTAGTCAGAACACAGAAACCTAGTATCTCAAGGCATGTCCACAGATCAGAGAGAGCTAACAGTTGCTAGAAATGGAAATGAGATAAGGACAAAAGAGAGATCTTTTGAATAATATAAGCTAAAACAAAAAGTAGTTTCCCTGAGAGTATACCTGAAGAGTCTTCCAAGCCTGTATGAGACTGGAAAACCTAATAAAGCAAATAGTTTGTTTGAGCTTAAAACCTATAATCAATTTTGCATCCTTTACAGCATGGCATCTGAGGCCTTGTCATCACTACAAAAGCAGGTATGTCCTTAACTCAAGTTAGCTAATGCAATTTAACTAACTAAAGGTAAAATCCAAATGAAGACAAAGTAGTTTGTACTTTTCATACGAGTTAACAAGTCAAGTTAAATCAGTGGGGGAGCCTTCGAGTTAGGAATGCAACTTTTTTTTTAAGTGAAGAAAAGGCCTCCGAGGCAATCTGAAGGTCACTACATGTATATCAAAATTGTGGCTACATCTCCAAGCATAGGGTTGTGGAATTTGATTTTCCCTCCTTCTAATGCCACAGGAAAGAAATCAGCTGTGCAAAATTCTGCTCTCAATTTCCTCAGGTAAGTGCAATGAATTTTGGTGGCCAAGAAAGATCCCTCTTCATTTTCATCAAGCATCATGCTAAAGTCTGGGAGAGCAGGTTTTATGCTGGTAAATGTTCATGGTAACTTTCACAGTTGAAACCTGTTTTAACTGAACAATATATTGAGTAATTTGCCACTCACTTGAAGCTTCTAGAAGCTTCAAAATGTTTCCTGAAACAATTTTAACTCTATGGTCCCACCTTCACTCCATGCTAGCAAAAATACATTACTATTAGCTTAGTTCTAACATGTTTCTCCTGAACATTTTGGACAGCACTTCCCTTCATTTCACTACCCAGTGAACCATGTTATCAAAACATTATAAAACCACACTGGCAGAGGTGGACAAAGTGGTTCATCACTGGAACTTGCCTTCCTTTTTCTGAGAGGTCTTAGATTATCGCTGCGAAAGCTCTTATCCACTCTCAGAGCCCTGCCATGGACTCTTCAGCAGGGTTCCATTCTGTCACCCCGCCTGCCCAATGTACTGTACAGGCCAGTAGGGGAGACCGAGGGGTTTGGGCTGCAGTATGTTGACATTCAGCTCTGTACCTCCTTTTCTTCAGATCTTGGTGTGAAGCTTCTTTTTTTTTCTCGCTACCCACAGGCCTCAGCAGACAGGGAGGAAGAGAGACTGGTCTGAATATGCTCAGCTCTTCATCCCATATATCAGGGTGAGCTGCTGAGTCTTGGGGTGGAGCCAAAGCCTACTAGGCCCATGAAGCATGCAGCATTGGTCCTTAGCAGGAGAGTCAGCGCTGTGAATTCCCCCTCTCACTTGGTGGACCGTGAGGAAGCTTTAGAGGGGCTTCCTGGGAGCTCCATGAGTGATGGTGTACCTGAAGCAGATTCTAGGTGGCTTCCCACTCACATGGATGATGGTGCTCCCAAAGGGGACACTTTTGATGGGCTTCCCTTCAGATCATGCATGACCCAAGGAGAGTTTCAGGGCCACTCTTGGGTGATGATGGCAAGTGGGTGGGCTTTCTGAGGCTTCCCACATCCTGAGGGGTGGTGGTGTCCTGCAAGGAATTTTTCTGGGCTCAAGTTACATGGGGTGGGGGCCTAATCAAACTGGCATGTAAGGAGCCACTGATGTGTTTTGACTGGTCCTACCTGCCAATAACCAAGTGATGAACCTTGATAAGAACAAGTTAGCTGGAACTCATTCTAATAAAATGGAGTTGATTCTAGTTGGAAAAAGAAGGAACTAATTACACTGACATGGTTTGTGACTGCTCCATCTATTGAGACCTTATGATGAACCTTCTTAATAAGAGCTACAATCTCAGGATGTTTTTGGACTTGACAGCACTTAGTGAAATGGTCACTTGTCCCACTCTTTCTCCCCCCTCTGCCCACTACCTGCAATTAGTGATGTGTTTGTGGCCTTTCCTTGCTGATGAGGCCCTCACTATGTCGTTTAGGTTGAACTACAGTAACATGTTGAAATTGGGGACTACCAAAAAAGGTTTAGCTAGTGCATCTTAGTGGATTTGTAACTAGCACATGTTGTATGCATAGCAGTAGTTGCACATTTTAGTTGAATAGTTTCAAGGAATCATGTGACCAAAAGTATTTATATTTTATATGAAGGTATCATAAACTCCTTCCAAATCTCTCTAACTATGAAACTACTTTTGACAATACCATTATGATATAAAAGAGTTTCCAGCATGCATTCCTTCCCCACTCTGATTTGTATACACTGCCATGCAAAGTGTCAGCCACACCATCTGTCTCCCACTTGGTAATGCAGTATCTAAGATCTATTTGATATCCTTTTTTAAATGATACTTTGATAGGTCTTTATATCAGTAGCCAAATATAGTGAATCAGATCCTGAAGTCCTCACTCTTCTAGACTTCCATGGGACATTTGCCTGACTAAAGACTTCAGGATTGAACCCAATTTGAGAATAAAGTTTTTTATGACCTTGTCCCCAAACATTTTTGTTTCTTGTGTGGCAAATAACATTAATAGGATTTAAGTATTTTACTGTAGCAATTTGAATGCCAGGTAGACCCAGCTTGTGCAAGTGTAACAGGTGATGGGTGCAAGCTTTGTACACTTCTTATAATGTTTATTACACTTGGCTTAGGGACCAGCCATGATCAAGGTCCAATTGTACCCCACAACCACAAAGTAGTACAGTCTTTGCCATAAAGAGTTTATAATCTAATAGGATAGACGAAGGGTAGGGGAAACGGGTATAACATACAAGCAAAAGTGATTGATGTGATTGTGGAGGGGTTTTGAGGAGAGAGAGCAGGGGAGTAAGGGCACAGGCAGATATGAAGTGAGACTGAGGTTAAGAGGATGGAGAGAGGGAGTGGGAGGGGTTGGCAGCAATAGCCAATCAGCTCTAGGGAGAGAATATCTTATCAAAGCTGTAGAAAATAATCTGATTACATCATCCAAGTGTTCACTGGTCCCTCCCTCAGTCTCTGCCTGGCTCCTTCTGCAGTTTTTCTCCAACCTCTCATTGTGGGGTGGGTGGGAAGACAGACTCTATGAATCTATGGCTTTCCCCTGCACAGTCCTGGGGCATGAAGGGAGGCTCGGTGCAAAGTGTGGTCAGCAGGGCTATCACTGTTATCACATGCCACTTTCCTACATCTCAGTTTAACTTTTTTCTGTCTTTTCTGAAATTTTTGAAAAGCATTACACAATCAAAAAGGGGTTGAGAATCCTGACTGTAGGTGCTAGTAACAGTTTCCAAGTGCCTTCAAAGACAGAGAACTACACCGCTGCATAGTAAACAAACATGCACATACAATATACACAAACTGTAAACAGTATTTGGAATATTTCTTAAGTCTTTATCTAAATAGCATTTGTTTTATATCTATGCGGGTTTTCTCCCTATACAGACTAGCACCACTCTGCTGTTATTACCATATACATTCATGGATTGAAAGTTTCACTTGTAACACTTGCATTACAATGTAAAGTTTCAGTATTACATTCTGTGCTTTAACAAATGTATATGAGCATATTCTTCCTCCCTGGTCTTATTTCGGAGTTGATTTCAGGCTATAGTGTGGCCTAAAAATTGTGTCACTCGGCTTCCTTCAGAGTTTGGGGAAAGAGGGAGATAATGACTGAGACTGCAGTTTATCTAAATACTCATCCCAGTAGCAAACAAAAGTCCAGTGGCTCCTTACAGCTAACAGCATTCAGTCCTTCAGTTAATAAGTGACTGGCTTTTGTCAGCTTTTGTATAGAAACCCTATATTGGCAACAGTGACTGTATTCAAAAATCATATAAGGCCCCCCAAAATTCATGAAATAGTTTTTAAATCTCATGAGTTAAGGCAAATGAATAAGGAGCTCTTTTGATTTGCCGTCTGGTGTATGCGCCTTTGGGGTGCATATTTTTGACCTTTTCCTCTGCAAGCATGAGGACTTAAAACTTTTTAAAAAATGAAAGCTGAGATTCTCATGTCTGCCTAGGACTCCAACAGGCTGGAGCTTTAACAGGACCACTAAACTCCAAGGACTCCAAATAAAATGGCAAGAGTTGCTAATATTGAAAATACATAGCCTATAGCCCAAGGTTACAGCTTTGGAGACCCAGTGACACCAACACCTTTCATGAGTCAGGTCTTATTCTTCTGTCAAGTCCATTGAGCTCATGATAACGCTTGTGTTTGTGACTACAGCTGAGGAGCAAACAGTAATACTGTTTCACAGAGGATTTTGAGATTTCAAAATATGGCTTAGTTTTGATTCAGAACAAAAATAAAAATTTAGGAAATTCTCCATGAAATGGAATTATTGTTATCCTTCCAGCTCTGTTGGGAGCGCTGACTCCAAGGCAGCTGCCTAGGCTCCTGGCTTCCTGGAATGTAGACCTGGGCAAAACATTTTTGCCTAAATGGAATTTCTGTGCAATATGCTGTTCTGTCAAAGCCAAACCTTTCATGGAGACATAGCAGTTTCCGCAAAAATTTCATGAGGAGGGATCTTTTTTGTGGGGGTGGGGGGGAGGAATGGGAGGTGAGACAGATTTTAGCCTAGCAGGCTGTCCCATAGCTGGGAAGCCTTGGCCATCAAGGAGCTGTAAGCCTGGGAACAGGGACTCCTAGGACTTCTGAACTGTCAGCTCCCCATCAGCCCTCCAAATGGGCTGCTGAGGAGTGAGGCGGGCAAGCTGGTAGGAAACCCAGGACAGTTTCAGTACCTGCCTAGCAGGCAGGGGTCCATCAGAAACTTGCCTGGCTTCCAGCAGAATGTTGCTAAAATCACCGCAGGCCCACGGAATGTTTCAATTTCAAAGCATTGGCAAATTTTGATTAGGAAAAAAAATGCATTGAAATTTTTCCAGCCAGCTGCATTTATAACCTCTTTCATGCATGAGCTGTGATTGTCTCAGCTCTTAAGCTGTGAATCTGCCAGACATCACAAAATGAGGGCTTTCTATATAGAGACTCAAGAAACGCTACTGAGCATACCTACTAATCACCACACCTTTCTTCTTGATGTTTCTGGGCCCTTCTAGTTGAGATCCGCTATCTGCACATGTGCAAAGACACATGATTAAAACAATGTTTCCAGCCCACTGCTGCTCCTCCCTTTCTTTGGATTTAAAAATAATACAATGCTGCATTTTCAGGCTTTGGGCTACAGTAGAAGCAACGAATCTAACATTTTCTAATGTGGATATTTCAAAAACTCCATCTCGGTTTTCCCCTTTTCTGGTGGAATCCCCTACACTTCTGACCTCTCTGGGAAATTTCACATATTCCACTGGCTTCAGCAATTGCCCCTATGATATAATTCCCAAATCTACCTCTTCATCTTCTCGGTACAATACTCTAGCTCCATTGGTCTCTCTGATATCTCTTCATGGATGCCTTACCATCTGTGGATAGTCATTCCATGCTTGACAAATAAGACTATAGCAGTAGGGATATATTATCAACCACCTGACCAGGATGGTGATAGTGACTGTGAAATGCCTAGACCCCACAAGAGGAGAGGCAATTCTTGATTTAGTCCTAAGTGGAGCACAGGATCAGGTCCAAGAGATGAATATAGCTTAACCGCTTAGTAATACTGACCATAACATAATAAAATTTAACACCCTGTGGAGGGGAGGATGCCAAAGTAGCTCAGCCCAGTAGCGTTTAATTACAGAAAGGGGAACTACACAAATATGAGGAAGTTAGTTAAACAGAAATTAAAAGGTACAGCGCCAAAAGTGAAATCCCTGCAAGCTGCAAGGAAACTTTTTAAAGACACCATAATAGAAGGCTCAATTTAAATGTATACCCCCAAATTAACAAAAACATAATAAGAGAACCAAAAATGTGCCACCATGGCTAAACAACATAGTAAAAGAAGCTGTTAGAGGCAAAAAGGCATCCTTTAAAAAGTGAAAGTTAAATCCTATTTAGGAAAATAGAAAGGAGCACAAACTCTCTCAAGTGAAGTGTAAACATTGGAAGGTCAAAAAGGAATTTGAAGAACAGCTAGCCAAAGACTCAAAAAGTAACAGCAAAAAATATTTTAAGTTCATCAGAAGCAGGAACCTGCTAAAAAAACCAGTGGGGCCACTTGACGATCGAGATGCTAAAGGAACACTCAAGGATGATCACGCCATTGCAGAGAAAGTAAATGAATTCTTTGCATTCATAGCTGAGGATGTGAGGGAAATTCCCAAACCTGAACCATTCTTTTTAGGTGAAACATCTGAGGCACTGTCCCAGATTGAGGTGTTATTAGAGGAGGTTTTGGAACAAATTGATAAATTAAGCCGTAATAAGTCACCAGGACCAGATGGTATTCACCCAGGAATTCTGAAGGAACTCAAATGTGAAATTGCAGAATTACTAAGGGCAGGTCTACACTACGGGGGGTGGGGGGAGGTGGGGAGGGTCAAAGTAAGGTACGCAACTTCAGCTACGTGAATAACGTAGCTGAAGTCGACGTACCTCGCTTGACTTACCTTGCCGTGAGGACGCTGCAATGTCGAAGGCTGGCGCTCCCCCGTCGACTCCACTTCCGCCTCGCGTCGGGGTGGATTACCGGCGTATGTGTGGTATGTAACCCATTACTTAAATCAGCTTCTGTACCAGATGACTGCAGGATAGGTAATGTGTCTAATTTTTTTAAAAAGGCTCCAGAGGTGATCGCAGCAATTACAGGCTGGTAAGCCTAACTTCAGTACCAGGCAAATTGGTTAAAACTATAGTAAAGAACAGAATTATCAGACACATAAATTAACATGATTTGTTGGGGAAAAATCAATATGGTTTTTGTAAAGGGAAATCATGCCTTACCAATCTACCAGAATTCTTTGAAGTAGTCAAAAAGTATGTGGGCAAGGGTGATCCAGTGTACTTAAATTTTCAGAAAGCCTTTGACAAGGTCCCTCGCCAAAGCCTCTTAAGCAAAGTAAGCTGTTATGGGGTAAGAGACAAGGTCCTCTCTGGGATTAGTAACTGGTTAAAAGATAGGAAACAAAGGGCAGGATAAATGGTCAGCTTTCAGAATGGAGAGAGGTAAATAGTGGTGTCCCCCAAGGGTCTGTACTGGGACCACTGCTGTTCAATGTATTCATAAATGATCTGGAAAAAGAGGGAAACAGTGGCAAAATTTGCACACGATACAAAACTACTCAAGATAGTTAAATCCAAAGCAGACTGCGAAGAGTTAAAATGGATCTCACAAAACTGGGTGACTGGGAACAAAATGGCAGATTACATTAAATGTTGATAAATACAAAATAAATCATATTGGAAAACATAATTCCAACTATATATATAAAGTGATGGGGTCTAAATTAGCTGTTACCACTCAAGAACGAGATCTTGGACTCATTGTGGATAGTTCTCTGAAAGCATCCATTCAATCTGCAGTGGCAGTCAAAAAAGTTAACTATGTTGGGAATCATTAGGAAAGGTATAGATAAGAAGACAGAAAATGTCATATTGCTTCTCTATAAATCTATGGTAAACCCGCATCTTGAATACTGCGTGCAGATCTGGTCTCCCCCTCTCAAAAAAGATATATTGGAAATTAAAAAGGTTCAGAAAAGGGCAACAAAAATGATTAGGGGTATGGAACAGCTTCAATACGAGGAAAGATTAATAAGACTGGAACTTTTGAGCTTGGAAAAGAGACAACTAAGGTGTAATGTGATAGAGGTCTATAAAATCCCGACTGGTGTGGAGAAAGTAAATAAGGAAGTGTTATTTACTCCTCATAACACAAGAACTAGGGGTCACCAATGAAATTAATAGTCATGATGTTGAAAACAAATGAAAGGAAGTATTTTTTCACACAACACACAGTCAACCTGTGGAACTCTTTGTCAGATGATGATGTGAAGGCTAAGACTATAAACAGGGTTTAAAAAAGACTATAACAGGGTTCAAAAAAGAAATTAATGAAAGATAGGCTATTAGCCAAGATGAGCAGGGATGCAAAACCATGCTCTGAAGTGTCCCTGTCCTCTGTTTGCCAGAAGCAGGGAATGGGCGACATGGGATGAATCACTTGATAATTATCTATTCTGTTCATTCCCTCTGAAGCACCATTGACCACTGTCGGAAGACAGGATAAAGTAATGCAACAGAGAGTCATACAACATAAGCCCTTACTGAATAGGAAACAATAGCTCTCCCTCTTTTAATTTGAAGGTTCCTAAAGGGCTAATAATGTATTAGCTATACTACCTAGGTTTTTTTTTAATTGCAATAATATTGTTTTGTAAATATTATACCATCTGGTAAAATGACATATTAGACTGTCATTTCATCTCTACAGAGCGATAATGTTTGCATATGCTCAGATCTGTTATGCTTAGCAGCCCAAATTCCCAAACAGAGCTTCTGGAATCTGCTTTCTGAGATTAGCAGTGCCCTCTCCCCTGATTTAAACAAAAATAATTGTAAAGGCACATGTACCAGCTTCCAGTTTATAAGAGTTCATTTATTTGAAATCCCCTGAGCTCCTCCAATTAGAAAACAACTTTTTGACTTAATATCCTTCAATTGTTAAAAACTTGCGTCACCGAGAGATCACAGTGAAACGTAAAGGTCCCAGCACACTGAAATGTGATTGTGAGGGGATGTGATTGTTCCACATTTAGACTGGAAAGGGTTAGGAACTCCGCTTCCCAATGTGCTTAATGAATGAAAGGAAAATTGGACCCTTGAGCCAGAGTCAATGACCTAACTGAGTGAAAAATGTTTGCAGGTTAACAAGGGCAACTGTTCCTTGCTATAATTCCCACTGGAGGTGAATGACAAAAAAGGCCAATAAACCTCAGACTTGATATTATTTATTAACCTGTTTTCTTCCTAGAAAAAGACCTTACTGTAGATCTTGGAAGTCAGCAGAAAAAAAGGGTTCTTTGGCAAAGGAAAAAATGACCAAACAAATGCTCACTGTGTAGAAAGATTAAACAATGTAATACTTTGAACTCTTTGTGATTAGTTAGATTACAAGGGATCACCTTTGCCAGCATTCTTAGGCTATCATATTAGAAATAAGGTTGTGGGGGAAGTACACTAATTTAAACAATATAAATACAAAATGTAACTGGATGTGACAGTTTATATTGCTGATGTTCTAAGTCAGGGAAAATACAAGGAAATTGCATGCTTTCATGTTATGTCTTGTTAAAAGCATTGCTGCATGATGTGCTGATGCAGCACATCTGTAGCTTTCTTTCCAAACACTCAGCAAGTAGAGTGTTGTAGGTAGTAAAATGCACTCACATGGATTTGAACCTACAAAGCATCAGATGATACAATTTGCTTCATGGACCTAGGGAAAAAATACTATCTATATTTTGTTGTCTAAAAGGGAATAATCTTGACGTACTCTAAGGGCTTGATCATACTTCCATTAAAACCAATGGAAACATTCCTATAGACTGCAGTGAGCACAGGCCTGGGTGGGGTTTAAAAAAAAAAAGAGTTACAACAAAATAGCAGGGCAAAAACAGAGGATCCAGAAGAAGCATTAACATAAGAGTTCAATAGTATATCAGTGCTAAAGCTATCTTTTTGAAAACTTTTTAGATAAAGTACTATTGCAGATCTGGAAACAAGATAGACCAGTCAGGAGAGAGTTTAAGATCCTGACCCAAAGCCAATTGACTTCAGTGGGCTTTGTGTTGGGCCCTAACAGAATAGACAAAGAACATATTACTTCCTGCATTTAAAGTGTCCAAACTGGAGTAGTTGCAGGCATTCTGCAAACCATATGTCAGTAACAGTTGAGGACCTGATGTAGGAGACAGGGAAAGATATTTGCACCCTGAACTCTATATAACATATAGACAAATATGACATGTAATGCACTGCTAAGATTCTAGTGATAGTAGTTGTGTTTGATTTGTGGTGAAAACACTGATTGATTCCTTCCCTAGCTTGCTGCATAACCAAGTATAAAAAAGTAGAAACACCACAAAGTCACTTTGCATTCTGGGTTAGAGAGTACCGCCTTCCTGCTCAGACTCCTTCCCAGAAATGTATAATGCCTTTCATATGGCCAAATTTCTGTCCTTAGTTACATGTGTGCAATTCTCATTGAGTTCATTGGGAACTGGGCATGTGTATATGAGGACAGAATTTGTCCTTTACCTCTTAGATCAAATAAATAATTGTGATAAAGGTAGAACTCTGCTTTCTAGTTCAGGGAGTATTAATAAATAGGGAACATGAGGATAATGCAACTTCCATTTGAATTCTTATCTTCTTTCCTTTTGCACAGTGTAGAAGTTAGAAAAATATATTTTAAATGTATATTGATGGTGCACATTATAGTTTAGAGGAATGGTCTAAAACACCGTGAATTGTAGTACTAAAGGTGCTTCAAATTGGTTTTTTTTAAAAAACATAAATTGTTTCTCTTGGGCCAATTTTTAAAGGAACCTCAACTCACTCTTCAGTGTTGTTTGTGCAAAGGCTGGCAGTTACAGCCAAAATTTTCAAAGGTATCTGCTACTTATAGGTACCTCTGTTTTTAGCTGCCCACTTGAAACACCTTGAATCTTAATTTGTTCACACATGCTGAGCACTCAATGCCTTCAGCTGAAATCAAGTATGGATGTGGTAGTGGGCTGTAGCATCCAAAACAGAGAGATGAGTTGACAGCCATTTCAGGATCTTTGTGGCTATGTTTGGCCATGAACACCAAAAACTAGTGATTCCACATCTGGTGAAGCCTTCCATCAGTAGACAAAACGAGGTGATGATTATGATAATTCTGTTCTGTCTTGCAAGATTTCACCTACAGCAAAGAGTTGTTTTATTTTATTTTCTGCTGTATTTTTCTTGCCAGGGGGAATAGAAATTAATAGCCTCTATTATCAATACTACAAGTTGTCTTAGTACAGTATCTAAGCTTTGTTATATTTAACCTTTAAAAATCAAACTTCCAAAAAGTAGATTATAGCTAGATTTTGCCATACATGATAAACATTGTTTTCCTTGCAACATTTTGAGAATTTCTCAAATGATACCAGGTTAGATAGCCTTCCTTCCCATATTAACAGGAACAAATGTGATATACACACACACAAACAAAAACACCACCAAAAAATAGTTTCCTTCTTTTCTTCCCTTTATTTTTTTCAACATCTGTCTGTGTGTCACAGGGTGACTGGTCCCTTTAAGAGGGAGTGGGGTCTAGTACACCACCCATTTATTGCGTCTGCTGTAATGTTTGGCTACTCAAACTCAACAATGGGCCAGATGCCCAGGCAGAGCCAGTGCAAGGAGGTTTCACGCCCTAGGTGAAACTTCCTTGCACCAGCCCTGTGCCCCCCCCCACAATGCCGCCACCTGTAATGCCCTCCTGTAATAATACCCTCCGCCGAAAGCGCTTCCGCTTGCCTGCGGGAGGTCCGCGGTTTCGGCGGAGGGTATTATTAGCAGCACCTTCGCCCTGCTGCTGAAACCGCTTGTCTGCGGGAGGTCTGCTGGTCCCGCGGCTTCAGCAGCAGGTAAGCTGGGCCGGCTTTGGCAGCGGGAGAGGACGGGGCGCCCCTGCCAGCACTGCGCCCTGTTATGGCCCTGCCGCAGAGCCGAGAGGGCGGGAGGCAGCCGTGGCCAGCCACCTCCCGGCGCCCTAGGCGACCGCCTAGGGTCGCCTAGTGGGCGCGCTGGCCCTGTGCCCAGGTGGTGTAAGCAGAAATAGTTTCATTGGCCTAGGAGAGCTACACTGATTTACGCTGTGAATCTGGCCCAATATGGCTAGTGTCCAGCTCAGATGCATTTCTCACTTCAAGGGAAAATTAAAAGAAAATGCTCTCGATTCACTTTCACCTGTTTCACACAGAGTCACCATTACCCTGGATACTAGGTCCCACCTTTATCTCTTCCTTCCGTTTGCTTATTGGCAATTTAAATTGACTGTGAATGTATGTGCTCTTTTTTGTTTGTTTCAAAATAAAATGGGTGTTAAGATGAACAAGAAGTTTAGCAAGAGGAGCAGCTGATGGATAATATGGTTTGAGGTAGAGAAACACCTCTTTGGGAAAGTATCCTTGTTACTAACTGTAAAAGGATGGAAAGGATAACTTTTGCTGTGGAGAAAAATTCATAAATAAGTGAGAGGTCAGAGCATCAGCTGTTTGTAATTCAGCTGAATTATTACTAAATCTAGCTCTGAATTTCCACAGCATCTTTCTAATTTTTGAATGCTGAGGATAAATTACTCATGGGGAATTGACATTTGACCAGTTTTGCTCTGAGTATATAGTGCATGGATTATTGAGACTTCTATTTATTTGTTTGTTGATGTGAAAAGCCTACTGATCTTCTACCCTATGGATTACCATGAGCCTACACAGAGGTTTGTTAACCTGCTTGTGGAACACATTCTTTTAAGGCGGTATTATTAGTATTTCAGAGTTCTAAATGGACCCTGTTCTTGTTGGATGTAATGTTAAGGGATCATAGCAATTTTTTTCGTCCGTTAAATTTTGTACCAATACTTCTAGGAGGAAAAAGTTAAAAAACAAAAAGTTAGAGAGACAAGGTGGGTGGGGTAATATCTTTTCTTCTGTTGGTCAGAGAGAAATGTTTTTGAGCTATACAAAGTTACTCTGAGTGTCATAGCTTGTCAAAAGCTTGTCTCTTTCACCAACAGAAGTTAGTCCAATACAAGCTATTACCTCACCCACCTTGTTTAATATCCTGGGACTGACATGGCTTCAACAACACTGCATACAACAATTAAAAAGTTAGTGATTGTGGACATATTATTTCATTCCTCCATCGATTCAGTTCTTTTTTTCAACTGGATTGTTGTAAGCAACTATTCTATAATTTGAATAATGCCTTTGGATATTTTGGAGGAAAATTAAAGTAAAACTGAACAGATAATATAGTTCTGAAACATAATCCATGTGCAGTAAGCATACTCTTTTGTCATGTTTTTTTTCCAACGAAAGTGCCATCTTACTTTCTAGGACCTGGACAGGGTACTTTTCCCAGGCAAATAGTGTGTAAACTGAAGAGTCCCTGAAAGTTAATTGACACAATGTTCCATAAAAGTGTTATAATGACTCCAAATAAATACTTGTACAATAATTATTAGGTTTCCAAATATCATATGAAACAAATATCACTACATATGTTTGCATTCATACTGCCATGGGCTGTGATATTGTTTCAAAAGGGTCTTGTCAATTCTTGGATAGGAGGCCACTAAGGAAAACCCAAATGCTGCAGGAAATTATAGTGATTCAGGAGTCAGTATGTGGTATTTTGGGGGGGTCTTACTGTTGTAATGAGATTTAAAGTCAAGATCCAGACTACACATGGTCATTCAAAAAAATCCTATGGCACTTGGCACAAAAATTGAGGCAGGAACCCTAGTTTTCTGGTCAAACTGGAATCAGGTACTTATTAGAGACGGTCTGGAATATTTTGTTTTCCACTCAAATTTTCAACCAAAACTTTCATCCTGAATTTTTGGTGTATACTCAAAACTGAAGGATTCTGGCTAGAAAACAAACGCTTCCCCTTTGATAAGGCAAGTTGTAAAGTAGGGGGTTCCCAGCCATGGTGCATTGTGGGAGATGTAGTCCAGATTGCAGCCCATAGAAGAGAATGGGAACACAAGGAGCAAACTACAACATGAAACACCAAAACTCCCATTTTTTGGTTGAAATCTTTCAACTTTCATTTGAAATACTTTGACAAAAAGTGAAATTTTCCATAGGAAGCAGACACTCATCAGAAATCAATTTCCCCTTGGAAAAACAGGTTTGACAGAAATTTTTCAGCCAGCCCTAGTACTTACCTTGCCCACCCAAAATTGCCCTTTGGATGGGCTCAGGACAGAAAGTGAAGAAAGCTTTGCATAGTTAAGCTGTGCACTGTGCCGTCCACCTCAGGTAGGGTTCCTAGTAGAGTCGTAGACTTTAAGGCCAGAAAGAACCACTAGATCATCCAGTCTGACCTGCTGTACATCACAGTCCACCAACACCACCTAGCACCCAGACACTAAACCCAGGAATGGAAATGAGACCAAAGTGAATGAGACCCACAGGAGACTAGACTATTATGTGCCACAGGCAGAGACTAGGAGGGACTGGGGTGCACCGGTGCTTGAGGCTCCTGCAATGGCCGGGAAATGATTACATGAGAGAGACCCATTCAGGGATGGGTGAAGGGAGCCTTGTGTGTATGAATATTGCCACAATCTTCCATCCAACTGTGTACTGAACTCACTGACATAAATGTGAATTTCACATGCAGACTGACAAGGTATGAACTCTGTTTTATGAAGTGCGTTGAGTGCTCAGGATCTCAGCATAAAGGAAATACGTATTTCCCAGAAACCTTAACAGTTTCAGAATAATTTCCTTCAATATTCATGGGTTGTTTAGTATTCTCCAGTTCGTAGAGACCAGAATCTTTCTAGAGGGCACTTGATACATAGGTGTGGCTGTTACAGGGAACCATACAAGCTGCCTCTTACCCTGTGAGCCAACAGTTACTAGCATGCTGTGTCAGAGTATATTTTTCATTTTTAAGGATATGTGGGCTGGTGCAGTATCTCCAATATGTTATTTCTGAAATATTTATTGTCCTGAGTAACTTTTGCTGCTTGTAGCTCTTGTGTGTGCAACCTTAATTCAGCCCCGCTGTGTGCATGCATTATGATTAGAGCAGGTTGGAAATTTTCTGATGGGATATTTTTCTGTTGGAAAATTCAGAGTCATCAAAAGCAAAACCTTTAGTACAAACATGTAAATTGTGATGAAATGTTGTTTTTGGAGGGGGGGCGGTATGAAAAAAGTGTCCAATGATGTCAACATGGAACTCTTTTATTTTTATTTTGAAATTACTCTTTTATTTAAATTTTTCTTTCTTTATACCAGGGATCAGCAATCTTTGTCACGCAGCCTGCCAGGGTAAGCCCCCTGGTGGGCCGGGTTGGTTTGTTTACTTGTTGCATCCGCAGGTTCGGCCGATCGCGGCTCCCACTGGCGGCAGTATGCCGCTCCAGGCCAATGGAGGCTGCGGGAAGCGGCGGCCAGTACATCCCTCAGCCGGCGCTGCTTACCTCAGCCCCCATTGGCCTGGAGCAGCTAACCGCAGCCAGTGGGAGCCGCGATTGGCCGAACCCGCAGACGCGGCAGGTAAACAAACCAGCCCGGCCCAGCCCGGCCCGGCCTGGCGGGCTGCGTGCCAAAGGTTGCCAATCCCTGGTTTATACTATACATTTTTAATTGCCAAAATTTAAACTAAATGTTTTGATTGTATCAAAACAAAACAGCTTGATTGACCTGAAATTAACATGTTAAATGTTAATGTTAAATGTAATGTTAAATGTAAAATGAAAATGTTAAACAGAAAACCCAGTTCCTGCCCAGCTCTACGTATACTTGTGATCATGAAATGAAAGACTCTTTTTTTTTTTTCTATGAAACCACTGCCTCATTCAGTGCATAGAATGGACCTGCTCTTGGAATGAATTAGCCTTATGAAGGAAATTCTCTGTAGGACCCGTGTTTCATTTGTTGCAGAAGTTAAAAGGTGCGTAATGAATGAGGCAGGAGGCTAGAGGAAGAGAGGACAGCCTCATAGTTCAGACAGTTGACTATCATCCTAGAGAATCCTATCCCTGCCTCAGAATCCTATCCCTGCCTCAGAATATCATTCTAGAGAATCTTATCCCTGCCTCAGAATTCCTATGTGATCCTAGTCTAATAATTTAAACCAAGCTTTTTAGAGGTGTAGTCTTCATTTTCTGACTTGAGTGCCTAGGTTGCCTAGGTTGGCAGACATACTGAGCACTCACACAGCTACAGCTGAAGTCAACTATATGTGCTTTGAGCATATAAAGTGCTATATAATGCTAAGTATTATGAAAAATCAGGTTCTAGATGTCTAAAACTGGACATCCAAAACTAGTAGCTACTTTTGATCTTAATCTCTCTCTGCCTCAGATCCCCACTGTAAAATGGAGCTAAAACCGACCCCACAGGGGTGCTGAGAAGATAAATTAGTAATCTTTATGAAGCACTAAGAATTAGAGATGAGCCCCATAGAAAAGTCCATGAGGAAATTAACAATTCTGTCTTCAGAACACAGGTTGAATACAGCAGCAAAAAGGGCACATAGCCACACATTGAACAACAAAGAGAAAACAAAATACTGAATTAAGTGAGCATTGTCCATTCATAGCACTCAATGAGGCAGCAGTCATGTGGAAAAAATATCATGCGATTATCTAATTAAGGACTGTACCAATGTACCATATGCACAAGGAGGCTGAATTAAAGTTGCTCAGGTAGCTTTAATTCTGGTATTTCCTAGCTTTTGAGTGCTTGACTTTACAACTTTAATGTTCTTTTAACATAAGGTATTTTATGTATAATATGTATTATAGGAAGTTATATTAAGAGTTATTTTCTGCATCTTCTGCTTGCTGATCTTGGTACAAAGCTTTATTTAAGAATTGGTGCTGGAATATAGTTTTTTTCTTTCCTTTTGTAGCACTTCCCCCCTTTTCACTACTAGTAAGTTTATATTTTACATCATCATATAATCTTACTGTGAGGGCATTTAAGGTCTGTTGGAGAGAATATTCCATTGCAGAAATTTTGGAATTTATAATCTGGGTAAAATCTTGGGTAATTTTTTGCATAATTTCACTTTCAATTTCTTCTGTTGCACTGCATGGTGCAGGTGTGTTGCAGTGGGATTTCTTTGATCCAGACCCAGCTGTGTTAGAGTGTTAGTTTTGATATCAAACCTACTAGTTACTACATTTTGGGGATTCAAAAAAGGACATGTTTGCTTCAGAGCCAGTAATTTCAGGGGAGGAGCTGAATTATTTTAAAATAACAAATGATTGATTATTGATTGGGATAAGGCCAGAAGCTCTGATGGATGTGCCCTATATGCCTCCATCATGGGCTCCCCAAACCTTTTTCTCTCACCACAACATAGATAGCGACCAAATTTTTCAAAATTGACTAGTGATTTTGAGTATATTAACTTTTGGGTGCCAACTTGAAATGCCTTAAAGGGGCCTGACTTCCAGAAAGTTCTCAATGTTCACCCTCTGAAAATCAGGCCCCTCTAAGATGGCTCCCCAAGTTACTCATCAGTTCTGAAAATTCAGATTGGTTTGTCTCCTCTTATAGTAAGGGCCTGTCCACACAACGAATTAATGCATGGCAAGCTGGTGCGCTGAAGATTCATACCCTGGCTTGCTGCACGCTAACTCTCTGTGTAGACAAGACCTGAGTGAAGGAGTGCTGGACAGTATTGCTGTCACTCCTATGGTTTACTAGATGGATCCTTGGGATTTGGCAAATTGGTGTATTCCACCACCTCCATTGGGCATGTGCACACATGCATGCACGTACACAAAGGTGCATGCTAGTGATTAAAACCATCTCAATTCCCCCTTGCTTGGGAACATAGACATGATTTTAACTGTTCATTGTCAGCTGATTCAGACCAGGCTGAGCTGTACCTCTGAGCGCATCCCTTATTCTCAATTGAATGCTCCCTACTGGCTCCTGTAGTTTCCTTTTTGCAAAAGCAATAGTGCGTACTACTGCTGCTATTGTGAACTTGCTTGTAGATAGTGCACACCACTATCATCTGAGGTAGCAGCTATGTTGGTCCCCCGTTTATTGAGTTTTCAACCTGTAAAAGGTGAATGATTTCTGGTGCTATAAAAATAAGTGGTGAATATTTGAAGAGTAGGACATGGACATGGTATTTGCATAAATCTCACTTTCGATCTCCACATCAATCTTGCCATACTTATGGGCACACGAGCCTTACTATCAGTCCCAGAAATACTACTTCCAGAAAGTAACTCATCGCTTCTGGCAATTACTGTTGTTTGACAGTACCGTGATGCTCAGGAACATATGTTTATTTGCAGGCAGGGCTCTAGGAAATGACATGAAATTAATGGCCAAATAGTTTTGAAAGGCACAGGTAGTTTCTTCCCCAATGAAATACTGCCATGTTCCAGAAGTTTTGACCAGAGTCAATTCCATTCTACACATACATATTCAACTTCACAAACAGTATCAAGGCCAAAGTATAGGCCCAGCTGCTGCAAAGACCAAAGCATGTATTTTCTTTAAGTGTGTAAAGTTATGCACAATGTGTGTGTCTATGCAGAATTGTAGCCTTAGGGTAGGTCTACACTTACCGGCTGGATCGGAGGCGTCGGATCGATGTTCTGGGTTCCATTTATCGCGTCTTGTCTAGACGCGATAAATCGAACCAGGAAGTGCTCCCCCGTCGATGCTGGTAATCCAGCTCCACGAACGGAGTAGGCGGAGTCGACGGGGGAGCCTGCGCGCCGCGTGTGGACCCCAGGTAAGTACGTTTTCATTCGAACTAAGATAGTTCGACTTCAGCTACGTTATTCACGTAGCTGAAGTTGCATATCTTAGTTCGAATTGGGGGGTTAGTGTAGACCAGCCCTTAGTTTCAGATCCCCATGTGCATCTCCCAGCACTTCAGTTTGCTGCTGCCCTTTTCTTTTCTTTTCTTTTCTTTTCTTTTTTCAAGTTTCATAGTTTTAAATCAGTCCTTGAAAATAGGTTTGTACACAAGGTTTGAGCTGTTCTTCTGACTTATTAAAAATACAGTAGTACCAAAAAGCATAATGTGACAACAAATACTTAATGTGATTTTTTTCAAGCCCTACAAGGAATAGAATTTAATATTGTTTTTAAAATGTAGATGGGGAGGAAGCTTAAAATCAAAGTATTCTCATGGCACATACATTACTACTTTTTTGCCGTACATCAAGATGGACATTAAAAACAACTTTATGAGATTTTAATTTACCACAATTATTCTCTCTAGTTCTTAGAGTCTCTGAATAGTATCCTAATGCTAGATCATATTTTTGACAACAGAACACCAGATATACTGTAATGACTTGGCATTCAGCCTTTTGGAACAAAGGCCAAAACTGGCCAAATAAATCATTCCTCACTAGCAAGCCGCAATGATTGTATTGTAAACTTTGGATAAATCTGTGATATTACAGAAAGCAACTGTTTTGCAATAAACTGACTTTAAAAAATGTTAAAAATCTATGGAAAAATGTCCTATGCTAGAGAAACACCAGTATGGCATAATGCTACCAGACTCTTCTGGATTGTTACAGATTAATGTTTAACAAACAGAGATGACAAATTTTCTCTTCATTATGATGATCAAGTTAGGGTGAGTATGCCTTATGGTAATCTGTACAGATTTTAATAGAAAATGTTAACTTAAACATTTTAAACGTCCTATAGAACATAGTAGGGAGTTCCTGCTGTAGAAATCAATACGATTGTTCAAAAAAGACAGCTTTAATAGGTAGCTACAGAAGGCTTTGAATATCATGGCTGAACCCTTGAAGCTAGCTTTGTAGTCAACAGGCGACAATAGTTGAATACTAGCTGATATACTTATATTATTATTATTGTTGTTATTTATTTAGTGATCATTTGTATTACTATAGTGCCTAGAGGCCTCAGCCAAGATCTGACTCCATTGTGCAAGACACTGTACATAGATAGAGAGAGGTTCTTCTGGGCAGGGACTATAGTTTAAATAGAAAATCACTTGAGCAGCAACCAGTATGCAGACAGTCTGCTACTGCTCTTTTCCTTTAGTTGGGGAACATGGTGAGTTGCCAGCAGAAGGGGATTCTGGGGCAGTTGGAAGGAGTGGCTCACAGTGGCCATGTGCCTGGGGCCCTGGCAGAAGTGTGGGAAGTGAAGGCAGTCAGCGACTGCACATTGAAATGTACCAGCTGCTGAAGTCTTAGAGACGTGGTTCTCAAATTTTTGCATTGGTGACCCCTTCCACACAGCAAGCCTCTGAGTGTGAATCCCCCCTCCCCCCTTATACATTGAAAATAAATGTTTTATATTTAACACTATTATAAATGCTGAAGGCGAAGCAGGGTTTTGGGGGTGGAGGCTGATGGCTCACTACCTTCCCCCCCCCCCACCCCCCCCCACACGTAATAACCTCTCAGTCCCCTGAGGGGTCACGACCCCCCAGTTTGAGAACCCCTGTCTTAGAGCCTTAGCATCTGAAGCACTACAGTGCTTGCCTCAGCTGTGACGCACCTAGAGTGGTGCCAAGGACTGTGTTGAGACAAGATTTGGTACCACAGCACTCCAGAGACACTGCAAAAGATCTACAATTACAGCTGTAACGTGGCCTCTTTCTGAGTTACTGCTGCATTCAGTCTTGGGCCTCAAGCCTAACAATCCAGCTGAGATGCAGTGCTATCCTAGTATGATAAACACTTGCATGTGACAGAATGTGGAATTTTCAACCATCTCTCCACACATGCAGACTCATACTTTCATCTGTGCTTGTGGTGCCTTCAGTGTCAATGCAGGAGACACTGGGACCACAGCTAATCTTGTATCTTCTTCCCCTTCATACGAAGTTTTCTCTCAAAGTATAGATGGTGTCCCTTCTGAGCACTATTCTCTGCTATGATAAATATAAATTCATAAACAAATAAACCATGCAACTTGTATGTATTATATTTAGTTGAATGTTTGTAAACACCTTTGAAAGTGAAAAGTGCCCTCTCAATGCTAGATATTTGAAGAGAAGCCATCCTGGAATAATAGCCATTGTTTGTCAGAGGAAAGTAATTACATTTAATAGAAACTGGCCTTGTTTTCAAGCCTCCCTTGATTTAAAGCCACAGTGGAAGTAATTAAATGCTGCAGTGACAGCTGCTGAATGAATATATATGGTACAGAGCAGCACAGGTGTTCTTCACAGAGAGTCAGAAACAAAAACACGACTTTAAGGGGTTTTAACTGTCCTATGTCAAGAACATACCTCCTCAGAGCACAGCAGATTGTTTTTAATTTTTAAAAACTGATTTTAAATTATTACAATGTAGATAGATTCGTAAGAGTTGGTGTGGAGGAAGAAGCAGGACCAGAAAGATGCTGGTGGAAGAAACCATTGAGGCAAGCAGCCAACAGACCCCAAAACAATTACTGTCCGACTGATTGCAAACAACTTTGCAGGTGAATAGAAAATAAACAATCCCTAATATCAGACATAGTAACACTTCCATGACCAGGGCAGTTATTGTGTATATTAATTATAATAACTGGCCTCTGATCAAAACAAAAATAGACAGACTGATGGAATGTCGTCACAGAGAAAGGGGAATGAGTGAGGGATGTGCCTTTGGTTCCTGTTAAGGTCTGTCCCTTGTCATTTAGATCTCATCAACCACCTACAAAAGCAGCTGCTTTCCTTGTGGGTTTCCTGTCCTGGTACCATGTATAAGCACATTGGCATTATTAAGTTCAGAGAAGCTCACTTTCTCCTGCTGAAGGCAGGACATTGCTGTTCTACACTGGTTGTGCTTGAGGCTGTGACTATAGGATGGTCAAGGTTCAGGATAGAATCTGGAGATTCAGTGTAAGGGTTAAAGGTGGGAAGCAATGGTGCCGGGGTGGGTCATGGGCTAATCACTTGGGGGTTGATGGAACAAGTAAGGTGTTGATTCAACAAACAATTTGCGGTGGTGGTAGATCCTGGAGGAAAGTGTCATTCCAAACACCAGTGTCTACGGTAGTGTAGGGGTGACTGATGGGGACAGAGGGTTGTTTCAATGGTCTGGCCTAGCAATTGCCTGACAATGATCATAAAGGATGCTGCAGATTCTGCAAGTATGCTTTTAGAGCAGGGGTGGGCAAATTACAGCCCAATTGCCACATCCAACCTGCCAGATGTTTTAATCTGGCCCTTGAGCTCCCACTGGGAAGTGGGGTCTGGGGCTTGCCTCGCTCCAGTGCTCCAGCCAGGGAGCAGGGTCGGGGGCCACTCTGCGCGGCTCCCGGAAACAGCAGCATGTCCCCCCTCTGGCTCCTACACGTAGGGGCAGCCGGGGGCTCTGCTCCACACGCTGCCCCCACCCCAGGTGCCACCCGCACAGCTCCATTAGCTGGAACCACGGCCAATGGGAGCTGCAGGGGCGGTGACTGCAGATGGGGCAGCGCGCAGCAGAGCTGCCTGGCTGCACCTCTGCGTAGGAGCCGGAGGTGGGACATGTCGCTGCTTCCAGGAGCTGCTTGAGGTAAGCGCTGCCCAGAGCCTGCACCCCTGATTCCCTCCTGTACCTCAACCCCTTGCTCCAGCCCTGATCTCCCTCAGTTCCAACCTGGAGTCCCCTGCTGCACCCCAAACCCCTCATCCCCAGCCCCACCCCAGAGCCTGTACCCCCAGCCAGAGCTCTCACCCCCTCCCGCACCCCACCCCAATTTTGTGAGCATTCATGGCCCGCTATACAATTTCCATACCCAGATGTGGCCCTCGGGCCAAAAAGTTCACCCACCCCTGGGTTAGAGGTAAATAGTATGGACAGGGGACTGGACTAGGACTCAGGAGAGCTGGGTTTTATTTCTGGCTCTGCCACTAGCCTGCTGTTTGACCTTAGGCAAGTCAACACTTCCCCTGACTCCATTTCCTTACCAGTACAATGAAGGTAATGATACTTGCCCTCCTTTGTAACGTGCTGTGAGGTCTACAGTGAAAAGTGCTGTATAGTAGATATTTGTTATGCTTTGCGATGTTGCTCTGGAAGAGAGTGCATGAAGGTATCGCTCACATGGTCATGCTGCCAACCAAACACAAGCTGCGGCCAGGTTAGACCAGGGATTGGCTGTGTGTTCCTGGGCCCATATGGAGTACTCTCTTAACACTTCATAAGGCAAACAGTTCCTTCAATAAATTCACCAAGAGGAGTCTGGTATACTTTGTGCCCCTAAAAATCGCCAGATGGAAACTATGCTACCGTAGTGGGGCCTGTGAAGAAGTTCAAGAGCTGTTTTGGCAGAATGGGACTAGGAGTGTGCTTGTACTTGCAGTGGACGGCGCAAGAAAAGAGAGAGATTACAAATGAGGGGATGTGTGTC
This sequence comes from Chelydra serpentina, assembly GCA_037349315.1. NCBI lineage: Eukaryota > Metazoa > Chordata > Testudines > Chelydridae > Chelydra > Chelydra serpentina. The sequence continues at coordinate 27,498,836 of JBAIAC010000048.1, forward strand.
GGAAAAGGAGGCTAACAGCCAAGACAGGATGGGGTGATGGGTCTTGTAGAGAAGTTAGAGGTGGAGAGCCGGTGGGAGATGTCAGAGTTGTTGCCTGCAGTGAGGCACGAGGTGATTGGAAAGCTTTTCAGACCGTGCATTAAACACACTGCATTATGCAGCTGCCTATTATAGTGGCCAGAAAACAGCAGGCCCTTTGCTGGCACTTAAAAAAACACACACACCAAGCGGGTTTCACTCTCTTTGCATATTCATAATGTGCAGCCTTATTCTCATGTAACATCCTTTCCACTGAATAAGCATGTCAAGACACACCAAGAACATCCAGCCACAGGATAACCATGTTTACTGGACGTTTCTAATTTGACAATGAGCAGTGAATTGGTTAACTGTGTTGGCACTTGCTGACACCCTTTTAAGATGAATGGGGGAAGTTAATTTCTCTTGATGCTATTGTTTTTAGCCGGTAAGGATGAGGACTCCACAAGATGAAAGTACGTTGGTTTATATTGTCAAGGTTATCTTCCCAACCAGAAGCTAGAAACTTCCTTTATTATAAGAAAACAAAAGCATAAATTCTGGGAAATAGAATAGAACCCTTGACCATTCCGCATGAAGATCCTAAATCTTTGGGATTCATGAATTTGCCACCCCTGCAGTTTTTCCATTATCCCAGGTTCTGAGGTATTGTGACCAGACCACAGCATGATTTCCACTGATTGGCTGATAAAGACATCACACACCCTCCTAAGAAAAGAAAAAAGAAAAGAAAAATACAGTAGGTATTTTTCCTTCAAAGTGTAATCTTCAGAAAAAAGTAGCAGTGATTATTATTAGTAGCAGTGTTTTTATTGCATGTTATCCTGGTCCAGTGAAGTTGGCACAGGATAGGAAGAAGAGGGCTTTGGTTCTGTTCTTGGATCTGCCTCTTACTTGCTATGCAACGTAGGATAAATCACTTAACCTAACTGTGCCTCAGTTTGGCCCCTGGAAATGAGGAGGATGAGGCTCACCCACTTTTTGTGGAGTGTTCTGAGCGCTAGGCATGAAGAATTGTAATGTAATTGCTAACTACGGGCCAAATTCTGGTACCTTTACCCTCACTGAATAGTACCGTATTCCCCAAGTTGTCCCATTGAGCTCAATAGGACTGCTTGCAGAATGAGGTACTTTTTAACGTAAAGGTGGCAAATCAAGCCCTTAGTATGATTTTGGGGTCGGCAAAAAACAAAAGTGAACAAATTCCTAAATTTCTAGCTTTTAGTTTTTTAACAAGACTAAAGTGATCTGAGAATGAATGAACCTGTAGGATAGTGGCTGTCACTGTATCTTTGAAGATATCCACACTCTATCTTAATCATCGTATACATCTCCACTTACCTGTATCTCATCTGTAATATTACCTCTGGGATTTCAGAAAAATAGCATGCAATGTCAGCTCTGTACTTAAACTGTAACCAAAAAACCCTAGGGAGCTATCAAGTCATCAGACTTTAGTACTGAAAACATAACACCGGTTTAAGTAGAGCTACTCAAACTAGGTCAAATTACAGTTGGGTAAGGTTTTAGCGAGCCAGAATTCAGAGAGATTTTTCAGTTAAACAGGCAAATTCACAATTGTCTCCGTTTGTGACCCAGCTCCATAACATGTAAACACTTTATGAGTTCTGTAATTAAAAGTTCGATAGGCCCACAAGAAACCCTCAGATCTGAACTTCTCAATTCTCTGCTATACAGAACTCATATCGTGGACCTGAAAATGAGGACTTGGGGATGTTTGGATTTGGTGTCTTGAATTCTGTGCAATGTAGAGAGAGAGGTTTGAGCAGCATTTCAGACTGGTGGCCGGATCTGTGGTATTGGGTCAGATCCATCACCAGTAAAAATCTTCCTTTTCAAAACAGAAACACTCACATTTCAGAGGTCTCCACAACTGTAAATTTTTATCCCAGGTACTAATATGGTTCCCATTACTGTAGTTTCTGAGCAACTCAGTTTTTAATATATTTATCTTTACAACAGTCTTGTAAAGTAGGGAACTTTGATTCCTAATTTACAGATGGGGAGCTGAGGTACATGGAGAGTAACGGACTTACCCAAGGTCACACAGAAAGTCTGTAGCAGAGCCTGAGTCCCAGGCTGATTCCCTGACCATTGCCCTAAACTTCCTCATGATGAACAGTTCTACATTTATGAACTAAAAACTGTTCACTGCCTAGATTCAATTGATCATGGATGGGGGTGGCGGTTAGTAAAAAATTCCGGTTAAGAAAGAGTTATACTTACCAATGGAGGGAGGGAGTTTGGGTGTGGGTGGGGGCTCAGGGCAGGTGGTTGGGGTATGGGAGGGGTTTCAGGGTGCTGGATCTGGGTGGTGCTCAGCTCGGGTGGCTCCCCACAAGCAGCGACATGTCCTTACTGCAAGCAGCGACATGTCCTTACTGCTCCTAGGCGGAGGCGCGGCCTGGCAGCTCTGCGCGCTGCCTTCGCCTGCAGGGGCCACTTCTGTAGCTTTCATTGGCTGGGAACCGTGGCTAATGGGAGCTGCGGAGCCAGCACTCGGGGCGGGGCCAGGGTAGAACATGGGGCCCCCGTGGCTGTCCTCCTTCTAGGAGCCGCGGGGACATGTTGCTGCTTCTGGAGAGCCATGCGGAGCCAGGTAGGGAGCCTTCCAGCCCTGTGCCAACTGGACTTTTAATGGCGATATCAGAAATGCCAGTTTCTAGAGCTTTACGGTTGGTAAAGTGCCAGATAACACAGCTTTTTCTGTACGTGGTACTTTTAAAAAGGACAGTTTCCCCAAACTGTGAACAATTGTATAAAATTGAGTATGACGAAACATATAACATAAAAATGTGAATTATAATTGAGAATTGTTTAAGGATGCTTTGTTAAATGCCCCAAAAATATATCCTGACTAAGAAAGTGAAGGCAGCAATAATAAATAGCAAAAGAAAAAATGGGGAAGCAGCAGTTAGGAAATGCAGACAATTGATAAGGGAAGCTAAAAGAATCAATGAAAAAAATCTGTGGCCAGTAGGGTTAAGGACAATAAGAAGGAATTATCTAAATATACTGGGAACAATCAAAATCCTATCAATGTATAGATCTGTTACTAGACAAAGATTGTGAAATTATCATTCATGATGCAGAAAAGGCAAATATTCAATAAATATTTCTGTTCTGCATTCAGAAAGAAGGAGGAGGAGAATGTATTCATATCTTATAGAAAATAATTCCTTTTCAGCACCAACTAGGAAGTTAAACTGTAACTCCTAAAGTTAAACACTTTCAGATCAGCAGGACCAGATAAATTGCATCCAAGCATGTTAAGAGAATTTTCTGGGGAGCTCCCCATAACCATTAATGTTGATTTTTTAAAATCTTTGAACAGTGAAGAAGTCCCAGAAGAACCCTGGGGAAATTATAGGGCACTGTGGGGAGGGGGGGGGAAAGCCAATTTACTGATATTTAAATAGAGTACATTGTAGGAGGATTAGCCTGACATCAGTATCTGGCAAAATCAGGGAAAGGCTGCAATGGGATGCAGCCAGCAAAGAATTAAAGGGTGGTGGTATAATTAATGCTAATCAACATGGTTTTATAGATAACAGGTTTTGTCAAATAAACTTATTGTTTTTTGATGAGATCACAAGTTTGGTTGATAAAGGTCATTGTTTGACATAATATATTTAGACTTACTTATTCCAACATGTCACTCTGATTTAAAAAGAAAACCAATCAGCACTATACAAAATCAATACAGTCTATCAATGGGTTAAAAACTAGTTAACTGATAGATTGCAAAATTCAATTGTAGTTGTGGAATCGTCATCCAATGGGGTGTTTCTAGTGGGGTTCTGCAGGTATCGTTTCTAGTGGGGTTCTGCAGGTATCTGTTCTCTGCCCAATGCTATAATGATCTGGAAGAAAATATAAAGTCATTGCTAGTAAAATTTGCAGATGACACAAACATTGGTGGAATGGTAAATAATGATGAGGGCAGGTCCATTATATAGGCCGACCTGGGCTCAGGCTAAAAGGTGGGCTCATTTGAACAACATACATTTTAATACAGCCAAATGCCCGACTATACATCTAGGAACAAAGTGTAGGTCACATTTATTAGGAGAGGGACTCTAGTCTGGAAAGCAGGGACTTTGAAAAGGACTTAACGGGCATGGCAGATAACCAACTGAACATAAAGTGTCAATACAATGCTGTAGCTAAGAGGGCAAATGTAGCTTGGTTGTATAAGCAGGGGAATATCAAGTGGGATTAGAGAAGTGGTATTAGTCTGGCTAATTATGTATACTGAGGTATCACCAGAGTACCGTACGTGTCCAGTTCTGGTCTCCTTCATAAAAGATACTGCCAAATTGGAAGGGGTTTAGAAAAGAACTATAAGAATGATTTAAGGTCTGGAAAGCTTGCCTTATACTGAGAGACTAAAAAAGCTCAGACTGTTTAGTTAAGGTTAAAAGGTGACTTGATTATGGGAAAGAATTCTGATAGTACACAGCTCATTAATCTAGCAGATTACTAAAAGCATAGTAAGATCTAGTGGTTGGAAGCTAAACCTAGACATATTCAGACTAGACATAAAACATAAATTTTAAGTGAGACAACTTACCTAGAGATGTGGTGGATTCTCCATACTAACAGCCTGTAAATCAAAACTGGGTGTGTTTCTAAAAGATATGCTATAGCCCAAAGAGAAGTTATGGGCTGATGTAGAAGTTATTGGATGAGGGTCTGTATCCTATATTATACAGGCGATCAGATCAGATGATCATAATGACCCCTTTTAGCTTTAAAGCTGATAAATATATGAAAGACATTGTAATGGTTGCCTTTACAGTATAAACTAACACAATCAGAAGGACTAGAATTTTTTTTAAATGAAAGACAGAAGGCAGGATGGCACTGTGGTTAAGAGACAGGACTGACAATGAGAAGATCTCATCTACTACAGACTTCTTATGTTATCTTATGTTAGCGACGTTGCTTAGGGCTGTGCATAGTTGAGTCTACTCTCCTATATGGTACTGCAAAAATCAGACATGTTTACACAAAGGTCAAATACCTAACTGGCCAATTGTGCACACAAATACAGGATTTGCGTGTGCAATTGGATTAATTGCATGTGCAAATTAGGCACATAAATTATAATTTTTCAAGAATCCTAAAATGTCCTGGACCCACTATAGAAACAAATTAAGGAACGAACCCAGCTGAGAAGAGTGACAGAAAAGAGTATGTAAGTGCAAAGAACATATTTATTCATTAAGAAAACTAAGGCTACGTCTACACTTGGAACTAGGGGTGTGGTTCCCAGCTCGAGTTGACATACTCATGCTAGCTGTCATTGAGCTAGTGTCCTAAAAATAGTAGCTTAGCCATGGCAGTATGGGCAGAGGAGAGTGGTGGCACAGGTTAGTCAGCCCGAGTACTTACCCATCGGCTCATGCCATGGTACCACAGCTACACTACTATTTTAGGAACAGTAGTTTGATGAGAGCTAGCACAAGTATGTCTACTTGAGTTGGGAATCACACCCAGTTCCAAGTGTGGACGTCGCCTTAGTTTCTTGGTATCATGTAATAATATTTGGGAATACCTTTTATGAAACTTGGTGTTAATAGTATTTTATGTTCTGTAGAAAGGGGTCAAAAATGCAAACTTGAACCCAGACTCCATTGCCAGAATGTCAGTGGAAAAACTAGAAATAGTTGCAAAAAGGCATAGATTTGATCTATCTGCAATATGGTGCAGGACTCACGTCCATCTATAATGTAATCTAATACACTGTTTTCTCATTATTGCAGCCACAGGCAGGCCTCTGCCTTTTTAGTTATAATAGATAAATAAATACATTTAGTTTTATGCTAATTTTTATTACAAGAATATGCCTCTGTTTATATTTCAACCCCTCTTATTAACACATCCTCACCCTCCTAGAGGTTTTTACCAAGGAACTGAACTCTTCAGCTCTCTGGTTACAGATACTTCATGCCATCTATTTTTTATGTCCTTAAAGCTGCTTCTTCAACTAGGTATCCCATCTCTCAGGGCTGTTCCTGAAAGCTTTTATTATTTACATCTCTTGATCTCCTCTATTCTTCCTCCCAGTCCTCTCTTGCCAATGCTTGGTGCCTGTCAAATTTTTGCTGGAGTTAGAATACTTCTTGAGCTTGGAACTTTTCAGGAAACAATGACTTTTTGCGATCAAGGGTTGAACTACCTTTTTCTGCGATGTTAGTTTTATTAGCATGGAAACTGTTTGGTCATTCTAGTGCTTGGTTAGTTGGGAATATGGGGCATACAAACTTCTAATTTAATTGAGAGAATTCGAGCACTTACTTCCAAGTAAACTGCTCCACACCAGCCTTGACTATCTCTGAACAGACTGGCCTGGCGGAGAAAGGTCTCCATTCCCTGTATAGCATAGTTTTGAGGGCAGTGCAGTCTTGACAATAAATCATCCAAGCAGCTCCCTGTAGTACTGCTCCTCTCCTCCCAATGGGAGGTCTGTGGATGTTATGAAATTGCCATGAGGGAACATTTGGCTGGATCTGGATTATTAATTGACTTCTCTCTTCCCCCCAGGACAAATTTAATACCTTTTGGGGATCTGGAAGGGGATTGTGAAGAGTGCTCCTGCTTCTCCTGTTCTACATAGGAGGATTTTTTTGCCTATTACAGCCCTTAATTTCTCCTGGCAACTTGTTCTATTTCAGAGCTGTCAGTCAGCTGTGCAGTTAAAGGGACATGGCCCCCTTTATGACTGTTACCTATCAACCAGAAGGAACCTGCACTCTTGCCTCACCAGCAAGGGGGTCAGGAAGGTAAGAAGTATCTTGTTCTCACCTACTTCCATATGGTAGATAACCATCTATGCTGAATAATTCATGTGTGTGGCAGGTTCATGCATAGCTTAGTGAATGAAGGAGTGAGCTAATAAATGAACTTGGCTAGCGGCAACAGGCATATAAATCTTTCAAGTTGTATTCCTTCATTTTAATGGCATACCTCAGCCCATTGGTCCAGTCCAAAGTAAATCCATAACAAGTCATAGCTGAACAAACCTGTGAGATTCTGTTAGCAATCTGTTATGTCATGTTGTTCGAGGTCTCTAACACAGAAGACCCTTGTTTAAATGACTGCGCTTTATTTGGCCCACTGTGTCAAGGCACAGGGGAGTGTGGCTTCTAACCACTGGATCATGAACATCATTCCAACACTGTGTAAGTGTTCATAAACACTGGACTACTGCTTATTATAATGTAGTATAATTCTGCTCCCGTTTATAGTAACTCAAGTAATTAAAAATTAATATATGTTTAATTCATAATTTTATTGTGATGAAATTACTCTCCGTTATATAGCAATATGTATTGGGTCCCTTTTTTCATGGCAGCTTTGTGTGTTAGGACAGGCCATTTAGAGGAAACATTTCCAGCAGCCCTGGCTGTAACTTGTAAGGCAATAACTTTAGTGATGAAGTGCCACATTCATTACCACTGGTGCAGACCCTAGAGGGGAGGCCCAGGTCTGCTTGAAAGGAGATGGTGGTGCAAGTCACTTTCAGTGTCCCTTCCACAGAGGGAGACCTACACGCACTGCCCTCTAAGGGAGGCCAAGGGATGCCCTGATTCAACACCTGCTCGCTGTACTGCCTGCTAATTAACAGCTCTTGAGATCTCAGCGGAAGCCAAATCATCTCTCCTGAAGAGGAGCCACAGAAGAGTGTGGTGAGGAAACATAGAACTTGGCATCTCCTGAGCTAGTGCGCTGAATCTAGCTCTTTATGCTTAAGAACAGCGGAGAAACTGTAAATCTTAATGCACCATGAGATCTTATTCAGAAAATAATTGTTTTTTAAGATTCCACTTCTCTCTCTTCCTGGCCTTCCAGCTCTTTTATCCTTTGTGAGTAACCAGAGTGCCATATACACACAGGACTAAAGCAAATTAAGAGTGACTCAGAAAATGGGAATTATCTGGAAAAAGCACATTCCTCAGGAACACAGTGTCATAGAGACTTGATTATTTCTTCTCGTGGAAGGAGCCAAGGTGTTTTATGATACCATGCAGTTGCAGCTAAGATTGGCTTGTAGCCCAATCAACTAGTCATTGCTTTCCGGTGTATTTCTGTATTGGACTTTTGCTGAAATGCCCACAAGAGATTTAGGTAACTCTGCAAATGCTTTTGCCGGTAGTGAGTGTTAATATAATTTAAAAAATCTGTTCTCCTCCCACCCTTCACCTCTCTTTGTAAAAAAGTAAATCATTTGAAGGCCATTTTCAGCAAACACCAGCTTGCTGAATTTCTAGAAAGGTCTATAGTTTTTCTATTTTTGCAGTGCTTTATAATGTATCACAGGAATTCAAAAAACAACCCAGCATGCTCGGTAGTTTAGTATATTACAGAGCTATAAATCCAAGTATATCCACTGCAAGCTCCTCAGAGTACACTAAAATACTCTAAGGGCCAAAATATGCCCATTCCAGTGAAGATAGGGTAGTTGGCAAGGGTGGGATAGGAGTCAGAACCCAACTGCAAGGGCAGCCACAGTTTATTGGTCCTGCTGCAGCACAGGGGGATGGACTTGATGACTTCTCAAGGTCCCTTCCAGCCCCATGTTTCTATGATTGTTGGGGCTGCTGCTACGTAAGGGAAGTATCCCAAGGGGGTGTATCTGAGTGGGGTGAGCAGAGCAAAACTCAGGCGAGGGCATGTTCAATTTTTAAAAGCACGCCCCAGTGCAACTCCTCTCTCCCTCTCCAGCATGCATCTGACTTTCAAGAGGCATAATTTAGCCCAACTTTAATCATCAACGCCCAGAAAACTCATTGTTAAATCTTCTCACTCTATTAATTACCAAGGCTACTGTATCTGGGTACTATAGAGCATAAAATGTAAAATATCATGCTGGTATGTTCCTGCTATACTCACAATGGGTATAGCGGTATGAGTTAAGAATGGAGCATCGCTGGGCATGAGAAAAACATTTACAGTTTGTGACAGTCTGTATCCCTTTTTATAAGACTACGATAAACTTTGTACAAAGTATGCCTTGTGAGGATCATTTGAAAAATCATTATTTGCGGATCTTTATTGTCCTGGTAAAATATGTGTGGCAACATTGTATTCAAAGTTATAAGATAAGGTTCTACTATATGGTGATTGGACTAGATGACCTCCTGAGGTCCCTTCCATCCCTGATATTCTATGATTCTATGATGTTACTAAGACATATCGAAATCTGGGGAAGCAGCCACAAACCATTTCCTCAGAGACAAAAGGCAAACTGACACCTCAGTCAGGTTTCAATGAAATAAAATGGACTATCTCCTGGTGAAGTGGCCGTTCTTTGGCAGGAAAAAGGGTGTGAACAAGAAAGCTACATTTTGGCAAAGAAACAGCTGGAGGGTCCCATCCCCACAGTCTTGCTGTCTCCTGAACATTAGCTGGAGATGATTTTCAAATAAAAAAGAAAGGGGAACAGATGCCCCAAAAGATCTCTCCCCTCAGCTCTACTCACTGCATCAACAACACTTGATCCTGGAAGAAAGAAATTCAGCCAGTTAGACTGCTAGAACATGTGGTTAGAGAGAATTCGCTTAGAATTCACTTAGCTTTTTAAGTTAGGTATTAGTATGCGTTTCACCTTTTATTTTGTTGTAACTGATTCTGACTGTTATGCCTCATTACTTGTAATCACTTAAAATCTATCTTTCTGTAGTTAATCAACTTGTTTTATTGCTTAACCTAAACCAGTGTGCTTGGACTGAAATGTTTGGGAAACTATATTTGAGATAACAGGATTTGTGCATATCATTTTCTATTAATAAAATGACAGACTTTATATGAGCTTGTGTTGTCCAGGAGAGGGCTGGGCAGTACAAGACACATATTTTGGGGGGAAAGTCTGGGAATAGGAATTTTCTGGTGTTGCTCTGCAGTGTATTTCATAAGTGACTAGCTATAGCACTCATACAGTATAGCTGGGAGTGATTTACATGCTGGAGGTTGTGTGAGAAGACCAGGAGTGGTTGATCCCACAGCGAAGCAGTGTAAAAGGCAATCCAGATTGGAGAATTCAGAGGACAAAGCTGTTCAACAGTCCAGATTGTACCCTGGGTAATGTCACACGGTTATTTAGGAATCCTGACTCAACAGCTATCCAAAAAGTTTGCCGCAAAACCTTTGCGCTGTCCCTTCCATACATAAAATGATGATGTATCAAGTACTGACTTAGCAGCAGCCAGAGCCATTGGCATGGAAATTCAGATGTGGAGAAAAGAAAAGGAGAGCAGTGAGTAGGAATCAGAAGAAACATGAGAAGTCAGGTCCAATTCTTGCAGAATTTACCATCTGCATTCCTGTGTAGAAAAGGAGGAAAACAGTGATAAAAAATAACTGGTTAGAGTAGTGTTATTTCCCAGGAAGTAGGCTATTTAATTTGTTCCTTTTCTGAATGTTATGGGTGCTTAGTGTTATTTTAAATAAATACTATATTAGTTTACATGCTTGTGGAAGCAGGAGCAGATAGTACTAGAGCACTCAGTCCAAAAAGCTAGGATTTTGAGGATGAATTTGGAAAAGGAGAGGGATGTTTGAAACACAGGCAGAGGGGCAATGTGAAAGAAGTTGCAAAGAAAAAGGATAAAAGCCATGGGGTTAGATTCACCCAAAGTGGTACGTGAAGTACAAATTGTACCGGTGTCAACTTTCTTTAGACAATAGAGTCCCCTCCCACACTACCTGTAATAGACTGGCACGTCCTGCAGATGTTCTGGTATTGCATATGTTTCTATAGTAGTAGAGAGGGTCCATTTCCATTGCCTAGGAAGGAGGTAGAGGAGAGTAAGGGCCATTTAAGTATTAACCTGTGGTCTGAGTACTTTACACACTTGTTACAGGGAGAGAAGGGATTTTGTTCTCTGGGAGTCCCTAATGAAAGTGGAGCTCCTAGAGCAGGGTGGATGGGAACTCACTCTTCAACTACTCTTCTGACCCAAGGCACTAGTTGGGACAGTCAAGACTTTGTCTCTCAACATTCTAAACAGGTTCCATGTGACACTTACTTTTCAGTTAAATTATCACATTTTTCACAATCTAAACTAACCAATTAAGTTATAATTATTGCAATGCCGTCCAACAGCTTTTAGTAGGGTCTCCTGCTTGCAGCTTGTTTAGAATGCAGAGGCACAATTTTCACTGAGTTGGATACTATTTTGATCCAACTTCTATGACCATCATGTGGCCCTTAACCCTGGCTGCATATTAAGTAGCGTATTGGATTTAACGTGGCACAGCCTGGGCCGTCGGTTGCAACTGAAGCCAATTGTAATTTGGCATGCCATGGCATTAGGGTGTGGAGGCTTACTGTACTGTGGAATCCATCTCATTTCCTCTCTTCCACTTTTTGTAACATCCTAAACCCTTTGTTTTTCCCCAAAGGTGTAAAGTCAGGATTGGGAGAAGGAGTTGCAGAGCAGCGCATGTAGTAAGAAATGAGAGCAGAAAGGTAAGGGAGGGTGAATTATTGCAGTGTTTCAATGGTGAGGAGAAGAAACTTCAAAGTGATGCAGTATGAGAAAGACTAAGCCAATAACGGGACTCCAGGGAACCGGGGGCAGATTGGGACAACATAGAGCATTGGGACAGAAGAGTGGCACCTGTGTAGAGGGATTTTGGATAAACAAGAAGGGGTAGGGTTGACAAACAAGTGGTAAGGATACAGGCTCCATTTAAAGAAGATAATACATAAAAGTCAGGAATGTAGTCAGGTAGAAAGACTTCATTTGTGCTGGTTTTAATGACACTACTACTAAGTCAAGAAGAAAATTTTGGCCCCTATTTATTCTTTACAAGAAAAATGGTTAATCAAACAATGTAATCAATGATCCCAGGCAACCTTTATTTACATTATGTACAGTTTCTGCAAAATATACCTTTGAACGTGGTAATACAGAGCAAGTCCAGCACACTTTGGATCTGTGCATCCACAAATGGCAGCCAGCATTCTTGGAATACGCAAAAGTCAGTTGAACTATTGCTCCAACAATCCAGAATTTAACCATGTTCCCAGTTCCCAGCACATTAAGAATTTCTATATGTCCATGTATTGTAAGGGTCAACTGAAGTTGGAGACCACCTCCGCCCCCCCCCACCCCCCCCATTGGGCTGGTGTCAGGTGTCTTGCTGCAAATATGGACTCAACTAATAATTTGAGTATGTCTAAACTCCCCTTCAGGTATTCAAGCCAGGGCACCAGCATTTGGGGGGCAGAGACTCCCGGCGGCGATTCAAAACGACACCGGGAACAGCAGCTTCCCCTGAGCTGCTGCCCCTGCCCCCACCCCCGGCCGAGGTAAGCTACCGTGGGTGGGGGGCGCTGGTGGGGAAGGCGAGCCCAGCCCGCCGTGGGCGGGGCGGGGAGCCGAGCCCAGCCCCCCCCTCCGCTGCGGGGGAGCCGAGCCCAGCCCCCGCCCCCCGGCTGCGGGGTGGGGGTGGGGAGCCGAGCCCAGCCGCGGCCCGGGGGTGGGTGGGAAGCCTGCTGTGGGCTGGGGGAGTTGGTTTGCCGCTGGGGGGGGGCTGTAGCTGGGGGGGTGCTCAGGGCCGGTGGAAGGAAGTTTCGCTTAGGGCGCGAAACTTCCTTGCACCGGCCCTGATTAAAGCACCCATTTTGCTGACTCCTCTTTGAAGACTGTTGATTCCCTTCTCTCCTACACCACTTTTTCACCAGTGTAACTCCATTAAATTCAATGGAGCACCTCCTGATTTACAGCAATGTAAGTAAAAGACAACTCAGACCCTACTTGTGTCATGTTAATTCCCAACTGTGGATGGGATCTGTGTATTCTGCATTCTGATGATGTAGAATAATTTTACAGTGTAAAAGAAAACAGGGATTGTGCTCCAGAATCTTAGGCCTTGTCTACATCCAGAAGTTGCACTGGTTTAACTATAATCAGTTTATAAACCCCCTTGTCTTGGTAGAGTTATTTAAGTTCAATCAATGGCTTATTGTGGTTTAATTTAATCTATTACTATTTGACTTGGTTTATACTGGAATAAGCCTAGTTAGAACCCAAATAAGAGTGTCCAGACAGCTTTTTGCACCAGAGATATTTTGTTTGTTCTGCAAACAAGCCCTCAGTTTTCTTTTTTTTTTAAAAACCCATGTTTCTAGCTTTTATGGTTGTTAAAATAACCTTGAAAATGTGACCTGAGTTAAAACCAACGCAGGAATGTCTGCCTGAGTTTGCAGACAGCCAGATACAATAGCTCTAAGAGAGATGAACCTATAGTAACTCCATCTGATTCTGCCAAATTTGCAGCTGGAATGGTCTGCAATGATTTTAACTTTGTTAGAAGATTCCTTGCCATCTCACAAAACTTATTAAATCTATTCCCCTATTTTTTCCACAATAGCGTATATTCCTAGGAATATGAGAACTGACATACCTGATCAGACCAGTAGTCCATCTAGGCTGGGTATCCTGGCTTCAGATGCTTCAGAGGAAGGTGGAAGAAAACTCATAATATCCTGCTGGTAGGGGAAGTTTCATCTTAGTTTCATGCAGTTTTTTGGCTGGCTAATGCACTATGTGTTTCTATCCCTTATATCTTTTTATCCTATCTGTCATCTATCATGTATATCTATTGTTTGAACTGTTCTCTACAGGTTCAGCCATAAAGGTCACAATAGGACATAGGTCATAAGTCAAAACAGATCAAAAGCTATAGTGTGCCAAATGTTGTAATATAATTCATGCTAGTGTATATAGCACATACATAAAGTGATAGCTCATGTTAGGACATTGCCTCATATTGCTCTTATAGTGCTACAGCTCCCCTAAGAGTGTTACAATATCCTTTTAACTTTCTCATGGATTCGCCTAGCTGTGAGTTATTTCTGGCCGGTGGAATGTACAGAGTTACCTTTTGGGTATTATTTAAGCAGGCGTTTTGTGATTTTGCCAGAGCTCTTTTTTGCAGGAGTCAAGGTGTGTATTGTTTCCCTAGTTTAAAAAAAAAGAGAGAGAGAAGGAAACTGAAGATTTACACTTTGGCATAAAGACATATTGGGTATATGATCCCTTGGTCATAGCAGGGATCTGCGGGAGAAGCCATATTCAATCAACTTTAGGTGCTACAATTTTTTGTACTCCACCTTAAAACAAAAAATAGACAACTTGCAACCTAATCCTTCTGTTTCTGGTGCTGAGGGATGTTGTTTTTTATTGTATTTTCTAAATGCTGCCACTCATGTTTTAGCTCATTGTTCTGTTATTCTTGCATCAGAAAAAAGAGATAAGGAATGGAAGAAAAAAACCTCTGAAAATTATCCTTTTCCTATGGGCTCTTCACCCTCCTCTCACTCTTTTGACTTTTCCCCCTTTGGGTGAATAGTGGAAAAGTCATTACTTGCATGTGTAGGAAAAAGCATTTAATGAATCACAAAATCATTCAATTATTCTTAAAAACACTTCACATCACACATCTTTTTCCAAGTAAAGTGTGCATTTTTCACATTTAAATGGTGCATAACTACCTTACACAATGAGTCCCTAGAGTTAGAGACATTTTTACAGAAGGGTTCCAGAAGTATACACAGCATTTTGATATATGTCAGCATTAAAGACCCTATATTTAAGATGCAGAGTTTCCTTCTCTTTCTTCGCTGTCTTTCAACAATATTTACGCAAAGGTGCCTTAGTGTTGTAGTGAAACTACCTAGCTTGTGCCGTAGTTACATTCATGTGCTTCGCTTAGCTCAGAGTGCTGCATTACCATATGATAAATTTCTAGTGATCCTTAGCAGCTGATGTGGGCACCATAGTATTTAGGATTTTTGTAATGAAATCACTATTTGTGGAGGACTGTAGGACGAGAAGTGAGAGATTTCCGCTACAAGTCAAATTATTCTCAGTTGTTTGTTGGGTCTGATTCTACTCTCATATCAACTATTCACAAGTTTAATTCCACTGATTATATAGGAGTTACTCTGGGTTTATGCACAGTGTAACTGAGAACGAAATCCGTCCTAATCGGTTTTATTTTCTGGTCCTCTTCTGCCACTTTATTACTCTCCTCCCCCGCCCTTGAGTTTTTGTATGGACTTTAGCTGAAAAACCTCACTTTCTGAATGTTATGAAGATGTGTGCTCTGTGCACAGCAGGGCCAGGTGAAATTCAAGGAGTTTGAGAATTTTGCAAAAGTCATTCTCAAACTATTGGGTTTGCAAAATTAGTATGAGGGCCAGACCCTCAGCTGGTGTAACTGGGCATAGCTCCATTTACTTCAATGGTGCTATGCTGATTTATACCAGCTGAGCATCTGGCCTTGCATTTGTAAACCTTTTTTCTCCCTGTGATTTAAACACATTTTTTTCCTTGGTCATTCAGCTTTTAAACAATCCTTGTTTTACTAGCGGATTGGAATTATTGGACTACAGTAGGGATAGCAGAAAACTGCCACCCTCAGAAAAGGTAGACTGACCTAATGAATGCTGTATACATGGTATGTTTTGATGAGATACATTTTTTCTTTAGAATTTCTCTCTTTCCCTTGTTGTACCATTTTTTTCAGTCTTTCCTATCCAAAATGTGAATTCAGAAACTTTCATAGTTGTGATCAAGCTTTCAGACTCATGGTTTTCCTAAAGATACAAAAATTGGGCAAAATGAGTTACCTATCCCTATAATACTCTGTTTCAGTTAAACAGTACACTGTGTATTAGTGCATAATTTTCTATTTCCTTTCATTTATCTGGAGTCCAGAGAGTGTTTTAAATTTACTCAGCTGTAAAATTTACAATATTTCACATTGCAAGACAAGTCTTTTAAATTCACTCGCATATCACTAGTCTGTAATACCTATTAATGCTAGATGGCATTATGATAGACATACATTCAGACTGTATTAGTTCCCATAGTATGGTAAAAATCCTGGTCATATGCAAGGTGACATTAAAGGGAGAAACCCCTTCATGCAGCAAAACCAGGCTCTACATGCAGTTGATTAATCCTGAACTGGTTGAGTCTCCCCTAGAAGGCAGAAAAGGAGGTCTGCAATTGAAGTCATCGTGGATTAGAAGGCCAGAAGGGACCATTGTGATCCTCTAGTCTGTCCTCCTGTGTAACACAGGCCAAAGGACTTCCCTGAATTAATTTCTCTCTGAACTAGAGGATATCCTACACTACCCCCCCCATCGAACTAAGGTACGCAACTTCAGCTACGTGAATAACGTAGCTGAAGTCGAAGTACCTTAGTTCGAAGGAAAAAGCACTTACCCGGGGTCCAGACGCGGCGCGCAGGCTCCCCCGTCGACTCCGCCTACTCCGTTCGTCGAGCTGGAGTACCAGCGTCGACAACGGAGCACTTCCTGGTTCGATTTATCGCGTCTTGACAAGACGCGATAAATCGAACCCAGAACATCGATCCGACGCGTTCGACGCGACGCGTAAGTATAGACCTACCCTTAGAGAAAGCGTCCAATCTTGATATAAAATGTTCCAGTGATGAAGAATCCACCTCAGCTCTTAGTAAGACATTCCAATGATTAAGTACCCTCACTTTTTTTTAAAAAAAGCACCTTCTTTGTTTTCTAGTCTGAATTCATCTAGGTTCAACTTCCAGCCATTGCCTCTTCTTATACTTTTGTCTGCCACACCGAATTGCCTTCTACCATCACACTTCTATTCCCCATGTAGGTACTTCTAGACTGTGATCAAATCACCCCTTAACCTTCTCTTTGATAAATTTAATGGATTGAACTCCTTGAGTCTATCACTATAAGGTATGTTTTCTAATCCTTTAGCCATTCTCATCACTCTTCTCTGAACCCTCTCCAATTTACTTCAACTCTGGGCACCAGAACTGGACGTATTGTTCCAGTAGCAGTTATGCCAGTGCCAAGTAGAGACGTAATACAATCTCCCTACTACTTGATATTTCCATTTATACATCCAAAGGATCACATTAGCCCTTTTGGCTGTAGTGTCACACTGCGCGCTTGTGTTCAGCTCACCACCCACCATGATCATTTAATTATTATTTTTTATTTCCTGTTTCCCAGGATAGTGTCCCCATCCTGTAAAGACGTATGGACTACATTTTTTTGTTACTAGAGGCATGACTTTACATTTAGCCATATTGAAATGCATATTGTTTGCATGCGCCCAGCTTACCAAGCGAACCAGATTGCTCTGTACCAGTGACCTGTCCTGTTAATTATTTACCACTTTCTCCAGTGTTTGTGTTATCTACAAATTTTATCTGTAATAATTTTATTTTCTTCCAGGCCATTGATGAAAATGTTAAATAGGGCAGGGCAAGGACCTAGATCATTTGCTGCTGAGCTGTCAGTGACTCAGAAACTACTCAGGCCATTTTAGACTGTCCTACTTCCCTTTCTCCCCTTGTGCCTCCGTGATCCTTCCTAAATAGGTTATAGCCAGTGATTTTATATTCCAGTTATGCAAATCTTCCCAACAGGTTTCAGTAATATCAACTACGTAGAATTTGTGCTCATAAATGGTTGATTCCAATGCCTCTTATTTATTACTCCCATTCCTAGCATGGGTGTAAAGACAAATAATGTATTTGTATGCGCCTTGGTGCTTTGGTTAATTTTGTTCTTTATCTTGACTTTGTTGTCAATGAGTGATTATTTGTTCCCCCTTTCATCCTCATGTTTTTTGTTGGTTTTAAGTCAGTGAAGCTAGGACAATTTACATCACTCAGGATCAGCCTTGGCATCTTTTGATTTTAATAGGAGCTGGATTAGGCCCTATACATGCGAGTAAGTCTTCCTATTGACCTTTAAAGTAAAATGTATTGAGATTAAATATATAAACAGTATTCAGATTTACTGTAATACATGAATGCATGTGCATTTATAGTAGTAAATATTTCACAGCAAAACTCCCAGTGAAATCATTACGGCCAGGATTTGTCATCATGTTCAAATCTTCCACCATCCAGCAGCTTCTCTGACAAAGGCTAGTCCAATATAGTGACTTTACTCCACACCAGACTCATTACAAAATTCAGTTCCTAGGCCATAACTCCAAGTTATCTCCCCCTGCATTTACTCGGGTCTTTGGAGAGAGAGTGAACAACTGAAAAACTGACTGGAACAGAGGTATTTCACTTAGTGTATTATTTTTCTATCAACTTTTGCTACAATACTTGACAGAAAATAAACCCTAGATATGGTTTGTAACAGAAAAATATTGAATATTTTTATTTCGATAGCAAATCATTCCTAATTTGGGCGGTCAAGTGATAAAAAAATTAATCGTGATTAATCACGTGAATTAAAAAATTAATTGCAATTAATCACACTGTTAATAGTAGAATACCATTTATTTTAATGTATTTAAATATTTTTGGATGTTTAACATTTTCAAATATATTGATTTCAATTACAACAGAACACAGTGTACAGTGCTCACTTTATATTTGTATTACAAATATTTGTGCTGTAAAAAACAAAATAGTATTTTTCAATTCAACTCATACAAGTACTGTAGTATCAGAGGGGTAGCTGTGTTAGTCTGGATTCGTAGAAGCGACAAAGGGTCCTGTGGCACCTTATAGACTAACAGAGGTATTGGAGCATAAGCTTTCGTGGGTGAATACCCACTTCTTCGGATGCAAGCAGTGGAAATGTCCAGGGGCAGATATAAATATGTAGGGGAAACTTAGACTAGAGATAACGAGGTTAGCTCAGTCAGGGAGGGTGAGGCCCTCTTCTAGCAGCTGAGGTGTGAATACCAAGGGAGGAGAAACTGCTTTTGTAGTTGGCTAGCCATTCATAGGCTTTGTTTAAACCTAAACCTTTGTTTAAACCTAAACACTTTTGTTTAAAGTACTGTAGTGCAATCCTTAATCGTGAAAGTTGAACTTACAAATGTATAATTATGTATAAAAAAATAACTGCATTCAAAAATAAAAATTTAAAACTTTAGAGCCTACATGTCCATTCAGTCCTACTTCTTGTTCAGCCAATCACTCAGTCAAACAAGTTTGTTTACATTTGCAGGAGATAATGCTGCCCACTTCTTGTTTACAATGTCACCTGAACATGAGAACAAGCATTCGCATGGCACTATGTAGCTGGCGTCACAATATATTTACGTTACAGATGCGCTAAAGAGTCATACGTCCCTTCATCTTCAACCACCATTCCAGAGGACATATGTCCGTGCTCATGATGGGGTCTGCTCTACAGTGATCCAAAGCAGTGCAGACCGACACATGTTCACTTTCATCATCTGAGTCAGATGCCACCTGTAGAAGGTTGGTTTTCTTTTTTGGTGGTTCAAGGTCTGTAGTTTCCACATTAGAGTGTAGCTCTTTTAAGACTTCTGAAAGTAAGCTCCACACCTCATCTCTTTCAGATTTTGGAAGACACTTCAGATTCTTAAACCTTGGGTCAAGTGCTGTAGCTATCTTTAGAAATCTCACATTGGTACCTTCTTTGCGTTTTGTCAAATCTGCAGTGAAAGTGTTCTTAAAATTAACAATATGTGCTGGGTCATCATCCGAGACTTCTATAATATGAAATACATGGCAGAATGTGGGTAAAACAGAGAAGGAGACATACTACTCTCCCCCAAGAAGTTCAGTCAAAATTTAATTAATGCATTCTTTTTTTAACGAGCGTCATCAGCATGGAAGCATGTCCTCTGGAATGGTGGCCAAAGCACGAAGGGGCATATGAATGTTTAGCATATCTGGCATGTAAATACCTTGCAATGCCTGCTACAAAAGTGCCATGTGAATGCCTTTCTCACTTTCAGGTGACATTGTAAATAAGAAAAGAGCAGCATTATCTCCTGCAAATGTAAACAAACGTGTTTGTCTTAGCGATTGGCTGAACAAGAAGTAGGACTTAGTGGACTTGTAGGCTCTAAAGTTTTGCATTGTTTTGTTTGAGTGTAGTTATGTAACAAAAAAAATCTACATTTGTAAGTTGCTCTTTCACGATAATGAGATTGCATTACGGTACTTATATGATGTGAATTGAAAAATAAGATTTATTGTGTTTATCATTTTTACAGTGAAAATATTTGTAATAAAAGTAATATAAAGTGAACACTGTACACTTTGTATTCTTTGTTGTAATTGAAATTAATATATTAGAAAATGTAGAAAAAATCCAAAATATTTAATACATTTCAATTAGTATTATATTGTTTAACATTGTGATTAAAAGTGTGATTAATTGCAATTAACTCAAAAAAATTAATCACGATTAAAAAAAAAATCGCATGAGTTAACTGCAATTAATCGACAGCCCTATTCTTAATATAATCTGAATTGAACATTTTGGGGTACGTGAATATGTTTACCATCTTTATGTACAGTCACATTATAAAATGCATAATGAAAGAGAGAGGAATTTACAGGACAGAGAATAAAAATATATTTTGACTGAAAATTCATTGTGATAGTAACTGTCTTACTGTCCACACATATAGCACAATTTCAATACTACTGAAATACTACAAATAATAAATATTAAATTTCTAACACTAAAATAAATGATTAAGAATACCGGTGTTAATCTGCCAGTGTATGGTATATTGCCCACCTATACAGATCCTATGCCAAGTACCTTATTTTTGTAGTAATAATCAATTGTATATAAAGCCATAGGTATGTGTGACACTTTTGAAAGGAAGTGAAGACATGTTGGGACACTCCAATCAACATTAATGAATTAACAATATATTTGGCTTTAAAATGATAAAGCGAGAGGGAGCCTGAGTGGACAGGAACTAGTTGCCTTTTGTAAGCCGATACCTTTCCTACCATTTAATGTGCATGAAACACATTGGTTGCATTTCTTATCGGGTCCTGGGATTACTCATACTAAAAGAGAAAGGGAAAAATCAGCACAGTGATGCCTAAATATAAACACCAAAAATACTTAGAGAACATTCATACTAGTAGGAACACTTTGAGAAACCCAGGATTGAATGGACATGGGCCCACATCCACAAAGGGATTTATGCACATAAATCTGAAATTTAGGTGCCTATATTCCAGTTTTAGGCACCCCTGTGATCCACAAAACCCCCACTCAGCTACCACCTAACCCTGTAGGTGCGTAAACTCATTCAGGCACTTACCGTAATTTCAACGGTAAAGGTTCCAAAAGCACCTAATTTTCTGCCTCTGGGCATGTGCACTGCTGCCTCACTCTAGGATGATCAGGGGATTAGAGGGTCTACTTTATGAGAGGAGACTGGAAGAACTTGGTATGTTTAGTCTAGTTGAAAGGGGATATAATTGCTGTCTATAAATACATTTGAGGGTGAATACCAGGGTGGGTGAAGAGTTATTTCAGATAAAGAATAATGTTGACCCAAGAACAAATGAATATCAACTGGCCATGAACAAATTCAGGCTGGAAATTAGAAGGTTTCTAACCATCAGAGGACTGAGGTTCTGGAACAGCCTCCCAGTGGGAGCTGTGGGGGGTAAACAACTTAATTAGTTTTAAGAGAGAGATGGAAAAAATATGGCGTGCAATTGTATAACAGGGTTGTTTGTGATTGGAGGGATCAACAGCCCTGGGGCTCACTTCTGTCCTACATCCAGTGTTCCTAAAGCTCATGCTTCAGGGTTTCAGCCTGGCACCAGGAGGGATTTTTTTCCCCACCCAATGTATTCGGGGAGGTTTTTATATCTCTTTCCTCTGATGCATCAGGAGATGACCACAGTTGGAGATGGGACATTGGGGGTGGAGTGGGCCATGGCTTTGAAGTGGCCCTGAGTATTCTCTTGACTGGCTAGTTCTTGCCAATATGTTTAGTGTCTAACTGATCACCTTATGTGGAGTCAGGCAGGATTCCTCCACCCCTTGTCAGATTGGCAGTGACCCTGGGAGTTTTTTTGCCTTCCTTTATAGGGTGTGGGTTTGAGTCACTTGCCAGGATTAACTGGGTGTATCTCACTTAATCAATTCCCTGCCATTGCGGGGGCCTTGGGCACTGGTACACTTTGGTACCTCCTCTTCTGTGCCTGTGGCACATAATAATCTAGTCTCCTGTAGATGGGAATACTTTGGTCTCATTTGGGTTGTTAGGTTAGCGTGCAGGTGTGAGGTGGTGTTGATAGCCTCTGCAATCTGGGAGGTAGATGACTGCCTGATAGGGACAAAGGATTTGAACAGCGGTCTCCCACCTCCCAGGTGTGGGCCCTAACTCCCATTCTATAGAATCTCTCTTGCTCAATGATTTAATTAAGTATGTATATGGAAACAGCTTAAACAAGAAAGACGGAGGGAAACCAATATCCCAATATCTCCTGAGAGATAGGGGACCTCTGTTCAAATCCCTTCTTCCCATCAGGCAGAGGGGGGAATTCAATCCAGGTCTCCCACATCCAAGTGCTCTAGCCACTGGTCTTAACCATATAAGATAGGCACCACCACCAGTGCCCTATTTTGTGTGAGGTGAGATGAGCAGGGCAGGCACATAACACATTATTGTAAGAAATGGCTTAAGCATCTAAGCTGCCTGACTCCAGGAAAGAGGTGCCTACCTCCATGAGAGAGGCGGGGCATAGGACTCATCCCTCTTGTTATCTGCCATTGGTTAGCATAGGCAGGTAGCCACCTAGCATGCTGTCTTTTGTGGACCCTATTATCAGGCATCTATCTCTCCCCGTGCATTGTACAGGGAACCTAGGTACCTAATTCAGGATTTGGGGATCCCAATATTGTTCCAGTGATTTTTCTAGGGGCCTAAAATTTAGCACTACAGTGCCTAAGTCCCTTTGTGGTTCAGGGCCATGGATAGTAAAATACCCTCTCACCAGTGAAGACCGTTCTTGAGACATTGACTGAGACATATTGGATCTGTGCTCAACAATTTGGGTGTAATCTTTGTTCTTTCTTTCCTGAGGAGCAAACTGAAGGGAAGCTGACTAGGATTCAGAGCCAGCAAAGGACTGAAGTACGTAAGTTAAAAATGTGCTTAAGTCTTTTTCTGGCTCTAGGACTTAATCACTACACATTAAATAGAACAAATCACAGGCCACAAATTACCTCTCTTGAGAATAATATAGAAAGACTCTTGGCCAGGTTCAATGGCTGACAGATGCAGGAGCGGTGCAGAACGAGGTTGTGGAGTGGCGTCTCTAGATATACGAGATGAAGATCTCTTGTGATGTGTGTTGATAAGCACTATGACAATGGAGAATTTGGAGAGAAAAATCAGATGCAATCCTAAAACCTAACCTGATCATCTCCTAGCACTGAAAGGTGGACATAGTTGCTTTTGTTACAAGAACCCTTGCTGATCATCTAATAATCAGCCTGAAAAAAAGGAGCTTTGTTTATTTATGGAAAGGGGCTGCTGGAACATCTATATGGAGAGCAGTGAACAAAGCTGGTGCACATTTATAGAAGCCATGTCTGATATAAGAGTGGGGACAGATTTCTAAAAGCAGTAAGGAAAAAGCAAGATATTCAGTATCAGGAGAATAAAATCCTGCTTTTTTCGAGCCTCTCCCCTCTCATGCAAGCCAAGAAAAGAGATCTAGTGTTTCCGAAAAATAATATTTTGATAGTTAACACCAAAGCTGCAGTATCTAACCAGAAAAAAATTTAAGATCCTGCACTGGAAGATAGCTTCTAGGACAGGGCATTCTTCAGGTCAGAGTGGAAACGAACAAGTAAAAACCCCAAATCTCTGAAAACGGTAAAACTAATGATGACTGAACCC
Source organism: Chelydra serpentina (assembly GCA_037349315.1). NCBI lineage: Eukaryota > Metazoa > Chordata > Testudines > Chelydridae > Chelydra > Chelydra serpentina. The sequence continues at coordinate 27,522,598 of JBAIAC010000048.1, forward strand.
TTTCAAGTCACTTTTTGAAACCTTGGCAACAATCCAGGCTTTTTGCTAACCCTTTGTTTTCAATAAGAAAGTCTGGAAAATGTTGCTATAATATGAATAATATTAATATTTACAGGACCTGTAATGGGGATACTACTGGCTCACCATATGATATACTAACCCTTTCATGCAAGCTATTTGTGCTTTGAATGTGGCCATTTGGTGAGAATTCTTCAAATTTAAATAGTTTATATGATTTTTATTTACTCTGAGACTTTTCCTCCCAATATACATCAACATACACACATTGCAAGAACTAGAGAGAGAATTCAACCCTCCAATAATCTTTATAGGTCAACTGTTCCCTTAATAATCTCTTTCTATAAACACCTAAACAAGAGAACTAGAGAAAAATTACTGGAAATACTAACAGACTCAATACCTTTGAAGATGTTGCTGAGCTAGTTTAATAACAATGATTAACTAGTTATATAGGAAACCTGGGAATCGTGAATAGAGTTAGTTCCTCTAAAGTTGAAATTTTACCTTCTTCCCCACCCTTAACCTAAGAGTAAAATTTCCCCCACAAAACTGCCTTGCGTGGTAGACCTTGTTTCTGATATTCCATTCTCCCTTCTGTATGTGTGTGGAACTCCCTTTGATACCAAAGAGATACTGGCACATCATGCTCTCTTGGTAGACACTTCAGAAATGTTGCTAGATTACATAGCCGGGGACAGCAGAATTTTAGTTGTGATCCACCTGACAGATCTGAGAGAAGCAGATTGCTCTAAGAGAGGATAGACTTTCAAGATACGTGGTGCTATAATGGGGGATGAGGACTTTTCAATTCTAATCCACCCATTCCGGATGAGAGAGACTGAGCTAATGCCCTCGTGTATGGTGCATTGCATCTAGCTACGGAAGTAGTGTTAGGGTGGAATTTATGGACTCTAAATTGTTTGCCAGGAAATGTTTACTAGCTTTACACAATAAATGACTGTGAAAGCATATCCCTGAGTTTAATGTGATATGGCTATTTCCTTACTTTTGGTACAAAGTATTATGAATACCAATAAAGGAAACTTTTTAAAAAATATAAAAACAAACAAACAATGCATGTTCATATTTATGGGACCTAGTTTGGAAAGGTTTGGTTGACTACAGATTGTACAGGGTAAATTTATTGCACACGCCTCTGGATCCATGCCATGCCTGACATATCAGAAATGAGATATATGACTTATTTTTAGAGCCAAATACTCTCATCATCAAGGTATATTTTTTTTTAAAAGAATCTTGTTACCATAGCTGCAGTGTGTCATATACAATGAAGAACTCTACATGCATAAGAGAAGGCGAGGTATAAACCCCTGAAAACAAGTGCAAACCTCCACATTTAGCAGGTTAAAATGTCAAACAGTTTTGGACTTCTCTTTGTTACAGTTTGGAATCTTGGAAGTCTGTTGCACTTTATCTGTAATCTTTTATCTTCTACAGTTCAGTGCTATGCTAGGGACCAGTGTACAGTTTTACAGGATATGTTACATTAGATACTTTGGAAAATGCTTCGCAGAGTGAGAGTTGCTTTTCCTGGGTAACCTGTATACAGTGCTTACTCTACAATTCCCATACATAAAGGTACAGAGTAACAGTTGCTTTAATTTCAGAGGGTTTTTTTCCCCCCTTCTGCACAGTGTGCCTATGTAACAACTCTCATTACTATTAAGAAGAGAATAGACCCAACGGATTTTGTTTTAATCATACAATAGGTTTTGAGGAGAGTGAGATGCTTGCATATTTTTTGCCTCTGTGAACACTTCTGTGTGTGTGTGATTTTTATATATACAATTTAACAATGTGATTTTCAAAGATTAATTAGGCATTTGCATTTTCTGTAAATAGAAATCAGTAGCATACATGGATACTCCCTTCCATAATGCTTTGCTCATAGAACGGAGTTGATTTATAAAGGTAAATTTAAAGAAAATGTCAAAATTAGAGGTCTGATCCTGCAAATCTTCGTATGTCCATAAATCTGATATCAGCAATGAGACTGCACTGGGATTTTGGGTGTGCAGGAAATTCAGGATCACTCCTTTAATGTATTAATAAAAGCAGCTTAGCTGCTGGACTTTTTATTAACATTTTCATGTTAAAATGCAGTTTTCAGTCTATGTCTTCAAATCACTCAGAAATAGTAATTATGTTTAGTTGATTTTTTAAAAATTTCTATTACACTTTAACTATGGGGCTAACCCTGTAAAGGGCTGAGGGTCTCCTGTGAAGTGAATGTGAAAAAGGGCTCAGCACTTTGCAGGGTCAAGCTTATGACATTTTATAATAGAAGACATTTGGAGGATGAATTATTTTAGATTTTATTCATAGTATACACTAAGCTAGTAATGGCGATTTAGTAGAATTTTGTGAATAAGTAATTCTAGGACACTGTAGGATCCAAAGAACTTAACCCAATGAAGGATTAGCAAATATACAGTGCAAATTTTGTCTGAAAAGTTTTGGTCACAGCAAAAATTATTTGTACACATGGGAATTTGCATAATTGGATGCATTATTATTATTGGACATTTTGATTCAAATTCTTGTTTCAAATTAAGAGGTTAGATAAACAAGATTTTACTGTAAATAATAATTTACCACCATATCGCAGCCAGTTCCTGCTGCCTATAACAAGTTTGATGGTGGGAAATCCCAAATGCCCCCAAAGCAATTTACTTGACCATTGTGCTATATTACTTTTAGAGAGAGCTGCAATATTTGGTGACATGAAGCAAATGCCACAGCATTCAGTATAACATAGCCAAAACACTGGTGTTTCTCATGCCTTTTCCTTTCATTAGAGGCATGTTATGCGCCACCAGATGCTGCAATCTAGATTTAGGGGCATATACTAATCTTGCACACAAAGGAGTTGCATATGTTATGAGTTAATTCCTTTTTGTTGTTCTCTCTTGCACATGGCATTTTGAAACCGTTAAATACATGGAAAATATTTTTAGTTTGCTGTATTTTAGTAGCTTGTATTGAAATATCCTCTGATTACTTATTAATGAAAAATTAAATGTGTTATATACGTGCTACAGCAAAATATATGAATGACCCAATGGACACACAGTGCTCCAGGGAATTGCACAAATCTGGATAATGTCCCTGAGTGTTGGGTTTTGCATTTGAGTCCCAAAGTATCTGAAATGTGTGTAGAATCATGTTATTTGTATTACAGTTGTAATATGATCATTATGCTCTGGTGCTAGGCACTGTACATATATATAGTAATAAACAAGTGCCTGACCCAAATAGCTTACATAAACCAGAGTCATGCCTGTTGATGTTCCCTCTGAGGATGTCCAAGTGTATTGCCTATTAAAGTAAAAGAAGTGACACAGATATCATAGTGTGTCCATTTCAGGTGCTAGTAGAGTAGATGCATAACTACCTAGTCAAAGTTTTGAGTGAACAATAGTCTATTTAGGGACCATGTGGGAATAATCTAAAAGATACATTTCTGGAGGATATAGGTACGCCAAAGGATCAACAATTTTAGGACTCAAGTCAAGATACAGAAGCATATGCCTAACTTGAACATAAGAACTGCCATACTGGGTCAGACCAAAGGTCCATTTAGCCCAGTATCCTGTCTTCCGACAGTGGCCAATGCCAGGTGCCCCAGAGGGAATGAACAGAACACGCAATCATCAAGTGATCCATTCCTTGTCACCCATTCCCAGCTTCTGGCAAACAGAGGCTAGGGACACCATCCCTGCCCATTCATTTGTCTGGTTCTTTTTTGAACCCCGTTATAGTCTTGGCCTTCACAACATCCTCTGGCAAGGAGTTCCACAGGTTGACTGTGCATTGTGTGAAAAAATACTTCCTTTTGTTTTTTTTAAACTGCTGCTTATTAATTTCATTTGGTGACCCCTAGTTCTTGTGTTATTAGAGGGCGCAAATAACACTTATTTACTTTCTCCATGCCAGTCATGATTTTATAGACCTCAATCATATCCCCCCTTAGTAGTCTCTTTTCCAAGCTCAAAAGTCTGGGTCTTATTAATCTCTCCTTATGTGGCAGCCGTTCCATACCCCTAATCATTTTTGTTGCCCTTTTCTGAACTTTTTCCAATTCCAATATATCTTTTTTGAGATGGGGCAACCACATCTGCACACAATGTTCAAGATGTGGGCATACCATGGATTTATATAGATGCAATATGATATTTTCTTTCTTAATGATTCCCAACATTCTGTTTGCTTTTTTGACTGCCGCTGCAAATTGAGTGGATGTTTTCAGAGAACTATCCACAATGACTCCAAAATCTCTTTCTTGAGTGGTCAGAGCTAATTTAGACCCCTTCATTTTATATGTATAGTTGGGATTATGTTTTCCAATGTACATTACTTTGCATTTATCAACATTGAATTTCATCTGCCATTTTGTTGCCCAGTCACCCAGTTTTGAGACATCCTTTTATAGCTCTTTGCAGTCTGCCTGGGACTTAACTGTCTTGAGTAGTTGTGTATCATCTGCAAATTTTGCCACCTCACTGTTTACCCCTTTTTCCAGATCATTTATGAATATGTTAAATAGGACTGGTGCCAGTACAGACCCCTGGGGGACACCACTATTTACCTCTCTCCATTCTGAAAACTATTTATTCCTTTGTTCCCTATTTTAACCAGTTACCAGTCCATGAGAAGGCCTTCCCTCTGATCCCATGACAGCTTACTTTGCTTAAGAGCCTTTGGTGAGGGACCGTGTCAAAGGCTTTCTGAAAAATCTAAATACACTATATCCACTGGCTCCCCCTTGTCCACATGCTTGTTGACCCCCTCAAAGAATTCTAGTAGATTGGTGAGGCATGATTTCCCTTTACAAAAATCATGTTGATTCTTCTCCAACAAATTATGTTAATCTATGTGTCTGACAATTTTGTTCTTTACTATAGTTTCAACCAGTTTGCCCAGTACTGAAGTCAGAACTTAAGCACAGCAGTAGTCTCTTTGGTTCCCATGGGACACCTCATATGCTTAAGGAACTTTGCTGAATCAGAACCACCGAAATGCAGAGATGATTTAGTATTCTGGTATTTGCAGACTGAGCTTTTTTTGCACACCTCATACTAGATGTCCTAGAAACAGAAGAAAATTCTGCCATGCATTTCTTAGGGAAATGGCATCAAGCTCTACTTTTTTACCTTAGCAAACCACCACTAGAACATCTAAACATAACATTAAAAAAACAAGTAATGTAATGTATTACTCGTGTTACTGGCTCCCTAGTTAAGGAGATGATGAGCAATTAGTGCTCAAGCAGTAAGCATCTTGCACTCACTTGGGCATAGGCCGCATCTTCTTCAAAAGTTAATATATATGCTATATGTTTAAACAAACGATTCCTTCATACTGCGTTTCCCCCATCCAATGTCTGCTGTTAACCTAGAGACATTGGTTTTTGGAATAGATGAGGCAGGTATGTGTAAAAACACACATACCCTTTGTGGGACTTTGTTCCCTGTAGTGATTATTAGCTTAGGTTTCAATCCCACAATTGACTCCACTTAATAAAAACTCGAGTGGACATAAGTGGGGCTCCAGGAGGCCCCAGGGATCTACCCATGCAGAGCAGATTGCAGGATCAGAGCCTAAACTCTTATGGGCCAAAACAGACTTTGTCCTGTGCTTGTACAACACCTAGCACAGTGGGGTACTGGTCCATGACTAGGGCTCTTAAATGCTACAGTGATATAGATAAAATAGCCCCATGGGACTAGTGATAATTGTATTTGAAGAGTTCACAATCTAACCAATAGCTGGTAACATTTAGGTATTTTACTTATTTATTCTTGGTCCGTATTTCTCCTTTCTCAAACTCCTGCAATTAACGGTGTGAATGGGCAGGAAGACACAAAGCGGGGGCTATAGTACTTGTTTTTAGCCTGTAAACGATGTATGAGATTAGTGACATAAGGTCATTCACACATTGCCCTGCTAAATTCCCCTAACTGAGAGAAGCAAATTATGAAATGTGCCCCCTGTCCTTGGTCCCATAATACCTGGAAAAATCAGCTGAACAACGGCACCAGAAAATTTTAGGTACTGATAATGTTTCTCTGTAGTTAAACTTATATATGTAACTTGGGTAAACTGCATATTTTATCCATTAAAGAGATATAAATCTTATGTCAAAATATTTGACATACAAATGTTTATCATAACAGCCATCTATAATTTAGATTTTTGTTGATAATTTCTCATGATACAAAATATACACTAATTGCACAATGCAATTAAAACGTAAGTACTGTTTCACATACAATGTATTCAAAATACATGGAGTTAGCCACCATGATTCAATAATTTTTTTTAAATGAGGGCTCCAATAAAATGTCTTTCAAAAGCTGTAAAAACTGAAATCCAACACCCAAGCAGACAGATAAAAAAACCCTGCATAATATGCAAAATTACATACTTTGAGTTCCTCAGTAATATAGTTTCAGCAAAAGCATTAAATGTGTATATACTGTGTCAAAATATGCAGTTATCAAATACATATTGCTTTAATGAATCATTCACTTGCCTATACATGCATATTGAATATATGTCTAAATATTAACAAGGGCTGTATACAAACTAAAATATTTCCATAGATATTTTGATAGCCATTTCTCAGTTCAAAATTTACAGACTTGAGATGACGCTTAAGAGAAAATCAAGAAGTAAATTGCAATATAATGTATAGATCTGGAACTAAGAGGATATTATACAAGACAATAATGCTTGGCACCAATGAATTATTCACTTAAAAAGAAAAACAACAACAACAAAAACTCCCCATCCCTGTTTTTAAAATAACTAGTTTTGAGGTTTTTGAGCATCCTATATGTGACAAAAGGTGACGATTTAAACTCCAAAGAAATGACAAACTTCAAAGTGAAGATGTGAAGCCTCATATATCATGAACATTTAAAAAAAATAGGAAATTTATTTTAAATTAAAAAATAAGACATTCTGCTTTACTGAATGGATTGTACTGGTAATAAACTTTAGTGATTTAATACAAACTTGTAAATCACTTTCTGTGAGGGCCTTACAGTGTAGCACAGCTTTTATGAAAAATACTAAAGTGCTGAAAAATACTAAAGTGCTGAAAAATACTAAATTAAAAATTTTAATGCTGGAGATCATGAAAATGAGAACAAAATTCAAGTTTATCTGGGAGATGGAGCAGTAAATACAGATCTATGCTCCATGATTTGACAGATATTTTGTAGGGAGTTTTTATTTGCTTTCCACCCCCAAAATTGTGTCTGACAAGTGTTATACTATAGCACATGCAAATATTAATGGTACTACATCCCACTAATACTTCCCAAAAATAAAATGTTCAGATTGTATGCTGTGGTTTATGGAGATGGCATTTTCTTACCAAAAAATTGCTTTTACAATTAGGTACAATGAAAATTTTAAAGCATATTCTAGATTTATGAATGCTAAATGTGATCTTTATCCCCCTTTAACTCTACACAGGGATTCACTGGTTCTCAAGTCAACAAATTATTCATTTTATGGGAAAGATTCAGTTATAGGCAATACAGCATCTTTATGTATTAATCAATGGCAATATTACTTCATCCGTTATATCTGTTGCTCTTTGTTGCAGGACAGGGATCAATATAAGCAAATAAATGTTGCTTCTGGGGGAGTTAGGCAGAAAAAAAAACCCTGAAAATAAACATCTGTTGTGAATCTGTATTAGCTGTAAGGTTAAAATAATGGTGCCTGCCTTGACCAAGCTGCTTTGAAAAAATACACTGATGATCATTAAAAATATACAGCACAATAAAAAGTAATTTCACTTTGATAACCCTTGAGTACAATGAAAGCGATTACTAAAATAAACAAAGAATTGTTAAGCTTTAGATATAGACATTAAGGGTCAGATCTTTAGCTGGTGAATATTGTCATAGCTCCATTGACTTTAATGAAGCCAGGACAAATTACACCAGGTGAGGATCTGGCCCTATAATGTTTCCATTTATCTGATTTTACTGTAATACAGATGTCTGAATAGACTGCAGCCCCACACAAATGTGAAAACTTTCCCAATTAACAGCAGAGCTATCATCATTAAAAAAGTTATCAGTGTAGCCTAAATATACAGGGAGATAATGGATATAACCTTTGATATGAGAGACTGAACTGCAGTTCAGAAGTTGATGCAAAGAAATTTTACATTGACTCCTTTGGGTCATTTTTCATATAATCTCTCTCTCTTTTTTTTTTTTTTTACAATAAATCAAACTAAAATTAAAAAAACAGATGCCAGCATTAACCTACATAGAAGAGCATAAATGACATCTAAAATGGTGTTGTGTCCAACAGTTTTATGAACTAGATAGTTTGCAGTTTTCATATATCTAAAACATTCTATTTGTTTCCATTGGCATTAGAAGCTTTGGGCAAATTTGGTGGCACTGACTTAACTCATGATTTTCTCAGATACATAGATATCAAAGTCAAAGTGAAATGACTTTTATTGTGCTGTATATGTTTAATTATCATCAACAATAACTAGGTATTGTAGAAAACTATAACATGAATCAAACCAATAATGTAGAAGTCCATGACCATGAACATTTTTCTTGGCAGAATTACTTCAGTAAAAATTTTGTATTGGAATGCTCTTGATTTAAAACTATTTGTTCTTAATTAACTGAAGCTGGAAGATTGTGAGTGACTATGTAATAAATCTATACATTATTTATCATATTTGATAACGCCTTACTTCTGGTAAATTTCAGTAAATGTTGTAAATTACTAGTTTGTTTTAAAGTTGGTTGCATATACAGTATTTATGTTTACTTTCATTGTTTAAAAGTGAAGCATAATGGCCTTGAAAATATTTTATATTTTCATATGGAGCAAGCACATTCTTGTTTGCTTCCATTAAGAATTTGAAAAAAATTGTAACGCTTTGTTTTAGAACTCATGTATTTATTAGGAGAGGTAGAACCAACTAAAATGTAGTCACCAATAATCATAATTGATTCTGAAATAAAGCATGAGTAATTGTATGACAACTAAAGAGTTTAATTATTCCCTCTCTTCTTTTCACCTTTTCGATCCTCCTCTTCAAGTTCCCCCCCCCCCCCCAAAAAAATGCTACTTGACTCTGATTTCTGTTTCTCTGGGAAATTTAATCTTCCTTTTTTTCCCCACTTCCTCTCATTGTGCTTCACTTATTTGCTTTTTGTTGTAGAGAAATTGTACCAGTGTCCCTCAAACGTCTAGAATTAAAAACCTATTTTTCATATTGCATTTGATCTGGAACAATAATTTTGCTAACCCCTTTTCAACTGCTTAGATATTTTATGGCTCAAACTGTGTCGGTCTCCCTCTCTGCATTTCTATTTTTTCCCCTTCAAGATTCCTTGTTCCACATTTTCAGAGACTGATTGACAGGAACAGGTTGGTAAGAAACTTCAGGACATGTTGTTAACATCTGACACTGTGGAAGAGAACTCAGCCCAATCACGGGGCACGAAAAGGGAAGTTGCACCTATTAGAGATGAAAGGAACTGTGCTTGATCGTTATTTACAAGTTACCTGAAACAAAACTCATCTATCCTCAGCTGTTTATTACAGGAGACACCATTTAAATGTAAAAACCAAAAACTGTCTCTGCGGTTTTTGTTTTTATCATTAAAGCGACGATTCTAGCGTAACTTGGATTTATCTCGCAAAACAATCTAAAAAACCCAAAGCACAATACTTTGTAAATAGCTCAGTTATTGTTTAATGAGTCTATCGGAGGATATTCCTTATGGACAACACGCCTGTTTTCACAGCACTGGGAGCTAACAAAACAAATAATAGTGCATCCATTGGATTTTCTTTGTACTCTTCCTTTAGGATTAGATCACACATTGAAACGATAAGCACAATGAAGAGCACAAAATGTTTCATCAGTGTGGTAACTGTAGATTTCCTTTTTTTCTGAAGAAATATCAAGTTTTGGACAGTCACAGCCGCAGCAACGCTCACGTTCTGGACGCCACAAGTTTAAAACAGCATTGTTACAGAGAAAACTGACCTAAGAACAATTTTTAAAAACATTAGATTTAAGAAAAGGGGGAGGGGAGAAATCTTACCGTTGAAAGACTGCTGCAGGTTCCAGCTCACTGTGAAACTGCAGGGAAAAGTGGAGCAGCTGCTGAACAAAAGTTTTAGATTTTTTTTTTAAGAAAGTCTGCAAAACTAATTTCCCACAAAATAGGGCTCAATTTCCGTTTAAGAAACTAGGTCTTGCAAATCTCATTCAATTCCTGATTTTTTCCAATAGCAATTGACACTCATTTTATCTTTCACACATAGACCTAAGAATTTAGATTTAAATTGCAGGAACCAAATAGTCTCGGAATTTAGGAGGGGGAAGGAAGAACGAGGGTTTAAAAAAGGGAAAATATTTATGGTACTGATCATCACTTTGATTGTTGATCAATAACACTATAATTTAAACCAACTGACTGTCATGTTCGCTGTCACCATTAATTCCATGAGCCATTTCAAAAGCATATTTAAAATTTTCCAGACACCTGAGACAATGAAAACAACAACCAAGTGAAACAAAACAAACTTCCAGATGCAGAGACTAGAAAGTGGTTTGAGATCCTGTTTTGAAAGGGCAGAAAGCAGGCAACTGTTGTCTTTCATTGACCTGTTTCTGCAGCTCATTAACTGCCGGTCATTTCATTTTAAAACAAACGCCCTAACATTTCAGCTCTTGTTGCACCCAAGCACAAGTGCAGAAGTATCTGTGCTTAATACATTTAATATTTTAAGACGTAATCTTTGCAGTTGAAGACGCGCCATGTGAGCGGAACAAGTGCGTGACACGTCTGTTGCTGTAATTTATTAATCAGAGGGAATTGAAGTGGCAGGAACCAGTGTGGTTATTTGCAGCAGTTTCAGTTTATCAATGAGAACCTGGCTGCCGTTCCCATCTGCGTTTAGTTCCTTGCGGGGGCCTGATCATTGCTCTGTTACCGAGACAAGATTATTGCTGATCGCTTTAGGGAAACATTCCTGTTTACAGAGGAACGGCGAAATGAAGTCAAGGGGCACGTTCGTTGACAATACACCTGGGGCTGCAGGTGAGGATGCCTGGAGGTTTGGATTTGAAGCTGCCTCCTCCTACACCCCTTGCCCTGCTCCTCTCCCCCCAAACACCCGCTTCACCCTGGCGAAAGGGGCTGCTTTATTCTGGAGAAGGGCAATCCCCTGCAGGTCCTGAACTCCATCTGCCCTTCCCCGTAAACACCACGGCTCGTCAGGAAACACTTATTAAAGAGAGCGACTGTCCGTGAGCAGGATCAGAGGGGGGCCAAATCTGGCTGCGAAGTGCAATTGATGGGGAGGAGGGACTGAGAAAGCACCGGAGCGCCGGACCTGCATGGAGCCTACAGCAGAGTGCGACCCCCTGCCCGTTTGAACCTGGGCCGCGGGTTCGCAGATGTGTGTAGAAAACAGGGGCGGGGGGTGGGGACTGTGCTGTGCAATAAAGTGTCACTTTTCCCTCTCCGGAGTTGTAGCTTTTCATGTGCTGCACGCACCAGCCACCCCCCCATCGGGGGGGAAATCGTATCCCGCCTGCGGGTCAGACAGGGATGAGCTGCCCTCAGGGCTGGAGCGTGTTGATGCAAAGGGCTCGGCTCGCTGACTGTGCTGGAGTTTTGGAGGGAGTTTTTTGCATGTGGTCAGTCGCTGTGTTGCTAAGCCAGCCCCCAGCTCACATTACACACTACTGTATTTATAACCTCTCCGAGCCGTTTCCCCCTTCAAGCAGTTCTCTGGGACCACCTTCTATTGGCTTTAACCTCTCCCACTTCTTGACATCTGAGTAGCTCTGAGAAAACTCATCGAGGTCGAGTGTGTGTGCGTGTGTGTGTGTGTGTGTGTTTTAATGTAACGGAGCCTGGCCACTAGGGCTAAAGACCTGGATTATCTGAGCTCTGCTGCTGAAAAGTGTGTCGTTGCCGTTTTGGAAAAAAAAAAAAAATCCCCAACCAAGCCCTATCTGTTCACAGTGCAAGTTGACAAAGGGTGGTGGAGTTGGATCCTTCCTAAACTCTCCTGCCTGGAACCCGAGACTTGCATGCCATGGATCACACACTCTTTGGCTGCCTGCGCAGCCCTCATGCCACCGCACAGGGCTTGCACCCGTTCTCACAGTCTTCTCTCGCCCTGCATGGAAGATCTGACCACATGTCCTACCCCGAGCTGTCTACTTCTTCCTCCTCGTGCATCATAGCGGGATACCCCAATGAAGAGGGCATGTTTGCCAGCCAGCATCACAGAGGGCACCACCACCATCACCACCACCACCACCATCACCACCAGCAGCAGCAGCAGCACCACCAGGCTCTGCAGACGAACTGGCACATCCCGCAGATGTCTTCTCCCCCCGCCGCTGCCAGGCACAGCCTCTGCCTGCAGCCCGACTCGGGCGGCCCCCCGGAGCTGGGCAGCAGCCCCCCAGTCCTGTGTTCAAACTCCTCCAGCCTGGGCACGAATACCCCGACGGGGGCTGCCTGTGCTCCCGGGGACTATGGCAGGCAGGCGCTGTCCCCAGTGGAAACGGAGAAGAGGTCTGGCAAAAGGAAAAGCGACAGCTCAGGTAAAGGCTTTGCTATTCTTGCGGGTGGGGGCGCCGGTGTGTGGATCCTCCTGGGGAGGGGGGGGGTCTGGAGAGAAACCCTGGGATTGATGGAGGGACTGCAGTTCCCAGCCTTAAGGCCCCCTTTATTCCAAGCCTTTCTCTGAGGACAGCAGGCTTCAGAGAGTCACTAAAGCCGCGCTCGATATGTCTCCATCATAAAGCAAGTTTATCGGGAGCATGGAAAAGAGCGAGCACGTGATAGACCGTGAAATCAATTGTGAGCAGTTGCCTACGGTCAGGAGGGGAAATGTTTGTAGGTTTGATTAGTATTTAGCATCTGGTATTGCGGTTCCTCCCTCCTTCCCCTCTGTTTCAAGATTCACAAGATAGCTCTTTCCCACCCCCATTCCCCGTTTGAGCCAGGGAAACATATTTCCGAACGCTTGCACAATCCTTGGAAACTTTTTCTTAGAACTGGAACTTTTCTCATGAATGCTAAGTATGTGTTGCATTCTAGGGTGTGTGTCTGTATAGAGCGTGTGTATAACATAGAATATACTTCATTCTGGGGCATGAATTGGAATTTATAAATCACCATGCAGTAAATCCCATTTTTACAACGCTTAGTATTTCATTTCATGTGCTTGGGCTTTGAGGAAGACTGCTGGACTTTTGATACCTTCTTAAAAAACCAAAAACAGTGTGACTTGGGATATGCATATTTGCAGCCTATACAGAAAGGTGAAGCTTTATTATACTTTGAGTTTTACATGCCACAACTGAACAGAATTGGGTTTTCAAAGTGGGGAAAGAAACTGTCAACAAATCCCATACTAACCAAAGACGACCATCAAGGGGCAATACAGTAGTTGCAATTGATGGCATTTTTATTGTACATTCAAAATATTGAAAATGCAAGAGCAGACATACCAACAAAGCTGTTTTCTACTAGTGAAGAGAAAATGAAAGGATTTTCCAGATATTTACTAAAGTTCACAATTGGAACCATGACCTTGATTCACTTGAAATGTCATTAATCAGGTTGTTAAAAGCTATAGAAAGTGTGCTCATTTTTAAACTGCTTTTTGCAGTTACATTATATTTTCTTCTTTGAATTCTCAATGTCAGTTACACTAGAAAAGTCTTACAATAAATCAGTATAGGTTTGTAGGATTTTACTTACTGTTACTATATAGGCTGAAAAAAGTTCTCTGAAATATAAAAATCTGTCATTCACAGACACTTGCAGTTTTATTTGCAATTATACCTCACTGTGTTTTTTAAGCAAACTTGCATCATTGATCATGTGAGCTCTGAGGAATATTAGATTTTTTTAACTTGAGTTTTTGAAGGGAAGTAATTTTATGCTGGGTTGTCCGGGGGACCAGTACATTTGTCAGTCATTTACAAATGAAGAAAATTCGAAGAAAGCACATCTGTGCTTCACAATACTAGGGAATGTTGATGCTGCTTTCCGCATTTTGCAATGCAAACACACAAATCCATGGGCATTAGGTGGGACTCTGTTGAAGTCAGTGGAATCTTTCCATTGATTTTAATGTGCATTGGATTGAGCCCGTAATCATGATCATGCTGATATAACAACACTCTGGCGTTAACTTTCTAAAGTCTGTACACAGCCCCAAAATTATAGTGCAGTATACAACTCCCACCCCCAAAAATCAACTATGTTCATGTATTCTGAATGGCTTGATCTAACAAGTCTCTTTAGACGATGCAACAGTCACAATATTTTCATTATTTTAGAAGAATATTGTTTTTAGACCACATATTTTACTACCCCATTATTTTGTTTTAATCTGAACTTCTGTGCTGAATTTTTGATATCAGTGTAATTTATGGCAGCAAATCTCATTTTTAGGTCAGTCCGTGTATTTCTGCAGTTACCGGCGGCAATTGCAGTTCGTTTTACTATTTTTAACAAGGAATGTATGTGATGGATCATTCTTTTTGTTTCCTGAATCAAATTGCCATATGTTTTTTAAACATAACTGACTTTTTTATTTAATACTGATCATTTAGAGAACTTTTAGCCACCTTCCCCACTTTTAAACTTCTATAGTAAATGTTTACAATTAATTATACATTTAGAGTAAATAACTAATAAGTAAACAAAGAGGCTGTTCAGATATAGGATCAGCAGTACCAGAAACTAGCTAATTAAGCACTAGTGCATATTTATTAGAGAGATACTTCCATGCCTCTATTTACCATTTAAGACAACAGAATATTTTGGGGATATTCCTATGCTCTGAACATGTCCCCAGGTTTTGAACTAAATTAGCCTTGGGGCCACCCCAGTTTTGCAGTATCTGGCTTTCAATAATATAAACTGTTGACATCAGAAATGACAGTTGTCTATTCTAAAGAAACCAACACAATGTAAATTAAAGCTACATGCATTATTTTTATTTCCAAAAAATGCTATGTTTATTCGCCCTTATAAAATTGTCATGAAAATTTCCCAGCGAAGACACACATTTTTTCATGTTTATCTTTACCATGATGATAATGGGGAAAAAAAGACTAATGCTATTTTATTTGTCCATCAAAAAATTATTCTTTAAAGTTTCATACTCAAGGACACAGGTGAATGGAGAGGGGGAATAACTTTTTTTTTTGGTATACTTTGTCATAATTTTGTTCCTTGCTTAGAAACCAAGGTGAAATGTGCCTTATAAATTATTTAGGTCAAATGACTGATTTTGGATCCCACACTGGGGCCTGAGCAGGCTGGGAAATAACTTCTGAAGATAATGTTCAATAAGCTGCTGCATAAACATGGAGAAACTGTCAACTCTGTATAAAAGATTTGTGAATTATATGATGAGTGGGAAATGCCTCTTAGTCATCTCTTCCTGAATGCAGCAGGCCAACCTGCCTGGGCCCAAATGTGGGACCGTAAACCAGCATGAAGGGATATGCACACAGACCTTTAAACATTGTGAGTTCATTTCTTTCAAATAAACATTTCTGATGTCAACAACAGTAATACAAATAAGATGCCACAACATTATGATGTATGCTGCAAACAAATTTAGCTCTTTTAAAATGCAGTAACAGCCAAGATATTTGAGTGCTAATGCGAGGTAGATGAAACCAAATTCAATGAATAAGAAAAATATCCCTAAAATGTGTTGTTGCTTTATATGGTATGAGTTCTTTCATGAGGTATAATTTGGATTTTTTTTCCTCTCATAAATTGCCTGTGACTTCTGAAGCCATTTAATTTCACCATTGTAAAATAACAGGTGTTTACAGAGGATACAAAACAAGTAACAAATGCAAAACTATTATAGTGGTTGTCTGTCAGCTTATTTGTGTCTAAATTTTCTTAAAATAGCTATGATTTTAGGAAAGACGTGAGCCCAGACGCACCTTGGAGACACAACGTGTAATCTGGATTTCATGTGAAAGCAATTAACTTTCTGAGTATTTTAGGAAGTCTAAATTTCAATGGGAAAAATCTGAAAAGCGCCTACTATTCAGGGGAGACATTTACAGCATAACTATTAGATATGCAACAAACTAAATGGATTGGGATATCTATTAGGCTATATGAATATATACTAAAAGTGAATATATGAAGATATGCCACTGTGTATTGAAGCCCAATGCCATTTAAAAATACTATTAAATATGAAAAATATTTTTACATCTGACACATAAAGACTCTGTTTAGAGTGCAGAGATATACAGAGAGGTTGATGTATGTAAATATAGCTATATGTCCATTTATACTTTTTAAACTGAACATAAATGCCATCATACAAATGTAGTCTATGATCTGCCTTCAAAGAAACTGCTTTTAAAACCTAAATACCATAAATGTACTGTCTAAAATGATCACTTCAAAGCAAGTCATTTTGATAAATGACTGTAAATAGTGTGAATTCATTGGTTTCAATGACTTCTGATTGCTCTCTAAAACATTTCAGTAAGAAAAATGAGCTGCACCCACATAATCAAAAGGATTGTGTAACTGATTCATCAATATGTCTATACTTTTCAGCGGGGCTGTAACGGAAGCAAGAGAAATACATTCTATTGGCTGACAACTTTCTCTGGAAAGAGTTAATTTGTTAATTATGTTTGGGATGTAATATCAAAACATCACTTATCATGAAGGGAAAATGTCAAAATATGTAGGTTATACAAATCAGAGAGGTATGTACCAAATTTGTTGAAG
Source organism: Chelydra serpentina (assembly GCA_037349315.1). Lineage (NCBI taxonomy): Eukaryota > Metazoa > Chordata > Testudines > Chelydridae > Chelydra > Chelydra serpentina. The sequence continues at coordinate 27,539,466 of JBAIAC010000048.1, forward strand.
TCAAGTTGAATGATCATGCTATTTTAAAGAGAAATACAATACAGATGATTCCTTATCAGAGACTAGTGTTGCATATTGCATTACTTAGTGGATTGTTTTATTGGACAGATTTACAGTAATATGTTCACTTTGCTCACAGCAAGTATAATTAACAAAACAGAACAAAGATATCAACGCCTCAATCCAGAAAAACATTTAAGCATGTGCTTAACTTTTTGAGTTGTTCCATTGCTTATAGTTAAGCACATACTTAAATGCATTACTGGATCAGGCCCAGTTTTCCTATAATACACCAACAGAACTATGTAATTTTGTCTTACTTTATATTAGCCAGTACCCGGTCTTACAAGTAAAGTCACTGAAAATTTTGTCTACATAAGAAGTGCAATATTAGGATCCATCGTAGAGACAGAGAGAGATACACATGCACACAAAGAGATACAGGAAGTGTGAAAATATATAAAGAACTGGAAATTTTACAAAAAACAAACCATTGAAAATTCCATTTAAAAATCACAACAATACATAATTTTTAGGATTTTAAATTTATTGGAAAGTGTGGGGGGAGGGGAGAGAAAAGTGCCAGTTTCATAACTGAAACACAAATTCCAGCAATAGCAATAGAGTGGATATCAATTTAGGTATCACCTAATGGTTTGAACAGATTGCTAATCTGAAATTACCTAAAATTGTATTTAATATTGTGGTTTTTAGCACTAGAGAATAAGACGCGAACTAACAGGTCCTATTTAGAGTGTAATTCTAATAATGTTCATAGTACTTACGATAGCACCTGGGAAGCGAACATATGCCTTAGGATTTTTTCTTTCACACACTTGTCCTTATTAGACATACAATAGCAACTAGTTTCTAATCTCCACTCCAGAGTGTTTTAAGTGCACTCGTTCATCTGAATTCAGTTAGCCATCTTGGAATCTTCATTCTTTATATTTTTATAATGCATTGGTCTTCATGCACTTGATTCTGCCCCTTTAAAATCAATGGGAGTGGGATCTTGAAATTCAAGGCAAGGTGATCACATTCACTTTTATACTTCCCTTTAATAATCATGCATTTTATACTGCCCTTTAATAGTCATGGCTTTCTCTGTATTATCTCTTATAAACTTAGCAGTGGGTCTCAAACAAATTTTTGCTGTGGCTCAAAAGTCATGGTGGCCAGACATGAAGTCCACGATGGTCACACTTGAGAATCACTGGTTTCTTGTACAGTGTGAGTGTTTCCTAGATAGTTTTTCTCCTTTGCTTGTACAGGACATTTTACCAGTTTTCCATGTCCAAATGTGGCGCATTAACCATATGCCTTAGTTTGTTAGAGTGAGGAAAGCTAAAAATGTATCAGTGAGTCATCAACTTAATGAGGGGTGGTGGGTTTTTTTTGCGGGAAGAGTTCTCCACAGGCCTGCATCTTTGTTCTACTGCTCTAAATTTTTATTTATTTACGGAAATCAGTGGGACTGCTCCCAACCATAAAGTTATTGTTGTGCATGTTTGTAGTATTGGGGACCAATACTGAATGAATTGTTAAAATCTAATTTATGTGTCTCTTTATATATTGTGGGTGAAATCCTGCCTCCACTAAAGTCAATGACAAAACTCTCTTTGACTTCAGTAGGGGCAAGATTTCACCTTGTGTGTTTACTTCATACACATGACTCAGGTCAGGCAAGGAAAATAGACTGATTATTCTCTCTTATGGTTATAGCTATGGTCATTTTCTGATTCTTCCATGCTAGCACTAGACACCTTTGACAAATGTTACGGAGGAATGTTTATTTCACAAAAGAAAAACTGGACTGTTAATTTTATAGAAATATGTATATACTTAGAATTTATAAATACATATTACATAATCTACATTTTGGGACAAATTTGACTTGATCATATCCCTTTAAAAATATTGCTTTCATAGCCAAGATGTGAATCATATAAATACTTTTCATTCCTTGCTGTTTTTTAAAAAACGTATCTAAAATGTCACTGGTATTGTGTAGACAGCTGCATAATAGTGTATTAAGATTCACAGACTGATGCAGTAGAGTGAAAAACAATTCATAATACATACTTTATTATAATGGTGTAAATTACCGTGCTGTTTATCCTTTACTCTTATGAAGATTGCTTCTAAATAACTTTGACCATTATGTCAATGTACAAATGTCAAAGTCCTCTTAATTTTAAAGCCAGTACATTAACATAATACTCATTACAGATCAAAGAATAGGACCTGAGGGTAAAATGTTGGCCTCATTACAGTCAACATTAAAACCCTCATTGACTTTAATGGTCAGGATTTTGCTCTGAGTTTTGGAAGGGCCTCAGACTTTGCACCAGAAAATAATTTTGGATGCATTTTATAGCACTTATACAACCTGAATTGAAGGTGCAGGTGTTATACAATATGCCTGCAATTATGTGCAGGTGCAAAAAACAGGCTGCTTCTGAAAATCAGAAGCTAAATGTTTTAGTTCTTAATAACTGAGTAGACTTAATGATCCAATCCTACATGCATTGAAGTCAGTGGGACTTGCACTTCAATTCACAGGGAGCAAGTCCAGCTTCGATATCTTATTGATAACTACTTATACATAAGCCTTGGGGTATTGGAAAACGGGACCCTTAAGTATATGAAAAATAACAAGAAGCTAAGGATTTTTAAACTCAGTTGAAAGAAAAGTTCTTTTGTAGGTTGAACCTACATTACAGTTTACATTTCTCTTTAACTAATGAAACAAAATAGTTGGCCCAACAGAGGATGAAATAAGTCTCAGAGGAATGATTCAAATAATTCAATTACTATGGAAGAGCATCATTTTACTAAACCAATAAAATCCGGTGGATTATGAAACTCCAAAAGACAGCCAAAGAAACTTTTTTTTGAAAAGCTGCTTCTTGGACTGGAGAAAAAAATTGGTTCACTAATATTATTTATGGCAAGTAAAGTATGAAAAATTAGATTTGAAACAGATTACTGCAGGTTGTGCTGCAATCTAGGTGCAGTGTTCCTTTTTTCTGTCCCTACTCTCTCTGATCTACAATAGCTATTTTTAATTTTAGCAACTGAGCTTTAATAAATACTGCCACACAGCATCTCTGTTACACGCACTTGGAAATGTATCCATCACCACTGTTTCAAATATTTTTACTGCTGAAGGCCTTCATCCTACAAAGATTTAAGTAGATGCTTAACTTTACACATTGCAAGTGAAATCCTGGCCCCTTTGAATTAAATGGAAGTTTAGCTATTGACTTCAATGGGACCAGCATTTCTTCCTGTTAGCAGCTGCACTGACTTTGATAGCTCTATTTACGTGCCTGGAATTAAGCATGTGCTTAAATGTTTTGGTGAATTGGGGCTTTAGTCTCTGTCTTAAATTTCCAAAAAGACACAGTTTTATGCTTTGGCCTTTCTGAAAATAAATACTAAAATCTGTTGGACATGTGATCTGACCTATACAGATGAAAACCTAAAGAAAGTTGAAGAAACAGTAGTGGGATTTTTGTCCTGCCTTTCAGGAGGGAACCAAAACCAACCCAATCCAAAACAAAAAACTCTGGAAAGGATCCCTATAGACAGGAAAATTCCACGAGGTTCCCTTAATGTAGATTCCCACAAATGTTTCTTTTGAGGATGGGACTCTAATGGATGCTGTCAGGGAATCCTGTACAACCAGCTGTCTCTGCCCTTAAAGGGGATTCCAGTTCCCTAGCACAGCGGGGCTCCATGTGGATGATAACATAGCTTGGGGCTCTACTACATTTTCATGCATTCTTTGGGCCGTTTGTATGGAATGAAGCATATTCCCCACCCTCACAAGCTCCCAATCCCATGCCCTGCCCATGCGTGGATCCCAGATCTCGCAGAGATCTCTCTCTGCATAAGGTGTTGGGAGAGGGGACACTGTTGAGGAGGTGGCAGATGTCACTGCTCCTGCCACTTGCCTGTGGGCTAGGAGAGTTTCAGTCATGGTGGAACCCCCTTTTCATACAAATCAGGGGGAACAATTGGGCCCATTTTGTGCAAGCAAAATATCTAAGATGGATAAATAATTGTCTATGGCTCTGACCCAGGAAAACCCTTAAGTGGATATTTAGATGTGTTTAGGCCTGATCCAGTCTGAATAACAACTTGTGTTGATTCCTAATTCTTCTGTAAGCTTTGAGCAGTTCTCCTATCTGTCTACATAACAATTTGGCTCCATGACTCTAGTGACTGAGAATGTACACATCATTCCTTACACACTTATTAAACGTATACATTTTTTTTCTTTCTCAGCTAACATATAGTGCATACTACTAAAATCAAATTACAAATCAATATAATCAGCTTGTCCTAAATTTTATTTTTAAAAAGTCTGTTCGTTAGGAAGGAAAAAGAAAAGAGAAAAAATTCTGTAGGTAAAATATATAAAGCTCAAAGTGACCGTTAAATAAGAGTTTGAGAACAACTATACTGGGCTAGATTCTCAGCTGGTGTAAATTGTCGCACCTCCATTGGACTCAGTATTGCTACACTGACTTACCATAGCTGTGTGACAATTTCTTAGTGATGAACTGTACACAATGTTTTCCATTGAAAGAAAATAGCAGTACCACAACTTATAATTAAATTATGTTAATATGAGCTAAGGGTCGGTAGCTCTTCACCCACTGAAACGTATGTCTTTGAAAATCAATCTTCAAAAAACCCCAATTGAAATTCTGCAAGGTGCTCTGAGCACTCCCCTCTCGCTGAAGTTAGCGGGAACCAAGAGCACTGCAAGCTCTGGTCTATAATTAGTAGTAATGTCTTGCTACTATTACAGAGTTTAAAGTAACATGCTGATGCAGTTATATTATTGATTATATTCTTGTTTCAGAAAAATTTTGGATCTGTGCTGCAGTTAAGGCCTAATCCTGGTGGAAGTTAATTTAGCCTTCTCAAGGACTTCAGGAATCAGGCCCTTAATGTGTGTGTTCTAGTTTTTGTTTGTTTGTTTGTTTGTTTGTTTGTTTTAAGAATATTTGAGGGAGATTGGTTGGTTGGTTGGTTTTTATGCCTTAGGGAACTTAGCACCTTTTTCATCCACTCAGAGAGGGAATAGTGCCTTTACGTTACAGTTTGTCTTAAAGGGCAATGTTTTTGTGATACTGACCTAAAATAAATAAAGAAATGGAGAGCCCAAAGACTATGTAGGACTATGTAAATGTGTGTCAATGAATGCAAAATGAAACAAAATTAGCTATGTATAGGCAGCATAAGTGAGGAAAATAGGAGGGTTAATTAGTGCACGCAAAGTTCTTTGAACTCTATAAATGCAAAGTATTATCTCTTCTTAAAGTTAGCATTTTTTATGCTAGTGGTAACGTGGAATTTAGTAATAACTTCTATAATTGGTCTGTAAAAAGATTGTATTAAGTCATTCACATTTATGGAATTATTATTTTAAATTATTAGTAGATCAAATATCTTTAAATATAATTAAAATATTGGTGTGAAAAAACACAGAAGAAAAACTGGAGATCAATGCCTAACTATTCAGATTTGGTTTACATTATGAAGGACTACTCTGCCAAACTTCCCAGTAGGTTTTGTGTTTTGAATTTTACTTCCCTTGTTTCGCCCACCCCCAACGCTTTATATTTTAATATATTACTACAGCTTTATTAGAACAAACATCTTTATTGCTTTAATATGAGGGAATGCAGAGAAATCTAATACTATGAAACCTCATATTTCATGGGTTCCAAACTGAAATTTAGACGTTAGGAAGGTCTCATTTGAGATAGATATTTTCCACGCCAACAGGAATTTAACATTTTTGTATTTTGCAAACATATTACTAGGGCTTTGCCAGACGTGACACCCAAACAAACATGTCTTTTTGGATGGAGCTAATATGTTTCAAGTACAGTGGCTAAATGTGTTCAACAGCTTGACTATGATACGTGAAATATCATTTATAGACAGGCCTGATCCTACAGGGTTTTCGGAGATGGTGGGGCCTTCAAGTCCTAGTGAAATCACTCAGCCCCTTGCTGGATTGGGCCTTTTGTAAACTGAACTGCATACCTGTAAAGCCCTAATCCTGAAAACACTTAACAGTGCACTTAGCTTTACTGTCATGCATATGTAACCTACATAGAAGAGAGGTAAGTCTGTAAGCTTGTATTGGATGCGATTTACTTACCAATTCTGTGCTACAGAAATCCTCTCTCTGACTTGCAGAGACCATGAATTCGTATCCTTGCGAGAGACTACAGTTGGTTTTTCTATAGGAACCATCTAAAAAGTGGAAATTATAATAAGTTTTACTTTTTTCTTAGGAATCCAATACCAGTCTTTATCATAAGACAGTCACAAACACACACAATTAGTAGTGTCAACTTCCCCCCCCCTCCTTTTTTTTTTAATTGAATGACTCTCCAAAGATAAATCATTACTCACAGGCTGCTAAACTAACATCATTAACTAGAGATTTGATATTTTCCTTTAAAATGAAGAGTCTGAAGCAGAGTCAAACCCTAATATATATATATTTAAACCTCACCAAATAAGATGGATTGGGACTTTTGCCAATCGGAGATCTTCTGCTTTCACGTAGGTCATGACAACTAGATATAGATATTTACTTGTATCACAGAACCAATTTTTTCAGCATGCATGATACTGAGCACAAACACAACATCAAATATCCACACACACACACACACATCTGACAATTGCTGCAGCTGTTAGGTTCAATGGTGTGATACGACTCACAAAGACAGTAAGCCTCCAGTCTATGATCTCTACTTTGTGGTATTTTCCCAGTCTCAATCCCAATGACTTCTGTAAAATTACCAGAAATATATTGAGATCCAACCTACAGATTCGGTCTGGGTTACCCCTGCAGCTCTATCTTTTCCAGGCGGGGTGGGGCTGTATCTGACTGGTGCACAAATCAAAATGGCTGCCAGTTATGTACCCTGATAGAACTCACTACTGACTGGTCAGGAGCTTCCAGTTTCTAACGAAGGCTATAATGTGTGTACTGGAACGTCTTCCCTTATTGAAAACTTCCACGCCAGTTTCAGAGCATGATTAGGTTCCTGCACTCCCTCTAGTGTGCTGAAATAGCAACTTTTTGTTTGCAGTGACTCAAACCTCTATACTGCCATCTTGTTTGGGAATGTTTCCATCTCCACTCAGAGCAAGTAGAAACAGCAGCTGTAATTACAGCAATAAGACTCTTGATTGAACACCAGAAAAAGGGTGGAGGCAAAAAGAGATAAGGGGGTTACTCCAAATAATGGAGCAAGTAATTAAGGAAATCATCTGCAAACACTTGGAAGGTGGTAAGGTGATAGGGAATAGCCAGCATGGATTTGTAAAGAACAAATCATGTCAAACCAATCTGATAGCTTTCTTTGATAGGATAACGAGTCTTGTGGATAAGGGAGAAGCGGTGGATGTGGTATGCCTAGACTTTAGTAAGGCATTTGATACAGTCTCGCATGATATTCTTATCAATAAACTAGGGAAATACAACTTAGATGGGGCTACTGTAAGGTGGGTGCACAACTGACTGGATAACCGTACTCAGAGAGTAGTTATTAATGGTTCCCAATCCTGCTGGAAAGGTATAATGAGTGGGGTTCCGCAAGGGTCTGTTTTGGGACCGGCTCTGTTCAATATCTTCATCAATGATTTGGATATTGGCATAGAAAGTACGCTTATTAAGTTTGCAGATGATACCAAACTGGGAGGGATTGCAACTGCTTTGGAGGATAGGGTCATAATTCAAAATGATCTGGACAAATTGGAGAAATGGTCAGAGGTAAACAGGATGAAGTATAATAAGGACAAATGCAAAGTACTCCACTTAGGTAGGAACAATCAGTTTCACACATACAGAATGGGAGGAGACCGTCTAGGAAGTAGTACGGCAGAAAGGGATCTAGGGGTTATAGTGGACCACAAGCTAAATATGAGTCAACAGTGTGATGCTGTTGCAAAAAAAGCAAACTTGATTCTGGGCTGCATTAACAGGTGTGTTGTGAGCAAGACACGAGAAGTCATTCTTCCGCTCTACTCTGTGCTGGTTAGGCCTCAACTGGAGTATTGTGTCCAGTTCTGGGCACCACATTTCAAGAAACATGTGGAGAAATTGGAGAGGGTCCAGAGAAGAGCAAGAAGAATGATTAAGGGTCTAGAGAACATGACCTATGAAGGAAGGCTGAAGGAATTGGGTTTGTTTAGTTTGGAAAAGAGAAGACTGAGAGGAGACATGATAGCAGTCTTCAGGTATCTAAAAGGGTGTCATAAAGAGGAGGGAGAGAACTTGTTCATCTTAGCATCTGAGGATAGAACAAGAAGCAATGGGCTTAAACTGCAGCAAGGGAGGTTTAGGTTGGACATTAGGAAAAAGTTCCTAACTGTCAGGGTGGTTAAACACTGGAATAAACTGCCCAGGGAGGTTGTGGAATCTCCATCTCTGGAGATATTTAAGAGTAGGTTAGATAAATGTCTATCAGGGATGGTCTAGACAGTATTTGGTCCTGCCATGAGGGCAGGGGGCTGGATTCGATGACCTCTCGAGGTCCCTTCCAGCCCTAGAATCTATGAATCTATGAATAGTCCCAATGGCACTACTCACAGTAATAAAGTTAAGCACATGCGTAAGTGGTTGCAGGATTTAAATATCTGTGGCTGTTCTGTCGTTGACTTTAGCTTTTTGGCTAAGAAACTTTTCCAATTATACTGCGTATGGATGGATCTCAGACGAAAATATTCTTTATGCAGGACCTTATTTCATTTTGTGTTTTTCAAGTATGCCTCAAGAACTAATATATAAATATGGAGGCTGCATTCATGTTACCACTGAAACATGATTGACTTTATTATATACAGAGAAGTGAAAAGCATGCAGCTAAATATGTAATGGGATGCAGCAAGGGTGGTAGTTTTAATGCTGCCCATCATGCCTGCCCTGTACCCATATCTGACAATAGCACCTTGTTCATATACCAGTTAGCACCTAAAATCCTAAAATGGATTGAGGTGAAATTCATCTGGGTCCAAAAGGCACAGACCCTATGCAGGACTGTATAGGAGTCTGCTGGATGAGTAGCGTCCTGGGGCACTCACGCATTTCCTACATTCTGCAGGAAAAAACTCTGTGCAAGATCTGCATAGGCCCCCGTGGATGACCACATTGGGACAGGCCAGGGGAGAAGCTGCAGTATCTTGTGTAACTATCATGGGGAAATGCTGCCACTAGTCTGCCTTCGGCCCCGAGTAGGAGAGTGTTGAATTTAACCTGCCCAATTTTTCCATCCTCTACAGAGCTCAAATAGTCAGGCTTTATGTGGGTAGAGTGGAATATGAAACGAATACAACATTTTATCCCTTCCTGTGGAAAAACTTACAGAAGGAGGAAGAAGTACTAACAAAACAATCCAAAATGGATGTGTGGGGAAACCTAAAGCATTCTCCTTACAGGGGAAGGAGGAATTAACTGTATGGCGAGGGCTTGACTTCATGGTTAGAGGATCTATGCAGATACTGCAGACCTCCTGACCTCCAGCTCTGTAGCTGCTTTGCCATTGGTTCCCTAGTCCAAGGCTATGTAGTACCTCCTACTTTGAGCGGGGTTGAAGCTGTGGGTTGGAAGATATTATCTGCCACTCAGGTTTGCAATGTGGGGTCATCTTTGACTTCTTCTCTCCTCCCACACACATCCAGGCTGTTTTGCTGCTTCTTCCTTCATGTGATATCAAAAATCCAACCCTTCTTTTCTGTCCCCATGTCCATGCTCTGGGCATCTCTGTCTTGATTACTGTCACTTTCTCCTTGACTCCAGTGTTGCCAACTCCACATAATAGGAAGTCATCTGAGAAACCCTGAAAAGTTGCTATTTAAGCTTTCAAAATGTGTCAAAAATGTCACTAAACAAAATTTCCACAAAATTCAGCAGTAAATTATATGTACATACATAGGATGGTAAATTTTCATTACAAACACAATACTGAAATAATGCATTATAGAATTTCTATACACACTAATTCCTGAAAACGTTTTATACTGTAAGTTGTATTCGAATAGGAGTTTGTCATCGAGTTTTTATGTGCGTAATTGGGCATGTCCTCAGAAGGAAGCACTTTTCAGGGTTTGGGCTGAGAGGCTGTGAATGAGAGGAAGGGTTTGACTCAAACTCCTGGTGGCGGAATAAATGATTAGCAAGAGCCTGGGGCTCAGCTTCAGTTCCTTGCTGGTGGGGAGGGGGTAAAAAGAGAGATCTAATGGGGAGGGGAGGTAGAAGAAGGGAGGATACAACTGCCCCTGGGCCAGGGTGATGCAGGAAAAAACAGTTGACAACAGATCTTTGAACCTTTGGCCACTGAAATCTTAACTGATTAAAATCTCCTCCAAGAAGTAGGAAGCCGGCTTGTCTAGCTGGGTGATTCCTTGTGATGCTGCCGAACTTGCCCCCCATTACTAGCTTCTGCGCTCACCCTGCCCGGGTGAGAGGACGCTCCCAGCTGCTGAACAGAAAGCAGCAGCAATGCTGGGCACTCCCTCTCCGGCCGGATAGTCTTGGCAGCTGAGTTTATTTTATCATTTACCAGCTCCATTGGTGTCTCTCAGTTGGTAGGGGGATGGCAAGGGGTTTCATGGCTGTCCTGGTTACATGGGGCAGGGCTACTTCTTAACCTGGCATTTGGCTGTCCCTCCAGACCTCTCTTTGCTTTTTTCACATTACTTTCCATAATTGCCACTGCTGCCTACAAGCAACTACAACAGTACACTGTCATCATCAGGTGGGCACCGCTCATGTCACGTCTGGTTAAGGTTGCGTAGATGTAATGACATTGACTTGGTGTGCAACAGAATGTGGTAAGAAGAGCGTTGAATGGATTTTATTAACACTGTTGAGCTGCTTGTGAATGATTTTGTGACCATACAAATTGGCGACTTCTTTCTCTGAATATCACTGTAATCAGCAGTGAAAGTCGCTGGTTGCTTTGATGCTTATTTGTTCACTAGGTAAACCAAAGTGTCACTAAATCTAGCAACAGAATCGCTAAATTGGCAACACAGCACTTAATTCCATAGTTCCTGCTAAAATGATCCTATCTGTTGATCAGACCAGATTACTTCCCCCTTAGAATTCTTCTACTGGCTCCCACTTGCTTATCTAATCAATGGTAAATGTCACATCCTTACCTGTAGGACTCTGCACAACTGCACCTCAGCCTACATCTCTGATATTGTTTCTCATATAATCCTACCTCACCTTCTTTGCTCCATCTTGTATGCTCACTTCCTTTTCCCACTCACATTCTTATGCCTTCTTCTGGATTGTCCATATGCCTGAAATGAACTCCCAATTCCAGTGTGCCATCCTGTCTCATTCAGTCCTTCCTAAATCCTCATATCTTTCAGGGGGGGTTACAATCCCAGGTTAGTCAAATGCCTCCTGCACTTCAACATTGTTACTTTCTCTTTCTTATACAACCCCCCCCCCCACCTCAACATGTGTACATCTGCCATTTGTGTCGTCTTGTCTTTCTCCTATATTTCAAGCTCTTCGGGGTATAGACAGTTTATCTTGTATAGCACTAAGCAAGTTGTTGATTGTGGAAGTAGCTACAGTAGAACTATGAGCCAGAGATGATGATGATTACTATTTACTGCTGATAATGTGCTTAGAGATGTACAATGTGTAGAAGAAAAGTGTTTGCAACTTCTTTTCTTATTCTTTACGGAGCCAGTGGTGCAAAGGTGGGAGTTATAATACCCCTGAAATTCAGCCTTTAACTCCAGCCTGTTAGGTGATAATTCCTACATTCTAGGAGTAGAAAGGGGGAACCTGCATGGAGAAGAATGAAGCTTCACTATAGGTGGAATGAGAATTTGTTTAACTAATGGTCTTCTACTCCATTACTCTGAAGTGGAGTTTCACAACTTGAATCAAATAAATAATTTCACAGCTCCACTTATGTACTGTGGTGATAGGCACATTACAAATGCACAACTTTGGTCAGTCTGTCCACTGTATCTAATTGGGCAATAATCAGGTTCCACTATACTATTCCATTTTTGTATGCTTGCAGAGCAATTCAATTTGGGGGTAACTTGCTCATGATATTTGAATGCTTAGGGTTGGCAATTCTGCAATTGCATTAAATGTTCAGAAAGTTTCATTGCAATATCGCTGAACTGGGTGTAAAGTGGGATTATAGAAAAAATGTATTAGACTTGAAACTCTGGAGACCGAAATTCACAGGGGAGTAGATCACAAGAACACAACATTGGCTGTGGTCCAGCTAGACCTCAGTGGGCTTTTTTCCAAGTCACAAAACCACCACACAATTTGGCATAACTTTCAGGCTCAGTCTAGAGGATTCTGTTCCAGGACTGAAATAGCCAGCGTGCTGCATGCCAGGATTGAGGTGCATTTGCAGAGCAGTGTGAAGACACATTTACAGCTTTTGTCTGAACTTTACCTGCCTCTGGCTAATGATGCATCTATTAATTTTGATCAGTAGTAATTTCATCCATTTAAAAAGCATAGAAACCAACATCATTGCCTAATTTGATGTAGACACAGCTGCAAAATGAGGATGGAATTAAGTATCAGGCTGCAAGATTTATTAAACGTTGACAAAAGGGAGGGGCGCTACCTCATACCAGGCATTTAATTGGTTCCAGTGTGACAGTTACAGGGCTCCTTACCAAACAACTCATAATGCAGGGTATGATCTCCTCAGTTACCCCCCTGTACTCAGCTCTCTCTGAGTCCTAGCACCCTCCCCACTGTGGGGTGAGGGGGACAGAGGGTGCAGCAGGGTGGAGATCTCAGCCTGCGAGGGCCACAAGGTCTGATCTCAGCCCATGAAGGCCACAATACTATATGCTTAAGGCCCAACACCAAAATCCCAGGTCTTTTACCTCTGGAACTGTTCATTTTATTCTCTTAACCACGTTGCAAACCGTCCGTAAAATGCGACAAATAAACAACTCAATCCCAGTACCTCTGTTGGGTATTAAAGTGCATTCCTACTTAACCCACCTGAACGTTCTGTGAGGAGGGCAAAAAACTCTCTGATCCTCTGCCAATTGGCCTATGGGAAAAAAAGAATCCTTCCTGACTCCCTAAACAGGTGATTGGCTAGACCTGCAGCATCTGCAAGGCCAGGTTCCCATTCCTAGTTCAGGTGGGTAGTGTGGGCTGCTGGAATGGAGCCAGAATAGGCTTCACACAGCCCCTGAGCTGGGCTACATTCTGGGAGCTGAGGAATGCTATCCAATCAGCACCCTCTCCTCCATCTGGCCAATGGGTACTAGAGACCCAGGGGGAGGAGCTACCCTTGATGAGTGTCCTCCCCCCCCGCTACATTTTCTGTGAAATGGTGGGTAAAACAAACACAGGAGCATGTCATATGAATAACTGGCATTTCCCATGATGCACCCTGGATAGTCAAAACATTTCAAAAGCCAAAACATAAAAGATTTTTGTACATTTTCTTTTTAAGGCTGATAGTGGAGATTCTTCTGGGCACTTTGAGAGATGGTGAAAGTGTATTGATTGCTGGGAAATAGAAAGCTAGAAATAAAGTTTTCTGGGACAGTTGAGTAATTTAATGCTAATAAAATTGTGGGTAACACTACTATAGCAATTAAAAAAAAGAAGCTTCCAGATTTCTGAAAAAGTTGATGGACAAAAAAAAAACAACCCACAGGAAATGTTTTGAAGTCACTGGAAACAGAAGAAGTACCTTACTCCTCTCTAATCCCAAATATACATAAGGAAGAGATTAGGACCCTGACTCAAGAAAGCACTTGAGTGTGTGCTTAAAATCCATTGACTTCAATGGGAATTAAGCTTGTCCTTAAACAACCTTCCTGAACAGGGCTTCTTTCCTGAATCAAGGCCTAGGTGAGATGATTAGAAGGATCCAGGATCTGCCCACCTTTAGGAAATGCTGCAAAGCCTTTCTTGTTGCTAAAGTTTTTCCGTCATACCAGAATGGCATCTGAACACCAACCTTCTTTAACAAAACCCCCACCACTGTAGTCCAAGCAAAGCTTTCTATAAACCAAAAAGGGAGAAGAGCCAGAGCCTCCATGAGGTCCACTGGGGATTTCATTATTTTCAGTCTAATTAACATGGAGGGTACTCGGATATTATAGTGACAAAAACCTAAGATAGCTAAGTGAAAATAGAACAGAAGAACTCTCGCTACTGTATAAATATGAAGGTCTGGTTTTCATAGTGGGATTGATTCAAGTGTCACTGATCAAGGAAAATGGAAAACATTTCCACGAGTACAAAATGGTTTAGAAAAGCCATGGCACCCATTTACACAAGGATTGTAATACTTAACAAACTTGAATAATTTATTTAAATAAGTGACAGACAGGAATGAAGCAGTAGTTTTAAAGGACAGAGTTCATGGTGGTTTTCAGTACATTAGCCTTTCTGTAGTACTGTATCAGGTTAGGCGGTATGGTTCTGATTATGAAATATTCATTTTGATTTTTAAAAATAGCTTGTATTGATGAATATCCATTGGAAACTGTTCCATGGTGTAATAGATCTTGCTTTCAGGAATTTTTTCCTCATGTTAACCTTAGTGTTCCTGATTTTATCCCATTGCCGCTAGTTTTATGCTCTAGGACTATCCTAAATAATTACTCCTCTGTGTGCACCCTCTAGATATTTGCAGACCGTTGATATGTGCTCCTTCCACTAACCTCACTTAGTTAAGCGATGGCCATTGATTCCTACCTTTTTAGTTTTTCCTACTGCGTCAGTCATCCAGCTGCCTAATAATTTTTGTTCCTTTTTAACTGAACACTATCCAATTTGTCTGAGAATGAAGCTAAGAAAGGACTTGGCGCTAAGGCAGTTCAGAAAAAAAATCCTTTAAATAGGTTAATATATATATGGAACAAAGACCAATAGAAGCTGAAACTGTGAATATTTAAAAAAAATAGACCTGCAACTGGAAGGGAAAAGTACTGTATGGTACAAATTCAAAAATGATATATGAAGAGCTCTAGGTTGGCTATCTGCCTCTTTCCATCCCCAAAATGTTGCTAAATTACCATATGTGCATTAAAGAATTTTCTGCCAGTAATATTTATACATTTCTCAAGCAGCTTTCTTTCCTTCCAGTCTGAAAATCAGACTTCCACCAGTTGTCTAGGTTCTTGATTTTTCACTGATTACTGAACTATAAATCATCTGCAGCTTTATTGGTCTTTAGGCTTTCTGAAATGAAAGTCAAGTTGTTTCCTTACACGTTTCTCCAAATTAGTTTGATTTGTCACTAACCTGCTAGAAGGCGCTTATTCCAGGAGACTTTAATATTCACTATCGTAACCTTGCATATTTTCCCTGCAGGAATTCTTAACAATTTTGAACTTGTTTCTCTTTCACTGCTTGTCCTCCACCCACTTCAGGCCATAACTACACAAAGGGGTGGATAGCACAAGAAACCTCTATTCTTCTTTGCAGCCCCATGCAGGGTCTAGGTGCAATTACACTCCATGTGTTCTCCTGAGCTCAGGAACTGAGCCCTGGTGTCATAGTCCTGCACGCACACCCAGCCAGAAGGGACCTTCTGCAGTCTTCCAGCAGGAGTAAACACACAGTGCTATTCTATGCACCAGGGAACTCTGGGCAGCACTGTGTTTCTCTTGAGCACAGTGCCTCAAAAAACTCCTGTTAGGGTGGTGTGGCTTCACACCACACTCAACACTGGTCTGTGTCCTAATGGCAGGATCTGGTCCTAACGGTTCGCATGTTCTTTGTTTCATTTATTCATTTGATGTACAGTCTTCTGGTTTCTCTGCATTTTCACTGCATGTTGATTTTCAGTCTACTCTCTTCATCCTCTAATCTGTGAGTATATGACTTCTTCAGTGCCAAATAAGGTGGCTCCATACTTCTTTATATGTTAGCCCAAACATGATCTGAAAAATTCATTTTTGCTTTTCTTTTGATAATGACTAATTTGTCCTTATGTCTGCTAATAATCAAGTTAAAGAAAATGTTGTAAATAGTTTCTGAATGGACATTTTGTTTAATTAGTACTTTATTCACCTTAGCATTAGTAGTAGTAATAGTAGTAGTATTGTTATTAGTATTTTTATTAAGGATTTGAAAAGGTAGAGCTGGCAGTAAACTGAAAGAGCAATGGAAAGTTGGTAGCTGAAATATCGTTTACATTCATATGGAAGGAAAGAATTTGGGCAGATGATCAAAAAAACCCACGACCACAGCTACAATTGTTCTTCATTGTAGGTGCCTAAATGTGTACTTCTGGGCCCTGTTACTGGGTATTGAGCTCTCTTGTGTTAAGGCAGCTTTTGGACACCAACCTTTCTGTTCATGACTATAGGTTTATGATCCGTAAGTACTTTCTCATTGTCACAGACTTCATTCCTGATTGCCTCCCTCCTTTATGCGTTTGCTCTTGTAATGGCCTGACATTTTTAATAGGCATTCAGTGCAACCCCAACAGCTTGCCTTTGAATTTAAAGCAAGAACACCCAGTCCTGGTTAAGGATGACCAACAACTTCATACTCTAATGTGCCTTCAAGAAGTTCCCTTAGGAGTGCAGTGTGGTCAAAAGATTTGACATAGAACATATTTTGCACTAACTACCAGACCAAAACACATTACAGAAAACATGCCTATTTATGTGATCTCTGGTGTTGCTGATTTTTTTCTTTGATTTATAAATGACTCCTTCCTATGTCATTAATGGTTATACTAAGGCCCCTGTCCTGCAAAGACTAAGCACGTGCTTAACTTTACAATCTGTTCTTACTGAGGTCAGAACTCAATGGGACTACACATAGTGCAAAAACCTTAGCATGTGTTTAGTGTTTGTAAGATTGGGGTTAAATCAAGATCACATAAAAATATAGTACACACTCAGATGACATTTGACTCAGTTTTCACATATACTGTTAGATGTGTTAGCATTGCAAACATTTATGTGACAGTAACGCTAGAGGTCCCAATTGCAATTGGTGTTCCCTTGTGCTAAAATGTTGTACAAACACATAGGAAAGCATGGTGCTTGGAACAAAAAGCTTGCTTATACGATTGTATTTTCCTTAGGGCTTCATTGTTAAAACACTTTTTTAAAAAGAAATTCAAATAGTATGGGCAAATTTTCAGGTCAAGTTAATCAAAAGTTTAATAGGTAGATTGAAAAGAGAAATACTTAAATGAATAAGTCATATTGGCATAAAAGACAAAATTAGATGCTCCCGAGTTTAAGGCTCGGGCCTGGGATTCAGAAAATGTGAGTTCAATTCTCAGCTCTGACACAGACTTCTTGTGTGACCTTAGCCGAGGTATTTAGTCACTCTGTGCCTTCCCTATCTGTACAAGGGGATAATACTTACTTACATCTTTTATGGTATGTATATACAGCACCGAGTGCAATAAGGCCCTGATCTGGGTTGGGTCAGTTAGGTGAAGCCATAATATAAATGATGGTAATAACGAAAGATAAATAGTTTCTGAATTGTTAGCCACTGTAGTTTTGTGGGGGTGTGGCTGTAAGAAATAAACTCTTTCCGTTTATTATAAAATAGGCCTATCATTATCTACATATTATTCTTTTGATAATTTTGAGCCCATTATTGGCAGGCTTGGTCTAACCAACCATATGTATAGAGGTGATGCAGAGAGATCTTTCTTTGCCTCTACAAATATTACACTTTCTTTCCAAATGGTCAGTTTGTTTGGCTGGTGCACAGTCCCAGCCACACATTTTTTCTAACATTAAATCCAGATCAAGTCACATTCTCCACTGATTGGATCTCATTGACTGGCTTGATCAACATTCTTCACTCCTGTTGAAAGTTGGCAGTTTGCACAGGAGCCGGTTTCTCTTCGTTCCTTCTTCAAGTGATGTAAACTTGACTGATCCGTTATCATTAGAAGATTATAGCAAAATGATATCAGTAGTATTTGGATTTAGAACTGTGGACTTTCTTTGTCTGATTTTTTTTTCAATTTAGAACGTGCAGTTCAGTTTCAATAGGTCTTAGTACATTCACAGCCTCCCAACTGTTGAAAACTCTGCTGCTTGCCTTCTCTTTGGACTAAGATTGATCAGCCATATTGTACAATTTGCATTGGCTCCCACTGAAGTTTATTATTAATATTCATGTTTTATTGCTCCTATGTAAAATTCTCCACTGTTTCGTTTCCTAGCTATGGGAACTATTGATGCTTATGCCATATTGTGAAATCTCTCTCCGAGAACTAAGAACATCTCTTGTATCCTGAGATTTAATTGGAAGGGATCAGACACCCAGGTGTCTTTTGTCTTTGTCACTGACTGACCCTTTGCCAGGAGATATTCAGCAACTGATTTCTCTTGCTGTGATTTCAAGTCTAGATGTATTAATGTAGCTTGGTGCAGTGGTTATAACATTTCCGTATAGCACATTGGGGAAATGTGTGAAGGGGCTATATCAGGGGTGGCCAAACTGTGGCTCGTGAGCTGCATGCAGCTCTTTTACAATTAAAGTGTGGCTCCTGGAGCCCCCCCCCGCATAATCCCATTCTCCGCCTACCAGACTAAGGGGGGGGAATTTGGGGCTTCTGCCCTGTGGTGGGGTATTGGGGTTAGGGGCTTCTTCCAGAAATGACTGGTGCCTGCTGAGAGGGGGGGCACAATTTAAAGGTTCAGCCCCCCCACCCGCAGTCACACCTCTCTTCTTTCCCTCAGCTGCCCCTCCCTTCAGTTCCAAGGTGTTAGCTCTGCATGGAGAGGTAGCTTTAGCTCCATGGGGAGAGGCAGCAGAAAACGTAGCGGCCCTCCCTGCAGCTGCTAGCTGTGTGCTGCTGCCTCTACTCAAGGCACAACCCCCAGCTTGCCGGCTCCAGCAGCTGCTGTGCAGGGAGGGTGCCCAACAGCATCCTGTGACTGAGCGTGACCAGCAAACCCTCGCAAAAATCTTCGGGGGGGGGGGGGAGAATGTAGCCCCACGTGTCCCCCTCACACATTGCCTCTGGCTTCAGCCCTGCGGGGTGGGAGGCGCCTGCCAGGGCTTCAGCCCTGCGGGATGGGAGGCATGCCCCAGCTCTGGAACTTCTGGAGATTGTCGTATGCGGCTCGGAGGGTCAGTAAATTTGGCCATCCCTGGGCTATATAAATGTACAGATTACAGGGGAGTGGATTAAATGGGATTGAATTTCTGGAGTGCACAGCATCACCTCGTACTGTGAGCTCCTGTACTGTGGTTAGAGCCCAGGCTGTATAGTATGAAATTTTTTTGTGTGATGTCCATTTAACCAATAAATCTGTCATCACTGACTGGTCTCCATTTCCTCTGAAATAAACAAATCACTTTTAGGTTCTTTGAAGTCGTCGACAACCAGGAAACCCAAAAGTCACTTTTGCTTCATCCAGTGAGATAAAGTAGTTAGTAAGTGGAAATGAGCTGCAACTGAAGGAGCCTCAGTGTGCTCACACCTGCTAGAATGTACAGTGGGTTTCCACACAGCAGGAATTCAAACAAACCTCAGATCATTGCATTCAGTGAAAGTGAGTTTGCCCAGCCAATAAAATGAATTGCAGGGCTCTTGGAAAGTACTTTAAAGAGCTAATTTCATAGGAACATAGGAAATTTGAAAACGGAAGGAATCCAGGGAGCTCATCTAGGTCTGTCTCATCTATTGAGTCACCGTATTTCTGTCTTCCAAATATTTCTATGATTCCCATTTTAAACCAAATAGTTGCTCCTATTTCTTTTCTTGGTATTTCCTTCCAAATAGTACTTCTCTGTGTAATAATAATTTCCGATAGTGGCAGGCACTTTCACATGTAAGTTTGAACAAGCTTTTTGAAACTAGCTAAGATTTCGTTTGCATTCACTGTTCATCAAAAAATTTGTGCAACTAACTAAGGTTTCCTCTTTATCTCTTCTCTAGTAAAGAATATTGATTGTTGAATGCCTCTTAAGTCCTTACGTCTGGTTTCTCTCTGCTGTACTTCTCCATTTCTTATAATATCCTTTTGAAAATAAGCTTATCAGACCCTTGCACAATGTTCTCAGAAAGATTCTTATTGCTAGAACTGTGTGATGCATTTTGCAGATTGAGTGAACTTCATTTTTTTCCTGGTTTTGCATAAAAGTGAATGAACAATGTCTGTGTTGACGTTTCACAAAATTTTTCCCATACATGATAGCCAGAGTTTTTTTCGTAGTGAAAGCTGATGTTTGATTTGTACAAATATCTGTGAACATGAAAAATGACTTGAAATTTCTCCTAGTAAAGGAGAATTTAAAAAACAAACGTAAAAATCAGTAATAATAATAAAAGAAAACTAGGCTTTCATTGCAAATGACTTATTAGTGGCAATGAGGCCCAATGAAGTTATAGCTTGCAAAGGGCCTCTCCAATGAAGCTCCTGATTGGGGGAGATGACCAGCCCCCACCTATTGGCTGGGAAGCTTCTTCTTAAACCAGAAAGAAGCACAGGAAATTGTCTGAGGAGCTAGAGGAATGTTTGGTTGTTTGCTACTATGTACCCTGCCTACTTGCATGATTCCTGAGCCCCATCTTCCTGTCTGTTCCCAGTTCCTGCTTTTCTGCCTCACTCCAGGTCCCTGTTCTTATGCCCCACTGCTGACTCCACCTTTCACCCCTGGCTTGGCACCTGACTCTGGCTCTGGGTCCAGGATCCTGACTCTGTTAGGTCGGACTCCCATGCTTCAGTCCATACATACACTTGCCTATTAAATGTGCCCATTTCCCACCCCTACTAACCAGTTCAATACTCCTCAACTGTGCATAGGTGATACATATCTGCTGCTACTGTCTTGGGCCAGTTCGTATAGGTATGGATGCTAAATGTGTGCTGGCAGACTAGCTGCTCCTCAGGGATTCTTTGACTGTGTGGCTATTTCCTCCCCAAATGTCACCCCAAATTCTTTGTCCTTTAGGTGTTGGCCTTATGTACCTGTTAATAAGGCCCTGATGATTCTCCAGACAGCAAATAAAAGAATAATTTTGTGCTTTATCATAAAAAGAAACTAGATTTTCTTTCCTTCTTTATGGATAAACTAGAATGTGGCACCACATTTCATAGTAGTGAATTCCATATTCTCTAGGTATAAAATTGATGTACTAGTGAAGGGGGAAAAAACCACATTAGACGTAAAAATAGATCCAGGGTAAGATGATATAAAACCAACTCATAAGAGTGCTGCAAAAACTGAGGAATGTTCTACAGTGCTCAGACCAAGCTCGGAAAACTTTTGTAAAAGCTTGAAATAACTTGGGGCTCGAGTCAACAATATATATTGCGTGGCTTTCATTTAACCATCTTTAACAGTGTTTTTTCAATGTGAGAACAAAAATGAGAAAAAGCAAGGCATGCCTCTACCCATATGCATGAGATTTTAGTACCTACAGAATACACCACTTGCCCACTGACCAATCAGAACATTTGGACTACTTTCAGGGGTGAAAGTAACTGCAGCAACTTACCGGTACAGGGCTGGGCTGGGCTGGGGCCTGCTCTGGCCCCCGGAAGGGGCGGACCTTGTGCGGAAGAGGCAGGGCTGGGGGGTCAGAGCCAGCCCCAGCGCGCCCTGTATCGGTAAGTGTTTCCCCTCTCCTCTCTCCCCACCCCTCCACCCCCGCTGGGTAGCAGCGGCAGCCAGGGGTCCGGCGGCGGTTTAAAGGGCCCAGGGCAGTAGCGGTGGCTGGAGCACCGTCCCAGGAACCCTGCTGCTGGAGACCTGGGGAAGCGGCAGCGGGGCTCCGGCAGCTATTAAAAGGGCCCAGGGCTCGGCTGACGCTACTGCCCTGGGCCCTTTAAATCGCTGCCCCAGCCCCGCCGCCACTACCCCAGGGCTCCGGCAGCAATTTAAAGGGCCCAGTGTTCCAGCTGCTGCTGGGCGCCCTAGGCCCTTTAAATTGCACCTGGGGAAGCCGATCCGCCCCGGTGTGGCGCACCGGCTACTTTCACCTCTGACTACTTCCCAGTTGTAATATTCACCCAAGAATCTTTTCTAAAAATGAATACTTACATGCTTTGAATAAGATTCCAGTAGTGTAGAGGTGATTTTGGAAGTGCAGTGGCTCCAAGCCCACCTGCTGCAATATTTTTAAAAGGACAGTGAGGAGTGACATTGTTTGGGTGGAGGTTCAGGCTTGCATGGGCCCTAATGGATCTAGAGGCACAACCTTGGCATCGAGAGGTTTATTCAGTTTATACAGTAATTATCCAGTTTATACAAAAAGAACAAGGAGTACTTGTGGCACCTTAGAGACTAACAAATTTATTTGAGCATAAGTCTCTAAGGGTACGTCTATACTTACGCGTCTGTCGAACGCGTCGGATCGATGTTCTGGGTTCGATTTATCGCGTCTTGTCAAGACGCGATAAATCGAACCAGGAAGTGCTCCGTTGTCGACGCTGGTACTCCAGCTCGACGAACGGAGTAGGCGGAGTCGACGGGGGAGCCTGCGCGCCACGTGTGGACCCCGGGTAAGTGCTTTTTCATTCGAACTAAGGTACTGCGACTTCAGCTACGTTATTCACGTAGCTGAAGTTGCGTACCTTAGTTCGATAGGGGGGGGTAGTGTAGACCTAGCCTAAGATGCCACAAGTACTCCTCGTTCTTTTTGCTGATACCGACTGACACGGCTACCACTCTGAGACAGTTTATACAGTTATATGGTAATTATACAGTTTATACAGTAATTCAGTTCATTCAGTTTATACAGTATTCATAGAATCATAGAATCTCAGGGTTGGAAGGGACCTCAGGAGGTCATCTAGTCCAGCCCCCTGCTCAAAGCAGGACCAACCCCAACTAGATCATCCCAGCCAGGGCTTTGTCAAGCCTGACCTTAAAAACCTCGTAGGAAGGAGAGTCCACCACCTCCCTAGGTAACCCATTCCAGTGCTTCACCACCCTACTAGTGAAAAAGTTTTTCCTAATATCCAACCTAAACCTCCCCCTCTGCAACTTGAGACCATTACTCCTTGTTCTGTCATCTTCTACCACTGAGAACAGTCTAGATCCATCCTCTTTGGAACCCCCTTTCAGGTAGCTGAAAGCAGCTATCAAATCCCCCCTCATTCTTCTCTTCTGCAGGCTAAACAATCCCAGTTCCCTCAGCCTCTCCTCATAAGTCATGTGCTCCAGCCCCCTAATCATTTTTGTTGCCCTCCGCTGGACTCTTTCCAATTTATCCACATCCTTCTTGTAGTGTGGGGCCCAAAACTGGACACAGTACTCCAAATGAGGCCTCACCAGTGCCGAATAGAGCGGAATAATCACGTCCCTCGATCTGCTGGAAATGCCCCTACTTATGCAGCCCAAGATGCCGTTAGCCTTCTTGGCAACAAGGGCACACTGTTGACTCCTATTCAGCTTTTCGTCCACTGTAACCCCTAGGTCCTTTTCTGCAGAACTGCTGCCCAGCCATTCGGTCCCTAGTCTATAGCAGTGCATGGGATTCTTCCGTCCTAAGTGCAGGACTCTGCACTTGTCCTTGTTGAACCTCATCATATTTCTTTTGGCCCAATCCTCTAATTTGTCTAGGTCCCTCTGTATCCTATCCCTATCCTCTAGTGTATCAACCACTCCTCCCAGTTTAGTGTCATCTGCAAACTTGCTAAAGGTGTAGTCCACACCATCCTCCAGATCGTTGATGAAGATATTGAACAAAACCGGCCCCAGCACCGACCCTTGGGGCACTCCACTTGATACCGGCTGCCAACTAGACATGGAGCCATTGATCACTACCCGTTGAGCGCGACCATCCAGCCAGTTTTCTGTCCACCTTACCGTCCATTCATCCAGCCCATACTTCTTTAACTTGCTGGCTAGAACACTGTGGGAGACTATATCAAAAGCTTTTCTAAAGTTAAGAAATAGCACATCCACTGCTTTCCCCTCATCCACAGAGCCAGTTATCTCATCATAGAAGGCAATTAGGTTAGTCAGGCATGACTTGCCTTTGGTGAATCCATGCTGACTGTTCCTGATCACTTTCCCCTCCTTTAAGTGGTTCAGAATTGATTCCTTGAGGACCTGTTCCATGATTTTTCCAGGGACTGAGGTGAGACTGACTGGCCTGTAGTTCCCCGGATCTTCCTTCTTCCCTTTTTTAAAGATTGGCGCTACATTAGCTTTTTTCCAGTCATCCGGGACCTCCCCCGATTGCCATGATTTGTCAAAGATAATGGCCAATGGCTCTGCAATCACATCAGCCAACTCCTTTAGCACCCTCGGATGCAGTGCATCCGGCCCCATGGACTTGTGCTCGTCCAGCTTTTCTAAATAGTCCCGAACTACTACTTTCTCCACAGAGGGCTGGTCACCTCCTCCCCATACCGTGCTGCGGAGTGCAGCCGCCTGGGAGCTGACCTTGTCTGTGAAGACAGGCAAAAAAAGCATTGAGTACACTAGCTTTCTCCACATCCTCTGTCACTAGGTTCCCTCCCTCATTCAGCAAGGGGCCCACACTTTCCTTGACTTTCTTCTTGTTGCTCACATACCTGAAGAAACCCTTCTTGTTACTCCTAACATCTCCGGCTAGCTGCAACTCCAAGTGTGATTTGGCCTTCCTAATTTCACTCACTTTCTGTATATTCAGTTTATACAGAATGAAATGGTGGGAGTAAGGAGAGAGATGAAGATACAAAGCTGAATTTGCAGATAGTTTTAAATTTAAAATCCAGGTGGTTGGAATGTAAGTGGGAAGACTTGAGGAAACGAATGACAACTGGGACAATCTGGTAACACGTGATGTCTTTCTCTTGCTGCTTTCTGTTAGATATTTATTTTTTATTCTTTTCTTTTCCCCCCACCTTAGGTCAAATGATTCGGCTCTTCTCTATCATACTTGCACTGCCCACGGCCTGAACCAGCTCTTTCCATGTAAAACTTTAGCCAGCAATTAATAAATGATCGCTGAGTAGTATACCTATGGGAAAGTAACTTTGCTCATGCATATGAATTTTCCCACCATCTCATTACTTGGCATCTGTGTGGCCTTCTGAATCAATCAGCAGGGTTTTCAAAAGCTATTTTGACTACTTTTAAATGTGCTAAAAATAAATGTGGAAGGAACAAAGAAATCTAAATAAGCACAGGTGTACCTTTCAGGAAGTATGAAAAAAATCTCTTC
Source organism: Chelydra serpentina (assembly GCA_037349315.1). Classification (NCBI taxonomy): domain Eukaryota; kingdom Metazoa; phylum Chordata; order Testudines; family Chelydridae; genus Chelydra; species Chelydra serpentina. The sequence goes on from JBAIAC010000048.1 coordinate 27,564,644, forward strand.
GGGGATCTTGAGCTATGTCCTTAGATGATTTATTTGTGTAACTGCTAGATCACCTCATTACAGGAAGGAAGAAAAATTGTAGGCTATTAAACACTTAGCTCTACGTTTTATGAATTTTGTGGGGTTTTAGGCATATGATGACTGTTAGTATATAGGTCTGTTTGTTAGCCTGGGTTAGAATTTTTGGTTTGACTTTTTGATACTCTTATATCCTATACTAATACGTGTAAACAAAGGACAAAGACTGTGTGTGTTGCTCCTGCCTCATCAGATGGATTTGTTAGTACAATGGGAACAGATAAGAACTGTTAAAGTGTTACTTGGTAAGAATGCCTCAACCCCTATCTCAAAGTCAAGCAACCAATTGGGAGGGGCAAAGGGTGCTTGGGGAGGAGAAGGTATAAAACATTAAAAGACCAAAGAAATGCCTGTCTCTGACCACAGCACAACCTCACTCTTTACCCCTCCCATGGGATACAAAAGAGGAGGGATGAAGACCCCAACTCATGACCCTCTGAAAGGGAACATGACCATAAGTTGTAAGGGGTGTGACTAGGGGCATACATTGCGGGTATATCTGGGTCTGCTAAAAAGGAGGAGGGGGGAATGGGAAATGAGAATAGGGAATGGGGAATGGGGACATAGAATCATAGAATCATAGAATCTCAGGGTTGGAAGGGACCTCAGGAGGTCATCTAGTCCAACCCCCTGCTCAAAGCAGGACCAACGCCAACTAGATCATCCCAGCCAGGGCTTTGTCAAGCCTGACCTTAAAAACCTCGTAGGAAGGAGATTCCACCACATCCCTAGGTAACCCATTCCAGTGCTTCACCACCCTACTAGTGAAAAAGTTTTTCCTAATATCCAACCTAAACCTCCCCCTCTGCAACTTGAGACCATTACTCCTTGTTCTGTCATCTTCTACCACTGAGAACAGTCTAGATCCATCCTCTTTGGAACCCCCTTTTAGGTAGTTGAAAGCAGCTATCAAATCCCCCCTCACTCTTCTCTTCTGCAGGCTAAACAATCCCAGTTCCCTCAGCCTCTCCTCATAAGTCATGTGCTCCAGCCCCCTAATCATTTTTGTTGCCCTCCGTTGGACTCTTTCCAATTTATCCACATCCTTTTTGTAGTGTGGGGCCCAAAACTGGACACAGTACTCCAAATGAGGCCAATAGGCAAGGCTCTGTGGTGTCAGAGCTGGGAAGGGGGACATGGGGTAAATGCTCTGCAGCATAAGAGCTGGGAATGGAACACTGGGAAACAGACTCTGCCGGCATGTAGAGCTATGGATATGTTTGGTTAGAACTAACCCCAATAAACATTGCACTGCCTGCACTTCGGACTTCTGGTCTTCTGCTTTCTGTCTGCGTGACAAGAACCAGAGGAGGAGGTGAAAGGAAAGCCCTCTAACAATGACTATCAAGAAACTTTCACAATTTTAAATCTTCCATAACACTGAACATCCCAGGGTTCATTTTAACCACTGATTGACTTAGCTGAGTAGCTCTAAAGTTGTATGCGGTGGTGTTGTAGCTGTGTCGGTCCCAGGATATTAGAGAGACAGGGTGGGTAAGGTAATATCTTTTATTGGACCAACTTAGGTTGGTGAGAGAGACAAGCTTTCCAGCTTATACTGAAAGAGAGCTTTGTGCAAGCTTGAAAGCTTGTCTTTATCACCAACCAAAGTTAGTCCAATAAAATATATTACCTCACCCACCTTGTCTCTGTAAAATTTCTGAAGTTATAAACAGTGCATCAGGGGAAAATTCACTTAATTTTCAGATCAAACATCTATCTATGTAGTGTTGTGGACTAGTGCTGAGGAGGGATCAGCAAACCATTCAAATAATACTAGAACATGCATCCTTGTACCTTGAACCGTATTTAGAACCAGTCTGTTTACACAGGTTGAAAATGTCCAGCCAGGTCTGGAACTGGAGTCTGAAAATACTGTGAGAGAGAGGCTGATCTAACCATATATACAACATACAGCATAAATACCGGAAATCTTATTAGAAATGTTTTTTTGGGTGAGGACTAGACCAGCCATGCAGACTTAACAGGCCTGGCTGGGTGAATTAGAGAATCTTCGGGTAAGCATCTGAGCTTTTCGGATGCTGTTCAGAGCAAACCTGATATTCAGACATTTTGAGATTGATTCATTGTTTCTATTAATAGAACTTAACTCAACTGCCATCCACATGGTGGTGACAATGTAACTTCAAAGTTATCTTGTGTAAGCAGGTTCTGAATCGCCTGTCGGCAGGCAGGATTGAACCTGGGACCTCTGGAGCTTAGTGCACGAGCCTCTACCGCATGAACTAAAAGCCATATGGCTGTTAGCTAAGGCTCTAGAGCAAACTCATTAATCTCTCTCTCTCTAAGTGGTCTCAGTGCCACTAGATGGGACAGAACACCACACCCAGGAGGTGTGTGGATTACACTTGGAATAAGTCAAAAGATGTCATGATCCTTAGTTATATTATCTATTTATATGGCACTGCTCCTGTACTATTTGAGCACTAAGAATATAAATATAGAAATAACAATAACAATCTCTTTCTCTGATTGTGTTCTTTCACAGCCTGCAGGAGAAATGGTTTGACTAGTTTATAAACTTTTTTTTTCTTTAAAAGCGGCAAAGAGTCCTGTAGCACCTTATAGACTAACAGAGACGTATTGGAGCATAAGCTTTCATGGGTGAATACCCACTTCTTCAGATGCATGTTGTGGAAATTTTCTTTTTTTCTTGTTTGTGGTGTGTGTATAAAACTTACTGAGGGCAAGTTAAGTTGGAGAAATTAGTTTTACATTTAGTTCGGAAAGCGGTGAGCTCTGTGGTGGTCAAATGCAGCTTGTGTGAAAGTTCTGTCTTCTGCATTCATGAGCCTCATGTGTTATTCAATAGTTTAATTGTTATAATGGAACGTTGTTGTGGGAGGGAGAGACTATTTGTCAGGTAGATAGGGCTAGGTCTGTGGAGGGTTTTAAGATACCAGAACAGAGACCTTGAATAGACTCATTCACTGGGGAGCCAATTCAGAGAGCAGAATGGTGATATGTTCATGATGATCTTTGTTGCTAGATGGACTACTTCTGTGCTTTGTTCTAGATAGTTTTTGTGGCTTTGTTCCTAGCTACGAGTTGCACTCAGTCAAACCTAGAGGTCATGAATGTGTGGACTACCAATGCCAGGTCTGTGCCCAATAAAATGGGCACAGACATGTTTACCACCATGGGTATTTGGACAACCAATAATACCGAGGAGTCTAAAAGGATCCCAAGGGCTGTACTCTGGCTTAACTATCTGAGGGCAGATGCCTTTGATAGTGGGGGAAGTTACAGGGGAGGCAGGTTCTTTAAAGTGCTTCCTTCTTCGTGCCAGCAACATTCACTTGTGCCTAGGTTCAGTTTTCACCAGCTGCTCTTTCTCCGGGTGCTGATTTCTGCTTGGCAGAAAAAGCTGGAAGATGGCACTGCTTGTTTCATGTTGATGAAAGCAGTTGAAGAGCTAAGTATTATTTGTGGAGCTCCAGCCTGTGTGGTCTCATCAGCTATCCCAATGGCTTCACAGAAATGTTAAATGATATGTGGGAGATATGGTGGGTCTTGTGGGAATCAACAACTGAGGGCTTTGGAGGTGGAGAAACACTTATTTAAAATGACCCACAAGATTTGACCTGAGCAGGGGAGGACCTGACCCATTTCTGAGTGTTTCCATTTACCCAGCAGCTTCTTGGAGACAGGTCAGGTACATTTGATCAAGGGTATCAAATGTTACAGAGAGGTCCAGCAGGATGAATGTGGATATTTTTTCCTTGTCAATGGAAAAGAGATCGTTCGTCAGAATAACAAGTGCACTCTCAGTATGCCCAGAACTGAATCCAGACTGAGAAGGATCCAGAATACTGGCAGATAACAGGCGACTGGAGATTGCTTCTTATTAGAAAAGGGAGGTTATGCACTGTGTGGGAGTTCTCTGAGCTCTCCTTGTCCCTCTGTTCTCTTTCCCCTCCCCCTACACAGAGCAAGCGAGCGCTGCATGGCTGTGCAAGGGCTACACACAATCTAGCCCATATAAGTGGAAAGTATTATTCATTGTAACTAGGTTTCAGAAATATGGTTAAAATATATAAAATCCCACTAAAAAAGAAAAATAAGAACATGCTTTATAAAATACTCACTACAGTTTCTTTTCTGCCTCAGTTTTTAAAATGGTTTACTTGCTAAATATCTCCTGGCCATACTGGGGGCTTCAAAAAGGGCCATTTTTTGTATCTGCTCCGAGGAAAAGAGTAACCTAAACATTGAGAAACAATTGTATTAGTAAAAAAAGAAACATTTCAAAAAACATGATCAAAAAAAGATCAGTTATAGCCCTGCACTTTCAATTATGCTTTTATGAGTTGAGAAAGTGTTTCCAGTCTAAGCCCCAATTTTTAATGACTTGGCACTTCTGTTCCTAGTAAATACACTTCTTTTGGTCAATCAAATTTCGAAGTAGGAAAAAGAACTCAAAAATGGTAAAAAGATATCTTTATTAAAATGAGGAGGCCACATCCCCAATGCTATAAATCAGTTCATCAGCACTGACTTTAATAGATCTATGCTAATTATGCCAACTGAGGGTCTAGACCAGTGTTTTCAGATTTTGAAAGAAATGTAAGAAATTTTGGATGATTGTTGAGCTTAATGGGCCTGATCCTCAATTGGTGTAAATTAGTGTTGCACTTCTAAAATCAATGTAGTGTCACTGATTTACACCAGTTGAGGATCTGGCCCAACATGTGTTGTTTTTTTTGGTCTTACTTGCCGTTTTCTTCCCCATCTCATTCCAGCCTACAAATGAAAACCCATCTTCGCTCCCCTGCTTATCACTCTTCTTTTCTTCTCTACTTGTGGGCTAAATAGTACTTCTAAGGCGTAACCCTGCCTGGGGGATTTCAGAGTCTCAGCACGCCAGGAGAAACACCCAGAAATATTTTGCCTTAGAGAGAACGACAGCAGCTACTGCTTCTTTTCTTTGTGATGTGCAGCTTGCTGCTGGCCTGGTCCATGGGCCAGTGCAGAGCAGGGATGTCGTTCATGTCACTACCTTGGCCTCCCATCTACGTCCTTTGTACAAGTGAAGAAAGTTCCTAGCACCCCCTGTCATCCCCTCTTTGCACATCCACAGATGGGCTATGCACAACGTGGCCTTCACTTATTATTTCTGTAACTTCATTATTTAAATATGAAAAGCATTTTGTGATATAGTTTGTATGCATTGTATCCATACAGTTTGTGCTGTATTTAGAGTCTTTGGTCCATTCCTGCAAACCTTACTCATGTGAACAGCCCTTACTTAAAGTGAGAATTCCCATTGTCTCCAATGGGCTAAATTACAAGAGTGTGACCACTCACATGAGTGAGGCTTTGAAGGACTGGACACTTTGCTATCCTTCAAATCTTTCCTTAAAACCGACTTCTGCTGTGAGGCCTATACGGCACACAACAGTGACAGGGCAGATGGTAAGCAGTGAACCCAGCACATGTCATTTATTCTAATCCTCTGATTGTTATCTTTTGCACCCCCTCTCTGTCTCCAGCTCTTGCCTCTCATTTTATTCTTAGAGTGTAAGCTGTCTGAGGCAGGGACCATCTTTTGTTGTATGTGTGTATGTGCCTAGTATAATGGGCTGGGGCCTCTAGGCAATATTGCTATACAAATAAATAATAATGTATTACTAAGTAGCTCAGCCACATTCCAGTTAAGAATAGCTCTCTCCATTTCAATGGAAGCTTTTTTTTTTTACTATTGGATACAGGCACTAAATGTTGACTCGCTATATATGTTTGTACTTAGTCAAGCTACTTAGCTATGCAAGGCTTCTTGTCAATAGTCAGTCAATGTAGATATTTTAATCCCAGCCTATCTCTAGTTAATATCATAATATAATTATTATTCCCATTTAGGATAAAAAGAATATAAGGCCAAATCCTGATTACTCACAGGCCATTACGCACTGCCATTGAGTTTAATGGGTCTGTTTGCATGAGAGGGATGATCAGAACTTGAGCTATAAATTGTATGCTGTATTATTTTATATTTTAGACTCTTTTCTGTCCTTTCATATCTCTTGATAAAGTAAGATTAGAAGACTATATCAGATCAAATGCTTATCCCAGCGTTTTTAAAAAGAGCACTCTATAAAACCCCACCATTTGTCCACTAATCTAAATGAACCATTCTATCCCAAAGTGGGTTAGCACCAGATGTCTTTAAAATAAACAAACAAACCCGCTCCCCCGCACAAAAACACTGCCAAATCCATGATATTTTTTTATTTCCCTAAGCAATGTGGTGAAACACCGTGAAATACAAATCTTTGCAGATCTGAGTGGGTGTGGGGTGTTGGGAAATCTGCTTCCTACACAGAGAATAGTGACAAACTGGGTGTAGCTTCCAGAATGAGAAGGATTTGTTTCACTCGATATGACATGTTTGTTAAGAAAAAACAATTACAATGTAAAATGTTCGTTTTCAGGAAGCTGTGTTCACCAGTTGCATCATGATGAAACAAACTGTATTGGAAGTAAAACCAGATATGACAGAATTAGCTCAGTACTAATTTAAAGTCATTTTGTATACAATATGGTAATTAAATCTACTGTAACAAATGTGGACCTTTTCAGTTACTCAGTCACCTATTCTGAATGACCTGCGTACTCTTGTTGGTGAGCAGTTATTCACGCATATAGTCCTGTTATATTAACGTTTAGGATACAGTGCCCAGTCGAGTCTTTGGGCCTACTTTTCAGCCTCACCTTCCTTATTTTTCAAATTTTGCACCTGCAGTTGTTACATGTAGGTTGCTTAGAGCTTTAGATAACTGATTGGGGGAGTTTTGGGGGAGGGATAGCTCAGTGGTTTGAGCATTGGCCTGCTAAACCCAGGGTTTGTGAGTTCAATCCTTGAGGGGGCCATTTAGGGATCTGGGGCAAAAATTGGGGATTGGCCCTGCTTTGAGCAGGGGGTTGGACTAGATGACCTTCTAAGGTCCCTTCCAACCCTGATATTCTATGATTCTATGATTACACCCACAAATTGGCTACTTAGCTTTTTAAGGGCCTGATCTTGCATCATCAAAGTCAATAAAAATCAATTTAATTTTTTTTATTATTTTCATATAAAACAAAATAAGATTAGAACATTTGCAGTTATTATTTCATAACCCTACACTAATTGTACTCTTTCACTTCAGAGCTAGACAACCAGCAGGCTCAGAGAGGATTAGTGTTGCAACCAATTTTAATCCCAAAACAGTTCTGCCCACTGATTTGACCAATGACATAATTCTCAGCATTGGTAGACATTCATCTACCTTGAAAAGTGACTCAAGTTAATGTTTGTCTACACTCACTCACTCACTCACTCTCACTCTCTTACTCTTTTTACATATTGTGTCAATGATGAGAAATAAACTGAGTTCAATATTTGTTTTAAATTGGAGATTTGAGGCTATGGAAAAATCTAATGTTCTTTTAAAAAAGAATGGGGAACACTTCCTTTAACTGATGTTCTCAGTCATAAATGCTATAATACCAGAATAGATTAACTGTTTACTCAAACGCATGTTTATATCTGAAAAAGAGATGTTGCTACATATTTTCAGTGCCCCAGAGGCCTATAATTCCTGTGAAAAAACTCTGTAACAATGTAAAACAACCCAGTACAATCTTTCAACAAGTACCATTTTTTTAGAAAGAGCAAGCTATATCAGAGTCAAACTATGTTCAATCCAAGGTCTAAAAGAAATCTAAACCCCAGTTGCTTTTGTTTTACTTCCTTGGGTGTCTCGGGGGACTGAACAAATGAAAGAAATAGACACAGGTTTTGCTAGTTGTACAAGTAATATAATGTCAGGCTTCTAGCATCAAGCAGCTGAATCTAAGGAGAATTCTATAATGTTTTTAAGTAACATTCCTAATTTTGATCATTAATACTGGGCACTGTCAGTAATTCATCATCACTTCCCCACTTATCTTTAGGTCCATCTAAAGGTGCACCAATAACATTAATGAGGACCATTTCCAGCAGTAGCCTAATGCAGAGTAGATTTTATTTAAATCAAATTGATTTAAATCATGATTTAAATCACTAGTCAGGTAGACTCAATTTAACTGTGGTTTTCTACATTAAAAATGTTATGTTGGTTGTTATAACCTTAATACATATTCTTCACAACTCAGAGTTTGTTGAAGGTTTCATTTTTAGAAGGTACACACTATACATTTTTAAAGTGATTTATTTTGAAAACTTTTTAGATTAGTTTTACAGCTATATCAGAAAATGGATGATTGGTTATTTCATTTACCAAAGGTAATTGAAGCAGATATTTACGAAGTCATTGGGAGGTGAACTATCTCCAATTCAACAGACTAATCATTAATATTTGGAGGATTTTCTTGACAAGCTGTTTTAGGAGGAGAACAATCACCATAAAGACATTTAAATTGTTTTATTTAACTAAAACAACAACGTTATGTATTCTGGATTTTTTTTTCTACAATAGTGAACATATAATATTTTAACAAAAGAAGCATATGTCCCTGCATATGTTCCTCGCTTCTCACATTTATCTCCAGACTTCTTCTCCTTGTCCAGATCTATTCCGCCCCCAACAATCTTCTATTCATGGAACCTTTTGAAACTTTGCACTTTTACAGAGAGGTAAGGAATTGACTCTGTGCACACAAATTTCCAGAGGGACAGTAGAGTTGAGGTCTGTTAGTTCTCACCTCTATATGTTATTTATTTATTGAAAACATTTTTTGTTGTTAACAAGCGTGTTACCTCTGGAGACACAAATCCACAGTTTGAGTACAGCAAAACTAAGCATCTCTGATGGTATCTTCTAGACTGAGCACTGAGTCCCATTGGGTAGACAGAAAGATTAACCTAAATAATCTATACAGAAGCCTGTGGAACCCCATAAGATTGGATCCCTAATCCATGAACTATAGGAACTCATTTACAAAACTTTTCTTAAACATTACATGAATATATTGTCTCACACTATAGAATTAGAATTTATAATCCCTATTCCATGATGAGATATCTTTGAGCTATAGTGTATCTTAATTAAAACTATCTTTAGATAGGTTTTTTCTTTTAAAAAAAATCCAATTTTTATTTTTAAATCATTGATTTTTATCCACTCTGGCCTAATGTGATACCACCAGCTAGTCTCCGATTTGGTTTGGACTCATGACTGTTTCATCCTATACCAGTGCAATATGCCAATGTCATAAGGCTGGATGACCAGGAGAGAGAGAGAGTGCACCATTCACAGGTTTATCCTTTACTTTGGCATGAAGGTACTGTAGATCAGGAAGTAAAAAGTACTAGGCCAATGAACTACATTATTCTTTCATGTTAGCTTTGTTCTTCTGTGGATGAAAATTTTGGGGTGAGGATCTTAAACAGTTCCTAAATTACCACTAAGATAAATCAAAGCCACAAAGCTTAAAAATAAATGACATACAGGAAAATATTATATAATCAACTGTTTTAATTGGGTGGGAGCTTCATTGCTGTGGTGATTTAAAAGTGGGCTGGACAAAGCTCTATATTGTAAGAAACAATCCTATTAGATCTTTCATCTCTAACACGTATGATTCATTGTATTTCCAAGATGGTAAGTTGTATACCCCTATCTCACCAACTACTATGCTGTGGTAGTATTTTCCCATAGTGCTGAATCCTCATGCTTTTGATTTTGAATCTTTAGTTTTGGAACCACTGTATAATCTTTCAGAGCAGGATGCAACTTAAAAGAGAAAGGGCCATAGAGTTGCTGATAATATTTGATAAGTTTTCACAGCAGCCTCAGTTTTATGTCCTTTAGGGAACAATATCCTACATTGTCAGCAGATGGGCTAGATGATCTTACAGGTCTTTTTCTCTAACTTCTGGGATTCTATGTACTAAGGTAAAAAGTCTTCCTTTTTTTCCAGAGCAAGGGGGCCCCAGATTTAAAAAAAATAATAATATAGGTTTTTTTTGCATATGGAAGGAAGAGCAAAGAAATAAAATCCTGTTATTATTTTCTCTCACAGAAAGTCACAAGAGGTGCTGAACTTCAGAGTCAAATTTGAAGGCAGACTTATTCCTAACTTGCCAGCCAGCCATCCCTACAGGGAGCCCCTCAGAAATTAGAATTTTGGGGGTTGAACTGGATTGTTTTTAGTGAAGAATTAAATTCCCCCTGTGCTTTTGTTTCCAATATTTAAGTCTAATATGGAGAGAAATCAAAGAATGCCTTCACAACTCATGTATTACATAATGTAACCTTTCATTTCAGTGGTAGCAGGATATGTACAGAACATTATAGGCAGGAACAGTTTTCTTATACTAACTTAACAATTTACTTCTGCTAGACTTCTGAATTTAAAGTGAACACATTTAAAGGAAGAATAGCAAATGCTGTCCAGGATTGTTAAATTATATAGGATTTACTATATTTGACTGTGCTGTCAGGATACATCACTAACACATTACATTACCAGAAAGATTGGCCTTCCTACTGCAGCCTAGATACTGTATGCTGCTAGAATGGTACAGAGGAAGTGTCAGACTATATTACTTAACATTCACATGCCAAATGGAATCTAATGGATAAATAAATATCTTTGGGAAAAGAGAGTTAGATTTTACTTTCATATTAATACTGAGACCATGGAAAGACTTTCTGTTACTACAAAAGAGCTGGAAATAAAGCTGTAGATGAAACAGCCCTTCTATTTGATTTAAAGACTTCAGATGTAGTCTAATTGTTACACATTCTGAGGTTTTTGTTTCCCGCATATGTTCGATATCAAAGGGTCCTTTTGAGGACTGATCCTGCAAAACTGTTACACAAGTGCCTTTGTGTGTAAAGAATCAGGTCCTTATTATTGTTCTTTCTGTTTTATAAAATTAGGAACACATTAAGTAGTAATAAAGGTGAGAGTCTGTCTTTCTGCCTAGTGACCTATTTTAGATCACTGAAGACAATCTTGGCCCCTGAGTCAGTTCATCTGTTAGATGACAGATACTGTGTAAATACAAATACATATGGTATAAATACTGCACTGAGAAGGTCAAATAATTATCAAATTATCATTAGTTATACTTGAATTTTTAGTTAGCATGAGCCTTTGCTCTTTGAGATGTATTGTGAAAATTTTATTGTATTATATTCTTAAAATAGGAAGTACTCTGAACAATTAAGCTGTGGCTTTTACTCAGATCAAAGTTGAAAGGCTTTTTTTATTGCACACTGCTGGTGATTTCAGTTATGACAAATTATGAGCATTCCTTGTATTACTAATCAAGGAGAAAAATTCACATAAAAATGAACTTCTGATTGTGAAGGTAATAAAATAGGCTTATTTTAGGAATATAGAAAATTTAAAGTTTCTTTTGAATGAGCACTATTAGTTTGAGTTCTTATCCTCTTCAGAATTTCTTTTACCCAAGGTTCTTTAAGAGAACTAATTTTTTTTAACGCCATAAGCCTTTTTTTGCCAACCTACACGCTGTATTTTTCAAACATCTGAAAAATTCTCTGGGTTTCTTTTCTAATGGATTCTGGCGTTGAGACTAATCATTAAAGAAAAAGAAAATGTGACCAGTCTTCAAGTATCAAGACATGCAACTTCGTGTCGAACAACTGATAATCAGGACACCCTGAAGTATTAATTTGACATCCATCAAACACTAACAGCTATTTTTAGAAGTTTTAAGTGAAAAACAAATGCCTTAATACTTAATAGTAAAACATTTTTCAGATGTTTAAACTATTGATATTTTATAACCCTTTTTATTTTGGGTTCCCCTAAAAGACAGGTAATTCCATTTATTTACATATGGGAAAGTACTTTTCACTGTTCCTTTTTTAAAATTATTTTTATGGTTAGTGTTACACTTCAGCACGAGGCTGTAAAAGTAAACTGTGAATGAAATAGTAGAATACACACATACGGGCAACCCCCATTGATTTTGAAAAGGAAAAACAGATAACGTCTGGGCATTTACTGAAGTACATTTATGAGCACAGCTGGCCTTTTTGGCTACATTTTATGCCTTCTAAGGGGTAGTAAGATTTACGAAACACGTGAATAAAACACATATGTGCACATACACATATGCACACAAATCTAGGGCATTCCGTGATAAACCAGAGAAGGGTTTCATTTTTGTCTAATGCCAAAATATGCTATTCCAATAGGTAGCCCAAATCTAACAAATGAAATCAGCAAGGCAGAAGATTAACGTGTGCTATTCACAAAGGGAGAAACAAGAGACTCGAGTCTAGACGATGAAACAGAACATGATTTTTGAATGCAGGATTAAGTTAGATACCGTATACACTTCTGAGGCAAGTTTCAGCCTTTTAAAAAATGCTTTAAAAACACTCACTTCAGGCAAACTGCTTACAACAAGAAAGGGGAATGGGCAGGCTAATGTCAAGTAGAAAGGTTGGATTCTAGATTCACTACAACAGCCGTTTTAAGAAGTTCCAACAAAATTTGTTCCATAATAAGTGGAAAATTTCTTTCTTTTTAGACAGTTTCACACATGGGGGAGGGGGGGGAAATTATATTTTAAAATGTCACCATGAAATGGTTTCCGGTTTCCTGTGGCTGCAAAGTAATTCTTAGAAAGAGTTAGACAAAGTGGAATTGTTGATACAAATTTCTGTTGTCCTTTGTGTAATGATATCTCAAGGACAGGCTTTTGCAAGACAGCAAATGAGGCAATAGGGAGCCCTAAAGAAACTCAAACCATGTTAAACTTTGTAAGGGTTTCACATTTTATTGCTAAGCGTAGAAAAATTAAAGCCTAGATTCTTTGGCTTATGTACAAGTTATTTATTTTTTGATCAAACGGGAGCTAATGCATTTACAATAAAAATAATAAAAAAGCAAACTTGAAAGTCAACAAGATCTAAACCTGTTAGAAATGTACATTTTTGAGGAAAACACTGTATAATAAGAGCCTAAAAAAATACCTATTTTAATCAACTCAAGACCACACTCATAGTCCTACAGAAAGCAAACCAGGGTTTGTAACAAACAGAGGACCAAATTTTACCTCTTACACTGGTGCAATTCAGGAATAGTTTCACTGAAGTTATTGGAATTGCTCCAGATTTACATCAGTGCAACTGAGAGCAGAATTCGGTCCATTTGCTGGAATTAGCAAATATGATATTGTTTTAAGTCTGCTTATTATGGTGTATATGCATTGTGTAGTACAATGTGGTGTATGAATGTGATCTAAAATTATTACAATAGGTATTCGCTTTCTTACTATCTTATTATACTACACCACCATACATTTATATACAGCACCTTACAATAAGAAAGAGGACACTACACTTTCAGTCTTGTTCTAAAGCTATTGACATTAGTAAGCTTAGAATCAGGTTGTTAGACACCAAACTTCCCCCCAACTTCCAAAAGATAGAAGTTCAGTTGTATGTGGAAAAGTGCAACCATGGGTAAATTTGCCACTTTGGCATTTGGAAACTGAATAATTGGGGTAAATGCATATATAAAGGATAGGTTACATGCACAGTTACCCAATTTGCACACACAATGGCACTGTAGATGCATGTGTTTTGAACCTGGACTATGAAAATCGCACCCAGTAGATCTGATATTTCCCAACTAACAGGGTTCAGCATGAGAGCTTTATGCCATTGGAAAATGGAGGTTCCTGGATTTTCAGTGAGTTACACAACACTTGCTTAAAGCCCCTTTATTTTTCAAGATACTGGAGTTTAAACTCTTGGCCTTATATACAGCAAGAGGGTAGGTTAGGTAATTTTTAGAGGTTTCTAAAATGGATTGGTCATAACTTCTCCCTTTTTCCAACTGTACTTTGGACTCTTAATAGTAAGGCAACCTGACTTCACAGATAAAATAATATTAAAAATAGTTCCAATAAAACTTGAAAAATGTCAGATTTTTTAATGTAAAATATATGGAATATGTGATGGGATGGTGGTGTATAAATGTTTACCGGCACTCATTTGGAATGACCTGCATAATTCACTTGTGGTTTCACCATTTGTGAGAATAAAATGCCCATCCAAAGTGCACGCTGATAAAATATTTTCTTTTCTCTGCACTGCCATGTATTCTATCTATACCTAATGTCATTCCTTGAGGAAATGTCAATTTCCTCTGTCTATACCTAATGTCAATCCTTGAGGGGGCCATTTAGGGATCTGGGGCAAAAATTGGGGATTGGTCCTGCTTTGAGCAGGGGGTTGGACTAGATGACCTCCTAAGGTCCCTTCCAACCCTGATATTCTATGATTCTATGATTCCATCAGGTGGAAGTCTGTGCAGAATTTTTTCCTACTCCCTGTCTTAATCTCTGTTATTGTTGCTGGCAATATATTAATTAATTGAAGCTACAAGAGAAATTCAGATTGCTTGAGTTTATATAAAATGAAATGATCTGAAATGTGTTTTTGGCTAGTACACAGAAGCTAATCTACCTACTCTTGTGGAAAAAAGTACATTATCATATAGCTCACTGACTGAAGTTATAAAATTTACAATATTTATAAAATGTATACAATACACTTTCTATTATGTGAACAGTTTAGGTCCCGTCCCTATGAAAAGAAAAATCTGTGGTCTTTTGTCAAACACAAGTCCCAGACCACAGCATATGTTGGCTGCTCAGTAGGATTTTTATCAGGACAAAGGTCTGTCTGCTGTGTGAGCCCAAAATGGAAAAAAATAAAACCCAGCTTTCCATCAGGGAGATGTGGAATTGCTGAGAGGAAGGAGCGATCTCGTAAACAAGTTCTATGCACGTACACTTTGTCCTCTTTCTAAACTGGGACCAGAGCTCTCCCTATGGTTCATAGTACCCTAGATTCTCCACGAGCCATGCTGGAGAAAAGTCTGACTCCCTAAATATACAGAGAGTGAGGCAGGATCCTTAGAGTGCTGGTATGGCTCCTGCAAAGAGAGATCTCATCAGATTTTTTTGCTCTGAAGACTAAAGGAGGTCACTCTCTTTCATCCATCTCCATTTCTGCACCTGCTGCATTTGTCTAGTGAGGTGTGGGTAATCTTTAGGGTCATTGTACCCCTCTTCATTTCTGATCTCCTTTCAAGGTGGAAAGAAAGTATCCCCTATGGATAGCAAACAGTCTTTTGTGTAGTCACTGTTTCTGCTGTCTGGTGATGGGACTCAGGGGTGCTCCACACCGTCCTGCATGCCATGAAGTTCAGCTTCTCATCAAAACTCTGCAGGAGCATAGGTTGTGGACAGGCCTGGAGACTAGTCAGTAGGACCATAACCTGGCCACAAACCCTGAGTAGATGGGTGCAGCCACTGCTATAGCTATGAGCTGCAGCAGTAGGGTAGCTGGATGGGTAACCTGTATCCTGCCTCTAAGCTTGGAGGTGAAGATTTAATGCAAGCCCATTTCCTACATACCAGCTGTCAAAGCGATGCATACACTAGAAGCCTCTGATCCTGCAGATAGTGAATTTCCTTTGCCCCATGGAGTCTCACTGATTTCAGTGGACCTTGATGGAGGGGCATAAGGATTTGCTCACACAGATCCCTTTTCAGTGTGTGTGTGTGTGTGTGTGTGTGTGTGTGTGTGTGTGTGTGTGTGTGTGTGTGTGTGTGTGTGTGTGTGTGTGTGTGTGTGTGTGTGTGTGTGTGTGTGTGAAATAAATAAAAACAATAAGAAATGCACGATTTGAACTGGTTCCAGAAATTCACCATAAGGGAAAATCAGTTTTAACCTTCATACTTTGCATAATGTAAACCTTAGAGTTTCAATAAACATAACCGAAAAATGCAAGTGTTGGTACAAAGAAGTATAAAACAGGATACAGTTATTGTGTTTGTATAGTTTACATCTTCCTTCATTCCCTTATGTTTTAGTTCTTTAAATAATTGAAAATACTATTTTAATTACCGTTTTCTCCCTTTAGAAATCTTTTTTGTTTATTCAGAGGAAACATCTGTAAAATACACCGTAATTTTGTTTTTAAGTAGGAAGCTGTTCCTAATAGAAAATGGTAAAGGGTTTGTATACTTTAAATTATTGTTTAAATCTTTCAACTTTATACTATATATTTTATAGAACTAGGTTATGTTATGTCATGTGTCTGTCTTGTGGAAGTCTTCCATGTGCAGCCTTTCATATGCACCTACGCAAATATTGGGGATTGGTCCTGCTTTGAGCAGGGGGTTGGACTAGATGACCTGCTAAGGTCCCTTCCAACCCTGATATTCTATGATTCTATGAAACCTTTCTTATTTCACGTACACTGCTAGACCAATCTTTACTCATTAGGACTTGCTGGTTGTCTGTGCAGAGATGATTGGTCACATAGTACCAGCTTTCCTTATTTCCAGCTGCTAAAATGACTTTAAAGACAACTAATAATAAAAATAAATATGATCTTAATATCAACAATCTCTACAGAGACTCAGACGTTATACAATTGTCAATGGGAGGAATGTTGTCCCCACAATCCCAAATGGCGGTTAGAGGTTCCACTATACAATCTCCCTATTAAGATGGAGTCCATACTGTGTTTGAAAGAGAGGGAGAGAGCAAAGAGAACCTTTAGAATCAAACTACATGTGTTTCCATTAATTTACAAGACTTTTCAAATATCAACG
Source organism: Chelydra serpentina (assembly GCA_037349315.1). Classification (NCBI taxonomy): domain Eukaryota; kingdom Metazoa; phylum Chordata; order Testudines; family Chelydridae; genus Chelydra; species Chelydra serpentina. The sequence goes on from JBAIAC010000048.1 coordinate 27,581,346, forward strand.
TCAGTCCTGCAAACAGTTAAGCTTGTATATAACATCACTCGTGTGAGTAATGCAGTTGACTTCAATGGAGCTCCTCATATGAGTTAAGTCATGTGTAATGCCGACAGACCCTGGTCCCCAGTGGGCAGGACTGAATCTGGGACCTCTGAAGCTAAATGCATGAGCCACATGGCTCTTAGCCAAGGCTGTAGCACACTCATCAATCACTAGCTAGGCTAGGTGCCACTAGAGGGGGACAGAGTGCCATACTAAGCAGGCATGGGTTACACGTGCACAGGCTTAAGTGTTTGCAGGATTGAAGCAATAGATAAAACATATATGTCAGGGGTGGCCAAATTTACTGACCCTCCGAGCCACATACGATAATCTTCAGAAGTTCGAGAGCCGAAAGACACGCACAACCTGCCCCGCGAGGCGGCCTCTACCGGAGCACAGGGCTAAAGCCCCGAGACCGCCCCCCCACCCTGTGTAGCAGATGCCTCTAACTCCACCATCCTGTTGCAGGGCAGAAATGCTGAGCTCCCCCCGACAAGTCTGGTAGGTGGAGAATAGGGGGGAGGCATGGGGGGCTCCACGAGCCACACTATAACTGTAAAAGAGCCACATGTAGCTCACAAGCCACAGTTTGGCCACACCTGATATATGTGATATACAGATGTGGTTGGATGGATAACTCACAGAAATACACCCATTCAACATAGGTACTGCAGGTACTCCTAAAAGCCTAGACATCACAATGGTAGCGAATCCAGTGTTTCCAACACTGTAATGTAATTCCTGGACAGCCACTTTCAGGCAGTAATAACAAAAAATGTTGGCAGCTATGGAAGGTAGGTAATGGCATAGGACAGCTTATAGTATGTTTCATAGGTGCTGACTTCGTGGGTGCTCCAGGGCTGGAGCACCCACGGGGAAAAATTGGTGGGTGCTCCGCACCCACCGGCAACTCCCCGCCCGCCCCGGACCCGCGGCAAACTTACCGGAGCACCGGGAGACGTTGCGGGGCCCCGCCCCTGACGCTGGGCAACGTTACGTCGGCATCGGGGGCGGGGCCCCGCAACGTCACCCGGCGTCGGAGGCGGGGCCTGGCGTCAGGGGCGGGGCCCCACAACGTCACCCGGCGTCGGGCGTCAGCACCCACGGACATAACCGGAAGTTGGCGGCTGTGGTATGTTTCTAAATATCCATGTCTTGCTGAGTCGATCTATGGTTTTATTGAGAGGGATCTGAGGGTGTCTTTTAAATTGTAAATTGTCACAGGCTGGTTTAGAAAGCATTAACTCAATAAGCCAATAAGTGTTTGCTTTCATTCGTATGAAAAGAAGATTCTGTGTAATTTTGACATCCTACAAATGCTACTGTGCAGATCTGCACATTTTCACATGCAGGATTGTGAATTATGGTAATAGAGAAGTTGTTTTATTCAAATATTTCAAAGAAGAATTCTGTGAACGTATGTGGTAAATTGCTGCTCCAGCAACGTCTTCAGTATTATTAGCCAGTTTGAGACTTTATACTTTTTATGATGCTCTCGGATCAGCTAGTCTGCACTGCCTGTACATAACAATAGAAATCAGTGCAACTCCATTCACTTCAATGAAGCCACACTGATTTACCCCAGGTTAGAGTATGAGTTATTATTTCTATAGAGTAGATGTATTCAAAAGGAATGCAAGTTGCTTGCTTGTTTTTAAATTAGTATCTCAAGATTCAGAGATATAGCAGGGTTTGGTAAACCTGCTTGCGATTGCAACAGGAAAGTGGGAAAGTTTGCTGGTCAACTAATGGTTTACCTATCAGCATTTGCATGGCTTAGCCCTTTATTTAAAACTCATGCAAGAACTGTCTCCTACGCTTTCCATAAATCTTTTGCGTGCCATCCCATATAGTGCAAATAATGCAGCCAGCAACAGTCAGTTTCAAACTGTGGGCCCAGTTCTGCTCCTATTGTAGTCACTGGCAAAACAATAGGGTCTAAACTGGGACTATATGCCAATGTTTTGCTTGTACACTGAAAAATTAGGGCATTTCATATTATCATGTAGACAGGGACTATACAAAGCTAAAATATCAGAAGTGGTCAGAACATGCAGAGTAAAAAAAAAAACAACCCTGCTTAAAATGTGCAGTCCTTTACATTTGTTAGGGGAAGAAAAAATTATTTCAATTTTATAATTTTTGAAGATATTTATCAAGGAGACAAACTAAATTTTCAGTAAGTTTTATGTGGTTAATGTCTTAGAAAAAAGTAATAGGTATTTGGCCCTGAACGACATACCACTGTAGAGTCCTGTTGATGTTTAGAATCTATAAAGCTTTTGTGTATAAGATAGTGGTTTAAGTGACTGTGGAGGAATTAAGCTAGAAAGAAACACTCCTTCATGCAATGTTAAGTCACTATGAAGTAACAAGATTGCCATGATAAGATATTTGTATAGATTGCTCCATTTAAAAGTAAACAATGTGTGTAGTAGTTGCACTCTACAAGCACTTGAAGACCATTATAAGAAAATATGCAATCAAGAGTATTTGGTTTATACAACATCACAATAAAATTACAATGAAATATACTTGTGGGAATAGATTGTGCAACTTTTTTTGTTGGCAAGCGCTTTGTCACATCAGAGAGCCCACAAATTTCAATGAGACTAGTTGCAGGAGTAGATGTTCATCAATATGAGTAATGGTACGTCTTCACTACCTGCTGAATCGGCGGGTAGTGATCAATCTTTTGGGGATCGATTTTTCGCGTCTAATGTAGAAGCGAATAACTCGATCCCCGATCGCTCTGCCGTCGACTCCGGCAATCCACCGTGGCAAGAGGCGGAAGTGGAGTCGACGGGGGAGCGGCAGTAGTTGACCCTGTGGCATTCTCATGGCGCAGTAAGTCGATCGAGGTACGTCGACTTCAGCTATGTTATTCACGTAGCTGAAGTTGCATACCTTACATCGACACCCCCCCTAGGGTAGACCAGGGCCAAGAGTTATACAATCCAGCCCTTTAAAAGAAAATTTTAGGGGCCAAATTCTGATGGGCATTTTTCCTGTTGAATAGTAAGTACATTTCTCCTTGAGTTGTCCCATTAATGTCAATGGGACTACTCATGAAATAACATACTACTCAGGGCATGTCTACACTACCCGCCGAATCGCTAAAGTTGCGTACCTTGCATCGACCCCTCCCCAGTGTAGACCAGGGCTCAGTGTGAGTATCAGTATCACAGTCTGACCCTAGCTAACTAGGCAACTATCTATGAAACCTCTAATGAACAACCAGCAGTTTTTATTTATTTTTGATTATTCTTGCATGCAGAACTCTTTGTATTGCAAATACTAACTGAAAGTCCACTTCCATCCATAAAGCCAGGGTTTGGCCAGTTGCTGAAAGAAGCCAAGCAAAGGGTGCACACTTTTCAAAATTTTACATATGATTTTGACTTTGTCCTCTTTAGAGCAGGATCTTTTTACATTACTGCTGGGTTGAGCATACTGGCCGAGTGTGGTACATAATTAATGTGGCACAAAGTAAATATTTGTTCTTGTGTTAGTAGCCTTCTTTCAGTTACGCCTCAAAAGCAAGGATATTAAGGTGGGTGCTATTCATGGAGAAGAAATTGCCAACAGGGAATTCATATACTTTCTACATACTGTGGGGCAGATTTACCACTTAATTACTCCATTTTTACCAGGGTCTAAAGTATATGTGGTATGAGTATTTATTTCACTGATGTAAAGGTGCTGGGAAGAAATACCGGAATTTTGGTAGTACAGTAAGAATGAGGTTGACAACAATATTTCTTTAGAGTGAAATAGAAAGCTAACTTTTGTGTCAGAGTAGCACAGATAGAGATGGTCCTTCATAATCTTTTTTCCAGTCTTTGTTAAACAATATACTAATAATTTAACCAAGGTAATATCCCTACCCTCAAGCAACCCATTGTACAATCAGTTATGCTTTAATGATATTTTTCCAGATAGTACATTTTGCCATCAGTGAACCAGCACATCCTACTGTACTGGGTGAAATTATACACCTGGAGTTCTAAAAACCAGACAGGAACAATCCTTAGAGGGTGATGTGTATGTTTTACAATAGTGTCGGACTATTTGTATTAGCATAGTCCAGAAGAGCAAAGGTTTACAAAAGAGAGACTGTCAACCAACCAGTATCTGAATAGCGTACATTTTCTGAAAGTATGCCTGAGTTTGAGGGTGGGGACGACACACAATGTAGATTACTGTATTTTACATAACGTGTTATGGACCAGATGTAAATATTTTGTGTTTTTTGGGGGGAAGGGAGTGTAATTTAGGTTCCCACTAGACTTTGTTCTCTGCCTCTACACCTACCATTTGGCATAGGCTCTAGCCAGTAAAAGAAAACTGAGGGTGTTGTTTTTTTTTGTTTTGCCTCAATTGCAACAGCTGCAAAACAGATGTAAGCTGACATGAAATCTGCCAAAAATCTCTTCCAAGTTTCCCACCCATTTTCCACCAAAGAGAAACCAGTCAGGTGATATGAACATAGTCCTTAAGGTAACAAAAAAGCTGGGATCTCCCAATCTTGCTTTTTTAGAGACTGTTAAAAAAGAAGCATTCCAGAAAAAAACACCCCTAGATTGACTACTATGGAAATTAAAACAACCAAAGTTTATATTAGTAACAAGTCAAAAAAAATTATTCTGAGTAGCCTGAAATTAATGGGGAGAAAAAGAAAGATTTGTGCCACAATAAAAAGCACTGAAGCAGAGAGAAAATCAAATGTCTGTATGAGTTTATAATTGACATGACACCTTCTAATTCCACCACATTTTCAATGCCTGAATTTTTGAATATTTATTTTTTTAGATGCTTTAAAAAGCTACGCAAAAACCCCATTGACTCACTCTTTGCCAGCATAATTACTATGCTGTGTAATTATCTTAAACTACTTGTAAATAAACTCACTGATATACACCTTGTGGACATTTAACTAAATTTCAGAATCAAGCAATACAGTTAGTTGATGTTGATTTGAAACTTGAGTGATATCCAAACCTTTGTTTCAACAAAGTCCCTAGAAGTTTAATCATTCTGTTGTGTAAACGTAGTTACTAAGAGGCGCGTGCTTGGTTTCTAATGTTTCTACGTACTTTTCCAATTTTAGCATTTAGTTGTATTTGTATTTATCATGTGTTTTTTCTCGAGGTTCTTTGAACATCACATGGTACTATAGAAGATATAAATGTTTAAAATAAATTAGATACAATGTAACATTTTTCTCATGCCTATGTTTATGAAATCAGAGATTCATCAGGAAATATACAAAAGATGAACTACTTCAGTTAGATTGTTGATAACAAATTATAACTTAGTCTGAGTACGCTCAGCATTTCCAGTGACATGAAAAGGGTAAATGTTGGTACAAAGAAAAGACTAGTAACTAGAAGTTCATGATGGGATCCTTCCTTGTATTCACTGAATGTTCTTATGGCTACTAGCAATGAGTACAAAGAAAAAATTAATTAATCTCTCACCTCTAGAATGTCTGACTATAGCACCTAAAGATTACTGTGATAAGCACCATAGAATACCCTAAGCAGGCAAAGCCCTCAGTAGCTGTAGTAGCTGTGGCAAAAGTGATTTGAATTCTCCCTTAAGATGCAATGGTTTTGCTGCTGGTACTGCAACCAAGCAAATTAATTTAAGCTGCCCTACTGGTAGATAACTATAACTGTCATTATATGAAATGTAAATAGGCTTAGGCTGTGCTCTATCAATCAGTGTGTGCATGAAGAATCACCAAACAAGACAGTCCAGACTCTAGAGTGCTGTGCCCAGCCAAAGGGGTGCATGACAAGCCATGAAACATATTCATTGATTTGCACGCCATGTTGGATGCTTCCAGTGTAAAGGCCAATTAAAGCATGCTTTGCCAAACACTGAACCCTCAATGACATGAGCACTCGGTGAGAGGCCAAAAAACAAACAAACCACCCCTCACAAAAATGCAGACTTTACCAGTGTGCCAATCTGCCAATGAAAACATACTGCTGACAGAACTACTGCTGCCAAAAATGTACAGCGTGACATTTACTAGTATCCAGTAATGGTAGGAACGTCTAAATAACAAGTTGCCCCAGCAACTTTAGTTTCACACAAGATCTGCGTGGGCTAATGTTACTGGCTGTCCTAAACCCACCGTTCAGGCTGCATGCTAGCAAGCATGATTAGGAGAAATACTTCTTATGTGCTTGTGTGACAGTTACATTTGCTTCTTTGTGCAGCAGTATCCCAGGGGCTTGGGATTTAGATTCTGAATTCCTGACTTTCACAAGTTTAAACCCTAAAGCTTTGACTTTGACCTACAAATACCATTATCCAAAGGATGACTTGTCTCACTGAGATGTATTTTTTATCATTAAGGTTGTACTGCATTCTTAATTCATTTACAGTTCTTGGTGATGATCCATATGCTTGCAGTAAGGAATTGCCATCAGTGTCTTTCCCAATTGCCATGGCACCAAGAGTTACTTTCTGCTTAACTATAGGTGGTGTACTACAAAGCGTTCTTCTCAGAGTAAAAAAGTCGTAGAGACTTTGACAGAATGATGAATGTGTCCAATCTTCGCGCTCATGCCCCGCAGAAGGGGAGGGATTTTTTTTCACAGGAACTCAGTGTTATTCAAAGGACTTTAATCAAAATGATTCTTCCTACTGATTAATATGTGTGCACACCTGGGGGTGCTCTCAGAGTTGTCTCCTCTCTCTCTCCCCTTAGAATATTCCTTTTATCGTAATTGGGAGACATACTGCATGAATCAAGAAGAAAAGGCCCCCTTGTTTATGGCCTTTATATCCTGAGCATTGCCCCTTCTGCAGGAGGTCACTATTAACTGCCTTGAATTAGGGCTCCTCTATATTGGAAATTTTGCCATTTTAACTATACTGGTAGAGTTAAAGCGCCCAAACCCACCTACTGTGGACACAGTCCTATCAGTGTAAAAGTGCATATACCAGTATAACTGGTTCAGGACTGAAATAAGCTATACTGGCATAAGCCCTAGTATCACCACAGTTATATGGATATAAAGGTGCCTTCTAATTGCATCAGTAAAAACATGACACCCTGCTACTGTTATAGTTATATCAGTATTCATTTCCTGGTATAGACCAATCCTCAGTGTTTAATACTAAAATATGAAGCAGTGCTTAAATATTCCACAATCAAACTACCATTGTGGTTATCAACCTATGAACAATATTGCTGCTGTTCATGTAGGATCAATGTATGTTCTGAGATATATAAGGAAAGAGTTCATGCTTGTTGAAGATGTCTTCAAGTCACCAAGGCCTGATGAAATTCATCCTAAAATACTCAAAGAGCTGACTGAGAAAGTATCTGAGCTATTAACGATTATCTTCTAAAAGTCATGGAAGACGGGAGAGATTCCAGAGGACTGGAAAAGAGCAAATGTAGTGCCAATCTATAAAAAGGGGAATAAGGAGAAGCCGGTGAATTACAGACCAGTCAGCTTAACTTCCGTACCTGCAAAGATAACGGAGCAATAATTAAGCAATCCCTTTGCAAATACCTAGAAGATAATAAGGTGTTACGTAACAGTCAGCATGGATTTGCCAAGAACAAATCATGTCAAACCAACCCAGTAGCTTTCTTTGACAGGGTAACAAGCCTTCTGGATAGAAGGGAAGTGGTAGATGTTGCATATCTTGACTTCAGTAAGGCTTTTGATACTGCCTCTCATGACCTTCTCATAAACAAACCAGGGAACTACAGTCTCGATGGAGCTACTATAAGGTGGGTGCATAACTGGTTGCAAAACTGTTTCCAGAGAGTAGATATTAGTGGTTCAGAATCAAGCTGGAATGGCATATCAAGTGGGGTCCCGCAGGTATCAGTTCTGGGTCCAGTTCTGTTCAATATCTTCATCAGTGATTTAGATAATGGCATAGAGAGTACACTTATAAAGTTTGTGGACGATATCAAGCTGGGAGGGGTTGCAAATGCTTTGGAGGATAGGATTAAAATTCAAAGTGATCTGGAAAAATGGTCAGAAGTTAATAGGATGAAATTCAGTAAGGACAAATGCAAAGTACTCCACTTAGGAAGGAACAATCAGTTGCACACATACAAAATGGGAAATGACTGCCTAGGAAGGAGTACTGCAGAACGGAATCTGGAGGTCATAGTGGATCACAAGCTAAATATTAGTCAACAGTGTAACACTGTAGCAAAAAAAGCAAACATCATTCTGGGATGTATTAGCAGGAGTGTTGTAAGCAAGACACGAGAAGTAATTCTTCCACTCTACTCTGCGTTGATTAGACCTCAGGTGGAGTATTGTGTCCAGTTCTGGGTGCCACATTTCAGAAAATTGGAGAAAGTCCAGAGAAGAGCAACAAAAATGATTAAAGGTCTAGAAAACATGACCTATGAGGGAAGATTGAAAAAATTGGGTTTGTTGAGTCTGGAAAAGAGAAGACTGAGAGAGACATAACAGATTTCAAGTACATAAAAGGTTGTTACAAGGAGGAGGGAGAAAATTTTTTCTCTTTAATCTCTGAGGATAGGAGAAGAAGCAATGGGCTTAAATTGCAGCAAGAGCGGTTTAGGTTGGATACCAGGTATTAGGAAAAACTTCCTAACTGTCAGGGTGGTTAAGCACTGGAAAAATTGGAGGTTGTGGAATCTCCATTATTGGGGATCTTTAAGAGCAGGTTAGGCAAACATCTGTCAGGGATGGTCTAGATAATTATTAGTCCTGCCATGAGTGTAGGGGACTGGACTAAATGACCTCTCGAGGTCCCTTCCAGTCCCACGATTCTAAAAGATGGTTTAGGCTTCTATCTAAAGTGATGCATGGAGAGTGCTCACATAAGGATTCAAGCATATGGAATGAGATTTGTAAATTACACATGGACCTGAACTGGGGTGTGGCAGAGCTGCAGCAGTTGAGGAGCAATTCCAGGAAGGAAATGCAATGTGCATGCCAGCAGGCTGAAAATGTTGGGGAGAATTATGCTTCCTGTTGGTGCCCCCAATTGGCGGATGCAACACACACTGCGGGCTAGTACAGAAGGAAGAGGGGAGCATGACTCAGGTTCCTTCCTGCCATCTTTGAGGTAATTTACACCCTGGGTTATTAGGAAGGAGCTGTGCTCCCCTGAGAACAGGGACTTAAGTTTTGTCCAGCTCTTTTGCTTGCAGTGGAGCAGTGGGAGAGGCTGTTTTTTACCTCTCCACTCTACGCTCACCTTCTCAACTGCACAGGGACAGGACACAATCTCATCCAAAATGAGGTACTGGAAATGTATGTTTTGCATCAAATAAAAACATTTTCCCCTATTCAGTTTACATTCTTATATCATGGCCACTACCATGGTATCACTGATATTGGGCTGTGTTTTGTTCTTTAAATTACTCCATTGGGATTTGAACTTATAGCCTGTGGCAGCATAAACCTGTGACTGTAGCATTGAATCATTTATTAATATTTCTCGCTAATTTGCACAAAAGCCAATGATGGGTTTTTTCAAGCAACAGGGTAATACTGACCCCAAACCCACTCTCATTCTACTCTTATAAACCTGCATAATTGTTAGTAGTTTTGTTATTGGGCTCAGTGGTCTGGTAGGCTATTTCAAGCATGCTGATAACTCATCTGACATAGAACGTCATAGAGAGACTGCTTATGCGTCTGTCCATTTGGAAATTGATGCAGGTTTCTATTTAAATCAGCAGCTGAAGTGTGAATGTATCTGTGACATTTTTTAGATGGTTCATGAGGCCAGGAGTTGAGCAGTGATTCTCGTGCTGCATGCCTACTAATGTTGAACTTGCAGGTATTGTGATATGCCCAGTTTTGAAAAAGAGAGAGCAAAAGACATTTTATGGGACAAAACTTTAGGAACTTCAACAATCAGAGCATAGCATTTATTCAAATGGGGCCTGGTCCAAAGCCCATTGATGACAATGGAAAGACTCATTGACTTAGTAGCTTTGCAGAAGACCCCTGATACCTTTCTATGAGAGTAACTGAAACTGAGGGTTGTGAGAGGATTTTCACTGTTCTGATCGCGGTAGAGATAATAATTTACCTGCATCTGCAGCAAGAATAGTTAGGATATGGGCTGTGGTGGCAGCACTACTTTCTATTGCGTATCTAAAAGTTTAGGTGTTCATGGAATGTCTACTTCTGGACATGCTAGAGGGCAGCACCCTATGATTCTGCAGTCGATGCTCATCCATTTCGTCATCATGCCGTTGACTGGATTTCACATGTTCTTCTCTTATTTATTTTATTTCTGTAAAGCTGTAATTGGATAAAATAGAAAATGTGCCCTCTGATAGGGATAGCTTTGTTTGACATGTTAGTGAAATAATAGAATAGAGCCAACCCTTGACTTGACATGCCATGCAGTAGGTCACTAGCCAGAAGATTCATCCTATTCAGTGCTAATTCTTTCTTTACATTCAGGATTCTTGGGAAAACTCCTGCTACTCGGCTCTGTGGCAGGGCAGTTTTTGAGGTGCTCATGTAGAGGATGAGCACAGCCTTAATCTGTGGGGTTTCGTTCCTAATAAATCACACCCTTGTCATAACTTTCACTTTTATCTCTCCTTTGTTTCAGATTCCCAGGAAGGAAATTACAAATCAGAGGTCAACAGTAAACCTAGGAAGGAAAGGACAGCCTTTACCAAGGAGCAAATCAGAGAGCTAGAAGCAGAATTTGCCCATCATAACTACCTGACCAGGCTGAGGAGATATGAGATAGCAGTAAATCTGGACCTCACTGAAAGACAGGTACTGATGGAAAGTAATGGATTATGAAAGTGTTTGTTTAATATTTAAAACTATCAGAAGTAGGCACTCTCCCCAGCCAATTAGATATGCTAATGTGTAAAATGAAAAAAATTACAGGTAATGCTAAAATGACACACATTTATACTGCATAAGTGTTGCTATGAAACAGATATTTATAAATTCAGTTAACCCATCGAAACAAATGTTTAACATCAATAAGTCAAGTAGTGTATCTGCCAGAATGGAATAAATGGGTTTTCAGGTTGCCCAATGCATCTCTACTTAACATACATCCAGTCTTCTATTCTGTGCAATGATTTGTGGCTAAATATTTACAGGCATTGTGACAGCTGTCTATCATCTATCTGCTCTCTGAATTGTGAAAAATCATAGAACAATCTACTAGGGTGGGAAGGAAGACATCACAGAATGGCCAAACCATAACTAAGGCTTCCATTTGAAGCATAGTAAGCTGTGTGTGACTTTTCACATCTGCAATGTTTTGATGACAACTCTGCTCTCTTCAAGCTATAAACTTTTAACACAGTTATTCACTAAAAAGAAAAAATGACATTTTATAAAAAAAACTTTAAAAAACGGTTTAAAAGAGAGCAAAAGCCCCTGATTGTCAGTCTCTGACGCAGGAATGCGAGAGTTGAGAAGGAAACAGAATCAGTGGGGAATTGCATCTGAACTCCCAGAAAATGTGCTTTGATACTCCTGAAACACAAAGCTTCATTTAGTTTATTCCCTTTTCGCTTAAAAGCTCAACTCCATCAACTCAACTGGAAGTTTACCCAACTATTCACCACATTCTGGCTGTATCTATGCTAATCTTTTGGGGGGAAATTTTCCATTCTCACATCACCAGTAGTGCAGTCCCAAATGTGGCAGCCCCCGTGGGAGCACCAGAATGGACAGAGTACAAACCTTTACCATCCAGTCATCTTACCCTGTTCTGAGAAGTAGGAGGAGACAATGGAATTTCTCATCACACTTCTCAGTTTCCTGCTCTCCAAGCCCTCATTCGGCAAACAAAACACCTAAGCACGTACTTAACTTTTTTTTGTCTGTAGTCACATTGACTTCAGTGGGATTAGTCATGTGTTTTAGTTAAGCATGCACTTAAGTGTTTGCAGAATCCAGGCCCAATACACTAATGTTTAAATGTGTACATTTGCAGAAACATCCAGAAGTTTTGACACAACTAAGTCTCTAATCTTTCATACAAAAATATTGTTAGTTGAAAGCCTTTCATCCTGGCCTGATTACATACCCGAGCTTTTTGTAATCTTCCTCCCCTGAGGAATAACTTAAATTATATCTGAAATTAAAATCAATAGGTATTCAGATAGCGTGCTGATGTGTGCAGTATAAGAAGCTAAAGGTATTGGCAGGCTGACTCGATCCTATGCAAAATGTATGATCACTAGCTGGAATGCACTAGACTGTGGGTATAGGGATGTTATAAATATGAGAGAGACATTTTACAATATGTAGTAACATTCATGCTAACTAATTGTGGTGGTCTGCTCAGAAATAAGACCATGCTTCATGAAACTCTAAACATGAGAGGCTAATGAAGACTAGTCAGTTATTCAAAACTTAATTTACATTTTCTATAAATAGTACCACTTCAGACCCATTTTATACATGCGCGCGAACACATGCAAGTGAAACAGGATTTTCTTTGAGAGCTTCAAAGACGTACATAAAATGGCATTCTAAGTTTACCTCTCTGTCTTTATTATGCATATCTGTTATTTCATCACATCAGCCAGAAGGCAGTAATTTGTTTATAACATGAAGATAATAATGCCAGATAGCATTAATTTTGCTAAATATAATAGCATACACTTAAAAAACCCGGGTTATTCCAGTGGAGTTACTTTCTGTTTTTTAAATATGTTTGTTAGAGTTATAACCTATGCCATTTAGTATCAAATGCAAAGGGAGATTTATTATGGTGGGGGAAAATAGGTAGGGATATTGATCTCTAAAGGCTCAATCTTACCATCCTTTCTCAAGCAAAACACTCATTGGATTCAATAGACTTGATTTCAGTTACAGTCTTTAGATCTAAAGATCCAGCATTATCCACTTTCTTTAATTCCTTATCTCTTAGGAACTTAAAAGAATATACTTCACAAGAAATTGCCTTTCATCCTGCCAGGGACTGGACTAATTGAGACAAGGAATACCGAGTTGGTTGCACAGAAAGAATCAGTGGAATCTAAATCTGAATTCTACTTGAATGTCTTAAAATTAAAAATCATAGCTGAATCCATAGAATTGTATGAAACAAATGTCAGTGTATTTATTTTTGTTACACTGATACAATACCAAGTACATGTTTATTACTTCCCCGTGGTACGTCCCTTTGTATTTAATCCTTTTTTTATATTCACACCATAGTTTGGAGGTCTGGATGAAGGAGATGCAGGGTGTTTCCTGAGGATTAATGATCAGATGGGTGAAATCTCAGCTAGTAGCTAATCCCCAGGAAGTAGCCTAAAATGAGTTCATAAATGCTATTATCAGCTGGAAAATGGAAATAAGTAAATACAAAAATAGGTGTATGGTTTTTCTTAATGGTTAATACAGTTTAAAATGGTATGTGAGAGCATGGCTAGACATTTAACAACCTGTACATTAGTCAGATTGCTTCAATAATCTCAACATTCCATTTGTTTACAGAATAAAATATTGTGCCAAATTCCCTCCCTCTTGATCTGTGCTGGACACAGGTGCGGGTAGATGTCCTGAGGTTGGGAGCCTGCACCTATTCCTCTTCAGGGTCAGGCTTGGATTTTTTACACCCACGAGTGACATAGTTGGGTTGACCTAACTGTTTTAGTGTAGACATGGCCTAAGCATGTACAGTGAGTTACAGTGCTACATGGATTTTTCCTCATAAGTAACAACAAATAAAATATTGAATAATAATCCATGATGACCTTTAACTGGTTCACCACTGGTGGGGTAAACCACTTCAATTAAGTTGTGCCTAATTATGAAAGCATTATAGGGTGGTGTGACACAACCATATGATGAGATGATTCTGTGTTCCAAAGGAAATTAAGTTTTTATTTCAACATACTGTACAGGGATAGCTAGATCTGAACATATGTCTTTGGAAGTTCATTGGGAGAAAAAGCACTCTTCTGAGACTGCTAGGTCAAAGAAAAACCTCAGACTCCTTTTGCTACACAGTCATGGAGGGGAATGTGAGGGATACTTTGTAGCAGATGTGTAATGTCAGTGCTAGGCATTGATACTTGTGATCACCGCTAGCTAATTATAATGAACCCATCCACATAACATCTGAGCATAATCCTTCTTGTTAATCACATTTGGCACTTGGGCTGCTGGGAATGCTGGCGTTTCCCTGGCGTTCTAGCACAAAGGCCTGGATAGTTTCAGTCAGGAAGGGAAAGCTTTTAAATGTTCTGCCTGAAGTATATACACAGCAGCACCGTGACTTATAGCTTTATGCTTTTCAGTCAGAAAGAAAGAGGGGGCCATATACTGCACTGAAGAAGTCCTCTGTTATCCACAACAAAAAGATGATTGGCAAGTGGATGAAAATCGAACAGCACACTCCAGAATCCATTTGCTTTCTGAAAATTGCATACATTGGGGCAAATTTTGCTGTCACTGCCACTGTTATAAATTAGGAACATCTTCATGGAAATCAGATGAATTACCCTGGTGTAAAACTGGTGTGAAAAAACCAGAATCAGGCCTTCTACTTCCAAATTGTATGAAAGCCTCCAAAAGTGGAATTCAGGGAGTCAACAGACCTGATTCTCCCCTCATTCGAGTTTTACATCAGTGCAGCTCCACTGACTTCAGTGAACGTACTCCAGGATTACACTGCTTTGAGATGAATATTCATTTCTGCAGAATCAGAATATGTCTTAAATACATTCCATTCCATCGTTAACTGAATGAATGTTAGCACCGTACCAGCATCTACACACTAGCATATTATTGTTGTTGTTGTTATTACCTCAGTAGCACCTCGTAGTCCCAACTGAGATCAGGAGCCTATTGTGCTGGGTGATTTACACACACACTAGGAAATAATCTCTTCAAAGAGAGGGCTACAACCTAAATAAAAAGCTAGACATTCTCATGTAGCCCAGCTCATTTGGCCTGGTTTCCAGAAGTAATCTCTGCATAGAGCAGTACTTCTGTGAATGATGTGACCGTGCTGGAGCTTTGGCATTTGTGGCATATACTATCATTTCCCAAAACTTCTGCCAGATGCTGTTTTCTCGAGACTGGTGTTCAATGTGTGGTAGTCTCTCTCTCTGACTAGGTTAAGATGTGGGTTATAATACCTATGCCAACCCCAGATGTAGACCCATCTATGTCTGAAAGGTCTTCAGACCTTGGGGGAATGACATTCTTTGTGCAAATGGAGAATCAAATGTTAATGTTGGATAATGCAGCAAAGAAAAAAAAAGCAGAAGGTATTAGATGTATTAAACATCTCCACCAAGAAATTATGTTTGTGAACAGAATTAACCACTGATGGAATTAATTACTTTACATATGTTGTTTTTACTAAGATTCAGTAAAAAAGCAAACATCAAATTATTGTATAGCATCAGAGAGGCAAAAATAAACAGCGGAAAGATATTGTCAGTCATCCTAAAGTTACCTCTTTCAGTTAGTTCCCAAGATGTGGCAGATGTGAGATAAATCATGGGGCCCATTATCTTAGGAAAGCTCAATCTTCCTCTTGACCATGATGATAATTTCTACCATACGTTACAGCTTAAACAGGACATCACCACCCAACACTTCATAATTACCTTTCTGGCACTTAAAACAAACAATAGAAAAACATATGTTTTACCGTATTTAAAAGCCCATGTAAGAGTGGCCAAGTTTCCTACTAGCATCAAAGCAAGGCTCAAATTGAATTTCCAAACAACTTCTAAGGTCAGCACAAATATAAATTCCTGGTGGAAGGACATGTTCAGAAAAAAATGTGTGAAGGAGCCAAGTCCTGATTTTTGTTGTTTGCATGTTAGGCTATGTTATTCAGAATGTCAACATGGAACAGGAGTGAGTGTGATTTGTATGGCGCCCTAACAAAAAAAATTATCATTGAGGGTTACAAGAGAGGAGTATCCAAGAAAATTACTTAGACATCTCAAAGTCCCAGATATTAAGAGTGCACTTCAAGAGCATTTCAAACACATATGGTGGCTCTATTATCACACTGTAAAAATTCCACCAATATAGGTGCCTATAATTGCTGCTCCCTCACCTAGAGAGTGCACTCCCAATCCCTACTCAGCCAGCAGTTAATAATTTTCAGCTGGCAGGCCTCTATGTATTCTGAAGAGCCAGTTAGTATAAAAATCTCTTAGGTCCCTAGATATTTGTAACCTTGACAAGCGCATTTTTGGCTTTTTTGTCCATCCAGATAAACTTGGAGAAGGCGCCATCCAAACTTTTAATATCTCACTGTGGGATGAGGAGAGGAAGCAGCTGCAGTGGGGTATAAGAGGTGTGGCAAAATGGACATTTTTATAGGGTCGGTCCTGCCAAATATAGAAAGAGTGGGAGATCTTTCCACCTCACAAGATCTTTTTTTGCACAGAGCTAATCAAAGGAGCAACGTTGCAGTTCTTCAAGCTAGCTAAGGTTACCGGAATAAACAGTTCAAATATGTAATGCTTCTATTTGCCAATGTAAACGGAAAATCCCACCTAGTCAGATTAAATTCCATTGAGGAGGGCTTATTTTTTGCTAGTTAACCTTAAATTCCAATATCTGCCCAAAATCCATCAATCACTTACAAAATACTCAGAATCAGTGTTTCTTGGTAGGTGATGAGGAAAACAGTTTGTTAAAATAAAGAAGGGCTTTATATTCCCTTGTCTGAGTTCTACATAATGAAAATCTCTAGTCTGTCAGTTTATGAAGTGGTGCCAGTAGTTCCATGAGTAGATAAATAGGAATGTCAAAAGAGGTGCCTTTTTAATGTTTAATTCTACAGGAAAGGTAGGCGAACAATGCATTATCAGATAAATGGAGGCGGTATATGTACAGTATCTAGCACAGTGGGGCTGTTGTCCTGATTCGTGCTTTTTGTGTGTGCTGCTGCAATACAAATAATAAACAGTAATAGAAAATCCCCACTACAGAGGTGTCCTCCAAACAAAGGTCACCACACTTCGTAGTCACAAATGGCTCTTTATACTTGGTTAAAATCCTTTTCAGCATTTCAAGACTGAGTGTGGGATCCTGCAGTCCTTACTCAGGCCAAACAACCTTTCCAAACAAAGTCAGTGGTTGATTTGTTCGAGTACAGACAACCTTAACATAGTTAATCAATATCAGTCTGATATACCGTATTGTCGCCTCTTGTCTGGAAGTCAACTGCTCGTTCCAAACTTCCACTTATTCAGCAATGTCCACATATGCTATAAAATTTGAGTCTGTGTGGTGAGCAGCAGCCTACTGCAGCGAGACCCCACAGACTTGGGCTTGCACTATGGCACTATAAATAGCTGTATAGACATTACGACTTGGGCTGAAGCCTGGGCTATGAAGCCTAAGGATGGTGTTGGCCTGCATTCCTCTGGATTGTTCATTTTATTTAAAATAAAATCTAGTGATACTTTTACATTTGGCTGGAGTAACATAATTACAGAAGAGCATTGCTACAGTAATTCCATAATCTCTTTCTTCTGTAGAAAGAAATGCTCCTGGAAACCTAAAATATATCTAATAGGTAATTTAATACATAATTTTGACTTGAGTAATTATTTACTTTTTAAACAAAAGTGTATGTATGGTAAAACTTCAAATGATGGATTTACTTTTGCTATATAAATTGGGAGTGGAGTTACTGGTTATGATTCATTCACAATGGGAGACCTTATTTTCAAAAATTCCAGTGCTTCAGTGGAGCTCAAAGGTTCCAACTGCTAGCCATGGACAGACTCGTACATTGCGCGGAGACCAATTGACTTCAGTGGGGTTCTGGGCAGGCAGAGTGGTCTGCCTGTGCCAATCAGCTTATGATGGGATCTGGCCCAAAGTTCAAGGATAGTTCAGCCAATGCTTCTGTTAAAGCTAGCTTGTGCAAAGGTGCTGGGGAAGAGGTAGGCCAATGGTGTCTTTCCACCTAATCCCACGTCTCTCAGTAGAGTTGGCCAGGACCAAAAGGAAGCACAAACTGTACTTTTTTTTGAGGTTGGCATAGAAGCTACATTCCCTAGGAGTTCCAGCTGAAGAGGTGATTGCTCTGTACTGCACCTTTGGAAAGTGATGACTTAACATCACAGTTGAGTTCTAAGAAAAGTGACACATTTTGTCAGTCTAAAAATCAAACAGAACAAAAACTGAAACAACACATTTCTGAAACTTTGTTTTAAGTATCTTTGGAGATTCACTCATGGATCCTTGTGGCTATATATGGAGGAAAAGGGCTGTTTGTTATGCTAGGTACTTATAAAACGTAGCATCCATTTAGATGGTCATTTGTATTCTTTGGGTTTGGTCCAGTTGAAAATAGCTGCAGCTTTCTGAGCCACGCCAGCTGTAAAAGACCGGATGTTGACTCTGCAGCCAATTTACTATCAAAGATACAAGATTGGCCTGCTTTGGAAGTCAAAAAAATTCCTCCAGTTTTGAAGGAATGAGCTGTGGAAATGGTTAAACTGAATAGAAATTAGGGTTTTTCCTTCGTGGCCTACGTGAAGGCTTCCCAAGCTATGGAGCCTAAGAGATCTGCAGAATTGTCATGTTTCTTGGCGCTTCCCTCCTTTAGTTCTAAACTGTCATCATAGAGCAAAGTGAGCATATTCCTCCAAGAACCATGAGTCCTGATTCCCCATTGCCTTGGATTTATGAGTCATTTGCACTTGTGCTAACTGGCTGTGAAATGCTAGCAAACCGGAATTCTCCACTTACACCTGTACAAGCGCTTTATTGTACACTTATTGTACATACAGGTGTAAATGTCTGCACAAGACAAATCAGTGCCATATTGTCTAAAATGACTCCGTCCCACCAACATATTTTCAATATTATGTGTATGCAATTTTTACTTAGTATGAACATTAGTAACTTCAGAAAACCAAACTCGCAACTTCAACTAATACAACAAATTCTGATATAGTGTAGTGACTGTACTGTACATACAGAAGTACTATATTCAAACTGGATCGTGATAGGCCCTTGTGAAAATGGATGGTGGCAGGGAGAGCACAAAGCTGTCTTGTGGCAACACCTGCAGCCAACATCCCCAAGATTGCAAACAACCAAAAAGGAACTTGATGTAAAACCCACACCGCAACGTCTGCCTGTGAATGCAAACAATAGCGCATGAGCTGCCCCATTCTGTTCAGTGTGGGGTAATGCTGATGTCTAACTAGACATTTTAAAAAGTCAAGATTAACTGGTTCACTGATGATCATTTTAGCTATGAAAAGCTATGAAATTAATTGTTGAAGATCACTGTTGGATGACGTGGCATTTATCAGGGTGGAGTGCGGCGGGGTAGATGGTTGCTGTCAAGGATTGCTGGCTTTGGGAATGAAGTAGTCAAATCACTGCCATCCTCTGAAATGTTAAGTCCCGTCCACCCCTGCCCAAATGTAGGAGGGAAGGAGAAGAATGCATCACCTTTCCAGTACCCAAAGTTGAGTAACAAAAACAAAAACCATCTCCCACACTTTCCTGGGTGCCAAAAGTCCCACCTGTCCATTATCCATCTGCTAAAACCTCCAGCTTTTTTCTCAACAGTTGCTGCTATGCACTTATGAATATTCAGTACAAAAATATTAAGTGTAAAATAATCTGAATTTACCATCAAAATAAATAGAAGGGATTTTGACAGGAGAGAGCTAATGACAGGAGAAAGGACTATGCTATGTAAGTATGGGATTCTTGCTATGTAAGTTAGGTATGATGCTTCACACAGAATTTGAGGCTCTGAGAGATACACATTTGTGTTGTATGTGTACAAGAAATGATGGGGCAGTGTGGCATAATGGTTTTATTGGTATGAGTTTGGGATGGGTGCGTTGTGCATGAGTCTCAAAGCCATTCACAAGTTATGCAGGTCATCTCAAACCAATGCCAGTAAAACCTTTAGCTCACTTATGTAGTTTGTATACGTCACATATTTTGCAGAAACCTGTTTTTAAAATGAGTCTAACTGTGCAACACTTTGAGGAAAAGGAAAAATCCTAACTAACATATTTTAGATAGATTGTCACAACTGGGGATTGGTCCTGCTTTGAGCAGGGGGTTGGACTAGATGACCTACTAAGGTCCCTTCCAACCCTGATATTCTATGATTCTATGATTCTATTAACTTTAAAATCCAATATTTTGGCACCTAGCAGGGTTCGGCATCCCAGTGAGAAGCTAGCAATTTTTTTTTTTTTAAAGAAAAAGTGGCTGGAGATATATGGATGGGGTCAGTGCAGATGAGGCAGTTATGCAGTTTAATCACAGGCAGTCACGTACTATTTTTCAGAAACTAAGATAAAATATTATTTTTCTGCAAAGTTCATTTTTTAAAGAAAAGGCCATCAGTTAGACTTTTCTGTGTCAACACAGAATGCTCAAGTCCCAGTTCAGCCATCCATCCTGATTAAGCAAAGCATTTAAGCTTGTGCTTAAGACCTATTGATGTCAATAGAACTTAGGCACCTGCTTAAAGCTAAGCATATATTGAAAAGCTTTGCTGAATAGGGGTGGTCTTAAAGCATATATTCAAATGCTTTGCTGAACTGGGGCCTAAAAGCCATGCCAATTTCATATCACATGATCCTATTGAAGTTGTGTGGTGGAAGACAGCAGAGAATTTGGATCTTTGGTAGTAGGTAAAACACTGGCCTGTCACAAGTATTTGCTATTAACAGTAGTGCCTACACCACTGAAACAATAAATCAATTTCCAGCCCCTCATAGTGCATCCTGCCCCCTGATTACTGTGGAGTATTACTTAAAATAAATCAGCCATAGCAAGACATTTCTCTTTGGTGTCTGCTCCCAAGGAGATGCTCAGCACATGGTCATATGGTCCTCAGCCTATTTAAGCAACAGTTTAATCATCAGTCTGGAAGACGTAAATGCTAAACAACTTGTCGACTAATGGAAAGGCTTTGATGTCAATGAGCAGATGTCCCTAACAGACCAGCCCATAATTGCTGATTTAGAAATAGTTGCTAATGCTGTAATGGCTGCTGTAATGTAGCCTTCATTTCCCTTCATTCCCTATATCTATATACACACACTACACATTAAATTGTGCTATATACACTATCTATAGTGTGCACATTGTATATTACATATGTTGTTTGCATTTATATTATATAGAGAGAAAGATAGAGAGGGAAAAGTACACATAAAATATCTTGTCCTATATTTTTAAGCACATGTTCCTGGGTGGTACTAATTACCCTCAACTCCCTCTAAAGTCACAAGGAGTTGAGGGCACCTCACAGGAATACTCAGCAACCTATAGGATCAAGTTTCACAATAGTAGGTATTAATAATTATATTTGGACACACTGCAGTTAATAGGCTATTTCAAACATACAGACTGAATGCTCAACAAGAACGAGGAGTACTTGTGGCACCTTAGAGACTAACAAATGTATTTGGGCATAAGCTTTCGTGGGCTAGAACCCACTTATCTAGCGCACGAAAGTTTATGCCCAAATAAATTTGTTAGTCTCTAAGGTGCCACACGTTCTCCTCATTCTTTTTGTGGATACAGACTAACATGGCTACCACTCATGGCTATCACTACCCGCCGGATCGGCGGGGAGCAATCGATCTATCGGGGATCGATTTATCGCATCTCGTTTAGACGTGCTTAATTGATCCCCGAACGCGCTCCTCGTCGACTCTGGAAATCCACCTCAGTGAAAGGCGGAAGCGGAGTCAACGGGGGAGCGGCAACGATCGACTCGCCGCCGTTCTCACGGCCAGGTAAGTCGATTACGATACGCCGACTTCAGCTACGTTATTCACGTAGCTGAAGTTGCGTATCGTAGATCGACACCCGCCCCCAGTGTAGCCCAGGGCTAAAAGACTGAATGCTGTAGCTTTAAATTGCTGTAGTTCTATCCAGTTTCCCCGCCCACCCTTCCACAAGATTTACTTCAGCTTGCTCTGACTGCCCGCATCCCCCTCCTTCCTTTTCAGTATACCCAGTATGACATTTCAAGCAAGACACTTAACACTTTCAAAGGTGCTGTATGTTTGAAAAGCGTTGGCTTCCATGAATTACAATGAATTGACACTCAAAATTCTTCACACTTCCTGCCTATTACTAAAATGTAGCTGGATCATGTATCAGTACCTATTTCCCTCCCATTATTTACTGTTAATAAAATCCAAAGGGAGTTCAGATTTCAGATATCTGAATCTGATCTCTAGAGGAAATAACATGTGAAAAGCCCTTCTCATATTATTATTAGCACATGAGCATTAAAGGCCTGATCTATAACCTGTTGAAGTCAATGGAAAGACTCTCATTGCCTTCACTGGGCTTTGGATCAGGTCCTAAAGGCCTTTCAATACTATATGTATTTTCTGTGTCTGACTGTCTTCAGTTATAAAGTGTTCTCTCATTTAGCAAAGCAAGTGAGATTAATGGCACGTTATGTAGTAAGTAGATTGAGAAAATAAAAATAAAAATGAATTGCAGTTATTTTTAGTTCTGTATCTCAATACACTTTGTTTTTAGCATATATATATTTTACTATTTTTTACCAAACAAGAAAAATATTTCTACATTTGAAGTTAGCTGGTTTAATCATTTAACAAGGTATATTTGCCTCAGAGACACAGATTATTTATCATCATTAATGAAACATTAACACAGTTATTGTAAGTTTTATATAGTTACAATATTTTTTTTAAGATGACTGCCTTAAATAGTAGAGATTTGGCACCAGATGTTAAACTCAGCCTGTAAAATGGAGCAAGTAATACATACTCACCTCACAGGAGCACTGGGGATTAAATTCACCCCTGTAAAGAGGGCCAGCACCACTTAAACTGCATTTTGAGGGCTTACATAGGATATAAGTGGTGAATAGACTTTTTGCTTTCCCACTTGCTAGTGTTGACTAGTTATTGGGCCTAGTGCTCTCCCATGGAAGTCAACAGTCCAGATCAGATTTGGGCCAGATCTCACTCAGTCGAGAAGCTTGAAGAAGAGGTGTAATGATATTGCCTCAATTGTACTTTAACTTCCACTTTCTTCCAGCTGCTTGGTGTTAAATTGCAGCTTCTTAGCCTCTTTTTACACACTGCTGGAACAGATATAAAGTAGGTCTAAGGGAAATTAACTGAATGTAAGGGGTAGGGGCAATTTACATGACTTTATACATCAACTCTGAATTTTGCCCTAAGGCAGATAAAGAGGGGAGTCTCAATTGGTTTAATTTGCACTTTCTTCTATTCCTGTGTGTGTGTATTTTACACCAATGTAGACTCCCTCAAACATATTTATTTCCTTAGTCTTACAGCCACTTACCAATTTACACCTCAACTTAAACACAACCTCAGAATTTGGTCCTATTATGTTTGAAGGTATTTGTCTTTCCATTGTTTGCCCTTCACTTTCAGAATAAAATTCTAACATAGTCATAGAAATTAGAGAAAATAAAGAGCCATTAGGGTTACCCAGTCTGTTTCCTGACAATACAGGATAGCTCTCTACAGTACATTTACTAAAGGTTTGTCAAGTCAAATTTTTCATTTCCTAGAAGACAGGGCTTTCCACCACTTAGCTTAGATGTCACATCTATTCAGCCTTTCTTAATTTCATCATCTTATTCCTAGTTATACTTCCTCATACTCTCCTAAATAATTCATCTCATATCTTGGTGTGAATAAGCTTCAAATGTTTGTAGAATTGTATATGTATGTGCTCCCCTCTCTGCCTACTCCAAGTCATTGTTTAGCCAAGAAGTACCTATTTGGCTCTTTTAAAATCTGTTTTCATAAATCAGTCTCTCCACCCTCCTTATCACTGATTGGTGAACATCTGTAAACAGTGGAAATCCATCACATTTTTCTGGAAACAAAGTGCCCAGATATGAATGCATTATCCCAAAGCCTGACAGAACAGGGCTATAATTTCTTTACTTAGTGACATGGTTGCCTATCTATGCTTCCTCCCCCCCCCCCCCCCCCCCGCCTTAACTGTTACATCCTATGACAACCTCATCTCTAATTTGCTGTCTACTATTACTCCTAGGTCTCTTTCAGCATTACTTCTTTATATGTTTCTATGTTGTGAAGTGTTTTTCCCCAGAAGTATTAGCTTGAGTTTTTCCAAGTTCAGTTTCATTTATTTATATCCTGCACTTATCTCCAGCCTCTAAATCTGTTTGAATGTTTCTGTTATTAGTGGTTTTCCCAGCACCTCCCAGTCATCTTTGATTCTTGTTAATGTGGTGTTCTCTTGCTCTGCCAGAACATTATTAAGGATATTAAAGAAGACAGGATCTAAGAGCTTGTGATACCCGATTAGACACCTGCTCCCAGCTTGATATATTACTGTTTATTAGTACCTTAGTTTATTTTATACTGCTTCTGCTCATTTTAAGTTCACATGACTGTATTAATATACAAATCTATTTGAATTAATTTGCACAGACTGATTTTATTATACAAAATCTCTCTTGTATGTTTTCTTCTAAATTGACAATCCTAAGTGTTCTTTCCTCTTAATATATGTCCTCAGATGTTAGCAATGGAAGTTAGACTTGTGGAGTGGTAATTGCCAGGATCACTCTAATTTCTTTTCTGAAGATAGGTTTAGTTCTTCACTTGCTTTTCTTCAGTCTTCTGGTTCTTTCCAAGTTTTCAATCACTCTTCATTTAAAAATAATTGTCGGTGGCTCCAAAAATTT
This sequence comes from Chelydra serpentina, assembly GCA_037349315.1. Lineage (NCBI taxonomy): Eukaryota > Metazoa > Chordata > Testudines > Chelydridae > Chelydra > Chelydra serpentina. The sequence continues at coordinate 27,606,066 of JBAIAC010000048.1, forward strand.
GTTAATTTTGTAAGTGCATATGATCTGGTATGGATCAAGTCATTCTAAGTATTCCTTTGCCTGCTCTTTATAACTAGCTATGTTTACAATGTTTTCATTGGTCCTAAGGACCAAATCCTGGTCCATGTATACTACTAAAACTGCTACATGCAGAGGAACATCATGGGTGGTGGAAAGTTAGTGGCAATATGCTCCACACATTCAGTGTGGAACAACTGAAAAGGAACAATCTGCCCACACATATTTTCCCCCTCCACTCACTTAATGACTGCTCCTGATCGCAGCATGCTTGCAAGAGTAGCTGGGGGTCTAGTTGAACCCTCAGCTTCACTGATTATTTTTTCCCTAAAACTTTTGGCCTCCCAGATAGCACTAGGATTTTGGAAAGGGCAATGCAATGGTCTACTTGCGACAATTTTTTACACACATATACCCTGAACTCTGCAGGATACTGAATGATTTTGCCCGAAGCAGATAGATAAGATATTATGCAAAGAGTGGTTTCTGCAAAACAAGGTGACAAGTGATTACTGAGATACACTTTTGACACTATAGCGTATTCCTTGATCTCTCAGAGCTGCAAAAATACCCTGAGAGCATCTTTTTTATATCTCAATGGGAAGATTCCCATTGACTTCAGTGAGCTTTGGATCAGCTCCATGGCTCCAAACACTACAGGTTTATTACAGTGTTTGGCACCAGTGTTGTAGTGTCTTTTACAAGGGGAACGTCTCTGTAAAAAATGACATCTGTAACTTTCCATAAAGAGCTGTAAGTACAGTACAAATGTTATGTTTTTATGAAGACACTGCTTTCATGGAAGTCTCTGATATATGGCCTAAGTATGATAATTCCCAACATCATAGTAGCCAGTCATAAATACCTTCCCTTTACGCTCATTTGACTTTACTAGCAGATTCTTTTGGCTTTGATGAGTAATCTAAAGGAAATGATGTGGATGGATTTGAGGCTGTTAACCAATCTAGAATCATTTTGCTCTATTCCCAAATGATTGACTTTAAGAGCTCAGATTACTTTTAACAGCAACACTGTGAGTACAGTAAATAAATACAAAAAAAAGTGACTTTATACATCAATTCTGTTGCTATACAATTCTAATGCATCATTCAAAATAATGTTAAAGGCTAAAGCCTGTAAGATTTCCTGGACATACAACATAAATTCCTCAAAACATCCATTTGTGGCTCTATTACTAATGTTGTACAATGTGTCCTGCTGTGACAACTCCTTGGCATTTCTTTTAAAGCTCTAAAATATATTCCACTTATCACTGCAGAGGACACAGCAGCATTCCAAGCTCTCACTTCCTTTCCAAGTGAGAAGTTACCTCATGCTGTAGAATTTTCTGCAGAACTTTCATGTTAAAAGAGACACAAAGATACGTTTGGGACACTCCATTACAGCAGTAACTAAGGGCGTTAAAATAACTATTTTTTCTCTTCTTCCATTTTCACAAATTTAAATTTACTTTCAATGTTAATGGCATATGCTGATTTAGAATCAACTGAGGATCTGATCTGGTATATGTATAAGAGTTCCCATGTCTCTTTTAGTCTTTGGGCAATTGCAAATGTAGCTTGCCTGCCGTCTGCAGTGCTTAGTAGCACACCAAATTTGCAGGAGACAAGTATTGTCTCGTACCAAAAAGGAGACCAACAACAGGGATTATAGTAATACATACATGAGCCAAAAAGGGAAGTCACAAATATTTACTATAACAAAATTTCTAACATGGCCTTGCATATATCAGGAAAAGGGTTGAGTGGGGGCATTTACATTGGAATTGACCTGTTAAAAAAAAAATTAAAAAAAGTACAGTTGTTTCTTATTCTTCCATATTCTTGTTTTTGAACGAAAATTTCTTGTTTCATTGAACATTTTCCAAGTACTTAGCATATTCTGAAAAAATACTTAGAAAAAGACCAAAGAAACAATAGGAAGGAGAAGCATGGTACAGTGTTAAGGCACAAGACTGCAAATTAGATAGAAGAAAAAGGTTATTTTCTGAGCTCTCTATTAATTTGCACATGTCATTGCCCTGACCAAATGCCTGAGTTTCCTCATCTGCAAAATGAGGATAATACTTTTAATTTATAAATGTTTCTAAGGAGCTTGGAGATCCTCCACTTGAAAGCATTGTAGTAGTGCTAAGTATTTCATATAACCATATTAACTTATTACTGTAACTCTTGTATTTCATCATCATCTTATTCCAGGGGTTCTCAAACTCCATGACACTGCAACCCCCTTCTGACAACAAAAATTACTACACGACTCCAAGAGTGGAGACCGAAGCCTGAGTCTGCCTGATTCTCACTGCCCTGGGTGGGGGGGAACCAGAGCCAGAGCCCAAGCCAAAGCCTGAGCCCCACTGCCCTGGGTGGGAAAGGGGTCAAAGCTGAAGCCCAAGGCCTGTAACCTGAGCCCTGCCATCCAGGGTTGAATCCCTCAGGCTTCGGCCCCAGGCAGCGGGGTTCGGGCTTTAATCCGAGTCACAGCAAGTCTAATCCAGCCCTGGCGACCCCATTAAAATGGAGTCGCGACCCACACTTTGAGAACCGCTGTCCTATTCCTTCCCCTGTTGTTCCTTACACTCACGTATTACTTCATATCTAAAATTAGACTTTCAGCTCATTGGAGAAGGCAAGTTGCCTTTGTATTTGTTCTGTAAAGAAACTAGCATCCTGTTGGGTGCTACATGAATAACGCATGATGCTATTATTTATTAGTGTTACAGATAACATCATTAGCCCTCAGTGACCATGTCTTTGTTCTTATTTTTAAGGTAAAAGTTTGGTTCCAGAACAGACGAATGAAATGGAAGCGGGTAAAAGGGGGCCAGCAAGGGGCAGCAGCCCGGGAAAAGGAACTGGTGAATGTGAAAAAGGGCACACTGCTTCCCTCAGAGCTTTCTGGAATTGGCGCAGCTGGCCTCCAGCACACGGGGGACTCACTAGCGAACGATGACAGCCATGATAGTGATCACAGCTCTGAGCATGCACACTTATGATACACAAAGAGAGGATCCCAGCTCCGTTCTCAGGAAAGAAATGCTATGATGGCACGCCTTCCACGGGCATCGTTTACGTATGCAAGTGACTCTGGCAGTGATTTTTTTTTTTAAATGGTTATTAAAAATTCAAGCTTATTGTGTCTGCTTTTCTCGATTTTTAGATGGTTTACAGTAAGTGCCATGTCTTAGAGGTGCCTCAAGAGTGGGAAGCGGAAGATGAACTTGCTTTGAACATTCCAGATTTCTTTGTCATGTTTATGGACAGTGGGCAGGTATTTTTGCTTTAGCTTGCACTGAAAATTACATTGCTTTCAACAGAGGTTATATTCTGAAAAACCACAGTGCCACAAAATCATTGTCTAGTGGATAAGAAACGTATTTTAACTCTGTAAATATTTATCTTACAGCATTTTCCTGTCTTCACTAATTTTAGTAATGCATTAATATTAGCTGATGGCAATAATCACTCATGATGATAAACGGCTTCTTGTCTCTTTATTTTTGTTTTGTTGTCCCCAAAACAGACAATACATGTAGACACTTGTGTTCAAGTGAAGAACAATACTGTAGTGTCTGATAGGGCACGTCCTTGTACCACAGACAAAACAAACCTTATGTTGCATTTACTCTCAACTGCTGCTAATAGGGTATTATTAAACTTACCTTGCTCCTCAATTCTTCTTATCTTATAACTGCCAGAATGATTTTTAGGATCATAAGGATAGTCCAGTGTCCTGCCAGAAATAACATCATGTTCCACTCGTGTTAGGAATTTATTTCCACCTCCCCGACCCCCACCCCTAAAAATGTACACGTTACTTCTACAGCCTAGTTGATTATATTGGGAAGCACTCAGAAGAAGAATTGTTTCTTCATCTTCTGATTTTAAAACCAGCAGATGAGTTGGCTGCTTATGTTGGTAGAAATCAAAATTATGATAACTGATACTATGTCCCAAGTGTAAATTCAAGACACATTACAGACTTGTGTGTACATACAGGCGAACACCAAAAATCAAATCTAACAAAACATTGATTGTACTTTGTAAAGAAAAAATGTTTAATAAATGATCCTTTTAAAATAATTCTCGTCTGCCTATAGTCATTTAATGGGAAACTTGAAAGTGTTCCTTTAAAAGTCCTAAACAGCTCTAGCTTCACAAATCCTTCTAAACCTTGTTTTGCTTTGGGCAACAAAAATCTATGTTTTCAAACTTACACTTGATCTTGGATAAACTTTCTACCTTGATCCATTTGGGAAACTCCTTCCTTTAGCAGGAAAAAGCAACCCTCAGCTAATGATGGCTTCAGCCAAGAACAACAAGGGCACGTTAAACCATTTTCCAAGGTCTAAGGCAAACATTAAAGGGATATTTCATCATAGAATATTAGGGTTGGAAGAGACCTCAGGAGGTCATCTAGTCCAATCCCCTGCTCAAAGCAGGACCAACACTAACTAAATCATCCCAGCCAGGGCTTTGTCAAGACGGCCCATAAAAGCATCTAAGGGTGGAGATTCCACCACCTCCCTAGGTAACCCATTCCAGTGCTTCACCACCCTCCTAGTGAAATAGTGTTTCCTAATATCCAACCTAGACCTCCCACACTGCAACTTGAGACCATTGCTTCTTGTTCTGTCACCTGCCACCACTGAGAACAGCCTAGCTCCATCCTAGGCAAGTCATGTGTTGTGGAAATGGAGAAAAAAATGGTAACTGCCCCGGAAGGTGGTGTAAACTTGCATTACCTTGCCTTTATAAAATAAAGCTGTTCAAGACAAAGTTATTGGCCAACATTCCTCTTCACCAAAAAGATAGGAGATTAATTGGGATGAAAATAATAAAATAAGCCAGAGCATCCAAAGAGAAATCTTCAAACTAAGTACCAATGAGCATTTACTGAGGATTAACAGTCGTGTGACTCAAAAGCATCCTAAATGTTAGACATGATCAAGAACTTTTCTAGTCCAAATCCTTTCTAACTCAGGTTTGTTTCCTATTGCACACTAATTAGTCTTGTGATCAGTCTAATTGAAATGTCCAAGTGCTAGAGCATCCACAACTTACTTTGGGAGACTATTTCACATTTTAGCATCACCCTATAGAGCCTAACAGATCATAAAATTACCCTATATCTATCAAATGCCTCGCCACACAAAATTATTTAGATCGAGTTGGATAAGGAGGAAATAATAAAAAAATTACACATCAGTACCATTATTACATGCAAATAATGAACCAGAGTAAAAGCATAATCTTATTCTGACCTTCATCTTCCCTTTTGCCTTTTCTTCCCACAACTGTTCATTGTTGTCATTCATATATGTCTAAAATTAGACTGCACATTTTTCAGGATTGAGACAGAGTCTTGTATTTGCTCTTTAAAATACCCAGCACATTATAGGTAGTGCAAAAATAATAATTTGCGATGTATGACCAGTTTCTGTCACCTCTGTCACATTGAATAGTACCTTACTTTGTGACGAGCTCCACTGATTTTGGTGGGGACACTTGCAGACGAAGGTAGCATCCAATGTGATTAAGGGTGGCAGAATCTGACTTAGTGATCTCACTGCCAGGAAGACTCTCTTGACATTAAGGAGATTCATTTTCTCTTCCTTAATTTCATCTCATTACTCCAATACATCCAAGATGATGGCTAGTAACGACAAATTACTTCTAGTGAGAGAAAAATGATACTTAGATGTTTTTTTAGGCCAACATGAAATATGCTGTCCCTCTGCATGATCAAAGTATGAAGTCAGTAGGACACGTGTACAGTAAAGCATGTGCCACAGAGTTTGCAGGATAGGGCCATGCATTTTAAAATAATCTGTAACCCTTTAAACACAAAGGTCCGGATTGTATAAATAACACCATGACCAGCGTTTGGAGAAGTTTGGAGGCCCATTGCTACAGGAGAAACTCAGGCCTCAGGAGTGATTTGCACCAATCAGGATATTGGAGGGAGCAGTCCTTAGGCCTCACTAAATGCAGAGTTTGATACTGTGTCTGGCCCTTGCACAGAAGGTACAAAAAGATGGTGCAAGGAGCCTTGCACCTTTCTCCAGTTAGACCTGCCCAAGGACCTAGTACATTCTGGCTAAAACCTCTATAATAATCTATTTCTCAATTCATAGAGTTCACCACAATGACTGTTAAGCACATGACTGGCAACAACTGGAAAACCCACAGAAATGTACTTCTAGCCATGCTACATTTGTCCATACAACTTAGATGACTATAATGTCATAGCCGCCATTTCAAAACTGCATAATCCCAGCTATCGTTAATTCTTAGAAGGGTTAGGGAAAGAAGATTAAAAGGCACACTTCCCCAGGATCATAGGGAGCAGCAAACAAAAGAACCTGCATTGTCTGTTTTAAAAACAATTGAACACGTACACTGCCGTTATGCAGTACTTTCAATTCAAGGATTAAGATACTCCTTGAGCTCCAGCATAGAAGGGGTTACAAGGAGAATCCACTTCCCTGCCTATCACGAGTGATCTGGAGTGAGGCTGTAAAAACACAAGGGTTGTGGTTGTGGCAACCCCCAGAAAAGAGGTTGCTGAAAGTTGGCAAGGCCTCTGCTGGCTGTGAACAAGTGTACTGAGTTGCTTTGCTCTTTCTTTGAATCCCCTGGTTTTGCAAAGATGTGGTCATTGAAGTGAGTGGGGTTATGCACAGTAAGTAAAGTTAAGTATGTATGTAAATCTTAGCAGAAACGGGGCTCTTTTGTTAATTAAGCCAGCCTTGAGACCAGGGCTTTGTTTTGAATTTAATTTGAGATTTTATTTTACACTAGCTAGGGAAGGTATCTGCCCACTGGTTTATAGTGGGGGATTAAGTACATTTGGCATTTTAACCATACTATGTATGTGAGAGGTAAGTCTTTATTTTACAGATGGACAAGATGAAGCACATAGAGATTGTGCCTTTTCCAAGATCACACAGCCATTTAATGGCAGAATCAGGAATAGAACCCAGCAGAACTGGCTCTCTGTCCCTGGCTCTCCCCACTAACTAATTAGCTTCCCTGCATCTGAAGACATTGCATCTTATGGTTTGTGGGAGATGCCATGTTATGAGTTAAGGACAAAATGTCAGCTTGAGCCTCCTTTCAAATTTCCTGGTTTTAGTCAACTTGTGTCTCTTGAGTGAACATGTATTTAAGCTGGCACAAATAGAGTACATGCAGTGTTTAAGATACAAGATTCAGGAATTTTTTTAAGTGATATATATATATATATAATATGATACACTGGAATAGCTAGTGCAGGGCTTTAGTGATGATGCATATTATTAGCTCAGAGAAATAAGAGTGCTCAATATCTTGGTTAGCATTCATTTGCTTTATGGTATATTTATTTAAATTCACTGTGTTTAGGGCACAGTTTTTTTTCATGCTTTGAGGGCATTTACTGGTGAAGGCTGCACAGTGTGGGGGTATATATAATAGTAATTTAAATCTTCTGGCTGTTAATCAGGGCTATTGGACAGCACAATCGGAGCTGATCAGTCACCTGTTCAACAACAATATTCAAGGAATGTTAGTCTATTACATTATTTTTAAAAACCCACATCAATGTATTAAGGGAAAAAAATGTATCTTCTCCCATCAAATTTATACCCCACTACTAACTCGCCATTTCTGGTTTTCTGTTCCTTCTCAGAATATTGGTAAATGTCCAAAAATACTCAGAAATAATCTGTGCCACATTCAGGATCGATGAAAATTGATTGTTCCAAGCAAAAAAAAAAATAAATAGTTTTTTTAATTTAAATTAAGTTTGAGATGTACAGGCTATGTTAAGGTGTAAAGTTATTTAGTTATTAAAATCATTTAAATTAAATGCAAAATATATTAAGTGGTACATGTTTGCTGCCAAGTTTTAAAGAAAGTCAGACCACTGAACTGGAGGAAGTCACTTGCTAAGCATCTGGAACTGGTGTTTATTGACATGCTAAACCAACTTTTGAGCAGTAGCCTCTTCAGCAGTTGCAGGGAGAATTTTTCTTCATTTTAGTTTATTCAACTAGTTTATTTCAATGGATAGTTCATTCAAAGTTGAAAAAACAATTGGGAGTTGAAAAAACAGGAAAGCCTGGTATTTCCCTTCCAATCTAGGAATTAAGACTCGGTATGAGAGGATCAGATCTACTAATTCTAAAATTGTGAAGGACATGGTGACCAGAAACTATAGATAACATTTCTTTTGTTTAATAAATCAGTTGAAGCATAAGAGAAAAAAGTTTGCAAAACATGTTTTGGAAACTTTTTTCTCTTATGCATCCAGCACATTTAAGGTAGTTATATTTAATAATAATTTTAAACAATTAAAACACTTGTTTTATGCATTTTAATTGACTGTGGATTTCCGTCCCAATAGAGCTTCACACAAATGAGAAGTAAAAAATTAATTTAGTAAATAAGAAATGCATCATTCCCTATTTTCTAACATAGTAAAAAATGTAAAAATTCAGAATATGAATACAAATTAAGCTACATATGTGTTCAAAATAATATAGTATACCCCCCTGGTAAGCAAAAAGTAGTACCAAATTTAGAGTGAAGGCTATATTTAGTTGCAAATCAACATTTTTTAATGGTTACTAATCAATAAGAATCAACCTTTCTTTAGGAAAATAGCTAAAAAGTACACATTTCAAAACAATTAAAATTGAAGATTTAAATCAAGTTTCCTGCTGGCTGATTTAAATCGTGATTAAAATCAGTGATTTAGATTATTTTCATGTAAATCAATCCACTCTGGTCACGTTTATTCCAGATATCTTCAACCCACTTTGACACAATTGTCTGTCTGTGTCGAGAGACCCAGTATTAAATTAATCAAGGGTATTGGAAGTGAGAATGTAAGTGTGCTGGCAGGGCAATGCTGTGACATACACACACACACACACAACCATGCCCAATTCAATTTTTTCTCAGAAGGGTCCAAAACCATGTCTAAAAGTTTAGATCCAGATTTTTAAACACACCTATCAGCTCTGCTGATTGTCAGTGGGAGATTTTGGGAGCTGTGCAGTTTTGTAAAGCTGGCCCCGATGTGATAGAAAAACACAGAGAATTTTTCCTAATGTCATAGAATAAATTATTATTTCTATTCCAGTAGCACCCACAATTCATTAAGCACTGTTGACACACACAAGAAGACACCATCCCTGCTCTGATATCTGAAATACCGTCATGAAATTTCCAAAAATGAAAATTATGTTAAACAGTTGTTTTTTTCAAATGATATTGAGCATGTTTTGTTTAATAGTTACATGTATGGAAAGTCCACTTGAATGACCCAAGTAAAGAATTTGCTATGTGGTACAGGGAAATAATAATCATTAGCTTTTGTACAGTGCTTTTCTTCTACAGAGCCTAAAGGACTTTTAAAAAGAAAGGCAAGTATGATTATCCTCCTTTTACAGATGAGGAATTGAGGCGCAGAGTGGTAAATTGATTTGCCAAAGGTCACCTGGCAACAGCTAGTACTCTCTTGACTCTCAGTCTGGTGCCCTATTAACTGGCCCACATTGACTTGATTTTGATGTACCATTTGCAGAGATTATTGAGACCCAGCACACCATGGCTGGGGAGAATGCAAGGCTCTTTATTTTCAATTTACACAGATGCTTACCTCGTTATTCTATGTGCCTGTCACAGGGCGAGACTCACCACGGTGCGGCACCTCCTGCCGGTCGTCCTGGGAGTTAGCTCTTCCAGCCAGGAGCGCCCTCTGCAGGCTGGTGTCTCGCCTACCGCTGGCCCCCCGTGTCCCTCCCAGACCCCGGTGCCCTTCTAGATTAGGGTTCTGCCCCCTAGCAGTACCCCCTCAGTCTGGGTTCCCTCCACCCAGGGGAACCCCGACCCCCTATCTCTCCCTTGCCTCAGTGGCTACTGCTTAGGTCACACCCTTCTGGGCAGCATCCATCCTTCTCTTGGAGAGCACTTTGGATCCACGCAGGAGGAGAGTGAGGGAAATGAGTGGAGTGAGTGGGAGGATGTACATCACCCCCACTCACATATACACTATGGCCATGCAGACTCAGGGTGCAAGATAGTAATGCCGAGCTGTGTTATCTTTCCACCAGATTACTTGAGTGGTGGGGCTCTTCCTGTAAAGATAGGTCCCCAGGTTAGCCACTGGCTATAGAGCCCCTTACAGCAAGATTCAAATGGGAACCACGCTGTGAGGAAGAAATGGGAAGGGGGAGAGAGGGAGTGTTCTAGCGCCCGGAGCCTGTGCATGGATGGTCCGATCCTGCCACTGATCCCTCAATATTCATGTCGCTCTTAGGGCTTGTCTACCCAGGAAAACTATACCAGTCTAAGATTGGGAGGCAATTTAAAGTGTAGTAGTTATATCAGTATAGCTCACTGTGGAGACAGTCTTGTTCTGGGATAAGGCGGCCTTTTGGCAGTTCAGATTAGAGTGCTTTGGAAACAGTTTAAACTAAGCCAAAAAAAAGCCACTCTTATCCAAGAATAGGCGTGTCCACACAGGAAAGTTATAATGACGTAGCAATAGTGGTTTAACTATACCTGTGTAACTGGAAACGCCACCCGTGTAGACAAGTCCATAGGCATCCACTGCGTTTGTGGACAAACACCATATATCCAATGAAAATATTAGTGATAAACCTCCACAAGGAGAACCTCATTCCAGCAGGTTTGCCCATGGAGGAAGGTGATGAGGCCCTCTTTAATTTACAGGAAATCCCACCTGGTGAAAAAATTACTGGCTTGTTGGCATGTTAGAAAGAGTTTTATGAACACTCACTGCTTGTCATCATATTAGAGATTAAGCAACCCAGCAATGTTATTCCTTATCCTTAAACAAATACAACATGATCTTATGTTAAAAATAAGGTATTTGCTTTACTACAATATACAAATGTATTAGCCACAGAAGTTTCACTAATATAAATGTTGTGTTGTAGCAGTGAATTATAAAATGGTATTTTAATATCCTTTGCTGCTAAACAGTAGAAAATGGTATTTCTTTTCAGAAAAAGAAGGCTAATTAGCAAGACTATTTTGATATTAAAGTGCACCAGTCCTGCTTATCTTGTTCAATTATGGTAGCATAGAATGCAACATAATTATTTTCATATATAATGTATTGTATATTATAGGTTTGCATTTTTTTAAATATAAAAGTATACACTATTATGGCTAACAAAATAGAAGGGCATTCTTAGACATGATATAAGCAGGCACAGCGCCATACATTTACACCTGGGCTAGAATTTGGCCCTAAGTATTTTTATAACAGTTTTTTCAAGAGCAAAATTTGCAGATCCAATAGAAGATATTTAAGTGCTATTTTTACATTGTAGTGTGATATATTGTCAGAGAGTTGTCTAATTGATTTCAAATGCTATGAACTCAATTCTCCAGTCCTATAGCAGGCCTATGATTGATTTCTATGGGAGTTTTGCCTGCCTCGTGACTGCCTGACTGGTTTCTGTGTCTTTTTTGTGTGCACTGTAGAAACTCATTCACATGGTAGCTATCAGATCCAGAAATGTTTTGAGTAATATGCAGAGCAAATATCCATTAACCGTAGGTAATTTTTAATATCTGCAGACATTTAATTTCTCTGGATATTTTTATACCTACCCATGTCCAATATTGATTTTTTTTTGGTATTGCCAAAAAATATAGTTGAACTTACAGACACAATTTACTACAGTATACACTATTTTTGTTTGCTTATGGATAGCAATTTTTCTAACGTGTGCCTGTTTTGAACATTTACCAAATTATTTGCAAAGCAAGTCACATGTGCAGCTGAAAAAACACCTAAATGTGTACTTGCCAAGGTAAAAGTTTATCTTGAATAGTACCCTTACAAAAAATTGCATATCACTGCCATAGAAATATATAATCCATCAAGGGGGGAAAATGCCAAATATAACTATGACCCATAAAGAATAATTTTGTATGTGTATTTCTGTGATTCTTATACATGCTTGCACATAATCATTGTGGAGAGAAAATGTTTGCACAATCTTTTAATTCATAAAGCTTGCCAACTGCAATTTAGAGTTGCTCCTCCATATAGTATATTTACTTAAAGTGTTTGATTTCCGACGGTTGAATATTGACAACAGTATTAAAGACTCCTTTTATAAGTAATGCTTTTGCAATAAGCAAGTAAGAACTATTTCTTTTAAGAAAACAGTGGGCCTAATCCAAAGCCCATTGAAGTCAATGGAAAGATTCACATTGACTTCATTGGGCTTTGGATCTGGCCCAAAATACACACACCAGTTACTACTCAGTGAACAGTGCAGAATTAAGAACACAGGCAAAGCATTTCAAAAGTGCCTCCTGCCTTTGGGTGCCTTTATTGAGGGTCCTTGTTTTCAGAATGTTCTGAGCGCCCATCCTCTGAAAAATCAGGGCCACCTTATGGTACCTTAAAATGGGCACCCAATATCACTAGTCATGTTTGAAAATCTTGCTCAGAAGCTATTTTATTGCTCTTGGTTATGATGAGAGTCTTATAATATTGGGTTCCTATAGCTGGCAAGTCATCCTTTATTATTGAAATATTGATTTCAAAATAAAAATAAAAGAAATTTGCTATGGTGCTTGGAGTTTCCTTCAGCAATAATCTATCGTATCATTAGATAAGAAATAGTAAAGCACATTATATAGGGGCAGTTTTAACAGATGTTCATATATGGTTAGGAAAAAAAACTTTCCTTCCACTCAGATGTCTGTCTTGAATTTCTCACAGTTTTTGCAGACAGTTTGGCTGGCTTCCAACATACATCGTTGCCTGTCTGGTATGAAAAATGCCATCTGTGGTGTATGAAGGTCCTTCCTTTAAAAGTGGACAGCTAATTATATTCTGGGCAGGTGGTACCAAAGTGAAGTGAGGTGTCAAGCACGGTATAACCTTGGAATTGTCTAAAATTACCATATTCTGTTGGGAAAATACAGCATGCCAGATATTGAAAGGAATTTAAATGTAGGTCAGCATAGAGCTTTCTCGGGATTCAGATGACCGTATACACTGTGGTGACATATTCAAAAACTTTAATAAGGTTAAAGTATGTGAGTTGAATCACATGTAAATTTCCCAAAACAAATATCCTCTTTGGCTCTTATATCCTTGATTGCAGTTCTGTTAAGTGTACACTATAACCTTAAGAAAATTCCTGGTGTTCTCACATTTTTCAGACTGGGCAAAAGATGGGGGTAGGGGAAGAATTTCTTTCTGAACTTTAATGGTCTGGGAAAACTATTTGTTGAAGAAGGAAGAGAAGATGGCTACATTGTGTGAATGACCTCTGCAAATTCATCCTCACAAATGCTCACCCTGCAAACACCCACACTTTAAATAATTTTTGAGGATGAGTAAGATTTTTGGTGGGCCAGAATCAACACACACCCCATACTAGCTTCAGGGAGGAGATGAAGCTCCCTGTTTCCCCACTCAGCTGATCTACAAGAGCCCCAACACCCAGGACAACCATCCTTGCTGCCTCTGACTTTGCAACAGCTAGTCTGGTTCCTCCAACTCCCTCGCTTAGCATCAGCCCTTCCTACAGGAGATGAGGCCTCACTACCCAGATGTTACAGCACTTGCCCCTCCCCTGCAGATGAGTGTTATATCAAGAGTTAAATGCTTACCAGCATAAGCACAAAGTCTCAGAGCTTACAGTTAATGGTTGTGGTATACATTTTAAAATAATTAAGCTAGGTGGAGTTTTGGGTCCATTCACCAAATGTTTACGCTGATGTTCGGTAGTGAGATTTCAGGTTGTTTTGTCTTCCTTCAATAATTTGATTCACTTTCTGTGCAATCTCCTATGTAACACAAAATGCGATACTTACAATAGCCTGGTATAGTGGTATGGTAAGGAACCAGTGATGATGAACTACTGTACAAACAGTACTGTTCTGTTTTTGCCTAGTCCTAATGCATCTGGATGATTTTGAATTACCAATCTTCCACATTGAAGAGCAGTTTTATTTTGATAAAGGACTGCCCCTGGTGTTTTCAATAGCATGCTTAGCCTCTGACTTTCTTTGCATCTTGCGATAATGAGATGTACACAAAGCACTGGTATGCTGCATTATTATAGGTTTCCTTTTTGGCTGAGCCAAACTCCTGTTAAATGTTACTGTGAAATCTTGAAAAACTAGCAAAAAAAGAATTAAAGACCCAACAACTGCACTAAGACAACCTTGATGAGGCTGGAGCCAGAATCTGCTAGAATTAAAACCAGACTTCTCAATGCAAATTTATCAAAATACCTCAGTGATGTTACATTAAACAATTTTTTTTTTAAAAAAGGCCAGAAACATCACTTTGCATCCAAGATTTATACCTATTGAAGGCTTTAATCCTGAAAACATTTGAACACGCGAATTAGCCCATAGAGCTCAATAGAGCAGTTCTTATGAGTAAAGTTAGTTATGTCTACACTACGCACTTTTAATGACAGAGCTGTGCTGCTATAGTTGTGCCTAAAAGACGCACAGTGTAGCCGCTGTTTGTTGGCGGGAGAGATCTCTTCCGCCGACAAAAACACTTCCACCCCGAACGAGCGGCGGCAGCTCTCTGACAAAGCACTGTTCACACCAGCGCTTTTCATTGGCAAAACTTTTGTCGTTCGGGATGTGTGTTTTTTCCCACACCCCTGAATGACAAAAGTTTTGCCGACAAAAGTCCAGTGTAGATGAAGTCTTAGCCCTGGTCTACACTGGGGAGAGGGGAAGGGATTGACCTAAAATACGCAACTTCAGCTACGATAATAGCGTAGCTGAAGTTGACATATCTTAGGTCAACTTACCTCTCATCCTCACGGTGCGGGGTCGACTGCCGCCGCTCCCCCGTCGACTCCACTTCCACCTCTCGCCGCTGTGGAGTCCAGGAGTCGATGGTATAGCGATCGGGGATCACTTTATCGCGTCTACACTAGACACAATAAATCGATCCCCGATAGATCGATCACTACCAGCCAATCCAGCGGGTAGTGTAGACATACCCTTAGTCATGCATACAATCCAGCGGGTAGTGTAGACATACCCTTAGTCATGCATTAACATAATGGTTAAGCAGAAGTAGAAACGAGGGGTGGGGAAATGAATTTAAAACACAACTATTGTTATGGTGGAAGGTGTTAATGTCTTCCATCAATCACAGATTTGGGTAAAGTCAATGGGTATACTCAGCAAACTTCACTCAGGCTAAATGAAGGTGTAATTTAATGCCGTTTTGTGAAGTGAGAGCTGAAAGAATACATGCCAGTGCCCAAGACACTGGCCAGCATGACCAGGCCTAAGCAAAAACTAGGCCATGGGTACTGAGGGCTTTTCCTGAGGCCTAATTGCAAACGTAGAAACTGGGGCATTGATTGGTTGCATATGCGTGTCAGATGAAGAAAGAGGTGCAAAGCCAGAGAAGCAGTGGTGAGTATGAATGATCCTGAGAAGGGGCAAAGACAGAGCTCATTGGGATACAGGACTGGTTGAAAATGCAGGATTGGTAATGGTGAACAAGGAAACTACCTCCTGCTGTTTGTTCCTACAGTGTTCAGCTAAATAAACAGGATTGCACCAAATAAATACCTGACTCCTGTAATCAATTTCTCATCCTAAGAGAGAAAACCTGGCAAGGCCAGGAATATTGGCTAGCCATTTGGGTCAAGAGGCAAGACTACTATAAAATGAACAATACAATATTCATAATATACTGCTATAAAAAGTATTCTTCCACCAACTGTATTTGTAGGAGATACCTTGAGCTGTATATGTTCTTAAATGGGTTTAAACATAAATGAATACAAAACAGTTTAAATCTGAGATTATGCACTGAGTTTTTAAACCAATTTAGTGAAACAAATACAACTTGTATGTTTAGACAAACCCTTAGTGACACTGATTGTGCCCAGAAAGTAGCAAAATGGAAGACCACAGATTTTCCTACAGTAATGGCATGGAAAATAAGTCACTATAAAGAAAATAGCTTTAAACTGTCCACCAAAATGGGAATAAACCAAGTGAGCATCTCAGCAGATTTCACTGATATGGCTGAATTGTGCTGTTATATATTTACATTTCTAGGCCTCAGGGAAAGGACAGGGGAGGTTAAGTTTGTTTTTTGTTTTTCTCCATTTCTTTTTTCTTAATTTAGGGCCTATTGTTTCCATTATGTAATAGATCCTGCATGATTTTATCAGGCTTGAGGTATTGCATGTTTTAATTTTGGTGTTCCTTTTATCATTTCCAATGCTTTGCTGTATATATATTCTCTTATATGAATTACTATATTGATCCTTGAAAATTTAATTTAAAAAAAAGAAAATAAAAGACAGAATTTAATTATGTTCCGGATATATTTTTAGAGTCAGATATGCAGTGATAGGACCAATAATGCTGTGACTAAATTGCTGGTTTTGCTGTGCAGATATTTTTCTTCTTAACTGCACCAGTTTATAGTGGGCTGTTGAAGCCTGATTAATTAAATGTGTAGAATGTAGGAGGGGAGGGAAAGAATGGGATCTAGAAATTCGATTGCTTTCCATTGTAAACAGCACACCCTAGAAACTTCAGGAAAATCAAGTGCTACAGTTCAAAGAGTAAAATTTAAAACAGTCATATACAAAATAGTCACTCTAGAGACAATTCAAAAAGGATGTTAATAACTTGGAGAGAGTTCAGAGAAGAGCCTTGAGAATGATTGAAAGGATTGGAAAACATGCCTTAGAGTGAAAGACTCAATCTGTTTAGTTTAACAAAGATGAGGGTAAAGGGAGACTTGGTAAGTATAAGTAGGGAACAGAAATTTGGGGAATAGCTATCTTATTATAAGGGCTCTTCAATCTAGCAAACAAAGGGATGGCAAGATCCATTGGCTAGAAATTGAATCTAGTCAAATGCAGCATAGAAATAAGGTGCAAATTTTTAACAGAGGGGCTAATTAATCATTGTAACAATTTATCAAGGGTAATAATGGATTCTCCATTGCTAGAATTTTTTAAAATCAAGATGGATATTTTTTCTAAAAGATATGCTTTTAGTTCAAACAGGAAATAATTCAGGGAAGTTCTATCACCTGTGTTATACAGGAAGTTGGATTAGATGATCACAATGATCCCTTCTGGCTTAGTCTATCAATCTATGACATTCTCTTCTTAAAGAGATTTAGGAAATTTGGTGGGCTGTGATTGATTAATTGAGCAGCTATACAAAACAAGTTCTGTCTATAATTGTAGGTGACGGCATCATCCCAAATGTGTAAATCAGCATTTAAGAAATAATTTTGTATGACATATGTTAACATCCTTTGAGGCATTCCCAGTACCTTAGCAACTAACATAGGCAAGACATTCAGCGGATATCAGGAAGACACCACATATGGTATCAAAGGATAGAGTCAGTTCTTAAAAATTGACCCAGGAATACAGTCGCAATACAACAGCAGTAAAGAATCAGTGACAAGTGCAGTAATGTTTTTGACATTGTATATATAAACTTTAAATAAATCCCAAATTCTTATACAAATGATTACACAAATATTCTATAAACAACATTGCCCAATACTGAAGTGCAGTCATCTCTGCGGTGAAACACAGTAACTGTTCAACAGTTCACAGAGTAAGTTCACACGTATTTAGGAGAAGAATGTGAATAATAATTAAACAAAATCACATTCTGCATACTTAAATACTTCTGTAGTTATTGTAATTACCCATCCTGGAATTTGATCAGGTCATTGGGATTATACTCTCGTGAAAAGTAGTTTGGGACTTCATTGAGCACAAATTGTCAGGCCTTCTGTTGTACACCTCCTCTGAGAGATGGCATGTCACCAGTACAGTACCCATAACATCATGCTGCATTAGATCAATATTGACTCATTCAAAGGTAGCAGTGCCAGCTTCTGAATCACCAACATGATGCATAGTAACAGCTAGGGTTTCCCCAGTGGTCTCCTTCCATTCAAATACTGACATGGTCTGACCCTTCATGACATATGAAGTGGGTGCAGTTCCCCTCATCTTTGTCTAGACCTAGCTATCTTTACTAATATTAAGTAGTATGTTATTCTGCTAGTAGTCCCTCTGGGCATGTCTACACTGCAATAAAAACACCGCTGGCACCAAGTCTCAGAGCCAGGTTTATCAGACTTGGGTTTGCAGGGCTTGGGCTGTGGGCTAAAAATAACTAGATATTTGGGCTTGGGCTAGAGCCTGGGCTCTGAGTCCCTCTCCCCTCATGAGGTCTCAGAGGACTGGGCTCTGGTGTAATCCTGAACATCTACACTGCAGTTTTATAGCCCTGTAGCCTGAAACAGCTGACCTGGGCCAGCTGCAGCCATGCCATGTGTCTTTTATTGCAGTGTAGACATACATACCTTCTGAAATTAGTTTATTCGGTTCAACTAGCCTACTTACAGAGTAAACAGGGGGAGGGATAGCTCAGTGGTTTGAGCATTGGCCTGCTAAACCTGGGGTTGTGAGTTCAATCCTTGAGGGGGGCATTTAGGGATCTGGGGCAAAAATTGGGGGTTGGTCCTGCTTTAAGCAGGGGGTTGGACTAGATGACCTCCTATAGTCCCTTCCAACCTTGATATTCTATGATAAAGCACTACTCAGTATGAGTAAGAATAAGCAGTTATTGACCTTTATTAGTCGCTGTTTGGAAAATGGAATTTTTATCCGGCAGAAAAATTTGATATTTCAAAATTAGTTTCTGTTCCAAATCAGCAAAAAGAGCCATAATATTAAAATATGTTGTAGTGCAAAAAATATCCAATTCTAAATGTCAAAATGAAAAACACTGATATGTTCACTGAAATTAAGTGTAATTTCAAATTGACATTTTGACATAACTTCTTGTTTTGTTTTGTTTTTTAAACCAAGAAACAAAAAATGACAGTGAATGTCAGAATGAAATGGAAACTGTGGTTTTGAAATGACAATCTGAAATGAAACTTTTCATTTAGACCAGTGGTCCCCGCGGGTGCCATGGCGCCCGCCGGGGCATTTATGTGCGCCCACCGTCAGGGCTGGCACCAAGGAACGAAGAGGAGAGGAGCGCATCCGCCGGAGAACCTGCCACCGAAATGCCGCCAATGAGTGCTTCTGGTGGAGAAGCGTCGCCACTGACATGCCGCCGAGGAGCGCTTCCAGCAGAGAAGCTGCTGCCAAGGAGTGCGGCCACAGGCGAAGTGTCGCCAGCGAAATGCCGCCGAGGAGCGTCGCTGCCCGCCACACTCTTCTGAAGGCATGAATGTGCTCTTGGCCACAGATTTAGACATTTCTTGCCAGAAAACCCAGATTTTTCATTAGAACTGATATTTTCCCATTACAAATTTTGGTTTAAACTGTTTTTCAGTGGAAACACTTTCCATACAAAAAGTTTCAACCAGCTCTAGACCCAATGCATTGCTACGTTTGCTTAGTTTTATGCAGTACTTCTTTTTCTGAAGTAGTTTTAAAAAAAATTGAGCTGCATATCTAGCATGGGATTGAGATATTTCAACTTACCTTATTTTCAGATCAGAGCATGCATTCTCGTAGTGTCATAAGGGGTGCCAGAGCCAAAGGAAATTGGCAGTTTGTTTAGAGTGCTACAGCCAATAAATCTGTAATATTGCATTATAATTTTTGAAACTTAATTTTATTTTAGCGATAGTGACTACAGTTGTTCATTGTTCTTTTTGATAAGATTCTGATCCAATGGGACTCTTTTCATTGATTTCAGTGGCTTTGGATCAGGCCCTACAACTGGCAACACTCTGCATTTGTGTATATTTTATCTTCCAGATCTAATGCTTAGAAAGAAAGCTCATATTTCACAGTTAACACTAGCCTATTAAAAACATCTTATATGTCTGTGATGCACCTGGAAGAATGATTTATGGGTAGCCGGTACAAAGACATACTTCATGATCACAGTAAGAAATAGTGCAGGCAACATTGCTCTGGCAACATATATCAACATTGTTGATTACAGTAGAATCTCAGAGTTACGAACATCAGAGTTATCAACTGACCAATCAGTCACACACCTTATTTGGCACCAGAAGTATGCAATCAGGCAGCAGCAGACACAAACAAACAAAAAAAGCAAATACAGTACAGTGCTGTGTTAAACATAAACTACTAAAAAATAAAGAGAAAACAGCTTTTTTCTTCTGCATGGTAAAGTTTCAAAGCTGTATTAAGTCAATGTTCAGTTGTAAACTTTTGAAAAAACAACCATAACATTTTGTTCAGCATTACGAACATTTCAGAGTTACGAACAACCTCCATTCCCGAGCTATTCGTAACTCTCACATTCTACTGTATATTATTTGCGCATCTTTTTAGGGCAAAACTCCTATGTGACTAGATTCCGATTGGTTACACTGGTATATCCAAAGTTAGTGGAGTTACCACAGATTTGTATTGTAACCTTGGGGATTCATTGCCACCTGCTGCAGGAGGAGCAAAAGGGGAGGAACTCCCTGTGAGGTTTTCCTCCCAGAGACTTCTCCCTGACCATTTCCTCAAAGGAAGCAGGGTTTGCTCTGCTGAGAGCTGGCTAGAGGGCAGTCCCCCAAACTGCATGGATCCTGGGAGCTGAGAAGGAGGCAAAGGGCATCACAAAGAGGTGGTCTTCAGTGGTGAGTTTATATTTATTAATATTAAAAGACCTAATCCAAAACCCACAGAAGCAAATTGAAAGATTTCAATAGGTTTTGGATCAGACCCTAAATCAGTAAGCATTGTGGAACAGGTAAATAAAATCACACAGAGAAATGTACAGACATCTTGATCACAGCTGCTATAAAAGTTATTCTACAGCATTAGAAGAATTCCTCACAACTAAATATCACGGACTACATTCCATAGTTATGACATTCCATTAGGAAAGTCTCCATGCTTCACAAACATAAAACAAGATTAGAAACATTCATGAATAGATGGAATCCTGTTAATGACTTTTGGAACTAAAATGAAGAATAAAAATATGTATTCCATAACAAGTATGTTTTGTAATATGTAATTCTCTTACTTAAGCATGTGTGTATATACAGTTGTGATTTCTATTATCCTTTTATTTTATGTAATTAATAATAAACAAAAAGCCCCAAAATCATTGTTAATGTGGGACATAAAGTGTATTTGCAACTTGCATCAGTCATATTCAGTTAAGTCATTTATAACTATAAGGCTGTATTGGTCTGTTTTCTATTACATCCCCCCAAAAAACCTAGGTTAAAGGAATATTAAGGTTATAAAGTCAAACATTAAAAAATTAGGAAATGCCTGAATTCAGATTGCTTGTACAACTTTAATTTCTCCCTTTTGTGTGTGTGCATTACAATAAAGTGGTAATTACTTTATCACATGCATTTTATTTTCTTAGGACCCCTGGCCAGACGTCTATGTTACATTCTGTTGTTCCATTTCATGTCTGTATTTATTTGGGTTTCTTTGTAATCAGTTCATAATAGTTTTAAAACGATTTCATGTTTGGTAAAACCATATTTTGTTTTTTGTCCAAACATCAGCCTTTGGTGAGGGCCTTTGTCAAAAGCTTTTTGAAAGTCCACGTACAGTATATCCACTGGAAAATCCTTGTCCACGTGTTTGCTGACACTCTCAAAGAATTCTAATAGATGGGTGAGGCATGATTTCCCTTTACAAAAGCTGTGTTGACTCTCCCCCAACAAATCATGTTTATCTATGTGTCTAATAATTCTGTTCTTTACTTAGTTTCAACCAATTTGCCTGGTACAGAAATTAGGCTTACTGTCCTGTATTTGCCATGATCACCTCTGGTGCCTTTTTAAAAAATTGGAGTCGTGTTAACTATCCTCCAGTCATCTGGTACAGAAGATGATTTAAGTGATAGGTTACATTCCACACTTAGTAATTCTACAGTTTCATATTTGAGGTTTTTTCAAAACTTTTGGTGAATACCATTTGGTCCTCATGACTTACTACTATTTAATTTATCAATTTGTTCCAAAACCTACTCTGCTGACACCTAAGTCTGGGACAATTCCTCAGATTTATCACCTAAAAAGAATGGATCAGGTGTGGGAATCTCCCTTACATCCTCTGAAGTGAAGATGGATACAGAGAACTCATTTAGTTTCTCTGAAATGGCCTTCCTTGTCTTCATTGAGTGCTCCTTTAAGACCTTGATCATCCAGTAGCCCCACTGATTGTTTGGCAGGCTTCCTGTTTCTGATGTACTTAAAAAAAATTAGCTGTTAGGTTTTGAGTCTTTTGCTAGTTGCTCTTCACAGTCTTCTTTGGCCAGCCTAATTGTACTTTTACACTTGACTTGCCAGAGTTTATGTTCCTTTCTATTTTCCTCAGTAGGATCTGACTTCCAATTTTGAAAGGATGCCTTTTTGTCTCTAACCTTTTCTTTTAGTCTGTTGTTTTGCCATGGTGGCATTTTTTGGTCCTCTTACTATTCTTTTTTAGTTGGGGTATATGTTTAATTTGAGCCTTTATGATGTGTTTTTAAAAAGTTTCCATGAAGCTTGCAGACATTTAATTCTTGTAACTGTTCCTTTTGTTTTACGTTTAACTAGGGTCCTCATTTTTGTTTAGGTTCCTCATTCCTGTTCTGATGTTAAATGCTACTGTAGTTGGCTTCTTTGGTATTCTCCCTCCCCCTCACAAGGATGTTCAATTTAATTATATTACAGTCACTATCACCAAGCAGTTCAGCTATATTCACTTCTTGGACCAGATCCTGTGCTCCACTTAAGACTACATCAAGAATTGCCTTTCCACTTGTGGGTTCCAGACTAGGTGCTCCAAAAAGCAACCATTAAACTAAAGGTGTCTAGAAACTTTACTTCTGCAATCCATCATAAGGTGACATATACCCAGTCAATATGGGGATAGATCTGCCATTATTACCATGTTTTCTATTTGTATAGCCTCTTTAATCTCTCGAAGCAGTTCACAGTCATCACCACCATCCTGGTCAGGTGGTTGGCAGTATATTCCTAGTGATATTCTCTTATTATTCAAGCATGGAATTTCTATCCATAGAGATCCTATGGTACAGTTTGATTCATTTAAGATTTTTACTATATTTGACTCTATGCTTTCTTTCACATACAGTGCCACTCCCCGACCAGCATGATCTATTCTTTCATTTCTATATATCTTGTGCCCTGGTATTACAGTCTCCCATTGATTGTCATAATTTCACCAAGTTTCTGAGGAGCCTATTATATCAATATCCTCATTTAACACCAGGCACTCAAGTTCACGCATCTTAGTATTTAGACTTCTTGCATTTGTATACAAGCACTTATAAAATTTGTCAATATTTAGTTGTCTGACTTCATGTGATGTAATTGAGTGGGACTCTTTTTCATTTGACTGTTTCTCTTCAGTTCCTACCTGTACTTTATCAACTTCTATCCTCTCCTTTTTACTAGGTTATAGAGAATCCCCATTAATAGATCCTCCCTTATGGGATGTGTCTGTCTGAACTGTGTGCTCCTTCACACCTGTCATCTTTCCCCAGCTTTAGCTTAAAAACTCCTCTACAACCTTTTAAATTTTACATGCCAGAAATCTGGTTCTGTTCTGGTTTGGGTGGAGCCCATCCTTCCTCCTGATAAACCTAAAACCGCATGCTGTGTGTGTCCCTTGTCCTCTGACTGCTCAGTGCTGGGACTGGACAACAGGGGATGGATCACTTGATGATTGCCCTGTTCTGTTCGTTCCCTTTGAATCATCTGGCATTGGCTATTAGAAGACAGGATAGTGGGCTAGAAGGACCATTGGTCTGACCCAGTATGGCCATTCTTATGTCCAAAGGTGGAAAAGACCCAGAGGGTATCTAAACCATCCCCCTAACTTTCCAGGATTGTTCTTTACAGTAAATTTTCAAGTGCTTTGTTCTGTCTAGTTTTAAAAACACCCCAATTCAGTAGTCCATCCCTATTCAGCAAAGTGCATAAGATTGTACTTATAGTTAAGTATGTCTTTAAATATTTTGTTGAATTAGAGTCGAACTGAATACAGATTTCCACATATGAGTACCATAACCATGTGGATACCAAATTGTGAAACATATTGTTTTGGTTATAATAACATAAATTGTCATAATCATCAGTTAATTAGTTGTGTCCATCTTCTCTATTTCATAATGTAAATTACTTTGATGTGCCAGATAGCTTCCTTTTTCTTGAAGAATGTGCTAGCATGTGCTATATAATACTCACAAAAATATAGTTAAGAGTACAACACCTCTAATCTTGGCATTCCTAGTAAATTAAACTGAAGAAAAGCGTTCAGAAACTCAAATCCAGGAAATCATGTGGCCCAGACAACATATCAAATGGGATGCTGAAACACAGCACTGAGCATATAAAGTATCCTCTTCTAAAACTATTTAATAGAACTGGATGAAAAATGAAATTTCCCTCCTATGAAAAAATTTGAATTTTTGAAAAAAAATTGTTCTGAATCAGGACAAAAAGTCAAATATTCAAATCTTTTTGTGGAGAAAAATTCTGAAAAAAATCAATTTTGGGAGCACAAAAACTGAATTTTTCAGCTTGTTTCCCAGGCTACCTGGTGGACTGACAGCAAACCATTGCTATGTTAAATTGCATGGAATAATAAATGAGCCCAGAGAATCAAAAGGTATTAATGTGACCCTATCACTGTACAACACCAAACAGTTAAACATGGTTTGGTGTTTCAAGTACAGCCTGCTTAGTCCGATGGCAAAAGCCACCACTGAAAAATTTATAAATCTTTTATTAAAGATACAAAAAAGAAAGGAAAAACCGTTAAAACATTTGAAATGTAAAATATTAAGTAAGCCTTTCATTTTAACCATATCATTTATTCCCTTTCCCTTTAACAGCAGAGAGTTGTAATGGGGGAAAAATCCCTGTCTGACAGTCTCTTAGATGCTATTAAAGATGGTATTAACTGTGCTTTTTGGGAAAAAGAGAAGAAGTTAATTGAGATGGGTTGCAGCTGCTGTTGCTAAAGTCTGATCCTATTTCTTGAAGACAACCACGACAAACACACAAAAGGGCAGGGAAAGAATGGCAAAGACAGAAAATGGAGCTTCTGCCTCTCATGTCTACTTGCAACCTCACTGCTGAGGCACATAGGCACAGTACATGGTCTTATCAGCCTCTCTGAGGCCTGGTCTACACTAGGACTTTATGTCGAATTTAGCAGCATTAACTCGATTTAACCCTTCACCCGTCCACATTAGGAAGCAATTTATTTCGACATAAATGGCTCTTTAATTCGATTTCTGTACTCCTCCCCGACGAGGGGAGTAGCGCCAAATTCGACATGGCCATGTCGAATACGAGGTACTGTGGACGGAATTCGACGCTAATAGCTCCGGGAGCTATCCCACAGCGCACCACTCAGTGGACGCTCAGGACAGCAATCCGTACTGGGATGCTCTGACCTGCCACTCAGGGAAAGCCCCGGGAAAATTTGAATTCTTTTTCCTGTCTGGCCAGTTTGAATCCCATTTCCTGTTTGGACATCGTGGCGAGCTCAGCAGCACTGGCAACGATGCAGAGCTCTACAGCAGAGGTTACCATGCGATCCCAGAATAGAAAGAGGGCTCCAGCATGGACTGATCGGGAAGTTTTGGATCTGATCGCTGTGTGGGGAGATGAATCCATCCTATCCGTTTGCATTCCGATCCAAAAGACGGAATGCAAAAATTTACGAGAAAATATCTCAGACAATGACGGAGAGAGGATACAGCCGGGATGCAACGCAGTGCCGCGTGAAAATCAAGGAGCTGCGATAGGCGTACCAGAAGACCAAGGAGTCCAACGTTCGCTGGGAGAGCGGCCTTATTGTCTCCTCCATGGTAGGATACTTTCCCGCGCCATGCACGCTGCAGGTACTCTGGTATCATTGCCTTGCATAGCATGGCTGCATACGGCCCCGGGGTTTGCTGGCATTGATGCAGCATGCAGTCTTTCTCTGTCTCCGTAATCCTCATCAGAGTGATATCAGTCATGGTGCCCTGGTTTGAATGACTGGTTTCTTTAGTATAGGGAATGCTTCATTTTCCCTTTAAAGAAAGACACCCGGCAGTTTCCATTAACGCGGGGGGTGAGGGAGTTGGGAGCCAAACCATTCGAACTTAGCAGTGCGCGGGCAGGGAGAGTTCCCGGAACCGACCACGCGAAGCGGGGTAAAGGGTACGGGGAGCCGTTCATACAGAGCAGTTCGCGGGCACTTTCAGTTCCCGGGACCGTCCACGCGGAGGGGTGGGAAGGGTGTTCGAGCCGTTCAAACAGAGCAGTTCGCGGGCACTTTCAGTTCCCAGGAGCGGCCACGCGGAGGGGGGGGGAGGGTGTTCGAGCCGTTCAAACAGAGCGGTTCGCGTGCACTTTCAGTTCCCGGGAGCGGCCACGGGGAGGGGTGGGAAGGGTAGGCGAGCCGTTCAAACACAGCGGTTCGCGGGCACTTTCAGTTCCTGGGAGCAGCCACGCGTAGGGGGGGTAAAGGATTGGCGAGCTGCTGTAGATGAGCGGTTTGGGCAGCAGCAGTTCCTGGCCGCAGCCGGGAACAGTGAAATGAAACATGGGAGTAAAGCACTGCTGAGAAGTAATCTCTCAGCAGTCCAAACTCATTAGCTTACCATGGTCTGCAGAGAGCTGATTTCCAGTGTTCTGCAAGGCTTCTGGGATCTGTACACCGGGACCCCAGACACTCAGGATAAAGACATAATATTTGACCTTGTAGTAAGTGGACATGTGATAGGTACTGTGCTTGGTCCTATTCACAGGGAAAGAGTATATGCATTGTTCTGGAAAAAGTATCTTTCTTAGGAATTCACTCCCTTTCTCTCATCTCACAGCTGCGAGTGTCTCCCGCCCTACCCGTGGATCACCCTCCCAGAGGCTAGCGCTGATCAGGCGGAGCAAAAAGAGAACCTGGGACGACATGTTCTCCGAATTGATGGTCTGTTCCCGAACGGAGGCGGCACAGCGAAGAGAGGACGTCTCAAGGTCCGAGCGAGCAGCCAGGGAACGGGAGCAGAGGGCTGAAGCTCGCGAGGACAGGTGGCGGCAGGAAGACCAGCAGGCGACTCAAATGCTGCTGGGACTAATGAGGGAGCAAACAGACACGCTCCGGCGCCTGGTAGACGTTCTCCAGGACAGGAGACAGGAGGAAAGAGCCCCTCTCTATGTAATTTCCAACCGCCCTCCCCCACCACAAAGTCCAATCCTCTACTCACCCAAAGTCACTAGGACGAGGGGAGGCAGGGGCCGTGGAAATAATCACTCCACCCCTGCAGACGGCTCCAGTAGCAGAAGGCTCTCATTTCCAAAACTTTAGATGGGTCCTTTCCCTCCCTCCAACCGCACCCCACAACACTTCCCTGCCCAGGTTTCATCTCAAAACTATGCTCACCTTAATAAAAATGTTTGCTTTGTACAGTGCTGTTTCCCTGACTTTCTTTCACAGGACGGTTTGGTTTTGGGGGAGTGGGTAAGGGGGTTTGTAATTAGAAATGACAGGCGCCTGAACCAGGGTTCAGACAGGGGGAAAGGATCAACAGAAAGTCACACTCACAGTGCATGCACAAGGCACACTTGTCATTCTGGGAGAGGGTTTTCATGTTCTCTATGGGGGCGGGGGGGGTTAACTTTCTGGTCGGGGAGGGCGGCTGCTGGTCTATTGTGGCCGGCGATAGCCTGCATGACAGATCCATGCAGCAGGGGATCTGTGGCCACAATCCACGGCCAAAAACTCACACAGGCCCCACCACAGACAGTTGGGAATAGGAGGGGTTGATGGCTCCCTTGAAACAAGCTGTCCAGCACTTCGGACTGCTCTGGGAGCAGGAGCATGTCATTCCCCAAGCTTGGAAGCGTACTTTCCAACACTCCACCCGCTCCCCAACCGCGGTATGCGTCCCAGGTTAAAACCTTAACAGAGAAACCAGTAATGCAGACGGTTTAAATAAACAATGTTTCCTTTATTGTACGTTTAAGGCGTTGAATGAAGGGGGGGAAGGGGGTTGGTAATTGGAGAGGATAGGCAACCGAAACTGGGAAAAGAAACAGGGGCAGTTTCAGCTTCTTTTTAAGCAAGCATCACAGTCACTGGTTACCCCGCTCGCTTTGAAAGCTAGCTTTCAAAGCATCCCGGATGCGCAGCGCGTCCCGCTGTGATCTTCTAATCGCCCTGGTGTCCGGCTGCGCGTAATCTGCTGCCAGGCGATTTGCCTCAACCTCCCACCCCGCCATAAACGTCTCCCCCTTGCTCTCACAGAGATTGTGGAGCACACAGCACGCTGCAATCACAATGGGGATATTTGTTTGGCTGAGATCTGAGCGAGTAAGTAAGCTTCGCCATCTCCCTTTGCACTTGCTCAGCCGGTAGTTGAAGAGCTCCTTTTCGGTGTCCAGGGCTCCCGTGTATGGCTTCATGAGCCAGGGCATTAGCGGGTAGGCCGGGTCCCCGAGGATCACTATAGGCATCTCCACATCCCCAACAGTTATTTTGCGGTCCGGGAAATAAACACCCTGTTGCAGCCGTCTAAACAGACCAGAGTTTTTAAAAACACGAGGATCATGAACCTTGCCCGGCCATCCGACATTGATGTTGCTAAAACGTCCTTTGTGGTCCACTAGTGCTTGCAGCACCATAGAAAAATAGCCCTTTCGGTTAATGTACTGGCTGCCCTGGTGGTCCGGTCCCAGGATAGGGATGTGTGTCCCATCAATAGCCCCGCCGCAGTTTGGGAATCCCATAGCGGAAAAGCCATCTATGATCACCTGCACGTCTCCAAGGGTCACTACCTTTGAGAGCAGCAGGTCAACGATTGCATGGGCTACCTGCATCACAGCAACCCCCACGGTAGACTTGCCCACTCCAAATTGATTCGCGACTGACCGGTAGCTGTCAGGAGTTGCAAGCTTCCAAAGGGCTATGGCCACTCCCTTCTGGATAGTCAGGGCTGCTCGCATCCGGGTGTCCTGGCGCTTCAGGGCAGGGGACAGCAACTCACAAAGTTCCAGGAAAGTGCCCTTACGCATCCGAAAGTTTCGCAGCCACTGGGATTCATCCCAAACGTGAAGCACTATGCGGTCCCACCAGTCAGTGCTTGTTTCCCTTGCCCAGAATCGCCGTTCCACAGGATCAACGTGCCGCATTGCCACCATGATGTCTATGGGCTGGGGTCCCGTGCTTTGCGAGAGGTCTGTGCCCCTCTCAGAGTTCATATCCTCCCGGAGCTTCTGTTGCCTCCTCGCCCGATTTCTCTGCATCTGATTCTGGAAAAGGTGCACGATAAGGCGCGAGGTGTTGACAACGGACAGAACAGCAGCGATAATCGCGGAGGGCTCCATGCTCGCTGTCCTGTGGCGTCCAAGCTGTCAATCACCGGAAACGGGCGCGAATTAATTGCCTGCCGGCGCTTTCACGTACGGAAGGGCGGAAGTGTGGGTCGAGTGATGACATTTACCAATAACCACCCTCGACACATTTTTGGCCCCAGAAGGCCCTGGGGGCTACACCCAGAATTCCAGTGGGCAGCGGGGACTGCGGGAACTGTGGGATAGCTACCCACAGTGCACCGCTTGCAATGTCGACGCTTGCCCCGTTACTGTGGACTCACAAATTCGAATTAAGGTCCTTGCTGTGGATTCGCATGATCGACCTTGCAATATCGGTTTCACAAGTTCGGTTTAAGAAAAATCGAACTAGTCTCGTAGTGTAGACATACCCTGAGAACTGACCAACTTGTAGCAATGTTAGGCTGTTTATGACATTGCTTTTAGCTGCCTTTCTGGCAACAAGCTCACACTAACTGTATTGCAGTAGATGCAGTCTTGGCCAAAGAAGCCAGACTCATATTAAACAAAAGACAAAATCAGAGAGATAGGAAAGAGAATAAATAAGGTGGTGGAAAGAAAAGGACACATGAAGGAGGATTTAGCCAGAGCCTGTGGAAGTGGCAATGTGTCATGGTGGACTCCAGAGTCCCGGAGACGGTGGGAGTGGCAGCCATGATTTTGAAAGCTTGCTCCTTTCAATCCACCCATCTCCCCATCACCACCGTTTTGATCCTACTCCCAATTCTCCTTTTTAAGGACTTCCAAAAGTGGATGAGAGATGGAAGAGCCCATCCCTTCATTATTTTTTCCACCAGTTAGGCCTAATTTCTGGCACACCAATTTTGGTCCATTAATATCCAGATCTTTCTCTTCTTGTTTACCAGTTATAATCTTAACACAATCCTTGGGTGAATTCAATAGACCTTTTTGTTTGGACTAATTCAGTCTTCCCGTCTTTAACCACTGGCTGTCGTTTATAAGCAATTTTATGTAACAGGCCAAGCTGGACTTTTGTTACCTTGGACAATTTAGAGTACAGGCCTCTGCACAACACCAGCCAGACTTCCATTAAAAGTTTCTATGGCATTGACACAGTCCTATGAAACTGTTTGAGTCTGTAGAATCAGCATTTTCTGACAGAAGCCTAATTCTGTTAAAAAAAATTCAACCAACTCTGTGTTTAACCCAACTTCTCAGTCGGGACACTTCCCTGAGATATAATGAGATAGACTAGGGGTCGGCAACCTTTCAGAAGTGGTGTGCCGATCTTAATTTATTCACTCTAATTTAAGGTTTTGCGTGCCAGTAATACATGTTAACGTTTTTAGAAGGTCTCTTTCTATAAGTCTATAATATATAATTAAACTATTGTTGTATGTAAAGTAAATAAGGTTTTTAAAATGTTTAAGAAGCTTCATTTAAAATTAAATTAAAATGCAGAGCCCCCCCAGACCAGTGGCCAGGACCCAGGCAGTGTGAGTGCCACTGAAAATCAGCTCGCGTGCCGCCTTTAGCACTTGTGCCATACGTTGCCTACCCCTGAGATAGACTATCCCAATATAAAAAAGTGGAGATGTTCTCAACTGAAACTACTACAGCGTTATCTGTTTTAGCAGCAACATCAACAAACCTCTGCAGCATCCTCAACAAAAGACTAACGCAGTATCTCACCAACCACAATATAATCCATGAAAGCCAAACTAGTTTCCACCGGGAGAAATGAAACACAAATCACAGATGCTCATTAACAAAAGTGTCAGAAGTAAAAAAAGAGAAAATATTTACCTGCTTCATGGATTTAAAAAAAGCTTTTGACTTAATCTTAGTCTAAACCCAGAAAGGAGAGACTGCGCAGCCATCAAAATAGAGGAGAAACTGAGACAGATAGACACTTTCTACAGCAAGGTCCCAAATACAAGAAGCATGAGAGATATTTCCTCAAAGAATAAAAAAGTGTAAAATATGTAATCAAAGATCAATGAGGAAAAACTGTGTCTGACCCTTAGTGAAAGGACAGAATGGCAGACATAGCATCACACTATGTAGTAACTTCCCACTGGATCAGGAATAGACAGTAATGATAAATGGACACAGTGAAGAAAACCCCAATGACTTTGATGCATTACTGGCCACTTGGCTCAAAAATGACTGACGAATATCAAGCATATTCCCAGTCTCCAGGTGCCAGTGCTGTAATAAAATAATAGTAATAGTAAAACAGGTGCTGTCCAAAATGGAGCTTTTCATTGGCAAAGGGAGATTCTAAATTACTTTGCAATAACACTTTAAAACTATATATTGAATAGTTGGAATAACAATGTATAAAAAGTCTTTTCCTTCCACTATTCATCATTCACTGATTTAAAGCTTGTTTCCATATTCAAGACTAGCATTAAATAATTAAAGCAAACTAGCCCCAGCTCAGGGCTGGATTACAATTCAGTCCAAGGCAGACTGTAGTGTCCAACCCACTTTCCACCTGTCTGAATTCCCTTTATGAGTTTATTACTTAGTGCAGTGCAGTACTGTGACGAGACCCAATCAGGAAGTGCCTGGGCCTGCTCTGTTCATAGAGTGGGTGGAACAAAGTTCTTCAGAGAAAAGAAAAATATGATATGCATACAGATAATCTTGGGCCAATTCCCTAATTTCCTCTAAGTAGCCCAAAATCTTTAGTTACCTTGGTTCCCGGAATGATCTATTAGTCAACAATAGACTCCCAGTCTTTAGAAACAACATACTTATGTTTTTGATGGCAACATAAGGATAGAAACATCTAGTTTCCTATTTTAGTATTTTTGTAGAGCCAGTGTTTGGGATGAGCTTTACTAATCATTGTTTGGAAGGAGAGTTAGGCCCTCTTCTATAGCAATTCCTCTCTTTTACAAGTAAATCACTGGAAACCCTTGCTCCAAAGTTTCGACTCTTAAGCAGTGAGCATTCAGCTACATTCACAGCCTGAATGGTAGTGAGCTCTGGTGAATCTACCGTGGTTGACACAGTGTTAGTGTAGACACTGTGTGATTTATGTTGACCCTAACAGTCCTCCAGCAGCTGTCCCAGAATGCCTGACATGGACTGCTTTGGTCATAATTGTGAACTCCACTGCCCAGGAGTCATGGAGACCAGAAGCCACCCAGCCCTTTAAAAACCCTGTCAATTTTTTAAATGCCTTTTTCTAGTTTTGCCCACTTCGTGAACACCTACTAGCTCTCTCTTGTTGTGCGCAACTGCCCAACTGCACGGGCCCTTGTACCCAGGGCCCTCTTCTGCCCCCCTCCCTCGCAGGAGCCCAGAGCACTCCCACCACAGCCCCCGGTCACCAGCGCCCCAGTCCTGGTGCTCCCCGTGGTGCGGCCAGGCCCAGAGCGCCAGGCAGTGCAGCTGCACCGCCCCCAGCCTCAGAGCACCCTGAGTCCCTGCAGGAGGGAGGGCAGTTAGCCCCAGCCAGCCTGGGCCAGCCAGGGCAGAGCCCTGGGAACCACAGGAGGGGGCCTGGCCTGGGGGTGGAGGATAGGTGTGGCCATAACATAGGCGCTGACTTCGTGGGTGCTCCGGGGCTGGAGCACCCACGGGGAAAAATTGGTGGGTGCTCTGCACCCACCGGCAGCTCCCCGCCATCCCCGGGACCCGCGGCCAGCTCCCCGCCAACCCCGGGGCCCGCCACCATCTTACCTTAGCACCGGGAGACGTTGCGGGACCCCGCCCCCGACGCTGGGCGACGTTGCGTCGGCGTCGGGGGCGGGGCCCCGCAACGTCCCCCGGTGTCGGGGGCGGGGCCCGGCATTGGGGGCGGGGCCCCGCAACGTCACCTGGCATTGGGGGCGGGGCCCGGCGTCGGGAGCGGGGCCCTGCCCCCGACGCTGGGCGTGAGCTCCCACCAGCGCCACGGGAAGTCGGCGCCTGTGGGCCATAAAAGGCTGTTTGGGGAGGCACAGCCTCCCCGTGCCTATGATACCCGCTGCCCATGCCTAACAGACAATGTACACACTCCAGACACATTCCTGCCTGTAGTAGACAGAAAGTATTGGATCACAGAATCATAGAATATCAGGGTTGGAAGGGACCTCAGGAGGTCATCTAGTCCAACCCCCTGCTCAAAGCAGGACCAATCCCCAACTAAATCATACCAGCCAGGGCTTTGTCAAGCCTGACCTTAAAAACCTCTAAGGAAGGCGATTCCCCCACCTCCCTAGGTAACCCATTCCACTGCTTCATCACCCTCCTAGTGAAAAAGTTTTTCCTAATATCCAACCTAAACCTCCCCCACTGCAACTTGAGACCATTACTCCTTGTTCTGTCATCTTCTACCACTGAGAACAGTCTAGATCCAGCCTCTTTGGAACCCCCTTTCTGGTAGTTGAAAGCAGCTATCAAATCCTCCCTCATTCTTCTCTTCTGCAGACTAAACAATCCCAGTTCCCTCAACCTCTCTTCATAAGTCATGTGCTCCAGCCCCCTAATCATTTTTGTTACCCTCCGCTGGACTCTCCAGTTTTTCCAGATCCTGGGCCTGTGGGTAGAAGCGGCTGTGCAGACCACGCAGTCGTAGAAACATGGACATCTACCAGCAGATTGCATGGGGGGTGCAGGTGAAGGGGTATGACAGGGATCAGCAGCAGTGCTGCGTGAAAGTGAAGGAAATGCGGCAGGGAAATCAGAATGCCAAGGTGACAAATAGTTGATTTGGTGCTGAGTCACAGACCTGTCACTTTTACTATGAGATGCAGGCCATACTTAGTAGAGACCACACCAACACCCTGCAGTTCACGCTGAGAAGCCCGAGGACTCTGCTGTGAACAGTGAAGAGGAGGAGGATGGGGACATATAATTTGGGGTTCCAGCTGTGCTGCAAGCCAGGATCTGTTTGAGATTCCATCCCAGTCCAGTCAGCCCTGGTAGCTGAGCTCGGGTAAGCCTGATGCAGGGGAAGGAGCTTTGGGTAAGTGTGTGAATGTATTTCCCACTACTCTGTTTAAATGTACAGATGGTGCCTGTCCCCAGTGTAACAGGACACAGGTATTGACTGTTCATTAAGTTACTCATTCTAGACGAGGTAACAGTACAACAAAGAGGTAGAATTGTTATTATTCCCCTCTAGAGTTAGGCGGGGGAGCCAGGGCCGGTTCCAGGCACCAGCGCAGAAAGCGCGTGCCTGGGGCGGCATGACGGTCGTCATGAGGGCGGCAGTCAGGCAGCCTTCAGCTGCGTTTCTGCGGGAGGTCCGCCGGCGGCAATTCGGCGGCGGGTCAGCTGACAGCGCGGGCTGGCGGGGCGCCCGCAGGAATGCCGCCGAATCGGCGGGACTGGCGACCTCCCGCAGGAAGGCCGCCGACGGCGGCCTGACTGCCATGCTTGGGGTGGCACAAATCATAGAGCCGCCCCTGCGGGGAGCGGGTGCGGAGCAGTTTATTTATGTACACAGGGATGTTCCTTGAATCCTCCTGAGAGAGCTCAATGAAACTTTAATGGAGGCATTGTGCTGTCCTCTCCCAAAGGTTTCTAGGGATGGCAAATGTATTCCTTCCTCCATGGAAGGATACTTTCCCACTCCATCCACGATGACCTGGCAGGCACTATTACAGTAAATGGGCTAAAGGTAAATGGGGCCTGGGTGGATCTGGAATGTCAGCAGCACCTGTGCTCTCTGTGCCTTTATTCTAGCCCATAGCTGGTTTTACTACTTCCTGATATTTTCCTGATTTTAATTAATTCCTTCTAAATGACAACATAATGGATAGCCCTTCTAACCCTCCTTAATGACTGACATGTCTTGCCTGAGTGCCATCAAGTGGGGCTGTGATAAACCTTCCCCACACTTCAAAGGCAAAAATGAAACACCAAAGTAAGTGTGTGCCTGGTAAATGCAGCCAAGCTCAGAAACAGAAAATCAAAATATGTTTAGCGATTAGAGCTAGTAAAAAATGAGATTTTTTCTCAAAAATTATTCAACATTTTTTGATTTTCCACGGATGTTGTCCACTCTATAAGCAGATCAAACCCCTGCAAAATAGTGTTGTTTTTTTTCTTCTTTAAACGCAGCTGAAAGCTCAAAAATGTAGACATGGGGGAACTGGACCTGTAATATCAGTGACTTTTTGCGAAACGAATGGGCCCGGGGGCTCATTTGTAAGCCCAAAGGGCTATGTCTGATATCCAGAAGCCAGAGGAAGGGAAGTGGCTTAGTGTAGCTGGAGCTATAAAATGTGCCCCAAACTTGCAACAACAGAAAAGGCAGCAGCTAAACACTAACGAGTCACTGAGCAAGTAAAGGGTTGTCATTAAAAAAGGGAGGCTAAAATAAGCAACAAATCCAACCGGAAGGAGACGTCGGAGAAACTAAACTGCTTTGTCTCTTCTTTTTTATATCCGAGCCCTGGGGGAACGTGTCCTGCGTGCTCCCCGGGGCAGGCCGCTGGCTGGCCGGCCGGCTGTGTGTGCGGGTCCTTAGGAGACTGGAGGGCTGAGGGAACTGCAGGCTCGGGCTCAAGCGGCGGGGGAAGGGAGCGGGTTGCCGTATAGTCACTTGCTGAGCGGGTTGGCTTCCGCCTCTTCCCCGCGGACGGACGGACTTTCGCCCCGGGATTTTCTCCCCTCCCTGTCGCTAGGGAGGCAGCCATGGACGGCCCCGCGGCCCCGCAGGGAGGCCTGTCGGCGTCCCAGCAGGTCCGCATGCTGTTCTATGTCCTGCAGCCCAATGAAAGCGCCTTCCCCAGCCTCCAGGAGGTGCCCGATTATGTGAATAAGGTGAGAGCACGGCGGGGAGCTGGGCTAGGGACAGGAGATTTCGCTCTGCCTGTCGTCTCCCTCCGTGCCTGCCCCTCACTCCTCTGCCTCTGTGCCCCCTTGCACCCGCCTGCCTGCCCCTGGCTCTGTGCCTGGCCTTACCTGCCCCCTCTCTGCCCCTTGCACCCGCCTGCCTGCCCCTGGCTCTGTGCCTGGCCTTACCTGCCCCCTCTCTGCCCCTTGCACCCGCCTGCCTGCCCCTGGCTCTGAGCCTGGCCTTACTTGCCCCCTCTCTGCCCCTTGCACCCGCCTGCCTGCCCCTGGCTCTGTGCCTGGCCTTACTTGCCCCCTCTCTGCCCCTTGCACCCGCCTGCCTGCCCCTGGCTCTGTGCCCCGTGCCTGGCCTTACCTGCCCCCTCTCTGCCCCTTGCACTCCCTGGCTCTGTGCCCCTTGCACCTGCCTGCCTGCCCCTAGCTCTGTGCCCCGTGCCTGGCTTTATCTCTCCCTCTGTGCTCCTTACAACACCCCTGGCTCTGTGCCCTGTGCCTGGCCTTACCTGCCCCCTCTGAGCCCCTTGCACCCCCGCCCTGCTTGCCCCTGGCTCTGTGCCCCTTGCACCCCCCTGCCTGACCTTACTTCCCCTTCTCTCTCTGTGCCCCTTGCACTTCTCCGCCTGCCCCTGTCGCTGTGCCCCCTGCCTCTCCTTCCCTGTCCCTCTCTCTATGTTCCTTTCCCTCTGCCTGCCTCTTACACACCAGCTGCCCTTTACAGCCCTTCACTCTTTTTTCTGCTTGACCCTCTCTGCCCGGATTTCACCTTCACCTCTGTATTACCAACCTCAAGCTGTCCAAAATGAGGCTACCACCCTTCCCCCAATGAGTTTGCCATAAAAATCATGAGATTTTAAAATGCTGCCTTTTTATTTGCCTTCTAGTTTCTGAGCCTTTAGGGTGCACTAGCTTCCTGTTTTCAAGCTTTCTGCAACCATGGGGGCTAGGAACTTTTATTGTAAATGAAAGCTGAGATTTCCATGCTATCTCTTGGTACTAGCAGCTGAGGTTTTAAGAGAAACCTCAAATATTGTGAGACTGGTGATAACATCACAAGGTTTGACAATCTGCTGGATATAATGGGTGAAGAATTGAAATGGATAGCTTTAATAAAAGGGGATCAGATATTATTTTCCCTTAAGGAGCTTGAGATAGTACTGTACCCTGCTTCCCAGACTATGCAGATAGATCTCTCTGCTGTGAAGAGTTTGCCATCTGACTGGGACAAAGAAAGAAAGTGACTATTTCCATTTAAAATAATGAAGATAGTTACAATGAAGAAGGAAAAAAAAGGGAGAGTCAGCTCAGACTTGTTTGTGCCATGCACACCCCAGCTTTCGTTAACTTTCAGACGTTCTGTTTCACCCCTAGAACCAGTCAAAGATTTGCTGTACCAGATGCTAGGGATGGATTCTTTATTATTTTATTATTGTTATGTGTAATGCAGGAGCACCCAGGAGCCTCAGTTCGAATGGGGCCCCATTATTCAAGGCATTACAAATACATAGGCCATGACTACCCCAGAAAAAGTTTACCCATATAGCTCTACCAGTAAACCCTCTTAGCATAGACACCGTTTATGCTTGCAAAAGACTGCTTTGGCCAATATAGCAAAATAATCTATACTGGCAAAAGTATTTTTATGATGTTATAACTGCAGCTACATTAGGGCCTTTTCCAGTTTTTTTGCAAAAAAAATTACACCCTGCAACCAATACTGGCAAAAGTTTCTATGCTGGGCATAGTAATGACAAGGCCTTTCCTTAAAGAGCTTACAATTTAAATGAAACTATAACAGGTGGATGAGACAGCAAGCAATTAAGCTAACAGATTTTTGAGGGAGTGAGTGCAAAATAAAGTAGTTTAGTACAAGCAAGCTGTATACAAGGACTTGGAAAATTTATCAGACCAACTTAAGTGTTTCTGTGAGAGGGACTCATCCAGTTGGCAGTGCCTTCTAAATCACTTGAGTATCTCCAGTGCTACTGCTGCTATTGATTAGAGAGTGGGAGTGGGAACTGTAAAACTGAGTGCGGGGTTCCTTTTAGAACATGAAGCCTAATCTATTAGCGACCCATACCTTTAATATCAGCCTCTGGTTATTGCGGGATGCTAAAGTAGTGCTTTGTTGAGAAGCCAGCCCCCGTTTCTCACCAAAACTTCAGGCAAAAGAAAGGGTGTTTGGATACCATTTGGGATGCTGGCCCTCGACCATACTCAGGGGTCCATTTTTCCATATCAGTTTGTAGCTACCTGAATTTGGAAATCCCTCTTCCCCTTAATTACCAGACAGAAAAGGGAAAATTCTCTACCTTTTCCCCCCTCATTTCAGAGTATCTGGAATGTTGCAATATGGAGTGGTGGTTTCTTTGTCCCTCTGTGAAGCGTCCGACTCCTGCCTAATGTGGGTGTAAGAAGATGGGGTAAACTCTGCTACTTAACCCTTCTTCCCAGACTCCCAGATCCCAATAAGACAAATGGGCAGCTCTAAAGATTGACTCTGCTTCTGCTCATAGATTTCACAGCAGGCAGCAGCAGTTTCACTCTATTTCTGCTGCTTTGAAGAGGTATGAGCGGCAGCAGAGACACTGAATGTCTGTGTCCAGTCTCAAGAATACATAGAATTGCTAGTCTCAAATGTTCAAAAATCATGAGTTGGCCTCACCCTCTGAAAAATCATGAAATTGGCTTGAAAAATCATGTTGTTTTTTTTTGAAAAGTGGCTTTCTTTTTATTTGCATTGTGGTTTGTGTGTCTGTTGAGTGCACTCAGTTAATGTTTTCAGGCTTTTCTGCTCTACCATGAGAGCTAGAAACTTGTATTTCATTTTGAGTGAAAGCTGGGATTTTCATGTAATAAGCTTACAGGAGCTGAGACTAAGAAAACACCAAATACTGTGAGACTCTCAATAATATCACGAGAGTTTGCACAGTGAAAATAGTATTTCATCAGTTTACTTTTGGTTCATATTGAGAGGGATAGCTCAGTGGTTTGAACATTGGCCTGCTAAACCCAGGGTTATGAGTTCAATCCTTGAGGGGGCCATTTAGGGATCTGGGGCAAAAATCTGTCAGGGGACAGTACTTGGTCCTGCTAGTAAAGGCAGGGGACTGGACTCGATGACCTTTCAAGGTCGTTCCAGTTCTAGGAGACTGGCATATCTCCATTTATTTATTTTATTTTAATATTATTTTGCATTCAGAAGGACTAGGCACTTTTTAAAAATGACACTTTAAATTCTGCAGAAATTGGTGATTTACGTGCTCACTCAACAAAGATAGCTTCCTCCTCAATGCTGAGAGTGGGCTCTTCAGGCTATAGATGAAGGCTAAATGGAGTTCTTATAAATCACAAACACCTTCCCAAACCCACTTAAAGTATTCCTGGTGGTGTGGTGGGCAAAAAGGTGAGAATTGGAAATGGAGGAAAGCACTTCTAGAGTTTGAAACCTAGATTAGTTGCTCTCTTCAAATTGGTTTTTGACAACAACAAGGTTTGTGGGAGAGGAACAGCAGTTGACTTGGATTCAGATGCTCAGATCCATAAATGAGAACTGTTTCACTGGCAAGCTGCTTGATTGGCAAGTGGGTAAGACAATATGAATGGTGCCCCCTCTGCCTGACATAGCACTCACTCCCTGTTTGACAACCAGGGAACACTGTCAGATGGCTGCGTGTGACACAATCACACAATGGCAAATAGATGCTAAAAGCGGTAGTTGTAAAGGAGTTGCAGTAGTGACAAGAGTGTACAAAAGTCAAATATTTTAAGCAGCGTCATTTTTGGCAGGTAAAACAAATAGCCATGCACAACATAACCATATGTTTCCTATTCACCATTCTCCTTTCATCCTTAAAGGGCCCCAAACTGGTGTCCTTCTCTCGGTCTATGCAATTTGCAGTGCCGCACTTGCTGCTCAATAGCTCAGTCCCATGCTGTAGTATGAAGGCCCAAATCTGGCTCCCAGTGTTGAGGTCAATGATCCCTTACAAAGACTGGGCCTTTAATGAGCCAGTTCTTCTCCCTACTGTCTACATACTCATTTTTTTAACTTGTCATTGTGCTTTGGTTGAGAGGATGGGAAATGTTTGATATAGCTATTTTTCTAATAACATTCTATATTTTTAATCATATCTCAGAAAAAAATCATGTTTCCTATTTAGTATTGAAACAGGTGATGCAAAAAAAAAAAGGAATATGGTTTTATTGAGAACTGTCTAGGATTGTTTTTCAAGTCAAAATATTTATATTTATGTATTTATGGCTTATTGATCCCAAATTATCAATATTGTATGTACTTGTTGAGTTTTGTTCCAGGAAGGAGACCTTTGAGGCATTCTGTTGGCTTTCAGTCATTGGGTCTCCATTCTTTCCAAAAAGTTTCACATTATAATTTAGAGTCCAGTCCTGCAAACAAAGCACTATGCCAAGCAGTGAGTAAAAACGTCATTGCAACAGCTCAGGTCATAGTCAAGGCCTGTATATTCACTAGTGTGGAATTTGTCACAGAATTCATCCCTTCCCTCATATTTGGGAAGATAATATTAAAACGGGGTCCAAGTGTTGCGTTGCCTTCTTGAGACTTCCCACAGCAGGAAACAACATTTCTTAGAGGTTTAAGCCACCCACATTCATCTCGGTTGGCGGTTAATTCTGTATCCTAATGAGGGAAGTGTAAAGGTCTGTCTTGTTATCTGTTTGACACCAGACCCTTTGGGCAGAGACACCCATCTACTGTGCTTATCCCACAATCCCTGCCTGCCTCTTGTGCCTCCCCAGTGCCAAAAGCCTCAAATGACCCTCCCCCAGCTGTGCAAACCTCCTGTTTCCTTCCTGACAGCATCAGTAATGGAGATAAACATTTTGTACAGCAGTACAAAAATCTGCTGTGCAATGAAAACTGGAAATGAACGGAGAATATACAGCAAATTGAATTCAATATAAACATAAATAACAGGCGCTGTGAATTAAACTCTTCCTTGACAGTAGCAAATATTGTGTTCCATTTAAATGTTTGCAGGATTAAGTGTTTTAATCTAAAGAAATAGCGGATGGTACCAGATCTGATTTTTTCATACCCTTGAACTCGAACAGTGACTGCACAAACATAAGCAAGCATAATCATAAGTTTATCTTAAAATTCATGTTAAAATCAATGGAACTATGCCAATGTAAATTTTTAGTTCTTCAGCGTTTGGTGTCTTGAGGTCATTATTTTTTCCCCAGTGAGGCACAGTACATAAAATGCCCATTCATTCACTTGTAATCTGAAAATGCAGCTGGTATGACTGGAAAAGGATTTCAGCTGTACAAAACGATCTATGGATCTTACGGAAAAGTTCCTGCAGCCAAAGTTCGCACTATCCTCCCGCGTCCATTCAAAAAGACTAAATGAGAAATCATGTCTTATATGGAAGTGCCATCCAGAATGAGACCATCTGGAAAATTTATGACAATGTATATTAAGTGTTTATATGTACACGATGACATGCAATAATCAACTCAAATTTGTTTACAAATGAAATCAATATATATTTATTCAACTTTTCCCAGGTATAATTAATTGTTTTTATTATTCATATCCATTGTTGCCATGAGTGTAGTTAAGATTTTTCACACCTTAGCCCATTACGTCCTCTAGACACAACAATAATACAAATAATAAATAAAAGAAAAGGCTTGGGGAGGACCATTCTAAATTGTCATTATGGTACCTTCTAACATATGATGCTATTCTGAGTATCATGCTTGCTATAGTGTTCAGAAATGTATGCAGAATTCAGTTTGTGTTGTAACAGCTCTTCTCCTCAAATCCCTTTTCAGGCTACGCCGCTTTTCATTGTCTTGATGCTGTTGGAGTTTGTTGTCAGTTGGGTTTGGAGGCATCAGGCACCAGGGCGGATCAATGATAGCATATCTTCTCTCTCTGCAGGAGTCCTGTCTCGACTTCCAGAGTAAGTGTGACTGTTGTATTGGCTTGATTCATTCCTCATTTGGAGGGAAGGGGAAGAATTACCTTCTAAATATTTTAAAAGGTTGTAGTTAACCCAAATGAATTAGTCAAGAGGTGGATGCAGCTTTGCCAAAAATTGATTTTTCATTAACAAGGTGTAAATTTCTTTCTGAAATGTAACAGTAAATTTAGTATTTAAAGGATATTAACCAAGTCCAACTCATCTTGAAATCTGTGAGGCTTCAGGTATTGAGGAATCTGTGACTTTGGTTAGGTAGACTGCTTCTTGTGTTACAGTACAATGCATATTTATATCTGTTTTCTTCTGTTAGCTCTCAGGCAAGAGCAAAAAAACCCAACATATCTTGTTTCCATTGGCCTTTTAAAAAGGAAACTTATGTTGAAGTAATAAGGAAAGATGATAGATTTCTCAACATGGGCCTGATCCAGTGGCTATTGAAATCAATGGGAGTCTTTTGTTTAACTCCAGTGGGTTTTTCATGGGTTTTTGAGGCCAGAAGAGACCACTGTGATAGTCTAATCTGACCTCCTACGTAACACAGGCCATAGGACTTCCTTTAATTAATTCCTGCTTTAAATTCAATAGCTGTGATTGAGCTAGACCATATCTTTTAGAAAAACATCCAGTCTTGGTTTTAAAATTCCCAGTGTTGGAGAATCTACAATATCCATATGCAAGTTGTTTCCTATGATTGATTACCCTCATTGTAAAAAATTTGCACCTTAGTTCTAGTCTGAATTTGTCTCACTTCAACTTCCAGCCATTTCACCTTGTTATATCTTTGTCTTCTAGACTGAAACTATTTCTGTTATCTAATTTCTGTTCCTTATGTAGGTACTTGTAGACCAGGCCTGCACAACTCGTAAAGCAGCGAGGGCCATATTACTCCAAAGAAAACAGCTGAGGGCCGAAGCCCCGCGGAAACACCCCCGCCACCCCCCCCGCGCCGCCCGCCCCGTGGAAACAACCCCTCCTTCTCCAGCGCTGGGGTGTGGAATCCTGTAGAGTGGGAAAGAAGCAGCGCACATAGGGTGACCAGATCACAG
Organism: Chelydra serpentina; assembly: GCA_037349315.1. Taxonomy (NCBI): domain Eukaryota; kingdom Metazoa; phylum Chordata; order Testudines; family Chelydridae; genus Chelydra; species Chelydra serpentina. The sequence continues at coordinate 27,649,252 of JBAIAC010000048.1, forward strand.
CAGTAAAATAGGACCCGCCCCCTCCCCGCTCGGCCCCACCATCACACTCCTCTTCACCCCCCACAGGGGTCACTATATTACTGCACACAACAGTCAATCAATGCAATTGTAGATAAATCTCTGCATTATGCATTTTTGTATAACTTTTATATGACTTTGTATTGAACCTTGGTAATATGTTATAGTGGCCCCCTAAGGTAGTATAATTAAGGTAAAAGAAAAATGTCTTTTTGCTAGAATTAGAATAAGATCCTCCCCCCACTTTGTATTCAATTGCCCTGTTGAATGAATGAGGTGTTAATGAGGAAGGTGTGGAAGGCAGGCACCTCCGGACAGTTGCAGCCCTTGGAGAGGGGATGGGAAACAAGACCAAGGACAGTCAAATGTGTCAAGTGGGCTGACTAGAGAAGAGCAGACATATTGACAGCCTCGGGGTTAGAAGCAAGCACCTTCCTTTGGGAACACCCTCTTTGCAGCATTGGGACAACCCTCACTCCCCAGCCTGCTACTGGCCTCTTCACCAGCCCACCCACCCGCGGCCGGCCAGCCGGCCGTTGGCTTGCCCCACCCCGCTGCTCGCCTACTCACCCCCCCGCCCCCCCCGCGGGCTGCACAGTGAGCCCATGCGGGCCACATGTTGTGCAGGCCAGTTGTAGACTGTGATCAAGTCACTCTTATGTTTTCTTTGATAAACTAAATAGATTAAGTCCTTCAGTCTTTCTCTGTGAGGCATAATTTTTAGTTCTTTAACCACTCTCATGTGTCTTCTCTGAACCCTCTGATATTTCAACATCCTTGAAGTGTAGACATCTGAACTGGACACAGTGTTTCAGTAACACCACTAACATCAATGTCAAGCACAGAGTTGATTTAACCTCTTCTCCTGCTTGATATTCCTCTATTTATACATCCAAGGACAGCATTAGCCCTTTTGGCCTCAATATCACACTGGGCACTCAGATTCAGCTGATTATCCTCCATGGCCCCAAGTCTTTTCTAGAGTCATTGCTTCCCACGGTAGTTTCTCCATCCTGCAAGTATGACCTACGTTCTTTGTTCCTAGATCAGGGGTTCTCAAACTTCATTGCAGTGCGACTCCCTTCTGACAGCAAAAATTACTACAAGCCCCCAGGAGGGGGGACTAAAGCCTTGCTGCCCCGGGTTGGGGGGTAAAAATCCAAGTCCCACGGCCCCATGGGGAGGGTGGGTGCAAAGCCAAAGCCCAAGGGCTTCAGTCCCGGGTCGGGTACCTGTAACCTGGCCCTGCGGCCCAGGGCTGAAGCTGAAGCCTGAGCCTCATTCGGCCCCGGGCAGTGGGGCTCTGACTTTGGCTTCAGCCCCGGGCCCCAGCAAGTCTACACCAGCCCTGGCAACTCCATTAAAACAGGATCGCGACACACTTTGAGGTCCTGACCCACAGTTTGAGAACTGCTGTCCTAGATGTATGAGTTACCTTTGGCTGTATTGAATGAAGCACATGGGCCAAGCATTCCAGATCATTCTTTATCAGTGACCTGTCCTCTTCATTATTTCTAACTTCACCTTATTTTGTCTCATCTGCAAACTTAATTAGTCATGAGTTTGTTTTCTTCCCAGATGTTGATGAAGATGTTGATGTTGATAAAGATGTTAAATAGCATAGGGCCAAGAACTGATTTCTAGGTGATCCCACGAGAAACAATGAAGATTCCCCGTTGGCAGTTACATTCAGACAGACAGTTTTTAATCCCTTCCATAGGTGCTGACTTTTGTCGGCGCCGGTGGGAGCTTGCGCCCCGCCCCAACCCCACCCCTGGTCCTGCCCCAACTCCACCCCCGGTTCTGCCCCTTCCCCAAATCCCCGCCCCATGCCTGCGCAGCACCTAGTTCGGCCTGCGGTCCGGAGCCCGGCCAGCATGAGGAGCAGCCAGCGCAGGCCGGGCGAGCTGAGGGCAAGCGGGAGCCGCCTCCTGGCCCCGGAGCGCAGCGCGCAGCCCCGGCTACTGCGCTTGGGGCGGCAGGGCCAGGGACAGGCTGGTGTAGTGTATTAAAGTGGTCTCCGTAGGAAAGTGCTACTTAGTGTGTACTGAGCATGCTCAGTACATCTGCTGAAGCCACTGCCCTTCACCCTGCCCTTATTAGCTGTAGGATTCTGCTGACTGCTTTTGACAGGGTTTAAAAAGGAGCAAAGGGGGTGAATCAGAGCAGGGGGGTGGCCAGGATCTGAGTAGGGGGTGAGAATTTACTGGTCTGGGGGGTCAAGCATCAGGAGGCAGGATTAGGAGAGGGGCTAAAGGGAAAATCAAGACGGGGGGTGTGTGTGTGTGTGTGTGTGTGTGTGAGAGGCGGAGTTAAGCCCAGTGAGGGAGGTGCTTGTATAGGGTGTCAGAGGGCAAAATCCGGCACAGGCGGGGGCACAGCTACACGTTGGAATTTCACACATGCTATAGTGCAAGAAACTGCTACCTGTAGACATTTGCTACATCAGGTAGCAGTTTTATACAATACCAGTTTCTTACAATCTAATGTATGAGTAACTGCTGCTGGTAGCACATTCCTACATGGAGCAGTATAATACACTGCACCGGCCTGGGCCAGGAGGCAGCCCCTGCTTGCCCTCGGCCCGGCCGGCGCTGGCTGCTCCTCATGCGGAAATAACCCCCCCTCCCCTCCCCTCGCCTTGCGCCCTCCCCGCTGAAATAACCCCCCTCCCCTCCCCCGAGCCTCACGCCGCCCTGCTGAAATAACCCCCCCTCTCCTTCCCTCCCCCAAGCCTCGTGCCCCCCCACTGAAATAACCCCCCCTCCCCAAGCCTCGTGCCCCCCCACTGAAATAACCCCCCCTCCCCAAGCCTCACGCCCTCCCCGCTGAAATAACACCCCCCTCCCCCGAGCCTCGTGCCGCCCTGCTGAAATAACCCCCCCTCCCCTCCCCTCGCCTCGCGCCCTCCCCGCTGAAATAACCCCCCTCCCCTCCCCCGAGCCTCGCGCCGCCCTGCTGAAATAACCCCCCCTCCCCTTCCCTCCCCCGAGCCTCGCGCCCCCCCGCTGAAATAACCCCCCTCCCCTCCCCCGAGCCCCGCCGAAATAACCCCCCCCCAGGCTCGCGCCGCTGCCAAAGTAAAAAAACCAACCCCCCGAGCGCCGCAGCTAAGGAAAAAAAAACAAACAAACCTCAAGCGCCGCCCCTTCCAAGGTGCCGGCCCTGTGCTGCAAGTCCCTGGCTCTGACGCTTCCCCCGTGGCCCCCCGCCGCACAGCTTAGAGGAGGCTGGGCTAAAAAAAGCCGGGGCTTTTCGCCGCGGCTTTTCAGCGGGAGGCGCCACCCGGAAGGTTAGTTGGGCGCGGGTGGGGGGGGCGGCGGGGAGCTGAGCACCCACCAATTTTTCCCCGTGGGTGCTCCAGCCCCGGAGCACCCACGGAGTCAGCGCCTATGACCTTCAATGTGTGCCATGTTGATGTTGTATTTTGTTTTAATTTCTTAATCAAAATGCCATGCGGTACCAAGTCAAATACCTTACAGAAGTCTAAATATATTTTATCAACACTATTAGCTTTATAAACCAAATGTGTAGTTTCATTAAAAAAAAAGAGATCTGGTTAGTTTGGCAAGATTTATGGCTTTGGTTTTGGATCAGAAAGTATGGACTACATGTGGTTGTTTATTTCAGTTTTCAGGAGCACTAGCCTTAGGCCAGGTCTACACTAGGACTTTATGTCGAATTTATCAGCGTTAACTCGATTTAATCCCTCACCCGTCCACATTAGGAAGCAGTTTATTTCGACATTAAGGGCTCCTTGAATCGATTTCGGTACTCCACCCTGACGAGGGGAGTAGCACCAAATTCGAAATGGGCATGTCGAATGCGAGGTACTGTGGACGGAATTCGACGCTAATAGCTCCGGGAGCTATCCCACAGTGCACCACTCGGTGGACGCTCAGGGCAGTATTGTGTACTCGGATGCTCTGACCTGCCACTCAGAGAAATCCCCGCGAAAATTTGAATGCTTTTTCCTCTGTGGCCATTTTGAATCCCATTGCCTCTTTGGACATAGTGGCGAGCTCAGCAGCACTGGCAATGATGCAGAGCTCTACAGCGGTGGTTTCGATGCCATCACTGAATAGAAAGAGAGCTCCAACATGGAGTGATCGTGAGGTTTTGGATCTCATCGCTGTGTGGGGCGATGAATCGATCCTAGCCGAGCTCCGTTCAAAAAGACGGAATGCCAAAATTTACGAGAAGATTTCACAGGCTATGACGGAGAGAGGGTACAGCCGGGATGCTACGCAGTGCCGCGTCAAAATCAAGGAGCTACGTCAGGCGTACCAAAAGACCAAAGAGTCCAACGGACGCTCCGGCTCAGCGCCTCAGACTTGCCGATTTTACGAGGCACTGCACGCCATGCTCGGTGGTGCGGCAACAACTACCCCACCAGTGTCCGTGGACACCGATGATGGGGTCCATTCTACGGACACATCGGAGGAGGTTTTCGCTGACGGCGAAGAAGAGGAAGGAGGGCAGGGGGACGAGGCAATCGAAAGCGGTCACCCTGGAGATTTCCCCGACAGCCAGGAACTATTCCTGACCCTGACTGCGCTGCCCTTCGAACACTCCCAAGGCAGCATTCCTGACCAGGAATCAGGAGAGGGATCATCAGGTCAGTGTTTTAGACATTTATTTTCAATACAATAGTTATGGTGTGTTAGCGCTCTGTAACTGTGGCTTCATTGGCCTTATGCGCTTCACCTTGGAGTCGCTTTCCCGTGCAACTATTTGAAAAGTCTGTCAATATGTATGGGGATAGAGGTGTAATCACCAGCAGAGATCTCAGAGAAACTGTCTTGAAGGTACAGCGATAGCTTGTTTAGCACGTTCACTGGGAGAGCTGCCTTATTGTCTCCTCCATGGTAGGATACTTTCCCGCGCCATGCGAGCAGCAGGTACTCTGGTATCATTGCCTTGCATAGCATGGCAGCATACGGCCCCGGGGTTTGCTTGCATTGACTCAGCATGCAGATTTTCTCTGTCTCCGTAATCCTCATCAGAGTGATATCAGTCATGGGGTCCTGGTTCGAATGAGTGGTATAATTAGTATACTGCATGCTTCCTTTTCCCCTTACAGACAGACACCCGGCTGTTTACGTTAACGCGTGGTGGTAGGGGGTCGGGAGCAAAACCAGTAGTACATATCGGTGCGCGGGTAGGGACAGTCCCGGGGACCGGCAACGCTAAACCGGGGATAGGATAGGCGAGCCGTTCACGCTGAGCGGTTCGCGGGCATTTTTGATTCCCTAGAGCAGCCACGCTGAGGGGGGGGAAGGGTAGGCGAGCCGTTCACGCTGAGCGGTTCGCGGGCATTTTTGATTCCCTAGAGCAGCCACGTGGAGGGTGGGGAGGGTAGGCGAGCCGTTCACGCTGAGCGGTTCGCGGGCATATTTGGTTCCCTGGAGCGGCCACGCTGACGGGGGGGAGGGTAGGCGAGCCGTTCACGCTGAGCGGTTTGCGGGCATTTTGGATTCCCTAGAGCAGCCACGCGGAGGGGGGGGAGGGTAGGCGAGCCGTTCACGCTGAGCGGTTCGCGGGCATTTTGGGTTCCCTGGAGCGGACACGCTGAGGGGGGGGGAGGGGAGGTGAGCCGTTCACGCAGAGCGGTTCACGGGCATTTTTGGTTCCCTGGAGCGGCCACGCTGAGGGGGGGGGAAGGGTAGGCGAGCCGTTCACGCAGAGCGGTTCGCGGGCATTTTTGGTTCCATGGAGCAGCAACGCGGACGGGGGGGGGGTTTAGGACAGCCGCCGTAGATTATCGGTTTGGCCAGCAGCAGTTACTGACCGCCGCCAGGAACACTGAGGGAGACATGGGAGTAGAGCAGTGCTGTGAAGCAATCTCGCAGCAGTCCAAAGTAAGCACCTTACCATGGTTTTCAGAGAGGTGATTTTCTGTGTACGGCAAGGCTTCTGGGATCCGTATACCGGGACCCCAGACACTCACTCAGCCTTAAGGCATAGTATTTGACCTTGTAGTACGTGTACATGTGATAGGCACTGTCTTTGGTCCTATTCACGGTGAAAGAGTATGGTCATTGTTCTTGAAAAAGTATCATTCTGAGGAATTCACTCCCTTTCATTTATCCCACAGCTGTGACTGTCTCCCGCCCTACCAGTGCTTCTCCCACCCATGGCCTAGTCCAGATAAGGCGGCGCAAAAAGAGAACCAGGGACGACATGTTCTCGGAATTAGTGATGCTGTCACAGAGGGAGGCGGCACAGCGCAGAGAGGACTTCGCACGGTACGAGCGAGCTGCCAGGGAACGGGAGCAGAGGGCTGAAGCGCGCGAGGACAGGTGGCGGCAGGAGGATCAGCAGGCGACCCAAACAATGCTGGGAATAATGAGGGAGCAGACAGACACGCTCCGGCGCCTAGTTGATATTCTCCAGGACAGGAGACATGAAGAAAGAGCGCCTCTGTATGTTCTTTCAAGCCGCCCTCCCCCGCCACCAAGTCCAGTGGCTTCCTCCCCAAAAGTCACTAGGACAAGGGGAGCCAGGGTGCGTGGAAATACTCAATCCACCCCTGCAGACCGCTGCAGTAGCAGAAGGCTGTCATTCCCAAAACCATAGACTTTTCCCTCCTCTCCATTTAGCAGCACCCCTGAGCACCTCCCTTCCCAGGGTCCATGTTAAGTTACTGTTTTGTTGAATAAATCTTGTTTTTTGGTTCACCGATGTTTCCCTGAGTGTTTTAAATGGGACCGTTTGTATCTCTGGGTAGTGGTTAACATGGTTTTTAAGTGCAGAGAATGGGAGCACAAACGAGGGTGCAGACAGGTTAACTGCTGAAGTGATAAGCACAGTACACATTGCATGCATTAAGCACACCTTTCCTTCGTTGTGCTGGTTTCTACGTTCTAAACGTAGGGTTGGGGGTTGGGTGGTGCACTGTATGTTTGGGGAGGGTGGTCGCTGATCTTTTGCGGCTGACAGTAGCCTGCTGGATAGATCAATGCACTGTGTGATCCGTTGGCGATACTCAATACGTACAAGGCACATAGACACCACCACACACACATGGGATTAGGAGAGGGTGATGGTCCCTTTAAGCAAGCGGAACACCTCTTTGCACTGCGCTTTGGGCAGGATCTACAGCTTCCCCTTTGAAGGAAAGTGTCCCCCAACCAAACCGCCCCCCAACCGCCGTATGCCTACACAGTGATAATCATTACCCAAGAAGAAGTACAGGAACAGGTTCAAACAAAAAAATCTTTCCTTTATTGTGACTTTACAGCGTTGATCCAAGGAGGGGGAAGGCGGTTGGTAATGGGAGGATGGGCAACGGGACATGTGTAAAGGGACAGGGGAAGGTCCAGTATCTGTTTACGGAAGTGTAGCAGTCACTGGTTAACCCGCTCTGTCTGGAAGCGAGCTTTCAAAGCTTCCCGGATGCGGACCGCCTCCCGCTGTGATCTTCGAATGGCTCTGGTGTCTGGCTGAGCGTAATCTGCTGATAGTCGATTTGCCTCAACCTCCCAGCCCTGCATAAATGTCTCCCCCTTGATCTCACAGAGATTGTGGAGCACACAGCACGCCGCAATCACAATGGGGATATTTTTAGGGCTGAGATCGGAGCGAGTAAGTAAGCTTCGCCATCTTGCCTTGAGACGGCCAAAGGCACACTCCACCACCATTCTGCACTTGCTGAGGCGGTAATTAAAGAGCTCCTTTTCAGTGTCCAGGGCTCCCGTGTATGGCTTCATGAGCCATGGCATTAGCGGGTAGGCAGGGTCCCCCAGGATCACTGTTGGCATCTCCACCTCCCCAACAGTGATTTTGTGGTCGGGGAAATAAACCCCCTGTTGCAGGCGTCTAAACAGACCAGAGTTCTTGAAAACACGAGCATCATGAACCTTTCCTGGCCACCCAACATTGATGTTTGTAAAACGTCCTTTGTGGTCCACTAGTGCTTGCAGAACCATAGAAAAATAGCCCTTTCGGTTAATATACTGGCCGCCCTGGTGCTCCGGTCCCAGGATAGGGATGTGTGTCCCATCTATGGCCCCACCGCAGTTTGGGAATCCCATTGCAGCGAAGCCATCTATGATCGCCTGCACGTCTCCCAGGGTCACTACTTTGTGGAGCAGAAGGTCAACGATTGCACGGGCTACCTGCATCACAGCAACCCCCACGGTAGACTTGCCCACTCCAAATTGGTTCGCTACTGACCGGTAGCTGTCAGGGGTTGCAAGCTTCCACAGGGCTATGGCCACTCGCTTCTGGATAGTGAGGGCAGCTCGCATCCGGGTGTCCTGGCGCTTCAGGGCAGGGGACAGCAACTCACAAAGTTCCATAAAAGTGCACTTACGCATCCGAAAGTTTCGCAGCCACTGGGACTCATCCCATACCTGCAGCACTATGCGGTCCCACCAGTCAGTGCTTGTTTCCCTTGCCCAGCATCGCCGTTCCACGGGATCAACATGACCCATTGCCACCATGATGTGTAGGGTCCGGGGTCCAGCGCTTTGCAAGAGATCCATGCCCCTTTCACAGTTTAAGTACTCCCGGAGATTACGTTGTCTCCTCTCCCGATTTCTCTGCATCAGAGTCTGGAAAAGGTGCGCTATAAGGCGCGAGTTGTTGGCTACGGACAGAACATCTGCGATAATCGCGGAGGGCTCCATGCTCACTGTCCAGTGGCGTCCGAGCTATCAGCCACAGGAAAAGGGCGCGAATTCATTCCCCGCCGGCGCTTTCACGTAGGGAAGGCGGAAGTGTGGGTCAAGTGACGAAATGTACGTACACCGACCCTTGACACAATTTCGTTCCCACAAGGCACTGGGGGCTACACCCAGAATTCCAGTGGGCAGGCGGGACTGCGGGAACTGTGGGATAGCTACCCACAGTGCACCGCTTGCAATGTCGACGCTTGCCCCCCTACTGTGGACTCGGACATTCGAATAAACATCCCTGGTGTGGATTTGAACAATCGACCTGGAAATATCGGGTTCACAAGTTCGGTTTCACAGAAATCGAACTAGTACCGTAGTGTAGACATACCCTTAGAAGTTGACATTTAAAGAGTTAAGCAAATACATAGAAGATATCAGCTAGTTCTTTTCCCAATGCTGCCTACACAAATAAAATGTGAACAGTCAACATCAGAAATATTCAAAAGAAATTTGCTTAATTCATTGATAATTAATTGGTTGGTTATTTCATGTTACTATTTTTGAAGATGCTAATTATATCCAACCTATTTTGTGTATCAGTTTTTATAGAAACAAGAAATTCTTTTAGTAATTGCTGAGCAGTGAAAATGATTGTACAACTGAGCAACCTCAATCAGATCTTATTTATCATGCTATATTTTCAGTTGGAATTAATGTTGTTTTCTAGAGATTCATACACATCACAGATTTACCAAATCAAGTAACTGTGTTTCTGATGTGGAAAGGCCAGGGCAGATTATGATGAAGGTTAGGATGTATAAGGAAGTTAGCAGTTTTGATTACTATGTCTCATTTTTATTTTAAGAGCACTAAAATTCACCAGATTCATCCATCCCTGCAAAAATATTTATTAAAAAAATTGCATTGTATGCATATAGCTCAATTTTGCAAGGTGCTGAGTGCTTTCCTCGCAGTGGCACTCAACATTTTGCAGGATTTGGCTCTGTGAATGCTATGCATGTATTATTTTGCAAGGATGGGAGAATTTGGTGAAGTAAATGATCACTGAGGACACTCAGCACTTTTCAGGATCTGGCCCTTGGTGCTGGCACTGTAATGAATAAGCATACTGTACTAAGATTCTCATCCAGCTCACTACTATTTTAATACTACTATGTGAGATTTGGGAACACTTTAGCTCTTTTCACAGTTGTCTTTTCAAGTAAGAACTGTGAAAGGCTTTTAGCTTTCTGAGAGCACATTCACAAAGTAGTTACAAATCATAGAAGTTAGGTGTTAATTGACAGTTTCTAATGATGACTGCTTGGCCTAACACTGTTTTTATCAGTTAAAGGAGCTATGGACATTAGATAGACTAAATAGGACAAGACTGAAAAGGAGAACATTCTGTCCCCCTCCCCATCTGCCTTTTGGGGGTGTAAAAGAATTGGGATTAAAAAAAAAAAAAAAGCACAAATTTGTTGCTGAGCTTTCCCCTTCAGTCAGTCCCTTTTCAGCAAGAAAAGGGTAGGGAAATCTGACAGAAACTGCTAAAACAATATTTCAGCAGAACCCACAGCATCAGGGGAAATCCTAGTGCAAATCATTAACAGCTGAGGGTTAGATTAACACACCATTGATTGTATCCTCTCCCAGGGACTAATTTTCATTTTCTCAACTAGCTGAAATGGTTTGCCACTTCCTTAAAAAAATCTGTGGTTGAAACTAAAATGGTGTGTTTCAGCCTATTAATCCATTAGTTAGAATGAAGCTTCAGATGCGTCATCACAAAGAGGTTTTTGGATTATGGGGAAAATGAGAAGTCATGAAAACCAAATTCAGTCTCTGAGCATAGTTTTTCCATTCCACAATCTGGGTAACAAAAGTGTAGCAGACCTGAGGGAAAACAGTTTTTATTCCGTGTTTTGTACTTCATTGGTAGAGAAAATGAAAAACATAAATTGTGGGTATTAGTATGCCATATACAGGCTCTCTATATAAAATTTGTATATAAGGGAAAAATCTTACCAAATATGGGAGGGCATTCTTGCTTATAAGCCCCCCTTCTCCCCCCCGACTGTGCAGCATGTTATAAAGATGCTTGTCGTGGATACATTACTACTTGCAACATAACCTGTACACTTTTTAAAAAAAACAATTGTTTCCTCATACTAAGTATGATATTTGATGGAAAGTAGTTATTTGGGGGTAAACTGGATGGACTTATTGAACTTGATTCCAACGTGAATAGAAGTTGCAAAATTTTGTCATTTACTTACATGTTGTTGGCCAAAAAATATTTTGAGAACTTTTATTATAATTATTTTCCCCAACAAACTGTTGCCAGGATGCCTGAAATGTTGCTGGTTTTTTAAAATATATTCTCCCATGAGAAGTCTTATTCCAGATATAAATATCTACTGACAAAGTATGTGTATTATTTCTTACTGGTCCATTTCTTCTGTTAAAGCAGCAGAATATAAATCAATTCAAAATGTGTTTGGGGGATAATTTAGGTAGGTACATTTTCAAACTAGTTGGAGAACTCTCAATTTGATGTGCAGCTCCACACATTCATGTGTGTGTACACACACACACTTTTGTTGGTCATGTCTGCAATGGAATTTTCCATTCCAATGAGAAAGCTACAGTTTATCAGACTCTCTTTTTAAAACGAGGAAATTAAAGTTATTTCAAATATTGTTGACGTCCAGAAAAAAAGAGGGAAAAATGCCTTCTGGATTTTTCATACCATTATGTGTTTCATACGTTTTTTGCACCTTATTTGTGGTAGTAATATCCATGGTGTAGTAGAGCTGTATTTCCTAAAGTTCTCGATATCTCGTACACTAACCAATGCAATTAATTGAGTATATTTACCAAAATTGGATGCATCTGATGAAGTGGGTTCTAACCCACGAAAGCTTATGCTGAAATAAATTTGTTAGTCTCTAAGGTGCTACAAGTTTTTCTTTCTTATTTTCGTTTTGCTGACACAGACTAACACGGCTACTACACTGAAATTTACCAAAATTGTGCAAATTCCTTTTCTCATGTAAAATTTAAAACCTAGCAAGCATAATTTCCAGACTTGTATATGTCAAGTGGGTTTTCTACTCCACTCTTTCAATAGTGGAGATTGATGTCATCTGAACATGTGAATAAGTGAAACTCCATGCCATAATGTTCAAAATGGAGTAGACAATCTGTGCCCTGAGGAGCTTCCATTGATTTAGAGGCAGAGAGCGTGTGTACATACATGTACACATGCAAAAGCATGTGCTGGTTTTAGAGGGTACCTTAAAACAGAACTTGGTTTCTAAAACATTTGTAACTCCTAATTTATTGATCACCCCTACTAGAGGAAAATGTGCAATTTGCAGTTCCCCAATATCTTTGTTTCCATTTCTCTGCTTATTAGCTTTACCCTGACTCCACACAAAACTATAGACATAGACTCCACACAAAACTATAGACATGTTTAACTATAGACATATTTCTAAATTGATCTAGTTAAACTGATGTGTAGACAAGCTTAATTTGATTTAACTCTGGCTTTTACTGATCTAGTTTAAGTCAGCAAGGAGTCGATTTGAGCTAAATTGATATGAGCTAGAATTAAGAGGATCCATGCAAAAGTTTACATCAGTTTAACTAAATCAGTTTAGAAATATACCCTTAGCTAAACCAGTGGAACATTTTGCAGAGACCATGTCTTAGAACATCAATCATTGTGAGTAACTGCATGGTGAGCCCAATTCTGTACCCATTGAACTCGATCCCATTCTTTCCATTGACCTTGGCAATTGCTCGGTGGACCCCATGTTTGAAAGAAAGCCATTAGTTCGGTTTGTTCACATACATGGGTGTGTAGGAACATAGATTGTGAGCTATATTTACTGGGATTTGAGATGGGTTTTTATTTGTTTAATAACCTTTACTGCTCAAAAACCCCAAATTCCAGCCCCTCCTCCCCAAATCTATTTCCCAAACTAGGTTATATCACACTGAATTATATTACATGTTTTCTTGGTCTTCATAAAGATAAATTGGCTCAGTTTGCATACTCTGCAAAGATGTAATGCAATAACTATATTTTGTACCAGTGTGTAGAGTACTTCACTGTGTAAGACACAATATATTTACTAGATTATGTATTAAGCACAGTCAGTATTCCACTAGATGGAGTACAGGAGCAGCAGTTTTAAAGGAGGACAATTTGCTGGGTCAACATCCCGAAGTTCTGGAAACTAGAAAAAACGATTCCTTAATTATTTCTAAAATCAAACAGTACAATTTTAAAATAATAGACTTTCAGAGCGGCATATAATAGTGTGAAAAAAGTGAACTGTGGCTTTTTCAGACTCAGGAGCCTGACCCAAGCTGTTGATTTAGAAAATCCACATGAACATGTAAATATTTTTTCCTCACTTCACCATATGACATAATATAATGATTCATTACAGTTATTTCATTACATTTTTAACGGGCTGTTATTCCTTTCTGCGTTCTCCAAAAATTCACATGAATTTATTCTGGGCTGAATGGGACATGTCCATCCCTCATTCCCAACTGGTATAAGTATATGATACTGGTGAATGCCATGTGCCTGGTTCTGGTCTCACCTACAAAGCATTGTAAGCCCATTGGGTTCAGTGGAATTACTACTGATTTACAATAGTGAGAGATCAGAATCAGGCCCCATGTTGAAAGAGATACTGAGTGAACATTGCTATTTCTGTAGCATCATATATGTACATGGAGCTCATATATAAATACAATTATTAAGACAATTCTCTGTGTGGGATTGTAGTCTAAGAACCCATGCTGCAAATCCTAAAGCCTTTTCTAAACATACAAGTTGTGCCAATTACACCAGTATAGTTAAAGCAGCACACCTGCCTAGGGTTACACAGTTTTGTCAACAAAAGTCAGCTTTCGTCGACAAAACAGTGGAGGTGTACACACTGAAAAGCTCCTCCCGCCGATGTAACTCCCCTGCTATGCGGACATAATAAAACCATCTTGACAAGTGGCATAGAGATTTTTGCGATGTAGTTAAAACAACACAGCAGTGTAGATACTCCACTTGATTGTCACCCTAATTGGCCTCTAGGAGGTGTCCCACAATGCCCATCTTGACCGCTCTGGTCAGCAGTTTGAACTCCACTGCCCGGAAGGTACACCGGTATGCATCCCTCCCCCTTTTAAAGCCCCAGGAATTTTTGAAATTCCTCTTCTTGTTTGCTCGGTGTGCACAGTTCACACAGCATCTTCCCAACTGACCATGCCAGTTTTCCACAGCCGACGCTGCTCTCCCGCTTGAGCACACTGGAGCTACTGGATCTGCTGAGTCTATGGGGAGAGGAGGCTGTGCAGTCACAGGTTCATTCCAGTTATTGGAACTTTGATACCTATGGGCTGATTGCTAGTGGATGAAGGAGAAGAGGCACGAGAGGGACGTGTAGCAGTGCCGTGCTAAGATCAAGGAGCTGGGGCAGGTTCACCAGCAGGCAACACACCATCCTCAGCAGTGACCCCACCTCCACCGCCAAGAGCCCCGTGGATACTTTGAGGGGGACTGGAGGCAGTGGCCAGTGGACTCAACCCCAATGATGAAGCGGTGGATGAGGAAGTGGAGCTGGAAGAGGACATGGAGCATGTGGCAGAGTCGTCCGGTGATGCGGCAATTCAGGACCTCTTTTTCACTTCAGAGGGGTCTAACCAGTCCCAGCACTCTGGCTCTGGCATGCAGGAGAGGGGAGCTCTGGTAAGTGCTCATTTTGCTTTGATACTGCATGGTGAGAGGAGATTGAGCTCTCGTGTGCTTTGTTATATGGTAGAGGAGGGATAAGGGACAGAAAGTAACAACGGAGCCTGTCCATCTACACAGTGGGGACATAGTGGAAAAGTTTGTTAATGTTCACGGGGATGTCCTGGGAGTTCTCCATAGAGATCTCTAGGAAACTTTCCTGTGGGTACGCTACAATCCTCTGCCGAAGGTTCTTTGGAAGAGCTGTCTTATTTCTCCGCCCACCGTAGGAAACTTTGCCGTGCCACCTGGCAATTATTTCTGCAGGGATCAAAGCAGCACACACGTGAGCAGCATATGGAGCTGGTCTGGAGCCACTCTTGCATCCTGGGTTACCCTTAGGAGTGAAATACCAGGTTTGATTACCCTAGCCTGTGGAAAAGGGTACCAATATTCAGAATAGTCTCCCTAGCCGCTTGTAGTAACTGCCTTAGCAAACCACCCTTTGTCCCTTCTTGCCCATTCCCCCTTGCCAATCCTCCCACCCAAAACTTGCGCTGGGACCTGTGTGCTAGTCAAGGGACAGCAAGAAAGAGGTGTGTGTAACTTCTCTGTTCATTATTTCTTTGTCTTCTGCAGATGTGCCCTTGAGGACTAACTCCTCCACACCAGCGGAGCACCTTTGTCAGATAAGGTGGCGAACCAGGATGAGTAAGGAGGATATGTTTCGCGAAGTGCTACAGTCAACAAAACAAGAGAGTGGAGGGAGAGAATTGATGAAAGACTGAGGCTGGATATCCTGGAAAGGACACAGGGGCAGGAGTGGATGATAAAGCTCCTGGAGGGCCAGACAGAGATGATGAAGGCCCTCATTAATCTGCAATCTGAGCACATCTGTGCATAACGTTCCCTGCAGCTACTACAGAACTCCGGTCCATGCCCTCCCCAAACTCCCCCACTGCATTTCTCATGTGTTCCCGGTTCCTCTCAGTACCCTGTGCACTCCACAGCTAGGGACTGGTTTCCCAATGAAAGCTGGAGTACTCACAGCTGTGAGAGCCTTAACTGTGAGACTGTTCCTCATTGTCACATCCCCAGTTTGACCAACAGTTTGTGTTTTGTCCTGTTATTAAATGTAAGTCTTTGAAATTAAGTGAATCTTTGTGACATACACACATCGGTCATTGCTAACACTGAAACAGTGGCTATAGGTAGGAATATTTATGTAGTACAATTAACGCTCAGAAAGCAAGCACTATGGAGTAATTCAAGACGTCAAGTAAACATTGCCTGGCCAAATGAATCACATAAAGACACGTTACTGAGAATCATTGTCAAAATGCTCCTTCAAACCGTCTCTGCTTCTAATAGTCTTCCACTGCGCACCTCTAATTGCCCTTGTATCTGGCTGCTCAAAATCAGCAGCCAGATGATCAGCCTCAGTGGTCCACCCCTGGGGAAACTTTTCCCCCTTTGCTTCGCAAATATTATGCAGAGCACAGCAGGCCGCAGTGACCATTGGAATAGTTTCCTTATTGAGGTCCAACTGGCCAAAAAAACCAACCAGCGCTAGCCACCTTTTAATCGACCAAAGGCACATTCAGTGGTCATTCAGCACCTGCTGAGCCTGTTGTTGAAGCGCTCCTTGCTGTTGTCAAGGTTCCCAGTGTAAGGCTTCAGGAGCCATGGGTAGGCAGAGTCTCCCAGGATCAGTGTGGGCATTTCCACATCCCCCACTGGAATCTCCTGGTCTGGAAAGAAAATTCCAGTGTACAGCTTTCTACACAGACCAGTGTTCCTAATGATGCGTGCATCATACCCCTTCCTTAACCCCCCCACACTGATGTCAGTGAAAGACCATGTGCCTGAAAGACCATGAAGAAGTAACTCTTTCAGTTGATGTACTTCATCAAAACATGGTCGGGGGCCAAAATTGGGATGTGTGTTCCATCTGTCATTCCTCAGTTAGAGAATTCTGTTGTCTCAAAGCCATCCATTATTTCCTGCACGTTACCCAGAGTCACAGTCCTTCGTAGCAGGAGGCAATTAATGGCCTGCACACTTGCATCACCACAACCCCCACGGTGGACTTCCCGACTCCAAACTGATTTGCGGCTGACCGGTAGCAGTCTGGAGTTGCCAGCTTCCACACAGCGATCACCACTCGCTTTTCTACTGTGAGGGCAGCTTTCGTTGTGGTGTCCTTGTGCCGCAGGGCAGGGGTGAGCTCTGCACACAGTTCCAGGAAGGTGGATTTGCACATCCAACAGTTCTGCAGCCACTTCTCATCATCCCATATGTGCATCACGATGTGATCCTGCCACTCAGTGCTCATTTCCCAAGCCCAGTACCGACAGTCCACCGTGTGCAGCTGCTCTGTGAATGCCAGCAGTGATACTGAATTATTTGGTTCCATGGCAGACAGCACGGCAGGCATCACCGATTTACTCTCTGTTTCACAGCTCAAGGAATACTGCAGGACCAGCCATGTCGTGTTCATAACACTCATCACTAGACTGGTGAGCAGCTCAGGAGCCATGCTGTCATGCAGAGGTGGTGGGTACACAGTTTACGACAGCACAAAACAAAGTAGGAAGCCCAGGGAATGATGAGACAGAAAGAACCTGCATCATGGGATGACGATCCGTTCCCAGAGCGCCCAGTGGCAGAGGATGGCGAGTTGCACAGTGGGATAGCTACACACGATGCAATGCTCTCTGTGTGGATGCAATGGCTGTGGACACGGTCTGCCGACACAAGGAGTGTTGCATGGACATGCACAACTGATGTTATTAAAGCACTTATGATAGTAAACATAACTTATGTTGACTTAATTCTGTAGTATAGACGTGGCCCTAGTGTGGGCACAGAAATATTTGTAAAAATAAGCTTATACTGGTAGAGCTTACTCTGTAAAGAAGGGGAATAAGCTGTACTTGTATAAGCATGTGTGTGTATATATATATATATGTATGTGTGTGTGTGTATATATATATATATATATATATAGATAGATAGATATAGATATATATACACAGCCCTAGTGTAGACACAATTATACCAGTATATATATACTGGTATAATTGTGTCTACACTAGGGCTGTTCTAGCATAACTGAATTGGTAAAGAGTGACACATAGTAATACCAGTACAAAGTGTAGACTTACGTCAGTAGGCTTTGCTCACATGAATAACATTACTGAAGTCAGTGGGACTATTTGTGAGGATAAAGATGATCTGCATGAATAAGGTTATTAAGAGTTAGGTGTAAGTTATACATGAGATAGCAAGAGATGACAAAGGGGTGTGTAGAAAGAATGAATTTTATAATAAGAGATCATGAGAACCTTTTATTTCTTATTCCCCCATAGTGTATATACTATTTTTTTAAATTCCCTCTTTCTCTAAAATAAATTATTAATATATTAAATTAACAGCTTGAGAGAGTGAAGTCTGACAGGAATAGGTGTGGTAGAATGGAGGTCAGTGCTGGAAGACAACAAAATATAAAATAGAACTCAAACTTCCCACATATTTTACTTTGTTTTGCTTTGTGATAACATTTTTTTTTCTTTGAGGAGAATTGGGAATTTGGATTATTTAGGCTAAAATTCCAGAGAATAAAACCATATTGGAGCAGAGGCTTTGGTTCAGATTCAGGGTCTAGTGGGAACAATTTTTTTGAAAATGTAGGGTGCTATTTCCTGTAATCAAGGGCTTTCCAGAGTCTGATGATGATTTCCCAGCTGTATCGTTTTGGTGAATTGTTTTTAGCCTTGGGTTATTTCATGACTGTTTTTCGCATATAAAGAATAGGAAAGAATCATATTCATCTTGCTGATAGAAAACAGGGAATAGAACTCCCATAACTCCCTCTCCCCTTCCCTCCACCTTGCAAAAAGTTTGGCTTTGTGCTAAAGTGTGAAAAAAGCCTTGACTGTAGTATGTCAGGCATATTTCAGCTCGATTTGTGTCAACCCTAATAAGTCAGTTGACAGGGTAATAAATTGGGTGTCTGTTCAAGCCCTGGCACCTGTACAGGA
This sequence comes from Chelydra serpentina, assembly GCA_037349315.1. Lineage (NCBI taxonomy): Eukaryota > Metazoa > Chordata > Testudines > Chelydridae > Chelydra > Chelydra serpentina. The sequence goes on from JBAIAC010000048.1 coordinate 27,667,686, forward strand.
AATAAAAGGGGATTTCAGTTGCAGGCGGGTTCACTTTGTTTTGCAAATGGAAGTTTTCACAAGGCTTCTCCCTCTCCCTCCCTTTTAGTGAAGTCATATTATTAAAATGTTTATTCCAATTTTAACTGGAGCCAGTTTTTCATCTGGAAAAGAAAGCTCCATAGTGTCTTTTGAAATGTAAAGCCCTAACCTTTCCACTCCAAAACAAAGGCTTAGTGAGCTTTTAATTATTCATGGATCCTGATGTATAATGTGTCTGAGTAATTGCAGTTTATTTAAAAGAAATTGTCTTTGTCCTGCTTTTTGAAATTCTGCAATGTCGTGGCTTTGTTTCTTCCTGTAATTGAGTTGCATGGTTGATCTTCACTACAGAAGGACAGGAATCCTAAAAAAGCCCCACAAATGTTAACATAGCCTCCAGGATCGATTTGAAAATTGCTTGTTTTATGATATAATAAACTAATAGTTATTGAGGGATATCTTGCAAGATAAGAGGTGACCATGCTAGTTATACAATACCGATAAGTCCTTCTTCCCTGGAATAACCTACACAATTCTTTTACCTTGACTTCTAGCAGCTCTCAAACTGGGGGTTGGGACTCAGACTTTAAGGTCAGAAGGGACCATTATGATCATCTAGTCTGACCTCCCGCACAATGCAGGCCACAGAATCTCACCCACCCACTCCTGGAATAATCCTCTCACCTATGTCTCAGATATTGAAGTCCTCAAATCATGGTTAAAAGACTTCAAGATGCAGAGAATCCTGCAGCAAGTGACCCATGCCCCATGCTGCAGAGGAAGGTGAAAATCCTCCAGAGCCTTTGCCAATCTACCGGGGTCGCACGGGCTAGCGTTAGACTTGCCGGAGGCCGGGGGCCGAAACCTGAGCCCCACTGTCTCGGGGCTGAAGCCCAAGGGCTTCAGTCCTGGGTGGCGGGGCTCTGGCTTCAGCATGGGACAGCAGGGCTCAGGCTTCGCACCCCTCCCCCCTGTCTAGGGCTGCAGGTCTTAGGTCCCCCCCCCCCCAGGATCATGTAGTAATTGTTGTTGTCAGAAGGGGGTCGTGGTGCAATGATGTTTGAGAACCACAGACTTAAAAAAACCAGACCAAATAGTTAGGATAAGTTCATAAAAGGGAAAGGAAAATGGAAAAGGGGAACTGGAGAATGCATAGTCATTTAAGTAAAGTTAAGGAAATTGATTTTAGTTAGCCTTGAGAAACAAGATTTTCACAATAAATTTATTTATAATGCTAATGGAACTTATGGTCAGTGTGTGTTATGTGTCATCTTCTGTGCCCAATCCTGAGAGGCTATGGATCTGTTGCAACTCTTAGCTTGAGAGCCGCACTTTAGTTCAAGCTATAAAGTCTCTGATGGTCCTGTGTTCAATACCTATCACTAACCAAGATGGTAGCTGTCCCTCTGGATTTTCCTAGATTGTCCCCTTGAGATCTGCACTGGGAAGGGGATATCTGTGCATGGATTTCCCTCGTCTACTCTCCACACACCCCCTGCTGCTTCAGGCCCCACACAGGTTGTTCCACAGTGCCGTGGCCTATGCTAAGGGGAGGGGAGGGGGCCGAGGGTGCACATTATCCCCTCCCCTGGTCCGATGGTGCTTGCTTGACCTTCTTGCAAGGAGCCAACTGACTGTCTTTCCCCTGAATAATGCAGGGATCTCTCTATGAGGGGATCTGCATATCTGCATTTTGACTTAATTCCCCAGAATTTTTTCCCATGTTGCTTTTGATATCTGGCCCAATGGGAACACAATGGTTTAGAGTGGACACTAGTATTAAAACAAGTAGCAGTAGCTTAAAGTAAAGGACAAATGGAATTTCAAATAAAAAACAACAACAAAACCTCTCTGATGATTTGAGTAATTGGATAACAGTTTGTCTATAATGGTAAATTCAGCAGAGGTGCTCAAAATGAGAATAGATAAGTCTATGGAATATACAGGTTAGGAAAGATCTCTTGGTTTCTTGCTGCCTGATGCAGAAGGCTGGAGTAGATGATCCAAAATGGCTGGCCTTCAGTTCCAACCTGTTTATGATTTAAAACTATAATACAACAATGGGAACTAAACTGTCTTCAATGATTTTAAGAAGTGAATTTAGGGTTCAGAAAAAAGGAATTAAATCCTAAAGACTTTGAGCGAGCTTTGAAAGTTGTAACTGAATGCTAGGTCTGGACTTTTCTATTTATCACACTGTAAAAGAACAAATCAAAAATATTTAGCTAAGCAATTTGATGCTTCTGGATTATATACTGATATGATGGATTACTCTTCATTAATTATGGTAATCAACTAGTGTAATATGCTATAGATTTGTGGGTTGAGCATAAAGGAAAAATAAGCAGATTCTGACTTGTGCTTAGAGTTACATATTAAAAAAATGTGTTGCAAGGTTAGCTTGAGGTTTTTACACCTTGGCCTCAGCTCATGGAACAAAAGGACTCAAGGGGAAATGCTGAAAGTTGATCAAAAATGGAGGAAATGTATCAGTTCACATTTCTTTGGATGTACTGCAGAAGCATTATATGTTAATAAAAGGCAACGAATCAAGTGAGAAAACAGTATGTAATAACCGATACTGTATGTTGCAAGAGGTGTTTTAAATTTCCTGGTCATTGAAAAGATGTTAAGAAATACCTTTTGTGTGTGTGTTTGAATAGCATCAGTTCCCTTCTGACCTGTTGTGGAGGTGATTAAAATGTATACTAAACCTTGCATATGCCTCTTGAAGTGAATTGCAAAAATCTGGTTTGAGACATAAAATCATCTTTAGAAATATTTCTGTTACATGGCTCTTATGAAAGTTAAACATGTTCCAGGTGCATCTGTTGCTACTTCTGGGCACAGCTAAAATGTTTTTGAAAGTGGCAGGTACACCTGCCATTGCTGCTTGCAGTGAAATACTCAATGTACCAGCTGCCAAAGTGAGGGTGAGCAGACTTTTGGAAGTGAGAAAACAGGACAATTGTTGCAGGGATAGAGGTGAAGTGCAGGTGTGTTTTGGCAGCTGATCATCATAATTAGGGTCTTACCAAATTCACGGTCCATTTTGATCAATTTCACAGTCATAGGATGTTTAAAATAGTACATTTCATGATTCCAGCTATTTGAATCTGTACACTGTGTTGTAATTGTAGGGGTCCTGACTCAAAGGAGTCGTGGGTGGGTCGCAAGGTTATCGTGGGGGTGTTGTGGTACTGCTGCCCTTAGTTCTGCACTGCTGCTGGCCGTGGCGCTACCTTCAGAGCTGGGCAACTGAAGAGCGGAGGCTGCTGTCCGGGAGCCCAGCTCTGAAGGCCAAGCCGCCACCAGGAGCAGCGCAGGACTAAGGATGGTATGGCATGGCCATCCTTACTTCTGTGCTGCTGCCTGCCGAGCTGGGTCCTCGGTAAGCAGCTGCCGCTTTCTGACCACCCAGCTCTGAAGGCAGCAGTGCAGAATTAAAGATGGCACGGTATGGTATTGCTACCCTTACTTCTGCTCTGCGGCTGGCATGGTGCTGCCTTCAGAGCTGGGCACCTGGCTAACAGCCGCCGCTCTCCAGCTGCCCAGCTCTGAAGGCAGCGCAGAAGTAAGGGTGGCAATACCATGACCCCCCTAAAATAACCTTATAACCTCCCTGCAACTCCTTTTTGGGTCAGGACTCCCAATTTGAGAAACTCTGGTCTCCCCTGTGAAATCTGTATAGTATAGGGTAAAAGCACACACAAGACCAGATTTCACCGGGGGAGACCAGATTTCATAGAATCATAGAATCTCAGGGTTGGAAGGGACCTCAGGATGATGTGTTTTTCATGGCCGTGAGTTTGGTAGGGCCCTAATCATAAAGAAATAGGTGTCCTCTTTCCCTCAGCTAAGTAATCCTTGCAACTTTCTTTCCCTAAAGCCCTCTGCCTTTTCAGAATAAAAATGGGGACAGGTTGCTGCTCTGTTTGCTCAGTAGTAGCTAAAGTTTAGGACTTTCAGAAGAGTCGGGTTGGCTCTTCATTAATAGAGAAAATAGCAGTACAGAGACTCATGGTGTTTCCTTCTAGTGTTCAACAAACTATTGTTATGGCAACAGGTGTTAATGTCACTGATGTAAAAACATTCAGGATGAACGTCTCCATAGAAAGAGTTAAAATGCAGCCTTTGCACCCAAAGAGTTGTTAAGAGGACAGAGTGAGTTAAAACAGGTGGGCAGTTAAACCTTTTTGAGGTTCCTTTGTGTTAAAGTGTAGCTGCATTGGATGGTCCTCTGTTAGCAGTTTCGGTCTAAAGGTTTTCCCAGGTATAAAGCCTGGGAACTGAGGGAGGAAAAAGGCAGGGGAGATTCCAGGAGAGACCTAGGTCCAAGACAGCTGTTGCTTGGTGACAAAATAATAGTGCTTTTACTGAGGTTTCTGCAAGAGGGAGTTACCTATGTGCAGTTGGTGACACTACCGCTGTTCTAGAAAACAGAAATTGTGTACATTTTGTACATTATACCAAAAATACCCTGGTTTTGCATCACTGATTTCTTCTCCAACTAAGAAACTGACCTATAAGGTCCAAAAGTCTGCTACCACTCAGCAAAGGTGCTGAGTCCTGATTGCTTTGAACAAAAAACGGGAAAGACAGCAGCAAAGTTTCACAGAGGCAGTTTCAGCTACAACACAGAGTCTTCGGCCCTTTTAGCCACTAGTATCTTTTCCTGTAACCTTGAGTCTGTCTCCCAATACCTGAACCATGGCCTAGAAACCCCTGATCCCAAAACTATGCTTTCTTCAACCACACCAACTCTTTTGTACTCTGTACTGAGTGAGGGTTAGGCCAGGAATGTCTGGGAGTTTAATTAGCCATTGTCCAGCAACGCAGCAACACAAAAGAACTCTGCAGCCAACTTTTGTCACATTTTTCCTTTTCCCTCACTTTCTCCTTTGCACTTCCCCCCCTCTTTCTCTCTATCCTTAACCTTCAGTCCTACAGTACTTCCCCTTCCATCAGTCTTTCTAGCATTTCCCCTCCTACTCTCTTCTTGCCACATATTCTTTCTTATTAATCCTTAGTCCTTCATCTGGCTATATTAAATGTATAATGAAAATATTCAATGTGTTCAGATTTGCCATGGTATTATTCAAATAATAATAAGTAGCATCCTAAAAGTATTTCTAACTTGTAGATTAAAAATGAGTTTCTCCCAGTCACATGAATACCTTGACATCTCTGTATATAATAAATGTGGTCATAGAAACTGTCTAAAAGACTTTAGATAATTTGAAGCCAATAAGGGACTGAAGATCTCCAAAAAAATAAACACTAGAAGTCTTCAGGTTGCAAAGGAAAAAAGGTTGAACAGGATGGGACTGTACTATTTTTTCAGTCTTGGCTCACAATCCTTAGTCAATAGTGGCATTAGAGTCAATGGTAATATTGCCAGAATAAGGCTGCAGGATTGGCCGAGTGGCTTTTATAATTTAGGGAAAAAAAATGCAGACTGAAAAGTACAAATATGCAATGCAACAAATCTATTACTCTAATTCAAAAGGTTCTTGAGAAAACTGTTTTGTTGTATATTTCAGTGTTGTGTCCAGAAGCCTCGAGTTGACTACCTACATCTATGTGTGGGATAACTACAGACTCTTTGAACTGCGGTGGGATTCACCATGGACATGGTATATGACATTCCTAGGAGTAGACTTTGGATACTACTGGTTCCATCGCATGGCCCATGGTAGGACGTAAACAGATTTTTCATTTTATTTGCATGTATACATATTCCATCTATGTATTCCCAAGGGTCCACTAAGATTCACTTGAACTTTGAGTGGGGAAAACTGATTTTATAGATTGTTTTTTATAATATAGATTTGAGTGTAGTAAAATGCAAGACCTAGAATTTTAAAAATATTGCTCCTATGATCATAGAATACCACAGAAGTAAAAATTTGTGATGTAATGTAGGTGGGACATGAATCCTATATGTGTTGCTCTAATTTGTGCTTCCGGGATTACTTTAATATTCTGAATAGAGTGGTATGATGGATTGACTATAAAAGTGTATCAGCATACTTCATTATAATTTTTTATTACAGTAATTCCCAGATCAGGGCCAGATTCCTTGTGTTAATCACTGTACAGTAAATACAGAGTCTTTGCTTACAATTTCAAAAGACACACACACACACACACTCTCACACACACACACATACACACACACACTCAAAAAGGGTGGAGGAATGAGAAACAACATGTAAACAAAGTACTGGTAGGCACACAGCTTGTTAGTTTAATCTTTTAAAAATATATTCAGTTTGTACCTAGTTTTTAGGAAAGGGCAAAGGTTAAAATATTTTCTGCCCAGTTTTTAAAAATGTTTTGTTTATACATTTAAGAGTTTACTATAGTTATTTTAATGTAACCCTTGCCTATTTCTATTTTTTTTTAAATTATACTTAATCCGAGATTCCCTCTCTCTTATAAAAGAGAAAAAGGTAAGGTTTAAAAAGGATAAAGCTATTTTTTACTCTCATGATAGGGGCCATATAAATACTTAGGAATATTGGATAGATAGGTATTTCTGTGCATATTTTTTATGGAAATGTAGTACATATGGACATATCTATCTATCCAGCTATCTACTTATATGACTCTCCAATCACCACAATATTTTTGTTCTGACCTTTTATGTTTCTACATTTAAAAATGTTTTATAGAAATCCTAACATATGGTCTGATCCAAATCCCGCTGAAGTCAAAGGAGAAGCAGTCTGTTGTCTAAAGGATTTTGGACTGTGCTCTGTAAGGCACAGCCCCCTCAGTTCATAAAAGCATTGATGCATCTGGTGTTAGTTTTCTAGAATGCAGGGAAAGCATTCGCTGGTGAAAATAGATCCGTGGAAAATATGGAAGCAGGTAGGAAATTAGTTTGGATGGCTGAACTAAGTGGGAGTGAAGAATGGTCTCCGATCAGGATTAGCACAATGCTGGGAGGGTGCTTAATTAGGAGGGGAAGATGATAATCAGACAGACAACAGTGATATGGGGAGGAACTTGGGAGTTCGTTGGGGAGAGAAGTAAGTGAGGAAGTGGAAGGGAGTTGGAACAATGCTAGGGGAAGGAAGAATTTGCTTCTTCGGCCTTGGCTACACTTGCAGATGTACAGCGCTGTTAGTTAAACCCGTGTTCGTACAGCTGAGTAGGGAAAGCGCTGCAGCCTGTCCACACTGGCAGCCGCCAGCGCAGTAATTAGCACTGACGTGGCTACATTTGCGGCACTTGCAGCGGTTTTGGGAGAGGTGCATTATGGGCAGGTATCCCACAGAACACCTCTTCCAATTCTGGCACCGTGGGTTGTGGGAAGGGGGTGTGGGGTATGGTGCATTCTGGGTCCTGTCCCAACGCCCCGTGATGCATCGCTTCGCATCCCAGCAATCCCTGTGTTTCTGGCCACAATTTGCGCCATCTTTCAACGGTTTCTTTGTAGCGCGATCTGTGCTCCGTTTCGGTCAGCGGGAAAATGGATCCCGACCTGGTGAGCAAAATACTGACGAGTCTCGCCAGCACGTCACGTTTGGCAGTCGAGCTCTTCCTTAAGATCCACAGTGACAGCGAGGAGTCTGACGATGATGATGAAATTGTCACACAAAACGCGTACGACACTAACTTGCTTGTGGCATTCACGGACATGCTATGCACCGTGGAACGCCGCTTTTGGGCTCGGGAAACCAGCACAAAGTGGTGGGATCACATTGTCATGCAAGTCTGGGATGACGAGCAGTGGGTGCAGAACTTTCGAATTTGAAAAGCTACTTTCATGGGACTGTGTGAGGAGCTCCCCCCCGCCCTGCGGCGCAAGGACACGAGATTGAGAGCTGCCCTGACGGTGGAGAAGCGGGTGGCTATTGCAATCTGGAAGCTCCCAACTCTGGACTGCTATCGATCGGTAGCGAACCAGTTTGGAGTGGGAAAGTCGACCGTTGGGATCATGCTGATGCAAGTTTGCAAGGCCATTAATCGCATCCTGCTCAGAAGAACCGTGACTCCGGGTAACGTGCAGGACATTGTGGCTGGCTTTGAACAAATGGGTTTCCCTAACTGCGGAGGGGCTATAGATGGGACGCATATTCCTATTCTGGCACCACCCCACCTAGCATCCGAGTACATTAATTGGAAGGGGTATTTCTCCATGGTTCTCCAGGCGCTTGTGGATCACCGTGGGCGTTTCATTGACATCAACGCAGGCTGGCCCGGAAAGGTGCATGATGCACACATCTTTCGGAACACTGCCCTGTTCCGGAAGATGCAGTCCGGGACTTTTTTCCCAGACCGGAAGATCACGGTAGGGGAAATGGAAATGCCCACTGTGATCCTTGGAGACCCCGCGTACCCTTTAATGCCATGGCTCATGAAACCCTACACAGGGAGCCTTGACACCAGCAAGGAACGGTTCAACTACAGGCTGAGCCGGTGCAGAATGACTGTGGAGTGTGCTTTTGGCCGTTTGAAGGGCCGCTGGCGATCTCTATATGGGAAGCTGGACTTGGCTGAACACAGCATCCCCGTGGTTATATCCGCGTGCTGTACCCTCCATAATATTTGTGAAGGGAAGGGTGAAATGTTCACTCAGGCGTGGACCTCAGAGGTTCAACACCTGGAGGCTGAATTTGCACAGCCAGAGAGCAGGGCTATTACAGGGGCCCAGCGTGGGGCTGCAAGGATTAGGGATGCCTTGAGGGAGAAATTTGAGGCTGACAACCACCAGTAATGTGTGCTGCCCTGCACGACCCTGAAGTGAAGTGGTTCCAATGTTATCAGTTATCTGTCTTTGCTAAGCTGATTTGTGTTTGCTCAGCTCACTTGCGTTGCCTGTTTCTTTCCTGGGCTAAGGTATCTTTTTTCCTTATGCAATAATAAAGACTGTTTGCACATCTAAAGAATCAGTTTATTACAGAGAAAATACATGTATTAAAAAGAAACACAACTGCTTGTGAGACAGAAAGGGCAAGGGGGTGGTGGGTGGTGTGGGGAAGGGTTCAATCACGGTATGGTATGTCCTGCTTTCATACTCGGACTTCCTGTCTGGAGTGCTGTGCAGTGAGTGCTGGACCTCAGGATGTCTACAATTCGGGATGGGAGTTGAGTGCAGTGGGTAAGGGTCATAGTTTCCAGGGCTGGCTGGTGAAGCTACAGGTGTTGGGGGCATCTGGTGTGGGCGATAAGAACCTGTATGTTGGGTGAAGTGGGCAGGTGGTGACATGGGGGCACAAGTGTTTTGGGACAATGGCTGCAGGGGGGTGCGGGTGCGGTACTGCTCCGCCTGCATGGCGACGAGCGCCTGGATAGAGTCCGCTTGGCGCGCCATGATGCTAATCAATTCCTTTGTGCTTTCGTGCCGGAGCTGCATGCTTTGCTGCCTCTGCGCTGCGTTTTCCTGGCGGAGCCTGCTTTCACTCTCCCTCCACTCCCGAGCCTTTTGATTCTCTTTAAGAGACTGTTTCATAACTTCCTGCAGCATGTCTTCTTTCGTTCTTCTGGGCCTCTTCCTGAGTCTTTGTAGTCTCTCAGCCGGTGATAAGAAGGATGACGGAGATCTCAAGGTTGCATCTGGAAGGCAAAATGCAACATTTAACAGAGGCATCATTGTTTTATGCCAGACAGAGCAATGATTCCCCCACACTTAAGGAGGGCACACACAGTCTCCAAAACAGCACAATTTTCCCGTCCCAAACAGAGCGCACAGAACCCACGGGAGCCCCCAAATGGTGAGTAAACACAGGGTAAAGGGGGACTGATTGTTTCACGGATGTACTGTCCAATGGGTTTCTGTGCCTTGGGGAGAGCCAACAGCTGCAGGGGGAACCTACACTGAACACTATCCCCACATTTTCCACAGGAGTTCGTCCTGGAAGATATCTCGCTGCTGAGGGTGTCCGGGTAAGCAAGGGAGGGTCTTCTACTGCAATGCGGCTTCCGCCCTGGCCCATATGCAGCTTGCCTGTGTGCAGCAATGGTCCCCCCGCCCCTCGCGGCACAGTGGCGCGGACACATTACCCTGACTGGGACAAGGACCACGGCGGCTCTCCCAATGAACCTGTGCAAGCACATTGCCCATGTCCTGGCTGAGACTTTTGAAGAGATTACAGTGGCCGATTTCTCCGATGTGATAGACCACATCAATGCGCTCTTCCGCATCTAGGCATGCATGCAGCCCAAATCCTCCTCGCCCAAGGACCCCACACCGAAAAAACTCCTTCCCGAAAATAAAAGCTGCTTACCGCGAACCTGTTCTTCTCTTTCTCTCCCAGCGCGTACCGGCTGCTGCGACTGGCTCCCTTCCTCCTGGCTCGAGAAGAGCTCCTGGCTGCATGCACCCAGGGAGTCAGGGGTGTCTCCCCCAGCCACAGCACCCTCGCTTCTGTTTTCTTCAACCCCCTCCTCCTCCTCCTCTCCCTCCTCCTCCTCATCCCGCTCTCCCGTGTCCACGGTGGTGCTCGGAAGAGTAGTGGGGTCAACCCCAAGTATTGCATCCAGCTCTTTGTAGAATCGGCAGGTTTTGGGGGGAGCACCCGAGCGCTTGTTTGCCTCGCGGGCTTTGCGGTACGCACTCCGCAGCGCCTTTACTTTTATCCTGCACTGCATTGCGTCCCGGTCATGGCCCCTTTCAATCATGGCCCTTGATATCTGGCCGAAAGTATCGAAATTCCTCCGGCTGGATCGCAGCTGGGACTGGACAGCTTCCTCCCCCCAAACAGCGATGAGGTCCAGCAGCTCGCCATTGCTCCATACTGGGGCTCGTCTCGCACGTGGAGGCATGGTTACCTGGAAAGATGCGCTGAGAGCACTCCACGCCTGGCTGAGCAAACAGGAAGGGGATATTTAAAATTCCAAAGGAATTTAAAGGGTCGGAGTGGCGGTTGGTCACCTGAGGCCAGGGCAGTAGAGTGCTAATTGATGACCAGAGTGGCTAGAACAGGCGTTGTGGGATACTTCCGAATACTTCTGGAGGCCAATAACAGCGCATTGGGTGACCACACTGTAGCCGCAGCGCACCAGCAGCAGCGCAACAAACGTTATTCCTCTCGGGGAGGTGGAGTACATGCAGCGCTGTACCTGAGGAGATGCAGCGCTGCACGTGCCTTGCGAGTGTAGCTAGTTAGTGAGTTACAGCGCTGCAGGCAGTTTTATTGCGCTGTAAGACCTGAGTGTAGCCAAGGCCTTCGTGAGGAGCTGAGTTTGGTGTGTGGGAAACTGGGAATATGTGTCACAAAAAATAACAGTACTTGGAGGATTAGATCATAGTGCTGAAGACTGGAAAAACTCAAAGGACACTCCCATTTCTTTTTAAATTAAAATTTCTATTAAGTGAAAAGTATTACTAGAAAAATCATATGACTGGATCTGAATTTGCTCCCATTGAAGTTGGTAGCAAAACTCCCATTACCAGAAAAGAGGGAAGGATCAGCCCCTAAATCTCTAAACAAATTTCGTCAATTTCTTTTTGAGAGTAGCTCTGAAGGTCATCCAGCTTCTGTTTATGCAGAGAGGGAGAAAGGTGTTGTGTTAATACCTGCCTGTGATTCCACAGTTTTAGGATTTGTCTATACAGCCCCACAGTTCAGACTATGGGGGATCACAGAGCGTACTACCTGTTGCACTGTAACTCTCCCATGTCGACACTGTGGGCACAAACTAAAAGGTACCTAGTTCACATTAACGTAGTCCGGCTTGAAAGAAGGCTATATTAATGTGAACTAGGTACCTTTTTAGTTTGCACCAGCAACATATGCATGGGGGAGTTACACCACAGCACACTATTGCATGCTGCAATTCAGACCCCCATAATCCAAACTGCAGGGCTATTTAGATGTAGCCACAAAATGGATCACACTTGTAATTAAAATGTAAAAATCCAGTTCATACATAATAGTCCGTAAATGTAGTTCAGAAAGTTGTTCTGTTGCAAAACACTGGTCTAGTCCAAAGAATGTTGGTGTCATAGAACCATGCTATGTAAGTAAGTTCATTGTCCTTGAAGGTACTATAAACGTGCTCAATATCAGCTCTGTGCTACAATCACGTAACTGACACCACATTCTTATAACAATCCACTTTACATATAGACAATGGATTAAACAACACTCTGCTCTTCTGTCAAAGAAGTGTTGAAAAAACTCAGTATCATAATGGCAAGATTGCTAAACAATGTATTACTTCAGAACGGGCTAAGCAAAATCTAATGAAAGAGGCACTTTTTAAAAATAAAGAAACAACCATTCTGGAAAAACACTCACCACCTTGATATATTTGGGCACTGAAGTGTAATCGTGAGTTCAAAAGCTCTTATTGCTTGTAATAGAACTTTAGTCAAAGACCCCGTGGAATTCAGGAATGGACCCTACAATGGCGATAACAGTTATAGGAACTGTATACCCAAGTAAATGCAAAGTGTATGAATTTTAAAAGCTATGAATGATGGCACTAAAGCCCTATGACTTGCCTACATTTTAAAGTTGTCTCATTACTGATGTTTAAGATAAAGCTGTTGCACCTAGAATTATGATTTAAATTCATTCTGTTAGGATTCAGACTATTTTGGGAAAGAATCCAATTAGAAATTCAGATATTTCTCTTGTAAAAAACCCCCAAAACCCAGCCTTTGAAATAAAATCCGGCTTTGACTTAGTGTTTGCGAAGCTGTTTTTCTCTTTCACATGTATGTGTAATAGCCGTTATGACAAACTGAATTTACAAGTGGACTGCAAGGACAGGATGCATTCCTTTGATGTGATCTTACTTTTCAAAGGATGGTATTACTCTAAGCCCAGGGCTACACTAGGGGAGGGGGTCGATCTACGATACGCAGCTTCAGCTACGTGAATAACGTAGCTGAAGTCGGCGTATCGTAATCGGCTTACCTGGCCATGAGGACGGCGGCGAGTCGATCGCTGCCGCTCCCCCATCGACTCTGCTTCCACCTTTCGATGAGGTGGATTTCTGGAGCCGACAGGGAGCGCTTTCGGGGATCGATTAATCGCGTCTAAACGAGACGCGAAAAATCGATCCCCGAAAGATCGATTGCTACCCGCCGATCCGGCGGGTAGCGAAGACAAGCCCTTAGTGTGCTTGTGTGTGTTTCATTGTTTGCAATGCTAAGGAGCTTGAACATTTTTTTTTACTACTTAGTTGACCTCTTCTGGGGCCTGATTCAAAGCCCACTGAAGTCAATGGGAATAATTTCCTAATTGTGGATTTTTTTTCCTACGTTTTTAATGGATTTATGAATCAATTTGACCTGTTTTGTTTGCGCAATAACCTTGCAGATTATCGCCTAGAAACCAGGTTTGCTAGGTTTTCTGCTTCAGTTTTCAGGGAAGGACAGGTGTGGGATTGTATTACTAGATATTTTTAATCCAGGTACAATCCCCACCAAATTATACACTTTTAAGGTATGTGACCGACCCAGACCAGTGGGGTACAGGAGTCTAGTAGAAGGTAAATATACTGGCCACTGGATGAATAGTTTTCTGTTCCGTGAGTGACCAGAGCAGGGGCTGTGCTAGAGCAATCAGAAATCTGATAGAACTAATTAAGACAGGCAAGCTAATTAAGACACCTGGAGCCAATTAAGAACATACTAGAATCAGTTATGGCAGGCAGACTAATCAGGACACCTGGTTTAAAAAGGACCTCTCATCAGTTAGTGGAGGGCATGCAAGGAGCAGGGACTGAGAAGGTATACTGCTGGAGGACTGAGGAATACGAGCATGATCAGGCTTCAGGAGGAAGATCCTGCAGTGAGGATAAAGAAGGTGCTGGGGGGAGGCCGTGGGGAAGTAGCCCAGGGAGGAGTTGTTGTTACGCAGCTGATACAGGAGACTGTGACAGGATTGCGACTCACCACCATGGCATCCCCTGCCGGTCAGTCTGGGAATTAGCTCTTGGCAGTCTTGGAGCGCCCTCTGCCGGTGGTGTCCCGTCCGCCGCTCCCTTGCTGGTGTCCGGACCCGCGTTGCTCCCAGCTCGCGGCATCCTCTTCAGGACACTGCCCTCCAGCAGTGCCCCCTAGTCCACGCTCACCCCCTTCCAGGGGTGGGGGGGCTTATCAGCAGTTCCTCTCTGTGCCCCAGCGGCTCACCACACCCCAAAGTCTAACCCCTTCTGTCAAGGGTCTGGTGCAGTCAGTTAGCGCCACGTCCCATGGCTGGGCTCTTGTACCAAGGGGAAAGGGGGGGGACCCAGGCCCACCCTCTACTCTGGGTCCCAACCCAGGGACCCTCAGACGGCAGCCTTCCTGCCCTCCTTCTCTCCCCTTGTCCGTTTCTCTTCCCTGGGCCGCTTCCCCTTCGGTCCCCTCCTGCACCCAGCTAGGCCCTTCCATTCAGGGCCTGCAGCCTGGCAGGCTATGGGCTGGAGCTCTCTTACGCTCCCCGGAGTCTGCCCAGCACTGCACTGTCCCAGTTGCTGGTCTCCTAAACAGGAGACAGACCTTCCCCTCTGAAGGCCTGGGAGAGACTCCCTGCTCCTCCTGAGCAGCCTTTTTTATAGGGCTGAGCCTGGCCCTGATTGGCTGTCTCCAACCTGGGCCCCGATAGGCTCCCCAACAGGCCCTCCCTGATTGGCTGCAGCCTTGCGCAGCCTCTCTGGCCTGTTTTAACCCACTCATGCAAGGGGGTGGGGCACCCGCCCGACCACAGAGACATTGTAGACAGCTGCTATCCACAGGGCCCTGGGCTGGAACCCGGTATAGAGGGCGGGCCCGGGTTCCTCCCCAAATCCTGATCCGACATAGGAGAAGTTTGACCTGGTCTATGAGCAACACCAGAAGGGAAGGCCTAATTTAAAAAAGGGATCTGGCCTGTCCCTGACCCACTAGGTGGGACAACAGAGACTGTGGAGATTGTTCTCTGTTTCCACCATGCTGGCCGTAATGAGGTTAGCTGGGTGAACGGCAGGTTTCAGCTTCTAGCAGAAGTGGCCAAACTGAGGGCTGCCGTGAACCTCTGAGGCGACCCACCAAGGCAGAGAAGGAACCTTGTCACAGGTAGTTCAAATATAGATCTGATTTACTAGTCTGATTTACTAATATGCTGGATGATTCTGACATTTGGAACGGTTTCTGATCTCAACGCCTGGAACAGGAACCTTAAAGTTTCTTTCAAACTTAAATTGTAAATTGACCTTTGGTAGCTTTCTGCTTTTGCTTTTCCAACTAAAGGACCCAGGGCCAGATGGTCCCCTCTGTATGAAAAGGGGTCGAGGGGAGTGTTCTGTGAGGAATCCTATGCAGGGATTCCCAAAAATTGTCTGGTCATTAACGGGTGGAGGTTTCAGAAAAGGCCATCAGGCCTGCCCCACACCTGGAGCTTTCCCCAAGGATCTGTGGGAGGGCCAAAGACACCGCAAAAGGTTTGGTTCTCAGAGGGCCTGCTGCTTCTGCTCTCTGGGGGACAAAGCTCTCTGGCAGCATGTCTCCATAGGACATCATACTAATAGGGACTTTATACTGGCCAGAGAGCACCCCATTGATCCCAAGAGGGACGACGGTTATATGGAAGGGGTAGTACAGGCTGCTGCAGTATTAACTTTTCTGGCTAAGTTCCACAGGGCTGGAGAAAGGATGATGTGCATTCCCTGTGGCCCTGGCTTGTCCATTTAGCCCACAATTTTCACCCACTCTCCCACCAAGGATGTTAGGTCAGGTGGAGAGGACTTGACTGGGCGAAGGGTCAGTGCTGATGCAGCCTTCTTTGAAAAAAAGGAGTGACCCATGTGTGGATTGAAGGAGGTGGTATGCCACAATCTGTCCCAGAGAGAGAATTGGGGATTCCGAATGGACAACAATGAAAGCTGGACCAGTGCCCTTTTGGGGTTCGTCTTTCTCTTATTGTATAAATATTTCACAATAGTAGCCCCTAATAAATGGATATCAAGTCTAGTACTAAGTTCATTAAAGGATATTTTCTTTATTGCATCAGTGGGGACTGCAAGTTTTTGATTAGAAAAGTGCAACGCTTAGCAGAATGTGTTTGCCACCTCTATTGCTTTGGAATTTATAGTCCAATGCTATGGCTCTTATTTATCTGACCCTTTCTTGCCTTTACGTGCTGCCTCTTATCTGTGGCTTCTGACATTCTCTGAAGTCAGCATAATGTGAATGGCTTGTGAGGCAAGTCCTGATATAAAGGTTAATGGAATATTGGAAGAACTGTACATTTAAAGGATTCATTGTGATTTGTGAGACTGTTAATTTGATAAACAGCAATGTAAAGTGGTATGTGACTTTTGTGATTGGAAATGTGGTCAGAAAAAAGAATGTTTCCTCCTCAGGAGAGAATTGCATTCCTCTCAAAATCCAAAAACATGGCAACTTTCTTGTACATAGCAGTAGCTCCAGATTTTAAACATTATCCATTTTTTATATGATAAAATGAAACTGACCGCATGAATGAACACCAGTATAATGCTGTTGAGTTTAGGAGTGATATTTGAAATAATGCAGATTGAGAGGTGTGATCCTAGCCAAAGAAAAATAGAAAACACGCTGTGGGGTAAAGCATCTGGGTAATATTCTGCTCTCATTCTTCTGGGCACAGTGGGAACGTCTTCTGATTGCAATGGGAACTGATCCCCAATGATAAAGGGAAATATATATATGCATTTTAGCAATTCGTTACCTTTTCAGAAATAAGATTTAAACTCCCCCCATAGACAAATATGATTTGAAAGCAAATGTACTTGAAATATTTTAACTTATAAAGGATTATGTTAAATGTTAACAGGCCAAAGTATTACCCTCCCACACATGCATACAGACAAATACAATATTTTTTATTTAAAAATGTTAATCTGAAAACTGTCAGCATTCCAACACAAAGGGTAGAACTGTAATGCCATGTACTTGCAGTTATAATGTTTGTCCAATATATTTCTCTGTGCTGAGACTTCCAGAAAGGGAGTGATTACATAAAAAAAGATATAGTCCAGCTTGTTTTGTTTGTAGCTTGTTACTGTTCTTCCTAGTATATGCCTGTTGCTTAAGAAGGACTGTGGCTCCCTATATTGTGTCAGTAACAGTGCTCTTTGCTCTGAGAATGTTTGACTCACCCTAAGATGCTGAGTTTGTTATGATAGACCAAGCTATCACTATCCACTACTTTTTCCTAACATGGTAGTGTGAGTGGAGTGCCCCCCCCCCCGTGAAAATTATTGCCCACCCTTGATCTATAACAGCTTCTTCAGATGTGCTTATAACTATCTATAATAGATGCTACTTGGGTCTGTCACATGCTTATAATATCTATTAATCATTTATTAACATTTCAAAAACCATTTATAAATGAAAATTTAATACAAAATGTGACCGAGATTTCCTTCTATTCTTCTCCTTGCTGGCTAACATGCCGCCTCCGCCTTTCCCACTTCATTAGCTATCTTTCCCTGAATCACAGGGTGTGCTACCTACTATGGAGCGGTGAGAAAGAACACATTTGGGTAGAAACATGCCCTGGCCAATGTTCTGCTCTCTCCAAAGTGTGCTTGGCTTTAGCAAGGTATTTAATTACCCCCCACAAATTTCTGGGGGGTAATTCCAAGAAGCCCTGGAATGTGATTGCTTCTGAGGACATGCTCAGTTGAGAAGTAATGGCATTGACTTGCAACAGAATGTAGTAAGAAGAGCATGGAATGGATTTTATTAACACTGTTGAGGTGCTTGTGAATGATTTTGTGACTATAGGTATTGGTGACTTCTTTCTCTGAAATTGGCAGTGAAAGTCGCTAGATTTGTCACTGGTCACTTTGACACTTATTTTCTTGTTAGGGAAACCAAAAAGTCACTAAATCTAGTGACAAAGTCGCTAAGTTGGCAACACTGGAAGGGAGCCATTGAAACACTATCTTGCAAGGGTCCTGCCCACAAATAAGATTGCCAGGGATCCAGTTTTCGACTGGAAAGTCCGCTTGAAGGGAGACTGGTACAGTGTCTAGTCAGATGTACTGACCAGACACCAAAAGTCTGGTTACCACGAGTGGGGGGAGGCTCCGGGTCGTCAACCCGTGCCAGACTCTGCTGAGGAAGTGGGAGGGGAATTTAAAAAAGAAAAAAAAAGTAATCATTTTTGTTCTGGGAATGGGGACATGGGTTTGAAAGCATCTAACTTACTGTGCATAGAAACAGTTCATTTGACATACTTTTCCAGGTATGCTGTTGAAAACCTATGTAAATGGTGCCTAACACTTGTAGAGCTTGAGCTATTAATGTACTTGAGCAAGAATCTGAATTTTTCTGGATTTGACAGTTATGCTTTTTAGAATGTGGGGTTTCTGTTTTTGTTTTTTCTTGTATAGGGTTTTAAAAAATGAATCCATTACATTATACAAGTCTGTAAATGTTATCCAGCTGGGGTATCATGCCTACAACATTCTTTCAAACAGGCAATATCAGAAAACTATACCAGAGAGTTTGTATTTGGGAATTTCAGCTAATTACCCAGTTGAAGGTATCACAGCCACATTGCTCTTCTCTCTTCCTTTTCTATCTGTCCGTATCTTTGTATGTCTATTTCTGGGAAAGACTGGTATATGAAACCAAAGCGGGAGTGTGTGTAAAACCTTGATTTCCTTGATCCCATTTACGCCCATGTTTAAGCTATGTTGCTTATTTCAATTCAGGATATTTCATCTCTATATATTTACCTAAAAATGAATTGCCCAATAATACCTGTCCATTGAACAAACAGTGTTCAAGTCACAGGATTCCAAGCCTTATTTTAAGTAAATATACTTCTCAAGATAGATCTGAAAGACCTGGGGGTGTGAAATGGCACAGTTAGTTGCGGTGCCAGCTTTACTATACCAGCCTCTCTCCTGACTTGGGGGCATGCTTGAGATCGCTAGATGTGCTGCATGCCCATTTCATGCTTTACCTTTCTGCTGAAACGTCCAACACGGCTGCCAAGTGTAGTGGTGGTTTTGTGATGTGGAAATTTGCTTTTGAAGAATTAGACTGAGAAGAAACCCATTTCACATAACCCATTGAACGGCAATGGGAGCAACCTCTGGTTTATACAAATCTCAAGTAGGACTGGTGACCTAGGGAAGTGAAAGGATCTGTCTTTATCACAGCTGATGGTCTTTTGAGGCACCTAAGCTTTCTGTAATGATAAATAAGTAAATGTTATCTTTCTCCTGTTGCACTAGCAAAAATGCCTGCTCTTTATTGATTGCTCTGTTTCTCTGTCTGTCTAGCTGCAGCAGCAACAGTTTGCATGGAAATGCACAGTAATGAAGCCTTGTCTTGGTTAGCCCCACTGCTCTATGGCAGCAGTTAGTTAACATATGGTATGACTGTAAACAATGCTTTTGCACTTTTGAAATGTCTATACAAGTGCTTTGCAAACATTGCTGAATTTAGCCTCGCAGCATTCTTGTGAGATAGGTAGGAATGTATTAATATTCCTGGTTTACAGATTTGATGTGTATTGCCTCTTTTACATCGTTCTCAAAAGTTCTGGGGCGGTAGAGTCATGGACTCTGGTGAGGAGTTGGGCTGTTGTAGAAGGCTCAAAATTCCTCTCTCAGGAAGGCTCTTAGGGCTTCTCTACATTTGCACTTTACAGCACTGCAACTTTCTCGCTCAGGGGTGTGAACCCCTCCCCCGAGCACAGCAAGTTTCAGCGCTGTAAACCACCAGCGTAGACAGTGCACCAGTGCTGGTAGCCACGCTCCCAGAGCTGATAGCTACGCCCCTCGTAGAGGTGGTTTTTTTTAGAGTGCTGGGATAGCTCTCTCACAGCGCTCTGCCACGACTACACAAGCCACGTTAAAGCTTTAGCATTCCCAATGTAGACTAGCCCTTACTCTGTCTCTTATTTTGTGTTGCATAATACAAGTAGAAATTCCCATCTCCGCAGTACCAGGGCCAAGGATTTATCCATAAATTAGAAACTTCCTTATGTTTAATGCCAGTGAGCAGATATGATAAACTAGAAACAAAACTGGACATATCATTGTGTTCCTTTCTTTCAGCTACTCTGAAAATTTGAATCTGAAAGTACTCTCATTTCAGATAGTTTTTCAGTGTTGCTAGATATTTATAGACTTGGAAGTTACTGTGCCTTTTTTTGGTATAAAAATTGTTTGAATAACTGAAGTCTTTTCAAGAGGCAATACAAACCCAAATCACATTAGAATTACCTAAAACATTATTTGGCCTGGCTGTGGCTAGAACCTCACGCTAATAACTGACTTGTCAACATTACAGTTATAAATATAAAGGACAAGAGTAGTAATATAACCTTAATGAGTGCCTTTGTAAATATAAAAAGTGTGTGTTTGTTACTATGAATAAATATCATAGAATGAGCTTTGTGAATGAATACAAGCACAATTTGTTTTATTTTAAAATGGCAAGCAAATCCTTTCAGCATATTACTCAGCTTTTTAGAAGCTGGGTGACTGAAGGTTTTGTTTCTTTGATAAAATTCTAGTGAGACCGTTGGCACTTAGAATCTTTTGTTATACATTTTAAGATTGACAATTAATATTTAAAATGTGTATGGAGCAAAGAAAATATTGCTGCTTCTTGGCCATATTTTTTGCATGTGTGTTTCCTCCAATGCATCTTTATTGCCTTAATTACAAGTATTTAAAGCTGCCAAAAATGCTTTTTGAGCACAGGAAAGGCAGTCTTTTCCCCAGGACACTCTGTATAAACTGAGGCATGGTCTACACTAGGACTTTATGTCGAATTTAGCAGCGTTAACTCGATTTTACCCTGCACCCGTCCACATTAGGAAGCTATTTATTTCGACATAAATGGCTCTTTAATTCGATTTCTGTACTCCTCCCCGACGAGGGGAGTAGCGCTAAATTCGACATGGCCATGTCGAATTCGTGGTACTGTGGACAGAATTCGATGCTAATAGCTCCGGGAGCTATCCCACAGTGCACCACTCAGTGGACGCTCAGGACAGCAATCCGTACTTGGATGCCCTGACCTGCCACTCAGGAAAAGCCCCGGGAAAATTTGAATTCCTTTTCCTGTCTGGCCAGTTTGAATCTCATTTCCTGTTTGGACATCGTGGCGAGCTCAGCAGCACTGGCAACGATGCAGAGCTCTCCAGCAGAGGTTACCATGCAATCCCAGAATAGAAAGAGGGCTCCAGCATGGACTGATCGGGAAGTTTTGGATCTGATCTCTGTGTGGGGAGATGAATCCATCCTATCCAAGCTCCGATCCAAAAGACGGAATGCAAAAATTTATGAAAAAATATCCCAGGCTATGACGGAGAGAGGATACAGCCGGGATGCAACGCAGTGCCGCGTGAAAATCAAGGAGCTGCAACAGGCGTACCAGAAGACCAAAGAGGCCAACGGACGCTCCGGATCGCAGCCACACACATGCCGTTTTTACGAGGCACTGCATGCTATGCTCGGTGGTGCTGCCACCACTACCCCCACCAGTGTCCGTGGACTCCGACGACGGGGTCTTATCTATGGCCACGTCGTCTGAAGTTTTTGCGGACGGTGAAGAAGAGGAAGGAGAGGAGGAGGACGAGGTAGTCGACAGCGCTTTCACCGCTGATTTCCCCGACAGCCAGGATCTGTTCATCACTCTCACTGAGATCCCCTACGAACCCTCCCAAGGCAGCATCCCTGACCAGGAACCAGGCGAAGGATCAGCAGGTCAGTGTTTTAAACATTTATTTGGAATAGAATAGGCATGGTGTGTTAGCAATGTGTTTGTATTGCTTAATTGGCCATAGGCACTTCAGTTTTGAGTCGTTTCCAGTGCAACTACTCGAAAAGTCTGTCAATATGTATGGGGATAGAGGAGAAATCCCCATCGGAGATCTCCGCGAAGCTTTCCTGGAGGTACAGTGAAAGCTTTTGCATCAGGTTCCCAGGGAGAGCGGCCTTATTGTCTCCTCCATGGTAGGATACTTTCCCGTGCCATGCAAGCTGCAGGTACTCTGGTATCATTGCCTTGCATAGCATGGCTGCATACGGCCCCGGGGTTTGCTGGCATTGACGCAGCATGCAGTCTTTCTCTGTCTCCGTAATCCTCATCAGAGTGATATCAGTCATGGTGCCCTGGTTTGAATGAGTGGTTTTTTTAGTATAGTGACTTCTTCATTTTCCCTTTAAAGAACGACACCCGGCGGTTTCCATCCACGCGGGGGGGCGGGAGCTGGGAGGCTAACCATTGAAACTTAGCGGTGCGCAGGCAGGGAGAGTTCCCGGGACCGGCCACGCGGAGGGGGGGAAAGGGTAGGCGAGCCGTTCAAACAGAGCGGTTCGCGGGCACTTTCAGTTCCCGGGACCGGCCACGCGGAGGGGGGGAAAGGGTAGGCGAGCCGTTCAAACAGAGCGGTTCGCGGGCACTTTCAGTTCCCGGGACCGGCCACACGGAGAGGGGGAAAGGGTAGGCGAGCCGTTCAAACAGAGCGGTTCGCGGGCACGTACAGTGCCCGGGACCGGCCACACGGAGGGGGGGAAAGGGTAGGCGAGCCGTTCAAACAGAGCGGTTCGCGGGCACGTACAGTTCCCGGGGCCGGCCACGCGGAGGGGGGGAAAGGGTAGGCGAGCCGTTCAAACAGAGCAGTTCGCAGGCACCTACACTTCCCGGTGCCGGCCACGCGGAGGGGGGCAAAGGGTTGGCGAGCCGCTGTAGATGAGCGGTTTTGGCAGCAGCAGGAACTGGCCACCGCCAGGAACTGTGATTGAAACATGGGAGTAGAGCACTGCTGTGAAGTAAGCTCTCAGCAGTCCAAAGGCAACAGCTTACCATGGTCTCCAGAGAGCCGATTTCCAGTGTCCAGCACCGCTTGTGGGATCTGTACACCGGGACCCCAGGCACTCAGGATAAAGACATAATATTCGACCTTGTAGTAAGTGCACATGTGATAGGTCCTGTGCTTGGTCTTATTCACAGGGAAAGAGTATAGGCATTGTTCGGGAAAAAGTATCTTTCTGAGGAATTCACTCCCTTTCTCCCATCCCACAGCTGCGAGTGTCTCCCGCCCTACCCGTGGATCACCCTCCCAGAGGCTTGCGCTGATCAGGCGGTGCAAAAAGAGAACCCGGGATGACATGTTCTCAGAATTGATGGTCTGTTCCCGAAAGGAGGCGGCACAGCTGAGAGAGGACGTCTCAAGGTCCAAGCGAGCAGTCAGCGAACGGGAGCAGAGGGCTGAAGCTCGCGAGGACAGGTGGTGGCAGGAAGACCAGCAGGCGACTCAAACGCTGCTGGGACTAATGAGGGAGCAAACTGACACGCTCTGGCGCCTGGTAGACGTTCTCCAGGAGAGGAGACAGGAGGAAAGAGCCCCTCTATATGTTATTTTCAACCACCCTCCCCCGCCACAAAGTCCAATCCGCCCCCCCTCACCCAAAGTCACTAGAACGAGGGGAGGCAGGGGCCGTGGAAATAATCACTCCACCCCTGCAGACTGCTCCAGTAGCAGAAGGCTCTCATTCCCAAAACTTTAGGTGGGTCCTTTCCTTCCCTCCAACCGCACCCCACAACAGTTCCCTGCCCAGGTTTCATCTCAAAACTATGCTCCCCTTAATAAAAATGTTTGTTTTGTACAGTGCTGTTTCCCTGACTTTCTTTCACAGGACGGTTTGGTTTTGGGGGAGTGGGTAAGGGGGTTTGTAATTTGAGACGACAGGCGCCTGAACCAGGGTACAGACAGGGAGAAAGGTTCAACAGAAAGTCACACTCACATTGCATGCACTAGGCACACTTGTCATTCTGGGAGGGGGTTTTCATGTTCTCTATGGGGGGGGCGGGCTCTGTGACTTTCTGGTGGGGGAGAGTGGCTGCAGATCTTTTGCGGCCGGCAATAGCCTGCATGACAGATCCATGCAGCAGGGGATCTGTGGCCGCAATCCACGGCCAAAAAGTCACATAGGCCCCACCACACACAGTTGCGAATAGGAGGGGTTGCAGGCTCCCTTGAAACAAGCAGTCCAGCACTGCGGACTGCTCTGGGAGCAGGAGCCTGTCATTCCCCGAGTTTGGAAGCGTCCTTTCCAACACTCCACCCGCTCCCCAACCGCGGTATGCGTCCCAGGGTAAACCCTTAACCGAGAAATCATTAATAAAGACGGTTTTAATAAACAATGTTTCCTTTATTATACTTTTAAAGCGTTGAATGAAAGGGGGTTGGTAATTGGAGAGGATAGGCAACAGAAACTGGGTAAAGAAACGGGGGCAGGTTCAGCTTCTGTTTAAACAAGCGTAACAGTCACTGGTTACCCTGCTTGCTCTGGAAGCTAGCTTTCAAAGCTTCCCGGATGCGCAGCGCGTCCCGCTGTGATCTTCTAATCGCCCGGGTGTCCGGCTGTGCGTAATCAGCAGCCAGGCGATTTGCCTCAACCTCCCACCCCGCCATCAATGTCTCCCCCTTGCTCTCACAGAGATTGTGGAGTACGCAGCACGCTGCAATCACAATGGGGATATTTGTTTGGCTGAGATCGGAGCGAGTAAGTAAGCTTCTCCATCTCCCCTTCAGACGGCCAAAAGCACACTCCACCACCATTCTGCAGTTGCTCAGCTGGTAGTTGAAGAGCTCCTTTTCAGTGTCCAGGGCTCCTGTGTATGGCTTCATGAGCCAGGGCATTAGCGGGTAGGCTGGGTCCCCGAGGACCACTATAGGCATCTCCACATCCCCAACAGTTATTTTGCGGTCCGGGAAATAAACACCCTGTTGCAGCCGTCTAAACAGACCAGAGTTTTTGAAAACACGAGCATCATGAACCTTGCCCGGCCATCCGACGTTGATATTGGTAAAACGTCCTTTATGGTCCACTAGTGCTTGCAGCGCCATAGAAAAATAGCCCTTTCGGTTAATGTACTGGCTGCCCTCGTGGTCCGGTCCCAGGATAGGGATGTGTGTCCCATCAATAGCCCCGCCGCAGTTTGGGAATCCCATAGCGGAAAAGCCATCTATAATCACCTGCACGTCTCCAAGGGTCACTACCTTTGAGATTAGCAGGTCAACGATTGCATGGGCTACCTGCATCACAGCAACCCCCACGGTAGACTTGCCCACTCCAAATTGATTCGCGACTGACCGGTAGCTGTCAGGAGTTGCAAGCTTCCACAGGGCTATGGCCACTCGCTTCTGGATAGTTAGGGCTGCTCGCATCCGGGTGTGTTTGCGCTTCAGGGCAGGGGACAGCAACTCACAAAGTTCCAGGAAAGTGCCCTTACGCATCCGAAAGTTTCGCAGCCACTGGGATTCATCCCAGACCTGCAGCACTATGCGGTCCCACCAGTCAGTGCTTGTTTCCCTTGCCCAGAATCGCCGTTCCACAGGATCAACGTGCCCGATTGCCACCATGATGTCTACGGGCTGGGGTCCCGTGCTTTGCGAGAGGTCTGTGCCCCTCTCAGAGTTCATGTCCTCCCGGAGCTTCTGTTGCCTCCTCGCCCGATTTATCTGCATCTGCCTCTGGAAAAGGTGGACGATAAGGCGCGGTGTTGACAACGGACAGAACAGCAGCAATAATCGCAGAGGGCTCCATGCTCGCTGTCCTGTGGTGTCCGAGCTGTCAATCACCGGAAAAGGGCGTGAATTAATTGCCTGCCGGCGCTTTCACGTAAGGAGGGCGGGAGTGTAGGTCGAATGACGACATTTACCTATAACCACCCTCGACACATTTTTGGCCCCAGAAGGCACTGGGGGCTACACCCAGAATTCCAGTGGGCAGCGGGGACTGCGGGAGCTGTGGGATAGCTACCCACAGTGCACCGCTTGCACTGTCGACGCTTGCCCCATTACTGTGGACTCACAAATTCGATTTAATGTCCTTGCTGTGGATTCGCACGTTCGACTTTGCAATATCGGTTTCACAAGTTCGGTTTAAGAAAAATCGAACTAGTCTCGTAGTGTAGACATACCCTGAGAGTATATTGTTGGAAGATGTAACCTGAAAAAATGCCTTAACCAGATTATTTCCTTTCTTCTGTATGTTTAATAGCTAGGAATGTGATTAGACTTGTTTTGATGTCACTTTAAGGTTTTACAGTCTGTTTTTTCAGTCCCAGCCCAACTACACAGGAAATTTAAGTAATCTATATTAATTCTCAGTTACATTTCTAAGGGTCAGTAATTCATCAAGGCAACTGTTGAATGCTTTAAAAGTGAAATGGTTTGTTTAGCCTCTATAATCAAATCACGTTTAAAACATAACAGAACACAGGCAGGTTATTATGAGAACATATTCATGATGCAAACTTTCATAAGCAGTAATACAAAGCTATATTAGGAGATCAGCATGTGAAACTTCAGGTGAATTGGCTTGTCTTTAGTGAAGTTAGTTTAAAAAAAATAAACTTGAAATTGGAAGATGGCTTAAATTTTGACTATGAAATAATTGACTAGCACTCTTCTCTAGTTAATGTACTATTTAAATAATACAATAAAAACAATGCTTAGTTCTTATGTAGCCCTTCTCATCATTAGGCCTCAAAGTGCTTTACAAAGGAAGTCAGTGTCATTATCCCCATTTTACAGATGGGGAAACTGACGCACGGGGAGGTGAAGTGATTTTCCCAAAGCCAGTGGCAAACCTGGGAACAGAACCCAGATTTCCTGAGTCCAGTGTAGTGTTCTGCTCTGTAGGCCCACTGTCTTTTCCCCAATTTTATCAATTAAAAAGTCATCTAGATTACAACACGTGCTGTTGGAACCAAGTTAATGTTTTGTGGTGATTTTAGTATTTGAATTTCTTGTTTTGCGTGTTTAAAATCTTAATATTTCATTAATGTAGGATTTTGCATGTAATACATTAATAAAATACAGAAATTAGTCTTTATTGTGGTCTAGGAGCTGAGGAGTTTTCTTAAATTTACTGTCTAGATTTATTTTAATCCGTAATACATTTTTTTAAAAAAAGGCCTATTTTAGGATCTAGGAACCTTTGCCATATATTGGAAATACAATCACATAATAAATACAGTCACATATGTATGCACTCTGTGGCTGCAGAAGTACATATTCACAGACTGAAAACCACAGTCAAAGGAATCCAGACTGCTTATTTTTATACTTACTGGTATCCCAGGGAAAAAGGTAAAGATCAGTTTATAAAACCTGGACAAAAGAAGGATGTAACTTTTTCTGTTCTCTCTTGGGATGAATCTCAGCTGAAATAACTGACAGTTTTTGGACTTACAGAAGGAAATGATGAGCTAAGATAAATATCCAGATGTTTGCTGGCCAGATGTATAAGCTTACGTTTTGGAAGACATGAATGCTATACCTGTGTCTTCTGAGAGGAAGTTGTAAATAGTAAACATACAAACTCTTTATCTTTGCAATCCTGAAAAAATTGAGTTTCAAAGTAAAACTTCAAGTTTTATCTTTTTATTTTACTTACCATATAGGTTCATGAGAACATATCTTATAACCAGCTTCCAAATATAAATCTGTACAGTATAAGAGTGGTTTTTTTAAAATAATCATTATGTCTGTAAGGCTAATTTAACACCCTTGGTGCATTGTTTTTAATACAGGGGAGATGAGATCTAGTTTACAAAAGTGCCTTGGTTTTCCAGCCCAAGGAAATAAGTGTACCATCTTTTTGCAAGTTTCCTATGTTCTATTCCCATGTTTCAAGACATTTATCAAAAATGCAAAGTTTGACTTTTACCACTCTTTCACCTGCTTACACTGATTCTCTCCCTCTCCCACCTAACACACAGATCTGTTTCTTTTCAAGTAAATTGTTAGAGGTGGCTCCCTGCACATGCAGCAGTAAAGCTCATCTCTATCTGTGCTTGCTTTCAGACTCAGGGAAAGAGGAAAGAACAGCCTCATGTAAGTCATGTAAATAAGTTAGCTACTAGGACTTAAGAACCAGATGTAGTAGCTCCAGGAAAAATATTAGATTTGAGGAATATTCTTCCCATATGAGAAGAAGTATCTTAAAATTGGCAAAGAAAAACAACTCCCTAAAAACTTCCAGGGATAAATTTTGAAAAGTGGCCTCTAAATGTACACCTATAATTGTTGCCCATGCATTTTTGGTAGTTAATAACGTGGAGGAGACTTCTCTCTTGGTGATCAGGAACAAGAGGCCCTTGTCACGACTGTAGGACTGAGGTGAAAGTGACACCTTCCAGAAAGCAGGCAAGTTGTTACTGTCCAAACCTCCCTCCTAGGGCTGGAATAACTCCCATGGCCTGCATGGACCAAGAGAAAGGTGAATATCAGAGCCTGGATAGGAACTGACAGTTTATGGGAGGTGATGAACTCATTTATACAAAGTCCCCACTCCTAGAGAATCTCCTGAACAAGCATGTGTAAATCTGTATCTTTTTTCTCTTTTTGGGCGTATGCCATGGGTTGATCATTCCGTGGGCTAAGTGATCCCACTGCAAATGCCAGAACCTTGCCATGGCTTGCATGGGGCCCACAATTTCAGGTGGACACAGCCCTTAGTTTTGTAATTAATTTTATTTATTTATATGTTAAAATGTGCGCAGCCTGTGCTGTGCACATACATTATAAAATATTAAAACTACAGTTAAAATAAGGACCCAGTCTCCTCCCCAAAACAGACCTTCCAAAATTCCACAGCTCAAAACCACAAACTCTTCCAACCAAAATCTCTCAACAACTTACTCATTCCTCCCCAGAGCCCTGGGAGAACAGATAGCCACTGCAGTATGACCTAAAGGCCACCAATTCCAGGCTCTGTAAGCATTTAAAAATAGTGTGCTTCAATTTCAGTATAATCTTGTGTAATGCTGCTACAAAGAATATTATACACAGAAAAAGGGTGAGGGAAAGGGATACAATGTACAAGTAAGGTGATCAGGGTAATACCAGGCACACACCTTGCTAGTTCCATGTCTTTATATAGAGACAAGAAAGAGGAGAGGAAAACTGAGAGATAAGGAGAGAGGACAATGGACGGGAAGAGTGAGGACAGTCAGCTGAGAAGCTGCAATGGTAGAAGTGGGGTGGGATGAAAAGGTAACAACGAATCGCAATACAATGAATGAGAGAAAACATACCCACAGTCCAATTTTCAGAGTTGTATGGAGGACTGGAGGCTATAAAGGTTCTTCCCAGTGCCAAGGGGAGTTGTAGCTGCTATCTTCCATGTGTGGGAGGAGAGAGGAGTATGCAGGGCCAAGTGCTCCAGGTGGGTCCTTCACGGTTTGGTGGTAAGCAATACAGGAGGGTTGAAGGCCCAGCCCTACCGTCTTCACTCTTGGGTGTAGCTAGCATTGAGAAGAATTCCTAAGGATATGGGGATTTCCAGAGTCTGCCCCTGGGAAACTCCTCCTGTTTGCTGCTGTTTCCTCATGTGCAGGGGCATGAAAAGAGTGGAGATTAAAACGTGAAATGACACATATAATACGTGGTTTGGACAATGTCGGTTAGGATGGTGAAATGCCGATTGCAGTTGGACTTTGACATTAGTCATCTATTGTTTTATTTTTCAAGCGTTCTCAATAATGTGTGAGGCAGCTCACAAAGCAGAAGAGGGCTGAAGGTGAAAGGGAATGTGGGCTGATCAAGAGGCAATTGAGGGTGTGAGGAGGAGCAGGAGACAGAGCAGGGGAATGATGGGGCCCAGGAGGAGGTCTAAGGGCAATGGCGGAATGTGAGGAATGGGAGGGAGGTGCAAGAGGAGGGCGCGGATAGTGATAACAATAGGAGATGGGGATGGATAGAATCATAGCTCCCATACTCTAGAGATTGATGAAATCCTGGCCCATTTCAGTCAATAGGAGTTTTTGCCATTTCAGTCAGTAGGAGTCAAGGAAGCCAGGATTTTGGTAAGCCAGAATTGGGCAAGTAGAGTACTCCTGAATGCCGCCAGCTGGGAGGCCTGTATTTTTCCATGTGCATTTAAGATTGAATTTTGAATCTGAACTGATCTCACAGCTTGTGGGAGGACAGCTTCTTCCCCAAAGGGTCAAAAACCAGATAAATAAACCACACACATCCCTCTCCTCCACCAAGTTATTTTTTAAAAACCTCATGATTTTAAGCCAATTTAATTATTTTTGCATGTGTGCAGTTAGCACTCCTGTGTATCTGCCTGGAAGATCAGGCAAACTTATCCTCCACTTTGCTTCTCATAGGTGACATGGCAATAGAGAGTGTTCAGGAAGGATTTCAATGTAGTATTTTCTTATTAGCAGTGCATCCGTTCTGAGATATTTAACCTTTTTAGCTTTATTTACACATCCCTGAACAGATGCACTATTGATTATTAATATACAGCACTGAGGAGTATCATGCATTTTTCTATAGGAATAACATCTAACATTTAGTTTCTTTCATGCTGAAAGATACCTCAATGTTTTACAAATGTACCAAACTGATACAGAAACTATGTGCAGAGATCATTTCATCTGCCTTTGTAGCAGAGCACAGTTACAACACAAACTTTAGGACAGGAAGTGAAGAATAATACTGTAATCAGTTGAAATTGCAGGGGAATTTATATAGTCAGAATGTAATTATGGAAGGCAGAACTTGGTCAGGAAGCAGGATTAACTTTCCTGCTCTTTTGGAAAGTGCCAGAGGATTGTTAATAGCTATAAATGGTCAGGATGTTGGTTTTACGTATCAACCAAATGATGGCACTTGCAACAGAAGGGTGCCCTTTAATGTTATGCTGAGGAATTGATTAATTTCTGTGATAAAGATGTATCCTACGGAAACAGGATCTAAACTTCCTTATGCAGTTGAACTTACTTGAAGGTCTCTTGTCGAAATATCGACCCAATCCTTATTAGCTTGTCAGATCTAACGTGATCACAGCACATTTGTTACGTAGCTGCAGGCTTGAATAAGGTAAATAGGAAATTACTTCACCAAATTTGGATCCTCTGATGTAAGCAGAACACTTTTAACTATGTCTCCATGGCACAAGGACATGTTGACAGCTGTTTGGCTGCAGGGTTTCTTTCAGTCTTTGCTTGTTTTGCTACTCAGACCAAATATGCTGAATTTTTAATTCAGTGCTCTAAGGTAGGACCAAATTTTTCCCTTTGATATGTTGTATATTTGGGTCTATATGCTAGTCACTGAATCTAGTAGTGAGATAAATGTTTGTCCTCTAATGTTTCAAAATAGTATCTGACTCACCCTAACATTGGTGTAATTATGTGGCCATTACTGTGCACATTATGTTGAAAATGTTCATTTTACAGTTTCAAGAAATAATACAATAGAGATCTAACTTCTGACAAAGAAATAAAAAGCACGAATAGCTACTAAATATTGACTGTCAAAATCCAGATGCAGGGAATAAGGCCTACTCCAGGCAGAAATTTGCTGTATCTCTGTTTTGTTCTAAGGAAACTTAGCTCACTTTAACTTTGGAATGTTAATTGAAACCAAAATATTGCAATCCACAAGTCTGACTCAGGTAAATGCTATATTGGTAGCTGCTTTGAATATTTAACATCAACAAGGTCAAAATGAACCACAGTGCAGCCCTACTGTATAATAGTTATTCCCATACATCAGCCAGATAGTATTTAAACATTAATTGTAAGCCTGATGTTGTTCTTCTGGCAAGTCAAATTTAACCAGTGACTTGCCAAATTTAGAGGTACAAAATTATTTTTTAGTTTTTAATCTTGTCGATTGCAATGAGATTAGACTTTTTAAAATTAATTAGTCCACCCATATGTTAATATTTTGAATAGATTATTTTATTTGGCAATTTTGAGATTTGGATTTTTTTTTTAAAAAGTCCATATTAGATTCCTTTTTTCTCCAAGTTATTGTTTTAATTATAATCTAAATATATTCCCTTAATACTATGATCTGCTGGGTTAATAAAATACATTTGAAAATGCAGATCAAAAGATTAAACAATATAACAAAATATTTGCAATTTATTGATTTATGCAGTTTAATGTAAAAATAGTACTGTAAAGACTTGTTTGAATCTGCTACTGAAAAAAGCATGACAAGTGAAATTGATTGATGTTACTACAACTGACCTTTCTATATCGGTACATTTTGTAATATAGGGTGAAATAACAATCAATACTCTGCCTATTTAATTATCTTTTAAGGGCTAATATAGCTTTTAACATGTACATCAGCATGGATTCCAGTAAGCAATGTTGTTTACATCAGATGTCCATTGGCCAGTCCTTCTGATCAAATAGTATATTGAATTCAAGAGTAAGTGTGTGACAGACCCATATCCTGTTTTAAAGAAATATAACAGAAAGCTAACATCTGCCTGCTTGGCTTCATGTGGTGGACAAAAGTTTAGCAGCAAGTTACAAAATGTTAATCCTTTGTGCCTGACATCATGAGCACAATTCTGTGGTATTTCTTATAGTAAGTCTTGCCAAGCCTGTAAAGAAAATGTTTTTGCAAGGAGCCTTGCTTTGTCCTGACATATGAATGAGGACACAATTCACCATGAACCTTTTACTCTTCCTCTTCCCTTGGAGAATAATGAAAGGAGTCCATTCATTGCAGTCTCTTGGTGTTTTCACGGAAAAAATCATACATAACAGTCCATCAGCACAGGCCCACTCCTCATCTGAAACATGAGTAAAGCTTGGAACTAGAGCACTTTATGCCCACTGCATATTTCTACCGGTGGGCTGGACTTTTGCCATTGTTAATAATGTTGAAACTAGAACTGACATCCCAAAATAAAAGAAACAGATTGTGAAAAAAATATTTTAAAAGAGCAATCCTTGTAGGCACTTTCTTATCAGGTAAACATACCACACAGTTATACCTGAAAATGTGTAACTGTTTGATTATTATGCAAAGCTTTTTTAAAAAAAATAACACTAGAAAATGGCCTCTTCTCGGTTTGCAGGTTGAGAACATTCCTTAGGGAGCTGTGACAGGATGTTTTCTGTTAACCTCATTTTTAATTTTTTTTAACTAGGCAAGGAAAACCATTTCTTAGCGGTCATTGTTTCTGTATATGTCTAGGTAATAAAGTTGCATCTAAGAAAGCAGTTGCTAGAAAGTTCTGTTATCTATTTTGAATTTATGGAAACTGTATTTACCTGATGCTGAATTACTGAAGAATTCCTCCAGAAGAACATGCCACAGCTATGCTAGTGCCAAATAAATCTAGTGGTGTGACATTGATAGTAAAAGACTTCATAACAAGTGGAATCTAGCTCTAAAGGCTATTCTTGTGAAGCATAATGTGGGATCTGAGTTGCATGACTCCCATTACATGCAGCGAGAGTGATGAGGCTGTAATCCCATTGAAACATTTAAAAATATTACCTGAATGTAAAGTGCTACTGTACCTACTGTATCTTAGGGTATGTCTACACTGCAGGTTAAACCCATGGTCAGTGGAACTCGAGCCCACTGGCTCAGTGTTTGCAAGCCTGGGTTTAAGCTTCCACAGTGAATATTGACCCTAGGTTTAGAATGTCTGAACCTGGGTCTCAGGCATCTACATTGCATTTCGCAATCCCAAATCAGACAAGCCTCTCATTAGACTTTCTAGCACCCTCCTCAGCTGTAGCCACTCTTGCCCTTTGTTTGTGGTGTAGTGTGGGAAAACCTGACTATCCAGCCTTCACGTTACAGGAAGTAGTCGCAGCCTGCCTACACTCAGCCTGCTAAGCCATTTTTTGGGTCTGCATGCAACTGGAGCCAGAAGCATGGAGGATTCACCATTTGAAGAACTTGTCCTGCTTGAGCATTTGCTCCTACAGGAAACAGACAGTGCATCCATAAGACGCTGGTGGACATTATGGCAGCATTTTCGACCTACCAAAGGAGGAGAAGAAGGATTATGCAGATGTAGCAGACTCAGATTAGCTGATGTTGAGCACGACTCTCGTATAGCTGCTGATACATCCTACGTAGACCAGTGCATCTGGAGCAGGGCCACAACCATAGACTGATGGGATCACATGGTCATGCAGACCTGGGATGACCAGTAATTCAAAACTTCTGGGTCCAAAACTTCTGCATGAAGAAAGCTACGTTCCTGGAGCTTTGTGAGCGGCTCGCTCCAACCCTGCAGACTCACAATGTATGCTCGAGGGCAGCTTTGCTGGTTCAGAAGCTAGTTCCTTTAACCATCTGGAAGCTGGCTACCCCAGCCTGCTACAGATCCATTGTTAACCACTTTATGCTGGAAAGCCAACTGTAGATAGAGTGCCTCAGAAATCTGCACCACCAATTAGGCATGTGATATACCCGAATGTGGTGAGTAAGAAAAATATCCCTGAAGTAATTTCTAGTTTTGGGAGAATGGGGTTTCCAAACTGTGCTGAGGTCATTGATGGGACTCATATTCCCATAGTTTGCCCTCCTCAATGAGCACATGAGTACATAAACCAGGGAAATAGTCCATTGTTATGTAGACCCTCAGGGACCACAGAGGCCAATTTATGGATTCTGATATTGGCTGTACTGAAAATTGAAAGTCTGCCTTCATGGTCAGGCAAGGATAATATTTCCAGCAAATGACATTATCATAAATGGAGTTACTGTCTCCACTGTTATACTAGGGGACCCGTGTACACCCTTTCGCCTTGGCTTATGAAGCCATATCCTGATTTCAGAGGGCCTGGCAAAAGACTCACAGCAGGTGTAGAATGGTGGTTGAATGTGTGTTTGGCGGATTGAAATCCCACTGGTGCTGTTTACAGAACCATTTGGATTCCAGTGTCATCAGTGCTGTTCACATTATCGTGGCTTGCTGTGCTCTTCACGATGTTTGTGAATCCAAAGCCATTTGCCCCTGAATGGACCTATGACAGTGATGGATTGCTGAAAGTGCTCTGATCACAACTGGAGCAGGATACACCTGGGTGACAGAAAACAGGGATGCTCTATGCTCCTACATTATGGACTTGCATGGACAAATGGAAGAGGGAAATATTATGTTTATGAATGTGTTTGTAGAGCAGTGTTAACTGTAGATGAGGAACTATCACTGTACGCAGTGAATCGGGGGGAGGATTGATTGTTATAATGTTTAATTATGGATGAGATGACTGCTTATGAAATGGGAGGGGCACTGTGTGGCAAGAACTGTGGATTTTCATTATGGATTGATGTAAATAGATGTATTGAGAAATTGTGTTTGGAAACAACTTCGCAGTTGTGCTGTATCATGTTTATCTTTATTATTTGAAATACACATTATATGATGTGATGCAGTGATGGTAATAAACTTTCTTAATAAAAGAAGTCATTATTTGTGAACATGGCTGTATTACAAAAAATAACAAAGTATTGC
This sequence comes from Chelydra serpentina, assembly GCA_037349315.1. NCBI lineage: Eukaryota > Metazoa > Chordata > Testudines > Chelydridae > Chelydra > Chelydra serpentina. The sequence goes on from JBAIAC010000048.1 coordinate 27,702,909, forward strand.
CAGGCAGGCCAGTGCCATTACACCACCAAACATCTGTAATAAACCAATACCAAAACAAGGAATAAAACAAACATTGAACAGTGCAAAAAGTGAAACCTGGTGCCAACAAATAAATCCTCAGACTCTCCATTCTCCTTTCACTTTCCTGAGAATTTAGTACACGCTTGGAGCTGCTGCTGCAGGGGGTATATTTGGCCTGTCCTGCTACCATTAAGTCACAGTTACATGGAATTGTCCAAATTTTTCCTGGTCTGCAGCACATGGTACCATGGAGGGGACTCAGGACATGGTGCGAGTGCACCAGGGTCTTGTTCTCTTTCAGCCACTAGCACACACGGCCTTTCAAACAGGCCTTTTTGCTGTGCTCTATCTTCTTCCCTCCACTGACATTCCTACTCCAGAAACTGTGCTGCCCATCTCTCCTTGCCTGCGGCAATTCTGTCCTCGTGCTCTGCAGCCTGTCTGTGCCTTTCCACTTGCCGTGAGTCCTTTTCCATTTGGTATTGCACCTAGTCCAGGCTGTCTACCATAAGCTCATCGTGGAAATGTTTCCTCTTGGATTGGCATGTGACAGTTAGAAATCCCAGGCTTCTGCTGTAATGTGACCGAGCAGCCATGGTACAAGGGATTGCAGAGGGATCTGAAAGCAGACATCAGACAGTGCAGTATTGTCTCATTATTTCACAAAGGGTTCAGTGATCTTCAGAGAAAAGTGCCTTGTGCAATCTCAGAGTCAAAAAATGATACATACGTACGGCCATACGGGGTCAGGTACTTCAATGCCAGGTACTTCAGTGGGAATGAACAGAACAAGTAATCATAAAGTGATCCATCGCCTGTCGCCCATTCCCAGCTTCTGGCAAACAGAAGCTAGGGACACCATCCCTGCCCACCCTGACTAATAACCATTGATGGACCTATCCTCCATGAACTTATCTTATTTTTGAACCCAGTTATAGTTTTGGCCTTCACAACATCCTCTGGCAAAGAGTTCCACAGGTTGACTGTGTGCTGTGTGAAGAAATACTTCATTTTGTTTGTTTTAAACCTGCTGCCTATTAATTTCATTTGGTGGCACCTAGTTCTTGTGTTATTTGAAGGAGTAAGTAACACTTCCTTATTTACTTTCTTCACACTGTAATTCTGATACTCTGTAAAACTGTGCTTCAGTATATTGTAAGAGGAATGCTTCAGTAGACATTGAGGCTTGGATTTTGAACCCCCTGGCATAGTAGTAGGGGGGGGCGGGTACAGTGACTGAGAAATTCCCTCTGTATAGGGTGACCAGATAGCAACTGTGAAAAAACAGGATGGGGTGGTGTGTAATAGGCACCTATATAAGAAAAAGTCCCCCAAAATGGGACTGTCCTTATAAAAACGGGACATCTGGTCACCCTGCCTCTATACCACTTGCACAAGAGGGGAAAAAAAACAGACCTAGTTCTCCCTCCTTCTATGTTTTCATATCTTTTCCTTTATTTCATCTGTTAACTATCAAAATATAGATTTTCAGCCTCTTTCATATCATTGCTGCAACTGTTATCACCTACAACTCATCCTCTTTAGATGCCCACCAGAATTCTCTTCTATGGCTGCCAAGCTGCTTCAGAGGTGTTATCTTAAAAGGTCCTATCCTGGCAGGAATTGGCACAGTATTTATAGAGCACCCTGGTGTCTGAGGAGAACTAATTCTAAGTGACTGAACCAATAAACTTCGACAGAAGGCATAACAAACGGAATGGCAGTGAGCCAGAATCCACCACATCACACAACTGCTAGTGACCCCCTTGTGACCTTTAGGTGAGGAACTGCTACGTTCGCTATGGAGATGTCATAGTGACTCCATAAGTAAGGCTGCGTTGAACTTTTCATTTTGGCTGGGACTAAAATCGCCCCCCCCTTTTTTTGCCCCTAAATTATTGAATATCGTCACCAAACTTTACACACTCTTTCAAGCCTAATTGATTTTTTTAATGGGTTATTTCTTTAAAAAAACACTTAGGAGGCAGCACTTAAGTGTTCCTTTATTGGAAATTTGGGTTGAGGTGCATCCTGCAAATCCCAAACTACCCCCCTCTGTCTCTCTCTCTCCTCTCTCTCACACACCCATCACATCTGCTCCGCAATGCAATTTGCAATGCAATCTGAATATAAAATTTTCTAAATTATTCCCCTTACTTTGCATAATATTTATAGCTCCACTCACAGCAGTTGTTGGACCCTCTACTTATGTGGCAAGACAGGGAAGAGAACAGGTCTTTTCTTCCCCCCTATGCCAAGCCCCTAGGGTTCTGTAAACATCTTTTCCCTTCTGAATTGCCAATGTCCGTCTGATTAGCCTCTTTTGGGCTTCCCAACTGATCAGTTACAGTAGCTAAGGGCTGGTCTACACTAACCCCATAATTCGAACTAAGATACACAACTTCAGCTACGTGAATAACGTAGCTGAAGTCGAACTATCTTAGTTCGAATGAAAAAGCACTTACCCGGGGTCCACACGCGGCGCGCAGGCTCCCCCGTCGACTCCGCCTACTCCGTTCGTCGAGCTGGATTACCAGCGTCGACGGCGGAGCACTTCCTGGTTCGATTTATCGCGTCTAGACAAGACGCGATAAATCGAACCCAGAAGATCGATCCCGCGCCTCCGACAGGACGCGTGAGTATAGACGTACCCTAAGGAGCATAGCTGGTAGCTTTACTCCTGAGGCAGCTTTAGAAGCAAGTCTCCACCTCTCCCTTCACCCTGTGTGCCCCATTATGTTGGGAGGGGAAAAGGGTGATGTGAAGATGTCTCAGCAACCAAGCTACCAACCTGACTCCTCAGACAACTGAACTAGGAGAGAGTCCCATTCTGATATGCCAAATGAGACTCATCAGATGGGCACTGCTGGTAGACTGGTTGCACAGGCACCTTCAAGTCCTCCTTTGCCTCGGGGAGGATTCCCATGTATTTTCTGGCCTCTGCAGAGAGATTTAGCACACAGCCCACTACCAAGGTTGGATTCTGGATCCCTTGGTTTGGCCCCAGTGTATAAATTGATGGCAATATCAAACTCAGAATAGCTATTAGAATAAGGCAAAAACATTTTAATAAAGTCCAGTAAAAACAAGAATATTAGAGAGAGAAGGAAAAATAAAAGGAATATTTAAAATTGGAATGTTACTAGATAAAACCTTCTCACTGTAGGCAGTCTCCAGGTGGATGAAGGTAACGAACACAGTGCAAGTTGCAATGTCACACTGAGCAGAAATTTGCTACGGTGTGTTGTATGGATCCACTGAAAAAACAACAAAATCTTTTGAACCATACAGAAATGTCCTCAGCCCATTACACCAAGGCACATCTGCATTTAGTCTTAAACTACTTTTTTTGATATTATTATATTTATTTAAAAATTAACTGAAAAGACCGGAGAACAAGTGTTTATCCTTTATCTGCAAATGACCTCATTAAAACATAAAATAGTGCAAAATTTTAAAATGTGCTGATTTGTTCTTGTAATTCTTAAACAAACAAAAACCCCACATTTATTTTGCATAAGCTTTAACTACACATATTGCATGGTAGCATTTAATGCATTTATATCAGTGTGAAGAGTCTTTCATATTTGTTAATATATTATTAAATGTAAAACTAGAGATATGGGAAGAATTTGTTTTAAAGCTCTCTTACATGTGGGGATCTAGGTTAAAAATATTCAAAACATTATATGTATTGCTGTAAAAATGTATGGTAGATGTCTTCAGAAAATCTGTTCCTCATTTATAGTCTGCCAGCACAGTGGATGAGGAACCAAAGTTCCTTTCACTATTTCATATCTCTGATTTTTAAAATGGATAAATAAGAAGCTAAATTGATGTTGGAACTGCAAATTTTTAGGGGGAGAAAGTAGCGCGTTTTAATTTAATGAGTGCATTAGTATATTTAATTTTCCAAATAACTAGAGAGATGCAGTAATACCTTGTACAAACATGGTTTGCTATCTTCTGACCTCCGCACAGCGCATATGAAATGAAACTATTTTTCATCTTTAACAAAGTGCAGAAACTAAAGTATGGAAAATTCATTCTGTGCTTCGTCAGTGACTGCAAGTGACTGAAGTTGCATAAATAAGCTTGTCTCAGAAGTCACTCATCAGTAGGTTGTTGGAAACATTAATTCCACACCAGAACATGGTGAGTAATTACTATAGTGAATTATTTTTGTGACATCCTGAACATTTTGTAGTCATTGACATTTATTTTTACAACATAATGTGTAAAAAATAATTCAGTAAGTAATTTTGGTTAATTTATAGTTTCTATAATATTGAAATCCTCCTTGCTTTTTTTAAAAAAAGTGTCAAATAATTATTTTATAGCGATACAGTAGCAAGACTTCATGCGATGTTAATGTTCTTAATGCAATCACATAACTAAAGCTTGTCCAAAGGTTGAGTAGCACAGTAAAACAAATAATTGGGAACAATTTTTAATTTGAAAAACATTAAGAACCTGAGACAAACGTACACAAAAACAAAGACTGTCATGATTAATACTTCCGGTACTTAAACACAATGGGAGATTTAACACTTTCCATTCTAGCAGACTATATGCGTATGCGTTGGCAATAGTTTGAAAGACTGTGTTCAAAAGTTTAGCGCATAGGATAAATATTTTATTGTACATCTGTCCATATTAGAAGAGAATACCTGGCAAGTAATTGAGCCCTTGAATGGATTAATCCTTTTATGTGGCATATTTTCAATTTTAAAATGTGTACCATAGTCAAATAAAATCCTATATAATCTTGGAGGTATGAAGCCAATAGAGTTCCATAGAAAGCTTATCATTGTCCACAGATGTGTCTTTAAAATCTAAAGTATAAGTCACGTATATGATTACATCAACCTACACTAAAACCCCTTCTACCAGGCAACCTGCCATTTGTAGTGAACACTTCAAACTATCACCACTGTTTTCAATACATATTTGTTAATTTGTTCAATTTTTAGTTAGTGATAGTTTAAGATACATTAACTACCAGGAATTTGCATAAAGACTTTGTTAGAAAATATATTCCTATGTCATTCTCAAACCTATTTTATAATTAGTAATGAAGTAATTTGAATAATTACTTTAGTGATATCCTCAGCATGAAGACACTGGTTGAAAACAAAACCAAACACTTATAATTTTTTCAGGGTTCAAAAAAAATACATTTGAGTCTGGGGGATATCTTGGATACCTGTGGATTTCTGAGCTGGTCATGCTGTAAAAGGCTGAAGACAAAAGACTCTCTGGCTTGATAACCTATCGAGAAGACAAGACAGCCCATTGAGTTAGGCCAAAAAGAATTCCCTCTCACTCTTTAATCCCTGTGCTTAATCCCATGCAGCCCAGTAGAATTAAGGTACTAAAGGAAGATGCATGGACCTGGATCTGACCTGAGGGCCCATTTTCTGTTATGTGAAGGTTTTTTTTTTTTAAAGTGGATTTAGGGGAGCTTCACCTCACCTCTGATAACTGAAACAGTGTATCCAAGAGCTCCTGCTCTTGATTCTGGAGGATAGGCGAGCACCATCTTTTCACAGTCACCTCTTATTTGGGGATGCAGGTAGGAAAATCTTCAGTCTGGTGGCTTTTATTTCATCTTGCTCTGGTTGGCAGAAATTAGTCTGTCAGCTAGGAAAATATAGATGCTTTTGGAAAGCACAGCCCCTTTCAGAACAGTACCCAGTGACTGATATTTTGTCAGCTATGGAAGAAACCCAGCCTCATGTTAGGACAAGCACATTTTTCAGTGTCATTGTTCAAGCATTTGTGTTGGACAGAGTCATGATTGTGCCTCTAGGAATGTGATAATTTAAGGTAGGCAGCTGTCTAATTCCTGATGGTCTGTTATAAAGGCATATTTCTAAAATAAAGCACAAGATACTGCAGTGGCAGCTTATTTTTGTGTAGTGAATTACTTGTATACTTTTTTAAACAATGAGCACTTGTGTTTCTACTACCGGCTTCTGACTCAACAGCAACATGTGCATACATCTCAGAATGGAAGACTTTTCCTAGTAATTTGTGGTATGTTTACACTGAAGCTGGGACTGGGAGTGAGCGTCCCAGCCTGAGTAGAAAGACTTGTGCTAGCAGGGCTTGTGCTAGTGGCTCAAAATAGCTGTGTGGACATTACAGCTCTGGCAGAGGCTCGAGCTAGCCACCCAAGCTCGGACCCAGGGTGCAGGGAGGTCTGAGCTCAAGCCTCCTTCAGTGCTGCAATGTCCACACAACAATTTTTTGTGCACTAGCGCAAGCCCCACTAGCACAAGTCTGTCTACCCTGGCTGGCAGGCTTGCTCCCAGCTGCAGTGTAGACATGCCATTAGTGTTCAGAATTAGTTGACTGTGAAATGTTCAGGCATCCTTACCATTCTCTTTAAGCTAGAGAACAGCTGTGATAAATTATATGCTCATCTGATTCCCCCCCCCCCCAACATTGTTCATTACAGTGAGCACTCGTTCTATTGGACTGTTTTGCTGGACTGGTAAGCAGAGCAAATTCTGCTTGGTGCAGCAATAAATCTCGAACAAACATTTTGTAGTTATAAAATATATGGAACAGCTTTTGTAGCTACTAGCCCTCAGGCAATTCTGAGCTGAATAAGGGCCCCTTTAAAAAAATTACAAGGGGCATCCATATAAGGCCAGATTGCACTATGGGACAGATTGCACATTAGCACTTTGATGTAAGGAAAGTTAGCCCCCCACAAACACCTGCATGGCCTCTTTAGTCCTCCTGACACCCTCCAAGGGGGCAGGGAATGGGTGGAGCCTTGGTTCCTTCTGTCAGTTTTTATCTGGGTCATAGGAGATAACTTTCTATTTAATAAATGACAAGCTGTGGCCCTATCATGCTGTTGGATCTGTGCAGGTGGACACTCACTTCCACATGGAGCCCCATTGAAATTAATGGTCCTCTGTATGTGCATAAGGTTCACCTATGAGGATATGATGGTAGAATTAGGGCCAACATGTTTGATATAATGAATACAGCCTAATACTTAAACTGATGTGTCAGAAAAAATAAATCGTTTTGATATGTTTTGATATGAGAGCATACTACAGACTTGTTTACCATATAGAACATTTTGCATTATGTAGTGCTTGTGTTTTCTTTTTTACATTTTTTTAATGTTGATTTGTATATTCACTTTAAAACTTGATTTAAATTCCTTATGCCTTTTTTTTTTTAGAACTGTGCCTTACCAATAAATGTTCCTCGCAGATTGTTCAGTTTATAGCACAGAATATTACTTTTTTATTAGTAATTGCACTGCAGATTATGATGTGGTGGAAAAAAAATCTATTCTTAAGGCATAAAACCAAGTTCCTGTCTGTTTTGCGGATGTTAAAAATCCCTTGACACTCAAGGAAGAAGAGTGGGAGTATTAACTCTCAGGAACCCTTGGCTAAATACCCATGAAAAGACTCTTTCTCCTCCCAACACAGGGGACTAAACTTGTTAAGAATGCTCACTGTGAGAGGAACACTTTAATAAATAAAATACATTTAAGAGCATATTCTTTGGAGCAGGAGGAGAGAAATGGGAATCAAATCCAGCCTTTTATCTCCTTTAAGAGTGATTACAGAGTAGGACCGTTTATTTGAGGATTTGCCTGAATCTCTAAGCATGAACTGCTAGGGAAATGATGACTGCATAGAATTTTTTTCTTACCTATTTTTACATTTTACACCTTTAGGGAGAAGTCTTGTATGTGTTTTTTTTTTTTGTTTTTTTTTTTTTTACTAAAACACTAAATCAAAGGCAGTATCAAAAAAGTCTTGGATCAGATGTGGACCACTTTAAAGAAAAGTAGCTTGCATTATTTTAAATTGTGAGAACTTGTAGTCAAGTTCATTGTGTTAAGTAGTTATTTAAAATTATTAGTCTCTCTCATAAAAATAAAAAGGCCTTGCAGTGAAATTTCACTTGTTACAGTCTGTGAAATGGTTTAATTATGTTTGCACTGTAGGTTTTTTTTGTCAGACTGACGGTTTTCCTGGATGAGATCTTCTGAGGTTAAAGCATCTCTAAATCTTAGTATACCTTCTCAGGATGCAATTTGCTACCCTTTAGAAGTCTGAAGCGGCTCTTTGAAAATATCAGTTATCTTACATGACATAGGGCTGACAGATACCAGGAGTTAGAGCTACTGTGCCTAACAGAATTGATGGACACCCCTCACTGGAACTGGGGGCTTTTGTGTTCTCTGGTTGTTAAGACAAACACAAAATGCTTCTGCCAAGAGAGGCCGCCCTACAGAGCTGTGGATAGATGTTGTTATTTTTAAGAAGAAGCCCTCTGGTGATATAACAGGGCTGACCCTGTTAGTGGGGGCTTCATAAATCTTTCTCAACTGAAAGTTCCTGGCTGTGCAGGTTGGAGGGTGGACAAAAGAATCAAAAGAGCCAGGATGTGAAGTCTCTGTACTGTACATGTGAGGATTGCCTATGGGACTTTGCAATAATATAACAATAGCCAAGATTGCAAGGCACAGCTTCAGTTCGCTGCCTGCTTTCAACTGCTTCTAATAACAGCTTTAATTTTACATTCCTCATGTTATTCTACATAAAATCTCAAAGTTATATTGGTTCTTTTCAAAGTTTTAAAGAAAACCCCAGAAATCTTTTATATCCTCTCTCTCTCAGTAAGAAACTCTATTAAGAAGTGGTGGCCAGAATATAAAAAGAGGTAATGGCTGGAATATAAATGATGGTGACATGTATGATTCTCTATATTTAAGGCGGTTCCCACTATCCCATGTTGAAAAGAATTCCATAAAATGTAACATCTGTCTGTCTACAGTGGATGTTTTATCATCCCTATGTTAATGTTTGTTAATCATTTATTTGGAGATTTACAGTACAGTAGCTACTGAAATGTGAATGATGAAGCCTTTCTTGGAGGAAGCTGATGAAATACCAACCGTATAGCCCAGAATCAAGTTGTGTAACCTACCTAGTGATCCCAGGGGTATGTCTACACTACCCGCCGGATTGGCGGGCAGCAATCGATCCAGCGGGGGGTCCATTTATCGTGTCTAGTCTAGATGTGATAAATTGACTCCCGAGTGCTCTCCTGTTGACTCCTGTACCCCACCGCCGCGAGAGGCGCAGGCGGAGTCGACGGGGGAGCAGCTGCTGTCAATATACCACAGTGAAGACGCTGCGGTAAGTGGATCTAAGTACGTTGACTTCAGCTACGTTACTCACGTAGCTGAAGTTGCGTAACTTAGATCGATTCCCACCCTTAGTGTAGACCAGGCCCTTAACAAATATAATCTCTTATTCCATCTAATGAAGCCATGGGCAGGTAGAATCATTTGCCAGCTGCAAACAGGTGACATCACAAACAGAACCTACAATTTTTAGTTCCAAATACAGGACTTTGGCCATTTCAGGTAGCTTGCAGAGGTGGATAGGGTCTTTGCCTGGCTGCAGGCACAAACTAGAGGCTGACATAGTCCCTAATTCTGAGCTGTAGTCCAGCCCCTTTACACCTTTCCATGTGGGAAATAGGAGCGGGAACCCTGGTGTGTCCTAGTCAGGGGGGTTTTCTGTGTGGCATAGGGCTGTTGAATTAGCTCTACACTGCCTCCTCCAGACGTGACATAGGAATTCTGGAATTCCTGGAATTCTCTGTGCTCTGGCTAATCTGGATCACAGGGGCTGTTCTGGTCCTTGGCAAGACCAGAATTTTGGAAACACCAAGGTGGTATAAACTCACCTTGGCTACCTTCCTAACGGGCTATGCCTCCTGTAAGGCATGGCGCAGAATCTGCCCCCCATGTCCAGTCTCTTTTTCATCCCCCAGCACTGGCCATTTGCTATATATTCCTTACCATTAGGAGAAGAGCTTGGATGAGGTTAGAGCAGCTCTTAATGGAATGCATTTGATATCTCAGCACCTCTCAGGAAACTATTCAGAATGCTACAACAAATATAAAGTTGTTGATGATATTGTATAATATCTGTAAATAAATAGGAGAGCTCTCATTAATAAAGTGCTGAGTTTGGAGGCAGTGAAGTCAGTAGGTTTCATTTGGTTCAAACAGGCTCTCTGAATTTCAGATAACAACCCCCTGCTGCAGCTTACAGTGGTGGAATTTATCACACAGAGGGGCTTGCTCACACTGATTTTTACCCTGGTGTGTTTCCACTGATTTAATCTGAGTTACTCCTCATTTACACACTGGTGTAATTGAAATTAGAATCAGGCCCCTTGTGACTGCAGGTCTGGGAAAAGACCTTAGGAGTCCTTCACCACCTTTAACCATTAGAAAATACTACCTCTTGATGCAGAATCTAAATGCAGTTTAAAGCTGAAATGGCTTTATTTAGGGTGGGCACGTAGGCCCAGATCCTCTAAGGTATTTAGGTACCTTTGAGGAGCTGGGCTATAGAGTCTACTTTAAGGGCATTTAAAGTGAATGGTAAGACTCCCATTGTTTTCAGCAGGCATTGGGTTAGACCTGTGAAGCATGTGGGTGGACCTTTTGTACAATAACTGTGCTATGGCTAGTTCTCCTTTCCATTTTAACGTTTCAGCACCCTATCCTTCCACAAATGCAGAATTTACATGTTTTGCCTTCATGTAAATCCTAGTGAAAACAAACAAGCAGCTCTTGTTTGGAATTTAAGTAGAGTTCTTGCAAGAGTTTTGCTCAAGAATACAAATGCACACGGGGCTAATAAAAAACAAAATAAAATTGATATAAAACTTCATTAGGATTCCCGTTCAGAAACCCAGTTGTCAGTGAGATCTAGTTCTGTGTCTTATATCTCAATGGGCAGAAGAGGGGGAGGAAAGAAAAACATAATGGGAACCTTTGGAAAGAAATAGTGTTGAAACACCCTACTTAGCTAATATCTAATTATGACCTGCATTATGGCACTAACAGTATCTTGCCACGAATACAGTATTTAGAAGTGAAAGACTGGGACAAAACTTATACCACTGACTCTACTATCCCCTCATATTATAGCCTGAACTCTTTCAGTCATCCTTTTAAGGGCAGGATTGCCACAGAAGAAGAAATCAGTTGTGTAAATACCTACTATATGTAAGGCAGAACATGCTATAGCTCTAAACAGAAACATTAACAGTTCATATCCGCAGTATTTACAATCATGGACATTTCTTATTCACACATTAACATTTGCCAAACCATCTTAGAAAAAGGACAAGAAAAGATTGTTTTGGTGAAGTAGGCTTATTTTTAGGTGTGAGGTGCCCTTTCTCAGCATTTCAGTTATTCCCTGTATGCTGTTTGTCATGGATATATGTTCTAGAGATATCATCCATATCCATCCATTAACTTGGATGTCAATCCACATTTGCTTCCACAAGGTAACAAATGCTATTGTTACATGTCAGAAAAACTGGAGATAAATTTGTTAAGCTCTAAATGGAAACAATGGAACAGAATGGGGGGAGGGATAGCTCAGTGGTTTGAGCATTGGCCTGCTAAACCCAGGGTTGTGAGTTCAATCCTTGAGGGGGCCATTTAGGGATTGGGGCAAAAATTGGGGATTGGTCCTGCTTTGAGCAGGGGGTTGGACTAGATGACCTCCTAAGGTCCCTTCCAACCCCGAGATTCTATGAATGGAATCAATAAAATGAAGTGAGTAGAACCTTGCTAATTTGATTGAAAGATCAACTGTGTTCATGATTTAGAGAATTACTGTAGATTACAGATTTTGCAAATTAACAAGCAATTGAACAAATGCAATTTGTTGTTTTTTTAAAATAAGGGTAATGCGTCAGATAAAATACTTCATTTGTTTCACAAGTAAAGTTTTAATTTTTCGTTGATCATTAATAATGTACTAGTAAATATTCTGTAGCATATTTTGCAAAGCAGCGGGGCCAAATTTTTCTCTAATTTATATCTGTGCCACCACCTTCACATCAAAGTTCACAGAGGGTACATGAGAAAAGAATTTGGCCCACTAATTTTTTGCAATAAGAGGAATCACTACAGCCCTGTGCTATTCAGTCTGAACTAAGAAGTTAAAAAACTCACTATTTGTATGTGCACAGCGCAAGATTAGTGACATGCAAAATAAAATGAGGCCACTGTACTCACAGTAATTGGTTCTTTAAGACAGAGGACAAGAACAAGAATACCAGAAGTGTTGTTACGTTAGTAACATGCAAGGCACTTGGCCAAATTCTGATCTCTTTTACACTGGCGTGAATATAGAATAACTCCTTTGACTTGAATGGACTTATTTTGGATGTACACTGGTGTATCTGAGCACAGATTTTGCCCCTGTGGAGTTGCTCTGGATTTGCACCAATGTAACAATGATTGGAATTTGCCTACTGTGTGATCCTGTGTGTCATCCGACTCTCTGTCACCTGCTGGCATGTGTGGTTCTCTCATGCTGCAGGTAGGATTTTCTTGTTTAAGAAGCTGGGGACCTTTCATAAGATGGGTAATAACCAATAAATCATGTGCTAGTTGTGGCTGTTCCTCATATCAAGTCATATTTCTGTGTGTCAATGCCCAGACTGTTATAGGGTGTTTACGTGTTTTTGTTGTTGTACCTTTTCAGGTTCTTAGAGCCAGTTTGAGCTGTGTTTTGGTACGTAGTAACTTAGAAAAATCAATTTACCTTTCCTTCTGCCAAAAGAAGGAAATGGAATGAGGAATTCAACAGAAAACTTCACTTACGAAACACCCGTGGTTGCACGGTATCTGTATCTTTGCTAAGGAATCATTGCTAGCAAATTGTGCAAGTTAAACAAACTGCATTCCTGGTAAGAAATATTCATTACCTGTGAGTCGGATGACAGTTAGCCACACAGGCCCAGATTTTTAAAGTTATTAGGCATTTCTGTGCTCAGCATTGCAATGCCTAACTGATTTAGGGGCCAAATCTCATTTTCAGGAGGGATTTAGGCACTTGAGTCTAAATCCCATCAACTGTCTATCTTTAGATGGACATCTGGGGACTTACATTTTTTAATATAAGTATTAAATGTACAAGAACCAATTTTCATGGTGCTCTGCAGAGAATGGCCAGCAGTTTTGTTTCTTCCACCTTTATACACTGCACATTTGATCGAGGTTTCATATAAAATAAATTAACGCCTTAAACAGAGATTTTAGGGTATCCTAGCATCAGTTTTCAAGAACACATACGTTCAGTAAATGAAGTGCTCAGGAAATACCAGATGAGTCAGGCTGCACTTCATGATCAGATTTCCTGGACCCACCTGATACATTGTTCAGTAATAAAGTAACTAAGTAGGGAGGAGGAACCATAATAGATGTAAGATAAAGATGATTTTTGTATACTTTATATCTAATGATTAGGTAGTGAACTGAAAAGAGAGACCATTGTGATTTAATCAAAACAATTGCTTGAAATTTAAATGCTGTTACAAGTAATTTTTTTATTAAAATTGATGTGAGAGTCTGCGTTTAATATAAAAAAACAGGCTCTTTTTCTGGCATAGGAGTGAGAACAGTATTGTGATCAGTGATGACAGCTCATGACATGTCCAGTGTCATAGAATCCGATGGTTGTTTTGGTTGGCCAGCTTAGTGCAGCAAATTCCACAGGATTTTGTACCCATTGACTACTGATGAAGATCTGAAGTTAATCAGCAGAAAGAAAATCAACAGTTATTCAGCATATTACTTGCATGTGCTGGGCTCTATCGTTTTTTGTAAAGTTTATTGGTTACTTTCATTTTTTGCAGTAAATATTTCACTGCCTGATCCAGAACAAGTTCAGAAACCAATTTTTAAAAATGTGTATGTTGCATTTAACATTTTAGCTGAGTATAAAAGTAGAAGCATGTGAAAGTTTATTGGGCTGCATTGATTTTAATGAATTCTCAGTAGCTTATCTTAGATTTAAAAATAAAATCGGTTTCACTGAGATATGAAATTGTCTTCTTTAGAGGCCTCTCATTTAGTTGTTCACATTACACTATAAAATACGAGATTTCCTTTTTTCTTTGCCGCTAAGTGTTGGCACAAAGTTTGTTTCTGAATGCTTAGAAAATGGTCTAATACACACTTTAAATCCCCTGTCACACTTGATACTCACAAGTACTTACATAAATAGGAGTTACTGTATGTAAACTTATAAAAAGGAGAATACTAGATTTAGAGCTGAATTCACTTGGTTAGTTCAGGAAATGGCTAAATTCTATTGAAGTAAAATTGCTGGCTAATTGTAATTGTAGTCTTAATCCTAACCTATTTGTATGAACCTCTCCATTGCAGTATCTCAGCTCCTCACAAACAACATTAAAAATATTCTTACAATCCCTGTATTACTACAGTTCCTGTGGACACATTGTAGACAAGAAGAAATAGCATTATTGTAAATATATCTTTTAGTGGAAAATTTTGTTCAAATATAACCCATAACTTTTTTGGGGGGTAAATAGAAGTCTAAGCAAACTCCTTAAATATGCAGTATATTTAATTGTACATTGCTGTGTCAAAAATCCTGTATTGTAAAAAGTGTTCAAATAATTGCGATTCTCCTCTGCAATACAACTTTATATCAGATATTTAAACTTCCTATACAGTCTGTACTTTTTAAACATTTGCTATAGAAAAAAATCACTATTTTAAGCCAAAATGTAATGGATCATAGAATGGTAAGATTAGGGAAAATTTTACATGTGAAAATTAGTGGGCATACAGAGTGTGCACCAAAGTTGTTCTCTCGATAATCAACAAAAGCTATACTCAGGACCAGAGAATGTTCTTAAATTGATCAGTTTCACTCTTTGGATTTTACAAGAAACGTCATCCCTTGTCTTATAGCCAGAGAGACTTGGACATAGGTGGTGTGTGTTTAGATCGTGTTCCAACAGCATATTGTTGTCACCTTCACATCTTGCCAAGCTGTTATAAATGGCACTTGTAATTGACTTTATTGGTTGCAAGGAATCCTTGGCTTTGTGTGGGTGCATAATAGTATGAATTGGTATCTCTACAGTGTGGCCAAAGGAAAGTGTGGGAGAGTTGGTGGGGTTTTAGGTGTGGTAAGATAACTCCAGGAAGCTGCCACATTGCTCAAATGGCAAATGAGCTGATTATTATCACTAAAACACCTGCACATATGTGCTCACAAATAATTTAAAAGTAAAACAAAAAAGTGTGAGACAATTCAACCACTTTAACATGGGCACAAATGCATGGGTCTGACAAACTTCTTTTTTAATGTGTTTCAAATAGGTTATATATTGTCCCTTTTCCATTACTTTCAACATGGTGCATGGAGTTTTAACTGCACAACTCCAGTTGACACTGGGAGGCTTCCTCAGTGATTAATTTTAAGAGGACTTTTATCTTACTGGTATTACTTGTGTTATTTCACAAGTATTTCTTCAAGCGTATATAGGCACAATGCCAAAGTTACTAGCTGTTCTGTAGCGACACACAGTTAAAGACATATACGGACTACTAATATGTATATTTATTCTATACAGATTGAAATAGGATCATTTGTCTTCCAAGAGGTGCTGGACACTGTTCCAAGGGGGACTTCTGAATTACCAAAGGTTTCAGCTTGGTATTGCTGACTTTCATGCTAGAGATGGGTAACTCTGAGATGCATTTTAATATTGACAATGTAAAGTGATCTGGTGTTAGTGAGGTCTGCAGAAAAAGTAAGAAAAACAGGATCTGAGCCAACAAACCTCTCTGGATTTAGTGAATAATATTTTCAGAAAATCACCAGATCTGATCTCCAGAAGTTAGTGTGTATAATTTGGAATTACCCTATTTCAAAGGAAGCAAAATAAGAATGATACCAACTTTTTAATGTAATTTTTTTGTTTAATCTATAAAATATATCCTTTTTTATGGTTGCAATAGGAGAAACTGCATTTATTTCCTTTGTCTCAGGAAAATGATAAACTACAGACTTGCTACGCATCCAAGGCTTTGCAAATGAATCATTACAATTAAGAAAACAAAACATTCTCCAAACATTCCGGGATACCGTCCAGCAGACAGCAGGTAGTATGACCTGCCAGCAGATGGAGACAGGAATCACACAAGATCGGTCAGGCCTTTTCTGGAATGATGCCATGCTACGCTCAGAGACCATTTATTCATTTGCACAAGTTGTTTTATTTAGGAATGTATGGTACAATTATTTTCATATATACAGCATGACTTAATTTATAGTTATCTTGGATTATAACATTTAAAAATGATATGGCCCAATAGAATACAGCTGTCTTATATCCACTAACCTAAATGTTCATAAGTGATTAATGATTTTGGTTTTTGGTTGCCCAGAACTTTCTGAAAATGAGACCCCTTTCAGAAACTGAGGCACCCAAAATCACTAGTCAAACATGTAGGTCACTGTCTCTAAGCAACTGAGTCACATAGTTATAATTCTGAGATTCCGTAGAAAACCCATCAGCCATTAAGCAATAGGCAGCAATGCAATTTTGGTCATGAGCTAGAAGGGGACAGCCTGCTGCATTTTCTCTTCATAACATTATTAGCTAACATTAGATATTTTCTGTACAAATGGGGTGGAGGGGGAAGTGGGGAAGAGATTGAGCTTGTAACTGCTCCTACTCATGAGAAAAATTACACAAGGCCAGAGCCTGCTATCCCAAAGAGGAATTAAGAGACTTGCAAAGGGGGGCAAAGTAATCTGCAAAAGAGAAAGGGAGATTCCCTTGATCTCACCAGGGAACGGAAGGGTTCTACAGGTAAAAATATGGGGAAAAAGTCTTCAGAGCCATTCAGCCAAGACGAGGTGCAATCCAATAGCAGAAGTAGCTCTTACAGCAATATCACATCAATAGTCTGGGGGTAGAACTTGACAACCTACTGAGAATCGGATCCTCTGTTCTGCCTCTACCTGCCCCCTGAGCATCGCTGTACAAGAAGCGCTCCTGTAGAAGACTCAGTTTAGTACCACTCAGCGCAGCTTTGTATGGCCCTCTGCAAATCCAGATACCTCCTCATTTGTAGTAGAACTGCACTAGTTACACTGCCAGAGAGACCTGGAGGGGTGCAGAGCAAGGGTCTGGATTTTCCTCTAGTGTAAGAGCATAGTATTATGGTCAGTGAAGAGCAGAGGTAGAAGTATAATTGCATGTCTCCCACTTCTGTTATTAATCCACAAGACTTGTATTTTTAGCATCACCAACACAACTTTTCTGTTATTTTTTTGAAAATGTGATTTTTTGCATGAGTAGCTTTTTTTTGCATGCTTTGCTGCAAATAATCTTCAGTCCTTGAAATGATGTGAAATTCCCAGTTTCAAGGGGATTACGGATGCAAAATGATGCAAATGAAATTGATGAAAATATTCACAATAATTTTTGAAGATATTTCCATCAATATTGCTCCGTTCTATTTTGGATGTGAACATTTTCTACACAGCTTCAACTAAAATCTGGGATTTGTGAGGTTTTTTTGTTTTCGTGGTTGGCTGGTTTGTTTTTTTGAGGGTGAGCAGGAGAGAGAACTCAAGTTAATTTGCTGTTATTCTGTTTAAAAAGTGTCACTGAGCTTTAACGTTCATCATTTGGTTACCCACACCAGAGATACACAGAGAGGATTTCAGATTAATATATCCTCTGAAAAATGACATCTCTGAACGTACACTGCTGCATTCCTTCCTCCTTGGTACTGTGCTGCAGGATCAGCATTTTGAAAGATATTTCAACATTTGAAAAAGTATATTTAGAAAAGTGTTTCTCACTGCAAAGTATTGCAAATTAACATGAAGCTTTTGGACAACCAGCTCTGTAATATATCAGCTACATAGAACAATGTCCAAGTAATATTTCTGGTCTGATTTAAACCCACTAATGCAAGGAAATTCAGAGCTGCTTCTGAAAATCCAAACTGGAGGCCTGATTCACCCCCTATTCAGGGGTTACGCTGGTGTAAAACTGGACCAATTCAATGGGGAATTAGGCCCAGAGACTCCAAATTTTAACTCTCAAATAATAGTAACAACATAAAAATAATCCCCAAACCCCACCCCCTAACAAATAAGTCATATTTGTGAAGACTGGTTAAGGCTACACTGTTTGTGTCCATCTTAAACAGAATTCTTGCAGCTGAAGTAACATACCTTCCTTTGTCCAAAGCCAGCAAAGCAGATAAGCGTGTGTGTAACTTTAAGCACGTGCATAGTTCCATTTATTTGTGAGTTTGTCTTTGTTTAATTATGTTTGAGTTTCTTTTAAAAGAGCAAAGGTAGTTAGCCTGCGTTATGATCTATTTACTTGCAAATTTCTATTTAAAAGAAATGATGAGTAGTCCCTCATGGGCCTATGTAAAATAAAGCACATGCTTGGGGCCTCAAACATTATTCCTTCCTATAACACAAGTAGCTGAAAAGATTATTTTCCATCATTTCTTCCAAAAAGTAGTTTGATTCCAGGTTGAAATGCCATATTCCAAATTTCAACTATAAGATGTTTGGAAGAGGAATTTTTAGCTTGTCTGCTTCGGTCCAGCAGTTAGGACGGGGTGGGCAAATTATGGCCCGCGGGCTGGATTCGGCCCGGGAGCCATTTTAAGCTGGCCCATGAGCCGCACCAGCGGCTCGGCCCTGCTCCAGTGCTCAGGCCGCGGTGCTGGGTCGGGGGCCGCACCAGCGTCTCAGCCCTGCTCCGGCTGAGACGCTGGGTCGGTGGCTACACCATGCGGCTCGGCCCTGCTCTGGCGCTCCAGCCGAGGCGCTGGGTCGGGGCCGCACCATGCAGCTCCCGGAAGCCAGCATGGCCCCGCTCCGGCTCTTACGCACTCCAATGGGAGCTGCAGGGGAGGTGCCTGCGGATGGGGCAGTGCTCAGAGCCGCCTGGCTGCGCCAGAGCATAGGAGCCAGAGAAGGGACATGCCACTGCTTCCAGGAGCCGCTTGAGGTAAGCGCCGCTTGGAGCCTGTACCCCCTGAGCCTCTCCCCACGCCCCAACCTCCTGCTCCAGCACTGATTCCCCCTACTCCTCGATCCCAACACGGAGCACCCTCCTGCACCCCATACATCTCATCCCCAGCCCTTCCCCAAAGCCCTCACCCTCAGCCAGAACCTGCACCCCTTCCCGCACCCCAGCCCTGATCCCCCTCCTGCCCTCCGAAGTGCTCAGTCCCAGTCCAGAGCACCCTCCTACACCCCAAACTCCTCATCTCCAGCCCCACCCCGGAGCCCACACCCCAACCCCAATTATGTGAGCATTCATGGCCTGTCATACAATTTCTAATGCCCGATGTGGCCCTCGGGCCAAAAAGTTTGCCCACCCCTGAGCTAGGAGAAAAGAGCACCAATCCTGACTTGGGTTTTCCGGTTACTCCCATAAAATACATATGAAAAAAACAAATAATGGACATTTTAAAAGTAATACAAATAGGAGATTATAACACTGGTAGATGATGAACTCTAGAGTTCCAACTTGTGCTGTTATAATATTCCTTTTAGTGGTAAGAGAAATGCCGCATTAGAAAATTACAGCGCTCGCTTCTACTGGACCTGTGAGATGTGCTTTTTGTTAGTAATTCATCTACTAACTGAGTAAAAATTTTTCACATGGGGGAAAATACTTTTATTATTATTATTATTATTATTTATTATTTATTTTATTATTTATTTAAGGCTGAAAAGAAACTTGCAGCCTCTTTTTTCAGAGTAAGAAAAACTGCATTTTTTTCCAATTTCCTAGATAGTGCTGCTGATTCTTTTGCATTAATCATGCCACTTTGTATTTTGACAACTCTTCTAATATATAAGGTATCATAGCCAGAGAATTAAAATGACTAGTTACAGGCAAATATTGGAGACCTCCAAGGTACAAGGGCAACATCCTGATGAGAGGACCAGCCCTGATCTGCTAATTAAGAGTGCTGGTAAATGCTGGAATTCTTACCAGGGTGCTGACCCTGGACTCTGATCAGATCACATCTTTGCTAGTAGGTGTCTGATAAATTTGAACCACTCCCTGGTTAACGGAAGGGAGAAAGCATGTTTTCTCTTGTGACAGTTCTCCAGCATAACCACCTGCAACCTTCTGTAGGCTGGAGGTAGATCTGTTACTCTACTCTTCCTAGATTGTCTTGGCAGACGATGGGGATTCTCTGCCATTTTAGACCTCTTCAAGACATGAATGCCTTTCCCCATCAGTAGGTACAGTGTGCCTGCCTCTGTTGCTTCTTCTAACCTTTCTGAGCAGCAGAAGAATCTGATTACATGCTGGGAGGGGTTGCCGGCACTTAGGGGGACACAAATAGAATTCAAAATTACCTTGACAAATTGGAGAATTTGTCTGAAATCAACAAGATGAAATTCAGTAAAGATAAGTGCAAAGTACTTCACGTAGGAAGGACACATACCTAGTTTTTTTAACCTTTCCTCATAGGTTTGCTAAACGTTTTATCGTTTTTGTTGCTCTCCTTTTGACCCTCTCCAATTTTGTCCACATATTTCGTAAAGTATGATGCTCAGAACTAGACACAGTACTCCACCTAAAACCGCACCAGTGCTGAGTAGTCCAGGACAACTTGCAGGGAGAGAAGGGACTCTGGCTGCATACATTTTTTTGCAGATCCCTCCCTTATGGAATGTAGGGGAAGGACAATTCATGGCTCTAGTTCCGTGTATCTCTGGACCATCAGAAGATTCTCAGTACTGCTGAAAATCAGGTCACTTTTACTTAGACACCCAATGGCAGCTTTAGGATTCTAATTTTAGGCTGCCAGGTTTGAAAAGTTTATATGTATAGATATAGATGTAAAGTTGTCATTGTTTCTTTGCATCAGGCCTATAGAAACCACGTTAAGAAAAGAAATCACATCTGGCAAGTTAAAGCAGCCCAGATAAGCATACCTCAGTATAGACGCCCATGAACTTTGAACTCCATTACCTCCTAAACCCCTGTTGGTGGAACTTCCAAGGAATGTTCCAAGGGCAATATTTCTAATAAAAGAAGATCTTCCCCAGATTTCCCCCTGAGTTTTGAAATAGCTGTACGACCTATAGTGACTAGGTTCCAAAGTTAATGGATGAACGATAAAAATTAAAGTGTTTAATGCTTGTTTGTAATTTGAAAATGTTGGCCCTAACATTAATAGCATAATATTTTTTTATTGTTCATAGATATAGATGCAGAAATATTTCCTAATAAGCATAGAATTTTTAAGACATGAAAAAAGCCCAAACCCGAATCCCACATTGTGATTTTCCTATCACCTCACATCTGGAATGTGTAACTTGCTCAACCATAACTCCTGTTCTGGTGGAATGCGCAAGTGAAAAAGTGTGCATTTGTCAGGGAGAGGGAGTAGAGTTGGCACTGATACAGGCATTTCTGGTGCTTTAGTTCAACGTAGGCTTTTTCTTAAAGAAGAAACAAAGAAAACGATCAATAGCTGTTTACCAAAATCCATGAAAGCTCAAGCGCACACAGCTGGCCTGTAATAAGGATTGACTGCACTCTGTTGTCCAGTACACTTACACAGTTTTTTCTTTTAAACAATCAAAGTTCATTGGTGCTGGGATACACCATGATTTTGGACACTGAATAGCATTTTTGTAGTTCTGGATAAATTAACAAAGGTGCTATTGAGTCAGAGTCTCCGTTTGCAGTCCATTACACAAAACTCAGAATTTCAGTAGTAGTACTTGAATGCCAAATTGGCAATGCATTACATGGAATAAAACAAAAACTAAAGGTAAAACAGTACACATTGCCTTCCAACAATATTAAAGCTTAAAATTATTATATTGTACAGTACACTGGAAAACAGACATGTACTAGAAAGCTAAATGCAAACTTTACAGACAAAATTATATGTATCCCTGGCGCAGCTCCATTGAAATCAGTAAAGTTATACTGAGGATGACTTTGGCCCTGTGTTTTTTCCAGCCAGCAAGATAAAAATGTATACATTTATAGAAGTCTTTGGAAACATACTTTATCTGAAATCCTGATTTATCTGCAGATGTTGTGCCAGTAAACAAGTCCTAGTCAGTTACAGTGGTTTGCATGACTATATCCCTATAAAAAGCAAACATTAATTTGAGAGCAGAATAGAAATAGCCAGGAAAAGATCAGTCTAGCACTTGAGTGGACAACCTCAACTTCTCCCAATAGGAAATAGGAAATGCGTCAAAATGTGATTCTGCTCCTTGTCTTTGTCATTCAAGTTAGTCAAGAAGTATGTCAGTGCCCTTATGTGTCAGTTTAACAGCACTACCAACACTGTCTCTCATATACCAACTGTGTCTCCTAGATGACCAGGGTTGCTATCAAGTTGTGTTTTGCAAAACTCTTGGTCTGAACAAGGGTTATGTTTGTCTTCTCAGAGTTTCTATGGCTTATGCCAGGCCAGCACAATGCCAAAGCAAGTGCTAATGGGTTACACATGGTTTTACTTTTGCTTTTTGGATCAGATATGGTAAAATGTTTATATAGTACTCACTGTATTAAAAGCGCTGCATGACAATGGCTGCTGTCTGCTGGCTTCATGCAGTTTCTGAGGCTCTGTTTTGCTCGTCTGAACAAAAATGCAATACGTGTTGTTCTTGTTGTTGATGATGTTGTTGTAGTCATTTCATATTCGCATCCACAGGAAAGTGCTTAATTTAATTGTCTCTGTAACTTAAGCAGTATGTGACCTTACTTTACTTTTATCTATTGCATCTCTTCACATAATATGGTTGAAGGGCTGGTAACATTTTCTAAAGTCACTAAAATGTCTTGTGGAGAGAGGTGGCTGTAAAGGAGATTGCATGAGTCCCGACATTTCAGTTTATGTGGTCACACCTGAGTACCATACAGAGGAGATTACTATTCGGGTTCCTGCTATTCCTAGTTTTCTTCAGCAATTGCACAGATTATTTTATATCTGAGTGGACAACAGTTAGTATTCCCAATTTGTTTTAATTTTTAGTCACTCCTCAGGTCTTTACTTGGGTCAGTATTTATTTCACCCATTAGCCTAACAAAATTCTGCCATAATTACCAAGTCAGTATTCAGGAAAAGCCCCTATTAAAAGCAATCAGCGAGGATTACAGGATTTGGCCCATAAAGCACGCACACATGAGATTTTAGAGAAAGATTTCTGAATTCCAACCCCAGATATGGTGATCAGTTAGACACTGAGCATATGGGCAAGACACCTGGGAAATAATTATCTGTAGTAACTTAAAGCCCTCCCCATTTACTGTCCCATTTCCAGCCATTGGAGATATTTGCTAATAGCTGATGCAGATGAGCCATATGCCATTGTAGGCAACCTCATCATAGCACCCTCTCCAAAAAATTGTCAAGCTCAGTCTTCTAACAAGTTATGCTTTTACTCCCACTACTCCCCTTGGAAGCCTGTTTCGCAACCTCACTCCTCTGATGGTTAGAAACCTTTGTCTAATTTCAAATGTAAACTTGTTGATGGCTAGTTTTTGTGCCAGCACTGGTATTTAACTTAAATAATCTCCCTCCTTGGTGTTTATCCCTCTGATATAGAGAGCAATCATATTTACTCTCAGCCTTTGTTTTGTTAGGCTAAACAAGCCAAGCTCCTTAATTCTCCTCTCATAAGGCAAGTTCTCCATTCCTCTGATCAGCCTAGTAGCCCTTCTCTGTACCTATTGCAGTTTGAATTAATCTTTCTTAAATGTGGGAAACCAGAAATGCACACAGAAGAGAGAGTTCATAAGTGAAGCCAAATTTTCCTTTCAAAATTTTAAAACAAATGATCTAGAAATTCTCAAAGGGGGAAAATAATAGGGATTCAGTTATGCAGACTTGGGAGTAGACTATACACTGATTGCTAGTCAAAATGGTGATACTATAACACTGAATTCAAAGAAAAAAAGTAAAGAAAAATAATCATGAACAGAAGAGGTCAGATTCTCCAGTGCACCACATTTCTGCCACACTGCCACATAATCTAGCCCTAAAGACGATTTAACCAGCTCAGGGAGATCCTTCAATAACAAGTACCCTTTGTAGCTGGAGGCAAGGGGGCATGGCTAGGACGTGGTGTTCGTTGGGAGCTAAGATTTGGGATGTGGCTGAAGGCTGTTAAGCTGAGTCTGAAGAGGATCCTAATGGGAGCAGGAAAGAATCCACTGATTGTCCTGCATGTGAGAACAAATGATACTACTAGATTCTTGCTGGAACACATCAAGGAAGACTACACCAGGCTGGGGAAAATGCTTAAAGAAATGAAAGCTCAGGTGATCTTCAGTGGAGGAGAGCAAAGGTGAGACAAGACTATGAAGAACAACAGATGGCTCAGGCATTCCCTTCTGGAATTTCTGGAAACCTTGAATCCCAGTCAAGATCCCCATTCACAGTTGGATCATTACCTGTTCATCTTTTCATTAATACTGAAGTTTTGGCTGAGAACAGAATTGCAAAAATAAACTCCCCAAAAGCCATAGACCAAACACCTACACTGGGTTTCATGTGGAAATATATATTATTTGTCCATCACTTCATTGTTAAAAATTAGGAACAGTATTGCTTTATTGTTGGATAATCTCTAGCTACTAAAACAATATTCAAGATTCCAAATTCCATGGCGAGCCATGCCAAGGATGGTATAGAGTTTGTGTCATCTTGTCTGATGAGAAAAGATTCAAGTAAAATCTAACTATATTCTCATTGCTGCAACTACCTACAGTGAATTATGCCTATAAGAGGCTGGCTCAAGTAATGGTAGGTTTGTATTGTGGTGTTATGTTGATGTGATATTTTGTTGTAGTATTAAAAGATACCATAATGCATGATGGAAATGCTGTGTCTAGCAGTCCCTATGGAGTGCAAGGACCAGATTAATTAATTGTTAATTAAAGCAAAGTTCTCCTCCTGCCACTTTGCTGTGTATAATCAGTCAAGTTTACTATGGTCATTTAGGATTGGATTCAGAATTCTAACACTAATAATTTTTGTTTAGGGAAAGGAGAATTTTGGAGAAAACAGAACTCTTCCAAAATATTTTGTTGTAGCTTTAAGAAGCACGAAGCTTAATATTAAAACATCTTAGTTATTTGGGTTTTTTTTTAAAATGAAAGATACCAAAAAGGAGGAATCTTCACAAAGAAAAACAAAAGCTTTGATTAGATAGAGTCAGGGTTTTTTTAAGTCGAGTTGGAAAATAACCGATACAGAGAAACTTTATTGGAAACAGTGTCTTGGAAATTGTGTAGAGTAGCTGTCACTGAGAAAAAAATTGCACATATGTATGGTTTAATTTACTGTTGTCATAAGAAGAAAAACCTAAAGGTAGGGCACAGAGCAGAATCCCTTTGCTTTTTCTATGCATGCTTAATATAGCACTAGTATCTGAACATCAGTCTGATCTCTGAAATTAAAATTGGGTTAAGAACAGTCACACTGGGTCAGACCAAAGCTCCATTTAGCTCAGTGTCCTATCTTCCGACAGTGGCCAATGACAGGTGCCCCAGAGGGAATGAATAGAACAGGTAATCATCAAGTGATCCATCTCCTGTCACCCATTCCCAGCTTTTGGCAAACAGAGGCTAGGTACACCATCCCTAAAAGCCATTGATGGAGCTATCGTCCATGAACTTATTTCGTTCTTTTTTGAACCCTGTTAGTCTTGGCCTTCACAACATCCTCTGTCAAAGAGTTTCACAGGTTGACTGTGCGTTGTGTGAAGAAATACTTCCTTTTGTTTGTTTTAAATCTGCTGTCTATTAATTTCATTTGGTTACCCCTAGTTATTGTATTATGAGATAACACTTCCTTATTTACTTTCTCCACACTAGTCATGATTTTATAGGCCTCCATCATATCCCCCCTTAGTGGTCTCTTTTCCAAGCTGAAAAGTCTCAGTCTTATTAATCTCTCCTCATACAGAAGCTGTCCTATACACCTAATCATTTTTGTTGCCCTTTTCCAATTCCAATATATCTTTTTTGAGATGGGGCGACCATATCTGCATGCAATATTCAAGATGTGGGCGTACCTTGGATTTATATAGAGGCAATATGATATTTTCTGTGTTATTATCTATCCCTTTCTTAATGATTCCCAACATTCTGTTTTCTTTTTTGACTGTCGCTGCACATTGAGTGGATGTTTCCAGAGAACACTCTCGTTTTTGAGTGGTAACAGCTAATTTAGACCACATCATTTTATATGTGTAGTTGGGATTATGTTTTCCAATGTTCATTGCTTTGCATTTATCAGTTAAATATGGTAAATTGAGGCCTTTAAAAATGGGAATATAAACTGATGTTGGGTCTACAACACAATAATAAGAAAATGACACTTTTGTAAGGTTGACTAAAGAAAAGCACAGAAACTTGGAAATAGCTAAGGCAATGACAGGATCTGTAACCATACTTCAATGGTGCTAATTTCTAATGTACAGTAGGACAGTCAGATACTAACAATTAAATACTAAAACCCTGATCCTGCAACGGGTTCTGTGCATGTAGACACCAGCTCCTGCACAGAGGCCCAGTTTTATATCAGTGGGACTCTGAGCCAATTTCAAGGTCAGAGCCTAATTAATTGTAGTACCATACTAAACTCATTACCTCTAACTTTTTAGAAAAATACCAAAAGACATTTTGATGTAGGAAGGAGGAGCATAGGTGAAGTGTATATGTATGTATATATGGGGATACTTCCTTTATCTATTTTGTTTCACTGTAACCCTGTGAATGGGACTACTCACAGGATGTAAAGTCTTCTTAGATCAGTTTCTTAGTATGTAACTTCTTTAAGATATGGACTTGCTCTTTGTATAGAATTGTAGAAATGTAGGACTGGAAGGGAGCTCGAGAAGTCATCAAGTCCAGCCCCCTGTGATATGGCAGGACCAAGTAAACCTAGGCCATCCCTGACAGGTGTTTTTCCAACTAGTTCCTTAAAACCTCCAATGATGGGGATTCCACAACCTCCCTTGGAAGCTTATTCCAGAGCTTAGCTAGCCCTATAGTTAGAAAGTTTTTCGTAATATTTAACCTAAATCTCCCTTGTGGCATATTAAATCCATTACTTCTTGTCTTACCTTCAGTGGACATGAAGAACAATTGAGCACCGTGCTCTTTATAACAGCCCTTAACATAGTCGAAGACTTATCACGTCTCCCTCAGTCTTCTTTTCTCAAGACTAAACATGATTAGTTTTTTAAACCTTTCCTCACAGATCATTTGCTAAATCTTTTATCGTTTTTGTTGCTCTCTGTGATGGGTTCGGTCACAGAGCCCCCCTTGGGACTGTCATCTGATGTGCTGAGACTACCTCTGAGCCTGTTTTCTCTGCCAGCTTGAGGCTTTAGAACCCTGTCTTGTTGAGTCAGATATGCTAATCTGCTGCAACACAGACCCAGGGTCTGACCCACACTCCCAAAGCTGCAGACTTAACTGAAAACAGCTTAAGAAGTGCTCCTGTCTCCAGCATCCAGACACCCAGCTCCCAATGGGATCCAAACCCCAAATAAATCCATTTTACTCTGTATAAAGCTTATACAGGGTAAACTCATAAATTGTCCACCCTCTATAACACCGATAGAGAGATATGCACAGCTGTTTGCTCCCCTAAGTATTAATTACTTACTCTAGGTTAATTAATAAGCAAAAGTGATTTTATTAAATATAAAAAGTAGGATTTAAGTGGTTCCAAGTAATAACAGACAGAACAAAGTAAGTTACCAAGCAAAATAAAACACAACAAAACACGCAAGTCTAAGCCTAATATATTAAGAAACTGATTACAGATGAAATCTCACCCCCACCCCCCCACTCCTGAGATGTTCCAATAAGCTTCTTTCACAGACTGGACTCCTTCCTAGTCTGGGTCCAGCAATCACTCACACCCCTGTAGTTACTGTCCTTTGTTCCAGTTTCTTTCAGGCATCTCTTGTGGGAGGAGAGGCCATCTCTTGAGCCAGCTGAAAACAAAATGGAGGGGTTTCCAGGGCCTTTTATATTCTTGTTGGCAGAAACCCCTTTGTTCTCCTGTGCAAAACCACATCAATAAGATGGAGTTTGTACCCACCTGGGCAAGTCACATGGTCTATAAATGATTCAGCTTTTTGCAGGCCGACGCCATTGTTTACGTGTTAGTTTGAATGTTCCCAGGAAAACTCAGATGTGGATTGACATCTCCCAAACTCCATTGTCAGTTAAGTGTTTCTTGATTGGGCACTTACTGAGAATAGTCCTTTCTCAAGAAGCTGACCTAATGCTTCACTGAGGCTACTTAGTATCGAACACATTGAGATACAAGTCACCTGGATTACCTGGATCGATCGGACTTCAGCTGTCGTTAAGACTGCGCCAATCACAACACATCTGCCATTCTTCTCGCACTCTTGCCTTTCTTCTCCACGTTCATCCGAAACGTTTAATGATGTCATCTTCCCATCTTCTTGGAGGCCGACCAGTGGGTCTTTTCTGTTCTCACGGGTACCACTCAGCAATGATTGCAGTCCACCTGTTATCCGTGAGCCGTGCTGTGTGGCCCGCCCATCGCATCTTGTTATGTCTGCTTTCCACGACAATATCTTTCACACCGCTGCGTTTTCTGATGATTTCATTTGGTATATGATCCAGAAGGGAGATTCCCAACATAGCTCGTTCCATTGCCCTTTCAGCTACCAACAGCCGTTGCTCTTCTCTCTTCGTCAGTGCCCACGTTTCACTGCCATATAGCATGGCTGGCAGCACTGCTGAATTGAAAATATTTTTACGTGTGGTCTTGTCAGTTTTTCCTTTGAGGACGTACTTGATGGAATTAAACGCACACCATCCTGCCCGAATCCTTCGCGAGAGTTCTCTGTTCAGGTCTTGGCACATATTAACTTCTTGGCCCAAATATATGTACTGTTCCACTTCTTTGATGTCTTCTCCTGTTACCGTTATTCGGGCTTTTCGTAAGACGTCTGATCGCATATATTTTGTTTTGCAGCGGTTCATTTTCAGGCCTACCTGACTACTTTTCTTGTCGAGTCTTCGTAGCATGCTCTGCAGTTGGTTGGTGCTTTTGGCAATTAGTACAATGTCGTCTGCAAATCGGAGATGAGATAATCTCTCTCCGTTTATGTTGACACCACTCCTCCAATTGAGAAAGAGCGAGGGAATACAAACTCCCGCTGTGCATTGCTTTTGTCGACTATGAAAAGGCCTTCGATAGCGTTGAGTTTAACGCAATATTAAAGGCGCTCGCAGAGCAGGGCATTAACACGCAGTACATTAGTTTGTTGAAGGAAGCGAATACTGGATGTACAACAGACATTACTCTCCTTGAAACTCCCCTCTGCATCCCAATCGAGAAAGGCGTAAAGCAAGGAGATACAATTTCACCGAAACTATTCACCGCCTGCCTCGAAATGGTTATGAACAAGATCAATTGGAGGAGTGGTGTCAACATAAACGGAGAGAGATTATCTCATCTCATTTGCAGACGACATTGTACTAATTGCCGAGATACAAGTACATAGCCAATATTCATAACTTCAAATACAAAAATGATACACACATGCAGACAGCATAATCATAACCCGCAAATTACAACTTTTCTATAGACACCTTACTTGACCTCCTTTGTACAAGATTTGGTGCAACTATAGGACCTTGGTTGCAACAATGATCTATATTGTCACAGTTCATGTCAATAATGTCACACTCTCCTCTTGACTCTGTCCAATTTTTCCACATCTTTCATAAAGATCTTTCAGAGAACTGAACACAGTACTCCAGCTGAGATTTCACCACTGCTGAATTGAGCAGGACAGTCACCTCTTGTGCCTTACATAAGATACTACTGCTAATACACCTCAGAATGTCATACTTTTTTGCAACTGCATCTCACTGTTGACTTAAATTCAATATGTGATCCACTATAGCCCCCAGATCCTTTTCAACCATACTACCACTTAGCCAGTTATTCCCCATTTTATAGTTGTGCATTTGATTTATCCTTCCTGAGTGAAGTGCTTTGTACTTGTCTTTACTGAATTTCATCTTGTTGCTTTCAGACCAATTCTCAAGGTCACTTTGAATTGTAATTCTGTCCTCCAAAGTGCTTGTGACCCCTCCCAGCATGGTGTCATCTGCAAATTTAAAAGCATACTCTCTACTCTAATATCCAAGTCATTAATCAAAATATTGAATAGTATCAGACCCAGGACTGATCCCTATGGAAGCCTCTGTATATGCCCTCCCGCAATCCATTCATAACTATTCTTTGAGTACTATCTTTCAACCTGTTGTGCACCTACCTTATAGTAATTTTATCTAGACCACATTTCCATATATGTACATGAAGACTAGCACTTGGAGCCTTAATCTCAGTTGGGACCTGTAGGCATTACTATGATACAAATAAATAAAAAGAAGTTTAGAAGAGAAGAACGTATTCCCATGGCTTTGATTTATGTGATAGATGTGTTATCAATTGTCTGATTTGAACAAAAAGTTCATACATGTTTATGTGGAATTTTCCCACACTTGAGATACAGTATTGAGATACAGTATTCTCTGAGTAAATGAGCCTTTTTGGAATTCCTTTGCTTTCTACTTCCTGCTTCACAAATTGGGTTTTCTCCATTACAGTCCTAGAACAGCAGATTCTTTATTTTTTTTAAAAAATGCATGTATTGTGTTACCATGGATAACATTTAAAGTATATTTATTATTTTTATTTGTAAACAAGATTGATCGCAGAAAGGGGGGTGTATAAGTAAATACTCCTGAGGGAGTCCACATTTGTGATCTTCCATTGATTCAGAATTCACAGAGCCATGAAATATATTCTTCAGCTACATAAGGTATTATACTTGCCATGCATGATTCATCATATTCAGCCAAAAAAATACAAATTTTAAGACCGGAAGTTCTGTCTGGTAGCCCACACATACGTACGCTAAAGTTGCAAGGTTAATGCAGATTTTCAGCCTTACCTTTTGAATTCCATTGCTTTTGTATGGTCCTGTCTATATGAGCACTTGTCAATCTATCCTGCACTGGCCTGCAGCACGCTAACTATCCATGTGGACCTGCTGCTGTGCTCTAAAAGTTCCTTAGTGTACTTGATCTACCCCACTTTGAAATGGGACTAGATTAAAGTGCCTTTTAGTGCGCAGAAGCAGGATCCACATGGACAGTTAGTGAGTGGCGGACTAGTGCAGGGTAGAGCTATGCCCCAGCTTACCATGAACTAAGTGTCAAAATAGAAAAGCACTGTGTGTTCATGGGTACCAGGCTAAGCATACTATGCCTGCTCTCAGCAACTAATAAATAATGTTAGATCTTCTGTGTTACTGAACCATAGGGCATATTGCCCCATTCATTTTTATTCAAGACTCCTCATTGATTTTAATGTGGCTGAATTTACAGTATGTATTTATAGTATGTATTTTTAAAATTTCACAATCCAGGCCACATATAGTAGAATTAATTTTACTAGGAATTGTCAATTTAGTTCCCTTACATCACACTGATTATTTACCTCTAAATATTAACTGAGATATTTCCTTTGGATAAAAATAAAACAAAAGTTTTGAACTCGGTAACTGAATGGTTTAAGTAAATAATACAAAAGACGTTCTAAAAATAGATTTTCGGTATTAATATGTCCTTTGTTCTTGTCTGTTGGGTTAAATCCTTACGCTCTGATCCTGCAAGTTTTTCTGCATGGCCACAGGGATCCACCCATATGGATACTGTTGCAGTGTTGGGGCCACACATACGCAATTTGTGTGTGTGTTCATGTTTATATGTAAAGGGTTTGGCTTATTACTCACTTCAGATGGCCCACCGCAACTTCTCCATGATGGCCCATCACAACCTCATCTGTCCATTTCTCTCACAACGTACCCCTCAATCCAGCCTTGTAAAATTCTGCTTGTCTGGGGGAAGTATTTTGTGTGTGTGTGTGTCTGTGTGCGCGTGTGTGCACGTGTGCTCCTGATTGTCATAATAAGGGTGGGTGCATAGATGTTGTGCTTGGTTTGAAAGTGTTTCATGACAATTGTGAAAGGCTGCCTTAATCTTAACAGGCTATCTCAGCCATCCCCTTCCTTTGACCCTTCCCCTTTCAGCTCCCCTACTCTAAAAATGTTTCCTAGCAGAACCCAGCAGGTCTTCTATATGATAAATTGAAATTTTGTATTGCAGCTGGTGTTCTCATCAGATGTGCAGTAGGCTCTGGGGCTCATTCATTAATCCGATAGAGTGGCTGTCGGCAAATCCCTACACACACGTTTGAAGTTTTAAAGTGCAGTTGTACTCTGAAGAGTGACTTTGTGAAAATGGGATTTTGGGGATATATGTTCATTGTAGCTCATTGATTTCTGTATAAAATACACTTGCTTTACAAGTAAAATGAGAATCAGCTTACATAGAATAAAAAAATAATAATAAAATTTGACATATGTAAGTGTGATTCCACTGGGGGAAGAAAAAAATATCAGATGATGGTTCATAGCCATTATAACATATTTTTGCATACAGGAGATCATTCTTATGGACCAGGATAGGCAGGAGGCTGAGCTCACTTACACTCCTTTCACATTAGCGTGACTTCATTGACTTCAAAGGAGCAACTTCTGATTTACACTGTTGTGAGATCAAAATCACCCAAAACATCGGCCTATTGCCTGTCTGTCTTCTGTGTGCCAGACTCTGCCACCTATTGTAGTTTTGTGCTATTCCTCTGGCATAAAGCATCTGGCTACCAACAGATTCCCCTGGCACGAGTGAATCCCTGAATGGTATGGAGCTGGAATAGTGGCCTCTCTATCAACCCCTTTTCCTGTCAGTATAAAGGGCCATGGAGATGCTATTTCTGTCCAGTCCGTAACTACCATAATGGTCCTTTGTGGGATCATTACCAGCTCTCATAATTTACAGCTCTGGCAGGCTATAAAAGGGCCAGGCTTGGAGATCTGTCCCTAAGCCTTCATATTCAAAAATGGATTTGTAGATGTGTTGGCTCAGTTACTGAAGTGCTTTGTGTTAGATAACTCAATAACTGGGAGCTGTTTTTCCAAACTATTTTTTGTCTTTTTTGATGTGGTTCTCTTTGGTATATTAACTTTTTCCATCATGATTCCTCCAACATTTTGCTGTACCAGAAAGAGTTGGGGGAAAGGGTGCTCCTTTTCTTTCCATTGGAATGCTCTAAAGGATTTAGCTTCTGCTAGAAAATGTTAAATTAATATGTCCTGTATTTTGAAAGATGACCTTTCTAGTGGGAGGTCAAGGATCAGTCCTAGTGGTTCTTTGGCCAAATCACAGCCCTTGATATGTGTGAACATTGCTTGAAAAAAAATCCTGTATGCAAAGAAGCTTTTACATCTTTTTAAAGCTTAATTTTCATGTGTGTCATACTTGGTGCACAATCAGGGCAGAAACCTTTGTGTGTGAAAATTCCATGGAACATGAGGACATGTCCTTAGGGTCATGCAATTGACAATCTGTGGACAAGCTCCAAACAACCAAACATCCATAGGGTACCCAAAGCTGTGAAATCAATACAATATTTTAGTTTAAGAAAGTTTGCTAGTGGTGTTTGGGGTTCCCAGAGAGACCCATTATTTTACTGGCTCTATTACCTCATGTTACCATAGTCTAGCTATGCATTACAAATAAAGTTCAAAGTAAGGTTGAAATGTTGTCCTTGATGTACCCTGGTGTGCTTAGGTCTTGTAGAGGTCCTTGGAGAGCATACTGTGTTTAAACAACAGCTATGCAGAGCAGCATGAGCTAATGATCCAATTTTAGCCATAATTGTGCACAATTCCTGGATTCCCCCCCCCCTTTTTAAATCTAAAAGTCAATGCCACTTTAATGAACTTTTATGTTAAATTTTGTCTTTTTAAAATAATATCAAAATGAGGGGGGGACGACGACTATGAAAGGGGAGTCCACACTGACACAATATAGATTCTGGTATAAGTTTAGAAATTTTCTAGAATTGGCATTCTTTTTCTGATCAATCATAATGATTCTACATGGCCTTTGTATTCCATGGAAACTTTCAGTAAACGGAAGCTTTCCCAGAGTAAGTCCTTAAATATCTACCCTTGTGTTTAAAATACTACAAATAGCTAGTCTGTCTATTAAAAATCCTAATATAAAATAATAACTGGGTGTCAATGTAAATACTGCTTATAAACACCCAGTTTGTGTTAAACTTATGTACACATTCATTTGAAAAAATGAAAA
The DNA here is from genome assembly GCA_037349315.1 of Chelydra serpentina. Lineage (NCBI taxonomy): Eukaryota > Metazoa > Chordata > Testudines > Chelydridae > Chelydra > Chelydra serpentina. The sequence goes on from JBAIAC010000048.1 coordinate 27,737,109, forward strand.
AAAGACAGGTCTTTTTATTTGTCATGGGCTTAGTCCCTAAGTGCTTTGCTGCTTTGGAGCCAGAGTGCGCAGCACCTTGCAGGATCAAGTTCCATCTGAAGAACAGTTTGGGAACAGGGAATAGTTCCCGAGTTTACCTCATAGTCCAGCTTCCAGCTGAGAGCAGATTCCTAAAGCTAGATTGAAGAAATAGTTTGTGATGGAAATGCTGAAGCAACCTCAAAACAATGATGAAATATAGGGCAATCGTATAGTGCAGAAATACAGAATAACATAATGAAAAAGATACCACCTTATCTGAATTTAAAGAAGGCGGTCATCAAAGTTTGTTAGAAAAAATTTCACAGGATGAAAATGAAAATTGTTCAGTGCAAACTGGGATCTCATCATGTGCAAACTGAGATCTCGTCATGCACAAACAGACCCTCCCACCCCCACACTGAGGTCACTTCACTTTAGTGGGTACCTGCATGGCTACATGGGTCTGCCTGTTACAGTTACAGGATTAGAACCTAAATTTACTTTTGATACTATTGGTCTTGATTTCTTTGCAGTTCTTACTGCAGAAAGTGAGTTGAGTTTAAGAACAAACAGTACAGTAAGTTCTTGAAGTAGACCAGTCTTACTGAGACTATTATGAAAAAATGTTATGTAATTTCCATTTCGCACACAAACGAAAACTACACATTCATCTATTGGCATATTAAAGGCAAATGAAATATTTGCAGCCCTGTACATGTATGTTAAAAGGGCCATATTTACTTCTTCCTGCAAAAGACCACACAGAAAGAAAGCAGAACCCTGCATAGAATCTTTTCAGAGCCCCATGATCCTCTCCACTTTCCCCTTTTAGTCATCTCTCTCTCCCAATATCCTGAGCTGCTCCACATCATGAGATACTTTCTGGTCCTGTATGCCATGTGCAAGCAGAGAGAAGCAAGTGGCCCAAAATAAATAGCACAGTTAAAACATGCAAAGGCAGAATCAAATCAGCATAAGACAACATATACAGGATACTAACATAATATTTAGTCAGATGATCACATACTGATTATAAATGTAGCCTTTAAAAAAATGTTGAAAAATTACCTTTCTGCATATTTTACTACATAACGAAATTTGCAACTGGATTCCTCACATTTAAATGTTTGGTGGTTTGTTGTGGTGCCAAGATATAAATTAATTAATATAATGAGCGTAAATCAGATAAATGTTAACCCATTTGTGAGTTGTGAGATTAAGAAATGCTACAGTTAATATATGTGCAAAAGCTAGCATCAGTGCACAATGTGAGAGAATAATGAAAACACTTTTAATTTTTATGGCCCTGACTCAGCAGAGCACTTAAGCAAGTGCTTAAAATTAAGCACATGAATAATTACATTTTCATACACGAAAGCACTTGAGCACATGCTTAAGTCCTGCTTAAATCAATGGTGAGTCAAAGTTTTAAAAGCACCTCCTTAGGAGCTTTGCTAAATTATGGTTTATAATGGCAATGGTGGTATATATCCAGAAAATGTTTTAGGTAAATATTTAAATATTTCCATTATATAGTAGCTATGAAAATGAACAGAATTGGGATGTAAGATGGTGTTACTTCCTGCCTGTTTTTGCAGTATTTGAAGCCCCCACACTTAGACATCAAAGTCATGGGTTTTTAGTCCCTTTTGTTGCTATCAGTGTATATCCGTGGGAGCTTGGCAATCATAGAAACAGGGCCTCATGTTCCTATACCTGGAATAAGTACTTTGGGGAATGCTGAATGCAGGCAATAGCCCATTAGCTACAGCATCTAATCTGCTCAGTAGATACTCATTAATGAATATATAGCGCATTGCAGAGCAATTTATAAGACTTTTATAAGGGGTAGGATGGGATAGTTTCCTGTACCCAGTTTATTACTTCTGCCGATGTAAAAATTATGGGAGACTATTCAAAGGCACAAATGGGAGCAAAGAGCTAACTAGCGCAGTCAGTAATACTATTAGTATTCACATTGCCCTGACTCCCGACTTTTTCCTCAGACTTTTTACTACCCTTGTTCATTGCATCACATCTAATTGTAGACTATAAGATCTTCAGAGCATTAGACCAAGCTTTGTATTGGTTCTTTAAAGCATCACATATTTGTGGGACTGTTTGAATTATAATATAGATCCCCTAGGAAGGCATCTTTTTTCAGTATAAAAGCATCAATTGTCTTACTGCTTAAGAACTCTTAAATATGCTTTGTTTTCATATGGGAGAAAGTGACTGTGTAGTCTTTTGAAAGAAGTTCATGCAAATGGGGAGTTTCAAGATGTTAAATTTCTTCTTGCACCTGTGAAATGCCTTCCTGAAGTTGAATTTATAGGCTCTGTAGTCAGTGACCCATGTTAGATGAGGGACAGATTTAAGACATGATTGGTACAGTTGTAGAGTAGTTGTTTGTCATGCAATCTGTGTGACTGTAGGTTAGTCATGCCCGTTAGCTTTACTTCTAGAGTTCAGGAGACAAAATTAATTTGTTTGATACAGGAAGTATGGTTTAACTTTAGATGTTCCTTTGTATCTAGTGGCACTTAATCCAGTAGATTAATGTCCCCCCCCCCTTTCTTTTTCAATGATTTATGTTATAAAACACAGGACTTCTTCTGTTACACCTAGAGATTTCTCCTCTGGGTAAGCAGCATTGTAAATTATTAAATACAGCTACAGTGTCATGATAACTTTTAGTATGATGGTGAAGTGAGAACATTGATCTTATGTAATTTGAGTCAAAAAAATCTGAACAGATAAACTATTTGTAACTTTTTGCAGCTGAATAAGAACATAAGTAATATTAGTAACAGAAAAAGGCCATCTGGTCCAATTTGCCTGCCATTTTTTGATTGATTATAATCTTAACCACCTGCATTTTAACTGTGCCCCCTCCCCAGTCCCATCCTATTCCAGAAACAAATATATCTATCTCTTGAAAACCTTTATACTCTTTGCTTCGCTAGCTCACTCTTTCCTTATAACTTTGTATAAAATCTGAATAATCTGTATTATTATTTGTAGCACAGTAATCCCCAAAGGTTCCAATCATATCAGGCTCCAGTTATATTAAGTTCTGTACAAAGTGTAGAAACATAGCAAGAGACATCCCTGCTCAAAGAATGTATCCTCTAGGTTAAGAGACACTCGCTTGTTGCATCTAACAGATAAATAGAAGGAGTGGAGGAGGGAGGATAAGATTAAAAGTCTTTTGATTGCATAGACTAGCCATGTGTACAGTATAGAGGCACAAAGTTTTCTTGGGGTGCCTGGGATTGTGAGTCACCGTGTTCCCCCTGCCTTAGCATGAGAGAGAATTGCTGGTGCTAACATGGGTGTCAGCTCCCTGAGATTCCCAGTGCGTTAGCCATGCAATATCCTCAGGGCTCTTCCAGATCCTGTTTTGACTTGCAGGTTAACACTTGATGTACTCCAGTCCCTGAGCTACTCTGAAAGGTCCCCCCTGTAGTGTCCAATCACTGGACATTCACAGTAATTGCCAATTTTTTTATTCCCAAGGAAACAGTGTACACACAACTTGATTAGTACAATTCAGGATCAGGTCTTTTATATAACCACAGTACGGAGATGTATGTATAGTGAAATAATTGTAAGTTTATTATCAAAGACTGAGATTTAAAAGACACCGAGTAAGGATAATGGAAACAAAAATGGTTACATCTATTAAAAAAAAAGTAAAACATGGTTCTTAGAGTCTAAACTTAATTTTAACAAGCTAAAATCCTTATCTACAGCAGTTTCACCCTCAGGCTTCCTTGCAGCATTTCTCCAACCAGGACAGCTTAGGATACTGTTTTCATGAATATAATTGCACTGCCTTAATAGTTCCTCAAATAGAGGATAAAAATGGTGTTCTTTTTGAATTCCTCCTAAAGTCCACTGTTTTTGCCCCCGAAGTCAGGATGACCTCCGTGATTCCTTTCCTAGGGTTCTGGCTCCAAGGTGTTGTCCTATACTCCTGTTTGTCCCATATGCAAATATGCTTCCATTGTATTGATTTATAATGCTTAATTTATATGTGGCGGCGAGATACACATCTTATCTCCTGTGTGGAAGAAACCTATTTGTCAACTCTGCCTGGGACATTGGTTTTAACATGCAAGTTTAATACATCTACGAAACTTCTTAAATATCATCCACACATACATCTCACAATGATAATAAAGATTAGGATGCTACAAGCTTTTATTAGACACATGGCTTTTTTTGGATAAGCAGCATGTTGGGTGCTGAGTGTCTTTTTCCACTACTGGGGTCCTCTGCCAGCAGAAGCTAGGCTTGACCCTGTGATGAATGTGGACAAGTTGTTTAACTTCTTATAAATCTTGAGAGCTCCCATGCTCTGTACACAGATAGCATATACTGTCATCCAGAGAAGGAAATTTGAAAACGTAAAACTTTCTACCTACAAATATGTTTTGTATTAACTACCCTGCCCCATAGCTCCCCACCCCCTTCATTTTCAGTAAAAGACAAAGATTTGGTGCTTGTTTTTTTCTTTAACTGTGGGAGGAGATTAATGGCTGTAGCATAACAGACTATGTCTTGTGTATACTGGAGTTTTAATTGGCACAGTCCACCTAAGAAGGGCAACAACAGACTCTACTGGAACAGTTCTGAGCCAATGGTCTCAGAGCAACAAACAGCTATTTTAACATTTATTATAAAGTGTCATACACTAGCCATAGAATAATACAACTATGATACTTTATAAAATAAAGGGCTGTTTTCCTCGAGGAGATCTGCTTAGTATAAAAATTGTTTAGGTTAAGATCTCCCCACATTTTAGTATGTTGCATTTCATAGCTTTAATGATAAGTTTCTTCTTCTTCACTATATAGCCAGAGTAACAGTCCATCCCTGCTCTGAAACACTAATCTCAGATTATGTTTGATGGAAAAAAAGGTAAAAAATCTGTAATTTAAATATGAAACATTGGAAGTTTTGACTCAGCTGGTTCACAAAAAGCCCCTTTTCTGCACTTGATTAGGGTTGCCAACCCTCCAGGATTAGCCTTTTAATTAATTTAATTAAAGATTATGATGTGATGAAATCTCCAGGAATAAATCCAACCAAAATTGGCAGCCCTACTTGATTCCCCTCTCATTTCCCCTCTCCCCCCCCCACCCCCCACCCCCCCAAATACCTTCCGGCTCAGAAACCCAGCTCCATCCTGCCCATTGCACTCACCATTCACTCTCCAGTTACTGGGCCTGGAGAACCTGGAGGATGGGGCTATAGGTGCAAGCCGTTTGGAACATGTAAGGGGAGCTCCATCCCCTTTCTCTGAGTGGTTAATCTGAATTTGCCCCACAGAAGTTTGTGTGTATTCCCTGCTCTGCACCACTGCTGTTCCCTCTACTGCCTGAACAAGCCTGTGTGTTCCAGGGTTTCTAGGGCTCCCTGGACTCCCCCCAGTGGCAGAAAGTGGTACTGAACCTGGAAATATAGTGGCCAAACTGCAGTCTATCTATAGTATCAAGTATGAGAGGGGTAGCCGTGTTAGTCTGGATCTGTAGAAGCGACAAAGGGTCCTGTGGCACCTTATAGACTAACAGAGGTATTGGAGCATAAGCTTTTGTGGGTGAATACCCACTTCATCGGATGCAAGCAGTGGAATAGTATGTCTATAGTATGTCTTCCATGGCAGCATTGGGAGCAAGACCCACCTGGGAAGTAAATCAGGGTAGAATTTGCGCCTCAGACTTCTCTGCATGCTTATTTACCCACTCCACCTGCAGTACCTACCTAACTATATTTTTAGGAAAAGAGACTATTAACCACTCCCACTTTTTCATGATTGAAGTGCAAGACCAGATGATATCAGCAGTCATAGCACTCCAGTAAAAGTTATAGGGCCAAGCCCTCTAGTGTGGTGTGCCAATGTATGCCCCATTTCCAGCTATCTTAATGCTGGTGTATCTGGCTGTGGGCTCTTATGCCCCTAGTGCAGACATAGGGGATGTGGTTTGAGAAAAGGGATGTGGCTTGAATGGCCCCAAAGCTTTACTGATCCTTGGCCACCACCACTTCAACCATTTGGGATCATTAAATTAGAGCAGCCCCTCAGGCTCTTCTGATTTACATCTGTGACTAACCCTATGCAGCAGATCTAGGATTGGGGAAGTACAAAGGTGAGCTTTACACCACCCTGGAAGCTTTACTAACTTGGGCTGTGTACTCCACGGCAGGAGCTAAAGATCTGGTGCATTTATCTAGCCCATCTGTCAATACGGTTTTCATCACCATGTTGTCTGAGTGATAATATCAGCTGCACTGCAATTGATACTGGCTGGAGTCAGTGTGTTGCCTGAAGGATGCAGCAGTCAGTAGTTTAATGAATGACAAAGAAAATCTGGTGTTGTGTATGTGGTTTTGGGAATGGATGTAGAATATAGGTATTGACAGTAACGGTAAAGAAAGTGATGTCTCTGGTGCAAGTTCATTTGTACATGAAATAGACTGTAAATGGGCTAGTGTGTGACTACCAAAGTGTATAATGCAGGAATTGTTATTTGGGCTCATGTTCTCTCTTGGAAGAATAATTTATGGGACAGTTGCACAATGCCTTCTTAAATATTTTGTGGTGACTTAGAACCCTTGCAGTATATCTGATTAAATGACTGAATGTCACATTTGAGTTCAGAAGGTTAAAGTGCTATTGTTTTGGTTGGGGTTGCGTATATTGAGCTTGTTCCAAAGCCCATTGCAGTCAGTGGGAGTCTTTATGTTGAATTCAATGGGCTTTGGATAAGGCCCATATAGTACAAAACTCAGAATTTGTGATGCTCCACTTAAGGGTCTGTCTGACTTTTATAAGGTTTACAAATCTAAAAGCTCCGGTAGGCCTGATATTGAACATAAATGGATTTAACTGAAGTAATTAAGAAAGTTAATTTAACAGGAGGAAAAAAGAGAGAAAATGATACATTTTCGATTATTCAAACTATTTTGTGCTAATTTTTTTTAAATGTGCCACCTGCCTTATTAATTGTTATCAGACCACTGAACTATTTTTGAGGGTGGAGGGAATGTAAAAGTAGAAAAATAGTTTATTTTTAAAAAATGGACGGGAATTTTAAATCCATCCAAAATGTTGTAAGCTTTTAATGCCTATGATCAGGGCATAAGAATCATAAATGAATGTGGTATGTTGACAAAGGCCTAAATCCAGAAGTCCATTGAAGTCACTGGATGATATTGGCAATTTGGAATATATATGAAAAATATGTATATTTGAAGGGTACAAGGTTTGCACTAGCTGATTCTAGTGCAGGATGTGGATTTCGACTCTGTTCCATGTTTCCATTTACCTTAAATGTATGCTAATCAAGCTATTTTTTGTCCATGTGGGATTCACTGTCATGTATAATTTTATGAGTTATTAAAAGTAAATATCAAAGATTAATATGATGTCTTTCATCCCAGGATCCCAAAGGATCTCTAGAGTCTGCTCTTGCAATTGAAGTGAGAGGTTGAAGAGACAGGTGAAACTTTGGCAAAGGAAAATGTGGCAAACACCTACTTTTACAAAAACTGCCTTGGAATCTTTAGGCTTGAAAGGGATTTAAGCACCCAAACCCCAGTAAATTTCAATGGGCTCCTTTGAAAATTCAGTCTGTGTCAATATATAGGAGACAGGAACTTTGTTTAATAAGCCATCCAAAATACGCCCAAAGAGAACATTGTATAGAATCCGTGGCTCTGATTCTCTTCTCACTTACACTGGTTTTACACATTGTAACTCCATTGACTTTGATTTTTGAATGCTAAGCCTCAATGTATCTGTTTTGGAAAGAGGAAGAGCTGAGTAAATTCTGCTGGAATTTGAACTATCAGGCAAAAGCTATAAGAATGACCCATATACATTTCCCTGATTGACGCCCCTCATTGTGTCTAGATGTTGGCGGACTATTATTTACTACAATTTGTCATTTTTTTGAAATATCTCCTAACATTCCTTGAATGTGGTGCTTGGGAGGACAAATAAGAAACATGAACGTTACTTGAGTTAATATCAGTCATTGTTTCCTTCTTAATATCCTGTAGCTTTATGTTGCTTTAAATGTATGCACATTCAGAGGTTTGCACATTGTGGGAAAAGGATTCACTGGCATCCATTCCTGCCATTAAAGTGCTTCCCATCTGAATATCGGCTGCCAAAGTATGTGGTATCCTGCAGAGCAAGAGGATGAGGACATAGATTGCAATGAAGCTGAACAGTTTGCACTTCCTAGCAGTGACACCAGACATCAATCTTTCATAGAGACAGCCTAGAATACAGAAAAATAAGAACCCTCAGAAAAGAACAAAAGGAGAATTATCTTCTCTTTTTCCATTTTATTCCAGCAGTTTCCTTCTAAGATTCTCCAGGAAGAATATGTTCTCAAATTCCATGTGCTGTCATTTCAGTGGCTCAGTTTTTTAATGTAGCTTGAAGAGGTAGAAATGTAGGCACTCTGAAATACTCAATTATTTGATTTTTAAAATCCATTTAATTTTGTTTCAGGTCTTCATATCATTGGGATATGGAGCAAAGTGCTAATCTGGTCACAGTTAATGTTTCTCACATTTATACTACAGTGTCTGACATTAGCATTCAGTAACACCAAGTTATATTATGCAGCTTGGCGATACTCCAAAATTCAGAGTTGCCAGTATAATAATCAGCCATATTTGGAAAAGCTTTGAATCAGATTTTCAGTTGGTGGAAAAAAAATGTTGTTGTTGCTCCCTTGATTTCACTGGAGCTATGTTTGTTTATTCCAATTTTCACTAGCTAGGGATTTTATCCTTTACACTGAAACTTCTTGCAGGTTTTTATTTGAATATATAAATCTGGCTTCACCAGCAGAATTGATTTATGGGCATGCAATTAATGAGCCATATGCTCCTCTTTGTAGTAAAAAGGTGTGGAAAGAGCTAAGAGCTGAAAACAAATGCTACATAAATGAGCTGCATGAGTTAATACGTCCTGAATCACTCCATCAAAGGGGAAAAAATAAACTTTGCAATAACCAGCAGTGGGTGTGGCTAGAAATTCCCACTGAAGAAAGAAATAACTGAAGATTTGGGGCCAGATCCTGGGCTGCCACTGTGGAATGCTCAAAATAGATCAGAGTGTTGGCAAAAATGAGTTATTAAGCCGCTATTAAGTCAGTCTTGAAGCTGCCCTGGCACCAGTCCATTCCCTGGTATAAACCAAAGCAGACTTCAGACTGTTGTGGCCAAAGGGGTCCTGGGCTGTTATGACAACCAGGGGTTGCTGAAGTGCAGGGATACCCTAACCATACCCCCATACGTGCAGTTGGGATAGGGAGTGGCATAGGCTGCTATGGTGGCTCCTCACCATCCAAAGATCCATCCTTATGCTGAGGAAATCCTCTGGGGTTCACATAAGCCAGCACTCACACACACTTAGGGTACGTCTATACTTACCTCTCGCGTCGGAGGCGCGGGATCGATGTTCTGGGTTCGATTTATCGCGTCTTGTCCTCGAACCAGGAAGTGCTCCGCCGTCGACGCTGGTAATCCAGCTCGACGAGCGGAGTAGGCGGAGTCGACGGGGGAGCCTGCGCGCCGCGTCTTGACCACAGGTAAATTCGAACTAAGGTACTTCGACTTCAGCTACGTTATTAACGTAGCTGAAGTTGCATATCTTAGTTCGACAGGGGGGGTTAGTGTAGACCTAGCCTTATTCCCCTGGGATGGTACAAAGCTGCTTCAAGGTACCAGAGAATCAGGCCTACTATCTTGGGGGGGATTTGAAACACTGCACTTCCAGCATATGGGAGAATTTGTAGTAGGGGGGACCATAGTATACAGAAATAGGCAGCAAGCTTTTCTGAGTCTCTTAAAATCTGAGATGAAGCACATGAAGCTTCAACACGGTGCACATGGCCTCTGCATGCTTTACCATCCTCTAAAGCTTCTGTATTTTTCCTAACTGAGATGTGGATTTCTGACAATAGCAAGTTAATGCTGCTTTGCGATATTTATCCTTTCCATTTTTCCCCATAGAGGGGGAAATCTGTTCATTTGGCCTTGGAGGTAGTAGAGATTGAGCCAATGTTGATTAACTTTATTGAACATCTGCTGTGATTTGTGGAGTCGATAGCATGGCTGGGTGGGGAGTTACTATGGCATTGCTGCAGTCTGCAGCATTATCCTCCAGCAGCCACCTGGAGTCTCCCGTACAGTATAAATTAATATTGACCTTGTCATAATTGACTTATGCAGACTTCCATTTCTTGCCTTCAGCTATTTGGGACCAGACATAGGTAGATTGACCTGGTAGCCTGGCTCCTGAGGAGGACGACACTGCCCTCCTAAGGTAGCTACACTGCATTGGAGAGACAGTTGGCCCTGAGAAGTATTGTGGATTTTCATGGCCTTTGCATGAATAGTCTAAACCTATAAGGATGGCTGGAATTCCCCACAGATCTTATGACATCTGTGGGTTGGGAGGTCCACTGCTTCTAAGTGTTTTGCAGCTGGCCAGAATCTGCTCCCCTGATCTCATTATACCTCAGAAATTCTGCAAGTTTAAACTATATCTGAGTTTTCTGAACATATCTTGCAGTCCCCTGGGATTTTGCTGTAGGGGGACATGATCTACCCCCTTTCCCCCTGGGTAGTATATGTAATACTTTGGCTTTCCCTGAGTCTTCCCACGTTTCCTCAGCCCATTCTTTCTGGTTTGAGTTTTGCAGATCTTTTGTGTGGGAGTGGTTTTGTGTTTTCAACTGGTATGGCAGCAGATCAAGCAAGAGGTTTTGGCTGGTGCACAGCTTTTGGAGACAGGTTTTGTACTAGGTTGCTACAGTTTTTGGCGTGTAGACCATGGGAGCATATAGCCCAATGTACTACTTGATTATAAGTTAGCCCACTCACTGAATATTTTACTGACCACATACAGTAATTTAAGAAGAGGAAAAAAAGCAGAGAGAGTTTTGAAAAAAAGGGCAGAAAAAACACCTCTTTTCTCACCACAAAAGAATCATGTATTTGATTGCCTTATGAAACTTGCTCATTCCATTGGTGACAAAAGTTAATTGCTGAATTACTTTGTGCTGTTCTATCATGACACGTCATATAGTAACTTTGCTATTGAATGTCTACGAGTTATTGTGTGATATAACATGCGGTAACCTGGACATTAATTTGTGTCACCACTGCACTCTGTCAGAGAAGAATATTGCTTTGCACATATACTTGTTTAGCAGCTGTCATCTCAGTTTTACAAAATGCTGTATAAACAGTGAAGGCTAAATTGTGCCCCTGGTGATGGGGTGGTATGGAGTTGCCCTACCTCACCTCCCTGCACAGGCACAATTCTTCTGGGAGTGCAAGCCAGTGCAGCCCCTGCTACATGCTTTCCCAGAGTGCAGCATGCACTGCCCTCTCATCAGGCCGTGCAGGCTCAGCTTTGCTAACTGATGCCAGCTTCTACTGAGATGAGCATCACCCTCAGCAGTAGCCTGTAACAAGTCTGCCTTCTTTCAACGTGCAAGGACTGGGATTGTGTCTGGCCCTGTTCAGGAGAACAAGGTGAATGGGACACTCCTTGCATCTTCTTTTTTGCACCCATGCAGGACCTAATTAATTTATCCTCATACAGTTCGTATGAGTCACTGTCAGCTGCTCTTGGTGCAGTCTTTCTGGGGGTCCCAGCTTTTTCCCAACTGGTCCTCTTCAATTTGTCTTTAAATAGATCAGTCCATAAACTCTTATTTTACATTGAATCTATCTGCCCTTAAACTCCAGGGCTTGCAGTCTCCTTTTGTCTCCTTGTTGGTTTCTCAGAGGCAGCCTGGCATGGGGCTATTGCCCCTATCCCAGGCCTTCTGCCTCCCTTTCCGTCTCTGTTCCCGTTCCTTTATAGCTGGGTTTGCTTTCTTTATTGGTCTCAGTTGTGGGTCCATGTCTCCGTGATTGATAGTTCGGACAGCTCTGCAGGGTGTGATCAGCCTGATTGCTGGTAAGCAGGGAAGACTCTCCTCTCCCTTCTGCCTATGCTCAGTATGGGGTTTGTAAACTCAGTTACAGGTACATAAACTGAGAGAGGTTAAATGACTTGCTTGAGGCCATACAGTGATTCAGTGGAAGAGCAAGGATTAGAACTCGAGTCTTTGAGTTAAACACAATATTAATATTAAATGACTTAAACACAAAAATGTTGAGAACATTAAACCCATCAAACTAAGCCTGTGAGTAGGGAAAAAAGTGTCTGATTTAACATAAAGAGAAATAACTAGGTTAAAATGCCATGTACCTCAGCATCCCCTCCATCCCCCAGACTAATGTAGTGCTGTACAGGCTGGGATACACTGGGGAGATGTATAATACATATACTCCTTTGGGTATGGGATATAGTACACTTTTCCACATACGTTCCTTGGGTCAAATCCTGCTTTCATTTAAACCTGTGCAGCCCTATGGTGGCAGTGGTGTAACTAAGGGAAGAATTTGACCTTGTGGGAATAAAATTTGTGGTAGGAAGGATGTGGAGGCTCTCAGTGAATAAGGTATTTTAGCATTGTTATTTATTTAACAACAATTTACAAGACACAAATACTGTAAAACAGTGCCAGCCCAGAGGAATTAAGGGTATGTCTACGCTACATTTTAAAGCCCACAGCAGCGAGTCTCAGAGCCTGAGTCTACAGACTCAGACTTGCGGGGCTCATGCTATGGTGCTAAAAACAGATGTTCGGGTTTGTGTTGGAGCTTGGGCTCTGAAGTCCAGGAAGTGGGGCGGGCTGCAGCATCAACACTGCTATTTTTAGCACTGTTGCATGAGCCCTGCAAGCCCAAGTCCGTAGAACCAGGCTCTGAAAGTCATTGCCACAGGTTTTAAAATGCAGTGTAGATGTATTCTGAGAGTCTTAGAGATAGGCAAAGACAGACCAGACAAACAGGAGATCGATAGAGATGTTGACTTAGCGCATGACTCTCTTTCTCTCTCTCTCTCCCCCCCCCCCCCCATCTAATGTTGATGTGGAGATGGTAGTTGACTATTGCAGGCTACTGTGTGTTGGTAGGGCAGAAGAAATGAGCCTTCAGGAGGGTTTTGATTTCAGAGCAGTAGGGAGCCTCCCTCCATTCCATACCCATCTTTTGTCGCTATAAGATAACTGTCTCGCTATAAGGTATAAGCTATAAGGTAAAGCTCGAATGTGTTTTATCTGTGTGCTTCATCCAGCTCTTATGCAAATACAGCACTAAGCAGGGAGTATGGATCTCTGAAAAAGTGCGCATTAGACAGCAGATGTATTCATAAAACACAGTAGCAGAGTAGATCAGTTGTAACTCGGCAGGTTTGAGCCCTCTGAGTGGATCAAACCAATCTTGTTTTTCTAAACAAAAGCTAATAGCTAGATACTAAGATTTTCCCTATTTACCAAAGTAATCTTAAACCCATCCAGGCATTAGCTATATGGAATGAAGAAGACAGATGGGAGTCCCTAACACAAATTGTAATTGCTCTATTTGGACCTCTTTGCTTTTCCTTTGCAGAAGGGTCTAAATCCCACAAAGGAGGGGCTCACAAATAGAAGAGGTGGCTGCAAAGTTTCCTTCCCCACCATCTTCCATAAACTAACAACCACTATTGGGGCTCTGCTTAGCAAGGCCATGGGAGAGGGTGAAGTCAGGAGACCAGCCATTTTATGGGCCTGTTCCCTTGTAATTGCAATGCAATATATTGAATGATACCCAAAGCATTGTAGGTTACTGCTCCTCAATAGGTACTGGTGACTCTCAGAGATCACACTAGGGCGTGGAAGAAGGAAAATATCTCACCACTGGCCTGGGTAGTCATTAGCCAAAACGTGGTACCTTTGTGACGTAGTTAGGGTGACCAGATTCGGGAACCTAAAAATTGGGACTTGTCCGGGGGGGGGACCCCTCCCGCCAGACTTGTTGAGTAAAACAAAAAAATGGAAGAAGCCCAATATCGGGACAAAAGGCGTCGGTTGGGATGCGGGACAAAAGATGAAAAATCGGGACGGTCCTGATTTTATCGGGACGTCTGGCCACGCTAGACGTTGTCACCCTAGACCTAGATGTTACATAATTGTAAATATTCTCAATGTATGTACTGTTAGATAAGTCATATGTTTCTGTTTCTGTCTGAATAACGTATGCCCCTTACCCCACAAAAGATAACAAAGATAGATTAAAATTAGATTTTGATTTCAAATAAAAACTTCCCCCCATTCACTTGGCCATAGCCATGACTGCTGAAAAGAGAACCCAAAGCCATGCTTTGGAGTGTATCTCATTATGTGGTAATACAAATATGCTCCACATTGTCTGCACACTTTTGTTTTTTTATTCCAAAGCCTGTGTTTGAGCCCTCTGAGTGAAAAAGCTTGAAAAGAAATTGTTCGTCTGTTCAACAGAACTGTTCAACATTTTTACCTTGCTGCTGTTTTTGGGGTGTTGTGAAAATGGCTGTTTTCACTGACATAGCTTCTTGAACTGACAACAGTTTTTATTGGCAAATGCATTTTCTCATGTTGTTAAACAAAATATGGTGAGTTGTGTATCATGGTGAAAGGCGAAGGAAATTAAGAACAAAGGGCAATTTGAATTTACTGTGTTTTGTATTCTTAAGAGAAATCTTATGCCTGAGATGAGCAGTGTCTACCATCACATGGGAAATTGATTTGAATTTGAAACAGGTAGGAAAGGTGTTGAATCTGACTTTGGGCTATTACAATGGGGTTCAGCATCAACTACCACCTCTAAGATCTTGACCCCAGAGACAGGCCTTCATGGGGTCCCAGGAAAGGAGTTACGGTATTATGCAGATGGTTGACCACCTCCCACCCCCAAGGAAGAGAGGTGAAATCTGTACTGTGAAGAACCCTTCTGTGTATTGGGGAGGGAGAGGAATGTCATGATCTGACCCTCATTTTTTATTTAGATTTCACTTAGTTCCCACACTAGTTCTGTGTGAGGTTACATGGGAGTTGGAGCCACTGAATTCAGTAAAAAGAAAATAAGAAATAAATAAATACTTGTGGCACCTTAGAGACTAACACATTTATTTCAGCATAAGCTTTCGTGGGTTAGAACCCACTTCATACAGACTAACTACTACACTGTAACTGAATTCAGTGGGAGTTTTCCTGAGAAGACCTCTGGATTTGGCCCTTCATAAGTAGATTTTAGGAGGAAAATGAGTATTTTTTTTTTAGACATTATCCATCATCTGTTGCATATAATACTTCAAATCATAGCCATTGTTCTGATACCTATTCCTAATTTTATTGTGCTCTGCTCAATTAAATTTTTCAGTTCACTTGTTAATCATGCATGACTAAGAAAAAATGAAACCGTGTTTTGTTGAAGCTTTATTAGCTAGCACCTCAAATTCCCTAAGTGCCTACTTTCCTTGGTTCTTTTGGGGAATGGGGATGGAGAGGAAAAGGGTACAGATTTTGGCCATCTTTTTTATTATATTATCGGTTCTTTTAAAAATAGGCATTGGGTGCACTTCTACTTTTTCCCTAAGGAAGGGGGAAAGACAGTGTTTTACAATTATGTTTTCATCAGTAATTTGTCTTCTCGTTGATTCATGGAAATTTTAAAATATTGCCACCTAAGCTTTCCCGAGACACTTCCATTTCTGTTCCTGATGCTACAGATTAGTGAACAATAAGTTATTTTCCTTGGTCAGTCTGCTTTTTACCTTTGAGATACATTTTGTATTTTACAGCATATTATTTGTAGCTGGATATTGTATAATAACAACAATAGATTGATGCC
Organism: Chelydra serpentina; assembly: GCA_037349315.1. Classification (NCBI taxonomy): domain Eukaryota; kingdom Metazoa; phylum Chordata; order Testudines; family Chelydridae; genus Chelydra; species Chelydra serpentina. The sequence goes on from JBAIAC010000048.1 coordinate 27,752,928, forward strand.
TAGATTCAGGCTTCTTAATCACAGTTATAAACTCCTGTTAGTGTAAGTGCTGCTATTTATTCTTTTCTTAATAGTCTTTCCTGCTGTATTACAGAAGATGTAATTCTGCAGTCCAGAGCAGGATAAAAACTTCAGTTGAATTCAAGGGGCGTTTCAGGGCCTTATTGCCTTGTCTTTAAAATGAAGCATTCCCCCACTTGGCTACCATTTATCAGTTCAGACAAGACAGAAAATATTGATATTTTTGTTCCTTTTTTTCTTCTTATTCAAATTTGAGGCCAAATCCTGCAGTCCTTAGGCGAAACTCCCTTTTATCAGGCCTATACTCGAGCAATATAAGTTGTTTGGCACTATTTCCCAAAATGAAAACAGATTGCAAAACCATAATAAATGTTGCAAAAATATGACAGAACTAATAATTTCCATGAAATTGCATCTCCTCCAATTTTAATGTAATAGTTTGGGAAAGCATAAATGACAGATTTTGACTCTTATGTTGGTAAAAGCTAATAATTGCTGTTAAAGATGATGTTTGAAAATTAAGAAAAAATACTGTTAAAAAAATGCTTATAAGTCCAAGCTTGATCTTTTGGTTGATTTTATAAACCCAAATCTGTTGCAATACACATGGGGACAGTAATGTTAAACTGCTTCAGATAAGAAATAGCGTAAATATTAGTGGTGGCCAGTTTATTCAGCTAAAACAGGATAACATTCATTTCAGATTATTGACTCTGCCCTTTGCTATGGTGACTAGATAGTAAGTGTTAAAAGTAGGGACACTTTTTTTTCAGGGGTGGGATGGGCGGGAATATTTGCGTATATAAGACAGAGCCCCTAATATCGGGACAATCACGATGTTATCAGGACATATAGTCACGGTAGCTCTTGCTTCCAGGGAATTTAAGATGAGTTTTTCCATTAACTTCAGTGAGAGCAGGATTAAAGCTTTAATGGAGTACAACATAAGGATCAGAAAATATTCTTAGACTGAATTACTCATGGCAGTAATGTTTGTTTTTTTTCTAATACTGCTCTACTGTATTTTCAACTTACTGATCTTCCAAATCGATTGTCTCACATTTGAGAAGATTTTTAACATGCAGTTATCCTGCTCATTAGATTAAGAGGCTTTTAAAATTTTAAACTCTGTTAATAAAATGTCATTTTAGTAATTAGTTTTGAAAACCATTTGACCTTAATCAGAATGAACGTAGACTGTAAAAATCATCACAGATTCCCTTCCTTGAACTTTTCACAATGCTGAAAAATGACTGAGGGAAATAAGGAAGATCCAGTTACTGTACCTTGTTTGTACAGCTGTACTTCATTGAGTGAAGACTTGTGTTACACACAGTTTGTGATAGGAAGTAAATGCTTTTAAAACAACTAAGACGACAGGTTTTTAACCTCCACCTTTTTAGATTTTTTGTTCACTCATTTAGCTTCTGTTGAGGCCTTGAGAAGCATTTCAAATACAAATTATTACACAGTATTGAAGTTCACCTGAATAATTCATCTCTGAGTGAGCTCATTAAGGCAGCATGCATTAAGATTCCCCCCTCCCCCCACCCCGGCCCCAAAGATGACAAATGTTAGATAGAGTGCACACTTGTTACTTTAGGAGAGGAGACATTTAAGGAATAAAGTTTTCTCAGATTGAGTGTTAAATATTTTTTGTGAGAGGTAGTTTAAATTACAGTTTCAAGACAACTATCATAAGGATTTTCAAAGGCTTAGAGGACAGTCAGAAATGATGAAGTTGCCTTATAAATTACTAACTTGTCACAGTTCATTAGATACAGAAATTCTAATTTCTAGTGTACAAGGCACTCTGTTATTTGTCTAGTCCCTTGAAATGATGAAGACACCTTGAGATTCATTAAGGTGTTTGATTTGGCAGCCATTTACTTTACAACTATGTGTTAATCATCAGTCCTGAACCATTTGACATAGTTTTGGCACTAGATAATTTCAAGCATTTGAATACACTTTGTAAGATCACTTTTGTGGATGGGATCCCAATATCTGCCAAAGGCAGTTTCCTAATTGTTCCAGTGAAACCTTGCCATTAGTGGGGAGGGTTTAACTGGCTGTCAGCCAATCAATTTTCAAATTCTGTATCAGCTGAGACTTTATGTAAATTTCACCCCTTTAAACATATGTGACCTTTAATTTAGTTGCAAGCTAAAAAGGCACTTTATGGGGCTGCATTAACCACCCACCTTCTCATTATAGTGTAATTAAGACCTTCCTCGCAGCCTCTTGCTATACATCTGATGGCCATGAAAGATTTTGGCTTTCCTTTCTGCTTGATAACCTGCCGCTTAAGACTGTCCAACATCTTTAGATTTTCAAAGTTTCATAGCAACAAGGCCACCCAGAGTGGTACTTAAAAAAAATGCCTTGGTGAACAGTTAGTGTTTCTCTATATTGCTCTAAAACATGCAGCAAATCAAGAGTGTCATACCTTTGGGGCATGTGGCCAACACTAGCCTCACCCTAGCCTCACCATGAAACAGTGCCCCAGTCAATATCTTTTGACTGAATCCAAAGTTCCCAGACAGTAATACCTGAATGCTTTGTTTTTCCATTTCTTGTTAATAGGCAGACAGTGGTCATGTCCTTGTGTGTGAGTTTCCAGGTGGGCTTGAAGAGTGAAGTGTCCCAGAAAGCCTTTTAACAGCTACTATTTAAATTGTTTCTTTACTCATCAAGCACTAAAACATTTTCAGTATCCATGTCTGAAGGAAACCTGAAGTATGGTACTTGAGCACACAAATGCAAAACAAATGAATGCACACCAAATTCTGGTCTCCTTGAAATCAATGGCAAAATTCCTCATGGAAATATAATTTAACGAAGGCTGCTGTCCCCTGACCCTTCATCTCACATTTTCTACTTTCTTTTGTAACTCCATTCTTCTGCTCCCTCAGCAAGTAGATTACACCCACTTGTGTCCACTTACCAATGTTTAACCTACACCATTCTCTTCATCACCTCTAAATTTAGCTCTGAAGGTGAGTTTTTATGACCTGCCATATTATGATAAAATAGCAAAGTGTAAATTTTGGAATCACTTGCTTGTAGTTTTAAAAAAAAGTCAAGGGAGACGAATGTGGCTTTGTTCTTTCTTTCATGCCTCATTAGAAATTATGTGTTTTGCAGAGGTTAATATATTGTGGGCAGCACACCAAGTACATCATAGTTCTGAAGCTTATAACTTATCCACAGCACTGAGACAATCTGTACTGCAGAGATACGCTTCTTGGGTAAGTTATGCAAAATGCAATAATATAATTTAACTTTATTAAAAATCACTGCTATTTAAAATGACAACTATTTAATTATGTCTGAAGAAAAACAAAATATAAGTAAAGAAAATGTTAGACAAAGAAAAGCACAGCGCAGAAAGGTAATTTGAGGCATCCTGAGAATTATGCGAATCGAAAAAGGTACGCTTACACCTGCATTGAGATGTGTGAAAAGGAGAAAGAAAGTCAATTTTGAAGAGGCCAGTTATAGTCCCAGGCTTTCACACATTCATAACCTTCTAAACATAATGGGGTATCTTTTTCTTCATAATGCCAGCATAGACACAGAGTAACAGAAATGAAGATAATGGAGTTACTCTGGATCTATGCTGGGGTAAATGAAGGCATGGGGAAGGCTGACAGGTACAGAGGAGCACATGGTTCGGACCGAGACATCCCTTAGGGGAGGATCTACTAATGGAGATTCTCTATGTCCTAGTAAGAAGGGGAGTATGAAAGATAAAACACAGGTAGGATCTGATGAGAAACAGTCACATGAAAAAAAGTCTCAATCAGTTACATCATGTAATGAGAGACCACTAAAAAGTGACCAGTTTTTAAAGTGCTTATATACCAATGCTAGAAGTCTAAATAATAAGATGGGTGAACTAGAGTGCCTAGTATTAAATTAGGATATTGATATAATAGGCATCACAGAAACCTGGTGGAATGAGGATAATCAGTGGTACACAGTAATACCAGGGTACAAAATGTATCGGAAGGACAGAACAGGTCATGCTGGTGGGGGGAGTGGCACTATATGTGAAAGAAAGCATAGAATCAAATGAAGAAAAAATCTTAAATGAGCCAAACTGTACCATAGAATCTCTATGGATAGTAATTCCATGCCTGATTAAGAAGAATATAGCAGTAGGGATATATTACCGACCACGTGACCAGGATGGTGATAGTGCCTGGGAAATGCTCAGGGAGTTTTGAGAAGCTATTAAAATAAAAAACTCAATAATGGGAATTTCAACTATCCCCATATTGACTGGGTACATATCACCTCATGACGGGATGCAGAGAGAAAGTTTCTTGACACCTTAAATGACTGCTTCTTGGAGCAGCTAGTCCTGGAACCCACAAGAGGAGAGGTAGTTCTTGATTTAGTTCTAAGTGGAGCACAGGATCAGGTCCAAGAGGTGAATATAGCTGGACCGCTTGGTAATAGTGACCATAATATAATAAAATTTAACGTTGTTCTGGCGGGGAAAACACCACAGCGGCCGAACACTGTAGCATTAATTTCAGAAAGGGGGACTACACAAAAATGAGGAGGTTAGTTAAACAGACATTAAAAGCTACAGCACCAAAAGTAAAATCCCTACAAGTTGCATGGAAACTTTTTAAAGACACCATAATAGGGGCTCAACTTAAATCATAGAATATCAGGGTTGGAAGGGACCTTAGGAGGTCATCTAGTCCAACCCCCTGCTTAAAGCAGGACCAATCCCCAATTTTTGCCCCAGATCCCCAAATAGCCCCCTCAAGGATTGAACTCACAACCCTGGGTTTAGTAGGCCAATGCTCAAACCACTGAGCTATCCCTCCCCCCGTTTTTGTATACCCCAAATTAAAAAAACATAGTAAGAGAACCAAAAAAGGAGCCACCATGGCTAAACAACAAAGTAAAAGAAGCAGTAAGAGGCCAAAAGGCATTCTTGAAAAAGTGGAAGTTAAATCCTAGTGAGGAAAATGGAAAGGAACATAAACTCTGGCAAATGAAGTGTAAAAATATAATTAGGAAGACCAAAAAAGAATTTGAAGTACAGCTAGACAAAGACTCAAAAAGTAATAGCAATTTTTTTTTAAGTATATCAGAAGCAGGAAGCCTGCTAAACAACCAGTGGGGCCACTGGACGATCAAGGTGCTAAAGGAGCACTCAAGGACGACAAGGCCATTGTAGAGAAACTGAATGAATTATTTGCATCAGTCTTCACGGTTGAGGATGTGAGGGATATTCCCAAACCTGAGCCATTCTTTTTAGGTGATAAATCTGAGGAACTGTCCCAGATTGAGGTGTCATTAGAGGAGGTTTTGGAACAAATTGATTAACTAAACAGTAATAAGTCACCAAAAGGTATTCACCCAAGAGTTCTGAAGGCTCTCAAATGTGAAATTGCAGGACTACTAACTGTAGTCTGTAATCTATCATTTAAATCAGCTTCTGTAATCAAATGACTGGAGGATAGCTAATGTGCTACAAATTTTTAAAAAGGGCTCCAGAGGTGACCCCGGCAATTATAGGCCAGTAAGCTTGACTTCAGTACCAGGCAAACTGGTTGAAACCATATTGTCAGACACATAGATGAACATAATTTATTGGCAATAGTCAACGTGGTTTTTGTAAAGGGAAATCATGCCTCACCAATCTATTAGAATTCTTTGAGGGGCTCAACAAGCATGTGGACAAGGGATCCAGTGGGTATAGTGTATTTAGATTTTCAGAAAGCCTTTGACAAGGTCCCTCACCAAAGGCTCTTAAGCAAAGTAAGCAGTGATGGGATAAGGGGGAAGGTTCTCTCATGGACTGGTAACTGGTTAAAAGATAGGAAACCAGGGTAGGAATACATGGTCAGCTTTCAGAATGGAGAGAGGTAAATATTAGTGTCCCCCAGGGGTCTGTATTGAGCCCAGTCCTATTTAACATATTCATAAATTATCTGGAAAAAGGGGTAAACCGTGAAGTGGCAACATTTGCAGATGATACAAAACTACTCAAGATAGTTAAGTCCCAGGCAGACTGCGAAGAGCTACAAAAGAATGTCTCAAAACTGGGTGACTGGGCAACAAAATGGCAGATGAAATTCAATGTTGATAAATGCAAAGTAATGCACATTGGAAAACATAATCCCAACTATACATATAAAATGATGGGGTCTAAATTAGCTCTGACCACTCAAGAAAGAGATTTTGGAGTCATTGTGGATAGTTCTCTGAAAACATCCACTCAATTTGCAGCGGCAGTCAAAAAAGCAAACAGAGTGTTAGAAATAATTAAGAAACGGATAGATAATAAGACAGAAAATATCATATTGCCTCTATATGAATCCATGGTTCGCCCACATCTTGAATACTGCGTGCAGATGTGGTCGCCCCATCTCAAAAAAGATGTATTGGAATTGGAAAAGGTTCAGAAAAGGGCAACAAAAATTATTAGGGATAAGGAACAGCTGCCGTATGAGGAGAGATTAATAAAACTGGGACTTTTCAGTTTGGAAAAGAGACGACTAAGTGGGGATATGATAGAGGTCTATAAAATAATGTATGTATATTAACTCAAACTTTTCCACTTCTGAAGACACTGTTTCTTAAACTACATGTTTGTTTGGGGGGAAATCACATGATATTTAGATACAATATCTATATATCTTTCTGTGAAGATGTTTTATTTCTAGAGCCAGTCAGAAAGTGGAAATTCCGTTCAGGAAATTTTGACATTTTGAAATTTCTTTTCCTTCTGAACTGAAGTGAAAATTCTAAATTTTTATGGAGTGGAAATTAGGAAAAAATATATTATATTGCAGCATTTTTATATACACATAAAGAAAATCACTGCATCGCGAACTGGATTTCACAGGTTGGCAAAACATGTATATATATACACACATGCACACACATACAAAAAAATGTCAATTATACTGAATACATTCATAGACATAAATACAGATTCCCATAATATACAGAGGAAAAGCAATGTAAAATATTCTACTACAGATAGATGTAATACTCTGGTGGAACAAATCCACAGCGCTTTGTTGAGTCAGCAACTGACCTGTGAGTTAATTACTTCTGGCCTAGAGTTTGTCCTCACGTACACAAATGTAAATCCAGACTAACTCCATTAACTTCAATGAAGTTAGTCTGGATTTACACTGATGTAACTGAGACCAAATCTGGCCTTTTGTTAATAATACATCTTCCAAACATATTAAATTCAGATAATCAATGGAATGTATTTTCACAACTTGATCCGGTCTTCTGGACACTCTTGCATTAGCACCACTTCATAGTTTTTTTTATTGTAGGCACCCATTCTCATTCTTTAATTGTCATAGTGTTGATTCATAAAATACTCCTCACAGCCTTGTAAGAGGGCACAAGATTTAGATGGACATTGGCCAGGAGCGGCGAACCACGGTCACTGGGAGCTGCGGGTGGCCGTGCAAATGTAAATAAAGGGTCTGGCGGCCCGCCAGCGGCTTGTCCTGATCTGCCGTGTGTGTAGACAGTCCCAAGGTTGATGCTGGCACCAGCTTTCAAACCAAATTACAAGGTATATTAGTCTGGAGCCATGGGAAATCAAGCTAAGAAGTAATGATCCTAGCTTGCCTTCTTTTACATAAGTACATAGCAAAAGATATATTTATATTAAAAAACAAAACAGAAAACCCTACACCCTACCAGAACAAGACACTCGGCTACTATTCAGGCTTCTCTTTCTGGGGAGAGGATGGGAGAACAAACACTAAGTGACAAATGCATTGTCAAGTTGCGTAATGCACCACTGGCAGGCAGTCAGATACCACGGTGATGTACGTGATATAAAAAGTTATATAGATTAGAATAGACCTAGTTAACATCATGGTGTGCATTGCTCTTTCACGTCTGAGAAAGGCAAATAGAGATTTAATGTTTGTCTTGTAGGAGATTGTGTAAAAGCAAGGGTGAAAATTATCTCTTTCTGAAGCATAGCCATCACTTGAACACAAGTTTTGTAAATATCCATGCTCCAGGAACCCCATGCTAATTCTTAAAGGACTACCATTTTCTGAAGTGCCTACATGACGAAGAATCGTGTGTGTGTGTGTGTGTGTGTGCTTTTTTAACATAATCTAGTGAAGGGTTATTGTCAATCTCTAAGTAATATCTGATGTCTCTGAGCATATGCAGTTGAAGGCAGTTTGACATCTCATTTTGTTGAAGCATATGAAGAGGCGTGTGAGAATGTTGTGGTGGATAGTGTGGGATTGTGGGACTGTTCTGCTGCCAGCTCAGTATGTGTTTTAAGTTAAACATTATAAGATAAATCTGTATATTAATCTGGGTTGAGTGTGTTGTGTGGGTTGTGTGCAGGCTGATTAAAAAGATATGATGGGAAAGAGACGAGAAAGACATACTTTAAGTGCAAGCAGTGGTGTGAAACATATTCTTGAACTTTGAATCAAATGCCTATAACTTTTTCATGAGTGTAGGAAACATTTGTGTTAGTCCAGTGGGTTTGAAGTAAAGAAGCAGATCTCTTCTTAAGCTGAGATGGTCTTGAAGCTTGCCCTGAGAAGAAGACCTGGAAAAATGGTCCAGGGCCTTTGGCAGAAGCACAGATTTTAGGAACAAAATCCTCTGTTTCTTCTGTATGGGAGGAGTTTTCACCCCTCCCCACATCAGACACTTCTGCCGGTGACCCTTACAAAAACATTCTTTACTGAATACAGCTTAAATTGCAAAGAAGCATAAGAAACGTGCCGTGTTGTCAATCTTAAATTTACCTATAGATTTATGTAAAGATTTTTCCTAGCTCACTACTTACAACAGAAATCCATATACTCATCATAGAGGGAGTTCAGAGTAGACTCATAAATATGAAGATGATCCTTAATTCCTCTCCACATCATCTATAAATACCACTAAATTACCCATGCTTCCTTCAGGCAAAAGGAGATAATTAAACATGCCATTAGAATGATACAGTTGATTGCACCACTGTCATTGCACTGGACTCACCTAAACTTTGCCTGCATGCTGCTCCTCCTCTGACCTTTGCATAAGGTGTCTTTTGAGAAGTTACATGTATAAAAGGCCATAATTCTGAGCTGATTTATACCGTGTGTAACCTCTTGCATGGAGTGTGAAATATTACCGAACATGGCCTAAAGAATCCAACTCCTCTGTAAAAATGCCACCTCTAGCCCCCTTTTATTTATTTTTAAGAAGATGGGTTCTTAAAAGTGCATAAAGTAAACAGGTCAAAGAAATCAATGAAAGCGAGAAAGTCACCTGGGAAAAAGTGCATGGTGTTTTGCAAACACAAGGTTATGTATTCAGAAAGACCCAAACAGTGGAACTTCGGATTTTAATTCTGCTCTGTTTTACAGTGAAATATTTTCATTTTGTTTTCATTCAATAAAATGTTTGTGACAAAATCTCAGCCTTTGAGGATCAGAGTGATTATAACAAAATTGCAGATTGTCTTTTTTTCTGATGTTCTAACCATTTCTATGGTTTAATTATGCAGGAGCATAACATGAGGCTGCTTACATGAGCGCATATAGTGACTAACAAAGTAGAAACATTTCTGTTGCTTGGAGGAGCAATGAAACAAAGCAGCGGAGAATCATCAGATGTGGCCTTTGTATTTATTGCTGTAGTTCAAGAAAGTGTGCATTTTTAGAAGGACGTTATTGTATCAGCTATGTGCAAAACAGGCGCCTTTTAGTCTATTTATTTCCTGTTGGAAATTATCTCCTAAGACATTGAACGCTATATAAATGCCTTCTTTAACTTGATGGTACCAAGACAGTCTGAGTTCAGGATTCTTATTACCTCTCTCAGCTGCTGCTTGTGGTGCTCCAACCATGAGTTTTGTAAAATGGCTTACAGGAGTCTGACAATGGACTTCGGCAGTTCTCCCACATATTGCATGGTTCATATTTTTAACAGTGAGGGTAACTGACCATTGGGACAGTTTACAAAGGGTTGTGTTGGATTCTCTGTCACTGGCAACTTTAAAATCAAGTTTGGATCTTGCCTGCCTGCCCTTAGTATGAAGCCATCTTGTCCGTGCCTGCTGTGTGGGTCAGCTCCCTGAATCTCCCGGCCTTTGGCATCACAGGCACTACATTCTAGGCCTCCACTGGCTTCATTCTCTCTGTACAGGTAGCGATAGACACAATCCAAGCCCTGAATACTTGGAGCATTCCCTGTAATGTCCCGCTCTTCCACTGAACACTCTCAAAATTACCAGGCACCTGCTGTTCCCAAAGGCACAGTACACACCAGCTTGCAAGATTCAGCTCAGGACCATCACTTTATTTAACACCACAGCACCTAGATGTAGTCGTATTGAAAACAAGAATAAGTTTATTTCCAAAGAAATACAAAACAAATTCACAGCATACTCTCTACAGACTAAACTTAACTAACTAGTTACTATCTTGTCTAAAGAAACTTATTTCACCCAAAGTTCTCTAGCATTTTCAACCAAGCCTGGTTGAGACCCTTTTTCATGAAGCAAATTCACTGGCCTTTTACTTCCTCAGTGCAAGATGCAAGGGTGACTCCTCTGTCCCACCAAATTATACTCAAACAAGCCTGTGATGTACACCTCCAGATAGGGTTCTCTCCCACTCCCTCCCTCTGCTTTTCTCTTTCTATTAGTTTCTTTCTGAAGTCTTCAAGCCCTTATTTTCATTTCAGACTAGTGATAGGAGACCCACTGGGAATGAGACAATACTCAATTAACATGTAAGCAGTTAAATGGCTAAACATCTCTTTCCTGACAGAAAACCTGTTTTTCACCTTTACTGGTTAGTACCTTGACAGACTTTAAGAGCATATTTTCAGTATATACACATAATTCCTTACACAACATCCGTACATGTGTTTCACAATGATTTTGATGACAAGTGTGACACCGGCTTTCATATGAGACCTCATGTGATATTCTTTGATGAATCAGAATGTACATAACAGACTCAGGAGATACCTGTAACTCCTCTGCACCCCCTGTCAGTTAGCATTAATTGGTTCTTAGGTCACAGATATGCTCTAGGAAGTTATTTCAGGGAAGTTTTATGGCCTGTGTTATTCAGGAGGTTAAACTAGATGATCACACTGGTCCCTTTTGACTTCAGAATCTATGCATAGGGAGCCTTTTTGTCTTGCCACCAAAAGTCTCTCACCTATGCACTTATCCATTCCCCCATTTTTTTCTGAGACACATCTCCTGGGTTTTATTTTGTCTAGAAAAACTTCTTCCCTAAGGAGGATCGATTACTCCACGTGGCTGTTGTTTCATACTATGTCAAGTGAAAAAAACAGTGAGGTAAACCCTATTTGCAAGAAAGGAAGACTATGAACTTTTTGGGGGTGTGAGAGTCCCAGAGTTCTCACTTTAAAGAGCTATTTGAACACCTAATTATGAAAACTAACATGAGATTATTCTCAATAGTATCTTTCCTAGGTAGGCAAGTTGAGTTCATGGCAGTATGACAAAGAGAGTAGGATATTTAAGATCAGCAAATACCAAAAACATGACAGCTGTTTTAGTTCTAGCACATTTTTATCATCGTTAGAGTCAGGAAAATATAGTACTTAATGTCAAATATATGCTTATAGGAGTATTGTCTAGTGATCAGAATAAGAATTTAGGAATCAGAATTTCTGGATTCTCTTAATACCACTGCCACTTTTATGCTTGTTGTATGACCTTTGACAAGTCATTTATGTAAACATTTTGTGTCTCACTTTACTACTGTTAGGAGTAATATAATAGTAATTATTACTATCCATTATTTTTCTATAATATATATCTCACAGAGGTGTTGTAAGGTTCAGTTAATGTTTGTAAAGTCCTTTGAGATCTCAGATGATATATAATTGAAAGTTGTATGAAAAATTTTGAACCATAAACATATGTATATTTTCTCTTTCATATTTCAGGTTTTCTACTTGCCTATGGCTCTTTTTATTCCTCCATCAGTATATGCTGTTCATCTCCAGCTTAATCTCCTTTACCAGTTTTGGATACACACAGAGGTAAATCAGGTTTTTAAGCCATACCTAAACAGTTTGCCTGGAGCAGTGTCCTGGAAATCCACTAGCAGCTGATTTATTGTGTAAGAAAAATCTTTGTCTGACTTCTTTAAGGAGAAACATGTGTTCATTTTTATTTCTTTTTCAGAATATATATTGCAAAGTTTATAAGAAGCAATGAGGCCAGTTGGTCCCAATTAGATTTTTTTTAAAAAAGTAACTGTAAAGAATCAAAACTTTTTACTATTTTAATACTATATTTTCCTATCTTGCAGCTTATTAAATATTTGTGGCTGATATTGAAACTGATTTCATTTCTAAGATACATATTTCAGTAAAAACAGTTAGAAAAACAATACTGCTTAAATATTTAGTTTTGATTTGAAGGTCAGATACTGCCTTTCTCAGATCGCATCTAAATTCCCAAATAAAAACACATTCTGCGATTGTCTGATCACCATGTTTGTGTGAGTGCACTTGCATGTATATTCACATGCACACGTTCGTGTGAACTATAGCTATGTTTTTTACGTACTTGGAAAAGCAATAACCCACTGTAATTAGTAAGTAGATTCCCTCACTTCTCAGGTGGTTGAAATGGTCCTGGCTTTAAGCCTTCTCCATCACACTACACCCTAGATGTCTATGGCAATCCTATGTCACATATGTGTAGCACACTGCCCTGTTGAGCTGTTGATTGTCTCTGCCATCACTAACTTCACTTCTTTCATTATGCTGCCTTTTGTTGTGCCGTTGTCACTCAGGTTTGGCAATGTGTCAGGATCATGTGTAGGATTAACATTAGACTATGTTAACTTGAAGTTCATGGGATGGGCCATTGGTAAGTTGTTGCTGTTACATTGTCAGTGAAAGAATGTGATATACTACTTCCCTGCTGATGGTTGCCATCACTTCTATGTGGCAAAAGCATTCTGCAAAGTGCCAGCATTCCATAGAACTGTATTAGTCACATGTCTCAGTACTTGTGGTGTATTTTGTTTCTTAAGCACTTAAAGTGAAATTGAGAGGTCTGTGCATCACTTAAGTCCCACTAAGCCCTTAAACCCTTAATAGGATTTAAGAGGGATTTATATGGTGCATTGGCCTTGTGTTAGTGCTCTGCACAGGAGTGAATTTCTCTCTTAATTAATAATTAGACCCCTTATTAGTAGATTATTGAGACAGTAGAAAATTAGTTCTTTGGAATGATCAAGTTCTTTGTTTAAATACTTGGATCTGTTTAATGTATATATTATTAATAGTATTAATAATAATAATAAAAATAATAATTAATAACATGTATTGCGTTTAGTATCAGCTTTGTTCACAGCCCTGTTATGCTAGGCAATAGACAAAAACAGTCCCTTGCCTGAAGACCTTAACAGACAAGACAGAAAAAGGGAGGGGAAAATGGAGTAACCAATGGACTATTGTCTCCTTCATTTATAACTATGACGATATTGTTAAGATGTTGCTGTAATTGCTGTGAACACGCACTAAGGTGCTATTTCTCTGAGTCTTGGGGTGCTCTGAATTCTCCCTGACATTGACCAGAGCTGAGGGACCTCTATATGTCTATGCTTGTTTGTGCTAGAGAACTTTAGTCTTGCAAAACCCTTATGATGCCAGTTACACCCACAGAATTACTACCAGACGTGCAGAGGTGTTCAGCCATTGTTGGTACTGCACTGAGCAAAGCTAAATATGGTGTCAGCCACTGCTGTGTCCGTCTGCACCATTGCAGTGCTAGTCTAGAGAACAAGGACAAGGGTGGCAGCTGCAACAGTTCAGCTGGTTCTACTGTTGCTATATTACAATGCCGTGCCTATCTCTGGATCCTCGTGAAGAAACAAAAAAAGAGAAGTATTTTGTGTATTTTGAAAAACAAGAAACTTTACAGGAAAAACATTTAACAAACCATCCCCCCAAATAAAGAACAATGTGCTCCCTTTCTCAAGCACTGACACCCAGTGCCAGTGCTCATTATAATATGTTCCTGGGTGCCAGGACTACATTTGATTGGAGGAAGAGGAATGACCTAGGCAGCCTCTGCAGAGACAATATGAAGGTGTGACAGGCATCTTTGTGTCTGAGAAACTGGGGATTGAACCAGGGATCTCCAGAGCCGAAAGCATGAGCTGCTATGGCTTGAACTAAAAGTCCAAGGCTCTCCACGTGAAGCTCTGGAGCAGATTTGTATTTTCTGAGGCTCAGGCATGGAGTGGGGAGATCTGTAACACACACACACCAGTGGGTTGCAAAGGCAGAGTACTTGGAGTTACATGCATGTATCTTCAGCCAGAGCAGACATAACTGGAAACAATATTGGATTAAACCACTGGGGCTGGCAGCCAGTTACAAACAATTAGGAAGGAAATTGTAGCCAATAATTTGTTAAACTATTTGCATTTTACCTGCTATATTGAATTATGTGACAACTGTTATAATAGACTTAACTAGTGATAAATATTTACTATTAGAGCTGATTTATTTTTATATTTTTAATTTTTGTTATATTTTCTACATAATTTTCATGAATCTTCATGAAAAATTGTTGGCTTTTTTTTTACCCATTCTAATTATCTTACATAGAATATAATTTTATGAGAAGATTTATTATATAATATGAATTTAGTTGCTGATACTGTAATAAGAACAGCCATGTGTGTCCTTGCAGAGCCCCATCTCATGGTTTTGCATCTGAATGCAAAGCCTAATGAGAGTACAGGCCTCTCATTACAAAGTGAGGGCCTAATATTGTTGCCACCTATGGTTCTATAAAGCACCTGCTCCAAGTAGCCGTACTGGGAACTGTGGGATAAGTAATCCCCAGGCAGTTCTACTGTCGCGGTTGGAAGGAGTCCGGTGTGGAGTCACATGTACACATGAAACTACAGGACTAGTGTACTCTTAATACACCATTGCTGTTCCACCAGTGCAAATTGTAACAATTCAGTTCTTCCATGTAGAGCACTTCCCTACCAAGTCCGAAGTTTGCTTTAAAGACATTATGCATAAATATCTGCAAAGACAGGATTAAGTCCTAAGTAGACACGGACAAAAATACTATGAAATCTTAATTTTAAAATTCTTGTTCATACACATTAACTGTTTCTCCTTAAGAAAAACAAAATATCTGTTGATACTGTTTTGTTCCACAATTTTGAAAGATTAGTTTAGGTTATGGACTAAATATTAGTATAGGTTGTCCATTAAAGACAAACAATTTTATCTTTAGTCAAACAAACAAACAAAACTGAAATGATTTTTGAGTAATAGGAGAGAGGAAGGAAACTCTGATGGAGGGTTTTTTTATAACTTACAAAGAATTAAGTGTTTATTTTCAAAATCAGTAATTTAAAAAAAATAGAGAAGAGATCCTTTGCACTGAGACTTTGTATGCCACGTTTCAGTCTGCAGCAAATGTTTATAGCTGAAGTACAAACTCCAACCCTTCCCCAAACTTGAACTTAGTGTTTCCATTATTACATCACATGATAAATGAGGTTGCTTTCAACATCATAACTTTCAACTTTCTCCTTATCTGTAGTACTAGTTTCTGTCCAGCTTTTCCACCAGAAGAGCAATCAGGATCTATTTTATTTTAAATCACACAGCTCATGTATTTCTGTGAAACAACATACAAAGTCCCGAGGGTTAAAAGTGTCCACTCTTTGCATCCCAATTGGATTAGCTCAGCCCTCAGATTTCCTGTCCATATTCCTCCAACCTAGTAGGTAGGCACTTACATTTGACCTTTTATGTAAAATACCTACAGTTTTTTAAGCATTATAAATCTGAAGACTATACTAAACTGTTCTGCTAGTTACAGTAAAAGAAACCCTCATACCAAAATCATAATCATTATTACAATGAATAAAGGATTCCTGCTGTTTTTAAAGAAAGGGTGCAGGTGTTGCAGTGACAGAAATGGAGGTAATTTTATTCAGATGTTGCGCTGTGACAGATGTGAACTATATATTTATATTCAATTGTGTACTTCCATTACAAGAATCTCTTTTTGGAGGGTTATCTCTATTGCAAGGTTAAATCACATACGCGTGCTTGTCTGAAATGCTATCAGAAAGTCCCTAAAGAAGCCCTTTGTAAATAGATAGATGGCACTCACATTCCTAGGATTCTGAAATAAATCTCATAATAGTGTGTCTAAACCAGTATTCATTAGCTGATGTTAAAGACAAATGCTGAAAGAATGAAAATACATTTTTGTAATGCTGCATAAGATTAGGTAAAATGAGTTAAGAAAAAGAAAAGGGCCCAATTTAGCTCCTTTTAAGACCAATGGAGAAACTCATTCAGTAGGACTAAAATTCATTCCTTAATGAATTGGTAGAAATGCCTATCCAATTAAACCATTCCCACCTGAAACTAAGAGAGTAAAATGAAATTACCTTAGTCCAAAAGCATTAAAATACAACTTTTCAATAGCCACAAAATGTTTCTGTCCAGCTACTAAGAGACAGAAATATTTTATTTCAGTTTATTTTCACAGGTGATTCAGAAGGTTCACATTAAACTATATCCTTCCATTTTGCCTTTAATTGAGCCAATAAATTAGTCCTGTTTATAACCTGACTGTGGAATGCAGAAGCTAGTTTCTGTGGGTTTAGCTGTAACTCCATGGATGTCAAATGGTATTTGGAAAGTAGCAACTGAACTAATCCCTGTTAATAGTAATTGTGGTGACACGTTATTCTTTGCCTGTTTGATCTTTGACATGCATTAGTTTCTGCTTAATTTGCTAATTTGAGGAAAGATTGTGAGTTGCTCCACACAGCCAGGCATGGAAGTAAAATTGCCTAAGGCATCTCTTAGTCCTCTGTGCTGTCTTCTTGCGTCATTGGTCTGCATGAGGAGGGAAATGAAAGCTTATGGGACCATTGCTACTAGCTTCAGGTGGGGGGAGAGAGGCCCACGCATGGCAAGGGTCTTGACTCTGCCCTGTGCCAGCTGCCATGGAAGGAATGTAATCTGCTACTGGTATTTGCCAGTAGTAAATTAATAGAGAGATGGTTAAGCGGAACAAATATTTAATAATGGGCTCATCAGTCTAGCAGAGACAAGTCTAACACAATCCAATGGCTGGAAGTTGAAGCTAGACATATTCAGAATGGAAATAACAGAGAGAGTAATTAACCATTGGAACAATTTACAATGGGTAATGGTGGATTCTCCATCATTGACAATTTTTAAATCAAGATTGGATGTTTTTGTAAATGATGTGATGCAGAAATTATTTTGAGGAAGTTCTATGGCCTGTGTTATACAGGAGGCTAGACAAGGTGATCACAGTACTCCCTTCTGGCCATGGAATCTGTGAATCAATTAATGACTTCCTGCCTTGGAGCTGGGGGGGGGGGAGCAGGGAAGGAGCTGTGACTGTAAGACCCTTGCACACAAGTCCTCAGAGTGGCAGATGAGTCTAGGGTTGTTCAACACTGATGATTACAAATGTGATCGTAGACTGATAGAAATTAGAAATGGACTTATCAGTAGGGCTAGTTGAAATTTTTCTGTCAAAACTGTTTTTCACAGGAAAATTGACCAATCAGTTTTATTTTGGGAAAAGTATTTGCTTTCTGCACAAAATTTTGCCTTTTGTTGAAAAAACGAATACCTGAAAACTGAACTCTTTCAGCCCCAAATTGAAATATTTAGGTCAAAAAACAAAATGTTTTGATTTGGAAATGCTGCTGCAGTGCTTCATGGGAGTTGTAGTTGAGGTACCTTTTGTTCCCATTGTCCCTGAAGGGCCACACCACCCAACTGAACTATATCTCTTATGATGCACCATTGCCAGGGACTCCCATGAAGCACGACCTCTCCTCTCCAAGAGGGGGGAGACCATGGTGCTTTACGGGAAATGCAGTTCAGCCAGGGCTTGTAGAGGAGAATGGGAGCATGAAGCACCTAAATTATAACTCCCATAAAGCATCACAAGGGCATTTCCAAATTGAAATATTTTGTATTTTGCTGATATTTTTCAGTATTCTAATTTGTGCTGTAAAACTGAATTTTTTTCAGGTCATCTAGGCCACCTGCCTGGCACTGTAACATTGTTTTCTACAGTATGTCTTCTAGTCCTTTTTTATTCTCCAGGGGACAAATTGTAACCCATGTGCTCTATTTGGGCAGAGAGGAGATGGTGCGCTAAGGCAGGGCCTTTAGGCATGTTCTGCGTGTGCTAATGTGTATGCCTCTTGAGTAACTCCAGCCCCATGTCTCATGCTGATTATCCTAACTCTGAATAGGACATAACTTGTTTGAGTAGAGGTGCATAGCTGTGGCGAAATCCTAAAGTTCTTGCATGAGTAAACTCTCATTTGAGTCTGAAATGAAAAGAAACTGAGGGCCAGATTCAGGAATGCTTTCTTACAGTACTAAATCCAAAATAAATTACAATATATGGTGTCAACAACCCCCCAAATCATAAGTAAAACACACACTGCTAGGTAAAGGAAGTACAATATTATACCAAACAACCCAGTAGTTATCATGTAATTGCTGAAAGTTTGTGCGTGAGAGAGAGGTGTATGTTTAAGGCAAGCAGATATTGCTTATGATATCTCAGGAAACCTATTCGGGACACAGATCTAATGGTCAACACATAAAAGAATCATAACATCTGACTTGGAAGTCAGCAATAGCATATGGAAAAACAGTAACAAAACATCGGATATTAGAAAAATTACTCATTTATTGATCCCTAGATCCCAGTCAATGTGATCACTTAAATATTTCTTTGTGAATTTAATTTTTCATATTTATACATTCCTTGTGCACTATGTCTGTGATACTCCCACTGAAGTCAATGGAAGTTTTGTATGCAGAATGATTGCACGAACAGACATGTATATAACTAATAATTCATATCTGAAGTATTGTTTTAAGTAATCAGTTTCTTAAAGGAATACCGTCAGGTCAGATTGGTCCAGAAATGCGTTCGCTAAATAAATAAATAAAAACAAAAATTGCTTTGACAAAACGTTAGGCTAACACAAATGTTTCAATTTAAAAAAATATTTCCTATGAAATAATAATAAAAATTCCCCAGTCATGTTTGCAATCCCAAAACTGAAGTTCCATGCTAGTAGGTAAAATCTGAGGGCGTGAACTTGCAAAGGCTTATGTGTGTGCCTTAGGGCTTGTCCACACATGGAGCTAGTCAGGAATAGCTATTGCATTTTTAATTCACAGCCTTCCTTAATCCAAACTAACTTTCAAGTGTAGACAAGTCTTAACTGTATGCACTATGGTTTGTCCCAGTCAAGTTAATGGTACTGCCGACAATGAGGAAAGTTAAGCATGTGCATAAATCTTCACAGGTACATGGCCTTCAAGTGGCATTGAATGAAACTGACTAAAAACGAAAGTGAAATTGACTAGGCTGTTTTATTGTGCAAGTTGAGAAATATGCAAAATGCAAAAAGTAAGCACAACATAAACAGTGAAAAATAATCTAAAGTAACAACATGGGTGAGGTAAATATCTGCGTAGCTTGAAAGCTTGTCTCTCTCAACAGCTGAAGTTGGTCCAATAAAAGATAGCACCTCATTCACCTTGTCTTTCTAATATCCTGGGACCAACATAGCTACAACAACACTGCATACAATAATCTAAAGTGTTATTTGTAAGGACATTTTAGATATCATTGTTAACTTCACAGTTTCCTGCCATCACCTGAAAAGGCCACACATTTTAGTATTAGTAAAGAGGTTGATAAATTCTAAGGATCAATCTGATAATTTTTGTGTGATCGAGATTGTATGAGAATAAAATTTAGTTACTAATGGGAAATATGGAGCTCAAGTGGTGAACAGTTAGTAAAGAGAGCTCTCCTTCTTGTCTGGTCTCAATAAGTTAGTTCCTTTAGCATGGGGGAAAGTCCCTGTTTGTCCACAATTCAAGACCTGGGACAAGAAAGTCCTGCAAATAGGTGTGCCTAGTTCTGTTTGGTATGCCCAACAGAAACCAGATATAGACAAAGAATGTCACTAAGACTGGAATAATTGAATGGTATCTGTCATTTAGAGCCTGAAAACACTGACATTATTATAGTTGGATGTTTAAAGTTGTAC
Organism: Chelydra serpentina; assembly: GCA_037349315.1. Lineage (NCBI taxonomy): Eukaryota > Metazoa > Chordata > Testudines > Chelydridae > Chelydra > Chelydra serpentina. Next base: position 27,773,099 of record JBAIAC010000048.1, read on the forward strand.
CTCTCTCACCCTTATTGATCTAAATGATTTAACGGGGCCTCTTATAAACAGGCCACATCACACTATAGTTGCTGTAAATATTTTGGAATTGTGTTGTTTTGTGCAATCTTTTAAAACATCAGGAAATTAGTTTAACAAACAAGTGCACATTAAACTAATTACCATCGTAACCTTGGTGTCTAGATGGACCACACTGAGAGAGCAGACACACTCAGGGCAGACTGCAAGAAATAGTGCAGACAGTCCTCCAAACTGGTGGTTTATTCTATAATTAGATTCACCAAGCCAGTAACAAAAGAGCTTCTGTAATATAACAGTGGTTAACAAGAAGCCAAACACAGTTTCCTTTAGGCATTCCAGCCATTGGCGGCCATCTAGACAACCAAGTCTAATATAGTGAGAAGTTATTAAAAACCTATTTACCATAAATCAAGTTTTTCCAATCCCCAAGCATCAAGCACATTACTCCCAAGGTCATGAATATTTCAGATCTTACCCAAATACACTCTTACAGCCAATCTTTAAAAACTAAATCTAAGATTTATGAATAAAAGGAAAAAGAAAGAAGAGAGTTATAAATGGTTAAAAGATCTATATATAATATATATATATAGATATATAGATGATGACTTTCAGTATTCATTGATCAGGGTCATAGCAGTGATGTTATATCTTCTGGCTTGTAAAGTCTCTCTGGAATCAATTCAATTGGTTATATTCCAATAGGCAGTTCAGGTGTAGGTCTGTTAGAGTTTTTCCATAAGAGTTCCAGGATAACCCAGGTAACTACCTGAAGACCTCGGTCCTATGGCTTAGATCTTCCCTGTTAAAATTTAAGAAGACCTAAGATGAAAGGATCAGGCCTGAGGCTTCTTTTTTATAGTTGAAGCAGGCTGGGCTCTGACAGGCCACTCTACCACATGGGCTTTGATGAAAGTGAGCGGACAGTTTGTGATCTCTTTTCAATGGGCCATTCAAACTACCAAGATAGTTCACAGGTGGTTTACTGTGTGGAATTACAAGTTTCGAGGAGAGATGAGGACAATAATATTATTGTACCACAAGTCCCATCTAAATAATAATTTTCCCCTTTTGATATCTGAGTCTATAGAATAAAGTAATGAAGCATTATAAGACAGGAACAGGATTTAGTGTCTACAGGCTAATTAGATCACATTGTTAGATTTCTAATAGGATGCAGATAAGCATAGATACATTTAACACTTACTCCTTGATTCTCTACCAATAATTGCAAATGGGTTAAAGATTCGAAGCTACTTAACATGGCTTTGATAACTATCTACAAGAATCAGAGGGGTAGCCCTCTTAGTCTTGATCTGTAGAAGCGACAAAGAGTCCTGTGGCACCTTATAGACTAACGGACGTATTGGAGCCTAAGCTTTCGTGGGTGAATACCCACTTCGTCGGATGCATGCAGTGGAAATATCCAGAGGCAGGTATAAATATGCAGGCAAGAATCAGGCTAGAGATAACGAGGTTAGTTCAATCAGGGAGGATGAGGTTCAGGTGCCCAACTTGAGAAACCTTAGAGGGTTTCCCTTCCCTGACTTTCAGAGGGAAGTACTCAACAGTTTCTGAAAATCCAGCTTCTTTACGGTGTTTCCAGCTGGTCACCCAAAAACTGAGACCCCCCAAAATCATTAGTGACTTTCAGAAAGCTTTCCCATGTTGTCCATTTCCAAAAGTCTTTTAGATGCCTGGCCAAATATAACTAACACCATTGCTTAATGAAAATGGCAACACATCTCAATAAATCCTGGATGCAACAAAACAAATCCCTAGTAACCCATTTCCCAGAGTATGGGATATGATAAATAAAATAACTATCTGTCCACATAAAAATGTGAAAGTAACTAAAAAACCTTGCTTTTCCACTGCAAGTATACTATATACTGCTGTTGTGGCTACAACAGATATACCATGGGAGAGAAAGGTAGAGGGCCATGTCCTTGCCAGAAAAACTTCATCTTCTGTCCTCTTGATATAGTTTTATGAGGCAATCTTAGTTCTTGCCATGAGACACAAGATTGCAGATAGTCCTTCAAGGAGACTGTGCTTATATTAGGGTTTTAAGTCCAAATAGGGAACTTAAAGGGCACTCCCTTTATAATGGGCTGCCAGTGCAAGTCCCAGGTTATACTGTGCCACACAGAAATACGAAGTGCAAAGGACTGCACTTTAGTTAGGTTGGAACCTTAGTCTGATGTGGGTGGTTTTAAGGTGTGTCAGAGGTGTCTAGAGCACCCAGTCATATTGGAAGGCAACACTTTCTTGAGTGTACATAAAGCCAATAAGTCACATCAAGTATTTCACATTTGATGTGACGCGCTCATTAAGCCAAGGCGGGGTAATCAAGCTGCCTAGCACAAGTTCTCGTGGAGTTTGTTTGAAACATTTAACTTCAAATAGTAGTACTGAAAAAAGTGACTGTTCTCATGTGCTCGCTCTCTCCCTTAGTTGCTCCACTTAAAATGACCAATGAATGTAGGTTGTCTGTCATTTTAGTTGGTCATATTGATTGAAATAACACACACACACTTACACCCTCATCTGCCCTTAAGAGAAGGCTGGATTAGTCATTTTTTCCAAAGAGAAGTAGAATCCTCTATTGAAAGTGTTAACTGAAATATTCACATCAGATGCCAACTTGATTCAAACCTTGACCTCCTGGTTGAGAGGTAAAACAACTATGAGTGACAACAATCTGCCTTCAAGATAATTTATTATAAACACATTTCTGAAGCCTGTGTGTTTATTATATAAACATACCCTAAGCCTGACTATCCATTAAAGCTAGGCTTTCACCTCCTTCTACAATACAGATTTATCAGAAATTCACCCCCTATGAAACTCTTTATGATCCCAACAGGCCTGATTCCTTCAGCTTGTTTTATTTCCAAACTATAAATATTGTTTTTTCACTCCTCAGTGTGGAAATTTGGCTACCTCCAATATTACATGCTTACTGGAGTAGAAAACTGCCTAATCAGATAGGAAAACAGTTGGCGGTGTATAAATCAGGGTTTGCCGAGGATTTCAAAGTGTGAAACTGGGCAGACGAGCGCATATCCTAGGAGTTCTGCCTTTCCCTAGCTTCCCTGTAGAGATTTCACATGGCAAATATGGTCACCAAGGCCATCTGTATAAATACATGGGCGTGTTGTCTTGAATTAACACAACAGTGTTAGTGGGGAATGCAATTATTTTTTTTATTTTAACGTTTCCTCACCAGATGGTCTCAAATGTAAATTCATCTACAAATAATAATAATAATCCTGATCATCTTGATTTTGGTGAGGAAATTGATAGTAATAAGTACTTGAGTACCAGCTAGCCCAGCAAATGAGCTAATCCTAGGTTCAAATTCATCCATGGTGTAATTTCCCTGACAGCAGTGGCATTGAACCAAAGATGAATTTGACCTCTGCTGTCTGTAGGTCAGTAATGCTGGGGTAATTGAACCATCACTGAGTTATAAGCAGTCTCTCCTAGACTTACGGTGAAAAATTCCCTTTTCTCACAAATGGTTTTACTGTAACGTTGCCTGTTTTACTCAGTCTACATTCTTTTCTAACATTCATGTCGAAATAGAGCTGAAATAAAGATTCATGTTGTAGTGGTGACAGGAGGAGTTGTTACACAAGATGTTAAGTTTCCCTTGGATTTCATGTCACGATTTTTTCTCATTATTTAAACAAGAACTACATTGAAGTGGTGCAGGTACCAGGCAATAAAGATTTCCCTTGGTGCTGACAAACCTTGAGACCGCAAATGGAGGTGCTTACATGCCACAAGAGAGGTTGCTGCATTTATGTTCTTTTCCTCCACTCTAGGTTTTGCTGTCACAAAGGAAACATCTTTATATAAATATGTTCCTATATAAAAATTATATATTTCCAGTTATGTACCAAAGCTTTATTTCATTGCCAATATATTTTGATTAGTAATACATGAAAGGAGTTTCTGAGGATTCAGCTTGGAACCTGTCAAGTGTATTAAACTGGTGTTGGGAAATTACTTTAAAATATTTTCATTGTAATTCTAGTGCATTGTATAGCAATGGCTAAGCACAATACGGAGAGGTACTCTGTTAAAAAGAAATCAGATGCAGAATACATGTTTTGTGAAGAGTTCTGAATGGAGCTTTCGTAAGTGGCACATTTAAGATACCTGTGCATTTGACTCCTAAGCAATTTATTTCTAAAGTCCATTTGCAAGAGGACTGTTAAATAAGACTTTTCTGTGGCTGTGGGTTTTTAAAAAACAAACAAAGCAACAAGCAAAATTGACTTTTATTGGAATCCTGAAGTTTATCTATGGGTCGCTGATAGAGGAATTGAGGTGCACATGGTGTGCTAATTCAGGGAGGAAAAATTGGAGACAGGACTTGATTTAGAACAGTAGATGGTTGTGCATAGAAGGCAAACACAGGCATAGGAAAACAGCCATTTTGTTCAAAATAGGGATGAGGTCACAGTTGGACAACATATTGGACTTTATTTAACATAGTAGTAGCTATTGTTTTGCTGCATTTCCAACGTAGCTGCAAAAGGATGTTGCAGAGAACAGGCTTGCTTTATAAATGCATCCTTATGTGTGAATCGGCATGTTTTATGGACACTCACTCACACTTACATACACTCTGTCACACACACGTGTGTGCACACATTGTCTCTCCCCCATATCCTACATCCTTTTTAGTACCATCTAATCTTTTGAAAGTTAGAAATTAGGAATTTTCAAAGGCAGAGATCAAAGACCGGAAAAATTGCTTGTGCTGCATCCATCCTTTTTCTTTACAAATGTTTTTTTTAAAAAGTTCTTTCATGGGAAAATATTTTCTTCTTAAATAATATGAAATTTTGGGGCAAATTCTGGTTGTTCCATTTATGACTGATGAAGCAGATTGAAAAATGAAAATCTATTTTCACCAAAAAAATTCCAAATTTGAATTCAAAGTGTTTGAAACAGACCATTTTAAAAAAGTAAGTTTTTAAATAAAAAACTTAAATGCTATTGAAATCTTTTAGAGAGACGAGGTGGATGAGGCCATATCTTTTATTGGACCAACTTCTGTTGGCGAGAGAGACAAGCTTTGGAGATTACACACAGCTCTTCTTAAGCTGTGTAAGCTTGAAAGCTTATCTCTCTCACCAACAGAAGTTGATCCAATAAAATATATTACCTCACCCACCTTGTCTATCTAATAGCCTGGGACCAACATGGCTACAAGAACACTGAAATATTTTGTTTACTGAAAATCCTATTTATGGTAAATGAAAAAAAATTGATAACCATTATGGTAACACTTTAAATTTAAAAAAAAAATGTTTTGAACAGGAATGATGTTTTTGTGGAAAAACAAGACTGTGGCCATTTTTTGTGAAAAAATTATTTTAAAAGGCCATTTTTGAAAATAAAAATCCTTTTATTTAAAGTTTCAGCCAACTGTAATGATTGGGATAGAGCAACAGTTTTATCTTTACAGCAGGGTAGAGCCATAACACAAGCACAAGGGATTATTGCCACTGATATTACCAATAGCAATCAATGTCTTAGAAGGGACATAACTGTACAGAATCAGGATGTGGCAATATGTCTGTGCTAGGAGCTGAAGGTTTTGCTAAAGAGACATTACACTACCCCTGTTGTACAGGTGAAGTAACAGCTACTGGTTCACATACTCCTCCTCTCCTGTTTGTCACCCGCTACTCTTCATTTTTGAGGAGATCATTATAACTTGATGTGTTCATGTTTAAGACTGTTGCACGTTTATTCATGTACAGTTAAATCCTTTTATCCTCGCTGAAGTGAAACTCCCCTTGACCTCATTTGGTGAAGGGAGAGGCAGATCCTCAGACTGTGTAAATTATCAAAGCTCCATAACTAAACAGTTTACTCCACCCAACGATCTGCCCCTGGGAGTTTTTCCTGAGTAAGGATGGCAAGATTTGACTCTTAGAATCCGATTCAGCAAAAATGTCTGGCTTCTTTGCCATGCACGACTGCAGGAACCATGAAAAATGAACTTTCCAGATGTGTGTTTTTCCGCTGGAATAGAGCCCTATATAGTGTACATGAGGATAATATTTATAAAGTAATTGTAATTTTATTTAGTAAGAATTCACAAAAAAGATAGAAATATAACTTACAGCAAATGACGTTTCTAAAATTAGTGTAGTTTTACTTCTAAATATTAGGTTAAAATGTATTTTTTGCTGTATGTTGGCAGAAACTTCGGTTTATGTTTTGCTACTTTCAACATGTCAAGCATTTGTTAGGTCGGGGTCTGCAATTCTTCAAGAGCTTTTCAGGTTGAAAATAGACCACTTGTGATTGCAATCTTGGAGAATATTTTCATCAGGGTGTCACTACTGTTTCTCTGCAGTAGAGGTGAATGTGGTTGAGTAATAAATTGAAGAATGGTCCTACAAAGCATTAATCATTAATAATGCAAACTTGCAAATGTCATTGTTCAAGAAAGACTGTTCTACTTGGGGTTATTATCATGAGAGATTGCATTTTCCAAAGAAAATGCTCTCATTAACATTAGTCAAATGTATTTATTTAAAATGTTACTCATATTCCTGAGATTCCCTGGGAGGCAGAAGACATGGAGTGTTACTTCAGCACACTTAGGTACAGTACAACCTTTCAGAGGATAAATTTTAGTAGCAATTTTTGTGTACAGATTTAATCAATTGGACATTAAAAACTGTGAAGATATCCACTTTGTCAATGACTTGTTACAACCTACCTGTAAACTGAGTTGAAACCACTAACCCATTGCATTGTGCTCCCCACTACGGTACTCTTACGTTTGGCTTAAATATATATATATTTAAATATTTAGTTAAAATCATATTGAAACAAAGTGGGTCATAGTTAGGTGTGGTCTAGTAGATAAATCACTTATCTTTCAGGTGTTGGACTAAAGCACAAGCCAGTTCTTTGATTCAGATTATATTAATTTAGTGGTCAGATCTCACATAGTTTGAAACAGTGGAATTTGCTGCTTGAGAGAGGATGGAAACAGAGCTAGCCTGAATGATGAATTGTTTCTCACCCTTAGGTGGTCTTTTCAGGCTTGAAATTTTTTGGAAATTCAAATGTGCCCTGCTTATGTTGTCCTTGGCTTGTGAATATAAAATATAAAATAATAAAAAAAACCTTCAGTATTCCAGGCATCATATGCAGAACTTTCCCCTCACAACTGCGGGGGGAGAGGGAGAGAGGCTGTGACAGATAAAAACCAGTAAAGTTAACGGGTTCTTCACCTGAACCAATCTGCCAATTTTCATACTGCTTTAATTTTGGCTGTACAGCACACCGAATCTATTCATTGGCCAACAGCAGTTTTTGTTGGTGTTTATTTTTACACCACATATTCAGCCAGGGAGAGACCAATATGTATCAAATAATTCTCTTCTTCCCATGTGGACATTCTCCTGATGAAGGATGAAATCTGTCCGCAAAAGCTTCCGTTGATGCATTTTGAGCAGAATTTTATCTTCACTTACACAGGTGCAGTGGCTGTAAGCAGAATTGGGATGCCTTCAAGTTTAAGGGGCTGATCCTGTAACCTTACATGCAAACCTTACCCAGCTAGAGCCATTGAAATGAGGGTATCTACTCTCATGGGCAATGACTGCATGCCTCCCTATCTTATCTGGAATCTATCAACTCCATCATTATGAAGATATTACAGAGCACCGATCATTATATTGTTTAAGCATGAAATACAATAATTAAGTTCACACAGAAAACATCTGTAGAGGATGACATGACAGATTCTGCTCTTTACATTTCTTAGGTTCTAGGAAGCTTTACTTGGTGGGTTTGTTTTTTTTTTGCTAATGGTGAGTAATCATAATGTCAAATGATCAGTCATGGAAAACAGGTATTATTTTGGAATGTGCTCTGAAGACTGGATACATTATACTCAGAAGATGAGTAGGTTTACTTATGGGAGTGAGCATTTCTGGAACGGGTTCTAATGGAGGTGATTTAGCAACCTACACTAGAATTACGTTTAGTCTCTGAGGGGGTCAGGTGACAAAGGCTACATGAACAGGTAGAAAATGTATGAATAGAGCCCTATGGAATCATGAGCAATGTAATAAAATTTAAACATGCCAGCAGTTTATTTGATAAATTAAATGATTAAGCATAGAAAACAATCCCAATTGTAGTTTGCATTCTGGTGATTTTACTATACACAAGTTTCATAAAAATTCCTAATGCGTAGTTGTTGACAATAGAATATGACAGTTTTAGTAAGTTATGTTAACTTGTGCAGTGTTCCTTTACATACAAACCTTTCCAGATTCAGTTCTCTTGTAAGGGAAAATTAGCTTCATTATGTGTCTCCCCTTCTCCAACTTTTCCTTCTCTTTTTGCTTGATTTTACACAGTCCATGCCAATTCATTTACAAGATAATTTTGTTTAAAGGTAGTTAACAACCTTGGACCTCTGGAGCTGATTCTTAATACTCCCAGTCACCACAGAGTTCACCATGGTAAGCAATACCGTGTTGTCTGATTTTCCATTGTTTGTTTTTTTACTGTCATTATTTATATTATATTTAAAAGGTATGGAAAGGAGGAAATGTGACTGGGGTTTTTAAAAAAAACATAGGAGAAACAGCAATCATCACTAAGATTTCATAAGGATTTTTATTATAACCTTTTGTTATCAGTGAGTTATTACTTCAAAACATTTACGTTTCAGACTGAAATTTTTCAGATTTGGCCTCTGTCCAAATGTGAATTACTGTGGACAATTTGTGCAAACCAATTCAGCATTTGTGAATATGAGACGTGTGATGGGAATAGCAAATCCTTCTCTCTCCATTGTTAAAAATAAATAAATATGGTAACCCATTTTCAACTGTTCTTGCACCTTAAAGTCAAACACTCAATATCAGCATAGAATTGGCCCTGTTTTAGAAGAACTGCATTTGGCTGTTCCAGTTTTCATTTCACTGCATTATTGAAAAGCCCATTTTGCACATGTGCAATACAACTGATATTACTTTTTTGATAATGTTCAGCAACATTCAGAGTAAGTGTAGGCTATAGTGTACAAATGTGATTGGTTAATTTAATGGCATAGTGAAGTGTTGGGAAATGCACAGTGAATAAGGCGGGGATCCAGAGGTGCCCCTGCCTCATCCACTGGGCAACTTGCAAGGCTCATTCACTGAGTATCTTATAAAGAGCGGAGATAATAAGTAAAACAATAACAGGGAGATGGAGAAACTTAATTTACTAATTTGAACCACAGTCAAATATAACTAAATGTACAGCGGATGTTGTAGCTATTTATTATAGTTATGTGTTAAGTGTTTATGGCACTGTACAGACATTTAAAAGGGTGGGGTTCTGTAAGTGTCCAGTCCTGCAAATTTGCATACATATTTGGCAGTCCCAGTGTGCCAAATTCTGTTCTTATTTTCACTGCTATAAATCCAGAGTGAGCCTATCAGCCCTGACTCTAATCAGGTTTGCACAAGTGATGCACAAGTTAACTCAATTGATTTCACCAGAGTAATCCAGTTGGGGTAACTGAGGGCAGAATTTAGCTCATTGACTTTAATGGGCCTACTTGCACATGAGGAAAACTTAAAGATGTGGAGCCCTGTACTAGATAGAGAGATTGATCCTGCTCGAAATTAAGTCATTAGCAGAGCTCCTCATGATTTAAGTGGGGGGAGAGATCAGGCCGATAATATAGGAGGTGTACAGAAATAACAGGAAGTTATTCATGAAATCTTGTGTATATTTGGCACATATCTTGTTAGCTACAATTTGGATCATTTGGGGTGATTTTTCTGTATGTTTGTTTGTTTACTTTTGTATGTACATACATGTCGGGGTAAATCCACCCCAAGCATAATTCTGTTGACTTCAGATAAATTGCAACAATGATGAATATGTTTTTACCCTGAGCTATATTTTGGTAGTCAGATGTGAGGCATAAGAAAAGTTATAGCTGGTTAACAGTGGAAGGTTAGCCACCTCCTATCTCTGTTAGTAGGTAAGAAAATCAGACTTTCAATAAAGACTCACTACTTCAGTAGAAGTTTGTAGAATTCACAGCTTTTTCATAAGTTTCATAAGTTTTCAAAATATTTTTTTTGTTATAGGAAGAAATCCGTACTGCATTGACAAAAATTATGGTGGTACCCTCATTATTTGGGATAGAATTTTTGGTAAGTGGAATAAATTGCTGTTGCTAATGTTAATTAATTTTGCAAACAGGAAGTTTTATGCTCTTAAACTTGATTATTTTTCCTCCTTCCAGGAACATTTGTGGCAGAAAATGATAAAGTTATATATGGCCTAACACACCCAATAAATACATTTGAACCTTTCAAGGTCCAGGTAACCTATTTTTTCTTACTGAATTTATATATTTTAATATGAACTTATATTCAAAAGAAATGTACATTTTGAGAGACCAAAGGCAAACTATACTGTACTATAGATTGTTTTGTAATTATTTTATGTGTTTACTGTAACTGGAACATGTCAATGGTTTGAACCATTTCATATAAACCACATATAAAATATTTCTGCAAATCTCAATTATCTGATAATTTCTCGCAGTAGAATATTTCATTGCTCTCCTAAAGATGAAGGGTTCAGCTGTATACACTGGTGGTGAAAATGCAATAGGTGAAAATTATTCATGTTGTGACGCCACTGAAGTCAGTGGATTTACAAAAGGGATGAGTTATGTGCATGTAATGATTAGTCTTTTGCCCTGCTAAGTTAGGATAACATTCTTCATGAGCAGATGGTAGAGATACAAAGTGTATTTTATTTGTTACATATATCTGCTCTAAATATTGCTCTTTTAAAAGCAATTCCCCAGCTTAATGTCTTATGTAATTTGTTTTTAACACATCTATTCATCACCTTTGATATTCAGAGTATCTCAGAATGATTTATTAAACAACGAATTAATGTTACTATTGGCAGTAAATGCAGCTGCCAACATGCGCTCAATAAAAGCTGAGATACAGTTTGAACATTATAATCTGTTTAATTGAGGAGGATTGGCAATTATCCTTGTCTCTTTTCACAAAACCCAAAAGGTTGTTTACCTTCCACTTGTTTCAAATCTCATTTCAAAGATAACGAGGATGCACAGGATGAGAATTAGAACAGAATTTGGTCCAGTGTCTCTAATGCTGCAGTTCCCCTTATGACTCTTTGGCAGTCTGATCCCTGAGCCTGAGTCCTCCTGTGGAACTTTAACCCACATCCTGGCCCAGAAAAGAGTGTGCTACAATAAATTATTCTGATGCCTGATGTGAAACATGGGGGTTATGTGTGTGGCAGATACACCTAGAAACAGTTACACCTAGAAGATTCCATTCAGAACTGTTAGTGAAACATTTCTGCATTTTCACTGGAATTTTGAGTTCTCAGAACCTCTGAATATCAATCCCTTGGTAAAGCAGGGTAAAGTATATGTTTGGCTAAATTGTGATTTTTACTAATAAATATGGACAATTACTTATGTCTTTGCAGTTATGTCACTTGGCTTATATATGGAGCACATTTTGGGCCACACCTGGATTCAGTAATAAGCTCTCTGTAATATTCAAAGGCCCAGGTTGGGGACCAGGAAAACCTAGACTCGGCCTTCCTGAGGAAATCCCAGTGGTAAATTGAATATATAGAAGGCTTTCAGTTGCATAAAATTTACTTGCCCTATTAGTGCTATTGGATCAAGGTTAAAAACTCTACTTGTACATTCTTAAATTAGCAGTATTAAAGAAGAGGGAAATGAAACAGAGACTTAAGGAAATAGAAGTTTTAGCTGTGTTTTCCCTTTATAGTTGAATAAAAAAGTAGATATATATATAGACTTTTATACTTCAAAAGTCTTTTCATCATTCACTTGAGAGAAATTTTCAAACGTTTTGCATAAAGTAGCACTTAAAAAAACCTTTATTTTAATCTATTTCTCACAATAAATTATGTATATATTTTGATAACAGCACTCTTCTACTTTTCTCTCCCATATTCCTAAGTGACTAGTCACACACCGTTAAATATGACCCTTAATCACAAAGGGTACGTCTACACTCCCTGCCGGATCAGCGGGGAGTGATCGATCTGTCGGGGATCGATTTATCGCATCTAGTGTAGATGCGATAAATCGATCCCTGAGCACGCTCCCCGTCGACTCCTGTACTCCACCTTGGCGAGAGGCGGAAGCGGAGTTGACGGGGGAGTGGCAGTGGTCGACTCGCTGCCATGTGGACGGCCAGGTAAATCGACCTAAGATATGCTGACTTCAGTTATGCTATTCGCCTTAGTATTTGCAATTAACATTGGTACTAAAGGATAACATGAAATAGATTACTAATGAAGACTATTATCTGTTTTGATGTATGTAGATCACTGGAAAAGAGGTACCATTCAATCCCAAATTGCCAATATATCTTTCTGTCTATGCAGTAGTACATTTTTTCTTGATGTTGGGCTTTTACGTGGACCTGTTTGAGACCCAGGCCGTAAGTAATTCACACTTTTAGTGAAATGCAGTGTTTGATGTTAGCAAAAAAATGTCTGGTGTGAGATGCTTTTAATGTTAAAATTGAAGTAATAAAACAGACTCTGTAAGGGCCTGATTCTATTCTCACTTATGTCGCTATAGTCAGAGGTAACTCCACTGAAGTTAATAGAATTGTACCAGTTTAAAACCAGTGCAACAGAGATTGAAATTATGCCTAAGAAATGTGTCTATAATGATGAAACTAAAATATACTCTGTCAGGGTTCCCCCTAACCTTATATTCCACCATCTTAGGTTAAAAACTTCCCCAAGCAACAAATTCCTTTCCTTGTCCTTGGACAGTATTCCTGCCACCACCAAGTGATTTAAACAAACATTCAGGGAGGGGCCACTTGGAGCGATATCTCCCCCAAAATATCCCCCCAATCTCCTGCACCCCCTTTCCTGGGGAGGCTTGAGAATAATATACTAACCAATCGGTTACAAAGTGAGCACAGATCAAACCCCTGGGTCTTTAGGACACTGAAAATCAATCAGGTTCTTAAAAGAAGAATTTTATTTCTTTTAAAAAGTAAAAGAATCACACCTGTAAAATCAGGATGGAAGGTAACTTTATAGGGCAAATAAAAAGATTTAAAACACAGAGGATTGTCCTCTAGGCTTAGCTTCAAAGTTACAAAAAACAGGAATAAAACTCCCTCTTAGCATAGGGAAAATTCACAAGCTAAAACAAAAGATAATCTAACGCATTTCCTTGCTATTACTTACAATTTCTGCAATTTTAGATGTATCATTTCAGGATCTTCTTAGGAGATGTTTTTCCTGCCCTGATCTTTCTCTCTGTTCCAGAGAGAACACACAAAGAGAGCACCAACAAAATCTCTTCTCCCCCTCCCCACCCCGATTTGAAAGTATCTTCTTTCCCCATTAGTCCTTCTGGTCAGGTGCCAACTAGGTTAATTGAACTGATTAACCCCTTACAGGTAAGTGATTCTGTACCTCTGGCCAGGAGGGATTTTATTTTACTGCATACATAAAGGTTGTTACCCTTCCCTTTATATTTATGACATACTCTATATTATGAACGATATTTTTCCCCTTCACAAACAAATTAGGGATTAAGGTTTTCCCCCAATATAAAGAATCTTCTTTTTTTTCTCCCTTTAATTCAGATATTTATCAGCCTGCTCTGCAGATTTTAGCATTATTACATAGCCATATAAATGCATAAGGTTTAGGATAATTCAAGTTGAAAGGTAGAATGAAGCCCACTTATTGGACTTACAGATAATAGAATTAATATCAGCATTTTCAAAAATGAATTTGGGTGCTTGAGTTTCTTGTTGCCCAACAGTAGAAACTTAGAGATTTTTTAGAGGATAAGTGCTGGGCACTTTCTAAAAATCTGTCCTCTTTAAAATGTCTGAAGTTGGGCACCCAAAAATGTAGGCTTCCAAAATCAGTAGTCACTTTCAAAAAAATCATGGCCAAAATATTTGTGTTGGTTCTCTGGTTTAAATGCTCCTTCTCCAGTACATGACATGTAGGGTAGGAAGGTGGTCTGAAACTGCAACAAGAAGTTGGGGACTGCATGCTATATGGTATGATCCCATGGCACCATATAAGCCCCCCGAAGCCATTCTGTGTACCAAATAGGTAAAGTCTGAATAGCACACAAAATAGAGATTGTACCATTCTGGTGGGAGAGGAGTTAAAGAACAACTATTTTACATAACATCCCTGCATAATTTAAGTGAAAAAACTCTGCTTTAACTAATATCAACTTACTCTGCCTCACCAGAGGGTCACGTGTCTCCATGGTTTGGAATCCAAAGGTAATATGTTTCATGGTTGTGGTTCCATTTCTGAGGGCATCGGCGAGAGCTACAGTGCATATGAGAGAGAGATCAGTTTCTAGTGTCATGTATTGTGGATCTCCAGGCTATGAATGATTTTCAGGCCATGTCCCCTGCCACCAGTAAATCTGATTGACCTAGGTGTACACGCAGTGGTTCTTTGCAGCAGCAAGAGCTATAGTGTATTGCACATGAATTTCTCCCTGGTTTTGTTTTGTTTTTCCCTCAGGAGGGGGAATATGTGGCCCCAACTATTTCTTGTACTATCATTTACAACTGCAGCTGTTTAAGAACTGCTGTCAAAGGATTAAAGGAAGTTTAAATAAAACCCCAAGCGCTTTAACATTATTCTTTCAAATTCTCCACAATTCCACAATGAACCATCCTGAAGGTTCATCGTTGTAAATTTAAAGTTGCAAAATGAGCAGAAAATGACCTGAATAAAACATGAGGTAATGGGGTAATAGGGATAGGAGGGAAAAGAGAAAACAGGAAGAGAAGTACCCACACTTCAGGAAATAAATGCCGAAGAAGGTGAAGAAAGCAGTGCTGGACAGAAGACCAAGTTCCTGGATGTTTTTAAAAATACAGAGGGGAAACTGTCGCAAGAAGAGAGCACATATATGAATAACGTAACTTGGCAAATTCTTCATTTAGTATCAGTTTTCCTGTACATTGAGTTATGAAATGGTTGTAGACACAACTAGAACTTTCTGCTTGGCTACGAATTATGTCATAACCATGGCTTAGCTCCATAAATGGAAAGAGCTAACTGTTTTCCTAATTTTGGGGGAATACGTTTCATTTCATAATAGCAATAAGACACTCGAGCAGCACACAGTTATTACATTCCTCATGTGATTAGAGTCACTCAGTCTTTGGTTTCATGTCCTTTAAAAGTGTTAAGTTTTTCCATACACAAAGAGCAGCCATATACCTTCAGTAGGAATTACCTTTAATTTAACTTAAGAAAACAGCAAACTAGAAAGAACAAATTATACATTTTCTGCAAGAGAGAGCACATTGTCTTTCTTTCCTCCATAGCAGTCTGCACAATATTCTGAGAATGAAAGTTACTGCTGAGCTCTGCACACCAAGGTCTGAGCGAAAGTTCACTGAAGTTAGTGGGCTTTGGATCAGTCCCAGAGAAAATGCTAGAAATGTAAAACTGCAGTACATTAAAAATAAAAAATCATCACAGTTTCATAACTATATCTACTACAAAAATCACTCAAAGTGTATCTTAATCAACACGTTCTGGAGTGTCTTATTGCTGATTGATACTATAGCACATGTTAATATGCTTACTTTTGTTAGATTGTTAGTACATGAGCAGTTTTGATGAGACCAAGAGAAAAGATAAGATAAGAACACGTCTCTCAAAGGCAGAGAACACAATCGTAATATAATCTAAGCTACCTCCTTAACACTGAAACTGAATTCTGCATTGGTGCTACTAGATCAGGAAACATAAAATGTGGTACAGATTGTTAGCATTTGGTAAATTCTGAAAGCTGCCATCACCTTTCATAGGGGCTAAAGTGCTGCAACATGCCAGAATGAGAAATACTTTTGTGGGACACTTCACAAAAATAAAATAATCTAAAATCCTTTGAAATGTAAAAGTAAATTTGGAAACTGACTCTTATCTAAATACACATTCATTCTGAATGGTGTATTTACTTGGGTTGAGTAAATTATTTCTTCTTTACTAAAAAATATTCTGTGGTAGTCTGCTGATTAGGAAGCAGTGTAAATTTCTTCCCCAAATTCCATAACTCCTTTTCTTAAACTTTGTGACATTTTGAAAGCTTGCAATGAAATCAAAATCCAACAGAAATAATATTTTTTTCTGTTTGATTGCAGCCAATAACGACATTGCAAAAGTTGTGGCTGACTTGTAATTGGGTGCCCTGCTGTGGTCCCACAGGCTTCTCTGTTTATACAAATATTGTAGTATATAAATACTCATTTATTTTATCTAGCCATGCATACATATAATTTTTGGAATGGAAAGAGGATGCTTGCAGTAATGTTAAGATGTAAAAGGCACATTCCTTTGTCACTGCATCCTGCAATGCACACATTTAATATATAATGCGTGGTTTAGTGAAATAATCTACTGACGTTTTGTTGATCTTGGTAGATTAACACTTAGGAAACTGATGCTCAGCTGCCAGGGTCCACTTCATGGGAGATACCATGAAACAAGTTTGAAATGTAAATATAGGAACCATGCTAGGGAGTAACTACAGTGTTAGAACTGTAAAAAGAAAGTTATAGTCATTAAATAATAAACACATTTACGCCATGGGCTGATATTCTCAACATTTCTTGTTACCACACTATATTAGAATAAATCTGTTATTATATTACAATATATTTGGATGTCGATTACTTTGGTTTATTGTAAGTTTAAAAGACAGCCCACAGTATCACTACAAATGTGGGAATGCATTTTTGCTATGCGAAATGGCTTGAATGTGGCACTTTTTCCCCATCTACTGTAACATACTGCACATAACTTACACATACTGCACCCGTACCTGCCAACAAAGTCACATGGTTCACCCTTCACCAGAAAGTAGAGCATTTTGAGAGTGGGAGACAAGTGATGCAGTATATATTCTTCCTTTCAGCGTGTCTACATAGCATAAGAGTGTCAGAATAGGTTTAACTTGCAAATAATGGCGATCTACCGGCCCTCTGTCAAGTGTGGGACCTGCATCAGGTTTGACAAAGGATACAGACCCCATTACAAATTATACTTCCCAATTGACAGAATTGCTGAGAAGAAATAAAAAGTGGTCCAAGATGCAGAAAACTGTGAAGTAGACAGTTTGTACCTGTTTTCCCCCTGCTTTCTTATTGTATATGAGCAAGGGCTTTTTATATGTGAACTGCATATCATTGTAATCCAGCTGCTAAAACTTTAGTTACCTTTGAGTCTATTGTTCATGATATATAAAAACTGCCTCTGTTCTTTTTCTTGCTTTTATGTTTTTACATTAGAAATATATCTATACTCCCTTCTCTTTGCCGGAACCTAACAGTCACACAGGTTTAAAGCTAAACTGCATTTAATTCTCCCTTTGCAAACGGAGATTAGGGAGAAGAAAAGGATAATTCTTGGATGACTGAGTCCCAATCCTGCAAAGATTTACACACACACTGTAGGAAACTATTTGCATGAGTGAGATTATGCATGTGTATAAATCTTCACAGGATGCCATCTGAATTTCAGTATTTTCTTCTTTTCCCAGTGGTGAGGAGCAAAATCTGCAGTTTAGTTTACAAGCTTGGGTGACACCATTATTTAGGTCCTCTCTATCTCATGTCAGGTCCATCAAACAGGCAAGTGAGGACTAGAGCTACTCAGAATTTTTCAAGCGAAAAGTGGTTTAATGGAAACTGTTAGCATCTTTAAAACGTTCATTTCTTTCCAAAATATTTTCCCTTTGCCTATTGAAAACTATGTTTTGGTAAACAAACAATGTTGATAATAATTTTGATAAAGACGTCATGAAAATTTTTGAAAAAATGAAAAAACCCTCCATTTTGAGTCCTGTGAATTGCAGTTAAAAACAACACCAGCTGTCTCTTATGTGGACACCCTTGTATGGTATTCCTGACATTTCAAATCCATAAACAGGGTGAAACTTATTCTTTTTATCTTTTGGGGAAGCAAAAGTTTGAGACCATCTTTATACATCAGAAAGGAGAAGTAAAACACACAAGTATATTGACTCTTGATTCCCAGAATGCTAACAATTCTATTATTCGAGTGCTTGCTTATGTCCATTCCATGCTTGGTGTGTGTGTGCTGCATGCACTGTTCTGTGAGATTTTTCCTTTGGTGGTATCTGTTGGGCTGGCTCTAGTGCCCTCTGGAGTCACACACATATGTGCCGGTATAAAGGGCACCACCAGCCTCACGCCCTCAGTTTCTCCTTACCGCCTGTGACATTTACTGGAACAATGCCTCTTGCTGTATCAAGTCTTCTTTGCCAGTGGTTTGGACTTTATTCATATTTGTATAGTTGTTGTAGTTAGTGTATATAGTTCTTAGTTAGAATTACTATATATTGTAGTGTTAGTTGCTGTCCCTGTTATCAAGGGACTTTTTGCCTCAGAGGCTGGGCATGCCCCTTTCCACGGACTTCAACCATGTGCCTTGTGCGGCAAGCTGATGCCAGTTAGTGACCCACACGCTAGCTGCCTAAAGTTTCTGGAGGAGCCCCGCATTGAAGAGAAATGCCAGATCTGCAGGGACTTCAAACCCAGCATGAGAAAGGATAGAGATATTCGGCTGAAGGCCATTCTTTTTTATGGAGGCGGCCTGATTCCGAGCTATGTTGGTCCTGATTTCCAATGTCATGATCCACCCAATAATGACTGCTCGGGTCTGCGTCAAACTATTGGGTCATGTGGCAGTATGTACCTCCATGGTGCAGTATGCAAGGCTACGCCTCAGACTCCTACAGAAGTGGCTGGCGTCAGTCTACTCCCCAAGCAGACATCACCTGGATTCAGTACTTATGATCCTGCCTCCGGTCCTTGTTTCGCTGACCCAATGCAGAGTCCCAGGATTCTTAACGGAGGGGTGTAGTGGGGCAGCTGCCCCACTCCTGAAGAACAGGGGGTTAAAAGCAGCCCTGGAGAGGGCTGCAGGTGTGAAAGGCTGATTGGGGAAGCAGCCACAACTGGGGCCACACCCCAATCAGGCCACAGCTGGCTCTTATAAGAGGGCTGGGGGCCAGAAGCTGGGAGTCTCTCTCCAGCCCTGGAGGGAGAAGGGCTAACTGTCTGCCAACAAGGTACCTGAAGCAGAGCAGGTGCTGGCGAGCTCCAGCCTGGCAACTCCCCAGGCTGCAGGCCTTGTCAAAGGCCCCAAAACGTACTGGGGCTACAGAGGTGCAGCCCAGGAATAGGCAGAGGCAGCTGGTCCAAACACCTCTTGCCAATGATAAGTGGCCATTACAGACTGCAGTCTGCCCCAGTGAGAGGGGGCTAGATGATGACTGGCAGTAGCCACTGAGGCAAGGTGGGTTTAGAGGGCTGGGGGTTCCCCTGGGAGGGGAAACCCAGAGAGAGTGGGGGTACTGCTGGGGCAGAACCCTGAGGAAAAGGGCACCGGGGTCCGGGAAGGACATGGGGCCAGTGGCAGGTGAGACACCGGCCAGCAGAGGGCGCTCCAAGGCTGGAAAACAGCTAATTTCCGGACGACCAGCAGGAGGCGCCATGCCGGTGAGTCTTCGCTTTGCTACAAGGGGATACTGTTTGCTGCCCCTCAGCTATCAGTAACCCTAGTCTTGGATGTGTCAGACCTGGGGTGGGGAGCCCACCTTGGCACTCTCAAGGCCTGTGGTCCCAGGAAGAACTCTCCCTGTATATAAACATTAGGGAACTGAGGGCAGCATGCTTGGATTGCTAGATGTTCCTTCAGATCTCAGGCAAAGTGGTGCAGGTCTTGATGGACAACACTGCATCAATGTTTTACATCAACAAGGAGGAAGGGGCTTGATTTTCAGCCCTGTGCCAGGAGGCCCTCCGGCTGAGAGACTTTTGTGTGAAACATGCCATTCACCTCAAGATGTCACATTTCCCGGGAGCCTGAAACGCACTGGTGGATTGTCTAAGCAAATCTTTTTCCTCTCACCATGAGTGGTCCCTTCACCTGGAGTCATCAGTGTCATCTTCCAAAAGTGGAGGCCTCCCCAGGTGGACCTGTTCGCCACCACACAGAACAGGAAATGCTATCAGTTCTGTTCATTGCTCAGGCACAGCATGGGTTCCCTCTCCCTCTCAGACCACCTGCTGTACATCTTCCCACCGATCCCCTTGGTTCACAAGGTCCTCCTAAAATCAAATGGAACAAGGCAAGGGTTATCCTGATAGCACCAGCGTGGCCACGCCAGCATTGGTTTGGTGCGTTTCTGGACCTCTCAGTGGCAGCTCCACTTGCGCTCCCGCTTCAACCGGACTTGAATTAATAAGACCACGGCTGGTTGCTTCACCCGAAGACTCGCCTCCCTGCACGTGACTGCGTGGTTGCTGCGTGGCTGACTCCGGAAAAGCAGGCCTGCTCTGATCAAGTTCAACAGGTCTTGCTAGGTAGTAGAAAACATTCCACTAGGGCTACCTACCTGGCCAAGTGGAAACATTTCACTTGTTGGGCCGCTGAATAGAATCTATCTCCATCTCAATCTTCTCTACAATCTTCTCTACAGTCTATCTTCGACTATCTGCTCCACCTAAAGTGCAGGTCTGGCTCTCTTGTCTATTAAGGTTCACTTAGCAGCCATTTCAGCCTCCCACCATCCAGTGAATGGAAGATCAGTGTTCTCTCATGAGATGATGGTCAGGTTTCTCAAGGCGCTGGAAAGAGACTACTCTCAGGTTCACAAACTGATCTCGACATGGGACTTAAACCTGGTCCTGTCAAGGCTCACGAGGCCTACCTTCAAGCTGTTAGCATCGTTCTCCCTACTGCTTCTCTCTTGGAAGGTCACTTTTATTGTGATCACCTCAGCCAGAAGGGTCTCAAAGATCAAAGCCCTGACATCAGAATCTCCTTATACCAGGCCAGCACAACTCGTAAAGCGGTGAGGGCCATATTACTCAAAAGAAAACAGCTGAGGGCCGAAACCCCCTTGCCCCGCGGAAACACCCCCCGCCAGCGCCACCCGCCACGCAGAAACAAACCCTCTTTCACCAGCGCCACCTCGCCGAAACAGCTGTGGGCCAAAAAGGAAGGTGTTTTGGGGGGTGATACTGTATTAAGAATTTTTTAATTAAATCAAACAATAAGTTTTTAGTTATTTTAATTTTTTTGTGAACCATGGAAAAATGATAAACAGCTGTTCCCCCACCCACCACTCGCCTCCTTTCACCTCCTTCTTCCCCCTCCCCAGAAACCCCCATGCCCGCCCCTAGAACCCCTGCTGGCTCACTGCTTGCCCTGCCTGCCCCCTCCCCCCTCGGCCCCACCAACACCCCTCTTCATCCCCTAGCCCCCCGCTGGCTTGCTGCATCCCTCCTAGTCAGTCCCCCACCCACCACTCACCTCCTTGCCCCTAGAACCCCTTCTGGCTCACTGCTCACCCTGCCTGCCCCCCCACCACTGCCCGCCCGCTCGGCCATCCCCCCACCTCCCCTGCTCGCCTCCTCAGCCCCTCCACCACTGCCCGCCCGCTCGGCTTGTGGGAGGGGTGGGGGAGGATGGTGCCCATGGTGAACCAGTCCCCCCGCCACTACCCGCCCGCTCGGCCATTCCCCCACCCCCTCTGCTTGCCTCCTCAGCCCCTCCACCACTGCCCGCCCGCTCACCTACTTCCCCGAGCAGTCGGACGTGGAGCCATCTGTGCTGGAACTGGGCTGGCCGGCCTTCTCCAGCGGCTCGTACCGTTGCCTCACCCGCGTGGTAGCGCTTTTCCAGCACAGCTTCAGCGAGACCATCTGCAAGGGGGCGGTGCGCAGGCAGATCCGCTCACCCACCCCCGCGGGCTGCACAGTGAGCACGTATGGGCCGCATGTGGCCCACGGGCCGTATGTTGTGCAGGCCTGCCTTATACAGTGTTCTTCCAGGACAAGGTCCAGCTGTGCCCCCATCTGGCCTTCCTACCAAAGGTGGTGTCACAATTCCATAACAACTAGGACATTTTTCTGCCTGTCTTCTTTCCAAAACCTCACAAGACCACTGGGGAACATCAGCATCATACGTTGGATGTTAGGCGGGCCCATGCTTTTAGATTGAGAGAATTAAGCCCTTCCGCAGCTCCACGCAACTCTGTAGCAGTAGCGGAAAGGGTGAGAGGGCTACCTGTGTCATCCGAAAGAATCTCATCCTGGGTAACCGCCTGTATCCAAGCTTGCTAGAAGCAGGTGAAGGTTCCGCCTCTGGCCATCGTGACCGCTCATTCCGCAAGAGTCCGGGCTTCATCGGGAGCGTTCCTCATGCAGGTACCAATCCAGGACATCCACAGAGCCGCAAACTGTCATCAGTTCATGCCTTCGCTTCTCACCACGCCATCACCCAACAGGCCCGTGACGATGCCAGATTTGGGAAAACAGTGTTGCAGTCAGCATGTGCATGAGCTCCAAGCCCACCTCCAGGGGTACTGCTTGTGAGTCACCTAGCATGGAATGGACATGAGCAAGCACCTGAAGAAGGAAAAAAATGGTTACTAACCTTTTTCATTTTTTTTAAGCAATATTGTTTTCAACTGCCTGTACCCTCTGGGGAATTATTGCAAAGCTGCAATGACATTATGAACAGGAAAAAGCAGGCTGGGCTTTCATATTTATTTAGAAAAAATAGCTATTTGCTTTTAGGTACCAGTATGAAGGGTTCAAATAATTTCAGGGGGAAAACGGTAATGAAAATTTTAAAACATTTTTTTGAAGACTAATCCTATGAGAAGAATTGGTTTGGGAAAAATCTGATTCTTGTAGCTTCCAAGAAGCAAAAATAAGAAAATTTAGGGAGTGGGCTGGAGAATCTGGCGTGGGTTTTTTAGCTGTAAAGTTCAAAGTATCAAACTACTTTAAAAGGAGACACTAATGTATAATTGAGAGTGAAAGTTCAGGCTGCTCCAGTGTCATGTTTAGAACCCAATATCCCTTCAGAGAGTTACCCTAAATGAGTAATTTGTCTCTTTGTTGTTTTAACAGACATTATCACAGGTAACTCTTCTCCTGAGGATTGGCTACATTATCCTGACATTGACCTCCATTGGATTCCTTATGGAGCAAAGGCAAGACATGAAACATTTTCTTTCTTTTCTTGTTCCCTGGCTGTGGAAAAAACATCTATTGGCTACCACAATCACTTATAAAGTATGGCAACCATTCAAGTATCAAAAGAGTATAATGGTAATCAAATGGGTGCACTTCCTACTTGCACATTGCAATATATGGACCAAATTTTGATGCACTTATAAATAGTACCCAATACCACGAGTACTACTGTTGAAGTCAATGAAGCTTCTTTCGGACTGTCAGGCTACTCAACATGAGTAAGGACCTAAGAAATAATGGACAACAACTTTAGAGAGAAATGGTATTCATCCTGCCTGAAAACTATGCAGAAGAAATTATTTATATTTAAATACATGGTTATGTCTTTATTTCACATTGCAGTGACAATCTTGCTCTGTTTGACATTCATTTTTCAGTGAGAAGTAAATACCTTTGATCTTTACACACTAAATTGTTTATTTCAGCATAGGGAAAGAATTTGGCAATGTACAGAAGTTCAGAATTTATGCAGCTAAAAATCTGGATGGGTGTAAATAAAGGAAAATTAGAATTGTGTAATGATAAGCTCAAATTATTCATTAGGTATTTTTCATAATTTTGCCATGCCCCATTCTTACCCTCAACTCTTGTATAATAAATAAATAATTTACTCCACCAATAGGGATTAATAGGTTACAGCTTTATTCAGAGTTTCCCAGGCAAAAACTACATTAAAATAGAATCAAGATTGAGAGTATATATATCAGTAATTTAAGGTAGAACACATTACCCAGACGTCGAAATGATTCCCAAATCAAGCTTACTAATCCAGGAAATTCAGAGCTAAGATTTTAAATTGTAAACTTTAAATTAGATTTATAGTGAAAACTCAGTTGCAACTGCATATTACTACAGTATATCATCAGTGCCTTGTTCTGTATGTGTTTGTCACTGAAGTACTCAACAGATTCCATGCAAAGGAGAAAAAACTGAACATTAATTTTAATTCTTATTTCTAGGCCGAAAGCAGCTAGTTTGGAAGCTGTCCGCTGCTCAATCTTTCTAGCTCTGCACAAACTTAGTTACCTGAAAATATACATTGCTTCCTTGGCATTTACTTATGAGGTAAGATATTTGTTTGTTAAGACTGCTGCACACAATTTGCAGACCCTAGTGACTCTAGATTTTTTTTTCCTTTTTAGAAAATGAGTCATTTTGCCAATTTAAGATTATGGATTGCCTTTAGAGGTATATATTTCTGATACATATTTTTGACTGTACAATTGATCAGAATTTGGGAATTTTGTTTTAGCCTTTTATCATATTTCTCACACATTTTGAGGCTTTACCATAGGAGAAATTGTTAATTGTGGTTGGTACCTAGTGTATCAAATCAAAAAAAGTCAGAGACAACAATATGTGTTATCCTGCTAAGCAAAAAAAAAAAATATTGCTGGCCATAAACTTTGAGAAAAATACCCTCATGTGTTGCCCAACCTTCAGATTTAATTTATTCCCGGCTCTTAATTATTCTACTGGATTTGACAACAGCCCAAAGGGGCATGCTCAGTTATCATGGTGTTGAGATTGACTTTGTGTTGCCTGATTTCACACCCTCATTATGACACACTTGTGTTTACTGTGTATGACTTCTGGTTTCTCTGCACTTGAGTTTCCCAAAATATAGATGTGTATTTTACATTAAAATGATACTTTTCATATGTCTCCAAACTGTACCACATTCTTAAGGAATCTGTGGTTAGTTTCCAGATGAGGATATGTTAGGGTTGTGCAAGTCTGGTTTTATGAATGGTTAACAAATAAAGTTTACTTTTGGGTTTGGCCGGATGATGATCTGAAGGGTCCAATGCAATCATTTGACTGTATGATAGTTTTATGAAGTGCCAAGGTAACACGCAGCAAGCTATTTAGCATAAGTGAGTTATTTAAGAAGAATGCATTACACATAGTAATTTAGTGTTTTTAATGTAGTGGGGGGTTTTAAAAATAACAATTCAAATATTTTTTGTCTTTCCCTCAGCAAAAGAAAGTTCCTCTAAAAACTAGGACACATGTATCGTTTGGTGTAGAAACAGAAAGATCAAAGGCCAGATCCTGAAGTGGTCTGAATTGGCATAGCTCTGTCAACTTCAGTGGAGTTGCACCAATTTACCTCAGTTAAAGATCTGACCCCCAAAACAATGTTAATTGGGTTTTCTGAAAATGGTACCAATTCTATTGCCTTTTCTTTTAATCGGTACGTCAGAGTTAAAGCCCATATTTTATGGATTTCATGATGGCTTTTGTTTTAAGTATGAAGGGCCTAGCATTGGAAAAACATTTTTTAGCGTACATTGAGTAAACTTGTGTAATAGATATTTTTTAAACATAGAATTAATTGTCCTGTGTTTATTTTACTTTCCAAGGTGTGATAGGACACTCTTAACAGCTATAAATAGAGCTTTCTGGAAGCCAGGACTCTGGTCACTTAGAGCACTCAGGGTTAGAGTAGGAGGGAGTTAGGTAGTGAACTGTCTTGGAAAATTAGAAGGGATCACTGGCACTTGTGGAGAGGGCGATGAGGTAATTAGCTTACCAGAGGGATAACTGAGAGAAGAAGGCAAGTAGTTAAAAGAGCCAGGCATCAGGAAGGGGCTCCTGCTAGCTGCTGCTGCTATATTTGTGTTGTACCTGGAGCACAAAGGTGAAACAATCATAAAAATTCTTGATGAATGTTGGCTGGTGGACTATGTATGCTGTTTAGTCACTAGAGGGACATACCAGCCTGGGTTTCCAGGGATGGAGAGGGACCCACTTACAAATGTCAGGTCAGCTTGCTCCAGTCCTATGCTTACCAGATGTCTCTACCTTCTAGTGCCCAAATAGTGACTTCAGACTCTCTCCCTGCAATCCCCTCGGCCATAAACTTCCTTGCTTTATGCTCACCAGTTTCTTCCTGCTCAGCTGGGCTTCATGATCAGTTAAGCCTGTCTCTTCCTCCAAGTGCAATTAGGTAACAAAAATTGGCCTCTTAGGCACACATTAACCCATTCAGGGCCTGAGTGGGGTACATGCCCTGTCACACAAGGGTTATCATCTGATTTGAAATACACATGCAACTCAATGGGAGTTATATGAATATAGCCTTGACTTATGTAAACATTTCACTTATCATTCTCACAGGCAAGTGTGTGTCTGTGTGTGTGTGTGTAAAAATATAAGTAAGATAAGGTACAGGGAAAACAACAAAATATCCATAGTCTTTGTTTCCAGGACATTGTCCTGATTAGTTCTAGAGTAATAGTATGGTTTCCTACTTCTCCATGTAAAAATATGCAATAAATAAAATGCAGTTATTTTCTCTTAATATTAAATTTTTTAAAAATCAGTTTTGTTTCTTATTCTTTTCTTAATCTATTTTCTTCATTAAAGTATTGACTCCCTTCAGTCTCTGACTGCTTCTGTAACTCTTTTTCCCCTTCCTTTCTCTCTTCTCTTTTTGGTTATTTCTTTCTGCTTTCTTCAATCTTTTCCTCTCTTTTCCTCATATTGGCCTTCCCATTTGATTGCTTCCCTGGCCCCTTTTCTTTTTGTCTCCCTTCTTATTTTGTACTGGCTGGCTAGTCATCATTGGTAGTATCTCATGATGGTTTTTTTGAAAATATCACAAGAGCAAGTGTCATCCAAATAATTTTCCAGCGGACAGACCAGAATATGAAACAGCAGATTTAGTTTCTTAAAGTTAATATAGGGCTTGTAAATTGCCAAACTAGTAGCACTGGACACATCAAGTTCTCCGTTTACTACAGAACAGGTACACTATGGGTATGTCTACACTGCAATTAAACACTCGAGGCTGGCCTGTGCCAGCTGACTCAGACTCCTGGAGCTTAGCTGCAGGTCTATACAATTGCGGAGTAGGTATTAGGCTCAGGCTGGAGCCTGGGATCTGGGACCCCCATTGAGGGGTCCCAGAGCTTGGACTCCAGCCCAAGCCTGAGCATCTATACTACAGTTTTCTAGTCCCTCAGCCCAAGCACCACAAGCCCGAGTCAGCTGATGTGGGCCAGCCACGGGTGTTTTATTTCAGTGTAGATATACCCCAAAGATATGTCACGGGTCCTCCTGTTGCCCTTCAAGGGTGCCATGATCTTGAAGTATCAGAGGGGTAGTCATGTTAGTCTGGATCTGTAGAAGCAACAAAGGGTCCTGTGGCACCTTATAGACTAACAGAGGTACTGGAGCATAAGCTTTTGTGGGTGAATACCCACTTCTTCAGATGGAAGCAGTGGAAATGTCCAGAGGCAGATATAAATGTGCAGGGAAGAGTCAGGCTAGAGATAACGAGGTAGGCTCAATCAGGGAGGGTGAGGCCCTCTTCTAGCAGTTGAGGTGTGAACACCAAGGGAGGAGAAACTGCTTTTGTAGTTGGCTAGCCATTCATAGTCTTTGTTTAGTCCTGAGCTGATGGTGTCAAATTTGCAAATGAACTGAAGCTCTACCATTTCTCTTTGGAGTCTGGTCCTGAAGTTTTTTTTGCTGCAGGATGGCAACCTTTAAATCTGCTATTGTGTGTCCAGGGAGATTGAAGTGTTCTCCTACAGGCTTTTGTATATTGCTATTCCTTATATCTGATTTGTGTCCATTTATCCTTTTGCGTAAGGACTGTCCAATTTGGCCGATGTACATAGCAGAGGGGCATTGCTGGCACATTATGACGTATATTACATTGGTGGATGTGCAGCTGAATGAACCGGTGATGGTGTGGCTGATCTGGTTAAGTCCTGTGATGGTGTCCATGGTGTAGATATGTGGGCAAAGTTGGCATTGAGGTTTGTTGCATGGATTGGTTCCTGAGTTAGAGTTATTATGGTGCGGTGTGTAGTTGCTGGTGAGGATATGCTTCAGGTTGGCGGGTTGTCTTTGAGCGAGGACTGGCCTGCCTCCCAAGGCCTATGAAAGTGAGGGGTCATTGTCCAGGATGGGTTGTAGATCACCGATGATCCACTGGAGAGGTTTTAGCTGAGGGCTGTAAGTAATGGCCAGTGGAGTTATGTTGGTTTCTTTCTTCGGCTTGTCTTGCAGCAAGAGGCTTCTGGGTACATGTCTGGCCCTGTTGATCTGTTTACTTGTTTCCTCATGTGGGTATCATAGTTTTGAGAATGCTTGGTGAAGATCTTGTAGATGTTGATCTCTGTCTGAGGGGTTGGAGCAAATACGGTTGTACCTCAGCGCTTGGCTGTAGACAATGGATCATGTGGTGAGTCTGGGATGGAAGCTGGAGGCATGTACGTAGGCATAGCGGTCAGTGGGTTTTCGGTATAGGGTGGTGTTAATGTGACCATCGCTTATTTGCACCGTGGTGTCTAGGAAGTGGACTTCCCATGTAGACTGGTCCAGGCTGAGGTTGATGGTGGGGTGGAAGCTGTTGAAATTGTGGTGGAATTCTTCCAGAGTTTCTTTCCCATGGGTCCAGATGATGAAGATGTCATCAATGTAGCGTAGATAGAGAAGGGGCGTGAGTGGATGAGAGCTGAGGAAGCATTGTTCCAGGTCAGCCATAAAAATGTTGGCATATTGTGGGGCCATGCGGGTGCCCATAGCGGTGCCACTGGTCTGGAGGTATATATTGTCACCAAATTTGAATTGTGCGTGAGGATAAAATCACAGAGTTTAGCAACCAGTTGTGCTGTGGCATCATCAGGGATACTGTTCCTGACAGCTTGTATTCCATCTGTGTGTGTGATGTTTGTGTAGAGAGCCTCTACATCCATGGTGGCTAGGATGGTGTTTTCTGGAAGATTACCAATGCATTGTAGTTTTCTCAGGAAATCAGTGGTGTCACGGAGATAGCTGGGAGTGCTGGTGTCATAGGGTCTGAGTAGAGAGTCCACATATCCGGACAGTTCTTCAGTGGGAGTGCCAATGCCCGATATGATGGGGCGTCCAGGATTTCCAGGTTTGTGGATCTTGGGTAGTAGGTAGAATAACCCCGGTCAGGGCTCTAAGGGTATGTTGATTTGTTCCTGTGTTAGTGTAGGGAATGTCCTGAGTAGATGGTGCAGTTTCTTAGTGTATTCCTCAGTGGGATCTGAGGAGAGTGGCCTGTAGAATTTGGTATTAGAGAGTTGTCTGGCAGCCTCCTTTTGGTAGTCAGACCTGTTCATGATGACAACAGCACCTCCTTTATCAGCCTCTTTGATTATAATGTCAGGGTTGTTTCTGAGGCTGTGGATGGCATTGCGTTCTGCACGACTTAGGTTATGAGGCAGGCGGCGTTGTTTTTCCACAATTTCTGCCTGTGCACGTCGGCGGAAGCATTCTATGTATAGGTCCAGACTGTCATTTCGACCCTCAGGAGGAGTCCATGTGGAGTTCTTCTTCTTGTGCTGTTGGTGGGAGGGTATCTGTGTATCTGTGCGATGTTCAGTGTTATCTTGAAAGTATTCTTTGAGTCGGAGACGGCGAAAGTGGGCTTCCAGGTCACCGCAGAACTGTATCATGTTTGTGGGGGTGGTGGGGCAAAAAGAGAGTCCCCGAGATAGGACACACTCTTGCTGAGTGTGTGGCTGGATAGATTGACGATATTGCTGGGTGAATTGGGGGTACCACTGTTGTGGCCCCATGTGGCAGGTAGGATTTTAGACAGCTTACAGTCTTTTTTCCTTTGTAGAGAGGTGAAGTGTTTAATGTAGATCTCCTGTCTTATTTTAGTAAAGTCCGTTTGTGTGGAAGATTGGTTATTTATGGAAGTCTCCAGGTTGGAGAGCTCTTTTTTGATGTTTTCCTGTTTGCTGTATAGGATGCTGATCAGGTGGTTCCTCAGTTTCTTTGATAGTGTATGGCATAATCTCTCACTGTGGTCTGTGCAGTATGTAGATAGCAATGGATTTTTCACCTTCAGTCCATTTGGTATGATGTCCATCCGTTTGCATTTGGAGAGAAAGATGATATCTGTCTGTACTTGTGCAAGTTTCTTCATGAGGTTGATGGATTTCCACTCCATACGGCTAAATATGATATGATCTTGAAGGTTTACCTTCATGGGTAAGAAGATATTTTATTCTATCTTCACATTCAGTTTCTGGACTCCCTGCTGGGACTGTTAACAAAGGATGGTAATTTGTGATAGTGGGTTTTATGATGCAGACAGTCACCCAAAAAGAAGGACTGAGATCACCAACTCATGCAAAAAAGCTGTCAAGCAGATTTCAGATGGCAATAGTTTCTGGTTGTTACTAATCTGGGTAAATTTGAAACCAGTGACCCAAAGGTGAAAAATGTAGACAACTTTTCCCAGAATTCCTCAGATCCTGAGGTTAGGGCTAAGGGAGATCAATCAAAACAACTCACTTAACCTGGCTATACATGTACAATGATATATTGTGACACACACAAACATTAATCTGTCCAGTATGTGAAATGATTATCCTTACTTTTGCCGCCTTTGTCCTTGCAATTTTTCATCTGCTCATCCACACACAGACACCAGTCTTATTCACCACCACTTGAGACAGACATTAGTTCAATCATTTTCATTCACTCTTTTTAATCTGAAGTACACATGCACACTCTTTCTTATTCTCTGACTTTCCCACATCTAATGTACTCACTGCAAAATGTATTTGTGTACCAGTTATAGATTTTTGTGGTGGTCGTTTAAATTTCTCTTACCCCAACTTCTGTTAACGCTGTCAATATATAAATGTCTTTTTGGACGCTGATTTAGGAAAATAAAGGAAACTAGTGTAAATTGCAATATGCATGATGACAATATTCTGTGCACCTAGAATGTAGTGGCTAATTCTGTCCCAGAGTTCATAAGTCTATGGTGCTCATTGGACCAGATCTGTGGCAAATTCTGTTTGTCATGCACTATCCTGAATCATCTGAAATGTGCTTGGGTAAGTATAAACCTTATTCATATTTATTCTCTTGTAGCCAAATACGCATTACACAAAAACAATGAGTTTCTGCCTGAAATGTGTCAGATTCATGAGATTTTAGAGCTGTCAAGAGGTGGATCGCAAACTGGAACAAGTATCAATTCCTCAATGCCAGATTGTTCTCTTCTTGTTGTCCTTTATATATATATCTCCTTTATGTCTTAACACACATCCCCACACCCAGGCTCCCCTTATGCCCTTGTTAGGGACTGATTGTGTCTTGTAGGCATAGACCTGTGCTGGGGTGGTGCAGAACCATTCTGCCTCAGAGATAGACTAGTTGGTCATTTATTGGCAGGCACTCTGCCTTCTGGCGTTCTCAAGCGTGCAGTAGGTGAATGCATCTTCTGGGTGATCTAGGGTGACCAGATAGCAAGTGTGAAAAAACAGGACAGGGATGGGGACGTAATAGGCGTCTATATAAGAAAAAAACCCAAATATCGGGACTGTCCTTATAAAACCGGGACATCTGGTCACCCTAGGGTGATCAACCAGCTCTTCTGACCAATGCATAGGGGGAGAAGAATCATAGGACTGGAAGGGACCTCGAGAGGTCATCTAGTCCAGTCCCCTGCACTCGTGGCAGGATTAAGTATTATCTAGACCATCCTGACAGGTGTTTGTCTAACCTGCTCTTAAAAATCTCCAACGATGGAGATTCCACTACCTCCCTAGGCAATTTATTCCAGTGTGTAACCACCCTGACAGTTAGGAAGCTTTTCCTAATGTCCAACCTAAACCTCCCTTGCTGCAATTTAAGCCCATTGCTCCTTGTCCTATCCTCAGAGGTTAAGAAAAGCAATTTTTCTCCCTCTTCCTTGTAACAACCTTTTATTCCTTGTAACAACCTTTTATGTACTTGAAAACTGTTATCATGTCCCCTCTCAGTCTTCTCTTTTCCAGACTAAACAAACCCATTTTTTTCAATCTTCCCTCATAGGTCATGTTTTCTAGACCTTTAATCATTTTTTGTTGCTCTTCTCTGGACTCTCTCCAGTTTATCCACATCCTTCTTGAAATGTGACGCCCAGAACTGGGCACAATACTCCAGTTGAGGCCTACTCAGGACAGAGTAGGGCAGAAGAATTACTTCTCGTGTCTTGCTTACAACACTCCTGCTAATACCTCCCAGAATGATGAAACATGCCCCCTCCTTTCCATCACTCTCCACTGCCTTTGGAATGCTGTGTGTATCTGGTGGAGCAGGAAGGAAGCATCCCTTGGTCTTTCCAGAGAGTAAGAGCTACAGTTCTGGCAGGCCTTTATACGGACCGAGTAAGGGGGAGGTTACTTTATGAATGTCATCAGTCTACCTGCATAAGAGCTAAGCAGAATCTGACCCTAGTATTTTCTATATTCATATTCTATATTAATTTGGGCTGAATGAAACACTATGGAAGCTGTGGCTTTTTTCTCAAGGTGATTTTAAATCAACATTGTTGACTTGAACCTGTGCATTAATTCTAGAGTAACTGAAAGGTTAAATATAGATGTGCTTTGATCCATGCAGTTAAATAAAACAGGAAGATTATCTGATGAAAATTGTTGAACAATTGAAGATAAGGTCTCAGAAATAAATATCTTCTCCATATTAGGAGCAGGGCATTTTGGCTAGTAAAATTAGGTGCACTGAGTTCTAAGGTAGTGATTTTAAATAAACCATTATAAATGTAAATGAATGATGTTTGGTATTGGCACTGCTCCCAAGGTATTTCAAGGAGTAAGTGCAGTAATATTTCAATGATTAGAAGATATTGAAGTTATAATGGATGCTAATTTAATTTGGGTTAGGGACCTTAAAGAACGTATTGAAAAACTTAGGTGTATCTTGCTCACAGAAAAACTTGCCTAACAGAAATTAAAGTCAAAATTTGGTTCAACTGAAGCTGTCTGTATTAGACTTGAGCTGAGTAAAGAGGTCTTAAATGATCTACATTAAATTAAAGTAATACTGAAATGCTCACTCCACATTTTAAGGTAGCCTGACTGTTTTTTATTGGGATCATTTGAGCCATTGATGCAAAACTTGCCCATTAATACCTGTGTAAAACCTCTGACCATGCCCAGTGTGAATGGGATGTTTTCAGAAGGCTGAACAACATACTGACTGCTGTAAGTGCTCATACAGTTAAGGATGAGCTCTGTGCTTCCCTGCAACCAACCTGACTATGGAGGGCTTTCTTAGCTCTTATAGATACAAAACATTGGTAACAAAACCTTGAGATATGAGGCCATGCTTTTAAATTTTAAGAAACTCTGGCTATGTCTACATTGCACTAAAGTGCAGACTATGGGGATGTGAATTGCACACTGCACCAGAGAGTTGCGCTTTAACTGCCCAGTGTGGGTGCTGCTGGCGCAAACTAAAAGGAACCTAATTCACATTAGCATACTGGGTCAATTTCTGTTGGTGAAAGAGACTTGCTTTCGAGCTCCACAGAGATCTTCTTCCTTGTCTCTTTCACCAACAGAAATTGGGCCAATAAAAGATATTACCTCACCCACTTTGTGTGTCTCATATCCTGGGGCCAACATGGCTACAACAACATTGCAAACAACACTTTTAAAATAAAGTATTTCTATTTTCTTTTCAATTTGACTCAGGCATGGGTTGTATAAGGATTAAAGAAAAATAAAAGTTTTGGAAGGTATGTAAAACCTTGTGCTTCAGAGCATAAGCCAGCTTCTGACTAATGAAGGGTAGAGAGAAACTTCCTTGTGGTCAGCTTATTCCACAACTAACCTCTGCAGCATCTTTCTAGGATCTTCTTTAGAAGCAGCTGGTGCTGAATGCTGTTGGGGACAGGATTCTGAACTCGATGGACCACTGCTCTGATCTAGTGTGCAATTCCTGTGTTTCTGACTGGTGTGTTAACTGATTTGTCTGGATAAAAATATAGAATGGGTATATATTTTAAAGTACTGCTTTGCACTGTACTTCTTACTTCACAGCAGTCCCTCTGAATGGGATGTATTACCATACTACTGACTTGCAACTTCTTACATCATGCAGAGACTTGCTGTTACCTCACTTGTTTGTTAATGCAATTTACCAGCCTTAGAATGGAGACTTATGACCATTGACTTAAAACAAACCTTTACTCACAAGGAATTATTTCCACATCAACCTTAGTTTTCTGCTCTGGAATTTTTGCTCTGCCCCTCATTATGCTCATCTGTGCCACATTTCAAAATGCAGTATATTTGATATTTGGCTTCCATTAGGTTGAATGCTCCATACCCTGGGCTATGATTTATGCCTTCAGCATTTATGCAGTCTCCATGCACTAACAAGGTAGGCTGGTGCATATGAAATATATTTTAAAAATGAAGGTGGAAGGAGGAGGGATGGTAGGAAACCCTACAGCCTCATGATAAAAAGCCTTGTCGACACATATGGAGCTAAACAAACACAAGTTGTAATCTTTATTTTATATGTTAGCTTTGCTCATAAAAGTCTGCCATAGTGTGTCGTGAGCATTCAGTGGACTGAACTTTTAATATTCTTGACAACTGCCCTAAGAGGAATAATGTCCCTTAGAAAAAGTCACAGTTAAACCTGGCAGTAGATTAAGTTAGTTTCCATTTAGGTGTGACAGCAGAATCATTACTGGTTTTAGCCTGAGCCAATGTGTGAGTCGGCTTCACCACCGTCAACTAAAGACTATGATGTATGGTTCCAGATGCTCTGGCCAATTGACCATAAAATTGCTCCGCGTTTCTGGCAGAGCAGCCAAGCTGGAGCTTTTTAAAAACTCCACTCCCCAAGCTCAACACTCTCCTCATTCCCTCCTCTGCTTAAAAGCTCCTCATTATTCTTCCTCTGCCCCCTGATCTTAGCAAAAAGAAAAACTTCTGGAACCAATTAGAAATGTCTGCACTTGATGAGATTTGCACGTGAGTTTGGAATTGCGAGGCTTTGATAGTGTCAGCCAACAGCTGCAGTTTCAGGTGGTAAAATCTTGGAAGGAATTTTCCAGGGTTTATTTACAATCATCAAATAAAATAAAAATCAAGACAAGTTGGAGACCATCTAATGTGCCATTAAAATGAGGTTGAAATTGGATTATATATTTATTTCATCTGAAAAAAGTAAACCAGTGGTTTATTATCAGGATCTTTTCAATTACCTTACAATCAAGACTGTGTCAAGTGGTTGTAATAAACTGCAAAATATGACCTGCCTGCCATAGGCTTAGCTGTAAAAGAAGCATCTGCTATTACTTTTGTCACTTTAATTGCTTGACAAGTCAAGGAGATAGTCAGGGCTAATAGAAATCAGAAACTTTGTGTAAAAATTGAAAAAAAAAGTAGATTCTTCCCTGTTGCCAAATATAATGGGGGGAAGGGGGAGGAAAGAGAAACACTTGAAGATATAAATGCTATCGACATACATTTAAAAAGGATGTATTTCACTTTTAATTAATATATGTGAAAACCATTATTAGTAAGGTTGATGGTACCTTTCTATTTTTGAGCTGGATTTTGTGGCCCTTCTTTAGCCCAAGACAGTCAGTGGTTGACTAATGCCCATATGTACAGTTAAGTTTATGAAGTCAACAACCTGGAAAATGAGGTTTTTGAAGTACAGTTATCCTCTTAAAAGTATCTCTGAAAAAATGACATTGTGAAGTTTCACCATTTATTCTCTTTCAGATTTGCTTGGTTTATAAATCAAAGAATTATTTTTCTAATTGTTGGCCAGCTCTGAAAATCTCTTGAAACAGACCAGTAATAAAGATTAGGACATGTTTTTAAGTTTTCTCTTTTTGTTTCTTTTTGCCCAATTTCCCAATATTTTTTAAATGAAAACTCTATTACTGATGTTTTTCTGTTTTATCAAAGCTATTTTGCGTAAAAAAAATAGCAGAAAAAATTGATTTTTTAATTTAAAAAATTTTAAGCA
This sequence comes from Chelydra serpentina, assembly GCA_037349315.1. NCBI lineage: Eukaryota > Metazoa > Chordata > Testudines > Chelydridae > Chelydra > Chelydra serpentina. Next base: position 27,809,101 of record JBAIAC010000048.1, read on the forward strand.
AAATGTTTGTTTTGGTTGAAAAGCTATTTTTCATCATAAAAAAAAAAGTAACCTCCACAAGCTATTACAACCATCTCTATTGTGCAATAGCAGTATTTCTTTGAGTCAGTAAAGGAAGCATTTGTTTCTCACACTGGGAGCAGATATGTTAAAGTAAGAAGTTGCCTGTTTTGTTTTTATTTAAATATGTAAACACAAAAGATTGTCTCTCTCTGGCTTAGCCTATGACAGGTACTTTAAAAATACAGTCCAATTAAGACTAAAATAGCAGTAGCAAAACAACCACCTTTCTGAAAGCGAGTCCCCCATCAGAGACAGCACTGGGCATGTGTCCCCGGCATGTGTCCCTGCCCACTCTCCAGGGCAGGTGGAGGGTCCCAGGACTCCTCACAGTGGCCCGGACTGACCCGCTCCAGCCTGGGCTCCTGCGCACCACCCTCCACAATTGCTGCTCCCCGAGGGCTCTGCCATGCCGGGTCCCCCAGCCCAGGCAGCTTTCACCAGCTGTGAGCAGCCAGCACTCCTCAGTGCTCGGCTCTGCCTTCTGGTCTCTGACCTGGCCACAGAACGGGGAAGGGCCATGGAGGTGAAGGGCCTCATGGCAAGTGTGGGCACAGCTGCCCCAATTTTCTGTTTGGCCCACTTCAGCCCCCCACCAGGAAGAGGCTGGCGTTGCCCAAACTGAAATTTCCTTATCTCAGCTTCCCAAAACCATCATTTTCTCCAAGTGAAAACCTATTCCTGAAACCCCAAAAAGCATGAACATCCCTAAAGGTCCTTTGCGTTATGCCCAAAGAACATGGTTTGTTTTGGACCCAGCGGGAGGGCGTTTCAAAATCAAGGCCCTCTCAGAGAGTGTCCTGCCAATAGCATCTTCTCTCGTGTGCAAAGTGAGCTCCACATCACATGCTGTGGCAGACCTCACTTGTTCCAGAGTCATTTGGGGAGCAGGGCAGTCTCTCAAGTAGGCAGATCGCAAGCCGTTGTGGCCTTCATAGGTCAGAACCAACAGATAGTGCAGATTCAGGGGCATTGGTGTCATACTCACGTTGAGACACTGCTTAATGATCATGCTATTGCCCTCTGCATCTTCTTCAGTTTTAGAGTTGATTTAAACTGCAACGCTATGTAAAGAATATTGCAGTACTCTAATCTGTAAGTGACAAACGTATTAATGCAAATGAAATCTATTTATCCAAAAGAGGGGTCACTGCTGCTATCTGATTATCTTGCTGCCAACCTACCATCCTGCTCTGGATTGTGTCTCAGCGAGCTCACGCTCATTCACACCCCAGTCACACCTGTAAATGGTGGGAGACACTTGACTGTAATTCATGGGTTGAACAAAATAGATCCGAGTGTCATCAGCATAGATATTTATTTAAATATTGAAAGTACTGCCCCAAGGCCTCTTCACTACCTCTTCTAACAGCAGCATACACAAATTAAGTGGGAAGGATGATCTCGGGAAGAATCCTGTAGCACTCAACAAGAGCACTGAGGCAAAAAAGCAATTACCCTCTTGGTGACTTTCCAAGAGAAAAAGAACAAAGCCATTGCAGAGTAGCTCCATTTATTCCCACACAGGTCCTCAAGCAAGTTAACAGAACTTCCTGTTCAGCAGTATCAAAGGCAGCCAATAGATCTATCAGTATCAGTCTGGACCCTTAGCTATCACCTTGGTAAGATTATCAGTCAGTATAGTCTCCGTGCCATAACCAGGTGTGAAGCTGGCCAAGGAGTTCTGAGGCATCTAGATATGCTGAAAGTTGTCATGCCTCAACCTTGTCCATAATTTTAACCAAAAATGGAAGGTTGGAAGCAGTTGACCATATTGTCAGCATCAAGTCATAGTTTCTTTATCAAATGTGCTACATGTGCTTCCTTAAGAGTGCTTAGCACTCTGCCATCATTAAAGGAGACATTGAAAACCTCTATCACCAAAGGAGCCAACACTTCCCTACTGGCCTTCCCAAGTTCATCTATAGAACAAAGTTCTCCCAATATATCCAGAGCCCTCAGTGAAAAATACTGTCCTTAAGCAGATGAGACTTTCCCCTGTCCCCAGGAGAAGACAGCCTGGATTAAGCTGACTGTTCTCCACATGTAATAAAGCAAGATGTTGCTGATGCTGGACACAATTAATCATGACAGTTTTGAGATACTCTAGATGTCCTTTCCTCATTATTAGATGAAGAAAACTGAGTGTGAAAGGGAGAAATCAAATTTAGGTCACTTCATTGTATCTGGCTCTTGCAAAGATGTGTAAGGGGAGAGGGTGAGGCAAGGAGCCTCCTGCCACCCTGTGCCCAAGGATCTCTTAATGCAAACTGGCAAGAGTGTGCTGAGACCTTATAAGAATCTCATGATCTTGGTATGTACAGTTGGGTTCACCAAAGAATGTCATGTTAGGTCTCAAATGAAAGCCAGTGTCACAGTGGGCATCAATATCATTGTGAAATGTATGTACAGATACTATTTAAGGAGTTTATATATACACCAAAAAGATGTTCTTACACTCTGTATCAAGGCATTAGTTACCAGCAAACGTGGAAAATCGATTTTCTGTCAGACAAGAGATGTTTAGCCATCTGTCTATTTACATGTAAATTAAGAATTGTCTCATTCACAGTGGGTCTCCTAGCACCTATCTGAACTGAGTGCACATAAGATTGTAAGGATTGTAAGAAAGAAGCCAATAAGGAGAGAAACAAAGTGTGGGGAGAGGAACTTATTTTGAAGTACAAATCAAACATTTTCTTGAGTATATTTGGGGGGGATAAAGGGGATGCCTAGGCACCCTCCATGGAGGAATAAAAAGGACAGTGCTTTGGGCTTCATGAAGAAGGGGCCTCAACCAAGCATGGTTAAAAATGCTGGAGAAAACTTTGGGTGAGATAATCTTCTTTAGACAAGAGATTAAAGAGAGTAACTTGTTAGTTAAATTCAGTCTCTAGAAAGCGTGTTATTTTGTTTTGTATATAACCATTTGTTTCAAGGATTCTTACTCACTATTACTTGAATCTCTGTTCTTTGATAATAAACTTATGCTTGTTTTAACTATAAATATCTAAGTGCCATGGGAGTAGGCAAAGTGCTTATTTTGAGTTGAATCTTATGTGTTGGTATGTACTATTCCTTTGGGAACCGCAGGCCTGGTAATTCTGTGAGTGTTCAGTGGATAAAGGGGCTGGACACTGCAGGGTACATTCTGAGTATTTGGGGGTTGGTGCATGCTTGTCACTACCTGTACAGAGAGCAAGGTAGTGCTTGTGCTGCCAGAGGTTGTTGGCCTCCTACAAGGAGATCATCTATAGTAGGCATGGACAAGACTGCTTCACGCTAAGGGCAGGTAGTGGTGAGATGCCTCACATCCCTGGGGAGCATCACACATCCATGCACAATTCTCCTTTTACAGCAACCAGCAATCTCTGTGGCCACCTTAGGTGTGTTTCCTGTATGGGTCTGACCTTCTAGGCTAGTGTGGCTCTTCACATGGCAACAAGCCACAACAGAGCACTTATATAGTATCAACCAGGGCCGGCGCTACCATTAGGTCGCCTAGGGTGCCAGGATTTGGGGAGTGGCTTTTCAGGTCCCGCGGCGGCTGCCAGCGGGAGAGGCTGCTTCCTCTCCCGCCGCAGCCTAGGGCGGCAAAAAAGCTGGTGCCGCCCCTGGTATCAACATCTAAATTTAGAAGAAGATTGTTTCGGGGGTGGGGGGGGAGAGTTAAAATACTTCCACAGCATAGTGTATATTTTAACTACAAAGATAACAATTGATAGTTGCTAGTAATTACTTTCTTCTAATCGAAAAGGAGATGTCCATTAGGTTGTTACTGAAAATGCAGATGACACCTTAGACACAATGGGAATGACTCCCTTTTTAAATTATTTGCCTAATAGCAGCACCTGATATAACCATAGAGTTTGAAAGCTGTTCCATGACATCTGGTCAGCTGCATACTGATTTTTAACCAGCTAAATGCCTCTTGCCTAAAGTGGGCAATGGATCGATCGGCTAGAATCAAGCTGTTGTAGTTTCTGTGATTAATTTTATGTATTGCCTTGCCATATTTGTCATTCCTTTCCTAGAGATCTGTTTGATATGATGTTTAGAGTCAGGAAACATAAAGAAAACAACAATGCTATATTTATTTTTGTGTTTTGAATATTACGCAAGGAAGAAAGAATGTTTAAAAGAGTTTCCTTTTCTTGCCAATGCCAAATAAAAATTGCCTGATGAAAGAAGATTAGCAAATGTTGTGTTTAACAACTGGTTCCCAAGCACAGAATACATAAAACACTTTGTATGTTTAAAAGTTGGAAATAGGTGTTTTGAGGGGAATAGAATATACAAAGCCCTAGTTATTTACTAATACCTCACTTGAGACAGGCAAAACAATGGAATCACCCCCCATAGAGTTTGAGAGTGATCCCATCTGTCCTGACAGAATTGGTTTGGTTTATCTTCATGTGGAGCCTGCCTAATGCTTAGATAAGATTGTTTATTTTGCTGATTGAGTGCTAATATACAGTTGGAAATGCTCGCTTCTAGATTGGAAATTTTAGGTTTTATGGAGAAGAGGATGCTATATTTTATCTTCAGCTATTACCTGAATTTGCTGCACATCTGCATATGACTATAAATCCCTGGCATGGATTCGTTTTTTCCCCACTGTTGGCTTCAGAATGTTGGCTACAGAAAACAGGAAGAAATTAAATAACAATAAAAACTGGCAGTTAAATGTGTGATTTAATAATAAATTGAAAAGAAAAGAAAAGAGAGAATACATTTTTCTTTCTCTCTCCCTTTTCTCCTTTGCCTACAAATAATCTAGTTAGATTAAAAACCTTTGGGGCAGAATTGTGTCGTCTTGCAGTGCTATCTAAATAATGAATAGTAATCATCACCGTAGTTAAATTCCACAAAGTGCTTGTCTTTTGAATTTATTTTATTACCTTAACATTCAAATGTGGCCCACCAAATGATTGCCAGGTTCAGCAAGATTTGACCTCCTTTTATCCACATGGATGGTTTTATTTATTTATTTAATTTTTTTTCTGTGGGTTTTAACTAAGTACATTATAACATAGAAGGTGAGATTTGGTCCTGGATCTACCTCCACTTCTGACAGAGACTCGTGAAGTCAGATTCACTGCTGATGTTAATGGGTTCCCCAGTGACTTTTCCGATGATAGACAATGAATTGGTCCGTTTGTGTTATTAGTGCATGTTATAGAGTCTTGCCTCAGACCAAGCCCCACATGCACAGAAGTGGTGTTGCTGAGGTTCTTGCTCTGCAGTGCCCTCCTTTCCGTCCCAGTTCCATGGTGGTCTGCCGTTTCCATGGTTTGCCATGTGGCCTGGTCACCTCTCAGTCCATTCCCCTTTTGGGGTTAACAGAAAAGTCCCAAAATAAGAAAACCCAAAGTCTAGTGACCACTACACTCAGCCCTCAAACTCCACTCTTGATGTCTGTACCTCCTCTCTTGCTCTGGGGAAGAAGTGGGGAACCTGGGCTCTCTTCTGGGTTCCAGCCAGTAACCTTGGCTTAGGTGGCTAAGGACTGTGCCTTCGATCCCTCCACCCCGGACTGCTCCTTCCTTTGTCCTGCCGGTTGATGTCTTCACTGCGTCTGCAAACTCTGCTAGCCTTGCCTTGCATTTGTGGTTCCTCGCAGTTCCTTTTTTGCCAGCTATGGAGGGTGGTGGCACGTCCTGCCCCTCTTGGAAGCATCTGGGAAATAGTAACTGACTTTCTTCCAAACACTACTTAGTCCCAGGCCCATTTTCCTGTCTTCGAATATCTCTTCCGTCTTTGTAGATGAGACCTACCAAAAACTTGAAGGCGCCACATCATGTGACAGGGACGGGCTGACCTAGGCTGCACTACCCTTAAGGGGGCAGATTGCCCCTTCCCTGTGTCACTTCAAGCCAAATTTACAAAGAGCCAGTTGTTTAATTGGATCTGCTAAATCATGAATAAGAGGGAGGGACTCATATACCATAGATTAATCCATCAGGTAGAATAATATCTTAGCAGGGAATTATTGACAAAGGCTACAGTTTCAGATACTTGAGAATTATGGACTAAGCAGATAGGAGTCATGGATTCCAAAGCCAGCAGGGACCTTTGTGATCATCTAGTCTGACCTCCTGCATGACACAGGGCATAGAATGTCCCCAAAAATATTTCCTATAGCATATCTTTTAGAAAAAACATCCAATCTTGATTGAAAAATTGCCAGTGATGGAGAATCAACTACTCCTTGGTAAATTGTTCTAATGCAGGCCTGCACAACTCGTAAAGCGATGAGGGCTATATTACTCCTAAGAAAATAGCTGAGTGCCGAAACCCCCTGACCCTGCGGAAACACGCCCCCCGCCCCCCCAGCGCCGCCCACCCCACGGAAACAAACCCTCCTTCCCCAGCGCCACCTCGCCGAAACAGCTGTGGGCCAAAAAGGAAGGTTTTTTGGGGGGGTGATACTACATTATGAAATTTTTGATTAAATCAAACAATAAGTTTTTAGTTATTTTATTTTTTTTGTGAACCATGGAAAAATGAAAAACATCTGTTCCCCCACCCACCACTCGCCTCCTTTCACCTTCTCCCTCCCCTGCCAGAAACCCTCATGCCCGCCCCTAGAACCTCTGCTGGCTCACTGCTCACCCTGCCTGCCCCCTCCCCACTCGGTCCCACCAACACACCCCTCTTCACCCCCTAGCCCCCTGCTGGCTTTCTGCATCTCTCCTAGTCAGTCCCCCACCCACCACTCGCCTCCTTGCCCCTAGAACCCCTTCTGGCTCACTGCTCGCCCTGCCTGCCCCCCCGCCACTGCCTGCCCGCTCGGCCATCCCCCCACCCACCCTGCTCGCCTCCTCAGCCCCTCCACCACTGCCCGCCTGCTCGGCTTGCAGGGGTGGGTGGGAGGATGGCAAGATTCAGCTCCCCTCTCCCCGTGTGGCAGCGGCAGCCACGGCTCCCCATGGTGAACCAGTCCCCCCGCCACTACCCGCCCGCTCGACCATCCCCCCACCCCCTCTGCTTGCCTCCTCAGCCCCTCCACCACTGCCCGCCCGCTCACCTACTTCCCCGAGCAGTCGGACGTGGAGCCATCTGTGCTGGAACTGGGCTGGCCGGCCTTCTCCAGCGGCTTGTACCGCGGCCTCACCCACGTGGAGGCACTTTTCCAGCACAGCTTCAGCGAGACCATCTGCAAGGGGGCGGTGCGCAGGCAGATCCGCTCCCCCCCCGCTCCGGCGGGCCGCACAGTGAGCACGTGCAGGCCACATGTGGCCCGTGGGCCATATGTTGTGCAGGCCTGTTCTAATGGTTAATTACTTTCAGAATTAAAAGTTTATGCCTTACTTCCAGTCTGAATTTGTCTAGCTTCAGCTTCCAGCAATTGTATCATGTGATACCTTTCTCTGCTAGATTGGAGAGCCCATTATTAAATATTTGTTTCCCTTTCTGGATACTTATAGACTGTTGTCAAGTTACCCCTTAACCTACTCTTTGTTAAGATTAATACATTGAGCTCCTTGAGTTTATCACTCTGAGATAGATATTGCTGCAACTACTGAATAAAATCTCCCAAAATTCTTAAATTCACAAGGATTGCAGAGACTAGAAAAATTGCGGACTGGAAAAAAGACTGGAAAAAAATAGAAAGTATTTTTTGGTAAGTTTAAATGTATAACAATTATTTTTTTTAAAAACCCACAAGTTTTTGAAGTATTTAATTTTTTCCACTTTTTCTTCTCCCTTTTTTGTATTTCCTCCCCCTCTCCCCTCCCCCCCCCCACACATATGTTTCTTTCATGTTACCTCTGGAAAAGGAATTTTTAAAAAGAGAGAAAGTGGCAGGGAGGACTGAATTTTTCAGACTTAATTGAAAAACTGGAAAAGTTCAAAAAACATAACTTTAAATTTGAATAATAAGTCATTTTAATTGAAAAACCTTTAAACAGAAATGTTCAACCATTTGTAGTAGAGACAGAGATGTTCCCCTGTAGGTATATGCTGGAATCAAATGGCCAAAGCACCTCCCAACATACTGTGATCCACTGAGTTATTGTTACCCTCTTGGGGCCTCTGTCAGAAGCAGCAGAGTCGTGCCAGTACATTGTCCTACCCATATTGTCAATGGTCTGAATTGGCCAATCAAGATCCACACCCTGTCATGCTCAAGTTCCAATGCTGTATGCACTCTTCCTATTTGACTTTGGTAACTAGGAGAAAGATCCCATTGAATATTTGCCCTCATTGTTGTCAGCAAGTGATATGATAGCCTGACCATGAGAACCAAGAATTTTCCCATTAGTGGTGAAGAAATAGGTGTAGTAATATCTTACTTATGTTAAAATCATGGTAGTTATGTAAAAAAAAATCTTTTCAAGCTGAACGATAACCCTCAGCATTGGCAAGACTTCAGAGACTGAAATTCTAATCAGTTTTTCTCAGTTGGTGATTGCCGGCATACTTGGCATATTACTGAGCACCAGAAGAAGTAATACATTGATATTAAAAGGCATGTGCAGGAAGGAGTAAAACCTTCTACACTTTACTTTCTTAGAAACAGATTTGGAAGGAGATATCCAAGATTCCCTGATCCATAGTTCCACCATTTATTCTTGGAGTTTTTAATACATCTTATATCGCATGACTAATCCAGATACAATTGTCAATTTTGCCCTGAAAACTAGTGTCTAATTTATAGCTCTATTTGAAAAATTGGTTCTTCTTTAAGAGAAGCATATTTCGCAACTGTCAGAAAGGAATGGTTGATTGTCTGGTCTTCCTAAGGTTACAAAGTGCAGTGACATATTGGAGGTCAAGGGATATCCATCTTCCATTTATAACTCACTGTAAAATGAATATCCCCAATCTCCAATCTCTCTCTGCTTTCAAGATCCACCCTATTATTATTTGTTTTGTTAATTTTGGGCCTTATAATATTGTCCCTACTAATGTCTAGTAAAATTTTACTCATGAAGTAATCCCCTTGAAATCAATGGGATGACTCATAGAGTTAAGCACTTCTCTATGTAGGCCTGAACCAACTCCTATTAAAGACCATGGAAAGACTCTCACTGTCTTGAACAGGAGTTAGATGAAACCCTATGAGGGAATCAGGCTCTGTGTATTTGGTGCACTACCACCGGTGAATTTTGCAAAATAAACAACCTGAAAAGCAAACGATAACATGATATATTTTCATATAATCTTATTTTCCATGCTATCATTCCTTTAACCTGTGGTGTTCTACTTTAGCCCCTTTGAGGAAGATAGTTTTGTCTTCAATTTTGTTATATAACCTTATGCAATCTTAACTTGAGATTTTCAAAAGTGTCTTGCTGTAGTAATTATAGCCTACTCTGTATTTATGTATTTACTAATTTCCAAGTTCTTATAATAATTACAATTATATTATTCCTATAAAATGCACGCTTATATGACTCACATCTGTTCCTCCCAGTGATGATTATAATAACTAGCCATTATATACTACTTTTCATCAGTAGATCTAACACTAAAGGCCAGCAGGCCCAACTCCTGGCTAAAGGAGATTTAGGAAAGTGAAAAATAGAATCTTTAGTGGATCCAGGTTTATTTTTTTGGCTTTGTAAAATATCTCCGGCTTTCAGGACCTATTAGCGTCAAATAAAAATCAAAAGCATCAGATTGCAAAACTAACAAAAATTATAGCTGTGAAAACAGCATGCAACCAAAACTGGTCTGCTTTCTTGGCTTGCCCACATGAACCCTCCCCAATCAGTTACTTCACCCTTTGCTGTTATATTTTGATCCCTGTATGGATGAAATTACATGGTCTTCATGATTTTAGTTTGCTTTCTGCTGTGCAGTAATCTGTACCATAAAACCCCATACAAAAGCAAATTACAGCTGAAAAAACTGCGTTTATTAGACAGTGTTTCTTAAAAGACAGAATGGAGGCATATTTACTAGTCTGTGCTGATAGCATAGGTTATAACTGGTGGTCGGGCAATGGAGACATTTTAATGTTCAGAGATTTTCATTCGGGGATAAATTCAGGCTTTAGGCTGCATGTAGTTTTATGCTTGAAAGAGTGTCCTATTGTTATTTTATTTGTTAAGTGCTGCTGATGTGCTTAGTTCTGAACAAAAGACAAAAAAAGACAATGAAAATATTGAATTAATTTAAATGGATTCTATGGGCCAAAGGTGTTAACACAGTCACCATCCAACATTAAAGAATGTTAAATAAGGTCCAGGGTTTGGTACACTGAGACCTCAGCCTGCGCAATACATTGGCAAACACCATTAAAATCATTTTAACCTTTTATTAAAGATACAGAAAAGAAGGAAAAACAGTTAAAGCATTTGAAATGTAAAGTATGAAATAAGGCTTTCATTTTAACAACATTTCTTGTTTAACAACATTTCCTGCTGACAAGGCTATTAAATATTCTTATTCTTATTATTATTTATTATTATTATTTTATTAGTAGTAGTATTTTATTATATTATATTAACTAGCAATAAGGTTTTTCTTCAAAATTTGTTTGGAACATCCAAAACTACAGTTTCTCTTAATGTTTGACTAATGCCAGTTTACAGTGTTTTCTTCCCTGGCATTTCTCTGTTACAGTTCTGAGGCCTTACTGAAGTCCATCTTATTGAAACAAAATGGGTATTGCTAATCCATCTCTTAAATTGTTCTCAAACTGCCAGCTGTGCCATTAGACTTCGATCCTTTCTTTCATGGTAATTGTCACCATGAAATGTATAATTAAAGTATATTCTGCACTCAAGTACCTTTTGGCTTTTGTAAAAAAAAAATTAGAAGGAAACCCACCCTTTGTGAGATTTGTGCATATTGCATAGACTATTAGTAGTCTTCACTATGTGCTTTGCTGCCATCAAGTGTAATTATATCATTATGCAAGTGTGACTGTTCACGTACTGCTGTTTTTAAGGTGTGCCAACTTTCTAGAGATCATTCTTGCAGGCGAGATCCCAGAGGACTGCAAAAAAAAGGCAGATATATTGTCTATTTATAAAAAGGGGAATAAGAACAATCCAGGGAATTATAAACCAGTCAGCTTAACTTCGGAACCTTGAAAGATAATGGAGGAAATAAATTTTTTTTATAAACATCTAGAAGATAATAAGGTGATAAGTAACTGTCAGCCTGTATTTGTCAAGAACAAATTGTGTCAAACCAACCTAATAGCCTTCTTTGACAGGGTAACAAGCCTTGTGGATAGGGGGAAAGCAGTAGATGTGATATATCTTGACTTTCCTTAGGTTTTTGATATAGTCTTGCATGACCTTCTCATAAACAAACTAGGGAAATGTAGCCTAAACAAACCTACTATAAGGTAGGTGAATCACTGTCTGGAAAACCATGCTCAGAAAGTAGTTATCAATATTTCATAGTCAAGCTGGAAGGGCATATTGAGTGAGGTCCCTCAGGGACCTGTTCTGGGTCCGGTTCAATTCAGTATCTTCATAAATGATTTGGATAATGGCACAGAGAGTACACTGATGAAGTTTGAGGACAATACCAAGCTGGGAGAGGTTGCAAGGAGGACAGGATTAGAATTCAAAACGATCTTGACAAACTGGAGAAATGAGTTGGAATAAATACGATGAAATTCAGTAAAGACAAATGCAAAGTACTACACTTAGGAAGGAATAATCAATTGCACAAATACAGAATAGGAAATGACTGCCTAGAGAGGAGTACTGCAGAATAGCATCTGGGGGTTATAGTGGATCACAAACTGAATATGAATCAACAATGTAATGCTATTACAAAAATTGATCATAATTTTGGGATATATTAGCAGGAGTGTTGTAAGCAAGACACAAGAAGTAATTCTTCCTTTCAAAATTGATAAGGCCTCAACTGAAGTATTGTGTCCAGTTCTGGGCACCACACTTCAGGAAAGATGTGGACAAATTGAATAAAGTCTAGAGGAGAGCAACAAAAATAATTAAAAGTCTAAAAAACATGATCTATGAGGAAAAATTGGAAAAATTGGATTTATGTAGTCTAGGGAAGAGAAGACTGAAGAGGGGCATGATAACAGTCTTCAAGCACATAAAAGATCGTTATAAAGAGGACGGTGATAAATTATTGATCCTCAACTACTGAGGACAAGACAAGAGGTAACATGCTTAAATTGCAGCAGGAGATATAGGTTAGACATTCCTAACTGTAAGGGTAGCTAAGCACTGGAACAACTTACCTAGGGAAGTTGTGGAATTTTCGTCACTGGAGGTTTTTAAGAGACGGTTAGACAAACCCCTGTTTGGGAGGGTCTAGATCAGCGGTGTCCAATACGTTCGCCACTAGCCACATGTGGCTAATAGGCTATTGAATTGTGGTTAATGCATGTGGCTTTTTAATAATGTGGCTTAATGTGGCTTTTTTATAATGTGACTAATAAGAAAAATTCAAAACCACAAGTGTGGCTAGCATCGAATTTCTATTGGACACCGCTGGTCTAGATAATACTAACTCCTGCCTCATTGCAGGGGACTGGACTAGATGATCTATCAAGGTCCCTTCCGGTTCTCCATTACAAGGATTTCTGTTATTTTTCATCCAGCATTTTCAGAGTGCTCAACCTTGAAAGAAAGCTAAGTATTGCATGAAACACTCCATTTTACATTAATGGGAGATGTACCTTTTAGAAAAACTCTGGTTTTATATGTTAATTGAAGAGTGTTTGCCTTGTTAATTAGGCAATTCCTCTGAAGTTTAGTAACCATTTTTCCTGCTATTTTTTGGCTAGTAAAGCAACCTGATGACTTTACCATTTTTTCTTGCTATAAATAAATCCATCTATAATTCAAACAGTGTTGTTAACCTTCTAGTTAGTGTAATCAACCTAGATGTCAAGAAAAAACAGTTTTGCAAAATACTTGTCACCAGTGGTGGAAAATATCTCACTTTTTGAGTAAGAAATATTTAGTGGCGAAAATTATAATTTTCTTTCCCTCAGAAGATTCTTGCTCATTTTATTTCATTTTTTGTTTAAATTAACTGCTGAATTAAAGTCTTCAGTTAATGAACTTTTGAAGATTTTAATTGATAAAGGAAACAAAATTATGTTAAGCAACATGTTGTAGTGTTATTGTATAAGGCATATATCTTGAACTATCTTCTGATTTGTTGCCCGGTCCTGCAAAATGCTGATCACCCTCATCTCGCACTGAGATTCAGTAGTGACTTGCCAGCATGTAGCCACTGGGAATTGAGGTTACTTACAACCTCCTAGCATCACAGCCCTAATAACAATACCGTAAGGATCAGGCCCCTAATGCATCAAAGAAAAGTAAATAAAAGAAAAAAATAATGTATTTGATAAAAAGGATGTTCTTCTTTTCTATAAAGAGAAATCCACTCTGTTCTGCAGATTCTCCAGATAGCATAATGACTCTTTGTGGGGAGTGTACTACATGCAGGCACATACAAGTTGGAGCAGCCCTGAGGCTGCTCTAATTAATACTGGGGGGAAACCAGCTGCTCTAGAGAGCAGGATACTGCAAAGATGACATAAAGCATCCTTTGCTTCTCCCTACACCTCCAACTCATTAGCATTCCTGAATGGAGTGCTGATGCAGCTGAGGATCAGGACATGTGCCTTTAATCATTACAATACCAATTTCTTTTGAAAAAGATTTTTCACACCAATGGTATCCCAAAATACTTTCCAGAATATTTACAGAGATAACAAAAAGTACCAACTACAAAAAAAGTAGGAGGAAGAATAGAGAGACAGAAGAAAAGTTTTCAGATGAGATTTGAAAATAGATGCAATGTTGATGAAGCAGAGGGGTACAAGAAGACTGGTCCTTATGGCAAGAGATGAGGAAGAGGAAAAGTGGTAACATTGTGAAGAAGGGACATAGCACGGAGAGGAAAGGGGAGGAGACGGCATCCTAGTTTGTGAGGGAGGTTGGAAAATGTCTAGGGAGGGTTGTAGAAACAAGTGAAATATTGCTAGTCAGAAAGAGAGGGTAAACAAATAATCTTTCAGGAATTCGACAACAATGGATACCCACAGGTTTTCCAGCATGCAGTTTTTCTGATAAATGAAGACAGCATTAAGATTAAGATGAATACTGAAACAACACAGAAATGATTTGAGTATTTTTAAATAGGCAGGTTTGGTGTGATTTTGAAAACGTTAAGTGCCGTTTTAAGCTTGACTCAGTTGGCTAGTGATATCTTAAATAAGAGAGAGAACTGGGTGGACATTTACTTATGATGAGAGCACCATGTGCCAACTTTTTTCTAGGGTGTGGTATGCTCTGCATGCTGTCACGACATCTGAAGCATATTGCATGTATTGGGGAGGATGAGCCACAAGCCATTCAGAAATCACTGTGCCTGAAGAATCAGTTATAAACTCTCACCATTAAGAAATTAGGTATGGCATGATTTTTACATAATTGACATTATATGCAAAGATTTACATAGGTCGAAGAGAATAGTAGTTGATTAAAATTTGGATGGAATATTAAAAAAGCCAGCTCAAATTATTAGCTGCTTGTAGAGCGGTGCAGCGCCAGGAGACAGTTGGATTACTTGTTACATTTATTATGATGTTTTTCTTATGATGTGAACCTGTTAAAATAGCTGTAGTAGTTTCTCCATGAATTAGTAAAAAAAAAAATACTTTGGAAATTCTTGCATTTGGTGTGGAGGGATCTATTTTAAGTAAAGAGAAAAATATTACTAAGCTGCTAAGGAGAAGTGTGAATGTTGTGATTGGCTACTGCACCTAAACCTGCAGACAGGTAATGTGTGGAGTGCAAATGAATTGCTACTGTATAATTTTAAAATTGTAGATGTGAAAGTTAAAAAAAATATTTACCTATACATGGTATAATGAATCTTTATTAGCAACTGTTATTCATAGACTATTTGAAAGGCTGTGTTGGCCAGACACAAGTTATTTGGCAGAGATCTAGCCTAAAATATATTTCCAGAGCCTGGATGCTGGCAGGTTTACCCTGATTTCTATTCCAGGTGACAAATTTTGGTCCAAGCATATGAGTGACCAAATATTTTCCAGTGGAATTTGAGCACTGTAAAATTTCTGAAGCTGAATAGAAAGAATCGCAGGACTTGCTTAAACTATAATAGCCTCTGCATACCAGCATGACTGCAAAATATTTCCACTTGGACAACACCAGAGCTAAATGCAGTGAATTAAACAGAACATTTCTGTTGAATGCTGGTGGCATTTTATTATCACATGTCAATGGCGTGTTCTCTTAGACAGCAGGTCATGATCACTTAATTATCTCCTCCTTCAGCTAATCTCCAAAAGAAAATCAAGAAGCCGCAACTGGAGGCACTGGTAACCCAGTTGCCACCAAAGCAAAGAACCCCAGGCCAAACCAAACAACAGCCATACCATAACCACGTTAGCTGATTTGTTTTTTTCTGTGCAAAACCAATTAAGAAATAGAGCAGTTTCCATTAGTTTATTTATCTTTCCTGGAGCAATTACAGTTGAATATGCTTTCCCAAACTACATAAATGTGGAGTCTCCCCTTGTGACAGGTTGTTTAAATTTATAACATAAAGCTAGCATTTCCATCTCCAATAAGAGCCAAACAGACATTTAATTATGGTGCGTGACATTTCTGACTAAAATAGAGCCAGCAGGGCCTGTCAGACAGCTCTCATTGTTCATGAATTTTGAACAAATTGGGGATCTGTGAATTTATAGCCAAGGTTTTCTCTACTATTGTTTAAAATAGCACACATGGAAAACACACCATGGGTGTGTTGTAATTCAGCTTTAATGATGTAACACTTGGTTCCAGTCAATAGTTGGAGGACTGCAGTAACATTGGTTCAGACATTGCATGTTCCTTAGCAATTATAGTCCAGATTTCAATAATGGCTGTTGGCGGGATATCCACAAGTGAAGTCATAGCAATTTTGAAAAAGAGCTAATAAAAATACACCTGCCTTGTAGTGGAAAATGACCCTTTAACATCACTGCTTTGAAGTGGGGTGAAGCCCACAGCGCTAACTAACAGATACCTCAATGTATTATGATATAGTAATCCACTCCCCTAAAGGAGGGCAGGAATTGAAGTATGTAAAGGCTGCAATTTTCTGGTCACATATTTTTTAGGCACTATGACTTCCTGAGGAAAGAATGGGAATAATGAGGTGATAATAAAAACTGGAAAGGATATTAGCTGTAATGCTAGTAATATATGAAAATTAACTATCACAAATTGTAACTTGACAGAGCTAAAATTTAAGTGAACTATGTACGAGGAGTCAATCGTTAATTTTAAAATAATTCCTCATTTAAATAAATCAAATTCACTTTTGTTAGCTCAGTATATATATATATTCTTTTGTAAGGAATCTTAAGAAAAACATTTAAGTAATATTTGTCAAAGAATGTTTCAATTTATTTTGTTGGGCTATCATTTTGGCTTTAACAAAATTCTAGCTCAGCTACTGAATATTTGCATTCTTTAGTAATCCTCATGGTTATTTAGCTAGACAGGCAGATCTAGCATAGAATCTTGGCGCTCTTCTGTTGGGTGCTTGGTGAATATGCTTTCCTGCTGTATTTCATATGCTTTGACTTATTTTTCCTTTTAAGAACTATGAGTGGGTTTATCCTTTTGGAACATAAAATCATCTGTCATACCTTTTCAGGTCGGTCCATACTCCACTAGTTGTAAGTAGAGCTAGTTGAAATATTTCTATCAAAAAATATTTTCAATGAAAATGGGGGGAAATTTTCCCAGAATTTTTTTAACAGCTCTAGAGATGGGGCTGGTAGTAAGGACTTGGGGGTTCTCTTTCTGGTTCTACTATTAACTTGTTTGGTGACTGTTTTGGAAAGTCATCTAACCTTTCTTTGCTTCAGTTTAACTATCTGTGAAATGGGTATGATAATGCCTACCTCATAGTGAGTTTATTAGGCTTAATTAATGACTGTTTAAAGAACTTCTAGATTTGTACATGACAGGTATAAAATATGGGTATGACATGGTGTGTTAGGAAAAAATTTCCAGTGCTCATATTTGTGTTCAACACAAATCTTCATGTTCCCATTGGCATACGTATCCCACCGCAGAGATGATTGCATACTACCTTAGTCCTGCAGGTTTTGTGCAGTGAAAATTCCCCATGAAGCTTTTAAATCAGACTTCTATGATTAGGCCCTAAATTTAGCTCTTCAACTATTCACTATAACTTGATTTTATACAACTGCTTTGTAATCACTTGGTTTCTTATTGGTGAATCTTAAATGCAACAAGGGTTGTTGGCATTCAACACCAATCTACAAATAAATCAAAGCAGATCTACAGAAATGGCATACCTTTTCTTTATCTTGATTAGAAGGGTATCAGAAATTAAAATGAATATGTAATGCCTGATGTGTTATACACACTGCAACAGACTTTTGGAAATCTATACAGGGACACTCACCAAATTAATCAGTACATTTTGTTGAAGAGGTAGAAAATATTGTGTAAACCAAAAACTTCTTGGAGACTAAACTTAAAGCCAGCCCCAAAATCCCTGACATACATATGCTACAATTGGATCTGCAGCCATAAATAGAAGAACATAAGATATATTATAGGCTGGTTGGTTTTCCTAAAGACAACTTCAATTAGACTTCCACTGAATAATCCTAAATCTCCTCCAGCCCATTTGGAGGCAGATACTGCTGGGCTCCCCTTAGCCCCAATCTCTCCCACACAGGAGTGTGTTCTGGGTGGGGAGGTGAAAGATAGGGGGCACTTCTTCCCATGCTGGTCTGAAGAAGTTCCCTCATACTTTTAGCCCTGTGATTAGGGTACTCAGTCTCTCCCATTGAAGTTCTTCCACAGTGAATAAATATTTAAAGCAGCCATCTCCAAACTTTTTATGTCATGCCCCCACAACCCGTAGTGCCCTCCCTCCCTACCCCCCGGAGGCCGTGAGCAGGCCTGGGGGCCAGAGCTGGGGTTGTGGCCAGGACCAGAGCTGCAGCTGCGGCTGGGGCCAGGAACCGCAGCCAGGAGCTGGGTTGCAGTCAGGGACAGGGCTGCAGTCGGGGCCAGAAGCTGGGGCCAGGGTGGGGCTGGGGCTGGGGCCGGAGAGGAGCTGGGTAGCGCTCCATCCCTGCTCCCCCATGGTGGCTGGCCAGGGCCAGGAACCACAGCCAGAGCTGGGCCAGAAGCCGGGATCCATGTCTGGGAGCATGACCGGGAGCTGGGCCGTGGTCAGGGCTCAGTGGCGTAGCCAGGTTTAGAGCACAGGGGGAGCGGCGGCGCTAGAAAAAGGCACCTCCCCGCTCCCCCTGTACTCACCCGACAGCACTTTAAAGGGCCCGGGGCTCCAGCCGCTGCGGAGCCCCTGGGCCTTTTAAATCCCCGCCCGAGCCCGGCTCCGGCAGTGGGGCTGGGGGTGGGGGGGCTTTAAAAGGCCGGTGGCTCCTGCCGCTGCGGGGAGCCACTGGCCCTTTAAAGTGCAGCGCCTTAGCGCCGCTTCTCCTCACAGGGGGAGCAGCCGCTCCCCCTGCTCCCCCCCCCCCCCCCGGCTACACTACTGTCGGGGCTGCAGCCAGGGTGGAGCTGGGTGGCGCTCCCTCCCCACTCACCTGTGGGGGCCGAGGATGGGGCCGTAGCAGAGCTGGGGGCAGAGCGGGGCTGGGAGGTGCCCCCTCCCTGCCTGCAGTGGGGGGCTGGTCCAGGCCCTGCCACACGCCCACCCCCAAACATTCCTCCGTGTCCCCATAGGAAGGCACACCCCACAGTTTGGGGACCACTGATTTAAAGAGTCATTTGGGCCAGAGAGAGTGTATAAGCATGAGAATGATTGTTAAAGCACTCATACCGGATGTGGGAGACTCGGAATCCACTCCTACTGCGCCAGTGACTCTTTCTTCTCCTCTTCCTGAGCATGCTAACTAGTTCAAGCCCCACACGCAGCATAGACATTTGGGTGCCTGTCTTCCCCTGGTTTGTGAATTGCTCTGAGACAGGCAGGAGATAGGCATCCAAACGCCTAGAGTTAGGCAGCAGAGGGGAAGCCTGAGGCAGAAACATAAGCACCTAAGGAAATTTTACAGCAAAAACATAGGTGCCTACAGGGTTCAGCAGAAGTTTCCCAAATTGCAGTGGAGCCTAAAACTGGGATTTAGTCACCTACCCCCATGTTTCGGCACCTACATCTGGGGTTTACGAGCCTAAGAACTTTTGTAAATCTAGCCCTGTGATCCTTCAGAGACTTAGGGATGTGCTTAACTTCACATCAAAGGGACTGTGCAGATATACACGTTTAGCCTTATGTATGTCCTTGCAAGATCAGGACCTATATTATCCTCTAATCTTAGTCCTTACATAAATCCTCCTTTTTCATAGTGGCTTGTGTGATGGGGCTTAACCCCCATAACCTGCAAAGCAAGGGGGAGAACCCCAATTAGTCATGCTCCTTCTGGGGGTGATTAATTGCCTCCCAGCCAGAGGCACAGCTATGCTTTATAAGTAGACTGAGGCACCCCAGTGGGAGGGGGGGGGGAGTGTTTATGTGCAGAGGACACATGTCTTGTTGGTGGAGAGAAGCCCTGGGATAGGTTTAACAGACAGGAATCAATGGAGGAAGAACACTAAAGGAGCAGGTTAGGCTCTTGCTGTAAGGTGAACGGGGAACTACAGTAAAGCCAGGGGGTGGGGGGGGGCGATTACTTTGAAGATTTGTTTGGACTTCTATTTAGACTTTTAGGTGGCTTGGTTGGTGGGCCAAGCCAAAGAACACCCAGAGGTGCAGGTTGAGGCAGGCCATTGCAGGTCCAAGGGAGAGCCCAGGAGGGGGTGGCAAAGTCAAGGACCCCATGCACGGCTGCCAGCACATGTGAGGGAGCACCCACGAAGAGAGGATGTGCTTAAAATCTGAAGAACTGAAAATTCTCTGGTACTACTGAGGTGGCTTGTATGTTCAAGCTCATCTCTTGTATCTTCCCTAAGCTTTGATCTTTGCCCTCAGTTTCTTAATTGTTTATGGTTAATAATACATTTGTATTCATTCTATAAAATTGGACAAAGTAGTTAAAAATAAAAGCCTGTGTTGTCTTTTATTTCATCAAAGCTCTTACCATACTAACAACTTTTATACTAGTCCTTCTTTCTTTAACAAGGCAATAAAATAAGGAATTACATATGAATGTTCTTTTGTACTGTATCAGAGGGGCAGCCGTGTTAGTCTGGATCTGTAGAAGCGACAAAGGGTCCTGTGGCACCTTTTAGACTAACAGAGGTATTGGAGCATAAGCTTTCGTGGGTGAATACCCACTTCGTCGGATGCAAACATTTGTACTGTGGCTTTTTAGGACTGGGCATGGGTTCCCGTTTCTATTACAGAAGAAATAATTATATGAATCTGTATTTAATGTGTGAATGTGAATAACAAAAGAAACTTTATTCAAATCCTGATTTGGGAGGAGAGAAATTGAATCCTCCTAGTTTCTAAATCACTATAAGAATCAAGGCTATTTTTAATTTGTCAGCTGCATCACTGTTGTCTCCTCTTTAAAGTGAAGAAAGTATACTTTGTGTTCTTGTCAGTCATAAGGGCTTTGTTATTCTGGGTAAATCTGATATTTTCAGGAAGTTAATCTATTGTACCTCTAACAAACTACAGAGTGGAATTATTACATATTTCACAGCTGATGGATTTTTCTTTGTAGGATTTAAGTGTGTAATTTGCATCATGACTTTGAAAGTGAATTGCTATTGAGTCTTGATGCCTGCCAAAAATGATTTTCATTTCAGGTTGTAAAGCACTACTGTAAACCAAATATTGGGGAGCTCACTAAATTTTCTCAGCTGTATCATCTACATTAGCCCAGAATATTATGGTAAAATATTTCTGGATTTATTTTTCCTATTATGCATGGAACCTAACTCTTTCCCTCTGAACCATTTTTGTACACTTTATGGGCATTTTCTATTTTTAAAAAATGCCCTGTATTTTCCATATTACACTTCACATATACAAAATCCATCATATACCAAAATAACGGGTGCTTTTTGTTTTTATAGTTAGAAATATTAATATCGAGTTGAAGGATTGTTTGGGCCCAGTGTAACACGTATTCTGTCTGTGGAACTTTCATAAGTTCTGTAACTCCAACTGCAATGGCACATTGGGCCAAAATTAGAGAAAGGGGAGTACAGGACAATATTTATAAAGAAAAACATTTTAAATATTTATCTCATTTCCAAGGGTAGAAGTTATAGCATCTACATTCTGACCATAGATATGCACTCGTAACTCCGATTGACTTCAGAGGGAGTTAACTGCATGTATCTGAGGAAACAATTTAGCCTTAAATGTAGGAATTGTATTATTGCATATGATCACTGCTTTACTCGTTTCCAATAGGAATCTCACCTGGAAACTGAACCATATTTGTCTGTTCCACTTGTAGGTAAAACATGCTTTTAAACTGGATTTAGATAAAGTTGAACTGGGATATGTTGTAATTAAAAGTATCCCTATGATTACACTATATCAAAAGAAACATGTTTGTAATTACATAAATCCACCAGAAGATATGAGCTGGAAAATATATATACATTAATATTCCCCTTTCCTGCCGAAAGTGGATATATACTTGTTTTTCAGCTGTGCATGAGGAAAGTGGAAAGGCAGGAATACTTATTATGATTAGTTATATGTTCCCTGCATGATTGCATTCCTGTAAAACAGAAAAAAGCCCAAAACCTGGTTCCAGAAAAGAGTTTGAAATATTAACTTTTTCTAAGGGAACTAGTTGAAACCTACTGATCCTATCAGTGAAAGTGACTATATCACTCTTATCCTGTGTATTTCCTATGACTCCCTAGTTCTGCTGCATCAAGTTGAAATTTCTTGTCTTAATCTCCAAATCCTTTCAAAACTAAGCCCCTCCCTATTTATCCTCTCTTATCTCTTACTTTATGACTCCTGCTTCTTCTGCTCCATCAACAGGGCCAGCCTTCAGTATATGCTTGAATGCTCCTTCCACAAATGTCTTTGTGCTTTCCTTCCCACATCACTCCTTATGCACTGAATTGTCAGGACTGGGATGTGGACAATCTGACCTACCAGATGGAGCAGGAGTGGTCATGCCTAGTGGTCAGAGGCAGAGTCCAAGCCAGGGATCAGAGTCCAGGAAACAAGCCAAGGTCAGATCTAGTACAGCAACCACTCAGGAAGTTGCTCAGACAACTTCCTGTGCCTCCTTCTTAAATAGTATGGCTTAAATCAGGGGTTGACAAACTACGTCCCGGATGCTGCATCCGGCCCTCCAGACATTTTAATCCAGCCCTTGAGCTCCCGCTGGTGAGCAGGGTCCAGGACTTGCCCCACTCTGCACAGCTCCTGGAAGCAGTGGCATGTTCTCCCTCTGGCTCCTACGCGTAGAGGCAGCCAGAGTGCTCCACACACTGCCCCAGCCCCAAGCTCCGCCCCTGCAGCTCCCATTGGCCAGGAACTGTGGCCAATAGGAGCTGCAGGGGCGGCACCTGCAGATAGGGCAGTGCACAGAGCCGCCTGGCCGTGCCTCTGCGTAGGAGCCATAGAGGAGACATGCTGCTGCTTCTGGGAGCTGCTTGAGGTAAGTGCCATCTGGAGCCTGCACCCCTGACCCGCTCCCGCGCCCTAACCCCCTGCCCCAGCACTGATCCGCCTCCCACCCTCCAAACCCCTCAGTCCCAGCCCAGAGTACCTTCCTGCACCCCCAACTCCTCAGCCCCACCCCAGAGCCCACACCCCCAGCCAGAGCCCTCACCCCTCACCCCCACATCCCAACCTTCTGCCTCAGCCTGGATCCCACACCCTGAACTCATTTCTGGCACCACCCCAGAGCCCGCACCCTCTCCCACACCCCAACCCACAATTTCATGAGCAGTCATGGCCCGCCATACAATTTCCATACCTATATGTAGCCCTTGGGCCAAAAAGTTTGCCCACCCCCGGCTTAAATAGTGTGGTCTGGCCAGGTGGTGGGAGCGGTCAGTGTCCTCAGTCAGGATCCTTGTGGGAAGTGCCTCTGGGAGGGGTCAGAGGTCTGCTAGCTCCTCACTTCCAATAGTTCTAGGTGGCCAGTGTGTGATGGCTGTTTGGGGGCCCATGGATGCATGTTTGATGCCCTTCCAGGAATGCCGACACTGATCTAATCCCGAAAGCTACTCCTCCAAATCCTTTCTCAAGACCCACTTCGCTCATGATGCCTAAAAGATATCAGCTAGTGTGGAAAGGCTAGGCTGAGGGAAAGTTGATAACCATTTATCTGATTGCAAATCTTATACATAAAAATTCTGTCTTTTGGGCATGTTGTTTGGCATTTTTGATTGCAAACTCTCGGAGGCGGGGGAGTGAGAACCATATTTACCTCAATGTTTGTATAACACCTAGCACAACGATCCTGCTCATGGCCTCTAGGAGCTATGGTTATATAAGTATATAATAGATAATTAATTATATGTATATTATTATTAATGGTAATATAAGAATTATATTTTAATAGTATATTACAATTCTATAGCAGTAGGCTCATCCCTATGGCCCTGATCATTCCACAGTTAATGACACGAAGATGTCTTGAGAATATCTTCAGGGTGAAGTGCAGTCTCTGTGACACTGAACCCCCTCCTCTTGGCCATGCAGTGAATGCTTCATTGGGGCTTGGAAGAGGATATGGGTAATGGGTGCACAGTGTGTGTTGTTCCTGTCGTTCTCCCTTCCTCCCCAGGAAATCAGCAGGGAATCAGCTCAAAAGTTATTGCTGCCTAAGGCTATAGCAACCTTTCTGTGGGGCCCGTCTGTGTTATGGAACCTTCACTTTAGGGAAGGCAGTTGCAGGTAGGGAAAGTGCTGATTGGATTTGTTCTGAGAAGGATAAGAGAGAGAGAGAGGCACAGGAGGCAGAACAGGGTTCCCATGTGGATTGCACTGGCCTCTGGCACCTGAAATCTATGTTATTAGACTGAACTCCCTGCCTAGTCCCTGGGGCAAAATTCAGCCTTCCGCATGGAATGATCTGGTGGAGGGTTTGACCAGGGAATCATGTGGAGATCATTTTTTCCTACACAGTCTTTTCTGTATGGGCAGGAATCTGACCATATACACTTACTGCTTTTATTTTTCTGGGTGTAGTGTAGTTCTAGTGTAGTATGTGTGCATTGTAAGCTGATACACAAATGGAAACTGGTATGGCACTTGTATGATAAGATATCTAATTACAAAATACTGTATCATAACATTAGGGATACAGTAGACCATCTAGATCAGTGTCTGACTGACAGGAGCTAGTACCAGACACATCAGAGGAGCAAAAGAGAGTGTAAGTTCTTGTATTTAACTACGTGTTTATAACCACAAATCAGATAGATAATTCAATATTAGAATTTCTGCCTGTAATGATTATGCCTGCAATTTTGTATCTATAACTAATTTCAAGTACAGACCCAGGGCTATGGAACTGGAGACAGGATCAAGCCCCTTTCAGTGCTCTATATTTTCCTGAAGATGCATAATAAAATCATTGCTGCCTTATTATATGGGCCAGTTATATGCCCAAGTCAGTGAGTTTTAGGTATCGATCCATGGAAAAACGCCTCCATATTGTTGTCATTTCAATTGTAAATCAGACATATATTTACATTCTTTTTGTTTTAAATGTCTTATAAGCATGGTGCTATGGGTTTCAATGTTGTATCTTTTATATATATACTGTAGCGTAGACCTGGCTGTCTGACAAGGAGGTGTCAAAACAAATGGCTGGAATTAATTACCTTTCAAATGGAGTAAAAGTGAAATTGGGATGCAGAGCCCTAAGGAGCTTAAGATTGTAATGCACTCTTGTACAGCTCTCCAAGTTATGGTTCATTAGGTGTATAAATAAATCTTTGCAATACACTTTGGCAGTGTGGAAGTAAATTGTCATTTTAAATTAAACTCTCATTAGAAAGAATAAAAAAATTTCAGTTACTTAAATATGTTTATTTTTGTACTGGTGCCATTTCATCAAGTTAACCATCAGCTTTCTGTGGTCACCTGAACAACAACAACAAAATCTGAAATGATTATATTCATTTTGGATTTTGAACTTTCTTATACATCTTCTCACTGTTGCAAACCCAAGGGAAAAGAATTCCTTTATTAAATCTGAGGCCTAAAATTCCACTGCCTCAGCTCTTAAGAGGATTTTAGAGAATGAAGAACTCCTCCTACAAGGGAGGCTGAAGAAGGGAAAAGTAGACAGTTTACAGGCCTTGTGGGATTAATAAATCTTCTCATATTCCTTGGAATCCCACTGAACTAAAGTTACAGAGTGGCTATGGAGACCAAGGTCTTAATGGCTCTTGCGATCCTGATTGCACGGTCAAAGTGGAAAATGTAATTTTTTGGAGAGTAAATGGTGCCTTTCTCTTTTATCTTTCAATATTGTTAGTGCATCTGTTTACTGTTATTAGTGTCAAAATCAGTACAGATATACAGCCATTGGTTAATATATTTCTTTACCAGAGCAGAAGCTCAGTAATATGAATGATACAGTACAGATTAGTGAAACCAATATATGTTGCAAAGTGTTTAAAATGTTTAAAGTGTGTCTGTGTTTGTGGAAGAAAATTATGGAAAAAATGTCCGTCATCAATCACAAATGCATGATATCTCTCAATACCAGTAACACTGAAAGATCAAGTATGAAGGAGTTAAAGGAATTTTCTGTACTCGGACTTTTAATTTGTTGATGACTTTAAACAAAAGAAAGCAAGTGACCTTTAGAGTACAGCAGAAGGGTTGGGTGAACTGTGATAAACCCATCTGGGAAGGGAAGGGGAAAGGGAGTGGTCAGTTGAGTCTGCTTGCAAAAAGGGGGAGAAAGACTTGGGGAAAGAGGAACCAATGAAGGAGTGCTTTCCAGGGCAGCCCTATGTTCGAGGGAGCTAGGAAATGGTGGGGAATAGAATACCAAGCCAGAGAAAGAAAAGAAAAAAAAGAGAGAGAGAGAGAGAGAGAGAGAGATTAAGGAGAAAACATCCAGGGTGAGGACCATATTTGTACCCTGGAGTGTTTTAACAATAAATAACATTGAACTCGGAGATAGGCTGAGAGGGGAGGAGGCAAAGAACAAAATGGCAGAGCATACAAAGGCATGGTGTAGAAACTACTCTAAATGCCAACGGTGACAGAAAATAAAGGGGCATGAAGAGGGAATATTCCTAAGGGTGAAGAAATGGGAGAAAATGTATGTCCCGTGGTTACTCAACCTGGATATGTGACCATCTTAAAACAGGCATTATGGCACTCAAAGGACAGAGTTTGACACTTTGCCCCTGTAGAAGGGACCCGTTTTTTGGACCTGCAAACTTAGCCTTATTCTGCTGCTTCTGAGGAGAGGGACTCCAGATAGGGGGCACTCTCTTTGACTGAGTAATCTGGGAGATTTGCAGTAGTACTGTGGACTGAAGAGAGCCCAATACTTATAAATGTTAAAGAAAGCATTGCAGATGTTTATACTACACTAAATTGTGGGACCCGATTCCTTCCTTGCACCGTGTATAGCTATTTACACCTGTGTGACATGGGTATAGAATACTACCATTCCAGTTTGGTAACATTTCATAGATTCATAGATTACAAGGACAGAGGGGCATTGTGATCATCTAATCTATCTTCTGTATAACCCAGGGCATAATAATTCCTAGAGCAGATCTTTTAGAAAAACATCCAATCTTGATTTAAAAGTTGTTACTGATGGAGAATCCACCACAACCCATGGTAAATTGTTCCAGTTGTTAATTACTCTCACCATGAAAAAGGATGCCTTGTTTTCAGTCTGAATTTGTGTAGCTTCAGCTTCCAGCCATTGAGTCACGTTACATCTTTCTCTGCTATACTGAAGAGGCCATTATTAAATATTTGTTCCCATGTAGGTATTTGTAGACTGTAATCAAATCATCCCTTAACATCATCTTTGTTAAACTAAATAGATTGAGCTCCTGAAGTCTATCACTATAAGGCAAGTTTTCCACTCCTTTAATCATTCTCATGGCTCTTCTCTGAACTCTCTCCAATTTATCAATATCCTTCTTGAATTGTGGGCACCAGAACTGGACACAATATTCCAGCAGTGGTCACACTGGTGCCAAATACAGTTGTAAAATCACCTCTCTACTCCTAATTGAGATTCCCGTTTGTGTAACTAACGATCATATTGGCACTTTTGGTCACAGCATCACACTGTGAACTAGTTCATTTTCAGCTGATAATCCACCACAACCCTCAGATCTTTTTCAGAATCACTGCTTCCCAGGATAGAGCCCCCATCCTGTAAGTGTGGCCTACATTCTTTGTTCCTTGAGGTATACACTTACATTTAGCCATATTAAAATACACATTGTTTGCTTGTGCCCAACACTAGAAATACATCCATTTGATAATTCCCCATTTATAATTAACTTTTGAGATGTATCAGTTAGCCTGTTTTTATCTATTTAATATGTCATGTCAATTTTGTATTTGTCTAGGTTTTTTTTTAACAAAATGTCATGCAGTACCAAGTCAAATGCCTTACAGAAGTCTAAATATATTACATCAACACTTTTGCAGTTATTAGCCACACATGTAATCTCCTCAAAAAAAGATATCAATTTAGTTTGACAGGATCTAGTTACCATAAACCCATGTTGATTGGCATTAATAATATTACCCTCCTATGATTTTTTATTAATCAAAACCCGTATCAGCTGCTCCACTATCCTGATGTTAGGCTGACTTGCCTATACTTGCTTTTTAAAATATTGGCACAACATTAGCTTTCTTCCAGTCTTCTGGAACTTCCCCAGTGTTCTAAGACTCATTGAAAATATCATCGTTAATGGTCCAGCAAGCTCCCCAGCCAGCTCTTTTAAAAATCTCTTTGTTGCGAGTTATCTGGATCTGATGATTTAAAAGTGTCTAACTTTAGTAGCTGCTGTTTAACATCCTCCAGAGATACTAGTGGAATGGAAAAAGTGATGTTATATAAGATAACTACATCATCTGTTTTTTCCCAAATACAGAACAGAAATATTTATTAATACATCTGACTTTTCTGCATTACTATTATTGATAAATTCTACCATTTCCAGCTAGTAATTAGGATTTTTGTTCCTGATATATTTAGGAACACCTCCTTATTGTCCTTAACTCTGCTAGCTGTAGATTTCTCTGTGTGTCCTTTTGTTTCTCTTATCAGTTTTCTACTGTTCCTAGCCTCTGAGATATATATTTGTAGCTGTCTTCACTTTCCCTCTAAATCAGGTTGTTTTTTTAATCAATATGGCCTTCTTCATCAATTTTGGCTTTTTTGGGAATAATTCCCAATTATCATTCACATTTTTCAGATTGATTACATTCTTCCTCCCAGATGATTTGGCTCATAATTGTTTTCAGCTTTGTGGGCTGTTTTAAAGCACCAAGTATATATATATATCATAGGTCTGGACTGCATTCTGACTGTATATTATAAATGTGATCAAGTCATGATCACTTGTACCTAAGCTGCCATTAATTTTTAGTTCTGTGATCAGTTCCTCTTTACCCGTCAAGACAAGATCTAGTATAGAATTCCACTATGTTGGCTGCAACACTGTTTGAATTAGGAAATTGTCATCTTATCTCCATCTGTTGGCACTCAGTTTGCACATGTGTAACTGACTAAACAAGGTGTAAGGTGGGCACCTCTGAAAAGAAGTTCTTTATTTGGAAAGGCAGAGAATGCAGTTGAGAATGTAATATATTTCTATATGTAAAAAAGAATTACATGAGTCAGTTTTCAAACTTGCACACTCTAATAGGTATTTATGTGTACTTAGCATACTAATACTTACAATACTACAAAACTCCAGTGTTTATTCTGGTAACATAGCAATTTCACAGGAAATCCTCTATTTGTTTATTTATTTAGCTGGAGATGCCTGAGTTGACGTATGGGAAGTTGAGAAATGTTAAAGATACTGATGCCAAAAGGCAGAAGAGTGAAAGTGGTTTTAAGTCAAAAAGGAAAAAAAATTTCTGAGAAATACTACACTTCTCTGGGTACGGCAGTGTTTGACGTTACTAGAAGAAACCTATTTTGTATGTTATCCCAAAATCAGAAGTCTAGATCCCTAGGAAAAGACTTACCTACTCTTTTAAATGTAATACATAGTCACTGACACACACTGTAAATATACACAAAAACATAGGCGCCGACTCCGTGGGTGCTCCGGGGCTGGAGCATCCACGGGGAAAAATTGGTGGGTGCTCAGCACCCACCAGCAGCTCCCCGCCAGCCCCACTCCCATTACCGGAGCACTTACCTTCGACCCGGACGCTGGCCGACGTTGCGGGGCCCGGCCCCCGACGCCGTCCGACGTTGCGGGGCCCCGCCCCCGACGCACCCAGCGGAGCCGACGGAAGTCGGCTACTATGCACAAAAAAGAAACAGTTACAGTCTTGGCATAATTCAAATAGTTTCATTCACCAACAGTTAGTAAACTGCGCCTGCACGTATTGTGGTTCTGGAACCCAGCACTGGAACGTGCTGTCGTTGCTTATTCTTGCTATTAGAAAGAAGGTCATCTGCCTTTGGATCAAAGTATATCAGTGAGGAACAGCCTCTTTCTTCTTGTGTATTTGCACTGCACAAACATTACATAATTTTCCTAACAACCCTATAGTAGGTAGTTAAGTGTATCTCTATTTTACTTAGGGAATGCAGGTGAATGAAAGACTAACACTTGAATGTATTTTAAGCATCAGGCCACAACTTTTTCTCACTTAATACTGGGTAGAGGCACTTCTCTCTTAAGTGGGTCCAGTGCAGGGTTACCACCAAATAACCAAGAACCCAGAGTAGACCTCTCAGCCTACCCCTCAGGACTCAGCTCACTTCTGAGTCTCTTTAACCCTCCCCCTACCCATGAAGGGAGTAGACAGTACCAAGGAGATACTTCAGTCTACAAAGTCTCCAGTCCAGGCTTTCCCTTCTCCTTAGGGTCTCATTTGCCTCTGAGCTGGCCCTTTTAGCCTTCATCCACACCAGGAGTGTCAGTGATTAGTTTGGTTGCACCCTCACTTCCATCCATACTGCTTAGTATCTATTTCCCACTTAATCTAGTCCCTAAAGCCCCAAAGCCAAATATCACTCCTTGCATCTGACAAGTGCCCTCAAACATCCTTAAAAAGCTCTAGAGATCATTGATTATCCCTGTGTGTGTTATCACCAAATCACCTGCATCTGAAAAGACTCTGGCAACATTCCAGTTCACATTCTTCTGGGTAGAGCTGTTCAAAAGTTGAAATTCCATTCAATAGGAGATTCCAAAGTTCTTGAAAAAAATAATTCTGTTTCAGAACAAAAAAGTAGAATTTTCTAATTTTCCACAGAAGGGAATATCTGAAAGGGGGGGCGGGGAAAGTTCTGGAAATAATTGACACATTTTTGTTTCGAACATTTCTGAAAGACATTGTACCTGGGAACCCAAATCGCGAGGTCTCCCAGCTCAGCCTGAGCTCCCAGGGCTTCCAGGCTCCTAGCTCCCTGCCATTCTGGGAATCTAGAAGCCCTGGGTGTTAAAGCTGAGCCAGGTGCCTCACAACTGGGGAGCCAGGCCCCTGTCTCCTTTCAGTGTGGTGGGGCTGCCCCAGACCTGCAGACCCTAAAAGCCTGTACTCCCAGAAGCATTTCAGGCGAGCTGGCAGGAAACCAGGCAGGTTTCCAGTGGAAACCTGGCTGTGTTTTATTGGGAGTTTGATGAAACTGAGACATTTCTGTGAAACATTTAGGTTTAGAAAAATTGGCTCTTTCTGACAAAACGTTTGTTTTGTTGGAAAATTCCCGACCAGCTCTAGTTCCAGGCCCTGTCCATACAAGCTGGTTTGTTGGCTCCCTGCCAAACTTGCCTCACAAGCATTTCAGACCAAACCAGTCTTGTGATTGGCCATAATTGCCTTATTCTTCCCATATCCCTCTGAATCCTAACTCTCAAATTTACTCCATTTTAGGCTCTGAGGTAATTTGCCCCAAGATGAATAACTAGGACATTAGGTGGTTGTGTTCGCCTATCAATGAGAACAGAAAAGGGATGATCTGATCCCACAACTTGCCCCTTCTGCCAAGCCATTGAAGGCAGATGGCTTCAACCTTGAAGCTCAGGTGCGATCCTCCTTCCAGTCTGGATGATCCTTGTGGTCCCAATGCATTATAGGGTTCCAGCAGGTCCAGGCGTCAGCCTTGCTTCTGTCATCTACTGTAAACCCAAACAGACAAGGTTAGTTCACGCTATTAGCCTGCCCCAGTAACCCATCAGTGAGGTGAACATAGGCCCTATAGCAGTCCAATTTCCAGTGGCCAAGTGCCTGGGACCCTCTGATGGTCAAAACCCTCCAATGCCATTGATATCATTTCTCCAGTCCTACAGGAATGTGTGCCAAAATTGGCTGGATTGAGACCTAAGTAGGCCAGCGCCTTTTTCTTTACAGCAGCAAACTGATACCTGCTCAGGTAGTGGCCACCACCTTGTACAGGTAGGGTCCTATCTCCTGGTTTGGTATGGCTTAAAAGGCTTTGACTGTTTTCACAAGACATACTCATTCATTTGAGCATTCTCTTAGCCACCAAGGCCCCTCTCCTGGTTGGATCAGTTCTGGAATCCTTCGGTTTCCAAGGAATTGCTCCTTGCAGAAACACATGCCTGGATCTGTGTCCTGTCACCTGTTGCACAAGCTCACTAACCCCGAAAGAATGAAAAAAGTCCACATTAAATGCTTCTTTAAATAGAACCGTCTCCATCTCACAACTGCACACCTTAAGTAAGCCTTCTAGTAACACTAAAATATCCTGCATGTTCATGAGCATTGTTCTGGCATCTATTACATCTGGCTCATCCCTCCAAAGGTTCCTTAAAAGAACCCTATACAAAGAGCTGCAAATCCTGCCAGCCTGCAGCAAAATAGCAGCCCAGATAGGGGTCAGATACTGTGGACAAAGCCAATCCACAATACACCAGAGACACCACGTGTCACAGGAAGATCAGGAACCCTTCCGTAATTCTAAATCCTATGAATTTGACAAGACCGGTCTTATAAACCCTGAATATACTTGTGACAATGGACAGTTCCCTGGCTATCTTAAAGCTGTCAGGAGCCATGTTTCCACAATTGGTATGGTGTTGCCTGCAGCACTCAGCTGGTGAACATCATAGAATCTGTTGTCCTGAAATTGGCCGTCTCAGCAATGCCACTGTCTATGCCAGGAATGTGTGCTGCACAGAAAAGAATGTTAAACAGAAGGCCTGAAACACAAATGACCTTACCAGTCTCATTATCCATGCTGACTTGGCTGTTAATTAATAAGGTGAATCACTGCCTGATTGTGACACCAAATGCCAACCTGTTTATTCCTGAATTCTTTACCCCAAATAGTGATTGCCATCAACATAGGGAAAAAATCAAGAAAAGACGTATTCCTTAATGACATTGTGCCTGGGAACTCAAGTTGCGAGGTCTCCCAGCTCAAGCTGAGCTCAAAGGGTGTCCAGGTTCCTGGCTCCCTGTTATTCTGGAAGTCTAGAAGCCCAGAGTGTTGCAGCTGAGCCAGGTGCCTCAGAACTGGGGAGCCAGGTCCCTGTCTCCTTTGCATGTGGTGGGGCTGCTCCAGAGCTGCTGACCCTAAAAGCCTGAACTCCCAGAAGCATGTCCTTTGCCCCTATGCTGTCCACCCTTCAGGCCAATTCCCTTGAGAGTGCACTCTAAAACCAAGACCCCCAGAGGCAGTTGACTGAACCTAAAGCTCTGTTCCCAGCATCCAGCCAAATTGCTAGATCAAAACCCCATTATACTGTTCAATAAATGTTTTCCAACACACCTGTAAAATAAATAGGTAGTTATGTATTATTATCCCCAATTTATAGATAAAAGATAAACACCAAGTGACTTACTCAAGGCTTGCCCTTATCATTTATTATTATATATCATGTTCTAGTTCTAAAAGGGTGTGCAACCAGTGGTTGATTAATTAAGGCAAAAT
Source organism: Chelydra serpentina (assembly GCA_037349315.1). Taxonomy (NCBI): domain Eukaryota; kingdom Metazoa; phylum Chordata; order Testudines; family Chelydridae; genus Chelydra; species Chelydra serpentina. Next base: position 27,842,183 of record JBAIAC010000048.1, read on the forward strand.
GGGACCTGGATCTAATCCAATTGAAACCAGAGGGTCCTCCCGTAACAAATGAAAGATCCTCCTTCCCCAGAGAAATGCATGTCCATTGTTTGCATTTGCTTATCTGAGTCTCACAAGCTATTTTCTGAATTTAATGAGTATAGTTTTAATTAATGGCTAGGAACTGCTCTGTCTGCTGATAACCAATTTTCTATTTAAACTTCTTGTTATTAAATTTTATACGAATGTTGCAGCATAATGCATACAGTAAACATTGGCACAGTGTCCTAACTTTGAGAGTTATTGCATCCAGACTAAATCCAAGGCTAAATCCAAATTCTTTTCAAATGTGTTCTGTTACAGATTTTCCATGGAAAACAAATGAGCTCCTTTTAGTATGAATTCTCTTTCTCTTCTTACATGATTTGGCCAGGAAGGTTTAACACTACTTGGGACTAGCAATTAAAAGTGCACACACTGAATAAGACTATAAACTAATTCACAGGAATACACATTATTCAGATGTCTTCTTTCTGCATGTAGTGACAACAAATATCAGTCAAATCACATCTCCTTCTCCGTCAGTTGGTGTGTGTGGGGGGAACCATTTGTTAAATCACCAAGAAACATTTTAAAAATCAAATATATGGACAAGAGGGTCCAATGCAGCAGCTTTCTGCTGGAGTGAGTAGTCATTAATGACATCTTTCACTAATACACATCCACAAAATAAACTGTTACCACAGGGTGCCGCCCAATAGACCCCTTGAATCCCTGCAACCCCTCAAGATTCCACCTGACCCCTGGACAGCCATTGCCTCAGATTTTGTAGTAGAACTACCCAAGTCCAATGGGTTCACAACCGTTCTGACAGTAGTGGACCGCCTCACAAAGATGGCACATCTCATCCCCTGTACTGGCCTGCCCTCCTCCAGGAAACCAGCAGGGTCTGAGTGGACCAAGATGTCCACCACCATGGTCTCCCATAGCGCATCATCTCTGATGGTGGTGCACAATTTATCTCGCACTTCTGGTGAGAAGCTTTCCAGATTGTGAGCATCAGCTTCTCCTTCTCTTCCACCTAACACCTCAAACTAACAGTCAAGCAGAGAGAACCTACCAGATCCCAGAGCAGTATCTTCGATGCTACATAATCTTCCACCAGAACGATTGGTTCTTGCTTCTGCCCCATGCTGAGTTTGCATACAATAATGCAGAACACACGTAAATGGGGCAAAGACCTTTTTTTTAAAAAAAATTATGGGCTCCACTCTTGGTTCTACCTGGAGCAACTCACAACTTTCCACAACCCAGCAGCCCTGGACCAGTCAAACCCAATATGACATAAACGTTCACCTGAAGGATGCAGAGAATAGATACCAAGAATATGCAGACTGCTGACAACAGGAAGGGCCCACCCTTTCAGTAGGCCAGAAGGTATGTCTCTCGATTAAAAAGCCTATACATGAACAGGCCATCTCGCAAAGTGGACTATCAGATCCATGGTCCCTACCAAGTTCACTGGCAAATTAATCCAGTTACCTTTGAATTTGACTTGCTCTCCAAATACACCCAGTTTTCTACATATCATTCCTGAAGCCCCAACGTCTGGACCCATTCTTTCACTGCGCCCAACCACCCACCTCACTGGTACATGTTCAAGATTGCAATGAGTTCATCATCCATGAGATCGTTGGTGCCAAAATCAGATGAAGTAGACTCCAGTATCTTGTGGATTGGGAAGGCTATGGTCCTGAAGAGCACTGCTGGGAACTGGTGGAGAATGTCCATGCTCCTGACCTGATAAACACCTTTCACAAAAAACACTCTGGAAAACCCAGCCCACACCTTCCTTGAGGGCGCACTAGGGGAGGGAGTTATGTAAAGGATCGCGGGCCTCAAATCCAGCTACTCAGGCAGTGCGCAGACCAGAGCTGCCAACCGCAGCTCAACTGAACAACTGGAGAAGGGAGCCAGCAAAGTACTATCTCACAAAGGGCCCCGTCCATGAATGTCCTGATTGGGGGAAATGTCCAGCACTGCCAGTTGGCTGGGAAGCTCTTTTTAAACCAGAAAGAGGCACAGGAAGTTGTCTGAGCAACTAGAGGAATCCCTGGCTGGCTGATACTGTGTACCTGGTCTGCTTATCTGACTCCTGAACCCTGCCTCCCCTTCTATTCCTGTCCTCCTTATTTCAGACTCCCATATGTTCCCGGTTCCTGCCTCACTCCAGTTCCCTGCTCATACGCCTTACCCTAGATAGAGAGGGTGCTATCTCTGGCTCTAACCTTTGGCTCTGCAGCTGGCACCGGCTCTGACTTTCGGCTCAGTGCCTGATCACCCACACCCCACTCCCTACCCAGTTTCCTTTATCAATCAGACCTGGAATCTTGTCGAAAAAAGATAATAGGTTTATTTCACAAGACCTACTTTCTATTAAAATCATGTTGACTGGTATTCATTATATTTTTAGTTTTTAATTCTGTGTTGATATAGTCCCAAATTAACCATTCCATTATTTTGCCTGGTTTTGACATCAGGCTAACCAGTCTATAGTTTATTGTCATTCCTTTGCTCTTTTTAAATATTGAAATTACGTTGCAGTCCTCAGATCCTTTGGAATTTCCCCAGATTTGTTCAAAATTAACATTAGTGGTTCAGAGAGCAACTTAGCTAGTTCCTTTACGTAAGTTATTTGGGCCTGGTGTCTTGATTTGAATGTGCTTCATTTTAGCAGATGCTGCCTCATGTCCTCCTTTGTTACAGATGGTAAACTTTGTTTTCCATTCACAAAATCATATGGAATGGATAGATCCTCCTGCTTTGTTCCAAATACAGAACAGAAATATCTATTGAACATTTTTGCCTTTTCTGCACTACTATTTATGATTTTACCATCTGCATCTAGCAATGGATCTGTGCCAGACCTAGAGTTCTTATTCTTCCTAATGTGCTTTTAAAATATCTTCTTATTGTCTTTAATCCTATTGACCATTGATATTTCATTGATTCCTTTCATTCCATTATCAGTTGCCTACATTTTTTCATTTGTAATTTATATTCATAGCCATTAACTTCCCTTTTTTCAATTCTTTATATATTGATTTTCTATGTATTTTAACTGCTTTCACAGCTCCTTTTGGCAAGGATGTTTTTTTGTTCATTGTCCCTTTTTCACGTTTGTGGAATCATGGCTTTTGGGGCATCCAGTAGGATGTCTTTGAACAACTGACAGTTTTCATTAACACTTCCAACTTTACATTTTATGTTCCCAATCAGTTAGGTCAACAATTGCTTTAAGTCATTTGTCACTGACTGCCCATAATATTTTGCACTTATGTATCTCATTAGAAACATTATTTAGTTATTCCAAATTAAAAACAAAAATACATGAAGAGAATTTTAAGGTGCTACAGTTAGTCACTTTTAAGTCAAGGAATGACAAATACAAGGTTGCACAGAGAACTTTATTCCCTTCTGTGTATGTATTATAATTATACAATCTTTAATTACATGATCATATCTAGGATTATTTCTCAAATAGCATAATATAACACACAATTTTATAGCTTTAGAGACACGTATAGCATCTTGTAATTATTTTTGGCATTCTTGTTTACTTGTCATAATATTTTTATTAATTTACACTCAGTTGCATAATTTGGATCTAAAGTATGTATTTAATTTCATACAGCACTGTATACTTTCTTTTTAACCAACAGCCCATGATTTAAAATAATACTGTGCCTATAAACATAATTAAAATGGTATAATTAAAACACTGTGGCACGATACTGTTAATTATCAAGCTAATTTAGTTGCACACACATTGACACCATAGGTTTCAGTGTAGTAGCCGTGTTAGTCTGTGTCAGCAAAACGAAAATAAGAAAGAAAAACTTGTAGCACTTTAGAGACTAACAAATTTATTTCAGCATAAGCATCCGATTTCAGGATGCATCCGATGAAGTGGGTACTAACCCACGAAAGCTTATGCTGAAATAAATTTATTAGTCTCTAAAGTGCTACAAGTTTTTCTTTCTTATTTTCGTTTTGCTGACACCATAGTCATCCTTAGGTCCAGTTTGAGAGATGAATCAGTTAATCTAACTAAAAAGGTGCCATAGTTACTGTGCACAAAGCAAAATCTAATAATAAATTATCTTTTATTATTATTGTGCGAATGAGATGGAAGTTAGACGTCCTAATCCTGGTTTAGAGGAGTGAATGATTTTTAATTGTAAATATATATTTTCCAGAGAACACTCTAGACATAGTCAGAAGTGCTGTCGTTAATCTCTAGCAGACATGAAATGGCCTGCAAGATTGACCTGCCTCTTTAGTTATGGACATCAGTGGTATTCAATGGAAACCATCTACTAGTTTCTCTCAGTAAAAGGAAGGGAGCCAGGAAATGACTGGCTAATGTCTGATTTAGAAGAAAATCTATTATGTGGGAATAAAAAAATGAAATTGTTCTTTAAGCTATGTCTTGGGGGAAAATTGTTTTAGCTGAAAAATAAATTCTGACTTTCACACTTGAGCAGTAAGCTGAGGAAACCACAGGAAAAAAATATTTTAAAAAATGTTAGGCCAAAATTTTCAAGAAATAGGAGTCTAAGGGCTGGTCTACACTAACCCCAGAATTCGAACTAAGATACGCAACTTCAGCTACGTGAATAACGTAGCTGAAGTCGAACTATCTTAGTTCGAATGAAAAAGCACTTACCCAGGGTCCACACGCGGCGCGCAGGCTCCCCCGTCGACTCCGCCTACTCCGTTCGTCGAGCTGGATTACCAGTGTCGACGGCGGAGCACTTCGTGGTTCGATTTATCGCGTCTAGACAAGACGCAATAAATCGAACCCAGAACATCGATCCCGCGCCTCCGACCGGACGCGTAAGTATAGACGTACCCTAAAGTTAGATCTCTGAAACCATTTTTAGACTCCCTAGGGTGAAAATTTCTAAAACAGCTACGTGATTTAGGAGCACTGAAGTTATTGGGCTTGGACTGAGCCCCGTATGCACTGACATACAATGCTAGGTGGCCTGTATCACTAACCCTGTGCCCGTATGCATAAAATAATATAATTTAAAAAAATCTTTCAGGCAGTTAATCCTTTTTGAAGAACTGCACTCATATCAACCCCAAGTTTCTGAAATATTCAGATACTTTAAAAAAAAATATCTCCAGATTCTGGCATGGAATGGAAGTGCTCAACCAGCATAAGAAAGCTGTCATTCTTGTGACATTTTTAGCTCAGTTTTGCAAATCGATAGCTTAATTCCCACCCATAGAAGTTCTGGTTGTGCAATCAGTACAGAATGGGGTCCGGTATTCATGTAATTTGGATGGACTTTGGATGTCTCAAGATTCTAACATCTTGAGGATTATTCATCACTTATATTGTGCTATCCTAAAGCATGAAAATTTAAATGATTAGACCAATACATTTGGCTTTTTTCCCTTAGAGAGCTTTCCCAAATCAGATTTTCATTAAAATGATTTAGAAATAGAAAATATCACATTTCCGCTCTACATGACGAAATGAAGACATTCACACGCTTCTTGTGCCTGTTGAAAGTCCAATAACTGTTTTCAATTAGAAATCAACAGACATGAGTCAGTACCAATATATCTGGAAAGTTAGAAACAAGCACATTTTTTGATGGGCGGCTAACCCTCTAGAACCTTGATTTTCTTTCTGTGCCTTTCACATGTGAAAGTTCTAAAGACCAGTCAACATTTCATTAAACTTCAAGAGCACTTATATTTATCTGTTACCATATACATCATTCTGAAATCAACCGTAGTTATCCCTGCTTCAGGCCTGAATTTGGCCCAGGGTTCATTAATGTAGCCCTCAAATTTCAAAAGTATACAAATAAAGCATACTGACATTATAATTGATATATTTAACATTTGGCTATAATTGATTTCCTAGTTTTCCCATTAACTGAGAACAAATGCGAAGTCTGGATGCCTCTAGTTCTGATGTGGTAGCCAGTAAAAAATAAGTTGTTTCTGTTAGCTACAGGCATAGTGATACAGGTTTTTTTAATTAATATTATTATTTATTTAAAGGGAACATTCAACTTGAGAGGTTTTTTTTTAATTGATTAATTAAAAAAATCAATTTCTGATGAGTACCCTTGAAATAGCATGCCCGGCATTTTAATAGAACTTCCTTTTAAAAGCATTTTATATCTTGTTTACCTTTAAAGAGGCTGTTCAGAATGGGAGAAACTGAATGTGGAAACAGTGCAACTGACCATTCTCCAGATTATGTTAACTGCACAACGTTAACAAAGCAGAAAAGATAGACACCAATATATTTTTTCATTAACTTCTTTATTACCATTATTGTTGGTTTTTGTAAGTACCTGATTTTTCAGACAGAAAAGTGATTTTTAGTTTAACTGTTTGCTGATTAGGAATATTTACCAGTAAATGCACAGTTGAATATGAATATTAAATACATCTGGAAGTTCAAACATGTTTGACATTTCCGGGTCAACAAAGCATATGGCATCGGGAAACTGACACAATTTTAGAAGCAGAGTCAAAAGCATATAAATGGAGTATTCCTAAAGCAAAGAACTCCAGAAAGTTTTATATAAATAGGAAGCTTCCCAGTGAACTTATTCACACTTGTAAAAGGGTGTTGAGAATCTGGAAAGAGTTCAGAGAAGAGCTACAAGAATAATTCAAGATTTAGAAAGCCTTTCTTAAAGTCAGAGACTAAAGAAGATCAGCCTATTCATATTAAGAAATGAAAGATTAGGAGATTACTTGATCATGGTCTATAAGTACCTACATACAAGATGTGTAACAGAAGCAGAAAGTAGACAAATTCAGACAAGAAATAATAAATTGTTAACAGTTTACCAAAGGATGTGATGGATTCTCTATCACTTGAAGTCTTTAAATCAAGACTGTATGTTTTTTGAAAATGTATGCTCTCATTCAACCAGAATTCATGGACTTAATGAGGAATCACTGGTGAAATTCTCTGACCGCTGTTATGCAGGAGGTCAGACTAGATTAACATAATAGTTAAGGCTACATTTTAGTCATGGGTATTTTTAGCAAAAGTCATTAAAAGGTCACGGACAGTAAACAAAAATTCACGGCCCATGACCTGTCCATGACTTGTACTATCTACCCCTAACTAAACCTTGGGCCAGGGGAGCCACGGGTGCTCTGGAGGGGGCGGTCTGGGGGCACCGTGAGTGCTGGGGGGGAGGCAGGCGGCAGCGTGCAGCCTGGGACCCCTGCTGGGGTGGGGGAGGGATGGCAGGGCTGGCAGGCTCCCTACCCAGCTCTGCATATCCCTGCAGCTCCTAGAAGGGAAGGCCAGGGGGGACTACGCACACTGCCCCCGCCATGAGCTCCGGCTCTGTAGTTCCCACTGGCCGGGAACTGCAGCAAATGGGATCTGCAGGGGTGGCGCCTGTGGGGGGGGCAGCTCACAGAGCCCCATGGCCCCTCTGCCTAAGAGCTGTAGGGACATGCCGCCCACTTCTGGGAAGCCTCCCCCCGCCCCACCGAGGTAAGCGCCACCCCGCACCCTAACCCCCTACCCCAGTCCTGAACTCCCTCCCACACTCAAACTGCCCCAGCAGCAGCCGGTGCGGCTGGCCCATAGGCTGCCTGATCTGCTCGGGCAGCCCCAGAGCCAGCCGCGTCGACCACTGCGAAATCACGGAGGTCACGGAAAGTCACGGAATCCGTGACAGACACGCAGCCTTAGTAATAGTCCCTTCTGCTCTCAAAATCTATGAATCCCCAGGTGGCAAATAATCCCTTGGGGGTTCTGTTGCCAGCTGACACACATTAAAGGAGTCCTTTGGTTGCTCTAACGTGCACTGGGGATGGGGTAGAGAATCAGGGAACTTCCAGCAGCTCCATTTCTGCCTTTCCATGTCTGTTGCATCTAGCAGAAAATGAACAGAGAATCTGTCCCAATATTTTGGCCAACTGAACTTTTCTGAGATCTGAAAGAGTCCTGGAAATCATTGTGATTAGACATCATTTTTTAATGAGCGCCCATTAATTTTTTAATTTATTGTCCCCCAGGATTTTGGTGCTTTATCAAGATACTCACTATTTACAATAGTCTGTACTGGCAAACTTTACAGCCATTTAAATTTATTACCACTTCTTATTGCTACAGTCATCTCAATTGTCTTCTGAAAAGCCCCACGAAAATAACATAACCTTAATTTCTCCATGGCTTATTACATCCTAGAACAAATGAAAAAATATTTCCTCTTCATAAAAAATCCTCAATATTAAAAGCAAGGATTGGACTACTACACAGCAAGTGAGGGCAGAGTGTACTACCTTTTAATACAAATCTATGATCAGATTACTTTAAAAAATAAAAATCAAAGATGAACGCTCCAAAATTGCAGTCGAGTCAGAAAATCTATTTATACTTTTTAAAAACCCTAAAAAACACAGTTGCTGTAGTGGGTGAGTGAGGATTACAAGCAACACATTGCATTCTCCCCTGCCATTTTTTTTTTATTAAGATAGCAGAGCTTTTGAGTATAGGTTGTATGACTTGAGCTTGGTTTTGTCAAGTCTCATAAGCTAAACTGGGTTGGAAAGGAAATACAGAATATTTCTGAAGGTGTGGTATCACCGAGTACCTTTTTCAAGATTTCTTGAGCATGGCAGTGGTTTTTAACATGTCCAAAATATTCATAAGTAAATTATGTTTATTACAGTAGCCATAACTTATATCTACACATTAAACTACAGTAATTAAAATATCACTCATTGTACCTTAGTTGCCATCTGATTTTGAACTTAATTTTGAATGAAAAATTATACGCAATAAGGACTAACTCACATGAGAATCAATTAATTGGCATTTGTCAGGAAGGTCATAGGAAGTCATTACAAAGCCAGAAGGCAACATTTCTTGGAGATTCTTAAGTATTGTGCTACCTGGAACACAAACAGCAGGCAGCAGAAATTCTGTTAACTAGGAATTTTGCCAGACCTTCTAAGGCAGAAGTCAAAGTGATTTTTTTTTAAATCTAGCTCGATTTTTCCATATTGAATCAAACAAATTGCAACCCAGTAGAATCACATAACCTTTGCCTGTATTTCATTAAAAATGAATCTCTCTCTTTTTATGAGTCTATACTGAGTACAAACAAAATAGTATCATAGCATCCTGAAAGAAACTGTGATCCAATACTAGAAACAGTGAAGACTTGAGTATTGCAATTTGCTATATGTGATATACATAGTATGCAAACTGTGGCCCTGATCCTGCAAAGACTTACACACATTTTTTTAAGTTATGCATGTGAGTAATTCCTAAAGGCCCAATCCTGCTAGGTATTTCTGTGAAATAAATGTAGTGTGCTCAGTATAATTTCCTTGTGTATACTTGTTCTCATCATACCACAAAGAAATCTTTTGCACTTGACTATCTCATCTCTGGAGCAACAAACATGTTGTAGCTCAATTTAAGGGGCATACAGTGTTGTCTCCTTCAGTGTGCAAGGTAATTCATAAGCATTTCAGTTTCATGCCACAAAATTAATTGACTTCACTTGCATACTTTTATCCACTGAATTGAAATGATTTTTGCAACACAAAAACAGCCACCATGCCAGAAGCCTTCCACAATACAGCACTAGTCTGGAATATATTTTGCAGCAGCCAGGCTAATAATCACTTACTTTCATGATGAGTAACATTCAAGAACTCTGCCCCTCCCTGAAAAAAATGAATAAAACATTATACAGTACCAGATGTTGTAAGTAATGGCAGAAAAGTATTTTATTTTATATTTTTAAACTGTTCATTCTAAATAAAAATTACGTGGGTGCAAAATAAATAAATAAGTAAATACAAAGTTAATTAAATACTAAGTGGGGCCAGAAACTACCTCCGGGATTTGCCAAAGTGACCCCTGCATTTTGCAGGACTGTTTTTGTCAGTGCATCATTTCTGCTCAGGGATATACATAACCTTTTCTTAAATATCCCCAAAGACTTTCCACTCTGTATGTGAGATGACTTTCAGTCACACTCCATGAGAGCATAAACCTTGAGTATGATTTGGTGGCCTTGTTGCGTGGCGGGCGGTACTGTTTTGTAGAAATTCCCAGTTAATCTATCCCCAACTGTATCTGTCCCAAGATATATTGGAAAAGTAATTCTCTCTGTACGTGGAAGAACAGAGTACAGTATGTTTCAGAATTTAAACCCAGAAACAAAAACTTTTTGGAGACTATCTTTCAGGTTCGCCAAGTTAGGTTCAGTGATTAAGTCTGGTGAAAGGGAGCAAGGTCTAGTGGGTAGTGGAAGGACATGTAAGGGTAGAGTAAAAAGGAAGATCTGAAACAAGATCTATACCACGCTGGCTAAAATCAAGCAGTTACTGCCCTGAGGGGATAAGTGGGCAAAGGAAAGCTTCTTCTGCCAGGACTGCTGGGGCAGAGGTCACTTACTGGAGGATTCTCTGCATCTTGAAGTCTTTAAACCATGATTTGAGGACTTCAATAGCTGAGACATAGGTGAGAGGATTATTCAGGAGTGGGTGGGTGAGATTCTGTGGCCTGCATTGTGCAGGTCAGACTAGATGATCATAATGGTCCCTTCTGACCTTAAAGTCTATGAGTCTATGAGCTCACTCTTTAATTACTGGGCTGTGCCATAAAATTATAACAAAAGAATGGAAATCTTTGCTAACATAATTGTAACATTCCAATAAAATAAGGAGCCTAAATACCCACAGCTTTGATCACTTACTACAGCTGAATCCTTTTGAAAGCTTTTAATGTTTGTTTAAATAAAATTGAGTTAAAAAAATTCTTTAAATGAAAACCAAACCTGATTCATTAGATGTGAGCCAAGTTGCTCACACGGCTACATATCTGCTCTCAGCAGCTGCTGCTCCTGAAAGAATTACCCAGAGAGAGTGCAGAGATAGAGTTTGGTATGACATTTACTGTTGAGTGATGACTTGTTTCACTGCAGTACATGATTTATGTTTTTGACTATAAAGGGTACATATGGTTGTCTATATTGGAGGCACTCACGCACCCATGACATGTGAGTATTCAGTATAACCACACCCCCGACCATGACTCCAGTGGGAGTTATTCTTAGTCTGTGCTGGGAGCACAGAGCTCTTTATGGGTGTATTTTTTGTATTGCTTACCAGTGCAAATTCTCTCTGTCACTAGCACTTTCCTTTTGTCACGTGTGTGTATGTGTGTGCACACATACAGGAAAGATGTAGCTATACAGAATGATAAGCAGCTCATAAAACATGTGCTGTTATATATGATATTGGTTATCCACACTTTTTGGGTGCATGATTGCTTTCAAATGCCCGAGTTATGCAGTCATCTTACATAACTACACTCCCTGAGGTGTCATAGCTTTAGTAAAGCAAATTCATTGATGTTCGCTAAATGTGGGGGAGCGGGGGGAAATACAATGGGCCAGATTTTCAGTTGTGTGGCACAAAGGGAGTGGGAAACTTCTGCAAGTCCCCTGGTGGGGACACTTGCAATCTGGGACTCCCCAGAAGGCCTAAAGTAATTCCTGTGCCTCCCTCTTGCAGCTCCCAGTGCAAGGGACATGTCAAGGCTGGGAAGACCAGCCAGGAGTGTGGCTGGAGAGCCATGTGCTGTGGCAATCCCCAGATAACCATGGTCATGAGGCCATTAGCCCTGGTACATTTTAGAGCAACCCTTAAGCTATGATAGCTTGTGCATGAGGCTAGGGAGAACATCAGCCATGGCCAGCTCCTTCACAGTGGCCCTCTCTACAACACTCAGGATTTGCCTACATGCAGAAGTAGCAATGGTTTAACTCAGGTTGGTGCAAATCCCTGTGCAGACTCACTTCAGTTTAAGAATGGCTTATTGCAGGTTAGCTTAAATTTGTTCCCACTTGTAAAATGAAATAAATCAAAATAAGAATGTCCATATGGCTGTCCATGCCATTTTAACTGAACCAGTTTTAATCACACCATAAGTTAAACCTGTGCAATTTTGCCATGTAGACAAGCTCTTGACGTTTTTGTTTTGTTGTTGTTTTTAGTTGCAAAACGTTGTTTCTCACAATTAGCCTGTTTCAAAATTCAGGAACTTGTTGAAGGATAAAGGTATAGGTTCTGTTGGAGAAGCACCACACACAGGCCACCTCACCATCTGCAACATAAGAGTTTTGATTATTGCTAGATGCTCCTCGTGTTGCCATGGAAACAGCTGTTAGCTCGTCAAAAGTGAGTAGGGCGAGTTTAACTAGTCACCCTTTCAGAAAAGGCCATTTGTTCTTTTGTACTTTCTTTGTAACTATGATTAGCTTAAAGCAAGTGGTCCTAGTTTCTGTGCTACACTGTTAGCTTCCAATGGAATAGGATCAGCACCCAACAGTAGAGTGGTCAGAACTCTTAAATTGCACAGGCTGGAGCAGAGCACTGCAAATGATTCTCCAGCAACTCTACAGAAACATCTTACTGTGAAATTTATTAGCTTGTGGAATAGTCTCCCTTGAGTAGCAGTAGAAGCTCCATCCCTTGGGCCATTTAAAACATAACTATACAAGGCACTAAGAAATGTAGCATAGAGAACTTCTCTTCACTGATGGGGAGATGAGACTTTTTCATCTCATAACTCATAATTTCATGATTCTAATTCTTCTGGTTTCAATAATGGACTACTCATGTGTGTAAAGATACCCAGGGCCATAAGTGTTCGCAGGATAGGAACCTAAGCATGGGAGGGGGAAGATAATGACATTATAGTTCCATGAACCCAGTCATTTTCCACAGATTGAAGGTAATTTTATAATTAAGAAAATATATAAAGTATATATATTGTTATATATGTTTTGTGCTTAATTGAAACGTGCCTCTACTAAATCTTTTGCTTTAAAATGTTTAATACAGAATGTTCAATGGAATTACTAATGTGTATAACTGTTGCAAGATCTGGGCCTGAGTTAGCATCTTCCTTTCTCCTTTTACAGTCTTGTGAATAGCCCACCTGAACACAGAGTGATGAGAGTGGTGTCGAGATTGTGAATTTGTTACTGTTGTTATTTATTCTTTGCATTAGGGGAGTGCCCATAATCTCACTATGATAATCACCATAAAATATATAACAAAAAGATGGTCCCTGCCCCCAAAGAGTCTGCAATCTAAGGCTCAGATGCTATAAATAAGGAGCATGATGGATCAGGAGAGAATCTAAACATGACCCATTTTTTTCAAAGTTACATATATTATTCAGTCATTACTTTTAATAGATTAGGGCACCCTTTTGGAGGATTGACTTTTACAGAGCTACATGTGGAGCCCTGATTCGGGCTTCTATTGGAAGAAGACTAGAGGATGTCATCATGTTCGTTGTTTCTGTTTGGCTATTATGGGAAAGGTTTTACCAGTTTCTAATTGTGGCTTTGATTGCTGGGGGCAAAATCCTGGTCCCAATGAAGTTTTGCCACTGACTTCAATGGAGCCAGGCTTTCACTCTTGGAGTATACTTTTCTCATCGCTGTAAAGGTTTGGGGTATGGCTGATGGTTTGTGTAACTTCTATGGATGTGTAATGGTTCCAGGTTGGCTGGGTCTTTCAAAAACAACAACAACAACAACAAAAACAAAGAAAACACTTTTAAATGGGGGGTTACATAACTGTATCAGGGTTTTTCCCCCCATATTCAAGTATATATTGGATTTTGATCTGCATACAGAAATCAAACCAAACCAACAAAATAACCCCGCTAAATCAGAGCCTAACTTGCGTTGCTTTATACTGAAGGGCTCTGTTGCCAAACAGAAAGCTGCCAGTATGTTTCCAGGTGGAATTCAAGGTGTTTATTTTATCCTACAAAACCTTAAGGGGTGGGTTTTCAAAAATACTTGATGTCAAACTCTAATTGGTGTCAATGGGAGCAGAGTTTAAGACCATGTTGACCACCCTAAATGGTTTGAGACCTGTTTGAGACCAAAATGGTTTGAGACCCAGTCCACTCCACTCCTATGCCGTAGTGCCACAGATGAGATCAGTTGAGGCACTTGAGGTGGAGTTCACGTTGTCATAAATGGGAGGGGTTGCTGGTAAGACACTTTTCAAAGAGGTCCTCAGCATAGGAATCTGCTCTCCTAATAATGGTCTGCCAGAGTCTGGCCTGTGAATATCCAGGATGTGCTGCAAGGCCCATCTTTTCTTCAATCTTATGTGCTGGTATGTATTTATTTTAAGTGGTGAGTGATAATTCATTATGTTGAAACATTTTTCTGGCATTAAGTGATGTCAGGATCCCCAGAGCTTTAAATTCATATCCTAATTTTGTTTTTATTAATAAAAATAAATAAACTGTCACCATTTAAATAATGTTCAAGATTATTAGAATGAGTTATCCCAACCTTGTTATAATAAAAAGAATCCTGCTGATTATCAGTCTAAGCTATAACAGAGTTGTACTTATGCTCTTTTTTATTTTACTAAGTTAATCATCGTTTATATCCACAAAGCCAGCTTTTACATCTAGTATAATAAAATAATTGTCACTTTAACTTGGGGAATTAAGGTGATTATATGAAAATGAACAATTTTGTGATTCTCAGTGTGAGAAGCTGACCTATAAAACCATTTTAACAACGCTTAATGTTGTCATGAATCTTCTCAAATCTTTAGTGTTGCAGTTGTTTGTTGCATATAGTATAATAGTTCTTCCACAAGTCATCTTTTGTTATAGGGAAATTGGCTTGGGATCAAGTAGAGCTTTTGAGAGCTTTTAAGTTTGAGATCCTGTCTCACAGCTGAAAAGTTCCCCAAAGTGAAGTGATCCCAGAAGAATGTTTCCCATTATCCAAAACTCTTCCAAACCATTCCTTGTAACTCTAAAATAATTAAGACTTTGGAAGCCCCAAGAGGTCTTTTTTAATCCATGAAAGAAATTATCCTAGTTCAAGTAACTAAAACCTGACTCCTCCTCAGCCAATGAAACACGAAACCCCTCTATTTGTTCACGTATCCTAAAGAGACACCTCCAAAATGTCAAAGCCTTTAAACTTTAATGGATTCAACCTCAGGACATGTCCAGAGTTTTGATTGCATTTGTTGGGGATCAGGCTGAGGTATTTGTGCAAGTCCCGAGAGTAGAAGAGGTAATGTTCCCTGCAATATAGTGTAAAAAACATACTGCATTTGGTTTAGAAGTGTGAATGATGATTAACTTGGTTAGAACAGAAGAAACCTTTATAGGCCTACCAGCTATTAATAACAGCACATCCTTTTGTATCCAGCAGAACATTGTGTATAATTTCTGTAAACACACCCTTCACCTTGTATGAAAGAATGGTGTGGAATAGATATTTCTTTGAAAGAGTAGCATGGCCACATATTTATGGGGGCTAGTTATTTTAGTACTCAATTTAAAATGGTATTGTGGCTTCAAGATGAATCTCTCTGAAGCACCAGACTGAGACATCAGAGAAATAGTAACATTTCTAGGAAACATTTCTAGATCCCTTGGGGAAAAAATTAAGTGGTAGGGTTTTACTATTATATTCAGGTAGACTAGATTTATCACACTGCATACACAGACTTCATATAAGACATGCAGAATGAGCAGTGGACCGTAGCCCTGGATTTTCAGTTTCAAATGCTGTATTAAAAATTGTTACACTTAGAAAAGAAAAATCAAGCCATGAAAATAGTAGTAGTATTACTTTATATTATTGGTATGCCTCAGTCATGGCTCCATTGTACTAGCTGCTTTTTTACACACATAATAAGAGACAGTTCCTGCCCTGAAGAGTTTACAATCCAAACAGACAAAGTGGGGAAGAAAGGAAGGCTTAGCATCTCCTTTTTACATATGGAGAACTGAGTCACAGAGAGAATAAGTGATCTGCCCAGTGCAACAAAAGGAGTGGGCGGCAGTCCTAGGAATTGAACTGAGGTATCCTAAATCCCAGCCAGTAGTTTAACCACAGGGTTATACTTCCTCTTGAGTGCTAAATGAGAAGCATTGGCTTGTGACTTCTGACTGGATTAAATTTAACTTTAGCTTTTCAACTTCTGAATTAATCATAGTTGACACAAGGCCTAGATACATGTTATATTTATAATTATTACTGCTTCTGAGATCTACATAGAGAGTGAAGACAATATTTTATGATGTAGAATCAGGACTGGCTTTGAATCCGTGAGTTTCCCATGCTGCGGGTAAAAACATTGCCTGTAAACTGCAGGTAGGCACCTCATTGATCAGGTAAAGCTAAAATGACTGTGTGGAAGAGCTGACAATTCAAAATCTATTATACACTCATCTCCAAGGAGCACTAGGTTGGTTTGGACTTTTTAAACAGGTTTCTTTGGAAAAGTTGAAGCAGTCAAAGGTCAGATGGAATAGATGGCTACTGGGGAAGGATGGTTAATCATGCTTGCCGTGAATACATGCTAATATATATGGTAGAATTCATCATTCTAAGATCAGAGGGGTAGCCGTGTTAGTCTGAATCTGCAGAAGCGACAAAGAGTCCTGTGGCACCTTATAGATTAACAGACGTATTGGAGCATAAGTTTTCGTGGGTGAATACCGACTTCGTGCATGCATCCGACGAAGTGGGTATTCACCCACGAAAGCTTATGCTCCAGTACGTCTGTTAGTCTATAAGGTGCCACAGGACTCTTTATCATTCTAAGAGATTCAGAATGTTGGTGTTTAACATCAGACTGAGTGTTCTCACAGAGACGTACAAGCCAATGGTAATTTTTAAAACTTCTCAATCATGGAAGAGAAGGTGTAAGTGAGCACTTTGGTAGTCACACCATTATCTGGGGCAAAAATAGGATAATCCACTATATTTCCATTAGCTCTTCTAATTTGTCTATTGAAGAAAGAAATATTTGTTTGAGAAGAAAAAGGTTACTCTTAGTTTTGTTCCTACAATAGAAATAAGGAAACTGATTAAGAAAAGCTTCAGGTTTTTTTTTATTTTGTTTTCTTTGTTTTTACCTCCATTTACCCCTCTTCCTCCTTTATTAAACCTCTTCCATATAGCCAGCCAAACACCCTTTCACTCATCAGACATTCACTTACACAAGCTATATTTCATTCTTCTGACTTTCAGCACCTTTCATATCCCTCACATTCCTTTATGGCAGTGCACCACTTGCTCACTCTTCCTAACAAGAAACACACATAATGGTTAAACAGCAGAGGTCAGTACCATGCTTGCGTCACAGGTCAAGCAAGATCACTTGAATTCTTTATGGGGGTCATTTCTTCTCTCTGGGTGGGATGTGACCTTTTCTTTTTCATAAAGAGGAAACAACCCCAGATGCTCACCACTCCTTGTGCAGAGAGGTTACTAGTTGGTACACCTTCATCTTTCCATGTAAACTTGCAAAATAACCAAAGACGCATTTGCAAAACTAGTCCTACTAGTTATTTTCACTGTTTTGACACTAATTCAAACATTTCACTTAAACACCAGTACACCTGATGTTGCAAAAATTTGAAAGATCCATTGTGAAAATCTTCTCTTCTGTCTTTAATAGAATTGTGTGAATTGCAGAATGTTTTGGTTTGTTTCTGTGGCATTTCACAGGATATATTTCTTTTGATGTTTCATGTCATTTGTCACTCCCCTATATAGTTCTTTTTAGAACTTTTAAAATTAAATGGCTATTCATTTTTAAATTTTGCATGGCTTTAATATAAAAGCTATATTTGCCCAATAAAGTGATACTCAAGCTAAATCATTTCTGGAGGGGGAAAAATTGTATCCATTACAATTTTCCATTATCAATGCAAAAATGAGCCATTTTTTCAATTGTGCAAAAACATTGTTACAAATATTTCCACTATCCTAATGTTTAGGATTATTTTAAAAAATAATTGTTAATATGTACCTGATGTCACATTAATGAATTCTCTGGTCAAGCTTTAAGAAGAAGCGCATCACTGCAAACCTATGACTTGCCCTAAGGGAAGTAAAGATAAGAATGATGTATTTCTCCTTCTAGTCCACCCCTTCAGTAGATGAAAGGTACACTTATGTGATAGAGCACCGGGAGCTTGCTTAGGAGCCTGCTTCTGTTTTGTTCAGATATGCTTTAGTCAAACACAAGTTGTTGGCCTAAGTGCAGAGGTAACTGGGTGAAATATAAGGGCCTGTTATGGACAGGCAGGAAGCAGACTAGATGATATAATGGTTCCTTCTGACCTTAGACTCTGAAGCTGTTACTAATGCTCCTTTTCATGACGGATTTTTTAACATTACATAGTGTTGTAGCTAATGGACATTCTCCTTTAGCTCGAGTAGTAGTTTTTGTTGTAGAAACGTGCAGGTTCAGATGCGGTGTATGTGATGACTGTGATGTCTATACCGTATGTATGCCGCATGCTGATCTGTTACAGCTGAATTCCTTTTGAAAGCATATCTCTGACTGTGGGTTTTGCATGGGCCTCTCTTATGTCTTAGCATTTTCATGGCTTGTCCTGAAGCCATGTTTTGTTGTTATATTGGAGTTAAATTTGAGCATTGAAATTACACTGAAAGAAAGTGACATACTCAATAGATACACAGGTCTGACCAACCAAAATGAGCATTTCTGCTTTGAAAACGCTGTTTTTAAAATACCAAGATTCAAATTCCAACACACAGCATTCTCTCAATCTCCTCTAACAGGGCCAGAGCCTATTCTCATTTTCAGTGGTGCATATTCAGAGTAACTCCATTAACTTTGATTGAGTTATTTCAATTTAGATTGGTGTAACTGAGATAGGAATCTGGTTCACTAATTTAACATTGTGTTGTATATATCAGTGTTGCCAACTCTCATGACTTTATTGCAAGTCTCACAATATTTTTTTTGTTTTTCCTTTAAACCCAGTCCCTGGAGTCATGTTGTTACGTGAGAATCTCAGCTTTCGTTTAAAAAAACAAGGTTTCTAGCCCTCGTGGTTGCACAGAGGAAGCTGAGTGGGTCTGCTGCTGGGCAATAAGAAGTACAGCAGAATTGCTATACTTTGATCCAAACCAAACAGCAAGCCACTTGCATAGAAGCCTGAGAACAGGCATATGCAAGTGAACTATTTCAACACTCTGAGACAAACATTCAAAAGAGCCTCTGAAATGGTGTAAAGGATGTGAGCACTCAAAACTGCATACGCCGATAGACACATCAGTTTTTCTGTTTTCTGCAAGGGTTTTTTTTTATGTGAAATAAGAGTGTCATAAGAATCTCTGAAAATCTGGCCCTTTTAAATTAAGTCACTTTTCTTAGCGGGAGGAGCCATGAATTCAGCACCGATGAGCATGCTGTATCCTGATAAGAGGTCCCAGACAGCAGCTTGTTATACATAATGTTCAAAGGTACACCTGCAGAATATCATACAAGATGTTATTTCCTAAATGCCAAGTTATGCTTACCTCTGCATTGGTATGCAAGGAGGGGGTCGCGAGTAGCATTGTCTGCAGCCATATTGAATAGTATGTCTGAGTGGGCAGGTTCATGGCCCCAATTCTGTTGCACCAGTATCTGTAGCAAGAGGCACTGCATGTGCATGCCCCTTGGGCTCCTGGAGGCATTACATTAATTCCTGCATTGCACTGCTGTAGAGCACAGGTTACTCATCTTCTCCCTGTTCTTCACAGTGGACATATCCATAATTTCTCTGTAACCATACCAGAGACGAAGTCTCACAAATCAAATTCACCCATGTTTAAGTCTGAAAATCTGCAATCTTGGAATAAAATGCATGATCTTAAACTAAAATAGTTTGGGGGTATTATAGGTTTGTTAAATAATAGCTGGTGCATGGGCAAGTTGGCAAATAGTTCAATTTAATAAAAACATAAGTAGTGCAGGAGATTGTTCACATCTGTAAATTGAACAACTGTGTGCAACTTTTGAGTGTAAAGAAATGAAATGCAGATACCAAGAGAAGCAACAGAGACATCATCACTCTGTCCCCACACTTGTATCACATTGTAATCCTGAAAGAGCCTGTTTTTCTTCGAGTGATTGTTCACGTCGATTCCAATCAGGTGTGCGCGTGCCGCATGCAAAGTCGTCAGAAACTTTTTCCCTCAGCAGCTCCCATCAGGTCGGCTAGGGAGCCCCATGGAGTGGCGCCCTCATGGCGCTCAATATATGATCCTGCTGACCTGACCTCTCTTCAGTTCCTTCTTACCGTCCGTGGCGGTGCTGGAACTGCGTTTCGCTTGCTTGCAAGTGTTCCCTTAGCCTATTACTTAGTCCTACCCAGTTTTTTGTTTTGTAGTTATTTTATTGTTATCTGTAGTTAGGATAAACTTGGTGAGTGGGTCGTTTACTGCTCACCCTGCCTTGGGCTCCGGGGCATGCCTCAAGCCCAAGGATTTAAATCTTGTGGTGTATAAGAAGCCTATGCCCAATAATGACCCTCACGACTCATGCTTGAGGTGTCTAGTGGAGGCGCATCAGTCTGAGCGCTGTAAGATTTGTAAGGCTTTCAAGCCTAGGACTAGGAAGGAACATGACTTCTGTTTGAAGCAGCTGTTAATGGAAGCCACACTCCATCGAGCGGCACACAACCGCCACATCCCGGGCCCAAGCTCAGTGTGGAGTACCCTGGTATCAGTCCACGAATCGGTACCGAGGAAGGCAAAAGGACTCAAGGGCAACTATGAAATCTCTGGGTATGCACATTCCTGCTACCCAGAGAAAACCCTTCAAGGTCAACTATGAAATCTCTGGGTATGCACACTCCTGCTACCCAGAGAAAACCCTTCAAGCCATAACCCCAACAGCAGCAGAGGCAATACCAACCCTGCCCGAGGCAGGATACATACCGCCATAGGGACAGGAATAACAGACGTAGACCTTCCAACCATCCCTCAGGCCAAGGGCAGGGCCCAACCAAGCCATCGTTGGGGTCCAAGCAAGGATTTTGAAGGGACCCCCGAGGACCGTGTATCCCCACTTCAGGCATCTATACCATTCATCCTGGCTATCTACTACACCTGAAGCAGCAAGGCCTGGCCGGATCATCCATCAAAGTACACCTCGCGTCCATCTCAGCGTTCCACCCGGGAGAGTTGGGGCGCTCAGTGTTCGCCAACCCTATGGTGGTCCATTTCCTTAAGGGCATGGAATGGCTATATCCACAGTCCCGCCCACCGGTACCAAGTTGGGACCTCAACCTAGTCCTAGCTAGACTAATGGGAGCCCCATTCGAGCCACTGGCTACATGTTCCCTTCTGTGTTTCTCATCGAAGGTGGCCTTTCTGGTTGCAATCACATCAGCCAGGAGGGTGTCGGAGTTAAAAGCGCTAACCTCCGACCCCCCCCGCCCCAGCCTACACACACACAGTCTTCCACAAGGACAAGGTACAGCTCAGGTCATACTCAGCCTTCCTGCCCAAGGTGGTATCCCAATTCTACATCAGCCAGGACATTTTTCTACCAGTTTTCTATCCCAAGCCACATGCTAATGCACAGGAGCAGAGGCTTCACTCACTAGATGTGCGGAGAGCACTAGCATTCTACTTTGAGTGCACAAAGACTTTCAGGATGTCGAATCAGCTGTTTGTAGTGGTGGCAGACCGGATGAAGGGGCTTCCGGTCTCCTCACAACGCATTTCTTCCTGGATTACAGACTGCATCCATGCCTGTTACGACCTCGTCAAGGTGCCAGCCCCGGCTATTACAGGCCACTCGACAAGAGCTCAAGCCTCATCCACCGCTTTGCTGGCCAGCTGTCCATTCAGGAGATCTGCAGAGTGGCAATCTGGTCCTCAGTGCATACGTTTGCCACCCGCTATGACATCAGACAGCATGCTGGAGACGACACAGCTTTCGGCAGAGCGGTGCTCCAGTCAGTGATTCCTTAACTCCAACCCCACCCCGATGGGAAAGCTTGGGAGTGATTGGAATTGACGTGAACAATCACTCAAAGAAGAAAAGACGGTTACTCACCTTCTTGTAACTGTTGTTCTTCGAGATGTGTTGTTCACGTCCATGCCAATACCTACCCTGCTTCTCCTTTGTCGGAGTAGCCGGCAAGAAGGAACTGAAGGGGGATCGGTCGGTAGGGTCATATATTGAGCGCCATGAAGGCGCCACTCCAGGGGGGATTCTAGCTGACCCAACGGGAGCTTCTGAGGGAAAACGTTTCCGATTACTATGCACGCGGCACATGCACACCTGATTGGAATGGACGTGAACAACAGATCTCGAAGAACAACAGTTACAAGAAGGTGAGTAATCATCTTATCCTCAATTTCCACTAATTCAGTAACTTTGTTTTGCTTTTGCATTGTCCAAATCAAGCAAAGATCCATTGCATTGCATTTCAAAATTTATATGCTCTGAAAAAATGTACAAGACAAGAAATATTCGTTGATTTTTATACTGTACCTCAGAATTACATTTTTACAGCTTCCATCAGCTTTGGCAAAGTGGAGATTAGTTTGATCCAACTTCTGAAACTGGGAGTTAGTCCAAAACACTGGTAGTCAGAACTCTGCTAAGTGTGTTGGTGCTATATTACCTGAGACTTTTGGCCCTATTTTGAACATTTTTATATACTCTTTATATTTTCTTGTGTGCGTAGGTTTTTTTCCCTAAGGTTACAGTCAAGGAGCATTTTCACTTAGTGTCTTTTCCACATAATTAAATGCATTGTGCACTAGTTCCCCCGCCATAGCCATACACCTCTGGGGGTATTCAGCCAAACAAATGAGTGGAGTTGGCTCTAATGTGGACATTCCCAACTCTCTTGAGCATTTCATCTTAATTAATAAAACAAACCTGAAAATTTCCGAAATGTTTATGCTTACAAGGCCTTAGTTTCACCTCATCAATTTTCTAGACACCTGAAAACTGATTCTGGGTGGAAAAAGTGAGTCACCGAATCTGCAGACACACACAGGCATTAATAACACATCCGTCAAAAGTAGAAATGGTCAAATTATTTTATGAATAACGTTCACCACATATTTTGAAACGTTTTAATTGAATTATTATTTGTGAATGAAGTTTGTCATTTAACCAGCTCCGTCCAAGTTTTCAAATAAGATGTATAGTCAACAAGCATATAGTCAATGAATAACTCTGAGTCTCTTAACAGAAAAACATTTGCCGTGCATATTTATACGTAAACTGATTTATCAAGATAATACAGTTAGATTCTAGTTTTAAATTTGAAATTAGGGGAACGTAGTTCCTATTTACACATTTATTGAAGTTCTGTAGATGTCATCTTCATTTTACAGTGTGTCAAACATTGTGTTGGGGAATATGCTCACCTGTGTGAGCTGAGTACAGAAGTTCTTGAGCTATGTCATATTTCATGCTCATGTTAGATGAGCTCACAATCCAGCCTTTGGAATCCTTTAAGAAGGAATAAAGGTATCAATTCTCAAAGGCATGAGGGCAGATGTTAAATAAGAGGACAACCTGCACAAAATACACAGATTTTTTTTTTAAAAAACAGGTAACGTCCAACAACAAGCTTTCCATGTAAATCTACTAGTCAAAAATGAGGCCCAAATCCTTGACTAACTATTTCCAAACATGTTTGATCAAAAAGTGGGTAAATAAAGCTATAAATAGTTATGGGATACAATGCCATCTATCTAAGAAGGCTCATACATACATTGAAACATGAGACACACACAAACCTCAATTAATGTTTCATTTCAGTTCTCTCAGTAATGATAAGGCACCTAAAGTAAATTCAAAACTTTTCAAATATTACTTTTCTATGTATGCAATTTCACTAGTTGCCACAGTGATGTTATGTGGACCATCCCTCAGACTTGCAGTCTTTCCGGAAAGCTGTAGTTGAAAAAAAGTTTGAAAACCCCCGAGCTAGCCAATAAATAAATACATTGATTACATAAAAATGGAAGAAAAACTTTTGTTATCTAGCAAAAATACTTAATAGAAATATCATTACCTTCAGGGTCAGATAAGAAAACTTTAGCATTAGTATTTAGTCTCCCAGTTGTACATTATGGTGCCAGAACGGTCATGAATGTGGATCTTTATATGCAATACAAGATGTGAGGGGTTTGTTAATATTTCTATGAATTGAGAGTTGTGACTATATTTTATGCAGTATCTGTCGTGCAAAGACAGTGAAGAAATGGGAGAGAAAACTCTAACACAGTGACAATATAGAGAAGGGTGGGAACCACTGGTGGTAAGGCTTAGGGTATCCAGAAACCTCCCCTTCCCCCGCTCCAAAAAATGCCCTATAAAAACATCAAACCTATCAGGAGTTAGGTTCTGTGCATCAGGAGGACTCAGTTCTCCTATTCAAAATGAAAGGAAAACTAGCTCACTAGATCTTGCTACTTATAATGTTCCATATAGTACATTTCACCAAATGCATGAGGGTAGATGGTGGAGAAATATGATGCCATTGTTTTGCCTCCGATCCTGCATGACTGAAGTCAATGGGAACTTTGTCATTGACTTCAATGAGCATAGGATCAAGGGCTGAGAGAGGAAACTACTGTACAATAGGTTTTCAGGTTTGGCTCATTGGAATAAGTTTATTTTCTCTAAATTATCATCCATATTTTAGATTTGTTTATTTTATTTTTTATTTTTTTTGTGATTAGATGAATTTCTCCATCTTCAAAATGAAAACATTCTTTTCTCAGCCAAGAACATTGGAGTTGGGGTGGCGGAAGCTTTTGAATCACTTTCTTAAAAGCACAATAATGAGAAATAAATCTAACTCAGATGACTTTGCCAATTGATTGCAAATGTTTTCAGCTAATTCTCTAAGGTTTTCCTCTTGACACCAACACAACCTCCCACCTACTCTAGGCTCTCCCCATTGTCAATGAGCACTCTATATCACATGGATAAGCTAGGCTTTCACCTCCAGCTGCCCCTACATTCAGTTTCCTCTGAGCAACATTGGTTTTCTATAGCTAAAAACTGCTTTTCACATTTAATGAAATTCACAAGTGCATTGAAGGAAATGTGATTTTTCTGCCCCCACAGTTTCAATAGCAGAATATTCCTTTAAAAGGCAAATTACAGAAGGGAATAACTTTGAACGCAAACTGGAAATATAAGGACAGGAAATGAGTCTGTGACCATATAACTGAGTTCATAAATGGACCCTTATTTTGGTATGAAATTAGGATTTTACAGTAGAAAAATCACCTATTTAACAAAACCATTCCCTGTTTTATCACTGCAGGAGCATGTTTCTTTCTAATATATCATTTAATCTATCACTGTTTCCAAACAACTGAAGTGCTGTTGGCACTGCTTGAGGTTTCATACCTTTGTCAAGATACTGAGATTCTACATAAAATCATCTTAATTCCTAATCCACTGTGTACTAGAAATATGTTTATAAAGCAAGCATTTAAAATCAATATGTGATGGAAATATATTCTTTCACAAATGGTAAATTGCATGTATCGTAACTTTCATCAGTGACTCCTCTGGTTTACGTTCCTTTATCCATAGTTTCCCTTTACAGTTATTACAAGGAAGTCTGCATTTAACAACTGTTCTGACGCATGCAAGAATATTGTTCTGTTCAAATCATAAAGGAGCTGGATATGTTACAATCCATGTAATTGTTGTATAGAACAAACACAGCATTATCCACCAGGTACAATTTTTGCAGGCATGACCACAAAACCCATATCTTCCCAGTGCTGCACTGTGATGTCAGCTATCATTTTTGGAGCTCCCATATTACTCCCATCTTAGAAAAAAAAACACCCTACCCACATTGATGAGGGAAGCCATATTAGAACCATGATAGCAACTGTCATACTTGAGTGTAGTTGCTTGCTAACATGGTTCCAATGGTAAGATGGAAAAGTGTAGATCACTTGTTGCTTTTTTATTTGACTTTTCTTTTAATCAATAAATCTTAGACATGTAGATGAAAGATCTAGAAGAAACATGGGGTTCAGATTGATTCCATTAAAGAGCCCTTTCCCTCAGGTCTCCAGATTTTTGTCTTGCTGGGCAGTAAAGTGCCTCTCCCAAACTCACTGCTTCAGCTCAGTTTCTTACCCTTTTAGGGAAACACCTTCCCTTTGACCTCAGTCTCAAGCTTTGAAGAAGAGGAGTTGTGCCCAACTGTGCCTCTATTAGACTCTCCAATTTAAAATACCACTGGAGAGTTAATATGCCTTCAAAGTGGAGGTTCTGAACTCCACATATTCTCTTTAAAAGAAGAGGCAATCCAAAGGCCAGAATCCAAAGGCCAGGGAAGTGGGGGTCCAAAATCCTGGGAGGAAGGGGTGATGATGGATGAGAAATAGGCAATGACTTCCTTGAAAAGGTAGTTCAGTTTCGAATGTTAAATCTAGTAGGCTTGATGAATAGGTAGGACCTCTGTAGATTCAGAGATTCAAAGTTCCAGTAAACAGCTAGACTAAACCTCTGAGCAGTAGGAAATTTGTTTATAGCTACTAAAAAGACCTCCCCCCTCCCGTAGTACAAAAATATTTTGTTACTGTCAGCATAGTGGTATTATGGGAAATACTCAGCACTGCCAGGTGTGAGACAAAGGACAATGAGACATAATTGATTGTACAACAGAGGGAGCAGCCTAAGTTTTTGGAGAACGTGTTGTGATATAAATCTCATTAGCAAGCCTTTATTCCATTTCTAGCTCCCTCAAGGTTCAGAAGTGACAGGAGCAGAGAAAAATGAAAGTTAAGATAGTAACATTACAATGGTTGGATAAAAAAAGGAGGATGAAAACCATAAAGGCCAACATAATATCCTCAACTTTCAAGTTGTGGTTAGCTGCAGAGAAAGAAGCTATTAAAAAAAATGTGTTGGAGACTGGGCAGAGGAGGGTGTTAAATGGAATCTTTGCATTTTACTTTAGATAATGGAATGGGCAGTACTCTCCTGATTCATATTCTTACTATGCACTTGAACATGGCAGATCAAAAAGCCACTGGTTGTATTCGATTGACATTTTTTTATCATCGATATTACAGGCAGTATGTCTGTGAAGCAATCATATTCCTTCTTCATTTAATTTTAGTTTAAAAATGGTTTTGTCTGCATATCATGCTAGAATAATTTTTCTTTTTTGATATCTCAGATCTGAATGGTATTTTAGTTACTCTTACTGCACGAGTCTTTGAGAAACATAAATATATGCATGGAAAGATGAATTACACTTTTTCTGGAGGAAAATAGACTAGCCTGGATAACATCTTAAATTTATTTAAATATGGTTCTCTTTTACTATGTTTTTAGAGGAAATAAATGTCTTCTTGAAGAAAATATAATAGACTGAAAACATCTTAAACTTATTTAAATATGCTTCTTCTTTTGTGTATTTTATGGGGAGGGTTTCTTTTATTAACTCGGAGCCAAATTCTACCCGGTAGTATGCATGCAGCTCCCATTGATTTTGTGCTTGCAAAATATAATATGATATCCTTTGTGTGAAATGTTAGGGTCTACTATATATCTATTCCAACCCCAACACTGTAGTAACCAACCAATGCAACTACTTAAAAATCAAACAGTTACTTCTTATCCAGTATTAGATTTTTTAAACATGAGATTCTCATGAACTACTCCCTATTATGTAGTTTTTAGATAATTTAAAATTCAGTGACACCTTTTCATTATATAAGAAATATTCTGTTACTCATATTCCAATCACTTCCTATCTCTCAAGTAACCATGAGAACTTCATTTCAGAGATGTCAAACTCCAAAGCGTCACTACTGGAAGTACTTTCTTTCAGAATCAGAATTTCTTTTATTGCTGGATGAATTTTCCCTGAGATATATTTGAAGGGTATAATCTTAACTTTCAGTGAATATTGCAGTAATTTCTTCATTTTGGGCATAATGATAATTATAAGTAGCGCTACTGAATAAATAATACATTCTGGTTCTATTTTCCTCTTAATGGCAGCTGTCTAATTTCAGGCTAGTATAGTTCCTCCACAAAGGACTTTGGAACAGATTTTTGAAGGTATTTAGATGCCTATATGTCTAAGCACTTTTGAAAATCCCATAGGTGCCTATGTGCAACTTTAGGTGCCTAAATACCTTTAAAATATCTGCCCCTTTGTTTAACTTTGTTAAAGTTACTCAAGTGCATTTCCTATCAATGCAATTCCTAAAATTCCAGGATATCATCAGTTAAACTAGTATCTACCTCTGTTTTTTTTGGAGGGCATCACCTCTAGGGTATCATCTTCACTGGTTGTGGAACAGTGCTCTGAAGTAAAATACAATTGCAGAAACAGCAATACTACTTTATTACATGATTTGATTTGATTTGGTTGGCCTATGTGAATGGGTTCAAACCATGGTAAAACAATATTTAAGACTAGATCATCGTTTTAAATAGGTTTTCCACAGTTTGTCCCCATCTACAATGACCAGTTTAATTATGTTATAATCTGCTTTATCGCAACCAGGTTTGAACACTGTTTTTCAACACAGTTCCACTGAACAGTGGTGCAAGAAGTGTCTGCTCGCATTTGACCTCTTTGAAGATCAGTAGGAAAAGGCTCTTTTGTCATGTAGATGCCAAACCACTTCTGTACGTTTTCTTCTCTACTAACTTAAAAACCCACTGCAGTGGTTATCTTAGTATTTTCATACATCCTATCCTTAAAAACTTTAAAGTGCTCTGAGGTTCAGAAGAAGGGTATACTCATCCCTTCCCATAAACCCCTCTGCCTCCTACCAGGACAACCCTCTCAATGACCAAACCCATTAGCAAGTTCCAAAACTAGCTTCAACTCCAACCCAAACCCATTACTCTACAATTTTTTTCATAATAAGTGAATGATCCCCCTACCAGTTGCCAGCTACTTCCTTCTGACCTTTCTGCCCTAGCCCACCCTTAAGCAAGACTCCAGATCTTCCCACAGATCTCCTGTCTAGGAAATCGTCATGCTACCTCTGTTCTCCAGCTCCTGACTCCTCCCACTAACTCCTTGAGATCCCAGCCATTAGTGCACATTTCTGTTTCTATGTGTCATCCTGCTGGAATTTAGATAGTGTTTGCAGGGTTATATTATTATGGTGGTATATTTAAGTTGAGGGGGTGGGAAGCATTACTACGTTTACTCTTTATAGGGAGGAATTTCCTAGTGATCAGCTCGGAAGCTCACCATTTCAGTCACAATAACCCAGTGAGAGAATCCCCATATTGAGAGAGAAAAAGGACACAGAGAAAGAGAAGAACACCGGGGAATTAGGCTATGATGATGGACTATAATTGATGGAGTTGAAGATTTGGGGCTAGATCCTTGGCCCCATTAAGGCTTATTTATATTGCTCCAGCAGGGCAAAGCATTCTGAAGAACAGCCTAACTTGGGAATTCCAGCATAGGGCTGATGTAGCTGACTCAGTGATACCCAGCATACTCCCCTCCGCCACCTAGTTATTGGGGGTGTGGTCAGAGAAAAGGGGCCATTGCCAGGATGCCTTGGACCTTAGCGATCCCTGACTGGCAGGATAACCCTGCAGGTGATTTTATAATTGATCCAATTTACAGCAGCGCTGACACTGCCATAAATTTCTCTTCAGAACTGGCGGGGCAGCCCAAAGACTATTAGGGGAACAGCATAAAGGTGGACATCTGGTTTGTGGACATCTTTGCACCTTGTTCCTGAAGTGCGTAAGGTGCCAAACAACTTGTTGTGAAATTTTGGTTCAAAGACTGCATCAAGGACAGAAATTATCACTAAATCTTTCTCTGCCCAAAAGAAAAAGAATGATGTCTTTTTAAAAAAAAAAAATTTTCTCTAAGGGTAAAAAATGATGGAAGATTAGCAAGGAACATTTCAATTATCAGCGCAGGCTGTTCAAGACAAGAATAGAATTCCACAAATTAGCTAGCTCTTTCTACATATATCCATTGTACCAGAGTTTCTGCTGATGCAGTAAAGTGATCAGATTTCTCTCTCTAGAACGTCATTACCCCAGGATAAGGCTACATTAAATTCCTTCACTCCATTTGGTTTCTTGCTGTTCCTTTTGAATGCCTTCCTACATTCCAATCAATGTGCATATGCTTAATTTGCACATGCTTAAGTGCATGACTCTATTTGGGCCTTAAAGGATTGCGGATGTGTATATACCTCATAGAGAATATCACAAATCTGTCATTTCTTCTTTAGTTGCATGATCTTTCAAGCATCGTATAGATACAAATAATCTCATTGTCTTCACTGAAAATATTCGTGCCTCTGGATAATCCACTTTCCTTCGCTCAGGGTAAGTCTATTACAGCACTGAAAATACAAAGCTAAATCATTCTTACAACATGGAAAATGCCTTTGTTTGTGCAAACTCTCTCTGATATACTCTTGTTTGGGAATTATATCTTGCCTTTTCAGGAGGATTTGATTTGGTTATAAATATATATTTTTCCCATCTCCAAGTAGTTGATTATCAAGTCAGAGGTTGACTTTCTTCTGAGTCACAGATTTTTTCCAATTGTGTTGAACTTCTCACCTTTTCCCCAGTTCTGTCAGAAATCATATTTTGGTGAGCTGAATACTTGTCTTTAATAGCACCTTAGATGTTATATACACTCCTCCACTTTCCTGGCCTCTCTGACATTAAACACTTTTAGAAATGCACTTACTTGTTCTTTTGTTATCTCTGGCTGCTGTATTCCATATTTTCTCTGTATTTCATTCAGAGGCCCCCAGTCAGGAGTGATAGTACAAAGATGCTGACAGTAAAAAGCAAAACAGATGGAGAAAAGAAGAAGTAGTCAGGGTGGCGGAGAGAGGAGGAACAGGCTTATTAAATGCCATTATCTTACAAGTGAAAAAGTACTGAGAAAATAAAAAAGCTACACTATGAAATACTGTGTGATCAAAGAATCAGCCCCACTTTAATGTGTTATAATGAACTGTCCTGTTGAAAACTCCAAGAAATTTGTCTGATAGTAGGGTCCGTTCTCCATATTTGGATCTGAACACAACCTAAATCTTTTTTTTTTTTTCAGATTTGAAGAGAAAGTATATCAGACCCAATTTGTATTCTGACCTGAATAAAAAGCAAATCTGAATGTAGAGCAGGAAGCAGCAGTTTTCACTATGGCATTTTTAAAGTAAGAGTGGGATGGAGAGGAATGAGGGTCCCCAGGGACCTATTCATTTGTTGGGAGTGCTGCAAGAGCTTCTTAAACTGGCAACAGAGCATTAGGAGTCTTAAGAAGCCTAATGGACCTCAGGCAGGTGGCATGAAATTCCACACGGCTGTCTGGGCTGCATGCAAGACCTACCTAAGCCAGCACCTCATGTAAGCCCAGATTGTCCTCTACGCTTCTGCAAGCAAAGTGAGCCCAGATCTGGTGGAGCTAGCTTGGGGGAAGTACTGGAAAGAGGAGATGTACTCCCTTTCTGGAATCATTATCCCCTCACCCATCACACACACCTTGCTTCAGTCCAGCTAAATTTTCTCTCAGGAATTCTATGGAGGTTTGTGGGGCAGATACAGAACAAAGGAACTACCTCTACTCGGTTATGATGTAATACGTTAAAAAAATTGATCAGCCACAATCGGAGATTTCCATCACTCCCGTCTGGCTCCCTTCTCTTCTACTTTGGCTCCACTTAAGTCTCTAGCTCAAGGGTGTGGCCTAGCTAGACAAACTGAGCCAACAAGTACCTGGGATTGTCCCATGGTCATTATAGTTGGCATGAAATTCTGATTCAGAAGGTTTGACATCCTCTTGGATTTTAAAGTCATTGAGCACTAGCATCCACTATCATACCACACTCATAAAAGGACCTGATCATTGAGGGGACTTCACAGTGCAACAGAGTGACTAATATACCATAACAAGTCCCCATTTAACTCCATTCTAGGACTCACATGGTAATCCATGCTGCATTTAGATAATAACTATGTCAGTTTTCTGAAGTATTGAAACTTGGTAATGATTGCTAGAATTACTAGTGTAATTTATTTACTTCTCAATTTTAACTAGTAGAAATAGAAATGCCATTTATTTAATAATACGTTTTTTTAAATAATATTTTGGTAAATCTAGTTTGTCTTTCAGCAGGATACTTTGCTTGCATACAAGAGCTATACTAAATTCAGGTCTGAGATCTGTCCAAAACTTTTATCACTTTTGAGATAATAGACTGTCCAAGTTGAATTTAAACTGTTTAAATGATGGTTTAGTCATGAACAATGATTGATCTGACATTTGACAAACAATATTTTTTTTAAATTGCAAACCGTTTAATTGTAGTAAACCCTGTTGATTAGACCACCAGTTAAACAGTAATAAAAACCTCAGAAACAGTTTTTATGTTCATTCTGAAAATAACTCTTCTGGAACACATGCTGTATGATTCAGCATAGTGTGATCTTTTTTAAATAACACATCATCATTAGGAGTACACCTCTTCAGCTGATGAACAGATAGTGTAAGTGTGTGGGAGGAAAACAACATAAAAGAAAGGCAATAACAACTGTTTTACAAAAACCTTATCTGGGCTTTCATCTGTGGGGGTTTTTTTCCCAATCACTTAAGTCCCAAAGATGATATTAGTAAAGGCTAAATATTATCAAGATGACTCCCTTATGATGGTGTGGTAATCATAGATAGTACAAATTGTACCTTTTGTTATGGTAAAGTTTGAATAACAGCAAGCCTTAGAACAGGTGTGTCTTGTATTTGTAAACAATAATCAGAAACCTGTAAAGCTAAAATGAAAAGCCAGTAGGTCAAATTTATCCCCAGTGTAACTCAGCTAGAGTTATACCAGGAACAAATCTGACCCAATCTGTCAAACATACCCTGGGGGGTTTGCTGTGTAAAGCAGTACTAATTAACACCACTAACAGCTAATTTATTCATAATTCAAAACATCGCCATTGGGTGAGTATACAACACCAGCAACATTCACTCTTGCAATGTTAGTGAATTGGATACAGAAAGTTACTTTTCTAAAATTTGGCATTCTGAAAGTGTTAGGGCTGGTCTTCATTACGGGGAGATCGACACTGCTACAATCGATGCAGAGTGCTTTCCGGTCGACCCAGTTACTCCAGCTCCCCAAGAAGATTAAAGTAAGTTCACGGGAGAGCGTCTCCCGTCGAAGCAGTGCAGTGAAGACACCGCGGTCAGTCGACCTAAGCTACATTATTCACATAGCTGGACCCCCGTAGTGAAGACAAGCCATTAGTGTTGAAACTTTTAATTAATTTGATGGAGGCATTTTTTCATAGAACGTGTGTATATGTGTGTGTGTGTGTGTGTGTGTGTACATATATTTATATTTATATATATAAATTCAAGTTATAAAACCAGATTTTCAGAAATACGCATGTGTATAACTTTCTTGGGCTTAGTAATTGCATATGCAAATCGCCAGTTAACGACTTAACTGGCTGTTTACATGTGCAGTTAGCACATTTGCACATGGCTTTGAGGTAACTGTCATACATAATTAAACAAATTTGGGTTTTTATCTCCAATTAGTATATTTTCTAGTGCTGTTGATCCTGTTTTGTGCCATTGGTTGCTACCATGGGGGAGGGTCAAATATGATGAAAAAGATTGTCACCAAAAAAATCTGTTGACATTTCAAAACTATTGACTATTTCTATTATGGTCTAGCAGTAGTAAGACCAAAGTTAAGGTTACAGATTGAATTTACAGAGTCTGAGCCTCAGTGTCTAATCTTCTGTTCAGAACATGTGTTTTGTAGACATGCCATAGAGAATCTGATAAATAATAATATCCAAAACATACTGGTTGACAATCTATGCTGTGCCTCTTGGGGCCTGTCTACACTGCAGTTAAAAACCTGTGGCTGGCCTGTGCCAGGTGACGCGGGCTTGTGGGTTGGGCTATGGGGCTGTTTAATTGCAGTGTAGAAGTTCAGGCTTGGGCTGGAGCATGTGCTTTAGGTCCCCGTAATGTGGGAAGATCCACCTCTGGCTGCAGCCAGAGACTGAACATCTACATTGAAGTTAAGCATCCTCTTAGCCGAAGTAGGCCTGAGTCAGCTGGCCCAGCTGCGGGTTTTTAATTACAGTGTAGACATACCCTTAGAGTCACATCACAGAACTGATAGGCTGTGCAGATGAAGGACTAAGGTTGCTTTAAGTCACCCTTAGCCCTTCTGACTCTAGGCTGTTCTGGGGTCCGGCCCGGCCTCTAGTGTAATTTATACAGTCCCGAGAGGTGATGTAAATTACAGCAGCCTGTTCCTGCCTACTTCTGGGCAGCAGCATAGCCCAGAATCTCTGTCCTGCTACCTGCTACAGCCTTGCTCTCGACACACACCTCCCCAGACATTCCATTGGTATGCCCCCTGTGCCAGGTTTCCCAAGGAGTCTTGGGGTCCTGAGCTGGGGAAATTCTACCCCAGCAGAAACTGAGGTTTTGAGAGCCCCTTTACACTGCTCTGATATTTTTTGCATAGAATGGAGGGAGTGGGGGTGTCTCTCTATGATTTTTGTCATTATGCTAGTGCAGATGGATAAAATAAGTCTACTAAAGAGGTGGAAAATAGGAAGTGAAGTTTCACGAGACAAGTTCTTAATTTTGTACTGTAAAAGATCTGTCCACCTAATGATGTTGGCTTATATGAAATAATGGAATTAAGCACTAATATTATGTGTTTCCGGAGACATCCTTATGCAAGCTACTGTCTCATTGTTTAATAATATGACTCTGATTAAATTCTCCCCACAATGCACATTCTCTCTGTGTGTCTTTTTGTCTCTTATTATAATTCTGAGAAAAGAAGGAGCATTTATCAGTTTATTGATTTAAAATTTGTCACACTTTAGCTATTTGGTTTGTAACTAATATTCATAGTACACCAGACCAAAACAAACCATGTTTGTGGTGGGGTGGCTGCCCCACACCAGCAGGAGAAGGATTGACGCAGCCTAGGAGAGGCTGCGCAGAACCCAGCCAATCAGGAAAGGGTTTATTTGGAGAGCCAATCAGGAGAAGGCTTGCTAGAGCAGCCAATATATAAAGGGCTGCTCAGGAGAGCAAGGGGGCAGTCTCTTCCTGGAGGGCAAAGGGGAAGGATATTCTGCCAAGGAGCACCAGAAATACTGCAGTGCTGGGCAGGGTAGCGGAGCAATAGGGGAGCTCTTGGCTGACCATGGCCAGACTGGGCAGGGAAGGTGCTAGGGCTACTGGGGAAGTGGCCCAGGGAAAGTAGGCAGTGGGCATAGGAGGAGGGGCAGTAAGTGGTTGCCAGCTATAGGGTCCCTGGGCCGAGACCCAGAGTAGCATGCGGGCATGGGTCCTGTCCCCCCACATTTACCTCTACTTGCCAATGAAGAGAGTGGCCTAAATCCGGACTGCAGTTTTCCCCTAAAGCCAGGGACTAGACCTGAGACTGCAGTTGTCCGCTGAGACAACTGGAAGGACTGAGGACCGCCTGTCCTCCAAAAGGTGGGCGACAGCGGGCTAGGGCACAGCCAGAGGGCCGTGTCCTGAAAAGGACACCATGGTCCGCGAGCAATGCGGGTCCATATGCTGGAGACGGTGGAGAAAGTGGAAATAATGGCGAGTGAGACACCGCTAGTAAAAGGCTCCCTGGTGGTCCAAGAGAACTAATTACCAGCATGACCAGCAGGAGGCGCCACGGTGGTGGGTCTGCACCGTTACAATGTTAAATTTAAACTGTTTTTAAATACTTCACACACACAAACACACACACACACAAATCATCCCTTCCTCTCTCCCCCTCCCATTGTTAAAGTGAAGTTAAGATTGCAGTTCAGTGGTTTGAATGCATATTACCCTGTGATGAATGTTAGAATGGAAATATATATATATCAGTGCCCTGATTCAGCAAAGCATAATACTTTGGTAAATTGCTGGACCTGGAAGGGCCCAACATAGAGATGGCCCAGTTGGCATTTGTCAGCTTTGTCTATTCTCTAAATCCATCCTTGGAGAATGCTTGTGTCATTGTCTAAACTGTGCATGTTTCAAATAAAGAAGTGTCCTTTCTGTTTTAGATTCTGTTTTAGATTCTTTAGCATTCCTAAAGAATTTTGCTACAGTTTGATCTGAGTTCCTTATCATCAGAATGTATTGGTTTTGATTTCAACTTCCAGAGATAAATGTCTGTTGTTATTTTCCTGTCAGTGAACACATTTTTTTGGAGGGGAAAAATCCTCTAAAATTAGACAACAAAGGAGACAGATGAAATCAACTGGAAATGCAGTCCTCACAAGAGAGGGACTTGTTCTATTTTGTTTCCTAATTCAGTTATTATAATCTTGTCCAAAATCTGAACTTTATCAATTGCAAGTAGTGTGTGTGTGGGGAGGAGGGTGAGAGAAATGTGTGTGGAGAAATATCTTTTTGAATGTGTTCCATTTTCCCATAACTCCAATTAGGGCACATGATAAAAATTATCAATGAAATGTCCTAATTTGATCCTTAAGCAAAGAGATGTTGTCCTATGAATCATTTGGGTTTGTGGGAGGCAACAATGGAGCTAACAGAACAGGAATGGGACCCAGATGTTTTTGGGGAAGCTGGTTGCACTGTAGGCTGTGTGCATTACCTAACCTAGGCGACCATATGGAAGAAAAGGTTGGAAACATCCCATTACAAGTCATATATCACTGAGTTGACAGCATGGATTCCAGCTTGTTTTTATTTAAATCATGAAAGCAGCTGCTCAGCTGTCCAGCTGTATTAAATTTAACCCTTTTGGGGGCAAATTAATTTAGTTTAATGCAATAGCAGCCAAACTGTTTGGTGGGCTCACAGCAAAAGCAGTGTTAGAGAGGATCATATTTATTTTTTGGTCTATAATTCACTCTCATGACTACAATTGGCTAAGCCTATTGATGAGTTACAGTGAAGATGAATAAACCCTAATAAGCCTCTCATACTGGGGAGGATACAGAGCAATGGTAAATATCAAAGCTGGTAAACCATTGTAATGCTAGTTTGTATGTGCATGTGGGTTGTCTTTAAATTATTTTCTTTTTCATTTTTGGCCACCTTTTATTATAAGCCAATAGAAAACCTTTATGTTTACTATTTTATCCCCTTCCATCTAGTCCCTTTTTCTTGACTCTACTATTATTGTTTCCTTCTTTCCTAACTTTTCCCTCCTCCTATCTTTCTGTTATTCTCTATTTTCATCCCATTCCATCTCTTATCTACTTTCTTCCTCACAATTTTAAAATCAAGATTCGATTTTTTTGGTAACAGATATGCTCTAGGAATTATTTCAGGGAAATTCTGTGGTCTGTTTTATACAGGAGGTCAGATTAAATGATCACAATGGTCCCTTCTGGCCTTGGAATCTATGAATCTCTCCTCTCTACTTTTCTCTCCCCCTTCTCTTTGTATCTGACTCATCTCTTTATCTCTTCTGACTTTATTTCACCCTTTCTATCTGATATGTGTGTCTCCCCTCTTGGCTCCTCCCTTCCCTGTTGCTCCTTCTCTTCCTTTACACTTCTCTTTGCTTTCCCTCCTCACTGTAGCTTATCTTTCCAAAGGACTCCTGCTCTCTAACCACAAGGATTGTGACCACAGCATAAGACCTACAAGATGAAAGATGTAGAAGGTGAATACAGATCCTTTCCATCCCTTCTATCCAGGACCCAAGCCAGTGGCCTGTTCTTCTAATTTATATCTAGATTTGATAGCTAGCACATTGCTGCAGCAGTGAGCTGGTGAATGTCTTTCAGGCCCCCAGTGAAAAAATGAAGGAGACACTAAGATATGATGTGCTCCATCGTTTGCACCTGGTGACCACAGTTGCATACAGGTGTTTGCCTCATTTTCCATTTAAAGAGGGTTTGTCCACATCTCCCATGAGATGTCCTGATGCAAATCAATCTGCACCGGTCTTTCTGACACAAACAAAACCCAGCGGTTCCTCGGCAAGGTCAACAACGAGCTGTTTGTTTTGAGTGGTCAAAATGCTCCATGTGGCTCTCCATTGAGTCTCAGCATTGAAGTTGAGTGTACGGGTCTTTCATGCAGTTCTGTGGGGTTTTTCAGGGCTGGGTCGGGGAGGAGCTGGGGTTGGGGGAGCAGCAGAGGCACAGCTGGAAGGTTTCCTCCTCCTCCCTTCCTCAGCGTCTGGCTTGCAGGTGGCAGGGAGGAGGGTGGTTGCTATTTTGCAGTGGGGAGTGTTGTCAGATGTTGGCTGAGTGTGAGTGTTCTCTCAGTAAGCTGTCCCAGCTCTGTGCAGATAGCTGACACAGCAGACCTTGATCGAATGCCCAATGAGACCTCCAGACGTGGTTTAGTATTGAAGGCACCTGGCCTGGTTTATTGTTGATAAAGCACAGTACTGATATCCCGCAGACTCTACTGGACCACTAATACATATATGCCCGTAATAATGGATCAGCTCAGTGAATGGCAGGACTTTTCATTACCCCCTAGGCCACACAAAGACACTCTCTCTGACACCCCTCTTTATGCACCGATACAAACAAGTTACATATTGCTCCTCTGATGTAAGTTACCACCCTTTACCTTGTACACGTTGGTTCGATCAAAACATCTCTATCCATCACACTGTCATCCTAACTTTATCTGTAAGAGAGGTCAACATGATCC
Organism: Chelydra serpentina; assembly: GCA_037349315.1. NCBI lineage: Eukaryota > Metazoa > Chordata > Testudines > Chelydridae > Chelydra > Chelydra serpentina. Next base: position 27,880,740 of record JBAIAC010000048.1, read on the forward strand.
TATTATCTTTGGGGAGTGTGTTTGTACCATACTTGATATCAGGGTGTTTTGGTACCACCCTTCTGAAATGTGCTTGCATTAGTGTGCTGTGCCTAGTACTTCTTAGGAATGTGTGTATTTTTGCAGTACCAGCCCTATTCTTGTCAGGTTCTGTGAACTGCAAACAGGCGTGTTTTATAACAGGACCTGACTTCTGCTCACAGCCTGACTTTTGCTCACTTTGCTTTATATTAGCAAGACTTAACCACTACTTTAGTTTAGGCCTCGGGCCTCATACCGGGCCCCTTATACCATAGGACCTCAGGCTCTCTTTCTACTACAGGGAATATCGGGGAGACCCCCCCCCCCCCCCAGTGCACTGAGCTGTCCCCTCCATCTCGGTTGCTGGCGGTGGAGTGTGGGTATGCTGTTTTGCAGTGAGGGGATCTGGGGAGCCTAAATTGCATTGGAGCCTAAAAATGGAATTTAGGTGCTTTCCCTTCATTAATCTAGCCCCTTGCCTCTGACCACAGGTGCTGACTTTTCCTTTTCCCAGGGGTGCTCAACCCCCGCTTCACCCCCGAGGGCCCATCCTCACACTGCCCCATCCTCTGAGGCCCTGCCTTCACTCTGCCTCTTCCCGCCCATGCTCTGCTCCCTCCCTCAAGGCCATGCCCTCGTTCCACCTCTTCCCACTCCCACTCCGCCACCTCCCCTATCAGCTGTTTGGTGGCACCTCCACCCCCATCAGCTGTTTGGAGGCAGTGCAGTCCCCATCAGCTGTTGGGCGGTGTCGGCAGCAACCTCCCCATCAGTTGATGAGCAGGGATGGGGAACAGCTGTGGCTATATTTTTCTGTGGGTGCTCCAGCCCCAGAGCACCCACGGACTTGGGGCCTATGCCTGTGACATTGGGAATGGAAGTAGTCAGAGCAGTTATGGTGGTCTGTACATTTGTTAATTATATATATACACATTGTGCTAACGCTTTTGCACTCTCATTATAGTACCTCTGTTCAGAGTGCAAGTGAGATCAGCGTCCAAAGTGGGTTTTTTGTATTATTTGGTTAGTTAGTTGGTTGGTTTTTGTTGGAAATTTTAGCAAGATCATATTGGTTGATAAAACAAGGCAGCCCTTGCTACTGCAATGGCAAAAGGTTGGTTTAAATATACTACAGCTGTTGCAAAACACCGATAGGCAAGGCCTTGATGTATGTATGTTACCATTTTTGTTTAGTTTAGTAATTGTTGCTTGCTATTATTTTAATATAAAAAATATATAGATCACAGAGATGCTGTACTGTTGGATAGAGTTGGGTGATTAATGCAAAAAGCTTTCCAGGAATATTGTAAAATTTGTAATGAGCTCCCTTTGATTACATTTATGTCCCTTCTATGCAAATGAGTTTTAATAGCAAAAATGCTTATAAAAAGCAAATTGTAAACTCAAATTTCCCAACAGTAATTTCAAATTACATAATGAACATCGCCGAGGTTAGGAATTTTATAGCTGAATTCACAATTTAAAATGAGGTATTATTGTTTGCTGGTTTTTTAGATTATCCAATCTCTAAACGAAACAGTAACACATGACTCAAATAACTAAGCGACAACAGGAGAGATTTTGACTTTCAGATGTTACATATGGTCCACTAACCCACTGTACAGTAGAAAGTGGCCTCAATCACTAGGTCTCACATGCTTCTAAGCCCCCTGGGTGTGGGTAGAGTCTTGTCACTGTTTCCATCTCTTGGACTAAAGGGCACACTCCAAGGCAAATCTAGGGTTGCCAGGCATCTGGTTTTCAACCGGAACACCCGGTCAAAAAGGGACCCTGGCGGCTTCGGAGAGCACAGCTGACTGGGCCGCCAAAAGTCCAGTTGGTGGTGCAGCAGGGCTAAGGCAGTCTCCCTGGCTCCTTGCGGCTCCCACAAGCTGCCAGCATGGTCAGCTTCTAGGCGCAGGGGCAGCCATGGGAGCTCTGCGCACTGCCCCTGCCCCTAGCGCCAGCTCTGCAGCGCCCATTGTCCGGGAACCATGGCCAATGGGAGCTGTGGGAGCAGCACCTGCAGGCACGGGCAGGGCGCAGAGTGCCCTGGCCCCTCCACCTAGGAGCTGGACATGCCAGCCGCTTCCAGGAGCCGCCTGAGGTAAGCATTCCCCGGCCGGAGCCCGCACCCCAAACTCCTTCCTGCACTCCTGCCCCAGATCGGAACCCCTTCCCACACCCTGACTTCCTCCCAGAGCCTGCATCCAACACCCCCTCCCACACTCCAACCCTGAGTCCCCTCTTGCACTCCAAATCCCTTGGCCCTAGCCCAGAACCCCCTCCTGCACCCCAAACCCCTCATCCCCACCCCAGAGCCCACACCCCTAGCCGGAGCCCTCACTCCCCCACACCCCAAGCCTCTGCCCAGCCCGGAGCCCCCTCCTGCACCCCAAACCTCTCATCCCCAGCCCGGAGCCCCCTCCTGCACCCCAAACCCCTCATCCCCAGCCCCACCCCAGAGTCCACACCCCTAGCTGGAGCCCTCGCCCCCTCCCACATCCCAACTCCCTGCCCAGCCTGGAAGCCTCTCCTGTACCCCAAATCCCTCATCCCCAGCCCCACCCAAAGCCCATACACCCAGACGGAGTCTGCACCTCCTTCTACACCCCCAACCCCCAGCCCCGAGCCTCCTCCCGCACTCCAAACCCCTCGGCCCCAGCCCAGAGCCCCCTCCTACACCCCATACCCCTCAGCCCCACCCCAAAGCCCATACTCCCATCTGGAGTCTGCACCTCCTTCAACACCCCAACACCCAGCCCTGAGCCTCCTCCCACACTCCAAACCCCTCAGCCCCAGCCTGGAGCCCCCCCTGCATCCCCAACCCCTCACCCCCAGCCCCACCCCATAGTCTATATCCCAGCTGGAGTCCTCAGCTCCTGCCACACCCCAACCCCCTGCTCCAGCCCAGAGCCCCCTTCCGCACCCTGAACTCATTTCTGGCCCCACCCTGGAGTTCACACCCACAGCTGGAGCCCTCACTCCTCCCGCATCCCAACCATCTGCCCCAGCCCGGTGAAAGTGAGTGAAGGTGGGGGAGAGTGAGCGACGGAGAGAGGGGGGATGAAGTGAGTGGGGGTGTGGCCTCAGAGAAGGGGTGGAGCAGGGGTGGGGCCTCAGGGAAGGGGCAGGGCAAGTGTGTTCGGTTTTGTGTGATTAGAAAGTTGGCAACCCTAGGTAAATCTGAGGTTCGTCAGTGTTTGAGGCTAAGCACAGTCCTTCCTGCCCTGTCTCTCACCACATGGCCGTGATATTGGCCCACGGAACAAGCAGAAACCTACTCTCAAATAGTATCTCTTTTCCCTCCCCCCACTTCCTTTCCCCCCTCCTGTAGAAAGTTCATTGTTCCATGGGGTGGGCTTCCTTGTAGTTGAGAGACAATCAGTGTCTATGGCCCTAGACTGCTGTGTTGATGGCTTCTTAGTCATAGGTCTTCAACAAGGTATCAAGCATCCTCCTGAGAAGGGCAGCTGTCTGGAATACAATAGATTGCCTTCCGACAATTTTAGACGTGTTCAATACATAATATAAAATGGAGCTCATAATTTGATAGAGACAAACCCCACTCTGTCACATCAAATATTTGCGATGAACAGTTTGTGATTGATTTGCAAGCCAAGAATTATTCACTAAAGAGATTCACAAGTAATTTTGAACAATGAATAAATTTGAGAGTTCAATTTGTTCCCAGAAAAAGAGGGAAATTGTTGTATAAAGTATTCCTTCTGAAGATAATTGTAAATATATGTAATAGAGATGCTATAAACTATCCCGTAAAGGTACAACATTTTCAAAGAATTTATGCAGAAAAAAGTGGAACGCAAAATCAGAGCCTACAGTTTTCTATTCCTTTGTGTTTATAAATCCTCATTACTACCTGTAATAAGGCTCCTGTCATATCAGACCCACACAGGAACCCCAAAGTACATTTTTGACAGAATAATGATAGATGCACATGCAATCACCTAAATCCCACATATACAGATTTATAATAGGTGTCATAATACACAATTTATTTTCTTTTTAATCCAGCACTCGCTCCTCACGACTCTCAAGTTTAATCTCCATAACATCATGATGAAACTCCCACACGATTTGCTTTTTTAATGAATACAGCCCAGTGCAATTCTTCATAAACAAAAAAATTAAGAAGGTGGAGGAAAATCTTTATTATCATTTCTAAATTGCTTGCTTAAGAGGCTTGAGGAAATCACTATGCTAATGTTAGGCATAATATTCCTTTCCCCTTGGCTGTACCTCAGCTTACATCTCTGTTGGTGTATAGACCATAGTTTATTTTTTTCAGGACTAAGGTATCTATCCATCTATCTATATTATACCAAATTAAATCTCTAAGAGAACAAAAGTGACACAAATCTCTGAAGGAAAAAGTTTACTAAATCTCTCTCTATATATATATATGTGTGTGTTGTGAATATTGTCATAACTTTTTAAAAATAATATTTTCCAGAGGTGTTACCCAAGTTTTAGAATTTGTTACTACAGTACTACAAGTTCAAATGCAGAATATAATTATGCATGCACAAATACATATGCTCCCCAAGGTCTCTTTTCTGTTCCTTCTCAGGATATGCTTACACTGCAGCTTTCCCAGCTTGGGCAGACATACATGTCCTACCTCTGCTTGAGCTACCATACCAAAAACAGCAAAGTGGCCGTGGCAGCATGGGCAGCAGCTTGGTCTAGGCACTTGAGTATATTCCTAGGATCTTGGATGGGGTTATATTCAGGTGGGCGGTTAGCTCAAGCCACTGTACGTGCCACCATATGACACTGCTCTTACATGCTAGCTCAAGCAGAGCTAGTATGTCTACCTCTATCCATCGCGGGAATTATATCTCCCAGGTGCAATATGGACATAGCCATGGTCTCTGTGGAATGGTATCCAACCCCCTCTTCAGGGCACGCCTGATTCTTAAATTTGGGAAACACGGTCTCCTTCAAACTCCCTTTGAGTCTTTGCAACATCAGTTTGCAATTTTTACAGCCTGCAGCACATTCTAGTTGTCGTCATCTTCTACCGTGGGGTGAGAGCCTGCAATCTAAATCCAACAAATTGGTAAAGTCCCTGGAACATAATCCTTACGGCAGACTCTTGGTTCTTGAGCTGCTCCACCACTGAGTTCTTTAGTCTAGCTTTGACTCCTCTCCTATATATACATTTCTCAGCCTCCTCTTGAGTTCCTATTAGTTACACTCTTGGAGAGTAACTCTGGGTATGTCCTGCCAGGCTGTTTTGCCCACAGTGGAAATCACCAAAGTAGCTTCAAATGTTAATGAGCACACTGAGTGCCCAGCACACCCAATTTCTGGATGATTCTGGCTTCTCCAGCAGTCAACTTGCCCAGCTCCGGGCAAGGAGCGGGGAGAGAAGCCATTTCCAGGAGGAGCAATGCCCTGAGACTGGAGTAGAAGAAACTTTTATTGAGGAGATCTGGCTGTGATTCTTCCCCCACCCCACTTTGAGATATTACACCAGAGATAGGGAGATTTCCATGTGGTGGCACCGGAGGGTTGCCTACACCAGCCCTGAGACTTTGGGGTTTTGGAGAAATGGATTATAGACAAACAGCAGCTGCTCCCCGAACTGAGACATCAGGTGGGGTAAGAAGTGGCCTAGAGGAAGGCGTACAGGAGCTAGGCCAAGTGTAGGCCAGCCCGCACTGTCATACTTTCAGGACACTGGGCCAGGACCCAGAGAAGAGGGAGCGCCCAGGTCCTCCTACCCACCCCGATCCCCCCACACCTAGCCCTGTGACAGACAGGACCAGGGCTTTATCGACAAGGAAGCCAACTCAGCTCCGGGGATCCCGGACACATAGGATGAAAAGAGAGACTGGGGCAGCAGGCCCTGACCACTGGGCCTGCTGATCATCAGGGCCTGCTGATCAAACTGACAGTCCCGCTACACAATCTAGAACTGTTTGAAAAAATGATTTGATTATCCATATGAAAGACAATAAACAAATGCTTGTTAGTTTTGAATTTTTTCTCATATATATATATATACATATATATATATATATATATATATATATATATATATATATATATATATATATATATATACACACACACACACACACACACATAATTTGTAATTCACCCATCATTATAGAATTGAATATAGGTACCAAGAGAGTCTTCAGGTTGTTTCATCTGAAGGAACCAACCAACCATTGTATCCACAGGTGAGGCCTAATCCAAAGGCAATTGAGTCCAAAGGAAGTACTTCAGTTCACTTTAAAGGCCTATGTCATATGTCCGTCCAAGAATTAATCGTTATTTTGTATTATTCATTACGGGACTGGGACTTTTCCTTCTGTGGGAGGAGAATCTTACCAAGATCCTTCCTGCTCAGTTTTGCACCCTCTCACAGTCACAGCCCCCCTTCTTGGGGACGTGCAGAAAAGACTCCCATTGACTTCAGTGGGATCATGATTTGTCCCATAATAAGACATAAAAATGAAGAATTCAAATCCATAGTGTTGCAGTTCAAAATCCTATGTATAATCTCTTAAAACATGTACAAGTTAATGTGTACATTTAACTAATACAAAAATCACTTTAACTAATAAACCAAAACAATTTATTAACTACCATTTGTGCCCAACCTTTTCTATGACACTTTTTTATCTTCATCATCTGTTCTCCCTGGATTTACATACCTATCATGGTAACCTATGACATCCTCCTCTCAGTGTTATAATCTCGTGATTTTTTTTCTTACTTCATGAAGTGAGACGGAAGCTGTTTCTGTTTTACAAATATTTCCCATGCTATTTTTTCAAACCATCCTGCCTGTCCTTTATTCCAAAATGATTTTCCTCTAATGCTGTCCTTACAATATCTGTAACAAATCCCTTCAGAGATGAACCACTCTTGTCCATCAATAACTGAGAATAATTCCCTTAGCAATCAGTAGAGGTCACAGTTGTCGTGCTCTGAGCTAACTGTAATACTCTCTCCTCAGGTTCGATCATCATCTCTTATCGCTATGCTACCACTATTATTGCTATATAAGTCTTATATAAGATTACCTTGCTGGCAAGCCATTTTACCCGTCTGAACATCATTTGGTTTCTGCCGCAATATTTACTCCTATGTATTTGTGACCACTATGAAGCAAGAATAGATAGTTGGACCTTTTCATTTTAAAATGGCTGGGGTCTGATCCTGTATCCTTTAGGTCAGTACTTCCATAGACTTCAGTGGGTCCTCATGTCAGTAAGGCCTACAATATCAGGCCCTACTTTATAAATATACTATTTTTGTCAGAGATGTGTGTATATCCTTATCGCCCACCCCAAGTCGATGGTATGCATGATACCACTGTGATGCTTTGGAGAACTCGGGTGTTGGCATTCATTGTTTGTTACTTGCAAGCCAAGGTTTGGACTGAAAGAGTCCTGAAGAGTTTCCTGGCAGGGCAGACAAGCTGATGTGTCAAGGAGCAGGCACACATCGTAACAGAAGCAAAAATCTCATTTGCTGACACTGAGGGAGTAACACAGAAACTCATAATTCTGGGAACCTCAGCAGATTGTCACAACCAGATTCATTTTCCAAGTTTTCTTTGTGGTTCAAGATTTAAATATGCAGGCTTTCAGGAAAAAAAGTAATGTTATAAAACTTCTAAAAATATGCTTTGGCTGACATACATGTTTAACTACAGAAGGTCCCCACACTGATATTGCACAAAAGACCTAAATATACGTTAGCTTTAAAAGACTTACTGATCCCATAAGATTTAGTAGGACAGCTAGGAGATAAAAGGAATTAATACTACAGAATATTTTTAAATAAATGAAACTAGAGAGAGACATAATACTATGCCTGTTAATTAGATGTCAGCAAAACCATTTTGAAGCTTAATAAATGAATATTGGTTATAGATGAAAATTGTGGCATGCTAATTTAAACTGGAAGAAGAAAGCTTTACACTAGGCTGCCTTACACCATAGGCCTCTTTACACTGTGAGAGTGGTGTAAAGGAGCCTTAGTGTAAATGAAACTTTAGGTCTTAATTTAAGCACATTCTGTTGTCACAGTGCACACCAAAATGCAGAAACATGAAACTACCACACCACAGTCACGTTTTGCCTCCTCTGGATCTTTGCCTATTTCAATTAAAATTACTACGAGCTCCATCCCTACATCCTTTCCCTCTCCAAAAAAACGTACCCTTCCCAGCCCAGATTCACTCACCCCTAAGGGCTCTGTCCAGAGTGACAGCAGCCTTTCCCTAATGCTTCATTCTTACAGTAACAATTCTGCGCTTCATCTACTTTGTTTCTTCTATCTGTGAGGGTGTGGTGCCAGGCTGCATAGCTCAGCCAGGAGGAGTTGAGCCAAATTGGCCCCAGTTCTGTTCCTCACATTCAGCTGTCCTTGTGGTCTAGAAATACCACTCTAGGTATGACCGCAATAGCTGGAAAACGTCCCTGCACAGCCCCCAGAATAGACCACCCAGACAAATTCCCAGAGGACATGTGCAAGCAGTCATCAAAATTGTAATTCTGGCAGCTGAATCTTGACAAGGCTCTGGGGCTTGGGTACCAGCCTGGGAAAGCAGCAGCAAAGCTGTAAGTGCAAGTACCCTGGTATCCTTTTCCAGTTGTGGAGTCAGATAGATGTGGAGAAGGTGTCTCTCTCTTGGCCATGGCTGGCAGTAACAGGAGTTTCATTGCACAATAGCCTATTTGAACAAATCATCTTCATGAGCTGTGGAGAAGGAAGGAAGAAACCTACAAACTGCTCCGTGGCTGTTTAAGTAGCTGGTTGTAGGTCTCCAAGGAGACAGAATGACACTTCTTGCCTGGAGGGTGCCTTGTCTGGCTCACAGCTAGCTCATATTTGACACACTTCAACACTATCCAGCAGTCTCACAGGACCAATTTCCAGTAGGGAGCACCATGAGATTTCAGCTACTCAGGAGGCAGGAAGGATCCCTTCACTTGAAAAATAAACTTTTGGTCCCTTCCCTATGGCTCAAATAAAATGTGCTTCAGCCTCTGCAATGGGGGAGCTGTGATCAAACATCCCTTTCATTGATCAGTGTTGTTACAGCAAGCCATGACTGCTCGGTGTGGCACACTGTCCCCCTGTAGTGATAGCTAAGCCTGATAGAGATTGCTGAGCCTGCTACAGCTTTGGCTTACAGAGAGGTGTCTTTTAGCTCAGGCAGTAGAAGCTCATGCATTAAGAGCAAAAGGTCCCATGTTAGATCCTCGCTGCCCATTACCTACCCCGGGGCATTGGTGTTATATTATTTTACATTTTCTGTTGCACCTCTGGTGCAGAATCACATCATCTTGCTTTGCAAGTAACTTTTCTGGAAGCACTGCACATGAAATGCCTGGATCAGTGCATTCTGATGGTGCTGATAATAATCAGCACTGTCATGGACCTTTTTGTACTCAAATCATTTTTCAGGCATTAACTAGCCCTCACAGTATGCCTGTGAGTTGGTAGATAGGTGTTTTCTCCATTTTACATATGGGGAAACTGAGGCAGAAAGGTAAAAGTTGACTAAATGACCATTTCAGGATGGCAGCCAGGTGCAACTGTGAGCCAGTGCAACAGAGGAGCAGTTTAAAAAAATCTTTACGGTGAGTTGCAAGCTTAAGTGGGTGATAGAGTTCTGCTTTTCTCAAATGTTGCCCTACATCATATGTCTTTTCAGCCAGGGTGATTTCTGTTGGTTCACAAATTGATATACAAATCTGAAATCAATTCATTTTCATTATTCACAGTCTATCCTACTATATGCATATCAGATATAACTATAAGCAGTCAGATCTTTGTTGACCTTTCATGAATTATCAATGAATTGCTTTAATTTGTTTAATTAAACCCAATATTGAAAATATTTTAGATGTCAAATAACACTATTTGGGAAGAGGGGAATTAAAAGTGTGTGGAGGAAAGTTAGAATAAGGTTACCTAATAACATTGTAAATTGTCCAGATCAGGGAGTTTGCTGATATTCGTGTCTTGTACAGCTGTCATCCGATTCTCATCTCTTAATAAATAAATGACAATAATAACCAAGTAAGTGCAGTAAAATATAACAGCCAAATTCATAACTGGTGTAACTCAATTGAAATCAGTGATGTAGATGGTGCTGTAAAATATAATGGGCCAAATTCATAGCTGGTGTATCTATCAAGCTTCATTGTCTTCATTGTACCTTCATTGTCTTCAGTGAGCTAGATTAGGAATAAATAAGGCTCAACATTTCAAATTCAAATGCACATTTTGACCTTCATCCTGCAATTTAACGTAAGAGACTAATCTTCTCTATGCAAAGTGGATAGGATATATATGTAAAATCATGTTTCTTTATAAGTTCGAGATCTTTTCCAGTAATATGTACTATCATTTTTGGTGGAATAACCTCTGCTTTCATAATAAAGGGCTTTATCCTGGTCATTACATTTCTGCTTGAGATGAGGAGTGTTAGGGCATGCTCACACCTTTTTTTTTATATAGTTTGAAAGCCAGAAAAAATTCTTTTGAATGTTTTCAATGTTTATGTAATCAGTACCCGTGTTGCCAAGGCTTACTTAAAACAGCTGGATGCCTGCTGCTTTCCTCCCCCTTTGTTGGAACTGCCGCCAGAACAGGTAGTCAAAAACGGAAAGTAGGGAAAAATTCAGGCATCTGTGCTCTCTCTCAGGAAAACAGCTGTGGCTTCCATAGGAAGCACTCATTTTTTCCCATCAGCCAAGACTCTGGATACCCTTGGGTCCTCTTTTGGCATGGCTAGCCAAGTAGGATGCAGTTTATGGCTTAAAACTTATGAGAGAAACCATTTGGGCAGTCCCATCCCTGGCAGAATGCTGAGAGAAATTCTCCAAGCTGCAAGCCACATGTGAGCCTCTGACCTCTTATTAGCACACCATGGGAGAGGTTAACAATTGTTGAGACTTCAGGCATCCCTTTGACATACAAATAAAACAATACCAAGTAACCTTTCCAAGGCATAAGAATATTCCAGATACAGTGTCCTTTCAAATCTAGGATTCAGTTTAGAAAAAAATCTTGCAATAGGAAAGATGATGTATTTCTCCAAAAATAGAACCTGGATTTTTTTTTTGGTAAGCTTTTTACGACCATTAGTGATATAGTGGTATGTAACTTTTTTAAACACAAAATTAATGATGAGATACCAACAGATTCTCACACCATTCTTAGGTCTTGCATGATTTAGTCCAGATACGTGGGAGTGGTATTCTTAAATGGTTGGAATAATGTAAGAAATACATAAGATCAGCTTGCTGGTAAGGATGTGACTCATTGACCATGTAATTAGAAACTGTATTATAATATATTGAAATGGGAAAATTGATCATGAAAAGCTGGTTAGGAATTATTTATATGAAGCTCTTCATAGAATGGGTTAAATGTAGAGAGCCAGATCTATCTATCTTTGGTACATCGATGCCGTCCATTACTGTAGTATCTGAGCACCTCACAATCTTCAATGTATTTATCCTCACAACGACACCCCTGTGAAGTAAGGAAGTGCTGCTATCCCCATTCTACAGATCAGGAACTGAGGCACAAAGAGATTAAGGCTATGTTTACACTTGAGCAGGGGATGTGATTCTCAGCTCGAGTAGTCATATTCACTCTCGCTCTCATCAAACTAGCATGCTAACAATAGAAGTTTAGCCACGGTAGCATGGGCAGCAGTGGTGCAGGCTAGCCACCTGGAGCACAAACCCATCCGCACCCTCTGAGTACATACTCGGTGTAGCTAGCCGTGCTACCGCTTGCCATGGCCCAGGCTACCACAACAAACCTACTATTTTTAGCGAGTTAGCTTAATGAGAGGTAGGGCAGGTATGGCTATGGGAGCTGGGAATCACACACACCCCCAGCTCAAAGCTCAACACATAGACATAACCTAAGTGACTTGCCCAAGTCCGTGGCAGAACAGGAAGTTGAACCTAGGTCTGTCAACTCCCAGAGTACCACTTAAAGGAGCAGCTGGGGATTCTCCTGGCCTATCGTAATCTGGGGGTGGTAGATAGCTGTCTGTTCACCACCCACTCCCTTCTTACTGGTGTAGAGTACATGTCAGAGGCATGACAAGGGTGGGGCTGGAACACACTGTAGCTGCTCTAACTTGTGACGGGGCTGGTTCAGCCTTGACCACCCCAGGGGGAGGAGAAAAGATAGATTAGAGCCAGCTTTGTCTCCCCATCTCAGCTGGGCCAAATACAGCTGAGGATTGACACCAGAGAGCCTTGCCCAAAGCACCCCACAAAGGCTGGCTACAGCAACGAAACCCAGATAGTCACTAAGAGATCTTGTCTAGGGTAAGCATTCGCATTTCTCTAAACAGGGACTCATGAACAAGCTGACCCCAGGGGCCAGTTGTTAGAGTTGAGGACTTCCTTTCAGACTATGTCTAAACTATAAACACTAGCATTTGTAGTGTGGACATTTCCTGTGTCGATGGAAGGAGTTTTTACGTCAATGTAGTTAATCCACCTCTCAGAGAGGCAGTAGCTAGGTCAATGGAAGAATGCTTTTGTTGTCCTAGCTGCATCTACACTAAGGGTTAGGTCAACCTAACTAAGGTGCTCACGGCACGAAATGTTTTACAGCCCTGAGTGACGTAGGTAGGTGATCTAATTTCTGAGTGTTGATCAGGCCTCAGTTGCAAAGCAGCTGATCAAAAGAAGGGTTAGTAGCTTTGCCCATCTGAATGTAGTATGCTCAATACTGAGAACAAGGGTGTGATCAAGAAGAGGTGACTTTTGGTCTGAGAAGTTTCCCAAATGAGAGTTACAAGAGCCATGACAGGACATGAGAACAAACAATGTGCTGAGAGTAGGACAGAAAGAAAGAGAGACCAAAAGCCAGAAAGGGAGCTGCTTTTCCAACGGCAGGGCTGGACTAACCCAAACACATTTTCTCTGCCTTGGAACTAAAAAATACTCACAATTTACTGTTTTTGGCCTTGAAAGGGGTTTGGCCTGCAGCTGGGATGTATCTTGTCTGACTAAAATTTGGATGTGTATCTTCTATGGCAAAATTTTCCCTTTAGCGCATCAGTGAATATTAGCATATTTCTCTTCTCTTCCCCTGTCCAAAAGGCTTTTTATGCAATGTAGACCACTTTGGCTAATCTTCTCAATTTTTCAATGAAACTTCTTCCTGCGGCATTTTGGATTGACGAACAATTATGGTCTCACATGAACTTCTCTCCTGGCTTGGTTTCCCTCAGTCTATTTTGAAAGCTTTTCTGGTATTCATTCACTGTGCTGAAACTCCCTTCAACTTGTCACTCAGTTGCTTTATCCCTTTCTTCACATTCTACCCCTAGGTCACATTTTGCCTTAGTCGCTGTAGCTAGCTCTTTTCCACCAGTTCTCTTTGACATATGCAACAGAGTTTTCCTGTCAGAGATCTAATGTCTCAGAGCAATTATCTGGGGTTGGGAACTCTTTTCAACCCAGGAATAATCTTGGTTTTGGACTTGAGGCATAAAACCTTTTCTCAACAGGGTAATTAAGTGAGTAGAGATCTTTTGCTTTGTAGGCATCATGGGTCAGTCTCCCTCCCCTCCCGCACCCCGTTCCAAATAGCTAGTTCTTGGTCTTGTTCACCAGCTTTACTTTGGGCTTCCATCTCATCTACTGTCTCAGTGGCACCACTCTGAAAAGAAAATACATTTACATAAATACACCGCACCCTCGCTAGAACACGTGGTTTGGGAGCCATGCGTTACCGCGTTAACGCAGGGACCGCATTATAGCAGGGGGGGAGGCGCATTACCATGGATCCCAATGTAAATAATTTATTTTGGGATGGATCCATGGTCGCCCCCACGCTAATACCGAATTCGCGCTATGTTGACACGCGTTCTAACGGGGGTCTCCTGTATTATTACTGCTAACACTGCAACCTTTCATTGTGAGGTTGGACACTGTTACATCAATCTCTTTTCTAATGGTTCCTCTTCTTCATATATTATTAGGGAAATATTGTACTAGTTGGAAAGAGAAACAAGGGGATTTATTTACTCCTAGGTCTTTAGCTGTTGCTAAGTAAATATTAAGTATTCAGAGAGTAGAACCCAATCCAGAATTCTGTAATCTTACAAATTCAGTCATTTTATGCTATCTGCTAGTCATTTCATTGTATGAGTTATATGATGTGATCATTGCAACAATAGGTATATGAGCGGGTTCATCCTTGGTGCCAATCCATTGAAGTGAATTTGTCCCGTCATTCCAATAAAAGTTCATTCCCCAGAAAAGGAGGATTAAGAAATATAGTATCTAAACTTTTTTTAAACCCATAAACCTAACTGGCCAATAGCCCCAACTCTGTCCCTGGCAATGTACATGTTCAGCACTTCTTGTATATAGTATTGCACAAAAAACAATTCTGAACTTGATTAACTATCAAAACTCTCCAATAAACTATTGACTAAACTAAAATTAACTCCACGTGTCTTCATTTAAGGTGAACAAACTGCTCTTCATACATAATTTGGTTAATATTTTATGAAATGACACAGTTCTTTTCAGGTGTGTCTGTTTTACCCTCTCTCTCGGGTTTGAGTTATAAGTGATGCAGTGATGTGTATATAATTATGCTTCAGCTGCTGACAGGCATAAAAGTAAATGACATGTTGCATCTCTGTAACATTTTCTGTAAAAATATTTAAGAAAATAAACTCCACAGTCTTTGTAGTCAAAATGGAATGGGGCTATTTCAAGTATTACATTTCTACAATGAACAGCTTCTAATAAAACTTTCAATCTCACTTGGCCTGTTAATGTACAGCAGATTAAACCAGAATGTTTACTCATTGAGACATTTTAAGGTTTTGCCTACTTGGCTTCTATGAAAGCTTTATATTTTAATTTTACAATATTTTAAATCAAGTCAGATTTCTGAGAACTACTGGTAGTCATCCATTCCTGTTGCTTCTTAATCTTAGAATTTGAAGTGAAACTGAAAAATAGAAGATTTTAAAACAGAAATGAGATATGACATTCAGCCAGGGGTGAAAGTAAGGCGGTACGGGCCAGTACAGTGTACCGGTAAAAAGTGGCTGCCAGTACCGGCCCCTACCGCTGTGGCAGCGCTTTAACGTCGCTGCTCTTTTTGCGCCCCCCCCCCCCCCATCGGCGGCCCTGCCAGGTCTCTACTGGCAGGACTGCCAACAGGGGGAGGGGGACTGCAAAAGGGGCAAGGATGTTAAAGTGCTGCTGCGGCAAAAGAATTCTGCTTAAAGCGCTGCCGCAGGAGCGCTTTAACGTCCCTGTCCTTTTCAGGGGCCCCCCGGCCGCCGCGGGGCTGGGTAGCTGCTCCTTTTGCCCCCCCATTGGCAGCCGGGGGGCAGGGCTGGCTGTAGGCACCAACAAAACAAGCTGGTGCTTGGGGCAGCACATTTCTAGGGGCGGCATTCTGTCGCTGGCCATGCCACCCCTAGAAATGTGCCCCGGCCGCCCCAGCTCACCTCCGCTCTGTACTGCCGCCGCTCGGCTTTCGCGCGCCACTTCTCTCCCTCCCTCCCTCCCTCCCAGGCTTGAGAGCCTGGGAAGGAGGGGGAGAACCCGAGCAGCCGCGGTGCGGTCGCACGCCGCAAGCCTGGGAGGGAGGGGTACGCTTGTCTTGAAAGCCTGGGGAGAAGAAACCGAGCGGCGGCGGCACGCGAAAGCGACGCGTGGCAAGCCTGGGAGGGAGGGGGAGAACCCGAGCGGCAGCGGCAGAGCGGAGGTGAGCTAGGGCAGAGGGATGCGGGAGCGGGGCGGCACAGGAAGCAATGGGGTGGGGGAAATGTAGCACCTGTGGGGGAGGAGGCAGGGCTGGGGATTTGGGGAAGGGGCAGAGCTGAGGTGGGGCCGGGGGTGGGGCAAGAAAAAAACGGGGGCGTGGGGGGGCGGCCAAAATTTTTTTTGCTTGGGGCGGCAAAAATCCTAGAGCCGGCCCTGCCGGGAGGGGGTGGGGGTTCCAAAAGGGACAGGGACGTTAAAGAAGCAGCTACCCAGCCCCAAGTGATGTGGCGGTGGGGGGCGCTGGCAGAGGGATGCTGATCTCCCAGACCCGACCCGCCCCTTCCAACCGAGGCCCCACCTCTTCCGGGGGGGAGGGGCAAAGCTGCCCCCCCGTTCCAGTAAGAGACAAATTTTACTTTCACCCCTGCATTCAGGCTTTGCTTCCTTTGCTGAGCTGTGAGCATAGATAGAAATCCCATAAGTTTCTCAAACTTGCTTACCAGTAATGGTTTCTTGGTGTATTAAAAGCACTCATTCAGTACTTTTCATCTTCACTGAGCATGAACTAGTTTATGTTCCCAACAATCCTATGTGATGAATCTGCTAAGCAGTAATAGGTCAGTTGAGGGCAGTAAGATGAATCTGTTAATAGTGAAGCTGCTGCTGCTGCTGCTCAGCCTTTCTGCCCACTAGGGATATTAGTGCCAGTAAAGGATGATCCAATGGCAGCAGGTGAAAAATGTGTGTTCTTGCCAACTCTTGTGATTTTTATTGCAAGTCTCTTGATGTTTGGTGTTTTCTCTTAAAGCCTCAGCTCCGGGAGTGATGTGGCTACATCAGAATCTCAGCTTTCATTTAAAAAAAGTAAATTTCTAGCCCCCATGGCTATGAAGGCAGTCTGGAAAATGTAAACAGTTCAAAAACCAGAAGGCAGATAAAATGACCTCCCATGAATGAAGAATAAACATGATTTTTAAACTACTCTCCTGATTTTTGGGAGCTTTCTCATGATTTTTGAAAGCTTGGAGTTGGTAATACTATGGGACCCACCAGGTGTTAGGGCATGGTGCACAAAACAGGCTACCAGGGACTGTTTCATAGCAAAGACTGCTGTAGTACACCATTCCAGTAAAGTTATAGTAAGTCATATATATTATCTCCCTTGTATAGACAGGAGATTTTAGACAGACCATTCCAGTGAGTTAGCAAGGTCACAGAGTATATTTTTGCAGTACACTTTTTACCTGCCTGTTAAAATAAGGGATCAAAGCTGCTCCCGTGGGAGTTTTGCCAGTGACTACAATCAGAGCAGGATCTCTGGTTAGTTTGTTTACCAGAATTAAACATTCAGAAAGGTGAGATGAATATAAGATGAGACAACTTTGTGATATAAATCATTGGCCAATAGCAGAGTTATAGAGCACTGTCTAAAGTTACCGGGTTGGGCTCCACCCTGTTTTTCTAGAAAAGAAGACAGCAGCAAGGCCTGATAGGAAAAAATTACATGATAATACTGTGATCCAAGATGAAATGCTTGTTGGTGGATGAATCCATGTGTGCTTGTTGCTGGGATTTGTAAGTTATAATGATGGCTGACAATTTACAGCTACAAAAGATATTGGGTTCTTGGAATGAATTAGCACAGCCATAAAGCATATGTTTGGACCATGTACTGAAGTTATTTTTAATAGGTTTTATAAAAGAGTAAGCTCTTGCTGGTTTTTTGTTTTGCTTTTGTTTTTTTACAGGAAACTGCCTCAGAGAAAGTCAGATATTGTTTGGGTTTGGAAAAAGGAAGTTTATCTCCCAACATCATTTAATTATTTATTATACTTGCAAATCTGACATCTTTTAAAGTTGAATTAGGAGTGGAGTAAGGACACTTACTGGAGGAAATAATCTAAATATATATTGCAATACAATATTTTCAGGCAATCTTCAGACTGAATAACAAAAACAACAAGATGCAGAGAGGTTTTTTCATTTGTTAACAGACTACAGTATTTATGCAATCTCCAGCTTGCATTAACTCAGGTTTCATTATTGCTTCAATACAAGGCAAAAGTATCAATCTCAACAGAGTCCCTTGGAGATAGTATTAATAGCAGAACAGTGGTGGCAAAGCTTTCTGTTGCAGCTTACAGATACAATCAGAGGATCAGCAATAGAAGTCAGAGCTTTTGAGAGACCTGTCAGTGTAATAATTTGAAGGGGAATGGCCTTTCCTCTACTAAGAAACGGTCAGTCAAAAATAAGAAAATATGAGTTTTCTGAATTCCAAATTGGTAGATATCTTTGGCAGACTTTAAGTGGGTATTGTGTTCAAGCAAAACCATCCTAACCTCGATTTTCTAGTCTAGAGACTCTTTTGAGAGGCACAATAGCCTTGTGTTTGAAGCACTGGCTTGACACGCAGGAGGTACAGACAGATTCCGTTCCCAGCTCTGCCACAGACCTGGGGGCGAGTCACGTAGTCTCCCAATCCTGCCTCTGTAAAATGGGGATACTAACATTTCCTGTGCTCTTTGAGGCACTGGATCTCTCCTGGGCTATGTATTTGTACAGTGGCTAGCACAAGAGGTTCAGATCTCAGCTGGGGCCTTTTGAGACTACTGTAGTACTCTTTAGAAAACAAGGAGAGTTTAAAGCTCTCCAACATAGTAGAGAAAAAGTCTCTAGAGCATTTTCCTATTACTTTTTCATCATTTGTTAGGAATTAAATGTAAAACTAATGAGCTATGCTCTATAGCAAGAAGCCACTCCAGGAGTAAACTACTGGTGCTTATCTCAGATGGATGAAGAGATGTAGCTTTCAACCATGTGCATCACAACACATCCAAGGCATGCACCAATAGCCTGTTAGTGCACATGCTATCATGGCTTATTGCTATATTATAAACTGTTCGGAGTGTTGAGAAGTGATTAAAGCAGGACCTAAGTAGCTAACATACAAAAGAGAGAGAGAGAGGCTTGGTCTACACTTAATATTTAGATTGACATAACTCTATCGCTCGGGGTGTGAAAAAAATCACACCTCCATGCACCGTAGCTAGGCCAACCTAACCCTCCATGTAGACACGGCTAGCTCAATGGAGGACTCAACCAAGCTACCGCTGCCTGGGGAGATGGATTACCTACAGCGACAGAAAAACCCTTTCCGTTGCTGTAGGGAACCTATACACTACGGCACCACAGCAGCATAATTACAGTGGCATAGCTGTGCCCCTGTAGCACCTATAGTGTAGACAAGGCCCGAGTCAACAAACTACTTAAGCCCATGCCTAGCTATAAATTCCATTGAAGCCAGTGGGACTATTCATATGCTGAACGTTAGGCGTGTGTTTCAGTGCCATGCTGAATTGGGTCCTAACGTCTTAGCTCTTCAGGATGCCGAGCATTCCTGTGAGCTGCCTTAGTGCTCATTGAAATCAGTGGGACCTGAAGGTACTTAGCACCATGCAGGAGTGGGCAGCACTTTACAGGATCAACCCTTCATTCTCTAGAAATGCCCGCTCTGTACGGTCAGAAGTATACTGTCTTTCTAAGAATTGCAAGTGAAATACCACTTCAATACAAATCAAAGTGCCACTTTAAACTGAACGCATGGTCTACCCAAAAAAAAAAAGAAAGCAAAAGAAACTCCTATTTCCTTTTCCACCCCGTACACTTCCAAACCCCGTAGCCAGCACACAGCCTGAGAAATCGGACTGGGCATTGGGGAGATGAAGAGTGAGGATGGAAGGAATTCCCCTCCTCCTCTCCCCGGTTGGTCTTCTACAGGAACTATTATAGCTTTTAAGTCACAGCAGTGTCTGAGACCTCTGCACTCCACCTCCACATGGGAAATGTCTGCTCGAACTGCATTGTTGCTGATCTACTAACGCTGTGCTGCTTCTCTGCTGCCCTGATGCTACCCAGTCCCAAAAGAGCATACAGGAAGTACAGATCCATGCGCATTCTTCCCAAATCCTGACTTCCAGCAGAGTTGCAGCAGGTCTCCTGCCTAGATGTATCTCTTCTCTCTCCTCTAGCTAACTCTGCCCTCTCCAACTGATTTATATGTAAAAGCAGGAAGATCACGGTAAAACTGGTGATCAGTGCTAGTATCACAACCAATAAGCTCATGTATTTGAGGATCTGGAGTGCTGTGTCCAAACACTCTCTTATCAATGTGGAACACTGCTGTGCCACCACTTAAGTGTTTATTCGAAAGTTTACACTCATGTTTATCAGCAACTGGCCCCCTTGAAAAAGATGCTGACAATGGCTTTATTATTAGTGTAGGCAGAACAAAGCCATTTTCAACATCTTGGCAGAAAGCATTTTGAGACCCGTTAGAAGCAAATCTCAAGGACTCTTTCTTTAATGATTTTTAGAAAACTTTTATCTTGTCTACTGTAGCTGTTAAACCATTGCCAGCACCAGCTCAAGTGGAACCTAATGCTGGCAACTGTCTTCAGCATCAAGTCAATTGCCTAATGTGGAGAGGGCATTAGTATCATACCAAACCTACCTGTGCGGGTGCAGTGAAGATTATTTTAGCGCTAAGCAATGAAATATTTACTGAGAGTATATACTGTGATTATAGACATAGACCTAATCCAGAACGAAACGGTATACGATCTAGCAATTGTAAAACAAGTACGATGCACATCTTCAGACACAGACTATGCAGCACCAGTGTGATCTAACGCTAAAAAGGAAATAAAAACCCTATGGAGGATATGAGACTACAGTTATCCCACCCAAAAAACGCAAACTCCACCTTTTATACATTGACTGGATCCCTGAAAAAATAGTTGTAACATAATTAGTGCTAACTAATCCTGGAAATGCATATCAGAAACATTGCTACATATGGGACTGTGGTTTTAAAACCATTCTGGTAAGAGGTCTTGGAGAGACATAGTATATACAGGGTTTTTTTATTTTTATTTTTATTACTATTGTTATGATTCAGCTGCCATGCAAACCACATCTATTTATGTTAAATGGGTTTTCCTCATTCATCAGTGTAAACAAGAGGCAATATGATGGGCTATTTAAAGCATCAGTTGTCGGGAACAAACTTATAGTACAAAAGGGGAAACTTGACTTCTACTAAGAATTTTAGAACAGTTTACAATCTTGCAAGTTTAAGCTCTAATCCTGCATTGAGATTTAACAGGAGCACCCCAAGATTTCATGTGTACTAAGAGCCCAAATCTGCAATGCCCTAGTCAAATGAGCAGTCCTTATCTGCATGAATAGTTCCATCTAGCGTGGACAATTTAAATAAGTAAGAGAGTTTGTATGAAAAGAACCTAATGAAAATATGGAAGTGTTTGAAAGAGTGTGCCCCCCTTCCATCAGTATAAATAACAGATATGAAGTTTAATTTCATAGTTAGCTTGGTAATAATACTACCACAGTCACTGGTAGCAACGGCTAAAATTAAGATTGTAAAACAGTTTCCGTTATAAATATGTTTTCACTGGCTAGAGCGTTCTGAAAAATGTATCTTTTGGGCTAAAATATTCCATGCATGATTGCTGCCCACAGTACACTTTTTTATTTAAAGTCTGAGGGTAAAACTGCCCAACTGTTCTGGGAGAGGGGAAAAAAGTAGTTTCCCATTGTTTAAAAAAATACAACCCCTAACCATGCTTTTTTTTTTTTAACCAGACTATGACAAAAATGTTTGAACTTTGAAAATTGACATGTAAATAATTTCTAGTGAGGGGCAAGGAATAAACAGTCTGGACAGGAAATGGGAATTTCCAGGTGAACAGTCTGAAAAGTATATATTGAGCTTATACAGCAGAAAATGTCTGTAAGCTGCAAGGTGGGTACTATGTGGGAGGCACACTATGCATTCTTGCACAGTTTAGGAAGTGCGCATTTTCCAAAACGTGTTCAAAGGTAGCAGTCAGGTACATTTATGCTCTGTCCTGTTGTCCACACCCTTTATTCTCCCCAAACTTCTCTAGTGTTATTTTAGTGTGATCATTAGATCACACAGTCAGTTAACATTTCTCAGGCTCTGTTGCACAGAATGTACTGGAGGATCCAGAGAAAATTAAAACCTGTGACCACGCAGCAGACTTCTGCTCAGTTCCTCCTGTGGTTGGCTCAATTGGCTTTAGGTCAGCTTTGTGGCAGTGGAGCAGCACAGAACTGTTGTGATGCAGGGATGGATGTGGCCCATTTATATTCTCCGCAGTTTTTTCCCACTGGTGCAGCCTTATTGTTTCATGAATGCCGTACTTTGCATATAATATTAGCAACCCTGAACTTAGTAGGCATTGAATCAATATTTTTTGTAGAACTCTGAAGCCAAACTAATTCTGCAGAGTATGATTTCTCATTCTGGATATAACAACTATCATTTGAAATACTCCCCCACCAGCATACATTGCATTCCTTAACAAACTCACAATAAAGAGTTTAATTTAAAAAAAGAGAAGGAGAAGGAACTGCCTCACCCCATTTAAAAAATATGCCCGTGATTTTCCCCCCAACTTATAATGGTAATAACAATCTCAGCTGAGGACATTTCCGGAGGCTTAATGGCCCGTGGCTATGCTTCAGGTGATCATCATCTACCAGCCGGTCATTAATCCCCTAGAAATGCCCTGTTCCTCAGTCATTATTGCTTAAATATGTTTCTTTTCTAAATAAAATACTTCTATATTTAATGGATCTTCCAGGGATAGATGTGTTTTAGTAACATGTCAAGGAAGTGCTAACTAATAGAAGGGGGAAAATCTCTTTCCATGGAATTCCTAAAGCCTGTAGCCTCCAACATCTATTTTTCATAATTTAACAATATGCCTGGAATTCTTATATAGATGTATCTCTTGGGAGAGTTCTGCTTTTCATCCATTTACCATAATTACTATGTTTTTTTTATTAAGAAAGCTTCTATAATGTTTTTCACTCTGTGCTTTATTTTGTAGGTTTTATTTTCACTCTGCATTGCATTCTGGGGAGTACAAATTATGAAGCAACTGATCTCAAATACAGCAAAACATCACTGAATTATGGAAAGAGCCCTTTGTAATATGCTTCGAAGTTTCTTGGAACAAGTTGACGATGCCTCTTTCTGAAATGCAGCATTTCACATAGGCTAGGTAGAAATCATGATGTTTTATGAAGCTTTGAAAGATGCATTAAAAATGGTCATCCGTTTTTATTTGATCTTTTAAATATTTATTCTCCTGCCTACCCAAGTTAAATTAAAGGTCCCTATATTTTTTTCTTGTGCTTTCACGGCAGTTTTTTTTACATTCAGGGGATCACAATATTCTTTAAAAGCATGTAAAAATAATAGCGTTTTTCAATCACTTTATTAGTATGTAACCATATGTGGAAAGCATTCTTTACAACAGAAATAATTAAAATCATATTTGTTGCAACCTGGTAGTCTCCATAGAGACTAAATCTAAAAGAATGTGAATGTAAATTTTTCCATAATGATTGAATTACAGTAGAATCTCAACACCCTGCCCAATTGTGTGTTCATAACATATAACTACATAAGGATGAGTAGTTGAGGCAGGAAAATGATTAAAAATAGCATGATAAAATAACTCCGATTTATATTAATTGATTTTTTTTCAGTTAACTAGATGATATATATGTGTGTGTAATGCAGGCTTGCAGCTTAGGTTAATTTTTTTAAGGAGTACACCTGCCTTTGCCAACAACGTTAGGACTGATCTCACCAACACTGACACAAGCGAGTTGCACCATTGACTAAAGTAACTCCTGTCACGAAGTGTTTGCAGGATCAGGTTGTTACTTTCTAGTAGCCCCCCCTCCTGTCCCCTCCCCCCACCCCACTCCTCATCAAAGTGATCCTGAGGGAGATGGATCTATTGTCCTGTGTGAGGTGCTATTTTGATTATTTCTATTGATATAGGAAAACTGAAGGGGGGGCGGGGGAGAGAAGAGAAGGGAGGCTCCGAAAAGCAAGATTAGCAAAAATAGAGGAGCTGGGTTGTTTTTCTTTCCTTATGCTCTTCCAACTTGTAGTGGTTCCAAGACTAAAAAAAGAAAATACTTCAAATCAAGAAGCTAAAAAACTTTAGGATGCGTTGCAAGCTTCAAACTGGTAAAAATACTTGGATTAAAATGTAGTTGTATTGTGTTTGTTTTTTTCATTTTCCTCTACAGTACTAAGATATATTAGCTCAGATGTGCATAAATATCCTGGTTTTAGTCAACCCATAGTTTTAGCCGTTAGCTGTAGCAGAGAACTGATGCCAGCATTTACAAGTTGGTTGCCTCCAATTGGCCACCTAACTCCATATTTAAATAAAATACGCTTGATTTTTAGTGGTGTTGAGCATTAGGCCTTTTTTTTTTTTTTTAGGTGCCTCCTTTGAGGCACCCAAGTTTGAGGCCAAAATTTTCATTCAATTAGAAAGTCAGATTGCTTGTGCCTATCACTTGGGGCTATGCTCAATCACTAAAATATGTTTAATTGGGAAAACAGATGTCAGTTTGAGTAGAGATGAGTCTAAAATGCAATGTCTGGTTCAGACCTTTCCTAAAGTGTGGGAATGTTTGGATCCAGGGTTTTGATTCAGACCCTTTTCTAATTTATATAATTAAAAGATGAACAAATTGTCCCTTGGAAATGTTAGAAGTATTCAGATTAAAAGTATTGTGCTTAAATCTTTAATTCATAAATTGATTCATACATTGGTAGAATTTCTAATCTCTGATTAAGAGATTAGATAAATGAAATCATATATTTTAACTCAAATTGTGGAAATGCGATCTAGTTGTAAAACACAGGCGTGGTAGCCAACAAACACATAACTTATTCGCTCTGTGCCTCAGTTTCCCCATCTTTGAAATGGAGATAAAAGTACCTACCTCACAAGAGTGTTGCGAGGTTTGATTTAAATGATGTGGGTAGGTACCATGGAGATGAGTGTGCTATATTATTGCTAAATGTCACAATTTTATATTGAAATGTATTGACCCATCAGTAGCAATCTTTGAAAGATCCAAAAACAGAATAATCTCACTGGGGTACCTCCGGAAGGAAAGAAAAAAATGGCCAATTGAGCTAAAACTCCACAGGTTCCTATGATATTAGTTGCGGCTGATCTTCAGGTTCCCATGTTTCTGAATACATTGTGTACACTAGTAATCTGTATTTGATATGTGTGATAGCCAAATGAATATTTTAATCTGATTATAATTTATTAAATTAATTTTAAAATTACCCTAACCAGTGTCATTTATTTATATGTAGTAGTGAAACAAACATGATGTCTAAAGTAAGTGTAGGTTAAGACTTTGGACTGTCAAATTATTTCACATTTAACATGAAAATCTTCAGAATTCACGAGGAGTGGCCAAAAATAAATTCAGTAATGCAAAGAAAAGGAAGTCAGAAATATAAAAAGGTAAAGTAATTTATGATGGAATACCAGGGCCGGATGCTGTGCTGTGCTTTCTGGATAACTCATCCTAGGTGGAGGGGCAAAGGTGGTTTTATGCAAAACACTCCAGCAATTGCCTACACCACCCCTTCCAACTTGCAGCCATTTCCAGAGCATGTCCAAATACTGGAGTCTGTGAGGTGTGGTTGCTGTAATGCTGCCTACCAGGCCTGCTCTAAATGACCATAAGAGGGGGGCAGCAGAGCCCAGAATCAGGCCCCTACTTCCTATAGAACCCTCAGTTTGAGAGTTGAGGTCAAATTATTAGATGTCTATCATTTCCCCCATTCCTCTTTAAATTGCAGTGTGCCGTAGTTATTTGGAAACATTTCAATATTCTTGTATTACTCTTTAATTTCAGTATACACATTTGCAAGTGAATTTTCTTCTCAAGTTATGGACTGATAGCACTGAGCAGAACAAGACCCATTCAAACGCTGAAAATGAATCAGCCACCCAGCCAACCAGCCACTCTCACACATCAGCAAAGGAGACAGTAGCTTTGCATGGTCACATAATACCTCATTATTATAAGGGGAAATGATCACCTTGTCATAAGGTCTCTGTTTCTGTGTAATCTAGGAGGCTTCAGAGTCAGTGTGTGCCAGTGAATTGAACTGAATTAATTGATTAAATTAATTGAATTAATTAAAAGTTAACTGCAAACACTGCCTTGTGCTAATAGATGAAACAAGCAGTGCTCACTTATATTTTGGTTATTCTTCTCTCTTTCTCCCCTACCTCCCTGCTTTTTTTTTAAAGGGCCCATTGCTCCTTTTCTTGGCATTTGCCATAGACTTTTTATTTGGACAATTGTATGGAAACAACTGATGTCAGATGAATTGTATGAGGGCATCTAGTCAGCAAAATACTATTGCAGAACTTACAGAATTTTTTCATGTAACTCTTTTTCATAAAATGCCACCACCTCATGTCCCCGACAGCTCAAATGTTCTGCATGCAGAGTCGCGTTGGGCCCCCCCTGCTATTATTTCTTTTCTTTCTGTCGAGGAGATAAGTCATTCTGGCGCACAACATTTTAGACTCCACTGGGATCTGGGCAGGAGCTGTACAGGGTGTGTTAATAGCTGCCATCAACTGGTTCTTTGATCTATAGACAATGACAGAGCTGGTCAAAGCTGTTGGGTGAGCTCAGCAGATCCGTGGGCTCTGTGTGTCCCCCATTTTCCCATTCAGGTTTTACAATTTACCCTAAAATCAATAGGGTTCTGCCACTGATGTCTAGAATATTCCCTGAAATTTTAGAATGGATCAGATGTGGTGTTCCAAAGTTATCCTATTACATACCAACTAACACAGAAATCCATCAAGTTTGTGTAGGGCCTCGCTTTGCCTGCGCAATCACTCAATGACTCATAGACTTTAAGGTCAGAAGGGACCATCATGATCATCTAGTCTCATCTAGTCTCACCTGCACATTACAGAACCTGTAATAGACCCACAACCTCTGAAGTCCTCAACTCATTATTTACAGACTTCAGGTTACAGAGAATCCACCTTTTACGCTAATCTGTGTTCTCCACTCACTTTTTGCTCCCTAGAGTTAAAGGGTCAAATTCTATTCCCAGGCTGGTTACTTTTTTGCTATTCAGGTGGTGCAAAGGAGCCAGTCTGGCCATAGCTGGTCAGGTGAGAATCCTCCCAGCAAAGGTGAAACACTCAGCTGATGTAAACAATTTTGCCAATTTTTGCAATTTTGTCCTGAGTCTTGCTATGTTTGATGTTTTTCTTAAAGCTTCACCTCCTAGAGTCATGTGATTACATTAGAATCTCGCACTCTTTTTGTATTTTAAACGAGTTTCTAGCCTTCCAGATTGCAGAGAAAACCTTGAGAACATGAACAGTAAAGGATTAAAAGTGAGAAAATAAATAAAGAGTCCATCTTTTTTTTTATCTCATACTTGTTAAGCCATACTTGTTAAGTCGGTTTGAGGCCTGCCTCCTGATTTTTAAACACTTTGGGTTGATAATACTGGGTGTAAAACTGGGAGAGCTGTCTCCTGTTCTTACCATCCTCCCTTGCCCCAATGTAGAGGGATGTGTCACGGATTGAAGGGGGGGCAGAGGCAGAGTACAGTTGGCATATAGCCCTGATCCACAGTTGTCATATTGTCCATTTTGGCCTGGGGCTGGCACAAACTGGCCCACAGAACTGTCTCAGCTACCCAGTACCCCTGCACCTCGCAGATCTCAGCACAGGAGAGAATCTGAGCCATAATATGTTGTATTATCTGTTATATCACGTCTTTATAGTCTGGCACTTTCTGCTCATCTGGATGCCTATAGGCTTCTGCATTCTAAGTTTCTACATGGGAAGCAGGTGTCGAAATATTGGAAAATTAAACTGCAGATGCAAAGCACGAAGGTAAAGCCGAAATAAGACATCTTGTATAGTGGATCAGCACTTCTATTTTAATGTCAGGGCCAATGGAAAGCTTGGCTCAGACCTTTGTCATCTTTGCCCCACCTATGGAAAACAGCTGAAAAATGTGGAAACATTGACTAAGTGTGATCTGCTGAGTGTCCTTGTGTTTATGGTTTGGCATTGAAAAATTATACAAAATTACTCCTCTTTTTTTTCCTACCTCTTGCTATTTTTAATACTTCCTTCTCTATTCCTTCTTGTCTTCTCATTTCTCTCTCTCTCTCCATTTATGTGTATTGTGTGTGTATATATTTACATATTTCTATAAAATATACTGGTCCTCTTCTGCCTGTTATGATTTCCCATGTGTGGAAGTACATGAGGACATGTGTTTCATATCCATAGATGTTATATTTTGTATATATGTTACATATGTGAGCTTATTACAACAATAAAGATGGCCCCTTTCAGAATAGTGTGTATAAGTTTATATATATACTTATATGTCCACTATTCAAAACACAGAGTAAGCTCCTTCTAGTGTTCACATGTGTTGCATATATTTTCGCTTTACATGTGCCTGCCTGTTTTCATCTTATGATTCCTCCTTTATTTCCATCTCAGTATTATAGCACGGTCCCTTTCCCTATTCTTCCTCTCCTACTCCCTTCCCACTGTTTTCTCTATGCCTCAGGATGTACTGCTACAGATTTCACATGCAACCTTTGAACATGCTAAATTAGTGCAGGGAAGGCAGGCAACCCAGTAGCAATAGTGTCTGATGAAAAGGAAGAAGAAAAGTATGGAGCATTTCAAACACTATAGAATTTGTGATTTTATGATGACTTAGATTTTTCCACAGTCCTTGAATGTGAGCACTTTATCAGCTCATAAATTGCAATTTCAAAGATGTTTGCCAGAAATGGAAAAAACTATATAAAGAGAGTTAAAGTTTAATTTTCAGATTCAAGAACTGTCTGTTAGCATATTGCATGTGATCATGTTTCTCTCTGGCATCTGCCATGCATGGAGGATAAGAGCCTGCCCTTTGGAGATAATGAATTAACTTTAAGTAATAGGAGCTTATGGTTTGAGTTTTGCAGGTGCTGGGTTCTCTGTCCACTCTTGACTGGAGTCTGTATTTATGTGGCCATGGACTCATTACAGCTATTCAATCTAAAGAACAAATTTGTTTCACTTCTGATTGTACCCACAATGGGGGAAAGTGTTTTTTGTAATGGGATGTTATGCAGAGCGGCAGCCTAGATGTTTATTAAAGCTCTTAATTTTGGAAAACAACTTCACCAAGTCTTGTGCCTTTTTTCTACCCACCATTGTAAAATAGCTTGCTCGGTGGTGTCTGAATGAAGGACTGAAAGATGATGAGGTGTGGGTGGGAGAATAGGAAGTTGTATTTTTTGAGGTGTTGGGTGCGAGGATGACTGAAATTAGGTGGCTTTTTCCTGCATCTCCTTTTAAGTAAAGCACGTGGTTTTAACTTGAGTTAAGAACTTCAGATTGGTGCACAGAGAAGGGGAAATATATCCAGGCTCTGTCTATCTAATCAATGTACACTGAGGAGTCTTGACAATTATTTACTATTTCTACCAATATTCCCAGTGGATGGATAAGTAGCTTTGAAACTGGGACCAGCTTTCAGAATGGCAAAAATGAAGTGGGCCCACTGTACCACTGGCATTTCTAATCCACCACTCAGCATAGTAACTAGGCAGCAGGTGACCACTAGCAGAGCAAATCTTTCCTCACACCTTGCCTTCAAGGGAAAAAACCCACCTGGTGCCGAGGGCCAGCAGAAGGTCTAGGGACCACTTGTCCCACTCAAGCACTATTTTGAGTACTTAAGTGATACAGAGCCTTTGTGCAGGCCCTCTGCATAGGGGTGAATTTCACCCAAAGAGAACAGGAACTGGATCATGGCACGCCCCTGTTGAGGTGAATAAGGGAGGTCAACAGGTTAATTAGACCTTCTCCATCCTTCCTACCTTTGCACACTCATGGAGGGGCAGCCAGAATCTTCATCATAACATACAAAGATTTTATTATTTGTATGCATATGTTCTTAACAATAAAGAACAATGGAGTAAATATAACAGTCTATCATATAGAAGCAGAATTGTTTCTCAGTAGTGGATTTTTAAAAACTTTTTGTTGCAAGAGGCATTCTATCTGTGCAAATAATTAGGAACCAGATAAGGTGCCGGCCTATGGTGCCGAAGAATGCATATCTAGTGTTGGATTTTGTTGGTCCTATAAAACTTCTTGTGCACTGCAAATTGCTTCCTCTCCGCAGCTCTTTATATCAGCTGTTCATATTTTCCATGAAGAGTTGTGAGGTCTTTAAGAACCAGCCTGAGACATTGCCCATGCAAATGCATGAAATGGTTTAGTAGATGGGCTTAAATTTTGCTGATTTTTTTGCTATCATTCTAAACAAAATGAAATGTCTAGTCTTCTCCCCCACATTTCCACACATGGCAACTGGAAGGTGGGGTTTGGAAGCATGAATAGACAGGGGATTTTTGCATAGTGTGGGAAAAACAGCTGCATAGTGTGAAGCAGACCACCAGCAATGCATTAGGGGAGAGAGGATTGTCTGGAGGAAGGAAGAGGAGGATGACAACTACATAAGTAGGACTGGGAGTAGACAAAGAAAGGCACAGACGTGAATAGCATAAACTCCAGTTTACCTTTTCACTGAACATCTAGGCTATGTCTATATTACGCACCTTTTAGTGACACAGCCATGCCGCTAAAAGGTGCGCAGTGTAGCCGCTCTTTGTCAGCAGGAGAGAGCTCTCTCACCAACAAAATTAATCCACCTCCAATGATAGACAGTCTCTTTGTCTGCACTTTTCGTTGGTAAAACCTTTATCTTTCAGGGGGTGGTTTTTTTCACACCCCTGAACGACAAAAGTTGTACCAACAAAAGTGTAGTGTAGACAAAGCCTTTGTCTTCAAACTAAAGGTAGCATTAGCAGAGGAAAGCAATGTAAAAAGAGCAGGCACTGCAGGAAGAATAGCACTTGAGCAAATTGCTCATGTCAGATAAGACTTGCGGTCATTAAGGATCCCCTGGTGCTTTTTCATCAGCACACAACTATTTAACCCCGGTGCTCTTTCCAAATCTGGGTTAGGAGCATTCTGTCTCTTAAATTGTCCATACAATTTCAGCTTGATATGTTGTGAGGGTTGTTTTTTTTTTATTCCTTGACCTTAATTAGTATCACGTTGCTGTGCATGTTTAAAAATCTGCCATGTTCCACCACCACAGCTGGCTGTATTTCATTGGTGAGTGGATATATACTGCACAGTCTGCAAAACAAGAAAATGACTTTTCTGGTATATTACATGGATTTTCCACTTTTACTCAAGTCAAGGAAATGAAATGTGCTGGTGGCTTTGGGGAGTCTATGAGTACTTGCAATGCAATTCCTTGTGCTCCTGCCAGACTCTGCTCTACTGGGTTTGTAAACATGTTACTGACAATATGCTGGGGCCTCCACTGCACTGGCCATTATGTCTGTGAGGTTGAGCATTACCTAGCAAATTTCTCCAGGCCCTTTCCCAGCACTGCCAGCATGATTATTACTAAATAATGTGCTTCAAACATTGCCAGGTAGCCTAATAGGAGAAATACAATAGTGTTGTACATTTATTTTGATGCGTTTTCAGATGCACAGAAATAACAAAAATATAGAGCATGATTTTTATATTTTACAGTATTTTGTAAATATATACAACCAGATGTACTGTATGATATAGCAGCCATTAAGATAATAATCTTTGACAATTATAACCCCACAGTTAATAGAGGTGTTTTTTTATGCTAAATATAGGGGCAAACTGCGGTAGTAGCCAGTACTGCTGTGTAGTAATAGCAAATGTAGACCACTGTATTCTTGATTAAATATTCAAAAGAGTAATACAATATACCAAATTCAATCCTACAGCCTGTACTTGGTCATAATTGCCAAAAATATACATCACTATCTTTGTGGTTTTTTCCTGGAGATTTTTGTGGAAAAGAAAGTTCTGTAGAGATCTAAATAAGCAGCAGGATATTCACTGCTTAATATTCTACCTTAGGATCTGCTTTTCTGCTAAGGGGATCTCAGAACAACAAAAACATCAGTGCCTGCATTGCTGAGAGTGTATGGTTAAAGAAGTTACATCCCTGATATGTGGACCAGTAGATACACCACTGCCTTTTATCAAAATCTAAGATGTAGAATTTTGATTACCCACACATACTAGGTTGTGGCCAAGAAATCAGTATCTTGCGGAGAACAAAATTATTATATATGGCCCGTGAAAAACAAAAGAGAGAGCTCATCGCGCCATTCCCAGAGAGCTGATCCCAGTGTTGAATGACTTCAGGTTCCACTTCTAAGAACTAGAATTAAGTTTATTCTCTTAATTCTATATTATAATAATTTTGTTTTCCGCAAGACACTGATTTCTTGCCCACTATATGTGGGTAATCAAAATTCTAGAGATATTTTGACAAACTGCACACAGTAGTTAATAGCACTAAGTGTCTTTCTTCTTGCTGTCTATCCCTCTGATTATGAAGGAAAGGGGAAATGAGCCATAAAGGCAGGGAAATGTGTTCTCAAGTCATGTTTCCTGCCACACTATTTGATTGCCTAGAGAAATATGTTGGATGTTATATTTACAGCCTGAAGTCCTATCAGCTGTTTCTTTTTCAGCTTGTTATAGTTGTGACAACTGTGGTCCTCCAATGTTGTGCCCCTGCACCAAAGTAACACAGATGAAAGCACAGAGCAGGTAGATTTCCATTCTCTATGTGACTTTTACAGTGCTGCAGCAAGTGATCGTCTGTGTTGGCTGGTGGGAGCACACTGTTCCTGATGCTTTATTACTACTATTATTGTAAGGTTGGGTACCATTCTCACATCTTTTGTGGAGAAACTACATGAATGTGATAATCAGCCAGACCACAGGATCCTCCTGCTGGATGTGAGGCATCTGTACAAGAGCTCAATCAAGAGCTTAGTATAGCTGTGCTGTGCAATTTCAACAATGAAAGAGATGCTTTGTGCAAAGCATCTACTATGCAACTGAAGGAGGTCATCCAAGCAAACTGTTTATGTTATGTTGTCCTTCACTCACCAGTGTATGTTAAAATCTAAACACTGTAATATGAGTGTCTTTATCAACCTCATAATCCTGCGTGATTTGGAAGACTGGCAATTGGTAACATGTACCCCAGCAATGTTGTCTCTCCAAAAACCCACTCTTCTGTTTTCAAATAGTTATTGCTACCAAAATGTGAAAGAATTCCAGGAATGTTATATCCTTTACTATACCTCTTTGTGTCTGATCTGAGGGTCATTTCTGGGCATACATACCTGCCTTGGTAAAATATTCCAAAATATATTCCTTCCAATGCATCTGAATGAACCTGTAAATCTGCCTCTATTGTCCATTCATCCCTCCAAAAAGATACTCCATTAAATTGATTCAGAAACTGTTCCCAAATCCTCCTCTTCTCTTTATTAATCATTATATAATCGTTGAGTTTGGCTATTCCCACAGTGACAGCTGACAATCTGATACTAAATGCCCATCCCAGGGCCACCATTTAACATGCAAAGTTAAGATGCCAATAATAGAGTGTAGCTCCCACTGTGTAACCTTCTAGCCCACTCTACCCTTGATAATCAACCCCAGAAGTTATCTGGGGCATTGTCTAGATATACCAGCCCACATATTTAACTCAGTCCTCAGATAGGTCATCTTTATAGAGAGGCAGCCCGTGTACCCTGTACTGACTGAGATATTGTTGCCTTAGCCTTATCCCCTCTCCCTTGTGTAGGAGAAGGGAATACACCTGCCAAAGACATGCTTCCAACTGATCCTGGTAAAAGAGGGCTTCTCCAAGGCTTCATGGGGTATAAATACTCCTCCACTCTTGCAGTCAGCTGGAAGGACAGTAAAGTGACCCTCTCCTGACCTGGCTCCAGCTGCTTCCTGCACATCCCTATAAACCTTCCCCTTTCTTCCCATCCCTTCTCCCCTCCCATTTGTAGGAAGAACCCTTAAAAGGGCAATGACCCTTTTTTGCCAGCCAGCCAGCCTACCCCCATAAACACACACATGAAGTTGCAGTGAACACATTGTGCATAATGTTCTGCTTTCCTGGTAAGGGCCAAATTCTGACCCAGTGTAAATGAGCATGGTGCCATTGACTTGAATGTTTGGTTTGTTGTTCAGTTTGGTTCATTACATTGTTTCACTTCCTACAGTTCATTAAATGATGGTTACAGTCAAAATCATCATAATGTGTTTTAACATGCAACTACCTGCACTGTAGCATATGTTTGCACTCTAAGAGGTGTTTTTGTAAAATTAACTACATTAAAAAACAAATGTTCTCTTCAATGGGAGCCCCAAAGCTGTCACCACACTGAACGCAGAGTGCAGCTAGTATTTTACTGAATTTCATTTACAGTTGCCGACTGTTAGGTAGGCGGGACAGACTTTCTAAGTTTGTTCTGGGGCTTCAGAGCTAGATGAATAATTTACAGCAAATAACGTATTCAACTAGCCTTGTCTCTTTCCCTTCGGCCAAACTGTCTGCAAACGAAGCACACTTTTCGCAAATGTATTTGTTACTCAAAATTATTTCCAAATTCCTCCTTCTGCAGCTTGGTTCACTGTGAGTCTTCACTATGTCAAGTATGAGCTATTTTCATTGAACACCTAGCTCTCATGGTGTGTTGTTGTTCTTTGATGGATATCAGATCACTCCTGGCAAATTTTACAAAGCTTGCACAGGCTCAAGTGCCTTGCTGGTTGTTCCCAATGTAACGCAGCATATATTTGGGCACTTGCAGATTTTCAGAAAAAGTTGCCATGCGTATTCCCACAGGGTGGGTCAGCGGGTAAGGGGCTGACTATTCTTTCTGGATTTTTAAATGTGCACACAGGCCTCCCCACCCCATGCACCCAGCCAGTTGTTGCTGGTGCAATCATCTCAAGGATTGGCTAGTCCAGGAGGCATAAATTAAGTTCTTGGGACACCAGATAATCATTGGGAAGCCCACTCAAACCAATTAAAAAACACAAAAATAAATAGGTGAGAGAGAAACAGAAAGAGATTTTGATACACAGAGAGAGAATATAAAGTTTCTGGAGGGAGAAGTGCGGGTAGGCTGGCCCAAAGGAGGAGCATTGGCTTACTATGTTTTCAATCTGCAACAGTATAATCTTTGGCCACTTTTGTAAACTGGCTCTGAACTTACTTTATTTGCCAGCTTTGCCCCAGCCTGCCTATTTCTGATATCTCTGTTGTGGCTTGATTGATACAACACATAATCCCATAAACTGCAGTGAACGACAAAGCTGACTTCCAAAAAGGGATCCTTGAAAACAGCAAAGCAAAACAAAACATTACTTCTCCCTGAAGTGGAAAGATGATTCAATAGTGCTCAAACTTGAAAAATGGGCTAAAAGAAAGGAAGGGTCAGATTTTATAATCAAATACAAGTGGGAAAGAGATGGAGAGATTAGAGGGAAATTGATTTTCCCTCTAACTTGTTGGGTCTATTTTTACAGTCTCATTCCATCCTACATATTAGTAGTTCCTGCTCCTATAGTAAGGTTTTAAGCAACAGGATAGTTTTGCATTTGCTGTTTGCATCTCTTTACCTTGATCTATAGCTCACTGAATTGCTTTGTCTTGCTGGAATCTGAAATACGCCTGCAAACAAGGCTTTTCCCGCTGCCTTTCTCTTTGACAGCATTACACAACTGGCTCTCTTTTCTATTTTGATACTGACATCTATTGGAGCTTTGAAGAATATTCCTTTGAAATATTTATCTTTTTCCATATCGTAAAGAAAATACCAAGGAAAATAAAAATCCCAAGCAGAACAAAAGCAAATACATTCTTTTCAGTGATAGAATTTGATCAAATGGATAATTATATTTGTTTTTGTATGTATATGTCTCTGCATGTGTCAATATATCTCTACAAAAGATGACAATATAGTCTTAACTAAAGAAGGCCCAAACTATACAATTCAAATAAGATTTTGAAACCCTCATAGCAGAAACGTAGGTAGGTTTTTGTTCAGCCCATTATAGACATATAGGGGCAATATGAAGTTAGTATCTGAATTTAGATTCCAAACCCTTCAAAGTTCAAGGGTGTTCACATTCTTGAGCTTTCATTCAAGGCCATTTCTAGCCTTAACCCACATACTTTTTAAAATAAAGAACTGCTGGAGCGAGTGATGGCTGTTACTTAAATTTATGATCTTTGTTCGTGCCACAAGCTGTGTTACTGAGGGACATTTGTATTTCACATGGGAAAGATGGAACAATTCATAAGTCAGACAGATAACTTCAGACCTTCATCCTCACTTGATGTAAAAGCAACCAAAAATTAAAGCTGGTTTCAATTCTAATATTCATTGCAATGCCTCCTTCACATGGCCTCCACCCACTTGCCTTTGGGTAAGAGCACCATATCCTGGAGGGCAGTCCTGAGGCCGTATGCAGGAGACATGGGTCTAGTGGAAACCTTTGTGTGGGTGCTTTTCAGGAGGACAAGTCTAGTTACCAATTAAAGAAGTTCATGAAACTTAGACAGTGACTTTGCCCAGTTATAAAGAAAAAACGAGTAGCAATTAGCAACAGCCGGGATTGGGGGCAAAAGGAGAGAAAAGTTGCATTCTTGAGCTTCAGTTTTATGGAATCAAAATTTAAAAGTGAATCTCAGCCAACAGAGCCAAGTTTCTCCCGATATCTCACCAAAAACCGTGAAAACCTACACATTTCACATCAATTTACAGCATAATCATAAGTTTGCTTGAAATTATGTCAGCTTTCCTGGGTTGTCATAATTCTCACAATATTTGGGCTTGTCCTTAAAGCCCCATTCCTAGATTCATGGTATTACATGAGAATCTCAGTTTTTATATATAGAAAGTAAGTTTCTAGGCCTATAGTTGCAGAGAAAAACTTGCAAATGTGATCCTTGGAGGGAAAAAAAGGTGTCCAAATCATTTTTCAAAATCTCATTAGTGTTAAGACAATTTCATGATTGATTTTGAAAAAATGAAAAAATTCTCACGATTTTTAAATGTGTACGATAGGCTACTGAAATGTTGTGATTTAAACTTAGATAGTTCTTACCGTGGTCACCATGAAAAAGTCAGCAATTGCCAACATTTACTGTGTAGTGGTTTCTAGGATACCACCCATT
Source organism: Chelydra serpentina (assembly GCA_037349315.1). Taxonomy (NCBI): domain Eukaryota; kingdom Metazoa; phylum Chordata; order Testudines; family Chelydridae; genus Chelydra; species Chelydra serpentina. The sequence continues at coordinate 27,917,616 of JBAIAC010000048.1, forward strand.
TTTATGTACATGGAATAGGAAATAGCACTGGTAAGCATTGACCAATGTAGGCTTTTTAATGGCAAAAACTTTATACATCTGTATCAGTTATGTTGGTACATTGATTTTTTTGTTCTTTAACAACATATCAGACCTGGGTAAAATCTACTCTAGTTGAAAATCTTGTTGTTGCACTAATGGCTAAGAGAGATTCACTGCAGATATGCCAAAGCAAAGTGGGATACTTACTATGATTTTTGCATGCCAATATCCAGAACACTATTCATTCATAAATGTTTTCAAACCTATTGAGTGATACGTTTAAAATTAATAAGGCTTTATTAACTTGTCTAGATCTCTCTTGACTAGCAAATCTCTCTTGACTAGATGACTACTCAAAACTTGTTATTTTGCAACTTCTCAGTTCACACGATAGGGTGTGGATTTTATTTATGTGGTTTAATCCTTCTAGATGCAGTCTACTGTTTTTACAGTTTCTGAATTGGTTTATGTTGTTAAATTTATTGTAATGTATTCCCTTCACAGACACATTGAGTTTTGATATACCACTGAAATTAGGAGATTAGCTAAATACTCTGATTCACTTCTTTCCTTCTCCCAGTTTTTCTGCAGTATTTGGGATGTCATGCCTGTGATTTAGTTTCCCCAGGCATCTCAATAGTAGCTTAATTATACACTGTGTTCTACTTTTCACTGAGATCTCTCAGGATGTAGTTGATTTTTAACACCGGATACTTAGTTTTTTTTAACACAAATTGTTTTTGCACCTAAAAATAATGCAGCTTGAATAAAAAAGGTGTAACAATTTGTTGGTTTGTGTTAATTATTGTTAAAAACAAATTAAGTAAAGCTTTATATAACTATCCCTTGATTTTCATATTTGTACTATTTTATGACACAGCTAGCAATGAGTTAAACATGCTGGTTGCTGGCAGCTAATTTATTTTTTTTATGCTCTTAAGAACCTAGACAGAGTCTTCTTCCTGTCAGAGTATCTGCTACTTTGATCTCCTTCAAGTCATTGCCTGATAATGCATTGATCCATTGGCTTATTGCTGTCACAGTATTAGACACATTTTTCTAGTTGCTAAGCAGCTAGATACATTAATCATAGGACCTTGTTAGTTCCTTCCTACTAAAACTGTTATTTTTTCTTGCAATGTTCTTCTTTTTTAGAATTACAGTATGGTCACACAATGAATTTAGCTAACAAATTAGAACAATATGATTGTTTTTTATTTCAGCTGTTAGAAACCTGAATGAAGAGGTTGGGCTAGATTTAGAACACCTGGTTCACACCCCCTAGTCAGAGAGGTCCTTTGCACAGAAGAAGGGAGGATTCCCCCTTAACTGAGAGAAATTGTTGTTTCCACACCTATCCTCCCTCAGGCTTTTCACTAGTGTAGGTGAGGTAGACAAAATCTGCTGGGAATTCTGGAGGCAGGAGCTGCTGTGCGGAGGTGTTCGTGCACAGCCTGGGCATCCTTCTAGTCAATACAACCAACTTTTCATCATCCTAAAGGGTTGTAGCTTCATTGGGGGTTCAGAGAAACCCCAAAGTTGTTTGTTGAACCCCATGCTTCACCTACCCAGAGAAAGGGAAATTATGGCCACTTCATCACTGCCTTAGTCATAGAATCATAGAAGATTAGGGCTGGAAGAGACCTCAGGAGGTCATCTAGTCCCACCCCGTGCTTAAAGCAGGACCAACCCCAACTAAATCATCCCAGCCAGGGCCATGTCATGGGACCCCTTCTAAAAGCAAGATCAAAGTTATTACTGGCAAAAAGGTACACAGGCACCATGATGAAGAATCTCTCAGACTGCCCGAGTAGACCGAACTGTGGTAGTGGTTTTGTGAGGAAGATGGACCACCAACTATTGAAATAAGGCCACCAGCTCATTTGGCATAATGATCTGAACAGCTACGTCATATTAACAGCATTTGATCACTGGCTTTGGTCAGATCCAAAACCATGACCTAAATGTAAACAATCTCTATAGATCATTAACAAGAAAGGATGATCCAGTTGTTAGGGCACTAACTTAAGACTCTGGTAGACCTGGATTCAATTCTTTGCTCTACCACAGATTTCCTACATGACCTTGGGCAAGTCACTCAGTCTTTCTGTGTCTCAGTTCCCTATCTTACAGGGGTGTTTATTGTGTTGTGCATAGTTCAGATACTATGCTAATGGGGGCCACATAAGTACCTTACAGCAGTGTCCTGAGGTAGTATTTTTAAGCTAAGCTTTTTGTCTTTTCTGTGTTGATAAAAAATTAATTCTACCTAGGAATTTGTATTTTTTTGATATTTTAAGGATGGGGGGGGAAGAGGAGGGCTTTTAAATGGAATGTTGTGGAAAACTGTCCCTTTACAGTGTTTCATTTTTATTGAAAACACACTTTTGATTCATTTATTTTTGCATGTATTTGCTGTATAGGTGTGCTGAATGGGTAAGTCCTCCTGACTGTTAACATTCCATTGGTTAATTGAAATGGAGGTGGTTTGCCAGACCTAGAGAAAAGCAAAATAATACTCTGCATGGGAGTACTGCCTCCTTGAAATGAAAGTATTATGCACAACTTTGCTTTTGTTACTAATTGTTTTCATCGTTTACACTGGTGTAAATCTGGAGTAATTTCATTGACTTCAGTGCTCTTTACATTTCCTGGTACTTTAAATTAATTTCAAGCCAATATTGATTTTGATGAACTCCTACTCCCAAGGCTCTTCATAGGTACCCGGGCCAGGTTTCAAGTTGGTTCAATAACTCTGTAGATGTAACATCCTCTGCTCATGAGCGTTTAAATGTTAGTCTTTCAAAATGACCTGGAAGATTCCAACATTACCTCTAATCATATTGGATCATTCTGTACCATATGTGTCTGAACTATTCTGTATGTCTCTGCCCTACACTGTAATCTCTTTGGAATAAGGACCATGTCTTATTGCCAGTGTCACTGGCACTTGATAAATATTACATTATAATATCAATACACATCTCTTTTTCCTCTTGCATACTAACTAATTCAGCGTAATTTAAACCATGCATGTCTTCACTGTATGTGTCTAGGGCATTATTTCTACTCCAGCGCATCACTTTTCATGACATTAAATTAATACTCATTTAATTTCCCATTCTGCCTTTGAGCCCATTTCCCTAATCTGTCAAGATTATCCTGTAAAATAACTACGTCTCTCTGAGTCTTAACTACTCCCCCAATTTTAGTATCATCTGTAAATTTAATGATCCGGCATATTACAGCTTTGTCTAAATCATTGAATAAAATATTAAAGATTGCCAGTGTTAATCTAGAGCCCTGTGAGACTCCATGCCTCACCAGCTGTATTTGCACCTTTAACTCTAACTCTCCACTTTTTACTCACTAACTAGAACCTTAATTCTGCAGGTGACTCTCTGGGCAGATTCTTGCACTCGTGTGGAGCACAACTGAGGCTCTACACAGGATATAGATGTCTGAGCATGTGCAACAAATTCCAGGTCAAGGACAAGAGATAAGCACAGATCTGAACACTCCTCACATTGAAAAGAACTTGGTATTCAGATCTGAACTTTGTACCATAAGCCCATCTTTAGTACTGTCACCTATTTTAATAATTAATTACCAAACTCAGGCTTAAGGACTTTGATATGATCCATCATTTCAATTTTTGTCTAAGGCTTTCTCATATCCAGATATATCAAATCTATTGGTTTCCCTAAACCAATAGTTATTTCATTTTAAAACGTAATCAGATTTGTCTGACATGATTTGCCCTTCTCATATCCGTGACTCACAACTATTAAACTGTACTTACATTACTGTAACTTTATAACTGTCTATAAATATCATCTCGAAACCATTTCTTCACTTAAGAGCCTGATTTCTGTGAGGTGTTGTGCACCCTCAACTCTAGTTACAGGCCACAGGAGTTAAGAGCATTCAGCATCTTGCTTTAGCAGGGATGATGAATTTATAGGTCTATAATTTTCAGTCTCTTTCCTAGAACTTTTATTTTATATGTTAAGACTATCCCAGCTCTTTTCTAATCCGTTTTTACTTCTCCAGGATCAAAATACTTCTCACAAATAATGACACAAATATTTGATCCCTAATTTTACATGTCACACAAAATATGACCGTATTTAATATCTTGTGCTTTATTAACCTCTCTTATCTAAACATTTATTTACTATTTTTCTCCAGTAAATTCAGTTTCTTTCAGTTATCCTCATTAATATCCTAAAATAGCCTTATCTTATTTATTCAGCATGATAGCTGTGCATGGTAATTTTATCTGTCCATTATAGTTTGATCCATCTAGTTCATTTTTATAAGTAGGTTATAGTTAAGGCTGCCTGACACTTCCCATTATAAGATTCTGTTTTCAGTTGCTTCTAACTTTTTCATACTTTTACCATTTGAGCTGAATTTTCAATGCCGGGTATCCCACCTCAGGCTGAATTGTTTACTAAGTTTCAGCAAAAAAACATTTCAGCTGTCTCTGAGAATGAGATTAGAGAACTATATGTAGTTTTTCCCATATAAAATAAAAATCTGGTGACTTGTTCTTTGAGACAATCTAGCACATTCATGTTTTAGAGCAGAGAATTGAAATTTGGCCTTTTGTGTCAGGGATGTGTCAGCTTGCTATCTCTGTGAAAATCTGCCCAAATTCAAACAAGTTATAATCCTTTGGAAACATCTTCATTCACACATGCTCTGCAGAGACTGGCTAGAGCTTTGAAGCTAAATTCTCCAAAGATACTGTCTGCACTGAATATGCTCTAGCCCAGGGTTACAGGGGCTAAGCAGGAGTTTCCCTGCACTTGCTGCTCCCAGCTGCTGTGGGCCAAGCCCCAGAAGGAAGATCTGGGATCTTAATGCTTTTCCTGCTGGTGCCCAGGCAGCCTGGAGACAGAAGCCACATGACCTATATGCAGAAATGAGAAGATCCAAATCTGGGGAAGGGAGGATAAATTGGGACAAGAAATATGTGGGGAGGGGTGGAAATTGGGACTGGAAGCTGGTGGGGGAGCAAGGGAGAGTAACAAGAACTTGGAGTTGGGGTGAGGGAGATTGGGACTGGCTAGGCAAGGAGTCTTGAACTGGGAGATGGAAGGGGAAGGGGCTGGGAGAAGGGAGACCAGCCTGAAAGGGGTAGGAGTCCTGTGGGGGAGAGGGGAAATAATATGTGATCACCTAATTAAAGACTTCATCATCATGCATGAGCACAAACACCATCTTAATTCTGGCTTGTCCTAACTTTTGAGCGCTTAACTTTGCTACTTTTGTTTTTATCAAAGGTGTTTTTGTGAGCAGTTTATTATAGAGGCTAAAATTTTCAGATGTGCTCAGCATTCACAGCTGGGGCCAGTTTTCAAAAGAGCTCAGCTCCTGATTAAGCACCAAAGTAAGTGACTGGATTTGCAGAAGAGCGCTCCATGTTGGGTGCTAAACTCTTGAAAATTTGGAAGTGTTACTATGGGAGGTGCTGGGTGAAAAACATTTTTCAAAAAGGCAACCCCCGTCTTTTCATGTTCTCTGTTTATATATATATATCTTCCTACTGTATGTTCCACTCTATGCATCTGAGGAAAGTGGTTCTAGCCCACGAAAGCTTATGCCCAAATAAATGTGTTAGTCTCTAAGGTGCCACAAGTACTCCTTGTTCATTTTTCAAAATGTGATCTTTATTTTGGAGCCAAAATGGAAACTCAGCTCCTCTGAAAATCTGCTCCCAGTTGTTAGCACTGAGCACTCGAAAAATCTGACTCTAAACTCTTTGAGTTATGTGGCTCATAGTGCCTAAAGTGTGGTAGGCACTTTACATAACTATAACAGAAACAGATACTGTCTCAAATAACTTAATCTAATTTAGACATAATATTACAAGTGACACCAGAAGGAGGATATTGGGAAGGAAGAACAAGGGATAAAGATCATGGAATAGTGAGTCTATGATTCTGAGTCATCAGTACTCCATACTAATTAGTACAACTTGTAGATACAGTGCTGTTAATGTCACAGGCAAAGACTACCATTTGCTTCCTAAGTACATCTCTCAAACTGAAGCTCTACATGGTCTTCACTCTGAAGGAGGATGAAAAACCTCCTTTGAGGCAGCAGTCTGCTCTCATATCCATCTGCTAACAGAGGCATAACAGCAATAAAAAATTAATTCCCCACTTCTTTCCCCAGAGATTGAAAGTATCTCATTCACAACAACCTCAACTCAAAGAATTAGACTAAAGTTTTCAGTGCTACTCATACTGTGTCCTAATTATCCAGATCCTTCAAAAATGAAAAGTAGGATTATGTTAAAATTTAAACAATTCATTATATTCATCAGATTGTAAAGATACATTTCCTATAAAAAACAAAGTAGGAGAATATTAACAAGAAGAGGCAATATATCAAGCATGTTAAGGTTTCCTTTTTTCTATTACACATCTGCACTCAGTGTGCACTCCTGCCAATATAAAATATACAGTATTATCATAATTACTGTTTCCAGGTTAAAAGCAGAATATCCAGATAAAAATATCAAAGTGGTACAGAGAGAATGTATGATGCATTCACTGCACATAAATTACCCTTGATTAAACTGAGATGCTGGCATCATGGTTTTATCTAGTGAAAGCAGCAAATCCTCACAGCATACCAAAATGAAGAGTTTTAGAAATGAAATCAGTGGAAGTTGAAGACGCTCAGCCTCCAACCACAAGAAATAAGATCAAATCTCTGATAGTTACCATATCGTAATAGACCAATAGGCCAATTAGTTTCTGAAAACGGCCTGTGCCAGATGTCTTAAAAGGTGAAAAACCCCAGTAATGTATCTTGATTAAGGTTCCAATCCTGTTGAGCATTCTGAACTACCAAGAGGCTTGCTACGCTGGTGGAGGAGCTTAGGAAGTTAGGAAATGGCTTTCATGTCTCCAGACTCCTGTAGTCTTCCCAGTATTGTGCCTAAATACTTGGGCTTGGTTTTGTGAGGGATGAATTTCACCGTAGGCTCCCAATCCTGCCAACACTTATGCACATGCTTAACTTTACTACCATAAGTAGTCCCATTGATTTCAGGGGGATTACTCATGGTAATAAAGTTAAGCAAATGTATAAACGTTTCTGGATTGCGGTCTAGGTGAGAATGCAGTATGAGGATGTATTCTCTTTCTTTAAAACTGTAGCAGTATTACCCGCCTAAGCATTCAAATGCATCTATACTCCTGCATAGATGTTCCACATTTTTTCTCCCCCTTTCCCTGAATAGTGTGCAAGTACTTTGCATTTTTCCCTTTCTGCCCCTCTTTCCTTTTCTCCTCAACTACCTCCTTTTATTCCATATTCCTCTGCACCTCCTTATTTCCCCTCTGTACACCACATTCCACTGTTCCCTCAAGTTCCTGTCAAGGTTTTTAACCATAGTGCACAGGGGGCAGCCATCTTCCCTTAGGGTATACTGGCTTCAGTCTCATTGAAAATAATGGGAGATGGTGGCCATTGGTAATAGGACCAGCTTCACTTATTTCTACAAAGGCTTTCAGGGAAATGGTGTCCACCTTAGTTGAGAGGAGTCGATGGCTTCAGGCTACTTGAAAATAATGGGAATGAGGGTGTAACCCCCTGGGAGTTTAGTGAGCATGGCGCCTTTCAAACTTTCTCCTGAGGCAGAGGGCGTGCTGATTGTTCTAGGAAGAGGAAGTGCAGTTTGTTCTAGAGGCATAGGGAGAGGGAATGTGTGTCAGTAGCTTCAGAAATGAGGGCCTACAGCAAGCGGGCCCTCACATAGTGAAGCAGCTGAGAATGTGCCCAAATCCTGGAAGGGACAGAGTGGCCTCCTGGGGATGCCAGGAGGAACACTGTGCCAGGGAGGAATCACCCAAAAAGAACAAACTGGAGCTGGACCTAGTATCACTGTTGCCCAGAGCTGTACGGGTTACCAGAAGACATGGAACCAAATGAAACTGAGGACAGCCTAGATGCAGCAGGAATACTGGAGAGAGTGAAGCTCCAAACCTGTATTTACAACCGTGTAGTGAAAGTCATGGTAGCTGTATGTACTTACTCCAATGAAGCAGATCTTGATAAGGTGCCCAAAGAGGTGCAAGTGAGAGGTATCCCCTGGAAAATTCTAGGGCCAGAGAAATCCTCTACTAGTGTGCCCATGTCACTTGAGGTGGATCCTTTCGTGCAGAAACTGCGAGCTCTGATGATGAATGAGAAGCGGACATGAGGGGAATTAATCTTGACATGAGGAGGGGCTCCAACACTGCAGCACCCAGCCTAGTGGAGTGGGCCAAAGAGTTGGGAAATGCCCTCAAAGATGCATTGAAGCTGGCATATGAAAGTGCACCATGCAAGTGTTTACGTTCTGTCTCAGGAGTTTCACCTGTACCCTCAAGGGAGTAGGATTATGAGACCTGGAGGGATTTTACAGTGTCCCTTGTTCAAGAGTGGGAATGCTCTGATGCTGAGAAGTGGAAACGTGTGCTTGAGAGTCTGAGGGGACCTACCATGTGAATCGTCCGAGCCGTGAAAGACTCCCAACCAGTTGCAACAGTGCAAGACTATTTAGCCACTCTTGAGAGTGTCGACAGTGCCACTGATAGTGCTGGAGACCTGCATTATCATTTCTGACACACCTATCAAGAGCACAATGAACAACTGTCAGATTCCATCAAGAGACCAGAGGATTTACTGCAGCAGGTAGCGTGGAAAGAAGGAATCCCGGCCAAGCGCATTGATTCTGCTAGGTTGGATCAGATCCTTTGAGTCACTCAACAAGATGGATTGATGTTGTGGCGACTGCAGATGAGAGAGTGGCCCAAAATCCACTCCCGTTCCACGATCTCATTCGAGAAATACATTAAGAGGAGCAATTGTGGCAGGTGGACGCAGTGGTGCAGACAAAGAAGACACAGAGTTACACCACCGCGCTGCTCGGAGAAAAGGAGGAGGTTCTGAGAAATTTGACCCGAGAAGTGGCCATGAAGAAGGCTCCGACATATTGTGCCACCCACGAGAAGGGAGAGTAGCAGGAGGGGGCCCCGAAGAGAGGACCAGTAAAGGGGTGGTAGCCTGCGAGAATGTTTCTGTTACCACTGTGGGAGAGATGGACACTACGCCTTGAACTGCCAGAATGAGACAGACCATGCAAGGGTATCTTGGAGATTGCAGCAAACCATTAGGGAGCTTCAGGGAAAAGCCAAGCGGGCTTGGGGCAGGAGCAACCCAAGACCCTTAAATTCCAAGGCTCCCCAGGAAAGACCACAGATGGTTACCCGGAAGGTCTGGTAGGATCCCAAGCTGTAGTGCCCATCTGTACAGAAGGACAATTGTGTGAAGCGTTGCTAGACAGCAGATCGCAGGTCACCATACTTTATGAATATAGCTGTGGGTACGCTGAGAGGCTGTTCTAAGGTAACTCTTAAGGTAAAAGGGATTTTATCTAATATGAAAGTGTAAAGCCTGGTGTTGTTTATTTTCTGTATAACTTGTACATGCTTGCTTTCCCTTATTATTTCTTCTTGGAATCTGTGGTTTTTCTATTCAGTAAACGTTTTGTTTATTTTTATACCAAGTAGGTCTCTTCTGTGCAAATTGTGTGGTGCATGTATGCCAAAGTGAGCTGGTAACTGGGGGCTGGTTTCATGTCTTCAGGGGTGATGAACCAGAGGGCAACAGTCAGAATATGTGGTGATTAAGAACTTGGGAAGGACAGATCTGGGGAGACTCAGGACTGAAAGGGCTGTTAGTATAACCCTGCAGGGAGTAACTGGGCTGGTTAGAGCCAGGGTAAGACCTTATGCTTTGGGGCAGGCTACTGGTGTCTGAGAAGTGAACCACAGCTGCACAGCATAGAGGTCCCCCAGGACAGAGAGTGACAGAATCCCTTACTGGTCTGCATGGACCCCAAAACATCACATCATCATATAGCTTGTCAAAATCAATCTGACTGAAATTCTTTGCCTTCAACTTCTCAATATCAAACTACTGCACTTCATTGTCCACTCAGAGGACCGACATTTGTTTGAAGTCAGTTGTCTTGAAATAATACCATTTCTGAAGCTGTGTGAAGCATCTTAATAAAGCCTTTTCTGTTTTCTCCTAAATTTTCTCCTATTCCATAAACATTGTGTAATTTGTCCTCTTTCCTTCTGTTTAGTTTGGAATGAAGACCTTCCATGTCACATTTGGCATGTTGCAGTCTTGTTTTTGAGTGCTTCATAAAATACTCCCATCAGTTAATGCAGGAAGTAAATGTAACAAAGAAGAAGAGACTCCTGATCATCCTCAGGGTTGGTCCTGCTTTGAGCAGGGTGTTGGACTAGATGACCTCCTGAGGTCCCTTCCAACCCTGAGATTCTATGGGCTGGTCCACACTGGGGGGGGGCGGGGATTGATCTAAGATACGCAACTTCAGCTACGTGAATAACGTAGCTGAAGTTGAATATCTTAGATCGATTTCAAAAGTACTTACCGCTGGTCCAGACCGCTGCAGGCAGGCTCCCCCATCAACTCCGCTTACTCCTCGCACGGAGCTGGAGTTCCGGAGTCAACGGGGAGCGGCTCTGGGATCTATTTATCATGTCTAGATGAGATGCGATAAATCGATCCCAGAACATCGATCGCTACCCGCCGAATCGGGCGGGTAGTGTGGATGTAGCCTATGATTCTGTGATTCTCACTGAATGCTTCCCATATAAACTTGGCACATGCGTCTTCCCCCCTTCCCCCACTCCAAAACAAAATATGCCTTTTAAAGCAGGCCAACCCTGTAAGACTCGTTCTTTGGCACATGACACCAAAGTTTCTTATACTTAATTTCTACAAAAATGAAAAATGAATGGCGAGAGTCTGTCTTCTAGTAGAGGAAGAGAACTCACTATAAAATTTCAGAATAAGACATTCAATGTCATAACTCAATGTTTCATGCTGTTTTTAACACGGTTGTGAATTACATGACACTTGCAGCCCACCTGGATCATTCTGTCATTCAGTTGTTTCAGCTTCTAGTAAACTGACCGTTTTTTCTCAAAATTAAGAGGTGTTATCAGCTACATAGGGTGGCACGCAGTTTATACTGTTTTCTTCTTTAACTTTTTAAATGTTTTCAGTAATGACATTATTTGTCTTATTGTAATCATCATAAAAATCAAGTAAGCCATTTGTAATCCCTGGCATCACTGAAAAATAACTAACAGTTATAGGGGGAAACTTCTTATTTCCCATATGCAAGGTGTCCAATCCAATTGAGAAAAAAAAACACCAATTCAAGATCATTAACTAAAAGTTCCTTCAATTTCAGTTTCAAAACAATCTCAGTAATGCTAGTTGGTTTTGTACATCTGAAATACTTTTTATTTTATTTATTTATTTATTTTGCAATATCTGAATCTGATAGAAACTTTGGAAATAATTTGTTACCACAATCTTGACTAGAATAACTGAAATCATGAAATATACAATTATAAATTTCTTCTATTTCTAATGCTCTCAATAGATTTTCCTGAGGTTGGTTCATTCTTTCTTTTGTAAAAAGGATGTAATTTCATGTGGTGTCCATTTCTGATTTTTTGAGGCATCTTTAGATTTACATTCCACATGAATGGCAACAGCTTTTCTTCTCCCTTCATATTTAATGTAAAATGTTTAATGACACAAAATGCATTCAGTCATAAATTCATTGACTTAGAGAAGCCAATTTTTATGCTCAGGGTCATTGTCATAAGTACAGTAGTAGTTTTGCCTTTTCACAATACCTTCAAAGCTCCTATATTTTGAAGAGCCACCACCAAAATCACCCATTTTGATAAAAGGATCTGTTCCTTTTGAAAGTGCAAAAAGCTGTTATTGCTCATGAGCCAGAGTTATGTTTGGTTGCTATGAGACAGCACTGACTTCACGGTAGCTCATCTTGAGTCTCAGCACCAATCCAAGATGAATGAGAGAGGGCAAGCACGTATTCCACTGACATTTCTACACCAGCTGGACTAGAAAGTGCCCAGGAATGTATGAAATTTTTGGAAGGCTGACAACAAGATAAATTTGATTCACCATTCAGTAAGCATTTTGTGAATTCCCTATGATTTTTCTCTTGAGTTGCTCGCATCAGTGTCCAGGAGATTATTAGTTAATTCTTGGAAACTCCAGGACAATCCTGGAGGGTTGGCGACCCAAAAGCATCAAGAAAACACAACCAGAAAAGGATCCTTATAATCCATACTATTTGGCTGATTGGATTCTAAATGTAACTTGGCTGTTATTTAGCCTCAATGGCTCCACAGCGAGGTTCCAGGAAATCCTGTATGATACAGTGGTAGCTGGCTGTAGCAGTTTCTAGCGCAGCCTGTCTGGACAGACCTCTCTGGCTGGAACACCTAGGAAACCACAGGAATGCCAGCAGAAAAGGGCACACAAGTGCCTGGGCTAACTCAACCCTACGAGTGGCTGGTCAGCCATGCCCCACACCTTCCTTACTCTTTTCCAAACCCAGCTATGGCTGGATGAGAGGGGGAGCAGCCTAGACACGGAGGAGCAACCAGATGGTGAGGGGCCTCTTGATCTACCACTTGTTCCATACCATTTCCCCTGACCCTTTAACAAGGTGTGAGTGAGCCCTGCTGGGCTAACTAGAGGATTCACTGAAACAAAATGGCTGAACCATGCAACTAATTATGTAATAGTGGGTGCATCTACACTGCAATAAAAAAACCTGAAGCACCGAGTCTCAGAGCTAGGGTCAACTGGCTCAGGCTCACAGAGCTCAGGCTATGAGGTTATAACATGGTCTGACTGGAGTCCCAGGGGAGCAAGCTGAGGTCATTCAATTAAGGTGAACTGCAAAGAATGGGGCAGACCATCCCCAAAGCTGGTGAATATTCCAATACTTAGATGTACCAAACCAGCACAAAACAGCTTCTATAATACCTCACTGGTTACCCAGAAGCCAACACACAGTTCCCTTAAAGCAACCCAGCCTTAGGCCTCCACCCAGACACCCAAGTCAAATATGATGAGGATTACTGAAAATGTTATTCATCATATAAAAAAGTTCTACCAATCCCAAAGGATCGGACACATTCCCTCCCAAGTTAATTAATATTTCAGATTTTACCCAAATACATGCTATAGCCAATTCTCATTAACTAAACTAAAATGTATTAAAAAAGAAAAGAGAGTATTGGTTAAAATATCATTATACATACAGACATGAGTACAGGTCTCAGTAGAGATGATAAGCTTTATAGTTGCAAAGCGTTCTTTCAGAATTAGCTCATAGGTTATAGTTCAATGTTGATATTCAGGGTGAATCCAGGTTTAGGACTGGAGATCTCAATCTTGGGCTTAAGCTTCCCCTGTATGAAGCATCAAGCAGATCTGAGATAAAAAGGATCAGGACCCAAGCCCTTTTGTATACAGTTTCAGGCCTTCTTTGACACCTCGGAGTCCTTTGGCAAACAATAGGCAATTATGGAGACTTTTGAACTAGACCTATTTCCTAAGCATCCCGGTAATTAGCTACACAAATTAACATAAGGCAGTTTATCCTTTAGGCAGTCTATCACAAACTTTAAAGAGACATTATTTCACCCAAGATTCATCTAAATGTTAATATTCCCTTTTGATCTCTGAATCAATAGCTACAGTGACAGACAGTCTGTTTACATGGCTAACATCTTAACAAGATATGAGTGCACACATACAATTAGTATCACCTCTAATTTCTAACAATATAGGTTTGCATTTCAAAGTTCTAGCCTATATACCATGGAATGGCCCTAAATACCATTCACATACTTTTCTAACATGTCTGTAAAGATTCATTTAGCCTGCAAACTGCTTAACTCTTTCTGGCCATGCATCACACTTCATATAAGATTCGTTGCAATTATATAACAGTGGTACCAACAATGACTTGCATGGCCATATTTTAATTAGATAACATCACACATTGCAATATAGACTTCAGGCTTGGGCTGAAGCCTGGGCTCTGGGATTCTCCCTGCCTTGCGGGGTGTGAGCCTGGGCTCTGGCCCGAGCCCAAACATCTCCACTGCAGTTTTATAGCCCCACAGACAGAGCCCTGCTAGTCTGAGTCAGCTGACCCAGGGCAGCCATGGCCGTGCCGCAGGTCTTTTATTGTAGTGTAGACATACCCTGTAGGGCTCAGTGAGGCAAAGTGGCCGCTCCACCTGAAGGCTTCCCCTAACCCTTCCCGGGGGGAGAGGGGGAGGCTTAGAGAGCTTCCATTATATCTGTAGAGGTAAAGCTGGGTGAAATTCTTAGACTGAAACGTCATTTCAGCGAAAAACGCAAGAGTCAACATTTTGTGAATTTGTCAAATTTGCCTTTTCTTTAGCAAAACCAACTGAAAAAAATCAAACATTTTGGAAATGTCAAAATGAAACATTTCAATCTTTGGAGTCAAAATGATTTATGATTTTTTGTTTTGAAATTTCATTCAATTTTGTTTTACATTTTTTTAAAAAGACAAGGTCAAAATTAAAATGTATCTCTATGCAGGGCACAGAGCAGTGGTATTCAATTACATTCTTTTGGAGGGCTGCTTAAGGCAATTGTGATGCTGGCAGATCTGGTGCCAGCTCATGCCAAGGCCCTTAAGTCTCAACTAAACACTGACAGATACATAGGTGGAAACCGGTCTGGCTCACCTGTGTGTTGGTATTGTTAAAATAGATGTTAAGTTTACAAGAATGTGTTTAGTGTTTAGATTTTTTATGAAAGTCTTGTAGGATGCTGCATGGCTTAATCTCACTCATAAAATCTGTACCCCATGTTATAAGGGGCTAGTAAATGATTGCATTGTAATCCTCCGGCCCTCACGCACCCCGCTGATCCCAGATGCAGTGTCCCTGCACTTTGGCCTGCCTCTAAGCACCCTCCCCACTTCCACCCAGGCTGACACCTGGTGGCTTGGAGGATACTCGGCAGCCACGGAGGGAAAGGGGCCACCTGGCAGTGGAGCACAGGGAATTCATCCGCTCGTGAGGGCCTTCCATTTGGCTCACCAGGTGCCAGCTGTTACTTCCTGCTCATCTCAGGGGGCTTCATTGTAAGGGTGGCCCTGCTATCCAGCTCCAGCTTGCCTCACAGTCCTGGCAGCTCCAGCCTCTGCACCACCCTGACAAGTGGCCTCTAAGCCAGCAGATGCCAGCCTGGGAAGGTGGGAGGGCAGTTGGAGGCAGGTCAATGCGGGGACACTGCAGCTGGGAGCACAGGGTGAGCTGGAGCCAGGTAGTGGGGCTGTCCATCCAGCAGGAAGCAGGACAGAACAGCTGATGGCCTGCGGGCCAAACAGAAGGCCCTGGCAGGGAGGATTTGGGCTGCAGGTTGCTAACTGAAGAACACGGTCATTAGTGTGGATGGATCTGGTCAAGGCAAAGGCAATACGTATTATCAAGGATCTTTCAGTGGGACTAAGGCACTTTTGAAAAATTTAATCCTTGCACTGATTCAGTGTAGGGAGATTGAGAGAAAATATTCAGGATTCTGTTTTGTATCCAAAATAGTGGTTTTCCTTTAATATTTCTCTGATAAAGGGGATTGAATCACCATACTCTTGTCCAGGTGTCTGTAGTTTCCTCATTCACCTCAATGAGTCTGCAGTACTGCATGTCTGCCACTGTGGTGCTGTCTAAGGCTATAAATCAGTCTCACTCGCAGCTCCATTTATCTGATTCAAAATGGTGTCTCCTAGCAGCAAGCAGGTACAGCTGGCTTCTTCTCTGCTCCTGAAGCCAGAGGAAATCTGAAACATTGAAGGCAGTTCCTGTGTTACCAGCTCTCATGCTATGTGGAGCTCATTGAGTCGTGTCATTACATGAGAATTTCAATTTAAAAAAATGTAAGTTTCTAGACCTCATAGTTGTGGGAAAAAGACTGAAAATGTGAACCTTTAAGGCTCAAAAACTAGCAAGCAAAGAACCCCTAGTCAAATGTTTGGTTAAAATAAACTATGGTTTTAAGCTAATCTCATTGGAGGGAGAGGGGAGTTGACTCCTGATTTTGAAACACCTGGGATTGGCAATGTTGTAATTCTCCCTTTGGGGAGTATTTTTCTCAGATATGAGTGTGCTCACTTTCTATAAAGTAGTGGGGAAGTGAATGGAGGGGCTCAGTTCTACCTAGTTTTCTGCCCTATCTGGCTATGTTAAGCTATTTTATGGAAGCTGTTTGAGGTAATTAGGATACTCTTTTGGGAAGAAGCACCATGCAATGGGTAGGGCATCAGATGGGTTATTAGGAGACCTTTGCAATGTTCCTGGCTCTGCCAGTGACAGCCTGTGTGATTTTGGGCAAATCACTTAGGTCCCACTTTTTTGGAGGTACTAGGCACTCAGCTCCAACTAGGTTCAATAGGAACTGTTGGTGCTTGGCTTCTCTGAACTATCATGCCATTAAACCTCCCTATGCTTCAGTTTCCCGCTATGTGTAATGGGGATAATGATACTTAGCTCAGTAATGCCCTTAAGATTGCAGGTAGAAAAAACCCTGTATGACTGCTTAGCAGGAGTATTGTATTGTAATATGAATGAAGCCTTCAGTGACTTCCTCTTTCCTAGTGGTTAGTTCTGTCATACTGATTTAGAGACAATATGTATGTTTGATACAAAGTAAGTCTTGGCAAAAGAGTATTTATAGGTACTCTACAAAGGCTGACTTATTTAGGATTGTGGTGTTTGTTCCCTTCCTTATGATGTGTTTATAGAAACCTTGAAAAGTGATTGGCTTTTTGCTTGTATTTTTTACCTTTGGGAATATCAAGAACGTCAAGTCTGGCCTTCTAGTTTTGCTAAGGAATTTGTTAGATGTATGAGAGTATATTTATTGTGAGCTCTTGCTTCTTGGGCAGAAATTTTTACATTTTATTCAAAATATTAATTGTCTATTTCAATTAAATAGATGTTAACAAAGACAAATTTAAAACAAAAGTTTTTAACAGTCACATTAAAAATCCCTCCTCCTCTCAACTGTGTACGCTCTGTTTGAATTTGTGATGTCAGTTCTTCAGTTATCAAAGAGTCTTGAATTGTTAATAAGACCTATGTTTCTAAAGTGAAAAAAGGAGAAAATATATATTTTTTTTAAAACAAATTTCCTGGATTGACATCATGAAGGAAAAAAGGTCCAAGCCCAATTTATCTTTCCCTCTTCAAATTACCTTTAATGTGTAATTGTATTGCTCTCTATATAGGAACGGATGTAGTTATTATTACAATACATCTGGTTTCCAGGATATTCTTGACTAAAGTTTTTATTTTTCAGCATTAAGAAAGTTCAAATAAGAGAGGAAGGAAAAGCATTCCAAATAATGTTAAAAAAAAATATTGGCATTCACTGTGCCCTTGACAGAGGCAAATTATTTATTTCTATACACAGGGACTAGTTCTAGAAACTCTCCAATTCCCTTCATATAAATTTGCTTTCTGCTGATTATACTAATGGATTTGTTTTCCAGTGGGGCGCAGGTGGATAATTCATCAACCAATCCTCAAAAGTAGGAGGATGGGTTTCCTTCCATTTAATTATAATACATTTTACAGTAGCTTCCACTACAGCCAATTTAATAATCTTCTCCTTTTCAGCTAGAAAAGATGCCGGAACAACGCCCCCAGTATTCCCACAGGAAGATTCTGGAGGTACTTACTTGAAATTCTTCTTCACTAGCACAAAATGATTGAAAAGGAACAAGTTTTAAAGTTTTTGAGCAATTCTAACAATGTAGTTAAGCAGCCCTTATATAATTATGTCTTGGGAAAATTGTGACTGTCTGACTCTTTCTTATATGATTTTGAAGCTTAGTTCTCTAACAAAATCCTACCCTTTGCTGACCAAAATTAATGAAAAAAGGGTTTTGTGACTCGTATAAACCGTGTACGTGATTTCTTGAAGTTGCTTTTCATCAAGTTCGCTTCCAGAAAAAGCAAGGTGTTTGCTTCAAATCGCTAGTTCTGGAAGCGTTTGTACTGGTCTGCCAAAGTGTTTCACTATTCTAGTAAGTCACAAGATGTCAGATCTTTAGATGTAGTACTCATCTGATCTATTCAATTCTCAGTTGTTTGTTTCACAAAACCTAAATGTTGGTTTGTCATTCAGCAAATGTTACGGGTTTTTTGAGTTCATGCTGTTGGTGACATCACAAAAATTTCTGAATTTATAGAAGAGGCTGCGAGTTCAATGAGGCACTTGGTATCCAAAGGTGAACAGAGCCTTTCAGCCAAATGAGCCAATATGAATGTAACTGTTACTTCCTATTGTCTCTCTCTGCCAGCCAGTGTTGTCTTATATGTGGTGTGTCTCAGCTAGTTTGTCCTTGTTCAAGTCTTGACCCCAGCCAGACAGTGGATTAACTCATCAGCTCACCCTTTGGGGTTCAGGAAACAGATACTGAACTTGCTTTAATCTGCCTATGGAAGACATTTCAGCCCAAATTGTCTAATTTCCTCCCATAATAGCCTTGTATCCATATTGAATAGGGAAGTGACAATCTTGTAGTACCCCCACAGGAGATCCCTCACAGAACAAATGAGGAATTGCCCAATACTTCTCTCTGGATCCTTTCAGAGAACAAAAGAACAGAGCTACACAAAATTGGCTTAGCTGCCAGCGTCTGCAGCTGTGTCAACGCCACTTCTCAACTGCCAAAAGCCTCCATGCCTGTGGACGTTATTCAACAGCTCTTATTCCACCTGGGAATGGAGAGTTATTTTCCATTAGACGTTGCCTTCATTTTAATAAAAGAGATATTGGATTCTGTATTAGTGGCCTGGTGGGCTTAAAATGACCCTTTATAGCCAAACTATGATCCCATTTGGAAATCTGTTGGGGCCAACGCAGGTGGGTTGTATAGGCTAATGAAATCTCAGTTTGCATCATTGAAGCATCTGGAGAAGACACTATTTCCACACTGCAATCATGCAAGATGATTTGGCTTACCTGTTGATTATTTCAGCCCTGCCCTACACATCTCATGGGTGTATGAAGTTTAAAGTTCTACAACATACTGAGAGAAACAACTCATACTAATGCTGGTATGGCAGATCATTTACTAACAGACAGAGCAGGTATGTAAAAATTTACTGAACCTGTCATGTGACTGGATCAATAGGAAGTTAGGATGAATACCCAATACTGTGAGGCAGTAGCATCAAGAATGGCCCAATATTCTAGATCTTCTGCCCTAGAATTTCCGCTCCCATGGAGTGTAGTTGTAGAATAATTAGGAATACCAACCAGCAGGCAAACATAATGATTCAGGCATACTTTTAATCTCCCTTTATTGTGAGTGTGACTCTCTGAGCAAGTGACAAAACAGGTGAAAAAGTTCTTCAGCTCCTTGTATGAGTCAGAGAGCTGCAGTGTCGCATGTTTTTCTCAAGATGAAAATGCTGGTTTAGGGTATTTGTACTCCATATGTTTTTGTTCAGATCAAGCAATTATACAGGATGAAGCGGGGCTCTATTAGCTAGTGTCTAAGTACCACACTCCTCTCGCACAGCTTCAGTAGAAAAATTTCATGACTAGTAATTTATTGATAACACTCCTAAATGGTAGCTGGACTGACTTAAAGGATGCTCAGAGGAGGCCAGATTTTTAAAATACTATTGTCTTGTGCCTATAGGCCCTGATTTGTGAAAGGTCCATAAGCATGTACCTAATTTCAAGCACTTGCATGCTTGCATACCTAGCTGAATTGGACCATAATTTGCAGATGTCTGTCTACCTGATTTGCATGTGTATTCAGATGTTCAAAATACTACTTTTGCACCCACACTTAATTGTGGGCACATAAATGAAGGCTGGATTGAGTCTCTGTTCAAAGTCAGGGCCTTAGTTTTTCCAAAGCGTAGAAATTAATCAGTCAAATGATTGATTAAAGTATGTATTCATCTTTTTCTTTTTCACAATTAAGGAACAGTTTAGAAGTATTTGCAGTTGATTTTCATATGTGGAAGCTTTTGGCTGAAAGATGCAGTTTCCAAAGAATGTTCGAACAACCAATTTGCTTCCATTTTTTAGCCATCTGCCTTCTCAAATCAATTAAAATTACATGTTGAAATCAATCTGTATGCAAACGCCACGTGGCTAAAGCTGTGTAAGAATAAATGCTATTGCCGAACATTCTATATCTTTACAGCTTTAGGCTCTCATCCTGCAAAGACTTTTGGATGTTCTTAATTTAATGAACTGTGAAAACCCACATTGACTTATTAAGTTAAGTAATTGTATGTAAATTTTTGGAGCATTGCAGCCATAGTGAGAGAGATTTTGCTTTCGCCTTTTCTGGGTACTCATGTGCTATGGTGAAATTTTCTGAATAAAAAGCTTTTTTTAATTAAAAAGTGCTCAAACATTTTTGGGAAAAATGCTTGACTTTTTCTGTTTGCAGTATTTTATCAAAAAAATTTACTGAAACTATAATTTTAAATAGCTATTGGAATATTTCATTTCCCGAAGACCAGATTTTCAACAGATGAAAAAGTCAATGTTTTTTCAATTTAATATTTTCACAGAAATGGCTTCTTTTCGAACAGTGTGAAATGGAAATAACTTCAGTTTTTACTTTTTGTTCCCTGTTAATCTCTACCAGACACTTTCAGGAGCAATTCAAAGTCTTTTCACAAACAGCAGACCAATTTTCTCTGAAATTTCTACGACAAATTCATAATTTTGTTTTCGGGATTAAAATTAGCTATTTTAATTTTAAAACATTTTCTTTTAACTAGAAGGGACAAGATTTTATTATGAATCAAATGTATTGATACTTCTGAAATCAACTTTGTACATAAATATTTGCTAAGTGAACGTTACTGATTTAATACAACTTCCCTCATGGTGCTGCAAAGCCAATTTAAATAAAACATTAATGCAGGTTTTAGAAAGCTAAATCAGCAAATTTGAAATTGGCTTTAATAATGACGAGGTTTCCACAGTAAAGTCCAGCAAGGACTTGGACTCTGTTGCTGAGAAACAGTGTCTTGCAAATATACACATACTTCATAGGATACGTTGTCCGTGCATATGGGACAAATAAAAGCCATTTGGGAAGAAGTTCAAAAGAAATGTTCCAATGACTCTTGAAACCAAAGACCTTCTGCCCTAAAATGTAAGGAAAATTTAGACCAAATGAGCATATTCCTTTTAATACCCATTAGGCTCAGAAGGATTTGTATTCCAGACTTGATCAAGCTTTAAAAGAGATAATGCTGACAGAGCTCCATAAAACTGCACATGCTTCTCCAGGGAATCTCTTATGTTCCAGGGAAGGGACTTGAAATAGTAGCACCTTTAAAAAAAAATTGTTTAAAAAATTATTCATTCACATATGACTGAAACTATGCTCCATTCCAAAAAGGCTTTTCCTTGCAGTAACATTTGGCCAATATTTCAGCCTTAGTGCCAAAAATGAGAATCCATTATTTCAGTTTGATCTGTCTTATAAATTGTAGGCTTTCTTTTTTTAAAGTTACATACATTTTGGGGAATTTTAATTTTGAGGTTCCATATAAAATGCATTTTAACCATTACAGAGCCTAGATAATCTTTGGGTGACCTTTTATTATCCCCTAATTGTGTTCTGTTATATAATGAATATATAAGGACAGCACTCTCTTTACAAAAAGGGTACAAGCGAGCTGGAGACACATAGGGTGGAGTTCATACAAGAATGGAGCACCCATTCAAGGTCCTCCATACCACTTACTCTCTCCAGTAGGGGGTATTGAATTATGCATTTGTATGGTAAGGGTTACTGCTATACTGTGAGTGGGGATAGTAGCAGAGGTATAGCAGCCATGCACTTTACACCATCCCCGAATAGGTCAGCATTGAGAGGGGGACAGTTGAGGTCATGCTATAAGCGACTACTAAGTGCATACTTCTAGTGGTCCAAACCTCTCATACAGTATGGGGTGCAGACAGTCATCAGCTAGTATTCCAGCCAGTAGTCTGCTGTAGCAGTAAGGAGAGATTGTGTTGCATTCCCAGAGCCTGCTTGTAGTTTGGGGAATGGTGGATTCAGTTCCCACTCACAAAAGATCTTTGGCGTTCCTTGCATAAAGACTGATTACATAGGCTTTGTGCAGGGGAATGTAACTGGATGAGCATGGGTGAGTTTGATCAACAATGTTTATGGTAAATCTGCACCTGGGTGAGTTATGGAACCATGATTCATAGTCGACTATATGAAGCCCACCTTCCTTCTTTTTAAGGAAACAAAATATGGAACATTGGATGTGTTAAATGTCTTTGTCTCTACCCGACCTCAGGTACTACCTGGCTTCTAGAGATTTTAGTGAAATCTTTAGAATTGGCCTGTAAATCTTTATACAAAACTCCCCTGAGCTCCACAACAGCAATATGTGCTGATAACCCATAACCCAATTAAGAGGAACATTCATTAATGTATTGGTTAGATCTTCAAGTAGAGGTCCCAAAGTTGTACTACATAATATGCATATGTATCTGCAAACAGGAACAGAAATAGCTAATTTAAAACACAATTTTGTGCATGTTGTTTCATGCATCAATGAGATGTACACTTACCAATTTGTGCACTAATATTCCCTTGTCTGAAACGTGGACTCTATTTGTTACCTATGGTAATTGACACCTTAACCTTAAGTGCAGAGAATTCTCTTAAGATGTATCTATCCCCTTGTAACTTGCTTCTATGAAACAAGCAAATCCCATTTCCTGAACACTTTCTTTCCTCGTCCTCAGTAATTACACCTCCAAACCTGGTCTTTCCCTTCTTTACCTTTTCCTTATTATCTACAGACCATTACTTATATAAGATATTGTAACTTAGATCACTTGTCTTTGCATGTTCAGAAGATAAATGTCTCTAGTTGTTAAGTAATACTTTTGTACTATACAAACAGTGTTATGTGAAAGTATATTGGTATTAATGTGACTTGGGAACTTTGTAGACTTACCTATTTTTTTATTTTAAGATGACAAATAGAAACTTTTTAAAGCTCTGGGGTCTGGAATCTCTGTCACTGGAGGTTTTTAAGAACAGGTTGAACAAACACCTGTCAGGGATGATCTAGGTTAGCTTGGTCATGCCTCAGCATGGGGGGCTGAACTAGAAGACCTTTCAAGGTCACTTCCAACCCTACATTTCTATTATTCTATCACTTATTCCAAATTTTGAGGATCCCCTTGATACTGATGAACTATAAGTTCTCTCTTCCTTGTATTTAAGGTGTTTTATGGGCAAAGCATTGTATGTAGGTTGCACATGCAGAGATCTTTGCTCTCGCTTCAGTGCCTTTCTGCCATTCTGGCCCTTTTTTGTAGCATAAAGGGCCCTGTATCCAGTAGGGGGGGGGGAGTTCATTGAGTGCAATAACTGCAGAAGGCTGCCATTAGGCTGCCCTTCAAGGACCTCTTTGCAAGCCCTGCAATAGGGGTGTTCTGGGGGCAAGAGAGCTGTGTAGCTGCAGCACACGGGGGAAGCTACCATAACTTACACCTGCCTGTAGGGAAGTTGAGGTTAAACTGGGGACCTCCCCAGCCACGAGAACAGCTCAGGATTGGGAGGTGCAAAGGTGGCTTAAAGCCACCATAGCTACCTTTCCTTCTGGGCTGTGATTTCAGTAGTGTGCCTCCAAGAGGTGCAGTACAGAATTCTATAGTGTGACAGATACCATATATAAATAGGCTTCATTTAGAGTTAGGGAATCATCCTGGGGCAAAGCGACTTATTTAGCTGAATTAGGTAATGTGTGCCAAGCCAGCATCTAGGAGCTCTCTGATTGGTCAGTTTAGGTACTCTTTGGGAAGCTAATTGAATGACTAGCAAGGGTATGGTGACCAAAGTCATCCATGTATAACCTAGATAAGAATCTAAGGCTACGTCCACACTACCCGCCCAATTCGGCGGGTAGTGATCGATGTTCTGGGATCGATTTATCGCGTCTCGTCTAGACGCGATAAATCGATCCCAGAGCAGCTCCCCGTCGACACCGGAACTCCAGCTCCGCGAGCGGAGGAAGCACTGTTGATGGGGGAGCCTGTCTGCTGCGGTGTGGACCGGGGTAAGTACTTTTAAAAATCGATCTAAGATATTCGACTTCAGCTACGTTATTCACGTAGCTAAAGTTGCGTATCTTAGATCGTTTCTCCCCCCCCCCCTGGTGTGGACCAGCCCTAAGATGATAATGAAAGGGCATAACCACTTTTCTGAAAATTCAGCTCGGACTGTGAAAGTATCATTTGGCTATGTTGTAATATTTTGCTATCTTCCTGTATTTTCCACCATACAAAAGTTTAGTCAGTCTCTGTTTTTGATGTCACCTTTAGTGCAATGTAATCCTGTGAACTGAAGCTACTGGACTGAGCAGGGAGTTGAGATTTAAGTCCTATTTTTCATTCACTCAAAAACTTTCTTCCTGATTGGGACAAGTCTCTTAAACTCCGGTCCTTGGTTTCCCTATACATAAAATGGTGATGATAATGGTGATTTACCAATCTTTGTAAAGCTCTTTGAGATTGATGGATGAAAAGATATTTATTGATATAAGTGCTGAGTAGTTTTCCCACATTTTGTAATTACATCATTTCGACTTTGTGACCTCAGTCAGCTATCCAGCTGTAATACTCCTCTTTAACCCTTCCTCCCATTTAATTTCTTCATTGCGAAGTTGTGTGTTGAGACTCGTTATTTTTCTCCAGCAGAGTGCAGCGCACTCAGGCCTCCTGAAATCACCCTCAATACTACTTCATTGATTGGCTAACTGCCTACAAAGGGGGTACTCAAATAGGATTATTTGTAATTGACTACCAAGATCGCATGACATAAAAAATATTTTATCTTGAAACTAGGGTTTCCAGGTTTGATTTCAAATCTGGATGTGTATTGTCACCTTGCCAAGGCCAGCTCAGTAACATACAGGGTATATAACTTTTCTGTTACTATAATAATAATAATGAATTAATAATAATTAAAAAAGCCAGCATGTAAAGATGGAAATGGTGTACTCAGAGCTAATTATTAAGATAAAATTCTGTTTTCTTTCCTACACTTCTAATTCTGTAAGTATATCTTTTCATTCATGAATCTTGAAATTCCAGATTGCAATTTCCTGAGTAAAGCAGCTCAAATTCTCTGAATGTTTATAGTGCATGTAATATTTTTTATCAGTAATGAAGCACCATTGTGGCAGATGTTAAGAATATTCTTGCATGTGTGCACTTTATCAAGGTATTACAATGATCATAGTATATTTAGATAATATAATCATAGTATAATATCTGTATATTTCATAAAGTTATCTCTAATTATCCAATGGGCAATACTGGGGTAAATATTTATTCGGGAGATAGAAATTAAATGGGACTAGAGAAAAGTGGAAACTTCCAGAAAAATACTATCAACTCTACGTGTTTTTTTCATGTTTTACTATCAACTCTCCATGTTTTTTCAAGTCTCACTTGAAAATGTGTCTTTTTCCATTGACTATATATGTAGTCCCTAGAACTGGTTGGAACATTGCCATGTAAATCAAAATTTTGAAGGAAAAACAACAACAAACTTGTTTTATCCCCCCATTTTTCAATCAGTTTCAGTTCTTCTACTGTCTATTGTGTGATATAGCATACATTATAAATCAGTTTTATATAATTATGTAAATGTTTCTGTTCACAAATCATTGATGTTAGAGGGAGTAAACGTCATTATCCAGTCCATCTGCAAATATAGGATTGTTCCCTATAATTAATTGTACTGTGGGGTGGTGTTCCCTTCCCCCACCCATTATCTACTCTTATGTAATTTTGTAATATGTTAAGTATGTGCTTTGCTCCTATAGAAGTCAGTAGGATTCTGTTATGGAAAAAAAACAGAAAAAGGCCTTATTGGTTTGATCCAAAGCTGATAGACTTCAATGGGCTTTGGATCAGGCTCTGGATGTATGAAATATTTTGTCAAACCATGGTTTGTATTGTGCGGTTTAAAATTAAGCTTATTATCTTTTATGCTCAAAACAGTTATTTATATTGATTGTGAGATTAGTACATGTATTTAGGAGGCGCATCATGCCTGCCTCACTCAGTGAATTTAATGGGAAGACTTATCTAAGCAAGATTTTGCTCAGGATGTCCACTATGATGAGGAGGGGGTGATTTCAGAGAACTCTGTTTGAATGAGGTAACTCGGAAAACTGAAATAATGGAAAAATGTCAGTATCACGGGCAGGGGGACCCCAAAACCCATCTGTTGCAATGAAGACACCATGCGCTTGCACTGTGTGCAAGGACTAATGGTAATTTTTCCCTTTGGCAAAGGCATTAAGTGTTTTTTAGCAGTTTGTGTTGCTCCTAATCATATCATAACTGCAACTGCACACAACATATGGCAGGATATTGTATCACCACCTGCCAAAGTCTCTCACTCATCTTTGTGAAACATTTTATACCATTTATCTGTTCTAGTCTATTTCAGCTTAGGCCTTGGCTACACTTGCAGATGTACAGCGCTGTGATTTAAACCCGTCTTCGTACAGCTGAGTAGGGAAAGCGCTGCAGCCTGTCCACACTGGCAGCTGCCAGCGCAGTAACGTGGCTACATTTGAGGCATTTGCAGCTGTATTGGGAGCGGTGCATTATGGGCATTCAAGTGGCTGCAACGTGCTTTTCAAATCGGGGGGGGGAGAGGGGGACTTTGACAGGGAGCGTTTTGGGAGACAGAGTGGGTTTTTGGAATCTCCACAGAGTGTCAGCTCATTATTTCCACACCTCCACATCCCCTGCCTCTCTCTCAATCACTGAAAGCCCCTCCCCTCTTCCCCCCCCCCCCCCCCGCCTGCAAACAGTAGCTGTGTTTGGTTTTTTGTAAAGCACCTCAACAACGGAGCTCTGAACTCCAACCCGGAAGTGCCGTTTCAAAACAAATGCAGCTTCCGGAGATCAGTAACTGCGTTGTTCCTCGGCTACACTGAAAGACCAGCGTTCCACCCACTTCGCAACAGCTGTTGTTCCTCTCGGGGAGGTGGAGTACATGCAGCGCTGTATCTGAGGAGATACAGCGCTGCACGTGCCTTGCAAGTGTAGCCAGTTAGTGAGTTACAGCGCTGCAGGCAGTTTTATTGCGCTGTAACTCGTAAGTGTAGCCAAGGCCTTAGATTTGTAACCTGTGGAAGTAGATGGAACTCGTAAGGCAAATACAACACATAGAACCTGACATTAAAAATAAAGAAATCACAGCGCAATAGCAAAATAAGAGTGGAATCAGTGTAACAATTTATAAGGCTTTCATTTCAAAGGAAAAAAATGCTCATACTTGGGAGCAATCTAACCAGAGGGGAGAAAAATATACTTGATCTTTATTTAGGTCAAATGAAGAATTGGAAAAATAGCTGCAGAAAGAAGTGAACTATAGTGTCCTATAAGCACAATAAGGAAGACACCCATCCTCAAAGATAACAGTGCTCCTCTGACAAATAACCAGGGATTTTACCAGTTGACAGTAAAATCTACCTTCAAAGACCAGGCTCAACAACACATTGATGTGCCTGTCCAATTTCCACTTGTCTTATTGATCCCCACAATTATCTGGAACAGGGGCTAATTTTCTGTAAACTAATGCAGTGAGATTAACGTATAGGAAAAAGGGTTGGGTTTTTTATTAAAAAGAGAAAATTAAAGTAATATATGGGGATCGCCTGGCGCGTGGAGGCATGGTCACCTGGAAAGATTTGCTGAGAGCACTCCATGCCTGGCTGAGCAAACAGGAAGGGGATTTTCAAAATTCCCAGAGAATTTAAAGGGCAGGTCTGACAGTTGGTTACCTGAGGGCAGAGCAGTAGAGTTCAAAATGATGACCAGAGTGGCTAGAACAGGCATTGTGGGACACTTCTGGAGGTCAATCAGAGTGCATTAACAGACCAGGGCATCCACACTAGCGCTGTGGCGCTCCAGCGGGGGCACATCAAACATTATTTCACTCGCCGAGGTGGATTACCAGGAGCGCTCTAGCCGCGGAATCCGGGTGCTCTACGTGCCTTGCCAGTGTGGGCATGTCATGAGATCGAGCACACAGGGCTGCTTTAATGCGCTCTAACTTGCAAGTGTAGCCAGGCCCTAAGAGTACCTTTCCCAGCCCTGAAGAAGAGCTCTGTGTAAGCTTGAAAGCGTCTTTCTCACCAATAGAAGTTGGTTCAAAAAAGATACCACCTCACCCACCTTGTCTCTCTAATATCCTGAGACCAACATGGCTACAATAACACTGCATACAATTTTGTTCCTGTTCCACTAATGAAAACCCATTAATGGCAATAGGACTGGTGACACTGAAACACTCTGAAGGCATAGGCACTGCAGGCACAATTTGTCCTACAGGACTCTTATTAATGGTGGTGGTCTATGGGAAAGGAACTACCCACTTTGACTCTCAAATCATTACTTTTGCTAAGGGAGCCATTGAGAGAGGAGAGACATGAAATTCATCAGTTTTTAAGCTCAGAAGAGGACCATTATGGTCATTTTGTCTGTTCTCTATAATAGACCATGGTGTCATCTAATAATTACTGCATCAAGCCCATAACTTCTGGTTGAGCTAGAACATATTTTTAAACAGACATTCAGTCTTGAGTTAGATTTTAAGTGATGGAGAATCCACTACATCCCTTGGTAAACTAGTCCAAACACTTAATTACCCCGACTTAAACATTTGCACCATTGTCTAGTGTGAATATGTCTAGCTTCAACTTCCAGCTATTCGATGTTATGCCGTTGTCTCCTAGATTAAAGAGTTCTCTATCAGAAATCTTCTCCTCATGTGGATACTGAAAGTTCATGGTCAAGTCACCTCTTGAGTCAACAATGCTCTTTCTAGAAGGTCACTTCTCAGAATAGAACTGTATTTAAATGTCTTAACCATTTAATTTCAGTGTGTTCACAATATTCAGTGGTCAGGAAGTCTTTACTTGGACTCAAATCCTGCAAACACTTATGTATATGCTTAAATTTACACACATGAGTAGTCCCATGAGGCTCAATGGAACTACTCACATTAATAAAATTAAGCATGTGTGTTGAGTTTGTAGGATCATTGTGTGGAATGTTTACATTTTCAGTGGTTCACTGATCTTTAGCTGTGCATTTCCCATTGATGATGATGTGACTAACAGGGTGAAATCCTCCTACACCATCTTAAAAAATCTAGTGATACATCGTCCTAAATATGAAAAACCAAAATGCTATAGAATATTCTTTTAGGTACTGTACAGTTGAATATTAGCAGGCTAAATCCAAATTGGAGACATCTTTAGATATTCTAGATCTGCTGATTCCTGATTCAGTTACAATCAACCAATTAAAACATGGCCCATAGCTAAAAATCAGCATGGGTGTAAGACACTGGGAAAATGACATACAGGTTAAGGTTAGATTAAACAAAATACAACTGCATATGCAGCAGGCTGGATTTCTGCCAAAAGAGAGAGAGGACTGGGCAGAAAATGGAATAGCTTAACCCTTTACATACCCCTAGATATGCTGTAAAAATGTGTATAAGAAAGCAATGGTGTCATGGCAATAATTCATATATTGTATGTATTTTTGCTGCTACTCTGGAAATAATGGTTTCTGCCTTTCAAGATGTGTAGTTATTTACACCTGTATAAAGTGACTATAAATGGTTATCAGATCACAATGGAAATATTCTTCACCCACATTGCACAGGTGTAAATGTGCAGAGCAGAACTGGGCCAAAAAAGCAAAGTACTAAGTGCTGCAATGTGATAATACAGTAGTGGTAAGACCCTCACCCCTGCTCTGTCCTGTTTTACACCATGTGTAAAAGGCTTGAGCCCCATAAATTGGCCCTAAATGCCCAATTTCTGGCTAGGGAAGGATTCTCAGAATATAGTCACTGTGGTAGAGAGCTGTAAATCTATCTTCCAAAGACGACTCTGCAAGCTGTGGTGTAATAGGTGTGATGATCTGTGCTGGTGCAGGAGATGCAGCACACAGTGCTGTAGTTATTTTGGACAATGCAGCAGCCCTGGGAGGCTTCTGTACGTTTTAGTTCTCCAGGGCTGTTACCGACCCACACACCAGAGCTGTGAGTTCTGTGCTGCACCTCTTACAGATAGGTATTTGCCTCAGACTCCTAAAGGTACACACAAGAGCAGTCACACCTCAAGGACATTTCCAGCACTGTCTTTGGGGCTTACATAGTAGCTTCTTTACTTTAACCATTGCTCAAAGGACACTTCACAAGCTAGGGATAGTTTTTGGCAGAAAGGCCACAATTTTGTTTATTGAATAAACATTAGGAATGGAAACTCTCAAAGAAGGGGAATGGATGCAGCCTTTGCAGCAAAAGATAGCTGTAGCTGCTCAGTTCAAGCATGTTTGAATTG
This sequence comes from Chelydra serpentina, assembly GCA_037349315.1. Taxonomy (NCBI): domain Eukaryota; kingdom Metazoa; phylum Chordata; order Testudines; family Chelydridae; genus Chelydra; species Chelydra serpentina. The sequence continues at coordinate 27,948,023 of JBAIAC010000048.1, forward strand.
GCAGATCCCAAGCTCAAAATGGCTACTAGCTAGCGACTTTCTGACGTAGGCTTGGCCAGGCTGTTTAGACCAAAGGCCATGATCCTTCCCGTAGAGAGGATTAGAGCCACTATTCAGAGAGACTCCAGGCACTCACTACAGTTGAGTGTCTTAGTCCAAGCTATCCAATGAATACCACATTTCTGGGAGAGAGATGCCCCTCCCTACCTACCATCCTAACCCAAACAACTTACCCCCTGCTGAGACTATATCTTCCCCAAAGTTGTGACAAAACATACTAAAATGTTTGGAAAACTAAACATGATTTAGACTTGGTCATAACAAAGATGATAACGCCATGGTTAGTCAGCATTACAACATTAAACGTCAATACATTGTCCTGAGGATAACGTGCTTCCTTCAGCCCTGCCGTCCAATGAGTGAGTGGGAAAACCTTGCTGCTGCAGAAGAGGAGTGTAAAATGATGGTGATGGAACTATTTCCCTCTCAGCTAATCAAAGTGCTCTTTAGAGCTGAAAGAACACAGACCAATACAAGGGTGGGCTATGATTGGATTGGGTTGGGGGGGGCGGCAAAAAGCCCCTAGCATCAGACTGGATTTGCTGCAGGTTTTCCTGGATTATCTCCCCCATCCTTGCTAGTCTGCGTGGAGTGGACGAAAGGAGTATTAAGGGGTGGCTGATAAGTACCTCAGTTTTATGTTAAAATATCTTGGAAAGAAAAACCATCTTCTTTAAAAATAGTGCATTAGTGTTGTGCATAATGGGTTCATGTGGTGGTTGAATGGTTTTAGAGAACATTTTTCAGATGATGGTGATGCAGTATCAGGATTTAATGACTCATAGGTAGAAATGTAGAGCTGTAGTTGCAGGACAAACAATAACATGTCGGAGAACCTTTTGTTTCACCAGTAGGGTGAGCAATATAGCTGTTTCAGCTCCTGTACTTACTCCTGGAATTACAAAATCCATGCCAGAGAGTGCTGTATTTCAGGATACTATGTCATTTAGCATATGCTAGAGCTAGGAGGTGAGTCTCTGTGAAAGGATCCAAGAGTATCGGAGTTTAAGAGATGATCTTAAAAAATTACTTCTATCTTTCTGGAAAAAAAATGAAGGAATTTAGTGTTCATGAAAGTTAAAGGACAAGCCTATAAGGCAGCTTTGTGGTTACTTGGTGCTGCGGGAACAGCACAAAACAGCTGGACAAAAAGTGGAGAATCTAATTGGGGATCTCTTGGGTCACAATGTCAGATGGCAAAGGGCTACCTGTTATGTAAAAGTAAACCCCAGTAGACCTGACCGGCTCAATACACTTCTGTGACACTAAGCACTCCTGTATACACACCCTACACATTATTGTAATAATCTTTGTACAATATATGCATTGTCAGGTATCATTTGAAAACTAACTCCTCACTGGTCATTAATATTTTTTCATGATATACATACACAATTTGTAGTAAGAGTTAGGAATGTATGCTGGAATCATGACTAAAGTATGTTTAAACCAGGCATGCTTGAGGGAGTTGGTAAACAGGTCTGTCCAAGTCTTGAATACAAATGAAGCAAGGTTGACCAGAGACAATGGGATTGCAATTTACATGTGCTGTAAATAGAATAATCAAATCGCCTAGTGTGGTTGGAGGTCAGCATATCTGGACCAGCTTCGTCATCAGGCAATGAAGGCATATGGGCATGCAAGATAAACAAAGTTATTAACTTGTTACCAAGCTAACAAGTGGCAGAAGAGACAGGAGAGAGAAGCTTGGTCTGGGTTTTACTTTTCAAAGAATCTATTTCAATGGTTTACTGGTTTATAAAGAAAGGGAGGGCTGAACTTCAAGTGATAAGCGAGTGTATCAGCTGATTGTATACAATATTACTGTATTATAAGAGTGTGTGAAGTGAGGTCTTTTCCAAAAGGTAATACCATAGTGATTAATATCATTGTGAAATGTGTGTATGAACACTATGTAAAAACTCTATGCAAAGAGTTATGGGTATTCATTTGTATTGGGCTGTACAATCTGCCCAGACAGGAGGAATGTCATTGAACTTGGGGAGATGAGCATGGACAGGAGCCATATTTGCCATCCATCACTAGACAGATACAAGAGGCCAGAGTTCTTGCAAGCTGAGAAAGATGGGTACTTCAGTCAAGGAGGTGTTGAATCTCTGGAACTGAAAATAGGTAAAAAACCTTGTCATAACCATACAGCTAAGGGTAGCCTAGAATTCCTCCATTCCTGTAAGGGGTTAAGAAGCTCAAACAACCTGGGGGGGGGGGACACCTGACCAAAAGGACCAATGGGGAATGAAAATACTTTCAAATCTTGGGTGGGGGGAGTCTTTGTGTGTGTGTGTGTGTGTGTGTATGTGTTTTCTCTTGGAAAGCAGAGAAGCATCAGGTCTGAAAACTCCTCCTATAAACCATCCTAAAAGTCTCTCGTATTACAAGAATTGTAAGTAATAGCCAGGCGAGGCATATTAGATTTTGCTACCCTGTAAAATTATTTTCCATCCTGATTTTAGAGGTGATTTTTTACCTTTTTTCTTTTAAAATAAAATCCTTCTTTTAAGAACCTCACTGTTTTTCCATTGTCTTAAGACCCAGGGGTTTGGGTCTGTGATCACTTTGTAACCGATTGGTTAGAATATTATTCTCAAGCCTCCCCAGGAAAGGGGGTGTAAGGGCTTGGGGGGGATATTTTGGGGGAAGAGGAACTCCAAGTGGTCCTTTCCCTGACTCTTGTTAAATCACTTGGTGGTGGCAGTGTACCATCCAAGGACAAAGGATTTGTTCCTTGGGGAAGTTTTTAACCTAAGCTGGTAAAAATAAGCTTAGGGGGCTTTCATGTGGGTCCCCACATCTGTACCCTAGAGTTCAGAGTGGGAAGGGAACCCTAACAAACCTGTTTAAGCAAAGATCTTTCACTTAAGATGACAAAGGAAGCCAGCACCTTATACTTTTGTGGACGGTCCAGACTCACGGAAAGTCAGCCATAGCTAGGAAAACTAATGACTGTTTAGAGAAACCATCTTGAGCAAAGTCTCTCTTTTTCTAGATGTTTTAGATTTTAAATGCATATTTTCCCTTTTATTTGCTTGTAACTTTTTCTAACTTTATTCCTTTTACTTGGCATTACTTAACCTGTGTCCTATAAATTTCTTTTATTTTACTATAAACAAACTCAGTATGGTGTTTACAGGGAAGGGTGTATTCACTCCAGTCAAGTTAATAAGCTGGTTTATTTTTGTGTCTTTAGAGGAACAAATGAGCCTTATTATTTCTCTCAGCTGACCAGGAGAGGGCTGGACACTTCAGGGCACATGGTTTTGGGGAAATTGGGGACTGTGAATGTGTTGGGGTCACTGTGCTGGTTGTAACTAAGGCTGGTGGAAACTAAAGTGGGGCTGTAGACAGGCTGCTGGAAACAAAGCTGCTGACGCAGGGCTATCTAGCACACAGACACTCAGGGTGTGACCTGTATGCTATGAGCAGCCCAGGTTGGGCGCTACAACAGCAAAACATTGTAAGGCACCCAAGGTCACAGTGCAAGGTATGATACAACCACGGACTGGTCTGTATTGCCCCCCCACCAAACAGTGACACCCTGTGGCAACCTCACGCACTGCTGTCATATTTCTTTAAAATGTGTCCTGTATTATGTCATTTGAAAACTAATTACGTGATTGTCATTACTATCACAGTAAAATGTATGTAAGAATGCCGTATATGAAATTATGGACACTAAGATATTATGTTTTGGAGTCTGTAAACTGACAATGGAGGCAAAACAGGTTTCCTTCCAGAAAAAGGGGCGAGCCAAACATTTCCCATGCAATGGGAGCAGAGAGAGGCCAGAGACATTTGCATCAGAATTTGCAAGAGAAACATCTGCATCGGCGATCCCGGGGGTTGAAGGGACAAGAATTAACAGGGTGTTGGCTCAACAGGGGACAGTGGGGCTGAATCCCTGGAGTTCTTTCTAGCTCTGGCCATTAGGACAATGAAGTTTGGGAACATAAGGAACTGCTGACAGGCTTAGGGGGTATCCATCTCCTGAGGGAATAAAGAAACCAGCACTTTGATTCTGTGAGGGTTGGATCCTGGCTGGAACAGTCAGTCAGGCTGGAGAATGCTACCCTCTTGGTGTGAGTAAAAAGCTATATTAACCAAAGCTATATCTTGCTAGAATTCAGTTTAAGACACCAGAAAGCATGTTTTTGTTTTGTCTGTAACCCTTTCATGCCTCTTTCACTCTTGCATGAAGTCACTTAAAACCATATGTTCTTTGTTAGTAAACGTATTCTCAGTCTTACTACAAACCATCTCTGTGCTGTCGATTAAGGTGGAGTGTATAACCGCATCTGAGCTAACAAGCTGTTGTGTACTGGTTCTTTGGAGGCAGCAAACTTGGCGTTACCTTGGTGAGTGTTTGGTAAGTGGGTATGGACACTACAGAGGAGATGGTTTGGGGTGACTAGGGACTGGAAAGGTGGTTGGGGTCACCCTGCAATGAGTAATTGGGCTGGTGGAAGCTCAGGATGAGACCTTTGTGCTGTAAGCAGGCTGTTGATGTCAGGGTTCTGAGCCAAAGCTGTACAGCCTACGGGTTACAGATGCTGACAGACCTCTCAGAACATCACATTAATATCTTTGCTTGTCCAAATAGGAAGAGAAGTACTAGGTAAAAATGTAATAGTTTGAGGCCAGGTATCCCAGTGAAGTAGCCAATCCCTTATTAAAATTGAGAGGTGGTGTGCCTGGCTGATCTGTTACAAAGGGCTTGTCTACATGGGGACAGTCAGGAAAGTTAATACAAATTAACTAAAAGTGCAAAGCTAAAGTGAACGAAGGCCACTTTACTTAATGCAAGTGTCCACACAAGGGTTTAATGTGCTTTAATTTATGCACATTATTAATGTCTTACATTTCCTGAGATTCCCCAGGCAGACAAGCCTAAACTCTTCGTTGCCATCCAAGTATTAACATTTGCGCCATCATGCAGGAGCTACATACAGGGGCAAAAGAGAAAAGGCAACAATTGTCCACCTGAAATTAACAAGATTTAAGTGGGAGGATATTTTGCATCCAACCTCTTACCCAACTACTATTCCATTTCACTGGTGGTGACTGAAAGTGATTGCTATTAACAGTGTGAGCAGGTGACTGCCTACACTCTGCTTCAAATACAATCCAAACTTGTTGCAGTGGATCAGAACTTACCCTTCCAGCATATTGGTTTCAGTCACAAAGGGGACTTAAAATCAAATATCATGAAATCCAGCCCAAGCTGTCGTCTTATGTTTAGCTGCTCCCAGGATTCCTCCCCATGGAGTGCGGCGTTCACGCCCTCAATTTTGTCTAAAGAGCTAGTCCTGCTTGATTTATATGCAGACAAGATAATGAGCCACCTTCAACAATGAGTCCACAAAGCTCTCCTAAATCACATTATTTTTATTCCAAATAGATTATTATATTTTTTACATTGTATCACAACATTAATTGCCACTGAGAGTGCTTTAATTTTAGGAAATTTATATTTCCCACTCTGTTCTATATCTTTCTCTTTCAAATTGACATCAACTGTAGTTCTTATAGATTAGAAACACTGTTTATAATAACTATCACTTGAAAAGAAAAGAGAAACACTTTTCCACGGTTGCTTCATGGCCATCTTTAGTTTCTGAATTCTCTTTGACATGGTATAGTAGATCTGGAACTTACAGTACAGTTGGACTATAACAGTGAATACATTTTCATTTTTTGTTTTCTTAGTCCATTGGTTTGTTGATTTATTATCAGAGATGAGATCAACAGGGCTTAAGATGTATTTAACTGTTAAGAACAGAATTGAAAAGTTGAAAGTATTATTGAGGTGCACAGGAAATATTTTAGTACTGAGGTACTAATGTGTGGGTAGGTGGAAAGAGTAGAGTAGTTTTCTGAATACCTTGCATTTCTTTGCTAGTGAATTTATAGCCCACTAAAGGGAGGTCTGGCAGAATGGTGCACTTTGAAAATAAATGTCAAAATCAGAAATACCTGTATCAAGGGCATACACAAGGCCTTTAAGTAACAAGTTGCCTTATTGCTCATAAGTAATAAATGAGACTCCTGGTTCCAAGATTTTCACCTAAAGGTAGGTTGAGGGAGTCTCCCTTGGAGTGTAATATTAAGTTCAGCACAACTGGACAAGAAGGGAGGGCAACATAATTTTCAGAACTGACGTGACCTGAGTTACTGGAATTCTTTATAGTTTGTTGTTAAAACTTTTTTTTTAAGTGTGCCAAATTCAGGCTACGAAATGTTTCTCAAACAGGGAACCAGTGCATCCATATATACTGGGGAAAGTCAGTGATCCATAGCACGAAGCCAGGTGGTAAATCCCTAATTCATACATAGGCTTCTTATCACTATGATTATTTTGCAGGAGAGAGGCTAAACTGAATTCCAGTTAAGATTCCTTTTAACCCTTCTCCAATAGCAGGTGCGGCTATTGAGCAACATTCCTCTTCTGGCTTGGGAAAACGATAGTTCCATCATGTCAGTAGCTCTCCTAACACTTGCCACCCCTCTACTCGATAATCAGATCACAGGGCAGCAGTTTGGGGAAGACAACAGTCTCTGTGATGCTTCAGTGGTCCCGTCTCCCCACAGTGCAAGAGGATGAGGAGTGGACAGAGCTTTGGCTCAGCCACCCTTCCACCATTGTACACTAGCATAGCTATACTAACCAGCTTGCCAGGGAAAACATATTGTAGGAGATATCGAGCTGGCCTGATTCTCATGGTAAAGCCATGACTGAGCCAAAAGAGAAGCAAAAGAATAATTCGGTTTTCTAAAAGCTGTCTTTTGGGATGTTTGATCATTTTCATTGTCTTTTTCTCCCCCTTTTTCTAGAAGCTCTTATACCTCAGACTAGTATTCCCTGCTTTATGTATTTGGTGACATTTCCTTTAGTGCAGGCTTCACTTTATTGTATTTTTCTCATGCAGTTGTGAATAATTCATTGTGTTTAGTGAGCTACTGGTTATGCATGTGTAAAATAAAATCGTCCATAGCATGAAATTCAATATAAGCTATTTGTGCACTTCTAACAAATACATAAATCAACAGTAATTCTCAAGAAAGACCAAAAGTTTCCAGCACAGCGAGAACCACAGAAAAACTATTGATGGTGTCCGTTAGAAATAAAACTGGTAAATACATATCTGCAATTTTATACCCCTTCCCCAATTTTTCCAAGATATAACAATAGATCAGGTTTCTGATAGTTATGCATAACCCATTGAACATTTTCAGAATGAAACTCCATTTAGGTCAATGCCGGAATATCCTTCTAGAATGCTTCTAGAAATTCTTCTTGGTACTTAAAATCCCCAGTCACATCTGAATGGGATTGTGCCACATCTGACACACTGAATTAAGTTAGAGGATGTCCGATGACAAAAGCAGTGGGGGGTGTGTGTGTGTGTGATGCGACTTCCAGCTCAATGTCCATTTGTGCTGCTCTGAACTGTCTCAAAAGGAAAATTCAGCCAGCGCCAGGAAGTCCCCTGAAGGAAGGGTATAAACCCAGCATTGTTGGCTGTACACCACCCATCTCCCAGTCTTAGGGGACATGGCTGGGGCATGAATGTGCCATTTCCAGCCAGTAGAGAAGTGTCTAGGGGACCACCCTAGCCATTAGCATTCTAGTAACTTAAAACTGTCTCTAGGCTGCTCTTAATTAAACAGGGTTCATTTACCTCTGGTTAGATTGTGGGATCAAGGCAGCAAATTTTCCCAGTTACCTTGGGTCCATTGACAAGCACAGTATAGCTGAACCCGGGGATCTGGCCCCTAGTGTTTGTGTGTTTGTGAGTGTAGTGTGTTTGTGAGTAATAGATATGTATGTAAATATCTCTGATATATACGTGCTTTGTCCTAGCAACTTGTACATGTTTCCCCAGTAATACTCCACAGGCACCACCCCCCGACTCATAGCATCCCTCCCTTTTCTCTCTCTCTCCCCCCCCCCCCCCCCCGGTGACCTTCAGTCTCTTTTGGCTTTATCTATTACTGTACCTTAAAGCTCTGTAATGCAAGTGAGTGGAACGCAAGTGTTCGGTGTTTCAAAAAGACAAAGGTTTTAATGGCATCAGATGCTACTTATATCCTTTAGGAAACTAATTTTTTTTCTGAAAAATACTCGTATTTCTTTTCAAAGCTCTACAAACTTAAAAACAATGCTCATGGTAATATACATTACTGTGATACATAGGGGAATACTGTGAAAGGCGTACTCAATATTCAATGGAGATTTTCTCCTTCAAAGGAAATGTTCTATTGGAGGCATTAAAATGTATATTTAATTTCTCTTATTTGATGAAACTCTATTGAGGAAGTACTGTAATTACTGTTTATAAAACCTTCCAGTTCAATCTCAAGCAAAGGAACTATGAAATAATCCTTTGCTAGTAAGATTAATTATATAAGCCCTCGCCTACTTCTGCCCTATCTTTGGTGTGGACACAAGCCTCCTGGATACTCATTGACATACATTCTGAGCCTTTTGAACAAACTGTCTTCCCCACACAGGTACAATATTTAATTTACTGAAGAATATACTTTAGATTAATTCACACAATTAAATGTACCTTATCCCCACTTAGAGCAAATATATATATATATATATATATATATATATATATATATATATATATATATATATATATATATATATATATATATAAAAAATAAAAAATTCATGGAAGATCAAATGAAAACGGGCAAGGAAGGAAATACAATTGCTCCATAGAAAACACACTTGGATCCTGAAAGCATTAAAGGAATAAAATGTTTGATGACAAAGCCTATCATTTTATTTCACAGTTGTTCCTGCATTGTGCAGCACAATGGGAATTGTAATTTATTTGGGGTAAAGGACCCACATGTGCAAACAGTAAATCAAATTCTAAGCATGAAACTTAAAAGTTCTGAAAAAAATTAACAGACACTTTGTATAACCTATTTTTTTTTAATAATGAAAGCTCTATGTCAGTGTCTTAATATAATAAGGCATACCAGATCCTAGGTCCTCCTTGAGACCCTACTTAAGTGAGCACGATTCCATAATATTAAAAGCAACACTGTTGAATTGTGCAGAAACATAACATTCATAATTATTGACACAGACTTAATCAGAGATTTATATTCTGCTATTTTATGGAAGATTAACATAACTAATGCCTTCTAATGTATCTTGGAGTTACCTTGGATAATTCGCTGGACCTATTTTTTTTTCAATAGACCCTCAAATTAAACGAAGAGGCATTAAAGCTAATCACATAGACAAAACAAGGATCCCCTCACTGGCCTATTCTTAGGGCAGTGTAGGTATGCACAGACTATAAAATTACAGTCTAGTCCTTAGCCATTTGGGGTCCTGATCCAAAGCCCATTGATGTGAATGGCTCACGTCCTATATTTCTGCAGCAAAATATAATAGTCATAACTAAGTAGTTACAAAGAAATGTCTTGCAGCTTTTCAAATCTCTAACGAGTAAAAAGCACATACAGTATTATGAGTACGTTTTTGCTATTGGTGTTGCTCCAAGATGCTCTAATAGTGAGAGTGATGCTGCTATTACTGCCTCTGAATTAGCCTATTTTCTTGGCAGAGAAAAATCACCAGCCTGGTCATTTATTGTTTGCAAGATTGTTTGCTTTAAAACTGTGTTGTGATGATACTTCTGTGGCAACTTCATTGAGATTGGGAAGAAAATATTGAAAGGGTAGTGTGAATGTTCTTAGGCTTTTCTCACTGCAAAATTCAGCCAAAAAAAATAGAGGAGTGTTTTTGTCCTGAAAGTTGCTTTAGGTGCTTCTCAAAATGGCAAGATGAAATTCTTCAGTCTTGTTTTTCACATTTTGAATTAAAAAGATAAAATAGAATTTATGGCCAGAATGGATCATTATGATCATCTAGTTTGGCTTCCTGCAGGACACAAGTTTTACATAATAATTCCTGCATTGTGCCTAGTAATTTCTTCTTTGGGCCTACATGATTGATCATCTGACTATGAATTAGAAGTATCAGTGAATTAGTTCAGTACATACTTCCGACATGTCATTGTTTTGATTCATTATTTGCTTATGTTGCATATAGTGATAAGAATTGTTCCATCTTAACCATGACCAAAAAAACAAAACAAAAAACCACATACCAAGAGGATTTCATGCAAAAGGTCACCCAAGCAAATTACATTTTCTGTTCTGAGTACAGTGATGTCCGGCTAGTGTTTTAGCAAGGGGATCTCACAAAAATGCTATCCGTTCTCCTGGGATAGGGGGTGTATATACTCAGGTGCATGTGCTTTCCCAGAATTGGTTAATTTTCCCCATTTGAACAAAAATGTTTTATTGTAACCAAGAGCTCTGCTGTGTCTTGTAGCCATTGTTACGTGGAATGACTACAGGGACTCCCCAATCATAGAATCTCAGGGTTGGAAGGGACCTTAGGAGGTCATCTAGTCCAACCCCCTGCTCAAAGCAGGACCAATCCCCAATCTTTGCCCCAGTTCCCTAAATGGTCCCCTCAAGGATTGAACTCTCAACCCTGGGTTTAGCAGGCCAATGTTCAAACCACTGAGCTATCCCTCCCCCCAATGCAAATGGAGTGCACCTCTGCCACACCTCTTCAGAAGGTGCAATGTAGCCACCATGGACTCCTCTCCTCCCTTGTCTGACCACCAGGGGTGCCCTCAGGGAGCAGTCTCTAAATCCAATGAAGGACAAAGGCTATCATTTTGTTTGGCCCCTTCACACATGGGTTAAGGGAGGGAGAGGTTTCTTGTGCATTTCTTCCCCCTGGCTAAAATATACAGAGGGATGACTATATTCTTATCTATAAGGATGTAGCTCCACTTGAAAAATAAGTTTATATTAAGTGCATTTCATGGAAAGTGGTAATACTTTGATCCTGGAAGATTCTCTGTTCATATTAATGATATAGTACAGTGTTCAGCTTTAAATGTGAAGGAGGGTGAGGTAAAGACCTTGTGGAGCCAACAGGCATCCTTGCCTAGTATTTTGGTGATTCTACTATTTCGCATAAACTTCCCTGTTAGTCCCCTGTGCAGACAAGCTCTTATAGACTCATTTCCTTTCAGTTGGGGTAGATGAGCTTTGTTCTATAATCAGAGGCTTAAAAAGGGACTGGACTTTTCTGAAGGAGAGGAACCCAAATAAATCTCTTCAGAGAGAGGCTGCAGGCAAACATGTGGAGGAGACAATGGCATAGGGAGGAGGGATTCAGGTTTATTAGGAACTGGAGAACCTTTGGGGAAAGGAAGAGCCAATACAGGAAGGATGAGCTCCACCTAAACCAAAACAGAACAGATTGCTGGCCTGTCAAATTAAAAAAGTTGTAGAGAAGTTTTTAAACTAAGGGCTGGGGAAAGCTAATTGGTGTGGAGGAGCACATGGTTAGGACAGACACATTCTTTTGGGGAGGATTTATTAAAGGGGATACTTGATATCCTAGTAAAGAGGAGAGGATAGAAGTTGATAAAGTATAGGTAGGAGCTGAAGAGAAACAATCAAATAAAAGATTCATTTGCATCACATGAAAGCAGACAACTAAATTTTGTAAATGCTTGTATACATGTGCAAGAAGTTTAAATACTAAGATGGGTGAATTTAAGTGCCTAGTATTAAATATTAATTCAATATAATAGCCATCAGAGAAACTTGATGGAATGATAATTAATGGGGCACTATTATACCAGGGTACAAAACATACAGGAATGACAGTAGGTTGCATTGATGGAGTGACACTGTATGTGGAAAAACAAGTATAGAGTCACAGTAAAACTCTTAAATAAATCAAACTGTACCATAGATTCTCTATGGATAAAAATGCCATGCTTAAATAATAAGATATAGCACTAGAAATGTACTACCAACCACATGACCAGGATGGTGACAGTGATTGCAAAATGCTCAGGGAGGTTAAAGAGGCTACAAAAACAGCAAAGTCTGTACTAATGGGAGATTTCAACTAGCTTCGTATTGACTAGGAACAGGATGCAGGGCCGGCTCTAGGCACCAGCAAACCAAGCACGTGCTTGGGGCAGCATATTTTCAGGGGCGGCATCCTGGCCATCCTTTTTTGTTTTTGTTTTGATTTTTGTTGTTGCTTGCAGCAGCAAAAGCCTAGAGCCCCCTGGCAGCAGCCGCAGGCCGAGCAGTCAGGGAGCAGTGCCCGCACCTTGTGGCCGGGCCAGGTGGGCTCTGAGTGCTGGACACTCAGGCTGGGGGCTGCCCCGCAGGGCACACGGAGCCACCCAGGGGCTGCGGCAGGACGCCCAGGAGCAGCAGCGGAGCCAGAGAGGGGACTAGTGCCCGGGGTGCTGCCGTGCGGGGCCCATGTCCCGTTCTCTGGGGCTCAGCTCCCTGTGAGGCTGCCCTGCCCCAGCTCCTCAGCCCCCTGCCAGGGTAGTACCCCCGGCTCTGCCCTCCCAGGTCCCGGCCGGTCCTGGAGGTGGGAGCCCCGGCTGGAGAGACCCTGTGCTGAGGCACGGCCCGGAAACCCCACTGCTTACCCCGACCCTGCCGGCGCTGGACTGGCGGGAGACGAGGGGGGAGCAGGCGCAGTCAGCACTGGTGGGGGGGGCGGAAATCCCAGGGCTGGGGCGGCAGGGGGTTGCCCAGGGCTGGGGTGGAGATCAGCCAAAAAATTTTTTGCTTGGGGTGGCAAAAAACCTAGAGCTGGCCCTGTCAGGATGGGATGCAGAGATAAAATTATTAGACACCATTGATGACTGTTCTTGGAGCAGCTAGTCCTGGACTCCCCAAGAGGAGAGGCAATTCTTGATTTAGTCCTAATTGGAGCACAGGATCTGGTCAAAGAGGCAAACTATTAGAATTCTTTGAGGGTGTCAACAAGCATGAGGACAAGGATGATCCAGTGGATATAGTGTACTTGGACTTTCATAAAGACTTTGACGAGGTCCGTTACCACAAGCTCTTAAGCAAAGTCACTAGTAATGGAATGAGAGGACCTTCCCTCTTATGGATCAGAAACTGGTTAAAAGATAGGAAACAAAGGGAAGGAGTAAATGATCAGTTTTCATAAGAGTGAGAAGTAAATACCAAGTCTCCCAAGGATCTGTACCGGAACCAGTGCTGCTCAACATATTCATAAATGATCTGGAAAAAAGAGGTAAATAGTGAGGTGACAAAGTTTGCAGATGATACAAAATTACTCAAGATAGTTAAGTCCAAAGCTGAATACAAAAAGTTGCAAAGTGATCTCACAAAACTGGGTGACTTGACAACACAATGGCAGATGAAATTCAATGTTGATAAATGCAAAGTAATGCACATTGAAAAACATAATCATCTATCTATCTATATCTATCTATCAATAATGATTGGGTCTATTATCATTCAAGAAAGAAATCTTGGAGTCATTGTGGATAGTTCTCTGAAAGAATCTGCTCAATGTGCACCAAAGGTCAAAAATGCAAACAATATTAGCAACCATTAGGAAAGGAATAGATAATGGCATTATGCTATTTTCGGTCTTATGTAAATCCATGGTATGCCCACACCTTCAACACTGCGTTAAGTTCTGGTTGACCCATCTCAAAAAGATCTATTAAAATTGGAAAAAATACAGAGAAGGGCAACAGAAATGAATAGGGGTATGGAACACCTTCTGTATGAGGAGAGTTTAAAAAGACTAGGACTTTTCTGCTTGGAAAAGAGAGACAAGGATATGATGGAGGTCTATAAAATCATGAATGGTGTGAAGAACGTGAATAAGAAAGTATTATTTACCCTTTCACATAAAACAAGAACCAGGGTTAACCAAATAAAACTAATATGCAACAGGTTTAAAACAAACATAAGGAAGTACTTTTTCACACAACACACAGTCAACCTGTGGAACTTGTTGCCAGGCAATGTTGTGAAGGCCAGAAGTATAACTGGGTTGAAAAAGGAATTAGATAAGTTCACCGAGATGGTCAGGTATGCAACCCTATGCTCTGGGTGCCCCATAATCTCTGACCGCCAGAAGCTGGAACTGGACAACAAAGTAAATCACGTGATAAATCGACCTCTTCTGTTCATTCCCTCTGAAGTATCTGAGACCAGCCACTGTCGGAAGACAGGACACTGAGCTAAATGGACCATTGTTCTGACTCAATATGTTCTTATAAACACTCCAAAGCAACAAAACTCAGTATCTGAATTTTTGATTGACTTAATTATTTGAATGACTCCTCCTATGTTCTTTAAAATAAAAAAAAAATAGTGATTCAGGACACAACTAACTTTTTTGTTTTCCTGTTGAAACCCAAGAAAAAAAAAGCAAAGTCCTCTCAAAAGAGGAAGTTGTTGGTTTTTTCCCCCTTTTATGATAAGGAAAAGATAATGCTATGACTTGTGTGAATTGGACTCGGAGGGTAGAGTGACCAGATAGCAAGTGTTGAAAAATCGGGACTGGGATAATAGTTGCCTACATAAGACACAGCCCCAAATATTAGGACTGTCGCTATAAAATCAGGACATCTGGTCACCCTATCAGAGGGAGAGAATAGCTACTGTAAATAAATGATAAAAGGTCCGCTGAAAACTGATCTCCTCCAAATACCCTTCCTTTTTGGGGGGAGGGGAGGTTTAACTGCAGATTCTCTTTCCCAAGCTATTAATAGCAGCTATATATATGCTGTGATAACACCTCAGCAGTCACTCTTATTTTCTTTTCTTTTTTTTCTCTTTTTTTTTTCTTGCCTTCTTGCACTTCTGGGGCTGTCTGGCCCATTTTAGACTAAAAATAGCTCTGCTGCTGCTGTTAACCGTGATGAATTCATCGCCCACGCACTCCCTGCTTAGAAGCACAATCTCGTCTTTCTGTACTTCCCTAGAATTGCAGGATGCTGCTAGCATGAAGTGTATTGTTCAGAGGGAGATGATGTAGGGAGAATAAGGGGCTTTATATATATGAAATGTTGCTTAATCTTGATTCCCGCTATGGTCTCCTGAGGTACATATGTGTTTGTGTGTGTGTGTGTGTGCGCGCGTGCAGTTAGCCTTAATTGTTACTTAATAGGGGAATATTATCAACCTCTGGTTATTGTTTTCACACAGGGCCCAGATAGAAAACAGCATTACATGGACTGAGAAAAGATTTGCAAGGGTTTGCTCTCAGAAATAATTATATGAGGTGATTTTATGCCTATTGGATTAATGACGGTGCAAGATTTTAGTTGGAGATTTGAGCAAAACTATAAAGGTCCAGTAAAATAGTCATGAACATCTGAAGTGCTTTTTTATATATGAATTTTGATCCTCTTGTAATAAGAGTGAGTCATAGGAGTTTCAAGTAATTTAATCTCATTTTTTCAGTATAGTATTTATATTGGATATATTTACCAAGAAAGACTAGATAATTAATATTGAAAGTGGAGTTAGTTTCAGATGACCATGTGGGAGAAATGGCACTGTGAGAACTAAACTTTCAGTTGGGTTTGAAGAGATTTTTTTTTTAATCATGATCAAATCTCATTGCAAACTCATGTCTCATGATTTTTTTCCCCTGCTAGATTTGTTCAGTCCAACTAGGTCTGATTTTGATTTTACATGGTTACTACATCAGTATAACTCCATTGTCTTCAGTTGAATTATTCCTGTTCTCCCTGATGCAACATCAGAGTCCAGCCTTAAATATGGCCCATTTACTGCAAACGCAGTGTTTACAGTTTTATTTGGAAAAAAAATTGCAATACTAATTCAAGGGAATGACAACTATTATAGATCTACTAGAGTTGGAATAATGGCCCATGGATATATACTGTGACAGACCCAGACAAGTGGGGTACAGAAGTCTGAAAGAAGGCAAATATACTGGCCATTGGATGAATAGTTTTCTGTTTCCCTGAGTGACCAGAGCAGGGGCTGCACTAGAACAAGCAGGAACTTTCTGGAACCAATTTAAGGCAGGCAGGCTAATTAGGACACCTAGAGCCAATTAAGAAGAACCTGCTAGAATCAATTAAGACAGGCAGGCTAATCAGGGCACCTGGGTTTAAAAAGGAGCTCCCTTCAGTTTGTGGTGTTGCGTGCGAGGAGCTGGGAGCAAGAGGCACACAAGGAGTTGAGATTGAGAAGAGTTGAAGGACTGAGGAGTACAAGCGTCCGCAGACCATCAGGAGGAAGGTCCTGCAGTAAGCATAAAGAAGGTGTTGGGCGGAGGCTGTGGGGAAGTAGCCCAGGGAGTTGTAGCTGTCACGCAGCTGTTACAGGAAACCCTATAGACAACTGCAATCCACAGGGCCCTGGGCTGGAACCCGGAGTAGAGGGCGGGCCCGGGTTCCCCCCAAACCTCCCAACTCCTGATCAGACACAGGAGGAATTTGACTGTGGGTTCTACCAGAGGGGAAGATCTCTGAGGCGATCAAAATCCGCCAATAAGCACAGGACTCACCAAGGTAGAGGAGGAACTTTGTCACAATACTTAGACATAGCCATCCTCAACTGGTGAGCTGAAACATGCAGTATTGAGAATATACTATAAGACATTCAGCTGCAGGACTCTGTTACTTGAACTAAAGGAGAATCATGATTGGTTGTTATAGGGTTTCCTCTTTTCAGACTAGCCACTAGTGTGGAAGATCAGTTCTTGATGTTACGAATTGCCATTCCCTCTAGAACAATGCAGTTAAGTTTGAGAGAGACCAGGTGGATTTTAACCATCTATTGAAAACCACAATAGAATCCAAATGAATGATCGTAGGATACAGTACAGCAAGTAAAGTAAACAGTCTCACTCCCTGCTGGTGGTCTGATGAGGTGTCCTGGTTGCGAGCAGATGAACCTTCCTCTCTGTCCCTTGTCTGTCACTTCTCCACATGGAGAGGCTCTTAACACCCACCCTATGTATCTGAAATTACGTGTGCTCCTTTTGATGGTCACATATATAGCATGCCTTGATGTGTCTAACCACAGTCTTTCCTGTTGCTGGACCCAGATATGCATTACTATGGGAAACAGAACACAGGCTACAATTGTCATGAGATGAACATTAAACCAAGAAGGGCAAAGGTGCCTCACCTGGAAGTCACAAGAGCGTCTAAGGCCTGTAAGGGGGCTCTCCAGGCCCCTAACGATGATCAGGCTTGGTGTTTTGTTAGTCTTTTCCCCCAGAAGTGCATGTTGATACTCAGACAATGGCAGTATGGGGCAGTGTATCTGAGGGTGTGTATGTTTTGGAATGTGAGGTTTTCAAAAAAATCAGATGAAATAATGGCACAATAATTTCAACTTTTTTGTAGGTAAAAATATAAATTTTCAAATTTAAAATTTGGGAGGGATTTCAAGAGTTATGTGGAAGTTGGTGCTGTTAAGCAAGCATAAGAATCACTCATCTCTAGGGTGACCATATTTCTCCATGCTGAATACGGGACACCTGATAAAATTACTTGTATTCAGACAAGTTCAATGGCAATCAGAACTATGCAGTACAAACGTTCAAATTAGCATCAAGTTGACTAAGCCCCCATAAAAAAGAAATACTGCGTAGCTGGATTCTTTTTATTTATCTTCTTATCTTTAAGGCTTTAGAGTTCAGATGGGGAGAGGTGACTCACATGTTCCCATACACCTCTCTCTCACGGGGGTGGGGGGTGGCCGACCAACCAAACTGACGCTGCCTGCCCGGCCCTCTCTGCCCTCCATGCCTGGCTGGGTCTCTGGGACGGACCCACCTCCCCTGGTACCATGTCTTCCCGAGACAACATGTGGGGGACTACCATGGTCACATGCTCCCCCTTTCCCAGATTTCTTCCAGGGTTCACACCAGAATGTGTCCAGCAGCAGCCTTTTGGCACTGTGCTGGAGGGAAGGGATGGGAGCAGCTTCCAGCCTCAGGGAAGGATGGGGGTGGGAAGGGATGACATGGCTCATGTCTTCGCAGAGCTCATCTCTTCGCACCCTCTCCCCTGTGGTTGGAAGCAGCTTGTCACTTCCTGCCCACACAGTGTCAAAAGGCAGCTAACCCCTCCAGGCTGCTGCTGACCACTGACGTAAACCAGCTGCCTCCTGTCCCTTGGCTACAGTGTGAGCAGGAAGGGATTAAGCCCTAAGGCTGCATTTGCATCAGGGCCCAGGGAACCTGACTGCAGGGGCTTCAGCAAACTTGGCCAGAGAGGTGGCTCACCAGGCAAGGATGCTTAGGGGACAGAGCAACATCGCGCTCCCTGAGGGTAGGATCTGGGGGGGGGGCAGCTGAAGAGGGTGCTAAGCCCCTGCCCAGGGGGCTGCTGTGGAGCCTGTAGAGTCGGGACACAAAGGGGCTGGAAATTGCTCCCCCCCCACCCCCCGAGCTTAGCTGAGGGGCAGAGAGGCTTCCCTGTGCCAGCGCTGTGTGTGTGTGTGTGTGGGGGGGGGGGGTTGGGACATGCACAGAGGGTCCTGGGCTTTCCCAGCGTGTTGGCCCAGCCAGAGGCAGTGGGGGAAGGAAGGAGCCTGCAGCCAGGCTGCTGGTGAGCGGAGCACTCTGACTAGGGGCTGGTTCTCCACACAGTGCTGGGAGCAGAACGTGCCCTGCCAGGTGGGGATATGAAGGAGCAGTGGGTCTGGAAGGTGTGAAGGGGCAAAGCAGGGAGAGGACAGCAAGAGGTGAAACACGTAAAGGGCTGATGGGTGGGCAGCAGAAGCAACACATAACCGGCCACCTCCTGGTGTCTGCCCACACTCACCAGCCACCGCAGTGCACAGCTAGAGCAGGCCGGAAACAGGACAGGGGATGGGGCCTGCTGGCCGAGAGCCGGCATGCAGCAGAGGGAGTGGCCAGCCCTGCCATCAGCCTTGCACCCCCCTTTGTCAACTACTGGACCCCAACCCCTGCACTCACAGCTGGTGAGCGGGTGGCTGGTGAGCCAGGATCTGGTCAGCAGCAGGACCGGCCAGTACTGATGGGGAATGGGGAGACAAAATATGGGACAATTTGCCCATTTTTAAGAAAAGGTTGGGACACCTCCAGGATGGCTTAAATACAGGACGGTCCCTTTAAAAACGGGATGTCTGGTCACCCTACTCCTCTCAAAAGAGTTAAAAGATATTAATACATAGCTTACAGTAATGAGTTTACATGAATGATCAGTTGGAGCTTTACAGTTGCATTCTTTATGTTGATTGATTAAGGGGCTGCTTTAATTTCTAAGAAATAATAATATTTACATCCATTGCAAGGGCTCCTTACAGGTGGTGCTGGAAAGACCATTACTGCCTTCTTTGTTGTTGCAAAGCTGTGGAATCAGCTGCAGCAGATCTTCAATAGCCATTTTTAAGCTCTTTTATTTGCAAGCTAGCTAGAAGCCATCAATGAAAATCTTAGCTAGTAACCTTTTGGTTGGCTTGTGATTCAACATTCTCAGCAAACAGGCCACATAACATAGTGGCTGGAGATGTGGTGGTTTGTTGAAATTGAGAGCAACAGCACAGCTTCTCTTATCCAGCTCTTCCATGTTCCATGGACCTTTAAATAAATCTTATGTGAATTTACACCAAATGTATAAAAATATGTTCTCAAACTTTCTGTCATAGCAAGTAGGAGACCAAGTTCTTGAAAAGTTTGGGTTTGAAGAAACTATTTTTAACATGGGAAGAACTCATTGGGAAGAACTATAGAGAAGCCTGGTTTTGTCAGCAATTTAAAGAAAACTATTAGTGACATTGGAAAATTCTTTTTTAGCTGCCCTCTCTGACTTCCCAATGAAAGTGGTTTTAACTTGAAATACTACACGAGTGAGTAGGCGCTTCATAAATAAAAGCTTGAAAATACCTAGGTAGAGCAAAACAACTTCAAGAGTTAGTATATGAAAAAAAATTCTAATCAATCATTGCTGCTTTGTGAAAAGAAAGTGAATTTGAACCAAGGCTAAATTTGTAGTTTGTCAAATATCTCTCAGAGCATTTTAAACTCTAGGAGTGGTACCAATCTAGAAGTGAAATGCTCCACAGGTCCTGAGTCATTTCAGATCCTCTATCAGAAGTTCCTGTTGGGGACGTGGCAACCTAATCTTCACATCTGAATTTTTGTCATGCGTAAATGTATTTCAGATACTTTAGATAAGGGGTTCTCAACTCATGGCCCCTGAGACACTTGCGCCCCAATCAGCACACAGCTGCGGCCCATGTGCCATCCTCAGGGCCAGACAGGTAGTGTGTGTGTGTGTGTGTGTGTGTGTGTGTGTGTGTATTGTGCCCACATAGCACAGAGAGAGCTGCATATGAGGCCCATTGGTTACTGTCCATGGTACTGTAGGATCCTTTCTGCCATATTTCCAAAGTTAGTATTCGTTTCTGTGTATTTAAAACACTGATGCAATATAAAAATGTCAAATGACATTAATTCAGGCCAACATTTTCAAACCTGAGTGCACAAAGTCAGGCTCCTAAATTCAAATTTAGGCACCTAAATAAGTGGCTTGATTTTTCAAATATGCAGAACATCATGAGTGGGCAAGAATCCTAAGAGATGGGAGGGGATGAAAAAGATGTTTGTAGAGGTGAGCCTAGACAAAGACGTGGGCTAGAAATAGGGGAACGAAGTTGTAGGGATATTAAAGAAGCTATGGACAGTGATTCCCCCAAGTGAAAGTGACCCCCCCATAACTTGTCTAAAATCCAACAGCTTCACCAAGTAAAAAGATCTCTTGGGTCTCTTTTGTTAATTTACAAGCTACTGTCTGTGTCTATGTAAAGCTTGTAAATCATTGATTGTATCTGTTCTCAGAAAGATACTTTATTGCTATGAGAAACTTGCAAGCTGTTGATTGTGTTAGTACATCCTAAGACAAAGAGCCTGTTCTCAAAGCAATACTTTAACAGTTGTGATAAAGAATGTATGTTGATGAATGCATGATATACATGAATAGCTAGGGAGGTGCCAGCCTAGAAAGGGAGTATCCATTGGCCAAAGAAAGGTTTCGAGTGGACCGATACAACCCCCGGAGGGTAAAACTGGGATCCACCCCACCACCTGGAAGGATGAGAAAAACAAACTTTGGACAGCGTGGAGCCACCAGGAATGCCAGCAGGAATGTGCCATCTGCTGATTGATTCAGCAACAGCATGATGAAGCAATTCCCATCGACTGACATAGGAATAAATCCCTATAAGAATGGCCTCTAAATACTGCGGACTTTGAGTCTCTGGCTCTGCTGCCAACCTCCAGGAGCATCAGATGAATCTGACAAGGACTCGGCTCCACTCTCATGCCCAGGTTATCTGGCCAGTAACTTGGCATGAGCAACTTCTAGGTTGGTAACTATGACATCTACGCAGAACCTGTGTGTGTGGGTATGAATGAATGAAACTGAATGAAATGTTATAGCTATAACTGACTGCTTACTATGACTCTTTTTGTATTCACAATAAATGTGACATTTTGTCTTATCCCCTTTTAAAAGATCCTGCTGGTTTTTATTTTATTGGTATAACAAAGTAAAGTAGATGGGGAATGAAGGGAGAAGGTGTGGGCAGGGTAAAGTTAATGGTGCTAACTTGGGAATAGAGGGAAGGGGAAAAAAGAGAATAGATGGGACCAAGAGGAGGTGAGATGGGGGGGGTAGTACAGGGGAGTCGCATCATATGCGCATTTAACTTATGCGAATTCAACTATATGCACTTGACAAAAACAAAACAAAAAAAGGAAAAACAACAATTTAAATACTGTACCTGTAGTGTCGGTGATTCCGCCTGCCATTCTACTCAATGAGAGTTTGACTATACCCTATTTTCACCTTACGCACTGACTTTAGAACCTAACCCCCACGTAAGATGTGACTCCCCTGTACTGAGATGGAGAACAAAGGAAGCTACCTCTTTTTCTTAAATTATCCATTTCCTATTATATCTGGCTCATTCTCTTAACTAGTGCTGCCACGCTCCCTGGCATGCTACTCCGACATAGTATCTATGGGCACACAGGGCTAACTGTGCTTGTGTCTTCTCCAGCTCCATCCCCTTGCCTGACAATTCTGTCTCCTTTTCCTGTCTTGTTGCATCTTGATCTGGCCATTTCACTCTGTGAGGTTGACTATTGAATAAATATATCATTTAAAACGTTTCTTCATACAGCTAGCCTGGAGCAGTCTGTACTTAAATAAATTTCCAGCCTCAAAAGTCTTGGTTGCATTGGGCAATACTAAACTCAGATTTGAGTCAACACTTCGGTGTTAGTGAAATGAACTCATTTAGATGATAGCTAAGTGTCTGAAAAATTTGGGAATGAGAAGGACATGGTGCTACAGGGAAGTTGGCACACAATGTTTCTTGGGATATCTCCTCCCTACCTATTTGCACTTTTGCCAATACAACTTTTACTATTTTATCAGGCAGCTAGTGGAAATCCTGGCCTAGTTTTATATTAGTTGTCTTTTCTGAAGTCCATTAGTATTGTACAATGTTTCCAAGATTCTTTTAAATAGTGTGAAAAATAGTTCAAGATTTAAAGCTGATATTCCCTCACAGCCCCCAACCCCACCCTATGAGGACAGTAACATTTTAATACAAGCTTTTGTAATAATTTCTACCAGTATGCTTTGCTGTTGTGGTTCTTCATTCATTAGTTTGCTACAGGTTGTTGTTTTATTATATATTTCTGTTTTTCTAAAATGAACCAGAGTCTTTGCATCACTCTGAGAAGTCCTTGAACTGGTTTCCTGAGAAATATCATCATACTGATTTGATACCTTATAATTAAGCTACCATCACGACTGATCCTCAATGTCTACTTTATATCATGGGCACTATCAGGGTGGGTAATTTTTAAACAGCCTACATTTTATGGCTTAGCTCTTGTGAATGCAAATCTTTCTGCTGCTATATTCTCTACCTTTTTAGATTCTCAGGAGCATGCAATTCAGAATGTGAAACATTTAGAGGTTTAAGGCTAGCAGGCTGACACATTTATAAGATTGACTTTTCCTTCAAAACAGCTCAATTTTTATTAGATTGCATGAAGCACTTGGAGCCATTTGTGCCCTACATAAGGCAAGGTGTGTTAAATTAGGTTATTTTCTAAAACCAAAAGAGAAGAAATTGAATTGGCTCTAATTGTTGCAAATTAAATCCTGAAATCAAATCAATCTTGTTTAATTTCAATTATCAATAGGGTGTGGGGGGATTGGATCATATCAAATGAGTATGAATAAGGGCATGCAGAGAAATCATCTATTTGAACACATGGAAACTTTTTTAAACAAAAATCTATGATCACAGTTTGCTACAAACCAGGGTTCCCATATTGGAGGGCAGGAGTAAATGCTCGAAAATAAAACGACTGTACAATCCTCAACATTTGCTAATGATGAATTTAGAATTTGCTTTAATATTTGCAATATAGATTATCGACCTTGAATACTTTAATAACCACTGACCTGTTCTGTTTGCTGATTTATAAATGATGAAGTTTTCTATCCATTTTTCCTTTTTGTCTGTCTTCTGAATTCAGATCAAATATAGAATCAATGGATACTTCACCGCATGTTGGATTATGATGCATTTTATTTTTGTCATTGTAACATGATTCAGTACCCTGTGTAAACCTCCTCTGTTTTTATAATGTTGAAAGGTGCTAATAGCATGCTCATTAGGAGTCATTAATGTATAAACATCCAGACCCTCCTTAAGGAAATTGTGTGGGTTAACGGGTTCTCATTTAAAGGACTCAGACATTTAAAGTTCTGATGCTCCTTTGTCTTGCAAAGCAGCTACACAAAAGGAGGATTGATGCCCAAGCTCCTCCTTGAAGACCCTATGGTCCAAATGGGGAGCTTTGAACTAGAGGGGTATCATTGGGTGGCCAAGACTGGAGACAGCAGCAGGCAATGGCACTACACACATGCTTACCTCAGTTTCCCTGGGAATCCACTAGTACGAAGGAGTATTGTCTTAGTGGCAAATGCAAACTCTTTTATTAATACAACGTGACAGTCTACAGATCGCTTGTAGTAAAAACAGTTCTCAAATCCCCAAAGTAAAACAAAGTTATAAAGCTGTAGCTCTTTAATCCCACTCAGAGGTCAGCTTTCCCCCGTCACCCACCTAAGAGTCATTAACCACACTGTCTCAGTTCCTTTGGCCCCTGTTCCAAGTCCCCACTCTCAAGGCCTTTTACCTGAGAGTTCCAAAACAAGTCTTCTCCCAAAGCCCCAAGTCAGATCTCCCATAAGAGCACTCTCCACAATGTTCCACTCAGCCAGACCTTCTTGCCTGTGAGTCTTACCCCTGCTCAAAGAATATTCTCTCCAGGGATAACCCCTTGTTCTGGGCTCATTCTCCTGTAGCCATCCACTCAGGCCTTCTGCAAGGGGGCTTCCAACAGTATTCCACTCATCTGGGGCTATCTGCCTGTTAGCCCTACCTTTGCTCCTGGGATCCACCCTCCAACATCAACCCTCTTGTTTTGGGCCCAGCTTCTTCTAATCAGGTGCTAGTTCTTCCCATTCTTCCTAAGGACCTCTTCTTTAACTCAGAAGGGGTTCCCCAGCTTTGGCCAGTCCTCACCACCAATGTCTAACTTTTGCTCTTCCAAATGGCTCTCAGTACCAGCTGTTCTCGCCTGCTGCTGCTTCTCTGTGGATTTCTTTTCTCCTCAGGCAACTCTCACCTGCCCTTTTATGCCTCTCTCAGGGTATATCTACACTGCTATGTCAGCTCAAGGTTAGTGCGACCAAGTCGGCTGACCCGTGTTAGGGAACCCTGGGCTTGAGGGTCTACTTTGTATTTTAACCCTACATTCAGAATTTTCTGACTCGTGCTTGAACCTAGGACCCTGGCATCCATGCTGCAGGGTGCAGACCCAAATCAAAGTAACCATATCCTAGAGTACTTAGCAACCCACTCCCCTCAAAATGTGACTGCTCTAGCCCTAGGAATGTGGTGCACTAAACTTTACTGCCTGCCCTGCATGTTACCAGGAAGCATTTCCCTTTGCAAAAGGCTTAATCAGTTCGCTTGTCATTGCAAACCCAGGAGGCTGTCTGATAGTGTGCTCGCAGATCAGTGATCAGAACATAATTGGTTAATGCTGACTTGAGCTGCTGCCATTTGCCAAGGAGGGTAGGGGTCTTCCATTTTCAACAGAGTGGATCGCAGATTGTTGGGATGGAGGACTAAGGCAGTTGTCCCATGGAATTGTGTGATACTTCTGTCTGAGTCCTGGGACCCAAGTCAAGCAGGACTGTGTCTACATGGAAAAGCAATAGGGACTAGATCCTGGGTCTTGGTTTGACTCAAGCTTGGACCCTCTAGCCCAGCAGGGTCCTGGGACCCTGGGTTAGCACAATTGCAGTGTAGGCACAAGCGGGGAGGGAGGGTTGGCTTGAGCCTGGGCTCAAGCACAGCTTACATTGCAGTGTAGACATGTCTTCAGGCAGCTCTGATTCATAGGGCATAGGTACCCTCTTATGAGCCCCATTGGGGCAGCTGATGCGTGCACCGATTTCTTCCTTAACAGGCCAAGTCTACCCTATGACAAGGGGTTTCCTAGATGTCAAATTCAGGGTCTGGAGCTAGAATAGAAAACTGGTTAAGACTATTTTATCCCCACCTCTGCTAAGGGAACAGGACTTGCATACATGTTGTTAATAGACATTTTCATAATGTAATTTGTTTAACTCTGCATCACCAATTTCTTCTTAAAGTAAGAAAATGACCTATGAGGCTCCCAAATCTGCTACAGCTTAACAAAAGGACACCATTATTTTAGGGCCAAATGATGATACCCTCTTCTGTCCCTCTGTGGAATGCTGGTGATGCAGTGGAAAAGTTATGGATACACCGCACAGGGGGCAGCCCATGAAGCGGCCAGCTATGGATATTCTGCCATCCCCATGTAGAGGATAGAAATGCAGAGCTGCGTGGTGTCTTTCTATGGAAATGTGGAATAAGGGCTAGGCAGCATGGTTGGGGCAGTTGACCAACCAGTGAGCAGAACAATAGGTCTAAGCCTATCTATATAAGTGACATACAAGAACTTCAGCTTTCCACCTCAGGCCATGGGAAGGCTTTGGGGAGGCCTACATTGGCAAACCTCTCATAAATCCTGTGCTCAAAGCCCACTTATTTGGCCCTAAAGAAGGCAAGGCTTTTCTTTCAGAAATGCATGTCTTCTCAACCCGCAATCAACTATGGGTTTAGACTCCCCTTTTGCATCCTCATCACCAATGGCTACAGGTACTTAGCTAATGAGCAAGAGTTGGGGGTAGATTTTTTGTTAAATGTTTTGCCCGTGTGAATTCTCTTTGTCACATTTGTGTGAAGTTGCACAACCATGCTGGGTTTATAGACCAGCTTGGCACTTTGACGGTTCATGCTCCCTCTCTGTAACCTTTAGCACATTGACAGCCTATGCCATCATGGCGCATGGAGTGGGAGCTTGAACAGAGGATGTTAACCCAGCCCTGCAGTAACATCATTGTGTACCTTCACATGAAGAGTACATCTGTATTGCAGCTAGGAGGTGTAATTCCCAGCTCGGGTATACATACATGAACGAGTTTTGTTCTAGCTATCATGTTAAAAAAAAGAAAAGAAAAATGGCAATGTAGCCATCACAGCTCTGACTAGCTTTCTGAATATATCCTTTGTGACTAGCCCAACCTACTACCTATGCTGCTGTGACCACACTGGTGGTATTTTTAGCATGCTAGTTTGATCAAAGCTAGGGTATGTCCATCTTCCTGAGCTGGGAATTACACCTCCCAGTTGCAGTGTAAATGTACCCCAGAAGATCAATGTGGGAGGCAGCTTGTGAAAAGGGGCTAAAGCGAGAAAAATGACTAAAAGAAATATTCATAGACAAAAAATAAGAGGCTGGGCTTTAATTACTTTTAATTAAATTAAAGGGAAGCTAATCCATGGGGAAAGCTGCTCATCGCTATTCATTTTACACCATACAGTTATACGATTATTTAGCCTGGAGTACAGTTGCAAGAGTAGATCGCACAGAAATAGCATTGCCTAGTCAAGCAACACTGATGGCAACATCTTGCTATGAAACCAGATCTTTCAGAATCTCAGTGGTTTCAGTTCACAGGGATGTGTGTGAAACCTACATACAAATATAGGGTCACCTTGGTTCACACACCTAAATTTGCTGTGAGTTTTGGGTGCAAATGAACGTGAGAAGTCAGCTTAAACCATCAGATTCTGCTTGATTTCCAGTCCAAACATAAGAGAGCTCCCAGTTGTGCATGATTTTTCCTCCCAAATTTACTAACTGCAGCCCAAGTCAGCTCCTTCATGAAATTCGAAACAAAGTTGGGTCTGATTTTGGGTTTCACTAAGAATGTTTCACTCAGTTCTTATTACAGTTTAAATATTCCTTTCTCCCACCCCACTTTGTCTGTTTTAAACACATTTAAATTGGATGATGCACAGTATAATTATCATGGATTATAGCTCTGTGAAGGAAGAAAAGGGGGCAAATATATCTCTTGGGTGCAATCCTGGCTCCTTCAAAACCAGTTGGAGTTTTACCATTGACTCCACTGGGCCAAGGTTTCTATCCTTGTGCAAAAGGGGGCAAGGGACACATTTGGAGCAAAATGAGCTTTTTCTGCTTTTGAATTGAAATTCCCTACTCAGAGTATCATAGAATCTCAGAGTTGGAAGGGACCTTAAAAGGTCATCTAGTCCAACCCCCTGCTCAAAGCAGGACCAATCCCCAATTTTTGCCCCAGATTCTTAAACAGCCCCCTCAAGGATTGAACTCACAACCCTGGGTTTAGCAGGCCAATGCTCAAACCACTGAGCTATCCCTCTCCGGGAGGGAGTAACCAGAATTGGATTGAAATTTGAATTCCATGTGGATGGGTGGCTGGCAGGATGAAGTTCACCCACCCCTAATCTAGGGGTGGGTGAACTGGTGTGCGAAGTCTTTCCAGTTTATGTATTAGAATAGTGGTTGCTGCCCATCCAGAACCACTATGTAGGAGATTTGGGCCACTGGATCCTCTTAGCCATATATTCTTTGCTTTCTTCCCTACCCCAGCCCACAATTTTTCTCACTATGCCTTTTTTTTTTAATCTGGCATGAAACCCTGCTCCCCTTCAATAGTGGCTTATGCACTCTGCACTGGAGTACATTTCTTTCATAGAGAACATAACTGATAAAGTTCTGCTTTAAATGTGAACCGATTCATGTTCTGAGTCTTTCTTAATAAGGATAGGAGAGATTCTCTGGTTCCTCCATCCTCCGGTATTATGAAATCTTTTAGTATTTGATGCCTCCTCTTAATGGAAGAGTGAATGTTATTTATGGTTTACTGGTGGATTTGTATTGGTTGGAGTATTTCTGGCAAGTAAAGGAGTGTTTCACACCCATTTCAGAGTGCAATGAAGCAGTAACTAATGTTTTTTTACAGATCAGCTAATGTCTACATGCAAGAGAGTAAGCAAACTTAATCGGTTTGTAGCAAATATTCATTGAGCACATATACAAAAATCCATAAATTTGCGCTTGATGGGGAAAATGCAATTCTTCTCCATAGTCAGGCATAATACAGTAATGTGCATATTGTATGGTACATTTTTTACTCTAAAAACTATTCTTCAACGGTTTTCTCCCTGGATGGAGCTAAAATATCCTGTAGTATGTGGTACCAGACAAACGAGACAAATTTATTTTTTCTTTGCTTAATTTAATCTGCTTTCCCTAGAAGGTATTAAATTTCATTTATACACAAAACAAATGGTGAAAGTAAGATCCCCTGTGTGTTTCCCTTAATGTACCACAGACTTATTAGATTTTCAGACCTTAGTAAAACAAAGGTTCACAACTGTGATTAGAAATCAATGCACATCTAATGATACACAATTTTTCCTATTTTTTTCAAGCAGGAATTAATTTTAGTTCCCTGCTAGAATGATGTTGGTTTTAGATTTCTTTTATAAAATATTTTGAATAGAAAATGTGTTATGAAACAATAATGACCCAGTAATAAAAATATGTTTTGTTTGATTCTCTAGTTATGTAACAAGATTGCCAGGATGTTACCAAACTGAAAATGTCTCATTAGCAAAACTGGAAAACTAACAAAAGCTTCAAATATCATCTTTGTTTCATCTTTGCACTGTGATGGGGCTTGTGAAGATGGCTAGTTTCCAAGAGACCTTTAAATAAAATATACATGAGTTAACAATCACTGTACAAATAGCAATTCTTGACCTGTGCTGTTCTCTGTATTGCAGGATTGCCCTCATTACGGGGATGGGGGCGGGGGAAAGACTGTATTGCAGATCTCTTGCAAAATCCATTAGTGCAGCATAACATTCTTAGCAGTCTCTACCATACATGGGTAAACTGTTCTTGCTAATTATATTTTTCACTGAACTTGCATATGTAAGAGACAGAGCCATCTAGATGAAAACTATAAACACATGAATGTCTAAAACACCAGTCCTATAAACTCTCATGCATGTGAATAGTTCCACTGAGTTTGATGGGACTGCTGATGTGTAAAGTTGTGTGTGTAAATCTGCAGGATCCAAAACCAGATGCAAAATAATGGGTAATTGCCTACCTAAATACCTGCCTACATTCACAGTGTACTATGAATATCCAATGTAGAAAGTACCTTTCAAAAATGAGGTCATGTCTGCATGTGGAAATAGATCACTAGTCTTTGCATGGAAGACAATAAAAAAGTCACAGCCCCTTCCAATAGCTTATATTCCAAAGGACTATTTCTGCAAGCCCTTATAACATGGGCCAATTCCTTAGTCATAGAAGTAAGGGTTTGCAGGATCAAGCCTTAAATTAAACAAAGGTCTTCTAAGGCTATTTTTCCTTCTCTTCTGTTCCATGCCAAAATAGACAAGAAAGGTTCAGATAAAGTAAGGACTTCTGGGGCCTGATCCAATGCCTGTTGTAGTCCATGGGAATCTTCCAATGGACTTCAATGGGAGCTAGATTAGGCTTCCAAAGAGAGAGGCTGGTGCATGGAATGTGTACTCTGCTAACCACAACTGTCCTAGGGTGAAATTCACCCTTATGAAGAGGGCTAATATCAGGTCTATGCCCCACTTAAATTCTACCTAATCCATCAAAATAGAACTCAAGTGGTGCTTGAAGACCTTGTGCTGGCTTTCTGCACTGGGGTAAATTTCACCCTTGACTGGATCTCGCCTTGCCATGTTCTAGATACTGTTATAAAAGGTGCCGCCAGGAATGCTATTAAAGCATCACAAGCTGTGGTTAGCTGGGAGTGAGCTCATTCCTTACATACTTCTGAGTATCTTTCCCAGCCCTGAAGAAGAGCTCTGTGTAGCTTGGAAGCTTCTTGTCTTTTTCACCAACAGACCTACCTTATCTCTCTGGGTACTGAGGCACACATTTCAAAAGTGGCCTCTAAGTTTGCTAGCTTAGCTTTACATACCCAGGTAGCTATGTAAATTGCTCTTTAGGGGAAGAATGTTTAGCAGTTTACCCCCATGCACCAGCCTTTGAACATTCCTCCCTCTTGGAAGCATTTAGATTCCCTGAACCTGTTTTTCCTGTCCTTACAATGCTCCGTCAATAATTCCAAGCTCTAAATATACTGTGTAATTTGTAAACGCTAGAACATTTCTAACTTGACTACCAGGAATTCTTCACAGCAGAGGCCCTGTTGTCCTAGGGAGCAATGTTAGACTTCTTTTATGTAACATTTCACCAATCAGAAAGTGGGTTTGAGGGAAAGATTAAAATTGAAAGGTATAATTATGGAATTGAGAATAGTTGTAGTTTGCAAGGCAGGGATATTCTGTGTAGCTCTGACATGTGGGTAGTTATAGATAGTTGGAATCTCTATACATATGAGTAGTAAAGATCTCAGGAGTTACCAGTCTGATTGTTTGTGTCAAGCAGATTAATGACAATTCTCTAGTTATATTCTTCCTGTCACTGATCCATCAGCCCTCACCGAGAGAGCGCCAATCACAACACATCAGATGCGTTTTTCTAGCCAGTCCTCCAACTACCTGCTGGCCAAGCTGTCAGTAGCACCGGACACCCGACTGACATAGCGCACAGCAGCCTAGAACTCCTGAGCAATCCACCAACCGCAGCCTCCCAAGCGGCTGGGATTATAGGCGCACGCCAGCACACCAGACCATATTCTTCCTATAACTTGATATATCACATTATTTACATTAATTATGTGAGATACAAACTGTGATGTTTCTGCCAAGCATACTTATCATACATTTATTACTTTGTGCATAACTACTTTACGTAATTAATATGGGATTATTTAAAATGGTTTTCATTTTATACAAACTCCATGCCAAAAAGTGTCCATCCAAGGACACCTTTGAAATACATTTAAAAGCACAAGAACATGGGATATACAGGGTAAATATTGACCAAACCTAGTAGTATACAAGCCACAGAGATCAGAGTATGGTTTAGTTCTTTGTTCAGCATTTTAGGACTAACCGTCTTGCTGTTTTTGCATAGTTGACATAACACTATTCACATCTTCTTCTGTCCATACTGCTCATTAACTAATTGCTGGTGTGGAACTTTTTTTTAACTTCAAACGTGGAACATAAAATATTACTGTAGCTGTTAAAATTCTACATACAGAAGAGGCTTGAGTGACTGCTAAAGAATACTAAAGGAACTACTCTGTCAGTACATATTTAAGATTCTAAAGAGAAAAGCAATGCTAAATTGGGCCACATACTTCAGTGTGTGTAAAGCCGAGGATTTGCACAATAGAAACAATTTGTAGACTCAATTTCATTCAGGAGATAATTTTTGTGGGGCAAGGAAGAGAATTTCATCAGCCAGTTGGCTGGCAAAACAGGAAGTGAACCTGGAAAGTTGAGCTGACAAGATACTCCATTAAGGAAAGTCTTGTTAATAGTTGATAATAAGGAAAATAGTAAAATAATTGTGCTGTCAAGCCCCATTGTCTTGGAGAATGAGGGCCTAATTCACTCTGGCAATATTCAGAAACTAACTAATCCTTTTCATTACCAGATACATTCACAACTCATGATCTACATTCTTTCATCATTGATTTTACAGTTCAATCAGACTATTTCTATCTATTTTATATCAACCAGACGAAATCCAAAGAAACCGAGTACCTAGTACTCTGAAGCATTCCTTCCTTTCTCAGGTTATCGTGCGTTTCATATGGAGATTTTATAGCATGTAGAGGGAGCACTTTTTTCCTCCTCCTGCTCTCCACATGGAAGTAAGTCATGACTGATGGTCTCTGGAAATAAAATAGAATAACCCAGATTTAATATAAGCAGAAAAAACCTTGCATGCTGTGTGAGCACACCACGTTCCCTGGCAATCTGTACTTTCTAGAAAGACAAATACAGCTATTTTTAGATGTCACTGCAATTTTTTTACTTAGGTATATTATTTTAAAAAGGATACATTCACTTTTCATGTTTTGAAGCTTCCACTTGGAAATAGAACTGCAGAATTAAAAAGACCCTATATTGTTTATAGCATTTTTATATTCCAACTTTTTTCAATTTAATACTGGTATGGTTAATATTTAATCAGTAGGACGATTTTCAGTTTATTGCTAATAACATGTAGGCTCTTAAATCAAACCAAACAATTGCAAATTGAATTATTCCCCCACCTCTGGTTTTAACTGTTCATCTCATGAATCTGAAATGCAGTGTATGGTTTAATTAATTATGAAGGATGTGCCAGTCCTGAACAGTTCAAAAAAATTCATCCAAGATTTGTCATTAACCAGTTAAAGATGTTCAAGCCATAAACAAAGTTTATGAATAATTCATCTGAAAATCTAGAGTATGAACTGATGATGAATAATCATGAACTTATCTGGAATTCATTAATACCTTATGAATATTTATGATCAGTTAATACCCCTATGTGTTTCATGATTCCCCGGGAAAAAAAATTACCTGTGTGCATCTAGACTTGTGAAGGAGAGGGGGGAAAAAAGGCCTCGGGGAACAACAGTATCAAAAATACATACTTGCAAAAGGAAATGCTGAAAGAAACTGGGTCAGCAAAGATTTTTAAGTACTTCCAGAATATCTTAAAAGTGACAGACAGGTCAGCAAGCACAGAACACTTAATTCCTTTGATGTGTGCACATGAAAAGTAAAATATAAATGCACTAAAAAGCCCTATTAATTTTACAGGTACATAATATTCTAGTCTAATAGTAATAATGCCTGGCATTTGTTCAGAGGTTTAAAATATTAATTGGGTGATCTATCATCAAACTATATTAATTTGCAGTGGGCATCTGAACATTCAGAATGATATTGGTGTACTTTACTTCCCACATACGTTACACATCAGCTCTGGGATTGTCATCAGCAGTCCCCCGGCCCGTCCCCCCCAGGATAGAAAACTGAATTTCTAGCAGCCGAATTACTTTGATCAGTAATATATTTGATGTCATTTCATTGTTTGCAATATTTAGTCATTCACAAATTAGACTGGCTGGTTCTGGTTCATGTTATTTGTTCATTAACAACCCCCTTCAATGCTATTCAGTATACACATTTTTCTACAGAGTTTTCTTGGAAAATATTTTAAATGTCTCATAAAGAATCCTACTACTTTTCCTGTTTGCTACACCTCATCCAACCACATATAAATATCTAAATCTCTTTATCAGCTTTAAAGGATTGTAGAATTTGTTTAATTTTTGCGTGTCTTCTGACTGTTTCTATATTAAAGTAAAATTTTAAAGACAAAGGATAGTGGCTCAAACAGATGCGAGAGTGAAGTGTTTCCTCAGTAAAAATCAAAACTATGGCTTTATGTATTATGTTTGGTGAAATATTTAGATACACATGTTAAAAAAATGTAATCATACCCCTCTATGGCTATCTTTAAGCAATTCTGTCTTACTTTAGCTTTTATGCAGAACTCAATCTCCCTACATCTTGTCTATACCAGGGCCTTGTCCCAATTCTAGCTACTGGTGGCCAGCCACTGCTGTGGCTGTGCTGGTCTGGCATAGATCCTGTAGTATACAAATTAAATATTTCTCAACCTTATTGAATGCAAATTGCATACTTAAAATTGCAAGTTTTGTGGCATATATTACATGTCCTGCTCCTGAGCAATGGAATCATTTCTTTAAGAAACCTCCAATTTATCACAGCATAGTAAATATTGACTTTTTAAATAAGTTACTCCACCACAACTTCTGAGAATCTAAGAAACAGTTTTTTTCCCCTTGTTCTTTCTCACTGTTGCGAAATGTGAACTTTTTAATGGCAACCGGGTTAATTATCAAATTATTACATGCAGACCCATAGGCTAGAAGAGGTAAACTCTGATTTGCACCAGTGCAGTTTACTGTTGTATCAAAGTGGAGTGTTGCACTATTGCAAATGATAGTATATCCTGTCTACCCTGCAAGGATCTGCACATAATAATATGTCCCCTATAATTTATCACTTCCTTGCTGTTTCACGCTAAAATAAAATAAGTTATTTAGGACAGAGCCCTCATCCTTTATGTATTTCTACACAGAGCCTAGCACACCTTTGGGTTGCTGTAAAATAATAGTACATTTAAAATATCATTTACTTTGAACAATGTTCATCTGGCATCAGTGCCCTTGTGCTGCCCCTTCAGCGAGATAAATACCCCAATTTATCTGGAACCAAATTAGCAGTCTAGTAGGCCAACATGTAAGGGAAGTGGAGGCAGAAAGTTTCTGGAATCATGGAGCAGCCAGGCAAGTACAGCTGGAGTTAGGACCAGCTGATGGGCTCTGAGAGGATATGCGGCTCAGTGACTAGTGTATGGGGAGTGGTCCGGCTGGCTTGCCGTAGAGACCAATGGCTGTCTGGCAAGAAGCCAGAATGGACAGAGGTCTGTCAGTGAGGAAGCCATTGAATATTTTTTTCCTCCCACTCTGGTTCACCACAATCTGTTAAAACTGGACTATTCCTCCTCATCTTCCAGCATGGAGGGGCTCCTGGTTTTTAACTGAATCAAATGTATTTATTTATTTAAACTTGTCTGAATGTTCTCAAGGGACTGCCAGAAGGTGGAGCAGCTCAGAGAACTTACTGCTTTTCAAACATCGCTCGAAGAAGCAGGAGTTTCCCCTAGACCAGAGGTTCTCAAACTGTGGTCTGTGAACCATCAGTGGTCCGTGAGCTCCATTCAGGTGGTCCCCAGATAGTTCCCTCCAAGGTGCACGCCTGGGCGGCTGCACACAAGAGAATGAAGGGCAACCCACCTAATTAATGGAGCCACACAGGTGTGGCTCCACTAATTAGCTGCCTGAACCCTGGAGAAGACGCATATGTAAGGTGAAGTGGTGGCCTTGGGGAGTAGGTGGGAGAGGGCAGTGCGGCGAGAAGAGGAGGTGGGGGAATTTGGGATGTGCAGGGCTGCGGCGGCCAGAGAAAGAGGTGACTTTCCCCAGCTCCAGGTCTGTGGCTGCCGGGGAGAGAGAGTCCTCCTTCCAAGCCTCAGCTCTGTGGCTGCTGTGGTGAGGGAGAGAACCCCCTCCTTCCCAGCACCAGCTCGGGGCCTGCTACAGCAGGGGAGAGAGGGAGAGACCCCTCTTTCCCAGCCCCAGCTTGGGGGGTGCTGTGGCAGGGGAGAGAGGGCACATCCATTGCATTAGAAAGGTAAGACTACTGATATTAAAATGAGTTGTGTGCTTTTATTTGTAGAACAAAAAAGTTTATTACTACATTTTTTTTATATAGCGCTTTTATCCAAAGCACTTTACAATAGTTGGCTAACAGTACAAACAACAATTGGAAAGATCATTAAGTGGTCTTCCATGACCCTCAGCAATTTTCAAGAGGTCCGCAGAAAAAAATAGTTTGTCCTAGACCTCTCCTCTCTCTCTTTCAAGATAAGAGCTGTGGCTGTTACTGTTTTGTTTTTCTCCCTCACCTCAGTGTCCCCTTGGCAGGGAGGGGATCTCTGGAGAAAAGGAATCTTCAGGAAATGGCTACTTGAGGAGAAATCACAGCAATGTGAGAGGCCCCGTGAAGGTCAAAGGGGCTCCTGCATGCAGCCCATCTGCACAATGATGTACTGCCTCCCCCCACTCTACACCGTTGTGGCAGGCTGGTCTTAAGCTCTTTGGAGAAGGAATTTAACAGCATGAGCTGGCTTTGCAGATAGCCCTAGTTTCTCGGTGCTCGAGGCCCTTCACGTGTGCAGCTTGGTCTAACTTCCCTTTTTATTGAGCCTGACAACAGCTTTCATCCGAGCGACATTGCTCAGAGCTTCTAGTTGCTTACCCCATCAGCCTGCCAGTTCCAATAAATGATCCAAAAGACACAGGTCCTGCACTAAAATGTCAACAGTAAGGG
This sequence comes from Chelydra serpentina, assembly GCA_037349315.1. Classification (NCBI taxonomy): domain Eukaryota; kingdom Metazoa; phylum Chordata; order Testudines; family Chelydridae; genus Chelydra; species Chelydra serpentina. Next base: position 27,984,386 of record JBAIAC010000048.1, read on the forward strand.
AGGAAAATACCCTGTGTTGTTGCATGACTGTAAAACCATTTCAGCAAAGCTTTAAAGGTCACAAAGCATTACTGCATGAGGGAGGGGCTTTGAGCATGAGTGTGAATGCTCAGCTTTGCTTTTCTCTTCACTCCTCCCGCCCCGGTCGTTATCGTCCCTTGCCTCCATAAATATTTATAAATAAATAAATAAGGCGTTCTCATGTCTCCAAGAGGCTGGTCAAATGTATGGATGGCTAAATGCATTTTACCTTTTATCCTTATGGTTATGTGGCTGCCACAGTGTTAAAGAGACAAGGTGGGTGAGGTAATATCTTTTATTTGACCAACTTCTGTTGGTGAGAGAGAGAATCTTTCTAGCTTACACAGAGCTCTTCTTCAGGTCTGGGAAACTTACTCAGTATCACAGCTAAATACAAGATGGAACAGATTGGTTAGCATAAGTAGTTAACCCATATTTCAAGGGGTCATTCAAGGTGAAGTGGCCTGTTAATGCTTCTCCACTCATAGGGAGGAATTGGGGGGGGGAGGGGAGGGGACTTATTGGGTTATAGATTTGCTAATTACAACAATAGGCCTGCCATTAGATGCTTTCACTTCAGTGAATTAGAATACTCTTGGAGAATCAAATACACAATCTTTTTCAAGGTACGCTACCTACTGTAAACCATGCATATTATTGTATTCACTTGGACTGAGAAGCAGTATACCCCTGCATCTCCTTTGTCCTCAGAGGATCGGCTGTAGCCAAGGTGCCCCTGAACAAGGCCGACAGCACCATCAGGCAGTTGGTGAGGAAATGGCTCTACCTTCCCCAGAGGGCCAGCACTGATGACATCTACATTTCCCACAGGCAGGACGGTGCCAACGTACCTGGGATGGGCGACCTGTGCTATGTGGTGGTGATCACCCACGCCTTCCGCCTCCTGACATGCCTGGACCCGATGGTGAGGAGCATCGCGGAGGAAGCCATATGGGACATGATCAGGAAATGCATTGCCGGGGCCCCCTCCGAGCAGGACGTTGTCACTTACCTCAGCAGCTCCCTGGAAGCTGAGTTCAGGGGAGAGGTGGGGAGACCTGTCCTCTCTCTGGTCCCGTGCCAACGCCTTGAGACACCTAGAAAAGAGGATCGGCTGCTACTGGAAGTGGTGTGAGGAGCCCTGGGAGCTGAGAATACTGGTGCTGTGCATAAGGACCCCGGACCACACCATCGTCACCCCAACTGCCAGAACGATGCTGGAAAGGACTCTGAAAGATGCCATTCGCTGTCACTACACCGAGAACCTCAAGCGGAAGCTGGACCAGAGCAAGGTGTTTGAGGTGTCCAGCAAGTGGGATGCCAGCAACCACTTCCTTCCCAGGGGAGCTTCACCAGGTTCGCCGATTGGTGGTTCGTCCACCGGGTCCGACTCAATTGCGTTCCCCTCAATGGAGCCATCCGCCACGGCAACCGGGACAAGCGCTGAAGGAAGTGCGGCTACGCCAACGAAACCCTGCCCCACGTTCTGTGTGGATGCAAACACCGCTCTGGAGCCTGGTGGCACCGCCACAATGCCATCCTGAACTGGCTGGTGAAAGCCATCCTGCCGTCCCTGGGGAAGATCACCGTCGACTCTGCCATCCCCGGAATGGACAGCCGACTGCGACCCGACATCATTGTGACCGACGCAGAAAAGAAGAAGGTTCTCATGGTAGACGTCGCTGTGCCATTTGAAAACAGGTCACCCGCCTTCCACGAGGCCTGAGCACGGAAGGTGTTGAAGTACACCCCGCTGGCCAACACCCTGAGAGCCCAGGGCTACGAGGTCTAGATCCATGCCCTGATCATGGGAGCCCTGGGTACATGAAACCCCCCACAACAAACTGGTACTGAGAGCGTGCAGAGTTGGTCGATGCTACGCCTGGCTCAGGAGACAGCTCATGGTGTCCGACACCATCAGGTGGTCCAGAGACAGCTACACGGAACACATCACAGGACACCGCCAGTACCAGGTCGAGTAACCAAGACCTCCGACCAGGGAAATAACCCACTTCCTTCCCTGATGAACCGAGGGACCCCACCCATGTACTTATTCTCTACACCACTACTGACTTGGGCTCTTAAAACATTCCATGGGTGGCGTACCGGAGTCTACTTATCCACTGATGTTTTTAAAAACTCCTGCACCCTAATCTGGATCTATGCTGGTTATGTGATATGTATGTACCTTGTGAATCTTGTAACCGATACTTGCAATCCCCCATAACCCAAGCCGGACCCCAGATGTACAGTACCTTCCCTCCTAACTTGTGTAAATTTGATTTGAAGCATTAACTTTAATAAATTGTTTCAGGGCAAACAGAAGTATGTCTGTATGTCTTTTTGCATTTAGTGAAATACCCTTTATTTAATCAAATGTTTAGAAAGATAACAAGGTTTAAGGGATTTCATCCAAGTTATGAAATTCTAAACTCAGTTCCAAGCAACTAACTACTCTGCCAAATGCATCAGACCATATTATCAGCAATAAATGCAATGAATATTAAAAAGAGAGCTTGTTTTCAAAGCAATCTGAAATAAGTTCATCAGTTAAAAAAAATGTCTCCAAACTATCTGAAACACATTCCTGAGGTGGGAAAATACCTCATTGCCTTGGAAGTAAATGGAACGTAAGGAAATTTTGTTTTATTGCTGTAGCTAATGCCCCTATGGTTTATTCAGGAGTGGACATATCCAAAATGCTTGGAAAGCACCTGGGCTTATCTGGTAAATACCCTATGGTGTCCTGTTTTGAGGTTGTTGTTTTTCCCCCTCTTGTTCAATGGACCAGTGACCAGTTCAAGAAATTATACCTTCTAAATCACCAAGGCAACATAAATTGTTTAAATACAAACCAATAGCATTAAAAATGTTAGATGGCTCTCGATATTTGCTATGGTCACCAGGATGCTAACTGCCAGTTGCAAAACTTGATTTCATATTCAGCCTTGACTGCATCAATGGCTCTTCAGCCGTACTGACATGCCTCTGACCCACCTCACAGTTCACTTTTTACTTTGTCCACAGTCATGGGCAACAGCCAGGGTTAAATTGTGGTAACTCTCTTCCTCCTCAAGCACTCCCAAGGTTTTATTTTCTCATCACAAACCAACCAGCATGAACTATTGTTGTACAACTCCCAACAATGGCAAGGCAGCTAATGTGCTGTGAAGACAGCTTGTTACCCAAATCACAGTTGTCTCACCGTTACCTCTGGTGCTCCACCTCCTACCATATGTTTGCTGAAGCCATCTTGTAGTTAGATCGCAAACTTGTTGGGGGTAGGGACCATCTCTTTGTTATATCAGTGTACAGTGCCCAGCACAATGGGGCCTCAATCTTTTGAGGCCTCTAGGTGCTATCACAATAAGTACATAATAAATAGATTGTAATAAAACTGTTGCCAAAACAAAAATACCCAGCTCTATTAACCTCCGCCCACCCCCTAAAAACTAAGGAGACATATAGGAAGAAAGAAGAGAAAGCATGTGCTTGTCAGAATTGGTAGTATACAAGTATATTAGCTGAGCTGTAGGATAGCAAGAACTGCCACTGAGCAAGTGGTTAAATTAAACCATAAGTGTATAATGAATGAGTCACCTAAATGTAAACCTTTTGATAGTCATTTATTTCTGAGTGTGGTATTATGTTATCTGGAGCTGAATGCCACGGAAAAGGTCTAGAGATATTGAACCAAATTCTCCCTCCTCACTGACACATTGAATTCAGTGCAATTGCTTTTGAGTACAGTATCTAATAGGAGAATGCATTTTGTGTCTTGGTTTCTGATATCTTCTCGTACTGCTTGTGTTTATTTTGAAAGGGCACTTCTCTCCAATAGATATAGTGGTAGACTGGTTGGGTCAGAGGACAAAATGTTGTTGTAAAAGCACAAGACCCATCAGACAGACATTGTAAGAGCATAACCTGAATAATACATTTAAATTCTTATATCATTAATTAACAAACTAATAAAAACGGCTATACATAGAAAAGCTGACGTGCTCTGCTTTTTGTTATGAATGAGTGGAATTCTATTTTCGGGAAATGCCTGCAATGTTTGTTTGAGACCATTCTAAGACCTGGAAGAATCCCTGAATGCTAATTTGTTTTGATTGGTTACATGGTCACTTTTCTGACTTTCTCTGACTGATGGGCTCTTGCTGAGGTTGGTATGGAGATCCACTCTACCCTTTTGATGTCTCCCCAAGGATGCTAGAGGATGTGGAAGTAAATGGCTGATGTCACTATTCAGGGCAACTGCACCTGTATTTCCCCTCTATGATCCAGCAAGGGCCCCTATTCTCGGGCTTCCAGCTTCCCATCCATTGCTTTTCTTGGGTGAAGAGCCATGCCTCACTGTCCTCTGACTGGGGTATTTCCAGGCTGCACAGTTCCCTGTCTTCATTGTTATTCCCAGCAGACACAGACTGCCCAAGGACACCTGCTTGCTTTTTCTTCAGAGATGGTTAACAGTATGACCGCCCACAGTTATAGATACCACACAGCTCTTTCTAGGCAAGCCTTTTTTTATTCTAAGGATAAAAACATGTCCGAGAAAGCATTAAAAATGTAAGACCTACACACACACTAATAAGCTTACGAGACGTAACCCTCTCTCCCCCCACACACACACTCTGATAAGAGCTCCGGTTGGTGATTACTCCTTTCAGTCATTCCCACAGCATTGGAGCCCACCTTGACCAGAAGTCCTGTCTATTCACTGAATAGAAAGGAGGCCCTGCACCAGTTTAAAACCAGGCTATTTATCCATTCTTTGTCGATTGGTTCCTGGAGAATCCAGTTTGAACTAGTATTTGCAAACCTCTCCAAGGGTGGTGTTTCTCTAGAGATGTGACAACCTGAGTGAATTTCCCTCTGCTGTTCTCCTATTTACCCTTCCCATGGAAATACATACAATCCCTCAATAACACATAGAAAATCACATTTTCAATACAATGGACACCAAAGATATTAAACTCAGTTCAATAAGGTTTAACTCAATTTAGTAAAGTTTGTCCAGGATATTACAGGATACTGTCACAGCTGGCAAAAGCAATCTCTCTGTATTAACGAGGGAAGATGTCAAGAAAAAAGATAAGGCAGCGACCTCCTTAAAGTTCTGGATTTTCTGTCTGGAAAGAACTTATACCCTTAATCTGATGTCTTGCCATTACTCTATGCATCTATTTATTGAAGTCTAATGCTAATGTAATTCTCAATACACTGATTACCAGGACGAGGAGAGTAAAGCAGTCTGCTGGGGTGGGGTAGAACTGAAAGCTATTTTGCATTATAGCTTCCATCTTGAGCGAGGATACTAAGGTGGTATTAAGTAGATTGCCATCAAGAGTCATCAATCTCGATGGTCCTCCATTCAAATGGGACTACTTTAGGACAATCAGCTGGCTGCAATCCAAGGAGCCATTTTTCTCCGTGGAGCTGAGCTAAACAAAAAGTCACCAGACAGGGTTTTTGAAACTGTGCAGGAGATCACCTGATAAAGGAGGCCAGATCGCTATTTAAGGGATGCATCTTCCTGCCCTGGGGCTGTCTCTCCAGCCAGACATCAGCAGACAACAGGAAGACTAAGCGGGAGGAGTGCAGTGCAGGAAGGTGCTAGAAATCTGAAAGAACACCATCAAAACCCAAAAAGCTCTTGGAGGAAGAGGATTTATGTGCAGATGTTTTATTTTTCCATACATCTAACTCGTGTGCTTTGTCTATGAGCAGTGTGTGTCTGGTTTAGATGTTCCTTTGTAGAGTCTGTATGTCCCCTCTAATCTTGAGGTCCCCAAATAGTTAACAGTAAACCAGAATACCCATGAGGGTGGCGCTCTGGGCAGAGCATGCTTAAGATAGTGGAGAGACTTGGGAGTCAGCACTGGTCTTTGTGCTAGGGCAGCTGGACAGTGGGATCCCACACCCCAAAAAGGAGATACTAATCGGGATTTGTATTCCAGAAGTGTGCCAGAGAGGTTGGACTTGTGTCTGGACATTGCTCAGTACCAGTAGGCTTAAAAGCAAGTGGGATCCAAGAGTTGGGTCTAATACTGCAGACGGGCGACTATCCACAATGGGAGCTCAGTCAGGGCTGTAACAGATGCCATTAACAAAAGGTGGTGGGTATCAACAGAGTTGCAGTCCCTGGCAGGAGTGAAGAGGATAGTTCCTGAGTAACTTCATTTCTTTTTAGATAGAGGGTAAGAGATGCTGACTTTCAGGAAGTTACTCTTCTACCCCATAGAAAGGTCTCACAAGTGGATTATCACAAGATTCTATCTTTTCCCCTTTCCTATTTGATACGTTTAAGACTGTTTAGGAGGATTACAGAGAAGGCTTGAGTTAGTCTCTAATATAAACACACAACCTTTGTTTCCTTCTCATTTGATCCTACTGAGGCAGAGACTGGGGGCTTTTACATATGCTAGCAGGTTGTGGCTCAGTCTGGATGAGACAAAGGGAATGTTAATAGAAATAGCTGTGTTTATTTCAGTATCCTGACTAAGGGTCATTTCTGACACAGGCTTACACTTCAGAAGTTCTGCTTGATCTTGGGCTGTACTTATTGTTCAGATTTGGGTGGAGTAAATAGCACATTTTCCCTCTGAAATTGACAAGGGGTGTCTGTGTGAGAGGGAGAGACACCATTTCATTTGGATGAGGACCTTATGTTTGTCACTTTGACATTCAACAACTGTAATGTCGCCTGGGACTGGATTGTGCAGCCTTCCTGAAGTTGAAGTTTTGCATGATGTATTTGCTTGCTTCTTAATTGGTACTGTGACAAAGTTCCTCCTCTACCTCGGTGGGTCCTGTGCTTATTGGCAGATTTTTGTTTGCCTCAGAGATCTTCCCCTCTGGTAGAACCCACAGTCCAGATCAACTCCTCTTGTGGGAGTTGGGAGGTTTGGGGGGAACCCGGGCCCACCCTCTACTCTGGGTTCCAGCCCAGGGCCCTGTGGACTGCAGCTGTTTAGAGTGCCTCCTGGAACAACTGCACGACAGCTACAACTCCCTGGTCTACTTCCCCATGGACTCCTCCCAACACCTTCTTTATCCTCACCACAGGATCTTCCAGCAGTACGTCCTCTTACTCTCAGCTCCTAGTGCCTCTTGCTCCTAGCTCCTGACATGCGCCCCTCACTGACTCACTGGGAGCTTTTGACTAGTTTCAGCCAGCCCCTGATTGGCTGCAGGTGTCTCAATCAACCTCCCTGCCTTCTGGAAAGTTCTTAATTGGTCCCAGGTGTCTTAATTGACCTGGAGCAGCTTCCATTTACTTATTCTGGTACCATGGATTTGTTTAGCCTGGGGCTACTATCTCTATCTCCCACTACTTTCCTATAGCCATCTGGCCAGGAGGGAGGTAGAGGGCTGCTGCTCCTGCTCCCGCTGCTGTTGCTAGGCCCTGGGCCCTCCCAGCTGCTGTTTGCTGTTGCTGCTCCAGCTACTCCCCTGGCTGAGCCAGACATCCCTCCCACTACTCTACTCTCTGGTTGCTGGCTGGCTGGCAGCTGAACCCCCCCCCCCCCAACACCTTGGTCACTGCTACTCCTGCTACTGCAGCAGCCCCTTGTGGGGGAGAGGGCCCGCTGGCCCTCACCCCAGAGGAGGGGTGTGAGGGACCCCTGCTCCAGCCGCTGCTGCGACCACCACCACCATCTGTGAGGGGTACTGCCTGGCCATCGGACCACCGCCTGGAGTTGCTGCTGCTGCCCTATTTGCTGCCAGGAAGCTGCTGGAACCCAGAGGAGGAAGAACCAGGAAGACCATTGGCTGCTGAAGGAGCGTGCAGTGTTTCTGCAGACCACCATGGAGGGGGCCTTCAAGAACTGAGTATTTTTTTGAACTGTGCTCTAGTGGTGGTGGTATTGACTGTGTTTGTAGGGGCACAGGGGGTGTGGCACCGAGCCTGCCCCCTGGTCCATCTGTGCCCCTCCCGGCCCCCACCACCACCGCTGCCCCCTCCACCACCACCACCTCTGCTGGCTGCCCATCGTCTGCCCTGTTTCCTGCCTCTGGACGCAGCCGCTTGCCTGGCTAGCGGAGCCCATTTCCACCTTTTGGGCCTGCAGCAGCAGCCAGCCCACTTATTGACTTTGCACGAGCGCACGTGGGTGCACGTGCCCCCTCCCCATACCCCTTGGACTGACCCTCTCCCCCCAGCAGCACGTCCCTTGCTTTGCCCCTAGCTACCAGCCCCATTTCCCCTTGCAGCTATCTGGCCCCCTCTCCTTTTTTGGTCCCAGCCCCTTGCTAGTTTCAGTTTTGCCCGCCCCGCCCCTCTCCCTCTGCAGCCTTGTTTGTTTGCCCTGCCCTAGCCCTGAAACTAGTCCCTTGGTTTTCTGCCCCATTCCCAGTTGGTTGTCTCCCTCCCCCTGAAGCTCCGTTTGCCCTGATTAGCCCCCCGCTTTCATGCACCCATGCCCCCTCCCATGCGCTTGTGCCCCTCCTCTGTTTGAGTTTGACCCTATCTCACTGCACCCCCATGCTGTTATATCATACCCTCCCCTAGTGCAACAAGAGGAGCCAGATTTCCCATCTTAAGTCGGTGACTGAACCCTACCCTCGCACTAGTCCGAAATAACCCTGAACCCAGTCCCCACTTTTAGTGCCCTCCTCCCCTGCCAGCAGCCTTCTTACGAGTGTTTGGAATTTCATTTGTTCCTCTTCCTTATTGTACAAGCAACTTTTCCAACACAGGGCATTTCCTGAAGGAATTAATTCTCAGCTATACTAAATGGCCCTCTAGCAATCAGCTCTTCCAACCTGTCATTAATCCGTGGGAAAGGCCCTGTGTCTCATGTTGTGGTTTAAACAATATTAATCCTCCTTTTCGTGATCAACTGCTGCTCATCCTGAGTTTTGTTTTGCCTCAAAACTGGCTTTCCCAAAGAAGTACATCTTTCTGTGCGCTTGTAGATAGTGTCTAATTAACTGTGAAAAATCAGCCTCTTTAGCTCATGAAATGAGTGATCACACTGTCAGCATGAGGAATCAGAGTGAAGTCTTGTTTAATATTGAAGCAGAAGCTGCCTTCTGCTAGATTCATATCATTGCAACATATGGTGGAGTGACAGAAAGAATTGCCAGATATAATATATTTTGCCATATTTCTTAAGCAACAATATTGTGAGAAGAAAGATGGAAAATGAAAAAAATGAGTGGAAGCCAGAAGATTGTCTTGCAAAAAAGATTATTTATAGACAAAATTTCATATTTACTATAATATACTTTCTTCCTCTAATAGCTGCTGAAATATTGTACTAATTTTAGCCTGTATATGAGATTCATAGTTTGTACCCCATCTCCAGCATAACACTTAACTGAACAGCCCACTCGTAGAACATTTTTCGATTTAACTTGAGTGTAGGATTGATGGAATTTGAGAGGCGCTCATACAGGACATTTCACGCTGCCAGAAGGCTTGTCTGCTGTTTGAATTAGAACTACTTATACACAATACTGTAGGCTAGGGTGACCAGACAGCAAGTGTGGAAAAATTGGGACAGGGGGTGGGGGGGTAATAGGAGCCTATATAAGAAAAAGACCCCAAAATTGGAACTGTCCCTATAAAATCGGGACATCTGGTCACCCTACTGTAGGCACAGTGTTTCCGAGCATGAAATAATCATTTGTTTAGTAAACAAGAGTAACTCTTCTCTTTGAATTTGTTGTTCTGTACAGAACTTTGGGCACTCTAGAAATGCCTAGATAGGAAGCAGTGTGATATCCAAGGGAAAAATCTTAACAAACCATTTTTCTCAAACTGGAATGCCAGATCCAAAAGTTCAGATTTACACTCAAATCCAAAACTTGCAAGTTGGTTATATTACTGTAATGGGCCAAGCTAAAACACTGGTATAGTCCAGATTACTCTTTTCAGAAATTTGGATTAGGAATCAAATCCAGATCTGAACTCTGTGGCTGAGGCCAGTTTCTTACCTGATGCAGTGCAAAGCAAACACCACATTTTGTATAAACACATTTTGTAGGTGGAATATAATATAACTGTTTCAGTGAAGATGTGTGCTTGATGATGTATGTATAAATAAACTTTTATCGGAAGCAAATATCAGAATGGTACACTGGTCTAAGTACCCAGACAAGCTGATACATTTAATTTACACTAGAAATTCTAATATAATAATTGATTTGGGCATCCCTATTATTATTATATAAATATGAACATTACACCTACATCCGTAAAACAATACACTTCCCAAATCAGACAGGAAAATAAGTCAAATTTCCATCCTACAAGAACTAAGCAATTAATATATCACACCCTTTAATTAAGATATGCCCACTTGTGCACAGAATAGCTCTGCAGGCTGTTTTGCTATTCCTCAGAGGAATGGGGTGCTGCTCAGACCCTGAGGTAAACATAAAGCCAGAATTCACCTAGGAAATGGGATCAACTTTTTAACATAAGCCAATCTGGTTTCCTTATAATGTGTCTTGTGAAGATCATTCTTTCTTAGAAACTTCTCAGAATTCCTTCTGTAGCCTTCTAATTGCCGCCTCCACAAACTCCTACTTTCCCAGTTCCACCTCTTGGGCTTTACAGAAACTAATTATTGATACAATGTGATGAAGTCTGGAAAGCACTGGCAAAAATTACACCAAAGTGGGGGACTCCATGGGAAATTCATAATATGTGACAAGGGCAACACTGGGGATGAGGGCGTTTATTTGTATAACAAGCAGAAGTTTTTAAAATGTCACAGTTTTATGAAGCCCAGCCCAGGATTACTTCCCCCTCCCTCAGCTTTGTTTGTCAGAAACCAAATGCTAATGTTCGGCTTTAGAGAGGTTATTCAGGATTAGTTTCACTTTATACAACTCAAATTGTACCTGTGCGTATGGTTATGGACTGATGATAAAGCTTACTTGCATTCATTACGTACTGTTATAAGTCTCTCAGCAGGAATAATGATACTGTTGCCTTCTAGCAACAGTAATACAAGTAATGCTTAATCTTTCCCTGTGCGATAGGGTAAGTTCAGCCTGAGGCTAGGCTTCCACTGAAAGTTATGCTTTGAGAAGATTCTACATTTGTAATGCAGAAAAAGTAGGGCTGCAGAACATTTTTTAACTACTTCCCAGTAACTTGCCTGAGTTAACAGGTTGAAGGTTCCCTGCTAAAAAGAGTGGCAGAAAAAGATCTAGCTGCTTTGTGCAGCTGAGAAAGATGAAGATGACCATGTTTAGAGCAATGCCCACTACGGTCGACTGGTGCTTAAAAGGGGTATGAATTATTACATTTATTTCATACTCTTCTGTGAGGCTGTCTGAATCCAGCTCTCTGGTAATGTAAAGTTGCCTGTCTCTCTGAGTAGGAGACAGTGGCTCCTTGAAATAGAGCCTTCTCTAAAGCTTATGGAAAGGCCCAATAAAAATTAGTAGAGACTGATAAACTTTCTAGAAGACATTTAAACCAACATATAGAACTCTAGAATTTCTATGGCAGGGATATAATTCTCTAGTACATTCTATGAGTCTAGAGGTAGACTACCATTCTCTATTATATTCTGTAGGTTTTAAAAGTAATTTCTATAGGTTTAATATTTATTAAATTTGATAGGGCTTATCTATAAGGGAAGAGAGGACAATGTTACAATACAATTGTGTTCTGCCTTTTCTGTTAGCATGGCAGTAGCCACATCCATTCTTTCTCTAGAATAGCCTTGTGTTATAGCCACTCATTAACAACTCCCATCTTGCATGAGATAACACTTCTAGAGAAGAGAGAATAGTTGTTGTTGTTCAATATGATTCTATTCAGGTTATTTTGACCATGCCTATTATTGTGTCTTGAACTAGCATTGTGTCTGAGTACCTGAGGGTTCAGCCTAGGTTCTGGTGTTCTGAAGAATCAATATTTGCCTATGTAAGAGACAGAAAGGTGGGATTTAACTAGATAAAATTCTTCAGGAAAGCCCAGAGGTTACTCAGAAAGCCCAGGACTATTCTCATGCATGGCTTAAATCTTATAAACTATGCAAGAGCTTAAAAAAAGAGACCCAAGAATGTCCTCTTTCAATCTCTCCCTCTTTCATTGGGATCACAGATCAGGACCATAAGAATTCATTTATTGGCCTTTCCTAAGCATGTTGACCGCTTCAGACTTGGGGTTCAGCCTTTGGTACAATCGTTTCTGCTAGACTGATAAAAGTTAGACACCCTAAGGGTGTCATTCGCTTCCTTTATGGGATTTGGGAAAAATGCAGTGTAGTCAAACGGTTAGAGCACAGGACTTGGGGTATGTCTACACTGCAATGTAAGCCCAGGATTAGTAGAACTTGAGTAGCAGATCCTGGATTTGTTAACCTAGAGCTTGAGCATCTACACTCATTTGTAACCCTAGGTTAGGAATTGCTGAACACTGGGGCTCCAGCATCTACACTGCATTATGTGGGCCCAAGTCCAGCCAGCCATATCCCAGACTTCCTAGAGCCCTCCCAAAATGTGACCACTCTAGCCCTTTGTTCATGATGCAGTGTGGAAAAATTTGACTGTCTAGAGGACAAAGAAAGTTGGCCCATGGGATTATGGGTTACTTTTGATGGTCTCCCACAGCACAAGTCCAGGAGGGGCTGTCTCTACACTGAAAAGCAATAAGGCTTGAACCCTGGGTCTCTGCTTGACTCAGGCTCAGACCCTCCACCCCCACGATCCCCATGGGGTTAGTGCAATTTGTGTGTAGATGAAGAGGGGATAGGCCTGAGCCTGCATTTGAACCCTGGGCTGGAGACTCAGGAGACATGCATTCTTTTGTTCTCTGTCACAGACACAGACTATTCTTGTGACTTTAAATAAGTCACACAACATCTCCATGCCTTGGTTTCCATGCTCTAATATGGAGCTGATAATACTTAGCTACTTTTCAAAACTATTTTTGAAATGCCTTTTGAAGAAAAGTAATATATAAATATAAATTTGTTACTATAAAAGCTTTAGAGCCCTTATTCAAACTGAGTCCATTGAAATAAATTCTTGTGTGGTTTTCTCCACCCAGAGACTGAGAGAGCCAGAAGCCCTTCTTATCCTTCTTGTTAGGAGAATAAACAAAGATTTGCACACTGACACCATTCAAAACTCTTCCTTTTAAAAGTGCTACAGTTTCCCAGAGTGCAGCTGTGGTCCCATGTATTCCACTGTACAAAAGGGTTACTGAAGTGTTCGGGCAAAATGCTGCTGGTTTTCTAAGTGAGATAACATTATAGAAACTTCTACTTCTTATTGAGAAAGTGTTTGAGCACTGGGCAGGATGAAGGCAGAGGTTTCACTTTTATTGATCAACAGTTCTTTTATTCACCATTTTGTGCAAGTCTGTCTGTTTCTATTGGACCCTTTGGGGCAGGTACTAATTCTTTTATATGTGCTTTTAGTGACAAAGGTGGTCATGGGGTCCACAGACTGAACCCTGCTACACGCAAACTAATATATCATCTTTATTTTTTTCCTTTTCAAGATAGCAGTAAATATGCCCATTAAAGTTAGGAATAACTATGCCCTGGTCTACACTACAAACTTGTGATGGTATAACTACCTAACCATGTCCCTGAGCGACGCAGTTATACCGACCGAACACCCGGAGTAGACAGCGCTATGTCAGCTGGAGGGCTTCTCCGGTCGACAGAGCTGCTGCCTCTTGGGGAGGTGGAGTAACTATGCTCTCCCATCGGCGTAGGTAGTGTCTTCACTAAGCACTCCAGTGGCTCTGCTTTACCGCTACAGCACTGTAAGTGTAGACAAGGCCTCAATTTTTCAGGCTCAGCTACTTTTTTAGATTGCAGATGTCATTAAAAAAACCCTGTATTTCTGGATCTGTTTCTAACGAAGATCAGAAACATAGAGATGCATCCAATGATCCCCTGGTATCCAGCACATAGCATTGTGTTTTGCTTTAAAAAAAAAAAAAATCCATGTCTTGGACACGATAGAATACTATTGCGCTGAGAAGAGCTTGATCACAATCCTCATTGAGACTGGGTGTGACCAACATTCTTCAATTAACATTACTATCAGGATAAGGTAATCAGAAGCACCCCACACAACTAAGAAAAAAAGGGGTAAGGAACCTGCCCAAGAGATTGAACTGAGTGGACAGAGGGGTTTTGCTGAGTATTGGGGGCGGGGTGTGTGTGTGTGTGTGTGTGTGTGTGTGTGAGAGAGAGAGAGAGAGAGAGAGAGAGAATACACAAACAGGCAGATGCTGGGAGATATGGAGAGACAGATGGACGGAACAGCTGAGAGAACAGTATTTGACCCTGGAAGAAACCTGGGGAGAGGTTTCTGGGGTAGGGATGCAGGCTGAAAAGAGTGTTCTTGGTGCTGTGAGCTGTTATTTGATCCCTTTTGCATTCAGAGATGCAGGACTTGGTTCATTCTTTGTAAATAAACAAAAATGTATCAAAGAAATATCTGACTAATACCAATTTCTACTCCCAACTGGAACATCCCCAAGCTTCAACTAGCCACTTGAGTGGAAAAGGGGCAACAGTACTTTCCTTCGTGGCTAAATTACAACACACTTGCAATAATGAGAGGTATACAAACTTTGTGGACCAGACTCTACCTTCCATGGAAGGCAGCATGCAAGACTCTGAGAGCTCTGAACTGTGCAAGTGTCCTGAGGAAACTATGCTATATCATCTCCTTGGACACAACAGTGCATCCTGATTTATCAGAAGGAGCAGGAGGCATAGCCTGCCAAATGCATGGAGCCAGTGCATCAAAGGCCAAATCCCAAGGATGTCTGTCATCCACTTAGATCAGTCCCTCCGTTCCCCCAGTATTTGCTATTTTTCTTTCTATGCTGCTATTGGCTGAACTGCCACCTGCTGCAAGCTCCTTTCCTTTCTGTGGCATTCAAAGACCAGAAGAAGTGGTGGTAATACAGGAACATTCAACATTAACTTGTACGGTAATTTTGTCATATAAATTAACATGGGTTGCCATGGAAGCAACAGAGTTGTTGTTCCCTGACTCTACTGGCCGCCCTCTCACCTGCCCACGTGTCCCTCCATGCTGATCAATGTTTATTTGATTCCTTCCAGGCTTCAGAATGAAGGGGACTGTATGATCCTTTGGAAATAATTCTGCTTCTAACATTATTATCCCTTGTAGTGTAGAACACGGTAGATAAAGCTCTGGAAGTAAAACAGTACATACTAATGAGAGTGTGCAATAGTAGTGAAATCTGTTTTAGAAATGAGTGCAGGCTCATGAGTATAACAGTCTTGTCTCCTTACTGATACCATTAAGGATAAGAGAAATGAAAAGCTGTAGTTCTTGCTCCCATCTTGTGAACAAGAGGGATCTTGCTGCAAACAAAGGGCTATATCGGTGCCAACATATATTCAACTATTATAAATCGTTCCATTAATCTGAGTTAGCATTCTCTGTATTTTCTTTATACTGAGTGTATAATAGGTAGAGAATCTTGTTGTTTAGGTACTGAAAAGTAAGCAGGTTTCATGGCCGAGGGCCTGAACTTGCAAGCACTCCCAAGTGCACAACTCCTGCTGACTGCAGTGGAGGCTCAGCTCACACAGAATTGCAGAATCAGGCCCTGAGAGAAGATGTCATTTTGTAGCTGAAATGGTTCTCCAATTCCTTTTAATTTGCTCTCATCAAACCACCTAAACTAAAGGTAACCCCAAATTTGGCAGACAGTGCCAGCCACCTTTCAAATGGCCAAAGGCACATTCAGATGTCATTGTGTACCTACTGAGCCTGGAGTTGAAGTGCTCATATTGCTGCTGTCAAGGTGGCTGGTGTACGGCTTCATGATCCACAGGGGCAAGGGGTAGGCACGGTCTCCCAACATCACTATGGGCATTTCAACATCCCCAATGGTGATCCTCTGGTCTGGAAAGTAAGTTCTTGCTCGCAGCTTTCTGAACAGGCCTATGTTCTTAAAGATGTGTGCATCATGCACCTTCCTTGAACATCCTGCGCTGATGTTGGTAAAACATCCCTGGTGCTCTACCAGCGCTTGCAATTCCACAGAAAAGTTGAGGTACTCTGTGGGAAGGTGGGTTGGTGCCAAAAGAGGGATATGCGTTCCGTCTCTCGCCCCACCACAGTTCGGGAACCCCATTGCTGCAGAGACCATCCACTATGTCCTTCACATGGCCCAGAGTCACAGTCCTTTCTAGCAAGATGCTATTAATGACCCTGCACACTTGCATCACAGAAACCCCCACAGTGGATTTTCCATCTCCAAATTGATTATCGACAGATTGGTAGCAATCTGGCATTGAAAGCTTCCACACAACGATTGCCACTTGCTTCTCCACTGTCCATGCAGCTCTTGGTTTGGAGTCACTGTGCCAGAAGGCTGGGGTGAGCTCCGTACAGTTCCAGGAATGTGGCCTCGCGCATCTGAAAGTTCTGCAGCCACTGCTCATCATCTCGTGCCTGCATAACGATGCGATCCCACCAGTCAGTGCTTGTTTCTTGGGCACACAACTGGTCGTCCACCATCTGCAGCTTCTCCATGAATGCCAAGAACTTTGAATGGTTTCTTTCTATGTTGCTCAGCAAGTTAGCTTCCAAAGAATCATCATGTTCCCCATGGCTCCTCTGGTGGCTCTGCAAATACCGCAGGATTAGGCGTGTTGTGCTCGCAACACTCATCACAATAGTGCAGAGCTGTGCAGGATCCATGAGTCTCTCACAGATGGTGGATGCATGGGTTTGCAGGGCTTTTGAAAAGAGGCACAGAACATTATGGGATATGGATAAAATTATGGGATAGAGAAAACAGCATCATGGGACAATTGAAACAATGTTCCCAGTAACCCCTATGCAATTTGTTTGTCCCCATAAGGCATTGCAAACCCTTCCCAAAACACCCTGTGCTACATGGCGGCAAGTTGCACAGTGGGATAGCTACCCACAATGCACTGGTCTCTGCATCAGTGCAAGTGCTGGTAGTGAGGATGTGCACTGCCAACACAAGGATGGTAATGTATTAAATTTCCTCAAAGAAAAGCCTAAATGAATAACTTCATATTTTTGCTGCAAAGCATTTGGACACACTTGTTGGTCTAGTTAATACACAAGTGCTGTACTTTTCTAATGAGTCAGGAACTTGCTGTGCCATGAATCTAATGTGCCAATACCAAAAGGGGATGCACTGGCCCATACTTAGTTGCATTCTTAAGCAATTAAATTCTACTACATTCTTAATCTACACTTTTAAGCATTCTGCATTCTGCTACATTTTTAAGCTACTACTTTTTCATTTTTGCCACGAATCTAATTTGCCAATACCAAAAGAGGATGCATTGGCCCATAATTAATTATATTCTTTGACCCTGACAACATATTATTTATCTCATTGGAACTTTACAGTATTTTCAACAGCCACCTGTATATTTACCAGCACTGACATTTCTATTGATTGTTGTTCCTAGATGAATGATCTCCTGCCCTCTCTGTTCCTTCATTTATAGGTTTGTATTTTCCACTGCTTTGATTTTCTATATAATTTATACTATGTCTTCAGTTACAGCCCAGAAAATTCAAAGCACATTTTTAATTACCTCTTTTCTCTGTATGGTCATATTGGAAAATGGCATAACAGAAAAAGTTCAAAGGTAAAAATAGTGTAAAGCACATATTAATGTACATTTTAAGAAACAATAGCTTTATCAGTCCTATTTCTTTTAGCAGGAGTGCACTCTTCATCTCCTATGAAGCTCTCCCACCCCACACAACACCTGTGTAACACTTGACTATCTCTCCAGTTATGATCTAAGTTATATAAAATGGGGATCCAGTACTTAAACATCACAAATATCTACCTCTACATTCAGTTTCTTTCCCATTATGGAGTCATGCACAAGTGACATGACCCAGCCCTGGCCTTCTGGTAAGGGTTCTCCAATCCAGTCTTTCATAAATTAGACCTCTGCATTAGTGTCCTTCAAGCAAGGGCAGGAAAGCAGCTGTCTTCAGATGATTGTTTACTTGAAGTATTGGGGAAAATGGGCTAGGCCAAATAAGAACAGGCACAAACCTTTACCTATTGCCCAAGCCCAAACTTTTCTTGAGGTTTGGGAATGATTCAGTTTCTCTTCTTTCTCCACCCCCATAACCATGCCTTACATTTGCTGATCTCTGGCAGTTTCTCTATGTGGCCCTACTGCAACTATTTGTCTTGCATGGGGCTTGGGCGTGGTGCTACATGAGATGCCATCAGGGAAGAGTCTGAGTAGGAAATATGAGTGGAGGAGAAGCTGGGCATATTGTGGAGGCTGCTGGACTTTGTTTCTAGGCCTGATGTTATCAATGCAGTTAGATGCTTTGGAAGAGAAACACAGAACTTCTCCCTCCAAAATATTGGCTTTGTTGGGAAGAAATGAAATCCTGACCCCATTCCAAAGGAAATGATCATTTACTTCAGTGGGGCCAGGATTTCACCCATGTCCTTTGCTGTTGAGCCTTCTCCCAAACATTTGTTGCTTGTGAAGCTGAGGACATCCAGCTTCTTCATTTTCAATCACTATTAACTATATTCTTCCTTTAAAAATAGGACTTGGTCTTAAATAGGAAAAAACCAATAATTCTGTCTAGTTCAAAAAACACCCCAAACATGCTTTCACCAGTGATTTTAAAGCTACTATAAATGTTGTAGCATTTTGAAAATTCTTAATGTTTGGTGTAATTAAAAATCTCCTTTATGACAACTGGATGCTGATTCCTGCAATAATGCCTGTGGTAGATGGCAATGCACTAAGTGGTCTATTGATTTATATTGAAGCCTTCATTACTTAACTACCTTCCCATTACGATCTATAAGCGACTATCAAAAAGACATCATGAAAAGCATTTACAAGCTGTTTTCACTTCTCAGCTGTAGGTCTATCAGATTGATTATCTGAGAGAATATCGTTACACTAGTCTAGCTCATTTCTTTTCATTCACACAGTTTGTTCACTTGACTGCTGCTGCTTCACAGATTCATTTTAGGCTGCATTATCCACATACACTGTTCTTCATTCACTCTTTTATTCCAAGGATGTAATAAGAGTTTATTGGTTTTTTTAAAAAATTATGATTGCCTCTTATTTTTTTCTAAAGTTTCAGATAATGTGTCTTGAATGTCTGGCTCTAAGTATTTACCCTAAATATACTCTAGTTACCCTGTCACGTTATTATCAGGTACTACTCTGGGTGGCTGAATTGTTCTTGTTTCTAACTTGGCTTTCTTTTATGTGCACTATAATATTATGGATCAAATACATTATACAAGACAAACAGTACCATCTGTGTAGTGAGATCTAGACATCCATAACAGGTAAGTAGACACTTCCTATCAAAGAACAGTTTGAACTGCTGTGTATTACTTTCCTATTTTTATCTTGCTGACTTACAAATAATTTCTTCTCTAGAGCTGTTTGAACTTACCTGTCCTTTAATTTTTTTTAAACATGTGGAGTAAGGGGGGACTTTAAGCACAGTGATGCCTGCATTCAAGTCCTGGCTTATAACACACATGAAAAAAATGTTGTTCTCCCAATTACCATTTCTTCACATCACGAATGATCACACACTTTTTTTGAATGAGTTGACTATGCAGTTATAGGTACAGGAGTAGGAAAACCCTACAATATCGTAAAAACCTTTGATTAGCAACCACTTTGCTATTTACACCCTTTTATAGTCTTAGGCCTAGATTCAGCAAAGCATGTGCTTCGCGTGCTTAGCGAAAGAGAGAAGCAGGGCTTATATGTATAAGATGTAATATTGATGTGGAAACATGCTCTTACCAGATTTTCCAGTAAAAGTTGTATCTTTAGAATTCTTCACATTGAAACCAAACAGGTAATCTATATAAGTATTGTAGTCAGAATTTAAAACACACAGCCAGCTGCTCACCCTTCCAAAAATACACAAGATAAGCAAATGGTGATCTGTTGTCAAACAGGTTATAAGAGATGGCATAACAAAGGGTCAGAGTGTGTCACTCTTAGGGCTGGTCTACACTACCGTGGTAAATCAATCTAACTTCAGTTACGTGAATAACGTAACTGAAGTCGACGTAGTTAGATCCACTTACTGAGGTGGATACACTGCACTGTGTCGACGGGAGAGCATCTCCCATCGACTTCCCTTACACTTCTTGGGGAGGTGGAGTACACAAATGTATGGGAGATTGCTCTCCCATTGATTTAGCTTGTCTTCACCAGACCTGCTAAATCAACACTGTCGATTGCAGCAGTGCCGATCTACCGGTAAGTGTAGACATGCCCTTACACTACTTCAAAAAAGTGTTCACCACTAAAGTATAGTAAGTACCATGTGAATTAAGGTGGCAGAATATGGCCCACGATGTTCTACTATATGAACCTGATCCAAAGGCCATTGCAATCAACGGAAAGTCTTTCATTGACTTAATTATATTTTAGATCATGCACATATATCCAGGTTATATCCAACACTTTGATCTTTTAATTAATCTTTGGAAGGAAGGTTTTTACTGGTTCCTGGTTTTGTCCTAATGAGTAACCAGGCATTCTGTAGGATGCAAAGTACAGGAAAGTATTTATGAGGGTGCCTACCGTAAACAGTGACCAAGGTTCCACAATAATCAGAAAATGTCTGGAGATATATTTGGTTAATTGTATTAGTGGTGTCACCTGTCAGACTAATAATTCTTTGAAGTCCACTTTCTTTAGGTTAAATATGAGTGCTCTTTAGCTCAAATTGTAATAATGCTTTTTATTTATGCAGGGATATGACAAATACACACTCCAGAATGGAACAAATCATCTTTGAGCAATATTAAACCTGAAACGGTCTGTTTCAGATGCACAAAATAGCCACCACCATGTGGCAGGGGCTACTTTCAGTAAGGTTTAGTTCTCTCCACCATTTTTTCCCACTCCATCCAGGCTTGATACTTGTCTGAAACCAGAGAGGTTCGTTCTTGTTGTGGCATCATCCATAAACTTGGATGTTTCAGCCCACAAACTCTCTGTGTTGAAAATAAATGTCACTTGGCGGTCTTAGGTGCTTAAGAAATGCAAGATCAGGCCTTACGTTCTACAGTCCAATCCCTAATGAGACCTTTATTGGCTGAGTCAACTCACACCATAATCAACAACAACTTTGCACAATCTGTAGGGTTTTTCTTTTCAAAGCACCCCATGTTGCAAGAAAACAATCTCTCATTTATTTGACTTGCAAAGGTTTCCCCATTATATATTTTAATGAGGCTATAAGCCAGGATTTGTGTTGCTTTCATTTTTACTTAATGTGTCTGTGTTTTGTATTTGTTTATTGTATCTGGTATTTGATGATGTGTTTTTAAATATTTGCCCTCTTGTCCAGTTTCTTGAGAGAGGGTTGGAGATGATCAATGTTTTTTCCTTTGTGAACAATGAAGGTCAGAGAAAAGCAGATTGGATCAAATTCAGTCTTGGTATAAGTGGGAGCATCTGCAAAGCCAGCGGCTCTGTAGCTCTTGTCTAGGGGGAACTTCTCCATTGTCTGAGCATTTGACTGCTATGGATTTTGGAGACTTGCTAGGCTGTAAAATATTTCAATATACAACAGTATAATGCTCTGTATGGACTCAATAGTCATTTTAGGACATAATTTTGGTAGCTACAAATAATAAAAGTATTAAGGGAAGGTGTAGCAGAATTTTTTTAATTAAGTGGATTCACCTTCTAAACCTTCAGCTTATTTTTGCGCTTGTCCAATGTTCAGCATCTTTGCTCAGCTGTAAAGAAACCTAGTTATTATTGTGTGTCTCGTAGCTAAATCAGTGCAATTTTGTTTAGGCTATAGAAATAGTGTCAGGCCCAAGTCCTCCCAGCCCCTTTGCCACGGTGAGAGGCCCATAATGTCATGGATCCTCTGTGGCAGTGTGCCGCAGTGGGGGTTGGGAAGTGATTCTGCAGCCTGAGGATTCCGCAGCCCTTTGGGTGCTAGAACAGCATGGAAGGCAGTGGATTTTGGACAGCAGCAGTGGTGTAGCCAAGGTATTTGAAATGTGTAGGTCCATTACCCACTATTATTCCGGGTAGGTGGATCTACACAAGGCAGGGAGGCATGAATGATGCTACAATAAGATTCAGTAATATCTATAGAACAGATGAATCACTTCTCCCTTGCACACACTTTTTGGTCCTCTGTGCAAATACCTGTTAGCTGCTTTTGTGTGGGGATCAGAATTTTACCCAAAGAACTTATTATTGTTTTAAAGATGAAATCTGAATAAACATTTGCAGAGAACAAAACTGCATAATCACTACAAACTAGATTAAAAGTATCCCAGGAACCACAGTTAAACACAGTAACATGAGTTTATAGACAGACATATAGATTCATTTTCACAGCAGGCAAACAAAACTGATAGTATTTGTGGACATATCTACCATAAAGTGCTTTGAAAATCTCTCCTTGGGGATTCATAATTGTCAGTGTATGGCACCATGTTCTAGTCCTAACAAAATGTTAACTGCTAATTATAACATTATGGGCCAAATTCATGTCTGGTGTAACTTCATTGAAGTAGTTGATTTTTTGCAAATTTTTTGAGATGATTGAACTAAAGTTCAGCCATTATTTTTGTTATATTTCTGTCTACACATTATTGAAGCACAGAAGTCATCAATTGTGAGTTAATGGCCAGCAAAACTGCTGACTCCCTGAGGTCTAAGAAGATGTAATGGATCAGGAATTAATATTTCTTCAGTCTCTATATACACTTCTCAAACTTGTAAATGAATCATGCTTAAAAGCCATCCTGATAGAAGTCCTCAGGTGGATAATATTGCCTTGCCATCTGGCTAAGCTAATGATGATGACATGCCATGGAATTTCCTATTTCATCTTCCCTCTTATATCCTCCCAAATTAATGGTCAGAAACATCTTTTCTGCGCAGTTAGAAACATCTGTACTGGGTTTAAAGTAACTGCTTCTGTTGCATATGCATCAATCTTGAAGAAAACCAAGCAAGGATGGCTAACTGACTTGCTAAATATATTTCAATACGACTGAATATCCTGTCTTCTGTTAATTGCAGTTCCACTTAATAAATATATTTCTCTTTTCATCAGCAGCATAAGAAATGTTGGCTGGATTTTTGTCTTTTAAACAGCTTTTCCCGTGTAATGTCTGTTGTGAAATTAAATCCCAAGAGGTCAGGAAATTTGATTCTCATGGTAATGTTAATTTGCCCACTATACACCTAGTGAATATAATTCACCACCTTTACACTCCAGTTTTCCAAAGGTGTAACTCCATTGAAAGTAGTCATCTTGTATTAGTTCAGTAAGAAATTACTATTTTGTGGTAAAAGTAGTCTGCTTTTTGTAATCTTGCCAACTACGGTCATAAAAAAAAAAGTTCAACATGTTAATTCTAAATGGAAAATTTCTTGGATGGATGCCTACTATGTTGCTAGGTCTGCACAGCTGAGATTACTACCACCAGACAAGCTCAATATGTTTTCAAAATCTTTCTTTTAAAACTGCTGGTAGCAAAGCCTGTCACATGGTAATTCACAGAAAACTAGGATCTGCTCCAAGCATGATTAATACTGTAATATGGATGTCTGTCTACAGGACACAGGGACAAACACTGTGTTGAACTGTGATAGAACATCGTGCTCTACCAAAAACTAGTGAAAGAGTCACCGAGAATGTAGCTTCCGTTTATGATATTAAATATTAGTTCAACTACCAACATGGAAAGAAGGGTCGTCCTCCCTGCCCCCCCGAGCTGATACACTTCAAAAAGCTGTGAATAAAGAGTCAGGTTCAGCTCGCAGGCCTGGAAGCCAAAAGAGCAGGGAATACTGTTTTATTTGTAAACAACAGTTTCTTTTGAATGAATCTTTATTGCTTCAGTACCCCAGAAAAATTCACTTTTATTCTGGGCATCCTCCTGTAGGCAACCCAACTGAAGAATAATTCTAATTTCATATTCAGCTTGTGAAATAATCATGAGGACCTAGTCCTTTGGTTACCCAAAACCTGAACATAAGGTATACTCTTTGATTGCTGTGAATGTTAAAAATTATATATTAGGAATGAAATTCACCTGCTCCTGCACAAAGCTAGAATAGTTAGGCCTTGTGCAGGGGACTCCGTGTGGGGTGGGAGGGACAGAATCTATCTTGTTAGTATGTGGGCAGGCTGCTGAGCTCATCTGTAATGCAACTATCCACGCTACATTTTAGCTTTATGGACTGGAATCTCAGTTGTAGTCCCTCCACTCCTGGATCTAAGCATGGATTCAGGGATCCTTTCTCAAGTTTGCCCTCCATGGCCTGATCTATTGGCTTACTTAGGACCAATATTGAACCCATCTTCACGATCTACAAGGGGTACGGTGAGGCTCCTTTGGGTGGCTGCCAGCCCCACATATTCACCTCCTCAGTTTTATCACAGGGGTTAGCTCTATATGCTATTCTCTCTTTACATAAGTTGCGGACTAAGAAACAAGCAGACAGATTCAGTTTCTATTCTTGGAGCTCATATACCAGATACAAATGCATTCAATAACATATCTGTGGCTTAGTTGGTTCCTTTCCTGTGAAACCAAATCACAATATCACTGTGGGGTTTTCAAGTAATATTGAAACTGTTATGCAACATTCTCTTTTGTCAATATTTAAATTATCCCTTGATTTGGAAAAGAATAAATAAAAAGGTTGCCAATGTTTCTAATACTGTAATGAACACTACTCAACCCAAGGGGTTAATGGCTTTATATTAGAAAAGGCATTGATCATGGCATCTCCTTTTAATTTATTACTTTCAACAAGCATTAGCCTATGGTAAACTTTCTAAGTGTCAAGGCTACTGGTGTCCATAGGGAGAAGGTTTCTGATAGTAAAAGGCACATTAATTGAATCCTTATTCCCAGTGTAAATTGATTTTTTTAAACAGTGATTAACCACTGAAATAACTTATCAAAGGATGAATGTTTTTCTAAAAGATATTCTGAACTCAACCAGAAGTTGGGCCTTGATGCAGAAATCACTAATCATACAGAAATAGTGAAATTCTATGGTTTGTTATGCCGGGGGCCTTAAAATATACGAATCCATGGTTGACATTCAAAAAGGCCAACATAGAAAGACTTAAATAAAACTTGTGTAGCTTTGAGGATAAAGCAACTTGCCCCATTGATCAGAATTTTAAGATTTCAAATATCATCTTCGCAGTACAGCTGTTTAAACTCTTTAGGTTTTGTTTCATATAGTTTACATGAATGTATCCTGCCATAACAGATTGGAGGGTCTGGCTCTACACATGAAGGTTTGCTTGGAGGTATCTGAAACTTATTGAACAAATGACCCCAATTTCAAGGGGGAGAATCAGACCACCAGGCTTTCCAAAGATATCTAAGGTAAAGTTGGATATGGGATGTGAGTGAAGGATGAAAACAGAAGGGACTGGTTTGGGTGGGACATTAGTTTGGCTGATCTCATTATCAGGAAGCCTTTCCTGATATTTCCCTGTTTCTTCCATCCCTGTACTTCTATTCATGCCCCTTTAGTTACCCTGTCTTCACTTGATGTTTGTGACCTCCAGCTATATGTAAACTTATGTCATCACTGGATGCAGCCATATCCCTTCCTCCTACAACTCCACAGTGTCATCCCTAAACACTTTGCCTTAATATCAACACAGATAATGTTAACAGTATTTTCAATATTTCCTCCATTTTTCAAAGGCTCCCTCCTTCCAAGAGAAGACTTTAAAGGCTTGGAAGCATCAGCAGAGCACAGCAAAGCAAGAATTTCAGTCACTCCAGTTTGGGGTCAGCATGACTTTTTTTTCTTCTTCCCAGAGTAGATTTGTGTGCATCATCTACAACCAAAGTCAGAAGGGAATGGGAATGATGGGGGAAGCTGTTGCCCTTAGATAGGGAGTAGGTAAAAGATGTTGATGTCCCAGTCAGAATATGAGTTCCTAAAGTGAAAATAAATGGAAAATGTAGGTACGGATTTATTTTTACAAAAAATAGAACAGACAGTTAAAGAAAAGCGTTGTCTAGGATTATTTTTTTATTAAAACTAAAAGTAAAGATATTAAAATTTAAGAATAAATTAGGATGCTAAACCCAACCTAGAACGGTCTGATTTTCAAAAGTGATGAGCACTCACCGTTTGACTTAAAACTAGAGCTGTGTGAATAATTGATTTGTTTGGTTTCCTGGCACTTCTGAAAAAAAAAATCAGGTATAGAATTTTTTTTTTTTTAAATTAGCAAATCAAAAAGGGAAAATAATGTAATTTGGGTTAATTGAAGCATTGAGATTTTTTTAAAGGTTTTTAATTTTTTTAAATAAGAAAAATAGGAAACTTCAAAAGATAGTTTAGAATCTCAACTTTTCATTTCACAAATGTTGAAATAAACATTTGTTTTGGGCAATGTCTATTTTTTTTGCCCAAAACAATTTAGTGAATTTAACCCAAATCTTTCTTGTTTTTGGAAAAAAAATTGCAACCAAAAAATTTTGCCCAGCTGCATTTAAAATTTTTATAAAGAAATTAAAGCAGATAGGAAAGTTCAGCCAGACAGTGAATCCTCTAGCTTTTGAGGTACCATTTCTAAGACAAACCTAGAAAGTTTATATGGGCTACCTCTGCAGTAAGTTCATATGAGATACTAGCTGCTTTTGAGAGATGAAACAGGATGGATTTGTATTGGCATTTACTGCACCAATCTCAGGGCGAGACCATGGCTATTCTAGATCTTTTGAAAGATGGAAAAGTAGCTCACAGAGTACAAAATTGAGAATGGCAGCCCTTCACAGGAACCAACAGAAAGATAGGGAGGGTGTAATTAATCCTGACTCAGTGCAGGGGGATGGACTAGATGACCTCCTGATGTCATTTCCAGCCCTACATTTCTATGATTCTATTAAATAGGTGCCTTTGTAAACCAGCAGCTTAAAGTCAAAGGTTTGCCTGGCAGCAGGCTTTTACCTCTTGAAAATTATCAGCCAGAGCTAGAGGCCCATTTTATATGGGTTCATATTTTTAAGAATAAATAATAATAAGGTGAAATAGCTTTGCAAGCCAAAGCCACTGAGACTGCTTTAACCCAATCAGTAGAAATCCACTGCAAACCGGTACTGGTATCAGTAGGGTCCAATCCTGCACTTAGGTCAAGGGGTCCAGCATCAGACTATTAGCCTGCTCAGAACAGATACCCAGACATACAGTGGTCTGCTTTAAAAACTAAAAAGATCTTCCTGGTATAGACCAGACAGCCTCAGAATGAGTTGGTTTTTATTTTATTAAATATTTTTTCTAAATTGCCAACTCCCCTCTCCTTGCCACCCATTTTTTCCCTCCTCCTCTTCCTAGCTAGTGAACAGGGGACCACAAACAGGAGACTTTGAGAGGGGGAGAAGGAGATCCCCCCTGCTGAACGAACAAGGTGAGAGTACTAACCTTGGGGTGAGTGAGTTTGCTTGGCTTTTGTGTTTTGCTTTCTCTTTCAGGTTATTTCAGTTACTGGGTCAGTTGAGATTGTGTGTCTGGGGACTGTTTGAGACTTTGTTCCCTGGGTCATCTTGGATCAGCCTCAATCAGCCTTGTGATCACCCTCCCCATGTGTGATTAATGAGGGGGTAAGGCTGACCTAGGAGAGAGAGCCTTAAAAGCCAGAGCCTTAGCGACCAAGGGGAGCTAGCAAACATGGGAGTTTGAGAGGGAGTTTGTAAGAGGGAGTCATAATATAATCATTATGGTTAGGAAGGGCTACATTGCCAGTGTCAACACTGCTCCTGTCTCCTCCACCTGCGCCTGTATCCAGACAGAGAACCTAACCATGGATTCATCTACCCAGATTCTGGTGTGAATTTGCAGAGACTATGGCCTACATTTCCCACTCACAGAAAGCCAGGCTGTAGCAGAATCTGAAGCTGCCCTTGTGGCCTGTCGGCTCCTTCCCGCAGGGTACCACCTTCAGAGTCCAGTTTGGGAAGGCCCCAGAGCCCTCTGCAAAGAAGGCCTCGGTATACCCCAATTCCATTCTCCACCTTACGTATCCCTTAGTATCTCAAATAGGCAATAGTCCCCACAGTCTTCTATCTTCCCCTTGTATCAGGGGTGACCGTGTGCCTCCATTCTTCACCATGTGTAACAGGCTCGATTCACCACGGCGGCCCCTTCTGCTGTGGCAGTCCTGGGAATTAGCTCAGGGGTTGTCAGTGCACCCTCCTCCAGGTGGTGTCTCAACTGTCGTCTCGTCTGTCTCCAACTCCAAGGACCTGCGTCGCTCCCCAGACCGCGTCATCCTCTT
Organism: Chelydra serpentina; assembly: GCA_037349315.1. NCBI lineage: Eukaryota > Metazoa > Chordata > Testudines > Chelydridae > Chelydra > Chelydra serpentina. Next base: position 28,012,709 of record JBAIAC010000048.1, read on the forward strand.
CTGTAGACAGCCCTCCGGTTCTTTTCCACCATTCCAGGGAACCAACAGTCCTCAGTCCAACCCCTTGCCTCAGTGTTAAACTGCAGTCCCGATTCTTTTTTACTGAAAAATAATAAGAATAAAATCTATTCTTTGAGCAAAATGCACTATCACACCATTGAAAATCGAAAGCTCCCATTGAGGTTTTTGCAGCAATATGTTGAGGCCTCTAGGCAGGATAATGCATCACAAACTTTAAATTGACAAAAAAAAGTTAAGTAGCTTAAGTCACACCCAGCCAAACAAGGTCATAGGACTATGAGACAGAGTCTGAAATGAAATTTCAGTATGTGAATTAAAGTACACATTGGGATTTATTTTTGCAAATCTTGTCCAATAGATTTTAATTTGATGTTATACTTCCAAATGGCATATATTAATACACACAGTCCATTAAAAGGTATATCCGAGAAGACTAGTTAGTTAATTTTGAGTCTGCATAAACTGTGAGAGATCAGTCAAGATTTTTAAAATCCAATTCCTAGAAAATGTTCTTTCAAAGGCGATAACTTGGAACTGCAAATTGACCGAGCTGTGGCTAATAGTGTGCTGCAATTGCTGGAGTGCTTAGTAAGTAAAGGCAAGGCTTCTGTTGATCTTTTAGTTGCTAGTAGAAGGAAATTTTTCTAGAACCTTTTAAGAGTACTCAGTTTGATCTTGTTTGTAAAGTGCTTTAAGATCTTCAGATGAAAGGTGTTATAGAAGTGTAAAGTTACTTTATTTATTAAGCAGTAAAACACAACTGAGTGCATGGTTTTCGGAGCTATTACCAAGCCACATAGAGTTGTTAGGTAGAAGCCCAGTTGCCACAAGTTCCCAAGCAGAGAAGCAATACCCCAGCATGAAACAGCAACATGTTCAGGATTTTCTGATTACAAACTATATCTCTGTATCAGTTTTATTAACAAGAGCACAACATGGTTTATTCCATTTTGTTAAGGTTTTCTTACACTACTGAAAATAGTGCCAAACAAAATGTAAACAAACTTCATACAATTCCCTAAAAATAAAGAAAGCTTAATTAAAACACATTCAGTGTTAAGAGTTAATTCAGCTTTCCTCTTTTTATCTACTTGTTTTCCACCTCCTCAGCTCCTGTTTTGTGGTTTCCTTTCTTGCAGTAGGCTGTTTAGCTTTAAATTTGATAGTGAAAAGAGTTGAATCAGAAGCTGTAAAATATCACTGATACAACTACAGGGTATGCCAGGGAGGCTGAGGCACGCTGAATTCATCACTAATACTGAAAAGCTGATTATTCTGTGCTGAGAGCTGTGGGACTGAGACATCAACATATCACACTAGGGGTTAGGGGTTTTTAAGGATGATTTGCTGTGGTGGTACAACTCTTGCAGGTGGGCAGTAGGATAAGCTTGGTCACTGGGCATTAGGTAGTTGTGGAGCCTGTGCTCTGGGGCACTGTTTCTAGAGCATAGGTCAGAGTGGAACAGGGAAGCAGATATCCTAGAAAAACACAAAAACACTCTACTCTTCCTTCCTATGGCCAGATTGCTCCTGCTCCCCTCCCAATGACAGATGACAGACTGACTTCCCAACCCTCAAACCCAAGTAGTAAGTCCCCATGTAGTAAGAGATCTAACTCCCCACCATCAGCCAGATCACTTTCTCCTCTCTGACAAGCTGCCCAACTCTCTGATCCCAGATGGTAGCAATAAGACATGCTTCTCCTCCTAACTTCCTTCTGTTCAGTAACAAGTGCCCCAGTCCTTTGCTATCTACCAAACCTTCCCCAGTCCATCCAATTGTAAAATTCTCTCCATGCTTCTAGCTGCAAGAACCCTAGCCCTCCTTTCTGCCCCACCCCAGATATGGATCCTCATCTGATCCTTGCCTTCCGGCCCCCTTTTCCTAACTGCAAGTGGCCTGATGCCTCTCAGTTCTCATGCATTCAGAGTAAGGCACCTTAAGATAACTGATTCAACATTTATATAGCCAATGAGAACATCCACAGTTACATTAGATGAGAGAAAAAAATATAATGGATATATCCTGCTTAAGGGCTGCGACCCTAAGAGCCCCTTGATGCCAGCTTGCAAAAGGGTTCACTCTTCTGTAACAGCAACTCCTAACAGGTGGTGCTGTTCCTCCCAGCTCTGAGTGCCCTGGGCATAACCCAACCGCTAACTGAGGGGAGTTAGGAAGCAAGTTCCTAACTTGTGGGCAGAGTGTTTATTGCACCTTCCCTGAATAATTTGGCAATGGTGCTGTGAGACAACTACAGGGCTAATCTGGTATAGCAATTCCTATGCTCCTAAGCAGCGCTGGGACCTCCTGTTCTGGGGTCTGTGGAATGTAAACAGGATCTGTTTCCATATTCACCTTGCGCTCCTCAATGTTCAGCATGCCCAATGTTTATATATTCTTCCTATTTCCCACAGAAGCAAAGGATAGAGGAAATGAGTGTAAATGCTGTATTGGGTTTGTAACAGGCACCCTTCTCTTCCTACTCAAGGCTCTTTTGAACCAGGAGTGCGCTCAATGTGAAAAATGTGCTCTGCTGCTCTAGACCAAGGTTTTTTTGTTTTTTTAAAAGCACGTAATTGGCATGCGAGTGCGGTGAGGCCAGCCTGAAGGATAGAGTACAAACCAAAGCTTGATCCAGATATCCATTCATAAACTGCCACACTGCAGCCAACCTAGCAAATGTGCAACCTTGCTGAATGAAAATATATAAAAAGGCAACAGAAGCAGTTAGATTTGGAAGGAGAGAGAAGGCAGGGACTCTGCCCATTCTTAACTTAGCATTCAGGAGTCAGAGTGACTAGCTGTTAAGGAATGATCACACATACTCTCTTTATAGAAAGAAATTAACTTTCATGACCTGAAGCAGGATATAAGTGATTCAAACTAGGAAGCAGAAAAATAGACTGGCAAATATTTTACAGCCAATCTGGGCTCCATACCAGCACATTGTCAGTTCTTTGGAAATGCAGGCGTGGACTGTAAATAAGCATTTGGGTCACATCTTTGATAGAATGTGGGAACTGAGAAATCTAGTTAGCTATAGTCAGGAAAGGAAGAGAGCCTCAGAGGAAAACAATGGCCTAAAAAGCTAGCAGGGGGACAAAGACCATTAAAGGAAACTGCAACTGAGAAAACATCTGTATGTTGTGCTTGTGATGAGGAGAGGGCATTAGAATATGAGCATAACCAATCCAGCATACTTTTAGTAACTCTTGTTTCATCAAAATGAGCTTTACAAATCATAAAGATCTGGAATAAAAAATGATAGATGGAATGAAAGTGCCATGTGGATCTGTCTGAGAGTTGTTATGATAGTATGCTGTACGATGAAGTTCTTGCTTTTATTTCCCATTGTATATAATTAAATGAGGAAATCCCCATACATTGATGATGTGAATTGATGTTTTCCTTATTACTGGTTCCAGTATGTGACCATCCGTTTGGCCTGTTACAAGAAAGCACAGCTCAGGGACAGGGACCAGTAAACTAAATGGTAATTCAGATATGGAAAGCCAAATCCTACTAGATGGCACAATGAACCAGATCCCAATCTGACAAGGCATAGGTTCCTTCTCAGTTGTACAAAAAAGAGGCAAGTTTGTGTGGGGAGGAGGGACAGCCTTGTATTAATTCTTGAGAACTGGTTTCAGTCTTTGCTTCCTTTGCAGGTTTTGTACCTCAAAACTCTGATGCCAAATTTTATCACAGGGCTCTGTGGTTTGGATCACACTTCCCATCAACTGCACCTTATTATTCAGCATAATTTAAAAAGAAATAACTGTGCTGCTTTCACCTGGGCCTATAAAGTCCACACCTGTTCAGTATGGGAGGTATGGCAGTATCTACATCATTTTGTGCAGAATTAATTTTTTTTTGGAAAAAAGTTACTAATCCTTACAGTTGCTCACATGTGAACAAAATATAAACCAATGCAATGTTGTCTTGCTGGGTCTTAAGACAGATTCATTGCCAAACAATGGTAGAGTTAATTAGAAAACATCGAGTCAGCTTGTCAAAACCATGTGGGAAGGAAGCTGTCAAGAACCATCAATTTCATGCAGCATCTGCTTGGGGAAGACAAGAGCAGCAGCAGAGACAGGCACGGGAGATATTGCAAACCATGCTGAAAAACTGAAGAGGGCTACAAGAAGTGCTAAAAGAATGATTGAAAGTCTTGAAAAGATGCTTTACAGGAGAGTCTTAAGGAGCTCAGTTTGTTTCTTATGAAAGAGGAGTAGCAACTTAATCACAATCTAGAAGTACCTACATGGGGAGACCATATCGGATAGAAGAGGGCTCTTTAATCTAGAAGACAAACGTATGGCAAGACTCAATGGCTGGAAGCTGAAGCTCAAAAACATCTAACTGGAAATATGTTGTAAATTTTTAACAGGGAGAGTTATCAGTATAAATGTAGTAGATTCTCCTTCACTTGAGGTCTTTAAATCAAGACTGGGTTTGTTTCTATGAGATACAAGCTCAGGCAGTTCAAGCTCAGACATAATTATTGAGCTCAATGCAGAAATTACTGAGTGAATTTACTTGCAGGAAGTCAGAGTAGATGACTATAATGGTCCCTTCTGGCCTTAAAATCCATTTTCATGGGGAGAAGAACCTTAAAAAGGAGGCCGAGGAGGTATTGGGAAGCCAGTGTCTCACCTTCTCCCTTGCTGCTGCAGCAGCAGCAGGATCTAGGAGAGGGATAAAGTACTGGACATCCTTCCCCTTCACAACAGCCAGGAGACTCAGGTGTGGGGAGAAGACAACAGAAGTATTTATTTCTTCCAAGAGAAGGGGGTGAGCTCTTCAGAGCTGATGTTTATGAGCCATATGCTGATAAGAGAGAACTTTGGGCAGTGGCTATTCACACCATCCTTCTAGGAAGCCTCGCACTATCCTTCCCAACAGCTGAGAGTGGCAGGAGGAGGACTCCGTTTCACCTTTGGCTAGTTTTCAGTTATTTTGAAGTATATCTGAAATGGAGCTGGTTAGGAAATGATCATTTTCCCCACAGCATTTTTTTTAAAGACAGTGATGCTCCAATTTACGCTAAGAGCCAGATTTATCCTCCTTGTAACTCCATAATGGTGTTAGCTCCAGTGCTTACCTTGCAGCAGTATCTTTATATACTCTTTTAAAAGAGAGTTAGATGAATTCTATGAATTCTAGTATACATTTGTAGTGTGTAGGAATAGGGCAGTATCCCTTTAAAGTGTGCTTCCAGTGGTGCTCACTATGATCTGTACTTCAGAAGCCTCCAGAAACGAGTTACAGCAGCAGTATGTATGTACCTATGTCTTGCATGCCTGTATATAAACATAGTTACCTGGAACCCAGCTGTCTTGTTGTGATACTTCATATTGTTTTTGTTGTGAAAAGAGCAAAAGATGCAACAGTATAATTTTATTAATTTTATAATACAGAGTAAGTCAAAGTAGGAAAAAAGATGTTTGCGAATTTACAAAATCTAAGGACAAAAGGGGCAGCCAATAATTACTCCTGCCTGTAATTAAGACTCTACAAATGTCCAAAATAAATTGTAAAGAAATGAAATTAACAAAGGAACAAAAACTTCTATCACAGAAAACCTTTATATATCATAAACAATTGTAACAAAGACTGTACAACAGACTAAGAATCAGTGTCATCTTTATGCTGTACTGAAGCTACAACATCTAAACTCTCTTGTACTAAATAGAATTAAGGCACAGAAAGCAGCAATGGGGAGGGGGGCCTGGAGTGGGGAGATCCAACTTAAACTTCCCTGTAAATCATTGTCAAATTGAAGTGAATTTTCCTTTAGTTTTTCCCTTTTCCTTTTAACAAGACGACAATTTATTATGTCTCATCACAATGGCTGGAAACAAAAATTTGTGGACATTTTTGGTCTGATGCTACTTGATGAAAAGGAGCCTAACACTTCACAGATTTGGGCCTGAATGTATTCCTTTTACTTGGTGCTTCTATCCCAATCTCATTATTTATATAGCAGCATTGATTATACAGACATATAAAGTAATAAAATGTCCTAGTCCAAGAATCTGACAATTTAGGATTTTTAACTAGACCTCACTTGATGGCTCTTAATGACTTTTTTCCCATCAGGCATGTGTAGCTGTTGCAGTATCACTACAAGACAGATACATTAAAGCTGGACAGATACATTAAGACAGACATATCTAATTAGGTGCAACGAGGAAGAAAGTACAATTAGTACTGTTTTTAAAGTGATTTGATTAACATCAGTAACCAAGTTAGAGGCTTCTCTCAGAGCTGGAGATCTCTGTGAACACAGACATCATGTACAATGTTTTATATGTAGCTGTATAAATCTGGGACTTGAACCTACAAACCCTCACTCCTGTGAGTAGTGCCATTGATTTCAAATGGACTCAATGGGGCGGCTCATGTATTTAAGGGCTACTCAGCTGAGTAAAAGTTTGTAGGATTGAGCTTTAGTAATTTGTGTGCTCTAGATTTCATAGCTGGATTCTGTGTTCAGGTGCTTATACTGTGGTATCTGAGCAATGCATAAAGTGCTACGTCTAGCATCTGCCACATGTGCTTCCTTGCCCACTCTCCAGGGGGTGATTTATCTATCCCATTGCTAACGCAGTTTAACACCTATTACATGGAATAATAATATTTGCTTCAAAAACATTGAAGGGCATTTTTTTACTATCAGAAAAGTCCAATTTTTGGTTTTGAAGGACATGACAAAATGGTTTGGTCTGTAGCAGCCAGCTTTTTCACCCCGATGAACTAAAATGTTATTACAGAAAGGTCAAGGGGTCACAGTCAATACTTTGTGGGGTAGAGTCTCTGCTATTCAGCCTCTCAGGTAGTGCAATGGAGGCAGAAACCACCTTTAAGTCCCCTACTAGGCATTTCCCTACTATGGGGGAGTCATCGGGGGTGCAGAGCCATCAGAACCAGCTCTTATGCCTCCCTCACTGCAACCTCTGGCAAAGGTGGTGCTCAGTAGGAGGGAATGTAGATGGATCAGAATATGCTGCAGCTGTCCCTTCCTAGCACACGGTGTCTTGGCACCACCAGGCTGCTCTAACCTGCACCAGTGTCAGGGCAGAGGGTAAGGGAGAGACAGTTTGCAATTGGTTCTCAGTGTTTCTCCTCTCCTGGACTGTTCTGGGTGATTGTGTGCGGGATCGTCCCCATCTTTTGCTAGGCCCTTCCCTTGGCAGAGGCAGAGCAAGTGAAGTGCCTATCCTGCTCTCCCTAGGTTTCTCAGAAGAAGCGTACAGTGAAGTAGGAAGAACTGCTTTTCTCCATGGCTGCGGTACAGCATGCTGCGAGCCAGGAAGCTGCTGAGCAGCTATGGAAGAGAAGGGCCAAAGGCTGTGCAGAATGCTCCAGGCACATGCCAGAGCTGCTCTGGGGGCTGCTGGGAAAGCGTTGGCAATCTTAGGGATGTGGCTGATTCACACACTTCAATGTAAATATCACAAGGTGTGTCTCAGAACACATTTTCAGTTCATAATCAAATACAAATTATGAATACAGTTGCCCTTGAGGGCCACAGGCTGGACACTACTGGTCTATGGGAACTCCAGATACATTGTATTCCCTAGTAAAGACTAGTGTCTTTGAGTATTTGAAATAAATACAACTTTTGGTACTATAATTTTGAATTATTTCCTATAGCTTTTTTTAAACTTGTGAGAAGTCTGAGCTCTCTGTGGACTGTAGGTCTCTTGGCTAAAACATGTGTGGGTTTATAATCACTACAGGAGCAGACAGACCTGCTCCTGGGATGGGTCTTTGGGACAGAGTACCAGGAGTTAGCTGGGAACCTGCACTCTGGTCACTCTCACACCAATTAATTCCCCTGGAGAAGGCTGTTTGTGGTAATTGGAGTTAATTATCTAATTGGGTGGGGTGTGGCTGGGTGAGCTAATGAGCCCATCAGACTGCTAAGAAAAGCACAGGAAGGAAGTGCAAGAGAGAGGAGCAGGTTTAGCTGAGCCCAGAGTCAGCGATATCTCCAGGAACAAGATCTTTTCTCCTCCTATGTCCTGGGAGAAGGGCTGAGGATATAAGGAATGCTGTAAATAGCATTTCTGCATGGAGTTGTAAGGGTGTTGGTGAAGGGAATAGAAATAAACATAAAGCACAGTAAGGTTATCCAACCGGTGGACTCTCAGTAGTGTTCTGTAGTGCAAGTAGGCAGGAGTGGAGCTCCCCCTGACACAGTCTTCTATACCATAGGATCCAAAAGAGTGGGGAAAATCATGGGAATCAGATGCCTAGGACTGGACCCAGACTGGACCAGATGTTTCCTGGAGACAAGGAGCTGGACAAGATCTTTCTGCAGGAAAGGAAAGGAGCCAGACCAGGGGGTAGGTGTGAATTTCTGGGGACGCTAGAATATGTTTGCCTATAGGACCCATCTTTAAATGGTTATAATAGGTAGACTCTGGCTTTTGATGTTTGAGCCCTTGTTGGTTCCAGGTCTACAGGCACCTATGTTGTCAAAAGGCATTTATACAGATAAGAGGAGTATTCTACAGGGTAGTTATAATGTTCCTATGAAATTTGCTCTTAGAATAAGTCAGTTACACATCACTGATATTTGTGTATTCCTGGAGCGGCTTCCAGTTAACGTTTATTGTTCTATATGAGAGGATTACTAGGCGCCCAGTGCAAAATTCTTCCTTACAAGAAGATATGAATACTTTTCTCTCCCATCCGAGTATTAGGTAGCCCACATTTTCCTTAGTCTGTGAGATTTGACTAGCTCAAAGCCCACGGGGTATGGCAACAGTCTAATGATTTTGTTTATGTTCACTGAAGCCCAAGGGAGCAAGATAACAGGATGAGGTAGCAAACTCGGGTCTCATGTAGCAATGCAGGGTACTACCACTAGCTCAGCTGACAAGATACCACACACATAACACTTGTCAAAACATGCTATCATTAAATATGTACAGTCAGTGCCACTTCCAGGGGATGTAAATCATACGACAGCCGCAAGAAATCATTTCTCTGCCCCCATTAAACAGAATAAGCTTTCTGTGGTGGTTCTGGGACAATCAATCCCTCAAGCCACTTTATTAGGGAGATTTTTGGGGGGTTTAACTGTCCTATCATTTACAATTAAGGGTGTTAATATGATGGTTAAAAGCCAGAAATTGCTCATGACTGTTGCTTTTCTGTGTCTCACCTGAGGGTATCCAGGGAACAGTCATCAGTTTAAATCAGAGGTGTTAATGTGCAATTAAAGATCACAAAAGCATTTGCTGAATGAAATGAGTTGTGGCCTAGAAAAAATTTTATTTTAATGGGATGTCTGCTTAACTGGGATGGATGAGCCTTCACAATTAAATAGTTGCTTTTCAAAGGGCCAAAGAGTTAGGCCTAGTCTAAGTGGGAAAATTAAGTGGGTTTAACTACATCGTGAAGGAGTGTGAAAAATCAGCACCCCTGAGTGATAAAATTAAGCCAAATTAAGCCTCCTTTGTAAACAGTGCTAGGTCAATGGAAGAATTCTTCCTTCAGCCTAGCTGCCACCTCTCAGGAAGGTGGATTATTCATGCTGACAGAAGAACCCCTGATATCACCATAAGTGTCAGAGTGGCACAACTGCATCCCTGTAGCTCTAGCATTTCAAGTGTAGACAAGCCCTTAGGTTCCCAAATTCCAGTGTCATTCAATAGGATTTGGACACTTAACTCCTGACGGTCCTTTTGAAATGAAAATATGGCTGAAACTTTCAGAGTTAACTCTGCTAATCCTAAACAGGTTACCCTATGCCCGGTGTAAGCAGGCATGAGCACACTGCAAAGCCATACCTGAGTTCCTGCGTCCTCACTGGTGCTGTGCTAACCCATGTGTGTTGCTAGTACTTCTGGGGTACACCTTGGGTCTTTGAGCTGCACTAAACTGAGCTGCTGTGTTATTTCCCAGTGAAATGGGGGAGCATGTGTCTGTCCTTCTGGGCATACAGGGGGAATTGTGGGAAGGCACTGGAGGACTATCGTCACTCAAGTGGTTTAGCTTGTGTCCTCACTGCAAAGTGGGCATATTACCAGCCTGAGTGAAAGCAGCACCCTGACTTTAGTCTATACCCCAGGAAAGGGAGCTGAGGTGGAAAGCACCACCAAGTTCAAGTGAGAGGGTTTTTTGTGTGTGGCCAGGAGGAGGGTTGGGGCAGCATTTCAGTAAGAGCCTGGGTTAACTCTGCAATATAGACATATATCCTAAATGGAATAATTTATAATCAAGAAAATACTCAAATATCAGGTATCAATCCCAGGATGCATTTACATGGCTACAATATCATTACTAATCTTATAATATTGTTAGTGGTTTACAAAGTGCTAAAGCTATATACAGGTGTAAAAAAATTAAGGAGCGTCTGTGTGGTGGTGTCCCAATTAAAATGCACTGAGCAGTAATCAGCTGGATTGAAAGGTCCAAGCTCTTCAGAAATTTGCTCTTTTAATACCTGGAAAAATCTTCCAAGCTGAAAGACTGACCGCTCTAAACTACTCATTATTCTCTCTCTCCCCATAAATCAAATGTCTGGATCTGAAAATATTTTTTTCTATGCTGAAGAGCTTGATCCTGAGAGGTGATGAAGACCACTAATGTCCACTGAACTCCGTGTGAGCTGAGGTCACATAACACTTGATTGGATTGGGCTGTTAGGGCCTGCTCCCATTTGAAGTAAATAGCACAATGTTAGTATTTCAGGGACTGGGCCCTTTATTAATTTAAGTCATGAAATATAGGAGCAGAGGAATTGCCACACTAGGTCAGACTAATGGTCCAGTTAGTGTAATATTGCATATCCAGCAGTGGCCAGTATCTGATGTTTCAGGAGAAAGTGCAAGAAGCGCTATAATGGAAAGTTGTTATCCAGTGGTTGGTTTATGTCCTAAAGCAGGGGTCTCCAAACTTTACGAGACGAGGGCCATATTAGATTTTTGAAGAGGCTTCGCGGGCCAAAGCGACTGTGAAAGAAATTAAATATATGCAAAATCGTTAAAAAAACAGCACTACTCCACTGTGTCAGTGTTGCATTAAATTCTAATCACACAAAATATTTGTCAATACATTAAAAATCACATTCACATATTCAAAAATAAAGAAATATTATAATTATTTTAGGATTCATGAGAAGTATGGTACTGATGTTTTTCTGACAATTGCATTTAGCTGTGGTTCAAAGTTAGTGTTCCCTATCATCAAAATTGATTGTAAATGTTCATCAGACAAGGTCCATCTGTAGTTGGATTTCACATATTTCATCATCGAAAATGTTTTTTCACACACATAAGTAGTGCCAAACACTGACATTAATCCATGGACAAAGTTTTTTACATGAGCATATTGATCACTTGTACCAGATTTCCTTCCTTATATTTGTTCTTCAACACGTGCCTACTCAACTGCAGCCTGCCTGTTTGCTTCTCCCTGCATCTACTCGGCTGCAGCAATGACTCTCCCGTAAGTTGGCTCCCCTTTTTGGGGGGACACTGGCTCCCAGAAGCACTCACCCCTCTGCACCGCTTAGCTGTGCTACCGTCCCGTGTGAGCTGCTGCTGGCGGCCCCTCCCCCTGCCTGCTCGGTGTGCCTACTCAGCTATTTGCTTCTCCCCTGTTGGTTTGAGGGCTGGACAAATGGAACCCCAGGGCCGGATCCAACCCACGGGCCGTAGTTTGGAGACCCGTCCTAAAGCAACAGGATTGAATTTCCTTGTACATTTTTATCCTATCTAGTGAAAGCATGGATGTTTTTCCTATCCATATGAATGTCCAGTTCTTCGTGGATCTTGCAAAGCTCTTGGCTTCAGTGATGGCTTCTGGCAATGTAACGCACAGGCTAATTATACTTTTTGTTTTCCCTTACACATATGTATTTCCTCTTGTTTTGTAACTTTTTTGGTGTTCTTGTTTTACAGGTAGGAGTACTCAACCTTCCCTAAGCAATTTTCTATACATCTGTCATGTTCTCTTTATGCTAAACAGTCCAGCCCTTTCATTCTTTTCTCATATGGAAGTATTTCCCTGCATCTATGTGCCTGTTTCTCAACCACTCTGTTTCTAGAACATTTGCTAAAGTAGGGTGATCAGAACTGAACACTGTCTTCCTGGTAACATTACATAAATTATGTAATGTATTTATAATATGTCCAGTTATATTTTCTAGCCCCTCTTTATACTTTCTAACACTATTTGCTTTTGTGACTAGTGCAAAGCATTGAGCTGATGTTTCCATTTAAATTAATGTCCAGGTCAGAGAGTCAATCAAGGTGTATGACTAGTTCAGATTATACCTTCCAATGTGCATTACTTTGATGTGTCAACAGTGAATATCTTCTGCCATCATGCCCATTAACCTAGATGTGATAGGTCCCTCTGGAGTTCCTCACTCTTCTGTAGTCTTGATTAACCCAAGTAATTTTGTACTGCACATGTATGGTATGATTTTTTTTCAAATTTTTATAACTTTTTTTCCTTCAAACTAGGAAAGCCCACATTCCTTTTTGGAAATAGACATAAAAAGTTTGAAGTTTTAAAACAAAGATACTTTTGAAGTATTAGAATAAATGTTCTTTTTTTTAATAAAGCACAAAAAGATAACTCACAAACAGATAATAGTTTCTCTTCAACTATTTCAAGAAGGAGACACTCCCACCACCTCTGGGCCATGAGAAATTTTAGTTTAAAAGATAAATGCATTTTTCTTCTTGCACTACAATGCTAGCATGGGAAATAATGTCTGTTGTGGGCTAATGCTGGCTTACTGTGGGTAGGAAAGACAAAAACGGTTTGGGGAGAATGTGAAATGGATTTGATTGGGTGAGGTGTAAGAAAAGGAATGAATGTGACCAGATGAATATTCTTTTAAATATTTTCTTCTGGCAGAATCATGAGGGCTTGTCAAAAGCTATTGCTCAGGATACCTAAGATTGTCAGTGTGGGCCCGGAAGAAGAAAAGTAAAAGCATACAGTAAACTGTTTGCAGTCTCCCATTCATCTCAATGGGAGTTGGCAGTACTGCATTTCTGCCACCATGTGGTGTTGTGTACAGCTATAAATCAGTGGACTTCTTACAAATTCCATTTGAAGAGGTTGAGTCACAACATAAACTGCGTAGAGAGAGACAAGGTGGCTGAGGTAATATCTTTTATTGGACCAACTTCTGTTGGTGAGAGAGACAATCTTTTGAGCTACACAGAGCTCTTCCTCGGGTCTGGAAAAGGTACTCAGAATGTCACAGCTAAATACAAGATGGAACAGATTGGTTAGCATAAGTAGTTAACCCATATTTCAAGGGGTCATTCAAGGTGAAGTGGCCTGTTAATGCTTCTCCACTCATAGGGAGGAATTGGGCGGGGGGACTTATTGGGTTATAGATTTGCTAATTACAATAATAGGCCTGCTATTAGATGCTTTCACTTCAGTGAATTAGAATACACTTGGCACATATTCTGTTTGATCTTGTATTTAGCTGTGACACCCATCCTTGGACCAATATAACTACAACACTGCATACAACATAAACTGCTTAATATTCTTCATACAGCATCATCTGCCTGGATTGTGCTACCTATTAATGAGGCTTTGCGGGATCCTGCAAAAGTAATTTTTTGCAATAACTACCCCAGCAATAATACTACCTACCTGTAAAAGGGCTGCTAAGAAATATTATGTTGCATCTAAAGATTTAGAATTTGTTTACTCATTCCTTACCCAACTCCCTAGTTGTTGAGGCTGTAAATGGACATGGAAGGCAGCACCACACTAAATCAGTGCTATAAGATAAAGATCAGAAGTGTCTCGGTTTATTTGGTCACAAATCCTATTTATCGGTGATTCTGCAGTTAGAATCACCAACTATCAAGCATTGATGGTGAGTTATAATCATACCAACTACTCAAAGTTCAATTTTTTGAGCATCTACCTCCAAAGCAGAGGGACCAAATCCAGGCAATCATTACAGTCAGCTCCTTGCCAGAACATTTCTAAAGGCATCTCTGCATGCTGCTGACACAGCCACTTGCTCTGTTTGTATGGCGGTGGTCACGTGATGAGCTTCATCTCTCAGGATTTCCAAGGGAGGTCCAGAATATAGTCTGGACCTTTCTCTACAAACCATTTTAAGCCTTTCAAGGAAACAGATGAGTCTCTCCATAGATTAAAAGCATTTCATGACCATTTTGCATTCTCTGGGAATTTGCACATCTGCACATAAAAGGAAATTTAGTAAGTCCCAGACAGGGCAGAGATCTCATCCTGTCCTATTCTCTGGCTTCCGGAGACCTTATGAACACTAATGAAAGAGGCAGAGGTTCCAGAAAAGGAAACCACTTGCTACACAGACCTCAAATTCACAACTCTTCTCATCAAAACACCAACTTTGATGGGGTGGTCAAGGTTTTGAGCTACTTCCCTCCTTCTCTTTACCAGCTGCAATGGTTCACATGCCTTCCTTGCTTTGGGGACCTTCTTTCTCACTTCCAACAATCTTAGGATCACATTATTATGGACAAGTGGGTTTTGGAGATCATATCAGTAGGATACTCCATCCACTCTAATTCCTTCTTCAGGCACCTCTCTCACATGCTTCTTCTAAAGCAGGAAATAGATTTCCTCCTGAATTTAGGTGCTATTGAACTAGTTCCTCTATATATAGAGGTAAGGGACTTTATTCCATGTATTCCCTGGTTCCAAAAAACAACAGAGTGTGGAGACCCATTCTAGCTCTAAGGCTCCTCAACAGGTTTGTGGTGATCAAAATGATAACACTTGCAGCAATACTACCATTATTGGACCTAGGGGATTGGTTCCCAGTACTCAGCCTACAAGATGCATATTTCCATATAGAGATCCATCCTTTCTACAGACGTTTCTTACATTTCATTCTAGGTCAGAACCACTTGCAATACAGAGTGTTTCCATTTGGTCTCTCCTCTGCTCCCAGAGTGGGGTTTTGGTTTTTTTTGAAGGTTCTGTCAGTGCTGTCAATTTACCTTTTCAGAGATGGAATATTAATATCTTCTATCTGGACAATTGGCTGCTAGAGGGACACTCCTACAGCAAGACCTCGATGGCCACTCAGAAGGCCATAAAACTATTTTTTATCCTGGGACTGCAGTTAAGCATTCATGAGTCCACTTTGACCTTAGTGCAAAGATTGGAGTTTCATTATTTGGTTAAAGAGTTAAAATTAATTGGTCCATTAAAAAATGTAGTACGGAGTGTCAGTTTCCCCCCTAATTTTCTCAATGGCAAAATACAGACCCTTAAACTCCTATATAGTTAAATCTCACTGAAATCTTGTGGATAGTTACATTTGAAGAAATATTTTTAGGATTAATTTTTGTTGTTGTTGTTTTGTTGTTGTTCATAAGTAAACATTTCTCCTTCATTTGGGACTGGTGAATAATCTTCAGAGAATTTAATGAACTGCTTTCTTTCTAATTGTTTAAGATGGCTCCTGAAGCCACAAGTATTATTAGAAGTGCACTTTTCTAAGAGTACTACCACCTCCCATTATTCCCACTGGCAGAGAAGCTAGGCTGCCCTCAGCAGGGAAACTTGTGACCCATAGGCAGGAAGGGTCCCTTCAGGGCAGAGTTAAAGTTGTTTGGGTGCCCTATGTGTGTATTTGCATCTCCTAACTTATTTAGATTTCATTAAATTTAACTATAACTTTGCATTTCTTGAGTTATAAAGCTTGCTTCTTGAATAATTACACATCGCTAATCGCTATAGTTCATATTACCCCAAATTATTGATATGCACTCTCTCTAACTTTCACTTCATCTTGCCATGATTTTTGTCTGGGATTTCTGTTACTTCTGTGGATTAAGAGAGCTTCATTTTCCAGAGCTACCAGCCTGGCAGCTTCATAGCTTATGAAGCTTGGAGCCTTACTATTGAAAGTAAGTATATACACTTAGAAATGCCACACAAAAAATGTTAAAAGAACATTAGTCAGGCTGCAAAGTCAAGAACTCAAAAGTTAGGAAATTTCAGCATTAAGGTTGCCTGTGCAATCTTAATTTGGCCCCTTTGTCCATATACATTATGAAACAATCTTTAAACATGTGATCACATTTTCCACAGAACCTCTCCAGAAGCTGGAAAAAACAACAAATTCCATTAGGTGCATCATACTTACACCCATATGGTTCATCAGGGTTGGAACCTTTAGATCCACCTCTGACTTGAGCTAATTGAGTACCTGATAATAGTAGATTGTCATCATCCTTTGAGCAGCAGTGCAAGAGGGGGATGAGACACCTCCTTTGACCGCGCAGGTTTCACACATTTGGAGACAGCAGAGGAATGATGACACTTGGGAATCTTGGGTTAAATTTTGTTCTTTGGGGAGAGGGAGGGGGAAGAGCGCTGTAGTGTGTGCTGACTCTTCTGCCCATTCTCCCAAGCTTTGACTCCTTCTGCTCTATCCCCTCCAGTCTGTCCCAATCCTGTCTCTTCCCCATCCCTCAGAGTCCCAGTCCCAGTCCCATTTTCCTTGCTTACCCAGTCTGTCTCCACTCCTCAGGTTTCTCATCCCATCCCAGTCTCCTTGCCCAGCCAATCCTAGTCTTCCTCTCTGGGTTCACTGTATGAGTTCCAATCTCCCACCTTTTTTTTCCCCCGAGGTTCCTGTATAACCTTCATATTGTGCACTAAAGTAATACAGAAAAAACATAATTTATGTGGGATGATTAATGTTGTAAAGATATGCTGGCAAGATAAGTCAGAGAGAGCATTTAAAGGGGTGCTGAATACCCATAGCTCTGTTTGAAGATAAAAGCTGCTCAACGCCGCTGAAAAACAGGCCCAATATGCATTGTGGTGGTCTCTTGTAAATGATTGCTCTGCTCTTGAGCAATCACCAGGTTTACAGCAAAGAGAAGGTAATCTTTAGACCTCTGTAGTTGTCTGTGTCCCTTGCTGATATCTCCATTTTGAAGGTCAACAAGAGAGAGGCCGCTTTGGATCCCTCTCCATGTCTGTCTTTCTATGGAAGAATCTGCTCTGGGTTTGAAAGTTGGGTGAGGGGAAGCCTTATTAACATGCTTCCTTGATGTCATTCTTATGCAACTGACTTTAAACAAGTAGGGTTGAAAAATCAGAGTTGCCTCTGACTAGTACTGAGCAGGTAAAAGCCACTAAAGGCAGTTCTACACTTAAGAAGCTGCAGCAAATCAGCTGCACCGGTGCAACGCTTTAGTGAAGACGTTACTACGCCAAAGGGAGAGCTCCTTCTATCAGTGTGGTTAATCCAGCTCCAGGAGTGGCAGGCAGCAGCTATGTCGACAGGAGAATCTCTCCCCTCGACACAGTGCTGCCTATACCAGTAGTTCTCAACCTGGGGTCCTGGGTCCACTGAGGGGCCCTGAGCAGGTTTTAGGGGGTCCACCAAGCAGGGCCAGCATTAGACTTGCTGGGGCCCAGGGCAGAAAGCCAAAGCCCCACCGCCTGGGGCTGAAGCCTGGGGTTCCAAGCCCTGCCACCCAGGGCTGAAGCCGAAGCCCAAGCAACTTAGCTTTGCAGGGCCCCCTGCGGAATGGGAAATTGCCCTGCTTGCTACCCCCTAACACTGGCCCTGGCTTTTATATGCACAAAAACAGTTGTGGCTCAGATTGGCCATGGAGGTTTTTATAGCATGCTGGGAGGCGGGGGGACAAAGGAGGGACTCAGAATGAAAAAGTTTGAGAACCCCTGGTCTATACCAGGGGTTGGGCTGGTATAAATTTGTTGCTCACCGTGTGGATTTTTCATAACCCTGAGTGACACAGTTATAACAATGTAAGGTTGCAGTGTAGAACAGGCCCAAGGCAAATTTGGCTGGCTCAGGATTTAAGACACTATCAGTGCTCGGTTCTGTGAGTGTGGTCTTCTCGTTCACATTCAGAACATCAGGCAGATAAGCCTGTATTTATAAAATCACATAGTTTGAAGGAGGTGTTTGGTGAAACGAGTCTCAAACCAATTTGGACTGAAATTTGCCCAAATTACAAAAGCAAGCATCACGGTTAGCGCAAACTGGTCATTTTGACAGACTCTGCATACACCACAAAGAGTAAATGCACATGGATGTGAATATTGTTCCATTTACCTTAGAGGTGGTCTCTCCAGGCTAAAGGCAGGGCATATTGGTAATGTTATGTGGGAAACTCCCTCTTAGTCTCCATGTTCATGAAGACAAAAACTCACTTAAAATTATGATGTGAAGAATTACTATGTCTTGAAGAAAGGCCATTTAGCTAATATGCAGCATTTCAGAGCAAAAACATACATTCTCAACAATCAACTCCTAATAAAGTACCCTCTTCTGCTACTTTTACTCATGTTGAGTAGTGCTTTACTTTGTAAGCAGCCCCCTGATGATTTCAATGGGATTATATGCAGAAGTAATGTATTGTGAGGCAGGGTGGTTGAATTAGGCCCCAGATGGTTTTTGTTATGCTAACAAATAACTGTTTCTGTTTTTGATATGTTTGACATTTAGGCGCAAACTTAGGTTTTAAATATTCTTTCATATACAAAATGGGAGCTTGTTTACAACTGGAAGAATTGGTGCAGTATAATCTGAATTAAGAAATAAGGAACAGCATAGTAAAAATCTAATAACGCTAAAAGGAGATCAATATAAATACACTGAGGAATCAATGCTGATGTTTTCTTTAGATAAATTGCTGCACTGATTGTCATGAAGTATATTGATGTCACTGTCACTATGACAACATTATGACAAGAACTAGTCACTCTAGGCTACCTTGTAAAAGGATCTGTCATCTATATTTTTGTATAAAAAGTAATAGAAATGAGAACATCTCGCTTAGTACAAGCCTTTAGTCATGGTAAGGTTAGATGATTTGATGTAGACATTGGATCAAGGTGTATTCAAGCAAAAGACAAGCTAACTTGTCATGAAAGGAAAGGTAAGAACAATTTATTATCCAAGCAGTATATGCTTTTATTTTTTCAGCCAATCAGAATAAAGGGGAAAGGAATATTTTCATAGTATTGGTATAAATAACTTTACTGTAGAAAAATCATTTCCTGTTAAATTTGTTACAAGTGCAGTAGGAGTGTGCACTTGAGGAAATACGTAGCATTTTTGCACTAAAATAATTGCAGTTCAATTTGTTTTTCTGTTTAGTTGTTTTCACCTTTGTCATTTAAAACAATTGACACAATTGTTTTAAAACATTTAAAACAATCTCTTCCTTTTTCTATTCCTGCATGACTTTCAGATTTTTTGTGCCATGTTAGTTTTAGCCACAGTTCCTTGGATGTTCTGGACTTCAGTCATATTGTAAAATCCATAATCCTAGATTTTTTTCTCAAATCACTTGGCTTCCACTATCTCATATTTTTAAATGTTCATTTCCCACATCAGAAATATTACACTGCTGCTGGCAAAAGCTTCTTGTGAAGATCTTAGTCATTAGAAATATCACACGTTTAGCAAAATCTTTCTTAGTTGCATTTTTGCAGCTGTTCCAGTTTTCTACATCACAGAGCCAAAATTATGACATTAACTGTTTAGGAATATGTAACACAACATCATAACAGCATGGAAATATAACCAAATAACATTTTCCTAGCAGTCACTGTTTGTGTTCTTATTAAATCTGATCTAAATCCAAAACTCTTCAGGGGGGATCCTTTGCATGTCATCTTTGTCTGTCTTTTAACACACAAGCCTAATTCAATAGCACTGGCTTGCTCCATCTTGATTTCACTTCTTTATTACAATAAGTTCAATGGGAGAATATTTCTAAATGTGGACAGATCAGTGACTTTATTTAGTTTTGCTACAAAACCAGCATAAGTTGTGAAAAGATGTGACACTCGTTATTCAAACATCCCTGCAGGAATAACAGCAATTACATTTGTGATTACGATTTAATAGGTTTGCTTTTTACATGAATCTATAGTTTTTCTTTTATTTTACCTTGGAGGATAGGTTATTTCAAGTGAATGGGAGAGGCCAAAAAATGTTGTAATTTACGTCATATTCATATTAAATGAAACTTCAAAAATGTACATGATTTAAGCAATATCTGTGTAATAGACTTTGGGGATGTGCATGAATGGTCAGTCTTAAAAAAACAACAACACACAGATAAAGGGGGGAAAGGAGATTAAAACCTTGGCAGTGAGCTTAATAAATAAAGCTGTAAATGTTGCCAAAGATTATTACTTTGAGGTCTAGCAATGCATACAGACAGGCCAAACTGCTGTTCTACAGTACATCTTAAGCAACTGGAAGAAGCATCTTAGTACATTATCTCTCTGGAGCAAGATGAAAGATGAATCGCTGCACTGAAAAAATTGTTTCTTCCCTTTTTTAAAAGAAGGGGGGTGAGGGAATGGGGAGAGGAGAAGTGTTCCCCAAAGAGCACTGTAGAAAATAAAGAATACAGTACTTGTTTCTAAAATAAATTGCTCAAGGAGCTAAGTCACTCTCCATGAAACCAACCACAGTTGGGTATTCTCTAGCCTTAACTTAAAGTACCAGCGTGGTAGAATATAATTTCAATTTCTTTATAAAGCCTGATTTAAGTAGTTTTCATTAGTTCTCCTTGCACACACACAGTTAGGGAGGAATGTATCATATTGTCTAAGTGCAGTTTATCTAAAGATATTTGAAGCATAATAACTTAAGAAGTGACTCTTAGACAGCTGGATAAATGGACAATGTTAAGAAGAGGGAAGAATGTGCCCCCATAACCTTAAAGGCAGGGAGGCAGGTCTTTGTTTGAACTGATGGGAAAAGGGTGGAGGTTGCTTTAAGGGTCTCCTCCCCACTTGGGGTTTGGTGGGGGGAGGGAAGGCATCACCTGGGTGGGTGGGACAGCGGGACTTGGGAAAGTCATTGGCCTCTGTGACCTGGGGGAGAGTATATAAACCCCGCTCGTGCAGCCTGAGGCCCTTCGCACACCTGGATTAGCTACATACACACCCTGCCCCAGGATTAGCAAAGACTGGGATTTTTGGTCTGCTGTGGGTATTGTGCTAGTTGCCTTTTTTGGCACTGGGAAGGAATTTTTCCTTCACTGCCAGATTGGCTGGGGTGTGTGTGGATTTTTTCACCGTCTTCCTTGCAGCTCAGGGACCTGGTGGGGTTAGGTGAAGAGGTAATATTTAAATTGTCACGATTTAGCAAGTGGCAGGTGCCTAGTGCAGGTATCGGTCGAACCAGAACCCCTATGCCCTGATAAACCAGAATTAAAGTAGACTTGGGGGAAGGAATCCCCTAAAGAAGCTGGGGGACAGGAGTTTCTAATGTCTGGTGCAGCAAGGAAACAGCCCCCTTTCCCCAGCCCCTTAACCCTCATATGAGGGGAGGGGTGGGGTTCCAGAAACAGCCAGGGGCCAGCTGGGAAGAGGGACAGGGAGCTGATGCTAGGCAGGTGAAATAGCTAAGGAAGGAATCATGATGCATACTGATGAGTTATTGCTGGATAAATTAATAAAATTGCAGACTAATTAAACCACATACTTTTGTATATTGTTTTTCTTCCCACATGATTGAGACAAATGCACTATGGCAGTGGTGGGCAACCTGCGGCCCACAGGCCACATGCGGCCTGCCCTGGTAATCCACTGGCAAGCTGCGAGACAGTTTGTTTACATTGACCATCGGCAGGCATGGCCGCCAGCAGCTCCCAGCATGTCCCTGCATCCCGTGCTGCTTCCTGCAGCTCCCATTGGCCAGGAACCGTGGCCACTTGGAGCTGTGGGCAGCCATGCCTGCAGATGGTCAATGTAAATAAACTGTCCTATGGCCCACCAGTGGATTACCCTGATGGGCAACAGGTTGCCCACCACTGCACTATGGTCTAGTGAAGCGGCTCTCAGCCTCTTCTATACAGTAAACATATTACACCAGCAAAACCTTTCTGGACTCCCCTTCATCTAGAAGCCATTAAAAAAAAACCTTTATGTTTCAGGTTTAAACTAATCTCTAAACTGTTCGGGATTAGGATGAGACCTCTGTGGGGGCAGATTGTTTACAGTGGGGTTCTTGCACCTTCCTCTGAAGCAGCTGCTGTTGGCTACTGTCAAAGAAAGGCTACTGGAGAAGATGGACTATGGTCTGATGTAATATGGTAATTCCTATGTTGGGATGAAGAAAAGTAGGTTGGTTGTGACCCCTTACATTTGTGATTCCCTGGGAGTAGTGACCTCCTAGGTTGAAAATTCAAGGGGTGAGGAATGCATTAGTCATTCTGCAGTTTTGTCCTGCTTCCAAGGCTTGTTCACTATATAGCCTTTGGTAAATCACACCCTCTCTGTGTTTCAAGTATCCCAGGTGTTTATGCATGTATAAAGGGTGGGATGATTGATTATTTAAGTTTTCCCAGTGCTTTGAAAGTGCTTAGTTATATGATTATAGAAAGATGGCCAACAATTTTTGTAATGGTTGATAGAAATAAGAAAACAGTGCAATCATATTTGCAAATGAAAATCCTCAATTGTGAAATCTAATAATGCCCTAGAGATATAAAATCTGTTTACTATCTAATTGCTAGGGAGATTAGTATATTATACTAGTGACCAGTCTTGCATTTTCTATTATCATTACCGTCTAATAAGTTATGTAAACACAGAAGTCAGGTGGTAGCAAGAGTAATTTTTTTGCTTTTGACACTGTCATTTCTAACTTCTTGGAAAACTGATCAAACTATTTAATTATAAATAAAAGTGGATAAGCCAAATGAAAAGCCTGCATGGCTGAAGATCAAGATTGACTTAATTAAATTTGTCCACTGAAATGACTTCAAAGAGCATGTTTAGCACAAACAGGAGTCGGGCAAACTAGGAAAATTTAAAGTGAGCTGCAGAAAAAACCTGATCAGTGACCTATTTTATGGTGTTGAACTTTGGCTCTGCCATTCAATTTTTAAAACATTTGCCAAATAACAAAGATTTTCAGACATAATGCATTTTTATTCTATAGCACAAGTATCCTAAGTTAAATCATTCACTGCGGCTGCATAAAGGGTTCTGTATTGCTTAGAATTAGGTCTGACTTTGTCTCTTTTTTTTATTATATTGTAGTAAGGTGTTTCTGTATCATGCTGAACTAGCAAAATAGTGGCTAGAAATACATGTATTTCTATGTGTTTTATGGCAGCCGAGTAGGTTTTTTATTGCTAGATAGAAGAGGTCTTCATAAATTTACAAGTCGTAATGAGTGCTTTTTATCTTCTGAGATAAGAGGTTAACACTAGATTGGGCCTTTAGTGGTATCTGAGGTAAGCAATGTTTCATTCCTTATTTGGGCAAAATGTCCATCTAAATCATTCGCTGTATTAAAATGTATAGTGCCCTATGCATCACAAAACATCTGACTTACAAGTTGAGTGTGTGAACCTCATCCTATCCAGCGAGTAGGTCAGCATGCTGCTGAGGAGGGGGATCTGACTCTGCAGCGGTATGCCATGGAAGTGATTCACCTTCTACTTTAGCTTTGGTTCTCCTATTCTGGGGATTGCAAGCACAGGGAAGTTACTACAGCCGTACAGCTAGATAAATTATATGAGAAATGTGATCGTTTACAGAGAGTCTTGTGAGGTAAGACTGACCACCTTTGCTGCTACTTGCTCTCCGGCTTGGTCACACCACAACGAAAATGCGTTCGGGCAGGGTTTGTGGGGAAAATTTCTGTCTACCCTTTAATTGTCAGTCTGCTTTGAAGAAGGAGTCCCAGACTTGATCCTCAGTCTACTGGGCAGGCCTTTCCCTCATTATTGGCTGTGGTGGTATAGGCCTCTCCCTAGTCGATAGAATGGAGCTGTCAGCAGATACTTATGATTTTGGGATGTGGACACTTACAATGTCTTGCCTAGAATCCCACTTCTGTATCTCCCTGAATCCAGTGTCATTCCTGAGGGTTTGGCTGGATGGAGTCATAACCCTTGCTTCTGGGGTTTCTGCCCCTTTCACAATTGCCATAGATCCCCAGAATGAAGTGATGTCTTTGACTTGGGAACAGTTTCCATAACTGCATAGCCCCAGAAAACTCTCAGTGAAACCACAAAGACCCCCTTTCTATTGAGAGTGCTCCCTATCATATTAATGTAGTGTGAAATTCCTCTCTTCTTGGAAGACTTGCACACCCACGCTAGCAGTGAGAAGAAAGTTTCAGGCAGAGTGCCATGTAGGGATGGGAGCTATCCACCCATGCACACAACAGTAGTAGCTTTTACCGGGGGGGGGGGGAGGGATAGCTCAGTGGTTTGAGCATTGGCCTGCTAAACCCAGGGTTGTGAGTTCAATCCTTGAGGGGGACCATTTAGAGATCTGGGGCAAAAATCTGTCAGGGGACAGTACTTGGTCCTGCTAGTGAAGGCAGGGGACTGGACTCGATGACCTTTCAGGTCATTCCAGTTCTAGGAGATTGGCATATCTCCATTTATTTATTTTATTTACATCTGTTCTGAATAGGCTAGTAGTGGACAGTGCTCCCCTGAATCAGGGGAAGTACATATTTGGATATAGTATCCAGAAATCACCCCACATAGAAGTGGAGAAGCAGATGTAACACCAACAGACCCCAGTTGGCAGCAGGCAGGATCAAACCTGGGACCTCTGGCGCTAAATGCATGAGCCTCTACTGCATGAGCTAAAAGCCACCTGGCTGTTAGCTCAGTCTCATTAATCTCTATGTGGTCTTGGTGCCACTAAATGGGACAGAGCACCACATCCAGGAGGTGTGTGGGTTACACAGACACTGTTTTTCCCACGCACAGGCTTGAACAGCAGCTTTGCGGGAGCTGTGCTTGCAGCCCTGCCAGCTGCTAATGGGATGGGAGATGGATTCCACTTTCTACACAGAGCCCCAAATCTGGCACCTAGATTTGAACACTTTGAGCCGAATGCTGAGCTACTGTGAATGAGCATGGACTTGAATGAAGCTATGCTGGTTTTACATCCGTGGTAGATCTGATCTAAACTGTTAGAGGCTAAGTGTTGAGGTGGGTTTTGCACTTGCTGAACATCTACATTCCTCTAAACTTGAGTCCAAATCCTGGTTTAATTTTGCAAAAGTAAATCTCAGCAGTTCTCTTCCTGCTCTTCTTCATGCAATCCACAAAGCAACCAGAGAGTTACTAGTAGAGCCTGCAAATCTGCGGATGTCCATTTTATATCTGCAGAAGTGGATATCCATGGACCATGTTTGGTGATCGCAGATTGGATGCAGATACAAATTTTGTATCTGTGAAGGGCTCTAGTTACTACATTTTGCTCAAAAGAAAATCAGAATCAAGTTATCAGAGATATTTAGGGTAGGGCTGAATTGCATAGAGAAGATTGTACAAGAGTAATTTCATCCCTTACTTTCATGAACACTAAATTCACTCTCAACAGAAAAATATTTATTTGCACTATTATTGGGGTAAAGCATGTCCTCCATTTTCTTACATACAATATGGTATGCAAACAAAAAGCTTTCACTTTCATTAGGCATCCATATGAGTGTAGAGATGATTTAAAGCAAATTGGTAAGTACCTCTGCTGTGAATTACTGCTCAGAGATTCATTGTGTATGGTGGTTTATTACACACAATGCAAGGTCAAACATCTAGAAATTGAGTATAGGTCACACTTACATAAGAAGGGGGCTGTATCCTGGAAAGTAGTGACTGAAAGGGACTCGGATTGGTATATAACCAATTCAAAATGAACTTCCACTGTGGTGCTGCAGCTAAGATGGCAAATGTGATCCTTGGACTACCTAGTAGGAAGGTGGCATTGATTATACCTTTATAGGATAAAGTGATGCCTATACTCCAAAAACAATGTTCGAAAATCTAAAGGGTTGAAAAAAGAGCTACAAAAATTATTAGAGGTCTGGAAAACCTATCTTGCAGGGAGAGACTGAACCTCAGTCGATATTTAGTTTATCCACGAGGAAGATTAAGAGGTGTTTTGGTACTTGTAAACCATGATCTACATAGGGAAGAGATTTCTGATAGTCCACAGTTCATTAATCTATCTGAAAATGACATAAATTCCAATGGTTGTAAGATGAAGCTAGACAAATCTAGATTAGAAACAAGGCACACATTTTAACAGTGAGGATAATTAATAACAACTCAACTAGGCTTATAGTGGCTTCTTTACCACTTGTACTTTTAAAATCAAAATGTTGATGTCTCTTTTGTTTATTAAAGTATGCTATAGGGTTGTGGTTCATTCTGCATTTTACTTCTGCTGTCACTGTAAGAAAATAGGGGGCTGGAATAGGGTAGAAAATTTCTGTTCTGCAGCCATATTGCAGGCCATTTGTGTCGTGCCAGCCACTCTTTAGCTCCATATTTTCATTTTGGAATGTCAGATTGGCTTTGCCTTAAAGAAGTGTGAGCTGTTGCAAATTCAGAATCCATGTTATTATTGCTATGATGCACTTATTTACCAGTGAACATCACTAAGGATTCGCTGTCCACTCTTCCTCCTTCATTGAGGAAATAATGTGTAACTATAAAGAGCTGTTCTAGCACGTACAAATAGTGAACAATGTGAAGGTGTTGATATGAATATTAGTTCTTTTATCTTTGTCTGCCCTTTTACTACCAAAGTAATCACCTCATGTTGTTGTTCAGTTGTGGGTAAAGGGTGAAACTCTGATCTAACTCTCTTGGGAGCATTTTAACCCAGTCTCTAACTTGGGAGCATATTAATGAAGATCTGCCAGCACGCTGTTGCCCATGCAATTTACAAATGGCAGCAGTATGACTTACTCACATTAGAGGAAGGATCTTAGTGGATCCAGATGTTATGTGCTGAAATGAACCTCAGGCCTCGTCCCAGAACACTGGGGATGGGGCTGCTGTACAGAACGAGAGTTGGAAGTCCTAGACAAATGTTAGCACATACCTATTAGCTGGAATTGGTCCCAATACATCAGATAGTAACGGAGTTACTATAAAATAATAAAACACGTACTGAGGCTCAGGCAAGGAGTCCTGATGATGATGAATTGTTATTGGTCTCAGTGGATATGGAGAATTCTTTCACGGAGAACTGTCTCTAAGTCCCCCAAATCTAGCAAGTTCAATATTAGACTTTTGTATAGCAGGGATGGTGCCACTGATTCAATACAGAACATGCCACAGAACACCCATATAGTAAAGATCATTATCCAATTAAGAAACCTCCCCTTTATTTCCTCACGTCTTTATTTTGACATTCTCCATTGATCTTTTTCCTATTCATCAGAATATATATATATATTCATATTCGATACTTGTATGGATTGCTCCCAACTTAGGTATGACAGCAATATAATGCCCAACTGTTTAAAACAACAAAACAAGGTATTGGTTTTTTTTCTCTTCACTAGATTGTTTGCTATGTAAATAGTTGGGCTGGTATGTAGTATTTATATAGTGCTTTACACATTAAAAAGCACTGTACAAACACAAACTAATCTTCATAGCACCTCTGTGAAGTAGGTTGGCAAGCATTATTCTTCTATTACAGGCAGGGGAAATGAGGCAGAGAGGTCAAGTGACTTATCCAAGCCCACGCAATTAGTCAGTGATGGAGTCCAGATTAATACTTGGAAGCACCCGATTCCCAATTCTGATTATTCCTTCTTCATAATTTTAAGTATGATATGAGTATGGCTGCAAAGGGATAAAATGGGGTCTGTAAGTAAACTCATACTATAGCACTTCTACTAGTAAGTGCTAGTTGCAAATGATCAATCACAATCCCGGCCTACGTTATTATCTGTGCTTTGTTGTTCGAAGGTTGAGTTGGCTGCAATTGCTTCCCACAGTTTCCTCACTGATATCCCCTAATAGCATATGAATAATGAGGGACATCAAGCCTTTGTAGACTATCTGCATTATTTTCAGTTTTATCAAGCCTGTTAAATGACTTTGTATGCTAATTTATTTTGCACTTTAAAATTCTCCATTGATTTTACTTAGCTTCAAAAGCTTACAAACTTTAAAGGTTTCTGTTTTAGAGGTGAACTAGCTTGTCACATAGGCTGTGCCATATTTTCACATCTTTACAACGAAGTTTCCCTTCAACTGCTAAGAAGATTGTTTTCATGTAGGAATAAATTACATATGGCTTAAATTGTGAAACATATTCTCCTCAGATATTTGTGGCAGAGGTAATCAAGAGTTTACTTATCTTCATTTGTGTAAGTGAAAGCTTCCTGAGTGACTTTTTTCCTGAAGAGTTTACTTTTTTCTTTCAAAACTATACACCAACTTGGACTTCCTATAAAAAATAAACAGTTAACTCTGAACCAAGAGCAGCTATTGAGTAAATTACTGAGTTGTCTCATTTCAAATAACTCTCTCACTGCAAAGGTATGTGCTATATACAGTAGATAATGTCAGGATCTACTTAAAGTTGTGTAACTTATACAGATATAAAATGCACATAAATAAGTAATTTTTCATTACCGAGTTAACTAATTAAAATATGGCATCTGCTGCTGGGATTTATTAATATTCAACATAATACAGTGTAGGTGTTTAACTGTGTGAAAGGAGGTGTGGTGGGCAATTGTATCTGTGAGAATTTCAGGCAGTTTAATTGGCCTTGTCCATATTAAACAGAAAAGTTATGGGATACTTTGACCTTCATAAACTCTAGCCCAGTAACTTATCAGACCAGCTTGTTAGCATGCAGTTACTCCCCAAAGAGCATTCTATTATGGTCCAGTCTGTGTCAAATCCTGCTTACCTAATCATGCAGTTAGTCCTGTTGAACTCAATGGATTGATTTCATGACTAAGGTGAGCATGACTGGATACAATTTTAAAATTGTGATCTATCTGTGTGCAAAGTAAAAGATACAATATAACTTGTCTTTTATTTCATACACAGAAATACAAATGACTAAAACAGTTGAGAAAGACAGAACAAATGAATCAATATTTGAAACAATCATACTGCACCTACTTATGGCAACTCACTGGGCTGATTCTCCATTCTCACTATTTGTTTACAGGAGGTACAGATGACAGCTCCTGTAGAGTCAGATCCCATAGAGCTGATTCCAGCCAGGGCTTGTGTGAGAACAAGAACATAGGAAAGATTGTACAAGAATGTAGGATAAATAATCACTAGGCTCAGAATGTTAGTACTTCATTAGGTTTGCCAACTTTGGTTGGATGAATTCCTGGAGGTTTTATCACAAGACATTATCTTTAATTAAAGATTATTCTTTAATTCCTGGAGATTCCAGGACAGTCCTGGAGGGTTGGCAATTCTATAACTTCATTGGTATTTCTCTCTTTGTAGAGCACTGTCCTTCTAAAACAGTTCCATGAAGCCTTTCAATGGTAATCCACCAGAGTGGGAATTGGGGATGATTTGAGATTGGACCTTCATCTGTTGTGGGACATGTTGTAACTGTATTGTCTTTTAATTTAGAGGGTAAGCTCTTTGAGCTAGGGACCATGTCTTCCTCTGCTGGTACAGTGCAAAGGATATTGTTGTCTCTAGACATAGTGTATTACATGCTATTATCAGACATCAGTCTGTAAACAAGCAGAGATTAAACTAAACAATCCAAAATGCTGTTTGATTAACTGAATGAGGAGGAAAAAAGCCCTTCTAAAATTATAAAATGTTTTGTTACCTTGAGGAAAGAAATGCAGCACTAAGGACATGCATAAATAATCTTGACTTCAAAGTGGAGGATTTTAAAAGTCCCTCAGACAAAATATGACCAAGTAACTGAGAACTCAACATGAGTTGAGTTTCAAAGTGAGAATCATTCTGGTTTTATGCACCAGTGAATAGCCGTTCAGACAGAAAACGAGGGAAAGAAAAATATGACAATCTGCACAAACAGTGACATGGTCAATAAATCCTCTCTCTAAAACCATTACAGAAGAGTTCCATGCTATAATGGGCAAATGAAAATGACAAAAAAGTGACAAATCAAGCTGAAACAGGGTACAGCAAATGTGGACAGAGGATGGCAGAAATTGCTGTTAGTTAGAAACAGGAGATCATGAATACTTCAACAGAAGAGAGAATCCTGAGAGAGCCATAAAATGAAACAAAAATGATTGTCTTGAAATTCAGATTTCCATGATAAATGGTGTCCGAGGAATTATAGGTCTGAGTATGTTCAGTATTGGAGGAGGTGACTAAACATGAGGTAGATATCAGATTCCGCAGAATACAAAAGGCGAGAGAGGAAAGTCAATTGAAAAGAGAACTGAGAAGTTCAAATGAAGAAAGTGTTTTGGTTTCACATTTGCAGTAGTTTGGCTGCCTCAGTGCTAAGCCTAGACCAATGGGTCAGTCAAAACTTATGATCTTAAACTTCCTGTCTTCAAGGTAAAGGCTTCAAGCCGAACATGAAAGTATCATTTAGGCTTGCCACAAGGTGCAGGACTTGAGGAAAATGCTATTTGAATCCCAGATTACCCAGATTACCCAGAGATAAAAAATACTGAGTGTGGGGATTGAGGAAATCACTGACTACAATGATCAGGTGTAGAAAAAGATCATTGACCCATGATCTCCTTCTGAAGATGACTTCCCCACCATAGAAGGAAGGAAAGCCAATGATGAACTAATGCTCAGGGAGAAGAAAGGAAAGATGCTCATTGAGCCCTGTAATGGGTGTACAAACCCCACACTGAGCAACAAGGGTTTAAGGGCTCATTTTGGGCTCAGCCAGCCCCACCCTGCCACACCTGCAGCAAATTCTCCATCTGCTGGAGGAATTAAAAGGCAGCGAATTAGCTCAATTGGAGAACAGTGCTGAAGGTCAGCAGATCTGCAGCCCACAGCTCTAACAGAGCAGAGTGAAACCTAAAGGCTCTGATACAGCTGCCCAAAGGGGCCCTCTGTGAGGAAAGGGAGGACCCTCCACAGAGGCAAGCAGAGTGGGAAGTATCCTGTGGCCCTAGACAGTTGCAACTCCCTCTTGCTTCCTTGAGATTTGGATTTTCCCACCAGGTGAAGGCCATGGACTGAGGTAACCCCAGGAGTGGAGATAAGAGGAAGAGGCCCAGGGAGGACAGCCTTAAGTAGTCTTGGTTGCCAGGATACTGGTAGCCCAAAGGGACCTGGGTCAGAGCCTGGTGGAGTGAGAGGGCCCGAGCTCCCCTCCCCACAACCCCCTTGGCAGTCCGGGGTTGTGGCCATGACCACTAGGCCATGCTTCCCAACCAGACCCTGAGTGGAGACTATTACAAGCCCCCACAATATTGGAAACAGCTCTTTTAAAATGCTCTTCTTTAAAAGCCAGAGACTGAAGAACAAAGAACAGAGAGAAGGGCTTAGATTTTTGCCAGATAACTCACTTTAACATTCATTTTGAGGAAAGAAAAATCAAAAACAGAGGAAGATTGAGGAATGGGAGAGCATGAAATGAACCTCAAATTAATTTTAAAACATTTTTTTCACTTCATCATTAGTATGAGCGGAGGGAAGCTTGTTAAAGCTTTTCATGTTAGAGGAAGGAGAATGCCTGGTAGCAAATCATCAGCTGGTGTAAATTGTAAATTTATACAAGCTAAGGAACTGTCCCCAGGGGTATGGCAGTAAGCTTAACTTTTTTCCCAGAAGAGTACTGATAAAACAAACTTAGGGAATACAAGTGTATCAACAAGTCTCTTCCCCAAAGATACTGACTCAGTTGATACACTCAACCAACAAGAAAGGCAAATTCCATACACATGATCAATTATTTCCATAAAAGACAACCAAATGTATAATAATTTCTCCACTGAATGTTTACTGACTAACAATTTTTTTAAAGCAGTAGAAATTGGAAGGGACCCCTCTGTATATTTAAAGTAATATTCTGTAATAAGCCAAAGAATATTAAGAGGTTAAATTTAAATCCAGAGTGTAAAATTCAGACAAAATGGAAACAATGCTTTTGCTGGTTTTTTAAATAGATTCCAGAATGTACAAACCAGAATTATGAGATTCTTGATTAAAATTACTGGAGACTTCAACAAATTATAGGACCAGGAAAAGCCTCCGGAGTAATGGGAAAATGGCATTATGGTATAGTCAAAATACAAAAAAACAGGTGATCTAAGCAATTACAACAATTGGCAAGCTGTTATACTTTTAGTGATAGCTAATGTTTTCTGCAGTATCCTCTTAAGCAGCTTCACCTCAACTGCTTCTTTCATTCTAAGGGAAGAGCAGGCTGGATTTAGGCCCAAAAGATCATATGTTGGCCAGATTTTCACCCTAAGAGCAAGCATTGAATGGCAAAACCCACTCATCATAAACTTAATTGATTTCAAGAGAGCATTTGACATTCTCCAATCGCAATTCACTCTGGAACATCTCAAAGTGTTATGATATGCCAAGAAAAATAATTAACATAATTAAGGCTTTATATCAAGGTGCAGCATGCACACTTAAAGTAAAGACAGACTTGGGCAAGTGGTTCGGTACAGAGGGCATCAAACAAGGATGCAGTGTCACCTTTGCTCTCTGGCATTGCCATTGACTTCATTATGAGAAAGTGTAGATACAACACCTGTATGGCTCAATAGTAGTACACTTAAAAGATCTAGATTTTGATGATGAACTAGCTCTTCTAAGTGACAGCTTAACCAACACACAAGTAAAGAAAGACACTGTCTAGAATTGTGGTTTATAATCGGTTGTGAAGAAAAAAATCTAATGAGCAACTCCCCTCTTAAGTATTACTTTACAAGGCAAAAGAATACAAGAAGTGAGTTGCACACCGTGACTGTAACATTCAAGCCAGTGGAGATTCCAGAAGGAAATAATGTGTCAAACTGGATTTAGCAGCTTCAACAAGATTTGGTCATAGAAAATAAACAACCTAAAGGCAAGACTATGAACATATGGATATGAAAGCTAAAAATCTACCTGAGGTACAGACAGACATCTAAGTGCCTTAAATATATTGGGTATTACATGGAATGAATGTATAACAGCGTACAACCTCTTATCTCTAAAGTTACCTAGAAGAGACAATAGAAATATCTGGGACATGTGGTGATAAGGAAACCAGAGCAAGTGTGTCACAGGAAGTGGGATTCACAAAGGCACCAAAGTCCCAGTTTTGGATCCACAAAACTCCCACCAAACCCTGTAGGTGCCTAAACTCACTTGGTGCCTAAGTTTCTGTGTCTGGGCATGTGTACGCCGGCTTCCCCCTACGTGCCCAGTTACCTATCTCCTGCTGAAGTGCCAGAGTGAATCCTAAACCTGGAAAGCCAGGCATGTGGCAGCCTAGCTCCTGTGGAGGGCCTGATCCAGGAGGCAGCCTCTGAGCACAACTACTGAATCAAGTCTCATTAAAAATCTGGCTGGAGGAGGCAGTGCCGATCTTATAACTCTTAGCCCCGCAGTTAGAGCACTGACCTGGGATGTGGGACACCCAGGTTTGATTTCCCCCTTTGGTGGGGGAGTCCTTTCTCTCTCTAGCCCAATGACAATAAACCATTAGTCATTGGGCAATAGCATATGAGAGAATATGTGAGAGACCCCAGGTCCAGTCCCCTGGTCAAATGACTCTCAGTCATTTATGCATGGTGGAACAGCTTCAACAGGAGAGATTAAGGGAGCCCCACATCAAAATATCCCGTAGCACAATAGTTAGACTACTGTCCTCAAAGGTGAGCAATCCTTTTTCCCCCCTCTGGGAGAGAATGGGGGCACTGAACCTGGGTCTCTCATTTCCTGGGTGAGTGTTCAAATCATTGGGCTTAAAGTTATAAAATGGGCACCACCACTTCCTCCTCTGTCAGCCATTTTGTGTGCAGCGAGGCAGGCACCTATCTCATTCCCACAAGAAACTGTTTAGGCACCTAAGCCACCTGACTCCAGGCAAAAGGTTCCCGTTCGTGGATTGCACACAGAGCTAGGCACCTTCCTGCAGCTTGGACATAGGTTCCTATCTCCAAGGGACGGGTGGAACTTAGCACATACCCCTCTCTTCAGCATCTCCATTGGCTAGCTTAGGAAACACCTCACCTATTTGTGATGGCTTTCATCAATTGTGTTCTTAGGCATCTATCTATCCCTCCATTCATTGTAGAGGGAGCTTCAACACTCAACTCAGGCTTTGTGAATTGCAGTGTTGTTCCTGGGACTTTCTAGGAGCCTAAAAGTTGGGTGCCATGATGCAATATCTAAATCCCTTTGTGGACCCCACCCAGGGGGACTGGCCCTTGTAGGGGTGATGGATCCAGCTCAACCTGTGACACATTTGGTTTACCTCCCTAGGTGGAGAAAATAAAGTCCTATGACAGGCAGGTCATGTGTCTAAAATCAGGCCTTCGGATGTGGTGAGACAACAGCCTCTGGAGAGCCAGGAGGAGAGAGAAGGGAGGCTCCATGGAGCAGGGCTGGAACTCAACTCCTGCTGACCTGCGGGAGCTGGCTTGAACCACTGCACATCAATGAGAGAAGACTGTGGAGAAGCAGTGTACAGCCTCAGGAAGGTGGGCTGTGGAATTCCTTACCCTGAGGAAAGCACTGCACAACCCTACAGAGCAGGGCAGTGCATCCCTTAACAATGAGAAAGTGTTTTTGTGCCTGAGTCCAAAGGAGATAGTGTATTTAAATAAATACTTAACAAATTAGACCCCAGGAAGGGGACTATTTGAGCTGTGAACAAGTTGTTAGGGAGAAGCACGTGACTGAGGATGTCTTGCCTGTATGGCCATGCCATGCCACGCCACAAGGGGGTGTGCTCTGTGATGGGACCCTGCCACAGTTTGCCATGGCAGATGTGCAATTGGGAGCTAGAAGAACACACAAAGGGGGCTGACTATAATAATCCCTCCATCAAACATACTCAGAGGGAAAAAGTATGGGACTTAACCCAACACACATATAAAGAGCAGTCCAGGATAGACAGGGATAGTGGAGCTTGTTTGTGCAGTTAAGTGATGTCTGATGGCATGGGAAGGATTCAGATTCAGACAAACCAGAGTTGACTTTAAATGGTTTTACCCCATCACAGATTTACAGATGGCATGATCTTGTTATAGACAATACAATTATACGCTGTATGGCACTTTCTCGAAGGGTTTCAACCTCAAGATCTAGAAAATTAGACTGAAAATAACCGTAAACAGAGAGAGCTCTCAGGAATGCTACAGATCAGCATCATGAAAGATCAGCAAAAGAGCATTGCTGGTTTTGGAAAGGTGGATTGTCTTGCAGAAACCATAAAGAGGAGGTCAGGAGGACAGCTAGGTTGCTAATGGGTATAATTGCTATTTTGGAAGATGGAACTGGGCTAATAAATAGGTTTGATTACTGTTGGAGTACCAAGCAATGGTTATAATTAGAACAGGGGAATAATTAAGAAACAACTCATGACTATTCCTTTGACTTTATGGATAGTTCACAAACAGGGAAAATAGCTAAATTAGTTAGATTATTTGTCCAGCCCTAGTTGTACCTAGAGAATTGTTCCATTAATCGCAAAGGGCTCAAAGGTACAGAGTACATTGCCACAAAGGCAATTAAGTAGAAAGTATTTGCTCCTCAAAAGAAACGTTAGGAAAGATGTTATTTTCTGCCCCACCCTACCTTGCCTCTCTACTGGAGTGGCAACTGGTTCCTTCGATAATGCAATGTGCTGAAAAAAATAACATTTATTTTGAAAGTCAAGGGAATTGAATAGCAATAAACGGCAGCTCTAAAGGCCCAGTCCTGAAGTCTTTGAGAGTTTTGGCTGAGGGAGGACTTCTAGCCTGGGCCTTACAAATTTATGATTTTAAAAAACAAATTAAACTAGTCAGTGATGATCTGGGATGCTGACACTGAAATCTGTGTACCAGCACTAAGAGGAGGTGTATGTTCAGCGGTGGACTGGCAGTGCATGATCATGATGCTAATAACCAACTTAGTGCCAAAGATTTTTTTTCCAATAATTTGATTAAATATACTGTGGTACGGCCATGTGAGCTAACAGTAAATGTCACAGACAGCAATAGGGCAGAACTTAAAGGTGACCACAGACTATTGCAACAGTGCTTTCCAATCTTATTCAAATATTGAAAGAACACAGAAGACAATGCTGCAGGGCACTAAATCCAGATAGTGTGCATGAACCTCGTTAATGTATAGTCTGGTTTTTTTACCCGCTGAGGCCAAAGCTAAGGAGTGAAGTGATGTATACTTAACTGGGTTTTCTGCCCTAGTTCTCAGTTTGCTTTCTAAACTGCTGCCTGTCCATAATTGATAGTTACTCTTTAAACATACATATGTCATGTGTAAACAGACTTCATTGGTGTACAGAGAAGCCCAGAAGTAACAGGCTTTAAAGCAGATCTGATTAAATGACAATATTAACTTTCCCAGATCTAACTGTGCTATGGAGTACTACAGTGATGGTTCAGGTGCTGCCTACAAGAAAGACCTGGATACTTTAGTACTTATATATTGATTTGAGCATTAAAAGTGTCTTAACATAAACATAGTAATTGATATGCTAGCTAGGGTGACCAGATAGCAAGTGTAAAAAATCGGGACACGTTTTTTTTCCGGGGCAGGGGGGTGGGGGAGGGGAATAATTGCCTATATAAAACAAAGCCTCTAATATTGGGACCTTTGGTCACCCTAAGCCCAGGGCTCCCTAACACAGCTCAACTGACTCAAGTCCCACTAACCCTGTGCTTAAACTGCAGACTCACCCAAAGTGGCCACTGACTCTCCCACCTAGCTTTATAACCACCCCCACTCCCGCTGCGGGACTCAGGAGATAGTTGGGGGGACACATGGGAAACGGCACCACATCGAGGCACTACCCGCCCCTGCTCTCTGCCGCAGACCCCTCGGTACCCTCCCCGCCTCCAGCCGCTGCAGGCTGCAATCCCTGGCCAAACGCCCTCGTTGGGTGACAGCTGTTGGCGGGCAGCGGCTCGGGTGGGGTGGCCGCGTGGGGGCAAGGCAGCAGGGGCCAGGGAGCTATTTACCCCGCTGGCTCATGCAGCACCCAACACTGAATGGAGCCCGCGTGGTGAGTGGGAAGCAGAGGTACGTGGTCTGCAGGGCGGGGCGGTGTTGGGGTCCCCCTCCAGCTGCCCGGAGCCAGGTGGTGGTGGCTCCCCAGTGGTGCTGCAACGCCGCTTCAGGGCAGGCTTCTGCCCCAGATTGCAGCCGCGCCGGCTCACTGCGCTTCCCGGGATGGTGGGAGCCCGGGACGGTGCTCTCCACTCTGGCGCTCTGCACCACGCATGTGGCCCCGACCCTAAGAGCCAGAGGGACCTGCCGGGGGGCGAGGTGGGGAGTCCCGGCAGTGCTTACCTGGGGCGGCTCCTGGGAAGCATCTGGCAGGTCCCTCTGGGTCCTAGGGTCAGGTCGGGTCGGGTGGGGGGCAGAGGGCTCTCTGGCGCCTGCAAGCCCCGCTCCCGCAGCTCTGATTCGGCAGGAGGGAGCCGGTGCAGCACATGGAGACCCCGTCTGCCTCTGTGCCTAGGGGTCACCAGCACTGCAGGCTCCTGCTGGTGGACAGGTGCCCTGGTGGGAGCTGCCCCAGGAAGCGCCGCCACACCAGCCCCGGGACTTTGGCAGTGATGGTGAACTCGGTCCCCGATATCGGGACAAAGGGCGTCCCGACCGATGTGCGGTCGGGACGCAGGACAAATGTGTTAAAATCGGGACTGTCCCAATAAAATCGAGACATCTGGTCACCCGCTAGCATACTAAAGACAAATACTTCCAACTGTTTAACCCAACTATATGGGAGCCCTCTAGATCAAAAAACCTATTCACTAAAAACAGTTGGTTATGCAAGTAAATACTTTTAATTTCATTTCCATTATATAAAGTATTTTCACCTCCGAGCAGATGCATCTGTGACCTGGATTCTTACATTGAACACAAACTGACACTTAAAATACTCAAGGCCAAATCATGTTTTGCCCTTACATGGCCATGCGTCAGAGGGCAGTGGAAGGGTCATGCCTCAATAATTCTGTGGCCTGCCTAAGGCACAACTAAAATTACTGTCTGGTGTGCTTGAGTCCTTAGCACTGCTACCAATCAGTAGCAGTCTGCGGAGTGTGTCTGGCTCATGTGGGAAGGGATGTTGTAGTCTGTTCATCTCCTGTTCCTGTATGTACTGGGGAGCTCGGTGGGATCATGACTCCTTTTTCTTTTTTTCTAATGAGAGGGTTTCCCCTGACTGACTTTTTTGGCTGATGGGGAGCTTCCTGGGCTTCTGCTGACAGTGCTAGAGCTGTTGCAAGTTCTCTCTTAGACACCACTGCTTTTCTCTTCTTTCAGTACAAAAGTCAACATGGTCTCTGGACAACATGGTCTCTGGTCATAGGGCCATTTCAAATAAAGGAGCAGATTCAGCTGCTGGTTTCTGGCATCTATGGGGGAAAGGAAGAGGGTAACACTAACCTGTCTCCAAACCCTTAGCACTAGCAGAGGGATGAGGTAGCATGGAGGGTAGAGGAATGGAATGAAGGAATATGTTCTATTTTATTGCCCGCCTCCTTCCTAAGCAGCATCAGCCTCACTCTGTGTGGGGACGTAAGAGCATGAACACTACTAGTAGGAGAGGAAGAGAAGAAGGCACCATTTAAAGGGAGTAAGGGAAGCAGATATGTCAATATCTGAGGCAATTTAGAAAAACTGATTCACTTAGCTAACGAGGAAATGACGTGGAAAGTAAACACAGTACTGATGCTGCTATAATCAAGCCTGTATTCCCTATCTTATTCTCTCCAGCTGGTTCTCATCTCTGTGGGAGAGTCTTCATGAAATGTGGCACTCCCTTAATGCTTCATTATGTGTAAAATGTTATACTGCTGAAGCTCAATATTTTATATCAAAGTAAACTTCAGGAGATGGCAAGCAAGAATGAAAAAAGGAGAAATGAGAGTGTTGAACCCTAGAGAACCAATGGGGAATAAGGAGAAGAGAGTTATTTAAAGGCCGCAAACAGAAAAATATATCGTCCCTGGATGTAATAATTGGTTTATGTATTTGTAGACACTTCACCTCCAAGGTGATGGTCTCCCATCAAGGAACATATATTATTTAATGGGAGTTATGGGTGTGTATCAAGAAAAGACAAAACACTTTATTTTAAATAGAACAAGACTATGCAATCAATTGAGTGCTTGATACATACTGTGCAGTATATTAATACTTCAGTCAATGTAAGAGTATGAGGCCACCACCAAAGAAAAGACAGTTTTGATTCTTATGCAATGGGGATTGCCTTATGAAGATTGAAAGGTGTAAGTGACCTCTGATATTATATTATCTGGTACCTACTGAGGCAAAACTATTTAAATATTACAAATGGGATTTTTAAAATCTTCTTTGCTAAATAAGCTCTAATTGTTTTCCTAATCATCACAGACTTACACTTAGTGACAATATGTGCCGTTTTTTATACTATATCCGACTATTTTGACATCTTTGATTAAATATCTGTCCTTTTCTTTCATTTTAAGTGATCACACTTTCTTAAAAGCCAGTTAAACAATTGTTTCTCTCGGGTGACTTTTAGCACGAGTGATATCTGCCTGGTTGGCCATATAATAGAGCAGACTCTGTGCACGCTTCCCTATGTTGTGGCTTCCCTTGCCTGTGTGCCCCAACCTTAGTCTGAAGGGGGCACCTTGAAGGGAGAATGGGTAGTGCTGTCTGTGAATGGTCAACTGTTGACACCTCAGCTGATGATGCTAGCAAGCGTGCCACTTACTGTGGGTATCTTCCCCCTGGGGAACTGGATTGAAACCCTCTGCTCCTTTTAATATAGATCACAGATCAACTGTCAAATGGAAGCAAATTTCACTACCTGCTTGGGTCCAATTTGAACCAGAGGTTGAGAGGTGAGTGACTCAAAATTCCAGTGTCCCTGAAACATCCAGTGTTCTGGAACGTATCTGAATATACTTTTCTTTGCTTTTAAAGGGAGAATGTATTGATTTCTATGATTGCTTAGGAGTTTTGTTGTTCATTTGCTCTGATTCTCCCATAGCCATGAGTGTTGAGCCTCATGCAAACTGTTCTCCGGCAATCAATGTATTGGCAGATGTTTTGTGTGTGTGTGATTTCCCCCCCACACACCCATGTTAGAGGAGTGGGGATGAAAATAACTAGATGCTAAAACCAGATTACCATTAGCTGCTAGTACTTTGTAAACCTCTTGTACTTCCATGCTTTGACATAAATCTTTAGTATAATGTATATCTATTAACCACTGACCATGCAGTAGGTACAACACAAGACACAAAATAAAGACCGTCTTTGCACCAGAGTCTGACAGACACACCAGAGACGGTATGCGAGGGGAGGCTGGTGCCCAAAGTAGGAGGTGGACTTGCAGGTCCTGCAATGCTCCTCTTCTCCTCCCCTCCCCTTACTGGTTGACCAAAGTTTTCAAACAAAAACCTGGGAGGGGTTTTGGTGTGAGATGAAGAAACCAAGTGTCAAAATAGGAAGAAAAAGGAACCCCCCATTTTTGACTTGAGAGAACCCATGATGATAACTTGAAATTCTTCGCTAGCTCACTAGGTGGTGTGCATTGTGTAGTTATTCTGTGAAAGCTCTATTGAAAAAGAGGGCAGTGGAGAGTCTGTAATGTGTGGTCCTCAATACAGAAGTGTTTGAGTTAATTAATTGCATCATTTATTATTCCACTTGAGCCACTATCATAGCAGTGCTTGCAAATGACTCTTAGAGGTTTTATACTTATTGAAATGTATGTAAAAATGTTCCCTGCTTTTGTTCAGTTTTAGACAGAACCAGACAAGTAACACCCCTTCAAAATTTGTTAATTTTTATTAATGATGATGGAATTTTTTCTTTCTTTTGCTATAGAAAGCCTTTTTTTGCACAGTTTTCCCCTATAGTGACATCCCTTAGGACTACAGGAACAGACATAAACTTCTCTAAAATAATTGCATAGTGTCTGAGTCATCAAATGAGTACTTGGTGTATACGGTTGAAGAGACATGTTCTAATTTATTCCTTGTCCTACATTCAACATCCCAAGTTCTCTACCTGTCATTAAGGAAAAAGAAATTACCAGGCTGTAGCTGATTAGATGGAATTAAGAAAAAAATGAATTGATATATCCTTCTGACTTATGCTGCTATGTGAACAATTATTTAAGGCTTAAACCACTGACGGACTTAAATAGTTTCCAAAGATCTATGACAAACTAGAATATTTCTTGTTTCAAACCCCAAATTGTTTGTAGATGAGAGGATCCCATTTTAATGTCCTTGATGTCTCTGTTTTCCAGCATGTATCAGCATTTTGGGAGATTAGCTGCTTTGGAATAATTTAATGTACTAAGAAATAGTCATTTTGTTACATCTTTTTAGAAATTTTTATTTGCTCTCCAATTCTTTTTAATGTGGATTAAAATAAGTAACTTGATGAAAGGCCTGAATTACTATATAAGGGAATCAAGCTTACAGTTTAATTGAATTATTCATGCGAATAAGCATTTGCAGGATCTGGTCCTAATCCAGGATGTGGTTACCTTGCCCTCCCAGTGGGGAAAAATCCTATGAGGCTTATCCTAGGAGAAAATTTCTATGCATATCCCCTTGCAACGACACCATGCACATTGTTCCTTTTGGGCAAGCTTTGTTTCCTTCCTTTCCAACCACCATCCATCCGAAGTCAGCAAAGGAACCTACCACCAAATCTGGGAGATCCTCAAAGATCCATGTTGATCTTCAGGTCTCTGTGGCAGCCAAGGCCTTATGCCTCCATGCTGGCTTAAGGCCCCAGTTGGGCCCCTAGCTCCCTGGCAGTGTGGCTGTATTGGAGCTATGCCACCAGAGACTCACTCTGTCCGCAGCTGCCTTGGAAGGGATCAGATGAAAAATGGGTAGTAATACACAATATCAGTTGTTGTTGTGGTAGGAAAGCAAAAGATGTATATATTTTTCATTATTTCTCTATCTGTTATACATGTGTGGAGTACCCTACTGCATGTAAAAAAAATTATCTTTATATGTGCACAGTATGACATACAGACCACTAAGGCAATGTGTCACCACTTGCCCCGCAACCTGGGGTACCTCACAATGCCTTGCTGCTGTAGCTCCCAACCCGGGCCTCTCACACACAGCATGCAGTTCATATCCTGAATGTCTGTGTATAGCCACAGGCCTGGTCTGGTAGCATTGATGCCAGCAGCCTGCCAGCAAACACTCTAGCTGACTACACTCTGAACTGCACTCTAGCTTCCAGCAGCCTTGCTTGCTACTTGCAGGGCGACCCCAACACACTCCCAGTCCTGGATTTTCCCCCAAAGACATGTGCTCTGCACATTCCAGCCCTCTCCTGGAAAATCCAGATATAATAGGGCCATTGCCTCTCCAAAGGGGATCAAGATAGAACATATTGCCACTTTAAATGAAGTTACCCACACAGTTCACAACACTGGATTAGTTTTGACTAAAGAATAAAACAAGTTTATTTAACTACAAAGAGAGAGGTTTTAAGTGAGCACAATTAATGAGGCATTAAGTCAGAAATGGTGACAAGAAAAAATAAAGAGAAAACACTTTCTAAATTTAACTAACAAGACTTGTTTTAAGTTGAAGCCCTTTACGTGTTTTCAGTACGCTGCTGGTCAAACTCTCAGGCCAGGACCTGCTCCCAAAGTCCAACAGCCTATTTCTTTTGTTGTCTTAGGTGAAAAGAGAGAGATGGCTAGGGAGAGAACTTGGGATGTTTTGCTCCCTCACTTTTACAGTTCAGTCACCCTTTCAAATGTATTTTCCTGAGAGTGACCCCTGATAAAGTTCTTGTCAGCTAAGAACAAAGAGACATGAAGTCAGGTGGGGAAGAGGTTTCATGCTATTGTCTGCTTAGATCATATCTATTTATTCCTGCCCCTCTTCCTTGCCAAAGAATGGCCACTTGATAGGTGATGGCCCATCAGCTTCGACACCTGCATCAACTTGTCCTTTGTCTTTGAGAAACAGGTTTACCCACTCCCCAGACTTGTCTGGTAAACACACTTCAGTCACGATTTCAGCTTATGTCCATAAATTTTACATATTATGTTGCTACATACATTTTACCATGATATTATTGACCAGCAAGTTAGTTTTCAGATAATACCTCACAAGGCATATTTGTACAAAGATTATTACAGTAGTGTGTCGGGTGTGAATACAGGGGTTCATTCCATTACACACAGATTGTATCTTATTTTCCTGCAGCCATAGATTTTCCATGGTTAGTTTTCAGTTTAATTTTTTCAAGCATCCACAACATGCAGAGTTCATTTCCTAAATGGAATAAAAAAAGCAAAGTATACTTTGCTGGTAAAAAAGTTAATCATGAGATCTCACAGATTTAATTTTAGAAATGAATAGGGATTCTCTCTCCTCCCCCCCCCCATTTTAAATCAATAGTCTAAACATGTACAGGGTCTTCAAAGGATTCCAATCATGCTCCCTTTGAAGTCAACTGGGATTTCTGTATTGTACTTCAGTGGTATCAAGCCCAATCTTTGTATGAAGATATCAGGGACTTGTGTACAGCAGAGCCAATAAACAGTCTTCACTTTGCAGAAAGTTGCAGTGAAATAAATGGTCTTCAGGTCAAGTGGACAAGTGGTCAAAAGATTCATAATAGTCAGACAGATATTGTACCTTTTTAAATAAATAGGTTTGTTTAAATAACGAGCAGCCAGTATGGAACAATCCAGTTGTTGCTGGGTTGTCAGTTGCCAAAAACGAAGCCTTTTTAGCCTGTTGTAATAACAAATTGAAAGGTTATGTAAATCCGCTGAAGTCAGTGGAACTACTCATGTGAGTAAGTGCTCACCAGCATGAGTAATGGTTTGTACGATCCGCCTTTAGTGTATTCAAACATTGATTAATTAATTGACATAAA
Organism: Chelydra serpentina; assembly: GCA_037349315.1. Classification (NCBI taxonomy): domain Eukaryota; kingdom Metazoa; phylum Chordata; order Testudines; family Chelydridae; genus Chelydra; species Chelydra serpentina. The sequence goes on from JBAIAC010000048.1 coordinate 28,056,574, forward strand.
ACAAACACTTCCTTGCATAATTCCTTGACATTCTCTGTATACCAATGTAAAGTGATTTATTCCTCTACGCATTCAACGATTAGTTTCTTGTGTTCACCTGACTCGAGAGGATAAATGTTTTCTTGATATTATATTATATGTTAATCAAAATATTATATAGCTTATCCTTACCCTGAGAGTTGGATCCTGTAAGCAATCCATGCATAGAACTCCCATGGTAGTTCTGAAGGCACAGTACTTGAGGATTGGGTTTAACCTAGAGAACATACTTCTATATGCGGTTTGGGGTTATATTTCACTGCCACACATTTTTCAAAGAATATATTATGTCAGAACTATTTTTTCCAGAGTCCTCTGCGTTCATGTTGGTGCCCCGAGTAACCTCCCCATCAAGTTTCCACTGACACACTCCTGCATTTTTAAACCATCTCTTCCTCAACTAATGAAACTCCAGATCATGTACCTATCATTTCTTGCGAAGCAGGTCTGACATCGCTTTAGAACTCAGTGCTGTTCCAGAATGAGATGGAAGGATCTCTGTTAAGAAAACTAATATAATTCCTTGCTGCAGGGGCTGCTGCTTCTGAGTTATGACATGTAGATTAAAACTCTGAAATCTATCACATTCTACCAAAAATGTGCACTTGTGCACACAGTTGTGGTCTATTCAGTCTAGCTAAGTGGAAAATCTCTCGTGGTGGAAAGGGCCGCCAGTACAATGCCCTCTGTTCCACTTTACCTCAACATAGGGGCAGTTCAGGGACTTGTTGGCTGAGCAGCTATTCAGGCATTCCTGTATGCACACCCTGTCTGACAAGGAAAGCGTCTGTGTGCTGGTTCCCTAAGTCAATGATGAAAGTTGCAATAATATGGTGGTTCATAGGAGGGGATGACTAGCCATGCGTAGGTGGCCCTGACGCTTTGTGATACCAGTGTAGAGTGGCTGCAAATGCTAAACTGGAATAGTAGCCATGGGACTGACTGAGCAGAATCCCTGCATCCCAGTTGTAGGCTGGGCAGTGGATTTCACTTCCCCAAACCCTGTGAACTCCAACTACGTAAAGCCTGAATATTCCTCTTGCATGCAGCCCTAGTAAATGTTATGCTAATAAAGCAGCTTTGTAAAAAAAGGTGCTGTCTACAAAACCGTCTTTCTGCTTGGAAAGTGAAGGCATTTTATGACTTACAGTCTCTAAGGTGCCACAAGTAATCCTGTTCTTTTTAGTCAACACACAGGTGATGATTATTTAAATATCTAGTACTATTCAGGTGACCTGATTATTCTGTCAAGACTCCTAAAGTGTTGTTTTAAAGAATTATAATCATACATATGTTAAATTAGGGACACGAAAGAGGAGAGGTGGCACCTCTGCTATTAAAGCGGTTTCAGCTTTCCACTTAAAGTGGAGATTCAAGCTCTCTGTTTCAGAGGAGGAAACCAGTGTACCTTTGCCAGAATGTACAGCACATCGGTTTTGGGTAAAGATTGAATTTTCAGGAGGTGGAGAGGGGAGGTTTGAAATAAATCTGTTACTTTATTTGGGCTTAGTTGTGGCTTTGCTATGAATCCAAAGCAAGGGACAGCTCATTGTTACCCACCCATGTTGAGGGTAGGTGCATAGCAGCTGTGCAGAACCCACTCTCCTGCCATACTCTGCCATCTCTGGTACAGGTAGCCTGCACGCATGACTAAGGGGATGCTGATGCCCTTTGTAGCTGAATCACAGGTTGACTCCATGTGCATTAATAAGATTAATTACAATATATGACCTTTAAAAATTTACTTTACCATAATCTCTTTTGAATGAAGTTTTTAATTTATGGAATAGAAGTTAGGGAAGAAATGCACGCATTTTCATTTATAATTGACTACCTTTGACACTGGCAATAATTTCATGTTAAATAGGTGTGGTTTATACACTGCTTAGTGTTCATAGTGGTATAGCTTGTTGTTTAAACAGTTACTGAAACAAATGATGTCCATACACTGGATATAAAACACAAACCAAACAAACAAACCTTTTCAGACTTTTGGTTTTTTGCTAGTGTTCAACCGTAGCTTGTTCATTTAACCCGATAAGAAAATGTTGTTCATACTACTGGTGACTCAGACTGGCTTTGCTGATTCTCTGTGATTAGCTAAGTACAATAACAGCTCCAAATTACTGTAATTTGGGGGTTGTATCTGTGACACTCCACTGCCTTTCTGTTTGCCTTTCTTTTGGGCTAAAAAGGTTAGATCTCTAAATAGGACATGATCCAATAATCTGTAGAATTGCCCATCCTTTGCTTTTGAGAATCCTGACATTTTCTTTCGCTGATACCAAATTCAGTAGTGTTAGATGAGTACAATTGTGTTGGAAGAAAATGGATCTTAAAATGATTTAAACTCCAATCCCATTTATCACAGCATATTTTTCTGCTAATAGTCACAGCTTATTTGCATAATCATTCACCTAGACCCCATTTCGATGATGTTTTGGTATTATTTTTTTTAAATCATTTTCTTGTATTTTGCATGTTTGTCATGCAATATTAGATAGGGCAAAATTGTGGCTTGACCAGAAGCACCACAGAGGGGCAGCACATTGTTGCACTGCCCCAGTAGGAGACTGAGAACCAAATTGTGACCCAGAGTTACAATTGGCTCCCCACTTCCTCCCCCTGCTTAAGGGAGAAGAGGGTAAAATCATTTACATGAGCCCTACGGATAATGAAGATTAGATCACTTGGTGGCTTGTGGGGAGAAGAGGAGGACAAAGCTCCACTCATTCCATACCCACCTGCATGGGATGGGGTGGGGGGAGTAGCAGGTGCATGCACTACTATCCACCATACAGGTATCTGGCATACCTTAGTCTGATGTTCCTACACAAATGACTGTGACCCATCTACTGTTTAAGGAGTGATCCCTTACAATTTAAATTTTAGTGGATGGGTGCTCAGAGTTCAAATATTTTGGGAGGAGAAGAGATAGTAGTGGTATTTTCCCAAACTCATGTCATGCACCAGTGTTCATTCACAGACCAAGTAAAGCAACATTCTAATCACAGTATATGACTGTACATATCTTTTCTTGCATTTCTTGATCAAATGATCAGCAATGACACATAAACAAAGAGGGGAGTGTGAAGGGGTGGCAGAATGCTTCTTAGATAAATTTAAAGTTTCTAACTCCATATATAGGTATGTAAGTAAAGGGTGATTTGATTTTTTTTCAAAGATGCTGAGTGCCAACAGCTGCTATTGAGTCAGTGGGATTTTTAGCTGCTCAGCACTTTTAGGATTGTAAGGAATTGTTAGTAAGAGTAGATGAAACAGGGAGTGGGCACCATCAGTTGTATCTGTCAAAAAAATCAAGATGTGAGAATTTGTGGCAATTTCAAAATCCCAACTAATTCAGTTTTAAAAGTTGACAAATAGCCCTTGCCATGTATAAAAGATATTTTTGCTACATTAAGAGCTGGACAGAAGATCAGGAGGTGAAGTTAGTTCATCTTTCTTTATTGGAGGTAGGCCTTGAATTTCATGCACTGCTCATAAGAGAAAATCTCAGCGCAACAGACTTCCTGTTAGAGTAGCATTAATCCCTACACTCGGGCAGGTGGGGCTCGTTAGCCTTGGAAGGCAGCCCACCTAGGAGAAGGAAAACTCTGATTTTAAACCTTGTGGCAATACCCACTCATGGGAAAGGCTAAGGGAGTCAACCCTGAAACCAAATCCGGTGTCGGAGTCCCGATGGCGGTCTGACATTGTCCTCAACGTCATTCCGGCAACTCCTGCGACGCCACTGGTGCCAAGTTGTATCGACATTGTCTTTCCCTTGGATCCATCAGTTGCGTGGAGAGGGGGGTTCTGCTGCATGGGCAACAGCTGTTCCTCCATATCACCCTGCCCTGGCTTGCGCCCTGGAGAGGACACTCCAGCTTCGCCTCACAGCGTCGATACAACACAGGAAGCAACAGTTTACCGGTTATAAGCCTCCTGCTCAATTGACGTAGAGCTGGCACCAGGGATTGCTTCCGATGGTGGGAGGGATCACCACGTCTCACTGGACAACTATCGCCTGCCTCAAACTGGGCAGCCCCCAGCCAATAAGGTGTTGTCCCGCCACAGTTCACCTGCTTCACTGGGTGCGTGGGGCTTAGTGTACGTGAGTACCCGATAAGTGGACTGCGAACCATGCACCAGGCAACAACAAAAGAAAACCAACATAAGAAACCAGCCCTCAACTTAGGATGCTGGAATGTACGAACCATGACAACTGGGCTATCACAAGACCTTCAGGCAATCAGCGATGTTCGGAAGACTGCAGTCATCAACGATGAGCTAGCACGACTCCAAATCGATATAGTCGCATTGCAGGAGACACGGCTGCCAGACACTGGGACTCTCAGGGAAAAGAACTACACATTCTTCTGGCAAGGGAAGAGTGCCGAAGAAATCAGAGAGTGTGGTGTTGGATTTGCCATAAGAAATTCTTTACTGGGGATGGTGGAACCTGGTCAACAAGGAACTGAAAGACCGTTATCACTCCGACTCCACACATCCACTGGACCCGTCAACCTGATCAGCGTGTATGCACCAACACTCGGCGCCACCAGGGATACCAAGGACGAGTTCTACGACCAGTTAGACACGATCATCAGGAGTATCCCTAAAGAAGAGCACTTGATACTACTGGGTGACTTCAATGCCAGAGTGGGCGCTGATCACAACTTTTGGCCAACCTGTCTTGGAAAGTTTGGCGTTGGAGAAATGAATGAGAATAGACAACGACTTCTGGAACTGTGCTCGTACCATGACCTCAGCATCACCAACTCATTCTTCCAGACAAAGCCTCAAAACAAAGTGTCCTGGAGATACCCTCGCTCCATGCACTGGCACCAACTCGACCTGATCATCACCAGGCGGTCTGCCTTGAAGTGCGTCCTGCTTACTCGCACCTTCCACAGTGCTGACTGCGACAGTGATCATTCGCTGGTGTGCAGCAAGATGAAGCTACAGCCAAAGAAGATTCATCACTCTAGGCCAGAGGGCAAACCCCGCATTGATGTGAGCAAGACCGCACACCCAGACAAGGCAGAGAAATTTACCCATGAGCTCTCCGAGGTGCTGAACTGCATGCCTCCCGGTGGCTGCGCCAAAGAGAGATGGGACCACATCAGAGACACAGTACACAGCACAGCCATGAAAGTTTTTGGAAAGAAACGAACGAAAAATGAACAATGACTGGTTTGAGGCCAACTCCGCCACACTCACTCCAGCCATTGAAGAACGCCGCGCTGTGCACCTGGAGTATAAGCGTTCCCCCAGTCATAGGACTCTACAAGAGTATCGATTTGCCAGGAGCAAAGTACAGAGACTAGCTCGAAAGCGTGCAAATGATTACTGGCTCCAGCTCTGCCGGAGCATTCAACTATCTGCTGACACTGGAAACATCAGGGGAATGTATGATGGTATCAAGAAGGCCATGGGACCCACAAAGAAGTGGAGAGTGTCACTAAAGTCTGCAACAGGCAAAAACATCCAGGAGAAGAGCAAGCAGATGGATAGATGGGTGGAGCACTACTCTGAAGTGTACTCCAGGCAAAACACCGTCAGCGAAGCTGCCCTCAATACTGTGGATGGTTTTCCCGTTGAAACTGAGCTGGACGAGAAGCCCACCATGGAAGAACTGAAGAAAGTCATTGAGAGCTTGTCCACAGGAAAGGCTCCAGGAAAGGATGGCATCCCACCAGAAGTTATCAAGTGTGGCATCAATGTCCTCCTAGAACACCTCCACGACCTCCTCTGTCAGTGCTGGGATGAAGGTGCAGTACCTCAGGATATGAGAGACGCCAACATCATGACCCTCTAGAAGAACAAGTGTGATAGAAGCGACTGCAACAACTACAGAGGCATATCACTCCTGAGTGTTGTGGGTAAAGTCTTTGCACGCGTGATCCTGAACAGACTGCAGAAGCTTGCTGACAGAGTTTACCCAGAGTCACAGTGCGGGTTCCGAGCAGGGAGATCCACAACCGATATGGTTTTCTCCTTAAGGCAGCTGCAAGAGAAATGCAGAGAACAGCATAAGCCGCTACTCCTTGCCTTCATAGACCTGACCAAAGCTTTCGACCTTGTGAACAGAGATGGGCTGTTCAAGATCCTGGCAAAGATTGGCTGCCCACCGAAGCTGCTGAGCGTGATCCAGTCTTTTCACGATAACATGAAAGGCACATACTGTATGATGGCTCATCCTCCGATGCCTTCGATATCCACAGTGGAGTAAAACAAGGCTGCGTTCTCGCTCCCACACTCTTCGGCATCTTCTTCGCAGTGTTGCTGAAACGTGCCTTTGGAAATTCCACAGAGGGAGTCTATCTCCACACCCGGTCTGACGGGAGACTTTTTTCAATCCGGCTCGACTAAAGGCCAAAAGCAAGGTATGGGAGGCAACAATAAGAGACATGCTGTTTGCAGACGACGCTGCCCTGGCCACCCACACAGAAATCGATCTCCAGCGTCTGATTGACCGCTTTTCCAGAGCTTGCGAAGAGTTCGGGTTGACAATCAGTCTTCAGAAGACCAAAGTTATGGCCCAGGATGCGGAACATCCAAGCATTGCCATCAATGACTATGTGCTAGAGGTGGTCAGTCAGTTCACCTACCTCGGATCTACCATCACGGACAACCTCTCACTGGACCCTGAGATCAACCGTAGAATCAGCAAGGCCTTCACAATTTTGGCCAATTTGTCACAGAGAGTGCGGAACAACAACATGCTGACCATCAACACAAAGGTCGCTGTGTACCGCGCATGTGTGCTAAACCCTCTTCTCTACGCCAGCGAAACTTGGACCCCCTACGCTTCGCAAGAAAAGAGACTGAATGCCTTCCACATGCACTGCCTCCGTCGCATACTCGGGATAACTAGGAGTGATCGAATAATGAACAACGAGGTGCTGGAACGTGCCAAGATCTCCAGCATGTTCACTCTCCTCCGTCAACGCCGCCTCAGATGGCTTGGCCATCTAAGTCGCATAGAAGATGGACAGATCCCCAAAGATCTGTTGTATGCTGAACTTGCCTCCGGAAACAGAGCTACAGGACGGCCCCACCTTCGCTTCTAGGATGTCTGTAAGAGGGACCTGAAGACTGTTCAAATCGACATCAACAGCTGGGAAGAGCTCGCCCAGGACAGATGCAGATGGAGACACGCTCTGACTGCTGGATTGAAAACTGGTGAAGACAAGCTGTGGCAGCTTGCCGAGGAAAAGCGGGTTCAACGAAAAAGGAAGCAGCGGCTCCAACCCACAGCTGACACCACCTTCAAATGCAGCAAATGCAATCGAGACTGCCACTCTCGTGTGGGGCTCTACAGCCACAACAGACGCTGCACAACCATCAACTAAACATTTCCCATGGGCGCATATCCATCGTCTCTCGAGACTAACGGACGCCAACAACCAACAACAACAATCCCTACAGTATACAAAGAATAATGGAATACCTGGAACCCAGGGCTGTGATGTGATGATTTCCATGATATCATCATAGCAAAAACTGAGGGAAAACACTTATAAAATTTAAGTTGAGTGTTGTTGAGGCCAAAGACTTGTGAGAGGAAATCAAACTAGGCCAAAGTTGAATTATTTCACAATAATGTTGAATATTGTGTCCATGTGATAGACACAAAGGGCTTTCATAACTCATAAGATAAAATTGCTGTGGCAGAGAATGTCCTTCATCCTAAAAGTGTTGAAGTATATCTTCTTTAGGCCTTGTGTGTTATAGCTCTTTGTTGCACTAATCCTGCCCAGTCTCACTGAACTCCTCCAGAAGGATAGAAAATATCAGTGGACAGAGGCATATGAAGAAGTATTCAAGGAAGTCAAAAGACTTACAGCTTCAGATAGAGAGTGCATGCATTATGACCTCGCACTTAACTGGCTTTTAATGCTTCCTCCTCATAGAACATGCAACATGATTGCTTCTATCGGACAGATGTGAAAGACCAGATTCATTTGCATCTCATTCATTAACAGCTGAAAAGAATTATGCATAAGTAGATAAAGTCTGGTGTGGAGGCTGAAGAAATATCTCCTTTATTTCTAAAGGTGATGCTTTTTCTTAAAAACAGATCATCCTCCTTTGACAGCTTCAGTCACAGAAAAGGTATTCCTCTAATAACTGCTGCTGACCTGCAATGCAGGGTTTTGTAGTCTAGTTGGTACCAATACACAAGTAAACATGAGAACACAGCAAAGCATTTCACCATTGACGGATTGTGCCAACTACTGCTGGATGGCTGAGAACATTTCTTCCAGACTATACTATGAGCATGGTTTTAATATAGCTCAAATAGACACTTTATTACTCAGCATGAGAGAGCAGCTAGGTATGTGGTACTGTGAGGGTTCAGAGCACTGAACAGACAAGTACTCCCTCTTCATTCTATAATTTGCAAGAGAAGCTTCAAATTCATGATGGGTGTATACTATGGGGCATTCAAGCAGGCATCTCTAGAAAGCTCAAAGAGCGCCATTTAGTTTGTCCAAAGCATGGCTCAAATGAGAGCATTGGCAAAGTTTGACAGCCAAACACTGATAACCAAACCTCAACAGTTTGACAAAGGATGTACGTCAGTAGATGCGGAATACACCACCAGGTGAGATCTTAATTCACCCTTCTGAGTGATCAAGAATAACACTGCAACACCTACATATGGATTACATGGGATGTTTTTCAGGGCCAAATGTAGCTTTTTATGCTTATTCAAAATAGCTAGAGATATCTGTAATATCATTAACAGCATCTTGCTTACCAGTGAAGTACTATGCATTTTGCAAGCCATTGTATACCACCACACCTGAAGAAGAGTTCTGTGTAGCTCAAAAGCTTGTCTCTCTCACCCACAGAAGTTGATCCAATAAAAGATATTACCTCACCCACCTTGTGTCTCTAATATCCTAGGACCAACATTGCAAATGTATATCATATCAGTTTGTCAGTGGTAAGAGTCCACTGTGGTCGGGTCATCAGAATTTCAGGAATTCATAGTCCTATATCCAACCACAACCCCTTACCCTGCATGCTCCAAGGACTTGGCTAAATGATTTGTAATCCTTTTTCACATTTGAACAGTCTATGAAGTGCCAAAGGGCCCTCAGAACAAAGAAACTGTCCAGTCTCTTATTTACATACAGAAAAGCTCCATGCAACATCACCATACAGCGGTGTTTGGTTTTGTTTGTTTGTTTTTTTCAATAAAGCTTTGTTCTCAGTTGGATCTCCTTGAAGCAGGCCTTTGAAGATTGGTTTATAAGACATAAGTAAAACAAGCTGCCAGTGGACAGCATGTCTTTTGGTATAAACTGACCATATGCTAAAGAGCGTGGGTAAGAGAATTGCATGGAGACTGAAAATGAGTTCTAGTTATGAGTCAGTCACAGTTAAGTCCAGTGTTTGTTCATTGTAAGAGTCAAAGATGACAAAATGGGATAGACACATACCTTGGTTGTCCAGGACAGAGACACTGTTTAATTCTAACCAACTTCTTACTTTATTATCAGTGGTAAGCCCATCTCCTGAGTTACACAAGAAACCTAATTAATTGTACAGATTTTCCCTGGATGAGGAAGAGGGGCAAGACCTAACTACATATATCCTGAACTTGGCTCCAGATATTATTGTTTAACCAGTGGCGTAGCCAGGTTTAGAGCACAGGGGGAGCGGCGCTATAAAAAGGCGCCTCCCTGCTCCCCCTGTACTCACCCGGCAGCGCTTTAAAGGGCCCGGGCCTCCAGCCACTACGGAGCCTCCGGGCCTTTTAAATCCCCGTCCAAGCCCGGCTCCGGCAGCGGGGCTGCGGGGGGGGGGGGGGCGCTTTAAAAGGCCGGCGGCTCCGGCCAGCGGCTCCCCGCAGCGGCAGGAGCCGCCGGCCTTTTAAAGCGCCCCCCCCCCCAGCTCCGGCAGCGGGGCTGTGGGGGGGGCGCTTTAAAGGGCCCACGGCTCCCCGTTGGGCTGGGGGAGGGGCGCTTTAAAAGGCTGGCGGCTCCTGCCACTGCAGGGAGCCGCGGGCCCTTTAAAGAGCCCCCTGAGCCCCGCTTCTCCTCACAGGGGGAGCAGCCGCTCCCCCTGCTCCCCCTCTGGCTACGCTACTGTGTTTAACAGGGTCATGAAATTGCAGCGAAGGAATCAGGAGACGATCATCAAGGATTCCTTTAGACAAATACTATACACACAACTAGCTAGAGCTGTCTGTCTACCTATCCATCATAACATTTGTTAGTTACTGTATTTATGGTACCACTTTACAATCAGTACAGCATAAAATTTACACATAGGATATATAATGGTACTTGAACCTTTATTAAGAATCATAAACAAATTATGTTAAAGTTAAAAATTCGAGTTTCACTGATGTAAAAGTGGTATAAGGGAGTGGAGAATCAGGCCAACAGAAATTTCCTCTGGGTGATTAATTATGGCTAGGTGTTATCTTAGATCCTATAGATCAACCCAAAATTAGCCTTAAATAATAATTGTTCAGTATTTACAGTTATTCATAGATAACTGATAGCACTATCTGTTGAAAAATAAGAGTTTTAACTGATAGTTTCTCCCAAAACAAGTGGTACTTGCAGCTGTGAGGTCCATGGCTCCAAAAGATCAGCTCTTCTAAATGTGTCCAATCCAATGAAGTCATCTTGAACCTGTATCCCAAAGCTGTATGTTGCAGAATTTGCTTTTCAACAGATAAGCTGAGCGGGACAGGGTTTTTTTCTGCCATTTCTCCAACAGACAATTATCCCTGAAATCACCACTTCTCTTCAGATGTGACATAATTATACTGCAAGTTTCAAGAATTAGAACAATACTTCGTTCTAATAGTATGTTCATTTATTTTTCTTTAGTTTGTTTGATCAAGTATGAATATACTGTAGAATGTCACATGTGTGCATTGCTATAGTACAAGTTACTGTCAGAGTCACTAAAGCTGTTACACACAGCCAAAATATTAGAAAACAAGATATTTGCCTGCTTCAAAGACAAACATACTATAAGTCCATTATTCTTTTTCCTTCAGTCAGCCGCTCTAGTGTTGTATGTAACAATAAGCACACTGCCTCTCACAATGTTTATCTTTTTCTTCTATTTTAGAGCAATATTGATAATGCAACAGAAAAACCAGCTTCAACTTACAAAATGTGAAAATGACGACAATAAATAATCAATTACATCCAGTTATTTTTGGAAGCATTTTGATTTCTCATTCAAAATTTATAAAAGGTTCTAAAACTAATTAGAGTGAAAGTTTGGATCATTTATATCCATCAAATTTGAATGTAGATATTTCAGGCATAGATATTGAAATTAAAACTCTAAGTAGCCACTAATTAAAATTCAGCAACAGGTTAAACACTATCTGAGCTTTTAATTTTGTTTTATTTAGATTTTTTTTATTCCAACTGGATTTGTTAATTAACTAGAATTCTTTTCATTTCCTGTACCACTTTCCTTTTATGATTATTTAAATAAAAAACAAAGCCAAATAAATAAAACCACAGGGAATCTTAGATCCATTACTATTTGATTAATTAACATATTTTTAGAACTTTATTGATTTCTAGTCTGGTTTTATTTTTAAACAAAAACCTTCTGGGTTTTTTTTTCCACACTGTCTTTCCATATTTTATGTGTATTGTAAAGATTGTCCATTGTGAGTGTTGTGCATTATGTTTAGTTAATGTTAACCAATGAAAAATCATGAATATTTCATATTAAATTCAGATTCTGATGCCCTTAATCACATTCAGTACCTTACTCCTTGATTAATCCCATTAAAATCAATAGAACTATTTGAAGAGCAAATTACTACTCAATGTCAGTGTATTACAATTTATCCTTTAATGAGTTCTACTGTGGGGTTTTTTTTTTTAAAACACAAATATAGGACTCATCCAACAATGTATTTTGTGGCATAATAGAATGCAAGGGGTCTAAATTTTTGATCCAAAGCAAAGCTTCCCAGGACATCAAGAATTGGGAGCACTGCTGAGTGTAAGGACTTAATACATCTACACACACCACAGATGTCAGTCAGCTGCACACATGGCATAGGGACTTTCTCCTCCAAAACCACTGGGACTGAATGAGAATCTTTATGAGGGACTGACCATATATACCTGAACATGTTGTCTTTCCTCACTAAATGGTAGTATACATACAGCACTGTACATGCACACTAGCTAGTACATTACAAGAGAAAGCATACTTAAGGAGAGGGAGGCCCTTGTGCCATTTTCAAGAGACCACTCTGGATGGTCTTCAGGTCCGCACTGGCTGGCTAAGGAAAGACGGTGCCCAATTTTTTAAGTCAGAAGGAGGGTGGCTGCAAGCATAAACAAAATAAGTAGAGATAAAATGAAAGGGAGCTTGGGAAGGTCCATCTAAAAATCACAAAAAATAAATGAAAGAAATCCATTCACTTAAGGATTGATCATTCAGAGGGGTGGACACATCCCATTATAAATGGAAAGCTCTCGGGATTTGTAGGATCAGGCAAAATTAAGGAAGACAAATAGTCCAGGCTGTTGCAGGAAAGGATAATTAAAAGTAATGCTATGAAAATACATAAAGAATTCTATAGATGGGATGAACCACACATCACCTAGCATTCTACAACATTGAAGGGAGAATTAGAAGCAGAATCAAAACAAGTGTGAGATTCTATATCTAATTTAAGTGTCCAAGCAGGGCAAAATGGCAAAAGAAAACAAATAGGTTTAATATTGAAAGGTACATTGTATTTTAATAGCTTATGGTGATGGCAGGCACAAAGGTAAGGAAAATTGTTTTGTTTATATTCCTTTAATAGCAACACATTTGGATCAGTCACATAAATCAATCTTTCTGGTATTTTCTGAAAATCCAGTATTTTTATTATAATAATGAAAAGCTGTTAATGTGATGGTGAAGATGAAATATCATTGGAAATTTGAAAAACTGGAGACATGAGTGTCCCAAGTATCATTAAAATATTCATTTAATTATTGAAAGTATAGAGGGTTGGGGGGAAACGCCTGCCTGAAATCTTCCTTAGAATATTTCACTGCTTATTTTCAAGAGCAAATATAACTTCAACAGATAAATTACATGATAATATGAAAAGTGGTGTTTAGTCTACAAAATCTCATGAAATCTTCAAGCAATGATAGTTAGAATCAGATGGAGTCATAACTAATATGCTTCTAGAAAAAAAAAAGATCAACATATGAACATTTTTCCTAGAATTGTATTTATAATAGGTGAGACTTCAAAAAAAAAAAACCAACCAACCCCCATTTCCTTTGGAGGAAAGACAAAAAGAAAACTTATCTTTTACAAGTGTAAGTTTTTACTGTGATGCTTTCTCACTACATAATTCAATCCCATGGGTCATACTATCCCCTAGACTTTCCACGCTTTGTGTTTGATTGTTCCATCTGTTATGTAGAGTATGTAACCTGCATCATGTATATTCCATTTCTATCTCGTGAGTGGTCCACTTGAGGATAACTTTCTATTACTTTTCTATCAATTAATGGAATTGTTCCTTTAACTCAAGTGGTAGAGGATGGTGTTTTAGTATTGAAGTTTCTGGGTTCAAACCCTGAGGGATAAACATGCATTACATTTCCAAGCAGTACAAAGGACATTAAATCAAAAGTTTCATTCTTCCATCAAACACTGAAGTGGACTCCCTGATGTGCCTAAAATGCACATGGCATCATCCTGTTTGAAACAGACTGCTCTGAATGTGGCAAGTATGCTATAAGGATATGCAGAGCAGTTGATGACTTGATATATGACTATGTCATGCAAGTACCTAATTGATTCTAAGGAGTACTTGCTGGTATCAATCCATACTTTTGCATGCTTGGTATATGTTGTTCATTGGGTTTATGGATCCACATTTGTAACAAAATCCCCAGTCCAACACAGCTACATATAAGTAGCCTGACAGGTATTTTCTGGACAGTGCACTGTATGCCAGCATGTTAGGAAGTGCACCTTCAGTTGGAGTAACTAACATCTCTCCTGCTGTACTGCAGGGGTGTTGACTTCTGGATCAAAACTACCTTCACGCTGATGTCCTGCACTACCACACTCTCAGTACTGTATCTGTATTGATCTCTTGTCTTGCACCCGTTGTAAGCCAATAATGACAGGTCTTCTAACCAGTAGTGTTTCATGGATGTTTCCTGTGAGTTCAGTCTATTGCCTTACTGTCACCTCCTTTAACCTCATCTAACCATGAAGCATTTTTATTAGGCATGCCTACTGCAACCTTAACTAGGGCTGTTGAGTATTGCTTTAGGGGAAGCTAAGATGTTCTTATCTGGTTCCTATGCAGGTATGTGTGAAGAAAGCTGTAGAGGGGGAATGGGGAAGTAAGAGAGAGAGAAAGGAGTGTATTGTATCAAGATCTTCAATATATTGTATCAAGCCCTTCAATATACAGTTGAATGAAAATATTACAATAGATATCTGTATTTTCATGGAACAGAAAGGGAAACATTTAACTAAAACAGTGAAAGCAATATTTGTCCAGATCTACATTCCAGCAGCTCTCTCTAGAACTGCAATCTAACATGATTTGTATAAAACAAATGTTAGATATGTTGTATGGCATTTTCAAAAGTGCTCCACATTGGCCTCTTTGCTCAAAGTGAAGTTAATGGTAAACTCCCATTGTGTAAAGTGGCAAAAGAGTTAAGCCAGGGGTGGTCAACCTGAGCCTGAGAAGGAGCCAGAATTTACCAATGTACATTGCCACAGAACCACAGTAATACGTCAGCTCCCAGCGCCTCCCGCCCACTGGCAGCCCCGCCGATCAGTGCCACCCACTCCCTCCCCGCACCTCCCGATCAGCTGTTTTGTGGCGTGCAGGAGGCTCTGGGGGTGGGAGTGGGAGAGGAGTGAGGGCATGACAGGCTCAGGGGAGGGTGTGGGATGGGGTGGAGTGGGAGAAGGCCCATGGCAGAGCCAGGGGTTGAGCAGTGAGCACCCCCCAGCACATTGGAAAGTTGGTGCCTGTAGCTCCAGTCCCAGAGTCGGTGCCCATACAAGGAGCCGCATATTAACTTCTGAAGAGCCGCATGTGGCTCCAGAGCCACAGGTTGGCCACCCCTGAGTTAAGCAATCCTTGGGCACTTTTGAAAATCCCACTCACTGACTGGATCCAGAAAGATAGATTAGCAACATATTTGTTATTTACAAGTTACAGGGGTTTTTTTTATTATCCAGAGTACAGCAAATAAAATTTTATTTAAAAGATCTTACCTCTGGACACCAAATAACAATATTTCTTAATTGGAACAGACTTCCAGACTAACCAGAAATCTTTAAAGCTTCTAGAAACAATAGCAATTGTTGGCATACATAACAAGCTACCATAAAAATCTTGTTGTGAGCTCAGAACCAATGTGCACACATATAGAACTCAAATGTTAGGTTTAAGAACATGAATTATTCCAGAAAAAAAATCTTCTGAACATCTTAGACTCCAGATAAAATGCATTAATATGGTATATCAAGGGGTAACATTTGCTAACATTATAAAAGTCACACGGGGGGACTGGATGCTGTAGGGATTGGCTAAAACTTTTCATCTCAACAGTGGGTCACCAATTCTGGAAATCAAAGTAGGAAATGATCCAAAATTGTTACCATCTGATGACAGTTTGCCCCAACATAAACAGTGTTTAGCTTTCAATGTTATAACAAATTTAACCCCTGTTTTTTTAGGATAGATCTTGGAAAATTAAAAGGGTTAGTCGGTTGAGTAATGGAGACTCTTTGACCCTATACAAACGGAAGAACCTATTGATTGTGGATTTACGTGTTTTTCTTTTGAACATGTTAATGACAACATTCAAAATTTAAAAATAAAGGGAAAATCTTCATTTGCAGTTTGAATAACATGGGGAAAGTTCAAGAAGGGCCAAAAGATGTTTTATTACTTTAGATTTGATGTCTCACTCATTCAAATGTTTGTTAAATTGTTTTCCTAAAACTTTATTTAACACTGAGTCTAACTGTTCTAGATATATACAAGTTGCATGTATGTATCAAGGGGCAAAATTTAGTTCTGAGGGCTTGATCATATAAGGTGCTGAACAGTCTGCCTCCAGTCTAGGAAAACACTTAGCTATCAGCATGTGTGTAGTCCCATTGACTATACAGAACTACCCAAATTAAACAAATATTTAAGTGCCATGCCGGATTGGGGTCAGAATGCTCGGCACCTTGCAGGATTGAGCCCTAAGTGAATGAAATAGGTGACTGCACCTGAGTGGGTGCATGGAGTTCAACATTTTAACAGATTCCATTCGGTTTTCAAAATGGGACCGTTTCTCCGAACGGTCTAAGGGCCTGATCCAAGGACCACTGAGGTCAATGGGCATGTGGGGGTTGTTCTGCTGACTTCAACAGGCTTTGGATCAAGTCCTAAAACTCCTTAAGAATAAGAGACCTAGGGCCAGATTTGATTTCAGTGGGAGGTAGGTGCTTTTGAAAATCCTACTTGCGCCTATCTGCATCTTTCAGCAGCTTTAAAAATCTGGCACATCCTCAGCTGATGTGCATAGCCTAGTTTCACTGACATAAATGGAGCTATGCTGATTTATATCCTCTGAGGATTTGGCTCATTAACTGAAGTACTGAGTAGCTGTGAGTGTGTTTTGGCTTTCAGGAACCTTTAATACAGTACTTCACTTGAATTACCCATCTCTGACAAACACAATCTTTGTGGTATTTGATTTCATGCAAGTAACATCTCAGGGTTTTTATATAAACCAAAACCATGCACCCTACCATCTCAGTTCACTTAATAGCTCTGTACCAATTATGCACATGTTCTGTAAACCTGATAATTAAAAAGTTCAAAGAAAACCAAAAGGAGTACACGCCTAATCTCAGATTTATCTAGCATTCTGTCCACTTATGCAACATTTATTTCCACATTTTACACTAACATGAGCAATTAGTAGCATCCTCAAAAAACACAGGAATTTGAATCGGTACCCAGTCTTGGGGTATATGCCAAACCATGAGTGCTCCCTGATGCTGTTTGGCAAAAGCTTAACTCAATACCATTTCCTCTCCCTTCCCAAACTGGACACTCATGGGAATGGAGCAACTGCAATGAGATGTAGTCAGTCACAAATGGTTGACAAAATGGACCATTTAAAAGACTCAGTTAACAAAAATAAGCTTTGATATTCTTGGAAAAAGTTTGGAAAACATGTTTGCTACCCAAGCTGTTTTCAGCTAAATAAGAAGTCAGCTGTGAAAATACACTGCCAGTTCCTTTGGCAGATACCCCATTCTCAAATGTGCTCACTAAATGCCAAAAACTATTCCACAGCTCTACACTTGAGGGTTTGCTATGTAAGTGTTGTAAAATGATAGCTTTCAGAATGCGATTGATTTCAGTACTACGCAGAGTCTCAATGAGGATATGCACATGCAACCTATCAGACTTTAACAAGAAATTTAAAGGCTGCATAACAAATGTACACTATGGGTGAAATCCTGGCCTCTTTGAAGTCAATGGGAGTTTTGACAATGACTTCAGTGGGGTCAGACTTTCACAATATATGGCCAACATAAGACTAACTGTATTTGTACTACAGATAGCGTACATTCTGCATTTTGTCCTCCATGTACGGTAAAAGTATTATTGCAACACAGACTATCAAGGTAGGTGCAATTGATGGACAGAGTCCCCATTTTTAAAAAAAGGGGATAGGGAGGGAGGCTCAAGTCCATAAACAGAAAAATATTCACAGGATGAAAGAGGCTTTCTTTCTCTAGTTCAATTATTTATACAGAGTGGAACAGCTTAAACAGGAGAGACTGAGAGTGACCTGCCTCCCATCAGCCTGGTAGTCAGCCTGGGAGGTGGGAGACCCAACCTGTTGTCACTGCACCAATTCAGGAAAAGCAGGAATTCAAAGCTGGGTTTCCCACCTGCTGGATGAGTGCCCTAACCACTGAACTATTAGGTATAAACAGTGGCATGACAACATGTGTGTTAGGCATGCTCAGAGCACATCTACCAAATCAAGTAAGAGAGGCAGGGAAATGTACAGTTCATGAATCCAGGCGGGGCTGAGGCATGAACTAGGCACTGAGCAACTAGGCTGTGTTAGAATGTAGGTGGATGTGCATGTGCCCACCAGCAGAAATTTAGAGGATTCACAAGTGGAAACTTAGGTGCTTAGGGACTTCAGGTGAAGCTGAGTGGTGGTTTTGTGAATGCCAGTGGTGCCCAAATGTTGGCTTTGGGCACCTAAATGCTCTTCATGAATCTAGTCCATCGCACATAGTCTGTTCCACTGTCTCTCTTTCACTCCCTGCTTCTGGACCCAAGAGCCCACCTTGTTGAAGAGACTAGGACTTCTGGAATCACTTCTGCTGGGCCCTGTTTGCCATAAGCGCAGATTTCGTAAACTGTGGGGCATGTTGCACACGTAACCCTAAGGGCATGTGGCCACTCCTGGTTGCAATGAGAAGCTGAAACACCAGGGATTTTCCACTTAGTGTGGGAAGCCTGGCAGTAGCATAGTCGTGGGGGGAGCAGGGGGAACGGCCGCTCCCCCTGTGAGGAGAAGCGGCACTAAGGCGCCGCCCGAGCCCCGCTGCGGGAGCGGGCTCGGGGGCACTTTAAAAGGCCCGTGGCTCCTGCCGCTGCGGGGAGCCGCCGGCCCTTTAAAGCGCTCCCTCCCAGCGCCGCTGCCGGAGCTGGGCTCGGGCAGAGATTTAAAAGGTCCGGGGGCTCAGCAGCGGCTGGAGCCCCGGGCCCTTTAAAGCGCCGCCAGGGTGAGTACAGGGGGAGCCGTGAGGCGCCTTTTTATAGCGCCGCTCCCCCTGTGCTCTAAACCTGGCTACGCCACTGAAGCCTGGTTCAGAGATCACCCGTCTCAACAGCACATAGTGAACTGAAACCAGAAGAGATTAATCATTCTGAATCTAATACTGTATATTTTTGTAATATTAACATCTCTTTATCAAACACATTGAGTTAGTGGTTTTTAAATAACTGGTGCCATCATCGTATTTGTTATGAGTCAGAAAGAATGAAGTAAAGCTATTGAAGCCAATATGTAAGCAAAGAGAATTGGCATAAATGAATGTTGTATTGTTTCCACTGGTATTAGAATTTAAATTGCTCTATATCAAAGGCTCCATTAGAGACTAACTTAATCTAAACTTTAGTTTCTTATTTTTCATTGCCTATCCTCTGCTTTCCTTTTGCTACTGTCTGAAAACTGAGGATTAGTAATAAGTCTTGTTGTTGCTGCTCTACAGATAAATGTATTAGTAAGCTCATGTTTTATCAGTTTTCCTTTACATACACACATAGTAATTAAAATAGGCAACCATCACTTAAAAGAAATGTATGCAGTGTAGATGAAGCCAGGTCAGTCCCAGGATATTAGAGAAACAAAGTGGGTGTGATAAAAGATATTACCTCACCCACCTTGTCTCTCTTGAAAGAAATGTGTTAGTTTTGAAAAGTGATTAGCCAATTCCAATCAAAACCTTTGCAAATGGCAGGAATGGAAAGACTCCCAATACAACCAAATACAACCACACACATCCACATGACTCTCAACAATGGCCTCTAATTTTATGGCTACAGTTTTCAACCTGCAAACTACAGTCTCAGGAGTCAACATCTTGTAGGACTAGGCTTTAAATGAACTATAGTGAAGGGAAGATTTTTCTAATGTGAAAATAAATCAAGGCTGACAAAGACTAAGGAGCCAAGCATAACCTAAAACCCCATCTCCCTCTGAAATATCAGCCATGGGTGCCCTGAATACATTTCAGCACCAGGATTCCGCTGGTCCATAAGTGAGATAACTGTTTATACAGAAGAAAAGGTGTTTGACATTCTTGGGGTATGTCTGCACATCGTCTGGGAGGGTTCTCCTCAGCCTGGGTAGGCAGACATGCTAGCTCTGCTTGAGCTAGTGTACTAAAAATAGTAGTGTGGCCGCAGTGGCTTAGGCTAGCCACCTGAGTACGTTCCTGCCTGACCACTGACTATGTACTTTGGCAGCTAGCCTGAGCTGCCGCCCTTGCCACTATAGCCACGATGCTATTGTTAGCATGCTAGCTCAAGCAAGGCTAGCCATGCTCTCAGCTGCTGTGTAGACATGAGGTTATAGTTCTCGGACTTATGGGGAAGAGTATTTCATATAGGTGATACTTCTGCTGCATATAAATAAATACCTTTCTCCTCTTGAGGATTTCTGGAGATTAGTCGGATACCACTTTGGAGCCTTAATATGTAATTGTTTTTAAGTTGCCTCATATTGAACTATTATTGTCCCATACAGCCTAGCACAAGAGACAAAGGGCATGTCTACACTACAAACTTAAGTCGACCTACGTTAGGTTGACGTACAGCCACCACAATAATTACTGTGGTGGTTCATGTCAGCACTGCCCTCCTTGTGTCAGTGAGGAGTGTCTTCATCAGGAGCGCTTCCACCGACTTAAGAGGGGCAGTGTAGGGGCGCTGAGAGCCAGGGCATGCAGCTCCTCACTGGAAGCCCAGCTCCATGCTCCCGTGGGCTCTTGGCTCCCCACTCTAAACCAGGAGCATGGCTACCACCAACCCTGCCTGTTCTCAGCTCCCTGCTTCTCCAGGCTCTCAGCTCCCTCCGGGGAGCCCGGCTGCCCCCCGGGCTCTCAGCTCCCCACTTGCCGTGGGGAACCAGGAGCTTCGGTACAGCCAGGCTCCTTGTTGGGAGCAGGGAGCCGGGTGGGCACAGGCCAGATCTAGCTAGTGCTCCCCACCCACCCTGGGGTGACAGTCTGGCTTTCTTGTCAATTTCATGGCTCCAGCATGAACAAGAATGACAGCCAACAGCCGATGTAAGTAACCCATAGGCGGTGGGTGTAATTGGCCAGGGCAGGCTAAGCCTCCCCTGGGACAGCTGCGGCTGCCAGACACCAGTTGTGGGATTTGCAAGGGGAAGTTTTTGCTTATTATTATGCACCAGGCAGGCTCCAGGGCGGCTGAGGAGGCAGTATGTGCTGCTCAGCTTCCTGGCTTAATCAAGTCAGGTTCTTTGGGAAGAGACATGAGATTGTTCCCGGGGGGTGGATTGGGGTCTCAGGAGGGGAGGTGCTGCACAGCTAGGGGGGCTCCGGCCATTGGGGGAGGAGCCTTGGGCAGAAGGGGTGGGGTCGGGGGGGGCTCCACTCGCTGCTGATGAGTAACCCACAGTGTCTCCACAGACAACTGCATTGCCCTAACTGCACCAACATAAGCCCTATGCCTCTTGTGGACCTGGAGTTATGTCAGTGTAGTAGGGCACTTACACCGGTGGGAGCAAGTCTGTAGTGCGTACACTGACATAATTAGGTCAACGTAAGCTGCCTTATGTCGACCTAACTCTGTAGTGTAAACCAAGCCTTAGCTATAATACACTTAATTGGATTCCTATCTCACTGTTTCTTATTTGGCATGGATCAAACAGCATGAAATTCAAAAATAGCTCAGAAAATTAGGAAGGCCAATATATCACACAGTTCTTTTGAAGTTATAATATTAGTATCAAAATGTAATCCCTTGAAGAGCCCTGGGTGGTTTATATATGTGTATGGTTCTCTATTCACTCATGATTAAACCCTATAGTCCTTACTCAGACCAAATTCCAGTTGACTTCCATAGGAGTTCAGTCTGATTGAGGAGTGGAGTCTGTGATCCTCAAGGTTTGGCCTGTGTGAGGAGTGAAAGTTGTGATCATCAAGGTTTGGTCTGTGTGTGTACAGGGAGCTACTTGTCAGAAAGAGTCCATTTAGACTGATAATGTTAATAAGTTGTTTCATTTGAAGTTTGGCACTACCTTGTCTAATAAATGCATTTTTATCCACAAAAAATAATAGAATATCCTTTGCTATAGGCCTTTGCAAAAACTGATTAGGCAAAATTTATTATGAAAGAATAATGTAGCAGAGGTATGTAAGTATTTTTCAATGGTAGCTAAAAAAAATTCTCTCTAGTGTTATGTGCACACTTAGGATACAAGGAGGTTTTCTTAGCACCTACTTCATTACATGAAATCTCAGGTGCATGTGAAGCTTTATAGGGTATGTCCATAAGTCTCAGACTTTGTCACTGCTGTTACTCTCACAGTGCATTGTGCGTGCATGGAGCAGTGAAGAGTTTAACTCACTCAGCCTTCACACTGTTAATATAGGAATATTAGTCCTTTATTGGGATTATTTATTTGCATTACAGTAGAGTCTAGAGGCCTTTTTCAGGACATGACTCCACTGTGCTAGGTGATGTTCAGACATGACTACTGGAAGAATTTTCTTGAGCTTCAGTTCATGACCCTCCTTTTTTGTGATCTAAGGATTACAATTTCTCTTCTTGCTCCAAAGATTTTAAATGGAGCTTTACAAACTTCTTTTTATCGAAGAGCTCACTTCATGCCACAATTTAAGATCCCCTCATTTGGTTCCTCATGGGCACTGGTGCTATTGCTTAAGCCAGAGATTTTTGCCCACTCAAGGTCATTAGAGGGTGGGATATCAAGTTGAAGGAGAGGCTGACTGAGGCTGTAATGACACAGAGTGAGACCTTAATCATATCCCATTCTTGTCCATTCAACCAGAAAGTGACCTTGAATAATCAATTAAAAACAAAAACAAAATCACTCCATTAAAAATAATTAAAGTGATTCATGTCTGGAGCCCACTGACAGCCCACTAGGTAAATGATGCTGTTTGGCCTTTGAACTGATAGCAGAAAGGGACTATGAGACCATGGCTACAGCATTTTAAGTTCTTCATGCTGCTGCAGTGTGATACAATTTGTTTTTTGTTTTCATACTTAGCAACGGAATGTGCAAGAAAGATCAATGGAAATAAATGTATCAAAGGTAGAATGTAGTTCCTTTAGTCTTTACAATATTTCACTCATTTAATTAATTACAGTACAATCATTTTTCTCATAACTCTTAAAATTATTTATCATAGATATACTTCAGACATCATAGGTATACTGTTTATGTGCAGGGCTTACATTCTTAGCATAATTACATACTTGGAAATGATTTGTTCTTATGGCTATTGTTTTATTAATAGAAATATCAGGCACATGTAAGTGGATTTTTGTTTTTAAAAAATGTTAAATGTCTTCGCTAGTAGTCTTTCCCTTTAGTTAACTTCAAGACATATCCTGTATACACAGATCAATAGTGCTCCTGAGACCACTCTAAATTGGAAAGCTATTTGCAACCTCATTAGTGCACACAAAGCAGATTGCTCACCAACCATTTGTTAACTGATATTTTCAAAGTGATGTTAAAGCTTCAATAGTTTTCCAATCCACTCAAATGCTCACACTTGTTAAAAAAGTTGAGAACACTGTTTGGGACCCTGTTGTATTGATAACACAAATGGAATAATAAGGGATAGCAAAGTACATGCCCTAGATCATAGTTGAACCATTCTCTTCATATTCTCATCCTGCTATACACTCTTAAAGTGCAATTCATTGGATACATTTTGAAAAACTGAAGATGACCACCTCCAAAATACAAGCAATAAGTTCCATAAGAATCATTAGCTAATAGGTAGGATAACATCAGTAAAACAGATTTGTAGCTATGGCAGACATAACCTCTTGTAGCTCTTTGTTTCTGTGCTTCTTATGGTTCAATTGATGTTCATTCAAAACACTGGCTGTGGAGTACTCTTGTAGTGAAATCATCTTCACAGAGTAAACTTTTTCTTACTGAAGAGAAAAAGGGTGTGTATTTAATTAAAATGAGTTATCCAGAAATGTGAGTGGATGAAAGCTTTCTGAATTCATTACAAATCGTTTATCAAAGGTACAATCTGTATGGTCAAATGTGGATTTGAGGTATAGCATCTCTTTTCAGATGTAAGACAAAGAGTCACATCAATTGTGACATAAATGGAAGCATAAATTACACCTCAAGTGTAAATTAGCCAGAGTATGGTGGTTAAATAGTGTATGTGTAATGATTTGGCATTCAGTGGCTGTACAAAATGAGACTGGTTTGGTATTCTGTGGAATCAAATTTAGCAAAAAGCATAATTAGGCACAGCTCCCGTTAAATCTAATAGGAGTTATGCCTTCTTATGGCAGTGCTGAATATGACTCTAGGAATGTTGGGGATAGT
Organism: Chelydra serpentina; assembly: GCA_037349315.1. NCBI lineage: Eukaryota > Metazoa > Chordata > Testudines > Chelydridae > Chelydra > Chelydra serpentina. The sequence goes on from JBAIAC010000048.1 coordinate 28,080,783, forward strand.
GTGGGCATAAGTTAAATTAGGGGTGGAGGAACTCGTATCTCATACCTTCCTGCTAATTGATATTCCTGCTATGTCTCCCCTCGGGACACTCATTTTGTATACAACAAATTGGTGTAATCTATTCTAATTTGTCATTTATGCCTGTTATATGACCTAATTAAGACACCACTGAATTTGGTCCTGGCTGCTTTTGGCTAGCTGTAGCCCAAACAATGCATGCTATTAATCAGTGGCAGGAATAAATTAATAGCGGAGGAAACTACACTGGTTTCAATGGGATTACATCAGAGGTAAATGTTGCTGCATTTGTTTTTGTTTAAGGAGATGGTAACAACTTTTTAAACTCAGAATGTAACTGTTTACTTTGAACTCTTTTCAAAACCGTTGTATATGTAAATGCATTACACCTCAGTGAGAGCACCAGACATTCTAATGGTAGGTTACAGTGTAGTAGCCGATGAAGTGGGTTCTAACCCATGAAAGCTTATGCTGAAATAAATTTGTTAGTCTCTAAGGTGCCACAAGTATTTCAGACATTCTAATCTAAATGTAACACTTGCAGATGAAATGGAGGTTGAAGCCAGACACAGGGACAACATACTGAAACCTTGCTCTGCTCAACTCGTATCTGACAGGTAATTCCTGTATTTCTTTGGCCTTCAGGATATAACTGGGCTGTCTATAGCTATAAAAGAATATAAGATATTCAGATATAGATAAGAATTGTACACTGATCTTAAGCAGAGTATGAATAAACAACCACTGGAAGGGTTTTCTCCTCCTCCAGAGTGCCATTGTTCAGATGGCCATGCAGAATACATAGGTAAATCAAGCATTTGATAAGTGTATCTTAAAGCACTGCGGATTTATTGGGTCTGATTCTTCTGACAGCCACACCAATCTCATACTAGCAGTCTGAACTATGCTTAAAATTATACTGGCATTGCTATGTTGGTTAGGAATGTGGAGAAAGTCACACTGCTAACCAGCATAGCTATACTGGCAAAAGCCCTAGTGTAGAAGCAGTCTGGCAAAAAAGTGCTATTGTTGATATATTTTGTGTCATTTCGGTAAATGGTATAATCTGCACTGGCAAAAATACTCTTCTGTTTGTATAAAATATATCTAACCTAGTAAGGTTTGCCAGTATAACTACATAGTTGTCTCTAGCGTAGACAATGTAACTCCATTGACTTAAAGGGAGCTACTACTGATTTACATCAATGGAAGTGACTATTAAGCAGCTACTGAAGTCAGACATTTTTAATTCAGCAGGTCCAAATAACTTGCATCCAAGAATTTTAAAAGAGCTGGCTGAAGAGCAAACTGGAACTTTAATCTTGATTTTCATTAAGTCATGAAACACTGGGGAAGTTCTGGAAGACAGCAAATGTTGTTGTGCCAATATTTATAGACCTGTCAGTCTGGCATTGATCTTGGGCAAGATAATGGAGCAGCTGATATGGGACTTGATTAATAAAGAATTAAAGGAGGATAATTAATGCCAATCAATATAGGTATATGGAAATAGAGTCTGTCAAACTAACTTCATATCTTTTTTGAATGAGATTGCAAGTTTGGTTGATAATAGTAATAGTGTTTGAAAATTAACATGGCACACACTAAATGGATTAAAAACTAGCTATCTGAAAATGTAGGTCTGAAAATGTAAATGGGGACTCGTCATTGAGCAGGTGTGTTTCTAGGAGGGTCCTGCAGGGATCAGTTCTTGGCCCTTGCTTTTTAGCAGTTTTATCAATGACCTGGAAGAAAATATAAAATCATCACTGATAAGTTTTGAGGAGTTGGGGAGTGGTAAATAATGAAGAGGACAGGTCAGTGATTGAGAGCAATCAGGATCACTTGGTGAGCTGGGCACAAGCAAACAATGTATACAACTAGGAGCAAACAATGTAGGCCATACTTACACAGCGGGGTACTCTATCTTGGGAAGCAGGGGATCCGAAAAAGATTTGGGGATCTTGCTGAATAATCAGCAAGAACATGAGCTTCCAGTGCAGCACTGTGGCCAAAAGAGCTAATGCAATCCTTGGATGCAAAAATAGGGGAATTTTGTGTAGGAATAGAGATTATTTGACCTCTGGAATGCCACTGGTGCAACTGATGCTAAAATACTGTGTCCGGCTCTCATGTTCACAGTTGAAGGACATTAATATATTGGAGAGGATTCAGAGAAGAGCCATGAGAATGATTGTCATATGATGACAAACTGAAAGAGCTCAATCTATTTTACTTAACAAAGAGAAGGTTTAGGGGTAACTTGATCACAGTTTATAAGTACCTATGTGGGAACCAAATATTGCATAATGGGATCTTCCTTCAAATGGAGAAAGGTATAACATGATCCAATAGCTGGAAGTTGAAGCTAGACAAACTCAGACTGAAAATAAAGCATATTTTTTTTAACAGAGAGGGTAATGAACCACTGGAAGAATTTACCCAGGGTTTTGTGTCAATTTTAAAATCAAGATTGGATGTTGTTCTAATAGGGTGTGCTCTGTGAATTTATTTTGGGGAAGTTCTATGCCCTGTGTAATGGACAGGAGGAGTTATGCACAATCTAGGCCCAATTTTTCATTCATGAATTAAGAGTAATCTACCATTTTGAACTGAAGGGATAACACTGAGGTTAAATAAAAAGTAACTTCAAACTCAAATTAAATTCACTTGCTTATTTCAGAATATGGTTCATTATGCCATATTCCAAAAGTACTATACAGACAGTTGTAAGCACAGTAATGTGCATACTGCTGTGCGACAGAAGCAGCAAATCTAACACTCCTTTCTTACTACATAAGAATGGCCATACTAGGTCAGACCAAAAGTCCATCTAGCCCAGTATCCTGTCTTCTGACAGTGACCATGCCAGGTGCCCCAGGGGGAATGAACAGAACAGGTAATACACCAAGTGGTCCATCCCCTGTCACCCATTCCTAGCTTCTGGCAAACAGAGGCTAGGGACACCTTCCCTGCCCATTCTGGCTAACAGCCTTACTACCTTTACAATCTATTATTAAAGGAATACTTCTATCTCTAATATTCATCTTCGTTAGGGATGCCATGCAAGATGGGGTTTTTTTAAACTTTCTGTTAATTTTTAAAAGTGTCTGATTTAATTCCTGAATAATAATGCATCTTGTGCTTATATAGGAATCCCATAGGGTTTTTATTTTTACTATCACAATCATTTATATTTTATTTATTTGCAAATATAGGGATCCAGTTCAGTTTTTATGATTTTTGTGGAATAATACTATTTACAATATTTGGAGAATTTCTGAGTATGAATGAAAATTATCCTGAGGGCTAAAGTTTCATGAATCACAAATGACTATTCATCTGCAAAAAATCCTACCAGAAATGCATGATTAGTTATTTTCCTGTTTGAGCCGTTTCTGTTATCCAATCGGGGAGCAATATCAACTCCATGTAACTTGGGTGGCCAATCACATACCATGAATAACAAAATAAGTTTAAGAGAAAAGTTCACAGATACCCCATTATGTTGAAATTATTCATCCAAATTATTCTTCATATAGTTATGAATAATTAATACATTCAAAGAAAATAGAGAAAATTCAAAGAAATCAAAAAGGAGACTAAATTATTAACAAATATCATTCATAATTAAGTATTCAACTGGTTCTAGCCAGACCTCCTCATTTTATAAAAGTCTCTACCCTAAAAGCTCCAGCGGACTTGAAGTCAGGCATATGGGGCTAAATTCTGTTCTCATTGATTCTGACATGGATCCAGCTCAAATTACTCTGTTTACACCTGACTTACACAGGTGTCACTAAGACCAAAATTTGCCCTATCCACACCCCACAATTAGATACTAAGGCCTGAAGGGGCCATTGTGATCATCTAGTGACTTTATTCTGCTAGGCTGAGGATCTATTTTGGAGAACACGTTATTTTAACAATTATGGGGAGATAATGAGGTTGAAGTAATACAGATTATCAAATTTTCTTTGGTATGCTCACCTAGTACAAAATGCATGTTGTTATGGTCACAGGCTCTCATGACTTGCATGCTGAAAAGAGTAACAACTTATTACAAATCTATGCAGAAGATCTGCAGATTATTTATAAATTCTTCTAAAGTAGGTGTGGTTTGGAGATACATGGGAAGAGTAAGGGCAAAGCATGAGTATTTAATGCTACCTGGAAAAACAAAGAGAGAACCAGATCTTGCCTTGGTGATCCACCCCATGGCTGTTCCCATGCCTCTGAGAAAGGGTGGCCCATTGCCTTTGTATAACCATCATTTTGTAGGGAAACTTAATTGGGTTTTGCAATCCACAAGAGGGGCAGGGGCTGGGCTAAAGGGGATGCAAATAGTTAACTACACAGGGGTTGGGTAGGAAACTTGTTACAGTGTGGGTGCTCTACACTGCTTCTGGATAAGAAGGCAGCAACTGCCAGCGCAGGCTGATTCATGGGAAATATAACTTGTTAATTTATCTTGTCTTTATTATGGGAACTGAATCCTAAGCATAAAGAAAGTTGTATGATGCTCTTAATCAACAGCATATTAATGATTTTGCTAATGCACAATTGGGAGACTCTTAATTGAGAGGAAAGAGAATAAGACAGATTGGACTGGTTAGAGGTTTTCTGACAAATATTGGTTTGGTTAGCTCTTTTGGGAAATCTAATTTGCAAATCTTTAGTTTGTATTTGGTATAGTTAAGTAGATTTGGGAGCTAGGAATAGGTGACTTGATAGGATAAAATAAGAGCTAACTCAAATTTTTGCTCAAAATTAAACCCAAGTCAAACTTTTATGGAGTTTTGCAAAAGTTTAGATAGTCTTTACTGAGATATTTAGTTGGAGTGTTTCTGCACTTCCTGGTTCTATCAGGAAGCCTGAACACCAGAATAACACAAGACAGGCTCTTGTCAAGACATTTGAAAATGTCAGAGCCACTGCACACAAGTGGAACAATAGAGCGGATGTCTTTTAGCATAGCAGCTTAAAAGAAGATAAAGCTTTCTGTTTTATTACACACACACACACTCTCTCTCTCTCTCTCTCTCATTAAGACTGCCTCAATAATACTAGACACATTCCTTACATTCTGTGTGTGTGTGTGTACACAATATAATGTTTTTAAAAAGCAGGAAATCACTGACATCAGCAAATGTATTTTATAATTCTTGTATACATTCCACTTTCTGGCCCCAGAAATTGAAATCCCTTCAGGGCCCATGTAGGGGTATTGAAGTACAATAAACCACAAGGTCCTTTGAAAACAAAGCTACTAGCCCCAGTAAGTATACTCATGAATCCATTTTTCTTTTTAAATTCTTATCTTGATGTATTGTAAAAGCTTTTAATTATTTACTGGAAAGGGTGGGTATAGGTCTTCTCTGCCTCTCTCCTGTTTTTAATGACATATTTTCTGTCTTTCCTACCCAGAAAAGAATCTCAATCATATGGAAATCATAAAATCTCATGGGCATTTGGTCTGGAAACCTACCTGAAAGGGAAAAGTGGTTACATAATAGCATACCCCACTTGAGTAGCAACCTCTAATTCCTCAGCAGACATAATGTTAGAGCTGACCTCTTTGGAGCTTGGAAGGGGCGAGTGGTGGGGTAGGCAGTCAGGGAGGTCAATTTGATTAGCTCAGATGGGGGCAGTATATAGTGGATAGAGGGGACACAGGGCACCTAGGTTCTATTCCTGGCTCAACTACTAGCCTGCTAAGTGACCTTGGGCAAGTCACTTCACTTCCCTGTGCCGTGCCGTGCCTTGCCTTCCCCAGCCGTAAAATGGAGAATGATGCTTACCCCCTTTGTAAAGTGCTTCAAGATCTCTTAATGAAAAGTGCTGGGTTGTATCATTATTATATGTCCCCTTGTAGCTTATCAAGTGCTTAAGCGTAAAGTTAAACCCATTGATTTTTCCAGCTTGATTCCTGAGCGAACATGTGTCACTCTGGAATTTCTTAACCTTCATCACAGAAATGGAGGTTTATATTTATTATGTATACTAAATAGTACCTAGATTTGGACCTAATTGTGCTGGGCGCTGTACATATAAATAGCAAGCGACACTCCGTGCCCAGTAGAACTTACAATCTAAGTAGACAAGACAGGGAGGCAGGAAGACAATAGTGAAGTGACTTGCCCAGCAGTGTCAGTCAGGAAAAGGACCCAGGTATTTTGACTCCTAATGTAGTACCCTATACACTTCCCCTTGATAATCCTGAAATAATAGAAGAAACACCATGAAAATTTCCACTTGCTTTACAGCTTGGCTATTCTTAACTTTTAATGCAGCTACCTGTTGTCCCTCTTGAATTGAATCTTTGTAGCCATGTGGTCAATGTGGAGTGTCTGAGAACAGTTAAAATATTTCACGCAACATGCCGTGATCTCAACATTATTCATGATGTCCAGGGTTCTTTCCCAAAACACATTTTCTCAATAGGCACCTCTTAATTACTTGCTGTGCTTCTCCCTGCTGCTAATTTCATACACAAATTGCTCTCTCAGCTGTCATAACACAGCACTAAACCTCCACAGGGAAACTAGACCTTTAAAACATGCTATAAATACAGGCAACTTTTCACCTGGATGCTGTCTGCTGTTTCAGAAACTATAAATTTCAGCTAAGACAATTTTCATAAGTGAGTAAAACTCTCAACACTTCACTGAGAACATTAAACTTAATTTCACCTCTCCTCCCCCTCCCCCCAGTACCATGAACTTTGTTAGCCAAGGAAACTTCTTTCACTTATTTGGTCCAACTACAGCAAGGAACACCATTCTTTGTATGCTTTCCTCAGTATTATTTGCTTTTCAAAAACTCTTCTAGATGTTCCTCATAATTGCTAAACTCATCAGATTTAATCAAAGCACAGTCCAGACTGATTGTCATTTTCTTTCTCTGTTTTCTTTATTTTTTTTTTGTGTGGTCTACCTTCTCTTCTACAACACCGTCAGTCACATCCTTATTTTCATATTGTGCTTAGTGTAATAATTAAGGGCTTGATCAAATGCCCACTGAAGTCAATGCTTCAGTGCTTTAGTATTCTATTCCGTTCAGTTGTTCTATTTCCCTACTTTTCTCTGCTTCTTCTCCAAGAAAAGAGGAAATCAATGTTTGTGTTTCTGCTCTGAAAAGTGACTGTAAAAATGATCCCTTCATAGTTCATATGCTCCCTGTGTGCTCAGATTCAGGTCTGCTGCCTTTCATGACTATTTTTTAAAACTACTTTACTCCTATTAGTTGAAAGTGAATCAGCTTGGATTCTCTTCTTTCCTGTGTATAATCTATAGTATTGTTTTTCTTATCGGTTACATCTGTGTAAACTTATTGTGGCCACTGGAGTAACGCAGGTGTTGCTGAGGATATAATGAAGACAGCAGGGTCGCACAGGTGTAACTGAAAGCCTAATTTTGCTTGCAGAACATTTATTACTGGTAATGATGCATGAGAAGGATGAACCTAATTTGATTCTCAGATCCAAGGCTGAGGTTGCAGTAATAACAAAAAAACTATTTGCTTTTAATATGAATGCAGCAGATATGGAAATAATGAAGAGCCAAAGAACACTGAAACTCCACAATCCCATTTTTACAGACTTTTACAGAGTAAAACCACACTTTAAGAAGAAGCAAGGTGTTCTCTTCACTTTTTCCATTTCTCTCTTTACATTTTGAGAGGGGAGGAAAAAAGGTTCATATGATTCTTTTATAGCTAGGAAGAACAATAAAATCATGGGGAGTGGGCTGAAGGGACTGGATTGACTTAATGTCCTTACATGGTTTGCTTGACAATATTAGGAGTTATATAGTGGTGAGGCTAGAACCAAACTTCTGTTCTTGCCCTTCTCATAGATGAGGGGCACTTGAATATGCTCTACAGGAGAGATGGAGTATTGAGTACACCTGTGAATTAGCCCTTAAATATTATCACTGCTAATAAAGCTCATGAACAAACATCACACTCTGCTTTTTGTGAAAAGCTGTTTCACTTAAAATATTTTTCTTGCTTCCAGATAAAGAAGAAAACCTTTTCACCAGTGACCATCAGCTTCCCTTTTGCACGCTAAAATGCTGGTTTGTGGCAACATTTAAAATGGAAAGTATTCTCTCATGGCCTAGTCTGCCAAACTCCCCCATATTGTCTAAAGCAAAATTTCACCATTTATGGCAAGGCTATGTCTTGACACCCTTGGGGTGTTGGAAGGTGTGTGGGAGAGCCATGCTCTTAATATCAGAATTCCTCATGGGGCTCCCAGTCATCAAGTGCTTGCACGATAATAGCGATATCACCTTGCAAATTCGTCCCCTGATACCTCTCTCCCACACATCCCTTGGCAGGCCACCAGGGTGTAGGGAAGAGCCCTTTCCTCAACTTTCCTTTCAGGTATTTATAGTAATGGTGCAAATGCTAAGGGTGAGAAGGGTTTGCACTCCAAAGCCACACTGTGGCTGCCCACTGCATGGCATGGGTAGGTTTTGTTGCACACTTCCCACTCTTGAACACCCATACAAGGGTCAGATACAATCAGAGCCTAAAAAAATGTATTTAGGTCAGATTCATGCATTCTTGTGAATACTACTGAAAATTAGCGTTTCATATACAAATATTTATAAGCTATTATTTGTAGCTGCATGCAACTCTTGCCCGTCAACACTGGAATGTTAACTGCATTATTTCTACAGTGCTGCCAGTTTCAGATAACGGTTGCACGGGGGAGCAAGTTCTAAAATGGAAAATGGAGCCAATGTTTTAGTCAAACTTCTCATGTGCCATTGGATACTGACGGTATTTCAGATATTTTATTTTTGTTTACATTTTGGAGACTGAGCTGTAATGATAGGAATTGGTAATCAGTATATTTATAGTTTCTGTAGAGCCACAGAGAAGCGAAATCCCAATGGAGAAGTCTTAGTCTGTGGATTGAATAATACTTGGAAAGCTTATGAGAAGGTACAAGCATCTAAAAACTGATATTGGAGTATGGAAAACAGGGAGTTTGCCTCTTCTGTGTTTAGTTGGTAGTAGGGTAATGTTTGCATGCCTGCTAGCCTGATAATATTTTCTTTGTTTCCTGTATAAATGTTTTCTATTCCTTTGATATTTTGTTTAAACATTGGTGGAAAATTGGTGCTTCTTTTGTTACCCAGATGGTTTATAAAGAAAGGGTATAAAAAGCAGTAAACAGCCTAATTTGGTCCATTCTCCAAACATAATATTTTTTAAAAATAGGTGCAGGAGGCTTGTGAGGGGACTTCTTTTTGTCCAGAAAATAAAAATTAAAACAGACAAACAACAACAAACCCAAACCTGAATGAGAGTGCTTATTAAATAAAAAGAACCCTCCCACTTTGCATACTGTTACTGTTAGATTAGATTAGTAGGTTAAGCCAATGATATTTTTTCACAGAACATCCCATTCAAATGGGATGTTGTTTATAAGACTACCTTTGATTTTAAAAAACAAAAACTGCAGCTCTTCAATTAAGCCCATAAATTCCCTCTTTACAATATATACACCTCACTGTTCTACTTAAGCTATGTACAATTATTGTTTTTCCAGAACAGCCAAAGAACCATATACTGCTTTTAAACCCTACAGCAATTTCTTCTGAAAACAATAGATGTGTGTGTGATCAATGGCTCTTAATTATATTAAGTTATTTTATTATCTTAAACACTGCACTAAGGTATTCCCATACATATCTAATTAAAACAATCACATCCTGCTTCCTAGTTGCCCCGTATTCAGTTATCTACCTAGTCCTTTGCTTTTGTATCTTTCTTCATTCCTGTTCTATTAGTTCTACGGATGCTACCTGTAACATATTATGAATTGCAATCTAAATTCTGTGCTTGTAGTTGCATGCCCAGATTGTAATAGACTGTGAAACAATTTTCTGATACTTTAATATAAAAGAAGATAGACAAAGCAATTGTGCTCAATACTGCTAAAGCCAAGAGGGTTCCACTAGAACAATCCTTGCCACATTATTATGTTTGAAAAAGACAAGCACTAAAAAAGAAGTATGAAATGGAGAGGAATATACAAATGCAAATCAACAGTTACTGCAATATCATCAAGGGAGAGGAATACAAGTGCACTTATAACAATGCTACAGACAATTTTTTAAGCACAACATTTCACACTAAATTAGATGTAGATTAGTTAATCAAGAATCTGTTATATGCTTTAGTTTCTGTGACATTAAAATCAACCTTGTAATTAATGAATTTTGCATGAAATATTTGGTCATCTTTTAAAGGTGAGCTGAAAGCTTTTGTAAAGAATAAATATGTTGTTGCTATAGTGACATCATACTTCTTGAGAGAAAAGAAACAATTATGATGGCACGTGGACAGCAATATGTCACTTTTTTTGGAACATAAAATGTAATCAGAGTATTTTTGAAATGATGTAACTGTTTCTGATTGTGTGTTTTTAAAAAATAATAAACCAGGAATTAAGCAATAAGGAAATTTTAGTTTGGCACTTCTAAGTGCTCCAGGTTCCCCTTTTAATTATTTTTTAGTTAAGTTACAGATCATGTATGTATCCATGAAACAGAAATATCATTTAAAAATAAACTATTACAATAATGTAAGGCTACATTATGCAACCCTTACTAACACTGGTGAGCACTTACTCGCATGATTAGTCCCACTGTCTTAAATGAAATTATTCATGCAAGAAAGTGCTTGTCACTGTGAATAAAACTGCAGAGTTTAACCCATAGAATATACAGTAAGTTCATGGACTGCATAGTAACTAGCATGTAGGATTACCCACTTAAGTAAGGGTTTAAGTTCAGGCCTATGATGTGTAAACTTAGGCCTTGAGCTGCAATTGTCTGCGTGTACAGTCAGGCACCCGAATGCAGTCTACTGTAGGTTCAAGGCTTTAAACATTATGGGTGAGATCCTCAGACCAGTTCTGGCCCCTATACACTGAGGAAATGGGCCAAAGTGGTGTAAAATACCCTATTCCAGCTGGGGCAGGCACTCAGAGACAGCTGTTCTATGACAACCCTTCCCATTAATTCTTGTTCATCCTCCATTCACCTTCTGCTCTCACCACTCCATTGGCAGCATCAGTATCAAAGTCACTAATTACTTCTTCCTTACTAACTTAAAGAGGCATTCCCTTTTGGTGAAGTGTCTGCTGCTTTTTGCATGTATCTATTCCTATTGTCATGTAATGGCAGGCATTTACATTATGTATATCCCTGTAACTAAATAACTTATCGAATGCAAATGAAAAAGAGTGCTGAATTCAAAGCAATTGCCCATTGTATGGGTACAGACACTTGTCAGATTGTTGTCTGTGAAAAGAAGCTGTAAGTACTGATTCTAAGAGAGACCCTTTCTCTCTGGATTGTTTGGATCAGGGATCTCAAACTCAAATCACCACGAGGGCCACATGAGAACTAGTAAATTGGCCCGAGGGCCGCATCACTGAAACCTTTTCATACAATGATACAAAAGTATAGTCAAAAATGAAAAAAATGAAGAGTAATATAGTATTCCATTAAAAGTCAATGTATTAACTTTTTAAAAAATGTAATGCAAAGAGGGGTTTTAATAAAATATAAACACTCAGTAATGTTTGGAGCTTTGCTGCCAGTGGAGTCAGTGCGTATGGTGGGCCACAGGAAATAACACCGTGGGCCGCATGTTTGAGACCCCTGATTTGGATTCTAACAGCGCAGAATAACCGAACGAGAAGACAGAGCTCCTCAGAGTTATTCTGGGTAGCCCTGAAGGACGTTTGGTAAACTGGCAGTTTATTACACTGTTACCACCATTTGGAGTTACAAACTATGATTAACCTGTTATATTTTATCTGCTTCAACCTCGCCAGAACTCTCATTCTTTTTTCTTAGCTAATAAACCTGTAGTTAGTTTATTAAAGAATTGGCTGCCAGAGTTGCCTTTAGTATAAGATCTGGAGTATCAGTTAATTTGGGGAGAGTGACTGGTCTCATGGGACGAGTGGGAGAAACCTGATGTGGTTTAATATTTGGTTTATGTGACTATTATCACTAAGTCCAGTTTGTCTGGGTGGCAAGATAGATTGGAAAGTCTAAGGGGACTGTCTGTGACTCCATGGTAAGACTAGTATAGTGATCCAGGAGTTCACATTTGTTACTGACTTGGTGAAATCTAATTAGAGAACACACCACCAGCTTGGGGCATCTGCTCTCTTTTCTGGTGGTCTGAGCTGAGATTGGCACTCATAGGTGTGAGCTACTCCAGACAGTGTGACAGCACCTTTGTCCTCCCATATGTAATGATGATTATCAGGGTTCTGTCCTTGGCTTTCATTCTTCTCTGTCTGTATTCTTCTTGAGGCAACCATATCCATTCTGCTCTTATCCAGCTCTTCTATGTGGATGATTCCAATGTCTGCCTTTTGACTCCTGACATCCTCCCTTTTCTCCAGATGTGCTTCAGGCATCTCCTCTTGAATGTCATGCTGCTTTCTCAGATCCATCTTTCCAAACCTGAGCTGCTCATCTTTACTCTTAGACACTCTTCACTTTCCCACTCTTAGTATAATAGCAGTAATAGATATTTATATTACGATAGCACCTAAAGGTTCTGATCGGGGGCCCATTGCTGTTGACAGTTCTCCTATTCTCCCTTGGCCAGATTCACTGAAGCTGGCACAGCAAGGTGTGTCTGTCTGCCCTCTTTTCCTACTCCTTCACTTCCGTCTATCCTTACCCTTCTCCTCCAAATCTTACTTCCTGACAAGGGTTGTAAAAAGCCCAATTTAAGTAAACCAATTAGTTAGTAGATTGGGGACTCCAATTTTTGTGTTCTTGTGTTTTGTTTACAGAATTGCAAACTTCTTACTATGAACTCTGTTTATGAGCATTTTATGTTTGAGGAAGAAAGATACTTAAGCAGTGAATCATATAGGTGTGTGGGGGGTTTTAAAAATGTCATTTCATCAGCACCTTGTGGTTCTTTCCCCCCAACATATGATTTTTAGGTGTTCCACCCAGGTTGGGGGAAATAGCAATCCTGGTCCCTTCATCTCCTCCTATTACACTCAGCTCTGTGCCTTCCTCTATGACAACCTGGAAGTTTGTAACACATTCTTCTAGTTGTTTTCCACAAAGTATGTTCAAATCTCCGCATTTCTTGAAATTCACAAATTAAACCCTACTGCGTTTATCTCCTTGCTATTGATACCTTGGTGCCTTCAGTTATCGCCGAACTGTTGTCCTCTGTTTTTCCTTATTTTTGTTTAATTTATAAGCACTGAGTCTTTATTCTGTCTTGTAAAATGTTGTGCACATACGCAGTGGGGTATAGTTGCTTAATAACAATTATCTATAAAAACTCTGTATGTTAGCCAATAGAAAATATACCACTGAGTAGAAAATCTATGCTTCTAGTTCTACCATGCTTCTCTCTCCTTGTGAGGGACTCATCAGGAGTGGGGAAAAGGCAGGCGGGTAGCAGTTTCTCCTGTGCATATTTAGATTTAGAGATGGGATTATGCTTTTGCTGAATAGCCCACAATAGCTTCCAGCAGGCATCATTCTTCCTATGGCTCATTGAAATTGATTCTGAGGGACCCAGCACACAACTATCAGTGCTGACATCATGCACAAAACATCCCAAAATTCAAAAGAAAACTGTTGGGGGCAGGGGAAAGAAATAAGGGGAAGAAGGCAACCAACAAAAATAGTCATTTCAAAGGTTTGTGTAGGTTCTTCTTATAATAGCAAGAATGAGCTCTGCACAGGGCACTTTCTGGGAATTAATAGCTGATTGGGGGTTAATGATCCTTGACTATACTTCAGGCCATCAACTATTCTGAAATGATCATTGGCCACCAGGAAACATATTGCGCTTCAGTTGTTACTACGTGCTGCAAAATTACATTGGCTATTGAATGTTAATAAAATAGTGATTACCAAGAACATATTTCTTAAGGTTCAACAAAGGTTTATAGTGATGTCACATATTTTCACATAGTTGTCATACCTCAGTAAATACACAGATGGTAATTATATTTTAAAAGACAGTTTTTAAATGATACATTAGATCCATATTTGAGACACTTTGCATAAATTTAATACTTTTTTGGAAAATCTGTGGGCCATATGCTCCCTTTATATAGCACATACTGAAGGAAAACATAGTATGCAATAAAAAAAAATCTTGCATGTCACTGAGGGGAAGAGTATGAATGTTATAATGCTACATCAAGAAATATACAGGGAATGTGATTTACATTTTTGCCTGCTGTGCAGCCAGAGCTAAAGAACTCATATGGAGCTAGGACTCTGCTGTCTTTATCCCACAGCATTCACATGTGGGGTTATCGGCCATCTGCTTCTGAGGTAAATGTAAGCCACCTAGAATATTTTGTGCTGTGGCACAACACTTATGAATTTGTTTCATTATTTGCTCACTTATGAATTTGAGTCCACTATGGGCTCAATCTTGCACCAATTGAAATCAAGTGAAAGCATGGAGACTACTTAAAATTACCACAATAGAGACTCAAACTAAATGTATAGCCCAAATAAAAAAAGACAGTAGGAGAATCAAAAGAATCCCCACATGGCTAAACAGCAGACTAATGGAGAGCATTAGAGGCAAAAAGGCATCCTTTAAAAGTTGGATGTCAAATCCTAATGAGGAAAATAGGAAGGAGCACAAACTCTGGCATGTAAAATATAAAAGCATAATAAGGCAGTTCAAGAAAGAATTTGAGAAGCAACTTGCAAAAGATGCAAAAACTAACAAAAGATGTACAGCAGGAGCAGGAAGACTACCAAACAGGCAGTGGGTCCACTTTATGACAAAGGTGGTAAAGGAGCACTCAGGGAAGGGAAAGCCATTGCAGACGAGTTAAATGAATTCTTTGCTTCGCTCTTCACTGCAGAGGATTTGTGGGAATACCTCGGGGGAGGTCCTGGATGATAGGAAAAAGGCAAATATAGTGCCCATATATAAAAAAGGGAAGAAAGAGAACCTGGGGAAACTACAGACCAGTCAGCCTCACTTCAGTCCCTGGCAAAATCATGGAGCAGGTCCTCAAGGTATCCATTTTGAAGCACTTGGAGGAGAGGAAGGTGATCAGGAACAGTCAACATGGATTCACTAAGGGCAAGTCATGCCTGACCAACCTGATTACCTTCTATGATGAGATAACTGGCTCTGTGGATATGGGGAATGTGGTGGATGTGATATATCTTGACTTTAGCGAAGCTTTTGATATGGTCTCCCACAGTATTCTTGCCAGCAAGTTAAAAAAGTATGAACTGGATGAATGGACTATAAAGGTGGATAGAAAGCTGGCTCAGCGAGTAGTGATCAACGGCTCGATGTCTAGTTGGCAGCCAGTATCAAGCGGAGTGCCCCAGGGGTTGGTCCTGGGGCCAGTTTTGTTCAACATCTTTACCAATGATCTGGATGATGGGATTAATTGCACCCTCAGCAAGTTTGCAGATGACACTAAGATGTGCGAGAGGTAGATACGCTGGAGGGTAGGGATAGGGTCCAGAGTGACCTAGACAAATTGGAGGATTGGTCCAAAATAAATCTAATGAGGTTCAACAAGGAAAAGTGCATAGTCCTGCACTTAGGAAGGAAGAATCCCATGCACCGCTACAGGCTGGGGACTGACTGGCTAAGCAGAAGTTCCCCAGAAAAGGACCTGGGGATTACAGTGGATGAGAAGCTGGATATGATTCAGCAGTGTGCTCTCATTGCTAAGAAGACCAACGGCATATTGGGCTGTATTAGTAGGAGCATTGCCAGCAGATCGAGGGAAGTGATTATTCCCCTCTATTCAGCACTGGTGAGGACACACCTGAAGTATTGAGTCCCGTTTTGGTCCCCCCACTACAGAAGGGATGTGGACAAATTGGAGAGAGTCCAGTGGAAGGCAACAAAAATGATTAGGGGCTGAGGCACGTGACTTATGAAGAGAGGCTGAGGGAACTTGCGTTATTTAGTCTGCAGAAGAGAAGAGTGAGGGGGGATTTGATAGCAGCCTTCAACTACCTGAAGGGGGCGTGCTCCAACAAGGATGGAGCTAGGCTGTTCTCAGTGGTGGCAGATGACAGAACAAGAAGCAATGGTCTCAAGTTGCAGTAGGGGAGGTCTAGGTTGGATATTAGGAAACACTATTTCACTAGGAGGGTGGTGAAGCACTGGCATGGGTTACCTAGAATCTCCATCCTTAGAGGTTTTTAAGGCCTGGCTTGACAAAGCCTTGGCTGGGACGATTTAGTTGGGGTTGGTCCTGCTTTGAGCACGGGATTGGACTAGATGACCTTCTGAGGTCTCTTCCAACCCTAATATTCTATGATTCTATCAGAAGTATTCTTTTGGGGTGCCATATCTAAAGTACTGTCCCAAATTAATATGTCAGTAGAAGAGGTTTTAGAACAAATTGATAAACTAAACAGTAATAAGTCACTAGGACCAGACGATATTTACCCAAGAGTTCTGAAGGAACTCAGATATGAAATTACAGAACTATGAGCTGTTATATGTAACCTATCATTGAAATTAGCCTCTGTTCCAGAAGACTGTAAGGTAGCTAATGTAATGCTGATTTTTAAAAAGGGATCCAGAGGAGATCCTGGCAATTACAGGCTGATGTACCTTCACTGTAATATCCAAAGTGTATCTAAAGAATTCAATTACAATTATTTCATATAAAGATGAAAAAATAATTCAGAACAAATTAATTGGAGAATGTAGATTGTTATATTTTTCTGGCTTACAGAATGTCCTTTAGCAGGTCATGATTCCCTCAAATGCAGACATACAATTTTTTTTTGCAAATTTCCTCCTCACTTCTGTGGCTTTATCTAAGAACAGTACCCTATAAGTAGTTGATAATAAGTATTCAAAATATGCTTTTAAGTGTGATTGGTCACAAGTCACAGATTATTGATTTTGTTCATTGATTGGATTAACAAACTCTGGAGGGTCTGAAGTTATTTTGTTTTTAATGATCCAGGCAGAGGTAACAGATAAGCAGGATTAGGGAGTTTTTCTAAAATTTGGGTCACTTAGATCTTACCGAAAAGATCACTTCTTGAATACTTAGGCCGGTGTGAACTAGATGACCCTAGGCGGTCGCTTAGGGTGCCAGGATTTGGGGGTGGCATTTCACTGCTCTCGGTGGTGGGTGGCTGCCTTCCAGCTCCATGCTCGAGCCGGGAGACAGGAGGCAGCCGCCTGCTTCCTCGCGAAGCCCTGCTGTGGCGAGGGCTGTTGCCGTGCCACTGGGGCTCAGCAGGGCTTCACGAGGAAACCGGTGGCTCGCCGCGGCTGCCTCCTGCCTCCCGCCTCCATGCTCAGCCTCTGAGGGTGGAGCCGGGAGCTAGGGAGGTGCTGCGGGCAGGGGGCTGAGCTGCCGTGAGCAGGGGAGTTAGCCGCGGGGAGGGGGTGGGGTGGAGAGCCGCCGCGGGGGGGGGAGGGGGCTGAGCTGCCGAGGCCCGCAAGTGGGGGCCTGAACTGCCACGGGCAGGGGGGTGGGGAGCCGCCGCGGGGGAGATGGGGAACCGCCTGCTACGGGTGGGGGAGCTGGCTGCCACGGGGGGGCACGGCGGCGTTATCTGGGCGGGGGGGGGGGGGCAGGGCTGGTGCAAGGAAGTTTTGCCTAGGGTGCAAAACTTCCTTGCACCAGCCCTGGGTGTGAACAGTGCTTTCTAGGCAGGAGAGCTCTCTCCTGCTGACAAACAGTAGCTACACTGCGTGCCTTTTAGTGGCACGGCTGTAGCAGCACAGCCGTGTTGCTGAAAGCCTCCTAGTGTAACCATAGCCTTATTGCATTTTATATCCCTTTCTAGGCGTAACTCACTCTGTTGCTTAGCCTGTCTGATTTCATCCCTGTGTACATATGCTATTCTTTTGTACTCCTCCTTAGCAATTTGTCATCTTTCCACGTTTTGTAGGATTCCTTTTTGTTTTTCAGGTCATTAAAGAGCTCCTGATAGAGCCATACTGGTCTCTTACTATCCTTCCTATCTTTCCTTCGCATAGTTTGCATTTGTGCCTTTAATATGGTCTCCTTGAGAAACTACCAGCTCTCCTGAATTCCTTTATCCCTTAGATTTTCTCCCTATGGGACCTTACCTACCAGTTCTTCGTGTCTGTTAAAGTCTGTTTTTTAAAGTCCATTGTTCTTATTCTGCTGCACTCACTCCTTCCTTTCCTTACTCAGTCTGTACCATATACTACTTCTGGTGAGAATACTTGAACATACAAGCTTAACATCTACTTTCTGCAAACCGTTGTGTGAGTATACCTCAATTGCTTAAAAGTTTGCGGAAAAAGAACACAAAATGTGTGGAAGAATGGTCAAAGTTAAATACATTTAAAATGCGCTCATATACTTATGAAAGATTGTTTTGTGGCATATGCCAAGCTCTAATAAATAGACACTATGGGACAGGTCATTAACTTGTGTTAACTGTCATTTGTCATAGCTCCACTGAAGTCAATGGAGCTCTGATAGTTTGCATCAGCTGTAGATCTGCCTCTTTAAGCCTGATCATGCTGTCACTGAGGTTATGGCAAGAAGGATTGGGCCTATTTGTCTCAAGGGTTCTAAGAGTGTCCATAATTCACCATAATTACAGGTGAATTATATGGTCACAACTTCTCAGTAGTAAAAAAGATTTGGGAAAACGTTTTTTAAAATGTGTATCTGAAGTCCATATTTAAGCACCTAAATAAGCAGTCTCAAAAATACTGAGCAACATGCACCTGTCTTTGATACTATTTCCTTAGATGTCTAAAAATAGAATTAGAAGTATAGCATTAGGCACCCATGTTTGTAAATTTTGGCTACGGATTCCATGCATGGAATATTTTTCTTGCCAACAAAGAAGTGGGCTGTTACAGAAACAGATTTTTGTATCTTGCCTAATTTATTTACAGATGTCTGGTGGGGTGTACTCCCCACACTGGCCCTGGGAGGGCTAAATTAGGCCAAGTGGGCCAAATCAGCCAATTAGGCTGCAAATGAGGGAGACAAACTGGAGGAAGCTAATTAGATGAAGGCTCACCTGTGAGGGAACAGGCGGGGCTTCTACAAAGCCAGGAGGCTAGCAACAGTGTGGAAAGTAGTAGGGAGGAGGGCAGCAGCGGTCCCCGTCCCTGAGAAAAGGGGAAGATGCCTGGCAGGAAGGAGGTTAGAGGTGAGACCAGTAAGGTGGCAGAGATGTACACCTTAACTGTTCACTACAGGGCCCTGGACTGGAACCCAGATTAGAGGGCTGGACTAGATTCCCTTACCAACCACTGCAGAGTGGTACTGTTTGAGGGCAGTGAACAGGAGAACTTCCCGAGTCACTGTTGGAGTGATAGGGTCAGGAGCGTGCCTGATGACACATAGACAGAAGAGACTTTGAAAGATTATCCCAGAAAGGGAATCCACTTAGTGATATGGCTGGAAGCCCGAGTCACAAAGAGGCTGCAGCAGCTCCTGGAGTGAGAGAGGGGCTGCAGAGAAAGAGAGAGGTGTAGGGAAGGTATGCAGCTATGTGAAGGGGTGTCAGCCTTGTAAGCTATTCTCCTGAGCAGCCAAGTGGAGGCAGCATCCCAGCAGTGAGTAGAATCCCCCTGTCACAAGACAGACTAGCTGGCAGAAGTGAGTGTAGTTTATGCAGCACACACTTCCAGAACTCTAGAACACAGTTTTGTATTGAAAACCACAGCCAGATTATAGCTGACTGTGCTACTCCCTTACAGGTTCCACGAGTCCAACACATGCCTATGACAACATGTGGTGTACCTCATCCAGTGCACTAAATGCCCCAATAGCAACTATGTGGGTGATACCAGACAATCATTATGCCAGGGGTTCTCAATCTGGGGGTCGGGACCCCTCAGGGGGTCATGAGGTTATTACATGGGGGGTCGTGAGTTGTCAGCCTCCACCCCAAAACCCACTTTGTCTCCAGCATTTATAATGGTGTTAAATATATTTAAAAGTGTTTTTAATTTATAAGGGGAGTCGCACTCAGAGGCTTGCTGTGTGAAAGGGGTCACCAGTACAATAGTCTGAGAACCACTGCACTATGCTATCGAATGAACTCACATAGGAATATGCTAAAAGACAAAAAACACCATATTACCTGTGGGTAAACACATTTCACAAATCAATCACTATCTGTCCTTTCAGTCCTCATCCTCAAAGAAAACCAGCATAACACTTTCAAAAGATGACCCTAGGAGCTTAAAGTCATAACTTTGCTAGACACTAAGGGCTAGTCTACTCTGGCAACGCTAAAGCGCTGTCATGGCAGTGCTTTAACATGCCTTGTGTGGTCGCAGTGCAGCACTGGGAGAGAGCTCTCCCAGCACTCTGAAAAACTCACCTCAACGAGGGGCGCAGCTCCTGGCACTGGGGCACTGTTTACACTGGCGCTTTATAGCGCTGCAACTTGCTGTGCTCAGGGGGCGTGTTTTTTTCACACCCCTGAGTGAGAAAGTTGCAGCACTGTTAATTGACAGTGCAGACAAGCCCTAAAAATCATGGGTTTAATAGAGACACTGGATTTATGGCTTATTACAATAATATGCAACCCAATAACACCCTCCCCTTCTTTTCCTCCCTATTACTGGATAGGTGTTAACAGGCCACTTAATACATATTTCAAGGGCCATTCAAGGTGAAATACCTTGCAATGCTCGCTACAAAAGTGCCAGGGGAACACCAGTTATACTTTCAGGTGACTTAAAAAAGTGGGCAGCATTTTCTCATGTAAATGTAAACAAACTTGTTTTTCTGAGTGATTGGCTGATCAAGAAGTAGGACTGAGTGGACTTGTAGGTGCTAAAGTTTTACATTGTTTTGTTTTTGAATGCAGTTATGTAACAAAAAAAATCTACATTTCTAAGTTGCGTTTCATGATAAAGAGATTTCACTTCAGTACTTTATGAGGTGAATTGAAAAATACTATTTCTTTTGTTTATATTTTTACAGTGCAAATATTTGTAATAAAAATAATAATGTGAGCACTTTGTATTCTGTGTTGTAATTGAAAGCAATATATTTGAAAATGTAGAAAAACATCCAAAAATATTTAATACATTTCAGTTGGTATTCTATTGTTTAACAGTGCGATTAATCACAATTTTTTAATTTTAAATTAAGTGTTTTGAGTTAATCGCGTGAGTTAACTTTGATTAATCGACATCCCCCCAAAAAATCCAATATTGAGTTAAAATTATCAATGATGAGAATCTACCATGACCCTCAGTAAATTGCCCCACGGGTTAATTACTCTGTTTAAAATGTATGCCTTATTTCCAGTCAAATTTGTCTACCTTCAACTTCCAGCCATTAGATCTTGCTAGAGAAAGATATACTTATTAAATATGTTCCCCATGTAGTTACCTGTAGTCAAGTCACCCCTTAACCTTCTTTTTGTTTAAGCTCCTTGAGTCTGTTTAGTTTATCAATATAAGGCATGTTTTCTAATCCTTTAATCATTCTTGTGGTTCTTCAACCCTCTTTAATTTATCAACATACTTCTTGAATTGTGGGCACCAAAACTGGATATGGTATTCCAACAGCAATTGCACGAATGCCAAATACACAGGTAAAATAACCTCTCTACTCCTACTTCAAATTCCCCATTTATACATCCAAGGATTGGATTTGCCTTCTTGGCCACACAGCATCACACTGGAAACTGATGTTCAGGTGATAACCAGAAATGACCCCCAAATCTTTTTCAGAGTCACTGCTTTCCAGGATAGTTTCCCAGCATGTAAGTATGGCCTACATTCTTTGTTCCTAGATGCATACATTTACATTGTCGTATTAAGACGCACAGTGTTTGCTTGCATGCAGCTTACCAGGCAATCGAGATATTTGTGACATCTCCAAATTTTATCAGTGATGACTTTGTTTTGTTCCACATCATTAATAAAAATATTAAATAATGTAGGGCCAAGAACCCATCCATACGGGACTCTACTAGAAACAAACCCATTGATGATTTCCTGTTTACAATTACATTTTGAAACCTATCAGTTAGCCATCTTTTAATCCATTTAATTGTGTGCCATGTTAATTTTATATCTTTCTAGTTTTTTTAAATCAAAACGTCATGTGGTACCAAGTCAAATGCCTCTCAGAAGTCTAAGTATATTACATGAAGACTATTATCTTTATCAACCAAACCTGTAATCTCATCAAAAAAATATATGAAGTTATGTTGACAGGATCTATTTTCCATAAACGAATGTTGATTTGCCTTAA
This sequence comes from Chelydra serpentina, assembly GCA_037349315.1. NCBI lineage: Eukaryota > Metazoa > Chordata > Testudines > Chelydridae > Chelydra > Chelydra serpentina. The sequence goes on from JBAIAC010000048.1 coordinate 28,103,065, forward strand.
TTACATTATCCTCCTTTACTTGTTTATTAATCAAGTCCCATATCATTATCTGCGTCATTATCTTGCCTGGGACCAACAGCAGGCTGACAGGCCTATAATTACCTGGGTCATTATGTTTATCCTTTAAAAAAATTGGCACATTAGCTTTCTTTCTTCTGGACCCTCCCCATTCTTCTAAGACTTATTGAAAATCAGCATTAATGAGTTCCTCAGCCAGTTCTTTTAAAAGACTTGGATCCAAGTTATATGTACCTGGTGATTTAAAAATGTCTGACTTTAGTAGCTTGTGTTTAACATCCTCCAGAGATACTAGTGGAATGGAAAGAAGATTATCATCACCATATGATGGGACTCTGTCCTCTGTTTTTCCCCCAAAATACAGAACAGAAATATTTATTGAACACTTCTGCATTATTATTAATAGTTCTAACTTTTCCATCTAGTAATGGACAAATACCATTGCTAGGATTCTTTTTGTTCCTAATAACGTAAACAGCTTCTGCTTACTGTTCTTAACTCTGCAGGCCATGGATTTCTCCTTTCATCAGTTTTCTATCATTCCTAGCCTCTGATTTATATTCATTACTACCAACTTCTCCTTTGTTCCATTTGTTATATATATTATTTTTTTTATAGCTGCCTTCACTTTCCCTCTAAACCAGGTCAATTATTTAACCAAGACAGCCTTCTTCTTTGATTGCAGGATTGTAGCTTTGGGCATCTAGTAAAGTTGTCTTAATCAATTCCCAATGATCATGCACTTTATTTCTGATTAAATTCTTTCTCCCAGCTAATATGGCTCATAATTGTTTTCAGTTTTGTGAAATTGACCATTTTAAAGCACCATATATATATATTATTGATCTGGATTTTGTTTGCACATTATAAATGTGATCAAGTCATGATCATTTGGACCTAAGCTACCATTAGTTTTTTTTAATTAGATTCTCTTCATCCATGTGCCCATACCATCTCAGCTTCCTCTCATGCAATTTATGTATCACACCACAGACCCTGGTGTGACATGGTGGACTAGGCCCAGAGGTCCCCGTCACACCCATCTCAGGAAAGGAGCAATGGAACTAAATCCTCCAAGTGGCCTAGAGAGACTGCATAGGAAGCAGCCAATCAGGGGAGGCTGCAAGGGTCTTGCCAGTCAGAGGGTTCCAGGCTGGAATAAAAGGAGCTGCAGTGCAGACCAGAGTCAGTTGCTGCTTGAAGCCTGAGGAGTGAAGGCTGTGCTCCTAGCGGGCTGCAGCACCTTGGACAGCTCAGTGTTGGCAGGGACCAGGGGAGTGAGAGAACACTTCTGGCTGGCTGCTGAGCCTGAACATAGAAGAGCCCTGAGGTAAGGGTGAAGCTTTGGTGAAGGTGGGGACTGCAGGGAAGTGGCCCAGGGAGCTGAAAGTAGTTTCATTAAAGGGACACAGTGGCATGTGACTGTTATTCTTAGGGTCCCTGGGCTGGGACCCTGTAATGGGCAGGCCCAGGTCACCCCCATAGGCCACTGGAGAAGTGGCCTACATTTGGACAGTGGCCTACATTTGGAATTCAGATAAGCCCCCAGAAGGGGATCTGAATTACTTAGTGGCCCAGCTGGAGAGCTGAGGCCAGAAGGGCCCAGAGAGGGCAAAATCATTGCCTCCAGGGAGGAACCCCAGAGGTTATGGCCTGATACCAGGGCTGGGACTGTTAAAGACTGCAGACATATCTGACCAGAAGGGGCACTCGTGAGAGGTAGGTGCCTTGCTGTTACACCTGGTCTCACTTCTGATGACATCATTCTGCTTGTGGTTCACACAGTCACTGTTCTCCTTGCCCGCAAACATCTCATTTTATGGCTTCAGGTCTCAAGTACCTCTTTGGTTGCCCATGTTTCTGATCCTTACAGAAGAGCTTGTTTTACCATAGTTTTGTATAGTTGTCCCTTAAGTAGTTTAGGTGTCTGTTTATCATAAATTGCCCTAGTGCTCATCAGCCTTGCTTGCAGTTCTCTGTCAATTTCTCCATTTGCTGCTAACCAGCCTGCAAGATACTTAAACACAGAAATCTGATTTAGATGTTGGCTGTCATATTGATATTCATCTGTCTTGGTTCTGCCTCAAACACTTCAGTCTTTTATTTCCTTATTGTGAGACCATAGTTTGTTAGTTCCTTGTTCCAGGCATCCATCACCAGGACCAATATCTTCCTCACTATGGGTCATTAGTGTAATATGTGCATAGATCAATTTCGTACCACCTGTCATTTGGATTTGCTTATTTATCAAGCCCATCACAATTATGAGTACTGAGCTAAGTGCTGGTGCCTGGTGGAGCCCAACCTTTGTCTAAAAACCCCCTGTGATACCAAAGGGCATCCACACTTTTTTTGTCATTGAACCATCATACATCTGGACAAAATCCTCTGGTACCCTATACAATTGTAGCAGAGGCATGAGCAGTCACTTATGTACTTTGTCAAATGCTTTTTCCAAATTGAGGAAAGCCCAACTGTACTTGATGTTTCCTTCTGGCTTCTTTTCCACCAACTATCTAGCACTGACCATATGATCTGTTATCCTTTTTCCTTTTCTAAAACCAAACTGTTTCTTTCCTAAAATTGGCTCTGCTATTCATTCAGTGAATATGACTATAATACTCTACAATCGTTTCATGCAGTAGGACAAAACTGAATTTCTTAGTACTTTGAACAGTCATGTATGTTACTGTAGTGGTCCCCCGGTCTCAGGTTCAGAGGGAGGCCACTCTGTCTCGCTGCGTCAGGCAACAAACATTCAATTAGCAGTCTATGGCTCTGGCCCTCTGAGCAGGGCGGAGCAGTAAGCAGCCTCTAGCCCAAGCCTCTGGGCCAGGGCAGGTGGCAATCAGGCTCTGGGATCTGGCCCTCTGGGCTGGGCAGAGCAGGGAGCCTAAGCCTCCTGGCTAAAGCAGCAAGCAAACACTGTCTGGGGCTTCACAGTCTTCTGGCTGGGACAAGCCAAAAACACAGTACAGGCCTTCTGCCCATGGGGAGTTGGCTGCCACCCCAGGGCATGGGATTGGTGATAGGAGGATCCAGTTCAAGTCCAGGGCCCTATAACAGTAGTGGATGGTTCCACCACTGGGTCAGCAGGAATCCCACCAAAACACACTGAATCACTTTCCGGCAGCAAAACTAAACTAAAATCTGGTTTCCCTGGGCTACTTCCTACTACAGTCCAGGAGTAGGGTTCCCTAGTCCAATGGTCCTCAGTCTCCTTGGGGTGCATGCCTGATGACAGCACTGGCACATGTCCTCTCCATGGTCAGTCTCCTGGGGGCTGGGCGCTGCACAGTGCAGTTCTGGCTCTGGAGTTCTGCAGTAGGCTGAAGACGTCTGGCTCCATCCCACCTGAGCTGCAGGGCCTGCCTTTTATACTTCCTGCTACTTCCAGGGGGAGAGTAGTGGTCCCATGCTCTCAGGCTTGGAGGTAGGCCAATCTGCCTCACTACAGTTACCTTTTTGTTTGTATATTGGTACCAGTATGGACTTTCTCCTTTCTCTTGTGATTTTTCTTCTGTTTACAAACTGCATGCAGGACTTGCATGAACCAGTGAGTGCCACCCTCTCACGGGTTCAAACACTTCTGCCATGATTTTGACTGGACCTGCTGCTTTTCTGAGTGCCATCTTCAGCAGTGCAGCCTTGACACTCTCTCAGGTCATCGACATCTATAATAATCAATTCACAGCTTATCATTAAGTATATCTGCATAGTATTTGTGCTGTTAGTTGCATACTTTCTGTCACAAGCAGTCTGCCCCTGCATCTTTTATGAATGGTGTGTTCACTCTGTCTTCCTTCATTTTGTTTCTTGTCCGCATGATTGCATACATTTTCTTTTTGAGAAGTTTGAAGGCAATTGTTCAACTCATTATATGGTTCATCTAAAGCTAAGTTTCTTGCCTTTCTGTTGCTTTATGTCAGGGCCAAATTCCATTTTTGAGTGAGAAAAATCTCCTTGAAATAGTATATTAAAAAGGGAAATCAATGTCTTGAATATAGAAGAGGTGATAGGGACTAGCAGTGTACTTGAGGTAAATTGTTGCATGGACAGAAGAAATGTCTACTTTCAGTTTTTCCACCTTTTATTTGCATCACTGGCTGCAGCTGAAAAGTTAGTCTGACTGAGACTGTCACCAGGAAATGCTTCTCCAAATGCATTGAGACTTTTTTTTTTTTTCAGTTGTGTATGTTTGTGGTGGGGGTGCTCAGGCATGTTGGAAATAGTTGCTTACATGAGCCTGATCTTATCATGCTCCGAATGAGTTGTGTGAGTTACTTAAAAGGGGAGAACAGGGTATTAGCATTGCTCTGAGGTCTCCCAACACCTTTTCAGATCAAGTCCTTTAATCCAGGACTAGCTCCCATTATGGAAAGACTCTCCTTAATTTCACTGTGAGATATGACCCTTATCTATTTCCTGTCCTTTAGGCATTGGTTCTGAGGATGGAGGCAGGGCCGACGCTTTCACTAGGCGACCCTAGGCAGTCGCCATGGGTGCCAGGATTTGGGGGGCGGCAGGCAGCTGCCTCCTGCCTCCCGGCTCCATGCTCGAGCCGGGAGGCAGTCGCCCACTTCCTCATGAAGCCCTGCTGTGGCGAGGGCTGTTGCCGTGCCGCTGGGGCTCAGCAGGGCTTCGCGGGTGGCTCGCCATGGCTGCCTCCTGACTCTGTGCTTAGCTCAGCGGCTGAGCGTGGAGCCGGGAGGCAAGGGGCGGCTCGCCGCGGCTGCCTCCTGCCTCCGCGCTTGGCTCAGTGGCTGAGCGTGGAGCTGGGAGGCAGCGGGCAGCTCGCCGTGGGTGGGAGGGGAGGCTGCCGCAGTCCGTGGGCAGGGGCTGAGCTGCCGCGGGGCAGGGGGTTAGCCGCCGTGGGGGGGGGGGGGGGCTGAGCTGCTGTAGGTGGGGGTGGGGAGCTGCCTGCCGCGGGTGGGGGAGCCGGCTGCAGGGGAGGGGCGGCATTAGCTGTGGGGGTCACGCAGGGCTGGTGCAAGGAAGTTTCGCCTAGGGCGCGAAACTTCCTTGCACCGGCCCTGGATGGGGGAAGAGATGTTTTAATAATAAACTATGCTCTTGTATTAATGAAGAGAGAGACTTTATGTACAGCTTCTACTTCACTAATAGAGGTGTGGGTGGAGGGTGTGGTGGGAAATAAGGATGTCAGATGGTGAAATAGGTAGAAAAGAAAGAAGGCCTCTGGTGGTGGGGATGACAAAACTGGCCTTTAAGCCCAATTTTCGCTCTGCAACATGTTCCACTGTCTTTTAAAAAAAAATTCATTCACCAATTCTTCTAACCTCCTTACTGCTGCCTACCAATCCATAAACCAATACCCAACTGGGTGTTGACTTGAGACCCATGCCTGGGGAAGGAAATGGGGGAACAGGTGGGGTACTGCATGGCAGAACTTTATTAGAAGAAGCTTCATGAAGGTATCTCGATCCCATAGTGTAAGGGTAAGGTAGATTAGGCTGAGAGGGGTCCCCTGGAAGGGGGACGTAGGCTGGTGACTGAGCTGTTCCTTAGCCACAGGTGAAATGTTCAGTGTGGCTGCCAGGAAGTGGCCAGAGCCTGGGCGAGCGGAGAGCCCGAGGTCCCAGCCTAGGGGAGAGGAGGATCGGAGCAGCTGAGGGGAAGGGAGCGACGCCCTGACGCAAACACCGGCCGGGAGAGGCAGCCAGACAGCCGCAGGCCACCTTAGACAGACGCACGGACACAGCCCCGTGAGCGCACACTGGCTGACACACAGTTTTGCTTGTTTGCACGCAGCCCACCACACACACACACGCGCGCACTCCCTGACATACCTGGTGCCCCCAGGCAGCCAACGCCCGGCGCTGCACGCTCACCCCCCTGCCTGAGGCGCACGCCCGGGGCCGCACGCCGACGCAGGGCCACAGCCCACACGCGGAGACCCCCTGAGATGCCCGGCGAGAGGCACCGACACACGCGCAGCACCGCCGGGCGGGCGCAGCACCGCCGGGCGGGCACAGCGCCAGCCCGCGGGCTCTACCTAAGGGGAAGGCTGCGGGGCCGGGGGCGAGGCGAGAGCCCGGCACTGGGCTTATTGCCACCGCCTCCGCCTGGAGCAAAGCGACAGGGTCGATGAAGTTGAGGTAGGTGAGTGCTGCCCATGCATCAGCAGCCGCCGCTCCTCTCACCTGGGGGAGGGGACTGAGCAGCTGCCGCCTCCTCACTAGCAGCAGCAGCGCGGTGCTGTGCGGAGTCCTTCCCGCATCTCCTCCCGAGGAGACGCCGGGGCTGGGGCTCGCCCGCGCACCGCCAGCACAGGCGCAGCCCGCGGCCCGGGACTGAGGCAGCGCAGGAGGATAAACGCCGCGGCTGGCCAACAGGTACCGCCGCTTTGCTGGTGTCGGGCTGGCTCTGAGCAATCCCTGGGTTTTATTGGGAGCTTCCGTGTGAGACCCTCCCCCCGCCCCCCCCAAGGGGGTGGGAGTTTTGCTGGTACAAAGCCCGCATACAATGCACGGCAGGGCTTGGGGTTGCCTACTCCTGGGACAAGAGCAGCGCAGTGCAGGTGCGCTGTTAACTGGAGAGCTCTGCCCGTCTTCTGCCGGGGCCGGGAGAGAAGCTGCTGTTGGCAGTTGTTCTGGAGGCTGTTGTTGTGCTGTTTGAGTGGGGAGCCAGGTTAGCGGCTCTGCTGCCGCAGCCTGCGAGAGAGGTGACGGTGGCAGAGACTGTGTATTTGCAATGATCCGGGTCGATGTCCGGATGCTGCTACGCTCTGGTGTGCTGATCCCTCTCTCACTTCAGAGGGGCACGTTTGCCCGTTCTGCATCGCACTGCAGTAAGTTAGCAAATCACCGGGTGCTTCGTTTGATTGAATGCAGTCTTGAAAGCTTATCTGAGGCGGGTTATGTGCGTGTATACATGGGAAAGGTTAGGAAAAAAGTTGTAGCAGCCATGAGTGCATTGGATGTTTCATGATTCATTAATCTTCAGTTAGGTCCTACTTAATGTCACGTCTATTTGTCTCGCTGACCTATATCGTTTTGTTCATGCCACAGTAAATGTCATGTTGCTTGTTGGCTTTTCATCAATTGTTTGATTCAATATACTTGGTCTCTTAAGCATTCAGTGTGACTAATAGAGTAGTGAGTGGATGAAACAAAACATGCAACTGGAAACTTGAACTGCGAAGGCCCATCTCCTGAAACTTTCTGTTGAGGTGACAGCCTGTTTGTCTAAATAACTTTCCAAGAAGGAATTCAAAAATATTGCAATGCTTAAACTTTCAAGATGTCTAAGGCCAACTTATTTATAGTTCGTTCATGTTTTACAAAGTCCAGTTGTGCTTTGATTCATTTTGTTGCATTAAAGAAGTGTGAAGTTTTTTTTTTAAAACGTCAGAAGTGTTCACATTAAATTTCTGATAATAAATGCACTGTTTTTGAGGTGGATTAGGGATTTTCTCAGAACATTACAACATCATGAATATTCTTCCTCTTTCAAACAGGCAGTCTTTGAGTTCCTCTGGTAATAATTCTCACGGAGACCGTTTTATAGAGGAAAACCAATGACCTTTTGCAGAATTGGAAGAAAGGAGAAGTTTTAGTAATCTTTAAAAAACAATTTTAACAGGTTAGCATAGCTTCCAAAAGCCAACATTGTAAAATTATGTCAGCAAAAAGAAAAGGCATGGCAACAGAATGAAAAGAGGTAGAAATATTTCCAGAAGTGAGGGGGGGAGGCAGATGGGGGTTGGGGTGGGGGAAACCATAACCCAAAACCCAGCTATTTTAAAAGGAACACCACACTCCTATTGAGGTTTAATAACCTGTTTTGTTTTTAAAAGGATTTTTTTTCATATGCAGAAACCACCCGATCACCATTCTCTGAAAATTCGAGGAAGTGTTGTAGGTTCCAAGGAGTGTCTTAGATCCATGTGGAAAATATGCATGAACCCCTCCCAGGCTTTGCAGATGAAATTACAATTTGTGTGTGTGTGTGTGTGAGAGATAAATGACAATCTAGAAATACTGCATTGTGTGTTAAAAGGATAGGATGTACAGAATGACAGCAGCGTCTAAGAAATAGCTGATGTCCAGAAGCAGAATCTCTTACAGGGTTGTCACGATGTCCCATGTTCATTTGTGGGGGTGGAACAACATGGACATGCAAAATAACAGCTGTTTATCAGGAAATGAAAGTCCTCAAGCAATGCTTTATTAGGGGACTAAAATGGAGAGAGGGGAGTAAACTTCCCCTCCCCTCCCCCTCAATTTTTAAATACTTTGGGCCAAGATCTATTAACCCTTTTGGAATTAGTAGAATTGCACACATCTAACAGAATACAGATTCTTATATTTGTCTGGGAGGAGGAAATATGTGCAGGATGCTACTTGCAGAGGTTGTTTCATAAGCTCATAGAATATGGTATTTGCAGTGTTGTTGTAGCTGTGTTGGCCCCAGGATGTTCGAAAGAACTGGTGGTGAAGTAATGTTGGGTCAGTATTAATACCTAGATGGATAAATAAATTGTTTTTTAAGAGTTGAAACAATCCGAGAGTAGCAAAGCTATTACAGATTAAAGTGTATTGTGTGGTTTTACTATGTACAAGGATTTTTTGTACCACCACTCCTATGAGGCAAAATGTCAACCATGTGGTGCCTTTTCAGGATGCAGGTGGACAGCTCTTGAAAATTGTTGAGATCACTAGAGGAGGAATGAATAGAATAGTGAAAGAGCTGTAGGAGAGCTGCTAGAGCAGCATGTGAACAAAGCAGGAAGTAGATTTGATGTCTTTACAAACAAATGTATAATAGGCTGGCTAAGCCTATGGTAGTAAGACAACACGGTTAAAAACTTTAAAAACAGTCAGCTAGGTGACAGAACTGGCCTTCTGCTTTCAGTGCTTGCTTATACTGTAGCATCTGTAAATGCTTTTGAATTTCCCTTTTAAAACAAACTACTTTTGCAATCGAGTAATTATTTGATTTCAAATAAGAGTGAAGCTTATTTGAATGTTAGTATAGCATTCATTTCCTCTTTGAATTGGCATGGCCTTTATAGTGCATTGATGTGTTAAATATACATTCTCCCCACACATAATTTTAACAGGTCAGTTTTTAGCAGGCATTATTTCTGGCATTTTCTGATTTTATAATTAAATTTGTCATGCAGAACATATGATAAAAGCTACGCACATATTGTATCTCCCTACCCTTTGTCGTTCCTTGGTCTGCTGTGTCTACTACTCTATGGCCAGTTGTTCCCCACTGTTTCCACAAGTGGAAGAAAGCAAGCAGGATAAGATATGTACAGGGAGAGAACAAGGATATGGTATGGGCAGTTCTTGCTCAGTGGCATGCTGTCCAGGAGCAAAGGAAACTCAGAGAAGCTCCACAGATGGGAAGGGTATGGAATTCCTGGGGGGAATGGAATTCAGACCTGTTCCCTTGCTGTGATATGCCATCCCCTGAAAGGCATTGTGGAGGGTGACAACATTTGGGGGACACCATGGGAATATCGCTCCCTGGTGGACAGGAGGCAGATCAGAGGCACAGACGTCTGGTGGCCTCTTGAGATCGACTGGTTTTAGAGTCAAACCCCTTGACTCCACTGAATTCTGCTCTCATTCTCAGTGGGGATAATCAGTATCTCCTCTCTTTAAAAAGAAAAGCAGCAATGGAACTGATTCTCTTCAGCCTTGTGAAAAAAATGTGTACCTGTGCAAAGTAGTCTAAAGTGCTACCCAGTCATAATGCTAGCAATGTATATATATACTGTACTTTGGATAGTAGTAAATTACTACACAAGATGAAAGGCAGTGGAGAAAAATTGTGGTCCTTTTATGCAGGAAAATCACAGTTGTAGGATGACTTGGTTCTTCTGTTGTCAGCTCTTTAAGTTTGGGAACTTTCTTCCATTTGTTGTAATGCTCCAGGAATACCTATGGTTGTGTATATTATTAATAATAACCTGGAGTTTTCTCATTATAATTCTCTACACACCATCAAAAAAATTCTTTGTAGTAACATAGCTCTTCAGCCCAGTAATTTTTCTATACAATGATTAGCATGGTATATGATAGCTTTCTAGCTGGACAAACCAGTTAGTAGTGCTGTGAAAGTTTTTGGAAAGTGACCTTTTTAAAAAGTTATTTTTCATGTGTTCTCACTTTTATTCTCTGACAGGGAGAAAAAGCCACTCAGAAAATTCATATATTGGACATTGAAACTGATATTGCTAGTTTGTCTAATTTTACCTATATTTTAACACCATTGCTGATGGTTTAATTATGCAGTGATGAAAATAAATGATTTGTTGACGATAAATGATTTAATATAATACTATCAGCCAGACTTGCTGAGTACACTTGTCTGCTCATTTTTAAAGGAATATATACAGTGTGCATACTTTTTAAAATCAGTATAGAATAGTTCCAAAACATCAAATAAAACAGCTTTATACAATCTAAAACAAACATTTTCCTCTTTGAATTATTTTTTGCCTTTACAAGAAGATAATGGAGGATTTGTCTGAGTAATTTTTGCAATATTAGGCCTGAGATATATTTTTTTCTTTAGTTACTTTGACACACATTTGAAATTTTAATGAATGTAAGCACTTTGTGGTTGCTTAATTATTCTGTGACTGACCCATTAGTAGCAGTTTGGGATGAAAGTAACAATTTGTGACACCATTGTGCTGTCCTAAACTTTTCAGGAAAAAAGAGAATTTACAAATATATCTGTCACTTTAGTGTTACTAATTAGAATTCTAGTTGGTGGAATTCAGTAACTTCCCCCACGCCACATAAATGTTCTCCTGTTTTAAATAGTGTTTCTATTATTTAATAAACTATACATTTTTTTAAAAATGACATCTAGGGTAAGCTTTTTTTTATGTTTAAAACATTTTTGTGCCACAAATGTCAGTTTCTCTGTTTCTCAGTTTCTCGGTATTGATCCTTTTGAATTTCATAGGAAGCAGAAATGAAATTTTCTGAATATAATAGCAGAGGGATTTTCTGTCCTCCTCCTCTCCCCCGTTATTTTCAAATTTTATAAAAGTATTTTTTTCTTGGCGCCTTTCAGCTTCATTTGAGGACTTTGGATTTTTTTGACAATATTTTTTCTTTTTGTAGTAATACGGTTTTTGTGGGGTTTTTTAAATAGAAAGTTCTGCAGAAGCTGTATGGATATTGGCAAGTTGTTGTCGTCAAAATTGTTAGGAGTTTTTTGTGACCTATATTTTATTCCACCTGACAATGTTTGGCAAAAATGAGGCTATAAATTAGACATGAAAGGAAAAAAAATGACGGATGTATTTAAGCACAAAAGAGTTTGTGCCTCATTTTAATCAGAGTTTCCAAAAGCTCAAATTCCCATCTTAATCATTTTCTCCTACTGCTGTACTGAAAAGGTATGATTATGTAGATACACTGTAAAATAACTACAGGAGAGCCTCAGAGTTACTAACACCTTGGGAATGAAGATTGTTCGTAATTCTGAACAAAACATTATGGTTGTTCTTTCAAAAGTTTACAACTGAACATTGACTTAATACAGCTTCGAAACTTTACTATGCAGAAGGAAAACATTGCTTTCCCTTTATTTTTTTAGTAGTTTACGTTTAACACAGCACTGTACTATATTTGCTCTTGGGCGGGGGGGTGGGGTCTATAATGCTGTTTGATTGTGTAGTTCCGGTTCCAAATGAGGTGTGTGGTTGATTGGTCAGCTCATAACTCTGAGGTTCTACTGTAAGCTTGTAATGTTGGCTATTAAAGTAGTCAGACTGAAATGTATATGGTTTTCTTGCAGATTAGGCTGAAAGTGTTGTGTGTGTGTATATACTAAAAAATTGGATTGCATAGTTATGCAATCTCCATGAAACAGATAGAAGGGGAAATTGACTTGAGGTTAGTGGACTAGTTTCATGATACATGGGCAATGCTGGCACTTATGTACATGTAGATCATTTAGTCCAAGGATTCTCAAACTGGGGGTTGGGACCCCTCAGGGGGTCACGAGCTGCTAGCCTCCACCCCAAACTCCGCTTCGCTTCCAGCATTTATAATGGTGTTAAATTTATTTAAAAGTTTTTAATTTATAAGGGGGGTCGCACTCGGAGGCTTGCTATGTGGAAGGAGTCACCAGTACAAAAGTTTGAGAACCACTGATTTAGTCAGAGCCCATGTTCATGGCCATGTTATGAACTCTTTTGTCCCAGTTGCAGAGTGACCCCAACACACTCCCAGTCCTGGATTTTCCTCAGAAAATGTTTGTTATTTTATTAAAAAGTTTCTCCATGTCTTAGTTCCATCTCAATAAAAGATATTCAAAAAGTATTTTATTAGAACAAAAATTAAAAACCTTTTATAATGTTCGGAAATATTGAATTTACTCTATTAAGCTTCAATCCTGCCAAGAGTTACTCAGTTATTTTGCATAATGTTATTTCTTTCTTTTTTACATCCTATATAAAATGAAAATAAACATGGCGGTGAGCAGACATATTAATTTTATATGATATGTCTGAAAATGAGTGCAGCATTACTATAATTTCCTCTTAATGGGTAGAAAAACAACTGTCCTAGAGATGTGGGGACTTTTTGTTTGATTTTTTTCAAAGCAGACCCAGAAGGAATTAACCCTCCTTCCCTTAGCAGTTGCATGGCTGCTACGTAGGAGGATATTTTACAAATTCTATCACTTTGTGTATTACATAATTGGAATGATAAAATCTTCTACTAGCCTTCATATCATGGCAACAGTACTATTCCTAAGAACTCTTTCAGCACAAAAATGAACAGGTTTGAGAGATCCCATGGATGCTTGCAAAGCACCATAGATGTTCTGGGGATTAAACAACATTTCCACATTGCAGGCCCCCCCGGCCCAGTCCTCAGGATTAGTGGAATGTACTAACTGCCTCCTAAAGAAGGCACTATGGAAAATGGTAAAACACAATGGAAAGAATTGGAATGAGAAGCTCCCAATACTTGTCATGGCCTTAAGATTGGTTCCAGTGAGCCATGGATATACCCCCTTCATTGCCACTATGGGAAGAAATATGAGGAGCCTGCAGCAGGGGAGGCTGGGTACAGAAATCTCAGATGAATGGTAGTCTAGAGTGCTGAACGACCAGTGGATACAGTGTGCTTATTGTTTAACAACATGAAATGAGTACTCAGTGTTTGATGCTTGAAAAAGAAGTAAAACACTATAATCAGTTGTGAAATTGTCTGTCTCTGAAAAATCACTAAAAACTTTGCATCAAAGACTGAAACCTCTCCATATCTTGTAATTTAGTTGGAGCATCCAGAGACTACAAAAGGAGCTCATGTGGTTAATTGTATGACCTCAGTCAAGATACTTTTCTAGCTCAGTTTGTATTATACAACATACTAGTAAACTTTGGAGGTTTTTACTTGTTGCGGTTGGTGATGAGAAAAATAATCTCGATGGATGACCCAATATTTCCAGTTGTATTTCTAATGCACAAGAGGAAATTCTAGCCTTGCTACCAAGAATTTCTGAGAATTCGTACTTAAGTTGGATGAACATAAGGTCACAGGCATGTCTTTTGTCATTGACAGAAAGAAGGATTTGTTGAGCCTTACAAATGGACTTTTCTGAACTCCACAATATTTAAAAAAATCATATTCTAACATTTTAACATGCTGATAGATGTCTAAGAGAAGAAAGTAAGCCAATAAGCATACACCCATATATTGTGTTTTACATCTTTAAAGCACAGTACAGATATTTACAGAACCTAAATGATTTTAAAGAATTATGTTAATGAATAAATATTGCATTTCTTTACATATTTCATAACTAATTACAGAAATTCAAAGGCCGTTTTGCGGAGACATAATTATAGTGCATATTCTGTATAAAATTAAAAGTTTAAGGTTGAACCAATGGTTAAACACTTAACTTTGAAATTTCTGAACCTTTAAGGTTGAACAGTAACTGTTCTCCCTTTATATGGTTGCTTTGATATGTTCTTTAATTACATGATCTACATACTACTTATCAAATAATTTAAAAAACCTCATTAGAGTAAGATGGAAGGTGTAGGGCAGGAGTAATTAATTCTGATATCTCTGCAAGAAATAAATCTGTAGGGCTCTGCCCCCTTCTACTCAGCAATGTATTGGGTGCTTTCTGCAAATTTTGTATAAGGTATGATAATACTTTAATACAATCCCCTTTTGTTTAATAGCTTTATACTCACTGAGTTTGGTCATAGCATGGATTTTGGTATATAGAGTGGGAAGAGCATTTTTCATGTATGACTACATCATTTGGTGAGATAAAGAAGCTAAAAAGGTGGAAGTGTTAACTCTGATGCTGCGAGATATTTGCAGTTGCCAAGTTAATTAGAACTCTCAGACAAGACAGAGCAAAGAATCCATTTGTATTTGTCCTCAGTCATCTACATTCATATTAGGATATTAGTGTATGAACTCTTCTATGCCACTTGAGATGGTTGAGTCCTGTTGTGTTACTAAAGTGTGTGGTGGGTTGTGGTGTGTATGTGTGTGTTTTTTGTTTGGGGTGTGTTTTTTTTTTTTTGTTGCAGAATATTCCATATAAACTGCTAAGAATTAGGTAAGTAACCAAAATAATTGTCTGTTCACTACAAGAGAAAAGATGGGGAATCAAATAAGTCTGGGAAGGAGGACACAAGGGGCCATATTCTCCTTTACACTAATCCGAAGGGGGAGTGGAAGAGGGAAAGTGCTGTCTCTACACATTCTCTCTCAGTCTTGTGAACGCTTGTGGGAAGGGACTGAACCTATGAGCATCCACACTCTGTTGCCTACACCCCTTTAGCCCCTGCACATATTTCAGTAATAAGTCCTACTGGGTCACCTTCATGGCTGCTGATTTGAAAGCCAGGCTAAGCCGTCAGGGGTTGGGAGGGGGAAAGGAGAGGACCAATAAGGTAGTGCAGAGGAGATGTATAGGCTCCAGAGCCAGCAGAGTTGGGGACAGAAGCCTTATACCCATTGTTTCCTTTGTAATTCCTTGAATCCTCCTTCTCCGAAGGAAGCATGTGTAAGCAACATCAGAAGGTGAACCTTCATTAATTTCATAGGCCCTCAACCCTTCTCCCATGAATTTTCTGTGGGAGCATATCACATGGCTCAAGGATTGGTAATTATAATTTCAGTGTTGATTCTGAAGCAAATTCCATTTGGTACCATGCATCTTTTAAAAATGCCTTTTCCTTGTTAAGGCATTAAAGACAATGTCATTACAATGGTTAGCAAGAGTCATAGGTTTAATATTAGATCTAAATGGAATACTTATTGTTAGTTGTGAATTAGTTGTTTTTGGAAGCTATATGTATTACAAATAGAGGCTCTTTCTGCCTTATCCTCTTTACCTGAATCATTTTTAGGACCAGATACTGCCTAAAGGAGATATGTTGTCCTGTACCCTTGCAGGTGAACAAACATATTGCCTGTTGCCAAAAACATTACAATAGGTGCTATTTCAGATGCAGAAAAAATCCTTGTCCATTTTTATATCCACTTTTGCTCTTTGGGGTCTTATCCTGCACCAGTAACACCTCCGGAAACACCACTGGGGCCAATAGGAATTACACTTCTTCTTCTAATAGTGTCCCTATGGGTGCGCCACTGTAGGTATGTGTGCACCCCTGCGCTGTCGATCGGAGAATTTCAATAGCAGTCGATCCCATCTGTGCACGCAAGGCGCTCCGCCTGCCATGAGGCTAGTGGGCATTTCTCCCTCAGTTCCTTCTCAACAGCTCTAGGCTAGAGACAGATTTCATCACAGTAACGGATTGACACTTGCAATGTATTTGCTGCCTCAGGGAGAAGCACAATCCACAGAAGTGTAGTTGGTGCTAACAGCTAATACCCAGGTCCAGGAAGGACAAAGAGTTAAGGTTAAAACTCCTGCTCATGGAGTAAGCCCTTCAACCTCCAGAATCCTGGACTGAGACATCACCGCAACCTTCTACATTGAGGGCTGGTGATTTTTAAGGAAACGAGCCAGTCACTAAAGACTGGTAAGAAGAGGTCTGTGAGTCCAGATCGAGCTGAAATGTTCTCTAGCTTTATCAGTATCTTCAGTACTGATGGTGTCAAAACCACCTAGAATTGGTACCTGGGGCATGCATGGTACCGAGCTGACAGAGGCAGCTGGAATACTCTCCAGTTTTGGGTAGTGAACTATTAGGCTTTACCAGCCAAATATGATTGTCAGAACTATACAAAATTGAACTTTATTGATACATACAAAGACCACTTCATGGCTATCATTAACAAAGGGCAGCTAGTGGCAAAAATGTCTCTGCGGTGCACATTGGACATGGCCAACACAGCAGCATGCCCTATCTACACACGCAGTGGAAGGAAGGCCTCTTGGCTCCATTTGTCCAGCTTCCCTAAGGAGGCCTAGACAACAGGGACCAAAGCTATTCACCGAAAAGACGTGCGTCCCTCCACATGCTAAAGGATTCTCGAGTGACTCTGAGATCCGTGGGGATATACACAGTGGCCTACAAAAGAAAGTAGAGTCCTCAACTACAGTTCAAACCGAGATCATCACAGTTTTTATGTGCCTCAATACTCTTTGAAGAGATCGTATGAGCCACAGAGAAAGAAATCAAAATTCACTAAGACCAACAATCAGGGCCACAACCGCCCATGTCTCAGCCGTCAACTTCAAAGTGACACATTTGACCGGTTGGTTGAGGTGCCAGTAGAACACTCTTCTTACAATCTCATGCTGGAAAACCCCACTCATCCTTTAGACGACTTTTCCCCATTCTGCAGCACCTGGGAACAGATAAACTTTGACAAGTGGGTGCTGGAAATTGTCTAGATTGTATATGCCATCCACTTCTCCTCCGCTCCCCGTCCCAAACACCCTTCCTCATCCCTCTTCAGGGACCCTTCTCACGAGAGTCTACCATGCCAAGAGGTGAATCAACTCTCCAATGTTGTAGGAGTTATAGAGCCAGTATTCAGACATCTCAGAGGCAGGCTTCTACTCTTGTTACTTCCTGATACCGAAGAAAAAGGGAGGTTGGAGACCTGTACTGGATCTTAGAGCTCTCAACAGGTAGGCCAAAGTACAGAGTTTCAAGATGGTTATGCTGTAAATGATTATCTCAGCATTGGAAAAAGGGAAATGGTTCTTGGCCCTCAACCTTCAAGATGCATACTTTCACATCTCTATCATACTGAACCACAGGCGTTACCTCAGATTCACACTAGGCAAGGACCACTACCAGGGCAGAGTACTCTCTTTCGGCTTTCCATCAGCCCATTGAGTGTTCTCCAAGGTCTTTTCAGTAGTGGTGGCCCATCTACGTTCTCAGGGTATTGTGATTTTTCCCTACCTGGACGATTGCCTTCTTGAGGCCCAACAAATCGCTGAGATCACACAAGATTTATTTCTGCGACTGGGCCTACAAATTAAGGATAAAAAATCATCCTTAACACAGGTTCAAAAATTAGAGTTCATAGGAGCTGAGCTCGATCCTGTTCAGGCAAAGGCACTCCTACCACATCACAGATTTCTCAGTCTCTCCTCATTAATAGAGACAATACAATCCAGCCTTCAGATCTCGGCCAAACACTGCCTTCAGCTTCTGGGGCACATGGCTGCAGGCACATCAGTCATTGCTCATGCCAGACTATGCATGAGTTGCCTTCAAGCATGGTTTGGCTCAGTGTACTGACCAAACAAAGACAATGTAAACAAGATCCTGTTGGTGCCCACCATAGTGAAGCGATCCTTTAACTGGTGGAAGGACCCAATGAACATTTGCATGGGGATCCCATTTGCTCAGTCTTACCCATCCCTTCTTCTGACCACCAACACATCCTTCATAGGCTGGGGAGCACACCTCAGTGGCCGCACTGTTTAGGGCAAATGATCTCCATCAGAGACATGTGTCCACATCAAGCTGCTGGAGCTCTGAGCAATCCGAAGTGCGTGTGCAGATTTCCTCCCACTGAGCAAGGACAACCACATGAAGGTCATGACAGAAAATGTAGCCTGTATGTACTACATAAACCGGCATGTAGGTACCAGGTCTCATTCCTTATGCACAGACACTCTGAAGCTATGGAATTGGTGCATCTTCCACAATGTCCTAATATCAGCGGCCTGCCTACCAGGAGTACACAAGATGAAGGCCAACAGCCTCAGTCACAAGTTCCTGCTTGACCACAAATGGGAAGTAGAGCCAACAGTTCTACATGATATATGTGGGCAATGGAGGTTGCCAATGATAGTCTTGTTTGCTACCTACCAGAACAAGAAATGTCCATGGTACTGCTCCAGGCTGGGGACCGGATGACACTTCAGGGGAGATGTTCTCCTTCTTCTTTAGAATCAAGGGCCTTCTTTATGCCTTTCCTCTATTCCCTCTATTGCTAAAGGTTCTGTTGAAGATAAAAAGGGAAAAAAGCAAACATCATTCTGATTTCCCCCACCTGGCCCACACAGATATGGTACCCTTACCTGTCTCAGCTGGTGTTGCATCCACCAGTGACCCTACCAATCACTTCCTATCTCCCGCCACAGAATAAGGGTTGCACCCTTCACACCAATCCAGGGTCCTACATTTCAAAGTGTGGCTCCTTCATGGTTCCAGCACCTAGAGGCATCCTACTTAGAGGAGGTACAGGACGTACTACTACACAGTAGGAAGGGTGCTACTCATTGCACCTATCTACAGAAATGGAAGAGATTCCAGATATGGTGCCAATCCAAGAATGTCACCCCTAATTCAGCCACCTCATTCATGATCCTGGACTATCTGTTATCCCTAAAGAAATTGGGTCTCCCTATTAGCTCTCTGAAGGTTCACTTGGCAGCAATTGCAACCTTCCACTAGCAGGTAGAAGGCAACTCAATCTTCTCTCACTTGACTATGAAGAGGTTTCTAAAAGGTATAGCAAACTTCTTCCCACAACTCAGGCCCCCCACTCTGCAATGGGACCTCAGCCTAGTGCTAACGGGACTGACTAGAACACCATTCAAGCCCATGGCCACTTCTTGGTTAACTCACCTTTCCATGAAGATGGCATTCCTTATCGCCAT
Source organism: Chelydra serpentina (assembly GCA_037349315.1). Taxonomy (NCBI): domain Eukaryota; kingdom Metazoa; phylum Chordata; order Testudines; family Chelydridae; genus Chelydra; species Chelydra serpentina. The sequence continues at coordinate 28,122,154 of JBAIAC010000048.1, forward strand.
CACTTCTGCCAGAAGGATAGGGAAGATAGCAACTTTGATGGCACATTCCCCATATATGGCGGTCATTCCGGACAAGATCACGCTCAGACCACACCCAAAGATGACTCCCAAAATAACTACTGCATTTAACATGAATCAACTAATTCAACTCTCTATCCAAAACCTCATACAGATAATAGAGAGGCCATCCTCCATATGTTCAATGTGAAGGAGAGCTTTGGCCTTCTTCTTTTACAGGAAAAAGGCTTTCCAAAAATTTCTGGGGCTCTTCCTTTCAGTTGCAGATAGGTCAAAAGATGTGGTGATCTCAGCTCAGAGATTTTCCAAGTGGATCTCTGGCTGAATTAAACTCTGCTGCCAATTTATGGAGTGTGGGGTGGGTGGGAGTGGTAATACCCGCTGCCCCCATCTTCACTACGCATGCATTCCACAAGGCCAGTCTCCTTGTCGATAGCCTTATTTAAGGTTATCTCCATATTGAAGACATGCAGAGCAGCTACATGGGCATCTGCACATACCTTCACAGAACACTATGCCATTTTAAGTAATTTGGCTTCAGATGCCCAATTCAGGGCCTCTGTACTATCATTTGTATCAGACTCGACTCCGAAGTCCCAGCCTCCAGCAGTAGGTACTACTTGGGAGTTGCCTACAGTGGAGCACCCATAGGGACACTAGTTGAAGAATGTACTCACTTTGTGCCGCAATGATGGTTCTTTGAGATGTGTGTCCCTATGGGTCCTCCACGACCCTCCCTCCACTGGTTGACTCTGCAGTAGAGAAGGAACTGAGGGAGAAATGCCCCGCATGCTATCAAGGCCATGAGTGTGGGATGGACTTAGGGTGACCAGATGTCCTGATTTTATAGGGACAGTCCTGATTTTTGGGTCTTTTTCTTATATAGGCTCCTATTACCCCCCCCCCCCACCCCCTGTCCCGATTTTTCACACTTGCTGTATGGTCACCCTAGATGGACTGCTACTGAAATTCTCTGATCGACAGCACAGGGGCACACACACACCTACAGTGGAGCACACTTAAGGACACAGCTCTCAAAGAATCGCTGTTATTGCATAAGATGAGTAACTTCATGTGTTAAACTTGCTGTATCTGTCCTAGCTGGTAATTTAGACACTGGTATCTGTCACATATTAAGCTAGCTCTGTACATGGAACTTTCATTGACATCATTTGTATGTGACAGGTGGATTGACCTCCATTGGTATGCAGATCATGGGAAGTAGAAGAATCTCACTTTTGTACTTACATAGTCAGAGCAAGTCACAGACAGAATTTTACTTGCGTAAAATATGCCGCAGACTCAAACTAGTTTCAAGGGCAGTTTTAAAAAAAGAAGCAGCCTTATATGATTATATCAACATGTATTCCCTGGCAGAAATCATTAGCTTCTTTATTTTCAAAATCTTTTAAAAAAACATAATATTTTGTTTAAAAACACTTGTTTTAAGGTTTTTCAGTTTTTTTTCTTTTGCTACCTTTTAAAACATATTACAATGCTCTTAACTCCCATAATCAAGTCCAAAGTAATTTTAATGGTCATTAAACATTTTTCTGATTATTATAATTTTTATTGTTGATTAAAGGCTGAATATGTCATTATGTATTCATCATATACTGTAATCATGATTAAAATTTATAACTTCCACAAAGTTATTACAGTTTAAGCTACTCTGTAATTAATTACAGGGGTTAAGGACTTTGAAAAAATATGTAGAGGAAGATAAAACAGTAAATGTGGTAGTATTATTATTTTTTAGTTAACTAGTACAGCAGTGCAGAGACCCCTCATTGTTTTTAACATCTGATAATTAGGATACTTTTAAATAGAGCTAGGTGAATACTGCATAAACAACCTACCAATTTTAATTTGGAATTTTAAACAAATTCACTTTGACTGTATTTGTATCCTTTTGTGTTCACTTCCTGAAGATATTTGAGCAAATAAGAGTTACTGGCAAGACTGTTTTATAGAAACATTTTAAAGTGAATTTTAGAGACTATTGGGAGAAAACAATGTTCATATATGTGACTGTTCTTACTGGAAGTCTGATTTTAAGGGTTATGCTTCTCCATTCAGGAACAAAAGAATACCTACCTGTATTTGTCCAATCAAAATAACTTGGATTTTACTTTCATTTTGTATCAGTACATTTGAGGAAAACTGTGAGTTGCCCACAATTAACTAAAAGACAAAAAAGTAATGTGTATCATGAATTTTTTATGAAATATTCACTCAGCGTTTAATTATAAATAATAAAACGTATGTAGTCTACCATTACATATCATCTTTAACCTTTTCAGTAGGAGTCATATTATGTAGTGGCATGTTGTGTGCATGGCTGTGAAATACAATGCTTATCTGCCACTTTTCAGTTGTAGCTTGCAACCTACTCTGTGCCTTAACACACTGACGTATATGCAGAGCCATAAAATGCTGCAATTCAGATACATCCAATGTCAACATGTCCAGCAGTAGTCACTGCATTCATTGATTTCTGACCTCTGTCATATGACATGATATTAATCTTGTGATACTAACCATGGACAGGTGAATGGGACCAGTGAAGAAAACAAATAGCCCTATCAAATTACAGTACTCGGAATATGCTGTTTCAAAGTACAATTATTTTTCAACTCACTCTTGAATTTATTCATGCTGAGTGATGCTTATATTTTGAACTTCCAGAATGCTGATTTGAGGAAAAATCGATATAAAGTTTGAAACCCTATAATGTGTAAATGTTCAGAAGGGGTCTCTACTTTTGTGGGTGGTATGTTGAGTCTGAAAATGAATGGATAGATGTCCATTTGCACATGCATTTTATTACAGGCACTAAAGTGGGCTATCATGGGGACTGTGGCAGTCACAAAATTTCACACTAGGGTTAAGTTAAGGCTTAATTTCTGCTGAAAATTATCTAAATAGCATATACATGAAATGTATATGCATGAGGGTTTTTTTCTGTCACCAACACCGAAAACTTTTTTTTTTTAAATGGAACCATTTGTTCTGTGGATTATCCCACCGCTACATAAAGTTCTTGAGTACTGATGTTTGCCTTAATTTAGGGCCTTCACTTTCACAGCCAGCTCCCAACCTGCTAAACATCTGAGGGAGCTACAGAAAGTAAATTTTTCACCTAAAACCAGGATTAAATCATTCTCTAGGATCTAAAGCAGGCATTGGCAACCTTCGGCACACGGCTCGCCAGGGTAGGTTTGTTTACTTGCCACGTCTGCCTGTACAGACCATCCCCGGCCAATGGGGGCTGCAGGAAGCGGCGACCTGCACATCCCCCGGCCTGCGCAGCTTCCCGCAGCCCCCATTGGCCGGGGACGGCAAACCGTGGCCAGTGGGAGCGACAATCGGCCGAATTGGCGGACGTGGCAAGTAAACAAACTGGCCCGGCCCACCAGGGGGCTTACCCTGGCGAGCCGCGTGTCGAAGGTTGCCAATGTCTGGTCTAAAGATTGCCCTCGTTCTTCATGCAGAACTGCCATTGATGTTAATGGGAATTCCATTCATGCATGGTAAGTGATTTTTCAGGCAGTAACATGGAAATAAGTAGTGAGTTGTACTTGAAACGCCTGTTTTAGTCCAAACTACATCACTGTTGGAGTTCCAGCATCAAGAGCTATATGTGGATGTAGTGTTAAGCATTTTTACGTCCTGCAGTTGAATGATTCTTCTCACAATCGCCATCTCGTGATGCTTGTACACCCCTGAGAACAGCACTAAACTCTGGGTTTAAATAAAAAAGAAAAATATGCATGTTTGGGCAAGAGAAGATAGTTTTTAACCTAGAACTTGCTGTACTGGAGCTGTCTGTTCAAACCCAATTCTGATTTCTAGCATAACAACATTTTATTATACAACCAAAAGGAAAGTGGTTAGAAATGAACCTCAAGTCTCCTGGGGGAACTAAAATTCTCACTGTGAATCTTCAGGTCTGGTGATTTGTTGTGCTGCAATGTTGTCCCTGAAGTCTGTTTTACATTATTAGCCACCTGTGATTATATATTCACCTTTTAAATGCTGCATAGATACTATGGCAACAGGCACATTAGAAATACCACAGAAAGCTAAAGATGTAGTTCATGGTTTAACTTTGACACACATACTTTCTTCCATTGTTCATTATCGTATCTAACCACCTACTCAATGAGACATGGAAATACCGCCAACCTACATAAAAATATAAAACTCATGAATATAAACCCCATGGTACAACAGTATTATAGAATCCATGACTACTACTTCAAATTATTGTCCTTATCAGTGCTTCGTATTAGGATGTGTGCACCTATACGCTTTTGATTGCAGATTTTTGTCAGCCCTCACCTGAGCCACACAAACCTGCCACCACTCCAGTTCCTTCTCAGCCATCTGTGACTTGAGAAAGTGTGTCATGGTGTGCCTTAGCTAGCTTGGTTATTTTTATTTTTGTTTAGTGTTTTATAACACAGGCTTGTGCTTTCATGGGGTTCCCACCCTCTTTTTGTTCTTTCGTGGTCAGGGCCACCACCACTCTCAGCGCCAGTCTATTTGTGGCCATTTCTACATGGGTAATGCCAAAGACTCCAGGTTTCAAATCCTATCAGAACTGTCATAGGTCCTTTCCCTTCAGCTATGGGCATTCCAGCTGCCTTGGAGAGTCTCATCCTCTCCAATTGTCAGGTCTGATCTGGTTTCAAGAGCAGATCCAGAAGCTGAGAGAAATTAGGTTGAAATTGCTCCTTATGGAGTGCTCCCTGAGATTCTTCCCCCCTGCCCCAATCTCTTAGTATGCTCTGGCAAAGTCTTCAGCTTGGGCTCCAGTAAGCAAAGACCAGGGAGCAGCTTTGGACTCTTCAAAGCCTTCTAAGAGGAACATACTCCATTCCCCTGAGAGAGAGAGAGCCCAAAAGAATGGAAAAGTCACCTTTTAAGAAGACCAGGGAACCAGGAGACCTTGCATTCCCATACAGGCATTACTGAGGCTTCTGCCTTTTCTGGTTCTGAGATGCAGGTACCACCAAAAAAGACTTACAGCACATTGGGTACCGAGAAGTCTCTCAGTAAGCAGCCCTCTAAATGCAGGGACTCTTTGAAGAGCAAGGATTCCTCAAATAAATAGTCCTTGGCCCCTACTCTGGTACTGTCTTCCTCAGGTTGTGGCCACAAAGAGCACACAGATTGTTCATCCATATAGTCTCTGGTACTGCTCAATGCTCTTCACCCTGAGGAACAGTGCCCCGGTTCACTGGTATTGACCATGTTCCTATCCTATGAGGATCTCCAAGTCACAGAAGAGCCCGAATCCCTTCTGCTGAGGAGCAAGAGGGATTTCCTGCTGGTATTGACATACCCTGTGAAGCCAGCATACCCTTTGGTGCTGTGACACCTGCACACAGTCTTGACTGCTGGTACCAACAGTAATGACCCCTGGAGCTCCTTCTCTGAATAAGGGCAACAACACTGTCAAGGATTCCACCATCTTCCCATTCCAGCCTTCCTCCCTTGAGATATTTCCCGAGGATGAGACCCCAGGGGAATGACCACAGGAACATCTTTTGGGGTCTTTCTCCTTTTCTTTATGCCCCACCACAGTGGGCTTTTTGGAACCTTTGGGTCCTTTATAATGACCAACTCTACAGGGTGCCCTTATCAAGAGGACCCCCCTAAATCAACTACCACTGGCACTTTGAGACCCTTTTTTCTCAGGAAGACCTTTCAGAGGAGCATGAGTTAAGAGTAGGAAGAGGAGACACCACCATCTCACAAATCCTTATCCTCCTCCTCAGCAGGTGAGGCAGTTATGCCCCCTCTACCATTCTATGTGGATGACTTCAATACCTTTCAAGATCTAATGAAAAGAATAGCAGAGGTCATGCAGATCCTCTTGAAGGAAATACAAGAACACCCACCAGGGAATGTGGAGATTTTGCATACTTCCCCTCGAATCAAGATTGCCTTGCCCATCAATGACTCTTTATTATTACCAGCCAGTAGCACATGACAAACAGTGGCAACCATCCCACCCAAATCCCAAAGGGCTGATAAAAGTGTCATGTACAGGTCATGTTGCAGAGTACCTTTTTCTTCCATCCCACCCCTAACTATTTGGTAGGTAGTTTGTCAACAAAAGCAACAGGCAGTATCAATCCAGATTAGGGTGACCAGACAGCAAGTGTGAAAAATCGGGACGGGGGTGGGGAGTAATAGGAGCCTATATTAAAAAAAAACACCAAATATCGTGACTGTCCCTATAAAATTGGGACATCTGGTCACCCTAATCCAGATCGACCCCCTTCAATAAGGAGCTTAAGTGTCTGGATCTTCTTGGCTGCAAGAACTGTTATTTTGAAGCTGTACCACATTCAGGGTTGCCAACCATTAGGCCTTGATGGTAAAATATGACTAAAAATTACAGCATATTCTCATATTTTATTGATCATTTTGCCTCAAGACCAGAAAGAGCAGTTTCAAACTCTCATTACAAAGGCTTCCACACAGGCTTTTCTCGATGTATTGGACAAAGCTTTGAGCTCTGTGGTAGTTGCCATAGTCATGCATCAAGCCTCATGGCTGCAATCCTCTGGCCTTCTCAGAAAGTAACAAAATATTGTAAAGGACCTTCACTTTTGAAGGGCCTAAACTGTTTAGTGATGCCAAGGATAGATCCTTCTACTTGCTCAAAGACCCTGGGGCAACTCTGCCATCTTTCAGCATGTGCACACCTACAACATCCAACAACAATATTATAAAATCCGTGCCTTCTATGCTATGCATGGCAAAAGTTCAGATTTGTCAGGGTTGCCAACCTTATCAAAAAGGTGGTGGTATGGGGATTTTGTTTTTTCTTTTTGGTTTGGTTTTTAAAATGTATTATTGTTATGGATTTCTGAATATTTTTTGTTGCATCTCCTAAACTTACAGTACCAAAAGAAATAGAGGTGAGATGAATTATGCATTAATTCCTTGGGATATATTAACTAGACAATCTGACAAATGCAGAAGAGCATTGATAATGTTATGAAAACTCTTGACCCACCTAGATAATGGCTTTATGATAAAGTTAGTGAGGAAGCTAAGAGGAACTTTAGTAAATTATGGAGGACACAAATGGATTTGTTCTACTTTAGGTCTACTTTAGTGCGACAAAAATAACTAATAGTGTCTAAAGCTTTTTTGGTCATAACAGTTGGCATACATGTGGATTGCATTCATAGAATAGGTTGTTATTCTACAGAGGGAGTCCAGACCCTTGCAGTGGATATTTTTATATACATATGTGCTGTAATGATGCCTTTGTACAATATATATACAGTTTTTCCTCTTAAATTTTAAGTTCCCTATTTTTTGTGTTTCAATCAGACCCTTAAGGTTACTTCAGTGTTTATGCATAAATATGGAAACTTATCAATATTACATAACATAAACAAGTTTAGTTGCATGTCAAGGCTGAGAAACCTCCTCAAGTGTTCCTACAATAGGATAAACAATAACTCTTTACATTAAAGATTGATATCCGTGTGGGGAGAAAATCTTCCCAGCAAATAGTTATCATGTAGTCAAACTCTCTCTCTCTGCTTCTTAGCTTGATGCAAAGTGGAGCTAGTTTGGCCAAACATGTCCCACAGCAATGCTACTAAAGACACGGCTGGTCAGATCTGAGCATGTAATCCTCCTGGATACTCACCCCTTTGATGACTAAAATGGGTGAAAACAGGCATTGATTGGCTCCTGTGGTGTTGCCAGCAACACTGTTCCCAGTGTAGCTCATGAATGGGGTTGAGGTGGTTTGGGTCAAAAGCAGAGATTCCATTGGACTCTAAACTTCAATAGTTGTGTTACGCTGCAGGTATTTGTCCTTACTCTAAGTCCTGTCTCATCCCCTTGTAACGGCCATGTTTTGCAGCTTTTGATGCATTTTAGAAATATGTATAACTAAAAAAGTACTTTGTGGGCTATTAGTGTAAATCGTACATTAATTGCTTTGGCTATTCAGAAAAAAATGCACATCTAAATTTTAAAAGTGATTGAATATGTAACATTTGTTGGGATTGTAAGTAGAAAGAAGACACACTGGGCCCTTTCAAAATGATTATTTTAAAGTATGAATGTCAACAAAAATGACATTTTAAAAAAAGGTACCTTTCTACTGCATTAATTATTGATTATAAGGTATATTGAGACCTTTGTTTGCTCTAAGCTGTGCGGTCAGGCGGCCGCCCAGGAATGATTCAGGGGCCGCACACTTGATTAGTAGAACCGTGCACATCTGGCAGCGTGTGTTTGGGTGCCCCTCCCCCGCTGCTTTGCAGCCATGTCGCTCCTGCCCTCTGCCTTCAAGCCCCTGGCCAGCTGCTCCTGGGACCCGCCTGCTGGCTGTGCAGAGGTGGGGGGAGGAGAGCGTTGATGTCAGGGTGTCCTCCTTCTGTACCCCATCTCTGGAGGGGACAGGGCTCAGGAGCAGGAGAGCTGCTGCCATCTGAGGTCTGAATGAGCCTTCCAGGCCGTAAATGAGAGTGCTTTAAAGAGACAGCACATGGTTGTAATTTTATTCTTTCAAACTGTGTTATTTTAGTTTTTTGACTGGTCTATGCATTTTCATAATTTTTATTTCTCTCTTACACTTAAATTTAATTCTTTGAGTTCTAAAATGCATAACCTGTCCTGACTGGAGTAATTATCCCTATGATACCTTTTAAAAATATATATTATATCTAAGTATTTTTGTTTCTACTGGTGGCGCACATCTGCACATTGGCTACGGTGCACATAAGAAAATTCATTCCGCACATGGATGAAAAAAATGAGAGGGAACAGTGATTGGGACATCAGTAAACATGGCACTTTACAAAGATAGAGTTCAAGTCTACCACATTATTGTTGTAGCTTATTATGCAAGTAGTCCCATTGATTTCAATGAGGCTAATGGTGGGGAAAGGTATTAGTTAATGTAAGGGTAGCAGAGAACAGACTATAGGGTAAAACATGTTATTTTCGTCTTTAACCCAGGTGCCCTCATTGAAGTCAGTGGAGATGCACAGGTGTAAATTAAGAGAGATTTTGGCATTTTGTATCTTGCTATTCATATCTACTTATTTTGATGGCATTTTTTATTTCTGTGTCAGTGTTGTAGAGCAAAATACAAATTATATTTTTATTATGGCTATCTGTTCAGTTCTCTCCAGCTTTTTTGGTGGGAGTGGGAGGTGGAAAGGGACTACTAGGGAAACTGGCAAAGGAATAGATCATTCATCTCCTGGTCACTGAATTTAGACCATATTAGTAGTGACCAAAAGTTGTTGCCATCTGAAGTTTTTGTTGGCCAATGTAAAATAAGTTAGTGCTCTTACCACCTTCCTTAGTGGATAGTTGCAAAACCGAAGTGGTTTTCAAACTTTTTTTCTGGCGACCCAGTTGAAGAAAACTGTTGATGGCCGTGACTCAAGGGCGCTGGGGTTGAGGGGTCTGGGATGTGGGAGGGGCACAGGGTTGAGGTGCGGGGGTGAGGGCTGTGGGATGGGGCTGGGAATGAGGGGTTCATGGTGTGGAAGGGGGCTCAGGGCTGGGGCAAGGGGGTTGGGGTGCGGGAGGGGATCAGGGCTGAGGGTGCAGGCTCTGGGGTGGGGATGAGGGGTTTCGGGTTCAGGAAGGGACTCCGGGTTTGGAGGGGATCAGGGCTGGGGCAGGGGATTGGGGTGCGGGGTTGGGGCGCAGGCTTACCTCAGGCGGCTCCCAGTCAGCGGTGCAGCAGGGGTGCTACGACAGGCTTCCTGCCTGCCCTGGCACCGCGGACTGCGCTGCACTCCAGAAGCGGCCAGCAACAGGTCTGGCTCCTAGGCAGAGGCACGCAAGCACCTCTGCGCAGCTCTTGCCCGCAGGCACCGCCCCCACAGCTCCCATTGGCTGGAAACCAGCCAGTGGGAGTGCGGAGTCGGTGCTCGGGGGGGGGGGGGGGGGCAACATGTGGAAGGAGCCCTGTGGCCCCCCCACCTAGGAGCCGGACCTACTGGTGGCTGCTTCCGGGGCGCAGCACAGTGTCAGAACAAGTAGAGACTAGCCTGCCTTAGCTGGACAGCAATGACAGTGGGACTTTTAATGGCCCAGTTGGTGGTGCTGACCAGGGCCACTGCGGCCCTGTGCCTTACATTCCGCCACCCAGTACTGGGTCACAACCCGCAGTTTGAAAACCACTGCCATAGTGTATCTGTTGGTGAATACAGAAGAGAACTTGAATCTCTAGTGCTATCCATATGGCTTCTTTCTGTCAATACAACATTCATTTATACACAGACAACTGCTAGCTACGTTCTAATTCCAGAACTTTTATCATTAGCGATGGTGAGGAAGATCCAAGGACTACCTTCTGAGTGTCAGATAATAGGAAAAATGGCACTTAGAAAAATCCAATATTAGTAAACTGAGAAAATCTTTGATGTCCAAAACAGAAGTTTTTGTTTATCTTTAGCATATTTATTGTAATGTAGCGTGGGGTGATAGTATAGGGATTGGTGCTGACTAAGTGTCTGTATAAAGAAATAATGGTCTTCATACCTAGGCCTCGAAGTAATTAAATATAAGATACTTGACATGACTTCTGAATTTGGAAAAATATAGATAGCCAGATCCTTGGGACCCTCTCAGTGTTTTTGTTTGTCTTTGTTTGGAGTAAAATGTCATCAATGTAATGGCTGGCCTTGATGCTAACAGTGTCTTATTGGCTGAGTTTAGTGAATTGCTGCAGCTGATGGCCACTCTGGTCAGTCAAGAAGCAGAGCCCATTGATCTGGTATTTAATCCAGAAAAAATCTATATCCCTGGCCATTACCCTCAAACAGCGTCTAGCTCCAGATGACAACCAGATCAATATTTACCTGTCCAGACAGGACATTGAGCGGGTGACAGCTGTCAAATATTTGGACTGCATTATAGACAGTGCTGGGGGAAGCCCAAAAGACATGGATGCTTGTATAGCAGCAGCTGCTGTTGTGTTTTGGGCAGCCTCTGTGGGGCCATCATGACATCAAGCTTCCTGTGAAGCTATGGATCTACAGAACCACATGGGCGGTGAGGAAGGCTGAAGAACACTGGATTGACATTATTGATTCTCGTCTACTCCATCATTTGCTCCATATTAATTGACAGGATAAGATCAGAAACTAGGATATTTGAAGCCAAACCCAGCAACTGGTTCCATTGGCAGGCCTGCCGGGGGGGGAACAAAGGGGCCCAAGCAATTTAAAAGGGCCCAGGGACCCCCGGCAGCTGCCGCCGCTGAGAGCACAGCAGGGCTAAGGCAGGCTTCCGCGCCACTTCCAGAAGCGGCCAGCACATCCCTGCAGTCCCTGGGGAGGGGGGTCTTCGCACGCTGCCCAAGCACCAACTCCAGAGCTCCTATTGGCCGCAGTTCCATTGGTCGCTTCCAGAGCACAGCGTGGTGTCAGAACAGGTAGGGTCTAGCCTGCCTTAGGCGGGCAGCACCGTCCATGGGACTGTTAACGGCCTGGTCGGCAGTGCTGACCAGAGCCGCTGTGGCGCAGTACCTTACATACCTCCACCCAGTACTGGGTCGCGACCCACAGTTTGAAAACATAGACAGTTATTCCCCCTTTTGTATTTGTGCATTTGATTTTTCCTTCCTAACTGTAGTACTTTCCACTTGTCTTTATTGAATTTCATCTTGTTGATTTCAACCATTTTAGCTTATTTGTCTAAGTCGTTTTGAATTCTTATTTTGTCCTTCAAAGCGGCTTTCAACCCCTTTCAGGTTTATGTCATCTGCAGATTTTATAAGCATACTCTCCACTCCATTGTCCAAGTCATTAATGAAAATGTTGAATAGTGTCAGACCCAGTACTGACTCCTGTGGGAACCTACCAGATACATCCTCCCAGCTACTGCAGCTGATTTGCTCTAAAACTATAGGCAATATATTTACTTTGCCATTACAGTATACATTTAATTTCTCATTCTATAGGCCTCCCATGCATGAAAAGTGTTTTTTTTAAACATAATAGTAACATTTAATGCAGTAAATAACCTACGGATAGTTTTATTTTTCTTGGGCTATGTAAATCAAATCAGCTCTATTTGTTATATTTATTTTGATGAGCCCAGAACTGTATTTTTTCCATGCAGCCTCATCCAGAAGTCTTACTGCCATGATGAGGGCAGCAAACCATGCCATTCCAATGGGAAAACGAGGGCTGATCCTCACAAAGTGTTCCTCATGGAGATTTCCTCCCCTGAGTTTTCTTCTGTAGGTGTTTCCATTGGAGAGGAATATTTGGGCTTGATTTGAACATGTAACCATCACTTAATAGAACTTTATCAATTTATGCTCAGAATAACAATTTTTAAAAGTTGTAGTAGTTGGTGTGAAATGTCCTATGGGTTTGGAAAAAAAGGTTATTTTAAAAACCCACTAGTCTATTGATACGAATCAACACAAAAATAACATTTTGTTCTTATTTGTACCCTTTTCTACCTCTGCCTCAGTAATTAATTAACTAAATGACAATAGCCTCAGAAGTCTGTTGTCATTAATGATACTGGTGTGTAAATAACTAAACAAAAACTATCTTAATTTCAAGGTCCATTAAAAAACAAGGGGAAAAGGTCTGCATAAACAATATAAAGAGAAGTTTGTCATAAAATTTTGTTAGGTAACTATTTACGAAGAGTTGGTAAACATTTAAACTTATGCACTCCAAATGACACGTGAATAAAAATTCTCAAATTCTAGAAAAATATTAATAGTGATAAAATATGTTCTAGAAAAGGGGGGAAAGGGAATTTAAAAATTATGTTGGAAATATACTTACAAATGTGTAAGAAATCTGTTATGCAAAACCTGTGTTCTTAAATTGTTTGAAGAAAGATCTATACTTCCAGTTCACTGCAGAACCTAACTTCAGTAGTTCAGCTGAGTCAGTTTAAGAAAACCCAAGATCCTCTGACACAGACTTCTTGAGTGATCTTAGGTAGGTCTCTTAGGATATGCCTATACTGTGCAGTGTGTGTGTAGACATATCCGAGCCATCTTTAATTTAGCAATCTTGGGCACTGGAGCAGTGACACCCTGAGTTAGGCTCCCCATACAATATATGGGGAGAGTTAGGTGCTTAAGGGTTGGATTTTCCGAAACCAGCAAGCTGAACAGGAGCTGCCTAAGCTAGCCTGGAGTGAAGTGCAGAGGAAGGGCCATATAAAAGGAAGAAGAGGCAGAACAGTCAGTTGCTCCCTGGAGCTCAAAGACTGGGTGTCTGGAAGAGCAGTAGAACCACGGACAGCTTACTGCAGGCAGAACTAAGCCTAGGGAAGGCTGCAGAAGGCTGGTGTCTGGCTGGCTGGAAGAACAGCAGAACCATGGACAGGTTAGTGTGGGCAGGCTGAGCCCAGGGGACTGAGCCCAGAACCTAGCCAAACTAGGCGAGGGTTCTCTGATGGGCCCTGCTGGTCTGATTGAAGACTAAGACCAGGTGAGGGCTGCTAAAAGGACACCAACTGAGGGTACCAAGGTGGGACCCTGTTGGGAGGTTAAAGAAGGCCATGCCTCCAAGGAGGAAGCCTGGGTGCTACAGCTCCATACAAAGGCTGTGAGCAAGAACCAGAGACTGTATACCCCTGAAGTGGGGGGACAGTGTGTGTAACTTGGCTGGAGGGCTGAGTCATTGAAGACCCACAGAAAGAACCATTGGCCAGAGAGGAGGGGGTGGCACTTGCAAGAGGCAGATGCCACCCCATTCAAAACTGAGTGATTTGCAGTCACATAAATCCAAAGTGGGCACTTTCGAAAGGTGGGGACTGATGCCATTACATGTAACAAAGTTGTTCTTTCAAATACTGAGAATAAAGAGCCAGAATCTGTCACCCTTTCCTTGTTGAGTAGCATCTTGCTCCATAGACAGTCCCTGATTTCAGTGGGACTACTTGAGGAGTAAGAGATTACTCAGTGGGAGTAAGGGTGACAGACTCTGATCCAAAAGGAACAGCTTTATCAAAGAAAGAATATCAATGATTTTGGATGGGAGGAGGTTGTATATGTAGGGTGTTTTTGCTTGGTTTGGTTCTTTTGGTTTGCTGTTTTAAATGGCTGAGCCCAGCCTTCTTGTTGGCATTCAGCCCAGTTTCCAGTGAAAGTCTGTTATGCAGATCTGATGCCTTTTATTAGTATTTACTTGTTCTGTTTTCTCCTTTCCTTGGTGCTCTCTTGCCTCAGTTGGTTTTTCAGAGACAAATCAAACAATTTAAGGTGAATGTGAGTACAGGGTTGGAAGTGCCTGATTCAAAGTCCATGGAAGCCAGTGGCAAGACTGTCAAGACTGAATCCCCACTCTGTCACTCCAAGTGCAGAAGTTAGGGCCTGCAAGGATTTTAAAAATTAATACTCGCCACACCAGGCTTCTCTTACACTCCCAAGGTTACAGTTTTTCCTCTGACCTTGGCTTGGTAAACGCTACTACCACCCAAATGCAAAAACAAACAAACAACCCTTTGAACCCTGGAAGGAGCACTTGGGAATTCCTCCCTGTGGGGTATCCTCAAGCCTTTTCACACATACCTCCAGGGAAGAGCTGAGGAAGAAAACAAAGGAAATTTCCTTCCTTCCTCCCTCCCCTTATATCAATGGCAAACAACCCACACTTTTTTTGTGCCTTTTTTCAGAAGGCTGGCTTAGCTGCACATATGCCATAGCCCAAGAAGCATGGACTCTGCTCAGCTGTGCACTCTTATTGTGAGCATTACAAACATCTTGTACCTTATCCTGCAGTATTTCCAGAGCTGAGAGGAGCTGCTGTGCAGGACATTGCAATGTCCTTCAATCAGTCCCGCTGCAAGCCATAGAATGAAACAATTACCGATGCTGTTGACAGTCACACAGCAGCTGAACCCGGTGAAGCGCCATTTCTGGTTCTGGGAAACAAACACTGACTGGTGGGATTGCATCATTATGCAGTATGGGATGATGAGCAGTGGCTGCAGAACTTTTGAATGCCGAAGTCCACTTTCCAGGAACTGTGCAGCGCTTTCCCTAGCCCTAAAGCACAGCAACACTAAAATGAGACCTGCTCTGACAGTGGAGAAGTGAGTGGTGATCTCTGTGTGGAAGCTTGCAACACCAGACTGCTCCCCATCAGTGGGGAATCAATTTGGAGTCGGTAAATCCACCATGGGAGCTGCTGTGATCCTAGTGTGCAGGGCTATTAATCGACTTCTGCTAAGAAGGGTAGTGACTCTGGGCAGTGTGCAGGACATAGTGGTTGCTTTTGCCACAATGGGGTTCACTAACTGGGGTGTGCATGATGGATGGTAGGCTATCCCTATCTTGGTACCAGACCACCTTGCCAAAGAGTACTTAAAGAGAAAGGGGTAATTTTCAATGGTATTGTAAGTGCTGGTGGATCACAGAGGCATTTCACTGACATCAACATGGGATGGTCAGGACAAGCGCATCTTTCAGAACACAGAACTGTTTAGGAAGCTGCAAGCAGGGACTTTCTTTCCGGATTGCAAAATAACCACTGGTGACGTTGAAATGCCAATAGTGATCCTGGGAGTCCCAGCCTACTCCTTGCTTGCATGGCTCATGAAGCTGTACACTGGCCACCTGGACAGGAGTAAGTGGTTCAACAATAGTCTGAGCAAGTGCAGAATGGTGGTGGAATGTGCCTTTGTATATTTAAAAGATCATTGGTGCAGTTTGCTTACTAGGCTAGACCTCAGTGAAAGAAATATCCCCATGGTTATAGCTGCCTCCTGTGTGCTGCATAATATCTGTGAGGCAAAGAGAGAAGTTTCTGCAGGAGTAGGGCATGGAGGCGGTTAGGCTGTCTGCTAATTATGAGCAGCCATATACCAGGGCAATAATAACCCATACTATCCCCTCCATTGAATCATTTCCCTGTATCTCCGTTTGTCCCTCCTTTCCCCCGAAGCTTTCATGCTTGGAATAAATTTCATTTTCAAAATGTTGACTTTTACTTCACAAACAAATTATTTCCCTGGTCTTTCAGTTTCTTTAACCTTGGACAGATGTTGTGATAACATTGGGAGGGGAAAAACCAAGTCAGCCTGTCTGTGAAAGCATAGTAGTCTTGCCCATCAAAGGTCTTCAAATGGCTGCCTTCTGTTCTTTGTACCCTCCCCTGATGTTGAGTGGAAGGGGTACTGAACTCCCTCCCTCACCACCTCCTGGAATGTTTGAGGGAATGGGTAATACGGTGATGTTTGTAGGCCATTCTGCAGGGGCCCCAGAGGGAGTCTTGCCTCAAGCTGTTTCTCATGAAGTTCAACCAGATGCCTCAACGTGTCTGGTCCTTCATAATCCACAGCATGTCATCCTGTGTGCCACGCTCATGCTCCTGGGCTACTCTCCTCTCTCTATGTCCATGTCCAGTTTTTCAGACAGTGAAATCCTCCAAGCTCTTAGCTCCATGTCATCTATCCCCCTCTGTTTTGTTTATTTCTAATAGCCGTCTAAAGAGGGGAGCTCATTACCACAGCTAGGCAGGTTTAGCAAAAAATTTCCTGTGAATAATCATTTGAACTTTTTAAATAAATTCACTTTGTGCGCTCTGTCCCTTTTTTGACTGCCTTCCAGAAACATTACAGCCGACAAATTTACTTTAGGGATGCTTACAAAAACAGCAAACTTTAAGTGAATTTTGGAGAACATTCACAGAAAATGAACTGACACTCATCCAGTCAGGCATAAGAAATGTACTGTTTGACCTATGTGTTCTGTACCGCTCATATTTTGTGTATTCCCTAGTTTGTGCACAATCTGAATGACAAGAATTACTTATCAGAGTTATTTGGCAAGTGTTTCAAACAACAGGTAAATATGGGAGAATTATAATGTTTGTTCACAAATTGTGAACAGGTGGTGATATTAATAAAATAAGTAACTTGCTGTTTCTTTGCCCAGACCTCATTTTCACTAAACTACAAAGAATGAAAGAGGGAGCTCTATTGTATGCTTTTCTTTTATTATACGGAGTAGAAATCCACTCTGCATATTCCAGTATATAACAAAAGAAATTGAAGCTTTGATTCCTAACAAATCATTTTATGAAGCAGAATGAAACCCCTCTTTTAATTGTTATGATAAATGAACACATGAGAGTTTATTCTCCCATTGGTGGAAAAGGGGTTTAAATGGCTAATCATTTGGTAAGGGAGTTATGCATGCCAATTTTATGCACATTGATAAGCAAATAGACCACCTAAATGGCCTTTCAAGAATCATTTCATTTGAAAATTTCTATAGTGATAGAGTACTCTGGATACAGTCAGGAACAAACAATAGAGAATAATTCTCATAAACCAATCTGGTTTTTAGATGACAAATATTCAGACTAGACAATGTAATTTATATTTTCTTCTGTATGATTTCAATTATGTACAATATTTGTAATGTACAAGTCAATTATGGCTTTCACCTTACACACCTCAACCTTTAGTAACTTCCCAGTGGAGGTGGAATGAGAGAGAAGCACCCAGTGGTAACTGTGTTCAGTATAGTCTGAACTACACAGAAAATCTTACCATGAAAAACAAATAAGGATAAAATACAACATACTGGTATAATGGCTAGCCTTGAAGTAACAAGGTCTTCATTGCTAGTATCTTTCTTGAGATACAAAGACCAAAACTGAATTTGTAAACAACAACCCTGTTTGTAAGATACAGTACAATGAAACAGTATTCACTAAAGTATAATTTGAGCCAATCTTCTGCAACCTTCTGGTCCATGTATCTACCAGCTTCTTCAGTCACCAGTATGTCCTTCCAAAGTCTCTCCCCTGTCCATCTTACATGGCCTTTTAAAAAAATAGAAATAAATGTCCATTTGTCATTTTTATTATTTGATTGGTACTAAACAGTTTAACTTTAAAATAACAGAGACGTTCTGAGTTCTCTTCCAACCCTAATTTTTGTATGATTCTAAAGTCCTACAGTGAAAATGAAATATGAGGCAAAAGAAACAATGTATGTTTCTGTGGAAAATGTTGTTAAGCACTCTTATGAGTGTAAAATAATTGGATGCTCTCATGTGGAGTGGGCTCAAGATCCAGTTCTTAAAATTAGTAATGCCTTATTCTTGTAGAATTTTGGAAGAATGTAATTATTGAACAAATGTGCAGTAATAAGAAAGTTTTTTGTTATGTTAGATTTTTCTAACAAACCTTATCTAGTACCACTTTAGAAACCATCTCCTATAATCCCCCACAAGAAAAAGCAAGGGAAAAAAACCCCAAACCCAAAACCATTCTTTAAAAATTGTGAGATTCATTAAAATTGAATTCTGTATTTTAGTTTGTTTAGTGTGTCATGAATTGAAGCATGAAAGCTGCTATGCTAAATCTGAGTCAGCAGGGACTCTCTGAATCACTTGCTGTTGGTCTAGGCTCTATTTCTATCATGCTGACTTTTGTAGTTCAATGTGATATGTCAAGTGCAGTGGACACATGCCAACATTTCATCTTAAAAAGAAAATGGAGCCCAGATTGGAAGCAGAAAGTTGTTTTTTTTTCCCCTTTCCCCTGAGAGAGAGAGAGGTGAGAGTCCTAGTGAAATAGAAATGAGTTTACAGTGTAGTAGCCGTGTTAGTCTGTGTCAGCAAAAAGAAAATAAGAAATAAATAAATACTTGTGGCACCTTAGAGACTAACACATTTATTTCAGCATAAGCTTTCGTGGGTTAGAACCCACTTCATCGGATGCATGGAATGAAACATGCAGTAGACAGATATTTATACAGTCAGAGAAACATTAGCCTCTTAAGGTTGGTATTCGCACTTCCACCTTATCATGTTTCTCTGACTGTATAAATATCTGTCTACTGTATGTTTCATTCCATGCATCCGATGAAGTGGGTTCTAACCCACGAAAGCTTATGCTGAAATAAATTTGTTAGTCTCTAAGGTGCCACAAGTATTTATTTATTTCTTATTTTCTTTTTTCTAGAAATGAGTTTGTGGTTGCAGCTATGCTATGTACTTAGTGCTGTTGCTATAGAAATACACATGTAAATAATGTAGGTAACATATATGTAGTAATAATTGGGTATTGCTTTTATCCCTGATACTTTGAGTGGGAGTTGGGTCTAAAGTGAAGAATTATATAATATATACTACACTGATTCTTCAACAAAAGAATCAGTGTAGTAGTATCACACTGCCACCCATTTGGTGTTATTTATGCTATTGTCCCAGATGTGAAGGAAGAAAGACAAGATGCAAGAAATGTGGTTTAATTAGGCCTCAACTTTTATTAACTTTACTCATCGGGGAACTACCGGCAATAACTCATACAGTGCAGGTCGTGATTCCTTCCTTAATAGTTTCCAGCTGCCATCAGACCCCCCACTCCTCCATAGTTAGACCCAGCCCTCATATCTATTAGCAAGGTTCTCCCCTCCAAGGACCTCATCTCTCTGCTGGGTTCCAACATGCAGCAGCATATGTGCTCCATAAGTTTTGACTAAAACATGAGGCCCCTGCAATCTTAATCTACATCTTGGCTGATCTGTTGCAGACACAGCCAACCAACCACTTTGATTGGATACTTGGTATCATCATTAAGGGCCAGATTCGGCTACCCTTACTCACTCGAAGGTATCACTCACTAACCAAAATCAATGGAAATATTTGTGGAGCAAGGTACAACATAGGAGGAGTAAGGATGGCAGAATCTGGCCCTAAGGAAAGTCTACATCTATTATGTCTTTTTTGGCTTTGGTATTTGGGTTCACTGATGCAGGATTTGGGTATGCTGTGCCTCCCACTTCAGCATGCAATACTGATAGCAAATTATCTTAGGGCTGGTCTACACTAACCCCCCAATACGAACTAAGATACGCAACTTCAGCTACGTGAATAACGTAGCTGAAGTCGAACTATCTTAGTTCGAATGAAAACGTACTTACCCAGGGTCCACACGCGGCGCGCAGGCTCCCCCATCGACTCTGCCTACTCCGTTCGTCGAGCTGGATTACCAGCGTCGACGGGGGAGCACTTCCTGGTTCGATTTATCGCGTCTAGACAAGACGCGATAAATCGAATCCAGAACATCGATCCGACGCCTCCGATCCAGCCGGTAAGTGTAGACCTACCCTTAAAAGAGTAGAGCATGGATCCTTCTTTTCTGTCCTTGCATCTTACCTGTTCCTACTTTCATTCTCCTCTTGCCCTTGTCCTCCTTTCAGACTAGATGGAGATTGTAAAACATTATAGTACAATAAAGAGTAGCCAGTTCACTTGTTTCCTCCTGAGAGCAATCATATCTTTAGCCATACATTATTACAACCTTGACTATTAGTATCCTCTATGCTTGTCTACTCATCAGCTTCACTCGTCAAGCAAAACCGTAATGTCACCAGAGTCGGCATCAGCTTCTCTCTTGAGCAGTTCATTAGCTGAAGAGACCCTGCTTTCCTTCTGTCTATTCCTGGCAAGGATTTCAAATTCAAATTTAACTTTTCTTCAGCAGCTCTGGGATGTTTTATGGGGAGATACCAGAATTGCCTGTTAGAGGGATGGATGCTGGAGATCCAAGCACTGGAACAAATTACCTAGGCAGGTTATGAAATCTTTACTGGATGTTAGACAAATATCTGTCAGGGGTGGTCTAGATAATACTTAGTCCTGCCTCCATTCAAGGGACTAGACTAGATGGCCTGCAAATATTTAAAATTAGGACTTTTTTGGTGCTTGTGGATACTGTGGAATTACAGAAGTGTTCTAAACACTGCCTCCCACTGTGTTAGCCTAAACTCAACTGTTATTGCTGTCCTGATAATGTATGGTAGACTCAGCCAATTAAGGATCAGGAGGAGCTAGCATGTGTTTTGCACTATGTGACATCCTGCACAAAGTTTCACAGTGAAACCAGAACAAACCACAAAACTTGGTTTCTCAATCTTTGTGCCTATTCAGGAGCCACAAAAAGTTTTGTTTTGAGTTTGGGACTCAAGATGCCTTATGCTTTGCGCTTGGGTTTCAATGAAAGGCAGGCTCAAATCTTCAGTCACCTTTTCCCCCCTCCCCCTTCATTTCCATATTCTAACCTGAACCTGACTGAATTTCACCTGTGTGACAGTATTGTGGAAGATCTAGGGGTGTGTGTGAGTGTGTGGGAGAGAGATCATGTCAATTTATGATTAATTGACTGACAAGAAGCCAGGGAAAATGAGTTAGGATGGGGTGGATATGGGATAGATCTTATACACCATCTTAACAGCTAGGATTAACTTGATTTGGCCATTTTGGCAACAGTTATTGGTTTAATCCTTTATGGTTGCAGTTATGCTGCTGAAAGTATAGTAGAGTTGGACTGAACCTTTTCTGTTGTAAAATGGGGGTTCCCAAGTGCACTAGATTTTGAAAGAAGATTTTCTTATTACGGAAATCTCTGCACTGGTCCACAGAGGTTCTGCATAGTGGCAAAATACTGAAGTAGACTAGTACAATTGATGGCTCATAAAACAGCCTGGGAGGTGCATTTTATATGTGTCACCTGCTAATAACAAGCATTAACTCCTTGTAATAGGGCAGCCTGTCCCTTTAAGGGTCAGGGGGCCTGGGGCCAGCCAGCTCTGTTCAGTTTATCAGACACAGCTGGGAAAGGGATGGACAAGTGATCCTGATAATCAGTTGATGGGAAATTTTTGACATATTGCCTAATTTTTATGATTGGAGAATACAACTATACCTGAAAAAGACCCTGAATATAGCTGAGAGTCTTTGATGGGCTGGGGACACAGGCGAGCAGTCTACAAGTGGTAGAGACATGAGCAGGTGATAAGCTGCTGGAACTGAAGGGAAACTGAGGCTGCAGCTCTCGGAGGAGTATGCTCTGGGTGATTTTTTTTTTTAAATTAAAAATTTTAATGGACATTTTTACAAAGTCTGAAGTCAGACTGGGTAAGTCAGCCCTGTGACACTCTTAAACTGCAGTTCCATTGTGTCTGTGTGGGAAAATTAGAAAATAACAAAATCAAGATAAACACATACACACCTGGGAAAACATACAGGAAAAAATAGATTTTAAAAGATCCTAACTAGAGAGAGGTGAAATGGTAAGATGACAAAGACTCAAGTGCCAGCAATATGCAGATGAGACACTGCTCTACTTGGTCTTCACCACCTTTTGCATGGAGAAGTAAATGCACTGTTTATATCTGTACTTGGATGAGATCAACTCAGATGAAGAACAACTGGTTGAAGCTGAACCCGAGCAAGACTGAGTTATGCTGATGGGTAGTGGACAGCACTTTGAGGTGCTACCATCACAGTGCCATCTCCTTGGGTTGAAGATACACACCCACAATTAGTTAATCCAGTCCGTACTGTCATTAAGCTCTCTCATAGCAACATCCCTGAGTAACACATTCAACCATCTCCAGCTGTCTGAGACTCCATTCTATCCCAACAGACAATGATCTGACCTCGGTGACACACATCTTGACTCTGGACTATAGCAAGACACTATACTTGGAGCCATCGCCCTTTAGGAAAATCCAACTAGTACAGAACATTGCAACACTTCTCCTCTGCAACAAGGGCTACCTCTGATTACACTGTTTTCCCATTGACTAACAAATCTGGGTCAGAGTCTCAGGTCTTATCCTCAAGGCACTTAGTGGCCTGGGCTCAGGATGTCTAAAAGATCACTGACAGCTCTGGGATGAAGAGTGTAGTGAAAAGATCACTGCAACTCAGGCACAACAAAACTTTCTGCAGCAAGGGCAAAGCTTGTCTATCATAGAATATCAGGGTTGGAAGAGACCTCAGAAGGTCATCTAGTCCAACCCCCTGGTCAAAGCAGGACCAACCCCAACCATGCAGGAGACGGGGGTGGGGTTTTTTGAGGGTTGGTCTGACACTGTGGAACACCAAGTGCAAGGAACACTTCTTCAACTTAACTTTCTCCGATATCCACACCAGCAGTGTGTACATATAAAATAAATTAAACCAAGAAAACAAACTAAAAAACCACCACCAACAAAAAGCTACTGAAGCAAAATATTGCACTGCACACACTTACACCCTATGAAGGGGATGGGAGGAGCGGAGAGAGAATTTGGCATTTAAAATGAATTCTGTATAGCTTCTTCTACCACCTACATTGCCGTTGTATTTCAGCACCTTCTAGTAGTATGCTAAGCAGTGTAACCAGGGGTGAAAGTAACTCCGCTATGGAAGGGGTGGGGCCTTGGGTGGAAGGGGCGGGGATGGGGGTGAGTATCCCCCCAGCCAGCCCGCCCGCCCTTCCACACTGCCTGGCCTGTGCCGCCCAGGGCTCCAGCTGCGATTTAAAGGGCCCGGTAGCAACAGCGGCGGCCGGAGCCCAAGACCCTTTTGAAGCGCTGGCCCCAGGGCAGCTACTCCCTTTGCCCCCACCCCCAGTGCTTTAAGCAGGGTCCATTGCCGTGGCAGTGCTTTAACGTTGCTGCCCCTTCCCCTCCCCCCGTCGGTGGCCCTGCCGGTAGGGACCCTACCAGCAGGGCCGCCAATGGGGGAGGGGCAAAAGGGGCAGTGACATTAAAGCGGCAGCGCTTTAATGTGAGCTGCATACAGGCCAGTACCGGCTTCTTACCGGTACGCCGTATCGCTCGCTTTCAGCACTGAGTGTAACTAACGTCTGTCATGTGTGTTTAATTCTTTCCCTGGATATACATGGGTGGCTCCTTTTCACCTAAAGGAGAGCTGTGCACATATATCTAAAGGCAGAATTTGACCCCAAGATGTTTATTTCCCAGTGTTCTGCACTTTTGAAACTTTATTTTTGGGGTTAGGAAAGAGTGACAAACTCATAACATACAAATATTTTTGATTGATCCATACAACAGAAACTTTTAGTTAATGTTCTGCCGTGCAAAGCACTCTATATGCCAACAGTGTTATTTTCTGTAGTTTCATAATACATCTGTCAAATTATGTTGTTGGTAACAGGCAAATCAGAAATCACTTGCAGTCAGCCATTCATTAACTGAGGCTGGGGTCATAAATTTTGTGCTTCAGCAGTCCTTCATTTTAAGAGTAATTTGAACTTAAAATTGAGCCAGAATATCCCACATTTCTGAAATAGGTCATTTGCAGTATATTAACGGATTTTGGTCTAAATAATTTATTATCCACCTTTTGGTGAGATTGAATCCCATTGTGTTCTCTCCTGATTTTAACTTTATATATGTTAAAACGTACGTGTGTGTGTATGTGAGAGAGAGAGAGAGAGAGAGAGAAACAAGGTGGGTGAGATAATATCTTTTAGTGGACCAACTTTTTTCCCCAACAGCAGTTGTTCCCATAAAAATATTACCTCACTCACCTCGTCTCTCTAATATCCTTGGACCAAAACAGCTACAACACTACTGCAGATAATTTTGTCCTATAGTGAACAGTACCCATTCTGATGGGACTGTAGATAGTTTTTTTTTTTTTCATTTGTGTACGTGTGTACTTGCTTATAAATGAGAGAAAAAATGACTTGCTCTTCAAACGTCATGCTTTCACTTTTCATATTTAAATTCGTGATTATTTTTTTTAAACTCTGATCCAGGAGTTTGAACTCTGGGAAACAAGTCCCTTGCGGCTTATTTGGAAAAGCTTTTGAATAAGTATTGTTTGCCTGTAAAACTGGGGGTCGGGATAGGGGTGGGGTGCAGGGAATTTAATTCCAGCATGAAAGATGCCAATCTATATTTATTTGAGTCAGTTGTGTTGTCTAAAAGGAAGAACAGCCAAAGGACAAGAGAGGCTTTGTGAACCTATAACAATGTTAGTACATTTATGTGCTTATTTTGTTCCTCTGAAGTTTCCTCCTTTGATTTTTTTTTCTTTTTAAAATGTGTGTGTTTTTTTTGTTTTTTGTTTTTTTTTTTAAGCAGAGAAACCCACTTGGACTACATCTGAATGCCTTTCTGACCTAGCAAAAAGCTTACCTTAACACCCTGGACATATCAAGAATAGATGGAAGTGGAAAGCCTTTTTTAGGTTACTTAGGATCTGGCTTATGTAGTTTTTAAAATATTTGGAAGCTTAGAGAGACAAAACTTGTACCCTGCTGCACCCCAAATTATTTCACTATAACCATAGTAGGAAAGATTATATTGTAAATATGCACGTCTACATTTAAAATGTAATTAAGTGTTTAAGTGATTTTATTCATCACACTAGGTCTGATTCTCCTCAATGGCATAAAACCTGATATAGTGGAGTACAGGATCAGGGTCTCTCTGGTTAGTATTCCTCTTAACCATGGGGACTGTAACAGTGCAATATTTTCTCCCCAATTCAAATGTTGTTCTTAATGTGTCACATATGTTTACTATGTCACGTGTCCCCGGTGTTACTGGATATGTTGCAAATAAATAATTTAAGAAAGAGCATTTGAGTAATTGCCTCTCTGAGGAGTACACTGGGTGTTTTTTGTGTAATATTAAAAATGTAAATGGACATTTTTATAAGCTCAGTGTAACACTCCAGGGTGTACATTTGTCAGGCAATATGCACATTTCTTAGTTGTGTCAAAGGCATTCAGATACATTTTATGGCTCAGATTCTCAGTGGATGAAAATCAGCAAAGCTCCATTGACTTCAGTGGAGGAATGCCAATTTATACCAGCTGTGTATCTCACTCCATACCTCAGTACATTGGGTATGTATTACTAAAATGAGAGAATGCTCTTTAATGTGTTTACTTATATAAATAACAAAAGAGAGAGTTTCAGCTTCTTACATTTGTGTTTTCAGTTAGGGGTTATGAAAACTGTGACTACAAAAGAAAAGGGCAAATAAAATCAGGCCTCAAAAAGAGGAGTGGTAAATGCCTTTGATTAGTATTTCATGCAAAGGGCATGATATAAACTATAAGCTTAATTGGCAGGTGAAGTCTAATAAACATTGTAGCCCCCCCCCCCTCCTCCTGTATAGCTTGCATGGCACTAACAACCTCAGTGCAGGGCACAGGTGATTAATAGTGAGGCATCAACTCCTCTGAGCTGGTCATTAATTCCCAGGAAATACCACATACTTTGATCAATATTGCTTAATTAACAGAGCAGAAATAATGTAATTGGTAACCTTGCACATTTTTAATATGCTACAGAGTTGGAAGTTATAGTAATTCAGGACTAAATCACTCCTCTGCTGTTCATTATATATGCAATTTTTCATTGTGTGACAAGCCTGCAAATGGTAATGTTGATTCCTTAAAGAAAGATGCTTAGACACTGTATAAGGAAATTCTGTGTTCTCAACTGACTTAGCTGAAATAGTATACAAGATAATTTCTTGAATGTGTCTGTGCCAGCATCTGCTGGCCAATAGATATTATTAAACTGTTATGGAAAACTATTTTGAGGAGTGCATTTAAGCACTTCAGCTCCCTCTTGCCCCGTATCCCAAATAAAAGTTCTTGTACACTGTTAAACTTTTCAAATACCCTTGTGTAGTCAGGGCCTCACTCTACAGAAGTTTGGCTATCTTGCTCCTCCCCCTCCCCACTCCACTGTCTCCTCCTATGTAGCAAGAAACATGTGATTGCTGTTTCTATGACTCTTTCTTCACAAACACACACATCAGTTTGGAACCATCCCCTACAGCCCAGCCTCTATGGGAAGGCTGCCCCCCAGGAGGCATGTGAAGGATGTGAATGAGAATGTTTCACACTGAATCCTGGACAGTGAAGTTGGGGGGCCCAATACAATGGTATCACAGAGGGCCTCAAGTAGCTTTGAGTCAGCCCTGTTTAGAGAAGTTCAATTCTTGAAATGCATAATTGTTTCAGCCTCCATAGCAATTAAGGGGTGAAACATTCTGCTGATATATTATTTGTTCCTGTTACTCAAGAAAAGCCACCAATCAGTCATGCTGTGGGGAAGTAACTGTTTCCATAGAGAGAAATTGTCCCCCTGTGGTGTGTTCTTTCTCTGTCTCTCTCTCTCTCTCTTTTTTCTTTCAAAAGCATAAAGTTGGAATAGGTTTCTATGATTGGCTAAATGAATGGGAGTCATTTTCCTTTTTAGTGTGTGGGGGGGTAGTGTTGGGGCTCACTGGTTGGCAGGAATGGGGCGGAATGAGTTTTGCAAAGGACCTAGATCATCCCACTGCTTTCCTTTTCCTATAACTTGGAGGATGCCTACTTACAACACAGGTTTTGTGTTGTAAAACCTTATGTTGTAAAATCTTATGTTCTTGACCAGACCATTCACTCAGCCCAAGACTATAACAGGGTTCAAAAAAGAACTAGATAAATTCATGGAGGATAGATCCATCAATGGCTTTTAGCCAGGATGGGCAGGGATGGTGTCCCTAGCCTCTGTTTGCCAGAAGCTGGGAATGGGCGACAGGGGATGGATCACTTGATGATTACCTGTTCTGTTTATTCCCTCTTGGGCACCTGGCATTGGCCACTGTCGGAAGACAGGATACTGGGCTAGATGGACCTTTGGTCTTACCCAGTATGGCTGTTCTTATGTTTGGTTTTCTTCTACTACCGTCAAGGCCACCATCCCCTTTGAAGAGTAAGTGACTGGAAAGTTTGCGAATAAAGTTGTGTGAGAGAGTTTGCACCATAGGAAGGGGGAAAGACTTTCCATATAGTGGAAAGTCATAGAGGCAGCAGAGTAAATTCAAGGGCCAATTTCTGGGATATATTATTACTTGGAGATGGATAATTTAAGATACATTGTGGCCAGGAGATACCAGAGGAAGTTTTTTGTATTCTTATTGTAATAAAATGGATTCCTTAGTAATATTAGGTCTTCAATTTGTCTTATTTGTAGGATCTGCTTTGTCTCTTAAGTTCTTAGACAAGGAGAACTGGGAAGTTACCTAAACAAAGATTTTGTGTGAACAAAATGATGGCAGAGATCCATGTATTCTGGAATAGGTCAAACTCTTAGAGGATTGGTGGAGTTTAGTACTTGACATCCTGTATATTTTAAGAGTATACCATATTGCTTTCTTTGAAGTAATTTGCTTTTGCATGGAGAAGTAAATGCACTGTTTATATCTGTATAATGCAGGCAATCAGTATTTTGCTTGCCAACAAGCAGGGACATGTTTGATTAATGCTTTGGTTGTTTTCTTTTCCCATTTGTTGTTGTGCTGTCACTGTGATGGCTTTCCACTTGGTAAACTAGGAGAAATTTCTCTCATTGCATGACTTCTATAAGGTACCTCGGGGAACAACATTAAAACAAAGTGCAAAGAATGTATTTTTTTGGTTGAAACTTCATCAAGAAAGCCAACCCATTTGTATGAAATATGTTTCTTGTTGAAAGGAAATGTTTATATCATCTGATCTGACTTATACAACTGAGGATAAGTGTGCATCAGTGGATATTTGGCATGTTTCCACTATCTGCATAATCTATGGTACACAGGATTTTTATAGCGACATCATCTATATATAATGGAAGACTCCACTGTAAAAAACTTAACAATGAAAACAGAGTAACAGAGCTGCAGGAATGCTACCTTTCCTTATATAGGGCTGGATTGCTCCTTCTGCAGTAAAACTCATGTGAGAGGACAGAGAGGAAATCTCCACGAGGTTCCCCTTATAGAGACTCCTCCATGTTATTCTGCTGCACAATGTGATAGTCTGTAATTTAGGAATCGGCAGGAGGGCAGGGCCATCCTTATAGGGACCTTGCATCTCTGATTTGCCTCCCCAGCATCGCTCAACCCATGCAAATTGGTTTAATTGGTCCTAGCTGTCTCAGGGACCCTCTCCTTAAAACAGATCAGAGAGGGCTTTGTCGAAAAGATATAGCCCCAAAGCTTAAAAGCTTTTCCTTGAAAACTCTGCTGTCCCCAGAACAGGCACCAAGTGGATTCTCCCAAGCCCCACACCTGGTCTACCCACTGCTCCCCCGCTTGCTCAGTTCTTGTCCCCTTTTCTTTTGTTAGTCTCCAAATCAGTGGAGAGCCTTTCAAGGGGTTTTGGGAGAATGGTGTGCTGTCTCAGAGGTGGCACATGTGAGGTGGGAGATGTTTGTATGTGAAGGGTACCCCCATACATGGACTGGGCACACGATGATCTCCCTTCATAGAATATTCAACTACAAAGTTAAGATCCCTGATTAGTCACTGTCTTGTCATGGGCACTAATGCTAATGCCAGATTTTTCAAGTTAAGTATCTTTATTAAATTGAACTAAGCTATAACTATACAGCATACGCTAACATTAATTTGTACAAATGAAGAAATTCATATAATTCAGAATACCAGCAGCAATGTGATAGCAGCATAGTAAATTACATGAATCAGCCATTTAAAAATAAAACTGTCTTCAGTAAAACCTAATCAATCAGAACCAGTCTGTAATTTAATGAAAAATTCCGTGATGACTTTAGTTATTTTTTTGACATAAATAAAACAATGACTGAAGTTCCCAAGTTAGAATCGTAGCTATCTGATAAAATGTCAGTTCCGCCTAATGTAGTTCTTCCCCTTTTCTTTGCTATTGAAGTTGACTCATTACTGTCTAGCACTGGCTTCTGTGAGAGCTGACATAAATTACCATTAACTGCCATCATCCACAATTATTTTGCTATTTTTCCATTCCACTGTGCTTGCTCCAACCAATCTTTACTGTTGTTCAGTCGTCATTTTAGTGCCATCTCTTTCACTTCTATCCCACATTTTATTTTAATTTGAGAATATGAATGACACAGTAATCTATCTTTAATGTGTCTTATTTGTAAGACCTGTATTGATTCTGGTTTTTAATTGAACAGGACAAGGAAGCAGTCCAAGCAGAGATTTACATGAACATAGATAACCATTATTTTCATCAGATGGCCATGATTCATTCTTGATGCATGCGCAAATGCTCACCTCACTAACCAGAGCGTAGCTTTGGTGGGGCCAGGAGCAGTGAAGAAAGAATGAATATCTCAATCGGGATCAGCTGGGACAGTGCTCCATGTGCTTCCTCTGCTTGCCCCTCCATTTTCTGCTTGTTTTTAGCATGCATAGGATGGGGGAGGGGTACTACTTCTTTCTTGTCTCCCTTTTTCCCCTTCCTCGTGCTGTATGATGTGGAGGTATTTGTGGGAGTGTCACATGCTGCATCTGAGCCTAGACTTTGGAATCTCTCTCACCTACTGCTGCTACCATTAAGTGGTGGAAGTGTTTGGCTAATGTCTGGAGTGGCTGGAAAGTGAGGGTGCTGCTGCTGCTTAGATGAAGTAGCCATTGTGGGCTCCCTGTTTCAGCCCCACCCTTCAGATCCAGCAACTAGATTAAGGATGGGATCTCCTATGATGCTGCGAACTAGACTGTCAGTTTTAGGGTCTGGAAAAGATGTTCCCATATGGCAAAATTGCCAAACTGCTGCTGCCAAACCTTCCATCTGGCATCCAGGAGGGCTGGGTTTTTGGGGGGTTTAAGTTACAATTGTTACAACTTTGGAGGATTCCAGTGCAGTTGGTGGGTTAGAAAGGGTCCAATCTGAGGTCCTGTAACCCAGTAGTCTGCTTGGGCAGTTGGTCCTGAGCAGGGCCAGTGCAAGGAAGTTTCACGCCCTACGTGAAACTTCCTTGCACCAGCCCTGCGCCCTCTCCCCTCCCCCGCCCAGCTAACACCGCCCCTCCCCTGCGCCCTCCCCCCGCCCAGCTAACACCGCCCCCCCCCCCGTAGCAGCCAGTCCCCCACCCCTTGCGGGCCGGCAGCTCAGCCCCCCGCCTGCGGCGCCTCCCCAGCTCCCGGCTCAGCCGGGAAGCAGGAGGCAGCCGCGGCGAGCCGCCCCCACTCCCGGCTCAGCTGGGAAGCAGGAGGCAGCTGCGGTGAGCCGGTTCCTGGCTCAGCTGTGGAGCCGGGAGGTGAGAGGCAGCCGTGGCCAGCCGCCCCCCAAATCGTGGCGCCCTAGGCAACCGCCTAGGGTCGCCTAGTGGGCGCGCCGGCCCTGGTCCTGAGAATGGCATTGCTTCTATGTCACACACAGTGTTTGGCTCCACTTATCTCTCCTACCTCCAGCCTGGAGGAGGGGAATGGGCTGCAACTCTGGCTTCCAGTCAGGATCCCTTGGTAGATTGGAGGGCGACATGGGGACCTGGCCTTCATATGTGCCCTCAGGTTGGTAGTACCACAGACATTGGTGGCCACAGAGAACCACACTGGAACAACTGTGCCATGTAATTTGGGGTGGCTAACCAAGTTAGGTAATAGGTTTAAATAAAGTTGCTGCCTCCACATTTAACCATACTATGAGCTTTGTATCACTTTGTTTCCATGTCCACATCAATAGTCTATATGTTTTCCCATCCTTTTAATGATTCTCTTGGCTCTTCACTGAATCCTCTTCCTATCCAATTTTTCCACATCATTCTTGAATTGTGGACACCAGAAATATACAATATATTCCCGTAGTGGTTGTACCAGTGCAAAATACAGAGGTGTTGCATGTAAAAATTGATGATTAATATAGATTTTTTTTATTTTAAATTTTTTTGTTTAAAGCTTTGTTTGTGGGAGGCTGTGGTCCTGGTCCAGTAGAGCAGAGACTCCTGGCCAGGGCTGCAAAGAAGACTAGACTAGATGATCTCCTGAGGTCTCTTCCAACCCTAATCTTCTATGATTCTAAGAGGATGGTCCTCCAGCCACAAGAGATGCCGCCCTGCTGCTGAACGGTTCCTGCCCAGGGATGTCCTACCTTCCCACTCCTGGCTGGTGAATGAGTGAGCAGGGTTGTGACAGTGGAGCTGCAGAGGGCTCCCCACATGGCTGCAGGGCTAGTGACACCCGATCCCTGCAATGCAAAGTATGGGGAAGGCTGTGGTCCTAGCCATTCAGCTCCCTATGGCTGGGGGCTCGTCCTCCACTCTGCCCTGGTCCAGCAGTCTCTGCTCTGCCCTATCAGGATCGCAGCCTTCCTTGCATCTGCATGGACCCAGTGTCACAGCCCCATGGCCATGCAGAGAGTCCTCTGCAGCTCTGCTGTCATGGCCCTGCAATGCTGCAGAGGGCTCCTTGCTCTGCCACACGATGGGAGGAGTGCAATCCCGGCAGAAGCCAGGTGTGAGAGGAGGCTACATTTCCATCAGCTGCTACTGATGGATATTGTGTGTGTTGATTTCAGTGTGTTAGCTGATATCAACATTTCCTGACAGCTATCGATTTAAATTGAATCCGTCCAAGCCTAAATTTTCTCTCTACTCCTGTCCAAGATTGCCCTGTTTATACATGTCAGGATAACATTAACCTTTTTGCCCCAGTGTTGCCCTGGGTGCTCATGATCAACTATTATCCACCCTGACAGCCCCCCCCCCCAATTTTTTGGGGTCACTGCATCTCAGGATAGCATCTCGATTCTGTAAGCATGGCCTACATTCTTTGTTCTTATATATGACTTCATATTTGAACATATTGAAATTCATATTGTTTGCTTGCATGAACAATTCCTTCAACTTCACTAACAAGAAGCTCTCCTTTCACTACTGTAGTAGCTACTAATTCATTTTTTCTTGGCACTGCTAGCCTTTGTTCACTGTAATTAGTTTTCTTTGGCTCTTCAGACTATTCTGTGTATAGTGTGTTGCGCAGGATTTAAACTGGCTACAGCTTCAAAATGCAGGCATGTCAAATAGAATCAATATTGCTAATACTTTGTGTCTGAAAATGTTCTACTGAGGAACTCAGGATTAGGATATTAAGTATTTGGTATCAATAGCTGCATCCTGTGGGCATATTCTACTCCAATCTGCCTCAATTCTGGATACTGTTGGTTTTGCACTTGTCTTGATCTTCCATTGCATATTGTCATGGGTGTGGGTGTAACCCACACACCTGCTGGGTGTGGTGTTCTGTCCCATCTAGTGGCCGTGAGACCACTGAGATTGAGTCTGCTCTACAGCCTTAACTGACAGCCAGTGGGCTTTTAGCTCATGCGGTAGAGGCTCATGCACTAAGCTCCAGAGGTCCCAGATTCGATCCTGCCCGCTTTCGACCGCGATCTGTCGGTGTTACGTGAGCAGAGAAGATAGGAAGGAGTATGTCACCGTGGCATGCGTCCCCCACGTTCCCCTCCCACCCCTCTGCTGAAATTCAAAATGATTGGTGGGTCTATTTTGATGGGCAGGGAAAGTGACCAAGGAGTAGATGCACTCAGCAGCAAAGTTCCCCTGGGACGTGGCTGGTTTCTGATAGGAAATCCGCGTTTGAGTAAGTGTTGCTGGAGCATTAACTCCTCTGTATGGTGAACTGCTGGTTGTAGCTAAGGAGTCAGCCAGTGGCAGCCTGGCTATGAAGAGAACCATGATACTTTTGGGAAGGGGATCCTGCAGTCCGTATAGGTTTCCCAGCCATCTCTGGAAGAATCTAGAATCTGCACAGATATCCCCTACCCATGGTTGCTTTCCAACCTGAGAGACAAAAGAAATTGCTCATAGATAAACTTGTGCTGTTTCTAGAGCATGTTTATTCTCCTGAATGTTTTTCCATACGAAGAGATTATTTGCACCATTGTTTCTTGAGCACAGGAAGAAAAACAACTACATTGAAAACAAAACAAAACACCTTTTAATGCTATTTAGATAGCAGCTTCTTGGCATTTGTTCTTATTTTTCTAACTTTCCCCAAATAGATAGAAAATTAGCATGTTTAGGGCTATTAACATACTTATTCTTGTTCTTAGATACCCATAAAGTAAATCACTTATGCATCAGTCAATGCATTTTTATCACTTGTGTAACAAAGGGACAGACAGTGTTACCTGGTTGTTATTCTGTGATATAATAGTGCTACACAGTGTGCCATTTAGGTGACACTAAGGCCTTGACTACATTACACAGTTAAGTCAACTTAACTTGCGCCGATGCTGTAATTATACCGGAGTTGTATGTCTGCACTACGCCCCTTGTATTGGCGGAGCGCATCCAAAGTAGCAGCTGTTGCATGGACACAGAGAGCAGCGCATGGTGCGGAGGTATCCCACTTTTCAGCTGGCTGCAGGGTGTTTTGGGAGGGGTTTGCAATGCCCCAGGGAGGCAGGTTCAGCATCTCACGAAGCAGGTTTCTCAATCCCATCATTCCATGGGCATCCAGCTGCTTTTCAATTGCCCTGGTAACCTGCAAGCCAGCCATCTCTGTCACAGAGCATGGATCCTGCACTGCTCTTCAGTATTGTGCTGTGCATTATGACCACAGGGATATAAGAGGAGATCAACAGGGGGGCTATTCGCCTGAGGGGGCCCTGAAGGAGCATTTTAATAATGAGCCACAGTAATGTGTGGTGCTGTAGTGTGCTGAGCCTGACGTTGTTTGTCTGCACCATGCTATGAACCTTATGATTGCTGTGTGTGCCTGACTATAACAATGCACATGCACCTATTGCTATTGTCCAATGAATGTTATCAGCAGCCATTATGTGATGGAGAATAATAAAGATAAATTCAGTTTTCATAAGTAGATTTTTTTTTTTAATTCCACACCCATGCAAACATACTTTACCTCAGCATTACATAGGTATCTTTTAAAGGGGAGGGAACAGGGAGTTCACAAGCACATACACCAACAAGGCACTCACAGCTAGGGGTGTGTGTGTGTGTATGTGGGTGGGTGGGTGGCTGTCCATTGTGTTTAATCTCCTGCAGGGTGGAGTGCCTTGGGTACTGCTTCAGCCCTGGAAGATGCATGGAATGGGGGAGGGGAAGAGTGTAGGAAGGTTCTGAATTCTGGAATGCTTTTTCTTTTCTAATTAAGCTTTATATGATTGAAGAATGTTTCAGACAGAATTAAAACAAACCTCAAACACATGAATTTGTTTCAGATAGAGATTATTTACATTTTTATCTAATGAGGTGTTGTAATCCATGCAGTACCCTTCTCTCCCCCTCCCTCCTTACAGTCCTATATCAGGACATGTGCACCTATGCAAAGAGAAAGCAAAGGGGGAATAAATCCTTATGATTTCTCTGTAGCTACCTGCTCTGATGAATTCTGTTGTAAATAATATTTCAGTACTACCACTCCAATAGAGAGTTGAGGCAATAGATTCAAAAGGGTATATCAGAGCAAATGTAACTACAGGTGCAGTGGGAAGACAGAGATTCGTCAAACTGGAGGCACTGGCCCAGTTTTTTTCTGACACCTGGTTGCTTTTCAGACTCCTTCCTTCCTTCCTTCCTTTGAAAGAGGTGAGAGACCAAAGGATATCACTGTGCATCTGTGCTCATTGTGGAGGTAGAGACCCAAGTCATGTTGTCCAGATAACAAAAGTTCATTCCAATTCTGAATATGTGCAATGCAGTGGAAATACAGTATCTCTCCACATGACACCGACTCACTTTTAATAACACTGTACAGAGCCATGCAACACTGCAATTTATTTTAATGTAACATGTTTACTAAATTAAAGATATCTTGAAAACTCGATTTTGTTTTAATACAAAAACCTTCCTCAGGATAAGTAAATCTCTCTTCTTTAATGGATAATGTACAGTAGATGTACAAAAATTGTACCAATTTCCCACCCTCCATCAGTAATTAAACCTTGCACAGTTTACATCTATATGAAAAAGTGAATGCTAGTGGTATCCATTTTTACTTGTCCCAGGGGAAGTTTTAAATCTGTTTCGTTTTCTTTTCATTCTTCCTTAAAACCATGCCCTCTTTTCGCACAACCTGAGGCTAAGCACCCTGACCCCCAGCCTGACTGCTCCTCCCCATTCTCCCCGCATACCATGACCATGACCCTAGCCCCCTCCTTGTAGAAGCGGCTTGTCTGCAGCTCAACACCAGAATGACTATTTGCCTCTCTTGCCTTCTGCTATCCCTGTTGCAGCTTTTTTTTTTTTTAACATGGCGCTGCTGCGTGTCCCTTTCGCCGTCCTTCTCTTCCATGCCCCGAGCAAGTTCCCGCAGCTTGGAGTGGAGCTGTGCTTGCAAAGCATCCTCTCTCCACAGACTCAGCAGATCCACCACCACGCCCCAGGTACTCCAGGCAGGAGCATGTTTGTTGCATGGAGCCAGCT
The DNA here is from genome assembly GCA_037349315.1 of Chelydra serpentina. NCBI lineage: Eukaryota > Metazoa > Chordata > Testudines > Chelydridae > Chelydra > Chelydra serpentina. The sequence continues at coordinate 28,158,154 of JBAIAC010000048.1, forward strand.
ACTGCCCAGCTGAGCATGCCATGTGAGCTCGTCACACTGAGCAAACAGGAAGAGCAATTTCAAAACTTCCTGGGGCTTTAAAAGAGAGAGGTGCCTACCTGTGTAGCTGGCTGCAGGGCAGTGGAGTTCAAAACGGTGATCAGAGCAGTCTCAGTGAGCATTGTGGGATACCTCCTGGAGGCCACTTAGGACAACATAATCAATGCAGTGTGTACACTGACACTGTGTTGCTCTAACTATGTCACCCTAAGCTCTACACCTCTCATCAAGATGGTTTTGTTAGGTTAGTGTATCAGGCGAGTTAAAATGATGGGAGGAACATTGTAGTGCGTACATCTCCACGGTTAGGTCAATATAAGTTGCCTTATGTCGACTTAACTTTGTAAAGTAGACAAGCCCTAAGTGTGATCAGACATTCTGCAGTGTAATTCAGGATTCACATTTTTTCAAGGTGATATGGTGTTGCACCAATGTCTAAAAATAACTTAATTTGGGAATGACCCTTACTTTTAAAAAATTATCTTACATTAGGTGAATTAGACCTACCCTATTGTTCATTTTTCTTCTTGATTTCTGAATTGGTTTATCCAGATACAATAATCAGATCTGAGATTGAAAAGATCTGTTAGACACATTTTTTTGTCTTTCTTTTCTAGTGCACCAACCTCTTCTGTTGTTGTCCTTCATTTCATTTTCCTCTTCCTCCCCTGTAGCCTCTGACCTCTTCTTCTTTGACATGATGAAAGGGAAAGAGTGGTAATCTCCTGTCTGAATTCCATCTGCATCATTACCTTAGCCTGACTCTCCCAAGTAATACTTCTGTTACCCATCTAGTATAAAGAGTAGTACTGTTAGTGATCTCCTGCATTAATAAGCATGCCATCCTGTGTGATTGGGATAAAAATTGCATAAAGTTGAATTGAGACTGGGCACTAGTTTTATCCTGTTGCCTGAATTGAACCATGGTAGTGTAACTATATTTATGCTAACAATTGTTTTTTAGAGATAGCATATAAAGATTAAAACCTTAATTATAATAATTTTTAAAATGAATTAGCATTTACATAGCTAGTGAAAAATGAGATTTGGAAATACAAATAGAACCAGTAATAATTTTTAGAATATTAATATATTTGAACAACTATTCATCTCATCATTATTAGTAAAAGTTGTACCAATTTTATACTTGGTATGTATATTTTAATTATTTTCCCCTCTTCTTTTAACAGTGCTGTAATTTGTCGTTGAAGCCACATATTCAAAACAGTTTATACCATCAAACATTTTATATAGACTGATTCTATGTCTCATAAACTCTCTAAGCACCGTGAATTGAAACTACCAAACTACATGGAGTTTGCAAGCGACTAACACGTGGGTCAAATGGCATATTTTTCTGATAGTTAATAAGGAGCCATATCACCATTATGATGAACCGGGAGAAGTGGGTTAACCTCAGTCCTTCAGAATTTTCTCAGCTTCAGAAGTATGCAGAATGTAAGTACTTATTGTTTGAAATATTCTATGTAATTTCACTATGTTAATTCAACATTAAGTCTACTTCAAATTGAAATGTAATACAAAAGATTGTCCTGAGGCTGTATGTTGGCATGTTACATTTATATTCTATGGTGATTGAATTTTATTTATTTTTTATTCATTACCACGTAAGAGCTTGAATTAGACTTTGTTCCCAAAGATTTAGTTTCTAAGTAAATTATCTTTTTAGCATAGATGGCTTAAAAAGTTTTTTATGAACATATAGGGTTTTCAGTTTGGGAAGATCTACCTATACTGATAGTCCACAATCCTTTTGGCAGAGGTGTTTCATATCTGGAAGCCAATTTGCCTGCCATGTGGTGTTAAGTTTACTATTTCACTTCACAGGCATGTAGGATTTGTAAGGCCTGGTCCACACTGGGGTGGGGGGGTCGATCTAAGATACCCAACTTCAGCTACGTGAATAACGTAGCTGAAGTCGAATATCTTAGATCGATTTTTAAAAGTACTTACTGCGGTCCACACGGCAGCAGGCAGGCTCCCCCGTCGACTCAGCTTACTCCTCGCATGGAGCTGGAGTTCTGGTGTCGACGGGGAGCGCTTCTGGGATCGATTTATCGCGTCTAGATGAGACGCGATAAATCGAACCCAGAACATCGATCACTACCCGCCAAATCGGGTGGGTAGTGTGGATGTAGCCTAAGTGGTGTAAAGAGAGCATGCTCAGCCATCAGTGAAACAAGCATCTTGGCTTGTACTATTGCATTTGCTTCTGATGGACGCAGAGAAATATGGATGGATTTTAAAAGGAGCATATACAGCTTTTTACCAGGAGAACGGTTTCCAGTGTTGAGACACATGAAGATACAGTAGGGATCTGAAAGGGTTGAAAATAGGAATGTTCGTGACTCCTGTTGTTTTCAGTGGGATCTGTTTGCATGCGTTAGTGGGAAGACTAGGATTTTATAAAGTAAATTATTTTACCCAATCTGAGGTTGTGTGGAACAAAAGGATGTGTTATCTTCCCAACTGCTTTGTATCCATAATAAAAGTTCTCACACAGTAAAGATAATTTATTCAAGAGAGTATTGGGTCTGCCCGATATAACCCTTGGTTTGAAACTCTAACTGGAGAAAGTGTACTCACTGGATGATGACACTGGTAAGAACCTTTTTCAAATTGTGCTTGTAGCGGGGTGATCACCCCGCTCCGGCCCTGAAGGGATTAAAAGCAGCCCTGAAGAGGGCTGAGGCTGTGAAAGGCTGATTGGGAGAAGCAGCTACAGCTTAGGGTGACCAGATGTCCCGATTTTTGGGTCTTTTTCTTATATAGGCTCCTATTACCCCCACCCCCTGTCCCGATGTTTTCACATTTGCTGTCTGGTCACCCTACTACAGCTGTGTCCAGCTCAATTAGGGCCCAGCTGGCCCTTATAAGAGGGCTGTGGGCCAGCAGCTGGGGAGTCTCTCTCTAGCTGTAGAGAGAGAGAGGGTCTAGCTGCCTGAGACCAAGGTATCTAAGGTAGAGCAGGGCTGGGGGAAGGCAAGAGGAGCTGAGGAGCTCCAGCATGGTAAACCCCCAGGCTGTGGGTCTTGTTAAAGGCCCAAGAAGGTACTACTGGAGCAGTGCTGGGGCATAGATAGGGCAAGAGGAGCTGGGGAGCTCCAGCTCCCCAGGCTGCAGGCCTTGTGCGAGGCCTAAAATAGGTACTGGGGTTGCAAAAGTGCAGCCCAGGTTTAGGCAGAGGCAGCTGGTCCAAACACCCCTTGCCAATGATGAGTGGCCTTTACAGACTGCAGTCTGCCCCAGTGAGCGGGGGCTAGAGGATGACTGGCAGTAGTCACTGAGGCAAGGTGGGTTTAGAGGGTTGGGGGTTCCCCTCGGGAGGGGAGACCCAGAGTGTGGGGGTACTGCTGGGGCAGAACCCTGAGGTAAAGAGGCACCGGGGTCTGGGAGGGACACGGGGCCAGTGGCAAGCGAGACATCCAGCCAGCAGAAGGCGCTCCAAGGCTGGAAAACAGCTAATTCCCGGATGACCAGCAGGAGGCGCAACGCCAGTGAGTCAACTTCACTACAGGCTCAAGGCTTCTTAATTTAAAATGTGTAGCTTTATAAGAAACACTACTTTGACATCAGGTGCAACTTTTTTCACAGTATCTCACAACTCTGTCTAGGTTTGAACCATTTCACTCAGAATCCAACTACTGAGAATAATAAAACTAATTTTGAGGGGGGGAAAAAGGAGATATAAATATTTATGGCAGAATTAGATTACAGGATGTTTCCAGTGCACCCTAAATCTAAGTCTTATACCAAATACCACTCTCAGAAGGATAAAAATTGTAAAAGAACAGAGCTTTAAACAAGGTGTATGTTTTGTCTTATGGATTTAGCAGTTACTGAAGGAATAAGAACAGGAACACACACAAACATTTTGACAGTCTAGATGAGCTGGCGGATGTAATATTGTAACAGTAATAGGGGATGATACAATATGTATATTAAAGGCTTTTATTTCCATGATATGTAGTTAAAACTATGCTGACTGCCACAGTGAGACTGCTAGGGAATTGGTCAGCACACGAGTCAAATTAATAGTGTCAGAGCTACACACTTAGATCCACAATAATATCTGTACTATGAAAGGAAAACACATATTGGATACTGTAATATCTGCATAGGAACTGAAAAAGGGTTAAACAAGCCCCAGTTGTTTTTTTCAAACAGCATGTTAAACATTTTTATGAATAACATCATATTTTTATGAGATGCTATGTAGGAAAAATTATAAAATATATCAGTGATTATTTTGCCAGCCACAGACTATCACATTAGATTTACATTTACTGTTTTTTGCATTTAATTTGATGTATAAGATTAATTTTCTAAAATCTTAACTAAATTATGTTATGTATAATTTTAACTTTTCAGAAAACTCTTAACAGTTGTAGTAATTTGTAATTGAGAAAGATAACATTTACAGTTTTTATTTCAGTTAGTGCTGATGTGTATAGTATTCATTTTGGGCCTGATCCAAAGCCCATTGAGGTCAATGGATTTTGGATCAAGCCTTTAGTGATTGATTAGGACAGTCAGACCCTTTTACCAATCCTCACTGAGATCAGGCTAATGCTTCTACAGCAAAACAGTGTGAACAGGGATTTTTATTTCTGACTGAGTACAATACTATAAAATCATGCTTTAGATTATTTTAACTGCAGTGTGTTGGTATGACTGGCATGATACATCAAACCCTTTTAGATATTTGGTAATGTATTACATGTACCAGGAGATTGAAAGAAGCCTTTTAAGCACTTCAGCATTTCATTTTAATATCAGTTTTTAAATATTTTTTAAAATATAATTGAAATAAATTTTGACAGATTGAAAAAATCAAAACATTTCATTTCAAAATTGTTGAAACAAAACATTTAGATTTTTTTTAAACCTAAACAATTTGGTGAACTTGACATGAATTTGCAGAATGTTTCAGTTGATCTGAAATGCCTTTCTTACTGAGAAAAAGCTTTGAATGAAAAATTTCACCCAGATCTAGTTTACAGCTTGATCCTAGCTTTGTTAGAGGTGAGGACTGATAGCCCAGTGAATGTAACTTTTAGGTGCCCCTAGAACATTGGTGCCCCTAGGCATGTGCCTACTGTGCCTAATTGGAAATCTGGCCCTGTCTTCAGGGCACACTGCATGGCTGTGTGGAACACCCTGGAAGGCGTCGCGGGTGCTCTGGCGGGGGAGTGGGCTGGGGAGAGTTGCTGGTGCTTGGGGGGGTGATCCGGGGGGCACCATGGGTGCTCTGGGGGAGGGTGTTGGAGGGACTGGCAGGCCACCCTACCTGGCTCCTCGTGGCTCCCCCCTAGGCGGAGATGTGGACCCGCCCTAGGTGGTGGCATGGCCAAATGACTCTGCGTTCTGCCTCTGCTCCAAGCACCAGCGCTGCAGCTCCCATTGACTGGGAGCCATGGCTAATGACAGCTGAAGGGGCGGTGCCTACAGGCAGAGGCAGCGTGTGGAGCCATCTGCTAGGAGCTGAGGGAGGGACATTTCTCCGCTTCCAGGGAGCCCCACAAGGTAAGTGCCGCCCAGAGCCCTAACCCCCTCCTGTGCCCCAACCCCCAGTGCTGAGCCACATACCACACCCAAACTCCTGCTGCTCCTGGGGGAGGAGGGTGCAGTGGCCCGAGACTGTCCCAGCAGCGGCCGGTGCGGCTGGTCCAGGGGCTGCCGGAGCTGCTCAGCCACCTCTGTGACAAACTCGTAGCCTTAATCATACCTAATCTATTTACGAAAGCAGTGGCATTCAGAAAACTCCTAGAGAATAAAAGTGAATGGTACTTGGGTGCAGAACAGGAGGAATCATGGGAAGATTTAAAACAACTGATACAAGAACCAGTGTTCAAGTTCTATGCACCCTGAAGGCCTGTTAAAATCTCAGCAGATGCTTCACAGTCTGGGTTAGGTGCAATGATTTTACAGAAGCGTGAGGATTGTTGGTAACCAGTGGCATAAGCATCCAAATCACTGAGGCAGAAACCAGATATGCACAGATAGAGAAGGAGCTTTTAGGAATATTGTTTGCCTGATGAAATTTAATCAGTGTATTTATGGACAGCCAGTAAAAGTTGAAATGAACCACAAGCCCCTGATAGCGTTATTTAGTAAACTTCTAAATGACTGTACCTTAAGGATTCAAAGCATGATGATAAAGCTGCAAAAAGAAAAACTTTAGAGACAGAGATGCAAGTCTATGCAGATGTAATTATAAAGTTAATTCTCTTAGCTAACAGGAAACTGCAACAAATAAGAGATGAAACAGAGAAAGATGAATTGTTAGGACTCCTTAAAGAAGTGATAATTAAAGTGTGGCTTGAAGAAATAAGTAGTTGCTGTCCAAGTACAAGAGACTATTGGAATTGCAGACATGAACTTACTGTGATAGATTGGGTGATTTTTCAAGGGCAGTAAGGTTGTAATTCCAATGAGCCTCCGAAAAAAAATGCTACCGAAGATCCACGAGGGTCATTTAGGAATTGAGAAGTGCAAACAACAAGCACGATATATGCTGTATTGGCTGTGGATTGATCACAACATTGCTAATGTGGTTAGCAACTGCTTTTCCTGCTTGAAATACAAACCATGCCAACAGGCAGAGCCACTGAGACCTCATCCAGTTCCACAAAGGCCTTATGAATAACTGATTTATTTACCTGGCAATCAAAGGATTATTTAATAGTCCCAGATGATTATTTTTTGTATGCAGAAATTTGCACACTGCCTTCATGCTGGTGATCACTGACTTACTATTAGTATTGTGCAATCTTCTCCAGACATGGAATTTCAGATGAAGTCTTTAGTGATAATGGACTGCAATTTTCCAGTGCAGATTTTAGGCAATTTGCCATAGATTGGGATTTTCATCACAAAAGATCAAATCCAAATTACCCCCAATCAAATGGAATTGTGCAAAGGTCTATATGGACAATAAAGAACCTTGTGAAAAAGACTTTTGACAATGGGGGTGATCTGTATAAAGCGTAACTTGTTTACCGAAGTACACCCTGGGAGAATGGCTTTTTTCCAGCTCAGCTGTTAATGGGAAAAAGGATCAGATCTTATTTGTCAAGAACTGATATCTTGCTGAAATCTCATAACAATAAAAACATACAGAAGATGAAAATCAGAAGTGGAAGCAGAATTATTATTTTGACAAAAGGGCCTGTGATCTCCCATTTCTTAGCCCAGGTGATGAAGTGTGTCTGAGGAATCACACCTCTAATACTTTGGTCCAAAGAGGTACCATTAAAGAACAGCTGCATCCAAGATCTTACATACTCTAGACAGACCAGGGGGACACATTTTAATGTAATCAAAGGGATTTATGACTAATCCCAGAAAATTCCAACACTTTGACTCTGGCATTTCCCATCTGACTGATCCTTTATCATTGAGGCACAAAGGAGAAACTGTCAAAAACAAGAGAACCATTCAGATGCCAATGAAAGGTTGATACTGAGAAGATCAGAGCAGGAGATTGAGTCTTTCAGGATGTTTAGAAACTTGCTAACCTGCCTGGAGAAGGGGTATTTGAGGAAAGTGAGTGGTAAAGACTCACTCGAGAGTGATTTGCTGGTAACCTTTCCTCTCTAGGTAGTTGACAGATTGGGTTTAAAATCAAGGGCAGTGTTTCCATTGCCTAAAAGAGGAGTTTGGATCAGGCCTGTATTCTTGAAACTGCAAGGTCTGCACATGAAAATCTCTTATTGAAATTGGTGGATATTCTGTTTGCAGGATCAGGCCCCTAGTTCAAAAGGAGAGACCTTGCCTCCTTGAGTGTTTGTAAAGTGCCAGGTGCATGCGTGATGCTATATTATTAATAACAATAGCAGCCTGGATGGTTAGGGTAGTGAGAAATGTTAGTGAAGCTGGGGTGATGTAACTCTCTCCACTGTGATCACATCAGTATGTGCAGGACTAGTTTGGGGAGGGTCAATGCTCAATGGGACATATCATTTTTGTGAGCTAGGTATTAGAATCCCCATTTTCGGATGGGTGAGCTAGGGCTCCCATTGATGTCAATGGGAGATTTGTCATTTACTTAATTATCCTAAAATATGGCCCTTTGTTTAATTCCAGAAGCAGGATTAGAAAACAGTGCCTTGCTCTTAGGCTGATCTTACTCTCCTGAATCATGCAGCATGTCATGCTCCTGAGCTGCTCTCTTTGTGACCAAAGGGCATAGTGGCTACTCAGGCATCCAGCTGGGAGGGAGCTTGCTACCACCCTAGTTCCATCATTGGCAGCTGAGTCAGTGCTTCAAATTGGTCTAACAGTACTAAAAATAGCAAAGCCACAGGTCCTCAAATCCCAGCCCTGAATGGCTGTAGTGGGGGAGTATGAATAACCTAGAATCGGGGAAAATCACAGTGACAAACTTGTAGTCCTGGAGATTTGGTTTTCATAAATTTTGTATTTTCAAGGATATCTTTGCCAGGAACACTTTTTTAGAAACTTCCTTAAGAAAAAGAGACCGAGAGAAAGAGGAAACGAGTGCTGATACTTCTAGCTCTTCCAGATCAGGGGTTCTCTGGTTATGAGATTCACAGGCCTTAAATGCTGGCATTGTTTCTTACTGTGTCTCAGGGTATGTCTACACTGTGATAAAACACTCATGGCTTGCTCGTGTCAGCTGATTCGGGCTCGCAGGGCTCAGGCTGTGGAGCTATCAAATTTACAGTCTAGATGTTCGTGCTCAGGCTGGAGCCTGTGTGCTGGGACCCTCCTTCCTGAGTCCAAGATATAGCCCAAGCCCAAGTGCCTACACTGCAATTTTATAGCCCCAACAGCCAAAATCCCGCGAGCCTGATCCAGCTAAGCCGGGCCAGCTGCAGGTGTTTTATTGCAGGATAGACATATCCTCAGAATCCTGAAAGACAAAAGGTGTTTCCTCTTCCTTATTGAGGCTTGATCCATTAGCACAATGGACTCTTCCCATACCCTAGGCTGAGAGGGAATTTTGTCTGAACAGATGTGCTAAGAGAAAACCCAGAGAAACCTCTAGGACTTTGCCTAATACTGCAGCCAAGGTGTTGCAGCATCAAGTGATACTACCTTTGAACATAAATTGCTTTGGATGTTTAAAAAAAACCCCTAACCAACAGCTTATTAAAATTCTACAAAAGATTATTTGAGAACTAATTATGACTCTGTCATGTTTTTTATTTTCTCCTTATTTACCTTTTTTCCTATGGACATTTGCATGCAAGCAGGCCAAATCTTTCATTTCTTAAGAGTTCATCTGTTCCTGTTGCTCATTCCCAGGATACAGGGGGATAAATATAACTGATTTCTGTGGAATTGATTATGATGGCACAAACAAAGAATTATAACTTCAGTTCAGCAAGCTGAGAGGAAACAAACAAAAAATCCTGGAATTGTGTAATTATGGCAGAGTATCCGTGTTATTTATTTTTAAAGTTGTGAGCCCTCTTGGTTATGAAGAAATGCTTGAAAATGTATTCCACCCAAGTGTAACCAATACAGTCCTGTCTTCCCGAGTCAGCACACAACCTGAAACAATAGCTCTGAGAAGCGGGAGCTGCCTTATTTGGCTCTAGAAGATGTTTACTCCAGGGTCCACTGACTGGAGGGCCCATCAACATCACCTGAGCAGAGGAATGTGTGTGGCAGGAGGATAGGAGTGCAGAAATCTTGGCCAACCCACTCAACAGATATATCCTGCTGCTGAGTGGACCCTTCTGCTGCTACTCCTGTCTCTCAAGAAGTGGGTAAAGCTCCCATCCCTGCTGCTCCTGAGGGGAATTGTTGCTGTTCTGTGTGGGGAGAAGGAGGCCCTATGCTGTTTCTGTGCCTCTGTGATGGGGCGTGGGTGCAGCAGGGCTGCATGATGGAGCCCGCATATCAAGGTGGTCCAAAGGCCCTGGATTGCCTTATTCTGGCTATGCTTTCTGCTAATAAAGATACCATTGTTCACATTCAATTTATGACTTATTCATTTAAATAACAGTTTGAGTCATATTTTTAACATGTTCATGGTTATATGCATTTTCATTGTTTTTGAAATACTGAAAATATATTGCTCATTGTGTTGCTTTGGAAGAGTTTTATTGGTACATTAAGGAGTACCACTATGTAGTTCTGTTGGCAGCACTGCAAATTTTATTGGCTGTTTTGGGACATTATTGATTGTATACAGAAAGACACTGCACTGTGGTATATAATTTGTTTCTTAGTAAAGCAGTTTGGAATATACTGCCATTAAATGCCAATATTGTATAATATAGTACTGTTTTATATGGTTAACAAAAGAATAAGTTTCATTTTTGCTTAAAGATCAGATCACTTCATATGGAACCTTGAATATATTGAAACCAAATAATGTTTCAAAACTATTGTTGCTTGATAAAGGTGCCATATCTTGGATTGAATGTAATTGTGATGGTAGCTATTGATAATGGATTTACTTTGAAAAATGTAATAGGTCAGGATGCACTAACTGGCCTATTCAGAGATAACGTAGTTTCACCCAGAAAGACGTATTGAATAGCCTTGGAATTCTGAGACTTTGCTTGTCTGAAATTAAGTTATTCTTTTTTTTAATTAATTGAATATTATATGAAATTGATAGTGGACACCTCCTGCCTTTAGTTTCTCTTTTATATCATTGGGTTTTCACAGTGGTAAGGACAGAATTTGGCTTCCTTTCTTTTATCAGAATATTAGTTAATAGCTAATATTTTTGGCATATCAGTGTTGTCATGGTTGCTTGGAAGGAAGCACTATGTATCCTTAAGTAAGGGAAGCTCAAATGAATGAAGGGAAAACAGTAGTGATAGTTTGGAGTGTCACAAGAGGAGGATGGGGACTTGAGATAGTGCATGATTTAAGTTAACCATGTGCTTAAGTGCTTCCCTGTATAAAAGCCAGTATTTGAAAAATGAGAGGACAGGGAGCATGCAAGTAGCTGGGAAATTATTTAAATGACACTAACGAGGATGAGAGAGGGTTGAATAGGTAATGAAAGGGGTCGGGGCGTTATGGACCATGATGTAGGTGGTTTAGCCTAGTGATCAGAGCAGGAGTCAGGTCCAGTGGGCGGAGCAGTCATGTAGCTTGAAGAACAAAGCCAAGGGTCAGTGCCAGAGTTAACTGCCGATTTACCAGAGCCAGGAATCAAAGCTGGGTCAGATACCAAATGCCAGAGCCAAGGGTCAAGCAGGGCCGGCCCTGAACCCCCTCCCCCAGCTAACAACGCCCCCCTCCCCAGCGAGCCCTCCCACCCTCGGGAGCTGAGCGGGGTGCCAGCCCTGGGGTCAAGCCAGAGTCAGAAGTCAGAGCCAGGACTATTAACTGATGACTGAAGCAAGATGTAAGGGAAGGAGCTGGAGGAGAGGCAAGGAGCAAGCACAGAGCAGGAGCATGGTGGGATCAGGAGTGAAGGCTGGGTTGAGACGGGAGTAGAGCAGGAACAGTGTTGAGTTCAGGCAGAAGCAGAATCCAGTGCAAGAGGAAATCACCTGGTTGCTCAGACAAGTTCCTGTGTCTCCTTCTGGCTTAACTAGTGAGGTTGGGCCAGTTCCTGTGGGTGGTGCCTTGGCTCAGGCTGTAGTCCTACTAGTTTCTTGGTCCACCAGGCTTTACCAGACATTAGATGGAGGCCAGGATATGATGGCTGTCCAGGAACTCTCAGGCCTGGGTTCAGGACCTGGGACATCACAGGAAACAAAGACCAGAGTAGTTAAGGGAGTTAAAATATCTGTGCCTGATTCACCACTGCATTAGTCCAGTTTTATGCCAGTGGTTGCAAATAGATATTGGAAGTGCAATCATGAGCCGCAATAAGGGAAGAAAAATATTGCTATTTTGTAAGAAAAATGGAAGAGTTGGAAGAGGAAAGGGGACGTGTGTACTGGAGCAGTGGTGCCCCACTGGTAATCTAAGCACAAGGTTGTGTGGACCAAACAGATTCTACATATTTTAATAAGATTTAAAGTCACCTGTGTCGATTTATATTTTAAGTTCAGCTTGTTTTGTATTTATTTAGATAAAAACAACCTGTGTATAGTATTGTCTATTTAAAAACAAATAAACAAATTAGTGCATAAAACATGTATCAGAATGATAGAAAACAGGAAAAAAAAACATTAATGAATCTGCTGTTAGTTGTGTTGAAGCAGGCTGAGGGCCTTATGAAATGCTCTGGTGGGCTGTGTATGGGCCATAGGTTGGGCTCCCCTGTACTGGAGGGAGTCACCATGGTCCTTGGAGTTTCTCCAAAGAGCTTTAACAGTAAGGGAGCAGAGGCCAAGGAAGTGGATTGAAGCATGAACCATGGTTCATGGGATGAACTGAGTGGTAAGAAAGCAAATAAAAAATCGATATTAAATAAGGAAAAACAAAGGGAAGAAGGACCGAAAGCAAGGATATCACTCTTCAGAAAATATGAAAATGGCTTCATATTGAATTTAAAAGGGTTGGCAGACCTCAAGACTCATGGGTGCCTGGTAAATTTACAGCTCCAATATTAAATTAGTTACTGGAGAAGTCAGGAAGCGGAGAGAGATCAGACCTCAGAATGAAATGAGTTTAGAAAAAAATAGAATAGTGTTTAGCTAAAGCTCATAACACTTCATTAAAAGCAAAAAAAATTCTGAATTAACATTTGTATACAATGAATAGTAAACATTTTGTATGAAACAAAATGACTGTGACAAAGAGGGGGATCAGATGAAAGGAATCCAAAGGACATCTATTGAACAGAAGAAAACTGTAGAGATAGGGTAATCTTTCTCTTCCACTGATGATGAAGCATCTCTACAAGAGCTATTGCATTTTCTGTGGAAGTCCCCTGTAAATCTTCTGCAAGTGTATAAAAGAAATTTCATACTGAAAAGCTGTTAACTAAGTAAGGCAATCAACATTATTTTAATTAGCAATTAGCTAGTAGTTGTGGTAAAAGAATGATGACTTGCTTCTAACTTCATGGCTTTATCATAAATGTAGAGTCTTGTGTGCCTACCCTATGAATTTTGCATGAAGCTAGACTTGCTGAATCTTGTCATGTTGCTGCTTAAATCCAAGCTCAGTACTTCATCTTTTAATCTGAAGAAATGGTCAAGCACATGTTCTTTCTAAAATACGATATTACCAAACAGGATTGCAATCACACTGCTATGCCCTTTTAAATAATAAATGCTTTAAAATAATGTTGCAGTTTTGATATAGACCCTTAAAAGAATGGCATTTGTAATATGTTGTCACTTCTTCCCTTATGCGCTCCAATACTTTCCAACCAATTCATACAGGTCCTGATTAAGCAAAACAGTTAAGCACATGATTAAAATTAAGCACTTTTCGAAGTGTTTTGCTGAATATGGATGGTCATAAGTATGTACTTTAAAGTTAAACATGCACTTATGTTCTTTGCTGAATTGGTCTCAAAGTCTCTATCAGGGACTTTCAGGGTAGGAGTTGATTTTATGGTACTCCCACAAGACCTGTAGGTACAATGAGTGATTTACAGGAGGGATGCTGATTTTTCTTTTAGATTGTAAACTCCTCAGACCAGGTGCTGCCTTTGTACTGTATATCTTGCAGCACTGAACATATAGTGGGTGCTAACCACGCATGTGGTGCAATTAATAAGCAGCTCCAATTGCCTTTGCCACGAATAACCCAAGTTATCCTGTTTCTCATCCATCTCAACTCTCCTGCTATCCCTTTACTCAGGAGCCCAACAAGACCCTGGGTTGCTCTAATTTTCCCTCTTCTCCCTTCACACTACATCATTTGTCTCATCTACCCACAACACCTGTGATACCTGTATCAACTATGTGTAACTTACAAAAAACAACACTCCAACTGTCAAAACAAGTTAGCAAACAGAACCTTACCTTTCCTTCCGGACACACATCTGAATTACCTTTCAAATATTCCAGGCATGAAAATGTAAACTGTTGCTCAGGATCTGCCTTAACATCAAAGCTACATGTAATTCTGCATAATTAGGCACGATTCAATGTAATCACATGCCTCAATTATTTTTTTTCCTGGAAACTGGTAATACACCTTTTGTATTACAGAAAGTCTTTATTTTGGGGCTGAGTCAGACCTCTTCGAGTTGTACGTCACCTCTAGTAGGTTAAAGCTGGACAAATTACTCAAAATGACTGTGTTGAATTAAATTGATGAGCCTAATAAATAAGGAAACTGGACATCTATGTTTCTTCAGTAGATTACACACTGTGTGCATTTCGGTTTTCCAGCATGAAAGGAGAACCACATATTGTGCCAAAGCCCTTGGCTTTAACCTGAAAATACCTAACTCTTCTTTATAAACCAAGGCTAGTTTTGAATGCTGTTGTCTGTAGACAACTTAAATCTCCAGTTTGACTGTTCCCATTTTTAATTGTATGGATTTAATTTATTGTCATTGGAACGGGTTATACAGTAACTCGCTTAATGGTGTAGTTATGTTCCCGAAAAATGCTACTTTAAGCGAAATGTTAAGCTAATCCATTTTCCCCATAAGAATTAATGTAAATGGGGGAGGTTAGGTTCCAGGGAAATTTTTTTTGCCAGACAAAAGTCCCTCTCTCTCTACATATACACAGTATAAGTTTTAAACAAACAATTTAATACTGTACACAGCAATGATGATTGTGAAGCTTGGTTGAGGTGGTGGAGTCAGAGGGTGGAAGAGGGTGGGATATTTCCCAGGGAATGCCTTACTGCTAAATGATGAACTAGCACTCAGCTGAGCCCCCAAGGGTTAACAGGTTGTTAATGTAGCCTCACACTCTATAAGGCAGCACCAATGGAGGGAGGAGACACAGCATGGCAGTGGCTGCAAACATTCCCCGTGGAAACTGAATGTGATGATGAACCCCCCCATCCCACCGGAGCGCACCACTTCCTCCACTTTCCAAAGTGCTGGGGTGTGCGTGTGTGTGTGAGACAAACACACACACCATGTGTGTGAGTGAGAGAGAGAGACAGACACACTGTGTGAGAGAGTGAGACAGAGACATACACCGTGTGCATGTGTGAGAGAGAGACGCGCACATTGCCCCTTTAAGTACGCTGACCCCACTCTAAGTACACTGCCTTTTTAAATAGATCAGCAAATTGAGACAGCAGCTGCTGCCAGCAAGCTCCCCGCGTCCTGAGCCCTGTCGTGTCCCCTCCCTGCTCTGTGGAGATGGGGTACAGGAGCAGGGGAAGGGGGTCACCCTGACATCAGCACTCTTCTTCCTCCCCATCTCCTGTACAGCAAGCAGGAGGCTCCCAGGAGCAGCTCCAAGGCAGAGGGCAGGAGCAGCACATGGCAGTGAGGGAAAGGACATCTGAATTGCCCGGAAATTGATAGCCTGCTGGGCGGCTGCCACACAGGGAACTTAGAGGAGTTAATGGGGGGCTGCCGGTCCACCCTGGTTCCAAGTCCCCACCAGCTAGCTCCAACAGGCTGCTCTTTCTGCAAGCAGTGAACAAAGCAGGTGGCTGTCAAACAACATTATAAGGGAGCATTACGCAACTTTAAACGAGCATTTTCCCTAATTGATCAGCAACATAACAACGTTAACCGGGTTGACTTTAAGTGAGGAGTTACTGTATTTTGAACTGAGATTGTGTTATATCCCCCTTCCTGAAAAACAAGATGCTGATCAGGTCTGATTTGCATCACCTCACTGGCATGCCCAATGGAAGGCTGAAAGTGAATACCTTATGTAATGGTTAATGTCCCTAGTGGCAGTTACGGCCAACACTGAGCATTGGGGAGAGCAATAATAATGTGTGTTCCCTGAGGGTAACCATAATTGCCATTTGGCGGCACTAACAAAGAAACTAAAGTGGGAGGCCTGTATTTACTTACCAATTTCCATTGGGTGTGAATTATAGTATGGGGTGCTATTAGTTAAGCAAGGCAGGGAGAGCACTTAGCAAAGTAGTGGTCTGGAAAAGCAAATAATCTATTTAATTTATTTCTTATCCCATTCAGTAGATTTCACCAGGCAGCTAAGATGGCTATCTAATTTTCATTTTCAGCCTTAGGTTTTATATACTGATCAGTCTTAGTGTAACCGAGTATCTCTCTCTCTCTCTGTATAACTATTCAGACTCAAAGCAGAATGTTTTGGACAATGAGAATGAATGGAGTTTTTGAATGAAAAGGTTCTGGAAGGTCCCATGGCATGTTGGAATAGTAGTTTAGGAGTAGGAGATGTGTAAGTAGGAAGGATAGTTGAGAAAAACAGTGGGATTTGGGATTGAGCAGATGACAAGAGGCAGGAGGAAGGAGAGGGAAGGCTAGGAGGAAACAGGGTAATGTGTGCAAGTCATGGATTTGTGAGTGAGTTGAAAGAAGGAAGAGACTAAAAGGGGGAGGCAGCAGAACCAGGGAGGAAGCCAAAGCAGCAGGGCTGGCCTTACCATGAGGCGAACTGAGGCGGCCGCCTCAGGTGCAAGACTGTGTGTGGGGGGGTGCCACTAGGACCAAGAGTGTAGAAAATTGTCTGCTGCTGGTGCGTATGTATTCTCTCTGCTCTAGTTGCACAGAGATGGTGGAGTGCTGTGCTGGAGGAAGGAGGATACAAGAGACATAAGAGGCAGGCAGGAGAAAAGGTGAGAGGGAATAACAGAAAGCAGCAGCTGCAGGGAAAGAGAGGAGGAGGAGGACCCTCTTATGTACCTCTCTAGCACACCCAGGAGCCTAGACTGATTAACACCAGCTTCTCAGGGAGCTTCCCTGAATCCACTTGAGGAGAACAGGCAGTCAACTGAAGTAGAAGAAGCCAGTTAGGCCCTAAAGACGCTGATATCTTTCCTCACTCAAGCCCTGCTACCAGCTGGCTTATTTGTCCCCCTCAACTGACTGTTGAGAGCCACTGTAGCTGGCACAAAACAGCAGTCATGAGTGAAAGAAGAAAATGCCTCTCTGGGGCAGCATTCAGAAAAAGAAAGAAAGCAAAGGAAGCTTTTCTATCTAAGCAGGAAGGAGCTCTCCTGAGATACATAGACACAAATGTTCACGGTGAGCCTTCTGGCCCCAGTGAGGATGTGAGTGGTGAGGAGATGCCTGATCTTCCAGTTAGAGTGCAGGTGACCTAGCAGCTACTGCAGCATCCATATCTCCATCTCAAATGGATGTAACCATGCAAATTCCTGAAGAAAAGTGTATATCAGAGAAGAGTGTGGTGGAGGCGCAAGAAAACCGCAGGACTGGGGACCCACTTGAGCAGTAGCCTGAGGGACTTCCTGTACTGCATGGGCCACAGCAAGTGAAAAACTTCATGTTCCCCAAAGACCATGAAAATAAAAGTTTCTATCCAACACATTACTTGCGTGAAATCCCCAATGGTGACAAAGTGGAGAGGCCATGGCTTATGTACTCAAAAAACCAGAATGCTGCATACTGTTTTTGTTGCAAACTCTTCCAGTCTAATGTTCCAGCCACATTGGGTTCTACAGGAACAAAGGACTGTAAAAATCTGGCTAGAAATCTGGCATGCCATGAGAAGGCAGCAAAGCACCAGATAGCATTCCATAGGTGGAAAGCGCTTGAGATGAAACTAAGGTTAAAGGCCACCATAGATGATCAGCATCAAGAGAAGATTACATCAGAGTCTCTTTATTGGCAAAATGTTCTGAAAAGGCTCATTACCACTGTGAGAATGCTTGCTACCCAAAACCTAGCACTGCGTGAAACTTCAGATCAGCTGTATGTGCCAAACAATGGGAACTTCCTTAAAATTGTGAAGCTGATGGCTGAGTTTGATGCTGTACTCCAGGAGCATCTAATAAAAGTCACCACCCAAAAAATGTACACACCCCACTACCTTGGCAAAACAATTCAAAATGAGATCATACAGTTACTGGCAACAAAAGTCAAACAGAAGATTGTGGCAGATCTGAAGTCAGCAAGATATTTCTCTGTTATTTTGGACTGCGCACCTGACATCAGCCATACGGAACAAATGACTTTAAAGGTGTGTTTTGTAACAACAGAACCTAGTGAAAATGTCCTTGCAATGGTGACTGTCAGAGCATTTTCTAGAATGTATTGACATTGATGATACTACAGGAGCTGGTATGACAAATGTGCTTCTTAAAAAGCTGGAAGATACAGGAATTGCGATAGCTGACATGAGAGGTCAGGGCTATGATAATGGTGCCAACGTGAGAGGAAAGAACAGAGGAGTGCAGACACAGATCCGAGAGTTAAACCCTCGAGCTTTTTTGGTCCCATACAGTTCTCATTCATTGAACTTGGTGGTCAGTGATGCAGCATCAGCTTCTATAGTGAGACTGCTGAATTTTTTAATGTAATTCAAAGCATCTAGGTATTTTTCTCTGCATCAACTCATGGATGGCAAATTTTGAAGCAACATCTGGGAACATCCTCCCTGACACTGAAACCACCGAGTACCACACGATAGGTTTTACTGCCTCCACTCAACTTTTCTATCAAACACTAAATTGGGAAGATAGATGATGCTATAGTTGCCATTATGGAGGATAATGCTATGACCAGAACTGTTCATGGGAGGACAGTGGCAGAGGGAAATGGAATCACCAGAAACATACATAACTTCAAATTTCTGTGTGGCTTAGTGTTGTGACATGACATACTGTTTGAAATAAATGTTGTAAGCAAGAAACTCCAAGGTGTTGACCTTGACCTTGCACAGACAATCCAGGAAGTTTTTGGAAAGTGTAGGGGACAATTTCCTGGTGCAAGTGCTGGAGGAGCCAACTAGGGGAAAAGCTCTTCTTGACCTGCTGCTCACAAACAGGGAAGAAATAGTAGAGGAAGCAATAGTGGATGGGAACCTGGGAGGCAGTGACTATGAGATGGTAGAGTTCAGGATCCTGACACAAGGAAGAAACGAGAGCAGTAGAACAGAGACCCTGGACTTCAGAAAAGCAGACTTCGACTCCCTCAGGGAACTGATGGGCAAGGTCCCCTGGGAGAATAACATGAGGGGGAAAGGAGTCGAGGTAAGCTGGCTGTATTTTAAAGAATCCTTATTGAGGTTGCAGGAACAAACAATCCCGATGTGTAGGAAGAAAAGTAAATATGGCAGGCGACCAGCTTGGCTTAACAGTGAAATCCTTGCTCGTCTTAAACACAAAAAAGCAGCTTACAAGAAGTGGAAGATTGGACTAATGACCAGGGAGGAGTATAAAAGTATTGCTCAGGCATGCAGGAGTGAAATTAGGAAGGCCAAATCACACTTGGAGTTGCAGCTAGCTGGAGATGTTAGGAGTAACAAGAAGGGTTTCTTCAGGTATGTTAGCAACAAGAAGAAAGTCAAGGAAAGTGTGGGCCCCTTGCTGAATGAGGGAGGGAACCTAGTGACAGAGGATGTGGAGAAAGCTAGTGTACTCAATGCTTTTTTTGCCTCTGTCTTCACAGACAAGGTCAGCTCCCAGACAGCTGCACTCTGCAGCACGTTATGGGGAGGAGGTGACCAGCCCTCTGTGGAGAAAGAAATAGTTCAGGACTATTTAGAAAAGCTTGACAAGCACAAGTCCATGGGGCCGGATGCACTGTATCCAAGGGTGCTAAAGGAGTTAGCCGATGAGATTGCAGAGCCATTGGCCATTACCTTTGACAAATCATGGCAATCGGGGGAGGTCCCGGATGACTGGAAAAAAGCTAATGTAGTGCCCATCTTTAAAAAAGGGAAGAAGGAAGATCCGGGGAAAGACAGGCCAGTGAGTCTCACCTCAGTCCCTGGAAAAATCATGGAACAGGTCCTCAAGGAATCAATTCTGAACCACTTAAAGGAGGGGAAAATGATCAGGAACAGTCAGCATGGATTCACCAAGGGCAAGTCATGCCTGACTAACCTAATTGCCTTCTATGATGAGATAACCGGCTCTGTGGATGAGGGGAAAGCAATGGATGTGCTATTTCTTGACTTTAGCAAAGCTTTTGATACAGTCTCCCATAGTATTCTTGCCAGCAAGTTAAAGAAGTATGGTCTGGATGAATGGACGGTAAGGTGGATAGAAAACTGGCTAGATGGTCGTGCTCAACGTGTACTGATCAATGGTTCCATGTCTAGTTGGCAGCCGGTATCAAGTGGAGTGCCCCAAGGGTCGGTGCTGGGACCGGTTTTTTTCAATACCTTCATCAACGATCTGGAGGATGGTGTGGACTGCACCCTTAGCAAGTTTGCAGATGACACTAAACTGGGAGGAGTGATTGATACGCTGGAGGGTAGGGATAGGATACAGAGGGACCTAGACAAATTAGAGGATTGGGCCAAAAGAAATCTGATGAGGTTCAACAAGGACAAGTGCAGAGTCCTGCACTTAGGACGGAAGAATCCCATGCACTGCTACAGACTAGGGACCGAATGGCTGGGCAGCAGTTCTGCAGAAAAGGACCTAGGGGTTACGGTGGACGAAAAGCTGAATATGAGTCAACAGTGTGCCCTTGTTGCCAAGAAGGCTAATGGCATTTTGGGTTGTATAAGTAGGGGAATTTCCAGCAGATTGAGGGACGTGATTATTCCCCTCTATTCGGCACTGGTGAGGCCTCATTTGGAGTACTGTGTCCAGTTTTGGGCCCCACACTACAAGAAGGATGTGGATAAATTGGAAAGAGTCCAGCGGAGGGCAACAAAAATGATTAGGGGGCTGGAGCACATGACTTATGAGGAGAGGCTGAGGGAACTGGGATTGTTTAGCCTGCAGAAGAGAAGAATGAGGGGGGATTTGATAGCTGCTTTCAGCTACCTGAAAGGGGGTTCCAAAGAGGATGGATCTAGACTGTTCTCAGTGGTAGAAGATGACAGAACAAGGAGTAATGGTCGCAAGTTGCAGAGGGGGAGGTTTAGGTTGGATATTAGGAAAAACGTTTTCACTAGTAGGGTGGTGAAGCACTGGAATGGGTTACCTAGGGAGGTGGTGGAATCTCCTTCCTTAGAGGTTTTTAAGGTCAGGCTTGACAAAGCCCTGGCTGGGATGATTTAGTTGGGTTTGGTCCTGCTTTGAGCAGGGGGTTGGACTAGATGGCCTCCTGAGGTCCCTTCCAACCCTGAGACTCTATGATATATCTGGAGCAATGGAACAACTGGACAAAGCAAAGTCATACCTACAGTCTTACCGGTCAGATGAGGGATTTCAAAAAGTTCTGAAGAGTGCACAGTAGTTGGCATAGGAACTTCACACTGAAGCTATTTTCCTACCCATTCAAAATACAAGAGTCACTGAAGAAGAAGAGATTTTGATTTCGAGGCATGGGATAATCCCATAAGAGACCCCAAACAACAATTCAAAGTTGAATTCTTTAACCAGGTGCTAGATTGTGCAATACCGTCAGTTGAACGTTTCTTGCAGCTCAAGGAATACAGCAGTATATCTGGGATGTTGTATGATATTCCAAAACTCCTCACTATACCTGAAGAAGACCTACACCAGCAATGCAGGGCACTAGAGACAGCGTTAACGCATGATGACATGCGCGATATTGATGCAAGTGATTTAGGTGATGAACTGAAAGCCCTTTCAAGACACATTTCAGCAGGATCAACTCCAAAGGCTGTTCTGGAATATATGTGCACAAATAAGGTGATCGCCCTCTTTCGAAATGCTTTTGTTGCTCTGCGCATACTTCTAACGCTTCCTGTAACAGTTGCCAGTGGAGAATGCAGCTTCTCCAAGCTGAAGTTAATAAAAACACATCTATGCTCCACAATGACACAGGAGAGGTTGGTCAGCCTTGCAACCATCTCTATAGAGCATGAGCTGGCCCAGACTGTGGACCTTCAGGAAGCAGTTCAAATCTTTGCAACCAAGAAGGCACGGAAAGCACCACTTTGATTATTCAAACAGATAAAAATGCCAGTGTTTACTATGCAGACAAGAAAAGTTACATTTGAGCTCCCTGCGTCAGGTGCCAAAATGTTATGGGCCGGCCCTGGAGAGCAGAGTTAGGGCAGAAAGAGACAAACAGCTTGAGAAATGCACCTGGTTGCTTGCTGAGACCACATTATTGTCCAGTGAATGTATTTGTTTTGCTGCATGCAAATTAGCCCAAAATCATCTGCAGGCTCCCAAAATACCTGACTGGCATTGAATTCTAAAGAGATGAATAGTAATTCAGTTCTTAATTCTTATGAAGGGATCACTCCCCCACAAGACACAACTGGCTGAATCAGAATTCTTCCTCTTAATTTTCCAGCTTTTACATGACTAAGAACAGCCCATATGGAGCATGATGAGTCATCTTTGCGATTAAGGCATGCATGTGACAGCATCTGTATTATACTAACCAGGTGAGCCAGTCTTTTATCTAAGCAAAAGGGGCCAGAAAACTGCCAAGAAAAGGATCATCACATACTTGTAAGTTGTATGGTGCAATAAGGGATAAAAATAGAGGACTTCAGTAATATAGTCTTATTCTATATATAGGTACTTACTGAAATACTAAGGCCAAACTTAAGTGCCTATCATTAGGGACCCCCCAAAAAGACCTAATTGTAAGAAATGAGGAACACTCAGGGAGCTCTTGCTGACTTAAGTGGGAACATTAGGCACCCATGTTGAGAATCTTGGCCTAAGAACATAGTTGTGGGATCGATTTTGCTGGGATAAACATAGGTGAACCCCTGCACCAACCTGGAGCCCCATTAATTCCAGTGGAATTCCACTTGGGTACAGGGTTACATGTGTTCATGTTTCATTGCAGGATCCAAGATTGATTTGCAGATAATAGTTACACATTGTAAAATAAATACATTTTTGTATTAATATCCTCCATTGTGATATCTTAATTGTTTACTGACCCTTAGATGTAACATAAAAGATAGCTAAAACATTTAGGCAGAGATTTCCAAAGCTGCCTTATGGAATTTGGGTGCCCAACGAAATTTGAATGAGATTTCAATGTTCAAATTCATTAAGCAGCTTTGAATGTCAGCCTTTAAACCTATATTTAAAATTGAGGTTACCTTCCTCGCTATGCCATTTATGTGTTTACTTTGACCTTTCGGATGATCATTTTATTTCTTTTAAAATTAGTTCTCAGAAGAAACAGGGTTGTGGGGTTTTTTTGTTTTTGTTTTTATTTTTTTGTGAGGTAATGTATGAGGTAGACGCATTCACCTCTTTGCTATTTGTGAATGACCACAGACTTGAGATATTTTGACAAGGTTCTGGCATATCTCTTAACAGTACAGCTAAAGGGTTGGGGATGACATTACTTTCAGCACAGTGGATCTGCATGACATATGATATGCCAAAGCCTTGACAGCATGAACATTGCGAGCAAGTAAATGATTTACTCTGTCAGTTCTAATGCACATATTCTCAAATGTATCTTGTGTCTGAGTGCAATCAACATATTAAAAATGCATTACTCTAGTGCCGGAATAAGGTATGGATGTGGCTATGGATTTACTCTTGGGGGAATTCTGTGCCACTGCACGTGAGCAGAAGTCATGTCCCCCACAGATTTCTTTGCTTCCCCGCAGAAAAATGGCTTTCTGACAGGGAAGCAAAGAGAAGCTGCAAGAGTGGTCATGCACCACTCCCTAGTGGAGCAGGTACATTGTTTCAGCCACCTGGAGCAGCCGGCGAAGAAGTAAATCACTGCAGGACACCCCAGCCAGTGGCTCCTACCCTGAGCCAGGATCAGCTGCTAGTCCTGGCTGGGCTGGAGGCAGGAGAGGATGGGACTTCCTCTTCCCCTGCAAGGAGTGGCTGCGGCTGTGTCAGACCCACCTCCAGAAACCTCCCCCAGCTGCAGGAAGCTCAGCATTCTCCCCTGCTTCCTGCCCCCATTGCTCCTCAACTGTAGGGGGAGGGGTCACTGTGCGGGTAGCTGCTCCCCCCGTCCACCCAACCCCGGTGCATCCAGACCTCCCGGACCCAGACACCCCTATCAAGCCTCACCCAGTACATTCCCAACCCCCTTAGCCCTCCATACCCGAACCCCACCCCACTGAATCTCTACCCCTGTATCTGGAGCCCCCCTGCACCCAGACCTCCTGCCTCCAGACCCCCACCCTTGTACCCCCACTGAACTCCCTGCACTCAAACCCCCACCTGATGCCCCAACCTCTGCACCACACTGAGCCCACACATCCCGACCCCCATGCCACTGACCCCCAACTAGTTGCACCCATATCCTCACCTCACCAAGCCCCACTCCCCCAGCGCCCAGACCCCCCACCCCGGCTGAGACCCCCTACATCCAGACTCCTCCGCTGATCCCCAATCATCTTCACCTGGAAGTCCCTGCAGAGTCTCATTGCCCCTGCACCTGGAACCCCCCAACGAGCCTCAGTGAATCCAGATCCCCCCATATCTAGACCCCCCCCCTCCCGCTGAGCTGCCTGCACCTAGATTGTCCCACGCAGAATCCTCACCCCACACTGAGTCCTTCCTCACTTGGAAGTGAGCCTGGTTGAACCTGCCTGCCCCACACCTGGTGTGCCTGGCGCAGAGGGGCAGGGCCCCCAGGGTGTTTCTTACAAAGGGCCCAGGCCTTCAGCTGTGTCAGGGTCAGGTGCAGCCTCACCGCTGAGTCCGGGGCTGGGGGGCCTGCAGAGTGATCTCCCACCTTTGTGCAGCCAGTGGTCTGTGCTGCCCACTGTCATGCTGAAGCCTCTGCATTTATTGATTGACAATAAATATTGATAATAAAACTTGCAGAATTTTAAAATATTGTGTGCAGAATTTTTAATTTTTTGGTGCAGAATGCTCTCAGGAGTATGGATTATATACATGCCATACAACGAAGAATTATAGGGGGCACAGTAGTGACCTCCATAAAGTCGTATAAGAGTTTTCATTCTATCCCCCTCTATTGTAAATATTCAAAAACACTTTCACTTTTTTGGCTGAAATTAATCTGGCTTGGTCTCTGTCCAAAAGTTAATGTGTTTGGGGAAGGTTTTAATAAAAATGGTTCAACTGTTTTGGCGTACAAGGTGCATGGGGAAAAATACACTTTCCCTATAAAAAACATTGAGCTGAAATGTCGTTGAAAGTTAGCATCTTGCAGCAGTGCTGAACAGATTGCATGATCAAGCTCATGTAGGCCATCTACATTAACCACTTAAACCTCATCTGATAAATAGCACCTAATGAATGCTGTTTTATTGATTGAACATGTACAACACTTTGCCACTGGCTAAATTATTAAAGTACATATCTGAATAAAGATGTGTACTGGACCATTATTAAAATAAAAAATTATTTGAGCCATAGTATGTAATCACACAAGTAAGGACTATATCATAACGCATGCTATCATGGTTACAGGGCAAGTTGGCTCTGATCCCTTGCTGATTTCTCTTGCACCTTAAAGATGTTAGGCCTTGGGCCCTTACTTTTTCTTAAGGTAGAATCATGCAATTTTTCCACTCTTAGACTGGGTCCCAGTCTACTGAATTAATGACTCCAGCAGGTCCAATTGGGTTCAGGATCTGCAGTCCTTCTCTTTGGGAGCTTGTAACCCATGAATTACATTGACCCAGAACAGCCTTCTTGAAACCAAAATGTTCCTACAGCTAAACAAACAATAAAGCATAGCATAAGAGAAAATGGATTTTAAAAACAAGAAAAGGTCTACAATTCATTTCTGTCTTACCTAAAGGCTTGGGAGATGCCCTGGGCAGATTTAACTTTCCTGACACTCCAGCCTTAACTTAGGTCTCTGCCATGTCCTTGAGGGCCTTTCTTTAAATCCAGACAAAGCTTTTTGTTCTCAATTGTCCCTGGGCTTGGACCTTCTGTCCAAAGCAAAATTTTGCTGAGCTCTCTAAGAGGTTGAATCATCTCCACCAGGTGAGTTGCTCTCCTGTTGTCATGTACATAGGCGCCGACTTCCGGTGGCGCCGGTGGGGGCTGACGCCCGGCGTCAGGGGCGGGGCCCCGCCCCCGATGCCGGGCCCCGCCCCCGACGCCGGGTGATGTTCCGGGGCCCCGCCGCCGACGCAACGTCAGCCAGTGTTGGGGGCAGGGCCCCGCAATGTCTCCCGGTGCTGAGGTGAGCTTGCCGCGGGTCCCAGGACTGGCGGGGAGCTGGGCGCGGGCCCCGGGAATGGCGGGGAGCTGCCGGTGGGTGCTCTCACCCACCAATTTTTCCCCGTGGGTGCTCCAGCCCCGGAGCACCCACGGAGTCGGCGCCTATGGTCATGTAAGATTTCCCCTATAGACACATATACACCCCAAGTGGTTGTTGAGGGAAATCTTATCCCAAGTCATTGTCCTGCCTTCCTGTTTTTTTTCCAACAGCTGCTGTTAAACTAAACAAATATATTAATTCAGTAAACATCCCTTACAATTAAACAAACATATAGAACATTTAATCAAAAATTATTACACAGCAGCGTCAAATCCACCAAGATGAAAATACTTGTGCAGAGTTGAGGTTCTTTTTAGAATGATAATTTCCTAAATTTTGAATGCTTACATGTGAAACCTTAATGTTTTCCATGCATAGTAGGGCATTTTTTGTTATAGTATTATTTTCATTCCAAGAAGGGAGTCTGTTTCAATTTCATAAAGTATAACCCTTTAGAACATCAGAAAGATAGGTGATACAGGGACAAATGAGGCCTCCAGAAACTTTAAGGGGCTGGATGGTCTAAAATGTGATGCTATATTTTCCTGCCCTCCTTTTTGGTCTTTATAAATGACTTAGCATTGCTGAAGGGCTGCTTCTCATATGACTCCTTAGTGATAACCCTCTTTTCTAGAGAGAGAGAGAGATGAATTGAACAGATAAATGGAGAGATGAGCTAGAAAAACAAGGGGGAGAATAATCCACTTTTCTTCCCAGAAATGGACACAGTATTCCAGCAGTGGGTGCACCAATGCCAAATATAGAGATAAAATAGTCTCACTACACCTACTCAAGATTCCCCTGCTTATGCATCCCCTGCTTATGGATCTGATTAGCTGTTCTGGCCACAGCATCTGGGAGCTCATGTTTAGCTGATTATCCATCTCAACCCCAAGTCTTTTCCAGAGTCACTGCTTCCAAGGATTAGAGTCCCCCAATATGCAAGTATGGCCTACATTCTTTGTTCCTAGCTTCATACATTTACATGTAACCATATTAGAATGCATATTGTTGGCTTGCACCCAGTTTACCAAGTGATCCATAAACCCGTGTGGGTTTGCATTAATTGCATTGTCCTCCTTTAATTCTTTATTAATCTAACCCCATATCAGCTGTTCCATTATCTTGCTTGGGTTGAATGCCAGATTGACAGACCTATAATTACCCTTTCTAAATATTGGCACAACATTAGCTTTCTTCCAGTCTCCTGGAACTTTCTCAGTGTTCCAAGGCTTATTGAAAATCAACATTAATGATCCAGCAAGTTCCTCAGCCAGCTCTTTTAAAATCCTTTGGTGCAAGTTTGTCTGGACCTGCTGATTTTAAAAACGTCTGACTTTAAAACTTCTGTTTAACATCCTCCAGAGATATTAGTGGAGTGAAAAAGCTATTATCACTATATGATGAGACTGTATCATCTGTGTTTTCCCGAGACAGAAATATGTATTGAACACTTCTGCCTTTTTTGCATTACTATTGATAATTCTACCATTTCCATATAGTAATGGACCAGTATCATTGTCAGGATTCTTTTTCTTCATAATATATTTTTAAAACTACGTATTGTCTTTAACTCTGCTGGTGATAGATTTCTCTTGTTCTTTTTTATTTTTTTTCTTCAATTTTCTGCAATTCCTAACTTCTGATTTAAGTTCAATACTATCAACTTGTCCTTTCTTTCACTTATTATGCAGTAGACCCCAGAGTTACGTAAACCTCAGGAATGGACGTTTGTAACTCTGAAATGCTCGTAACTGAAAAAAATATTATGGTTCTTTTAAAAGTTTATGGCTGAACATTGTCTAAATACAGCTTTGAAACTTTACTATGCAGAAGAAAAATGCTGCTTTTAACCATCTTAATTTAAAAGAAACAAGCACAGAGATAGTTTCCTTACCTTGTCAAATCTTTTTTTAAACTTTCCTTTTATTTTTTTGAGTAGTTTACGTTTAACACAGTGCTGTTCTGTATTTGCCTTTTTTTTTTTTTTTTTTTTCCTCTGCTACTGCCTGATTGCTTACTTCAGGTTCCAAAAGAGGTGTATGGTTGACTGGTCAGTTTGTAACTCTGGTGCTCATCACTCTGAGGTTATACTGTGTATATATATATATAGCATAGCTGCTTTCAGTTCCCCTCTAAACCAGGTCTGTTTTTTAACCAGCACACCCTTCTTCCTTGATTGTGGCTTTTTTGAGTATCTAGTAAGGTGATGGTAAATAATTCCCAATGATGGTGCACATTTTGCTGATTAAATTCTTCCTCCCAGTTGATTTGGCTCATAATTGTTTTCAACATTGTGGAATTGGCCCTATTAAAGCACCTATTGAAATGTATATATTATTGATTTGAACTTTATTCTGCTTGCACAGTATAAATGTGATCAAGATGTCAGAAGTGGGTTTGTTTCCAAATTAATCAATTTATGACTAATTGGTCATGCACATTTCTAGCCAGTGAAGCAATTCGTTTGCTCATTTTCCTCCAGTGAGAATTGTCTTAACAGAGCCATATATGGCAAGCAAGTGGTTTCTAGAAAGTAGATAGTGTTGGTTTTTTCATTCCCTTCTTTTGCTAGATATGGATGGAATTTGATTTTCTTGCTGTCTCTATGAACAGAAAATAACAATGCTTAAATCTCGGAGGAGACAGAACAGTTAAAATAGAAAAAACATACAAATACTGAGTAACAGCCTGAAATGTTGGATTATAACTTTATGTACAAATAGCACATGATTTATCAATTGCTTCCCTTCATAAGACAAGCCTTCAGCTATTTTAAGGATAATAGATAGCATATAAGTCTTAAAAGCTTTTGTTGATATCATAAGCAACAAGAGTGATCTGGGTGTCTGTTTAATGCAAGTCCAGCTTCCTCTATGTACTTTTGGGGTATTTCAGTACTATAATAATAGAGATAGAGGGTCTGATATACTACTGTGTTACTTCAACTTTACCAATTCCATAAAAGTGGAAAAAGACAGTGGTTGATCAGGTTCAGAATATACAGTTTGGTACATTTGGGAATTCCACTGCATTTGTCAATCTAGCCATTATCACAAGGTCATAAGAACATAAGAATGGCCGTACTGGGTCAGACCAAAGGTCCATCCAGCCCAGTATCCTGTCTGCCGACAGTGGCCAATGCCAGGTGCCCCGGAGTGAGTGGACCTAATAGGTAATGATCAAGTGATCTCTCTCTTGCCATCCATCACCCCCCTCTGACAAACAGAGGCTAGGGACACCATTCCTTTCCCATCCTGATTAATAGCCATTAATGGACTTAACCTACATACATTTATCCAGTTCTCTTTTAAACCCTGTTATATTCCTAGCCTTCACAACCTCCTCAGGCAAGGAGTTCCACAGGTTGACTGTGCGCTGTGTGAAGAAGAACTTCCTTTTATTTGTTTTAAACCCGCTGCCCATTACTTTCATCTGGTGGCCCCTAGTTCTTATATTATGGGAACAAGTAAATACCTTTTCCTTATTCACTTTCTCCCCACCACTCATAATTTTATATACCCCTATCATATCCTCATATCCCAGGGAGCCTACCTTAGCCTCGCTGCACTGTCCACCAGACTTCTAGCAGCCTGGTCAGTAGTGCTGACCGGAGCCACCAAGGTCCCTTTCGACCGGGCGTTCTAATCAAAAACTGGACGCCTGGTAACCCTATGCCCATTTGTTCTTGAACCAATGTTGAATTTTACATGAACCTGGACTGACATGGTTTTAAGTGAATACCAAGCAAAACTTGACCATTTCGCATAGATACAGTCTAAAAAATGAGACACAAGCTTGGTGGTTTTCAGTGGGTTTTCACACTGTTGGTTTGTTCATATCAGAAACAAACTAAAACTCAATGTGTAAAATTAAACTATAAAAAAGTTCATACTTCTCAAACTTAAACCACCACATTTTACTTAATTCTAACTTGAACTTCTATGGACTGGAAATCACAAGATTTTCAATACTTTCTCTCTCAGCTTCTGTATTCTTTCTCCTGACCAAAGTCAATTAACTTTGTTGTGTGCACTTCTAATGCTGACAGGATCAGGCATCCTGAGAAGGGAGGTACATACCGTGGATTGCCATTTCTTCTGTTACTCCAATATTGATTTTATCTCAAATAGCGGCCGCATGCTAGAGTGTGGGACTCTTTTTAGTCTCCTCTTTTCCAAGCTGAAAAGTCCTAGCCTCTTTAATCTTTCCTCATATGGGACCTGTTCCAAACACCTAATCATTTTAGTTGCCCTTCTCTGAACCTTTTCTAATGCCAGTATATCCTTTTTGAGACAAGGAGACCACATCTGTATGCAGTATTCAAGATGTGGGCGCACCATGGATTTATATAAGGGCAATAAGATATTCTCTGTCTTATTCTCTATCTCTTTTTTAATGATTCCTAACATCCTGTTTGCTTTTTTGATTGCCGCTGCACACTGCGTGTATGTCTTCAAAAAACTATCCACGATGATGCCAAGATCTTTTTCCTGATTAGTTGTAGCTAAATTTGCCCTCATCATATTGTATGTATAGTTGGGGTTATTTTTTCCAATGTGCATTACTTTACATTTATCCACATTACATTTCATTTGCCATTTTCTTTCCCAATCACTTAGTTTTGTGAGATCTTTTTGAAGTTCTTCACAGTCTGCTTTGGTCTTAACTATCTTGAGCAGTTTAGTATCATCTGAAAACTTTGGCATCTCACTGTTTACCCCTTCTTCCAGATCATTTATGAATAAGTTTAATAGGATTGGTTTTAGTACTGACCCTTGGGGAACACCACTAGTTACTTCTCTCCATTCTGAAAATTTACCATTTATTCCTACCCTTTGTTCCCTATCTTTTAACCAGTTCTCAGTCCATGAAAGGATCTTCCCTCTTATCCCATGGCAACTTAATGTATGTAAGAGTCTTTGGTGAGGGACCTTGTCAAACGCTTTCTGGAAATCTAAGTACACTATGTCCACTGTATCTGCCTTGTCCACATGTTTGTTGACCCTTTCAAAGAACTCTAATAGATTAATAAGACATTTCCCTTTACAGAAACCATGTTGACTTTTGCCCAACAATTTATATTCTTCTATGTGCCTGACAATTTTATTCTTTACTATTGTTTCAACTAATTTGCCCGGTACGGACATTAGACTTACCAGTCTGTAATTGCTGAGATCACTTCTAGAGACATTTTTAAATATTGGTGTTACATTAGCTATCTTCCAGTAATTGGGTACAGAAGCTGATTTAAATGACAGGTTACAAACCATAGTTAATAGTTCTACAATTTCACATTTGAGTTCTTTCAGAACTCTTGGGTGAATGCCATCTGGTCCCAGTGACTTGTTACAGCTAAGTTTATCAATTAGTTCCAAAACCTCCC
The DNA here is from genome assembly GCA_037349315.1 of Chelydra serpentina. Lineage (NCBI taxonomy): Eukaryota > Metazoa > Chordata > Testudines > Chelydridae > Chelydra > Chelydra serpentina. The sequence continues at coordinate 28,189,656 of JBAIAC010000048.1, forward strand.
CTGTGGTTTTGGACACTTCAATCTGTGACAATTCCTCATATTTGTCACCTACAAAAGACGGCTGAGGTTTGGGAATCTCCCTAACATCCTCAGCCATGAAGACTGAAGCAAAGAATTCATTTAGTTTCTCCGCAATGACTTCATTGTCTTTAAGTGCTCCTTTTGTATCTCTATCGTCCAGGGGCCCCACTGGTTGTTTAGCATGTTTTCTGAGTTCCTTGGTACCAGGAAAGGAAGGGAACTCTAACCTGTACCAGCATTGCCAACTCTTGCAATTTTATCATCTTGTGATATTAGGTATTTTATTGACAGCCTCAGCTCCAGGAGGACTGACGGAATGGGAACCTGCAAGAATCCGCTGAGCCAAGAGCTGTCTCCTCATCAGACCACCTGGTGGGCTGAAGGGGAGCTGTGAGACTTGGTTCTGTCACAACTTCATCAAAATAGAACTGTCTTTATGAAACATTTTGATTTGGCACATAAACATTCTCTGATGGGACAAGCCTTTTACAGGAGAATTTCCAACCAGCTCTACTTTACATAACAGGAGCGGTGGCATATGACAAGGTTGGATATCTGGCCTGTAAAACACAACTGGGTAGATCCTTAGCTGATGTAAATGTTCATAGTTCTGTTGAAGCCAGTGACTTCAATGGAGTTATGATAATTTACACAACCTGAGAATTTGCCCCAAGATCTTTAAATCTCCTGGTCATATTACTGAATGGAAAATTGTTGGAATGCAGGCCATTATGTGGTGGGTAGTTGTTCATAGATCAATATTTAGTATGGGAGGGAGCACTATGGTCTGTAACTCATACTAGAAATGGAGGTGGGGTAGAGTGGGTGGAAGTATAAAGAGTAATAACCAATAGGGAGAGGTAGGGCAGAATTGTTTTTGAAACTTTAATTACAAACATCTTGACTTTCAAATGTCTGTTTTATAACAATTTTCTAATGAGTTTTTTTTAAATTAATAGATATTTATTTACATCCTTAATTTTATCTCCTCAATCTTATTTTAATCTCTGGGGAGTTTGGCAAATTTTATAAATATTAATATTGATATGTCTGCTATGGTTTAGAAGACATAATTTATTATTTACTATCTAGTGTGAAGAATTTTTCTTTTTTAGAACTGAGAATATATTATTGTGAGGAAAATATTCTGATATATCATTAAGATTCTGAAATGTACTTGATTTAAAGATGAACAACCATAGCTCATTAAAATCAAGGTAATATGGTCATTTAAACAATAACATTTTATTGGAGATATTTATTTCTGATGGTTTAATTCATAAATATAAATCCCAAAGGAGGGATAAAACAGGTCAGCTTGTGAAAACCCTGTTTGGCAGCTGAGAAGGACTCAAACTACTATAATGAAAATGCTACTATACAGGAAGTTATCTGAAATGCATTTTGAATGTGTAGTTTTTAGTATCAGCACAATTATCTATTTTTACTGTTCCAAACACAATAAATAACACTTGCTGAGAAATACAGAGTGAATGTCTGTCCGCACTGAAGTCCAATGGCAAAACTCCTATTGACTTCATTAGGGGCAGGATTTCACCCCCACACTTTTACACACATGATTAATCTCCATGGTTTAAGTTATTTTGGTGTAACTTAAATATGCAGTGAAATCCACCTGGGTATCGTGTGCCAGCGCAAAGCTTATTCTGCAAATGCTTACACACATACATAACTGAAAGAGAGTGAATAGTTCCACATAATCCTTCATTTCATCCCAGGGGTCAAGAATCTGAATTTTAATTACTACAGGTTTTTTTTACTCATCCTCACAGTGTCTGTCTCTATAATATATTTATATATAATTGAAAATCCTCTTCACTAATTCTTCATAAGTCACACACAACTGTTCTCTCTTCATCTGAGAAATCCTCTATCTACAGGTACAGAGGTCCCAAACACTAAGATATTCTGATTCTGACTCAGGAAGAGACCCCTAATTTTGTCAGCAGTGTTCAGTGATTTTGTTCTCCAAGAAAGAGTTCCTTATAACTATAGTCCTTTACTAGCAAGAACCCAGGTTTTGAAATCTTACAGTATGTCTAACTGAAATTAAAAACCCGAGGCTGGCCGATGCCAGCTGACTCAGGCTTGTGGGTCTTGGGCTAACGGGCTGTTTTAACTGCAGTGTATATGTTCGGGCTTAGGTTAGAGTCTGGGCTCTAGGACCCTGTGATGTGGGAGGGTCTCTCTACACCATAATCAAGCAGTTCCTTTAGCACGGGCCAGCTGTGGGTGTGTAATTGTAGTGTAGACAGATCCTTAGAGGTCCAAAATCCCCCAAATAAGCAGCCTGGGAAAGTGTAAATATTGTCTTTCTAGAATCCTGCATTCCCTAGTAGTTCAGATTCTTGTTCCTAAATTCAGACCATTCTTCTGAATCTTTGAATTAATAAACTTAGTTTCTTCCATATATACTGTAAAGATATCCTGATCCCAATTAGACACCAAGAAAAATTATACTAGAAGTAGGAAAGAAATAGAGCCTTAAAATTGTTTTAAATTGGAGGAAATTCTCCTAAAAATGTAACTGGTTTCTTTTATCATTTTTGATTACTTGAATAAACATTTGATTTCAAAGTCAAGTTAATTTGTTTATTTTGTGGCATTCCTTAATGTATAGGAAAAAGAATCGTTGGTAACTTTTATGTGATGCAGTATCATTAATAATCATAATAATTCATTCTATGTCTTGATTTATTTTCCTGAACTAGGTGTAGGAGAAGCAATTAATTCTAATTTATTTGTCTTCTCCCAATTATCAATTTTAATAATGGTTTGTTTTCTTTTTGTGATTTTAATTTTAACATTACCTGGCACCCATCCCCTTTCTGTCCCACAAAAGGACAAGGACAAGTCCTGCTTGCTCTATTTATTTAGATATCATCAATAATAATTATTTTAATAATTGCATTACCATAGCACCTGGGAGCCCTAGTCATAGACCAGGATCTTATTGTGGTAGGTGCTGTGCAAGTCCCATAGACATCAGTAAAACTTCTCATGTGAGTAAAATGAGCAGGATTTGGCTCATAACGAGGTCACTGTTGTGTGTCTGACGGGAAGGTAATGTCAAAGGTTGGGATCTTTAAACTGTACTTTGATTATTTCTTTTAACAAGTTCAACAGGGAAGCTATACATCAATAAAGAGAAAAAACAAAGTCCAAAGAAGCACAAGAGAATGTATTTTCAGGGATATAAAACAGTGTTCAGCCAAGGTCTCAAAACACACGGGGGAAAAACTGCAGACTAGTTGTAATCAGAAAAACAACACTGGCCATATTTTTTTTTAAAAGCCACAAGCTAATTAAAAACCTAAACATAGTCATTTTATTTCAACAGATAATGTCTGACGTGCAAATGTTTAAACTCCAAAGGAGCTTCCCATGGCCATAATAGTATGTACTGGAACCACAGAGTGGTCAATTGGCATTCATTTTGGATGATTATTGGTTTTTTTTCCCCTCTCCTGAGTAATGCCATTGTACCACAGTCTCTTCACGTTTACATAATAGAATTTTCATGCATAAATGTATGTATTTAAAAAAATGGCGATCTTGTGTTTAACATCATGTATTAGGACTGAGGAAACCTGGATTCAGTTTGCACCTCTGCTACAGACTGACAGTGTGGCCTTGGGCCAGTCATTTAGGCTTCATTCCCGAAGACTTGTTCACGTGCTTAACATTATGTACTGTGAGTAGTCCCATTAAATAGTCCCATTAAAGTCACTCAGGGCATCCTTAGTTTGTACAGTTAAATGTGCAGAATAAGATCCTTAATCTCTCTGAGTCACAGTTCCCCATCTGTAAGTTATGAATAAGATGACTTCTTTGTCGACGAATTAGATTGTAAGGTCTTTGGGGTAGGGATTGTCTCTCAATATGCATAGACAGCAGGTAGCTAGGGCTGGAGGGAACTCGGTCCCTCCATTCAGTGCTACCCCGCTGCCCATGCACACAGCCTAGCTCATCAGGCGAAGCTCTGCCTTTGGCGGCACCAGGGCCTGCTTGGCACTGAGCCGCCTGGATGTCCGTCAGCAGGACAAGCAGGGAGAGTCCCCAGAGACCAGCATCAATCGGTGAGGCAAGTCTGTGGGGCCCTGGCATAGTGCTGCAGGCACAATTCATCCCCAGTGTGGCCAGCGAGCTTGCCCCATCCATGGTGTGGTGGTGGCAAGTCTGTCCCCCATCTCTGGTCTTTGTGAGAAGAGCTGGGGCTGTTGTCAGGGAGTCAGAGGGAGAAGAGGAGAGGTGAAGAGGCTGCACAGGAGGAAGCCAGGCACAGCTACAGCCAGCTGTAGCCATTGGCATCACCACACCATTCCCTGCATTCCCAGCCCACTCCTGCCATAGACCCCTCCCACAGTCACCCCATTCCCCTCGCCATGACCCCCAAACCTCTCTGTCCCATAGCCCCCTCTGAGCCTTGCTTAAATCCATCCAACCCCCTGCTAACCTATCCCTAGGGTGACAATATTTTCCAAAGGGAAAATAGGACACTGCATAGGTCTGGCCCAAGCTGCTCACCCATGCCCTGTCCCCCTCACCACCCGCCTTCACATGGGCTGGCCTGTGTCCTGCCCCCTGCTCCCTCCTCACAGGGCTGTCATCTGAGCCTAGCTTGCCCCCTGCATGGAGCTGGAATTGCTCAGACCCCTCCCTTCCCCTCACCCCCGCATGGCTGTTGCTGCTCACCTGAACCCTGCCTCTCCTCCCCCATCCCCGGTGCAGCTGGTGTTGCTCGCCGGAGGCCTGATTTCCCTCTCACACCCCCGCAGAGCTGGCATTGCTACTTGCCCCTCCTGCACATTCCTCTGCACCCCGCTAAGGGTGCGTGCCCCACTTTTTAGGCAAAAGTGGGCAGTTGTCCCATTTGCTGTTGCCAATTGATCATCACTTTTGGGAGGGGAAAAAAAAAGTCAGGACAGAGTTTAAAAAAAGGGACTGTCCCTTTTGGGGTGTATGGGATGTATGGTCACCCTACCTATTCTCAAAAACCACACCCTATACAAGTTGAAATTGCCTACTTTAAATCAATACATAGTCCTGCTTGTAGAAGCAGTGTTTCCTGGACAATTATTTGTTAGAATGGTTTTCTCACAAAGAAGGCTAATAATTATTCATTGGATGATTAATCACTTTGTTTCCTTTTTGTATTATGCCTGATCCACATCATACTTTTCAACTTGTTTAGTTATCCCAAGAAGCATTTATTCATTAGCTGTTTTAATTGTCAGTATGGTTGAGAAGTATGGTTTTGTTGGATCTTCCCATTTTCACTGGCTTATAACTTTCCAAACCAATATTTCTTATTTTATTTGATGTGGTCTTCATGTAGTAACGAAGCTTCAAAATGATCTTACAATTCAAGTCTTCTTTTTTTTTACCCCCTCCCAGTATTGGTTTATGTTACTGAAACTGTGAAAGGAGAACTTGATTTCTTTTCTGATAGACTGCCTAATGAATGAAGGGCAGGCAATAAATGTAATATTTTTGGATTAAAAAAAAAGTTGATATATTGTCTCATGAAATTTTTAAAAATGCATTCACGTTGTCTTGGATATCAATACTGTCCTATGGATTGAAAACTGCTTGAAAGACTATAAACAAAGGGAAATGATAAATGACCGTGCCTCAGTTGTTGGGAGGTATATCGCGTTGTGCCTATGATGAATATACTGCCTGTCCAGAATTTAAAAGACTCCTGGGGAGCGGGGGCAACCCAGGCAGAACTTAGACTCTCATCCCTCCTTTTCAATGACAGGTATGCAGAGTATGGGAGAAGTATGTCGTTAGGCCACAGGGTCTGGCTGGCATGCATAAAGGTAGAGATGCTATTGCTGAAACTTTCCCCATCTTAGTTCTACTTGATTATTTTTTTTAAAAAAGCATCACTGCTGGGAGCAGAATTAAAATTTTTCTGAAGTCATAAGAAAAATATCCAACTTGTCGGTAATACTGTTTGTATTAATTTGCAGTGCTTGAACTGCTCTGAAATTATTTCTCCTCAGTTTGTAATGTGTTATAACCAAGACTTTTTTTTTTATTACATACATTCCTCCTTGGTGCCATATTTCCCTTTTCAGATCTATTTATTGATTTTAAAATGCACTTTCTTTTTTAAAGTCAGTTTGCAGATGGTAAATTTATTTTAACTCTCAAAAGCTACCACAGTATTGTATTTTGCTGATATAACTTAAAAACCCCCCACAGAGCTAGACCTGCTATTTGTAACTTACAGTGCCTACTGAAAGCTATTTTAAGACATGACTGAGTTGTTATTTCTGTTAGCTGGTTGAAATAATGTGAGATGGTCATGTGTAAGTGAATGGCGTGTTTTGAAAGAATCCGAGTCCAGGGATTTGTACAGTGAATAGTTATTGAAATGTTTATATTAATAGTGAGCAATCAGAAAGTCAGTTGAAAATTATTTACCAGTTGTGAGTCAATATCTAGAGTGCTTAAAATCATTTTATTTCAGTTTACCATTTATAACTGGGGGGGGAAAGATAATAGAAAAGTTAGAGCCATACCTCTGCTGCAGTAGTGTTGTTTTGCACCACTCTGCTGGGGTAAAATAACTCTAACTCTTGCATAGCTGACCCTGGTAAGAGAATACTTGAGTGGTGTAGAGTTGGTGCAATGGCTTCTATGGCCTTCCCTGTGGCTGGTATAGAGGGCATGGTTGTGGAGAAGGGGCATTGCCCTGGTCTTTCCTGCATTCTGGTGTGTCCTGGCTGCTTTCATGACCCTTGTGTCCATTGGGACCTATGCCTGAAAGCATCTAACTTACACTGGGGAGGACTAGCCTGATCCACAGCTGGCACAGGATCGGAGGAGTGCAAAAGTGACTTAAAGTCGCTGATGCAAACAGTCTTTTCTGAAATGTATTATTTAACCACAGTCAAAGATTAGGTCACAGAGCATACAATTTTTCAAATGTTTTTGTCTTTGTTTTTATTAAATTGGAGAGTACAATATGTTTTCTTCTCACTGCACTGGTAATTCCCATACTCCTAGAGGAGATTACAAATGCGCTTTGAATAGAGACTATATTCTCAACTGCACAAACCCAATCTGAAACAAATAATGCTTTTCTTGACTACAGTTCATACCGTATAAATCAATTTCCTGTTTTTTTTTCTGTTTTGTTCTAGACTCCACCAAGAAAATTAAGGATGTTCTGGAAGAATTCCATGGTAATGGTGTGCTAGCAAAATATAATCCTGAAGGGGTAATTCTTGTTTTTTATTCAGTGATTTAAAAATGTGATACATTTTAAAAAAGTTTACAAAAGTGACATGGCAGAATAAGCATTTATTAATAGATAATTATATACACATTTTCTGCTTGGAGTGATGCGTTATTCTTTTGAAAGTAAAACATATACTGAAGAACTAAAAAAAAAGATTTATTTAACTAAAAGGATCTATTAATATGATCATTTCATAGACTCATAGAAATGTAGGTCTGAAAGGGACCTCAAGAAGTGATCTAGTCCATCATTCAAAAGCCAGAGAACACTCATGTTTATTCTGATGAGTAATTTATTTGTGTAAACAAAGTTATAGTTGCTCTTTTGTTTAAAAAAAATCACTTGCAAAAATCTTTGAGGTGAAGTTAAGATGCTGCCACAGAACAATGCCTTCTGCTCCACATATCCTTTTGGGATGAGGGACTTCATAACACCAAATTCAAATGTTAAAAAACCAAGAAATGCTCAGGTAAGATCTCCTCACGTATCCACGAAAGAATGTTTAGGTTAGAAAAAACAAATTTAGGAAAATCAGGCAATGCTTATTTGTGGTGCTGCTTCACATGCAACCTTAATCCTAGCCACATAAGGACGCAAACACCATCATTATTTTGGAAGTGAGGAATATTTGCCTGGGAGTGAGGAATTGCAAATTGCCTGAGAGTAATATTGGGAAATTCTGCAATGCATTATGATGTTCTGTAATTGTGGTAGTGCAGCTAGACCAATAAGGAGAGGTAGCTTAGTGTGTCCAGCGTGATCGCTGTCAACCAGCAGCAATCATTTCCTGTATCAGTGCTGCTACACAGGCTACATACAGGGCCTTGAATATGAATTCTGATTTGGAGTTATGGCAGACACAGATATAATGCCCATTATTGTTAAGGAGGAGTAGGGGCACTCTGATGTTACCAGTTCCTATTGCAATCAGTGTAGAATAATTAAGGTTTTGTTTGCTCAAATTTAACCATAAGTTACTTGGCTTCATGCAGGAATTATTGGGTGAAATTCTATGTGCTGTGCTGTGCGTGAAATAGGAATAGATGATCACATTGGTCCACTCGGGTCTTAACATGTATGAAGAAGTAGGACCTTGACTGGTTTTCAGAAACTTTTTTTTCAAATATTAACTTTTTTTAGTGATATGTAGGGAATCCTTAGCTGAACAGGGATCTGCAAAATTTAAGCTGCTTTGTGTGTTGCCCTCAATTCTTGTAGGGAGTTCTCATGTATGGATATGGGTTCTTAATCAGTATTTAAAATAAATATATATATTTAAGAAAAAGCATTTCTGTTTATTTTTAAGAGTATTTTTCTTTTTAAACCTATGGAATAAAGCCACATAATGCTCTTTAGCACATCCATATAGGGTATATCAAAATAGCTAAATAGCTCAATATTTATTTTCCTTCTTGGCATATTTTTCTGTGACTTCTATGGAATTCATAAGATGAGAGCACTTGTAAGTAAACTTTATGTTGTGAATCAGTTCCCATATATTACTTTGCATTGTATATATTAAACGCAAGAAACATTGGCAAGTAAACCAGCTAAAGCTCCTTGAACTTTGAGATCTTGTGTGATACTTTAAATTGTGGTGGTAAAATACAATAAGTAATTTTACCTGACCTCTGGATCTGTACATATCTGTAGAGCAGTGGTTCTCAACCTATTTATCATTGTGGGCCACATGCACACAATATATATACTACCTGTATGACCCTGAGGATTTCACATGGACCGTAGTTGTGTGCTGATTGGGCCGCAAGCAGCCTGCGAGTTGAGAACCACTGCCGTAGAGCAATGAGTTGTCCTTAACTGATCATCTTGAATCTGCATTATTTTCATGTCTGGAGCTATGCTATGAAACTTTGTAGTGTGCTATATTTATGGAGATAAAAGAGCCTAAACAATCTCATGTTCCAGATTTCTCCTTGCCCTGTAGGTTCAACGCTGTATTCCACTCTAGTGCTGTTGTAGTGCAATTCTTCATTATATGCCACTTTAATAATCAGATTGCTCCAGTACAATTATTATCTTTTTAACATTCAAAACTGAGTTTTGAAATCATGGGGTCTTGTTTCTTCATTGTCTTTCACCTTATAGAGTCACATAAACCTGTGCAGAGCGGTCAGATTGGGAGGTTAGTGCAGCAATGGAGATGATGAACTTGGCCATCAGAGGGTTATCCAATGTGTGTGGGGGACCCTCCAGTGTCATGGACCTGATGGTAGCAGCTCCTATGCCACTCCCTCTTCCTACTTTTGGTGTAGGGAATGTGATTGAGGCTTCTGTAAAGACCATTGATTCCCAGATGTCATTTCAGTCTCACTGTAGTCATTGTTCGCTGGCATAGTTTGGAGCAACCTTTTAGACTCGCTAGGGAATGAGCCTCTAAAACTCATCTCAGTTATTCAGGATTTATCTCAGATAGTGCATGGCACCCACTGGCCCTATAGAAGAGCTATATGGAAGAAATAGTTAAGGTTAAGTTTAGAAAGTAGATGGAGCCAAAGATAATGAAATGTTTGTATATCAAGACCAGGGCTCTGTTGTAACAAGGCTGTTTCAAGGCAGGCTGTTTCGGCAATTGTGTGGCTCAAGGGAACATGCTGTGGCCATTGAACCTAAGCTGCACCTATGAACTGTGAGTTTGAGGTCCTACCTTTGTCAGAAATGTGAGAGCAATAGGTGGGTGTGTTGCTACTATCCACCTGTGTCAAGGGGATTTTATACTTTTGGGGACATTTACCCTTAGTAAAGCTACTTTACAAGGGTATCTATTTCCTGGGGGGGCCCTCTCTGTGCCCCCCATGTGAGCTGGGGTCTGGAGGAGCCTAGTCCCTCTGTGTGGGAAGCTGAGAATAGGCATGCTTGGAACTTGCACCCAGTGCCAAGACTAAGGTGAGGGGCTGAGAATGGACATGCTTGGTGCACAGCACAGGCTCACAAATGCAGTCACTGGGGAGAGGAATAAGAACACCCACTGAGATTAATAGAGCAGTTCACGTGTCTCAGAGCTATTGTTTAAAGCTGTATTGATCTCCCTGGGGTATTCTCGGTTAGCTGAGAACATCTCATTAACATGAAATGGGCCACTTCATCTCTCTGAGGTTATGTTTACTCTGCAATAAAAGACCTGTGGCTGGCCCAGGTCAGCTGACTCAGCTCAGGCGGCATATAAAATTGTAATGTACTGTGACCCTCCCTACCTCGCAGGGTCCTAGAGGCCAGGCTCCAGCTCAAGCCTGAACGTCTACCCTGCAATTTTATAGCCACATGAGCCTGAGTCAGCTGACCTGGGCCATCTTCGGCTCTTTTATTGCAGTGTATACACACCGTAAGACTTCTATGCTGCAGATGAATGGGTAGAGTCTCTTCCCAGGGCCGGCTTTAGGAAGTGCGGGGCCTGATTCACCTTTTTAATTTTTACTCACCCGGTGGCACTCCGGGTCTTTGGTGGCGGGTCCTTCGCTCCGGTCTTCAGCGGCACTTCGGCGGCCGGTCCTTCAGTGCCGCAGAAGACCTGGAGCGAGTGAAGGACCTGCTGCTGAAGTGCCGCCGAAGACCTGGAGCGCCGCCGGGTGAGTACAAGTGGGTGGCGCAGGGCCCTCTTAGGCACGGGGCCTGATTTCAGGGAATCGGCGTAAAGCTGGCCCTGTCTCTTCCCATATGCTTGTCCCAGTTTTTTGGGGTAGTGACTCTGCAACTCCATTCTCCTGCCCCTTTCTGCCTCCAGCTGGTACATACACGCCTCACAGACTCACCACTTTCCCACCTCCCTATGGCCACTCCTGGTAGCATGAAGTGGCAAGGTGGAGTTGGTGTGTGTCTGTGTGTGTCTGTCTGTGTGTGTATAGGGGTTTGTGTGTGTGTGTGTGTGTATAGGGGTTTGTGTGTGTGTGTGTAGGGGTTTGGCATAGTGTGCTATAGGTGTGCATGGGGGTGGCTTGGAATAACGGGCATGTTGGAGGGACTGGGGCAGTAGTAGTGGAGTAGTGATCTCAGCACTTAGTGGGAATATATGAGTCCAAGCAGGTAAGGGATGGTGTGGAAACTGTGCAGAAGAGGGTGTGGTGGAAAGAAGGGGTCAGAGCAGTGCAATGGAGGATGTTGTGGGGTCTGCAGCTCTGTCTCCCTCATCGCCTACATCCATCAATCAAACAACGATAGGTACTAATATGGTCCTATCACTATAGCATCTGAGTGTCTCACAATCTTTAATGTATTTACCCTCACAAGACCCACATGAGATAGGGAGGTGCTGTCATCCCCACTTTTACAGATAGGAAAATGAGATACAGAGAGTCCAATTGACTTGACTGAGTTCAACAGGGAGTCTGTCGCAGAGCAAAGAATCAAACCTGGGTCTCCTAAGTCCCATGTCCTTATTCTGGACCATCCTTCCTCTCACATCACCCACAATGTCTGTTCCACCTTCAAAAAATATCCCCACTGACTCCATACTTGTTCCCACATCCTCTGCTCAGCCTATGGGTCTCATGTTGATGCCTGCCTCTTCTTGGGGAGGACAGTTCAGAAGAGAGAACCGGGCTGTACTGGACAGGCAGAGAGATCTGAGATATAATTCATACCCAGAACACATCTTCTATAGATAATCTAGAGTGGTAATTTTTGCTCTGAAGTAGTTTTGAGTATTTGTGAATAAATGGAAAAAAGTTAATACAATCCCTTCACTCAAAGCACTGTTTTGATTTACTTATTGTACAAATGATCGGAAATGCAGCATTTCATCAAGTTTTTTTAAATGGTGCTGACCAGAGTCTATCCTTCTCTGTGCTTGCAGTTAACCTGCTCAGAACTGGTTCGGCAACACCTGTTGCTGACATCCATTGTTGACAACAAATAACTTACATAGACTACACTGGCCTGATGATGAAAGTTTCAAGACAGTTTTCATTGTTATTTTCCCTTGGATATCTGTCATTGCATGGTTAAAAATTAAATGCTTGCACTATCTAACTAATCAAGACTCGACCCATTTTTAACAACTATGCTAACATAAAATAATAGAATTTGTTTGTTCTCTTTCAAACCTGTTTATCTACAAAATGAAACTTTCAACTAAAATAGTCCTATTATAAAAACAGAGTCTGAGTGTTACTATATATACTGCATTAATATGTGTGTTCTCTTTCTTTCTTTCTTTCTTTCTTTCTTTCTTTGCATGCACTACAGAAACAAGACATTCTTAATCAAGTAAGTAATCTTTCTTTTTTATATTTTTTGTTATTACTAATATGAACAGTGATTGTTTATTTGCAGGGTTCTACTGAAGCATTCATATATTGATAAATATTTCATATGGCCACTCTCTCAGGTAATGTATTATAATTTGAAGCTGAGAACAAGGTGTATTCTTACTAAGACAGCATGCTGTTTTTCATTAGGTGAATTTAACTTGTGTCATTGTGACTGTCCAAAATTTTGCTAATAGTGTAATTAAGAGCAACATGGAAAATTGAAGTAGGGTAATCAGCCACAAGATAATGTGTAGTTTCTAGTGAGCTCTTGTAAATGTTTTCTGTTCCTGTGAGCTATTATTTTTTGAGAAGCATTAATATGATCACATAATCTTTTAATGATCAGACTGTGTCATTGACATGTACACTGGTGTTATACAAAGCCAATTAGTCCCATAAACTCTCCAAGGTTCAGAATTTGAGTAGAATATAAACTTTAGTGTAATTAGCTATATAATAACATTACCCTGTTGTGCTCAAAGCCTAAAACAACAAAATATATCCACACTAGATGAATCTAGAAGTTGAAAGCTGTTTGTCTCCCTCAGCACATGTGTGCAAGGGCCAGAGACAATGTGACTCTAAGGTTTGTAAATCCTGCTTAGTTCACAATTGAAAATGAATTTGGTAATATTCCCTAATATCCAAAGAGCATTTATTTTCCACATAATAAAACCATGTCCAATGCAACCCAGTTAGTAACCACTGCTCTAGAGAGGCTCAGTGCTTGGTATAGGAATGTTAAAAATCAGGATTTATATTCAGGAACAAAGTTTTCTGTGAGGAAGATTGAGTAGTGCAGTCAAACACTGTTCTTGACCTCTAAAAATCCAGTGCAGCACTTCTTTAGCTTTCATTCGTTCCAAGTTCGTTCATTTCCCAGACCCCCACAACAGTAAACAAAATATGTTTATCTGGGATATGCAACCATGAGAATAGGGAGTGAATGCTCCATGTAATTGGTTTATTATACAATAACAACTCAAGCAGCAATATGTTTGAAGAGCCTATGCCAACAGTGGCAGCAAGGGATTCCAGAAAATTATGTTCCTCAGCTTTTCAACTACTAGAGAACAGGTCAGCCAGCAAATATTACATACTAACTCAGGGGTGGGCAAACCTTTTGGCCCGAGGGCCACATCTGTGTATGGAAATTGTATGGGGGGGCCATGAATGCTCACAAAACTGGGGGTTGGTGTGTGGGAGGGGGGAGGGGTCTGGCTGGGAGTGCAGGCTCTGGGGTGGGGCCAGAAATGAGGAGTTCAGGGTGCAGGAAGGGGCTCTGGGCGGGGGCAGGTTCCCGGCCAATGGGAGCGGTGCTTGGGGCATGGGCAGCGTGCGGAGCCCCCTGGCTGCCCTTACATGTAGGAGCTAAAGTGGGGACGTGCTGCTGCTTCCGGGAGCCACGCGGAGCTGGGCAAGCCCCCAACCCCACTCCCTGGCTGGAGCACCAGAGTGGGGCAAGCCCTGGACCCTGCTCCCTGGCAGGAGCTCAAGGGCCAGATTAAAATGTCGGAAGGGCCGGATGCGGTCCCTGGACCGTAGTTTGCCCACCTCTGTACTAACAAGTTAGTATCTGTCACGCTCTGGGGTGCAATCTAGACCAATGAGAGGTTGTCACTGCCTGCCCCTCTAACCCAGGGTGCCTTACAATGCTTTACTGTTGTAGCTCCCATTCTCAGTTGGGCCACTCTCAGTTTACCAGCATGCAGGTCACACTAAGTGTCTGTGTGTAGTTGAAACCCTGATCTGGCATCTCTGACCCCAGCAGCCTGTCATTAACACACCAGTCAGACTGGCTTCCACCAGTCTTGGTTACAAACTGACTTATGACTGACATATAACTTATTTTTAAATATGATTTTATGTGTGCACGAGAGACCGCTTTTATAAGCGAGAAGCTGAAATGATTGAAATGCTAAGCCTCTCCAAAATCAGGATCATAATGGAAACAATATATGAATATAGTAGCAATTGTGGATGGTGATATTGATGTTAAGAGGCAGGATAAACATTATCCCTTTTTATGTGACTGTATTTCAAAGTACTGTTTAGTGATTCACTTTAAAATAAAAGTGAGATAAACACTTTGTTGGAAGCAAGATTCATTCAGATAGCTATTGATTTTTTTATATGGCTATTGATGAATTTTTAAAGGTGAAGCATTACTAATCTCACGAGTATAATGAGAAGAAGCACAGTCTTTATGTTTTGGACTTGATTATGGGTTACAGCAATTCAGTTTATATCAGTCTTCTCTGATGGATAACGTGGGATAGTTGTTAAATTGATATGCTGAAACATCAGTTGAAAAGCAGTTTTTCTGTGAAATTACTTGCTGCAAGAAACCGTGAGAAACAAGGTGTTCTTCAGGGCAGATACTGTCCTCTTTTTTTTGTGTATCCAAGAATATTGAAAATGTATTTTGTTACAAGCTGTAACTTTTTAATTACTATCAGAAGATTCTATAGTGATATCTAATATCCTGTAATTCCAGTTCCAAGATGGTGTAATGTAAAACACATCAGAAGTTTGTGGTCCCATTCATCAGAACACACTTTTGCTGTCCTAGTGTTCATATTGTAAAATTAACAAGATAATAGAGAGACAAGCTTGGTGAGCTAATGTCTTCTATTGGACCAATTTCTGTTGGTGAGACAAGCTTTCTAGCTTACACAGTGCTCTTCTTCAAGTACTGGGGCCAAGAGGGTTACAACAACACAGCTACAACAGTGCATATAACAAAATGATGACATTCACAGTATAAAACATCTCTATAAAGGAAGGAGCGAGCAGCGGCTCCAAAGCTGATTACTTTTATTATTAGTTTATTAGACCCTGTGGTATGCAGAGTGGGTGTTTTGGTGGGTGCACAGTGCTTGTGATAAGGCATGGTGTGAAATAACTTTCTAAGTAGCACAAAAGAAAGTAGAAATAAAATTTGATTCCATACTGTATAGCTATTCATACTATATAGCCAGAAATCATTTTACTAATACAGTAGAACCTCAGAGCTACGAACACCTTGGGAATAGAGGTTGTTTGTAACTCTGAAATGTTTGTAATGCTGAACGAAACATTATGGTTGTTTTTTCAAAAGTTTACAACTGAACATTGACTTAATACAGCTTTGAAACTTTACTGTGCAGAAGTAAAATGCTGCTTCCCCTTATTTTTTTAGTAGGTTATGTTTAACACAGTACTGTACTGCATTTGCCCTTTTTTTTGTCTTTGCTGCTACTGATTGCATACTTCCGGTTCCAAATGAGGTGTGTGGTTGACTGGTCAATTCATAACTCTGGTGTTCGTAAATCTGAGGTTCTACTGTAACAAAATTCTTTATGGGCTAAAGCTCGCCTGCCCTGCATAGATACACTTTAGATTCCTCTTGCCCTTCCCCCGTCTTCACCAGATACCAGCACAGGAGATAGTCATAAGGGAGTACAGGGAGGAAAAACAATGAGACTGTCCCAGCAGAACAAGCAAACTTTGGCAGGACAAGCACCTGAATTATGTTTGCATGTGGTGTCTGTTGGATTAAATCTATTTACATTTGAGCATACAGAAAAGAATGTATCAGACATCCAAAAGGCTGGAGTGTCATGCACTATCTTCAATTGTCCATACATTTCCTTCAGACAGACCCTTTCTACTGATCAAATCTTTACCATCTCAGGGGCGATACAACTGAAGAGTGGCCAGCTACAAATAAATAAAAGAAATTACAATTAACTTTTAAACAATACAGAATAATTAGTGGCAGAATGCACTAGAAAGACACTATATGGTCACCATGGCATAAAGGGATATTGTAGTATTGTTTTAAAATGCTTAACAAAACTGCTGCAGTCATCAGTTGGGGTTATTGATGTTTGCAAAATGCCATTGCTTTCACTCCAAGATACAGGACAACCCAAATTTAGGTGAATAGATTTAACAATACAGTTTATATATTAGAATTCGAATACTCGGGTACATCACTCATGAAAAGTTGTAAAGAGATTTGGTTGTGGAAAGCAAAATATCTCAATGAGTAGATATTGTCCCTCAGTAATTGAGAATTAGGTTGGTTATCCATTTAGAAAATACAATCCATGAGTAAAGTATTTGTTATTTTCCTGATTGCGCTTCTCATCGGCACTCCAGCTCATCGTTCCTGGTATTGCCAATGTCCAGTGATGTGTGTAATACATGATGTCACACCGTTGGACATTTTGTCATACCAAATGTGTGACACAAGAGTTAAGGGGTTAAGCAAGAATGGTACTGTGATAATTATGGCAAAAATGATACTGAGAGAGATACTGGACAAACCTTATTGAATTCAGTCAAACCTTATTGAATTGAATTTAAATATTTTAGGAGCTGATTGTAAATGTTTGTGTGTTGTTGTGGAATTCTATGAGACATGGTGGGTCAGGTAATACCTTTTATTAGACCAACTTCTGTTTATGGGAGAGACAAGATTTTGAGCTTACACGGAGCTCTTCTTTGGGACTGGGAAATGTACACAGAGGATATGTCTATGCAGCAACAAAACACTCGCAGCTGGCCCAGGCCAGGTGACTCAGGCTTGTGGGGCTTGGGCTTCGGGACTGTTTCATTCCTGTGTAAACTTCTGGGCTTGGGCAGCCCGAGCTCTGAGACCCTCCCACCTCACAGGGTCCTAGAGCCTGGGCTTCAGCCCAAGCCCAAAAGTCAGAGCAGTGAAACAGCCCCTCAGCCTGAGTCCTGCGAGCCCAAGTCAGCTGGCATGGGCCAGCCGTAGGTTTTTCTTTGCTATGTAGACATACCCAGAGTGTCCCAGCTCAATACAAAATGGAGCAGATTGTTGAGCATAAGAAGTTAACACATATTCAAGGGACCATTCAAGGTGAACTGGTCTGTTAACACCTCTCCAATCACAGAGGAAAGGAATGGGAGGAAGAAGGCAGCTGGGGGCAGAGCGGGATTGTTGTTAGTGGGTTATAGATTGTTGTAATAAGACATAAATCTGATGTCTCTATTCAGTCTGATTTTTAGTGTCTAGCAAAGTTATGAATTTAAGCTCCCAGGCTTGTCTTTTGAAAGTGTTATGCAGGTTTCCTTTGAGTATAAGGATTGATAGGTCAGGGCTTGGCTACACTTGCAAGTTAGAGCACATGAAATCAGCCCTAGGTGCCCTAACTCCTGAGGTGTCCACACTGGCAAGGCACGTAGAGCGCCTGGACTCTGCAGCTGGAGCGCTCCTGGTAATCCACCTCCATGAGAAGCATAAAGCTTGCTGTGCCCCAGCTGAAACGCTCGGGTGTCAGTGCGGACGACGTGTTGCATTACTGCGCTGTGATTGGCCTCCGGAAACGTCCCATAATCCCCTGAAGGCAAGTGGTCACTCTTCCCATTGTTTTGAACTCGGCTGCAAGCATGCGGATATCCCCTTTAAAAGCTCCGTTTCTGACAGCCCGCATGCTTATCTGCTCCGGGACAATGCAAACCATTACTGTGGAATGCTGCTGCTGTGAGTGTGTATGTAAGAGAGAGAGAGGTGGGGGGAGGGGAGTCTGCTGCCGTCTGAACTTACAAGACAACATGCTGACACACTCTCTGCCCCCCCCCCCAAAAAAACATACTGTCTCTCCCCCCACATACACACAACACACTCCCTGTCACACCCCACCCCACCCCCATTTGAAAAGCACGCCACAGCTACTTGCACACTGGGATAGCTACCACAATGCACTGTTCTTCGTGGCATTGCAACAGCTGCTAATGTGGCCAGGCCACTGTGCTTGCAGCTGAGAATGTGAACACACTGCAGCGTTTTCCCTGCTGCGGTCTCCGAAGGCTGGTTTAACTCCCAGCGCTCTACATCTGCAAGTGTAGCCAAGCCCTCAGTTATAGAGTGATCATTTTGTGGAAAGTGTTCACCTACAGGTGATGTGGTGGTTTTTTGTCTTGTATCATTTTCCTGTGTGAAATCTGAGAGTGTGGTGATTGTCTGGTTTCACCCACGTAGTTGTTACTGGGGCATTTAGTGCACAGGATGAGGTACACCACAGATTATGACAGGCACTTGTAAGACCCAGGGATTTTGAAAGTTGTGTTGTGGGATGTGTTTTTTTTCAGCATAGTAGCAAGTGGAGATATATCTACAGGTTTTGTATTTGTTGCTCTGGCAGGTCTGGTGCCGCTTTGAATCAATGTCTCTTGGTCTGAAGGGAGCTTGTTTGTGATGATGAGCTTGGAGAGGTTGGGTGGATTGTCTGAGGCCAGAAGAGGGGGTTCAGGAAATATTTCTTTCAGAAAGTGGTCCCTATTGAGTATGGGTTGTAGTTGTTTGATACCCTATATGGGTTTCAGTGTGGGATGATAGGTGACAAGTAGGGGTCTGCAGCATAGGCGCCAACTCCATGAATGCTCCAGGGCTGGAGCACCCATAGGGAAAAATTGGTGGGTGCAGAGCACCACCGGCAGCTCCCTGCCAACCTCCCCCCCCCGCCCAGCTCACCTCCACTCCGCCTCCTCACCTGAGCGCTCCGCTTCTCCCCCCTCCCTCCCAGGCTTGCACACGGCAAGCCTGGGAGGGAGGGAGGTGGAGGGGAAATGTGACGCGCCCGGGGGAGGGGGTGGGGATTTGGGGAAGAGGTTAGAATGGGGTTGTGGGCGGAGTTGGGGAGGGGCCAGGGGGGCGCGTGAGCACCCACCGGTGCTGGCTAAAGTCGGCGCCTATGCTGTGCAGTTGGAGGGGGGAAAAGTTATTTCTGTATTGAAGCAAGTTCTCTTGGGGTATTTGTGTGTGGGGGGTGGGGGGAGGGATGTTCCATGATGCAATCTCATTCTCAGGTGGAGTGCATGTCATTTATCTAAAATACTTGACTGATGTAAATGTTGGGAATTGTGAGCTTCAGAGGAATCTCTTGAACAGTGGGCTTGAACAATGGCCTAAACCAAGAGTGAACTCTTAAAATTAAATCGGTTTCCCAAAAAATCTCTAGGGGAGTGAATGCAAATGAATCTCCTCTGGTTATGCAAGAACTGAGCTTTTTGAAGCTTCACCCTGAGGGTGGAGGACCTTTTGTTTGGCTGATTACCTATTCATGGTGGCTTCAAAGACCCAAACAGGATAAAAGAGTGACTCACAGAGTCATGAGGGTGACTGTTCTGAGCTGAAGCTGTGATGAATATGTGGCCACAGGAAAAAACCCTTGTGCTGGGGTTTGAAGGATTAATTAACCTTGTTGGAGTGAGGGGGTGATCTCTGACAGGCTTTTAAGTATGTATGTAGGCTCTCTTGTTGTTTTTAATGTGTGTTCTATGTACTGCTTCACCTTAAGAATAAATGTGTTCGCTTATAAAGGGCTGTGTGGTAACTTAACTGCTGGTAAATACACTGTTGTTAGTCTCTGAAGAAAAAGGATAGTGCAGATGCTGGCCATTTAGGCATTTTGCCTTGCTAGAGGTTATCAGCATGTAGACAGGGAACTGTTCATCCTGGAAATACCCTAGTCGGAAGGGAGAGAGATGAGGGTCTCTGCCCAAAAGAGGTGACGTCTGAGGTCAGACCCGGGAGTCTAGATTGGGTGCTCTTCTGGACTATAGAAGAGGAATACAGGTGCAGTTGCCCTGAACTGTGACAGATAATACGTGTGTCAAATACTGTCACATTATATATGTTTGTAAAGAGCCTCTGACATACCCTTTTGTACTTGTAAGATATTACTGATATTTTTCTCCCATCCTGCAGCACTGTTAGTTTCTTACTAATAAATGAAGAAAACTTTAGGGTTCTTAGAGAACATGAACATCTTGCAAGATTATGATACAATTTTTTATTTTATTTTTTAGAATGCTTTTGAGAATGGTTGGAAGATGTCAGCAGGGGAATTTTTTTTTCTCATTCTGCCTCATAGTTTCATAAATTTGCATTCTTTAGTAAAAACCAACCCTAATTTTGAAACATTTCTTCTATAAAATGAGAAAGCTGAAGACACTAAACAGATACTTCTCTGGTACGGTATTATGATGTCTGGTTTATATCCAGTTATACCTGTTGGCTGAAAAAGCACTGTTCAGTGCTTGTAGGCAATTCTACAAGCCTCTGTATTTTCTGTTCCGATACATAGTAGGCCTACTGTATTTTCCTCGAATGGATATTATCTGTGAAATTACAGGTAGTGACCAGACTTTGGTAGAATCTCTAAATTCATTTACTTGAATTAAGATTTATTCAGGTTGAATTAGGAAATACTGGTTAAAGTATTTTCCCAATATATATTTAATTGTTGTTTTTTCCTATTTTTCATTCTGTTGTACAATATATTCCATCCCTTTCTGTTTTCATGACGATGGCTTTGTGCTGCAGTTCTGCACTTGTGCAATGGTATGTGGGTGATACTTAAGTATTTCCCCAGTAAAACAACATAGGAAAAACACTCCCTCCAATCATAATACTTAATCATTGGCCAACCATTGGATGCGACCCGGGGCCCTTTTTAGTAACACAAACAGAAGCCATCTTTTCTGGCATCACCCCGGAACATCACTATTGGGCAGATGCCATCACTCATATCTTTCACACTCGCCTTGTAAGCCACCCCTTTTACGATCTATTTCTAATACAGTCATTTGTCTTAGAAAATATCAAAAAAAGCACAGCCCCATTTGGCTCAGCTTAACATAGCTCCACTGATTTGAAGTGGATATATTTCTGAATGTGAAGAGAACCAAGGCAAGGGGTGAAGGGACGGATTCACCACTGCCCTACACCTTGTACATTGTTTTACACTAGTGCAAAGTAGATGTAAATTACTGCTAAATCAAAGTGGGAACATTTTATGCTCACTTTGTACTGGTATAAATTACTATATAAAGTGCAGGACACTGGTAATTTGGGCCCAGAGTATTTAAAGCTCCCAGAAAATCAATCACTCACAAGATGAAATACTGAGGGTGATTTGCCAGCTTGTAACTCTTAGCAATTTTCAAGGCATGAGGAAGAAATATAACTATTCACGTACCGTATTTGTATATTTATTTTTCATTAAAAATCAGAGGTAGCAAATCTTTCACTGAAGAAGGCTGAAAAATTTGGAGCATCTATGCAGGTTTCATTGTAAAGGAAATTGCATTATAGTTAGAATGCAAGGTTATATGGCTGTGATAACATGCTTTTATAATATGAAATTTCTCAAGAATTTTATCAAAATGAAATTAAATTAAAATTTATCCAAACTCAAGCTATCACTGGATTTTGGCACTGCCTTCAGAGTCAGGGGAATGGTTAGAAACAGTCAGAGCTTCTGCTGTTATCAGCTTAATCCCTTTCAATCATACAGTTATTCTAAAACAGTATATATCCCCCTTTCCCAGTCTTGCATGGTAACTGTAATTTCCAGGTGTCTCCATTGCAAACAGTCTGTTCTCCCCTTTATGTATGCACATGATAATTGTATTTGTGTTAACACTTAGGTATGTCTACACTACCATTTATGTCGATATAACTTATGTCACTCAGGGGTGTGAATAAGCCACCCTCCTGAGTGACAAGTTTCACCGACCTGAACAGTGGTGTGGACAGCACTATGTTGGCGGGAGAGCTTCTCCCACTGACATAGCTACCGCTATTCATTGTGGATGGATTAATTAAGTCATGTATTAGTGTAGCAACTCTACCTTTCCTACTGAAAACTATAAATCTCATGTGCTTAAATAATTACGACTGGCCAGATTCTTCTCTGAATTAAGCAGATCATGATGTAAATCCACAGAGGTTGATTAGGTAACTCCAGATTTAAACCAGTGCCACTGAGATCAGATCTTCTTCTAATCTACATCATTTGTTACTTTCTCCTTTCTCATGTTATTGTAATGCATGATTTCATGCAATGACACTTTTTTGCATAAACATAATTCAGGCATGGGGTTGCAGTGTGACTAGTTGTCAGAACCCAGCATCACTGGAAATATGAAGATTTTCCATCCTACTCTAGTGCAACCTCTTGAATTGACTTCTCTGAGGTGACAAACCTAAAACATTAAACAGTGTGAAGCTTTGTTCTTTGAGTGCATCCTCATGTCGATTCCATTCTAAGTGTGTGCGCGCTCATGTGCACAATTGTTGGAGACGTTTGCTTTAGCATTATCCGTAGGGTCAGCTGTAGAGCCCCCTTGAGTGCTGCGCTCATGCGTTGGTATATTAGACGCTGCCGACCCTAAGCCCTCTCAGTTCCTTCTTACCACCCGTGATGGTTGGTTGGAGCTCCTAGTCTTGCATCGCAAGAGCATTAGCCGTTCTTTACAGCATTGTCCATCTTCTTTGTATATAGTTTGTAGGTACTTAGTTAGCGATTAAGTTAAGTGTTAAGTTAGTTTTGTAGTTAGAGTCCCAGCTGGAACTTCAACCTGGAGCAGGGCATACCCCACTCTCCCGGCTTCCAACCATGTTTGTCATGCAGGAGGCCGATGCCTATTAGTGATGCCCATGAAAGCTATTTGAAGTGCCTGGGGAAGTCCCGTAGAAAGGACAAGTGTAGAATCTGTAAAAACTTTCACCCTAGAACGCAAAAGGAGCAGGATATCCGCTCGAGGGCCCTCCTCATGGAGGTTGTGCTTTGCCCTGCATCAGAGTCCTCCCACTCAGAACCCATGCCAAGCACCTTGGCATCGGTGTGAAGCGCGCTGCCGGCATCGGGCTCCGCCCAGCACCATTTCCCCTCACCGGTGCCTAATAAGTGGCAAAAGAATAAGAGCCCCCTGGCATGGAAAGGGAAAGGGGCTTTGGGCAAAGGACCTATGTCATGCCATGTGCCCGCTCCTGGGCTTCACGGGGGTACCACAGAGATTGGACCCCCCCAGCCCAGCCGGGGATCCTCCTCCGACTCCCGGGAGTGGCAGTGGACCCCGGACTCTCCTTGGGCCCTCATTGTCTGAAGCAGCCCTGGTGACTAAAGAACAAGTAGGACAACTGGCACTGCAGATGCCACACCAGGTGGCTAACTTGGCTAAGACCCTGACACCTGAGAGCAAGCCAATTATCAAACCATCCCATAGGTCAGTGGAGCACCCTCGGTCACTGGACCTCAGGCATAGATCACCATCTCCGCGGCCTAGTACTCAGGACTGCATCCTAGGTCTCCGGTCAGAAGACCCAGGTCCCCAATGCGCTTTCCCCCTACAAGGCATGGGACACTGAAGTCATAGACTCATAGGCTTTAAGGTCAGAAGGGACCATTATGATCATCTAGTCCGACCTAATGCACAATGCAGGCCACAGAATCTCACCCACCCATTCCTGTACTAAACCTCTAACCTATGTCTGAGCTACTGAAGGTGCAGAGAATCCTCCAGCAAGTGACCATGCCCCATGCTGCAGACGAAGGCAAAAGAACCCCAGGGCCTCTGACAATCTGCCCTGGAGGAAAATTCCTTCCCGACCCCAAATATGGTGATCAGCTAATCCCTGAGCATGCGGGCAAGACTCACCAGCCAGACACCCAGGAAAGAATTCTCTATAGTAACTCAGATCCCACCCCATCTAATATCCCATCACAGGCCATTGGGCCTATCATACCATCTCCTCCATAAACTTATCAAGCTTAGTCTTGAAGCTAGATATGTCTTTTCCCCCCACTGTTTCCCTTGGAAGACTGTTTCAGAACATCACTCCTCTGATGGTTAGAAACCTTCGTCTAATTTCAAGTCTAAACTTCCTGATGTTCAGTTTATATCTGGCAAGCTTCCTGCCAAAGATCACCGCGGCCCAGGTCACCTTCGCCCAGATGGTCTCCCAGACACCGGTCCCCACTGGGACAGGGTTGCTCCCTGTCACTGCATGGGTCTCCTTCTTCCCGGTACCGTTTGTTAGGCAGGCACTGATCATTGCCCTAGCCTCGCTGGTCCCTGACCAGGGTCAGTCAGCAGACCTGGGCTTCGACGGCTCTGCCCTGGTCGTCGGAAAGACAATGGTCTGATCGGAATGGGAGTTCAGCCCATCCATCTCATAGCTGCTCACTTCCCTGGGGCCAGGAACGCTTTGGCAGATCACCTCAGCAGGACATTTTCATCTTGACACGAGTGGTCCCTCCATCTGGAAGTGGTCAGCTTCATCTTCCACAAGTGGGGAACTCCCAAAGTGGACTTGTTCATGTCCAGGCAGAACAGGAAGGGCCACGTTTTCTGCTCAATTTGGGGGATCGACAAAGGATTCCTGTCAGGCCTTTCTTCTCCCATGGTCGGGGGCTCTGTGGTATGCCTTCTCTCCCAGTACCATTGATCCACAAGGTCCTCATGAAGATCAAGCAGGACAGGGTGAAAGTGATCCTCATAGCACCGGCTTGGCTGCACCACCACTGGTTCAGCACAGTTCTGAACCTCTTGGTGGCTGCTCCATTGCAGCTACCGCTCAGGCTGGACCTGCTGTCCCAGAACCACAGCAGTCTTCTGCATCTGAACCTGGTGGCACTGCACCTGACGGGCTTGGCTACTGCATGGTTAAATGCGGAGGAGCAGCAGTGCTCGGCTGGTGTTCAACAGATTCTGTTGGACAGCAGAAATCCCTCCACCAGAGCCACCTACCTGGCCAAATGGAAGCGGGTTCTCTGCCCCTCTCGCTTATAGTCCAGTCTAACTTTGAAGTAGATTCTTCTGAAGCTTATCTCTCAAAGCACAAGTCAAGTGATAAAGGAGGTGTCATGCTCTTTCTTCCCACCTGTGTTTGGTGAGATGCAAATTTTGCTTTGTCTCCTGCCATTTCCTTGCCCTACTGTCTCATGGACCCTGTTTAATACTCATATGTAAATTGGGATAAACACACATTTCTTTGTTTAGGATAGACCTGTTTAACAACTTCTGCCTGGGCGAAAGTGTTTCTAGCATCTGTTTTGCCAGAAGCTGGGAGTGGGTGACGGGAAGATCGTTCACTTGATGATTTACTGTGTTCATTCCCTCTGAAGCACCTGGCATTGGCCACAGTCGGAAGACAGGATAGTGGCCTAGATGGACCATTGGTCTGACTCAGTATGGCTGTTTTTATGTTCCAGGGCTTTGTGGTTTTGGACATGTGCTAATAACATCATATAGGGGGATTTCGTAACTTCACATATAAGGTGGCTACATACACCATGGTATTATTGACCAGCAAGTATTAGTTTTCAAATGATACCTCACAAGGCATATTTTGTACAAAGATTATTACAACAGTGTGCAGGGTGTGAATACAGGTGTGCTTGTGATCACAGTCTCCCAGGCATGAGGGGCAACATGGGAGAGAACAAAGGTGCTTATATGAAAATGTAACGGTTGGCAATGGAGGCTGGCATCTTGGGCCAGTCAGAGGTGGGAGTTGACATCTCAACAATGAATGACCCTTAATATCCACATCTCAGCGGTACATTTTAGTCCTCAGGCTCACCATAATTTGTTCATAGCAAAGCTAGAATCTTGCTGCTTAAAATATTTATACAGAGTGGTTTATTTTAAACAACTGTCTGCTTATATCTTTATTATTTCAGAAATGAGAGGCAGGATGTCTTACTAGCAGACGTATAGCAATATAGTATGTAATGAAGGGACTTACTTGGGGGCTAGTAGATTTGCAAACGACAGGTGCTATATTAGTTACATATGACTTCTGCAGCACCAAAATAACATTATATAACATAAGTACAACACAAACATATAGCTTGATTTTTTTAGTACTTTTGTGAAAAGCCCTTAGGTTATTTGGCCTGTTGACTTCAGTCATATTAGAGGTATGAATAAGTTGTTTGCAGTGTTAGTGTAGCTGTGTTGTTCCCAGGATATATGAGATACAATGTGAGTGAGCTAATAATTTTTATTGGACCAACTTATGTTGAAGAAAGCTAGATTTCAAGCTACATAGATCTCTTCAGCTCTGGAAAAGGTAATCAGAGTTGAAAAATGTGCACAACAAACACTTACTGAAGAGGACAAAAGTTGGTGTTGGTGCTGGGGGGAGCGGGTGGCAGCGCACAGCCTGGAACCCTGCTGCTGCTGCTGGGGGGGAGGGTATTGGCACGGCTGGCAGGTTTCCTACCCACAGGTTTCCGTGTGGCTCCCCGGAAGCGGCAACATGTCCCTCACTTAGCTCCTAGGCGGAGGTGCAGCCAGGGGGTTCTGCACACTGTCCTGCCCCAAGCCCTCGCTCTGCAGCTCCCATTGGCCGGGAATCGCAGCCAATGGGAGCTGCAGGGGCGGTGCCTGTGGGCGGAGGCAGTGCGCAGCGCTGCCTGCCCGTTCCTCTGCCTAGGAGCTGAGGGAGGGACATATCGCTGCTTCCGGGGAGCCCCCCGAGGTAAGTGCTGCCCAGAGTCCTCACCTCCTCCCGTGCCCCTGCCCCAGCCCCAGCCCCAAGCCCCCTCCCACACCCAAACTCCTGCTGCTGGTGGGGGGGGCATGGTGGCCCGAGAACACCCCTGCAGTAGTCGATGGGAGTGGTCCAGGGGCTGCCTGAGCTGCTCAGTCGCCCCCTGGATCAGCCACACCGGCCGATGCAGAAGTCATGGAGGTCCCAGAAAGTCATGGAATCCATGATGTCCGTGACAGACTCGCAGCCTTATTTATGATATAGAAACAAAGGCAGGCAACATAATCTATCCTTTATATTAACTTAAGAAATAATGATAAACGGATTTTTTGATCTAATCACTGACATAACAATGTGACTCCAGTGATAAGTATACAATTATGACACAGTAATTGTAATATCTCAAAATCTTTTGATCTGTTTCATGCCATCTTTTATCTCACTTTATATTACTTAGTAGGATAAAATATAATTGTGAGCTTTTACTGTTCATTTAATAACTGATATTACTGTATCACCAAAATGAAAGCAACAATAAAGGCTGATTAGTCTCTCCATTTTACTTTGCTGTAGAAGACAAGAACAAATTAAATTAAATGGCAAAACACACAAGGACACTTTTGTTTATATAATGCTGTGTAGTCAACATGTGAAAAAGTTTGCTATTGGAAGTCCTTAAGACAAAGGGGTTGGTTCTCATTTACACTGAGGTCCCTTTACAGCATTCTGGTAGTGTAAAGGGGCCATAAAGTGGGAGCGAATGTAATTTACCAGATTTGTATAAATGAGCCTTAGAGTAAATAAGAATCAAGGTCAAATACTGTAGGTGGAGTTTTGAAGGCTGTTAATTTTTGAAACATTAATAAAAATGTGTAGTTGTGAGTTAAAACAGTGTGATTGTCATATTTTATAAATGTTCATTATTAAAGTTTTTCTACTATTTCAACTAATAACCAAAATTTATTTAATATTAGATTTATCCTGAAATGCCAGAAGTTAAGTGTTTTATTTTTATATTTTTAAACTTTAGACAATTGATTTAGAAGGTTTCAGGCTGTTCATGAAGACCTTTCTGGAAGCCGAGCTGCCCGATGATTTCAGTGAACATCTCTTTACATCATTCAGCAACAAAATCTCTAATTATAGCCCATTAGTAAAAAACAAGCCCCAACTCCTACCAGGAGGTAAGTAATCAAAATAATACTGATGTAATGAAGACTGATCTATTTTAAAGAAAAATATCTACATGGGAAATTGAAAGTACAGCAGTAACATTTGTTTCTAAGAGCCATACAAGTATAGAGTTCTAGGCAGTGTATAGAACTTGTGCTTTTATCCAGGACTCATGTTGTGATCAGGTGTTTGCATAATTGGGGGAAGTATTCCATTAAACCTCTTTTTCAAGGCTGTGCTGTGAAGGGGGAATGAAATTAAATAGTTGCACTTTATTAATCCAAAATCACGATCCAGCCAAGGCACCAAATTGGACTAACTTTGCCAAATTAAAACCTATTACATTTCTAATCTTACGTGGCACTGCTGATTATTTTCAGTGTTACTAAACACCATTTAGGAAACCATTGTTCCTGTAGCAGGTTCCCACAACTCCTGCTTGATGCTTTGAAGCTTCCTTGCCCAGTTACTCCCTCCCCTGTAATTGACTGGTTGCGCTGCTGCTCCTACCCATCCTTTGCATTGGATATTTAAGATAGCTATAGTTACTATTTATCTGCCACATTTCCTCAAGCAATATAAGGCCCTTGTCCTCATTGAGTAGTTTGAAGTTTTTCTGCCAATTTGCAGATTTGTATTAAATATGATTGAGTTCTCAGAGAGGATAGAGCATCTCAAAAATATATAAAAACAAAAAAGTGTAATAAATAAAACAAAAGACCAAACATCCACTCCCCACCCCCAATAAAAACAGATAGACTTTTACTAAACTTTGCAAGAAAAATTAGGTTTAGTGTAAAATTAAGCCTGAGATATTTCAGCGCACACTGTAATTATTTTGAGCACTTATAACTGCTTGGAGAAAAGAAATAAGTGCCCCACTCCTGAAACTACTTATTCACATGCTTATTAACATCAATAGGATTATTCATGTTAGTACAGTTACATGTGTGTAAGAGTATGCAAGATTGGGGCCTGTTTAATATAATTTTATCCATTAGCATGATGCTATATTAAGTGCCTTTCAGTCTCATCATTGATACTTATCAGAATGCTTGTGTAAGCAGTCTTCTACTGTGTAATTAACCTTTTGCTGATTTTTACAGTGGTGTTATAATCCAAGGTTTCTAACATCACAAATTCCCCTGTGTGGAAGCAATTGACATTCATTGGCTGGAAGGAGTATTTAGCATTAGTGAGACCATTACTGGAATGCTTTGTCCAGTTCCGCTGTCCATATTTTAAAATGGATGATGATAAATTGGAAAAGGTTCAGGAAGGAGCTACAAGAATGATATGAAGTCTTTACAATCTGCCTTACAGAGATTACAGAAGCTCAAACTGTTTTGTTTATCCAATGGAAGATAAAGAGGTGACTTGATCATGGTCTCTAAATATCTCTAGGGGAAAAGACTTTTTGATAGAGGGCTTTGTAATCTTGCAGACAAAGACATAATAAATCCTATAGTTGGAAGCTGAAGCTAGATAAATTTAGACTAGAAATAACGTGAGGGTGAATTAACCATTGGAACTGCTTACCTAGGGATGTGGTGGAATCTTCATCACTTTGGAGTCTTTAGTTTGGGATTGGATGCCTTTATAAAGTATACTGTCTAGCTCATCCAGAAGTTATTGACTTGATGCATGAGCCAATTGGTGAAATTTTAGGTGTGGTGCTATGAAGGAGGTCAGACTAAATGATCATAATGGTCCCTTCTGGCACTGAAATGTATAAAATGTGGTGATTCTTTGGGTGTCAGGAAAAGAGGACAGGACACCTTTAAGGCTTCCTGTTGCTCTTGGATTACAAAGGAGTGGGAAAGGGAAATAGACTTACCTGAGTAGAGCCAAGAGGGAACCAGGAAGAAGCTGGAGTAGGGAGGGGCACTGATCCAATCTCAATCACTGACCAGAATCACCCTTTCCCCACCTGGGGGATCAGAGTAGAACCAGATTTTATGATCTTCCCTGTGCTTGCGCTAGTTGCCTTTTTGGGGAGGACTGAGAAGGAATTTTTACCTAACTGCCAGATTGACTGTGGCAGAATGGGGTTTTATTTGTCTTCCCCACAATAGGCCGGTGACCTATTGAGTGAGTTAGGTAAGGAGGTGAGGTCAAGATGTTGCAACTTAGTAGGTAACAGTTGTGGCAGGTGTCCAGTGCAGGTAGTCATTACAGAGGGGATACAGTTCCCTGATAAACAGGAGTTGGAAGTGGATTTCGGGGGAGGCACCCCCTAAAAAGCCTGAAAAAGTGGATTGGGGCTCCTAATCTCTCATACATGGGCAGGGTGGTAGGGTCCCAGGAACAGGCTGGCTGGGTCCAGGTTGGGAAGCAGGAAGGCCAACAGCAACCTCACAGAGAGATAGAAACAATTAAGGAAACGATGACCTGCCACATATTCCCAAATATGTTAAATTAATACAGTTGCAACCTAATTGGACTACATCTATTGCCTTTGGTCTTTCTTCCTGTGTGGTTGGGACAATGCTGGTTTCTAGCATCAGGGAATGAATCAGACAACAAACATGCTGATTACCAAGGAAACAACTTCTGCTTACCCACACGTATCTTAGTAAGTAGGAGCAATTATCGAGTTTTGAAAGAAATTTTTATATCTTGCCTACAGAGATTGACTTGTTTTTTGTTAAATCTACCTATTTGGTAGTTCCTGTAGTGGGTAATAGATTGTGTTCACTACTTACATGCACGGAATAAAATATTTTTCACCTTTTTTTTAATCTCCAGTGGTTGTTTTTGCCTCTTTGCTTTATGATCTCTGGCTATAAAGATATAATTGCTTAGTTAATAGCCATTCATGTCTGTTACTCTGTACATACTTGTTACTATTTTATTGTCTTAGGTTGTACAGAATATTTTTATACTTCCATCACCTGCTCATTTTAAACACAGTATTTTATCCACATACTTTCATAGGCATTGAATACACTGAGAGACTGTCCCAATAGCTTCCTTTATTGCTATCTTTTTAGAAAGCTCCACCAGTAGCAGCACTAGTGTAGACAGGTAGCTGAAAGCACATAGTATTTTAATCACCTTGTCAACTAGATCTGCTCAACATACCAAGCAATAGGGAGCATGGTCTAATGGATTGTGCAAAAGAGTAAGAAACAAGAATGCCTTTATTCTAATCTCAGCTCTGACACTGACTTGGACCATAATTTTCAGTCATTGAACATCTCTCTAAAATCGGGTCATTGGTCTCCCAAGCAGGGCACCCAGAAATTGAAACGCCCAAATTTAATGGACAGTTTTTAAAAAATTGACTTTAACAACCTATGTTTTTCAAGTTGTAAACTGGAGATAATACGTACCTTGAAAGGGTGAAGTGTGAGAATTAAAAATATGTAGCATACTTTGAAAATAAGGCCTATAAGAGAGGCACTATGGTCCAGTGACAGGGCATCACGTTTAGGTTCTATTCCCAACTCTGTCATTGGCATTCTATGTAGTCTTGTGAAGTGAAGTGACCTGCCCTTCTCTCACTGCTATTTCCCCTCCTTCCCTTTGTCTTGTCCAAGTGACCATGCTCAGTCCAAGCCAAGCAGCAAATCTGTGTGGGAGGAGCACATAGCCCCGCATGCCCTCCCACGCCATATGTATCGCCTCTCCCATCATTGTTCCTGTTGAGTCTCAGCAACTTAGTAGGGGCTGACTTTTCAATAGCGTCATCTGTGTATTCATTTGCTTGTTTTTGTTTTGTTTGTTGGGTGGGGAATTGCACATCTTTAGATAGTGGCATTCTTTCATTTCACGATAATTTATAAAATAATATTTTAATCACATTTAGTGTTGTCTGTGATTAAGTAGCTCTAACCACTACACACAGTGCTTAAAGTGGTTTGTGAAAGGTGGGGGTGGGGTGGGGTATTTATCATCATCTAGGATTAGCAGGTTTGGTAAAACAGTGTTTGAGGTGAGCCCCTCAGCAACTCAGCTCTATTTATGTATGTATTTTTTTTCTTGAGTCTGTTATCCCATGCAACATGCACCTCCCCAGTTTAAGCACTGCATATATGATTAAGTGGAAAGGATATAGACCTTTTTAGGTCAATTTTAGATTTGATTAAACTCTACTCTGGAATGGTGCATATGGAATTTCCTTTACTTTGCAATCCCCCTCCTCCTCTCCCCCCCCATTAAAACACACAGCCTCTTTTAAAACAATGTTCTCTGATGTGAGCAGAAATGAATATCAGTATTATTTCTGCCAGTGTATCCTTAGCTTGTTTTTATTGTATGTGTGTGGTTTTTATTGTAACAGTACTATATAAAATATTTTCCCCTTCACTCTACCATTCAGGTCTTTATCATCATGAGACCATTTTCTCTCAATAAAATCCTTATGATCCACTCATTATGAGACCATTTCATTCTCACTCTATTGAGTTAAGTCATTTGGATTCAATATAATGCCAAGGGGACTGTTATAATACCGTTCAAACTCACAGTGAAGTCAATGGTATTATACCTACTACAAATGCTGTGGTGAAAAAACATTGTTAGATAATTTCATTGACCTCATATTAAATTTATGGGTAATTTGGGACTACAATTAAACTATACAATCTAGGACTGATGTATATGATTTTACATAGCAACAGCACTTATAATAGTTAACATGCAACGTGAATTAACTTGATGGTTGTACATTTTAATGTAAAAAGCTGCAAAAGGCACAAGTCCACACAAAGGACTTGAATAATTTTATGTTATGCTATCAAGACATTTTGTAACTAGTGTAGGACAGGGATTTGCAAAAGTAGAGAAAATATTTCAAATGCATTTGAAATTCTTCTGGAAACTGGGCAGACATATAGGAGCTAGAGGGGAGCTCATAAAAGGATAATGGACAAATGTTGCCAGAGACAGTTGTGTGATAAGCCCATTTGGTGGTGGTAGTTGCTCTCTGCAAGTGCCCCCATCACATCTGTTCATAAATTGTATTCTCCCTTAGCAGCCTGAAGAGAAACTGACCGTTCTGTCAGGCAAGCTGCTGCCCTGAAAATGAGCATTGACTTTTCTCAACTTACTGAGAAATGCCTTTGCTTTCTTACACCTTTGACTTGATAATGGGCCAAATTCTGCTTTGCAATACAGATGCCATGTTCCCTCTGATTTCAGTGGGTTTGAGGGATATGTGTATGAGTACAGAATAGGATCCAGTATTTTAGTTCCTTTTATTTCTCTGGACAGAATACAAGGTCATATTTTACCTTTCATGCTTCAGAATTCATCCCCATGTGTAACACATGATAGTGTTAAATAGCTATTTATACAATATATTAGGGGTTTTTTGCCATGTTATGTCGGTAGTTTCTTTTAAATATAACTAAGTAAGCTTTTGTATTAGTTCTCCAAGGAACGGCAGAGTACATTAAACCAAGAAAAGAGTGGACTTCACTTGCTGAAAAATATTTTGTTGTTCCTTACTAGATAAGATTTAACATCTTTTTGATGAATATTTTATGGCAATTTAATTTTATAGGCATTTATTAGCACTTAAGCCTTGTGATCTTATCAGTTTAGGGCCCAGTCCTGCAACTAGACCTGTGTGGGAGAAACACTTGCATCTCTGCAGGGCCCAGACTCACTTCAGTCTCAAGTACAGATTCAATTGCAAAAACAAGGCCTTAATTACCATGTATATATATTATAGTTTTCTCATCTTTGCCATTTGGTTTCTTTCTTTTTTCTTTTGTACTTGGCCATCTGCTATGTGAAATTATTTTGTTGTTCATTAAATGCCAACTTTTTCAGGTGTTGGTATAAAACACTACTAGCAAGACTTTCCTTGCCCCATAGATATTACATTTTACATTACGTTTGCATTCTAGAAGACAGATACTGAGAGACTCAGTGAAAGGAGTTACTTTAGAGTTAATTTTAAAACATTTTTTTTAGTCTAATGATTTCCATTTGTTATATTTGCAGACTTCTCATAAGGAAAGACCCTTGCACTATTGGGAAGTTCTGGTTTTCCCACGTAGAATAACTTAAAGTAATTCAGAGGTAAATCCATATTTAGTGCTGAGGCGCTCCTGGCATTTATATTTGGGCGTGCACTGTCTTCTAAACATCCTTTTATTTATTTTAGTTTTCTTAATCTTTCTTACTATCTGCATTAAAAAGGTGCTGGATGTAAAATTGATTTAAATTAATTGCTTCTCCATGCCAAAATTCTATTTGCTGAAAGGCAAATCCTTCTCACCTTACTCACTCCAATAATTCCATTGAAATAAGCATGGAATACAATTTGTGAGATGAACGTAGAAGATAGTGGGATTCTGTTTCCATTGGCTACAGTGATTATTTTAGCCATGAAAAATACGTGTGAGAGAGAAATTATGTACACAGCTTATCAGTGAAGAACCTGTTCTGAATGAATTACACAACGTGTTTAAGAACAGTTAATCCTTTTGTTAAGATTCTCCTTTAACATTGCCAAGGTCAGTGAGAGACATAAACCTCCTTAATCAGAAACTTTTATGATTTCTCTCTGTGTTATGTCCTCTTGTTGTTCGCATCTTAATTTAGGGCATGATTCTGCAAGTACTCACACATCCCTAGGAATAGTCTAACTAACTTCTGAACTGAAGCATGAGGATTGACAGTGCTGAAATTTTTACTTTACAAATGTATCCGCACTAGTTTGACTCATAAATATTTCAATCGTTATTGTTAAAACTGGGAGATTTATTTTCATAATATCTAGTGGCAGGGATTTTGACAGTTTAATTATTTGTTGCTCTGACACATGTATGACTCTGCCACTGGCAAGGGTACAAATTTAGGTGGCATGAAACAGCATTATGTGGCCTCTTTGAATAGGGAGCAGCTTGTGAAACTACATAATTTAGGAGGCCCATGAAGCTTCTACAGGGCCGCTGGAATGGAGGCAAATTTGGGCTGGATTGTAACAGCACAGTTGGGGGAAAAAACAATAACATATCCAATAAGTGAAAGAAGGGTATTCAACAAAAACTACTTCACAGTCAAATGACAACAGATCACCCTAAATGGAAAGAAACTCAGTGAGTCCCAGAATTCCTTTCTTTGTTTCCTGTTGCAGGGAAGTGTTTTGCTTTACCTGTGTATTTTATTGTTTTAGTCCTCTTTTGCGAGACCTGTAGTACTATCTTAATTCTGTTTTTTGGGGTAAATGTGAAATAGAACTGTAGATGTTTCAACTGTCAATTGATTTATTTATCTAAATATTAATTAAGCCCCATTATGTCTTTAAGGACTATAATTATAATTATATGCAACAATCCTCATTTTAATTCTCTATTTATGTAGTTGATAAAAATAACAATGTATGTATGTATTATTTCCAGGTTTGAGAATTAATAAAGGTACCACTACATCACGACCTGCTGCTCCTGCCAATTTACGTGTACCAGATGTAATCCAGTTGAAAGACATTGTTTGCTATTTGTCTCTGCTTGAAAGAGGAAGACCTGAAGACAAACTAGAATGTATGTATATATTTTTTTTGTATCTGAGGGAAAAAGCTGCTAAATTGGAGGGAATTAAAACAAAATAACAAAAGCCCCTAATAATTTGCTAATACGTCCACCTGACTATAATGCTAGTAACAACAGCCATTGGTTTATTTTCAGCTTTGTAAACCTGAGCTGTACGCAATCTTGAGGAAATTCTGAAATGGAAATTTCTGGCTCTAAATTTAAGACTTAATGAAGTGTGGTTTTATCTTAAAAAGTGACACTATAAAAATGGCATAGCAGAGTTCTGCATTTTTGTGTCCAGCTGATTTCCATATCAAGTTTGCTCAGTAAGTTACAAGATGTATTTTTCCAACTTCCAGCCTCAGTAATTGACCCTGGGCTCTGACAAACTGGGTTCTTTCCATCTTGCACATCATCACTAGTAGTATAGGCTCTGTAGTCCAAATTATCCTGTCAGATACACCTGCACGACCCCATTATCTCCATCAGTCGTACCTTTGAAAATTCATGTAAGGCTAATGAGGATGCCTAGGGATGCATAAGTGTGAGTGTAGACAATAGGGCTTGCAGATGTAGTTGAGATGTTAATATGGCCCGTATATCCTATGTTGCTAGTGGTTATCAGCAAGATGGAAAGAACCCAGTTGTGTGTCCAGGTAAGTCTGTAGGGCTAGCAGTTAGAAAATATGTCTTTACAAACATAGGCCTCAGTTCAGAAAAGCAATTAAATATGCGCTTTAAGTTAAGCACATACCTAAGCACCTTTCCTGTACAGAAATGCTTTCCTCAGTCAGGACCTGAAAAGTTTGATATGGAAATCAATGAAACACAGAGAATATAGAACCCTGCAGTGTCATTCTTACAGTCAGTTCTTGGGTTAGACTAACACAAAGGCTACATCTGCACTTGGAGCTGGGGGTGTGATTTCCAGCTTGAGTAGACATACTCGCGTTAGCTCTCATTGAGTTAGCGCTCTAAAAATAGTAAGGTAGCTGGGGTAGCCTGGGCATCGTCTAGCTGCCCTTAACATGTACCCGTGGGATTCAGGCAGGTTTTTGCTTGTGGCTAGTCCATGCCACTTTGGTCTCCACTGCCTGTGCTACCATGGCTACATTACTCATTTTAGTATGCTAGCTCAATGAGAACTAGTGCAAGTATGTCTACTGAAAGCTGGGAATCATACCCCCAGCTCCAAGTGTAGACTAAGGTCCTTGCTGTCCTTACTGAGGCAAAAGTTGTATTGATTTTGATGGGAGGTTTGTCTCCGTAAGAAATGCAGGCTCAGGCCCTGATAGTGTACTAAAGATAAATATTCAGTGTCACTGCTGTAAAAATATAGACACTAGGCTCTATCTGCTGGAAATTTATATTCATTGCAAGTTTTAATGCCCATGTCTTTTATAAGCCTCCCAGGTTTTCTAGTCTATAGCTAGTTTATAACTACAGCATCCAAGGTCCTAGTCCTGATAACATTTGGTTAGTGGGAGTTTTGCCTGAGTAATGACTGCCCCAAATTTGCCAATATCATAGCATTGGTATTGTATAAATGCTACAATATTCCAAGGTTAATGATGTATTGGATGCTTCTCTGCAACTCAAAACAAAATCTGTGGATTATGTGTTGATCCCATGAATAGGAAAATCTAAATTCCTACGTCTTAATTCAGCAGACAATACATTGAGCACATCCAAGTGGCAGACTGTGTAGGCCCTTCCAGAATTCTAAAGCTCAGTTCATCACCTTCAGATCCACATACAGAATGGGAGAAAGTTGACTCCGCCGATCCCAGGGATCTGCATTGTGGGAGAGAGTAGTGACTGAGGTGCTAGCCAAGACCCTGGGCAAGGATGCATGTCTCCCCTCTGGTCCTGCAGAGGTGCTCCAGAAAATATGTTGCGGTCTGGGGCTGTATTATCTTCTGTATGCAGTCTTCTTTCCAGAAGCTGCATTGTCAGAGAAGTCCCTGGTAGGAAGACTCCAATGGAGACCTGCTGGCAGGGAAAAGGGATTTGTCAGGGTCCAGAGATGCTGTAGAGGCACAAGACCCCTGCCCAGATAGTGTTGTCCTCTCACCAGTCCCCTGGTATCCACCAGCTTTCAGAATGGGCCCCTTGGCCCATTCTGAGGTAAATCCCACTCTGACTGGACAATGTGGAGGATTGTCTGTGAGGGGGCTTTTGTGGAAATGTTATGCCCTGGGGCCCTCTGCCGCAGAATGCAGTCCAGTAATTTCAATCACAGCCCTTGCACTATAAAATTGTTCTTAATACTGAAGAGATATGATTGTGATTATTTATCTGAGATGGAGATAAATGTGTAATCATAATGAACATCAATTGACGCATCATGCAGAATATAATCACTTGCTATAATGCTGTAAGAAGTGCTTTGTTAAAACACAGTCTCCAAGTGCAAGAGCACAGAGTATTAAAAACAGGTCCATATACATGTTATATTATACACATTACAATATTTACATAAAACAGCTCAAAAATCTATTCTAATGTAGACGTAACTGTTTTTGCTTCCTTGAAATGCTGTTTTTTGATTATCAAGATTTTATTTGCTGTTCTATTTTTCTTCTACTACAAAGACGGGTGCATAAGGGAACCTGATTGAGATATTTGTGGTAATTAGTAGCATTTGAAAATGACAGTATATGTAATTCAACTTTTTTTAATTTATAAAACAAAAACCTGTAAATAAGTAGTTTACATATGCTTTGGATGGCCTTTGGAAATTAATTGCATGAGATAAGCATATAAAGCTAACACTGAAATTATGTATTTTTGGTTATCACCTTCAACAGAGGAAAAATTTCTCCATATAGTCTCAGCATATTTCACCATGTAAATTAATGGTATTTACTAAATGAGGGCCTGATCCTGCAAACATTTAAGTACTCGAGTAACTTTGCATGTGAGTAGTCTTGTTTGTAGAATGAGGAACCAAGTACTTACTAATGTGAAAATTTTTTACAGTTAAATAATGCAGTGGAAGAATTTGATATAAAATAGTAGCAGAAAAAAAAAGAAAAAATTATGGGTGGATTGATCTAACTGCCCATCAAGAAGTAAATGGTTCTCTCATTGTCTTCAGTGTCAGCAGAGTTAGATCAAAACTGGATGCTTTAGAAAATCCGATCCAAGACACACAAAGGAGGGGAGAAGTTATGCGTTCAGATAAAATTTAAAATATAATGGAGAACCATTGAGGCAGAGAGAGAAAAGCATGATATAATGATTAATAAATGTTTTTAATAATTGGTTAATCATTTGTTATAGATTGTTATAAAGTCCAACAGATCAATAGGTTGCTTATAACCATGGCTTGCAACTATTTATAATACCTTCTACTGATGTACTTAAAGCCATCTTTAATGCTATTAATCATATCTGTGATGTGCTTAAAACACCTATTAATCATTTATTAACCCTTTATAAACAATTTATAAATGGAATTTTAATATAAAGTATTATCCAAAATTGTGTGGTGGATCAGAGAGGAATATAATACTGATTGAAGAATTGAAGCTCTACAGATTCATATTGAATATGTTTGTGTTAATCAGTTTAATTCATCTCTGTGCAGAGGATACTTAAATACTAATTTGAGGACCTAAATGGGAATTAAAACATGCATTGGCCTGATTTAATCTACATTGTTTAAAATTGCTAACATTATTGGGATTTTGCTATGTATTATAGCAATTTATTGATGCTTGTATATCAATAGTTCTCTTTGTCTTGTACAGAGATACATATTTTCATGATTTAGTGCATTTTACTCTAGTACCAAGTGTTAAACCTCTGTGTTGTATAAAACTCCTCAGCTGATGGCACTGCTAGAGACTGCAGGACTTAGTATAAAATCCATTCTGGGAAGAAAAGGGGGATGGTGAAACAGTTTTCTTTCCTTGATCTGAGAACTTTTAAGAAGATATATTTTTCTTTAATTTAAACATTATCTGATGAGTCTCTTTCAGTCTGGGAGATTCTGAAAGGTTTAATAAGTAAATCAGTTTCCTCAAATGTAATGTAAGTGGCTGCTCAAGGGGTAAGACAATAAAGAGGCATAGGCACTGTATCTTTTAAGAGGTTTATGGTACACAGTGTCTTTACACTCGCTATAATAAATATTCCATTAGTTACAGAAAAGAATATGTGAGATGCTGCCGTTAAGATATTTACACTCACAAGGGCACCAATTCAGGAAAGCACTTTTGTGCATGCTTACATTCGTTCTGTTTTCTGTAGTAGAACTAGCTTATATGCATACTAAAATTAAGCATGTAATCAAGTGCTGAATAGGAATGAGCTCTTGAATTGGGCCCAGATATGTAAGCAAAATTCCAGACAATAAGACCAGTGATGTGCTCTAAAGCTATGTCTACACTGCACTTTCATCTGTAAAACTTTTGTCGGTCGGGGTGTGAAAAAAACACCCCCCTGACCAACAAACGTTTTTGATGACGAAAAGCACCAGTGTGAACAGTGCCTCGTTGGCAGGAGACAACGCTACCGCTGCTCATTGGGGGTGATTTTATTTTGTTAGCGGGAGATCTCTCTCCTACCGACAAAGAGCTGCTACACTGTGTACTTTACAGTGACACTGCTGTAGCGGCACAGCTTTGTCGCTGTAAGGTTTGCGGTGTAGACATAGCCTAAGAGAGCATTACAACTGACTTCAAACGGAGCAGAATTGTGCCCAATAGCTCTATTTTATATATAGGGCCTTACCAAATTCATCGTCCATTTTTGTAAATTTCACTGCCATAGCATTGTAAAAATCTTGAATTTCATGGTTTCAGATATTTAAATCTTACATTTCACGGTGTTTTAACAACCATGAATATGTATTTTTAAAACAGTAAAATATAAACATGTAAAGTCCTTAAGACTCAGCGTTTCTCAAACTGGGGGCCCCAACCAAAAAGGGGGTTGCAAAGCCATTGTCTGGGGGGGGCCGAGGGGGTTGTGGTATTGCCACACTTACTTCTGTGCTACCTTAAGAACTGGGTGGCCAGAGAGCTGCGGCTGCTGGCCAGGTGCCCAGCTCTGACGGCTGCACCCCCACCAGAAGCAGCTCAGAGGTACGGGTGGCATGGTATGCTGGCAGCAGTATCGCCACTCTTATTTCTACACCGTTGCTGGTGGCGGCGCTGCCTTCAGAGCTTGGTGCCTGGCCAGCAGCCGCCACTCTCCAGACACCCAGCTCTGCAGGATAGGTTAAAGGACCCAAAAGACCAAATTTCATGGGGGAGACCAGATTTCACAGTCCGTGACGTGTTTTTCTCGTCCGTGAATTTGGTAGAGCCGTAATTATATACCAGTATTGTGAACTCAGTGAAACCAGGGAAAATTTTACTTTGCAGGTATGGAAAGTATATTTACTATTGCATTCAGCTGACCTGAAAACTAATGTCAATAATTTCCACTGGTACAATTAGCTAATGAGTAAGCATTTGTAGAGCCACTATCATAATAGTGGACTTAAAATCACAGTGAGAGTGCAAGAGAAGGCCAGCAAATTTTCCAACTGGGATCCTGTTTTCTGTCGATATAATCAGGATCCCAGTTTCGAGTCAGACGTTAATTCTCTGTCTTGCTCTGGAGTTAAAGGAAAATGATGTACATCTTACATTTTTTTCTAATTTAATTGTCCTCTTTTTTTTCTTTTTCTTTTTCTTTTTCTTTTAGTTATGTTTCGCTTGTATGACACAGATGGAAATGGGTACTTGGATAGTTCGGTAATTTTATTTCTATTGACATATTATACTAGCATGAACTGTAACAGTGTATTTGTATGAATCCATGCAGAACGCACACTTTGGATAAACAGAAGTAATAACTGTGTATAATAAAAATATTTGTCATCCAGGATATTTTGAGGCTACTCCTAACAATTTGTCTTTCTGCTGAGCATATCCACTTCCCCCCTCAACTGTAGAGTTTGTCAAATGTTGAATCTCAGTGAAAGCATTCTTCAAATTTTTAGTTGTAATATTTTACTGCAGGAGGCAACTTAACTCAGCTCCCAAAACCCCTTTGTACTTACTGGGAGCTGTACATGAAAGAGATATTTGTAGGGTTGCATTGAAAGGGAAGAA
Source organism: Chelydra serpentina (assembly GCA_037349315.1). NCBI lineage: Eukaryota > Metazoa > Chordata > Testudines > Chelydridae > Chelydra > Chelydra serpentina. The sequence goes on from JBAIAC010000048.1 coordinate 28,231,292, forward strand.
AGGTGAGGCTCAACTTTCTGGGAGAAGGTAACTGCAGAAGATGAAGGGGAAAGGCCAGCATGTTCGGAGAGGCCAGGAATGAGGAAACATTGTTAAAGGAGAAGTTTAGGAGTAGTGCCTGATTATACAATTAAGAGAACATCAGAGAAAGTCATCAGAGAGATGTTCCAAGAAGTGTGTGGCTTGTGGGCAGAGCCGGCGCTAGGCATAAGCAGACGAAGCAATTGCTTAGAGCCCTGAACAGCTCAAGGGGACCCATTGTTCACTTTTTATTATAAGAACTTGCTTGTTTTAGTATTGTATGTTGGGAGAGGAGCAAATATATTCCTGCTTTGGGCCCCCAATGGGCTAGCACCAGCTCTGTTTTCAGGTATTGGGAAGGAGCAAAGACTAGCAAATTATTGGAAATGGGGATAGGGCAGGCATCTTTGTCTTTTGCTTCCTCCCCCCCCCCCCAAAAAAAAAAGGGTGGGGCAGGAAAAGAGAGAGATTGGCATATAGGAGGGAAGAAGGTAAGGGGACATACATACACTTAAACTGGTACTGATAGTGTTCTAGGCAAAACGGGTTTTTAACAAATATTAGCCAACTAATGTGTAAGGGGTAGAAGGTAGGATCAGAGATTAGCGTCTCAAAGCTTTTAGCACCCTGTAGAATGAGTGTGAAGAGGTTCTATTTTCTTATTTCCATCCACAGGCTGTAACAGTGGCTATAGGGCTAGATTTCATCTCCCCAACTGTGTTACACTCCCCTCTCCTCCACTTACCTACTCAGACTTTGTGCTGGAGTGGATTTGACCCAGTGGTACGAAAAGACATTTTCCAGTGAGCGAACACCATGTTAGCACAATTCAGAAGAGAGAATCAATTTAAATGTGCCTTTCATTGAATTAAGTAAGGATCAGTGACAGCTCAAAGGAGAGAAGACGTGGTGCCCAATGCTATTATACAGGTCAGAACATAATATACAGTTGATCTTTAAATGTAATCAGAAGAGATTCTATCCTTGATTAAAACATCGCCCTTCATAAAGAATTATTAAAGCACTCTTGGATGTTAATAAAATATTAATTATGACAAAGTGAAAAGTTTTTGGAATGTAAAAATCACATTTTAAAGTCCAAATTTTAAGGACTAAGCAAAAATAAGATTATTCAGGAACAAAGTGTCCTTGTTTCTCCACAGTATTTCTTCTGCCTTGTTCTTGTAAGCTTTTTCAAGCACACAAAAAAAGAGGCTGGAGAGAGGATTAGAGAGCCTTCACTAAGTAGTGTACATTAATGCAATATCTATACTAGAAAAGGTTAGAAACAACAGACTTTTTTAAAAATGAAAGATTGGGTTCTGCATAAAACCTAAATAACTGCACAAAAATATTGACGGGAACTCTTTCAAACGTTGACATCTAAAATGTGCCTGTAAAATCACCATGAGTAGCTCCCATTGTGTGTGTATGTGAGCAGTTGTGCAGCCAGGCATGCATCCAGTTGCATGCACAACTACTGATTTTGTGTGTATGTATTTTGCAGGTGTAACTTTGATGCCAGTGTTTGAGAGTTTATTCCAAAAATTTTGTGGCCAAATTCAGGCCTTGTTCATAAGAAAGAAAAAAGGAGGGTAAGCATGGTACAACTTTTGTACCTTATTCCTAGCTCCCCTAAAACCCATGAGGAGGAGTCTGAGGTCAGGAAGCATAGTATCTTTAAGTGTGTGTTCCTTGAACCCCTGCGTGCCCCTTGCTGGCATTACTTGTTGGCTGCATGTATAGGAAGTGGTGGCGGTGGCGAGGGAGGCGGTTATAGGAACTCTGGGGGTTTGGATAATGTTGCAAAATAATGCCATTTTTGTTGAGCCTTACACATTATGGCCATTTTCTGAAGTACTGACAACTTGGACTGCAACTGGAGTTCAGTCCTCAGCACCTCTGAAATAAATGTTGTAAGCAAGAGACTCCAAGATGTTGACCTTGATATATCTGGAGCAATGGAACAACTGGACAAAACAAAGTCATGCCTACAGTCTTACTGGTCAGATGAGGGATTTCAAAATGTTCTGAAGAGTGCACAGAAGTTGGCAGAGGAACTTCACACCGAAGCTATTTTCTCACCCTTCAAGAATACAAGAGTCACTGAAGAAGAAGACATTTTGATTACAAGGCATGGGATAATCCCATAAGAGACTCCAAACAACAATTCAAAGTTGACTTCTTTAACCAGGTGCTAGATTGTGCAATACAGTCAGTTGAAGAACGTTTCTTGCAGCTCAAGGAACACAGCAGTATATCTGGGATGTTGTATGATATTCCAAAACTCCTCACTATACCTGAAGAAGACCTACACCAGCAGTGCAGGGCACTAGAGACATCGTTAACACATGATGACATGCACGATATTGATGCACGTGATTTAGGTGATGACCTGAAAGCCCTTTCAAGATACATTTCATCAGGATCAACTCCAAAGGTTGTTCTAGAATGTATTGCACAAATAAGATGACCACCCTCTTTCCAAATGCTTTTGTTGCTCTATGCATACTTCTAACACTTCCTGTAACAGTTGCCAGTGGAGAATGCAGCTTCTCCAAGCTGAAATTAATTAAAACACATCTACGCGCCACAATGACACAGGAGAGGCTGGTCGGCCTTGCAACCATCTCAATAGAGCATGAGCTGGCCCAGACTGTGGACCTTCAGGAAGCAGTTCAAATCTTTGTAACCAAGAAGGCATGGAAAGCACCACTTTGATTATTCAAACAGATAAAAATGCCAGTGTTTACTATGCAGACAAGAAAAGTTACATTTGCTGTTCAGGCATTTGAAAGTTAAGTGTTACTTAAAATTTTTAAACAAGGCATTTTAAGTTGTTAGTTCTCCTTTATTGGAGTAGGTAGCAGAGACGTACCATGAGAGGAGTAGAACAGGAAGAAGGCAGAAGTGAGACCTTTCAAAGTTTTGGCCCAAGCGAGGGGGTATGGGGGCATCATTTGAGCTCCCCGCCTCAGATGCCAAAATGTTGTGTGCCAGCCCTGATTGTAATAATAGTATATATTCGCTTGCACTCATTTTGAGAGCAGAAGTGAAGAAGGTCTGAATGTGCCCCCCCAACATGCATGCTTTTCTTATGGATGCAATTTATACTGGGCCTGAGTGTTGACCCTAGAGCAAAGGGGCAGATTCTTAGCTGGTGTAAACTGTTATAGCTCTATTGACTTCAATTTATACTAATTGAGGATTTGCCTTCAGGTTTGTACAAATATCTAAATGGTAAGTGTACCAAACTTATAATTACATTAAAACATATCCATATCTGTATAATATACATTATTAAAATATTCAAATACCATTTGCATACTGTAAGTTTCTGTGATCCTGAAACACTCAAGCAAACCTTATGGGGTTCATACCTTGGTAAACCAAACCCATGGATTTAAATTAATGATTTTTGTGGAACTGAAATTAGTGGAGATAACACCGCAAATTTGAAAGAACATGGTTCAGTGAGAGCAAATCCTTACTAGTCTTGCTTCCAACAGCACAAATCATCCCAGTTAAGTGATGAGCATAAGTTATAAATGACCAAAGCAACCTGCAAAATGTGAGTTCAGGTCCCCCTTTTTCTATGAAAGATTTCCTTTCACCAAGGCCAAACACATACACACAAAAACCTCACCCTAAAATATTCCCTTCTTAAAATAATTAAAATAACCCTTTTATTCTGCTTAATGGATAGTTTATTTCTGATTTTAACTTTTATTAATAATTATATTGATATTAAATATATAAAATAACTGCTGATTGAATATTTTTACCATATACTTTGATGTATTAAATGGTTTGATATTTAAATGGTTGTTTTGTTAAAATATACATTTAATATTTTCATCCATAGAGATGATACATCCAAATACACTGTTAGTCTATATTAAAACAATTATAAACTATATATCTGAATTGTAAGAAAATCAGCCAGTATGATACTGCATTAAAATATCTTTGTTCTTTTTTCCTGCCTAGGAGCTAGAAAATATCATCACTCAAATGATGCATGTTGCAGAATATCTTGAATGGGATGTCACTGAACTCAGTCCAGTAAGTATTTTGTCAGATCATTGATGCAATTAATTCTGGAAAACATTCTGTGATGTCCCATGAATAGCTGTGATATTAATACACATATTGAGTAGTAAAAATAATAATAGTTGTTGCTTCTTTCTGGGGCTGCCATTCAGCCCTTTCCTAATCTTTTTTCCAATGAGGACAACATAGCACTATGGTCATAAGTCTGAAATATATGCCCCCCACTAAAGTTTAAGACTTTCTTCCCATTACATTTACTAATTCACTTTCTCAATGTGCGTGGCACATACCTAACCCAAAACCCAGGGGAGCAGGAGCTATCATCTGCGTACCGCACTCCTAGTACAACGGGTCCCAAACTGCAGAGTCTACCCAGACCAATCAATGTGCAGCATGTTAGTGCACTTTAGAAATCCCCACGACCTACTCCATAGTCTGCATTACTGCTCCCTGTAGAGAAACCCTTAGTTGCAAGCAACCATTTCTGGTGTTTTTCCTGGATTTGTTAGCTAAACATTGATTTCATTTTCATATTTGTTTTTATTGGTGGTGTTTTATTGGTGCTTATCAGTCAAAAGCTAAAATCGGAAGCCATAAAAACAGAATTCAAGTGATGCATAGGGCCTTGTGCTACCTGTGGCAGTAGCGCAGCCAGGTCCAGAGCACAGGGGGAGCGGCGCTATAAAAAGGCGCCTCCCCCTGTACTCGCCCAGTGGCACTTCGGCGGCGGGTCCTCACTCACTCCGGGTCTTCAGTGGTACCTGCCGCCGAAATTCGCCGAAGACCCAGATCACCGCCGGGTGAGTGCAAGAAGCGGCGCTTAAAAAGAAGCGGCGCCTTTTTTTAAGCTCTGCTAAAAAAAGGCTCTGCTAAAAAAAGGCACCGCTTCTTTTTAAGGCGCCGCTTCTGCTGACAGGGGGAGCGGCCACAACCCCTGCTCCCCCCGGCTATGCTACTGACCTGTGGGTCAGGGTGAATTTTCCCCCAAACTTTATCATTCCATAGAATTATAAGAATCTGTAACGCTACAAGGATGGTAATATGAAACTATAGTATATAATGTCACTACTAGAGCTGAATAAAAATAGTAAGCATGTTTGACAAAAAAAATTATTTTCTTGAAGTTTTTGCTGAAAACTGGAAAATGTAATTTTTCAGGTTCCCTGTCCCCATTATCTCCCTATTTATTTGCTTCCCCGCTGCCCAAACAAAATGGAGGAAAGAGGGAGGGGAATGCAGAAAATACAGGTGTCAATGAAAAATTTGGGTTATTTAATTTTTTGTTTCAAAATTTGAAAATGTTGAAAAAAAATTCCACAAAAATATTTTTAAAATGTCCTTTTTTAATTGGAAAAAAAGTTTGACCAGTTCTAATAAGGACCTAAGTATGGTTTGGGGGTGAGGTGAGGGGTAAAATGACTTGACTTACCTTTCTTCCAAAGTTGCCACATTGGGTACATTTTACTTTGCTTTTTCCTTCGCAAAATGGGTGGCTCAGGGTTAATACATATTTTTATCATCTTAGAATATCCAATTTATAGTTTTGGTTTTTTTAAATCTACAGATCCTTCATGAAATGATGGAAGAAATTGATTATGACCATGATGGCACAGTATCTCTGGAGGAATGGATTCAGGGTGGAATGACGACAATCCCACTCCTGGTGCTCCTTGGATTAGAGAATGTGAGCATTAATCTAGCAATGTCCAAAGGGTAATTTGTGGGTCAGATGTGGCCCTAAAACTAATATATTTTGCAACCTGCCATCACCTTCATCTTAGCTATGGAACTATGACAGGCAGAGACTATTCAATAAGTAGCTACCTCAGGGGGAGCAGTTGATCCAAGGATGGAGAATTACATTGAGACCTATTATTGCTGAAGGCTACAGTTTCATATTAAGAATTAAAACAGGTGTAATATTAATTTTTATCAGTTAGATGCAGCTGTTGTATTGTTGGCAAATTGCCAGTGCCATCTGCCTTCTTGCACTTGAGCTAACTTTGGGCACCTCTCTTAGCATATGTCTCAGGTGTGTGATTTTGATATAAAAATATTTGTATTGAAAATTTTCTGTAGTACTTTACAGACACTTGATGGAGATATTAAAGAAGTCCCTCCGCTTCAAATCAAGCCCCGAGTATTGCAATTATGCAATCAGTTATATGATATTGTTATGAAGGTCAGTTAAATTTAGCACTTTCTATTGCTAAATATATAACACTATAGTTATATAAGACTTTTTAATCACAGAATCTCAAAATTCTTCACAAATATTAATTAATTAAGCCTGCGAAGGAGGTATTCCTTGGTAAATATTATTTTCTTCTTTTTACATATGTGGAACTGAGGTGCAAAAAGATTAAGTTACTTGCCCAATATCACAGAAGAAATCGCTATCAGAAATGGGTTGCCCTTTTTTCTGACTCATATTCCTAGATTCATAGATAGTAGTTCTGAACTTGGAATCTATGAATCTATCTAGTCTGGCCTCCTGTATAGCACAGGCCATACAGCTTCCCCCAAACAGTTCCTAGAGCAGATCTTTTAGAAAAACATCCAGTCTTTATTTAAAAGTTGTTAGTAATGGAGCATTCACCTCAATCATTGGTAAATTGTTTCAGTGATTAATAACCCTCATTGTTAAAAATTTACCTTTGATTTCCAATCTGTATATGTCTAGCTTCAACTTCCAGCCATTAGATTGTATTATACCTTCCTCTGCTAGATTGATGAACCCATTTATTATATATTGTTCCCCAAGTAGGTACTTAAAGAATGTAATCAAGTCATCCTTTAAGCTTCTCTCTGGGTATCTTTATGCTGGAGCGGGGGCAGGGGAGGGGGAGACAACAAAAAACTAAAACACCTCTGGCAGTGAGTCTCAGAGCTCGTGTCTATAGACTTGGGACTGCAGGTCTTGTGCTACGGTGTTAAAAATAGCAATGCAGATATTCCTGCTCAGGCTGAAGCTTCGGTTTCAGACCCGGAGCTCTAGCCTGAGTGGGAATGTCTAGGCTGCTATGTTTATCATCGTAGTGTGAGCCCCAGTGTGTAGACCTCGATTCTGAGACTCACTGCCATAGGTGGTTTTTTTGCAGTATAGACATACCCTATGGTAATATGTATAGATTGAACTCTGTGAGTCTATCACTATCATACTTTCCTAATACTGTAATCATTCTCATGGCTCTTCTCAGAGCCCTCTCCAATTTTTCAACATTCTTCTTGAATTATGGACACCTGAACTGGACACAGTATTCTGGGAGAGGTCACATCAGTACTAAATATAGAGGTAAAATAATCTCTCTACTCCTACTCAAGATTCTCCTGCTTATACATCCAAGGATTGTATTATCCCTTTTGGCCACAGCGTCAAACTGGGATCTCATGTTTAGCAGTACTGAACAGTAAGCAATGCTGCCTCTCATATAATGGATATAGAAAGTCTATATGCTGCTTTTCCCTTGTTTTTATTGCAATATGGAATGGCTATTTGGGGAGCGGGGTAGTAAGAAACTATAGTTTTCAGTGGGTAAACTTCACTCTTGTAGAATTTAGATCTGCCTAATTCCATCCATGGATTAATATAAATCCTTCTCTATGACATTATTTCATGAGTTTGTTGAAGGCAGAAGCTGAAATATTCCAGTGGTGTACATACTGAACATTGGCCTGGAAAATACTAAATTAAATTAGATTTATAGACTGTCATAACTTTTATTTAAACATTTCTCCTTTTGAATATTTCTTTTAAGGAAAAAATTGATCATTAATATTTTCCTAAGCCAATCCAGCACTCAAAATTCCTTAGCATTCTGAAGTACTAATCGGTGTGGCTTTGCATCAGTGTTTTGTCTATCTGGGAATATTTAGATTTATGTGGGAGAAATTTAAATATACAGTTCTGAAGAAACTCTTATATAACTTATGTGAAGTTTATTTTTGATCATTTAACAAAACAATATTGAGGGATCTCCATAAAGTTTTATTTCTTGAAAACTAGTATAGGTGGCTAATGGGAACTGTAGTGCTTTACACTATGTTATTGTTCATGGATGGTTAGGCCACCAACTCGGGGGACTACACGAGCTGCATCATTAGTCTACCAGGAGAAGTAGTGTAAAATTACCACAGGAATGGTGAAAGGCTCTAACATTGCTCCCAATTTTTTTTCTTTTTTCCCTTTTTTTTTCGAGGCCTGTTGGTCCAATGGAATCATACAGCTGTTTCTAGAGGAAAGTCAACATTTCACATTTTCCATTGAACCAGCAAAAAGTTATTTTGCGTTTACTATTAGGTTTACAGTTTGTGTATATCTTGAATGGTCAAATCTAGATATATTTTTGGATACTGAAAAGCAAAGTAATATGGGGGGAGGGCTCCGGCTGGGGGTATGGGCTCTGGGGTGGGGCTGGGGATGAGGGCTTTGGGGTGCAGGAGGGTGCTCAGGGGCTACAGGTGAGAGAGAGGATTCCCCCAGCTCTCTCTCCCCACAGCACCACCTGGGCTCGGGGGGAGAGGCGCCTCTCCCTGCCGCAGCAGCTCCAGGGCTGGGGCCACGGGAGATGTGCCCTTCCCCTGGCCCCCGCAGGTCTAGGCTGGGGCTGGGTACAGGGAAGGGCGCCCCAGCCACAACATGGCTGGGTTCGGGGAGGGGCTCCCCGTGACAGGGCCAGATTCGGCCGCCTGGCTATGGCTGGGTGTGGGCTGCACTGCCCTGGCTGCACCTGGTTCAGAGCCAGGCCTCCCGGTTCGGATCCAGGGTGCCCTGGCTGTGGCAGGTCCGGGCCGCAGTATAGTTGGGGCTGGGGGGCAACCCTTGCTGTGGCAGGTTGGGGGCTGGGTTAGGTTGGGGCCGGGGAAGGGGCGCCCCTCCCCCGGCCATGGCAGGTCCCTGGGCAGGTTCCCTGAGCACCTGCGCAGCGCTAAATAGGGTGCTGCGTGGCCACGCAGCTTGCAGGGTACCTAGGACCTGAGTATTGCTTATTTTTGAGTCTAATATGTCTCATGTATACAATGGCTCCACAATTAAGTTGTATAAAAGTTGGGAGAGCAGTGAGCTTAATAGAACCCCACAAGTAAGCACTTGTCTCTGGGACTGGCCTGACAGAAATTGTTGGAGGCTTCTCAGTGCATTTCCACTATCCCCAGCTCTGACATCATCTGAAAGAAAATGATGTATTGATTGTCTTAATTCATTGATTTTAAGGCCAGAAAGGACTATTGTGATCATCATAACAAAGACATCATTTCACCCTGTAATTCCTCCAACAAGCTCAATAATGTGCGATTGAACTTGTCCATATCTTTTAGAGAGACATCCAGTTTTGATTTAAAGATTACAAGTGAATGAGAATCGACCTGATCCCTTAGTAAGTTGTTCCAATGGCTAATTACTCTGTGTTAAAAAAATATGTGCCTTATTCCCACTATGAATGTGTGTACCTTCAACTTCCAATCATTGGATTTAGTTATGCCTTTTCCTGCTAGGTTAAAAGTCCTCTTCTGTCAGATACTGTCTTCCTTTGTAGATACTTTTAGACCGTGATCAAGTCAGCTCTTAACCCTCCCCCCTCATTCCTCAATAAGCTCCTAAAGTCTTTTAATTGCTTGATATTGGGACAAATAGGGGTGGGGTTGTGGGGTTGCTTGGTTCATTTTTGACTGTCTACAGGTTTTTTATCTTTGCTGAGACATTCTTTCTCATTTTGTATAAAACATACATATGTCAATCAGTGAGACAGATCCTCAGTTGGTGTATTTAGTAACAGTTCTATTGACTTCAATGGAACTGTGACAATTGATATCAACTGGGGATCTGCCCTGATACCTTTACCACCTCTGTGTTAAACCTATAATGTGTATATCCCTTAAAAGAAAACTAAAATGCTAACATAAAAACTATTTAAGATATTAAATCACTAACAATCCTTTAATTAGTCTTTCTTACTGGCTATATGACTGTCCCACTTAAGGGAATAGCCATCTGAAAATAGTTAAAATGAAACAAGGAACTATATTACATAAAATGCAAGAATTAAAAAATGATCTTCACTCTGTTTTTTTCCCTGTATTTGCTTTATCCTTTTGTTCTTTCTTTCTTAGTGCCTGATTCTGCAGCTGAACTGCAGGCAAAACTTTCATTGAAATAAATGGGATTTTTGCCTGTGGAGCAGCTGCAAAATGGAGACCAGTAATTGTATTTGTATGACGCCTCTTGCCAAGGCAATCAGCATGCTGAACAAACAATTATAACACAATGCAATTAAATTTTAATTGCTAATTAATTATCTCTTGTTTTATACAGTGCTTTGAAAATCTAAAGCAAGATCTGAATGTTGTGTATTACAAATATTGTTTTGTAATTTATGTATTAAAAGGCCAGATCTTAGAATATTATATCTGGTTAATCACCAGTTAACCTTTTAGCACTGGCTGAACGCATCCATCAAGCATCATATCTACTAAAACTGTTCCCATTAAACATCAATAATAACTATTCAATAACATTTGCTTAAATTGCTTCCCTTGGAGACGTTACAGTAAACTAGCTCTGGTTCTGACTAAATGAAAATTCAGGATGTTGTGAGTGATTTAAAAAAAGGGAGTTAGAATGGAAACCACCATACAGCCTTAATGCTAAAGGTTGCTAGTACTACCACCACTATGATAGTTTACACCTATTTTAGATAGTACTTTCCATATGAGGATTTCAGAGTGCTTTAAAAACACTAATAAATTAAGCCTGACAGCACCATGAGGTAGCAAAGCACGTTCATCCCTCTCTTACAAATAGGGATTCTGAAGCACAGACAGTTTAAGTGATTTGTCCAAGGTCAAAAGGAAGTCTGTTGCAGGTCTGTTTAAAGAATCCAGATCTCCTGGTGCCTCGGGCAGGTCTAAATTTAAAATGCTGCAGCAGTGCCACTGTATCACTTCAGTGAAGATGCTACTATGCTGATGGGAGAGCGTCTCCCTTTTCAGTAATGAATCCACCTCTTCAAAAGGTGGTAACTCTGTCAACGGGAGAAGCCCTCCTGTCGATGTAGCAATGTCTACACCGTGGCTTAGGTCAGGATAACAGTGTTACTCAGGTCTGGATTTTTCACACCCCTGAGTGAGGTAGTTATACTAATGGCAGTTTACATTGTAGACCTGACCCTAGTCTGCACTTAGTATTTAGCCAAAAGACTCTTCTTCCATTGATTTGATAGACAGTGTATGAAAAGCTATAAGAAATCAAAGGTGGGGAATGTAGTTATTGGCCAGGGGTTCTGTTCTTAGCTCTGGCAGTGATTTGTGATGTCATTTTCAGCTTCCTGGCCATTAAGATCAGTTAGGATTTGGAGTAATGTCCAAAGTGGAGTGGTGGAAGTCCCTTACATGAGAGATGCTTTAGATGGGACAACAGTTGCTAAATTCACAGTGTAGCTTCATCACCCTCAGGACTGCGTAGAGTGGATTGTGACTCTAGAACTTTTTCCTGGCCTTGGTCAAGTTTTCCATCTAGAAGCTCAAGTATTGGGAGACTTTCTGGATCTGTAGGGCCATTTTCCTTTCACTCCTCCATTTCCATATCTGGGCAGTGTTCCACTGAGCTGTGTCCACTGAATCCTGTGATCTTGTCTCTGAGCAGTGGGTGTCATCTGAGGTTCTCTGATTAGTATCCTCCACTTGCACAATGTTGTTAACCATTTAATCCCACTACCAGCCCAACACTTTTGTGTTTCATTTGTCCTGATCATTTGATGCTGGTTTTTTTGTGGATTCTTGCCTGTGACTGAGGGGTGGGCCATTGCTGCGCCAAGGGCAGGGCCTCTGTTTCGGACCCTGACAGTCTCTCATGGAGAGCAAGATTCCCCTGTGGGAGTGCCTCCACTCCAGCCTTGTTCTGCAACCTGCTGGGCAGTTAGTTGGTGATTCCTTCACAGAAAAGAGTACCCTGATACCTACTCTTTCTGCAGTGAGAGTAGGACCCTGTAACACACACTTACTTCCCAAGTGCCAGGCTGAAGCCCCTATTCTTCTCCTCTAGTATTCCCTTCTGAGTTTCTGGTTGTATTTCTCCTCCTCTTCCTCCCCACCTGTCTGACCCATCCAAGACCCCACCAAGTTCAGGTACCTCCTCATTAATTCTTGTGTTCCCATTTCCACATACAATTCCAGAAGAAGGAAGGTCAGTCACAGGGAGATTCTGTGTAATTTTGAGACAATTATCCTTGCCCTCATTTGTTCAGACATCTGGACAGAATTCCATTGAGTGATGTCCAGTCACTCCTTGGAACTCTGCGTGGAGCAGTGGGCATTGTCTGGAATACTCTGCTTGCTGTCCCGTACTAGCACGTTTTTATTATGCCTTTGTTCACATCCCCATTACTTCACTTTTGATTTGTCACCCAATCAGTTTACACCCATTTGTGTTTGGCACCTTTTCTTTTGTGGGCAGGGGGTTACTATCATTTCTATGGATGGGCCCACAAAAGGAAGGCCAATAGGCTAACAACTTCCACAAGTACTAGATTTACTTTCAAAAGCCTAGAGATACAAAGTGGGTGAGGTAATATAATTTAATTTAACCAACTTCGGTTGGTGAGACACAGGTTTTTGAGCTACACAGAGCTCTTCTAGCTGGCCTCTCTCGCCAACAGAAGTTGGTCCAATAAAAGATAAGACCTCACCCATCTTGTCTGTCTAATATCCTGGAGTTGACACAGCTACAGCAACACATCTGAGCCCTCTCTTCAGGCCTTCAAACAACCCCCAGCCTCTCCAAGCTCATCATCCGGAGCATAGGCGCCAACTCCATGGGGCTCCAGGGCTGGAGCACCCACGGGGAAAAATTGGTGGCTGCAGAGCACCCACTGGCAGCTCCCTGCCCCCGTCCCCAGCTCACCTCCGTCTCCGCCTCCTGAGGCACCACCGCTCCACTTTTCCTCCCTCCCCGGCTTGCTGCACGCCAGCTGTTTGGCATGCAGCAAGCCTGGGAAGGGTGGGGGGGGAAGCGGAGTGGCGGCACCTCGGGGCAGTGGAAGTGGGAGGAGGCGGAGCCTGGTGATCTGGGCGGGGGGTGGGGTCAGAGAAACCGCTCCCTGCCCCAGCTCACCATGCTCCACCTCCGCCTCCTCCCCTGAGGTGCTGCCACTCCGCTTCCCCCCCTCCCTCCCAGGCTTGCTGTGCGCCAAACAGCTGGCGCGTGGCAAGCCTGGGAGGGAGGAAAAGTGGAGCGGCGGTGCCTCGGGAGGCGGAGGTGAGCTGGGGCTGGGGGCAGGGCCAGGCGGAGAGCTGCTGATGGGTGCTCTGCTGCTTCTCCCCCCTCCCTCCCAGGCTTGGAAGCCTGGGGTGGTGGGAAGGGAAATGCAGCGCACCCCGGGGGAGGAGGCGGGGGCGGGGATTTGGGGAAGGGGTGGAATGGGGGTGGGGTCGGGGGTGGAGTTGGGGCAGGGCCAGGGGCACAAGCACCCACCGGCGCTGACTAAAGTCGGCGCCTATGATCAGGAGCAAACTCCTCACAGACCAGGACACCAACTCAAAGTGGCACCAGACCCTTCCAAAACAGCAGAGGCAAAACCTGGAGACATATCTCCACTTCTACAGTGATCAACACCTCCCCCACCCACAATACACCTTTCAAGATCCATGGGTCCTACACTTGCCTATCAAAACATGTAGTGTACCTCATCCAATTTACTAAATGCCCCAATTACACCTATGTGGGTGAAACTAGACAACCACTACACTCTCTCTAATGAACTCACAGGAAAATGATAAAAGACAAACACCCAATCACCTATGGGTGAACTGACCTATCAGTCCTCATCCTCAAAGGAAATCTGCACAACACTTTCAAAAGACGAGCCTGGAAGCATAAATGCATAACTCTGCTAGACACTAAAAATCATTAACTGAATAGAAATACTGGTTTTATGGCTTATTACAACAATCTGTAACCCACTAACCAATCCCCCACACGCCAGCTTCTTCCCCTCCCAGCCATCCTTTCCTCCCTGTGTGATGGGCCACTTCACCCTGAGTGGTCCCTTGAAATAAGTGTTAACTACTTATGCTAAACAATCTGTTCCTTTTTGTTTTTAGCTGTGGCACTCTGATTAAGTTTCCCAAAGCTGAAGAAAAGTTCTATGTAAGCTCAAGAGTTTGTCTCTCTCACCAACAGAATTTGGTCCAATATTACCTCACGCACTTTCTCTCTCTAATTCCCTGGGACCAGCTTGTCTACACCACTACTGCATACAAAAGCACAAGGCATTTTGGAACAGAGTATTTTACATTTGCTCTCCTCTTGATTGCCACTAGATGTCACAATTGCACCGCAGCTGCTATTTTGTTGCGGCTCAGAAAGGATCTGCTTTGGTTTTCCATAGTAAGAGAGAAATTCAACAGGAACAAATGCCTTATAACTAAGGCTAAGATTTTGTCACGGATATTTTTAGTAAAAGTCATGGACAGGTCACGGGCAATAAAGACAAATTCATGGAAGTCGTGACTTATCTGTGACTTTTACCAAAATATCTGAGACAAAATGGGGATCCGTGGGGCTCCACGCCACCTGCAGTGGGGCAGCTGTGCAGTGGTTGGGAGCTGCGGCACCCCCCCGCTGCATGCAGCATCTAGGGGCTGCTGGGTATTCCTGTAGCTCTGGGGGTCTCTCCACCACCTGCAGGGGCTGGGAGCTGTGGGGTACCCCCACCACCTGCAGGGGCTGGGAGCTGTGGGGTACCCCCACCGCCGCGGTGGCTGGCAGCTGCGGGGTACCCCCGCTGCCCACAGCTCTGGAGGTCCGCAGTGTTTGGGAGATTGGGGGTTCCCCTACTGCCTGTGGCAGCCGGAAGCTGCAGGGTACCCACAACGCCTGCGGCAGCTTGGAGCTCCCTGGGATGCCAGAGGTGGCAGGGGTACCCCACAGCTCCCGTCCCCCGCAGGTGGCGGGGAACCCTCACAGCTTTCAACTGCTGCAGGCTGAAGTCATGGAGGTTGCAGGAAGTCATGGATTCCGTGACCTCCGTGACTAAATAATAGCCTTACTTATCACCTGTATTTATTTGTATCACAAGTAATCTGAAAGCAAAACATGTTTTTTTTAAATTACCTCTTTTAGTCTTAACCCATTACACCTACAGTCATGAAACAGACACTGAACATCTGTAAAATACAGAATTGATCATCTCAGTGAGGTAAATACTATACAACCCAAGCGTGACAAAGCTACAATTGAATTATAAGGGCATTTCCTTGTGAATGAGATTCACTCATATCCCCATGCATCTAATGTATTATGCTATTACCACAGAGAATTTAAAAGATAAGTATTTTACCTTTTGTGGTTAAATGTGAAATCAAGTGCTTTAGTCTGAGTTCAACCTCTCTGTGTGAAATGCCTCCTCTTGTGATGTTTAACTTTATAGTCGTCTGTTGTTTGAGCCCTACCTATGTAGAACAAGAACTGAATTTGGAACTCACACAATTCATTACAATATGTCTTGCCACATTTGTTGTGAATTGTTTGGAGTCCATGGTATTGTGAGTGGTCCTTCTTAAATTGAAATGCAAAAATGCTTGTGGGATACCCAACTATTTATGATTTTATAAGATTCTGCCCTTTTCTTTAATTAGAACTAAGATAAATTGTAATTTTTATTTCAACATTAAATGTGCAATTCATGAATGTGAGGTCACAACTATCAATTGAGTTTTTAAAAGAATAAGGCATAGATGGATTGTGTACCATTTCCATATACAGGGCTAAATTCATTGACTCTCACACATGTGATGCCGGTGAGTCTTCTTGTCAGAGGGATGGGTTCACCCTAAGGGTACGTCTACACTACCCGTCCAATTCGGCGGGTAGAGATCGATCTTCTGGGATCGATTTATCGCGTCTCATGTAGACGCTATAAATCGATCCCAGAAGTCCTCCCCGTCGACTCCGGAACTCCAGCTCAGCGCGAGGAGTAAGCGGAGTTGATGGAGCCAGCCTGCGCCGCGTGGACCCGAAGTAAATAATTTTAATTCGATCTAAGATACGTCGACTTCAGCTACGCTATTCTCGTAGCTGAAGTTGCGTATCTTAGATCGATCCCCCCCTCTCCCCCCCTAGTGTGGACCAGCCTAAGAGACAATAGGTGCTATTTCTATCATTGCTATCTCTTAGAATTACCACCAGAGGGAGTAGCTTCAGTTCCTTTCTTGAGACTTTACCAGGAACTATTGGAAAAAATGTATGCACTGTTTCTTGTCAGTGCTGCTCACTTTCACCTGCACTAAGACCTCAGAGCCTTTTGCAAAGGAGCTTGCAGACACATTCCACTATTACAGCCTTGTCCCGGGAAGACTTTCCTTCTTGGGAGCCTTCTGCTAAGGTTTGTGGTGGTACAAATTGTTGTAGAACCAGGAGTAACTCTAGCTCATTCTCTGTGAATAAAATATACATTATGTGTATTATATTTCTCCAAATTGTATCAACAACTCACTTTTATTTGTACCATATTTGCACTGTGCATGAAAAAGTACCTGTAGCTTTCCAAGCCATGCATACAGTAGAGGGCTGGCAGATACTGCCTTTGCAGCAAGCCCACCTATTTAAAAACAGTGGGGTAGTGGTGAATTGTGGATGTGCCTTTGAGGGAGAAAAGCTCATAGAAGCAAGATTCCCTCCCTCCTGTGCTCCCCAGTCTATTATACACCTGTTTATTTTTCACTTGAACTGGCAGTTGCTAAAGCCTGTAGCTCCCCTGCATGCCCTGAAAACGGTAGATGATCTTGGGTCCAGCCTAATATGAGGGATTCTTCTTCTTTGAATAGTGTCCCTGTGGATGTTCCACTTGAGGTGCGCATGCACCCCAGGTACCTTCTATCAGAGATTTTCAGCAGCAGTGCTCATTCGATCCATTCATGCTCCCTAGCTATTCTCATGCCTCATATGACAGATTCCTTCTCGAGTGCCCTAGCTAGAGGAGGACCATTCATACTGCTCACAGATATCTGCTTATTTGTTACTCTTATAGTTTTATTTTATTTTATAATTAAGTCTTTAATCTTTTATTTAGTTCATATTTTATTTCTTTGGGGGTTAGTTTCTCCATTGACGGAGATTTTTGCCTCCCACGTCTACTCTTCTCTACTGTTAGAAGAAGACTGTTTTGTTTTGGCGGCATGCTTAAGTCTCCAGGCTTCAAATGTTACCTCACTTGCCAGGAGTCCTTCCTAGTTAGTGACTACTTCTCACGCTCTCTCTGCTGCCTCCAGGATACACAAGTGCCTTCAAAGTGCAAAATCTTCATTAGTTTTAAGAGTTGCTTCAGGAGGGACAGGGAGATTCAACTTTATGACCGAGTGCTCCCCTGGACCTCCTCTCTTCCATCCTCAGTACAGTGGCTTCCAAGTGACCATAGTGCCTCCTCTGCCTCCGAGAGATCTGCAAGTGGTGGGGGAAAGGCTTCCACCAAGAAGAGTACTAAATCTCCTCAAGAAGAGCATACCTCTAAGAGATCTGCTGTACAGGAGACCAGAGGCTTCTCAAAGGCTTCCATGGATAGCTCAAGCAGCCTCAGTACCAAGAATGCTAAAACAAAGTCCTCAAGCTAATCTAAATCACACCGTACCAGACGATCCGTAACAAAGAGTTTGGTACCATTGAAACATGACTGAACTGGTAAAAACTCCAGGGACTCCACACCTTGAAGAAGTTGGTACCTCCAGCTGCATTGACTGCATCTTTGGCACCTTGACCGAATATCTGGCAGTTGTTGGAACTTCTCACACCTTTGTTGGTACCACAGACCTCATTGTGGGAACCTAGTAGGCTGCAGACATGGCACCACTGCATCGGCACTGCATCTGGCACTGCAGGAGTTCAGGTTGTACCTGAGTATCCTTTACTGAGCTCATTCAGACCTCTGGTATCTCATCTATTGATGGAACTGCCTGATTCCCCTGTACCCAGGCATATGGAGAGACAAACCATCACTTCTCCTCTGCCTGTTCCTCCATTAGACTATGCAGATGAGAGTTCTTCAGTCTCTGATTTCTGTTTTTTGGTCTTACTATTATCCGTGTAGACCACCTTCATCTGAATCTGCTCCTTTGAGGGACACTTCAGAGGTAGGGTGAGCTCAACCTGCTCTGCGCGTTGTTATAATCAGTCCTGGATGCCTCCCCCGTTCTCTTATGGTCCTCCCCAGTGGCCACATTGGGACCCTTGGCTGTTTACTGCCATCAGTTTTCCAGGGTTCTCAGTGCTGTCAGGGAATCCGAGGGTAAGCACTGTTTGATTCCCTCCATTTCCTCTCAGCAGTCTCCACTGCAGAAGGTGATGTGTGAGGAACAAGAATGGAGAGCTGATGAAGGAGGTGTGCCACTAATGAATATTTCATCATCCCCGAATGAAGTTGCTATGCCACCTCCATATACAGTAGATGATTTAAACAATTTCAGGATTTGATCAAAAGAGTGGTAGACACTCTTCAGATCCCATTAAAAGAAATCCAAGAGACTCAACACAAATTGCTGGACATTCTTCACACACCACCTTCAGCACAGGTAGCCGTTCCTGTAAATGAAGTATTGTTAGAACCTGACAAGACAATTTGGCAGACCCCTGGTACTGCCCTCCCAAAAGCTAAGAGGGCAGACAAAAAGTACTATGTTCCAGCTAGGGGTTCAGAATGTTTTTTTTCTCAGTCTACTTCTAGCTTCTTAATTGTGGATGCAGTAAATGAGCTCAAAAGGCAACACCATTCCAAGACTACTCCACATGATAATGACCAAAGCACTTGTATCTCCATGGTTGCAACAGTTACTTGTCTGCCACCCTGCAATTCAGACTTGCTAATCACCAGGCAATTCTAGTAAAGTATAACCAAATTATCTATTCAAAATTTAATTCCTTTATTGAACACCTCCCAGAAGAGCACAGGGAATTATTTCAGGCCCTCGTCATTGAGGTACAGCTTCTTGCAAGGACAACTTTTCAAGCTTTACTCACTGCTGTTAACACAGCAGCCTGCTCCATCTCCACAGCTGTAGTCATGCACTGAGCCTCATGACTGTAATCTTCAGGATTTCCACATAAAGTCCAGAACACTATAAAGGACCTCCCCTTGGTGGTCTTAAATTATTTGGCAAATCCACCGATGACTCCCTACATTCTCTGAAGGACTCTAGGGTGACTCTCCACTCACTAAATATATGTACGCCTGCAAATAAGAGGAGATTTAATTGGTCTCAGAAAGCTCGGAGATCTCTCCTAGCCCAGTTTCCCACCTACAATATGGTGCCAGAAACCCAGAATCAAAAGGGGGAAGTTTTCAGCCATTGCACCTGGATCGATGCAGTGGCCATCATCTGCAAAGTGTTAATTTTGATACCTCAGTTGATGGCCACGAACACCACTGCGATCCAGATCCAGTGCTGTACCACTCCTGAACCAGTGTCTGCCCCCTCCTACCTTTTGGGGACTGTCTCTCCCATTTTCACAGCTCATGGAAGTATTTGACCTCCAACAGATGGAGGTTGAAGGTCAAATCTTGGAGATTATAACATCAGGCTACTCCATCCATTTTCACTCCATCCATTCCTTCCACCCTCCTTCTCCATCCTTTTTCAGGGACCATCTCAAGAGGCAAGAGGTTCTGTCCCTCCTCTGCTTAGAAGCCATGGAACCAGTTCCCACTCAGTACAGAGGAAGCCGATTTTACTGCAATACTTTCTGGTTGCCAAAAACAAGGGCCAACTCAAGATCTCAGGATGCTGAATACCTTTATCAAGGTACAAAAAACCAAGTTGGTAATACTCACCGCTTTTATTCCATCCCTGGATCTGGGGGACTATTTCGTGACCCTCAACCTTCAAGACATGTACTTTCTTGTTGTGGTAAATCCCTCCCACAAGATATTCCTATGGTTTGTCATAGGTCAGGACCCTCTATCAGTATTGAGTCCTCCCTGTTGGACTCTGTCACACTCAGTGTGTTTACAAAAGTTAGGTGGCCCAGTATGTACTACATAAATTGAAAAGATCCTCTTCCCTCTGTTCATAAACTGTCAGTGATGGAACTAATACAGAGCCCAATTAATCTTTATCTTAGCAGTTGGTTTGTCTGGCCTCCAAAACACTATACCCAAAGATCTCAGCACACACTTCACCCAAGCTCATGCATGGGAACTTGACAGTTCCATCTCAGGCAGATATTCCTTTCCTGGGGTTTTATGAACATAGACCTTTTCGCTGTTGCTGTCAACTGGAAATGTGTGAAATTCTGCTTGAGGGGAGGTCTTGGTCACCGTCCCCTGTGAGACACGTTTCTCCTTTCTTGATGAAAAAGTGTCCTTTATAATTTTCCTCCAATGCCTCAAATCCTCAGGGTTCTAAAAAAAATTAGACTGGACAAAGCCACTGTAATCTTGATCTCACTAACCTGGCTGAGACAGATGTGGTTTTTCCACCTATTTTGTCTCTTCTCCTGGCCAGCTATCTCCCAATGATGCCTATTCTTCACCCTAAGGATTTGGGGAATGTTTGTTACCCCAGTCCACTCTGACTCAGAGGATGGTATTTGGATGGCTCATGGGGTTAGAACTCTCCTGATCCAGAGAGGTTCAAGAAGTCCTGTTGAACAATAGAAAGAAATCCACCAGAAAAATGTACCTTCAGGAATGGAAAATATTTTACCACTGGTACACTCACTATCACCTATTTCCTGTTGACATGACTCTCTTGGAGATTTTAAGAATACCTTTTCACTCTAAAGCAAAGAGATCTCTTTTGAGTTTCATTAAAGTTCACCTAGGGGCCATAACAGTATTTTGTTCTCCTGTGGAAGGTTTCTTGGTATTTGTTCACCCTGTAACGTCCAGATTCATCAAAGTGTTATCCCAACCTATTCCTGAATGTCAAAGAGCCCACTCAAACTTGGGACTTGAACTTAGTTCTTAATTCTTAGTTGAAACTTCCTGCTGAGTCGTTAGTTACCTGCATCCTTTTAAACCTTTTCATGAAAACCACCTTTTTAGTGCCAGTTACCTCTGCTTGAAGAGTTGGTGAATTAGGGGATTTGATAGTGGATCTCTCTTATTTTGGCTTCTAGGTTAAGGTATCCCTGTGATCACACTCCCACAGTTCTCACCCAAAGTCGTCTTGGCCTTTACACCTTAGATGTTAGAAGAGCGCTAGCATATTAATAGGACAGAACTAAACCTTTTCAAGATTCTCCAAGGCTTTTTGTGCACTAAGTTAAAGGGTCCACCCAGAAACTTTCTAATTGGGTTTCAGGCTTCATCTCGCCAGGCAGCTGCTAATGTGCTTTGTCCTCCTAGGGTCATAACTCATTCTGCCAGATATCAGTCTATATCTCTTGCCCCAATGAAAGATGTTCATATCGCAGAAATCTGCAAAGCTGTTTACATGGGCTTCAGATCACACCCTCTCAAAACACAATGCGTTAGTGCACACCTCTAGAGCAGATGCTACCTTCGGTTCTACAGTTCTGCGAACAGTTCTAGACCTGGTTCCGAAGCTCCTACCTCCTTCAGAGGGTAATGCTTGGAAGTCACCTCAAGTGGAGCATGCATAGGGACCCTGCTTGAAGAAAGAGCGGTTACTCACTGTGTGCCAGGGTGACCAGATAGCAAGTGTGAAAAATCGGGACAGGGAGTGGGGGGTAATAGGAGCCTATATAAGAAAAAGACCCAAAAATCGGGACTGTCCCTATAAAATCGGGACATCTGGTCACCCTACTGTGTGCAGTAACTGCAGTTTTCTGAGCGGTGTCCTTATGGGTGCTTCACTACCCACCCTCCTTTCCCTCTGCTTTGGTGTCTCCTCTCCATGGGTTTGAGTGGTAGAGAAGAAATTGAGGGCAGTTCATCTATTGCAGCACTATATATTTTTGATAAGGTGCATGAGGATAGCGAGGGTGCATGCACAGGCTGAACAAGCAGTGCTGCTGAAAATCTCCAATCAAAGATGCCTGGGGCACATGTGCACCACAAGCAAAGTACCCATAGTATACCCATCTCAAAGAACTGCACAAGGTGAGTAACCTCTCCTTCCTTTTTCTTGTTGTTAGTTGGGAGTAGGAAATGGGCACCTATCCCACCCATCTCTTTGACAGGGGAGGTTGATCCTGCCCAAACTGTAGCAGAATGACAGGGGGAGCCCCCCAATTGTTGAAAAGTCGGGGGGCGGGGGAAGGCCTTCCCTGGAACGTACGTGTGTGTGTGTGTGTGTGTGTGTGTGTGTGTGTGTGTGTGTGTGTGTGTTAAAAAGAGGAGGTCTTTGGCATGATTGACCCTTTCCTCCTACCCTTTGGCTGACAGGTACAGAGAGGTTTGTCATGAAAAGCTCTTTAGGGTGTATTGTTCATTTAAAAAAGAAACAGAAAACCACACACTACCAAACAAACAACTGCAGGCAGCTAGGGAATAATATGCCTACCATGTCCCTTCACATCATTTCTCTGTCTGATTGCCAAAGAATTTGTCCATACGAAAGATAATAGGCACAACATAATGCCCACTCTGGCACTATGTTGTTACCTAGGAGGAAATAGTCCCTCAGAATCATAAATAGCCTCTACTGCTGCATAGTGGGAGAGGGCCTACATAAGAACATAAGGACAGCCATACTGGGTCAGACCAAAGGTCCATCTAGCCCAGTATCCTGTCTTCTGACAGTGGCCAGTGCCAGGTGCCCCTGAGGGAATGAACAGAACAGGTAATCAGCAAGTGATCCATCCCGTTGCCCTTTCCCAGCTTCTGGCAAACTGAGGCTAGGGACACCATCCTTGCCCATCCTGGCTAATAGCCATTGATGGGCCTATCCTCCATGAATTTATCTAGTTCTTTTTCAAACCCTGTTATAGTGTTGGCCTTCTCAACATCCTCTGGCAAAGAGTTCCACAGGTTGCCTGTGCATTGTGTTAAGAAATACTTCCTTTTGTTTGTTTTAAACCTGCTGCCTATTAATTTCATTTGGTGACTCCTAGTTCTTGTGTTATGAGAAGGAATAAATAACGCTTCCTTATTTACTTTCTCCACACCAGTCATACTCCCTCCTCCCTTAGTTGTCTCTTTTCCAAGCTGAAAAGTCCCAATCTTACTCATCTCTCTTCATACGGAAGTGTTCCATAACCCTAATAATTTTTGTTGCCCTTTTCTGAACCTTTTTCAATTCCAATATATCTTTTTTGAGATGGGGCAACCACATCTGTACGCAGTATTCAAGATGTGGGCATACCATGGGTTTATATAGAGGCAATATGATATTTTCTGTCTTATTATCTATCCCTATTCCCAACATTCTGTTCTCTTTTTTGACTGACGCTGCACATTGAGTGGATGTTTTCAGAGAACTATCCACAATGATGCCAAGATCTCTCTTGAGTGGTAACAGCTAATTTAGACCCCATCATTTTATATGTATAGTTGGGATTGTGTTTTCCAATGTGCATTACTTTGTATTTATCAATGTTGAATTTTATCTGCCATTTTGTTGCCCAGTCACCCAGTTTTGTGAGATCCCTTTGTAGCTCTTTACAGTCTGCTTTGGACTTAACTATCATGAATAGTTTTGTATCATCTGCAGATTTTGCCACCTCACTGTTTACCCCCTTTTCCAGATCATTTATGAATATGTTAAATAGATCTGGTTCCAGTAAAGACCCTTGGGGTACACCACTATTTGCCTTTCTCCATTCTGAAAACACCGTTTATTCCTACCCTTTGTTTCCTATCATTTAACCAGTTACCAATCCATGAGAGGACCTTCCCTCTTATCCCATCACAGCTTACTTTGCTTAAGAACCTTTGATGAGAGACCTTGTCAAAGGCTTTCTGAAAATATAAGTACACTATATTCACTGAATCCCCCTTGTCCACATGCTTGTTGACCCCCTCAAAGAATTCTAATAGATTGGTGAGGCATGATTTCCCTTTACAAAAACCATGTTGACTCTTCCCAGACAAATTATGTTAAGCTATGTATCTGACAATTCTGAGGTGTTTATGTGCCAGCAGACAAAGAGGCAGCTCTTCCCCCTGCATAGAACCTATAAATTCAGTTTATAAACTGTAACCTTGTGCCTTGGTTCCTAATCAAAATCACAATTACATTTATTAATAAATATCTAAAAAACTAAAATAAGTGAGTATTAACATTAAACTAGTCTAGGGTGGTATAGCTAGTGATTGTGTACAACGTTTTCATTTTTAGGGTTGGCCATTCCTTGATTTGTTGCTTATTTATGGTCCAATTCTTCTGCCTTAAAATCAGTAACAAAGCTCCTATTGACTTCTGTGAAAGTAGGATCAGGACCATAGTCAGTCATGAGACTTGATGTGAGTGAAAAAATGTTACCGTTACTGTTGTGTGCTAACGTCTGTGTATGCCATATGGAGGATTCATTTTAAGTGTAGTATAATGAACTGAGGAAGAGATTTGTATTGAAGCCCTGGTTTGAGATCTTCTAAATGTCTATTTGTTGTTAAATTCTGTTTCAGGATATGGAAGTGAAATGACTGAATGTCACTCAATGCAC
Source organism: Chelydra serpentina (assembly GCA_037349315.1). Lineage (NCBI taxonomy): Eukaryota > Metazoa > Chordata > Testudines > Chelydridae > Chelydra > Chelydra serpentina. Next base: position 28,255,917 of record JBAIAC010000048.1, read on the forward strand.
TATGTGTCAGTAATGTGGATTTTATTTATATTTAAAGTCTTACACTGAGAGGGTTTGTTTCACATTGTGTGGGCTTTCTCTCCCCCCCTCCCACCCCAGGCAGTGTTTTAAAAAGTTATGTACATGCATAATCATCTGCAGTACTTTATTGCTGATTTTTGGCAGTGCACAAGAGCAAAAATTTAATTTGCTATTTTCTAAAAGTGCATTGTGTTTATGTAATGGATTTTTGCATCAGTTGCAGCCTGTAACACAGTTAAGTGTTTTAATTGGCAGAACACCCACATCAAGACTTGTTTGTTTTTCTGATAAGGAAAATGCCAGCTAAGTTAGTCCATATGTTCTGTTCAAATAAGAAGAGGCACATTCACATGGAATGGCCAGTCTTAAAATTGAAAAAAAGTAAAATGAAACTAATGTGTAACAAAAAGTGTATTTATGTGTTATAATTTATTTTATGTTAACTTAAATACAGAGTGAATAGTTTTCTTTTTGAGAAAAAAGATCAGTTTGGATTTTAGGTGCTTTTTAGCTTAATACTGTACATATTGATCACATTAATATGTCTTAGAATGAAAGTGTTTAAAGTTTGTAATTATTTATCTCAAAAACATTTACATAATCTTTATTTTCCAGTGCCTAGTCACTCTGTTAGAAGACTTGAAATGTATTCAGTACAGTAAAATTTAACAATATTAAAAAAATGTGTCAAGTGGGGTATTAAGATAAGGGTTAAAATTATGGAGCTCTATTTAATAAAACATGCTGTGTACAGCTGCCAGTCCTGAAGAAGCTCAACAGGACTCTGGGGCGCCACAGCTGCAGAATCTATTTCTGATTCTTCAGGGAATATTGGAAAACTTCCATACTCTTTGTCAGCCTTAAAGTCCCATACTAGGCATCTTCCTTGCTCCCTCTACAGAAAGGAGGCCCTGAGAGTGCCCAGCTGTCAGAGATGGCATTTGAGCTCCTGATGATAATATCAGGAGAATGCCACACAGGGTCTGATCCTGAAGTGTCCAGATTAGGCAAAAATATTCCCACTGATTTCAATTTCTGTTGACTTTAGTTAATGTAGGTATTTTGTAGAAATCATTCGAAGTTGTGTTCTAAGTAGGGTTTGGCTTTGGACAAGATACAGAAATTCTTATTTCACTGATGTACCGCTCTTTATTACAAAGACATTGTTATCTTCATGATGTTGAATAGATCCTCAGGGACTCTGACTCATCAGTGACAAATAACTTGAGTTTAAAGAATAGAATAATACCATGGTTTTCAGCATTTAACTAGTAAAGTTAGACTCTAATGTGTAAATTCTAATAGAGCTACATGACATTTGAGTTGCATTATGTCCTTTGAATTACACGACAGTACCATGACTAAGGCCTCACCCAGCACATTCAAAATCAGGGCTGCTATATAGCATTGTGACGAGACCCATTCTTGTTGTCTTTGATATCATAAATCAGTTACTGGATAAGAACCAGCCATGCACATAGCTATTTTTTTTCATGTCCAACAAATATATTGAGGGATGATCTTCATTTACTTTACTTTTTCAGAACACATCTGTATGTGTCAAAACACAACAGAATGGAAAGTGCTTAAGCAGTATTGGCCAAGTTCAGTTGCATCCTGCTACACCAGGTCTGAATTTGGCCCAATGTATTGTGGTATATTTTCGTCAGGTATATGGTATTGTTGGGCTATACCTCTTTTGGGTTTGGTTGTAAAGCTAGGATAAAGATTGGAGCAATTCATAAATATTGGGCACAGTTTTGCTTTTTGTTGCATGCACAAGTAAAATTTCTGGATCACTTGAATGTTCATTTGTCCAGACCCTGCATTTTCAATCAGAAATTATGTATTCCTTATATAATTGTAATCTTGGTTAGAATAGCTAGTACTGAATGTCTAATAAAGAAATGGCCAGGATACGCACAGCAATATAGGAACACAGAGAACACAAAAATCAAAGAACAAAAATTTGAAAAATTCCTGCTGCTTGTTTTTAATGGACAGAGATTCACTACTTCTATTATGTTATTCTGTTTTACTTATAAATACAGATTGACATCTAGTGTCTCAAAAAAGAATGTGAAGTAGTTTTAATAAGGCTGTTGGTATATGTTAGGTGAATTTTATTAGATGCTTATTAAAACAAGTTTAATAGTTACTAAATTTAGAAAAATAAAGAAGCTTGCCAATACACCAGCCAAGGAACCTGGGATCTACACAAATAGTTAACAAACTATAATTAGCAACTATGAAAGTAGCACAAAGCAAACATTTAAAAAAAAACCCGCTACAATATCAAAAGACCCCAAACCCTCAGTGATAGTATTTGAGTGTTTTGTAAGTAGGAGCTTATATTGATTAAAACGGGGAAGAAATATTTTAAACATTCATGTTTTCATTCACTTTTTAAAGGCAAGAGTAGGTCTATCCCCATCTAGTGGCTGGTCCACACACAAGATTTATGAGTCTGCTACTGCTTCCAGTTGGAGGATTTATTCCTTTGGATCAAGTACTAGGGGCTCATTCTTTTAGTGCTGAAGGTCCAGGATCTAAATCCCACTGTCAGCCCAATCGCGATTGGTTCTTTGATAGACAGAAGGATGTGGATTCATAGAATGTAGGGCCAGAAGAGACCATTATGATCATTGTCTGACCTCTTGCTTAACACAGACCATATGATTTCCACAGGAAACATGTTTTACACCCTGAAGGCCCCTGAAGCAAATCTGTTGAAATTTTAACAATTCTGTAGTTGTTAAGATGGAACAATATATATTTTAGAACTAACTCCTATCTAGTAAAATAGTTGCCTTATTACATCTTATTACATCTTAACTACTGGTGTCTACCTTTCTTCATGGCTTTGGAAATGCATGCACATCCATGAGCTTCTGAGGAATCTATTATCACATCAGTTTCTGTGTATTTAGAAGGATTATGTTATGATCTGGTGTGAAGTAATAATGAAGTAACAGCTTGTCTTTTACGTTCTTGAGTCAATCTCCAATTTTTATTGGCACTTATATATTTCACTGTGTGTTTCATTAAACGAAATCTGTTTCTTTTATGTCCTGTGCAGAATGTGAAGGATGATGGGCAGCATGTATGGAGACTGAAACACTTTAACAAGCCTGCCTACTGTAATCTTTGCTTGAACATGTTAATAGGCGTAGGCAAGCAGGGTCTCTGCTGTTCCTGTGAGTATATGCATTTCAGTGAGCATTCTCTAGTACTGCTGCTTACTAAGTATTACATTCACAGTAGATCTACTAGATCCTCTGTATCCACGCTCCTGCTGCCATATTGATTATTTTTCCTGTATTTTACACTTGAGTGTTTGAACCAGTTTTAAATTCTTCAAACAGTGAGACTTTCAAAACCTCCTTTGAGAGCATATTCTGTATTATAATGACCTTAGTATTAGGGCATTTCATTTTATATTCTGCGTAAATGTACCTTTACTTAATTTCTTCCTGGTTGTGATGTGACCTTAAATATTTCTTCTCCTTCTTTGGTATTCCTCCCTTTAAATAATTGTAAATAGTTATGTTATTCATATTCTTCCTTAGTCATCAACTAGCCCAGGTACTGTATAGCCATATTTAGTTGTTCTAATCTTCCTCATAATTCATTCTGTCTAGCATATTGGGGCCTGATTTTCAAAGGACTGGGTTCCTAGGACTGGCAGTCAATTTACATAGATGCTATGATTTCCTCTACAATCATAAATAAGGTAGCCAACTCTCTAATTGCACAAAACCGAACACCTTTGTCCTGCCCCAGTCTCTACCCCCTGCCATGCCGCTTCTCCAAGGCCACGCACCCCATTCACTCCACCCCACTCCCTCAGTCGCTCACTCTCCTCCACCCTCACTAACTTTCATCAGGCTGGGGAAGTGGATTGGGTCCAGGAGGGAGTGAGGGCTCTGGCTGGGGGTGCGGGCTCCAGCATGGGGCCAGAAATGAAAAGTTCAAGGTGCAGGAGGGGTCTCTGGGCTGCGGCAGGGGAGTTGGGGTGGGGGTTCTGGCATGAGGCTAAGGATGAGGGGTTTGTGGTACAGGGAGGGGGTGCAGTCTCAGGACTGGGGCAGGGTGTTGGAGTGAGGGAGGGGGCATGGGCTCCAGATGGGGGTGTGGGCTCTGGGGTGGGGCCAGGGATGAGGGGTTTGGGGTGCAGAAGGGGGCTCAGGGCTGAGACAGGGTTGGAGGGTGTGGGGGGGTACTGGGTGTGAGCTCCAGGAGGGAGTTTGGGTGCAGGGGGCATGGGGTTGGGGTGCAGGAGGGAGTGCGGGGTCCAGGAGGGAGTTTGGGTGCGGGAGGGGGCTCAGGGATGGAACACTGCCTCTGTCCATAGGTGCTGCTCCCGCAGCTCAGCGTGGGAGCATCGTGTGGAGCCCCCCTAGGAGCCGGACATGCCACCCAATTCTTGGAGCTGCACGGAGCCAGGGGAGGCAGAGAGCCTGCCTTAGCCCTGCTGCACCTCCGACCGGACTTTTAACGGCCTGGTCACTAGTGCTGACCGGAGCCACCAAGGTCAAAAATCCTAATCATAAGGCTTGATTTATGTCACTCATCCTAGCAATCATACATTGATAGTGCTTAAAGAGAGAAGGGACCATTAGATCATCTACTCTGGCCTCCTTTATATTAAAGGCCATTAAATTTCACTGTTATCCCATATTGAGCCCAATAACTTGTGTTTGGCTAAAGCACATCTTCCAGAAAGGCACCCTGTCTTGATTCAGAGACATCAAGAGATGGAGAGTCAGTCACTTGCTTTGGTAGTTTGTTCCAGCAGTTAATCACTCAGGCCAGGTCTACACTGTGGGGGCAGGAGGGGAAAAGGGGGTCGACCTAAGATATGCAACTTCAGCTACGCGAATAGCGTAGCAGAAGTTGACGTATCTTAGGTCGACTTACCTGGGCGTCTTCACAGCGGCGAGTCGACTGCTGCCGCTCCCCCGTTGACTCCGCTTCCGCCTCGCGCGGCGGTGGAGTTCTGGAGCCGATGGGGAGCGCGATCGAGGATCGATTTATTGCATCTACACTAGACGTGATAAATCGATCCCTGATACATCGAGCACTACCTGCCGATCCGGTGGGTAGTGTAGATGTACCCTCAGTGTTTAAAACAAAACAAAACAAAAAACAGTGCCTGATTTCCTCTTTGAATTTTTAGCTTCCAGGCATTGTTTTTTTTATAACTTTCTCTACTAGATTTAAAAGTCCTTCAGTAGCCAGTATTTTCTCCCTGTGAAGGTACTTATACGCTGTAATCAAGTCACCTCTTAGTATTCTTTTTGAAAAATTAAACAGATTGAGCTCTTTAAGTCTGTCACTGTAAAACATTTTCTCCTTCCCTCGAGTCAAAAATAGCCCATCAAAGATGTATTGACTTATATCTTTCTGAGCAAGTAGTTCCACTGATGAACTTGAGACTACCAATTGTGAATAAAGGTGGCAGAATTAGACATTTACCTTTTTCAGTGGTGGACACTGTCCCATTTAGGAAATTAATCCTGTATATATTGGTTTCCACATCAAATAATCAAATGTATTGGAGTAAAATAGCCCTCTTTATTCCAAACATTTTAAACAAATAGTCTAGCAACTCCCTTTTCCCAGGGTGTGACTGCTCTGCAGTTCCCTTTTCTGCTCTCAGCTCCTGGGCTTTATACAGGCTCCTCCTGTTCTCATCTAGCTGAGCCTCATCTAATTAATACTTGCTCCCTGACTTCTCCTCCAGGTGCAGCCAGGGCAGTTAATTGGTCCAACTAGCCAGCTTAATCCTTCAGGCCTTGTGTGGGGTGGACACACCATCACAGGGACAAGGAACTTCTGGCCATTGGGTCTGCCATTGAGGAATGGAAAGCATGGGGGCATGGTCCTGTCCAAGTCAAGACAGATCACAAGAATTTGGAACATCTACAGACAATCCGATGACTCAACCAATTTCAGATTGGCTGGGTTTTTTCCTCTCTTGATTTGACTTTTTATGGTTACGTACTGTCCAGGGACTACAAGTAGGAAGGTGGACATCTTGTCCCACAAGGACGAGTACCATGAAGTGAAGTAGGAAGCTCTCACCACCATCCTTAAATGCTCCTGCTTTGTCTGTGGGGCCATCAATGTCATTTGACAACCACTATCCTAATTCTGCTCCCAGGTGATCCATTTGCGGCCCCAATCTGTCAGTCTCTAAGAAACACTGCTGTCTCCCCAGATTCAAGCTTCCACCTGCAACGAGATCACCTCTATCATAGGGATTGCTTCTTCATTTCTGGCACGAATTTCTCCACCTTTTCTGCACTGAGCCCTTCACCTCGACGGCCTACCACCTGCAGACAGATGGCTGAACTGAAAGAGTCAAACAGATCTTGGAGCAGTACTGCCACTCTTTTTAGAATTTCCATCAGGGATGATCAGCTTCCATTGCTGTGGGAGGTTCTCATACAACAGTTCAACCTACGCTTCACCTCAACACGATATTCTTTGTGAATTCTGGTTTTCACCCCCAGTTTCATCCGGACCTACCAGAAGGCTGTGCAGTCCCAGCAGCCACAGACCCAGTCCTCCACCTTCAACGAATATACCAAGAATTCAAAGAGCACTTACTTGCGTCTAAAGAATCTCATAGGCATTATGCCAGCCAAAAGCAACAAGCCGCCTCTAAACTTGCCATAGGGGTTAAAGGTTGGACTCTTGTCCCAAACTTGAGAACAGACCGCCCTTACACCAAGCTTGACCACCAATACTTGAATCCTTTTCAGATCATTGAACAAATAAACCCAGTACCCTTTAAGCTCCATATCCCAGAATCCATCAAGATTCACTCTGTCTTTCATGTTTCCTTCTGCAAGCTGTTTGTTAACAACCCCTTGCCTGACTGGGTAGACCCTCCTTCACTCCCCGTAATATTCCAGGGGCAGGAAGAATACGAAATCCATCAGGTCTTTGATTCCCGATGGGTCAGAGGGATGCTTCATTATCTGATAGAATGGAAGGGATACCGGGCCAGAGGAGCGATCCTCAGAGCCAGAAAAAAATGTTCACACTCCCAATCTCTTCTGAGAGTTTCACCAAAGATATTCTGACAAGCCAGGGCCGAGGGCCCCTAGAAGGATCCCTTGGGGGATGAGCTGGGGGAGGTAATGTCAGGAACTCAGCTGGCTCTGGACACAGTCTCCTAGCAACACAATGAGCATGACTGAGCCCAGTAAGCTCTCACTAAGTGACTGTGCTCCCTGATTGGACAGAAGAGCCAGCACATCATTTAAGCCTTGTAGCAACAGTAGCATATCAGCTGCTCAATATGTTCCACACCTGCAGTTGTGTCACATCTGCCTTTGTGCTAACCCATGCCTGTTTGCGCTTCAGCCCTAGCCTCTACCTTCCTCCGAACCCCCTGACTCTTGGCTCCAATCACTGTCTTGTCTCCTGACCACAATTCCATTTCTGTTCTGACTTTTGTCTCCTGACCATGACTCCAGTTCCACCTTCTAACTCTCTTCTGATGTCTAGGCCTGACTCCTGTTCTGACCACCAGGTCGGACTGCCTACATCCCAGCATATGACAGGTATATTCTGTTCTGTTGTAGATATCAGTAGTATGAAAATAGGACTTTCCCTGTCTATAAAATAAAACTTCCTTGGAAAAAAAGAGTGCTCCTGTTTGTAAACTTCCTCATTTGCATTTACCATGACCTTCTCTTTTTGCTGCGATGTCCTTCTTTTTTCTTTACTTGCTATGTTGCTTGACACTGAATTGATCATTTTTCAGTAGTGATCATCATTCTGTAGGGAACTTATGGGTTCCTTTCAGTTTCTTCAAGAGTAAGCAAGTAGGAAGGGGCCTGAGTTTTCTTACAAAACCACTCCTACACTTCCATATATTCCTGAAACCCTCCTTCATTCCTTCCACCTAATAAATGATTCCCCTCCCACATATTTTTGAAGCATTGCTATAGATTGCACTTTTTTTTTAAATTGTGTAGGGAGAAAAAAACAACAGCTAGAGAACTGCAGGGGGCCCCACCATCCCTCCCCGGCACAATCAACAATGTTACTCCCTGCAGTTTGTCTGATTAATGGCTGCACCTCCCACTGGGTCTGTGTAATAGGTGCAAGCAAGGTGTTTAGAAGTGCTTTGTGCTTAATTGCTGTCAAGGCCAAAAGCATGAGACTTATCTGATGCAGGCAGACATTCATCCTTAGCTTTAAATAGTTGAATCTATTCAATGCTGTCATGATAAGCACTAGCATTATTTCCTCATCAACGCACAGTGATGCACTAATGTTAACTATTCAATCATCACAGAAAGATGAGAGTAGAGTTTTATAATTGAAGTCAGGGGAGCTCTGCATCATAAACTGGCACTTTTATATTCCCCCATTATAGTTAGTGTGATCTTTATAGACAAGGTTTGTCAATAAAGACAAGTATGTAAAACTGATGGTGGTGGATTTAGAAAAGGAAGCTTCTCTGTATAAGAGTAGTGTTATGGCAAGCAAGAGTTGAACTTTGGATGATTACATGAAATGCATGACAACAATAGCTATCTGGAAATGAACTAATCAACCATTTAAGATTTATAAATCAATGGAGAGAATAACATAAACTCATTGGCTTTTATTTTCATGCTTACCAGCTGCTCTCTTGCCTATAGTAAATATAGATTTCTTCCTACTAGCAAATGACACCAAACCATTTGGCAGTCATCAATTTGTCTTTAATATTATTGTCGTTTGGGAATTATTGTGAAAAATTTTAGTGAAGACTGATTTAATTAAGCATTTCCTGCTGTGCCATGATAGAGCATTCTTGGATTTTTCACTTGCATAATATTTCCTGTACTAATTGGCCTTTTGTATTGCATGGAAAAAACAGCCTACTTTGAGTTTTTATTGACTGATTGGATTGATTAAATAGTAGTAGATATGAAACCGAGTTCTACTAATGTCATTTTTTCATAGAAATGTATTCAGAAACAGCATTAACTCAGTCTTAAAATGCTTCTCTTTTCAGTTTGCAAGTACACAGTCCATGAACGCTGCGTCTCAAGAGCCCCTGCCTCTTGTATCAAAACATATGTGAAGTCCAAAAAGAACACTGATGTAAGCCTGTGTTAGCGTTTACTTTGCCATGTAGCTGTTAAAGTTGGCAATCCTACCTACGCCTGCACTTTTCTTTCATAGGTAATGCACCACTACTGGGTGGAAGGAAACTGTCCGACAAAATGTGATAAGTGTCACAAAAATATAAAATGTTACCAAGGCCTGACTGGACTTCATTGTGTTTGGTGTCAGATCACAGTGAGTACCTACAGTGGAAACATTAGCACTGATAAGGTAGGCTGAAAACACTGCAGCTTCCTTTTACAGACACCTAATGCAAAATAACTGTTTCAATTATACCATCAGTTATGGTCACTGTGCACATGAGATTGACATGTTCAGAATACTTATGAGCGTCTTTAGGTGGGATAGCCGAAACACACTGAAACATATTTTCTTCTCTGTGCCAATATGTGTATCCATTAAACTTAATGAGAGCTGTACACACGTTTCTGCAGAAGAATAGAATTAATTATAGTGCTTCCGTCTGTATTTTATAGAAAGATCATAAATGCTTTTCATAGTGGATAAAAGTAAAAGGCAAGGTCTCTGTGAAGTTAGGGAAAATCACACCCTATGTTGCACTGTGGTATAGAGGTAATTAATTGCACCTTGGCCCCTGAATAAACAGCAGAGCAGAATGTTTTCATAGCACATGAGATTAGTAAAAATAGAGGGCCAGGAAATCCATGCACCAAATCCAGTCTTTCTCTAGCTAATGTGTATTCAGCAGTAACTGTATGAACATTCATGGAACACTGACTTTGTTGGTAGGATCTTTATGGTAGAAGAAACAGCATCCAGCATCTCTACTCACAGTCACTGTGCTTTCAGGATTTGAATCTAAATGTGGAAAAAGTCAGTACTGTATTTTTTTTTTTGTTTAATTCTGAAAGATTAAACATTTGTTCAGTCTTCTAAAGAATATCGTGGGACAATCACTTGTGGATGTGTGAGTAATTTAAGATACACTTTTTTAACATAGGACTAGTACAAACTTTGAAACATCATAGAAGAAAATAGGTCCAAATTATTTTCTATTATATATGTTAAGACTACAGATCAAGCAATATTTCAGGGAGGAAAAATATATAGCCCAGATTGTCATCAAGATTTAGGTAGTTTGGTTTGAGAGTAAAATGCCTAAGCCCGATTTTTCAATGTGGGTAAGTAACTAAAGTCGGGCAATTGTAATCTGCATTTAGGTGTCTAAATAAGAGTGCTGTCATATTTTCAGAAGTGATGAATATCTAAAACTCCCACTGAAGTGAAAGTAAGCTGCAAATGCCCCGCACCTCTGAAAATCATACTCTTATTAATTAGGTACTTAAATATTGACTTGGGGTCAGATTTTAAAAGATATTTAGGCACTTAGGAGGATTTTCAAAGGCTCCTAGGTGCCTCGGTCCTATTGCCATTAAGAGCCTAGGTGCTTTTGAAAATCCCTCAGGTGCCTAGATGTATCTCTAGGTGCCTAAATGCATTTTAAAATCTGACCATTGGATCCTTAAATTTAGACCTCCACATTTGAAAATGTTAGCCCTGGAGTTTCCACCTCTGTCAACCATGATTCTCTCTATCTGCCAATATTTTAAGGATTTATGTGTGTTTTTCTGAAAATAATGTGCTTTGTTTTCAAATTCAGTGTATTCACCTTTTCAATTTGCTTCTAGGATTTCAGGTGTATTCACCTACTAGTTTTACCAACCTTTACAAATATTTCTGCGTCATTTTTATACCACTTCTCGTATAATATTAATTTCCCTTGTAATTCCAGTTCAGAGTCCTTTTTAACCCTTTCTCCTTCCATAACTATCACTGTAGGTATAGAAACCTGCTGAAATGCCTTAAAGCTACCAACTTAAAACCAAAGCAAAACCCGTATATTTGTAACAGACACACAAAAGACTTTTGAATAGCCATATTGAAGATATTAAAACTATCACCACTCTTTGCAATCACATCTTTTCACCTGTTTATATACAGCACTCCTGCTGCTTGTTGCTGATATATTTAGTTGCAATTTGAACAGTTGTCAGATTCAGAATTGTCTTCTAAAAACTATCTTGCATCTATTTAAAATGTATACCTTTTTTAGTAAATGAAGAAACAGAGAAACACACAGAGAAAAGTTTCAGAGTAGCAGCCGTGTTAGTCTGTGTCAGCAAAAAGAACAGGATTACTTGTGGCACTTTAGAGACTAACAAATTTATTTCAGCATAAGCTGGAAAAGAATTTGGCAATGTGTAATAATGCTCTTTAAAAAGCACTGCATTTTAGCAAGCCAATGCTGCTGTATGTTTTGTATTGCAATTCAGTTAGCTAAATGGAATCTCTGTCTTTTGGCCCAATTCTTAGCAGGTAATAGGTTTAAAAAGTGACTTGAATCACCTCTCTTGCTTTTATAGCAAAACATCCATGGAGAGGCAGGAGTTCCTATCCCTGTTCCAGAAGCTGAGTGATTAATTCAACGTATTTCTGTTTTTTCTTGCCCTTTTAAAAGTGATGGGCCCATGCCTCTACCCCCACCCCCTCTCATTCCAGCATCCCTGGCCTGGGAGGAAGAATATCGTTGTCTGTCTCTGCATGGATCTCCAGATTTCACTACAGATTCTGGGGTTTCTGTGCAGTTAGAGGTCCACATCCCCTCCAAGTGGCAGAAAACTCTTCCCCCAGAGGGGTTGCTGGCTCAGAAATTTCATGCCATTCACCTTGGCGTTTTCTAAGCAAGTGTTCCCCTCTTGTGGGTTTCTCTCTAGGATGGAGATACAATATGTCTTTTAGTATTTTGTAATGTTGATTGTAATAGGGCTTTTTTTCTTTTAGTTTTATTTTGGAGGTAGCAAGAGTAAAGATATGTGGATTAATTCTTACAAGATAAGAACCATTTTAGACATCAGCTCTACCTCCAGACCAAATCAGAGTTTCAGTATGAGTTTGGCTAATGAGACCTCCTTCCCTGGGCCACCGGTTCACTCTTTGTGACTCTCTTTCTAATTTCCTATCCAGCTGTGTCCTGCCTTACATTTGGTCTTCTTTTCAAGGCTTCTTCACAGACTTCCAGTCTTTCCTTCCTCTTCCCTAAGGGAAGTCATCCTACTTCAGGCTACTCCACAAATTCTTGGCTTTCACTACAGTTCCTCATTTCCACATCTCATAGGCATCCGATTATGAGATAACTAATGTAAACCAGCTAGCTTTGTGGACCTAGGGCTATTGCAGGGGGAAGGATACAAAAATGTTTATAAAACAATTATTATTTAATATGAGGTGCTTAGTATATTACTTTACTATGTCACTATGTTGTTTTCATTAGCTATAGCATGCACATTTCCAGCTATTCCTTTTGTTTCCTATACCTCACTTCTGTAGTCAAAGATCAGCAGAGACTAATAAGAAGATTAAGCTATTTTTTTCAGAGATAAGTTTGCATGCCACTGAGTAGCAGAGCTGCTAATTATCACCGAGTGTGCGAAGATACTTTTATTTGATGTTACATGGCCTAGAGTGCATTAATTATGGTACAAGTAGCCTTACCACTGAGGCAGGGAATTAGCATGACAAATGCTTTAGATTACAGGGCTACCAAAATACCCTCACAATAAGGCTTTAATACTCAGAGTAAATCCAAACTCATTAACTTTTATTTTCCGTTGCTAAGTAACTGCCTGAAAAGGTAACTTTGCAGTATAAATGAATACGGACAAGACTAATACTGGGTGTCATTCACTTCAAAATTCAGAAATATTATGTCTACATTATACTGTGCTAGATAACTTTTATCAAAAGTATGTTACTGGTAAAGTGTATATATCACCTACTGAATTGATTATATTGTAAGTTTGATACACTTAATGCCAACATGGATAAATCATCTAAAGAAAAATGAATTACTCACTCACTGGAAAAATATGATTTATAGGAGCAACTGTTGAACTGCATATTTTACATCACCTGCTGAATGAAATATCACCTATTGAGCTACATGCTGTATGCTACCTATTAAACCACTTAATAAATAAATTAGATAAATTTCCTAACGTTTTAGATGCTTAGTACACCAGGGTACCCCCTAACAATTAAAATGTACATAGCTGCTAGTAAAACACATCCATTTGGAATCATGCTCTTATGTGACATGCACACGCTATCTGACAGACTTAATATGCAGAATATTAAATCAATGTAGAGATAATAACTACACCAAATTCTACACTATAAAGTGGTATTTTTATTGTGATTGTCTGCTGATATTGTAACCCATGAAAATGAAACTTGAGTGGATTACATCTGTCTCTATAAACCAGAGATAACATTATAGCTTTGTATTGTGTTTGGATCCGTATATTTAAAATAAGCTGTTTTGGGAAATTTGAATTAAGTTAAATTCTAGGGAACCAACAAGAAACCCAGACTTCTGTCTAATTCAAACTATTTTTTCCAACAGTTTATATAACTAATTGTATTTCTTAATATTTTATGTTGGCTTGAACTTCTACAATCCCTCCCTTTCTTCTTTGAATATAGCAATAACTCTGTGCTTTTTAGTAAATGACCTTTGGAATATTCTCTCATTGTTCTGAGAGTGGAGCTATTCTCAATGCTCTCAAAAGAATCTCCATGTTAGGAAAAAATGGAGAATTGAAATCCTAATGGAGTTTTGCCATTCACTTCAATGGATTGAGGATTTCACTCATGCCCTTTAGAGCTTTGTTTGATGTTCCCTTAGTTATAGATTACATTGTCACTCTTGGTATCCTCTTAGTATTGGTGGCATTATTAATCTAATGAAGTAGTAGTGGTATTTCAGAAATGCTCAAAGTCTTCACCCAGAAGGGGGATCCTTTGTGTAAGGCACTGTGCAAACCATAGTAAGAAACAGTACCTGGCCACCATAGCTAGATGTTTCTGCCTTTTCCCTAGCTCCTCCTGCTGCTGGATCCCAGCCAGGAGGAGGCAGTGGCCAAATGTGGCTACGCAAAGAGGAGGTGTCCACTGGTGGCACTGTGCTCCACCCTGTTAGCTGTAAACAAGCTCTCCCCCATCACTCAGCCCTGGGGGCTGTACTTCTCAATCCACCCTTTCCACACCCCATTACCCAGCCAACCAGCAGCCATCCCATGCACCCACCCCCCAGACCCGGAGCGCCTCCCCCTGTACTCACCTGGTGGTGCTCCGGGTCTTCGGCGGCACTTCGGCGGCTCACTCCGGGACTTTGGTGGTACCCGCCGCCGAAATGCCACCGAAGACCCAGAGCGCCGCCGGGTGAGTGTAAGAAGTGGCGCTTAAAAAGAAGCGGCGCCTTTTTTTAATGCTGCTAAAAAAAGGCGCCGCTTCCGCCGCTTCTGCTCAAGGGGGAGCAGCCGCTCCCCCTGCTCCCCCCTGGCTACGCTACTGGCTGGGAGGGCTAGAAACTTGCTGATTCACCCAGGATACCACATCATCTATCCAAGATCTTCTTTTTCTGCCGTGTATTCACGTGGAAGGGAAAATTGATAGAAGTTCCCATAAACCGAACCTCTTAAATGTGCCAAATCTTTCTTTTCTTTGCCAAAGCAAATCTTTCTTTTCTTAAGATTTCTGACTAGCCTTTGCTTATCATCTCCAATTCTTTGGAGCCTGAGGTACCTCCCGTACAGCAAACAGTAAGTACGGCAGCAGGGCGTCCCAGTCTTTCCCGTCGCGACTAGCTACCTTCCGTAACATACTCTTCAACGTCCTATTAAAACGTTCGACAAGACCATCAGTCTGGGGATGATAGACTGACGTCCTGAGAGACCGTATGTGGAGCAATGCACATAGGTCCTTCATCAGCTTGGCCACAAAGGGGGTCCCTTGGTCCGTCAGGATCTCCTTCGGTATCCCTACTCGGGAGAAAATCTGGACTAATTCCTTGGCTATGGTCTTGGACATGGCATTCCGCAGGGGTACGGCCTCGGGGTATCGAGTGGCATAATCTAGTACCACCAGAATGTACTGGTGACCCCGGGCTGACTTCTCCAGTGGCCCTACTAGGTCCATAGCTATTCGCTCAAATGGGGTCTCAATAATTGGCAAAGGGATCAGAGGGGCCCTCAAGTGTGGTCGGGGCCCATGTATCTGGCATTCCGGACAGGACGTACAATATCGCTGGACTGCCGCATATATACCGGGCCAAAAAAGCCTCTGCAGGATCCGATCAAGGGTCTTGTCTACCCCTAGGTGGCCTCCGAACAGGTGGCTGTGGGCTAAATCCATCACGCCCCTCTGATGTTTCTGTGGGACCAAGAGTTGTTCTACAACTTGCTCCTGGACCCGGACTACTCTGTATAATAGATCATTCCTAATCACATAATATGGCCCTGGGCCCTTAACTCTCCCCTCCACGGGGACCCCATTTACCTCGACTACTTCTCGGCGTATGTTATTGTATAGGGGATCATTGGCTTGGTCCTGCCCAAAGTTCCCGAGCGTAGTCCCCATTGGTCCCAACTCAGGGGGGTCCACGTCCAGCTCCCCCTCGGGCGGCACCCCTGGGGAATCTGGTCCGGCAACAGGGTTGTTGATCATCGGCCCAGACCCATTGTCGGTTTCGCCTACCAATGCAGACTTCTGCTGCTGGGCCAGGATCCTCGTCCCCCTCCTTTTATCCTCCCTCCGTTCCCTTCGAGTCTTCCGGGGCTTCCCCGGTGGGGAGAACAAATCCTGGCCAAATTCATGGAAGGCCGGGAGGGGGTTAACTACTGGGGCCACCCCCTGGGTTCCGGGGTCAGTATTCTCTACTACCTCCTCCCTGGGGAGTAGGCTATCAAATCCAGGAAAGTCTCGTCCGATAAGGACTGGGTAGGGGAGTTTCGGAACTACACCCACCTTTACCTTAGTGGGGTTTCCGAGTACTTCTATTTTTACGGGGATGGTTGGGTAGTAGTTTATATCCCCGTGTACACAAGATATTCCTGAGCGCTTGGCCTGGAACAGTTGGTCCTGCCCAACCAGCTTCCCCGAGACCAACGTGATCGCACTTCCCGAGTCTACTAACGCGGTGGTCTTTATCCCATTCATTTTAACAGGTCTAAGGTATCTATGGGGGACCATCTCAACCCCCACTAGACTTATTAGTTCACATGGTCCCCCTATATCGCCCAATTCACACTGCATGGGCTCGTCTAGGTTTGGGCATTGGGCCGCGATATGCCCCAATTCGCCACAGGCATAACACCGATACCCCGCTTGGGACAGCCCCCTATCTTTCGGGCTACTGGGCTTTATCCCCCGAGTCCTCTTTCCCCAGTCCTCAACTCTCTCTGGGCCTGCCGGCTGATCTTCTGCCCCCTTCCTTCCCTCCATGGCCCGGACTGGCGCTAGGGCGAACCGGGGTTTCGGTGCAGAGACTTGTCTTCGATTTTGGCACCGTCCTTCCCCAGTGGTCCGAGAAAATTCTTGGGCCGCTAAGTGTCTCTCGACCAGGGCAACTAGTTCATCATAGGAGGAGGGGTCATTTTGGCGGGCCCACCCTCGTATGTCTGGAGGCAACCCCCTCATGTACCTGTCCAGCACCAGGATTTCTACTACCTTCTCTGGCCCATGAGTCTCGGGGCGAAGCCACTTCCGGGCAAGGTGGATTAGGTCAAATAGCTGGGACCTTGGCGCTTTGTTGTCCCGGTATCTCCACTCGTGGAAGCGCTGGGCCCTTATGGCCGGCGTCACACCTGCCCGTGCCAGGATTTCCGCCTTCAGTTGGGGGTAATCCATAGCTGCCTCTGTGGTCATGTCAAAATAGGCCTTCTGGGCCTCCCCGCACAGAAAGGGAGCCAGGATATCTGCCCACTGGTCTTGGGGCCAGGCCTCCCGCAGTGCCGTCCTCTCGAACGCGAGGAGATATGCCTCAGTATCATCGTCCGCTGTCATCTTCTGTATATAGTTGCTTGCCCTCAGCGGCCGGGTCCCCTGGGGCTCGTGCATCAGGGCCTTCAACTGGTTCACTACTTCAGTCAGGGTGGCTCGGTCTTGGGCCGCCTGGGTTATCAGTAGCCGGTTAGTCTCCTGTTGGACACGTAATGACTCTTGCTGGGCCGCCATCTGTACCCGGGTAGCCTCTTGTTGGGCCGCAGTGGCCTGTACCAACGCCTTCACTACGTCCTCCATTCTTTATTTATTTTTTTTTTTTTTATGGGGGTGATTTACCCTGCCCTGCGGTGGCTTGCCACGGAGCCTCACTCACAGCATCCCACCCCTGACACCACGAGTGGCACCTCTCCTCAGCGGTCTCTGTCCTTTTAAGCCCGGGAGACTCAGGCTTGGGCAAGGTAAACCCCCTACCAGTAGCACAGGGGTTGGGCTTTACCTTCCCCCGGTCAGTCCCTTTGTTTTCCCTTTCCTTTTGGGAAGGAAAGATAGCCCTTCTCCTGGGAAGGGCTCAGGGTCTCGGGGCACCCAGCCCCCTGGTACCTTTCCTGCTTCTGTTTCAGCTTCAGCTTCAGCTACTCCTTCTCTCACACTCTCTCTCAGTCTCTCTCGCCTCTCTCCTTCCCTCCCATGCACACCAGGGAGGGTTTAAAAAGGTCTCCAGCAATTGCCGCCAGCTGGACCTAATTAGTTCCCTGGTAACCCCTTTCCCAGCTGAATCTTATTACCCCACAGTCCTCTCTCCTTAGTGGATAGGGAGAGGCCTTTTTAGCCCCCTGGGAACACTTACTGCCCCCCCTTTTGTAGCTATCTGTCCTGGGTTTACCACAGGACCTAGCACAAGTCCATGCTATGATAGAATGGACAGGTGCTTTCCAGGGCTCTGCATACAGTGCCTGAATTGGCTCATGATCCCCTTCTTGACCCAGACGGCCTCATTGTATGACAGGACATCAATGAGGGTCAGGGTGAGGAGGCAGCAGGACCTGAGAGGAATTCCAAGAGGAAACCCTGTCAGACCCTGAGGAAGAGGAGCATGTGATTCGGCACCTCTATCCAGGGGACCCAACTGAAGAAGCTCCACTGAGGAGCCTGAGGAGGACCCCATGCCACTGCAAGAACCAGAACCCAAGGCTGGTAAGTTATAATACATCCCCTCATGCCCCCAAAATATCCACACTTGCTCTGATAATACATACTTGAAGGTGCCCCTACCAGATCCTTGCTCCATGCCGACATGGCCCCCAAGCAAGACATGGTTATAAATCAATGATTGTATTGAAATCCCATGATCCACTGTAAAGGATTTAGTGGAATCTGTAACAGTGGTGCGCAAACTTTTCCAACCATGCCCCATTACCATCTGTCTGCACCCTCCTCCTCCCCCCCCCCCCATTACTGCACAGCCAAGGCTTCCTCAGCAATGGAGCTTGGGCTGAAACGGAGTTAGGGGTGGAACTGGGAATGCAGGAGGAGCTGGGGCTAGAGATGGAGCTGGTCTGGGGGCAGAGAGGGAATGAGGGCAGAGATGGGCTGGAGGTGGAATAGGAGATGGAGTGGAGCTGGGCTTGGGGGCACAGTGGGGTTAGGGGTGGAGTGGGACTGGGGGCAGATCTGGCCTGGAGGTGGAGATGGGCCTGGGGGCAGAGCCAGACTGGGAGCTGAATGTGATTTGGGGAGGAGCGAGACTGTGGGCAGAGCTTGTCTAGGGACAGAAAGGGGCTGGAAGCGTGGCAATCCTCCCTGCCCCCTGTGGGAGCTGGCCTGGGCCCTGCCACGTGCCCCTCCAAATGTTCCTCCATGCCCCCCTGGGGGGCATGCCCAACAATTTGGGGACCACTGCTATAACAGATGACTAATGAGCAGTTATTGTGCTCCTCTGGCTGCCATAGTCCCTGGGTTGTGAAGACTTGGGGGGAAAGGGAGGGTTGGGGTCAATGGGTTCTGAAAGCGACTGGTGGGGAAAGAACACTTCTGTGACAGTGATGGTTGTGCAAAGACCCACCACCACCCCTTTCCCTCTAGACACTCTTTTCCCCCTTCCCCTTATGAATGGGAGCCAGGCAGAAGGAGTTGGGGGTGCTTGGTTGCTTATGTGCAGACTGGCCTAGGGCCAGGAAAGGAAAAGGAACTGTTGGTTGTCCGAGGAATGTCATAGCGTTCCTTTCTCCCTGTGACCATTTCAAATGGTCATTACGGTTTCCAGTTCCTAGTGTCTGTTCTCTCCCTTCACTGAGCCACTCTGCAGAAGCTGGAAGAAGCAGGATTGGGTGAAGCATCCACTCCGGTGGTTGCACAAACACAATGCCATATCCCTTAGTAGTGGAGAGGTGACTGGCTTGTGGTATTAATCCAAAAGTTCAGGGAAGAAAATGTGTTTGTGATGTGGCTCTCTGTTTCTCTGTCCCCTTCAGTGCTGTTCATTGGATGCAGGGGCCAGACTTTCTGGCAAGGCAGGGGTGGGAGCTATGAAGGGGGTGAACATTTTCTGGAGTTCTCTGTTCTTTGTCCATGGGAACTCCGTCTGCTAGCTTAGAATACAGTCAGTTTCCTCTCAGATTGCCTCCCAGTCCTGTAAACATTTTTCTGCAAATGTTTGGTGTAGTAGAAATTCAAACTGGTTCTTCAGCTTTAACCGCAGGGAAAATGTGCTTGGTCCAGCTTCATAGCTCACGAAAGCAATGTGTAGTAACATCTCTCTCGGTGTCTTCCACAGGACTTTAAGAGCCACTTCTGTTTTCCATTTTGACACCTTGAACACTGCCATGTTCTCCAAATGATAGCGAGCCTTTAAAGAATAAATAGGTAGCTAGTAATGTAATCCCTGAAGAGAATCAAACCCCACCCCCAACCGGCCCCTTGATGCACTGTAAACGGTGCAACGTTTTACTAACAGTACTGCGGGTTTATTACCATTTTTACCTTCAGCTCTTTCCTTGTGAGCTGCAAATATAGAATGAAGGAAGGAGGGTGTAACAGAATAATTCCCGATATGCTCAGAAGTATCAATATTGTGGTCTTTGGTAGCACAGTTACATTATGCGGGCCATTTCTTAGGTTCCTTCAAAGGAGAAATGTAATATCATGCTAGTCTTGTCTTTGACTTGCCCAGACATTCCGACGACAGGGAAACTATTCTGCTGGTTTGGCAGGAGCAGTACCACACAAATAGCAGACACAGATGAAGAGGGACACTGGAGGAGTTGCTCCTTGGTATTGACAGAATCAGGAGCAGTTCAAGTTCCATAGAGCAAGGGAGGATCAGACTCTTAGGCAGAAGGAGGCACTGATAAACCAGTTCCTGGAGTGGGAGTCTGTCCAGAGGAAACAGGGCCCTGCACTCATGCAGTCACTGGTACAACTGGTGGCGGAACGCTTTCAGGGCCTTCCCGCTGCTGTGGCTACTGCTTCTCTTCGGGAAGAGCAACACCTTCTCCTCCGCCTCCTCCCAATACTCTTCCTCCTCCAGCTGACACCAAGGCTGCTGCTGAGGCAATGAATCCCATCCCCCTCCCCACCGGGAAGGAGCATGCTGGACACTCGGCACATCCTCTGCCAGCACCTGAAGCCCCTCACACAGGAACCCCTCAGAGCAGGCAGGTGGGAAAAATGAGCCAGAACTACTCCCTGTAGCCCAGCCTGTGTTCAGCTCCCAAATCCCATGCAGGAGACATCCCTGTTTGACCCTCACACAATATTCCACAGCTGTCCCCCACCTCCCATTGTTAGGGAGAGGGGAAGGAGAAAGGCAAGGAGATATGTCTACAGACAGTAATGTTTGCCCACTTCTCAGGGAATTTGACTGGGTGTTTTGTTCATTTGTTCCTGTTACAAACCATTTTAGCTCTGTGTTCAATGTATGTAAATAAAAGTTATTGTTCACTTCACTGGTGTGGGCGCCTTGCTTTCCGAGTATGATGAGCATGATATTTCCCACACATTTGGGATGGCTTAGTGCTGGGTTCACAGCACATGACTGTGATTTCTGTAGGTGTGTGGTGCCAAAGAAATGCAATGAATTCTGATCCATCTATATCCCTTCCTCCCAGCCATGAATTTCCTGTTGTTGTTTTTTTTAAAAAATAAGGCTCATGACAATGAACTAAGCTATGAAATATCTGTTACTGTCCAAAGCACCAGAATGAAAAACAGAAGAGAAATTAACTGTAATGTCTTTATGGCTTTGTTAATGACTTAATTGACAATACAGACAAAAGAAACAAAAGGAACTTAACAGTGAAGATATCTGACACAGAATGGTGCTTTTTATAACCCCTCCCCTTTCACCCCCACCAAGCAGTCATCACTTACATCTATGGGAGTACTCATGCATAGTACCTGATTAACCAACGTTAATGTTGGTTGCAGCAGGAGTTTGTGGCAATGTTCCATCGAGCTTTTCCAGTAGCACTATAGCTACATATCTTTGCAATAGTATTTGTTGGCACAGACCCAAGTCGTCATCTGGCTCCATGCTGATCCACACACATAGTATCATGAATTTCCCGTCACTGCTGGGAACCAGGAACAGTGTGCAAGTGGGTGGATCTGCTGCCTGTTCAGGCTTTGAAAACCAGATCTGTCCTGTGCCCACTCTGAAAGTATTCCACTTTAGCCTCACATATTGTGCAGAAGGCACAGCATACCACAGTAATGTGCATTGCATTGGCCACATTTACATCCCGACAGGTCTGAAGGCATCGCCAATGAGCCCAAAGGTATACTGCAGTCTGCAGCTACTCAGTGTACAGTTGAATTCACTTTTTCTTGTGTTGGTGATGTCAGGGTATGGCTTCATGGGCCACGTTAGGTGGGATCACCTCAAATAAATGTTGGAACAGAAACCCCATACATAACCACATCATTTATTGAGAATCAAGTCCCTTCTTCCCTTCTCTGGTACAATTCCAACCTCTTGAGTACCCTTTCCCATGTGTCCAATGTCGGTGTTCATGCACTGACCCCTGTGGTGCATTAAGCTTTGGAGAATGAGTGAATAGTAATTCTTTCAGTGGGCAAAGTATTGGGATGAGTGTTTCATCAAAGGCTCCTGTTCAGTTCAGAAACCCCATCCTTTGAAATCCCACTATAATTGTGGGTAGACTACAATACTGACAGCATGGCAAACCCGTACAAACTCTCCCCCGACAGTTGACTTTACAACCCTGATCTGATTTGCAACTGACGGGTAGCTTTCAGGTGTTTTCAGCTTCCTAAGGGCAATAGCCACCCACTCCTGTACTGGAATAGGTTTCTGAAAACAAGGGGTCTGGTGCTGGAGGATTGGTGCAAGCTGCATGCACAACTCCATGAAGGTCTGCTTCCTTATTCAGAATTTCTGCACCACTGGTCATCATTCCAGGCTTCCAGTTCAATGTAGTCCCACCACATCATGCTGGTTCTTTGGGACCAAAAGTAGCGGTCCCCCTGTCTTCAGCATCTCAGATTTTTCTAGACTCATTCTGTGCAGTATCCAGTACTGGACTGCATGAACATTTGTCCCATAAGGTGTAGCAGGAGCAGCACCACATCATCATGGACTTGCTCCATGTCTTCAATGAAGTTTGACAGAAGGGAAAGATGACTGGGAGCTGCTATCATCAAATCTGTGAAGGCTGAATATAGTAGCAGCATCACCCACAAGACAGTTCCCTGAGTGTCTCCTGTGACATAATGACTGTGATACCATCCCTGAAATGGTAGTGCTACCATTGCGGACTAAAAATGTGAAGTATGGACACAGGCATGTGTTGTGAAGAGTGTATACCCATGATCAGCACGGCAAATGTTGACACTTGGCATAAGTATGAGGTACGTGTGCTAATGGTACATGGACAGGTACCCCGGGAAGTATGCCATTTAAGATGCAGCCTTAAAGGTATGCGATGCTAGGATGATTGTTCTGTCATCTTTACAATCCATAACGTTTTTGGATTTTGATACACAATGAGGTTGTAAAGTTTTCTGACAATTCTTCTGTCTCAAACACATTCTTTGTTACCTCTGACAGCACTTTCAAGCCTTCATCTCCTATGCTTTCTTACAGTTGTCTGTATTCAAACACAACTTGCTGCTGTGATTTCTCCATCCATTATTGGTGGGCTTACTTGATTAATCTCTAGCTGAGGTTTGTCAGGCTTATCACCATGTAGTTCGTTGATATATTCTCCCCATTTCTTGTTTTTATCTTTGGAGTCTGTCAAAGACAGTATTGTCCACTTTTGTCCTTAAGGGTCACATTGGTCACCTTTTGTAATTGAAGATTCTCATCTTCTGATACATCTCTTTGTTCTCTTTATCAATTGTTTTGTTGTGGGTAAACTTCCCAGGGGCAGTGTCTTTTGCCACCATGCGCATTCACAGGCTGAGGATAATGTAACGGCCTTTTGATAAAGAGGGTAGCTATGATATAAGCAGGGAAACTTGTAAAATAAGCAGTCTTGAACAATTTGATGACTATACTAACAGGGAGTGGTGGGACAAATGCTCCAAATGTCCAGAGATGGCACTGTGACATGGCAAGTGCATGCCACCATTCAATGACTGTTGCCAAAATCCCTGCTGCCTTGTGCAGTATTAACCCCATGTTATATTATGATAACATGACTTACTATTCCTCAGCTGCCACACAAAATGACTGGTCCTCAGCCTGGCCAGACGTGTGTAACTAGCAACTGCAGGGATCGCTGCATGGACTGTCAGGGGATTGAATTAACCCAGGAACCTAGCCAATATATCCAAAGAAATGGAAAGGCTAGACATTACCATAATGGGACTAAGTGAAGCGTTCTGGAGAGGTCTAGATTTTGTTGCAGGTCTTTTGAGTGGCAAAGAATACAGAGTTATCAGTGCAGGTGTATGTCAAAGTAGATAATGAGTGGCAATTATAGTAGATAGGACTGTAACTGGAAGGATAGTACAAGTGAATATATCATCTGAATGTGCAATGATAATAGTGATAAAAAGACTTCCAAAAGATATGATTATTCAATATATGCCTCAACAACTGCACAATCTGACGAGGATGTCAAAACATTCTATTTAAACATTGAAGTAATGGAAATCTGTGGTGGAAAGAAAAATAGTCCTCCTTATATGACTTGTATGAAACGCAAAAGTGGGAGGGAAAAGAATATCTGTCACAGTTGGTTTATTTGCCCTTAGTGAAAGAAGCAACAGAAAAGAAAGATTCACAGACTCTTCGGAGAAACATGACCTCATTATCTGCAATAGTTATTTTGAATAAAAAGAAAGTGCAAGGCATACATGGGAATCAGCAGGGAGGGATGTATAAAAACCAGATTGATTTTATCACGATCAATCATAGGTATAGAAATAGTGTTAGGAAGGTTAAGATTATGCCAAGTGCAAATTGTAGATCAGATCATAGATTGGTAGTGGTGAGAATGAATATCAAACTGAGAAAGATATGGAAAGCCAAATGTTATCTAGCATGGAACCCTGAAGCTCTGAGGAATCAAGAAATACAAAGTTACTACCAACGTGAAGTGTTGTAGATCATTAATAAAAAAAAGACCGAATGATTTGGGAATGTCTGAAAGAAGCTATCAAAGAAGCTGCAGAGAAACATTTAGGGGAGATGTTAATAACCAAGAAAAACCCATGGATAACCTATGAAATCATTGCTCTGATGGATGAAAGAAAAAAAGTAAAACCACAAAGATCGAGAACTGGAAAAAAAACCCTGAAGTCACAATAAAATGATAAAGAATAAATGCAGATTAATAAAATCTGAATGAGAAATGCAAAGAAATTGAACAATTGGATAAAGAGAACAAAGTGAGATGTAAATGGAGTTATAGGTTGTATGAAGAATAGTCCCAATTACATTTTTGTACTTCTCTAAACACTTGAAAAATAGTTTTCTGAACAATATATGGTCTGTACAGAATATATTATAATGTAGTATGTTAATAATAATAATGTTTATTACAATAGAGCCTAAAGGGCAACCATAAATGGGACCCCATTGTGCTAGGCACTGTACAGACAGAGTAGTAGACAGTCCCTGGCCCCAAAAATCATATAATCTAATGAGACCAGACAGACACAGGGTGGAGGAATCAGAGGTGGAACACACAAGGAGAGTGAACAGTATGTTGGCAGCAAATAGCATGTTAGTTCTACAATTTTTTTTGGAGATCAGCTAAATGGAAGGAAAAGGGAAGGAGTGGGAATGAGGGGGACAGGGCAGGTGTGGAGTGAAGCTGAGGTGAAGAGACTGTGAGAGAGGGCAGGCTGGTGCAAACATCCAATCAGCACTGGGCAGGGAAAATAAGAGAACATTCAACAGTTCTGAACGGAATGTCCAAAGATGGAAAAGGTACCTGCTTTGGCTGCTTTTGCTCCTGCCAGCTGGCGTCTCTATGTAACTCCTCTCTGAACTTTTCTCCCAAGGCCACATGGTGGGCAGGAGGGTAAGCAGCAACTGGGTCCTAGTGCCACCCCTTTATAGTTCTTCCAAGAGACTGGGGGAGGGGGGACAGCTGAGCCTCATTTTACCCCCTCTACCCGAATACAGCAATCCCTGCTTTGGCTGCATTACATTTCTGTTAGAAAAGTACTTGTAGGCAATTATCCTTCTTGCTGAGCTATTTGGAAGGGCTGGGCAGTCAGAAAATATGTCCACATCATCTTTTCCAAAAGTGAAACAAAGAGAAGCAATGTTTTCACTATCATATGTTCAGGATTGGTTGATCTACAGAGAGAATTAACTTTTAGAATTTTGAAAACTAGAAAAAGAGAATTAAACTGAAGCAAAGTGAGTTCCTAGAATACTACATGTGAGTCAAATAATTCTGTCACTTGACAACAATTCTTAAATATTTTCCTGTATTAATTCTTGTACTGATATAATGTATTCATATTCACACTATTCCAGATGGGGAAAAGGTTCTTTATAGAAATAGTCTAGTGAGATACTGTGGTGATTATTAATTTTCTCTCTCTTCCCCACAGCTCCATAATAAATGTGCTTCACATCTAAAGCCTGAATGTGACTGTGGCCCTTTGAAAGACCATATTTTACCACCCACAGCAATCTGCCCAGTAGTATTGGTGAGTTCTTTATATGCTCTATTCTGATATAGCCTTGTGTCATAGACACTGGAACAACCTGAATGAATGTTTGACTGCTTTAGCTTTTTGTTAATTTGACAGCACTATATAAGCCCCAAACAGACCAGATAATTCTAGTTCATGACTTACAGGCAGAAATGCTTTCCCCCCAATATATTGCATTTTCCTTCATGTGACAATGAACTTTCTCTAGGATATGTTATAACTGAAGCTGACTCAGGTTTTATTACTTAGTCATGCTGTACTTACCAGAAATTGTATAGGCAGAACACTTCTACATTTTACATCTTTTATAGATCCAACTTCCCAGAATAATGAAGTTATTCTTATGGGCATTTTTTGCTTGGGATGCACATTGTATATCTGCAGTGCTGAGGTCTCTCATCTCAACCGGAGGTTACCTAGAATGATGACATTGGCCTTGCAGCAAGCTATGCATCAACATTATGGTGTATTTTATTCTGCAGGAGTGGACAGTAAATTTCGCTGTCCACAAAACAATTACTCAGTTCAATGAAAATAGAAATAGAAATACACACTGTACATAGGTACGACTGAAAAAGGCTGAGCAGTTTGTCATGCGAAAGAGACCTTCAAAATTAACATCTATATTAATACATTAAATTGAGTTTTTATGTTTATGAAAGTCACAGCATCATCATGTTAATGGTAATAACAGATGTGATATACATGGACACATGAACATTTCATTTTAAATACACTTCATAACAAAAAAGTAATGTTTGAATTTGAGAAAATTATACAGTAGTCAGAAAAATTAGGAAAAGTGGCTTTCTAAACTAACATTTTTCTTAAAAATGCTTCTGCTTATTAAATATTCTGTAATGATTGGTAAATTATCTGTTTTCTCTTTTTGCTGTTTGTTAATGCTTGAGTCTCACCCTGTACCTATGTAAATCAAGAATCGTGCCATTGCAGTCACTGAAGTCAAAGCTATGTCAAGCTGGTGTTAGTAACTTAAATTGCAAAATGGTAGCTTCCTAGATTATATGTAATTATGTGTTGATTTCTATGATTATTGTGTTTCACTGATTGCAGATTATGCAAGTTTATGTGTAGAAAGAGATTTCACTTTTTGTTTTCTAAAACACCACTATTGCAAACTCAGCCTGAGATCTGAAAGCCAACTTGGATTTCCGATAATAATAAATAATCATAGAATCATAGATTATCAGGGCTGGAAGGGACCTCAGGAGGTCATCTAGTTGAACCTCCTGCTCAAAGCAGGACCAATCCACAACTAAATCATCCCAGCCAGGGCTTTGTCAAGCCTGAACTTAGAGGCTTTTTTAAGGAAGGAGATTCCACCACCTCCCTAGGTAACCCATTCCAGTGCTTCACTACCCTCCTAGTGAAAAAGTTTTTCCTAACATCCAATCTAAACCTCCCCCACTGCAACTTGAGACCATTACTCCTTCTGTCATCTGGTACCACTGAGAACAGTCTAGATCCATCCTCTTTGGAACCCCCTTTCAGATAGTTGAAAGCAGCTAACAAATCCCCCCTCATTCTTCTCTTCTGCAGGCTAAATAATCCCAGTTCCCTCATCCTCTCCTCATAAGTCATGTGCTCCAGCCCCCTAATCATTTTTGTTGCCCTCCGCTGGACTCTTTCCAATTTTTCCACATCCTTGTAGTGTGGAGCCCAAAACTGGACACAGTACTCCAGATGAGGCCTCACCAATGTCGAATAAAGGGGAACGATCATGTCCCTCGATCTGCTGGCAATGCCCCTACTTATACAGCCCAAAATGCCGTTAGCCTTCTTGGCAACAAGGGCACACTGTTGACTCATATTCAGATTTTCATCCACTGTAACCCCTAGGTCTTTTTCTGCAGAACCGCTGCCGAGCCATTCGGTCCCTAGTCTGTAGCAGTGCATGGGATTCTTCCATCCTAAGTGCAGGACTCTGCACTTGTCCTTGTTGAACCTCATCATATTTCTTTCGGCCCAATCTTCTAACTTGTCTAGGTCCCTCTGTATTCTATCCCTACCCTCCAGCATATCAACCACTCCTCCCAGTTTAGTGTCATCTGCAAACTTGCTAAGGGTGCAGTCCACACCATCCTCCAGATCGTTGATGAAGGTATTGAACAAAACCATCCCCAGCACCGACCCTTGGGGCACTCCACTTGATACTGGCTGTTCCTGGTCACTTTCCTCTTCTTTAAGTGGTTAGAATTGATTCCTTGAGGACCTGTTCCATGATTTTTCCAGGGACTGAGGTGAGACTGACTGGCCTGTAGTTCCCCGGATCTTCCTTCTTCCCTTTTTTAAAGATGAGCACTACATTAGCTTTTTTCCAGTCATCCGGGACCTCCCCTGATTGCCATGATTTGTCAAAGATAATGGCCAATGGCTCTTCAATCACATCGGCCAACTCCTTTAGCACCCTCGGATGCAGTGCATCCGGCCCCATGGACTTGTGCTCGTCCAGCTTTTCTAAATAGTCCCGAACTACTTCTTTCTCCACAGAGGGCTGGTCACCTCCTCCCGATACCGTGCTGTGGAGTGCAGCCGCCTGGGAGCTGACCTTAGTCTGTAGCAGTGCATGGGATTCTTCCATTCTAAGTGCACGACTCTGCACTTGTCCTTGTTGAATCTCATCAGATTTATTTTGGCCCAATCCTTTAATTTGTCTAGGTCCCTCTGTATCTTATCCCTACTCTCCAGCGTATCTACCACTCCTCACAGTTTAGTGTCATCTGCAAACTTGGTGAGGGTGCAGTCCACGTCATCCTCCAGATCATTAATGAAGATATTGAACAAAACTGGTCCCAGGAACGACCCTTGGGGCACTCCGCTTGATACCGGCTGCCAACTAGACATGGAGCCATTGATCACTACCCGTTGAGCCCAATGATCTAGCCAGCTTTCTATCCACCTCATAATCCATTCATCCAGCCCATACTTCTTTAACTTGCTGGCAAGAATACTGTGGGAGATCGTATCAAAAGCTTTGCTAAAGTCGGGCTCACCCTTTGGGGATCAGACTCCCAGGGTGTGGTTGGGGTTAATTTTCATTGCTGGGGGATATTTTGAATACTGACTCTGCCCGGCATTTCCACTGCCGGCTCTGTACTGAGTGAATGGGTCGTAGCTCTGGGTGAGGGTGTCCCGGTTGTGTAAGGGGTTGTTCCAGCTCACAACTCTGTGCCTGCCAGCCCCATGGCCCACGCTCTGTGTGGGCCAGTGTGGTCCTTAAGGGTGCCCCGAACGCGGCTGTACTGGCCCTTCCTCACCTGCCCCACTGATACCCCTGGCTGTGCTCTTAGTCATTACCATTAAATGTTACCGCCCTCTCTTTGACTTAAAAAAAACCAAAAAACCCCACATCCACTGCTTTCCCCTCATCCACAGAGCCAGTTATCTTGTCATAGTAGGCAATTAGGTTAGTCAGGCATGACTTGCCATTAGTGAATGCATGCTGACTGTTCCTGATCACTTTCCTCTCCTCTAAATGCTTCAGAATTGATTTCTTGAGGACCTGCTCCATGATTTTTCCAGGGACTGAGGTGAGGCTGACTGGCTTGTAGTTCCCCGGATCCTCCTTCTTCCCTTTTTTAAAGATAGGCACTACATTTGCACTACATTAGCCCGTCATCTGGGACCTCCCCCCATCGCCATGAGTTTTCAAAGATAATGACCAATGACTCTGCAATCACATCCGCCAATTCCCTTAGCACCCTCGGATGCAGCACATCCGTCCCCATGGACTTGTGCTCTTGACTTGAGCCCGCCTGGGAGCTGACGTTGTCTGTGAAGACAGAGGCAAAAAAAGCATTGAGTACACTAGTCTTGAACTACTTCTTTCTCCACAGAAGGCTGGTCACCTCCTCTCCATGCTGTGCTGTCCAAGGCAGAAGTCTGGGAGCTGACCTTGTTCGTGAAGACAGAGACAAAAAAAAGCATTGAGTACATTTGCTTTTTGCACATCCTCTGTCACTAGGTTGCCTCCCTCATTCAATACTGTGACAGACCCATGCAAGTGGGGTACAGAAGTCTGATAGAAGGCAAATATACTGGCCATTGGATGAATAGTTTTCTGTTCCCTGAGTGACCAGAGCATGGGCTGCACTAGAACAAGCAGGAACTTTCTGGAACCAAATTAAGGCAGGCAGGCTAATTAGGACACCTGGAGCCAATTAAGAAGAACCTGCTAGAATCAATTAAGACAGGCAGGCTAATCAGGGCACCTGGGTTTAAAAAGGAGCTCCCTTCAGTTTGTGGTGTTGCGTGCGAGGAGCTGGGAGCAAGAGGCACACAAGGAGTTGAGAGTGAGAAGAGTTGAAGGACTGAGGAGTACAGGCATGAGCAGACCATCAGGAGGAAGGTCCTGCAGTAAGCATAAAGAAGGTGTTGGGCGGAGGCTGTGGGGAAGTAGCCCAGGGAGTTGTAGCTGTCACGCAGCTGTTACAGGAAACCCTATAGACAACTGCAATCCACAGGGCCCTGGGCTGGAACCCGGAGTAGAGGGCAGGCCTGGGTTCCCCCCAAACCTCCCAACTCCTGATCAGACACAGGAGGAATTTGACTGTGGGTTCTACCAGAGGGGAAGATCTCTGAGGCGATCAAAATCCGCCAATAAGCACAGGACTCACCAAGGTAGAGGAGGAACTTTGTCACAACTGGTGTCAGGAGTGGGATCGTGGTGTGCACAGCACGGCAGAAGAAGAGGGGTGTTTAAAAAAAAAAAAAAGGGAGCGGGTTTATTTTTTTTCTTCACCACAATGGAAGATGTAGTACGGGCACTGATACAAGCCACAGCTGCCCAGCAGGAAGCTACCCGTGTCCAGGCAGTTGTCCAACAGGAGGCAGTGCGGCTGCAGCAGGAGACCAATCGCCTGTTGATGGACCAGGCCGCTCCAGACCGGACTATGTTGCAGGAATTAGTAAACCAAGTGAAGGCCCTTACGGAGATGAACCATGGCCATGATGGGACGCGGAAGATACGGGCCAGCAGTTGACCGCAGAAAATGACGGGGAAGGATGACATAGAGGCATATCTCCTGGCCTTTGAAAGGACAGCCCTACGGGAGGCCTGGCCTCGAGATCAGTGGTCTGGCATCCTCGCCCCATTCCTGTGCGGGGAGGCCCAGAAGGCCTACTATTATCTGCCTGAAGAGTCTGCAGCAGACTACCCACAGCTGAAAGCAGAGATCCTGGCCAGATCTGGGGTAACGACCGCAGTGCGGGCCCAGCGGTATCACGAGTGGAGGTACCAGGAAGACAAAACCCCACGGTCCCAATTGTATGACCTCATCCATCTCGCACGAAAGTGGTTGCGAACTGAGTCCCGGGGTCCAGAAGAGATACTAGAGGTTCTGGTCATTGACCGATACATGAGGGGACTACCGCCAGACCTTCGCAGATGAGTAAGCCAGAATGAACCCTCCACCTATGACGAGATTGTTGCACTGGTAGAGCGGCGAAGGACGGCAAGGGAGCTGACCAGACCAGTTAAGGAAGCGGAACCCGGGGTTAAACTAGTAGCACCAAACCCAAGAGCTCGAGTGACTGGGCCACCAGGAGAGCCCAAGTGGAAAAAGAGAGGGGCTGAAGGCCCACCAGAGGCCACAAAGAGTCGGAGCACTGAGGGGGAAGAAGTTCGTGATATTAGACTGCCCACACCAAGAGACTGGGGAATGCCTAGGGTTCCATATAGATGTTATGCCTGCGGAGAGTGGGGACACATAGCTGCACAGTGTCCCAATGCCGAGGAGCCTATGCAGTGTAACCTGGGAAATTGGGCAGACCCATGCTCCCTAATCCACCTGTGGGGGTCTCACTAACCCCACATATGTACCCCAGACCAGTGAAACTAAATGGGGTAGAGACCACAGCACTGGTTGATTCAGGGAGTGCTATCACGCTCATCTCAGGGAGGCTCGTGAAGCATAGTCAGCTCCTGCAGGCTAAACGTACGGGGATAACCTGTGTCCATGGGGCAGTTAGTTACTACCCCACCCTCCCAGTAAAAATCGAAATCCAAGGAAACACTACTGAGGTAGCAGCAGGTGTAGTCCCTAAACTCTCATACCCAGTGCTCATAGGGAGAGACTTCCCAGGGTTTGGAGACTTACTCCCAGTAGGGGGATTGGAGAAAGAAGGGAGCCCTGAAATTAGTGAGGCATCCACAGTAGACTGTCAACCCCCAATCTTCTCTGAAATATCCCCAGATTTGTTCCCCACTCCCAGACAGGGTAGAAAGACGAAAAGGGAAAGAAGGGCAGCTAAGGCCTTGGGAACCCGAATACTGACCCAAAGCCAGAGGGTCGCTCTCATAGGGAGGCCGACCCGTGCAGCTGAACAAGAGGCCACCCAGGAGGGAGAAGCACCCGAGTCTGACCCCCACCCTAACGCGTCTGAACCAGCAGAGGCAACAGAGACTGGCCCCCTAGATCTTGGGCAGATTAGCCCTGGGAGAGGAAATTTTGGACGGGACCAGGCTGAAGACCCAAGATACGACAACATTAGGAAAGAGGTTACTGAAATAGACGGGGTTCCCGTGGAAGGGAAACTCCAGGGACCAGGACCCTACTTCATAATGAAGAAGGATCTCTTATACCGCGTTGTACCAGTACAGGGGCAGAAGGTACAGCAGATCCTAGTACCTCAAAAACACCAGAATGCTGTGTTAAGCCTTGCCCATAGTCATCTTTTGGGGGGGGCATTTGGGGGTAGAAAAAACCCTGGCACGGGTCCTACGACGATTTTTCTGGCCTGGAGTACATGAAGAAGTGCAGAGGTACTGTGCGTCCTGTCCAGAGTGTCAGCTGCACAGTCCCCGTCCCCATTTGAGGGCACCTTTAGTACCCCTTCCCATCATAGAAGTCCCCTTCGAGCGAATAGCCATGGACCTAGTGGGACCCCTGGAGAAGATGGCTCGGGGTCACCAATATATACTTGTTGTTTTGGACTATGCTACTCGCTACCCAGAAGCCGTCCCCCTGCGGAACACAGCCTCTAAAACGATAGCCAAAGAGCTGGTGGGGATCTTTGCCTGAGTGGGGCTACCAAAGGAGATATTAACAGATCAAGGGACTCCATTTACGTCGAAGCTAATGAAGGACCTCTGTACGCTGCTCCATATACATGCCCTGAGAACTTCAGTCTATCACCCGCAGACTGATGGGCTGGTAGAAAGGTTTAACCGAACCCTCAAGGCTATGATAAGGAAGGTGGTAAGTCGGGATGGGAAGGACTGGGACACTTTACTACCTTACCTTATGTTCGCTATCCGGGAGGTACCTCAGGCCTCAACTGGGTTTTCCCCCTTCGAATTATTATACAGGGAGAAATATAATAGAGCATGTATTGCAGATGCGAGACCGGATAGCCCGGGTCACCCCTATTGTACGGGAACATTTGGAAAAGGCACAGGAGGCCCAGCGAACCCATTACAATCACCAGGCAAAAATCCGACAGTTCCAACCAGGGGATCGGGTGATGGTGTTGGTACCCACGGCAGAAAGCAAGCTTCTGGCCCAATGGCAGGGGCCCTATGAGGTGGTTGAACCCGTGGGGGAAGTAACCTACAAGGTGCGGCAGCCAGGACGTCGGAAACAAGAACAAATATATCACATCAACCTTCTGAAACCCTGGCATGCACAAGAGGTATGCGCAGCTGTCCGAAAAGACTTACCCGAAGAAAACAAACCTTCCAAACAAGTGAGAGTGTCTCCCGATTTAACACCAGACCAGAAGAATGAGGTGTCTGAGATGATCTTCCTGAACCAAGATGTGTTCTCCACAAAACCGGGTCGAACAACCGAGACATATCACCACATTTTAAGGCAGGCAGGCTAATTAGGACACCTGGAGCCAATTAAGAAGAACCTGCTAGAATCAATTAAAACAGGCAGGCTAATCAGGGCACCTGGGTTTAAAAAGGAGCTCCCTTCAGTTTGTGGTGTTGCATGCGAGGAGCTGGGAGCAAGAGGCACACAAGGAGTTGAGAGTGAGAAGAGTTGAAGGATTGAGGAGTACAAGCATCAGCAGACCATCAGGAGGAAGGTCCTGCAGTAAGCATAAAGAAGGTGTTGGGCGGAGGCTGTGGGGAAGTAGCCCAGGGAGTTGTAGCTGTCACGCAGCTGTTACAGGAAACCCTATAGACAACTGCAATCCACAGGGCCCTGGGCTGGAACCCGGAGTAGAGGGCGGGCCCGGGTTCCCCCCAAACCTCCCAACTCCTGATCAGACACAGGAGGAATTTGACTGTGGGTTCTACCAGAGGGGAAGATCTCTGAGGCGATCAAAATCCGCCAATAAGCACAGGACTCACCAAGGTAGAGGAGGAACTTTGTCACAGTGCATACTACTAATACATACTACTTATGCATTATCACCAATAATAAAGGTTCTGCATGTGAAATTTTGGCCTTGGTTACATTTGTGCAACTCAATTTTTCCATGGTGTTTTACAAGTGCAAAGGAGGCAGACTTTTGTCCTGCAGTTGAAATTTAGTTAACAGTTCCGTTGATATGTAAATCTAGTTCATCCTTGCATAGCTTCTTTTTTTTTAATCTGCAAATTTAAAAGGAGTAAAAGTACTGAGAAATATTTCTGATCTAAAGTAATTAGATCTGACTCAGACTACATACCGGTAAATTAATTTGGACAGTGCATTGTGTACTGGGCATGTACATTGTCATGGGAAGGAGGTGGTTGTCTTTGGTGCAGTGTGTTTCACTGGAAACTTTACTGCTTTACAGTACAGTGTGTTTGGTCATCCAGTTGATCCTTCAAAAAATGTGTAATAATACAGCACCATGTACGCTCACATTACAGATCGCACATCGCTGACCTGGATAACAGGAATTCTTCCTGGATATGATTGATTACAGTGCATATGTTGTTTGTCTTTGCAGTTTTTAAAATTGGTTTCTCCCACTTCCTTTGTTGTGGAGATTGCTCTTGATGAATGTAATACTTCAATGAATATGAAACTAGCTCTATCAATAACTGCAGCAAAGCAGTGAATACCTGCATGCAGGAAGAAACCATAGGTACATAATCCTCTAAGTGTGTAATAGTAAACATATTCATTCGTTCATCAGTAGAAATGTTGTATTTCAGAGACAGTACAATATGTACTAGGAATAGGGAGGATCTCTTATCTGGTATACTACTTTGGTGTCACTGATCACTAGAGAAAGTGGTTTTTTTTTTTTTCATTATTGCTTGTGAGTAGAAATTAGGTGCGTCATAAAAAGAAAAAGAAAATAAACATCATAATAGGTTGCTGTTTGTAGAAGGCCATGCCCATGGAGATCATCCAATATCATCCCTTACTTGGAGGTTTCATTTTCCTAGGCCTTCCTCCAGTGAACCCAGATTCTCCCTAAAGGTCTGGTGGCAAAGACCAAACAGCAAACTGAAAACTCTTGCATCGGGTTCATATAAAGAAAATAGCCTCTCCCTCCTGGGTACTGGTATCTGGTACTCAAAGTTCAAAGCAGACAGACAGTTTCTTTATCTCTTGGAAAGAGTGCCAGCAGGTCAGACTCCACCACAGTGTGGCCTTTTTGAGGGAATGAGGCAGTTTGTATTCGGTCCCCTTTCCTACCATGTCTGTCTGGGAATGCCTACAAATTCCAGAAGCCCTTGTGGCTGAGAAAGAGAGAAGCCTTGCATCACCCTCATTTCAAGGTATCAGTATATTGGTCCCTAGGGAGAGTTAGAAGCCTGGGTTCTCAAACCTCCTTCTCTCTTAGAGGTCATTCCCTTCACCCATGTGCCTTTTTAACAATCTTATAGTTTTGTTATTGCCATTGACACTGTCTCACATGACATTCTCATAAGCAAACTAGGGAAATGTGGTCTTGATAAAATTACTATAAGGTAGGTGCACAACTGGTTGAAAGGTCATATTCAAAGAGTAGTTATCAGTGATTTGCTGACAAACTGGGAGGTTGTATCTAGTGGGTTTCCACAGGGTGGAAATAGATATGATACTATTCAATATTTTCAATAATGACTTGGATAATGGAATGGAGAGTGTGTTTATAAAATTGGTGGATAACAGCATCTGGGAGGGGGTATAAAGCACTTTAGAGAACAAGATTAGAATTCAAAATGACTTTGAAAATTGGAGAGTTGGTCTGAAATGTACAAGATGAAATTTAGTAAAGACAAGTGCAAAGTGCCTCACTTGAATGAATAAAAATCAAATGTACAACTACAAAATGGGGAATAACTGGCTAGGTGCTTATACTGCTGGAATGAATCTAAAGGTTATAGTGGATCACAAATTGAATACAAGTCAAGAATGTGATGCAATTGTGAAAAACTAATATTCTGGGGTGCATTAACAGTTGTGTTGTACGTAAGACACAGGAGGTAATTGTCACATTCTAATCGACACTGTTGAGGCCTCAGCTGGAGTACGGTGTCCAATTCTAGGCAGTATACTTTAGGAAAGATGTGGAAAAATGAGAGAGAGTCCAGAGGAGAGCCACAAAAATGAAAAAAGGGTTTAGAAAACCTGACCTGTGAGGAAGGGTTAAAAGAATCAGGACATATTTAGTATTGAGAAAAGAAGACTGAGAGGAGACTTGACAACAGCCTTCAAATATATTAAGGGCTGTTATAAAGAGGACTGATCTATTGTTCTCCATGTCCACTGAACATAGGACAAAAAATAACAGGCTTAATCTGCAGCAAGAGAGATTTAAGTTAAATATTAATAAAAACTTTCTAATGATAAGGTCAGTTAAGCTCTGGAATAGGCTTCTAAGGGAGGCTGTGGAATCCCCATCATTGGAAGTTTTTATGAACAGGTTGGACAAACACCCGTCAGGGATGGTCTAGGTTTACTTGGTCCTGCCTCAGCACAGGGGCCTGGACTTGATGACTTCTCAAGGTGCCTTCCAGTCCTACATTGCTATGTTGATTCTATGATTTATTTTTGTTTTCACAATAATTTAATTATTATGAAACATTAAATATCATAGAATTTCACAGTGAAGATTGATGCTCTTTGGAAGACAATAAGGACAAATGCAATGATCAGTGAAGTTTGGCTGTATTGTGGTGGTGGGGAGGAAGAGGTGGTAGTGTTGAAAGGGGGGAAAACTATCCAGATATGTTACATGGATTGAACATCACCAGCCTGCTGGAAGAGATGGAAACAGGCAGCAGCTAAGAAGATAAAACTTAATAATCATTCATATTACAATAAATAAAATCTTGCCTTGTGCTCTGTGAGCAACACTATATACCAGATTGACATGACATGTTAAACTCCTTATTTTAGGTCACTTGTGACTTTTTTCATCTACTGTCCTTTGGTCTTTAATTTTTTATGCTTGTTCTCAGCACAGAAATTAGGTGTTTGGGAAATTTTGATATAAATCCATTTGCTGTTGGTGAATTACATCAGTATCAAATAACTAATTTTATGTATTTTTTAAGTGCACTCTTTTGCATTCAAAAGAACACAAGATGCTTTTTTAGTTTTTACATATTAGTAAATCAGCAAATCAGACCACAGATTTTGCCCAGGCCATTTTACAAACTTTCCGTATGATGTATGTATGTTCCTTAATTTGAATGATGTCCTTTGTAATACATCATAGCTCCATTTATTATTGCAAAAGGGGTTACAGTCTGTGGCCCCAATTCTGCAAGTAGCAATGCATGGGCAGACCTCTCTACCCACATAGAGCCTCACTGATTTCAGTGGAGCTACCATCAAGCTGATGGAGCCACTCATGGAGAATACCTTTCAAGATCATGACCTGACACTCTGTAACCAACAGGCTTTCAGTGACACATTCTCTGTCATATATCCAAATTGCTTCATAGTAATGTTAAGCTCTGATATAACATTTACTTTATAGGTTCTCATAAAACCTCCAATTTTGAGTAACAGTAAAATGGTAAGGTTGTTAAATATGTAAACAAACAAAGAAGCACTTACTCCCAAAGAGGATGCAAGACGGTCACCTCTAACATGTGACTCTAACAGCCAGTTAAAGAAGCAGGGTTTGGGAACATATTAAATTCAAATCTCCCATCCAGACACAAAGTATCTTTCAAAACATTAAAAACGAGGCCTACCAGATACTGCCGATACATTCAGTAGGCAAAGCTCTCAGCTGAAAAATATGGAAAACACACACATTTTGGGAATTGGCACCGTGTGTTCTTTAAAACAACTGTATAGATACACAGAAGACTTTGCATGATTCCATATCATACAAAGATCCAGCACTTTGTACATGGCTCATCTGTAATTTTACATGTTTTAATAAGACATATTTTGTCTACTTTAAAATGGGCCATATTCACAGTTCCAGTTTATTGTACATATTGTATATTGTATGGTGAAGTTTCTTGCTTGACTTAAATGAGTTTAGTTATAAACTGTGCATGCAGATCTCAAGTGATAGTCTTTTAATAGATGTCAGATACACTTTATTGCTACCCTCTTTTATTTCAGTAACGTTTTAATTAATTCACACTGATTGAATAAATGTACATTGAGACTTGTTTCCTAATGAGGGCACATTTAGAGGAAAGGTTTTGCATCATTCTGATATCCTGTGGGTAATTATATTCTAATTATATGGTGGGGGAAAAAGTCTATAACTCAGTGCTGATATTGTTCATTGGACCCAATTAATTACATGCACATAATGAAAGTTCATGATAAAGTTGACTGGCAGTGAGTTTAAAAATCTTTAACTCAATTGAATCCTAGCCTAGCATGAGTATAGAATTAGACTATAACCAGGTTAGAAATTCTCTATCCACTCTCAATCATATATGTTCCTTTGTGTAACAACAAACCAACCAAATCGCACAATACGATTAACACATCATGAATCTGACTGTACTGTCACTTTTACAACTTTCACTCTAGTGAAACTTCATTGGAGTTACTGCATATAATTACGTCAATGCACATAAGTGATCTTAAAACCATAATCCAAACTTTGTATTTACGAATCAAGGTACAATTGTAAACCATTATGTACATTGACTTTACATTGGGTATATTATGAAACTCCACACATTGTTTCCATAGTAACTAATCAATTTCAAAAAGAGAAAGTGGAGTGATATTAAGATGTATCAAAAAGTGAAAGAGATAAAATGGATACAATTGACCATAAGTAGCATAAAGTCAGCATGTGGTGGTGTGGGGGTTTATTGCCAGTAGTTATGATTATCTGCCTAAATCATTGTTGGGCTGTTCCCGAGTGATTTGGTCACTCCTAGAAGTTATTGCAAAAGAAACCTTAGAATACCTCACACTATCTTACATTCTCTTGCCTAAATCAATTCAGATTTTCTTTCATCTGGTGAAAATACACATTATAAAAGCAAGCTTTATGATGCATAGGAAAGGTAAGCGATTTGGCAATGGTATGACAGGAAATGTGTGGCAGAATTGGGAATTAGTTCTCCTGGATCCTATTACTATGCCTTAACCTTAAGACTATTCATCTGTTCTTCTCATGGGTGTATGGGTGAAATTCACTCTTGTGCAGAGAGTCAGCTCAAGGCCTATGCACCTTTTAAACCCTCAAAAAAGATGTTAAGAGGTTCACAGGGCTTGTTCAATGCTTCTGCAGAGGGGTAAATTTCACCCTATATTAAGTAACTTTGATTTACACTGGTAAGCATTGTTTGTGTATGTCCTTGCACTGCAAAATTTATATAATAGTGTTGCACACCATATAATGAAACTGTGAGATTAAAACACAGAGAAAGGTATTTTCCTCAAACACATTGTATCAAATTTCAGATTCAGTTCTCTGCAAATCTAAAACAGTCAAAATACAATGGTGCTCTTATCTACAGCAAAAGCTTTTCCATTTCTTTGAAGTCAGATTGAAATTAATAATTGCCTTGGAGGAAAGAATGTATCTTTCTAACTAATTATCTGTATTGAAAACACAGTTCAATGTTAAAATGAATAAGATGCTGATAAACTGGAATGGCAGACATTCAATCAATTTGAATTATACCTTGCTGCCTGCCGCCCCATCACTGTTATCCATTCCTAAGTTTGTTTCTCAGATCATCTTCCATTGGACTTTAATACACGTTTATCTTAAATCTACATTTTCTGTTTGTATCTTCTTTCTTAGAGGATCACGTATTATTAGCTACTATGGTATACGTTTATTTTAGGTTTTAAATGTAAGTAAGCCATGCTGTCTTAGTGCCTTACTGTTGATGCATTCTTTGAGTGCACTATGAGTTGTGAGATCAAAGGCTAACTGTCTTCAGTCACTCAAGAAGTGCACCAATGATCCAGAAATGTGAACACAGAAAAAAATCTGTTTGTGATCTTAGTAGGATTCTTTTATTTTTTTTAATTTGATATCTAACCACTTAACAAAAATATCAGGCTCCATATTCTGCACAAAGATAGCCTTGTTCTCAAAATAGCTCACATGATAGAGTACAAGGGAACGAGTAATACATAGGAAAAAATGTTCTAAACAACTTACCTGTGCTATTCTTGGGTTACAATCACCAGTACAGCCCAGCTGCTTTGTGGTACTCTCCTGTTGCAAAGCAGTCTCATATCTAATGTAACCAGATAGCTGACGGAAACCTTGGGAGGCATAGAGCCTCCATAGTAGCTCTGAGGCTGTCCCCTCGCCTGGCCTCCAGTGCAGGCATATAGCTAAGAGAAAGCGGTTTGGCCAAGATGTCAATGTACCTGGTTGATCCCGGGCTGCTGGCATAGCCCCTTGGGAATGAGGGCAAGATTAGAGCAGCCTGCTTTTAAAAAATATGTATATGTGGATGTTAATCTCTCTCATGTTTGATCTGGCTCTTATTCTCATTCATGTTCGTGTAATATTATTGAAAAGCTTGTAATAAAACAGCTCTCACAATAAATGGGTAACTCAGGTTTCCTTGACCCTTGTTAGTCTGAGTTCCAAGATGCTTATGGCACTGAAACAGCTTTTACTGAATGATGATCTGCTCCTAGAGATTCATGAAGATCAGATTCCCATGCATCTATTAGCTCTATCAGGCACCTTCAGTACAGTTTATTGCACACTCTACTGGGAGTAGACAGAGCTCTATTTGTGAATGTCACAATTTCATTTTTTAAAAGGTTAGTAGTGTATACCTTTGCCTATGAACAGAAAACAGAAATTCTTTCTGTACATGCACACTGTATAGTTTCTTAACCAATTAGTAGAAAAATATCTTTTATCAGAAGCTCCTGGCTTTGGACTAGGATTCAAAAAATTAAAAGGACAAAAAAAGAAGAAAATATTTACAAGACGCAAAACGTGTCTCTCTTTAAACTATTTCAGGCAACACAGACATTCTTTCTCTGAATCTGTAACCAAGTGTTCTCAGCCTCATTCTCAGAAACATGAATCATGTGATGTGGTAGCCATAATGCTGTGAGAATATATTTTTGTGGAAGAGTGTCAGAAATAGGAATAAACCAGCTAACTTATTTGTTCAGCATGACTGTTGTAACTTAATGTTCCTGTTAGTGGATTTCTTCCCCTCCTCCCCCCATTGTTCTAACGTTTTAGCTGAAACTTTTCTTTTTCCAACAGACTCTACCCACTTTAGGAGTTTCACTCCCTGAGGTGCGTAACATGGAGATGTCCACATATACATGAGTGTAAAAGGGTCTTGATATTGCAACATTCTTCTTGCAATAAAGTGCATTTTGGGGCTGGTTTAGTGGTGGAGGTCTACATTGTCATTTGAAAAGCCCTATTTCAGTTTTCAGGTTCTTTCTCTCTTATCTGGAGGCAGTGCCTCATGGAACTCAACAGTGACTCCCTGGAGTGATATTGAGTGATCCAAGTTCCATCCTATCTAACAGCAAAAGGATAGTGTGACAAAGTGGGGAATGTGAGGGGGAGAAAAAGGGGTATGAAAGATGGGAAAATGTGTAGAATTAGAATACTCGCTTGGTGTAACAAGGGTTGTTTTCAATGTTATCAACCTGAAGAATGAACAGAAGAGCAGAACAATTTGATTCCTTAAGCCATCAAAATGTACATTAACTTTTAAAAGTGCTACATTGAGTAACTCACTCAACTTCACCCATGTCCATCAGACAAAATAATTTACATCTACATCATTCATTTTGTATGTCCTAATAAAAAAATCATTGAATAGAACATAGTCGTAGTATAAATGTCTCCCATCTTGAAAATAAATGTCTGCATTTTGCAATTTCATTTATTTTAAGTGTCAGCTTTGCCTAACATTAACTTAGAAGTTGTGCACCATTATTCAGAAATGTTTTTATTAAATTGTTATTATCTCTTTAAATTGCCATTTTTAGTTTCTGATAAAACCGTGGATATCATAGTAATATCCCAATTCTTGAAAAATATTCCTTTTTAATTGTAATTAGAAAGGAACCTTCATTTAGATTTTCTTTGATAGAAGTATACAAAACATCAGTGCCAGGGAATCTGAGAGAAGATTTTTTTTGGCCATGAAATGTAAATTTCTTTCTATATGTCTATGAATGCAACTATACAATAAACAGTCAAGATGTAGGTCATAGTATAAATGTTTCTATACTATGGCCAGATCCTTGTTGGTGCAATGCACATAAAAAACCTGTGCCTAGCAGCAGGAGTGTGGAATAGAACGTGGACAGTCCCTTATCTGCCTCTTCCAAAACATTACAGAGAGGACACTGTTCTGGCACCCAGTGACATACTCTGGTGTCCTTTATGTACCTAAGATAGATGGCAGGAAGTACAGAGATTGCTGTATAGGCTAGCCAGACCAAAATAAGGCAATTCATGATCCGAAGCACACTGCAACATGCCACTC
The DNA here is from genome assembly GCA_037349315.1 of Chelydra serpentina. Classification (NCBI taxonomy): domain Eukaryota; kingdom Metazoa; phylum Chordata; order Testudines; family Chelydridae; genus Chelydra; species Chelydra serpentina. The sequence goes on from JBAIAC010000048.1 coordinate 28,298,851, forward strand.
ACTCTGGTTCTGCCACTACCTCCCTTCCCCAGCAACGTGACCCCACCATCACTTGGAAAAGTGACAGCAGGTGCCTCATAATAGAGAAACTGTTTTGGTTCTGTACATTTGAGATGTTAGAGTTGCAGTTGGGATTGATGGATATATTGCAACACCATTTTTGAAGCAGGCATTAGATGCTCTGAGGCAGTCCCTTGTGGGAAAGACCTGTAGAAGTTAATACAAAATAAATATACATTTTTAGAAATCACTAAAACAATTGATTATAGTAGATAATGTCTGTTCTGTAGATTTTCATAACATCTAATGGAATTCTATAGCAGGAATATAAATTTTACATTATACTCTATAGGGTATAGATATGCTATAGAAAACTCCTATATTTCTGTTAAAGCTTGTAGGATTTTTCTGTTTCCAGTGTATGGAGAAATTTTATAGTATAACTGTGCCAGGAGAAGCTTTCTTGTTCAGTTAGGCAAATTGTTCTCTAAACCAGACTACAAGTAATACAAGCTGGATAAAGGATGTTGCTGGAAATGGAAGTACTGTATCAGCTATAGTGCCAAGTGAGGGGCTTTGCTGTTATCTGTGTCTCACGCTGCGATTAAAAAAAACAACAACAACTGTGCTTGCGGTAATCATCACTTGCTGCTTCTAGTTTGTGAATGATCAATAACAGCAGTTTTGGGCATTGTGGTAAACATCGCTTTTGTTAAGACCGTTCTCAGCAATGTAAAAATCCTTTTTCTCTGAGAAACAGCATGGTGTAAAGAGATATTTTTAACAGCATGTAATAGGAATAGACCTATTTTTAAAATAATTTATTTTTTCTCTTTTAAAATTATTCCCCCTTTATATGCTGGATTTTACCCCTTTCCCTTATCTTCAGTGTTCTGGAGTTACTATACAATATGTTGCTCAATTTCACACTGTTTGGGGTTTGAATTCTCCCCAATCCTGTCTTCTGTCCTTAAACCATTTTTGTATATCAGCCACAAATAGTTTGAGATTTGAAAATACTGCAACATCAATAGCCATATTTGATCTTTTGCACCAAGGTATTACAAAATCCTACTTAACTCAGGTATTTTCTCTTCATGTAGCTCTTATTAATTTTTGAGTGATTGATGTTGATGATGATAATTATAATTGTTTCTTGTTGTACAGAAGTTGTTTTAATATTTGAAATTGTCTCTCTTTGCTCATAGCACTACCAGATTTCCCATTTGAAAAATACTAGGGTGAATGGCACAGTGGATTCATGCAAGGCATACCTGAGTTTAACTCTTGCGTTAGATAAAAAATGAAAATCAGATTGATTGTCTCATCCTGGTCCCAATTAGTAAAAATCATAAAACCCATGCACTGTTGACAGTCTCAGGGCCAACAAAGAGTGTGTGTGTGTTTTGCAGGTCAGTGCTGAGATGCATTGCCAAGGCTGTTCAGGTAAGCTTGTGCAATGCCTGGCCAACACTGTTAATCTGTCCCTTGAATAAGAATTAAATGTACTTTGATATTTAAAACAACTAAGTTACATGCCAGATTCTTGGGCCCTGTGAAGGGGCATGTCCTCACACTGGTATGGAGGAGACTAACAAGCTCTTCTGGGCATGTTCCACAATAACAAGATGCACCTGGAAGGCTTGTTCAGCCTGCGGGAGCAGGAGATTAGAAGGGGAAACTTACCACTGGAAGGGGTGGTGTACAGGAAGAAGGCTGCTCCACCCAGAAACTAAGGGTAACAGAGATAGTCTAGCAGAGTAGGAAACAGTCACAAGATGCACTAAACCCAAAACCATTCTGATTGACAGCAAAGCAATATGCCCCAGGAAGAGGGGTAGAAAGTAAACCCCATGAAGGGCTAATAGACTCTGGGAGACTAAGCCCTTAGAGCTGAATATCCAGGGGCTCTCTGAGAGACTGGCCCTCTTTCCAGACAGATCCTCGTGTTTCACAAGGGGAAGGGAAGAGGAGGAAGCAATCCTCCATCCCTGTGTGGTTCCCTCAGAAAGTTTCCCCAAGTGCCAGAGGGTAAACAATGGACAGTGAGACCCGGGGGGTGGGGAGGCAATCCAGGGAGCCCCTTCCCAGCCCACTAGTTGGCATCCAAAAGGCCAACTTCACTGGCATCTTGAAGATTCTCCCTGTGTAGGGAAAATATCCAGCATGTATACAGTGCCATAGCTGTTCTGTGCTATACACCTGTAAGCTCCTATGGAGGGCAGAATGCTACTGTCCTTCAGCAATCCCTGGATGCTGAAAAAAGGTCTCTTTGTGGCTATAGGTAGCCAGGTACAACTTAGAGCATCCTGAGGCAACTAGGAGCATTCATTTCTGCCAGGGAAAGAATGACCCCTGCCCAGCCCCTGATTTTGGGAACACAATGATGGTATAAAGCCTCTGCTGCCCCCAACTAAACCCCAGTAACAATTGTGCTGTTCAGGCATTGTGCTAAGTTGAATGCCTGTCAGCTATGCCAGAGAATCTGTGTCAAAATCTCTTACTAATTAGTTTAAACTGCTGTAGAAAGAATGGGACCAAATAATTGCAGTGAAACCCCTTTGGCTTTGTTGCAAGTACTCCAGGGATTGATTTGCCCCAGTATGTAACATAAGCTGTGGCATTTAATACATTGCTTATTGAGCACAGTTGGAGGGAGTGGGGGAGTGGCACAAAAGTGCCCTTCATGTGGTTTCCTGCTGAGGTAGTTCTGTGCCAGTCTAATCCCCTGGCTAGTTTAAAGCCCCTTTGCATGTCTGGAGTGATATAAAATTAATGGAGCACAGCCCAGGATTGGGGACACAAATTTTAAGTAATCAAGATCTGCCATATCATTTTGCGTTGTATTTTGTGGACATGTGGAAAAAAGACATGATGGATCTATTTTATAAATAGAAAAAATAAATGAATAATACAGAGAACAAGTAGAATTCTGCCTCTTTTAAATTTTAATGGTATCACAAAGTTTGGTGAAACTAGCTGATAAACAGTTGAAAATCTGGTTGTCAAATCTCACAGTACTGTATTTCTCTTTCTAAAGAGTTGTATTTTCTCTGCCTTTCACCCCCCAATATGCCTTATGCATCAATATTATCAGAAATTGCCAACCTCTTAGAAGTCTGAGTTAGTTTAGCTGTGCTCTCTGTATATTGTTTTCCTATTCCACAAAATTTATCTTTTATAAAAGAAAATGTTTCTCTTAAATCTATATAGTCAGTTTATTACAGTACCTGAAAGTAGGAATATAATTTGAAAGTGCCCTTAAAAAAACCATCTGTCCTGCATCAGAAACAGTTTTCTAGAGATTAGTGATCTGTTAAAGAATTTCATTTTCAATTATTAGGATTTTACGTGAGTAGCTTCCATGCTAGAGAACCTAGACTTGGCAGATGGGGATAATACAATGTCAGATTATCTTTCACACCATTGCATTTGTTTTGTGATTGGACAGTTGTCATCTATCTATTGCCTAGCCTCTGTGGCACGTCTAGGCACATAAATAGATGTCATGTGAAGTAGACAAACGTCACGTAGTGACTTGACCGAGATCTCATTTTCGCTAATGCAGGATCTGAATCTTTGCCTCTAGTGGAAAAGCTCGTATGTGGTTCCACTATGTCAGCTAGAGTAAACTTGTATTCCATGTTAAAATGCCCTTTTGTACTTTTCTTCTAGGAAAGACAGGCAACTGTGAAAAAGGAAAAGAGTTGCCCCCAGCAAATGAACAAATTGGGAGAACGGACTAAGATGCAAAGAGCAAATTCTGTCACTGTAGATGGACAAGGACTTCAGGTGTGATTATTGTTGTTGTTGTTTTCTTTTTATATGGGCATTTGTAGATTAAGAGAAGACAACACACTGTGAAACCTTAAAAAGGAACCATTTCCTAAAGTACAGTATGAATATTTCCATTACTTCTAGGTATTGGAAAATACTACAGTTTACCTTACAATAATGTAAATGTTTCCTTCTCTAAGAATGTCATCTGTGCAGGATTCTCACTCCTGGTTCTCAGCTCTCTAGAATGAGACAGGTGGAACTTCTGAAGCTTTTAAAGTATTTTTAGCCAGAAAAATGTACCAGTAACAGGCCGAAGCATGATTCAGGCCCCTCAATAGCTGATTGTACAGCCTATGTTGTCCATACTTTGCAGATAACACTAAGCTCTGTGTTTCCATTCATCTGATACATGGTGAAGGGACTCCATTTTTATTTATTTTGTAAAGCACCATGCACACATATGGAACTATGAACAATAATAGAGTAATACCTTGTTTCTTACCAGGATTCAAGCTTGGTTGAAGGCAAGATTGCTGAGGCTTTGTCCATATGAGCCTGAGTTTATACTAGTAGGTCGGAAAAAGAACCAGAAGATATGGCAAAAGTGGTATCTACACCTTTGGTTGAGGTAGTTTGCCTGCATTTTGTAAGACAGGTTCAAAGCTTGGAGGATTTATTGGACTCTTTACTACTTTAGGATGCCCTGCTAGTGCTAGTGATGAAAAGTACTTTTATTATTTGTTTGGCCAGGAAGCTGTTTCTCGGAATCTATGTGACCCAAGTAGCACCTTATGGCCCATTGTGGTGTTTCTGTTGGAATTTTCAGAAGCACTCAGGTGCAGTTTCAGGTATTGGTTTAACTTTTAAAGTCTTAAATGGCTTGGGTCATCCTGTGTACTTCAAAGTCCCCCTTTTTCCTCATGTGATGCTCCAGCAGGTGGCAGTAAAATGACTGTACCTACTTGGGCGAGGAATCAGGGTGAAGCCAAGCAGAGACAACTGTGATGTCTGTACAGCAATGCAAGGAGCCTGGGTAACAAAATGTGGGAACTAGAATTACTGGTGCAGGAAGTAAAACCGAAAATTATAGGAGTAACGGAAACACAGTGGAATAGTAGTCATGCCTGGAATACAGGTATTGATGGGTATGTGCTGCTCAGGAAAGCTAGATATAAAGGTAAAGATGGTGGAGTAGTAGTGTATAGCAATGGTGAGGTAGACTGTAAAGAAATTAGAATTGGTGTAAGAGATACAATGAAATCTGTTTTGAGTCAAATCACTTTGAGGAAGAAAGGCAACAGTGGGATAGTGCTTGGGGTCTGCTACAGAACTCCAGGATCTGATTTGGATAAGGACAGAGACTTCTTTAATATTTTTAATGAAATAAATACTACTGGAAATTGTGTGATTATGGGAGACTTTAATTTCCCAGATATAGATTGGAGGACAAGTGCTACTAATAATGATAGAGCCCAGATATTCCTGGATGTGATAGGCAACAGATTTCTTCACCAAATAGTCATTGAACCAACAAGAGGGGATGCTATTTTAAATTTAGTATTGGTAAGTAATATCTTGTTTCTTACTAGTAGTGAGAATTACTCAGAGGGCAATTTTGGTTTGAGTGATCATGACTTAATGCAGTGTAAGCTAAAATTACATCTGCAACTAGAGGCCTTGATTTTAAAAGGACAATTTTTAAAAAATTAAGGGAATTAGGGAAGTTAACTGGACTAAAGTCAAGGTACTGAATGTGGACAAGGCTTGGAATTATTTAAAACAAACTTGCAGAAACTATCTAGAGGCTTCATCCCTAGCAAGGGGAAACAATTTGTAGGGAATTGGTTGCAGACCAAACTGGATGAATAAGCTTCTCAAACAAAATATCAAGAGAAAGCAGAAAGCCTACAAGGAATGGAAGAAGAGATGGATCATAAAGGAAAGTTACCTACTGGAGGTCAGAAAGTGTAGGGGGAAAGTGGAAACTGCCAAAAGCCAAGCAGAGTTGGACTTTGCAAAGGAAATTAAAACCAACAATAAAAGGTACTTTAGCCATAGGAAGAAAACAAGGAAAGCAGTGGAACCACTAACGACAGAGGATGGGGTGGAGATTAAAGCTAATATAGGTTTGGTCCAATACCTAACCGAATACTATGCCTCAGTTTTTAATAAGAATAATGAGGAGTTTGGGGGACAGTAGTGGGTGGCTAATGGGAATGAGGATATGGAAGTAGAAATGATTACACCTGAGGCGGAAGTCAAACAGCTTAATTGGACCAAATCAAGGGGCCTAGATAATCTTCATCCAAGAATATTAAAAAGGAACTGGCACATGAAATTGCAAACCCAATAGCAAGGATTTTGAATAAATCTGTAAACTCAGGGGTTGTACCCTGTGACTTGAGTATTGCAAATATAGTACCTATATTTAAGAAAGGAAGAAAAAGTGATCCGGGAAACTACAGTCCCATTAGTTTGACTTCAATTGTATGCAAAGTCTTGGAATTTTTTTTGAAAGAGAAAGTAGTTAAGGACACAGAGGTAAATGGTAATTGGAATAAAAATACAACATGGTTTTACATGACCTTACAAAAGGTCATGCCAGACCAATCCCAATCTCTCTCTCTCTCTCTCTCTCTCTCTCTCTTTTTTAAAGAAATAAACTGATTTTCTAGACAAAGGAAATGCATTAGATCTAATCTACTTGGATTTCTAGTATGGCATTTGATACAGTTCCACATGGGAAATTATTAGTTCAATTGGAGAAGGTGGGGATAAACACACAAATCGAAAGGTAGGTAAGGAACTGGTTAAAGGGGAGACTACAGTGGGTCATACTGAAAGGCGAACTGTCAGGCTGGATGGAGGTTACTAGTGGAGATCAGTCTTGGAACCAACCTTATTTAACATTTTCATTAATGACCTTGGCACAAAAAGTTGGAGTGTGCTAATAAAATTTGCAGATGTCACAAACCTGAGAGGTATTACCAATACAGAGAAGGACGAGAATATCACTCATGATGATTTGGATGACATTTAAAACTGGAGTAGAAATGGGATTAAATTTACTAGTGCGAAATGCAAGGTCATGCATTTAGGGACTAACAACAAGAATTTTTGCTATAAGCTTCGGGCGTATCAGTTGGAAGTGACAGCAGGAGAAAGACCTTGTTAATCACAGGATGACTGTGAACTGCCAATATGATGTGGGCATGAAAAAAAGGCTAATGAAATACTAGGATGCATCAGGAGAGGTATTTCCAGTAGAGAAAGAGAGGTGTTATTATCATTGTACAAGGCCCTAGTGAGGCCTCTGTGACATTTTACTCCATATTCTTTATGAAAATATGCTTATGATATGAATATGACATAACTTACATATACTTTATGCAAGATGGCTCATGTAAGATATCATTGGAAAGGTTATGATTTACTGAATGTAATTATCCAGTTTGTATGCCTGTATCATTTCTGTATCTGAAGTTAGGAATAGTAACTAGGTGTCCGTCTTTCAAATGTGTTACTTTGGGATTCAACTTCAACCAGCCCTTCAGGTACAACAGTAGAAAAGCCAGACAGGACTAATGGGCCATTATCAGAGACAATGGACTGTGAAAGAGCTTAAACAATGAGGAGTCCTTGTGGCACCTTAGAGACTAACACATTTATTTGGGCATAAGCTTTCGTGGGCTATAACCCACTTCATCAGATGCATAGAGTGAAAAATACAGTAAGCAGGTATAAATATACAGCACATGAAAAAAATGGGAGTTGCCTTATGAAGTCGGGGGTCAGTGGATTGGGGGTTAGTGCTAACAAGGCCAATTCAATCAGGGTCGACGTGGCCCATTCCCAACAGTTGAAAAGAAGGTGTGAGTATCAACAGAGGGAAAATTACTTTTTGTAGTGACCCAGCCACTCCCAGTCTTTATTCAGGCCTAATTTGATGGCGTCATGTTTTCAAATTAATTTCAGTTCTGCAATTTCTCGTTGAAGTCTGTTATTGAAGTTTTTTGTGGAAGAATGACCACTATTAAGTCTCTTATTGAGTGTCCGGGGAAATTGAAGTGCTCTCCTACTGGTTTTTGAATGTTACAATTCTTGATGTTTGATTTGTGTCCATTTATTATCAAGAATTGTAAGGGTTGAATCCAAGCTGGAAGGTCATCTAGCTTGTGAGTAATAATACCTGAGGTCTCAAGAGGGAGACCAGTACAGTTGCCTTTCAATATTTTCTGTAATCGGCTTGAAACAATATCTAGGATGAAAAATACTATTTGTAACCAATTTCTTTAGTGAAACTAGCTTAGTTTGCATGTTTGGTTTCATTTGTTTAGTAATCTGCTTTGTTCTTTCTTCTATCCCTTTTATCACTTAATATCTGCCTTTTATCATTAATACATTTTTTGTTTATTATTAAACCCAGTTTCTGTAATTTCTAACTGGGGGTGGGCTGGGAGGGGGGGCATACCTTCCTCCACATCGAGGGAAGAGGCAAATTTTCTAATATATCTTTGGGTCTGCACTCCAAGGGAGGTGGATTCCTGTGTGCTGGGGCAAGTCCTTAAGCTGAGCTTTCCCAGAACTGATCTCAGCATCTGTTTCGTTCTGCAGTTGGGTGTAGCCCTGCCTGTGTGTGTGTTAGAGGAGGCTCAATAGCTTGACTCAGCAAGACAGGTAAAAAGGGTGCCCAAACTGGCAGAAGAGGCGGGCTCAGTGGTATCTCAGCACATCAGGTGGCATCCTAACGAGTCCAACCTGTCACAGCCTCATCTGGAATACTGTGCACAGTTCTAGTCTCCTGTGTTTAAGAAAGATGAATTCAAACTGGAACAGGTGCAGAGAAGGGCTTCTAGGATGATTAGGGGAATGGAGAACCTACCTTATGAGAGGAGATTTAAGGAGGTTGGCTTTGTTTAGCCTAAGAAAACAAAGGCTGAGGGGAGATATGATTGCTCTCTATAAATACATCAGAGGGATAAACACCAGGGAGGGAGAGGAGTCATTAAGGGCCAATGTTGGCACAAAAGCAAATGGATATAAACTGGCCTATGTTTAGGCTTGAAATTAGACAAAGGTTTCTAACCATCAGAGGAGTGAAGTACTGGAACAGCCTTTGAAGGGACGTAGTGGGGGCAAAACCATATGTGTGTCAGGAGTGAACTTCATATGTTTATGGAGGGGATGGTATGATGAGAGTGCCTAAAATGCCATATTGTTCATCCATGACCTCTATTAGAAAATACCTCCAATGGCTGGAGATAGAATACTGGATGGGGAGGGCTCTGAGTTAGTACAGAGAATTTTTTCCCGAGTTTCTGACTGTTGGGTCTCACCCATCTGCTCAGGGTCTATCTGGTCGCTATATATGGAGTCGGGAAAATTTTTTCCCCCAGGTCAGAGTGGCAAACACCCTCGGAGGTTTTCACTTTCTTCTGCAGCATGGGGCACAGGTCACTTGCTGCTTTGAACTAGAGTAAATGATGTACTGTCTATAACTTGAAGTTATTAAATCAAGATTTGAAGACTTCAATAACTCATGCAGAGGTTATGGGTCTATTACAGGGTGGACTGGTGAGGTTCTGTGGTCTGTGATGTGGAGGTCTGACTAGATGATCATGATGGTCCTTTTGGTCGTAAAGTTAATGGGTCTATAAGATTCTCCAGATCTGTGAGGGTTTTAGTTTTTGAACTTATTTTATAGTTCTTTCTAACAACGTTTATATAAGGACTCAGATTTGGTTAATAAATCCAGTAAATATAGTAAATTGTCCATTCATATTGGTGTCCTAATTTTCTGTATAAAGACACTCTGATGCTAAATTTTTGGGTAATTAAGGTTAATGTGTATTTTTACTACTTAATTACACAGTAAGATAACAAATGCTTATACTTTGTTGGCTCAGTAATAATCCACGACAAAAAAATTATTTTATAACGTTCCGATCTCCCTATAAAATATATAAACTGCCATCAGTAATTTACTCAAAACAGGTGTTCAGGCAGTTTAACTTGGAAGACAAATATTTGGATCAGAAAACTTAATAATTGGCACTTATTTACTGTTTTCTATTCTCAAAACACTATATAAACATTAACAGATCTTCACAACATTTCTGTGAGATTGGTAGTATGGTCCTCATTTTAAAGATATTATCTGGTCTTCTCCTATTGAAAACAATGGCAAGACTTCTATTGCAGGATTGGGCCCAGATAATTTAAGTGACCTGTTCTGTAACTTCAGGAAGGCCTTCTTTAAATTAAATTAAGGCATGAAAACGTTCACTAATTTAGTCTAAATCTCAGGTTATATTTTGAATTATCTGGAAATGTCTACATTATTTAGAAAAGTCATTTAGAAAAGCTGTAAGAAACTAATTGAAAGAGATCTTATTTTTTTCAGAATGGAATAGAATAGAAATTGATTATTAGGCTATTTAGATGGTCCAAGAACTTTTACCTATGATAATATGGTTGGACTTTGAAATATAAAATCTTTGAAAGGGAAATAATTGCATCTATGAGATTTATTTTTTTGTTTAGAAAAGTATCAAGAAAAAAACATAATCACAGAAGAAAGTGCAGGTAACTCAGTGGCATTGAGGATCTGTGCTACTTAGAGAAGACTATTAATCATAGTTAAGCACATTAATCTTACTTCTTTCTAGCTAACCAGCATAATGATCAGGATTATTATTTCTAATTAGAGGAAGTAATAGATCATGTGTAACCTTAAGATGAGTCTCATTAATTAACCTGAGTCCTAAGGGATTTCAGATAGGTAGTCCATCTTTGTCACAATGAGTATCATTGGTTTACACTTAGTTCATAGGAACAAACATCATTGGAATTGGACTAAACAACTAAAATTGATTAAAATTATAGATAAGAAATAAATATATAAAAATCCTTAATATATCCTGCAATTTTATATCCAAAGTATACTGATACACAAATATCCAGTGCATACTCCGTATAGGTACAGTGGGCCTGCTTCTGATGTTGTATTGGTTTTACACTTGGATAACTCCATTGACTTCACTGGATTTACTCCTGATTTACCCTGGTGTAAATTATATCAGAATCAGACCCACTCTGTATATAATTTTAGGTGGAACTGGTAGTGTTGTCTATAGGTAAGGTGGCCTTTACATTTTACACTTTACATTTTAATACCTTTTTTCAGTTGCTTATTGCATTATCAAACTTTAACTTAATTTTTCCATGGTATATGTCTGTCCTAGACTGAGTATTTTGGAAGTTTTCACTGAAAAGGTTTCACCATTTCAGAGAATGAAATTAAGGAGAAATACTTTATTTTGCCAACGTTAAAAAAAAAAGTACAGTTATTTCATTGAGAAGCACTAGTGCCTCCGTGCTTTGGAGCAAGGACTTGAATTTTGATGGAGAAACTGAGTAAAGGGGTTTTTGTTCAGTATGTGCTTTTTGCTGTCTCCATCAAAAATCAACCTAATCTGGCTAGTTTATAAACCCCTGAAAAATCTCAGTATGCACATACTCAGTGGAGACTTGCTAGAGTTTAGCAAATAAACTCCCTGAAGATTCCATCTGCACTGAATATAACAGCTGAGAGCCAGGGACACTCTTAATTCTGGCTTTTGCTAACTCGTGAGTGCTCAACTTTGCAACCTTAATGTTCGTTTAAGGTGTTTTTTCATGTAATGTTTGTATAAAATGGTTTTGAGAACTTTAATGTAAAACTGTTGCTTAATGGATTGAAAAGGGATACAGGATCAGATCCTCAGCTGGTGAATATTTTCATAAATTCATTTATGTCAATCAAGCTATGATAATTTACATCAGCTGAGAATATGCCCCATAATATCTGAAAGTGCAGAGCAATGATATCGTCTACTAGGGTGGTGGTAGTTTTGCTGATGTCAATATCTATTATGTTACATCCCCAACTAAGGGAGGGGAAGCAGATAGAAAGCATTCACTTCTCCAATATTTTTATTTCTCTCTTTGACTGGTACTGATTGCTACACTTTTAAAAAAATGCATGGTTTTATGCTATTTCAATTAGTGAGGGTTAGTAACATTGAAAAAAAAATACTGATCATCTGAAATCAGCTTTAGGTTCAACATTTCACATAGTTTAGGTTCAGACACACCTGGAGATTTGGCTGAAAACATACCCCAAAGGACTGGGAATGCTAATTTTACTTCGTTTTAAAAAGACACTTTTTTCTTGAGACCTTGTGTTTTCTTTATTGCTTTTCTGCCATTGGGTATACCTGCTCTCTCAGATCAAAGTCATTCATTTCTTGCATCAGCAGATGTGTACATACTTTATTGTTTATATGTATGGAGTTTATATGTGCCAATGGTGAATTGATTTCAGTGGAACTTATGTTTAAAATGGCAGCACAGCAGTATGCCAGAGAGAGAATAATAAATGACACAATTTGTAAAAAAAAAAAATCAGTCAAAAGGGAATTATTGCAAATTGTGGAATTATTTCAACAGTTACAGGGGCACAGCCTGAGTTTGCATTAAGCTTGTTGCTTTCTATCTACTGTAGGATACATGGAATGCAACACACAACATTAATGAATGCATGTGTTATTCCCTACTTTTAGATCACTCCGGTTCCAGGAACTCATCCACTTTTAATTTTTGTCAACCCTAAAAGTGGGGGGAAACAAGGAGAAAGGTATGTTCTTTTCTTTTTTTTATTTTAAAAGTATGTCAGTCTTTCTGATATGTTGATCCTTTGTGTCAAAATGCAGTTGACAACCTGAAGAAGAGATCTAGAGCAACTAGTTTGAATGACTTTTAAAAATGTGATGCCTTAGATTTGGACATCCCTAGTATATTATAGTATCCCTAGTATATTATAGGTATTAGTACAGTAGTTAGTGATGAGAGTGAGTTATCTGCAACATTTTTGCTTCAAGACCCCAAATATTAACTATATCCAGTGATTTATGTATATAATTACTCCTGAGGGAATTCTGTGCCAAAATTAAATATTATGCACACAATATTTTAAAATTCTGCAAATTGTATTTGTCAATAAATAAATGTGGCTCCAGCATGGCAGTGGGGAGCACAGGCCACTGGCTACTGAGGTGCGAGATCACCTTGAAGCCCCACCTCCTTCGGTACTGGGACTCGGCAGTGAGGCTGCACCTGTCCCTGACACAGTGAGGGCTGCACCTGCCCCAGAAACACCCCAGGGCCCTGGCCCTCTGCACCAATTGCACCAGGTTTGGGTGGGCAGGCTGAGCTCAGCAGGATCCAAGTGTGGATGAGCTTAGTGTGGGGAGATCTAGGTGTGAGGTTTCTGTGTGGGGCAATCTGGGTGCGGGTGGCTCAGTGGGAGATCTGGATGCACAGAGGCTCATTGGGAGGGTTCCAGGTGCAGGGGCAATGGGACTCTGCGGGGACCCAGGTGAAGGTGGTTGGGGGTCAGTAGGGGAGTCTGGGTGTGGGGGGCTCAGTGGGGGGTCTGGGTGCTGAGGGAGTGGGGCCATGTGAAACTGGTTGGGATTAGTGGGGTGGGGGTCTGGGCGTGTGTGGGGGGCTCATTGGAGGGGTCCAGGTGAACGGCAGTAGGGCTTGTCAGAGTGAGGGTTCGATGAGCCTGTTTAATGGGTGAGCCCCAACTGCTGCTGAGGGGATGCCGCACGCCGGTCTCCTGCTTTCCCCAGCGATTCCCCTATCCCCTTTTCTTCTCCATCCCCCTGTCACTCCCACATTCCCCTTCCCCAGACCTATTCCACCCCCCTCCTTCCCCATCGCTCACCCCCCTTCCCTCATTTCTCCCATCTCCTCTTACCCACCCCCATTGCGGTCACTCACTGTTGCACACAGAAAGGGAGCCCAGCTGGCTCTAGGACCCAGGAGGCAGCATTCAGCTGCAGCTCTGTGTTTGCAGAATGGGGCGGGGGCAGTGGCACGTAACCCCGTGTGCCTCCCAGTGCCTCTCCTCTGTTTGGAAGGGGCAATCCCCACCCCCGAAAATGCGCCCATGATCGCCCCCACCCCACATGGCATCCCTTTGCTTCCCTGCCATTTTCTGCAGGAATTTGGGGGGGTGGGGGGTAATGTTTTCTGCAGACATGCAATCATGCAAAATCCCCTCAGGAGTATTTTCATTTAATTTGGGCTTCTATCTCTTGTACTACTTCTGATATTTTAACAATTCTCTTTATAATTCCCATAATAGTTAGCCATTTAGGCTAATGTTCTATCAAGAGCAATAGACATACTTTTTGTTCTGATGTAAAGCTACCCTTAATATGAACTACAATTTAAGGGAAGCATTAGAATAATGGGTGTAAAGTATTAAGTCCTGATCCTGCAAACACTTCCATATGTGCTTAACTTTATGTATGTCGATAGCCACATTGACTTTAATGGGACTATTCACGTGTTAAGTTAAGCATGTGTGTAAGTGTAGCTTAGTAGTGACACTACTCCAGCAGAGCCGTGACAGAGTGGTGGCAGGGAGCCCCTTCCCACCCCCAACTCATCTGCCTAGGTTGTATCTGCTGGGCCCCCCAAAACAGCAACTTTGAGAACTAATACACACTACGATGCATGGGGCAGCTCAGACCTCTTAAAACTGTTGTGTCAGGCTGTCTGCAACGCATGCAGAAATCACTGTATCAGTTACTCTCAAGTCATATTTTCAAGATTTACTTCAAAGCCACGAGTGCTAGAAATATAATTTTATTTTCTGCTAAAGCTGAAATTCTAGTGTCATCATGCAACTTCAGGAGGCAGGGTAGTGCTTGTAGTGTCAGTGTCTTAATCTAGCCTTGACAATCCCAGGTTAGGTTGCAGTCTTCTAGGAAAGTGCTAAATAAAGCATTCTTGGGCATTGCAGCTATTTGGATATCCAGAAGCAGCAAAGGTTCCAATAGGACTCCCAAATTGTTAGTCAAGGGAAGGAGTAAATATAACCACTGCCATTTTTCTCCAGTCCCCCTCCCCACCCCAGAACACCAACTTTACCTTAATTTTGTCTGTCTCAGCCTAGATACCGAGAAGGCTGATCAGCTGTTCTTTCTGTGTCTAATGAACTGGTGATGCAGAGTGTTGTCTGCATTCTAAGGCACCACAGCCCAGTTAATTCACCATGTCCCCTAATGGTCTCTCCTAATTTGTATTGGCAAAGGTGACCGAATAGAACCCTGTGGCACCCACTGGAGAGATTCTCAGAGCAAAAAAGTAATGGACTAAAACTACCACCTGAGTGCTCAGGGCAAAAGAAAAATGGAGCAACTCAAGCGAATTAGCTAATCACTGGCATAACCCATACAGATGTTAACAATAATTTATGGTTAATTGTATCAAAGGCAGGTAATTGATGTAAAATAGCCTGCATGGATACTTCCCAATCAATCACCACAAGGAGGCTGACCATAAATGAGACTGGAACTATCTTTGCACCATAGGCAGACCTAATCTGGCTAGAAATGTGCTCTTGGCTCATATGCAGAATATCCTCTGAAGAGGATTTTGCTGCTCTGTATCTTTAAGGTGTACTGCTGTGGTCATTTCATCTCAGTGCAAGTAACATTTCAGAAGAATAACAAGAATGTAATTAAGGGCACATGTTGTGTTGAAGGATTAATTCTTAAGTGTGAATGAGTCTTCAGGACCTGGTCAGAGTAGTAGTATTTTACTTTTTTAATTTTCTTGGAATGCCTTTTTTGAATTGCTATCTGGACAGCAACCAAGGACAGGTAACATATAATTATAGACTGTAGCATCAACCCAGGGGCTGCACAGGGCAAAATAGGGCATTTTTCTTTACTGTTTTATACCTCGTGTAGTCATTTACACCTGTGCAAATTGAAATCATAGCACTTTACACCCACTTTGCACTCACTTTGCACAGGTGTAAATGTGACTACTCAAAGTGTGAGGCAGTATAGAATCATGTGCATGGTTTCTGCCCCAGACACTATATAGCTAAAAGCTAGAGGATAGGATGTAACACAACCACAATGACTAACCGGCAGTGTTTGTTGTTGTCCCTTGTTAGTCCCAGGATTTTTGCAGCTGGATTTATTTGTTATTTAGTAAAAATAGTATTTGAAAGGAGGACTAGTGATTTTAGGTCTCTTGGAAGAAACGTGCTTTTGGTGTGTTTTTGTAGTTAGTGTTTTTTCATTTTGTTTTGTAGTTTTTTGTTTTGTTTTGTTTTTTAAGATCTTGAAGGAGGTAAGGGCAAATACTGTGTTAAGTTAGGTCTTTGCATGAGACTTGTACCCCTAAACTTCCAGTCCAGAGGGAGAACATTTTCTACTGAGTCATACTGACTCCATAGTAGTGCGTGCACTTATTTCTGCAACAGCAGTGTACTTTCAAGTGGCTGAAATGTAACGTTTATGAGCTATGGCACATTCCCCAAATAGAAATTACAGTAGTGTAAAAACGCCTAATTTTTATAGACTAGAATTTCATTATCTTGGCTCACTCAGATTAAGGTGATGTTTTACTGAAAGCTGTTCTACAGTTTTTACTTAGGATTTTCTTTATTTGATGGCTCATGATGAGCTGAGCTACAATTTTTAATCGAGTTTCATTCATTCAAGAAAGGTTGCCACAGTTTTTGTTAAGAATCCGATAGTTCTTCATGATGGTGTCTCTGTGGATCTCCAATGTGAGACTGTGGGTACATGAACACAGCAAAAAACCAAAACAATCCTAAACCCATGTGTGACGGGTTGGGGCCACAGAGACCTGCTTGGCAGTGAATCTAAGAGCCCATATCAACTGATTGGGGCTCACAGGGCTTGTGCTGTGGGGCAAAAAATAGCAGTGTAGAAGTTCGCGCTCAGAGATTCGATCCCCTCTCCGTATTGTACCAACTCATTTCAATGCAGTTAGCCTTTTGGGAAGTGTACACATACCCTTCTGTTTCAGCATTATAGAACTAATTTTATAAATACCTGTAACTTTTCTTTAGTTCCTTTCTTATTCTAGCCACACCTCTGAAATTGAAGGGAAGGCGACTGAGGAATAGTTTGGAGTAGGGCAAGTGGGTATCTTCTTGAATATTGGCAGAGTGCATTCACACAGCATGTTGATCTGTTGAGGCAACATATTCAAAGAACAAAAGTTACTATGGCTAGTAGGCTCTTTTTTCTTTAGCAGTGTCTAGTATTATCTTTATTACAGGTTTAGCATAAAGGGAAACATTTACAGGCAATTTCTTCCTCCTTCTTGGTAAACGTATGAACTGAAATGAATCATTCCCGAGTTCTGGCTTTTGCACAAAGAGTAACGTACATAAATACATACATTATTAAAATCTTAGCATTACAATAGTAGAAAGTGGGATGTGTGGGCTCACCATGACTCATCACTGAATGATTCTGATAGTGCTGACTTGAACATATCTACTGCTGGAATAGGATATGTTAAAGTAAGGGGCAGTGATAAGAATATTCGCTAGTCTCTACATTACAGTGTGATTGGGTGACGATTATTAGTGTGATGAAAATATTGAGTAAGAATGTCACTTGACACTGTAAACTGTGCACAGGTAGTAGTTAAAATCAGCACTATCAGACTCATTCAGTGATGACTCATGACCCACCCCAAATAGCTAATGGATGTACATTTAAGGCACTCACCTGTGATGTGCCCTAACCACCAGGCTAAAGAGTCAGAGTCTCCTAGACTGTGGCCCAATGAATATTTAATTATTTACACAAAGTAGAGCAGGTCTAACAGCAGAAATAGAAAGAGAGATTGACTGTTGTGTCCTAACTGGACTACTGGCTATTCTGGGTTGGTGCTCTCTTAGGAGAGATTTTGTCCGTCAAAGAGTAGTGGCACATATGTACACCAGCCAGCAAATTGAAAGTGCAATCTTTTGCCCTCTCATGAATAAGATACTGCACTCTTTATAGCTAAATGTTTGTGAAAAGACAGACAGCATTTTAAAATCCCCCTCTCAGATGTCTGGTTTAGTAATCATCATGATAATTTAAAGTAGTCTGCCCATCTGCAAGATGAAGCCAGTCATATACATTGACTTTCTCTCATGACTGGTACTAGGACTGTAGTAATATGAGTGACTGAGAGTAGGTGGGGTGATTTATCAAGGGACTGAAAAGCATTGATAAATTATCGGACTTTAAAGAAAATCTTCAATATGGTCATTTATAGATGACCATATTTTAAGAGGTTTGTTTATATAAAGCCTTTCCCTCTCCTACCCTTGTAAATTACACATTTATTACAAACAAGTACATAGAGATTATGTACAGGCAACTTTGTTTTTTTTTTCTCATTTGAAACCATTCAAACATTGTGAGTTCAAAAGTTCAGTTCAGATGTTATTAGATTCCCATTTTGCTTAGGGGAACATCTGTGGACAAAAGAGCAGAGAGGAAAAATCTAATGGAAAAATAGGGTGAAAATGGAGCAGAGTGTGTGGGGGTGGAACAACTAAACAGAGACTTTAAAAGAAGCAGATAAGGAAGAGAGAGAGATTACAGTGAAAAAACTAATACAGTATTAAAATGTGTGATTCCAAAATGTCAATTATTCTGAGGAAATATACATTTAAATTACAAGAAGGAGGAAAGGCTTTATGAACTCACATTAGTATGATAGATCCCAGTAATCGTGTCAGAGGGTCACTCCATGAGGAATTTTCTCATCCATGAGTGAGAAGTGGAAACGAATATTTATGACAAGGAAACGATTCTAGTTGTTGTAGTCATTACTAGGCATTATTTAAACAATTCAATACTGTGAAACAAAACATGTATCCTGGTTTTAGGAGACATAGCCTTAATTTTTTTACAGAAAATTATTATTGTTATTTTTTGTTTATTTATGTATTTATCATAGTGCCTAAAACTCCTAATCATGAACATAGACCCCCACTGTGCTAGGCATTGTACAAACACAGAGCAAAAAGATGGTGCCAGACCCCCCAAAAATTGTTTTTACAATAAAAAGGTTTTTTACAATAAAAAAAAAGTGTTGCCAACCTTTTGGAAAATTGTTTTCTTTATCTTAATAAATATTTGATGGCTATTTTTGGTTATGGGATATGACAAACCTTTGTATAACTATATTAATAAGTCCCATTGCGACATTGATATTAGTGGAAAACATACTTAATTTTAACTAGGGCTTTTCAAGGCTCTTCATGACTGCCTCACGCATCTCTGCTCCGCTCTCCTACTATACTTGTACTCTCCCTGTGCACCCTCTGCTCAGCACTTTCATACTAATTTTGTCTCCTAGTGATGACTCCACACCTTTTTTCATGATGATTCCTGTTTCTGGATCAGCCTGCCCTATCAGGTGCTCCCCATTTGCATTCCTACAAATTTTTAATAAATGGTCAGAACATGACCGCTCCAATTATTACAACACAAAATTACCATATATAAAACACTGGGAAAAATAAAAATGATTTTGTAATTTTTGGTGTGTAAAAACACTACTACTTTACCATCTGATTGCACCCTCAAATCAAATAGATGTCTAAATGCTAGCATTTGCATCCACGATTAATTATGCCTGTAATTTTGTGCCAATAATTAATTGCAGGTATAAAATTGTGCTTCTAAAATTTTGTAACCAAATGCTTTCCCAAGTGCTTTTTTGCCTCATCCCTTGCTTTGTCACTATACCTATCCCACCCATGTGCTGATGTCTACTCACCTGTTATTTATATACTCTCTATTTGAACCTTGTCTCAATGCTATACCTGCAAAGATCTATGCACATCTACAGAGCTATGTAAATTGTAATAGAAACAATCATATATTTGATTTGCTTTATTGTAATAATGTGAGATTTTATCTTAAAATATTAAATTTATTAAGGTACAATTTATGTTAACCGCTTACGTTATTTTATCCAAATTTCTTTCATTTGTTTTGTTTTTGTTTTAAATCCAAACACATAATTTATTAATTTAAAAAAATTACTAAACACTTTTCTCCTAACTTTTTCTTCTCTGCAGAATTTACAGAAAATTTCAGTACCTTTTAAATCCTCGTCAAGTTTACAGTCTTGCTGGAAATGGACCAATGCCAGGGTAAGTCAAAGGCTAATAGCATTACCAGGAACTCATTTAATAAAATACTGCATAATTAAATAAACAGCCTGATATAGATATAGTATGTTTTGAATGTGTCAACAGCATATATTTATGTATTAACTGCAGAAATGACACAAATTATATGTGTATGTACACCTAAAACTACACATCATATATGTGGTATTGGTAGCCCAGAGTGCAGAGTGTCAAATCTGTATTCTAATTCCCCCCTCACCTCAGAACTGCCTCTAATGTTCCATATATCTAAGCAGTCTCAAAAAGCCACCTGTGGTAGAAATATTTCCTTCTGTCTCCTAACTATGGAATATTTTTCCGAAAAAATGACACTGACTCTAAGGCACCTACTCACTCTATAGATCATGGAGCCACTGGGAGCAAAAATAGCAGTCGATGTATTTAGAACAGTCTAAGGACTTATCTAGGTTATGCTGGCTGCAACAATGCCACTGGTTCTTCACTCTACCCCCGACATGCCTCTTCCCTGCTTTTCCCACTTCCAACAGGCTCCCAGTGGAAGGAACAGAATGGGTAGCATATAACTAACTAGACTGACTTTAAGTCACTAAGAATTAGTGGGGAGGGATAGCTCAGTGGTTTGAGCATTGGCCTACTAAACCCAGGGTTGTGAGTTCAATCCTTTAGGGGGCCACTTAGGGATCTGGGGCAAAAATCTGTCAGGGGATAGTACTTGGTCCTGCTAGTGAAGGCAGGGGACTGGACTCGATGACCCTTCAAGGTCCTTCCAGTTCTAGGAGATTGGCATATCTCCATTTATTTTTTATTTAAGAATGGTATGGTAAAGAGTTTCTGCCATTGCTGCTTACTTTATGAAGGCTGGAGACTTAGGGCCTGAATCTCCTTTTATACCAATGTAATTCAGGTGTAAATCCATCAATATCATTGCAGTTTTATATTGATGTAAAATTGTTGCACGTGAGGGCAAATGACAGGCTCAGGTTTTTTAAGACTTGGGTTTTCAAGGTGTGTTGCATTGTGTTGGCTGTGTCTTCTTAAGGAAAATAGAAACGTAATCTGTGGAATGGAGAAAAAATATATTGAAAAACATTGAAACTATGGGATCCATTATATTTTTTTTCTTGCCTATGATATTCTGCATCTGATGCAAAGGCAAGTTTTTGGTTTTTGCCTTTATTGTTTTGAGGACTTTGGGGTTTTTTGTGTGTTTCATTAAACTCACCTTGGGGTGTAGACCAAACATGAATGAATAGATTGGGAAATGATAGCGTGCTATATCAGGGGTTATTGCTAAATCTTATGAGGGCATGACGAGCACCCTGTACCATTTTATCAACAGTATAATCCTTCAGACCCCATACTTCAGATTGAATACCAACTTGACAATTTTTAAAGCTACTGAAATAGCTTTCTTCAAACTTAGTAAATTTCATTGAGACTTAAAAATCAAATCAAGTCTGGAGCCTCTGTGTACTGTACAGTAATTGTAGTTTATAATTTACTTTGTAACATTTTGTCAGATAACTTGTGATGATATAAAGAGAGAATGTGTTTTAAGGCATAAGCACAAGAGGGCAGTATTAAGTGCAGACTCAAAGCCCTAAACTGGGAGTCTCAACTTTCAAACTCTGTCTCTCTTTGAACCATAACAGTGTGTTTTAGGTTTTTTTGAATTTCTCTTCTAATTAGTGTTTCTTTGAAGAAATTTCTAATTAATTTTCAAGCAGGTATTGCATTTAATTAATCAAGGTTTTTTTATTCATTCCATAAAAATGAATAATCATATGTTTCCAGGTATCTCTTACCATACCTTCTTCATTCAGGCAGTAGAGTGTGGACTGTGTATAATTTGTCCCTTTTACAGGAAGTTGGTTCTGTGAAACTCCATACAGTTGAATAAACCTATTGTCTAACTCATTAACCCATTTTTTGTTTGTCTTCACATAGGCGTTTTATCAAACACAAGCCATTTATTTTAGATTATCAGTCAAACCTTTACATTTATTAAATTTCACCACATATTGCATTTCAAGTAAAGGGAAATATGGAGGGGAGTTGACTACCACAACGAGAAATAATCAAGACGTATACACTTCCCACACTATTACTAAATCGAAAAGGGCTATATAAATGCAAGATAAATATATTTTTTTAAATTATTTATTCATATTTTTCATGATCACTATCATCCATTTACATTGTGTCTCTTGGGACTATTTTATTGAGCATTTCATTTCACTTCAGATATGTTTACCGGACTTACGTAATGTTTATATTATTACTGTGCACTTTAGTTGTTTTCTGTTCAGTTAATATTAATTGAAAGTTTTCAGTTTATTTTCACTGGGGATCTTTGTGCTGTTAAGAGCACTGAACAAATATGCAGAGGAACCAGGACAGTAGGAAAACTCCAGATTGCAGAACGGGTCTGAAGCTGTAGCACTCTGTGGAATCAATTAGAACCCACTGGCTGGATCTCTCAGCCTCACCTCTATGATAGAATGCCTTTTCCCAGTGCATATTGTCCCCATAGCCTTTTCCCAGTGCATATTGCCACAGAGGCCCATCCACAGAACGGAGCTGCTGCAGTACCAGTTGAGCCTCAGCCCAGACGGAGACAGGGGCATTAATAGAATCTTGTATCTGTAATTTTTTGAAGGGTTTAAATAAATTCTGGAAACAGTGGGTTCAACTTTCCCCACTAATTCTCTCCTATTCAACAAAGCATTTCAGAAGGAGATTGTACCTTTTAGAACAACAGTTAATGTGCATATGATAATGAATCTGATGAACAGTAACAGGTTAGCAGAGGTCAATGTGTTGAATCTGCTGCTACTCTCTGTATCCTGACTGGAAAATTGTCAGGTCATCTTGGAGGGAGATATTCTATAGCAGTTCTGAGGATGGATGGAGATGCTTCTGTGTAAGTGATCAGGGGTCTCAAACACAGGTCCCCAAGCAGTCTTCAGCCACCACTTGGCCACTTGCTGGTACCAGCAGAGAGTGTGGGCTAGTGGACCATAGCTCACCATAGGCAACATCCACCAAGCTCTCCATTGGAGGAGATTTACGGCCTCTTCAATTGGCTCAGATTCACTATTTAAGCCAGAAAGACGCACAGGAAGTTGTCTTAGCAAATAGGTGAATCTCTGGGTGGCTGCTACATTGAAGCCTTCTTGCCTGA
This sequence comes from Chelydra serpentina, assembly GCA_037349315.1. Taxonomy (NCBI): domain Eukaryota; kingdom Metazoa; phylum Chordata; order Testudines; family Chelydridae; genus Chelydra; species Chelydra serpentina. The sequence goes on from JBAIAC010000048.1 coordinate 28,321,866, forward strand.
CTCTTGAGCCCTGCTTTGTTCCTGATTCCTGCTTTCCTGTCCTGTTCCTGGTTCCTGCCCTCCAGCCTTGTTTCAGATCCCTGCTTCTGCACCCCACCCCTGACTATTGACTCCGTCTCTAACGCTTGCCTTGACTCTGTCTCCATCACTGACCTCTGGTTCCTGGCTCCCTGACCATCACTGCTCTGAGCACTGGGCACGATCACCACTGCTCTGACTACTAGGTCTAACCGCCTGCGTCCCAGTCTACAACAGCCTGGGGGCTTCTCAGACTGGCTAAGCTATGGTTTTCAGAGCTGTGTGTGGTTGGATCGATCTCAGTTTAAGATCTACACATAGTGTAGATAAAAACATGTACATGATGTCAATAAACAAATCTTGCCACGTCTGAGTCAGGGACATTAGTTTCTCACCAAAGACCAGCTGCAGGGTCCCAAAATCAACTTCTGCTCAGCCTAGGAGCAGCAGTACTCTAAGCATTGGCACATTAATTAATGGTTTAGAAATTATTTATTTGGGAGCAGAAAGATAAGGGTGCAGTAGAAAAACCCTGAAAATGCAGCAGCTGAAGAGAAGTATAAAAGGTACTGCACAGTTATAGACTGCCACAGTTAACAAAGTGACATGAAAATTGCAGGCTGATACATTGTGTAATTTGTGACTAGCACCTGTGTTTTTAGCCTTGAAAAGAGTTTCCATGTTTGGTTGTTATATCTCTGTAGGAGCTTTCTACTTCTGTCAACAACTGTTATTGTGGATTTAATGATCTTGAAGAATCTGAAATTCAGTTATCATTCATCTTACAGAGAGGTAAATACTAGTTGGATGAATAGGAGTTGGACTGTAGACCCACTGACATTGTAGAGAGGTCACCATTTCTCAAAGGCTTTGTCCATCTAAAAGACTCCACATTACATTAAGTGCTTTATTTGAAATGTCTAATTTCTATTATTTTATACCTGATAATGGGAATTATGTCCAGAAAAACTCTACTTGTATTAACTGTCTTAAGCACTTAATTTGGTAAATATGTCATTTTTAGGAATTCATACAGAGGTTTGTACCACAAAAACTTTCCCTTCCATCCACTTAAAAAACATCATAAGTCTGCAGCATGAATCCTCACAACTTTCTCTGTAGTGCAGTGGGAAATCTATAGCAACTTGACCTTTGTGACTTCACAAATGACAAAGCTATTTTGAGAATGACAGCTTTTCCTTGATTATTGAAATCCATTATCACCGTGTGCTCATGCTCATTTTGCTGTTACACGTCCAGGGATCTGTGGAGCCTTTCAGAGAAGTAGATATACACTCCAGAACTGTTTCTTAGAAGGCAAAAGTTGCCAAGTAAAGGTGGTGGTACACAGCCTTCAAAACAAAATCATGAGTCCATGATTTTTCCTAAGGACTCCTCCCTTAAAAAGAGTTATATTTTACCCAAAGAAAATCTGTAGCCTGCCATGGCCCCCTGCTGCTATCATAATTAAAACCCTAAGAATATTATACAAATGGATAAAGACTCATAATAAATGGTAACAGGTGTAACTTAAACCTCGTCCATACGTGTATATTTTCAACAACTTGTTTACCCTGTTGTTCAATAAAGGAAGGGAGTATATAAAGTATTAAATGCACAAATATGCAGTACATATCCTGTGTTACCTGATAACTGTATTGTTTATATTAAAGTATTTTTAACAGAATCATGAGCCACCCTTTCTTGTCTGTCCAGAGTGCCAAAGCTCCCATCCATCTTTTTTTAAAATTAGCAACTAAATTACTGTAATCTCCTCCTTTCTGGCTGCACTACTGTACCCTTGTTAGTCTCAAGTCCATTCAGAAAGTTACTGCCAAAATCCTCATTCACACCTGTGTGACCATCTTGTTTATCACTTCAAAGGTTTTTCTTCCCCTGCTGTTATGGTTCCTCTCAACTAATTAGCCTCTTAAGGTTGGTCTATGCACCTCCACCTTATCATGTTTCTCTGACTGTATAAATATCTGTCTACTGTATGTTTCATTCCATGCATCCGATGAAGTGGGTACTAACCCACGAAAGCTTATGCTGAAATAAATTTGTTAGTCTCTAAGGTGCTACAAGTTTCTCTTTCTTATTTTCGTTTTGCCAAAATCCTCTGACTCATTGCTTCGATTCTGTCACCCTGCTTTTTGAGACCTTGCACTAGTTACTTTTCTCCATCATATCAAATATAAATAGAAACTGAATATCTCCACCTTTAACGCATTTCACAACTGAGCTGCACTCTGCCAACTAGACCCATTACCTTCACGTATCATCAACCACCGTCTTCACTCCAGCAACTTATTTTTCCAGCCTGCAGTACATTAATCTCCTCCCACAAGCAACTCTGTACTTTCTTCCATGTGTTATAAGCTTCCCTCTAAAATTGGTAAAGTGATATTTTCCTTTTAATAAATCCTTCCTTAAGACTGATTTCTGCTATGTTGTGTTCAGAACACTCTCTGTTAATGGCTCGGCAGGTGGTGAGCTACATTGTGTACACACCTAATCTATATGTTACATGTTCATACCATTGTTATCTCAGTTTCCCTCTCCCCACTCCTACTTGTTTGTTTCATCCACCTCTTGTGTCTTGTCATTAACTTAGGTTGTAGGCTAATTATAACATGTGATGTCTTTTTACTACATATTTGTACAGTGCCTCTTTACTGTGTGTTTGGACTCAGGCATTAATCAGGTTAAATGAATTTCACTCAAATGGAGGTCATTGATTCTACATCAGATTTATCCTTTCATGTCCCCGTTTGACTGGTGGTGTATCACTAATTAGCATATACTGCCCTATACTGTTTTTGTTTTGTTGTGTGATAGATTCTTAAATAGGTCCATAAATCTGATTTAAGGAAAACGCAGAATATATTCATGAACTGGTATAATATCCACATCAGTGGCCAACATTTTCAACTTGGATGCCTTATGTTGGCCACCAAAATACGAATTTAGGTCCTGACCTTAAAATGCATTCTGCATGAGCAGAAGCCTTCATCTGTATGGAATCCCTTGAATTAAGTGGGGCTCCACACAAGTACAAAGACCTCCCTGTACACAGTGCACTGAAGGATTGGGGTCTTATTTGAAAATACATTATTCAATTAGTTCTCTAATCTGTTGTGTTGAAAACTGTTGCACCCTTAGGTTGCAGACAGTGCTGTCTGAAAATCAGTATTTTTCAACTATTCAGCTGCTTGGCACCCACATGCCAGTTAATCTTCTCACATTAAAATGTAGTCCTCAGGAGAGAAATATTTTGCCCCTCACTGTAATAAACTGCATGTTTAATTAAAGTGATTTTATTAGAGTGATTTACTGTAATTATCATCTCATGAATAGTGTCTTTTCAGTGTAGACAACACTGTAACTGAGTGTTATAATGGGGATGGAGTGTGTGCTGTCCAGTTACACGGCCAACTCGAGCCAGCTTTGGCAGTCTGGACGGAGAGAAAAGCTGTGTTTAGTTTTCCATTCATAGAACAGAGTCCAGAAAATAAGCAATTTCAGGCATTGATATTCATGTTAGCATCCAATTTTTGTATGGGATGATAAATATAATTAAGAAGTAAATATTTCCACAACCTAATTGCTATGTCTTTGGGCTCTGTTCTGCTCTATGGGTGCTTGGTTTAAGGGGGTTTAATGATGAATTAGATAGATAGAAAAGATACATTAGTTGGGTTAGTCAGTTAATCCCAGGATTCTGTGTATAGAGAAGGAGAAGCAAGTAAGTGGCAGAGATCACCTAGAAAGGGGAGAAACCGATGGGGTCATACTCTTGCTTCAATGGAAACCTGCTAAAATCTATCTCTAATTTTCTCTGAAGAAGTAATGTCAAGGGGGAGCTTTCCTCTTCTTCCCTCTCCACCCTCCCCCATCCATATACTGCATCATGGAAAAAACACCAATGGTATTTCTGCATGTGACTGAGATATTAGATTACATTACTTACAAGTAGCAAAGACATGAAAAAGCTATACAGGTCATCTGAGATAAGTGCAGGTAAAATCTGACTACAGTAGAACCTCATAGTTACGAACACCAGAGTTCTGAACTGACCGGTCAACCACACACCTCATTTGGAACCGGAAATGTGTGATCAGGCAGCAGCAGAGACAAGAAAAAAAAAGCAAATACTGTACAGTATTGTGTTAAATGTAAATTACTAAAAAATTAAAGCAAAAGTTTTTAAAAAAGATTTGACATGGTAAGGAAACTGTTTTTGTGTTTTCATTTAAATTAAAATGGTAAAAGCAATATTTTCCTTCTGCATAGCAAAGTTTCAAAGCTGTATTAAGTCAATGTTCAGCTGTAAACTTTGAAAGAACAACCATATAGCATTTTGTTCAGAGTTACGAACAACCTCCATTCCTGAAGTGTTTGTAACTCTGAGGTTCTCCTGTATGTGGCTTATGCTAGAGAAAAGTTGTTTTAGATAATATTTTAGAGTTTTAAAACGTTTGTTGGTTCAGTACTATTTTATTATCCTCCACCTGTAAAGCCAGCCTCCTTAGTTACCATGAATGTCCAGATCTCAGAGTACCTTGCATGTACAGGTTTCTGAGTGAAAGTAATAGTAGTAATTTAGTTTTAATAATGTTTAAAACAGTTTTTCTATAAATCAGATTGTTAAAATTAACTGGAATTTGAAATTAATGCTGTAGCTGATACAGTACATACACAAAACAGATACAGTTATAATAATAATTAATAATAATAATAACACAAAGGAAAAAATGTGATTAGAAAACAACCCAACTGCAATGAGTATTTAAGATTGCTTTCCTTTTCCATACATGTGGACCTAATCTGCCTGGGAAAAAACTGTTTTTAAAACCTGTTCGGGACACCATGGTTTAAGCCACAAGAGCTGAACCAGTTTTTAAATTGTTTGGAAGGTTGTAGGGTAGGCCCTTGTATTTCATTCTCTGTTTGGCTCTTTGACCTTTTCTGCACTAGAGAAATATAGCATGCTAAGTAACATTTTACTTCATCAGTTGATTGTGACACACCTTGCATTTACCAACCATGCTAAAGTACCAGTCCAAGTAGACTATCTGATCTTACATCATTCCAATCTCAGCCACTTCTCTGCCATTATGGTTGCAGACAGGTAGGAGTCCTCAGCTACTATCCCATACTGCAGTGCTGATATTGTGAAGTTTCCATGCAGAAAGCACTACAGTACTTCCAGGAGCTGAGCAGGAACTGTTTCATAGGTATTTAAAGGCCATTACAACTGAAATGGTTTAAGACAGAGCTAGTGTGGATGTGGGACAAATCTTCAAGTGTTCCTAATATGATTCTACCCGGCTCGTGTGGCAACATTAAACTATATGTTCTTAAGCCAGTTCAATACAATTTGGCTCAATTGCAAATGATTCAGAACTTTAGTGAAGATGAGTTATGTGATTCAGCAGTGCTTGGCACAAGGTATTGTGTGAAGTGGAGTAAAAACGAGTAATATCTTGTATAGAAAGAAGGCATGAAATGTTCTTTTAATGGCAATAATTTTTTAATTGCACCAAAAGAAACACATCTGATATAGAGTATGATCAACTAGCAAACTCAATATGGATTTTGGTAGAGAGGAATTTGATAGTATGATACATATTTTTAAGAAATCCAGACAACTATTTCTTGTAGTCTGTTTGATTTCTCTGGGGATAACTGATGCAATGGATGTTTGCCCATAATAGTTAACAACATGCTTGCAATAGGATTTGTATGTATGTTGTTTTAGGGCAGGGGTCCTCAGAAAAAATTTGTTGGTGGCCTCAGATTGCGGCTACCAACTCTTGCTGGCGGCTGCTCTCACACTTTTTCCTACACTACTTAATTAGTTTTAGGGAAAACAAATAAATATGTACATGCACACGTCCAAATCATTGTAATTTATTTATTGCTAGCTCATAAGTCTGTTGTTAAAAGCGATATTAATAAACATACAAGTATCACTTTTCACAGTAGACTTACTCAGCCCTGCCAAGCCTGGGGACAAATTAAGCCCTGGATGGGGGTTGGAGGTGGCAGCGGGGGCCAGGGGCAATGGAGGTTGGTGGGAGCGGGACCGGGGAGGCAGCAGGGGAATGGAGCCCGAAGCTCCGTATCCGGAGCCTGGGGCCTGCCGTCGCACAGCCAAAGCCCCAGGTTGGAGCCTGAAGCCCTGCGGCCAGAGCCTGCTGCCCCGCCATGCCAGGGCTGAAGCCCAAAGCCTGAGCCCACTGCCACTGAGAAGGTGGGAAATTCACTGGCTGCCTGCTCCTCCAGTGTTGTGCCCCTGGTGTCTCCAGAGGGGGACAGGGCCAAACCCCTGCTGGTGGCCCCAGCAATCAACACCAAGGCGCATTCAGGAGCAACAGGGAGGAGAGGGGCCACTATATTGCACCCTCCATCTCAGCCCAAGAGGCTGTGGCCGCAAGAAAAGCCCCTGGTGGCCACATTTGAGAAACAATGTACTGGGGGAAAAACACGTTACTGACAGATGAGCAGTCCTGCTTTTATATGTCTAGTCTTTTATCAGATATCTTTAATGCAGTTTTAAAAATCCCATTATATAATGAACAAAATGAATCCTCATTGGTCGTATCTTTATACAATGGTGGTGTTAGTCTGAGCATAGAGAATTGAAATGGCTGAAAAAAATACATACATATACAATTTCTTTTGGAAAAAATAGATCCACTATAAATTATTTTATATTTTTATATCACTGTGGCTATTCTAGATAAAGCAATGGTAACTGGACAATTTTCTGAGCAAGTTAAGGATAATAGGTGTGATTCTCATGTACAGTAAGGCTCGTTTTACTGTTCTGACAATGAACAGTACACTTAAATTAAGTGTAAATTTACTTCCACTTTAAGGCCACTTTATACTGCCACAGTGGTGTAAAGGGGCCTGTGTATAAATGAGAATCAGGCCCAACATTTCCGTCAAACTGTTTAAAAAATCTGTTCTGTGGATTGGAGGCTATAGGTGCAAGTAACATGCTAATTGACTAGAGAAATCTTGATAGACCATATTTATACCTTCCTTCAAGCTATGTTAGCAAATCCATCCAATTCTTTATTTACAATGATGACTGTTACTGTGTTTGAGTGAAACCATATGGGAACCATATGGGAACTATTATTAACCATTAGTGCAGGATTGAAAATTGTATTTGTAGTTAATGGGCTGTATGTATACTTCATTTATCCAAAGCCAGAAGAAACATTATATAAAGTTCATGGTATAACTGTAAAGGAGCTTCGGAGCTTCGGGCTCCATCCCCCTGCTGCCTCCCCGGTCCCGCTCCCACCAACCTCCATTGCCCCTGGCCCCCGCTGCCACCTCCAACCCCCATCCAGGGCTTAATTTGTCCCCAGGCTTGGCAGGGCTGAGTAAGTCTACTGTGAAAAGTGATACTTGTATGTTTATTAATATCGCTTTTAACAACAGACTTATGAGCTAGCAATAAATAAATTACAATGATTTGGACGTGTGCATGTACATATTTATTTGTTTTCCCTAAAACTAATTAAGTAGTGTAGGAAAAAGTGTGAGAGCAGCCGCCAGCAAGAGTTGGTAGCCGCAATCTGAGGCCACCAACAAATTTTTTCTGAGGACCCCTGCCCTAAAACAACATACATACAAATCCTATTGCAAGCATGTTGTTAACTATTATGGGCAAACATCCACTGCTTGGAGAAGTTACCGTTTATAAATATAAGATACTTAAGAGTAGACCTGAACATTCATTCAGAATTCAGACCTGATTTAAAATACTTCTGTAATTGATATGTTCCAATTATATTTATTTGTGTTTGTGGGGAGGTTACAAAGGAAAACTGAAAATTAAACCTGGGCATTAACATTTGTGACATGTGCATAATCACTTAAGCACTGTAGCTTCTTAATATTTGTCCTGCCGTGATTTATTTGTAGAACTAAGTGAAGATTACAGGATTGGGCCCTTAAAAACAAACAAATCTAGGATATTTGGGTCTTCCTGCCTGTGTTTTCACGTGTAATAGTTCTAAATTATGTATTTGATGACTTATTGAGTATGTGCAGGATATTTTTTGATGAGTGAACAAACATTGTTTGTGTTTCGTACTTTGGAAAAGAATAAGCTATACCACCAGCAAAAATGATGTGATGAAGAAAAAGTTGCTGCAAGTATGAATCATTGAACATGAATGTTCTTAGATCATTAAGCTACAGCTATTTTAAAGTTTTATTTTGGTTTATTTTGCAGTGGGTCTGGGATGCACATAGCTATTGCTTAGGTGTCTCAAAGTAGATATAGAAAAGGCATTTTTTAACCACGTGCCTCTGGTAAAAATCACTGTTTAAATAGGACAAATGCAGAATTTTAGACCCATGGATTCCCCATTCTTTCCACAGACAGACTGATTCAAATGTTTCATATTCAGACTTCTTCAATTTGTAAAATATTAGTGCTCTAAACTCAAGAATTATTGTGTTCTAATAATCTAATTAGGTTTATTGGATAACTTTTTGTTGGATCTTATTTGTTTTCTGGCTCAAAAGAAAAAAATCAGCGTTGTGGATACAGGTGATTTTTATTGGGAACTGTTAAACTTCCCAGTTTTTATTAGATGAAGCATGTATCTCTTTTATGAGACAAATCACAAAGATTAGGCATCATAAAACTGAAAGACTCACAATGCATAACTGCTTATATTTAAATTAAACAAGTTCATTTACTTATTATTTTGCAGGTTAAATTTTTTCCGAGATGTTCCTGATTTCCGGGTACTGGCGTGTGGTGGAGATGGAACAGTGGGTTGGATTTTGGATTGCATAGGTAATGAGGTTTATTTATACTTGCTCTTGAGCTATGTTTTGGGAGTCCCTTTATAAGATTATATCTCATTTATCTGCTTGTGGAGCCAACAATTTGAAACAACATTTCAGTCACTTTAAATGCTGATGGTCAGACTCTTTGAAGTATGAAATCCATTACATTTAAAAAGTTATTGTAATTGAAAATAATTAAGAACATCTAGAATACCTGGGTCACGAATTCCCATCTGGTATTACTTGGGCTATCTACAGATTAGAATTTGTTTAATTTTTGCTTCTGGCTCCTTTCTTCAACCTGAATCAAACGTGACCCATTTTCGAAGTTTAGGGCAGTTCCTGCCAGTTCCCTTTGGTCATCCCCTCCTTTCTATTACCATATTCTTGTTTTCTCTCTGTGACCTCCCAAATACTTTTGACAGGATCTGTTTCATGGTAGAGTAGGTCTCTGTGTAATGTCTCAGACTGTCCACATGCTTTATTTAAAATTTTAGATTCCTATAGTCAGTCAGATATTGTACATTTTGGAATCATCCAATGAAGGAGCCCCTGAGGTCATGAAATTTGAACTTTGTGAACCACTGAAGGCTTATGGGAGAAAATAGAGACTATTGGCACAATGTGATTGGTTATTTAACCTTCGAAAGGCTCCAGAGAGAAGAGCTGGAGGTATGTGGTATTGGAGGTCATGAAAAGGGAGTGTGTGTTGATGGGGGAAGGCAGTAAAGGACTCAGTTGGAGTTTTGATTAGGAGTGCTGGCTAGAGTGTGCTGTTGGGAGGTGTTGGGTAAGGCAAATGAACCAGAGAACCTTTTGAAGTTAAGGGCAAAGATGATAGTGAAGACACCTTTCTAAACGAGATAAAAAGGTTTTGTAAAAACAAAATAGCCTAATAGTAATAAATCATAAACATATTGCAGAAAGTGTGAAGTTTCTAAACTCTTCTCCTGTCATTAGGTAGTTATGGGGAATGCCTCAGATTTCCATGCAGTTTCCCTTTTATTATAGTGGAATTATCTCAACAAAAAATTGTATTTTGGCTAACTAAATATTGGCTTCCACAGCTTTGAGTAGTGCAGACTTAGTAAGCAGTTTTTGGTTCAGTCAAGCTCACTGATGCCAGGAAGAGATTATGAAAGCCACAAGCTATGTATATAAAGTTTAGGAAACTATCTGCTCTGGGAAATAAATATGCCTTTCAGTTCGAACTTCTTTCCCCCTCTCATCCTCCCATCTCCACTGCCCCCAACATAAAAAGGAGAATCATAGTTTGGATCAAAGCAAGAGAAAATCCCAAATCTTTATCTAAGCAGTTCAAGCCTTTTAAACTGAACTTTTATTTTTTTCTAAAAAGCTTAGGGTTTTAAAATCCACTTGTAAATACTAAATCCTCCACAAGCTTTCTGCAAAGGTGACTGATAAATTGATAAAATAACACCGTGTTCCCCTCAGATCTACTGGATGTGTGAACTCCTGGTGAAAATTTCTGATAGTGTGCATTTCAACCTGTGTAATCAAATAGCTGATTAGAATCATAGAATATCAGGGTTGGAAGGGTCCTCAGGAGGTCATCTAGTCCAACCCCCTGCTCAAAGCAGGACCAATCCCCAATGAATTATCCCAGCCAGGGCTTTGTCAAGCCTGACCTTAAAACCCTCTAAGGAAGGAGATTCTACCCTCTCCCTGGGTAACCCATTCCAGTGCTTCACCACCCTCCTAGTGAAAAGGTTTTTCCTAATATCCAACCAAACCTCCCCCACTGCAACTTGAGACCATTACTCCTTGTTCTGTCATCTGCTACCACTGAGGACAGTCTAGATCCAACCTCTTTGGAACCCCCTTTCAGGGAGTTGAAAACAGTTGTCAAATCCTCCCTCATTCTTCTCTTCTGCAGACTAAATAATCCCAGTCCCCTCAGCCTCTCCGTATAAATCATGTGCTCCAGCCCCCTAATCGTTTTTGTTGCCCTCTGCTTTTGTTGCCTTTACCTTATTTTTGTTGCCTTTACCTTACTCGTGCAAATATCAGTTTAGGACTAGGAGTGCTGTTCATTACTAGTAAATGTGTTTTGTGCACTGTCATTTGAAATTATTTGTTGTTTTGTGTTACTGTAGTTGTGTATTTGAAATATGTGTATCTTAAATATTCTTTCTGGGTGAAATTTACTCCATTTCAAAGGGCCACAAAAAGCTGCCCACCCTGTGATAACCCTTTGTCGGTGTTGGGTTGGGGGTGAGTGGGCATGGAACTTTGGGATGGGACTGCTGGATCTATGCTTATACTTTATGGAGCCAATGAAAGGGGTATGTGTGGAGTCAAAAACTACTTGTGTTCCAGCTTGTAGACTTTCAAAGTACTGGTTTTCATATATAAAGCCCTCAACGTTTAGTCCCAGACTAACTTAGAGGCCTGATCACCCATCTCTGACTGAACACATAATCAGTGCTTATCCTGAATGTTGGAACTTGATTTCCCAAGCTTTTGGGTGCTGGTTCTAGGGCACTTTGGGTGGTGGAGCCTCGTGGAATTCGCTCCATGTGGAAATACAATTAAACATAAACTTGGCCACCGTAAGAAAAATCTACAAGACTCAATTCTTTGCACAGGCCTTCTCAGCTGATTAAATTCTGCTTTTCTAGCTGAGCGGTAAAGCTGAAAGCAACAGGGAGCATGATGTTCAGTCTTACTGAGATCTTGAATATCTCTGTTTAAGCCAGATACCACATTTATGGGTGCCAAAAATGCCTGTAATAATAATAATAATGTAATTATAGACTGGAATAGTAGTAGTTGTGGAGGGGCTGCACTGCAGCCAATAAAATGCCTGTCTGTGGGGGGTAGAGTTTCCTTTGCAAAGCATGTTTCACTGAACTGTTAAATCAAAATCTAATCTGGTTACCTTATCCATAATTTTAAGTAGTACATGTACAACTTGATTTTGGCTTATCAATTTTTTGTCCCTTTGATTGTGTATTTTTTCTTTATTCACAGAGAAGGCAAATTTGCTTAAACATCCTCCAGTTGCTATTTTGCCTCTTGGGACTGGCAATGATTTAGCAAGGTGTCTGAGATGGGGAGGAGGTAAACACGAGTTAAAATATATTGCATTATGTTGTTAAAAAAGAAACAGAAGTTTACTGACAAAATCTACTTGCAACATTGATTTCTCTCTTATGATGTGTGAATACCCATTGTCAATTTTATTTCTTTTGCCTCTTGAAATGAATTGTGAGTGTAAATATGGAGTAAAACTAGATTTTGGTCTCTAAATCGCACATCAATATTCCTTACGGATAGTAAGGTCCATATTCTATTACTTTGCTTGTAACTCCAATTTCTGTCAATCAGAGCTCTATAGACTGAAGGAGAGTACAATATGATCATGAAGGTTTAAAATTGCCTGGCTTTTTACCATCTTTATTGCAGTTATTTACACGATGAGTACATTGTAAAAGAGTAAGCTTAAATGTAGAGTGGGTTTACTTCAAATGGCTAATAGTTTGTTTTTAATATATTCAGAAACGTTAAAGAAAAATGCAAGTGTCCGGCCACACTAAACTAGTAGCTTCGATATGACTATTCTTTGTTGTTCATTGCCTCTTCTCTCATCCCAGTGAAGATTCAAGACAATCAGTGTGTTGGTGCCATCTACTAGGAAGCAAGGAGACAAAGAACAGTGAAAGCAAGAGGACGTGTAAAGTCAGACCTTCAATATCCTTTGCCTCTTTTCCTGGAAGCGTTGAACCTACCTCTCACCTCTTTCAATAACTGCTTTCCATCCATGGCAGGATGAAAAGCGAAGAGCAAGCACAACGTGAAGATGAGGGACAAGAATAGGAAGGACTCAGCCAAGACTAAGCACCTGTCTGGTGGCTGTATACCAGCTGCACAGGCTCACAACATCAAAAAGAATGTTGGAGAGACCCCTTCATGGGATCCAGCTGTGCAAACTTTCTCTCACCAGGGGACTAATAGCTCTAGCTCTGATTCCTTATTCCCTCCAGACCCATGGATTTTCTCCCAACCTGCTGGTGCCCAGTGGATTTAGTTTGGGATCCAATGCTGATTCCATTTCAACTCTCCCTAAGTCCTTTCAGTCCGAATGTTGTCCTGTTTCTGGTGCTCCTTCAGCTTCTGCTGCTCTTTCCTTCTGTTTCCCTCACTCCTCATGCCTAAAATGTAAGTAATTTACAGGGATTGTTTTATCTTCCCCCTCTTCTCTATCCTTCATTGGTTTTTGGGTGCAGATCTTTGTAACCCCACTCCAGTGTTGGCAAACTTCTGCAATGCAGTGGCTTTTATTCCTGCTCAGTGGAGAGCGTTTCTAGGCACTCTTAGCAGTTTGCCTCCTGCAGCTGTCTCTCACGTCTGCAAAATTGGTCATAGGTGGAGGGCTAGCTTGATTTCTGTCTGGGTTTCCTCTGGGGTGCATGACCCCCTGCCCCTAATATTTTCCACTGATGGAAACCTCAGAGAACCATGGCCCCCTCCAGAGGAGCAGTAAACAGGACCCCTACTTATGAAGTCCAAGGCAAGCTTATAATTCGTGACCTTTAACAGGTGTGTAAGTAGGCAGTGAATTGTGGGACAATTTCAAGTCTCCCTCAGATCTCATAACTCCTAAACCTAGACTTCATCTGTCAATTTGCTGTCAAAAATAGCTCTCCTTAGCAGGCACCCCTTCAGCACACCATGCACATTGCTACCTCCTGCCTGCATTCCTTTATATATTGGGTACTGTGAGCACAGCTCCCACGTCTGGTCTTTCTTTGGGATCCTATTTCCCTTTTCTAAAAGAGTAGGTAATAAATAAGTATCTTGATTTTCAGATGTGCTGAGTTCCTGCAGGTTCCAGTAGGCCTGATGCAGCTCAGCTATTGTCTTACTGAGCAAGATAGTTTAGGTTTAGCAAGGTTAGTTGCCTCCACCTCCACAGGGGCTGCAGCTCAGATTCACTTCCCCTTCCATTTTACTAATTGCAAGTGCTGGATCCATAGTCTCAAGTCTCTACATTCTTGTCTTCTCACCAGTGAGAGCAGGAATCTAGAACTCTAGGTCCGAGATCCACAGAGGACGTAGGCACCTAACTTTAAGAGGTAGATGCCTGAGCCCGTTTTTTAGACATAGCTGACATCCACAAAACTCCTGCTTGGCTGTCATCTAACTGTGTAGGTGCCTAAACTCACTCAATGCCTACGTTTTTTGCGGTAAAAGTTCCCTGGCACCTATGTTCCTGCCTCTAGGCATAGACTCGTAGACTTTAAGGTCGGAAGGGACCATTATGGTCATCTAGTCTGACCGCCTGGACAGTGCAGGCCACAGAATCTCACCCACCCACTCCTGGAATAATCCTCTCACCTATGTCTCAGCTATTGAAGTCCTGAAATCATGGTTTAAAGACTTCAAGATGCAGAGAATCCTCCAGTAAGTGACCCATGTCCCATGCTGCAGAGGAAGGCAAAAAACCTCCAGGGCCTCTGCCAATCTACCCTGGAGGAAAATTCCTTCCTGACCCCAAATATGGCGATCAACTGAACCCTGAGCATGTGGGCAAGACTCACCAGCCAGACACCCAGGAAAAAGTTCTCTGTAGTAACTTCTAACATCCCATCACTGACCATTGGTCCTATTTACCACTGACGGCAATTAATTGACCTTTGACTAAGATCATGTTATCCCATCAAACCATCCCCTCCATAAACGTATCTAGCTTAAACTTGAAGCCAGATAGGTCTTTTGCCCCCACTGCTTCCCTTGGAAGGCTGTTCCAGAACTTCACTCCTCTGATGGTTAGAAACCTTCGTCTAATTTCAAGTCTAAACTCCCTGCTGGCCAGTTTATATCCATTTGTTCTTGTGTCCACATTGGTACTGAGCTTAAATAATTCCTCTCCCTCCTTGGTATTTATCCCTCGGATATATTTAAAGAGAGCAATCATATCTCCCCCTCAGCCTTCTTTTGGTTAAGGTAAACAAACCAAGCTCCTTGAGTCTCCTTTCATACAGCAGGTTTTCCATTCCTCGGATCATCCTAGTGGCCCTTCTTTGTACTCGTTCCAGTTTGAATTCATCCTTCTTAAACATGGGAGACCAGAACTGCACACAGTATTCCAAATGAGATCTCACCAATGCCTTGTATAATGGTACTAACACCTCCTTATCTCTACTAGAAATACCTTGCCTAATGCATCCCAAGTCCGCATTAGCTTTTTTCACGGCCATATCACATTGGTGACTCATAGTCATCCTGCACACTGCTGCCTCATTCTAGGAGTCTAGATGCCTGTCTTCTGCCTAAGTCCCAGAGTGATCCACAAACCAAGGGAAGACAGGTGCTCCTCTGCCTAACTTGCATGCAGGGCCTGATACAGTATGCATGCACAGATGCCACCTAATTCCACAAAGCGTAGCTGGGGGGGGACTTCCCTAATAATCTTTAGCCCAGTGGTTAGGGAACTTCACCTAGGATGTAGGAGACCCCCAGTCCTTCCTCTGCCTGACGAAGAGAAAGGATTTAAACATGGGTCTCACACTTCTCAAGTGAGTTCCCGAAGCACTGGGCTATAGGACATTCTGATGTGGGTCTCCCTCAATTTCTCCCATTGACATCATTCCATTTTAATTAAATACTTGAACAATTTAATATTAATTGGGCCAGAGAGTGTGTGAGATTGACTCTATAGCCTAGTGGCCAAAGCACTTACGTAAGAGGGGAGATCCCTGTTCAAATCCCTTCTTCTTAGGGAAAGGGGGGACATAAACTGGAGTCTCCCATATCCCAATCTAAGCACAAGTTAAAGGTTATAAAGGAGGACCTCCTCCCTTCCCTTTCTTCTCCCTCCTGTTTTATGTGGAGTTAGGTGTCCTCTGACCATGCATACCAGGTCAGGTCCTGAATGCAAGTTAGACAGAGGAACACTTATCTTCCTGTAATTTGTGGATTGCTAGCAGAGATAGGCACCTCCCTGCAGCCAGGAGTTAGGTGCCTATGTCAGAGAGGGCAGCGGGGCTTAGGTCACACTCCTCTCATCAGTATCTCAAATTGGCTAGCTTGGGTAGCTCCCTGCCTAGTGTGCTGGTAGTTCATGTTCTAAGGTGCCCTTCTCTCCCCATTTTTTCTATAGGGTTTGATACACGAATAAGCATGTTTTTACCAAGTGTGCAGAGGTCTGGAGAAGGAATGGAAGCTTTGATAAATGATCCTATATAAGTAAGCAGACCATCATTAAGGTATCAGTAAGGAAGAATACCTGAGAGATTGTCTAGAAGGTGCCATTTTAAACAAAAAGGGTTTTATTAGACTTCTCAAGAACCTTACCCAGCCCCCTTCAGCCAAACTTTTTGCTATAAACTTAGAGACAGTATGCATATCTCATGCTGCTGTGTCTCAGGAATGGAATCCCACATTTCAGACATTTTGTTCTTAAAGCATCCCTGTTGATGTCTTGTATTTTCTATCCGTAAAGTTAATGTGTTCGAGTTGGAGATGTCTAATACAATGATTCTCTCAGCTTCTATGACCATTCTTACTGATGCTATCACTAGATAGCCAAAACTCCCTCCATAGATTTTTTTAGATCAATCTGTATTGTCCCTTAGATTTGCTGCTCTTGCCGATTTTCTACAGGGCTCAGAGGTTAGACTTACCTCTCCTCTTAGATTCTTTACTTGTAGACCTCAGACCTAACCATCATTCTTTCCAGATCAGCACTGAGCATTTGTGGGGGAGAGGGGGGAAGAGAGCGAGAAAAGCTTTTATCTGTGATGCAGTGAGAGCTATGGCAAAGATCTTAGTAGGTCAAAGTCTTGTTCTATAATATTTTAATTATATAGCACCTTCTCTCTTTGCATCTTAGAGAACTTTTTTCAAATATGAATGAGTGTAGCAAAGCGAGACTCACTGGCGCAGTGCCTCCTGCTGTTTGCCTTGGGATTAACTCTTCAGCCTCAGAGCGCCTTCTGCTGGCTGCTGTCTCACCTGCCTCAGGCCCCGTTTCCCTCTTGGACCCCGGTGCCCTTTTCCTCGGGGTTCTGCCCCACAGTTAGGGTCTCCCCTCCCAGGGGAACCCCCAACCCTCAAGCCCCACCTTGCCTCAGTGGCTACTGCCAGTCATCATCTAGCCCCCGCTCACTGGGGCAGACTGCAGTCTGTAATGGCCACTCATCATTGGCAAGGGGTTAGGACCTGCTGCCTTTGCCTATCCCAGGCTACACCTCTGCAGCCCCAATACCTCCATGTGCCTTCAATGAGGCCTGCAGCCTGGGATGTTGCCAGGCTGGAGCTTCCCAGCTCCTCTTGCTCTTTTTCCCAGCCCTGCTCTGTTTCAGGTACCTTGCTCCCAGGCAGATAGCCCTTCCCACTCCCTCCAGCTCCTGGCCTCCAGCCCTCTTATAAGGGCCAGCTGGGCCCTGATTGAGCTGACCACAGTTGTGGCTGCTTCTCCCAATCAGCCTTTCACAGCCTCAGCCCTCTTCAGGGCTGCTTTTAACCCCTGTTCTGCGGGAGTGGGGCAGCCACCCCACTTCAATGAGTCAGTTCTCACACATCACCCTGAGGTAGATTATTGTGTCCCTGTTTTGTCAATGGTGAGCATGAGACATGGATGTGTAGGGTAACTTGCCCATTGTGTCATGGGAGGTATGTTGCAGTGCTGCTTTTGACAGAGCCCTATATGGCTCATGACTTTGTCTGTATGGAGAATCAGACGTTGTCTTCACTTTATGAGCTCCAGACACTCTTTTCCCCAAAAGCATCGAGTGCAGCCCCATGCCTCAGTTCTCAAATCTATTTTTTTTTCCAGTGTCAGAGGAAATGAAAGTGGATCCAGCTCAGACTTCTGTTACTTTATCCTTGGGGAAAGGGAGTTAAATTAAGAGGCATCCTCTCTTTTCCTGCCATCTGTAAGGATCTTTTTTAGTGTTTTGATCTGTCTTCAGATCCCTTGACATGTTTTCTGGTCCTAGGCCTTACACCCTCTTACTGGGATCCCTTCTGTGGGACATGTAAAAAGAGTTTGTTTATCTCTTTCCTAAACTCCCTTTAATTCCCTGGAAGTTATGCGAGATCAGAGTTTAGAGTGGACAAGGCAGTCGCTATCCAGGTTGTTCCCACCTGATATCCTCTTCCAAGGCCTAGTCCCCTACCTCAACTCCATCTTCCTCTACTTTATAGCCTGGAGGATGAATGAAACAAGTTCATAGAGAAAGGAAGTGTATTGACTTTAGTACCTGCAAGCCATTGATCAAGAATGTTAATCGTGGGTCTTGATGGCGTTATTGTTGTGCATGCAGGCATACCACACTTTCAAGTTTTTTATTCAAAAAGTCTCACAGTTTCTTTTATCTGAGGTCATCAGTGCCTGAAATTCCCCTCTCTGTGTTCAGGTTTCAGTTATCTTGGCCAGTTTTAAGTGGGATTTTTCATGTCATACAGATGCCTCCATTTTTTTTTAAATCCCTCTTCTTATGGGAACCAGTTTTCAGAAATGTTAGTGCTCAATGAGACTTGCCAACTGTGGTCCAGAATTGGGATATGCATGAAAAGTTTCCTTGCATTTGTTGACTGTGAAAGTGGCTCAATTAATTGTTATACCCCTGTTCAGCATATTGGATAATTATTGTACTCCCGAATTATCACTGCCCAGTTCTCACTAGGTCTAAATTGGTTTTGAAATTCCAAATGAAAATCCGTGGCCCTGCCAACCCTCTGTTTGAATCCCTCAAATTCCTTTCAGAAGAGGCTTCTTTTGGATGAGAAGGATGAAGGATCCATGAGAAGGATGAAGAGTCTGTTTGTCCATTCCCATGAATCAAGGCCCGGGTCTCTGGCTTCCATGCAGCTGTCAGTTGTTAACTAAAGTCAGTTATTAATCTGATTTGTAGATGGGGAACACTCCACCTCTGCCAGTGAAAGCCCACTGTACTTGGAGTATATTTCTTCCTCCTGTGCCGAAAAGGCCAACATAATTTCAGTGGAAATGTGCAAGGCCATTACATCGTTCTTGCCTTCCACTTTCATCATATACTGTCTATCTTAGATATCCATCACCAGAGTGTGAGTGCCTTCTACTAGGAGAACATTAACAGCAGAGGCAAACTTAGCTTGTAAAGCTCCCCAAACCAACCACCTCTGATGCATCTGTGTGCTATGTCTGATGATTGTCAGGAATCTTCTGCAAAATGGAAGATGGGGACAAATAACAATGGAAAATTACTCGTAATTCAATTTGTCAGGTTCTCTCCTCTTTTCCCATCTGGCAACCTTCGCTCTTTCCCCTTTGTTCTGAGTTATCCCATCTGGACTGAGAGATATCAGTTTGAAATTTACTGATCAGATGGTGGGACGAGTCAGTGCTCAGATATTCTCGGTCTTTCACTATTCTTTGCCTCCTAGCTTCCTGGTAAATAGCACCATAACACTGCTTTTCTGAACCATCCATAGGATGGGAGGAAAGATGAGACTTCTGCAAACTTAATTACCGGTGAGTGATTTTCCCTTCTCAAAGATACGGATTCCTGGCATGGAGTATAAATAGTGAAACAAGTAACTGGAACTCAGAGAATCACATGCACTGCTGCTGTATGTGGAAGTTGGCAATATCTAGCTTCATTAGTTCCAAATTAACAGTAAAAATATTCCATGCCACTACATACCAGTGTAGATCACAATTGAAAGAGTCTAGGCGGGGTTTGAATGGCTTTGGACACGCTCATTGCAACTGCAGGACTTTGCACCAATCAACGGATGTGGTTGCCTGTGTTCATGGCAACTACAATCTGCAGATTGGTTCAAAACATTCACATCTGCTTGGTTTTAAAACTAAAGGGGATCTCAGATCTGATGTATTTGCAGAGCTAAAAATAACTGTTGGTACTGGTCACCTTCTACCATAACTTTAACAGCAAGTAGACCCATTGCTTGGTGTGGACATATGTTTTTACTGCTGACACTGGTGGTGACCCAGCATGGACATACTCCTGTTTACATGCACTTAATCTTGCTTTGGAGAAGGAGTAAATCCATGGATCTAGGGTTGCTGCTGCACAGCCATTTTGTCTGAAGAGCATATAAAGTTAGTCAATGAAGTCCCCTTTTCCTGTTGTGCAGGGTATAGCTTGTTGGGGCTCTGCAGATGGTAATTAAGTCCATTTCTACCCAATACAATGTATGGTGCACTCAGTATTCTAGTGAATGGTCTATTTCGTTACCAGAAGTGCCAGGCAAGTGATCTGCTCATAGGAGTAGACTTCTATATTCCACCACAGGATCAGGCCTAAGGTATGTGCACATTGGGAAGAGGAAGGGAGGATGCATAGAATAAAAGTGAATGCACCACACTTTATTTATTATACTAACACCACAATTTATTAAGGTTATGCTAAATAACCCTATGTTTGTGAAAAATCACTGCTATAATTTCTTTTTAGAAAACACACAGGGACTTGTATTGCTGCTGTCAAAAGCTGAGCACACCAACAGCGAAGTGACTCTGCAGTCTGGAAAGTTCATCCAGAAATTATCAAAATATAGAAAACCAGTTAATCTACTGATCACTATCCTTCTCAGTTCAGAATGGCTTCCAGGCATTTGGTTGTGTTACCACTAATCTCTTTGGAAACTTTGACAAAAGAGAGAGACACATGAACAGAAGTTTTAGTGACACCTTTTAACGTCTCAGCATACTGTCATACTTTATTAGGGCACTGCCTCTGCTCTATCAACCTCTGTATGTATATTTTGAATTGGAAGTATTTTACATGTTAACTATTCACTGTATAGCATAAACATGCTACAAAGTTTAGCTTGGTGTTGTCTGAATACAATCAGGTAACTGCTGGAAAATTCAAGTTAGTAGATCAAATCTGCTCACAGTTACACTGAGTGTAAATCCAAAGTCTATTGAAATCAGTGGACTTATTTTAAATTTATATTGATATGGGTGAGTGCAGAAGTTAGCACTGTATTTACATTTCCCTTAATTATAGTTACTGGAAGATTGCTAATAGAGCAAAATATAATTCTGTGCTTCAGGTTTTATATGTGCAGATAAAATTTTCCTAACTACTGGAGTTAGGAGTAACATCAGCAGAATTTGTCACATTTATTAAAAATCATCGTGTTCACCCTTTGCTAGGATATGAAGGTGAGAATCTGATGAAGATCTTGAAAGACATTGAGAACAGCACAGAGATCCTGCTGGACAGATGGAAATTTGAAGTCATACCCAATGATAAAGATGAGAAAGGAGATCCAGTGCCTTATAGCATCATCAATAATTACTTTTCTATTGGCGTGGTAAGAAATTCATGCTTAGCCTTAAGTGATATTTTTTTCTGTTCTGAATAAATGTGTGCATGCATGTCTCAGAGTGAAGAATGACTGGCTAGAGATCATTTATGATGTCATTTTCCTAGTAAAATGAATACAGGTGACTGACAACGATTTACATAAATTTACTTACACATTCAAACTAGAATTATTTTTCAGAATCTTCCACCCACCTATGTATAGAGGAGAAAATCATGTTGTTCTTAATGGTTTATGAGCAGCTGCAGTACTAAATTAGGAGTGTCACTACAAAGACAATATAAAAGAAGACTAAGCATTATTAACACCTCTTAGTCACCTTGTCTGTTAATATTCACACATTCAAAATCATGCTGAAGAACAATGGAGGTTTTGTCATTAGTACTTCTTTAAGTATGCTGCTTCTTCCCCTTCCCCTCTCCTTTACCCTCCAGTTCTGCTATCAGATCATCAGGGTAGTTCTCAAATAAAGAGAACCTTTTTGGTTCAGTCCCATACATGTGAATTCACAGAATCTTCCATTCTGGAAAGTACTTTGCACCATCTCTTCATTTCTTCCACAGTTTGGCCTGTTTCTGCTCCATGGGAGTCAAAGGGTGGGGGGAGATCGCCATTGACTTTATTGAAAGTAGGATTTGGTCCTAGGTTTCTTGGATCACCAGTAGGTGGTATGGGTTGTTCGGAAAGGTTCATTCTTAGTACAGGCACTGCTAAGTCTGACTTCTCCCACATCTTCACAGTGGTTTAAACGAATGTCAGTCCAGGTGGCAAAGTTACCCATTATTTGGATAATGCAACAGTTTCCCTGATAAGTGACACAGGATATTTGGCTTTTTCTTTCTTCAGAGGAGCCCTGGATATTCCACAGTCTGTTCTAAAATTTGCTGGGTCTCCAGCACAAGTTATAGGATACAGTCTCTTCCCCTTTTTAGCACAGGGGAGCTGTGTTCCGTTTCTGTGAGGGCAGAGGCTTTGCTAGCTACCAGGCCTTTTCCCGAGAGCTCAGAAGCTCAACAGCTGGTTCCCTTCCTAGGGCTTCCCACTACTGTGGAGCAGGGCTACTCCAGCCCAAAGCAGCTCCTTAACCCCTTCCACCCTGGTGCAGTGTTTATCCACTCCGTCACTGGGACAGAAGAGAATGTTAAGAATGTAAGCAGGTTATGCTATTCATGTTTAATTTTGATATCTCATATAAATGTCACAAAAGGGATGTTAAGATAAACAGCTTCCCAATTAAGGGTGATATAGTGTGATTATGTATAGGAACTTAGAACTCTACTTTCAGGAAATGCTTGATGAGAGACAATAGCACATGTGGAGGAAGGAAACAAGCCTGAATGCTGCACTGTCTTGGCTTTCTCTCTTTTCATGCCTGAACACTGAATGCATACCATTTTCACAGGAGACAGCAGAAAAGTTCCCAGCAGCTCAGGGTAGCTCTGCACCCTTCTCCTCTCTTCCCTCTTGTGAAAAGTGGGTCTGCTCCTCCTCTCTCCTCCTTTAATCCTTCAACATCAGGCCTGGGAAGGAGTAGAAGGGGCCACTTCTGCAGTTTCTCTGCCCCAAGTTTGGGGCTGGGGGTTGAAGAGCCCCTGGAAATGGCCTCCTCTAGGGCTGGGGCTGGGGATAGTGAAGTGTAGCTCTCCCATTGCTACAGCGATGGGAGAGCTTCTCCTGTTGGAGTAGTTAATCCACCTCCACAAAAGGCTGTAGCTATGTTGACCGAGGAGTGGGGGAAGGGGCGGCTCTCCTTTTGACATGCACTGTCTACACCAAGGGTTAGGTTGGTACAACTGCATTGCTCAGGGGGTGGATTTTTCACACCTCAAGCGACATAGTTATACTGAGGTAAGTTTATAGTATAGACTTTGCCTAAAGAGCTCCTGAGCTCTAGAGGAGTGGAGGTGTGTGGAGGCGGCAAGGAACAGATGGGTGGGGGATGGGCAGGGAGTGCAGAATTGATGCGAGGATAGATGGGCAAAGTTGATGAGGGGCTGGGGACACACATTAATTGACGGGGACCTGAAGGGGCACAGTATCGATATGGGCGGGGGTTATCATTAATTGATGTGGGGATGGGCAGATGTAAGACTGGTGGGGTGTCATTGAATTAATTAGCTGGCATTTTGGGACTTTGGGGAAGCTGGAAGCCCCACACCATTAGGCAGCACTTCATACAGATGTTTATAATTTGATCTCACTCGGGTCTTCTAGCAAGAACTCCTGAACGAGGGCCAAAATCACCTTATTCTGTACATTTGGGAGAGTTGGCAACACTGTAACTACCCCACACATGCTGGGGATGAGCAAGGGGAGTTCAGAAATCAGAAGACAGATCAGAAACACATCATCATCTTTTAAAAAACAAAAATCTCATAATTTTTGACGTCTGACTCAAGATCTTTCAACTTTTGGAGTAGACATTTCTGCTTCCTCAAGGTGTGTAGCAGTGGGAACACTAAGGGTATGTCTACACTACGAGACTAGTTCGATTTTTGTT
Organism: Chelydra serpentina; assembly: GCA_037349315.1. NCBI lineage: Eukaryota > Metazoa > Chordata > Testudines > Chelydridae > Chelydra > Chelydra serpentina. The sequence continues at coordinate 28,345,519 of JBAIAC010000048.1, forward strand.
AAACCGAACTTGTGAAACCGATATTGCAAGGTCAATCGTGCGAATACCACATCAAGGATCTTAATTCGAATTTCTGAGTCCACAGTAAGGGGGCAAGCGTCGACATTGCAAGCGGTGCACTTTGGGTAGCTATCCCACAGCTCCCGCAGTCCCCGCTGCCCACTGGAATTCTGGGTGTAGCCCCCAGTGCCTTGTGGGACCGAAAATGTGTCAAGGGTGGTTATACGTAAATGTCGTCACTCGACCCACACTCCCGCCGTCCCTACGTGAAAGCGCCGGCGGGCAATGAATTTGTGCCCTTTTCCGGTGATTGACAGCTCGTACGCCACAGGACAGAGAGCATGGAGCCCTCCGCGATTATCGCTGATGTTCTGTCCGTTGCCAACACCTCGCGCCTTATCGTGCACCTTTTCCAGACTCAGATGCAGAGAAATCGGGCGAGGAGGCAACGGAAGCTCCGGGAGTACATGAACTCTAAGAGGGGCACAGACCTCTCGCAAAGCACGGGACCCCGGCCCCTAGACATCATGGTGGCAATGGGTCACGTTGATCCTGTGGAACGGCGATTCTGGGCAAGGGAAACAAGCACTGACTGGTGGGACCGCATAGTGCTGCAGGTCTGGGATGAATCCCAGTGGCTGCAAAACTTTCGGATGCGTAAGGTCACTTTCCTGGAACTTTGTGACTTGCTGTCCCCTGCCCTGAAGCGCCAGGACACCCGGATGCGAGCAGCCCTCACTATCCAGAAGCAAGTGGCCATAGCCCTGTGGAAGCTTGCTACTCCTGACAGCTACCGGTCAGTAGCGAACCAATTTGGAGTGGGCAAGTCTACCGTGAGGGTTGCTGTGATGCAGGTAGCCCATGCAATCGTTGACCTGCTGCTCTCAAAGGTAGTGACCCTTGGAGATGTGCAGGTGATCATAGATGGCTTCGCTGCGATGGGATTCCCAAACTGCGGTGGGGCCATAGATGGGACACACATCCCTATCCTGGGACCGGAGCACCAGGGCAGCCAGTACATTAACCGAAAGGGCTATTTTTCTATGGTGCTGCAAGCACTAGTGGATCACAAAGGACGTTTTACTAACATCAATGTTGGATGGCCAGGCAAGGTTCATGATGCTGTTTTTTTCAAAAACTCTGGTCTGTTTAGACGGCTGCAACAGGGGGTTTATTTTCCGGACCGCAAAATCACTGTTGGGGATGTGGAGATGCCTACAGTGATCCTAGGGGACCCTGCCTACCCGCTAATGCCATGGCTCATGAAGCCATACACGGGAGCCCTGGACACTGAAAAGGAGCTCTTCAATTACCAGCTGAGCAAGTGCAGAATGGTGGTGGAGTGTGCCTTTGGCCGTCTGAAGGGCAGATGGCGAAGCTTACTGACTCGCTCCGACCTCAGCCAAAAAAATATCCCCATTGTGCTTGCAGCGTGCTGTGTGCTCCACAATCTCTGTGAGAGCAAGGGGGAGACGTTTATGGTGGGCTGGGAGGTTGAGGCAAATCGCCTGGCAGCAGATTACGCTCAGCCGGACACCAGGGCGATTAGAAGATCACAGCGGGACGCGCTGCGCATCCGGGAAGCTTTGAAAGCTCGCTTCCAGACTGACCAGGGTAACCAGTGACTGTTACGCTTCTTTAAACAGATGCTGAACCTTCCCCCCGGTTGTTTACACAGTTTCCGTTGCCTATCCTTTCCCATTACCAACCCCCTTCCCCCCCTTCATTCAACGCTTTAAAAGTACAATAAAGGAAACATTGTTTATTTGAACCGTCTCCGGTACTGGTTTCTCGGTTACGGTTTTAACCATGGACGCATACCGCGGTTGGGGAGCGGGTGGAGTGTTGGAAAGTACACTTCCAAGCTTGGGGAATGACATGCTCCTGCTCCCAGAGCAGTCCTAAGTGCTGGACTGCTTGTTTAAAGGGAGCCATCAACCCCTCCTATTCGCAACTGTGTGTGGTGGCGTCTCTGTGACTTTTTGCCAGTGAATATCGGCTATGGATCCCCCGGTGCATGGATCTGTCATGCAGGCTATCACCGGCCGCTAAAGATCAGCAGCCACCCTCCCACACCAGACAGCGAACTCCCCCCACCCCCCGTAGAGAACATGAAAACCCCCACCCAGAATGACAAGTGTGCCTAGTGCATGCAATTTTTACTGTGCCTTTCAGTTGATCCTTTCCCCTGTCTGCACCCTGGGTCAGGCGCCAGTCGTCTGCACTTACAAACCCCGTTACCCACTAACCCGAAAAACAAATGGTCCTGTGAAAGACAGTCAGGGAAACAACAATGAACCAAAAAACCCTTTTTATTAAAGTGAGCATTGCTTGAACATGAAACCTGGGCAGGGAAGTGTTGAGGGGTGCGGCTGGAGAGAGGGAAAGGACCAATCTAAGGTTTTTGGAATGAGAGCCTTCTGCTACTGGAGCAGTCTGCAGGGGTGGAGTGAATATTTCCACGGACCCTGCCTCCCCTCGTCCTAGTGACTTTGGGTGAGTAAACAACTGGACTTGGTGGCGGGGGTGGGCGGTTAGAAAGAACATATAGAGGGGCTCTTTCCTCCTGTCTCCTGTCCTGGAGAATGTCCACCAGGCGCCGGAGCGTGTCAGTTTGCTCCCTCATTAGTCCCAGCAGCGTTTGAGTTGCCTGCTGGTCTTCCTGCCGCCACCTGTCCTCGCGCGCTTCAGCCCTCTGCTCCCGTTCCCTGGCTGCTCGCTCGGACTGTGAGACGTCCTCTCTCCACTGTGCCGCCTCCCTTCGGGGCCAGATCATCAATTCAGAGAACATGTCATCCCGGGTTCTCTTTTTGCGCCGCCTTATCTGCAATAGCCCATGGGAGGGAGAAACACGGGTAGGGCGGGAGACACTCGCAGCTGTGGGATGAGGGAAAGGGAGTGAATTCCTCAGAAAGATACTTTTTCCAGAACAATGCCCATACTCTTTCCCCATGAATAGGACCAAGCACAGTACCTATCACATGTTCACGTACTACAAGGTCAAATATTAGGCCTTAATGCTGAGTGTCTGGGGTCCCGGTGTACAGATCCCAGAAGCCTTGCCGAACACTGAAAATCAGCTCTCTGAAGACCATGGTAAGGTGATGAGTTTGGACTGCTGAGAGATTACTTCACAGCAGTGCTCTACTCCCATGTCTCAATCACTGTTCCTTGCTGCGGCCAGGAACTGCTGCTGGCCAAACCGCTCATCTACAGCGGCTCGCCTACCCTTCCCCCCCCTCCGCGTGGCCTCTCCCGGGAACCAAAAGTGCCCGCGAACCGCTCAGTATGAACGGCTCGCCTACCCTTCCCCCCCCCCTCCGCGTGGTCGCTCCCGGGAACCGAAAGTGCCAGCGAACCGCTCAGTATGAACGGCTCGCCTACCCTTCCCGCCCCCCCCTCCGCGTGGTCGCTCCCGGGAACCGAAAGTGCCAGCGAACTGCTCAGTATGAACGGCTCGCCTACCCTTCCCCCCCCTCCGCGTGGTCGCTCCCGGGAACCAAGATTGCCTGCGAACCGCTGTGTTTGAACGGCTCGCCTACCCTTCCCCCCGCTCCGCGTGGCCGCTTCCGGGAACCGAAAGTGCCCGTGAACCGCTCTGTATGAACGGCTCGCGTACCCTTTCCCCCGCCTCGCGTGGCCAGTCCCGGGAACTCTCCCTGCCCGCGCACCGCTAAGTTCGAATGGTTTGGCTCCCAACTCCCTCCCACCACGCGTTAACGGAAACTGCCTGGTGTCTTTTTTTAAAGGGAAAATGAAGCATTCCCTATACTAATGAAACCACTCATTCATACCAGGACACCATGACTGATATCACTCTGATGAGGATTACCAAGACAGAGAAATACTGCATGCTGCGTCAATGCCAGCAAACCCCGGGGCCGTATGCTGCAATGCTATGCAAGGCAATGATACCAGAGTACCTGCAGCTTGCATGGCGCGGGAAAGTATCCTACCATGGAGGAGACAATAAGGCCGCTCTCCCCGTGAACGTGATAAACAAGCTCTCACTGTACCTCCAGGAGAGCTTCGCGGAGCTCTCAGATGGGGATTACTCCTCTGTCCCCATACATATTGACAGACTTTTCGAATAGTTGCACGGGAAAGCGACTCCAAGCTGAAGCGCATAAGGCCAATTAAGCAACAGTAACACAGTGCTTACACACCATGCCTGTTGTATTCCAAATAAATGTCTAAAACACTGACCTGCTGATCCTTCGCCTGATTCCTGGTCAGGGACGCTGCCTTGGGAGGGTTCGTAGGGGAGCTCAGTCAGGGTGAGGAATAGTTCCTGGCTGTCGGGGAAATCAGCAGTGAGAGCGCTGTCGAGTGCCTCGTCCTCCTCCTCTCCTTCCTCATCTTCACCGTCCGTGAAAACCTCCGACGACGTGGCCGTAGATAAGACCCCTTCGTCGGAGTCCACGGACACTGGTGGGGTAGCTGTGGCAGCACCACCGAGCATGGCATGCAGTGCCTCGTAAAACCGGCAAGTGTGTGGCTGCGATCCGGAGCGTCCGTTGGACTCTTTGGTCTTCTGGTACGCCTGTCGCAGCTCCTTGATTTTCACGCGGCACTGCGTTGCATCCTGGCTGTATCCTCTCTCCGTCATAGCCTGGGATATTTTTTCATAAATTTTGGCATTCCGTCTTTTGGATCGGAGCTCGGCTAGGACGGATTCATCTCCCCACACAGCGATCAGATCCAAAACTTCCCGATCTGTCCATGCTGGAGCCCTCTTTCTATTCTGAGATTGCATGGAAACCTCTGCTGTAGAGCTCTGCATCGTTGCCAGTGCTGCTGAGCTCGCCACGATGTCCAAACAGGAAATGGGATTCAAAATGGCCAGACAGGAGAAGGGATTCAAATTTTCCCGGGGCTTTCTCTGAGTGGCAGGTCAGAGCATTCGAGTACAGATTACTGTCCTGAGCGTCCACTGAGTGGTGCACTGTGGGATAGCTCCCGGAGCTATTACCGTCGAATTCCGTCCACAGTTCCTCGAATTCGACATGGCCATGTCGAATTTAGCGCTACTCCCCTCGTCGGGGAGGAGTACAGAAATCGAATTAAAGAGCCCTTTATGTCGAAATAAACTGCTTCCTAATGTGGACGGGTGAAGGGTTAAATCGAGTTAACGCTGCTAAATTCGACATAAAGTCCTAGTGTAGACCTGGCCTAAGAACGCCTGGTGACTGCCCTGTTTGGAACAAGGATCACCATACCCATCTCAAACACACAGTTGATTCCCGAATGAGTATCCTTCAGCAATATCCAATTTTGTTGGACCATCAAAGGGAATTTTGCATTCACTAATATCTTATATTTACTATGCAAACAATCTGAAGTTGTAGAAGTGGATAAGTAAACAAATAGAGTTTTCTTAGAGTAATATAAATGACAGGAGCTTAAACAAGAATAAATTCAGTGTATGCCCCAGAATGCATTTGTGTAGCTCCAATTGACTTCAGTTGTAGCTGCTCATACACCGTTATTTTATTTTGCATTTATTTATATAATGCTACTGTAGGAAATTGTGCTAAGATTAGACTCTTACAGTGGGATTTCCAAAAGCACACTTAGCACAGTGGCAACCATAGTATATAATTGCATTTAATTGAAATGTAGGGCCGGCTACCTTCCTTTCACACAGGGTATATTGAGGTCCAAATGGAACCTTGTGACAGTGCAAAAATGTTTATTAAGTGCTACTATTCTGATTTGGTGGCATTTAAACACACTTAGCAGCAGTGTAAATACAGGTGCAGAAGACTGGTACATTTGTGACTTTATCTCCAGTTGTAGAACTAATGGTCCATGTGCAAATGGCAATGCAAGTACTGCAACCAAAGTGAATAAGATTTCTTTGCTAATACCAATAGATACTCAGCCCTAATGCCAAAACAGTGCTTGTGCTGGTAGAGCACCTTAGCCACGTTCTGTTTTCACAACATGCAATATTGATTTCTTAACAACTATTAATCATCCTAGTAAATTCTAATTTGGATAGCTTTCAACAAAAAAAATCTGTATTGCAAGTATATATGAGTAAGGCAGTGAGAAGATTCAAAAATATCTGGAAATATTCTCCAGGTTCCATGAGAAACAACTCAGTATTACATGCTGTTTAAAAAAAAACAAAACAGTCATCATAATGAGTGAAAGCCTCATTCATATTAGTACTGTTGATGAACTGAAATCAGTTTGTGTTTCCTGCAAAATTGTTAGAAGGTAGCAAAGGTTCACAACAAAGATAAGTGTCCTTTTACGATATATAATATATTACCAAACCAAATGCACTATCAAATAGATATTTGCACAATCGTGATTTAATATCCCTCAGCTTTAGCAAGTCACTAACAGCCTCTTATTCTGCCAGTGTAAAAAGAAATATGACTGCTTACTTCTTATAATCATAAATTTGAAGTTATGGTTCTAGATCCCCATCACTATCCTCTAAGTCGTCAGCATCCTCTTCCATTACATTTTCATAATTATTTTCGCAGAAGTGGAGGAAAATCTCAGTTAAAACAACTTGGGGGCATATTTTACTCTTGTTCTATCTATATGCAGATTTCCTGCTGACATCTATGGGACATTTATGTAGAGACAGGATTTTTAAACAAAGGGCTAATATAGATTTTAGTCCACAACAGCAGAGTCTAAATATGATAATCATCTAGTTGACAGTAATGATCTCACCGTGTACTGTTCAATCTTGTACTCCACCTACCTCTTTCATACTATATGGATTTCTACAAACTACTATTATCATTTATAATATTCAGGTACAGTATTATTTTTAGGTTTGTCTTGACAAGGGTTCATGGAAAATAGATCCTGTCAAACAAATGTGTTACATATTACAAGTTTGGTTGATACAGGTACTAGTGTTGATGTAATATACTTAGCCATCTGTAAGGTTTTTGATTTGGTACCTCACAACATTTTGATTAAAAAAGTAGAACTATATAAAATTAACATGGCACACATTAAATGGATTAAAAGCTGGGCAACAAACGTTTTGCACTCTAACATAGCTAAGTGAAAATGTATACATCTAGGAACAAATAAATACTAGACAATGGAGGACTCTATCCTGGGAAGCAGTGACTGAAAAAGATTTGGGAGGGTGGAGAATAATCAGCTGAACATGAGCTCCCTGTGCAACGCTGTCTCCTAAAGGGCTAATACAATTTGTGAATTCATTAACAGGAGAATCTTGTGCAGGAGTTATAGAGAGTTTCTTGCCTTTATATTTTACACTGGTGTGACTGATGCTGGAATACTGTGTCCAATTTTGGTGTTCATAATTCAAGAAGGATGTTGATAAATTGGAGAGGGTTCAGAGAAGAGTCACGAGAATGATTAAAGGATTAGAAAAAATGCCCTGTAGTGGTAGACTCCAAGAGCTTAATCTATTGAATTTAACAAAGGGAAGGTGAAGGGGTGACTTGATTAGAGTCTATAAGTATCTACATAGGGAACAAATATTTGATAATAGTCTCCTGAGTTTAGCAGAGAAAGGTCTAACACAATTCAATGGCTAGAAGTTGAAGCTAGACAAATTCTGTTTGGAAATAAGGTGTAAATATTTAACAGTGAGGGTAATGAACCATTGGAACAATTTATCAAGGGTTGGGGTGGATCACTGGCAAATTGTATATCAAGATTGGATGTTTCTCTAAAAGATATGCTCTAGGAATTATTTTAGGAAAGTTCTATGGCCTGTGTTATACAGGTATTCATGCCAGATTATCACAATGGTGTCTTTTGGCCTGAAAATCTATGAATCAATTAATCTCCAAAATAACTAGGAGTCTGAAAAGACTGTTTCTTATGGTGATCAAAGGGACTCTCTTTACAGGTTGTGGATAACTTCTGTGCAAATTAAACAATTCAGCAAAGCACTGAAGTATGTGCTTAAATTCATCCCAGTTCAACAAAGCACTTAAACTTGGGTTTGGGTTTATCCTAATTCAGCAAAGTATTTAAGCATGTACTGAAATCCCATTGATGTCACTGGGATTTAAGCACATTCTTAACATTAAGTGTAATCTTAAATCCCATTGATGAATGTGAGATTCATGCACATGCTTAATTTAAAGCCAATGCTTAAGTGCTTTGCTGAATTGGAATGAACATAAATGTGCTTTGGTGCTTGTTGAATCGGGGCCAAAATGTGTACCGGATGCTAATAGAATGCTATGATATTTGCATTATTTCTCTATCCGAAAGAAGATTACACTACAAAATAAACAACATCATCCCTCTGATACAACGCACTTCAGATTTAAAATGAAAGAAAGCTAAATTAGAAAAAGAAAAGTTCATCTGTGAACAAATGTGAATTTTTATAAAAAGTACCATATTAGTAAAGGGTAAATCATATGCTAGACCTCAATCCTGCAGCCTAATCTTCATGATTGAATCCTTGCACCCATGCAGAGTCTTGTTGATGGAGGCGGGGCTCTGACATGGTCCAAGAATCCATTCATACAGATCCTGTTGTAGGGAAGAACCTTGAAATGATTGCCTCAGATACACAGTTAATGTTAGTCTGATCTTTAACTGTCTTGTTTAATTTGACCATTAAAATGACTAACTCATTTAACAAATTTCACCTTAGTTTGGTTGAATTGTCCTTACTCCACTTTGGCTTTTTCACTACAGCTGATTAATTTACATGTTTTTTTCCACAAAAAATAGCTTTTTTGACCTAAGCAAAAAAAAAAAAAAAATCCCAACAAGAAAAGAACAGAAGCTGAAAACTGAATTACTTTGGTAGTCGTTTTCAGTTTTTGATTAATTTTTTTTTATAAATATGTTAGGTTTTGTTAGACAACAAGAAGAAATGAACTATAAAGGCTCTTTAATACACCTCCACCCAAAAAAGTGTTGTTGTTGTTTGGAAACCCAAAATATGTAGTAAATTCTGGGAATTTTTTTTTAAAAAAATTTCCGCCACAAAAAAATTGGCAATTTTTAATCAGCTTTTCTTTTTATATATGGAACCGCAGATCCTTATAGCAGGTAGGGATGGTAAAGACCTTTTAGACTGTCAGTCCATCTTTTTGCAAAACAAGATAATTCCCCACTGCACATTTTCTAGTGTTTTGTACAATATATTATACAAAAAAAATCCCAAACAGTTGGACTTCTACCATTTCCTTGCTTATTTTTCTTGCCGGCAGGATATTCTTCCACAAAATTTTTCCATCTTTTAGTTACATACCATTGGTCCTACATAAACCTCTATCACAGTCAATAATTCCTCTCCCCACTATCCCAAAGTACTGTGTGTGCATGCATACTGTGTGCTATCACGTACACATTGCAATTACCTGAAAAGTATTGTAGGTTTGTACTGTGAGGGCTAACCAGACCAGTGTGTGCCTATAATGCCTGTTGTTCCCCTTCATGCTAGTACTGAAGTGGATTGAATAACAGAAGAGATACATATATGAGAGCACGTGTGTGTGTGTGTGCGCGCACGCGCACATGCATTCATGTGCATATACATATACAGAAGAACCACAATTTTACGAATACCAGTCATACAATGACTGGTTATACCTAACCACTTTTCCCAATGCGGGGAAACGATCTCATAACCAGAAGTGATGTAGATAAAGAACAAGTCAACATCCCTTCACATTTTGATGCTTCAGTGCGTTGAAAATTGTTTTGTAGTGGTTTAACAGACAAGAAGAAAGTGATGCAGTGCACCACACTGCAACTTATGTACCACATTTACCATAATTTTGAGATGTTAAATTTTATGAAACTTTCCATTTCATGAACTCCTCAATCCTGAATTAGTTTAAAAAACTCTTCCTGACCCCAACTTTTCCCTTGGTATTCTAAAGAAATGATCAATATTTGTTTATTATTGTTTTTATTTAACTTTCAACAAGTAGATTAATAGATTGGTGACCAGTTTGAGCAGAAAAAGGAAGTCTCTCTTCTTTTCAGATTTATGAGTAATGTATGCAGTTTTTATTATTGACTGCTCATTCCTGTCATATAAAATCATTCTCACATTCCAAAGGCAAAGACAAGAAGGTGAGTTGTTTCCTATAACCAGTAAAAACTATAAGTAGAACAGTTGGAAAAGCATGCAGCATACTCCTAAATCCTTGTCTTTAACTTGTCAAGAATTTTGAAAATACAATTTATAGAATTGTTCTGAGGTGGTTTATATTAAATGTAATGATTAAGACAGTTAATTGCGTTAAATTAAATGTAGAGAGATTTTGTGGATGGAAGTGCAGAAAATTAAACCTAAGCTTTCCTATTGTTTTTTATATCTAACTTTAAGTTAGCTGGCAGAAAGTTTGAAACTTCCAAAGTCCTTTTGTATTGTGCAGGGTTGGGGTTTTTGGATTTTTTGTTTTTGTTTTTTGTTTTGTATTTTTAAAGCTAGATGTTACAAAACAATTTAGCCAGCAACTACAGTGTCACAAGTGACAATGATAAATGAGAGTGAATGGCTAAAGACATTAATCTGCAACAAGATTAGAACACATCCTTACGTAAATGCAACTAAATCAGCTATGTAGTGCATAATTAACTTACATATATATTAGTCTAAGTACAATATTACTCTTCATATATGTAATGTATTGTTATCTCCATATGAAATTTGTTATGTACTAAGTAAAGATTAACAGTTTATCATAGTACTTCATTCATATTATTATAATGTGTGATGTACGTTCCTCTTCTTAATGTTATTCTTAGTAATTCTTGAAGGAAATGTGAAGTATGTCCTTCCATATATGGCATGTATGGTTGTTTTTTTCAAATATATAAAAAGAAAAGTGTGTGGAATTGTATTAAACAATATCGTATATCAAGGTCAGGAATATTGTGGTCGAGCAGGGGATTTGGTCTTGAGTCTCACTGAGCTGTAGGTAAGAAGAGGCTCAGATAATAGAGAAAAAAATGGCCTTGAAGAAGAAGGCAGAGATTGTGGGAGAAAATATGAGTGGAAATGGAGGTGAAGTAGAGAAATTAAGGCCAAGGCAACATGTTTATAGAAAAGAGCATGGTGTTCAGAAAGTGAACTAGCCATGATGAAGTAGAAGATGAGAAATCAAACTGAAAGAGACAGACTGGCCAGAAAAAGAGAGAGAGAGAATCTTGCGATTTTGCATATAGAGAAAGGGGTCAAAAAGACGAACATTGAGCTCTGAGATCTGAAATGGGCATGCCTGTGCCCTCAAAAAAAAAAAAAAAAAAAAAAAGATATCATAGATGAGAGCATCTAAAACAGAACTTTTGGAACGGTGGATGGGTTTGCAATAAAGAGAGAAAGATAGACATGGGAACCAGGACACAGAGAAAAGTTATTCAAGAAAGAAAGAGAGAGAGAGAGAGAGAGAGAGAGAGATTTAGCCATGGGTGATTTTTCATGTGTGAGGATTTTTTCATGTCACAAAATGTATAATATGTACTGTTTTAAACTATATGTATTATTGATTTTTTTATTAATACTACTTGGGTGGGGGGATAAACATACCTTATTGTCTCAAAATCTCCAAGGGCCTAGAATTTGTTGACATTTGCATTATTTACATGGCTAAGGGGTTCACATTCTAACTGACATTCCAGCGGTACAAAAATATTCTTCATATCTCCAGATCTGCATGTTTTCTACATTTTTTTATGGCAAAATCCCAAAAGGAACATGATTTAAGTTAAAGTAGGCAGATTTAGCCAAGAAACAGTTAGTCGTATGCTACCATCTGAACCAGGTGGATCTAGAGGCAAATTACTGAACATAATTTATTCCAGGCCCTTGTTGGAACAATTTGTGCTCAGGAGACTCTGCAGACTCTTAGTCATTAGAGTGCTGCCTTGCTATATGTGATTTTACAGCTCCTTTAGTTAAACTAGAGATCCACATGCAAAATTTAGCACATCCTTTGTATTGGTGACAATTCCTGGAGGACTTACGGTCCATAAAACCAATAATGGGTTACAATTATAGATAGATATATAGCTATAGATATGATTCTAATTGTGACAAAGATGCATTATTTTAAATGTTGTATTAAATAAAACTTCTCCCATTTCCCTCCTTCTAGCTGTCTGTATGTTCTAAACTTACACTTTTTTGTAACAAAATTATGACATAAAATCATGACTTAAAATATGACTTAAAATATGACTAAATGACTAAAACTAAATGACTAATGACTAAAAAATCATAAAATATGACTTAAAAATCAGGTATTAATAATCATTGTGTGACATGCCTTTCACTTCACTCAGAATTATGCCGCATGCACAAAAGTGCTGCCGCTTCTAATGCAAAATGCTTCGGTTCATAGTGGTCAGATATGTTGTAATTCTGTGCTTTGCATACATTGCCACTATATGGCATAAGAAAAATATGAGGAAGGATATATTTCTTTCTCACACATATTCTCTAACTCTTGGACTCTTAAAGTTTCAACCAAAGATTACTCGAACGAATGTAACGCCAATTTCAATTGTTATGCTAAACAATGTTACATTGACTTAAAAAATATCTAGAGACCACTTTAAAAAGGGTAGCTGGAATGAAGTGCATAATAGAGTCAAAATAAGGTAAATATAGGCCAATCTATGTGAATATAATAATAATAATAATAATAATATAAATAGGTTAAGCACTGTATATTTGCCAGGCACCATAAGAGTATGATATCATGAAATATGTTTTATGGAAACTCCATAGAGAAGTTTGAGCTGAGTTTTCTGGTTGAATCCCTCCAATATATCTGAAGAATACAGCATATCCTCCCCAAAATGACAACACTTCTTGGGTACAAAATTAATTTTAATCAGTTAAGAAAAGGTCATACTCTTCTTTTGCATCTGAGCATCCCCCACCACAGCTACTACCATCATCATGTGTGTGGAGAGGACAGGAGAGTGGGCAGAGCCAACTGATCAGGATATGCAAGAGAATGAAGACACAGATACATGGGTGGAATCAAGGCAGCAGGCTCAAACTTTATTAACTTTAATCACACTAAAAATGGAAGACCCTCCCCTGTAATGTATATGTTATTTGGCTTCAGTGTGAGGTTAATTGGCCTTAAGCCATACAATCACAACACATGAGAGTTGGCATTCTTAACTAAATCTCCCTATCTAACTGAAGACAGGAGTCAGCCCTAATGTTGAATCCTTCTAATTTTCCCCACAAGAGGGGTTGAGGGTGTAGATTAGCAGTGCCTCAGTCAGTGAAAAATGTAAGATCTCCCTGTGCTCCACAAGCTAATGGGGTCCATGCCAGCCAACACATGGGTCTTGTGCAGGTTTACCCCAGGAACTGGCCATCTAAAACTTCTTTCCATCACTACCACAAGTTGCAATAATTATTATTCAATGTATATTACCCCTTACTAACTTATTCATTTATCATTACTATCCCTTATCCTCATCATCCTAACCAACCAGGCCTCTGAGAAGAAAGAGAAAAAGCCAATCAGACATCTTGCCATTCTTGGCTAGAGGGAAACCTCATTCCTGGTCAGACCCAAAGTATGCTTTTAAGACCAGCTCTGATGCCCACGGCAGCATTTGGGCACCTAATGCAGGCCCAGGAGAGTTTTAACTGATGGAGAGGACTCAGAGGGAGCTCGTGAGGTCCCTCTCCTCCTGTGAACCAGCTTAATATGTGGCTGAAAGAGATGGAGACTCTCCCCTTCAGCCTTTCCCCCTCCCACAGGCAAGCTCCATGTGAGTTCTAGGCAGGAAGTGGAAGTGGCTCAGGCTCCTAGAACACCAAAGGCACATCATCCCATCTAACAAAGCCCATCTCCTTGCAGGACCAGTAGACCTCCACCTTTACTAAGATGGGGTAGGGGCGAGATGGGAGGCATCCTCACCTAATAAACCGCAATGCAGAGGGAATCTTCAGGCAAATTAATATATTGTGTAATGCTCCCAATGGTGACACACAAGCTTGAGTACCAACCTCGGGGGAGACTGTTAAAAACCAGACACAAAACCCTAATTCGTTGAGAGTTCAGATTTCAGCAACTAACTGCTCCAAGTGCAAACCCCTCAGGCACTTACAATCCCCTTGGGTACTCTAGTCAGTCTTGCCACCCATATGAGTGTATCTCTGTGGTAGATGTCTTGTTACACTAAGAATCACAGCAATATTCAGGTTACTCCTGATCCCAAAGGGCCAGTCACATACCCCAGGTCAGGGGCGCTTTTGGTCTCACACCAAAGACAATGACAACACTTGTAGCCAATTCTATAGTAAACTATATTAAGATTTTATAAATAGGAAATTAGAGTTATTACAGGATTAAGACAAGCAAACAGACTCACAAATGAGTTAGTCCTAAATTTTCAAAAGGTAATATAGACTTATGCAAGCTGCATATGACTTTTAGGGCTAACCCATGGTAAGCAGCTGGGGATCTCTTGCTTAAGCCAAGAAACACCTGGTCCCCCCAGAATCCAAGTAACATAGAGATCCTTAGTTCCTTTGGTTTGGGGTTTCTATCCCTTTCCTTCCATGTGCTTTGAACTGCAAACTCAGCTAATGGGAGGAGCCAACTTGCATGACTTATTTTCATGGGGAGCAGAACAACAATAAGAAGTCTTTAGTCATTTTGTTGGTGGTTTCTCAATCCAGATGTAGGGAGTTTCCAGTTGTGAGATACACCCAACACCCATCTGGTATTCATTAGTCTCCTTTTTCAGGAGGGGCACAACAATTTCTGTAGAAGGGCAGCTTTGCGTGATAATGAATGTCCCTGTCCTGTGTGGTGAGTCACAGAGCCTCACAATACAACCGCTCAATTATTCCATTACAGTATGGAACACAGATATTACAAGTAAGATTAATGCAGGCAGCAACTCACAGACATTTGATAGAGTCCAAACAGTAAACACTTTCTTATAATTCAAGTACCTGTTTTATCAATATTAACCCACACCTGAGCTGGACAGATTCCAGCTATATATTTGTTAGTGTTCAGCTGAGGCAATGGTGACTTTGGCATAAGCTGGAAGCTGCTCTGCCAGCATCAGATCCTGCTGTAGCCCATGATTCCTATTTGTTGGTTGTGTAACACTATAAAATTTGTCCTTAGACTTAGAAATTGTTCCTGCTCCCACTGTATCAATGGGAGTTTTACTATTGATTTTACAGGTAACAGAATCATTACTTTTCTGTTCTATCATTTCTGCAGTTTTAAATACAAATGTTATGAGAGAGAGAGAGAGAGAGAAATACCACAAGTGTTTTAAGTGTTTGAAAGTAATAAGCTATTTTAAACCTCTAAGGGAGGAGGTGGAGAGAGTATTTCCAGGACAAGTTTCCTAGGTCCAGGTGATTATGATATATGTTCAAAAAGTAGCTTTCTCAGACTCCAGTTATGTATCTTTGAAGAATGTACACTCATTTTTTTAAGGGAAAAAATAAACTTAACAATGGGGGTCTAATGAGAAAAATAATTTTCTAAAAGCAAGTGTGATCATTTTTGAAGTTATTAGATTAATAAGTACAGCCTTCATCAAATGACATTTCCCATCTTAGGGGGGTTATTGACATTTTGATACGAGACAGAGAGACCTTTAATGAGAACTCAATCAAAGGTAATATTTAGATAATGATACATGAATTCACAAATGCTACTCAAATAAAATGCTGTAGTCCAGTTTGGCCTCTGCCTTATGGGAAACTGCACAGGTTACCAGATGAACAAGATCAGTGAATGTCTACTAATAACCTCTCACTTTACTGTCTAATTATGTCTGGCTAATTGTATGAGATAATGTTTGAAGCTGAATCTTACAATGTAACTTAATCCATCACCCAGACAAATCCCATCGAAGAGATGCATACCACTTCAGATATTAAAAATTGCTACTCATGTTGAATGTACAGTATTTTCAATGTTTGATTCTATGATAGTGGTCCCTACGTTCCTCTCCCATGCAAAAGTGTGTTGGGAAACAAATGAATGTAGAAGCTAAGTCAGATCCTCGTCTATGACTTAAGTGCATAGAACACAAGGCGGTGGTGGGTGCTTAAAGCTCACATTTGGAGTTACCTGATTTGCTGCTCTGTGCAGGGCAGTCCCCCACATGCAATGAGGGCTACTGTTTCTTACAATAGGTTGCAAAGGCTACAGAGGGCCACAAATGCATTTGCCTTTTCCTCTGACCACACCTTCAGCAGAAAGTAACAAAGGCAAATTATTCCGTTTCCGCTCTGCGTTACCAGAAGATACTTTTGCTGCAGTGATCCTCCCTGGGCTGTTTAAGCTTGTTTTAGGGCCAGATTTACATTGGGGAGGTAATATAAAATTGTCTCACTGCTCTAAAGGACCTGGCCTCCTGGTGCCATGGGAACCCTAGAGCTGCATCATGGGTAAGGTGATAGAGTGGAAGGATTATGTGACAATGGGAAACAGGTTTGGATTCCTTATCTGTTCAGTTTTAGACATTGTAGTGTTCAGGGGGTTTTAAATAGTAATTATACCTAGCCCTTACTCATCCATAGGTCTCAAAGCACTTTACACAGGAGAGAAAGATCAGTATACCCATTTCACTGAGAGTTTAAGTGACTTTCCCAAGGTCATCTAGCAAGCCAGTGTAAGAGCTGGGAATAGAACCCAGGTTTTTTATGTCCTAGTTCAGTGTTTTTTCCACTAGATAATACTGGCTCCCCTTTCAACGGATAGGGTTCTTCCAATATTTGTAAAATTGAATTAATAAGCTTTACCTTCCTTTGCAAAACACTTTGAAATCTTTGAAATTAAAAGCTCTATATCAAAGCCAAATATTATGCAATGGTGTTCTTGTGCCTTCTATGTGTATAGACCTGCTGTACTAAGCATCTAATTAAAACCTTCCTTTCTTACCACTGTGTGGGTTTTATCTTTTATATAGCTTGATAGTATATATCTTTGTAATTCCTTTTCTTTTCCCTCATCACACACCCCTGCCAAAGAAAAGGAAAAAATAAAACTACAAAAGACACTTCTCACCAAGTTCCTCAAAAGAAGTTTGGGGTTTCTAGGCTAAGCCATTTTGGGGAGATGGTGAGGAGAAAATGTAAGTGAACTGTAGGTAAAATTTGAAAACACCATGGCCAAAATTTTCCTAACTGCATACTCAGCTTGTTTTTTTATGGAGATGCTGAGTGCCTGTAATTCTCAATGATTTCAGGCAATTTCGATTTATGTTGCTAACTTTAGACAGCCACATTTGAAAAGTTTGTCCCTTAACTTTAAACCCCCCTTTTCTCACTTTTACTAAACTTCTAAGTAAAAATTCTGTGTGAGATGGAACATTTCAGGGAGGTCATTTTCTTTTTTGTGGAAGTTATGGATGAGGTTTTAAAACTAGGTTTACAGTGAGAAGTGAGATTAATTTGTAAGCATGGAGCAGCAGTTTTACTCCTGATGATTTAACTACGGAGGACCAATTTTCAATGACATGTTGATAACAGGGAGAATAATTTGGGTAATGATTTGGAACCCTGGTGAAAATAGTTTCATAACGATAGCTACCTTACCTTGATTCATGTTGTAACTGATTAAATGTATGCACCTCATGCCTCTTGATTCAGAGTTACATTCATGCTACTAGTTATCCCTTTAAAAGAAAGAAAAATAAAAACCTGCACTCATGAATAATAAAAATAAATCTCTTTCCCACTCCCACAGCAAGAGGTTATAAGTGCTACCACCTGGCATCTTACTGAAACATCATAATAAGCATCTTTTCTTACAATATTTCTGTGAGATGGTACATGGGAAGAATTAGTAAATTTCCACTCTTAGAGCCAAATTAGAATAGAAGCTCATTCCTTTTGCAGACAAAAATCAATGGGAGATTTGCCAGAGCAAGGCTTAGAGGATTGCTTTCTAAAATGCAATCTACAAACCTCCCCTTGTCTTTCTTTTTTCTTTTTAACTGCTCCCTGTCAGTTTTTGCTTTTTTGTTGTTGTTGCTGTTGTTTGGAGAATGAATCTGCTCAAATGCACATTTAAAATCCATGAGTGCAACCTCTCCCTCTCTTATTCTGTTTGTTTCCCCATTCTGTCTACTCTTTCATTCGCTCATTCCCTCTATTTCCTTCCTCTTCATTCATTTCATATCCTACATTCATTCTGACCTCATCTTCACTACTCTCTCTCTCTCTCTCTCTCCTTTTTTTATCTTTCTTTTGCTTAGTATTTAACATTGGGTTGGTCTATGCACAGAAGTTGTACCTATGTAACTAAATCATTTTCTAAATTGATTTAACAAAATCAGGTCCACTGCTTCATATGGACACTCTGCTCAGTTTAAAAGTGGTTAAAATAGTTTTTAGCATAAACAAATTAAGCAACATCAATTTTAGCCACTCTTAACCCCCTTTAAAAGTGCCCACACAAGCAAGGTGTACTAATTTTAATTAAACCAATTTAGTTAAATCAGTGCAATTTATATATGTAGACCTCACCTTAACCTCCTTCTTCCTTTAACTGCCCTATTCTTCCTCTCCATGTCCTACTCTATATCTCTCTTATTTTCACACTAATCCAGTGCCTTGTCCTGTGGAGCGGGCTGCTTCTGGATTATACTCTGGAAGCTCCTTTTACAGCCCGTTTTTTGTGGGGGTGAATTCTTATCTGTTTGTTACGATTGTTTATTCCAAATGGGTAGAACGATATTGAAAGTTGCTGTGAGTTAGCCAGGGTGGCTGTATGGTAGGATTACAGGCACATTCAATTGGAGCTTAAGCAGCTTCTGTGGCTTGCTTAATAAGTGTCCTATCAGATGGAATATGTAAAGCTGTGACCTCTGTTCATATCTTTACACAGCACTGTTCTTTTGTCCCAGAACTGAGGTGCAAAGTGCATTTTTAGAGCATGATGCAATCATCAGTTAGTTAGTTTACACCCCAGCCTTTCTCAAAACTAGCAGTGCTTGCTTATCACCCAGCAGTGGAAATCTGTGCGAGCCAATTCTCAGAGAATAAGAAAAGATTGCTTAACAAATAACGGATGTTCTTCCAGTGGATTCCCTCCACAAATCCACACCAATTTGCCCTTTTCTTCGCAGAAAAAAACAAATTGTATCACTCTAAGGAATAGAATTCTCTGTTTTGATATTGTCAAATGCAATTGCATACATCCAGGAACAAATAATGTAAATTATACTTGCAGGACAGAGACCTGTATCCCCCAAAGAAGTGACTCTGAAAAAGACATGGGGACCATGGTGGATGACCATCTGAATACGAGCTCTGAGTCTGCTGCTGTTTTTAAGAAGGTTGACGTGATCCATGGGTTTAAAAACAGGAATATTGAGTAGGTGTTAGAATACTGTGGCCAGTTCTGGTGTCCACATTTCAAAAAGGATCTTGAAAAATTGGAAATGGTTCAGAAAAGATCTACAGGAATGCTTCAAGGTCTGACAAACCTGTTTTACAGTGAGAGCCTTCAGAATCTCAATCTAATTAGTTTATTGAAGAGACCATAAAGAGGTGACTTAATCAGTCTATAAGTACCTACTCAGGGAGAAGATTTCTGATAGTGGATATGACTCTGGCAGACCAGGTTCCAGCTCATGTCAAGGTCATTGGTCCTTGCTGAACACTGAGAAATTCATAGCTGGAAAACAGTGTGGTTCGCCTGTGTGTTAGTATTTTTAAAATAGATGTTAGAGTTATAAGAATATGTTTAGACTTTATGAAGTGCTTGTAGGATGCTGCATGCATTAATCTTACTTATATCTGTATCCCATGTTATAAGGTTATATTCAAGTGTTTATTCTGTGACTATAAAAGTGTTTGCTAAAACAGTAACACCCACAGTCTGGGGAGAAGCATTACCAAGGGTGAAATACTAGTTTACCACAAGTGATGTCATCTCTTCACCAACAAAAGAAGGCCTGTAGACACCACACAAGTGATTGTAGAACACCAGTGGGCAAAAGATTTTGCTGATTGCTTACCCCACACCCATGAAAAGGATATGTGCACAAGCCCTCATCCCATCACAGCTTAAACACTGGGGGAAGGGCATAAAAATCCCTGTCAGTGTGGAATTATCACTATGCTGCTTGGAATTTGGAGAAGGCAATATTTCTAAGCATAAACAAGGGATCCCCAAGCTGCTTGGCTTGGATTAGCCATAAAGGAGATATAGATCTTGCATATTATAGCAGTTAGTATTACCTTTTGGAACCTAAGACTGTATCTCATTTGTGTGTTTATGTTTACCTGCTTTAACCTTGTAAACGACGCTTATGTCTTTTTCTTAATCAATACATCTTTAATTAGTATTATAGGATTCGGAACAAGCGTTGTCTTTGGTTTGAGATCTAAGGTACAATTGACCCAGGGTAAGTGACTGGGCATTTGGGACTGGCAGTAACCTGAATATTGTTATGATTTGTGGTGTAAGGGACTATCTGTCATAAAGGGAAGCTTACCTGGGTGGCAAGATAGACCAGACTTCCCAAGGGGACGGTCTGTGACTCCGTGTTAAGGGTGTTGTACTGCTTTAGGAGTTCACACTTGTTACTTGGTTGGTGAAATCTAGTTATAGAATATACAGCCAGTTTGGGATTTGTGCCCCGTTCCTCGAGAGTCTGCCCTGAGGTTGGTACTCACGTTTGTGAGCTACTCTGAACAGCTTGATATTTGTGTAATATTAGTGGGATTCACATAAACAGGTCAGTTGGATTTATAGATCATAACCCAACACAGTTAAAAGTTTAAATGTGATATTGAGAGTTTTAAAGATTAGTCACAATGAGTGAACCATAGTCATATGATAGTCTTGACACAACAGATGTTAAACATTTATGGAAGGAGAGGGGGATATCCTTTAAAAGAAAAACCACAGATCAAGAATGGAGAGCTTTGCTCATAAGTGTGGACCAGGCATCTGAGCACCCCGCTGACACAGGGAACTGCAAGGGAACTGGCCCGATGAGAGCACCTGGCAGTCCAGGAAGAATGTGAGCATGAATGAGAGTGAGAATGTAAGACTGATGGCAGAACTTCGGATCAGGGAGACCAAAGAAATCGAGGAGGCAGAGGAAAGAGCCACCGAAGATTCATGGAAAGACTAGAAGCTGAGGAGAGGGCACACCAGAATCAGAAGCTCACGCATTGCAGCAAAAAGTACTGGAGTACCAAAAGAAATGTCTCCAGCCAGTAGGGTGACCAGACAGCAAATGTGAAAAATTGGGACGGGGTGGAGGAGTAATAGAGCCTATATGAGAAAAAGACCCAAAAATCAGGACTATCCCTATAAAATCAGGACATCTGGTCACCCAACCAGCCAGTGAGTACCCCCCCCCCCCGCCACACACACACAGCACAAGGGCATGGGAGAAGGGCTGCCCAATTTATAAAGAGACTGTATAGAAGAATTCCTGCCCACCTTCAAAAGAGTGTGTGGGATCCACAAGATCCTAGAGGATAAGTGTATGCCTATCCTCCTGACCAGATTACCCAGGAAGGCAAGACAAGTTTTTAAGGATATGGAGGAGGGTAATGCTCTGGTGTATAAGAAATGTAAAGAAAATGTATTGGAAAGGTTTAGGATTACTCATGCGTGCTATCAATTGACTTATAGAAATCTTAAAATGTTTGGCAGTATCACACATGTTGAATATGTGCATACATTTTATGAGAAAATGGATAATGGGGTCTGAAGGTGATTATGAAAACTCTTTGATCTGATCGCCCAGGAGCAATTGTTATGGGTAGTTACAGATGAGGTGAAGTCACAAAATCTTCCACCATTTTGGAAGCCATGGAAATTACTGATGAACATGTTGAATCAAGGGCTCATGGAGGGCGGAAATCCCCCTGTCACTAAGGTTAAGAGGGAGGAGAGGGCTGAAAATAAACCTAACTCCAACTTTGATTAAAACCCCTTGGGTGCTGAGGTTTTAAAAACTCCTTCTCTAAGGGAAGGCAGGTAGTCTGCCATCACTAGGGGGTGCCCAACCAACAGCTCTTTAAAATTAAACACTGGCATATCAAGATCCACTGGCTGCATGTTGAAGCTAGACAAATTCACATGGAAAATATGGCACAAATATTAACTGTGAAAGTAATTAATCAGTGGGACAAATTACCCGGGGATATGGTAAATTCTCTAATGCTTCAAATCTTTAAATCAAGATTGGATACCTTTCTAAAATATATGCTGTAGTTTAGCTAAAAGTTATAGGCCTGATGCAGGAATCAAATGGTGACATTTTATGGCCTGTATTATGCAGGAGGTCAGATGATTATAATGGTCCCTTATGGCCTTAAAATGTATTGATGCAATCTTAGTTTCAATAAAGTCAATAGGAGCTTTGCTGATTATTTTAATTGAGTCAGGTTTTCCTCCTCTGAAGCTATGAGAGGGGAAAAGAAATGAGGTGGTTGGGAGTCATGCACATTTATAGCCTTCCATGGCTGTATGGCTCATGGCTTCACTTTACTGCTAGTAAAATATTCCAGGCTTATGGCCAGATGCATGTGCATCCCAAAGGGGGAGAAGTCCTCTGGAAGCAATACAGCTGAAGAATATCAGTTACTTGTTAAGTAACACTTTCTTCACATACATAAAATGATGAGATCCATTTTTATCTGCAACCATTCGCCCTTGGGAGAAGATTTTATGAAAATTAAATTGTGGGAAAAGTGCATTATGCAAGTCTTCCATTTCTTACAAAGCTAAAACATACAGCAGTTTGATATTTAAAGCAGCAGACCAGCTTGATTTGAACCCCATTATGGGCTTCTGCATTGCATGGTTCTTACATTTGCGATGAATGATTGAAGCAGATACACTTTAAACTAAAAAACCTTTAATTAAAACAACATATTCCTCTTCAAATGTCTTTTTAGTCACATTATCTCTTCTGATTTCTTTCCTCTCTTTTTAGTTCCTTTCCCCCTTTCTATTTGTACTCTCTTTGGAAGTAATTGGAGTATAGGCGTGTGTTATGTAGAGCTTCATTTAAGATACTGCAAGAATGCTGGCTTTAAACGTATCTGATGAATCAAATGGCATTTTAGAAGGAGGGACTGAAGGCAAGAATACTTTTTAAGTTCAGAGAAAAAGAATAAATTGAAAATGTTGCAGAAAAAAGAGCATGTACATATGTGGAATTCAATTAGAAACAACATGGAAGAATTGTGAGCAGGTCTGCCTCACCCTTGGCTCGCTGCTCACACTGTGTGGATCCTTTCATTTGTGCACCATATCTCTTTAACTATATTTGAAGTTAAACAGCATGTGTTTTTTCTTTTTTCTCTTCATATTGCCTCTTTTCTGTCAAACAGAATGACAGCTTCTACAATTGCCTTGTTTCACAGAATATGAATATTCCAGTGATTATTTTGATGGCTATGCTCATTGAGTTTTAACGTATCTGTTTATTAATAGCCCTGTTCTGTTAATTTACGGTCTGCTACTATGAAGTACTGATTCTCTTAAATACAGTGTGTGT
Source organism: Chelydra serpentina (assembly GCA_037349315.1). Taxonomy (NCBI): domain Eukaryota; kingdom Metazoa; phylum Chordata; order Testudines; family Chelydridae; genus Chelydra; species Chelydra serpentina. The sequence continues at coordinate 28,368,994 of JBAIAC010000048.1, forward strand.
GTGTGTGTGTGTGTGTGTGTGTGTGTGTGTGTGTGTGTATGTATATGTATATGTGTGTATATATATATATATATATATATATATGTGTGTATATGTATATATGTGTGTATATGTATATGTATATGTGTATATGTATATATATACTGTATTTATATAAGATATATATATTAATTTAGCTTTTTTGTGGGTTTTCTAACATAAAAACACAAGGAAGATATCACAGATTTGGTACTTGTGTAATTAGAAGTGGCTTGGGCAAAACAATCTCCAGGTTTGTCTACCTAAAGACCACACTGGCAACTTGCTGGGAGACCTGGGCTGCACTTAATTTACATAACATTAATTAGAATGCAGCCACTCTTATACTTAATATGAAATTGCTGCTGGGGAGACTCTTATGTTCCAGCATATGTAATGCAGCATGGCTGTTCTAATCAAGCTGGGGCATCGCATACTGGGACATGTAGGGCCTCATTCTCCATTACTTTCTACCTTTTGTAGTCATCACACCTGTGCAAAGTGAGTGTAAATCTCATTTGGTAACATTTTATGACCACTTTCCACAGGTGTAAAAGATGACTACCTGGGGCAAAAGAGGCAAAAGAGAATCAGCACTATGGTCCCTGCAGCTTCCACATCTGGATATAAGAAATATTGTGGGCCATATTGCAGTACTCTGTGGGTCACACTTTGTCTATTCTTGTTCTGTACATATAGGCATTCAGATATATTTGTATTTATTTTACTGGAGTACTCCAAATGTGCTAGGAAAGCCCCTGCTATGGAGAACATACAATCTAAAGTGACAGAACCACACTTTTAAGCGGATGGTGAGGGGGGGGGGGCGAATGAAGGGAACAGTGCTTTGTGGCTGAGGGACAGGAGGGAGATGAAAACTGCTGCAAAAGGGTCAGCATGATCTTACAATATGGTTAACCTTAGCTCCTCTGTTAATTAGGCAGTACATTGCTGCATGATATAGCACTAACTTTTACAGCAGTTTTTGTACTAATTTGTTGATTATATCAGGTAGCAAAATAGTCTATGAAATTGACTCCTCCCAACTTGTGTCTGACTGCCCCCGTGTGATGTTATTGCTATGTATTCATATACCTCTTAAGAGCACCATACAGTGCTAGTAGCATGCCACCTAAGCAGTAATTTCCCACGTAAGGGGTTTACTGGCACTTTTTTGCATGTAAGTTGTATAACTTGTGACCAGCTGCTTCTGTGTGCGGCGTGTAACTGATGGGAACATATGGCTTTAATTAAGTAGCCTATTCTAGCTGCTTTTTAGGCATCTATCCACATGGCATACAGTATTTGTTGAATCCAAATCAAGTTTCACAGCTGTCTCTTGAGATAAACTGATTGACTGACATGAGCTGCTTTTAAACACTCTGTCAGGTTAGTTCCCATAACCTCAGGAGATTCAAACGGGAAAGAATGGCTCAGCCACATGCATTAAAGCTCATATGTCTGAGACACAATTTTTTTTAACATTTCAGGCTAACCTTACATGTAGTTAGGCTGGAGGAAACTGTTATGTAACTGCTTTTTACTAAAGGTTTCAAATTAGAAGTTCTACATCGTATTGGCAGGGAAGAGACATGTCTTATATCTAATAATATGTATCTGACTTAAATCTCTAGCTTTGTGTTTCAAAAGGTTGTATTTTCTTTAACAGTATGGAGAGAGTGAGCCATAGCTACTAAAGGATTATGAAAATAATTCAGGAGGTCATGAAATTGATACTGGGTAAATTAAACATTTTGAAAGTTGATTGCATCTCGTGAATCCCGATTTACTGATTTTTCCATAGCAGGATGAAATCTAAGTTTTACAAACATGTACTCAAAGTCACTTGTCTCCAAAGAGAAATATATAACAAATCATTTTCAGAGTAAAATGGTGACATTAGTTACTATGGCTCTTTTTTGAAACAGGTTACTTTATTGATCCAAAATTATTCACAACTGTTACATTTTCAGCCTACCTGCCCCCCTTTTTATTGGTGGGTACAATGATATTTTCATAGGGAGAATGCACTGGACCCCTTGGTGGTACTGAATTGTTCCTTGGTGGAACTGCATTGTTCCATTCCCAGGGGCAAGAGGGCATAGTTGCTACACAGAAGGACTCGACAGTCCCGGGGACATTGCGGGAGAATTGGGATAGGGTTTGCAGGCAATTCAATGCATGGCCAGTGGCCAAAGCCCATTTTTAGAATTCATCTATAGTGCAGTCACAGAGTGTGATTGCACTCGTGTAGACATACCTGAGCTAGCTTTAATGTAGCTAGCTCAGGTACCACAGCAGTGAAGCTGCAGCAGTGCATGCTTTGGCATTGGCTAGCCCTGCTATTAATTACCAGCATTCCTGGTGGGCTTGCAGAGCTTATTCTGAGGTGTGCTGCCACAGCTTCACTGCTCTGGTACTTGAGCTAGCTAGATTAAAGCTATCTTGGATGTGTCTATTCCAGCTGTAATCACACCTGTGATGTCAGTATATACATACCCTTAGAATAGTTGGTAATGGGTGGTGGTGCACTCTGCTTTGAATGGTAGGGTTGGGGAAATAATTTCCTTCCTTCCAATTCAGTATGTCATTCTCCAAGTAAAACCTCTCCACTAAAAACATTCAGCTCTACCTAAATGTGCCAAACTACTGATGTTAGTGGGAGACCCTCATAGATAGGGGAAACAGACTAATAGAGACACAGTCTGCCATGCAGACTGGGCAGGTTAACTTTAATAAAAGTCAAGGGCAATCTCCTAGTTTAATAGTTGGCAACTTTTTTGACTGATAGTGGAAGAAAATTGTTCAGCTGTGTAATTCTTTCTCAGACTCAACCGCTAAACTTGTTTAATTGTAGAAGTATTGAAATAACTACACAACTAATCACTGAGTTACTGAGTGAGTCAAATAACTGGGTTTTGTTTCCCAAAAGTATTCTGTACATAATCAGGGAAATTACTGCAGCAAACTCTGTTTTAAAAGGTTTTATTATTGACAGATGAACTCCAGAAGGTGTGGAGATTCAAAGTGACTCTCTGTGTTGCACCTCCAAAAGAGACAGCACAGAACTCTCAGTCCAGGAGGAAGTGGGATTAAGATGGATTTAAGCCACTTTTGTGCCTTCCCAATTCTTGTCTGCTCTAGAGACCCTGGATGTTAAGTAGATGGCTCTGAAGGTTGCCTGTGGGCTAGTCTAAACTAACACTGTAAATGGACCTACGTTACGCTACTTCAGTTATGTAAATTACATAACTGAAGTCGACTTAATTTAGGTCGACGTACAGCGGTGTCTACATCGCGCTATGTCGATGGGAGATGCTCACCCACCACCTTGCCTTCCACCTCTCGGGGAGATGGAGTGCAGATGTCGATGGGAGATCGCTCTCCCATCAACTTGGCTTGTTTTCCCCAGAGCCGTTAAATCGACACTGCTGCATCGATCGCAGCAGTGCCGATTTAGCTGGAAGTGTAGACAAACCCTAAATTATGGCAGCTTGCCCTCAGCCCAGCACTGTCCAGAATCTCTGTAATAGGTGACAGAGCCTCAATCCTGAGGCTTTTCACTCATAGACCTATTCCCAGAATGCCCCGTGCACTAGGTCTTGTGACAAGGTCCCCAACGTCTCCAATACCAAAGGAATTCTCTTGGCGGATCCACAGATTTTAGAGCTTGCACTGGCCCTTTTGCTGGCATGAAGGGGCTGGATGGGGTTGAGAATCTTCAGCTTGGATAAACAATTGCCATTAAAATTACACTTACCACCATCAAATCCACAATAAATAATAGTACATGTGAATGTTTACTAAGCTTTTACCTCCCAAGCTATCTGTCTTTCCTGATTAAATGCTATTGGTGGAAATGGTGGTGGTGTTATATTCCACTGTAGTGGTAGAACATGGTGTTTCCAATGAACGTAAAACACATCCATATGTGGTATATGCAGGAAAAGCACACTCACAGAACAAATGCAGATACAAGGGATTGGGCCAAGTGTAAATGTTTTATCCCTGCTATTCTCAAATGTCTTGATGTAGGACCAGGAACAAAACATATTTGTGGACACAATGTACTCCGCAACAGAAGGTAGCCTTGGAGGACTACTTGTGCTGCTCTGTGTGATCAGATCTAGATTTCTAACCAGATGGAATGTATCCAGAATATCATTTAGAAGGTAGAATTAATTTACATGCTATTTAATCCTGCAATTTGGTGACACAGTAGCTGACGGAGAGTGCATCAGAATTTTTTCAGCCCTTTTATGGATTAATTTGGACTCACATGTCTCTGTAAACCTGTGGTTCTAACATTAGAAACTAGTATTCCTTGCTGTTTAGAAACATGGCAACAGGGTCTGGCAATGTCAGTGAGAAAATAAACGTGTGTCAAGGTGGCACAAATAATGGTTAATCAACCTAAGGCCATTATATTTGGGGGAATTATTTAATACTAAAACTCCATATTAGAAGTACCTTTTAACCATGAACAGTGCCTCTGAACTGTTGAGTTGTATTTACGTAATTATGTGCTCACCATTGAGTTCTGCATAGTTTCAAGAGTGAATTTACTGTAGGAACTTCATACTGGAGTAATAAAAGAGCGGGTTAAAAAATCATTATGACCAAGTAACAAAAATTCTTTATGAACTGTTAGTTTTAATTGAAAAGTGACCTGCAAGTATGTTTTTAAGTAATGAATTTATAGATGTGAATTCCCCAAATAGGAAAGGTAAGACCTATATAACAGCTCATAAGTGATTTTATGCTTGCCTTTTTTTGAAGTGTCCCCCATAAACTGTGGGTCGCTGGCTAATGCATTAGGAGATATCCCATTATTCCTATACTGGAAACATCACAGTCACAATGGACAGTCCAATCTGCATTCCTTACCCAAACAAAATTCCAGTAACTGCAGTTAAAATCAATAGTTTGGTTTTAGTGGAGAATGCTGGGATGTAGCAGGGAACTCCATTTGGCTTAGGTAAGTGATTTTATTTACTTATTTACTATCCAGTGTGATTTTTGCAAACTTTTCTTTATTTTCTAAACTAAAGGATAGAAAAGGAAAGTACTGTCCTGTGAGTAGGGCACTGGACTGGGTATTAGGAGGTCTGGATTATTTTGCCTACTCTTCCTTAGGTCTACACTTCCTTAGGTCTACACTGTGTGACCTAAGGAAACTGCTCAGTGCCTCATTTTCGCCACCTGTAAAACTAGGATAATGATGTCTACCCACCTGTGTAAAGCACTTTGGGTGAAAATCTTGCCCTATTTAAGTCAATGGGAGTCTTGCCATTGATTTTGTGGCCTCAATGAACTCAGTCTTTGAGAGCTGTAGATTAAAATGTGGTACTTGTAAGAAATTATTAGTATTGATGCTATTTTTTTTGTTTTATTTAAAAAAATAAAATGCACTCATATTTCACGTCAGTTTCGTGGGAGCAGTGAACCTGCAATGTGAAGAAAATTAAACAGTAAAGTCTCAGAAAGCAATCACTTGAAAAATGTACAGAAATTGAAATAATTTAGAATGTCATGTTACCAGCAAAGTACTTAGTAGATTCAGCTTCTCTGTTTAGCTGTAACACCGAAAAAGGATTTAAATTCCTATGTATTTTTTTTAACTTTTATGCACATTTACAAAATAACCACTCTGAATTTCTCTGCCTTTAGTTCACCCATCATGTGAAATTTATGGATGCCCAGTTCTTGTTGTGTTCACTTTGTTTATTCAATTCACTTTCAGCTTCATTTTGCAAGAACAAGAAAGATAGATAATGAAGTCAATTCCTGTAAGAAACCAATATGAATAAAATATTCAGAATTAACATACTTGTCTAATTTGTGATAAAAACAGTAACTAATTGGAACAAAATTATTGCCATTACACCTGGAAGAAATGCGTTAACTAGCAAATCTAGTAATATGCACTACTCTTAACTTAATATACAAGGATTTTTTTGTATGTTAATTCCACCAGTGTAGAGCTTTATGTATTTAAAAAGCCAAATATGGAGAGGAGAATGTGCTTCAAATGGTTTCTTTACACTTTGAGCACTTGTATAGACAAAAAGTTAAGGCATCATTGGAAAGCATTTTCGATGAGAGATTTCTATAACTTTTCTTTTTTGTCAGTGATAAAGGCAAATATTGGGTACACCTTTGGGGAAGAAGTCATATTTTCACTGGAAGCATACATGCAACTCATATATGTATATGTTGTACGCATTCCACTTTTACTATGGTAGATTCATGGCTACTTCAGAATTATTGCAAAAGCAATCAAACTTGCTAGTAAAATGCTACCAAAATTTTAAATAGGAGCTCCCACAAAAATGTTCCCCTTAAACTGTGATTCAATCCTATGTTAAACTGTGCACTTAAAATATTTCTACTGTTGTGAAAGCTTTTACTAGTTCTACCAGTTTTTTCCCTTTATAATTAAAGGAAATTTCTACCTGAAGCTGGTTGGATATTTATAAGGTAAGATATTAAGATAATCTTTGCTGAAAAAAAGTTTTGAATTTGTTCTGGAAAATTATATTGAGTATTTTGAAAGAATAGCACAAAATTCAACTTGTAAGTTGAAGCAGTGTCCAGACTTCTCTTCCACTGGATGGCAGAATATTTAAAAAGGCACTTCTGGTAGCTCACAAGAGAATCTTCCAACACATTACTGGTGATTGCCTGGATTATAAAACTGACAAATACTGCTCTAAAATGACTGGAGGAATACAATGCAGTAGTCTAATTTACCAGTACTGAAAAGAGAACTGTTAGTCTATTAATGATCTGATCATTTGTTTCTCAGATATACTTAGCATTGAGATGGTTTTTATTCCCAGAAAAATCCCCAAAAGAGTAAAGCAGTCTATATGCAGTATTACTGGAAATTCTCCCTTAATCAGTGTTAAAGGTTCTTCTACCTTTGGAATTACAGATCATTGTTTCAAGTCTAAGAGATGGTTCCTCACAGATTTAAAGAATACTGTAATGACTCATTTAAGTAGGATGACTACTTACGTTCAAGGAAGTAAAGGACAACCCTGTGTAAAGTACAGAACAAACACTGTTTTCAAGGCATTCCACCTCGCAGTAGTTTATCCATCGTACAAAATCATTCCTGTGTACATTTCATTACTTGATTATTATTTTTTGCAGCATAATTGCTTAAAAACTGTTTGTCTAATCAAGTGTTTTTAGTAGTTCTTCAATAGATATGGTTTGTGGTACATTAGTCACGAAATAAGTGATATCTGTTTAAATACACTTTGGATGGTCACCCTAAATTTAATACAGCTAAGTCAGTCCTGTTCAATTAATTTAGTTATACCTAGCATCCCTAATCCCTGATTTACTAATAGCTGGAAAAGGGACTCTCAAACACCCTACTCAGGACTGCTAATGTGGTCTTAAGAGACTTTGATGGAGATTTCATGGAGATTGCATTACCCTTTACCAGCACTGAACTTTGGAGATATTCCTAGATGTGCTATCTGTTTGCATGACCATCCTTACAGGTAGTGATGATTTATTTGTAATTGCATTTTGAAGACAGGAACCATAAGGGACTGACTTATTCCTTATCCTGTTGTTAGCTGGTTAATTATTTGATTATCATCAACATTTTCAGTTCTTCTTTCTATTATTATTATTGTTTAGTTAGTTATATTGGAGCAGCCAAAAGTGTATTTAGTGTTTAAATGGACTGAAAATAAAAAGTGGTAATATAAATCTAGTATGATAGAAAGAGGAGAACGTGCTTCAAATGGCTTCTTTATGCTTTGAACACTTGTATAGACAAAAAAAAATATTTTTATCCAGATTGGAAAAATCTTTGATAGCTTTTAAGACTGCTTATTTAAATATTTCTATATTTTTAAGTGGTGACGAGAGGTTTTACTATTGAGCATTTCATTATGGACATTTCAAATGATTTAAAGTTCAAGAATTTGACCTTATAGTAATGTTTAAAACTATAGCAAGAATAATTTATATGCATTTGATACTGATTATAAATTATAAATCTGTGGGATTGTGTTCAAATTTTTAATTGGTGGAAAAATCAGTAATTAACTGGGAGGACAGAAATCATTTTCTATCAAAGCTGTCTTCCACTGAGAATTCCACTAAAGCTGTTCACGATTATAAGGGTTATGATACATGGAAACACTATAATTTGTATATAAATGTCAGAATTATATAATCTTATAAAATGCTTTTGGAAAATATAACATTCTGATTGGTTAACAAAAATGAAAGCATTATTATCCGCTTAGAACTCTTTAACCTATCAATCTCCATGAGATTAACATTCCTTTGAGGGTGGTGGGGAGGTGCTCAGAGAAAGGGGAACAAGGGAGAAATCAAAGCAAAAAATCTTTGTGTTCCCAGCCATTTTACTCTTTTTATTCTGATTTAAATAATGGAAGAACTACCAACTCTAAAGCTCTTCAGCAACCAGCACCTTCAGAGAACTGAAGCCTTCACTTTTTGGCATTCCCACCTTATGAAGCTGCCACTGGGTTATTGTATATCAGCTGAATTTCAAGCCATAGTATTACTTGAACTTGTTGAAAGTAAAATTGATTTGTAATGTATACAAAACTACTCAGTTTTAAAATACTTCTCTGATAAATATGTTGCTCATGAAATATGTTGACCGCAAGCTTTCCCACACTCCATACTCCCTTCCACAAGAGGTAGGTTGACAATGAATTTAATACCTTCAGGACCACATCTCCTTCATATAACACACATTTTCATTTACCCACACCTTCATCCATCCATGCACCCCCATAAACACACACAATCCCCATAACCCCTTATTATTCTGTTTGCATTCAAAATGTGGGGATAGGGGCAGGTAGGAGAAAAAGAACAAAACAGAACACGAAGAGTAAGATGCAAAGAGAGAATTGAAGTGTTACCTAATCCTGCCTGATTTTGGAGGCAGATAAGTGAAAAACCAAGTCTCTGTGTAGATAGCTCACTAGGGTTGTTTAATTTTGTAAGATGCTCAGATACAGTGGTGATCAGCTTGGCATAAAATCCTAGATGGATGGTTAGGCTAGACATTGACCAATTGCTATGCCTTGTCATAATCTGGAGGACCACCTGTAAGGTAGAGGATAATTTGGTGTGCATGTGGGTTCAATCAATAGCCATTCTGCGAATATTACTATTGTAAACACATCCTGATTTTTTATTATTATTATTATTGTTTCAGGTTTCTGTTTTTAGTGGTTCGATTGTGATAAGAGCATGCTTATTCTTCCATTAGCCTAAGAAAATACAATTACTCATCTTTCTTTTCATAATTTAAACTATAACCTAAAGGACTTTGGAACATATACACTACAATAAAAAGGCATAATTTTACAGATACTAAGATGTAGTGGTTTTTAAATGGATTTAGCTATGTTGATTTGGCATGAAATCAGGGCTCAAGATGTGTTGGGTCTGTCATGGGCAGATGATGAAATTAAATTATAACAGAAATATTAAGTTTGGGACAACTTGTTTGTATATATTTATTGTTTGTGTGTGAGGCGCAGAAACATGATTTTCAATACTAGACAGCAGAATTCTGCAGTGATTATATCAGGAAATGGCCTGAGTTGCCAGTTGGGATGTGTTGTGTGATTGCACCAGCCCACTTACAGTGGCATCCAGGGATAAGCTAGGAGCAGTATTACAAATGGTAGCTCTGCCAAACACAAATTAAGACATCAAAAGACATCTCAAAACACACACTCATCCTACTCCTTCCCCCTGCCAGCTGTTATCCCCATTTCAGACCCACCTCAAAGATCTCCATTGTTTTAGGTCAGGTCGCTGTCCATAGGGGACACCTTAATGAGTGACCTGGTTTAGGAGAGAACATCTATTAATAAGTGTGATTATACTCACCATGTACTGCAAATCTAGAAATCTCTGTTAACTAAAATATGGACAAGAGAAGGCTGTGGGTGGGGGATGAACTCCTTGATCTACGCAGAAGCCTTTCTTACTCATGATGGTCAAATCCTATAGTGCGCTGAAAAAGCGGCAGAGATGGCACTGCTGCTAATAGATATTCTGCAGAGGATCCCAGCTATGCACAGGCCATGCATGGGGAGTCCACTTCCCTAATGCACTGTGATGGAGTGTTCCATGGTGGCTCACTGAATGCCACTGTGCAGGCTTGATTTGAGGATGCATGTGTAAATTCACTGGCCAATGTCTATTGCAGAAGACGAGCCTATGAGCTGCAGATGGACCACACTGTGGCTCCTGGATCTCCGTGGCTTTGAAGGGGTAGGATTCTGTCTGTAATCTACCCTGCTGAAGCCCCTGCTGAAGCCAAGTGACTCAGAGCACAAGAAGTCAGGATACGCCTCGGCATTAGCAGGGAAGCATAACATATACCAAATATTTGATATTTTGTTTTCTGGCTGTCATTTCATCCCATGTGCATGCAAGAGACCATAGTTTAAATGCAACCTCAGTATAACCACTCTCAAGGCGAGTAAGTATCAGCTGAACAACGTAGATAGTTTCTGCTAAACAGCTACAAACCACCCTATTTTAAACATTCTTTTCCAGTTGCTCTATAAAGAATTAATGGCATCAACACACATACATCTGAGGAAAGGATTTCACCATGGAGGTTGCTACAAAGATTGAGTACCTGAATTAGATTTTATTTCCCCCCTTGTCTATAGAGAAAAGATGCTGATGAGCTAAGCAAAAGCAAAAAGCAGTTAAACTCTATGTTCCCTCCTCCACATACTTGCTTTATCCTCTCCATTAAACATTTCTGAGACTAGTGGGTGTAGGGTGACCAGACATCACAATTTTTGGTTCTGTGTCCCGCATCCTGACCATTTGTTCCAATATCGGGGCTTCTGCTTGTTTGGTTTTTTTTGCTCGGAGAACTCTGCTCCGGCCGGATCTTTTTTTGGTAAAGGCGGGTTATGTGTGTTTTGTGATATATATCTTGGACTTTCTCCTCGGAGCATATTCTGTGGTATCTGAGTGTTTGGCTGTAGAATACAGATTTCTTGGTATGTTTGGAGTGGTAACTGGATCTGTGAAGGTAAGTGTTGTGATCTCTGGGTTTCTTGTATATAATTGGCTGTAGGGTTCCATTGTTGAAGCTGATTTTGGTGTGGGAGTGTTCCAGAGACAGTTTAATGGAGGGGTGGTGGTTGTTGAAGTTGTGGTGGTAATCTAAGAAGGAGCTTAAGTTGTCTGTCCAGAGGATGAAAATATCATCCATGTATCTCAGGTATATTATTGGTTTTGTGGTGCATTTGTCTAGAAATTCTTCTTCAAGGTGGCCCATGAAGAAGTTGGTATATTGGGGAGCCATCCAAGTAGCTATGGCTGTTCCAATGGTTTGGCCAAAGTGTTTGTTGTTGAATGTAAAATTGTTATGGGTGAGGATGAAATGGATGAGGTTGATGGTGTGTTTGGGGTGGATATCTGAGGGCTGTGCATTGTCTCGCAAATATTTAAGGCAGGCAATACTGCCGTCATTGTGAGGGATGTTGGTATATAGGGAACTGGCATCCATGGTGACAGGGATGATGTTCTGAGGGAGGTTGTTAATGTTGCAGAGTTTGTGGAGGAAATCAATTGTGTCCTGAAGGAAGCTGGCCCTTTTTGTGATGAGTGGTTTGAGGATGGTTTCTATGAGTCTCGCTATTCCTTCAGTAAGAATCCTATGGCCAGATATGATGGGTCTGCCTGGGTTCCCTTGTTTGTGTATTTTGGGAAGCATGTAGAAGGTCCCTGAGGTGGGGTTTGTGTGGTCTGAGTTTGTAAAGTTTCTCTTGGAATTGTTTAGGGAAGGATTTGATGTATCTGTAAATTCCTGTGCAAATCCTTAAATTCCTGTGTAAATTGGGGTGTGGGGTCCTCTTTGAGTTCTTTATAGTAGGTGGTTTCGAAGAGTTGTCACTTGGCCTCATTAATGTAGTCATCACATTTGAAGACTATGATGGTGCCCCCTTTGTCTGCTGGTTTGATCACTATCTGGTGGTTTGATTTCAGGGACTGTCCTCTCGGTAATGGAAATATGGTGGTGAATGTGATGTTTGTTAAAAATTTCACAGTCAATTTTTTTTCCCCTGAAGCAATCAATGTAATGATCAAGTGTGTGGTTTTGTCCACTCTGTGGTGTCCAATCAGATTATTCTTTTTTCTTATGCTTGTTGGTGGGTTCATGATAATTGTGAGTGGTGTCATTATTGTTGTGAAATAATTCTTTGAGGGAGTCTGCAGAAGAATTCATCAGTTTCTTCATGTATTAGTATGGTATTGGGTTCTGTAATGGGGAAGAATTTAGTCCCTTAGAAAGTACAGATAATTCAGCTCCAGTTAAGGGTAATCTTGATAAATTGATATTGAGGTGTTGTGTAGTGTCCGTGTGGTGGGTACTGGTGCCATGATTTCTCCAGATGTGGTATTCTGTGGGTTGTGGAGCATAGGCGCTGACTTCGTGGGTGCTCCGGGGCTGGAGCAGCCATGGGGGAAAATTGGTGGGTGCTCCGCACCCACCGGCAGCTCCCCGCCTGCACCGGGACCCGCAGCCAGCTCCCTACCAACCCCGGGGCCCGCCGCCATCTTACCGTAGCACCGGGAGACGTTGCGGGGCCCTGCCCCCGACGCTGGGCGACGTTGCAGCGGGGGCGGGGCCCCGCAACGTCACCCGGCGTCGGGGGCGGGGACGCTGGGCGTGAGCTCCCACCGGCGCCACAGGAAGTCGGCGCCTGTGTTGTGGAGTAGTTGTAGTTAGTTCCACTTCTTGTTTTTGTGTTGGATGGCTACCATCAGGGTTTTTTTTAAATAGTTACTTTGGATTTCCTGCATGATTTCCAGGTAACTTTCCTGATTTTTTTTTCTTCCAGTGGGAGGAAATGTGATGATTTCATGTTTGAGGTGGTCCCTTCTGGAGTATGTGAGGTGCAGTAAGTGGTTCCTCAGTTTTTATGAAGTCCGTCTGCAGAACCATTACCCCTCTCTCTTGCAGAAGCTCAGAGAAGTAACAGAGTAACTCACAATTCTGGGAACCTCAGAATTGCCACATTGGCAGATGGTTTGGGGGAAATTCAGGACCTGGATGGTGTTGGGGTCACTCTGCAAAAAGTAACTGGGTGGCGGAAGCCAGGGTGTGACCTGCATGCTTGTATCCTGACTGTTGGTGTCAGGGTTGTGAGCCATGGTGGCACAGCATTTAAGACACCAAGAGTTGCCGGGCAGGCAATGTATTGGTGTGGGTTGAATCCTAAAGCATCACAGAAACCCAACTGAGTTTTACAGTCTACTGGAGCTCTCTTTTGTTCACATTGCACATATTTGGCATGGCTGACAGTGTCTGCCCAAGAAAGATACTGGGTAGGAATGCATTAATGAAATACTGTGGATCAGGTTGGAAGTATATTATGAAAGCCCCTCTTTGCAAAGCTGAAACCAGTGCTGAACCAATAGTACCATGCTGAGTACTAAATTCATCCGCAAAATACTTGTTTAAAGAAAGTAGGTGGATTTTTCAAAAGTTTCTAACTGAGCTAGGGTCACAGGCTGGAAGTTTAGAAGAAGCCTGCTCAACTTACATTGAATTTTCAATGAAAGTTGGGTGTCTAACTGTCTAATCCCCTTTGAGAATCACAAGTCCAATGGAAAGTCAGTAGGATATCGGCTCCAAACTCACTTAAAAACTTGAAAATCCCACCCATTGTATATCCACTATTCTTTAGACACAATGCTGTAATGGTATTGAAACAGCCATGTTCAGTCACAATTAGATTAGTTTTGCCTGAATCTTTTTGTACAGCGAAAGAGTATCCAAAATAAAACTGTATTAAAGCTGACTGTGAACAATCAATTAAACAAAAAAAGTCATTATAGGAACTTTAGTGTAATCTTAAGTAATAGCTCCTATATCTGATATGAATGAGAAAAATTAACTTTTACTTTTAATTAAATATAATGCCAAAAAGGTGTTCAGCCCATTCTGACATATGTGGAAGATAGAATAATAAAGTACGGACACAGTCTTAATCACTCTACATTATTAAACATTAATACACTATCATTAACAATAACTGTTATAATCCTGTCATTTTGGGTCTTCCAAGAGAAGCACTCATCTCCTTTCAAATACTAATCACAAAAGCAGGTGTGTAAGATACTAGAATAACCCTTTTATTGCCAAGCTTGAGATGTAGATCAGTTTTGGGTTTTTTTGACAGTGTGTCATTGAGGCATATATAGACAAGATGGACATCAGTGACATGTCTTTAGCTGTATTATGCAGAATTCCCCAAACTACAGAAATATATTGAACTCTTATGTATGTATTTCACTCCACTCTTTATATCAATCTTGTAGTTTATATAGCTACTGTGTGTATAGCACATTGTCGTAAATAGCACGTATTTAGCACCTTTTGTGCACTGATATCAAAATACTTTACAGTTAAGCCTCACCACGTCCCCAAGAGCTAGACACACATTATTTATTCCCCTTTTATTGCTGGGCAGACTTAGACACAGCGAGGTTGAAAAGGTGCTGTCAACTTGAAATCTGGTAAGTTTAAAACATTGACTTTAAAATAGTTTCAGGTACTATACCTATCCTTAAGTCCCTCTGCATTTGGAGGGGCCGAGAGAGTGAAGGGGAAGGACCATTTACAGTTTATTTATTGTGCTGTCCCTATTGCTGTGTGACATACCCATTATCTAAAGGGGAAAGTTATTAACTCCACAGCTAGACATTAAAACTGACTAGAGACAGTATACATTTGAATGAACAAAGTAAACAAATTGGGAAAATAGAAAGAAAACTGTTTTCTTTTCCCTCACCTGTCTTAACTGTAGTAAATCTGGGTGTTACTTGGTAATAACAAAAGTTAAATCATTCTGAAATAGAAGTGTGTATGTGGGAGGGTAGTTTAAGTTGGCAGTGTCCCTTCAATTCACTTGACCATGATCACAGAGCAAGTCACTAACAGAAAAAGGAATTCTGACTTCCAGTAACCTGCTGCTATAACCACAAATTACCCTGCCTTTTTCTGAGATGATATTGGAATTTGGCATAGTAATTTATGATCTAATTGTAGGAAATGCTGCTGCTTTAGTTTTAAGGTTTTTATAGGAATAACACTGGCTGGTCAGGTGACAGCATTGCCAGTTACAATGCTGAAACAGAGACAAGTAAAATGGCCAGTTTTAGTAACATAGAACTGTCACATAGACATGATTCTAGGCAGGTGGTCCTTAATGAGGGTGAACCAATTACACTAATAATCCATGTGGCACAGCTGTTTTTTGTCACGAGGTACCAGCAAGCTGCCTGTAGGAGTACAGATCCTACTCAGCAGTCCAGTGGCACAATTCAACCTTCACACCCAGTCTCTTCCTCCCTCTCAAGTTCAGAGTGTTCACAAATTATACACCAGGAGCCAGCAGCTACCTATAGTCCCACTAGTGGACTGGTTAACTCTACTCACCGCTACCAGGATTTTGTGTAACCATCCCCATCTTGATTTCTTGAAAGTGGCAAGGCACTGCCCTGCAGACACCACTCCCGTTAAGCACACCAGTACTTGTGTAGCTGAAAGAAAAAGCTCCTCATCTTTGGTTATATTGTGCTTTTAGGACTAGCCTTGAGTAAGAGGCGGTACATAAGATATACCCCCATCGGAGCAGCCCTTGGAGGTATTGTGCTTATGGGACACCCCTCTGGGGTGAAATTTCTACCCTTGCTCTTGATTGGTAATTGATAATTTGCTGCTGCCTTATAGGAGCAGGAAATTATGACAACCCTTGCTCTGACTCGGCTCCCCTGACTGATATGGTCTGGGCCAGAGTCCACAACCTATTCCCTATCGACCTGCTCTAGTGGAGAATAGCAAGTGCACAGAGCCTGCTTATTTCAGCACACCCAGACCCAAGGACTTTGTAATCTTCACAGGGGTCTACAAAGGGTGTTCTGGGTCCCCTTTATGTCCCTGATCAGTCTCTTAGTCCTAGTAACCAGTCCCTCTGATGCCCCTTAATCAGCAAGAGGTATGTTTTCAGATGTAAAGAAAATGCAATAGTGAATACAAAAATAAGCAAGCTATACCAATGGTGCCTGTATGTGTAGGGTTAAAAAGTCATGTGTGATAAAAGCTTCATGGAAAAGCAAAATAAGACCCAACATTCAAAGATAGAAACACGACTAGAGAAATGTTTGACAATTGGTTCCAGAACAAACTTGCAAATAAAGCCAGTTATAGTATTTAGGCATTACATTGGACAGAATGAATGGCCAATTGTGGAGGGAGCTTTTCACATAAATGGTGTGCGATGGTGAGGTGAGTTGCAGGTGCATGGAACAGGAAAAGACCTTTGCATTTTATTTTTTATTTTTTTGCTGAAATGGAAGTCAGTGGCCTCCCACTTATCAGCGGGCTGTTAACAACCACAGATCTGTTTGGGACCATATCACAGTTAGCTGTTTACTGGATCTCATGTGTCTGCTCCAGAAAATCTACCCATTTTCCATCTGAGAGCATCACTTGCACTGTGCTCATTGTGTACTCCAAGCAAAGCAGTAGACATATTGATTTGTTCAAGATAACCTAGAATCACCCTGCTTTGTCTCTACAATTATTTCCCCAAATTCTTGATGTTCTACTGTATGTTCATTTTGCTAGCATTCAGGGGCAAGCACAAGGGGCAGCAAGAAGGGGCACAGAACTCCTTTGGGGTGGGGAGTGTGAGCTCCTCCAGCTGCTGGGGAAAAGCAAGCTCCACTGGCCCTGGGGGGTGGGAAGGAAGGGAGAGCCAGCTCCTCCCGACCCGGTCATGGGGGGAGAGCCAGCTCCTCTGGTCGCGGGGTGCATGAGAACCAGCTCCTCCAGTTGTGGGGGACACAGAAAGTGCCCCTCCAAAAGCGGCCACATTTTTATTTCTGTTTATACCCCTGCTAACATGGAATTCACAATGCATTATGGGCCAATTTCTGGTCCCACTGAAATCATGATTGTCATTGACTACAGTGGGACCACGAAAACTTGGCATAGACAATGAGCATCTGTCGCCAAAGCTGACTTAACTGATGTTAGCTTAGTTGATGGTCTCTTGCACATCTCATTGAACACAGTCAGATTCACTATTGCAGTACTGGAACTTGGCCCTAAATTTGCCACATAGAATCAACTAATTTGGTCAATTTGTAGGGGTACAATTTAAAAACATGCACTATCTTTTGAAGACGCTTCAAACCTTATGAACAGCAGCAGTTTCCCTTAAAGATGATAAAATAATGTTCTTAATGAAAAAAAATGATGTTCTGTCACCAGCTTTCTGCAGATGCTGGTTCGGAATCCACCGTTTGGCATGGCATCACAACCATCTACAGATATCAATGGGCTTCAAAATGAAGCTTAAAAATGATTTAGTGTCTAACAGAACAACAATATTTTTTGTTTATTCTTCTTATGGAATTATTGCTTTTTGCTGCTCTGCCATAGACTTGGGCTACGTCTACACTTCCGCGGTAAGTCGACCTATGCTATGCATGAATAACGTAGCTGGAGTCGACATACCTTAGACTGACTTACCGCGGGGTCTACACCATGGGGGTTTCTCCTGTCAACTTACCTTACTTGTCTCGTTGGAGGTAGCATACGGGGGTAGACCAGAGAGCGATCTGCTGTCAATTTGGTGGGTCTTCACTAGACCCACTAAATCAACCGCCGGTGGATTGATCTCAGAGCGTCAATCCTGGCTGTAGTGTAGACATAGCCTTAGAAAGCAAAGTAACAGTATCATTTATGTTTGTGGCCCTGTAAACATTAGGTGGGTTTCCATTGATTTCAGGAAGTTGAGTTTATTAACAGGAAGACTCACAGAAACAAACATTTTGTAGAGACAAATAGGAAGTATTTGAAGAAACAAATTTTGAACTTAAAACTAACCATTTGCACTAGAATCCTGATAATAAGAATTAAGCTCATCCAAGCAGGGATCAGAAATCAGTAATCTGTGTGTGTAATCAAATACAGCTATGAATACCGAATGTGTATGATGAACTGCTTGTGCACAAAATATAGGTTAAGAGCTATTCACTGAAATGATTCAAGAAATAATTTCAAGTAACAAATTAATATGGAAAAATCATAATCTGCGTGTGGACAATTTGCAAACAGAAAAAAAGAGTCATACTTCTTGAGTAAACAGCTAGTTATGAATTATTAGCCTAGCTGTTCTATTGATCCGCTCACATGAAAAATGCGTGAGCAAAATCATTGGGCTAGATCCTCAACTTTGGCTGAGAAACACTCACTGTAGGGCTGTGGCACAAAGGTGTATTTACGCTTCCTTTGTAGCTCCATGATGCGAGGTTACCCAGGGGATGTCCTAGTTTCCTAGGACAATTTAATGGATGCTTGTTTGCCATTTGGACCATTGCTGGGAATTACAAGAGTACTCTGATTATGGCCCTTATTACCTGCAAATGTTGCTTATTCTGGGAATGAGAAGGTAGTGAGGATATAGAGCCAGTTACAGAGGCTCTGTACCACACAGGAATTTCTTCACAGGGGGGAATTCTCAGCTGGCCAGATTCACCAAGTTTTTGGCTGCTTTGTGCTGCTAGAGCAGCCTAAAGCAGGCAGAATGAGGCTGAGGAAATGGTTTGTTGTTTGGTCCTCCTTTTCCTTTGTCTCGTGGAGTAACAAGAAAGTGAAGACAGGGAGTAATTGTCGCTTGAATTTAAAAAGTAAGGTGTCTGATATAGTCAGCTACAGGAACACTGTTTTGTATTTGAAAGTTAACACTGAATTATTATAATGCTGGATTATTGGTGACAATTCTCTATAAACATAAGCATGTAACATCATGGTGGACCACTGTTTAGACCTTCATGGCTGGGAATCGTGCCATCACTACCCACAGTTGATGCACATACATGGCTATTTGGATTTCTACCTCATGCCGTCTGTTCAGACGACATGGTGCCCACTCACAAATTGGTGAGACCTGTGCCAGCGGCAATTGATGTAGATGGTTGCACTACAAAACACTGCAAGTGGCATCTCTTCTGTAAGACGTTCCTCACTTTTGGACACAACGTTAACACAATATGGGGCCTCACAAGCATACCTGAGATGTAAAAGCCTCTTTGGGTCACCTACCTAACCCCATGTCATGGAAAAAGAAAAAGGAACAGAAAGAATGGTGATTACAGTTAGCTGTGGATGGAACCTAAGAGTATAACAACTCATTAAAAGGGAATAAGGTAACCTTTCCCAAATCGCAAAAAAAAAAAGCCTTTAAAAATCAATCAAAACTACAGGAGTTTTCCTCATTTTTTATTTGAAAAATCTTTTTCTTTTTTTTTTTTTTTTGGTGGGTCACAGGGTCGGTGACATATGGCCTGAACCAAATCTCACTGAAGTCAATAGGCGTCTTTCCATTGACTTCAGTGGAGACTGGATTGGCATCATAGAAAGCACTAAATCTTATGTTTGCTAGCCTCACACTTTTCATGGATAGAATCAGATCAAGAGCAAGTTGCAACTGGGGACTTGGATGGCTTCAGGGCTTAGTAATGGGATGCAGAGACACTCACTTCTAGGTCACTGGTTTAAATTCAGCTAAGGGCTGTAGTGACCAAAACTTATTACCAAATTACATTAATAAAGTCTACTCAATAGCTGTGCTAGTGCTAAGGGTCCTTTGCCAAGTGGACAGATGGTCACATCACCCAGTTGGTACCTTTGTTGGCAATCTCAGCAAAGAGGCCAAGGACTAAATTGGCATGGAGAGTGAACTAACTTTTCAGCAGTGTAAGTGGTCCTAGGTCAAAAGATGAAGGATATTTGCAGTGTGAAGAAATTTGCACTGTTACTGTCAGTTCTGCACCTGTTCTGTGAATATAGGACGTTACTTACCAACACTGTCAAGTTGGCAGCTTTCAGTCATTAAAATCACTTTAAAATAAAAAACCAAAATAACATGAGTTGCACCAAGCAAGTTCCACAGTATGAAATGGAAATTCCAGAGTATGTGCAAAACTAAAGGAACTAGTTGCATGTTTCCCTTTAAGTGTAATTAACTGTAGGAGTGTTGTCATTTTTCCTCTGTGATCTTTTCCCTGTGTATGAATGTCAGTGTTCAGTCTGAGCATGCTTAGTTGAGTCAGTATGATATCATTTACGTGGGTGAGTTTCCATATATTGGTTTGTGGGAGGCATGATATTTTGCTGATTGTTAATCTGGAGATATTGCCAAAACCTTAGTCTGAATTTCACAGAAGTAACACTGATTATCTTTTGCTTCCTACAGGGAACCCAGTAGGAAAAAGCCAGCTATGCCTTAAAAAGGCAAGATAACAGATCAGAACAGTGTTTTGACTGAAAAAAATTGCTTTTATAAATGTTCATAAATTCAGACTTCAGGAGATTGTCCTTTAAGGCAAGAAATGTTTTCTGATATAGATGTAGATTGTGCAAGCTTTTTACATTGGTGAGTGCCTTCATGAATATGAAGTCAGTGGTTCAAAGCTTGGCCCCATTGAAATCAATGGCAAAGCTCACATTGACTTCAATAGGCTAAGGATTTCAACCATTGTCACTAGTCATATAAATGTCACGTATGTAAGGGCTGTATAATCTAGCCCATAATTTATAGTGACTGAAAGTTTACTTAAGGGCTTTATCTTTTTTTAATATTTTAATATGTGGAGGGTACTTCAGAACATCAGTCACTACACATTAATTCAAAGGTGCTAGAACCTTTTTTCCCTCCAGTATATGTCACAAGGTACATTGTGTATTCCATGGTGGAAAAAAAATCCTACGTCTATAAACAAATGTTACAACAGATGTGTGCAATAGAATTGTGCAGAAACAAAAGTTGCACTGATCATAAAAGTAGATAAAAACAATACTTTTGCTAGTTTTCTGAAAATGAAAACTTTGTCTGGGTTTCCTTCAAATTTTTCACAGGAGAGTCGGTTTCCAAAGGTATGAACTGTTTTTGCATTGAAATTTGTGAAAGTCCTTTAGTGTTGATGTGTGAAGAATTGCATTTTATTCTCTGATCCATTTTTTTCATAGAAAATTGTCACTTTGTGGAAACAGGAAATTTTCTCCATTGTACAACTGTGCAGTTTTTCATGAACACACCTGCAGTTTCACATGCATAGCTGAGCAAAGCAAAAATTGATATATTCACATGGTTCTATTGTGTAGATTCATTCAAAGTTGAAAATTGGATATTACTGAATATTTTGTTACCCTGTAGCCCAATCATTCTGAAGAAATCTGAACAGTAGTATACTTCAAAGATTCCTTAAACATTGGAAACTGATCTGTGTTGTTTCCATTCAAATGAATGGGAGTTTTCTTTTAACTTAATTGGGAGCAGAATTGGATCCTCTTGCGTTGACCAGCACAAAGTTGTCCTTTATAGACAAAAAGGAGAGGTTTTTTCAGTTCCACCAAGTTCATTTTTAAAAGACACATTGCTGTAACCATGAAAACCTATGTAACTATACACTTTGTCAACACTGAACTTCAATGAGTCCTGATAGGAAGCCAGTCAGTGGATATCCATTTAGCTAGTGATGATCTGAACTCCAGCTGATTGTCCTAGCAGCTGTGTGACTTCATTACCATTAGAAAGGCATACAGCCAAGCCAGCTGGTATCCAAAGAGGCTACTCAATACACATAGCATGTCAGTGTGTTGGTTTACATATCAGAATTACAAGATGCTCCTATGAAAATGTTTAGTATAAAATAGAATCTACATAAAGAGTTAGTTTAAAAGCCAAGTTTAAAATTATTGTGCCAAATGAAGGCTATTTTATCATATGAATGTTTTGTTTCTTCTATGATGTACTATATTACTGCTGTTTACAACTCTTCATTTAATGGAGCCTGTGTAAGATTTGCATTTTGATTCCAAACATAACTGCACAGCATAATTTCTCAGTTAAGAAAACATCTTTTTATTGTGTTTTATATTAGTACTTTTGAGAACACATTGCCACTTTCTCTTATTGATTGGAGAAGAAAGCTGCTGAACTTTGATGATACCCGTTCCTTACCAAAAAACAATAACAACCCACAACTATTGCAATAGATTGTGTTTAACTTCTAGAGATAGCATCCCCAAAGACCATTTCTACAGGTGGGCAGTGTGTATTTTTAAATGTGGAGTGTTTGGGAGAGAGAACAGAAATAATGAAAGCCTCAACACTGCACGTACAGAACATGGCAATCCTCTGTTAAAGAAACCAAACAAACACCCTCAGAAAATGTCTTCAGATGGTAGCACCCATAAAATAAACAAACCAGTCTTATTGATTCTATGTTCTTCAAACAAACAAAGGGGAGATTTTTAGAAGTTAATTTAGGGACTAAAGATGGCTCAGTTTTTCTTAAGGCAGAAATTTGAGTGTGGGAAAAGTTGAAAGGACACATTTTATATAGTTTTTGTTATTGTATGTTTATAATAACCTCTGAAAGTGAATTTTAATTCTCTGATAATTTTGTCAGTTTGGTTAAACATTCTATCAAGCTCACTCTCTCTCTCTCTCTGTTTTTAGTTGACCTGAAATTTAAGAACAATACTAGCCTGAAACATGATTAAATAAAAAAGGCACCTTGTTACACACAGGGAGTGGAGCTGTTGAGTATTTGGAATCTGTTTACTTTGGTGACAATGTACATATTTACTATTTTTTCCTCCTGCCATCTCTGTAAATCCAGCACATGCCAGGAGAAGTGAGCTGGAATCTCTTCTAGATCATGTCTTATTAACAACATTGTTAACTAAATTCCAGTTGAAAGGCCAGATTCTGCCTCATTAGCTGTAATCTGCTTGTGAGAATTTTAAGGCAATGGAACTAAGGTTTAACGAAGAACAAACTTTGGCCTGCAAAGTCTTTTATTATTGTGATAATGCATTATCTCGAAAATAAAAAAATACAACTTGACTTTCAGATTCTAGACTCCTCCCTGTTTTCAGGTTTGAGACAGTTTTTATTTATTTTGGACCCAGTGGAGAATGTGTATGTTTGTTTTTAAATTTATTTCTTCAGAATAATGTTTACTTAAAAATGGATTGGCTGAAGTAAAGGTGGCGTGCGGGAAAACAGATCTTTAACATTTAGTTGGAAAATATTTCCTCACTAATTTTACAAAGGGTAAAATAAAACAAAACTTGAGATTATGCTATGTGATTGGAGATTTTTAAATAAATTTTTTAAAGTTCCTATAAATAGTATTTTCAACAACATCAAATACAGTGGAAATGAAGAGTTCAGCACTGCTGTCCTGCCTAAAATGCATTAATAAGGAACCTGCTTCCTACTGAAATCTAATCAACATTGTGTGGATTGAAAATAGGTTAATTTTGAAGGCTATGATGAGACAGCATTGTTCACAATGCATTCATGTAAGGTGCATGTGATGAGGTATACAAACCCAGCACTGTAAAGCAAGAAGTTAAGGAACATCTCCTGGTTCAGGGAGCCCCACCCAAACACACACAACCTGAAAAGGCTGCACAAGCTGGAGGCAAAATTTATGAAGTTGTTCGCCTGATTGGAGATACCAAGTGAGATGCTGATTGAACAAGGAACTAATTTTATGGCATGCTTGATGAAGAAGCTATGTGCTCTGTTAAAAGTAAAGACATCAATGGCATATGTTTACCAGCCCCAGACAGATGGATTAGTCGAACGTTTCAGCCGAATGCTGAAAAAGATGCTGAGGAAATTCATAAAATCAGATCCTCGCCACTGGCACCAGTTGCTTCCATCTCTGCTATTTGCCAGCAGGGAGTTTTCAAAGGTGTCCAAGGGATTCTTCCTATTTGAACTGCTGTATGGGAGACAGCCTCGTGAGATCTTGCACCTCGCATGGGAGGAGCAAGAACCAAAGGTAACCAATGTGATGCAGCATGTATTCCAGTTACAAGAATAGCTTAAAGTGTTAGGGGATTTTGAAAAGGAAAACTTATTGAAAACCAAACACAACCAAACCTACAATAAAGGGGTCTGCCTATTACTGTTGCCAAACTTAGAGTCGAAAGTATTAGCCTGGTGGCAGGGGAGCCGTTCAAGGTGGTGAAATGCGTGTGGCCAGTTCACTATGAAATCCAACAACCAGGGAGGAAAAGGGAAACGCACATGTACCATGTTAACCTTTTGAAAGCCTGAAAGGCCAAGGAAGGGCTTCTCATAACACCAGTGGCCCCAGGACCCCTAATCATATCAATGGGAGAAGAGCTTTTACCGGAGCAGAAGGCCCAAATGCAGCAGCTGATTGACTCCTTCCCAGCACTATTTTCAACCTTACCAGGATGGACATGCCTGATACATCACCAAATAGCCACTGAACGAGGAAAGAGGGTCTGCGAGAACCCCTGACCCCTCCTATAGAAAATGTGAGATACTGTGTGAGAGGAGTCCTTGTGGTACCTTAGAGACTAACAAATTTATTTGGGCATAAGCTTTCATGGGCTAGAACCCACTTCATCAGATGCATGGAGTGGAAAATACAGGAGCAGGTATAAATACATGAAAAGATGTCAGTTGCCTTACCAAGTGTGAGGTCAGTCTAACGAGACAATTCAATTGACAGCAGGATACCACGGGAGGAAAAATAACTTTTGAAGTGGTAATGGGTGGCCCATTTCAGACAGTTGACAAGAAGGTGTGAGTAACAATAGGGGGAAATTAGCATTGGGGAAATTAGGTTTAGGTTTTGTAAGGACCCAACCATTCTCAGTCTTTATACAGGCCTAATCTAATGGTGTCCAGCTTGCAAATTAATTCCAGTTCTGCAGTTTCACGTTGGAATCTGTTTTTGATGTTTTTTTGTTGAAGAATTGCCACTTTTAGGTCTGTTATTGAGTGACCAGGGAGATTGAAGTGTTATCCTACTGGTTTTTGAATGTTATGATTCCTAATGTCGGATTTGTGTTCATTTATTCTTTTGCATAGAGACTGTCCAGTTTGGCCAATGTACATGGCAGAGGGGCATCGCTGGCATATGATGGCATATATCAAATTGGTAGATGTGCAAGTGAACAAGCCCTTGATGGTGTGGCTGCAAGCCATGTTGGACATGGGGGAGGTGGAAGAGTCTTATAGTTCATGGAGAAGATAATGGAGTAATCAAGCAATTAATTTGCAGACACCTTGAAGATAAGATAAGTAACAATCAACATGGATTTGTCAAGAACAAATCCTGTCAAACAAACATAATGGCTTTTTTTTTGACAGGGTAACAAATCTTGTGGGTGGAGAGAAGCAATAGATGTGGTATATCTTGACTTTAGTAAGGCTTTTGATACTATCTTGAATGATCTTTTCATAAACAAACTAGGGAAATATAGCCTAGATAGAGCTACTGAAAGCTGGGTGCATAACTGGTTGGAAAACCATTCCCAGAGAGTAATCCATCAGTAGTTTACAATCAAGCTGGAAGTCCAAATCAAGTAGTGTCCCACAGGATCAGTCCTGGGTCTGATTCTGTTCAATATCTTCATAAATGATTTAGATAATAACATACAGCGTACACTTATAAAGTTTGCAGATAATTCCAAGTTGGGAAGGGTTGCAAGTGCTTTGGAGGACAGAAATAAAATCCAAAATGCTCTGGACAAACTGGAGAAATAGTCAGAAGTAAACAGGATGAAATTCAATAGGACAAATGCAAAGTAGTCCACTTAGAAAAGAACTATCGATTGCCCACATACAAAATGGGAAATAACTGCCTAGCATGGAGTACTGTGGAATGGGATCTGGGGTCATAGTGAATCACGAACGAAATATGAGTCATCAGTATAACACTGTTGCAAAAAAGTGAACATAATTCTGGGATGTATTAGCAGGTGTGTTGTAAGCAAGACACGAGAAGTAATTCTTCTATTCTACTCCACACGGATAAGGCCTCAACTGGAGTATTGTGTCCAGTTCTGGGTGCCACATTTCAGGAAAGATGTGGAGAAATTGGAGAAAGTCCAGAGAAGAGCAACAAAAATGACTGAAGGTCTAGAAAACATGACCTCTGAGGAAAGATTTAAAAATTGGGTTTGTTTAATCTGGAGAAGAGAAGACTGAAGGGGGAACATGGTAACAGTTTTCAAGTATTTAAGAGGTTGTTACAAGGAAGAGGGTGAAAAAATTGTTCTCATTAAACTCTGAGGACAGGACAAGAATCCATAGGCGTAAATTGCAGCCAGGGATGTTTAGGCTGGACATTAGGAGAAACTTCCTGACTGTCAGGATAGTTAAGCACTGGAACAAATTGCCAAGGGAAGTTTTGGAATCACCATCGTTGGTGGTTTTTAAGAACAGGTTAGACAAGCACCTGTCAGGAGTGGTCTAGTTATTATATAGTCCTGCTTTGAGTGCAAGGGACTGAACTAGATGACCTGTTAAGGTCTCTTCCAGCCCTACACTTCTATGATTCTATTGTGTTGATCCCAAAACCAGATTGGACCACCCACTTCTGTATTGTAAAGTAAATTGAATCTCAAGAAAGTAAATGAGATCACAAGGTTTGACGCCCACGCTATGCCCAAGATGAACAAGCTGCTAGAAAGACTGGGAGCCACCAAATATATCTTCACCCTAGACCCTATGTAGGGCTATTGACAGATCTGTCTTGACCTCATAGTCTCGGGAGAAGACTGCTTTGTCCACCCTCTTTGGACTGTGCCAATTTTGAACGATGCCATTTGGTCTGCAGTAGCCACATTCCAATGACTTACGGACTGAGTGCTGCAGCCACATGGCCAATATGTGGCAGCATATGTAGATGACATAGTGATTTACAGCCATAATAGGGCCGACTATATGGGTCAGGTCACCTCTGTCCTACAGGCTTTCAAGAATATAGGACTTATGGCAAACCAGGAAGTCATGTAGCTTGGCTATACCATGAGGTGGGGCAAGTTACTGTCACTAATTAGCACGGTGCTGGTCTTAGCAACTTGTCCCATCCTGACAACCAAAAAATGGTACAAAGTTTTTTGTGCCTAGCAGGCTACTATAGACAATTCATACCAGACTTTGCCACTATTGCCACATCCCTCACAGACATTGTGAAGGATGCTAGGCCCAAGAAAGTCATTTGGTCGGAAGACTGTGACAGAGACTTCAGGACTCTACAAGACCATCTGTGTCCGGAGCTGGTACTGTTTACATAGACTTTGAAAAAAGGTTTACATTACAAACAGATGCCTCTGGGGTAGGGTTGGGGACAGTCCTTTCCCAGGAAGTTGAGGGAGATGAGCATCCAGTGCTCTATATAAGTAGGAAACCATTTCCTCAAGAGAGAGCCTGTTTGGTCATATAGAGAGAATCTTTGGTGGTGAAATGGGCTGCAGACTCCTTCAGATCTACTGGGAAACCCCTTCTCACATGATGGGCCATGCCCCTCTGCGCCGTCTGAGCACTGGGAAGGATACCAACCCCAAGATTATGTGGGTACCTCTCATTACAGCCATATAGTTTTCAGGTACATCACTGCACTGGAAAGAACCACCAGAACACAGATTTCTTTTTACGAGATGGCAGGGACCCAGGATGAAGAACAAGACCCCAGGCCCTGTTTTGAGGGGGAGGGTATGTGATGGAGTATACAAACCCCACTCTAAAGAACATCTCTGGGCCCAGGCAGTCCCACCCTGGCACACCTGCACAAGCTGGAGGTAGGGCTTTAAGAAGGGGAGCACAGCAGTTCAGAGGCAGGTGGTGGAAGGGAACAGATGGCTGCTCTGAGGGGAAAGTACTGCACAGGAGCTCATTGCCTGGGATCTGACAACACAGACTTGTGCAAACCCACAAAAGATAAGCAGGGGTCAGAGATTTGATTGGAATGATTTACTCTGGAAAGCTGAAGGAGACTGGGATAGGAAGTGGTTCGGGGGCAACGGCTTAGCACCCCAGATGTTGGGTATAGCTGCCCATCATTGGGCCCTGAACCTGAGCATGGTGGAGAGGGTGGGCCTGGGCTCCCCTACCCACTCTGAGAGGACAGTACAACAAGAGCCTTCACCTCCGGTGAGAGGCCAGCAAGAAAAGACTGTGACTATTCAAGGGCTCATCCCTCAAAGCCCCAGTGCTAAATGGGAGAACTGGAATCCCGCAGATGTGGAGCGTTGAAGGACAGGACTGTGCTTCAATGTGGAGCCTGACCACTAGGCAGCACCAAAGGTGGTTGTGCACTTTCTACGGTGCATTATTAAATGTTTTCGAATCAGATGGTGTGATGCATCAGGGGCTCCTGATATATTTCATGTTAAGCACATGCTTAGATTCCTTGCTGAATTGTGGTATTACAACAGAACAAGCCCTTATTCAGGAAACATGGAAGCCCTGATTCAGGAAACATTGAAGCATGTGCTTATGTCTCATTAACTTCTATAGGATTTAAGCATGTGCTTAATTGCTTCTCTGAATAGGGATGTTTTCCTGGAATGGGGCCCAACTGCTAATGATTTTGGATTCAATCATGAAGTTCTCTCACAAATAAAACTTTTGTATGAGTCAATAAGAATTTTTCCTGAATAAGGACTTCAAACTGGGCTCAGAACAAACTTAGAACTTTGTGAAACATAAGAGACGTAAGTCTTTCTCATACCAAGATCTGCTTTGGAGACTTAAATATTTCCTTTAATAAGATTAAGTATTTTTCCAATTTTTTCTAAAGACTCCCCTCCCTGTAATAGGATTGGATGTCTCCTCTCTGCCATGGAGTGGTTGTGCGTGGGGTGTTTGTGCGTGTCACTGACTCAGTTTCCCCTTCTCTCAGGCTACTTGATAATTATACAAAGGATTGTATCCAATAATAATGTTTTTTCTTGGGGTATGGCTTATTAGCATAAAATATACTCAAAATAAAGTCTCTTCCATCCCAGTCTGACACTGGGTACAACCCTCCTCCCTGAGGTCTGTCTGTCTT
This sequence comes from Chelydra serpentina, assembly GCA_037349315.1. NCBI lineage: Eukaryota > Metazoa > Chordata > Testudines > Chelydridae > Chelydra > Chelydra serpentina. Next base: position 28,397,977 of record JBAIAC010000048.1, read on the forward strand.
CCAGAGTTCAGACACTTTTGTGCTCCAGTTCCAAGTTGGGCACAGTCCTTCCTCCCTGAGGAACTGTCTTCCTCCTCTTCCAGCATTTCTGGCCTGGAGTTTGGCCTTCTCCTTCCCTTCCCGACTGCTAAGCCTTCATACTTTGTGCAGTATCTGGAGACACCTGCCAACACCTACCTGCAGCCTCTTCTCTCTCCAGGCCTCTTTCTGATTTACCCCAGGACTGGTTGGTTCTCCTGATGCTCCTCATTCTCCTCATCTGGGGAGAAGAATTGGCTATGGCATGGGAGAGGCTGATCCCATCTCAGCTTAATGGGGCCACTCATCCTGTGACTCCCAACCAGTACATTAGAGCTTTCATTTTAGATTGAGACCTTCCTTGGCCAAATCCTTTCTGTTAGTGGATTTTCAATTATGAAGATATAAACCATCCCCAAACAGGTGTTTAAAATGAAAGTCTAGCCTTGCCTTACCACGGTGCTACAGTGAAGTGAAGTGTAGCTTTGATCCTGCTTTCTTTTCTAATAAATACTGTATATAGTCTATGTACTGTATTTGAGAAAATAAATATCCTCACTTGGTTTTTTTCTATTACAGTCATAAACCACATCAAAATAAGAAGATCCTCAGTGTCTCTGCTTCAAAAGGGAAAGTGCCATAACATATTTTTCTTGTGCTAAATTTAGGCTGAATATGTGCTTTATGGTAATCCCTGCCAGAATATTTCAAATTATGTGTAACTCTCTGCTACGCTGTTGACTAAGAAACTCAGAATTTTACGTTGCTTCCTTAGTACCCTTATTTAAAAAAGACTCAGAGCAGCGCCTACAACATTGTCTAAGAAACACTGTTGCTTGCTCTTAGATTTTAAATGTTCCTATGTATATTATGCCTCCCAAACAGATTTATATTAAAAATTAGAATAATCTGTTGTGTGCTGCATTTGATAATAGGTGAATTGTTTAATTGTTAAAGGTGAGGTTAGAATAATGCTGTATCAGAAGGTAAAAAAAAAGGAGAAAGGCACGAGGTTAAATATTAATTTGAATGTCTACAATAATGGGTACCTATGCTATTTAAGGAAGTCATTATTCCACTGTGTAGTCAACCAGAGTATTGATTAGAATTAATTCACTACAAAAAGTCTCCAATCATTTTTAACATAAGTTTTTCCTCTTTAACAGAACCCTGAAGCTGGTCTTTTTCTGTGGTCAATTTAGCAACAAATTTGCAATTAATCATTTGCTGATTGCAATGAATGGTCTGTCAATAATATGCAGCTTACATTGCTAAAAGGGTTATACAGAGCTTTATTGTTTTCCTTTTGTCTTGGGAACACTTTGTCTAGCTGTGTTTCCTAGAATGGATTTTGAATAGATGTTTTGAAGTAATGCATGCTAGTTTTAAAGAGACACCATGGACTGCTCTGGGGGTATTAATCAAGATATTCCCTAGCTTTCTTTTGGCATTACAGTATTTGGACATCTGTTCTGACTCCTTATATGTGAAGTAGGACACACTGGCATAAATGAAGGGTTTCATTATCTTAAATGTCATAACATTTGTTTGAATTACTTGGTGTACATTTTAAATACGGAAATTGTAATCTTGGGTTTTTTATAGATTTCATTGTCCTTTCTAAAGATTATACAAATGGAAGCCTTTTAAAAATTCCATCCATAATTCAGATGGCATAATTTACAGTTTGTACAATAACAGTGAAATTGTTGCGGCTGATACTTTAGTAATTTCTAGCAATGTAAGTATTTTTACTGAAAGAAACATAAGAGCAGAAAAGGGGTTTCTTATTCTAGTGACAGTGTTTAGTGACAAATAATGCATGAATGAAAGGCAGTCTTAGCCCATTGTGAGATTTCCCTTTGGGGAATGTTGACATGATGAAGTCTTCTTTTCAGTTAAAGTCATTGTAACTTGAACATTTTCATTGTGCTTGTCAGAAAGAAATGTCTGTGTATATTCTAACTAGCACTAAGATGAATGTGTGCATTTCAATTTGAGGGATCGGAAACACTGCAGAGTAGTGTACGTTCATCATGAAACTAGAGAGGGACCTGAACCCCAGGTTCATATCCAGACTTCTCCAGATGATATAGGTGTTTGGAGAGGGCTGATCTCTAAATTATACTGGTTTTGATTTAGAAGTTAATTGGTGTATCTAACACTCCAGTAAACAATCATGCAACTCCTCTGGATTGTCATTATTAATGCTGATAGTATACCAAAGAGTTACAACAATTTAATTGTTCATATACGGTAGTCTAATGGTATGGTTGCCCTCGTATGACTGATACTTATGCTGAATAAAAATGAACAGTAACAAAAATTATCTGCACTGTAATTACAAAGATAATTTTATTACAAGCATTGTCAAGCCAAGTGTCTGCTTATTGTGCTGCAAATTTGAGACTACTAGCTTGTCATTTAACATTCATTACATTATTTAACTATCTGAGTTGCTGAGGCAAAACAGTGCTTTACAAACAGGTGCATTTTGATTTGCAAATTTATAAAATCTAGTAGCATCTTTCAGCCTTGTACGTTTTTTTAAGGTCAAAAGTTCAAGGGTGTTTTGACTAAGCTTATGTTTAGACCAAACGTTCACTTAGAACTTTTGATTAGATGAATCAAATTAAGTTATTGCAGTTTACAGGGAAAATATATTTCTGCAACTGTCTCTATAATATATATGTATAAAATATATATTTAGCCCAAATTCAGGAAAACCACCCTATTCGGGACAGTCTGATAGAACTTAATGCAGCTTAAGCATGTGACTCTACTTAAGCATAGGCTTAAAGGCTTTGCTGGGTATAGGAGGACTGCTGAATTGTTGCACAGCTATTGAAATGAGCATTTCATTTCAGATTTTCAAAATGGCAGAAGCCTCTAGCCATTCAAAAAAATTGTGATAAATACACAAATAAATGACCAGTTTAGCATCTAGTCGGTGATTTGTGCATTCAGTCATATGGCCCCAGGGCTTCTGAGCTGTTGAAAATCTGCTGTACTTATAGATTATTAACAAGTGTGTAGGCACCTAATTATGAATTTAGACACCTATCTTCAGGCACCATTTTAAAATGCATCTGCATTGACACTCATCGGTCTCTGGGACGGGCACCATATAATTCGATGTAAAAAGAGTGTGTGCTAAGTGGGGTGGAAAGGGAGTGAGGGGAAGCCTTGGTAAAACATTAGATGGCTTCTTTCTTTCCTTGACGAGTGTACTTAAAGAACTCAAGCTCAGTCATTGTACTGGAAATTGTATACTCTTGATAATTCTTTGGCAATGATTTTAACTTGTACCAAACACCAAACTAATTTGTGTACGATAACTTGGTTATCTTATTCACTTGTGGGAGAATTCTCATCCCACATGCTAGTCTCAAGTATATCAGCCTTGCACAGGGGACTAATATGTGGTTTCATTACTGGAATCTTCTCAAAAAACTTGGAGCCAGAAGATTGAATCTGCTACACCAGTGCCCTAAGTGACTACAAAAGCCACAAATTGCTGGAGCAGCCTAGGCCCACTATGGAGCAGGGTGTAAATGCATAGACAGTAAATAGATGTGGGTTCTTAATTACTTGATCTACTCATGTTCAGAGACCCATTGGTCATGCTCACGTTCCTTTTTAGGCCTGTGTGTAGCTCCTTCACATAACTTATCTCTGTGGCACATGGGGCAGCAGAGCCACCCTCTCTGTACATAATACTCTTCACAATGGTTCTGCTAAAATTTGGGCATTTTCTAGTCAGGAGATTGCTCCATTACACGCACACGCGCACACACACACACACACACACACACACACACACACATATTTCAGACTAACTTAGTCCCTTTGTGGTGACACTTTCCAGCAGTGAAGTTGTTTTGGAAGGTGTGGAGGTGAGATATGGAATTGGTTTACACACGTCCCTATATGTTTTTCTCTAGAAACTGATGCCAAAGAGAGCAGTTTAAATAGATTCTAATGTTGTCCCTTCACAATACTTAGTTATTAGCCAGTTGGAGACTGTGAAGGTAAATTGATATCCTTTTAAGAAACATTCAGATGATAACCTCTGACTTATTGCTTTTATGCCAAATAATAGAATCTGCCTGCAGAATAAATAGAAATATTTACCCTCAAAACCTTTTAATGTCAAAAGATGACAAAAATATGTTCTGTATAGCTCTGCATTCCATACACTGTGTAGATACTGCCTGTAAAAAAATTTGCATAACTAAATTATTTATTCAAACCAGATATAAAGAGAGATGGTTATGTTTCTGCAGGGAAATGTGTGTGACTCATTGGTAGAGAATTTGACTATACAGATCACAAAGTGCAAGTCACATATCTATTATTATTGGTGCTATTGACTTGGTAGCAATGTTGCTAGCTGTAACCTGTTGCCACTTATCCAAATGCCAACCTATTTCAATTATTCTTAATATGCTTTACATCTTTTGAAAATTGGAGACTTGGATTTCATACTAAGGGTCTTTTTCTGTCCCTGAATGCTCAGTGTAATGAAATCGAATTACATTAATTTAAAAAAAATTCAATCCCATTTTTCAAATAGCCATTTCTGCACTGGCTATCTTTACTGAAGAGGAATTGATATGAAGTATCTTCCATTTGTACCATATGTTAAAGAATTAACCTTAGGGATGTGAAAAATATTTCATATCATTTTCAACTCATACCTTTATGGAAGTGCCAGTTATGGATTTATGGTGTTTGGTTCATCTGAGTTTTGCACTTAAAACAAAGATTTTGTTACATATCAAAAAGACAGTGTCCTCCTAAAAACTACAGTTTGAGGAACAATGGGAGTGAAGCCAAAGTGACATCAGGATGAAGGGGACCCTGTAAGCTGTTAGGGGCCACCATCTTCTCTAGTTTGGTTTCACTCCCATTGGTCCTAATGGGAAGCAGTGGCCATTTTGAAAGATGGCAAAGATGAGGACATTTGTGGCTTCAGTCCCCATTGAGCATAACAGGAGATGGCATACATTTTGAAAGAGAGATGGTCTTCATAAGATTCTGTGTTAGGTGCTCATTTTTCTTTGGCCTCTGTTGAAGTAGAAGCTTTCAGTTATGAAGAATTATGATAAAATTTTCCCTTAATCCCCAATATGGTCTTTTGAAATCTACTTGTTGCAATAGATTTCCTGAATACTCAGAGGTTTGAAGGGGAGTTTGTGGCACTCAAGCAATCTTAACTCCACCCTATAATGATATAATGAAAAAAGGAAAAAATCAAATGTGTCTTTTAAATGTTTTTAATTTAATCTAGGGCGACACACAAAAATAATAATTGCATGGTGATGGAGTCATTACAGTTTGGGGTTTTCTTTTCAAGTTTCATCTTAACACTGGATTCCCTGGGTTTGTAACTCTTTGGGGGATATTTACAACATCCTGTAATATTTTTACTCTTAAATTACTTATATATTCAGCCTTAATTGCAGTTTAATATAGTTTGTATCAGGGAATTATATGAAGTTCCCTGTTCTATCCTCTCTTTAAGACAAAATGGATGTTTGGCTCACCAATCACTAGTCCATTAGAGCAGATGGTGTGAAAGGCAAAGAGCAGTATCAAGATTGTTAATAAGAGCAGCTCAGTTAAACAATGATGATCAGAGCAGTCATATAAGGTCTTAGTATCCTTCCTACGGAAAGAGGCTTGAAATACAAAGGGCGGGCCTGCAGAAGTGAAAGGAGTGAGTCAGGAGGAAAGGAAGAGGGCCTATATCTAAGGCTATGTCTACACTATAGCCTATGTTGGCAAAACCTGTGTCGCTCAGGGGTGAGAATATTCTCTCCCCTCCCTCCCTGAGCGACCTAGGTTACACTGTGGCGGGAAAGTTCCTTCCACTGACATAGCTTATGCTGCTCGCGGAAGTGGTATTTTTATGACAATGGGAGAGCTCTCTCCCATCGGCATAGAACATCTTCACAATATGCAGTGCAGCTTTATCAGCACAGCTACACTGCTGACGTGCTGTACATGAAGACATACCCTAATACTGAAGGTCTGGCGAATTAGGAATAATAGCATATAAAACAAAGATGCAGTAAAGCAAAAAAAAAAAAAAAAGGCCTAGGTCAAAATGAAGACAGAGTGGTCTAGGTATAGGTAGAATTTTGAGCTGTGAAGCAAGAGAGCAAGCAAAGGTCATTGTACAAAAAGAAAGACAGAGCCTAAGAGCAAAGGGGAGATATAAGGGTGGTGAAGAAGAGAGAGGGTTTTGGAAGCCTGAAGTGAAGCTGACGGGTAAGAGATCATTGGTATTTGAAACATCTAACAATCAGCCCTAATTTAGGAGTGTAATTTTTTTAGTGAACTACACAATGCAAAATTATACATTTAAGAATTCTGGGAACTTTCTTTTATATTAAGATTTTCACGTTCTAACAGTTGTTGGTGCAGGACAAGATGGTCTGATTATACTAGATAATATTACAACATAAAATATTTGAATTTCAAATGAAAAAAAAACACTGAATGAGAGAACCAGTGACTGATTTGCCACCTTTTTCAATTAAGAGAAAAATATCCATTCAGACAGTAAATCAATAAGAGATGTCCCAGTGGTTTGCATAGTTCTTATACAAATATATATCTACTATGGAAACAAATTGATAACATACATATGCATAAAAAAACAATGGGCTGTGTTGCCAAGGCTCTGACTAACAAGTGCAGTGACATTTCTAAGGAGAAGTCAGGTAAGAGTTTATTAGTCCATCCCTATCAACAAAATAAGCATATAGAATTTATGAAGATGTAGGGTATAATTTACGAAGGACATATCAGTGTCAATTTTACCCAAGATGATGAAAAATATCAGTCTTTCTTAGTCAGAAAAGGCTTGTACACACTTTAAATTTCAAAACACTAAAATATGCTGTTTGTTCAGGTGTCAACTTTATTATTATTTTTGAACATTTATATTATGGTAGTACATGAAGGCCACAACCAGGTTGAGCCCATTGTGATAGGCATTGTACAAACACACAGTAAATGACAGTTCTTGCATAATTTTTTTAATTCTCTGAGTTGTTTCACAGTATAGTAAAATTGTGCTTACTAATGGAACTTATTGGAGGACCACCCACTTCCCCTCCCAACTTAATGCTCAAAACTACCTAGAACCATGTGTGAAGCTCTGGATGCTTGTTTCAAACCAGGTTGAACCTGAAGCTGCTTGTCTGCTTTTTTACTTATATGAACCATTGCTGTTTGTGCTAGAAAATCATCTGCAGTAACAGTAGTGTATATTGCATTGTATTGATTACACTGATTTCCAGTTTAGACATTGACCTTGACTGAGTTCTGCTCAGTCACTGTAAAATATTTTCTGGCAATTTCAGAGCAGTGCCCCATCAGCAGTTATCAGAAACACCTGGAAATGTTTACCACAGAGATATTTAATGTATTAAATAAAGATCTCTGAGCAACAGATGATGATGATGATGATACCGTAGTTCCTAAGTCTTTATTTGGCCATGCTAGCTGACTAGCATGTGATCACTGCCCTATCCTTCTCTTTGCTGACCATGTAATCACTCAGCATGGCAGTCTGGGTCCAGCAAATTCATCTGCACAGGTAATTCACTTCTATGGTAAGTTGTGCTGTTGTGAAGATTCACATGCATGTCTTCCTGTTGCCTTTAGATCACTGCACATAGGCAGGAAAGCAAATATTGCACAAATACCTCCTTTCCTGAAAAATGGATTTCACTTTGTGGCATTGGGAAATGTTCCAGTTCCCTGTTACTCAAACATAAAGCCAGGAATTCAACAAAAAGCTAGCCCTAAATATGAGACTTAAGCATATGTTGTTGGTTATGACTTCTAAATACACATTTCTCTGTTCATCATTCATAAATAACTGGGTGAATATATATATTTCATTTTTGGTATTAGAGATATCACCTATACTTAAAATATAGAATACCACTCAAATCAATTATAGCTCTAGAAACAGAATGAACTTCTTAGGTGTGTCCATCTAAGTGTGGACTGTGCAAAGAATATAATTGACACTAGGAACAGCATTATCTAAGCACTCCTACATTTGTCCTAGAAGAACAGGGACACAAAATATTATTAATCCAAGAAAGATTCCAGCAATTTTTTACTTAAAATAAATATCATTATTATGGTTTAGTTTGTCAGGTTCAGTTTCACTAAAACCATTCACTAAGCTTTAATGGTTGAATAGCTTATATAATATAAATTGTTCCATTTCATTAGCTCATTTAAGATGTGGAGATGGTATGTGTGTAATTATTTATACTGAAAAAATTGACAGGTATGGGCTAAGAGATTTTCTGCTCCTTAGGAAATATACATGTACAGTAGAATTTATAAATAGCAACTGTGATAAGAGGATCCCTTTATCTAAAAATGAAATTTTATTCTGAATTCACCAAAGCAAATCTCTCTTAATTATGCTTTCTGTGATTTTGTGTATCTAGACTACTCCACGTTAACAACTGAGTTGGTATGAGCAAACTCATTGCTCAGGTTAGATTTTCATTCTGATCCCAAAGATTACAGGTTACTGAATTACCCCTTAAACTTCCTAGCCTTGTAGATCCATTTAGCCTTAATTAAAGAAGCATCTTAGAAAAATAATCAGCCTGTTTGAATCCAAAGAAGGTGCATATCAGTCATGTGGTTGTTTATTAGCATAAAAATATTATTTAATAGAGATTTTAATCACAGCAAGCTTATAGACAGACATATTAAATGCATTAATCTTTCTATAAGGTTATTCAGAATGTATAAGGTTACTCCTCTGAAAAGACTGCTTCAGATTGCTTTCCGGTAATGCTAATACCCATTAAAAAGATGAATATATATGTGTGTAAGTCAATCATAAGGTATTAAAGAGGTATAGCAACTTAAGCTTCTTTTCTTCTTGGCAGGTCACTTTGAGAAATGTCCCAGTTCAATTAAAATATTTTTTCCATTTCCTAGGAGCAGATACAGATGTGTTCTGTCCTGTCTCTATCTCATCTTCACTGTCAGGGTTTAAAACAAACCTGCGCAAGAAGCGACTAAGGATTGTTCAGCCATTTAAAATTCTAGTGTGGGGGATAGGGTATGGCTAGTGTCTCTTAAAGAGAACAAGGGGTTTCCATTCTGTTAGAAGTGTACTTTGAGGTTCTTACCTCAGATGTTGTAGAACAATTCATGTTCTTTGTTAAAGCCAGAATTAACTAGAAGTTATATTTATCAAGTATTTATCAGTTACTTCATCTCTGCTTCCAAAATACCAGCGTAGCATAGGCAGTGATTGGGCAGTAAATGGGGGGGGGGGGGGAATCTTAAGGGACAGGAGAAATACAAGGAACAACCTATGATATTTTCAGGTTAGATGGGTGACATTGTCTATCAAAAGAGAGATGCAGAGAAAAGACATCATTCTGGGCAACTATCTTAATATAATGTGTAGATGACTGTAAAACAATCCACAGACGTTAAACAGGAAGTAGTAGACATTGGATTATTAGCATCCTATCACTGAAGACTTTTTAATGATATTCTCAAAGCATCATGCAATAAATCAACTAATTAGTTAGAATAACTTGATAATAAAAGTTTGATATTCAGAATTATCTGCAATGGAGTTGCTATAGATCTGAGACAAAAAAGTTTGGTTTTCTTGAAAGAGATTTTTCCTCTTGGAGTCACTCACTGATGTTGCATTGACTCACAACCGTTAAAAAGCAGTAGTTTAATAATGGAGTTGTGCTGGGGCACATTCACAGTTAGATGTTGTGGCTGCATATTAAAACAATCATAAACCCTTCCTTTCCTTGTTTCCTTCTTCCTCCTCCCAACAGGCATCCCATCCGTTGTATCCCAACTGGATAAAACTTCTACCACATGAAAATAAATTAACTATCTATTAGGTGACACCAGGATGAAACAGTGATGTATTTCCAAATTATAATAAGGGATTTCCCAAAACATTTTGATCACAATTAGTTATATATATATGACATTCCCTGGGATGAAGTACTTTTGTTTCACCTCCTTCACAAAAAAATCCCCAAATCCCATACTTTTTCCTACTCCGCACCATAAAATATCAATTCCACACACTTTTCTGCTCTTCAGAAAACCCATCTATTCCATACTCTTAGTCTCATAACTCACTAATTGTATACCCTCTCACCTGTGATGGTTCTCGGGGGGATCCAGAGCTGAGAATCTCCTTGTTACCCCCCTGCTGCCAGTGAAAGGGAGCCTCCCTGAGACCAGCAGCCTGTTAGCCACTCAAGCACCCTCCTCTAGGCAATGTCAGTCCTTACTTTGCCTTATGGTTAACAATAGGTGTACCCCAGTCCCCAAGCCCTTTTGAAGCATTCTCTGGTAGTGTCCAACCCTGCCTTCACTGAACACTCACAGAAATACCAGGGCTGCTGTCCCCAGGGGAATGGTGTATACACCAGCTTGTAGGATTCAACTGAGGATCAGCACTTTGCTTAATACTACAGCACAGAGATATATTTATAGTAAAAGAAAAATAAGTTTCTTATCAAAGATGCAAGAGCTACTGAGTAAGGATAATGGAAACAAAAGAGTTACATATAAAACAAAATCATAACACACTTTTTTAAAGACTAAACTTAACAGGGTGGTTAGAGGGTGGATCTTAAATTCACCCGTATATCCAGATTCCTGCTGCTGGTTTGTTTTGGGCCTTGCAGTTAGTTTATGTTTGTTTAGACCATTTTATGTACGGCTAACTTTGCAAAGAAATGGGCAAAACATATTTTTTTAAATGAAAGCTGAGAGTCGTCTTCATGAGAACAAAGGGCTGTCCTGTTAACAAGGGGCCCATGTGAGTCACAGTGACATGGAATCCTTTGTAAATTGGACAGGCCCGGGTCCGGGTTAGAATGCTACAGTATCTAAGCGCCAATCAATGGATCTTGGAGTAACCCGATTGGATGCACCATTGATGCCAGTCTTATGCCAATCAGTTGAAGAGCAGCTCCTCTGCTTCAAAGCATATATGTGTGTGGGTACCAGTGATCAGTTTGGTTTATATTCTTTATAAACAAAGTTGTACCTTTTCAGCAATTTTTGTATTAAATTTGTGTGGCATGCATCTGCCTTGTGCTGTGCCCATCAAAATAGATTTTTATGCATTGTCCTTTTTAACCTCTCAGCTCACTAAGTTGCTTGATCTGTTTTGGAGTCAGAAAATGTTGAGGTAGGGGAAAATTTCAAGAAAATTAACCTTCCATGGAAAAATAACTTCCTGTTTGTCATCTGCAGTAGGCATTGATCCCTAACTTGTTTATGCCTTGCATTTGTTATGCATGTGTAAGCACATTAGCCTTTTCATTTCATTCATTAGACAGTTCGTCCTTGATTAGTGTTTTCTAGTTTCTGTCAAATACAGTACTACTTCTTTATTCATTTTGTGTTAGGTCTTTCTTTTACTTTTGCCTTAATATAGAGGAAAGTTAACAATTTAAGCACAACGGTTGTCCTTTCTGTTTATTTTTTTCTAGTAAATATACTTTCACCAATTGGAGTGTCTAACGTGGATAAAGTATCAAAAACTGTGCTTTCTAGCTAGCAGAGTTGGTTTTGAATTACCGGCGGTCTTTACTTGGAAGGTTGGCAGCTCAAGTTTTACTACCAGCATCGCTTTGAGGATAAAGTATTTTGTAACTGCAGGATTACCTATAATAGAGAATATTTGCCTTCTAAAATTACTTTTCAACTTCCTTATAAATACGATAATATCTGAATGAAAAGCAGATGAGACTGACAGGACAATGAGTTTGGGAATACTCCATTGAGGCAAGGAAGTTCCACGTGGGAGTTTACAAGCGAGGTGAAGCAGATAAGGATGTGTTTAAGGTTAGCACAGTTTCTCTCTCTCTCTTTCTCTCTCTCTCTCTCTGTATTTTTTATCTTGCTCATAGGCCACTACAGTTGAACTATAATGGTACTGATTTTACAGATAGATGGTTATGAAAAATGGCATCAATAATTTTCTATTTTTCTATTAAATACATGGCACTTAAATACATGATGTGAATGTGGCATGGTCTGAAGGTTTTACTGGCACACATTTGGGATGATACATGTAACTTGTAAGTATTGAAGCTACTTGGGAGTAATGTGGTTAGCCATCACAAACTCATACTGCTTAAAATCTTTATTCCACATCTCGTCATCATGTGTGATGGTAGTGTGTGTGTGTGTGTGTGCGTGCGCACCAGGCAAACTGCGACTTACACCCCTTTTAGTGCCTTTTGAGTGCACCCTGTAGTGCACTCAAGCCTGGCTTCCTGTGCTTCATTCTGGGTGGAACCACATGGCCCAACCACTCTTAGATTGGACTCTGGGCTGTACCTTCCTGTTCCCAACCGTGTTAACAACACAGGTCCAACTTGGTTTTGACACCTGTAATAGTTTCCCTTTGAGGGTCTGTGACAGCATATGGTTTCAATGACAAAGAAACAGTATCTTCAAAACAAAGCACTATTAATTAATTACTCAGAGGTACAACCCACTTAGAGCAAAAGGGAAAAAAACAATGAAAAGCCTAGACACTTTTTTACTTACACCTTTTGTATTTTCCCCTAAAGTTTAAACCCAGCCAATTCCAGCTCTGGCAGGGAGAAAACGGACTGCCCCTTCTGTAGTTTCTACCTCTGTCTTTGTCAATTGGGTGTCAGCTTTTCATTACGCAGCCACTTCTAGCTCATCCAACCCCGCCTCCCTTTTCTGGGATCTTTGGGGATTAGATGTCCTTTGATCCAGGCTTAGCTTTGAAAGAGCAAATCATTCTAAACTGGATGGAGCCAGACAGGTAGTTTATTCCCCAGTGATAGCTCGGCCATTGTTTTCTCATTGATTCTTACATGTTGTATTGTTTTACCTTTCCTGCTTGGTTCCTTAAACAATCACTTTTGATGTGCCTCCATAGCAAATAACCCATCATAACCAAACACAGAGGCCTTGTGTGATACTCCCTGGGGGTACTCAGGATTGTGAGCCATAGTCACTGCCATGTACCCTTAGCATCAGTGAGCTTTGTCTGTGCCTGCCTGGGTTCAGCTCCCGGACTCCACCAGCTACTGGCAACACAAGCACCTCTCCTCCAGGCCTCGCTCTCTCTTCACACATTAGTGTTGGGCACACTCCACCCCACAAGTCCTCCTAGCATCCCCAGTGTCCAGCCCCTGCTCCAGTGGATGCTTACAAAATTACCAGGTTTGCTGTTCCCAAAGGAACAGTACACCACAGCCTACTAGTTCATAGATTCATAGATTCTAAGGCCAGAAGGGGTCATGGCGATAATCTATTCTGACAACCTGCCTAACACAGGCCATAGAACTATAATTCCTAGTGTTCACCTTAGAACACAGCTTTGCTTAAGACCTAACACTTAAATGTCTTTATAGAGAAAGCAAGTATAAGTGTGTTTTTAACAAAGAACAGAGATTCATATGATAGCAAACAGAAATATTGAAACAAAGGGCTACATATAAAACAATCATAACATGCTTTCTATGGCCTCAACTTAACTAACAATTATACTCCTGTTTAAAGAAGTTTATCTCACCCAAAGTTCTTCCCAACATTTTCAGCCAAGCCTGGTTGAGATCCCTTTTTCATGAAGCAAACTCACTGGCAATTTACTTCTTCAGTGAAGGATGCCAGGGCTTCTTTCACTCCCAGATATACCAGAACAGACCTTTAATCTTCACCTGAAAACTCCCCCTCTCCCTCTGTTTACCTCTTACTATTAATTTTATTTTGAAGTGCCCCCAAACTCTTCATTACTATTTAACTTGATATGCTAATAGACTTCTCTTGTAAGACACGGAACAGTTAGCTAGGGAGATGTGTCTCTCGCCTCCTTTCTGGAGAAATTTTTCTCAAGGAATGCTAGCTTTGAGTGACTTGCCTTTAACTACAAGGCCTTAAGAACATAATTTCCAATATACATGCCTATCCTCTTACATATTATCCGTACGTACAATTCGCAATGATTAAGATGACCAGGGTGACACAGGCTTTCATTAGAGCAGAGGTCGGCAACCTTTCAGAAGTGTTGTGCCGAGTCTTCATTTATTCACTCTAATTAAAGGTTTCGCGTGCCAGTAATACATTTTAACATTTTTAGAAGATCTCTTTCTATAAGTCTATAATATATAACTAAACTATTGTTGTATGTAAAGTAAATAAGGGTTTTAAAATGTTTAAGAAGCTTCATTTAAAATTAAATTAAAATGCAGAGCCTCCCAGACTGGTGGCCAAGACCTGGGCAGCATGAGTGCCACTGAAAATCAGCTCATGTGCTGCCTTCAGCACGTGTGCCATAGGTTGCCTACCCCTGCATTAGAGACTTTACATGACATTCTTTGGTGGACTGGTAGGTAAACACCAGAAACTGGGGATCCCTGTAACTCTTTTATACCCCTGTCCCTCTTGGCACAAAGAGGTCCCTGGGTCACACCTGCACCATATAAAGAATCAATAGAGATATTTCCAGTTCATCACATTGTGTATAAAAGCTTACGTCTTATTTTTTTGTTTTTAATCCATGATCTTAAAGTGCTTTATATCCTCTTCATAAGTTAATGTTACCAAATCTGTATGTATTTGTAATATATATGATAGAATATAAAAAATATAAACCCCTACATGTTTCTTCCAAGGTGTCTATGAGGTAAGAGGACACGTGTATCTAAAGGCTGGGAATGCCTGTACTCTGGAGGTGCCTTATGTAGGGATCTGATTTAGAGATTTAGCATGCCGTCATTTTGTAATGGCAATGGTGGTTGTTCTCCTATACTGAATCCACTTATTTTTAAAAATGTGTATATAATATTGGGTAGCGAGATCTTGACCTAGACTACTTAGAACTCTATATACAAGAGTATTGAATGGCCCTATACAAATGCTCAGGCTGTATACAGGTGAAGTTATCCTACTGAGTCTTCCACCCTACTTTACCAAATAGAGATTTCATAGATTTATTCTGTAGTCCAGCAAAAATAATGATGGGGATAATAAACCTTCACTGAAAACAAATGCCTATTTGCTGCACAACAGTTAGAGATACTTTCAGCAACAATAACTATCACATTCCATTCATGTAAAAAGATGTTACAGACTGCAAAATGTGTAGCAGGTGAATGATCTGAAGATGTATGTGCTTGTTGGAATACTGTATATCTGAGATTTCAAAATTATCAGGGTACTGCTCTTGTATAATGATAGTGCACAAAACATCTTGTGGTTTATGTGCCTCGGTTAGAATTTCAATTTTATATTTTGCAGTTTTACCCATGATGATAGATTTACACATTTCTTTTTTCCTGTTAGGATGCTTCAATTGCCCACAGATTCCACATCATGCGAGAAAAACATCCAGAGAAGTTCAACAGTAGGTAAGAACACAAACAATATTTGCATGTGAATAGATTGTTTTCAAATGGGTAAGATGTATGTTCCATGAGGAGGTAAATTCTTCATTTTCCTTCAAAATATTGATTATTACTACAAGATAGAATGTCACTGCATCTTACTTTAAATATCTGGTTCCAGATTACTCCGATTAAAATCAGTGATATCTGGTATCTCAGTTGAAGTGAGCAGCATTATAAATAAACTGTTCTCACATGCAAAATGATTGACTCTTAAGATTAGCATGATAGAGATGATACACTGTGGTATCTGAGGATCCCTGAGTTGACACTTTGCCATTAGGAACTGCAGAGCACTTATTAGACAGCTGCAGCTGGGAATCCTTATCTTTCGTTGCTGCATACACACTGGTATGTTGACAGGGGGCTCTTCCATATATACTCTTTGTGAGGAAAGGCAACTGAATGTTGTTTTATAAATATATACTTCTTATCATTAAGAAGCTTGGGAAATGTCTAAAATGTGCAAATTGAAACTTTGCGTATATCCATGTGTTCCTTTTTGAGTTTGATATGGACTGTTGTTCCAAAGCTTTTCTGGAAATGTAAAATGTGTTAACATATACTCTAAATACATCTTTCCTCAATAGACAGCTTACTGAGTAGATAAAATCCATAATGTAATGCTTGTTTGTCTCTCGTATTAGGGTAATTTAACCGATCAACAATGATGGGGAACGGCAACATTGCAGAAATCTTAAGTAACATTTAAAGGCACAAGAGAGGAAAATAAATCAATACAATACAGAGGAATATATACTTCACATATTTATTTATATACTTATGAATATATTCTCTCTCTGGGCCAAATTGTGGCATTTACCCACAGACCTGAATTGGAGGCTATGTGGAGCTGCTATGCTCCATAGAGAGATCTTGGAGCAATTGTGCCTCAGATAAGCAAGCTTCCCTAATGGATGAGAGTTACACAGGATGCCATTTCTATAGGATAGTGGATCTGCTCTCCCTAGTATGGCTGTCCTGCTTTGTGGACCATACAGAGTGATGTGAGTGGGGCCATTAACCACTGCAGTGTGGCCGAAAACACTGTGCTCCCCCAACCACAGGGACTGAGGTTGTCACAAGCCATACACCAGGAAGCTTCTTACACCCTCAGTGCCCCTCAATATCTGTGAGAATTTATCATGATCGAGGGTTAGATTATAAAATTCAATAAATTCCACAATAAACACCCATGTTATAACACAGTGGTGGGCAAGCTGAGGCTTGCGGGCGACATGTGGCCCATCAGGGTAATCTGATTGCGGGCCGCGAGACATTTTGCTGACTTTGACCATCCGCATGTGCTGGCTGCCGCTTCCCGCAGCCAGCGAGAACGGCTGGGAACGGTGAACCGCAGCCACTGGGAGCTGAGGGGGGGAGGGGGAGAGAGGGCGCGCCTGCCGACGGTCAATGTCACCAAAATGTCTCATGGCCCGCAATCAGATTACCCTGATGGGCCGCGGGTTGCCCCCACTGTTATAACAGCACCTCTTCACAAAGCTCATATATTTTTCACTCCCAAGAATTGTATAATGAAGAGAATACAGTGGTTCATAGAGAAATATTGCTGGAGCTATCAGACACTTATCAAATGCAGGTTTTCTAGACTCTGAAGGTGAAGCTGGTTTATCAGTGGCCCTTCTGCGTATTTTCAGCAGTTGGAAATTTTAATTTATAAAAAGCTCAGCTAATAATATGAGTTTCAGATCAGATTTCATGTCACACTAAATCATATGCCATTAATAACATCTGCTAGCAGGCTCACCTTGACATTCATCTATATTTTAAAGATTCTGATGTTTCTAACATTATCTTAAGGAAATTAATTACAAAAATATATAGTTCCAATCTTTACACCTCTTGTTACTGAGATACTGAAAGAACTTGAAAAGGTAATGATATTTCCAAGGGTTAGAAGAGCTCTCATTCAGATGATATAATATTTATCAAAAATAAATCTAAGTATTAACTGTTAAAGTTATAATTTGCTAGCATGTTTATAATAGAGAAGTTTTAATGTCTACCCAGTCATTTTTAGATAGCCAGAGCTCTACCTTTAATTATGATATTTTAGACAAAAGACAATAAATATCTTTATTCCGATAGTTTCCTGAAGCATTTTGCTACAGGCTTATAATTTTTAAAATATTTGTTTTATTTTGCATAGAGGGGGAAAATGACAAACCCTGCTAACGTAATTTTACATACAATTATCTCAGATGCAGTTTGTTCTTTTAACAGCAGTTTGCATATGGTGACATTCCATAATGAGAAACCTGCTGTAAGGTATTATGTGAAAACAAATCCCATTTTAGAACTCCACTGAGCCAGTGGCTATAAACTTTGTAATTTACTAGAAGGTGGCATTTTCAAAAGCATCTCGGTGACTTGGGAGCACAAATCCCAATAAGGACAAAGGGACTTGTACTCCTAAGCCATTTAGCCGCTTGAAAAATCTCACCCTGAATTCCTAAATTCTTATCCTGTCTCTGAAAAAAGAATCCTTCTCAGGCTTGGAGTTCACTTCATAAGTTCTGATTTCTCAGAGATGATGAGCACCCAGAACTCCTGTTAAACTAAGTGAAAGATTAAACATTTCTGTAAATCAGACCGTTGCACTGAAGTTCTACTTTCAGAAGTGCCTATGTAACAATCTGTTACATAACCAAGATGGAATTCCTTGCTAAACAGAATTTGATTTTTTGTGTTATACAGAATAGATACAGAATCATAGAAATGTAGGGCTGGAAGGAACCGCAAGAGGTCATCAAATCCAGCTCCCCTGCACTGAAGCAGGACCAAGTAAATCTAACCCATATCTGACAGGTGTTTGTGCAACCTGTTCTTAAAAACCTCCAATGATGGGGATTCCACAACCTTCCTTTCAAACCTCTTCCAGAATAGTTGGAATAAGCTCCGAATATCACTTTAGTGACAAAAATAAGTTTTTGTTATGTTAAACAGTCAGTACAGGTTAGGGTGGTGGTTCTCAACTGTGGTCCGCCGCTGCTTCAGGGAAAGCCCCTGGCGCGCTGGGCCGGTTTGTTGACCTGATACCTAAGATCCACATTGAAGGACAATTCTGCCCTCATTTAATACACCTGCTCAATTCCATTGAAACTAAAACAGGTTATAGCTGCAGCAGTGTAAATTAGAACAGATTTTGGCCTGCAACTTTTTTTTTTTAATGAACTACTGATGATTCATAAGCTAGAAAGAATCCAATTCGACAGTCTGAACCCAGGTTATGTTGATAGGGCTGGCCAGGAGTGGAGGGAAAAACATATTTTTACTTGTAAACTGAGCAGATGTGATAGGAAAATGAAATCACTGAGATGCAACCACTATGGGACCCCCTTCCCATGCCAGTTTTATAGTCACTTCTCAGAGGACAACTTTGCTGCCTCAGTTTCAAAATAGAAGTAAAAAATGTTTCTACTTCACTGGGTTTGGAGGGATTGTTTAGTTAGTGTTCATAACAGCTTTCAAATAATAGAATCTAAGTATTAGGAACTCCTTCCTCTATTCAACATGTGACAGGAGTAATGATTTTCTTTTTCATGCAAAGCTTTAACATTGCTAATTTATCAAAAGTACAAAAAATAAAGTAGGACTGAGATTTTTCAGTCACCCAAGGGATTTGGACACCCAATTCCCCCCAAAAACTTAACTTAAATACATAGCAAATAAAGAAATGCACATAACTAAAGAATGTATGCAGTAGACATACTGTAATCTTTAAAGTTACTCTTCCGAAAACCTAGAGTTGCGTCCTTTAGTGTGATTCTTTTCTTTTCAATGATCAAGTGTGTCCCATGGTCTTACTGATAAGATGCATACTGTTAGCATTCCATGAACACTTAAGGAGGCAAGTGTTTAAATGCATTCATAACTACTAGAATCTGAGTTGTCATAGTAGCCAAACATTGGTGGATTGAAGTGCTGAGATTACTGCACTTGAGAGAACATGGTTCAATTCCTAGTGCCTCCTGTTAAAAGCAGGATCAAATTTCTTGATTTCAGTGAGCAAGTGTCTTGTAGTTAACCCTAAGAGGAAGCAAACTTGTAGAGGACAGCATTTGAAGTAACACAGTATCACTAAACTGGGACACTGTTAAAATCATCTAGTTTGGCCAGAATGCCCCTGAGAGGAGATCTGTGTATACAGGGCCGGCTTTAAGCCGATTCCGCCGATTCCCCGATAGGCGGCGGGAGGTGTTTTTTTTCAGCTGATCGGCGGCGGAGCCCCGCACCTGCTAAAGCCGGCCGTGTGTGTATACATCATAGACTGGTGCTGAGAAAAATAGATACATGGTCTAGGTGAATAAAACCTACATTTGGAGACAAACTAAACATTTTACAAAAATAATTCAAGTCCATATTAAATAGTCTAAAATAGTATTTGATTAAATTAAGTTTGCTAACATGACTTTTTTGGTATGTCCACACTGCAAAGGCAAAACCCGCAACTCTGAGTCTCAGAATCTGGATCAATTGACTTGGGTTTGGGCTGCAGTGCTAAAAATACCAGTGTAGATGTTCCTGCTTGGGCTGGAGACTGGGCTGTGAAACCCAGTGTAGGGGGAGGGTGGCAGAACCCACGCTCCAGTGTGAATGGGAACATTCACACTGCTACTTTTAGCCCCACAGCGCGCACCCTGCAAGCCCAAGTCAATTGACCTGAGCCCCTGAGACTTTCTTTGCAGTGTAGACATACCCTCTGGCACCAAATAGCACACAAGATATTTTTGAGGTTCAGCAAACTAAAGTAGAATTTATAGCTTGCATTTACAGTTCTAAGTGCATCATTTTAGAGATTTTCAAACATGGGTCTCTCTTCTTGATTTATAGCTGTTTTATGATGAAGAAATCCTAAAACAAAAACAATCTCATATTCCTAATAACTTGATTAGTGTAGAATTCTTGACCTTATATTTTAGAAATTCACTTTTATCTTGTTTAATTATGCTTCTATTTTATGCCAGTATCTATGCACTTAACCTCTAAAGACACTGGTATTAAAAAAATAACACTAAATACCAATTTACTGTGTGCAAGTGACCTCCAAGAAAATAAACCCTCTGCTAATTAATAATATGCACATAATTATGGGTTAGATTATAACCTGTAAACCATATGACATGGATTTATTCTGGGAAGAAAGAGAAAGCGGATATAACTGAATTTTTAGCCAGTTCTCCCTCTTCCTCCTGGTCTAGTACTGCAGTGTACCAAGGTCAGCATAGCACATCACCTTATCTCACCTTAGATATCCCTTGCAAAAAAAAAAAAAAGTCTCTTGCCCCATTAATAGTGCTATATTACACAGGCATCCTGCTGTGAAAGTATGTCCCTCTGTGGGCTCCAGTCCTGGCCTGGTAGCAAAGATAACGGAACACAGTTGCTGTTCTTGAGGCTTCAGAAGCAGAGCAAAAACAATTGCTCCTGAGAGCAAGTACTATAAGCACTTTAGGAACTTCCTTCTTCTCCCTGTTTTGGCTATGACTGGATGAGAAGACTCTGTCAGGAGACACCAGCCCAATGCAGAGAGCAGGATGGAGACATCTACTACCTGTCTCATTGATCCCTCCTGATTACTTAAGGATAAGACTCCATGGAACTGCACCTCTGAACTCAGGCTCATAATTGCCAATATAATAGCAATCCTCAACAAAAGCAGAGCAAGAGAATCCATTTTCTGACACAGAACCTGAAATGTTTATATACAATCAAAAACTGGCCTGTACTGGCCCACCTTGGCCCAGTAGGCTCCTGGTTATAACCTGAATTTAGGCCAGGGAGGAGGGGCAGCCCCCTTGCATCTGACCTCAAAGGCCAGAATGTCCTCCTCTCCCGAACAAATACTTTTGGTGCACTTACATGCTATGCAAGTATTGGCCTAGGACAAAGGCAATGTGGGTATCCTGGTACCAACCAGGCCATATTGCAGGTCTACTGGCTTCCACTGGGAACTAACAATTCAGATACTGAATTATTCACATTTCTTCACCTTAAAGGACATTCGTATTGGCACAGATAACATTTCTCAACCATTAGACCAAGATCTCATGTTCACCATGACTAAGATGAGGTTTTCTCAGATAGTCTCCAGACTGAGTCACAAAGTGGATACAGTTTATGCTGCTTGAGTCAGAACATCAAGGGTATAGCAAATGTTAGTGTCATTTTTTAACCATCAAGTTCTTTGATCAGACAACAAGGCCATCCCTTACTCCCAAGGACCTTCTTTGTCTCACAGCGTGGAGGTGAAAATGGTACTGTGCCACTAGGGACTTCCCGCAGAATCCATCTGCAAACTACATCTGGTTCATTATGCAGTTGCCCAACTTTTAAAGGGCATAATTATGTAAGCATATAACACCAATGTTCTGCACCTTTTAGTGGCTATCTATCAAACATTGGGGTCTATGGGGTGGTGCAGCAGACCCACTCTCTGGCCAAGCATGGCACAGCCCCTGGGCTCACATAGCCCAGTGGGGCTGTCAGTCTATACCTGGTGTCCAGTAGTCCCTTTCTCCACTCCCAAGTCCATCGGAGTATTGGTAGGGGAACCCAGGCCCATCCACTCCAGTGGGTTCCAGCTCAGGGCCCTTGAGTTAGGTAATCAGGGTCCTTCAATACTGACAGTGCCCTGAGCTTCTTCCTACCTTCCTCATGGTCTCTGCAGCCTCTCCAGCCTATTGGTCAGTTCATCCCCTCTTGAGCTGTTGCCTCTGAGCAGCTCTTTAGTAGCTTCCTGGCAGGAGCCCCTTTCTCCAGCCTGCTCACTCCATTGCTTCCCATCCCTTTGGTCCTCCCAGCTGCTGTGGGGCATCCACTTAGCAGTGGCTGGCAGTGCCTATATTAACACTTTGGTTGCTGAGCCAGGCAGGGCCATCTCAAAATTCTGTTCTTTGTCTTGAAAGTTCCGATGGGCTAATGGCTAGTTATTTAAGAGACAACCTCCCACAGCTGCTGTAGAGGGTATCTGGGAGACTGAAATTGATGAAACTTGTGTTCAGACCTGTGGGGGCTGCTGGCAGCATACTCTGGGAGGAAATTCACCCACATAGAGGGCCAGCACAAGTCGTTTGCACTACCTAAGACTTCAAAATATGGCTTCACAGATGACCTGTACCTGCTGATATTGGGGATCACAATTTAAAGGTTCGGCTGCCCCCAGGACAGCTCGAATCAGACCTCCCCACAACCAGGTCTCCCCCCTTGCCCTCAGTCTTTCCTCCTGGAAAGCACCAGGCCCTCCCTACAGCTCCCAGCTGTTGCACCTGTCTCTCCCCATGGGGGGCAGCTTGTTGGCTCCGGCTGCTGCCATGCAGGGAGGTGGCCCAGCCGCACCATGTGATCAAGCGAGGCCAGCAAACCCTGGCAGAAATCTGGGGAGCATGACCACATGAGCCCCCCCTACCTCTCCCCCCGCATCACTTCTGTATGGCTTAGATGGGATTTAAGCAGTATATACTCAGTGTGCTGACCCTCAGCACAGGAGTGGATTTCATACTCTCATTGCAGGGTTCTCAGCTTTGAATTCACTACTGCTGGAGATCAGGGTGAGCTAGGGTTTTCCACTTTTATAATGCAATGTAAGACTTATCTCTTTCACCTAAGAAGTTGGTTCTGAAGTGTCTCCAGCTGTGTGCTCTAGAAAATTGTGCGCTGTTAATTGTGAGAGGGGATAGGAGGTTTTTTCTTGAGGGAATTGATGTAGTTTTTAAAAAAAATAATATTTTTTTTATATTTAAAAATATAAGGGGATAGCTCAGTGGTTTGAGCATTGGCCTGCTAAACCCAGGGTTGTGAGTTCAGTCCTTGAGGGGGCCATTTGGGGATCTGGGGCAAAAAAAATTGGGGATTGGTCCTGCTTTGAGCAGGGGGTTGGACTAGATGACTTCCTATGGTCCCTTCCAACCCTGATATTCTATGATTCTATAATGGCACCCAGTTTATTAGAAAAATGGTTGTCTTAGAAACATGTATAAAATAATAACTATGAACTTAAGAGAGAGAGTGTCTCAGGCTGTATGCACTGTCTAGCATCTCAGTATTATTTAGCAAGCTATGATACTGAACTGAAGAAAATTGCCCAGCACACACTCTACAAGTAAGAAACTGTTGATTCATAACAGATCTATCCATATGCTATAGGCCAAGGTCAATAAAATCTAATTCTCTTCAAATGATGTCAAGCTGGCAACTTATTTTATTGAAGAAGATATTTCATTATTCAGAGTAGGTCATGAACCTATTTTTATGGATTTTGAAATACCAATTGGATATTTGGTACATTCTTTAATTAATTAAAACCACTGCCTCTTACTGCATAGTAGTTTTAAGGCAAATCTCAGTTATTAAATGAAGTTCAGCATATGGGAACTATATCTACGAATTTTTCATTTATAATCTGATCATTTGGAATGAGAAGTAATAAAACAGAAAATGATACCCAAAGCTCTCACACGACTTTCCTTCATAGTCAATTTAACATATGAGAAAGCGTGTACCACAACCAGAAGGCTTTAATTTGACATTTGTTGCCTGCTGATAAAACATATTTGTAGTTTTTTGTTTGAATTAATAAAATGATTTCACCCAGCTTTCAAGGGTCTACTTTGAATCAAATATAACAACATTGTGCTAACAATTCTTGGTAAAATATCTTTTTAGTTGGGGGGTGGTGTTGATTTTGTACAGGGAGAGAAATGGAACATCTGAGTCGATGAATAGTGCTGCGGAGGCACAAAACTGGTTCTGAAGCTAGCTTGGCAGATATGCAAAATAAAGTCTACATCCCTATGATAAGATGAGAGTGGTTATGTCTTGGAAGAAACGTTTATATCAGATCCTGAGCTGCGTAAAGATGTGAGTGGCAGCCATTTCTGATGTATATTCCCAAAACAAAACAAAAAAAGCCCAAACAGCCAACTTTCATTTAAAAAAACAGTTAAGATTTCTAAGCGAACACAGTGCTTATGGGCTAGGTCACAGGCCAGGATTTAGGCTGTATCTTATGTCGGTCCAACAGCAGGTGGTCTCCTCGTTAATGGCATCTGCTTAAAAGCTGTCCTGAATAGGGATGCTTTCCTGAATTAGGGCCTTAGATACTGGAATCAAGGTAACAAAAATAATCCATAAAACATCTATGGATCAGAGTTAAGGTTCTGTGTTGTGATTAAATTTTCATTTCTTTGTACTTAAGAATAATGTGTTTATCTGCATAATAAGATTCTGGGATTGTCACCTTTCCATGTGTCACTCTGAAGCTTAGAATATCTGATGAGTCAGTAGAAAGCCATAGAAACGGCAACAAACATGGTCGAGAGCTCTTTTTGTTCAGAATATTACTAGGTTCAACCATCACTGGGATCCAGGGTCTGTTACAGTCCAATTTTTAAGTTCTCAGCCATTTTTGACTTAACAAATTATACCTGTGCGACAGACAGGCACGTATATATGATATGCCAAGAGCCCTAGATCATTGTGATATTAGTGGTAATTCAGCCAATCACCACGCTTACTCTAAAGCTCATTTGCGTGCAACACTTTCATTGTTTGTATGAGGGAGACTGCACAGATGGTGGATTACTTGGCCCAACTGCCACACCCATATTTATTAAATGGTAAGTGTAAACATTATTTCATCCTTAACAATTCACTTAATTTTGCTTTTAACAGTATAGGCTTTGTGAATTCATATGTTTGTGTGCTATATTTACAGTTAGTCATACAGGTGCTCATGTCTTCTTTAGAATAATTTTGATCGGTATTTACTATATTTTATTGTAGTAATAAAAAAGCATAACTATATAGCTAACACTGAAACACTCAGAAGATAGAAAGCTCATAATATATATGATACCATACTACTTTCTTTGGTTCCCTTATATTTGGCCTATCTGTAGGCTTCAGACATTAATTCTAATAACATACAATCTCTGGGCATGGTATAATCTCATATTTTAGTTGGTTAGTGACATTTCAGTTTTCATTTGTGACTATTAGATAAGTTTGTAACTAATGTCCATCTCAGCCAGACATTATCAAATTGGCTTCTGTAAAGTGCTTAGTTCCTTCCAAATTGTTAGCTGCTATAGCATCTGATCCAGAAGAGTCTTACACATCTCTGATTTATTTCCATATCCTAATATGTCACTGAACAAATGGCATTCTTTATTTTTCTCTTATAACCATATTCCTTTATCAGCTGTCATTTTTAAGGAGCACAGAAGAAAATTTCACTCCAGAAGAAATTTTTTCTTGGATAATCTCAAAAGTTTCCTAGGCAATCTGTAAAGAAACATTCACAATACTCTGTTCCGGAAAGCATCTATATACAATACCATACTGACACACTGACATTATAAAGTCTTATCATTGCATCATGGCAGAGAAGGAACCCCAGTCTTGGGCCCAATACCTTAAGTAAGAATTTGTTTGGTTAGCAAGGTTCCTTTTTTGCTAAATAGTTACTTATGAACTCTCATTTGTGCCATTAAGCCCTCTTTTCCCTTCAGTTCTTGTCCTCGCCACTCTATATGGAAGTTGATGCCATCTTTTCATGAATGACAGCCCCTGAGAGACATTGAGCTGCATCTGGTTCTAAATCAATAACTTAAAGGATTTAATTATGATATTCTACCAGTGGTCAGGGCGGTAGTCATCCTAGTCTGAGCTTTTGCACTTGCAAGGTGTAGATAAGGAATTTCTTGGAAATTGCAAAATGTTGCCAGCCCTGTTCAGCAAACTCCTCCTTCTTTTCTACGCAGGTCTGCAGAATCTTTTTGCAGTGCAAAAATGTCATGTATTTCTGCCCTCTTGGCAGGTTCTATAGCTCGATAACACTCATGTGCCGCTGCGGTGCTGGAGTTCTGAAAGGGTCATAAAACTGTGAGATTCATGCTGTGGGGGTTATGGATTGCTGGCTGGGGGATCAGCAATTCTCTCTCTCTCCCCCTACCTCCCTCCCCCAAGCTGACCAACATCAACAGGAGACTGGGGAGAAAGAGAATAGTATGGAATTGTATGTCATCATTTTGATGATGTGTTCCAATTTTTCAAGAAGCAGTGACTGGTGAAGACTTTGAATTCAATGGTTGGTCACTGATTCCATTAAGTGGGGCAGAATGACGACTGGCAGGTCCAGTTATTCCCAGAAAAGTAATGGAAAATGTTAAAGAACAAGAAATAGCCTGCTTCTGGCTTTTGACATTTGACGAAGGCTTGCATTCTTGAGCCTGAGGGAAGGTGCTGCAGAAAGGCATAACAAGTAGTGATGTCCATTTATTTTAACACTGGCACATAAAAGGAATACTTTATTTACGTTACCTTGAGCTACTCATCTTCACTGTGTCCACACCACCAATCCAATACACTGTCATCTTGTGGGTGATATGAACTACCTTAGCCTCCTGCTTAGCCTTCTGCTCTCCCTCTGCATTCTATAGCCACAATTCCTACACCAAGCTATGGAATGGCAGTTCACTAAACCAAGAAAACAAAAGATGGAAGTTTTAAATCATGTAAACAAACTCTCATTGATTGTGAAGCGATACTGAGGCCAGAACTCTGTTACCTAGCAATTTCTGAGAGTTTATTTATTAACTCTTCCATGTATTTTAAATCATGTATTACTTGAATTACTAGAAATGACATATCGGGTATACTTTTGATATCCTTATGCCATAGAAGTACTAATACCATTACTAGAGTTCAGGACAAACAAGTTGATAACTTGGAGATACATACTTTTAGGCTTGACAGAATTCAATATTTATTTTTTATAATTTTGATGAATAATATTAATGTTTATTTAAAATATTTTTTTTAGATTTGTATTTATTTAAATTTGACCTTGTCATAATTTGATGCATCTGTGAAGACAACTCTTTAATGACAGTAGATGTTGAGATTCAAAAAGTTAAAGCTTTATAAAATGTTAAAACACAAATTATCAGCATCATATTGTTACCCGCATAATTTAGGGCACCTCCCGCTTCCCTGGGTCCAGTGACCCTCTATGGATTAGGAGGACCTTTTTCCACTGAAAGAGCCTTCACACGATAATACCCTTAATCTGTATTTATTAGCAATTAATCAACAGAATACAGATGCCAAGCATCCAATACTCATATGTCAAAATATACAAAGTAAATATCCTTAAATCAACAAATCATACCTTTTTACTATTCATTCTCTAGTCCATTTGTAACAAGCCTAATTCAAAAGTCTCAGTCCTGGATTTTGACTCTAAGAAGTTCTCAAGCAGCATTTTTCTTTGCCTATCTGTACATTTCAATTATTACCGATGGAAATATACTTTTGTCTGTTTGTGTGTGTATGGCAGAATCAATGTTTATCAATATTTACTGATAAAAATCTAATTTTTACAAGCCTATGTATTTTAAAAATATAATACATTTGTTAAAACTTTTCCTGGTGAAGCCCTGAATTTATTATTTGACTCTCTGTAGTAAAGGTGGACATGTCACAAACTATTTATGGTTGCGTATTCAGACGAAGAGTCTGTGTGTTAGTTTTGCCATTGTTTGTTCAAATGAGACTTAGGGAGCAGCAACTAGTAGCATGTTTTCCGCATTCTTGAAAACCTTTGTTTTAGTGTTCATGGGAACTATTTAAAAAATCCATATGAGGAACAAGATCTGGTATTCTTTCTTGCATCATGCTATTTCTGAGCTAGTTATGAAGATGCCTAAAGGCTTTGAATGTTCTTTGGAACATTTGTGATTTGGGAGCATAATGTACATCTACCGAAGTTTTCAGGAGTTGGAATATTTTGTACTAGCAACATATTATAAACAAGGGTAGTCCTGAGGATTTGTTATATAGTTTAAACAGATTTCCAGGACTTCTGCCTCCTCTAGTTATGGTGACATTAATTAGTACAGTAGCAATGTATTGTAGAAGAAGTTTAAATTCATGAATGATTCAGATTTTGATGATAAAGCCTCTAGCGTTGTATTAAACTGGTAATCTTTACTTCTTGATCATGATTTTGTTTGTTTAAGGGAAAAAACATGTTACTCATAGAAACATGAACTTTTTGCTGGTGTGAAATGTCATTTAAGTCATTCTGAATGAAATATTCAATATTGATTGTACAAAGAAATCTAGGGTAAAATTATGAAAAATGCCTAATTGATTTAGGAGCCATTTACAAAAGGAACTTAGGAATTTAGCTGCATAAGTGTGGGTTAGGCCCGTAGGTCCTTTTGAAAATACAACTAGGCACCTATCTGAATCTTTAGGTGCCTAAGTATATTTAGAAATCTGTTTCCCAAGTGCCTGTCACTTTTGAAAACAGGGCTTAGGCGCTTTTGAAAAAGTATCACTAAAAGTATCACAATATAACTCTTTTTACACTACACATCAAGAATATTTTATCTTCACTCACAAGGAGAATCACTTCCAATGACTTTTTTTGACAGGATGACAGAGCCATGTACTTCTGTCTTCTTTAACAATTCTCGGAGGCCCTCAAACTGTTCCCAGTAACAGTGGCAAAAATAAAAATCAGTGGCTGCAGAGCAGCTGCCTTGAAAGTAACTGTCTCAACATCACTAATTTCTTCAAGGCCTATAAACATCATCATAGTTTGCTGACACTGATTTAATTAAGTCTACCTGTTGGGCACAGACTGTGTCCATTTTGTAGGTTCCACTTGTAAGGGTTATTTTTGTTTCTTTGTTGTTTTTGTCTTGTCACTAAGAATTATTTATATTTAACAAACCATTAGAACATACAATATACTGACTCTATGATAGACAAAGTTATTCTGCATTAGTCATACAAATATAGAGAACTTCTAGGTTATATAATTTAAATGCCTAACAACAAACATTAATGATAGGAAAAATATCTTTAACAAAAAAGATGTATGACATTTAAGGGACCTTCATGAAATAGATCCCATTATAAATCTGACCTAATTCATTACCACAGAGAGCTTTGTGTATAGTGATACCTTTTTTAGCATCCAGAGGCTCTGTGTTGCAGAATGTAAGGGGACAGATCATCCTTCTATGCAAAAATGCTGATGGGAGAAGACCTTTGGGTAAGGAGGGTAGGTAGATACCATAAGAAGATGCCTTCATGGACTTTTCCCAAAATCATTTATGGATGGCCAGGGCTGGCCCCCCATGGAATGAACTGTGGGTCTGCTTCTAGACTAGGTAGAGCCTGAGAGATCTGCAGGAAGCAAAGAACAACTGAAATATATTACTAGATCATCTACTGGCTTTCATAGGCGCCGACTCCGTGGGTGCTCCAGGGCTGGAGCATGCACGGGAAAAAATTGGTGGGTGCAGAGCACCCACTGGCATCTCCCCGCCTGCCCCCTGCCAAGCTCACCTCCACTCCGGCTCCCCTGAGCACGGCGCTGCCTCTCCGCTTTCCCCCCCTCCCTCCCAGGCTTGCCGTGAGAGTCAGCTGTTTGGGAGAAGCGGAGCGCGGCGGTACACTCAGGGGAGGCGGAGCAGAAGTGAGATGGGGTGGGGAGTGGTTCCTCTCCCCCCCCCCATACATCCTGCGGCCCTCCTCATGCCCCCCCCCCAGCTCACCTCCACTCCGCCTCCTTCCCTGAGCGCGCTGATGCTTCTCCCCCCTCCCTCCCTCGCTTGCGCATGGCAAGCCTGGGAGGGAGGAGGGTGGAGGGGAAATGAGGGGCGCCCAGGGGTGGGGGTGGGGATTTGGGGAAGGGGTTGGAATGGGGGCGGAGCTGGGGGGATGCAAGCACCCGCCGGTGCGGGCGCCTGTGCTGGCTTTAGATTCATTTGGAATCTCTGTAGTTTTCCAGCTCAGCTGGATTCAGCAGGAAAGATAATATACGTTGGAGCTATACCCCTGGCAGCCTGGATTTGCTGAGGCTACAGCGTAGCCACTCTTGGCATTTAACACAGCCCACTCAGTCCTAGCTTCTTGAATGGACCTAACATCATGAAGATCATGGTCTGGTCAATGGATTCTTGTATGAATCCTTTTTATAAAACATTTCATGAACACAGCAGTTTTCTCTCACCCTTTTCTCTTAGTTCATTTTCACATGTATTTAATTTACTATTAACTCTTTCACTTCTTTTTGGAAGGATGGGGATGTATCTTATGCATTCCTGATGGAGCAATGAGGGATTCTCCCACACCTACCAGCTTTAAAGCTCCTCCTTTCTTAGCAGCGATGCTGATACCAACTAGCATAGGGAACAAGAGACTGTGGTGAGTAGGTTCTCACATAGAGTTGCAGAGCACAATCAGCAGGGCTGGCATAATTCTACCTCTTTCACAGAACACTACATCATTTCATTTTATGATTCAGGAGAGCAATATGGAACATTTAAAATTGAATTATAGTTTTTTTTTAGCATTGTCATTATTGTCAACGGGTCTAACAACTAACGAAAACTGCCTGTATTAGTATTTACATTCATCTCATCATTTTTATCATGATCTGAAAAGGCAAGTACTTGATGAACTTGAGTTGTAGTTGCTTGGACAATTTTTGAGAACAAATTTCCTTCTGCCATGTGCTTTGTGATCGCATCAGTATTTCTGCAGGCGCCCTTGTAAATCTGGAGCTGTGTTGAAAAGCATATAAACAAGTAATATCAAATATGATTATTTTATAAATGTAAGTGAACTTAAAGGGAGGGAATTCAGAAGAAATGTTCCTAGATCACCACAAAACCAAAAGTTATTCATTTTTAATATCACAGGACTCTTGAAGAAGAGTACTAAGATGAAATTAGGGACCGGCAAGACACACACATAGCTTGCTCATGCAAATACTTCGAGTGCATTAAGTTATTCATCGAATAGTCAATTACTCTGATAGCACTATTCATGAGAGTAAAAGTACTCAGTGTGTAAATGTTTGGAAGATGTGAGCCCTCTATTTTTTTAAATATATAGAGCTACATACATATATAGAAAGATACCTAACAGCACAGATTACACATCATAACATTAAGGATATGTCTACACTGCAATCAGGAGGTGTTGTTGCAGCAAGTGTAGACATACCTGAACTAGATTTCTGATAAATAGTTTTCTGGAATAAATATTAATGCTTCTGAATTTAAATCTCTTTCCACAAATATTCCCCAATATTCTCTTAAAATTTGCTTTTTGATCAAGCCTTCCTCTCAGTAAAATAATTTGCTGTAATGTATGTGAAAATTCAATTTTGAGTGTGCACAAAAGCAAGTACATTCACAAATTCAAATAGATATTCACAATAATCTTTTCCAGAACTCACTCAGCTTTCTCTGTAATAAACAGTTGTCCTTGCAAAATTGTCAAGAAAAAATATCTACTAGCCCAGCCTCGCAGTAAAATATTCACTAAAACAATTAAGTGTTAAAAGGGAAAAGGAAGAGTCTCTCCAAACATATGCCAAATATTTGCAGTCTCAGATGCAGTTATATTCGCCTCAATCTCCAACCATGAGTTTATAGAACAAGAAAGACCACTTTGAACCAGAGGCTTTCTTTTGGACAAATGATCAGTCTACTCTCCCCACAACTTCCCCTTTTCATGCTCATGCTTAAATATCAGACAAAAATGCATGAAAAAGCCTTCCATCAATATATCTTTATAATCTTGAATGCTTTGGAAATAGAGGGTTTCATTTAGTAGTGCTTCAACCTTCTGTCGGAGCTGTGACATTCTGATCACATTGATGTCAATAGGAAAACTCTCATTGACTTAAATGGGACCAGAACTTCAGCCCAGGTATTTCATAAAGCTCTGAGATATAGTTTGATTTTCTAGTCACTGTTAGCTGAACCTAACTCAGTTGAATCGTAATCTCAGAAATTACAGTGATACCTTCTTGATGCCTCCCAAATTTAAATTTATTTCAATTAAATTCATACTAAATGGTTGGGTGAGACAGTCCACTAAGGAATCATTTTACTTTTAATCTTCTGGCATTGCACTCTGTCTCCTCACCTTATATACTACTTGTTTGTTAACACGCAGCGTAGAACTATCTTACTGTATGTGCTTGTTAGATAATATGATGGCATGAGTTGCTGTCCCAATCATTCTTTTTTAATGAAGAAATACCCATCTCTAAAGTAAAAAAAAAAATCTATATTTTGGAGGATTTTAATAAATAATCTCTCATTTACTGTGAATTTCCATGAGTGCAAAATATAGTATACAAATTAATAAACCCATTCAGAAAGTCAGTGGTGGTGGTATTTATTTGTACTGCAATAGTACCTAAAGGGATCAGGGAATAGTACCTCAGGGATCAGGACCCATTTGTACTATCCTTTATACAGACACATAATGAAAACACAAACCCGGCTCTAAAGATCTTTCAAGGTCCTGATCCTGCAACTTATGTGGGAACAGCAGTGTACATACGCACAACAGAGCCCCACTGACTTCAGTGGGTCTCCGCAGGTGTGTCATTGTGCCCATGGCCAACTAATTGCAAGATAGGAGCCTAAGTAAAGGGGGGAAATACCAGCAGTGTGGTTAGAAAGCAGACATGGGAGCGCAAGCTAACACTCAGCAGCAGTCACAGCACACCACTTCCTGACCATTGTCAAGTGTTTTGCTTCTCTCGTGATACCTACAATTTATTAGAGGGAGAAGTTTTAAAGCTGGAATTATAATCGTATTAAATATAGCAATCAGTTCCTGAACATAGTATATGCTAAAAATGTATTTCACCTTTATTCTGATGTTTTTCCTCTTCTCTTTTTGTTATATCCTGCCTTTCTTCTCTTCGCCCACTCCATTTGACTCCTCCCTCATTCTGTTGCCTTTCTAGACTTTATTTTGTTCCTTGACCCCATAGAATAATCAAGGTTGTAAGGTTCAACAGAATTACACTGTTGGCTAAGCAGGATTTCACTTTTTATTATAAAACTAAATCAAGAGCTACTTAATGCTCCTGGTTTAGTGTTTTAATAAAAAATGAAACTGACAAGCCGACAGAGCCAGAGGGAAGTGCTGTAATGAACATGTCTGCTACTTGAAGTTTAAAGTGTCACTGTGTTTGGACTATTTTTATTATTATTTTTCTCATGTCTTTATCTTTTGGTATATACCTTGTGTCATTAAGTTCTTATTCACTATTAAATGTTAAGAATACAGCTGTATTTTACATTCTTCGTACCGACTTCTTGTGTCAATTTGAAGTTAAGTGATAAAATAACAGAGATGAGCCAGTTTACTTCACTGAGTGGGTAGCCCTGTAGCCTCTGGGCAGAAAGGTCACACGTTCAAGTTCCATACCAGGACTTGAGAACATGCCCAGTTCTGACATTGAAGACCCATGCCCAGAGCTGCTGACTACACTATTGGAGATGGCATTCTTCAGATTTTATGTCAAAATAAGGTACTTTTGACCTATCCCTGGTGGCTGGGCAGGTGAAAGTTAAGAAACCAATGTACTTTTTGAAAAGAGTAAGGAAAAATAACCCCAGTTTCCTGACAAGCCTTCGCTCTGTTAGTAAAACCAGGCCTTAAGTGTGAGGCTTTGTCTTGGCTGCTATTGACTACATAATTTCAGTCCCATTTGTCTACAGAATCTCTAATTTTTAGCTTTTTTTAAAGCACTTTGAGATACCAAAGTATGAAAGGTGTCTTTTTCTGCTCTACAAGAATTTAGCTTTGGGAATAAGTCTGAATCTGTTGGTTTCAAAATTAGCTCTAGTAGATCAGTCTGTACTTCCATAAAAATCCTGATTTATATTATATTATATTATATTATATTATATTATATTATATTATATTATATTATATTATATTATATTATATTATATTATAGGCATTATTTTAGTTTTCACATATATAACCACAAAGAAATGCAAAGAGGTAGAATTAATTTAAAACTTGACTTTAAGATGTGTTTCATTGGCTCAAGTACAATCTTGTATTACCAAAATTAAGTAGCCTAGTATTTTAGGCTGAGGAAATGTCTGGTTTTACAGATTGCTGATAAAGTTCCCTATAAATGGAATTTTATGTACATTACATTGTCCTGTAATGTGGACATTCTTGATAGTGGCATACAGGATTTATCTGTAGCCTGGAGCTACAGAGACCAACATTAAGAAGTGTCAGAAAGCATTTAAAGGTGGTAAGTTTGTCTTGTAGCTGAAAACTGTTTCACATTGCAAAGAAATTTGGAAGTAGTGAAAAATCATTTTATGTAGTAAATATTTTCATAAAATTAGATGTCATCACAGATGTGGTCTTATTACCATTAACAACAAAGAAAGGATGTCTGAAAGTTTACAGACTGATGTAAGAAACTTTCTATGAATGGATAGGCTTAAAAATGCATTGCAGTCATGGGTTGCAAAGAGTTCATCTCAGTGAAGAAAACCTTAAATAATATGTGGACTCAGTAGAAGTCACACTGTCATGCTATTCCTTGCAGGAGAAGTGCACTCATGGCTGGAATCCTGTCCTATCCCTTTGAGCAGCAGACAGCATTGGTTGCCACAGGCGGGGAACTTCTGCAGATTCAGTGTGCGATTGCTTCTATAGAGATTCTATAGATTTTCAGAAATAGCATTACCAAACTATATATTCCAGGGCCCTATTTTACTATCCCATGGGACCATCTAAAGATGATCTGTAGGAGTGGCTGTGATGACTCCTCTGATTGCATTTTTCTGAGTCTCTTAAGCTGAGGTATAGAACAGGAACTGGCAGTTTTACGGAAATAATTGGTATGGAGAAGTCAGTTTTTGTCCCCAAAGTTTGATTTACTGGTTGGTTGTTGACTAAAAAAAAAAATCCACACTGTATTTGTTGAATATACACTGACTGGATCAAGAAATAGTGGAAATAATTTCAGTGTTTGCTAAATTATAATGCAGAGTAATATAAAATTCACATGGAACATATTTGTTTCTTACAGTTTTAGAAACAGTTGATATCCTCATTCATGCTTCATGATCCACCACAGTGAAAGCTTAATAGACCATTCAAGAAACGGTGGGAAGTTAATTTTAATATGAAATGGTTATGAGGGGTTTTAGTTTTTCCTTAATACAATGAAGCTTCTAACAATTTTATTTGCAAAGAAGATGATTATTTAATAAAGTGACAAACTGTCCCACTGATCGGATACATTAATTTGCTTCTAAAGCTGTTCCTTGAACTCCATAAGAAGGTGATAATTAGGTTTGCAGATTAGAATAACATAATCAGACCACTTGTGTCGATGCTTGTTAAAATATATTTTCCTCTTCATATAAGCCTTGTAATAATTAAAACCTGTTTTTTTTAAATAATCATTCTTTTTTCAGCATAGGCTGTTCAAATGAATCCTAATAATATATCAAGTTATTCTTAAGATAATTCAACTTTTTAAAAGGTTAATATTTGAAAAAGAATATGGGAAGTGATTAACTGATGAGTTTAAGCATTAGCATTGAGTTTTGCTGGAACACCTACAGTATAAAACAGCATTCATTCATATCCTGATTTAATTTCTTTCACTGTCACTGCTGATTGTTCCATTTAATCTTTCTTAAGTTACATTAAATTAGCTTGTATGTGTAAATTAACAATCATTTTCTAATGCTACTGCAGACTCGAAGTATTATCAAAAAAGATATTGCCAATGATTTTTTTTAATTTTAGCTACATGATGTTGCATCTGAAACATTGCACATTGAGTCTGTGCAGGATTGCATGACAATTATAAAAATGGATAAAGTCAGCAGAAAAATAACAATGAATGTATGAGTTGTTCACGTCTAAAATCTTCAAAGTTTGTATCGCACTGGATCAGAGTTGTGTCCACTGATCTTCAGTGTTGAGTCACTAAAGTCAATTTCCTTTGCTTCGGATTAAATACTTCTTAAAACTAGCTTCCTGACCTGAACCAAGGTGGGCACTGTGCAGGTTAAGATCATTGCAAATAGCTTCAAATGTTGTTATTCCATTACTTTTAATAAGATTGAGAATTGTTTTATGTACTTGAAGCACATAGAAGTAGGAATACACGTGGCGGGCTGTGCTACCCGCTGTTAGGGCCCTGGGTTGGGGCCCAGTGGAGTCGGGTGGGCCCAGGCCCCCCTACCGAGGGCCGCTGCCCTTGTGGGATGCCCCCCAGGCTCAGAACTCCAGGCCACCTTACCCTACTGACAAAGGCACGCTGAAGGAACTGAGGCCACTAGGCAGTGCTATTCCATTAGGGGAAGAGACTTCGGGGGACTCTGACCATTGCGCCACACTGCCGTAGGGGCCCACTGAAGAAACTCAGGCCCCTGGGCCACGTTATCTCATTAGGGGAAGAGACTTTGGGGACTCTGACCATTGGGCCACACTGCCCTAGGGGCCTGCTGAAGTAACTCAGGCCACTAGGCCACGCTATCCCATTAGGGGAAGAGACTTAGGGGAATTCTGGCCATTGGGTAGCACTGTACAGTCTGCCGGAAATGGCATAGAAAATGGACAGAGACATAGGCAGGCAGGGTACCTCTTTCCCACCCCCCCTTGACTCAGAGGGGCGATGGGGTATGAACCCCGCTACAGACCCCATAAGTGAATTTGGACCAAAGTAACTAACTACTGGTTGCAGAATAAACTGCAGTATGTTAGCAGAAGATGATTGTTCACCATGTTGTGAAATATTACACCCACGCACTACTGTATGTGCACAGTTCTATATATATAATATACTAGCTTTGCACAATTCTATTTGGCTTTGATGACTAATTTTGTCTATGGGTGAGTAAAAATTATTTATTTTTTCATTATCATGATTGTAAAGGGTGAGGTGAATAGATTTTGTGTCTGGATTGGAAAATATTCCTATCAGAAGTGACAAATGTACAGTCCTTCACTTGAAGGGATGGTTAGACAGATTTCTTTCAATTATGATTTTAATGGTTAATTTCAAAGGGATTGATAACATGTATTTTAAAATATTGCTAATTATTCTATTTTCCAGTCATCCTTATATAGCAACCAAATATTCCAGTTTGTTTAAATACATCACATGACCAAAATTACCCTGTGTTGTTTTCCAGAAATTGATCAATAATGACGCTACAAGTACACAGGTCAGTAATTTAAAAACAATTGACCACAGCCTTTCTTTTCCCAATAGACAATTCATGTCAAACAACACTGTAGATTGCTTCAATGAATGGCATGTTTGCGTGGGTTTTTCATTCTAGATTTTCTTGGTTTGACATGAAATACTTGTCAGACGACACAACCCAAGGATGACCAAATATTTTTATCTCTGAGCTGCATTCTCACGAGCTAGGGGAGGTGGAAACTGGGCAGAAAAAGAAGATGACTAACGAGGTACAGATGGGGAAAAAGATGCTCCTTCTACCTCCCCATATCTGGTTTTATAGTTTTAATGCTACTTGTCTTGTGTGGTTACACATTCACTTTTTAAATACGTTTCACTTAAATACTATATAAAAACAATGCATAACAACGTAAGTGGGCAGGAATTAAATGTCCTTGATTTCTGCAGCGTGTAGATGAGGAGGCACTTTTACCCCCTGACCAGTGCTATAGATGTGTGGCTATGAGCTGGATAGGTCCCTGCAAATCCTATTGTTAGCCCTGCATGTATTTTTTTATGTACTAGTCTATGGCACTCTCCACCCTACCACTTTATAAATTATAGTGTAGTTATTTAGAGAAGTAGTATTATCCTCATTGTACAGATAGCTAAACTGAGGCATATCAAGATGTAAAACATAGATTCACAAAAGTACTTAGGTGTGGGTTTAGGTGCCTATGTCCTATTTTAGGTTCCACTGTGATTCAGAAAACTCCTTCTGAACCCTGTAAATATCTAAAGTCACCCAATAGCTACGTTTTTGCAGTAAAAGTTCCCTAGGTGCTTATGTTCCTGCCTCTGGGGATATGCTGCCTCACTCTAGGTGCCTGGACCCGCTACCTCCTAATGAAGTCCTGCAGCAATTTGCAAACCAGAAGATGGATGTACCTTGAGGGGGAAAAGGGGTTAAAACAGGTATCTGCAACCTCTCAGATGAGTGCTCTAACCATTGGGAAATCCTGATGTGAGGATACATGACGCTTCCTCAGTTTCTGTTGTTGCACTGTGGACAAATAAAGAGTTATTTGGGCCAGAGAGCGCGTGAGAGAACACAATCATAAGAATGACACTATAGTCTGGTGGTTAGAGCACTCACCCAGGATGTGGGAGATCTAGGATCCATTTCCCCTGCTCCAATTATTATTTAATAAAGGAGCCCCCTCCACCTCCAGCTTCTTTCAAAAATGGCATAGGCTCCTAACTCCAAACAGAATTCCTGGCTGAGGCAGGCATCTCTTTGCAGCCCAGACTTAAGTGCCTAACTTTGTGAGAGGAGCAGGATTTAGCCCACACCCTTCTGATCGGAATGTTCATCGGCCAGCTTAGGCGGCTCCCTGCCTACCTGGATGGCTTTTGGGAATCACATTTTGGGGCGCCTATCTCTCCCCAGTCATTTTATAGAGAGCCTAGGCACATAATTCAGGCTCTGTGAATTTCAGTGATTTTTGTTGTGCTCAGTGTCCCAATGACTTACTCCTTTTGTGCATCCAGGCCTAAATGACTTAACCAAGATCATCCAAAAACTTTGACAGAGTGTAGAACTGAGACTGTTTCCTGAATCGCAGTCCAGAGGTTTACCCACCAGAGTGTCTTTCCTCTTTTTATGAATGCTAGAATCTCATGCCATATAGATTAATAGGCATTGTGGCTGCTAAAAAGGAAATACTACCAGCCATTTCCCTTCTCCTGTTGCAACAAACTTTCCAGTTACTGAAGCACCTCTTACATGTATTACATTGTATTTTGTTGTCCTGAGTCTCCACATTGCCACTCAGAACTGGAGAAATACACTTCCTAAGAGGAGAAAATATTCAGGGTTAGCAAAATTATTATGGGGTTTAAAATGTTTTTTTAAAAATAGCTTGGAGAGTGGTAAAGGTTAGAAAGTTTATCAGGTCACTACATCTTTTTCTTATTATCTGGATTTTAAGCCTTCAAGTGTTAACCTTTTGAAAAGGCGGAAAGAGAAGCTAGATGATTAGGAGATACTTAATTATGTTTCCTCAAGGAAGATATGTTCAGGTCCAATCTCGTTCAGCTGCCGACACCAGCATAAGGCTGCTAGAGAGAGCTCTTCTGAATACCCAATTGCATGGCCCTAATTTGAGATAAAATAATGCATCTAACTATGCTGTCATCTATAATTCATGGGTACTTGTGAGTGTAATTCATTGAAACCTCACCTCTGGCCCAACCTCTGCCACTCCAGGAAGCAAGATTCATAGCACTTGTCTTTCTAGTTTTATCCAAATCATTATGTGAACCTGATAGGGGGTTTAGGTAGTAAATCATACACAATAAACATATAGCAGAAGCCTGGCATGAAGTTGAGTCTTTTAATAACAGAGCTTGTATTTGTTTTCTTTCCCCCTCTTTTAGAATATAGGGTAAAAAAAACAAACAATTTGGTTGGTCCCCTGCTAAGACTAAGCTCTTCACTGAATGTCATCTGTTTTCTAGGACTGTAAAAAATTGAAGAGCTTTGCCCTTTTAACCTACTAATACATCTCAGTCTCGATTCACTGAGGAGCTGTAGCAACATACACGCTGATAACAAGGCAGACAGTTACATCCCCATTTTTTTAAATCCTGGCTGGACTGGCATTATGCTGATAAAGTTCTGATCAGCAATTTGGTATAATGTGGATTAATTTGTACTAGTGCCCTTTTCTGTTTATGTAATTTAAAAATTCACCTGGAAAATTATCCAGAAGATTCAGGTAATTTAGCGTTACCAAATTAGACTTTTATTCTTGAGTTTGTCAATGAGAAGTTGTATTTAATGGATTTTTATTGTGTACTTCTGTGAATATGTTTTTCTCGGGTTAAAATAGCCTTCTTGTACTTATTTTATTGCAATGAAAAATTTTACTCTGTAAAAAGAGAATCCTGTGTCCCATCCCTCCCCCCGCCTTCCGCCACCCCACCCAAAAAAAAATCTTGTATGGGCACACAAAATCCAAGAATCAATGTAATTGCTGTAGTTCTATTGCATGGAGGTGCATGAGTGTGCAAAATACAGAGAAGGACATGTGTGCTGTGGGCTAGTAGATTCTCTGCTTTCTCCATGGCAGCACAGGGGTGGGAGAGGGAGCAAGGATTTGGCCAGTGGTTCTTTCAGGAGCAATCAGAGCCCGCGCTATGCATAAGCAGACTAAGCAATTGCTTGGGGCCCTGAGCAGCTCAAGGGGGTCCCCTATTCACTTTTTTAGTATGTGTTGGGGGGGCAAAATATTCCTGCTTAGGACCCCCAGTGGGCTAGCACCATCTCTGGCAGCAGTCCACTCATCAAAATTCTCTCGTAGACTAGTCTGCATTGTGACAGACCCAGACAAGTGGGGTACAGAAGTCTGATAGAAGGCAAATATACTGGCCATTGGATGAATAGTTTTCTGTTTCCTGAGTGACCAGAGCATGGGCTGCACTAGAACAAGCAGGAACTTTCTGGAACCAATTTAAGGCAGGCAGGCTAATTAGGACACCTGGAGCCAATTAAGAAGAACCTGCTAGAATCAGTTAAGACAGGCAGGCTAATCGGGGCACCTGGGTTTAAAAAGGAGCTCCCTTCAGTTTGTGGTGTTGCGTGCGAGGAGCTGGGAGCAAGAGGCACTAGGAGCTGAGAGTGAGAAGGCATACTGCTACAAGATCCTGTGGTGAGGATAAAGAAGGTGTTGGGAGGAGTCCATGGGGAAGTAGCCCAGGGAGTTGTAGGTGTCGTGCAGTTGTTCCTGAAGGCACTCTAAACAGCTGCAGTCCACAGGGCCCTGGGCTGGAACCCGGAGTAGAGGGCAGGCCTGGGTTCCCCCCAAACCTCCCAACTCCTGATCAGACACAGGAGGAATTTGACTGTGGGTTCTACCAGAGGGGAAGATCTCTGAGGCGATCAAAATCCACCAATAAGTGCAGGACTCACCAAGGTAGAGGAGGAACTTTGTCACAGCATGCAGAAGTCACAGTGGTTTAACTAAAGGTTTTCACCGATTTAGTTAAACCAGTGCTACTTTGTGTGTGAACACACATGGTTAAAAGTTTTCTTACACCAGTTAGCTTGCCCTAGTTGAAAAAGTGAGAATTGTATAGGGGTTCTTTCTGCTGAATCAAAAGAATGTCAGACATACAGCTGAAATACCACCTGTTTGGGATAAGTTAAACAATATAAGAATTCACACACAAGTTGCTGTGATTTAAGTAAATGGGAGCAAGAGCACTTCTTTAGTTAAAGCAGTGTAGTGCAGGCTTTAAGATGTGCAATAAGCTGCAGATACGTAGAGACTGAAGTAGCAATTTTGGACTAGATGTGTAGCTGCTCTGATCCTAACTGGGTGAAAGCATTCTATCTTTGCCCTGCTATCAAAATATATACTCAGACTTTACATGGACATAAAAATATGATCATTTCCTCCACCTTCTTTTTTCGAATTTATTGAAAACCAGAGATGGTTTATTTTAATATTGTGCTGAGAATCTGTTAGCCTTTTAAAATGTGTATGCACTAGTATTAAAAGATGGTTGGGTTTTTTTCTTTTACTAGTGACTGTTAAATATTGAAGGTAATAATTACAGCTCTGTGTATGTAGTTTTATTTTGATTCAGCAGAAATAACCTTGATAAAATTCTCAATTTTGCAAAGATGCCCTTTCAAGATGCAAATTAACACAATTACCATAGTTGAAAACATATTTCAGAGGTATGCAATCAAAATAATAAACTAGTTAAAGCGTGCATGTGCAATCACATTTGGTAAATAATAAATATTTCCTAATGAGGAACTTTACAAGATTTGCTGAGTGTAGTTTTGAATTCAGATTGTAGTCAGTTCTAATATAGATACAACAGAACATCCCACCTAAAAACCAGGTCTCCTTTACTCTACATAGCACAAAGGGAGGAAAAGAAGCAGGAATTGCTCTGGAAATGCCCAAGCATTACATGTGGAGGAGAGCCACAGCTACACAGTATGCTCACTCCTTTCCCTGAGCTCAAGTCTATAAAAGATTCTTCAAGCAGACATCATGATGGAGGTCCCATGAGTTTTGGGGGAGCATGTCAATTCTGGAAGAGGGGCATATCAAAAAGAGCAGCCATTGTATTTTGTATACTCCTGTTAGGACCCTGCATTTCGAGACCGAAATCCATACAGGTATTGATGCTTCTTGGAGAGGGAGGATAGTGCACAGCTTTGGAAGTG
Source organism: Chelydra serpentina (assembly GCA_037349315.1). NCBI lineage: Eukaryota > Metazoa > Chordata > Testudines > Chelydridae > Chelydra > Chelydra serpentina. The sequence goes on from JBAIAC010000048.1 coordinate 28,440,758, forward strand.
AGCACAATGTCACTGTAACTCAGTGGTTCTCAACCTGGGGTCCAGTCAGCACACAGCTATGGCCCATGTGACATCCTCAGGGCTACATAGGTAGTATTGGATGCGGCTCACCATGGTAAATAGGTTGAGAACCACTGCTATAGCTCTTAAGTGATCTGTTTAGCCAGTGGAAAGGCAAAGCATTGGAGCAGTATCTCCAGACTGATGTCTTGGCATCCATGGAGAGAGGAAAGTTCCCACAGATCCACAGGCTCTGCCCTGTTTCAAGGCCCTGTTTCTCCTCTCTTTGGCCACAGGTCTGTCCCTCTAAGCCTTCTGGATATAAAATAAACAAGGCTGGACATCTGAGAACAGGCTTTCTCATACATTTTCAGCTAGCACTTCCTTGTTTAAGCCAAGCCAAAATTGCTATGTGAATACTCTACCCTTATGATATTTTTTTACTTTCTTTCCTTTTAAGGAAATAAGTTTGATTTTAAATAATTTTATAAAAATGTGCTTTCTGCTCCTCTCATATCTTGTTTAGTTTAAACAGCAATTTAGAATATGCACTATTTTGGTGTCAAAGGCAGACTGTAATCTGGATTGTCCTACATTATCAGTGGAGTGTATTATTGGTTCAGATATGGAAAGCTAATTTCTAGTAAACACTGGAGAGGATTCTTAATAAGGCTGCTGCAATACAAGCTTTGATTTCAATAGGTAAGAGGGGTTGAGTATATTGAGAGGTGAAGAGTTTTCCTTTTGCATTACATAATAGACAATGTATGTGTTCTCTAGCAAGACAGGCCATGATTAAAGAGATTTTATTTGTTTTGTTTTACACTGGTCCTATTCACATCTATTTTTTGGACTCCATCCTCACCTTCCCCATAGATGGCTGAATCAGGTTTGCAGAATTATATTCTCCCAAAGCCAGTAGTTTTCATTTTCTTTTTATTGTAGTTACAAAAAAACCAGCATTGCAAAATTACATGAGGAAAAACAACTTGGAGGCAGTGGTCCTAATATTTTTTGCTCCTGGACCAACATTGGTGATCCACAGAATGATCTGGTTGCAGAATCAAGAAGTGGGGCATTGTGGGGATATGGGTCTATCAAAGAATTTCTGAAGTAGTGTGCTAAATGAAAATGATGGAACACACCCAGCACAAGGTAGTAGTACACTGCTCTTAGCAATAGGACTGTAGGGTAACATATGCTCATTGTGATGCTATGAAATATAATTATCATCTATTTGTAGTCTATGTAGATGTCTTACAATAATTTTTGGGGAGGTCAGCCCTCCAAAATGAAAACTGCTCTGCTGCCAGTGCTCATGAATACTGCATGTGCTTTCTGAATCCATGGAAAGGAACTTCAGCTAATAATACCATCATTTTGCAGCCTGATGTCATAGTGTTATGTTCCTTACAACAAATGCCTTTTCACATCTAATCACTCTTTCATCAGCTCAGCTGACAATCATCCTCGTCTTCTCCCATGTCATTTAAATATCTGAGTTGGGTTTTTTTCCTGCCTCTCAACACTGCTTACAGGCTACTTCCACCAGCATGCAATATATTTACAAAGTCGCACTCTCTTGTTTTGGCTTCTTTGTTCTTATCATATGCAGAAACTAAATTGGATCAAATGTGGATGAGTCAATCAGGTTTCAAATTTTATCTGAGTCAGGGACCATAGAGCTAATAACACGTCATTTTTTATGTTGGGGTTACTACAAAATATTGAACAATCCCTTTCAAAAATCAGAAATGCTCCGTGGGGAGACCACTTCCCTCTGAGATATGCTCACATTGTAAATAAGTTTTGATTTATTGTTTGGGGCCATCTTCTCAGCTGCTGCACATCAGCATTGCTCTATTTACTTCAGTGGAGCAATACCAGTTTATACCAGCTGGGGATTTAGTCATTTAGATCCTATTTTCCACTAACCCAAATGTAATGTATACATGGAAATACATTGAACATCAGTAGAAATTAGATGAAAAATAGCCCATTACAATCTTTCCTGTTACTAAGTCATCTTATTTCTTTTAGTGGTACAGGAGTAAGTGCTTTTATTATCCATTGAGATATAACTGTCATAGCCTTTAGAAACTGGCAAATGTCAAGATGCTGCAAGATATAACATTTGTAAATAATACATCTGGTGTGCATTTACAGAGACTCATTTATCCCTTATTGGACTATAAGTACTCAGTCGTGTACTGTACTTCTATTAAGAAAAATAATTTATAGTGTCACTATTTTAGGTAAAACGTGTGGGTCACTGAATGCTCATAGATAAACTCAATACTAAAAAATAGAACTACCTAGCATGACATTCCTGCAGCCTTTCAGGGCAGTAAACACACCCCTCTAGTGGCATATTACATTCACACTACATAGTAAATTTAGATGCATGCATGCTGTTCAGAATTGTTAAAGATGGCATGCAGATGGAGGGAAATATGTTTATAATGAATTAAATGATCAATTAAAAATACAAAACTCTATATTGCATTAGCTGTAGGTTTCTGGGCCTTGTTACAATTAAGCAACATGGGAAAAAACTCCCTTTAAACTGCAGTTATTACACTGTTTTTGTGCAGGCAGTGTGTTGGTGGAGGAAGCAGTGTGATATAACTGTAAGGCCTGAAAATAATTGACTCTTGAATTTAATTGTCATAAGATGACTGTTTGGTTTTTCTATGCTATCGCAAAGAGACCCTGTACAAAAGAGGGATATATAGAAAGTAGAGATGTACACCCATCTCAGTTGGGGGGAATTTGGTTAGACCAGTAGGGGGATGGCCAATCCTTGGGGTCCTGATGGTAGTTGGGAAGGAGAGCACTCGTAATCAAACACTCTCGAATCTTTCCTCTCAGAATGCTTATGGTGAATGTGCTTTGGGAAGGGAAGCAGCTTTTTTTCTACACCCTTCTCCACCTCCCATTGGCTAGTTGGGATTTGGGCAGGCAATTGGCTCTCTCAGCTCTCCACTGTAGTAACTTAAACTGATCCTGGGTGTTCAACGGCCATCATCCCACTATTACTGCCCATCTACCCTTCCTATATTTGAGGTACTGCTAGCTGCATTTCCAGGATGCCTTAGGTCAGACCAGAACACATTTGGGGATCAGGAAGGATTTTTTTTCCCTCTTTGCCAAAGAGGCAGGGTGTCCAGGGGGGTTTCACTGTGCATTATCCTGGAGGTCTGGTTTATAATTTATATTTGTAAGAATAGGAATTTAATGTTAGAAAGTAATATGGGCATATCTGGTTTCTCACAACTTGTGGCCAGTGCAGATAAAAGATTGAAAGGGCCAGAGGTAAACATGAGTAAGAGAACTGGGAGGTGGCTAGTGGACCTGTTAGCCTGTAGGAAGAAGGAGAGAACTTAGGGCTTCACAGACTAACGTACCCTCATTCCCCTCATGGGAAGAGGTGTGACAGGATTCAGAGGTGGTTGCATCCTAGGGGAAATGGAATCCAACACTGGATTGGTTATATCAAGGGTGGGCAAACTTTTTGGCCTGAGGGCCACATCTGGGAATAGAAATTGTATGACAGGCCATGAATGCTCACAAAATTTGGGTTGGGGTGCAGGATGGAGTGAGGGGTCTAGTTGGGGGTGCGGGCTCTGGGGTGGGGCCAGAAATGAGGAGTTCAGGGGAAGGGAGGGGGCTCTGAGCTGGGGGGGGTAGGATGCAGGCTCTGGCTGGGGGTGCAGGCTCTGGGGTGGAGCTGGGGATGAGGAGTTTGGGCTGTAGGAGTGTGCTCCAGGGTGGGACTGAGGGGTTCGGAGGGCAGGAGGGGGATCAGGGCTCGGGCAGGGGGTTGGGGCATGGGGAGAGTCTCAGGGGAGCAGGCTCCAGATGGTGCTTACCTCAAGTGGCTCCCAGAAGCAGCAGCATGTCTCTTCTCCAGCTCCTACGTGGAAGTGTGGCCAGGCAGCTCTGTGCGCTGCCCCATCTGCAGGCTCTACCCCTGCAACTCCCATTGGCCGCGGTTCCTGGCCAACGGGCACTGCGGGGGCAGCGCTTGGGGCAGCGTGCAGAGCGGGGCCCCCTGGCTGCCCTTATGTGTAGGAGCCAGAGGGGGGCCATGCCGCTGCTTCCGGGAGCCACACAGAGAGACTCCTGACCCTGCTCCCCAGTTGGAGCGGGGCAAGCCCCAGACCCCACTCGCCAGGAGAACATCGAGGGCCAGATTAAAACAGCAGGCAGGCCAGATCTGGCCCTTGGGCCATAGTTTGCCCACTGCTGGGTTATATGATGTGAGACCATTTAACCCCACACTAGACCCAATAAACACCTGGTGTTTGAGAGATGGACAGAGGGGTGGAGGCCTACTAGCACCTTCCCCCTGCCCCTCTCCACACCTTTGGTTAAAGTTATTAAAGTTACAGTCTCTCACTTTGAAATCTATTACTGTGTCTGTGTTTTGTTTGCCTATGAGTCCTGAACAATTTCAACTCAGGGCAAAACTACTATTAAACTCCATGGAAGTTTTACCAAAGTAAGGACTTCAGGATTACCTGATGACTAGTAATGGTTCTTCTTCGTCAATATAGTCCAGTTCAGTGTAAGCGTGACACATTTACTGTAAGAACAGTCTTTATTTCTATGATTTACAAGTGCAGTATAGGGACTGACAGTTATACACACAAAATAATCTTGTCATTGTTTTCAATGACAGAGGGCTTATGCACACTGACTATTTTAATAAGCATCTGTTCTTTTTTTCCAAAATAGCAAATCAGTTAGTCCAGTTTACAACTTATTTGCCTCCAAAAGTCCATTTAAAAAAACAATTATTTTTTATCTTTAAGCCATTCATTCCAACATTTTATTGCACTTATGACTCAAAAATAGTTACATATTTTTCATTAAGTTTTTCAAACAAATTTTTAGCAGCCCAACTTTTAGTGGCAAGTTTAAATGTAAAACACATTTTAAAGGGCTAAAAATAAGAATTTGTTGATAATGAAAGCACAGACAGACCTTCAGTAGACTGTATTTGGACAAATGGCACTTTTATAAGAGGTAGAAATATACCTGAAGAAAATGTAAGAAACAGAATATAGAGTTCCTGGAAAAAATGCCAAATTGTACTGAAGACTGACTCTTTTTAAACAAAACACATTCTCACAGGAGTCCTAAACTCTTTTTTGTAATTCTGGAAACACACATCCGTTAGTTTTTACATTGTAAAACTCCATTTTAATGGGTTTATAATTGGACCATAAAGTTGACTTTTTGCTCAACCTTGAAATCTGAAAAAGCTATAACAGTTCTTAGGATAAGTTATACATAGATTAGATGATGGTGAGTAAATACATTTGCATCTCTCTCACACACAAACTCTCTCACCTGATAGTCCATTTGACATATAACTGTTAACTCTAGCTCACCATATATACAAAGCTAACCATAGTATCCTCCTCTGAGACTTATACATTTGGACTCAAAGACTGATTGGTCAATTCCACAGTAAAACCCATGGGAGAAGGCTTGGAAAAGGAAATCTACAGCAGGCTCCGCTCACCGAGATTCCTCCACATTGTTTCATCGGGATTGGGGGTTGCCTGCAAACAAGTCGCAGAATATACCCCGAAACCCTCGGAATCCTGCAGCAGGTCGGGTTTCGGGGTATGTTCTGTGACTTGTTTGCAGGCAACCCCCAAATAATGGTGAAAAATAGAGTTGAGGTGCTTTCTACATGAGCCAAAGGTAAAGTGGAAAACTTGCAACACACAGTTCAGAATGAAGGAAAAAACATGAAAATGAGTCAACAAATGTAAACTCCGTGATAATAGGATAGGTTACTAGCTCCTTCTTTACATTCAGATAACCTGATTTTTGATGTAACCTGAGCCCAGTGCCTGGAAATAAATGTAGGCAGAGTACAGGTAGGGAGAGAAAATACTTCCATTGGCAATTGGCTCCAGTGTGATGTCACATGTCTTCTGGATCCCTCCTGTCAGTGGCCAGGATGTGGGCAGTCATGTTTAGGGGTTAAAGCCTGAGTCGGTAGTCAGGAATCACAGGCAATGTCAGAACTGGAGTCAGAGGCCAGAACCAAGGGTTGAAGTCAGAAATTGGAGCTGAGGGTCAGGATTAGGTTACATAGAGTGGAGGCGAGGCTGGGAACAAGCAGGCACAGGAGCTATCACAACCACAGGTGAAGGCTAAGGCCTTGGCTACACTTGCAGATGTACAGCGCTGTGAGTTAAACCCGTCTTCATACAGCTGAGTAGGGAAAGCGCTGCAGCCTGTCCACACTGGCAGCCGCCAGCGCAGTAAGGTGGCTACATTTGAGGCATTTGCAGCTGTATTGGGAGCGGTGCATTATGGGCATTCAAGTGGCTTCAACGTGCTTTTCAAATAGGGGGGGGTGAGGGGGACTTTGACAGGGAGCGTGTTGGGAGAGAGAGTGGGTTTTTGGAATCTCCACAGTGTGTCAGCTCATTATCTCCTAAGTTTACACACCTCCACATCCCCTGCCTCTCTCTCAATCACTGAAAGCAAATAGCAGGGGCTTTGTTTGTTTTTAAAGAGCAGATAAAAGAGAACTTGGGGAAACGGAGCTCTCCCCCCCCCCCCCCCGTCTCTGTCCAAGGCAACTTTGCTGCCGGCATTCCTAACGGAGGCCCCCCTCCTCCCCCCTCACCTGCAAACAGTAGCTGTGTTTGTTTTTTTGTAAAGCAGCTCAAGAACGGAGCTCTGAACTCCAACCTGGAAGTGCCATTTCAAAACAAAGGGAGCTTCCGGAGATCAGTAACTGTGTTGTTCCTCGGCTACATTGAAAGACCAACGTTCCACCCACTTCACAACAGTTACTATTCCTCTCGGGGAGGTGGAGTACATGCAGCGCTGTATCTGAGGAGATACACCGTTGCACGTGCCTTGCAAGTGTAGCCAGTTAGTGAGTTACAGTGCTGCAGGCAGTTTTATTGCGCTGTAACTCGTAAGTGTAGCCAAGGCCTTAAGCTGCTGCTGGACTTAAGAGATGGTCTGCTGAGACTTCCAACCAATCAGGTGGTGCAGCCAATCAGGCAGCCTACTGCAGGCCAGCTGCACTGGTTAAGTTACCCAGAGACTGACTCTGCTGCAGGCTCTGGTTCCTGGCACCTCCTTTCTCTTGTGGTGTAACTTGTGGGTTTTCCCCAGCCTTAACAATTGCAATGCATATATATTTTTAAGTGGCATTGTTATTTCGATTTTTATAAATGCTCTAATACTAATCCTTTCTTAGCAACCTGCATGTAGGTGGTTGTTATTAGTTATTCACTGACCCTTTCAAGAACATAATGCAAATAAAGCCTGGTTAGATTGAACAGATTGCTCTGAACAGTTCTTAGTAGTTTGAGTTCTTATGACACTTTAGGGTGTGCATGTGTTTCTGATGGATAGTCCAGATGTGAATTACCTTGTAGGCCACTCCTGCCTTCTTGTGAGGGTTCTGAAATGCTCAGTATGTTTCAAGAAAGGAAGTTTTTGCCGTACTGATTGTGACAAGTTCCCCTGAGGTGAGACAATGAATAACGTAATATTAAATAGGTGTGAACAGATTAAACAACCAACATTTTTATTAATTGATCTCATAGACATTTTCCTGAGCAGACCCAATGGGAAAGCACTTGTTGGGACAACCATTATGTTTGATGATGAACTAGAACTTTGGGCCAGATCCTGAGCCGATGTAAAATGGCACAGATCTATTGACTTTAGTGGAGCGATGCAGATTTTAAATGCCAGTTCAAGAGATGCAAGCTGGCTCTAAGAATAAAATAACTGTTAAATTGATGACATCATTATTTGAAACTCATAGCCAAGCACTGTTGAGAGGAAGCTCATGCTAGAATTTTAGCATGGCTGCTACCTGCTGTTGTAGCATCTTCAGTTATAAATATAGATACAAGGGATACCAAATTTGAGAGAAGGAAATCTACCTGATTAGGCGAGAGTTTAATAAATAGGCTTTTTGTAGGTACTCGATTTGAATAAATGATCTGTACTACAGTACTGTCAGTTCCTTATCACAGTTCAGATATCACAACACAACCATTTAATAACATCGGTAATTCAAGTGTCAAAAAAAATGACAGATAAAATTTTAAGACAATTTATTGGCAAACCATGTAAATGTCTAAATAGCTGCAGGAATGCAATTCAGTGAAATGGCACGTTTCTCAACTTGTAAAAGTAAAACCTTAAATATTAATTTGCATTAAAAGTGTCCGAACCCCCTGTTTTAAGGAGGGGACTAGCCTAACTGATCAGTCAAGAAGTACTGGCTTTTCCTGGGGAATTTATTTTGTGTCAAACAGTGGCCATTTGTTTTGCATTATTCATTCACAAGGTAGTCAGAAATCTTAACAACAATAAAAGGTTTACCAAAGGAACATCAAAATGTCCATCTCAGTGTTTTACTATCATAGTGTGAACTTCTTCAGAAGAGAGAGAGAGAGAGAGAGAGAGAGAGAGAGAGCTCATCCCTTTTTTGAGGGGAAACTGGTTAACACAAGTGCCAGAACAGGGCTATTATACCAGTCATCTGAAATATATACAGGATAGTTCAATGCAAGCAGTAACATTTAGATTTAATGAAACACACTGTTTTCTGTAATGTAGCTAGCTAGAGGAAAGAAAGATCTTGTGCCAATAAAAATCGCATCAGGTGATGGCTTTGACAGAACATCCCAATATCCCTGTCACCCAGAGCTGTCATAAACAAACCACTGAGGAGACAATGACAATAATTAACACAGTGTTAATGGGGCAGAGATGCTCACAGTTATTTTTCAGCTACAGTGAGCTGAATGAATGCCAAGCAGTGCATGTGGCATAACATCATAACATGCTTCTCTTTTTATTTACTGTGGTTACTGTTGGGTCTCTGCATGTTCCAGATTGCAGATGCTTGCTTTGATCTCATGAATAAACTGGACACCAAATAACAATATTTATTAATATTTCAGGGGCGGGGGGAGCCTCACATACTTTTAAAAGGCTAGCTGTTCTTGGAGCGGGCTAGCTGAGTGCCCTTTGCTCTGGGAATATGAAGCGGTAAGGAATCTTTATAGTTTAGGATTTGGTCTGTGTATAAAATAAATCTCAGTTTTCATTTAAAAAACAACAACCTAATTTTCTACCCCTCATGGTTGTGAAGAAAGGCATCACTTGAACCAACTGCACCCCTAAGGCTAAACACCAAAGGACCAATAAAAGGAATGTAAAATGTATTTTTGTTCCAAATCTCATTGAACATTGTGGTTGGCAGTACTGTTGTTCTGAATTGGAAAGCATCATTGTATAAGAAGCACTATTGATGGTCTCTCAGAAATCTTCTGTCCTTCTAAATAATAGCACCCTCTTATCTGACCAATGAGGTGGAACAATAGAGTCCATTAGATTGTACTTATTTGGAAAAGGGAGCATCTTTTTGTTCTGTGTCTGATGCCTAGCACAAGGGATTCTGGTTCAGGACTGCGGTGCCTACGTGCTACCAAAATAATAACAGTAATTATGCACAGGTAAAAATTAGAATTTGAAATTCTTGTCAGTCCTGACTTGAGAGTTATTGTCATGACTTAAACACCTATCGAAAGGCTAGGGCCACGATTTAAAAAAATGAGTTCCTGAATTAGGCTTGTACAACTAAATGTAGGCGTTTAAATAAATGGCCTCAATTTCAAAAGTGCTGTGTACTCAGCAGCTCCCATTGAAAGTTAGGCCACTTTGAAAATCACACCATTTATTTAGGGAGGATACACCCACCCCGCAGACATGTATGACCTGATACACTAAATCTTGTGTAGTTCCACTATGCAGAGAAAGATACAGGGCACCTGCAACCCCTGAACATAGTTTTGTGTGGCTCTTTTTGGACAGAAAACAGAGGAGTACTTTAGGGGTGAGTTGAGGCATGGATCTATAATTAGTTGGATGCATCAGCCAAAATATCTCCTTCCACCCTTCTGGCTGGATGCAGCTACCTGAGAGGCTATGGAATGAATGTATTCCCCGCGGAGAGAATCCCAACCATTGCCCCATTCCCTGCAGAATTCTGTAGTACATACATTTGAAGCATAGATGTAGACTTTTCTTTATAAAGGCAAACAAAAATAGGATAGCATGTATCCAAGGTTAAATTAACTCATCACTATAGTGAGGAGCTGTTGTGCACCAATGGAGACATCATGTCAACCTAGAGTAATTTGTGGCTAGCAGACACTTAGAACCTGGGAACATATAGCGCTTTTTAACTGCGACATCAATTCATTTAAAATGTGCTACCTGCTTTAATCTTTACACAATTAATTTAAATTGATTATTATGCACTTTAAAGAAAACCCATCAGCAAATGATAGCTAACATCAGGCCTCTAGTTCACAAGGATTTAAAGCCAGATGGGTCTTTCTGCTTTTAAGTTAGCTTATAGTATCATCTGTGCATTAAAGGCTATTAACAGAGGTTTAACACCAGAAAGAACGATTTATGAATTTCAATTTAATGTTATTTCTGGTGGTAAGCCAAAAGAGGCTATATATTTGCCAGAAAATAACATTTTTAAATTATTTAGATAAATAATACAAAATCATTATGTCGTTTTAGGCTTCTTACTAATGATGGAATAATTTTCAAAGGTGTCCTTGGACCCCTATGTGCCTTGGTTATAGCAAGCTCAGCTGGTTTCTCTTTCACTTTTAACAAAATTGAATGCCTCTTTACAATGTCAGGACCTCAACAGAACTGGAAAAAAGTCAGACCTCCAGGAAAAGACAAAAACCATGTAATTAAAATATAATTGTAGATCAAGTTAAAGAATTCACAACTTTGCACATGACAAGATTCCAGTCAGGAACAGTTGTCTAGTAAGCTTTAAGTGGAAAAAGTTATAAGTAATTAAAAACTAGCTGTGGTGCATGCTCAGTACAACATTTATTTAGGTTGTGAATTGTGTAGTTACTGGTGGCAGTTTGAACTGGCATTAAACACAATTCTCTACTCCTCTGTGTTGCAGAGAGCTGATAAGGCTGAGAATAGCAAACTAATATATATCCCCATTTCCAGTTGCTGGTAATAATCTCAGATTTCTTTTTGGGCTGAAACGTCACATAGTTGGAAAGAGCCTTCCATTGAATTTTTGTGGAAAGTCTCAGTAGAAACAGTGTGACTTGTTTTCGAGTTACTTGCGACACTGAGGACAGGACAAGAAGTAATGGGCTTACATTACAGCAAAGGACATTACATAAAAATTAATTGTAAGGGTGGTTAAGAACTGGAACAAATGACCAAGGGAGGTTGTGAAATCTCCCTCATTGGAGGTTTTTAAGAACAGATTAGATAAACACCTGTCAGTGATGGTCTAGTTAATAATTAGTCCTGCTTCGGTGCAGGGGACTGGACTAAATGACCTATCAAAGTCCCTTCCAGTCCTACATTTCTATGATAATATGATTCAAGAGTGAAAACAAATCACCAGTTTTGAATTTACCGTAAAAGATAGTTTACCATGAGACCTATACATAATAAGAAAGACTTAATGAATAATAGTCTGGAAAGGAAACAAACCTATGTAAGATGCTACAGTTCTGATGGCAGCAATGTACAACCATGTACTCAGTTTCTACAAGGGTAAATAGCTACTCAGGGTGCAAGGTGGTTGAGAATCAGGCATGCAGCCATTTAATGGTTTGGAAAATGGGATCTTTGTTGGATTACTCATACTGACATCGCCACATTATCAAATCCCTTCTTGTAAACAATGATGGTGTATGTCAGTGTACAAGCAAGCACTAATGCTGATAGAAACCACTAGATCTATATCATTATTTGCTGACGTATGGACTCAGAGCAATATGACACAACCCTTCCTCAGCCTAACTGCTCACTGGATTGACAAGGACTTTAATAGAAGACTAGCAGTTCTGCATCGTAAGGCTTTTGATGGAAAGCATAAAAGTACTGCCCTTTCTCACTGTGCCTAAACATGCTAGAAAAATGACAGGATGTCAGAATTAAGTGCCATGTTGTGCACGTGAGAACAAAGCAAGCATTATGAAAGCTTTTAGTGATAGCAGTGTTTTGAGTTTGGGCTGTTTTGCTTGCATCTTGCAACTATGTATTAATGATGCTTTATTGAAACAATTGTCTGCACAAAAATTGGTTGTGGTGACCAGAATTTGCTCAGCTGTTTCAAACATGCCTCCTTTGCTGCCTCTAAACGGTACAGCAGAGAGGACTGGATAAGAACCTATCCATTGTCACGGAAGCTAGCTGTAGGCAGGGCCAAATGAAGGCATAAGCAGTATAGGCCCATACTGAGGGCCCTGATTTCTGGAGTCATTTGACTGCATCAGCATCTAAGCTTGCTTTCTTTTTTTTAAAGCCAGTTTCTAGTTGCTGTGGTTGCGAAGAAAAGCCTTGAAAATATGACCCGAGTGAAACCAATGCAGCGTGTCTGCCTTTGTTTACAGACAGTCTGAGACACTCGCTCTGAAAAATGTGAACTGCCTGGTTCCCACTGTCTAAACGAAGAAATGAAAATAAATACATTAATTTAATTAAATAAGGGATGGGGTGGTAGGGAGGAGAGTGATAGATGTATTTGACTTTTCCAGTTCTCTTGTTTTTCTTTGTAATCTAAGTTTGTTTTAATAATAATAGCTAAGTAAATTTTATTTTAAGTAGTACATGAATTTTAACCTTACACTGTCCCTTTAAGGGTCTGATCTTGCATCACTTTATGCAGCACTGAAAAGGAGTAGGAGAGGCTTGTGCACCATTGCAATTGTACAAAGGACAGTGCTAGTGCATGCATTATTTGACAGGGTCATGCACAAACACCTCATGATACATACACACACCTGTCCTGCTTCCCATGTACCACAAATTTTATCATGGAGTGAAAGGGTACAAAAAGAGAGACACAAGGATAGGCCTCCTTATGCCTAGTCTTGGCCTCCAGACTGGAGTCATTTTTTCTGGGGAAACTCCTACACGTGCTCAAGAATACTGTTGTGTGATGTATTATTATGATTTTTATTTAAAATATACACTATGTCATTCATAATCTTTAATCTTAAAGGCACTACACTATCCCTATCTCAACCAATAAAAAAGTGAAAGGTGTGTGAGTTAGGCCTTTGAATATCTTTAATTATGTTCTGCAGTGTAATTCTGGGTTGCCTTAATTACAGTACACAATGGCAGTTTTTTATTGATCAATTGATACTTCACAGTGGGAAATCTTGTAATGAATACAACCTTTCAAATATATACTATGGGCTGGTGAATTGTCAGTTTAAGTAACTTAGACATTCAGTGATGCTGATGCAGAAAAGAAGTACCCAGCAACAAGACAGAACCCTGCCCATGATTTTTAAAAAGTAGCAGTTCAGGTACTATGCAAAGGAAGAGAAACAATAGGCCAATTATGTTCCTTTCTGTCTACTCGCCTAAATCCAAATGTTTACCAGTTACTGCTCTGAAGATACTGGTTTTTCTCTCGCTCTTTTCTACTTATGCTCTGGTTATACCTTCCTACCTGAATTTTTTGTCCAGTTAACAAAAGTGAGAGGATGTCGAGAATTGCAAATATTTTATCATCATAATCATCATCATAAATCAAATACACCATAAGATTTGCCTTTGTGTTTAACGGAATCAGCTTTTTTATTGACTGTCTTCCATAATTAATAGCATTTTACTCTGTAAATCAAATTAGCCCAGTTTTTCTATAAAGGTTTAGTGTGAGATCATTTTTAAAAACACTAAATGACCTTGACAAAAATGAAGGATCAATAATGTTTTGATTAGCAGTCTATTTGCTGTAATATTGGATGTTTCCCTTGTCGTTAGTTTTTCCTGTTGCAATTCTAGCAGAGGTTGAAGGTCATGGATACATCCTGGTAATGTTGTTTTCTATAAACAGTTGATCCTTCTAAATGTGTAACACTGATGGATTCACTTAGCCGTCTGTATGGATTTTCCTAATGTGCCTTTTAATCTACACCTTTTTGTATTTAAGGTTATCTTGTGGGAGTGTTCATCAACTTTATTTTCAAAAATAAATATTTTTTGGATTTAGAGAGACAGATTATGATCTCAAATTCACCTGCTACCTCAGATTTAAACCAATTTACTGGTTTAAAAAGTAGCCCAACAATCAGAGAAGAAAGGTGTTCCAATGGTTAAGGCTCTAGCTAAGGACTTGTGAGACTCCTGGGTTCAATTCCCTTCACCACAGACTTCCTGTGTGATCCTGCTCTCTCTAGGCCTTAGTTCCCAGTCTGTAAAATGGGAAGAATGGTATTTCCATACTTAACAAGTGGGTCGTGAGACTAAATGCATTTAAAAGTGTGAGGTGCTCAAATACTAAGGTAATGGAGGACATATAAATATCGAAGATAGATGTTGCAGCTAATCAAAAATGGGAATTTTTATCCTGTAGGAAATTCCAATATTTTGACCCTTGTTTCCATTCCAATTGAGATGAAATATCAAAAACTTTGCATTGAACAAAAACATTTCAGTTTGGAACAGTTTGACTTATTCAATCCAAACTAAATGTTTCAACATTCCTGAAGTGAAATTTTTCATTTTGGCTTAGTTCAATATTAAACTGTATCAGTTTGAGCTGCTTGGTATCTCATGGGAGCTGTAGTTTGAACGCCTCATGCCACCTTTCTTTCTTATGGGCCAGGCTACCAAGCCAGACATCTCCCATAATGCACTACAAACATGGGACTCTCATAATTCACTGCATAGGCTCAGCCAGAAGGGAGACCATTCCAGCAGCAGCAGATCAGCAGGAGATTGCAGAGTTTGGGAGCATACCACCTTTCCCATAGGCTAAGCGCCAGTCATGCCCACTGCACTAAGCGCTATTAAGGGGAAGAGGGATGTCTTGGGTTGGAATTGACTACACCTCTCTGGGATTCCCTCACACAAGGGCAAATCTGGTTATATCAGCTCTAAGATTTAGCTAAGTAGTCTTTGTGCAGACTAGAATATGGCCCTTATGTGTCTTACTACCTTGCTCCCATTTAAGGAGTATTGTCATTGCTTTTGATAATAGTTGGGACTTATATTATATAATGCTTTTCATCTGTAGATCTCAAAACACTTTGTAGAATTGAGTATTCATCCTCATTTGATGGATTGTGAAATGAGATACGGAGCAATTAAGGGTCTTCTTTTTTTTCAAATGTAGGTGCCTAAAGTTAGGCGTCTAAGTGAAAGGTTTGATTTTCAGAGATGCTGAGGTTCCTGTTGATTTCCTTAATAGCACTACAGGGATGATGTTTGTCTATTTATGAGTTCCTTGGCATTTGTGAATGTCAGCACCTCTGAAAATCAGACCACTTTTATTGAGGTGCTTAAATATGGATAACTTTAGGTATCCATCTTAAAAAAAAACTTTGCCTATGTTGCTTGCCCAAGGTCATATATCAGGTAAGTGGCAAAGCTAGGAAAATTACCCTGGTCTGGATTGGCCACTTTGCCTTGGCCCAAGGTACACGGGGAGCAGATAAGTTAAGTAACAACATACTATTTTTACAGAGTTCATTTTCTTACCATAACCACATTTTAAAATAGCCAAATTGATTTTTTTTATTTGCTCTCAGGCTAAGACCGAAATGTGATCACAAACATATGCATTATAAAAAGAGTACTGCTAAAATCAGACATTCAATAGAGCTACAGTTAAATATTTTATTAGGGTGAGATCCTGGACCCATTGAAATCAAGGAGAGTTTTGCCATTGACTTCATTGGTGCCAGATTTTATCCTAGGAGCCCAGATACTTGAGTGACAGACACTTTACTAATGTTTATTTTCAATTACCAAATTAAAAATAAATGTTGTCTTATTTTGTGTTTTTCATGCCCTACACATGAACGTAGTCCAGAGAGGTAACACAAATATAAAAAATATGAAGAACACTAAAGACATAATTGATTACAAACACTTTTCTATAGACCTTAGTTTCATTTTTTATGTTTTAATGTGTTTTATGTAACAGGAAATTAGAAATATATTGATTGAAGTGAATATTATAATATGCCACACCAAAACTCTGAACTTTCTTTATGTGTTTTCTGTTTCCAGTTTCTTATGAACATACTAAAAAAACCCACTAAGGAAGTCACAGGAATGCATCCACTGAAATTTATGTATCCATAATAATAATTAATATAGTGCTTTGTGTGTCCAAAGCACTGTACAGATATTAAATCGCTAATCTTCACAATGCTATTCAACATTTCTGTCAATGATCTGGCAAAAGACATAAAATCATTGCAGGTATAATTATCATGTGATACACAAATTGGTAGAGTGGTAAGTAACAATAATGCCAGGTTTGTTCTACAGTGCAATGTGGATCACATGGCAAGTTGGGCTCACTCATATAGCATGTATTTTAATGCGGGGGAATACAAGGTCATACATCTAAGAACCAAGAAAGTAGTTCACACTTCTGGAATGGGGGACCATAGTATATAACACATTGACTCAGAAAAGAACTTAGAGGTTATGGTGGATAACCAGCTGAACATGAGCTCCCAGTGCGAGGTGATGGCTAAAGAGAGCAAATGCGATCCTTGGATATATAAGCAGGGAAATAATGAATAGAAGTAGGAAGATGTTTTTACCACTGTATATGGTATTAATGAGACCAACAAATGAGAAAAAAAGATGTTTGCAAATTGGAACGAGTTCAGAAAATAGTTACAAGACTGATTCGAAGTCTGGAAAACCTGCCTTTAGATGAGAGACTAAAGAAGCTCAGTCTATTTACCTTACCAAAGAGAAAGTTAAGATGTGACTTGATCACATTCTATAAGTACCTACATGGGGAGAACATTTCTTATAGCAGAGGGCTGTTTAATTTAGCAGACAAAGGCATAACAAGATCCACTGGTTGGAAGCTAGACAAATTCAGTTTAGAAATAAGAAGCAAGTTTTTAGCTGAGAGTAATTAACCATTGGAACACCTCTTTCCCCACTGCACTACCACAGGAGCTTCCCCTCCATAAACACGCAGCACCACAACCCAGGGCACAGCATTCCCAAGCAACCGTCCCACTAGCCCTCAGCTGCATCAGCACGCCCACCTAGAAAACCAAACCAGTGACATAAAGCCCATAGACCTCTGGATATAGTGGTTGATTTTGTAAACCATTTTATGTTTTGCTGGCCAAAAACAGATTGAAGAAGTTGAAATATTACTGTACAGCGTTTCATAAGGATAGGGTAGTCCGTCATCCATACCCTAAAATGGCTCTGATTTCCACCTAAAATTTTCAACCTACCTATGCATTTCACAAAGCCCTACTATTCACTGCAGGAGGAGGCTAGGTTACGTTACACATTAAGAGGACTGGCTTTAAGGCCTAGATTTTTTAAATGATTTAGGTGGTGCTCTGCTCAGCATTGTAAGGCCTAAGTGGCTCAGACAACTAAGTCCCATTTTCAGAAGTGACTTACGCACTTAGTAAGGTGAGATGTAGGTTCCCAAAGGCTAGCTCCACAAAGACGTTTAGATGCCTGAATCCAAGATGTATGTCCTCAAAACACCTGCTCAGCTGCTGCGTAGCCCTGTAGGTCTCTAAAGTCCCTGGGTGCCTACGTTTCCACTGGTAATGTCCCATGGGTGCCTACATTTCTGCTGGTTAGCATGCACAAAGCTGCCTGAGTCCTGGCACCTCCAAGCTGCTCAGAGCCTTAGCTCATGCTGAACCCCTGGTAGGATCCTCAGATTAGGTGTTCCCCTGCCTGTCTTGCCTGCAGGGCTTAGTCCAGTAGACATTCTCAGAGGCCACCCTAGAGCATGCCTACCAGCTGAACAATATATGAGGAACAGGTGGTGCCCCACCCCCCCCTTATGCCATATAGCCTGGTATATGTTCAGTTTGGGAGAACAATTCTCCAATCTTTATTTCTGTTGACCTTCCCATTGGCCTGAGGATTGTGTTGTCAATTGCCTACATAAAGTGGGGATCCATGCAGGCAGTTTTCAAAGAAGACACAACGGTTGCTTACCATAGTAACTCTTGTTTTTCAAGAGGATTTCCTGATTGGAGCCACTCCCCTGCCCCTCTTCCCAACTATTTCAGAGTCTTACTATTCATTCTTGAATTACAGGAAGGACTTGGGTGGTGGTTGGGGCTGGGTGTAAGAACACAGACAAGGTGCATTCTCATCCCCAGTAGATACTGCTATTCAAATTCTCCAAGCTCATGTACCCAAGGAGTGTGTCACTTACAGTGTGCATCCATGCAGGCAATCCTCCCAGAGAACCACAGTAACCATGGTAAGTAGCTGTTCTTTTCTAAATTGTCACTTCTGCAAGTAAGTGCAGCTTAGTTACTGGGTATTGGTACTTTTTAATATTCAGAACAAAAGAAAATTATTGATAGTAACAAAAATGTGTGATTTTGTCATATTCTGATGGACTATTTTTTTTAATCAAAGAAAATGTATGTACCCCACAAAAGGGAGTACTCAGTGTCATGGCCTATAACTATCTCTGGTAAAGAACATAGCAAAGTCTCTGCTATCTCAGAGCGGAGCCTGTAATACCTCAGAGTGTCTTACCATATGCGAGCTTTTTGCTCACTCCTAGATGGGAGGAAGGCAAATCACTTGGTCCAGCAAACATCTGGTAGCTCAGGAATGAAAAAAAAAAGTACTGATTGGTTCTGACAGCTGTCTGCTTCGCAGCAGTATTTAACCAGAAATATTTGAAGCAGATTGATATGAATAATGAAAGATTGTGTGATGTATGACAGAAATAAACTGCACTGCAATTTAACTCATTAACAAAGAAATTATGTTTTCCATCTAGAAATTGGGATTTAACCACCCCCACCCCCACCCCACTTACTATGTTTACCCCATTTTTGGATATTTTGTTTTTAAATAATCTGATAACAAATAGAACTTTTATAATAATTCCCCCCCCCCCAATATATTGCAACTGTTCACTGTGAAAGAGGTTGAATGGGATGTCATCATCCTTTAACGTTAACAAGTGCTGCTGATGGATGTGGTCCATTTAAATGTACAACAGAGAGCTGAACTAGATAACGAACTTATTATTACTCTCTGAGGATTATAGTTGAGTCCCAAAGGAGTGCAGTAAGCCAGAGAAAATCCATATCTACTGGCTAAACAATAGCCAGAAGGCTGACTGGAGATATTGATTTACTTTCTAGGCCATTTAGACCTTAATGGTGGAGAAAAGCTGAAGTGCTGTTTACTTTTCTGCCAGAATCGACCAAACAACCAGTCCATTTTTTACAGACTTTGATTGATTTTGCTTAGAGGAATTAGAGTGATTTATTTTTAAGATGAAAGCAACTCGTAAATATCTCCAAGTACACAGGTTCCCTGAGAGTAAATGTTAAGTGGAAATACTTATTGAGAAATACTTTGTTGCAAATCAATGTGAGCAGGTAATACACCTCACAAGGAACAGTCAGGTGTCAGACACCTTTCCAAAGAATGGCCAAGACTCTAATTGCATTACTTGAGACACAGCGCTTTTCAAAAGTCTCAAGTTTTGCAGACTAGTATAAACCTGATTGTCTAGCTGACTTTGAGCCAACTGCACCCTGCAGACTTAGAAAGGGCCTTGGATAGGATAGCAGAAATTGTGTTCAAGGCTAGCATTGAGGAACTTTAATGTTTGATGGATAAAAACAGTAATTTATCACAAAAGTGGCAATTGTCCATGATAGTTCAGACTCACATTCAGAAAAGATGTAACTCTGAGAAAGGAACAATTCAGACCAAAAAATGGGATGGGGTTGAGGACCCAAACATTTACATAGTAAGACAAACTTAAAGAAATTCCCACTGAGCACAAAGCCACGAGTACAGAGTTTGTAAAAGCACTGAATGCTCTTAAGAAGAAAAAAGTGCAGTGATTGCTTCAAGCACTGGATAAGCTAAAGAGAACATGGCTGGCAAGTGAATCAGCTTTATTTAAAAACTGCCAAGTTTATCGTGAACATAAAGGATATGTAAGTAAAGTCAATGGAAGAGAAAAGTTCTTCAAAGTTTTATTATGGAGCTTGGCATGAATGGTAATATACACACACAAATCTCCTATTTCTATATTAATAACACACACACACAGCTCACAATTTCTACTTAGGAAAGCTTGCAGGAAGCAATTTGTGAATATTCCACCTGCAGTCCATTAAATACTTTTTTTTTTCTCAAGACGCGTCTAATATTTCTGTTTTCCTGGAAGTGCCTTTGGTTTGTACTTTTCTCACTCCAGTTTTTACTTTAACTTTCTTTTAAACCATCTTTACTAATGTGAGTGCTGTCTCTTATTTACATGTCTGCTATAACACTTTTCCACTGCTTGCATCCGAAGAAGTGGGTATTCACCCATGAAAGCTTATGCTTCAATACCTGTTAGTCTATAAGGTGCCACAGGACCCTTTGTCGCTATAACACAAGAGTTTCACTTACCTGAAGTCTATAGTTATGATTGGCCACTTCTGAGGCTTAAACATAAGCAAGTTTTGTAAATTATGAATATTTTAATCTAAGAATTACAGCTGAGATCCTGGTCTGTGTCTGAACTGTTTTAAGCTACTTTTACGCCCCCCGCCCCCGCTACACACACCTCTCTTGCTGATCTTGGGCCCATTCATTTGATGGGCCAATCCCTAACATAATTTAGAGCAGTCCCCTACAGCCGTATCTGTCAACTGGGGATCGCCAGAGCATAGACATGCTCCACCCATACTCCTTTTTCCTGGCCATGCCCACATACATCAGGCAGTTGCATTTGTGTGGCCTAGAAGCCATTAAAGGAGAATCCTCCCATGGTCAGCTCTGCTGAGCGTAGTTACTTTGCACCCGTGGACTGGTGCAAAGCACCCACAGAGAAGCTAAGAATCTGGGTATACATTTCAACCTATTCATCAACCAATCCACCATTAAAAGTTAATGGTGGAAGACCCATATGTCCCCAAATCCTTTGATAGGATCTGTTGTGAAACACCCTATGTCTTTTCTAAGCACCAAACTTTGTGCAATGCTTACTTTGGGATTCAGTGTGTGCTGTATATATTGTTGTGAAAATCCTAAAAAAACCCTGTGATTTTAGTACTGCTTTAGGGGTCTGTTGATAAAGTACTGCTTTAGGGATCTGTTGCTGCTTTCTCTGCTTTTAAATGTTTTTTTTAAACACCTGCACCCTCTCTCAAAACAATAACAATAGTGCACCCTTGAACACCTTAGAGTAGAAGTACAAACTTGCTACAATTATTTCAAAAGCTTATGGGGAGAGAAATATCTAGAGAGCTATTTTAGAGGCTCAGATGATATATCCTTATTTCCTTTTGAGCTTTGACTTTTTGAAAGAAGGCCAAACCTTTAAGCTTGCAAGCTAAATTCTATGAGCTTTGTACTGCTATTTTTGCCAGTGGGACAGTTTGCTGCATCTCTCATGTAATTACTATGGGCCCAGTGCTGCAGTAATTTATGTGCTGATAATTTACGCTTTCTTGCTTATCTGCTACTGTTCACTAAGGACTATGTATGTATGTTAGCAACTGGTATGTGGCTCTGATGCTATCCTGAGGTGGATAGAGCCTTGTCTACACAGGAAAATTGCACCAGTTTACTTAATGTATTTATTTAAACCTATATCGTTAAACTGATGCAAAAGACCGTGTGGATGCTCTAATTTTGGTTTGAATAGCTTATTTTGGTTTAGCTTAAATCAATTGGGAACCGGTTTAACTAAACCAAACAAGTCACTCTTATACTGAAATAAGGCCCTGATCCTCCACACTTAAGCATGTGCTTAACTTTGCGTAGTACCATAATTCCATTCAGGATCAGAGCTTAAGTGTGTCCATGCAGCCTTTTGCACTGCTTTAATTATTTTGGTTTAAAAACCAGTTTAAGTTAAACCGCTGCATATAAATTTCATATAAATAAGCCCTAAGTCTCCTAAGCTGGAAAAGAATTAAAAGGTGATTGTGGCCCCATTGCCTAATGCATGAGTTCTTTATCAAGTTTAACTCCCAAAGTATCACTGGCTTCAGGGCTAAGTGTGAGACAGCTCATTTTCCTTTTGTCTTGGGAGCTTAAAAAGAGAGAGTCACAGTGAGTAAGTATGAGGTTCAAAGAAATTTAAATCCTTTTCTGCAAGTGAAGTTCATTAGGAAAGAAAACAACAGCTGGTATCACAGAGCTGTGATACATTTTAAAAAGCAGGGGTGAAGTAATGATTAGAAATGCAATATGGAGTTACCGTACAAGGAGTAAAACCACAGAGGCACTGAAGAAGACAAATATAATTTAGGTAGAAGCACAGGTCTAATTACTAGGCTTACTTGATAGCTTAGAATTATCTCTCACAAAGGATGGTTCTTCACTAGTACTCTGGCTGCAAAAAGAGTCCCATTAGACACTGAAACTACATTTAGCACTCCTTCAGTATATGATTACCTAAAAGTTAGAAGTATAGTAGCTTTCTAAAAATTGATCTTTGTTTATATGCTTGTGAAAAAGTCCTGAAGAATTCAGTAGAATATAGAATTGTTTTACCAGCCTATAGAATTCCATAGCGATGATGTAGTTCCCTATTACATTCTGTAAGGTGGTATAAGACTTCTATGGAAAAGATATAATTTCCTGTGCAATTTATATAGGGTTATTTTTTAGCCATTTCTATGGAACTGTAACAGAGCCTGGACTTCGGGGTGCATATGCATGCCCCAATGATCCTGTGATGGTCTTTTAAAACTGGAAGCTCTAGTTTCAGATCATCTGCTTACTCTTAGTCATGTCCCCCACAGGAAATCATTTATAAGCGTACCTGGCTTTTAGGCAGAAGAGCAGATACAAGAGACCCAAGCTTGGGGAATGACTTGGAAGATGGCTCTTGCACCTGTCAGGCAGGAGGCCTGAGAGGAAGACACCTGGAGGGAGAAGGAGCTGGCTGGGGGGGAGGGGGGAAGCCTCAGCTGGGGAAGGCTGAGAAACCCCAGAGACTAAGGGCTAAGAGAAGACCCTTTGGTGACAATGAGGACTTAGGGGAGATGGTTTTGGTTGAAATTGTGTTACTAAATGAAGAAAGAAAACCCCAGATCAAAGGAACTGAAGCTGGGCAGGTAGATCTGGCCACCATCTTACATTATTCTCTCTTACAGTCTATAGGTTTTTTTCATAAGGGTAAAAATAACATTGTCTCTTTAATACTTTCTTATCCAGAAGGGTTAATGAATGTCCCCACTTTATAGATTGATGATAATTGATAAGCACCAGGACTCAAGTTATATCTCGGATGTGGCCTGTCCTATGCATCCACACAGTGAAGTAAGAGTGACAGGCGCTCCCTTATGCTTAAGATCTGGGTAGCAGTGCAAAGAGGAGAGCAGTCTGCCTCTGTGGGATTTCTATGACTCTTCCCCTTCCCCATCCCCCACCAGATGTGTACGTGGTAAGAAGAATGGGTAAAGCCTGATCATGCAGCTGGCTTGTCCGCCTTTCTCGTTGAACACAAAGGGAATATTGGTATCTGGATGTGATTCCAATGGGAATGTGATTCCCAATGTGATTCCAATGGCACTACAGTGACAACTGTGAAATACTAGGTAGCTACATATCTATTGTACCCTCCAAGCCCATCCTACGTAACAACAAACCAATAGCGAAATGGTGTAGACTGTAGAGGAATTAACAGCGGTGCATGTACAGCTGTGCATATCTAGTGGACAGTTGTTTGAGCATATATTTGCCAGCCATCCAACAACCAGATTTTCAAGAGAGAGAATCACTAGTAATCATTTACCTTCACAAAGAGAGAGAGAGAGACTATGGTATTCTGTGCTTTACTCCCTCTTTGTCAGCTTACCTCATCCTTTAAGTTGCCATTTAAGTGTGGGAAGTTTTCGAGATTTTTATTTCAAACAGTGATGTGGTAAAGAGCTGTAGTAGTAGAATTTATTATTTATATAGCCACCATGGACACATATGGTGCTAAGCTTTGGTTTCACTAAGTAAAGACCTTCTGTCATACTGAAGATGCCCTAAGATAACTCTGCATGTGGGGAACATTTATATAACAGTATTTTGGGCCACAATTGGCCACACAGTGAGTATTTAAATTACTGAAGAATAAACTATTGCTTACAATTATTGGGACCCACTGCTCAAAGGGGTGTCTATCGATAATGTTTGCTTGTTTCTGACAATCCGTGAAAGAATTCATATGAACTATATGACATACGTTTATATGTAACATGGTTTATTTGTATGCTGTGTTATTGTAGCCATGTCTCTCTAACATGGTTCATTTGTCATTCCTGTAAGGAGTGTTCTGCATCTCAGAAATAGCCAAAACTATTTTCTAGGAAATAGTAAAGCAAAACAACCCATAAATTCCCAGAACATAAGGGTCAGCGCCCATCCCCTTTGGGAAAACCCACAGGAGGAAGCTAGAGGGGAAGAAAAGCTCTGAGAGGACGTGAATAAAGCATTGGATTAGGATTCTGGTGAGCTTGGTTCAATTCCTAGCCCTGCCTCAGACTCCTCCTGTGATAAATCACTTAATCTCTCTGCCTCAGTTTGAATCTGTAAAATGGGGTAGCGGGTAGTAATTCTTCCTTTCTATCACTCTTTGACTGTCTTGTCTATTTAGACTGTACGACCTTCAAAGCAAGAGCTGTCTCCTACTATATGTCTGTACAGTGTCCAGCTCATGGAGGTCCTGATCTTAGCTGGAGCCTCTATGTGCTACCAAACTACCAAACTAATGAAGAATAGTGGCATAGTTGACCTGCTGAGATTTCCTGAAATCAATGGTTCTCAACCTGCGGCCCAGTTAGCACACAGCTGTGGCCCAGCTGCGTGCTAAAAAAAAAAATCTGGATCCTGGCTGCCGGGCCCCACGCTGCGGGGTCTGTGGTCCGGGTCCCGGCTGCCCAGCCCTGCGTGGCCATTGCGTGGCCCGGCTGTCTGGCCCCACACCTGGGGCTCTGCTCCTAGCCCCACTCCGTGGAGGGGTCTTTGGGCGTGGTGCTGGGCATAGGGATCTGTATAGGGGGAGGTTTGCGGTGGGGGGGGGCACTGTGGTTCTCAACCTGTGGCCCACGTAACACATCGTGAGCCGCATATGTGGCCCACAATGATAAATAGGTTGAAAACCCCTGCCTTCAACATCTTTTCAAGGGGATAGGACTGGGGGCAATGGAGCTTGGAGGGGATGGACCCTCCCAAACCCACATATCCCACAATCTGCAGGGAAGGGCACATTCACTAAGACCATTGGTGCAGGAGCCATCCACAAGGATAGCTGCTCCGCACTCCAGCAACATTTCCCTCCTCCCTCCAGTACCTGGCTGCATAGCTCCTGCGGAAGTCATGTAACTATTGTCTGAGATCCCCTGCAGCATGGCAAGAGAGGACCAAAGGGAATAATGGAGCTCTAAGGGGCTATTAACTCTCAGACAGAATGCTGGGGGTTCTCCTGCGACGTCCCTAGGCCTGCACCAAAGCCCAGCAGAATTCCAGCCCTGTCAAGTTCCAATAGAGCAGCTTCTGCAGGGATCCTAAAGTGGAGAGATTGTGCCACGGGCAGCCCTCCCCCTCTTCTATACAGGCTGGTGGAGGTACAAGTGAGGAGGATGCCCCCTTGTGTATATGGAGGGGGTTCTTTCTAGGTCCCTGGAATTTGCTGTAACTGCTTTGTGTCCTTTCAGTAATTTTTCTTTCTTGTTTTGTTGTTTTCTATTTGGAAGGACTAACAATCCTTTTTAAAGGTGTTTCAGATTTTGTAACCTTTTTTCCCAATTGAACATCACTGGGCTACTTCAGTTCATCAATGAGAGTTAAGCACTGCTGGATAGAGGGACGGAATAATGAATTCCATATGGACCTACCTTACAGGGAAGCAGTTCATAAAACTGCTTTATGCATTTTTAATTCTAGAATATAGTGAGTTTCATGCAGCTGCAGCAGCCAGCCACAAGATTCTTCCTATAAAACTGTTCCTAAACCTTTGGAGAACTATAACAATGGTTTCATTAATTTAAGTAGTACTCAGTGTCATATCTGCTTTTACATACCAGGATATTAGGGTGAAAAAAGGGAAAATTGTTTTATTCCTCTGACATAATTTAAAGATGAAATGTGAAGTTCTGTGACCTTGCTCTAAACTATTTGGTCTATTATAACATACATATAGAGGTTTTCAAACAGTGCTTTATTGATTCCCTGGTACAGTCAGGCCTGTTAAATGTGAATTAGTTTACAGACTTCATTTTTGTTCATATTAAAAACCTCTTCAGATTAATGACTCATTGGTACATCAGCATCTGCTCCCAAGACTGGGGAATTGGGAGAGAAAGTGACAGGAAATATCAGGATAAATATAAATAAAATGTTAAGTGTAGGAATCTTCATGGTGGGTAACAGACACAGAATAGTTAGAGCATGGTATAGTGTGGTAAAGGTGTATGGTATAGTTTATAGTAACAGACACAGTAAACTTATTAATTATTGGTTAAAAAAATCCTAAATACATTTTTCAACCATATTGCTAATTGTTTTTAAGACTGAAATAAATATCTGATTAGAATGAGGAATCCTGGCATTTGTTTCTGAAGGTAACATATCACAGATCAGAAAGCCAGTTTGGTTATGTGGGGAGTCTCTGTTAAAATCCTATCATTTAGATACCATACTGCTTTTAATTACAGGTTTTTATGCCAGGTGCTCCAGGTTAACCTCCTGTTAACTTGTGCCAGTTGAGAGTAACACATCTCTATAATCCTTGGAGAAAGTTGTCATCTTTTTTCCCCATTAAACAACACAGTGTGTCATGTTGCATATCAACACAGGTGTATTCAGAGGTATGACTCCGAAATCATCTAGCCAGCCAGTGACTAAAAAAGTTCCAGTATCCTGCACAGTGAATTTTATAACGATTGAATCATGTTGCTTATCTATTAAAATACCTACTTTCTGAAAAGTATTTTAGGATAAAATTCATTCCTACATAGAGGCCAGCATTAGTCCTATCCACCACTTAAGTCTCACAGACTATAGGATGAGCAGAGTATGTGGGAAAATCATCCTCATAGGTAAGACAGAAGGTAACAGTTGGGTTTCAGATATGGCTAGTGATGGAAGGAATGGGATGGGAGGAGGTCACAGGAGGCAGTGTGCTTCTTGAGGAGGAAGAGGCAATTCAGAGAGTAAAATAACAAAGAAGAGGAAATATGGATGGGACCAAGAAGGTACTGGAGTTAGCAAAGTGATTGAGGGTAAGATCATGGTTTGGTGTGAGAACATGCATGGAGGCAGGGCCTCTACCATCAGCAAGGAGGTGGAAAATGGATGTTAATTGGTGATATGTGGAGGTGTGGAACAGAAGGGAGATGGGCAGAGAGCTGGAGAAAGTGGGAAGATGACAGGGTTGTGCCTAGTATAGCGGGGATTGTGGAAGAGCAGAATATACAAATGCAGGTTACAGAACAAAATTCATTGAAATGCAAGATAGTTTGGAGTTAAATACTGATAAATTGTGGAAAAAGCAGCTGTAGGACTACTTAGTGATAGGATAAGACAATGGCATAATCTTTTTGAATGTCATAGTCATTTTTATATGGTAAATTTACATCTGATCATCTATAATGTAGTTATGTGATCAGATGGATCCCTTAGATTGATTTGTTTACTGTGCAAATCTAGTTTTGCAGCTGTCCCTGCATAGTCCTTAGGAATTTAGCCATGTATCTATACAATCTATGCTTATACCATGTACTGTAGGAGATTAACACTGATTTGCCATAAGTGTAGTTGGTAATGGGAAAGAAAAAGTTGGCAAAAAGGTACTTATTAAAATCTTGCCAGACACATAAATCTCTTATGGATGTGCATCTCCACTGGCTATTTCCTTACCTTTGCATATGATTCATTATAAAGGAGAACAGGAATTATATGATTGTTAATACAGAACTGGAAAGAAGAACATTAGAAAAAGTCATACAATCTTATTAATATATATTATGTGCTACAATGAAATCATTTTACCTAAGTATAAAATTACCTAGATAATAAATCTATGAACAATGAGAAAAGATGGAAAATATGTTGTCTATTGAACACTGCTATAAGAAAGTCAGGGCTATTTTTAAAAAAAATCCTTAACATATATATGTATGAAATGAACAAATATTGATTAATTTTTAGCGGCTGAAAATTGTTTGGATTTTTTATTGAAATAAAATGATTATTTAAGTAACTCTTGTACCAGAAATATAAAACACAGTAATTGTCATGCAGTGTTAGCTGTAGGTTTTATATTACTTATTTATCCATGTATGTATTTTAATTTATCAGATCCAGTCACTCAGGTAGCCCGATCCCAAACCAGCAACACCTTAAACTGCACCTGGAAAGAGTTTGCAGAATCTTGAGTACCTTCAGATGTTTGAGACTCTCGACATTCCCCATAACCTTCACGTTTGGGGATGGAAGGTTTTGCAGCTGCTTAGGTTTCAGAATTTTCTTTCTTTGGATTAGGGGCCAGTACTACAGTTTCCGGATGGGTGGTGTTAATGTACACACTAGATATCATAAAATAAAAATATGTTGAGCTATAAGAGGCCAAACTCTGATATGTCAATGGAATTGCATGAGGTGCACATGCATATAGATTATCACTTGATAGCAAATTCCCCCCCGCCCCCCAAAAAATGCCCCCAGTTCTTTATAATCTCTTTGTATATTCCCTCATGCTTTATGATTGAAGTGAATTACTAACTGCCTGAAGTTAGGGAAAAACTTCTCTCATAGTCAAATTATTCCATAATTGTCCACTAGAGAGATTCTTGGGGCTAGGCTACACTTACCCGCTGTGTCGGAGGCGTCGGATCGATCTTCTGGGTTCGATTTATCGCGTCTTGTCTAGACGCGATAAATCGAACCAGGAAGTGCTCCCCCATCGACGCTTGTAATCCTGCTCGTCGCAAGGAGTAAGCGCTGTCGAAGGGGAGCCTGCGCACCCCGTCTGGACCCTAGGTAAGATCGAACTGAGATACTTCGACTTCAGCTACATTATTAACGTAGCTGAAGTTGCGTATCTTAGTTCGACAGGGGGGTTTAGTGTAGACCAGCCCTTAGACTTTCCTCTGAAGCCTCTGTTACTGGACACTGTTAAATACAGAATATTGGGACACATTATCACTGGTTTGCTGCAGTATGGCAATTCCTATGTTCTCATGTTCATTTTTAATGTTTTACTCTCGCTTTTCAGACCTTAAAGGCAAAAAACCAAACAAAAACAAAAATTCTTCATACTTCACAGTCTTTTTATTTTCCCCTCCCTTTTAACTTCCCTGGTTCAGTCTTTTTTCCTCTCCCTATTTTATCTTTAGTATCAGAGGGGTAGCCATGTTAGTCTGGATCTGTAGAAGCGACAAAGGGTCCTGTGGCACCTTATAGACTAACAGAGGTATTGGAGCATAAGCTTTCGTGGGTGAATACCCACTTCTTCGGATGCACTGCTTGCATCCGAAGAAGTGGGCATTCACCCACGAAAGCTTATGCTTCAATACCTCTGTTAGTCTATAAGGTGCCACAGGACCCTTTGTCGCTTCTACAGATCCAGACTAACACGGCTCCCCTCTGATATTTTATCTTTGTTTTCTCTCTGTAATATGATATAAATTGTATACATTTATTTTGGGATTCTTCTCTCTTACTGATATTCAACTCTTTCCCTCACTCTGGCCTCCACTTTTTCACCATAATTCTCAGCCATAGCTCTACTCCTTCCAAGTAGGTCTCTCATTTATGGAAATTTGCCACTTCTTATACTCTTGCTCCTCGCCGGGCTCTGTGTCTCATTCTTAGTGTCTCCCTCACATCTCTGGCTCTTTGTTCTAGTCTCATTGCCCAGCCAGCCCTACTTCTCTCTACACACAACAGCTCTTCATCAGATCTGTCTCCTCTTCCCCTCACCTCCTCTGCCTGCCCCCTCAGGTTCTAAGCCCCAATCTCCTTGCACAACCAGTCCCAATCTCCAAGTTGCTCCACATCCAATCTCTGTCTCTGCCTCTGGCTTCCGGTCTCCTTACTAGGGTGACCAGATGTCCTGATTTTATAGGGATAGTCCCGATTTTGGGGTCTTTTTCTTATATAGGCTCCTTTTACCCCCCGTCCCGATTTTTCACACTTGCTGTCTGGTCATTCTACTCCTTACCCAGCTGGTCCCAGTCTCCCTCATGTGCCAACTTCCAGTCCCAATTTCCTCCTTCTCCCTGCTAGCTTCCAGTACAAGTTTCTGACCCTCCTCCTCCCCCTCTTTGTTCCAGTTTACTCTGCCACCCCACACTTCGGTAGATGTAGCTCTTGTTCCCTCTTCATTTGAATCAGAAATATTCCTCCTTCACACTGCCTGGGCCCAGCAGAGGGACCACTGAGAGCACATGACAGAGAGGCTCCCTCCTCCCAGTTCAGGTTCTTTGATTGGCATCAGCCGCAGCAGCCCAGAGCTTCAATTTCAGGGAAAGTCCTGTTCAGCCTTAGGCTCAATGTAGGTGGAATCTTCAGGGAGTATATCTGCTAAAAAGTAAGGAACGTCTACTGAGCATGGGCAAACTGCAATTTTTCAGACACTTATAACTTGGTCAAATTGGAGTGGATTTTCATGAGGATGGCAAAAGCACATACCTGCCACAAAGACAACTGCTGTGACAAATTTCAAGTCCCTGCTTCAAAGCAAGGACACTATAGCTTTTCAAGGAGGTCTCCAGAATTTTTGATGGGTAAAATGTGTCTTGTCCCAAGCCTCACTGGCAGAAGCTGAACCATTTTATCTGAAATAAAAAACAAAACAATACCAGCCTCAGGCAGACACACAGTATGGAAAATTTCAGCCCAAATGGTTAAAGTTGGGCAAACTTATAAGCAACTGAAAACAGGATCTTATAATGGGAACTCTTAGGCAACCTTAATAATAGGCAAGGCTAACAGCCTTGTGTATAATACTTTTTAGGTCAGAGAATTGGGTTTTTGTATTTTTTTTAAATTTGAAGATAGACTTTGTCATTGGCTGACCCCTTTTATGAATACAATTAATATATTAATCCATTTTTCTTGACTGATTGCATAATGAGATGCAGTGCATGTGCTCTTCTGGTGTATAATAAAACATGTAGCATTTCCATATTTAGATATAGGGCTATTTTCCCAATAATATGTCTTGTAATTTCCTAATCAGAAAGGTTACATAAAATAATTTTAGCAGTTGGGGGTTCCTAATTAACTGATCATGCAAAGCTGCAGCATAGTCAGCTTAAGTAAACTCACTTGATTCTTGGATGAAAATAGTGCTCTATGCTTTTTTCTTTTTTAATTAAGTGAATGTAGTTCTTGTGCAAGTGTTGGCTTTGCAGAACTAGAGACAAAAGTCTGCTATTTATCTCCAGTACAAGAATAGTATAGGTGATGTCAGTGTGAGCTTTCCTATACTGTATTGCCAACTTGTTTCAGACATGTTTTAGAAGATGGGCCCACTTATCACAGCATGCTCCAGTACTAGGGTATGTCTATGCTTAAAATGCTCCAGCTGCAGCGCTTCAGCTGTGCCACCGTAGCACTTCAATTGTAGACACTCACTACAGTGACAAGAGAGGTTCTCTCATCACTGTAGTTAATCCATCTCCCTGTGAGGTGATAGCTAGGTTGACAGAAGAATTCATTCATCGAGCTATTGTTGTTGACACCAGAGGTTGGGTTGGCATAGCTATGTCTCGTAGAGGTGTTCACCACCCACTAGGCTATGAGGAACAAAGGAGAGAAAGGGCTTGACTACATGGGGAAACTAAAGGCTGGTCTATATTAGAAAATTACATCAACCCAGCTATGTTGTTCAAGGGTGTGGAAAATCCACAACTGAGTGATACTGGTAAACCAACCTAAGTCCCCATGTAGGCAGTGCTACATTGACAGAACATTTCTTCTCTTAACCCAGCTACTGCCTCTCGGGGAAGTGGATTTACAGCAATAAGACAGAGAGAACCCATCATGTAGTAAGTGTCTACACTGAACCACTCCACCTTCAAAATGAATTATGATAAACTGAATTAAGGCCACTTTAAGGCCAGGTCTATACTACCACTTACTTCAGTATAACTTACTTTGGTCAGTGGTGTGAATAAGCCACCCTCCTCAGTGACGTAAGTTACACCAACCTAAGCGCCCATGTGGACAGCGCTACGTTGGTGGGAGAAGCTATCGCTTCTCATGGAGGTGGCTTTATTATGCTGATGGGAGAGCTCTCTCCTATTGACATAGAGCGCCTTCACCAGATGCGCTACAGCAGCATCAGTGTAGCTGTGCCGATGTAGCACTTCTACATGTAGTAGACTAGCCCTAATTCTGAATGAGAGTGTCCACACAAAGATTTAATGCAGTTTAACAAATCCACTTTTAATTCACACCTTTAGTTAATTCAGATTAATTTTCTGGAGTGTCCCCACATATATGAGCCCAAAGTGTTAGGGTGTTGAAGCAGGATCTTGTTTGGTCTTCACTCCCCACCTGCCATTCCTAGATCCGCAGACTAGGTATGTGTTGGTTATTATCAGCTGTCTGCATTGGGCAGCATTGTGTTTCGATTCAATTCCCTGGCAAGTTAATTTTTGCTTTTTAAAAAGAGAGATGAGACACAAGCTTCAAAATGTACACAAAAATACTTTCTTATAAAATATGCTATTTCCTTTACTGTTCTAACAAAGGCAATGAAGTAAAAGAAAATTTCCCTTGAATAGCTAATTAATTCTATTCTAAACATCTTTCAAATAAGTTGAATTTTTGACTTTTATTTCAAAAATGATGGTGCAGAAGGAAGAGCTGCAGTCCTCAATCACCATCTACGCATCACGAAAAATTAGATGCATGAGAATAGCCTATGTTTCTGTTACTGATGTATTTACCCAAGCAAAATCATTATCAAATATATATTTCTGCCATTGTTTACCATTCTAACATATTCATAATATGATGACGAACTCAATAGTGAAACAAATTGTTTCTGTAGTGTGCTGTCAATGGGAAATGTGTACTATCCTTCCAGGTAGAGTCTTACTATATATGCTGTGTCATTGATAAAGTAGACAAGTATCACCTATTTAAAAAAATAGTGCAAATTGTAGAGATGAGAATATAGATTTTGTCTGGTACAACAGAGGGAAAGAGTATTAGCAATCAAGACAGGTTCTGCTTATGCTAAAGTTTAATGTCCTTTGCAAAACTGAGAAAGTCATACATCTAGCTTGTTAGTTTCTTTACTTTAAACTTTGTTTCATATGTGTCAGAAGAGACTATATGACGGGCACATCTTAAAAAAGCCCTCTGTTTTGCTATAAAAGGGAACTTGTGTATTTGAAGGTAAATATCTAATCTAATCTAATCCATTTCAGGGTTTGCTGATGGTTATATACCTATTTGAAAATGAAGCCAACAATAAAAGTAATACCTATATCTATCTTTCTAATGGTTTTCTTTCTGGCCTTCTTGATAACAAATATATTATCTATATCCTATTCTTCCAAGTAGAAAAAGGAGAACAAGCATACTACACTGTATTTTAGGGAATAATATGATCCCAGATGACACAGCTCAATGATAGGAAATAGATACACTATCCAAACAGCAACAGGTAAAAAGATTAATCCACTAGCATATAATACCACAATATTCTGATGTATAGACTACATTTTCCAGTAAACATCAAGTGCACTGTCAATTCCTGGGTTTTGTTATTCTTTACTTGTGCTGATTAAGGTGATTTTAACACCACTATATTCTTGATAGCATTAATAGAACTATCGAATTGCTGTGTGTTTCTTCCCCCTTTTTGAGTGAGAGATTTCAGTTTATGAAGCATTAAAAAGGAGCCAAGTTAGAGCAACCTTTGCAGAATTGGGGGAGAATTAGCAAATAAAGGGAAAGAAAAGTTACTTCATTTGGGGAAGAATAAGAGTAAGCGTCAAAATGAAAGTCTTTAAAAAAAAAAGGGTGTATAGGTTTATTAGTCTTTATTCAATAGGAGGAGGTTTATTTGAATCAATGTATTGATTAAGTTTTCCCTGCTCTTCATTTAAGTATTGTCCCAGAGTATGCAGCAGTAGAAAAATACCAACAGCCAAATTTTCAAAGGGTTGCCAACTAATTTTTGCTCATATTTATCTGAGATAAGGCTGCTATCACTATGGTATCAAAGCACTAGATGATAAAATGTAGGCACCATATCTTCTGCTGATGTCAATTTTGTTCTAGCTCTATTGATGGAGCCAGACCAACTGACATCAGTTAAGGACATGGGTGTAAATGTCTAACTCTCTAATGTGCAGGCACCATGGGAATTAGGCATCTCTACCTCACAGGGGTGTTGTGAGAAGAAATACATTAAAGATTGTGTAGCGCTTTGAGAGCTACTGATAAAAAGTGCTATATAAGAGACAGGTATTATTTTGAGGACATTATTATCTATCATTTGTGCTTACAAAGAAGAGTACCAAAATAGGGGCTGTTTTGAAAATCTAGCCACATAGCTATTTCTGAAAATACTGTCACCTGAAATAGTTTCATACTGCTTGTTAGAGTTGCTTTGTGAAGCATGTCTCTGTTCTCACAGACAGAGCAGATTGACGTTTAATGTAGAGTTCAGTGCTGAAAATTGTTTTCCAAGACTTTCAAATCATCCGTGTAGAAGCCCTTTTTGAAAAAGGTTATGCTTCTTTTACAGCAATATGTCAGCTCGCTTTCCTTATAGTTTGGTATCTTGGAATAGCTCTCTACACCCTATTCCAGACTCTAGTAGTGACCACTCTTGTGTCGCTCCCCTGGTGCACTAGGCAGGATTCTATCTAACTCTTTTATCGGCAGGTTTCTGGGAATGGCAACTGATGCACTGCCCCTCCACATTGCCTTTAACTGGCTGTCGCTTTACACACCATAAAATTGCCTTCAGTTTCTAACTGGAGCTACCGAGCTGACAGGGTGAAAGCTACACTATAGCTGGCAGATTTTATATCTTGATCTATCTATATGCACCTTCCCGCTTGTGCACTGATGCAAGATTAGCCACATTCTAGTTCGATGTGCAGTGTACCGTGTTTGTACCAAAGAATGACGGCTACAACTGAATGCACTATATTAATGTCTGATTCTTAAATGTGA
Source organism: Chelydra serpentina (assembly GCA_037349315.1). Lineage (NCBI taxonomy): Eukaryota > Metazoa > Chordata > Testudines > Chelydridae > Chelydra > Chelydra serpentina. The sequence goes on from JBAIAC010000048.1 coordinate 28,475,987, forward strand.
ATAATGAAGTCTAACTTGGTATTTGTTTAGAAGGATAGTTTCTCTTTTTGTCACAGAATAATAATTAAAGTTTCATTCTGGTTACACAAAACTGCTTTTAATTATATGAAGTGGTATTACTGCTGTACTGATTATATTTAACAGTGTACAATAAATCTAGTCAAATAGAAGCACAAGATTCATTATACATTTAGGAGGCTACACGGGCGTAATGTCTCCACAGGTTTCTTGCGATCCTGTATATTTTCAATATAGATTTTCATCTGCATTTATTTTAGACTAGAATCCAGGAATTAACTTCAAAATGCAAATTCCATGCCCCACTTTACTTGAGTCAGCTGTAGGGGCGGCTTTATGATTTGTGCCGCCCCAAAGCATGGCAGTCAGGCAGCCATCGGCAGCGTTTCTGCGGGAGGTCTCGGCGGCTTTCCTGCGGGCTTTCCAGCTTTCTGTGCTGGAGCCTAGAGCCAGCCCTGGTCAGCTGTCCAACAGCAAAATATCCGAGGAGCTATTAGGGTGGGAATTTTGAATATCTTATTTGTGATAATGAACTAGAACCACTCAAGTGGCTTGGGACGGACCTAATTTTTGTCTTACCTCTGCTTCATCATGAGGATCTCCGCTACTTCCATATGCTAGAAGTCTGTGGAATGGGGATTTGAACTCTAAACCACCATGGTGTAAGACATGAAATAAGAATCAGTAAATTTTCTGAGGCATGTCACTGGTTAAGTGACAAAAAATATTCTGATTGTCACTAAAAAAGAAAAGTCAAAGGTACATTTGAACCTGTCAGTTCCACTCATTCCTGTTATCCCTTTAGGGGATATCATACAACTTGACACCAACATTTAAGCTTTGAAAATTATGAGCTCATCTATTTCAAATGGGATGGCACTCGTTCCCAAGCCTTTGCCATTACTTATGATGGGAGACAGGATGATCACTTTTTTGTTCAGATATTGATATTGCATAAGCTTCTTTTTTTTTTCCTGTTTCAGAATGAAGAACAAATTTTGGTATTTTGAGTTTGGCACTTCTGAAACTTTCTCAGCCACCTGCAAGAAGCTGCACGAATCTGTAGAAATAGAAGTAAGGAAATAATTAGTGCATGTTACACTATAAAATGTTTCTGGTTTGACTTAAATACAAGGGGGAGGAGGCATTGCAAAGTGCCCAGATCCAATAAGACCAAGGAATGCACAAGCTTTTGACCTCAGATCCCAAAATATTATTTTTGTCATGTCTATTTGTGGTGTGGAACAAAGTTCAGTTTGATGATTAGTGAAGTCTTAATACAGTAGAAGAGGGCAAGAGGGGAACTATAACATTAGATATCAATAGGGAAGTTACTATCGCTGGGTCAGATAGAAAAATGAAAGATTGTTGGCAGGAGGGAGAACTGCTGCAGGATTAAAATAAAAAAAATCTTATTATTTCTAGGTCCAAAGTTTTTATAACCTTTAAAACTCAATTCACTAAAATTGTTCTTGCTTTCCCGAATAAAGGTTAAAGAATACATTTCTTTGGAATCATTCCACTTCATTAACTACTTTTTCTCTTTGCACAAGGGGCCATCTTACCATTATACATCCAAGGTTATCTGAAAAGGCACCCTTGATAGATGTGGACAGAATAGGCATTAAAAATGTTAAATCAGGGAGTTTCGATAGTCTTTGGTGTAAGTGACTAATGGAGGCTGGTAGTCACATTACAAAAGTAAGGTGAAAAAATATAATATAATTAGAAATATAAACCTGAGGATGTAAGTTATAATAATGCAAACATTCCTCAAGAGGATTGAGCCCCTTTTCTTCTCTGATAATAATGGCAAAGGGCCCAGACTCGCTTTTTGCGAAGTCAGTGGGATATTTTGCCACTGATGGTAGGATGAGTGGGCCCAAAATGTGCAATGAAAGGTTATTAGGGCCTGATCCAAAGCCTGCTGAAGTGAATTGAAAGACTCCCATTGACTTGAATTGAATGGGCTTTGAATAACTTTGAATATTCAGATCTCATCTACACCTAAAACTTAGGTTAACCTAGCTATGGCGCTCATGGGTGTGAAAAGTTCACACCGCTTGAGACACATAGTTAAGGTGACCTAAGCCCTAGTATAGACACCACTAGGTTGACAGAATAATATTTCTGTTGATCTAGTTACCACCTCTTGGTAAATTTATTACAGTGATGGAAAAGCCCCTTTCATCACTGTAGCAAATGTCTACAGGACACCACTAAAGATTATTAAGACTGAAGTTCTGAGGCTTATGAGGCCTGGGACTTGCTTAGTTTGTTGTTAGGTTGAAAGGCAGATTTTTCGCTTGTGAACGTGTTGTGTTTTTTTGCTTCAGAAAAATAAATTGGATGACACTGCTAAATTGCCATTTCTCCTAAAATTAGGAGTATTTATATCTTGCTCTTGAAACAGATATTTTATACCTAATTTTGATTTTTAAGAAAGTGCTTCATATTCAGTTTTAAATACAGTTAACTTGAAAAACATTTTCCTAAATATTTGGGGAACTGGCTAGCAGGTTTGATTTTTAAATGTGGGTCTTGGTATATAAATCTCAGATATAATTTAGCAGACTATAAAGCACAGGAGCAGGGTTTTTTCCAGTGAACAACTTTCCACCCAGCCATTACATGAGTTCTGTGCCTAGCAAGAGTTGATTTCCTTACACACAGAAGCTGTATAGGTGACCATATATTTTTACATCCTGCATATTCAAAGTTAAATGAACTTCCATCCAGTCTCAGAATGGCGGTAAATCGGAATCTTTAAATTATTATTATTAAATTCAAGACATTAGAATTTCATTATATTATGTATGCTTGTTTTTATTCACTTACTGCATGATGGTTAATATAATTAATGCTAAAGAGAGGTACCTAAGCAAATCAAATGGAAATGGACTCCTTAATATTTATGTAATGCGTAGTGAGAATAAATTATGCACAGCTTTTACCTTGAAAAATAGGTTACTCTTACACTAATAATACCTAACAGTGTATTTGTATTTTATTCTGTTTTGTTCTTATGTTATAAGCATTTGTGTTACAATGTGTTTTCATCTGGTTTGTTGCCTGCTGCCCTTTGCTCAAGGATATCACTGCAAATGAGACCTTGATGAATAATACCACATTTCACTTTGTGAATGAAACACACAAAGAGTGCATTTGCTACAGAGCCAAATGTTGCGTGAACAAAGCCCACGAAGATTAAGGATCTGTATCTCTGAGCTGGGAGAATGTAATCAGGCATTCTATGGGCAAATATTTGTTCATCCTTATATTTGGTTTCTAACTTAATTAAGCCTGGCCTTCCTAATATGCACTCGGATTTCTTAAGTCCTGTACTTTCTTTTTTGTACAAAATGAACAGTACATTTTAAACCTCAAATTTGTACATGAAAATCCATGTGAAGGTTACAGGAAAAGTCCAGTAGTTCAGGAAAACAGCACATGTTCAAGCGCTGTCCTGAATAGGAATGCTTTTCTGAATCAGGGCCCCAAAAGACAAGTCTTCTAAATGAGAAGGAAAGCAATTTTATGAAGGAAAATGGCAATCTGTAAAATTAGTTTTCTTTCCTTTGTAATTTGAGTTGTTACCAAAATTAGACTTAGCCCAGGACACTCTGTAAAGGTTTATCAGCTTCTCCTTCATAAATACCGTTTTATATAAATGAGAAAAATTAAGTGACTGTATGATGTGGTGCAGTATTGCACTTATTCAGATTCTATAGCCTTCATCTCAGTTCTTTTCAGTAAACTAAATCACACTTGATAGCTTCACTCTAAGAGAAGATCTAAAATGTTCCAGGCTAATGAATATAATAGAAAAGCTAACACAGAAAAGTGGACTGTATCCAAGAATGAACCCAAAAGGAACCAGAACAAAACTGCTATTTTCTAGTTGATATAGACATGATATACATCTAAAAAGCATGCTGTTATCTTAACAACACCTTTACATTACATGAAACAGAAAAAAATTAGGAACAGAATACATATGTGATTTGTTATTTTAGCATATGAATGTATTAGGGCAAGAAAAAGCTACCTATCGAGCAAACTCCTCTGTGTATGAACAAAAGAAATCCTCCTTTACTAATTCCGAAAGTAACTCATCACAGTGGGATTCTGAGGCCTAGTCAAATAATTGTCTTAGTGTACTACCTGCTGTGTTCAATATTGAGTGAAAATGGAAGTGAGGCCCCTGCACCATCTTATTTTACAATTCTTCTTTTATTTAAATAATTCCAGTCGGTTTGGGGGACGCCAGACCTTTATAAATTAACAGCAGGGAAATACCAAAGGTGTCAGATTGCATATTTATCATCTTTTTCGTGTAATACTTAAATATGTATTAAGAAGTGACTGACATAAATTAGGCAGATTTCAGAAGCCACAGGCCGTGGCTTGTAGAGGACCCCCTTCTGCTTGACATTTCATCCTTGTCAAAGATCAAATTATTTTAATTTAGGCTGCAAATTATAAGGAATGAAGACTTCTTTGTGGGAATTCCCTGTGGTAATCTGACTTTTGTTGTTACTGCTGCTTGTCAGTGTGCAAAAGATATAATATGCATGCAAATAAGGTTAAAAAATATGTACTATCTAATTATCCAGCCAGTACATTCCACTTGAAGACAGTGGGAGGCCTGACACACAGTATGTGTTTGATTCATTGAGGCCTGCAGGGTATTTACACAAGATTACTTTTAATTATGAAATTAATATCTGTTTATCTAGAATGTATAGCAGTAAGTAAGTATACACATGAGCGGAATTTTTTAGTAAAATAAATCATCTTTATCTTTAATACATATAAAATATAGAAAAACCATGAGTTTTCTTCCAAAATGAGATTGAAGACACTCATCACCTTTTTTTGAAAGTCAATAAAAATGTGCCCTTTCTGTTATACTTGTTGCCACAACTGCCAAGTCATTTCAAGACATCGTTGCGTCTTACCAGCTTCCCTCACTTAATATTATACATGGCTTTACACTTTTTAATTTTTGGAGAGAAAATATAAAAAGGAAGCCTTACTATTGTGATTGCTCTCGTCTCTTTTCTAGATTAGTAATATTGTTAAAAGCATTTGAAAGAGACAGGAGTATATGCTAAGTATGGTTTGGTTTTGTGCTTTGGGTGAGTTACAGGATAAGTGAACAATTGGGGCAGGGATGATCATAATTATATGTAGCGGGCTCGTTTTCTTGGTAGAAGCCTTAATAAAGGCTTAATGTTAAGCAGAGAAAGAAAATGACAATTTGGGCCTGTAGAGCAGTGAGCTACCAGATGTCAATGAACTCTCACTGAAGCATTTTTTTTTCTAGATTTCTTCCTGGTAATTATATATTGGCATTCCAAATTCAGGCCATAATCCTGCATTTTAAAATGTACAAGTGGGTCCCTGTAGCTATGCAGAACCCCACTGAAAGGGCTCGATGAAAGTGCAGGCATCCATTAGTATTAGGGTGACCAGACAGCAAATGTGAAAGATCGGGACAGGGGGTGGGGGGTAATAGGAGCCTATATAAGAAAAAGACCCCAAAATCGGGACTGTCCCTATAAAAACGGGACATCTGGTCACCCTAATTAGTATGTTGTAAATTGCAGGACTGGGACCTAACATATTCATATATACTGCAATATATAATAAAGCATGTGGTTATGCCAGGATGCCTATACATCTTAGTTGTGTTGTGAGGCATGAGGCTAGTGTGCAAATGACTTCAGCCATTATGGGAATGTGGATCCTGGAGACTTTGGATGACTCAATGAATTAATAAATGGATATGAAGCCTTTGCCCCTGTAATGGGTGCAAATATAATCCAGGTTGTAGTAACCAAAAGTTGTTTGTTTTCTATCCGATTGCTGTTCAGTTCCTTGCTGTAGGTGGAATGGGTTAGTGGTCTCGGTCTGGTTCCTAAGAGAATAAGTGTCTGTACTGGAAAACTACCACTACATTGTATGTGTATTGGAAGTATCAGCTGAGAGACCAAGGACTAAATGAGCACAGAAACTAAACTATCTTCTCACCCCTCAATCTACCTCATCTTTAGGAGATGTAAACAGGGCAGTGTGTAGTGACTCCTGTTCTAAATAGGTTTCCTGTTCTCTGGATAAACAGGGGAGTTTGCTGTCTAAGACGTTCCATCTGTCATCTGTCATGAGCACTAACTTTCCTAAAGAGATCGCAAAGAAACAAAAATGGGACTCCTTATATCACTTTCAAGGAAAGCTATTATACTATTGAAGAAACTGATTTTTAAAGCAGAATAGAAGTTTCTTTATTGTTCTACTGGTAGCACTTTGCTTCTGGCCAAAAAGGTCTTTGGTTTATCACCAACATGTTTGACTGCTGTATAATGCTAATCAGGTGTGTGCTATTAGTCAATCAGATGTGGTGATAAATTAAAGTCCTCTAGAACAGCGGTTCTCAAACTTTAGCAACCCAAGGACCCCCATTTTGATTTTAAAAAATTTAGGGACCCCCAAGTGTTCCCCCACTCAGCCCCAGGCCACCGCCATCACCCCACCTCTTACCCGAAGGCCTCACCCAACCTCTTCCCATCCCCACTCCACCCCGTCCCTCCTCTTCCCCGCCTTTTTCCACCCCGTCCCCGCTACTCTCCTTCCCTCCCAGCGCCTCCTGCATGCTGCTTAACAGCTGTTCCTCAGCATGCCGGAGGTGCTGGGAGGGAGAGGGAGGAGGTGAGAGAGGGAGAGGGAGGAGTTGATTAGCTGGGCCCGCAGGCCCCCAGGGGTCCGCGGACCCCAGTTTCAGAAACGCTGCTCTAAAAGGTTAATTTAAATTTTAAAAGTAAATTAAAGTTCAGAAAAAGGTTTTGATTAACAGCAGCGGAGGTGTCAGAAACTCCATGAAGTCTATGTAGGGACTTCCACTATTGCTACTGATCTGACATGGAAAGTGCTCAGATACTATGGTGCTGGGCAGCAGTATAAAACCCTCAATGTAAAAAGTGTTTCTCTGGCACAGACAGGAGACCTAGGAATTGTGAAGGTAGTTTTTGCCGTATGGATATTTGTCCAGTAAGAGCTGTAGTGAGACCACGAACACATTTCACATCAGTCAATGCATAACCATCAGATAACAACCTTTCACTGCCAAATAGTTCCATATTTAAGCAAGCAACCTGGGGATGAATAGTAATCATATCCACATTCTGCCTCCTGAACCAAGACCTTGTACCCTTCTTCCCAGCTCATAGTTCCTTTCCAGAGATGATATATATTTTAGTATTAAACAGGAGTATGTATTTGGCAGTAGGAGGAATGATGAAGAAAAAAAACTGGTAGGTAGAACATTCTGATTTTCTCTTTCTGTCTTACTGCTTTCTCTCTTTATTTCTTTGTTTCCTTTGCTAATCAGTGTGATGGAATTCAGCTAGACTTAATCAATATTTCTCTGGAAGGAATTGCCATTCTGAACATTCCAAGCATGCACGGTGGATCAAATCTTTGGGGAGAGACCAAGAAAAGACGTAGCCATCGTCGAACTGAAAAGAAGAGGTTGGATAAAAGAACCATTGTCACAGATGCCAAGGAATTGAAGGTTGCATGTCAAGGTAATCTTCAGATTAAAATGAATAGCTGGTTCTAGACAGTCAAATAACTTATTAAACTATAATGCTGTATGCCTCTTTATCGAAACTAAGAGTGGCTTAAAAAAACAAAGCACACCAAAAAAAAAAAAATGCTGCAGCAGTGCACTGGCATAAACACGTCTACACTGATAATTGTGGTCTGTGTGCTAACCTAGATAGGACGTTGCATGTGAAGCAGACTAAACAACAACATGGAGCACTGCTGTTCTATTCTGTAGAAAAAGTGCTTAGTGCTACAGAAGCCAGATAAAAGCTACTCATGAATGGCACTCTACATACAATTTGGTTTCAGGGACAGACATGCCCCTTTTCTGGTAGAATTTGTCCTCCATGGCCATGGAGCTTGTCTCATCATGGTAATAATGAGGATCTGCTGCCACACTGTAGCATACCATACCTGGATCCCATCTGCACTCCCTGATTATATACACTGCAGTTTGCCTGCCAGGTTTCCCTTCCACTTAGTCATTACTCATTTTGATGGAGAAGATCAGGATTCAGTCCTAATATTTTATTATTAGTTATTTCTGACAATCATTATAGTAAATAAGTGTCAATTTTACTTGGTGGGAGCTGGACGGCATTCATTACATACATTTTTCTCCGATTTTTGTCTTTTGTGGGCCACTTTCTGAAAGAGAACGTCTCATGAATCCATCTCCCCACACAACACTCCAACCTTTTGGTTTCAAAATATTATTTGATACGGACCACATGGAATGGTTCTACAGACCACAGTATGAGACCATTGGCCTACAGTTATCATCTACGTACTCCTTCTTTTGCTCTCTTTGTATTTTTCACTTTCAACGAGAAAAATCACTTACCCCAGTGAGTTAAAACGTTCAAAAGGTGTATTTTCTCAGTAAGCTTGATAAAAGCTTGATTTTTACATTCTGATTTTATTTGAATCCTTTTATTTTTGCTGCTTCTCTAAAGATTCTAAATATCTGCATTTGTTCCAGATCTGGTACTCTGGTATTAAACTTTTTTAAGGCATTGCTTGTTTAAGCCATGACACTAGTATGGGATATATTGTAGCTATAAACCACTACCTGGTTGGGATGAGAAGGCAATGTGTATTGGCAGCAGTTTACTGATTCATTGTCTTTGAAGAAGGCCCAAGGACTCTGGGATTGCTGGGGGACTGGCCACAATGGCATCTGCTATGCCCATTAGCAGGGTGCAGCACGTTCCCTTCACCCTCTCCTCATTTTAGCCCCGCTCTGATAATCCATGTGGTGCTACCACACCTTCCTACCAACTACAGAGTTTCTACTGCTACTCTCAATACTAGAATCCCTTGGTTCTTGAACACCAAGAGAAAAAAGATCAAAATTGTGCATAAGTTTCACCGACAAAAGTGCTGGTATGGCTAGCGCTGTGTCAGCAGGAGAAGCTCACCTGCCGACATAGCTAACACCATTTGTTGTGGGTGGTTTAATTATGGCGGCAACAGAGCTCTCTCTTGCCAGCAAAAAGAGGCTAACCAGGAGACCTTACAGCGGCCCAGCTGTAAGGTCCAACCGTAGTGTAGGCATAACCTCACAAACAAAGGGATACAGAGCCTTTCACATCTAGGGCAGCGATTAAAATGCCTTTCAAATTGGTATGGATGAAAATTGTTGTAACCTCTCAACTGTTTAAAGATCGGTATCGAACGGGATAGGAGTTTGTCCAGTGACTGGTGGATTTGTCTCCATGTTACAATAGTAATTATTACACTTTATGTCCTTGTTGGCAGTCTCAGCAGAGATATCGTTACCTCCATGTCAGTGTTCAGGAATGTTGCTGGGTAGTGCGAAGAAGTTTGGAATGTCACTGGCTGTGTATTGTTGTATCTGTTCTGTGGGTAAACAATGTGACTCTGCTTCCAATATCAATCGAGTACCTTTCCCAAGCCTTGTATTAACTTAAATGTTTAAGTCTAAAGTAAATAGTTAGTGGATAAACCCTAGTGGTTACCAGATAGGAAAAAAACAAATTTGTTAGGTGAAGAAATGTATTTTCAAGTTTCAAAGAGCTTCTTTTAAACAACAGGCTTTTTTAAGTGTGTGAAGAAGTACTTTGACTTTACATTTGGAATTTATAAAGAGCTTTGGTTAGGTAAGGTGAAAAGTTTAAATCAATCAGCTATCAAAACAGCTGACTTCCTGTCTGTTCCCAGACAATATGATTCCTTTGCTAGCTTCAGAATAGTATGTCCTTGAGTCACATCTTGTCTTCGATTAGTGTCTTTTTTATCCCTTAAATACGTTTTAGTTACTTAAAGGCTTGTGTATTTCTAGTTTGGAGCAAACATTTCACAAAATGTTCAAGACTTCTGCTGAAGTTTGTACTGGTGGTTTGAGAACCAAGATAAATACACACCTGCATGTTAATCTCTGTTCATTTATTTACTTAGTCTGAATAAATATCCTTTCAGCTGGTTTTATATCCAAACACAGCATCTAATCACAAGACCTAACTAAACAGCCACACTTTATAGGAGACTATTAGCTAACATAAGGCTTTTATAAGGATACATATCTCATTTTCCTGAAAATCTAATTCTCCTAATTAGGACTTTTGAGCAGTATAGAAGCTCGTTTTTAGTATTATCAAATAATAGTAATGCAACTGTGTCACTAAAACTGTGGATCAATCTGTGTTTCATTATAAATCCCCGCTTTTGTGATTTTATAACTTGACCATAAAAATGTGCATTGGGCTGAAGCTTGGCACACACAGTCTGAATCCTGGAATGATTAACACCGTCAACACTTAAGACTGGATTGTGACTGTGCAATCTGCCCTGAATAAGAGGCATCATGTTGCTTCACTGACCCTGAAGCAGGCCAGGAGAGAGATTGTGGGACTAAACTGCACTAGGTTTATGCCTGGTGCAGAATATGTGGCCTGATGCATGCAGCAACACCACTTATTGTATTGAAGGGTGAGGAGCCAATGCTCTACCTACTCCTGGCCACTCCTGCCCACTGGGTGGGGGGATGTATTTGTTCTGTGAAGCCTGCTTCCTCTCCTGCCCTTGCTACTTGTAATGGATGGAGATAGCCAGCATAAGGGAGTAAGGTGTTGTCTTACACTTCTTGTGTGCTGCCATACTAGCCAGGCCATAATTTGCCCCCTTAACTAGAAAGAAGAAGAAAATCATAGAAACATAGGGCTGGAAGGAACCTTGAGCGGTCATGTAGTCTAGCCCCTTGTGCTGAGGCAGGACCAAGTATATTTTGACCATCCCTGACCAGTGCTTGTCTAACCTGTTCTTAAAAGCTTCCTGTGTTGGGGATTCCACAGCCTCCCTTGAAAGCTTATTTCAGTGCTTAATTATCCTTAGAGTTGGAAAGGTTTTGCTAATATCTAACCTAAATCTCTCTTGCTGAACATTAAGATGATTACTTCTTGCTTTATCTTCAATGAACATTTGATCAGTATCCTCTTTATAACAGCCTTTAACATAACTGAAGACTGTCCCCCTGAGTCTTCTTGCTCAAGACTAAATATGCCCAGTTTTTTTAACCTTTCCTCAAAAGTCAGATTTTCTGAACCTTTTATCATCTTTGTTGACCTCCTCTGGACTTTCTCCAATTTTTTTGCGAAACAATCCCATTATTAAAATCTGTGAAATGTAAATTGAAATTTAACAACTTGAAAAGCCAAGTTCTTCACTTGGATGCTTGAGTGCAACTCTCACTGATTTCTATGGGAGTTGTGCATGGAAGTCAGAGTGACATTTGGCACTAATATTGTCTACTTGTAATTGGCTTTGATATATAGATAGATTTTTTTTAATTGTGCATAAATAAGATGGCATATTTCAAGAAAAGTTTCTAGAGCAGAAATGCACATGCTTATTAATACATGATTGAGTTAAGAAAGAATTATTATAGTTTCTCTTGTGCAAAATCTATTTATTATAAAGACCTAAATACCGATTTAGTTGGCCGCCTAGAACAGCTAGAAGATTTGGTGAACATTTTGCTTTTGCAAAACTTTCATATGCAATATTTTACTATATCAGATCCCCTGGCATTAACAGATCTGTGAAATGTCTACACATTACTGAGGACAGCATTTTAGCTGTAACTGTGAACCATCCTTCATGCTGGAGCTTAAACAAAATCCTTTAACATTATTTGGCCAAGATTTTTCTTTATGAATATACAAAATATTAATAAAAGCCAAGAATCAATGTTTTAGAAAAGGTGAACCTATGGCATGTAGACTAAAATATGAGCTTAGACGTATAACTGTAAACAACTGAGCTACCTGCTTTTTAGCAAATGACACTCACTCAAAACAGAGATTATCTTATGACGCTATATTTTCCGTGAAAGATGCACCAATTCTGTTAGGTGATATAACAACAATGATTATATATTAAATTCTCTTCCTGCCAGAAATGGTAAATCAAGTTCTCAAACCTTTCCCTGTTTTCTTTAGTATTTGTGACCGAAGGAAATATATTATTATAGGAATTGCACTGCCAAAGCTTTCTTTTGGTGAGGAAAAATACTTATATTTTGTTTGCTGAATCTTATTTGGAGCCCAGTCCCAACTGCTGAAGTTTATTGGGAGCCTAATTTGCTGCTGGATTATGTTAAGCACCTCACTGAATCACACCCTTGGGGCCCAATCCTTCAAACACACACACGCACACCCCATGTGCGCACACACGCATATAACTTTGCTCACATTGTTAGGTAAGATAAAAGGAGCTGCAGTAAATTTCTCCTGGCTTCCCACAATAAACTCCTCCTGACCTTGATCTAACTCTCTTTATCTTGTACAAATATTCTTGCGGTGTTCCCCCTCCTGCTCTGCCTAAATTAAGTAACTATAGACAAGGTCAGCCTGAGATAATGCAGAGGAAAACACGTGCTGCCCAGTACCCACCCTTCTTTCTAAAAACTTTAAATACTGATGCCTCTCACTAATAAAGTTGCTACACTCCTCCACAGCAGCTAGCTGCGAAGGGGGTTGTGTGCCCTTTGATCAAAGTTACTGGTGTTGGTGCATTTCTTTTCTTGCTCTCTGACAGCTTTGGAGTTCCAGACCAACTCCGCTCTACCCGGGCAGTGAGTGGTGAGTAGGACAAGCTGATATTTACCTAACAACATGAATATTCCCCTTGAAGTCAAACTTTACATTGACTTCAATGGGAATATTCATGTGAGCAAAGTTTATAAGCATAAATCTTTACAGGACTAAGGTTTTAAATTATAAACTCTTCAGGATAGGATGAGGCGACAGCTAATCTGAAGCCAGACCAGGTAAGGTGGCCCTGCTGTAAGCCACAAAAAGAGAGAAAAGAATACTCGGTACAACTAACATGCCAGCGGCCAGGGAACAAACCCATCCAAGCATCCAACAGAGCTAGAGGATAAATGGCAGGAATTCTCGAAGGTAGGCTTGGGATGCTTAATGGCTGTACAAAATCCTTTAGTTAATCAACAAGCTTTGTTTTGGGGAAAAATTTTAAGTTACTGCATGGCTATTTTCAGTGCTGCCATGGCTCTCTGAATTTCAAGCTTTGGATCAGAAAGTTGGTCCAAAGGTTAATTACTCTCACACTAAAAAAAAGTATGCCTTATTTCCATTTTTAATTTGTCTCACTTCAACTTCCAGGCACTGGATCATATTATACCTTTCTCTGCTAGATCAAAGATCCCATTATTAAATATTTGTTCCCCAAGTAGGTACTTATAGCCTGTGATCAAGGCACCACTTTACCTTTTCTTTGTTAAATTAAATAGATTGAGCTCCTGGAGTCTGTCACTGTAAGGCAGGTTTTCTAACCATTTAATCATGCTCATGGCTCTTTTCTGAACTCTGTCCAATTAATGAAGATCCTTCATTGTAGACACTGGACTTGGACACAGTATTCCAGCAGTGGTTGCACCAGTGCCAAATACAGTGGTAAAATCCTCTACGCCTACTCCTCTCCAATTCCCCTGGTTATGCATCCATGGAATGCTTTAGCCCTGTTGGCTACAGCATTGCACTGGGAGCTCTCATTCAGCTGATTATCAGTTACAACCCCTAAATCTTTTTCAGAGTTACTGCTTCCCAGGATAGAGGCCCCATCGTGTAAATATGGCTTACATTCTTTTGTTTGTAGATTTAGTCACCTTACATTTAGCCATATTAAAATACATATTGTTTGCTTGTGCCTGTCTTACCAAGAAATCCAAATCACTCTGTATCTGTCCTCTTCATTATTTACCACTCCCTCAATTTTTGCATCATCTGCAAGCTTTATCATTAGGGCCCTACCAAATTCTCGGTCCATTTTGGTCAATTTCACAGTGATGGGATTTTAAAAATCTTAAATGTCATGGTTTCAGATATTTAAATCTTAAATTTCACAATGTTGTAACCATGGAGGTCCTGTCCAAAAGGGGATTATGTGCAAGGTGGGTCGTGGTATTGCCACCCTTACCACTGTGCTGCTGCTGGTGGGGCCGCTGCCTTCAGAGCTGGGCAGCCGGAGAGTGGAGGATGCTGGATGGGAGTCCAGCTATGAAGGCAGCACCACTGCCAGCAGCAGTGCAGAAGTGAGGGTGGCATGGTATGATATTGCCATCCTTACTTCTGTGCTGCCAGCAGAGGTGGATTTGACCTGGCCCCAGGAGTGGCCCTTGCAGAAGAAGAGGCAGTCCCATCCCTCTGCAGCCCGGTCAGGACTAGCAGCTGGAGCCTGGCACATCGTAGGAGCCCCTGGTTGGTGTGCCCCCAACCCTTCCCTCCCCAGCACTCAGGGGTTAAAAGGAACTTGGGCTGCCTGTGTGTGTGATCACAGTGCTTCCCCTGACCATGGTGCCCTGGGCAGTCACCCATGTCACCCACTCATAAGGCCATCCCTACCCCCCTGCAAAAAAGTGATGACCCTCCCCCCCATATCAGGCCACCCTCACTTCCGTGCTGCTACTGGTGGGAGCGCTGCCTTCAGAGCTGGATGCCTGGGAGCAGCCACTGCTCTCTGGCCACCCAGCTCTGAAGGCAGCGCAGACGTAAGGGTGGCAATATCACAACCCCACCCCCTACAATAGCCAGATTTCACAGGGGAGACCAGATTTCATGGTCCGTGACATGTTTTTCACAGCCATGTATTTGGTAGGGCCCTATTTTTATCATTCATTATGTTATGTTTTCTTCTAAGTCTTTAATAAAAATGTGAAATGACATAGGGCCAAGAAGCCTGTAGGACCCCACTTGAAACATATGTCCAGTGATGAGCCTCCCTTTACAATTACATGTTGAGACCTATCTGTTAGTACATATGAAATGGATACAAATCTGGCTGTGTTCATTTTATATCTTTCTAATTTAATCAAAACATCATGCAGTTCCAGGTCAAATGCCTTACGAAAGTCTAATTATATAACATCAGCGCAACTATTTTTATCACCCAAACGTGTAATCTCATCCCCAAAAAAAGATATCAGGTTAGTGTGACAGGATCTACTTTCCATAAATCCATGTTGATTGACATTAATTATATTATCCTCCCTTAATTCTTTATTAATCAAGTCCTGTATCAGTCCTATATTATTTTGATGGGGATTGAAGGGGAATGACAGTCTGATAATTGCTCAAGTCATCCTGTTTACCCTTTTTAAATATTAGAACATTGGCTTTCTTCTGGAACTTCCTCAGTGTTCCAAGACTACTGAAAATCAGCATTCAAGGTCCAGTGAGCTCCTCAGCCAACTCTCTTAAAACTCTTGAATGTAAGTTTTTGAGACCTGCTTATTTAAAAATGTGTAGTTATAACAGCTGCCGTTTAACATCCTCCTGAGATTCTAGTGGAATAGAAGACTGTCATCATATAATCTGGTATCATCTGTTTTTTCCCAAAAACAGAGTAGAAATATTTATTAAACACTTCTGCCTTTTCTGCATTATAATTCTACTTTTTCCATCTAGTAATGGACCAATACTAGATGGAATACTGTTAGGATTCTTTTTGTTCCTAATGTACTTTAAAAAAATCCTTCGTATTGTCCTTAAGTCTGCTGGCCATAGATTTCACTTTGTGTCCCTTGATTCCCTTATCAATTTTCTACAATTCCTAGTTTCAGTTTATATTGATTACTATCAACTTCTGCTTTCTTCCACTTGTTACATTTATTTTTATTTTTTCAGCTACAAAATGACATGAAGATAGCTTTAGCATGCAACAAGCATTTTTATAAAGTAATTGAATATATGACTTGACTCTCCTATGTAGGTACTTTAGAACATACACTTATTATATGGATTGATAGAAATGGACACACCTGCTGTTGTCTATTTCACCAATATTATTAGTCAGTTTTCTGGGTTATTTGGGTTAATTTAGAGGAACTTGTTTTAAATTGGCTAAATATAACTCAAGTGTCTATTTCAGAACTGTAAATGATACACTTGGCATCCAATTTCCAGTAAGCAGAAAAATTTCCAATCATTTAAATTCAATGACTAAATCAATTAAATGTTGAAGCAAGAAAAGAATTACATATTATTCCTTAATGTAAAAAAATATTGAAAAAGGGATTATGGCAGATGGAGTATCTCAATTCATAGAAGAGCTATGCATACTGATGTTGGATTAGCTTCATTGACTGAATGTAGAGTGGTCAAATCATTAGTTGGTTAGAAATTCAGTGTTGGGGACCCTGAGTATTTCAAGGGACACTCTAGTATATGATATCAATGGTGTTGCACACCTCCTGTGGAACTTATTTCTATGCAGCTAATTCTCACACATGCACACATTGATACAATATGATATATCATTGCATGAACCTCAAAAGCTTGAAAGGGATGGCTCAAACAACCATTTGATTTGGATGCTTATCTAAATCTCTTTGGTTTGAAAATTTCACAAATTAATCTGTTAGGAGATTCCATTATTTCCTTGTTTCAGCTGTTCTGAAAATACTATAAGGACATCGTTTCTCATGTTTTGTTTTTTTTAACTTTATCTTCTGGCCCTGAGTGAAACCAAAAATGCAAAAATACTAAACAAACAGAAAATAGATGTACATTAATAGCCCTCTCCTCCCCCAAATACTCCCACAATTAGATAGTGAGTTTTTCATACGTCATAAAATATTTGAGTTCATTTTAGTTGGTTCTAATTTTATTTGAACCAGATTTCCTATCTCCAAAGATGTGTGTGTACGTTTCTACTTTCAACAGTCTCAAATAGGAATTAAAGGGCTTCAACAAACATAACACATTCAAAATACATTTGTAACTTAAAATTTAAAATAAGACCTGGTGAATTGGTAAAAACTCAGAGATGTTTAACTTGGGAGAGTCCTGATCCAAATTGGGCCCAGAGTAAGTAATAAGAGGATTAACCCAGGGTCAATAAATGTATAGTGCTGAAAATGTGTAAAGAAGTGTGCAGAAGGGAAGAAAAAGACAGAAAAAGACTGGTCACAAGGGGAGGGAGGAGAGTATGAGAACAAAAAGCACAGTAATGAAAACATCCTCATCATCATCTAATGGTATAACTTGAAAGTTTGTTAATTTCTGGTTCAATATTGCATTACAGGTAAGCCTGGATACCAGTTGCGAGTCTCCTGTTTTTTTCCTTGACGGGTTTTGGGAGAATTTACTGAGAGAGACTGGATAGAGTAACAAAACTCAGTTTTTAGTATGGTCTTCAAAATAACAATTTTATTTAGAATGCTGAGATTTTATTTAGAAATTAGAACTTTCCCTTTAAGAGCTGTCCCTTCCATCTTTATCACCATTTTGAGAGATTGTCATGCTTTATTAGAAAGCTTAATCATGGACATATTTGAAGGTGACAAGTCAGAAAAGATCGTAGTGTTCAAATGAAATCATTATTGTAATGTGTAAACCTTTGCAGGCTGATCTTTTTTCAGCAGTTTCACAAGAGCTGGAGTTGATGGCCCAGCGTTCTAAGCATCTTGTTTTTTAAATGCCTACACACACCAGAATGACTGCTTTAAATACCAACAGGGAGGACTCAGTCCTTTATCCTGTTGACATACCTAAACTGTATACCATATGCCTCATCTGGTGAATTCTTAAAACCAAAATCCTGTCTGCTTTATGTGGATATTAAAGATAGGATGACTGTCTTCATAAGAGAAAGGGTTGTCCTGGGGTCCTTGTTGAAAATATCTTTCCCCCACTTTCCTCTCCATTGTTGTGCAATAGGCTGTGTGCCAGTTTCCTCCTGCAAACCAACTTTTCACTGACATGGCACTGCAATTATGCAGAGTCTGATTCTGCAGTCCTTACTCACATTGAGTAGTTTTCACTCATGGAAGGAGCCCCACAAACCTCAGCAACTGAGCCCAGAGTAACACATTTTAGAATCCTATAGAATGAAAAGTCTTATCTGTGATAATTGCAAAATGGTGATGATCATTCTTATTATTGGGAAGTAGTAGTAGCCCCTAAAGAATTAGAATGACCATCTGATTTGGATTTATATTTATAAAGTATGTATATATGTTTCTGAGTAGTATATATTATAATTAAAAAATCATTTTATTTACAAGGCAATTGAGATTGCCATTGTATTATTCCTTTGTATTATACCATAGAATGTTCATTTTATTTCAAGAGTTATTCATCGAAAGAGGATAATTAAGGTGTATTTCACAGGCTGCCAGAAGGAAAATGTATCGTTGAAAAGTTTCATTTCCCTTAAGTTGCTCATTTTCTATAGGAAGAGAGAGCTATTAAGTAACACACATGGCAGAGATTGATTAAAATGGCATAAAGGACTGTTTTATTTCTAAGTACAGGGATTTGCATGCATAGCTCCCATGGTTTCAAACAGAAATTCACTCCAGCTACTCTGTAAGGAAGCTGAAGTAAATGGGTTTTTGCAGGGAACTAGGCAGGAATGGGAGGGCCATGTGCCACACCAACCCAAAAGTGGGTAATAGGCGGTTCTTTATGCTCTAAATCAGCTACTCCAGACTCTAGCCTGCAATAGGAGATGCAAGTGTTATATACATCCTATGCAAAGGCATGTGGCCCCTTGCTTTCTGTAATTATGGACCAAGTCATTTCCTCCCCCTGCAGAGGGCTATATGCCAAGGAGGCCTTCCATGACTTTTATGCCTTATCACTCTAAGTAAACTAGTATTTTCTAGACTGACAGCCAAATGAATACTTAAGAGGGGATATACAATATAATATATGTCCAGGATCTCCAAAGGGTTTTAATAAATTGTACTCGTGATGCATAATCAGTGATGCCTACAATTTCCACACTTAATCCTAGATTGGCAGGGTAATGGATTAGATGGCCTAACTGTTTTTTCCATTTCTGAGACATTAGCATTGCTAGTATTTATCCATGTAAAGACCTGAGCTCTGAGTTGAGAATATACTTTGCAGAATGTGAAACTCTCTAATATTTAGCTCATGCATGTTTCAGTGGAACCCAGGGAAAGCTAAATTTTAGCTCTGATGAGATTCTTTTTCTGTTTCTTCCACGCCACAGTCTTTTTTTTCTGACAGCATTTCACTGGTGTATGTTGGCAGCCTGGGAAATACAGAACAGTATACTGACAATCTAGAATTAAGTGTGCTAAAATAAGAGACAAATAATTGTTACTTTAAAATGTATTGTGCAGTGCACCAAATGTAGATATTTGTATAGGAATGTGTGATGTAAACAGCCTAGGATGTAACTCCCCTTGGTGTAATTCCATTAAAATTACCAGAGTTATACCAAAGAAGAATAATGCAGTGCGTTAACTAAAAGCAGAATTTTGCACATACTGCACTCCTAAATGTGGATCTGATAAACTTTGTACGTTCTAGCTAAGGAAATGCTAATATATAATAAGTCTCTTTAATAGAGGTATTTTTGATAAACATATGAATATGCAACTTTCCCCCCTACTCTGGCTGTAGTCCCATTAAAATCCTGGTTTTGAAATGAGACTATTGCTGGAATAGAGGACTCTAAGATTAATCAAAAAAATCTCTGATGGAGTTTTTCTTTATGTTTAATAATAATATGTAATTTCGAAAAAAATTGCTCCATTCCACTGTTTTACTAGGGCTTAAATCTGATCTCACACTCATGGAGAACAGGAGTAGCTCCACTGTTGCAGTAATATTAAATCAGTGCGAGAATAGAAAAAGGCCCCAATCTGTGTCTTAAGTGAAATAATCATATTCTATCAAGTGCTTTGGTAAGGACTTTTCCCTTAATTAACAAAATGAAAACATCTGTTGCTTTCTCTGTTAAGCTCTTTTGGTTTCATACCATTTTTATAATATACTTGTCTCTTTGATTCAGAAGTTTTTCAGATATAAATTATTTGTAAAAGTTACTTTTCTTCCAAATGCTTACAAAAAAGTCAGCAATTAACTAACTATAACAGGTGTTTCCTTTCTTGTGGAAAGGAATGCATATTGATTATTGTAATTTAGATTCCTTTGCGAATTAAGGAATTGTTCTGTTATTCGAAAACACTGCAAGTGCACAGAAAATAATAAATATGCAGTTTTAGGCAGAAAGGTTGGATTAATTTAAGACTGAGACTTTGTTAACCCTTTCTAAGTCTTTTTTTGCTGTGAGATCTATGAACATTATGGATAATTGTTACTAATGAAAATGCCTTAAAAAGGCATGACATAAGTGCAATCAGGTGAACGTGGGTATGATTAAAATTCACATTGATATTTTCTACTGCCAAATATATGCTTTTTCATGGTGATCTTTATATGAAAAGGCAGCAACATCCATCTTTCGTGTTCAATTTGTTTAACAGCAGACAAGTATCCTGTAGAACATCCAATAGTATATTATCCAAACCATTTGCCCATTTAACCCTGCCCTAGATGCCTGAAGCGTAGGGCTAAAGGTTCAGAAATACAAATAGGGTAGCCCAGCAGATCATTTTGTGGTTATTTCTTCACATAATCGTGTTCTCCAATCCATTCTAGTACAAACGTACTGTTTTTCATTACTTGTTAATAGAAAATGTCAAGTTCTTTGAGTGTTTGTGAAAGGTGTCATATTGACAGCAGTTTAATTCTGAGTAACAATTTCAGATTTTATACATGATGATGCCAATCATTAAAAAAATAGATACAATTATCTGAAAATACTGGTGATGTGAACAAATTTTATTATAGCCTTGTAAGATTGCAAGTTAGGTGCTATTTTCTTGCTAGTGCACTGCTCACTTGCCACAACACTGTAGAGAAGAATAGGGGGGCGGGAGAGGAGAGGAAGAGAGACTGAGAGCAAACACATACATATGTTAAGTCTCTCTTTTATTGAGTAGTTGAGTTCTTTCGGATTTTCTTTTGTTTGGAAAGAATCAGGCTCACCAAATGTAGGCCCATTTAATCATACAAATATTTTACTCATCTCTAGTTCTATTATTTCTTGGCAAGTAGAGCCCCTGCAAAGCTTGTCCTGTATCTGGGAAGTGGGGGTAAGCAAATGTCACACTGCCGTCACAAAAAAGGGAGCATTTAGATCAGGGATCTCAAACTCAAATTCCCACGAGGGCCACATGAGAACTAGTAAATTGGCCTGAGGGCCGCATCACTGAAACCTTTTCATACAATGATACAAAAGTAGAGTCAAAAATAAAAAAAATGAAGAGTAATATAGTATTCTATTAAAAGTCAATGTATTCAGTTTTTAAAAACTGTAATGCAAAGAGGGGTTTTAATAAAATATAAACACTCAGGAATGTTTGGAGCTTGGCTGCCAGTGGAGTTGGCGCCTATGGCGGGCCGCAGGAAATAACTCCGCGGGCCGCATGCGGCCCACGGGCTGCGTGTTTGAGACCCCTGATTTAGATAATGTTGTCTCCATCCTCCCTCTGCAGAGACCAGGCATAGATCAGGAGTCAATCTGCTGAAGTCAATGCAATTACACAGGTGATAAGCCAGTCTCGATGAGACCAGAATGAGGCCCGCCATGTCACCTCAGTGACCTGTTCCATTTTTACCTGCTGCCTTTAAATTGTGGTCTCCCTCCTGAGACTGTAAAGTGTTGCCAGTAAACCACCAGGCTGTTTGTAAGAGCACATTATAAAGTAGGTAGTATTGGAAAGTATAAGCTGCCTAACAAATTAATGGCACTGTGAGGAGCTGCCTGCTGGGGTGAATATAAATTGTAAAAAAAGTATAGGCAGAAAGGTAATGGGCACTAGCAATGCTGCACAACACTTTTCAAACTGCTGCTGACTGTGTGCCAATAGATATGGCAATAACTGTCAACAAGATTTACAATATTTTCACATTTACACAGTGAGAGTGGAAAGGTTGAAAGAGTTCTATAATTTTAGTTAAAGTTTCGTGCCAACTATTTCTGTACCAGCTATTTCCAGGCAACAGGGACACTAACATATTGGGTGTCATTCATATATGTCAATGGAAGACATTTTTATCATCAGAAGTCCTTGAAACTGGGCTTTAGAAAAAATGCAGTAATGCAGAGATGTATGTGTACTTGTAAAATCCAGGGAGGTACTGATCTTCCCATCTATTGTCTACTCCATGATTTGTGATTGCGCTAAACTGTGCCAGGTTATCTGTGGCCCTAATAGGCTGTTCCAGCAGCCAGGGATTGCTGGAGTGAGGCGCTCCTCCAGCCACGTCCCTGTCCCTGAAATTAGAAGGGGCTGGCTTAGAGTTGCTATGTCAGCTTTAAACAATTGGATGAATCCTCAGGAGGCTGGTTAAGCAACTTTACAGCCCTATCGTGGCTCTGGAGCAGTTCAAATGGGCTGTAGCAGGGCCGAGGAACTGGCTCATCATCATCTCTCACAATGGATCTGCTCCCTATATGTATTTAGTCACATCTGGTTATTTTACTCACAATAAATTCTGACTACTTTATTAGATGTTAGCGTTAGATACGGAGCTGACACGCCTATCGGAGAGTAAGCAGGATTATTTTCTGACTCGCACATCATCAATAGAATTGTCCATAAACTTCTGAGTGCAGAATCCTTGTTTCGTTTGCATGACCAGAAAGGGAGAACATTTTGACGTTCAGATCTCAGATTACTTATTCGTTTTGGCTTATTAGGTTTCTTTTGACTTGTAAACTGAGCACATTTGGAATGGACATCACTGAAAGATGATAGACAAAATGCACTTTTCAGTTAATAACTGCTCTCTAAGGGCTGGTCTACACTAACCCCCCAATTCGAACTAAGATACGCAACTTCAGCTATCTTAGTTCGAATAAAAAGGTACTTACCCGGGGTCCACACGTGGCGCGCAGACAAGACGCGATAAATTGAACCCAGAAGATCGATTGGACTCCTCCGACGGGACGCGTGAGTATAGACGTACCCTAAGTGTAGTATTAGGAAATTCCCTATTTTTTCTCACTAGAGCAGCCATCAAATCTAGAAGTGCTTGCTTTGCTGAGTTACAGCCATGAAAACAGCATTCTTTTTGTTTCTTTTAAAAAATCCTACTGGTGATCACATTGAAATCCATGTTTTGTAACTTGGCTGGTGTGATTTTATCTCCTCTGAGAGAGATTTCTTGTCCTATAAAGCTGAATGATAGACTCTGATTATCTGGCTTCATGTTTGACTCTGCTTACTTCCCAGTGTGATTGAACTCCAACTTCTCAGAAAAGCTCTTGCTTGCTGCTGACTTGTAGTCGTTTCAGCTGCTGATAACCAATAAGAAAACTTTTCTAAAAAGTGGAAGTGAGACCAAACTTGGAATAAATCATTTGTCAGTCTATTGGTTGGGTTTTTTTTTGTGTGGCACTAAATGTTTCATTCAGTATGAAAAAAAATAAATACGGGGTGGGGGCAGAGGTGGACAAGACAAGTAAATAAAACAAGTCTTTCAAAGCCCAAGTGATACTTTACTGAGGCTGATTAAACCATTCTTCAGAATACTTCATGAACTGTAACAAGCAGTATGAAGAGTGATAATGTTTGACAAATCAGCATCTAGTGATTATTATTTATCTGTATTGTGGTAGCACTAGCAGGTCAAATCATGGATCAGGACCCATTGTGCTGGGTACAATATAAATACATAACTAATATAGTTCCTGGCTGAAGAGCCTAAAATCTAAAGTTAAGTGTCTAAATCCTAGGTTGGTGCTAGGTTCAACAGTGTTCTCTCTTCTCTGTATTTTCTTTGCCTTATTTCCATACTCTTCTCTACACTTTTCCTTCTCTCTTTGGCCCCTATTCAGGAAAGTACTTAAACATGTGATTAAATCTGATTGGCGTCAATAGAACTTAGTTGCATGCTTAAAGCTACGCACAAGCTAAAGTGCTTTCCTAAATCAGGACCTTTATGTAGCATATGTCCTATTCAGCTATCTATACTCTACCACACTTCTATTGTTTCATTCTTGTTTTTCCTCTTTCCTAGTCCATTCACTGCTTTTTAAAATTCCAATAAGCAGTGCACAGATCAGTGAAAAAGTAGCAAGCTTTTTTGCCTCACAAGCTGTTTCAAATTTGTAAGACCAACTACAGGCAGGGAAGAAGGTTTTCGTGGGCAACAATTTCCTACAAGTTGTGTGAAAAATTCCTTTAAAAACTGTGAATGTTTCAAGTTTCTGAAGTGAGAAACATATACTCAGTAGTAAGTATCACTGTAATACTGTTAAAACACATATTAAATGACATGGGTCTATATTTTTAAAATTGTGTCCATCGCCCGTCAAAACAGCATCTGGGTGAACATGCACACAAATTAAGACATGGCACGCTATATAACACTGATTTATCCTTCAAAAAAGTGTTTTATCACAATCCACGCCAAGGCAAAAGCCTCAAAAGCCATCACACTGGGTAAAATTCACCTCTGTGCTGAAGGCCCATGCACCAAGTCCCACGTAAAAATTCATTAAGATAAGACTTAAATGGCACTCAGTGGAGCTTAGGCTTCGTGTGGACTCTCTGCACAGTGGTAAATATAACCCAGTGAGTAGTGGATTGTGCCACACATTTTCTGCCCCATGTTTGGAACTCAGGAGCTGGCTCACCGTAGCTTGAAAAAGAGAGTTTTATTGATTACAGTAAACACACTGGAAAAGTATAACATGATGATGTGTACACACAAGGTAAAAGTTACTTAATCTGCTCTGGTGTTTTTGCTGGATGAATTCGCTGCTTAAAAGTGACTTTCATTATGTCAAAAGAAATGATCCGCACACAAAAGGCGGGGGGAGGCTCTTTTGTCAGAACACTCTGAAAGTTTTTCTTCATGAAAGATGAAGCCCTACAAATCCAAAACCAAGAGTTCCTGCTGTGATGATCAGTGTAAGAAGTGAAATATTTACAATGCTTGATGATTTTTATAGTGGATGATGACCTTGATTAAGGCATTTCACTGCATTGCTCTCTGTTTAGTGAAAGAATTGCAGCACAGATCATGTCTTTGTGTATTAAATAATCTTCAGTCAAATGATGGTTGGCACATATTTGGCCCTAACTGTACAGTAGGTTGGGCCTGTAATATAGCAGTAGTCACTTCTTAATAAGTTACATTCCATGCCATTTATGAGACAAAGCAATGGAGATATCAGTCTGAGCTCTTATGTGTTTAAATCAAGATTAGAAATAAAAACTTTGCAAAACTAAAGTGTGCAGTAAAGCAACGTCTTCCACTGTAAAAAACACACAAACTAGGTCTTGATACTGCCCCTGAAAGCCAAGGTGACATTTGCTGTTGCCTTAATTGTTACCTGGATTAATTTCCTACTCAAAACACCTGGAGTTCAATTCAGAAAAGCATCCAAATGTTTGAATGATATTTATTATTTAGTGTGTGTATTATAATAGCACCCAGAAGCCCTAATCAGGATCAGAGTCCCATTTGGGTAGGTTCTGTATAAACACACTGGTTGGAAGGGTCTCTGTGCTGAAGAGCTTTTCATCTTCATAGATGACTCACATTTGGAGAATGAGAGAGAGGTATTGTAACAGGGTGGCTCACCCCATAAGGGCTGGAGAGCTTAGAGTATCCAACCCTCATCACAGAATAAGCCATACTTGAGCGAGAGCAGGGTGATTTCCCTGTAAAGAGCAGCAGAAGACTGCAATGAAGGAGGGAAGGTCAGGAAATGGTGGAGAGACTGCAGAGAGTATGAAAGGCTCCTGTAGGGAAGACCTTGAGATCAAGGAGCTGTGACAGAGAGGAATTGCATGGAGCAGGAGGCTCCTGAATGAGAGAAGGATTTGGACCTCGAAGACAGAACCAGAGGGCTGAGGAAAGTTGAGTTTCAGCCAGGGAAAGCCTGGGAATTCTAGTCCCAGCTCCTGCTAGAGACCCTTATTGGGAGAAAGCTTTGGGGGCCTGGAAGCCAGAGGGATTAAGAAGGCTTAGATCCATCCAGGTACATCACAAGAGACTTAGTACTGGGACCTAGCTCTGGGAAGAAGGGCTGCAGACGCCTCTTCCTCCACCCCTCCTGCCCATAGGGAGAGTGAATGAACTAGGGTTGGGGCCTGGAAAGCCAGTTTGAATAAATGAGTTGAATAAATGAAACCCCAGGAGGGAAATGTTTTAATTATGTGTTCACTGTGAATTATTAAGGGGCCCTGCAGATGGGAGTAATTGGTAGCAGGGAACTGCAGAATGACCTCTGGCCATAAAGGAACACTTAGTATCCCTGTAATGGGATGGCCACTTACTATCAGCTGGATTTGGAAGGTTGAAACCAGGGCCTTCCATCTCCTCAGTGCCCCTCCTTGCACCAGATCTCATAAAAGACCTTGCTTTTCACAGACTAGTATCTTGTATTGTTTTCTCTGGGGAGAGGAATGGTAGCGTGTTGTTTCTGAGCCCTCAGATTGTATCTCCTCCCTCCGTGAAAAGTTCCTGGCAAAACAAATCTAAATGACTTGTGCTGACTCTCCAAGCAGAATAGCTAGGATCAGTTGTGGTGATCACTGCAGTGGGCAGGAGGGCGCAATCATGCTGCTCAGGGTCTCTGCTATTTTTGACTTTTGAGAAGCTGAAATACAGCTCTTGGGTCATATGTACCTGATTGGGATGGCTTGGATTTGGCCCTAACATTTTGAAATAATCTATTCTTTTCATTAGTGTGCTCCAGCGAAACACTTTCTGCTCCACTAGACTCTTTTAACATCCATCTCTTAAAAGTGTCTGTTTGAAGCATCATTTGAGCTGTTCGTTTCTCTCTCTGAAATGTGTTTTGTGGTCTTTTTTCACTTCTTCATAGACATATGTCACAAAGAATGATGCCACAACTGTACACTTGTTGGTAGTCTTACCAGGGAGGACAAGAATTGGATGGGTCTGGAGACTGAACTACTCTAGCATAAGTCCCTCCAGGTCAGGGTTAGGTGCGTTAGAGGAGCAACATGTATGTAGGACTTGTTCTTTGGGTAAATAGATATTCCAGACCTTGATTCAACACCCCTTTAAACCAGTGTGACTCAACGGAAATCAATAGTGTAAAACTGTGTACCAGTGTAAAACTGGTGTAACAGAATGATGAATCAGGCCTTTTGTCTCCTCAGCTTTCTGTATGGCTTGTATTCATGAGCACTAAATTCACAGGAAAAGCGCTTACTATTTTTTGTTAAGTTTTGCTCAAACAGAACCACCAAAACTAAATGGAAATGTTAGGTAATTTAGCAAAAAAAAACTTGTTGTTTAACTGCATATTTTTGTTTAAACAGTATTTCACAGAAGTTTTCCCTGGACTGCCTGTGTTGCTTGTGTTTTATATTTGTTTGTCTTTGAAGGTTATATCTGCCCGGTATAAGGCCTAACAAGGGGATTGTGTAGAATCTATTTTGAATTCTTCTAAAAGCTGTCTTAGAATAGCATGTCTTGTCAAAATCTGACAATCCCATAATTCTCAGATGTTCCTTTAGAGTAACATTCTAGGATCTGGTTTGAGTTCATAGAAAGGCAGTTAAAAGACTTTCATTTAGCAATCCAGCACATTGGAAAAGCAGAGCTCATCTGTGGAAGTAAAATGATGGTACTAAAACAAAAGCTAATAGGAGAGAAGGTGGTCTTTTAGCTGTAAAAGTGAAGGAACTACTTGCAGCAACTTGAAAGGGAGGGTGACATTGTGACCACTGAATTCAGAAAATCACTCGATTCCTTTCATGGCACATGCATTAAATATCTTTTGGTCTGGGCCACATGTTTGATTTGTGTAGGGATTTGGGGGTCTTCTTAACATATGTTCCATCATTATAGGAATCTGACAGATCTATGAAGATTATGACAAGTTTGGACAATGTGAGTTGCTAGATAATTGACAAAAGTGTTGCTAGATAATTGAAAAAGAAAAAATCCATTTAACTAACGTGCACTACTTGTACAGCATGCTGAATAACATTGTTATATATCTAGCCACACACACACAAAAAGATAGAAAGTACGTAAAGTCAGCCAAGTGTGTGCTGCTTCCCCTCATTAGAAAATGCTTCATACAGTGTGTTAAGACCCCAGGAAGGCATCAAATCTGGTCTAGATTTTGTCGTTGTGATAGATTTACATGATTATGATGATGCAAGACGTTAAGCTGTATTGTGTGTGCTTACAGTTGCTCTCTTTGGAACATGGCTTGAATCTCATAGAGGTTCTCCTAATCTGAAATGTTAATTAAACCAATAAATAGACTACATTTCTTTCTTCGTGTTATGAAACATAGTAATGCTTTTGTAGGGCATAATCAGAAAACCTCCCAAGAAATATTTCATACATGCTTGAGAATCCATGACTGTATGACTAATGTATAAATGTATGACTAATGTATAAATAGAGGTACCCAATTGTCATCTAGTAGTGCATTCTCCCCAGCCACACGTCCTGTGTACAGTCCAGATGAGTTCTGAGAAACACCATCTTGACATTTCAGTGGCCACTTTTGCCCCCTCTTTAACTCCTGACCTCTCATAACAGCTATTAACACAGTGACCATCCTACAATTGGGAATACTACTGGAAAACGAAGCTTGCTTTTTAAAATTTGCCATACATTTCAGATTTGAGTGAGCAAACGCAACACAAAGTTAAAGTGTAAGATGGAGTTTAAAAAAATAAGTAGGGCAATAAAAATCAAATATTTATTCTCTAATACTACTCAATTGATCCTATTTTACCCACCCAGAGTAAAGTATTTGCTAGGCAGCATGTTTTTCAGCTGGCTCAAAAGTAGCACAGATAGAGGAGTACATGTGAAAAACTTGGAAAAGGTGAATCCTAAAGGCTGAAATTAGAAGGCAAATAAAAACCCCAACATTTATTTTTGAGAGAGGTGCTACCTTATAATTGTTGAAAGCTTGGGATTTTTAATACTGTCAGTGGTGCTGCTCAATAGACCTATAAGTAGCAACAAAGAGAAGCGAGCATCTTTCTGCAGATTTTGGAAGCGAGCAGTGCACTGCTCCATTCACATTCTGGATGGCTTTCTTCACAACCATAAGGGCTACAACTTATTTTAATGAAAGGTGAGAGTCTCTAGAAATTGCCAGTTTTCACCTAAGAAATTCCTACTGCCATGCTGAGATTTCTAAAACCCTGCCTCTGACAGTCGGCCAGAAAAAAACACTTGCTCAGAAAAAGCCATCTTCTAATTACAATTCATGCTCACATTCATACCGATATCACAAGTATCAGCAATAGTTAGCTGCAAAATCACAGGCCTCTACACAGAAAGGAACGTTCTAGTATCTCAGAAAGTGGAGGGAACAGGAAACTAGATACATGTAAGCAAGACTGTTACAGCACAAATCTCTCACCTGAGTTGCATCATTTCACCATTCAGCCAGATCCTCAGCTGATATAAATGGTCATAGTGCCATTGACTTCAATAGGTTTATGATCACTTACACCAGCTGGGGATTTCCCCCCTTGTGTTTAAGATACTGATTTCACTAAGGCTGCTTAATTAAACTACTTGATTTAGCTGCCTGAGCAACAGCCTAATTAACTATAACAGAGTTTCAGATCCTCTGCATTGCAATGGCGATTTCAACCCTCAGCTGTAGCACTGAAACTCATTTAAGCGCAGCCTTAGTTAGATAGATATACACAGGCCTGTCCATCAAAAACTTTTTTCTCAGCACCAAATATATCAGCTCTGCAACATTTGAGTGCCACTGACCCGGTAAAGAGACTTCAGGTCATTCTTGAACCGAGCATGATTCTCCTATCGATCACGTGCCAGAGCACTGCCCCAAAACTACAGGGAGGGTGGCTTCTTTTTTTTTTTATTTATTTAAATATTGGAACCATTATACTGTCTGAAATGAAAGCCCCTTAACTGGAGTCTTTTCTCTCTCTCTCAGGCATGGGGGTTAGGGTGAGGAAAGCTGGCTGAAACATGGGTGAAAAATCTTAAATAATTTAAAAAAATAACATGCGTTCTAAAATCTCCTGCTCTTGACTGAATTTGTTTTGGCATACGGCGCTCCTAATGCACCTGTGGAGAGAATGTTCTCAGTAATGGATGACATCTGGTTTGAAGACAAAAGTGGGATGTTGTAGATCCAGTTAAGGGTATGACATGGTTAGAGACAATCTAGCTGGCAACTGCTGTGAGGTCTCTGAACAACTGTGTGGAAACGCACAGCTTCTTCAGAAAACTCCATTTATCTGCAAACGGCTTACAAACAATACTACCTTTTCTTACAGACTTTTTGTTAGTTTAGGCTAATGTAGATTTATCAAAAACCTGTGAAATTATCAGGTTTTATGTATGATTTGTCTTGTAGCTTTAAATTTTGCAAATACATAGGGGATAACATTACATGTACTCACACAGCACAATCTCCTGCTTTCTTTACTCCATATTCAGACAAAGCTCAAACTAAACTTGCTTTAGGCTTTTCTAATAGGTTTAAACAATTGCTTTCTATGGGAGTTTTGCCCGATTAAGGAGTAAAGCCAGCTTCTGCAAGGATTCACCCACATGTTTAACTTTATGTAGTCCCATTGAATTCAATGGGATTAACCACATTGTGTAAATTTAAGCACCTCTGTGAAGTCTACTCAGGAGTATGGCCTTAGCGAGGATGACAAGATTTGGCCTGTATGTTAATTAACAGTTTGGTCCAAAATGAAGATATTGGCAGTCATTTCAAATTCTTAAAACTGGTATGAAAATGACGAATTGCTCAGGGGTCACTTTCTCTTTATATTGGCACAGACTTCTGCATCTGAATGATGCTCTGTTAGCATCTTGTGTGTGTATGTGTTTGTATAATGTGTGGGTCTGTGTGTGTTAAAGAACCCTAGGAATCAAAATAGAATGTAAAAGATTTATAGAAAACAAAGGCAAATGCAACTATTTCAACTGAACAGGATGGTGCCTTTACCAGAGTGGTGTATTTTATAGCTGTGCATTTAAGGAATTATGAAGGAGCCCCAAAAGCAGGGGTTGCCATTTATTTCACAGTGCACATATGTACAAATAAAAGTAAGCAAACAATAAACACTTAAGCAATTTGGTTATATTGTGACCAACCATTCTTATTTTTAAATGGATCAAGCCCTAATAGTCTCTCCCCCAAAGAATTTACAATCTAAGTGTGTGTCTACACTAGGAAAAGCTAGGTCAAGATTAGCTATCATGTTTTAGGGCCCTCCCTAAGGTTAATTTAGACAAACTAAACTGAGGTAGAAAGTAACCTGCATCAGCAGAGAAAAGATCAAGGTGAAAGTGGAGTAACACCAATCTAAACTCAACCACCTTTTTTCTAGCCAAACCTTAACTAGACAAAGGGTATGTCTACACTACGAGAGTAGTTCGATTTTACTTAAACCGAATTTGTGAAACTGATATTACAAAGTCGAACGTGTGTATCCACACTAAGGACAGTAATTCGACTTTGTGAGTCCACACTAACGGGGCAAGCATCGACATTGCAAGCGGTGCACTGTGGGTAGCTATCCCACAGTTCCCGAAGTCCACGCTGCTCATTGGAATTCTGGGTCAAGCCCCCAATGCCTGCTGGGGCAAAAAATGTATCACGGGTGGTTTGGGGTAACTGTCGTCAGTGAACCCTCCCTCCCTCCGTGAAAGTGCCAGCGGGCAATCAGTTCGCGCCCTTTTCTACTGATTGACAGCGCGGACGCCACAGCACCATGAGCATGGAGCCCACTGCGATCATCACTGCAGTTATGGCCGTTGTCAACACCTCGCGCCTTATCGTCCACCTTTTTCAGAGGCAGATGCTGAGAAATCGGGCGAGGAGGCTATGGCAGCGCGGTGAGGACATTGACTCTGAGATGGGCACAGACCTCTCACAAAGCACAGGACCCCGCACCCTGGACATCATGGTGGCAATGGGTCATGTTGATGCTGTGGAACGGCGATTCTGGGCCCGGAAAACAAGCACGGACTGGTGGGACCGCATAGTGCTGCACGTCTGAGATGAATCACAGTGGCTGCGAAACCTTCGGATGCGTAAGGGCACTTTCCTGGAACTTTGTGAGTTGCTGTCCCCTGCCCTGAAGCGCCAGGACACCCGGATGCGAGCAGCCCTGACTATCCAGAAGCGAGTGGCCATAGCTCTCTGGAAGCTTGCAACGCCTGATAGCTACCGGTCAGTCGTGAATCAATTCGGAGTGGGCAAATCCACCGTGGGGGTTGCTGTGATGCAAGTAGCCAAAGCAATCATGAGCTACTGCTCTCAAAGGTAGTGACCCTGGGAAACGTGCAGGTGATCATAAATGGCTTCACTGCGATGGTATTCCCAAACTGTGGTGGGGCTATTGACGGGACTCACATCCCTATCCTGGGACCGTGCCACCAGGGCAGCCAGTACATTAACCGAAAGGGCTACTTTTCAATGGTGCTGCAAGCACTGGTGGACCATAAGGGACGTTTTACCAACATCAACGTCGGATGGCCGGGCAAGGTTCATGACGCTCGCGTTTTCAGGAACTCTGGTCTGTTTAGACGGCTACAGGAAGGTATTTACTTCCTGGAGCACAAAATAACTGTTGGAGATGTGGAGATGCCTATAGTGATCCTCGGGGACCCAGAAACATTGTTCATTAAAACCATCTTCTTTATTAAGGATTTCTCAGTAAAGGGTTGAAACTGGGAAGCATACTGTGGTTGGGGAGCGGGTGGAGTGATGGAAAGGACACTTCTAAACTCGGGGAATGATAGGCTCCTGCTCCTAGAGCAGTCTGCAGTGGTGGACCGGTTGTTTCAACGGAGCCTGCCACCCCTCCTTTTTGGGACTCTGTGTGGTGGGGCTATGTGACTTTGTGGCTGGGGAGGACGGTTACAGATCCCCTGCTGCATGGCTCTGTCATCCATGCTACGGACCGCTGCATAAGATCTGTAACCGCCCTCCCCCACCACAAACCCACAGAGCCCCCATAAACAGAACATGAAAACCACCTCCCAGACTGACCAGGGTGCCTAATGGCTGCAATGTGAGTGTGAACTTCTGGTGAACCTGCACCCCTGTCTGTACCCTGGTAAAGGCGCCTATCGTCTCCAATTACCAACCCCTTTCCCCCCCTTCAAATACACCGTTCTTTGCAAGAAAATCAAGGAAACAATACCTAACAGAAAAGTAATTTTTATTAAGGACTTCACAGTTATGGGATGAAACTGGGAGGGTGGCTAGGGTGGGGTGCGGTTGGAGGGAAGGAAAGGACCCATCAAATCTTGGGGAATGAGAGCCTTCTTCTGCTTGAGCAGTCCGCAGGGGTGGAGTGATTGTTTCCACGGCCCCTGCCACCCCTCCGTCTTGGGACTTTGGGTGAGGGGGGAATGGGACTTTGTGGCGAGGGAGGGCGGTTAGAGATAGAATGAAGCGGGGCTCTGTCCTCCTGCCTCCGGTCCTGCAGAACATCTACAAGACGCTGGAGCGTGTCCGTTTGCTCCCGCATTAGCCCAAGCAGCATCTGAGTAGCCTGCTGGTCTTCCTGCCACCACCTGTCCTCACGAGCTTCAGTCCTCTCCTCCCATTCGCTGGATGCTCGCCGGTACTGAGAGATGTCCTCTCTCCGCTGTGCCACCTCAGTTCGGGAACAGACCATAAGTTCCGAGAACATCTCGTCCCGTGTTCTTTTTTTGCACCGCCTGATCAGCGCCAGCCTCTGGGACGGGGATGCCGGGGTAGCCTGGGAGACACTCGCAGCTGTGGGATGGGAAAAAGGGAGTAAATTCCTCAGAAAGATAAATGTTCACGAACAATGAATATAGTCTTTCCCTGTGAACAAGACCATGCACACTATCTATCACATGTGCAGTCAGTACAAGGTCGAATTTTCTGTCTTTATATTGAGTGCCTGGGGTCTTGGTGTACAGATCACATAAGCAGGGCCAGACAACAGAATTCGGCTAGCAGGAGGCCATGGTAAGCCGTAGACTTTTGGCTGCTGAAAGCTTAATTTACAGCAGCGCCCTCCTTTCACGTTCCAAGCACTGCTCCTATCATTGGCCATTTCCTGCTGCCGGCGATCCGGCAAGCATGAACTCTCCCCTTGTCACACCCACGGCGCAGCTGTACCCGTGAACGGTCCCTGCATGCTGCCAGCGAACCGCTCAGCATGAACGGTTCGCCTCCCCGCCCCCACTGTGTGGCTGGAAACTGCCGGGTAGAGTTATTTAAAGGAACAGGCAACCAGTCCCCATAGTAAAATTCCCCTAATTCAAACCAGGACACCATGACTGATATCACTCTGATGAGGATTGTGGAGACAGAGAAAGACCGTATGCTGCGTGAATGCCAGCAAACACCGGGGCCGTATGCCGCCATGCTTTGCCAGGCAATGCTACCGGAGTACCAGCTACTAGCCTGGCACGGAAAAGTTTCCTACCGTGGAGGAGGCCATAAGGCCGCTCTCCCCAGGAACCTGATGCAAAGGCTGGCACATTACTTCCAAGAGAGCTTCATGGAGATGTCCCAGGAGGATTTCGCCTCTATCCCCAGGCATGTTGACAGACTTTTCGAGTAGCTGCACTGGCAACAACTAAAAACTAAAGCGCCTAGGGCACACTAATCATGAAAAACCCATTGCTAACATACCATGCCAATTCTATTAAAAATAAATGTTTTTAACACTTACCTACTGATCCTTCCCCTGATTCATGGTCCGGGTTACCGCCTTGGGAGGGTTGGTAGGGGATCTCAGTCAGGGTGAGGAAAAGATCCTGGCTGTCGGGGAAATCAGCGTTGAAAGCGCTGTCGACTGCCTCGTCCTCCTCATCTCCTTCCTCATCTTCCCCGTCCGCGAAAACCTCCGAGGAAGCGGCCGTAGATAAGACCCCATCGTCGGAGTCCACGGACACTGGTGGGGTAGTGGTGGCGGCCCCTCCTAGAATTGCATGCAGTGCCTCGTAGAAACGGCATGTTTGGGGCTTGGATCTGGAGCGTCCGTTTGACTCTTTGGTCTTCTGGTACGCTTGTCGCAGCTCCTTGATTTTCACACGGCACTGCGTTGCATCCCGGCTGTATCCTCTCTCCATCATGGCTTTTGAGATCTTCTCGTAGATCTTTACATTCCATCTTTTCAATTGCAGCTCCGAAAGCACAGACTCATCTCCCCACACAGCGATCAGATCCAAGACTTCCCGATCAGTCCATGATGGGGCCCTCTTTCTATTCTGCGATTGCATGGTCACCTCTGCTGGAGAACTCTGCATCGTTGCCAGTGCTGCTGAGCTCGCCACGGTGTCCAAACAGGAAATGAGATTCAGACTGCCCAGCCAGGAAAAGGAATTCAAATTTTCCTGGGGCTTTTCCTGTCTGGCTGGTCAGAGCATCCAAGCTCGGATTGCTGTCCAGAGCGTCCACGGAGTGGTGCACTCTGGGATAGCTCCCGGAGCTATTAGCGTCGAATTCAGTCCACACTAACCCTAATTCGACATGGCCATGTCAAATTTAGTGCTACTCCCCTCGTCAGGGAGGAGTACAGAAATCGATTTAAAGAGCCCTTTATGTCGAAATAAATAGCTTCATTGTGTGGACGGATGCAGGGTTAATTCGAGTTAACGCTGCTAAATTTGACATCAACTTCTAGTGTAGATCAGGCCAAAGAGTGGGAAGGGAAACAGAGGACAGAGAGGTGAAAAGTTTTACCCAAGCTTATACAGTAGCTCAGAGGCAGAGTCTGGAATAGAACACAGGTTCCTTAATCACAGTCCAGCGCCATATCCTCCAGAACACATTGCCTCTCCAAGTGGAGGCAATATGTATCAATTAAAATATTAGAAGTAATTCACCAAAGTTTTGTTGTTAATTTGTGTTTTATCAATAAACGATTGGATCCGTTAACAGGACTTTTGGCAGAATGTGTGGAAATGGCACCGTTGCAACCATTTCACATAACTTTTAGTTCAGAATAATTTATAGTCCTCAATGTGCCATCCAGATCTAAATTTAATATCCAGTGCAAAGGAATATTTTTCCATCAAGTTACTTAAATTCAAACCAATACTGATCTTGCCTTGTGAATACGTCAGTGACAGTTAAAAAACAGAATAACTGCTAATAGATTCCCCTCTCACCCTCACACACACCTTTTTACTATTACTATTTAAATGAAAGCACCACAGTGAGTCAGAGCAGTTTTAAGGACCACACTATCCCCTTCCGCCACTAGTACACCTATAATGCTTCCAGAACATGAGGCTGCATTTGGACAAAATTTAGGAAAACTTGAGTGTTGAAACAGAGATGGAGGTAGAATAGCTGGGGAATTTGAGGTTAGCTCTTAATAGAGAGCTGCCTTTAGAAATATTTACTGAGACATAGAAGGCAACAACAAAGGGTGATCTAATAATCACACCCGCAAAGCAGTTGTGACTAGGCAGGCTGATAAAATGTACCCTTGGTGAGCCTTGAAGACTTTCTTGCAGTAATCCCCCTTCCCCAGGTATGTTTCTTTAATGTGTCAGTATTTCATTTCCATTTGTTTGACTGTCCACCTGAATGCTAATAAATCCTTCAAGTGTCAAAACCATGTTTCAGGCATTCCTGTTGTGGGGGGTGAAATTATGCAACTCAGGTGAGTTTTGGTGTTATCAATATACAGTGGATTAAGTATACAGTAGAACCTCACTAATTCATAGCAATGACCGGGAAACCCATTGCAAATTATTGAGGCCCATATTGTTCCCTACACAAGTTGCTCCTGTAGAGGGGAATCAACATTTTTTTTGTTCCCATAAGCCACAGAACCCCTGAGACTGCAGTACTTTAGATGCACTATTTGTGTGTGTGTGAATTATGGAATATGTGTTTTAGAGCAGTGTGAATTAGTAAACTTGCAGAAGAGAAAAATACCAACTATAGCCCAAAAAACTCTTAAAATGCAGACAAAATTCAGTGATGAGATATTACCTGGCAGAATTGGTCCTAGTGACAAGCACAACATGGTGAACCACATGCAGGGGAAGTGTGCATCTCACCTGCCTTTCCTTACTCATGCTGTATACATAACTCCGGAGCAGAGATAGATATGCTGAGCATTAGGTGCGTATGATCTAGTTGAAACATGTGCACATATGATATGCATGTTTAGAGCACTTCTTCTTCACTGCCCAAAAGTGGGTGGAACAGGTAGAGCTACAAATATAGTATAATTTTATATGTATACATTTCAGTAGAGATTTGTATTGGCATCTTTCATTATTGCTAGGTAAATTTAGTCAAATAAAAGCATCAGGAAGATTGTTTTCAAATAATATGCAGCATGTATTCTCAACTAAGCGTGGAAAGCCTCTATTTGCTCATTTTTAGTAGCTCAAATGCCATTGAGTCTTTTGATTAGAAGAAGGGTTCAATGC
Source organism: Chelydra serpentina (assembly GCA_037349315.1). Classification (NCBI taxonomy): domain Eukaryota; kingdom Metazoa; phylum Chordata; order Testudines; family Chelydridae; genus Chelydra; species Chelydra serpentina. The sequence goes on from JBAIAC010000048.1 coordinate 28,513,381, forward strand.
AGTTACACTGATTTACGTTGTTGTGAAAACTGAATCAGGCCCCTTTTCTCTTTGTGTGTTGTACAGCACCAACTGTACCATTAAACTGGAAAGCACCATTAATAACAATAACAGCATGAATATAATAATCATAGGTGCCGACTCAGTGGGTACTCTGGGGCTGGAGCACCCACAGGGAAAAAATGGTGGGTACTAAGCACTCACCAGCAGTCCCCCTATCAGAACCTCCCCCTCCCCCCAGTACCTACTGCCTGCCACGGATCAGTTATTTCGCGGTGTCAGGAGGTGCTGGCGGGGGAGGGGAGAGGAGTGAGGGTGCAGCGCACCCGGGGGAGAGGTCGGAATTGGGCAAGGAAGAGGCGGGGCAGGAAGAGGCGGGGACAGGGTTGGGATGGGAAGAAGCAGAGCAGGGATGGAGCTTTGGGGGAAGGGGTGGAGTGTGGGCGGGTCTGGGCAGAGCCAGGAGGAGCACCCCTCCCAGCAGATTAGAAACTCGGCGCCTATGACAATAATAACAGAATACAATCGGCCCATGATGCCAGCCTCCATCGCCTACCTGTATATTTTCAAACAACCTTGTTCTCTAGCTGCCCCTCTCGCTTGCTGAACGACCACAAAGCTACTCATTATCCTCCTTCAAATTCCTTCTCAAAACTCTTCTTTGCTGTGATGGCTGCAAAAAACTTAACAACAGTTAGACTGCTGGTGAGCTGAGACGACGGCCTGTGATGCTGACCAATATCATCTCCTTATTTCTTTGTATTCCCCCGACTGTCTGTATCCATCTGGTGTCTCTTGCCTTATACTTAGCTTGTAAGCAATCTGGGGCAGGGGCTGTCCTTTTGTTCTGTATTTATACAATGCCAAGCACAACGGGACTCTGGTCCATGATTAGGGCTTATAGGTGCTTGGGCAATACAGATAATAAATAATGTAATTGAATTCTAATTTATATACAGGACATACAAACTATGTCAACAGAGGGCTGTGTTGATTATTTATAGAGGCCTAAGAGATTACCTGATTTCTATGGAAAGGGAATAGATTGTAACTACCCTCAGTTGTAAAGTGAATATGCATCTCTGGAAATTATAGTTCCTACTAGGCAATGTCCAATTTAAATTGAAGTGGGTTCAATTTAGATAAGATTGTGATGCTTAGTAAAATCTCTGTAATATAAAGAGGTGTGGGCACATTTAGTTTGCAGGCTTCATTTTGGCCACTCGGTACAATATGAAACTCACAAAAGGGTTGGATCTTTTCTAATTCATCAACCTTTTGCTGGGAAAGAGGGCACTTCTCCCCCACATCTGGCACTATGACTGCAGACTCTTCCCACATCCTTTTAGAGGAGGGTTAGCTATAATCTTGGGTTGTGCTGCTGTATCCGAGGAAAAGATTAAACATTAAATCTGGTAAGGTTAGAGTAGAGAGATTTATGGCAGCACTTAATGAAAGCTAGTAGCTGTATGTTTTAGAGGCTTAAAGTGAAGCTTAATCATAACCCTACAAATGTTAAGTGTTAGCATTCGGTTAGCAGCAAGTCTGGCTAAAAATGAAATGTTGCTATAATACCAGACTATTATGTTGGCTGTACTTATACCCAGGGGCTACTAAAACTAACTGTGAACAGTTACTTACCTGCCTTTTCATGAGCCTCAAACTCACTATAGTCAGTTACAGTTTTCAGGTATTATAAACTGAAGCCATAGACTCTCTAATGTATTAAGACTGACAGTACAGACTCCTTCATTTAAGCAATGGGTGGGGAAATTAAATTACTATTCAACTGAGAATAGCTGAAAATACCAAACTCCTCTGGTTTCCATTGATTATCAGTTTGTTCTATGGCTTCATCGCCAAAGCAGTTGGAAATTACAGTTGCAAGCACAAGGTTGTAGCTAGAAAGTAATTTGTTGCACTTTTTCCTGAGTAAAATTATGATTGAAAACTGTTCACCTGGGAAAATCCAAATTCACATTATAAGCATAATGGTGCTTTAAAGAAGTACTAATGATATACTTTATGAATTTTAATTTCTGTTTGGAAGTCAGCAAGTGTGCTTTCTATAAATGTAAACCATCTGTTGGCACCTTCTAAAAGACTAGAATTCAGTCCATCCAAACATGAATTATTTATTTTGGAGTTTCTAAGTAAACTCAAGTGTGTTTTTTTTATAATCCATGTTTTTATCTACCATGAAGTTTGAAAGTCAGGACATTAACTTCCAAACAAAACGTATCTGAGCTGCTTTGAAATACCATTACATCATAAGGCTGGTTGTAGAAATTTTTAGAAAGCACAATTTGTAACACGTCAGTCTAAGGTGTCTTTTGTGGACACTCTAGTTCCAAAATAATCGAAAATTTGATAGAGTCTGAGAGGTGATGACAGAGCTGCTGCTGTAGGTCTACCCTGGTTAAATTTTTGGTTTGAATGGGTGAATTACTTATATGGTGCTTTCCCAATTTGAGTTCTTTTCTTTTCTTTCCTTTCCTTTTGTAAACCAGTCAAGGTCCATCATACATTCTTCAACTAATGCAAACATGGGCAGACTAAATCTGCAAAAATGTTGCTCTACTGTGTGTTGATAGCAAAAATCCCCTGCTCAGATGTGCAATACAATACAAGTTGTTGATGGAGCGATCTCTACTGTTGCTGCTGTTGTGGGTCTTGCTGTTTTTCATGACCCTTTTATTCCCAGATGATGTTTTAGTTCTCTTGCCCTTGTACAAACTTTGATGGAATGTGCTTGGATGACTAGGGGAGGAGGTGGAAGAGAGTGACCCATCTTATTGCACTTTGTTCATTAGAATATTTCTCAATGACATCTGCGTTCATGGGTTCAATTTTTCATTTGAAGCAGGAAGTGTATTCTTCCCGGAAGCCCTAGGGGATACTCTTCCTGGTGGCTGCAGGAGGCCAACAAACCGGTGATAACATTGCGGTGTCGCAGGGTGTCTGAACTTCACACACCCTAGTCGCCGTGTCTGGACCTTACTGTGACAAAAGAGACCCATGACCTGCACCAGCAGTACAACCAGTCAGGCAGCCCACAGATTGCTAAGGCCCTGTCAGAATTTCGAGATTTAGCCAGATGTCAGCGGTGGACTGAGTGCATTGAAGGTCTGACTATCAATGCTTTCCAGAATTGGTGCCTTAGTCTGTGAGACCTCGTGAGATCATTAATGATATCTAGTTGTACAAGCATAGTTCAGACTACACATTATTGATCTAAAACCTGAATTAAAATAAAAGATCTCTAACGTGTGTAGAAGTGTAGCTGAATCCCTCCTTCCTCAGAAAATCTGATGAGATGAAAACCTGTTGATGTCACTTGAAAATAACACACAATATCTGCAGTAATACCTAGCTCTTACATGGCACTTTCCATCAGTAGATCTCGAAGTGCTTTCCAAAGGAGGTCACTGTCATTATCCCCATTTTACAGATGGGAAAACAGAGGCATAGAGATGTGAAGTGACTTGCCCAAGATCTGTTTTGTGGTAGATCCAGCAATAGAGCTCAGATATCCTGAGTCCTACTCCAGCGCTATCCACTAGCTATTAAATACCTCAGTGTTAGAGTGTAGTTCACATGAGATCCAGTCCAGAGTTTTTTCTGTAATGAGGCTATACTGGGTGCTTGATAGTAAGTGCCATAAACTACTTCTCTAGAATAAAATAAATGAATTTGCCTCTCCAACATTTTCTCTCTTCTATGAGTATAGGCAGTTATCACCAGATGAAGTTGATCAAAGTAACTCAGCAAGGGAAGTAGCTTCTAGAGTGATCAACAGCAGCCCATAAAAGAAGACACATATGCTTCCTGTTTTTCATCTTATCGCTAAGAAAACTACTAACAAAACACTTCAGATTGTTAATAAAACCAGTGAAACGATAGTTACTAGTAGAGCTGGTCAAAAATATTTCAACATAACCATTATTTTCCATCACAAAATAATTTTTTTGTCAAAATCAAAACGTTTCATGGGAACATATTGATTTTGACAAATTGTTTAATGGAAAACTGTCTAAATGAATCCTTTCAAGTTCCTTGTTTCTTTTCAATGATGATTTATTTTTAGTTTTATGTAATTTTAATATTTTATAGATCATTAAAATTTTATAGTAGATTGTTTCAACTCTGTTGAAATGAGATGTTTTGACATTATCTCAACAAAATGTTTTGAAGTTTGAATCAAAATTTTTCAAAATTTCCATTCCATGAAAAATTTCAACTTGTGTTATTTGGAACAAAAACAAATTTTGAAATGTTGGAATTTCCCATAGGGTGGAAATTCTGTTATCCAACCAGCTCTAGTTGCTAACTTATCTTTTTCTTGTCAACTTGTGTGTGTGAATTGGCCCAAATCCAGGGCAAGTCTCCCTTCTCTCCAAAACAATGATATACAAATTGATATACATGACACAACAATTCTAATTTGTTTATTTTTAATTTTTGTTGTTTCTGTTTGGTTATTAAAATGGCTGATATGTTAGGATTTAGGATCTAAATTGCCTTTTAAAAGTAATGCATGTAAATTTATTGTAACTACAGGTAAAAGTGTACAATCAGTTTAACGAAGTGCAAATAAATTATGCTGTAACACAGCTTATAAATCCATCTAGTAGATCTTTAGTCAACAAGAGGATGAACCAAACCCTGCTCACTTTACTGATGTGTGAGCAGTCCTACTGATTTTAATACAACTGTTCATGTGAGTAAGGGGAGCAGGATTTGGCCTCAAGTCATCAAACCCAGGAATTAAATATCATTATTGAAAGGGAATATCATTTGCATTTTTGTAACGTGCATTTGAGGAAATGTTTAAATGTTAATGTAGTATTTACTGAAGGACAACAGCTGGTGCTCCCATTCCACATATACTGAAACGAAATTCTGTGCAACATTGATTCATAGAACCATGTAGATCTAGACTATGCCGTTTCAGCACAGCCCTTCATTGGGAGCTGCATGGAGCAGCAGTTTCCCAGAGGGAGCAGGAGCATTCTGCCTGAGAGAAGCAAAATGCTTCTCAGAGATCCTCCGTGCACAGGGGCACACACAAACTGCTACATGCCTTTAAGGGGTTGCATTATGCTTCATTCCTCCAACTTTCCACCAGTGCCCATCAAGCTGTGAGCCAGATCTGAGGGCTGTTGAATAATGCAGACAGAGCCATGGCTATGCCTACTCGCTGCTCCCTCTTAGGGAATCTTTTCAATGAGAGCTGTATTCCTAAACATTATATAGCATAGCACCTGTTCTTATCCTCGTGTTTTTCATATAAACATCTGAAGTCAGAGGAGGCTTTCTTGTACTATAGACATTTAACTTAAACATTTGTCTTTATGTTGTAGCAACTGTGTGAGTCCAGCATCTCTCTGTCTAGCTGGCTCAGGGACTTGTTTTGTAACACTTAGAGTGTTGCCAACCCTCAAGCCATTTGGTGTTTGTCTTAAATCCCCAGATTCTAGAGTCACATGATTCCTTGAGAATCTTTTCGCTTTCATTTTTTTTAAAGTAAGCTTCTAGTCTGAATGGTGGGGAGGAAAACTTAGCAACATTAACTTCAAAGGCTCAAACACCCAATAAAAAGAATCTCAATTTATTATTTTTTTAAATGTATGGTATTTAAACCAATCTCACTATATTTGGTGGCCTGAGTTATGATTTTTGAACAATTGGAGATGGCAACACTGCAATACATGGGACAAATCAACAGGGTTTTTTTTGTCTTGTTTTTGTTTATAGAAGAGCTTTCATATCTTTGGGTATGAGGGCTCTCTTAAATTTTCTGCTGATACTTCTATTGAGTTTAGAAGGTCTAACTAAATATTCAGACATTATTGTTGGTTTGGGAAGGCATGAGAGGAGTGTATTTCAGATATTAAACTGTTCTGAGGTCACCAATTAAACTTTATGGGTAATATTTTTTTACTCCATTCCATTTGTGATGTAACTTCTACCAGTAATGAATACTGACAGTTGTTCATATCTCACATTATAAGAACATAAGAAGGGCCATACGGGGTCAGACCAAAGATCCATCTACCCCAATATCCTGTCTTCCAACAGTGGTCAATGCCAGGTGCTTCAGAGGGAATGAACAGAACGGGTAATCATCAAGTGATCCATTCCTTGACGCCCTTTCCCAGCTTCTGGCAAACAGGGGTGAGGGATACCATCCCTGCCCATCCTGGCTAACAGCCATTGATGGACCTATCCTCCATGAATTTATCTAGTTCTCTTTTGAACCCTGTTCTAGTCTTGGCCTTCACAACATCCTCTGGAAAGGAGTTCCACGGGTTGACTGTATGTTGTATGGAAAAAATACTTCCTTTTGTTTGTTTTAAGCCTGTTGCTTATTAATTTAATTTGGTGACCCCTAGTTCTTGTGTTATGAGATGGAGTAAACAACACTTCCTTATTTACTTTCTTCACACCAGTCATGATTTTATAGACCTCAATCATATCCTCCCTTAGTCGTCTCTTTTCCAAACTGGAAAGTCCCAGTCTTATTAATTTCTCCTCATATGGCAGCCATTCCATATCCCTAATACTTGTTGTTGCCTTTTTCTGAACCTTTTCCAATTCCAATATATCTTTTTTTGAGATGGGCAACCACATCTGCATGCAGTATTCAAGATATGGGCGTACCATGGATTTATATAGAGGCAATATGATATTTTCTGTCTGATTATCTATCCCTTTCTTTGATTCCCAACATTCTGTTCACTTTTTTGACTGCCACTGCACATTGAGAGGATGTTTTCAGAGAACTATCCACAATGACTCCAAGATCTCTTTCTTGAGATATAACAGTTAATTTAGACCCCATCATTTTATATGTATAGTTGCGATTATGTTTTCCAATGTGCATTACTTTGTATTTATCAACACTGAATTTTATCTGCCATTTTTTTGCCCAGTCACCCAGTTTTGAGACATCCTTCTCTAGCTCTTCGCAGACTGCCTGGGATGTAACTATCTTGAGTAGTTTTGTATCATCTGCAAATTTTGCCACCTCACTGTTTACCCCCTTTTTCCAGATCATTTATGAATATGTTGAATAGGACTGGGCCCACTACAGACCCCTGGGGAACACCACTATTTACCTCTCTCCATTCGGAAAACTGGCTATTTATTCCTACCTTTTGTTCCCTATCTTTTGAAAAAGAAAATATTGTGTACTGAAGTATTTTGTTATCAGCAGAGGTAACATAATTAGACAGAAAAATATAACCAATTGCAATGGGTTATTGTACTGTTGTAATTTGTATGTTTCAACACATATCTACATAAAAGGCCAAGTGTGGGGCAAATCTACATTCTTCAGTTCGTATTTATCAGACAGAGAGTATGCAAGCAACTAAACATCTGTCTGTCAAATGACCTGCCTGCAGGCTGACATAATTTTTCACCGTTCCCAGTCCCTGAAGTATACCAGTCTTGATCTCATCTACTATAGGGTGAGGTTTCTTTGAATTACTGATCAGTCCAGATGTGAGTGTTAGGCTGGATAAATCAGCAAACTTGAAAATTAAAACAGTGCAAAGAAACAGAATGGCACCTGTCTTTATAGTGCCCTGACAGTGACCTCCAATTTGACTTTTCTACAGGTGAAAGTTAATGCAGTCTCCATGCTCCTTATACTTGCACCACACACAGTATAGATTAGCTGCTATGACAAATGACTACACTTGTGGGGTGAAATCAGTGGCAAAATTCCCACTGACTTCACTTTGGCCATGATTTTACTGGAGATACAGATTACTTCTTGAGACAGGTCTGAGAGCCATGAAACTTGTTTCCCGTAGGAATCTAGGTCAGGCTTTATCCAGTAAGTCACCCAGCTTCTTCAAAACAATATCTTATTGAAATAAATTGATAAACTAAACAGTAATAAGTCACCAGGACCAGGTGGCATTCACCCAAGAGTTCTGAAGGAACTGAAATGTGAAATTGCAGGATTACTAACTCTAGTCTGTAACCTATAATTGAAATCAGCTTCTTTACCAAATGACTGGAGGATAGCTAATGTGACGCCAATTTTTAAAAAGGGTTCTAGAGGTGACCCCAGCAATTACAGGCCAGTAAACCTGACCTCAGTTCCAGGCAATCTGACTGAAACTATAGTAAAGAACAAAACTGTCATACAAAAAGATGAACATAATTTGTTGGGGAAGAGTCAACATGGTTTTTGTAAAGGGAAATCATGCCTCATCAATCTACTAGAATTCTTGAGGGAGTATGTGGACAAGGGGGATCCAGTGGATATAGTGTATTTAGATTTTGAGAAAGTCTTTGACAAGGTCCCTCACCAAAGGCTCTTAAGCAAGGTAAGCTGGCATGGGATAAGAGGGAAAGTCCTCTCGTGGATTGGTAACTGGTTCTAGTGTACTTGGAAGATGATGTTTGGCATTCTTCCTCCCCAAATATATGGTTCAGTCCTCTCCTCCTTCATAGATTTTGTATGTGTGATCACAATGCTATTGTGGTGGGGTGTCTCTAAACATTCCTAAAGCAATGAGTAGCCAGTGTCACTGATTTTAGCACTTTCTGGGATAAAGAAACCAGCATATGCAAAAGGGTCTCCAGTTATTAAAAAATGACAAAAATTAAATCTCCAAAACAGAACACTTTCTATTCTATTTCTGAAACGTGTTTTCTCTCTCATAAGGAAATCGTAATAACAGTGGAATTGAAATTTGGTAAACCAAGTGTCTAGAAATAAACATTAGTAATTGCCATGGACCCATCTAGGCCATAGGTCCATCTTGTGTCACCTCTCTGAGTGTCCAGAGATAGGTTATGCTTCAGTCAAAGGTAAAAACCTCCCATAATGGAGAATTTATGCACAAACAGACCCTAAGCAGGAGGTTTCTTCCTTACCTGAGATAGTTAGTGATTTGCTTATGTTCTAAAGTATGATGGTTCTTCCTAGCTAGATTAATGAAGGATATTTTTACATTTTTTAATCCTAATATGCTTTTTTCCCCTCAATGTCTTTTGGCCGTGAGTTCCATAGGTTAATTCTATACATAAGCTGTTCCGTTTTCACTTCTTTTAATTGTGTGTTTGTTTTTGAATTATGAGAAATGGTACAGGATTAGTATAGAAGCTATGATGTCATGTGTGGTTAGAGGAAAAGTTAGCAATAAAGTCTTAGGAGAGAGAAAAACAGAATATGAATAAATGGCCCATTTTCTTGATGGAAAGAGGTTATTAATGGAGAGACTGAAGGATCTGTAAGATCACTGTTATTTACTACTGATTCCAAATCGCTGCCTGTGAAAAAACTTAGGTGAGGAGGTGGCAATCGCTGCAACCTTCAGAGAGTTTGTCCTTTGTTCTGGTGGGGGGCATGATTTGCTGCCCTGACTAAACGTAGGCTGCTAGACCTGCCATAAACAACAGGATTCCCAGAGGTCCACATGGATCCCAGGGCTATCCCCAGAGAGGCCCTCTGCCTCTGTATTGACTCTGACCTCGTAACAGCCCCCTGGCAGCACAAGGCAAAATGTCTGCAGCATAGTGGAAAAATCTGGGTCCAGGCTTTCATGTCTGTATTTTAATGTCAAATTTTGAGAAAGTCAAACACGAGTGTGATTAAAATTCCTTGCCTTCTGCAGAGGAGAGTTCTTTGGATTTTTATTTTATTTTATTTTTGTTGTGTCTTGTATTCCTAGCTTTTCTCATTTATCCTACCTTTGAGCTATGTGAATGATAAAAGCCTGATGTTCAAACTGCACTTTTTTATGGGTTTGTGTACTTGCTTGGTTTGACTGAGCTTAAAGAAAACACAAGTTGGAAACAAAAGCTGGGGCAAAGATATGAAAAGGATGCAATGACTGCTAGACAGCTACAGTGTAGATAAATAATAGAATACTACATAAGCAGCTGCAAGCCAAACACGAATGCCAAACGAACGAGGGGAAGCAAACAGCAAGGAGTTGGAAAGTTAGGCACTGAGAGTATGTAATCCTTTCTTTGGGAAGATGTTCTATTGCTGACAGAACAAATCTCTCTCCTCATTCTCATATAATCATTCCTTTTGAAGCATCTATCCACTTTGGATACTCACAAAGAGAAGACAATCTAAGTACACATGAGTGAGAACTTTTTTTGAATTGAGTAACTGTGGAACAGAAATCTAGTGGAGTTATTAGACTAAGGGTACGTCTGCATTTCAGTCCAAGGCATAATTTGCAGCTCGGGTAGGCATATCTATGGTAGTTTTTGCCTAGCTAATGTGCTAAAAACAGCAGTGAAGACTCAGTGGTGAGGAATTCAGCATGGACTAGCAATGCAAGTACATATCTCGGGAGACTGGGCGGGCTTGTATAGCCCATTACCAAAGACCGGGCTGGTGGTTGTCAATGTGATTATTAGCATGCCAGGTAGATTAAAGCTAGTGCAGGTAAACCTACCTGAGTTGCCATCATGTCTTCAATTGCAGTGTTAGATGTACTCTAAACTAGGGCTTGTTTTGCGAAACTGAGACAAATCAGAACCTTTTTACCAGGATTTGAAGAATAATGCTGTGGGTAACTGGATGGCCATATCTTCTAATTGAGTAACTGGTATTTGAAAAGTGAGAGTCAGATGTTTGATGATAGAAGTTATTACCCAAATTTTGGCAAAGATTTGCAGGAAGTACCATTTCCTTTGTATGTGTACCACTGCAATGCATGAAGAAAAAGGAAGAGAGGATACGTAGAAACATAACGGAAGGAGGTAGAAAAATAATGTATGAATGGAGGGGGGGACTTCTTGATAAACAAAATAAGAAAATTACTAAATTCAAATCCTCATGTACTGAGTTGTATTTTTATTTCCATCATGCTGTTGTGTTCAGTTCATTTGCACTATAGGCAAGCTGATTGCACTGCTTGTATTGCTTTGTGTAGCAATAGGATGCACTACACTAGGTTAAGCTATTGATTGGAATGTCATTTTGTAACTTCAGGAAGAAGGAATTGGGAGTTGTACTATCCCTGTCTCAAGGATAAGTCAGGGAGAAGAAAAATATTATGGTTGGAGCTGTTTCACTGTAAAGAAAGTGCTTTGATTTGTACAAAACTTTGTTGAACTTTTTACTATTTCTTTCAGTTAAGGAGTTTCAAACTGGAAATGCTAGTCTAAAGGTGCACTGAAAGCACTCTTCTATGTTAGCTGAAACAGGCTGTATAAAAATTATTCCCCAATTTGATTCAGGTTTTAGCCTTGATTCAACACGTGGAAATTTTCCTTCATCTAAGAACATATTGTTCTGTTTCTGTTCTTCCTAATCTTAATCTCTCTCCAATAACATTCTAGAAAATTATCTGGGCTGGGAGAGGTTAATTCAGAAATGGTTTATTGCTCTTGTAATTCTTGTGAGTCTTCTAATTGCACTGCTTTTTATTTTGCTTTTGTACCTGGGAAGGCCCAGTAGCTGTTTTATCTTCTGACCTCTGTAGTATAATATTCAGCTCAATTTTACATTAAAATAGCTATTTCTCTTCTCTCCTTATTGTAGATTTTGAGAAGTAAGCAGCTTTTCTGTTTTGAAAGGCATCATGCTTGGTTGAAATGTGAACAATTAAAATGCTATTTTAATGATCTCTTGCTGTCATTATTGGGCTCTCAAATGATTGTGGTAGTTTGAGAAGCATGGCAGTCCTTTGCTTTAGAGTTTCAGCACATATACAGTTCAGATCCCAGAGCAGGGCTACAGTATGCAGTCATTGTAACAGATATGGTTAAAATAATTGACTCAGCACATTTGTCATCCTAATAATTTTGACACAAAGTTTGGTGTAAAATTAGCATCATTATGAAATTTAATAGCACTGACACTATGAAAGAAAAATAAAACAGCCAAGCATTCCAGAAACATTGCTGTGCAATTTAAGGCACATCTCTCATGTTTACTGTCATAAAATTTTATAGCTGCATAGAGCAGGCAAATTAGCTACAGGAAGCTAAACATTAATAAATTCCTCTTTAAATATGCAAGAATAGATTATGTCTTTCCAGGAGAGGTGAAAGTATAGTTAAACAAAGGAAGCTAGTCACACATGCATACGTACCTAGGACCCAGTCCTGCTCCTATTGAATCGAGGGGAGTTTTGGCATTCACTTCAGTGGGTACTGAATCATACGTATGACCCATTGAACCTATTCAGTCATTCATTTTATTTCAGGGTGGACTCAGTTTGGTTAATTTGGAGTTAAAAGCACTTAGCATGTCACAGAACTGAGCCCCATCTTCCTGACTGAGTTGTTAGTGAAGATTGGATGTACAGTGTGTCAATATATTGGGCTAGATTCATTCCTGTGTCAAGGTCCTCTTGGCTCCCTGACTAAAACCACAATTGTTCGGGCCCTTCCTCTAGCCCTGGTACAAATTAGAAGAGTATTTTCTGTTATTTCTAACATATACCAGCTGAATGTGATTCCAAAGGGATGATTGTGACCCAAGAACCCCTCAATGCCATCTGGCAAGGGGGTTACAGGAATGTCCTGATTCTGGTGTGTACATTTAGTTCACCAAAGAATGTCAAGTGAGGTCTTAAATGAAAGCTGGGGTCACCCAGGTGATTAATATTGGTGTGAAAAGTATGTACATAGACTATGGAAGGAGTTATGTATATAAACCAAAATATGTTTTGAAGTCTGGGTCGATGCAGAGTTGACAAACAGGTTTTCTGTCAGATGAGGGATGTTTATTCACATGTTTCTCTGTTGAAATATAAATTAAGTATTGTCTCATTCCCAATGGGTCTCACATCACCCGTCCTAGCTGAATGCAAATGAAGTATTGTAAGAATTTCAGAGAGGAACTAACAGGTATTTCAACATAGCAAGGGAAGAAAACCTTATCTTGAGATACACATCAAAGGTTTGCTGGACTATATTTAGGGAACAAAGAAGAAACCCCATCATCCTGCATCTAGGAAATAAACAGGCAGTGCATTTTCCTTCATGAAAACAGGGTCACAGCCAGCCTTGGTTGAAATGCAGCAGAGAAATATGGGGGTGAGGTAAACTTCTTTAGACAGGAGGTTAACCTGTTCAGTGTAGTCTATAGAAAGTGTGTTATGATTTTGCTTTATACGTAGCATTTCAATTCCATTATCCTTGCTCACTATCTCTTGAATTTTGAATATATGGTAATAAGTTTATTTGTTTTCGCTATAAATATATCTCTGTGCTGTGGTATTATACATGGTGCTGATCCTGTATTGAATCATACAAGCTGGGGTATACACTGTTCCTTTGGGGACAGCAGATCTGGTATTTCTGTGAATGTTCAGTGGAGAAGGGGCTAGACACTACATGGGAATGTTTCAAAGGGGCTACGGACAGGGGTGCACCTGCTGTTAACCTGCAAGGCCAAGTAAGGGCAAGCAGTGCCCAGAGGAGAATGCTTTGGTGGCTAATAGGCTGAGGGTGTCAGGGAGCTAATCACAAAAAAGTCTCCCTCACACTGGAGGCAGGGGGGTAACCCACAGTCCTGGGTACCTTGAAAATTGGTGGAGTACTGCTGTGCTCTACCCTGCCCCTTCCCAACCTCAAAACATTTCCTCCCTCCTCTGGCACACCCCCCACCCCCCAACACACCCTGCTGAAAGAGGTGGGGTGGTAGCTGGTGTAGAAGCTTTCCACCAGTTGAGAACGCACTCCCGTGCCAGTGAAATTTTTAGTTACGGCCAGATTCTAGCTCCTTTGCATTTCCTGGGCAGTGACCAGACTGTATCTAATTCTTCTTAAGTTACTGACTTTTTAGTTCACAAAAAGCAATGTGTTTTTTTCCCCCCATGAAAGGCATTTCCCTTGGGTTTAGCAACAGATTGCAAAGACTGAATCTGAAATTCCCAAAGCACTGTGTGTTTTTTTGGCCTTTTCTAGTAATTATGACAATTTAAGTTATGTGAATTACAGAATTCTTGAAAAATGGCATAAATAATTCTTAAATGTGTCATGAAACACTGAAGCAAAACGCTGTTATAATGTAGAACATTCAGTGAGACAGAGCAGGCATACTCCATTCAAAACCCTCAATTTGAGCTTTGGCATTCTGAGGACAGAGATGGAAAAATGTTTATATTCTGGAGGTTGTCTCATTTCTGAAGTTTTCTCCACTGAGTGAGAGGCAAGGATGGAAACTAGATTAGTTCAGTGTTTAAGTGATCAGTGTTTTCTTGACTGGAATATTGAGTTTGTTTTATATGTTGAACATATATTTGGGGGTAGCCACTCACCCATCCTTATCCTTCTTTCTGCTGTGAAAGTCAAGAATTACTCAACAGCTTCAAGTTATCTAACAGCATGTAATGCAGTATGTTGAACTTAATACTTGTAATCAGGGTATGTGAGGGATGCAACAGCTATCGCAAGCCTAGTTCTTTTGTCCCAAGACTTTTGATCCCTGGAACAAAATTCAAACAAGCTACTATGGTTGGCGCTAAAAGATTTTGAACCTTTTTTAACCACAGAAGTTGTGAATGTTTAAAAAAAATTTTTTTTGATATTCCTGTTTGCTTATGCAGCGTGTCTGTGTTATCATGTCTTTCATTGCAATTTGTAAGGGAAGCTGTAGCCTCATGACATCTGTCGCAGTTCCAGTGAAAAGAATCACTCAGCTGCAGTATGTTTTTTGAGTTCAGTTTCACATGTAAGTGCTAGAATAACAGAGCCATTGGCTGGTTCTGTTGTTTTTTCAAGAGGAGGGAATTCTGGTGCCAGTAACAGGGAGTGATGCTTGCCATATGCAAGCATGCATAGTGAGGACAGCCAGAGCATATCTACACTGCATCTGGGAGCAAGCCTCCCAGCCCCAGTCCACAGACTCATGCTACTGCTCTAAAAATAGTTGTGTGGACAGTGCTTTGACACAGCAGTTCAGTCTCTCAAGCCCGCACCAGGTTTCAGAGCCTGACCTCCAGCCAGAGCTGCAATGTCTATACAGCTATTTTTAGCATGCTAAAGCAAGTTTGTGGAACGAATGTAGTCACATCAGTCTAGCTACAGCAATGCAAATTTCCTTAATGTAGATAGGGGTTCTTTGGGGCAAAAAACATATCTAATATTTCTGTAAGAGGCTGTATGCACCCATAGTGTTGTACAAATAAGGGGAATCAAAAAGATGTAGCCAAGATTTTAATATCTCCTTTGCAATGAAATCTCAAAAATATCTGATCTGTATATTTTCAAAGCAGTGGAGAGCCACATGTTACTCACTGATGTTAAAGTGAGTCTAGCATCTTGATCACCTAATACTTCTTTGAAAAGTTACCTTCACATGATAAAATAAGAAAGGAATACTTGTGGCATCTTAGAGACTAACAAAT
Organism: Chelydra serpentina; assembly: GCA_037349315.1. Classification (NCBI taxonomy): domain Eukaryota; kingdom Metazoa; phylum Chordata; order Testudines; family Chelydridae; genus Chelydra; species Chelydra serpentina. Next base: position 28,528,725 of record JBAIAC010000048.1, read on the forward strand.
TTATTTCAGCATAAGCTTTCGTGGGCTACAGTCCGCTTTGTCGGATGCATAGAATGGAACATACAGTGGGACGATATTTATACATGAGAATGTATAAATGTATAGTCCACGAAAGCTTTTGCTGAAATAAATTTATTAGTCTCTAAGGTGCCACAAGTATTCCTTTCTTATTTTTTTTGCTGACACAGACTAACACGGCTACTACACTGAAACCTTCACATGATAGGCAGGAGCCAATTTCTACCCTGAGTTAAACCTGTGCATCCCTACTAACATAAATGATAATATGCACATTAATGCTACTGAAAGATTTATTTAGGGGATGATTTAGTTGGGGTTGGTCCTGCTTTGAGCAGGGGGTTGGACTAGATGACCTCCTGAGGTCCCTTCCAACCCTGAGATTCTATGATTTAGTGTGGCTTTCTTCAGTCAAAACTCATTTTTTAATCAAAAGGCTCCATCTACACTACGAGCTAGGGTTATGATGCCCAGCTGATGTAGACATACTCATGCTTGTGCTCATTGAGCTAGCATGCTACAGATAGTAGTGTAGCCGCAGCAGCATGGGCTAGCAGCCCTGAGGATGTAGCCACGGGGTTCGGGCAGGTTTGTTCCTGGGGCAACTAGGACAGTTCTGCCACTATCTGTACTACTAGAGATACGCTATTATTTTCAGCATGTTACCTCAGATGAAAGCTAGCATAAGTATATCTATGTGGGCTGAGTCCCAAGTGTGGACTCAGAGTAGGTGTTTTTCTGCCAGATCGATGTCATGGATCGATGCCAATGGATACATTCTTATGTCAGTATAGCTGAATCTACATTGGGGGTTTCGTTGGCATAGCTGTGTTGCTAGTGGGTGTAGCTTTTTCACAACCCTGACCAATATAGCTATGCCAGTATAAGTTTTTTAAGTGTAGACCAAGCCTAAATCAGTGCAACATCACCCTTTCAGTTAGTTCAGGTCTACACTCAAAAGTTAAGTCGACCCAGCAATGTTGTTCAGGGGTGTGAAAAGTCTACAGCCCTGAGCAACGTAGTTAAGCTGACCTAACCCCTGGTGTACACAGCGCTAGGTTGATGGAAGAATTCTTCCGTCAAGCTAGCTACTGCCTCTTGGGAAGGTGAAAGAACTATGGTGACAGAACAACCCCTCCTGTCGCTGTAGTAAGTGTCTACACTGAAGTGCTGTGCTGCTATATTGTTTCAAGAGTCGACAAGCTCTTAAACTGGTGCAACTTTGTGTGTAATCCAGGTCTTACGTCAGTAACTCATTGCAGGGACACTGAGCAGTGCAAGCTCTATTTTATACAAGTACAGCTTGTCTACTTCAGGGGTTTCCACAGTGCAACTACACTGATGCAAATTTCTTCCATGGCTTATTTAGTGCCTGTCTACACTAAAAGAGTGGGTGGGGACAAGAGGAGGATCACAACAAATAACATTTGGTGTAATTTGTTTTGTAAATTTGCTCACATGTCCTCTCCGGATGTGATACATTTTGGGGGGCCCTGGATCACCACAGTTTGCCAGCTTTACAGTGTCTTTATTCATTTTTTTGTGGGGAAAAAAAACAATTCTGTTTTGGACGTCAGACTCTCAGGATGGCATTAATTATTATGAGCACAGTGTAATGCTATAAAGTTTTCATGTAACTGATAATATAAGTCAAAACCTGTTTCCAGAATGTTTATATTGGATTTAGTGTCTTTTTCATATTAGAGACTTCGGTTTTTATTAAAACAATAATAAGATTAAAAACTTCCCATCACAACAGACAATTCCCTATGATTTCTACGGAAGTCTACACATTAAATAATAAGGGCTACATTTTCTGAATTAATTCAGTGCAAGCTGCAGTAGGCAGTGGCTAGCTTAGCCAGAGATGTAGAGCAACAACTTAGCCTTTGTCCTCCAATGTTGTTAGCCTCCTAGTTTACTTCCTTCAAATTGAGGAAATAATCAATAATACCAGCTGCAGCTGTTTCTGTTCCTTTGTCTTCCAGCCAATCAGTTTCAATTGCAAAATCAAAATCACAAATAAGCCTGCTGTCATTGGAATTAGTGAAACACAGAAGCTTATGACATAATACAGTATGTCTTTAAAAACATAAATTCTGCTTGATGGGGAAAACCTGGTACCTTTTACTGTCTCTCTCTTGCACTAACACATAAAAGTGTCCACGCCTGCAATAAGATACCATGAGTGGAGGTCTGAGTTCCGTTTTACAATTTTTTTTTAAATGATAAAAATACAGTACACAGAAAATGGTAAAACTTTCCCTCCCTTGTTGCATGTCCAGTATATTATGTTTTTGGTGGTAAATATTTTTTAAAGACCAACAGATAATTTTTCTGCACGTGGAACTCCTAAATTCCTGCACGTGGAACTCCCAAGCACCCCAGGAGTTGTATGCTGGCCAGCTATCAAAGTGGGCCATTAAAATCTAGACTCAGAGGGGTAGCCGTGTTAGTCTGTATCCACAAAAACAACGAGGAGTCCAGTGGCACCTTAAAGACTAACAGATTTAATTGGGCATAAGCTTTCGTGGGTAAAAAACCACCATCTGAAGGCATCTGAAGAAGTGTTTTTTTATCCATGAAAGCTTATGCCCAAATAAATCTGTTAGTCTTTAAGGTGCCACCGGATTCCTCGTTGTTTTTGTAAAATCTAGACTGTATGCACAAATAATTCTCATGTCATTGAGATGGTAAGTTTGTGACAGCTGTTTCTGAGGTTATAAATTTTCCAGAGCTAAATCTTGTAGATTTGATTGGAGTCCTTGTCCATAGTTTTGTGAACTCCACTCCAAAAATGTTTGAGAGTCCAAAGCCACAATTGCATGGGGACGGGGGTGTTCCAATGGGGATTGAAGAGGAGGAGGCTTTTGTTGTAGTCATCTAAAAATACCAATGGTTATTAATGGTCTTAAATGGGAAAACAGTAAATAGGATTTTGTTCAAACTTCCTAGTAAAATTCACTTTGATCCAGAGACCAGGCTTAGAAATTTCCAGCCCACAGATGAGTTTTTCTGAACATTATTAGCATACGATAACAGAATATGTGTAAATTGTATATAACTAGAGCTGGTCACAATTTTTCAATCAAAAGGTGTTTTTTTCGCCTTGAAAAATGGCCTTTTCCCAACAACTAAAAAAGTTGTCAACATTTTTCATGAAGTTTGAGACATTCTAAATATAATTTTTATCAAAACATGATTAAAACATTACGGAAACTATTAACACTTTTCATTTACTGAAAACCAGGTTTGGGGATAAACTATAACCTTGGTTTCAATAAACAGAAATTATTGATAATGGTTTTGATAGCATTTTCAATAAACAAAAATAAGTTCCAAATAATTGATCCATTTTGATCACTTTGAAATGTCAAACATTTTCATGTAATTTTGGTTTCATTTTCCCCCATGCTCTATTTATAGCCATACCTAAATGCCCCTTGTCCTGTCAAAGTCCTTCTCATGTCATTCTAGTGTGGTCCCCTATTATAATCTCTTCTAACTCTAGTATAAATCAGATAAACCTCAACTCTGTGTAAAGCATACAAAACTCCTAATTTATTCCTGCTGAGTCTTCTGCTCCAGCAGAAAACGGCTCCCAGATCTGCATGAAAAATTTATCCACAGCAATCTGAACTGCACCCTATAGCTGCATACCTTTCTCTTCTTTCATTACAGAGCATGCACTAGATCTGGTTCATTTTAATTTCTCTTTTGGACCTTAAGTCACCATAAGCTTAGTCCTCAGTGATGTCATAGACCTTGAATAAGTATGAAGAAATGTTATTTTTTTAAAGTTATAAACTAGAGAAAATGCTCATGCACCATATTTCATTCTCCAGATGTGGGTAGGCAGTTTCCTTTTTGTATTTGTGTGTGGATGTGAGTAATTTAGTCATTTTGAAAGATGAGCAGATGTAATAGAATGGATTTTTCATCCTTTTGTTTAAGGTACTGTAGTTGTCTCAAAAGCTGAGAAAACAGGGAAATCTGCAGCTCTGATCCCTCAGGACAGAGATTTTCTCCACTTTTGGATTCTTGCAAGCAAGTTTTAATAATAAAACAATAACTAATATAACAGCAACTGTGAAGTAAAGTCAAGAGCTCCTGCCCAACTCTACACTTGACTCCACTGAACTCCTGATCAGTTAAGCTGACTTAATTAACTCTGGGCCAGGTTTAGCCCTTAATGCTCATACATCATGTAGTCATATATTCAGGGGGGTTTTTTGTAATAGCCCTCTGCCATTTGCTAAATGACTCATCAGAAGTTTGAATTTTCTCAGAGGAAGGGGGGTTGCTGAACAACTTGCATATATACACAGACTAGTTCTATCATTGCAAATACAAGAGTACTTAAGCAAATCAGGAAGGGAGATCTGGCACACTGACTATTTTAATTGAATTGTTTCCCAGCTCACCCAGGAGATCAAACCTCTTTTCTTTACTCAAATCTTTTTCTTTTGTGAAAGTGAAATGGGGCCATCTACCCCCTCACTACTACTTGTAACTACTTTTCCAATTCAAGAAGTTTGTAAATTATTTTCCATATGAAATGAATACACCCATCCTATGCAAATGCTTTCTTTAGACCAGCTTTCCATCTCTGTAGGATCCTCTTGTAAAATAAAGCTTTGCTGTCATATTCTAGCTTTGAACATACCAGTGTCTCCCGTTTATTTCAGTGGGAATTTTGTGCATGAATTCAAAGTCAGAATATGGCCCTATGTCTTCTGAGCATATGGCTCATTCTGATCCATTTAGGAAAAGAAAAATTATATACACAATACAATAGCTACCTAGTGTGGAATTTATTGGGTCCTTACTGGGCCCAAGGAACAATGATACAAAAACATAGAACATTAAACAGTGAAGGCAACCTAAAAGATAATATTTGTGAGTGACTGCTTTGAAATAAGATAAATCCTCATGCCCTGCCCATTACCATGGGAATCTGACTTCCAGCATGACTCTCCTAGTGTCTTTGAGATCAGTGTAATTTATTTTTTTCATTCAGTGTTTGGTGAAGGAGTGGTTTTGTTTACAACATGGGGTGTGGTGCTCTTTATATATTATAATGGTATATTATAGTATCACTGTGCATAACACAGTAATTCAGCATTTTCATCACCCTACCGTCAGGGTTTATAATCCAGATGCAGAAATTCCCACAGACCAGAATTTAACATTGAAGATTCTTTAAGGACAAAACAGAACAACAAAAACATTTTGGTTGTTTAAAATGTATTTTATATATGTAACAAGTATCAGTTTGGTTTATTTTATTTTTGCATTGGTATAGTTCACAATAAACTCACTGATTATTTTTAATTAAGGATGCGAGCTTAATTATGGATTTTTTAAAATTCATTGATCTATAACCCAGGCCTGCCCTGAGAACCACGTCAGCAGACCCTGAAATCAATGGGGCTCTGTGGGGAAAGGAAGTCTGCCAACACAATCCTCATTGCAAGATCAGAGCCCAAATTGTTAAATTAATTATAGCAGAATATCAGTTTTAGAATCTGTTCAAATCCCCATAAGGACAACCCATTAGTTGTAAAGCATGATTGGGGTAAATGTGCTTCACTTCAAAAAGGAAAATCTTGTGGCATTAACAGAATCAGCGTGGCAGGAACGGATGTAGTGTTCTTAAGAGGCAGTAGTACATGGAAGATGGGATGGTGTAAAGGATACAATAATAAAGGCACAGCAGATGGCAGTTCTGCTACCACAAATACCAATATGGCTCTCAGAAATCTAAAGGGTAAGAAGGAACTATACACAAAATAGGAAAACGGCAAAGATGAATAGGTGGGGAGGTATGTAATTTAGTGTTGCTGCAAGCAGAAAATATTACATCATGAAATACTACCAAATGGCAGCAAAAATAAGTTGTATAAATCAGGGGATAAAGAGAAGAAGGGACAGGGTAGTCGATAAGGACTCAGTTGTGAGTAGCTTAATTGTGGCCATGCAGGGGAGCAGGACGGACTGAAGCTGTCCCTCCTGCTTGCATGGCAATGTAAGAGATGACCATAGTTGCAGGCCCGGTGCTTGAGGGAGGAGTGTAGGTGCTATTCCTGGGTTACCTCCCCCTGAGAACAACTGGTATGTAATAGTTACCGATGTGACTACACCCTCTAAATGAGAGTAGTATATTCCTCGTCCCACCCAGCACAATGGGAGCTCCTGGTGGTCCCTGCTGGACAGTAAGCCTGTGTATCTTCCCGGACTCAGGGCTTTGCCTAAACAGCACAGTCTCGCCCTAAACAAGGAGGGGAAACAGAGGGTTCAGAGATACGTGAGTGTTTCAGCTCTCCTTCCCTCTGCCTGCAATCTTTACAAATACAAAGACCGGAAAGCACAGTGAGTTAATAGTTAATGAGGATCTGGGCAAGTCAGTGGTGAGGATTGATAAGAGGGAGGTAAAAGAACACCTAGACAAACTAAATATATACATAAATCAGCAGGGCCAGATGATGTTCAGTCAAGGGTTCTTAAAGAACTGTCAGAATAAATTGTGGAGCCACTAGCCATAATTTTGACAACTCATTAAGAACAGGTGATGTACCAGAGGACTGAAGAAGAGCAAATGTATTACCAATTAGGTGTAAACTGGCAGATTGGACCACCTGGTCCAACAGCAACTAAATGTCTTTCACTAAGAGTTTTTCTTCCAGAACTTTATTCTCAAGGTTTTGGCTGCAACAAAGAGAAACAACTAAAGGATTTTACATAAACAGAAAAACAAAAGCAGCCCAGTTGGGGCTTTAAATGCACTTTAGCTGCAAGGCATGGAGCTCTGTGTCCTCAGGCTCTCTCTGATTCTCAGGGAGCCTCTTTTGAACAATTCCCCCTGTTTTTCCTCTACATTTCTAAGTGTGTTTTGAGCCCAGTAGGATCCAGAGGCTCCAGCCAGGTCTGGGTCCCTTTGTATTGGCATTGTACAAGCTCATATTAAGAGCGAATCCGTACTTGGAAGAGCAAAATAAGGTACCAGGGCTGCACGGAGAACTGTGCCCGCACCATGAAAGAGCCCATTAAAATCAATGGGGACCTGTGCGGGCCCACAGGGGTCCACCTGTGCAGTTGTAAAGGCAGGATCAGGGCCTAAATTGAGAGAATGGAACAAGTCAGGATAAGTAAGTAATTAGTACAGAATGGAGGGCGTACATTATGTCTATTCTAGATCATTTTAAAATACATTTATGAATTTGGTGTAGAAGACAGTCATGGAATGATGATAGAATATATAAGTCAAGAAGTCATTTCTAGGCTTATCTTAATTGTATGATATGAAAATAAAAATCACTGTTTATTGTATATCCCACACTTAAACAAATATATACTCCAAAGATCCCCTGACAAATATGTCTCTCATTATCAGTGGCTGCCATAACATTCAATGCCAAAAAGCTAACTCTGTCTTTATTTTATACTCACATTGATGCAGAAAATATACGGAAAGAGCTTTCCTCTGTAAAAGTGCCAGTTGACGATAGGAGGGTAAAAAATGGGGAAGACTGTTGTCTACATACTTTTGGATGGGTAGTTAATGGTGCCAGTGGCAAAAAGCCATACAGCAAAGAGCCTGCATGGCTGAGCAGCTGATATTTGTAGTTAGGCCCTGTGCTTGCTCTTCCTTCTAATTCTGCAAGCAGTATTCACACTGAGTAACATCTGTTCATGTGAATAGGCCCATTGAGCTGAAGAACCACTCAGGAGACCAGAGAAAAGCCATGATACTGTATAAAAGTGACTCTCGGGTGGTCTGCATGGAAGTTGCTCAATGGGATTATCTGAGGGAGTCAGACCTACCCAGCATGAGAGAGGTTGGAAGAATCAGGTGCTTAGTTAATAAGAATATTTCAGAGATTTCCTGTGCATTGTGAATGTCCTTCACAATTGTCCTCCACTGATGTTTATTTGAAACGCTTGTGGGTGAAAAAATGGTTGTGAAAAATAAAAGGTTGCATTCCTAGATTCTTTCCTGCAACCAGACTGAATGACAGAGCCAAAGCAAGCAACACTTCATGAAAAGATGGCCATCAAAATAAAGTACAGAGTAAATTGTCCATTTGCATCACTATAGGATAAGAATACTGCTGAGTTAATAGGTCAACATCACACAAACATACGTGTGTGTGTGTGTGTGTGTGTGTGTGTGTGTGTGTGTGTGTGTGTGTGTGTGTGTGTGTGTGTGTGAGAGAGAGAGAGACAGATATTCTCTGAAAAGCACTATACATTAGTGTTCGTCAATATGGAGTGTGCCTTACTTCGATGTCTCTGAGAAATGGATTAACAGTGATCATTTTTTAAAATGTTACCTCCTTTTGTTGTTGTTTTTTTATATTTCAGTAGCACCCATGGTCCTTAATCAGGTGCCTGGGTATTGTACTAGCAAATAACACAAAGACAGCCCTGGGGTCACAAGCTACTTGGCGCATATCTTAAAATTGTTGATCAGTGACTTCCTGTGTGAAAAATGTGGTACTGGAAAATTCCAAGTGAATGCATATGAGCTGACACTTTTTTCAGTCCCATGAATCCAGAACAATCCAGACCCACAATGAATCTAATAGTCCTGTCACAGTTTACCTCCATTTGCCCATTTGCAAAAGTATCTTGACCAAAGTTACACAGTGCTTACACAGCAGTTACATGGCACAGCTGACCAGAACCCAGATCTCCTGACTTCCATTCTTGTGCTTTAACCACTAGACACTTCTCCCCTAATGTGAATCTGAGCCTTGCTGCCACTTATCTAGTATTTGCACATCTTGCTGAAAGAGGTGCAAGTCAATTGTAAGACTAAAGAAACATTGCTAAAGACATATTAGTAGAAAGCAGAAATTCTAAAAATACTCCAGAATCAGTGGACTATTTGAAAGAGAATTATACTCTCTAGGACATAATGGGAAACATATTTCCACTTAATTCACACACAGATTGCTGGAATACAGTTCTCATAAACAAAGTTTTAGAGGCCACCTTATTTTCACTTGTTTCCAAGAGTGGTACATTCCATGAAGTAATTTGTTTTTAAATCAAAATAAAACTAAAATGTGTTCAAATGTCCATTCCTTTCAGGGACTAGTTATTCCTCCATTCAGGAAGTGAAGATGCCAAACAAGTGGTGGGGATTAGACTGGCTCCCAAATGAAGACCGGCACTTATCACCAAGACTGTGTAGCAGGAGCTAATGCAATAGACATGTCATTTTAATAACAGTGTAATCTAATTTAAAACAAAAATAAATTTGACCATTTAAAAGATGGGGAAAATGTTTAAAAGAAAGTAATAAGTGATAGTGAATATAATTAATGTATATATGTGATATATACAGCAATAGATATTATTTTACCTACAAATATATTTATATATTATGCACAAACTATAAAAAGAACATTATTAAGACTGCCAAATCAAGAAGTCCAAAATAAGAAATGCCAGAATTAAGGTTGCTTGTGCAACCCTTCTTGTGCATATGCAGTCTTTAATTACATTACCACATGATATTTTTTCCGTAGGACGCCTGCCTCATTCAGTGCACAGGTCTATTTAGTTCCCATGGAACATGATGGATCCCAAAAGGGATCCATCCAGTAAACTGAAAGGGCCTCCCCTCTTCAGATGTGAAAGACCAGAAAAAACATAGAGATCAACTGATTCTAGGCGACAACAAATAAAAAAACAGAAACAGGAGTGAGGATCATAGGTTTACACTCAGGTTTCCAGAAGAGGACATTGAGCAGAGACCCCCGGAAAGTGCCCACTTCTCCTTGAAAGAGTCTAGGGAGCTAGGGGATGCTGCCCAGAGGTACTCTATCCAGAGATGTGATTGGACAAATGTACAAAATTGAGCCTCACAGTTATGGTTACAGGGAACCCCACCACCCAACCCTCCTCCTTCTTGATTGCTCTATGGCCAACCTTGTTCAATGCCAGGAGGTTGGCAAGGAGGTCCCACAACTTTCTGAGGCCACAGATATGGTGTGCATACATAAAAATATATGGACAACAGTGCAGCCAGAACCTCAACAAGAGGTTCGTGATGAGGCAGAATAGGGGCTGCAGCCTGGTGCATTATAAGTATGTATGCACCTGGGTCTCCTGGTGCTCTATATATATGCATGCACCACAAGAAAAACAAATATCAAGGGAGTCTGAAAGCCATTTCAACAGCATGTCCAAGCTCATGGACCTGTGAAGGAGTCGCCAACTTATGTCCCCAGTGGGCCATGGAATCAAGGTGGAATACAGGTTGGCAAACCTGGGCTCCTTACCTTCCAAAGGTGGCAACAGGTCCCACCATTTCATATCAGGGCAGGGCAGGAAATTAAGAATATGGAGCCCAAGCATGTATAGCTGTTCCCAGGATGCTTCCCAGAAGTGGACTGGCTAGATCTTACTAAGTCGGTTCAGATCGGAGGTCTGAAGAAGCCAGGGGAGCTCATGGGGCAGAGGCTCGGCACCAAGCTCTGGAGGGCCAGGGGGAAAGACAGATGGGAAACACCTGGTGCAGGACTCACTCGAGGAAAGTTCAACTGAGGAGAGCTGGCAGTATTTCAAAGGGACACTATTAAGGGCCCAAAAGCAAACTATTCCGCTGGGTAGGAAAGAGAGAAAATGTGGCAAAAGACCACCTTGGCTTAACCACGAGATCTTGCAAGATCTAAAAAATAAAAAGATGTCATATAAAAAATGGAAAGTAGGACAAATTACAAAGGATGAATATAGGCAAACAACACGGGAATGCAGGGGCAAGATTAGAAAGGCAAAGGCACAAAATGACCTCAAACTAGCTACAGAAATAAAGGGAAACAAGAAAACTTTTTATCAATACATTAGAAGCAAGAGGAAGACCAAGGACAGGGTAGGCCCACTACTCAGTGAGGAGGGAGAAACAGTAACAGGAAACTTGGAAATGGCAGAGATGCTTAATGACTTCTTTGTTTCGGTCTTCACCGAGAAGTCTGAGGGAATGCCTAACATAGTGAACGCAAATGGGAAGGGGGAAGGTTTAGAAGATAAAATAAAAAAAGAACAAGTTAAAAATCACTTAGATAAGTTAGATGCCTGCAAGTCACCAGGACCTGATGAAATGCATCCTAGAATACTCAAGGAGCTAATAGAGGAGGTATCTGAGCCTCTAGCTATTATCTTTGGTAAATCATGGGAGACAGGAGAGATTCCAGAAGACTGGAAAAGGGCAAATATAGTGCCCATCTATAAAAAGGGAAATAAAAACAACCCAGGAAACTACAGACCAGTTAGTTTAACTTCTGTGCCAGGGAAAATAATGGAGCAAGTAATTAAGGAAATCATCTGCAAACACTTGGAAGGTGGTAAGGTGATAGGGAATAACCAGCATGGATTTGTAAAGAACAAATCATGTCAAACCAATCTGATAGCTTTCTTTGATAGGATAACGAGTCTTGTGGATAAGGGAGAAGCGGTGGATGTGGTATACCTAGACTTTAGTAAAGCATTTGATACGGTCTCGCATGATATTCTTATCAATAAACTAGGGAAATACAACTTAGATGGGGCTACTATGCGGTGGGTGCACAACTGGCTGGATAACCGTACTCAGAGAGTAGTTATTAATGGTTCCCAATCCTGCTGGAAAGGTATAACGAGTGGGGTTCCGCAAGGGTCTGTTTTGGGACCGGCTCTGTTCAATATCTTCATCAATGACTTGGATATTGGCATAGAAAGTACGCTTATTAAGTTTGCAGATGATACCAAACTGGGAGGGATTGCAACTGCTTTGGAGGATAGGGTCATAATTCAAAATGATCTGGACAAATTGGAGAAATGGTCAGAGGTAAACAGGATGAAGTTTAATAAGGACAAATGCAAAGTGCTCCACTTAGGTAGGAACAATCAGTTTCACACATAGAGAATGGGAGGAGACTGTCTAGGAAGGAGTACGGCAGAAAGGGATTTAGGGGTTATAGTGGACCACAAGCTAAATATGAGTCAACAGTGTGATGCTGTTGCAAAAAAAGCAAACATCATTCTGGGCTGCATTAACAGGTATGTGGTGAGCAAGACACGAGAAGTCATTCTTCCGCTCTACTCTGCGCTGGTTAGGCCTCAACTGGAGTATTGTGTCCAGTTCTGGGCACCGCATTTCAAGAAAGATGTGGAGAAATTGGAGAGGGTCCAGAGAAGAGCAACAAGAATGATTAAGGGTCTAGAGAACATAACCTATGAAGGAAAGCTGAAGGAACTGGGTTTGTTTAGTTTGGAAAAGAGAAGACTGAAAGGGGACATGATAGCAGTCTTCAGGTATCTAAAAGGGTGTCATAAGGAGGAGGGAGAGAACTTGTTCATCTTAGCATCTGAGGATAGAACAAGAAGCAATGGGGTTAAACTGCAGCAAGGGAGGTTTAGGTTGGACATTAGGAAAAAGTTCCTAACTGTCAGGGTGGTTAAACACTGGAATAAACTGCCCAGGGAGCTTGTGGAATCTCCATCTCTGGAGATATTTAAGAGTAGGTTAGATAAATGTCTATCTGGGATGGTCTAGACAGTAATTGGTCCTGCCATGAGGGCAGGGGGCTGGACTCGATGACCTCTCGAGGTCCCTTCCAGCCCTAGAATCTATGAATCAATGAATCTATGAAAGTTATAGAGGAAGGGGGCAGGACCACCTTTACCTCCTAGAGCATGCGGTGGGGACAGGTGGGATGGGCAGCCCCATATGCTGAGCAAGCTGCCTGGGGTCCACCCAGTCTGCCAACAGTAGTTAAAGAGGTCTCCAACTTTTGTGACACCAGGTAGGACCAATCTCCAGGTCACTGAGGGGACCTCTGCCACCTGTGCTACAAGATGTAGATTGTGGAATTGGGGTTCAGCAAGGCAGTGTACCCCCTCGGCAGCCATAACAGTCCTATGGAGTTGGGCTACGGAGACCAACTTCCAGTTCCTGAGGAGGTCCTGGTAAAAGACTGGCTGCTCAGAGAGGTCTCAAGGGAGACCTTTTGGAAGGAGATAAAAGAGCTGGTGGACATATCAGAGCTCACCGATATGGTGTAGAAAGGTATGCCCTAACTGGCTCCATGTTGGACTACGACCACTATAAAGGAGCCACTGCAGGGCCTGAAGACAGAAAGTATGGACCTTGCTGAGAATGCGTATCAGACCCTGCCCTCCCTTAGTGCTTCCCCAGCCAAAGGAACTCCAGAACCTTTGTCTGGTGGTTTTCCAGGATACTGTAGGGTGTTGAACCAGTGCCAGACCATGGACAGGACCAGCTGCTTAACAACCAGTACCTCCCCCAAAGAGAAAGGAGCCGGAGAAGCTCCATCCATGCCCACAACTAGTCAGGATCCTGGCCTCAAAGGCAATCCAGTTTTCCAGTAGGCAGGGATCTGTGGCAAAAAGGTAAATAGCAAGTTAGAGCAGCAGACCTGTGCCCCCATTGGATGGTGTGGAGCGTGGGTGAGAGGTAGCTCACATACCACCCACCCCGAACAACCCCAGTTGACCCAGGCAGAGGAGGCCAAGTAGCTGGTTTGGCAGGCATGCATGTGCATCAGGTCTTCCAGGTCCTGGACCATGAGGAGCATGGTGTTGGCATACGCTGACAGTACCACCCTGAAGTCCGGGATGGTCCAAACACCAATCCTGTCAATCGCTTGTGTAAGAGACAAAGGAAGTGCTTAACAATGATTTCATATAACTGGCCAGACAGAGAGCACCCCGATGCACTCCTTGACCAAAGATCACAGGTTCAGTCAAGGCCCAGTTGAGCTTGACCATACAGTCTGCAAAGGCATACTGCACCTGGAGGAACCTCACAAAACAAGGACTGAAGCCAATGCCCACGTGGCTCCCATGAGATATCGAAGGACAGGAAGATGAGAGACAGATCATCCCTACATACCAGATGGAGAAGGTCCCAGATGAGATACATATTATCAAGGATAGTCCATTCCAGGACAGTGCAAGTCTGGTTAGAGTGGATAACAGCCACCAGCATGGACCTCAGCCGTACTGAGAGGGCTTTTGCTACAAACTTATAGTCCATACTGAGTAGAGATACTGTGTGCCAATGCCTCAGCTCACAGAGGTTGCCCTTCTGTGTCAGTAGAGCAAGCACTGCCTGCTTGCATAATGGGGAGCACCCAGCTCCCCAAGGACTCAGCCCAGAAGATGAAGTCCAGGATGAGGAGTCCCAGAATGCACAGAAGAACTCTACGGTCAGCATGTTGATGCCCGGAGATTTGTTGGTGGGCATCAGATGCAGGGATTCTGAGAACTCTGCCCCAGAGGGAGAGGGAAGAGAAGGCAACAAAAGGTGGGGGCAACAAAATAAGATAAGCACTCAGACTGGGGGCCATGGGGAAATGGTTGTCCCTGCCTGGATCAGCGGGTGTTGTCAGACCCAGGGCACTGATTTCCCCCAAGCTGTCTGGGAAGCTCCCCAGTCACAAAGTCCAACCCGCTGGTGACCAAGGAAGAAATCCCAACCTTAGTGCCGAGCAGTGGAGGGGACAGATGTTAAGGATGAGGGAACTGCATGAGCAACTTCTTCCACTACAAGCTCCTGAACTGTGTGTGGAGGGAGAACAACAGCAATAATGTTACCTGTTACCAAGGGTCATGGTGGATTCTCCATCACTGGCAATTTTTAAATCAAGATTGGATATTTTCCTAGTGGATACATGCCAGGAATTATTATGGGGAAGTTCTGTGGTCTGTGTTATACAGGAGGTCAGACTATGATCACAATGGTCCTTCTGGACTTGGAATCTATGAATCAGTCTCCTTGACAGCAAGTTCTAGTTTCACCCCTCCAGATTCCCAGTCCCAGATCTGCCCCACCTGATTCCCCAACTGATCTTGCTGTCTCCCCACCTTTGCTTCCAGATGCCCCCCTGTTCCCACTGGCTCCCTGTCCCAATCCCCTCCTCAGGCTCCTCATCTAGTGTGTATCCCTCCCCCCATGGACTATTGTCCAAGTCTCTTGTCTCAGCCAGTGCCACTTCTCTCTCCTCACCCTGACTCCTTATGGAACCTGTCTTCCCTCCCTACTGACCTCCCTGACACTGCCTGACGCTGTTCCAGACTCCTTGCCCAGTTTCCCCTGGCTCCTCCTCCAATCTGTCTTCTCATCTACTGGCTCCCAGTCTCTTTGTCCAGCTAAGCAGTAGTTCCCCACCCCTCATGAACTCCCAGTCCCAGTCATCTTGTCCAGCCAGCCTGGAGCCAGCCTGGGCAGGGTAAGAGAATACCAGATGAGTCAAATTGTTTGTTTTTCCTGGGTATTTCAGGAAGGGGAAGGGTTTTGTTTTGGTTTTTTCCTTATACTAACTATACATTGATGCTCAGTCAATTTTTTCCCCCTTTCTTTCCCACTGTTTATTTTTTTTGCATTTCTCACAGGCCAGACAATGCAATTGGACTAGTTGGTTTTACTTTTGTTTCTAGTCAATTTCATGGTCAGGTTCTCAGGCACTAGCAAAATGTTATAAAGTCTGGGCTGCAAACAAAGCAGAGGAAGGTATGTTGTTTGGGTTTTTTTAAATAATCCATTCAAATTAAAATAAAATACCTGAAATATTTATAGGTTTTTTGTAGGAGCTTGGGAATAGTTTTAAAATAAAAACAGAATTGAATAGTATACAAAGTCGTTTTTACTTGAATTTTTAAAAGCTTTTTTTAACTGAGTATTCCCAGAAATTACAAGAAGCTAATAACAGTCTGCTATATACTTTTATAGATATTTCATTTTTACCCATAAGTACTCAAATAAGGTTTTCAAGACCATTGATATTTTTAGCATTTTGTAACTCTAGTGACCATTATCAGATAAAAGGCCATGAGAAATGAGATATTATAAAACATAGCAAATGGCAGCTTTTACAATGATTAAATAAAGCTTTTATTCATGTAGGTTGATGACATAATTTACAGCATATTCAACCCAACTCCTAAAATGTGATTAACAAAAACTGATGTCATAGTTAAATATTCACTGGGCATATTTGTTCACAGTTTCTTAGTATTGTTTGCCTTTTCTTTCAGTACTGCAGGCTGAACTGCCCATATCCATCAACCAGCATTAGTTACCTTTCCCCTGAATGTGTTCTATTTATGGCAACGAGGATTAAAACTTTGCTAGATTTTTTTTATAACTCCAGTATCAAGTAACAAATATTTTATTTGTGTATTGAACAATCAAATGAAACTTTTAAGTGACTTCTTTTGTCATGGGAATATAAACTGGTACAAACTACCATGAGTAGGTTTTCATTTATTTTAGTAAAATAATTTTCATAGAATTTTAGAGTCACAGAAATTAGAGATGGAGAAGACCTATAGATACAGGACATATATCCCAGCTTTACTAGGGGAGTCCTGGTTTTTCATACTATCTCAGAATCTGTAGGGAAATGATCTTCTTTCAGGACTCCTGAAATGTCCCAGTTTTTCATTTTAATCACTCAAAATATTTGGGGTTTTTTTTAATTGCAAAATGTTTGTCCAAGATATATTTCTGCACCAATAAAGAATGTATTGTACCTTTTCATCACATACTAAGCATTTGTTTTTGCGCTACCTATTGTTTAAGGCCAAGTTTGTCGTAATTTGTCAAGCAACAGCACTGCAACACGTGTCCAATTAGTCTATGACTTCATCTTTCTCTTTGTACTCTCCAGTTCTGCAGTAAGAACTGTGCAGGGCAACACTTGCACCCATGCAGAGTTTCATTGACTTCAATGAGACTCTGCACGTACAAGGGTCCCCCACATGGATCCGATTACAGGATCATTGCCTTAGACTGTAAACTCTCCCTAATTCTATATCTGTGCACTGCCAACCAGAATGAGGCCTTGACTCTGACCGAGGCAGTATCAATACCTATTTGATGAATAATAATAATTAATAATAGACGTGTACAATAGATATAAGTTCATAGAACTTGAAATCTTATTATACCAGAGGAAATATCTATATTCTGAACTGTAGATGCCAATGAGATCTCTGGCTAAGGGCTGGTCTACACTAACCCCCCAATTTGAACTAAGATACGCAACTTCAGCTACGTGAATAACGTAGCTGAAGTCGAACTATCTTAGTTCGAATGAAAAGGTACTTACCCAGGGTCCACATGCGGCGCGCAGGCTCCCCCATCGACTCCGCCTACTCCGTTCGTGGAGCAGGATTACAAGCGTCGACGGGGGAGCACTTCCTGGTTTGATTTATCGCGTCTAGACAAGACGCGATAAATCGAACCCAGAAGATCGATTGGACTCCTCCGACGGGACGCGTGAGTATAGACGTACCCATAGACATATTGAAAGAAGTTTATACAATATTTTAATTATTACTGATAATTGGAAAAGATTAAACTTACCTCCACACAAGTTTTGTTGGAGCCTATTTTTTAATTCATTTCAGCACTAATTTTAATAGTCTCAAATGATTGTTTAAAAATATATCGTAAAGCCATCTCAAGAAAAATAATTCTGTTTCACTCATGTAGAATCTCAACATGCTCACTCCAGATGGTGTATCATATCGGGTCAGAAAATAATGAAGGAATCTGGCTTTAAAATTGAAGTAACAAGAAAAGATGAGTAACAAGGGATTACAAATTTGCAATAGCAATTTTTTATAAAACAACTCTTTGTTTCATTTTTTTGATATTGTTGGGTGTGTTTTTTGTGTGGATTTATTTGTATTTATTGCATTTCTGCCACACCTTCTTATAGTTATAAAAGATTGTTTTATGATGCAATGAAACGTGCTCCCGATCCCCAGAAAAAAATAATTTACAATAATTTGACCTTCACTTTCTAGTTTATTTATTAGAAATATGTAAGAAGCTTAATCCATGATCGGGATGGAAGAAGCTGTAGAATTTTAATTGCCAAGAGAAAGAAATAGTTTTTCAAAAAAAATGTTTCTGAAGAAATTCACTAAAAGCTCAAACTGGCCAACTGTACTGATGACAACATTTTCTTTGTCTTTAATTGTAATTTAGTGTTATTAAAGGTACTGGATTAACAGAATTCAACTTATCCATAGGGCAAATACAGTGTGGACAGAAGCAGTTCAAGCATTCCAACCCTGCCTCACCAATCTACTCTGCCATGGGTAAAAGCATAGCCTACTCCCCATGTTCAGTCACTTTTTGGCCTCTCTTGGGGCCTAATCCAGCTCCCATTGAAGTCACCAGTATGAATCAAGCCACTGATTTCCACCCAGGGTGCCAAACATAGTGGTGTTTTTTTGTAATGTAGAATGTCCTAAAGTTATGTCTGCACTTATGGCGGTGTGTAGATGACATACACTGCATACCCAGCTAGCATGGGTATAAATAGCTGTGTAGACAGTGACGCACTGCTTAGGTGAGTAGAGTGCCCTACATGCCTGCACCAAAGGATCTATACCCTAGATAGCTCCCTGCAGGCCCAAGCAGTGCCTCCTTCCATGTCTACACTGGTGTAGTGTCCCGCTGCCTTCCACCTGCCAGAACCGTTCTTCATCTCAGTGAATAGCTCCTGCAATGAAGAAAGGGTCCAGCACCAGGGAAAGGCTATGGCACCTCCTCCATGTGGGAACCATTCCCCACTGCCTTAGGCTCCTCGGCATTGGGACACTGTGCAGCTATGTGTCCCCACTCTCCGCAGGCATAACATCTGTATGGAACCCTAGGCGTTCCCCGGTCTCTTGGTTTGGGCAGTCTAACCTCACGATCTTCTTCCCCCTCAGTGCTGTGACTCTTTATGGCCTCTGGTGGGCCTTCAGCCCCTCTCTTTTTCCACCTGGGCTCTCCTGGTGGCCCAGTCACTTGAGCTCTTGGGTTTGGTGCTGCTAGTTTAACTCGGAGTTCCGCTTCCTTAACTGGTCGAGTCAGCTCCCTTTCCGTCCTTCGCCTCTCTACCAGTGCAACAAACTCATCATAGGTGGAGGGTTCATTCTGGCTTACCCATCTGCGAAGGTCTGGCGGTAGTCCCCTCATGTATCGGTCAATGACCAGAACCTCTAGTATCTCTTCTGGACCCCGGGACTCAGTTCGCAACCACTTTCTTGCGAGATGGATGAGGTCATACAATTGGGACCGCGGGGTTTTGTCTTCCTGGTACCTCCACTCATGATACCGCTGGGCCCACACTGCGGTCGTTACCCCAGATCTGGCCAGGATCTCTGCTTTCAGCTGTGGGTAGTCTGCTGCAGCCTCTTCAGGCAGATCATAGTAGGCCTTCTGAACCTCCCCGCACAGGAATGGGGCGAGGATGCCAGACCACTGATCTCGAGGCCAGGCCTCCCATAGGGCTTTCCTCTCAAAGGCCAGGAGATATGCCTCTATGTCATCCTTCCCCATCATTTTCTGCAGGCAATTGCTGGCCCATATCTTCCGCGTCCCATCATGGCCATGGTTCATCTCCGTAAGGGCCTTCACTTGTACAACATAGTACGGTCTTCAGCGGCCTGGTCCATCAACAGGTGATTGGTCTCCTGCTGCAGCCGCACTGCCTCCTGTTGTGCAGCTGCCTGGACACGGGTAGCCTCCTGCTGGGCAGCTGTGGCTTGTATCAGTGCCCGTACTACATCTTCCATTGTGGTGGGGAAAAAAATAAACCCGCTCCCTTTTTTTTGTTTGTTTTTTTTTGTTTGTTTTTTTATTTTGTTTTGTTTTTTAAACACCCTTCTTCTTCCGCCACGCTGTGCACACCATGATCCCACTCCTGACACCAGTTGCGACAAAGTTCCTCCTCTACCTTGGTGAGTCCTGCGCTTATTGGCGGATTTTGATCGCCTCAGAGATCTTCCCCTCTGGTAGAACCCACAGTCAAATTCCTCCTGTGTCTGATCAGGAGTTGGGAGGTTTGAGGGGAACCCAGGCCCGCCCTCTACTCTGGGTTCCAGACCAGGGCCCTGTAGATTGCAGTTGTGTATAGGGTTTCCTGTAACAGCTGCGTGACAGCTACAACTCCCTGGGCTACCTCCCCACGGCCTCCGCCCAACACCTTCTTTATGCTTACTGCAGGACCTTCCTCCTGGTAGTCTGCTGATGCTTGTACTCCTCAGTCCTTCAACTCTTCTCCCTCTCAACTCCTTGTGTGCCTCTTGCTCCCAGCTTCTCGCACGCCACACCACAAACTAAAGTGAGCTCCTTTTTAAACCCAGGTGCCCTGATTAGCCTGCCTGTCTTAATTGATTCTAGCAGGTTCTTCTTAATTGGCTCCAGGTGTCCTAATTAGCCTGCCTGCCTTAAATTGGTTCCAGAAAGTTCCTGCTTGTTCTAGTGCAGCCCCTGCTCTGGTCACTCAGGGAAACAGAAAACTATTAATCCAATGGCCAGTATATTTGCCTTCTATGAGATTTCTGTATCCCACTTGTCTGGGTCTGTCACACACCATATAACCATTGAGAGTTTTGCCTGAGTAAGGAGTGCAGGATTGCGACCCTTGTCACTACTGATGGAGGAACATATCATGCTTCCAATGAACTCAATGAGACTTTCTCATTGATTTTCAGCAGGAGTAGAAAAAGATCCTTGGACTGGATTCAGATGAGCAATCCAGAAGAGAAAAGCTCTGCATTTTATAGCAATTCTTAGAGCCATCCAGTCCTCTCTTTTTCAGTCATTTTATCCATCTACAGTTTTGCCAAATCCAATGATTTTTTTTAAAGTCTTTGTATAGTTCATGTTTTTCTTAGTCCCATCTGCTGGAATTACGAGATTGCATGAGAATCTCATCTTTCTTTTTTCTTTTTAAAAAAAATACGTTTCTAGCCCTTGTAGTTGGGGGGAAAAGCTCGAAAACATAAAATGAGCTCACCCTAAAGGTGGCTGAGAAACAAGAAGGCAAAGAAAAAGACCCCCAAAGGTCTTTTCAAAAATATTTTTTCAAAAATAGCATAATTTTTAAGATGGTCTCATGATTTTGGGGGACTTGACTTTTTATTTTTTTTAATTCTTGAAGTTGACAATAGTGCATTTACTTTAAATTTTATCACCATGCACTGAATGAGGCAGGGATTGTGTGGAAAAAATAGAGTGTGGTTAAGCAATTAAATACTGTATCCCAATGCATACACATGACAGGGCTGTATTAAGTTTGCACAGGTCCTTCCCACACCAATGTTGGTACTCAAGGTGGAGAAACAAGTCTGTTCCATTCCTCCCTGTTATTTGCTGCTGCTTCCATCTGCTCTGTGGTGTTGGGATCAATTGTTTTGCCCTCCCTACCTAGGGTTCTTTTTGAGGTTTCTCTTGGGTGCTCTCATTTCCTCACACCATATGGTTTCCGTGTGATGGCTTCATGTGGGACTCTGTGTGTTGGCATCTGCAGTATATACACCAAATATATACAGAGCGTCTTTCTGATTCTGGTGGAGATGAGCTGCTTGTTGGTGATTTCTTAGCTTTCTTCACTGGTGACGCCCAGAATCTTTCATAGGCATTTATTTTTGAAGGTGTATAGTTTTCTTTCTAACATTTTGGTAGATCTCCAGCTTTCACAGTGGTATGTTAACACTGAGATCCTGTTAGAGCTGAACATTCTCAGTTTTGTTCCAGTGTTGTATATCTTTGACTTACCTACCTTGCTGAGTTTAGTGAACAGTGTGGATGCCGTTCCTAGCCTTGATGTCATGTCCTTCATGAGGTCTCCTATGACTAGTCTGGTGTGGCTCAGGTAGAGTTCTGCTTTCTTGATGATTTTGCTTTCTAATGTGATGTTGCTGCTTTAATTCTGGACCTTCTGAGTACTTGTTCTTTAGGTTGTAAAAAGTCATTGCTGACTTTTTTTTGTATGTAATGTCTTAGATTTTCTTAAAAAGAGAAAACAAATTACTTTATGTGCAATTGTAATTGTAGAATAGTAGGGCTGGAGAAGTCATCACGTCCAGCCCCCTGCGCTGGGGCAGGACCACATAAACCTAAACCATCCCTGACAGGTGTTTGTTCAACCTGTTCTTAAAAACCTCCAGTAAGGGGGGTGGGGCTCATACACATCAACAACCTCCCTTGTATGTTGATAGGGTGTCACCTAGGTTGATAGGTTACATACACATAAGCTTAGATAAGATAGTTCCAGAGTTCTGTTTCTTGCATAAACTCTTATTGAGTAGAATGCCTTATTCAGTAATAAAGAGACAAGGTGGGTGAGGTTATATCTTTTATATCAGCAATAGTCAGGAGAAGTGAGACTTCAACTCATGGCCTCCTAGATCCAAGCAGCAGCAAGAATAGTGGGGAAGATTCATCTTGTCTGTGTACTATGTTTGTGAGACAAGGTGGGTGAGATAATATCTTGTATTGGACCAATTTTGTGCTGGTAAGAGAGACAAGCATTGAAGCTTACACAGAGCTCTTTTTCAGGTCTGTGTAAGGTCAAAAGCTTGGCTCTCTCACCACCAGAATTTGGTCCAGAAAGATGTGACCTCACCAATCTTGTTTCTGTAATATCCTGGGACCAACATGACTAAAACATCACTGCATACTATATTTGTGTGTGGTATAGGACCTGTAGGATGCATCGCGGTGACCCCAATATTCTACTGCTAAATTTCAAGGTCCTGCTGCAAACTGGCATGAAAGTTCTTTTTTTAAAAAGTCTGAAGAATTTTTTAAGGGAAGGTATTATAAAATCTAAATATAGAGGTTGCAGCTGCTCTTTTGGTTAAAAAAAATTAGACTCGTTCAGAAAACCAACATTTTTCCTGTGAGAAATTTCAGACAAAAAATAAGAACATAAGAATGGCCCTACTGGGTCGGACCATCTAGCTCAGTAATCCTGTCTTCCGACAGTGGCCAGTGCCAGGTGCCCCAGAGGGAATGAACAGAACAGGTAATCATCGAGTGATCCATCCCCTGTCGTTCATTACCAGCTTCTGGCAAACAGAGGCCAGGGACACCATTCCTGCCCATCCTGGCTAATAGCCATTGATGGACCTATCCTCCATGAATTTATCTCGTTCTTTTTTGAACCCTGTTATGGTCTTGGCCTTCACTAAATTCTCTGGCAATCACTGAGATTTTTTCCATTGGAAGTTTTAAACTGATTAGAAATGATGTTTTAGGTAAAAATTAAATGATAGGTTTAGCTCATTTTGAAATGTGGTAAAAGCAAAATTTCATAATTCTATCACCATTTTTCTATGCAAAAATTAAAATATGGTTTCAAAGGAAAATGTAAATTCCAATGAAAAAAATTGATTTGATGACAATTTTTTGCATAGAAAATAAAAATAAATAAATAAATGAAAAGATGAATGACTCTTTCTATAGAGAGTCATTCATTTTTTTATTATTTTATTTTCTATGCAAAAAAATTCATCTTCCCAACAGTGCAATAAACATTATACAAATGTTACATTTGTAATGCTAATATTCCTGTGAAAAAAGAGTTTGTTCTTCATCATCACTCTAAGAGTCAGTAATGGAAGGACTGCAACCTGCCTATAGCCATTACAGAGCCAGATGTACAATATAAATACTCTAGTGGGTATTGGTGAGCTAGGAACACAGGAGGTAATCTGATGCATACAGATGCTGGCAGTCAAGATTACTCAAACTGTACTGAAATTTCCTTTGCACCTGGCACTGGAGGTGTTAGCCATGCCAGTTCAGTCCCCCAACACAGATGTTCTTGTTGTACCACTTTGTATGTATAGCATTTAGGTTTCTGTTTAGCTTGGCATAGTACACATAAATACTGTAATCCAAAGACCACCCATTTATTAGTGCACCTGCATCTTCCACTTTCTTTAATTCTTTTTAATGTTTTGCAACCCTCTTACGTTGCTGAGCCTACTACAGGCAAACAGGCTATAGGAACAAAAGGTAAAAATATTAATCTAATTTTACTGTGCATGGCTTACCATGTCAAAATAAATGGTATATTTTAAAAATTATCACTACCTTAGCAGCTGATATGCCCAGCAGAATGTCCCATTGTCCTCTACCCAAAGCCTCAGGTTCTCACGTATCCCCAGAAGCCCTAACAAATACATTTGCAATAAAAGGCAATATATATCCTATATATAGACTTAGGCCTACAATGTAGGCCTTAATACCTAGAGAAAAATAGAAAAGGAATGCAAACAAAAGCAAGCTAATAAAAAGAACTGACTGTTGTCTTATAAAATACAAATTCCTTCTGAAGACCCACCCATATCACGATGCCTACAAGTAACTATAATGGCATGAACATAGGTTAATTTCAGTTGAGATGTAAAATGCCTAATCTGACAGTTTAAAGGGGCCTTTAAATTGGTGTAAATTACATTTGTACTAGCTTTAAGGCACCTGTATATTGCCAAGGTAGTGTAAAGCAGACTTAGTGTAAATGAAAATTAGGCCCAAAATGTGCAGACAATCTCAAATTACCCTACAACCCGACCATTATAGCTAATAGCAAATATCAGAGTTGAGGTGGGTTTTCAGGTGGGATTTGTATTTTATTAATTTGAAATATCCTTTATTTTCATGACTTTTCTTTGTACATATAACACACACAAATAAAATGCATATATATTTGTAACATTAAAAAAGACCTGACTACCTATGGGTTCGTTGTTCCCTTTCCCCTACTCTCCATGTCTCTGTTTGTATATTTCTCTGGCAATGCAAAGGGACATTAAATTTGGTGTCAATTATATTATACAGAAAAAATATATATTTACTTCAAGGCCCCTTCACACCATCCGAATGGTGTATTGTGTATTGAAGTCTTAATGTAAATAAGAACCAGGCCCTTAGTCTTTTGAGGGCCCCGTCTTGCATCAGCATCCACTGGTGTGGACCCTTGTGCCCATGCCAAATCTCACTGAAGACAAAGTTGGTGGGAACCCACATGGGCATAGCAGTCAATGCCAATGGATACCCATGTAGGTTCAGGGCCTTAGAATGTGAATTCTTTGGGGCAAGGGCTGTGCCTTCATCTGTTTTGTTTGTAAAGTTTCCTTTGGTGTTTGGAATGAAATGGTTGTTTTTTGTATTTGGATTTGTTAATAGTATCCAGAACACTGGGCACTGGAAAGAACTTTAAATGGCCTATCTGCTAAGCCAGCTCCAGCTGATGGTGTTTCTTTTGGTCCTTGGGAAGGAGAAATCTGGAACCTTAACCTGATTGTGGTTATACTGATAGATATTTTAGTTGTTGTTATTTTCCGTTGGCTGATGTGAATACTTCTCTATCATAAGGTAGCTTTATGTCAGTAATTAAAACTGTAAATATTGAATAGGTTATAAAGAAGTTAATTTTTCCTTTCTCTGTGAACCTTTAAAGATGGTTCTTTAGCTTCTTGCCAAATAAAACATGTTTGGACAGATGTTTAGTATTCATTCCAAAGGCACTATCTCTTTGGTTCTAAATTCAGTGACAAAGAAAGGAGGTTCCTGCACATATCCGAATTCTGGAAAATTAATATAATCATACTTCAAAGTACTCTAGTTTTCTCTAATTATGTTTATATCCATCTCTGGGCCTCTGATTTGTTGCAGATATCTCTGATGTTAATACGTTAGTGATCTCTTTCAAGGTATTCAGTTTATAAATTAATGGGAATAGCGGCTATGTTGCAATAGGCCTAGACAACAAAAGAAACCCAAAGCACAATAGTAAATAATCAGTATGGAACAAATTAAAGGTTAAAGTCTGCTGCCACTTCCTGGGTGTGCTAGGTGGGAAGAATGTGTGGGAAATCTGTCTTTCGGGCTAGTCTACTCAGGGCTTGATTCTGAGAGGTACTGGGATTCCTCACCATTGAAGCCAGTGGGAAGTGAAGGTGCTCATCACTTTGCAAGGTCTATCCCCTGTACAGGAGCCAAGCAGAATGGTGACCAGAGTGCTCTTTTGAGTGTTAGGTAATAGATCAGACTGAACTTGCCTGGTGGCTGTTCTTGGCCGCAAGAGGGCATGGACAGATTTTTTTCCCCTTAAATATCTTAACATGGATGTTTCACACTGCTGGAAATGGCTAAAAGTTCTGGATTCGGGAATATGTCATTTGCTTCTTGCTTCCAAAACTTTTTGAAATGCTAAGTGCATGTTATATATGGCTTTCTCACTTGCAATGCAAGTGGATTTTCTACCAGAAAGTGCCTCAGAAATTGAGATTCAGAGCTCCAAACATCACAGAGTGCAAGTGCAGCAGGGGGCACACATAGGAATGTGTCTCACCAAAGAGCTGTGCACCAGAGACATGGGGATCCTGGTTCTCTGGGGTTCTGTGCTGTGCATCTGCTCCAGTGAAATCAATGGGAGTTTTGCCATTGATTTCAGTAGGGCCAGAATTTCACCCCATGTACAAAACTATAAAATCTTTCCTCTGAGAAGAAGATGCAGCAATAACTTCACTAGTACATTTTTTGGAAGGGAGACATTTTTCCCCTTCTTAGTATATAGTAGTCTTAGAAATGTACAAATCAAAGCTGGTTTACATTGATCAAACGTCTACTGTTCCGTCAATATTACTGTATCTTTCCTTTCTGGGCAGTGGCATTTTTATAGGCTAATCAAATATCCAATATTACTTGGAGCCATTTGAATGCCAGAATTACATGGAAAGTAATCTGAGAATTAGATCTATTTTTGTTAGTTGAAATTATCTTGACTTGTTCGTATCGTACCTGATGCCCAGTAAGTTGATAGCCCCAGTACAAATGGAAGGATATCCGGTTTGAAGTTCTTAAATATCTGTTAAAAGTAGTGAGCAGTCCAAGCACATTAAAATTCCATGTTCCCCCTACAAGTGTTTGCTGCAGATGACCCCCACTGATCTTAAATATATTTCTGTATCTGTAACTGAATAGAGGTTTTCCGTACAGCATGTTCTAATGGTACTCTGGCCTTTAGCCAACAAGGCACTGAATAAGGCTATTTTTAAAATACAGAAACTGGGAACAGCTGCAGCAATCAAATTTGATAAAAACAGAGAGGAACTTTGCTTTTTTTACAGTTTGTCCAAGTTTAGACTCCTTTCATAGAATGGCTTTTGTTCTGTTGGATGAAGGGGATAGAAATTCTTTTAAACAAATAACTTTTTAAAGTATACAGATTAAAATAATAGGGTGAGCTGGGGGGGGGGACACGTTGTTTATTTTTGTTTTTTGCTGCACTGATATGTTCAATGCCATTGTACCTCAAACTATTTGAAGAATAAATCTCTAAAAAGACTGCACTTTTTCTGCCAAGCTTTACCATGAAAGTCTTTTCCATAATGATCTCCCGAAGCAGAAGATGGCATCTCTTGTTTCAAAATATTAGAAATGTGAATGCTGGTATTTGTTCTCAATGTCCTATTTGCAGTGACTGAGGATGGGAGTGATTTAATTTGAATCCACCATTTTTTTTCTTCTTTAATATTAATCAAGAACTTATCTGTTAAGAAAAAAAAAGGTTCACTTAAGAAAAAAATGTTATAAAGACCTTTTTGTGCACATTAAAATGATTCACAAAATATTTAATTATAAGGTTGTATTCTTCCTTCTTTCACCACCTAGTTCTTAGGAAATCTGTCACACTGCCTGATTGATAAGAGTCAGGAAGTGATTATGTACAGAAAGCCCAATATACAAGTGTAGGCTGATCTGTTACATGATTTTATCTGAGGAATGAATCTCTGTGTTAAACTGATGCAAGACAAAAAATATTGAGTGGAATCCTGGGCTCACTGAAGTAAATGGAAGTTTTGCCATTAACTTCAGTGGCGCCAGGATTTCACTCATTACGTTCCCTTTAAGTATATACAAATTACATTAATTTTAAAATCCTATCCCAATAAAACTATTTTTAGGTCAGCACCCGTTCACAATGGTAAGTCAAAAATATATTATTTCTCTTTGCCTCTTCTCTTGGTTTCTCTTGAGGTGTTTGTTTGTGTGTGTGTGTGTGTGTCTGCGTGTGTGTATAAACATTTGTAGACTAGTATGAGGCTCTCACAAGGAATATATATATATACATATATATATATGATTGTATGCAAAATCTTGGGCAAAAAATGGGTTTACGACCCATATCTTCATGAAATAAAAAGGACATCCCCAGGACTGGATACCTAGAGTGTGCACCTGAGTCTTTGTGTGTATTAAAGACATTCATACTAATTCAGTAATTCACAGGATAGTCAGAACTGTGTCAGATTCTGCAGATATGCATGTTGTGTAACATTGCTGTCATGAGTAGTCCCATGAAGTCAATATTGAGAGAAATATTGTCAATATTGTCTTGTTAAAGCACTGGATTAGAATTCTGGAGAACTGGATTCAATTCCTGGCTGTGAGCTTGGTCAAGTCATTTAGGCCCTGATCCTGTATCGAGCTTAATTTTGTACAGGGCAAATAACCTCGTAGACTGTGGTGGGACAACTCATGGTATGTAAAGTTAAGTATATGTATAAATCTTTTGCAGGATCAGGGCCTTGATCTGTCTGTGTGTCAGTTGTCCTTCTATAAAGTTGGAATAATAAAATATTTCCTTTTCCCAACTCTTTGTCTCTCTTGTCTGTTTAGATTATGAACTCCTGAAGGCATGGGCTGTCTCTATGTGTCTGTACAAGCACTAGAATAACTAGGCCCTCATCTAAATAGGGCCTGTAGGTGCAACTGTACTATAAATAATTATAAATGCTGTGGTATATCTGTCTACTAGCTGCTGTTGGCTTCTTATTTAAAATCAGAAAGCATAGCTTACGATGATTTTGGTGATTTATTTTAACATGCACCAAGTAATCCAGTAACTGATCATCTTAAATTATACATACACTGTGACATCAAACATATCTTTAGCACTTTATACAACATATCTTTAGCATTTTCCTGTCTCTGTGTATGAAAGTGTCCCCACATTCCTGCATAATGGAAAATTGTACTTTTAATACGTGCACTGTTCTGAGCAGATAGTAAAGACTCATGTCATGCGGAGAGTTGAACTCAGCAGGTTTTCAAGGATCTCTGGCAAGTCACCAGTTTTCAACTTCTTATTCTATATTTTAACTTTGGAACCAACAAATATCCAGCATGATGATTACCAGGGTTTAATTAAATTTAGTCAGCCCCGTAGTCCCTTCTTTCCAAAGACAAACTGCCTCCAGAGACAGATTTACCACTGACCAACAGTGTTTTTATGCAAATGTGCCTGAGTAAGTGCAGTAACCCCAAATATAATAGAGTCTTTCAATCTCTTGCCAGGACTGCAATATTTATATATTATGAAGATAAATTGGATATCAAAAACAGTTCCATTACAGAGGGAAAGTTCTCTATGTAAATCACTTTTTCTAATCACACTGTGTACCTCCCCACCCCCTATCCCAGTTTGCTTTCCTTGCTTTAAATGCATAGATGAATTCCAAATGTATTATTCTATTGTATATTCACTTAGAATATTGAAATATTTAGTTAAGGGATAAACTTCTTGTTAAATAGTGTTAAGGTCTTCAGGAATGTATCTTCTGGGGCTGAGAAGTACCATAAAAAGCTCATATTCACATATGTCATTTTGTCTATCACTAGAGCAGATTTTTATTTGGGCTTCTTTCCCCACTCCCCCTTCCCCCACCTGATCATAAGAAGTGGGCTGGCAATCTCCCTAGTGACTTTATTCCCGCACCCAAAATCTGAAATGAGTGCAAGGGGTCAGAAGTCCCTCTGCATACTATTCAGAATCCGCTGACATCAGCACTCCCTCATGAGAGCTGGCTTTGTTTCCTGATGGTGCTAATATGAGGAGACACGTGAAGTAGTTTGGTTTATGGAAGAGGGCAGGAGAGGCATGGTGCTATGAAAACATTCCCACACAGACTACCGGCTCATTGATATAGAAAACAAGTGGGAACCTTCAGTTCTTCCACAAAGCTTAAAGTAGAACAAACTGACTCAAGAACCCAAAGGCAGCAGTTAAAAAACACTCTTCTCACACACTGATGCTGAAGTACTCTCTAGGCCAGATTTGCTATAAGAGTTCAGCTCCCATTTAAGCACCTAAATGAAGTAGCCAGAATTGCAAAAGTTCTCAGTGCCTGGCACTTCTCAATGAACTCAATGGGAGTTTTGGGTGCTGAACTCTTTTGAAAACCTGATCTTCAATCTCATAGCATTGATTAAAACCTGCTATTGTAAATGAAGGATGCATCTAGAGTGAAAAAAATGTTGTGTTAATATATTTGGCATTTCTGATTGTCATTTTTGCAGTTACAAAATACATATAATGCAGCAGCAATACAATATACCTGAAAATATTTGTTGTATTATTTATTTGAATGCTATCAGCATGCATGCAGCAGTACATAACTTAAAGGTTAATGTGGCCACTGTCCCAAAAAGATTACACTCTAAATTAGATTAACATTACAGTTCACACACATAATATAGCAAATAGCCACGTTATAATCTATCTCAAAATGATGGAGGGTTTTTTTGTTTGATTGTTAAAGAGCAAACATTTATTTTTTTGGAGTAACATTCAGAATCTTTGCGGAAGTACAGCATGCAGTATTTTAAGACCTCAAAATGTGTCTCTTTAAAGGGAAATTATGCCCCCTGTTGGCCTTGTTGTGGCTACCACCTTTGCTTTGACAAAGCACAACTTTAATGGTCATGCATTGTCAGCAAGTCAACATGTGACATGCTTTTCGCTTCTCATGGAGGCCCCATAAATGCCATGAAATGGTTCAACCACCCATTGGCATCCATAGGCGCCGAATCCGTGCGTGCTCTGGGGCTGGAGCACCCACGGGGAAAAATTGGTGGGTATTGAGCACCCACCGGCAGCTCCCCGCCAGCCCCGCATCCAGCTGCTCACCTCCTCCTCGGCTTCCCCAGGCAGGTGCCGCGGCAGCCAGAGGCTGAGCGGCTTTTTCGCCACTCAGGCAGGCTCCTCCCTCTGGCTCTGGCTGATCAGCGGCGGCACGTGGGGGGTGGGGGAAAGAGCAGGGGTGGGGAGGGGGATTCAGCATGCCCAGGGCCAGGGGAGGAGGTGGGGTTAGGGGTGCGAGCCAAGCCCTCTGCCTCCGCCTCTTTTCCATACCCCTCCCTCCCCCACCCGACCAGCTGGAGAGGGAGCCATGAAAAGCAACGGGCTGCCGCTTTGCGTCTGGTTCAGGCTGAGCCTCCGAGAGGCAGAGTCTGAGGTGAGCTGGGTGCGGCAGGGGGAGGGGGGCTGGCGGGGAGCTGCCGGTGGGTGCTCGTGCCCCTGGCCCTGGCCCCGCCTCCTCCCCTGGCCCCGGGCGCACTGCATTCCTCCCCCCGACCCCGCCCACTTGCATGCCCGGGGGGGGAGATGCAGCATGTCCAGAGGAAGAGACGGGGGCGGGGATTTGGGGAAGGGGCAGGGCTGGGGGTGGAGTTGGGGCGGGGCAGGGGCACAAGCACCCACCAGCGCTGACGAAAGTCGGTGCCTATGCAACCACCTCACTTGGTATAAGCAATTTCTACAGGTGTTCTTTTCATGGATGGTATTCTAATGACAATATCAATATTTTTATATATCAAACCACAAGTTTCTCAATTAGTGTCATCCATTCATTGACATTTGGACCTTTTGTCCTCAAAGGGAGTATCCCATATCCATGTAACATCCTTCAGATCTGGGGCCAAATCCTTCACTCCCTTTTCAGTTCTTTCTCAAGCTAAGCTGTCATCAGAGTCAATTTACCTGAATTATATTGAAATGCATGTAACCATACAGCTCCCTACTGGTCAAATGTATGAGGCAGGGTCAAGAGCATAAATTAAGCCTTCCAAAATCAATTATATGATATGTTCACTAAGCTGGCTTTAGCGCTGATTGTTTCTGAAGGTAGACTATGACTTTTTAAGCTTACTGTTAAAAATTCTCATGTTTGGCCTAAGCTCACTATCACAAATGTGAAGGTTTTGAAGAGGCCTCACTTTCGGTAGGGTAGAAGTGTATTGTGGGATTTTAACTTACTGTATATGCATTTGAATTGTTCTCATCTCTTCAAATGTTTAACATACCACAGTGTTTGGAGCTATGCAGTGTGGATCAAAGGGCAGGAATTGGCCTTTAGTTACCTGCTGTCACTTGGCACTACGTTTACAGCAACTGAAAAGTGACGCATCAAATTTAAGTCAGTGAAAATATCTCTATACTGAATCCTTGCGTATGTTGCATGAGCTGTCAGTAATAAAAATCTGCTCTTAATTATTCTTCCATTTAACTTTTTTTCTGCGTGGATGAGAATTTAATGTTTGCTTTGGCCAGAAACGTTTTAACAATTTAATAGTCTATAAAATTCTGTATGCTTTTACAATCGAAGAAGTTTGGCAAATAAGACTTTTCTTTTTTAAAAACTGTATGGAATTGAGAAAAATATAATATGTTTATGCTTAGAGTTCAAGTTGAAAATACGTATGAGTAACTTCAGGGAAAATGTCTTTAAAAAAATGTTGTCCTTTTAACACATCAATTGATAGACAGCCAGAAATATAAAGTTATGTTTACACTTTTTTTAAAGAATGGAAAATATTGAAATGCAGAGTTAGGAGCTGTCAAAGAACCTACATTCTTGTCCATTTTCCTTCCGAATGTTTTTTTTCTTTCATAATAGTCTGGAACTGTGTTCATTTTTGTTTAGTTTCCATTGTATGACACTGACTTCTCTCTCTCATTTTAGCATTGAGAAAAAGAAAATAGCAAGGAAATAAAGAAAGGGAGGAAAATAAGAATGAGGGTGGTGGACCAAAGCAAATTCTCTGGGTGTTAACAGAGTAGTTAGGTCCACACCCCAACTATACTCCAACTCTTTATTAAATTTCTTCTTTAATACATACATTTCAATTAACTACTGTGATGGGGCAAGGCCAGAGGGCTATACTGTGTATAAAGTGGTAAGGAACCAGTATGTTAGCCCCAGGCTAAACAAATCCCTGATACCTTATGGCAGTTGCTCCAGGTTAATCAAGACACCTGGGGCCAATTAAGAACTTTCCAGAAGGCAGGGAGGTTAATTGAGACACCTGCAGCCAATCAGGGGCTGGTTGAAACTAGTTAAAAGCCTCCCAGTGAGTCAGTGAGGGGCGCATGTCAGGAGCTGTGGAAGGAGGTTGCGTGTGAGGAGCTGGGAGCAAGAGGCACTAGGAGCTGAGAGTAAGAGGGCGTACTGCTGGAAGATCCTGTGGTGAGGATAAAGAAGGTGTTGGGAGGAGTCCATGGGGAAGTAGCCCAGGGAGTTGTAGCTGTTGTGCAGTTGTTCCAGGAGGCACTCTAAACAGCTGCAAGCCACAGGGCCCTGGGCTGGAACCCGGAGTAGAGGGCGGGCCTGGGTTCCCCCCAAAACTCCCAACTCCTGATCAGACACAGGAGGAGGTAACCTGGACTGTGGATTCTACTAGAGGGGAAGATCTCTGAGGCAAGCAGAATCCTCCAATAAGCGCAGGACCCACCGAGGTAGAGGAGGAACTTTGTCACAACTGGTGTCAGGAGTGGGATTTGGTGTGCACAGCGCGGCGGAAGAAGGAAGGTGTTTTGTTTTGTTTTTTTAAAAGGGAGCGGGTTTGTTTATTTATTTATTTTTCACCACAATGGAAGAGGTAGTACGGGCACTGATACAAGCCACGGCTACCCAGCAGGAGGCTACACGTGTCCAGGCAGCTGCCCAACAGGAGGCAGTATGGCTGCAGCAGCAGACCAATCGCCTGTTGATGGACCAGGCCGCTCAAGACCGTACTATGTTGCGGGACCTGGTAAACCAAGTGAAGGCCCTTACGAAGATGAACCATGGCCATGATGGGACGCGGCATATACGGGCCAGCAATTGCCTGCAGAAAATGACAGGGAACGATGACATAGAGGCATATCTCCTGGCCTTTGAGAGGACAGCCCTACGGGAGGCCTGGCCTCGAGATCAGTGGTCTGGCATCCTCGCCCCATTCCTATGTGGGGAGGCCCAGAAGGCCTACTATGATCTGCCTGAAGAGGCTGCAGCAGACTACCCCCAGCTGAAAGCAGAGATCCTGGCCAGATCTGGGGTAACGACCACAGTGCGGGACCAGCGGTATCATGAGTGGAGGTACCAGGAAGACAAAACCCCGCGGTCCCAATTGTATGACCTCATCCATCTCGCACGAAAGTGGTTGCAAACTGAGTCCCGGAGTCCAGAAGAGATAATAGAGGTTCTGGTCATCGACCGATACATGAGGGGACTACCGCCAGACCTTCGCGCATGGGTAAGCCAGAACGAACCCTCCACCTATGATGAGATTGTGGCAATGGTAGAGAGGCGAAGGACAGCGAGGGAACTGACCCGACCAGTTAAGGAAGCGGAACCCAGGGTTAAACTAGCAGCACCAAGCCCCAGATTTCGAGTGACTGGGCCACCAGGAGGGCGCAGGTGGAAAAAGAGAGGGGCTGAAGGCCCACCAGAGGCCATAAAGAGTCGGCACACGGAGGGGGAAGAAGATTATGATGTTAGACTTCCCAAACCAAGAGACCGGGGAACGCCTAGGGTTCCATATAGATGTTATGCATGTGGTGAGTGGGGACACATAGCAGCATAGTGTCCCAGCACCGAAGAGCCTATGCAATGTAACTTGGGGGATTGGGAGGTCCCATGCTCCCTTATCCACCTTGCGGGTGTCACATTAGCCCCTCATAACTACACTAGACGGATGAAAATAAATGGAGTAGAGACTATAGCGCTTGTGGACTCCGGGAGTGCAATCACCCTAATATCGGGTAAGCTGGTAAAAAGTAGCCAGCTGCTACAAGCCAAACGCGTAGCAGTGATGTGTGTGCATGGGGCCGTAAGCCATTACCCCACCATCCAGGTGGAGATAGAGGTTCAGAGGAACCCCATTGAGGTGACAATGGGTGTAGTTCCTAAACTCCCGTATCCTGTACTCATTGGGAGGGACTATCCAGGGTTTGATAATTTACTCCCCACGGAGAGGTTGGAGGGAGGTGGGGACCCTGAGGGCAGCGACTTGTCACCGGGGGAATGTCAACCCCCGATGTTCGCTGAGATTTCTCAGGATCTGTTCTCAGTCCCCCAAAAGACCTGGAAGAGAAAAAGGGAGAGGAAGGCTGCAAAAGCTTTGGGAACCCGGATCCTGACCCAGGGCCAGAAGATCGCCCTAGTAGGCAGACGGACACGAGCAGCCAGAGAAACTACCACCACGGAAGGTGAGCCGGAGGCTGGCCCCAGCCATGATGGAAGTGAGCCGTTGGAAGTAACAGAGGCTGGCCCCTGGGAGCTCGGGCAGGTTAGTCCTGGGAGAGAGACTTTCGGGCAGGACCAGGCAGAGGACCCTAGATATGATAACACCAGGAAAGAGGTGGCTGAGATAGATGGAGTACCTGTGGATGGGAAGGTCCGGGGTCCAGGACCTTACTTTATAGTGAAGAAAGATCTCCTGTACCCGTGTGGTGCAAATGCAGGAGCAAGAGATGCATCAACTTCTGGTGCCATGAAAACATCAAAAAGCCATATTGAGCCTCGCCCACAGTCACCTATTTGGAGGACACCTAGGGGTAGAGAAAACCCAGGCACGGATCCTGCAGAGGTTCTTCTGGCCAGGAGTACATGAAGATGTCCGACGATACTGCACCTCTTGTCCGGAGTGTCAGTTACATAGTCTGTGCCCGCACTTCCGGGCTCCTTTGATACCTCTTCCAATAATAGAGGTTCCTTTTCAATGCATAGCCATGGATCTGACAGGGCCCCTTGAGAAGATAGCTCGGGGCCACCAACATGTGCTTGTTGTACTGGACTATGCAACCCGGTACCCGGAAGCCGTTCCCCTACGCAACACGGCTTCCAAAACCATAGCTAAGGAGTTAGTACAGATCTTTGCCCGAGTTGTTACCCAAGGAGATACTGACTGATCAAGGGACACCTTTCGTGTCCAAGTTGATGAAAGATCTCTGTTCATTACTCCATGTACAAGCCCTACGGACCTCTGTATACCACCCGCAAACAGATGGCCTTGTGGAAAGGTTCAATAGGACCCTCAAGGCCATGATCAGGAAAGTGGTGAGCCGGGATGGGAAAGATTGGGATACCCTATTACCTTACCTCATGTTCGCCATCTGGGAGGTTCCACAAGCCTCCACAGGTTTCTCTCCGTTCGAACTATTATACGGGCGCCACCCCCGGGGCATATTGGATATAGCAAGAGAAGCGTGGGAAGAGGAGCCAAATCCAGGAAGGAACATAGTTGAGCATGTACTACAGATAAGGGATCGGATAGCCCGAGTTACACCTATTGTACGAGAACACTTGGAGAAAGCACAGGAGACCCAACTAACCCATTATAACCACCAAGCAAAGCTTCGACGGTTCCAACCAGGGGATCGAGTGGTGGTCCTGGTGCCCACAGCAGAAAGTAAGCTGTTGGCCCAGTGGCAGGGACCCTACGAAGTGATCCAAGCCATGGGAGAGGTGAACTATAAGGTGTGGCAGCCAGGCCGCAGGAAACCAGAGCAAATCTACCACATCAATCTTCTAAAACCTTGGCACGATCGAGAGGCATGCTTAGACACCCAGGAGACCCTTCCCCAGGAGGGTAACTTACACGAGCAACTAAGGATATCACCTGACTTGATGCGGATCCAAAAGATTGATGCAACTGACATGATTAATCACAACCGAGATGTGTTCTCTACAAAACCGGGGTGGATGACTGAGACCTATCACCATATCCGCACGATCCCCGGAGCCAAGGTAACATTGAGACCCTACCGAATCCGAGCAGCCAAAAGAGAAGAAATCAAGGCCGAAGTGAAGAAAATGTTAGAATTAGGGGTGATTGAAGAATATTACAGTCAGTGGTCCAGCCCAATCGTTCTAGTGCCTAAACCTGACGGTACCACGAGATTCTGTAATGACTTTCGCCAACTGAATGAAGTATCCCAGTTCGATGCATACCCCATACCACGCATTGACGAACTGGTGGACTGACTGGGTAGTGCTCAATTCTTGACTACACTGGATCTGACAAAAGGATACTGGCAGATTCCCCTGACCAAAGAAGCTAAAGAAAAGTCAGCGTTCTCCACTCCAGATGGGCTATTCCAGTACACCGTCCTCCCTTTTGGGCTACATGGGGCCCCGGCCACATTCCAGCGCCTCATGGATAAGCTGCTGCGCCCCCATACTAGTTATGCAGCCGCATACCTAGATGATGTCGTCATCCATACACCAGACTGGGGAACCCACTTGGAGAAAGTTGAGGCAGTACTGCGCACCTTAAGGCGGGCTGGCCTCACTGCTATTCCCGCTAAATGTGCCATAGGGCTAGCAGGGGCTAGGTACCTGGGATATATTGTAGGAAGGGGCATAGTAAAGCCCCAAATGAATAAGCTAGAGGTGATTCAAAACTGGCCCCGGCTGACCCGAAAGAAGCAGGTCCACACATTCTTAGGTGTGGTAGGCTACTACCGACGTTTTATTCCCCACTTCGCTACTAGGGCAAGTCCCCTAACGGACCTGGTGAAAGCCCGAGGTCCAGACATGGTGAAGTGGACCGACGCAGCAGAGGGGGCGTTCACAGACCTTTGGACGGCCCTTTGTAATGACCCCGTACTCATAGCCCCGGATTTTAACAAGGAATTTATTTTACAAACAGACGCTTCTGAGGTGGGGTTGGGGGCGGTTCTGTCGCAAATGGTGGGAGAAGAGGAACACCCGATCCTCTACCTAAGCAGAAAGCTTCTCCCAAGAGAACAGAAATACGCAGTAGTTAAGAGAGAATGCCTTGCTGTCAAATGGGCTATGGAGACCCTACGTTATTACCTCTTGGGCCAGCGATTTACTCTTGTGACGGACCATGCACCCCTCCAGTGGATGCAGCGGAATAGGGAAAAGAATGCAAGGGTCACCAGGTGGTTCTTATCCCTCCAACTGTTCCAGTTCCGCATACGGCACAGGGCTGGATGCCACCATGGCAACGCTGATGGTCTGTCAAGAGCACACTGCCTGGCATCCCAAGTTACCCAACTCTATGGTGTTGAGCGGGGGAGTGGGATATGTGACGGGGCAAGGCCAGAGGGCTATAGGAAAGTGGTAAGGAACCAGTATGTTAGCCCCAGGCTAAACAAATCCCTGATACCTTATGGCAGTTGCTCCAGGTTAATCAAGACACCTGGGGCCAATTAAGAACTTTCCAGAAGGCAGGGAGGTTAATTGAGACACCTGCAGCCAATCAGGGGCTGGCTGAAACTAGTTAAAAGCCTCCCAGTGAGTCAGTGAGGGGCGCATGTCAGGAGCTGTGGAAGGAGGTTGCGTGTGAGGAGCTGGGAGCAAGAGGCACTAGGAGCTGAGAGTAAGAGGGCGTACTGCTGGAAGATCCTGTGGTGAGGATAAAGAAGGTGTTGGGAGGAGTCCATGGGGAAGTAGCCCAGGGAGTTGTAGCTGTTGTGCAGTTGTTCCAGGAGGCACTCTAAACAGCTGCAAGCCACAGGGCCCTGGGCTGGAACCCGGAGTAGAGGGCGGGCCCGGGTTCCCCCCAAAACTCCCAACTCCTGATCAGACACAGGAGGAGTTAACCTGGACTGTGGATTCTACTAGAGGGGAAGATCTCTGAGGCAAGCAGAATCCTCCAATAAGCGCAAGACCCACCGAGGTAGAGGAGGAACTGTGTCACACTACTTTGGTCCAAAGTCCCAATGAAGTCAATAGAAAACTCCCTTTGAAAATTTCTCTCAACCCCACAGTTAAAAAAATAGCATGAAATTCCACCTACAGTGAAGGTTGAGCTATACATGTTAATATTTTCTCCTTTCCTTTGTCAATGTCATGATGCTTGCCCCTGAGGTCTTAGCCTTCCTCTCTCTACTTCATTGGCTAGCATATCTCTCAGAAACAAGGATATTAACAGCCACTCTATAAAGCAAGGGACATTTAAGCATAATCTACAGCTGAAAGAAAGTGTTTCTGTTCCTTGTCCATCTGTTCTTGGCAACGTACATTTCACTAGAACTTGTAAAATGGTTCACACAAAACAAGCCTAGTGGCTTCCAGAGAGGATTTAACTCACTTTGGTTGCCCCTCAAACTAATCTGATGTATTAATGGTTAGAGCCTCTTTTTGACTTCTAAACTGAAGACTCTGAATTAATATTATACTTGTTCCTTGAAATCAAGGCAACTAGTATTTATTTAACTTTACTTTTTGAATAATACTGTTTTAAATGATATTTTACAGTTTTTTATTACACAATATTTTGGTACTGAACTACATGAGAAGAAAAATATTTACATTGTAAACAAGTGATCAAAATAGGAAATGCCAGATTAATGCCCAGGACACTTTAATTACATCCCCTTGAGCATTCAACCTGTGCAATGAATCACGCAAACGTCCTGTGGAAAAAAATAGTGTGTGATCATGGAAATAAAGTCTGTATCAAAGCGCATAAGCACAAGAGGGGCAAATTAAAGTTGCCTAGACCACTTGAATGGAAGATTATGGGACAAATAAAAGGCACTTTTCTAGCCGAAGGGCTTTCCCTTCTTAAATTTCAAAGACCTGCTACAAACAACGGAGGTATAGAGCTTCTCAGACAAAAAGGTTCATAGAGTCTTTTATGATGTAAAGTGTTAAGCAGTCTAAATATAGAGGTTGCTACCAGAACTGTGTATACTTATTACTTGACTTTTGAGAAATTTTTGTCATGATGTTTTGGAATGAGATGACAGTGAGTCCAGGTATAGTAAGCCTGAAAGTGGACAACGGTTAGTCAGTTTAGAAAATAATGTTGCCATTACTTCTTTGCCAATAATGTTCCTATTATCTTTTATCTTTTCTTATGCTAGTAGTTCCTATTGCAATCATTTTTGCTAGTGATTCCTAGCTCTTATATCATTTCAGAATTAATTTCTAGTTGAAGTGTTGATGTCTTCCTAAAGGGAAGTGTGCTGAATTGTTTCAGATCTGAGTGATCAGCTGATGGAAGTGGTTGGTCTGGAAGGAGCCATGGAGATGGGCCAGATATACACAGGACTGAAAAGTGCTGGTAGGCGGCTCGCACAGTGCTCATCTGTTGTCATCAGGTAAACCCTTTACTGTACCTTCTAGTTTTAAAATGTTTTATTGCTACATATTGAATAAAAATCATACATTAAATGCACATGAAAAATTGTTGAAGGTAGGTGTTTACTGAATTCATGTATTTAGATGGTTTTCTTTAATTGAAATACATGATAAAGCGAATAGGAAAATTCTTAACTTCAGTCTTCATGCCTTATAGTGATCTCATAGACTCGTAGACTTATAGACTTTAAGGTCAGAAGGGACCATTATGATTGTCTAGTCTGACCTCCTGCACAATGCAGGCCATAGAATCTCACCTACCCACTCCTGCAATAATCCTCTCACCTATGTCTCAGCTATTGAAGTCCTCAAATTATGGTTGAAAGACCTCAAGATGCAGAGAATCCTCCAGCAAGTGACCTGTGCCCCATGCTGCAGAGGAAGGCGAAAAACCTCCAGGGCCTCTGCCAATCTACCCTGGAGGAAAATTCCTTCCCGACCCCAAATATGGCGATCAGCTGAACCCTGAGCATGTGGGCAAGACTCACCAGTCAGACACCCAGGAAAAAGTTCTCTGTAGTAACTTCTAACATCCCATTCATTCTAACCTCATTGTGAGAAGAGGTTTTGTCTAGTGGTGAGAGAAGAGGACTGGGAGTTGATACTCCTGGATTTTATTATTCATGGACTCTGAGTGACCTTGGACAAGTCATTTACGTCTCTTTGACACATTTTAATCTCTTCATAAGATGGGTATCCTAATATATTCTTCACCTGGAAGTTATAAATTGCCGTTAGTATTTGTAAAGCACTTTAAGATTCTCAGGAGCAAAAATCCTACATTTATACTGTATATTGAGCACTGACAAGTCACCATGAACAAATGCATTGGTATGAGTTAGCCATCAAACAGCAGAACTGGCTAATTTGTTTGTGCTGTATCATTTGGACAACACTGTCAAATTCCGAGGAGTGAGTACAAAAGAATAGCACAAGCATGTAGGGACAATATCAGAAAGGCTAAGGCACAAAATGAATTACAACTAGCCAGGGACATAAAAGACAGTAAGAAGAGGTTCTATAAATACATTAGGAGCAAGAGAAAGAGAAAGAAAAGTGTAGGCCCTCTCCTTAGTGGGGAAAGCGAGCTAATAACGGATTACATCAAGAACGCTGAGGTGTTTAATGCCTATCTTTCTTCACTCTTCACAAAAAAGGTAAATTGTGACCAGATATTCAACACAATTAATATTATCAAGAAGGGGTAAGGAATGTAGGCCAAAATAAGGAGAGAACAGATTAAAGAATATTTAGATAAGTAAGGTGCATTCAAGTTGGCATGGCCTGACAAAATTCACACAAGCGTATATAAGGAACTAGACATTAGCAATTATCTGTGAGAACTTATAAAGGACAGGTGAGGTTCCAGAAGACTGGAGAAAGACAAACAT
The DNA here is from genome assembly GCA_037349315.1 of Chelydra serpentina. Lineage (NCBI taxonomy): Eukaryota > Metazoa > Chordata > Testudines > Chelydridae > Chelydra > Chelydra serpentina. Next base: position 28,570,169 of record JBAIAC010000048.1, read on the forward strand.
AGTACTTATCTTTAAAAGGAGGTACAAAAGGACCCGAGGAACTATAGACTAGTCAGCCTAATTTCAATACCTGGGAAGATAATGTGGCAAATTATTAAACAATCAGTTTGTAAGCACCTAGAGGATACTAGGGTCATAAGTAATAGCCATCATAAACCAACCTAATTTCCTTCTTTGACAGCATTTCTGGCCTATTGGATAGGGGAACCTACAGAGGTGATATACCTTGATTCTAGTAAGGCATTTGATATAGTCCCACATGGCATTCTTGTAACCAAACTAGGGAAATGCGGTCTAGATGAAATTACTATAAGATGGACGAAAAACTGGTAGAAAGACCAAACTCAAAGAGTAGTTATTAATGGTTAACTGTCAAATTTGGGGGATGTATTTAGTGGGATCCTGCAGGGCTCTGTCCTGGGTCTGGTACTATTCAATATTTTCATTAATGACTTGGATAACGGAGTAGAGAGTCCGCTTACAAAATTTGCAGATGACTCCAAGCTGGGAGGGGTTGCTAGCACTTTGGAGGACAGGATTGAAATTCAAAACAACCTTAATAGATTGGAGAACTGATCTGAAATAAACAAGATGAAATTCAATAAAGATGTGCAACAGAAGTTGGTCCAACTCACCCATCTTGTCACTCTAGTGTATATAGTACTACACTTAGGAAAATCAGATACACAAATGCAAAATGGGGACTAACTGGCTAGGAAGTAGTACTTCATAAAAAAATCTGGGAGTTATAGTGGGTCACAAATTGAATATTATCAGGCCCCTCCTCAGTCTTCTTTCCCCACCTAGATCACGTCTGGCCCAGGTCAGTTGTGTAGATGATCTGCCTCAAGCGGGAGCCTGAGCTCTAGGATCCCATGATGGGGGGTGGGCAGGGTGGAGCTGCGAAAAGGGTGTATTAACAGGAGTGTTATATGTAAGGTTATGGCTACACAGCAGTTAAAGGCCACCAGCTGTCCTGGGTCAGCTGACTTGGACTTGCAGGGCTCGGGCTGCAGGGCTTTAAAATTACGGTGTAGATGTTTGGGCTCATGCTGGATCCTGGACCATCCCCCCGGGATCCCAGAGCTCAGGTTCCAGCCTGAGGCAGATCATCTACACTGCAATTTTACAAGCCTGTGAGCCTGAGTCAGGTGACCTGGGCCACCCGGGGGTATTTAATTGCTGTGTAGACATACCCTAAGATATGGGTAATTGTCCCACTCTACTTGGCACTGGTGAGCCTCAGCTGGAATACTGCATCCAGTTCTAGACACCACACTTTAAGAAAGATGTGAACAAATTGGAGAGAGTGCAGAGAACAACAAAAATGATAGAAGGTTTAGAAAACCTGATCTAGGAGAAAAGGTTAAAAAAACTGGGCATGTTTAGTGATGAGAAAAGAAGACTGGGTGGGGGACGGACCTGATAATATTCTTCAAATATGTTAAGGTCTGTTATAAAGAAGATGGTGATCAATTGTTCTCCATGTCTCCTAACGTAGGAAAAGAAGTAATCATCTTAATCTTCCACACAGCAGTTTTAAATTAGAGATTAGGAAAAACTTTCTGACTATAAGGGTAGTTAAGCTCTAGAATTGGCTTCTGAGGGAGGTTGTGGAGTTCCCATCATTGAGGGTTTTTACGAACAGGTTATACAAACACTTGTCAGAGATGGTAGAGGTTTACCTGGTCCTGCCTTCGTACAAGGTGATGGGCTAGATGACCTCTCAAGGTCCCTTCTAGCCCTACATTTTTATGATTCTATGATTTACTGAACTAAAAGTGAACACAGTTTTCATTGGTAAGACAAAGTGCTGAATAGAACCAGGAAAATCTCTATATTTCCAAAAAAGTTTTTAAAAATATTTTACAATTTTACAAAATTGTACAATTTTTCACCAGTGAAGCTTGCCTCATCCCACCTCACCTCATGTGCAGAGAGAAACATTAAGAAAATAAGGTGCGATTTTCCAAGATGCCTTAGGAGTTTTTGAAAATCCTACCCACAGTGTTTAATTCAGGATAGCTCCCAGTTTGGGGGGGGCAAGCATTTGATCTTAGTTGATGCAGAGGAGAAATGGGCTTGCCATCTCCCCTCCCTTTTTTGAATTGCCATGTGCCCAAGTGCACATGAAAGAAACAATTCTTATGCTCTCCTACAAGTCGAGACTCCAAATGTGACAGACTCTTATTCAGCTGTTGGGTGAGGCCGCTTGCACATTCTCCCCTGCTTCTACCTGTCACATCCTGGCCATAAACTACAGCAGTTACTCCCTTGAAAGTATAGGTACTTCTGAAGGTGAAAGCCTACCTTCTGAGGAGGGTATTGCACTCACTGAAGTGCCTTCGAGTGACAAAGTTTCCCTTGACTGAAATGGGTGCAGAATTGAATGTACCCAAGGTTATTATTTTGATTCCTGCCTTTACATTCCTGTAGGCTCATGTAATTATCTGATGTGCATCACTTCCAGTAGTGCGGGGTCTATAAAACTGTTATTCTGTAAATCATGTTAGAGCACTAAACTTTCTAATTGTTTAATCCTTAAAGGCAAAGCCTCTGAACACAGTACTCCTTGGAACTGACTTTACTGCTATATGAGTATGAGCGGGGTACCCAGAGTAGATGCCAGCAACAGAATATCCTCCCAGTGCTAATAAAAAAAATATTAGTACGGCTGAAAGAGTTTTCTTATTTGGTTCATAAACAGTAGTTTGAAAATTGTTATGGGTAGCATGGACTTCTCTTTCTTATTTGTATTGTGGTAGCACCAAGGCGCCCCTGTCCCATTGTGGTAGGCACTGTGCAGACATGTAACAAAAAGGCACTCCTTGCCTCAAAGAGCTTCGTTGTGTTCTTATTTAATAAAGTAGGTTTATACATAAAGTTCATGCAGAGGTCAAGTTCCACTATCTCAGTAGTTCTCAAACTTTTGTACGGGTGATCCTTTTCACATAGTAAGCCTCTGAATGCGACCCACCCTCCCTTATAAATTAAAAACACTTTTTTATATATTAAACCCCATTATAAATGCTGGATGCAAAGCCGGGTTTGGGATGGAGGCTGACAGCTCGCGACCCCCATGTAATAACCTCGCGACCCCCTGAGGGGTTCTGACCCCCAGTTTGAGAACCGTTGCACTATCTGCACTCTGCTCTGTCATGAAGGAATAGCTGCATATTTTTAGCACATTGTACCTGTTTGGTATACTTTTGTTTTGCATACTAAAAGTACACTTGGGCCTGTTCCTGAACTACAGTATATATGTTTGCACATAACATTACAGAAGAGTACCAAGCCTTAAACTAAGTGCATTACTTTTTTGTAGGGGCATTGGGTCATGTGCCTGATCTGTGGTGGAATAGCAGTGGAAGTTGCATGCACACTTGTGGGCAATAAATGTCCTGATGATTGCACGCATCTGTTCTGTCCTCATATATCTCTGTTCAAAATATAAGCTTGATGAATTTTGTACAGCCGCTCTTATTCATATAATTAAATATTTTACTTTAGAACCAGCAAGTCGCTGCCCATGCAGATTGATGGAGAACCATGGATGCAAACCCCTTGTATAGTAAGTATTCTTTTATCAACATATCCTATAGAACTGGAAAAGAAATTTGAGGAGGAAATATTTTTTCTATGATAAAAAATGGCAATCAGTTTTAATGATCAAACTTTCATTTCAGCTCTCCTTAAATGTTAGAAACTGCTCCTTTTCAATTAGAGACAACTGTAGCTATCAACATTGACTTAGCTTATGCTCCATAATTTCTGTACACCCACACAGATACACAGCACGCCCACTCTCTCACACGAACATAAAGAAACAAAACCTGTAATTTAATCATGCTATTTCTTCTACAGGTTGCGATGGAAGAAAAAGAAAGATTGTTATTACATTTCTTATTTTAAATACTTGGGAGACTCTCAGATACTGTTGTGAGGGGAGGGCCATATAAATAGATGTATGTGTGAGGACAGAACAGTGGGGAATCTTGAGATTTGTCACAAAATCTTTTGGAGTGAAGAGGTTCTGCATAACCTCTTGCAGCAATAAATCTGTGGTTATAGAGCAACAGGACCCATGGAAGGATGTTGGTCATACCATTATGGTTACCTAGGGAGGTGGTGGAATCTCCTTCCTTAGAGGTTTTTAAGGTCAGGCTTGACAAAGCCCTGGCTGGGATGATTTAGTTGGGGATCGGTCCTACTTTGAGCAGGGGGTTGGACTAGATGACCTCCTGAGGTCCCTTCCAACCCCGAGATTCTATGATGCTATGATTTTTTTACAATCACCCTGATGTCTGATCCATGGAGCATCTGGCCCATGGTTATAGCCAAGAACACCACACACCGTAGTCCATTTTGCTACCTAGTCAAACTACCCTTTAAAAGTGGCCATAAAATGCATGTGTTCTTGTGTGCAGCCCCTTCCCAGATTTACTGTATCATTCCTAAAATAAACTACTCTGTCCTCTATAACAAACACTTATGGAACGTGTTTATTTTCCTTTGTGAGCAGACTAATCCACAGACTTTACGTTTCATAAAGGCGAGTATCTTCAAAATCTCTATAAATTTAGTCACAGAAGAATGATTCTATTTGATTTTTTTTTACATTTATATTACAAGAAATATTTTCCCTTTTTCTTCTGCTGAAAGAGTGCTGTTGCTCCCTGCATTCTCATAAATTTAGCCTGAACTGTTCTCTGTGTCTCCATGCACAAAAAATACTTGTGGCACCAAAAACAAAATTTGCAAATCTTGTTAGACTTTCTCCTCGTCTTGGTTCTAAGTGGTCAGATATTTATCCAAGGCTAACATTAGAGGAAGGAGTTTTAGATATCTCTGTTTGATTTTGAGATCATATTTCCAAGGCTGTGCTTCAGAAAGAGTTTTTCTGGAAATCAGAGAGCATTTGTTCATGAACTATGTAGCTTTCTCTATTCAAGCACACACATACAAAAGTGTTACTAACTGTAACTGTGTGAACAAACTGTTTCAGCCCCAGGATTGCAAACTTCAGAAAAAAATATCAGGAGACTAGTATAGAAATCATGAGTTTTTGCCTGTAGTACAGACTTCAGTAAAGTTTGCCTTGGGGTTGTCCCTCTGACTTAACCAAAAGTAAATTATCATTTATTTTAAAATGAAGAGGAGTTCCACACTCTCTCTCTTACACACAAACACACACACACACACACACACACACACACACACACACACAGTGTTAGTCCCATCTGTCTTCACATCTTTCCCCCTTCAGTGTTGACTCTATTCTGGTTTCAATGGTAGTATGGCACCTAGTGCTTTTGAAAATCACATCAGGCACATAGCTGCATCTTTAGGCACTTAAATACCTTTTAACTTTTGATACTAAGTGCCAAAGTCACTTTTGAAATCTGACTTAGCCATCTGAGTTACTTATGCCCAGATTTTTAAAGGTATTTTGGAGTCTTTGGAGTTAGGCACCTAAATATCTTTTAAAATTTGGGCCCATGGCTTTTTGGTGAAATCTGACCCCACTGAAGTCAATGAGAGTTTTGCCATTGATTTAAATAGTGCCAGGATTTCACCCTATAGCTCTAATAAAATAGAAAACATGAAAGCTAAAAAGTATTATTTGTATTGTGATAGCACCTCAAGTTCCCAATAAGTATGGGAGCCCCATTGTGTTAGGCACTGTACGCATATATAAAAAAGACAGTTCCTGTTCTAAATATCTTACAATCTCAGGCCTCAATTCTGCATTATGCTGCACATAGCCAGGCTGCTATGCTTGTCTGGAGATCCACTGCAGGCCGGCCAAGAAGAACAAGCTGCAGGATCGGGGTCCTAAATTGTATTGCTTTCATCATCTTTTCGTATAGAATGGTTTTTGTGAAGGAAAAATTATAACATTCGTGGTTACATTAAACATCTTTGATAATTAGCTGAAGAGGAAATTCTGTCACAGCTCACCCAGCCAAAATATAGGGACATGAAATATATGTATGGTCTCACTTGATCTCCAAACAGGTCATTAATAGTGATGAATCTTCAAAGGCTCTCAAATTAATTTGATAAACTTCTGTCTTCAGGCACCAGTATTTCTTTAAAAAAAATATTTCCATTTACCTACAACTGTCTTTAGCATTGTTTTGAAAAATCTCTACGAATATTCTGTCTTAATTACAAAAAACTGCAATTTCACTTCTTTCATCTGTTCTTGATTTGGTAAGTACCAAGTCTGAATTTCAAGCAGCCAATATCACTAGATTAAAAATGGAAAAAAGAGACATTTATGGCAGATGCAAGAATATTTCCTCTGTGAAGGAATGGAAATGCTAGTCCACTGGCAGAGCCATTTTAGTGGATTGCAAGAAATTAAAAATATCATTGGTATTTGTCACAAAGCATGGTACATACTTTCTGTCTATTGGTGTTGATAAGAATTATTTAACAACAGGAAATGTATTACAATGGCATGATTTTTTTTCTCATGATAAGAACTCATAATACATGGCACCAGAAAATTATACAGGTGCTTTTATCATCCCTGGAAAAGAGGTTTGGATATTTATGTTTGAATTAATTTATGTATGAATTTTTTCCCCTGGCCTTTCTCTTACTTGTTAAGAGTGTAATTGAACCATTGTGCAGCGAGCCAGCCCAAAGTCTACCTCATTACTTAAGCCCCACCTATGGGCAGGGAGAGTGAGGGTTGAACAGTTTGTGCCTCTTACTCATTGTGGAAAGAGTCTATGTGTAGCTAAGGGAGGGGCCACAGACCTGCTTTTACATAGATCCACTGACTCCAACACCCCATGCAGCAGGCACAGAGGAGCTGTAGTTGCAATTCCATCCCATAGATCTCTTAAGCCATTAGGGCCTAATCTCACTGAATGCAGTGGGACTTTTGTCCTTGATTCCAGTGGCAGCAGGATTGTGTCCTGGCTCTATAGCAGTTGATGGTAGGGGAAACTATCCAGCAATAGTTAAATAGTTAACATATAAACTATGCCAGCCTGTAAAAAGTTTCTCTTGTTATAATGACAATTTGCATGAATTTCTGTTTCTAGCCCTGAGGTTTTTTGGGATTGTTTTATTTTTGTTTGTTTGTTTGTTTGCTGCGGCTTTGGGGTTTTTTTAGGTTCAGACACCTTACATTGCAGTTGGGCATTATCTTTTCCGTTCACTGCTACACTGCACATTCATTTTTGTTTACCTATGCATAATTTTTCTTAATTTCATAATAGTAGTTTTTGTAATTGACAATGCAATTTACTGCATGTGTGCTTTCTGCACCTCAGACAAGTGTGCTACCATAATGCACCTATCTTTCCAGTTCAAATTGTTAAGAAAAAATTAGTTGTGACTAATTGCCAATTAATTTGCAGTAACTTGGGGGAGGGGGAACAATTGCACCTACTAATTAAAATTTAAAATATTCCAAAGTGTCATCTTTAGGTGTCTGTGGAATACATAATTTCCATTTTAGTTCTGCGCTGGATCTGTAACAACCCTGAGCTTGACAGCTCTATTAATTTAAAGGCTCAGTGATACCTATTAGTACAAAACATGAAAAAAATGCTATTAATCATTTATTTTAATTTTGCAGCTCTGTCATTTTCACAGTATGTTTAAGAATTATGGTGACACCATAATGTTTTCCAGTCTACCTGTGTGAAGGGGAAACAGATCACACTACTTAAGAGAGATACTAGAGTATATTATTAGAGCTTAATTAATGCCAGACTAATTAAATGTGATTGCATTTTGCACAATAATATTGTTAAGAAATTGTTTAAAAGAACTGTCACATACAGCTCTATTTAAAACCATTGGGCTGGATCAGAGTGGTTTGGCCCAAATGTACATAGCTCAAGCCAGGAGAGAGGACACAAAGAGAGCTTAAAACTCATCTTTGTTAGACATGGGCGGTGTGTGAACTGCCTGTTGGGGGAGGCTAGCCCCCCAGTCCTGCCCCTGGAGCCCAGAACCCCCCCCACCCCAGTCTGCCACAGCTCCAGAGCACCAGATGGGTGGGCAGTGCGGCCCCAGTTCCCGCAGCACTGGGCGGGTGGCGCCCCCGCCCAGGCCCTGGCCATGGCATGGGTGAAGACTAAGCTGCAAAGCAGGAAGCAGCATGGGCCAGAGAGTGGGTGGGACCACACCTGGCTATTTGGGGAGGCTCAGCCTCCCCCAGCCTATGATACCCACCACCCATGGTGTTAGAGCACCCTTAAGGGCTGTTCTTTCTGGCACATCTGCATCTGGCCTCAGTCACTTTTGGGGATAGTTATGATATAGTGTTGCCCCAGTCACGCCTGCCCCAGCAGCAGGGAGAGGAGTGGCATACATACCTCTAGTCTGTGGGATAATCCTGTGAACCTCCCTGCTGGTAGTGCCGAGCCAAGTGGCCACCTGTTACCCACGTATATGGCTCAGTATGTTCATATTTGAATTTAACTTTGTATCATCTGAGGTGTAGAGTTGACTGTTAATCCAAATATTTTAACATAAATTGGGAGTATCCTTTATAGTTTCTTATTAGTTAGTGTCTTGATTAGTTCCTGTATTTATAACAGCGCATTCTGTTTTCATTGGAAGGGCAATGATGACCTCTTATTTAAGCGTACTATAATGTTAGGAACGCATTGTAGAGTCCAATAACATAAAAGGAAAACTATTTGCTCTAAGAAACACAGTTAGTACATTAAACTTATTACTCCCTAGTGCATTTCATTTACTGGATGCATTGTGTTACTGTGGCTTCAAGGCACATTTTGAAGCTCTGACGTGCTCCTGAAAAAAATGAATGTCCATTTTATGCATTTATAAACATTTTTAATATGACAGACTCAGAGTTCTCATTTATTAGCAAACATTGCTATCTTCAAATAGGGAGCAATTACTATCTCTAATTTTAAGAGTTATGTTCTTCTTTAAATTGAGTATGGTTTTCCTTTTAGCAAGTATATCATTAGCTGGACTTCTCAGGGCTGCAAAAATGATTTTAAAATTTCTAATGCTACGTTTTCCCTGGAGCCATTTATTGATGTCTCAGCCCTGTAAAACTTCTGCATTAGGACTACAAACTTACAGGGTAAAATCCTGGTTCCATTGAAGTGAGTGGGAGTTTTGCCAATGATTTCAGTGGAGCCAGAATTTTACCCATAGTGTTATATACTGACCTTTCATCAAATGCATTATAAACTACTGGTAGTACTTTTGGCATAAAGTTTCTGTTTGGGTGGGGCTTTTTTTTCTGTTTTTGTGTTTTTCTTAAAATATAAAGTTTTCCAAGCAGAAGCATTTTCTCATGTTTTTCCTGTAGCTGCAACTTAACTTTGCATCTTTTAGAAAAAAAGTCTTTATTTTTCCGATAATCAGTCCACGTAGATTGCTTTTTCAAAATAATCACAAAAACATTCAAATGGATCCAATGGTCATATTAAATTCTCCCAGCCCAACAGAACTAAATGGTTTCTCCACTCAGTGCTTTCAGTTCACGTTGAACCCACGGTCTCCAGGAAAGCATGAGAAAATAGCATTTGCAGCATTCCATGAAAGTCAAGAGAATTTGGATCTCAGATGCAGTGTTGTGTTCCTAAAAGAGGCCATCCCACCACCCCCATGCCCAAACATAATACCTACATATGATGTATGAGTGAGAGCAACCCATGAGATAAATTCACAGGGCCAGGTCATCAGCTGACATCAATGGAGCTATGTTGATCTGGTCCCCAAATTGGTGCCTGAAGCTAAGTTGACTGTGAGGAAAAGAGAATCATACACTACATTTCATGCTAACAAAGAATATCATACTAAAGTTATATATTAGGTGGCAGTGCAATGAACATGTGAAGAGTAAGCTAAAATTCCCATAGAGTTAAATAAACCCCCTCATCTAGTTGAGATTTTTATGTTTCGGTCTCCTTAGATTGTAAAGTAAATTTTCACCCCCAAGAAAAGGATTGCTCTATATTTTAATGAGCCTCTCCACGTGATGTACATTTTTGTTTCATTACTATTAGTGAATGACAAGTGAAGAATATTCATTTTACCTTGAAAATGTCAGGTATGCACTTTAAGAGAGAGATTTTTTGCAGTTTTTAATGAGGCGGTGTTTCTTTTGAAAAAAATACCCATTTCTAATGTGGATACTATACAGGTGACAACTGATATTTAATAAGTGATGGTTCTTGTATTAGTTGTAGTTCACTAAAGAAAATGTCTCAGATTGCTTTTGAAAAACTCTTAGTGTCACTAGCCCAAAGGCAAGATGTGACCTTTTTATTACATAATGAGAATCATTTATTATCTTACAATGTATCTTAAAGTCACAGACAAAATGCCACTTTGATAATTGCTTTCAATTAGCTTTGAGCATAGCATACATTCATAAAATGTCTTCTCTAATTTAGACTTGAATTAGAGAAAATTGCAGACATAATATACTTTAAGGTTGTCTCATTTAAGGTGATTCGTAGTTTTATATCAAAGAAATCAAAATGAGTGGCTTTAGAGCAGTCTTTCAAAGTGTTTTAAACACGCTTTTCAATATTTGATTCTATTCTATTACCAATTAATTAACAAATTAGAATGCTAGTTCATCATTTTTGACCTTTTTTTCTCTGTTAACTTTTGACTTTTATTCCTAATGGTTATTTTGAAATTAAGTATCATGGCTCGTGTTAAAAGAGAAGAACGAACTGATTAGGGGAATAAATAAGGCATGCTATGATACAGTGTATATCTTAATCATGGGAAACCAGCTTGCTGTCCCCAACATACAATGTGTCCTTTCCTGCTTTTGAATTCCTTTTTACCACGTGGATATGCAAAATATTCAAGTGACAAGCAGTGATAAAAGGGCAGCTTATAAATCTCATGCTCCTGTAGTAAGAGAGCCTATTGCCGTGTTCTTATTATATATGATTAATAATATGGATTGCCTGTATAATTACAATTTATGTGTTGTAACTATGAATTTATTTATGATATAAGCAAATGTCAATTGTAACAAAATGTATTTCAATATCTACCTTTCAATCCTTGGTCATCTGAAGGTTCAGAAGCTACATTTTAGGATTTGAAATGGTTCAGTCACTTTGGATATTTGTAAAAAATATGATAAAGAAGTTGAGTTAGCTAAAGGGATAACTGTTTTTTTTTCTTTCCCTCCCCCAGATAAAAATTACCCACAAGAATCAAGCCCCAATATTGGTGGGACCTCCTCCAAAAACTGGTCTATTCTCCTCCATTATCAGAAGAACAAGGAACCACAGCAAGGAATAAGCCTCTGTAGTTTACGTCTTTAAAAAAAAAATAGCAGCGCTGGGCTTTGGAATATTTATGCTGGATATCTTTCAAAAGTTTTAGAATATCCTCTACTCACAGAATTCTGGAATTTGGCATAACAGTTTCTATGACTGAGCTAATGTAAAATTATGCTATTAGAAAAAATTATTGTCACTTTTTTTAGGCATTTTGCATGAGGAAAGCAAATGTTTATATACAGTGATATGGCATATTTTTGTTGCATGCATTACCATTTACTAATTTATGGGGTAATTCTGCCATGGAACATGAGGAGGGAATGCTCTGGGTAATTTGATTTATTTGGTAAGATTTTATTTGTAGTTAATTTTAATGCAGTGATCATAATCCAAAGATTCTGTAGTTGCCCTCTTGAACCCAAGCATCTTCAGATCAGCAATTGATTTGACCTGTATCACATAAGAGCTTGGAAGTTCACAGATCCCATTAACTTGGCCTTTTACATTTAACATTTCTTGCCACTCTAGTTAATATTTTTCTTCAGCAATTTAACCCCACCGAGGAGTATTAAAATACGTTTTCGTTGCTAAAATACCTTTCATGTTTCAAACACTGATGCATGTGAGTAACACACAAAAAGTTTCATTGGATCACTGGTACTACTCGCACGCAGATAACTACTCACATGTGTAAGTTTTTGCAAGATGGGAAGTCAATGCAGGTTTGCCTGAGTGAGCACTACTGGGCTAAAGGTTAAAGGACAGCGAATAAAGGTAATGCTACTTGCAAAACTAGTCAGCAGTGTTGTTTGTTGAAACATTAAAACATTTTACTCAACAGTAAATCTTTGTAATATGCCAAACTTTAAATCATCTTGCATATTGGCCAATAGTGCAGTATGTATGCACACAAATAACCAAACCACATGCCTAATAAACTGCATTTCCCACCAAAGATTTAGTGAAGGACGCTTCAGAGAAATGGGTTAATGCATAATTAATCATGCACACTGAGGCAGACTTACTTCTGAAAATGTACAGTTCTTTGATTACCTTGGCAATGTCCAAACTAATGCTGGAATAGGAAAAACAGTCTATTAATTACAATTTACATGCTCACCTTTCATTTGTTTCATACATTAATAGACTGACACATAAACTTGCTGCTTCACAATTAAAACCATTTCTAATTTTGTTGTTGTTATTTATAAATTTGCAACATCCCTCATTTTCTCATGCTTTAAATTAGTCTTCTTAAGGAAAGAACATGCTCTTATCAGTTCCCTTTCTATTCATTGCTACCTGAAATCAGAACAATTCCTATTATAATAATTTGGGAAGCAGTTGTTTAGGTCTTCATTTTCTCAGCCCTCTGAGAGACTTCTTAACCGCTTGGAAATCGCAGCATAGGTCTTATTGTCTATGGTTCGCATGGTACTGTCAGACTGTCTAATGGTTAGGTCCAAGAATGGCAACCTTTTTCAGTGTTGCAATAAATTTACAATATGGGTCTACAGTAAAATGCTTTTTCATGCAGTCTTGACATTGTTCTTTGTACAAAATGACCTGCACCTCATCGCTGCATGTTTTATGTTCTCAAACATTCCATCGGGGGGCAGAGGGAAGGGCCGGGGGGAATTGCTTGAAATGCATGATTTATTAGTTTCCTCCCACCTTTATCGATACATTAAAGTGCCAATGAGTTATCCAATCTATTTTTCTATCGATTCATTCATCCTTAAAAAGCAAATAGCATTTAATCATTCTGTTGTGCACGGTACTGTGCATGGATTTAAGTAAAGCTACTACCATTTGGTTCCTTAGTATGAGTATTCAGCATCTCTTTTGTATATAATAGATACCGAACAAAAAGGCAGTATAGTGCTGGTGAGGATTATGTATATGAAAAATGCTCTCAATGTTCTGTAAACATTAAGAGGCAAAGACCAACATTAAATTCAGCATCAGGTAGAAAAATGAGATGACAATTATTCCGTAAAATTAAGACATCATTTACCACTGCTGGGTCCAACAATGTTAACAGTTACAGCAGGATTTGAACGTCCCTTGTTCTTGTATATTACATGCAGTCTTTCATGCACACAAAAGATTCTGATGCAGTAGTTACTGCAGATTTCCATAATTACAAGGTTAAAAGTATTTGCATAAAGCAAGACCTTGCTGGCATAATGCACACATTGGCTTTCTGAAATTATGGTTACAGGTAATAAATATTTGCTCATGACTTGACATAGAATTTTCTACTGTTGCTATTCAACCTTTTATGTCAAAACATGTTTAATGATATCATTATATAATGTGCCCTCTATGATGATCTCTTGAACACTGTATCTCTGAAAAACAAATAAAATGGTGCATAGGCTATTCTTTAACAATGTATATCATTATTAAAGTGTTTGATAGCCTGTGAATAGGTAACTGTCAGTTATAAGGTTTTCCATATATAGAGGGATGGCTGGGCTCATATATACACTCCCCATACATACCTCCATCAGAATAGCTGATTTCTTTAATGGTATCGGTGCTCAGGAGGCTAACTCATGACTGACATTCTCGTTGATGAAATAAATATAACAAATCAGTTTCTTCACTGTATATGGATATTTACACTATCAGTTTGTTTTTACTATTAATCTTAGCGATAGTTTTTGGATTTTTAAGGTGGCTTATTGGTAATTTAACACTGTGTTGGGATTTCTGGGCATTTCTGAAGGCAAAGATAAAAGCTTGCAGCGATTGGCAGATGACCTGAAGGGAAGGCAATGTGTTTGATGAAAAAGTAATGGACAACACTTTTTGTCAAACTGTGACGTTCCCCTCTGGTGTTATCTAGACAGGTGATCTGCTAGGCCACTCCAATCCTTGACTCTGGGAGCCAGCCTTACCCTGCTCTGCTGTGAGAATCCCCACTCCTGGACTGTTCACGCACAGCCTCTGGTGTGTAAACTGCTCCCAACTACTTGCAAGCGAATGACACTAACCAATATCTCCAGTCCCAGACACAACCCTAGGAACCTCGGTCTTGCAGTGTCCAGTTATGCCCGCTGGATGCCGCAAGCTTATATGAGTTTATCAATTTAACAAAGAAATTGATATGTACCAGGCTTGTTATCCCAAGGGGAGTCTCTGACATGCTTCAAACCAAACACACTGCTTCAGGTAGAATAAACAAACAGATTTATTAACTTTGAAGATTTTAAGTGAGTATAAGTCAAAGCATAAGAAGTCAGATTTGGTCAAATGAAATCAAAGCAAAACACATTCTAAACTGATCGTAACACTTTCAGTGTCCTTATAAGCTTAGATGCTTCTCACCACGGGCTGGCTGGCTGCTCTTCAGCCAGGTTCTCCCCTTTGATCAATGCTTCAGTCGCTTGGTGGTGGTGGTGGTGTCTGTAGGTGTAGGTGGAAGAGAGAGGAAGAGCATGGCAAATGTCTCCCTTTTATCATGTCCTTTCTCCCCTCTTGGCTTTGCCCCTCCAACCCCTTTCAGAGTCAGGTGAGCATTACTGAGTGTCTCCAAGCAAGGTTGAGCAATTCCCCTGGTGTGGCCTCATGCAGGTGAGTCGTTGCATTGTAGCTCCCTTGCTGGACAATGGTTGTCGATGGGTTGATTGACACCCCACCCTGGCGTTGGTTACTTTCCTTGCTGTTGCCTCGGGGGAGCTAATATCTGTCTGATTCCCCCAACTTACAGCATGTTTTAGTGACAACCATACTACACAATTCTCAAAACTTCATATGCATTAATGATATACATATGTGGATAGAGATATTACTTTCAGCAGATCATAACCTTTCCCCTGCTACCTTACAAGGCATGCTTTATATGTAAGATCATGATTATATGAAAATGAGGAATATGGGGGTTACAGCACGCTCCCCCAAGGTATAGAATGTCACACAAACCTTCACTATATTCTGTGTTGCCACCAATGTAATAATACAATGGTGTATGCTAAATTGGAGCAAGGAAAAAATGGGGATATCTTCAAATAGTGAACACAGACAGACTCCAGAGGTCTGATCTTGCATCCATTGAAATCAATGACAAAATTCACATTGACTTCAATGGGCACAGAGTAGGAATCAACCTATGATGATTTTTGCAAACTAACTTGATATGAAATACATGCAGTGAAACTGTCTGAATATTGTCACTGGATTTGCAAATTTGGTGTTGACTTGCTAGAATGTTGCAGCTGCTCAAAGCAATGTTCAGTCAAAAACTTCTCTTCTCCCTTTTCTTGACATCTTTTATTTACTCACTGCTTCTTTTACTCACCTCTTTTCTTCCCTGGATTTCATTAGTAGAAGCACTGCAGGGTAATGTATACGGGAAACATTTCATTATAATACTCTAGGGACAAATCTAGTTTAGAGTCTGACTGAGTCCACCTGTGTCCATGTCAAAAGAAAGTGAAAAGCAAGAGGGTAACAATTCTGAGCACTGAGATTAAGAATAGGCCACCTACACCTATAGAATTAATCCAGTGTTTAAAGTGTTCTATATTTTAGAAATCCATTTATAAAGCTACATGATTATTATTCATATTTTATGGTTATTCTGTATCCCTGTGTTTGGTGTTGGGTGTTACACCTAGGGCTCTGATATGCTAGAAAGTACTGAAATTTCCTTGACTGTTAGGTTCTGAAACAGGAGCAGACACTAAATGTACCACCCTTCTCCGATTTGTGCCATAGTGTTTTTCAGAAAGATAGACATCAACAACGAGTGCCCATTTTTCTAAGCCGGAATACAAATAGGCTCACAGCATGAGTTGAGGATGTTGAAAGATATATTGGTGTAAAAAAGGTGTTTAAAATCAGCAAATGCCCGGTTTTGATACTGATTGAATCACATACAAATCATAGAGCCACTTTAAAGCAAATTGAGTGAGGAAAACTATTTTTGATCCAGAGATTGGGGATTGTGGGCTAAGTCTATAGATTGATAACCTTTTCATGAGCAATTTCACAGAATGAGATGCTTTAAGAGAGTTTCAGTGCTGGCTCTGATCTGTGACTTGCTTTCTCCCAAGCCAAGAGAATTCTGGGGCTTGTAGTCCCCAGAGCAAGCATGTGATTGCAGGCTAAGGAGGCTTGCTGGGAAAGAAGCAGGTGTATACAAAGAGCTTTCTCATGCTCTCTTGGAAAGTGACTAAGGGAAATATAGCAGCAGAGGGGAGAGGAGCGGAGCTGACCAGGATCTGAACAAGATCAACAGTGGTTACCTGCGGAGAGAGAACCAGGGTAGGAGGTCGGGAGAACTGTGCTAAGGGGCTCTAAAAGTAAGCTAAAGAAACCTAGGGGAAGGCCTAGAAAAGATGGGCATTGCAGAAAAAATACTGAGAAAGAGTGAAGTTGGTTGAGTTTTGGTTGAGAACGCTCAGCTCCTTTGTAGTTAAGAGCACAGGCCTAGGCCCTGTGGTGCTAGCTCAGGATGGTGTGGAGACCCCTGTCCTCGGAAATGACTGCTGCTTAGGAGTAAAAGTGCATAGGAGGTTTAGACCAGACAGAGTGAAGAACCACCAGCAAGGGAAAAGGGGAGTCTGGAAAACCCTGCAAGCAAAGGGAAGGGCTTTCATAAAGACTGGGAGGTTGGCTGGGAAAGGTGGAGAATCTGGGGGGTTTTGCTTACTTCTGGACATTTTGTTGCTCTGAAAGAGGAGGACTCTTGGCTTGGTTGGAAGGCCAAAAGCATTGAATCAACAGCAGAAGCAAAAAAGGCAAAGCACAGCCACACATGTGGATGGGGACAGGTAAGCAACATAGCTCTTTCTCTACAGCGAACTAACGCTGGTCCTGTCCAGACTTTGGTCATTTGGCAGTAGCTTGCTAGGTAAACCCTCCTTTCCCAGATGTTTTTTTTCTGAGCAGAAGTGAGCTCTTCTTGTAGTCCTGCCCCCTTTCCCAGCAGGCTTTGCTATAGCCTGCAATCACATGTTTGCTCCAGAGGGTAAAAGCCCTAACATTCCCTTGACCAGGAGGAAGCAAGGCATAGGTCAAAGCTGGGACTTGAACCTTTATTAAAGAGACAGTTTGCCCTATGACAGTCAAGTGATAAACCTCTGCAAGTGGGATTTATAAGGAAAACATGGGCAGGCCCCCTTAGCCAAGGCAGAGCTAATGTTGCCTCTCAGGCTATGTCTTCACTTCACAGCTTTTAGCAACATGGCTGTCTTGCTACAGCCGTACCGCTAAAAGTCGCGCAGTGTAGCCGCTGTTTGTCGGCTCTCCTGCCAACAAAAAACTTCCACCCCCAATGAGCGGCATTGGAGAGCGCTCCTGCCAACAAAGCGCTGTTCACACTGACTCATAGACTTATACTCATAGACTTTAAGGTCAGAAGGGACCATTATGATCATCTAGTCTGACCTCCCGCACAATGCAAGCGCCACAGAATCTCACCCACCCACTCCTGCAATAATCCTCTCACCTATGTCTCAGCTATTGAAGTCCTCGAATCACTTGTTTTTTAACACCTCTGAAAGACAAAAGTTTTGTCGTTAACAGCCAGACAAAGCCTGAGTTAAATCAAACTTTATGTTCACTGGAACATGCAAAGACATAGCTCCACGAGGGCAATTTTCATGCTGAGTTTCCACCTTCTACCCATAGTCACTTTAGCAGTACAGCTACTCAGAAAGAGTTGCTGATCATCTATTTTATAATATGGAATGTATATTTCTTG
Organism: Chelydra serpentina; assembly: GCA_037349315.1. Classification (NCBI taxonomy): domain Eukaryota; kingdom Metazoa; phylum Chordata; order Testudines; family Chelydridae; genus Chelydra; species Chelydra serpentina. Next base: position 28,588,148 of record JBAIAC010000048.1, read on the forward strand.
TATTATCATATTCAAACACCGGACGTGGTTTTGCTTAAACCTTGAGAACTAATTTCCTTTCAGGCAGCAAACTTGGAAAATTGGAGCCCAATTTCAGAAAGTTCTGAAGAATGGAAAACGAGTTTATGGCTCAGACACATGCACACCAAAGATATATAAAGCTGCGGACCAGGAGTTTAGTATTGAACAATGTATGTGTTGTGTGGTAGTAATTGCAAGCAAGAAACAGGGTGCTCAAACCCTCTTCTTTCAACAAGAACAACAGCTGAGGCAGAGAAACGTCTATATAATCATTCATTTCCCTTTTGTCAAATGCCCTACAGCCTGAAGCTATAAATAGGGGACAGTAGCCTCTTCTCTTTAGATATCTAGAATCTTTTGTCATGGTGGCATTTCAGAAGTTGAGTTCTCTCTCTGTTTCATGATTCAAAGAGATTACCTGAGAAGCACCATGGGGAGCTTTTCAGGAATGACTCAGACAAAGATTAAGAGATGCTCTTTTTTGTTATTTGTTTTTGTTATTTATAGAAAAACTGCACCCATGTTGATAGAGCAGCACAATTCAATTTCAGATAAACTCGGGACATTATTCACCGGGATTGGATGGCTCCGGAAGTGGAAATAAGATTTAGAGTCTTTCACCTCTTGGTCATCAGTTTGAATCTAACCAAAGTTGTTATGACTGGAAGTTGATACTATCCGATAGATGGTCAATTTGAAATAAATTTTGTGTTCCCATTCCAATGATAAACCACAGAACAAGAAACTACAGCACAGCTGGCACTGATTGGTAGCCTTGGTGGTGGTCTTGGCAGCCAGACCAAGGAGTGGATGAGCATGGATTAGGAACTCCGCCCTCTTTGTGGCTGAGGCACACTGCTACCCAGGGGTACCACTTGGGGCCTCAAGTGGGGGGAGGGGGGTGGAAGTCTTAAAAATGTACCAATCGTTTCCTAAAATTTTACCAAATAGTATCAGGTGCAGAGGGAAAGATTGTGGGAGACACCCTGGGGAGAGGGTGGGATTAGGAGCTTGGGGTCAGGTGGGTGAAGGAGGATGGGGGGACAGGCCTTACCAGATCTGATCCAGAGCTGTGCAGTTGAATTGCTGGGTGGATGTGGTGCTTTTCTGTGCCATCACCCCACTCCACGTTAGTGCCCTTGGTGCCCGGGCTGGGCCTTTCACTCTGGCCAGATTCCTGGGACCAAGCCAGTCGAGCCCTACCCTACGCAGCCTCAGGCATTACTAGGAGATGGTGGCAGAGTCTGGGCTCCTGGGTGGGGCCTGCACAGGCTGTGCAGTGAACAAGGCCTGGCAATGCCGTTCCCCAGGGCACCACTGCTGCTCCCTGCAAGCAGCACCTCCAAAGCCAGCTCCTTCGTCTCCCTCCTCCGCCGTGGCACCCCCAGAGCTGGCATCCCCTCCCAACCCAGGCAGCAAGTGGGTAGACCTGCAGAGGCAGCAGCACCCCCACTGGCCAGCAGCAGTAGCTGCTCTGCCGCTGCCAAGGGGGAGACTCACACTACCAGCCAGGGGACACAATTTTATCAAATGTGTCAGAAGCAGAGGGGAGCTTTGCTCTTCTTTGCTCCCCACCCCACCCGCTGTGGCCTCTCTGCTGCTACCACCCAGGTTCGACCTGTTTGGCAGAAGAGTTCAGTCTCTAGGGCTGTCATTTTATCCCCCTTAAATTCAGACAGTTTAAAGGGGGGGGGGGGAAGTGACTTGTTAATCGTATCAACAGTGGCACCCTGCTCATTTGTATGTTTTAATTCCAATGAGGCAGGCAATGAGCATCGTGACTAAGCTAATTGCTTCCCTTCAGCTGTAAGTCTGAATGCTGCTGAGGTTGCAAGTGAATCTGAGCATTTACTACTCTCCCGAAATCTAAATTGTACAAACTCTGGGGTCAGTGGGTCTTTCGTGTGAATTAATGGGGTTCTGCTTCTTGTTAGCTAATATGAGAATGTGTCCATTCGCTTAAGGGTGACCTAAAATGTTTATCGTTGCTTAATTTTTCTTCTCATTTCTCTTCTCCTGGCGGTATCCTTATCACTGTTTAATGTTAGAATGGCTACCTAGATTTGTCATCGCTTTAGGAAACTGGGCAAAGCCATTCAGCAGCCCTGTTTTTACTGTTGTGGGACAGAAGATGACTAGGCTGGAGTAAGGTTAATGGCGCTCTGAGAAAATGTTATGTCCCCTTAATGCAAGACAAGGCTCTGTTCCATCTGATGGGAATCCTATTGCTATATCGGACACAACTGTTTTCTCTGCCACAGAGTTCAGCTCCTAGTCCATGTGAAATGATTTATAGTTTTCCCTTAGGCTGCATTCTAAATCTTGGATAAAAATATATCTTATGGCAAATGCCAGTTGTTCCCTATTGGTTTGACTATAGAGATATCTAATAATATGATAGCTAGTCAAAGCAATAACAATGTTTTTTCACAGAGATGGCATAATAGAGTTGCTGAGAGCACACAGAAAAATAGTAGTTTGACACAGGAAACAACAACAACAAAAACGTTAGAACCCTGGATACTTGTCAAACTTTGATAATTCATACACTGAAAGTATAAGAACCTAAATGGCTGAGAGATTACCAATAGTGTGAAAAAGAGAAACCACTGTTACTTCAGAGTATAGGGGACGTATTGGTTGGTAAATGCTTACTTTTAATGACAATCCCTGTATATGTCCATTCCGAGGGACAATGACACTTGTGACTCCTACAAGATATGCACTTTTTGAAAAGTGAATAGTGCAGTAAAATACGGTCCCAAGAACCCTGTAATACTGTCTGGCCACATGTGGCTGTGGAGATCTAAGAGATGACACAGAAGGCTGAAGTATCATCATTCCCAGATGAACTCGGTATTCATTTGCAACAGATGTGAATTCTACCTAACTAATCAGTAGGGTGCATGTACTCTTGATCCTTTCATTGTACCTTGTGACCGGTAAATTTTGGAGAGGGCACTGCACATAGCAAACTCGCACACAGCAGCGGGAGTGAGGACTGAAAGCTTTCTGCCCAATTCTGATTCCTCTAAAACTCGCAGAGACCCCTCTTCAGGGTCTCTCTAACAAAAGCCTCTCTAACAAGAAGGACATTCTAGAACCAAGCCTACATGCCGAGGTGTGGCCTCTGTGTTTATGCAGTTACTGCCATTATTTGTATTCTGCTAGGTCCCACAATCCGCTAAGCACTGTCCCACCACATCAAGATGCACAGTACAGCAATAGCTACTATTCTAGACAGGAATAATCAGCATGGGTGGGGTGAATGGTATGTGGACCTGCAGCTGGCTAAATATATTGTGCACCATGCTGCTTTTACTGCACCATGGTGCACCCACTTGAGATCACTTAATGGCATGGTACAGAATGTGACCATAAGTCGTAGCTCTGTAAAACAGGGCTCAGATGTCATAACCTTGATTAAAACAAGACTAATGCAATGGTGAAATAGGAACATGAGGTGAAATCCTGGCTCAACTGATGTCAGTGACGAGATCCCCATTGATTCCATTTTAACTAGGATTTCACCATGGTATTTTAGCTATTATGTGTTCTATGGGGTATGATTTGGGGTCAAATTCTATACCTTTGCTTTAAGGGTCCCTAAACAGATGCATATTGGCGCAGCCAAAACAGCATTATGTACAGTATGCCCAGATGATCCTCTGGCCAGACACAGTCCCATCTACAACCCACTCCCTCCATGATTATTTCTGCCTAGAGTAGCAGCAGTTGCTAGATTCCTAGTCTTATATGCTTAAAACAGCAGTAACGCAGTGGTGAGTCAGGCCAATTGTCAGTGCTTATATAGGACCGTGATATTAGGTGTTATACAGAAACACCAGAGAGCCAGGCATGTGTGCAAACCCTGATTTCGAGTGCAATATGTAAGGGGTGTGCAAAATTCTTACACACTCTCAATCTCGCTCGCCAAATGTTTACTCGGAGGCTGCTCTGGCTATCAGGAAGCTAAGCAGCTGCCTAGGGCTGCAGATTTGTCCCGGCCACCCCTCCATCATGATCAGTGGTGCTGCAACCCTGTGGGCTAGGTCACAAGGCCACTTGCTCAGATTTGGCCTCTCTCTGTCATGACAGAGGGGCAGCCAGGCCAGATTTGAGTGGCATGGGTGGGGAGGGGGCAGCACAAAAAGTGTTGCCTAAGGTGACAGGTTTCCTTGAGCAGCATCTGTGTTCATTATTATGTATATACATACAGCCTCTCATTTACCGTAGCGCTTACATATGCACTCTGACTGCCATTTTTTCATCCTTGCACAACCAGTGTATTTCTTTACGCTTCTGATATCTTACGGTACAAGTTCCATTCCCGGTAGTTACTATTCATTTCAAGGTTATTAGGTTGTGAATTAATAATGTGGGATAGAATATTATAGTAAACCATATGTATGGTGCTCGGGTGGTTGTTTTTTTCCAGACACATTCTCCAAGGGAAAGAGCAGCAGCTGCTTCCCACACAGCCACTGTCCTTACTCCTTGGCCAAAGAAATGTTATAGGCAAAGTCAGCTAAGTGCTTATAATGGTGTTGACTTCTTCCAACGTCACCCATTGCTAGCGCTGCAATGAAGTGCCAGGGACTTGAGAATCTTGTTTAATAATATGGATTTAGTTTTCAGAGAGTGAGAATGGCTGATGTTTCCCATGGCTCCCTTTCTTGTACCTTCAGTGTCCGTTTGGCAAGTATATTTGTAACACACTGCTATGTGTGTGTTTCAGGTCTACCTCTGTGCCCAATTAGCAGGGGTGATGAGTCTAGCTACACAGCTCAACTTTAATGCATGTTGTAGTAGATTATGCTTTTAGCTCTGGAGGCCCTCGGTTCCATCCTTGGTGTGTTGGCTAAGATGGCAGTTTTCAAATATTCTGAGTATTTTTCTTTCCATCTGAGCTTTGGATGGAATTTTGCCCAAGCCTTTCTCATCCTCCCTGTCATTGGAAGGAGCTATGCACGCAGAAGTCCTAACATTGCTTCCACTAAGTCAATGGCCTATCTTTAATTGGAGTGAGAACCAAAAGAGCTGGGCCAACAGTGTGCCCTTCTTCAAATCTCAAGCATGAACCCAGAGCCAGCAGCATGAAGAGCTTCCCCAAATTTGACGGGTAGGGCAAGGCCAACTCCTGCTCCACTCGCTCTTTGCATGCCCAAGATAGGGGCTCTGACCTCTGGCATGGGGAGTGCATGCTGTAGTCTTGCAAAGGGTGAGCAGACAAGCTCTGGGGTACCTTATACCTGACACAGGCACAAAGAACCTGTCAAAAAAGCTTAACCCCAGGTTTAACTGAATGGCTAAGGGACAGATGCAAGGAGTCTCCCCTCACCGTGTTAGCCCCACGAAAGGTGAGAGCTTGAGAACTGCATGAGGTTTGGCATCCCAGAAGGGGGTGGCAAAGAGGCATCCATAGCCTGGCCTCATTCCCTCCACAGTAGAGGGAGTGCTGGCCAGTTCCAGAAGGGAACACGTGCTGCCTCCTTTGACAGTGTAGTAATGGTTGTGCTCCACCTCTCCCCGCCGTGTGGGGAGTATCTTGAGATGGTGTGGCTCTGGATCACCCCCGGGGGGAACGGTGTGTATAAGGCACAAGCCAGGTGTTGAGATGGAGGGTGTTTGCAAGAATAACAAAATATTGAAAATGGGGACAAATAACAAGGAGCAAAGTTTGTTGTAACTCCCAATAAGCTGCCTCTGTTGTTTCTCCCACTAACACCTGTTATTTCCCATTGGTCTTTGCCAGGACATGATGTTAACAGGATAAAACAGAGTAAGATTACTTGGAGTCAGGGGAAATTAATATGTTATTTGCAACAGAGCTGAAGTGCTTCACATTGAATGGAGGGTGGTTTTAATTAAAACTTGTATTTCAGAAATAATGAAAAATTAGGTGGAAGCCCACATGGAAGGAAAAAACCATTGGAGCTGGTATTATCCACTATCTTGCATTTCTGTAGCTGAGAGAGTCCAAGGGCTGAAGGTGAGATTCTGAGCTGTGCTGCTACGAGGTGCAACAAAGAACTCGCAGCAGGCGGAAGATAGGGCTATGGTGGCTTTAAGCCTCCTCTGTGCCTTCTGGATCCTGGGCTGCTGGAGGAGCAGTGGCCCGTGCATAACTTAGGCTGTCTAACTTACTGCCTTCTCCTCCAGTTGCCCTATGGGCTGCTGCACTACCTGGGACCCACACAGCGCTGTCTGTTGTGCTCCCACTCCTGACATGCCCCCATGCCAGGGCTTGTGAAGAGGTCCTCAGAAGAGAGCTTGACGGCTGTACTTCACAGTGCCTGTGTTCAGGAAAACCTTCCCAAGCTGGACTAGGGCTTTTACATAGGTGCCGACCCCGTGGGTGTTCTGGGGCTGGAGTACCCACGGGGAAAAAAAGGTGGGTGCTCAGCAGCCCTGCAGATCAGCTCCTCTGATCCTTCCCCCACCCCCCAGTGCCTCCCACCTGCTGGTTGTCAGCTGCAGGAGGTGCTGCGTGCTGGGGGGGATGGGAGGGACAGGGCGCGCTTGGAGGCGGGGGAAGAACGGAGAGGGAAGAGGCAGGGCAGGGCCAGAGCAGGGGCAGGAAGGGGCAGATATAAGAGTTTGGGGGAAAGGGTGGAGTAGGGGCAGGACCTGGGATAAAGCAGGGGTCAAGCACCTCCAGGAAAATCACAGAGTTGGCGCCTCTGGGCTTTTAAGACAGGTTACACCACTCTGGGGCACTGGGACTGGAGCAGAAGTGAGGATCTCCCCCAGTGGTGCAAGTAGAATTAATTTCTTACCAGTATGCCTTGCTCATCGGGGAGAGACAAATGGGAGGCACCAACGAAAGGGGAGTCACCTGACCTCCCCGCATGACCCCACCCCCCGTGACTCCTCCCTACCCCGCCCATAGCCCAGGGCCCCCATGCACTCCCGTCCCTTCCCCATGATCCATCCCACATTACCTGGGAGTTGGGTGGGGTCTGGCCTCCTCCTGCTGCACCAGAGATTTCTGAACTGCTGCAGGGCATTCCGGAACTGCAGTGGCACGCCGGCAGCTCCTCCGGTGCGGCTGTACGTCCCCCAGCCATTCCACGCAGTTGCGTCTTCCGAGTCCTGTCTGGAGTCTGTACAGAAGCCCCGCTGGAGGACAGGGCTGCGGGTGGTACAGCCTGCTCCTCCTGTGTCTTTCTGGTACAGAGTACTGGCTATAGCTATTTTACTGGTGTGGCAGACTGGACCACCCTACTTGCACCACTGATCTCCCCCTATATTGACATGGCCCTTATTCCTCCATTTCAAGGATTAAGGAGGAGTCAGACTCAGATCCACAAAGGTACTACCGGGTGCCTAAATCCCAGTTTTAGGCTTCACTGTGATGCACAAAACTCCTGCCACACCCTGTGGCACTTAAACTCACTCGACACTAAGTGTTCAAGGTCAGGTTTCTGCCTCTGAGCATGCACACTGCTGCCTCACTCTAGGTGTCCAGACACCTATCTCCTGCCTAAGCCCCAGAGCAATCCATGAATGGGGCGAACATAGGCATTCATCCACCTATCCCGCGTGCAGGGCCCAATCCAGTAGGCATGCTCAGAGGCTGCCTACAGACTTGCGTCCAATTCAAAATCTGGCTGCAGGAGGAGGGGCGGTCTTTTAGCCTACTGGTTAGAGCATTCACCTGGGATGTGGGAGAGTCAGGTTCAGTTCTCTCCTCTGCTTGAGGGTGAGAGGATTTCTTCAGAGGTCTCCTACTTCTCAGGAGAGTGCTCTAGTCTAACCACTGAGCTATGGGATATTCTGTTCGGGGACTCCTCCAATCTCCCCTGTTGAGGCTGTTCCACTGTGTGTAAATATTTAGAGTGATTGGAGCAGGGGGCCTGGAGCCTTGGTCTCCCATCTCAGTGCCCTTACCACTGGAGTACAGAGTCATTCACACTCTCTTTCTCTCTCTCTCTTTCTCTCTGACACGATGACTCTAAATATTTATATACAGTGAAACAGCTTAAACAGGAGAGATAGAAGGAGCCCCACATTAGAATACTCCATTGCTTATTCATTAGGGCAGGTTCCTGAGACATGGGAGACCCCTGTTCAAATCCTTTCTCAGGCAGAGGGGGGAATTGTACCTGTCTCTCCCACATCCCAGGTGAGTGCTCTAACCACTGGGCTAAAAGTTATAAGGCAGGCATCTCCTCCGCTAGCTGTTTTGTGTAGAGAGAGGCAGGCACCTAACTCATCACGAGGAACAACTTAGGCGCCTAAGATGCCTGACTCCAGGAGAGGGGTTTCTCTTCATCAGAGTAGTAGGATTTAGCACATACCCCTCTCCTCTGCATCTCCCATTGGCTAGCTTAGGCAGCTCCCTGCCCAGTCTGCTGGCTTTAGTGTATTGCATTCTAAACCACGTATCCCTCCCCTTCATTGCATAGGGAGCTGTGATGGACTTTACAGACCTCACACAGAAACTAAGGGCTGGTCTACACTTAAAACACCTCAGCTGTGGTGCTTCAGTAAAGACACTACCTTGGCCGACGGGAAGGATTCTCCTCTCCTGTCAGCGTAGGTGATCCCCCTCCCTAAGAGGCGGGCCGCGGTTGTAGACCGTGTTAGGTCAGGTTAACTGTGTCACTCAGAGGTGTGGATTTTTCACACTCTTGAGTGATGTAGTTATACTGACCTAATTTCCTTGGTCTGGTCCAGGACCCGTCAGGGAAGATTGTAAAGTTACAGTGTAGCCCTAAATCTGGATAGACACAGCTCCATTACAGCAGATGGACTATAGTCTGATCTCACTTACTGTACAATAGCATTAATCCAGGTCTACACTGGTGTAAATGAGATTGGAATCTGATCTGGAATATTTTGTAAAAATAAAGTAAAGTAAAACAGAACTGCCCTGAAAAAGACCAACTCTGCCATATTTTGCATGGATCCACCATTGATATAAATGGGGGCTGCAACTGTGTGAGGGCAGAATTGGACCTCTAGACCCAGATTCTGCCTCCCATACAATAATCTTATTGAATTAAAAATGAGTACAGGTGATAGAATCTGGCCTCAGCATCAAATTTTCCTTTTCTGGAAGAGGCCTTCTGTTCAGCTCTCCTTTTCATTGAACAGCCCGGCTCATTCAGCTGGATGGAGAATTATTTGTCACTTGTACATCAGATGTTTTTTGTAAATTGAAATACTGTAAAATGTGTGGATTTAATTTTAAAATAATATGTTGCTTTAAGATAGTGCTTTTCATCAGTAGATCTCAAAGGGCTTTACAGAGCACTTTACGAAGGAGATAAGTATCATTGTCCCCACTTTATAGATGGAGAAAAAGCCCAATCAAATTAAAGCCTAAACAAATGAGACTTAACTCTTCCCCTGAAACGAAGACTTTAGAAAGGACTCTACCTTATCTTAATAAAAATGAACAACTCTGTGCTTGGCATGAGTATCTGTCTTTGGCTATTCCTGCTTATATTTATTGGTTTTCCATGCTCGCTCTAAATTAATCCTATTCCGCTGAGTTCTGCGATCTTTACTCAGCATTTACTTAGTTCTTTGGCAAACTTCTCACTGGTCCAAAATGTGATCTCTCACCAGTTTTGTACTCCATGGAGTTCAACAGCTCTTCACTTGAGTTTCACCAGCATGAAACCAGATTCAGGCTTATTGGCTTCTTTGAGACTTTGCTCTGGTGATGGATGTGGAAAACACTTGAATCAGGACCTCTGAATTTGACGTGCTATAGTTGTACAGAGTTGTCACTGTCAGAGTATTTGTAGTTCATGATGCAAAGTTTAAGGATTTCCTGATATTAAAAACAAAATCTATTGTCTGTAAAACCTGCAGTGTGAGATTTATTTTCCCAGTTAAACACCTACTTCACCACAGGCAGCTAGTACTCTGTCCCTAACCTGAGATGTGGAGGGGGGGGGGGGTTCTTTCTGTGAGCATTTGTTCATTTACTGCCATGCAGATAATGCAATGGATTTCACAGCACAGCAAGTTTAATCAGGACATGTCATCATTAATTTGTACTGATATGCACTGATGGACAGGATTTTCCAGGAGCATGACTGGCTGTTTATCAAACGATCATCAATTCTGGAAAAGAAATGGTGCTACCCCCCTGTTGTTTTACAGCATCTGCTTTATCATCTGCTCACAGGAGCACTTTTTTTTTTTTTGCGTGGGTTTCCCTTTGTAGCTGTCACTTGCAGACAGCTTCATTTATTTCTGCTGATTTCTAATTCCTTCGGAAGGGTCCAAAAGACACAGTTGATTCACTGGGCCTGTTGTGGGAATGCAATGGTTAAAGATGGCAAGACAAAGCCAAATACCACAATCTGCATTTGATTTCTCACGCTTTCCTGTTAGTTACCATGTGTCTCTTTGAGTGTCATAAATAATTTAGAGTTCAAAGTGAATTTTTCTTCTTCTTCAAAGTTCCAGAAAGCCAAATTAACATTTATTTGATTACTAATGTTTCCACAATATAACATAATGCACAAAACAACTCACATTGCTCTACAGTTTAACAAGAGAGCTATTAGAGCAGCATACAGGCTTAAAAATGTCTTATAATGGCAAAAAGGAGGAATGGTATTGGGGAAGTGGGGAGCCAGGCCCAGGATACTTAGGCACTTAACTCCCACTGATTTCAATGGGAGTTGGGTACCTGAATACGTATGAGGAGCTAGGTCTCAGTCCTTACTCAGGCAAAATTCCCATTCAAATCACAGAGGCTTTTGTCTGACTAGGGACTTGAGGATTAGCCCTTAATATGCACAATCTATTACTTATGAAGTACATCATTTTATCGTGCCTGGTAGTAACACACTCTGTTATAACTTCCTTCAAGCAAGAAAGCCAAACCCTACACATTAAAAATAGATCATACTCTTTATTAGTGGGGTGTATGAGACATTGTTGATAGCAGATGCAGGTAGCACCTACTACATTAAAGTGCAATTATGGTCAGAAAAGCAATTACTTCAAAAATGGGGCCTTCAGCATCAAAAGTTCTGCTCCCCATGTGTATTTAGAGTTGCATCCGTTTACTTTAACTGACCAACACTATTTTTATTTCTAGTAACATCATAGAGGCAATACGTCTAGGAATAGTGATGCTCGAGTGCTTTGCTGGATTGGGGTCTAAGTAAGGCTACATCTACACTTAGGGCAGCATATGGAGTACAGACACTGTACGCCCATCTCGCACGGGTATAAACAGCATGGTGAGACATGGCTTAGGTGAGTGGAGTGCCCCACATGCCGGATCCCCGATGCCCTACACAGCTCTCTTCATGCCCAAGAAGGGCCTCCCACAGCCACACTGCTATGTAGTGTCCCTCTGCCTCCCTGAGACACCAGCAGTTGAGAAAGGCTCTGGCACGGAGGAGTCAGCGGAGAAAGACTCTGGCAGATAGGAGGCAGCAGGGAAAGAGGTTGGCAGCTCGCAACTGCTTTGGCAGCTCCACACTCCCAGAGCTTTTCCCTGTTGCCTCTCCACTGCTGGAACCTTTCACTGAGGTGTGTGGCTGAAGCCTGCCTTTCTCCATGCCATGTAGCTACATGTGTAGTGCCTGTATGCTACGTGCTGCCATGTAGACATAGCATAAGGGTAGAGATCTAGAAGACAACGAAGAAGCTGTACAAACCCACTCTACTGCTATAGCTGAAAGATTAAAATGTTTCCATAATATAGTCCTTTCCTTTTTGTCCATGGCTCATAACATTTATTTTAGTGAAAAACTGTGCTTAAGACATTGCAAAAGCAAAACATGTTAAAATAATGTGCAAGAGCGATTACTGAAAAGTGAACTTAAAGTCAGCATGATAATGAACCCCTCTCTAGCTAAATGACCTCATTACTATTAATTTTGGCTGCCTTTTGAGACCACTTTCAAGAGTAGGTTCATTAATAAAGGGAAAAAAGTTTTAAAAATAAAGGTAAATATCAAATCCCCCTTATAAATGCAGCCCAAACAAGCCACTCTGAACAGATATTAAACTTCAGCTGAAATAAGATGTGAAATATATGTCTGACATTGCAAGTGATGCATAATTTCTAGAATTACGCATGGGTGTTTTGACATTAGTATAAAAAAGAAGCTAAATATTTGCAGAGTGCTACAATACACATTCACACGCAGCTCAGTTTGGAGGGAGAAAGCTGTGTTTAACGGTTTCGCTAAAGCCAGAGAAAAATACTACTGTTTTTCTACCATATTTTTAACATTACTATTACCTAGTTAGTCAAATTTCTTAGTCAGTCAAGTTGATTTGATAATAATATCATTATGCACCACCTTTCATTTTGAAGTATCCCAAACAGCTTTATCAAACTTACATTGTTACACAAACTATACAATAAGGAATTCAGCCTCTTCTGGAGTGAAACACAGTAAATGTTTAATACAACTTAGCAACATTGTACCACAATTTAGGGTGGGAAATGGAGATGAACATTATATTCAACAGATTCTGCAGAGGGCATGTTAGGGAAGCAGGCGGTAATTATTTAAAATGGGCATGTGACCAAGACCCTTGGGCCATATTCTCATGTAAGGTAAGGGGCCATAGCTCAGTTGAAGTCAGTGGAACTAGATTGATTTATATCCGCTGAGGGACTGGCCCTACAACTATAATGTTTCTATTCATTTGAAACACCTGTAGTATTTTCAATAAATACAATGGTTAGGGCCTCACTTTTAAGCCTTTTTCAATACATGGAAAAATGCACAAACTATAAAATTAAGAGCAGTCTGTGAGTACAGATGTAATAATCCTGACAAGAATAAAGACACATTATCTTGGCCGCTAGTTAATACCATCTAGTATTTGCATTTAGATCAGTATACAACTTCCCAATAAGCATCTTTGCTACTATTAAAGCTTTTCACAGAGGTTAGAGCACTGGGAGATGGGGGTTCTATTCCTAGTCCTGCAGCTTGTTTGCTGGGTGACCTTTAGATAAGCCACTTCACCTCGTGGTCCCCAGCTGTAGAATGGAGATAATGACTCTTGTAAAGTGCTTTGAGATCTACTGATGAAAAGTGCTAGATAACAGACAGGCATTAGTATTTTATTATAACTCTACTTTTGTGCAGAAGAAAATCAGCTAAATTCAAGTGGGAAGGGATCTACTACTTACCTAAGTAACATATATTTTTATTATTATACTGACCTCTGTCACATCTTTTTGCTGAGTATTACTTATTGTTTGTGTAATCCCCATGGCCTAAAGCCCTAGGGAACAGAGAACTTTCTGTTGACACCTATTGAGGAAGAACACCCCAGAGCTATTTCAGAACATCCAGGTGGACAGAGGCTCCATAGGGGAGTAGGGTGGCCACTTATCCATTCCCCAAATACTGGATATTCCAGCACTTCTGGGAACAGCATGGGCCTCCCCCTGCTTGTGAGACCCCTGTCCCTGCCAGTGTCACCTTACACACATGGTGCATGTGAGATCACAGTGGAGGGGGTGGAGCAGTGTGCTCTTAAAAATGGCATTCATCATCTGATACCAGACAAATCCACGTCTGGTTTTGTCTCAGAACTAGATGGGGGGACGAACCATCTGAAAAGAGATTCAAAACTAGATGAGTGGCCTCCCTATAGAGAAGGGAGCAAGGGGGAACAACTGAATCGGCTAGGTCTCATTTGCATATTTGCTAAGTCACAGTTTGGGCATTTTGGTCAAAATTAAGTTAAGGTTCAAGTTTGAAGTAATAAAACACCATTATTCTTGTCTGAGAACAAATGGGCAAGAAAACTGCATCAAATGTGCCTGGGGCTGAGAGTTCACCCTAACCAAAACCACTTTCTGTAATGGTTACAGAGCAGAGCCTGGACAAAGCAAAAAGCAAGAGGATAAAGGGTGGAAGTATATCCCTGGTGGCAAAATAGCTGATCAGTGTCCTACATGCATTGATTCTTCTTAGAAAACATTGTGAAGGTGCACAATGGTGCAGAGGCAGTGTTGTAGTGGCTTTTGCTGGAGCTGCAGAAGGCAGAAGCATAGCTGAGGAACTCTGATGAAGACCTTGCTACCTACCAACTAATAAAGCGGCTCTCACTGCAGCTGGCCTAGGTGGTACAGCCCCTAGAGCTAATCAGGCAGCACTTCTCTTCAGTGCTGGATATGGACCTGCCTGAACTTTGGACTCTGCCAACCCTGGACAACAAACAGTGAGTGGAGGTATAGTGGGGGATAGGGAGGAGGGAAGTGGCTATTGCTGGAACACGCTGCCTTATTGAGCAGTCACACTGGAAGTGGAGGACTACATTTAAAACTATTATCAAGACCCCCCTGGGGTGCGTGTGTTGTCTTATAATTATTACGTATATTGTTGATTGATTATTATTGGCTTTCCCAAATTTATTCTGTGTTTTCTCCCACCTCCCCACCCACCCTCCGAGTAAAGTTTTCCCTTTTTCAGACTCATTGCTTCTGAGTTGGAAAGTATTGCCTATCAAGGGAACACCCACAAGGGAATTTACTTTTCCCAGGTTTCTGGGTGGCAACTCTGGTGGTATTTGTTACATTTTCAGAAAGAACTGCTTGGTAATGGAACTTGGCCCTTTTTGCTGGCAACAACACATGGCAGAAATGTTAAATCTGTAAAGGGTTATGAAGATAAAGTGGTATATAGGTACCTATTATTATGGGATTAAGTGTGACATCCAATTAGGAGAAGGAGCTCAATGAAGTAGAACTTTAGAGTCAGTAATGTTGCTGAAGTGACCATTTGACTAACCTTTAAATCCAATTATTCTCCCCGTCAGTTCATCCTTATAATATTGTCATTAACTTCACTGGTAAGGAAAGAAAAGCTGTGCATATTTTTTTTTAATATAGAGAAAATACACTACAACAATACCTGAACTAAATACTCAGAATTTGAAAAGAAGTTAGAACTGCAGGCAGCTTAAATGGTGGCGTGTGTGTATGTTTTTCTCTTTTAACAGTTTCTTCTGAATTTGGTTTGGCAACCACGTCCCACTCAATATGAAGGCGTGTGAGAGAGAGAAAATCAGTCTGCTAGCATCCTCGATTGGACCCAATTCCTTACTCATCTCATGGCAGGAAGGCTTCTTTTTGCTGTGGCAATGCCAATAGTCAAAGCAAGTGACAGATGAAGCCGTTTGAAACTGTTTGGATATGGAATTTGGGACACTTCTTTCTCCACTGTGACATGCCCCGTAGGGTTGGCAAAAATAAATAAATAAATGAATTAATTAATTAAATCTGAGATTTTTCTAAAGCTGCCTAAGTGATTTTACCCAAATGCCAATCTTCTCAATGTAATTGAGAAATATTTCTTTTGTACTTATCCCATGAGATCCCAAAGGTTTGTGTAGATGCAATTGTTAGGGGGGAAGCTGTGAAGGACTGAAGCGTTAAGTGAAATGGGTGTCCTCTGAGCCTGCCGAGATAAGTGACCTACTTTTATTGCTCAATGGCCTCACCTTCAGTTCAGCCTCTGACTAGATCACCACTAGAATTGTGATGTGGAGTCAGTGACTCTCACAAGTGTCTATTCACACTGTATTTAAGTTAGGGCAGAGTATAAAATATACCTATTGCTAATTAATATTTTGTTTGTTTTATGGCAATACAATTGTCCCCATCTTGATTCTTATTTTTCCTTTTGTTCAAGAGATTTGCCCCTTAACATTTTTCAGTGCCTCTGATCTTTCAAAAGAGTCCTCTCTCTAAGAGAGTTCACAGCCATTTTCAGTTTCATGTATTAATATTTGCAGTTCATGCTGCTCTTCACTGAACTTATCTGTTATCGTTTGCTTTTTATTTCCTTTCACTTGGAACTCCAACTGCTTCCACAGCTAATTAACTATAAACTTTGTCCTGTCAATAAAAGTTAGTGTGTTAGTAGGCATGAAACTGCAGCATCTTGTAGGATACTATGTATTGTGTTTCATATCTCTTATGGAAGAATGTCTGTTTTATGTGCTGAGATCATTTCTGATCTGCTGAAAATTGTTTTTCATCATCATGGTGAAAATCAGATAAATGCTCCTGAGTAAATCTTAGAAAATAATATTGAGACAGCAGTGATTTTTATGTGCTGAAGGAGCCACAACTCTTCAACAGATAAGTTCACAGTTGGATCACTGAGTTTTGGAGAAACTAACTGATGGCCTCCTCTTTTTTTTGTTTCACTTAACTATTCAGTTGCTCATAGCTTTCACCCTAACAACTGCTGTCCATCTACAAGCCTGTGTGATCTCTTGGGTTAGTACAAAGGCAGAGTTTCTCAATTAACATAGCAAAGAATGACAACAGTTTGAGGGCGAGAGTTGAATTTTTGCAAGTCTCATCAAGAGTAAGATTAAATTGGTGAGCCACAAAATACACCCTCCTTATGGATGATCTTTTCTATACATTCTCGAACTCTGGAAATAGTCCTGATATGACAGTATAATTATCATTTGTCTGCTTTGAGTGGAAAACTCTGCACACCTGTTAGTTTCAAGGCTGTCTTAATATAGGTATAAACCTCGTCTGCACTTTTTGATCTGAAAAATTAGAAGAGAAAACCAAAACACCAAATTCCCCCTCTCTAAGCTTTGTGAAATTTGTAGTTAGATAAATGAAACAATTTATGGCCCTGATCCAACCAACAAAGAACCTAAACACATGCTAAAATTTTAAGTGTGTGAATATTTCCATTGAAGACAATGAGACTGCTAACCTGCTTAAAGTTGAGCATGTGTTTAGCTGGTTTTTTGGATGGGTGCTACTCTAAATATTTAGCTAATTCAATGGCTCCTATCACTGCAGTATCTGATTGCCTTCTGAGTACTTACAAAGAACTTGCTGTATTCATTTATCTTTCTTTATTATTATTTGCTTTCTTGTTTGTGTGAGGTGAGTAGTTGGCATACATCTGGATATTAAAGTCACCCACAACAATGAGTCTAGTGAACTTCATCATCAGACAGTGTCTCTGTGTTAGCTCCTCTAGGAAGCCTTTGGTGTCTAGGGGTTCAGAGATTAGCAAAATGCTATCCAAGTTAATCTTTCCTCTGGTCTTCCAGATTGAAAGGACTCTCAGAGGACTTTGATTTGAGTGAGCTTTCTCTGCATTTGAGCTCAAGCGAGAACAGAATAGCTACTCTGCCTCCAGTTTTGGCCTCCCTATTAGGGTCTGGGCATGTGGTGCACACAGTATCTTGGTGAGATGAAATGAGCTACCACAAGTTCTTCAATGATAGATCCAGTTTCTGTGATGCAGACCAGGTTGGGTGATTTGTGAGAGATAAGATAATGGATGGTGAAGAGCTTATTGGTCACATTGATCTTGCATTAATCAAATGAGGCAGAGGTCCTGGAGTTTTTGGGCCCATGGGAGGTAGCTGTTTGGAACAATATATTTATCATCAGGCTAATTTCATGTTATTCCCTGAATGCAGATATTCCTTTAATCTCTGTAAAATGTGTACTGGCTCCATATTCCTGACATCAGACTGGAATTGGAGCTAGGACAGCAAGGAATGCTGGGAAAAGCAGGAGTGCATAATGTATGTCTCTTTCTTAGACTGCTGAGACCAGGAATGAGGCAAGCCTTGGGGTGGGGACACTTTAATGAGAGAGAGAAGCAGCTCTGGAGGGGCAATGGAAAAGCTTCTGGGAAGGGGAGAATTTTTTATTTGGTTGGAAGTCCAAATATTCAAACCATATCAAATAAACCTCCAACAAAAGGCAGACCGAACAGCAGAAGGCAAACTGAGGCAAAGATGCATCCAGACTTTGGAAGAGTAAGAACCAACTATTAAATCACATTTCTCCTTATTTTAATAGGTGCTTCTCTGTCATGTTATCTGGAAGCATTCAGTTCTCTAACATCTGGAAATAAAATTTAGAGATTAACTATCACATTTTCATCACTTTCAGGCTGTCAGTCTTGAACACCACTTCCTTGCATTTCCAAAAATAAATCTAAATTTTTTTAAATGTATTTCGCCAATGTTTTCAGATGTTCATGGAATTGAATTTCACTGTGGTAAAACAACAAGTTTCTTTGAGCTACTTAATCACTGCAAATGAGTTCCACATGTTATCATCTCCACTGTTCAGGCTCAAAACCTCTCCCTGTAAAAGTGGAGCTCAGCAATTTTTGTCCAGGACTGCATTTGTTTGTGTTGAAAGGCTTTCCGTTTATCTCTCACCTGTGAACCTGTTGGTGCTAACATTGACAAATATGATTTTCTATGGTAGAAATGTGTCTGGTACAGCTTCACGTGGAGAAAAGTAGACAATTGAGTCCTTCCGCAGAGTGGCTTTCACATCCAATAAAGCCAGTTATGAATCCTTGTCATTTATAAATTATTTTAACCTAGGGTATGTCTTCACTAGCATCGTTAAAGCGCTGCCGTGTAGTCGCTCTAAAAAACCCACCTCCACGAGGGGAGTAGCTATGTTACAGCTATGTTACAGCGCTGAAACTTGCAGCGCTGTAAAGTGGCAGTGTAGACTTTGTAGTTTACATGTTTCACTCAGACATTATCTTCCATCTGGATTAACATGTACTGTATTTAAAGTAATATTTTCTTGATCAATTATGGTGTTTATTGCTGGCATTGTGAAAACCATTACCTGATAAATTCTCAGATAGTACACGACATGCAAAATTACAGGTTTCAGAGTAGTAGCCGTGTTAGTCTGTGTCAACAAAAAGAAAATAAGAAAAGGAATACTTGTGGCACCTTAGAGACTAACAAATTTATTTCAGCATAAGCTTTCGTGGACTACAGTCCGCTTCATCGGATGCATAGAATGGAACATACAGTAGGAGGATATTTATACATTCAGAGAAACATGGAAAGGTGGAAGTAACCATACCAACTGTAAAAGGCTAATTAATTGAAAGGGAATGTAAAAGGTATTAATTATTGGGTAGTTGCTCTTCTCCAACAAAAAAGAAACTCTTGCTGTGGAATTTCTAGGCCAGGAGGTTGATCTAAAGTGTTTTTTTCTTTTTTCCTTCACACGTTTAAATTACAGGTACCACATTTGGAAACTGTGTTTTCTCATTCAGCCATTAGCACCTAATGAAATAGGAACACATTTTCAGCAATATTCTTTTCAGCAATAATCAGCTGCTTATTTCATCTCTGTTCAGTACGCCTTTGTTTCAGAATCAGCCGCAGATTTTTTTCTCTGACCAACCTTTAAGAAATGTGTTAATGAGTTTGTTTATGATATGATTCACTCTTGCTTCTGCTTTAAAATTGAGCAGTTTTCTTCAGTCATTTCTAGAGAGGCAAAGTCCATGCAAGCTGCTATCTCCCCAGCCTACATACTACACCACATGCACCTGGTTAAACCCTACAAAGGGACTGTATTCAGAACTAGTTAGGTGTAGGGTGACCAGGTGTCCCGGTTTTAAAGGGACAGTCTCGGTTTTTAGGACTTTTTCTTATATAGGCGCCTATTTTCCCCCCTCCCCCTGTCCTGTTTTTTCACAGTTGCTATCTGGTCACCCTAGTTAGGTGGAATCCTGACAGGTGATAGGGCTGATGATTTTATTGGTTTGGATTCTGCTCAGGCCTTTCTTTTTTTTCCCCCCAATCTGTCACTTCTAGATCATAACTTTACAATCTCCCCTGGGTGAGGGGCAGCACATAGCTAG
This sequence comes from Chelydra serpentina, assembly GCA_037349315.1. Classification (NCBI taxonomy): domain Eukaryota; kingdom Metazoa; phylum Chordata; order Testudines; family Chelydridae; genus Chelydra; species Chelydra serpentina. The sequence continues at coordinate 28,607,809 of JBAIAC010000048.1, forward strand.
CTGGATGGCCCCCAGAACAAACTAAAACCCGAGCTTTGACCCAGAGTCCTAATTTCCTCCCTATTCTCCCATGCTCTGGGGGAGGAATAAGTTCTCCCCTTTTTGTGGAGCAGTTTATGTTTGATGAGCATCTGGCCAACTGCTCTGGTCAGGGAGTAATGGAGATAGAGCCAGAGCTCCTTCCATTCTCTCTGCCCATTGGGCCTTTCCCTGCCCACTTGCTAGCAGGGTGCATATCAGGCAAATAGTCACTTCTCTTCCCCCTGTAGCTGGAGTCACACTCAGAGTAGGGCCAAATGAGGTGGACCTCAGTGACCAGAAAGACAGTGTGTATAGGGCAGTCCTATGCTAGATAGGCAGATGTGAGGTGGATTGTAGTAGTTGGGAGACTGGGGCTAGGGAGGCAGTTGTGAGGAGAAGTCCACAGTATTGGCCTGATGTACAGGTACACAGTGATGCAGGGGCTCAAGGAGAGTGTTGACAGACTGTGCTAGGCGTTGCTGTTCTTGCCATACAGCTGGCTCAATATGTGCGTGTATGAACACACACACTGTAGGAACAGCAGTGACTGCTACTGTCACAGTACGTCTGTGATCATAGATACAGATAGTAAATGCCACATAATAGAAACTAACACATTTTGTAGCACCCCAACAGAATGGAGTTTTCGATTTGCCTTATGCTATGTTTTGAGTGGCAAATTAGTTTACTTGAGATTTCTTCTGGGGTCTTATTTTTAACCAATCAGTGCTTTGGACATTTTATTACTTACAATACATCCCCCAATCTAATATAATGTCTGTTATTGAATTTTCAGTTTCCAAATCTGATCTCCATTCTTTCTCAAACTTTTCCTTCCAACACTTATAATATGTTGGGGGGAAAAATACATTTTCACTCATCTGTATCTTAATTTTGAACACCATGTACTTCTGCTCTCAGTAGGAGCATTGGCCTGACTCAGTAAAATGAACATTTTGTTGTATTTTGTACTGGGGATCTAACACAAATGTAAGAGGTGCGGAATGTTTGCTCTATTTTTTGTGTGCATGAATTTAGTGCTTGTGAAAGGTGCCATCTTGACAGCCCTAGAAAATCAAGTCCTCTATTAATCCCCAGAGTAGTTTGTTACAACATAGGCAACAAGCATTGCAATCTTCATACTACCCACTAGTGTGACTCCATTCTGAGACCACTTTTAAAGGTAGAAGAGTAGTTCAGTCTTTGGCCTCTATTTTGTGACTGCCAACAAGGCCAACAAGCCCGTCAAATGTGCCATGGTAGTGACTTTGAGCTGAGTTGTAAACTAACATATTTTACTCTCTTATTTATAAGTAGATTTACATGTCACCAATACCTTTCCATATATTTTCTTCATGTCAGATAACCTGGCTTGACCTGATCTGACATCTGTCCTTTGCTTATTTAGCCGTTTAATCAAAAAGACCACTCATTTCTGATGTTCTGAAAATTCCATGTTGTTTGCATTTAAATTTGTTTTTCTTAACAATCAGGCTCTAACTTGATCCCTTATTATTCTGCAATCTATTCTATCCCTAATTAAAGAATCCTCTAACTGGCAGCTCAGGTTTTACTTTTCTTCTAAGTTCTATTACATATGACGCTGTAGATAATACTTGACATTAATATGTAAGCTTGACCTTCACTCTTTGCATTAAATACATGCCTCTTGTTGTAAAGAACAAAGTCATTGACACTGCACTATCTTTGGAAGCTCTCTATTATTCAATAAAATACTCTTTACTCTTCCTCTTCGGTCGAATGTTTTGTAACCTGTTTCTACTAGATTCAAGAATCTTCTGGCAGCAAACACATGTCCTTTCTTAATGAAAAGCAAATGTCCACAAAGAATGATGCACCTTGAATATGAACTTTAATAACTTACAACGTTCACAGTATTTTACAAAATTCCAGATCAAGATGTTTTCCCTTAAAATGCATCAGGTCTTGATATCATATATCATAAACCACCATGGTTGATGCACAATATCACTTGGGCTGTTTCACTTCCCATCTTCTTAAGAGTTTCCTCAATTCCCTTTGCAATCTGCCTGTCCTTCTATAATTCCTAAATCCCAGAACCCATCACAGCTCCTAACTCTAATGATTTTTACTCTTTTGGCAAATGAAGGGATATTTAACCGGAAATTCTGATTAGCTGCTGAATAGTGTTCCTTCAAGTCTTCTTTCTCTCTTCATGATGATTTCATTTCATCTTCAAATGGCACAGTGTATGGCCCAGTATAGTTTTGTTTAGTTTATAGTAACTTTTAAAGAGGTGAACAGCTAAAAGCTTATTTTGGTTAAAATAAGCATGGAAAACCATTATGATTATTGTATTTCTGATTTAATTAAACATTATGAAAAGTTTACATTCTTTGGTGGCACTGGTGATACACAAATTTCCAGAACCAAGTTTCCACAGTCTTCCCAGTAACTCTGCTATATGACCTCTGCTTTGAAAGACTACAACCCATTTGTGCTTACTGGAAACTTGAGCTTCTAAACTATAATTTTGTAAACATGAAAGATAACTTCTAACTGAACAGATCTGCTCTTTGTAAACTCAGACATATCCACTTACTGACAAAGGCCAGGTCTACACTACACACTTACTTTGGTATAACTGTCACTCAGGGGAGTGAAAAATCCACACCCCCTGAGCGACGTAGTTATGCCAACCTTAACCACCCCCACCCCCATATAGCCAGCACTATTTCAGCGGAAGAGCTTCTCCTGCTGACCTAGCTCCCACCTCTTTCCTGTCAGTTTAGTGCTTGTTCACCAGGAGTGCGACAGCAGCACAGATGCACAGGGCCGGCTCCAGGCACCAGCCGACCAAGCATGTGCTTGGGGCGGCACCTTCGGGGCGGCCAATCTGGGGGCGGCGCTCAGGTTTTTTTTTTAACACACTTAGGCGGGGCGGTGCTCAGGGGAGGGGTGGGTTTATTTCAGCTGGGCGCTGGCGGGGGGTTGTTGCGGCACGGGTGCTCAGGGAGGGTTGTTGCGGCGGCGCGGCAGGGCGCTCGGGGGTTGTTGCGGTGGGGCGGCGGCGCTCGGGGGGTTGGTTTTTTTGTTGTGGTGGGGCGGCGCTTGGTTTTTTTTTTTGCTTGGGGCGGCAAAAAAGTTAGAGCCGGCCCTGCAGATGCACCTTGTAGTGCAGACCTGCCCAAATAATACTTTTTTAACTCCAACTTGTGCTGCATGGTCAACACAGGATAGAGTGAGCTGAATTCTTTTCTTGGTCACATACCAACAGAAGTGTTAACCAAATCTGATTATCACATCTCTTTTACTGGTGATGAGGTGTGAACTGAACAGGACATAGCTTGATTGCCACATCTCCATTTGAGTTTACAATGTGCCATATCTTTATAGTCTATTTGGCTACACTTGCAGCTGTAGAGCGGTTTGAGTTAAACCAGCCTTCAGAGAACGCACTAGGGAAAGCGCTGCAGTCTGTCCACATTGACAGCTGTAAGTGCACTGGTGTGGCCACATTTGAGGCACTTGCAGTGGCATTGGGAGCGGTGAATTACGGGCAGCTATCCCAGCGTTCAAGTGGCTGCAACGTGCTTTTCAAATGAGAGGGGTGGGGTGGAGTGTGTTGTGTGTATGTGGGGGAGAGAGAGAGAGAGTAGGTTTTTGGAGTGCTGACAGTGTTTCAGCACGCTATCAGACCCCCCGACCCCCGCCTCTCACTCATTCACTCACAGCAAACATTAACTGTTGCAGATAAGCAGCCAGGAGAAGATAAGCAGCCGCTGTTTGAAACGGAGCTTTGAAACTGCACTTCCGCATTCCTCGGCCAATTTCACAACAAAGAGAAGAGAGGCTTAAGATTAATGGAATTATTGGACAGCTTCTGGAGGTCAATTAGAGCACAATAACTTAACTTCTCATTTACACTGGCCCTGGGGCGTCTCAGCTAAGACACAACAGCCGTTATCCCTCTCGGGAAGGTGGAGTACCAGGAGTGCTCTAACAGGGAGTTAGAGCGCTCTACGTGCCTTGCCAGTGTGGACGGGGAGTAAGGTAGAGTGCTCTAGGAGGCTTTATTGTGGTATAAAGTGCAAGTGTAGCCAAGCCCTTAGTAAGTAAACTTGTCCTGGAAGTTACTGAGGCTATGTCTACCCTTAAAATACTACAGCTGCATCACTGGAGCGCTTCAGTGTAGACGCTTATTCCAACGAGTACTCATGTCGCTGTAGGTAATCCACCTTCCTGAGAGGCAGTAGCTAAATTGATGGAAGAATTCTTCCGTTGACCTAGCACTGTCTACACCAAGAGTTAGGTCAGCTTAACTACAACTCTCAGGGATGTGGATTTTTCAGACCCCCGAGAGACGTAGCTATGTCGATGTAACTTTTCAGTGTAGACAAGAACTGACAGACAACACGATGGCAACGTTACACAGTCACTTTTCAGAATATAATGACACTTAAATGTAGTCCTCACCTCTTAGGGCCACTCTTACTCATGATGAGAACAATTATACATAGTGTAGTAAAAATGTAACAGGCCAAAAGGACAAAGGATCTTACTACCTATCAAAATAGCTTTCTCATTTAGGGATAGATTGTGCCACCCTTACTGAGTAGCATAATACAGTGAGATCCATAGACAACACATTCTAAATATGCAATGCATGACATATGCCTCTGGCATATTAAGGGCTAAAGGCCTAACCCAACTGTTACTGAAGTCAGTGGAAAAACTCCCATTGGATTTAATGGAAGTTGCAGTAGGCCTACTTGGGTGAACTCAGTGATGAGGAACAGGTGCACTACGAAGACCTTCCTCTGCTTCAGGAATCTTGCCAGCCAGAATAGGGTTCCTCAGGGCAGAAAGATGAACATGGGTTTATCTTTGTTGATTCTCTGATCAGAAGCGTGTATATACTAGCTGATGGGACTGGAAGTGCCCTTTAAACCACTGACTATGCCACTTTGGGTGTCTACGCTAGAGAAATGTCAAGGAGGAAATTCCCATCAGGGCTACAAGGAATTCAGGTAAATTCAAGGGGAGTGAAGGGTGCTCAGCATTTCTGAAATTGAGTCTACCTTACTTTAGTGGCTGAACTATAAGCACCCACATTTGAAAATGTTGGCCACTAATTTTATCATCTTAGCCTACAACGCCCAAGCAAATGAGTCTCACTATTTTAAAATAAATTCTATGCCTTGTCTAGAGAAGAGACATAAATTATTTCTTATTCTACAAGCATCCAGCCCACGAGTTGTGTTCAAGAAACTTTATGGGCTCAATTGTGCTTTTAAGTCGCAACCTATGATTGGGGGAGGTGGAATGTGCACCACCCAAGCAAGAGATCCTAGAGGCATTGGGTCAAAAGCAGTTCAGTTTCTTAACGGCCACACATTAGCCATCCATATCCAAATGATAACAAGCACTTCAGTTCCTCTGTTAATCTTAGCAAAAAATAATTTAATAGATGTGTGAGGGTTAATATAGCAAATTAAAAAACTTGGCAAATTGGGCAAAAGGATGCTTTCTTACCTGATGAACAATGAAATGAATTATTTTCTTCTGTGAAGTAGTTGTTCTCAGTGACTGAGAACTTTGTGGACCTTACTAATCTATCAACATAAACTGAGAAAATGAATTTGTAAGTGAACAAGTCAAGAACAACTGAGTACTTATATTCATGTAATATGATACTTTTGCTTGCTATCCCCATTGCTAGAGGCAATTGCTTAACACATGGAAACTAAATACCTGCCTAAATAGCCCCACAAACCTCTACCTTCCATTGCAAATGTCTATCCTTATGCTGTCAGAATATTTAAATTAGAGATTCTGAATTATCTAAATACAACTATGCATGTGTGTCTGTTGGTCTTTAACACTCTGAGATGTTGCCAATATTTTTGTAGAGTTGAGTATCATTCAGCACTGGGACTCTTATACAGAAAATTGGGCTGTGGTCAAAAAGAGCCTATCTGCTAACAACAAAAGGATGTGCCTTAAAAGAAAACATTTCATTCACTTACATGCAGACTGTGACCTACAGTTCAACTTTCTGTTTTTATGAACTCTCCATATGTTTTGATGGTTATCATTTAATGGTCCACATGACATCCGTCAAAACACACAGAGAGGCACAAACCCCCAGGAGAATTTATGTAATATGTGAAACTTCAGTTTCATAATTACTTAATATATTTTGCCCTGTATCTTTAAACCTCACTACTCATGCATTTACAACTTATTCCATTGCTCATGCAAGGGAGTTTGTTTTCAACCCAATAGATTCAGTAACAGATTAGCATGTTTTTTGCCCCCCTGTGTAAGTATAGTTAGTTTTAGGAGAAACATTTCCCACTATAAAACTTCTAACCACAATACAGGAGATGAATCAAGATATCTTTTGTTCTTCTCGGGTCTGTGACTCTTAAAGCAGGAGAGTTATTATTTGTACTATTATTTTGTCTATATGTCATGATCTTTGATTTTTCAACCCCTACTCAGCTAAAAACCATGTTTCTTCTAGTACGAGCAGCTTCTGAAGCATCCACTTTGTCCACATTCAACCCACACAGCTTGATTGAGGACGCACGCCCTGTGGTTCTACAGATCCAAAACAGGAAGCAATTTAGTGAACTCTATTCACTGGAAAGGTCACATGCCCTCTGCTTAGAAAACAACGACCGTAGCATGTATTGCTATCCAAGTGGAAACAACTTTTTGGAACTGCTGCTCAGTAACTTTTATATCTTCATTATAATTACAAGGATTTTGTTTTATTTTCGGCTAGTCCTTTACATATGGCACAGTAGTGATCTTTTTAACCTATGTATTTTATATGAACAGCAAGAGATTAATAGGCTAGAGATCTACACTTAAGGTTTATATGCATTGTATGTCTGAATGCAGACACTGACGCATAGTGCACAGGTCAGTATTCCATCATTGTATGTGGGCAATTAGGTGTGCAGTTCAAATTAAGAAACTCAGGAGATGTGCATTTGTAGTTGCCCCATAAACCAAGCGGATGATAATGGTATACCTAATATGCAAAATACAAAATAAATGCTTCCAAAGCAGCTTTTATCTGTTAGGAAAGGGGGAAAAAATAAAGCTTGAATATTTCCCCAGAAGACATAGGTACATTTGACTGCTGTCAGAGACAGGAACAGAACTTGCAGGGAACTATGGCTTCATCTCCATACTTTTCAGTGAATAAACACTGCTAATCGATAAAACCTCAGGCATGAGGTCAATATTAGGTAAGACTGCAACGAACATCTTGATAAATTATGGGTTAGTGGTAGAGACAATGGCAAAATCTAAAAACTAAAGAGAACCTTTTCGAAAGAATTCTGTGGAGATTTTAGCCAAGTGATTCATTGGGCGTCACGCAGCAGCTTTTAGCCACATGGTGTTCATTGGGAGTCCTAATGCTAAAATCCCACACACCGCTTTGAACTATTAAGTAGAAGTTCTTGAAACAATATAAATGTGTCCTTAATGCTCTTTGGCTCACACTGGACAAAAACTATTCCCCCTGTCTTTACTCCCAATACTAACAATATTTTGCACTTACCTCTATCTTAGTCACTTCTAAAGTGCCTGCTTATCATGTTAGTGTGTGTGTGTGTGTGTGTGAGTATGTGTGTATATATATATATATATAAATAGAGAGAGAGAGAGAACCTTTTGTCTGAGGATGTCCAAGTGCTTTGCAAACATTAATGAAATAAACCTTGCAACACACACCTAGGTAAATATTATTACCCCCATTCTACAGATAATGAACCAAAGGCACAGACCGGTAAAGTGACTTGCTAAAGGTCACAGTAGAAATCTAAGAACACCCAAAACTCTTTGTGTCTCATCCTGTGCTTAGCCATAAAGCCATCTTTCCCTTTTTATAGCTGTGGAAGCAAAATAAGACTAAATTCTTCTCTCAGTCAATCCAGTGAATGGATTTCCATAGTCTCTAGAGCTGAGTGGAAGCAGGATAGTAAAAATAAACCCTACCCCACATGTTGCTAGGAGGCTCTTGATGAAGAAAGGGAATTTCGGATTTCTGACTACTAGTATAGCACAGGGACAGGCTTCAACCAATAACTAATTTTGTGTGTGTGTGTGAATATATACCTGTATAGATGGTGTTGGATTTGTTTTGATTCACAGTAAGTTGATTTGGCTGCCGAATACAAAACTGACACCTTATTTATTCTCCTTCTATACATTACGTGTGACATTGCCTAGAGCACATCTATGTTTTTCCTGGAAAATCAGCATCAAAATATCTATCCTGAAAGTCTGCTCCACAGAAATGCGTTTAGTAGCTTATCTTAGAAAAGCCCACTCCAACCCCAACAGGGAAATCACATGGAACTGGAGTAAACTACTATTTTGGGTATGGAAAGGTCCTGAGGCAGTGCAGCCAAGATAAAACTTTATGTACTATACGTTTCATAACTGAGGTCAATGCAGTGCATGATCCGTTTATAATAATTTAGTTCTTATAAATGAGCAGGGTCCTTGTCTGGAAGGCATCAGGAGCATTACAAAATGTTCAGCACTTCTGGTGGCAATGGGAAAGATGGTCATTAGTGGATTTTAACATTTCAAATGATGAGATAGGGAAGCGCTATCCCCATTTTCCAGGTCTGGAACTGAACTAGCGGTAGGTAAATAAGAACAACAACAACAGCAGCAAAAATATGCTATTGATCTAAATGAGCTTACTGAGGACACCGTAGGAGTCTGTTGCTGAGGAAAAAATTGTACCCCACTCTCCAGTGCCCTATACAAGACCATTCTTCCATTAGTCTTAGGGCAGCTTCCAGAGGGAATCTTGTCTTCTTCTCCTTGGATAGCATGCTGATCAAGATACAAACATCAAAGCAGAGGAAGATTAAGGGGAAGAGGTAATCTTCAAAGTCTTATCCAATAAGGAGAGAGAGGACCTCTTTGGTAGTGGGAGGGAGGAGAAAGAAGTTAGTGAACAAATGATTTTAGAATGTTAACTGAAGGTGTTTTTGTGTGTGTCTTCTGGAACCTGATGTATAAGAGACAAATGAAGGGATCTATGTACTCTGCTCATCACCGTGAATCATTATAGGTTAATAGCATCATCTTGTTATTATTTATTAATTATTATTTGTATTAGCATAACGCCTAGGAGCCCTAGCCATGGACCAGCATGGGGTAAATTGTCCTATGGAACAACAGAGGAGGCCCAGTGAAATACATCTGAGATTAGAAGTATTTCTTGACCTCCACAGTGTTACCCACAGGTGTCTTGATCATAAAGGATATGATGTGAATGTAGAATAACATGCCTAGATTTCAATAGAATAATCAAGATATGGCCTGACGAGCTCACTAGACATATCCTTTTTGCAGCCTATCCACAGGAAGGTAAAGTCTGCATGAGGTAAAGAAAAGTTCATGTCTGGGTTGATAATTCTTTATAGGAAATACAAGGAGAACAAGGCCATATTTGTCTTTTTTTAATGTATTTATTTTGAAAGGTCACAGTATATTAAAGTATTTGCTGGTATAGTGATGCATACTCCGAATCAATAACTGAAACCTCATGTTACACAAAGGATGGTAAGCAATTTTGTTTTATAATAGGTTGCAGAGAGTGACCACACTTTGCATTTCCTGCCCTTGTAGTGGTTTTTGGCTTTCATGGTCTCCATCAATCTAAAGAAAGTAAGAGTCTAGTGAGATACAGCCTGAAGAGTAGAGAACAGAGACATGAAAAACTAACAATAAGGTAGGAAGCAGACAGATCTATACCATGGTTCAAGTTTCAGTCATACCTCCGTCTCCATGTATGTTATCACCTCAAAGTGCTTAAGGCTGCTGGATATTAAGAGGCAGGCAGGACTATTAGCATCTGAAGTATAAGGACTATATCTGAAGGTTTGCAGTGGTGAAAGATCTTCACGCAGCTCTCTATTAGCATACTGCCTTTAACCTCCAAAATCCGAAATTAAAATGAAATTAAAGGTCACAGATAAGCCAACAAAAGCAAGGAGATTCAGAGTTCAATCTGCCACAGCATTCTTAGCTCACCCTTTCAAGGCTAAGTACCGCAGCACTTAAAATAGGTAGGATCACTTATGCCTAGATTGTGCCTTGAGGCCCTGGAAGACATTGAGCTTCAGAAGCAAAATTCCCTCACTGCTTCCCTTTTGCTCCAGCCTGTAAGATTCGCTGCTGGTTTGCACTGGCTCAGGTGTGTGACATGATATGTTGTAGGAGCAGAGAACAAAGCCAAGGTTCTGCCCACCTGCTCGGGGTGGGTGGAGGAAGTAAGGAGGTATGCAGCATGTTCAGCCCCAAGGTCTGGGAGCCCAGACTAGTGGAGGATTCTTACCTTTTTTTCTGTGTGAGCATGTATCCCAAATCACAATCCATGCCCTAGCGTTCCAGGACATAGATATTCACTCAGTGTTTGTACTCTTCAGGCAACCCCTCCCCACAAAAAACGCATGAAACAGTACTAGTGTTCTATACCTCAGTACAGCAGAATAAGTGAAAAATATAAAACAAGTGGCCACACTGAATTTCATGGCTTGTTGCCATTTAGGCAGGCCAGTAACATTTAAATATAATATAAGATCTTAAAAATAATGTCCTTTGGGTTTTTTTTCCCAGCAGGAGAATATGTATAAGACTTTTCAATTGACATCCTAATGGCTCAGATGTCAAAGGAAGTGCAGGAGACACTAATCCATTATCATATCAGTGGAAGTGTATGAAACACTGCAATTGGCATCTTCAATGGACGTTTAGAAGTCACTTCATACAAGTGCGAGATTTGTTCATTGACATGCATGGGCTACTCCTATGGGTGGACCAGATTCAATGTCATTTTTCATTGTTAGTGTGTGTCTTTGATGGTAACGAAATAACATAACCTATAAAAGAGTTATAGAAAGTGTCTAAAGTGCATGTGTAATTGCTATTTTTCAAAGTGTGATAGGGTGGCTTTCATAACATTTTTTTTGTTTAATTACTCAAGGACTGATCCTTCAAACATTTATATGAGTAACTATTTTAATGAGTATTCCCATTGAACTTAATTGGACTACTCACATGAATAAAGCTATTCACGTTCACTGGTGGTTGCACTACTGGACCTTGTGGTGGCATCAATCAAATTATATGATAAAAAAATTAGCAGGAGAAAAGGAAAAGAGGCTATGGTTGGGGGCGGGGTAGGTAAGAGTAAAATCCAACAGCTTTTTAGCTGGAACTAGTCGTAAAACTAAATCTAAAACTACTTTTGGCTGCTCCACAATTAAACAAAATTATCCAAATAATAACATTAGAAAAAAATCCATTGTGACTGATAACTTACATGTCAAATTTCAACTCAAAGTGAACGGCACAGAGTTAAAGCATAGAAGTATCTGGTTACTATATATTTTACCTTCCACTGAATCAGGTAAGGCTAGAGATGGTACCCCAATGATCCCCCTAGGCAGGTCGTTCCATTTTCTAATTGCCCCTGCTGTTAAGCAATGTTTTCTAATTGCTAATCTATTGTTTTATAGTTTCAAACTGTAGTTCCCGGTTATGCAGTTCTCAACTGCTGTAAATAACCTCTGGGCCACCATTATATTTTTACATCTGAAATATTTTGTCCTAAAAATGTTAGCGAGGTCAACTTTTGTCTAAGCAGTACATTAAGCTTCTTTAACTTCTTATCATGGATCATAAATCCTGGCTTTTTTTTCCATTAAATGGACAGGTAACATTAAATATAAAATATGCTGTTAAAAAGAATGTTTTCTTTTCTTTTCTTTTCTTTTCTTTTCTTTTCTCTGCAAGTAGGAGATATAAGCCTTTTCCATTGACTACATAATGGATTGGAAATCAAAGGAAGTGTAGGAGACACTGAACCATTGTCATTTCAGTGGCACTGCACCCAGCAGTGGAAGCATCCTCAGTGGAAGAGTGATCTTGCCTTGTGGTTAAGGCAAGCTCAATCCCAGCTTTGCAATAGATCACTGTAATGTTTGAGGACATCGCCCAGACCAAAAAATGTTAAACTTGGGTGCCTAAAGTGACATCATTGGCAATTTTGTGTGCTCAGCACCTTTGAAAGTCAGGTCACTTTTATCCAGCTTCCTACGTATGGACTGTGCTGCCTATCTTTGGACAGCATGGAATAATGAAAGTGTTGGTCTTGTCCTCCCTGTGTCTCAACTTCCCTCTCTGTACAATGGGGATAACTATACTCCATTAAGCCACAGGGATGTTGAGGCTTACAAGGCCCTCAGACAATTCAGTGATGGAATCCATGGAAATGCTTACCCCTTCCTTCATTTTTTTGTCACTTTCTCTGAACTATTTTCAAGATCTCTGTAGTTCAGAGGGGGTGCTGCAGTCTCTTCTAGGTTGCTGTCTCATCTGCAAATCTGAACACAATGTTCTGAAGAATAAAGCTGATTTTATGTTTATGAATGCTAAATAATACTGGTCCCAATATTGATCCCTGTGGTAATACACCTCACATCTCTACCTCATTTGATGATGTACCCTTCAAAATTACTGTTTATACTCGGCCAATCTTTAACCAAACAGCAGCTTTCCAATTTCCCTATAAAGTTGCTAAACTAGTTGGTATGAAAACCCTTGCTAAAGTGTAGGAAGATCACTATATTTCTTTGGCGACCTATAATAAAAACCCACTTTTGCTCATCTATTAAAAAACCTAGAATATTTTCAGACAGCTTTCTTGTGGTTGTGGCTTGATGGCTTTTTTATTGTTAACTCTTGTCACTGATCACTCACGATGTGTTTCTTTCCTAAGAGTTTCCATATTGATCTCTTTATTACTTTATATTTGACCTAGCAGGAGGGGTGTTAAGAAGATTCCTTATCCAAATCACAGAACAGCAGTGAAGGTGAGCCATGCCTCTGCTATAGCCCCTTCTACTCCTGTTCATTTTTTACATTGTGAGCAGTTGGTTGGGGACGCATGTAGTGATTCCACAAGCCCTGTTGTTGTTGTTTCTTTCCTGGTCTACCACTAACCCTAAACCTCACAGTGTGGAATGCTGAGGAGTCCCTATGGAGAGCAGCACTCCGTGGCATGGAGAGATTTCAGTTGCCTTGTAACCTCCCCTACAAGGATTTCAGTTGCTCCACATAACCTCCCCTATCCCCACACGGACCTGCACTAGTTTGACTGCAATTGCAGAGAAGAGAGTAGGAGTTGGTCCTACAATCAAATGGGTGCTATCTGTAATGCGTAGAGATGAGTTTCTTTGTTGGTGTCCTCCAAGAAATGGAAGTGTTGCATTGCATGGCAGCCATCCCAAAGCTAACGGGGGGAAAAAACGCCAAGAACAAATTGTCTTGGCTGGATGTACAAAAATATTAACACAAATGCGAAATGAGAAATGTCCCCCAATTCAAATCTGCTTCTTCCTTAGTGAACCAGAATATGGAGAGCATCTTTTAAGGATCCAACTTGCATCTATTTTTCCCATACTAAGGCGATTGAGTGAGTCGTGTACCTTTTTGTGGACAAATCAAGTGTCCACAAGGAGTCCTGCACTTTAAACAAGAACATTCATTAACAAAAATAATTGAAAGAAAAAAATCAGAATTGCATTACAAGTTATTTCGGTTTGGTAGGTGCCAGGGCTTGTGTAGATAACCTCATCCTTCCCTAGCTGAAACATACATTCTTCTGTCAATGCCAGAATAGTTTATTTGACGAAAAAAAATTCGGTCAATCCAAAACTAATCACAAATTTGACTTGAATAGTTTTGATCATTCACAAAATAGCCAGAGGACAAGAAAAAGGAAATGGTGGTAGTGCCACTGACATCTTTCCCTGACCAACCCTCCCTGAGCCGTTAACCCACTGGTTACAGTATGCACCTGGTATATGAAAGATCCAGGTTCAAATCCCTGCTCTGGAACAGGCCTGAAGAAAAAATATTTGATTCCTCAAAAATTATGAAAAAAATTCAGATTTGGATCAACCCTAACTGATGGGTTTTTTTAAAAAAAAATTTTGGAACTGCCAGTGAGAGACAACAAATCAATTATTCGTTCAGCTCTACTCCTGCACATTTGGCAAGAATCATAGCAAGTCCACTTAAACCACCAGACCAGTTATTCTGTAGGAATTCTGTTGTTCTAATCCAAAAATAATACTTGTTATGTAAATGTGTTATTCTGCAATCAGGTTAGCTATGGTTCATATGTTGGTTACTCAGGAAGCACTACTTTAAAACTGTTGTGTTAATCTGTGTGAACTGTTTTGTTAATCTCTGTGTGTAGAACCATTCATTTCTGTATAGTAAATCTGCAAAAATAAAAAAATCAATTGTGCTGTTTTTATCCGTGTGTCATTTACATTAGAGTAATTTATGGAAAGATTTTCTATTGTTTTGCATCAGTCAATGCAGAAAAGAAATTTAAGCATAATAGAACAAAAAGGAGAATTAAAATATACTGACTATACTATAACTGCCAGGATCTGTTGGTTTGCATGGTAGTGTACCAGTCTGAAACTGTTATAGCTGTGAATTACTGAAGAAATAAACTTAAATTCACTCTAGAGTTCTGTGTGTGTGTGTGCGTGTGTGTGTGTGATTTCTCATGAAAGGAGCTGGGAGTTTCGATGGGAAATAAAGGAGTCCATGTGCAGTACTATGAAGAGTCAAGCTAGAAAGAAGCGACAAAGGGTCCTGTGGCACCTTATAGACTACCACGAAAGCTTATGCTCCAATACCTCTGTTAGTCTATAAGGTGCCACAGGACCCTTTGTCGCTTCTACAGATCCAGACTAACACGGCTACCCCTCTGATACATAAGCTAGAAAGAGGATCACAGTCCAAGAGGGATCTAGCCTGGTGTGACATCAGGGCCTCAAGCATGCAAGTTGGGCTAGGCTGTTACTGGGAGGGCTGTGTTTGTCTGGTATGTAACGCTGGCCTGTATACATGCTCAAAAAAGATTGTTTGTTTGTCTATAACGCTGCTTGCTTGCCACATCACTTGTTGGTAATGAACCAGTCTCAGCATTTTTAAGCCCTCATGTTATTCAACTACTAGAATGGCTCCTTGGAATTAGAAGTAGCCATTATAAAATAGAGAAGCTTTAAAGCTGATCTAATTTGTACGGGTGGCAAGCCCAGTGGTTGAATGGGCCATGGGGTAACGGAATATAAATGATACCATTGTAAAAACCAAGAAACACTTGGTGCAGCTGATGGGTCACCAATTTCTTTTTATTGTTAATCATCTATATTATAATAGTGCTTAGGGACCAGCTGGCAGCAGGCCCCATTGTGTTAGGTACTGTACAACCAAAGAATAAGAGCCTATCTCCTCCTGCAGATGCTTCCAATCTACACAGGTAGGACAGACACAGGGTAGGGGAAAGGGATAGAACATAGAAGCAGAGTGCACAATGCGATGGCTGTAAATGTCATGTTCTGCAGTTATTTTGTTTTTTCTCTTGTTATTGAAATCTTTCAGTGGGGGTTATGTTGGGAGGGGATTAGCTAGTCAGAAAGACAAAGGAAGGGTGGGGATTGGAGACCACGAGGGAGAAGCAGGAAGGGATAGAGCAAACAGCCAATCAGCATGGGGCCGGGGAAGGAGAGAGTTCATTCAGGGTGAAAAGGGTAGAATGCAATCTGATGACATAATCAGTGCCCATTTAAACAAATGACCAGCCAAGCACAAGGTGCAGATGATCTGTGTGTCACCAAATAGAACAAGGAGTTTGGCCTATTAGAAAGTACTCTGGTGAATGCACTTAATACCCTAGACTATGCAGGCAACCAACTGCATGCAAACCCAGCAAGATGCAAGTCGATGCATTCCACCTCCAAAACTGAGAGGCCAAACGCAAACCCAACATCAGCTGGCTCGGGACAAAACTCACGCATTCCATCAATTCTGTGTACCTTGCTCTTACTCTCAACTCCACACTCTCCTTTTGAGTCCACACCGCAAAAACTAAAGCCAAGCGGTAGCGTAGCTAGGGGGGGAGCAGGGAGAGTGGCCGCTCCCCCTGAGCACATTTTCCAAAAGTGGCGCCTTTTAATTTTTGAAAGGGTGGAGACGAAGTGGACGGAGGTGGAGCGACATCCCCTGCTGGCCCCACCCAGACTGGCAACGGGCTGAGAGATCCCCTGCTGGCAGGAGCCCGCGGGGGGAATCCTAGAGCGGCGGCTGTTTGCCGCTCAGCCTGCCCCGCTCTGGGATTCCCTCTGCGGGCTCCTGCCAGCAGAGGTCCCACCACTGGCCCCACCAAGAGCCCGCTTCTGGTCTGGGTTCTTTCACCCAGGTTGGGTCAGGTGGTGCCTTTTTTTATGTGTTCACTCCCCCTGGTGTTAGAACCTGGCTACACCACTGAAGCCAAGGTTAGTGTACAAAACCACAGTCTCAGTGAGCTGGTTACATCCTGTCCACTCTGCGATCAGCAAGACGGGCACTTTGCTACTACTCAGCTGAATACTGTGCAGTGTGGAAGCAATCCCTTTATACAAAGAAGCTAGGCCCTGTACTTAACATCACCTACCACTATATTACAGGATGCTTTAAGGATACCCACATCATAGAATCTCAGGGTTGGAAGGGACCTTAGAAGATCATCTAGTCCAACCCCCTGCTCAAAGCAGGACCAATCCCCAATTTTTGCCCCAGATTCCTAAACGGCCCCCTCAAGGATTGAACTCACAACCCTGGGTTTAGCAGGCCAATGCTCAAACCACTGAGCTATCCCTCCCCCCACATCAACAGCCTCTACATCCCACCAGGTAATGCTGCTCCTGATATTCACCAGGAAGTTGCTAGTAGAGTTGAGAGCACAAGGCAATGCCCAGATCCAAGACATCCGCTATATCATATAACACTGACACTACGTTGACTGACATCACAACACAGTTTTCCTGACACCGTTAAACCTCTAACATTGGCACCCCTTCAGACAACGGTTCAGTTACGGCAAACAAAAGTACAGAATGACCCTGAAACCTGTGCATGCCAGTTCCTACCAATTGAGCACCTACCACTTGGTGCAGAGCAGCCCTGGACTACATAGCATTGCCTTAATCAACACTGCACTGGAGTTGGCTGGTTTAGAGATGCAATGACCAAGTGGGGCTACATCACTGTACTTGTGACTGCAGCAGAAAGCCTCAAAATATGAAGAATCTCCTGCGATGCCAGCTGCTTGAGCAGGAATGCTCTTACAGTGACCTGGTGGAGTGCAATGATTGGGCAAGCAGAATGAGGACATGACAAGAAGACGAATCTGTGTCCACTGGTCCTAGCTGGGCCCATTTTAGTCCTTTCCCCTCACCCCCAGTGCAGCAGAACATTCTTGAACTGCTTTCTGAATGTGAGAATCTCTGTGTGTCATAATGTCTGTTCCAAAGGGGCAACGTTTTGGAATAATAATACAACACACTTCATATCATTATGGCTAATAGACTATAACAATTAAACAACAATTAGCGAAGCTAAAGCTGATCCTCCCATCTTTAACTCATGTTTTTATGAAAATAAAAAATTGCAGCATGAATTAGGCACAGTGTGAAACTTAAAAAAACCCACTGTTGAGTCCTTTATACCTAATTATTAATCTACCATTAAAGTTTAATAGTCTCATAAAGAATATATTTTCTGTTCCAATTTAGTTTAAAACAAGCAACCCCACCAACCCACTACCAGTGCTGGATAATTTTAAATTAAAAGAAAAAAAACTATGAATACAAGATAGTCTAAATCAGTGGTTTCAAACTTTATTGGTCTATGTATCACTACTTTAAAAAAATGATGTTCTACCGATTCACTTCACAACAAGCTTATGTATGACCAGTGGTACATGTACCAGTTTGGGAACACCTGCTTAGAATCTACATATAAACAAGACACTGCACTATCATGAAAACAGCAGATAACATGTATTCACCTCACTATATATGACCTTGAATAAATGTGCCATTGGGAAAAAATGTCATGGTACTGGAAATAATTTTAAAAATGAGAAATAAGGATTTTTCCTGCATATCTTGGAGTCAGAGTATGTTAAGGAACTGATCTGAATTCCAGTGATGTCAGTGGAAAAACGGTCATAGAGTTTCCTGGGCTTTGGATCAGGCTCTAAACGTGCAGAGATTATGCATTCCCAGAACACCATCACTAACTTTACAGCTAAAAATGATTCACCCATGCAAGGCATCTATATCATTCAGCCATAATGAAACCTTGTCCACTCTATTGACGTTGTTTGATAGTTTTCTCTACTTTGGGACATAAATCACTTACCTTGTGCTTGAATTATTATGTAACTCTATTTGTTTTAAAAATGGATGGGTCTTTATTAACGTTGAAAGCAACAGGAGTTACTCTTCTGAAGCATCACACAATGTCCTTCTCTTAAAGTCCTTATAATCTACCACAAGTGAGATAATAATGCTCATACAAAAACTTAGGTATTGATTTTAAGAACCTTTAAAATCCTCACGAGGCAGTTTATAGGCCTGCATAGTTCAGGAGGCGCACCACAACAAATTCCCTGCAATGTTTGCCAAGTATTTGCAGTTGTATGTTACATATAGTGACCTTCCAAAGAGTCATTCCTCCGTTGGAAAAGCAGTCTCAAGCAAAGGGAGGAACATTCTAAAAGTAATTAATATTAAAATATAACGTTCAAAACAGCTCTTCAGTTTTTATAGCCCAACCACTGTGACAATTTGAAGCTCAAATAATATTTCCTCTCCTTTAGCAGCTTCATTTCCCCCCAAATTGGCAAATGTTTTTGCAGATTTTGAAGGTTTTTGTCAAAGGTTTCTCCTCTAATGCAGTGCCCTCACAGTGCTGTGGAAGTATTAAAGGCATTTACAATCAGTCACACAATGATGATGGCACTGTAATAATGCTACAGTTTAAGATGAATTAAGATTTGTACTTGGGATCTGATCCAACCCTATCCAATCTGAAGTCAATGGGGGGTCTTTCTACTTAGTGGACTTGGATCAAGCCTCTAAAGGAGAGAGTAAACCTCTTTGTCATGTATAGATAGCATTGTGCATCCTTCTGAATTTACAGAATGTAGGGCGAGATTTTCAGATACTTAGGCATCTAAAGATACAAATAGACCTTGTAAGATTTATTCACTGCAGTATATTTGAAGATCCCACTATGTGCCTATGTGTATCTTTAGGCACCTAAATACCTTGAAAAATCTGGCCCATACACTAAGTACAGAATGACTTTTCTGAAAGTTTATAAATAAAACTTAATTGGTTTATAGGAATTAAGGCCCAGATGTGGAATTCAGATTTTTTTTAAGACAGATTTTGTCACAGATGAGAAATAAATCAAATTCAAACATGACTTCAAGTTCAATTGTGTGTTGTATTAATATAAATGTTCATACCCATTTCTATCTTCCTCACAGTGATCGTAGGTAAAAAATATTCAGTGATAAAAATATTAGCCATCAAATGTAAGATTATTAGTATAAGATTTTATTTTAAAAAATCTTTCTCATCTTGTGAAGAAAACCCTGCAAAAGTGAACTACATGTAAACCTCGGCAGTGTTGTTTGCTGGATCTCCAATTAGGGTGAAAGGGAGCTCTGAGATCATTGAATATTCCCATTTAGCTCAATATAGCAATTGGCTCAAAACCTTAAAGATGACCATTTCAACAGAAATCCTATTAAGTATTTTATGGATGATCCCTCTAGCAGAAACTTCCACTTAATGTGCAATATTGAGATGATAAAAAAATGGATTTGAGGCAATGTTTGTTACTAAATACCTTTGATGACTGAGTTGTTGCACAGTTTTTGATGTCACTTGTAGCTTATTCCAAAATCCAAGCCGTGGGCTACTTTTAAAGTGTATTAATGTGCAGGTTTTTGAATACTGAGCCGTAACCATTTCTCTTTATGCTGTCATCTGTAATAATTTTTAGTTAAAATAATTTGTTGTAGTAATATTTGATGAATATCACAGCATACAATTGATTTTTGCATTGATTATTTTCAGCAGAGAATGGGTTGTACATTGTGTTCAGGTGCCACAAAGGGAATAGACTAGCATTAGAGAATATGGCTGTGTCCCCAGATATAACAGTCTGATTCAATTTAATGTATATAAAAATAAAGAATTATTTATTTAACAACTACAGGAAACAAATAGAATAGCATAGATTTTTTTTAACATACTACTTATTCCTTCCAATAATGGTTTGTGAATGTGTGCCCTCAAGTTACAGAAAAGAAACCTACATAAAGGTAGTTAGGGCCAGATAGTTAAAGATATTTAGGTACCTACAGATACAGATAGACATCTATTGGGATTTTTCAAAAGTCTAGGCGTCTAACTTCCAATGGGACTAGACATTTTTGAAAATACCACTCAGTGTCCCTCTGCATCTTTAGGTGCCTAAATACCTTTACAGATCTGCCCCTTACTAGCCTTATTTAGGAATTACACTTGACTGAGAAAATGGTCACTTCTGATCCATTTCCATGGCAGATAGGGTCTCTGGCCCTACAACTTCTTTTCTCTCTCTGCCCCAAAATGGGAATTGTGTTCCCCCAGACCTTGCAGTTGTACCTCTCTGCTAGTGTGTTCCCTTTTATTTCTCCAGGGATAGAAATAGGAACAATATCATACTTCCGGACTGTTATTCAAATGCTTTCTCTGTCCTATGAGAGAGACAAGGTGGTTGGGGTAATATCTTTTATTGGACCAACAGAGTTGTTCTTCCTGGGACCAACACAGCTACAACAACTACCCTGGATTCAATTTCTCTATCTTATGGCAGTTTCACTTCAGACCTTCCTGCTCTGTCACATGAATAGACTTCAATGACCCTAAATAGTTGCTTAAGCAAAAATGTTAAAAATTAGGCACCGGAAATCCATACTTAGGCACAAATGATGGCTTTTCAGAGGTGCTGAGCATCTGAAACTGTCAGTGTAAGCACAGCAACTGTTGGCACCCAATTTTCATCTAAAACACTCAGCAGGGTTACTAAGATCTAGTCACCGTATGACATATTAGCATTTAAAGTGGCTTTTTGTGGGTTACAGTTTTTCAAGCTACTGATATGACTTAGGCCTGAAAATTGCCCATCAGCCAGACACACTCACAATTGCAAATTTATAACTAAGCCCCATAAATGCAGGTAAATAAATTTACATCTTAGAATGTGTGCCTGGGTTATCTCTTGTCAGACACTACCTTCGAGTATGCAGTTTCCTAAAAACGGCTTGACTGTTGAATGGACCTTAATGACAACACCGCCACAACCTTTAAATGTTAGGCCCTCACAAAGCCTTATCCCAGGTTATCAGTTCTAGGATGCGTCTAGGAATGGTGATAAAATCCTGGGAGTATGCTCAGTTTGGAATGATCAACAGGCAGTCAGATAAATACTATTGCTTTAGGCCTGCTTATTTCTCAAAGTTGCTAAACTCCTTTCAGCAATAGTATATGGTAGGAGCATAACCTACCATATTACATATAATACTTAAATTTATTTTACGACTGTATTCAGTTTGATATTATATGTCTACCTATCCCAATCTTTAGGAATATTAAGCAAGTTAAAGTACATGCTTATCCCAGTAGATCAAGCAGAATGTAAAAAGAAAAACAGAACTCTAAAATTTCACCCCCACTCCAGACACTGCCACCATCCTATCCTCCTCTCTAATCAGAACTGCATTTTATAAAGATATAAATATGTAAAATTTTCAAGGTTCTTTTCTGTGAAATTTGAAAATGTATCCAGGTGCTTTCCTATTGTTGGCTGAAAATATTCCTCTATGATTTTTCATTAAAATATTTCCCTCATTTTTTCATTGAAATTTCAAATTTGACATGAAAATGTTCAGTGAAATTTCTCAATTTGAAATCTTTCAAACAATTCTTGCTTCATTCAGGTTCTTATACCTTATCCAGCACCATGTCTGAGCACTTCCTGACAATGCATGAGACAATGTGATTAGCATCTGCCACAGGTAGCTCTTGCTTCATTCTTCTGCTCAGGGAAAAGAACTGGGGGGTGGGGGGAGAGAGGTTCTGTTGTTCCATTTTTCTCTTTTAGGACAGCTTATGGGCCCTTTCCCATGCAGCAGTGGCACAAAAGGGCTACAGTAAAGGTCCAGATCTGGCCCGGGACTGTCACCCCCACAGGAAAGGTGACCATTGGCTTCCATACAGACTTGGTAATGGTTTATCCATGCAAAGGGCAAATTTTCCATTCCTCTTACCTCTAATCCCATCTCAGAAGCTAGAGTGCCCCAACAATATGAGTTAGGCCAGAAATCACCTGAGACAGTCCCATGGTTGTCATGCTGGCCCAGAGAGCTTGAGCTGATTCACAGGTATTGTCATCCCCGTGGAAATTAAAGCACAACAAGACCATTAGTCTTGGTGGCTTAAAAATTGCTATTGAGCACTAATTAAATAACTTACAATTAAAACATGGATGATAACTACTTGACTAGCCACTGACCTTGTATTTCAAAACATGAATTAAAGAGCAGGATTTCTCTCTGCTAGCATACCATGTTCTCAAGGTGAGATCCTGGATGTGGCCAGTGGAACCAATAAATGCCTTTCTCAGAGCCTGTCTCACCTCAAAAATAGAGGGGAGTGGACAAAATTAGTTCTGATCACATACAACCAATCAATGTCCATCTGCATGGATATGGAGTGAAACTGGTAAACGCCTTGACTCCCTTACAATTGATTGAGATGACTGATTTGATTTACACTATTTGGTACAACAATTACTATACTCTATTAATTAACATCATATTACATGCAACACTGACCTCAGTCACTAACACTATAAGTATCTATTCAAACTTTTTAGTCTTTATTTTGATATTTACTTATTGATCTTAAAAGTGGAGATGGATGTGTTGCATTCATGCTTAGGGGAGCTAAATCATGGCACAGTGTAAAGGAGCAAACATCTGGGAGTTGTAACAAATTATCTGTAAAGTTCTTGGCCTACCATGTTACTACAGACAAGGTGGCAGAGATGGGATATTGCTGGGACAAAAGCTCAACTGATATATACAAAAATTATTGCTGTGGTATAATAAACCATTGGAAGAAACCATTGGCTGGAATATGGTGAGTTCAGATCACTTTTACAGTACTGTGCCTTTGCAACAGTAGTTCCAGGCATTTTACAAGCATTAGCTATATTGATTTACTACAACACCTGCAAACAAGTCTTTTATTCAGGTCTGAGTCAAACAATGGTCTACAGTGGTTTATCTCCAGTGTATACAGAAGCCAAAACACTTGCAACTGCACCAGTTCAACCAATCCTCCTAATTCCACCCTGCTTTGCTATTCCTTGTATTTGGAAATTATCCTAAAATCCCTGATTCCAGCAACTGCTCACTACGGGTAGATGCTTCAGACATGTTGGAATTCACAAGAACTGATATGAGATGTGCTGAGTGTAGAAGGCACTAAAAGTGTTCCTGTCCACCCTGCTGCTGCGGTGTGAAAATTCTAACCTGATCCATTTAAAAGGGATGCACCAAGTCAATCCATGCATCCTCCTCCAGTGCAATTCTCTTCTAGGCACAAATCCTGGGTAACAACAGAGTCTAGAGTACTGTTCCAGGAGGACTGGTGGAGGAATCTATATCCCAGTCATGCTGTTGAATGGCTGTGGAATGGCTAGGGTCCCTTAATACAGAGAAGGGAGAGGACAGGATGATCACTTAGCAAATCTCAGGACCTGCCCAACAATAATCCCATCTACCTCTATACAATGATGCACTGGTGACCCCTGCCACCTTCTGTGCCATTATTCCCCTTCGCTTATTTAGCAGAGCTGTCCTGTTTCCTTTGCTAAGAGAGCTTCTGCTACCAGAGGCAGTATTTGCCCCTTAATGAGCACAGGACCCTAGAATATTATGGAGAATACAGAGAAACAATATAATTGCTTGAGGGAATGTATAGAATAAATACTGTGAATGGGCTAAGCTCTAAAGTCTGGTTTAAGAGCAGTCACAAATGGACAGGACAAGGGAATTCAGAGTTAGTGACACTCAGGAGCTCTAAATCTAGCCTTTGATGTCAAAGCACTGCAGCAGCCCCATTCACCTGGTTTTGGTAATACGTAACATGTATTCTACATGAAAATGGTAGAACAGAGTTCTCATTTGATGCAATGAATAGTGTCAAGGAAAATAAAGTCAGACAATATGCACTAAATGTCTCAGGAGGGGCTTTCATGGTTCCACTGTTTAAACATTTGAGATATGGAGGCATTCCTTTTCTAGATCACCTGCTCGAAACTGAGAAATCAATACCAGCTCATTGATGGAGGCTCAACTTCAGGGCCAGGGTCTAAAGAAAATGAGCTGAGGCACTCAATAGAGCTCCTAGTGGACAGGTTCTGTATAAAGAAACTCACCAGCAAAAGTGGCATCATTTGACAGTTTCAGCAGAGAAGCCAGGCTTGGATGAATTTAGAAGAATGAGTTACCTTTATCCCAAGCCGTGACCCCTGTGGGTCAAAGCAGGCCAGCATTGGAGGATAATGTGGGGAATCTTGCAAAGTGGATTAACAGTTGAGTTTACTCTCTAGCACTATCAGAGGAAGGCAAAATCAGAAAAGGCCAAATGAGAGAGAAAAGGCATATTAAAGTCGCTTTTTTTCGACTCTTATTTTTTTTTATGTTTCCCCTTTCTCTTTAGTGCACTATAACTTTTTTCGTTTATGTATTTTAAACCTTCCTACCTTGCTGCCACTGGACTAAAAAACCCATGCTGTGCTAAATCATCATCAGTCACTCATGGTGGTGGACCAACAGGTGCTGCTTGCAGGGGGTGGTGATTTAGCAGGTATGTGAACCAGCAGATTGGCAGCTGCAGGAGTCTTAAGTGCAATTCCTATCCTGGGACTATAGCAGTGTTTGAAATGTAGACTGTGTTCCTGCTTTGTTGGTACATTATGTTCTAATACTCAGTGTGTATTCGCACAATTCTAATAAAAGAATGAAAGGCAAAAGAAAAGATCAGTTGACAAACCAGTAGGTGTTTGGCTCCAGAGGAAAGTGGATTCAGTGTCCCACAGCTAAACTCAAAAGGATGAATTAGGAGCTGTGCTGTAGCATCTCTTCTTTTGAGGCTTTCTGTGTTTAATCTTAATTTTATTCTGGGCTCGTTTTCAGGTTTAAATTTCACTTTTAATCCTAAATTTTATTTGGTGAGGAAGGGAAGGGTTTGTAGTTAAGGCACTAGTCTGCAATTCAGGAAATCTGGCGTCACTATGCAGAAACCAAACTTAACATTGAGTTCACCCAGGGAATTCCGAGAGAGGTCCCCAGCCAAAGAGACTGGTGTCTGTTGTGATTGTTTTGTAATCCAGAATATTTAGAGACTATCTCACCTCCTGGTCCACCATTGACTGCCTGGGGAACTCTGAATAGGTTGTACACCACTGATACAAATGGCTCCAAGTTTTAAGAAGAAATCTTTCTCTTTGTCTCATATGAAGCCGAACACAAGACGTTATTCTGATGCAGGAGTCTCTGGCACCTAAGATTTGTGAGTGAAGATGAATGAACAATACTTGATTTCTATTTCTTTGTGAAATGTATGCCTGTAGCTCAAATTTCTCTTTTATGAATACAGGAATTTGCTTTGCAAGTGATGCCTTGAGAGTGATCTCTGCCCCGAGATGGGTTATTATTAGGAACGCTTAAGGTGCTCTGGAACTCCAGCATGAACCAGGGTATTTGTAGAAGACAGAGTGCTCTTGAACATTGGGAAGAGAGGATGCGTAGATCAGTATATTATAGAGAAAGGGATTAATATGAATTTCCTTTTACCTTAACCTGATGAAGACTGTTATAATATTTGGGTTAAGATCCTTGGGACTGGTGACAATTCAAATAGAAAGTTCTTGTATTGATGATTTCCATACAAAAACCTTAAAAAGGGATGGTGGCACAGGAAAATTGGTATATGTAGCTATGCTTCTGCAACGTCTAAACATATTAGTAAATGTCTTGGAAATACATCAGT
Source organism: Chelydra serpentina (assembly GCA_037349315.1). Taxonomy (NCBI): domain Eukaryota; kingdom Metazoa; phylum Chordata; order Testudines; family Chelydridae; genus Chelydra; species Chelydra serpentina. Next base: position 28,633,887 of record JBAIAC010000048.1, read on the forward strand.
TAAGAGGGAAGCTAAGATTCCCGGTGAGATTTTCAAAGGCAACTAAGTGATTTAGAGGCACAAATCAACAGGACTTGTGGAAGAATTTTTCAAAGGCACCAAATTCCTACCTATGCCTTTGAAAGATATACCCATGTGCTCCTAACTCACTTAGAGACACAAGGTAGTTGAGGTAATATATTTTATTGGACCTCACCCACCTTGTCTCTCTAATATCCTACTCGCTAACTCAGTTAAGCACTGTTGAAAAATCCCACCTCTATCCTAAATTTCCATATCTTCATCTGTTTGTTGTGTAAGGGCTTGCCTACACAAACAACTGGTTTACAGCAAGTTGGGGTGTAAATCTACCCTGCACTAGCCTGCTGCTCACTTCATTGAAATTTCAAATTTGACATGAAAATGTTCAGTTCGGCGGCAGTTCGGCGGAGGCTATTTTTAGCAGCCGCCGAAGCCGCTTCCGCTTACCTGCGGGTGGTCTGCCGGTGTCCGTGTAGGAGGCCCCCCTCCGCCGAATTACCGCCGAAGCCGCGGCACCGGCGGACCTTCCGCAGGTAAGCGGAAGCGGCTTCGGCGGCAGGGCAGAAGTGCTGCTACCTGCCACTGAAGCTGCTTTCGCTTACCTGCAGGAGGTCCGCCAGTGCCACGGCTTCGGTGGCAATTCGGCGGAGGGGGCCTCCTGCACGCACACTGGCGGACCACCCGCAGGTAAGCTGGGGCGGCTTCGGCGGCGGGGGAGGACGGGCGCGCCCCTGGGAGCAGGCTTTTAAGCCCCTGCCAGCAGTGCGCCCTGAAGCGAGTGTCTCACTCATCAGCAGTGGACGGTTGGCCCGCAGCAGGCTAGCAAAGGATAGACTCATGCCCTAGCTTGCCACGAACTAAATGTTCATGTATATAAGCTCTTAGATTGCTCTTATCTCTCCCTTCTTTTGGTCTATTAAGAATATACAGGATAAGTGAGAAAATGTTTATTGTGGACATACTTATTCTAGTGCTCCTAGGAGGATTGTAGACAGAATTTCAGCTCTGTTTGATGTTTGAAAAATGTGTTGATATGGGAGACTGTATGAAGAAATGTGGGAAGGCTGTGAGTTCCAGGAAAAAACATTTTGTCCTCCCTCTATAGTCATTTTTCTCTAGGTGTGTAAGATAGACCAACTTCCATGCCAGAGATGCATCCATTGGTTCCACGATGCAGGCCTGCCAGAACTCTTGGTATTCTGTCTGGTTTTGTTTCTACAATTGCGGCTCCAGTATTTACCTCTGGAATAGTATATGGTCTTGCTTGGTGGCTGATATTTTTTTTGTGTGGTTTAGATGGTGTTAAAAGAAAAGTCTTAGATGTTTCAGTATTTTCTGCTATACAGTTTTTGATGGTTTCTCAAAATAATTTGGCTTCTGTGAGTGATTTGTGACCTCAATGAAGTCAATGGCAAAACTCTCATTGATTTCTAGTCTACATAGCTTCTTACACCACTCACATCACTGTAGCATCTGCATGCCTTCTAGTAGTGCATTAAGCAACGTGACTCACATTTGTCACGTGTGCTTTGTTTTCTTACCCTTTATAATTGGAGATATGCAAATCTCCTAGAACTGGAAAGACCTTGAAAGGTCATCAAGTCCAGTCCCCTGCCTACACTAGCAGGACCAAGTACTGTCCCCTGACAGATTTTTTTTTCCCCCCCAGATCCCTAAATGGCCCCCTCAAGGATTGAACTCACAACCCTGGGTTTAGTAGGCCAATGCTCAAACCACTGAGCTATCCCTCCCCCCAAATGGGAGAGTTGTTCGTGTGTAGTGTTTTGGTTTTTCTGGTAGTGATATATGTGTGTGTGTGTTGCCATGTATTGATGTTAGAGAAGGCAAGATCAAAGAAATATGCCTTGCACTTACAGTGGAAGGTTCGTGATATTTTTTAGTTCCTGGGGGAGTTCGTTCCACAGCCTCAGAGTGGCCCATAAGGTAGTTCTGTCTCATGCGCAAATTAGCTTTTTTCTTAATATAGAGAGTTTCACTGTGCCAGAGCAGTGGAGTTGTCGATAATGGTCTTTATCCTGAAGCCTTAGTTAACCTTGGGCCCAGGTCATTGAGCCCCAAGAAGAGAATGACAGAGGCCTTGAACTCGATTCAAAATTTGATGAAGTCACTATAGAGAGTGGGAATTGTCATTGCTACATAGTTTGTGGACAAAGCTCCGGCTGCAACATACAATATGTGAAATCCATGAATTCATTTGCCAATGCACTGATTAGGCCTCAACTTGAGTTTTGTGTTCCATTCTGGGTGCCAAATTTCGGGAACGATGTGGACAAATTGGAGAAAGTCCAGAGAAGAGCAACAAAAATGATTAAAGGTCTAGAAAACATGACATATGAGGTAAGATTGAAAAAAAGTGGGTTTTAGATTGAATTTGTTTAGATTGAAGAAGACTGAGAGGGGACATAAAAACAGTTTTCAAGTACATAAAATATTGTTACAAGCAGGAGAGAGGTAAATTGTTCTTGTTAACCTCTGCTAGGACATGAAGCAATGGGCCTAAATTGTAGCAAGGGCGGTTTAGGTTGGACATTAGGAAAAACTCCTAATGGTTAGGGTGGTTAAGTGCTGGAATAAATTGCCTAGGGAGGTTGTGGAATCTCCATCATTGGAGATTTTTAAGAGTAGGTTAGACAAATACCTGTCAGGGATGGTCTAGATAATACTTAGTCCTGCCATGAGTTCAGGGGACTGGACTAGATGACCTTACAAGGTCCCTTCCAGTCCTATAATTCTCCATGTTGCCAAAAAAGCAATTCTTAAATACCCAGAAAAAAACCCCCAAAGAGTCCATATTTAAAAAAAAACATTTTAAAGTAGGAATACTTTTATACCTCTTTTGTGGAAAGAATATCTCAGTGGAGGTTCTAGGGTATAGACTCTGGAAGATTCAGACGTCCCAACCTAGGAGACAGATGAGGCAAGAAGTCAGCTTCCTTCAGCAGAGTCTCATCCAACACTCATTGAAGACAATAGAAAGACTCTCAGTGACTTCAGTGGGCTTTGGATCAGGCACCTCCTGAGGAGAGTAGCCCTTTAAGAGATGACAAGGGACACTGGAAGATTTTCTACCTTTAGAATCCTAATTGGCTAAAATAATGTTTATGATTTACCCTAGGCAAGTCTATAATCCATGATAAACCAGGTATTTCCATGTTGGCTGAACATCTGTTGCTGCTGAAGCAGAAAGCCTGCATTCCAGCTCAGCTGAAATATGGTTTCTAAATGCAATTTAGCCCCATTCACAAGGGCAAGACATACCGTGTTAGAATCGGATTTACTAGGAACTCAATTTAAACAAAACGAAAATAAGAAAGAAAAACTTGTAGCACCTTAGAGACTAACAAATTTATTTCAGCATAAGCTTTCGTGGGTTAATACCCACTTCATCGGATGCATGAAGTGGGTATTAACCCACGAAAGCTTATGCTGAAATAAATTTGTTAGTCTCTAAGGTGCTACAAGTTTTTCTTTCTTATTTTCATTTTGCTGACACAGACTAACACGGCTACTACACTGAAACCTATCAATTTAAACAGAATTCCTTGGCCCAAATTGAATGGAGTTTTGCATTAAAAATTTTGCATTTTATACCACAAACCTCTAAAATGAAAAAGTTAAATAAATAAAGCAAGATACACTAAGAGAAGGCATTTGAAACTAAAAATAATTAGAGATGGACCCAAACCAAAATCCAAAATGTGAACACCACTAAACATTGAGGTGATGAAAACTGGCATTTGATTCTCTTCTTACCTGGGTCCATCTCTAAAAAAAATAAAATGAAAGGGACCGTGACAGGAATGGCATAATGCAAGTACATAATCTAAATGTTACCAAATAGGAACAGCAACTTTATATTGTCTTTTTGTTAGAGATGTTTATTTCTTTCCTCGCTTCCTCTTTCCCAACCAAGATGTGATTTTGAAACACAAGCAAATAAATGTCAAATCCTTTCTGCCTCTGTTCTGCCATTCCACGTCTGAAATTCTGCCAAACTGAAAATTTCCATTCAGACTGACTGGCATTTGCTGAACTGATTTTTTTTCTTTAACACTCATTTTCAAAAATAATGGAAACTTTGTGCAACTCTTGCTGTTTTTATGCATGGAATTTTAAAAGCAGTTGCCTCTGTGGATCTTTCTCACAATGGTACATTTTGTCCTATGGATACTCTGAAAACCCCCACAAAAAAGCTTTGGAACCACTTGTTAGTCTTGGTTCTCTATGGTGCCAAACATACATAAAAAGCCAGTACCAGCCAATTTACTCCCATGCCAAGCCGAGAAAAGAGAAACTTATAATCAACAGAGTCAATAAGATCAGTGGCAAGTTTGTTAAAATCTTACTCCCCCCCTCCTCCCTGCCTCGTTCCCTTTTCTTTTGAAAGAAAAACAAGAGATTGTGCAGACTTTGGCTTCATCTCTCTGCTTTTACTAAAATATGATATCACCATTTTCACTTTTTTATGATTAAAATGAGTAGCTAGAATAATATGCACATGGAAAGCGTTGGAGCAGAATTGCTTATGGGAAATTGCTTATGTAAAAGAAGCCTTTGATGTTAACTGTAGAGAGTATTCTCTCCAGCCTGAAGTTGTTACATCGATTTGAAGAGGAGCAATGTGGTGATGCACTGGGTTTGGGAATCCCCATCAGTGTTTGTGGTATAGCATACACTGTTAGCTGGTGAAAAGCAGGAGCGTTTTGGAAGAACCTGCACTATATTATACGTGGCTGTGATTTTTTTGTATAATGAAGAAAAGTGAATCCCCTGTTAATTAATTTGGCAGCTGTGCAGACCTAAAAAATCTCTTTTCCTCTCTCTCAACCATCATAGTTTCCTTCAATTCCCGGGGTCTACTTGTTGTTCCTTTTTTACACGGGGCTGGGGGAAAGACTATTGACTGTTTGAATGAAGGAGATTTTAAAATGTGATTATTCCCAGACTAAAAACTAAATACCATTAGGGTGGAATTTGGGTCCATTAAGATGGAATTATGTATCGAAAAATTAAAATAAAAATACCTCAATAAAACAGTCTTTTTAAAAAACACATCTGAAATTGAAAGGTAAGACTATACTGTCCCACCTGTCTTTCCTCCTCCTGGAACCATCGGAGCATAATGAAACACAATGTTCCAAATAACCTTCACTTGGCTCACCGAACCCCACTGCCTTGTGCACTTTCCGTAGAAAGGCTCCTCCAGAATTACAGCTGAGTCTGGTGCCCCATCATGACAGAGTCCAGGAAGCCGCAAAGTCATGGAAGATGACTGCAGTCCTTTCAGCACTACAAAATTTGCCTCTGTTAATGATTCTGGGCTGGGTGTACCTTGAGTCGATGTTCATTTCTGGATGGTGACCCCATTTTGGCTATTTTATTTCAATTAAAAAGTTTCAATTTTTAAATCAGTTTTGCCACATCAACTGGATTTGTCACTGGCCTGCTCCATTGCCGAAATTCTCAAACTGTGGGTCGGTACCCCAAAGTAGGTCGCAAACCCATTTTAATGGCATCGTCAGGGCTGTCTTAGACTTTCTGGGGTACGGGGGCCAGGGCCAAAGCCCGAGCCCCATCACCTGGGGCTAAAGCTGAAGCCAGAGCCCCACCGCCTGGGGCTGAAGCTGAAGCCTGAGGCATGTTTGGGCCCTCCCCCCCACCAGGGGCAGTGGGGCTCAGGCTGGCTCAGGCTTCAGTCCCCGCTCCTGGGGTCATGTAGTAATTTTTGTTGTCAGAAAGGGGTCACAGTGCAATGAAGTTTGAGAACCCCTGGCTTAAGGCAGGAGCTTCATGTTTCCCTTCTGTGAAATGGGGATATTAATGCTTATTGCTTACCTATTTTGCAGTGGAATTTTGTGAGGCATAATAAATTATTTTAAGCACATTAAGATTCTTGGATGAAAAAGATCACCCTGTTTTTAAAATCCTATACTTTCTTATGACACACACAGTTCTCCTCTTACTTCTCTGATTATTGGTTTGGTGGGTCCTCCTTTTCCAGTGGGAAGACCCCAGGGTCTTTGACCTCCCGCTCATCTTTCTTTACATCCTGGCTCTATGTGCTCTTATCCATAAGCATAGCTTCAAACACCATCTTGATGTAGATGACTCGCCAATTTATCTTTGTTAAAATACTTTCTCCTTCCATCTAAACGCACAGTTATTCTAGTCTTTCATATCTCCTCGTAGAAGTCCAATAAGCAATTTAAGCTTAACATGACCAAGACAGCTGTTTAGCCTCTCTGCCAAGCTTTTCTCTATCCCCCATTTCTTTGTCACTATGGACAGTCATTTGGGCCCATAATCTTTGTGTCATCTTCAATGCAGCCATCTTTCAGACCTATATCCAAGTCTTGCCACGTCTACTTACATAACATATCAAAGACTTGGCCTTTTCTGTCTGTCCAGCCTAGGGTGACCAGACAGCACGAGTGAAAAATCGGGATGGGGGTGGGGGATAATAGGAGCCTATATAAGAAAAAGACCCCAAAATGGAGACTGTCCCTATAAAATCGGGACATCTGGTCACCCTAGTCCAGCCTCTTGTTCCGCCCTCATCTCACACCTCAGTTTGTGAAATCTCTTCCTTTTCTCTAGACTTGACACCGATCACCATATCCTCAGCCCATAGAAAAGTCAATTACAAATACTGCGGGTAGGATCCTCTTCCTGGCTCATCATTCTGACCAGGTCACTTTTCTCTTTGCATCCCTCTGCTGGCTCTTCACCTCCACCACAGCAATCACAAGCTCCTTCATGATTGTGTTCCTCCCAATCTGTGAGATCTTCTAGTTTATCTGATTGCCATCACACTGCCAATGACTGCAGCCTTAATTGTCCATTAGAATGCTTCTTACTCAATCCCCATTCCACTTTCCTTCATGCTGCCTCTTATGAATAGGGATCAACACCCTGTAAATATACTCATTGTCCTCTGTAAATACCTCCTTAAAACCCATCTCTGTTGTGATGCCTACACAGTCTTTTCTGTCTGGAATTGGTTACACAAGTGGCAAGCTGAGACTTCTATTTTGTTAGTTCATCCTCCCACCCCAACTGTCTGTCTGTTTTCTGTTTTGTTGACATGTTGCATGCATCCTGTCTGACAAACAGAATGTAAGCTCTCTGGGACACAGACTGTCTTCTTTGTTCCATGTCTGCACAGTATCTCGCACAAGGGGGCTCTGATCCACCATCGGGATTACTGCAATACAAATAAGTAATAATATTAAATGCAATGCATTAAGACTACTTAGTGTGTGGCAGAACTCTGAATACAACTTGTGAGATCTCACCTCCCCATAAAGACTCAGCTACTCCCTCTCCCACAGTAGCAACCCAGACAACCATCACCATCTCTGCCATATGCAGACACATAATGAGCTCCCCATTTTATTATATCCAGCCACCCCTTCCTCTCTGTTCATGGCCACACCTGCCACAAGAGCAACTTCTCCACACATTCATCCACAGAATTTTTTTCATCTGCTGTGGCATTTACAGCAAATGTGTTTAAAACTAATTTAATGGCTAAACTGGTTTTCAGTCCTAACACGGGTGGCACATTTACTATTTGGAAAGATATTAAGAGACACTGTTTTCTTTAAACAAAACTATAATAATTACTTGTCCGGGGACTGCTGTTTTACGTTCTGAGGACTAGAACTTCTGTGCTCCGTTCTGAGCTACAGCATTATATTTTTTTTGGAGCAGCATGACGTGTTCCCGTATGCATAAAGGGCGGTGGGTATGTGGGGGAAGGGATGGCTGGTTATGTTTGGGAGGACAGGTGGCTAGGGTCATGTGTGGAAGGGTGGGTGGCTAAGTGGGATGGATGGGGGCGGGGGGAGAATATAAGGATAGTTAGCATGTTATTAGTGTGGGTGGTATTATATTAATAGTTGTGCCTAGTGTGGACAAGGGGTGAGATTCTGCACTGCGCCTCTGAGGGAAAGCAGTGTGAATAATTTTATGCTCTCTGGATTACAGGCTGCTCAGAGGGCATCATTTATACAATGTATGCTGGGGTGCTTATGAGTAGCAATGTGACCCAGAATCCCAGTGGCACCTAGAGCTACAGACAAGCCCCCTCTCCCCAACATCACACTTTCTACACCAGGGCTTGTGTAGGGGCTGCACAGGGCATCTTATGGCTGTATTATGCAGTGCCTATGTCAGAAGAATCCTCCCTCAGCTGTCTGTGGGGCTTCAACATCCCCTGTAAGGTGTCGCAGGTTTGACAATCTCAACAGAGAAGTTTATGGAACCATGAAGAAATTCCATCTAAATGCTCGTGCGCTTCTCTCCGTAAATCTCCTAGCATTAGGCTATGTCTACACTATGCAGCTTTTAGCGACACGACTGTGCAGCTAGAGACGTGCGGCTAAAAGGCACACAGTGTAGCCACTGTTTGTCTGCAGGAGAGAACTCTCCCGCCGACTAAAAACTTCCATCCCCAACGAGCAGCACTAGTGTTGTCAGCATTAGCGTTGTTCACACCGGCACTTGTCGTCAGCAAAACTTTCGTCTTTCAGGGTGGTGGTTTTTTAACACAGCTGAATGACAAAAGTTTTGTCATTCACTTGCCAGTGTAGACAAAGCCTTAATTAAACAATATGGGCCAAATTGTGACATTTAACCATTGTTGTAGACAGTGGTGGTGTAGCCGGATTAGTCCCAGGATTTAGAGAGACAAGGTGTAGCTTGAAAGCTTGTCTCTCTAACCAACAGAAGTTGGTCCAATAAAGGTATTACCTCACCCACCTTGTCTCTGACATTTAACCATTGTCCAGAGTAAGACACACAGTCTCACTGAATGGCCTGATGTCAAAGGTAACCCTAGGCTGCTGCATCAGCTTTTGATTGGTGACAGCCTCAGGCTTGTGAGTGGGAGAGGGAAGAAAGCAAGGAACCTCTTTCCCCTCTGTTGCCTCGGCAAGAGCTTGTCTCAAGGTACATCAATGTGGACTTTTTTTTTTTTTTTCATTTGCTCTTCCCAGTGACTCATGTATTATTGTTTTAGGTGTTAGTCTAGTGTCTTGAGCAGTTTCTCATTTTTGGTTACATTTTGCTCTTGGGTCAGGAAGTTTGTGTTGTTGAGCCTGCAAAGTAATTACATGTAGGAGTGGAACATGCTGTCATTTGAATTATTCTCTAGTATTCTGCAGTGGAGGAAATGTTTGTTTCTCTGCTTGAGAGGGAGCACCAACAGGGAAGACCGTGATGCATCATGGGAGATGTAGTCTGACCAGGGAGCCCATCCTGTAAACAAGAATGGGAGCATGAGACACCATGAGCTATTGTAGCCTCATTTCAGAATCAATATAGTTCATATTTCGGCTTTCCATTTTTCTGTGGAAATTTTTGACAAAAGTTATATTTTTGTTTGTTTGTTGTCTACATTTTCCACAAGGGTGGGGGGGAGACAAAACAAACAAACAACCCTCCCCACCCACATTTTCTGACCAGCTCTAGCTCAGATAGCATGAGAATGGGAGCCATATAGATAGGTAGGTAGAAAGATAGATAAGAGGGAATCTGAGGCTTGCCAGAAGTCCCAAAGGTCAGGCTTCTGTTTTTCTGGGCTGTCTGAAGAGTGGCTGTGGTCCAAGCTTGTTCACGCTGAACAACTAATAATAGCCACACCTAGCTCTCTTACACAGGTGATTCCATTGATAGATCTCAAAGTGCTTTACAAAGGAGCTCAGTATTATTTTACAGTTGGGGAAACTGAGTCACAAAGACATGACATGACTTGCCCAATGTCTCCCAGCAGGCCAGTGGTATGTCTCCTGAGCTCCAGCCCAGGGATTTTCCTCACTAGACCACACTATTCCAATGCTGCCACACCTTTTTTCTTTTTATGGTTTTAGAGTCATTCTAGGTTTTCTAATATGTTTATTATACGGACTGGATATGTATAATTTCAAGTGTGTTCAATTTCCACCTCTCTGTAGTAAAATATTAGGTTGCGCTGGTTGTTTTCTGGATTCTTTCTGAAATATTTGGATTTTTTTTCCTGGTTAGCATATATTGCTATACGTTTTCAGTACATCTACGTTTCCATGAAGGCTATGCTGCATGGGTGTTAGTGTGACCAGGTAATCCGTACATAGCAATCATTTAGTGGGAGTCCCATGTTTGGGGATTGTTCCAGCAGGGTTATTAGATCATTGATGTATGAAAATGGTCCAATTATATCCCTGTTATCTCTCATTTTCTTGAAGACCCCTGTTTGCATGTTGTTTATTTTTAAACCTACATTTGATATTTAGCATATGGATATACATGACATATATTTTCCCATCAATGCTACTATGTAGCAATTTAAGGTTCAATCCTGGGTGCCACGTTGAATCAGAAGCTTTATACAAATTTACAAAGCAGGCAAATATCTTCCCTGAGTTTTTGTTTTTATCTATCTAATTATTTTGTTGTATTCTGATAGCATCACAATGTGCTAAGCACTGTCCACACAAGAAGAGACAAGCATTGGTAGGTTAAAAATGTGGTGGGCAGTTCATTTCTCAAGGAGAAACTGAATTTGGTTTTCATGGATTATACTACCGTTGGTCAGACACTGTATTAATTACTAGTTTTTTGAGGCTGCTACAGAATAGTTTTCTGATGTTGCTGCTAACACAGATAGTTCTATCATTGTTTGGGTTCTGGGTATCTATGCTTTCATGTACTGGGTTAATTAGTCCATCTGCCCATATATCAAGTAAGTTTTGGATTGGAGATTTAGGTTAACTAACTTCAGAAGGGCAACTGGATGTACTGTATTCAGTGTTGTTTCAAAATCTTTTTGATATCCTAGCTAAACCATAATTATCTGTGTTTGTTTCTGAAGGATTTTCTTTAGTTTCAGTATTGTAATAAGGGTGTCCAGGAGGGTTGGTAGTTTTAATGGTGTCCTCAAATATAATTGTGTGTTTTTGTTCTCAAGGCAATTTGAATTATTGCCATGTTCTATACAGATTTTGTCATTCAGGATTGCTGGGGTTTGTTTCTTCTTTTAAAAGGTGTTTAAATTCTTTTCAAATTAGCCAGGAGAAACTGGTGTTTATCAAATTCTTTGCTCTAACTGTATTGGGGCATTTTATGTTAGAGTGCTGATTTGTGCTTTCACAGTGTGTTATAATAAACAAGTAGCACACAGTCCTGCACATCCTTACACACATGTGTGAAGTGAGTAGCTTCATTACATATTGGAAATAATATATAATTGGAGAGAAATTATCTCATCTCAGATTTGCAGACGACATTGTACTAATTGCCGAAAGCACCAACCAACTGCAGAGCATGCTACGAAGACTCGACAAGAAAAGTAGTCAGGTCGGCCTGAAAATGAACCACTGCAAAACGAAATATATGCGATCAGACGTCTTACGAAAAGCCCGAATAATGGTAACAGGAGAAGACATCGAAGAAGTGGAACAGTACATATATTTGGGCCAAGAAGTTAATATGCGCCAAGACCTGAACGGAGAACTCTCGCGAAGGATTCGGGCAGGATGTTGTGTGTTTAATTCCATCAAGGACGTCCTCAAAGGAAAAATTGACAAGACCACATGTAAAAATATTTTCAATTCAGCAGTGCTGCCAGCCATGCTGTATGGCAGTGAAACGTGGGCACTGACGAAGAGAGAAGAGCAACGGCTGTTGGTAGCTGAAAGGGCAATGGAACGAGCTCTGTTGGGAATCTCCCTTCTGGATCGTATACCAAATGAAATCATCAGAGAATGCAGTGGTGTGAAAGATATTGTCGTGGAAAGCAGACATAACAAGATGCGATGGGCGGGCCACACAGCACGGCTCACGGATAACAGGTGGACTGCAATCATTGCTGAGTGGTACCCGCGAGAACAGAAAAGACCCCCCGGTCGGCCTCCAAGAAGATGGGAAAATGACATCGTTAAACGTTTCGGATGAACGTGGAGAAGAAAGGCAAGAGTGCGAGAAGAATGGCAGACGTGTTGTGATCAGTGCAGTCTTAACGACAGCTGAAGTCCGATCGATCCAGGTGATCCAGGTGACATAATTTGCAATACTTAATGAAGCTATATTTGAATATGAAGGAGCATGTTTCCAAAAGAATATTGAATGTCTTTACTGTAAAGCTTGTAATTAGAGCTGGGTTGAATTTGTCTTTGTAGAACTTTTTTTTTTTTTTTTAACAAAAATGGCTTTTCAACCAATTTGAATTTTTTTGTGGAAAATTTCCAATTTGTTCAATTTTTTCAGGGTTTTCACAAAAATATGGAAACCAAAAATGTTTTCATTAAAAATTAAAGGTTTTCAAAATCCCCAAACCAGAAGTATTTATCAAAAATGGTATTTGACAATCAAAATCTTTTTTCCCACTAGTTTTAAGTGTAATACCGGATTAAGTGTAATATATTATTGGCTATTGTTAATGAAGTTGCATCACCACGCATGGATGTTTGTGTGTGTTACCGAAGGAAAGTTGGTTTCTTGCCTGCAAGTATCTATCTCTTAATAGTTAATGAAATTGCAGTCAGCCTGACTTAATAAGGAATTAGGACATGTGGGGGGGAATGTGGCTTTAAGTCAATCTGCATTTCCCAATCTTCTCAATCATGCTGAGGCCCTGCCTAGAGCTGCTCTAATTTATGCTTAGCTGAAATGGCCTCCAAGCATAGGCGCCGACTCCATGGGTGCGCCGGGGCTGGAGCACCCACGGGGAAAAATTGGTGGGTGCTGAGCACCCACCGGCAGCTCCCCGGCAGCCCCGCGTGCGCTTGGCCGCCCACCCAAGTCACTCACCTTCTGGGTTCCGCGGAAGGCATTTTTTTTAGCCGCAGCAACTCAGCTGAGATGCGGCCGGCTGCTGCGGCTAAAAAAAGCACCTTCCGGGTTCCCAGCGCGGCCGGAGCTGCCTCCGGCCGTGCAGGGAACCCGGAAGGTGAGTGACTTGGGCGGGCGGGGAGCTGCCGGTGGGTGCTCGTGCCCCCGGCCACGGCTCCCCACCCCGGCCCCGGGCGTACTGCTTCCCCCCCCCCCACTTGAAAGCAGGGGCGGGGGGTGTAGAGCAGCAGAGCACCTCAGCACCCACCGGGCCCTGCTGCAGCGCCCTGCCCCCGCGCCTGGCTGCTCACCAGTGCTGCAGGGTTGGGCTGGTTTGCTTCCTTCCCCAGGCAGGCGCGGCTCTCAGGCTCCTCCCTCCGGCTCCGTCGGCACGCTGAGGGTGGGGTAAAAGTGCAGGGGAGGTGCTGCGGGGAGCTGCAGCAGGGCCCAGTGGGTGCTGGGGTGCTCTGCTGCTCTCCCCCCCCTCCACCTTCCCCCCCGCTTGCAAGTGGTGTTGTAGCCGGATTGGTCCCAGGATTTAGAGAGACAAGGTGTAGCTTGAAAGCTTGTCTCTCTCACCAACAGAAGTTGGTCCTTCCGGGGCCGGGGGAGGGGCTGGGCCGGGGGCGCGAGCATGCACCGGCAGCTCCCCGCCCGCCCAAGTCACTCACCTTTCAGGTTCCCTGCACGGCCGGAGGGAACCCGGAAGGTAAGTGACTTGGGCAGGCGGGCGAGCGCGCGCGAGGTGGGGGAGCTGCTGAGCACCCACCAATTTTTCCCGGGGGGAGGGGGTGGGGATTTGGGGAAGGGGAGGGGCCGGGGGTGGAGTTGGGGCAGGGCCAGGGTGGCGCACCCAGTGGCGCCAACAAAAGTTGGTGCCTATGCCTCCAAGGGGCTGTTCTACAGACAAAGTCCATCCAACACCTGGAGCATCTTAGCCACACTCCCACCCTGACCACTCCTCCAGTATGATCCCCTAATCTATTGGCTGTTGCATGGTGGCTGCAGAGGAGGATGGTGGAACCATTCTCCTGATTTTACACTCACCAGGGAATCCCACTTATACCAGATTATTCTCCAGTGATCAGTTCCACAACTATGTCACTGGAGCGGTTTAAACTGGCAGCAACAAGCTGAGCACTTGCACAAGACTATCCTCTTATAATAGATTAATAAGCTGTTTACAGTATCATAAAGTACTTTCCTATAACCCAGGCCTGTTTAAAAAAACAACAACAAAAAATAAACAAACACTCCAAAGCAGCAAAAGTCTGGAAGTAGAATCTGCTTGTGATAGAATATTTTCTCTCAGAAGCAAGTAAAAGAGTGACAAGATTAGCAGGAATTTGATGCTTTCCTCCCAACTGACTACTAGAGAGAGGAAATGGCAAGTTAGCAGAGAGGGAGAGAGAAGGCCAAAGACAATCCCAAAGAAAGGCAAAAAGGAAGAAAGAGGGAAAGAGTTGTGGAGAAAAGTGAGACAAATTTTCTTGATCCCAAAGTAGAGTGTAATACATTTACAGTAACTTTCAAAACAAACTATACTAAAATGGAAGCAGTAACATACAAAATGTTAATAACTGCAGACTATTTGTGCAAACCCATTTTTACTGGTTGCATTTACACCAATTGCAGGAAGACCAGAGCATCTCTGACTAGAATAACCTGAGAAAGGAGTCAGGGTAAATATTGGCTCCTTCCAGATTTTGGCTCCATTAATTAAATAGAGAATACATTTAGCTGCTCTGACTGAATCTTAAAAGTCTGAATCATGATGCATCCCACCACAGCAGTGCCACAGATAACCGGATTCAGCACCTGGTTCTGATCCCTCCAGAAAATGTTGATCCTTCCACTCTGCAAATTTAACTGCCTCAATAGAGAACAAGTGTTGACGCTCAGAATGCCAATGCATCTTGGTACAGCAAAAATACAGATCTGGCCAGCTTTTGACTCCAACTCTCCAAATTCCATGGCCGAAAGAGAACTTAGTCTTTATTACAACACTTCAGAAATCGCAGCACAACAGCACCACAAAAACCCAGTTCTGGCACCTGGATCCTGCTAAATTTTGGCTACAAATCCCATCAATGGTGCCATCAAAATAAAAAGCAAGTGTTGTTTCTACTAATCAACTGAAAAATCTGGACCTGGATAAATCCTGATACAGGAAAGATGCAAAAACTTGAATTTGGCACTGCTATCTTGCTGTATCCAGCTAATTTTTGGCTGCATACCCTGGTTATAGCCTAAATTTAGTACACATTCAGTTTCTCCTAATCAACACATCTCCATTCCCTAGCCTCTGTTTGTCAGAGGGTGGAGATGGATGGCAGGAGAGAGATCACTTGATCCTTACCTGTTAGGTTCACTCACTCCGGGGCACCTGGCATTGGTCACTGTTGGTAGACAGGATACTGGGCTGGATGGACCTTTGGTCTGACCCAGTACGGCCATTCTTATATTCTAATCCAGATCCCTATGTATGAATTTGATTGTTCAGTTTCTGGGTTTGTGGCCAAAATTTGGCAGGATCCAAATGCTAGATCTGATGCTTTTTGTGCTGCCATTGTACTGGAAGCCGTTGGTGTTTGGATTTTTGTGTGCTATAGAAATGGACAAACATGTTCTGTATTTAGGCAGTAGAATTCAGGGGTTTGAGGCCAGGTCTTGGCAGGATTTGGCAGGATCCAGATGCTGGTCTTGGGTTTTTGTGGCACTGCTGTGCAGGGATCAATTTTAATCTAATGTTTTTTTTGTTGTTCCTGGAATAGGAGAGAGACAAATTGGTTCTCTATTGAAGCAGTGGCATTTGCAGGTTGGGGGCCAAAAAAAGGTCTGGAACCAGGTGCTAGATCTGGGTATTTGTGGTACTATTGCACTGGGATGCTTCAGGGTCTGGATTCTTTCCGAGTGTAAAACAAGCAGCTACACTTGTTCTTTACCGATGCAGTAGTTTTAAGGGAGCTAGGACCAAAAATTGGCTGGACCCACCAGAATCCGGCAGGATCCATCCAGCTTTTACCTTTTTCCCTGAGGGAGAGAGGCAGCCTGACTGACAGGCAGAAATCTGATCCTGTGAAAGACACAGAGAGCCAATGGGAGGCAGAGATCCATCAGTTTGGACTGGAGGCCCCTGGAGGAGAACCAGAGGAAAAACCACCGAATTGAGCTCTGTCAGTGGCGCTTACTGCTTCCAAGGGGGAAGTGCTGGGAAATAATTAATGTTTTTATTAAATTTGGAGGGAATTTTTTGCAGCCGATCGCCTTGCGTTACCTTCAGGTGGGTCTTTCCAGCAACTTTTTACGTAGCTCCAGATAATTGCATGGTTGTGGGTTGCAAAAATAATCCTTTAAAACAAGATAGCTAGCTGCGTCTCGCTCGCTCGCTCGCTACTCCCGTTAGGTGCAAAGCGAGTCATGTTGTTCGCCATTACTAGTTCTGCACACGTTTGCGAATCAGAGCTGCCAGTTACACAGATCGCTCTAGGGATACAGCAGGAGTGTAAATAAATACCTCGCCTCTTGTTTTGCTTTCCGCTGCTGTAAAAAGCGGGGTTTGCTCTGTGTTTTAAACCTGGCACTTGCTTAGAACCTAGGTGAAAGCAGGGAAGGGAGGGTTGTTTTTATGAATGGGACTCTTTGAGGTTAATTAGCTATGCAAATTCAAGCAGTTCATTCATGGGGTTTTTTTTTTTTTTTTGGTTTTTTTTTTAAAGATCTAAAAGCCATCTTGTATTCCCCTCTAGGCTGATTGGAGACCAGATCCGGAGGAAATCTCCAGGTCAAATGCCCAGAAAATAAAAACACTGAGCTAAGACTTGTGGAAGAGCTGCAGAATGGATGGATTTTATGACCAGCAAGTGCCTTACATGGTCACCAACGTGAGTGATCAGTTCAAAAGTTGGTGTTTATTAACTTGACTCCGACTTATTTCTCTGGGGGAGTTTTGCGTCCATAATATCTGCTTTGTTACCGCTGTAGGGGCGACTCTTCATCTAGGGGTCGTACCTGCTAGATGGGCTTATCGTTTACTTATTTGAATAACGCATAATATTCTTTAAAGACAATTTTTGGATCATTTTTTTCAAAAAAAGTAAAACCATGCACACGATTAGTAGAAGAGGAGGGCACCAGCAGCTGCATGCAAAGTTTCTGGCTGTGTTTGCCTGCAACACCGAGAAGAATGAAGTTGAGGCAAACGTTAACACTTCTTGTTTTCAGGTTTTTTGCAAGCAGTTTTACAAATAACATTTGGAAACAAAGCAGCCTGCTAGAATGTCCTTGTTCGAATTCTCCTGAGGAGTTTAAGCAAAGGGGATTTTTATGCTAATGTGGGCCGGATTGCTAAATATATATGTTAGTACTGTGCTGCAGCTGGAGCATATTGCATATGTATCTATACAGATAGAGGTATACATGAATAAATAGGAATGTGTTGCATCTAGGCACAAGTATGAAGGCTGTTAGGTACTCAGCATAATCCTCTGCTGTAAATTTGTATGTAGAAATTAAGAATAGAAACTGTAGGATAGTCATTTTCTCTGTGGAATATGTAAAGAATCCATGTAGGCTTTGTTTAAATGTGGAAATCTGAGGGTTGTATATATGTGTGTGTGTTTTTAAAGTAACTGATCTTTCCTGTTTATAGAATCCGCGTGGGAGAAACTGCAATGAGAGACCAACAAATGTCAGGAAAAGAAAATTCATTAACAGAGACCTGGCTCATGATTCAGAAGGTGAGGGCTGACTCCCCCCTCCCCACCCGTGTTTTATTTAATAATGCAAAGAAGCTTCATAAGAGCTAAATAAGACAAGAAGATTGCTTTTAAGGTTGTGACACAAACTGGCAAAGGCAATTAACTGTTAAAGTTGCTGTTCCTTCCTGACTCACCCTGTTCTGTTTTAGATATTGCTGCACATATGGCTCATAAATGTCACTCACTGAGGTGAGAATTTTGCAGTATCTGACACAGTGCCACAAGTTAAGGATACACTACAACCCAGCATCTTCACCTTCAGGCCTTGCCTACACTCGGCTTCTTTCTTTTTAACATTTTCCGCTATTGCGACCACTGGTGCAACTCCACTAGTGATAGCAAGAGTGCCAGTATTAGTGTAGACCAGCAGCTGGTATTCTAACCACTGTGCTAGTGCAGGGCAGGACAGAACACCAGCTGTTTCTTCTGGCCTATCATCTACATTAGCATTTGCACTACTGATACCACCAGTGGAGTTGTGCTGGTAGTTCCTTCTATCCATAGGAAATTTAAGCAAGAAAGTCTAGTCTGGACCAGGCTTGGGAGGGCCCAACTGTTGTAGACCACACGCATACAATAGCCATGTTAAAGTCAGTGGCAATACTTGTGTGAGTAAGGTGAGCAGGATGTACTCCTAGTTGACAAGGGTCAGTGTAGCTTCTACACATACTCGCCAAACACTGTGTACACCCATGTAACCCTTCTAACAGTAAGATGAGCAGAGACTCCTGAATCACTGTGCTTAAAATCCCTGCAAAAATGCCCTTTCACAGCACACATCTAAAGCAAAACCACTTGCGGTTTTTACTTAGTGCCAAAATAAACACAGGCCATTATCCCCTCATATGGACTAATAGCCTGTAACATTTAAACACATATCATATATATCTGCCAATATCATAGAAAAAGGAAGTATCTTTCCAAAAGTTAATAACCTTCAAAAACATTTGTTCATCAGTTCAGACATCACGCTAAGTTTTAGCTCCGAGCAAATTTTCATACTGAGTTGCTAAATCTCTGAAAATAGGGACCACAAATGGGATCAAATTCTGCCCTGACTTACACCCAGCATGACCCCATGCATGTCAGTGCGGTTGCGCGGGATGTAAAGCAGCGTAACATTTTGTCCATGGATGTGGTGGTACCACGTTAATTTCAGATCTATGTATGATGCTAATATAGTGGAATCAATGTGTATCAAAGCAGAATTGTCACTAAAACATAAAAGAGTAACATCTTACTTAACTTCTATGGCTAATAGAGCCGCTGAGTGTCTTTCCTTTTACATTTTGTTTGCTAAGTTCTGCCCTTTACTTATGTGGGATATAGTGTTTTAAAAAGTCAAATCCCTACTTAGGCAAAATTCCCATAGAAGTCAATTAGAGTTTTGCCAGAGTAAAGATTGCAGGAAGAGGCCTGTATTGTGTAAGGAAAAATAGATAATTTGAATGAGAGGTTATCATCTTAACTTCTCTCTGAGTTACTGAATTGGCATTATTTGCTATAAAAGCAAACTTAAAAGATTGTGATTATTATTTCAGGAGTCAATTAAATATTACCGTAGTGTGTATACTTCTTACGGAAAAAAGAGTAGAATAATCACTAATTGCAACCAGGGTGTATCTGTTGTTTTTTATCAGTATGTAAGGTTGCCAAAGTAAAATTCACATGCATTGTTCTTCAGGAAAATATTTTTCTAGTGTAGTTTCATCTTATGGGAAGATTAAAGGTGTGCGTCTTTTATATGTGTCTTTCTCTTTCTTCAGAACTCTTTCAAGATCTGAGCCAATTACAGGAGACATGGCTTGCAGAAGGTAAGGGGAAAAACTGCTTGTAAAAAGAGGAAAAACAACTCTGTAGGAAAAAAAAAAAAGTCCTGAACTTGCTGTCTTAATGTTCAGCCCAATTAATTGAGCTCTAAAAGAGCCACCTCATGTGTCATGCATACATTAGAGCCTCTGATGAGTTTGTCTTTGGGGACTCTGGGGCTGCTCTACCCAGTGTCATCACAAATTACCAGGAGAAATTGCTTCCAGCTCACAATCACATCTGCTTTTGGCAAGAACTAATGCACCAAGACTTCAAGTTCTAAGCCTCTGTTCAGATTTTAATTGCAATTGATCAGGTTTATATTATTGTACCTCGAGAGACTGCATACAGCCAGAACTGGGCTTGCTGTTTCCTTTACAGCAGCACATATAATTATTTGGTGTTCTGGTGGAGTACTTTTCTGATGGCAGAAATTAGTTTCTCTGGGTTCATCGGGACGGGATGCTTCAAGATTTAAGTGCAAGTGTCTTCTTTCCACCTTGTTCACAACACAGAACATTAGGTGTGTATCAAATACTTAATAAGGAAGGAGATTTCTTTTTTCATAAGCCTTTTAATATTGTGTATAAGTTAATTTTTTTCTTCATGTCTTACTTTTTATAGGACTGTATATTGGGAACTAATTGGAAATCTGACATTTGTCATTTTACATTTTTTGATATTTCAAGTAACCCTTCAAGGCTCATGATATTGAGATTGATGGCTTTAAAAACAATAATATTGAAATCTGAATTTAGATTAGCTATTGAGATATGGGTAATAAAAAGGAGGACATACTGCTACCAGAGAACTTCAACAAAATTTAGAGACGCTTTTTGCTGCTCGAGGTGTATTTATTCACTTCAGTATTTTATGTTTATTATTTAATACTGTTTATTTTGAGTATGAAGATTCTTTTGCATTGTCTGTCTCATATTACATCAGAGTAAAGATTTTTTTTGGTTGAACTTTAAATGGAAAACTTTTATAGCCAAATTGAACATGATTTTGATTTAAACTAACATAATTTCTGTGAATTTACCCTAATTTAAGCACTGTGGTATTCATGTGTTTTATTTTTAGCATATTATACTGGATTGTTATACACTATTGTTGTTTACTGAATAGATGTTTTGTTTCTCTGGGAGTGGGGAGAATTGCATGCGACTGCTTACCATGGAAAGAAGGAAATATTGCTGGTGGCTACTTGGCTTCAGGCTGATTTTTTGATAACCATGCATGTAGTTGGTCAAGCTGTTAGCCTATAAGTTTGTTTTACTGATGTTTTAATTCTCTTAGCATGAATTTTTGCCTTTAGTATGTGTCTTTGTCAAGATATAATAAAAATTCTTTAATGAAGTTATGGAATGGAGTTGGAATATAAGTATTAGTATATTTTTTAAATCACTGAAAATAGGGTGTATTTCAACAGGATAGTCTTATACTATAATCATCAGATAAAACAGTGACTGTCTATCTTATGGTAATTTTATCAAGGATCTGTTATTGTGTCTAATCTCATTCATTTTAACAAACTAGAAGGTTGTCAAAACACTAATTAAAAGGTATGATTATTTTTTTGATCATAAAACAACTTTTATTTTTAGTGGCATGAATCATCTTCTTGTTCCTGGAAATGATTAAAAATTTTTTATTCTAAATCAAAAAGATTCTTGGCAGGTTGGTAATGTATGTACAGAGCAGTTTACTAAATAGAAAAAAAATATGGAAATCAAGATTGACTTACGTCATTTCTGTAGGTATACAAAGGATTGTAGTGGCGATTTTTCCTGTTGAACTACTTTTGTTTCTTAAGAGTAAAAATTTTTTTTCAGTGCTCTAAGTTTTTCCTTATGTTTTTAAACAGAGGCTACTTTGACAGATCAAAGCTAGGTGTCTAGACCTTTGTAAGTTAGGCTGAGGAAAGCTTGTAAATATTGTTAATATCATATGGTAAGTATAAAAAGTTACTTTTTATCTGGAAAGAAATACTCAAACTACTGAGTTTTACATTTATATTTAATTATATATTTCTGCAGAGTATTAAACTTAAATATTATACGCATCCCACTATTTTGAAAATATTTTAGCAAAACTATAAATTTGAGACCACTACCATTTTAGTTCTCATTTAAAACAGACAATCTGCCTCCTCACCAGCTTTTACAGGCTTTGCAGAGAATCTGTAAGAACAAAAGACACAAAATCAGGATTCTGTTTCTGATCCTATTTATAGCCTCTGACATCTTTTGTAATTATTATGTTTTTAAAAAATCTTCGTAAATAAAAGTTTGTAAACTTGCACTAGTATTTACAATATACTGGTGTTAAAGATGCTATATTGTAGATCTGCTGAAATGACTGCATGGATGACTTGTTTACCCATTGCTAGATTTGTCCATTTATGTCCTCCTGGACCTTCAGAAACTAGAAATCTGCCAATTTGGCAGCATCAGTAATGTTTACATATTTCTTTTCATAATGCTCTGTAGCCAGGAAAGTGACCATGAAATTTTAAGAGCAATGGCAACTGACCAGGTTTCTCCCACGAGTTCAGAACCCCACTGGGGAGTAACCAGGTCAGAAAATCTGCTTCTTAAACAAGAGAGTCAAGGGAATTACAATGTATCACACATAAAGAATGTTGCAAAAAATTGTCAAGGCGCCTTTCTTACTTGGGACGTTTTAGCCAGCATGTTTATATGGAACAGGATGATTTGTTGTTTTCTGTGAAGAATCTTAGTAATAAACAACTAAACACAAAGGGATTTATTCTCTTCTCAGTACTTGTACACAACTTCTGTTGTAAATAACAGGATTTTCACATGTATATTAAAGGACAAAAATAATCCAAAGTACAAAATATAAACAGATTATTGTATTAGTTTGTTTATTTAATATATTTATTACCACCTCCAACCCCTGAAACTGAATGCCACTTGTAGAAAAGTTATGATGTGTTATACTTGCTTCTGCAGTACTTGAATTCTATGAAATAAGTAGCTTTTTCTTCATGTTCTATTAAATGTATCAGGAAGAACACCCACATTATTTTGAGGTAAAATTTAAACTGAATGTGGTTTCCCAAAATCAGTAGATGGGGGACGGAAAATAATTTTGAACTATTTTCTGATGCCATAATTTGAAAGTGGAAGGATTTTAATAATTGTCTCCACTATTAAACTTGGAAACGAAGAGTTAAAATTGCTTATCGCTAACCAAGACAAATATTGTTCAGATAATGTCTTTGTTTTTTTATTTAAGTACTGTGGCAGCTACATTTTGTCATGATAATATTGTATAATGCCTTTATTGATTCTGTATATTTGGAATTATATTGCAGTTGGCAGATAGCAATTATTCAGTGACTTGAGATAAATTGGTTCAAATATTAATCTAATGCTATCTCATCATGGTTGCTTCTACATATTCTGGAACAAACAGAGGAAAGAAAACAAACTCTTTGCCACGGAAAGCCTACTATGCGTTGTGGAAGCATTTGGGGTGGGAGAATAATAGACAACAGAAAAGCACATTATTTATTAAAAATGGCTATTCTAGTATTTCTGTCACTAATTCCTGGCCGAAACTTGATAGAGACGAGTAAACGGCTTCCAAAATGAATATAGGTAACTAAGCTATTCAATAGATTAACTTTTTAAAACAATAGCTCTATATGATGGAGTTCGTTCTTTGGTAGTAACAATGAGAATTTATCACATAAAACTCATTAATATTTATTGTATTTTTTGCTCTAGTGCAAGGTAATCACTTTACAATAAAAGACACAGGTAGCGGGTTTGTTCTCCCACCGCAGTTTCTAGCTAGCCAGGCACAGCAGGGGTGGCTCTCCCAAGTTTTCCAAACTGAAGAAGGCACCCTATACTGATTTCTGTAAAACATTTATATTTCTGCTACCAATTAATGGTTAAGTTTGGGATGAATTCCAAGAAATGGTTTCCGTGATCTCTGCTACCATTGTCAAGTTTGTATACACATGATTCAGAGTTGCCCAATGGATTATCCCTAAATGCGTATATATGAAAGTGATCACTTAATTTGCATTGTTCAGTAATGCTCAAATTCCCATTTTTAACAGAATATAAAACTTTAGGGCTTGACCCTCAGCTGGTATAAATCATAGTCGCTCCATTGACTTCAGTGGAGCTATGCTGATTTGCACCAGCTGTGGATCTGGCTTCTTTGCTTTCTGCTGCCCTATAATGAACCCCTCCTTTGGTAAGAACACTAATCTGACTGTCGGGTATACAACCATTACGTTCTGTATCTGAATATATATGTATTTAGTGAATGAACATGGTCAAACAAAGACCGCTTCACATCTTGGTTGAAGTTTGCCTAGTAGAGAATGTTCTAAAAGGGAATAAAAACATGTTAAAGATGAGACATGTAGCACAGTGAATCACTTCCCTTTTTTGGAGTTCTGGACAGTTAGTGGATTTGACTTTCAAATACTTGAAATGAATGCCTGATTTCAAATATCTCTGCACAAAAAATGGGGAAAAATTGGATTTGGCAAAATGGTGCTAACCTTTCATAAAATTTTTGGTCCCGGAAGCATACACAGTACTAATCTGGGGGTTTCTTCTTTGATGAAAAAAACAGATTAATAATTTTGTCCCATTGCATAGTTACTTACTAACTACAAAGGACATAGCAGATATAAAATGTGACTGTGCATTTTAAACCAACTTCTATATTATTCTGCATAAAAGTTGAAGTCAAAAACAAAGGCCAGATCTCGCAAACCCCTCGTCATCTTAGTATAGATCATTCACACCAAGAATGGCTTGCAGGATCTGGCTCCTAGTTTTTAAGCTGCACATAAGTTTATATGTCAGAGCAGGTCACTTGGAAAAAAAGAAGGTTTGGTTGCTTTGACAGTACATCCAGTGTTCACTTGGTAATGATATTTTCCTTTTCGTATTCAAAAAATGATAATTGTCATGCCTTATGAGTACTTCTATATTATCAACAGTTGATCTGTTTTATTAAAAAATAGGGTTTATGTATTAATGTCTGTACCTTATATAACCTTTTAAATGTTCAAAATAGATATTGAATGAAACAAAGCTTAGGGGCCTAGTTACTTTGTTTTGTGGCCTAAAACTTTATTTTAGGGTAAACTGGAAATAGTACTACTCAGATTTCTTACTGTCAATTTCAGATTCTTTTGCCTCACTGAGTAAATCTTTGTTGTTTTGAAACAAATTGTGTCTAGGTCAAAAGTGAGCCTCAAGTTCTGAGAGGGGAGTAGTGTAGGAAATGTTAGAATACCTAAAATAAAGTTCTTAAGTGAAGCAAGAAGAAATGGCAAGCTCTCTGCTTCTCCTGCAACCTTACATGCATGCAGTGCTGAATTTCTGGCAGAAGTTTCTGGTTGGGAAAGGAAGGGTTAAATTTTATTGCCTTTTCGTTTATTAAATATGTTCTTTAGCAGGTCTGTGCTACCTCTGAGACAAAGCAATGAAATTGGTGTGTTTATGCAGAAAGTTCAAGTTTACTTTGCTGTTGCGTTCTGGAAGGGTGTGACATGAAAAGATTGTGGTTGAGGCCACATGGTTCATGCTGGACTGTGTTTTTGTGAATGGAGGCAGAACTCCAGTTCTGACTGCTTGTCTTGAGGAATTGCTTAGGAGATCAGCTGTCTCATTCACTGGCAGAAAGAATGACTCATACATCTTCTTCCTTGTTTGGCTCCAGGTCATTGTTACAGTGGCTAGAGCTGGTTTTAATTAAATATTAACTCCTTTTGTACTGGATATTTGTTGATGGTGACTTTAAAAAAAAAATTGTTTGCCATAAAAAAAAAAGGAAATTGCCCCCACCCCCCGTGTTAGGTTAAATTGCTTTTCCAAGTTGCTTTCCATTTGCAAGATATATTCTAAGTTTAGCTTTGTAAAGTAATGTGTTAATATTGTCTCTGAAAATCAAAAACAGGTATTAAGTATTTCTGTGCTTTGAACAGTTGCTATTGGCAAGTTGATTTTAATTGAGTAGGTGATGAGACTATAAAATCCAAACCGATACATCTCCTGTAAAACTAGGATTATAATTAACATTATTGTGCATTTCTCACACACCCCCAGGACATAGTGCTGTAGTCAGAAAGAAAAAACACTTTTGGTAATAATCTCAGCTAAGGCGACTGGCTGATAGTACAGATGTTGCCCACTTCAAGTATGAGAGTCTGAGACTTGATGGCAGCTTGTCTATTAATATGGAATGACCTGATAGAGCTGCTTCTGCTATTACCAAAAAAATCTACATGCTTAATCTCCTTGAAGGCCTTTTATTAGGCTTTTCCCCTCCTACTTTCCTCTAGATCCCTTAATTAAATAGTGCGAGGAAATAGTTTCATTCTCTACGTGGTCATTTCAGACATGTTTTCTAATAGTCTGCTAAATGGAGAGGGAAAAAGTTTTGTTGACTTGTGTCTTGTCCTGAATGTGGTGATAGAAGACCGCTGTAGCTGTTATGAGAGTCTTGCCGGATTACAGTGTCTATGACTAAAGAAAAGAGGAAACGAATGATATATCCATATATAAATGTGCATGAAGTTGCAGCACTCCAAAGTCACATTTTCCTTTCAGAGATCCAAGTTAAGCTGAAGTTAACCGTGTACTTGCTGGTTTAACTTGTTACAAAGACTCCCTTTAATTATCAAAACTCGGGGTACAAAAGCCCTCTTCTGTTTGAGTAATGTGATGGTGCACTCAATCCATTTCCCTTCTCACAGCTAGCTAGTGTTGTAAAAAGTCTGTGTATTGGGTCGACACTTGCTTGAATTTCTGTAATATGATCATGCATGAATTTCAATTCTGTTCAGTTTAAAAAAAAAAAGAGTTGAAAAAGGGGAATAAATTGACAGTTCTGTTTGCCATGTGTCTTATGGCTAGCAGATCGGTGACTCTTATTTGTGTAGTTTTCAGGATGGGCTCACAGATTTACTTCCTACAACATTCATTTTATTTTGGTGCTATGTGTTTTTTTTTTAAGCATCCCAAGAAAAATGTACGGAACTATGTGTCTGACATTTTGTGCATTTTTTTTAATGTAAAAAGGAATTGTCAGCTTTGCTATGTTCTTTCCCCTCCTCCTCCCCTCCCCCCACCCGTAGTAGCTTTTAGAGAAGTGCATACCGGCAAATGTAGTCGTTTTGACTACATTAGTCACCTCCTATTTTTACTGTTCTTTTATAAAGTGGTGTGTTGGGTTTTTTAACTAGGTTCTTTTAACTATTAGGGTTCAGCAGTACCTTTCAGTAGTCAGAACCAACCCTTCTCTGATTCACCCCAGTACAAATTAGGGGGGATAAAACCACTGAAGTCAGTGGAATTATGCTGGTTTACAGGTAGAGACTGTAACTGGACCTTTAGCGAGGTTTTTGGCCCTACACGGCATCCCCTGGATAGGAAAACAAAGAGTCTGATTCACCACTGTATTACTCCAGGTTTATGCTGGTGACTCCACTGAAATCAATCAGACTGGCATAAAGCAGTGGTGAATCAGGCCCAGAAGCTGGAGTTGGTAATTTGCTGCAAAGAACGTAAAATATGGTGGACCCAGTTCTGCAACCATCACAAATCAATCTTAAGTGGAGATATTCACATGTGGAGAGACCATTTATTTTCATAACTAGACCAACATTTAGCCCCATGCTAGCTGCATTTAAAAATGACATAAAATTATATATATTATATATATATGGACAAGGGGTATGGTATGGATATATCCTATTTATTAACAATAAAGTTAATGAATAGAAATGCTATAAATTTATATATGCCCCCAAATTTTTTTAAAAAAATTAGGAATGTAAATAAAAGATCCATACGGTAAAGTTTGTTAACTGGGAGAGCTTGACTTCAAGATTGGAGTTTCCTGTAGTAGTCAAATATTTGGCATATTGAAGGGAAAATTTTAAACTTCTTACATGCACTCATCTGAATGAACCAACTGAAATTTACAGAGTATTAATTTTTGGTTGACTCTACCTCTCTTGGGCTTTGCATTGCCGTTGAGTTCATCACTGGTAAGAATGTGGAGGTTTCTTTGAAGGGAAGAGAAGTTTAATGCATCAACAAATTACTCAGAGTATTTGATTTGGTAAATTTGATGTGTATTCTGTAGAACTTTAATTCTTGTTTATTATTTAATTAAAAATGTCTTCAGATATACAGTTTTCATCTTAAAGGGCTAGTTTTAGTGTAATGTAAGTGCTAGAGAAAGCTCCAACATGTGTTTTCCTCAGATTAACATTACTTGCCATTCACATGTTTGTCTTAACACTTGAGCTACACCCTTGTTTATAGTTTACCCCAAATTATTTTGTTTTTAAGGTGTATTTGTTGTAATACATTAGGTAGGATTATAAACATATTCTTTGGAATCATGAGAGTACTATTTTACTGCATTATGGGCCTCATCCTGAAATACTTACTCAAGAAAAACTTCCAGTGAAGTCAGTGGAAATTTTTCCTGAATTAAGGAGTTTAGGATCAGGTCCACAGAATATCTTGTACCTTTGCACTAAAGGATCAAGAGTGGCTAAGTCTAAAGAGATATTCTTACCTCTTGACTCGCATGCGTAATTCCCATTGATATTAGTGGGTGTTGGGTATATGTATAAAAGCGAACCAAGCCCTTAATAGTTCCTAATTTGGGAAAGCTTTCTAAAATGATCAAACACCATATTTTTCTTTATTGCTTTTAATAGTTTGATATTCAGTGTTTCCAATAAATGGATATATAACCACTGTTTACTTTTTGATGAAGCATGTTGGGTTACCAGGTCATGGAAGATGTTTTCTTCAGTTGCAGATTACTCTCGATTTACTTCTCTTTGGACAATAATTGTCAAATACTTTCAAACAGTTCATTTCATGTCACTTTGCCATGGAAGTTCTAGATAAGGTAGTTTGACAAAAGAGTAGTATTTTTAAATTATGGTAAGCTGAGTTTTTGCTAACTATGGAAGTATCTAGAAAGGTTACACCATGGCTGTCCCATGACCTGGTTTCTGCTAGTTCCACCGTACACAATTAAACTAAACAGTGTTTCAGCTATATGTCTAAACTGTGCTAAAGCCTTGGATGTTTACAAGGCATTAAGATAATTTGGGGAGATTGTTAATGTCTTGACTATGCAACAAAATGGCATTGTATTATCACCGTGGAACAACCATGATGTTTCAGATGCAGTTGGAGTTATAGTGTTAGTTGTGTCATAAAGTTTCCTAAAAGTAAAGGTATTACAGAAGGCAGAGGCACTCTGGTTATGGTTCCCATGCTAGGTACGTATTTCGGGCATCTGAAAACAAAGATTGAAATGAAAATTTTATGGTCCAGCCAAAGACTCTTTTGACCCTTTAAAAAACAAAATAAAAATGTTTTCTGCTATTTTGGCTTCAAGTGTTACCCGTAAATGAGACCATTTTATCCTGGTGAAGGAACACGAGGGGGTTAAATGTGCAAAGATGGTTTAAATACTGGGATTTATTTTTGTGCAGAAGTCCCAAATACCACTTTGAAAATTCATGCTAACGAGTTTTAGCAATGGTTGAGGTGGTTCTCATGCCCGATTTCAGTCCTAATAATGGTTGAGCCAACAAAATCCTAGTTTTGACCTTGACTGTGCTTCAAGGTTAGCACAATAATCTTCACTGCTTTAGTGGCTTCTCTTAATTTGTCCCCCCCTTTTTTTTCCCCCTTTCTTCAGCTCAGGTACCTGACAATGACGAGCAGTTTGTGCCAGACTATCAGGCTGAAAGTTGTAAGTATAGTATGATTCATCGCTTTCTTAAAATATATATTTATATATATATTTGGTCTCAATTTCTAATATTCATGGTCATGTGACAGTCATGTGGCCATTCTATTTGCCTGTCAGTGACATCAGCACTAGAATAGATGAAGTAAGTAGGGCTCTGAACTGCAGCCAGTAGAGGTTGTTTTTGCAGAAGGTGTAACCTTTAGCAGGTGGTCCCGTTTTTCCGTTTGTCACTGAAACAGAGAAAGTCTCTCTTATTGAGCTCAGTAAGATAGCGGTGCGCTTTCTGTGTCTCTTGAATAGAAGGAGAAGGATGATAAGTGCTGTATGGATCCATGTAGTGTAAAACATAAGCAACTAGTCCCTCACATAAAAATTACTTTTGGGTTTTCTAAACCAGCCCTCTTGTTTTGTATTTACAAAAAACAGCTAGTCTCTGTCAACATAGTATATTGAGTTATATTAATATATACGGTATGGCTCCATGAACCATATGTTGCATTCCTATCTCAAGCAAAATTTCCGATGGAGTTAGTAGAAGTTTTACCTGAGTTAGAACAACAGGAATTAGCCCTATTTTGTGTTAATCCACCTGCTTTTTCTGAGCCTTTTTGTGTGTGAATCAGATGGACATTCTGTCTGCTTTGCCACTTACCTTATCCATGCCAGAAACTTTTTATTTATTTTTTAACACATGCACCCCCAACTCTTCCCTTGCTGCAATTCCCAGTGTCTTACTTTTCTACTTTCCTTTTTGAAGTCCTTTCCACTAGTGCTGCTCTGAGGTTTCACTGGCAGAGAATACATGAAGGCAGTGGCATGAGAAACATTGCCTGGTGCGGCCAGTACTGTCTTGCGTCCTCTCTCCGCCCCCACCATAAGCATGTCACTCCTCTATGGCAAGTCTGGTCTCCATCAAAGGTCAATTCTAGACACTTGTCTGCTTATAGCAGTAGAGTTCATGGCTGCTTTTCCACTGAGCTAAATAACTTCTGTTATTGATCCCACCAGAGAAAATTGCTGCAATCAGTTAAACCCAATACATGTTAAAACTAGCATGTATCATAAAAATAGTATTAAATGAAGGCACGAACAATTTTATAATAGAGATCTCAAACAAATTAGAAGAATTTTTAAAAAGAACAATAAAGCTAACGTAGTTTCTAAATTGCTTAATTTCCCTGCATATTTTGAGATTGTTCAAGACACTTAGATACATTTCCTTATCATAGTTTCCATCGAGTGCACATAACATACATATTTGGCAAAACCAGATTTATTTTCCTACACTGATTTTATTCCAACACTGAAATTGCTTTTATTTTTGTAATAAGTTGCCTTAAATAATTCCTTGCACTAATTCCTAAAGACACACAAATGAATATGGATGATAGTCATTTTGAAATTACTATTTGTATTAAGTTTTTCCCCTCTCTTCATATAGCAAGTTTGTCTAGTATAATACCAGTGCAAAACTTGTCTATAAATTTCATCCTACATACAATATTGTGTCCAAATAAAATGTGCATAGCACAGATCTTTTGTATAAGAGTGCAAAGTTCTGCCAGGGCTTCTATTAACCCACAATTATTGTTCCAAAATAAGTCAATGATTCCTGGAGAATAATTTGTGAACTGTGAATGAAAAAACCCATCAAAGTTTGTCACTGATTCTGGTGATAAAGAAATTCACCTAACATGGATACTTCATTAATGCTGTTGTATTTCAGAGTTCTTTAGCTACAGCTTACACAGTATTATCAAAGGAGCATTTATTTCCTCATTTCAGTTGTTTTCTTTATCTTAACTAAAGGTCAGGCGAGCTTCCTGGAGAGTACTTTAGCAAAGGTTACAGAGTTTCAAATATATACTCGGATATAATGTACATAGCTATGAGCTCTTCAGACAGAATTGGGGACAGCATAAGCAAAGTCAGAAGAAAAGTGCAGTTGCGAAACATCACTCCCCCACAATGTTGACTACTTCCTTTCAATTCAGAACGTGCCTTTACAATGTATTATAATTTATTCTGTTGTTTATAGCTCTATAATGAACCCTCCAGCATGGCAGGAGCACACAAGTTTCACTGTGTGCGAGAGGTAGAGTCAGTGTAGGTTCTGTGCCAGGAATATAGTTGAGCTAATAGTGGAGGTGAAGGACAGAGATGTGGCCAGTGGAATGGCGGTCATGGTCATTATGCCATCCCAGAGGCAGCTGCCCCCATGCTCGTCTGGATTTCATAGGCCTAACTTCAGTGAGGTTCCTTGAACAAAGCCACTTTAGTTGGGCTTTATACCGAAGGTGTGTTTAAGTTGCTTACAAAACATATTAAAAAACAAACAAACAAGGTTCTGCCCTGCAAAATTATAATCAACAAATAGTAGAAAGGAGAACAGTTTAGGTGAAAGAAGTAGTGACATTTTCTTTCTAACTTTTTCCACTCAAAGATATCTCTCAGAAATGGTATAAATTTGTGGTGTTAATCCCATCATGAAGGAAACTCTTGCTAATCAAATATCAGGAGTAAGCAAGATGGGGAAACTATTCCCAGCCACACCCGAAAATTGTAGCAACGACGGCAAAACTTTTCTAGTGCTGAAAGCATCAGTGTTGGCAATGATGGAAGCGCTAATGTAGAAGAGATGTTGGCAGTTGCTGGTGCTTTTAAGGACCATGTCTTTTGACCAGTACTAAGCAGGGTTAGATGACATGGCACTTAAAATACACCTGGGGGCCTGCATCCCTCTATTCGTTAGGGCTACCACTTCTGAAATTGCACTGGTATTTATGACAGTGGGAAACTTTATCAAAAATATCCTACTGTAGATACACAACCCACCTTGCCTGAATAAGTGCATGTCTACATGCCATGGCGAAGCACATTAGAATGTCACTATCTGTTCACAAAAAAACAGGGTGAAACAGGTAAATTTCATAAAAAATATTAGTTGAAAATTATTTGCTTTGCAACTATGTCTACAGCTAAGCTTGAATGTCCTGCTTTGTTGCTTCAGACAGCAGCAGAGAAATTTCTAGTTGGTATTTTGAAGAGCTCTTCTGCTTATTCTATATTTGAGGAACAGGGGCTTGATTTAAGGTAAGTGTATGAGAAGTAGCATATATCAAAAGTATAAAAAAACCTCCAAAAATGAGAAAAATTCCACCCACTGTTCTGTAAATGTTGTCTATATTTTTGACTAGTGCTCTCCTCAAAGTTCAATAAACCTATTTTGGTGTTGACCTCCAATGTGTAATTACATGCCAGGAAAAAGTGATCTGTGTTATCTCTCTGGGATAAGATTTCCTATTGTTTAAAGTCCATTGACACGTACTGATGATGGGGGCCAGATCCTGCAACCCTTTTAATTAATGTTAAAGATCTCAGAGATGCGAGGCTGAGGGAGAGTGGGCCCCAGACTTGACATTGTAGGAGCTAAAATTGTATTTAATGATGAGTTTGGTTGAAAGCTTGTTTAGTTTGAGTGGAGATTTTAAAACGTTACCCTGCCTCCTCCTATTGTTTGATGGTATCTATGAAAGACACAAGAGGAGGTAGGCAGGCTTTGATAAAATTGTCAGATGGCTAAAGGATGTAGCTGGCAGCAACATGCTGATTTGTAAAGTAACCTGGTACATTTGATTATAAACAGGGATTACCCCTGCACCAAACTAGGAAGTCTGGTCCCTTAATGGCATAATCGTGTGTTTGGCGTTTTGTTTCAGAATTTTTATTTACATTGTTGCTTTTTGGTGTTTCTGCATCCCTTAAAATGTAGATTCATGATAAACTTTTCTTTTGTCTATTGTTGAATTTTCTTCTAATGAGAATTTGTGCTGTGCTTTACCAGGTGGACCAAGCTCTTTCTTTATTTTGTTTTTGATTATGTATTTTTTGCCTGACTGTTGAGTGCTTTCACTTAATACTGCCAAGGGGTAAATGTTAATATTAGACCTCAGCTGTTGACAGTAAATCGGTAAGGCTGGCTATAAAATTCTCTACTCGGTGTCCGATTAAACTTTAAGATAAGAAAAATACTCTTTAGTAATGATTTTGCATGTGATCTTTCAAGACCTTTTTTTCTTCAGGTTTAGCAAAGAAGTTCTTTCATTGCAGATGCCAGGATCCTTAAATTATTCAGGGGCTGTGCTTTTCAGATTCTCCAGCTTGCAGTCTTTAAAAGCCTGTTAAAGAGAGATCTTTTACATAGGCTTCAGGTAGCTGTGTTCTTCTATCATTTTAAGTGAAGGCACAGTGTCTTCTATCTCCTGTGTAAGTAGGAGAAGTATTAAAATATTTGCATCCATGTTTGTAATACACAAAATCATGGTTATTTTTTTCTGCACCATGAAATGAGAAGTATTTTTTCTTCTTGTTCTTTTGGTGAATTAAATATTAAAAGCAAATTACACAAACTACAATTTACACTACTGTAACACTTTCCTATCTACCCTCTCATATCTTGTGAGCACAGTTCCTGGACGTTTAATTATCATTTCATTCTCGGCTATTTGATGCGAAAAATATTTTTAAATTAGAATTGGAAATAGTGTAATATAAGTTCCAATGTTAGGCCTGATCCGGCTCCCATCAAAGTCAATAAGAGCTTTGTAAGGAGCAACTATATACTGTGTTTATTTTTGTCTGTATTTATGATGCTGTGTAGTTTATTGGCGTGTACGTTTGCATCCTCAAGAAAGTCGTCAGTGGCCTGAAAAAAAAATTCCAATTTTTTAAGTTCAACATTATGTCCCTGATTTTAAGTGGTGATTCATTGCCTAGACAGCTGGTAACTATGTATTACTAGAACAAGATGTCCTAGAAAGTGCAGTTGCTAGTGTTTTGGTTTTTCAAGGTGCAGTGACTAGATGGCTAACACCAGTGCACAATTTTCCTGTGATAAATCAATCTTGCTAGAAATGCCTTTTCTTTTCATGTAGTTCTGCAGGCATAGTACTGGAACACTTTGATAAATACCCTATATGGTGGGGCTTTAAGAGTTTTTCAGTCTTAGCCCAGATTTCTCAGATAACTCTTACTAATAATGCTTTCTGCAGCAATTTTGCTTTGTTTTTTGGTGCTTTGCTATAAACTACTTCCTCTTTTAGGTCAGATTTTTTTTTTTTTGGTCAAAACACTGATGGAATTTATTTGTTTAGCTTGAACCTAACTCTGAGGGATATTTTTAGGTGATCAGAACAAAGGTCGGGAATCAGGACTCCATGGTTCTATTCCTGCCTCTGACTCTCTCTGATCTGAGACAAGTTTCTTAACTGCTGTTACCTCGGTTTGAAGTGGATACAAAAATGCATGCATCCCTCACAGCGAGGTGGGACAGCTCCCTTAATCATCTCTTGTAAAATGATTTGAGATTCCTGGATAAAAGGCTTTACGTAGTACAAAGCATTTGTTATTATTATTTATGTATTTATTTATTTACTTTATTTCTATTACAGAGTCAGGTTAACAGTTATTGACTGGCCCTTACCTCCGGCCTCCCAACATATCCTCACCTCTTTCAGTCTCTCCCTCACAATGACTTTCTTCCAGAACTCACTAACATTACATTTTAGCTGCTGTATTTGTGTGTGTTTTTTTTTAAATTATCATTTAAAATAAATGTATTTGTGAATGGTGCCTTTTAGAGAACTTTGTGGGCTCATTTGTGGTTCAGTTCTGGGCATTAGCCTGTGCTAAGCAGGGTTTTCTCCTTCCTCTAGGGGATTTTTGGGACTATTCAAACCTACCCCAGCCCAGCCTGTTCTTGCTTTTGCTAAATTTAATTCTTGGAAAAGTTTTACCACGAGGCCTTTCTGAGTCTATAATGCTTTTCATCTGTGGTCCTAATAATATCTTGAAAGCTTATGGATTTGTTTTGATTTTAGTAAGCAGATTTTGTTTTCTTTCCTCATTGTATTTTTATACTATATTTCTAGCTCTGAAGGATAATAAAGCCCTGTTATGTATTCTTGCAGTGATATTGATAATAAATTAGATCAGTACAATTGGGACAACAGTCCTGTGGAACAAGTAGCTAGCTCTTATCCAAAGATGGACTTTGCTGCAGCCAAATCCCTTAAGTTTGAGCTGTTGCTTTTTAAATGGCCTTCGTGCGGTGAAGTGAACAGTTACTGCTGAGTAAGGTTGCCTTTCACCATCCCAGCGGAGAGTGCAGTCCTATTATGTTGATGTGGTTTGACTGTGTAGTGCTTGGCAGTGGGGCCCAGATGTGAAGTGACCTGATAGTCCAGCGAGCTAGAGACTGTAGCACAATCCAAATAAACGGACAGCATCGCTATGTTGTCTTGGCTCCCTCTATAGCCCTCCAGGCACTTGTCAGTCCCTTCCAGGCCAGTCCAGCCTAATTTTTCTTCCTCAAAGCCCCATTCTCATTCATGGTTTTAGTGCAGATTAATGGCTTGCGTTGCATGAGGAGGTTATCAACTAATGAATAAACTTCAGTTGTCCCATCCTGTGATAAAGCTGTCTCCAAGGTCAAAGATGAAGCATGTAACCTTTTCCCTTCTCAAATGGTAATTTCTTAAGGCTGTCAAATAACTTCCTGAAGTCTGTTTACATAACAACAAACAACAAATTTAAACATATTTTATTCAAAATGGGGAATTTTCAGTTTTGAAAAAAAACTCCCATTCCCTCTCTCTGAGGAAGTTCTGTCTAGAATTCTATTGATCTTTCAGTCCGGGAAATACACAAGCCATCCACACAGTGCAACTTCTAGGCCCCGGCCAGAGTCCTTCTGACAGTTACAATTATTTTGATGTCTAAAAGGACAGTCATTTGTGTATAGGATCAAATGTATGAAGTATCTGTTATGATCTTGTTTGTGTTAATGAATGTAAGTAGAAAAGTGACTGATTTGTTTTCCTGTCTTTTTCACCAACAAAGCAAAAAGGCAATTTAAAGGGACTCTGTCAGCCTACTTTGACACAAACATTTATGCTCCTTAAAGCATATGCTTTATGCTACTTCCCATACAGTCTCATTGGAGAACATATTTTGGAGAAATATTCTGGAGAAGGGGCCCAAACTAAACCCTTTTGGGGTGTTTGAAACCCAGATCCAATTTTGGAACTTGGGCCCACCTCTACTACTGTGTTTGTTTCCATAGATAAAATAGATATATGTTTAAAATGTATTTCACTTTGTTCTTCCTTCTGTTTGCTGCATCAGCAACTTACGACAAATGTCACAGTCCCCAGCAGTCAAATCTGAGTTTTTCATAGGGAAGTGGAGGAGGGAAAGGGAAAAGGAAAGAATGACTGTCCCAGATACATTAAGTATTGACAGCTTGGAGAGGCTGAGATGCACAATGCATCCACGTCCTCTGAGGACAACCGTTAAAGCCGATGAAATACAGTGTGTCCCTGATTTCAAGGTTCCATGTCCCTTCATTTAGGATTTCTTTCTTCACGTTATTGGGAAGTAGTCTTACTGGACTGATAAATCAAATGACACTGGTATATAACAAATGAACATATATTATGAAGGAAGTATAATTAAGTGGTCGTCAATTTCATCAGTCCTGAATACTTGTTTACTAACAGACTAAAGCTGTAGAAATAAAATTTGTCTTAAAGCTTGTGGACAGAATACCGGAGTCTATTTAAAGGTTTATATTTGGTGAATGGAAGCTTTGCCTGAGAAAGAATTAGGTCATTTTTTCTAGCCCATCTCATGCTTTGTGTCTTTCGCACATCACCTCTTACCATTATCTGCTGTTAGATTGACCTTGAATGAAGGTGAAGACATGAGTAAATTAGAGCAATGTAGAACATTTTCATTCTTCTGTATCTACCTGTTCTCTATGCTTAGGGCTATATATGTTAGAAATGAGTGAACCATTAGCAACTTTATTTCTGGTCATCTTCCTTCTTTTTGTTGTTTTGCTGTTTGTGAACTTATTCATGAAATGTAGTTACCAGTAAGTTAATGTGGTGAAATATTTTGAGAGTAATAGCATTTACTGCCAAGTCATGGAGTCATTGAACAGGCAGGTTGCTTACTGGCTGGGTTTGTCTTCCTTGATTTTAACTTTAAGCATTATGGGTCATGATCAAGGACATTGGAAATTTGCATGTGGAAGAAACTTGCCAATTTTGCAAACTTTTGGATCTTTATGCAAATGTTGCTGCTTTTCTACAGACTAACTTTTGACTTAAAAAGAAAATGTTTCTGACTTTTATCCCACTGCAAAGAAAATCTTCAGAATGGAAATTGATGTGATGTTTTCCTATTAATCCAGCCTTGAAGAACATTTCATCCAGCCAAACCACTAGCAGAAGCTAAGGTGTTAACTACCTCAGTAAGTTTCACAGCTGAAACTATTTGGGACTGTTAGATGTATGCAGTACATACCTGATGTGTTTATGTGCATTGTGAGTTTGCATGCAAAGGTTTAACTTGCAGCTTAAGGAGCAACTGCATTCAGGCACATGTTGAAATATATGTGTAAATTCAGACCTGAATCTCATTTACACTAAGGTCACTTTATATTATTCTGGCCCTGTAAAGGAGTCTTAAGTGACCTTAGTTAAATGAGAATTAGGCCTCTTTTATTGTAGGTAACCGCAAGTCTATTGACTTCAATGTGATCTCATTGCTCAGCACCTCTGAACATCAGTACACTTATTTAAATTTCTAATTTTAGGTATCTCTGAAAATTTTCATAATGGCTTCTTTGTTTAACTGCTTATGCAATTATAGTAATAATCAGCTAGCGATAAGTTCTCCGGAGTCACTGCAGTGACCTACGTCTTGTCCAGTGGAGACTGAATAAATTGTTTTTGCAATGGCTAGACTTTTACAGTCCGTCAGAACAGACTTGAATATAGAATGGACTACAGACTTAGATTTGAGCTTCAGTCTTTCTTTTTACTATCCGGTGTTGTTTAAGCTGAGTTATTGCCTAAATGGTGAGTATTTTTGCTAATGTGTGATTTATAATAGGTCTACAGTGTTTGCACATTTTCCCAAGTAAGGTCTGTAAACAGATCTCCCATTGATTTAAGGCTGAGACTGATTTCAGGGGAAAATCTACTTGACAACTTCCTAGTCTCCTGGAAGAGTGCACAGGCTTCAGATGTTCAAAAATACTATTATGGAGCAGTGCAAGGATTAATGATGACTTGATAAGTATGTTATGGTTCTGTACCATAGTGCTGTATTTTTTTTGGAGGAAGTAAACTGTCATATAATCAATCCTAATACTCTATACAAACTTGCCACTAGAGCCCCCAATTTCTTGTAGGTGGGATCAGCCACCCTCCAAGATGTCAATAAAATGGTAGGCTAGTCTAACCACCAAAAGCCCGACACCGCCTTGCATGCACAGCTCACAGGAGGTTAGTCACTCTGGTATGTCTTCATTGCATAATTAGCTCAAGTCTGCCTTCCATTCACATAGAAAAACCTCTGACCTGCGTTTGGAGGTGCTTTAAGCCCAGGTTATTTTACTGGGCTGGGAGTGTGGGTTAGAGCCTGAGCTCAATTTTATCTCGGGCTGGAACTCACACACACTGCAGTGAAGATGTAGGCAATATCACTTGTCCGAATAGCCCTTCCCACAATTCTCCTGCAGTTGATACAAATGACTGTTACTCATCACAAAGAACCAAGGGATATGCCCCAGATACCTATGGGTGAGTGAAGACACAGTTATGTGAATATAGCATGGCAGGGGGAATGCTCACATCCGGGCTAGGCTAATCTTGGTGCCAATTGCTGGGTTAACTGTGCAGGGAAGACATTCCCCGAGTTCCTAGGTATGCAAAGTGACAAAGGGTCCTGTGGTACCTTATAGACTAACAGAGGTATTGGAGCATAAGCTTTCGTGGGTGAATACCCACTTCATTGGATGCAACTTGCATCCGACGAAGTGGGTATTCACCGACGAAAGCTTATGCTCCAATACCTCTGTTAGTCTGTAAGGTACCACAGGACCCTTTGTCACTTCTACAGATCCAGACTAACACGGCTACCCCTCTGATACTAGGTATGCAAAGGCAGCATACCCACTACTTACATCCCTTTGTGGACTGTATCTTACTTACCTGGTCAGCTCTGCTGGCCAGTGCAAAGGGGAGGGGCACCATGTGTTGTTGGAGTAGCTATTTCTTCCTGGGCTTTACCTGGGTGTAGCTGATCCTTAGAGAGCAATAGTTAAACACTCGAAGTCAGCAAACAAAATTTACACTGCTGTGTTGCATTCAGGCCTCAGTGATTTGGCAAATTTTGAAAAAAACAATGCATACCAAGTTCAGGGATTCTTGTTCTCTTTCTTGGAACTACAGTATATGATTGAGCAAGGTTAACAGGGTTAGAATCTGATTAATTAATTTTATGTTTGCTTATAAAACTTGATGTGCATTGTGTGCTTAGGGTTGCCAACTTTTTCATGTCTGAAAATTGGACACTACAGCAGGAGAGCGGGAACGTCTCCCTTTCCCCCTGAGGCCCCGCCCCTGCTCTGCCTCTTCTTTCAGGGGCCCTGCCCCGTCACTCACTGCTCTTTCCACCCCCACCCCCCTTCCTCCTCGCTGGGCTCCCTTTGCTCCAGAAGCCTGCCTGCCAATGAGATGCAGGTAGGAGGCAGCCCCAGCTGAGTAGGGGGTTGGCGTGGGTTAATGACCCAATGCCTCCTCCCTTGCCCCCCCCCCTTACCTGTGGTAACTGGACTTTTGGAGTCTGGTCAGTACATATGATCGGACACAGTACAGGTCCTCTTTCCATCAGACTTTCCGGTCGAAAACTGGACACCTGGCATCCTATGTGTGCTGTTGGTAGAATTTAGAGTTAAGCTACAGCGTGTTTTGTTGACACATATTTTATTTTTAATACTTCTCTACAACTGAGAGAGGTTAAAATAAGGCTGTTTTTATTTAGTTTACTTTGTGCATTGGACAGCACTTTGTGTAGTCAATGTTACTGTTTATAGGTTTCTCTGTAGAATTTCCCTTCATAGTATCTAAGCCCCTGACAGATATGAATATGTTTATCCTCACAACATTATTGTGAGGTATGGAAATACTGTTATTTCAGTTTTACAGGTGGGGGGGAACTAACACACAATGATTAAGATTTCTCAGTTGGGCTACCAAAACAGAGGTACCCAAAATCAGAGGCCATCTTTTGAAAATCTAGGCCCAAGTGACTTGCTCAGGTTCAGACAAAAACCAGGAACTGAATCTAGTTTCCTGACTCCCAGTCCACGTTCTTACACACAAGATCAGCCTCCCTCTTCTGTTTGCTCTGTTCTTTATGTGGATTTGTCACTAAGCTACTGGGAAGTGAGAAAACTTTTTTTTTTTTAAATCTAGAGAAATGTGATTGGAAACTCCCCAGAATTGGCAGGCCTGAATAGGTCCTGCTGTATGTCCTGCTAACTACTGTTTGTTCTTTTTCTTTTGAGGGTGGGGAGGGAGGGAAATTGACAAAATTTTAAGTTGACAGTGTCTCTTTAAAATAAAGAGGTTTTTATAGGTTTTGCGTGCAAGTGATCTATTCATTAAATGATGCGCTAAAAAGAGAAATATAGGCAAAATTGTGGTTAGTTCAGGTGAAAGTCTCAACCAACTTTCCCAAGTTTCCTTCAGACACCAGTTGTCTCTAGAAAAAATAACAAGTTGCCAAGTTTGCCCCTAAAGCTCTTCTGGAAGAATTCTATAGCACTAAATACAGAAATGGTAAGCCTACTTACTGAAAACTGCAGCAGGGATATTACCTATTTACTCATGTGAGACAGGCAAGCAAAGGCATATCTTCTCCCGCTTTACGAATGGACTTAAGCTGGAGATAGGGATCTAGATGCCTACAGTGAGGCAGCAGTAGGCATCCTCAGAGACAGAAACATAGGTGCCTAGGGAACTCTTACCCTGAACACTTGGGCAGCAGGTGAATTTAGGAGCTACAGGGTTTGGTAAGAGTTTTGTGGACCTGAATGGAGCAAACCTGGCCAAGTACCTTTTGGGAGTGGGGCCAGAGAGCTCTTAACCATGCTTCTAGCTGTTTCCATTGTTTCACACTGACTCAACAGATATTCTAGGCTTCCAGGTGAGAATTCTGGACTCTTTATTGTATAGATGTACTTATGGCTCCCATCATCATAATATCTGAGTGTCTACTACATTCTCTAGATTAGTATGAATGTCTGGTTACCTATCCTGTCCTCAGCAGAGTACACAGGCCCTGATTTAGTGCCCAAACGCCTTTCCTCCCTGGGAGTTGGCTTTATTGATAACTCACAAACAGGAACACAAGAGCTTAAACTTCTTCCTCAAGCTTGGCTGTTTTGAAGTTTTTCTTCCAGGACATTCTTTTCGTTTCCCAAGTCCCAAAGAAACACTCCCATTCCCTGTCTGGACTCATTTAACCCACATACTAACATGACTGTCAGGGGTAATTACTCTAAATCTTACTGTATGATTTTTGCACCTGGGTCTAGTGTAATGCAAAAAAAGAGTCTTTTGCATTTCTATTCAGTCTTGGTACCATTGAATTAATCATTCTAAAGAATAATTCCATTATCTGTTAAATTCCTTAGGTCTTCAGAGTAATTTATGTAGAACCCAATTGGTTTCATCCCAGTTAAATTGGACTTTTCCTTAAGGGGATCCAACAATGCAGCTCCTATTTATCCAAAGGCCTGAATTTGGCCCTAATTGCTTCATACTCTATCCCTTCCTTCCCATCAACAGTCTGAAAAATTTGCTGCATTAGCCCCATAGTTATCTAGCCCTCTGGCATTTAACAAGTTAACTTGCTCCAAAGATGTTTGCTTTGGAGCAATTATTGTACTAAAATCAGGGTATCTGCCACTAGTACCAGCACTCTCCCCTCCATCGCCTGCAATTTCTAGTCTCATAAACTCAGACAGGTAAATGTCTCGAATGAAACATGAAGGGGGAACATAAATCAGTGTAAAATACTGCCTGTGACAGCATTTCTGCAAGATTGCTGTGTTCAGAGACTAGCAAACTGTGTCAACAGCTGTAACGCATACCGAATAAAATATCTCAATGCATTTCTGGACTAGATGTTGAAACCTTATGGGGGTGGGAGGATAGGGATATGTGAACTAACTGAAACCACGTGCCAAATTAATAATTTCCTTTTTTTAAAGTGTTGACAGAATCTTCCCTAAATAATGTGGATTTTCAGCCTATTCGTAGCTAAAACAATTTAGACCAAATAACCAATAGTGTCCTAACAAAGTGGTTACTGGCAGGCCATTGAAAAGTTTGCTTTGTAATTGCTTAGTCTTTGTTGTTTTAGAAGCAGATTAACTTTTATTGGCATTTACTGAAAGCTTTCCCCCCACCCATCTGGCTTCCCCTTTGGGCAAGCTTATCTAGTTTTGATATTCAGAAAATATTTGCAGATGTGATTGTCTACTGATGGGTTTTTTTGAACAAGAAGCTATGTATCTGGATTGATCTCAGTCGTGCCTTCAGTAGAATTACATCATCAGAGCATTGCAGGTGTACTCCACTAATTCTGAATGTAGCATATATTTTGTACTACAGTGACTGCATGGGCATACAAATAAGGGCTTGTCTACACTAGAAGGATTACAACTAGTCTATTAATGTTGCAATTTTAAAAGAAATCGATTAAGCTATACTAATGTAAGCCCTAGCATGGACAAAATTATTCTGGTGTAACTGCACTTTATACCAGTATAGTTTATGCCAGAAATTGATATAACTGCATCCACAGGAGGAGGGTTTTGCTGGCTTATCTATACCAGTATAGTTAAGCCAGCAAAACTTTTCAAGTGTCCCCTTCACATCCATGCTTTAGAAGCAACACATTGACTAATTAATCAGTTATATTATTCCCATGAATAGAGAAATGCAGAGAAGATCCTATTTGCTAAAAAGATACAGGAGGGCTGTTTTCATCAGCGTGATAGGGAAATTGGTGAATAAGAACTTGTTTACACGGGGACCAGCACAACCATAGCAGCAGCATAATTATACCATTA
Organism: Chelydra serpentina; assembly: GCA_037349315.1. Lineage (NCBI taxonomy): Eukaryota > Metazoa > Chordata > Testudines > Chelydridae > Chelydra > Chelydra serpentina. Next base: position 28,677,099 of record JBAIAC010000048.1, read on the forward strand.
TAGCAATGTCAGTATAACTCTCCATGTAGACACTCTCTCTATTCTGGAATAAAATGGACTTTATTCCAGTATAACAGATCTGCTTTAACTGTACTGGAATGCAGTCAGTTTTATTCTGGAATAGAGTGTTCACATGGGGAGTTACACCAGCACTGCTATAGCAGTATAATTATACAGCCGTTATAGTTGTGCCAGTCAATTTCCTCGTGTAGACAAGCCATAGTATATACCAGGTCTATGGAAAGTAATGTGACATCTCTTTTCAGTACATAAGGTGGTGATGAGTTATAATGTTCAACAAAGGATCCAGCACAACTGTGGTCAAACACAGTTCAGCCACTGCACGTCAAACCTCTTTTTAGTCTTGGACCTGTGTTATTCAAAGGCTATTTGTTCATGACAGTTCATGCTAAAACATTTGGAATAACTGTGGCGGAAATTTAGAACAATAATGTCCTAGAGGTGAAAGGTCAATGCAATTAATTAGCTAATTTAAATAAGTGCTGAGTGATACCTTTCTTAGTCATTAATCTCCTGTTTCTTCGCAATTCTTTTTTTTTTAAATGTCACCCTTGCAGCTAGAGAAAATGATACTAATGTAGCAATGTTTGCTAATGTAAACTCCTCCAGTACTACAGATTTTAGTGAGGGCCATAAGCATTCAGTATTTTCATAGGTATCAGAACTAGAGGAAATTACCTTTCTATTTTTTTTTCTATTCCACGTCTTTCAGTGGAACAGAAATAAACTTTCACTTACAATGCGATTTTTATCTTGATCTGCTACTCTGTTATAAATCTAGGTCAGATTTATAGTCAACATTTTTCTCCTGTCATACCTTGTCATGGTGAGAGCAATTAGGGTAGAAATGGAAGAGAGACGCCCATGTATTCTGACATTTTTTTTTGTCCAAAGAGGACTTTAATGACTGCTTTAGTCTGTTTCATGCTGTGTTATGTAGCATTTATGCAATGCAGTGTTTAAAACGTTTTTGCATATTCCACTGGCCCATGAATCAATGTGCATTACACTATGTGTTATAGGCAGGGAGACAGAATAGTCATGTGCTTTGTCATATAGACTGAATTTTTAAATGTTATTAAAGTGCATTTGTGATTTGTATAAAGGTGGCAGCTCACTTCAAAGCTGGTTATTTTCCTTTTGTTTGATGAGGTTCTCTAATAGCTCCATCTTGCCCACATATTCCCTTATTGCCAGTTGGCTTTGAAATCTGGTGCTTGGGCTCATCATACAGAATTAGCTTCCAAAAATGAGGTCCCATGCTGTTTCTATCCACTGGACTGGTGAGGGCTGCAGGGATTGGATTTGAAGCCAAAGGAAAACTGAATCAGATGGGATAATATCTAATATGTATGCCAAGCAATTCCCAGTTCTTGAAGGTCCCATTTCTGGGACAGATCATTGAGAAGGGACCAGTAGGTCAACTCCAATGACATTGGATATCCTCAAGTTCCCTTCCAGTTAGTCTTAAAACTGGATTGCTGCATAGAAATAGAGCTAATCATAGTGGCCAGTAACCACCCTGGGGAATGGACAGAGGCCATATGTCCTGAGTACTGTTGCTTTACTTTTTTCAGTGGGTTTTGATGCTGCTCTTTATGAGGCTTTGTAGATACAGCCTCAGGGTGGAAATAATTACCTTATGGAGTTCTACAAATTTACTTAAGAACCATCAACAAAGTAACTTAAGAAAACTCCTTTCCTAAGCTGTGGAGTTCCACACAGCTCAGTCCTTCATCATCAGTCCTTCATCATGAGATTATGCTGATGTAACTCATCAGTACGTTAGATATCTAGTCTGTGACTATGTTCTCCTGATATGTGGTAGAGATTGGGACCTAAATGAAATCCAGTTGGCTGGAGCTCAGACGAGATTAGATAGAGATGATTCTGATGGGCAGGCACTTTGAGAACCTGGTGAAATTTATATTGAGCTTATCTGCTCAACCATTTCAGAGCAACCCACAATCTTGGGACCTGGCCCATCTCTGTCTCTTCCTCTGCTCTCCCCAGCTGTATCAGTTGTCAGAAACACCTTTTTTCATCTCTGTCTTTCCAAGAGATTACACCCAGTCCTCTCAGATGAAGATCTTGCCTCAGTCATCTACACCTTTTAGACTAGACTAACTGTAAACCCTTTCAGCTAGTGCAGAGTGGAATAAGAGCATGCCACAAGAGGATCTGCTGTCTGCACTGTATCCCCATCAGCTACTGGGCCACTATCTACAAAAGGCCTCGGTGGCCTAGACCAAAGTTATCCAAAAAGATCTCTGTCTCTGACTTGCCATGTGACCTTCACCCATCCAGAATGTTGGCACTTACTGTTCCGAGGGGGAAGCTCATATCTTCACAGATACTAAAGGAACATTTTTTTGTTCAATATCTTCATTAACGATCTGGAGGATGGTGTGGACTGCACCCTTAGCAAGTTTGCAGATGACACTAAACTGGGAGGAGTGGTTGATACACTGGAGGGTAGGGATAGGATACAGAGGGACCTAGACAAATTAGAGGATTGGGCCAAAAGAAATCTGATGAGGTTCAACAAGGACAAGTGCAGAGTCCTGCACTTAGGACGGAAGAATCCCATGCACCCCTACAGACCAGGGACCGAATGGCTGGGCAGCAGTTCTGCAGAAAAGGACCTAGGGGTTACGGTGGACGAAAAGCTGAATATGAGTCAACAGTGTGCCCTTGTTGCCAAGAAGGCTAATGGCATTTTGGGTTGTATAAGTAGGGGCATTTCCAGCAGATCGAGGGACGTGATTATTCCCCTCTATTCGGCACTGGTGAGGCCTCATTTGGAGTACTGTGTCCAGTTTTGGGCCCCACACTACAAGAAGGATGTGGATAAATTGGAAAGAGTCCAGCGGAGGGCAAAAAAAATGATTAGGGGACTGGAGCACATGACTTATGAGGAGAGGCTGAGGGAACTGGGATTGTTTAGCCTGCAGAAGAGAAGAATGAGGGGGGATTTGATAGCTGCTTTCAACTACCTGAAAGGGGACTCCAAAGAGGATGGATCTAGATTGTTCTCAGTGGTAGAAGATGACAGAGCAAGGAGTAATGGTCTCAAGTTGCAGAGGGGTAGGTTTAGGTTGGATATTAGGAAAAACTTTTTCACTAGTAGGGTGGTGAAGCACTGGAATGGGTTACCTAGGGAGGTGGTGGAATCTCCTTCCTTAGAGGTTTTTAAGGTCAGGCTTGACAAAGCCCTGGCTGGGATGATTTAGTTGGGTTTGGTCCTGCATTGAGCAGGGGGTTGGACTAGATGACCTCCTGAGGTCCCTTCCAACCCTGAGATTCTATGATTCTATGATTTATAAAGACTGACATTCCTACTTAGAATGCTGTCCAATGAGTTTTCAGTTTTGTTGTATTTGATACGGGACTATAAATACTGAATTTACCGGCTGTGCATTTAAACAGTAAGTAGCTAGCTGTTGGAGCATCATAGTGTTACAGTCCTCATGAAATCCCAGTGTTTGTTTATTTTTAATGTCCGCCAGTTAGAACCATTGTAGAACATCTTATCAGCTGAAAAGTAACCAACATTTTTTGCCTTCTTTTCAGTGTACCATTTTGTAACTAGTATACTTAAATCTTTTTGGCTCAAAAAAGTCTACCTGTTGTGTGACAGAATAAGTCCCTTCTTAGAATCATCAGGTGAGTGCTTCCCCCTTATATAGGAGGTGAGGGAAATCACAGAAAACACAAAGTAGGGTCCCTGCCCTTAAATGTATTTCAGTTTGCATTTTGATACCAGTTTAGCAATGTTATCACCTGTTTTGTCACAGACATAATTCACATCTTTCTTCAGGCACTGTAAACAAGAGAAATGGTTTAATGGCTCCATAAAAGCCACTCTGTGCTGATAGCTGAGATTAGACCCTTTAGTAATGGATTCTTGTGTGTTGGGGGAGGGGGAGGGCTTGGCAGAGGTAAATGTACTGGAAAAGAATCTTTGAGAGGCTCTGATGTATCTGAAGTGCTTGCTGCTCTTCTGTGTGTGTATGGGAAGATGAATTTAAAGAGTCTGTGACACTGTTGGCTTTATCAGTACTGTACACAGGCCTTCCCCTTTGCTTCTGGAATTTAACTGACTACTAACTGAGGTCATCTCAATCAGTTTATCACCTGGAATTGAAGTGACCTTAACTTAAAGTGAATGGGTTTTCATCTTCTCGCTGGTGTTAAAACCCCCATGCCACATATTTATACATGTATTTCATTGGTCCTAAAAGTGAATGAGATCACGTACAAAATCTGATTGAAGGTATATTTACACTGGAGCTGGCAAGCGTAATTTCTAGCTAAAAGAGACATAGCTAGCATGCAAAAAATAGAAGTGTAGCTGCAGTGATGCTAGCAGCGGGACAGGCGGATTGACCCAAGAACATACCCGGGCCTCAGATGGAATCATACTCGGAATGGTTAGCTTCTCCTGCTGCTCGTGCTGCCGCGGCTACACTTCTACATTTAGTGCACGAGCTCGATCAGAGGTAGTAGGGATGTGTTTCCTGGAGCTGGATATTACACCTTCCAGCTCCAAGTGTAGACATACACTTAGAGATGATTATATGACATAAAGGTGAGAAGCAACCCAAAAATGCGTTCAGTAGATATGTCCAGAACATGACTCATTGTGACTTCTCCATTACTATCACTTGCTGATGGTGCACAAAATCCTCTAACCCAGTGCTACTCAAAGTGGTGGTCCGCGAGCCATTGGCTGCCGGTCTGCGGCGAGTTTCCAGGAAAGAAAGAGAGAAATAATAGCGTAATGGCACAAATATGGTACCGGTCCCTGGCACATTGGAAAAAAAATCGCCGGTCCACCACATCAGATAGTTTGAGAAGCACTGCTCTAACCTATACATACGGGTCTAGCATTACTAAATGATTGGAAGTTCTCTAAAGCATGCGAGTTTGCAGGTTTCAGTGATTTGATCCTGACACCAGCTAGTACATGAATGTCTCCATACATATGCTGATAATAAAGAGATAACCTTTGGTCTATAGAGTGAAAGTGAACACTTAGAGACTAAGCTGAAAGCGAAGACCCCTACACTTACCTGCTTTATGTGGGTTTTTTCAACACACAACTTTTCTGAAAAGCGTACTTATTTTGTTCTTGTGATCGCAGCAGGAGTCTCAGCTCTGCAAACTAAAAATTAGTTTTGCATTCAAAAGTGAAAGACTTGAAGCCAGTTTCAGGAGGTGTTTTCCCAGTTCTTCCTCTTCTCAAGTATTCAACTCACGATTGACCTGAATCAATGGTCTCACGTAGTAGAGAAGTAATTAAGGGCTTGTCTATATGGACAGTTAGTGAACAGTAAACTGGGTTATACATCTACAGGGCACTAGCCTGCCACGCACTAACTGGCCACATAGACCTTGCTGCTGCACAGTACAGAACCTTTCGTGCATGGTAGCAGGGTCCACATGGCCAGTTAGTGCATGGCAGGATAGTGTGCTGTAGATTTACACTCCAGCTTAATGTGCACTGTCTGTATAGCCAGCGCTTGCTACCTGACACAGAGAAGCTTACTGCCCTATTTATCTCAGGCAGCAGGGCACTAAAGATACCAACATATAAGTCTTAGTCAAGGCAAGGTGATTTCTAATCACTTACAGACGTTTTAATAAAATTGCTCTCCACTGGGTCCTAATGCGAAGACTTCACTCAGGACAGGCCTCATTCACTTGAATGGTGAGTCTGCATGCGTAAGGTAGTCGGGATCAAGGTGCTGATTGGTAACAATAGTCAAAGGAAGACTGTGCCTCAGACCTAGCGACAATGGCCTGTAGTGTATATGTGAGCATGTTTATATATGCATGCCATATATGAGTTTATAGCACAGTGGAGTTGTTTGCTTTATTAACTTTTCCACAAAAAATGCACTTTTTAACATACACCCCCCCCCTCCCCGCTCCAATGATACATTATAGAATGCAAATATAAAGAGAATACAAATTAGCACATTACATATCAAAAATGTCTATCTTTTTATAGTCCACGAAAAGGCACACCAGACTTACACAGTGATCCATTTACTGCTAAATGCAATGAGCCAGATCATGCTTGTCTTATGTAAGCAGTCATGGTAACTTCAAAGGGACCACTACTAACAGGAGCAGTGCACTGAGCAAGGTTAATCTGGACTAACCTTACTCTCACAGGTAGACCAATTGCTTACAAAGAATCCCAGCCACTCATCCAAGTACAGTTTGTAGGATTGGGCCCTTGTTTTTTAAAGGGTCAGGTTTTTTTTGTTTTTTAGTTTGGAGGTGGCCATCTACGAGTAATTAAATATTTGGGGTGAAATCCTGGCCCTATTGAAGTCATTGGCAAAATATCCAGTTATTTCAATAGGGTCAGGATTTCTGGATTTCACCTGGTGAGTTTGGGGGCGGAAAGGCCTTGGTTGTTTTAAATACCATTATTTTTTAACTTGGATGTATGGGTAGCTTGCTCTTTTCCAGTAGGAATACAGATATAAAAACAAGCAACCCCACCTTCCCCAAAAGTATTTCAAAATTCAGAGTAGCAAAACAACAAATAATATTAAATAGTTACAAGAAAATGTTGCAACCTACAATGAACTGTAATATGTGTGTGTGTGTGTGGTTGGTTGGGGGGTGAGGGGGATGAATGGCAGTGAAGATAAATATGTATTGGCATTTTGAATGCTTAAAATTTGTCTGTTGAGGTAACTCAGACCCTCATCAGCCAGCCTCAAGGTGTGGTTTGAAAGGTCAAGTAGCCATCAAAGAAAAAATGTAACAAGTATATTCTCAGGCTCTCTTGTCCTCCCCTTCCCCTAAAAGTGCCCATTTAAGGAGTGGTGGATGGAGTTTTGCATGACAAGTGTATCTGGGTTGTGCCTGAGGAGGACTTTAAATTTTACAGCTGTTATCTGTCCTGGCCACTGTTAAGATGTGGATCCAATATAGCATCGCTTTGGACTGAACTGCGTTCCCTAAATGAAATGAAGGAGTTAACCTGTTTCATTTGATACACTTCACCCTAGCTCATAAAATTTGGAAGAAGGTGGGGTAAACTTTAATTAAAACTATAGCACAGATGCCTTCTAGCTCTCTGCCCTGGACCTCGCTAGGTCTGTACAGTAAGCAAAATAAAATGTACCTCTCAGCGGAGGCAGCAGGCTGGAGCCGTGTTCAGTGAAAGTAATTTAATTAGTGTTGATCATGACTCCAGATGATGGTGATTTGATAAGGAATAATTTAGTACTTAACAGCCTTTTACATGCACCAACTCCATGTGGGAAGGTAAAGCAAATTGCACAAAATGAATGTGCTTCTTTCACTTGTGCCTGTGCCAGTGAGCTGGAAAACTGCCTGTTAGCAGACGTTCAGGCTCTCAGCACTGTGATGAAATACCCAACCAGTTCTGCATGCAGGGCTGCGGTGTGGGAGTCTCTGCACTCCCGTTATTTAAAAATAAATAAGGGAAGTCATTTTTCATAACAGATTAACTCTGAGGAAGCAGTAAAGTCAAAAAGAGAAAATAGAGCAGCATGTGGCCTTTGTGCGAATAGGTAATTGTTGGCTTTTAAAATAAAAAAACCTGTTGCATTCATAGGTAAACTTGCAATAGATTCAAATCAGACCAATTCACAGACTTAAGGTAAGAGTCAGAGACACTGGGCCTGTCAGAGGTGGAACACAGTCTCGGTGGCCAGGACACACAGGATATGTCTACATTGCAGTGAGACACCTGTGGCTGGTCCGTGCCAGCTGACTCAGGCTCGCAGAGTAGCTGTTTGGGCAAGCTGGGCTGCAGCCTGAGCTCTGGACCGCTCCCCGCTAGGCTCCAGCAAAAGCCCGAACATCTATACCACTGTTAAACTGCCCCACAGCCCAAGTCCCGTGAGCCAGAGTCAGCCGGCACAGGTTAGCCATGGGTTTTAATTGCAGTATAATTTGCACCCTGTCCTTAGCTTGGGTTAGCTAACACGGGTTAAAATAGTGGTAAAGACACAGCAACTCAACTTTTAACTTGGGTTCAGGGCTGGCACTTCCACTAGGCGACCCTAGGCAGTTGCCTAGGGTAGCAGGATTTGGGGGGCGGCATTTCGGTGGCGACTCTTCCCGACAGCAATTCGGCGGCAAGAAAAGCGGCCGCCGAAGCGCCACCACCTAGGGCGGTGAAAACCCCTGCTTGAGTTAGCAGCTAGAGTTATATAGGGAAGCCTGGGTTTGAACTCAAGCTACTAACCTGAGTTAAAAGCCAAATTGCTGTGTCTTCCCTGCTATTTTAACCTGAATTAGCTAACATGGGCTAGCTAGCCCGAGTTGCGAACACCTTTTTTTGTGGTGGAAACATACATGGAGTCTGAACCTACATGCTGACTCCTGTTGGGTGGATAGATGGGTGTAGGAGTTGAAACACAGATGTCTTTTCACCTGAAGACCTGATCCTGCTCTCACATGGGTGTGAATTCAGATGTAACTCTGTTGAAGTGAATGAATTACACCAATGTCTTCCTGTGTAAGTAACTGAGAGAAAAGTCAAGCCTTAAGAGGGGGAGAAAGTTATATTTAAAGAAATATTGAGTTTCTTCTTGTTATTTTTTTCATTTAAGACAGATTTGCCCAAGCTCTACGATAGAGTGGGGAGAATTGGCAACTAATCAGGAGCCCTAGGGCCACAACTAATTTGCGTATATATTTACATAAAGGGCTAGATCTTGCTCATCGTAATAGTACATGGAGTCTCATTTCCTCCAACTCCTCACCTGATGAATGAGAGCTAGATTTGGCCCCAGATCCTTTGATTAAAAGTAAATGTACACAACTGTTGTACATCATAGAAATTGTGGTTAAAGTACACCAGCAATAAAATCCTGTAGTATATCAGCATTGTTCTACCCCGCAATGACAGGGAAAGCCTGACCATGGACTACATTTTGACCTCCGATTTACATTTTGGTGCCGTTAATGGAAGAGGTCCATTCAGACTTTCCCTTGGTTTTCCTCTAGTGCACGTTCACTTTTAAGAAGACCGCATGATCCGTTGAGATATATATATATATGAGTTATATATATATAACTTTAGGAAAATGTATATGCGTGTGCACGTGCTCAGCATCCCCCCCCACACACACACATATTTTGAAGCTAGCGTATGTTGTCAAACTGTCCCTTTTAAGATAACATGCAAGCGAAGGAATGATGTAAAGCCCAAGGGTACATAATAATGCTCTGATGCTGCACTGAGATTTGCTAACGTGGAGCCCTGCATGTTTGCGGAGCCCCATAGAAGTCACTGAAACTCCCCAGAGGTACAGGATTGTAGGAGGATTCCAATGTGATACAGGTGTCGAAAGCTGAAATTTCAACAGGATGTGCTGGTGATATTGTCGACCACAAGACTTAGGCTGAAAGGTTTTAGGCGCTCTAACAGAGTCCAGAGATGGAATTGCAGCCTCGCTGTGTATTGGACTGTGTTTTAAAAATGCCCTTTAGGACTGCTCTTCTCTAACATTTTTGTCGCTCCCATGCCCCTATTCTGTTGCCCCTTAGTGGATTAGCAAAAGGCGTTGAGGTAATCCCGAGCTGTTAATGTAGATGCAGATTAGCATCTTTTACCTTTGTTTTTGCTAAGGTGGAAAAAGATTGAGGTTAGCTAGCTAGCCCTAACCTGACTTTGACCTCTTTGCCCAATCTAGATAAACCTGTGCTTCTCATTCATATCCCATGTCTGTCCCATCCCTTCCTCTTGCTGCCTTTGAATAAACTGGGTAAAATCCTAGCCCCATTCAAGTCAATGGCAAAATTCCCATTGTCTTCAGCTGGGCCAGGATTTCGGCTAATAAATCTTTTAGTGAAATATATAAGGCTTTTATTGTGTACTTTTCTGACATTACTTTGTTATTATAACATCAACTCTTAAGCCTGTATTCCGCTAATTTCATAAATTTTATTACAAGTTTTCACGTATTTTGAGCCCAAAAAAATTAGAGTTCCTGTATTTGAGGCTCATCCATGGGAAATCAGTTTTGCAATAATAGGTGTGTTACTCTTTAAAGTGAACGACTGTGCCTTTACAGCTGAAAGCTACCACACTAACAATACCTAGAAGCATTTTGTGCCTGGGAAGTATTTTGCCTCTGACAACATTTACAGTAGCTAAGCCAAATGTAAGTGGGCTGTTATTTTCCTGCTAGCGAGATGGGAGCCTGGCCATCATTCTATTAACCAATAAAAGTGCTAATAGTCAATGCAACGGATCTCTGGTGTCTATTTCTCAATTTGACACCCAAAGAAATGCCTGAAATGTTCATTTCTTCAACTGTGTCTATTATTACAGTGGTTTAATTAATTGTGTTTCATTAGCAGCATCTAACTTGCTTGATAATGCACACTGTTTAATGCCATGCTTGGTTTCTAACTCCATGTTTTTGTTGTTGTTTTTTCTCCTTTCCAGTGGCTTTTCATGGTCTCCCAGTGAAAATCAAGAAAGAACCCCATAGTCCATGTTCGGAACTTGGCTCTGCTTGTAGTCAAGAACAGCCATTCAAGTTCAGTTATGGGGAAAAGTGCCTGTACAATGTCAGGTAAAGCAGCAAGGAGTACTTTTGTAGTAGCTTCAGTGAGGACTGCAGATTTAAATGAGGACCGATTAAAGAGAAATAAAACCAAAATATAGATCTTATAAAAGTTACCTCTTCAGCGGATAACAGACTCATGAGATAATGCATTTAGCTGAACACTGATGGAACTGTTTACAGTCCTATCAAGCACTTAATCATTTTAAAGCAATAATTTTCATCGAAATACTCGTGGCTGCACTTCTCCTCCGCTGGATGTAACCATAGTTTAAAAAATGGGGGAGGGGGTCTTATTTACTGCGAGCTGTGTTTGAAAGTACTTTTAAAATGCATTATGCACTTTAGGCTGAGAGAGAGCTCCTGGTAACAGGCAAGAGATTGGCAGGTCTGAGCAACACATTAGGTATTTGACGAGTTTTGCAGATGATATACGTGTGCATTCATGGACAATTACAGTATAAAAATAGTATTTTATTAGGCTTTGCCGATACTTTTATTTTTTCAGAAGGAAGTGGTCTCCCTCTGATAATCAGGATAGATAGTAAATGTTTAATTATTTTAGGAGATAAAAAATGTAGTTTGATATCATTGCATTCTTTATGGATGTTGTTTTGGTTCACATTTCTGTCTTCCTTTTCTCCTCAAATGTTAGCTGCTGCTTGGTGTCTTATTGATGTTTTAGTCTATTTGGGAATCTTCAACCCACTCAGCACAGAATTTTTGTTCACATAAGTACACTTCTATTATAGGTATCAGCAAAACCACCTAGATCTGCCACTTCATGTGACAGACAGGTCACCCCTGTTGCAAATGTGATGAAACTCAGTCACAGAGGAATGATCTTGGGGATTTCTGCTTTACTTTTAGGTACCCTTTTAGACCCCTTATTGTTTTAGCCCCCACAAATGATTACTCATGTCCTGAAACTTTGAGCACACAAGTAATTCCACTGACTTCGGCGGGACTACCCATGGTCTTGATTCAGGAAAACACTTAAGCATGTGCTTAACTCTAAGCACCTGCATTAGTCCTTTCTTGAATAGGAGTGGACTTATGTATGTGCTTTAGTGTTTTCCAGAATCAGGAAACGTGAATAATGGTAAGCATACGCATAAGTGTATGCAGGATCAGTGCTTCACTTTTGAGAGAGGAAAAAGCCCGGTCAGTGGAGGCTACTGACATCTGTGTGTGGGTAGATAAATTAACAGAGCTGTATTTTTCTGGGTCAGACACCTTTTCTCCAGTTGCATTCTTTATTGTTGCATTCTGAGGTCTGTGCAGACCACTGGAAAGCAGGGAAGGCTCTTTCTACTCTGGTCCAGCTGCCTGTGCGTGGAAACTTTATTTGTGCTTGTCTCCTGTTAGTGTCTCACTGTAACACCAAATCCTTTAAAAAATACATCTCTGCCCCACAGAGGCAAAGAACATGACCATAATGTGTATCTGCTGGCTAACTTTTCTCTGTACTTTTCCATGTACGGAAAAGATAACTCCCCAGGTGCCCTCAGAATAAAAGGAAGATGAATAGGATAATGTTTCTGTGGTACTACATTTTATTTGCAGAGAAATTAACTTCTCATCTTTTTCCTCCCTCTCTGCTGTTAGTGCCTATGACCAGAAGCCGCAAGTTGGAATGAGGCCCTCTAACCCACCAACGCCATCCAGCACTCCAGTGTCACCACTGCACCATGCATCCCCAAACTCAGCTCAGACTCCGAAACCCGACCGGGCTTTCCCTACTCACCTCCCGCCATCCCAGTCCATTCAAGACAACAGCTTCCCTATGGATCACAGGTAAAAAACCCAGAAAACCAATACCCTAATGACCACAATAAAAGATACTGGATTGGTCCCTTGGCATTTATACTTAAGTCTGTGGGCTGATTCCGCTATCCTTCCTCGGGTTGAGGAGTACTCGACTCGGTAGCTATTCCCCGTTAAATCAGTGGGGCCAAGATACTAGTCAATAATGGCTAAGAGTGGCAGAAGCATCCTCAGTAATTGCATTTCTATAACTCCCTTACAGGGGACTGTCAGCCTGAGACTTCAGCAGTGGAAGCTCAGATTGGCAACTACAGTGTATCTGGGCCTGTTTCTGCCACTTTTACTTACCATGGGTGGTACCGTACTCCTCAGGTAATTCCATTGAAGCTAATAGAACTACCTGAGGAGTGAGGCACTGCCTGGCATGAACCAGGGTATCAGAACCTGGCCCCATGCTAACAAATAAGTATATAAGATTGTCTAATACACATCTGAATAGAAGTATGGGTATCTTGCTGTTACAGAGTGTAGTGTCACTCTGCATACTCTTCCCTGAAAGGGTGAGTATTATTTTTTGAGAGCTTTTTGAAATACAACAGCTTATAAAAAGGAAATTAAGCTGCCAAAATAAACCATGTTACACTATAAGACTGAATAAAACCCACAAAAGCTAAAAAATCCAGAATTAAAACTGAAACTGTGCCCTTAAGTCACCCTGTTCTGTTTTGCTATTTTAGAGGTCTCCCGACAATGGATGGTCTTTCTTAGCTTACTTCCCTGTGCCTAAGTTTTGCAGCACATATGCTCAGGATGGAGTTTCTTAATTTTGCAACTGTCAGTTTACCTGCTTGTATGCGAGTCTAAGTAAGATCTTGACTTTATTATTTGAACATGGTTTTGTTTGTTAAATAGTGTGCATACACATAAATAGACACATGTTCAGAGTGACACATTAGTGCTTCAAAAATATTTAAAAAAACCAACAACCCATGTTCAAATAAAAATAAGATCTTACTCCATAGATCATATGGGTCAGATTCACCCCTGCTATGCCAGGAGATGCAGTTTGTATGCTCCTGTACCCGCAAGCACTGCTGTATGCAGGGGTCCCTGGCCTCATTTCCAGGGAGGGCTGGTGGTGTTTCCATCCCTGCTGCCTATTTTGGGTTCTGCTGGGGCAACTTTAAGTTCTGCCTGAGACTATATGAGCCCCACTGGCAGGAGATGGAGTAAGGAGGCACTTAGTCAACACATTCAGTTGCCTTAACCAGGATCCTGCCCCATCCTTCTTGGGCTGTGTTGGAACTGTGCAGGCCCTCAACAGAGGGCAGATTGAGGTTTTGATTGCAGGACATCGGACAAGTGTATTTCTGTAAGAACACCAAACTCAGATGGCTGAGCAGGTTTGGCTAAAATTCTCTAAATATTAAATTGCTCTCTATTCAGAGAGCAAGATGGACTATTTCAGATTAACAGATTTTTGTTTGGGAGCAATTGAAAAGGAACTGAATAGCGGAAGCTGCATTTCAGCCTTAACATATACATTCGGAGAGGCTCATATATACCTTTTCTCCAGTGTGTATAGTTTCTCATGACACTCAGCTTTATAATAGGTTTGTCACATGATGTCTTAATTGTATTACCTTATGGTTTGATGTGCGCCCTCCTAAGGACATTTTGCTTCCCTTCAGTGAAGGAATAACTAGTGAACAACCTTTTAGCAAAGCCCCAAGTAATAAATTCAAAGAGTAAGGCTAATGTTGTGTGATTAAAAATTTCATTATTCTATATTTCCAAAGAATGGTACATTTTGCTGTGGAAGGTATTTTTTCCTTTCTGTTTTTAATCCTGAATTTGTTTCATGTTCTCCTCCTACCATTCCTCACTTCCCTTTCTGAACTCAGTGGTGTGTACGCAGATCTTGTAAATATTTTTGTGAGAAGCATAATGAAAGGTCTGGATTGCAAGATGATCTATTGGATTCTGCACAGGTCTGGTAGAAGAGAGCAGGCTTCCTTATTAGTGTATTCAAAACATACTGTTGTTTTAAACAAATCAGTTCAATGGTTGAATATTATTGTATGCATCTATATAAAATGGGTGTACATTTCTCTGGACCATACATTCTGTGGCTTAGGATAACAGCAGCCTCAAGAACATGCAGCTTCATACAAGGCATGAGTGTATGGGGGACAAATGGTCCTAACAAGTACCAAAAGGAATCAAATTCACTTGTATAAACAAATGGCTTGATTCCATACAAAGCTTCCAGTACAACAAGTATTATTAACTTCCTTTGAGGCTTTGCAAGTGAGTCTGTTTCTTATTTTAACTTCAAGTTGCAATTTTCTGATTCACTCCTTGACAGTTCTTAATGATAATTTCTGCTTCTTTTTTTGGCTAATGAAAAAAGGAAGAGAGGGGAAATGAATGCAGTGCCAGTCAGCCTAACTATTTCATAATACGTTTGAGTTTCTAAGTTTATTTTGTGCAGGTGTAGGTGGAATTGCAAAGCCTAATGTTACAGTGTACCACTGCAGAGTGGAATATTCTTAACGTTTTTAAACTAATGAAAGTTCAGTCTCCATTGCTACCTTATTTTTCAGTTGTTTCTATGCATGATAGTAACTATTTGGGTTCATGGCAGTGTTTTGATGAAAGTGTAATAGATTTTAAAATTTGTGTTTGAAATGTGTACTGCATAAGATTTATATTAAAGAATGTATTGACCTAACGATCACATCCTACTCTCCTTCTCCAGCCAATTTTCCCAAAGCGAGCATCTGATTTTACTTGCATGAACCGAGTTAGTTCAGCCCCAAAGTACAAGAAACTGAAAAATCATTGGTTCCTGGTCGTATATATTTTGACAGAGGGAAACTTCCATCTCTCTCTTGAAGACAGTTGTGTTAAATAACATCTTGTCTTACTCTTTTAGGGTGTGTCCACAGTTGGAGTTGAGGGTGTGATTCTCAGCTCGGGAGAACAATTGTGTGTTTGCTGTGATCAAGATAGTGGGCTAACAATAGTGTGGCCATGACAGTGCAAGCAGCAGTAGGGGCTAGCCACACCAAGTACATACCTAGGGTGTTTGATGGGCAGGGACTGGGGTAGCTGGTCCCTCCCCATCTTGTTCTGATGTGGCTACATTTTATTTTTAGCGCTCTACCACAGTCAGAGCAGGGGTGATTATGTCTCCTCGAGCTGGAAATTGCAGCCCCATTTCCAAGTGTAGACATACCTTTGGTTGAGGGATGGCAGGACAAACAAACAGTTTAATTCAAAAATATCCCAGTTGCTGTTCTCTGGATCAACACAGAGGCAAAAGGTGCCATCTCCACCATGGTTGTTCAAAAACAAGCCACCTGGGGCTGGCTGATCTCTTCCCTTTGTGGGAGGGTGGGGAAGCCGCGTGAAGGTGTCTAGCACACCACTGAGCCTCTTTCCTCATATCTCCAAACCTGCAGATGCCCAACTGCTCAAATTCAGCACACATAGTTGGGGCTCTGAGGTTTTGTGGGGGAGAAACATGCCAGAGCCAGGGGAGGGGGGAGCATGGAACATGTTCCTTTCCATTCTGGTGCATTACATGGAGCACTAACTCCCCTCCGCAGCTTCCACTTCCCTTGGAGAGGAAGATTGTGTTACAAATGGTTGTGGGGGCAGTGAACTCTTATGAGACCTGTGTTTCCATGACAGCAGTATGAGTAGGAAGGCCATCCTTGGGGCTGTGTTCTTTTTTTTGTTTGTCTCCCAGTAGATCTGTTGGGTCTGTGGGATTTGCAAGGTGCACCCGTCCTTTTTCCAGAGGGGTGAAAACTCCTTCCCACTGAGACAGTAATGTAACACCAAGTCTGCAAGGCGAAGCTCCCATGGTTTTTTCACCATGAGGAGACAATTGGGGTTTTTAAACTTTGTGGAATGATGCCTAGATCTTATCACTGACATCTTTGTTTGTTTGGAGATGGCATCTGTAAGCAAACAGATACACAGCCCTCTGTTCTTCCATAAACACAAAGGCCTTGGCTACACTTGCAGATGTACAACACTGTTAATTAAACCCGTGTTCGTACAGCTGAGTAGGGAAAGCGCTGCAGCCTGTCCACACTGGCAGCTGCCAGCGCAGTAAGGTGGCTACATTTGAGGCATTTGCAGCTGTATTGGGAGCGGTGCATTATGGGCATTCAAGTGGCTGCAACGTGCTTTTCAAATAGGGGGGGTGAGGGGAACTTTGACAGGGAGCGTTTTGGGAGAGAGAGGGGGTTTTTGGAATCTCCACAGAGTGTCAGCTCATTATTTCCACACCTCCACATCCCCTGCCTCTCTCTCAATCACTGAAAGCAAACAGCAGGGGCTTTGTTTGTTTTTAAAGAGCAGATAAGAGAGAACTTGGTGAAACGGAGCCTTCCCCCTCCCCCCCGCCGTTCTCTCCCCCCCCCCCCCTCTGTCCAAGTCAACTTTGCTGCAGGCATTCCTAATGGAGCCCCCCCTTCCCCCGCCCCCGCCTGCAAACAGTAGCTGTGTTTGGTTTTTTGTAAAGCACCTCAACAACGGAGCTCTGAACTCCAACCCGGAGGTGCCGTTTCAAAACAAAGGCAGCTTCCGGAGATCAGTAACTGCGTTGTTCCTCGGCTACACTGAAAGACCAGCGTTCCACCCACTTCGCAACAGTGGTTATTCCTCTCGGGGAGGTGGAGTACATGCAGCGCTGTATCTGAGGAGATACAGCGCTGCACGTGCCTTGCAAGTGTAGCCAGTTAGTGAGTTACAGCGCTGCAGGCAGTTTTATTGCGCTGTAACTTGTAAGTGTAGCCAAGGTCAAAGACCTGATTCGCTAAGGTGCCTTTATGTCACGGTTGCAGCATACAGGGGCCACCCCCATGAGAGTGTCGTCTGTGCAGGCCTGCCCCCTCCCCTGGCATGTGGAGAGTGGTGTAAGGCACAATCCTGCTCACTGGCCCTGTTGGAATAGCAGAGGAAGTGTGTATTTTTTTAGACTGTAAACCTTCTGGGACATGGATTGTCTGTAGTCTTTGTATACAGTGCCCAGCACAATGACTGGGGCATTTGGGAAGTACCATAATATAAATATTTACTACTAATTAAATAATACGGCTATTCTCTGCTTTCCATGTCCCACGGGGCCTTGGGAAGCAGAGTGTATCTGAGAGCATACCTTGGCGGCTCTAATTTATGCTGGAAATAGGCAGCCCCAGTGTATGGAAAATGTAAAGGCAGTTGAAAGCCATCTTTCCCCCTCTGAATTCCTATCCCATTTTTAGGAACAGAGTAACTGAGAATTGGGCCGAGAAAATTTGAGCTCTTTTTAATTTTTTTCTTAATTCCATCTTTTGTTGATTAAGGATAAAAGAGAACAGTTCAAAAATTATACCTGGTTTGGGGTTTTGTTTTGTTTTTTATTTACCATCTGGTCTCTTGAGTTACCAAGTCACTCTACCATTGCACTTTTGAGTGACTTTTCTCACTTGTGTCACAGATTTCGCCGCCAGCTCTCCGAACCTTGCAATTCTTTCCCGCCTTTGCCTGCTATGTCAAGGGAAGGACGCCCAATATACCAACGCCAGATGTCTGAGCCAAACATCCCTTTCCCGCCTCAAGGTTTTAAGCAGGAGTACCATGATCCAGTTTATGAACACAACGCCATGGTTGGCAATGCAGCCAATCAAAATTTCCCCCCTCCTCTGATGATTAAACAGGAACCTAGAGATTTTGCATATGATTCAGGTAGGTAAGACTTTTTTCATTAGTTCTGTGGGATAAAATAATAAAGCCTAACAAGGGTTAGGCCAAATGGTCTTTATTCTCAGTAATGTTTAGATGCATCTGAATTCAGACTTGCTTTTTGAAGGCTTTTAAACCCCTTTAGTTCATTTAGGCTTGGCAAAGTAGCCTCTTCAAACAATAACGCTGGTAAAACAGTGTGGGGAACCTTGCACTGCAATTGCCTTCTCATGTTTGGTCTGTAGAGGACTTCAGTTTATAGAGCTATCTAGAAATCAAATATGAAAGACAGAGAGAAGAAACTGATGTGTTTAAACTTAGGTGGGTTACCTCTGACGGATTTTGTTTGTGAGATGCTTTCAAAAATGGCCTCTACATTTGTGCTCACAATTTTATGAGCACATTCATTTATGTCTGCCAGAAATAGAGGCCTGATTCTCCTGCTGCTTACTCTCCTTTATATCAGGAGTAACTCCATTGAAGTCCAGTTGGGTTTACACTGCTGTAAAACCAGTGAGGGATACGAATTAGGCAAATCAGTGCTGACTTCTCAATTTGTGTGTAAACTGTTGTGTTTTGTGGAAGCAAATAACCTGTGGATGCCAATTTG
The DNA here is from genome assembly GCA_037349315.1 of Chelydra serpentina. NCBI lineage: Eukaryota > Metazoa > Chordata > Testudines > Chelydridae > Chelydra > Chelydra serpentina. The sequence goes on from JBAIAC010000048.1 coordinate 28,695,813, forward strand.
CTGATGTAGAAGATAAATTGTTATTAATCATGTTTATTCCAGTAGTGCCTAGGGATCAATCACAAATGGGGCCCCATTGTGCCAGGCATGGGATAGAGTAGCAGACAGTCCCTGCCCCGGAGAGCTTACAGTTGAAATCAGTGGCTCCCAAACTTTTCCTGTCACTCCTCCCCCTTACCCATAATGCAACCTGTCCATGCCCAACCTGAGAGCTGCAGTCAGGAGCCGTGGCCTGGAACTGAACCACAGCCCGGGCTGAGGTTGGGAGCTGGGGCCAGAAGCGGGGCCATGGCCAGGGGTGGAGCTGGGGCTGCTGTCGGGAGCAGGGCCGCAGTTGGGAGTTGAGCTGCGGGTGGGGCCAGAATGGAACGAAACTGGGAGCAGAGCGGGGCTGGGTGGCACTCCCTTCCCACCCCTCTGTAGGGGCTGGCCTGGGCCCTGCTGCACCCCCCACCCCCAACATTCCTCCACACCCTCCCCTAAGGGAGTGCACCCCACAGTTTGACAGTTTGGGGACCACTGGTCTAAATAGACAAGACTAACACTGGGTGGGGGAAGGGGTAGAAAACACAAGTGAATAATGTGCGGACATCATGTTAGTGCCAGGATTATTTTGTTTTTTGAGGGGTGGGTGGGGATGGGGTTTATTTAGGAAGGGATTAGCTGAACTGAAAGCCAAGAGAAGGGACTGGTGAGGAGGACAGAGTAGGTACAAAGAGGAGATGGAGAGGAAGGCGTAAGGGACAAGTGTGGAGAAACTGAGAGATGAGGCAGATGGGGGCTAGCGCAAACAGTCAACTAGCATAAGGGAGAGACACTCCATTCAAAACTAGAAAATATTCTCAGTGTCCCTCTATCCCATTTAAGGTGCTTCTGCTGGCTCTGGTCTCAGATTGGTTCCTCCTTGCATTTTTCATAGCTGTGAGGGGACGCATGTGTGGGTCCCAGTGCATCCTGAAGTGGTAGTGGGGGCAGGGTGTGTGTCTCCTGCATAGTTCTTCATTGGGACACTCTGGGGAGAGGGGTGAAGGGTGGCCCTGGCTGAGGCTCCTTTTGCTTCCTTCCTCCCCCAGTGCATCCGTACTTGCTTAAGCAGTTTTTACAGCTTCTTCTGCCAGCTTCAGTTTCTGTCCCAAAGGCCACATGGAGGCTGAGTTGAAGTCCCTTTGAAAGTTCAGCCCATAATAAATTATATTGTATTTCCAGTGCAAATGAGAACTCATTTTTAATGTCTTCTCCATGGATCCACTCAGCTGATTGACCTTTGTGAGCGTGTTTTCATAGGCAAATCATTATAGTGCACTTGTTTTTAATTAGCTGATGTTAGAACACAAGAATTTAGAATGTAGGGCTATCTTCTCCTTTGTTGTGTGACAGGTAGAGGATTAAGTGGAAAGAGAAGCTGAAAGCCTCTAGTCTTTTTGTTGTTTTTTTTGGTTGATTTATTTTTGGAGGGTGGGTGGGGGTTCCTCTTGAAGCTGAAGTACAATTTAGAAATGGGCTTGAACTGCAGAGGATCAGATCCAGAGCTGAACTTTTCCATAATTGTGGGGTTGCTGAAATTCCTGGTTTGGGTTTTGATGTACCTCTGTTCTTAACAGAGCAGCATGAGAGAGACTGTCTGCACAGTTAACATGGCCATGGATAATAGAGGACTTCACAAGTCCCTTACAATCTTCAAAAGCACTGTTATTCATCCTACTAAATTAAAGGGTTAAAGAAAGGCTCTTTTGTATGCATGCTTCATACTTGGCAAGCGAAAGGGATCTCCTTATTGCATACTGTTACTTTAAATCTGAGGCAGTGTTAATTTTCATTTCTGTTCCAAATTTTCTTTTTAGAGCTGAAAAGCAAAATTTAATCTGAAAGAAAGATGTGCAATCTTTTACCTCTCTCTTTTTTTCACAGCCAGTGACAGAAATGTTCCTTTTTAGAGTAATGGCATTCATGAAAGTTGTTGTTTCGTTTGTAGATGAATAATTAGAGTTTTTAAAAATGTAATAGCTATGTAACCAGTGGTCATGAAAAATTAATCTCTTGGTATCAGAAAGTATTTTTATTGGCCTTAGAATCACTGCATTTAAGTTGACACATCTGTACACTCCATAAATTGCAGTCAACAACTGTGGTCTGTTGATATTTTGTCTTGCTGCCATCTGTTCTCTAGAAACCATCATTTTTCCATCTTTGCTAAGAGTACATTAAATAACCCCTTAGGAAACATAATGTATTTGTCACTGAATCATTGATTTCATTTTTCACCTATGAATGTTGAGGGGGACAAATGCCATAGTGGAAAATCCTTTTTGCATGATATTTACTTGCAGCTCAAATAAGAATACTGAAACATATTTTAAAAGTTCATTACAATTCACTGAAGATGTTCCTTTTGGGATGTTTTTAAAGGAGCCTCATAAAAGTTCATTGCTTTTGTGCACTATACTTTTATGCGTTGTGGAAATCTGGTGAATGAAAAGCATTATTATGGAATGATTATAACTCTATTAAAACATGACATTAATTATGACATGGGAAATGGCAGATCAATTAGTTGTAATTATAATTGCAGGTATGCAATTTCTATTGCAGAATGTTTGAGATAATGGAAAGAGAGAAAAAAAAAAAAGAAAAATGTCAACAGAGCAGAAGCTATTTCCCTCCCTTCCACCACCACCCTCCCCTGCCCTGGAAAATACAGTTTATCATATATGTTGAATTGCAGCAGAAAATTATGTTTAGATTTATATAATATTGTACATTTTATACAGCACCCTTTAACTCAAAGGGTGAGACCCTTAACACCCGGATATAAGTTGTCACGGCTCCGTTGAAGTAAAAGGAGCTATGACAATTTTGCTATGACAATTTACTTCCGCTAAGACTCTTCCCCAGTGTGCTTTAGAAGCTGTGTATGTGTGTGTGTATATATATATATAGGCACCTCAATGGGTTCTGCTGTGTGCTTGTCACTTTTTAAAACCAAGCATGTATATAAGTACTCAAATATAGATGGAGGAGTCTAGCAGCTTTGAAAAGCTTGGCCTAATTTTTTCTAGGTAGTTTCCATGGCCTAACCGTATTCTTATCTTATGAAACATGACAACAGCACAGCCTAAGTGGCATACCAGGAGGTACACTGAATATGACCGCAATTGTGCCTATATATGTGTGCAATATTAAATATCTGCTTTAAAAACAATTCCTTTTACAATTCCAGAATAATATACATTTCACCTTCTACTCCCAGTGAATTATTCAAAGAAAACAAATAAGTATGAGCACGGTTCATTCTGTCATGCTGCCTGCTATGCTGATGCCATACAAAATGTATTATTATTAAGGTTGCCTGGCACTTACCCTTATAACACAGTGTTTTTATTTCTCCATAGCTTTGCCAAACTTTAACTATTTAGGTTGCAATTTTCAATACCGGGTGTGTTCCTCAGGCTGAATATTTCAGCTAAAACAGTTCCACCATTTCTGAGAGAGAAAGCTAGTGAAAAATACATTGTTTTGGCCATGTTAAAAAAAATCTGGCAATCTTTTATTTTAAAAGCTCTACTGCTTCCATGCTGTGGAGCAGGGAGTTTCAATTTGACAGGGGTGGCCTTTGAGTCACAGATGTCCCTTTGCCATCCATGTGAAAATATGCCCAAAGTTGGCCAAGTTATAAGCTTTTGAAAAAACACAGTTTATATCTCAATGGAGACATCTTAGATTTTAGCACCTACATTCCCCAAAGATTTTGTTAGCACTGGGCATGCAGCAGCCTGGAGCAACCCTGCACTTGCAGCTCTGGCTGTTGGCTAGGTTGGGTCCAAGTACTGGAACTGAGAGCAGGGAACCTCTCTCTCGTGTGCTCTCAGTGACTCCATTGGGCCCAGGCAGTGTGAAGGAGGAAGCTATCTGATTCATACGCAGAGGGGATAAGAGCTGGACCTGCAAGGTGTGTATGATGGGGGTGGGGAGGGGGGAGAAGGACGATAGGATAGGGAGATGATTGGGATAGGGAAGCAGTAAGAGACAGGGACTGGGATGTGGAGTGGGGATGGATTGAGTGGACTAAGAGACTGGGACTAGATGTCCAAGTTAGGGGCAGTGACTGGGTCTGGAAGCCTGAGGGAGACTAGGACTGAGCAAAGAGATGGGAACTGAGAACCAATGGGTTGAGGCAAAGAGGTGAGAGGAGTAGGGTGACCAGATGAGAAGACCCGAAAATCGGGACTTCATGCCCGAAGTTGTTGAGCAAAAAAAAAACAGAAGAAGACCGGAAATCAGAACAAAAGGCGTCCCGACCCAGCATCACGCAGGACAAAAGATGAAAAATCGAGAGGGTCCCAATTTTATCGGGACGTCTGGTCACCCCATAGGGGAGACAGATCTGATGAGGCTGTAGGGGAAGAACTGGGACTGGCTGGGCAAAGAACTGGGACAAGGAGCCATGGAGAGGCAGATATTGGATGAGTATCCTGGAGAGGGAGATTGGGACTGGGAGCCAATGTGGACAGGAAGTGGGGTTGTGGGTGGCTAGGGTGACCAGACAGCAAGTGTAAAAAATTGGCACAGGAGGTGGGGGGTAATAGGTGCCTATATAAGAAAAGGCCCCCAAAATCGGGACTGTCCCTATAAAATCGGGACATTTGGTCACCCTATGGGTGGCGGGGGACTAGAAGGAGTAGGGGAGAGAGATGGATTGGATGAGTGTCTGGGGAAGGGAGGGGATAGGACTTGGATGAGAAGCTTGAGGATTGGAGACTGAGACTGGCTAGGTGAGGAGAATGGGATTGAGACAAAGAGCCAGTGGTTGGTCAGAGATAGGAGTGGGATAGGGACAGGGTGGAGGTAGTGGGGCAGAAGGGGCAACCTTACTTCTGACAGGTCCTAACTTTTTGAGTGCTTGACTTTACAACCTTAATCTTTTAACTTAGCTTTTTGTGCCAGGCTACAGTGTTATATGTGTGTGTTTAAAGATAAACGGGAAGAAAATAAAACTTTTTAGACACCCCTCCCCCATCCCCCGAAATAGTGAAACTAAAAAGATTCCTTCCCATGCTTTGTTGAGCATTTGTGCCCATCACTGGGGGAGGGAAGAGGGCTGGTGACATTGTTTAAATTTGGAGGCCTGCTGAGCCACACTGGTAGAGATGCTGAATTAAATTTTGAAGCAAAACTATTTTAAAATGTATTTTATTTGCCTCGGTTTTTTAAACTTATTTGGGGAAGAAATAATAATTGTATGTGTTTCTACTGTATGGTTGGTTTTTTTTAAATTGGGTTAGATTTTGGTCTGTGAACACTTTGGAGATGAAGACAGACGTGAAGGAGAGAAATCCAATTGTCAGTCTAAGCCAGTGCAGGATTGTTCCCTACAAGATATTCTCCATTGCTTTATGCAGTCTAGTTTTTTGACACAACTGTTGGGATTTCTACTACTTCCCTAAATATATATTGGCTTATATTTGTACAGTGATTTGAAAATGTAAATCACTATATATACAGGCTTGAAAGGGTTAGATTTTTATCAGTAAATGTTGATTTCCGTCAATAATAATCTAAATTTACAGACAGGTGAAGTAAAAAAAGTGCTACCGGAGCACTTACTAGACTTTGATTTGAGGGTATTTACTGTGTATATTCTGACATGCGATATTGGCAATTTGTGTTTTAATGGTTTTAAAGCTTTAACATTTTGAATCTTAAATATTTTGAATCTTAATGATAGTAGTAAATATTATTTACTGTCATTAAATAATTTATTGTCTGGCACAAACACTCCAACCCTCATCTCCATTGCCACACCCCACCTTCATATTTTCCCACCATTGTGAAAATTTAAATTGATAAAAATTGGGAAAAATGTTTGAGAATAAATATACTATCCATCAAAATTATTAAAAAATAAAAATTGAGTTCTGCCAAGCCTAACTATATAAGTGTTAAATATTATTACTCCAGTTGTTGTTTTTATTCCCTTAGGAGATTATTCCATAGTCTAACAGATTTCACAGTTAATAAATATTTCTTAATAATGGATTTACATTTTCCTTTGATCAATTTCATTCCATTGCTCCAAGTTACACCTCCTTGAATCATACTAAACAATTCCTTGGTATTAACATACCACCTCTAAATCTTTGTAGGCAGTTTGCATGTATTCTCCTAGTTTGTCTGTGTGTCTAGTTGTTGAAATCGTGCTTTATAAATCCTCTAGCTCTTAATCCTGCTTTTCCTCAAATTTGCTGTGATTTCCCTCCTTCTGTTGTTATGCTGCTCGTAACTCTGTGCAATATTTTCTGCATAGTCTCACCAGCGTTCCATAAAGTGGAACTAACACTTTCCTAGCCTGTAATGTAATGCTTCTGAATGTGCAGCTCAAAATTATGGCCTTTTTATCACCATACTGTTGTGCAACAACATATATCATTTTCAGTTCCCTAACATGGCTACGGGTGAAACGCTGGCCCCGGTGGAGTTTTGCCACCCGGTATTTCACCCTATATATTTTCCAGCGTTGCTTCTTTTTTTCCCAGTTCTTCCTGGAATTGATGAGCATAGTCAAAATACCTGACACACTTGCTTCAGGAGCTTGTCTTTGCTGCGTTGCTTAAGTAAATGAGCTTGGATTTCATTCTCCTGATTAAATGCTCTGTGTAGAACTTGCTCCTAAAACAACGAGTGCACATATCCTCAGTCGGACGTGTACAACAGTGGAAAATAATGTGATGACCTAAGTGAGGTACAGGAAATATTTGGATTTGTTGGGAGGTCATTGTTAAAGAAGCAGATTTACAGTCTCACTTGCTTTCTGGGTAGCTATTTTCCTCTAAATATTTGCTATTTCTGTCTTTAAAAAGCTAGGAGCTAATCTTACAAAGTTATTCCTACTCTTTTTTTATAAAATAAGGTAAATCTCAGCAACATATTTCTCTCCTGTGTACAGCAAATGTAGCCTATCAAATGTGTATTTTTTCATTTCGAAGCAGACAACAAAAATCTAAAAAGTTGTCCTCTGGCTGCTGTTTTTCAAAGAAATTGATAAATATCCTCTAAATCTACAGTTACAGTAAGTGGCACTGGCTAATGATTTGATTTGAGAATTGAGAGTACAGTCTGGATTTACTCTTTGTGCATTAACGCAGGTCAGATGGACACAGGCTGCATTTTAAATCAGTAATGGAAGGCTGAAGCCTGCCTTAAACCAATCACATCAGCCTTACCCAAGGCTGATTGATCCCTAGGGGCTGAACCCTGTGAGCGCAGCTTTTATATGAATGGACTCTGTACAGCCTGAAGTTTCATTCATAAAATGGATGCTGAAGGGGGAAAAAAACAAACCCTGGAATGTCCATTTATATAGAACTAAAGAGTGTAGTGTTCCATCAGCTGCTGCTTTGCCAGTTGACTGGAAGTAATGATTAATGCTCATTGGCCCTGCCTGCATGTAACTTGACACCATTTATGGCCTTGGTGTGTTTCTAATGTATAGTGAATGAGAAGGCTACATTCTCAAATCAGAAACATAAACAGGAACTGGTTGGTCTGAATTCCATTCAAATATGTCACTTCAGCCATGCAGTGTTTGTCCAACTTAGATTTTACAGGCAGGGAACCAGGCGGGGGAGAAAAAGCAACACAGACATTTTTTGCAGTAAGCTCACCCAAAAAAAAAAGAAGGAAGGAAGGAAGGAGAGAAAAAATCCGTTTTGCTGTTTTGTTGCATTTAAAGGGAAAGTTATGCTTAAACTCAAAACAAATTTTAAAGTTAATGAAAGTGATGGAAATGAATATCTGATTTTAAAATATCCTTCAAAGACAAGATCTATGTGGAATTTAAATTCCGATTTTAATATCGGAGCCTTTGTTTTGTTCTGATGTATAAAGTTACATGTTGCCCAGGCAGACTGTTGTCTTAAAAATGTATTTTCAGAGACCAGATGTCATGATGTTGTCATAGTGAAGCCCCATCTCACTATAGAAACCAAACTTGGTGCATTTCAGAGGGGAAAGGAAGATGTTTATTAAGAGTTTGGTTTTTTAACTATTTGTGCTTAGGTGTAAACTGTTTGGACTAAATCTGATTCTAGCTGATAGGTTTATGTCAGGTGTTATAGGTAGGAATTACTCTTGCCATGGTTACCTTTTAGGAAGATTTGTGTGTGTGTCATAATAGGGTTTCTGTAATACTGGGATGCAGGTGGAAAACAATGAATAATTCAAATGTAGAGCCTTGGAAAATGAAAGGGAAATGAGCCTTTCTTGGAGCCTTCCTCAAACAGGATCCTGTGAGCCCTGCACGCAGATTTAAGTCTTGCTACCCCTGCTCCTATTCATAGCACCATGGTGGTACCCTGCAAATACTTGCCTGTGTGAGAGTAGTCCCATTGAATATTATGGGGTTGTGCGCAGGTGTGTCCAGGATCAGGATATAAGTGAGATCCCTGGACAGACAAGCTACAGACTGGGGCGGGGAGGAAGAGCGTACTCTGCCATTACTACCTGTCTAATGAAGAATGAAAAAATTATTCATTCTGTTTTCCACTTGGTGTGTGTTCATTTTCCAGAAAACGAAATTGCATTATAAACAATATTTTAACGGTGAGTCACCGCAAATTCAGAAATTAGATTTTTTGGTGGAGCAAATACACTACTTATTTGATATATAATAATGCTACTAGAAATGCAGAGGCTCTCATTTAATAAAATTACTTTGTTCTCTTGTGCAATATTTTTGCCCAAGCCAAACAATATTGGGTTGAAGCGCTGTAGTAGAATTGTAAGATGAAAGCAATCTATGTCGTTTTAAATGAAGATTTTAGAGAGAACATCAGGCATTTGTCTGAACTGCAACCTGTCTACATTTTGGGTTGAATCCTGGTCCCATTTAAGGCTGTACCAAATCCCACAGTAAGATGTTAGCAACTGATCCTCAAACAGATCTGTGTGCAAGGATCTTTACTGCTGGGCAGCAAGAGTTGGGGTCCACATGATGTGTATATCTGTTTGCAGAATCTGCCCCTTAAACAGCACTCTGGAAGTGCTGTCCACCTGATGAAATGTAACACTGAAGCCCTACACACTTGTGGTATGTGAAGGTCCCAAAAAGCAAGAAGTGATCTAGCTGTATTGCAGCTGGAATCGTTGCATTCTGCCTACCAGGGTGGATAAAAATCAGTGATTTTAAAAAATAAAATAAAAAATTAGATTTTTTTAAAATTTAAATTGGATTTTTTTGATAAAATGCTTTTTTGGGAAAAAACCTATGTAAAGATAGTTTTAATTAAGATACATTATAGCTCAAAGATATCTCATCATGGCATAGTGATTATAAATTTTAATTCTATAGTATGAGACAATATATTCATGTAATGTTTAAGAAATGTTTTGTAAATGAGTTCCAATAGTTCATGGATTAGGGACCCAATTTTATGGGGTTCCACGGGCTTCTGTATAGATTATTTAGGTTAATCTTTCTATCTACCCAGTGGGACTCAGTGCTCAGTCTAGAAGATGCCATCAGAGATGCTTAGTTTTGCAGTTCTCAAACTGAGGATTTGTGTCTCCAGAGGTAACATGCTTGTTAACAGCAAAAATGTTTTAAAATAAATAAATAAATATATAAAGTTGAGAAATAACAGACCTCAGCTCTACTGTCCCTCTGGAAATTTGTGTACACAGAGTCAATCCCTTACCTCTCTCTAAAAGTGCAAAGTTTCAAAAAGTTCAATGAATAGAAGATTGTTGGGGGCGGAATAGATCTGGACAAGGAGAAGACGTCTGGAGATAAATGTGAGAAGCAAGGGACATATGCTTGTTTTGTTAAAATATTATTTGTTTGCTGTTTGAAGAAAAAAATCCAGAATATTTAACATTGTTGTTTTAGTTAAATAAAACATACATCCTAATACAGCATGGCAAGAAAATCCTCCACATATTAATGATTAACCTGTTGAACTGGAGATAGTTCACCTCCCACCTGGGGAGCCCGCCCCAGCTCACCTCTGCTCCTCCTCCTGCACTGAGCACGCCACCCCCGCTCTAATTCTCCTCCCCTCCCAGGCTTGCGGCACCGATTGGAGGAGAATTAGAGTGGGGGCGGCGTGCTCAGTGGTGGAGGCAGAGTGGGGGTTAGCTGGGGTGGGGAGCGGTTTCCCTGCACACACCCCACACACACACACGTTACTGCAGGCAGCCCTCCCTGCCCCCACCCCCGCCCCAGCTCACCTCCACTCCACCTCCTCGTCTGAGCGGGCTTTTAGGCGCCCTCAACCACTAGGCGGACGCCTAGTTCGCCTAGTGGTTGCACTGGCCCTGTGCATAGGTAGTATAGGATTTAAATTTTAAGTGCTCCTGGTTCAGTAGAGATGATAAATGCTATATACATATACATTATTATTTTATTAAAATGAGATGCCGTTGAGGTTGGGAGTCCTAAAATATAACCTGTCCTAACGTTAGCATTTACTTAAAAAACTTAAATTGGCTCTTTAGCCTAGAAAAGAAAAGGTGAACAGGATTCTATTGTATCAGAGGGGTAGCTGTGTTAGTCTGGATCTGTAGAAGCGACAAAGGGTCCTGTGGCACCTTATAGACTAACAGAGGTATTGAAGCATAAGCTTTCGTGGGTGAATACTAAATCAAAATTCTATTGATTTTTTTTTTCTGTCTTGCCCGCTTGTAAGAAAGGAAGGCAGAGCAGAGGGACAGAATGTTTGTGTCTACTTGTGAAACCAAATACAGCTACGGATTTGGTGTATTGAGCCACTATCATGGAAGCCTGGGATTTGACCTACATCATAGCCCTTCTTTTGAGGGGCTGATGAATTTATATTTATTTTAAGGACCAAAAGGACAGTTCAGAAGGAAATGCTGTCAGTTCAAGTTAAATGATTGGCTGCTTCTCTAGCCAAACCCGTTGAAGTTCTAGTGATTAGCTTTCATTCTTATAATAGTATCCTATCCAGTCCCGGAGGGTATGTGAGAGAAGAACTAGGAAAGTAAACAGGAAGACAAGAGCATGGTCCCAATGCCAATACTATCATTTTATTTTCTGTCTTTAAGGAAGAAAACAGGTTTTGTCTGTGGACGGGGTTTATTGATCAAAGCGAGAGACTTGTTTACAGGCTCAATATAAGTGACTGCCACTGGGGGCAGAATCACATCTATGCTTCCTTGCTTTGTGGTTTTTGTACAGCATTTAATCCCTGCTATGTTATCGTTGTCACCAGCCCTTATCTGCTATGGGTTGTAAACAGGTGTGAACCAGAAGGTCTGCCCCTTTTAGAGCAATGGAGCTCAGTGGCAGAGTATTTCTTCCAGGAAAGCTAGAACCTCAGGTTTCTAATAGAACAATCATTTTGTCCCAGAAATCCATTTATTCTGAGATAGGTACTAAAATCATTCAGGGCTAGATTGCAGTTTTGCAGCCTGCCCTGAGTAAGGGGTGCTGTGGAGCTGCACTGTGCCAGGAGACCTGAGAATGAATTGCGATTCAAATTCCCAGTTCCTCCTCTGCTTCCCCCTTGCTCTGGGGGAGGAAGAAGTTACCTCACCCTTTCTCGTGGCAAACCTTACTGTCCCCTGTGCTGCAGGCCAACTACTCTGCGGGAGAGGGTGGAGCTAGAACGCTTCCCACTCTGCCTAGTTCTTCACAACAGGGACTATTGGGGGCAAGTAGCTCTTGCTCTCCTCATCTCAGTCAGAGTCACGGTCTGAGCAGTAGCGACAAAGAGTCCTGTGGCACCTTATAGACTAACAGACGTATTGGAGCATAAGCTTTCGTGGATGAATACCCACTTCATCGGATGCACGCAGTGGACTTCAAGAGCTCTGAGTCTCTCCCCTTGTGTCTGTGACAGTCCCTCAGGTTGCAGTATATTAATATGAGAGTTGTGCTAAACAAGGAGGGTCTAATCTTATGCCCTATTTGAGTATAGAATCCAGAACCCAGTATGAGCTGCTCAGTTAGGACCGGACCTTGCTCCCACTGGACTTAGTAGTTGATTTCCCTGTTTTCAGTGGGAGGAAGATTGGGCTCTTACCTTGTACTTCTTGATGAAGGCACAACATACTTCATCAAGTTCCTCCTTGGCATTTCCCGAAGAGCAGGCATTGCTGCAGTCTCTGGATTCTATATTTTAAAATAACACTTAGTGGGGGGAAAATGGTGTCAGGACAATATGAAATAAGGCCAGTTTCCCATTTTTAAGATGACTACTCTATTGCTCTTAGGGTTAAGGGAGACCAGCATGACCTTAGAGTATTCCAGTTTAATAGCACTACTTATGGATCCTTACTTTTTCACTGGACTCTGCCCTTCATAAGCTGATATAACTTTATAATATGAGCTAAGAATGTGCCATATGTGTGTTGCATCCAAAAGCCAGGCATATTTATTTAATTACTATAAGCCGCTGAAAGATCTGAAGGTGATGCAACCAGTTTACCTCAACTACTTGCGGTGTGCCCTGAAGTAGCTCCAAGCCTTTGCGCTATTGCGTTTATCTTCTTGAGACCATAATTTAACAAGAAGAAAATACACAATTGCTCTGCAATTTCTGCTCTAAAATGTTTGCTTTTGAAGTAACTCTGCTTAGCTAGTTAAAATACTTCTGGGTCTTAGTTAAGCATTTAGTACAATTTAAAACTGCAATGTTAAATTTCATTGGTTGGACTTTTTATTAGATAAGGTTGAAATGAAAGCAGCAGGCAATTTAATTAGGAGTAATTTTTCTGGGCAAGTCATTACTTTGATGAACTTCAGAGCAATGTTTATGGCTCCTAATTAACCATGTTAGTCATTTGATTGAATAATCACTTTGGAAATGTTTCTACAATTTGATTAGAGTCTGACCCACTCTGATAGTCATAAATTAACTGATAGCACTTTAGAATAACAAGACTTTAGTTACTTTATGAGGAATAGACTCTTCTCTGCTATATTTTTCAGTCCTCAATGGAGTATTTAATATTAGGGTTCGGTTGCATTTAAACAATGTTGGTACAAGCAAGACTTGTCTATAAAAAATAGTCTCCAGATGTTAATTATAATTGACTTTGGCGCACAAGAGATATTACCAAGGTTGGCTAAAAACACAACTGTATCGATAGATACATGCATAGCTCCCTTTGCTGTCAGATCATTTTGCAAGAGCCAGCATCATGAGTTGCAAATAGGTTTTTCTGCCAATATTAGTGAATTTTACTTAAAATAGACAATAACATCTGTTTCAATTCTCAAGCTTCCTCCTTTTACATAGATGCTTTTTCCATTCTCTTACAATCTAATCTGTTTGGTAACCCGAGTGATTCTTTGCTTGTGAGCCACTGCTTGCAGCTTTGACTTCTGGTGTACAAAATTACACTTGACCTGTCTGAACATTGAATCACCGATTCCTGTGATTACTCAGAATAGTTGTAAAAGATGCTTGAAATACTAGAGCCTAAGAAGACAAGTACTGAATGCGTGATAGGGAAAACAAATAATAAAGGAGGGACGGGGCTTTCAGACAGTTAGAGGAAACTTATTACTATCCTGTGCTGTGCTTGCTGTGGGAATTCAGTGTAAAACCTCATTTTCTTATCCTGCCAAGCCCTTGATACTCATCACCAGTCAGTGAACAGTGAAATTTAGAATTGCGTTCTGAAAAGAGTTTGTAGACCATGTTAGAAGAATAATGTCCGTCTTTCCTGACCTCTGTTTGCATCTCTTCCAGAGTCATGTGTTATAAGATTGCATGGCTTAGGGTAGGAGTTTATCACAAGATCAAGTAGACTCTCTTAAGCAAGACTTTTGGTATTCAATAGGCAGGTTAAAAAAATGGACTAGAAGGGCAACCATTTGTGGTCCGGTTTTGTTTGCATGGGGTATAAGTAGGGATAGAGTCAGGTGAGGGGAAAATACAAAGATGGGTGTCTGCACAGAGCATACCATTTTAATTAGTATTGTTTGGTTTTCTCATTCTTCTTTCTTGCTTAACGACACATTGGCAACATAGACAGTAGAAATGATAAACTCTATATGCATTTGTATTGCCTTAAAAATGCACAATGCTGTAAAGAATGGTAATCAATACCACTGAATTCCTTAAATGTGTTTGAAAGCGTCTTAACAGTTAGAGAAAATGCCTTTAAACTTTCAGCCCTTGGAACTCAGGCTCAGAAGCCTGGCATTCCCTGTGGTAATTATGCCATATTTTGTGGTTTATTAGTCTCTGCTATGATTGGCGAGCTATTGATTTCAAAATCACTGCTATGTCAGTTTGGTTACCAAAAGACCTAGATGCGTAAGTGTGGGGTTTAAAAAATTAATTCTGACTTGTGTATTTTGGTCTGTAATCACACTGAAGTGTGATTGTCATGGGAGTTGACCTTTAACAAGGTTAATGATGATAAAAATTTGAGTTCAAGTGCCTGTGTTAGACAAGATCAATGTTCCACACATTATGGTTTTCTTTTTTGCCATGCTTTGCTCTGAAATGCTAACTATGTGTTGACAGGTTCCCCCTCGCTGTGACTTATGTCCCTTTCTGTTACTCTTCTATCTGTAGCCTGTCTCATTGATAACCTGCACACTTTCAATTCCAGACAGTCTTTTGACTAGCGTTGTCTTCTTCTCCTTTCAGAAGTGCCTAGCTGCCATTCCATTTACATGAGGCAAGAAGGCTTCCTGGCTCACCCAAACAGAACAGAAGTTAAGTTTTCTATTTTTTAATGTCACTTTTGTCCAAGAAAAACTTTGGGGATTTTTTTTAGTGGAGAAATTTGAAGATCACACTATTAATTATTGTATTGTACTGCTCGGAAAACTTGATCCTCTGCTTCCCCCTGCTCTATCCCTGGGTTTTTGATGTGCAAAACCATTGCAACCTGTACTAGTACCAAAGGTTAGATAGGATACAAGCAGCTGAAATGTGGAGTTGCTCACTATTCTTTCCAGTGGCACTAGCTATTGAATGGGCACTTCTCATAAATTTGTCCCCTGAGCCCATCCTGGTAAAATGCTGCTCCTCAGTCTATTGGTTTGACAATCTCAGTCACCTGTTAAAGAATCTAGCTAACACGTTAAAATTTGGAGTGCTGTTTTAAAAATCTCTTTGGGTTCTCTTTGGGCCCGATCCTGCACCCATTTGAAAGTGGCAGACCTCTGACTTCAGTAGATGCAGCGTTGGGGCCTTTGTCAAAATGAAGTTTGTTAGTGCACAGTAAACGCATTTTATACATTTAATGAAAGAAGTCCAGAACTAGAAGAAATTACCTGTAAAAGACCAATATTTTGCTTCCCAGTCTTCTGCTTTAACACATATTTTAAGACAGTATATAATGTGTTTTCTCCCTTCATTACTCATACATCTAGCAAATAAACTCTTCTTTTCAATTTACAGGTTGTATGTATGAAAAGGGACCTAGGCAGTTTTATGATGACACTTGTGTTGTTCCAGAGAAATTTGATGGTATGTATTCCATATTTCTGTTTATTTTTTTCCTGGTGTGGGGAGTTGGAAAGGGAGTTGTTGATCAAAAAGATCAGTAACATTCCAATTTAAGATTTCTTAACACACCATTTGCAGTGCACCCAACCAAAGCTGACCTTTGCCTCTTGAAATCAAAGTCTCCTTTTCAATAGGATGTCAGTCTATTTTTGCTAGTGAGAGATTCTGTATCCACAGATATGTTAAAGGAACACAGTTCTGGCTGGGCTGAGAAGTAATAGGAGGATTTCCATTGCACTGATGATCACATACAGCTTGTTATTAGAGATTTATTGAAAGCTGATCCTGTAATTAACAAAGCAGAACAGAAAGCAGCTCCTCTGGATTTACTGATGACTAATGCAGCCTGTTGTGTCTCATTGTCCATGAAGAATTGAATTATTGAACATAAGTGCAACAGAGCAATTCGGGGTTTGATGTACTTTTTTTCTTTTTTTGTCTAGAGAGATGTCTATATTAAACATTGTGCTACTTGGTCATTGTTGAAAGGGGTTTGTACCAAAAGAATTACCTTTTCATAGCCCTAGCCACTATAACAAACAATTTCCAAAGATGAGTAATGGGGTCATGTCAGATAAAATAGCCCGAAGTCATCTCCGTATATGGATTTCCTGGTGCAACTCTGATTTACTATAGTTCTGTACCATTGTAACCAAAGGCATAATTAGGCCCAGTATGTGATAGTCTGCAACTTCAGGTAAGTGATTTGCAGACTGAACAGCTAATTGGTTTACAGGAGAACCTCAGAGTTATGAACTGACCAGTCAACCACACACCTCATTTGGAACCAGAAGTACGCCATCAGGGACCAAAAAAATAAATAAAAATACAGTAGGGTACTGTGTTAAACATAACGTACTAAAAAAATAAAGGGGAAACAACATTTTTCTTCTTCATAGTCAAGTTTCAAAGCTTTATTAAGTCCATGTTCAGTTGTAATCTTTTGACAGACCAACCGTAACGTTTTGTTCAGAGTTACGAACATTTCAGAGTTACGAACAACCTCCATTCCCGAGGTGTTCATAACTCTGAGGTTCTACTGTAGTTGCTGCTTTGGCTTAGTCTCTGTACATCCACCTTTGCTTGTTTAACTGTATTGAGTGAATGTCCTTAGAATCATAGAATATCAGGGTTGGAAGGGACCTTAGGAGATCATCTAGTCCAACCCCCTGCTCAAAGCAGGACCAATCCCCAATTTTTGCCCCATATCCCCAAATGGCCCCCTCAAGGATTGAACTCACAACCCTGGGTTTAGCAGGCCAATGCTCAAACCACTGAGCTATCCCTCCCCCTCCCCTTCTGATAAGTTGACTGTGAAAGGCTCTCTGAACATTGCTTAACGGAGTTTGGAGAGCTCAGATTTTTCCCTAGGGCTTTTGTGAGCATTATCAAACCTTTGCATGTCCAACACACTGGTTGCATCTGCTAATGAATGGGAGGGCTCAAATTAAAATCAACCCGGAGAATTACATGCCTTTGAAACTGAGGTGCCACCAGCATATCAGAGCTGAAGTGGAATAGCAAGAAGCAAATGGAGGATTCTGAATGCTATTAGACCTAAGCTCTGATGATTGCTAAATCTAACACTGTATTGTCATGGGGTTGACGCTTTCAGAAGGAATGGTTTTACTCACAGTCACCCTTGTACTGTGGGTGATGGAACATATGCTAATTGTGTTTTTATTTAGCACATCAACTCAGATCTTTATTTCTAAACAAGAAACATTATTTGTGTGGTCCTACTTCCATGGGCACCGGTGACACATTCCTATTTACACCACTGGGAGCAGGATTGGGCCTTCTGTTTCTTTACTTCATAAAGTTAAAATTATCTGTAGGAACAATATCGATCTATTTCATTCCTGAACAGCTGCACATTTTATTTTAAAAAAATAAGAATCAAAAGGTGGGGCAAATTGCTTCAAAAAATAAATCTTTGGCAATACATATGCTCTTCCAAGGGAAACAGCTGACTTGAAGTGGACAGTGCAGTGCTCTTCACAAGATCAGGCTCAGGTATAATAAGAGTCTGTGTGTCTTTACATACTTCTAATGTGGTGGGTGCAGAAAAACGAGCGCAATCGCCCATCGTTCTAAAAATGTTATTGACTCTTCATTGTATGTGACCTATAGGGTAAAAGTGGGATATATCCAGCAATGTACCTAAAGTTTGGGGGCTAGATTCTCTGCTGTTTCTGTTGAAATCAATAGATCTCTCTCTGCCAGCTTACACTAACTAAGAATCGAGTGCTCAGTAATACTGCACTTGCTGTTTACATGTTACTCAACTAGAGTTGGAAGAAAAATCTTGTCCTTGAAAAATAAGTGGTTGCAGGATCAGGATTTAACACAAATCAAAGAGCCAGGTGTTGTTTAATTTGTTTTTGCCAACTATTTCCTTAGTTTTCTTTCCTTTTTATAAAAGGGTGTATTCTATTTGTAATGCCATTATTCTTTTGACTGCATTGAGGCCTTCTATAATGGGAATGAGGCTATCCTTACGCTTTTGGTTAATATAAAATCCTGACTTCCATCACCAGCCAGAAAAGGTGGGTGAGGTAATATCCTTTATTGGACCAACTTCTGTTGCGGACGGAAACAAACTTTTGAGTTACACAGAGCTCTTCTTGAGGTCTGAGAAAGGTGCTAAGGGCATGGCTACATTGGAAACATCAAAGCACTGTCGCGGGAACGCTCCCGCTGCAGCGCTTTGAAGGACGAGTGTGGTTGCGCGCAAGCGCTGGGAGAGCTCCTGGTAATCCACCTCCACGAGGGGATTAGCTCCGAGCGCTGAGAGCGCGGCTCCCCGCGCTCGGAGCCTGTCCACACTAGCGCTTTAAAGCGCTCAGACTTGCTGCGCTCAGGGGGGTGATTCCCCCCACCCCCACGAGCCAGCAAGTTAGAGTGCTATAAAATGTAAGTGTAGACAAGCCCTTAGAATGTCACAGCTAAATACAAGATCAGACAGATAGTTTGGCATAAGTAGTTAGCCCCTATTCTAAGGAACCATTCAACATGAAGTGGCCCATTAATGTCATAGAACAAAAAGGGGAATTAATGGGTTACAGATTGTTGTAATAAACCATAAATCCAGTGTCCTAAATGTTCCCTTAGAATATGTGCTAACTACTTATGCTAAACTGTTCCATCTTGTATTTAGCTGTGACACCTTTAGTACCTTTCCCAGACCTGAAGAGCTAGCTCTGTGTAACTCGAGAGCTTGTCTCTGTCACCAACAGAAGCTGGTCCAATTACTTCACCCACCTTGTCTCTCTAATATCCTGGGACAGACACGGCTACAACACTGCTGCATACAGCACTAGCCAGGTCAGGCTGCTTGGCAAAAGTTGCTGTTCTGGTGATGAAGTGGGGAATAGAGTTTTACCAGTAGACCGAGGATTGCTGTCATCATTAGCAGAAACAAAATCTCTGTTCTAGCCCCAGACCGTTTAGCTATTGTTGTTTCCAGGAGCAGTTCAGTAGAAATACAATTTAAAAACAAGCAAACACATGGTATGGATGTAACAGTGTTTCATTAGCAATTTGTGCAGAGCAGTTAGCAGAATGTTTATTTGATAGATTTCCCTGGGTCTGAAATTTAAGCAGAAATAACTTACTGCTTTTCAAGGGGAAATGCTAATCTCATATGTAGGTATGAGTAAATATAAAGCGTGCTAAAGATGAACCATCTTATATGCAAGTCCAATATGCCACAGAGGAACTCACATATCTGCAGGATTTGCATGCCTATACATAAAGCCAATGCTGTTTAAGTCCAAGTCAAATGCTCTGTCAAATTTCCCTTAGAAGTATTTGCATGCAAAAGAAGTTTTAGTCAATGGGGGTTTGCAGCTATATGAAGCATACATTACATTTTCAAATGGGGGTTGTGCAAAGTATTGTATACAAATGAAATTCTTCAGGCATCAGAGTTGTTTATAAAAACAGTTCGTGCTCTTTCAGATATAGGGTATTGCAAAATGTTGTTTGTAAGTGAGATTTGCATATATCTGAGTTAGGTGAAAAACAACAAAGACTGACATGAAGCGTGACTGAATTTAGGTACTCGACTTTTTTGCCTTAATTTGCTAGTAAATTACACTGTATGAGTGTATTATATATAATCAGCAAGAAGAAGGGAAGGTAGTATATGCAGACTTGTAAGGTGATAAGAATTTTGTGTGTGTACAGTTTTATGAACTGTACTGGTTGGTTTGGCATTTCATCTAACAAACTGATCACTGATGAATATTTGACATTATTTTGTGTGTGTGTAGGTGACATCAAACAAGAGCCAGGGATGTACCGTGAGGGACCCACATATCAGCGGCGGGGCTCACTTCAGCTCTGGCAGTTTTTGGTAGCCCTTCTTGATGACCCATCAAACTCTCACTTCATTGCTTGGACTGGCCGAGGCATGGAATTCAAACTGATTGAGCCAGAAGAGGTGGGTGTGGAAGTTTACTGTTTGAAGGAGAACCCATCTCAAAATGTGATTTATGCATCCTACAAATTAATTATATTTCTTTTCTGGAGAGATGCATTCCTCTCCTTCTGAAACTTTACTTAGGGAATATAGAGAGGACAGGTACTGTGCATGCCGGTGCACGTATAGAATAGGTGCACAATATTTTAAGTGTCTTGATTCAATGAATCATGCACAGACAATCACTAAAACAAATGGAAGCTTAGGTGCCATATTTCAAAATACTCAGCACTCACAGTTGGAGGCCAGAAGGTAACTATAAAGGGCTTGGGCCTTAGCATGGGAGGGCCAAAGTCTATGGCTAGAATTTTCAAAGAAGCTTAAGGGAGATGGGCACCAAACTTACAATCAATTTCAGCAAGAGTTAGCCGCCTTTGAAAATCTTCACCCATGTGCCGCCAGCTCAGGCTCCAATCCTGCAAACGCTTCTTAACATGCATTGTTCCATTGAAATCAGGATTGGTCAGGGATATAACATTACTCACATGCATACATATTTGCTGAATGAGGGCTTAAATCACATGTGGAACAAAAGGAACAGGAATAATTAATAGGCTAATTTATAAAGAAACTTTCTTTTCACTAGCTACATATGAACCATCCTACATCTTCCCTGCCCTCAAAACAGAAAATCTGGTTGTGCGAGTTCAGTAAAATATTTATGCTGATATTTTGATCAGTGCAATCACAAAGTGATGTGATTGGTTTAATACTACGTATGGGGATGAGGCATGGAGGTGGGTGGGGATTAGAATGAACATTCTGTTTTAGGACTAACTCCCAGCTGCAGCTAAGAAGCACACGGCACAGCTCAGGACACACACACACACACACACACACACAGAGCCAGGCATAAGGTAAGATGGGTTTCATTTGGCCCTAAATTATACCAGCTTCCCACAGCTCCAGAAGGAGGTTAGAGCAGGTTGCAGCTATGTCCCCCATCCTCCAGATATGCCCCTACAGTAGCAGTAAGGAGGGGTTTTCTTAGGAGCTTCTATGCTGGCTCTGCTCCATTCAAGTGTCCCTCTACACTGGGATGATCGTCACACTCAACTGCCAACAGATTCTAGCTCCAGTTTATCTGGTCATTGAAAGTGACTGTGTTGCATCACAGAAATTGGCCCTTTTAACTGTCAGTTGATTTGATACCGGAAGTTTGCAAGTCCTACAGCACACTACGTGTGTGCGCTGGTGTTAAGAACGTTAGATGACCATTCATTTCTATTTCTTTTGTGGCCTGATCCAAAACCCACTGAAGTCAATAGAAAGACTCCCTTTGATTTCATAGGATATCATAACAGGCCCCTGAAATGTATTTTCATCAACGTCCTTTAGCGTTCACAAGCTCCTGCTGCTTATGCCTCATGTGGAGTAACATTCCAGTAGGTAATTGTGATTTCACAAACAGTGGATTATGACTTCAGGTGGAGAATGAGGAACAAAAAGCCTGCTTTCATGGAAGTACATCTGGTAATAAAACGAGAGGCACAAAAACACACAAAAAATAAAGATGACAGCAGCAGGCATGTCGCTCTCCATAGAATTGCTTTCATAGTTTTCCACGAGTTGTCTGCAATTAATCTAAAAATAAACAAACAGGCACGTTTCTAAGGTGTGGTCTCTGCTGCCTATGTTTGATGTCCAGTCTTTTTCGCCACACTGGTTATCCAACCAGCTCTAGTAGCAGAATAGGATTTTTTAGTTTCTCTGCCTTTTTCACCTATAGTAGCATGTATATGGGGAAAGGTGGTTTTCTTTTACCTTGCACCTTCTAGTAGCCTCACTACTGTGGCTGTTACAGCTGCAATCTGTATGACTTCCTGAACTGAAGTAGAAAGGTTTTGTGCGATTCACAGTGCTCCAGTAACAAAAATGATACAGGAAAAGCAGGAAGCTCATCTACAAAGTAGCATGAAAGAAGAGTTTTCTCCTTGTCTTTGGGAGGCTCAGTCTACCCACTCTTTAAATGTGTTTATCTTTATTTCTTTTCATTTTTATTTTATTTTTTTAATTAAGCCACCATATTGACAAATAAAGAGGCCGGTTGTCATGTTATAGTAAAAAAATTGCATGCGTGGTTTAAAAATCATGCTAGGACAGGAAATTCAGATATCACACCAACCATTTCTCCTTTATTTATGCTTCCCACCTGCAGGGGTTGTTTTTGTATTAAAGAAATAATCTGATGCTAAGGTCTGCTTGTTAAATGCACTTAACAGATCACTGCTAATCCATTTCTGTGGCAGGTGGCTCGTCGCTGGGGGATTCAGAAAAATAGACCAGCTATGAACTATGATAAACTTAGCCGTTCACTTCGCTATTATTATGAGAAGGGAATCATGCAAAAGGTGAGCAGCTAATGCAGCATTAAATTTCACTGAAATGTTGCACGTTAATCCATAAATTATGCTGTAAGAAGGAACACTGGTAATTGCATTGCTTAAGCAGGTTTTTCACTCTTTTGGACATTTGCTGAGGTTTTGTATTTTACATGCTACATATCTGTGTGTGTGTGTGTGTGTGTGTGTACACATATAATTATTACACTGTGTTAATGTGTCATTGTGTGTACATATGTTTTTTGATCATTCACATTGAGCTGATCATAATGCAAAGACAAAAACTAGCATGCAAAAAATAGGTGAATTTTTGCCTATCCACTATCCACAGTGGTTTCTGTATTTTGCCTCTCTCAGGTCCCAACTGCCTGTGGGACCTGAGAGAGGCAAAGTACGGAATCCACTGTGGATAGTGCTTTGCAGATCTAAATTACCTGTCCAGCAAATAGATACTTTGGTAACTGCAAAATAGAAGACTCATCGATAGTTACAATATTATTGGTTTGGTATCACAGTGATAGTGATTTTTAATGGATTCTGGAATGTAATATAAAAACCATACTGACAAACACTTAATATTTAAAATAACTGATATGCAATAGTGTGGTCCCAGTGACGAACCACTCCCATATTCCTGTGGGCTTGATTGTATTTGAAGTTGTTGTGTGCATTCAGCTCAGAAGTCAATAGGAGTTCCCTGCTTGCAGCAGCTGCCGAATCAGGCTCCTTGATGTTACCAGAGATCCTAATTATCTCCTTGCATTACTTGCTTCCTTATCTATTATTCACATTAACTTTGTGAATCCACACAGCTAACAAGTTTAAACCTGGAATTGGTACTGTTGCAATCCAGTGATCTGAGCGTGCTTTTACAACTATAAAGTACACCACTTGTGTTATTTATAGTTATTGTGTTATCACAAGTTAGTGTGTTATCACAATATAGTTATTGTGTTATCACAAGCATTAAGCTTGTGAGCTCAAGCTTTCCAAAGTTGGAAATTTTCAAAGTCAGGAACTGATTCTGCAAAGTACTACGGTTCAGGATTTTAAAGGTGTTTAGGTGCATAAATATAAGGGTAGGCACTTTGGCCTAGATCTTCAGATATGTTTAGATATCTAACTTCCATTGATTCCAATGACAGTTTGGTGCCTAAGTAACTGAGGATAGTACATAGGCATCTTTAAAAATCCCACTAGGTGAGTCTCTCTATATTTAGGTGCCTAAATACCTTCAAATTACTGGCCATAAGTGCTTCTTGGGAAGTGTCGAGAGCCCTCAGCTTCCAATTAATTCAATTCAGCACCTCACAGGAGGTGCTCAGCCCCTGCTTCTCCAGAGTGGGCCCATACGCTGCTGCAGCAGTGTTAACTCACCTGCATTGCACATCCTGTCTGGTTCACAGTATCCATTAATAACCACGGCTAACTTTCATATTTTACAAGCAAAGATGAATAGGACACTTTACTTAGCCATGTTGCGCAGAAGAGAACATAATTGAACAAACGTCACTTTTGGAATTTCCAGACTTCTGACCCTTTGAGCTCACTCCATTAATTTGTGCTAGCTTTTAGCATTTACTTTTCTAGGTGTTTCCGGGGGGGGGGGGGGGGGGGGGGGGGGGGGTTCGGGGAAAGGGAAGATAAGGCAGTTGGCCCAAACAATTTATAAACTTGCTTTCCCAGCAGAGCTTGTATAGTCCTACTTAGACTGTGCACTTTAATAGCCTGGCCAGTGTAGCATATTCGTTTCTTCCTCGTCTGCTATTGGTCCACTTAGCACAGTTTACAAGCCCTTCCGGCAACTAGCTAGCTAGCCACTTACCTAACTGCACATATGTGCATTGTGCTTTTAAGGTGGTGCCTTGGGCAGCCCTCACTGGAAATGCCAAGGTCAGGGCAGGTTGCAAAAGGCAGAGCAGATACTCCCAAGATGGGTGGGTAGCACTGAAGTTAAACTCCCCAGCCAGTCATAAACTGTGCTTCTCATCCCCTACACTGGTTATCAAGAAGCAAGGAAAGAAATCACACAACCTCCTTATTGCATTCTGTTCTCTGGCTCCCAGTCAGCACCTAGGTCCTATACAGTGAGAAGTTATTTCAAAAACTCTGTTCACTATACAAAATGTTCTTCTGAACCCTAAGGTTAAGCCTCGTTACCCGGTCAGTATAAGTTTGGATCTTACCCAAAATAAAAAGTGTCTAAAACGAAAGGTTTATTATAAAGAAACAAGAAAGAAAAAGAAGAGCGATGTTAAATGGTAAAGCAGTCATATACATGCAAAGACTCCAAACTCCATATATCAAGTTCCAAGCAGTATTGGTGAGTTTGCTGGCTTGAAAGTCCCTCTGGAATACACCCACAGCTTGGAGGGATCATTCAGTCCTTTGTTCAGAGCTTCAGTTTGTAGCAAAGTTCCTCCAGAGGTAAGAAGCAGGATTTAAGACAAAAAAAGATGCAGTTGCCCTTTATAATCTTTTGCCATGTGGCCTGTGTTTCCTTTGTTTCAAACACAAGCTGCCCAGCACATGGCTTGAAAGCCTTGGAGTTCTGTCCATAGGCATGCCCCTGCATGCCTTGTTGAGTCATATAAGGTGTATCTATCTGGCTTATCTCAATGGGTCAGTTGCATAGCTGATGGTCCTTACTGGGCCATCTAGCAGGCTAGGCAGTGCTGCTGCCAAACTATCTGGGGGTGTCACCCAGAAGCATAGCACAAGTTTTGAAATACAGACATACATACATATTTATAACCCAGAATATAAAGGTGATACAAACACACAAATGAGATTATCATATCTGGCAAATTACAACATTTTTGCAGATATCTTACATGGAATATCTGGCATAACTCCTTGCAATTTTTCAATATTGGTATTCATAATATCCTAAAGTGTCCCCCAGATTCCATACAGGAATGCCTCCACTAGAGTTTTTTGGACAGTACTTAACAAGTTTGTAAAGGCTGGATGCTTGTTTGTTCTAGAGTAAAAATATTTGTAATTTACCCTGGAAATTACCCCAGAAAATCAACTAATTTGAGGTAAAACCAGTGAAGATGAGCCCTAAGTTGTAGTGGGTACTTGCAGACTTAAGACAATGTTCTGTTTTCCATGCTCAATATGCATCTTTGTTAAATTAAAACTGCTTGTTCCAAACCAAGCAAAGACGGGTGTAATGAGGATTATGTTTCCGTTCACTTTCAAAAACATTACATTTTTAAAGGGAAATATATATTTTAAATTCTAAAGGATTTTTTAAATAGTACACTGTAAATTTGATAGGGATTGAGGTAAGCCCACTTTTCAAGTAAGATGTTAAATCTAGCACATTTTTGCCCATATTTGATTGCTATGCAGATAGAAGTCAGAGGCCCCCAACGCTTTTTGGAAAAGAGTAAGGGATAAGGCCAACAGTCTTTCACTCAGTAAACAAATGTCTTTCTTAGCCTTTGCAGGAGCTACTGCTTAATACATGAAGGCATCCTTGTTTCGTGCAGTCCCTGCACTACCAACATGTGCTGTGACTCAATACATTACAAATGATGTATATTTCAGATAACTTGAGTATGACTTGGCTTATATCAAGCTAAATTCAGTTCTGTTCTATCATGGATTATTTATATTTTAGTTGACACAACACGGTGCGTAACTTTGTGGTTTTATTGTACTACGGTGGTAAAAAGCTGTTTTCTTTCCCCAGAAAGAACATTGTTGGCCATTGTTTAAGTACAGAAAGTGATCACAAGTGATAGGCTTTACAAATAGAATCTTTTAATTCACTCCCCACCCCACCCCCAAAGGAAATCAGGGTTGTGCTGTGCCCTGAAGCCCAAAGTGTTTTATGTAGCCTGCTTTTGCACAACTCCCACTAGTCGCAATGGGACCAGGATTTCACTCCTAATATTGGTGCCCGAGAACTCCCATGGCACATTATTTCATGGCCCAGTGAAAGCATGTTCCTCAGACATCTGTAACTACAAGTTGTTTAAGTGCTAAAACTTACACTATTCTTTTTTCTTTCCTTCTCCTTTTTAACCTTGTGTTAAGGTTGCCGGAGAGAGATATGTCTACAAGTTCGTTTGTGATCCCGAAGCGCTTTTTTCCATGGCCTTTCCAGACAACCAGCGCCCCCTGCTGAAGACGGACATGGAGCGGCACATCAACGAGGAGGATACCGTGCCACTGTCCCACTTTGACGAGAGCATGGTCTACATGCAGGAGGGCGGCTGCTGTAACACCCACCCCTATAACGAAGGCTATGTGTATTAATTGCAATGACAGAAAAGGGGGCATCCTCCCCTGTGCTTCTCCTCTATCACAAGATCCAGAGGAGAGCAGAATCCACTTCAGTTTGTTTTTTAAATAGTACACTAAAAGGGGCTTTTCCTGTTGCATTACTCCTATGTTCTGCCATGGACAGCGCACTTTATTTGAAAGGAGAGGGTTGGAATCTAAACATTAATTCTGTGCAACAGGAGGAAAAGGGTGGGTTTACTTTTTACTTAAGTTTGGGAAGGGAACATGCAGGTTTTAAGTACAATGAAGCTATATCGTCGGTTTTGTTTCATATTGGCATAAGATATTGTACATTTTCTCTGGGTATCCATAGTACAGTTAATTCTTATTGTGTAAATTAACTGTTTGGATATTATTATCAGAGTAACATGCTTTGGGCATTTGTCTCTGGTCATTCCTAACTGTCTTTCTGCAGTTATAAAGAGGATCAAAGCATAGCTTGCAGGATTTAATGTAGAAGCTAGACATGACAGACTGTCCATCTTTCACTTATACATTCAAACATCTTTTTGTCATTCTGTTTGCATTTTATATTTTGGTTTTCCCTGCCTTACAGAAGACGCCCATTTACGTGGATGTTAGGCAGAGTACGCACCATTACTGGTGTCCAAGGAGCACAATTCCTGACTTCAAACTGCGAGTTGCAAACTTACAGCATAGCATGTTGATCTAGAGCAGGGGTCTCAAACTCAAATTACCACGAGGGCCGCATGAGGACTAGTGCATTGGCCCGAGGGCCGCATCACTGACCCCGCCCCCTCGCTGCTCCGGTGCCGCCCCCCACTCCACCCCTTCCATTAGGCCCTGCCCCTTCTCTGCCTCCTCCTCTGTGTGCACAGCTTTCCGCTCCTCCCTTCTCCCCACCCCCCCACAAACCACAAAGCTCTTCCCATGCGGCCCGCGGAGCTCTCCGCACCCCCCCCATTTTTTTTTAAATTTTAATTTTTTTTAACCCCCAGTTGTTCTGGCGGCGGGAACTGCCTGGGGGTTAAAAAAAAAATTACAAAACATTTTTTTCTTTAAAAAAATAATGGGGGAGGGCAGGGAGCCCGGCGGGCCTCAGGGAAGAGCTCCGCGGGCCGCCTGCGACCCGCTTGCCACGTGTTTGAGACCCCTGATCTAATGCCACTTTGCTATGCAAATACATCCCATCCTATTATTTTCGACCTTTCAAAGTCCAGTTGAGAGTGGTAATTACATATGGTGGGCTTTTCTCATTATTATGTCAGCGTTAAATGCAGGATCATGATCAGGGGAAAAACATTTTCTTTCCTTCCATTTCCTTTGCAACATAAATAAGTTATTTAATCAATAGGAATTAACTGTACTAAGTCACATATCTAATTATGCTGTTTAGACACAGCAAGCACTCCTTGAGAAAAATATCCAATACACTAAATAGGTACTTTAGTAATTTTTAGACACGGTACCCATTAATATGCATTTAAACCTTTTACTGCTGTGTTATGTTGATAACATATATAAATACTAGATAACGCTAATGCTTCTGCTGCTGTCTTTTTCTGTAATATTCTCTTTGATGCTGAATTTACTATGACCATTTATAAGCAATGCTGTAACTACAAATAGCATTTCAGGACAAAATAGATGACTTGAACCATTTATTGCTTAGAAAATAGCTTACGCCATAGCTGTGCTATAAGCAGCTTTTATGCGCATCGACAAATGAATAGTAAGCTTCAGCTTGCTAAGGGAAGCTCTGCGGAACCTTTTGTAACTTTCGGTGGAATGGAGACTTATGCGAACTGTCAAAGAACACAATGAAGTCGCTGTATGACGTTGTAGTGCTGGCACTGATGTTATCAACCAACTTGTTTTGGACACTAAATGTAAATGTGATCAGATATGTTTGGAAAACAATTTAAAGTTTTGAGGTTTGTTTGTTTTTGTTTTGTTTTAAATCATTTTATTTTTGAGAGGGGGTATTCTTGAAAAAGGAAGACACATTATTCTACATGTAAAACAAAAAGAAAAAAAAGAAGTGTTAAATATTTATGAGCACCTTTTCTGAAATGTAATGTTTCCGAGTTTGAAGAGGGTAAAAAAATGGGATTTGAACAGCCCAGTGAAATTTAAAAAGCTGTTACTTCGCAGGAGTGCCTCACTTTCCAGTTCTGTAACAAATCTAGGGGAGGAAGGAAAGATGAACTCATAAATATAAAACAACAATCATTGTAATTGTAATAGATGTGATTTCAAAGACATCCCTTGGTGGTGGCTTAATTTTCCACTCAATGTCAATCAAGAAACCAGTAAACTATAAATGATTTCTTATGCAATTCATTCAAAATTAAAAAGCAGTGACTATTAGAGACCAAAGGTGCAGAAGAACTCTCTGGGCATGCATCTAATTCACCTAAATCCCATAGGGCAACATATTTTATGGGTGTAGATATGCCTTAATATGCCATCTTGTTTTGTCAATAATTTATAGGTCTCAATGGCACTTAAAATGTCAGTGATCAACCCCAAATCAAAGCAAGACCACTGAAGCTGCAACTGTTTCCCCAAGAAGGGGAAAAGTCAGAACCTTGAACATTGTGGCTTCCGCTGAAATAAGGTTCGAAGGAAACACATTTTGATTAAAAATCCTTTGATCCGTTTTGATTCCATTAATGTCATTGTGGAGCACTTCCTGTCTGGAGCAGGGCTTTGGTGGGAGGGGGTGGGTAAAAAAAAAAAAGAGAACATTGCATCAAATGTGTAATATTTAAAGAGAATATATATGTATGTATATGTATGTGTGTATATATATATATATATATATATATATATATATATATATATATACGTTGTATGGTAGTGACTCACTGAACAAAACAAGCAATCAGCCCAACATTACGTGATCTCCCAGCAAAAGAAGAAAGGCTTTCATTGAACTGATTAACCCTTTTGAAATTGTACCTAAAAGGCTTATTTAAAGTTCTGGTTTTATTCCGTTTTTTTTTTGTTTTGTTTTCAGGTAGATTAATAAATCTGGCAGCTGATTTCTGCAAGATTCTTGTGTATTTTAATTGGAGAGGAGCTTATTGCAATGTGGTATAAAGTTCTCCTTTTGGAAGAAAGGAACTGACAGGTCTGTTTCAGTGGTTAGCATTGCTTCTCACAAAAGGTTAAAGGAAAAAAAGGCGATCAGGCGGTGTGTAGGTGATTATATCATGAAATTTAACCAATATTTATGATGCCAAAGCAAGTATATTTGGCAGAGGGGTG
This sequence comes from Chelydra serpentina, assembly GCA_037349315.1. NCBI lineage: Eukaryota > Metazoa > Chordata > Testudines > Chelydridae > Chelydra > Chelydra serpentina. The sequence goes on from JBAIAC010000048.1 coordinate 28,725,662, forward strand.
GGGAAATGCCTGACTGCACTTGGGTCAAGTCCATCCTTAAAGAACAGCTGCAGCGAGTAAAGTGCATCTTTTTTGCTTGTTTGTTTTTTTTAATAGCGGACAACACCTCGGCACGTGCAAAAGATGAACCACTCTAAGGAAGACACAGGCAAGTCTTTGGCTTGTTAATGGCTCTACGTGTGGACTCTCACTTCTCATGAAGGATGTTAGGCCAGGTTCTTCATGTAAGTGCAACCATTGCTCACTAGTCCTACTTAACACTTTCAGGGAGTACTGTGCACGTTTCCAAATGTGCTTCTCCGAAAGGGGATGATGAGGTTTCATTACTGCAGCACTTTAAAAATATACGGTATTAGACGTGCCAAATATAATTTATTATTTTTATCTTCAAAGTGCTGCACACACCCACCAGTCCTTGCCAGTGCCTCTGAGTTGGGTAGCTAAAAAGAATTGTTATTCTCCTGTCTTACTGCATGAGCTGGGGCCATTTCACTTCTCTAGTAAATGGAATGCCCCATTCCTTGCTGTGGAAAGAAGAATTATGTAACAACTTGTTACAAGAAATTCCTGTAATAAGCCTCCAAGGTACGCTCCCATTGAGCCATCCCCTGCATTCAGCTGACCACAGTGGAGTTGCCAAAGAGGGCATACGTAGGCTGCAAGGGGCAGGTGTCCACCTCAGACCAATGCTGTACGGCTACCCTCAAAAAAACACTAGCTCATCTCTTAGGGTACGTCTATACTTACGCGTCCGGTCGGAGGCGCAGAATCGATGTTCTGGGTTCGATTTATCGCGTCTTGTCTAGACGCGATAAATCGAACCAGGAAGTGCTCCACCGTTGACGCTGGTAATCCAGCTCGACGAACGGAGTAGGCGGAGTCGACGGAGGAGCCTGCGCGCCGCGTGTGGACCCCGGGTAAGTGCTTTTTCATTCGAACTAAGATAGTTCGACTTCAGCTACGTTATTCACGTAGCTGAAGTTGCGTATCTTAGTTCGAATTATGGGGTTAGTGTAGACCAGCCCTTACTGTGAGAACCTACTTCATACTAATGCTGTTACAGGCAGTATTATCTTCTGATACTCAGCCCTGTTGCGGGGAGTCAGAAACATGCAGTCAACACCATTGATAGCAGAGGAATGGAGTCTGCCAAATGCTAGGAGGAAGCTAACTGAGAGATACAGTGGTGGTACTTCAGAGCATCTGGGCTTGCATTTGTTTCTCCTGGTGATTCACAGTCACTTCTTTGCTTTCCGTGGTCGTTCCATAGGCCGTACCCTTTGCCAGTCGAGACCACACTCAGACTTGCCTTACACTGAAGAGAAGGTGGCAGAACAGCATGACACCTGGGCCACAGATATTTCAAAGTCCTCCCCTCTGGACCTAATGAATATGATTACTATGCAATCTGCACTATATGCTATGCCACTGAAAGTATTACTTGGGGAAAGAATGCCAGAAGCAGAGAGTTGAGGGGTTTCTGTCATTAATTCTTCTGACAATGCTCCATTTGTCTATTCAAATCTTGTTAAGGTAGTTCTTCATTCGCCCATGATTTCTCACTGAGCACTGTGTTCCAGTGCTAGTGCTGTGGCAATTACGGCACTCCAAGCAGTTGGCACTTCAGTAGTGTGTTGAACATACTGCAAAGAACTGCGCTTTGACTTTCAACCAAAGCCTTCCACTGGGAATGGCATGTCCGTAAATTGCCACACCACCGCAATGGGACCACCAGGAGTTGCTGCTCTCCCAAAGCTCCCCTCTATGCAGGGGGGAGCAAACCCACTTCAGAAATTGCAACATCCGCTCCACTATAGGTCAACCCAGACCAAAGACTGGGGGGGGAGGTGAAGTGGGGGTCATCACTCACTCCCGTGGGGGTGAATTGTGACCCGGGAGATCTAGCAGAGAGCAGTCTCTGCACATAGAAGAAGAACAGAGGGCCTGATCTCAGCCCTGTCCTGAGGTGGCAGGACAAAAGGAGAAACTGTTGTTTCCCTGCCTTCTCTATCTGGGGGTCAGAGTAGAAGGTGCTGGAAAATCGAAGAAAATATAGATGGGAGAATAGATGTGTACATGTGCTTTCCTGATCTAACTAAGTAGTGAAGGATGGTGCAGCTGGGGGGTGAAGGGAAACATGTATAGAATCATAGGACTGGAAGGGACCCTGAGAGATCATCTAGTCCAGTCCCCTGCACTCATGGCAGTACTATATTACCTAGACCATTCCTGACAGGTGTTTGTCTAACCTGCTGTTAAAAATCTCCCATGATGGAGATTCCACAACCTCCCTAGGCAATTTATTCCTGTGCTTAATGACTCTGAAGGAAGTATTTCCTAATGTCCAACCTAAACCTCCCTTGCTGCAATTTAAGCCCATTGCTTCTTGTCCTATCCTCAGAGGTTAAGAAGGACAATTTTTCTCCCTCTTCCGTGTAACAACCTTCCATGTATTTGAAAACTGTTATCATGTCCCCTCTGTCTTCTCTTTTCCAGACTAAACAAACCCAATCTTCCCTCATAAGTCATGTTTTCTAGACCTTTAATCATTTTTGTTGCTCTTCTCTGGACTTTCCTCAATTTGTCCACATCCTTCCTGAAATGTGGCTCCCAGAACTGGACACAATACTCCAGTTGAGGCCTAATCAGCGTGGAGTAGAGCGGAAGAATTACTTCTCGTGTCTTGCTTACAACACTTCTGCTAATACTCCCTAAATGATGTTTGCTTTTTTTCCGAACAGTGTTACATTGTTGACGTTAGGTTATGGTCCACTATGATCCCCAGATCCCTTTCCACAGTACTTCTTCCTAGGCAGTCATTTCCCATTTTGTATGGGTGCAACAGATTGTTCCTTCCTAAATGGAGTGCTTTCCTAAATGGAGAAGCAGTGGAAGGGCTGGTAAGCAATAGGCTCCTGGAAACTGCAATGGACTTCTGGCACCAATGGCCACAGACAGGTCTTCGGGAATGAGAATCACAAAAGACAGCAAAATGCAGAACGGGACAGTGACAGTAGATGAGCTCAGCAGCAGTAAAACCATTACACACATTAGGGGACCTGGAAGATGGTAGTGTTTTAGATAAGGAGGTAAAGGACTTGGATAAGTTCTGAAGCAGTAAACCAAGATAAGAGCCTGTGGGAGAAGATAATTCAAAGCAGTGTGCTTGGTGGTCAGTGGGCCAAACGTCTTGTGATGAATGGAGTTACGCCGCCCAGTAACTTTAGCCCCGAGGCCAGGGAGATCAGAACTGACTTCGGAGTGACTGTTGATAATGTAGTTACCTCCCTGCACAGTGTTTGGTAGCTGTTAAAAGAGCAAATGAGAGTTTGCAATATGCCTAGACTTACAGGAGGTAAATGCAGAGAAATTATTGTCACATAGTATTAAAAAAATGAGCAAAGACAATGAGCCAGATGCCGAGCTGCTATAAATCAGCTATTTTCGGCCTATGATATGCAGTTCTGGTCAGTGTATTCAGCCTCGGCTTTGAAATCTGGTATGGGGGGAGTGAGGGGTGGGGAGGTCTCCAGCCTGAGCCTGCGCCGGAACATCCACACTGCTATTTTTAGCTTTGCAGCATGAGCCTGAGTCAATTGACCCGGCCTCTGAGACGCTCTGCTGCAGGTCTTTTTTTCCTGCTGTGTAGGCACACTCAGAGAGACCGCCACTCCATGATGGGCAATGGCCCAGTGGTTCCAGTGCTCAGATAGGCACCTAAGTCCCACAGCCTAACTGACACTTTGGGTGTAACTGACATCCTTATAACCCCCGCTCAGCTGCAACCCAACCCTGTAGGCACCTACGGGTTCCCAGGTGGATATGTACAAAGCTGCCTAAGTCCCTTTGTAGACCTAGCCCTACGTGAGTTGCCCAAGATCCTACAGGAAGTCTGGGGTAGAGCAGGCCCTTGAACCCCAACACACCCCCAGCTCCCTAACCAATGGCCCAGCATTCCTTTCGATCCCTGCATAGAGCATTAAGGATCTAGCTCAAACGTTTTAAGCCAATGATAAAAGAAAAAGGTTGTTGCTTTCTCTTTGGGGGGTGGGGGAAGGGCTGGGGTATGGACTGAATTGCCAGTAACAATAACAGACTTAATGGGCTCAGGTGTGAAGTCAAACAAACCTCTCATTGCAGTCAGTGGGCAGCTTACAGATAGCTGAGTATAGCAGTCAGCATAGGGGTCAGAACAACTCCCAGGAGCTGAAATGAAGCCATAGGACCAGACGCTGCACTACAGCAAAGAATGGCGTTAAGAATCTCATTTGCTACCTGTGGACCAAGTCCTGTTTACACTATTTTTGTATGGTGCTTGCTCAGACAACCTTACTCAGGGCTAGACTGTCACCCTCCCTCCATCATGCCAGGCTAGAGTAGCCACTTAGTTGCACAGGGACTAACCGCCCCCCTGCTCAGAGCCCCACTCTGGCTGCAGGGGGAGTGCAGGGCTGCTCACCCCCAGGCTGCCCACTGGGAGCTGGTGAGCAGGTTGGGGTTAGAGAGTGGGAGGAGCCCTGCCCCCTCCACTTTGCACTCACTGGCCAGAGTAGCTACCTATACACACAGGAGGAAGTAAGCTGCCGTCCTCCAAGCAACAGCAGCAACAGGCTAGGTTGTTTTTCAGCTACACAAGTCCTTTAAAGGGGTGGATTCTAAGGGCTTGGTTACACAAACATGTAGTTCGCAGCAAGCTGGTGTATAAAACGGGGTAGATCAAATCGCCTTATGGAATTTTTAGTGCACGGCAGCAGAGTCCACACAAACAGTTGGTGGCCGGCTTGCCACACACTGTTTGTGTAGACAAGCCCTAAGATTATAATTCAGCCTTCAGTAAGTGACAGTCACAAACCCACCACTTCAGCATTGGCCCGTTATTTCTTTAGGTCAGGCACCATAGGATCTTCTTCTGCCCCTCTGATTATAGGTTAGAAGTGGGGAGTGAGGGGGAAGAGGGGTTGAGACTATAAAAGACTGAAGAAGAGCGTGCATGAGTGACGTACAGGCAAAAAGAATCAGGTAGCACAAGTCAGGGAGAGGGGGGAGCAGGATTTCAGCTTTCTTCATTTAGGTTTTTGTTTGTTTTTTTAACAGTGGACGTTTCCACAAAAATCTGGAATATTGTTTTTATAGGAAATACTTGCAAACTTTAAACTAGAATCTGTTTCATTGCTGATTCCCCCTTAGATCAACATAAAGTCTATTGTAAGTTTGCATGCGATTGCTAAGCTGCTGACATTGGGTTTTATTTAATTTATTTTTAAGGCGACATTAAATTGATGTAGTTGTGTATTGGGGGAAAATGCATGACTTTTGCACAAAAATCAAGAGCCACTTGTGAGTAATACAGCCATCCTGAACTCCTGCCACTAACACCTTGTAACAACACACACAAATTTAGTGGCAGCTACGGTTGCAGTAGGACATCCATCCAAAAATGCAGCAGCAGAAAAATAAAAAGTTACAGAGAAAAACTTTAGCATGGCTTTCTACTTTCGTATGGTATACAATACAACACATAACCCAGCTTCAAACTTGTGCTCTAAGTCAAAGTATTTGACTGTTTTGGAGCATGAAACACCATAGAATATCAGGGTTGGGGAAGGGACTTTAGGAGGTCATCTAGTCCAACCCCCTGCTCAAAGCAGGACCAATCCCCAATTATTGCCCCAGATCCCTAAATGGCCCCCTCAAGGATTGAACTCACAACCCTGGGTTTAGCAGGCCAATGCTCAAACCACTGAGCTATCCCTCCTACCAGTATTTCTGTAAAGTAGACTTTGAACTAGCTGCTAGTCCAGCAGGCTTCATAAGGAACGTTGGTTTGGGGGCTTCTTCTGGGTCCAGATTATGCTGGACTGCCCATAAGGAGAACTATTGTCATCTGAAAAAGTTGGGCTCCCTAGTAGTTGGCTTCCTGCTTTGCATGAGAATTTCTTTAACCAGTTGAGAACAGTGTCTGTCAGTTGTGCTCAACCAGCCAACATCCAAGCCATCAGGGGCAGCATCTGCAGGTTTGGGGGCAGTAGCTCATCGTCATGCTCAGGCATGGGTGGTGAGTATAATAGGGCAGGGGAAGCTAGTCCTCCGCAAAACCAGGCCATACCCCCTTCCGTGCTCCACCCCCAAGGCCCCACCCTTGCTCTGCCTCTCCCCTGAAGCTAGTGGGGGGGCTCAGCAGCCTGGAACTCAGGGCTCGGGCCGACCAGCGTCTAGGGGTGGCTGGGGAGGGCTGGCCGGCGGCCTGGGTCTCAGGGCAGCTGGGACGGGCAGACTGGTCCTTGGGCCAGCCAGTGGCCTGGACTCGGGCCAGCTGATGGCCCAGGACATGGGGTGGCTAAGGCAGGCAGGTTGGGGGTTGGTGCGGCTCAGCCAGGACTCCTCCAGTCGCCCAGGGCTCCGGTGGGCAAGGACGGGGTATGGGATAGTGTAGGGGCAGGGATCTGGGCAGAAGAGGAGCGGGGGTTCACGCACTTCCCATGTTCTGAGATAGCATCTCTAGGCAGACCGGGAGGTGACTGGGAGGCCAAAAGGACATGCGCAAGAGGTCTGGCAGCCAGAACTATTTCAACCAATAGGGACCTATCAGGCTCTGTGTGCCTAGTCCCCCCTCCCCATCCCATCAGACCTTGGATATTACTCTAGGAATGAGGGGAGAGGCATATAGAAAGCCTGCCGGCAACTGCAGCAAGTAAGGTTTCTGATAAGGAGCCTTGGCTCATGCCTCCTCTGGAGCAGTAACTCAGGCAGTTGGTGCCATTCTCTGTGGCAAATAAAGGCAAAATTTTGGTTTAGTGATGGCTTTCAGCAGTGACCACCTGTGGTTGGTTATTGCATGGCTGCTTAAAAAGTGTGTCAGGTTGCTATTCACATCTGGACGGTTCAGAGCTAGTGAGGTTACCCCATTGTGATGACAGCAAATCCGCAGCCTGATGGCTTTCTGGCAGAGATGGGATGACCAAGTTTGGCCTCATGTGTTTATATAATGCATTGTGGCGGTGTTGTCCAGTGGTATCTACACTTGGGAACTCCACAGAACAGGGAGATGGCCCTGACCTCCAGGACATTCAGGGTATCTCTACACTGCAAAGAAAAACCTGCAGCCCTGAGTATCAGAGCCAGTGGTGCAAGCAGGAAATAATTTCTTGCCAGTACAGCACTCATGGGAGGGACACAAGGGGGGAGGGGCACGTGACCAACCCACATGACCCTCCATGTGACTCCTGCCCACCCCACCCCCGGACCAGGGCCCCCAAGCTTTCCCCCCTCCCCTCCGACACCCCTCTTACCTGTCTAAAATTTTACAACTGCATCTGTTAAACAGTGCCTCCCTTAAGTCCAAACTAAGTTTGTGCCAACTTACTTTTATCTAAGGGTATGTCTTCACTACTAACGTGATTGCATCCATTTGCAAAGAAAGCCAGCAGCTGGTCCCTAGTTTCTGCTTGGTAAAGGAATGTCAATCAGGTACATCCATCAGAAAAAGATTAACAGAAATTCTTCCTGGGCACCAGCGTCCAAAAGCAGCGTAGTCCATCCAACGAAGCCCTTGTTTAAGTTTGTTAGCATATGTATTGTGCTGTTAAACCGATATAAAGAATGAATGCACTCCCTAGCCATGTTCTGGTCCTTTAAGAAGCAGAGTGCAGCTCCACATACACCCTCCAAAGACGGGGGGGGGGAGGGGGGGGCTAGCCTCCCCAAGTCTTTCCGGTACCCTGTACTCGCTAAAAAATCTCTTGCTGGTACTGCATACTGGAGGATACCACCCTACTTGCACTCCTGATCAGCGCTCAGATCAATTGACCCAGCCTCTAGGGCTTGGTAATGTAGGATTTTCTTTGCAGCATAGACATTCCCTTGTATTCAGTTTCAATTGTCCTTGGCCTAGGTCTCCTACATTGGCAGATGGTTCAAGTGCGCACCCCAACCTGTTCCTAAGGCAACTGTGATGAGTGTCACCATCAGGCTGGGGGCAAAGACGGGCACTCCCTTTCATACATGCTCTAGGACCAGCCAACAAATGGGGGTCTCATAGGACTTTGAGCAGGATTGGGACTCTCCTGTTCATGTGATGTTTGGATGGGGTGTACACTTACCGTTGCCATAGTAATGGGGAAGGGCCACACTTGAAGTCTGGCATGCAGCATCTCACATGTGCATACTAACAAGTGAACTAGAAGCCCCAGATACATATTCACTGTTCTTTCTATGTTGCTTGTTTGCAGTGTGATGTGTGAATTATACAGCTCCTCCTAATCAACTGAACTTTTGGATCACACACAACGCCATGCCGGCATACAGCTGACGGAAAAAAATGGTGGCTGCTCAGCACCCACTGGCAGCTCCCCTGATCAGCTCCTCCCCCTCCTCCCAGAGCCTCCCACATGCCAGTGATCGGCTGTACCACGGCATACAGGAGGTGCTGGGAGAGAGGGGAAGGAGTGAGAGCGGGGCACGCTTGGGGGAGGGGGCGGAACAGGGCGGGAAGAGGCAAGGAAGACTGGGGGCAGGAAGGGGACAGGTGGGGGGGTGAGGCCTTGGAGGAAGGGGTGGAATGGGGGCGAGGCCTGGGGTGGAGTCAAGGGTGACATTAGAAAGTCAGCGCCTCTGAGTCTCTGGGCCTTTTACTCTATCAACTTTGAGGAAGCATTACAGGTCTCAGCATCCTGGCCATTTTTTGGCCCTGCTGTCCCGCCAACACCTGCATAAGAAATGCAACAGGGGTTTTAGGCATAGGCAGCGACCCCCTGCCCACCTCAGTGTTCTTGTCAGGCCCTCCCAGGCACTCGGGGCCCGAAATACCCCTTTTGGTGGTACACCCGAGAACATTATACCAGTTCCCTCATTACCAGATCCGGTGTCCCCTTTATTTTCAGACTGCCTGTCCCATTGAAGCTCGATGTGGTCTCTCATCACCACAGACTGCTGGGTGGTGAATTTGGTGCAGGCGGGTTACATGCTCCAGTTCATTTCTATGCCCTCTTCAGGGACCCTTCGGATAAGCAACTTCTAGTCCAGGAGCAAGCCCTCCTGTGAGTGGGGGCTGTGGAAAAGATTGCACGGGACCTAAGAGGGAAAGGGTTATACTCCCGCTATTTCCTAATCCCAAAAGGCTAAGGTGATCTCCAAACTATTCTAGACCTGTGCTGTCTCAATGGCTACCTCAGGAGGTTAAAGTTCTGCATGGTCTCCCTGGCTTCCATCATCCCCTTTCTGGATCCTGGGGACTGGTATGCCGCCCTCACCTTAAAAGATGCTTATTTCCATATCTCCGTTTTCCAAGACCACAGGAAGTTTCTCAGGTTTGTCATGAACAGAGCCCACTACAAGTTCGTGGTTCTCCTGTTCTGCCTGTTGGTGGCCCTGCAGGTCTTTACGAAGTACATGGCGGTAGTGGCAGCCTTCCTGAGAAGATGGGATGTGCAAGTCTATTTGTATGTGAACAACTGGTTCGTCAAAGGCCAGTCCATGGCTCAGGTAGAATCCAAAATTCGCCTCATACAATCTATCTTCCAAGCTCTGGGCCTGTTAATTCATAGATTCTAGGGCTGCTGCGTGTGTGTTACAAAGGGATTTTAATCGTCTTTGTGGTGGTTGCTGTCATGTTGCAAAGCCCCACAAGCAAGACATGTTAAAAAATGGTAGTGGAAATTAGAAAATTATAGAGAAACACATTTAAAGTGAAGATAATTTAAAAGTTTCCTGTTACCGCAGTGAGACAATCCACTTATTTGCTCCAAGATTTTGAAGAGTAATAGAACATTTTTTTTCACCTATCTGTGTGTCTTTAAAAGCAAAGAAAATGATATTCTTAAGAGTTATGGGAAAAGAGGAATTAGTAAGTGTAGGCTAACTATAATAGCTGTGAATGGTAGCAGGAATCTTAGATTTGCAATGGTAAATGCAAAGGTACTGTGAAAGCTACTCTCATTCAAGAGACAAGAAACTCTCTGAGGTTCTCTACCTATCTCAGAATATATGGCCCTGATCACTGTAGTATTTGTGCAGCTCACAATTTTTTCCTCCCAACACCCATGGGATTGGAAATAATTTCCCCTATTTTATAGTGAGGGAACTAAGGCACTGGGAAGATTAAATAACTTAATCCTGATCACTCAGGAAGTCTATGGTTGAGCCAAGAGTTGAATCCAGGTTTCAAGTCCCAGTTTAGTGCATTATTCAGTAGGCCATCCTTCCTACCTTCTCCTCAAAGCATCTCCAGTGCAGTCTTCAAGCAAGACCCATTCATATCTCAGGGGTCTGTTGAAGTACAGATTATTCTTGCAGCGTGCTAGAGCCTGTCACTGGATCCTACCCATCTTTGGTGATCTGCCAGCATGTTTTTGGCAAGGGCTGTGTTGACAGATTGTCCCCTGAGGCTGTTGGTCACTATCCTCAAAATTTATTCCTAAATTGTGGTCCCAGAGAAGCGTGGTCAAGTTAATGCTGTCAGGATCAACGTAAACTTATTTAGAGAAGTCCTGTGGATTTCACGAGGTAGCCAATAGTGCCAGCATGTCATTTCTGGTCCACTCCTTCTCCACCAGAGGACAGGGGGGTCTGGAACAATTTGTATAGTGGGGGTGCTGAGAGCCATTGACTCAAACTGTAAACCCTGTATATAGTGGAAACCACTTCAAGCCAGGGGGTGCAGCGGCACCCCTAATTCCAGCACCTATGCCAGTGGCTCATAACCCCCATTTAAAGCCCTATGTAGGTCTTCTGTAGAGGCAAAGGAAGGGCAGAATGATGCTGCAAAAGGTAGTATCCATATCTTCAGTGACTCCCAGCCCAGGATCTGCTGGCTTTCTATGCTCTTCATTTGTGAAGGAGGAGGAGTCAATCCGGTCCTTTGATTTTAACTTATTATAAATCAACGAGTGAATGAATTTCGTGTTCACCAAAATCAGGGACTAATGAATATTGATTTGAGCCAGGCTCGGCTGTAGGCATTGTGTAAACTGCCCCACAGAGCGCTGTCAATGCAATTCAGTGCTTCCTTGCATCAAGCCTGCTGTTCCAGACCTGGCCCTCCCTTGAACATTAATGATCAAATGTATGGTGTGTTTTGTTTGTGTGCATAAATACGGACTTGGAGGAGACCTCAACATTTGTTTGCCTTTGTACGTAATGCCAGGAATTAAACCTCCACTTCTCAAGCTGAAAGGCTAACACACCCACTTACAGTGTCATGCAGCTGCCTATTTGGTTGGAAGGTTGATTTCCATGAAAGGGATTTTGATTTGACTGGGCTTGTTTGGACCAGAATTTGTTGGATTTTGTTTCAATCACAGTGTTTGGTGTCTGTTGCATAAAGAAAGGTAGCACAAGAATGAGAGAACACTGTTTAAATTTTCACTAAAACATCCTATCAAATGTCTTTTTGTATTAAATGTATGTGCAGGTATATTATGCCCTTTTGGTCTCGTGGAGCATTTTGCTTTGTCTCTGTTTCTTATTACTAGTGACTGCCACAGATGCCCACTTAGATTAATACAATGCTTTGTATCCTTATAGATTTCATATGGACTGTTTTCAAGGGATACTAAACAGAAGAAAGAACTTTCATAAAGCAGATGAAGGGTATCTGGATGCAACTAGGAGCTGGACTGGTTCACTTCTCAAATTCCTAGAGTGTCAGTGAACTGGGGGCAATTACTGATTTATTGATGACTCAACAGAAAATTATTGTAGAACTTCTTGCCCAATACATGTGAACTGAAAGTATGGTGATGGGCACTAGAGAAAACCTAAGATAGAAGATGAGCCTGATCCAAACATCCCTAATCTTGGGGAAAATTTGGATTTACTAGTCAAAGGTAGCTAGAGTTAATGCGAGTAATTAATAATACAGAGACAGATGAAAGCTCCTACTAGAATTCATTGTGCTGATCATTGTAGTATACCAGGCTTTCTCTGGATTGAGTACTAGAATCAAAATACAAACACAAGAATATCCAGAGATCTATAATAAAACTACCACAAAAGTCTCAACACACTAAACAAAATCCACCTTCTTCAACAATGTCTGGTAGTATATGAGTCAAATTCTCTCCTATCTAACCTCACTGAATGTAGAATTTGCACAGGGGTAACTGATGGCATTGTTTGCCCTGGCAATTTGTTCAAAAATACATCTTTTTTGTCACAATCCAGCAAAAATGAAAGGCAACAGCACTTCATGAATTTTACAGAACAAGGTTTAAAGTAGCTCACGCATCATATATGCTGGTGTACAAGTGTGTATTGATTGTTCTTGAGGGCACCTCTTTGTGCAGGAGTTTTGATTTGTGCATGTGTGTTACAAAGGGATTTTAATCGTCTTTGTGGTGGTTGCTGTCATGTTGCAAAGCCCCACAAGCAAGACATGTCTGATACAAAACTTTACATGATCAGGCCCTCAGTCTTCAATAAACATCCATTCACACTATATCTAAACATGTCCAAGACAGTTACTCAGAAGGTGGTTTATGTAAGTTGCAAGGCCAAATTCTGCTCTCATTTACAGTCACGCAACCCCAGTGAAGCCACCTGCTGATTAAATCAGCTCGACTGCAGAGATGTATTTAAGTGTAACATTTAGTTCAAATCAAGATGCACAAAATGTTTAACCCATAGTCACTTGAGAACTTGAAATTCCGTATTTTCTTAATTGTAATAAAATAACTTTAATTACGTGACTAGAATTGGTTCTAGTTTTTAGTTCAGAAATTTCACACCTCTACCATTTAGCTGGGTGAGTGGCGGGGGGAAGGGAAATCAGGGAAGTTACTGACTAGAGAATTACCTTTTGAAATTTACATAGAAAAAGCACTAACTACAGTCTGCATTTTCATGATTTCTTTATGTGGCCACAGGCAAACTACTGACATAATCTTAAAATGTTTCTCAAAGACAAATTTGATAACATTTCTCTTTATTCAAAAGCCTTATAGAATGTAACCAAGATGAAATAATTAGGGTTCTAGAGATCTTAATATAATATACAAATGTTAGAATGAAATAAAGAAAGAAATCCTGGCTCTAGGTTTTTTAAACCATTTACAATTCCATAATAGGAATATAATTCTGTATTGAATTCCAAAGGATGGTACTCAAACCTCTATGAAGTTCTTTTCCATAAGGGTCAAGAATGGAATAGTCCTTTGTTCCTAACTCATTGATCAATGAGTTGATCAATTGATCAACTCATTGATCATCATGAAGACAGTAATAGACGTAGAATCTATCAGTCTTAATAGAGACTCAAGCTTGGAGCTCATCGGATCTCACACATGGCAGGTGCTGCATTAAGTGGTGTTTGGTGATTCAATAGGGGATTTAAATTTGGTGCTGACTCTTGTTTCAGAGTCAGCACCAAAGCGCAGAAGGTGCTGTGATGCTGCAGCTCCCATATGTCAGATGACACATGAAACCAAGGCCTTGGCTACACTTACAAGTTACAGCGCAATAAAACTGCCGGCAGCGCTGTAACTCACTAACTGGCTACACTTGCAAGGCACGTGCAACGGTGTATCTCCTCAGATACAGCGCTGCATGTACTCCACCTCCCCGAGAGGAATAACAACTGTTGCGAAGTGGGTGGAACACTGGTCCTTCAATGTAGCCGAGGAACTCCGCAGTTACTGACCTCCGGAAGCTCCCTTTGTTTTGAAACGGCACCTCCGGGTTGGAGTTCAGAGCTCCATTCTTCAGCTGCTTTACAAAAAACCAAACACAGCTACTGTTTGCAGGCGGGGGGGGGGGGGGGGGGCGAGAGGGAGAAGAACGGCGGGGGGGAAGGGGAGGGCTCCATTTCCCCAAGTTCTCTTTTATCTGCTCTTTAAAAACAAAGAAAGCCCCTGCTGTTTGCTTTCAGTGATTGAGAGAGAGGCAGAGGATGTGGAGGTGTGTAAACTTAGGAGATAATGAGCTAACACTCTGTGGAGATTCCAAAAACCCACTCTCTCTCCCAACACGCTCCCTGTCAAAGTCCCCCTCACCACCCCCCTATTTGAAAAGCACGTTGCAGCCACTTGAATGCCCATAATGCACCGCTCCCAATACAGCTGCAAATGCCTCAAATGTAGCCACCTTACTGCGCTAGCAGCTGCCAGTGTGGACAGGCTGCAGCACTTTCCCTACTCAGCTGTACGAAGACGGGTTTAACTCACAGTGCAGTACATCTGCAAGTGTAGCCAAGGCCCAAGGTTCAGACCACTTGTAGCCATTAACTATTCCATGGTACAGTTCATACGCGTAGACGTGTAAACTCCTGTATCGCTGACAGATTCCAGCACAGGAAATTTCGTTCTTCCCTCCTAAATTCCCACTGGGAATTCAGTTGGATTCATATCGTTCAATATCTGTCTCGTTGTCTTAGGCCTGGTCTACACTAGGACTTTATGTCGAATTTAGCAGCGTTAACTCGATTTTACCCTGCACCCGTCCACATTAGGAAGCTATTTATTTCGACATAAATGGCTCTGTAATTCGATTTCTGTACTCCTCCCCGACGAGGGGAGTAGCGCTAAATTCGACATGGCCATGTTGAATTCGTGGTACTGTGGACGGAATTCGACGCTAATAGCTCCGGGAGCTATCCCACAGTGCACCACTCAGTGGACGCTCAGGACAGCAATCCGTACTCGGATGCTCTGACCTGCCACTCAGGAAAAGCCCCGGGAAAATTTGAATTCCTTTTCCTGTCTGGCCAGTTTGAATCTCATTTCCTGTTTGGACATCGTGGCGAGCTCAGCAGCACTGGCAACGATGCAGAGCTCTCCAGCAGAGGTTACCATGCAATCCCAGAATAGAAAGAGGGCTCCAGCATGGACTGATCGGGAAGTTTTGGATCTGATCGCTGTGTGGGGAGATGAATCCGTCCTATCTGAGCTCCGATCCAAAAGACGGAATGCAAAAATTTATGAAAAAATATCCAAGGCTATGACGGAGAGAGGATACAGCCAGGATGCAACGCAGTGCCACGTGAAAATCAAGGAGCTGTGACAGGCGTACCAGAAGACCAAGGAGTCCAACGGACGCTCCGGATCACAGCCACACACTTGCCGTTTTTACGAGGCACTGCATGCTATGCTCGGTGGTGCTGCCACCACTACCCCACCAGTGTCCGTGGACTCCGACGACGGGGTCTTATCTACGGCCACGTCGTCGGACGTTTTCGCGGACGGTGAAGATGAGGAAGGAGAGGAGGAGGACGAGGCAGTCGACAGCGCTTTCAATGCTGATTAGCCCGACAGCCAGGATCTATTCATCACCCTGACTGAGATCCTCTACGAACCCTCCCAAGGCAGCATCCCTGACCAGGAATCAGGCGAAGGATCAGCAGGTCAGTGTCTTAAACATTTATTTGGAATACAATAGGCATGGTATATAAGCACTGTGTTTGTATTGCTTAATTGGCCTTAGGCGCTTCAGCTTTGAGTCGTTTTCCAGTGCAACTACTTGAAAAGTCTGTCAATATGTATGGGGATAGAGGAGAAATCCCCATCGGAGATCTCCGCAAAGCTCTCCTGGAGGTACAGTGAAAGCTTTTGTATCAGGTTCCCAGGGAGAGCGGCCTTATTGTCTCCTCCATGGTAGGATACTTTCCCGCGCCATGCAAGCTGCAGGTACTCTGGTATCATTGCCTTACATAGCATGGCTGCATACGGCCCCGGGGTTTGCTGGCATTGACGCAGCATGCGGTTTTCTCTGTCTTCGTAATCCTCATCAGAGTGATATCAGTCATGGTGCCCTGGTTTGAATGAGTGGTTTTTTTAGTATAGTGAATTCTTCATTTTCCCTTTAAAGAAAGACACCCGGCGGTTTCCATCCACGCGGGGGGGCGGGAGCTGGGAGGCTAACCATTCGAACTTAGCGGTGCGTGGGCAGGGAGAGTTCCCGGGACCGGCCACGCGGAGGGGGGGAAAGGGTAGGCGAGCCATTCAAACAGAGTGGTTCGCGGGCACTTTCAGTTCCCGGGACTGGCCACACGGACGGGGGGAAAGGGTAGGCGAGCCGTTCAAACACAGCGGTTCATGGGCACTTTCAGTTCCCGGGACTGGCCACGCGGATGGGGGGAAAGGGTAGGCGAGCCATTCAAACAGAGCGGTTCACGGGCACTTTCAGTTCCCGGGACCGGCCACGCAGAGGGGGGTGTAAAGGGTTGGCAAAGGGTTGGCGAGCCGCTGTAGATGAGCGGTTTGGCCAGCAGCAGGAAGTGGCCGCCGCCAGGAACTGTGATTGAAACATGGGAGTAGAGCACTGCTGTGAAGTAAGCTCTCAGCAGTCCAAATGCAACGGCTTACCATGGTCTCCAGAGAGCAGATTTCCAGTGTTCAGCAACACTTCTGGGATCTGTACACCGGGACCCCAGACACTCAGGATAAAGACATAATATTCGACCTTGCAGTAAGTGGACATGTCATAGGTACTGTGTTTGGTCTTATTCACGGAAAGAGTATAGGCATTGTTCTGGAAAAAGTATCTTTCTGAGGAATTCACTCCCTTTCTCTCATCCCACAGTTGCGAGTGTCTCCCGCCCTACCCGTGGATCACCCTCCCAGAGGCTTGCGCTGATCAGGCGGCACAAAAAGAGAACCCGGGATGACATGTTCTCAGAATTGATGGTCTGTTCCCGAAAGGAGGTGGCACAGCTGAGAGAGGATGTCTCAAGGTCCGAGTGAGCAGTCAGCGAACGGGAGCAGAGGGCTGAAGCTCGCGAGGACAGGTGGCGGCAGGAAGACCAGCAGGCGACTCAAACGCTGCTGGGACTAATGAGGGAGAAAACTGACACGCTCCGGCGCCTGGTGGACATTCTCCAGGACAGGAGACAGGAGGAAAGAGCACCTCTATATGTTATTTCCAACCGCCCTCCCCCACCACAAAGTCCAATCCCCCACTCACCCAAAGTCACTAGAACGAGGGGAGGCAGGGGCTGTGGAAATAATCACTCCACCCCTGCAGACTGCTCCAGTAGCAGAAGTCTCTCATTTCCAAAACTTTAGATGGGTCCTTTCCTTCCCTCCAACCGCACCCCACAACAGTTCCCTGCCAAGGTTTCATCTAAAAAATATGCTCCCCTTAATAAAAAATGTTTGTTTTGCACAGTGCTGTTTCCCTGACTTTCTTTCACAGGACGGTTTGGTTTTGGGGGAGTGGGTAAGGGGGTTTGTAATTAGAGACGACAGGCGCCTGAACCAGGGTACAGACAGGGGGAAAGGATCAACATAAAGTCACTCTCACATTGCATGCACTGGGCACACTTGTCATTCTGGGAGGGGGTTGTCTTGTTCTCTATGGGGGGGGGGGTGCCCTGTGACTTTCTGGTGGGGGAGGGTGGCTGCAGATCTTTTGCGGCCGGCGATAGCTTGCATGACAGATCCATGCAGCAGGGGATCTGTGGCTGCAATCCATGGCCAAAAAGTCACAAAGGCCCCACCACACACAGTTGCGAATAGGAGGGGTTGCTGGCTCCCTTGAAACAAGCGGTCCAGCACTGCGGACTGCTCTGGGAGCAGGAGCATGTCATTCCCCGAATTTGGAAGTGTACTTTCCAACACTCCACCCGCTCCCCAACCGTGGTATGCATCCCAGGTTAAACCCTTCACCGAGAAATCATTAATAGAGACGGTTTTAATAAACAATGTTTCCTTTATTATACTTTTAAAGCATTGAATGAAGGGGGGGAAGGGAGTTGGTAATTGGAGAGGATAGGCAACAGAAACTGGGTAAAGAAACGGGGGCAGGTTCAGCTTCTGTTTAAACAAGCGTAACAGTCACTGGTTACCCCGCTCGCTCTGGAAGCTAGCTTTCAAAGCTTCCCGGATGCGCAGCGCATCCCGCTGTGATCTTCTAATCACCCTGGTGTCCGGCTGTGCGTAATCAGCAGGCAGGCGATTTGCCTCAACCTCCCACCCCACCATAAACGTCTCCCCCTGGCTCTCACAGAGATTGTGGAGCACACAGCACGCTGCAATCACAATGGGGATATTTGTTTGGCTGAGATCTGAGCAAGTAAGTAAGCTTCACCATCTCCCTTTGAGACGGCCAAAGGCACACTCAACCACCATTCTGCACTTGCTCAGCCGGTAGTTGAAGAGCTCCTTTTCAGTGTCCAGGGCTCCCGTGTATGGCTTCATGAGCCAGGGCATTAGCGGGTAGGCAGGGTCCCCGAGGATCACTATAGGCACCTCCACATCCCCAACAGTTATTTTGCGGTCCGGGAAATAAACCCCCTGTTGCAGCCGTCTAAACAGACCAGAGTTTTTGAAAACACGAGCATCATGAACCTTGCCCGGCCATCCGACATTGATGTTGCTAAAATGTCCTTTGTGGTCAACTAGTGCTTGCAGCACCATAGAAAAATAGCCCTTTCGGTTAATGTACTGGCTGCCCTGGTGGTCCGGTCCCAGGATAGGGATGTGTGTCCCATCAATAGCCCCGCCGCAGTTTGGAAATCCCATAGCGGAAAAGCCATCTATGATCACCTGCACGTCTCCAAGGGTCACTACCTTTGAGAGCAGCAGGTCAACGATTGCATGGGCTACCTGCATCACAGCAACCCCCACGGTAGACTTGCCCACTCCAAATTGGTTCGCGACTGACTGGTAGCTGAGTTGCAAGCTTCCACAGGGCTATGGCCACTCGCTTCTGGATAGTCAGGGCTGCTCGCATCCGGGTGTCTTTGCGCTTCAGGGCAGGGGACAGCAACTCACAAAGTTCCAGGAAAGTGCCCTTACGCATCCGAAAGTTTCGCAGCCACTGGGATTAATCCCAGACCTGCAGCACTATGCGGTCCCACCAGTCAGTGCTTGCCTAGAATCGCCGTTCCACAGGATCAACGTGCCCCATTGCCACCATGATGTCTCTGGGCCGGGGTCCCGTGCTTTGCGAGAGGTCTGTGCCCCTCTCAGAGTTCATGTACTCCCGGAGCTTCCGTTGCCTCCTCGCCCGATTTCTCTGCATCTGCCTCTGGAAAAGGTGGACGATAAGGCACGAGGTGTTGACAACGGACTGAACAGCAGCGATAATCGCGGAGGGCTCCATGCTCACTGTCCTGTGGCATCCGAGCTGTCAATCACCGGAAAAGGGCGCGAATTAATTGCCCGCCGGCGCTTTCACGTAGGGAGGGCGGGAGTGTGGGTTGAGTGACGACATTTACCTATAACCACCCTCGACACATTTTTGGCCCCAGAAGGGACTGGGGGCTACACCCAGAATTCCAGTGGGCAGCGGGGACTGCGGGAACTTTGGGAACCACAGTGCACTGCTTGCAATGTCGACGCTTGCCCCGTTGCTGTGGACTCACAAATTCGATTTAATGTCCTTGCTGTGGATTCGCACGATCGACTTTGCAATATCGGTTTCACAAGTTCGGTTTAAGAAAAATCGAACTAGTCTCGTAGTGCAGACATACCCTTAGTGTTGCTAACAGAACCCTGGTTTCACTCAAGAGGTGGCTGCAGTTTCCATTGTAATTCCAGTGTATAAGTAGCAAATCCAACTCCCATGGAAATCAATGGGAATCTTTCCATTGACTTTCATGAGAGCTGAAACTGCCCTTTTCTGTTCAAACTGTAAAACTTCTGAAGCAGGGAGTGCCTGTTACATTGCACCTATACAGCTCCTAGCACAGGGGTGCCCTAATCTTGGTGGTGCTAGTGTAATCAAATTAACACAACCACCACCACGCCGTGAACTGCAAACTGCTCATTTTAAAATTGAATCTACAATTCAAAATGAGCTTTTGGGGATGATAGAATGGTCAGGCTTTGAAACTTTTCACAAGTATTTACACTAGTAAAGCTTGATTGCGCAAATGTTTGTGAAAAATGAATAGGAAAGGATCACAACTACAACTGAACGAACATTCATTTTCCAAGAGGAATTAATATTTGTGGACAGTATTTTCCTGCTGTTCACAGAGCTCACTTTCCACTAGGATTAAATATTTATGGACAGTTTTTTCCCCCTACTGTTCACAGAGCTCTACTCATTGTCATTTCTCACACAATTGCATGAACTCATAAAAGTTATATTGCTCTCTTTTATGCTAGCCCCACTAAATGTTCATGGGTTCCAAAGCCCATCACAGCAGTAGCATAAACATTTGCTCTCCATTCACAATAGTCATAAATCCCTCTCATGGAAACAATGACTGAAATAATTGAGTAGGAGATGGAAAAAGCTACATCACTTCTTGGAAATTTAAGACATATCCTTCCCAAAAGTCAGCCCAACTTGCATTCATGTGGTTGCATGTTGTTGAAGGGTACCTAGGAAGGAATCAGGATGGGGAAAAAGAAGTAAACAGAATACAATTATTGTAACTGAAACAAAGATAAAATAAATATTTCAAGGCAAATCAACCTCCAGTCCTTATCAAAAGCATCAGCAACATTTTCTCAGATCAAATATGCAAGGATAGCAAAAGGCCATTGCTTCTGGACAGAATGCTCAGGGAAATGAAAAGGATAAAAATAAGCAGAGACTAAAATCACTTTGTGAATCAGCAAGTGTTGGCAGTACGTCTTAAACTCTTTACTGACCAGAAAATTTGGCTATGAACATAGACTTGGAGAGAGAATCTGCATATTATGTTGGATGGATGAATGAGGAAGCAGCCATATTAACTGCTTATTTAATGAAGAAAAATTAAATCATAATAAAGGCCAAGAGCCTCCTGGACCAATGGGGAAAAACCCTATGGATCCTTGCCTGGGACTCAAGAAGATGGGACTGTTGTCTCTGCAGCATAGTTTCTCCATTCCCAGAAGCAGGTCTTCCTTAGGATGATGGGATCTGTTCGTGAGGAAGAGACTGGCTGAGGAGCAAAAGGGGGTGGTGGTGATAGGCACGTTTTCCCCTTATAAATTCATAAGGGGTTCTGAAGCACAGTTAATATTGAGAGAAATGGACTAACTTTTGCATGGACCACTCATCTCCCCCACAAGCCACTGCCCCTGGAACAATGTCTCAGGGTAGTGCAGATGTACAGGATTTATGTACACACAGCGCTGGCTTTTTGTAGATCTCCTGATTTATGCAAAGATTTTGAGACCCAGGTTTTGCAAGAATCACCTCCTCTGTGGGACAATAGTGCAGATAGGCTGAGAGGTTAGAGAAGAGTGAGACTATCTCCCTCTCAGTGCTTGCTGTGGGATAGGAGCAATTAGGTCCAAAGTAGTTCACCTAATTATTATAGTTGTTAGAGCTTCACAGCTAGGTTAAGATCTTTGGGGAACAAACACATGTTTTTATGTCGCCAGCTTGGATGGAAGCATGGTCATAGAAACATATAATCAGAGATGGAAAACCAGAGATGGTCATTCAACCATCTCCCACAGCCTGGGTGTTCCCTTCAGTATAATTTCTACTGCTTTGCAAAGTATTGTTCTAAGTGTCCCAAGAATGGTGTTTCCATCCTTTCTCTTGTGAGACTAATCCTCAGTCAAAGGATATTCAGAGAAGACTATTTTAGTCATAGATGTCAATGCTAGACAAACGTAAAGTACATGCATGTAAGAAGAGAATCAGTGCAAAAAATACATCAATGTAGAAGGCAATCCTGGCCTTTTTAAAATTGTGTTGAACGATCAAGTGAGAATGTTTGTTATTGTACAGAGGATGGTATCTAGTGCTTAGAAGCAGTAGAGAGTATGTAATAAATATTGTGGAGAAATCATTGTGGTAATACAGTTGGTGCTGCCTAGAATTCAACTGCTATTTACAAGCATTTTTTGGATAAATGTCAAATCCTCTGTTACGTAGTCATCAGCCATTTCATGCGATCTGTTACGGAACCAAAAAAGTCCCTAGTGATCTCTTTCTTGTCCTCTGTAAACATAAGGATATGGCTAAAAGGTTATAATAAAACCTTGCAAGAAACATTGTGTGTGAGTGCGTCAGCTGATGTTTTTCTCCTGACTGGAAGACAGAATGATGCAATTATAGGTCAAACATCTGAGAAAGGATTAGAGTGAATGAGATTGAGGGATCAGTTCTTATTGCAGAAACATAAGTGGGTATGGTTGATTTATTGGATTCCTAGTCAATTTAACTCTCATGGTTCTGTGATGCAGTATGTGTTTTTATACCGGAGACTGGAGGTGAACTCTGAATGATATATTTTCACCTGCATGTGTGTTGATGTGCATGGGTAACTTTTGTTTTATGTTTATAAGGAGAAAATAAATTTTAAAAGTACTATAAAATATTTCCCATAAGAATTTAAGAGATTTTTGGAAAAATAACAGCATGGTCCACTGAATAACCCCCAAAACTGAAAGTTGGGTAGCTGGATTTGATTTCCTATTTTGTGACTTGAAGGGGTGGGGGCTAGTCATTAATCTCTTAGGGCCTCAGTTTCCTCACCCACAAAATGGAGGAGCTATTCCTTTATGTCAAATGGACACTTTCTACATGTATTTGTGTTGGGAGTGGTTATCTGCATCATGGAATTATGAAACTTCAGAGTAGTATAAAATATGGGATTTCCCAATCTCAGTATCCAATAAGATTTGGCCAGCATCAATAGGTCTGAATTTTTTAATGGCGGGGGGTGGGGGAGAAGCAAGATCTTTTAATTAAATAATGTACTCTTGCTAAAGATCAACTTTTTTGTTGTTGAATATTTAGTTTCCTTTTCCATACTTTAAAATAGAAACTACAAGCTATGTGTTAAACCAATCAAAGGATTATCTGGTTTTGTTGTAAATTGGGTATTGTTCTCTAAAGCCTTCTAATTTACCTTCCCAAGGAAATACTTTGTGACTAAACAGCTCTTCCAAAGCTTCCAACTGAAACAGTGCACTACTGTGATGCTTGTTACTCTTCATTTAATAGTGACTCTATTCAATGTCAAGACTAGCCATCTTGATGGCTCCTGCCATGACAAAGTTGTGACAATAAACAGACCCCAGACTTGGAGTCTAGCTGAGCCACACTCTAGGAAAGACCCCAGGGGGTGGAAATGTTGGTTATATGTCACCTTCATGCTCCCCCTATGCCTGGAACTGTGCCCTTTAAACAAGTTACAGTAGGCCCAGGGCTGCTGTAATTTGTACCAGCGGTCAGGGGTGACTAACTTTTTAGACCGCCCCCAAGAAAAAAAAAAACCCACGAGCACCGCCCTGCCGAAACAAAAAAAACAAACCCCCCAACGCCCACCAAAACAACCCCCTCTGAGCACCGCCACCCCACCAAAACAATCCCCCACCCGCTGAAACAACCGCCTCCCCTAACAACCGCCTGGGGCACCGGCGGGGAGGGCAGCATGCTCGCGGCCCCGCTGCCCTAGCCAGGGCGCCGGCGGGGAGGGCGGCATGCCCGCCGCCCTGCTCCCCCGGTGGGAGCGCTGGAGCGGAAGAGTGTTTAAAAACAAACAAACCCCGAGCGCCGCCCCGCCCGAAGGTGCCACCCCAAGCACGTGCTTGGTGGGCTGGTGCCTGGAGCTGGCCCTGCCAGTGGTTACAGTCCTAAAGGCTATTACAATTGCTATTCCTGATTCCGGTTTATCCATGACATGTCCCATACACATATACAGCAAATAATGGGGGATTCCCTATGACAAGGGGGTTCCTCAATGGCCCAGTTAGAGCAATTTTACAACCCATTGTGCCAAAGAAGTAGTCCACAATACTTGCCTGTGGCACACATTGAATGATTGATAATTTTTAAGGAATGCTTTTGATCAATTTTTGTGTATTATCAGCAACACAGTAGCTATATTTTAAATCTCTGTCCCACTTTACAGAAGCATGGACAGATCCTGTAGCTGCTTTTATGTGCAGTATGTTGAGGAGTTTTAAGATGAAGCTCTGTACTTGGTATAGTGGTATATTTTTTCGGGGGAGAAATGCTGTATTTTATCTATGGTGCAATTGTTCATATGAGCCATTCAAGAGGAGGTCAGTATATGAAATATCGGTAAAAGGCTCAATTGTATATTTGAGTAAAAATTACGGAAAACAACAAAGATCAAATGAGATTTAAAAGCAAGAGAAAACCATGGGCCAAAGGGAACATGTATGATCCAGAAAATTATTAAGACTTACAGCTTCTTAAGTGAGACTTCTTTGGTCCAAGGAGTATAGTATGTAGCCTTTAAAAAGTAACAAATAGTAGTATTAACCGAATTGTTTATTACATTTTATTTACTGTAGGACTTTCTGAAAAAAGACTGAGTTTTTATTTAAGTGGACCATAGAAACTAATTTGAAAGTGAAACACTGATGATATTTTTATGTTTATTAGACCATATTTTAGAGGGACATTAAGCTTTCCTTGAAAACCATAAACTACAGATTTTAATGGTTGAAAAACAGGGTCATCCATCTGTTAGAGACCAACAAAACAATTACCTCAAGTTACCTGTATAAGCTGGTTTCTCTGTAAATGTATTTCTAAATAGGCACAATGAGAACTGATAATACTGCTCATTTTTTATACAGCATGTCAAATTTAGGGTAAATGATGCTAAAAATATTGTAAAATGGTCCCTAGCCTCTGTGAGTACAATAAAATGATCACAGCAGTTCTTTTTCTCATCAAAGCAGATGGCTTTAATGATTTTTCAAGCCATAGTTAATTCATCTGCAAACAACAGAGATCGGTTTGCAAATGGGTACTGAAAGAGAGAGACGTTACTCTTCATAAATGCTCCTTACGTTTGCTTTGCCCTATCATTAGTGGCAAATGGTGTTTACTTAAGGTAAATTATTTGTGTGAACCATCTCAGAGTCAGTGTTGCAGCTACAATAAATTACCTGTAAAGTGAAATGAACATCACCTGGTTAATGTGGTTAGTGCAATTGACCTCATGGAATATGTGAAATTATCTATTTTCTTTTGAATTAAAATGACATTAAAGAAATGATTTACATCTCTGCTAAATGCAGACTTTCTGGTTCCTTCTTATGTGTGTGATTTAACTGGTTGCTTTTTTTTAAACAAGTTGCTGCTGTGACTTTATTATTAATGTAATGTTGTTGTTATTTAATGACATGCAGAAAAAACACATGATCAATGCACATATGGTTTCATATTTAAATAACAGTATTAAATAGAATTTGTCAAGTATCAGGAATAAATTTAGTCCAGATCCAACTGAAGAAATATTCTGGATATGAAAACTTTCTGGAGGGGATTTAACATATGCTAAATAAGCCTTACCACCCACCCCCACAAAACTCATTCTTGCTGTTTTACACCAAGAGAGAGGAAAATTATATTGATCCACTATAGGTAATAATTATATTATATACCCACTAATATTACAGATTTCTGAAAAAAATGTGCACAAGTTCTTTCTCAGTTTACTTAGTGACTAAAATGTAGTGGGACAAAAATATTTGTATTTTATTGGTGAAACACAGAATATACTTCTGAACTTTGAGACTCAGTTCTGAAGATCCTTTCTCCCATTAAAGGCACTGGATTTATCAATATCTTGGTAACTCCAGGTTACAAGGGAACTGGAGATTTTTAATTCTGTCCATATTATACACTAAGAATCTGGGGGGAAAATTCTTTCTCAGAACAGGCATTTATCACTTATAGATGTGAGTAATGTATTCAATTAGACGATACAGGACTTGTTTTCTTTCTAAACTGATCTTACTTGAAGTTAAAATATGTTTCATGATTTATGATTGATGGTTTGCCAGCTAAATCATTTAAAATATAGCAGGACTAGACAAAGGTGTTGGGATGACACTGACTATAATAAATAACATGAGATATGTGTTAAGAAAACTGTGAAATTAGATATTGAAGAGCATTGATGCTTGGGGTTGTAGATGTTCATGATTTCTAACTGGAATTATAAACAAAAGAAAGTTGTATTAAATCATTTAAACTAAAGAAAGTTGCAGGTGGCATTTTTGATGGGCATTATCTAGTTCTTCATAATGCTATACTTTGAGCATTCAAAACCCAAATGTGTCAGTATGCTAAACAGTTTTGTTATAATCAGTAATAATTCATTTTAATTATGCTACATAGGTAGTAATGTCTGGAGGTCTTGCAAACAGCCTTGCAACATACCGTATTCCAAGCACTGCTCATAAAATTAAAGGCTTATGTAATTAATTACAAGTGATATGCTACTTACAGCTTTCCCGGTAAATTGTTACCTTTTCTCAAAGAGCAAAATGTTCTTTTAGTACATAATAATTTTTCTTTTCTTAAGAAAAAAAATCCAACACACACAGCCCCAAGTGTTAAGTCTCTCTTTGGCTTGATCTACACTACAGGCTTATGTTGGTATAACTACGTCACTCAGTGAGGTGGAAAATCCATGCAATGCAATTATATCGACCTAACCCCCATAGTCAGTGCTAGGTTGATGGCTATTATTTGATCAGCTGTTCAAATTCCACTGGTGGATTACATTCTGCATTCCGTCTGCAACTCCCTTTGGAATTTCATTTGGATTTGTCATTCATCTCCACTTCCTGGCCTAAGCTTGTGTGAGAACAGGACCCCGGCATTCCGCGAAGCCCGAGCCTGCAAGCTCGAAAAATACGCGCCCCTGGCCAACACCCTGCGGACAAAGGGCTACGTGGTGCACACCGACGCCCTGCTCGTCGGGGCCCTGGGTGCATGGGACCCATGTAACGAAAGCGTGCTGTGGACCTGTGGGGTGGGCCGTCAGTACGCGCGGCTCATGAGACGCCTAATGGTCTCAGACACTATCCGCTGGTCTCGGGACATATACACGGAACACATAACCGGCCACCGCCAATACCAGGAGTGAGCCGGGGAGACCTCACCCACCCACAAGGGGGGAGAGACCCATAACCCCCCCCCCATTTGACCCTATACCCTGAACCATGAACCCACCCAACCTAACTGAACCCCACCACGTGAGGGTCACCCCATCCCCATGACCCAGCACACTCACTTATACCCATGGCTATCCGCACTCCCTGTATGAGCGATAGACCCTCACCGCATATCAGCTGTATCCTGATCCCACCCACCGCCTACCCCTCCATTGGGGACATCACAGTCCGTATGCGTTATGTGTGCTGCCCAACCCCAAAATACTAACATCCCCCTATACTCTGTATGTCACCCCCAATGACCAACAACTGACGCTTCAAATTGTTTGTATCGTTTATTTTTAAATATTCTCTAATAAAATGTTAAATCTTGCTGCTGTCAAAGGGCTTGTCTCCACAAACAGTGCTGCAGTGGCACAGCTGTACCGATGCAGCTGCGCCACTGTAGTGTTTAATGAAGATGCCACAGGTGATGTGGTGTTTTTGTCTTTTGTCATTTTCCTGTGTGAGTTCATTGAAGAGCAGCACAGTGATTGTCTGGTTTCACCCACATCATTTTTATTGGGGGCATGTAGTGCACTGGATGAGGCACACCACAGTTATGATAAGCATGTGTTAGGACCCATGGATCTTGAGAGGTGTGCTGTGGGGGGGATGTTGATCATTGTAGTGGAGATATGTCTACAGGTTTTGCATTTGATGTTCTGGCAGGGTCTGCTGCTGCTTTGAATTGGTGTGTCCTGGTCTGTGGGGAACTTCCTTCCGATGATGAGCTTGGAGAGGTGTGTGTGTGGGGGGGTTCTTTGAGGGCCAGAAGAGCGGGGATTCAGGAAAGAAATGCCCCAATAAAAACTTTGTGGGTAAAATCAGTCAATCACGACGCTCTCAAAGGAGCTTACACAGGAAAATGTTAAAAGACAAAAACACCACATCACCTGTGGGTGAACGCTTTCAACTCTATAACTGACCTGTCAGTTCCCATCCTCAAAGGAAACCTGAACAACACTTTCAAACGACAAGCCTGGGAGCTTAAATTCATAACTTTGCGTGACACAAAATCATGGTGTTAATAAAGACATTGGATTTATGGCTTTTACAACAATCTTGTAACCCACTACCCCTTTTCTATCCTATAAGTACAGGGGTGTTAATGGGCCAGTTCACCTTGAATGGTCCCTTGGAATATGTGCTAACTACTTATGCTAAACTATCTGCTTGATCCTGCATTCAGCTGGGACACTCTCACTATCTTTCCCAGACCTGAGGAAGAACTCTGTGTAGCTTGAAAGCTTGTCTCCCTCACCAACAGAAGTTGGTCCAATAAAAGATATTACCCCACCCACCTTGTCTTTCTAACATGTTACTTTGGCAGCGTAAGATGCTCATTGGTCAGTCAGTAGACTAGGCCCTTCCACATAGTCTTTGTGTTTCACCTTTAGAAAGAACATCTTAAAATCATTTTCATTTTTAAATTCTTGGATATATAACATCTCATGATGTCAATTGTCCTGAAAGGAAGACAGCAAGCCACTGCATGCAAAGTCGTGAAATTTCTTAGTAACACCAATCAGCTCAGTTATCTAACACAATACAATCAACAGTGACAAAGGAGCATGTATTCAAAAAGGCCAGAACAAGAATAATCGACAACATGCTTTTCAATTCAGCCTGGAGGTCAGGGTTATGAGGCTGGCAATAAGGATGCTAGCAATAGTGTTAACTCCTAATTTAGCCTCAACATCCACGCCTAATGCCAGGAAAGCAGCTGGCATCCTGCAAGAAATACCCTTTAATGAAGCACATTTCAAGAGATAATATCAGTCAGGAATACAGAAGTCTGGATTAAAAAAAAGCAGTTTCATCATAAAGTGAAGGGTCTCTCTGGCACCGACATAGTGGCACTGTGTAAAAGAGGGGCAGAGGACTGTATCCCTTTTGTCAGGGAGTTTCAGTAATAAAGGCTTTACTAAGAAAAGTGCAGAGCAACTATATTCAACATACATTCCAGAAAAGCAATCAGATCATATAGCCAGAGCTTCTGTGAATAATTCATGTGAAACCTGATGAGATAAGAGGACTGACATGAAAGAAAATCATAAATAACATACTTTAAAAAGACCAGAGACCAAAGATCTCATCTTTCATCAGTAGGTACAAGGCACCATCCTCCTCTGGACATTATGGTCCCTCTGGAGCCAGGCTCACACCCTGTTCAACTTGTATTTTCACGTTTTAGCTAAGAAAGTGGCAGAATGCAGATTCCCCATTTAACAAGTTTAGTATCACTGTTCTCCCAACTAAAAAATTGCTGAGCAACATTACGTGGTAGGATTCTCCCTTCTTTCACTGTGGACCCCACTACTAGATGGTAAGTTCATTGGAGCTGTAACAGTCTTTTGGGTTTATGTTTGTACAGCGCCTAGTACAACAGGCTCCTGGTCCATGATTGGGGCTCCTAAATGATAAAATACAAATAAATAAATATTGTGTCACTCAGGCCCTGGGCATCATCTTTAACCGTGCCCTCTCTCTAGACCCACATATCCAGGCCATGGCTAAATCTTGCTGCGTCATCCTGTACAACATTGTAAGATCTAGCCTTTCTTCTCTATTTATACACTATAACTCTTTCCCAGGCCCATATCAGGATAGCTTTTAACTGTTGCATCCTCCTTCTTTCTGGCCTTTGCAAATGCCATCTTAAAACTCAACCCCACCTCTATATCCATTCATAACACGATTACCAAAATCATCTTCCTGACTACTTCCCCTGGTAAAAAATGAACACTTATCAATGAAATTTTCCACAAAGTTTGAGCTATTGTGCAGATACTTGTCAAACTCAAAACCCAGCACTTTAAAAAAAAAATGTTTGTATTCATTCCATGATGGAGCAACTCATTTGAAGTCGATAGGACTATTCGTATGCTTAAAGCTAAACATAAGATCAAGTGCTTGCTGGATTGGAGCCAGCTCAGTAGGTTCAAGCCCTTAGTGCACATCAACTAGAGGTGGATGGGAATTTTCCAGTGGAATAATTTTCTGAAGGCAAATGCAGTTTTGGCAGAGTTTTCCTGCAGTTTCTGCAGGAAAACCGAAATTAAATATTTAATTTCCAGTCAGTTCATCCCAAATCAGAATATTTCCTTTTGCCTAACTGATCCAAAAAGTTCAATTTCAAGTCAGTTCAACATTAAACTGCATTTCCCTATTGTAATGCATTGCATCATGGGAATTGTAGTTTGGGCAGCTCATGTCCCCATTCTCTTCTGTGGGCTGGCATCCCATCTCCTTTTTTGGAATGCAGACTCTCCCTGACTAAGCTGTCTGGTACATCATGGAAGATGTAGTTCAGCCAGGGACCCTAGCCAATAATGGAAAATGCAGCAAAAGGCTCCTGACCTACAATTCCCATGATGCAATTCAGCACCATATGGAAATGCAATTTAACGCTGAACTGACTTGAAACTGAACATTTTAGGTCTGCTCAACAAATGGAAGTGAAATATTTTGATTTCAGAAATGTCAAAATGTTTCCTTTTGACATTTTTGAATAAAATTTTTCAGAATATTTTGAGCTGTTAAAAAAACATTTCAAATTTTCATCCTGTATTTAAATGAAAACAAGTGGAAACATCAGAATTTTTTCCATGAGGTGGAAATTTTGATGCTCAGACACATCTGAGGAACAGAGCCAAAATACTGGATCTTAGAGACTGCTGCTGTGCTGTCATCTGGCAGTCCCCATATTTGTCACTTCAGTTTTGTCAGCAAAATTATTTCTCAGAGTCCTAACATGTTGTATGTGTGTGTGTGATGTCCTCCTCTAGTGGTTCACTTAGCCCAGGGCTACACTAGGGAAGGGGGGTCGATCTACGATACGCAGCTTCAGCTACGTGAATAACGTAGCTGAAGTCGGCATATCGTAATCGGCTTACCTGACTATGAGGACGGCGGCGAGTCGATCGCTGCAGCTCCCCCGTCGACTCCGCTTGCGCCGCTCGATGACGTGGATTTCCAGAGCCAACGGGGAGCGCGATCGGGGATCGATTAATCGCGTCTTAACGAGACGCGAAAAATCGATCCCCGATAGATCATATAGAGATTTCTAGTGGTAAAGACGTGTGTTAGGAGCAAAAAAAGACCAAGGTACTAGTCCCAGTTCTGCTGGTTTATCTTTGAACTTTGGTTTGTCTGCAGATATGGGCTCATTAAAAAAATTGATCCAAAGCCAAACAGCCTTTATTTTTATGTACTTAACTGAGGATAGAAATTTTCACAAAGCATTCAAACCAATGGTGGAGGAAATTATTTCAATACAAAGGTAGGCCTATATTTTCAGAGGCGAGACCAGCTCTCATTAACATTGTTGGCAGTCATGCAGCCAAATCCCAAGCACATAACTTGAACTCGTCCTGGATGGTTAAAGGGCCAAGTGTTCTCAATGGGTTTCTAAACTTGTAGTAGGCTCAAAAAGCTATATTTTGCTGTGAGAAAAGGTTGGATTCCAGCATAGTTGCACATAGTGCTTTTAGTAGGCCAACACCATTTATCAAAGAAACACACTAACCTTTTTTAAAAAATAAAACCCTAACAACATCATTTTTATTATGCCTTTTTAGCTATATTCCCAACAGCCTTCTGAAGCACATGCAGTAGATTCGACAGTGGTAATGATTAACAAGTTGAGGGCCCCTGCTGGTAAACTCAAATGGCCATCTCATCTTGAGCTCTGTTTCTGATGTTCAGCTGCTTTCCTTCATTATTCCCCAAGAAACAAAACTGGCAAGTCTCCACTCAACTCTGAGAATACAGTGACAACATAAGTAGCAAAGTCAAGATTTAAACCGTGATCTCAAGAGGACCGGGGTTTTCAGAATAAGAGATGGTAGGTATTTTCATTTCAAATCTTTGCAAGGAAAGGATGAAAGAAACTGTGGGGGGGGGGGGGGGAAATCCCCAAGAAAAAGCTGTCATAACAGATAAACTTTGGTTACAGAAGCTGTTCTCTGTAGCTCAAACAAAGTGACTGAAGTCTGAATACAAGGCCTGCTCACAGTAGTGTCATGTCTTGGAGTTCATGGAAGCAGAAGTTTCTCCTGGAACAATTGTATTCTTGAATACCACAACTTTGCAAAGAGCATTGCTATAACAAAAGGAGAGAAAAGTGGAACATAAATCTTAGCTTCTGGCTGTAGATTCTGAAAAGCCCTTACTCCTTAAAAGGATCAGGATATTTATACCCTTAGCTTGTAGTAGAGCATTGTGTGAAGCCATGCTTTAGACATCCGGTTGACTGCTGTCATTACATACCCAGGAATGATTTCTCTATGGATAAAATTCACCCACCATACTCCCAACCTCACAACCACACACTCCCTATGTGAAGCTTATGAGTTCTGGATCCACACAACTGTGGCTACATTAGCTTTATTCCAATGGCTCCCTCTGCACTGGCCTGTTTGTTGCTGGCACGAGTCCTTCCTCCTCCATCTTCAATTAGTGCAGTTTCTTCCTGACAGGGGGAAAATAATCTGCATGAGAAACAGGGCAGGAAGGTCAACAAGAATTCAAACCAAAATGCACAGCCCATTCTCCCAAAGCTCCATGCCTCACCTTAGAATGCTTCTCTCATGGACCTAGTCCTAGAAAACCTGTGGGCTGTGAACTATGTGGATGTCAGTGATCCTAGAATTTGTACCCCACTGGACATCCCTTTTCCAAGGCCAGCATATATGAAAAAGGAGGCTTTTGTTTGGCTTTAAACCAATAGCTGCTGCAACAACAGTAACATGAGTACAAGAAATTGGGCCAGATCCTGCCTTTGCACTGCTCCAACAGTGCAAAGAGGGCATAAAGTTGGTAGCTGAATATTCCAACCACATGAGAAACTCCTTGATTGACACATAGCTGGTATAGCCCGCATTGTAGAGGAATTTTCAGGGATACAACTGGAGTGCCATTTTGCCCTGGAAACACCCAGCTGATGTAACTACCCTTTGGGGCTGATACCAGCTGAGACATGCTTAGACCAGCCCTGAGATATGGCTTGGCTTGAGCTGTGGGGTTGGGTGTGGATTGTTACGGGCAAGTGCTAATACCTGGGAACAGCTGACCGGGTCTATTACAAGGGTGGGGAGTATAGCGGCGTAAAGCAGGTGCTTGAACCCTGAGTAGGTGAGTCAATCTGGGCTGTGGGTGTGGGTAGTGGTACGTAGCAGGTGTGAGGGTCTGGATCAGGGCAGGCGATCAGGGAGCAATACAGGACAGGTGCTAAGGTCCTAGAGAAGGAAATGGTTCTGCAGTGCAAGATGGGGAGAATGGCAAATAGTCGGAGGAGAAAACTGGACCTGAGGTGCAGGGTCTGAAGAGAGGGTAGAGGATGGGTGATAAATCTTTGGAGCCAGCTATGTCCAAGTCAGGAGCAGGTCAGTGGTAGGGCACAGAGAAGTCAGATAATGCAAAGGCTTAGAGGGGATAGACAGACTGTCAGGGGGAAGCTTTCATGGGGAGGGGAAGATGAAGGGTGATGCTAGGGTCAAAGGGATCCTGGATGAGATAGGGTGCGGGTAGGAGGGTGGCATTGGGACTGATGGGATGGTGAGGCAAACCAAGTGTCTACCAATAATGTGAGAAAAGAGATGGCGGTCTCTTCCATAGTGCTCCTCTCCTAGTGCAAAACAATGTGGGGTCCCTCTGCCCTGATCGCCCAATGGCAAAAGAGACTATAGTTGCTTGCAAAACTCTGTGGAAAATGCAGTGTCCATGTTTGCTCTCTTTATTCTTTGGTATCATTGCATTGGGTTTTTTGGGTGCAGCATTCTACATACACGCTAATGTTTTATTGAGAAGCAGAGTGGTGTCAAGTTAAACCATTTATTAAGAACTGAAACTAGGTAGAGAAGTGAGGTAATAAACCTACTAATACTTTGTGTAGTTGCAGCCTATGGTGCCCTGTGTTGGGATGTTTTGCATCTGCCCCAGGAAACCAAAGACTGCATCAAGAATACACAGGAAGTGTGGCATCCCTGTACTTCCTGAAGGCCTTTCTCTATAGCACACACACTATAACACACTTCAGGAAAAAGGAAACAGAGAGAGCTCCATAGCCAAAAATTCTTTAGTTCCAACTCCATTCTTCAAGAACTCTCGCTGTCAGTCCAGCATCAGCCTAACAGGCTCCCACTTTAGCCACTCTACACAGCAGTCCCTTCAGAAATAATTGTGTAAACTAATACAAAATCAATCCCCTGGTACCACAGTTAGAGGATGCGCCTGATATATACCTGGGTCAAGTATGCAACATGATAGCGTATTGTTTTATAATCATCTTATCCTTTGCATACACAGCTTAGTTTAAAGGAAATCAGGGTCCTATTACCACTTAAGCTTCATCTTTATAGACCACAATAGGGATAAAAAAAAAACACCCTTGGATTGAATAACTATCTCTGCCGGTGACAATTGCCCAACTGCTTTCTGGCAAGTCCAGTCCTCTCTGTACTCACTTCAAAGCTGATATGTGCAAATTGCTTTGCAGTGGTAATAAATATATTCCTGGTCAGAACTGGAGAAAGTAAATGAATTTCCACTTGAAAGTTGAGGTTAGTGATTGAGCAGTCCAGGCTTATGCGGTAGTTTTGTAAAATCTGTTGTTTCCAGGAACACAGTTCAGGAGCTGTGAATCAATCTGTAAACTATCAGTGTCCTTTAATATCCTTAGGTTTTAAATATAGATTGGTAAAAGAATACATACTGATTCATAAGTCCTTCCCAGAGCACTGAACAGATACATGGCCAGGTGCCATGACCAATATGTGCTGAAAAAAATGTTGAAATTTGAGTTGGTCAAGGTGTTCCCCTATTTTCCTTTATCCATACCAATGTGCCAGAGGTCCACACTTACCTGAGCAAGGACTCACGGAGAACTGGCAGCCGTGAGGCTGCGAGGTACGTCAACCTAAGATACGCTGTCTTCAGCTACGCTATTCTCGTAGCTGAAGTTGCGTATCTTAGTGTAGACCAGGGCTAAGTTAGGAATGTTTTTAAGCACCTGTGGCCATGGGGCTACTTGCAAAGTAAGGTAGAAACAACATGAATAAAGGTGACAATCAGGCTCTGAATTAGTTCTTTGCAACCCTTTGGGCTCCTGGCTCACAACCTTCCTTGGTTTTTTAGCCTTCTTATGTTTTTAACCTTGAGAGATTTTGTAAAATTTTCTCTATGCCTCACCCACCTTTCTTCCTAAATGACACAACAACTGGAATGCTCAACTGTGGACCTAGAATGACCTCTCTCATGGGATATCATCTTCAGTTACTGGAGTCAAACTCAGTCATTTCCAAGACCCCAGAAGTAAGTAATAAACGCTTTATCAGAACTGATCCCCCCAAAAAGGGCAATCCAAAACTTGGTTCAGGTGCTTGAGAAACCTGTAGTTCCAGATGTTTTGGATTTTGCCAGAGTAAATTCATCTCAAATCCTTATAAATTTCAAGTTTTTATTCTTCAGTTGCTATTAAAATACACAAATATCATTATCTCAACCCTGTAACATTTCAGAGGAGAGGGCCCATGTATGTTGTGATTTGTGAAGTGCTATTTGAAAATCCTAGACTATAATTGCATATTCCTGGAGTGAAAAGCATAGAGAGTATTAGGTAATGTGCACTGGTAACATCAAATTGATTTTGAAGGCTGAGTTTCAAGTCTGCTGCTCTTTGTAGCAGAAATATTGTTTCTGTTACTCTTGTGACATACAGCAGTGATTCATCTGCAAATAATGTTGGATTTACATAGTACCTTGGCGCATGTTGCATCACTTGGCAGAAATAGATGGCCAGTTACACTATTATGCTGTATCCCAAATCCAACCCATGTGCAGTGAAGTGAGGACAACACCACATATTAACAGCACTTTAACCCATGCACAATACTAAGTGAGAGAGATGTGCTATGTGCTCTTCCCATAAATGTGGGTATTACAAAGACGCCAGAACAGCATGTAATAAAGCAGACACAAACATCTGTAAAATATACAGCTAGGAATGAACAGCATGTCTGAAAGAGGGATTTGGCACAGCTGGAATAGGGTTTCTCACTGTCAGCACCTGCTCTTCTTGTGACCACTTGTTCTTGCTTCCATTCTCTTCTATACCGCCCTCATCGCTATAATTTCTAAGCACCACAGATTTGTACTATCCATTTCCTGTGTCTGTATTGTGATGTGTGGGCTGTGGTCAGGGTGGTCACTTCCTCAGTGCAGGAGTGATCTGATACCCATGGGCAGTTGTTTCTGTGCCTTGGAATTGCTGCTGTGGCCAAGAGTGTTTCTCGAAGCTCCTGTTGTCTGTGCTTTTGTCTCCGCTTCCTCCGCCTAGGCGCTCTCATGCTCTGCTCTGTGCTTTTTGATTTCTGTGGTGTGCTAATGTGACCACTGAGTAGGCTAATGCAATTTCCACTTGCATGAGTCTTGCACCTAATGTGTGGCTATGTGAACTGGAAGTAGCTGTGTTCTCCCCTTTAAACAATTTCCCCATGTCTGTAGCTATGTAACTTCATAAATGCACCCATGTCAGTTCATCATGGATCTTTGCTTCATCCCTCTGTGATTATACCTTTTTCTGTATATTACTTGATGGTCTTTTATAATGTCACTGACCTGATATTCACTTTGTTAACTCTATACTTCATCCTTCCACCCTACCTTGTGGTCCCCATCCCCTTTTACTGTGGTTATTGGGTTCGGACATGTGGTGCTACCACAACTTATACACATTTCAAACCAACAACCCCAGGACCTTTTATACACACAGGGAGGCTATCCATTAACTCCACTGGGCTTTAGATCAGCCGTACAGGCTTCTTGGTGTCTTTTTACACAAGGGTACTAGTGTGTATATTAAAACATTATCTTTCTGCATAATGCTTTCCACTACTTTCCACTATGTACTTTTTCATGTGATGCAAACATAGGGGTGATACTATGAGATACTGACCTTGTCACATTTATCCATGTCCTGTAACTTCCAGACTGGGTGCAATATGCCCTACATGGTGCTACATTAGGATTGCCAGGTGTCCAGTTTTCAACCGAAATGCTCAATTGAAAAGGGACCCTGGTGGCTCCGGTCAGCACTGCTGACTCGAATGTTAAAACTACAGTTGGTGGCGCAGCAGGGCTAAGGCAGGCTCCCTGCCTGCCGTGGCTCCGCACGGCTCCTGGAAGCAGTGGCATGTCCCCCGCTCCAGGTCCTATGTGTAGGGGCAGCCAGGGGGCTCCGTGCGCTGCCCCCGCCACAAGCACCGGCTCTGCAGCTCCCATTGACCAGGAACCATGGCCAATGGGAGCTGCAGGAGTGGTGCATGCAGACAGGGCAGCACGCAGAGGTGCCTGGCTGTGCCTCTGTGGAGGAGCCAGAGGGGGAACATGCTGCTGCTTCCAGGAGCCACCTGAGGTAAGTGCTGCCCGGAGCCTGCACCCCTCCCACGCCCCAACCCCCTATCCCAGCCCTGATCCCACTCCTGCCTTCTGAACCCCTTGGTCCCAGCCTGGAACACCTTCCTGCACCCCAAACCCCTCATCCACAACCCTACCCCAGAGGCCACACACCCATCAGGAGCCCTCACCCCACCCGCACCCCCAACCCCCTGAGCCAGCGCAGTGAAAATGAGTGAGTGAGTGAGGGTGGGGAGAGCGAGCAACAGAGGGAGGGGGGATGGAGTGAGCAGGGGGTGGGGCCTCGGAGAAGGGGTGGGGCAGGGGTAGGCCTCAGAGGAGGGGCATGGCAAGGATGGGGCAAAGATGTTTGGTTTTGTGCGAGTAGAAAGTTGGCAACCCTATGCTACATTTTAAGAGTGTTTGAAAATTTCAGGTGGGGTAGAAATATGACTCCATGCTTGTTAAATGGTATTTCATGCACACAACACCTTTGCTCTGTAATCAGCATTGCATCAAATTTCTGGGTGAGGTTTAAGGTGTTGGTTTTGACCCATAAAAAAAACATTTCAATGGTTTGACTTCTAGCTACCTGTAGCAAGGTGGCTGTTTATTGAGCACCCTCTATTGGGCAGAAGTCACTCTGCAGCACCCTGCTTCTGTCCCCCTTCGCCCCGGGCCCCTTAAGAATGGCACACAGGCATTTTCACATGGAAACTGCCACCCTTGCCTGGGTCCAAGTTAATAACAGGAGTTTTTCTTAACACTCCTCAGAGTCCCAAAATAAAGACCATTACCACATTAAAAAAAAATCTATTCTTAGCTCGGTGTCTTCTCTCACAGCTAGGGCACTTCTGTTCTCCCAGCCCCTCCTCCAAACTCTAGCTGAGCCTTCTGACTCTGGCCTCTAGGCCCCAAACGTCTCAGCCCAAATCCTGTCCAGATTTCCCCACAGAAGCCTCCTGCTTCCTGGGCTCTGGCCCCCAAATCCTCCTCATGTCAGGGCTTTCCCCTGTAGGAGCTTCATGCAGCTTCCTGATGCTGTTATAAAGGAAGCACCTGGTCCGGACCCAGTTGTGCTTCTTTAGGAATCTGGGTTGGCTAGCCCCAGGCCCTCCATCCCTTAAGGGGTGAGCCACCCTGTTACAGTACCTCAGTGACAGCCTATGTCCTCATCATTGACAGTTGAGATCAGCTGAGGGACCAAGCTAAAAGCCCTCCTAACAGAAGGAGCTAGTCATGGAGTATTTTAAGTGAAGGGCCCTCAGCTATAGAGTTAATTTCCCCCTTTGGTTTCACAGAGCCTGGATTTGTTGGCCTATTTGTAAGGCCTATCCCAGGCTGTCCTTGAAGGAGCGGGTTGGTTAGGGTAGGAGTGAACTGAGTGGGTGGGGAATTGTTGGCAATATTTTGTGACTAGTAAGTGAATGTTAGAGGGTGAATATTAATTGTGGATAATACTTTATGGCTATGAATCCAACAGAAATTTTGTATATATTTTTATACTTGCAAAGCATCTAGAGCTCCAAATAGGCATTTATTTAACTTTAAAAAAAAACCCATAATAATTCTGCCTTCCTCCCTTGCTAAGCATTTGGGTTTTGCCCAGCCCGCTGGAAATTCCAACATTCTAAGGGTTAAGGTTTGTCCTTCAGAACCTAAAGATTCTTTAACTAAAAAAAAAAAGACCCTTGTAAAGAAAAGAAAATCTAAATCTTGCTGGCTTCTTTATTCCTTTCAGTTGTGCTCTCTCTCTCTCCCTCTCCTTCTCGCTCCACCACTTGACTGTATCATACTGTGTTGCTGGTTGCTGAGGTGCTGCTTCACCTTCTGCAATGTTGCTTGATCTTTGATTTCCTGTGAAGCACAATGAATCTTACATTAGACTGTTCAGAGTCAGGTGGTACACCATCTGTTCCCAGGCTTGGAAAACACTGAGTAACAGAGATCAACAGAAAGCAACAGCTATACCAGTTTCATCAGAATATTCATATTCACACAGTGACAAGGAGGCAGATGACTCTGTTTTCAAGCACCAAAAAAGCTTTTTCGGTTTTCCAACAGTTACCTATTAAATTTAACATGTTATTTTTAAAGACTTTATTAAAACTTATTTAATATTCATTAACATGACTGCGCTGTAAAATATGTTAATGAATTCTATATTATTTGAGTGATATATTATGAAGACCGTGTGATTTAGGCTGGAAAATAGTTTTAATTTAACTGTATTTAATAGCAGCTGTGCATGCAGCTACTCAAAGATAGCTGGAGCAGCTGGCAAACCTTGGTACTAGCACAGAGAAGCACAGGTAATGCAGCAGATATAACAAATGGAGAGATCAGTGAATCCCTAGCTGCCGACCTATGATAACTCTTTTTGAAAAATGGATACATTCTTAACATTCTGTTAAGAAAAATGTTGTGTACCTGCCTTGCATATATAAATCCCTATGTTAAATTATTAAACACAGATTATGAACCACAGGTTACAGCTATTTTAACTATATGTTGTTTCAGCTGCAATTTAATCAGATAAAAACAACAGAAAGAACACCCACAACCCCCCCACAAAGCAAACAAAAATCCCCACCCTGAGTACTCTGGAATATGCTCATCAGCTAGAGGAATAATTCAAATGATAAAAACCCAAGTTGCTAAGATATATGCCTCTAATGCTTTCATGTTCCACGGTCTCTACTTAATGCTAGAACAGCTTAAATCAGATTTACAGGAGCCCGAAGTTGCTTTAACCACTTTGCTAAATATTTGCTTATTACAGAAGAAACTTTTACTTTCCAACATACTTTTTTCCAAGCACTACAATGAAAAGGCTGAAAAAAAAACTTCTGCCAAAAATGAGGAAATCAGGAAAGAACAGACTGACAGATTCATACTTTATACATGTATTCAGTGTCCTCTTTTTGTCCTGTCCTGAATGTCTTATAGCACTGAGGACTGCATGTTACTGGTAAATGTATCATATGACTAGGCAATCCTATTCTTAGTCCTATCACTGACTTTCTGAATGACCTTGAGAAAGTTACTCTGTGCCTCAGTTTACCCATCTGTAAAATAGGGATAATTACATATACATTTTGCAGGGATGTTATGAGGCAAAATGAATGGATGTTTGTAAAATGCTCAATTGAAAGATACTAGATTAAGTGCAAAGCACAATTTTTCCACTTAAAAAGAATACTGACCACACTGTGTTGAACAGGCTGTGGGGGAAAAAGCAGCTGGCATTTGAAAGTTGACACAAACACGTGGATTTTATGCTTTACTATGCTTGAAACAAAATTGGTTTTGACTTTTCAAAGTCACTATCATCCATCGGTCTATCAGCCCTCACAGAGAGAGCGCCGATCACAACACATTGCTCTAGCCAGTCCTCCAACTACCCGCTGGCCAGGCTGTCAGTAGCACCGGACACCCGATTGACATAGCGCACAGCAGCCTAGAACTCCTGAGCGATCCGCCAACCGCAGCCTCCCAAGCAGCCAGGATTACAGGCATGCACCATCATACCAGGCCTTTTCAAAGTAAGGAGCAGTAATTTTAAAAAAAATTAGATGTACAGATGGGCAAATGAGATAAGACACTACAGATATACATGGACCTATATGGGTCTGGCCTTTGGAAACAAATTAAAGTAGAAGGTGGCAATCAGGCTTGGCCTGCCTTCTACTCTTTAACCTGTATCCTCTAGTCCTCAAGATTTAAGTGGCTCAGGTACAATCACAGGCCTCAGATAAAGCATTTAGCGAGGCTGGTCTATCTTAAAGCATTTACATTAAAGGCTTCTGATCTCCTGAGCTGCAGACATGTTCTAGATGTGTTAAGCTTAGAAGTCCTGCAGGATTGGAGCTTCAGTCCTATGATGACTGAGCTGCAAAGATGCTTCCTTTCTTTCTTCTCCTTAATAAGCTTAGGAAATTATATGCAAAAACTATCAATGTATTGATGTATCAATGCATCACAAGGATCTAGTGTTTTCTCTCCCTGATTTTCTCATTAAATATGTGACTAAACGTATTAGGGCCTGAGTCTGGACCCACCAAAGTGAATGGCAATATTGCCATTGAATTCAATGGATACATGATTGTACTTCTATTTCCGGGCCCAATCTTTCCTTCTGCCAATAAGAACAGAGGAGACTCAGAGTAGACATAGCTAGTCAGATGGGATGTTGAAAGCAGAGAGAGTGGTTGCGAGGACACAAGCTGTGGACAGGGAATGAGTAAGGCCAGCTGGCCGGTGCTTCTCTACCTCTATCTAGGTTCTTATATGGTCCTGATCCCTGTGGCATCTGAGTGTCTCACTCTCATTAGTGATTTTATCCATTCAACAATATCCCTGTGAAGCCAGGAAGTACTCTTCCCATTTTGCATATGAGGAAATGAGGCACAGGATAGATTAAGTGATTTGCCCAAGGTCACCAAGGATGTTTGTGGCAGAGTTAGAAATTGAACTCAGATCTCTCGAGTCACATGCTAGTTCCCTATTACCTACTAGACCATCCTGTCTACCCCTCCCAACCCACTCAGCACCATGGGGATTCCTGGCGCAACATAATGCTGCCCCATTGACTTGAATTGGAGGAGTCGGCTGTGAATTTCTGCAGCTAAATTTGGTCCCATGTGCACACCTCATTCACCTGGAATTATAATGACAATAATCTTCCCTATTTGGAATAATACAGTCGCATGCATATTTATGTTTCTGCTGAAAGAAGATTTTTCCCAATGGCGAACCTAGATGATAATTATAGCATTTATGATGATCGTTTCCAAATGCTATATAGCGTAGGAAAGTCAAGAATCAGAGAACTCTTGTACTGGACTCATCCTCAAGTCTCTTTGTCCCTAAAAAGAGACATTACCGTATTTCTGTGTTTAGCATTAATATTTAATATAACTATTAATATGTTTATACATATTAATATTTGTATACAAAAGGTGATTTATTAAATAAATAAGTTGTGCAGCATTTTGAGGCACAGGGTCATTACAGTACAAGAAAGGCGATTCTTCTGCTTTTCAAATGTGGACTATAAACTAGCAGCGAGAAGATGTCGTCTGAAAGTGTCCGTAGCTGAAAAGCAGGCATCTAACATGTTTTGTACTTAGGCCATGTAGCCATGTTGGGCCCAGGAGATTAGACTAACTTCTAGAAGAGCTCTGTGGAGCTCAAAACCTTGTCTCTTTCACCAGTGGACAGGGCCGGCTCCAGGCACCAGCTTGCCAAGCTGGTGCTTGGGGCGGCAGGTGAGAAGGGGGCGGCAGTCCGAGTCCCGCGGCGGCAATTCGGCGGCAGGTCCACTCTTCCCGCCGCCGAATTGCCGCCGCGGGACTCGGACTGCCGCCCCAGTCTCGCCTGCCGTGGCGGCAAAGGGGCGGCAGGTCCGCCGCTGTCCCCTTGCCGCTCCGGAATGGGACTGCCTGTGTCGGGGGCGGGGCCCCGCCCCCGACGCAGGCAGACGTGGCGGGGCCCCACCCCCGACGCAGGCAGGCATCGGGGGCGGGGCCCCGCTATGTCTGCCTGCGTCGGGGGCGGGGGGCCGCCACCCCTGCTTAGGGCGGCAGAATTGTAAGAGCCGCCCCTGCCAGTGGAAGTTGGTCCAATAAAAGATATTAACTCACTCATCTTATCTCTCTCATAGTCAGGCTTGGCAGAATTCTATTTTTTTATAATGTTGATAAATAATATCAATGTTTATTTTTAAGAATTTTTTATTTTTATGTATTTAAATTTTCACAGTTGTGCAAAATTATGGGGTTTAAGTATTTTAATTTTTTAATCTTTAAATTGTTACAGTTGTGGGAAATTATGGGGGGGGTCTGGGAAAAGGGGGAGGGAATCAAACAATAATTATTAAATAACAATAGACATTGAGATTCAAAAGGTAAAGCTGTATAAATGTTAAAACACAAATTGTCAAATCCACATGTCAAAAAATACAAAGTATATATCAAATCAAACTGTAATAAGTACTCAGTCAAGCTGCATTTTTCTTAATCTCCCTAGTTGTACATTTAGATTATTACTCATGGGAAATATTTTTTGTCGGTTTGTGTGTGTATGGTGAAATGGACGTTTATTGATATTACCGATAAAAGTCGAATCCTTCCAAGCCTATTCTGATTTCTGCCTGTCACAGAATGCTAGCAACCTCTATTACTATGTATTGGAATATAACCCTGCAGTGAGATTTCATACTGTGCTGGCCTGAGGAAAATAGTCTGAGACAGGATAGTGTATAGTCTGTGTCCCAGTTTGTCTCCATAGACTTAAACTCCTCCAGGACTCGTCCCAACTCCAGGTGAGGTTTCAGAGTACATACATTTGTGCTGAGATCTTTACATTAGTAGATATGTTAGTACAAACATGGACCTCATTTAAGCCATTTTTAAGGTGGTAGTGTGACGGGTTGGTATCACAGAAACCACCTTGGAGCTGCCACCTGGTGTGCCAAGGCTACTCCTGCCCCTGCTTTCCTGCCTTTTCCAGCTTGGGACTCCAGAATCCTGTCTGTTTTAAGCCAGATCCGCTGATCTGCTGCAAACCCAGACCCAGGTCTGAACCACGTCCACTAACAGCTGTAGGCCTGCCTGGAAGCAGCTCAGGAAGTGCTCTCGCCTTTGACACCCAGGTGCCCAACTCCCAATGGGGTTCAAACCCTGAATAAATCCGTTTTACCCTGTATAAAGCTTATACAGGGTAA
This sequence comes from Chelydra serpentina, assembly GCA_037349315.1. Lineage (NCBI taxonomy): Eukaryota > Metazoa > Chordata > Testudines > Chelydridae > Chelydra > Chelydra serpentina. Next base: position 28,769,597 of record JBAIAC010000048.1, read on the forward strand.
ACTCATAAATAGTTCACCTTCTACTATTTCAAAGATAGAAAGATATGCACAGCTGTTTGCCCTCCCCCCCAGGTACTAACACATACTCCAAGTAACTTAATAAGTAAAAAGTGATTTTAATAAGTACATAAAGTAGGATTTAAGTGATTCCAAGTAATAACAGACAGAACAAAGTGAATTACTAAGTAAAATAAAATAAAACACGCACGTCTAGGTCTAATCAAACTCAACACAGATAAAAACCTCACCAGTTCCAGTCTCTTTCTTTTACAGGCTATAGAACTCCTAGCCTGGGTCCAGCAATCGCTCACTCCCCCTATTGTCTTTGTCCTTTGTTCAGTCTCTTTTAGGTATGTCGTTGGGGGAGGGAGGGTGAAGAGCCTCTCTCTTTAGCCAGCTGAAGACAACCTGGAGGGGTCTCCCAGGGATTTAAATAGACTTTCTCCCCTGGATGGATACTCCTCCCCAGTCCCTGTGTAGCATCATGTTACCCTGGAGTTTTGGGATCACATGGGCAAGTCACATGTCCATCTCAATAATCAGCCCAGCCAGTCACATTCCTGGCCAAGCTCAGATGTGGATTGAGGTCTGCCCCTTCTTTTGTCTGTTAAGTGCTTGCACTTAACTTGCACATTCTTTTCTCCAGACATGATCCCATGCTCTTACTAAGGCTATGTATAAAACCAGCAAATATAAAACCAATATTCATAACTTCAACTACAACAATGATACATGCATACAAACAGGAGGAATAAATTCAGTAGATCATAACTTTTACAGCGATATGTTACATGGCACATGTAGCATAAAACATATTCCAGTTACATCATATATACATTTATAAGCATCTCCCCATAAAGTTTCATTGGGGACACCGTCACAGGTAGAAGTTGCAAGAATTGTTCATTGTGCTGAAAATGACCCTTTTAAAATCATTACCTCATTTTGTGCTCCATCACCTATATGTGAATCTAGATATAAGCACATTTTGGATTGTACATGAATCTTGAATAGCATCAGTTAAGGGTTTCATCCACAACTGACAGAAAGCCTGATTGGTCTAGTTGTATTTCTTCCACCCAGAGTCTATAATTGGTTTATTTAAGTCCCCTTCAGACAAGCATGTGCCAATTTGATATCAGAATTTTGCCTTTACTGGCTGGAAATAGGGGTGGGGAAGGACTAAACCTGTTTTTAAAAGAATTCTAATTGCATGGTTCTCTTCACTGGGATCACCTTTGTGCGAGAATCAAACTTTATTTCTACTTTAACTCATGTCATGATCAATTGTCAGAGACTTGATAATAAAAATTTATTTATTAATCATATTTAAGGCTCTGTTGCTTAAAGTTGACTTACAAAGGAGAAAAAACCCAGGATTTTACCCTTTTATTTGCTTCTTTATGATAATATAAAGAAAAATCACCCACAAAAGCTTATGCTCCAATACGTCTGTTAGTCTATGAGGTGCCACAGGACTCTTTGTCGCTTCTACAGATCCAGACTAACACGGCTACTCCTCTGATAAAGAAAAACCAGGATTTTCAAGTCTTATTTTCCCTGATTTTAGCAGTGGCTTCTTTTGAGGGCCCACAGAAGTGGAATGGAAGTGTTTTCAGCCCTTAGTCAACAAGGAGAGTGTTGGATATTTAACAAACAATTAAAAGAAAATAGACTTTCTAAGTGTTACAGGAATGCTGTATATCTGTGTATATGTAAATAGTTAAGCCAGAAAATCTAGTGACAAAGAAATCTCCTGAGGATAAAGAGTAGAAGGAAGAGACTCAGAGTGGAACCAAACGAAGTGGAAGAAGTATGATGTTGCCTACTCATATGGAAAAGTATATAGTTAATTGACATTACTCAGGGTCCATGGTAGGAGGAAAGGTGATTCAGGAGTGGTCTATCTCTGTGTATATGCTAATAGTTAATAAATAAGGTGCCAGTAGAATATGTAGCATAGTTCCTTGATTTTGTAGGGCCAATAAAACATGCTGTTTTGTACTGGCTGCTCTCCACTTCAGCTCTCAGCATAGTCAAGTAGGTAATAACAAATAGAAATCTACGAGTTTTCAGTAGGCTGATTTACCCTATCAGTCAGGATTCACTTCCTTGGTAATGTAATATCATAATCCTACTCATTCTCCAGCTGTCTCTAGTGTCTTTTAGGTAGGCTGACCATATTTCCTTGAGACAAAAACGGGACATTGGGATGGCAAAAACGGGACGGGGAGACAAGGGGCAGCCGCAACAAGCCGCCCCTCGTCTCCCCGCTCAGCAGCTCGGCGGGGAGACGAGGGGCAGTCGCAACAAGCCAGCATTCAGTTTTTTACAAAAAAATAAAAACTATATATAGTTTATTAAAAACGGGACAAAACTGACATTTATATTAAAACGACGGCACGGTCGGGAAATATGAAAAAAACGGTACTGTCCCGTTTAAAACGGTACATATGGTCAGCCTACTTTTAGGGCTAGTCTACACTTACCAGCTCTGTCGGACGCATCAGATCGATCTTCTGGGTTCGATTTATCGCGTCTTGTCTAGACGCGATAAATCGAACCAGGAAGTGCTCCCCCGTCGACGCTGGTAATCCTGCTCCACAAACGGAGCAGGCAGAGTCGACGGGGGAGCCTGCGCGCCGCGGTGTGGACCAGGGGTGAGTACTTTGAAGTTTGTAATAAGATACTTCGACTTCAGCTACATTATTTACGTAGCTGAAGTCGCGTATCTTACTTCGAACTTCGGGGCTAGTGTAGACCAGCCCTCAGTAAAGATGGAGTTGTCAAGGTCTTAGTTTCTAATGTAACAAAAAAACACAGGCCCAGATTACCTTCATGTGGGTGCATGGGGTAGTGGAGACCATCCTGAGAATTCACTCTCCAGGGTCTGGCACAATAGCAGTCCCAGCTTTTGGGGAAGTGCAGGGATTGAGTGCTATGGGGTCAAGGCAAAGGTACAACATAGCTTCCCTTCCCTCTGCACGGGCCCATAGAGAGGGGAACAGGCTGTAGTATTCCCAAAGACAGGGCAGCCTGTGCAGTCCCCTCATGTGCTGGGGCACTCAGGAAAGATATGTCTTCTCGAGGCCCATAGTCCCTGATATCTCATGGGTAGGGCAGCTCTTCTACACAGTGGCTAAATGTCTCAATTTGCCCAACAACGCTTCCCTCCCCCCTTTTTCTTTGCAGTTCACCTTTAATTGGAAAATTACTTAATAAATCCTTGTATTTTGTCTCATCAAAGAGAGCCATAACGTGTGTAAATATTCATTAGCATTGCCTGGTTCAAAACCACTTTGATAAATTAACTTCATAACCTTTAGAGAACAGGAAGAGATAGAAAACCAGGACATAACAGAGAGAGAACATAAAAAATGGAATGAAAACCTGAACATGTAGTTCAATTGAGTCATTTTAAAATCTGTTTGTACTGGGTTTGATTGTGATGTTTGGCACAGCCCTAAGAAGGGGTGGCAGATAAGATGCATCACCTCAGGAGTAGCTATACTAAGCACTCTGATTTACAGTCACCTCTCAGAGGCATAAATCCTCCCAGGCTCCTACTTGCTCCAGAGTTGTTTACGGGGTGTGGCATTTAGCAATTTGGTGTTGGCCTATACCAACAACAAAATACAACAGACCCCTGTGCCCGCTCAGCTGGGCTGGACAGCAAGCAGGAGGAGTGGAGACAAAGTACCACACACCCACCATCTCCAGCATCAGAAGTAAGCAGGAATGCAAGGCTTTTGCCAACTGATCAAGTTGCCAAGAGCAAACGGGCCAAATGCCCACTTTTGCCAAAAAACGTCAGTACATCTGGGACAGGGCTCAAAAAAGGGATTGTTCTGGACAAAACAGGACATATGGTCACCCTAGAGTAAAGGATCCATACCAGATCAACCATCCGTAAACAGAAAATAGTCATTACTAGCAAGAATAGTACAAGCCTCAGCCAGGGTTGATGAAAGACAAGCAAACAAAAAAATCCCTGCTACTACACTACACCACTTTGTACCAGCCCACTAGCAGCACAGGCACATCATGCAATTTCTTCTGATTTAATTAGAGATCTGTGAGGAGTGGATTCTCTAGAGATAAAAACTTCTGTTTACCCTATCTACTAACTATCTGCTTTTTCTTTGAATAGATATGTGATATTAGAATCTACTGTTCTGGGGTAGATTTTTTTTTTTTTTACTCTGACCTTTGATTTGCCATCACACAAAGTGAATGAATGAAGTAGGACGTGATGAAATGTTACAGAGACAAGGTGGGTGAGATAATATCCTTTATTGGACCAACAGAAGTTGGTGGGAGAGAAATGTTGTTGGATTGGCTTTGAGAGTGTGGAGTACAAAGCAGTATGATAAATAAAAAGAGATGAATGTGGAATTTATTAACGATTTCCACCATTTTAGCACTCATATCACAGTTATATTTGCAAACCAAGAAATGCTATTCATAAACTATTGTAGAGTTCACTCTCATTCCTCCACCTGTTAGTTTAGTCTATTTTAACCAATGTACATGACAAACACATTTTAGATAATTATTTTCTAAGAGGACTCTCAGAACTACAAGATCCCAACACATCTAAAGGAACTGTTACAACAGCTAGAGGATTTGAAGGGCAAAAGTAAATTTTTTGAAATAAAGTAGATGGACAAGATTGGAGATAAGTATAATAATAATAATGATTAAATTAATTGCCACCAGGTACTGCAATTTCCCTTAGTTATTTTGTACATTTTCCTTTTCAGAAGCTATTGAATGAGGTGAGTTTAGCAGTTATTATATGGAATATTATTATTAGGGTTTAAGGGTTTGGGAGGAAACAGTTTTCCCATTCTGTGAGATTTTTTTGACATTTCAAAAGCTGCTCTCCTCCTGAATTGGGATGAAAAGTCTTTTTGAAAACTTTTGCAAAATGAAAATACAGAGGAAAATATCAGTTCAGGTCAATCAAAATGTTTTGTTTAGATAATTCTGAAATGTTTTATTTTGATGTCAACCTGTCTCCCTTTTAAAAAACTTTTTTTTAGTGTGAATTCACTAAAACTTTTAAACACAAAGCTGTTTCAACCCCCGCCCAACTTTCTAGCCTGACCATCTCAAAACCTTTCTTTTGAACTGCACCAAAAATGTTTCAAGTTGGATGTGTTGGAAAATCCAACACTGTTTAGGAAACTGTTTTGATTTTGATGAAGCAGCATTTTTGGCAAAAAAATAATGATCTGAAAATTTCCTGACCATCTATAATTATTACTAGGGGCATATCTTGTTATAAAGTAGGTAAGGTTATGACATTGTTGTATTACAAACTCCTTGTGACACATGTGAGACCTGGGAAGCGTGAAGTTTTAAAAGGACTATTATACTGAAATGTGCTAGACTGACATGGATTTTTGTGACAATAAGTGTAAAGTGAGTTTTTGGAGTCCTGGTTTGCTGAGTAAGTTTCCTGGAGAATCCTTGGGGTGGAGAAAGGGAGATAGTAGGATGACCAGATGTCCTGATTTTATAGGGACAGTCCCGATTTTTGGGTCTTTTTCTTATATAGGCTCGCATTACCCCCCCAGCCCCTGTCCCGATTTTTCACATTTGCTGTCTGGTCACCCTAGGGGGGAGGGTAATATAAATTCCCCAACACTGGTTATACAAAAAACCAGACTTTGAACTCTGGCCCCTGTGCAGAAGGCCATGGACTGGAGTTACCTGTTACAGAAGGCCAGAGATCAAAGGCCCAAACTGTATAAAGAGACAGCTGAACTATCCCAAGATGTATCAGAGGGGTAGCTGTGTTAGTCTGGATCTGCAGAAGCGACAAAGAGTCCTGTGGCACCTTATAGACTAACAGATGTATTGGAGCATAAGCTTTCGTGGGTGAACACCCACTTCGTCGGATGTGCATCCGACGAAGTGGGTGTTCACCCACGAAAGGTTATGCTCCAATACGTCTGTTAGTCTATAAGGTGCCACAGGACTCTCTGTCGCTTATCCCAAGATGGTTCCTGTTCTTGATCTAAAACCTGACATGAACGAACTTGTAACCAGGACAGCAAACCTGGTTGAGTGGTTTGAAAGACTGACACTTACCAGAGTGCTAGATTGGAGGAGGGGTGACCTCTGGTAAGATTTTAGTACGTGTTTAGGACTGTTTATTGGTTTTAATATGTTTTCTTTGTGATGCTTTAGCCCTAAGAATAAAAGTACCGGGATTTGTGAAGGCTGACTTGTGTATGCTGGCGTAGTCCCTGGAGAAAGAGTGAACCACAAGTGATGGACCCCGGTGAGACCTGCTGAGGAAATCACAATAAGGTGGAAAGGCACTGCAAGCCTAAACCCCCAGTCTGGAGGGAGAGAGAGACATGTCAATCTGCCTGAGAAAGGTGATGACTAACAAGCCTGAAACCTTAAGTGGGTGTGCTCAAGGAGGCCAAAAGGTGGGCGAGGGCAAAGGTACAGTTAGCCCTAGACCTGTGACATTCCTATTTTCAGGAGGTTAAGCCAAGGCAGTACAAATATGGACCAATCACCAGATCTTCAACAACAGCTAAACCACAGAGTGTTCTTCAAATGTAACTGTAAAGATCAGTGTCCTGACCCTGGTGCTGTTCTGTGCATCTTTGGCAGTTAGAACTGTTAAAGGCTGCTCTACCTTACTCTGGGTGTAAATGCTCATGGCATCCACAAATACAGCCAAGGATTAGTGAGGCACGGGGGTATTCAGACCATATCCCTTTTCCTTCAGTCACACCCTCTTTTCCCCCACTATGCTGGCAACAGGGAGTTGGAGTGACCTATTAACATCTACACTGGACTGGTACAGGATAAAGTACTGCTCAGTGGAAGGGTGATAAAATCTGTCTCGCTGAAGCCAATTTCTAATGCTTTCAAATGGGGAAGCTAACTCTTTCAGTCCTGCACTATGCCATCAGACTTGCTAAAATGCCAGCTTCCTAACTGACTCTTGATCATTCCCTTCCCCCTTTATATTTTAGAGAAATAAAGCGTCCTGGCCAATTACACTTCTCAGGTGTAATGATTTCATTACACTGAAGTTTTCCATATTAAGGGCCAGATTCTACCACTCTGACTCAGGCTGAGTGACAGCAGCTCCAGTGTATTCATGGAATAAGGTGCTATTCAGTGTAAGGGTATCACAATCTGGGACTAAGGTATTAATCAACCTGAGTAACGTGGCAGAATCTAGCTCTAAATTCTGGTCTCCACCTTAATGTTGCTTTAGTAACCATCTTGGACTAGACTAAATATGTGACTATTTCCAAGGGATATGGGAAAGGAGCGTTAAGGTAGAGGGAACTTTTGTATTTATCTGTTAGCTCAAGAAATGCTAAGGCATCAAGACACTCTGCTTGTGTAAATTCTAACCGAATACTCTAACTGAATACAATATTCTCCACTGCCTCTCTCAAAGTGGTGTGTATTCTATCTGTGAGTTACTACACAGCAGCTGCATTCCACTCAAGAAGTGGCTGCATTTCTGCAGTTGGTGAAGTGATTCCAATGCATGTAAAAATATGAAGCTAGGCACTAATTACTATTTATTATCTGCATCACTCTGACAGGAAAAGGTCCTATCGGAGCCACATTGTGCTAGGTGCTGTACAAACATATAGAAAGATGCTGTCCCTAATCTAATTAAAACACTTTTAAGTGTAGTATATTATTCTTATATTATATACTGTATTCATAGCCAGTAGTATGTAGTCCTCCTGTTAGTGAATCTATCATGATTGTAGAAGAGGAAGTTGAATTTGACAGACATCAATAGTTTTAAACATGGGTGCCTAGAGCTAGGCCACTAAAACCATATTTACCCATCTAAACAGTTAAACACTCAAAGTTAAAGACCCAAAATTTGCAGCACCAAAATTTAAAGGTCAGTTTTAAAAACTGTAAGTGCCAATCAGTTCACCTTTATAACCTCGCTGATTGCAAAAGGATTTGCACAAATGTCACTGAGAGCTCAATAGGGCCTGCAGAATCTTTATGACTGCATTCTGAGACGGCTACTCTAACCCCCCTCAGCAAAGGGAGGAGGTAGGTTAACACTGAGGATCCAGGAGCCACTGAGGAAGGAACGGCGAACTGCCAGTGAGGAGAGTCTGAGGCAGAGACTGATCATGACCGCGAAGGCATGATCCTCTGAACTATGAAATTCACCTCTGAACTATGGCCCCTCTGTGCACATGGGCTAATAAGAGGGCTGACCCCCAGAAATACCTTCCCATTAAAGGCCTTGGGCACAGGAGGAGTGGTAAGGGAACAAGTTAGCGCAGCCTTCATAATTGCCCTGACCTGTGCCGGAGACAACATAGGCCCCTGGTATCCCTGAATGGGTCCTCAGGTTACATTTTGCAAGGCTGGTAGTTAGAAAAAAAAATTATTTTTGGATGTGGCACATAGGATACGGAAATTATCGATTCACAATGAACAGGGAACCCCACAATGCCACTTCCATGGACTAGAACTGCATTTTATTTTGCAGCTTTAGCAGTGTTAGCATTTCCTTTGCCAATTCAGCTAGTGTCTTGAAATTTTAGCTCTAAAAAACAGAAAAGGGTGAATCATTGGTGATTATTTTCTGGAACCCTACTGGGAATTATCTTCTGACACCAACCCAACGATACTGAAAAACTCCACTTAGAAAGCACAGTTTTCTGATCACTTGGGGAACATCTAGAAGCAGAAGTAAAAAGCTTCATAGACAAAATACGCTGACTCTTTGATAGCCTTAATTAGAAATCCTGTAATTGGGTACCATGTCAGTTATCATGTTACTGGCAGCAATCATCAGGAACACATCTAAATCCCTATTCTTTCATTCTTTCGCAAACGCTGTCAATCATTTGGGTGACTATTCATGCATAATAAGATAGCCCTGGGGGGCAATTAATTTTAGCAGTTGTACAACTTAGTATGGAAAAAAAAAAAAAGCATTACCAGGACCATGTGCACATTGAAGGTCAGATGATACCACAATTTACACCTTTGTGGCAAGAAATGAAAATTAGCAATTAACATACATCTATTAATTAACATATGGATAGTTTAGCTTGATGCTAATCATATGGAGCTAATCATATTTTTCACATATGTAAGCATTCAACTGGTTCTGTAACTGTAAAAAAATTTTTAGACCTTTTTGAAGACCGCATGGTCTGAAAGGAATGTTTAGCACTGATAAAAAATGGAATACAGAGTAACTATAGCATAAAAAGAATAATGTGGTTACCGCTGAAAGACCTGCTATGGTCAAATAGCTAGATAACTTGGTAACCTTATTTACCTTCATTTTCACTTTTTATTTTTAAATTTCCTGGGAATTTCTTGGGTAAAATGGGAGAAAATGAGTATAAACTGAAAACGAAGGGCTGTAGGAGGGGATGTGTGTTTGGTGCTCATGGGGACTGGGGAATAGAGGTGAAGGTGTGTCTGGTACTCACAGCGGATGTGGGGGAGGGGAAGTGGTAACCACCATGTGGCAGTTGAGGAAGTTTTCTGCTCCCTGCAGTGGTTGGATGATCTCATCTTCCGGGACCCAGCCTCCTGCCAGTCTTGCTCCCCCTCTGAACATAGAAAGAAAACGGGGCCATGCCGAAGGCTGAAACCCATGAGTACTGCCCCCTGTGCTGGACAGAGAGCCCCTCCTGAATTCACCCTGCAAAAAAAGCCAAAATTCAGGTGAAAAATCAGTAAAACTTGAATACTGATAATGAAGGGCCTTAATTATCTGCTAGCTAAATAAGCAGGGATGAGGTATTCTATACCCAAAGCTAATACTTGCAGTAACAACAAAAGCCCTCTCCTTAAAACGAAAGAGAAAGACAGGTTAACCTTTTGTAAAACTCCCAGCATTAGTACTTTGCACTTAAAAAAGAGCCTTTCTTCTGTAACCCTTCTGATAGGCAATGGCAGCCACTAAAGGTGCTTTTTAAAAGAACTAAAACTATGCCTCGAGCCCCCATCCAGAGCTGTACTCCTATTTCAGTCTAACACACGGAGCACGTTTACACTATAAACTTAAGTTGAGCTATGTTAGGTCGACTTACAGCCACCGCAGTAATTATTGCTGTGGTTCATGTCCACACCAGTGTTCCCTCTAATTTTTCCCAACCATGTGCGGGATGAATTTGGTTATGTGCACCAATATGGAGTCAAAATCTTGCCCATAATGAATTATAACTCACAACACTTCTAGTAGATAGCCATTATTATTTCCATTTTACAGAGGGGTAAACTAAGGGATATTGGGTGGGATTTTCAAAAGTAGCTAAAAAAAAAAAAGGAAGTTTGGCGTCAAACTCACTTAGGCATTTTGTGAATCCCACTCATTAAGGTTAAGTGACCGGTCCAAAATTTCACAGCATGTCAGTGGCAGCCACCACTCTTTTCCCTTGCAGGAGGAAAGATGTTCAAGTTAAATTAAACAATGAAAACAAAAAGATCACATATTTAGCACTCTCTCTAAAACTCTAAGCACCAGGAAACCTGCATAATACTTATGAGCTTCAATTCACAAAAGAGCTTAAATTCATTACTCTGCTAGACACCAAAATTCATGGACTGAACAGAGACATTGGATTTATGGCTTATTACAACAATCTGTAATTCACTAACCCCCTCTTTTTGTCCTATGACAGAGATGTCTTTTTGTCCAATGACAGAGATGTTAATGGGCCACTCTACTTTAAATGGTCCTTTACAATATGTGCTAACTACTTATGCTAAACAATCTGTTCCACCTTGCATTTTGTAGTGACACTGGGAGTTTCTTTCCTAAACCTGAAGAAAAGCTCTGAGTGGTTCGAAATCTTGTCTCTTTCACCAGTAGAAGTTGGTCCAATAAAAGACATTACTTCACTCATCTTGTCTCCCTAAGAAGTCTTGCCATCATTAGTATGAACTGTGAATTAGTGACATTGCACTTTACCTAAGATTGGACTTTTGGACACATGCACTATGGGCTTGGAATTTCAAGCCAACAATCGTTTACTTTAACTTACTCTTGTTTAACTAAACCATCCTACCATAGAAGTGGAAGTAGAAGTGTGGTTTTTCCTCTTATATTACGTTTGCCACTAAATAACTGTACAATTTCACTGTACAAATGTAGTGTTGAATAGGTCTTAGATATCTAGTTAACTCTTGCTTGTCTAACAGTTGCAGGTTTAACTTCACTATGCAGTAAAATAGTCTTTTTCTGTTATCCACAGGATGGCCTCTAGGTGTCCTCTGCCATTACTTCTTTCTCTCAGATCATCTAGGGCAAGTAAAATGAGGGTAAAACAATGGAGCTGCCTGGGGAATGACAATTCTCTTACGTGGAAACTTTCAACTTTACACATTAATTTTGTTCCACATTGGAATTAAAACAAAACCCTTGGAATGGTTTTGAAAAAATGGAATTGGGCCAGGGGGCATGTGTGTCTCTCACTCATCTATTGGGAAAGGCACTGGCCTTATATGTGGGAGATCCAGGTTCAAATCCTTGCTCAGATTCAGAGCAGAGGGTTTTTCATCTGAGATAATGCCATATCCAGCAGAATAGGAACTCGATCCTGGGTTTTCTACATCCCAGGCCAGTACCCTAAACACCATGGTATAGCGTCAGAGTCTCACTCAGCTTCACGAAAACAACTAGAGTGCCAGTATCAGAAGCCTCCAGCTGAATAATGATTGTGTCATAAAGATGGTTTAAAAAACGAATGCTTCTGACTACACCGGGGGGCAAGGAAGAGCTTCTTTATCTTCTCTACAGCATGCACAAACTCCCAGTTAGGGGATCTATTTCAAGTTGATGACAGCAGGATTAACTGTTCAGATTTGGGCCAAACGATCTGAGTGATGCATTGTCATGTAAACCAATGTATTCTGTTCTTGAGTTTCAGCCTGTGCACTTACTGAGGCAATGGAGTTCTTGGGTGAACTTCAGACCATTTGTGATTTAGTTCCATATCCTTCCAGGCTGGGGAAGGTCTATGGGGCCTATTATGGTTGGCTATTGTCAACATCTTCTTACACAATGGCAGGATGCTGTCTCCTTTAAAGGAAACTGGCATATATCCTTTGCTCAGGAAACTACTGGAGGGCATTGACAATCAAATCCATTGTCAACTAGTTTCAAATCTTCACATTTTATTTAGGAAAAGGTAATGGTGAGACAATACTCATAGTACCTAAATGACCCAGATCTCCTTAATGTTTGTGAGATCCTTGGTAAAAGATAGTATACAAAATGCAGAGAATGACTTTTGGCATGGTTCACCTTCCATATAAAATTGCTAATAAAAACTTAATTTGATGCTTGAAAAATTCAGTTCTGTAGACTCAGTGAGGTGGAATTTTTTTTTGCTACTGAATCAAAATTAGCCTCTGTTGGTTTCAAGATGGGGAAGCCCATGAGAAGGCTCCAGAGCAAATTCCATGCCAAATACTGTAGGGCTCTATTCAGCAGAAATTATATGCTGGCTTCCATAGATCTGGCTTTTGTACCTAGATGAGCCATTCAGCAGGGAAATTGGATGGGCCCAAAAAGTATCTTTGCTGATACATGTGGGTGTCCCCCAAGCTGAGCTATAAATGTTATTCTTCCCATTCCTCCTTCTCCAAGCAAAACACTAATTATAATTCTCCAGAGGTAAGGTTGGTCCTAGATAGCTTTTGAAAACATTGTTTATTTGTAAAAGTGAATCTGTCTTTGAGCTTGATTAATGATGGTATATTCCTTTAACCATTGGCACAGAAGCTTTGCACAGACACTCTCATTTCCACATTCTTGGATGCAAGGCTGGTCTATTGTACTCAAACGTGATGCACATACTGATTCTCAGCATGCCAACACTCATGCCCATCTGTTCAGATGGCATTGTGCCTACCACAAAGGTGGTACACCAATCTCAAGAGGCATAGGTGCCAACTACACACAGATCTAAAAGGATAGTTTATAGAATAGAAAAAGTGACACTTCCTTGCAGGTGTCCCTGCTGAAACCACAAACTATTTCTAATGTTGCCTGCCTGCACCGGACTAAACTTTGCTAACCCTACAATATCCTCTCACAGTGAGGATTCCCTTCCGGGTGAGAGGATCCCAGTTATTAGGAAGAGACAGGTAATAGTAATGGGGGATTTAATCATTTGAAATATAGATAGCTGGGTTTGTGATGAACAGGAGAACCATATGATGAGTTTCCTGCCGGGCATGAAGGTTGCAGATCTCTCGAGACAGGAAAGAAGACAGGTCCTGGAGATCAGATTTAGGCTGCTAGGTAAGAGATTAAAGTCCAGGACCTCCATGGTAGCATTCTGTGAAGTGCTTCCAGTTCGATGCGCAGGGACAGTTAGACAGGGAGAACTGCAGGGCCTCAATGCGCGGGTGAGTCTATGGTGGAGGGAGGAGGGTTTTAGGTTTATTAAGAACCAGGGAACCTTTTGGGAAAGGAGAACACTATACAAAAAGGATGGGCTCCAACTAAACCAAAACAGAACCAGATTGCTGGCCTGTAAAATTAAAAAGGTTGTAGAGGAGTTTTTAAACTAAGGTCTGGGGGAAAGGTGCAAAGGAGCACACAGTTTGGACAGAGACACCCCTTATGGGAGTCTCTATTAACAGGAATTCTTTACATCCTTGTAAATAGGAGAGGATAGAAGTTGATAAAGTACAGGTAGAAGTTGAAGAGAGACAATCAAATGGAAGAGTCCCATTCAATTAGATCACATCAAGGCAGACAACTAAATCTTGAAAATTTTTAGAAGTACTAGTATAGAAATGCTAGAAATCTAAATACTAAGATGGGTGAACTTAAGTGCCTGGCATTAAATGAAGATATTGATATAATAACTGATATGATAGAAACTTGGTGGAACAATGATAATTAATGGGACACTGTAATACTAAGGTATAAAATATATAGGAATGACAGAGTAGGTCATGCTGGTGGGGGAGTGGCACTATATATGCAAGAAAGCATAGAGTCAAATTAATAAAAATCTTAAAAAATCAAACCGTACCACAGAATCTCATTGGACAGAAATTCCATGCTTGAATAATAATAATATAGTAGTAGGAATATACTAACGACCACCTGGGGCTGGTGACTGTGAAATGCTTAGGGACATTAGAGAGGCTACAGAAACAGAAAACCCAATAATAATGAGGGATTTCAACTATCCCCGTATTGACCGGGAACATGTCCCCTCGGGGAAGGATGCAGAGATAAAATTTCTAGACATCATTAATGACTTTCTTGTAGCAGATAGTTCCAGAACTGACAAGTGGAGAGGCTCAAATTAAATGTATACTCCAAATGAAAAAAAACAGTAAGAGGACAAAAAAAACCCAGCCACCATGGCTAACCAACCCAGTAAAAGAGGCGGGTAGAGGCACAAATGCATTCGTTAAAAACTGGAAGTCAAACCCTATTGAGGAAGATAGAAAGGAACATAAAATCTGTCAAGTCAAGTATAAAAGTATAATTAGGCAGGCCAAAGAAGAATTTGAAGAGCAACTAGCAAAAGACAAAAAAACCTAACACAATTATTTTTACATATATCAGAAACAGGAAGCCGGCCAAACAATCAGTGGGGCCACTGGATGATCGAGGTTTTAAAGGAGCACTCAAGGAAGACAAGGGCATTGCAGAGAAGCTACATTAATTCTTCATGTCGGTCTTCACTTCAGAGGATGTCAGGAAAATTCCCACACTTGAGCCATTTTCGTTAGGTGACAAATCTGAGAAACTCTTCCACGTTGAGGTGTCAATAGGATATTTTGGAACAAATACCTAAATTAAAGAGTAATAAGTCACCAGAACCAGATGGTATTATTAATCCAGGAGTCTTGAGGGAATTCAAATGTGAAATTGCAGAACTACGAACTGTGGCAACAAACTGATTAAGCATATGGAACAGCTTCCACATGACCTTACGTTAAACCTTAGTCCATCCCATGCTTTGCTGCACATTGGGCTACCCACATTTGCCATCCTTGTCTGTCAACCGCCCTTCTCTTCAAATCTTCCCATTTCATGTTGAGGTGCTTGATGTCGTTCAGAACTGTTCATTTTCATGTTATTCGCTCTTTCCGCTTGCTTTTCTGGCTTCCATTCCAGGGTGGTGTTTGGTTAGCGTTCTTTTTCCATTCTCAGCACATGTTCAGTCACTGATGTCTTCTTTTGCAGATTATTTGTGAGAGGGTGCTTTGTCCAGTAATTTTTCTGACTTCTTCATTCGTCTTCCTATCTCTATATGTTATTCCCAATATTCTTCCCAGACATTTGTGATGAAATGCATCCAGCTTTTGCGCATCTATCTTGGTAAGTTGCATGTCTCACTGCTATATGTTGTGATGGCGATGACAATTGGTTTGTATGTGTTCAGTTTTGTCTTCAGGGAGATCTTTTTGAATTGGCAGATGTTTTTGAGTCTTCCAAATGCAGCGTTTGCTTTCCCGATTCTTTTTCTTATTTCCTTGGACCATCTTGGCTGATGGTATTTCCAAGATATGTAAAATTGTTCACCTTCTCCAGTTTCTCTTCTTCAATTTTGATTTTTGTCCCTGTAGTCCCCATTAACATGACTTTACATTTCTTTGCAATGTTTCTCAAACCTATCTTCTCCTTTACTTCTTTTACTTGGTTTGTGCATTTTTGTAGTCCGTTGGCATCCTCATTGATAAAAGCACTTCCCCATAAGGAGAAACTAAAAAGACTAGGACAGTTCAGCTTAGAAAAGAGATGAGTAATGGGGAATAAGATAGAGGTTTATAAAATTATGAGTGGTGTGGAGAAAGTGAATAAGGAAGTATTATTTACCCCTTCACATAACACAAGAGCCATGGATCACCCAGTGAAACTAATGGGCATCAGGTTTAAAACAAACAAAAGGAAGTATTTTTTCACATAACTCACAGTCATCTTTTGGAATTCATTGCCAGGGGATGTTATGAAGGTCAAAAGTATAATTGGGTCAAAAAAGAATTAGATAAGTTCATGAAGGATAGGTCCATCAATGACTATTAGACAAGATGGTCAAGGACACAACCTCATGTTCTGAGTGTCCCTAAGCCTCTGGCTGCCAGAAGGTGGACAACAGGGGATGGATCACTGAATGATTGCCTTGTTCTGCTCATTCCCTCTCAAGCATCTGGCACCGGCCATTGTCGGAAGAGAGAATACTGGGCTAGATGGACCATTGGTCTGACCAAATGTGGACATTCTTATGTTCTTGGAGCAGTTCCTAAGATCTGATCTCTACAACATTTAATAGAAAAGATTTCAGATAGGAAAACTGAATCTTAAAAAGTATACTAGACAAAGACAACACCTTAAGGTAGACAACAACCCCCACAGTTGCTCCTGCTCTAAAAATGAAAAAAATCAAACTCTAAGAAAAAAGCCAAGAGTCAGGTAATATCAGCTAATATAGAGAAGGGAGAGAAAATGTGCTATTACCAGTCCATGGAGCTCCAGGCAGCTGCTTGTCTTCTTTCTCAGTTCTCCTTGTGGTTTTTTTTGGAAAATGCAATTTCTTTCAAATCAGAGTGATTGTACACAAAGCTCAATGTGCAATCAGTCTGATTTGCAAAAAGAAACTGTATGTACCAAAACAAATACCCCAAGTCCTCTCTGAAATTGAAGAAGGGGGAGGGGAAAGAGCAAGAAATGTTGCTTAGTTTGTTACATTTTCCTGTAATATGTTTTAACTTTGTTAGCTTTCCAGGACAGGGAACCTCAGGTTTATGAAAGTCTTTGGGGACACCCAAAACCTTTACAAAATCAAGAAGGCTGAATACCCTTACTCACATTCAGTATCACCTTACTTTGTGAATTGTCACATTGACTTCAGTGGGAGGTCTCATGGAGTTAGGTGCTACTCAAGAACATCACTTTCTAACCTAGAGTGAAGGACACAAAGGCCTTTTGAATTAAAAAGGGTTTAATAAAATTAATGTTATTAAAAGTAGATGGTATTTGGCTTTTCATCAGGAAAAACTATGTAGTCTTTCTACTATATGGCTGTCAACACTGATACACTATCTAATCTAATCTTTTATACTATACTCCTATAATATTTTGCAAATTGTAAAAGTCACACACACTGTTTCTCTTTCTCCCCCCATCACCCTGTTGTCAAAAAGACAAGTTTTACTCTTTACATTTCACTCTGAAGACAAGGGAAGTTGTAGACCATCAGGCCCATGGCTACAAGTCCTGGGTTTAGGCACACACAGGTGTTCACATTGATTTAATTAAGGAAAAAGGAAAATGAATTGTTGCCATGGTAAAACTGTTACAATTAAAGTTGAAAAGTTTGCTTTGCACCTCAAGTGTAAGAATAAACATGTCAAGCTCCAATGTTTTAAAACTTAACACTTGATCTTTGCTCAAGTCCATGTCAGATAATGAAAGCACAACCAAAATAGTCAACGTCTTTAAGAGTATTTGAGGTACAGCAATGGGAAAGAAAATAGATAATAATGAGAATCCCAATTGCCCAGTTAGAATCTCTTTTGCCAATACTGTTTATAATACACCTAGGCAAAACTTTTCTATCAAAACCATTTTTTGGTGAAAAATGCATATTCAAGTCAACCAAAACATTTTTCAAATTCATATAGAATTTGCTTAATTGTTTCAGTTGAAAAACAAAACAAATTCTGAAAAATCAAAACATTTCCTTTCAACATTTTCAGAACAAAACATTTCAATTTTTTTTATTCGAAATGATTTTTCATTTAGAAATGTCCTTCAATTTTATTTTAAAATCCATAAAGTTTCATTATTGAAATGAAACTTTTACCCAGCGTTTATCTAATGTTTCATTTGACCTCAAAGTATTTTTTTTTTTATTTGGAACTGCCAGTGAACCAAAAAATTAGTTATTCACACAGCTCTAGTTTATAAGTGTCTTATGTGTGACATAGACAAATTATATGAAAATTGGCTCGCTCACCTGTCCTCAAACAATTAGCAAGCCATGTATCAATGTCTCAACATTACCAACATTACCCTGGAATATTATGATACAGAGAATGGAAACTAAATATTTTGTCTTCTGTCAATAGGAAATTATAACTGTCATTACAGTGAGGTTGTAATGATGTGTACACACTAACTGGGCTGGAGCATGGAAGAAGATGCATGAGCCAGAAAAAAACCCCAGCTTGAGTTTGCAGGAATGGCAGTTAGAGGAATAACAGCTTTATTCTTGTAAAGTGAGCAAATTTGAGGTATGGAATGAAATACCATTGAGGTTGCATAGGGATTACCTGTAAAAACTTAGAATGTTTTGTTCTTACTCATGGTGACTAAGGAACCTACAGCTTTATCTCTTAGTTCTTTGAATCTGTAGAATAAGAATGACGTTTAGATATTTCTTTGGAAAGAATCAGATTCTAATTCTGACAGTGGCTACTCTGTTACAGTTCTGATTCATTTCATTTTGCTGGCATTTAAATAGGAAAAGAGATAGTAAATGCATCTCTGCTGGGATGACTTCATGGGAAATACAATAGATTAGTCAGTCTGGTGATGGGATGTAACGTTTCTTATCCGTAAATGCAGAATATTGCACATTGTATGGGCCTGATCCTATGAGGTATTTTGATGTCAGAACCTTCAACTACCATTGAACGTTAGTATAAAATGAAGGTCGGGCTCAGAGATAGCCTGACTCTTATCCATTGAGGAAATTGTATTCATTGCCTTTCCTGACATTTTCAGAATATGTGGATCAAGTCCCTCACTTCCTAACAGTCCAACAGGTACGAGCCCCATAGACTTAGTGGGAGCAAAGGCTCCGAGCTGAATAGTCACAAAGGAAAAGGAAGAAAAGCAGACAGAGAACATAAAGATCACAGGAATTGATCCACTGAGTAACCTCAGTGAAGTATAACTACAGTTCTGGAACAAAGCGAAACACACTAAGAGGGGATGGAGGCAAAATGACACAACCCCTGGAGAAAAATTCTACAGCTTTCTTTCAATAGTTGCATTCTCCCCCCCCTCCCCCGCTCCATTTACAGTTTATTCAGGAAAAGTGTTCTTCAAGCAGCTATATTAAGAATCAATACAGGACATCAAGAGTCTCTCTTATTATAGGAAAACATTGTCCAATGAGAGGCATAGGTATGAGAAGCAAAGCCAGACTTTGAACATGATACACTTACACCATAAAGCAGGACCCTTAATCACTTTGTCAATAATTCTAATATTTTTTCCATCCACCCTACTATAAAGGAACAGTAAAACTGGCCTTCTCAAAAGCTAGCCATGATTTCCTGGTATTCTGTGAGCTGAATGTTATGTTAGGAACTTAAATATTATATTAAATATTATTATTATTTATCATTTGTATTACAGTAACACTACAAAACCCAATGAGGTCAGGGATCATGGTGCTAAGCACTGTATAGACACAAAGTGTGAAAGAATCTTTGCCTTGAAGATCTTACAACCTAAACAGACAAGAGAGACACTTGGTGAGAGAAAGGAAATATTACTATTTCCCATTTTATAGGTGGGGAACTCAGTGACAGAGAGATTAGGTGACTTGCCCAAGGTCACATAGGGAGTCTGTGGCGGAGATGGGAACAGAACCCAAATCTGAATCCCAGGCCCTAACCTCCTCTTACACATAAAATACACACACCACTGTATGTCAGCAACAAACTCCTATGATATTTTTCATCTACAGAGGCAGACTTAAAATGAGTGCAGCCATTCTGTAATTTTTGAAGTTAGCAGCCTGTATAAGGACTATTGTTCATGTTTTTTTAACAATTAGCCAACTTCTAGTTGTAGCCACACTACAGTTTTTTTTAGGTAGTCTATTAAGATTAAGGCTTTCTTATACTACCTTAAGGAGCATTCTTCCCATGGAAAGTTGTAAAGAATAAATACATAACAAAGAATGTAAAACATACTGAAATGATATTACTGGGAAACCCTGGATATTGATTGACTGGTGATGATTTAGAATAATTATAAGAGCTTCTCTTATTTCTCTTGGTTTATTGCTTTCATTACAAATGTAGCCATTGCTATTTCAAAGAACAAGAAGGAATTTTAGCTAAGTCAAAGAGAATAAAATGGGGGTTCAATTTTAGCAATCCCACCACATGCAGCGCTTATCTAAATTTCCTTCTTAACAAATCAAATCAAATCAAATAAAATGACCCTCACAACTGAATAACTTCTCACAGCCTCTACTTTTAATGGCAACTCATGCCTATCTTCAAACCTCTGCCAACACAGGAGTCTGTGAGGATAAACCTGTCAATAGCTTGGTGGTCAGATGGGTATCCAAAAGCTGCATTATAGGTATGGCAGCCCTTCATGACCATGACTAACTTTATTAGTCCCCATCATTTTTGGCATGAAACAGTCTTTGAGTCACACTGATTACTCTGCCCCAGTTTTGGGCACACAAAACAAAATAAGAGGTTTTAATCAATATTGAAATTTTTTCTCCAAAACAGAACAGCTGCTCCGAATAATTTATTTCTTATTTAACTAATCTGCATTCTTTTTTCCCATGCAGCTTACTGATCTAAAAGCCGTGCCCATGTTTAAATGCATTAGTCTTAATTCCATAGTAAATGGAAGTGCTGTATAAAATCACATCTCACTTTTGGTTTGCAAATGAAAATCTAGAGACAACTGAATGTTACTCTGCTGAGCGATAGAAATGAAGCGTTTATAGAGAATGAGGGTACTTATTATGTATGTGGTTGGATGACTCATTTGCGTTCTTACATAGTTCAATTTACCTTTTATATTTTCTGTCTCCTCCTTTCCTTGGATCAGAGGCTTAAAAAAAATATATACATGTGCTGCAGCAACTGTTGTTGGTGATTCAGTAGACCGACACATGTGCTATTTGGGGTTTAGAGTCTTTTTTGGATGAGATGTAAAACCAAGGGCTGAGTGCTTATGGTCATTCAAAATCCTCTAGCACTTTCTGTAAGAGAAAAAGGTGTCAGTGACGAGTGCCATTTTAGGAATCTCCCTGTAGTTCCAACTGGCTACAATGCAGTGGTGGTAATAAGGCAGCAGCAGCTTAGGAGAGTGCTCCCTTGGTGCAGGAACTCTGAGAGACTGGTACATATGACCCTCCCTTCCCCAATTCACAATCCTCAGTATAGGTGGTATGCCGGTGGGAACTGGTGAAGTGAGGGAATCAGCTTCTGTGTCCACTCCACTCTCAGTTGGAGAAAGACTTCCCCACTCATTCAACTGGCTACTTGTACCTGAACTGATGCCTCTAGTGCTTGCAGTGAGGTCCTCCTACTAGTCAAACCAGCTCCAAGGGCCACCCGTCTCTGCTCATGGCTGGGAGCATGGGATCTCCCATGAACAATTCTGTAATTTTTAAACATATAATAGAAAGAAAACCAAGGAAGGAGTAAAACTGCCCTTAGCAAGAACTGATCTTCAAAGTCCCAGCTCCAACAATTTAATTCCCAGTGCACCGTGATAGCAGTGAAAATAGTGGAGGGCCAACAGGAAGGAGAGAGGGGAAGAATAGTCCACTGGCCTAGGGCTTGGGAGGCCTGCCTTCAGTTCCCTGTTCTGCTACAGACGTCCTGTGTGACTTTGGGGAAGTCACTTAACCTCTCTGTGCCTCATTTCCCAATCTGTAAAAATGAGAATAATAGCACTTCCCTACCTCATCAGGTGATGTGAGGCTAAGCACATGAAAGATTGTGAGGTGCTCAGATACGATAGCCATATAAGTGCCTAAGATAGCTACACAGGGCTAGCAAATGTAATACCACTCCCAGCAGGGAACATTGCTGGCATGGACCTACCATGTATATAGTTACATGGATATTAAATTATTATTTTGATTACTGGCAGAGGTAGGAAGTAACTGATGTGTATTATATCACTAGCACATGGCCATTAACCACGTCTATACAGTATCATTTTCCCGATGGGCAGTATGTGAAATTAAGTATTATCACTTACCTCTTCTATAGCACTTCCACCTGAGGTCTCAAGCGCATAAGCCTTAAGGAATGCAGAAGCTTCACTGCACTCCTGTGAGGTTCGTTCACGGTCATATTCTTCCTGGCCTTTGCACAGCTTGCTCACAAGGAGACCTTTCCCTTACTTGCAAGGCCTGCTTAGGGGCCAGGCCCATCTGCAGGTGAGTACAGCATCTTTTCTCTCTAGGAACATAGGGGTGGGTAGGCAGGCAGGCAGGGAGAAGGGCATGGGAAGGGAATAGAGAAAAGGTGTGCCAAGGCACCACTCTGGACCTTCCTTCCTTCCATTACCTACACCAGCCTGTTGTGTGGGACCAGTCCATGGGGGGTGGACAGATTGTACCCCATGAAGGATTTGTAGCAGACACTCCCTCTGCATGCTGGAGAGTTCAGCGAAGCATTCTGCATCTCTAGCCCTAAACAAGCAAGCTAACAAATACATCTTATTCTCATTTTGCAGAGGAGGACATTGGATTTGGGCGATCAAAGGCCAAGATTTTCCAACTCAGATGACAGAAGACTGGTTCCCTAAATCCATACTTAGGGAACCAAATAAAAATAGCCTGAAATTCAGAAGTATTGTGCTCGTATAGCTTGAATTGACTTGAACTGACTTTGTAGGAGACACTTACTGCACACGGTAGCCCCACACATTACAAAGAGAGATAATCCATTGCCCAGTTTAAGGTATGTTTTGGTCAACAAGATCATTTCTCACTCCTGCAACATAGTTGCAATTTAGAACCAGATTTAGTCCCTCTTCAATTTTTCAGCTTCTTGGAAAATATTCAACAAATAAAAATTTCGAAAGGATTTTTTTATATAAACCCTAAACATGAAATCTGAACCTCAGTGGTAGTATTGCTACCAATTTCAAATGGATAATCCAATCAAGATTTTATATCCTTTATAAACACTGGCATTTTGTAATTGCTTTTACAAGGCTGCAGTTAGGTGGCTAATGAAGAAAGTTTTTCAGTTGGATATGAGTTTTAGGCTAGTTTCTAGAGCTCAACTTCTTCCTTCAAACCTTCTGAGGTGAATTTGAACCTCGGTCTAACTGAAAGTGACCCAAGCTTTCTCATCCCTGCCTGCAAGCAGGTCTTGATATTTCCTTTTGTTTTGAGACTGAATCTAACTAAAACGTGATTTTACACAGATTCCTTTTGTCAGATGTTCCCAGTATTCCATCTAAACTGATCTATGCATTCACAGTGAAGCTTCATTAAAGATCAGGCCAAGCAGTCTTTAAAAAGTGCAGGGCTTCAATGATAGACAGATGGTGGCTTTCATGATGTCAGGAAGTGTCAAATATTATGGTTGGCTGCAGAATGATGGCAACTATCCAAACAGATTGAGAAACAGACAGAAAGAGCAAGAACACCATTTGTTGTATTTAGATACATTGTGAACAGAAGGAAGCAAGACAGAGCATACTTTTACACATCTTTTTTCCACTCCTTGCGAAAACAGTTTAGGATTTGTTATGTTATATTAGCCCTTTCATTATGCAAAAACATGTGAAAGCCAAGGATGCTGATAAAAAAATTTGTTTCTATTGTGACTTTCTGTGAAGTGTTTTTATTTGCATTTCTGCGATGCTGGGGTTTTTTAAAACATCAGAAGTACTTAACGTTAGAGACAGACCGAACACTCAGTTTTGACATTTCTCAGGAGTAGAGCTGTGCTATTGAAATAGTGTACAAAAGAAGTTACATGCTCTCCACGGTTCCTATTCAGGAACTTAAACTTAAGTACATGCTTCAGTACTTTCCTGAATAGGGATGGCCTTACATACATACATGTTGTGACAAAGTTCCTCCTCTACCTTGGTGAGTCCTGCGCTTATTGGCGGATTTTGATCGCCTCAGAGATCTTCCCCTCTGGTAGAACCCACAGTCAAATTCCTCCTGCGTCTGATCAGGAGTTGGGAGGTTTGGGGGGAACCCGGGCCCACCCTCTACTCCGGGTTCCAGCCCAGGGCCCTGTGGATTGCAGTTGTCTATAGGGTTTCTTGTAACAGCTGCGTGACAGCTACAACTCCCTGGGCTATTTCCGCACGGCCTCCTCCCAACACCTTCTTTACGCTTACTGCAGGACCTTCCTCCTGATGGTCTGCTGATGCTTGTACTCCTCAGTCCTTCAACTCTTCTCCCTCTCAACTCCTTGTGTGCCTCTTGCTCCCAGCTCCTTGCACGCCACACCACAAACTAAAGTGAGCTCCTTTTTAAACCCAGGTGCCCTGATTAGCCTGCCTGTCTTAATTGATTCTAGCAGGTTCTTCTTAATTGGCTCCAGGTGTCCTAATTAGCCTGCCTGCCTTAAATTGGTTCCAAAAAGTTCCTGCTTGTTCTAGTGCAGCCCCTGCTCTGGTCACTCAGGGAACAGAAAACTATTAATCCAATGGCCAGTATATTTGCCTTCTATGAGATTTCTGTATCCCACTTGTCTGGGTCTGTCACAATGTTTAGATGCTTTTCTGAATTGGGATCAAAGGGGACAGTTTTAAAATGCAGTAGGTTCCATTTGCTAAGAGGCATGTGTTTACTGGTAGACAAAAACTAAGGCAAGATCAAGCAATCTGCTCTGTGCCCGCAAGGAGCCCCACTGAATTCACTGAGTCAAAAATTGATTCTACCGGTTCTATCTCTCAGCACAGGGGTAGATGTCACCATTAAGGGAATAGGAAAGAGTACAATCCTGTATTAGAGCTTCGTCCTGTACCTTAGTCAATGGGGGTTTTGCCATTGACCTCAGCGGGAACAGGAGCAGGCCTTAGAGCAGGAGGATGAACTAGATGATCCAGGATGCCCTTTCCAGCCATATTATCCACACTAGGGGTGTATAATTGTGACCACCACGTTTGTATAGTGGACTAAACACTCCACTCTAGCTGTTTTCATGAATTACACTTATACTAAAATATGGGCTTTAGAAGCCTGATTCAGCATTGGAGCTACCATGTGGGCACGGGGGCATGAAAGTGGAAGGAGAGGGAAAGGATTTTTGCATGTTTGTGTTCATGTGCTAGTCAAAATTACAGGCATCATGCAGGCATCTGGTCCCAAAAGGGATCAGATCTTTGCCCCATCTCTACACTGGTCTGCATGCCAGACCCTCTTAAGGGATGTAGCAGTGGCTGTGTTCCTCCTGTGCATTAGGATACTAGGAGGAAGGGTGCTTGCTTCTGTGGTAAAGCAGACGCAATGCATCCTGGAGCTCCTACTGGCACAGTGCAGCTCCACCCTTCTCCCCACATGGGCTGGAACTATGAAGACCAACCAAGCCCATGTTTAACTGCACTCTTAGTCATGTGGTTCTGTTCAGATGCTTTGGCACTGTTTGCTTTACAAATAGTGGAAGGAGATGGGGGTCAGAGGGAGAAGGAAGAATGCAAGAGCCTGTTGGCAAGAGAGCTCCAAGAAGCTATGAACTAGGATAATGTGTGTCTTTGTGCTTAGCTAAGCATTTCTATTATGCGGATCACCATATCATTTGCATATAAACTCTCCTTCCCACCTCACTGCCTGCATGCAATGTCTACTTGGTTCCCAAAGAATTATCCAAGCTATCTACTTTTTAGAGGGGAAATGTGTGTTTACGCTGATAATAATTACACCCCTTTCTTTTAAAATAAATGACCATATTCCTTCCTCCCTTTTGCTTTCTATCAATTCAACAGTGGAGTAGCTGAATACATGGCACCGTAATATAAGAATTGACACTTCTAAAGTATAACGAACGTTGACAAATGGACTAGCAATTAGGAACCCCTGTAAGCAGAATCTTGTTGCTGTATTATAAACAAAACAAAACTGCAGATTGCATCTTAGGCCACATCTAACTACCACTTATGTTGGCAAAATTTATGTCGCTCAGGGGTGTGAAAAAACACGCCCCCCCCTGAGTGACATAAGTTTTGCCAACATAAGTGGTAGTGTGCACAGTGCTATGTCAGCAGGAGAGTGCTTCCCGCTGTCATAGCTGCCGCTGCTCATTGGAGGTGATTTAATTATGCTGATAGGAGAGCGCTCTCCCAGTCCCGTCAGCATAGAGTGGCTAGATGAGAGATTTTACAGTGCCGCTGTAAGATCTCTAGTGTAGACATAGTCTTAGTCAGAGGACAGCAAACAGGGGAGTTTGAGTGGGAGAGGAGGAGATCCAATCTGCTGAACATGGTGAGAGTACTAATCTTGGGGTGAATGAGCTTGTTTGACTGTTTTGTTTTTTCCTTTCTTTCACATTACTTAAAGTTACACTGTGAGCTGGATTGTCTGTTTGCGGAATGTTTGAGTCTTTGTTCCCTTGATCATCTTTGATCAGCCTGGATCAGCCTAGGGATCACCCTCCCCTGTGTGATTAACGAGGGGGTAGGCTGACCTAAGAAAGAAGGGCTTAAAAGCCAGAGGCCAAACGACCAAGGGGAGCTAGCAGACGGGACAGCAAACAGGGGAGTTTGAGTGGGAGTTTGTGGGAGGGAGACGTAATATAATCGCTATGGTTAGGAAAGGCTTCGTCATCAGTGCAAGTGCTGCCCCTATGTCCTCCACCTGCACCTGTATCCAGACAGAGAACCTGACCATGGATTCCTCTACCCAGATCCTGATGTGGATTTGCAGAGACTGTGGCCTGCATTTCCCACTCACAGAAAGCCAGGCTGGGGAGACCGTCCAGTGTGAAAAGTGTCTGCTGGTGGAATAGCTCAGGAAACAGGCAGGAGAGCTACAGGAGAAGATGGATAGGATGAGGAGTGTCTGTGCACATGAGAAATTCATCGAGCATATTCATATTGAGACCTCCAAGGCTGAGGAAGCTATCCACATAGAGACAGGTGCTGTCACACCATGGGGGAGGAGGATACAGCTCTGTCACAGGGACGATACTGGCTGCCAGTTACTTTTGGTGGCAGGCAGTGCTCCACCTCTGCTCCTAACTCATTACATAGTGATGGAGAACCGTTGTGCTATCCTGGCAACAAAGAATCTCCCCCAAAGGTGAAGGAGGAGGAGTTCTGTGTCCTCAAGGCTGGGAGGATCATGGCCACTATTTTCTAAAGGAAATGTAGGGTAGTGGTGGTTGGTGACTCTTTTCTGAGGGGGATGGAGGCACCCATCTGTCATCCTGACATGGCATCCCAGAGGGTGTGCTGCCTGCTGAGGGCCTGTATCCAAGGCATTACCGAAGGATTGTCAAGGATCATCCGGCCCTCTGACTACTACCCCTGCTACTCATCCTTGTGCACACTAATGATACTGCGAGGTATGACCCTGAGCAAATCAGTAGTGACTACAGAGCTCTAGGAGTAAGGGTGAAGGAGTTGGAGATGCAGATGGTGTTCTCTTCAATCCTTCTGGTCAAGGGTAGGGGCCCAGGCAGAGAGGGATGCATCCTGGAGGTGGATGCATGGCTGTGCGGATGGTGTTTCCGGGAGGGCTTCAATTACCTTGACTGCAGGATGTTGTTCTGGGAAGAAGGACTGCTGAGCAGAGATGGGGTCCATGTAACAAGGAAGGGGAAGAGTATCTTTGGATACAGACTGGCTAACCTAGTAAGGAGAGCTTTAAACTAGGTTTGATGGGGAAGGTGACAAAAGACCACGGGTAAATCAAAAACATGGAGACTTAGGTTTGGTGAAGGGTCGGAATCTGGGGTGACCATGGGCAATTATAGCAGGGACAAAGGAAAGATAAGTGGGAACCCAGAGGGGAAATCAAGCCAGTATCTTATATGTCTGTATACTAATGCAAAAAGTATGGGGAATAAGCAGGAAGAACCAGACATGCTAGTTAATAAACACAACTATGACATAGATGGCCTCACAGAGATTTGGTGGGATAATATACATGACTGGAATATTGGTATAGAAGGGTACAACTTTGCTTAGGAAGGGCAGGCAAGGAGAAAAAGGAGGAGGTGTTGCCTTGTATATCAAAGATCTATATGCTTGCACTGAAGATGAGATGGAAACAGGAGACAGACTTGCTGAAAGTCTCTAGGTTAGGATAAAAGGGGCAAAAAACGAGGGTACTCCTAGGACTAAAGAGTCACATTCTATAGGCCCTTTGCAGAATCTAGCCCTAACCCCTGCTGCCGAGGACACCCTGACTTGCTGAACTCCTCAGTGTGTGTAGCTGAGATGTGGAAACTTAATTTTATTTTATTTTTCACACTCAACCAGTTAGGGAACATAGACAATATCATATGACCTGTTTGATCAATCACAACTAAGCAACACAGTTTGAATTTCAAATATTTGCAATCAGTTTACAGACTAAAAATTGAAGGCTATTTAAATGAGGGATAAGTTTGAGGAAATCATGATCTTCTGATGGATATTCCATGAGGGAAAAAAAAAGGCCAAATTAGTCAAAGAAATTATGCACTGTGAATAATTCACTCAGCTCTACCATCAAGCAGTAAACAATCAGCAGCAAGGTTTTAACTCAACACACTTAACTAAGAAAACAACTAATAGCTCTTTCCTTTTCTGCCTGTGAGAGAGCGAAATTCTTGGCCAAATTGCTTTTACAAAAACTTAACTTCCTTGTTCACTAGTTTTATTCCATTTCTCATAACAAAAAATAAACTCTCAGGGCCTGATTCTGGTCTTATTTACACTAGTGCATATTCACTAATTTGCATGGATTTACTCCTCCTGATTTACTGCTAGTCTCAGCAAATCACAATTTACTTCCCTGGAGAATATTCCTTCATCCAAACCTTTTTTGAGAAATACTCTGTGTTTCAATATTTTCCTTCTACGGGAATCACAGTACTTAACTTCCCTTCATAAGCTCCTAACCCAAACTTCCCTCTTTTACCTTAGCACTAGATTTTAGGGAAGAGAGAATTACTTTCATAATCCCCGAGAAAAGAACCAAACCAAACCTCTAGTTTGCATCCTGAGGTCAAATATGTAAGGTGTATGAGGGGAAGTTTGTGGAAACTTGGTGGATCGGAAGCCTCTCCTTCACCCTGGGGATAGCATTGGAGCACCGATGCAGCGCCTGCCTCATGCAGAGTCAAACCATTGGCCAAGCACTGGACCCTACCATTGACTCATTCCTTCCCCATCCCTTTCTGTAGGTCTGTAATGATGGTGGACTCAGAATTCCCATGGGATCCCTCTCCACACTCTGCCTATCTAAGTACTGATTCCACTGCAGCCAGGGCTTGAGGAAACAAGCAGGGAGGAAAACATTCCCCTACTCAGAATCTGAGATGTGCAGTATTATGCTTAACTGGCTACATTATATTGTCTCTTGAGCTTCAGTTAATCAACAAACAGAACATGCCCTAAAGAGCCTCAGAACATTGCTTCATGGCAATATTGCAGGTTTGCTAGACATTTAAGGGCTACAGAGCTGCTACTCAAGTCCTTCTATTTCTGGTTTAGGAACCCAACCAAATTAAAGGAAAGGTCCTCCCCACCCCACACACACAATTTACAAAGGCAACTAACCCTGATACCATTAGAATGTTGTGGAACCTTGTTCTTCTCAAGAACATTAATAGTCATGTGATGATGAAAAAGAATAACAGAAAGAGTCACTTTCTTCTGACATTTTCTGAGATTATTTTAGATGATATGCTCTTTGGAGCAGGGATCGTCTTTTTGTTCTGTGGTTTGTATACTGCCTAGCATAATGTGGTCCTTATCCATGACGGGAGCATGTAGGCGCTACAGTAATACAAATAATAAAATCATCCTACAATCTCCACTTAGAACATTCCTAGCTCCCTGCAGCCTGGCTTCCTGCTTTAAATTTAAAGAAATTGTACATAGATCCTCAGTTGTGTAACTTTATCAAATGGGTTTTGAGTTGATGGTATATTCACACCCACTTCTTGCAGTCCTGTGTTTGGTGAATAACATGAAATGTGAGTTATTCCTGGACTGTTTTGCATAGAGTTATGGTAAACATGTTTGAAAAAGTGGGCAAAGTAATTCTATGCAATGATTCCAGGTTAACACGAGAATATTGAAAATGGCTGCTCCTCTAATTAGTAACTGAGTGCTTACCTTCTGTTCCTGTTCAAAATGTCAAAACTGTTACATTACAACACAAGCAGGAGACACTTTGACCTAGACAATAAAACAAAATATCTCAATCAGTACTAAGTAGTAGCTGCCCTTAATGATTTAAAAAATAAAACAGAAAATATAAAAAATTAACTATTATATCATACGTCATGACCATATATTTTGACAAGACTTGACATATGACATGGCATATTATGCACTAATACTACTAACACCATGAAATATACAAATAAAGTAATATACACATTTTTAAAATTCTCGATAATAATTTCATTTTGAAACAAAATTTTAATTTTGTTCCTAAATAGGATATTTTAAAAAATATTCATTTTTGTTCTGATGAAATGTCACTATTTTCCTCTAGTCTCAGTGTGGCATGTACCATAACATGTCATTACTGCTTAAATTAATGATACATACAATATAAAACCTTGAGAGTTCATTTTATTTAATAGAGGTAAGCTCTATACCTGTGCAGTATCTGACAGGGAAGAAGGAAGTCAGAAAGGGTGTACTTTTTCCAATGAAATTTGCACCTTTTCTCAGTTTTTCACATCTGATCTACAGCCCATATTCTATACAATGTGTGGGACAAGGAGGAACAGTTTCAACAAGAGAACCTGAGAGACTGCCACGTCTGAATAGTGCAGAGGTTGGGTCCTTCACCTGAGAGGGTGATCCCTTGTCAAATCCCTTCTCTACAGCAGGTGGAGGGGAGACTTGAATAGGGGTCGCCCACATTCTGTATGAGTGCTGTAATGACTGGGCTAAAAGTTATGAGGGAGTGTGATGTTCCCCTTTGGTGTTATCTGGACCGGTGATCTGCTAAGTCACTCCAATCCTTGACTCTGTGAGCCAGCCTTACCCTATTCTGCTGTGAGAACCCCCACTCCTGGGCTGTTCACGCACAGCCTCTGGCATGTAAGCTGCTCTCAGCTACTTGCAACCGAAGGACACTAGCCAATATCTCCGGTCCCAGACACAACCTTAGGAATTTCCATCTTGCAATGTCCAGTTATGCACGCTGGATGCCGTAAGCTTACATGAGTTCGTCAATTTAACAAAGAAATTGATATGTACCAGGCTTGTTATCCCAAGGGGAGTCTCTGACACGCTTCAAACCAAACGCACTGCTTCAGGTAGAATAAACAAACAGCTTTATTAACTATGAAGAAAGATTTTAAGTGATTATAAGTCAATGCATAACAAGTTGGATTTGGTCAAATGAAATCAAAGCAAAACACATTCTAAGCTGATCTTAACACTTTCAATGTCTTTACAAACTTAGATGCTTCTCATCACAGGTTGCTCTTCAGCCAGGCTCTCCCCTTTGATCAGCGCTTCTGTCGCTTGGTGTGGTGTCTGTAGATGGAGGTGGAAGAGAGAGAGCATGGCAAACGTCTCTCCCTTTTATCATGTTCTTTCTTCCCTCTTGGCTCACCCCCCACCCCGATTCAGAGTCAGGTGAGCATTACCTCATCACAGTCCCAAACTGACCAAAGGAAGGGGGGGGGTGACTCCCTCAAGAGTCCAACAGATTCTTTTGTTGTTGCCTAGGCCAGCGTCCTTTTTTCCTGTGAGGCTGAGCTGGGTTTGTCCCTTACACGCCCTGATGAGGTCTGAACTGCATCTCTCTTCTTGGAGAGTTTTTGCCTTGGCTTGCTTTAAGCCATGAGGATACATTTTCTGCCTCATAACTATATAAATGAAATTATAACCTATAACTCTTACTATAACATTACTGTAACAATCACTATAACATCACTATAACAACCATGCTCAGTGCATCATGGGCCTTCCGAAGACACCCAACATGCCAAACTTTGCATTGGACACGACACAATCATTTTATAAAGATAAACATGGGGGTGTAGGGTGTTCCCCTGAGGCACAGAGCATCACAGGGAGGCAACCTCCATTACTATGAGTGGGACTGACATTTAATTTAATTTATTTATTTGGATTTTTTAAAATGCACCCATCTAATGCTCTTGGATATGCATAGTCTCGCATGCACTGATAGGAAAACAAGCCCATCAGTGATCCAGACTGCATCAATATAAATACTTAAACAAATGTGCTTTCACACAGGACATTAAACATAAATAACTGACCTCGTTTTATGCCGAAGTAAATTTACCAGCAAACACCTACTTGGCATTGCACAGGACAGAGCCTTTCCCTACACCCAAAGATTTGGAATTTAAAGCTCAGCTGTCAGCCACCTTATGCAACAATATGGGGGAACAAGACACCCTCTTACTCCCTTGCTTAGTGCAGGGGTTCTCAAACTGAAGGGACCCTAAAGTGGGTCGTGACCCCATTTTAATGGGGTTGCCAGGGTTGTCATTAGACTTGCTGGGGCCCGGGGCTGAAGGCAAAGCCCAAGCCCCATCACCAGCAGCCAAAGCCAAAGCCAGAGGGCTTTGGCCCTGGGTGGCAGGGCTCAGGTTAGAGGTCTCCCACGTGGGGCTGAAGCCCTTGGACTTTGGCTTTGGCTCCCTGCCTTCTGGGGTCATGTAGTAATTTTTGTTGTCAGAAGGGGGTCACGGTGCAACAAAGTTTGATAACCCCTGGCTCAGTGTATACACAGGATGGACAGCAGCTGCTGTAGGGCAGTTCTTGGCGCAGGTGGGAACCACATTGTTACTCTCAGTCACAATCTGGTCCCCATGCATAGGGCAGGTGACATAGACACAAGTGAACCCTTAGTGTTATCCCAGTCCTGAGCTCCTTGGCTCTTCCGGGTTTAGTGTGAAAATGAGAAGATCAAGCCAATAGCTGGAAGTATCATGTACACATGTGGTAAAATACCCAGAAACTTTTACATTAACTGTACCATTTTCAATGAAAACGTTAAAAATTACCTGCTAAATGTTCAGCTTCTTCTCTCGTTGAAAGCCAAATCCTGTAGTCATAAATAATATCACCTGACTCTATTAGTGGTCTTACTAACTTGTGTATAGAACACCTAATAAAAAACAAGATTTCAAGCCATTTAGACTGTTTTATACCTCAGTATAATTCCAAAATGCAATACCACCTAAAATTCAAGTGAGATTTAAGATGATTCCCAGATACTTAACTTCCAAGACATAATTTAAAGTACTAATGTTTAATTGTGCTTTGCAAAAGCTGTCTCAACAGAAGACTTGATTATACCTAAACCAAGGCAGAATGATATTAAAATCATGCTGAATAGTAATATAAATCTGACGCAGCACTGATGCAGTTCCAGAAAAATGGCAGTGTCTTCATGGAGAGACATTTATTTATATTTTGCACAAACCCGATAGTTATTGAAAAAGCCTGCAAGGACATAGGCTCTCAGAAAGAGCAGTGGATGTCTGGAAAGCCTCTGATTTTTTTAAACCACTGGAATCCCTTCATAGGCAGGCAACATGGAACTAATGTACCTTAAATATATTTTAATATATTTCATACAAATTCCCTTTCAACATTTCTACAATGTTTGGTAATATTCAGCTTAACCAAAGGCCATATAGTAAAGGCAAATATGGAGAGCAGATGATAAATGACATCTGTTAACAGGCACCTGTTTCTATTACCCAAGAAATTATGTCATAGATGAATGCAGTGTCCATGCCATTCTGCCACTAACAACTCAGGCAGCAAAGGAGAAATCATCAACCCTGCTTCAGCCCCTTTATGATGGTAAAAGGGCCAGAGTGGTGTGAGAGGCCCTAAAATCCACAGGGGAAGCTTTTCCCCGAGCAGGCCCTGCAGAAGACAGCCTTCTAGGGCCTGGGGTAGATGTCTGGGGCAGATCTGCAGTGCACAGTGTTGCAGGGTTTCCAGGCAGCTGATGGACCTAAAGGACAGCCCTTGGAGGCTGTTGTTATGTAGGCAAGCCATCAAGGCTGTCTGAATTATGCCAGTGGACTCACCTGCCCCTGGAACACCCGACTCAAGAGAGCACAAAGGTAGCTTAAACTCATGTTAGCCCCGACTCTACCCAGGTCATGAGTTCTGAGCTACACCTCTTGCAGGCACAGAACCTGCCCCCAATTCTGTAGCTGCTGTGTGCATGGAACCGCCAGTGATGGGAATAGTATGGGAAAGAGCTGCAGAATCGGGTTCTTCAGAGCATTTGAAGGGCAGAAAAAAGCCTGCTCTCACTTTCATTGACTTCAATGGCGTTACTCATAAGCTACACCAGTGTAAGTGAGATCAGACTCAAGCCCATACAATATGAATTATCAAGGTATGGTTTTATAACTAGAGCTGGTTGAAACTCAGAATTTCTGTTTCATGGGATATTTTGACATTTCAAAATCGGTTTTCAGTCTGAATCACAACAAAAAACAATTAAAAAAATTTCCCATGAAATGAGAATTCCAAACCATTTCCACAAAGAAAATTTCATTTTGGAAAAATTTCAAAATGTAATTTCAAAACAAAATGTTCATGTAGTGTACTACACTGAAACCTTTTATTTTTATGTTACTTCTATTAGTTTTACATTATTTCATGACATATACATAATATTACATAGTATATAACACAAAATGTCATATCATCTCAAGTCATGTCAGAATGTGGTGTTAGGTACATTTTTTGAGAACCGCACTATGGAATATATGAAACTCTGCATCTTGGGGGCAAGTTTTGGCTCGGAGAACTGCACTATGGAATGCTAAGTGACTGTGAGATTTAGATTTCTCACAGGTACGGGCATAGTTAATTTTCAGCAGACTTCATGGAATCTGAAATCCTGATCTTTTTAAGAACGCCATGGCTTGTGAACAAAATACTTTATTATAAATAGATAAGTCAACCAAATAGTGTAAATATACAATATTATACTAGAAAAATAAACAAATTGCAATGATTTGATAACATTGTAACTGTTTCTGAAACAGTAAAAATGTAGGCTCAGCCTCTTGTTCACTGGAAAGCTGATTCTAACTAGTGCTAAGAGCCTTCTCATAGATTATTAGGGCCCTACCAAATTCATGGTCCATTTTGGTCAATTTCATTATCATAGGATTTTAAAAATAGTAAATTTTGTGATTTCAGCCATTTAAACCTGAAATTTCACAGTGTTGTAATTGTAAGGATCCTGATTAAAAAAAAAGGAGTTTGCAAGGTTATTGAAGGCGGGGTTGCAGTACTGCTACCCTTGCTTCTGTGCTGCTGCCTGCAAAGTTGGGGCCTCAGTCAGCAGCCGCCACTCTCCAGCCGCCCAGCTCTGAAGGCAGCAGCACGGAAGTCGGGGTGGCATGGTATGGTATTGACACCCTTACCTCTGCGCTGCTGCTGGCGGGGCGTGCCTTCAGAGCTGGGCCACCCAGCTCCTTGGCCACCCAGCTCTGAAGGCAGTGCAAAAGTAAAGGTCGCAATACCACAACCTCCCTTAAATAACTTTGTGACCTCCTTCAACTCCCTTTTGGGTCAGGACCCGCAATTTGAGAAACGCTGGTCGCCCCCATGAAATCTGTATAGTATAGGGCAGGCCTGCACAACATGCGGCCCAGGGGCCACATGCGGCCCGCGTGGGCTCACTGTGTGGCCCGCAGGGGGGTGAGTAGGTGGGCTCACTGTGCAGCAAAAATGCATAATGCAGAGATTTATCTACAATTGCATTGATTGACTGTTGTGTGCAGTAATATAGTGACCCCTGGGGAAGTGAAGAGGGGAAGAAGGGGTTGTTTCTGCGGGGCAGGCAGTGCTGGAGGGGAGGGGGGTGTTTCCGCAGGGCCGGGGGGTTTTGGCCCTCAGCTGTTTTCTTTGGAGTAATATGGCCCTCGCTGCTTTACAAGTTGTGCAGGCCTGGTATAGGGTAAAAGCACACAAAAGACCAGATTTCACAGGGAGAGACCAGATTTCATGGTCTGTGATGCGTTTTTTCATGGCCATGAATTTAGTAGGGCCCTATAGATTATACACTGTCAAGGAAACTTTGCATACTGAATACTGAAAGATGACTTAATCAGTCTCCTGGCTAGTGTGCAGGTCAGTGATACTGCAGCAATATTCTGTATATATAAATTTAATTACATCATCAATTTAAAAAAAAAGCCAAATGTCTATGTGTGCTTTCTAGAATTATTCAAGTTAGGGCTTGTCTAGATAAACAGCTAGTGCATGGCAAGCTGGGATGTAAATCTACAGCACACTAGCCTGCCATGCACTAACTGTCCGTGTGGACCCTTTTACCATGCACTGAAAGTTCCTGAATGAACTTTCATCTACTCCACTTTGAAACAGGAGTAAGTCATTGTGCGTTCTGGAAGTTTTAGTGCACAGCAGGCTAGTGCACTCTAGATTTACACCCCAGTTTTCTCCTTGCTAACTTTTCATTTGGCAAGCCCTTAGAGATAGAAGAAAACATCCTAGACCATCTAGCCTAACAGCCCTAACAAAATTGCTCAGGAGATTTGCTAGTGCTTTGTAGAGTCCACATTTAAATGTCTCATTTAATAGTGCCTTTGGAGACTATTCCACAGTCTAACAGATCGCCCTGTTAGGTCTTATCCCCCCAACATTCAGCCAAAACTTTCCTTTGCTTAATGTCATCCCAATATTCCGAGATGTAACAGATCTGATTCCTTAGCATTTTTAGTTGAGAAATACTAGAATTCTGGCTAGTCGGGGCTTGCAGGGCAGGGATAGGGGAAAGAGAACATCTTCCTGGTGAATACACAGAATATTCAGTCAAAAAAGTGAACAGAATGTTGGGAATCATTAAGAAAGGGATAGATAAGACAGAAAATATTATATTGCCTCTATATAAATCAATGGTTCGCCCACATCTTGAATACTGTGTGCAGACGTGATCCCACCATCTCAAAAAAGATACACTGGAATTGGAAAAGGTTCAGAAAAGGGCAGCAAAAATGATTACAGGTATGGAACAGTTTCCATATGAGGAGAGATTAATACGACTGGGACTTTTCAGCTTGGAAAAGAGACGACTAAGGGGGGGATATGATAGAAGTCTATAAACTCATGACTGGTGTGGAGAAAGTAAATAAGGAAGTGTTATTTACTCATTCTCATAACACAAGAACTAAGCGTCACCAAATGAAATTAATAGGCAGCAGGTTTAAAACAAACAAAAGGAAGTATTTTTTCACACAACGCACAGTTAACCTGTGGAACTCCTTTCCAGAGGATTTTGTGAAGGCCAAGACTATAATAGGGTTCAAAAAAGAACTAGATAAGTTAATGGAGGATTGGTCCATCAACGGCTATTAGCTGGGATGGGCAGGGATGGTGTCCCTAGCCTCTGTTTGCCAGAAGCTGGGAATGGGCGACAGGGGATAGATCACTTGATTAAATGTTCTGTTCATTCCCCTGAGGCAACTGGTATTGGCCACTGTCGGAAGACAGGATACTGGGCTAAATGGACCTTTGGTCTGACCCAGTGTGGGCATTCTTATGTTCTTATATACTGTTTGAACAGGTGGGAAACACCATAATTAGTCTAGTCCCATCCAAGTTTAGCATAGTCACAAAGCCAGCATTTAGCCAAAACGTTTCTCTGTAGGATTTCATTGCTTTACTTTTATTCATAGCTGGGAGCATAGCCCATGGCAACCTGTGCCACAGTTAATGAAAATTGAAAAGTTACATTGCATATTGTCCTTCAGGGTAAAAAAAATATAACATCAACTTTATCTACAAAGACTGTCTCATTCCAGCTGCCGTGTTGAGGGAGTGAACAGCACTCAAGGCATATGCATTATCCAAGTATCTCTGTCCCCAAAGAATGGATGAAAGAATGTTTTCTGGGCATAGATCTCTGGTTTTTTGGAGATGTGTTATGATAATTTGTTGTTTGTACTAGAATATGCCATGAGGAAGGTTTTACACGTAACGTTCAGACTGAGAGATGGCACCCACAAATCCTACTGTAAAGGGATGGATTCCATTATTGAAACTGATTCTTATTAGGGCAATATATAAAGTACTAAATAACAACAAACAATTTCACTGCATATGGGGCCATCCCTGTCTTATATTAAGAGCTAAAATACCGTGGCTCCAATTCTTTACTACTTCTGAGTTGAGCAGAAGGAGCAAATTCCAGCTTCCTGAATCAGGGCCTTTCAGTCCCAGCACAAATTAGGGACCAGAGGCCTTACCCCAATGGAGGATTGTGCAGAGTGGAGCACTACTCAGCTCTAGCTCCTCCCATTCTTGTCCTGTCCATGCTCCATCCCCAACACAACCTTTCCTTCCCCTTGTGCTGTGGTTGATGGGTGATTAATAAAGAGTGGGAGCTCAGCCAGAGCTAAAATGGGCCATGTCTGCTATAGTTATTAGTTTCTTTTGTTATCTGAGTCTTATCACTTTCATCTACTCTTAAAAACAAAATTGTATCACTGTCAGTTGTGCCAGACCAACTGAACCAGGACAGAGAGCTATTCTGTTAGGCTTACTCTTGACATCTTCACTTTTTCACTTTAAAAGAGAATATCACAAAAGAAGTTGTATTGAAAATGGCAAGAAACAGACTGAAAAAAAGGAAAGGGAATATCAACATTCTAGACAATGGCCAGATTCTCAGCTGTTTTAGCTCCAGAGAAATCACTGAAGCCACACTGGTTTACAGT
Source organism: Chelydra serpentina (assembly GCA_037349315.1). NCBI lineage: Eukaryota > Metazoa > Chordata > Testudines > Chelydridae > Chelydra > Chelydra serpentina. The sequence goes on from JBAIAC010000048.1 coordinate 28,808,243, forward strand.
AGCTGAGGTCTGGGCCCATTAATTCTAGAGAATTGTCCAAGCTCAAAGTCAGATTTGCTTTTAGGTCCAAATTTCAACTTCCTCCTTCCCAACCAACAAAATGCAGGGGTATTTGGTTTCAGGGTCCCTTTGAGGACCATTTGTAATTACTTTGCAGCCAAAATAAACCTTTTTTTCTCCATGGTCAGAGTGACCGCTAAGCACAGCACCCGGATTGTGGCCACAGTGAGTTTTTGAATGTGAGAACTGTCAGCATGGAGTTGTGCATTGGTCTGCGTCACACAATAAAACACTTTAGTGACCCTGGGGAATTATACCATGGCAGGGCTGGAGGTTTGTCAGTGAGGAGTCATGATGAGTGTCAAAGATCATGGACATGTTTTATTAGCAAGGACATTATCTTTGTAAACTCAACCCAGTTCACTATACTCTTAAAAATGCTTATCTCAAACTCATGATGAAATTTGTTCCACTATGTACAATCATGCTTACTCTTCAGATGGAGTCCACAAGACTAGCATATTCCTTAGCCTCCCATGCAGCCCTAGTTTAACTTTACAGCTCTTAATGAAATTTGTTTCACTATGTACAATTACATTCACGGCATTCACTGACTCACACGCAAAACTCCAGAATGTCAAAAGCCATGGACACTTGTTATAAAAACATGTAAATCATGAAATCCCAGACTCCCATGACATCTCAGCAAAAAAGCAATTGCCAACTACATTCCAATTCCAGATTCTTTATCATTGGTAATGATGGAGCAGAAAGAACACAGGCTGGTATTTGTGTGCAGGGCAGACTGTGAGAAAAATCTTCTATCTGGTGAGTAAATCTGACATGGAAGTTATCGAAAAGAGAGCAATTATGGACCATCAAACCATCATTATTATGAAGTCTGGTGCTCACTGCACTTTCACACACAAGCTCCCAGTAAATGATTGCTACAATTTAAATTAGAAAACTCCAGGCTAAATTCAGACATCGTGTAAGCAGGTGCATTTCCACTGACTTCAGCATAGTTCTACCTGTTTATATCCTGGCTGATAACCCCATGATATTGATATTACACTTGCTGGGATTTTACAAAATACAGTGCACTAAATACCACTTGTTAATCTAACATCACTGTAATATTTGACCAAATCATTGTGAGTTAACTATAGACTTTGAACTTTCTTCAGTCATAATGTCATAAAAAAATTCCCTTTGAATTTAAGAAGATTAGTATATCTGAAGTGAATAACACAATATTTTAAACATAAGAACATAAAAAAGGCCATATTGGATCATACCAATGGTCCATCTAGCCCAGTATCCTGTCTTCCGACAGTGGGCAGTGCCCCATGCTTCAGAGGGAATGAGCAGAACAGAGCAATTAGAAAGTGATCCATCCCCAGTTGTCCAGTTCCAGCTTCTGGCAGTCAGAGATTTAGGGACACCCAGAACATGGGGTTGCATCCCTGACCATCTTTGCTAATAGCCATTGATGGACCTATCCTCCATGAACTTATCTAACCCCTTTTTAAACCCAGTTGTACTTTTGGCCTTCACCACATCCCCTGGTAACAAATTCCACAGGTTGACTATGTGTATGTAAATAAGTACTTCCTTTTGTTTGCTTTGAATCTGTTGCCTATTAATTTCATTGAGTTATGCGAAGGGGTAAAAACACTTCCTTATTCACTTTGTCCACACCATCCAAAATGTTACAGACCTCCATCAAATCCCTTATTAGTCATCTCTTTTCTAAACTAAACACTCCCAGTATTTTAAATCTCTCTTATATGGAAGCTGTTCCATACCTCTAATCAGTTTGTTCCCATCGCTGTACTTTTTCCAACTCTAAAATATCTTTTTTAAGATTGGGTAACCAGAACTGCATGCAGTATTCAAGGTGTGGGAGTGCCGTGGATTCATATATTAACATAATGACATTTTCTGTCTTACTATCTATCCTTTTCCTAATGATTCCTAACGTTTCTAGCTTTTTGACTGCCAATGCACATTGAGCAGATGCTTTCATAGAACCATCCACAATGACTCCAAGATCTCTTTTTTGAATGGTAACTACTAATTTAGATCCCATCGTTTCATATGTACAGTTGGGATTATGTTTTTATGTACATTACTTTGCATTTATCAACATTGAATTTAATCTGCCATTTTGATGCCCAATCACCCAGGCTTGTGAGATTCCTGTGTAATTCTTCTCAATGAAGCTTTGGATTTAACTATCTTGAGTAATTTTGTATTGTCTGCAAACTTTCCCACCTCACAGCTTAGCCCTTTTCCAGATCATTTATTAATATTATGAACAGCACTGTTCCCCATATGTATCTTTGGGCGACCCCAGTTTTTAGCTCTCCCCCATGTGAAAACTGACCATTTATTCCTACCTTTAGTTTTCCATCTTTTAACTGGTTACTGATCCATGAAAGGACCTTCCTTCTCACCACAACACTGCTTTCTTTGCTTAAGAGCCTTTGGTGAGGGACCTTGTCCAAGGCTTTCTGAAAGTCCAACCTCAGAATCATCCTTGTTTACACTCTCAAAGAATTCCAATTGGTGAGGCATGATTTTCCTTTTAAAAAGCTGTATTTATTCTTCCCCAACATATTGCGTTAATCTATGGCCTGGTCTACACTAGGAGTTTATGTCGAATTTGGCAGCATTAACTCGAATTAATCCTGCACCCGTCCACACAATGAAGCTATTTATTTCGACATAAAGGGCTCTTTAAATCGATTTCTGTACTCCTTCCTGATGAGGGGAGTAGCGCTAAATTCGACATGGCCATGTTGAATTAGGGTTAGTGTGGACTGAATTTGATGCTAATAGCTCCGGGAGCTATCCCAGAGTGCACCACTCCGTGGACGCTCTGGACAGCAGTCCGAGCTCGGATGCTCTGACCAGCAGGACAGGAAAAGCCCCAGGAAAATTAGAATTCCTTTTCCTGGCTAGGCAGTTTGAATCTCATTTCCTGTTTGGACATCGTGACGAGCTCAGCAGCACTGGCAATGATGCAGAGCTCTCCAGCAGAGGTGACCATGCAATCGCAGAATAGAAAGAGTGCCCCAGCATGGACTGATCGGGAAGTCTTCGATCTGATCACTGTGTGGGGCGATGAATCCATGCTTTCGGAGCTGCGATCGAAAAGACGGAATGTGAAGATCTACGAGAAGATCTCAAAAGCCATGACGGAGAGAGGATACAGCCGGGACGCAACGCAGTGCCGCGTGAAAATCAAGGAGCTGCAACAAGCGTACCAGAAGACCAAAGAGTCAAACGGATGCTCCGGATCCCAGCCCCAAACATGCCGTTTCTACGAGGCACTGCATGCAATTCTAGGAGGGGCTGCCACCACTACCCCACCAGTGTCCGTGGACTCCAATGATGGGGTCTTATCTACAGCCATTTCCTCGGAGGTTTTCGCGGACGGGGAAGATGAGGAAGGAGATGAGGAGGACAAGGCAGTCGACAGCACTTTTAACGCTGATTTCCCCGACAGCCAGGATCTTTTCCTCACCCTGACTGAGATCCCCTACCAACCCTCCCAAGGCGGTAACCCGGACCGTGAATCAGGGGAAGGATCAGTAGGTAAGTGTTTAAAACATTTATTTTGAATAGAATTGGCATGGTATGTTAGCAATGGGTTTTTCATGATTAGTGTGCCCTAAGCGCTTTAGTTTTTAGTCGTTGCCAGTGCAGCTACTCGAAAAGTCTGTCAACATGTCTGGGGATAGAGGCGAAATCCTCCTGGGACATCTCCATGAAGCTCTCCTGGAAGTAATGTGCCAGCCTTTGCATCAGGTTCCTGGGGAGAGCGGCCTTATGGCCTCCTCCACGGTAGGAAACTTTTCCGCGCCAGGCTAGTAGCTGGTACTCCGGTATCATTGCCTGGCAAAGCATGGTGGCATACGGCCCCGGTGTTTGCTGGCATTCACGCAGCATACGGTCTTTCTCTGTCTCCACAATCCTCATCAGAGTGATATCAGTCATGGTGTCCTGGTTTGAATTAAGGGAATTTTACTATGGGGACTGGTTGCCTGTTCCTTTAAATAACTCTACCCAGCGGTTTCCAGCCACGCGGTGGGGGCGGGGAGGCGAACCGTTCATGCTGAGCGGTTTGCCGGCAGCATGCAGGGACCATTCACGGGTACAGCCGCGCCGTGGGTGTGACAGGGGGAGAGTTCATGCTTGCTGGATCGCCGGCAGCAGGAAATGGCCAACGATAGGAGCAGTGCTTGGAACGTGAAAGGAGGGCGCTGCTGTAAATTAAGCTTTCAGCAGCCAAAAGTCTACGGCTTACCATGGCCTCCTGCTAGCCGAATTCTGTTATCTGGCCCCGCTTGTGTGATCTGTACACCAAGACCCCAGGCACTCAATATAAAGACAGAAAATTCGACCTTGTACTGACTGCACATGTGATAGGTAGTGTGCATGGTCTTGTTCACAGGGAAAGACTATATTCATTGTTCGTGAAAATTTATCTTTCTGAGGAATTCACTCCCTTTTTCCCATCCCACAGCTGCGAGTGTCTCCCGGGCTACCCCGGCATCCCCCTCCCAGAGGCTGGCGCTGATCAGGCAGTGCAAAAAAAGAACACGGGACGAGATGTTCTCGGAACGTATGGTCTGTTCCCCAACTGAGGCGGCACAGCGGAGAGAGGACATCTCTCCGTATCGGCGAGCATCCAGCGAACGGGAGGAGAGGACTGAAGCTCGTGAGGACAGGTGGCAGCAGGAAGACCAGCAGGCTACGCAGACGCTGCTTGGGCTAATGCGGGAGCAAACGGACACGCTCCGGCGCCTTGTAGATGTTCTGCAGGACCGGAGGCAGGAGGACAGAGCCCCGCTTTATTCTATCTCTAACCGCCCTCCCCCGCCACAAAGTCCCATTCCCCCCTCACCCAAAGTCCCAAGAAGGAGGGGCGGCAGGGGCCGTGGAAATATTCACTCCACCCCTGCGGACTGCTCAAGCAGCAGAAGGCTCTCATTCCCCAAGATTTGATGGGTCCTTCCCTCCAACCGCACCCCGCCCTAGCCACCCTCCCAGTTTCATCCCATAACTGTGAATTCCTTAATAAAAATTACTTTTCTGTTAGGTATTGTTTCCTTGATTTTCTTGTAAAGAAAGATGTATTTGAAGTGAGGGAAAGGGGTTGGTAATTGGAGACGATAGGCGCCTTTACCAGGGTACAGACAGGGGTGCAGGTTCACCAGAAGTTCACACTCACATTGCAGCCATTAGGCACCCTGGTCAGTCTGGGAGGTGGTTTTCATGTTCTGTGGGGGGCGGGCTCTGTTGGTTTGTGGTGGGGGAGGGCGGTTACAGATCTTATGCAGCGGTCCATAGCCTGGATGACAGAGCCACGCACCAGGGGATCTGTAACTGCCCTCCCTCGCCACAAAGTCACATAGCCCCACCACACAGAGTCCCAAAAAGGAGGGGTGGCAGGCTCCGTTGAAACAACCGGTCCACCACTGTGGACTGCTCTAGGAACAGGAGCCTATCATTCCCCGAGTTTAGAAGCGTCCTTTCCATCACTCCACCCGCTCCCCAACCACAGTATGCGTCCCAGTTTCAACCCTTTACTGTGAAATACTTAATAAAGAAGACGGTTTTAATGAACAATGTTTCATTTATTTTATTTTTAAGGGTGTGTGGGAAGGGGTTTGGTAATTGGGGAGGATAGGCAACATTAACTGGGTAAAGAAACAGAGGCAGGTTCAGCTTCTGCTTAAACAAATGTAATAGTCACAGGTTACCCTGTTCACTCTGGAAGCTAGCTTTCAAAGCTTCCCAGATGCTCAGCACGTCCCGCTGGGCTCTTCTAATCGCCCTGGTGTCTGGCTGCACGTAATCAGCAGCCAGGCGATTTGCCTCAACCTCCCACCCCACCATAAATGTCTCCCCCTTGCTCTCACAGAGATTGTGGAGCACACAGCAAGCTGCAATCACAATGGGGATATTGGTTTCGCTGAGATCAGAGCAAGTCAGTAAGCTTCGCCATCTCCCCTTCAGACGTCCAAAAGCACACTCCACCACCATTGTGCACTTGCTCAGACGGTAGTTGAAGAGTTCCTTTTCACTGTCCAGGGCGCCTGTGTACAGCTTCATGAGCCAGGGCATTAGCGGGTAGGCTGGGTCACCGAGGATCACTATAGGCATCTCCACATCCCCAACAGTTATTTTGTGCTCCGGGAAGTAAATACCTTCCTGCAGCCGTCTAAACAGACCAGAGTTCCTGAAAACGCGAGCGTCATGAACCTTGCCCGGCCATCCGACGTTGATGTTGGTAAAACGTCCCTTATGGTCCACCAGTGCTTGCAGCACCATTGAAAAGTAGCCCTTTCGGTTAATGTACTGGCTGCCCTGGTGGCACGGTCCCAGGATAGGGATGTGAGTCCCATCAATAGCCCCACCGCAGTTTGGGAATCCCATCGCAGCGAAGCCATCTATGATCACCTGCACGTTTCCCAGGGTCACTACGTCTGAGAGCAGTAGCTCAATGATTGCGTTGGCTACTTGCATCACAGCAACCCCCACGGTAGATTTTCCCACTCCAAATTGTTTCGTGACTGACTGGCAGCTGTCAGGCGTTGCAAGCTTCCAGAGGGCTATGGCCACTCACTTCTGGATAGTCAGGGCTGCTCGCATCCGGGTGCCCTGGCGCTTCAGGGCAGGGGACAGCAACTCACAAAGTTCCAGGAAAGTGCCCTTACGCATCCGAAAGTTTCACAGCCACTGTGATTCATCCTAGACCTGCAGCACTATGCGGTCCCACCAGTCCATGCTTGTTTCCCGGGCCCAGAATCGCCGTTCCACAGCATCAACATGACCCATTGCCACCATGATGTCCAGGGTGCGGGGTCCCGTACTTTGTGAGAGGTCTGTGCCCATCTCTGAGTCAATTTCCTCACCGCGCTGCCATAGCCTCCTCGCCCGATTTCTCAGCATCTGCCTCTGAAAAAGGTGGACGATAAGGTGCGAGGTGTTGACAACGGCCATAACTGCAGCGATGATCGCAGTGGGCTCCATGCTCGCAGTGCTGTGGCGTCCGCGCTGTCAATCAGTAGAAAAGGGCGCGAACTGATTGCCCGCCGGCACTTTCACGGAGGGAGGGCAGTAGTAAGGGTTGACTGACGACAGTTACCCCAAACCACCCGCAACACATTTTTTGCCCCAGCAGGCATTGGGGGCTTGACCCAGAATTCCAATGGGCATCGTGGACTGCAGGAACTGTGGGATAGCTACCCACAGTGCACCGCTTGCAATGTCGACGCTTGCCCCATTTGTGAGTCCACACTAAGTCGAATTACTGTCCTTAGTGTGGATACACACGTTCAACTTTGTAATATCGGTTTCACAAATTCGGTTTAAGTAAAATCGAACTACTCTCGTAGTGTAGACATACCCTATGTGTCAGATAATTCTGTTCTTTATTATAGTTTCAACCAATTTGCCTGATACTTAAGTTATGCTTACTGGCCTGTAATTGCCAGGATCCCCTGTGGAGACTTTAAAAAATTGGTGTAACATTAACTATCCTCCAGTCATCTGGTAGAAAGGCTGATTTTAAGTGATGGATTACATATAGGAACTCATAGTTCTGCAATTTCATATTTGAGTTCCTTCAGAACACTTGGTTGAATATCATTTAGTCTTGGTGACTTATTTCTCTTTAAATTATCAATTTGTTTCAAAACCTCCTCTATTGACACCTTTATCTGGGACAGTTTCTCAGATTTGTCACCTAAAAAGAATGGCTCATGTGTGGGAATCTCATATCCTAGTAGTGAAGACCAAAGCAAAGAATTCATGTAGCTACTCTGCAATGGCCTTGTCTTCTTTCAGTGCTCCTTTAGCACCTTCATTGTCCAATGGCCCCGACGATCGCTTGGCAAATTTCCTGCTTCTGATGTACTTAAAAACAATTGTGCAGTTAGTTTTTGTATCTTTTGCTAGTTGCTCTTCAAATTCTTTTTTGGCCTGCTTAATTATACTTTTACACTTGACTTGCCAGAGTTTATGCGTCTATCTATTTTCCTCAGTAGGATTTGACTTCCAATTTTTAAAGGATGTCTTTTTGTCTTTAGTCACTGCTTCTACTATGTAGTGTAGCCATGGTAGCATTTTTGGGGGTGTAATCTTGTTGTTTTTTGTTTGGGGCATACATTTAATTTGAGCCTCTATTATTTTTCTATATTTGGGTTATAGTCAGTCTCTTTAAATGACATATGGCAGGGCCAAAGGAATTCTCATGCCAAAGTTCAAGTTTCCTTACACTATAAAAGGGAGTACTGTCTAATCATGGACTATTTTGAACAGATGCATGCATGAAAAAGGCTAAAGGTGCCTGTAAAACTCGACAAATTCAATATCGAGAATGAGAGGGAGAATCCCACTAATGTGGCAGAAAGATAATGTATATAACTGTGTATTTAAACTAACTTCTGTGGAACATTAACATGAGAAGATTCTAATGCTAAATATAGGTAGAATGTGTTTATCTCAGGAAGTTTTGAAGTCAGTGAAAATTATCGCTGGGCATATTGTGACTAAGCTGCAGCCACTTAGGATGTCACCATTGCTGTTACTATGTTCCTCGCCAGTGCCATTCGGAAGTTCAATACAGTTATGAGAATAGAAATAAGATCTTTCTGCTCCCATAGTATAGACCACTAACACTGAGACCCAATAAGCCTTGCTAAATTCCTTTCCATGATGGAGGGAGCAGACAGCTCCACCTGACATATGTCTCTTGTGGATTCCCTCTTGGACAAGAGAACGTTTAGGGACAGTGCTGTGGTATCTACAAAGCCTAAACAGGAAGTAAGGGTTAGAACACTTTTTTCAATGTTAATTAAGAACTCCAAGGCCTTTAAGACATGATCTGTGGCTAAGCTAAGCAAGTCTTCGGGACTGTTCTGACTCTGCTGCAATCAAAATGTTATTTAAGTAAATAACCATTTTTACACCCAGTGATCTTAATGGTTGAATAACCAGTCTACAACCATGGCATTATCATCATTTGGAAGTGTGGAGGTACACAGGCCGAAAACTATTACCTTCCTCTGGTAAAAGCTTTGGATTGTAGGTATCTTTTTGTAAAGTTTAGATACAGTTTAGATAAAGTAGAAATACAGTTTTAGCCCACTTTAGAATAGGTTGGAGGGGGGAGTGAATAAAAATCTTTCCCAGATCTGAACAAAGACCTGTAGTCTGTAGGGGTTAGAAGAAGCCCAATAGGGCTGTGAAGGTTTAAATCTTTTAGCTTGTGAGACAATAACAAAAAATTGCTTCCCTCTGACAGCACTCAGTGGGGACCATTACCTCTTATTATGGAGCCGGGGTCATTCAGTGGAATGTCTCTCTGGAGATGTTTCATTCTCCTTTTTCTCTGGTGCATGTGGAGTTGCACCTTCTTACCATCATCATCTCTGAGATATTGCTTCCATTCTTTACTTCCTGTATGTAACTTTGGCACAAGAGATCATTGCTACTTGAGCTTGGAAACCCCAAAGCAGAGCCATCCCTTGGGTAGGGCAAATCAGGGAAACCACTCCGGGCCTCACGCTTTGGGGAGCCCCATGGGCCAGTGCAATTGGCTGGGGCGGTCAGTCTGGGAAGAAACAGGAGTGGGAAATAAGGGTGCCAGGGGTCTCGGCTACTGCCCCACGTGCCCGGGGCTCTGCTGCCACCCGGCAGGCCCGGGGTTTATGCTGCTGCCTGGTGCACCCGGAGCCTTTGATGTCGGTCTGCGGATCCAGGGTCCCAGTTGCTGATGCAGAGCAGAGCAGGGCCCCCAAGCCAGCAGGGGCTGATTTGTCCCAGGCCCCGCATCTCCCTAGGGACGGCCCTGCCTCAGAGTTGTAGAGTTTTCTCCACCCCACCTGGTTCACTCACAACAGCAAGCCAACAGTGTGTCTGTGTCTTATCTCTGTAATGCTGTAACCCTTGGTGTATTGTCAGCAATGGAGATTGAACCTGAGACCTCTGATTCTAAAAGTCTGAACTTCTACTGCTTGAAATAAAAGACCAGATGTATTGGCCAAGATGGTAACAGGCTCATTAACCTATCTGTGGACCAGTCACCACTAGATGGAGACAAAATACGACACTCAGTGGGTTACACCTATAATAACTTTGCATTTTGCAAAGGATAAAATTGTCACCCAGATTTGGACTTCAGATAGAGTACACTTTTTAGCAGTTGTTTGCTAGATTGCCAGAAAAATCAAGCATATTCAGATGGACTCCTACTGTTTCTGCGGCCTCTCACATGACTGCCTATAACATGTGACCAAATTCTCTTAGAGGCAAATTTATCCTTATAATTCCACCTCATTTGGAATCCCTTTTCTTCCTATTAGGAATTGTCTTCCTGAATATTAAAAACTGAATGAATGACTTCCAAGTCTGATGTATGCGGCAGTCCAAATTCGTGGGTGCTGACTGTTTCGCCACAGTTTTTTTGTTGTATTCTAACTTTGGGTTCTAGTATGACAGGTAGTCAGGAGGAAGCTGTGAGTGGTGTACCCTGTCCAGGGGCAGTGCCAAAGGTTGGTGCCTGCTTTATGGGTATCTCCCAGACATGCTGAGGCATAAGCATTCCTGAGTTCCCCGTGGGAAAGCCATCGATGGATAAACAAAACAGCTGAGATGTAGAAGTTCCCTAAGGCATGCACTTTTTCCATCCCTACCATAAAGTTTTAGAGATGGGTGGAAAGAAAGAAGGATGCTCCTAGACAGATCTAGTATGACAGGAGGATGTTGGAAGACATTCTTTTTCTTAGTGTGCGAGAAAATGTTCAGTCTTGGGAAGACATGCTCTGTTGCGGCGAATTTTGGATTATGCAAGGTTCACTTTAAAGGCAGCTTTGGGGAGATAGAGCTGTGCAAGCATGGGGAGAGAATAGTTTCTGCCTTGGTCTCTGATTAGATTCAGCTCTTGAGACAGAGTTGTTTCCTGGGAATCAGGCATTGATCTTGGGCTGAGATTCCTGAAAGAAGGGACTTCCCTGCATTTTGTTTGATCACTCCAGAACTAGTTTATATCTGTAAAATAAAAAATGTTACATCCTAAGTGGCTGCAGATTAGTCACAATATGCCCAGTAGAAAGGGACAAATGAAAAACCCAGCTGTAGAAAAATAATATGGCATTACTCCCTGATGGACAAATAATAAGTATGTCTGCAGTGTTGTTGTAGCTATGTTGGTCCCAGGATATGAAAGAGACTGGTGGATGAGGTAAGATTTTTTACTGAACCAACTTATGCTGGTGAAAGAGACAAGCTTTCAAGCTTCACAGAGTCAGACCTGAAGAAGAGCACTGTGGATCTTGAAAGCTTGTCTCTTTCGCCAGCAGAAGTTGGTTCAGTAAAAAAAAGTATGTAACTTTCAAATATATTTGCACTTATATTGTAATATTTTGGTATTAAAGAATTAATGTAAAAATAAATGCAGCAGTATCCATGCATCTTTATGTTAATAAGTTTATGATTTAAACGTGACAAACAAACAAAAAAGTGTGAGCTCCCTCTACTGGGGCCTGATTGTTTCCACTGATTTCAGTGGTCTTTGGCTCAGGCTCTTGACTGCAGAAAGGAAATGACTATCCCACACTGTATCCAGAGAGCTGTGTCATGTTTCTGCTGGTGCAGGGAGGGCTTGCACTGTGACTCCTGGAGGTGCGAGCACCTGCAGCGCCCACTTCTTGCTCAGCACCTTGCAGCACATAGCCCATAGGATTTGATCCTGAACCACTGAAGTCAATGGGAGATTTACAATTGATTTCAGTGGGAGCAAGCTCAAGCTCAAAACACATAGGCAGAGAAGTAAGGAAATGGCATCTGGGTTAGTGTGAGCCCAACAGAGAGGTAGATAAAAATCAATGGCTAGAATTTATATTAAGGCCGCACAAACAATTTATAAAGGGTTAATAAAAGATTATTAGCTATTTTACTAAAGGGTTAATCAAATGTTATAGATTGTTAGAGTTCAACAGGTTGCTCATCACCATGGCTCATAACCATCTAACACATTCTACTGATGTGCCTATAACCAGCTGTGATATGTAGTATTATTGTCTGTGACATGTATATAATATCTTTAATTGGACCAACTTCTGCTGGTGAAAAAGACAAGATGACCTGAAGAAGAACTCTGCTACATCATCCACCTTGTCTCTCTAATATTCTGGGATCAACACGGATACGACACCACTGCATACACGCATATAATATTTATTAATCCTTTATAACCCATTTATAAAAGGAACCTCAATATAAAATATGACCAAGTAAAAATATTACCAAAATAGTGAGAATCAGTACATTCCAGATGGAGGATAACTAGTGCTAGAGAAAAATATATATATATATATATATAATTTTTTTAGCTTGTAAGCTTTAAAAACAAAATAGAGAAAAGAAAATCTATAACAAATATTTAGTGTTGCCAACTCATGAGATTTTATTACAAGTCTCATGGTAAATGATGTTTTCCTTAAAGCCGCTGCTTCTGGAGGCAAGTGATTATGTGAGAATCTGAGTTTTCATTAATAAACATGAGTTTCTAGCCTTCCTGGTTATAGAGCAAACACGAAACTGAATGCATTAACAGCTCCGAAACCAGAAGGCAAATAAAAAGAACCCATTTTTAAAAAATCATTATTTTTATAACAATCTCCTGATCTTGGGAGCCGGATTTAGGACTTTTGAGCACTTGACAATACTGAATATTCAAAGTTCCTTAGAATATTGGAATTTTACAGTATTGTCAACCAAATTAATTCTTAACAGATATATATCCACAATATGGATAAATGTCCACAGCAACACATAAGGTTAAATCCACAAACAAACCAATCACTTGAATAAATGAATCAAAAGCATCCATGGGTTTGTATGATAGCTAAATACAATGACTCCCAAAGTGTCATACTGTGCTTTGATGTTTGCTGGCTTTTTGAGGAAAAACACAATTTGATAAACAGAGGTCTGAATTTGGCCCCTGATGTTTAATAAAGAGAAAAACCATTGTAATATATTATACATTAGAAAACATATACTGGAAACCATTATTCTATGCTTGGAAAGCTTTGGCCATTTTTTAAACGATGAATATCTCTGCTGTTTTCAAAGATGATTTAAACCAAAATTTACTTGCAAGCTGTAACTTGAGACTGTTGTGAGTTACCACCACTATTTTATTATTCTTAATAGCATGAGTCAATCCACAGATACTTCATCCTGCAATTTTCCTGTTATTAAAATGCATAATGTTAATATTTGTAATACTTTATAAACTGACCATAAAGCAATATTTATGGTCAGTTAATCATTGTATTACTTTGCTTTAGGTAATTTAGTACATTACCATAATGTAACAATCTACTTAATATAAATTTTAAAGTGAACCCAGTGCAAGTTGCAGGGCATTAATATATTATGTCTTCTAACCAGAAACTCACAAACGGCTGGAGTTTGGATGTAGCTCAACTATTCTGTACCTTTGATTTTCTCAGTGCATTGCTTGAAGGAATGTCAAGATTTTATGACAGACACAGAGGCAAACTGTTCTATTACTTATTATTTGTATTACAGTTAATCTTAGAAATCCCAGAAATCTTAGAAATACCCCATTGTGCTCCGTGGTGCACAAACATAATAGTAGGAGAGATTCCCCATCCTCAAGAGCTTACAGTCCCCGACTCCACAAACTGTTCTGCAGTGGCAAGCTCGTGAAGCATGCAGAGAACCCACTGGATTCATAAGAATTACTGTAATAAAAATATGCACTTACATAGCCAAATTATCAACAGACTTTGATAGTACTAAATCTTTAAAAAGAGTCTGGGTACATATATCGATGATCTTATTAGGCCTCTGTGTTGCTATTATTCATCACCAGAATTAGTGGATGATCAGTTGTGCTAAATTCTTTTTTAAATTGCCCCCTTAGGCTGCTGTATATATTACTTGGTATACCACAGATTCACATCAAAGTTGCATTTTATTTGCAAGTACAACAGAAGTGGCTGGTTTTCCATAAAAAGTGATTTATGTACAGGCCTAAATCATGGTCATGAGCAGGGCTTGTTGGAAATGTTTTTGTCTATGGAAAATTCCAACTTAAAAAAAATTAATTGAAATGTTCTGCAAAAAAATCAGTAGTTCACATAGCTCAAGTGCCTTATTCTCCCTACTCTTGGCCTGGCTCTCAGGCTAAACTACATCTCCCATGATGCACCATGGCCTTGGACTCCTATGACACACCTTTTCTCCTCACCAAGAAGGGAGAAAGTGTTGCATCATGGAAAATGTAGTCCAACCAGGGAGTCCAGCCTATACAAGAGAATGGGACCATAAGACACCTGCATTACAACTTCTATAAAGCATGGTGCTGTCATTTTGAAATTGAAATATTTTGGCTTTGGGGCAAAAATGTTATGGTAAAATATCAGCATTTTCCTCAGAAAGCAGACACATCACACACACACACACACACATCAGAATCAGAATCTGCCTCCTGGTTACCCATTTGCTTCATACATTGTCAGACTGTGTGTCCGTGGGCATGCTAGGTTATCCAGTGCAAGGCTCGACCCATTTCCCACCCATATGCATGAGAGGTGGGAATGTTTATACAGGCGTTATGAAAGCTGATCTTTCTTCAGCTACCCATGCTGTGTGTAATAAAAGGGTCTCTCTTGCACTCCCCTCCCCTGCATGGATGTACAAATGGGGCCACAATCTGGATCCATAATTTGTAAAATACCTTTAGGCCTCTTCAGCACTTTCTAATCTACACACATTGTAAGGTATATTATTGTAAACTAAGCCATATTAAATAGAACTATGCCGCTTTAAAAGCACTCAGAGAATGACCATGTTTGTAAAATGATTTTAACCATGAGGAGAAAAACTGTAATATATCTTTAAAACACAGTGTAATCTGGGATCACAAACACTAAAATGTCTATCATAATTACATATTTATTGCTTAGTGTCACTCCAGGGAAGAATTAAATTGTTTAGATAACCTGTGTGGTTCTATACTTTAACATGTATAGATTTCTTTTATGTTTAAGATTAGCTCTGATTTTCCTGGGTTTATAATGCTTGGTTTTGGGATAATTACAACATCCCTGTAATGTATTTTACTCTAATACATTACAGTAAAATATGTATTATTATATGTAACTCAGTTAGTGCTGGTTGGAAAACAAGAACGCTGTTTAGTGAAAAACTTGGAGGTTTCAAAATTTGTTTTCATTCCATATCAGAAAAAAAAAGAAGAGACCTTTCAAAATTTTGTGCAAAAACAGGAGAGGGCAAGAGAGAAAACAAATACCCACCCCAAAATAGCGAGTAGCCTGGTGGTTAGAGCCTTCAGCTGATAGGTGCAAGACTTGGGTTCATGTCCCTGCTCTGAATTGGATGAATGGCTGATTCACCAGGCCACTGAGTCAGTGTCTCTCTCTCAATCTTACCTGTTGGAGCTGTTCCACTTCATATAAATAATGAAAAATTCATCAATCCAGAGAGAGTCTGACTCTATAGCCTGAATCAGGCAGAGCAGGGTCTTGAATCTCCATCTCTCACATCCCAAATTAATGCCCTATCCATTTAACTATTCTGTAACAAGCTTTGGTCTCTCGTCATTGAAATTCCATCCTGTGTTTGAAAAACCTTCTCGATAAAAGTTTTCCAGAAACGGATCTGTTTCTGCTAAATGTTCTGGTTTTGATGAATCAGTGTTTTCTGACAAAAAGAAGTGTCATCAAAAAAATCCTGACTGGCTCTTCTTTCAAGTTTATGCCCCTTCCTAATGTAGTTTTGTCTGCGAATAATAACAATGTTACTGCATTAACACAAGCAACTATAGCTGCTATAAAATGTTTACTCAGATAGTTACTGTTCTGACAGTCACTGAAGTATGGTGTCACTATGATATGCTCCAAAACATTTCCATGGAAATAATAACAAGTTGAAAGAACAGTCTTTAAAAAGTTGTGACTAATAGAACAAAAGAACCATGTGAGAAAGAGCTAGCTGTTTAAATGGTCACATGAAACAAGACACTTAAGGTTCATCACTGTCTGTTATTTTTTGTTTGATTTTAGAAACGTGTTAAGCATTAATTTGTAATGGCATAGATGGAAAGCATTAGTGGAAATGTTAAACAAAAGGTACACGTGTAAAGAATTTGAGCTCTAGCATCTGAAATATAATGCAGTTATCTTATCCATTAGACTTCACCGAATTTTCTCAGTCATGGACATTTTAAATTAGGGTAATGTGAAAAGTTCTACAAGGATCCTCAACCCACCCACAATCAGGGGTTTAAAATTCCAGTGGGTAGACCTGGACTGAGCAGAGTATACAGATTTCACACTTGGCATGCCTTACCACAGTGAGCCCCCTAGGTCTTTACCCTCCCAGACCCCGATGCCCCCTGATTGTAGACACTGGACCAAGTTCGCTACTAGTGTGAATTGGCATAGATATATTGCTGTCAATGGGAGATGAGTCAGTTGGCAACAGCAGAGAACATGGCCATCCTCAAGGGGAGAGGGTTTGATTTCCTTCTACCTTAGGTTACGTGGCTCAATTCTCTCACCACTGGATTTTTCAGGGGGCAGCTGCAGGCTGCTTTCTTTTATCCTGATGTAGGATGTTTAGTGGTTTGCAGTGCTAGGCCACTGCCTTCCCTAAACTACAGGTTTACAGGAGGCCAACTAGGAGACAGCCTGGGCCCCATACACGCCTATGGAAGCCTAGACACAGTCACATCCCCTCACACTAGCAACGCTGTTGCTGATTAGGGACAGATAAAGCCCCATAGTCTTTTTGTGCAAGTAGCTAGAGAGCCTGGAAGTAGAGCTAGTTGGAAAGTAGGTCCCTCTGCTCCCTCACCCCTCCCCCCAAAAAGAAAAGAAAATTTCACTTTTCAGAGAAAAATCAAAACAGAAAATATTTTAATTTGGAAGTGCCACTGGAATGCCTCATGGGAGTTGTAGTTTGGATGCCTCAATTTTTCAGTTTTGGGGACTCTGAACTGTCAGTGGAAAGCAGACACTTTTTGTGGAAATCTTTGTTTAATTGAAAACTCAAATTTCCATTAAAAACAAAACAATGTAGATGGGAAATGATCAGTGAGTCCTACCTGGAACCCATTACAGACAAAGCATTCTGGAGCATCTGCTAGGTGTGTCCTAGTAATGTGCAGAAATGTTTTTAGGACATCACCTGTGTGGAGCGGCGGTTGTTGTTGCGTATGTGGGGTGTAGATCCAGAGATCGAAGGTCATCCTCCATTTTGGGAGGTGGGGCTCTGGACTATTCTCTCTGCCTTATTGTGGGGATAGGCTGCCTCCTGGTCCATTGAAAATACTACTGTGGGTTATAAAAAACAATGGCTCACTTTGGAGTTTTCTAAAGAGCCTGTGTCAGAGAGGTGCCCCCAGCCCTCCAGCACCAAACCTGCAGACCTCACACAAGCAAGTGGGAGCACCCTGACCAGGCAGGCATCTAAGGGAAAACTCTGTATGTGAAGCCTTGTGGCCTGATTGAAGGAGATAAGACATGAATGCAAAGGTAGCTGAGCCCAAACCACTAGGTGAAGTAGCAGAGGTTTGCCCAGTGCCGAACCCCCTGCAGACCTCACACAGCAGGATTCAGTTTGCCTAACATATGAAAGGAGCACTGCAGCGCAGCCCTGATTTATAGGGATTAATCTGACCACCAGATGGCTCCCATATTTTGTACAGTTAATTCAATACAAAACATATTGGCAGACAGAAGGAAACATTTTAAAAATTGTAACTGAAAGAATCGGAAGCTCAAAGCAATGTTTCCTGCTGCATCAGCCTGACTGCCTACAGTATACCTACAAAACTCATGACAATTGAATGAAATAGTGAATGTTAGGGTTTTAAAATGAATGGTATATTTAAATATTCAGTTAAATCTAAAGCATTTTGAAAAAAGATAATTGATAAATATTGAAAAGATGCCACCGTTTTCACTCTAGAATAGACTTTATTTATTTGGTGAGAACTGGGCTAGATCCACCTACCTAATGAGACTGATTAGTCCCTAATTTTGTGTTAACACCCCTTTGTCAGATATTCTTAACCAGTTGTACCATTTCTTTTCATTGAACCCTACCTATCTTTTCTCCAGCAAGTTTTATACATTTCGCCCTGCAAAATGTCTGCCTTTATGCAGTCTCTCCCTTCCCAATTCCCCACTGGCTGCCCGTCCAAGCTATTAATCCTCTCCAAGGTGTCCTGGTGACATACCTCAGCAACTGTTCCCCTGAGAAGGCTACTTCAGCTATGCCTGCTGAATGCATGCCAATTACTCCTCAAGGTCCTTCTGTCTGCCCAACTCCCCCTCCTGCTGCTGTTACCTCAGCCAACTATTACGTCTCCGAGCATGGCCCCCAAAAAGCCCTAGACCCAGGTTTATGGTGCAATGGTTAATATAGTCTGGGTGAATCAAATGATTAGTACAGGAGGCATGTAGGGTTGCCAACTTTCTAATTCCAGAAAACCGAACACCCTTGCCCCGCCCCCTGCCCTGCCTCTTCCCCATCCCTTCCCTGAGGTCCCACCCCTACCCCTCCCCTTCCCGAGGCCCCACCCCCACTCACTCCATCCCCCCTCCCTCCATCGCTTCTTCTCGCCCACCCTCACTCACATGCTAATTTTCACTGCAAGGCTTAAGTAGGCACCAGGAGAAGGCCAGGAGCTGCAACAGTTTGAATGTGGGAGATGGAATGTGTGATTCAAACACCCTCCACCTCACCAGGGAGAGATTTTAAACACTACTGGAAAATTAAACTTTTAAAACTTCTTCCTCTTCTACACCCTCTCCAATTTTTCAACATCCGATTTAAAATGTAGATACCAAAAAAAGATACAGTATTCCAATAATTGCTTCACCAATGCCATATACATAAACTCCTACATTCTGGTATTGCTCTCCAAAATGAATGAATGATAAAAGGGTGAATAGGTCAAAGTGAATTTAAGCTTCAAATGCAGGTGAGAATATGCTAGTAAGAATATAACTTGTAAAACAGAAATTGGGGATCTATTTTACTTTCTTTGGGCATAATGGGTAATCCAAAAGGGAAACTAAGAATCTGCTCCACCCTTAGCTCTATTTTTTTAATGACTTGTCAGATATTGCTCTTGACAAGTATAAAATCTGATTTGTTCATGTCACATCATCCGTATAAATGTTTTGTGTAATGCAACATTGCTGCAACAATTGTGTTCCATCTATGAGAAAATGGACTACAATTCAGATTTGTCAATGGTGGTAAGTTGTGGAAATGATAGACCAATAAATATATTTTTATTTCATAAATGCCTATATTGTAATTTCATGTGTGGAATTAGGACCACAGCTGCAACAGGTCCATTAAAGGCCCACTCCTGAAGCCAACATACAAACTCATAGAGCACAACCACAGAAATGCACACCTGTCCAGATCCCTATATAAATAAATCTGTAGAAACTGACTCTCACACTGACATGCCGACACACATGTGTATAAATCTAACATGTACATATACTTCCCCATAATTTATTATTACAATTGTTGTTTAGTGCCTAAAGACCCCAACTAAGATCAGGGCTCCAGGGTGGTAGATTCTGGACATACACATAAAAAGAGAGAGTCTGCAACAAAGAGTTTATAATGTAGTGAGACAAAGGTGGGGAGAAATGTATGATACACCGGCTCTTCTGCAATTACTAGTCAACAACATTCACTTTTTAAGAAATAAGACATTTCTTTTAG
Source organism: Chelydra serpentina (assembly GCA_037349315.1). NCBI lineage: Eukaryota > Metazoa > Chordata > Testudines > Chelydridae > Chelydra > Chelydra serpentina. The sequence continues at coordinate 28,828,073 of JBAIAC010000048.1, forward strand.
AGTTCCCTTCTCTTTTAAAAACTTGTTATGAAATGAATACACACATATTTTATATCATCAGTGTAGGGGCTGCCTTAATCACCCAGCTGGGAAGGAAGGAGGGTGGGCCGGAGGGGAAAAGATGTGGGGGGTGGGGATGGGGAAGAGAGGATGGGGAGGGAAAGAGGCCAAGGATGAGAGCAGAGTGGGGATGAGAGGGGGCAGTGAAGGAGAGAGAAGTGGATGTGGGGGGGTATGTGGGGTGGATGGGGATGCATGGGGAGGTGCATGAGGATGTGGGGGGCACAGGGGCATATAGGGACATAATGGGAGTGCAGCAGTGTATGGAGGTGAATGGGGTGCAGGGCTGTGGGGATGAGGGAGATGGGGGTGGCAGCTCTGGGAGGTGGAGATGATGGGTGGTACAGGGTACAGGGCTGGGATGGGTAGGTGTGAGGGGCAGGGTGGGATGGGACGCAGTGAGGGGTATGGTGGTGCGGGGGTGGGGGGGTTGGGATGAGGAGGGATGCAGTGAGGGGATGAGGGTGTAGCCCCATTCCCAGCACGCAGAGATGGGGATACACATACCTCTCAAACTTCTGGGTGTTGGCGATGGGGCGACAGACCGCGGTTCGCTTCAGGGCAGCTTGAGCCCAGCAGCTACAGGAGGAGCACGAGGAGGAGAAGAGGGCCAGCAGCAGCCGGAGAGATGTGCACCACGAACCCTCAACAGCTGCCTGCTGAGTGCTCGCGAGTCACGCTAGTTTGTCCCCTGCCCTGACCCAACCAATAGGAGCTGCCCCTGTGGCCGGGGGGCACATGCCGGCTGCTTCCCGGGAGCAGTGTAGTGACGCCGCCAACAGGACAGTCAATGGCCTGGTCAGCAGTGCTAACCGGAGCCGCCAGGATCCCTTTTCAACCAGGTGTTCCGGTCGAAAATTGAACACCTGGTCACCCTATGTGTAGCCCTACCTATAAGTTAATGTTACCCAACACTTTCCATTATAACATCCTTCTTGCAGTTGCTTACAACTTTGGCAAACTGTAACTGACTGGGTTGATTTTCCATACCAGGTGTCTACCTCAGGCCTAAGCTTTCGACTGAAGTATTTAAGCCACTTCCAAGAATAAGGTTAGGGACAAATATGTTACTTAGGGCCTGTTACAAAAAATTCTTACAATCATGTAGTTGAAAAGCTCTAACATTTACATGCTTTGGAGCAAGGACTTGAAAGATGTCTCTGCCTTGTACCACCTCAGCATAAAATTTGTCCAAATTGGAAGCCCCTGAAAAATCTCAGATTGCACATGCTCAGTAGAAACTTCTTAGAGTTTCGTGGCTAAATTCTTTGACGATTCCATCTGCAACTGAGCATGATCCATCCCCTGACAGCTGCTATGTATTGACTGGACTGTACATGCACCAGAAAATGATGGACCGTGCTCTCTCTCAGGGTTGTGGGGGCTGAACTGGACTTTCCCTGCAATTGCTCCTCTTGGCTCCTGTGGCAACCGGCCACAGAATGAACTGAGAGCAATGTGGGGCTTAGGATAGAAGCTGGGAGAAAAGAGAACAAGGGCAGGAGAAGAACGGACAGAAGACAGGGAAGATCTGAACAAGGGGGGTAAGGGAGAGGGGTAGCAGATGGAGATGATAAGAGAATAGGATGGAGGGGGGGCATGGACAGGAGCCAGCAGGGATAGCAGAAGGGGTGGGAACAGGGTCAGGATCTAGGGAGGAGGGATAGGAGCACAAGGGGACAGGAAGGGGCTAGGGAAAGAAGAGCAGAAGGGTCTATAGCCACTAAAGCACAGTCCCCTCTAGAACTTGGAATTGAACCCATTATCCCTGAGTTTCAACGGTCCTTCATTTGGATGACAAGCCTAGAGTTGGAAACTGGAACTGGCTATGTCAGGAGAATGGGATACACAGCCAGTGGGGTCAGATGGGATTGTACTGTGGTTAGCCTGAGCAGCTGCCTGTGCTGCCACAGACAAACTGCTATTTTTAGGGGCTGCCTCAAGCACAGCTGCCGCAAATTGGTAATCACACCTCCCAGCTGAAATGTAGATGAACCCTGAGCTAGACATAGCTACCACGCAAGTTACACCACACAACATGCTGTACGGATGCAATGCGGATGGACTGTAATGGACAAAACCAGTGTAGAAGAAGAATTGCATTTGGGAGGGCATTTTCCTCTATTTTCACTAAGTTGCTATCAATGTGTTATCTTGCCTTGGTAATATTTGTCTTTATATATATCTATATATCTTATTGTGGTCAAATGTTGCAATGAAGTGATAGGCGATGTTTGGTCATGGTAGTGGGAAAAGTACTTGACTGGACAGTAGAAGTGGAAAGAAGTAAGTTTTGAGGAAAAATTTAAAGAGGAATCTGGAAGATTGCCCCTCCAATTAGATTTGCCGAAATAAAAAAAAAACCTCATCAAACCAATAGGGGCAAAATTCTGCTCTCAGTTACCCTGGTATAAATATGCATTCCATTCAAATCAATTTAACTGAGAGCAGAATTTGGCCTACTGCATTATATAGTTGCCACATACGGTATCTAAGATAAAGAAATGTAGCATCTGAAAGATTCAAACTAGGATAGCAGGACAGTTACATTCTTGCTGAAATATGGATGCTTCCATTGCATTCAGTAGGAACTGGAAGATATTATGCACTGATCACAGTGTGTAAGCTATTAAGATTGAAGTCATCTGCACAAGCAGCTCTGACTGCTTTTTAAAGGCTAAGCTGCACAATTTGTTTTTCATTAAGAGCTGTTGTGCAGTTTTGTGATTTGTAGGCAGCTCAGTGGAGCTTCCAGAGTGTATACTTCTATTTTGAGATTTTGTCAATAAACAAATAAGACATATGCTTCAGTGAGTCATCTCAGCAGAGCAAACTATCACAAGGATCAGTTGACCTGCACTTCCTTCCTGTTACTGAATCTTTCTCTATCTTACTTGTTAGCACAATGTGCACCCCTGCGCACCCCACAAAATAGAGAAGCCAGAAATGGGAAGACAAGGTCTCCTTAGTCCATATGGTTTTATTTGTGTTCCGCTGGCACAGTTATAGTCATACAGTAACCAACATAAATTTTTAGTTTTATTATCACCTCTAAAAAGAGACAGAAATGTGAAAATTGAAGCCAGAAGGTTTGTATCACAGGATTAATTAGGCAGGGCCAAGTGGAGTCACACTCCTCCTGGCAGTGAGTGCCTCAAGAAGGTGCCTGCCTTCAATTATGGAGCGCACAAAGCAATTAAAAACCCTGTTTCTTTTTCCTGAGGTGTTACTTGTTACTTGATAAATCTCTTTTTTAAAATTCTCTGGAGACCTGAACTGGCTTGAGGTGCAATCTACTAGGGTAGATATTCATGAAAAATTGATTTAGCTGTAGCCTAAGTGCAATAGGTTTAAAATAAACCTGAAAGGAATGAACAGTGTGTTTCTTGGCTGACATTTTATTGGCCATTTTTTAATACACAAAAAAGACCAGATAATTAAGAATCCAGAAATTATGGATCTCAGGAAAGAATTTTGTCACTGGGATATATGAATTGAATCAGTCAGCTACCCTACGCATTTCCTTAAGTCATACGGCTCTCGATTCACCTTTTCCTCTATACTATATATGGATGGCTGTCCTGAATGTCAGGGTTGCATGCATGTGTCAGATTTAAATATGTCTCATGTAGCCTTCATCTCCAGTAAATAGAAAATGAACACTAGATTTCACCTGGTTTATAGAATCTGAAACCTCTAGCCATTTGCCCTACTTATGCTCCCAAGAGGATACTTTCTTCTTCTTTACTATGGTATTACTGAGCGATCCATTGCCACTACTGATTCTGAACCTTTATACCAGTATCCATGATGATCTTATTTTGTGCAGCTGGATCTGCATGTTAGGCATTTGCCACCTTCAATTCAATCACCCAGCTAACTCCTTCCCCTCATGTTAACTCCCATGAAATATAAATAATTCAAAATATGAAATAAAGTACAGAGTGTATCTGGGATGAATAGTGCTCTAACAAGACATGTGTTTGAGCTATAGCAATGACCTCATACTTCCTGTTGAGGAGGAGAGAAGCACAATAATATTTAAATCAATAGAATAAGAGAACCAAGATCATAAAGACAGCAGTGAGTTTGAGATTTTTTTCCCCAGTTTTCATTTTAAATTAATACAGCTTAATAAAATAAGGGTGTAAGCATCAACCACTAGGTTACACTAGAATCTACTATTGGCATTTCTGTATTCCCAGCCTTTGTCATTAATACTAACTTAATTTTTAAAAGTAATTACATTTTTCAAAAATTAAGTAATGTAGAGTGGAGATATTTTTTCCCCTATTGTGCACTTTATTTTTATTACTGCTAAGTTTAAATATAAGCAGTAGAAGAATGAGAAAATTCTTTATAAAGGTCATTAAATAAATGCTGCTGGAACAAATCTTTAAAAAGGATCATCACTGAAATGAGGAAATTATGCATATGGAACACTTTTACTCGTTCTGCAGATTAAACAGTTGGCAAAATAAAGCTTTAAATTGTCAGACATTATGTGTCACTAGAAATCAGTTCTGACAGATTTTATTGAGCCTTTCACTCATATTATTGCTGCTATATTTTTTTCAGTTTAAAAAAATAGGGGAAAAGAGGATTGCCTTTTTCAATACAGGTCAGGCCTGTCACATGGCAAATTTTTATACTGATTGTGCTTTAATGTGCATAGCATGTTTATCAGAGTAAAATGTCAAGATGAAAATAGTTTGAGATATCTGAGCAGTTGCCAGAAGAACTTTGATATGTTCTCTCACGCGTATTCTGGTCATCTTCTAAAGTTTCAGTAAGTCTTCTATGCATGAGAAACAACTTCTTTTTTTTTTCAAATGAAATGTCACTAGCCACCCTTTGTTACCAACTGGGGAATGGCAGAGCAATACATATGCATCTGCTGTATAAGGTACATTTTCCCAAGAAAGGTATTAGTAATGCGGTTGCAAAAAACAAACAACTACAAAAGTGGACATCATTCTGGGATATATTAGCAGGAGTACAGTAAGTGAGAAATGAGAAGTAATTCTTCCACTCTAGTCAGCACTGATAAGGCCTCACCTGGAGTACTGTGTCCAGATCTGGGCACCGCACTTTGAGAAAGAGGTGGACAACTTGGAGAAAATCTAGAGGAGAGCAACAAAAATTATTAAAGGTCTAGAAAACATGAACTATCGTGAAAGACTGAAAAAACTGGGTTTGTTTAGTCTGTTTAGTTTGTTTGTTTAGAGAAGAGAAGACAGGAGTGGCGGTGGGTGTGAGGGAGGACATGATAACAGTCTTCAACTATGTAAAAGGTTGTTATAAAGAGAATGGTGATAAATCGTTCTCCTTAACCACTAAGGTCAGGACAAGAAGTAATGGGTTTAAATTGCAGCAAGGGAGATTTAGATTACAGATTTGGAAAAATTTCCTAACTGTCAGGGTAGTTAAGCACTGGAACAAATTACCTAAGGAGGCTGTGGAATCTCTGTCATTGGAGATTTTGAAGAAGACACCTGTCATGGAGGGTCTAGATATACTTAGTCCTGCCTTGAGTGGAGAGAACTGGACTAGGTGACCTAACGAGGTCCTTTCTAGTCCCACATTTCTGTGATTTCTAATAGACCAAATTAATCCCTGGTATAAAAGCATTGATATCACTGGGTTTTGGAGCAGGGGTGAATTTGTCCCCATATTTCAGTTGTTTACATATTACTTTCAGCAGGGATTCTCAGATAATCAGTACTGTAATTCAAATAACAATCAAAATGAACAATTTGTAGAGAACTAGGCAATTTTCATGTTAACTAACTCTACTTTGGGATAGTTTAGGTAAAACAGGAGATGTATAAGAAGGGACACAAGAGAGGTATATAAAATAATGCATGGTACTGAGATTGTAAATCAGGCCTTCCTGTTTTCCCTCCTTCATAACACCAGAACAAGCAGATATTCAATGAAGTTGCAAGGCAACAGATTTTAAATGGACTAACAAGTATTTTTTTTTATATGTGGAACATAATTAACATGGATTCATTGACACTAAATATCACTGAGTCCATGAGGCTAGTACGATTAAAATAGGATTAAACATTTATACTAATGAGAACACCCACAGCTACGTTACACGGGATCAAAAACAATCTTTTCAGAAGAGATCTAAACCCCCAGGCTTCAGGACATAATCCAACAACTAACTGTCTGGATTATGAGGAGTGGACCCATTGAGGCCACCCATAAACACATTTTATGCAGAGATGTGGGAGTAAACCACCAGGCCACCACCTGAAAATCAGGCTGTCCGATGGAGTTATCAGGATGCGGATTTGTTTGCCCTCTCCTCCTAAGAAAAAAGTGCCAAGCAAAGAGATGTTTGTGTTTGTTGTGGGTGGGAGTATGTAGGGGACCAATGGTTAGAATTTCAGATAAGTAACACAGTACAGAATGCTTATAGGAACTGAACCAAAACTCCAAACCCAATAATACCACACACAAAATAATTTCCCTTGCCCACCCTCCCTGCACTGTTCTTGCTCCTTTGCAAAGACAACTTCTCTGGTCAGTTCTCAGTCAACTTTCTTCATCTTGTCCTCATTATACTAGTAGACTGGTCCACTTTCCTAAGGATGTTAATAAATTTGTCTTCCCTTCAACAGTCTCAAATGCCCAGCTGTAGATGCTCCTTATATCCTAATTTTTAATTCTGCTGCCCCAATCTGTTACTTCTAATGACACTGATTGTGTTTGTTTTCAGCAGGCCACAACTGACCTTGGAATGGATAGGGTGTGGCATGACACATCTACTAAAGCTGGATCCAAGTAAATAAAAAAGAGATTCACATCACTTGGATGATATAAACCAAACCCAACTACTATGATCCAAACCAAAACCAAACCCAAGCAGTACATCCATAAGGGCTGAACTGTGTGGAAAGGAACAGGTCTGAGGATTTGCAGGCTTTAGGAAATATCAAGATATGAGAAATAAAACTCAAGGTGCTATTCACCCCTGGACCAGCTCTCTCTTACTGTCTCTTACTTTTTCTTAGGCTAGCCCCGAAGGGAAAAACTTAAAAGGCTCAGGATAGGGTGACCAGACGTTCCAATAAAATCAGGATCATCCCAATATTAGGGGCTTTGACCTTGGCCCGATCAAAGTACTGTCAGAATATTATTTGTCCCAATTTTTCATGGGGCTGAAGGAGCCAGAGTCCTGCCATGCTGGGCTGAAGGAGCCCGAGCCCTGCCATGGGGCTTGGTCTCCTTCAACCCCACACAGCTCCTGAAGCTCCTTTGAGGAGTCCAAGACCGAGCCACGCTGGGCGGGGCTGAGGGAGCCCCAGCCCGAGCCCTGGCACACTGGGCTGAAGCGTCATCCAAGAAGTACGAGACTGCTGATGCTGAAAATTGAGAGCTGTGTAATCTACAGTACAAGGTCGGCCTATGTGCATGCTCTATTTTTAATTTTAAAAAAAACATTATAGGCAACAATTCCCCCGCTCCACCTCCAAAAAAAAGTGTCCTGATTTTTCACAGTTGCTATGTGGTCACCCTGCTCAGAGATAATATTAGAATAAGGACCTTAAAGTTAGGATATTTCTCTAAAGTGTATTTGACCTTTCCGGTGTAGAAATAGAGCTTGAACTCTCACAAGCACAGCCTGTCTCCTGACATTTGCTTTTATTTCTGGTTTTGGCCATGTTTGGAAGAGAAAGATCACTGGGGGTAAAAATGAAACAAACAAACCAAACCAAAAATAGTCAAACATTTAGAAACTGTGTTCACATTTCCACTGCAGATTCAAATACATTCAAAAAATAATATAACCAGATTTGTTGCCATCCCTAGTGGTTTCTCTACACTCCAGGCTGCCATAGGGGCTTTCATTTAACACTCAAGTACAATGTGTTAACAGGACTTCCCTGTTCAGTCTGTGTCACATAGACATGCTCCTACTCCAAATGAGAAGGCTTGAAAGGAGAGCGTCTCCCCATTGGTACTTTATATATTATGGATAGATAGACAGAATTATGCCTCCTTTCTTTCTTAGTACTATTTACAGCATGTATATTTTGTGTACCTACAAGCAGAGGTTTTATGGGAAGCGCTAACAGCAGGCTTTGTAATTCAATATAGTTTATTTGCATGTGCATGCAGGTTGTAAATTGTATTGTTGAAAAAGAAAAGTTTTTTGTTTTTTTTAAAAGGCAGCACTTTTTTAAAAGTGAAGAGTGTTATTGTCAGGCTGAATGTGCTTAGCAAATGATGTGTTTCAGGACCGAAGGTGGTGTGTGTGAGCACATGCATGCGTAAGGAAAATGGGGACAAGAAGAAGGAAGGGCGCTAGAGGTGACAGGTTGTTCAGACAGGAGATTCTTTTGGGCTTCTTGATTCACAAAATTATTATATGGTAATTGAGCTAATAGTCCTAGAAAAAGTAATTACAGACGGACTCAAGCCTTACAAAAGTTGAGCAGTGAAAGGAGAACTCAAGAGTGGTATTGATAGGAGAATCCAAAAATGTGTTAAATTTAACATTGAGAACTGTAATACATAAGACATTTTGCACAATGGTGTCCTAGTCCATGATTAGTGCTCCTAAGCATGATGGTATTTAATAAAATTATTATTAATAATAATTTATGAAATTTTTAAAAAAAAATTCTCCTCCCCTTAAATCTCATTTAAAAAATGTAACTATCCGAGGGCCGGATGCGAGGAAAGTTGTAGAGCAAAACCAAAAACTGCGGCCAAAGTTGTTGAGCAGAAATAATTTTTTTTTTAGCCAGCCTCCCGCGGGCCGCACAGAGAGCCTCCACGGGCCGCATGCGGCCCGTGGGCTGTATGTTGTGCAGGCCTGCAATAGACACTGCTCAATGAGAAACACAAGGCAGCAGAGGTTTCACAAGATCTCAAAAGTAACTTGGATGGCTTGGGAGAGTGATGGCTTAAGTGCCTTTTCCCATTGACTTCAATTTGCTAGTGAGTCGGACAGGAAATACTAGTAACAAAACTGCAAAAACACAATTACTTTCAAATTGTTGATGGACAATAATAGTTGTAACCAATGGCAAGATATGCTGCCTTGTAGCATCTCATTCTCCAGCCTTAATTCTAGTTGGTTAATTAAAGAGGATGGAGAAACGCAGCTAATCATGGTGTTTTTGATACACTTAATCACATTTGAAGAGAGTGTCACTGAACTGTTGAGCAAACTATTTAGATAGTTAAATTCTGTATTTTCTAGTAAGCATTTCCTGGACTATTTTGTGGGTGGGACAGCCATAGTTCTGTGTTGTCTCTCTGTTCTTCAGACATCTAGAGAAGATTCAATCAGGGTTATTTGACAATGTTTTCAGCCAGTGATCTCTAATTACAAGCTGGTAAATGTACATACTATTTGTGATGGGTTGGATCACAGAAACCCCCTTGGGGTTGCCAACTGATGTGCCAAGACTACTTCTGTCCCCACTTTCCTGCCCTGGCAGCTTGGGACTTCAGTGCCCTGCCTGGTTTGTGCCAGACCCACTAGCCTGCTGCAAACCCAAACCCAGGTCTATACCATGTCCCATAACAGCTGTAGGCTCAATTGAAAGCAGCTTAAGAAGTGTTCCTGTCTTTAACACTCAGATGCCCAACTCCCAATGGGGTCCAAACCCCAAATAAATCCGTTTTACCCTATATAAAGCTTATAGAGGATAACTCATAGATTGTTCTCCCTCTATAACACTGATTGAGCAATATGCACATCTGTTTGCCCCCACCCCCTAGGTACTAATACATACTCCGGGTTAATTAATAAGCAAAAAGCGATTTTATTAAATACAGAAAGTAGGATTTAAGTGGTTCCAAGTAGTAACAGACAGAACAAAGTGAATTACCAAGTAAAATAAAATAAAACATGCAAGTCTAAGCCTAAGACAGTAAGAAAACTGAATACAGATAAAACCTCACCCTCAGTGGTGTTCCAGTAAGCTTCCTTTTACAGACTAGTCTCCTTCTAGTCCGGGTCCAGCAATCACTCACACCTCCTGTGGTTACTGTCCTTTGTTCCAGTTTCTTTCAGGTATCCTTGGGGGTGGAGAGGCTATCTCTTGAGCCAGCTGAAGACAAAATGGAGGGGTCTCCCAGGGGTTTAAATAGACTTTCTCTTGTGGGTGAAGACACCCTCCTCTCTCCTATGCAAAGTTCAGCTCCAAGATGGAGTTTTGTAGTCACATGGGCAAGTCACATGTCCATGTATGACTCAGAACTTACAGGCAGCAGCCATGGTTCACATGCTACCTTGAACGTCCTCAAGTAGACTTCTTATGTGGATTGGAGCCTTCCAAGATCCATTGTCTGTTAAGTGCTTCTTGAGTGCACATTCCTTTCTCAAGAAGCTGACCAAATGCTTTACTAAGGGTACGTCTATACTTACTTCCTGGTTCGGCGGGAAGAAATCGATCTTCTGGGATCGATTTATTGCGTCTTGTCTAGACGCGATAAATCGATCCCGGAAGTGCTCGCCGTCGACACCGGTACTCCTGCTCCACGAGAGGAGTATGCGGAGTCGACGGGGGAGCCTGCCTGCTGCGTCTGGACCCGCGGTAAGTGCCTTTTAGTTCGAACTAAGATACTTCGACTTCAGCTACGTTATTCACCTTTACAGAGATAAATTACATGATATATGTAGCATAAAACATATTCCAGTTACGTTATATATATACATTCATAAGCATATTTCCATAAAGCCTTATGGGGTGCACCATCACACTATTAAAATGACTTATCTAGTGGAGATTACCCATGAGGAGCTGTTGAAGTGTTCTTACCTATTTCTGAGCAAAAACTTGAGCCCAGTCTGACAGTGGCACAGGGCTTCAGTAAACTTTATGAAAGCAATCAATGGGGACCAGTGAGATGTTCAAAGATCCTTCCGATTTCCTCATGGTAAGTCAAAGATTTTTCATTTCTTCACATCAGTCATATGCAGAGGATACAATCAAATAAAAGTATTTGTTAACAGTGGCGGATTAGCCACTGGGCTGACTGGGAGGCCACAGAAAAAAATCGCTGCCGGTGGCAGAAGTCTGGAGCCCCGGCCACCGGGTGGACGGGGCAGCGGAAGATCCTGTGCTGCGACCCCACTCCGTGGCAGCAGCGCTGGGTGGAGGAAGCCCCCATCAGTGGCCCCAGCCCTACCCCATTCCTAAAAGAAGCTGTGAGACAGGGGAAGCCCACCCCCAGTGGCCCCTGGGTGGAACATGGGCTGGTTTCAGGAGCAGAAAGGGGTTGGGCTGTGGGTGGGGCTGTAGGTGGAAAGGGTGGAACAGACACGGGGCTGCAGGCAGAAGGGCTGGGGTGGGGGCACCCAGTTGCTCTGGCCCAGGGCCCCAGGAAACCTTAATCTGCCTCTGTTTGTTAATCATCCACTTTCAGGATTGCTTATTAGTTTAAATGGAAGTCTAAGATTTGGCTATATTTTAACTTAAGTAGACTGCGATCTCACCAGCCTTTTCTTTTTCTACACTCTGATCACATGGAATCCTATCAATGCACTCTGAGATGTTCAACTTATTTTACCATATCTCACAATGTGAATTGATGACTAAACCATATTTTAAATATTCATTATCTGTTACTACCATTTCAACTTATGGGAAAAGTTGCCTTTATAAAATGAACATCCTTCCTTATGTTCTATAACAAATACAAGTGTTCTAATAATTTAAGCCCATCTTCTTTAATACATTAAACAGAACCCTTATTCTCTTTTATGGCAAGATAGGAAGTGCAAAGCTTTTTCTTAAAACCTTAAATTTAGGGGAACACTAAGGTAGATTCAGCTTCTCGAACACAGAATTACACTTCTGGTCATCCCATATGGACTACCTTACTAAATGGATAAAAAGAGAACAAATTCTACCTAGATCTAAAATAGATCAACACTATGCCAATACATGTTGTCTGAGTAATTTACTTTTATCTTCTTCTATAGGACAGTGTAGAAATTAGAGTGCCATGGAAAAGAGATGTAAAATAAAATACCTTGTTTTATGTCTATCAACTTTATTTAATAATTCCAACAACCCAATAGTAATGTGAAACCCAGTTTATAAAGAATAGACACAGAAGGGCTTATTCTAATGTAAAGGTTGACTGGCAGGTTAAAAAATACAACTCTCTTTGAAGATCTTATCAGAAAATCAATTATCCCAAGACACCATGGGTTCTATTATTTCCAAGCAAAGTGTTTTATTGAAAGGAATTTGTTTGATAACAAAAACCCTATAGAATTACACCCAATGTGAAGAATATTACAAAGTAAAGGAAAAGAATACATCTCATAATATATTTTACAAAGGAATTACAAAATCACTACACTACAAACTGATGCAAAGAAACCTGTACTGAAATACTCATAGTAAAATCCTGGCTCCACTGAAGTTAATAGTAGCTCTGCCATTGATTTCAATGGAGGCAGGTTTTCACCCATAAAATATATGTGGGTTTCTTTAAGAAAACAGTATTACATATATTTTAAAACACATAAAGTGACAGTTTTTTTTAAAATAGCAAAGAGAAGACTGAAGATAAACAGTACTGATATATTTCAGGGGGAGATTTTCAAAGGCACAAATGATAGGCAGATAATTCCCATTGACTTTCAGTAGGAGTCAGGTGACAAACAGTCATTTGTGCTTATGAAAATCTTCCCCTCGGAAGCAAAATGAATAGCTTCTCTCTCACACTGCAGAAGAATACATTTGTGATGCTAGCTTTGTATCCTTAGAATTCCATGTGAAGGAAACAGAAACAATTTCATGTGTACTTATAGTCCCACTGTATCACAAATATGCATTTTCCTTTTTAAAAAATTGCATTGCTTTACCTGCAATTGAGTTAATAAATATTGTAAATAAAAATATATCACTAAGGTCAATGAAGGCCATAGACATAGCTGCTTGATGTTTCATAAGACTATGACTGCAATAAAAATAAAGTATAGAGCCCAGGTCTTACTGGTTTTGACATGGGAGGATAACGTTGTGGACTTTTCCCCCATGTTCTGTAACTGATACTGTTTGGGCAGACCTCAGCACCTGTATGGAGCCCCACTGGCTTCAACAGGAGTAAGAACATAAGAAGGGCCATACTGGGTCAGACCAAAGGTTCATCTAGCCCAGTATCCTGTCTTCCGACAATGGCCAATGTCAGGGGTTTCAGAGGGAATGAACAGAACAGGTAATCATCAAGTGATCCATCCCTTGTCATCCATTCCCAGCTTCCGGCAAACAGAGGCTAGGGATACCATCCCTGTCCACCCTGGCTAGTAGCCATTGATGGACCTATCCTCCATGAACTTATCTAGTTCTTTTTTGAACCCTGTTATAGTCTTGGCCTTCACAAAATCATCTGGCAAGGAGTTCCATAGGTTGACTGTGCGTTGTGTGAAGAAATACTCCCTTTTGTTTGTTTTAAACCTGCTGCATTTTAATTTCATTTGGTGATGCTTAGTTCTTGCGTTATGAGAAGGAGTAAATAACACTTCCTTATTTACTCTCTCCACACCTGTATCATATCCCTCCTTAGTCGACTCTTTTCTAAGCTGAAAAGTCCCAGTTTTATTAATCTCTCCTCATATGGAAGCTGTTCCATACCCCTAAATCATTTTTCTTGCCATTTTCTGTACCTTTTCCAATTTCAATATATCATTTCTGAGATGGGGTGACCACATCTGCATGCAGTATTCAAGATGTGGGTTTACAATGGATTTACACAGAGGCAATATGATATTTTCTGTCTTATTGTCTATCCCTTTCCTAGTGATTCCCAACATTCTGTTAGCTTTTTTAACTGCCACTGCACACTGAGTGGATGTTTTCAGAGAACTGTCCATAATTACTCCAAAATCTCTTTCTTGAGTGGTAACAGCTAATTTAGACCCCATCATTTTATATGTATTGTTGGGATTATGTTTTCCAATGTGCATTACTTTGCATTTATCAACACTGAATTTCATCTGACATTTTGTTGCCCGTCACCCAGTTGTGCGCGATCCCTTTGTAACTCTTCACAGTCTGCTTTGGACTTAACTAGCTCAAATAGTAAACTCCTATATGATCCTGAATCATGTTTAAGTACTTTCTTACGATCATAGTACAATGTAATATTTTCCTCCCATTTCTGAGTTGAAAGGTCATTTGATTTGAATCCGTGTAGACTTAAAAGTAGAAAATATAAAACAAACATGAGGTTTCACTCAGTGAATCAATCAAAATGTATCATTCACAATTTTGTGATCTGTTTCAGTGTCACACACTAATTCAGCCATTCCTTCCTTTGTATAGGTCTGGTCACATTTGGCAAGGTATTGACTCACTGCATGTGCATAATTGCACACAGGGAGAAATGGTGAAATCCAAAAATTAGTGAGATGCGCAAATTATTTGTTTGTGAATGATTGGAACTTGGACAGTATTGTGAACGTACAGGATCTGAGAAGAGGGAGGCCAACACCAAACTAACATGAATCATGTTTCCCCTTTAAGGCCTCCAAACCGACCCAAGCTAGCAGACTTCCTAGCTTCCTTAATGTTCTAAGAGGCAGGCAGGCTTTTTCCCTTTCTCCTAGGTCAGAGGAGAAGCTACTTAACTTTAAGTTCATAAGGCCCTTGATTCAGAGCCTTGAGTCATAACTATTCACCTTACAGTGAGAAAAACAATGTCTCCAGGGCCCAGGTCAGATTGTTGATCTGGGGCCTGCAACCTGTAGCAACCAGAATTATTTCTGTTCCTCCCTTGCTCAGCTTCTTCTTTCTTCCTGTTCATATAGCCCTTGCGGGCTACAGTGAGACTGGGTTCCTTGATGTCAACCAGGCTGTTTTGGCTGTAAGCTCCAGACCCAATCTCTTAAAAGGGTCACACGCCCCTTTACAGTGAACGCCTCCTGGTCTTTTAGTATATTGCATGCAATTTTAGCCAAAACTAGGAAAAGCAGAGGACTATGAACATTTAGAACCAAACTTCTCTTTTTTTTTTTAACCTCTAGTAAATTTCTGGCTTGATCTGAGGCTATGGTAACGGCTTGGATTAACTGTTATTTTGTCTGGACTAATTTCCACTACACTTGTTCCTTCCACATGGTAGGAATAAGGGTAGCATAGGCATTCTTGACCCATACGACCCTTAGAACAAGGTTGCTTAAAGAATGATGACTTTGCTTTTTGCCAAGAAAGCTCTCTTCTGAAGTACTCTGCTGTTTAACAAAAGCTGTCTGTGAAAATCATGATGCCACTGCAATATCACCCTAGAAGAGAATAAAAATTTCCTGTGTTGACTAAAGCGATACTTTCGGTCAGTATAAAGAAAGACAATATGAAATATGTTAGAATTGAGTTATATTCTGCAGGCACTAACTTTTCTTGTAACAATTAGTATTTCATTGTAATTGCATGAATATGGTACAAGACTATTCCTCTTATCCTAGACTATAGATATATTTAAGCTGTTATTACTTCTATTTGTTAAACACAGTTTAGCAATTTCTAATATTTCATGTGCAGGAAGGGGTAGATAAGCTTATTGGTTAGGTTTTTCCTCCACCCCCTATATTGAGCTACTATTTCTCCCCATATAATTTCATCTCTTTAAAGATGCAACGTACATGATACCCAACTGACAGATGCCTGCAGATCTCATGGCTCCTCAACAGTGGCCACGAGGGATACTAGAAGAGTAACATAGCTTGTAGCCCTCCAGGGGAACAATTCACAAACACTCTTTAGGTTGAAATTGAAGTTCTTTGGAGAAGACTTAGGATAGGTTCAAAAACAGTTCATGAAGAGGAAAAAGGGCTAAATTTGTCTGATAGTTTGTTCACAAAAATTAGACCAGCTCTGCACCTGATAATCATAGTTGACATTGCAACACTGAGGAGTAAATGCTTCATTGGACACTGATCAGTCTGTACCTTCACAGTGCCAAATGGCTTGGACTCGACAAAAATGGTCCAGGTTAACAGGTCATGAGACAGGATCAGGTCTTAATAAAGCCACAGAAATGACACATTAGAGTCAACACTACTTGCAGGTGTAGTCAGACCTACATTATTAATCTTTAAAGCACCTTCCAGCACATAAGTAAATCTATGATTTTGGGTAAGACTGTCTCTTTCCCTAGCCTCCTTGGCCAGGGCAGTAAGGGAGCATATAGGTACCAGCCCCCTTACTGCCCTGTGGTGACTACGAGCAGTGTAAGACAGCAAAAGCACAGCTGTTTCCACGGGGCATCCCCCAGGAAGGTGTCAGGAGCTTTAGTCCACTCCTCACTTCCCAACACACCTGAAAGCACAGCAGAGCGGGAAGTAATCGGCTATTATACAGGCCAACAGCAGATTACTGACCCCCTGGAGCAGAGTGGGGAACCAAGACTCAAACTCACAATTCCTTCCTTAGGGTATATCTTCACCGCACAGTTAACTTGGGTGTTCAACACCTGGGACCGAGTACCCGGTTTGCCTAACCTGGGTGTAAGCAGCCATGCTGCAAAGCCCTGTCTGAGTTAGTGTGTCCTCGCTGGTGCTGCAGCCAACTGTGTGTGTCTTTAGGGATTCTGGGGGCACAGACTAAGGTTCTTTGTGCTAAGTAAGTTAAGCTGTATGATTCTCTCTTAGTGATTGCGGGACAACTTGTCTGTCCTAGGCACACAGGGGGAATTGTGGGGAGGCACTGGAGGACTATCAGCACTTGAGTTAATTAATCTGTGTCCTCAATGCAAAGTGGATGGGTTACCAGCTGAAGTGAAAGTAGCTCCCAAGCTTTGGACTATACTCAGAGCAAGGCCAACTAACCTGGGATTAAAGCACTATGAAATTCAGGTGAGAGGATTTTGTGCATGGACAGGAGCAAGGTTGGGGGCAACACCCAATTTAACTCGGCAGCAAAGACATACTCTTAGACTGCTCCTGGGGCAGCACCAACTATGCACTGACCCTTCCTCTGGGCTAGTGGTAAAACCACAATCTAGCCCTATAATATGAATATGAAGAAATATATTTTAGAAATATGAAGAAAATAACCAACAGAAACCTTTGAGCCCATTACAAAGTTCAAGAAGTTTAGTTAAAGCATTCTTAATAGAAAATAACAAGAATATACTCATACTCATCCCAGAAGCCACTGGATAATAAAGCAGAAATAATGTGAGCTACCTCCCTGGAAACAGTGGCTCATTATTTTGTACTTACTTGGTGGCATTCATGGTGAATTTTGCAGTAATTACATAAATGATATAGGTCACCTCTGCATACTACAAACAAAAATCTGCAAGAATTTTAATGACAATGTCTGTTCTGGAGAATAGTTTTTTTTTTTAATTTGATCAATGTTGGAGAGTATAAAATGTCAGAACTATTATTTTCTATTAACTGTATCTGGTATTGGAATAAGCAGTCAACGTCGCCAAGTGCGTGAGTGAGAAGGGAGGTGGGAAAAGGAAGGGAAAGTACTTGCCAAACTTAGTAAAAACTTTACAGTCACTATATCAAAGGTCTCTTTTGCTTGAGGTTTTTATTTTAATTTTTATATATAAAAAAACAAAATTCCTTCGATATTGCTTAGCTAAAAAAAAATCACACATGTAAGAATGTGAACGTCTGGCTCATCACAATTTTAATTGTAAATCCCAGGAAATGCAGAATATGAAAATTAAATTAGGAAGTGCTCAATGGATTGCAGAGTAGTAAATTTTATTTGGTAAAGAAATTTAATAACATTTGGAAAATAATTTAATAGAAAGCTGCATGTGCCTTACTAAGTACCAATGAGAAAGGTTTGAAGCAGTTTTTAATACATCCAGGATATTTTTTTTATATCTTACAATATATATTCAACTCCAACTTCCATTCAAGTCAGTCCATCTTCAATATTCACACTATTATCTACTTATAGATTATTGCAAAACTGATTCATAGTTAATAAATAAAAGGTTTATGAAAAATCTTCTATAAATACCTCATATGAAGTGACAATATAACTTATTCTCCACAGCTACTCCTTGGGAGCTATAATCTAATATTTATAGCGGGCAATATATTGAATCAAACTATTTTTTAAAATGATGAAACTAAAACAAACCATACAGGATTTTATAGTGAATGGAGTGGAGCTCATGTCATAATGTTCAGATTTGCGCTCATGTAGAAATCCAGATCTGAACAAATTAAGAGAGGAAAGATGGCTGAAGATGTTACGTGCCAAAATCTGAAAGACACTTATTTTATATTTGTCTAAGAAGGACACAACATGAATAAAGTGAATTTGTGAACACTTGGTTTTAAAGCTGGCTCCGTGCCACATTCTTCAGACCCGTCACTTTTACATTTGCTCCTTTTGCAATATTTTAAACTGGATAAGAGAGAGCAGGTGGCAGCTTAAAAAGCTGATACCATGTATACATATCCTGGGTCTGGGACATTCTCAAAAGCTTGCTCCTTGAAGTCTACAGGAATTTTGCCATTTTTTTCAGTGGAAACAGACACAGACACCTAGCTTGGTGTAGAGATCAGCCAAAATATAATCTTGAATATAAGCTCATTCAGGTCAGATCAATATTGCAAAGTGCCTATTTTCCTCTTCTAGTTAAATATGGAAGAAAACACACAAAAGCAGTAATGAATGTTCAACCTAAAATGGCAAATGCCTCATAAGAACAATTTAACCCACAAAAGTTCTATTCTCAAAGGTAGCAGATATCTCATAAGTTCAACTGTGAGTTTGAGGTTTGGAACAAGATGTCTGGATGGGGTGAACTACTCTGGTAATGCCAAGGGAAGAGTGGCAAGTGAGACATCTGATAGACCTGGACGGCATGAACTCAGAACGATGACTGAGCAGTATATTGATGTTGTCATCTATTCAGGAGAATGTCACATGGGGAACTCAGTCCTCACTGTCCTAGTGCCTTACTTAATGCCTGGGTGCTCCTCTGCAATGCATTGCCAAGCATTCCTGAGGCTCGGCGGAGAGTGCAGGAAAGCTTTTATTTCATGCCTCATTTCTCCCAATATCCTTGGATGGACTTACCCCACGCATGTTTCCTTGGCAGTTACAGAGAAAGAGGAGGTTTACGGAATGAATTAGTATTTTCACTGGGTGGACACACAAATGCAAACAACACGACACTAGTGATATATCAGCCCTCACCTTACCTTTTGAGATGTACAGAAGGGTTTTAGCTAATTAATGGGAAGTTGGTCAGTCAACGTGTATGTGCTGAGGGCTGGGAGAAGAGTTTTAGGCAATATAGATGTGCTTCCAAGAAAAATACTATTGATTTAATTAAGGTTAATTGATGGGTCATCAAAGAGGAAGATTCCCTGCTTCTTGGTGCCCCAGACAGACCTATATGCAGTCACTGTCTGGGAGACTGTTGAGTTGCCAACATGCCACTCAATCAATATCTACATAAGACTTAACCCATATGGGTCAGGAGATTATAAAGGGAAGGCCCTCAAGTGCGCATGTGTACCAATCATATTTACACAATAGATCTATCAGATCAATAAAGCTAAGAGGGATTTGAATGATAACCAATTATCCACATGCTAAGAATGCTCCTAAATACATATTTACATGATAAGCTCTAATTGTTTTGAATTAAGTTTCATTTACATTGTCTACAGTGTAGATAATATGAGTAAAAATATAAATGGGCCATGTAAATGGGCTGTGATACAAATTATAATGTTAATAAATATAAATATTAAAGCTTTCCTCAGCACACATTACACCAGAGATAGCGTGGTGGTGTTCTTATAAAGGCACAGAGAGTTTGTATTTAACAATGACATTTTTATCTAAATGTAACACAGCAATGAGGACCTGCTGTAAGTTCCAGCCAACCAAAGTCTGTTCTGCCTTCTGCCATCTAGCACCACCCCTGAACTTTGGTGTCTGCAGCCACACCCTCCATCCTTACACAAGTAGAGCCACTCCTCATAAGTCGGGACCACTATTGTGAGTTAGAACATCTGTTTGCAGTATAAAATGCAGTTTCTGGGCCAGAGTTTCTGCTGAACTCAGCTGATTGCAGAGAGGAGAGAAGGTGAATGGAAGGTCAAGGAGCCAGTATGACTCTCTAATTCTCTGTCCCACCCTAGATCAGCTTAGAGCATACTGGAAGCCACTCTAACTTGTGCCCGTTGGCAACAGTCCCTAAGCAACTATCCCACTAGTTGAATATAGCCAGAGCACTCCAGCCACTCCTCCTACCCATCCGTTCTTGCCCCAATACATCCCCAGGGACTGCAGAGAACGTGGCACAGGAAGCAGTTACGTCTCATCTACACACACTGAGGACTACAGCAAGTCAGGGTGTCCTCTGCAGGGTTAGGGCTAGATTCTGCAAAGGGCCTATAGAATGTGACTCTTTATTCCTAGAACTGCAGGAATAGTCTCACAGCCCAAGTCAGCATAACTTGAAGTGTTCTTCATGCTTCTCAATGAAAGAAGCCCCAGAGATGCTGCTGGGCTGTTGAAATGGGTCTGGAAGGGTATTGCAATGAAAAATCCTCGGCTGGCCCGTGCCAGTTAACTCAGGCTCACGGGGTTTGGGTTGCAGGACTATTTAATTGTGGCGTAGATATTCAGGCTCTGGCTATAGGGCTGTTTAATTGTAGTGTAGATGTTCGGGCTCGGTTTGCAGTCCAAGCTCTGAGACCCTCCCACGTCACAGGATCCTAGAGACTGGGCTCCAGCCCGAGCCCAAACATCTACCGAGCCCAAACATCAACCCTTAGCCTGAACCCCACAAGCCAGAATCAGCTGGCACAGGCCAGCCACGGGTTTTTCATTGCAGTGTAGATATGCCCTAACTTTCTGAGAGCTTCCATGTATATCATTATATTTACAATTTATTGGGCATTTACACTAGAGATAATGCTGGACTCTTTGTTTTTAGGGGGCCCCAAGAAATTTGGCTGTGGACGTGGTGGAAAACCTTTACTCTTTAAAAATCTGATGGGATATTTTGGACCACAGCTTTTTAAAGGAGACCTGAGCTCTGCAGGCAGAAATGCACATAATTGTATGCCCCATATTTGAGCGCATAATACCATGACTGCATGTGCAAACTGAGTGGTTGCTCAAGCAAAGGCTAGTAAAATAGGTGAGATCTTATAAAGCCAAGGTACACTGTTTGCCCTTATTTGGATTTTATGGGCTACATTTTTAAGAAGAGAGGTCCAATGTCCACATGATGAAGTGGGGATATAAATGCATATGGTTGTGTACCTCCCGCCCCCGAGATGATAAAGTCAAGTGCATATGACAAATCCACACACAGTAAATGGCATAGTGATTTCTAGGAAGTCTAGATTTTCAGGATCCAGTTGATTAAAGCACCTTAAGCATATGCTGAACTTTAAGCATGTGGAAGCAATAGTACTACACACATGCTTAACATTAACCATTGTTTAACTGCTTCACTGAATCAGAACCTCAAACCCTAGACTTAGATCACTAAGCTGCCTCTCCAGTTATAGAAGGGTTGTAACATATTTTGGGGAGTATGTGACATTATAAAGTAAAAAACAAAAACAACAAAATCCTAATTTTTGTCTCTGCCTCTCCCTTTCCCTCTCCTTTGTATTCTGGGTTGATACCACAATCAAGTATATGATATTTACAGAGTGATGTCACTTTCCTGATAAAGTATTAGAGAAGGCTGTGGCAACAATCTAGGACTCAGCAGGGAAGCTGTAAGGGAGCTATTTTTGTAATGTTTAAAATTATACTAAATTAATACAAATAAAGTCTCCTGCCGGGCTTCCCGCTTTAAATAGCATATTGTGGTGTAAAAGATCAGAGCATCAGTGCTGTGCTAATTCAGTACATATTAGAATGGTGCAGGCATTAAAAGATCATAGCATTTTTCGCTTTAAAAACAACATTTTAAGAATGGACTGGATAGTTTCAATACATCATACTAAGATCTGAGGGAAATTGGAACCCTACATTGGGTAACTTTGAGGGGTTTCAGTCTGAAATGTTTTAGAACTCCAGGGATGAGGATTGTGCGTGTTCCATTAACTGCAATAGTCTAACACACAAAGCTACTGCCTTCTAAAATTGCTGTTTAAAAAAAAAAATTACAATATTTATCTTTTATTAAAAAATGTAGAAGGCGTTCCTAATAAATAAAAACAAATCATTTTAGAATTAAATAAAACTGGCGTCTCACATCAGACTAGAAAGCAGTAGCAAAAAGATCAGTAAGAAAGGCTTTTTGAAAATACAGATAGATACCAATCCCACTTCAGTAAGAGTCAATAGCAAAGCTTTCATTGGTTAAATGGGAGAAGAATTAAAACCTAAAGTCCAAGTCCTGCAAACACTTATGCATTTGAATAACTTTATGAACTCAATGCATCTACTCACATGCATAAAGTTATTATGTGTCTAAATGTTAGCAGAATCAGGGCCTAGATGAAAAGTAGAGAGGAAGGTACAGGTCCTAAATGGAAAGGCAATATAAAACAATTGAACAATTATAGGCCTTCACTGGCCAGTAAAGTCATGTCATCAGTGTCCTAGCAATGGTTGTGGCTACATTAGACATTTATCCCTAACATTTCCAACTATTGCTACCAACATGGCAACTCCACTGATGGTAGAAGTGATCGGTGTGCTAGCGTAATAAAGGTGCCAGTGGCTACTGGTGTTTCTACCTGCCTATCATCTAGACTTGCTTTAAATATGGTTAGAACAGGGGTCCCCAACCTTTGGCACGTGGCCCATCAGCGTAATTTGTTGGCAGGCCGTGAGACATTTTGTTTATGTTGACGTCCGCAGGCACGGCCCCCCCGCAGCTCCCAGTGGCCGCAGTTCACCATTCTCAGAGGGAATCCTAACATTTATGAATAAACAGGTGTACAATCATGGTAATTATTAGATATGCAAGGACCTAGAACAAGTTGGAAAACATCCTTGGCTGATGTAATGTGAGCTAAAGTAAGGTGTTACTAGAGAGATGAGGCAAAAAGTCCCTAGAGTCAATATTCATGCCACTCTGTGAAAGCCCACTGTGTATACCCACTAAAATATGAAACAAGGGAACTGGAGCAACAAGAGTGAAACTTTCTTGGTTGCATTTTAGCCAGTGGCTCATGAAAATGGACACTCCCAGCCGCGCTGGTCGTACGTACACAGTGCATTTGTCTGAGCACTCTTCCTTGCCTGGAACACTGGGACCTGACTCAGCACATCTGATGAACTTAGACATGCAAACCCCAAGGTTTTACAAATACCAGATCATTCCTGGTTTTGCCTGTCAGCAACATACTGGGGGTAGGTTGTACCATTTTGCACAGCCTTGCTAGGGGCAGTGTGGCCCCACATCACCAGGGAGAGCTCAGGGAAGCAGTGTGTCTCAGAGACACTTTCCCAGGAGCTACATAGGGGAAATGCACAGGCTATGCCAACCTTTGCGGTAGTGCATCTTTTTCACTCTGGTGAGCTCATCCCACTGCGTATGCCAGAGAGAAGAAAGATGACCCAGTGGGTAGGGCACTCACCTAGACTTGGGCTCAAGTCTCTGTTCCACCACAGACTTCCTGTATGACCTTGGGCAGATCATCTAGCCTCTGTGTGCCTCAGTTTGCCACCTGTAAATGGGGTAATAACACTGCCCTACCTCACAGGACTGTTGGGTGGATAAATGTTGTGTTCTGATACTATGGTGTAATGAGGGCCATATAAATATCTAAGCCAGGTGGAGACATGATCTTGCCTTCTTGCCTCACATCTCCTATGTCGCTCCTGTGAGCTGGTCCACAAGGCTATACTGTGGCTCAGAAGACCCACGTCCAGTCTGATGCCAACAAGAAATTAATCAATTAGTAATAGCGAGCTTGAGAGACAATTGCAAATAGTTCACACAGCTAATAAATGCAAAACTTCAATCAGCAAGATGTGACCAATCATCACCTTGACCATTTTAGTGGCATGTTGTGCCCTTCCCCCTACCTTTTGCCTATTTGGCAAGCTCCGTGCATCTAGAACCATCCTTCCTACATGTCTGCACAGTGTCTAATGCATTGTGGGTGCTACTGGAATACATGTAATGGTAAATGATACACACCCTAGTGGGCGGGGGAGGCAAGATTCCTTGTACTCTTCCCTATACATACACTCTGCAATGGGCAGGAAGAATCTGTCCCATCATGTATTGTAAATCTACATAGGTCCTCAGATGGGGCTGAGTAAACCCAGAAACTGATCACCTCTGAAAGTTTGGACTTGAAGACCTGGACCCACCTCATGTACTGAATAATCATGCGCTTTCATTATGGTATAAAAGCACCTCTCTATTTTTTCTTTTCCTGTTTTTTTTTCTCTTCCCCATTTCACTTCTGAGGCTGGGCTGTATCCGTATGATATTTTCATTGTTATTAATTACAGATGACTTTTCCTCACACTCAACTGCAAAAACCAGACTGAAATGGACATTTATTGAATGGAGATGGTCTACACTACAACAGCAGCTCATGTGCTCCTTAGGCAGATTCTGACGGCTCCCACCACTTCCCTGCGCCCTGCATTCTTTAAACTCAGCAGCTCTGTCAAAAAACAAAACTATAGCTCAGTAACACTAATTGCCACTTGCATCCCAAAAACAGCAATCCATGCTCCCACTATGCAAACTAACCAAAGGAATGCCAAGGCAGACAGACAAAGGAATCTCACACTCAGACAAATATAATAGCATGGCTATTGCTGCTAACAACCCATTTCTTATAAAAGCAAAATGAAAAACAAAGAACGGCTACCAAACTTGGAGCATACATGTGGGCTGTGGAAGGACTGAATAATTAAAACTGGGGGTGGGAAGGGGGAAATGTCTAGGAGGCTGGAATTTAGGGAACTGCATCAACGTCAGGCCACCATTATGCTGAGGACAGCTGAAGAACATATGTAGGAATTTGGAGCACCTATTGTATCACAGAAATAGGGTTGGGGGTTACATTTTTATCCTGGGAAAAAACCCAGAGTTACGCTTGTATCACAATAAAAGGAGGAAGGGCAAATTTAGAGTTGAGGTTGGTTTACAGGTGTATTGCCATAATGGCACTGGGGGTGGGGAGAAATGGATCTGTAGGGCAGATTTGGGGCTTGTCTACACTTAAAATGCTACAGTGGTGAGAATTCTCTGGTGACCTAATGCTATCTACACTGGGGGGTCAGTTTAACTACATCACGGAATGGTTTTAGAGGTGCTGTGGGAATGTGTGATCATTATTGCTGGTTCAAAATGGAATATGATGTGTTAGACAGGAGTATTAGACAGGCCCTTGACTTAGGGCCCAGTGGAGTGGCAAGCCACAAACCTGCTTGGCTCCTGCTGGAGCATGGCTGGCATAGGCCCAGAGGTTCTATATATTCTCAAGACCCTGCCAAGACCTATACAAGATGAGGCTGAATGTACTCATTAGATTGCTGCATCTCTTGTTCTTGATCACAAGTTACCAACATGATCAGGAGCACTCATGCTGTACTCATTGCAGGGATGAGAAGAGCATGTGCCAGGGACAGTATTATAGTTGGGGGGAAATCCCTCCCACCTACTGAATCTTTGTTCATCTCTTGAACCAAATCCCACAATCAAACAGTTCTGAAGCTCCAGAAAGATTGATTAACTTTGCAAAATTAGTATTATTTGCAGTTTTAAGCTTACCTCTGCATGTCCAAGCTGTGGCTGGGTCTGGAATTGGAAGTGCCAGAATATGGTCGGAAAGACTGTACTCCCAGTAATTCTGACCCTAAGCCAAATAACTTGAAAGAAACCAGACATGATGAATAAAACTGAAGTTGGAGTTAGTGATGGTGTCCATAAGCATAATGTTGTGACATGTGTCCTTATAGGGAGATAGGCACTGTGCACAAAATCTAGCTTGCCTTTCTCAGGTGTGTTATCCTTTTTGAAATCAGTGTTTTGGTAATGTGGTCAGGATTTAGTCCTCTCTCTGTGGCATACATGGCCAACTTTGTTTAGCCAGGGAGGACGCATGCTATGAATTTGATTTAAGAGGATAGAGAGAGTTGCCTAAAACATGAGTTGGGGCAGGAGGGAGAAGAAACTGGAATAAGATTTTGATATAAATAAGCTTATTCTAAAGAACTTCACAATAAAATTACAAACCGGGGTTGGGGCTGTACATTTAATTACATTCATGTAATAATTCATGAATTATTACAGTGAATATACTTAACAGTGTGGAATTAAACAACCCTTCTATTCATCACACACACTCAAACTGCAAATATATAAAACTAATATGATAATATGACAGTTCTCTTTGCCTTTGCTAGAGACAGAGACATTCAAAACAAATTTCAGAAAGCACCACAATAAATAATGAAAACGCAAGTCTCTGGTCACTGTAATAAAATGTATCAGAAAAGGATAGAGGGAGAAAGATCCCCGCTGGAGGAAAATTTGTGTTGTGGAATTTAAAACTACATCACTAGTTCGTGTTCAATAGGAAACAATCTTGCATTGGCAGCGAGAGGCATTAGGTGACCTAGTAGGTCTTCTCCATCTCCAGACGTTATGATTCCATGTACCCATGTTGCCACCAAGAATCTTCTATGCATGTTGATATGACTGTCACTTATCTTATTGAATTTCTACACAGGATAGCTCCCATGAGATTTAAAAGTCCTTGTCCTCTTCACAGCTCTTTTCTGAACTACATCTCTGGTCTCATCTCTTACTGCAAACCCATCCTCTTTGCTCCCTTATCTCCTCCTACCTAATCACTTTTTTATATCCTTCTCCCATGGCCACTTCCGTGCATTCTTCTTTGCTGCCATTTATACCTGGGTTCTTCTCTCTAGCCAGGTATATCAAGCACCTACTTTTTCCTCTTTCAGATCCCCACTCATGATCTACTTCTTCCAAAAACAAATGCCTCACAATGAATAATTTAGCCAATTTCAGCGTTTTTTCCTGTTGCAGAATATCCATTCCCCTCTAATTTATTTGTTATTTGAAAGTATTCAATATTTTAACTCAATGTATTGATCATGAAAAGATCTGTGCAAGTCTTTAATATTCACTACTGCGACCTATAGCCTGGTCAGCCAGTCAGGCAGACTTTTACAATGGCAGGATCAGTAATCAAAAATAAAATATCAACATTAAATATTTTGGATACAATCCAGGCCCCATTTAAGTCAAGGGCAAACATTCCCATTGACTTCAGTGGGACATGATTTCACCATTTGCCTTAAGGGAATAGGAACACTATTCTTTGGAAAGGAAAGTTTAAGAAAAAAAGAGATCTATCTTAGCAAGACATGGCAGTCCAATGGAGAGGGCATTGAACCCTGACTCAGGGGACATGGGTTCTATCCTCAGCTCTACTGTATGACCTTGGGGAAATCTCTTCTCCTCTCTGTGTCTCTCTTCCCCTGCTCCATTCT
The DNA here is from genome assembly GCA_037349315.1 of Chelydra serpentina. Taxonomy (NCBI): domain Eukaryota; kingdom Metazoa; phylum Chordata; order Testudines; family Chelydridae; genus Chelydra; species Chelydra serpentina. Next base: position 28,855,579 of record JBAIAC010000048.1, read on the forward strand.
TTGTTGATTTAGACTGTCTCTTGCTATGTGTCTGAATAGCAGCTAATACAATGGGACTCCAGTCTCAGCTGAGGTTCCCAGGTGCTACTCTTGGTACTATGGTCAGAAGTCCACTGTGGCAGACTGTCTTCATTCTTTGCCACTCTCTCCAAGGAGTAGCTGTAGGGCTATATAGTCCTCTGCTCTCGGGTGAGGCAACTGTTCTGACAGCTCACCAATATGGTGCTAGTCTTACAGAATGTGTCAATATGGAAGGAAAACATATAAGACTTACATATGTGGGTTTTCGTCTCCCCGCCTCCTTTTTCAAAGGAGCATGTCCCTGGGGAAGCAGCCTTATGATAGCAGGCCAGAGGGGTGACATATACGTGAACATATGGCACTGCCCTCCTGGGGTAATGTACATGCAAACATATGGCACTGGCCTCCTGGTGCACATTACTTGTCAACAGACACAGGAAAGACCTTGCCATGGTTACGTTGTTTATCGCCCATATGCTTTTCTATTGCTCCTGATCTGTGCAGATAAATAACAAATACTTCCAAAAGCCCTTGCTAATAATAGTTCAGATTTATTACACTTTCCTTTTGGTACCTCAACAGAATTCACTGAGAGCCAGGCACTGTCTTTTGATTGCACAGCAGGGGCTCTGACGCATGAAAAAGACAGAAAAAAAAAAGAGAGGCGTCAGCAAAGATAGAGGCAATAAGGGGAGCAACTGGGGAAGGGGACACATCCTTGCTCCTAGGAGTTAGCAGGTTCTCAGTCTCAGGGGAAGGAAAAGTCACTCTTTCATACAGTGCAAAATTCTGCATATGTTAGTGGACAGCTGACAGAAGTAGATAGTGACTCAGCATGCTGAGCAATTGTTTCCATGAAGTGTCGGGCAAATGACATGATAGATTTACATTCCTGTTACTAGAGATACAAGATAGGAAAATTGACTTGACCTGTATATGGACTCTCCTTTCCCACAAGCCCACACCACGGTACAAATCCAAGCTGTGCACATTGTAGAAATGGCTCACCAGGTACATAGTTAACACTCTGCCTGCCTCTTGGGGATGATAAAATTTACACTTTCGAATGTTAATGATCTCTATCTTGCAGATGGAGAAACAGAAGCACAAAAGATTAAATAGCCAAATTTTCAAATATGTCTTCTGATTTGGGGTGCCCACTCTGAAGCCTCATTATAGAGATGGTAAGCACCCAAAACTCCAGCTGAAGTCAAAGGGAGGTGTGGGTGCTCTGTTATTCTAAGAAGAAAGCCCCAGGTGTCCTCAAAAATGGAGGCACCCAAAATCAATGACCACCATTGAAGATACTGATCTAAGTGATTTGCTTAAAGTCGCACTGTAAGATCTATTCAGCCAGAGGAATAGAATCAAGATCTCCTGGCTCTGAGCTACAACCACTATATTAAGATATTAAAACAAAACAAACAAACCAACCTCAAACAAACAAGAAAACCTCATGACTTCCCAAGAGGTAAGAAACCCCAATTTGGGCTACCTATGTGTTCTCCATGCAGAAGATCCCACAATGGTCCTGCTGAATTCAGGGGGTCTTCTGAGATGAAGGAAGAAAGGGAGGGTTTGCTGTAATGTGGATATTCAAACAGGAAGCAAAATTATTTCTGAACAAAAAAAACCCTCAAAATATTTATAAAATATTTTGGAAGTCATGTTTATTTCTACATTGACTGGCAGATTTAAGAATCCTCATAGAAGAGTGGTTGTGTTTTACAGCCAGTTTGCATAGGTGAAAGGCAGAGCTGCTTGGAAATTGTTTAACCACGCTGATTTGTCAAAAAAATTCATGAAACAGGATCAGTTTTGATGAACCTCCCAACTGAATATTTTTTGACAAGATGTTTTGAAATAGTTGAAATATCCTGTTATGATATTTTTGAATGGGGGAAAAATACCCTAAACTTTTGAATCAGAATTATTATTTGTTTTGAAACGTTAGTAAATTTAGACTAACATGTTCAAACAAGAAAAAAGTTGAAACTGCAATGAAACATTTTGAAATTACTGAAACAAATATTTATGTTGATCTATATATACATAGATTAATGAAGTTTATAAAATTTTTGAGATAAATGTCTTTATCCTTATTTGGGAAAAATGTTCAAAAATCTAATAAATTCTCACAGGATGGGAAAACTGTTTAATGCAAAGGAGTAGGGAGAATTAGGCCTGATAACTTACAACTAAGAGTAGTTTTACTTTAAAAAAAAAATTTCCTCTGGATAACTTGCCAGGTTTAATCAGTATTGGTTTTTCTCAGTGTCACCTAGCTAATTCTTCCACCACTATCCTTGTACTGCAACAAACTCCATTTGAAGACTTTTCTCTCTGTCGTGCTCTGGAGGCTATTAGAATAATTTTTGATGAAGTATTTGGAGCATGGTTACTATCAAGGTCTCGGTCCTGGAATGAACATTACACAGATTGACTCCTGTTCCTGAGTCTGCAGGACTCTGTAGAGGAGCCATCTGTGCAGAGCTCATTGCAGGATGAGGACCTACATTTTTATTCACAGATAACTGAAACCTATTCCATATATAGTATGATGGGATTATACAAAGTAGTTAAGAGTGGACAAAAAGAGGAGGAACATTATCGAATACAATGGGAGATACTACCTGGGCGTAATGATTTTTTGCCTATAATTATTACTGAATTGACCTGAAGGATTTATGTTTAGTGACCATTCTAAGCTAATTACATTTTTAGCAGGGTAGGGCAGATCATAAAAGAAATCCTTAGGACACACTGAAGGGATTGTCTTTTCCTTTCAGGTAGACAGGACTTTATGACAGGAAACAATGACAGGCTAATGTAAACAACTTATTTTGCCTACCTTTATGTTTCAATAGAGTAGTTCAATATAACCACATTTCTCAAAAGACTCATATTCTGTTATTGAAAGGTAATGGTGGGAACCAACTTAAGAACATGTAAAATGCAAGATTTTTTAATCAATGAGAAGCTATTAATTTAACCAACCCTTCCTGTAATAATATTGAGACAGACTGTCTGCCTGTTTTTACATTATAGCTAGCTTTGCAATCTTCGTGGAACCTAATGAGGTGTGTAATTTTTGTGAATTTATTGTGAATAGACCTAGGAATTAAATGCTGCGAAATTTTTAGCATTTCTCTCCCCCCCCCCCTTTTTTTTAAATGAAGAATTTACTACACATACTATACTATGTTAGTATGAACTGTTGACTTTTGCTACTACACATGAAACTAATTTCACTGGTGTCAAATAGGCCATATTAAGCAGAGACCGTCCTGATGTGACCCAGTCCAGCATGTAAAACCACAGGGATGTCCTTAGGGATATGCAGCAAACGGCTGTGTAGGGCACCCAAAAATTTGGGGCACCATTCCCCTTGCTGGCCGCAGCTGTTCTCCAGCCCTGCTCCCACAATGGGCTGGTGGGCTTCTCTCTGGCTGTGCTGCCCCAGCCCTGGGGAGCCCAGAGCGGCTCTCACACACACATACTGGCTCTCCACATACCCCTGCCTCTCATGAGTCACAGTCCCCCAATACAGATTGTCACACACACACACAGTCTCACACTCCCCAACACACGCAGTCACACATACACACACTGGCTCTCTGTCTTTCTCACACACACTGGCTCTCTCTCACACACACATAAACACACACATTCTGTCATGGACACACACACACACGCACGTATTGTTGCTGTTGTTATTACTGGTTGGTACTTCCTGTCAAACTGCTTGTGGTGAGCCAGGAGTGGCGAGGGGCTGCAGGAGAGCCAAGGGTTCTGACAAGATGCAGCCCCCATGTGACAGCACGAAGCCTGCCTTTAGCCGCTGCCGCAGTGTCTGCTGCATATGAAGCTTGGTGTGTGCCAGCAATGGGGGAAGGAGGGTCTGGGGGTTCACAGGCAGGGGTGGTGGTGTGCCACCTCGACACACGGGGGTCAGCGGTGCCGGCTGAGGACTGCCTTCAATGGAGCATAAGGGCACCAGTTTAATAATACTGCGTAGGGCCTCATAAATCCTAAGGACGGCCCTGTAAAACCATGTCTGCTGCTACAACTGCTTTCATTTAAATCATGCTTTGGCTGTATGGGCAAATGGCAGCATAGGTCTTGCCAGCCTTAAGTGCCCAAATAACTATGCTTCTCTATACAGAGATGCTAAACCGTTCCTGAATCTACATAATTATCAGCTGGACAAAGTTGAAAACCCCTCCTTGAGCTTTATTATAGATAAAGTGCTGCACTTTTAAGGCCCATATAAATTCACCAGGGCTTCCCTAATCCAAAGTATATGCCTTCATTTAAGCATATACTACCCGACCCTTATGATTACCACCATTGGCTTAATGGCTTCCCTGGACTGGGGCCTTACTGCTGATAATCCTGTGTGCGAGCCTGCTATCCACTGATGGAAGTTGTATGATATGGCCTTTGAGGATAACAGAATCTTACAACAGAGTCCAATTCACCAATAACTGAGCTAGATCTTCTCTTTCTTTCTCTTAATTCTATTCAATTCAATATAGGTTCCTATACTGTCTCATCACTGTGGTATCTGAATGCTTTCCATTAGTGCATTAAATGACATGACTAACATCCGAAATATGAGTCATATACACTGGCTTTTGCTCTGTCTTTGGAGATATATAACAGATGTGTTAGTGGTATACGGGATGCAGAGAATTTAAGAGGTGCCCCTCATCCACGAGTAGGGTTGACCAGAAAACAAGAACTCCATCTTGTGAAAAAATGTGAGGTTTCACGGTTGGTTTTTGTTCCACATCAGAACAAAACTGAGACTTTGCATGGAAAAGCAGAGAGACAGACCCAAGACTATCCAATAGCCCAATGGTAAGGGCACTGATCTGGAAGAAACAAGTTCAAGTCCCTGCTCTCAATCAGGAAGAGGAGGGACTTGAACTTGCATTCCACGTGTCACAGCTCAGTGCCCTATGCAGGCCCAACCTGGAACTGAGACACCTTCCTGAGAAGAATTTAATTGAAAGCAGCATGTTGCCATGAAAAGTTTTGGTTTGGATTAATCAGCATTTTCCAATGAAATGTAAAAAATTCCTGACTGGCTCCACCCCCTAAGGAAGATATGAGGGAACTTCAGAATCTCCAGGGAGCTGACCTTTTCTTGTGGTGAGCCTGTCCCGTGAGAGCTTATACTCTGATCCCACATGGCAGCAGAGTAGGTGAATTAATGGCACATGAGCGTATACATGCGACCTACCCACACAGTCTTGAGTAAAGACCGGAAAAGCCTACCTGTCAATCAAGATTTGACACATATGTATTGTACATCTCTTAGGACAGATCATGTTTTCAATAACTATCTGAATACACCTGTTGATCAGTGGTTGATCCTTGATTTATCAATTTTCTCTGCAATCTTTCCATGATCTTTTAACCTGCACACCACCTAACACAATACTGCATGTAGTAGCTGCAGTACAACCACAAAGACTGGTTACATGTTCTGATAAGGAGTGCTATATCTATACAGCTGCAGCTTGCAAAGAGTGTTAAATCATTTATTTTGTCACATGTTACTTATAATACCTTTTTAGTCAGGTACTCAAGAACCGCATTGCTTGTAAAAATACTGCACTTTCCCTTTAAGATTAGGAAAAGCCAAAATGGAGGCATCATTACCATGCAAATTATGTGGAAACTAAGGTCCCATTCAGCAAGGTACTTAACCACATGCCTAACTGAAAGTGTGTGAATGGTCCCTAATGGGTGAAATCCTGACTCCCCAGAAATCAAAGGGAGTTTTGCCATTGTCTTTAATGGGGCCAGAATTTCACCCATTCAGTTCAATAGGGCTAACCACAAATAATAATATGCTGAAAGTTAGTCATAAGTTAGAATAACTTAATTAATCAAGGTCAAAATGGATCCTTTTATCAAACATTTTTCTCCATAAAAGGTAAGGTGTCAAAAAACAAAATCAAAATCGGCTGATTTATATTTGGTGCCTGAACTACAGTAACATTCAACACTTAAAACGGAAAGAAAACTGTCCAGAGTATGTAATAACTTTCTCAACAGGCCTGTTTTATGTTGTTTGAATCTAAACAGTTCTGAAATAAGCTCTCTTCTGCCCCTTCTTCATGAGGATAGGTTATTGTTTTCAGATAAAATACTATTAAGTGAACATTAATACAGACTTACTAATGATAAGGAATGTACAGTTAGTTAGTAAATCAAAGACACTTGACAAATCTGCTACTGATCGGTAAATGTAATTGTATTCTCCTTAAGCTAAAGTGAAAAACTAGAACATAATTATAATAAGACCTCAGTTACCACAACAAAAATAAATAGCAAACAGGAACAAAGAACAAAGAACATAAGAGAGGTTTATTTTATGGGGAAAGAAGAGTTAATGTGACTGGATAATGAATGGTAGACACATTCTAAAACTCAGGGATATGTACATACCAACCAACAGTGTATGACAAATGAAACATATTTAACAAGCCTAATTTTCTTTCTGATTTAATAGAACCCAATAAATGGAAACTGTGTGTCCACAATAATGAAAAGAACACAAAATGTATCTCATTCTGTTGCATCCTTTCTGTGTTCTTTTGTCCTTTGATTGCACTGGTGGATATTATTATTTTGTTCCCAAGGAAATATGTCCCTTTGATTAGGTTGCAGATATTCTCTCATTTGTCACTGTTCTATCAAGCTATGCCATGTAACAGCAGGAACCCTTGATTATTTAATTGCTTGTAAGAACTCATTAAATCTTACTATCAATCATAGGACATATGGTAAATATCACCCAATGGTATGAGAGGTTGTAGTAGTTATCTGTCACTGGGGCATACCCTTTCTTTAGTAGCACAGGCCCTTTGTTTAGCTGCCTGATCATAATATTTTTTAATTAATATTGATTTACAAGAGAGGATTCATCTAGTGCAAAGGTGGGCAAACTACGGCCCGTGGGCCACATTGACCCGCAGGACCGTCCTGCCTGGCCCTTGAGCTCCTGGCTGGGGAGGCTAGCCCCCGGTTCCTCCCCTGCTGTCTCACTTCCCCCGCAGGTACGCCGCCGCGCGGGCAGCATGGCTGGTTCCGGCTGGGCAGTGCGGCTGCCAGTCCTGCTGCTCTGAGCAGCATGGTAAGGGGGCGGGGAGGTTGAATAAGGGGCAGGGAGTTCCGGGGGGCAGTCAGGGACAGGATTAGGGGGAAGTTGGATGGGGTGGAGGTTCTGCGTGGGGGGGGGGGTAGTCTCGGGATGGGGAACAGGGGGGTTGGACAGGCGAGGGAGTCCCAGGGGGCCTGTCAGGGGGCGGGGGTGTGGATAGGGGTTGTGACAGTCAGGGGACAGGGAGCAGGGGGAGGATGAATAGGGGGTGGGGCCCGGGGTGGTGGTTAGGGGTGGGGGATCCCAGGAGGGGGCAGTCAGGGGACAAGGAGCAGGGGGGGTTGGATGGGTCAGGAGTTCTGAGGGGGGCAGTTAGTGGGCGGGGGGACAGGCTGTTTGGGGAGGCACAGCTTTCCCTACCCGGCCCTCCATAGAGTTTTGAGCAGCGAACAGCAGAGAGGCAAACAGAAGGAGTTTGCCTGGGATCTGTCTGAGCGGAGGTACGCTAAGTGCTGCATTAGGTGGACTGCACTGGTGAGTATCTGAGTGTCTGTTGAGGGGGCAGTTTGGCAGTTTGACCGTGTGCTTGATTGTTTGATTGCTTGTTTGCTTGTTTGAACAGTGTGAATTGGGAGTGCTTTGTTCCAGGTGGGCCTGACTGTTATAAAAAGGCAGTCAGCTGCAAACCAGCTGAGCAGCGAACAGCAGAGAGGCAAACAGAAGAAGTTTGCCTGGAGAGAGCCTACTGAGGCTTCCCTCTTGCAGGTTTCTCTGAGTAGCTTCTGCCACAGGTGAGGAAGCTCTTAGAAGGAAGAGACTATGGATGCTGAGCGATCCGCTGTTGTGACCTGCACAGGATGTGCCATGTTTGCCTTTCTTCCACAGGATAGAAGCAACTTTGTCTGTACAAAGTGCAAGCTGATCTCCATATTGGAAGAGAAGATTCAAGGCTGGAGAAACGAGTATCAACCCTGCGTTCCATAAAAGAAAATGAGGATTTCCTGGATAGACGTCAGGATAGGTTTCAGCAGGCACAATGGTCTGAAGATTCAGAGCAGGCTACACAGCGGGGACAGAAGGCCAGGGAGTATTGGTGGCATGTGACCTCCAGAAGAGGAAAGAGTACCAGAAAAGTCCATGTACCAGAAATGCAGATTCAGATGAGCAACCGTTTTCATATTCTGTCCACAGGTACTAGTGCAGAGAGTGGAGTGGACAATACATCTGAGGGAACAGAGCAGAAGGAGACTCCACTGATTGGAAGGCATGAGATGCACAGTCCTAGGGATGGGGGTTCCACGACCACCACTCCCAAGAGGAGGAGGAGGGTGGTGGTGGTCGAGGACTCTCTCCTCAGAGAGACTGAGTCATCTATCTGCCGCCCTGACCAGGAAAACCAAGAGGTGTGCTGCTTGCCAGGGGCTAGGATTCGTGATGTGACGGAGAGACTGCTGAAACTCATCAATCCCTCAGATCGCTACCCCTTCCTGCTTCTCCACGTGGGCACCAATGATACTGCCAAGAATGACCGTGAGCATATCACTGCAGACTACGTGGCTCTGGGAAGAAGGATAAAGGAGTTTGAGGCACAAGTGGTGTTCTCGTCTATCCTCCCTGTGGCAGGAAAAGGCCGGGGTAGAGACCGTCGAATCGTGGAAGTCAACAAATGGCTACGCAGATGGTGTCAGAGAGAAGGGTTTGGATTCTTTGACCATGGGATGGTGTTCCAAGAAGAAGGAGTGCTAGGCAGAGACAGGCTCCACCTAACAAAGAGAGGGAAGAACATCTTTGAAAGCAGGCTGGCTAACCTAGTGAGGAGGGCTTTAAACTAGGTTCACCGGGGGAAGGAGACCAAAGCCCCGAGGTAAGTGGGGAAGTGGGATATCGGGAGGAAGCACAAGTAGGTGAGTGCAAGAGGGGAGGGCTCCTGCCCCATACTGGGACAGCAGGACGATCGGTGAGTTATCTTAAATGCCTATACACAAATGCAAGAAGCCTGGGGAACAAGCAGGGAGAACTGGAAGTCCTGGCACAGTCAAGGAATTATGATGTAATTGGAATAACAGAGACTTGGTGGGATAACTCACATGACTGGAGTACTGTCATGGATGGATATAAACTGTTCAGGAAGGATAGGCAGGGCAGAAAAGGTGGGGGAGTTGCGTTGTATGTAAGAGAGCAGTATGACTGCTCAGAGCTCCAGTATGAAACTGTAGAAAAACCTGAGAGTATCTGGATTAAATTGAGAAGTGTGAGCAACAAGGGTAATGTCGTGGTGGGAGTCTGCTACAGACCACCAGACCAGGGGGATGAGGTGGACGAGGCTTTCTTCCAGCAACTAACAGAAGTTACTAGATCGCAGGCCCTGGTTCTCATGAGTGACTTCAATGACCCCGATATCTGCTGCTAGAGCAATACAGCGGTGCACAGACAATCCAGGAAGTTTTTGGAAAGTGTAGGGGACAATTTCCTGGTGCAAGTGCTGGAGGAACCAACTAGGGGAAAAGCTCTTCTTGACCTGCTGCTCACAAACAGGGAAGAAATAGTAGAGGAAGCAATAGTGGATGGGAACCTGGGAGGCAGTGACCATGAGATGGTTGAGTTCAGGATCCTGACACAAGGAAGAAAGGAGAGCAGTAGAACAGAGACCCTGGACTTCAGAAAAGCAGACTTTGACTCCCTCAGGGAACTGATGGGCAAAGTCCCCTGGGAGAATAACATGAGGGGGAAAGGAGTCGAGGAAAGCTGGCTGTATTTTAAAGAATCCTTATTGAGGTTGCAGGAACAAACCATCCCGATATGTAGAAAGAAAAGTAAATATGGCAGGCGACCAGCTTGGCTTAACAGTGTAATCCTTGCTTGTCTTAAAGACAAAAAAGCACATTACAAGAAGTGGAAGATTGGACAAATGACCAGGGAAGAGTATAAAAATATTGCTCAGGCATGCAGGAGTGAAATTAGGAAGGCCAAATCACACTTGGAGTTGCAGCTAGCCGGAGATGTCAGGAGTAACAAGAAGGGTTTCTTCAGGTATGTTAGCAACAAGAAGAAAGTCAAGGAAAGTGTGGGCCCCTTGCTGAATGAGGGAGGGAACCTAGTGACAGAGGATGTGGAGAAAGCTAGTGTACTCAATGCTTTTTTTGCTTCTGTCTTCACAGACAAGGTCAGCTCCCAGACGGCTGCACTCCACAGCACGGTATGGGGAGGAGGTGACCAGCCCTCTGTGGAGAAAGAAGTAGTTCGGGACTATTTAGAAAAGTTGGACGTGCACAAGTCCATGGGGCCGGATGCACTGCATCCGAGGGTGCTAAAGGAGTTGGCCGATGTGATTGCAGAGCCATTGGCCATTATCTTTGACAAATCATGGCAATCGGGGGAGGTCCTGGATTACTGGAAAGAAGCTAATGTAGTGCCCATCTTTAAAAAGGGGAAGAAGGAAGATCCGGGGAACTACAGGCCAGTCAGTCTCACCTCAGTCCCTGCAAAAATCATGGAACAGGTCCTCAAGGAATCAATTCTAAACCACTTAAAGAAGAGGAAAGTGATCAGGAACAGTCAGCAAGGATTCACCAAGGGCAAGTCATGCCTGACTCACCTAATTGCCTTCTATGATGAGATAACTGGCTCTGTGGATGAGGGGAAAGCAGTGGATGTGCTATTTTTTGACTTTAGCAAAGCTTTTGATACAGTCTCCCACAGTATTTTTGCCAGCAAGTTAAAGACGTATGGGCTGGATGAATGGACAGTAAGTTGGATAGAAAACTGGCTAGATGGTCAGGCTCAACGGGTAGTGATCAATGGCTCCATGTCTAGTTAGCAGCCGGTATCAAGTGGAGTGCCCCAAGGGTTGGTGTTGGGGCCGGTTTTGTTCAATATCTTCATTAACGATCTGGAGGATGGTGTGGACTGCACCCTTAGCAAGTTTGCAGATGACACTAAACTGGGAGGAGTGGTTGATACGCTGGAGGGTAGGGATAGGATACAGAGGGACCTAGACAAATTAGAGGATTGGGCCAAAAGAAATATGATGAGGTTCAACAAGGACAAGTGCAGAGTCCTGCACTTAGGACGGAAGAATCCCATGCACTGCTACAGACTAGGGACCGAATGGCTGGGCAGCAGTTCTGAAGAAAAGGACCTAAGGGTTACAGTGGACGAAAATCTGAATATGAGTCAACAGTGTGCCCTTGTTGCCAAGAAGGTTAACGGCATTTTGGGTTGTATACGTAGGGGCATTTCCAGCAGATCGAGGGACGTGATCATCCCCCTCTATTCGGCACTGGTGAGGCCTCATCTGGAGTATTGTGTCCAGTTTTGAGCCCCACACTACAAGAAGGATGTGGATAACTTGGAAAGAGTCCAGTGGAGGGCAACAAAAATGATTAGGGGGCTGGAGCACATGACTTATGAGGAGAGGCTGAGGGAACTGGGATTGTTTAGCCTGCAGAAGAGAAGAATGAGCAGGGATTTGATAGCTGTTTTCAACTACCTGAAAGGGGGTTCCAAAGAGGATGGATCTAGATTGTTCTCAGTGGTAGAAGATGACAGAACAAGAAGTAATGGTCTCAAGTTGCAGAGGGGGAGTTTTAGGTTGGATATTAGGAAAACCTTTTTCACTAGTAGGGTGGTGAAGCACTGGAATGGGTTACCTAGGGAGGTGGTGGAATCTCCTCCCTTAGAGGTTTTTAAGGTCAGGCTTGACAAAGCCCTGGCTGGGATGATTTAGTTGGGGTTGGTCCTGCTTTGAGCAGGGGGTTGGACTAGATGACCTCCTGAGGTCCCTTCCAACCCTGAGATTCTATGAAGGACAAAAGATTCTCATTTACTGGGTGAATGTATTCTGCAAACCTCCACTTTTATCCATGTTTATCATGGCGGTCAGTGCTGTGTTGATAGTATGCTTAGTTGTATTTTGGGGAAATTTCTCAGGTTCTAAGATACTATTTTATAAATATTTTACTATTTTATACTGTAGTCAGTAATTTCTGACTACAATTGTCTATGCAAAACCCATGAGAAATAGCTAGACAAACAAAGAAGAATAGAGGTGTGAAGGGTGCAAAGGAGTCATTTTCAGTTTCATTTCCTCAAGATTTCGCTAAGTATGCCACCTGCCAATGACCCCGAAGCCTTGCTCAACACTCACTACATACGTAAATAATAATTCTTTTTCATAGAATCATAGGACTGGAAGGGACCATTAGAGGTCATGTAGTCCAGTCCCCTGCACTCATGGCAGGACTAAGTATTATCTAGACCAGTGGTGGGCAACCTGTGGTCCGCGGGCCACATGCAGCCCATCAGGGTAATCTGATTGTGGGCTGCGAGACATTTTGCTGACGTTGACCGTCCACAGGCATGGTCCCCCGCAGCTCCCAGTGTCCGCGGTTCACCATTCCTGGTCAATGGGAGCTGTGGGACGCGGTGGGCCACAGGGACCCCACTCATTATGCCCTTCCAGCATGACTGTGAACCACTGATAACTACTCTGGGAATGGTTTTCCAACCAGTTATATACCCACCTTATAGTAGAAAGAACAGGATTACTTGTGGCACCTTGGTATAGGTACTTCCACCTTTTCATGTTTCTCTGAATGTATAAATATCTGCTTACTGTGTGTTCCATTCCATGCGTCTGATGAAGTTAGCTGTAGCCCACGAAACCTTATGCTGAAATAAATGTCTTAGTCTCTAAGGTGCCACAAGTAATCCTGTTCTTTTTGCTGACACAGACTAATACGGCTGCTACTCTGAAACCTTATAGTAGCTCCATCTGGGTTGCATTTCCTTAGTTTTTTTATGAGGTCATGAGAGACAGTATCAAAGGCTTTACTAAAGTCAAGATATACCATGTCTACCACTTCCCGCCCCCCCCATCCATAAGGCTTGTTACCCTGTCAAAGAAAGCTATCAGGTTGGTTTTACAAGACTTGTTCTTGACAAATTCATGCTGACTGTTACTTATCACCTTATTATCTTCTAGATGTTTGCAAATTGATTGCTTAATGATTTTCTCCATTATCTTTCCAGGTACAGAAGTTAAGAGGACTGGTCTGTAATTTCCCGGGTTGTCCTTATTTCTTTATAGATTGGCACAATATTTGCCCTTTTCCAGTCTTCTGGAATCTCTCCTGTCTTCCATGACTTTCAAAGATAATTGCTAATGGCTCAGATATCTCCTCAGTCAGCTTCTTGAGTATTCTAGGATGCATTTCATCAGGCCCTGGTAACTTGAAGACATCTAACTTGTCTAAGTAATTTTTAACTTGTTCTTTCCCTATATTAGCCTCTGATCCTACTTCATGTTCACTGACATTCACTGTTAGATGTCCAATCACCACCAACCTTCTTGGTGAAAACTGAAACAAAGAAGTCATTAAGCACCTCTGCCATTTCCACATTTTCTGTTATTGTTTTTCCTCAGTCATTGAGTAATGGGCCTACCCTGTCCTTGGTCTTCCTCTTGCTTCTAATGTATTTGTAGAATGTCTTCTTGTTACCCTTTATGTCTCTAGCTAGTTTGATCTCGTTTTGTGCCTTCACCTTTCTAATTTTCTCCCTACATATTTGTGTTATTTGTTTATATTCATCCTTTGTAATTTGACCTAGTTTCCACTTTTTGTAGGACTCTTTTTTTATTTTTAGATCATTGAAGATGTCCTGGTTAAGCCAGGGTGATCTCTAGCCATACTTCATATCTTTCCTATGCAGTGGGATAGTTTGCTCTTGTGCCCTTAATAATGTCTCTGAAAAACTGCCAACTGTCTTCAATTGTTTTTCTCCTTAGATTTGATTCCCATGGGATCTTACCTACCAACCAATGCGACTTTCTGGCAGCCAGGGATCACCAGAGAGCAGAGTGGTATGCCACCAGAAGAATCTTCCAATGATAAAAGATGCATTAGATTTAAGTCTTCTCTTATACTGTACTTCAGTGGTCCCCAACCTTTCTGTGGCCAAGAGCACATTCATCCCTTCATCAGAGTGTCGTGAGCAGCGACACTTCTCGGCGGCATTTTGGTGGCGATGGTTCTCCTCCAGAAGCGCACCTCGGCGGCATTTCGGCGAAAGCTTCTCCACCAGAAGCGCTCCTCGGCGGCATTTCGGCAAAAGCTTCTCCGACGGAAGCGCTCCTCGGTGGCATTTTGGCAAAAGCTTCTCCGCCGGAAGCACTGCGCGGAGGCATTTCAGTGGCGATGCTTCGCCGGTGGATGCTCCTCTCCTCTTCCTTCATTGGCGCCAGCCCTGACAGCGGGTGCAAATAAATGCCCCGGTGGGAGCCATGGCACCCGCGGGCACCACGTTGGGGACCACTGCTGTACTTCATACAAGTGCATTGGTGAAAAGCTACAAGTAGGCAGTACACGAATAGCAAGTGTTAATCTCACTGTAGTGGTGATGATTCTGGTGCCAATTCTCTTGCTGCCTTACACTTCATGATACCATTTAAGTCTGTACAAATCAGAATGGCGATGTTTTACACCCATTTTGCTCAATGACTACACAAGGTGATGACCATGCAGAATCGGGCCTTTTGGGTGAAATCCTGTTGCTACTGAAGCGAGTTTGGCCATTTACTTCAGTGGGGCCGGGATTTTACCATTTGTCTCCAAAACACATGCACTCATACTTCTATTAGTGATTTAGGAATTCATATTAACTTCAGAGACATTTGTCAGATAAGCATTTTTGGGAAGGGTGTCAAGTGCTGTACAATACTCTGATGTCATCTTGAATGTACTCCGGAGACCAATTCAAAACCAAACCGCAAACAAACAAAAATAACCCGACATCTGTAGATACTGGAGATATGACATATCTATTTCTTTCTCTATATGCAGAAGTATGGTACCTGTATGAAGATGATCTCTAGCAGGTATAGCACCTCATATCATGTGATGGGGATAAAAATCTCCTTTGTTAAATGCTTTAAGATCTATGGGTGTAAAACACTATATAAGAGCTAAATATTATTAACAGTACAGAACAACTGAATACACTCTATTTTCCTGAGCATAATGGTTTTAACCAAAAGGACATCACAGACTTAATCTATTGACGAGAACTACATTACATTACAGTAACTTTATTACTTTCAAGCTAGAGTTGGGCCAGTGAGGTCAATTCAAGAGTAATAAATGATACTTTAAAGTATCAAAAAGAATTATTATTTACGTATGTAGTGATATCTTGGTGGAAGTATACCAAAGAGACTGTGAGATTATGCCACAAAGTACAGAAAGTCTTCCAGGAAGTAAGTGCATAAGCTTAGCTGTGTGAGTGTTGAGCAAAACCCATTAAAACCCATTAAAGGAACACAAACTGTAGCCAAAAGGTAAAAAAAGATTGATTTGCTGTAGCCATAGAGGCAATAGAATGTCCATTTATTAATTAAAAGTACATTTTATGTATTGTGATGTGATAAATAGTTTGACTGTTTAGGTTAATTCCCTTACAAATGCACGTAGGGCTATTAACATTGACAAATTATGCACTACTTTTTAAATTTCTGACAGACAGTCTTCACAAGTACCTGCTATTTTCTTTTGGATTTTAAACAACAGTTTTGTCTAATTATAGATGACATTTAACCCTTCTTATTACAAATTTCTTAGGAAGAAAAAACAAGGCAAACATCCAAACATCTGCAAACATCTCTGTGTCTCTTCTGCCCCCTCCCCTCCGCCCCACTCCCTGATATGCACACACACACACAGTGGACACATTTGAAAAGTAACTTCTGTTTTGAAAGATTCCACTGGGTTGACGGTTATGCCCTACAGTTTAAATAAGGAATACTGTAATCTCTCTTGAAAAAAGAAACATTTTAAATGTGACCACTATATTTGTCTATGTGGTCACACACACATACATATAATAAGTGGTTTTTGGGTGCTCAGCTTGGGGTCTGGGCTGAGTCCTAAACAACTGAAAAAGCAGGCCTCTTTAAAGTGTCAAACTTAGCACCTAAAATTCAACTCAAAATGGTATTTTAAAAAAAATCTTGTGTATGTATGTGTGTCTACACACACACACACACACATGTTCAGCAATATGAGTAAGCCTTCCACAATCGCATGCTGTGTCTGCATACATGTATTTCTTTCTTATGGCCTTTAAGGGGTGTGTTTCTTAAAATGAAAGAGCTATTTAAAATAAGTTGTAATAATGCTATCTATCACAGTTCTACAAGAGCAGGAGCTTTCAGCTTATGCATATTTTGTCAGGAAGGCAATTTTAAAGCTTATAAACACAAATCTCATCGCAGAAAACGTACACAACACTGAACTACCACTAACCGTGTCTCAAGATACTCACAAAGTAGAGCTATCCACCTGGAACACAAGCAGGAGTATGGGAGGAAAGACTTGGACACAATATTGAATTTTAGGGGCAGATCAAGCACTGATGCCTCAATTCATGGATCATCAGAAGATCCTGAGATAAAAAATGGAGCTGTTTACTTCCTACCACAAGACAGGACGTACATGTTTCTACCTCTTCTCCAGGCATTTGTCATTCGCTATAATTAAACCAACCTTATGGACCACAAACAAATTATATCTAGCTAGATAACAAGAGGAAGGTATTGCACCATGGGATTAGCTCTCCTCTTGGAAATATTCTACCTAGGTGCTCACTTGCTTTCCATCAACATAAGAGGTCAGATCCTTAGCTGGTAATAAATTAGCAAAACTTCTTTGGAAACCAGCTGAAGATCTGGTTTTATATCTGAGCATCTCACAAATGCTAATGAATGTATCCTACCAACACTTATGCAGAGTAGGGAATTTTGTGAGACCTGAGGCTCAGAGAGATTACATAATTTGCCGAAGGTCACAGTGATGTGTCTAAGTGAATTATCCAGTGTTGTCTCAGTCTAGTGTATTTGGGATTTATCCCAAATTGATGTGCCCACATAACTCCCTCTTTGCCTAATTGCATGCTATAATATGGATCTTGAAACATTATTCAGACTTGGTATGCATGCTTTTTCCACTCTATTAGACAAAAAATGTGTCCTGTCACCTTTGACATTGCGTTCAAAGTTTTCTAATTAGCTACCAAGCTCTCCTGTTTTAAGATTTACCCAGAAACTCTGAACAAGATTAGCAATTGATGAACACTGTGACGGGTTGGTATCACAGAAACCCCCTTGGAGCTGCCACCTGGTGTGCCAAGACTACTTCTGCCCCTGCTTTTTCCGGCTTGGGACTCCAGAATCCTGTCTGTTTTGAGCCAGACCTGCTAGTCTGCTGCAAACCCAGACCCAGGTCTGAGCCACGTCCCCTAACAGCTGAAGGCTTGCCTGGAAGCAGCTCAGGAAGTGCTCTTGCCTTTGACACCCAGGTGCCCAACTCCCAATGGGGTTCAATCCCTGAATAAATCAGTTTTACCCTGTATAAAACTTATACAGGGTAAACTCATAAATAGTTCACCCTCTATTTCATAGATAGAGAGGTATGCACAGCTGTTTGCCCCCCTTCAGGTACTAACACGTACTCCAGGTAACTTAATAAGTAAAAAGTGATTTTTAATAAGTACAGAAAGTAGTATTTAAGTGATTCCAAGTAGTAACAGACAGAACAAAGTGAATTACTAAGTAAAATAAAATAAAACACCCAAGTCTATGTCTAATCACACTGAATACAGATAAAAACCTCACCAGTTCCAGCAAACTTCCTTTTACAGGCTATAGTCCTCCTAGCCTGGGTCCAGCAATCGCTCACACCCGCTATTGTCTTTGTCCTTTGTTCAGTCTCTTTCAGGTGTGTCCTGGGGGGGTGGAGAGGCTCTCTCTTTAGCCAGCTGAAGACAACATGGAGGGGTCTCCCAAGGGTTTAAATAGACTTTCTCCCCTGGATGGATACTCCTCCCCACTCCCTGTGTAGCATCCAGCTACCAAAACGGAGTTTTGGGGTCACATGAGCAAGTCACATGTCCATGCACCACTCAGTTCCTTAGAAGCCAAGCCCAGCTACATTCCTGGCCAAGCTCAGATGTGGATTGGTGTCTGCAACTTCTTTTGTCTGTCAAGAGTTTCTTGATTGGGCTCTCAACCTGCACATTCCTTTCTCCAGAAATGATCCCATGCTCTTACAAAGGCTATGTATAAAACCAGCAAATATACAACCAATATTCATAACTTCAACTACAGAAATGATACATGCATACAACCAGGAGGAATAGATACACTAGATCATAACTTTTACAGAGATATGTTACATGGCACATATAGCATAAAACATATTCCGGTTACATCATCTATACATTTATAGGCATCTCCCCATAAAGGCTTATGGGGGACAGCGTCACAAACACTATTTGTGCACAGTCATAATTTAGGCTTTATAGATTTAGGAATTGACTGGGAGATGGCTAATTACTTCTCAGTGAAATGGTGTTTGGGAAGGCCATCTCTCTAAGGGGCCATGTCTTGAGAACTGCTGAGCACCTGCAACTCCCTTTGGGGTGTACAGGAATGGCAAGTGCTCAGCACCATTGAGTATTGGGTCCATGGTCTTAAAAAGAAATACTGGGGAAAGTTTACTGCAGCTTTAAGAAAGCATTTAGAAACAGAAAAATGAACATCTGGTTATGCACATCAACGTAGGATGATCCCTTAATTAACAATGACAATCACGATCACAAGCCAATAAGTGGACTTCAGAATGAAGCATTTAGTGCTACATATACTACTCAGGCTCTGCATTATAGCCCCATTGGTTTCCCCCCACCCCACCATGTTTTCCATCATTGGGGACCATGCAGTTTTGGCATTACTAAATGGCTGCATATTGCTTCTGAACTGTGAGTTTTTACTGGCTTGTTGGCACAACTGAATGTTAGTCCCAAGTGAGTATTTTATGTTGTGGAAGGCTTTCCAGCATATTAAGGAGCCAAACAGCAATAAAAGAAAATGGTAATTCTGAAATCTTTCCCCCCAATTTGTTGATGCCAGCAGATTTTTTTTTTTAAATTCACATCTTGCCTTTTCTACACGTAAACTGTATAAAATCTGAGCCCAGCACAAGCTGGAATGTTTTAAAACAGACATAACTCTACACTTTCATAATATAATTTGCATTTTAAAAAAATATGTGTTGTTCCAATTCAGTTCATGCTGTCCCAGACATAGAAATGGGGGAGGACAATGTTTAAAAAATAATAATGCTATTTTCCTTTTCTAGACAGCAAATTTATATTGGAGGAGAAAGTGCTGGGAGAAGAAAGAAAGAGACCAATTCAACGCTCAGTTATATGTTTACTTCAATGGGAGTTGCACATAGGAGTTATGCCATTATATTTGAAGACAAAATATGGCCCTGGGGCCTGGCACTAACACAGACAGTTTGGTAAATAAAAGAGAGGGCCTGATGAAGGAGATCTTGGCAGCATCTATGCCATAGAATCTTGCAGATGAGAGAGGATCATAGACAGAAGACACATAGCCACTATTTTTGAAGCAGAGAACAGTTACCATGAGAGCAGACATGGCAGCCTGGAAGTAGCAATTGGGACTTTGCAAGGAAAAAAAAGGAAGAAAAAACCAAAAGCTTGGAATATTGTCTGTGTGTGTGTATGAGACACATTCCCCATCACAAACACATCTTCCCTGGGACTAGCAGTCCAGATGCCTGAGTAGCTCCCAAAAGCCAATGTTAAAAAAACAAAACAAAGACAAAAAAACTCCCAGACAAATATTTGTTTCTTTCCTTGTACATTTGGAATTCACAACCACACATGCTCAAATACCATTATGATGGTCTGAGGTGCAGGGTTGACATCAATGGTGTGTTTAAGGGCTGATATTTCATGGCCCATCAGGGATAGAAATGGTAGTTTTATATCATTGGGAAAGGGAGATTCCCAGGGTTCCAATGGAAAAAGGACTTGTTTCTAACCCTGGTAAACCATGACATGCCTCTGATATCTGTACAGTAGGAATCATGGTACCATGAAACACATGCCACAGTGTGGCAAATAGGAAGGAGGACTCTACTGGACTGGGACTCAAGAGACCTGGCCTTTACACCAAGCTCTGCCTCACTGGTATCATCATCCCAGATAGGTGAAGTGACTTGCTTCCTCCCCCACCCCATCTCTAAAATGGGGAGAGATGAAAAATGACAATAATGCAATTTTTAAAATCTCTATAAAATATTCCCAACAATTTTTTTCTGTTAAATATGGCATATTCAGAACACATACAACTGTCGCATGTAATTAGAATCCCGTGTACTCCAGGATTCTGTGGGCATAGAATTCACTACAGAATCTCACCTTTCATTTTTTTTGAAAAGGTTCTAGAATTAATGGTTGCGAGAATAACCTTTACAATGAAAGCCATATGCAGGGTTTCCCCCCTATCCCAAACAGCTGACAACTTAAATAAACTAGACCAGAAAAGTAGTAGTATAATCCCCATTTTACAGATAAGGAACCAAGGCACAGAGAGATCAAGTGACTTGCTCAAAGTCACAAAGGAAGTCTGTGACAGAGCCAGGACCCAAACCCACAGCTCCTGAGTCCTCACCCCATCCCTTGACCACCAGATCATCTTTCCTTTCTTCACCACAAGGCCATCATTTTCCCATCACACCATATTGTTTAGCATTTTAAGATTGACTCTGCTTGCTCAAACTCTGTAACCAAAAACTCTTTGTGACCCTTTTAAAAAGTGTATATTAATAAACACAAACAGGACTTGTCAGTGCAGCAGAAAATAAAACAGTCTGTTATATGCAAAGCATAGCTTTAATGATGTTTAAAAAGGAGCTAAACTTCTCCATGGGAATTCTTAAAACACTTATCTCTGAGGCAGTTATTTAGTTTCACAAGTCTTTGTTGTTTAACAAGCTGTAGAAATGGGTCACCTAATGTTATATTAATCAGTAAATTAATATTTTAATTTGATTTTCTTTATAGTTGAGATGCTTGCGGCATCTCCAATGTTTTCTCTCTCTCTGCACTGATGTTAAGCGGTATCATTATCATATTGTACCTTGGGGTCGTGAGATAACAGGGTCCAGTGATAGCTCTATTCTTAGGAGAGTGGGAGGTTTATGATGACACTTATACATTTTAAATGGCACATGGAAGCTCTCTTGTAATGAAATGTCTTACAGCTGAGTCATAGGCTTTTCTACATCAGGTTTTTCAGTTCATATCCTGGAAATCACTGCTTTAAGATCCAAGTAGGTAATAAGTTTTGCCTTGTGGAAATAATATCTTTACAGTGTGCTGGAGTAAAAATCTATTCATTCAATTTTTATGAACAGTTCTATTTCCAAGGTTCTTGGTATGCTGAAAGATAGAGACAGAATTATCAATAGATGGAGACCAGAGAGCAATAGAGATGGAGTTAATTCACTGTTTGCAAATTAATCTAGTTCATGTAAGTAGTAATTTAATATAATTCTTCAAATATTCAGAAATGTGAGTGCAACAAGATCTTTGGAGCAGAGACAAAGGTTTTATTTAGGACCATGAACTCTGATTACTTTTTAAAATCAGTTTTGGAAAATCTTTCTATCTGTAGGACCAAATACTGCTCAACCCTCTGCCACCCCATTGACATCAATGGGGATCACCTCTGTGAATTGCAGAGCACAATTTGTTGCTACATAAGGTCAGATTGTGCCTGGCCTTTATGTGGCTGTTTGAGGGGTGACAGGAGTGAAGTATACAAGGAATCTCTCTCTTGGGTCTCCACACAGGGATCTACAAAATCCCTGAGCTCAGAATAGTGTCAGAATGGAAATTGTTGTAGGGCCCTGCCTGGGGAGCACCAGAGAAGAAAGCTTACATCCTTGGTCCACAGTCATTTTTTTCCTCACAGACACAATCCAGCTCTATAGTCATTCTCCTTTCCACCAGTGTGCAGAATGGAGCATGCTTACCATATCAGAGGATCCCATCATTCTATTGTATCTTCATTCTGACCGGAGGTTACATTTCTGAAATATGAAATGTGTTCATTGATGTCCTGGGGCAAAAAGTACATTCACAGTTTCCAAATTAAAGCCATTCTTCAGCCTAGTCTCCACAGTCACATGCAAGGGTCAAATTGCAGTTAATATGCTCCCTCCGTTTCTCTTTTTTAAATGCCTAACTCCATGCTTTGTGTATGCAGTCAGATAGTCATCTCAATGGATGCAAGCAGGGGGCTTTTTTGCACCCACAATTATGCAGGTACAAAATTGCCTGAACAATATTGGAGATATTCTCTATCTTTTAACAGTTTAGGTCTAAATATTCTTACATCCAAAATGCATGCAAGACACACAGAATTTTCTTGTTGCCCTAAAACAAGTATCAGACAATGAATAATTGCCTGCTATTATGAGAGGTAGGAGAAATTTGGTGATGTTTGATTCACAGAAGCTTGCACGAATGCTAGCTTTGGTTTTGACCAGCATGGGGTCATGCCTCTCTGTCAAAAACACCAAGGTTTCACCCAGGTTTGCAAAACCATTAATAGGGCCATAGTTCACACAATAGGTTTACAAATCTTCCCACAAACCCACAGTGAAATCCTGGCTCAAATGAAGTCAATGGCAAGACTCCCATTGACTCCAGTGGAGCCGGGATTTCACCCTAGTCTGAATTTTAAGAATCTGAAAACAGAGGAGTTTGGGTTGGTTCAGGTTTCATTGTGGGCATTTTGCACAGCCCTAGTTATCATTTTGCAATGATAACTAGGGCTGTGCAATGGGAGTGCCTGTGCAGTCAGGGACTCCGGACTATGACTAAGGAAGGCAGACTTGGCCTCCTGTTTGGTGCTTAGATGCCACAGAGGCAGATTCTGGTATCCTTACACATGCTGAGCAGTCCTTTATTCCACAAATAGTCCCACTGGCTTCAATAATTACTGGTGGAATGAGTTAATATAATCAACCTATGCAAGGGTGGCAGAATGGGGCTAAAAGGTGATGGGTGCTCCAGAAATTAAGTTAGCTAAAAAGAGAATAGATTGCATGCTTGTGATAAACTAAATATTCCACGGAAAGTGGTGTGCATTCCTGTTGTACATCACATGCAAAAACAAATTAGGAAGAAGTTGCTTGGTTTAGCTACTTAAAAATATAGATTGAATTTCAATGTTATGTTCCAAAAGCACAGCAAGCATTGATTATCAATCCACTTCAGTCAAAACAGTCCTGACTAAGATCAGAATCTCTTTGCAAAGCTGACTTTAAACCTGATGTAATACCAGCCCCATTGCACTGTGCTATCAGATGGATATTTTTGGAAACTGAAGGTAAATCAATATTAATAATATAAACCAGAAATGGATTTACTTTGCTGCTAAGATATGTAATGGTAAAAAAAAAAAAAAAAAAGCCCAGATCTAATGATTTTTTTAAAAGTCTATAGTGTTCTATTAATTAAATCGGATACAGAAAAAAAAATTGAAGAAATTTGTAAGACTTACTTGGGTCAACCAATTTTTAGAAGTGAAAGTTCTATCATTAATAAATTTGGAAAGGCTCATAGCCATAAAACAATAAGGATGAAAGGCAAATGAAAAGATGATTATAAGAAATTTGTCAAAAGAATTTGTAATCTCCATCTTTCTCTGTCTCTTATAGTCTAATATGTTAACTTGTACTGACTGGCAAGAGAGGCGATAAAAACTGATAATTCTTTAAATGACACTAATTCCAGGATGTATGCAAAGCCTCACCAATGCCTGAGTATCTATCAAATACGTATTAAATAACTCAAGATAGTGGATTAACATTGTGTAACCATCTTCAGAAATTCTAAACCATCTATCCCAACATCCTTACTAGCATTGATTGTGAGCAGTTGACTCAGTACTTTATGTTCATTTCCTTTTACTTGCCGTTATTTTACACAAGGGAATAATTGCATCTGTATTTCATGCCTGCTTTAAGTCAAACACAATTTAAAATTCATACCTGCCTTAGTGCAATAGTATTTTTGGTATCCTATTACTTCCCTTGACAAGTACGATTTTTTCACTTGGTCTTTCCATGGAAGCAAAGGTCAATGATATGATTCAAATATAGTAGTCAAGTAGCAACTGGAAGATGTTATAATTAGCAATCAGTATGTTGTAGCAAATAATAAAAAAATTAACAAAAACTAGAGTTAAAAAGTTCAGTATGATAATCAGTAAATCATTTACATAAAGGATCAAAATCACTACACAGATCTGAAAACCATTAAATCAATCCTTATTGTCAGGCCTAATGTTATCCAATGTACTGTAGAGGGGGAATGGGAAGGAAGTGTCTACACCACATGTTGAATTAAACCAGCCATTTACTTTCATTTATTTAGTAACCTTCATGATGAGATCATCAAATGTACTGTCTGCCCTGGAATCGTATAATGTTACTACATCACTGTCTTTTTCTCCTCCACTCTTTCCAGACTGATATTTCTGTCAGGCTCCTGTATCTGTCAAATACATCAATTTATCTGGGCAAGGGAGAAAAAGTAAAATAGGACTTACTGTTCAATGAACAAATGGTATAGAAGGTGTATCTTAAATTACCATGAAACAGATGATTGCCAGCTTGCTAAGAATTACAGTGCTGTGTCAGTAACCAACAATGTTAACAACAGATTAAGATAACTGGGAATGATAGGAAATCATTTTATTTTAAAGTATTGCTGAGTCAAAGAAAGAAAGGTTACATTTTCCCTGCTCTGCAAAAAAAAAAAAAGAAAAAAAAAGAAAAAAGGATAGAAAACAAAATTTAAGTCACAATAAAAAGATAATACAAGTTATTATTTCACACTTAAGTAAAATGTACACACACACACACACACACAGAGTTTTCTTTAGCTCTTGACCTCAGACTGGTGGAAATGATCTCCAAGGGGATTTGGTAATTACTGCTTGTAGTGATCATTATGGACTAGATCCTGTCTTTGGGCACAGTCCTGAGCATTGAAAATTGCAGGGGTGGGGAGAGGGAAGCATGTAAACTGCATCACCTCAGCTCAAAAGTAACCCCAAGGAAACACTACTGAGCCTCTGAGGAGTCCTCTCCAGCTCCAGAGTGTAGTGATTTACTGCTGGTTCTCATGTGATGGGAAATGGAATCAAGGCTTTGCCTGTTACCCATTGGTCCTATCCCATTTGCTCCAAAGTGGGGAGCAGGCGGAAGTGCAGTGTCTGCACTACGGTGCGTTCACATTCAAAGTCCTGGCAGCCTGTACAGGGGCAAAAGTAGAGTTCCTACTCTCCTTTATACCATAGTCCAAGTCACAATCTACCCTTTTATATGTAGAAAACCTTAGTTTCCAGAAAGCATTTCCCATAAATTTTGATCTGTTTGCCTCCGCCCTTTATTTATGGTGATCAGTGGGCTGTAAGTAGTGCTAGGTGTATACTACAAAACAATACCCATGAATATTTTGTTTGAATCTTTAAATTAATAATCCACTTTGATCATGTTTACACTTTCATTAAATGTTCTAGCAAATGTGTTTACTAGAAGAAACATTTTCCAAAGCACCTAACTGACTTAGGAACCTAAGTCACATTGAACAAAAATATCAATAATAATAACCTCACATAATTATAGACGTTAATTACTGATTTTGTGAATGGTAAAAGGTTCCAACGAAACAAGAAGTCACATGAACCTTTGCCCCAAACACAAACCAAACTTTATTCAAGCTTTAAAGAAGTTTGGTTAATTTTTTTTCAATTTTTTTTCTCTTTACGTTATTTTGAATGTCTTCTTTACACCCTAACTTCCACCATGGAAATGGAAATGGCAAAATAATTTAATAGTTTAAAATACAAAAAGAGAAGACATTTGTTTGAGTCCTCAGAAACACAAACATAATATTGCTGAAACCTAAAAACATTTTAAAGGAATGCAGCAGAAGGTTAACTTGTTTATTGTCTCTTGGAATAAATTCTGAGACATTTTCCCCTATGAAGAGGCTACTATACAGATTTTGTAGATTATACTTGGTAGTGCTGTAGATTGTATCTCTGAACAAAAGTTTACATGTGGCACATTAACTGTTCACAGACATCCAAGTCTTTTACCAAACAAGGTCAAGCTTGATTGTTTTTACATTGTATATGTGCAGTTAGAGCTGGCTGAGTGAATATATTATATAAAAGGATATATTCCTTTTTTTTTTTTGGTTTGCAAATCGTTTGGTAAAGGACTTGGATTTCTATGAATGTACATTGTTTGTAATTGTTCTGGGAACAGTTTTATTGCCAAATTTCAGTCTCCGGGCTGTTTTGACAAGTGTTCACTTTGACTCTTCACTATTTGACGTGTATGGTAGTTCACCTGTGTCACAGGCTATTGGAGCTGCTTCCTCATCGGATGATCAATTTTAAAAACAGGAGAATAATGAATAATGATGGGCAAATAACAAATGCTGTATAGTAAATAATGAATACTTAAAACCCCCCCCACTGATTTCTGATTCCTTCTTCCCCAACATTCATGCAAACATAAAGCTGTTTGTGTAAATGTTTTGCCATTCACGAACAAAGAGGCATGCATATACAGGGAAATGGTTTCTAAATTAGTTGTTAAAAAATCTAAAAGGAAGATTAAAGGGAAGATATTTTGTAGTGGATATCACTCACATCTAAGGAAGGACAAAGTTATTTTCTGTGCCTTATATAAATACTGCCATCTAGAATTGCAGAAAGGACTTGTTTTAAGAATCCATCAGCTGTACAAAGAGTCATACTCAGAATCAATAGGATTTCTTTGACTACGCCAGCAGAAAGTAACTGAAAAATCTTGTGATACCTGATCTCTTCCCCAGCTGTGAAGACCTATTGAAGCAGCTCTACTTATAATGCATTTGTCAGAATGCTAATTGGAAAAATGACTTCATTGTATGAGTCATACAGTCACCTTTGAGGACCTCATTAGACTTAAATGAGCAGACTGAAGGCCAGGGCAATCATTCTGAGCACAACCATATGTTCGTGAAGAAGATCCCTCAGAGACAGGGCTCAAGGCCAACTGTAGATTCCTTTCCCAAAAAACTGGATTGGAGAAGGAGGTGTTTAGTGGCAGGTACACACTGACAATGCCTGCATACATATTTTGTTCCCTTGAATAATCAGGATTAATTTAAAAACAAGTCTGATTGTAAAATTAATAGATTTGCATAGCTGAAACATATATGTAACTTGAAACTCCGATGTTTTGAGTTTTATTGGTGATTTCTAAGATGGCAGCAGAACATACATGTGCTGTTTATAGTACAGTCCTTATCATTGGTTAGAATTCCCTGGGAACACAGAAACCTTTCACTATATGGTGTTTTTGTTCTGTTCTAACTTCAGAATCCAATGGCAATACGTGATTTAAAGACACTGGACAAGATTGTAGCTTGCCCGGTATGGACAACCCACATCATGGGTCACAGTACAAGGGGGAAAGTGGCTCTGTGGAGCCATTACTTACTCTTCTGCACAAGTTGGCAGGATGTGGGCAGGCACAGGTGGAGAATAGGAGAAGCTCTGACTTCAGCCTCAACCGGCAAAGCACTGGCCAGCACACCTGAACTGGCATGGAGGAAGGACATAAACTGCTTTGCTACCACTGAGGCAGGTAGTTCAGAAAAGGTGAGAGAAATGTTATCTGCAAAATAACAAGAAAATGCTTTACAGTTAATAAATCTTGATTCTTCAATCTATAGGGAGGCAACATAGGCTGCCCAGCATCCATATCAAACAAGTCTGAGAGTTTATTACAAATTTGGAGAAAATTATCTTTAAAATGAAATATGACATGTTTTTCAATTCTTAATAGCAAAGGAGAAATTCAACTTATATACTTTCTTAGAATGGCAAAATGAAAAGACTTTGATCATTAAGATCCAAGGAATTACCCTGCACTGAACAAAGTTACTAAAATACAAAACTGTTGAAATTACAGATTTGCTTATGTTAGCCAATCCTATTTTGAAGTTATGGGTTAAGTATGGGCATAAAAACTGACTAGTTTGACCTTTATGAAGTTTATGCTAAATATTTATAGAAGTCTGGACTTCAAAGAAGGGCACTCTTTTCTGCTTTTTATCTCAGTTGCTCAACACAAAGCCCATCTTCTATTTGACCTTGAAATATACAAGCATGAAAGAAACAGATACACAACTGGAAGCTTACTACAACCATGCCAAATCAAAGAGGAGGCTTTTTAAACTCTACATTGTTAGTACAATGTTTAAACTAATTTGAGAGCTGTAGAGAGCTATTTTAGTAGAGCTGCCAAAAACAAACCACAGAATCCTGACATTCCCATCATCACATGAGAGACAAAATTGCATCTACACAATTCCTCTTTCCTGCATGATGGAAAAAAGCCCTCAGAGACCCGGGTCTGATAAACTAGATTCAAAGTAACCTTCCCATGGGGATCTATGTGCTTCCAGAGGTGTGTTCTCATTGTGCGCCAGGAGTTTTATCATTGGTGACACCAAAAGTGAAAGTAGTCTGGAAAGAGAAGTCGGAATTTTTAAATGTCCATGTAACCAGCAATAAAGTTTAATTCAGCTTATAGTAGCACGAGTTTATGAAAGCCAGGAAATAATACACATTGGCCATTGCAAGTTTTGCCTTCAATGTACATATGAGTAATCCCATAAATGGTTGGGATGCTTGTTGTTTGTGCTGATCTGAGAGAAGAATTTGACCCTAAAACTCAGTGATTCATTGTTTAAAGAACTATAAAGTGTATTGAACACATGTTTTGGCTGGGCATTGACACTAAACTATTTAATTATCCAAAGTTCCTGTCTTAGGATCTACTGAGTTTTAGATAAGATTTGGGATTAATTGGGGGCTAATCTGTTCTTCAATTGTTCAAAAGTCCTGTGTCATACTCAAAGATGGAAAGGGTAACAATAAGGGTTTCTACAAGGATGTTAGCAACAATAAAAAGGTCAGGGAAAGTATGGGACCCTTAATGAATGGAGGAGGCAAACTAGTGACAGATGATGTAGAAAAAGCTGAAGTTTTCAATGCTTTTTTTGCCTCGGTCTTCACAGACAAGGTCAGCTCCCACATTGCTATCCCGGGCAACACGGTATAGGGAGGATGTGAGCAGTTCTCAGTGATGAAAGAACAGGTTAAGGACTATTTAAAAAATCTGGACATGCACAAGTCCATGGGTCCAAATCTAATGCATCTGAGGGTGCTGAGGGAATTGGCTGATGTGATTGCAGAGCCATTGAACACTATCTTTGAAAACTCGTGGCAATCAGGGGAGGTCCCAGACAATTGGAAAAAGGCAAATATAGTGCCCATATTTTAAAAAGGGAAGAAGGAGAATCTGGTGAACTACAGATCGGTCAGCCTCACCTCAGTCCCTGGAAAAATCATGGGGCAGGTCCACAAGGAAACCATTTTGAAGCACTTGGAGGAGAGGAAGGTGATCAGGAACAGTCAAGATGGATTCACCAAGGGCAAGCCATGCCTGACTAACCTGATTGCCTTCTACGATGAGATAACTGGCTCTGTAGATACGGGAAAAGCAGTGGATGTGACATATCTTGACGTTAGCAAAGCTTTTGATACGGTCTCCCACAGTATTCTTGCCAGCAAGTTAAAAAAGTATGGATTGGATGAATGGACTATAAGGTGGATAGAAATCTGGCTAGATTGTCGGGCTCAATGGGTAGTGATCAACAGTTCGATGTCTAGTTGGCAGCCGGTATCAAGCAGAGTGCCCCAGGGATCGGTTCTGAGGCCGGTTTTGTTCAACATCTATATTAGTGATCAAGTTTGCAGATGATACTAAGCTGGGGGAAGAGGTAGATACACTGGAAGGTAGGGATAGGGTCCAGAGTGACCTAGACAAATTAGAGGATTGGGCCAAAAGAAATCTGATGAGGTTCAACAAGGACAAGAGCAGAGTTCTGCACTTAGAATGAAAGAATCCCATGCATCGCTACAGACTGGGAACTGACTGGCTAAACAGCAGTTCTGCAAAAAAGGACCTGGGGATTACAGTGGATAAGAAGTAGATATGAGTCAGCAGTGTGCCCTTGTTGCTAAGAAGGCTAACGGCACATTGGGCTGCATTAGTAGGAGCATTGCCAGTAGATCAAGGGAAGTGATTATTCCCCTCTATTCGGCACTGGTGAGGCCACATCTGGAATATTGTGTCAAGTTTTGGGCCCCCCACTATGGAAAGGATGTGGACAAACTGGAGAGAGACCAGAGAAGGGCAACGAAAATGATCAGGGGGCTGGGCCACCTGACTTACGAGGAGAGGCTGAGGGAATTGGGCTTGTTTAGTCTGAAAAAGAGAAGAGTGAGAGGGGATTTGATAGCAGCCTTAAACTACCTGAATGGGGGTTCCAAAGAGGATGGAGCTCGGCTGTTCTCAGTGGTGGCAGATGACAGAACAAGAAGCAATGGTCTCAAGTTGCAGAGGGGGAGGTTTAGTTTGGATATTAGGAAAAACGTTTTCACTAGGAGGGTGGTGAAGCACTGGAATGGGTTACCTAGGGAGGTGGCGGAATCTCCATCTATAGAGTTTTCTAAGGCCTGACTTGACAAAGCCCTGGCTGGGATGATTTAATTGGTGTTGGTCCTGCTTTGAGCAGGGAGTTGCACTAGATAACCTCCTGAGGTCTCTTCCAACCCTAATCTTCTATGATTCTATGATCCAGCAACTTCTTCAAACTATTTCCTGTTTATAAGAGTTAAGTTCATCCAGTCAGGGAACAGAAATGCTACTATATCATTTATGACCAAACAAATCTCCTTTGTTTTCCACTGCAGTAAATGTGTCATGATCAAATAATAAAGAACTAGGAAGAAAAAAGTGTGAAAAAAGCCTTTGAAGTCCACTTGCACCCACGTTTCAGCTGATGGACTAGATCTGGTCCCAACAAAAAGCCGCATCATATTAGTTGCCAACTTTGTTGACAGTTTCTGGAGCCAGATCAATGGCTCAACGTTCATGTAGTTTCTATGGCCAGACCCCTCACCTCCAGAGATGGTCATTCCAGGTCATCACGGTGGGGCAGCGAGATGGTGCAGCTTGCCTTTTCACTTTTGTGACAAATACACCCCTGTATTCAATAATATCATGGTAACATTTATTTAGCAACATTACATAGGAACATAAGAACAGCTATACTGGGTCAGAGTCTAGCCCAGTATCCTATCTTCCAACAATTGCCAGTGCTAGGTGCTTCAACAGGAATGAAAAAATCAGGCATTCATCAAGTGATCCATCACCTGTTGTCCACTCCCAGCTTCTGGCAATCAGAGGGTAGGGCCACCCCGAGCATGGGGTTGTATCCCTAAGTATCTTGGCTAATAGCAATTGATAGACCTATCTATCCTCCATGAATGTATCTAGTTCCTTTTTGAACCCCATTATAGTTTGGCCCTCACAAGATCCCCAGGCAATGAGTTCCACAGGTTGACTGTGCATAGCGTGAAGAAGTACTTCCTTTTGTTTGTTTTAAGCCTGTTGCCTATTAATTTCATTGGGTGACCCCAGAAGGGGTGCCACAGGACCCTTTGTCGCTTCTACAGATCCAGACTAACATGGCTACCCTTCTGATACTTATTCAGAGTGGTAGCTGTGTTAGTCTGTATCAGCAAAAACAACGAGGAGTCCTTTTGGCACCTTAGAGACTAACAAATTTAAGTGGGTTCTAGCCCACGAAAGCTTATGCCCAAATAAATTGATTAGTCTCTAAGGTGCCACAAGGACTCCTCGTTGTTATTCCTTATTCACTTTCTCCACACCAGTCTATCATATCCCCTCTTAGTCATCTGTTTTCCAAGCTGAAATGTCCCCATTTTTTAAGTCTCCCCTTATACAGAAGCTGTTCCATACCCTAAATCTTTTTGTTGCCCTTTCTCTGTACCTTTTTCATTTCTAAAATATCTTTTCTGAGATGGGGTGACCATCTAAAAATGTAATCCTGCCTTGAGTACAGGGAACTGGACTAGAAGATCTCTTGAGGTCCCTTCTAGTCCTACTATTCTATGAGAACTGCATGCAGTATTCAAGGTGTGGGTGTACCATGGATTTATATAGTGGCATTATAATGTTTTTTATTATCTATTCATTTCCTAATGATTCCTAACATTCTGTTAGCTTTTTTGACTGCCACTGCACATTGAGTGGATGTTTTCAGAGAACTATCCACAATGACTCCAATATCTCTTTCTTGAGTGGTAACAGCTAATTTAGACCCCATCTTTTTTGTTTGTATAGTTGAGGTTATGTTTTCCATGTGCATTACTGTACATTTGTCAACACTGAATTTCATTTGCAATTTTGTTGCCCAGTCACCCAGTTGTGCATGTCAAGTTATGAAATTCCCCCTATATAACATTAAAGGCATCTGTTCAAACTCTTGTAGTTAAAGGGACATGTTCAAACTTATGAAGCCTTGATTAGGCACAACTGGTCAAGCAGGTCTTAAACAAAGGGCTGTGTGGTTACCTCAATTTGCATATAAGCTGTAAACAGAGTCCTCAGAGAGCAAGAGGGAAAAGAAAGGAGACAAAGGGACAGAGGAAATCTGGGGACAAAGAAAACAGCAGGAAGCTTCTTTCCTAGTAGACTCCATGTCTCCTTCTGCTCAACTGAATAGAACTTTAAGAAGGGGGCTGAACTTTAAAGGTGAGGGGCAAACACCGTGTTCACCTCCCTCTTTGTAGCTAAAAAGACAAAAGAAAAAGCCGTTGGACATTGGGGGAGGGGTCCGGACCCAAAATGTTTGGTCAGTAATGCTGTTAGAAGGATATGGTAAGGACTATACTATATATATACTATATAGTATAGTGAACAGGGTGTTTGCCCCTCGGTATACTATATATAGTATAGTCCTTACCACATCCTTCTAACAGCATTACTATACTATATATAAGCGACAAAGAGTCCTGTGGCACCTTATAGACTAACAGATGTATTGGAGCATAAGCTTTTGTGGGTGAAGTGGGTATTCACCCACGAAAGCTTATGCTCCAATACATCTGTTAGTCTATAAGGTGCCACTCTTTGTCGCTTCTACAGATCCATACTAACACGGCTATCCCTCTGATACTATACTATGTATAGTATACTCTCATGCTCTCTCTGGCCCAGTGATTTTTTTATTATTATTTATTCACAGCAGAACAACTTCAACAGGGGAAACAGAGGGAACCCCACCTCAGAATATCCCATAGTTCAGGGGTAGGGCACTCACCTAAGAGGTGGTAGATATCACTTCAAATCCCTTTTACCCCTCAGGTGGAGAGGGGACTTGAACTGGGGAATTCCCACATCCCATGCAGGCTGGCTTTTTAAAATCCAATTCTGAGGTACCTCTTTCCCCATTCATGCTTAGCTAGGCACCTAACTCAGACTTTGTGAATCCCAATGATTTGCTAGGCACCTACAAGTTCAAAGTGGCAAGTCTCATTCCTATGTTTCATTGTGAATCTCACCTTAAGGGTATTGCAGCATTTTAATTTATTTTTCTGTTACTTTCACTTCAGAGATATTATACACCAAATATACTTACTTTCCTTTGCTGGTGTAGTTCCATTGACTTCAACAAAACTATGCTAATTTATAGCAGCTGGGGATCTGGTCCTACCTGTTTGAATAATTCCAAGTGACTTTCTTGCCCTCTCAAAGTTTAGAATGTGCATAAGCATCTACAGGATTGGGGCTATACATGTTACATGAGTGAAAGGAGAAACAGTCTGTTTGCCTTGGAATATAAAACTATATAATGAAAGCACCTCCACATCATTGTAATTTTCTAGTGTTGTGTACTTTAGTCTTAATTTTCATAGCAGTTGCTCTGATTTATCCATTTTAATTTTTTCGTTATTTCTTTTTTTGCTGCCAGTTTATTATCGGTATATATTTTTAGTATTTTTTCTTTGGAATTTTTTTAAATTGACAAGATTTCATCTGTTTGTTAAAGAGAACCAGCTGTTTTCGTCTAAGATAATTTTCTGAAGCTGTTGTGCGCCATAATTACACAGCAATTACACAGCAATATCCATAAAGGCAGATGAGGATTCTATGTGTCCTAACTCATTAGAAGTCGCAAAAATGATAGATGCAGCCTATCCTAGCTTGACTATTGCCCTCTGTTGGCACACTGAAGTCCTGTCAAAGCCCAGAAGACAAGAGCAATGAGTATGAAGATCAAACCTTCGCAAGAGAATTAATTCCAATCCTGGTCATGGAGTGAAATGATTGTGAAGTTGCAGAAGTTTTTTAAAGGCATGTTTGTTTTAATTTGTAAAAATTGGAGTGTTAAAAAAAGTTTTTAATACGTGCAAAGTATGTATGCTTTGGATTCTGCTATATGAAAAAGTCCCCACTCCCTCCTTATCTCCAGTTCATTTGAGCAATACCTCCTTTCCAATTTAACCTCATTCATATTTATTCACTCCTCTTACAATTACCTTTAATTGATTCTTTGGTATACTGCAGTATGTCTAAAGACTAGGCCAAAGTCTGACCTCAGTTGCTCTGGATTTACACAGATGTAACTGAGAGCAGAATCTGGCAACATGATTTTAGAATATCCTAGAATTTCTAAATTTTATAACCATGGTGATAAATAAAAGCTGAGGGTCTGAGTCTGAGAATCAGGACTAATGCCATTCAAGTCAACGGAAAGGAAGTGAGATCAGAATCAGGCCCCAAATATTTTGACTGGAAAAAGAGATTCATTTCAACTGGTTTGCCGGGGAAGGCTTTTAATATTTTTGCCAAATTAGTTTAGTTATTCAAGCATTTCCTATTTAGTGTGTGGTTTGGTGACTATAGGGTCCTGCATTAAGAGCCTGATCCAATGCCCAATTAAATCAGTGGAAAAACTGATTTTAACACAAGTTTTAACACAAGATGTAAAGTGGAAAAAAGACACAAATCCACTAGCTTCTCTTACATAGACTTATAGACTTTAAGGTCAGAAGGGACCATCATGATCATCTAGTCTGACTTCTTGCACATTGCAGGCCACAGAACCTCACCCACCCACTCCTGTAATAGACCCATAACCTCTGGCTGAGTTACTGAAGTCCCCAAATCATGATTTAAAGACTCCTGTCCCACTAGCAGTCTCATGGCTTCTGGAAGATCTCCCTTGGATCAATGTTTCAACTCTTTATCACTGCCGGACTCCCCATACCATCATTTCCAACCGGAGCTGGGAACTACAGGCTTTTCAAAACATTTATTTTGGCAAGGGCAGCAGGAAATATTCTGGTTTGTAGCCAGCGAGGCAACCAAAGGATACCAGGCTCTTATTAACCCTCTACTGCCTTTCAACAAACAGAACCTTTGTAAACTGTGAAGTCAAACAGAACTCAGGCTTTATTCTCAACACTGAACAGGGATCCCTTTACATCTGTATCATTTTCAATTACATTGTTGGCTGTTATAACACCTATAATTGGT
The DNA here is from genome assembly GCA_037349315.1 of Chelydra serpentina. Lineage (NCBI taxonomy): Eukaryota > Metazoa > Chordata > Testudines > Chelydridae > Chelydra > Chelydra serpentina. The sequence continues at coordinate 28,891,138 of JBAIAC010000048.1, forward strand.
TTTCAAATTGCAGAATTTCAAGACTGATGTCAGTTTTAAAAGTTGAGAGTAAAAAACTATCTTTATTTTGCCCATTAAAACAAACCATGGAATTAATTTTCTGAGACTCTCTAAGCATGTTGACAGCTAGGACAGCCAGGGAGGAAGCTTTAGAGATAAGAATGACTGCTCATTTAACATCATTATCTTCTCATGATACTACTCAAGTTGCCTTTTCCCCACTTCTTCAGTAACAATGTCTTCATTTTTCTGCCTTTTTAAAAAAAACAACACAAACATACACCATGGCAAGTTGCACTCAGTATGTTATCCAAATTATAGAAAAGGAAACTTTATCCAGATACCATGTTGTGACATCTTGCTTGAAGAGACACCTCTTTTCTTTCTGTTTTTGCAAATGTATTGCCAGATTTCTATTTCCATGCATGGCAGCACTTTCAATATGGAGCACAACTGTATAATTTCCAAGGTGGCGTCTTTTCTCTCTAGAAATTCCATTTCGCGATTATAGGCTGAACAGTGTTGATTAGCTTTTAGCATAGTGTTTGACAATGGTTCTGCAATCATTTCCCACAGCTCAGGCCAAGTTTGTATACAGAAAGCCAGTCAAGTTTCTTTGGTATGACAAACACCTGATAAAGTTTAGAGTTGGAGTAGCAGCTTTTAATCTGTTAGTCTAGTAAAATATATCACTTTTGATGCCGCATACAATTTTCTGTAATCTTCTGTGTTTTTATTCTATATTTACTTTTCATTCCATTTTCCATTATTTGGCTGCATTTTTGTTCTTATTTACTGTAACAGTAAAATAGAAAACAATGTGGCATTACTTAATTATAACTCTAGTATTTAAAATGTTTTACTTTTCAACTCCCTTGTGATAAACCTGTAGGTGTTACCCTTTTCATTAAAGCATCACTTTGTTCTCCTGGCTCATTTCTGACTATTTTCTGCTACTGACACTGTATTTGTGTAAAGCATTTATAACTAGGAAATTAAAATTCACCTAATGATACTGAGATACATTTTGAATGTTGCAGAGAAGATTTTATGCATGCACAAGAACTACTGAAACCATGTTCATGAGTACATACGTCTCCAGTAAAACATGCAGCACTTAGAACATTTCAATTATTTCCACATTTACTGAACCTCAGACATTTTGACATAAAACGGGGCTGGTGATTTGTTGAACATGTTTCAAAGTGGTAGCAGGGAGAACAAGCACAAATATAATGCAACTGGATCCCATTTAGGAAAAGTATTGTCCTGAACTCCTTTTAAACAATCATATATTAAGTACATAATATGAGTGTCAAACAGCAGTTGCTTAAAATTATAATTTAAGTTAATTTTACTGATGTGCAAAGTGGTTTCCAAATCTTCCTGAATGCTCATTTTATCTTTATACCTTTAATTGTTTTTAAATCTAAGTTTGCATACCCCTCTCTCCAAGAAATATAACCGAAACAGAAACTGAGGGCAAGTTAGTGCGCAGCAAGCACGAAGGCAAGGTATGGGTGCTAAACATTCTAGGACGTGTAGTGAGTGATAGCAGGGTCTACAGAGCAAGCTAGTGCACTGTACATTCACACCCTGGTTTGTCACACACTAACTTAACATGTAGATAAATCCTAAGAAAATTTACAATACTAAGGAGAACAATCCTGCATTGGATGTGACATGGATTTACTAATCCAAATAGGTCCTCTCTCTAGCTTTGATATTTCTGTGACCTGACACTTCATAATCTGTGAACAATCTTTGTTAAAAGTCTGGAGGAATTGGTAGTACAGCAGGTTGAATAACAGGTTTTTCCGTTCACTGGCAATTTCAAAAAGCCAGAAAAAAATTGTTTAGACTTGGACCAAAACTAAAACATGACGGAGAATTGAAAAGTTAAAAAAAAAAAGAAGTTCATTTTGAGTGGAAAGAAATGTTTGATTTAACATGAAACAAGATGCTGAATGTCAATTTTGAGCACTTTTTAAAACATTTTGAATATTTGTAAATACAATTGAAGGATATTTTGAAACAAAAAGTCATTTTAATCCAAAACATTGAAATGTCATTTTGAAAAAATTGAAACAAAATGTTTTGATATTTTCATAATTTTTTAAAAATTTCTTTCCCTCAAAATAAACAATCCAGGAAAATTGACAGACACAGTCACAAAATGCTTAAATGATGCCGAATTTTCTTTTTTAGCCAAAACCAGTATAGGGCAAAACATTTCACCCAGGTCTAATCAGTAATGCCTCCAGAGTTAAGGTTGATTGCAAATTATTCTTAAAGGAGTTTTAAAATCCCTCTCCTTCACATTTTAATGACTGACTTTCATCTGCAAGCAACTGAGGGTGAGCATCTGAGGACACTAGTGATAAAATTTTAGAGGCTTGGTCCTTAGCCGGTGTGCATTGGTGTAACACCATTGACTTGAATGAAGTTATGCTAGTTTACATCAGCTGAGGATCCAGTCCTAGATATCTAACTTTCTGTTTGTTCCCCTCAGCCTGCTAGTAAGATACCTAAATTGGGTCTTTTGCATCCATTGATTATTGTACCCACATCTGAGTATATATAAAAAATGACAGGTTGAGTTTAGGCTCATCTTAAAAGCTGTTTTAGTGAAATTTGTAATGGAGGTTCCAGATGTACAACAATCTGGATGTCATTCAGCAGCACGGGGTATTTTTTCCTTTGGAAGGATTTCATTTAGAACACGTTGCTTGCTAACATCCTAACACATGATCAAGGATTATTTTCTTGTTTATTTTAAACTCGGCTGTTGTTGTAATGCTGCCACACACATATCAGAGGATGTTGTATATATGTACAATACATTGGGTTCAGAAACTATCAGTTTAATTATTTCTGGATTAGGATTTGTCTTTTAAATTCACAGCTTCTGTCAACTGCAATCATTTTCTGGCTGCCTTTATACACAAGCTCAATGGTTTCAGAGCACAGGTTTCTGCTAATGTGATCCCAAAGCTGATGGCGTTTCTGGTCCTTTGTTGCCTTCTGACAAAGCAGTACAATTTTTCTCCATTCCTGAGGCTGAGTTGACTGAAGTGGTCCTTCAGTTAGATCCTGTCATGTGTGTGTTGACCAGGACCTTCATGGTTTATTTGTGATTAAGAGGTTATGTCTCTCCTGCTCTAGGAATAACAGTTTTGACTATTCCTATTAAGAAACTTGTCATTTCAGACTATTTGCCTGGGTACCTCTTTGTTGGCAGTCTCCTAGTTTTGCACAAGATTTTCCAGTAAGTGGTGGGAAACCAGCCTGGACTTTATTTAAGAAACACTTCTGGATACATTCCGGTCTGGTCTTGGATTGTCACTACGCAAAGTCAGCCCTAGTGTTAAATGAAGTTCATAATTAACTATTTTGGAATACTGGATAGTTTATCATTTCTGGACCATGCTATTTTCTACATCATGGGCCTTGGTATACATACAGATGGTCTCTTATGCATAGCTACAGAAGTGATGCTGTATGTATCAGGTCCTCAATTTGTGACTTTTTGAGAGCAAAACTCCACTACGGCAGAAATGCAATGTGAAGTCCACAGCTATCCATATGGGAGTTCATGCGATATCACTTCTATGTGTCACTGTACTTCACAGAACTATTAAATAGGTCTATTGACTGATGTGGGGGTTGGCTGGTGGGTTGGGTTGGTTTTTTTTTGCGTTCAGCTGTTATCCACACATGCATCATTTGGGACTGATCCTGTACCCTTTACTCTCATGACTAATCCTTACTTACGTGAGAAGCCTTGCTGAAGTGAATGACGCTACTCACATCAGTAATGGTGGTGGGATCAACCAAATTTCTAGTGGACACAAAGTCAGCATAGGAGCGTTATGTCAATGATGCAGGAAAAATTTGAAAAGTCCTACGTGCATACAACTTGGCTGTGACTAACTGCTGAAAAGGCTGCTTGGAGGCTAAGTGAATAAATAAGAAGAGCTTCCCATATTTGCATTTTGATGGGAGTAAATGTTATGCCAGGAAAATCTATAAAGCATCCTGGTGGTGTCCAGAAGCACAAGATTTCTTTTTACTCAACACATCACTACAACCACTAGGTCATCTTTTTCTGAAAACCACCTTAGAATTATTGCCCTGATAAGGTGTTCTGCTACCCAGGACAGTGCTATGACCTTCATCCAGGCATTCATCACAAGCAGGCTTTATTATTGCAATGTTCTTTATGCCAACTTTCCTGTAAATGCTCTGCATTCCCTTCAGCAGTTTCAGTCACATCTCTAAGACTGGCTGCCTAAATCATCTGATCACATCACCTCTATGCTCTGCCTATTGCATTGGCTCTAAGTGCATTAGGGTGACCAGACAGCAAATGTGAAAAATCAGGACGGGGGGTGGGGGTTAATAGGAGCCTATATAAGAAAAAGACCCCAAAATCAGGACTGTCCCTATAAAATCGGGACATCTGGTCACCCTAAAGTGCATCAGTGCAATGATTTTTAAATCTCGGATTTTAACCCATAAAACACTGCCTGGTGTGGTCTCTTTAGCTAGAGGAGCGACCACTTGACTTGAATGATTTGCTGATTTCAGTGGGATTTAAGCATCAACGTAAATGCTTTCCTGAATCAAAGCTTCAGTCCCAGGTTTGGTTGTATATATTTAGAACAGGATAAAGAAGGGCTTGCTTGGAAAGAGAGGCAGAGGTCTTAAAGATATACCACACACAAGAGCTTGATTCAGCAATCCATCCTTACTTAAGAATATCCTTTTATTTTAGGCACATATCAAAGTCCTACTGAAGTCCCATTCAATAGGACTTAAGAACCTGCTTCAAGTTGACAAGATGCTTGGACGCTTTGCTGAATTGAGCCAAGGAATTCAAGGCAGCAGCATCCCCCAAAGGGCATGCAAGGATAAAACCAACAGTGTAGGAGAAGATGGCCTTCACTTCCATCATCCCCTTCGAAAAGATCATCTCTCTTCTAAAGAGTCCCTTCTTCCCTTGCTAGAGGGTCATCTTTTCCTACTTTTCCGGGGCCTGGCTGTAAGCAGAGTTGAGGCATTAAGGCAAGACAGTAGCTAGTCTCAACCTGCAAACATAGGATCCTATGGGAGGACTTGTCAACTGCGATCCCATCTGTTATTTCTCTTTCTCAGGTTGGATGCTGCTTTTCCTGGGGTGGAGGCTACTCTACTGTTGCAGCCAGATTCTAAAGTGGGATCCAGAGCACTGAGCTGCCCACCCATCTTCATAGGAAGCTGGGCTCAGCGGCCTAAAATCAGCATTTCCCAAGAGTTTCCACAAAGTGGTATCTGAGATTACAATAATCCCCTCTATAATTAGCATAGGAGATATGTGTTAACTATGTGGTTGCAATTGGCGAATGTTGACCTTGGCAAATGCTGACTTTGATTGCTTCTCCTGTACACATCCCCAGTACTCTGAGATAAAGTGACCCAACCAAAAAATGAAATGAAGGATTAGTTGACTAGACATATTTATCTGAGACAGGGAAATGACGGGACACAGGCTCAATAATGAGAACGTTGTAATCCAAACAAAGTATAAAATGTGATCAGAAAAGTAAAGCTAGCTTATGAGTCTGTTAACAAATATAATATTTACTCTTCTTTATTTAAACAATGTAATGTATTCAGAAGCTTTGGAAAAAAACAAAGCCAATAATACTTCGATTCATTAGTTCCAGAGACATACATGCTCTGGTTAAGCTAATTAAGGCTTTGATTACAAATCCTTTGATTTAATTGATTTGCCAACAATCATAATGTTGGTTTATTTTATACTTAACACTGAGGTGCTCTGAACAGGGACAAACAGGCTAAGCAATTATTCCGAGGTATCTGTATGGAATTGATCTTGCTGTTTCAAAAGATGTCTCAGTGATCAAAAGGGTGCATTATGTTACAGTGTGGTCATGGTTGGTGACATTCACCCCATGCAGAGAGCCAGCACAAGACTTACGCACCAATTTAGTCCCAATTAAGACTATTTTGAGCGGTTCAATGGGATTTAAGTGGCACATAAGCCTTTTGCTGGTCTTCTGATAGGCTGGGGAGGTGAACTGTACCCTGACTTCATGGCTGCCTAGGTGCTCATCCATCCAAAATGTTTTGCCAAGCTACAATACTTGGAAGGAAAAAGGAATCATAGTTTAGAGGATGCAACTTCACTCCATAGTTAACCTATTCTGAATACACTTGGTTGGGGTTGAAGTCTGCATGGGGTGACCATACTTTCCAATTAAAATAAAGGCCACGTGTTTTACTCCTGCCCTATTTTTCTCTGCTCTTTACTGAGCCTCAGGCACACAAACTCTTGGGTTGCTTGTGGGACATTCCTAGGGTGACCAGACAGCAAGTGTGAAAAATCGGGACTGGGGTGGGGAGTAATAGGAGTCTATATAAGAAAAAGACCCAAAAATCAGGACTGTCCCTATAAAATCGGGACATATGGTCACTCTAGGCATTCCTCTCCCTTACCTGTGTATTACAGGGTGACCACCTTCAGATGGCTGCCTTTTGGCCCTGCAAGCGTGCTGCTCACAGCACCCACTCTGACTCTTCCAGTCAGTTACCCAAATCCGAGTAGTTCAGAACACATCTCCCACCCCCGACTTTCACGTGTGTGTGGTGGGGAGGTGTCTGTATAGGAACGCTTTTTTTCAGCGTGTAATGAACTTCATTAGTTCACGCCCCCTCTGGTCTTGATAGGTTTTTCTTGCTCCTGGTCAGGAGGCTCCCCACACCTCTTTCCTGGAGCTGTATTTTAAACAGTCACTCTCTCCAAATAGAAGTCCCCAGCAATCCTACCTGGAGCTGGGTTGTGATATAGGGAGTTCCTTTCCTGAAGGCAGAAGTTCCCAGCTTTTCTCTCTAGAGCTCAACTCTAATGTAGGCCAACTGCAGGGCCTTCTCCTTCAGCTAGCGCCTTTCCCCCCAGTCAGTCCTCAGACTCAGAGGATTCAGCAGGCAGCTTTGTGCTGGTGTCTCAGATATGCTAGTCCCCTTCCTAAAGCTCATCTCAACTGGCTGGGAGAACCTACTCTGTAAGGTTCTCAGTCCTGGATCCTTAAAGGAACAGTAACAAGATCTCCTCCCAAACAGTATTTATTCCCAGGACCACTCCTCTCTACCAATATCTCCTATGTCCTTGTATATATCAGACCTACCAAAATTTTAAAAGGGCTATACCATGTGATGGGGGTGGGCTGACCTCTAAACACCACTACCCTTAAGGAGGCAGACTACCCCATCATGCAGGGCTTGGGGTTTAAAATCAGCTAGAGAGCCAACAATAGCCACAAAATTCTATATACTCTTTTAAATCTACTCTCTCTCTCTCACGGTGAGCAATTTGTACTAATCATTAAAATGCAGGGGGCATAAAAGCCAGAAATTGCCATAGTAAAAGAGCAGCCAACGACAAAAATGAGTAATCATCAATCCCCTCCTTTCCTAATAAAGGAAGCCCTATGCTGCTTATAAACTAAGCAGGGGCCACGGCTGCAGCTCTCCTTCCTCTTTTATCCCTCCCCCTGTGTACTCCTGCCATAGTGAATCTTTCCCTGGAGGGCTGTAGGAGCTCCCACATTCATTGTTGCAAATATGCAACCCCTTGCAGAATTTTTGCACCACCTCAACTAAGCACAGGCAAAATAATGGGCTGCTGGTTTGGGAGCTTTGCATCCCTTGCCAGCTCTGCAGTTCATGGGCCAGCCCTACCCTCTCCATCCATGAGGTTGGAGAATGAAGAAACAATCCATCGATAGACTCCCTCATCTCTTCCAGCAGCAGCACTAGAAAGGAAAGTGTCTTCTTGAAATGCCTGAGTAAAGGTTACTTCTCCAAATACAGGTCTGGTTAGAGAACACTGGGTGGAACTATAGAAGAGAGAGTTTTTAGAAGCTTTGACTATGTAGAATCTGAGCCCTCAGACAAAATTGCAGGAGTTTGTTTATTGCAAATGAACCCTGCAGAAGTCATCCATCACTGTCCACACTGCTATACTTGCAGAAAGTGATATATTATTTTCAATGGTCTACAAGTTTTTAGGGCATTGATTCTATGTCTCATCAAAAGATGGCACCTAAAACAGTGGCATGGGAACCCTAACACTGTGCCGAGGGCATTATTTCAATACTGACTCTAAGGAGAGAATCCAACTCCCAGAACCACCAACATAATTTCCTGCCAAACCTTGATTTTCTCTCGTGCTCTGCTCTGCTATCAAAGTACTCACCCAGACTGACCCTACTTATCTTGTAAGTACAAAAAGGATTAGATAGACTCCCCTGGCTGAACTCCCACCAGAAGCATGTCTGAGGTCACCAGGCTCAAAATGTTATAGCTCCAGCTTCCTTGAAGCAGAGAACCATGAAACTACATCTTTGCTTTTGTTTTTCCTCAACCTATTAGGCTTTGTGTTAGCCTCCACATTTAGACAATAATCAACAAGGAAAAAAATCGTATTCCTTTCCCTGGATCGAATCAGAGTGCAGACCTGTCACGTACAGTGTAGAACCTGATTCTGTGGTCATATAAAATATGAGAATACTATTGCTATACAACTCAAATTAACAGCAGTTTTTTAAAAAGAAAACCCAACAAGATAGTCGTCTTCTTTGTAGTAAACCAAAATTAAAGAAACATTCCCAGTGTCATCAGTTAAAGTCAGCAATAGAGAAGAAAGATAAATCAACCTTCAGGTACTCTGCAACTAAAGGGACTGTGGTTTTCCAAAGAAATATGGGTACTCGCGTTCTTGCATTTTAATGCATAGTTTATTTTACAAAGATCTTTCAAACTTACAAATCAATTTTGGTCAAGGAAAGTACTGTCCAAGTAATACTGTATATCAGGTGGCCCTGTATATCACAGTCTGTGGCCCTGATTCAGGAAAACACTTATGTGTATACTTGAGTTCACCTCTATTCAGAAAATCACATACAGTACTTACTTTAATAGGGATGGAGTTAAGCACGTGCTTTAAGCCTCTTTTTTCTATTGGAATGCTTTCCTGAATCAGGGTCCACTCTCTCAGCCTAGTCCACTGTTGAGAAATATGGGTAAAGTTGGATGAATACTGCAAAATTTATTCTGCACATATGCTTACAAACATTTTAATGGGCTGACTGACTGTTTTTACCTCTTTTCCAACCGATGGTGTTTAGAGGTAGGAATGTTCACTTAAAATTGATATTTTTACAACTATTGCAGAATATTCCTGAAAGTTAAATTCAAATTCATAATGGTAAGTATCTGTCCCAGAAACCTGATTCTAAAATCTGAACTCATCCTATCACGAAATAGAGCAAGTTGAATACTGAAAATTCATCATAAACTGCTTTCAAACCATCCACAGATTGAGAATTATTTGCAGAAAATATCTGGCAAAATATAGTGAATAAAAAAAGAAAAGAAAGAAAGACAATCACAGTCCCTCTGTAGTCAATTCACAAACAGAAAAAAAGATGGTGTTTCATCTGCTAAATTAGTTGTTCTGAATTACTAGCCTAGCTGTACATCCGACATTTTAAAATAATTCTGAATGGTGGTAACAAATACTGTCCAAATTATTTACTACCATAACTAGCACCCACTTCTTTTTAAATTCCTGGAAAACAAATATTCTGTAGAGAGGATGGGGCTTCTAGCCATCCAATCAGGTAATGAGCTGTAGCTTTCAAGGTATTAATTCCAGCAACTTTTCAAAGAATGAGATAATAATACACAGCTTTTGCATAGCACTTTTAATCAGTAGAGCTCAAAGAGCTTTATAAAGGAGGTCAGTGTCATCATCCCCACTTTAGAGATGGGAAAACTGAGGCACAGAGAAGGGACATGACTTATGCAAGGTCACCCAGGAGACAGCAGTAAGCAATGTATGAAAAGAGATCGGTTTTAATTTTGGCATCTTAACTGGTGATACTAGATTTGTTCTGCAACACTTAGTTGAGTAATATGTTAAAATACAAAGGAAACTCTTCCCAGTGCTAACGTCAGTTCCATCTTGATTAATACTTATGTAGTGAATGAGAGAGGGTGTGCCAGTTTTTCAGCACCCCTTAAAAGCAACCCTGCAGCCTTAGCACACCTTATCCCAGAGGAGTCCTTAAGAAAAGATGTGACTGAGCTAGACAGCTGCCTAGAGTTTGATGGGTTCATAACTTGTGAGATGCCACAATGATCAGTGATAGGACCAGGCTCATTTACATCCGGCCTGGAAGAGGGGACTAACAGCATGTTTATGAAATTCACAGATAATAAACTGGTGTGTGTGTGTAGGGGTAGTTACCAAGAACAGTAAGGGTAGAGAAATAATACCCAGGGGCTTAGAGAGAGATTAGAAATTAAAATCTTGATCCCACAAAAAATTACACATGGGTGATTCTAATCACCCGAGTCATTATTTTGGAGGCATTGGATATACCCATGTGAGCAAAGTTACTCCCTGTGTGTGTGTCTTAGAAAAATCCACACTAATACATCTAGATGAAAACTGTCAAACACCGTTTATCAGTCCAAGGGAGAAATCAGTAATGGCAAAAGAGCTCTAGGGTGATAGTGGATAGCAAATTAAATCCACATTTTCAGTAGCATCAGGCACAATCAAAAACCAGAGCAGTTTTGGGGCTGACATATGGGGATCATAGAAACAGTGAGATTACAGCCCCACTTCTGCAACTTTCTGGTGAGAGCATGCATGGAGTGTTGCGAACCTGGATACCTCTTAACAGAAGCTGAAGGGAGTTAAGAGGAGAGAAACTGAAATGATTAAGGGGTTAAATTCATGGGAAGATTATAACTCCCAGCCCACGTTCACACAAGGGAGTGAGAGTGCATAAGGTAACTCCATATTTCCCTGCACTGGATACCTATCTCCTAGGTAGTAGCTCAGGGTAAAGGAAGAAGGGAGAGAAATCTCCACAGGGTTGTTACTCACCCTCCTTTGCAGGCTGGAAGGCAAGAGGGTGGGGCAGAGCATTAGTTCCCCTCCTCCAACATGCCAGCCAGTACAGTTGAACTGCTGTGCAGGGGGAGGGCACTCTATGCCAGCCATACGGCTAGTGCAGCTCACTTCTTGCTCGTTTCCCCTACCACCCAGAACAAGGAGTGTGTGTGTGCGGGGGGGGGGGGGGAGAACGGGACCAGGAATCAGACTGACTGTCAGCATCACAGTCTGATTCTGGGCTGGCTCCGGAGCAAGCACAGCTGCCCATTGCCCATTACTCAGGGCCTATGGCAACGCCACAACTCAGCGCATGGTTCAGATTATAGCTTGGTGAAGTGCTGAGTGTTTGGCAGTGGCATAGCCAGGTTTAGAGCACCGGTGAGCAGAGCTAAAACAAGGCGCCAGGAGCAAAAAGCGTCGGAGCAAAAAAACGGCGCCGGGAGCAAATAAAAAAAGCTTAGCTCTGGCTGCAGCGTAGGAGCAAAAGGTGTTGGAGCACAAAACAGGCCCCGCTTCTGCTCAGTGGGGGAGCGGCTACTCCTCCTGCTCCCCCCCAGCTACGCTACTGTGTTTGGGGAACACAACAGCCCTCTGCAAATACAACCAGTGTATTGAAACTATACGCGGAAAGTAATTGGGTACAGCACAAGGAGTGTAACGGGGAGCACTGGGATGAAATTAAGAAAAGAAAAATATATTCTAAACCTCAGGAAAAACTTCCTGACAGTGTGAATAGGTAAGAAAATCTCACAGAGGGTTTTAAGAGGGTTGACTCGAATATGGGGCTTCTATTTGCACTTTGGAGGAAGTAGTGCCACTTGCTCAAATGTATTCTTTGGTTTAGTCATATCTCAGGAGTTAATAGTGAATTAATCATCTGCACACCAGGGGAGAGTGGTTCAATCAATATCCAAAGTATAAGCTCCACTAAGGCAACACATTTGGTAAGTACATCTTGAATAAAACTCCTTCATGCACGGAGTCATTTTTCTTAAAACATTAAACCAATAAGCATTAGAATGTGTTTGGAGTAAGGGTGATCTCAGCAACCCTTCTGACTGGTCTAACCAAAGCGTGCCCATCTCTACATCCACAGCTATGCAATAAGCACATCTAATGCATTATTAACACAGAGAGAAAATAATAATGGATCAAGGATTAATCTTTCATGAGCAATATGAAGCTCTGGTACTGTGCCTACAAAAGAAACAACTGAATTTATCTAAAGAGAGATAGAGAGAGAGAAATTTCCTTCTAAAGCAAATGAATTTAGGAAAAATCTACAGTGAAATTCCAAACCATAAGATTAAATGCTTCAAATGACATAAAACAGAGATGACTTTTCCAAGGTATAAGTAATTGATACATTATAATCTAGGAGTCTGTGGATCTCAAAGGTGTGTTCTGAGTCAAAAGATCCTCTTTGGATCTTTTGCATTTGCATTTTATGACACTAGGTTTTCTGTTTGTTTCTTTTAAGAATTGGCTAGTGAGGTATCACTTTTCCAAGAGCGTTAGCTGGAGTTAGAATCAGAGACTGGGAGTAACACCACCACCTCTGCTTAGAATATATAGGTGGCTTTTCATTTTCACAGCACTTTGCAATCATATGTGGACATTTCATCCCTCAATTAACTCCACCAAAGTCACTGGAGTTACACTAGGAATCACGTTGGCCTATGAACTATAAAATATTTTCCACTGTTTTTCCTCCCAAAACACTTCCAAGTAAACTGTATTACAATCTATTCCATGTGCTACAGTAACCAAGAAATAAGAAAGAATCACTAATGTAAAACAACCAGTAAGCAAGTGCATTACAATCCAGACACAATATTGCTACAATATTTTAAAACCATCTGGGGCCAAATTGTCTCCTCTACCTCCACTTCTTATAGAATCATCCTCTTCTTGACCCAGTGGGAACTTTCTGGCCATGTCTGAATTAATATGGGTTGGTTCCTCTTAGAATTCTATAGAATTTTTTTTTAAATTCCCTGGATTTATATTGACCTTAAATAAAATCTGTGAGCGTCACTGATGAGATAAGACTAGAAAAAAAAAGATTGTTGACAGGCTAATGGTTCCATAGATTAGAAAAAAATCCGACAAATTAGAAAGACTACCCTAGAAACGAAGGAGAGAAATGAACACTTGCTTGGGATGAGCAAAGGAGCAACAGGGAGCTAAATAGGAGGAAGAGAATTCGTTCTAAATTACAGCACCTTAGACAGCTCAAAATTACTGTATAAAATGTAAGGGGTGTACACTGGAAGAAAAGTAAGAATGTCTAGAGTTTAGAACAAGAGAAAATAGTTGTCCTAAACTAAGTTTAATGAAGATATGGCTTTGGCATAGTGTGGTGGAAGAAAATAGATTTGAAATCCAAACCTTACTGTGCCAAAAAATACACATATCAGAACCAAATTGCTTGAATCACTTCTTGTATTTTATTACAAATTTTTATTAAAGTACCACACATATGACCTCAAGCGGAGTTGTGCCTGAGTAACGACTGATCAGATTTAAGATGGGAGCACAGCATCTGAAAAACCAGAGATTATTATTGTAAGCATAAGAGCAACACTTCCTGGATGGTTCATTTAACTCTATTTGACAAATGCTGTGGGGCAGTATTAGGCTCAAATCCTGCAAAGATTTATTGTCATGCTTAAGTTTAAGCACGTCTTAAACTTTGCAGGACCATCAGGGCATTAAACAGTCTCTTCTCTGTAACACATGCTTTCAGCAAAATTGTGTCTGGCCTGCATAGGTGCACAAAGATGGGGCTGAAATTGTTTTTCTACAAGGGTCTCTCACATCAAGAAATAAGTAACCATTTAAACTGCAATGATATTTAAAATGGGCGGGGGGGGGGGGGGGAGTTGTTCAAAACCTAATGTTAATGGAAATGTTTGAAGGCAGTATTTTAAATTTTTCAACACTGGGGCAACAGTTATATTTTTTAACAGTTAAGTACAATAACCAATTATGGCTACATATTCTTACATACAGAGGTATTATATGTGGTTGCTGCTGCTCTCATTTGTCTGTGAACCCTCAGTGAAACTAACTAAATAGAGCTGTGTAGTTCCATTATCCAAACTGAACGAAGTACAAAAAGTAAACGGAGGGAAATAAATTATAGTTTCAAAATTATTTCAGTTTTAATAATTTAGGCTGCTATTAGTAACACAGGGAAGGACCAAATGTTAAAAGATTCTTAGCCTGACAGTGTCCTTTCTAATTGCATTTTCAAGTCCATGGTTGGTTTCATTACTGTTATGCTGCGAAAAGCCTGGTTTGCCAAGTGGAGGTTAAACAGCTTGGTGGGTGAAACAATACCTTCACCTCTCCTCCTCTTTCAGCAATCAGATGATAAACAGTGCTGGTCATACACCAATGCTGATGCCCGGATTGTGGCTCCTTCTTCTTACATGCCACATACAAAGTTTGACTTGTTTTTAATGTTGCCTTTGTAAAAATGTTTACCTGCTTCGATGGCCCCATGATCATAGTGTCTGAGCACTTGACAATTTTTAATGTGTTTTCCCCATTTGATACCGAGGTTCAGAGAGACTAGAAGTTAAAAAGCACCTGTGTGACTCAGGAGCCTAATTCCTACACTGAAAAGTCTAATTGAAAATCAAAGGGACTTAGATTCCTAAGTCTTATCGATTCTTTTGAAAATTCACAAAGGTATTTTGGTGCCTAGCTCCCATTGATTTCAATAAGAGTTTGGTGCCTACGTACCTTTGTGAATCCCACTCTAAGTGACTTGCCCAAGGTCACACAGGGAGCCTGTGGTAGAACAGGCAGGCTAGTGTCCCAGCTACTGAACTATCCTTCTTTTCATATATATTACTAACACCAAAAGAAAGTGTAATATAAACATAACTGGGTCTGCAGGGAACTTGAAATTTGAAAAAGAACAAGACTATTGATTAGTGCCAAAACATAAAATTAAATAAATCAGCACTTCTGAATATCAGAAGCTGGGAGGAGAGAGAAAGAGAGAAGAAAAATATTGTTACCTATTCAGAACTAGCTGAGTTTTAGGAGAGAGAGTAAGGGCCTGATCATTCATCAGTTATTCTGAAATGTGCAAGGAATGTAGGATCAAAGTCTGTTCTGGTCTCCCCTCCATGCCCTGAACTCCCATTATTACTGAAAGGACAACAATGCAGACAAAACACATTGATTCACTCACCACTGACATCATCTTGCTTTTCCCCTCCACCCCCATGAAGTTCAAAAATTCCTCTTCAACTGTTCAAAAACATCTTTGTTGACGCTTGCCAATGGGTTCAAAACACTTAAGGTAAGTAGCGAAAATGTTAAAACTGCTCTTTCAAAGATAGTCACTTCCATGATGATTAGAGCTGCTTAAAACAGAAAAATGCAAGTCACCAACACTGAAATGGGAAGAAAAATAACCAATGCTATTAATTGCTGCAAAGGAGCTAGTAGGTGGAAACCTAGAATCATGGCCTTCTTCATTCATTTTTTTGGACATGATGCTTAATAAGATCTCAGTGCATCTGCTTGGGACCTGAACTACTTGTGTTGCAGAACCCACACTTCAGATACATCTACCATGCAAGCTATGTAATAAATGACCACATGACTAAATTTTGTGATAACCAGCTATCCACATTGCTACCTAACCTAAAAACTGAAGCAGTCTGCAGAGCATAAGACTAAACTACAGACTCCAGTTGCTCACCTCTGTTCAGTTTAACCTCCCCTTCAGTCAAAAGTATGTAGCTGTAAAATACCTAAAATTAAACTCAACCATCATAACAGCATAAATCTTCCCACCCCCTCACCCCCCGTTGAAAAAGTCTTTGCTAACTTACCTAAAATTGCCCCCAGTTTCTGCATTGCTTTACAGTATGAAATCAGGAACTGATTTTATTAGATTCTTCCCATTCCCTTACTCCCATTTCCTCCTTCCCCTCTTCACAGAGAGAGAGTGAGAGAAAGAAATGTGCACTGGGCAATTCACAATAATTAAAAAAGACTTAGGAATCAGAAGCATAGCATTTCCCCCAGTTAACTTTATGACTTTATACTTTACTGAGCAGAAAAATACCTTCTGAAATTCAGCCAACATTTGCAATCTTAACTCATGATCACAGCCAGTTTTGCTTAAACTGTTTTAACTGCAAGTTTTTCCTCTGGGTTTTAAGAAAAAAGTCATCTATTATCTGCTTGTTGCCTTAGACCTTAAATTTTCTGAGCTGATGAGTTCCCTTACACCAAAAAATACCATATCACTTATAAAACACTTCCAGCTTCATCATCTGAGTGAAGATATGACAAGGCTGTTTATCAGTAGGTAATAAGACAGATAATTTAACTGTACAAGCTCTAATTGGTCTAATTCACTAACTGACCTCTCTCCACTTGATTCACTAGTACAATTGAGCTCTGATAAAGCCTTTAATTGTAAATTGCACACAGCTGTGAGCTGCTTCGCACGCTGGCACAAAAACACTATCATCGACTGTTTCATCTCTGCGACCTGCTAATTTGGAGCATATGTAACTGTTTTTAATGCTGAAGGCTTGACATACCACAAACAGCAGATGTTGCAGCTGCCCCTGAGATGCTTTATTTAATTCAATTACGTCTTTTGGAGATATGTAAAAAAGCTAGGCGAGATGAGAGAGGGCAGGAGAATGTTAAAAATGGAGCCCCTGGTTGAGGCCCAGGTGGCTCGATAGGCAAATGATTGGGTGAATGTCTAAATGATCTTTTTAATTGAGTAGACTGACGGCTAATCAGGGTCATGAAGTGTTATCACACTGATGAGCTGAGTGGAGCCCTGGGCTGCTCTGCAATTAATGCTGCTTTTGTGAAAGGAGAAAAAAGAAAGATAATGTATACCATCTGGCAATTGTTTATGATAAAAGCAGCAGTTTGCTACAAATTCAAGTTAAATGCTATTCATAACATTATTTCTACTGCTGCTGAGGGCAAGGACACGGATCCCAGGCCTTTGTCTGACTTTCTCATTCTCTTTCAACAAGCAAAACATTCATTTGCTTCCACATGTGGTATTATTAATTACTTGGCTGCTTGCTAATGGATGGCCCAAACGATACTCTTTTTGATATGCCACTAAGAAGTCCCGCAATATACTTCTTGAATGCACACTCAGCCTTCATGCCAAAGCATCAGATTACAAGCAAACAAAGCAAGGGCTAAGCTCACAACCAAAAGCCAGAGAAAACAAATCATTCGCCCCCCCCTCCCATTTTATTTCAAAGAGCTTGTCTCTTTGGCAGATATGGGTAAAGAATCAGAAAAGAGCTTATTTTTGAGGAGGGGAAGAATTAAAAGCTGTGACAGCAAACGCCTTTGCAGAGTCTTTTACTGTTGGCACTAGGAGACCAACTTGTGCAAACCACAAAGCAGTTCCAGAGAATCACTCATCCAATGGCCAAGAATGTTCCTGGGACTTGCCTCCTTAGAAACATGCAGAGAAATTGACCAGCCTTAATAATGACATAACACTGAGTTGAAAACTAACATGACTGCAGGTGGAATAATATGCTACTGGTATGTGTGAGGACTTGAAAAAAATCCCTGTCAGCTGCGCATCCAACTTTGAATCCAGGGTAAATTGGAAATGAGACTCCTGGTGAGATGCAACATAATGGCAGACAGAAGAATATAAAAGAATGTACCATAATGATTCTCATAGGCATACAGAGTCAAAAACACTTAAACGATTGTCTGCTTAAAATGTTAGAGGGAACATGGTCCTTCAAGGGGCCACATCAGGAGTTCAAAAGTAAAGCAACAGTAAAGCAGCTGGTCTAGTGGTGAGAGCTCAGAACGGAAAGTTAGGTGAGCTGGGCTCTATTTCCTACTCTGCCACTCGCACATTGTGTGACAAAGTCACTTAACCACATTGGCCAAGTCACTTAACCTCTCTCTCTCTCTGGTTACATATCTGTAAACATTAGAAACAACAGTACTGCTACTTAAAACAGGAACTACCTCAATATCCAGCGCATGTCAATTAATACATGTCCCATTCAGTTCCTCGTTTCTCCACCCGGCACACTAGCAGTTGCTATGAAGGATCCTTTCTCCCTTGCGAAATATGCCTTTAAGAAAAAGGACTATGTTAACGTGAAGTAGGTAGTTTTTAGTTTGCACCTGCAGCATCCACATGAGGGAGTTACAGTGCAGCACACTAGTGCATGGTGTAATTCACTCCCCGTAGTCTGAACTGAGGGGCTGTGTAGATGAGCTCCAGAACAAGATTGTCATTGCATGCTGGTTCTAACTAAGTTTGGTCCAGGCTCATAGCTCAAGAGCTGTGGGCAACAGAGCTGAACTATAAAAAATATCCTTATAAAAAAAAATATAGGACTCACTACCATATCATTATAAACGTTTTACAGATGGGTGAATTTAGGAACAGAGGCTATGGCTACAACTATGTCTACATCTGAGCTGGGAGGCACGATTCCCAGCTCATGACGTACCAACACTAGCTGTGCTCACGCTAGCACACTAAAATTAGCATTGGGGCCAGGGCATGAGTGGCAGCTTAGGCTAGCCACCTGAGTACGTACTTTGGATGTCCAGGCGGGTTTACAGTCAAGTAGCTAGCCAGAGCCCCCATTGTGCTACCCCAGCCACACGGCTATTTTTCATGCTCTAGCTCAAGCAGAGCTAATGTGGGGATATCTATGCAAGCTGGGAATGTAGACATACCCTCACATCAGAAGTACGGATGCAGTGCTGGACCAGTAAATGCCTTAAGGGTGGGATAGCAGTAGAGGTCAGGGACGGCGAGTTATATGGGCCCATGGTGCACATGTTCCAGCAAATTCAGTGCCCAGGAGGCCCGGCTCCACCAATGTTCGGGGCTGGGTCTCTCCCCCGGCCCTGCCCGCTGCCCCATGCGCCTCTCCTGGAGTGTCCCCCGGCCCCACCTGCTGCCCCTGCATGCCTCCCCCGGAGTGTCCCTGCCTGCACCCTGGGCAGTGAGCGGCTGCCCTGCCAGTCCGCACTGCGTTCCCCCACCAGACCCTGCCGGCTACAAAAGGGAGTGGCGCCGGCAGCAGGCTGAGGCGGCGGCACAGCGGCCACCTGAAGAGGGAGGAGGCACATACGTGATGGCAGCCCTCACCCTCCCACCACAGGGGAGGCGAGGGGGATTCCTGGACCTGAGCAGGGCCCAGCCCCTAGGAGCATGTGCAGTGACAGTGCTGGGTGAGTGTTCTGCAGGCAGGGATGGGGGGACCCTCCCCCAGAGCTCACTGCCGCCAGCGGGGAGGGGCCTGGGGGAAGTGTGGAGTTCTTCTCTCTGGTCCCAGCCCCGGGGAATCCTGTCTGCACCCCAAACTCCTCATCCCCAGCCCTGCCCCACCCCAGAGACCACACCCCCAGCCAGAGCCCTCACTCTGCTGCACCGCAACCCTCTGCCCCAGCCCTGAATCCCCTCCCACACTCCAAACCCCTCATCCCCGGCCCCATGCCAGAGCCCTCACCCCCAGCCAGAGCCCTCATCCCACCCCTGGTAGAGGTAATGGCCCTGAAAGAAACCCTAAGAGAGCGGGTTGTAAGAACTGAATGCAATATCGGCAGCTGTCTTTAATCTTTTTGGTTTCTTACAGTAGTTCTTGTTCTTAACAGTTTTTTCAGTGAGGAATGATGTTGGGAAGTACCAACCATTGTGTTATACACCTTGTTTGCCTCAGGCTGAGCTTAAGCTATGACATTGTGTACTTTTTAGGAGGTGCGTTTTGCACCCCTTGGCCCGTCACCGGAGCTGGGTGGCATAACAATGGAATCCTTTTCCTGCTGGCATCACGGAGGCGTGGCTAGGCCAAATATGAGTAACACTATTCAAATTTGGGTAGCTAGGCAGGTAACTCGGGCCTCCTAATTAGCAAAATTCTAGTTGTGCCTTTGGTTTTGTTGGACCATTCTCTAGTGACATTGACCTTCTCATCAGCAGTAGAGGAAGTGTCAGTATTGTCCTCGCTCCCAGACCTCAGCGAAGTTTTGTTGGTGTTGTAGAATCTGGGAATTCTTGAGCAACCAAACTATTAATGACTTCTGTCAGTAGTACAGGGCCACTCTCTGATCACAGTGACACCTGATGTAAGACCACCGAAGTGAAGAGAATGATCACAGATCCCAGTGCCACTGAGATCAGAATGTGGCGATTTTGTCATTGCATGCTGGTTCTAATTAAGTTTGGTCCAGGCTCATAGCTCAAGAGCTGTGGGCAACAGAGCTGAACTATAAGAAATATCCTTATGAAAAAAACAATACAGCAGCAATACAGTAATTGCTCACAACACTGCAGCATCACTATTGAACGGGGTAGCATAGTGGGCCATAACAGTAGAATACTGCCTTTCTTTAGTCTCAAGTACGTGCAGAGACACTGTGGAAGTGCAGAAATAGTGGACAAAGTGCAGAAATAGTGGACAAATTGCAGTGAAAAATATGTGTGTTGTGAATTTTGCTAGAAAGGCATGCCTGCTGAGTGTATTTTGACAGCATCAATAAGTTATCATGT
Source organism: Chelydra serpentina (assembly GCA_037349315.1). NCBI lineage: Eukaryota > Metazoa > Chordata > Testudines > Chelydridae > Chelydra > Chelydra serpentina. Next base: position 28,911,666 of record JBAIAC010000048.1, read on the forward strand.
ATCATACCAGGCTGCTACTCTTGTTAAGACCACAGATACAGACAGAAACCTCACTACTAACACCGTGCTTTACGAGATAACTCAAAAATAATACTTAGATACTCTTTATGGCTCTTTGAAATCATTGTATTAAGCTGAGAATTATATATGAATGCTGTTTTACTTTAATAAAAGTATCACACTCTCTCTGACTAGTATGAGGTACAATAAAAAAAGAAACACTCTCTCCGAGATTTATTTTGCTGTTTTATTTCTCTTCCATGATTCCATAATCACAAAGTTTCTTATTCCCTATCTGATTTTTCAAACACTGAATATTGTAAAAGATACAAAAAAATATTCATTTTCTTAAGTGTAGGAGGGGTCCTGTATATTACCTACATATTATGAGACATTGTATGAACTGGACTGGTTGAACATGGCCATTGTGTGACAGATCGCTGTCATGACAACTCAAATTGCCATCACTTTAAGAGTATGGTTGCAGACATACTCCTACCACAAAAGCTCATAGCTACCACCTTGCAATCGCTTAGGCCTAGAAGAGTGCTAGGGAATTTCTCATTAAAGCAATTAAAGCTCTACTCCTTATACAAATACACATCTGAGCACAGACTCATGCAATTTGAAAACTGTAGTAGAAACATCTGAGCACAGACTCATGCAATTTGAAGACTGTAGTGGAACAGTCCCCCTCTCCCCCCATTAGGACACTCAAATGGCTTTTAGGAACTTTTGTTGTTTTTTCAAAGTCAGGCTTACCATGTAGTGAATGACCAGTAGCTGCCATTTTGGAAATGTTCCTGGGAATTACATTACACCAACTGCTTTTAAAGCTCTCTTTTCTTATCCACGTACCTTTGAAATATTGGTGATATGATCATATATTTCTGTAAGACAAAAGGAAGCGTTATAAAAATTGGCACTCTGTCTGGTCTGCTAGCCAATTAAAAATAAATCAAAATAAGGATGTGAGGAATTGCGTACAATTTTCCCTCCACTGAGAATTCCATGTTGTGTCAATTCTGCCACTAAGGCATGCATCCAGTGCTGAGAGAGCATCCTTCCCGTCAGAGGCCCATCATACTCACCAATAAGATATTGTTTTTGTTCCAATGAGGAATAATAAAACAAAAATTCAGTCTCTCAACATTTTTTGCAAAAATTGGAGAGAGAGACAAAGCATGTGTACATTCAACACAGCAGAGAAGCCAACTGCTGCTGTTTAGGGCACTAGCTGGGGATGGAGCGGGGGAACCCAGTTTCTAGCCCCTGCTCTGCAAGATTTGGAGGTGTTCCATTTTGGTGCTCAGGGCACTGGCTTAGGATATGGGAGACCCAGCTTCAAATCCCTGCTCCAAATCAGGTAGAGCAATAACTCGAACCTGAATTTGCCAGATGAATGCCTTAACCACCAGGCTGGTTTTGGGACATGGTCTCTCTCTCCCCACCCAGCCGTGGACATGAGAAACCTTCCCAACGGAAATCACCATCCTCACTTTTATCAGAATTCAGTCGGTCTTGCCTAAGAAACTATCCTCTCTTAGTTTGCGTTTTGAACTGTTACATCTTCCCACTGTCTTCCTTTTGCAGCAACCAAGTGCTACCAAATACAGTAAAAGCAGCCCAGAGTGTTCCTGTGCCCCTTGAGGCTGGAAGGAAGGGAGACACTACATTTCTGGTTCATTACAACTCTGGTAATGAGCTAAGTTACCATTGTCTGCTCACTGAGAAATCATGAATGCCCAGATCACAAAAACTGACCCCAGAGTGAGCACTTTTCTGTACTTTTGAGGGTAGTTTCCGCAGATGCACAAAGGATTTCATGGGCACAGAGAAAGGACTACTACCCTCTCCCTCTAGACATGATCTCACCAGATCAGAGATGAGGCACACGGGCAGGGTGATGGGGGTAGGCATGCATGGCTCCCTCACTGTACCTGCTACGTAGATAAACAGAGGAATTTACTTTTGGACTGAGATTTTCAAAGGCTTCTTAGCAATTTGGGTGCCAATTAAAAATGAATGAAAATTGGGAATCCTAATCTGTAAAATAACTTTGAAAATCTCAGGGTTTGTGTTTTTCTATCCACGGGCTTGCACAATTAATTCACATTGGGGGAAAAAAGCCAACCATGTTCTACACTCCAGAGAACAGCTCTGAAATAAATCTAAGAACAAAACTCTCCAAATGTAAACAACATGAAATAACTTGGGACGCTATAACTGGCCGCAATTCTTGGAAACATGAATCTAATACAGTATATATAAACTCTGTCACAGTGACAAAAAACACCCACAGAGCAGGGAGTTTATATACTGCATTTGGGTTTTAAGTTTACACTAAAACCAAAGGGGGAAGATTTTCAGTGGCACAAAGGGTATTTAAGTTCCCAACTCCCTTGAAAATTAATGGGAATTAGACACCCAGCTTAAAATTTTCAAAAGCACGTAAGTGGCTTAGTAGCCTAAGTTTTCCAAAATGATTTAGTTACTTGGGAGACCAAGGCTATACTTAGACAGCCCCTAAGTTTGGACTATGGGGGGTATGAATTACAGCATGCATTAGTGTGCTGTGCTGTAACTCCCCCATGTGGATGCTGCAGGTGTGAACTAAAAGTATGTAGTTCACTTTAACGTAGGCCTCTTTAAAAAGGACTATGTTAACGTGAAGTACCGTAGGTAGTTTTTGTTTGCGCCTGCAGCATCCACATGAGGGAGTTACAGTGCAGCACACTAGTGCATGGTGTAATTCACTCCCTGTAGTCTGAACTGAGGTGCTGTGTAGATGAGCTCCAGAACAAGATTGCAAGAACTCTATAATGGAAAATGTTATGCAATCTAAATATAGGACTCACTACTATATAATTATAAACATTTTACAGATGGGTGAATTTAGGAACAGAGGTTTAATTGCTAATATCAGGTATGTTGCTTTTACACAAGTGTAACTCCATTGATTTCAGTGGAGTTACTTCTCATTTACACCAGTGTAACAGAGAAGAATCTACATTATTTGCCAGAGTCACTGCCTTCTGACAGTTTGTACACAATAAGTCACAGAAGGATTGGGAACAGAATCTAGAAGTCTTAACTCTCAATCCCTTTCTCTACCCACCAGATAACAATTCCTCCTCCTGACAGAACCAACATAAATCAAAGTAGATTAAAACTGGCCTACACAATTCAATGAATGACAAGTTATATTTGAAGCTAGTGGGGCACAAGAATTAAATATTATGAGGTGGAAAGGTGTAGCATAAAAATACAAATTGTGTCTAATCAGATTCAGAGGGTATCCAAATGGATCATCTTAATGAGGATTTGATTTGGAGATCAAATTGATCCAAGCTAGCATAACTCCACTGAAGTTATGCCAGGGATGTACAAGGCCCTTGATGTCTGTCCTTTTCCTATATCATTTTAGCACTGATTTGGCACATGTAAGCAGGGTATTCTGTTTTGAGAGTTCTCTCATATGTTGATGATATGCTCTGATAGTTCATATCATTTCACATATCCTTTTGAATGTTTTCAATTTGGAATTTTCTCTCCTTTACTGTCCAGTTTTCTAAAAAGTGTTTATAGCACAGTGAAAAGCTGCTTATTTCCAGATATAAGCTAATGCACTCTGAGACTGATCCTTCTCTCATAAATTGGTTTACACCAGCATAATTCAATTGACTTCATTGGAGGTAGTCCTGATTTACACTGTCATAACATCTGTTGCAGGCACTGTATATGTAGCACCCTTCCAGAATTTGATGATGATATAGCATGGGATTGGCAAACCAACTTGGCTATAAGGTCTGACACAGACCTTCAGTCTAAATTTGAACCAAACACCTGAGGTTTTAAAATATTTGGTTAACTTTTTGCTTTGTATTTGTTTAGGTGCAATTAATGTTTCCAGACTGACACTGAAATGGAAGTGGAAAATAAAGGGAGAAATAGCTTAATTCAGCTTTAGTTATCCTAGTACATAGTCACTATGGTGTTATCTTCCTGGAGTGGGACTGGAGCAGCACCAGGTGTTTGCACTCCCTGCTCAGGTGGGGACTTGAAACCAATCAGCACAGCTTAAAAGTAGTTGTTATTGAGAGGAGAGGGGTGTGTGATCAGTGTTCCTAAGAGTTGCACTGAGCCCAAACATCTCCTGAGTTGCCTCCACTAGTAGGGAAAGCAGCAATTGTAGCTCCTGGGGCTGATTTCCCCCAGGGCTCACTGGTGTTGATGGAGGTTGTGTACTTTGCACCCCATCTGCCAACAAGGGTGACTCAAGCCCCCAAACTGTTCTTGTTCGGGCCAGGTGAACTAGGACATACAGCAAATCTTTTAATTATAAACAATTCCTTTCAGCCTCTCAGTAGATTTACCACATTAGATTATAAAAATAGGGTTAAATACTGAGGGCTGAATTCATGTCTAAGGATCCACAGCCTGCTATACTAAGAAAGGCCACAGAAAAAGCAGATCTCAGCTCTTCAGCAGCACAGCCTATTTGGCGAGATGTTGGCTGGTCCATGGAAACTTTTCCCCCCTTGAGTGTCTGGTAGATGTATTGATCTACAGGGGTGAGAGAGCTCATGCTAATGAACTCTCCACTTCATGAGGATCTTTATGCCTAATTCATCAGGCACTTTAAAGTGTGATCAGCTCATCAACAGCCACACACTGAATTTTTTAGCTCAAGGCTGGCATATGCTTTCCCCCCCTGGATGGTTGTGGTTAAAGAAGCTTGAGTACATATTAATAAATGAAATGTAAAAAACACCTCAAACCTCTGGCTTCCTGCCTGCTAGACACTTCTTCCTCTATTGGTTTGGAGGACTCTCTGCCTTTGGTAGTTGAAAGGGACATTGCCATTTTGCTCCCCCTTCCGCCCCCAAATTGTCTTATTTAAAATAATTCAATTTTATGACAAAGCAGACTTCAAATAAATAGCATGTCCTGATGCATATTTTTATTAGAAGGGCTTTTCTGCTCCCCTGTTTATTCTTAGCCAAGTCTTTTCGGAGAACATGAGAACACCACCATGACACATGTTCTGTCCCACTTCCCCTCTCTTTTCTCTGGGCTAGGATCTGTTTGCTGCCTGTTAGCGTTCAGCTTCACTTGCAGGCTTGCTGCTGCCATTACTGCTCTTGCAGCACCTGGGGAAGGGTATGTTCCAGCAACAAACAGGAAACTGAGGACTGTATTAAGCAAAAAAAAGAAAAGAAAAAAGAGGTTTTTCCTTTTGTTCTCCTTGGTTATACTGATCCGAGGGCTTGCATGTGACAGTAGCAACTGTCAGCTTTTCAAATAGAGATATGATGACCAACCTTTTTGAGGCCTTTGTAACTTTAAATAGCAGACCAGCCTCATTCTGGTTAGCATTCCTGATGAGCAGACAATAAGTGTCAGCCATTGAAAAGGAGGGGTTAATGGATGTAACTGCAAAACCACCGTGAAATTAACCTGATCTGCATTCAAAATGTACATTTGTGAACTTAAATATAGGCTTCTAACAGACACAATGGGTGCTCCCACATTGGCGATGGGCCTTCTAGTCCCTCTATTGACATTTTCACTCTAAGGATACAATAAGCAGCTCTATATTTGTCTGGTGTTGTACCTGACAGTTTGCTATATGGGCTGAAGGATTAAATACTGTCTACTAGTCCTGGGTCCTCCACTAAAGAGATTCAATAACTTGTAAGGCTTTTGCAGAACACTTTTATCAAAAAATGAACAGAGCCCTGAATCAATCTTTTAAAATAGATTGTACAGCTCTATCTAGAAAATACATGATCTCATAGGACACTGGAAGCTGCATGTGCGCATTGCACTGACTAGGTCTTTGAGTCTCAAGTTTTCCTTGAAGTATCAGTACACATTAGGAGACTCATGTTTCATTTGGCTGGCATTGTGCCTTTTAAGCACTGACCAATACTGAAGGCAGTGCAGAGCCCCATTTTCCAAGTAGGAGCTCCAGGAGGCATTCTTCCTCAAGAAGCCTCAACAGCTCACAGAGCTCCTGGGAGTGCAAGTCTTCCACCATCTCTTAAGTGGCTGCAGCAGCTTGCACTATATATATATATGTGGTGATGCAGCTCTGATGGCCAGTGCGGGCTTTGGCATTCAGAGCCATTCCCTCCCACTTCTCCTTTTTCCCTTTTGGATGGCTATCACCACCTAAGGTGCTAATACTGTGTAGTCCTTGTGCTCAGCTGAACCCAAAGTTTGTGAATGGGTTCAGCCCCTGCATGGGCACACAAGCAGCATGGGAATGGCATCTTGCCTCCGAACCATGCACTCAGATAAATACTGGGCACAATCTGGCACTAATATCTATCTATCTGCACTAATATCTACCTATGATCCTTCATAAAACAGTAGATACATTGAGACTACACAATCCTTGATGATTATATAAATAATATTTATAATACTGTTCCTATTTTGAAACAGCGTCTCTTTCTTGGCATTTCATATTTTTGTGGTTTTTAAAAAATAATAATGAGCAGCTTATTACAATTTGTATGCACTTGGGGCCAGAGTCTCTTTTTATACCACTCTGGCAGTGTAAAAATTGAAGGCTCCTTTACATTGTTAAATAACTATAAATGGGACCTTAATGCAAATGAGGATCAAGCCTTCAATGATGAGGCCCAAATTTTCAAACTTAGCTGCCTAGAGGTAGGCATGTAAATTCAGAGATGCTCACTATGCATCTACAACTCACACTCAACTTCAGTGAGAGATGTGGGTACACGTGCATTGGGACTAGAGCTGCTTAGAACATTTTTGACGAAGTGGGTTTTTGTTGGGAAATCAGTTTTCTGGAAACTGAAACATTTTGTGGAGACATACAGATTAAGATGACTTTTTCAGTGGTATAGGATGGACTTTTTTGGTCAGTTCCAGACAAAATGCGAGGGAGAGAGACCCAAATAGATAATCTGACCTTTTCACTCTGAAAATGGACATTTCGCTAAAATTCCATTTCACAAAACTTTCAAAAGGCCTGGGTTTTTTGCCATTGTAGAACACACACACATTTCAGGACCTCATAAGTCTTGGCAAAATGGAATTGTTGGTCTCCATCCAGCAGCAGCTGGGACTTATATTTATATGGTAGCATGATCAAACAACTGCTGATCTATCAGCCTTTTAAACTCCAATATGTACAGTCTCGGGACTGCGGTTTTAAAAGCTGAAACCCCAATTGATTATATTTGTAAGTACAGTAATTTTTACTAGACATTTTAAGGAAGTGAATAGAGATACCCAACAAAAACAAAAGGAAAGTCCCACATTTATAATTTATATTACTAGATTTAGGTCTCACAAAGAGCCACAGGTTGTTTCAATACTATAGGGACTTCCTGTAATTTTGTCTGTAGCAGATCAAAGATCTACTAGTAACAGAATTATTTGTAAAAGTCCAGGGACAAATATTTCCATCTATCTGGTAGCATTTACATTTTACAAGATCGATTTCATGGAAAAGTCCAAGCAACAAAGAACTAAGCTATTGTGCCTATATCTAGAGGTCTGACCTAGACATGAATTGTTCCTGTTTTTTTATAGACCATCAATTGACAAATATTTAAAAGAGTTAGAAGTTCATATTACTCATTAGAATTTTTTTAAAAAGCATTTTGGAGTGAAAACCTATAATAAAACATCTGATATTTAACAAAGAAGCTGTATAGAAGTGCTAGTCCACATACATTTTTAAGAGTCTCTGCAGTTCCTATTTTGATTTTGAACATATTTACTAGAATAGAGATGCTCTAAGATGTAATGCTTCTTGTAAGGGGAGTTAGAATGGTACACAATAATTTTAGTGAGTTTCGTCTGTACACTTGGAGTAGCCACAACATTTATCAAAAGTTTTTGACTTTGTAAATTATGAAGGTTGAGTGGGCTTTCAGTGTGTGAGAGAGGGGGGCCACAATTGTCACCTTCAGATAACCAGAACCATCATGTATTATACAGGGTCGATAAGAATGGTAGGAATGAAGCAAAATGTGCTCTATTGTTTCACAAAGTTAGTAATACCTTAGCAGTTTTTATTGCGAAATACAATACACATACAAACCAGGTGTTTAGATATCAAGGTGATTAGCCAATATATGGCACACAGAGCTAGAGTCTCATCTGGTGTAATGAACGTAATTCTGTTAACTTCAAGGGAACTGCACTGATCTGCACCAGATGAGGATTTCCTCATATATAAAACTAATAAGCTATTTGTAAGGAATCATATATTCCTCCATTCAAAATACCCTAATTTATGTGGAAGCATCAAATGTAGCTGCCAGGCAATCAAACCAGTGTCATATATAAAGTAACAAAACATTCCTCGTGATTTCCTGTATTTAGGGACTGAGCCAAAGGTAATTGAAATCAATGAGTCTTTTCACTGCCTACTATAGGTTTTGGATCAGGCCCTTCCTTGCTGGGGAGGTGGGTCAGCGCCTTCTACAAACATCCCAGATTTTGATTTTATAGGTAGAGAAGTGTGGGTTTTTTTGTAAAGTCTTTCTTTTTTTAAAGCGGCTAATGAAACTCTGTAAAATAATTGGAACAATTTAGATTTCTTTTTTTAAAATTATCCTTCCAATTTTCTCCTCTATAATTTTCTTGTTTACACATCTAAACCGGAGTAAGAAATTCTCTCTTTACAAGTGAACATGATATCAAGCACCACAAATGTTCAGCTTAAACCTGTCAAGCCACACATAAAATATTGATACCTCACATTGGCAGGGTTAACACAGTGTTATTTTAATTGCAAACACACTGTGGGTGATTAGTCAAACTTGGTGTGTCTTGAATTCTAAGATAAAGATGCCTTCTGGCTGGACCTCCTATGCAATTAGCATTATGACCCTCTTGTGCCCGTCTCTGTTATTAATATGACTGGTCTAATAAGAGTATTAGATATCTTTCATTAACCTATTGTGAACCATGCTGGAAACCATCCTTGAATAATAGACTATGTTCCTTTATGAAGCCAGTTACTGGTGAGGAGAGTGAAAGGGATGAAGGAGATGTTTTCTTCTTTCATTGACTGTGAACTCACTGGTTTGGACTTAAATGCAACATACACTATGAAGTTATGAAAGAGCAAATAAAATAATAGAGCCTATCTTACCGGCATTAGTACTGGTTTATTAGTAATGGTGATCAGTTGTTCGTTATGCTGAATTTCCACACAGTTCAGAAGGTGAATGAACATGCTAGAATAGAAATGTTAACTGACCTCCTGCCCCTGGAAAATACAAGCTAATGCACATCTGGAAGGGCACTTTCACTTTCTGTTTATGAATTGCTCTTTTTTTCTTTTCTTTTTTTTCAAGCAAGCCGTTTCAGCAAGACTCCTTCACCTTTTACTTAACTGGCATTTCATTTCACTACTGATCACTGAGGATTTACAGAAAATAATTAGGATGAAGGAGAAAGTGGGGTGGGAGGAGTTAAACATTGAAAATGTGCTGCAAACTTAATTGGTCAGATTCTCAGCTGCTCAGAGGTACTCCACTAGTTTCAGTGGAGCCATGCTGATTTACACCAGCTGAGAATCTGGCCTTTAGAGAAATTACCCAGCTCCTCTAATGATCGTAGGTGAAATCCACAGCTGGTATGTATCGGAGTAGCTTCAATAACTTTCAATGACCCCATATTTTGGTCAGGTAATGCTTTGAATTTTGGGTTGTTAATAGGTCCATGTGTGAAGTCATTTTACTTTAAGTTATACTTATCAATTATACTGATGGGATGCAAAAAACATTCTTCCTGGAAATAATAACATATATTAACATTTGATAATCTCTGATTATATAAAGGCAGAAGACTATTTTTGTGTGTGCTTAAAACTTTAGTGGGGGTATTATTATGATGCAAGTTTCCTGAGTGTGTCAAAGCTTAAGCTGGCTGCCTGCTTCAGGAAGGACACACCACAACAATGACTTTTGGTTGATTCTTCGCTTTAGAATCAAGCTTGAAATTGCAAAGGAAATTAAATTAAGACCATTTTTAAAATAATGGTTCAAAATTCCTTGTGAAACATGCATATTTCACAAAAGAATAAGAACAGCTCAGCATGGTTGTTTTGTGTGACTAGGAAAAACGGCAAGGAGAAGTAGTTAAATAAGGAAATATCTAATGTGTTGGAAGTCAAATGGGCACTCTGTTTTCAAAGGAAACTTACAGAACCTATATAAGAAGGAATAGTTGTTAGATTTACTATAGTTAAATTATACAATGTACCTTATGCAACCTCTAGAGAGGTCAGCTAGTAATTATTTAAAACAACTGTTAATCATCTGCTAATACCCTGAAGGACATTTCAATTGTTAGAAATTCTAGGGATGTAAAGATTACCATTGAGCTGAATTATTAACAGGCTGTATCAAAGCATGAGCTTAAGTTGCTTTGGTCTTGTGTAAAAATTCCTCTGATCTTTGGCAATCATAATTTATTTACAGCTTCCATACGTTCTCCCCTTTGCAAAGAAACAGGGGATTCTTAACTCTGGCCAGGAGGCACTGAATTTTTATACTGTAGTACTGTCTCTTGGTTAGAAAGACAGGAAAGAACTGCTGGCTTGAAGGTTGAGCAGCCAGCTTTTCTGTGTGAAAGGCGGGTTATCTAAACATTTTCTTCCCCTGAGAGAGATATTCTTAATATTTATTCTAAAATACAAATATTAGGGCTCTTTGCTCCATGTGAATTATCCTGAGGTATAGCAAATAGAGTTCAGGTTAAAATAAAATCAGGGCATAGTAACAGCTGATGTTTACATTTATGTGAAGATTACAGAGGGAAAATGTTCCAGAATTAAATAAAAGTCCTCCTTTCAGCTGGATGAAGAACATTTTAGCATTTGGATTTGAACCTAAATTGGCTGTAACCACGTATTGTGGTTTACACAGAAAAGGTCTATGTTTAATGTGGATGTCTTCCCAAAAATTGGGATTGGTTCCATTTGCAGAAGGCAGATTAATACCAAATGTCCTGGTTTATAAATTGCACAGAAGAGGATTTTTTATTCAGCTTAGATCTATCAAGTCGTGCCTTGACAATCTTTAAAGATCAGGAAGAGAGAGGATCACACATTTATCCTGTGTTACTTGATTGTGTTCAAAAGGCCTTTTCAGTTAGACACATAATTATTTGAAACAATTGGTCAGGCACAGTGGAAAGTGAATAGTGAAATAAAGGCGGACATACTTAAGACATCTATCACCGTAGGTCATACTTAAAGTTGCAACATACTTTAAATGGGGCACGAGGATGCTTTACAAACACATTTAATTAGTTAAAAAGAAACAAAAGATGTATTTTGATGTAAAAATAATCAATTATATAGTCACTGAGAACTGATGTCCCTTTGTTGACAATCTGTTTAAATTCTCTCCACAAGTAGTGTATTTCAAATATATTTTACTGCCACAGCAAGATGCTGATCTCAGATCCGCACTGCAGGTCTTAACACTGATATTCTTAGTTTATGCTATTTATACATTAGGGACTAAAAGCATTGTTATTTTTCTTAATTTTATTACCCCCTAGTTGTGTGTTGTGCTCTCTTCTACACAACAAACGCAACTGGAAGGATCCGCATGTAGTGGGGCCCAACTGCCGGTGTTTATTTACAATACACAAGGCCTAACTACAGAACTGCTGCTCTGACAGGGTTCTGGTAGCTTCAGAAACGGAGAAGAGAGAGATGGGGCCACTGGTGGGCTCACAAACTATTTAAATGGATACTACCAAATTCTTGGACACTACTGTAGTCCTTGAAGATAGCATCAGATCATTTCTTTCTGACTCTCTGGCCAAAATGCTTATGATTGTTAGCTTGTACCTAGGCTTTCACTCCTCTCATTGGCTGATTTTCCACCCAGTTCCTACAACAGTAGATATATGGTAGGTACATGTGCCTCTATATACCCCTAGTGCAATGTCCCTGGCCAGCTAACTCCTGCTTCACCAAATTCTTTGAGTGGAAGTACAAAGAACCTGTGTGCACAAACTTATTCATATTCAACTCAATCTCTGTCTCAGACAACCTATCTGACAACAGGTCAGCAATGACTGACCTCTCTGGAGATCTGTCCACTCCACTTGACCAGCAACTCCTGCCGCATGAACATGGAAGGACACACATCGCAAATAGAGGTGGAGGGCACTGTAGTACTGGGAACACCTTAGAGCCCAGAATGAAGGCCATCATCTCCTGTGGATCCTTTGCCACCACCCAGGTTCACCTTCAGTACATTGTTCAAGGCACAGTAAAGCTGGCAACAGACATGCATGTAGCACGGTCCTCCTTAATGTGCACTTTACAGGCAGGTATTTCTGAAAGTGGCTAAGCAGTGGCCTAGCCTTGCTCTAATTGGAACCAATGGCAAAACTCCCATAGACGTCAATGGCAGCAGAGTCCGGACAACGCTGCACACATTTGAAAAATCTCACTGTGAGAGAGGTCCATTGGTGGTTCACTACTCTGTGTCAGCAAATCTTGTCAGGCCTGGTGTATTCGTTACACCTAATACACTGTTCTCATGATATAGACCCAAAAGGTGCCATGTAATATAGACTAACTCACTGATCAGTAATATTCTTGAAAGATGTATGTACAGGGTATGTGTAAAAAGAGTTATAAATATGTGCTAAAATTATGTTCTTAAAATGTGTTTGCCAGGCAATGCATAAGCCCAATCTGCCTTAGACAAAGGAATGTGTATTTGCTTGTCTGACCAGCCTGGTCATCAGGCAGAGACAACGAGGGAACATTTATATAAAAAGTAAACAAAGACATCTAACTAGCAAGTGGGGGAGGTAGCCTCTTAACTATAAAGACAAGGGAACCTCAAATGATAAGTAATTGAATCTATTGATTGTATACAATATTACTGTATTATAAAAGTGTATCAAGTACAGTCTTTTATGAAAGCCTGTTAGACATTGATGATTCATAGCACTGTGAAATGTATTTAACAACACTTTACAAGGAATTATAGATATTCACTCATATTATGCTTTAAAGTCAGTGACCAAACATAAGAAGAAACAGTTTTTTCCCGAGACATGAGGGAAGGCAGCTATCTACCTGTCTCCAGTGTAAATTAAGCAGTGTGAAATCAAAATAATGGAAGCCCCATTTATATCAGCAGAAGGCTTTCACCTCCTGAAAGCCTTCTGGCCTCTTGAAGCAGGGTTGATGAACTTTGGGAGGACAGTGTGGTGTCTTCAGGGACAATCCCATGGAAGACTGACTATCAGAATAAACACTGGACTCTCTATTCAAAAAGGAGATGGTGCAATATTTATTACTTACATTAAACCTTCTTTTCAGTGTATAATACCAGTGTCTGAGTCTTCTGATAGGGAAAATCTCTACACTTCAGGCCCCAACCTAAACCCTTAATAACCTTTAGAATTTTGGAGGCCTGTTTCTTTTGGCCTTGAGACCATCTCCCATAGTTATCGGTATCCAGGAAATTCATTGTTTGTCCATTTAACTAACTTAATATAGGGGTATAGAATGGCTTCCATATGAGGAGAGATTAATAAGACTGGGACTTTTCAACTTGGAAAAGAGGCGACTGAGTGGGGTTATGATAGAAGTCTATAAAATCATGAGTGGTATAGAGAAAGTAAATAAGGGCTACCAAATGAAATTAATAGGCAGCAGGTTTAAAACAAACACAAGAAAGTATTTTTTCATGCAACGCACGGTCAACCTCTGGAACCCTTTGCCAGAGGGTGTTGTGAAGGCCAGTACTATAACAGGGTTCAAAAGAGAGCTAGATAGATTCATGGAAGATAGCCATTGATGGACCTATTAGCCAGGATGGGCAGGAATGGTGTCCCCAGCCTCTATTTTCCAGAAGCTGGGATTGGGTGACAGAGCATGGATCACTTGATGATTAACTGTCTGTTCATTCCCTTTGGGGCACCTGCCATTGGCCACTGTCAGAGGACAGGATACTGGGATTGATGGACCTTTGGTCTGACCCATGTTCTTAAATGGGGGAAACCCAGAAAACAGTACATACCACTTTCAAAAAACCAATTCAATTCATAGAACCAAAGCAATATTATAAAACCTAGGTGAAAATTCATACATTGAATCCAAGCTTTTGATCATTCTGCAAACAGCCCTTGGGACTGGGCTTTACCAAAATAGCTCTACAGTAGTTTTGTGGGATGAAAACACCTCATTGTATTCATGATGACAAAGTAAATTATTCAATAAAGGAATTCAAATCTCAGTAACATATTTTTCAGCTACATTTATGCTGCAAGTTGAATGTACACATCTCCATCACCATAGTATAAGTATGACTTCTAATGAGTAAATAACCGAAATCACAATAGGATAACAATATTACTTTCTATAACTAGACTAATCTAGGTTTAATTTTAAAATTTCTCTCTCAGCGTCTCTGTTTTACTATTCCTTCCTCCTCATTCTCTTCTTTCATGTATTTAGCTCTGCCTCCTTTTCTATTAATCTCTCCTGTTCTTTGTTGTGTCCATGCAATAAGATGTAAAACAATTAACTTTGCTCTTCATGCTAAAAGTACTGAGATTTGTGGTCATTCCAATAGAGTACTTTGAGTTCCTTGCTGAGGCGCTGGGCTGCGGCATTCTGGCCTAACTGAAGTATTTTTAAGTTCCAGGTTTTCTTGATGAAGTATCTGGGGGTGTAGTAGTCAGCCTTGGAAGTCAAAAAGGTGTTGACCACCATAAGTAAGTTTATCACCGAATCAGGTAAGTCACAGCCTTCAAGCCAGTCCCAAGAGCACATAGGCGTTTTTTCACTAATGCAGCTATTTGAGTACTTGCCAGCAGCAAAGAATCCTAAAAAGATGCTAAGGATGTGGACCAATGTGCTGATATGGGTACAGACTCCCTAAATAGCCATGTGGTGCAGTTTTCTAGCTCTTCAAAGTGTTTACATCTTCCCACCATCACCACCCCAATCTTTTCAGATTACTCCACAACCAGCTCTCTTGTGCTCAGCCAGACATTGGAATAGTTTGGAGGTGGTGGTATTTGCATCAAAGTTAAAAATGCTGTAGAGTTGGGTATTGGCTGTGACCTGCCATAGTTCAGGCATTTGAGACTGTGGCCTCTCAGTTTCCTCCAGTAACGTCATATCAATGTTAAAGGATTTGGGAGAGAATCAAATCTTGTAGGATTCCAGAGGGGAGTGTTTGGAAGGTAGCGGAACAGTTACTTATTAGCACTCACCAATTTTCAAAGGTGAAATGAAAGAGTTGAATAATTTCAATGCCTTCTTATTGACCCCACCTTGGCCCAATGTCTCTGAGGGAGCACAGTAATATCTCAGAATGAGTAGCAAAAAATGGCACAAACACATGATATGTGTCTGGAATTTATCCTTTGTTCACAGACAGCAGATGGTTATCAAAAAGACACTACCAGTAAGCTAGCCTGAGAACCAGCATGGGGTATTCCAGGATACTATTGTCTGAAGTACAGCTGGTCAAAAATGTTTGTCAAGACTTTTTTTACCCAATGCAAAAGAAATATATTTTTGACAAAAACAAATGTTTGAAATGAAAATATGTTTTGGTTGATTTTTTTCATGAAAATTTTTGAAATAAAAGATTTCAAAAATTGACCACATTATCATTTCAGTGGTGCAGGAATCCTCTCTCCCTCTTTTTTCATTTTTTCCTGTAGGAAAATGTGAAGAAAAAATGTGGAGAAACATTTTGAAATGATCAAATCAAAACATGGCGATTGACCCAACCCCTCCCCACCTGCCAAAACAAAAAAACAACTTATCCATTTGCTGAAATTTTAAAGATTTCAACAGTTTGTCCTGATTTGGGGCAGGAAAAAAAATCAAAATTTCAAAAATTCTCATGGGATGGAAAAACTATTTTGTGCCCAGCTCTACTTGGTTTTTCAGTTGGCTATGCTCTAGGAATGATTTTGGAGACGTTCTATGGCCTGTGTTATACAGGAGGTCAGACTAGACTATCACAATGGTTCTTCTGGCCTTCGAATCTATGAATAAGTGTCTGGATACCAAGTGGTAGTTTGCAAGAGCTTCTGGGTCCATTAGTGGTTTATTAGGAATAGGTTGTGATTTAGGGTAGGCAGTAGGTCTTACACTTCAAAGAATGTGCTGATAATCTCTGTCAACAGAGGCCTTGAGGGATCCTGAGTATCTCTTAGCCAACCTCAGAGGGTTTCAGTCATACGTGATAACCATAATACATGGCAACTCTAGCATCTCGCTCTGTGAATGAGTCAAATTCTGGCAAAACTGGAGTGTGTCTGCCTACTGTATCTCGGAGTCAGTTTATGGTTGTTACTATCCAAAGAAAGCAAGCAATCTGCTCAAAGAAGTATATTGACAGTTCTGCACTTTATGCAGAACTAGCGTCTAGGATGCTGTGGAGGCAGTCTGAGTTGACACAGTGATTCATGGTCTGGAATGTACTCAAAGGTGAAATTTAGCTGCAGTGGCAAAAAAACACAACAACAAAACAAACCACCACCACCACCACAACAAAAACCCATTCTCTACCATTGCTATAGTGCAGGGTTTTAGTAATATTGTGTTGGATTTTGTCTGCATCAGATTATGTTTTCTGCCCATACCACTTGAGTTTCCTTTCTTAGCTTGTGCAGGTCATCGGAAAACTATGGTAAATGGTAAAGAGGATGGGGATTTTAAGATTTGCTTTTCTACAGTCTCTCTCTAGTTATTAGTCTGGCATTCTTGTCCTAAAGAATGGTTAGCCTTTTAATTTTGGGTGGTAGAGACACATGTGGCAGTTCACACTTCTCAGAGCTATTATTTCGGGCCTCCTACAGACTCAGGCCGATGCCACTGACTCAAGTAAATTTGGGTCATACTTTCAAAGCTTTCTTTGCAATTCTAATGGCTGGAAACGAGCTTTTAAACGTGAAGAAAGCTGAGATTCTGATGCAAGCAGATGACTCCGGGAACAGGGGCCCTAGGCACAAGACTATGCCTTACTCCTGTCGTGAATAAAGTAAGGCATGTTAACAGGAAATGCACACATGTTTCCTCCTGGAAGTTTTCGAACTTCTATAATGTCATTGTGTTACTGTAAAAAGCTGGGATCTTGTGATGATTCTTGAAGAAGCAGAAGCCACTAGAATTTTATTTTTAGGTTTAATTTCTGGTTAACAAGGGAGGAAACCTCTCATGGAAGTCACCCATTGGGACTCAAAAGCGTCTCCTGTGCTCTACTGCATTACTTCCTGGGGATTCCTTACGGGCAGAAATGCCTTCAGAACTATGAATAGAATCTCGCTTACTATAAAGACAATAAAACAGAGTTTTGATTTTTAAGTTAGAGCATTTGTTCTCTCAGCATCTAACTTAAAGACACATTTGGAACAAACAGAAGGGGGACTTCTCGCTATAAATACATAATGTGAACATATTTATAGAATATCAGGGTTGGAAGGGACCTTAGGAGGTCATCTAGTTCAACCCCATGCTCAAAGCAGGACCAATCCCCAATTTTTGCCACAGATCCCTAAATGGCCCCCTCAAGGATTGAACTCACAACCCTGGGTTTAGCAGGCCAATGCTCAAACCACTGAGCTATCCCTCCCTATTAAATCTGAACGTTATAGTGTTCATTCTTCCCCTTGAAGAAAGTGCTGTTGTACAGTGAAAATTAGAGATGGTGAAAAACCTGTTGTTGTTGTTGGAGTTTCCCATATTGGTCGATGTGCGAGAGATAGATTGTTTTGGTGTGTCTTCTTGTGTGAATGTAAGCCAGTGGACGATCCGCAGATACATCCACACATCAGACAGACATGGCCGCATGGTTTTGCCACAGCCTGCTTTCTTCACTCACACTTCTCTTTGGCTTTTCCTGTTCTGCTATTCTCGATGCCTTTAAGGGAAGACCAACATGTCTGCTGCCATTCTGATCCATTGGCGGCAGCAACAGCTTTCAATGTGTTCAGATCAATTTAACCAGTTTTTAGGTGAGATTTGAGAGTTTCCTTATATTGTTGTCATTGGTGTCCCAGCGTACATGCTCCTGTTTTCAACTGTCTATAAAAATATGGCTTTGGGGAGTCATGTTTCATCCATATAGACAAGGTGAGCAGCCCAGCAAAGTTGCTCCTTTATGTTTAGGGATTCAATGCTAGTCATGCAACACCAGTCCAGGTCTTCAATATTTGGTATCCTGTCCAAACACTTGATGTTACAGATGAGTTGCAGATAGTGCATGTGAAGATGTTCTAGTTGCTTCAAGTGTCTGCTATACTGCCCATGTTCGAGAGCCAGACAGAAGGGTGCTTAACACAATTTCATAATAGATACTAAGCTGGGTATGAGGTCGAATGCCTCTCCCATTCACAGGTGACGACAAAGGCAGAAGTGGCTTTAGAAATACGCTGTGTGATTTCATCAATGATTGCGGCATTATTCGATAAAGTGCTGCTAAAATAGCTAAAATTTTCTACTGGATTATTTCATAATTTCAGGGGTAGAATACATTTTTCCTGGTGCAGGCTGGTAAAGTACTTTGTTTTTGGTGAAAAATCCACTGACAAGTAGATATCTTAGCATCATTTCCCTGCTAGGGATTTAGCAGGATAATAATAAAATCTGAATTGGAAACTGGAATTTGACAGATGATTCACCATCTGAAAGTAGCGCCCAAACTGCGAATGTTTTACTAATGCATGTTATTCTATTGCCTGCAGTAGACTGTATGGAAAGTAAAATGAGATGTAACTTTGAACCCCATTACATGTAGATAAAACTAGGTAAATAGTCATTGGCTCACCCAGTTTAATATTTAAATCAATGTAATTTATGTAAATATTTTGCCATTCATATTTGCAAGCGTGTGTGTCAAAGCTGCTAGTATATTTAAATAATTGTCACAAATTCCGGAATTAAGACTTGGTAAGCTGTTACAACACATACTAGAGTGGCAACAGTGCCCTCAGTGAGAATATAAACCTTGACTGTCCAATATAAATTGTAAATGTGATAGAAGAGTGACAAATTTAAGCTTGTGCCTGAAAGACATATGCCAAAGCATCCATTCAAGCTGAAAAACAAAGAAACAGGCCAAGACGAGAGGAAAATAAACGTGTTTCACCAGTTCCTCAGAGACTGTAAATCAGTGTAGCTCCACTGGAATAAAGGGAAGATCTGACTTTCTTAGTAGCACTGGGTGAATAATTTGTAAGTAATTATTTATTTGCTTAGTTTCCCCTCTTTTTCTGTTCATGAATTAGGCGATCAGATTGTCTTAATTTATGTGTTATTCAAACTTATTTTATGGTACAGCTTGTAAAAAAAAGGAGTAAGTTTCACAGAAAGTTTCCATTTCAATAAATGTTTTATTAATTTTTCCATTTTTGATTAACAATATAGAAACATCTTTCTACATTTTTTTAGTTGGAAAAAAAACTTCTTTGCGACTTCCTTCCGCCCTTTTCTTCCCCAAATGAAAAAAGAACAAGGAAAGTAAAAACATGCAAGAAAGTGAAAGGAAGTAGGATTTTTCCAACCAAACTGAAAAAATTACATTTTTTGTTCTTTTTGGAAAAACAAAAAAACATTGATAAACAAAATTCTTCTACAAATTTCCATTTTGTTAAAAAGCCATTTTTCATCAAAGAAATGTTGAACAGTTCTACTTAACAGTAATCTTATTTGCTAGAATATGGAGAAAGCAAACACAGAGGAGGCAATGACCGACAAAAATGTGAATGTCTATTT
Source organism: Chelydra serpentina (assembly GCA_037349315.1). Classification (NCBI taxonomy): domain Eukaryota; kingdom Metazoa; phylum Chordata; order Testudines; family Chelydridae; genus Chelydra; species Chelydra serpentina. The sequence goes on from JBAIAC010000048.1 coordinate 28,931,443, forward strand.
GTTAATTTTCTTTTGTAATATTTGCTTATTACATGGAATATTTTTGGCCACTATGATTAGTTTTCTTTCACATGCCAGGTTACTGAGTTGTCATGGAGTAGGCTGGTTGGCTCTTTTTGACCGGCTTTTAATTTTTTGCACTGCAATTTTTATTGTACAGTGCTTAATTGCTTTGTGATGAGGGTACTCTATAAATGGTTCCTATCAGAACCATATTTTAAAAACTTATGGGGATATGCGTCCGAAGGGCATGGTAGCAAAAGGAATACAGAAATAGAGCACCAGAGGTTGATCTCCATATAATCTAAAGGCATCCTGCAGCCTGAGACTTACCATAAAAGTAAGTCTTAGGCCTGATCTACTCTAGGCCTAAGATTTCAGTATAGCTACATCTCTCAGGGGTGTGAAAAAAATCACACAAACTATACTGACCTAACCACCGGAGTAGACAACACTAGGTTGATGGATGAAACTAATATAGTTGCCACCTCTTGGAAAGGTGGATTACTTATGCCAATGGGAGAAGCTTCCCATAGGCATAGGTAGTGTCTTCACTGAAGTGGTGCAGCTACGCCACTGTAGTATTTTAAGTGTAGACATACCCTTATTCACTGATGCTAGTTTATTTCCCTGCCCTCTAGGGAATCAGGTGCCTGCTGCCAATTAAACTTTTCTTAACATTTCCTCGTGAAGCTCCTGCTAATCTACCAGTTCTCATTAGTGAACAAGGACAAGTGCAGAGTCAACAAGGACAAGTGCAGAGTCCTGCACTTAGGACGGAAGAATCCCATGCACTGCTACAGACTAGGGACCGAATGGCTGGGCAGCAGTTCTGCAGAAAAGGACCTAGGGGTTACAGTGGACGAAAAGCTGAATATGAGTCAACAGTGTGCCTTTGTTGCCAAGAAGGCTAACGGCATTTTGGGCTGTATAAGTAGGGGCATTTCCAGCAGATCGAGGGACGTGATTATTCCCCTCTATTCGGCACTGGTGAGGCCTCATTTGGAGTACTGTGTCCAGTTTTGGGCCCCACACTACAAAAAGGATGTGGATAAATTGGAAAGAGTCCAACGGAGGGCAACAAAAATGATTAGGGGGCTGGAGCACATGACTTATGAGGAGAGGCTGAGGGAACTGGGATTGTTTAGCCTGCAGAAGAGAAGAGTGAGGGGGGATTTGATAGCTGCTTTCAACTACCTAAAAGGGGGTTCCAAAGAGGATGGATCTAGACTGTTCTCAGTGGTAGAAGATGACAGAACAAGGAGTAATGGTCTCAAGTTGCAGAGGGGGAGGTTTAGGTTGGATATTAGGAAAAACTTTTTCACTAGTAGGGTGGTGAAGCACTGGAATGGGTTACCTAGGGAGGTGGTGGAATCTCCTTCCTTAGAGGTTTTTAAGGTCAGGCTTGACAAAGCCCTGGCTGGGATGATCTAGTTGGGGTTGTTCCTGCTTTGAGCAGGGGGTTGGACTAGATGACCTCCTGAGGTCCCTTCCAACCCTGAGATTCTATGATTCTATGAACTATAGAGATGTTTCTGATGAGGAGAGGAGGGAAGGAGGTAGCTTCTTCTCTACTAGATAGCATGTAGGATCCAGTCACGACATCACAGAGATACTGAAAAATCACAACCACTATACAATACCTGGCATACCCTTGTGAATAGATCTAGCAAAGGGCAGAAGGGAAGAATCCACAGGAATCCACAGGCAATAGAACATCACTATTAGGTAGCATATTTCATCACCTACCAATATGTAGTAGGAGCCCATCATTTTAAACATATGTTCATAATACAATTTGCTTTTAGGTAAGTAAAAAGACAAATACATTTTTGGTGTGAAGGTTACTTGGAAAGGACTATTCACTTACAATAATTAGCTTGACTAGTGAGATTTTAATCATTTCATTTCTAACATAAATATTTGGCTAATAGATATGAAAGGTATTTATTTTCTCTACAGTTGGCTTTCCTTCCCAGGATTAGTATAACATGACAGATGGTTGATGTCATCTTTGCTTGGAAGAACTCAGCTGGCAATAATAGCATGATACATTTCTGGGGATTTGCAGTACTGTATGTCACGAAGCAGTTTTCAACCAAAAAAAGCCCAAAAGGGAATTCCCCAAAGTAAATATCTGTCTATGATAGCCTACCGTGTCTTGTCGATGCATCACAAACAGAAGCAAGCATAGAGTCTATATAAAACTCCATAAATATTTACAACAGTGTTGAAAATACATTGAAATGCTACAGGTTGCAAATGGTATGGGCCCCCTTGGCTCTGCATCTTTAATTTTGCCGTCATGTGAGAATAACAAAAACGGTGTGTACCAAAATCTGTTATGTACATATCTGAAGATGAGTGATTTTTGTTATATTTGACATTTGTGTATACTAGAGTGAAAGCATTGACGCTATTAAAATGTAGATATCCTGGTTGATTATTTTAGATTTTGCTCATGAGTATTGTAAACACTGGAATAATATCAGGGTCTGTGGGATATAGTTAATGAGTGTATTCCATGTTGCCACTGATTAGTTATGGGCGGAGTTTACAATAGCAGGAGGGTCGGATTCAAACCTTAAAATCAGTAGATTTTAGTTTTGTTTTTAATACTCTCCACTTGGCTATCTATCCATTCCATCCAAGGAATCTCTAAAGCTTCTGTCACCTAAGCGCAGACCAAAATTTTGATAAAGTCCACAGAAAAGATATTATTTCTTTCTCTTTCTTCATATGCAGTGGTTTGTGAATTTAAGTGTGTTTTATAGATGGATAGATGCACTCTCTCTCTCTCTCTCTCTCTCAGAGTGCCACCACACGTGTTTTACAGTAATTATTGTTGGGAGGAAGGTTTTCTCAAAATGGCCTATACAATATTTAGGTGAAATCCTGGGCCCATTCAACCAATTCACAACTCCCATTGACTTAAAAGGAGCCAGGATTTCAAGTATGGGCTAAGTCTTACCTCTTCCAGAAAGGAGTTCCACAGCTGGAGTCTAACCACTGAGAATACACGACCCTCAGTGAACGATACACTCATGAAGTATTATGACGCCCATTGTAAAAACATGGTTGGAACACAAGAAGTTTAAGTGACTGGCCTAAGGTAACGTAGCAAGTCAGTGGCAGAGCCAGATTTAAAATTCTGGAATCTAGACGTTAGAGAAGGATTCCTTGAGACTGATCTGACTTACATTGGTTTAAACTGGCAGTAACTTCACTGATGCCAGTGTAATTATGCTAGGGCAAAATCGATATAAGTATTGAATCAGACCCAGTGCTTCCTAGTAGAATGGTAGCACTCATGGTTTAGTTTTGAATTTCCCCAACATCTGCCATAAGAGAGTCACGTGTGGCTGCTTCCAAAGAGGCAATGGAAAATAAAGGCCTGATTTTACTCTCACTTACACCAGTTAAGCAGCGCTCTTAGGCACATGCGTAAATCCATCTCTGTTCAGCAACTACTTAGACATGTATTGAACTGGGGTATAAGGAATAACTCTATTGACACTAGTGGAGCTCTAACTGTTCTTAAACTAATGTAAGCGAGAGAACAAACAGGCCATTTGTTTAAAACAAAACAACACCAATATTTTCTGATGAGGATTTCCCAGCACTTCATCACCCATCAAAACAGTATGAAAAGCTAAAGAAGAAATATTGAAAAGATGCCTCTAAAAATAAAAACCTTCTAGAGTATCATCTTGATAAAATAAGATTATAATTGTTTTTTAAATCTTTATCTCATGGCATTTAAAAATTTTCAAAATATATGTTTTGTAGCAAAGGATCTTAAATTACAGTGATGAATATGGCATGCACAAAACAAGAGAGATTAATGCCTAAAGACAAATGTCTTTGCCTGTCATATTAAGCTCTCTTTATATACCTGAGAAACGCACAAATAAAATATGACCATGACATTTATAAGACAATGTTTTTATTCCTTTTCCATTTTTTATTAGGGAATAAAATTAAATGGCTACATGTACCATCATTAAGAAAAGTTTCATCTTGATCCATCATCTGAAAAACATTATAGCCAATGAATGATAATTGACCCTTGATACCTATTAGTTCCAACGTAGGCTTTGCCCATTACACCAGCAAATTTGAAACAGGTCAGCCTTATAACGCGTAGCATAAAGCTGTCAGGTTCAAATGTAGCTACATTCATGGTGCCCTGAAGACACTGTCATGCACAGCAATATAGAAAGCAGTAAGCTGATCGAAAAAACATTAAAAATCCTTTAGTGGCACTGTGTGTTTCTTCCCTAAATATGATTAAATAATCATAATTCCTCCTCTAAGGGCTAATCTGCGTTATTTTCCAGATTTTCACCTTGGGGACATATTGTCCCTTGTCACTGAAACCTCAGGGACAGAAGGGTACGCCACAGGGTAGCACAGCAGGAAGCTGAGATACTGATGAAACAGTGTTCAGTTAATGAAGGCATGGCCCATGGCCTCTGCTGGTATGCCATATGTTTGAAGAAATGCTAATGACTACAATTCAAATACCTTTTTCATCTTAACTATATGTAAATGTGTTTATAAATGCTCTCTTATAAATATACTATCACATTTTAAAAAGCTAAGTGCTAATGTTGCTTTCAACATCTATAATACACAATAATTAAAACTTTAGCAATTCTGCTTAATTATACCTTATGGGAAACTGTACAGTAATTTATAGAAATTAAGCAGAAAAACAAAGATCAACAGAAATAAAGCAGCAGTGGAAGAACTGAATAATAAGTCACTTAGATCATTAATTTACAAAAACAAAATCATTGTAGAAGGAAGACTTATGGGGCCCAATTCTCAAACAGCTGAGATCTGCAAGGGAAAGATCACTTTAGAGAACTCCTTTATAAACTCCTCTAGCAGCTTGAACTGTGTCAATTATTATAGTTCCCAGTTCAGCCATGTGACTTTTCTGAATTGCCAGACAAAAAAGTGTGTGTACACACACACACACAAAACTTCTATCGCTGAAAGTCAAACAACAAAACAACAGATTTAAAGTTGAAAACTTTGAGGATTTTAATTCCAGCATGGAACGTCTTTTTCTCTTCCCCTATTTATTTATTTAGTTTTAACACTAACACTGCAGGTGATCATTTGCCACAAATGCTACTTTGCAGTGAATCATCTCCTACATAATTGGCCAGAACATCATCTCCATTGCAGCAGCACAAGTGTTGTTCAGGAGTAGCAGCTGGTGACCGGTTTGGAATACCTGGCACACTATTATTTTGTTGCTGCGAGACAAGGCAGCCTGTAGCAGTCATAACTATCCCAAAAGCCCACTCAAGCTGTAATTTAATGTATAGTAGTGCAAGGTCTTTGAGTTTTAAAATTTTATACATTATGTCTTTAAGCGGCTGAAAGCGCTGGCTCACACAAAAATGCTGCTTACTAATGCTTACCTTATAACTAACTGAATATTAGACAGAGAAGGACCAACTATATTAAAACACACTTTACACTGCCAGCATGGTGTAATGGGGCCTCCATGTAAATGAAAATCTGGCCCACAGAATGTTTATTATGGGCCAGATTCTCTGCCATGTAAAATGTATAATGGGAGCAGCAAAGGTTAGGGGTTTATTCCAAGAGTGGGTGGGTGAGATTCTGTGGCCTGCATTGTGCAGGAGGTCAGACTAGATGATCATAATGGTCCCATCTGACCGTTAAAGTCTATGAGTCACGTAGCAACTCTGAGGCAGAACAGGGAATTGAACCCAAGTCTCCGTCAGTGTCCTAACCACTGGACAAGCCAATTTTTCCTTAACAGAAGATTCAGCTCCAGAGCTGTCAATTCAGCACCTTTAACAAGCAGTGAACCCCCCTCTCACACACTTTTTAAGTCAAAGAGGTAAGTTATTACTGGCAAATTTCCTTGCCGCCCTATCCCTTCCCATCTATCTATCTTTTCCAATTATTGCTGTGTTCAGACTGAATTCTAGAGCAACCAAGATTATGCAAGAAAGATGCAGCTGTAAAAACCATGATATATGTCTTGGACTCCCTTTCTCTTTTTTAACTGCTTGTCAATTAAGTACAACTTTTCTTCTTGAGCATTCTATTTTTTTTATACACAGGAGGGGACTGAAAAAACTGCACACCAGTATTAAAATTATGGGGGAAAACAACATTCCATACAATGAAAATCTAATCAAAGAGCAACCCAACTGCTGTGCATGGAAAAACAGTGGGCCATATTAGGCCACTGAGAATTAAACAGACCTGAGTTCACAATATGGCTCAAAACAAGGTATATTTTTTTTTAAAAACAGAGTATGTATAGATTAATAGATTCCAAGGCCAGAAGGTGATATTGTGGTCATCTAGTCTGATGTCCTGTATAACCCAGGCCCTAGAACTTCCCCAAAATAATTCCTGTCTTACCTATAGCATATCTTTTAGAAAAACATCCAATCTTGATTTAAAAATTGCCAGTGATAGATAATCTTTGTTCCTATTATTGACTACCCTTAGGGTAGTCTTAGGGTTTTTTGCATTTTAAACCTTGCTTATTTATTTAATTTGGAGGGAGAGGGAGAGCGCATCTCCCTGTATGAAACAGGTAACAAACATCACAAAGCTCTTTATCTGAAACAGTGTATTACACTATCATTGATGATGATTATGATAGCTAGTGGTCAGCAAGACAGCTTAACTACAGTCACACACAGAATGCCCTTCAAAAATCTTCAGCAGGGACTTTGGATAGATCACAAGTCAGACCAGACTGCACAAGATCCATTTAAATTTAAATCAATGGAGATATGCCAATCTCCTAGAACTGGAATGACCTTGAAAGGTCATCAAGTCCAGTCCCCTGCTTTCACTAGCAGGACCAAGTACTGTGCCCTGACAGAATTTTTTGCCCAGATTCCTAAATGGCCCCCTCAAGAATTGAACTCACAACCCTGGGTTTAGCAGGCCAATGCTCAAACCACTGAGCTATCCCTCACCCCATTTACAACAGAGGTTATATTTTGAAGGGAAACTAGTGTACAGAGGAAATAGCAAACAAAATAAAATAATATTAAAATAATGATAATGATAATAATAATAGTAGTAACACTTCAATCTGACCAGAAACAGAAAGCACAAAGATCATGCCTGGATTTCCCAAAGACTCACAAATCCAGACACTAACGCAGTGGGGTATTTCTTTTCTTTTTTTAAATGTGCCTCCTTTTGGCTGCTGATTATCCTTTCTACAGACTGATTATTCCATTGTGATGCTTTTCGTCTGCCCACTTACATCACATCAACATGATATATAAACTCTAAAGAGTCTGTGAGAGTTGACTCCAGTGACAGAAGCCCAGTGTTAACTGGACACCTATTATATACAGTAGAGGAACAGCTAGAAGTGACAAGAACATTAGACGAAAACGGAAAGAGAAAATTGTGAGACAAAGAGGAACTGAATAACAAGCAATAAATAAATGTGCTATCTGCTTGGAGCTGCCTGTTAAGTAGCATTATGTTTGCGAGACTGTACCAGGCAAAGACAATAATGGGCATGATAAGGCACAGATAGCTATTTGATTTTTTTTTAAACGTAGGAGTCACTTGAGCTCTGCTTTAAAGGCACTTCCTTGCCACCATTCCTTGGAGTCACAGAACATACAGTGCTTACCATTGCCGAGCCATAGTTCATTTCACTAGAGGTACACAGTGAGCTAATTATCTCCTGAGAACTTGCTATAATTTTAAGGGCTATGCACAAGATGTTAACTAATCACACAGCTCCCAGATATTTGTAACATGCAGTGTGACTGTGAGGTTGCATTTAAATGAGAGACAGGCATGACTACTGATGTGTTGTTTGTTAGTGCTGCACAGCAAGCAAAATGTTACATTACACAGTGCCAAATTCACAATACTTGATAGTTTATGCTTCAGAGATAAAAGAAAGCATACAACACTTAATCAGTGTTCAGTGTTCCATGGGCTATATTAAATAATAATAATAAACTAAGTAGTCCTGGGGAGGAGGGGGGAAAGACTGCAAACTTAATTACAAATTGCAAATATGATGCAAATCAATGCAAACCAGAGAGGCTACATATGCATGTTTTTGTACAAAATATGGGCCTGATTCAGAAAACCCTTACGAGTATTGAGAATCTGCTGGTTCAGACCCTAGAAAGTACAGTATAATAGCTCTACACTTTAAAAACTTGCAACAGACCAGATATTACATGGGGAACTCAAGCTCACGGGTCTTTTTCATTATTTTAGAATTTGACTTTTTTTTTTTCATTGGCAAAGTGACAGGACACATTTTCAGACAGCTCAGAATTGGCACATTTTTATTACAGAATTCTCCTTGCACACTGATATTCTCCAGTTAAATCAAGACTGCTGCTGACAAGTAACTTAGGATTTTCCACCTTTTTCAGAAATAGAACTACACAAAGGGAATATGCAAGTCTTGATTTGTAAGCAACGGCAATGGTATATTTTGTAACTATCAACAGCACTGAGTGATTTATTTTCAGTCAGGTGTAATTAAAAGCAGCCAGTCACATTTAAATTTTTTTTGTAACAATTCTCCACATTGTTTTCAAATTGTAATCCAATGCAACCATGCAGATGTCAATAAAGTTTTGTCTTTATAGTATGCTTCCGTATGAAGTTAAGGTAAGATAACCATGGAGAATTAGAAGCGACAAAGAGTCCTGTGGCGCCTTATAGACTAACAGATGTATTGGAGCATAAGCTTTCGTGGGTGAATACCCACTTCGTTGGATGCATGCAGTATTTCCACTGTATGCATCCGACAAAGTGGGTATTCACCCATGAAAGCTTATGCTCCAATACGTCTGTTTGTCCTGTGGCACCTTATAGACTCTTTGTCGCTTCTACAGATCCAGACTAACACAGCTACCCCTCTGATACATGGAGAATTAGACAAGGAAAATGTTTAAACACTATGCTTACAGTAGTTTAGGGTAACATTAATTATACCTAATTTGGACAAGATTATGGAAGTATCAGACAATGCATAACATAAATACAACTTTACTCTTTTGATATACAAAAAAAAGGCTACAATCCTTCTCTATTTTGCAACTTTGACATTTTCCCCATTTAACTCTATGTTATAACTCTGTAGGTATTTCAATAGGTCCATCTTTCTAAACATATAGGAGTAACTCTACCAGACTAAATTACAGCTCAGACAATTCATACTACTCTACTTTCACAAATCACATTATTACATGGAATCATTCTATTTAATGTCATTTTTTTAGGTAACTATTACAACTAAATTTTATGACACCTTTTGCAATATTGTTCAAGTACTTCAAAGATGATCATAACAAGAGGTAGAATAGCCTAAACTAATATTACCACTAGAAACATAGTACTTGCTATGCTAGATCAGCCCATCGGTCCAATATTTTTCAGCTACCAGTGACCAATACCTGATATAGATGATCTACCCCCATCCCATATAGCGCTCCTTGTCAATTCTGCAGTGCTTTTTATCAGAGTAAGAATTCCTTCCTGACTCTCAAAGGCAATCAGTAAAGCTGCTCAGGAAATTATTTTTTTCTCCATGAAAAGTTTTGATGCAATTTTTTTTCAGTCAAAAGTTTCTTTAACCTTCTTGGGGATTTTGTCGAAAACAATTGCAAAAAAGTGAAAATGGTCAGTTTTCAGGTTTTTAGTATAAAACCAAAAACTTTCAGACAAAAACAATTTTTTTCACAAAAACTTCAGTTTTGCTCAAAAGGCATTTTCCACAGAAATTGTTTCAATTGAATTTTTTTTATCAGCTCCATCAATCAGTTTAGCCCCTGAAAAATCAGATTTAATCAGCCTTCTTTTAGCTCGCTCTAAGGGTATGTCTACACTACGAGACTAGTTCGATTTTTCTTAAACCGAACTTGTGAAACCGATATTGCAAGGTCGATCGTGCGAATCCACAGCAAGGACCTTAATTCGAATTTGTGAGTCCACAGTAACGGGGCAAGCGTCGACATTGCAAGCGGTGCACTGTGGGTAGCTATCCCACAGTTCCCGCAGTCCCCGCTGCCCACTGGAATTCTGGGTGTAGCCCCCAGGGCCTTCTGGGGCCAAAAATGTGTCGAGGGTGGTTATTGGTAAATGTCGCAATTAATTCGCGCCCTTTTCCGGTGATTGACAGCTCGGACGCCACAGGACAGCGAGCATGGAGCCCTCCGCGATTATCGCTGCTGTTCTGTCCGTTGTCAACACCTCGCGCCTTATCGTGCACCTTTTCCAGAATCAGATGCAGAGAAATCGGGTGAGGAGGCAACGGAAGCTCCGGGAGCACATGAACTCTGAGAGGGGCACAGACCTCTCGCAAAGCACGGGACCCCGGCCCATAGAAATCATGGTGGCAATGGGGCACGTTGATCCTGTGGAACGGCGATTCTGGGCAAGGGAAACAAGCACTGACTGGTGGGACCGCATAGTGCTGCAGGTTTGGGATGAATCCCAGTGGCTGCGAAACTTTCGGATGCGTAAGGGCACTTTCCTGGAACTTTGTGAGTTGCTGTCCCCTGCCCTGAAGCACCAGGACACCCGGATGCGAGCAGCCCTGACTATCCAGAAGCGAGTGGCCATAGCCCTGTGGAAGCTTGCAACTCCTGACAGCTACCGGTCAGTCGCGAACCAATTTGGAGTGGGCAAGTCTACCGTGGGGGTTGCTGTGATGCAGGTAGCCCATGCAATCGTTGACCTGCTGCTCTCAAAGGTAGTGACCCTTGGAGACGTGCAGGTGATCATAGATGGCTTTTCCGCTATGGGATTCCCAAATTGCGGCGGGGCTATTGATGGGACACACATCCCTATCCTCGGACCGGACCACCAGGGCAGCCAGTACATTAACCGAAAGGGGTATTTTTCTATGGTGCTGCAAGCACTAGTTGACCACAAAGGATGTTTTAGCAACATCAATGTCGGATGGCCGGGCAAGGTTCATGATGCTCGTGTTTTCAAAAACTCTGGTCTGTTTAGACGGCTGCAACAGGGTGTTTATTTCCCGGACCGCAAAATAACTGTTGGGGATGTGGAGGTGCCTATAGTGATCCTAGGGGACCCTGCCTACCCGCTAATGCCCTGGCTCATGAAGCCATACACGGGAGCCCTGGACACTGAAAAGGAGCTCTTCAACTACCGGCTGAGCAAGTGCAGAATGGTGGTGGAGTGTGCCTTTGGCCGTCTCAAAGGGAGATGGCGAAGCTTACTTACTTGCTCGGATCTCAGCCAAACAAATATCCCCATTGTGATTGCAGCGTGCTGTGTGCTTCACAATCTCTGTGAGAGCAAGGGGGAGATGCTTATGGCGGGGTGGGAGGTTGAGGCAAATCGCCTGGTAGCTGATTACGCACAGCCGGACACCAGGGCGATTAGAAGATCACAGTGGGACGCGCTGCGCATCCGGGAAGCTTTGAAAGCTAGCTTTCAGAGCGAGCGGGGTAACCAGTGACTGTGACGCTAGCTTAAACAGAAGCTGAAACTGCCCCCGTTTCTTTTCCCAGTTTAGGTTGCCTATCCTCTCCAATTACCAACCCCCTTCCCCCCCTTCATTCAACGCTTTAAAAGTACAATAAAGGAAACATTGTTTATTTAAACCGTCTCCATTACTGGTTTCTCGGTTAAGGTTTTAACCTGGGACGCATACCGCTGTTGGGGAGCGGGTGGAGTGTTGGAAAGTACGCTTCCAAGCTTGGGGAATGACATGCTCCTGCTCCCAGAGCAGTCCGAAGTGCTGGACAGCTTGTTTCAAGGGAGCCATCAACCCCTCCTATTCCCAACTGTCTGTGGTGGGGCCTGTGTGACTTTTTGGCCGTGGATTGCGGCCACACATCCCCTGCTGCATGGATCTGTCATGCAGGCTATCGCTGGCCACAAAAGATCAGCAGCCACCCTCCCCCACCAGAAAGTTAACCCCCCCCCATAGAGAACATCAAAACCCCCTCCCAGAATGACAAGTGTGCCTAGTGCATGCAATGTGAGTGTGACTTTCTGTTGATCCTTTCCCCCTGTCTGTACCCTGGTTCAGGCGCCTGTCGTCTCTAATTACAAACCCCCTTACCCACTCCCCCAAAACCAAACCGTCCTTTGAAAGAAAGTCAAGGAAACAGCACTGTACAAAGCAAATATTTTTATTAAGGTGAGCATAGTTTTGAGATGAAACCTGGGCAGGGAAGTGTTGTGGGGTGCGGTTGGAGGGAGGGAAAGGACCCATCTAAAGTTTTGGAAATGAGAGCCTTCTGCTACTGGAGCAGTCTGCAGGGATGGAGTGATTATTTCCACGGCCCCTGCCTCCCCTCGTCCTAGTGACTTTGGGTGAGTAGATGATTGGACTTTGTGGCGGGGGAGGGCGGTTGGAAATTACATAGAGAGGGGCTCTTTCCTCCTGTCTCCTGTCCTGGAGAACGTCTACCAGGCGCCTGAGCGTGTCCGTTTGCTCCCTCATTAGTCCCAGCAGCGTTTGAGTCACCTGCTGGTCTTCCTGCCGCCACCTGTCCTCGCGAGCTTCAGCCCTCTGCTCCCGTTCTCTGGCTGCTCGCTCGGACCTTGAGACGTCCTCTCTCCGCTGTGCCGCCTCCCTTCGGGAACAGACCATCAATTCGGAGAACATGTCGTCCCGGGTTCTCTTTTTGCGCCGCCTGATCAGTGCTAGCCTCTGGGAGGGTGATCCACGGGCAGGGCGGGAGACACTCGCAGCTGTGGGATGAGAGAAAGGGAGTGAATTCCTAAGAAAGATACTTTTTCCAGAACAATGCATATACTCTTTCCCTGTGAATAGGACCAAGCACAGTACCTATCACATGTCCACTTACTACAAGGTCAAATATTATGTCTTTATCCTGAGTGTCTGGGGTCCTGGTGTACAGATCCCAGAAGCCTTGCAGAACACTGAAAATCTGCTCTCTGGAGACCATGGTAAGCTGATGAATTTGGACTGCTGAGAGAGTACTTCACAGCAGTGCTCTACTCCCATGTTTCATTTCACTGTTCCCGGCTGCGGCCAGGAACTGCTGCTGCCCAAACCGCTCATCTACAGCGGCTCGCCAATCCTTTACCCCCCCTACGCGTGGCCGCTCCCAGGAACTGAAAGTGCCCGCGAACCGCTGTGTTTGAACGGCTCACCTACCCTTCCCCCCCCTCCCCGTGGCCGCTCCCGGGAACTGAAAGTGCCCGCGAACCACTGTGTTTGAACGGCTCACCTACCCTTCCCCCCCCCTCCCCGTGGCCGCTCCCGGGAACTGAAAGTGCACGTGAACCGCTGTGTTTGAACGGCTCGCCTACCCTTCCCCCCCCTCCCTGTGGCCACTCCCGGGAACTGAAAGTGCCCGCGAACCGCTGTGTTTGAACGGCTCACCTACCCTTCCCCCCCCTCCCCGTGGCCGCTCCCGGGAACTGAAAGTGCACGCGAACCGCTCTGTTTGAACGGCTCGCCTACCCTTCCCCCCCCCCCCCATGGCCGCTCCCGGGAACTGAAAGTGCACGCGAACTGCTCTGTTTGAACGGCTCGAACACCCTTCCCCCCCCTCCGCGTGGCCGCTCCCGGGAACTGAAAGTGCCCGCGAACTGCTCTGTATGAACGGCTCGCGTACCCTTTCCCCCGCTTCGCGTGGTCGGTCCCGGGAACTCTCCCTGCCCGCGCACTGCTAAGTTCGAATGGTTTGGCTCCCAACTCCCTCCCCCCCCGCATTAATGGAAACCGCCGGGTGTCTTTCCTTAAAGGGAAAATGAAGCATTCCCTATACTAATGAAACCACTCATTCAAACCAGGGCACCATGACTGATATCACTCTGATGAGGATTACGGAGACAGAGAAAGACTGCATGCTGCGTCAATGCCAGCAAACCCCGGGGCCGTATGCAGCCATGCTATGCAAGGCAATGATACCAGAGTACCTGCAGCTTGCATGGCGCGGGAAAGTATCCTACCATGGAGGAGACAATAAGGCCGCTCTCCCAGCGAACGTGATACAAAAGCTCTCACTGTACCTCCAGGAGAGCTTCGCGGAGATCTCCGATGGGGATTACTCCTCTATCCCCATACATACTGACAGACTTTTCGAGTAGTTGCACTAGAAAGCGACTCAAAGCTGAAGCGCATAAGGCCAATTAAGCAATACTAACACAGTGCTTACACACCATGCCTATTGTATTCCAAATAAATGTCTAAAACACTGACCTGCTGATCCTTCGCCTGATTCCTGGTCAGGGATGCTGCCTTGGGAGGGTTCGTAGGGGAGCTCAGTCAGGGTGATGAATAGATGCTGGCTGTCGGGGAAATCAGCATTGAAAGCACTGTTGACTGCCTCGTCCTCCTCCTCTCCTTCCTCATCTTCGCCGTCCGCGAAAACCTCCGACGACGTGGCCGTAGATAAGACCCCGTCGTTGGAGTCGACGGACACTGATGGGGTAGTGGTGGCAGCACCTCCGAGCATAGCATGCAGTGCCTCGTAAAAATGGCAAGTGTGTGGCCGCGATCCGGAGTGTCCGTTGGACTCCTTGGTCTTCTGGTACGACTGTTGCAGCTCCTTGATTTTCACGCTGCACTGCGTTGCATCCCGGCTGTATCCTCTCTCCGTCATTGCCTGGGATATTTTCTCGTAAATTTTTGCATTCCGTCTTTTGGATCGGAGCTCGGATAGGACGGATTCATCTCCCCACACAGCGATCAGATCCAAAACTTCCCGATCAGTCCATGCTGGAGCCCTCTTTCTATTCTGGGATTGCATGGTAACCTCTGCTGTAGAGCTCTGCATCGTTGCCAGTGCTGCTGAGCTCGCCACGATGTCCAAACAGGAAATGGGATTCAAACTGGCCAGACAGGAAAAGGAATTCAAATTTTCCCGGGGCTTTCCCTGAGTGGCAGGTCAGAGCATCCGAGTACAGATTGCTGTCCTGAGCGTCCACTGAGTGGTGCACTGTGGGATAGCTCCCGGAGCTATTAGCGTCGAATTCCGTCCACAGTACCTCGAATTCGACATGGCCATGTCGAATTTGGCGCTACTCCCCTCGTCGGGGAGGAGTACAGAAATCGAATTAAAGAGCCATTTATGTCGAAATAAATTGCTTCCTAATGTGGACGGGTGAAGGGTTAAATCGAGTTAACGCTGCTAAATTCGACAAAGTCCTAGTGTACACCAGGCCTCAGTCTATGAGCCAAATTCTCTGCAGGAGTAACTTCGTTGACTTTAGAGAATCTGTAATTTTGCAGCTGCAAATAGCTGGAAGTCTGGTTAAGGCTGGGGTAAAAATTTGCCTCCAAAACTATCGTCAGAACTTTTACAGAGCTTTCCCTTTGGTTCTTCCTCTTCTAAATTGATTCAAGGCCCTGATTCAAGAAAATATCCCTATTTAGGACACTTGAGGGTCCATCCCTATTCAGGACAACACTTAAGTGCATGCTAAACTGCATTGAAATCAATGGGGTTCAAGCAAGCACATGCTTATAATTAAGCATGTGCTTACATGCTTTTCTAAATCAGGGTCTATATATTCAAAGCTCTTGTTGTTCAGCATTAATTGCAGATCTGGGTCCACAATGTATTTTCAAATGTTTACATGAGAGGGATCACAGCCCTGGGAAGGAATACGTCAATATCTGTTCACTTTATTTTCCTAACTTCCCTTTATGTCATCCTATACTTGTTCATCCCACCCCCTTTACCCTCTCTTTGTTTAGAAGCCTATCCTGTGTCTCTCTTGCACAATATACCATGTCAGTATCTTCATTATGGAATTACTATACCTTACAATTATTTTGCCTGAAATCATTTTGGTTCCTGATTTGCTCAATGCTGGATTATACCATCTTATTTGTATATTTCCTTTGGTCCTTTCAACTCAGTGTCCCATATTTATAAAAATATTTGTATATTTCCTTTGGTCCTTTCAACTCAGTGTCCCATATTTATAAAAATAAAGGGTGAGGTGGATAATTACAATTTGAATGATGATATAAAATTAGCAGATAAAGTGGAAGTGAGGTGAAGGTTTTAAAAAATGTGCATACTGAGAGTGGAGTCCAAAAAGGCTTGCAAATACAGTTCAGAAAGTATAAACATCCCAAGGACTTTGATGGTTATTCAGGCCTTATTCAAAAGGCAAAATTTTCGAAAGGGCTAAGCCTTGTTTTCAACAGGGAGTTAGGTCCAGATTTACAAAGGTATTTAGGTTCCCAAATATGCAGATAGCCACTTTGTAAATCCCAATACGCACCTATGTGAGTTAGGCACACAACTCCCATTGTCTTTCAATATGAGCTAGGCACCTAAACCACTTAGGCATCTAGTAGGATTTTCAACGCTGCATATCTGCATCTTTGAACACCGAAATACCTTTGTAAATATGGCCATTAGGCACTTCTGAGTCCAAGCGCCATTCACTTTTAATGGACTTTGGCTCCTAAGTGCCTAAATCTTATAAATGAGACTCTGGGGAAAATTTGGATAAGTGCCTAAGTGTCTGAATATCTGAAATCTATAATATTGAACTTAAAATCTCACCAGATATGAGATTTCATAGGAACATAGAATATGCCTTAATGGATAACACCCGTGGTCCATCTACTCCAGGATTTGTTTTCAATACTGGTCAGCACCCGATGCTTCAGAGAAAACATGCAGCATGGAGGTATATTATCTACTGCTCATCAGGAAATTTCGACCACAATGGTTTTCTGGCAGAAATGATTTTCTGGCATTTTTGCAAAATCAAAATTTTCTGTGGAAAATTCAATTTTGCTGGAAATTTTTGATTTTCTTATGAAAAATCAAAATGAAAGGTCCCTAGCTTCCCACCTGGACACTCATCAGTTTCACGTTCTGCCTGCAGGAAAAGAGTGAAATAGACAAGAGCCTTCCAAGATGGTCAGCTAGAAAAATGAAAAATTCTATTTCTCTTCTCCTGAAATGGAATTTTTCAGAATTTCTGTCCCACGAAAGATGTTGAAGCTTTCCCCCCAAATTAAGATACCCCATCCCCCACCCTAAAAATAACCTAAACATTTTCTGCAGGTTGGAAATTTCATTTTGTCACCAACTCTATTTATATTCCTTCCAATCGTATTTAACTGGATATGTTCTCATTTTCAATATAAATGTCCAATCCTTTTCTGGATCTGTTTTTTCCTGCTGATGGCTCTATGCATACTGACTGCTCAAGACCCAGATCACATGCTTCCTTGTACAGCCCCTTAACCTGCAAGCAGGACCAGGAAGTCCCTCACAATTTTAACACAGCTTTCAATACACAATGTCCACACAAAAACTCCCTGAACATGCTTACTGGAGCAGAAAATCAAAAATGGCTGCCTCAGCAGAGATTGCATAACTAGAACAAGCACCTGGTGAAAGGGCAGCAAATTTGTTATAGTGGTAGAAGGGATTACACAGATGCAAGTATGTGATGGCAACAAGAACATATACCAAAACCGAGTGAGATTCCCCATTTGAATGGCTCAGGAGAAGAACTTCCAGAAAAATAAAGCTAGAATAAAGTGGTATGCGGAGATCCCGAGAGATCCACCTGAAAAGGGCATCATGGGACAATCTTACCCTTCTGACTCATTCTGAGGACTGTGACAAAGCTGAACTCTTCAAAATCAGTCAGTCAATCAATAACTGCAGTACTTCATGGCAAAGCGAGGCGCAGACAACGGAGACTTACCTTTGCCCTTATGTCAGCATTTATAATCCCAGAAGGCCCCGAGATAGAAAAGAACAGGATTGGTGGCAGCTGGAGATGAGGTAGAGCCAATATGGTAGGTATGGGACTAGGACTGATTGAGGACATCTCTTGGGGTTCCTGTGGTGCCTCAGCTGGAATTTAAAGGTGTCCTACTGGCATAGACTAGCAGTGGTACTGCTGCCTGCTTTCTGCTGGGGTTGAGAGCTTTCAGGCAGAGCTTGCTTGCAGGAGCATGATAGCACAAATTCTGGGTGATTCAGACACAGAGTAACAAAGCTGATTCATCTGAAAATTCCAAATGCCTTCAGTAACCTTGACAGGAATTCTAACACACACGGAAAATTTCCTCCAAAGAACCACGAACAAGCTGAAAGTACAGAACATTAAACGTAGCCTGGTTTAAGATCGTGTTGTGGGTAAGGCAGAGGGGCTGGGAGCCAGCGGTTCTATGTGCCACTCCCACCTAGGGTGACCAGATAGCAACTGTGAAAAAACAGGACAGGGGGTGGGGGGTAATAGGCGCCTATATAAGAAAAAGTCCCCCAAAACGGGACTGTCCCTTTAAAAATGGGACATCTGGTCATCCTATTCCCACCTATGCCCCAGACTGTGTGTGTGGGCTCAATCCAGAAAAATAATAGGCATAACAACCCTCATTGATCTTAATGGGACCACCACCAGGCATTGCTTAGCACCTTACAGGATCAGACCCTAAGTGAACCCCTTGGTACCTCACGTCCCCCATCTGTAAACTGCCTCACAGGAATGCTGTAAGGCTTAGTCAGATATGGTCATAATGTGAATCCCTTACTCACACTGGTGAGCAGTTACCCACCCCCATATTTAGGTAAGTAAAGGATTCACAATCCAGCCTCATTGTTTGGAAAGCACTTTTGGGGCTTCAGTGTATCTATGTTTAAATTGTATAAATAGACAGAAAGCATTAAGAATATTATTAGATCTTTAGAGGTGAAAAGAGCAACACAAGCTAAAGTAATTGGAGAAGGAAAGAGAGAACAGAGAGATGGAAAGCACAGTATTAGTGAGAAGCAGCAGGATTTAGAATTTGTTGAGAAGGACTGTGAAAGCTGTGAAAAGAAAGAGAAGCAAGTTTAGAAGGATAATTAGAGAGGATCAAAAAGAGATACTAACTGTCAAACCAGCAAAGAATATTTTAAACTAATGATAACAGATTCTTCAAATATTATTCAGAATAGACAAAGGGAGGAGGGGGAAGAGAACCCTGATCCACTAGCAAACAATAAAGAGAACCAGAGACAGGATATATAAAAATATGCTGATTTGTTAAGTAGTTCTTTTGTGATGTATTTACAGAAGAGGAAGAAGGGGAAAAGTTGTGAGGGGAAGCTAGAGAGTATGCAGATAAAAGCTTAATTATTTAAACATATCTGGATTGCTTTGGTCCAGAAATCAGACTCATTAGTTGGATCAGCATTATAATGGAAATAATTTTTCTTGTGGTATTTCACTATTTCCTCCTTTGGTCCCAGTATTTCCCAGCTGAATCCAAGGTGTGCAGAGAAACTGAGACAAAGTACAATATCAGTACTATAACAACCAGGACCTTTACGGTCCTCTTCTGCATCAAAATGATCAGAAAGGAAAAAAAATACAAGATCAGTGCCTCAGCTTCTGAAGTTATTTGCCATCTGGTTCTCTTAGCATATAACCAGAAGGCATGTGACCTGTTTAATGGTAGATGTGAGGTAACCCACATGCATCCCAAGCCAGACATACATAATAGCTAACTGTGTGCACCTCTGAGATCCCAGCCCCAAGCTGGTTCTTTTGCCATCCTGCCATCGACTCATTTTCTTTCTGGTGAGGGAAGGGCTTTGTCAGATAGTGTTTAAGGACAGTTAATGCTGCTCAGAGCAACATTTACTGACACTGTGATGTTCTGAATGTCCACAGTGTACAGCATAGCAAGCAACTGCAAAGTTCCTAGGGAGCCCCACTGATTTGTTAAGCTGTTAAATTTAGGATCTCTAGAGCTCTTTTTAGAGATAAATAATGTTAACAAACTAAACTGTGGTACTTGGCAAATTTTCAAAGGCCTTGGTTCCAATTTGTGTGCTCGGTCCTGTAATCATGTAAGGGTATGTCTACACTACTCACCAGATCGGCGGGTAGTGATGGATCTATCGGGGGTTGATTTATCACATCTAGTCTAGACGCGATAAATCGATCCCCGAGGGCTCTCCCGTCGACTCCGGTACTCCACCGCCACGAGAGGTGCAGGCGGAGTCGACAGGGGAGCAGCAGCAGTCGACTCACCGCCGTGAAGACGCTGCAGTAAGTCAACTTAAATACATCAACTTCAGCTACGCTATTCTAATAGCTGAAGTTGCGTATCTTAGGTCGATCCCCCCACCTAATGTAGACCAGGGCTATGACCGGGTGTAGTGTTCAAGACTTACTTGGTGTGGTAAGAAGTGCTAGTAGAAGTGCTAATAGTAAGTATGTGCAAGATCAGGGCCGCAAGAATAAATGGGGAAAAAATGACATATGCGCTCTTGGCCCAGGTAGGAGCAAATTAAAAAAATAAAAATACAACAGAGGTGATTCATTTTTCAGGGTGAAATACTTGTTTATGATGTCTAGTGTAATTAGTATTGTGAAAACTTAAAGATCTTTTATACACTTTACACATTTTTGACTAATCAAAACTGTTTCTGTAGGGGCTGTTTTATGTAGATATGGCACAGCAGTCCCTTTTGGAACCTTTTTTCCCCCTTCAGCAACTGCTGAAGTCTTCATTTACACTGCACAAATTATCCTTAGCAGCAGGTAGGAAGCAATCAGCAAGGTGTAGCTGGCAATAGGTCTATTTTCATTACAGGATGGAGAGAGCCAGGGGACATGACATTTGTCCAACGTAGTAAGGAGGACTCTATTAGGAAAGCAGACTGGAGAATTGTGATCTTGCCGGGGAAACACTGAAAAATGGAAATGTGCAAAAGCATGTATAGTAGATTGTAAAGTAAACATTTTTTGTTGTTGTTGCTCATAATGAGAATGGAGCAACCTGAGATATTTTAAAAGCCTAACCCTCTCCAATATAATCCCCCCCCATCCAAAAACCCCCACACCTTATGCCATTCTTATTCTTCTATCTAGAGACTCACAAAGCATCTCAGGATTCATTTATCTGTGTGAAATGGGATTGCACAGTGCCCTAAAGGGGTGAATTTATTAGCAAGAAGGCAGGGGGAGGGACATTTTTCTAGAATGTGAAGATTTGATGGTGCTAGGGGGCAAATCAATTTATAGAATTATTGCAGATTAGATCAACTCATCAAGAACTAGTGGCACATACACACTAAGGCTTACTGTTGGTTGTATCAGTTCTCCTGTGAGCAATCATACCACATACACATCATAGGTTGAAGCAGTTTTCTTGTGAGCAATCGGGATAGGGCATGTTGCACACTTGAAAGTATTTACCTAAGTGATTTATGAGGAAGATGTTTTATTAATCTGTAGCTGAAAATAAAAAGACCGCCTTTCAAGCAACTACACTTCCAACAGCCGAGATTTTTCCTTCTGATGTATATGCTTGGCTTCTATTTGTCTTCTTTGTAGATAAATTTCTACACTTACCATGAGGTTGGAACCAAACTACCTTCAAAATTATCAGAAAAGGGTGCAAATCTTGCATTCCTAGTCAGGCAAAACTTAAATTATAATCAAAAGGCATTTAGCTTAAGTATAGGCTACAGAATAAGACCATAAAGGGACTCTAAAATGCTACACCTCTAATTAATACACCTCTAATTGATGAGCACCTCAAAATCTTTAATGGATTTATCCTCGCAATAACCCCATGAGGTAGGGAAGTGCTATTAGCTATTAAGCCCATTTTACAGCTGAGGCATTGAAGCACAAAGAGAGGCGAAGTGACTTGCCCAAGGTCACACAAGAAGTCTTTGTCAGAGCAAAGAATTGAATCTCAAACTTCTGAGTTCCAGGCTAGTGCCCTAATCCTTAGACCATCCATCTGTCTTTGCATTGGAAACAGATCTGCATCTTTAATTACACTGCCACCTAGAAGTACAAAGAAAATGCTAATACCGAAGCTCTCCATGCACAGCCCTTCTCTCTTTAAGTTAAATATCATTTCGCTATTCTGAGTTACTACAAACGTCACAATGAAATTCAGTTTTGGAGCCTCCGAGAGGGTATAGTCTGCCCCTCTCCAGACACAGACCAGGGACTATATTCTTCAACCGAATTTGTATAAGGCATTGCTACACATTCAGCCCAGGTCTACACTAACCCCCCCTGTCGAACTAAGGTACGCAACTTCAGCTACGTTAATAACGTAGCTGAAGTCGAAGTACCTTAGTTCGAACTTACCTGTGGTCCAGACGCGGCGTGCAGGCTCCCCCGTCGACTCCGCCTACTCCACTCGTCGAGCTGGATTACCAGCGTCGACGAGGGAGCACTTCCTGGTTCGATTTATCGCGTCTTGACAAGACGCGATAAATCGAACCCAGAACATCGATCCCGCGCCTCCGACGCGACGGGTAAGTATAGACATACCCTCAGAGTGTTCTAGCACAGGCATTGCCAGAAGATGAGCTTCATTTGGTGAGTGTTCCATAGAATCGTAGGGTCAGAAGAGACCGCAAGGGTCATCTAGTTTAACCCATGCCAGAAGCTGGGAATGGGCGACAGGGAATGGATCACTTGATGATTACCTGTTCTGTTCATTCCCTCTGGTGCACTTGGCATTGGCCACTGTCGGAAGACAGGATTCTGGACTAGATGGACTTTGGTTTGACCCAGTATGGCCGTTCTTATGTTCTTAGGATGCTGGATTTGTTGTGTCTAAACCACCAAGACAGATGGCTGTCCAGCCTCCTTTTGAAAACCTTCAGTGAAGGAGTTTCCATGACTTCCCAAGGTTATTATTTCAGGGTCCAAATCTCAGCAAGAGTCCTGGTTGGTCCTTTAGTGGAATCGCTAAAAGTAATGTTAAAATAGAGCTTTAAACAGTCACATTTAGTCCCTAACATTATTTCCAACTTTATGTCGAAGTCTGAATGCTCTAAGGTGATGCTGTGATGGATATAGATTGTGGGGGGAAGTGAAAAATTAAGGTTGTCAACCATCCTCATTGTTATGGGACAATCCCTAAACTGGGCAGATTGTCCTGCACAGTTGCACAGGCATGTTGGTGCACTCTTATTTTTAGAAAAAAAGAGAGCACTCCCAATCCAAATCTAAGTACCTTTTTAGTCTGGGTGAACGTGGTCTGGCTTGGAACCCAGGAGAACTCAAGTTCTATTTTCACCTTTTCTATTGACCATTGTTATTTTTTCTGTGTGCTTCACAACCATCCTTACTGCTCAAGGCCTCACATGCTTACCAAGCAACTACCATTTTACAAATAAGGCAGCTGAGAAGTTGCACCAGGTTACATCTTGCAGAGCTGAGAGTAGAATTACAGACCACTGATCCTCAACTCTCTCAGTTTTCTGAACTATACCAGCCGCTAATGGCCCCAGTGGGGTACCCCAGCACCCATTAATTGCCAGTTAAATAGATGCCTCTTAGATATGCCCCTTGAATCAGGGATCACTATGAAGGTGGTGTAGAAGCCACTACAGCAGCTTTACACCACTCTGGAAATCCCCTACACATGGGAAATCTTCCAGTAGCCAGATATACCTGCTTTTGAGGGTCCCTACCAGACTAGAGATTATAGTCAAAAAGATTTAAAATAATTACTGGTGGTCATCATGAAATGAGGTGCTCTTGGAAGTGAAACACTAATAGCATTGGCTGAAAAGGGGGATAACACATTGGGGTATTCTGAGGGTTTGCTCACTCAGGTCTGCTAAAGCATCTCAGTCCAATTTTACATGATCCTCTATTATTTGGAGTATGTATTCTTGACTCAACTGTGTTTCACAGAAGGGAGCAAAAAGGACTCGTAACAATCTGCAGAAGTGGGGTTGTAGAAGAAATGCAACATACTCCACCACCAACTATGTGAATCCACAGAAGCCATTTGGTACCTAGCTCACATGGTCTAGTTTTCACTAGGTTTTTCCAAGGTATTGAGCACCCACTGAGTTCAACTTCTCATTTGAGCTGAAGAGTCAGTCAATACAAGCACTCAAACTAGTGACTTTTGTAATACTGGATTATCACTGGGTATATATCCATAATAACTCCAGTGAAGTGACCCCAGGTGGAACACAAAGGGATTTATTCTGAACCTCATTTTAGAGATCAAGGATTAAATTCACTTTCTCTCCAAGCGAGTCTAGCTCTTTTGGAATATCTAACTTTTTTGTATTTATTGTTGTTTCTTTTGTTCTTATTTGGGACAGGTTCATTCTTGGAGCAACTCCATGGAATACAATGAAATTACTGAGTGGTGTTAGTGGACTGTGATATATGGCAGGTCAGTCCTAAATGATCTGGTGGCCCCTTCAGGTCTTACATTCTATGACTATATAATATCAGGGCTGAAACTGGTCTTATGAATCCTTACAGAAATTAAGTGGCGTTTGAAGGAAAAGAAAGCATCAAATATATCCACCTCTCCGATATGATTTTCCTGAAACTTTCAAGTTCTGGGAGGCAGGAGAAAAATGTAATTAGAACAATCCACTAAGTGCTTTATTTGCCACCTGTCATTCTCTGAATGCCTGCTGATAAAAGTGAGGTGTTTTACTTGCAGATTTGTCTTGATAGTCTGGAATTATGAAAGGTAGAGTGTGCTGTAAAGTGAGTGCTCCAGCAGCCACATGAGGATAAAGATAGATTCAATCAAATCAAAGTTTGGCAATAGAGAAGTAAAAATTAAATTGTACTTAATGTATCCCGAGGATTTTTATTTTTTTTAAATGGAAACAGTCATTCATGAATTCAGTTTGCTGGAAGACCTACAAATCTAAATACAATAGGTTTTCCTGTTTACCATCTGTAGCAATCTTCTACTAGCTACAGTGTGATTTTGTGCAAAACTTATCATGACTTTGGAATGGTTTCTATCACATGATCAACATTATTCCTTTTTATCATAATTTTTATTTTCAAATCTGATTCTTCAACAATCAAATTAAGTTCAGGTTTTGAACTAGAAGTGGACATGCACTGAGTTCGGAACTGGAGAGAGGATCCACCAAAACAGGGTCACATGAACATCTGATTAGCTAATACACTGCTTATCAATATCCTCATATCATGGTGATTAGTGCAATTGGAACTATCACTGCACCAAGTGCAGTACAGTGTATAATTGTGTAGTAAAGGGCCAGATCTCAGCTGTTGTGAATCAGCAGATGTTCATTAAACAGGTACATTCAAAGCATCTATGTAATTTACACCAGCTGCAGATCTGACCTTTATATTTCAGCAATAGAAATTATGATTCATTGGGCCAAATTCAGAAGTCAGGCAAATTATGGCATGAATTACACATGAACAATTGGTCATTAATTAGTGTAAATTACATGTATGGTGGCATAAAAACTGGATTATGGAAAGAAATGTAACTACAATGAGTTATGTAAAAAGGAGAAAAGTAAGTAGTGCTGTATGTTACACATTATTTGCTACAGGACCGAAACGCTTAAAATGTGTTAACATTATCTATTCTATAATTATAGTGCATGAAACAAAAGATGTGCTTACCAAATAGAAGTATAAGATCTATTCTTCTCTCTAGTCTGTATGCACGTGACTCCAAATCATGTTTAGGGCATTAAACACACATGAAGCATGTAGAAAAAAGCAGATCCCTCAGCCATGTAAATTGTTGAATGAAGACTTTATGGTTCACATAGGAGACCTGGATTTTACAAGGCACTAAGAACCTGAAATCCAATGAGCACAATGCCAACAACAGTAGCCCAGCACCTTTGAAAATCAGGTGTTGTGCTTTTTCACAAAAAATCAGGATAAGCAAAATGATTTTTAAATACACTAAGTTATTTTTACTGTAAGTATCTGTATGAGCAACTTGAACGTCACCAACTCAATTTATATTGTCAGTAGTTTATAATGTTGATAAAAATAAGGCTTTTTTACTGTACGGTTGGGTGTAGTTTTAGCTCTATAAATCAAGCAGATGAAACCCTTTTATTTCAAACAGTTGCATAAGAAAGTGTCTACACAACAACAGGTTAGTGAGGTATGCTCATACGTCTCTCACTAAGGGGTGCATCTACACTAGGAAGTAAGTGAATCATAGAATATCAGGGTTGGAAGGGACCTTAGGAGGTCATCTAGTCCAACCCCCCGCTCAAAGCAGGACCAATCCCCAATTTTTGCCCCAGATCCCTAAATGGCCCCCTCAAGGATTGAACTCACAACCCTCGGTTTAGCAGGCCAATGCTCAAACCACTGAGCTATCCCCCCCCCCAATTGTGGATTTTTTTTACCCCAATTTAGCTAATTTGATGTGCCAACTAACATGGTAAAATTCTAGTAAATACAAAGAGAGTTGTAAAGCCTTTATGTGAACCTGCTAACACATGTTAAAACAACACCTGCCTTGTCTTCATTAGGGTATTACCACATGCTGGCTAATGCCTGGTTTTGAGTGAAGACAAAGCCTAAAAATGTGGTAGCTTCAAGTGGAACTGAAGAAACAAAAGTACTGAATTGCTTGCCCACAAGTCAAGGTTCTATAGTGGCGGGGTTACTGCCACTCAATTCAGCAAGGTGTTAATGGTCTTTTCTGTAGAGAGAATGTACAAAAGTATCAATAGAAGAGAAGAAGCTATGTCATCAATATTTCAGTGGGTGTTTTTACAAGTGCCAGGAGTTTCTTTTAAACTGAAAAACCAAAACTATGTAAAAAGTTTTTTTTGCACTAATGAAATGAGCTCTTTACATATAAATGATATTGTAATAGCAGAGCTCCCTGGTGGAAAAGAGTTCCTTCTCCTGCTGGCAAAAATTAAAATAATCACAGATGGCTAATGATCAAAAATACTGACTGACAGCTCTGAAGTACAAGGCACAGATAATATTCTCAGAGCTGCAATTTATTTACACTCAGAGCTGGCATTAGGCACCCACAAAATCTGTGTGTGTGATATACCACTATAATGGGGATCCTTTAGCCACTATTGCATTTTCTTATGTTAGTGTGTTTCCATAATGATAAAACCAGAGTACCCTATTATTGTTCAGATGGCCCGTTATCTGAAACCATTGTTATAATTAAAACAAGGGGATGCAAAGCATTAGTGAATGCTTTGACACTGTATTATATTGATCACAGCATGCTTAAATATATACTTTATTAAAATGTTTACCTATACTAAAATGCAAATCAGACATACTTCAGAATTCAGTGAGTATGAAGAAAGAGTACTATGATACTTAAAGTATATGGTCCTGAACTATAGTGTAAAAAGGCATCCTACGTCTTCATAAGTGTTCAAACAGATATTAAGGGTCTGATCCAGTTCTCATTGACATCATAAGGAATCAATTAATTGATTTCCATGGGAGTTGGATCAGGCCATAAACTAGTTCGATTAACATGGTCTTGTATTATAATTAAATATTTTATAGCCACCAAAGTTGTACTAAGCCCTTCATCAAAAAATAGTCACTGTCCTTGCCCCAAAGACTTTACAGTGTACATCTGCAGTGTGACCAGTGAAGGGGGATGACAAATAGCAGGGAGGAGATGGGGCGAGAAAGCACCCTGTTACTCAGTGTAGGTGTGCGCAACTCAGTGTTGCCTGCTTTCGTAATTTTATGGTGAGTCTTGTGATATTTCATGTTTTTCTTAAACCATCAGTTCCAGGAGTCATGAGATTATGTGAGAATCTTGACTTCCATTAAAAAAACAGAAAACTGGCCCCCACTGACCCAGAGAAAAGCTGGAAAACAAGCCCTGAGTGTATCCTAATGGCTCAGAAACCAAATTAAAACAACTCCCAATTTATTATGGGTGGCTCTTTTAAAGACTCTTTAGATTTTTAAACCAATTGCATGATTTTCTGGGGCCTAAACTAATGAATTTTGAACACTTGAAGTTGGCAATACTGCCATCCTGGTGCATAAATAATCATGCAGTTGAAATGATAACTGTGGACATTTTCCCCCTGCAGACAATATTTTGGTGAAATTATTCTGCTTCACCTCAAAAACAGGAGTGCTTTCAGCAACTAGGCAATATTCCACTCTCTGTACACTTTAACTGAGTTTCAGGAAATACACAAACATCAATGACTTCCCAGTATTGCAAGAGTATCATGAAGCTTGTGTGGCCTGGACAACTGCACAATACATTCTTGTGGAGAAGCTTCTGTACTATTTTTCTATATGCATCAGCAAACTAAAGAACCAGAAAAGAACTGGCAGCTGATTAAGAGGGTGTTGAGAGCTATGAGTCCCTCACAAAACAACACGTTTAAAGAGTGTATATTCATTCTAACCTTTTGTTTTTTTAATACAGTCGCAGCTAAGTGAACCATCTCAAGTAAACTGAACTGAACAACAATAAACTAAAAGGAGTAAAAGTATTACAAGCATGCTGCAGGCAACCAAAACTTTGGTGTTAATTTCCATTTATTTCAAGTACATTTGATGAATGATGTGACAAAAGAATTCTAATTAAAGTCAAAACGCTGAATACTAAATAAATTAGACGTGCCACTACATTCAAATTCCACAATGATACTACCACTTCGGCTTCTCTTTTGTTCCCCTTTGCATACATGTATGGCACTAACTCAGCAAAGGGCTCTGCCAACTCCCATGGGGGAATGGAGATACTTCCCTCAAATAAGGAGAAAGTGGAAGAGGATAATGCTAGCAAGTGACTCCTACCCCCTGTCCATTTCCTATTACATATGTTAAGTTTGGAGCCTTTGATGGATTCTGTCTATTTTTCTTCCCATTTGCCTAGTTCATTCCTTTACCTTTATTTTAAAAATAACACTGTTCTCTATGCACTCTAGTAGTACTCTAGTAAGTTACAGTGTTCATGACTATGAATGTAAAATAGTATTAAGGGCACAGGTAATTGTTGTGATACATAAACATAACCATAACGGGCTAGTCTGTAACTTTACTGAATGAAATTATATAGCCAGCATTGTGCAGGAGATCAGACTAGATGATCATAATGGTCTCTTCTGTCCTTAAAAATCTATTAATTTTTCCCAAGGAGCAGCATATAGCTGTCCCATTCCACAAGTAGACCAGAAAACTAATGATGATTGCAAGAGTCACCATCCTTCCCCTCCTCCCCCATTGTTCTAGGATATATTGTATAAGGCCTCCCTAAAACAATAAAACACAACAATCACAAACACACAATAATTATCTTCTTTAGTCTTCTACCAGCATTCCTCATTTGTTTCCCTTTTTATAAAACAATCTTTTACTGTTTTCGTAGGTGACAGAACCAGATTATAACAATACGTATCTGTTTTTTCTTTGCCTTCTTCCTATGAGATTTTTAACTGCTTTTCACATTTGCCCTGTGAAATCCACTGTGAACTCTACTTCTTTCAGAGAAGGACAGATACTGATCTTAGACAGAAAAAAGATAGACGATTGGCTTGTATTGGTCTGTATATTTTAAGGGGCTGATTCAATTTAGCTGCCAAAGAAGTTCAGTTGGGAGACCATTAGAGTGAAGATCGAAAGGTCCATAAATTCAATCCTGGGCGTTAGCAGCCCTCTAAACTTCTAGCAGATTCCATGGTCAGCACTCTGAATCTAATCATCCTAGTTCAAACACCTGTGGGACCTCAACATGCCTGTTTTTTCTCATGTCCCCTCCCCCCTACACACACACCCTGTGCATTAATCTATGGCTGGAAGTTGAAGCTTGACCAATTCAAACCGGAAATAAAAGTACAGTTTAAGTGGAGGTAATTAACCACTGGAACAATTTGCCAAGGTGTGTTTTCCATCACTGGCCATTTTAAAATCAAGATTGGATGGTTTTCAAAAAGATCTGCTCTAGAATTATTATTTGGGGGGGGGAGGGGTGTATTAGTTCTATGGCCTGTGCTACACAGGAGGACAGACTAGATTATTCACAACGAACGCTGGTATATGCATTTGTGAGCATACTTTTTAAAAATCAGTTTTCTATTTCAGTTAAATAATTTTTAATCCCAAATGTGAGTGACATAACAAACATTGTTGTTCCCATAGTTTTGGATCAAGACAAAGGCCAAATTTTTCAATCTTGGGTGCCTAAAACTTGACACCTAGCTCCATATTTAGACACCAAATAAAAGTAATAATAAAAGGTGATCAGAAATGCTGAGCTTCTGCCGATTTTATGAAAATAAAAACACTTATTTACGTGCCTAACTTTAAGGAACTAAATTTGAAAATTTGGGCCTAAATGATATAAGCTGAATTTTACCTTTCACCTTCCACCCCCGGCAGTGAGATAGCTTCCAATTTCACTTAGCAAAAAGTAGTTTTTCACAAATATTTGTAATTGGCATGTGAGCTGTTTTTCTTTATGTTAAAAATATTTCTCACAGCTTGTGAGCTAAAGATCAGGCTCCCTTTTGCTGCTGTTTGAATAACCTCATTCACATTCAGCTTGGAATGGAAACCAAAAGACCATGACAGCAAGTAAACTTTGAGAAAGAGCCAACCTATTCATGACCACTTTGATTGAGAACCCAAGTACTACAGTAATTGGAGTTCTTGTATTTAGAACAGATTTTTCAGTTCACTAGCAATTTTGAAAAGTTGCAAAAAATAGTTTTGGGCTGGACAGAAAATGAAAAGTTTTTGAAGTGTTCAGTAAAGTGAAAGGTCGAAAAAATAATTTGTTTTGAGCCAAATGAAACACTTTATTTTGACAAAACTGAAACTTCAGATTTTGATAATTTTAAAATATTTTCAGTTTTTTAAAAACAAAAGTAATGTAAATTTTGAAACAATTTTTTTTTTGGCCTAGTTGGCAAAATTGACTCAAAATTTGCAAAACATTTTGGTGTTGCGGAATCTCAATTTTTCACCAAAAAATAGGCCACAAATTTCATCCAGCTCTACTTGAAATCTCTCGCTTCTTAGGATTAGTCTACAACTTGAATTTTGGTCTTAATTACCTTAACTTTATCATCACTGAGGTTGGCCCTCAGCTGCCATAGTCTGTTCTGACCCATGCAGATAAAGCGTCCACAGACTATAGATTTCTATACATGTGTATAAGTTGTCATCTGTGTGTTCTTAATAGATTTCAAAGTCACTTTTACACAATGCACACTGTTCCATTTTGTTTTGTCTTGGCAGAAGTGTCCTTCCTTATTTAAATGTTCAGATACTCTTTTGGGGGGCATACAAGCATAAAGAGACAAAACTGCCAGTAGTGACCCTGTTGGTGGTACTCACATCTCTGGGCCAGAAAGAGCTAATCTTTTCCAAGTGTAATATCATATTGATGTTTCTTTTGTGCCTCTGACAACACTTTCCCACAGTCAGTGGAAAATGGCATGAGGCATGGCCCTTACAGGAAAATAGAGGGTGGAATTTTCAAAAGCAATGGCCTTCTAATGAAGATGGAGCAGAAATATACACTTAGGACTGGATTTTTAAAAGTGCTCAACATTGGCCTAACTATGCTCCCACTGAAATAAATGGGACAAACTTCCTTGTCTTCACTAGGATTTTACAGCCAATTAGTTAACTCTAGTTGTGTATCTCCAGCAAAGAACACACCATTTTTTCCCAGTAAAGACAAACCCTATATGAAGCTAGTTCTTTCATGATATACAGAGTTAGGGCTTGTCTACACTACAGATTTAGGTGGACTTAATTTAGGTCGATTTACAGCCACCTTGATTCAAAGCTACATTCAATTGGCTGTTGGTGTCCACACTACCCTCCATCTGCTGGTGGAGCATGTCCTCACCAGGAGCATTTGCACGACACCAACTGAAGTTGGGCATACGTGAGGCACTGACAGCCAAGTGTGAGGGGGTTCACAGTTGGAGCCCACCATCTGCCCCAGGGTGACAGCCCCAGCTGTGAGCCTGCACTGGCTCAGTTTCATGCTGCTATTGTCTCCAGTCAGACAGCCACACTCTAATAGCTCTGGGAGACTGGGCTTTCTGTGCATGGCAGCCAGGCTTGGAGTGGGGATCGTGAGCAGCAGGCTGACTGGGATCCGGGAAGCAGGGAGCAGCAGGGAGAGGGGAGCACAGGCAGCCCCGCTGCGAGCAAGTAGCTGGGATCCGTGGGGACAGCCAGGCTTTAGCTGGAGCCCCCCACCTGCCCTGGGGTGACAGCCTGAGCTGTGAGACAGGCATAGGGTTCACAGCAAGGAACCTACCAGCCTTTCTTGTCAATTTCATGGCTCCAGCAGGAGGCCTGAAATTGACAAGAATTTTAGCCAACAGCCAATGTAAGTAACACAGTATATTTAGGGACACTGCATTGCCCTAACTACACCAACATAACATAAGTCCTAAGCCTCTCGTGGAAGTGAAGTTATTATATCAGTGTACTAGGGCACTTACGTCGGCAGGAGCAAGGCTGTGTGTACACTGACTCAATTAGGTAGGCATAAGTTGTCTTATGTCAACCTAATTCTGTAGTGTAGACCAAGCCTTAGTAAACAAAGTTATTTCAACCCCACTGTGTCCACGTGGTTCCTTCTTGTTACCTTTGGTTAGGGTGACAGGATGTCCTGTTTTTATAGGGACAGTCCCGATTTTGGGGTCTTTTTCTTATATAGGCTCCGATTACCCCCCATCCCCATCCCGATTTTTCACACTTGCTGTCTGGTCTACCTTTGGTGTGTGATAAGCTTTTGGGTGGGGGGGTGAAGCTTCCCCTGGGGGGAGGCTAGCTTCCTGACCCGCCTCTTCTGCCCATACTCCACCCCCGCTCTGTGCCAGGCCCCACTGTGACAAAAGATTTTTGCCTCAGTTGCCCAGAATGCCTTACCAAACTCTAAATTGGAAAAATCTACAGAAAAACCTCGGAAAGGGTTTAAAATTTGCTGAAATTATAAAAAATGCTTAATTGAACATAAAAGGATGGTGACGGCCCATAGAAACCAATGGGACTTTAGCTAGGGTTCATCCAAAGGTCAGCTGAAGTAGTTAGGGCTCATCCACAGGTCAGCTAAGAAAGCCCCATAGGAATGCATTGGAGCCCATAGGAAACAATGGAAGGAAAGGGTACCTCACATGATTCTGCAAAATACATCGTAGCTGTCATAAACATACAGCTAAGGGTAGTCTAGAATTCCTCCTTACCTGTAAGGGGTTAAGAAGTTCAAATAGTCTGGTTGGCACCTGACCAACAGGACCAATGGGGAAAGCAGATACTTTCAAATCTTGGGACGGGGGAAGGTTTTTGTTTGTGCTCTTTGTTTTGTGTGGGTGTTCTCTCTTGGGACTGAGAGGGGCCAGACAGAAATCCATCTTTTCCAACCCATCCTAATCCAAGTCTCCAATATTGCAACCAGTATAGGTAAGCCAGGCAAGGCGGATTAGTTTATCTTTTGTTTTGCTTGTGAATTTACCATGTTTTCTGTAACTTTGAAGTTTTTCCCAGAGGGGAATCCTCTGTGTTTTGAATCTGAGCACTCTGTAAAGTATGTTCCATCCTGATTTTACAGAGATGATTTTTACCTGTCCTTTTTCAATAAAATCCTTCTTTTAAGAACCTGACTGATTTTTTCCATTGTTCTAAAATCCAGGGGTTTGGATCTTTGATCACTTTCTAACCAATTGGTTAGGAGATTATTCTTAAGCCTCCCCAGGAAAGGGGGTGTAAGGGCTTGGGGGGATATTTTGGGGGAAGGGGAACTCCTGGTGGGCCTTTCCCCTGATTCTTTGTTAAATCACTTGGTGGTGGCAGCATTACTAAATCCAAGGTACAAGGGAGAATTTGTGCCTTGGGGAGTTTTTAACCTAAGCTGGTAGAAATAAGCTTAGGGGGTCTTTCATGCCAGTCCCCATGTCTGTACCCTAGAGTTCAGAGTGGGGAGGGAACCCCTGATAGTAGCCCATAGAAGTCAATGGAACGGGGAGGAGCTCTCTGTACGTGTGGCTAATTGGCATATGCTAAGTAGCATTAACATATGATAATCACTGGAAGCTGATTGGCTGAGTTTGTGTGTCATGTCGTACTTGTGATATAAATTAGCATATGCAAATGATAGCTAATGAGCTGAAATCATATATAAAGGCAGCAGCCGGCAGGCTAAAGCTCTGCAGGAGATAGGGACTAGCCAGAGAGAGGAACGCTGCCGGACACCTGAAAGGAAGAAGCCACCTGCGGAACAGCGACAGCAGCTCCAGTGGAACCCAGCAAAAGAGCATCTGTCTGGAAGACAGGTATCCTAGCAGCAGCCCACCCGGGGTTCCAAGCTTGCCCCTGGCAACAACCACTTCTGGCAACCAGACAGCAGGAGGCCTCGGCAGCAGCAGCAACCAGCAGGCTCCCGCCCCTCTCACCTGAGGAGACACTTTACGTGAGCGACTGCAGACAGTGCCCAGCACAGCACTGCCCACTCACCACAGCAGCCAACACACTGATGGCCGTCACTCTCACGCAACAGACAGAGCAGAGGGGCCTCGACTAGACGGTTCAGGGGGATTGTTAAAAAGACTCCGCAAGTCAAAATCTTTTCTGTTTTGCATCACAGAGTGTTTGGTTTTCAAGTGTAAAGAAAGCTAGATGGCTGTGGTTTGAGTGAGCTCTCCCTGTGGTTTGAGTGAGCTTAGTGGTTTGAGCATTGGCCTGCTAAACCCAGGGTTGTGAGTTCAATCCTTGAGGGGGCCATTTAGGGATCTGGGGCAAAAATTGGGGATTGGTCCTGCTTTGAGCAGGGGGTTGGACTAGATGACCTCCTAAGGTCCCTTCCAACCCTGATTTTCTATGATTCTATACCCATTCAGTGACCATAAGGCCAACGCTTCCTGGATGTTAGTATTAAGTGTTTAATATTGAATGTTAATTGCTATATTGTTATATGTGTTTAATATGTAATTGATATCGGTATAAGGTGCAGAGCATTAAGTGAACGATTATGTTATAAATTGTAACTGTAGTACTGTCTTTATTTCTTGCACCACTTCCTTTATCTGTAACTGTTACTATTTTATTCTTTTTATTTTTACCTCTCTCCTCTTTTATTGTAACTTTTTCCTTCTAAATACATATTTTTGTTTTTGAAGAATTTACTGCTTGCTGCCTATTCTTGATCGGAGGCTGTATCTGTGTCCTTCAAGGGGAAAGTTAGCTGACCTTGGTTAGCAGCTTTTCTCTGGAAAATCTGTAGGGCAGGCCACTACCTTTAATACCAGAATAGATCGAGTGAGAATAAAGGGTTTAAAATTAAAAAAGACAGTTGGGTTTAAATTTTCCGTTAACAACACCCCCTCCCTTGCCGCAGCCCCTGCCACCGCTCGCCGCGGCCCTCCTCTCCTGCCCCCTCCTTCTTGAGACCCTGCCACTAGCCGTATCCCTCCTCTCTTCCACCCCCTCCCCCTGCAAGACTCCCCCTGCCCACCGCATTCCTCCTCTCCTCCCCCGCGAGATTCCCCCCATCCCAGCCTGCCACTCACCACATCCCTCCTTCACTCACCCACCCTTGTGGAGGGGATACAGCAAGGAGGGGCACAGTGAGTGGCAGACGGGGTGGGGGTCCCGTGTGGGTGTGGGATGGAGGAGAGAGGGATGCAGCAAGTAGAGGTGTCTCATGGGGGAAAGGGGTGAGGAGGGATGTGGCGGGAGGGAGGCTCTTGTGGGGAAGGGGGGTGGAGGAAAGAAGGGACATTGGGGACCTCCGGAGGAGGGGGGTGGAGTGGAGGAGAGTAGGGACTCACCAGGCAGCATCATGCGTTGGGGGCATTGGGGAAGAGGAGGAGCAGGGAGGGGAAGAGGTGGATTGCAGGCAGGGCCACCATGGCCTAGGCATCCAGCGGCGGATGCACCTTAGGTTTAACCTCCCCAGGCCTATTATACCCTCCGCCCATGGATTAGCTATCTGATATGTCTCTTGCTCTAAGCCTGGATTTTGCAGAGGGGAGCGGACATTACCATTTTCAAGGGTAGCCCAGTAGTCTCAATGCCATGTGCTGCTAGATAGAATGCTCTGGAGCTATGGCATGGCACACTGCTCACACCATGGATGATCTTTGTTGTAGGGGATCAGAATGGTTGCCCAGGATGCAAACTTCTGGGGGCACAAAATCTTTGGGCATTTTTGGCTCAGCCATTCAGGGGCTGGGGTAGGGCACCAAAACCTTTTGTCACTCAGGCAGAAAAACACCTGGGGCCCACAGCATGGGGCTATGACTTACAGATACTACAACTACAGAACCCACACTGGTTTTGTTCTTTAATATTTCCCCCCACACCCACCATTGTCTTTACCACCACAGAGATAAGTTTGGATCCTTTATCAATTAGTTCAACAAAGCAAACCATTTAAATAATGTGTCTGCAGTTTTATTCTATGGAGATAATCAGTAGCTTATTAACCTTAATCATAACAACACATTATCACTATTTGGTTTCATGTTGACTAATTTGCAAAACAATGGTGAAGAGCACACTCAACACATAAGACTACATTCCCGAGTTATTGGCACTGCATAAATACAGTGACCCTCACTTGAAATGTCAGGGACTTAAGAAGCTATATCACATAATAAAGGAAGAGAGTCAGGGAAAAGGGAGAGGGAGAAACAATCATGTAATCAGAGAGTTGGTTAAAAGGTAAACACTTGTTAAACCTTGGGACAAAGTGAGATCATTATCAGACAGATACCTAGATCACAGAATAAGGGTCAGTTACCTTGTGTAGCTTCAAATAAAGTAACAAGCCTCAGCAAGTGTTCAGGTCAGAGTTAAACTCTTTAGGATTGATAAATGAGCTGTGTATTTAGTGCTTCCATTTGGCCAGAATGGCCATATTGGAACTCTGATCTGCAAGAAAAGGACATCAGCTCAGCACATAGAAATTCCTTCCTCTCTTGAAGTTGCATATTCATTCATTCATTCATTCATTCATTCCATATTGTAGCAAAGAAAATTCCTGTATATATCAAGCAACCAGATTCAGATCAGTGATGGGTAAACGTCAAAAAGTTGGAAGGCTCATTTTAATTTTGATGATCATCCAAACAATTGGCTAAAGCATGCCCAAGTTCACCTGAACATCTGTGATCTGAGAATGACACAGAAACCTCTCTTATAAGATTTTCCACATACTGCCAGGCTTGGTCACAAATAGCCACACTCATAGCATTTTGGTACTTCTGCTCTCAGTCCTGGTGTAAACAAAAATAGATGACAATCTCCTGTCATTTTCCAACAAGTACAATTTTACTTTAACAAAATTACTGAGCGATTGTAATCTGGGGAAATGGTAGATGAAGTAAATACTGTCACTCTCCTACACTGCCCATGAAAATACCTTTATTGAGGTGTGTTAAAAAAACAACAATTCAGTTTTTGGAACAGGCACTCCCCTAAAATTTCCACATGCAGAGTTAAAACTAGTCCAACTGTGATGGTTGCATTGAATGAAATTAAAATGAAATAAACAAAGGAAAAGACTCTCTGAACCTTGGAGTTTAGATTTGTTTTCAGTTTAGGGCATATACTCCAGTCGAACAACTTTCAGTTTGGTTCCTTTTCAATACAAAATATGATTAGAGCTTCAAATCCAGCAAAAGACTTAAGCACATACTTAACTTTAAGGATGTGAGTAGGCCCATTTAGAGGTATCCAGGAAGCAGAATTTACATCCCACAAGAAATTTTGAATTTCCAAAATTATTTTCATTCCAAATCAGGGAGCCAGAAATCCTGCCCAGTGGGGTGGCAGACCTTCATTGAAACTTGATTTGAAAACATCTGACCAGCTCTAGTCCCACTAGTTTGAATTAGTGCTGAGAGAATTTTGGAATTTCTATCCTATGAGAAATTCTGACATTTCAATATTTGTTTGAAATTTCTAAATTTTCATTGGAACAGAAATTCTAAAAAGTTTTGATTCAGAAATGTCAAAATGTTATGTTTCAACATTTTGGAGGAAAAAATTATTTCCCAAAATTGAAATGTTTCATTTTGATCTATTGAAATGACCCAAAATGCTTTGCTCTGAAGCACTAAATTGCATTTTCCCCATAACTGTGTATTGCCTCATGGGAGTTGTAATTTGGGAGCCTGATGAGCTCATTCTTCCCTTTGGACCAGGCTCCCTGACCAGACTACATCTCCCATAATCCAGCCAGAGTTGTGAGAGTTCCATGATACACCACACAGCTCAATGGGAGGGAAATGAGCACATTGCCTTGTGGGAGATGTAATTCTCCAGGAAGCCTGGCTCCTAAAAGAGAATTGGGGCTGGAACTACAACTCCCCAAGGCAATGTAACACAATAGGGAAATACAGTTTAATGTTTTATTGAACTGATTCAAAACAAAACATTTTGGGCTATGCAAAAATGAAATATTCTGATTTGGGTCAAGCCAACATAAAATGATATTTCATTTTGATTTTCCTAACAAAAATATTTAACTTGACAAAATCAAAATTTTCCCAGAGGAGAATTCCTGACTAAACTTCAATATTTTTCAAGTGGCTTCAGTGAGACTACTTATGTTCTTGAGGGTTCAGTATACCCTGACGGTGACAGCACCTCAGAATCCATAAAAAGAGAGTTCTGCTACTGTAGTCTGCGGCAATCCCAACTGCCTAAACTACATGATGCTTCCTTTTCATGGACTCGGTTTGATCAGAAAATAAGACAAGCTGGTGCACATCTTAAATATGTTGTAGTTAATTGGCCATTGGGTCACAAGGTAACTGTTCTGTGTGATTTCACACCTTTCAGAAAGATATGCAACTGCATCTACAACTAACTAGTGTGTTTATAGAATAAAATGACCACGATACAGGGAAAACTTACCCTGAGGCTTGGCTATAGCTATTTCTGTGAGTGTCAGACGGAATGATAATGGGATGCATTCATGCTGTGATAAGATAGCTCAGAAAGACAGCTAACAACTGAACGGCAAAACTAAGATAGACAAGAGTTTCCAAGTATGTAGCAAAACAGTTTTCAGGCCACTAGACTCACAAGGGAATAGAACATTTTCTCTGCATTTGTAAATTACCTAATTTGACAAAGTCAACAAAGAGTGGAATTAGTAATAATACCACCTAGCTCTTATTTGTAGCTCCTGGTCACCCTCCATAACACTGTTTTTTCTTGAAACTCTCAAAGATAGGCTAGAAGAATAAAGAAAATAGGGAAGAAAATAGGAGATAGGAATAATCTCTTTGTTAATATATGAACCAGCTCAAACCTTTACATTCTCTGAGTTCCCGACTTAGAACAACAAAATGCATTATAGGGTATATCTAACAGGGATGTCTCTGAGGCTGAGAAATCTGAATGACTTGTTGAGGCAGTGAGCTGGTTGAGAAGAAGGAATTAGCGAAGGAGCTGAAGGAAGTGAGTAGAATTTGTAAGACTGGGAATAGTTGGGGTGAAGGATGGGATGCAAAGAAATGCAGAGAGAGAAAAGAAACCTCAAAATTTTGGATGCTTAGACAAACTGAACTTCAAGGCTGAAATGGAGTCCTATCCATCCTTCCTTGATCAGTAAATATCAGTGCGAAATATGAAGCCTGGAAGGATGGAGGAATTTCTTCAATGAGGACCATAATAATACCAATAATACTGATGTTAATCTACAGCACTGTAGATGGGCCTATTTCCATTTATCCACAGAATAGGTACATCCATGAGCTATAGCATTGCGGTCTTCTCCAGCAAAGGTCAAGGCCTCTGAATCTTAATCCAGATGGGAAACTCTCTGTTCATTCATGTTCATTGTCCAAATCAATCCTTGGCCTCATTATTAAGACTGCCAACAATGGCATAATAAAGTGTGATAGTGGTTAGAATGATTGGGACTTCTGTCCACTAAGAACAGGACTGAGATGACCAGCATTTCACACAGGTTACTAAACAGCCAAACACTGATGTTGTCGGCCAAATCCAAACCAATGAGCCAGTCCCTGATCATGTAATGAACCCCAGATGAGCAGACCCTTCAGCCCACAAAGAGCAGGATGGAAGATCTGAGCCCCAGAAACAAAAGTCTTGATATCCTATTTTCAGCCCTTTATCCATTTAGTGCCTGATTAACAGAGGATCAGAGAAGTTCAGCGCATATAGAATTGCATTTCCCACATTTCAAGGCACTGCTGGAATTTGCAACTACAGCCCTTCAAACTGAGTTTTATTCTAACCAAATTTGCTGTAAAAAGATTCCAATGTAAATATGTCAGTCTGTTCTGAAATAAAGTAGTGAAAACGTATCAGATGTTGTGTTGATTAGGCAAGGTGTTGTCCAATTGAGACTTGCATCTAAGTGGCAAGTAGAAAATACAAACATTAGAATTAGCTTTCTCGGTACGATTTTGCAGCTAATGTTTAACACAACACTCTCATGAAAACGTTCAAGCATGGAAATAAAAGCTGATTGCACCTTTTTTGCCAACCTGTTGCCCATCTCATGTTCCTTATCATGCCTTTTGCTGATACACTTGAATAATATCGGTTTAGAATGACATTGCAACGTGTCTTCGCTTAATAAAGAAATTATGTTTTTATACAGTGTTTATGTTGATATCTTAAGTATCACGCACATTGCTGTGTAGTGACAAGACCAAATGCACTTTGGCGCAGTTTCAATATAAAAATTAGAAGGTGTTGATTTTATTACCACTCTGGCAATACATTTGAAAGAGTGTTAATGACTATTAATGGCCTCATGCTCAGCCAAAAGAATTCCTGAAGTCAGAGAGGCATTTTATCTGCTATTAAACATTAGTAACAAGGAGGGTTTTTTTTCCCCAACATAAACAAAACACAAATCATAATTAAATGAGATTTAATATAATGTTTAATTGGATCTCATGGAAAAGTACACCCACTGCACACACAAATCTTATGTTTTATTCTGGTAAATATTTTGCTGGGGTCACCCAGCAGTTGATGGTAAATGAAAACAGAATCATTCAAATGAAGTTGTCGGATTCCTGTTTTTATGTCAACCACCTTTTAAACAAAAGAAAGGATTTCCTGAGTGTTGTTTTGAATTGTTTTCAGAGATCCCAACTAGTCCGGACAATAATTGGATGGAAGTTGCTTAGAATCTTTTCACATTTCCAATGAGAAAATGTTCTCAATATTTTTCCTTTAAAAAGTTTTTCAGTCCCTCAAGGGCCCTAAATCAACAAGGAATTAGATGAGAAATGGAAACGTCTGATTCAGAGAGACAACAGAAAACAGATGCCAATTATTTGCCAATGGCTGCTGAAGAACAAAACATTTTATGACATTTACTTTGCCTTAGCAGAGCTGCAGTTGATGTCAGAGAGAAACAAACTATTAAAATTACCAGTCAGCAGGCTTTGAAAGGAGACTTAGTATGGCCTTGAATCTCAGACCCTCTCTTACACTCAGATGAAGGGAGGATGACACATTCATGCCAATTCATACACAGTATGGACAAATATGTTACACCAGTGTAAATCCAGAGTAACACAATCTTAGTCAACTCAGTCACACTGGATTTACACTAGTATAAACGAGAATGGAATTTGGTCCCATACATTTTCTGACAGTCCCAATTAAATACTATGGTAACTCTATGTGCTAGATTATGACTTGTCATGATTTCATCATCTTTTTAAATAGTTTTAGAATCACAAGTCTGCCACCTATTTTTATTTCATATAGCAAAGTTTTTTTAATAAATTATTTATTATAATAGAATAATATAGTTTATTTATAATAGTTAATATAGCACATATAGTGATTATATAAATATAATCAATGGAGATTTGTCAGACATTCTACAGTGAAAAATAATGCCTTCATAACCCACGTCAGATCTAATTTACATTTACCTCTCTATTCCCTTTCCACAAAGGATGAGAGTCAGTTGCAGCCTCCAGCTACCTAGCCTGGCTTTTTAGCTCAAACTCTTCAAACTTATGTTCTCAGGTCAATCTCTGGTACATTGGCCAAGACAATGGCCATCAAGCATTCTTTCATTTTAGTTGAAGATCCCCCCACAAAAAGCTGAAGTTCTTCACCAACACATTTACATCAGTTGCCTCACTCTTTCATAATTCATCTACATCTTGGACAGAACATCAGGGAGGGTTGTGGACCTTTTAGATGTACTGTGAATGGTGAATCAGTGCATCTTTAGTGTTCAGGACTCATTCAAATACTACTTGCACACAACAGAAATCTAGGAGAAAATCCACACTGTCAATTACATTTAGGCTGGGATTTTCAGATACATCTAGGCATCCATCTCCTACTGTAGTCATGGATCGGCCACCTTGCTACATGCCAAGAGCCTTCAGGCTACCAAATCTTGCCTTCTTCACTGTGCAATGGAACTGCAGTAGTTTTGCTGCAACCAGAGTATTCCATGCACATGAAGGAGGAACAGGGGTTGACCTACGGTGACAGCTTCTAAGATGGCCCATCAGTCACCTTTTTTAAGTATATAGATTGGATTGGAGATTGCCACAGAGCCTTTTACTATAAACCCCAGTTGACATACGTTCTAGCTTAGTAATGACTGTGTTTTATTAACTGTTGGGGTTTTTTTGTAACTGTACATTAAGTCTAGTCAAATTGCCATTAGACAGAATTGGTGAAAAAATGGGGAAATAATTCCATTAAAAA
Source organism: Chelydra serpentina (assembly GCA_037349315.1). Classification (NCBI taxonomy): domain Eukaryota; kingdom Metazoa; phylum Chordata; order Testudines; family Chelydridae; genus Chelydra; species Chelydra serpentina. The sequence continues at coordinate 28,973,899 of JBAIAC010000048.1, forward strand.
CTTTGAAATTAAGAAGATGCAGGGTTTGAAATGGACCCATTTTCTACTTATGTCAAGTTGTCATTTTTACCCATTTTTTTACTGCATTTATCAAAATCACTTTAAACATTTTTAATGTACTAAAACTTGGTTTTTAATAAAAATGTTGATAATGATTTTGATAGAAATTTCTATTAAAATGTGATTAAATTGTATTTTGGCAGATGTTAGGAAAACAGAAAATTCAATGATGTTGGTAAGTTTTGCAAAATGTTTTTTTTTAAAGTCATTTTTTGGTGCACCCACCCTCCCACTGACCTGTTTTGTGCAAAATAAGTCAGCTTGCTCTGCTACTAGACAAGTATTCAGATGACAAGAAGTCATTCTCCCAGTTGGTACCTTCTTATAAGTCTTAAAGGAGAGGTTAAGATGACTGAACTTACTCCTTGCTAATGATAACCTAAAACGTAAGGGGACAAAACAGATTTAATGAAGCCAAATGGGAGCACTGCATTGCTGGGGCCCAGTCTTGCAGTCCTTACTCCTGTAAATAGTCTCACTGATTTCACATCAATAATGGCTGCAGGACTGAGCTCCTGCTGATTAATAAACATTGTAAAATCAACGCATTGTTCTGATTTTAGCCACAAAGACTAGACAGTTTCCACCTGACCTAATAATCAGTATCATAACTTGCTCATTCGTTGAAAAACTCTGACCCCCTTATTAGGCCCATGTTCACTTCGAAGAACAATATGCTGGAAATAGCTGCCGTTATGCACTAGATAAACATTGTGCCATTAGAGGAATGACTGTTAAATTATTTTGAATGCAGTCTATCATGCCTTTTAAAGGGTCCCTTCTTAAATGAGAGAGTGCCTGATTGACTGTGGTGTCAAGGATCGGTAGTAGGAGAGGTTTGCACTTCCCAGGCCATGAGCTACATGGGCTCACAGATGGATTTATCAGGGAGTTTGTGTTGTTTTCCAACAACGGGATTTAGGCTTATTGATTCAGTCATTCTTGAGATGCATGGGGATTTTGCCCAAAGAAGAAATTTGTGATTTGGACCAATAGTCAGAATATGTAGCTCTCACATAGGCAAGGTTAAATTTGTTTACAGTTTTATTTCTTTGAGTGTCAGTACAAGTTCACAAGACGAGGGCACTTTAATCATAGACGTCAACAAGTAACTTTGTTTTTCATCCATGAAAACATGAACAGATATTAAATGGGACTTGGTAATAGTAGGAAACCTGCATTACATTGAAGGCAAATAAACTACTGTTGATGCTGAAGTCCAATAAGATTTAATTTTGTGATTTTAGCCCCTTTACTGTTTTTTTCTTTGGCAAGCAACAAAGCTTTTGTCAAGTTACACAGCAGTGTCCAAAAGGGTAAATGTAGGGAGAGGAAAGGATGCATACACTATAACATGAGGTATTTATTTGTGAAAATAACAACTCATGCAGAAAAAAAACAAACCATACTAGACAGATGAGGCTGGGGATGTTTCTATGCCAAATTATGGAGAATACTGACCACTGGTTTCAATTATTATAGAACTAAAGTACACTATTTTGTGATTACATTGATTTATAAGTGGATACCTGTCATCTCCTGTCAGCATGAGGAATGTTCAACTCAAATAGGGTGCAGATTTAAGCCAAAAAGCATGTTTCTTTTTAATACAAGTTTATTCAACTTCATAGCCATGAAGAGCTGGATGACTCCAGGAATTGGTTATGGGCTATCAAAACTTTCACCTCTAGATGAACAGTTTGAATCTGCCCTGTGTTTGTGGCAATCTGATGGTTTGCTTGGTTCAGGCAAAATATGCTGGTAGTTTTCACATCCATGATAAAAAAAATACCATCACAATTACAACTCATTGGCAGTCTCAATAGAAAATGAGTTACTCTCTACCATTACAGGCAGTTCTTCTAGACCATGGTTATGGCACATTGAAGGGGAAGTTTTCATTTATCTATCCTTCATCGGAATCTAATAACCCTGGAGACCTCTGTGAGTTCATAGTCTGGCATCTGTCACAAGCAATAGAACTGTATTTAACAAAATATGAAAATCCATACAACTGGATCAACAACTGAATGAAAACAGTTTAAAATAAACAGACACAAAATCCAGCTAATCAAGTAACCTCGTTTGAAAAGGAGTGCAAAGTATCATTGCTTAACTCTGTCCCTGCTAATACTTGGTTTTCTCTACAGTTTCCTTTGAGAATGTCAGTGAAAGCTTTCTGTCATCAGAGAGAAGCTGTCAATTTACAAGGCAGAGTTGACATAGGATGGATGTCACAAAAAGCTGACCTGGGAGAATCAAGCTGTAACAGTCCTTTTCCAGATGCACCTTACTTTCCCATCCTGCCAGGACATTGCACATCCACCTGCGTGGGCGGGGGAGCAGCAGTCTGGCAGCAGTTGCTTTCCCCACAGCATATGGGCTGGCAGTGCTTGCAGGAAGCATCTTGTGCCCCTTTACTGCAGGTGTACTAGGCTGTTTACAGTTCAGGCCCAAAATTGTAAGATCTCGTGCATTGGGTCATAAATAGGGCTGCCTGGAAAATAACATAATTCGAAAAAGAATTCTGTTTTACAAAAATTTGAGATTACAAAATTAGTTTTTATTCTGCATCAGAACAAAAATGAAACCTTTTGAAAGTTTTCATGAAAAAATGTGAGAGACACACTTCAGAATAGCCAATAGCCTAGTGACTAGGACCCTCATCTCAGATGTGGGAGACCCAGGATCAAGACCCCTCCCTGAATCAGGCAGAGCATAGACTTGTACTTGTGCCTGCCACATCCCAAGTAAATTCCCTAACCACTGGCTAGGGAGTAAGTTGGAGTCTGGAAATTATGTTTCTACTCGGGCTTATTTAGTGTTTTGACTATTTATAAACACATGACAAGACATAGGGCAAGCTTCCTGTATTCTCCATCTTGCTGTAGCATTAAAAGAAAGTGTCCTTTACACAGGAATATCATGTTTGATCAAGAAAAAACACACCTTTTGTTCAGCATAGATGATAGCCCCATGCCCTTTGGTTTACCCTTAGCCCTTTCCCAAAGGATGTTCCTTGGCTGTTCTCGAATATCCACCTTCCTTTGTTTTCATTGACATTTGGCATTAGGGGATCTGAGATTACCTTTCTTCCATTCTCCTTCCAGGTCCCTAAAATGATCCTTGCTCTGGTGAATCTCCATTCATTGAGTTCTCTTACGTTTTTGGCTGCTATGTGGATTATGATAAGTAGAAACTGTTCTGACTTCTTTAAAATGCTCTTTTCTTAAAAGTAAGAGCTAGAAAATATGCTACTATCTCAGATTTGCCCGCCTAGCCCATGTTTTTCTCTTTCCTTTTTTTTAAACAAGTAAAAAGTCTCCCCTACTCTACTTTGCATTTTCCATTCACCCCCCTGAATTATATTTTACCAGACAATGGATAATTGATTATAACCATGGGCCAAACCCTCCTCTTCATTCCAAGCCTTGCTCTTCTTCTCTAATTTACAATACCTCATACCTTATTCATAGCGGTTACTCTCTGGCTGAAATATGCAACCTTTTCCAAAACTCCTATTAATGCTGTTTCAGTGCCATCAATCTAGAACCTTTCACCAGCTCTGAATTCACTTTTAAGAAACTGGAAAAAGAGGCCCTAACTGATAGGAATCATTAGGAGTGGTGCAGTTGGCAACTGCTATTTTTTTTTTTTTTAAACACAAACACATCCCTTTGGGAGCAGGAATACAAAATTCACCCCCAAATTTATGCCACTATGGCACTGAATGAGCTTTTTTTTTTCTTTAAGAAACTGGTATGAAAAATTACTTTTGGCACTTTCCCTCTCTACCACTGTTTTATTTATAGTTCTCTTCTAGGCCACTATTTTATTTATGTTATAAAATGCACAAATATATTGTAATGCAGAAAAATGGCAATTATGTTATTACAGAATGAGTAGCTATTCTCTTCAAGATCCCTGTTTATGAACAAGGGTCACATCTCTTCACCCATGCAGTATCTATTCACTCATCTAAACCCCTAGCACACGTTGATATTCAGCCACATACAGAAGTGTGTCCTTTCATTTTTCTTTTTAAATCTTCTGTTTCATCTGCATCCCCCATGGGTGCATAAAACATAGGTTGGATTTTTTTTTAAAGGCACACAATGAATCAGATTTTTTCATTTAGAAAGGAAAGTGTTCAAATTTTTTCGATCAGGCCCCTGACTTTCTTTGCTGCCTGAAAGTACATTAGTCTTAAACAGAGCATTTACCCCACAAGTTATGTACAGTTGTAAATAATACATAAAAACTTCAGCTTTATCTTAGCTTAGCACTGCTTTTAGTACTGGACGCAATTTATTAACACTTTTTATTAGAACTGTTAGTAAATCAATCCCAGACTTTCTCAATAAAGCAGTCAGCTCCTCCTAGTGGCTGCTTTCAGGCTGCCATCAAACCACTGCTCCAATATTGTACTCATGTTTCAGAGTGAAAATTAGTAATAAATGCAAGGGAAACAATAACTTTTTTTCAAATATACAAAGGGGAAGGAAAAAACTCTCTCCTCATCCTTCAAAATGAATAATAGACAATAGAAATTAAGCTGCGCCTAAAGTTACTGCTTAAGGTTCTTGTCCTTTTAGATTTGATTGAATCTTAAATGGCTTGTCTACACTACAAAGTTAGGTCAACTTAACTATATTGTTCAGGGCTGGGGAAAATTGCATGCCCTGTGCAATACAGTTAAGCTGACCTAAGCCCCGATGCAGACACTGCTAAGTCAATGGAAGAATTCTTCTGTTGACCTAGCTACCACCTCTCGGAGAGATGGATTTACTGCAGTGACAGAACCCTCTTTTCTGTCATTGTACTAAATGTCTACACTACAGCTGCAGCATTTCTAGTGTAGCCATACCCTTAGATTCATAGATGTGAGAGGGGAAGGACCTATTAGATCATTCAGTCCATATCTTTGCCATTGCAGGATTGTTCCCTACAACAGTGGTTTTCAACCTTTTTTCATTTGCAGACCCCTAAAAAAATTCAAATGGAGGTGTGGATCCCTTTGGAAATGTTAGACATAGTCTGTGGACCCCCTGGGGTCCACGCACCATAGGTTGAAAACCACTGTTTTATGGTAACTACAACCTTTCACCGACCCCTTAGCCATAGTCTGCAGACCCCCAGGGGTCTGTGGACCACAGGTTGAAAACCACTGCCCTACAATACATTTTGGAGTATTTTGTGAAGTCTAGTTTTAAAGACAGGGTTTCAACAAATTCACTAGGGAGATCATTCTATAAACTGAGGGCCTAATCTTGCAAACACTTTAGCACAGCAGTTACTTTCCTTTTGTACGGAGTTCCTTTGATTTCAGTGGAACTACTCAAATCAGTAGAGTTACTCATAGATTTCAAGGCCAGACGGGACCATTGTGATCATCTAGTCTGACCTCCTGCGTAACACAGGCCATAGAATTTCCTAAAAATAATATACTAAGGTGTTTGCAGAATTGGACCTGTATGTTTCTCACACACAGGATCCTGGCATTCTGCCTAAATTGTTCCTTTCTTGATTTCACTGCTTTACTCTCATGAAGTTTCACCTGCTAAAATACCCCTATGGGGGTTTTGAACAACAGCCAAACTGCAATTGTTTCCACATAGTTTTGTGGCATTTTTTCCTCTTTTCCAACATCTGAAAGCTTCACAGAAAATAATAGCCTAGAAAAGAATATGTTTTGGTAACACTTAAGAAAAACCCAAATAAAACATTGTTGCTGTATGATGTAGGTATTGCAAGAAACAGACAACATGGAAAAGAGGACTATATATAGCAGTGTTAACAGACTGCATGCGACTAATGGCAAAAATCAAGTGCATCTAAAGGGCAAACACACATTTACAGACAGAGCAACATAATTACACATTGAACGGAAAGAATATGAGTTCATTTATCTGTGGTAAAATGTGCAGGTTAACAAAATACTAACTCTATAATTAAACACTTTGAGCCCAATCCTACAAGATGCCAAGCACTTGCAACTGCGGCTGAAGCCACTGAGGATTGCACTCTCAGATCTGGCCTTTATATTTAATCCATTACTCACCCAATAAGACATGACACAATATTTTTCAAGATTAAAATGCTAAAAAGAGCCAAGATTTTCAAGAGCGAGTAGTGACTTTGCATGTCCAACTTGAGATACAACAAAATGGCCTGAACTGACAGAAGTGGGTGCTCAATGCTTTCTGAAAATTAGGACCTTTGAAGGTGTCTCTTGCTGGGCACCCTCCTACATGAAGGCATCCAAACTCTCTAGTTAGAATCTCAACTGAGAGTTTTAGAACCCAAACTGCACAATAATCTCATAGGACAACATTAATTTGTGATACAATGTGTGATCTTAAATATTCTCAACAAACGTATGTCCCCTAGGCTGCAGCAGTGTATTGGAAAGAGAGAAGAGGCACGCTTCTCAGGCAGCGATGACTGGAAGCATTACATCTTCTAGGATCATTTTAAATAGTTTACTCCTAAAAGCAAAATACTGAAAGGTGCAGCCTTGGAGTTATCAGAACAGGTAAAGCAAAAATAAACACATTTCTCAGTCTCTAGTCACTGGGAGAAAAATCAATGGGAGGAGCCACCACTGATATTAATAGAAGAACACACTGATGTAAGGTTTCAGAGTGGTAGCCGTGTTAGTCTAATTATGGTGGTGGAAAAATCTGGGAATCATGCTGTGTCCTGAGGCACAATCTCTCCCAGAACTCTTGTGTTGGTGTGGTTTCACACTGTCCCCTGCACAAGACTGAATATAACCACTAACTATCCACTTACTATTGTTTAAAATTCCAAGACTAAAAATCATACACTTATGCTCTAAATATTAATGCATCATTTGGAAAGTTATCCCAATAAATCCTTTTGTGGTTGAACGCTAAGCACTCACATATTAAAAAAAAGTAACACATACCATAAAGTCCTTCTGCGCTGGCTTCTTGCCACCTTTGCGGATTTGAACCTTAAAACACTTCCTTGTTACTTTTGGAATAGTTTTGACCACTACTGAAAAGTTATTAGGGTGGTTGTTGGTTTTTTGTTTCCTTTTTTTAACAGTTACATCTAGGCTCTAGTTGAGATCTGGGCCCCATTGTGCCAGCCACTATACATACAAATAGTAAGAGACACTCCCTGCACAGATTAGTTTACAACATAAATAGACGAGACAGGTAAAGGAGAGAAAGGAAGTGTCATATCTTCACTTCAGAGACTGGCAACTGAGGCACAGGTGAAGAATTGAACTGGCATCTCTTACACTAGTGTCATAACCACAAGACTATTCTCACTCACTAAAGAATATTTATTACCCACAATATGTACTTTGCATAGAACAAGTGTTATACGGGAACAGGAATTTTTGTTACACAGGAAATTCCAAAGTTTTGATATTTTTCATCGGAGTCAGAATGTAGGAATTTCCAATGAAATGAAAAATCTGAAAAGTTTCAATTTGGAGCTATTGAAAAGTTGTGTTTTGGTATTGGTGAAATACTTCACTTTGATAGTGTTAGTTTGATTCATTTTGTTTTTACCTTTATATTATATTAAAATATTAAGCAGACATATTACGCAGAAATATAATACATTCACATGAATATTTTAATATAATATTGAAGTTGATGTTGACATTGTTGAAATGAAACGTTTGGACTATTTCCACTCCCAAACAAAAAATTGTTGAAACAAATATGCTCCCAGAAAACTCCCATTTCAACAAAACTGTTCCACTGAAAGTTTTTTGACCAGCTCTGCAAAGAACCTTTCATTTGAGAATTTAAAATGCCTTACAAAGATGGGTGAGTATTATTTCCACTTTATATATGGAGAAACTGAGCCAAACCCACCAAAAGTTGTTAGTTTGTTTTTTTTACAGGAATAAGTCCAAGCTGATGGACAGGATTTTGAGGTTCTTGTGAAACCCTGCAATACTTTGCACTCAGTCTTAAAAGTCATGATACTTTTAAAGCAACAGTACTGTAAATGTGTCAAGACCTGATCCAAAGCCTATTGAAGTCAATAGAAAGATTCCCATTGAGTCTAATATGTTTTAGATGAGGCACTCAAACATTACATTAACTTACAAAGAAAAAAATATCCATCACCTTTCACTTTCAGTGGATCACAGTTAGGTGTGACATATTAGTGAAGTGGTAAAGAATGATGATCCTGGTCAGTCTGCACGACTGACTTGTCCCCACTTGGAAAGGTGGACTCACAATTGAACAACATGAGTTGTATCACAGCCATGCAAGATCTTACATGTAGGAACAAAGAACACAGGCCACAGTTCTAAGATAAGGGACTATCCTGGAAAGCAGTGACTCTGTAAAGAACTCAGGTTATGGTTACACTGTAGCTGGGATCGTGCTTCTCAACTTGAGTAGTCAGACAAGCTAGCTCTGCTTGAGCTAGTGCACTAATAATAGCAGTGTAGATCAGGGTAGTATGGGCAGCGGCTCAGGCTACCTGCCTGAGTACAAACCCAGATCCCCTGGGTATGTACGAGGTGGCTAGCCTGGGCCACCACCCACGCAACCCTCATCTACACTGCTGTTTTTAGTGCACTAGCTCAAGCAGAGCTAGTGCATCCATCTACTTGCTCTGGGAAGCAAGTATACCCAGATGCAGTGTATAGGGATGAAGGTAGATAACCGTCTGAACATGAACTCCCAGAGTGATGCTGTAGCTAAGAGGGTGAATGTGATCCTTAAGAAGCGACAAAGAGTCCTGTAGCACCTTATAGACCAACAGACGTATTGGAGCATAAGCTGTCGTGGGTGAATACCCACTTCGTCGGATGCACATCCAACGAAGTGGGTATTCACCCACGAAAGCTTATGCTCCAATACGTCTGTTGGTCTATAAGGTGCCACAGGACTCTTTGTCGCTTCTACAGATCCAGACTAACACAGCTACCCCTCTGATATTTGTGATCCTTAAGACATTTATAAGCAGGAGAATATTAGGAAGTTATAAGGAGGTGGTATTACCTCCAAATACAGCATCAGTGAAACTGTTATTGGAATACTGTGTCCACTTCTAGTGTCTACACTTCAAAAAGCACATTGAAAAATTGGAAAAGGCTCTGAAAAGAGCACCAGGAATGATCTGACATCTGGCAAACATGCCTTACAGTGAGAGATTAAAGAACCTCAATCTATTTGGTTTATCCAAGAGAAGGTTTTGAGGTGATTAAGTATCTAAGAGTTTTCTGATAGTAGGTGACTCTTTAGTCCAGCAGAAGAAGGCATAATATGATCCACTGGTTAGAAGCTGAAGCTAGACAAATTTAGACTAGAAATAAAGCACAATTTTTTTAACAGAGAAGGTAATTAACCATTAGAACCACTTGTCTAGGGATATGGAGGATTCTCCATCACTTTATTTAAGTCAAGTCTGGATATGCCTCAATTCAACTGGAAGATTTTGGCTTGATGTAGAAATTAAATGGGTGAAGTTCTTTGGTCTGTGTTATGCAGGAGATCAGACTAGATGACCGTATTGGTTCCTTCTGGTCTTAAAATCCATGTCTTAGCCAGATCAGAAAGGAGAGTACCTGAGTGTCTTATTCAATTGTTGTGTTCTACTTTACAGAATGGTATAGGTTAGACTCTCATGAACAAATAACATACTAAAGCCACCAAACACAAACAAAAAAAGTAAGGGCACTTAACTGAATAAAACTATGACTTGCTGTTTCAACTTTTAATACACTCCATCATAATTAATTTTGATGATCTTAAGCTAAATTAAAAGCAATAGGTAGCACTGCATGGAAGAAAAAGTATAAGGGTACCTTAATGGAGCCACCCAACATAGTGCCCCGTAGGCAACCCTAACTTAATTTAAAAGCACACTTCATATGCAGCAATATACCCAAGTAAAATGGCAGGTGATCCTCAAAACAGAATGAGAAGTACCTGTTGTATCCATGCTTAGCTACAGTAAATTTGTGTGAATGTGGTGCTTTTCATTAGGCAATCAATAATATCTTTTATTAGTTCCAGAACACTGCACACAACCCACTAGAAGTAATCTCACTCCACTGTTTTGAGTGTGAATGCTGCAATTAACCCAAGAAAAAAATAAATTAGTTTTTCTGAAATCTGAAGGTTTTCAAGTTGTAAAAGTCCAATTACAAATTAGCAAGCTGTGAATAATCAGATAAAAAAAAATCAGTCTCTACGCTGCTTGTGCTTCACTTGTAAATCCCCAAAGATTTATGAAGTTGAAGTTTAAACAGTAATTGATGGCAAATGGGATCACCACTGATGGCTAACAGAATCATTATTTTTCACCTCTAATTTCAGAAGTCAGACCTTATCTTCTCTGAACTCCCCAATGTTTCTAGGATGACAGGGACATGTACAGTACAGGTATGTGGCTAGATAGATTATCTGCCGCTCCAGAATATTTGATAAATAGGGCTGGATTTTCAAAATAGCTCGTTCAGGCACCTAAATGCTGTGGGACAGATTTTTAAATGCGCCCATTGAGAAGAGTGGGAGCTGCTGAGCACCTTTGAAAATCTGGCCAATTAATTTAGATTCCTAAATGGGAGATCCGCCTTTCTGAAAAATCTGACCCCAGATGCAGTTCCCCAGCATTTTTGAAAATCTGCCCCATATTGTATTAGCAAATTAGCATCGACTGTTGCGTATCAATGACTTGTTTCTCAAGCATTTGATCTAGGTGCAGCTCTTCATCACATTCGTAATTCAATAATATTGTGACATATTTATGATGTGTTCCATCAGGTTTTAAAACTTGAGAAACAAAGTGGTTTTATACAATGATATTGGCTTCCTGTTAGCACGTGAGAATTTAAAACCAACTGTATTGGGCTTTCATTCAGCCGCAAAATTGGCACTGAAAAGGTGGATGACTGGATGCCTTTTGAAACATTAAGATGTCTGGTCTGGTCTCTCAAAATAAAAGGTTTGGTGTATTTCCATTAGAGGCCCACTTTGATTTAGGAGTATGGAAACTAGTGAGAGTTATGGAGAAGTCACTCCTTGGGAATATAGGACTGGAAGGGATTTCCAGGGTCACTGAGTCTAGTTTCCTTCTATCCCAGGCAACCTTGTTATATAATTCCACTCATAAACTTGACAATGAGATTGGAGTGGAGAGGGAGGCAAGTGATGCATGGATATATTGTACTCCTATCCTTGCCTGTGAGTAGTTGTGTGTAATATAATCTCTGCATTTCAAAAACACCCATTAGTACAAAAGCATAGCCTATTTTTTGCCTACAAATAGCTACAATGATAATTCCTATTACATTAAGTTCTCTTTTGCTAACAGACTGGTATTAATGTAAACTCAATGTCTGGAGAAAAACAAGGAGCCATACAGGTCGTTTTTGAATGTTGCTCATCAAGGGCCTGATTTCAGAGATATTGAGCACCTACAGCTCCTATTGACATTAACTGAAATGGTGGGTAATTAAGCACTAAGTGTTGACAACACACTCAGCACTGTACAAGACATAGAAATAAAAGAGTATATGCCCCAAGAGCTTACAATCCACGGATCCAAGCCTGTGAATGCTGTCAAATAGTGCAGTCTTGTGTGAGCACTGACTTCAGTGGGCCAATTCATGGTATTCAGAACTACTTTCAGTAATAGGTTTGCAGGATTGGAACTGAAAAGGTCCACAGAAGAGACATGCTGCACTGAGAGACTGAGAATAGACTTGGTGAGAGGGTTTGCTTCTTATTATTAACAACATTGCATAATGAGCTCATTGCCACCACCAGAGAAGGCAGGATGGTCAGTGGTTAGGAAACTAGCCTAGGACCTTGGGATACCCGGGTTCAACTCCCTACTCCACTGTAGGCTCCTTGTGTAACTTTGAACAAATCACTTGGGGCTCATCTACACCTAAACCAGTACACTGGCAGCGCTTCAGTGAAGATGCTACCTACGTTGATGGAAGGTATTCTCCCATCCGCATAGGTAATCTCTCTCTCCGAGAGATGGTAGCTAGGTCAATGGGAGAATTCTCCTATCAACCTAGCGATGTCTACACTGGCAGATAGGTTTCAGTGTAGTAGCCGTGTTAGTCTGTGTCAGCAAAACGAAAATAAGAAAGAAAAACTTGTAGCACCTTAGAGACTAACAAATTTATTTCAGCATAAGCTTTCGTGGGTTAGTATCCACTTCATCGGATGCATGGAATGAAACATACAGTAGACAGATATTTATACAGTCAGAGAAACATGATAAGGTGGAGGTGCATAGACCAACCTTAAGAGGCTAATTAATTGAGAGGAACCATAACAGCAGGGGAAGAAAAACCTTTGAAGTGATAAACAAGATGGTCACACAGGTGTGAATGAGGATCGTTAACTTAAGGGAAATAGATTCAATTAACGTAATGGCCGAGCCATTCCAAGTCCTTATTTAATCCTGAGGTAATGCAATCTAGTTTGCATATCAATTCGAGTTCAACAGTTTCTCTTTGAAGTCTGTTTTTGGAGTTAATCTGTCGCAACACTGCTACCCTCAAGTCTGTCACTGAGTGATTAGGGAGGTTGAAGTGTTCTCCTACTGGTTTTTGAATGTTATGATTCCTGATGTCAGATTTATGTCCATTTATTCTTTTGCGTAGAGACTGTCCGGTTTGGCCAATGTACATGGCAGAGGGGCATTTCTGGCACATGATGGCATATATCACGTTGGTAGATGTGCAGGTGAATGAGCCCCTGATGGCGTGGCGGATGTGATTAGGCCCTGTGATGGTATCACTTGAATCGATATGTGGACAGAGTTGGCATCGGGCTTTGTTGCAAGGATAGGTTCCTGGGTTAGTGTTTTTGTTGTATGGTGTGTGGTTGCTGGTGAGTATTTGCTTCAGGTTGGGGGGCTGTCTGTAAGCAAGGATTGGTCTGTCCTTGGTTTAGCTGCATTGCTCAGGGCTGTGAATTTTTCACAGCCCTGAGCAATACAGTTATACTGACCTAATTTCCTAGTGTATGCCAGGCCTAACTCTCTGTGCCTGGGTTCTTCACATATAAAATGTGGATAATAGCACTTCCCTACCTTACAGGAAGATAAATAAATCAAAGATTGTGAGGTACTCCAATATTATGGGGATGGGGGCCATCTGTACCACAGGTAGAGTGAGATTTTAGGAGAGATCTAAGGATTGTTTAATCACTTTGGGGTAACCCCTCAGCCCCTGGCTATTATGCCTGTGCTTACTCTATGATATGTAATAAGTGATGGATGTGTTGCATTTTTTTTTTAAATGGATGCTCATATTTGTATCAAGCAGCAGATTAATAAGACACATGCAAATCTCAGATTCTATTCTGCAGAGTGCTGAATATCTCCTTCAAGACACTGAACACCCTACACTTGCATTGATACTGGTTCCTGATACTGCAATGTAACATATGCAGGCTGACTCCTGCAGCCAAACAGCACACCTGTAAGCAGGACCAGGGCCTTAGTTTGAAGTTCATATCATTCTCATGCTTGTATACTCTATTTTCCTAGAGAAAAGTGATGGTACCCCTTACATTTTAATTCCACTGAAAGTTTTTTGACCAGCTCTGCAAAGAACCTTTCACCTGAGAATGCCTTCTGATATACATTCAGGTTAAGTCAATCCTTTCATGAGCTGCCCTGACTTCCCTTCAAGCTATGGGCCAACTCACAGGAAGGCTGGGCAATTCCCATTTGCTCATTACGGCAGGTGCTCAGAACCTCTCTGGAGCTGGTCCTCACAAAGGTTTGCCTAAATGGATGCCTGAAGGCAGGCTCTTAAAGTCAATACTTACAGCATGAATTTTAGCAAAAGTACTGAGCACCTAGCAGCTCCCATTGACTCCAGTCACCGCTGTGGGTGTTAAGCACTTCTGAAAATCAGGTCACTTAATGTAGGAGCCAGAATTTAGGTGCCCAGTTTTTAAAATCTTGGACCCTGTACTTTAGTATCCACATTGTGATTAGGGGCAAAATTGGGATCTAAGGTTTTGTCTATACTCAAAAAGTTGTACTGTATTCCCTCCCCCCCTTCCTCCCTCCGACCAGCGTATGGATGCAGTGATACAGGTATAGCTCTTCCCACAGGGGAAGTGCAATACATTATACCATCATAAGACACCTTATAAAGTTATAACAGTATCGATATTAGGGGTTATTATTTTGTTTAAAAGTTGCACCCCTAATCTACATAGATATACCAGTATGAAATTTGTGCGTATGCCTTATAGACATACATGAATATAGGTAAATGAATGATACTCGCTTTCATTGCAAATCTCACTGATATAGAAAACAAAATTGAACACAGAACCCATTCAGTGCAAATTATAACAGGCTCTCTCTGTACCCTTTATTTCAGAGATAGCACAAGTTTAAAATTGAGTTCATTTGTGTGTATAAATAGGATAAAATAAACAAAGGATTTCAGACAACAACTCAACATGGGGATTGAAAAATACCTTCAATCTACACTAGCTACCATCGAATCACATTATGTTTCATTTGAATGACTATATCAACCACATAACAAAAAAGTTCTACATTTAGAAGCCATAATTTGACTTGCTTCAGTTGCAAAGCCTTCTGATTACTACTATTAAAAAACCCACCGTGATTCATGCCTATTTCTAAGGAAAAGAGCCAGCTGGAAAATAGTAAGTATGTTTTTCATTAAAAAGATTTAAAAAAAAAAAAACTTTCATTTTTAATGATTTTTTGGTTTTCAAAACAAAAGATTTATTTGATTATTTTCTCCTCTCCACTCCCCCTTTTAATTCCCCTTTCTTTTCTCCCCTTCCTCTCAATTTGTTTCCATTTGCCACTGCAATGGGGAGAGGAAGAGGGGAATTAGAGAAATAAAAAACAAAGCAAAAGGAAAAGATTATTTTGATTTCTGTTGACAAATTGTAAGGGTTTTTTTTGTTTTTTTTTAAAGAAAAGTAAAAAAGCTTTAAATGAAAAATTCTGACCAGCTCGTTAGAGAAATTAGGTGAAACTATGGGCTGTGAAACTTGTTAAAATCAGATGATTGAGAATTCAAGGTGCCTTTTAAACTTTCCTTTCAAAACATTTTTGATGGAAGTTTTCTGAGTAGGTCTAGCTAGTGTGTCTTCAGTGAAAGGGGCAGATTATCAGATAAAATGTGGCTGGTTTGTGCTACATCCTTGTTGGAATCCAGCCACAGTGCTAGCTTAACGAGTCTCAGGAGGATTGCTCTCATGCAGGCTGGATACCATGGTGTGATAGAACCAAGTCTTTCCCTGAGTCCTGTGTCACAGGAGAAAGGGGACCCAGCTGGAAGAAAAGGGGTGAGGCCACCCTGAGCCCAGTTATGATTTGGGTTTCTTTGGCCCATTTGCAGCTGCTGTAAAATAAAGTAGCCTTAAGTCTTTGCTCCTTTCATCAGGATTGGGCCCTATTAGCCAAATTCTGCCCTCAGATATCTACAACTGGAGTTGCTGTTGGTATCCAAGGACATCATCGTGTCCTGGTGTATACAGGAAAAACTTAATTCCCTCTGAAATGTGGCCATCTCTGGGAAGGGGGAATGTGTCAGCCATTTAACACTGTATAGCAATGCTGCACAACAGACAACAGCTAGGAAAGGAACTGATTCAGCCTTTGACTTATTATAATTCCCTGTCTGAGAGGCATAAATGATATGACCTATAATTGATATTTTCTAATTAATTTTAAGATCCATAATGATCTTTTTTTAAAGGTATATTTTAAGAGCTGGACTGTTCTTTATGGAGGATTTCAGATGGATGACGCTGTTAATGTTAAAGGTTTTGGCTAGTCTACTTTACAGTGCATAAATGGGGATATGGAAAATTATAATGAGTTATGCTCAGTGGGTTTTATGGTGGGGTTGTACTTGAACATTCTTCTCCTATTGTTACACTTCTTAGGTTTTTTTTTTAATTATTATTTCCAACCCAGTTTATAGTCTGTTTTAAGATTAAAGATTAATGGTGAGAAGTCCTGTAGTTGTCATCAGTCAGATAGTTAACACATGTGTTAACATTAATTTACTTACATATTGCCAACTTGGCAGCCTTCATTAAAACCCCAAACTTATGTTGTAGAGAGCAAAGCATGGATTGGATTCCTTGGAACTACGAAGGGTTCAGGAAATGAAAAGTGCCCTCAATCTTTTATATATGTATTAAATATATAAATTAGGGTATTGTTAGTGCTGAATCCATGTATCAAACTGAGTGACCCATTTACTGGGTATTCTTTCATTGTTTTAAAGGCATTATGAATTAGAGCTGTGCAGTCTGAATCACATCAGATATGTGAAACAAAACCCTTGTGCCTCAGTTAACCTTAAACAAGTTTCTAGAAGAGAGACAGATTTAATGGATATGATGTCATTCCACTATATCATACATGCCAGAAAGAATATAATAGAAAACCAGGCAACATAGGAAAGCCATTTGTTAGCTATTTAAAAGCTTCAGAAAATGGAGCCAACCCTGTGAGGATGAAGCTGGAGTGCATTTAGTAATGCATCCTAAAGCATCAGGTACTACAGATTTTTACCCTTCTTTTAAACGTCTCCACTCCCGTTCCAGTGGAAAAGTATCTTTGTGACTTTTACCTGGGGTCTGATCCAATACCACTGAATTCAATGGTAAAACTCTTATTGACTTCAATGAGCTTTCAATCAGACCTTCTGTTGGAGCAAATATTTGTAACCTTACTTGCTAGCAACATCAGAAGGCCAGAAAAAGGTTATGAAAATCCATTCTGCTTTTCTGCTGTTTTGGAAGACCCACTGTGCCAGCTGTAACACTAAAAGTATGTGGAGTACAGGAATGATTATGTGCTATAAAAGAGGTTGACCAGGTTCCTTAAAGCCAGTGGGAGTCTTACCATTTATTTCTATGGGAGCTGGATCAGGTCCAAAGAGTCCTAGGAGATCCTCTAGGTCTCATGGTGGTTTAATCAGACCTGTTATTCTCCATCTATAAAAAAGGAGCAAGACATCCCCATTTTCACTCTTCAGCAACAGACAACACATTTTGGAGCATCGGGTATCAGGAGTCAAGAACAGGGCAACAGGAGGATGTTACCTGATAATGAAGTCTAAATGTTATGAGCTTGTAATTTATTTACATTCTTCACACAACCCAGACAGGTTGGTAGAACATTCTGAAGCGATAAGATAATAAAACCTGAAAGCTGAAGAGACTGGCCAGCTTTCAAACTGAGCACCTAGCAAGAGGCCTGATGTCTTCTGGGAACATGAGAAGGAACTCAGAGACTGAGGAAGAGGTTTCTGTTGAGAGCTCGCCTAATGTCACTCACAGGAACAGGGCCGGTGCAAGGATGGGGGGAGGGATAGCTCAGTGGTTTGAGCATTGGCCTGCTAAACCCAGGGTTGTGAGTTCAATCCTTGAGGGGGCCATTTGGGGATCTGGGGCAAAAATTGGGGATTGGCCCTGCTTTGAGCAGGGGGTTGGACTAGATGACCTCCTAAGGTCCCTTCCAACCCTGAGATTCTATGATTCTATGATATTTTGCGCCCTAGGCGAAACCTCCACCTTGCGCGCGCCCCCCCCCCCAATGTCCAGCCCCCACCTTCCTACGGCCAAGTTCCCCCCAGGGGCCCAGATGTTCACAGAGTGCAGGGGGCATGGGAGGGCTGCAAAGAGGGGGGTCATATGGGGGCTCTTCTAGAGGGTGAAGGTGGCCAAGAGGTGGAGGAGGTGGGGGTGTAGTGGCAGGGAAGAGATTGCACAGAGGCAAAAGGGGCTTGTTGCAGGGGGTGCAGTGGTGGGGAGGGTGTGGCACAAGGGAGCAGTGGGCAGGAGGGGGTTGTTGCAAGGGGCTGGCAGGCGGGGGCGTGTATGTGCCAGGGTTGTTGCAGGGGAGTGAAGGTGGCAGGGAGGGGTTTGCACAAGGGAGGAGTGGGCAGGAAGGAGATGGCGGGGGTCCCGAGGTTGATGCAGGGGTAGGGCTAGGTACCTTGCAGGTGGAGTAGTAGCTTGTACCCAGCTTCTCTGTCGGAAGAGCAGAGCGCAGCTGCGCCTTCTTTCCCACACTGCAGGCCGAGCCAGGCTCCCCGCCGCTTGCTGGGCTTTCAGGAGGCGGCAGAAAGTCCCCCGCACCAGGGGCCGAGCCGGGCTGCCTGCCATCTACGGGGCTTTCAGTGCCGGCAGCCAGCTGGCGCGGGCCGAGCCGGGCTCCCTGCTGCCCGCAGAGCTCCCAGTGGCGGCGTGGGCAGCCAGCCCCACTGCGCCGCGGGTCAAGCCTGGCTCCCCACCGCCAGCGGGGCTCTCCGCGGCGGCGTGGGCCAAGCCTGGCTCCCTACCGCCAGCGGGGCTCTCCGCGGCGGCGTGGGCCAAGCCTGGCTCCCTGCCACCAGCGGGGCTCTCCGCGGCGGCGTGGGCCAAGCCTGGCTCCCTGCCACCAGCGGGGCTCTCCGCGGCGGCGTGGGCCAAGCCTGGCTCCCTGCCACCAGCGGGGCTCTCCCCGGCGGCGTGGGCCAAGCCTGGCTCCCTGCCGCCAGCGGGGCTCTCCGCGGCGGCGTGGGCCAAGCCTGGCTCCCTGCCGCCAGCGGGGCTCTCCGCAGCGGCGTGGGCCAAGCCTGGCTCCCTGCCGCCAGCGGGGCTCTCCGCGGCGGTGTGGGCCAAGCCTGGCTCCCTGCCGCCAGCGGGGCTCTCCGCAGCGGCGCAGGCAGCCAGAGGCCCCGCATTGTGGGCCGAGCCGGGCTCCCCGCAGGGCTCTCTGTGGCGGTGCGGGCAGCCACTGCTGAGAGCCTCGGGGGCAGCGGGGAGCCCGGGATGGCCCAGGGGGGCAGGGAAGAAGGTGCAACTGCTAGTGGCAGCCTCCGGGGGTGGGGGGGCTGGCTGCCTGCAGAGCGGCCCGCGCCGCTGCTGCCGCCGCTGAGAGCCCCAGGGGCAGCGGGGAACCCGGCTTAGCCCGCGGCACAGGAAAGAAGGTGCAGCTAGACCCTCCCCTTCCCTGCTCCCCCTGGGGGAGGGACTGGCCACGCTACGGGCGGCCCCTCTGGAACCGGGAGGTGTGTGAAGCAGTGGCAGCCTTGTGCTCCACTGTTTAAAAAAAATTGGGGGCTGGGCACCGCTTTTTGGCGCCCCCAACCACTTGGCGCCCTAGGCGGCTGCCTAGTCCGCCTAGTGGTTGCACCGGCCCTGAACAGGAATGCTTTAGTTTTGCAAGCTGAGTCCACTTTAGCTTTCAAAGTCATTTCCATTAGTGAATGATCCCTCTTCTGAAAAGGGATAACGTGTTATTGATTCAAATGACGGCAGCATACATGCGATTATCTAGGTATGGGATAAAAAAGAAAGCCCGTTGCTGTACATTGCCATTGTATAAGACTGCATCTCCCTTTGCGTTGTGTCTAGGTACATATATTGCCACATTAACACGGTATATGAGCATCTTGCAAACAGTTATATATTTATCCTCACAACCACCTTATGAGATACTCATTTTACAGGTAGGGAACTGAGGCACAAAGAGACTGAGGGATATGTTCTAGATCACACTGGAAGTTCAGAGCAGAACCAGGAAGTGAACTCGTCTCCTGAGGCACAGACTAGTGCCTTCAACACAATACCATCCTGCCTCTACATGCTCTGCCTAACCTGAGTTTAACTACAGTTTGTCTCTCACTAGAAAAATATTTATTTTATCCCAGTAATACCAGAAACCCTGAGCAGGGATCATGCCCCAATATGGTAGGCACTGAAAAAAACACTGAACCAAACAATCCCTGCCTTAACCTGCTAAACAGCTCATCTGTAACAAGAAGCAGCAAGTGTGTATTCAAAATCAGTGAAAGGAACTAAGGGGAGAGAGGACAAAGTTAACATGACAGAAAATGTGATTTTAGAGACCAGCTTTTACGTCTCCTATGGAGCCAAGGAGCAGGAAAGAGCCACAGGAGGCCTAGCAGTCAGTGTCATGGCACAGCGTACATAGCCCTAGCCTCTGAGAGATTCCTCAAAGATCTAAGTGATCTTAGCAGATCATACTGTTTGGTGGCTGTACTTCTTTTTTCCAGAGAACCAAGTCTTCTGCTCCATGCTCAAACTAAAGGAAGACTTCAGAGGAAACTGAAGGAAACTTTGTTTTCCCTCTTTGAATCAGACCTGGCCTTCACCTTGTGCTAATGCAAGACTCCTCAACTTCAGTGGGGAATGCAGGTTCTCAGCACCTCCCAAAATTTAGCCCTCAACCGGAAAAAAGACACCTACTTTAGCTGAACAAGTATGTATCCATTGACTTCTATAGCACTATGCTGATCTCCACCAGGTGCCGATCTGGCCCAATGTATTCAGATTTTTGCATCATACCATGAGAATCCCTCTAAAGTAAAATGATCAAATCTGTTGTTCAAAAGTTTCTTTATAAAATCATAGACGTTAAACATTTTTATTGCTGTACGACATCTTTCTAATCCACACTATTTGTGTGGTGTTGAAGTACAAAAAAAAAAAATCTTGGAAAATGTCAACTGGTAATTTTTTAATCATTCAAAAAACAAATGCACTTCTAAACACTGGCTGAAGAATGAGCAGGAGAATTTTTTAGCCCCCCAAAAATAATATTGAGAAAACTCTGAGTGTTTAGAAAATATGATGGAACTGTAATCTCACCTTTACCCTACAGCATCAATCATGAGAATTGGTTATATGACAGTATGTGTGCATACACATACATATAACACACACACAAATTCCATTTGTTTACCATGAGATCAAATATAAAACATTACAACATTTGCTTCATCATTCTCAACCCCCTGAGGCATAGTAACATTTGGTACATTTACTTTTCCTTTTAAGAGATGATTTTTTAATTCTTTGAAGCCCGTGGAGGAAATATTCAGCAGAATGTTTATAGTGACAACTTTATAGTGGAAGAACGGGGAACCTGTTTGCACAGAAAGACAGAACTCGCTTTCTCATGCAGAGCCCAGTTTTCAAACATGGGTAGTGAAGATGAAATCTTAGCCTCATTGAAGCCAGTGACAACACTCCCATTGACTTTCAAGGGCCCAGGATTTCACTCCTAGAACATCGAATTCAACTGGAGTTTTGGCATTAACTTCAATGTGAGCAGAACACAGCCCCTAATCCAGATATGGATGCTTAAATGGATACCTGGGCATCTAAAATGCATATGCAGTGACCTAAGAACACATTTAAATACCTAAATTTAAACTCTGGACTTTGAAAGTGTACACTCATTCTTATTTTGGCTCTTGCACTAGTGATCAACAGCACTTGGAAATACCTGAAAAATAAGAAAGGTAACAGAGCTACACGAGAAAAGTATTGGTTATATGACATATACCATTTACGTTAAAAAAAATATTAAAATGACATCTCAAATTTTCTCCACTGCTGTAATTTTCAGTTCATTTTTTGTGCCCTGAGGTCCAATTTTTAAACAGTGTCAGTTGTTGAAAAAGGGAGAAGTGAAGATGTTGGGGTTTTTTGTTCTCAGCAGTTGGGGGTCTTGCTTCTTAGAGATGTTATATATTGATAATATGGGCCCTGATTCTGCAATTCATTGCACGTGAGCACAGCAGTCTGTTTACATGCAACAAATTACACGATCAAGTAAAAAGGGCTAATCATTTTGGGGTTTTAATGATGGAAAAATCTTAGGTTTGATTTTGAGTGAAAACATTTGAGATTTTGGGGAAGAAGCTCGGAAAACAACGTACCCCCTCTTTACCTGCAAAAGTTTAAGGCTGGAGCCTTCTAGGAAGCATCGGTCACAGCTTGATGAAATCCATAAAGACACAAAAATCATCTATCCCTTTGGAATTAATATATGTGTCCATGTGTGTGACAGTGTCATGTGTACACTGTAGAATAAGATAGATATGAGATATACACACATGCAAAAAATTCAATATATGAGAATTGATCTACTGTTATTCCACTGGAAAAGTACCATAGAATGTATGTCCTCTGTGGTGGATACTACAACTCCTATATCTTAGTTTGATTACAGTTGAGTCAAGAGCTTTTTCTTTTATTGTCCTTTAATGTTCTGAACTCTCCTTTTAATTTTAGCACACAAGGCTTTACTTAAAGAAATTACAAAAGGGTCCTAGGTGACACTGGGATCAGGGTGAAAGGACACTTACATGTTGCTTCTCCATCAGGAAATAGGCCTCAGATTCATGAAATTGTTGCTTGAGTGCTCACTACTTATGGGATCTTTCCCAATCTAGGTTACTTATAAGTAAACACATTACTTGGAGATGGCAGCATTAACACATTTTGTTTGTCCAATATAGCCCTTTCCCAGTACTTTTTATCTTCATCTTTTACAAGGCTTTTCTTTTTAAAATCTTCTTTGAGCTCTCTATTCTACACCTCTAATCTGTTTCCCCCCACCCCCTTCTCTTGTATAAAACATAGCAGATATCTGAATGCCCAGAGTACAGGGTGGTCCTCTCCTAAGAGAGGCCTGCTTAGACATGGCATGAAATCCTTGCCCCAATCAAGTTACAGAGAATCTACCATTGACTTTGATAGGGCCAGAATTTCTCCCACAGTACCTTACTTGGTTGACCACTGGGTTCTTTAACAGAGTCAGCCAACTCCTGAATACTCCCTCATGGCCAGAGGCAACAGTACAGCACCCTGCCTCTGTTTCTCCCTCTTCAGGGCCCCTTAATGTCACACCACCAGTCTAAAGGTAATTTAAAACATTCCCCTGTTGGAGTCCAATTTATTTAGTCCTTGGAATGTATTTAGTCTGACCCTCTCCAGGCCTTAATCCCAGTTCAATATCTGTCTGTCTCTCTTCCTGACCCATCCCCCACCCACCCCTTAGGGAGGGAGTTCCCAATCATCCTTCCCAGAACTAGGTCCAAACTCAGTCACCACTCCCAGGCTTTACCTGACTGGAGCTCAGGCTCCAGCATCCTCCTGCCTTAGCAAGCTACCCTCTGCCCTCCTAGTGGGGACAATTCCCCTGTCCAGGGTTTTTCCCTGTAGGAGCCTTTCCTAATTCTCTACAGCCTCTTCCTGAGCTTTTTCCCTCTCCAGTGTCCTGCTGCCCTTTATTGGAGAATCTGCTGTCCTCCATCAGACCCCATCAAGCCTAATACAGCACAGGTGGCTCCTTCAGTAATCATGGTTGGCTGGCCCCGTGTTTCCATCCCTTAAGGGGCAAGCTACCCTGTTACAGATTCTCTTTCAGAGTTATTTATTATTTGATGTAAGTTAAGGTGGTGGAACTTAGCCCAGAGTACTTTACATCTTTACAAGTTAAATGCAATAAACAAACAAAAAATGTTCTGTAATAATAATTTAGTGTGTTCACTGACATGACATTTTTTGAAAAACAATTTTTATTATGGAAATAATTTGGATTCAATTATGATATAAAAAGGTCTCTCCAGAAACAGATATTGGATATATTTACGAAAGCTTATATGAAAATTGAAAAGGATTTTGTGGGAGCTCTATTACTTTCTCCATATTCCATCCCTGCGCCAGCCATCCTCTTGCTTTTGCTAAAGTTTCTGCATTGTGTCAGAAAGCCCTGTTGATAAGACACGCATCATTCAGCTCAGTATTTTGATGCAACAAGCGTCAGTTGAACTTTACCTTCTGCTTCACTTCTACTCTGACACACAGAGACTACAATACAATTCCATGACGTGTAAAGAATATTTTTTAGTCTGGTCAAAGCTGCTTTTTGTTTATAGCTCAACAATAGTCTCCCCAAAAATAATACATTTCCCACTTGCTACAGAGAGTTAGTAGAGACAGAAGTTCTCTAATTTCTGTTTTAGTTGGTTTTTTTTTTACTAGGTGTGTGCAAACAATCAGCTAGTCTTATCCCAGAGAACCTCGGGTAGAGTTACCTGATTTACTATGACACGACTGAAGAGCCCTGTTTATGCCTCAAAAACTCATATGTTCTCTATCAATGTGCCATACAGAACAATCTCATACTGAAAGGTGGCATGGTCTAATGGCTAGACCAGCTTGGGATTCAGGAGACCTGGGTTCTATCCCGGGCTGTGTCACTAGCCTCACTGTAAACTTGGGCTACTCACTTCACCTTTTTGTGCCTCTGCTTTCCCCTCCCATTCTTTACTTGTCTTATCTACTTAGAATGTAAGCCTTCAATGGAGGCACTGTCTCTTACCCAGTGGGCTAGGCACTTTACAAATATAAAGTATGTCTACATGGCAAGCAGATACCACCTCAGAGTCCGGGTCTACAGACTCGGGTTCACAGGGCTCATGCTATGGCACTAAAAATAGCTGTGTAGATGTTTGGACTCAGGCTGGAACTCACCTCTGAAGCCTAGGAAGGGAGGTAGGCTTCACAGCCCAAGTCCCAGTGTCTAACACAGCTAGTTTTAGCACCATAGCACAAGCCCAAGTCTGTAGACCTGGGCTCTGAAACTCTCTGTCATAGGTGTCTGCTTGCCACATAGACATACCTGCTGTGGCCCTGATCTGTTGAAGCCATTATGCACTACAGTAGCACAAATAAATCATCATAATGCTACTCATATTTGCCATTAAGATGAAACCTAAAGTTACATCACTGGAGTGTCATTTTGGTTCCTGTGAAATTTGTCTGAAACTTTTTTCAACAGTTCAGCTCTTACAGCGTAACAAATGTGCTTTAACCCCATTGGGCAGCTTCTTCCTCTAATGCACGCTGCTTAATGGATTTTTCCTAAGTACAGTACAGCTTGTTTCTTAGTATTAATTTCAACTTCAGGTTATTGTGCAAATTATATCCTAGCTGGAAATTGAACCACGGTGACCACTGAAAAAGAAAAGTCTAATATATGACCTGTATTAGCAAATTTTGCCTTGCCAGCAAAGTAAAGTTGGATTGATTTTCATCCTGGCTTGATCTGATAGTTTGTTAGACAAGTTCTCCACCCAGTGGCTACAGCATTCACCGAAAAGTAGGACCAAATATATAATACAGTATTATTGAAGCTTTGGAGACAAACTCTCTGCAGACTTTAATGTGCTGGAATGACGACAGGAGACAAATGTTTTCAATACAGAAAAAAAAAATCCTGTGGTACTCAGTTCATGGAGCATGGGAGAAGAATGCAAAACAAAAGTTTGTCATCGAAGAAGAAATAGTTTAAATTCATAACACTGAAACACTCAAATAGAAAAAAAATATCCTATAGGCTATTATGCATTCCTGCTCTTCACAATAATTTGTGAACGTGTGACTGGGAGGTGTGAGTTTTTGGTTTCAGCATAGAACTGGAAGTCAGAAATTCTAGTAAGAGTTCCTCAATTCTAGAGATATGAAAGCCATTTAGTTTAGAGTCTTCTTGTAAAAACTTGCATGAGGCTACAAGTAATAACTCTTTAAACACTATGCATCCATTAGAGTTAAGTGAAACCTCTGAGTTTTGCTTTACAAAAATATCTGCATAGATACTGATAGTTCTAATTATTTTGTAGGCCTACCCATCTCCCCACAAATTTAAAATTGTTTCGGGCTGAAATTCAGCCAGGGATACAGGGGGGTCTCTGGGAGCTTCGGGCATACAAAGGGTTGACACCCAGATTGAAATGTAAGAGACCCTCAATTTAAAGGGCTAGCCTGCATCCCTCAGTGCTAGGATTGCAAAAATCTAAGTCGAAAAAGAAATACAGCAAAAAAGCAATGCAAGTGTGGATATACTGACTTACTGCCTCTGTGGGATTTTGCACTCTTATTTGTCTCTTCTAATCCGTGGAGATGCCTTTTTAAACACCTTCCTCTAATTTGTCTTGGAGATCACGATGAAACTGTAAATCCTCTGAGTCAGGGACCGTGTCTTCATACAGATTTGTACAGCACCTAGCACAATGAAACACTGATTGTTATTGGGGCCTCTAGGTGCTACTGCAATAGAAATATTAAATAAAATACTAATAACGTATAGCCTGCCAAAGTGGCATTAATCATACTTATTCACAAGTAATACTGCTAACTCTGTCCCATGCAGGTACTATTTCATTTTTTGGAAGATAAAAATTTAGGGCTCTGATCTCTGATCCTGCAAAAACAATGCTGACCCTCTTCTCCTCTGTGCCCACAGAGGGTATGTCTACATTACACACTAAGCCCAGGCTGTGACTCAAGGTTTGAGACCAACTCCCCCCTCCATCCATACACAAATCAATCTGATTTGGGTCAGCAAGCACTCAGGATCCATGTCCTAGGATCCTGCTGGGGGGAGGAAGGGTAAGAGCCCGAGCACTGACATCACTTGGGTCCTAACCCTGTCATTTTGCAGTGTGGATGCAGCTCGAGCCACAGACATGAGTCAGAAGTTCTGCACGGTACAGTATCAATGTGTTAGCACATCTGTGAAGCCTGGATCCAGCAATTGTAAGCGCAGATTTATAATGCAGCATGGACACTCATTTGCAAGCTTGGAAACACTGAGTCCGCAGACCAGCATTTACAATGCAGTGCAGACATACCCAGATAGTGCCACTGTCTTTTCACAAGTGCAGGGGGCTGTACATCTTTTGACAGGGAGAGGGCAGGCAGGGGGTTAGTTTACATTATACCCAAAACAGTTTCACTTGAAAAGCCCTGTATCCAACAGCGCAAATTGGATACCTTAAGACAGACAAGAGAGCAGAGTTTGCAATTAACACTGTTGTGTGACTTCAGAAAATGAGCTAATAGAAATGCTCTGTCACCCTGCAGGAAATAATCCTATACATCTTATACGCGATACATTCCTTGCTTCCCTCACTGTGCCCCCAGAATACTAGAGGCGTACAAGCCCCTGCAGTTAGCACACCACCCAAGTGCCCTGCATTGTGCAGGAGGGACAGCCCAGCCGCACGCAGGCCAGCGTTGCCGCCACATAGCAGGAAGTTGTCAGAGAAGCCCTGAGAAATTGCTAGATGTCACTATTTAAGCATTCAAAATGTGTCAAAAATGTCACTAAACAAAATTTCCACAGAATTCAACAGAGAATTATATCTATCTATCCACACACACACACACACAGGATGATAAATTTTCATTAAAGATAATAGTGAAATAATACATTATAGAATTTTTATACACACTAATCACTGAAAATATTTTTAGACTGTAAGTCATATTCCAATAGGTGTTTGTCATACAGTTTTTAAGGGCATAATTGGGCATGTCCTCGGAAGGAAGCGCATTCCAGGTCTTGGGCTGAGAGGCTGTGAATGAGAGGAAGGGTTTGACTTGAGCTCTTGGTGGCAGAATAAATGCTTAGCAAGTAACTGGGGCTCAGCTTCAGTTCCTTGGTGGCGGGGAGAGGGTGAAAAACCAGATCTAATGAGGGGGGGAGGAGACAACTGCCCCTAGGAGAAAAGTTCTGATCTTTTGCTTAGTAAAAACAGTTAGTGACATGGGGCAGGTCTGGGGTCCCCCCTACTTCATAACCTGGCATTTGGCTGCCCCTCCAGCCCTTCCTTCGCTTTTCGCACGTTGCTTTCTGTAACTGCCAGAGTGCCACTGCTGCCTACAGGCAACTACAACAGTACACCGTCATCATCAGGTGGGTGTCACTCACATCGCCATGGGCGGTGGGTATAAGAGGCTTGGGAAGGCTAAACCTCCCCCAAATGGGGCAAGAAATGCTGCATGTGGTACACCTCCCTTCGGAGGCCCGCTGCCTTTGGAGCGCTGCCGCCAGAAGCTCTCAAGATGTGGGGGGAACATCAGCTCCTGGATGGTGGCCCTGCCTGTGCTCCACCCAGGGCCGGCGCTCCCACTAGGTGACCCCAGGTGGTCGCCTAGGGCGCCAGGATTTGGGAGGCGGCAACTCCCGGCGGCGATTCGAAACACCGCCGAGAACGCAGCATCCCAGGAGCTGCTGCCCCTGCTGCTGGCGGAGGTGAGCTGTCGCGGGCGGGGAGGCTGGCCGCCGCAGGGGGGCACAAGTGGGGGGGCGGGGAGCTGAGCCCACCGTGGCCCACGGGCGGGAGGGCTGAGCCGCTGCTGCCGGGGTGGGGGGGGGGGAGTTTAGCTGCCGCGGGGGAGGGAGGTGGAGCTGGCTGCCGCAGGGTGGGCGGCATTAGCTGGGGGTGGGGGGCAGGGCTGGTGCAAGGAAGTTTCGCCTAGGGCGCGAAACTTGCTTGCACAGGCCCTGGCTCCGCCCCTGCTCCGAGGCCCGACCCTGCCTCTTCCCCAAGGCCCTGCCGTTGCTCTGCCTCTTCCCGCCCCTGTCCTGCCTCACTCCACCTCTTCCAGCCCCCACCCTGCCTCTTCCCCCGAGGCTCTGCCATTGCTCTGCCTCTTCCTGCCCCGCCTTGCTCCACCTCTTCCAGCCCCGGGTGTTCCAGTCAAAAACTGGACACTTGGTCACCCTAAGTGCAAGAAGCAACAGCCCTGTTCCCTGTGCATGGGGGTGGGGAGAGCACCCATGCATGGGGCCAGAGGCAACTGCTGCCTGTAACTTGTTTAGGCTTTTCTGAGTAACTCCTCCCTCTGCCTTTCCCAGTATATCTTAGATCCGTGCTATCCAAGTATTAGTAAGAATGTTTATCTGGGTTTCTTCCATGTCAGGGTGCTGGGAAGAGACTTCCTTTTTCCTGGTAGCCTGAAACTCTGTGCATGCTTGTTTATATATAAACAGTGTATTGAATAAAAATAAGTGGGGTCCCCAATTTCAAGGTGTGTTGTCCCTCATTCTGAAGTTCACTGTCCCTTTATTTCAGCCTCCACATTTGACAGGTATGTGTCAGCGACTGGCATTACAACCGCAAATGTGGCCCAGCTGCCCCTCTGCTACTCAAGTAGAAGTGCTAAACAGAAACACCCACAACAGAAAACAAGAAATAAAAAAGCAGCTTTGTAAGAAATTTTTTTCAAAGCTTTGGCATGTTTTTTGAAAACCCTAGAAAAGAGAGTTGTGAAGTGGCTGAAAAAAGTGACAGGGAGCAATGGGGCCTGTCAGGAGCTGGTAACACTGAAAGTTTGCAAGCAGACGAAAAGGCTGTAGAAGTACACCACTATATTGCTATGTTCAAAGTTGTGCAAGAAGAAAAGGAAAATGTATCGACTACTGACTGAGTTTCTACAGATCCTGCACTGTGAGGAAAATGTGATGAAAAACAACACTTTGGGGTTGCCAGTGGTTTAGGTACATGTTGAAAGATTCCTGACTTCTGTGCAGGTAATTGAAGGGAAGAAATGAATGTTTTCTAAATAACTTTTATTTTGCACAATGATGAAGTTGTTGCACAAGATTGGCTTATGTATTCTCAATCTACTGGAAATATTTACTGCTTTGTATGTAAGCTTCTCTGCAGTAGCTTGCATGCTTTTGCAGAAAGATTTAGCAATTGGAAACATCCTGAGTGACTCTCCGAGCATGAGAGGGGTATAGAAAACAAACTGCATGCTGTCTTGGATAAACAAATACAAAATAATCTGAAAGGTTTGACTTTGATCTGGTATGCCAAGTTAATTCAGAGAGACATAATTTCTTCAGTGTTTGGTGGCACTTATAGCTTTTAAGTGCCTGCAAGCTTGGCTTTCCTATCCTGGATGAACTATTAGAATCTGAAAACAATGGAAATTGACATTTGCTCCAAAAACCCCAAATACGCTTTGATCTATTTTTGGCTGGGGACCTGGCTAAATTTGGACAGAATAGGAAAGGTAAACCGTCTAGCTTGCTCTCAATTATGATAAATTAATTGAATTGATGGGAAAGAAAATTTTAAATATCCCTGCAGGACAATTACAGCAACCCAAGTATTTCTCTGTAATAGTTAATTCAGTGCTTGATGTAGCGTGTGTAGACCAGCTCACATTTATCTTCTGATTTCTTAATTCAGAGAGGCAAATAATTAAGCAATTCATGGGGTTTTAGCCACTTGAGAATTACACAAGTGCAAAACAGGCTGAAGCTGAACTGGCTATGATAAATAAGCTAGGATTGGATGCATCTAACTGTCACTGACAATTGTATGATAATACTAGTAATTCGGCTGTTCATTACAATGGTCTGCAGGCCCATCTGTCATGTAAAAGCCCAGTATAACAGTATGGGCCCTGTGCTGCACATTCCCTAAATTTAGTTGGAGTCAACAACATTAACAGTTGCTCAGATGCAGTCACTATATATATATATTTTTTGCTCAGCATAGTGATGGAAAACTATTTCCCACAAATGCTAGCACTAGCCAAAGATTGTTGATTCTCAAAAGTCTGTCAGAAATGTGATGGTGTACTGTAGACATGCTGATTCTATCAAGACTGTGTCAAAACTATAGCGATATTTGACAAGCCTTGGCAGATGTGTCAAAAGATACAAGTCAGGCTCCCGCCACTCGTTTTATATGCAACTTCTCTTCAGAAGAAAATGGAACATTTTGAGACAGCTCTCATGGCACACTTTTAAACGCTGCTTCAGCAGTTCAACCTGAGCAGCTTCCAGCTGCTGGAAATTGACATAGGTTTAAGTACCACTGTTAATTTACTGCCCTCTTGGGAAACATTTATTGCAATGTTGAATGATCAGTTTGAGGATTTTGAAATCAGTGCAAAGGAAATGTGCAGTGCTACTTGTTCAATACTATCAACATGAGTTGCATCATCCTCATAAAAGAAAACAGTTTGAGGATCAACCTGAAAAGTAGCAGACCTAGGACTTGAAGAAAGTCTCATAGACTTTAAGGTCAGAAGGGACCATTATGATCATCTAGTCTGACCTCCTGCACAATGCAGGCCACAGAATCTCACCCACCCACTCCTGCAATAATCCTCTCACCTATGTTTCAGCTATTGAAGTCCTCAAATCATGGTTGAAAGACATCAAGATGCAAAGAATCCTCCAGCAAGTGACCCATGCCCCATGCTGCAGAAGAAGGTGAAAAACCCCCAGGGCCTCTGCCAATCTGCCCTGGAGGAAAATTCCTTTGTGACCCCAAATATGGCGATCAGCTGAACCCTGAGCATGTGGGCAAGACTCACCAGCCAGACACCCAGGAAAAAGTTCTCTGTAGTAACTTCTACCATCCCATCACTGGCCATTGGGCCTATTTAGCACTGATAGTCAAAGGTCAATTAATTGCCAGGATCATCAATTTTGCATTAAAACATTTTTCATAACTGACAAACTTAGAGTTTGTCTACATAACTGACTGGATGCCTATAAGGTGTCGGTTGTATGAATGCTTTGGAGTCCAGTTTAACCTGGATTCATTGGATATCAATGAAGTTCACAGATGTGCAGCAGAACTTGCTACAGTTTACCCTCAAGACTTGGACTTAACCTGTTTCGGTTCTGTGTGCAAAATGAGACAGATAAGCCAAGCCACAATATGCACTGCACTAGATGCTACAGCACAGTCTTCTTCAATCTACATTTCTTAATGTTGTCATTGCCCTATGAATTTCTCTTACCCTACCCATGACCAAATGTGAAGGAGAGTGGTCCTCTTGAAGATGGCTATATTAAAATATGAACTGACATCTACAGTACAGCAAAGCAGCTTGCACTCTTTGTTCCTCCCAGCAGTGGAACCAGAGTTGGTCCGAGAAATTAACTTTGATGACCTAATTGCTGACTTTAGTTTGCTTAAACCTAGGAAGAAAACAGTAGCACAAAAAGCTAGTAATTGTTTTGTATTGCTTTGAAGTTCAGAAAAATGCCCATAGCAAAAATAGGTGAATAAAAAGTATCAGACACAACATTCACTAAATTATATTAACTATTGTTTAGATTATTTTAAATACAAAATAGAAAACACAGTTACAAATTGCTTTAACTCTGCAACTATTGGTTGCTGCTACATCAAGACAAAACATTAATATTTTAGTAATTTATCTTAAAAGCTTGAAGAATAAACCTACTTATAATTTGTCTTGTTATTGTGTATGTGGTGTTCCCTTATTCTGTTAATTCTTTAAATGACAAGATTTTTTTTTGAAACGGGACAGCTGGGGGAGGAAACCCTTCAGCATGTTCTGTGCCCATGACCCCAAGAGTTTTTAATCCAGCCCTGCCCTTGCAAAACTACTGTGGTTAATAACATTAATCAAAATCGAGGGGTTCCAATGAAAAAAATTGTGTTGGTGTTTAGTCTCTGCCCCTCCCTCCTCACTTTTCCAGCAGCAAAATCTTTTTTCAGTTTTCTTTTTGTGGTAATTTTGTTTTTGGTAGGCTTTAAAAACAAACAAACAAAAACAAACAAAAACAAAACAAAACAAAACAAAAACAGCCCTGCAATGCTGTAAGGTTTTTGTATGGATATTTGGGGTGGGGGTTCCTTTTAAAAAAACAAATATTTTTGCAGGAAATTTAGAAAAAAAAGTGATTAACCATTTCCTATTTATTCTATTTGTTTCCTTTTGATTTTCTTAATGGGTGAGGAATTAAATCAGAGTTTTAAGTTAAAATAGAGATTTCAGAGAAAGCTAGAAACAGTCTTAGCTTTCATTCTCCCACCGCATTAACTGTAATTCATTGTACACAGAGTTTAGAACTTCTAAAATTATCAAGAGGTTAAAATGCAGGAGAAATAGAAATAACTGATTAATGAAATGCTATTTTGTACAAGATATGCATAATAATTTAGAGGGATCCTGTTGATTTCCAGTAAGTGTGGAGTTTGCCCATATTGTAGAGAACCACAAGACCTATGTGCCCTTTAACTTCTGTTTAAGCCCTGAATTTACAAAAATTTAGAAAAAATTCTGCACAGGAATGAATCACCTCTGCTCCCCCCCCCCCCCCCCACGTAGAGGGAAACTGCATTGGTTCTGCTGCTGTCACTGTATTGTGGGCAAATATATAATCTGTGAACTGTTTGTTAGCTAACTTCACCACCTAGTGGTTGTACAGTAGAAGTTACCAGGACTATCCACGCAATTTACCGTCTAGTTATTGTTATTAAAAATGTGAAGCACTAAAGCACTCTGACCGTGTTGGCCTTAGAGCTATGCAGTTACATAGGTTCTTGAACCTCTATCTAGGTCCTCCATGCCCCTCTGCCAAGTTATGACAGCTCCAATAAAAGTGCTGCTGATTAACTATCTGTTCTTTTTGGTATCTTGCAGTGTCTCTTCACCACTCCTTTTTCACAGCTTTCAGTGGCTGAGGTTTGCCTCTATGGGTCAGCGAGCAACAAAGATATTTTACTTCTGGCCCCTTTCCCTGCGTCACTTGATGAGATCCTAGAGCCCTATCTGAGCTGGACATTCTCATAAGATTTTGGCTGAATTCATATCTAAACCAGAAAACAGGTGAGTAATGGGGTTCACTCACCGCTGTTGTGCCTCCTTGCAGCTGGGTTTGGGGATCAACTCTCATCTGGTCCAGTGCCTTTCTGTCACTTGCTCTATGGTCTCTCTCTCTGGGATTCGGGTGCTCCCTCTTTGTGACTCAGTCCTCCAGCCAGGTCGCTATAGTCCTCCCTTCCAGGGCAACAAAGTCTCACCAGACAAACTATCCATATGCTGTCTCAGTCTTCTGTTCCAAATCTAGGTCCAGTGCCACTTTCCTCATGGCTAATAGGGGAACTAGGCCCTCCCTCTACACTGGGTTCCAGCCACTACTTAATTTGTAATGAAAAAGGTACTGGGGCTCGAGCAATTAAATGCCGGAGCTCAAGTAATTTTTTTTTTTACATTCATAACAGATGCAGCAAGCCCAGATGTGACAGGGCTATGAACTGTCAAGCCTAGAGGTGCCAAGGCTCAGCCCTGGTAAGCCCTGGCACAAATTAAGCACTGGTTCCAGGTTCCAGCCCAAAAACCCTATAACTAGCAGCCAAGATTTGCACTGTCATACTCCTTGCTGCTGTTTCCCTGGGCTTTCTTCTACACAGCCTCTCTCAGGCTCTCTTCCCTGTAACTTCTCTGGGTTGACCTTTCTTTCGGGGCTAGGATCCCAGGGCTTGTTCACACCCTGGGTGTCTTCTTTTCCACCTCTCTGTAGCCAGAAAGAGACTGCAGAGTCTTTCCCCACAGTCCTCTTCTACTCTCAACTTCCTGGCTTTATGCTATGTAAGAGAGCAGTATGACTGCTCAGAGCTCCAGTATGAAACTGCAGAAAAACCTGAGAGTCTCTGGATTAAATTTAGAAGTGTGAGCAACAAGGGTAATGTCGTGGTGGGAGTCTGCTACCGACCACCAGACCAGGCGGATGAGGTGGACGAGGCTTTCTTCCAGCAACTAACAGAAGTTACTAGATCACAGGCCCTGGTTCTCATGGGTGACTTTAATCACCCCGACATCTGCTGGGAGAGCAATACAGCGGTGCACAGACAATCCAGGAAGTTTTTGGAAAGTGTAGGGGACAATTTCCTGGTGCAAGTGCTGGAGGAACCAACTAGGGGAAAAGCTCTTCTTGACCTGCTGCTCACAAACAGGGAAGAAATAGTAGAGGAAGCAATAGTGGATGGGAACCTGGGAGGCAGTGACCATGAGATGGTAGAGTTCAGGATCCTGACACAAGGAAGAAAGGAGAACAGTAGAATACAGAGCCTGGACTTCAGAAAAGCAGACTTTGACTCCCTCAGGGAACTGATGGGCAAGGTCCCCTGGGAGAATAACATGAGGGGGAAAGGAGTCGAGGAAAGCTGGCTGTATTTTAAAGAAACCTTATTGAGGTTGCAGGAACAAACCATCCCGATGTGTAGAAAGAAAAGTAAATATGGCAGGCGACCAGCTTGGCTTAACAGTGAAATCCTTGCTCGTCTTAAACACAAAAAAGCAGCTTACAAGAAGTGGAAGATTGGACAAATGACCAGGGAGGAGTATAAAAATATTGTTCAGGCATGCAGGAGTGAAATTAGGAAGGCCAAATCACACTTGGAGTTGCAGCTAGCTGGAGATGTTAGGAGTAACAAGAAGGGTTTCTTCAGGTATGTTAGCAACAAGAAGAAAGTCAAGGAACGTGTGGGCCCCTTGCTGAATGAGGGAGGGAACCTTGTGACAGAGGATGTGGAGAAAGCTAGTGTACTCAATGCTTTTTTTGCCTCTGTCTTCACAGACAAGGGCAGCTCCCAGATGGCTGCACTCCGCAGCACGGTATGGGGAGGAGGTGACCAGCCCTCTGTGGAGAAAGAAGTAGTTCGGGACTATTTAGAAAAGCTGGACGAACACAAGTCCATGGGGCCGGATGCACTGCATCCGAGGGTACTAAAGGAGTTGGCCAATGTGATTACAGAGCCATTGGCCATTATCTTTGACAAATCATGGCAATCGGGGGAGGTCCCGGATGACTGGAAAAAAGCTAATGTAGTGCCCATCTTTAAAAAAGGGAAGAAGGAAGATCCGGGGAACTACAGGCCAGTCAGTCTCACCTCAATCCCTGGAAAAATCATGGAACAGGTCCTCAAGGAATCAATTTTGAACCACTTAAAGGAGGGGAAAGTGATCAGGAACAGTCAGCATGGATTCACCAAGGGCAAGTCATGCCTGACTAACCTAATTGCCTTCTATGATGAGATAACTGGCTCTGTGGATGAGGGGAAAGCAGTGAATGTGCTATTTCTTGACTTTAGCAAAGCTTTTGATACAGTCTCGCACAGCGTTCTTGCCAGCAAGTTAAAGAAGTATGGGCTGGATGAATGGACGGTAAGGTGGATAGAAAACTGGCTGGATGGTCGTGCTCAACGGGTAGTGATCAATGGCTCCATGTCTAGTTGGCAGCCGGTATCAAGTGGAGTGCCCCAAGGGTCGGTGCTGGGGCCGGTTTTGTTCAATATCTTCATCAACGACCTGGAGGATGGTGTGGACTGCACCCTTAGCAAGTTTGCAGATGACACTAAACTGGGAGGAGTGGTTGATACGCTGGAGGGTAGGGATAGAATACAGAGGGACCTAGACAAATTAGAGGATTGGGCCAAAAGAAATCTGATGAGGTTCAACAAGGACAAGTGCAGAGTCCTGCACTTAGGACGGAAGAATCCCATGCACTGCTACAGACTAGGGACCGAATGGCTGGGCAGCAGTTCTGCAGAAAAGGACCTAGGGGTTACAGTGGATGAAAAGCTGAATATGAGTCAACAGTGTGCCCTTGTTGCCAAGAAGGCTAACGGCATTTTGGGCTGTATAAGTAGGGGCATTTCCAGCAGATCGAGGGACGTGATTATTCCCCTCTATTCGGCACTGGTGAGGCCTCATTTGGAATACTGTGTCCAGTTTTGGGCCCCACACTACAAGAAGGATGTGGATAAATTGGAAAGAGTCCAACGGAGGGCAACAAAAATGATTAGGGGGCTGGAGCACATGACTTATGAGGAGAGGCTGAGGGAACTGAGATTGTTTAGCCTGCAGAAGAGAAGAGTGAGGGGGGATTTGATAGCTGCTTTCAACTACCTAAAAGGGGGTTCCAAAGAGGATGGATCTAGACTGTTCTCAGTGGTAGAAGATGACAGAACAAGGAGTAATGGTCTCAAGTTGCAGAGGGGGAGGTTTAGGTTGGATATTAGGAAAAACTTTTTCACTAGTAGGGTGGTGAAGCACTGGAATGGGTTACCTAGGGAGGTGGTGGAATCTCCTTCCTTAGAGGTTTTTAAGGTCAGGCTTGACAAAGCCCTGGCTGGGATGATCTAGTTGGGGTTGGTCCTGCTTTGAGCAGGGGGTTGGACTAGATGACCTCCTGAGGTCCCTTCCAACCCTGAGATTCTATGATTCTATGCTAATCATGAAGCCCAGCTGCGCAGGAGCAGGCTCATCAGTTAAGCCTGCCTGATTCTCCCTCCAGGTGCAGCCAGGATCCATAGTTGGCCACTCAGGCCCACATTAACTCTTCAGGGCCTGTGTGGGGTACACACCCCATCACCAGATCCCTTAAAGTTTTGGTTTTAAGCAGGATGGGGTTAGGTTTGGATACAGAGCTCGGGGGCTGCTGCACATCCTCAAAATCCAAAGGGGTTCAAATTGGAGGGTCTGCTTTATGCCCATCCCTATACAACGATGTCCTGATACCCCACAAGCTCCTATGCTATTTTTCATAATGTGGTTTTCTGTTTCACAATTGCTGCTTCAGGAGTTTTTAATCCTTTATGGTAGAGTTCATAAAGATTTCTATTACCCAATTTTGTTCACTTAACCCCTATAAGCACCCAAATCTGCTATTTAGAATGGACATTAGTAACATCTTTGATGTACTGTAGAGGGCTCTGGTACTGCTTCTTTCAGTTCCAAAATTTAAGCCATAAATGCTGTTAACTTTGGGTCACAAGAATCTTAATTTCTTTAATGAAGGGTACTCTTTCATCCACAGGTACCATGTTGCTGCCTTGTTTTTGCTATCTCTTGAAATTATTATATTAATAAAAGAGCTGGTTAGAAAGTGTGAAAAAAACAAAAACCTCATTTTTTTGACTATTTGGCTGCCGAAAACAGAGGCTTTTAAACTTTCCAATAAAAATTGTTTTTTGTGGAGAGCAGATAGATATTTTCTCATGAAAAAAATTCATTTAGTCAAAATCCTAGTTTTCTTCTGGGAAAACAAGCAAACAAAAAAAGTGTTGACAATAAATTTGACTAGTCCTATTAGTACATTTTAAAATTACATTTAGTATTTTAAGTAGAACATTTGCTCATAATTGCATGGAATTTTCAAAGGCACTCAAGCATTAGACTAACTCTGTTCCCATTAAAGTCAATGGTAAAGCTCCCATTGACTTCAGTGGGAGCAGTTAGGACAACACTCCACAGTCTTCTAAATTCCACACTAGATCTTTATTTAAAATACATACAGTACTAGGTGAAGATAGATCAGATCTAAAAAACCATCCTAATCCAGTTGCATCCTTCTTTGATTAAAAATGAAGGAGATCCTGTAAAATCAGGCATATTATATTTATAGGATAAGTGCACACATCAGTCAAGCAAGAGGAAGTAGGAAGAAAAACTCAGGATTTATTTGCATAGCTGATTTATGATCTTATATACATGTACTAGAAAGATGAAGATGCAGATCGAATAAATTCTGCATCTCAATGAAATCAACCAAGCCATGTATAAGTCTAAGTACCAGCAATTAATACAGCCAACAGAGAGAATGGATCACCAGATGAGTTAGTATCCAGATCTGGCCAGCTACAGTGGGAAAAGCAAACATTTTGGGGGAACAAAGTCTGATTCTGTCCTCCTTAGCATTTTATTAACAGGGTTATGCAAATAACTGAAATTTTGGTTCCTTGACTAAACAAAAAAAGAAGTTTCATTTGATCCAAGGCAAAAAAAATAATTGAATTAACTGAATTTCATGTTGTGTCAAATATGTTTCAAGGGTTTTATTTATTTTTAAACAACATTCAAGTAAAATTCAAAAGTGTCTGAATTTAAAAGTTTCATTGCAAAACTGTCACAATGAAACTGATTTTTCCTGATTTTTGTAACCAAAACAACTCAGTGAATTCAAACGAATTTGCAAACTATTTTGTTTTACCCAAATCTGCACATTTTTCCAGCAAAAAAGTTTCATCCAGTATTATTTATTAAGAAATTATACTTTCCCTCATCTTTTTACTTTTCAAACAGAATCCATTAATTTGTGCTGTAGTTTTCTTACTGCGAAGAGTTTTTATTCATTTCTCCATATGTACTTTGATTACCATCACAGGATGGAGTCCTGACTCTCTCAAGTCATCACTACTGAGTCTGACTAATCAGGTTTCCTAAACTGTCATCTTTGAGGCATATTTAATGATCTATGAGTAGAGAGAAGGAAAATCTATGTCTATAGAGAAGTTTTCCAGTGGCAATGGTAGCAGACCTGTGACTTTAGTCGTTCTAATCTGGGCGGGACCAAGCAGTTGTGAGAGAATAAGATAGACAATAATCCTGAACCAAGAGGCCTTTTCTGTCCCTAGTTTGTACAGTTGTGTCTCAATCCACAGAGTGAGTCTATATTGCCAGCTGATAGAGGTGTGACTTTCCAGAGATTAGAGCTCATTGCGCCGTTGTCAATGCAGGCTAAGCATCCCCATACTAGTGATAGCAAAACAATGTAATTCTTGTTAAACTTGCACAAATTGCACTTTTAGTACTTGTATGCCCCACTCCTTACACCACCAAAAAAAAGTTGATATCTTTCAAAAACAGAATATATTTTTTCTAACCCCAAATTCAGTAATGTTTTCTCCCTTTAGGTGTCAGTACAGCTCTACTGCAATTCCATTCTTATTACAAACACCAACTTGCTATAAACTGACCTGCTATTCAGCATATTGCGATTCTAATCTAGAATAGGCAGACCTCCAGCAGGAAGTCAGATTTTATAAATCTGGTAACACAACTCGTCTAACATCTTTACCACAAGGCCTGATCTACACACAGATTTTTTACCAGTATAATTATTTTTGGTATGATATTTTATCAATAATTATACCTGTACAACCTCTGGCAAGGGTATAGACAACTTATTTTTATTTGTGAGGTCTTGAGTTAAATAATAAAATAGCTACTAATGTCTTTAATGAGTATTTTTGTAGCATGACTAAATGTGTCCATTTCAAATAAAATGAGATAAATGAGTTTCTGTTCCAAAAAACAGTATTTTCTTTATTAATGTAATCCTAAAAAATTTTTTTGGAGGAGGCTAGAGCCCCTTCACCCCCAGGCCAGAGTTGTCTGTGCCCATGCCTTGTGTAGATGCAGTTATACTTGTGTAAAGAAGCCATTTACCAGTAGGGCGTATTCCTTTTCCCATGCAGAAATTGCTGTATAAAGCATTTTATATCAATATAATTGCACCCACACCAGGGTGATTGTACCGTTTTAACTATACCAGGATAGTTAATTAGTACAATTCTTGTGTTTCAACAAGCCCTAAGCAACAGAACCTTCCCTAAGGCTAGATAGTATCTTTATGTCAGTGGTTCTCAATTTTTTTTTTCATGGACCACTTGAAAATTGCTGAGGGTCTCGGCGGACCACTTAATGATCTTTTCAAATGTTGTTTGTACCATTAGCTAACCGGCTGTATCTGAATTGTATATTTTTCCTCTTTTGACTGTATGCACTTTGAGGACAGACTCAGTGTAGTCCTCTGGGTTTTGTGCAGCACCTGGCATAATGGGTCATCAATATGATGCATTAATACACTACCATAATATACATCTGTGCAGTGATCTGTGGATAAGTGAGCATTATGATCAACTAGTCTGATTTTCTTCCTAACACCATCCGTAAAACCTTGCTGAGTAGACAAGTCAGAGGTGAATGACTAGGGCAGGTCTACACTTAAAACGCTGTATCGGAGCAGCTGCGCTGCTATGGCGCTCAAGTGCAGACGCTCCTACACTGATGGGAAAGCTTTCCCATTGGCGTAGTTAATCCCCCTCTGCGAGAGGCAATAGCTATGTCAACAGCTCTCCCGCTGACACAGCGCGGTCTACACCGGGGGGGAAGGGCGATATAACTAGTTATACTGAGATAAGTCTGCAGGGTAAACCTGGCCTTACGTAAAGTCACACAGCAGGTCAAGGACCAAGCCAACACTAGAACCAAGGATGCCTGACTCATCTCAGGGTGGCTCAAGGCAGTGGAGAAATGGGCTGACCTTATTATTTAAAGCTATCACTCTAAACAAACAAATGAATAAAAGCAGAAAACATGTTCTCTCCCAAAAACATAGTACACAAATAACTCATTCTCTAAATGACTGTTTTTATGCCTCTCAATATTGCCAAGCTAGCTTTCATTTGCTGCATTACATTTATATTTTGGTTCCTATGCATGTTATAGAGAACATCACTCATCAGCACATCTGCTACTCTACAGCATCAGGTGTCCAAAGTAGTTAAGTTTAGCTTTGCTAAGTTACATTATTTGAGAAAGGAATACCCTGTTGGCTGCCCTCTGATGTTTTGCCATGTTGGTTGTGATGTGCTCAGCTGCATTTTCATTATAAGGTATGTTTCCTGAAGACTCATTTAACATAGATTATTATAATGGGTCTCCACTATGTTTGTTCAGTCAAGGGATACTTGGATATCAGAGAATCCTATCAGAGTCTGGAATTGCTCTGTTGATTTCATTTGCTCCTGTGAAGTAAGACAATTGTAAATGCATCAGTGAAGTACAACATTGCCTCCAGAAACCACATGAGAATCTCGGATATGGCTTCAGTTTAGCTAGCACCTTTGAGAGGTTAAACACAAAGATATTATGGAAATATATTCCAAGCCAAAGTTGAGTGTGTTCACATGGCAGTTATTCTACAGGATGAAGTCAGCTCTATTTGGGATGATGATCTTAGCTAATGGTGCAGCCTTCCTGCCTACATACGAAAATATTAGAATTTCTGCCTGCTGAAGAACTGCAGAATGAACTTAAATCACAAATAATAAACTCTTGCTCTGTAGCCAGTTTACAGCATATCAATGCTGTTTAAAGAAAACTCCACATTGCTTAAAATGTATTGTTAGAGGATGGCCCTTCTCATGTCCCCTCACACGATTGCTATTGTTTCTCTTTCCCTTCTCCTCTGCCATCCCTATTGTCTTTTCAGTGTTTATTTTTTTAAAATGTTATTGCTTCTCTTTTGCTTTGCTTTTTAAATTATGTGTTTCCAACTCTCCTCCTTTCCGGTAGCTCCAATCCCCCTACACATTTCTTTTGCTCCCCAGAAGGCTATATGCAACTAAGGTGTTGGGAGGAGTCCTATTCAGCATTCAAGCATAAAAGAAAAAGACTCAAGACAGTGCAAGTTTCAGTCTTTATTCCCTCATCCACATAGGCTGTTCTCTCTTATCAAGCACTTCCTGGAAAAACAAGTTCTCTAAGTTCCTAAACATAATCATAGTCCAGTGCCCCCTATTGGAAAGCTATTTATCGTAAGAAGTCAAACGGTGCCACAGGAAGCTGAGCTGAATGTCACAGGAGCAGAAAAGAGAAAGTTAACTCAGCTACTACTTGAGCATGCAGCCCTGTATATGTGAACCACTCCTAATGTCATCTGCAATAGTGGCCACAACAGCAGCAGGCAAAGTAGATAGCTTTCAAAGAGCTACCTACTGCTTTACTTGCAGATGTGACAGCTGCATTACGTGTGGAAGTGGGTGTGTATCGCGGTGGTTTCGCAGCTTTCCCTACCCCAATGATCCTTTCCTCTGCCTCTTTCTCCTGAATGGTCCATTACTTGCCTCGGAATCTGTGTGATGCAAAAAAGGGTTAAATATTCTGTGGTGTATTAACAGGAACATCGTATGTAGACACGGGAGGCAGTTGTCCTGCTTTACTTAGCCTCAGCTGGAATACTGTGTACAATTCTGGGTCTCCCACTTTAGGAAGCATATGGACAAATTGGAGACAGTCCAGAGGAAAGCAACAAAAAATGATAAAAGGTTTGGAAAGGTTTGATCTATGAGGAAAGGTGTAAAAAACTGGCATGTTTAGTCTTGAGAAAAGGAGACATAGGAGGGGACCTGATAACAGTGTACAAATACGTTGGGGGATCATAGAATCATAGAATCATAGAATCTCAGGGTTGGAAGGGACCTCAGGAGGTCATCTAGTCCAACCCCCTGCTCAAAGCAGGACCAACCCCAACTAGATCATCCCAGCCAGGGCTTTGTCAAGCCTGACCTTAAAAACCTCTAAGGAAGGAGATTCCACCACCTCCCTAGGTAACCCATTCCAGTGCTTCACCACCCTACTAGTGAAAAAGTTTTTCCTAATATCCAACCTAAACCTCCCCCTCTGCAACTTGAGACCATTACTCCTTGTTCTGTCATCTTCTACCACTGAGAACAGTCTAGATCCATCCTCTTTGGAACCCCCTTTTAGGTAGTTGAAAGCAGCTATCAAATCCCCCCTCACTCTTCTCTTCTGCAGGCTAAACAATCTCAGTTCCCTCAGCCTCTCCTCATAAGTCATGTGCTCCAGCCCCCTAATCATTTTTGTTGCCCTCCGTTGGACTCTTTCCAATTTATCCACATCCTTCTTGTAGTGTGGGGCCCAAAACTGGACACAGTACTCCAAATGAGGCCTCACCAGTGCCGAATAGAGGGGAATAATCACATCCCTCGATCTGCTGGAAATGCCCCTACTTATACAGCCCAAAATGCCGTTAGCCTTCTTGGCAACAAGGGCACACTGTTGACTCATATTCAGCTTTTCGTCCACTGTAACCCCTAGGTCCTTTTCTGCAGAACTGCTGCCCAGCCATTCGGTCCCTAGTCTGTAGCAGTGCATGGGATTCTTCCGTCCTAAGTGCAGGACTCTGCACTTGTCCTTGTTGAACCTCATCAGATTTCTTTTGGCCCAATCCTCTAATTTGTCTAGGTCCCTCTGTATCCTATCCCTACCCTCCAGCGTATCAACCACTCCTCCCAGTTTAGTGTCATCTGCAAACTTGCTAAGGGTGCAGTCCACACCATCCTCCAGGTCGTTGATGAAGATATTGAACAAAACCGGCCCCAGCACCGACCCTTGGGGCACTCCACTTGATACCGGCTGCCAACTAGACATGGAGCCATTGATCACTACCCGTTGAGCACGACCATCCAGCCAGTTTTCTATCCACCTTACC
Source organism: Chelydra serpentina (assembly GCA_037349315.1). Classification (NCBI taxonomy): domain Eukaryota; kingdom Metazoa; phylum Chordata; order Testudines; family Chelydridae; genus Chelydra; species Chelydra serpentina. The sequence continues at coordinate 29,017,465 of JBAIAC010000048.1, forward strand.
GTCCATTCATCCAGCCCATACTTCTTTAACTTGCTGGCAAGAACGCTGTGGGAGACTGTATCAAAAGCTTTGCTAAAGTCAAGAAATAGCACATCCACTGCTTTCCCCTCATCCACAGAGCCAGTTATCTCATCATAGAAGGCAATTAGGTTAGTCAGGCATGACTTGCCCTTGGTGAATCCATGCTGACTGTTCCTGGTCACTTTCCCCTCCTTTAAGTGGTTCAAAATTGATTCCTTGAGGACCTGTTCCATGATTTTTCCAGGGATTGAGGTGAGACTGACTGGCCTGTAGTTCCCCGGATCTTCCTTCTTCCCTTTTTTAAAGATGGGCACTACATTAGCTTTTTTCCAGTCATCCGGGACCTCCCCCGATTGCCATGATTTGTCAAAGATAATGGCCAATGGCTCTGTAATCACATCGGCCAACTCCTTTAGCACCCTCGGATGCAGTGCATCCGGCCCCATGGACTTGTGTTCGTCCAGCTTTTCTAAATAGTCCCGAACTACTTCTTTCTCCACAGAGGGCTGGTCACCTCCTCCCCATACCGTGCTGCGGAGTGCAGCCATCTGGGAGCTGCCCTTGTCTGTGAAGACAGAGGCAAAAAAAGCATTGAGTACACTAGCTTTCTCCGCATCCTCTGTCACAAGGTTCCCTCCCTCATTCAGCAAGGGGCCCACACGTTCCTTGACTTTCTTCTTGTTGCTAACATACCTGAAGAAACCCTTCTTGTTACTCCTAACATCTCCAGCTAGCTGCAACTCCAAGTGTGATTTGGCCTTCCTAATTTCACTCCTGCATGCCTGAACAATATTTTTATACTCCTCCCTGGTCATTTGTCCAATCTTCCACTTCTTGTAAGCTGCTTTTTTGTGTTTAAGACGAGCAAGGATTTCACTGTTAAGCCAAGCTGGTCGCCTGCCATATTTACTTTTCTTTCTACACATCGGGATGGTTTGTTCCTGCAACCTCAATAAGGTTTCTTATATATATAAGAAAGATATAATAAAGAGGATGGTGATCAATTGTTTTGTCCATGTCCACTGAAGGTAGGAAAGGAAATAAATGATTTAATCTGCAGCAAGGCGGATTTAGTTTGGATTATTAGGAAAAACTTTCTAGCTATCAGGTTAGTTAAGGACCTGAATAGGTTTCCAGGGGAGGTTGTAGAATCCCCATCACTAGAGGTTTTAAAGAATAGGTTAGACAAACACCTGTCAGGGATGGTCTAGGTATGGTCCTGCTTCAGCATAGAGGGACAAATTAGAGAAGTCCCTCCTGCCCTACATTTCTATGATTCTATGTTTTAGCTTTAGGAGTCCTCTCCTGGAGTTAGTGGGTAGTGCTACAGCAGTCCTGAAGGAGGAGTCATCATTTACTTTATCTTTCTCTAGGAGAGTTTGCATTCTTCTTGTTTGGGGTTTCTTTTAAGCCAACATGCTCAAATGTGGATGCAACTGAAATTCCTAAATCCACATTAGGATCCCAACTAAAATGGCCTGATTTTTGAAGGCACTAAGCACCTGCAGCTCCCACTGCCTTAAATAGGATTTATAGGTTAGGTACTCAGTAGCTCTGAAATTATTTTGCTGTTGAACTCTATTTTCTATCCGGCTCTAACTAGGTTCAGTTGCTTGTAGTTTGAGCAGCTTGACCCCATTTCTATAGCTACTTATTTATTTTACCAAAAGTTTATCGTTATTCTTTACATCATTATTCTTTAGGATACACAGGGACCCACTTCCATGTCTCAAAGTGAAATTTATGTTTCCAGCCTCCAGTCTAAATGCCCTGGCAACCTTTCAGCTGGCATGTCCACCCATTCCTGTAATTTTAAATTATGCTTCTTTTTCTTCTTGACATGTACAACGTAAGAATCTTGAGTGTCACTGTATTGAACCCTTCCCTCCAGAATTCAGCCTCTTTAAACTCACTAAATGAAACATTAAATGCAAGATTCTAAGATCCTAATTAATCTTATAGAGGAAGGCAGTCTAGTGGAAAGAGCACTGGACGGGGACTGGGACTCTGGTGGCCTGAGATCTAGTCCTGGCTCTTCCATTGGCCTGATGGTTGACCTTGAGCAAGTCACTTCACCTCTCTGCCTCATTTCCCCCCAAGCAATGGAAATTAAACTGGAAGTTCTTCTAGTGCTCCTTATGGCACAGAACCAGTACAATCCTTTCTTCTAAATTTCTTCTAAATTTATTTTCTATAAGGAAATAAGTACAATATATTTAGGAATGCCATGTCTCACCCAGGTATTAACACTACTTTAAAATAATGATGTACGTTAATATAAAATTCTACTTTGCTTTTCTGTTCCAACTAGGGCCCTGACCCTGCAGTCTGACCTATATCAGGTGGGTAACTTGAATGATAGTACACAGCCCCACCAAATTCTCTCATACATAGGGCCCTACCAAATTCACGGTCCATTTTGGTCAATTTCACAGTCATCGGATTTTAAAAATCATAAATGTCATGATTTCAGTTATTTAATTCTGAAATGTCATGGTGTTGTAATTGTAGGGGTCCTGACCCAAAAAGGAGTTGGGGGTGGGGTGGCAAGGTTGTTTTAATGCATCCGACGAAGTGGGTATTCCCCCACGAAAGCTTATGCTCCAATACGTCTGTTAGTCTATAAGGTGCCACAGGGCTCTTTGTTGCTTCTAAGGTTATTTTAGCGGGGGTTGTGATACTGCTACCCTTACTTCTGCACTGCTCCTAGCGGCGGTGCTGCCTTTAGAGCTGGAGAGCTGCTGCTGCTGGCCAGGAGCCTAGCTCTGAAGTCAAAGCTGCCACCAGCAGCATCGCAGAAGTAAGGATGGCATGGTATGGCATTGCCACCCTTACTTCTGTGCTGCTGCCTGCAGAGCTGGGCCCTCAGTCAGCAGCCACCACTCTCCGGCCGCCCAGCTCTGAAGGCAACAGCGCAGAAGTAAGAGTGCCATGGCATGGTATTGTCACCCTTACTTCTCTGCTGCTGCGGGCAGGGCACTGTCTTCAGAGCTGGGTGCTCGGCCAACAGCCACCGCTCTCCAAAGGCAATGCAGAAGTAAGGGTGGCAATACCACGACCCCCCTAAAATGGCCCCCCCTGCAACTCCCTTTTGGGTCAGAACCCACAATTTGAGAAACACTGGTCTCCCCTGTGAAATCTCCCCTGTAAAAGCACACAAAAGACCAGCTTTCATGGGGGAAGACCAGATTTCACAGTCCGTGACGCATTTTTCATGGCCGTGAATTTGGTAGGGCCCTTCTCATACATATACTTTAAACATTAAAGGTCTGATCCAGTGCCCATTGACTCCCATTGTCTTCAGTGGGCCCTAATTTGGCTGGTAGTCTGGAGACTGCCACTGCCCCAAGGGTTACATTTCTGAATATTGGTGCTCCCCTCTCTAAATGCTTAATTTCCTTTCACTTCTGAAAATAGAATCCCCCTAGCTTTCTCTTGGGCCAGATTTCAAAAAGTACTTTTGCTCAGCGTAGGCCTATGTTGTGGACTGTCAATCTTGTGTGTCTGTCTTAAGTGCCGTTACTGTAATACAATGGAATGGGAACGATTTGTTAAAATGAAGACATTATCAGTCATCTAAGCCTTAGAAGCTGCTCTCCCCTCTCTCCACTGGGTTGCTATAAATAAAACATCCTTTGCCATTGCAGCATTTCTCTCAAAGTGCAAAGGAAGCTCATGGGAAACCTTTATCTCTGCTCAGCCACTGTCACCAAACCTCTGGTGTAGAATTTCATATGAGTAATTTCATGATAATTAATCCACAAGGGAGGTACTATATTTGGAACTATGGGCCTTCTGATCTCAAAGAATGGAACAGAGATCTATCTATACTATACCTGTCAAATATGGACTTTCCACAGCCCTTGCATAGATTTAGCAATAAGCGTAACAGGTTCAAAGACTAATTCTGTTATTCTGACTGTTGCTAATGAGGCATGGTCAAAGAAAAATATATATCAATCAGTGTTCTACTTCCTGTACATCAATGGCATATTATGGATACATATTGTCCCTCGCACATGGATGCTTAACTACATTAAAGTAATATAGGTTAAGTGGGGGTTCCTTAATGAAACAAAGGAATACCATGAAGTCATTCTTTTTTTAATCTGTGGTTAAAAGTAAATAATCTGACCTGTAACCCCTTTATCCTATATATTTATTTCTACTTAGAGTGAGGGGCAGCTACTAGATTTTCCTTTTGATTTGTTTGTTCAGTTCTTGGAGACTGTGCTTACAGCCCACACTAGGCCCTACTTTGATATACATTTATTTTAGATTAAAAGAAAACCTTAAAATATTGAGCTGGCAGGAGATAACCTACAAAGCAGCAGACGGGCATGGAGGCCCTGCCCTTTTCTCAGCCAGGAAAAAATGGCTCCCTCAAAAATTCAAATCTACTACGCAAGTTAATGCTGAGAGAAGACAGACAAAGAAGCAGCTGTTGGCTGATGCAAGTGTTTCCTCATCCAGCAGAGTTGTAGATTTCTCTGTGCTTTTTCTGACTGCTGTTGGCTACCCTCTGGTGAAAGACCTATCTTGCAGTTACAAAGACAAGGTGGGTGAGGTAATATCTTTTACTGGACCAACTTCTGTTGGCGAGAGAGAGAGAGCAGCTTTTGAGCCACATAGAGCTCTTCTTCAGGACCTACAGAAGTTGGTCCAATAAAATATATTACCTCACCCATCCTGTTTCTCTAATATTCTGGGACCGACATGGCTACAGCTACACGACATACTATCTTGCACTTGACATAACAGAGGCAATTAAATGTATGGTGCTGCCTTCATCATGTGCTTTGAAGGCTGGTGGATCTGACTTATACCTGACTGCTGCTCAGTGATCCTCCGCTGCTTTCAGTGCTTTAAAGTTCGGTTCATCTTAAATTATTTACGTTTAGTACATCTGTAATTACTATGTATTGAACTGATAGTCTAATCACACAATGATGTCTCAGAGAAGTAGGGAAAGGAAGAGGAAGTCAGACTTGCACACAACCTGTACTTCACATTCTCTGCTCATTTTGAATAAGAATTCCACACTGTGGGACAAAATTCCCTTTCCCATTTCTATTGAGTCCTTTACAGTAACAAGATCTTAATATTAGGGCACAATTACTTTTTAAAATGAGACATTATTTGGCTTTATTTATTGTCACATGAAAAGTTTTAACAATCTTTTAAATTATTATTAAGGCTCCAACAATTATCGCTTGTCATTATATAATGCTTTTTAAAAAATCTCTTCAGCAAAGAATTCAAGCATGTGCTTAAAGTTTAGCATTGAATAGTCTCTTCAGTGTCAATAGGACTAGTAAACTGCTTGAAGATAAGCATGTGCTTTAGTGCTTTGCTGGATCAAGATCTTATTGCTCATAAAGAGCCAGACTGTAATTTATGCAGTGACTCATACTGGCAAGAGGTGCAGAGTTTCACTGCCTGTAATGGGGTACACTCAGCCCTGTAGCACCTCCTCCTCAGTTGTTCTCCTCATGGTCCCTCTTTTTGGGGTGCTCCCTCATCATGACTCAGTCCTCTGGCCAGGTCACTATAGTCCTCTCCTTCTGGGGTATCAAAGTCCCACGGGACAAACTGTCTATCTGCAGTCTCAGACAGTTGTCTTCTTCACTTCCAAGTCTGTGCCACTTTCCTAGTGGGCCCACCCATTGCTCCATCTTGGACTATAAGGTGGATAGAAAGCTGGCTTGATCATCGGGCTCAACGGGTAGTGATCAATGGCTCCATGTCTAGTTGGCAGCCAGTATTAAGCGGAGTGCCCCAAGGGTCAGTCCTGGGGCCAGTTTTGTTCAATATCTTCATTAATGATCTGGAGGATGGCATGGATTGCACCCTCAGCAAGTTTGCAGATGACACTAAACTGGGAGGAGTGGTAGATACGCTGGAGGGTAGGGATAGGATACAGAGGGACCTAGACAAATTAGAGGATTGGGCCAAAAGAAATATGATGAGGTTCAACAAGGACAAGTGCAGAGTCCTGCACTTAGGACGGAAGAATCCCATTCACTGCTACAGACTAGGGACCGAGTGGCTAGGCAGCAGTTCTGCAGAAAAGGACCTAGGGGTTACAGTGGACGAGAAGCTAGATATGAGTCAACAGTGTGCCCTTGTTGCCAAGAAGGCTAACGGCATTTTGGGCTGTATAAGTAGGAGCATTGCCAGCAGATCGAGGGATGTGATCATTCCCCTCTATTCGGCATTGTTGAGGCCGCATTTGGAGTACTATGTCCAGTTTGGGGCCCCACACTACAAGAAGGATGTGGAAAAATTGGAAAGTGTCCAGCTGAGGGCAAAAAAAAAAGATTAGGGGGCTGGAGCACATGACTTATGAGGAGTGGCTGAGGGAACAGGGATTATTTAGTCTGCAGAAGAGAAGAATGAGGGGGGATTTGATAGCTGCTTTCAATTACCTGAAAGGGGGTTCCAAAGAGGATGGATCTAGACTGTTCTCAGTGGTACCAGATGACAGAACAAGGAGCAATGGTCTCAGATTGCAGAGGGGAAGGTTTAGGTTGGATATTAGGAAAAACTTTTTCACTAGTAGGGTGGTAAAGCACTGGAATGGGTTACCTAGGGAGGTGGTGGAATCTCCTTCCTTAGAGGTTTTTAAGGTCAGGCTTGACAAAGCCCTGGCCGGGATGATTTAGTGGGGGATTGGTCCTGCTTTGAGCAGGGTATTGGACTAGATGACTTCCTGAGGTTCCTTCCAACCCTGATATTTTATGATTCTATGATCTTTCAGCCCAGGGACCCTATGCCCAGCAACCATGGTCTGATCCTGTTTTTGTTTCCTTGGGCTCTCTCTTCTGGCCCACCTCTGAATTACCCCTGGAGCTTCCTCCATTACCCATGGCTACTTCACCCCTCTCAGCTTCTTGCCAGCATCTGTAGTCCAAGGAAGGATCCCAGGGCCTACCTTCCCCTTAGAACGCCTCCTTACACATAGCCAACTCCCCTCCTCTCTAGGGAGTGACTACAGAGCTCTTCCCTGCAGCCCCTTTCTGCTTTCAATATAACTGGCTTTACACAAGATCTGCCTACCCCTGCCCAGCTGGGCTTCTTCATCAATTAGGCCTTCTCAGTCCCTGGCTCTCCTCCAGGTGAAGCCTATAAGGTTAATTGGCCTATTGTACCTATTCAGGCATTGCGTTGAGTAGACGCCTCACTGTGCTGCCCCACCAGCTAGAAGGCACAGTGTGTCCCAGAGCTCCCTGGAGTGTGCAGGGAGCCCCCCCATAGGATGATGCAGTGCGTTTCCCTTTCTGTACCCAATCAGCTCTACCGGGAAAGGGCACTGACTGTCCACCTTCTCCCTTTCCTTTTGGGATGGGGCTAATACCCTTTGAGGTTCTGTGATTGTACAGAGAATGCGACTATGGCTCCTGCAGAGGAGCACAAAAAGGGGAAAGCTCTTTCTGCAGAACAGTCACTCAGAGGCTGGCCTAAAAGGTGCTGGGTTGACAGCCTGGATATAAATAAGGAACAAATAAGTGTACCCATTGACGAGAAAGCACAGCCAGGTTCTCAACAATGTCCTGCCAACGTGCTGCTAACCTGAATTGGAGCAACCATCTCTGGGGAAAAGCTCACTCATTCCCCTGCTGGAATTCAAGTAATCACTGCAGTTTACTGTGTAATTATCTAATTAAGCGAGGTCTACAGAGGAAAAAGCTGTCAATAATATGTGAATACAAAAACCTACAGTACGCGGGCACTGTCTTGCATCCCAGCCATTGTTTGGGGGGCAACAGCAGGTTTCTTTAACAATTTATAAGTTGCTCAAAAATGAGGATTATAACAGAAGCGCAGACACAGTCTCAGTGAAAATGCATGGAACTAGTGTTGTAAAAATCATTTACACCCTTATGGCTCCTGAGTAGTGAGTATTTCCTTCACAACCTTCCCTCCAGCAAGGGAAGCAGGATGTGTAACTCCTTCCAATGCCTTTAGGCAACACAGTGCACACAGTCAATAGCAATGGGCTGGACCGGGAGTGCAAGAGGACCCTAATTTCACTAACGAGAGCCCTATTGTGTGGCTGCCAGTTTAGTAACATTTATTAGAAGGCCTAAAAGGGAACACACAGCTCAGCATCTCATTAGCATGATGAGGACTGTGCTTAAATCACATTGTATCAAATATACTCAGTCTCCTTCTCTTTTTTACCCCGCACATTTGCCAAAAGCTTGAAGCTTACAACTGCTTAGCATAGACGACTATGGGTAACTTTCTGGCACCCCCACATAGTCTCTGTTCAAGTTAATGCTACAAAAATCCACTGCATTCAGCAGTATCCAGTCCTCCATGGACTGGTGGGTGGGGATTGCCTCAAAAAGTATTGGTTGACACCTTCCTCTCGTGGGGGAACAGGTGAGAGACCTCTGCAATACTATCAGTTTCCATTGGCCTGGGAAGCGGAGTGCCTGGATTTGTATAGAAAATGGATCTGAGGCATGGATCTCAAGGCCAGCCAGAGTCATAGACCCCCCCCTAGACACTCTCCATCTGGGTGCATAGAGAGAAGCCTGTGTCTGCAGACACTAGCTTAGGGCCGTACAAAGTGGGAATTCTGCATGTACTGTTCCCCTTTGTGGAGCTACATCAGATCCCTGGTTTGGGGGACCAAATAATGCCTGATGATCTTGGCTCTCTCCTCCCTTCCAGCCCACTGAGCACAGCAGTATAAATGACTGAAGATACATTCTGCAGTACAATAAATATTTCTCCCTCCAAACACTGTGCCACCAAGAAAGATTTTTAGGGGCACGTGTAGGTTGGGGGCGTCCTAAAAGGAGCCAGGGTATCCAGAGGTGGTTGGGACCCAGGGAACAACGGTCAGGCAGCAGCACAGAGGGAATAGGCTTCTGCTTGAATTGTCCTTGCCTGTGGCAGAACCCCTGAGATCCATGGTTTGAAGAGTGGAACCACCACATCTGAATTAAATAGAAACTCAGATTTCTCATTCCCTACACAATTTAGTCTCATATAGGGGGACATCATTCCCATACTGGTCAGTGTGCTGATCAGTGTTGTGTCATTGTTTGCTTGTATCATCTGTCGTGTATCCAGCTGTTGTCTCTTGTCTGATATTTAGATTGTAAACTCCTCAGAGCAGGTAATGTCTTTTTTGTTCTGTGTTTGTACAGCACCTAGCATAATGGGGTCCTGGTCCAAGACTGTGGCTCCTTGGTGTGATGGCAATACAATTAAGTAATAAATAAGTTGGCATCACTAATTTGAGCAATGTCCCTCCTTTTGGCCATTATTTACATTCTTTAAAGTTTAGGGTCCCATCGTAGGCAGTTCCATTGATAGCATCTATAACATATTAATCACTTGTTTATGTATAATTAAATATGAATGACAGATAGAGAGAAAACGTGGATACCGGACAGCACACACATACATCTCCTATATATGTTTCTCATGTACACTTCTGCAGTCCTACACATAGGCCACATTATCAGATGAGACCAAAGCCCCACTGTGACATTACACATCATATTCTTTATGGGAATATGCTTCTAATATGGATATGACATAACTGAGATGTATTTTATGCAAGATGGCTCATGTAAGATATCATTGAAAATGTTATAGTTTAATGAATGTGATTATCTAATTTGTATGCATGTGTCATTTTTGTATTAGAAGCTGGGAATATTGACCATGGCTCTGTATTCCAAATGTGCTACCTTGGATAAGGCCAAACAATGTTAGTGGCTTACTGAAGAAATGCACACAGGTATAAGGATTATCCCAGGAACTATGTGCAGAGATAGCTCTACACAATGGGGACTGTTTGACCCAGGTCACAGCAAAAAAGCTTTCCAGCAAGTGGGGGGAAGATATAAAAGAGGGACAATGACAACATGAGAGGTCCTCACTCTCCCTACAACAACACACCTGAAAAACAAAGAATGAACTGTGAGAAGTGATGGTCCCAGTCTAAGGTCTTTAGCCTGTTAGAAAACCTGGGAAAGCCAAAGCAACTTGTGCCTTAAGAATCGGCCAACCTGTTTATCACTCAGGGTGGGAATTTTCTAATTTGTATCCTACCTATCTAGTGTGTCAAGCTGAGTTTGCGGCTTTTGTTTAATTTGCTTAGTAATCTGCTTTGTTCTGTTTGCTATCCCTTGAACCACTTAAAATCAGCCTTTTGTAGTTAATAAAATTTGTTTTGTTTATTATTAAACCCAGTTTATACAATTTCTAACTGGAGGGGGCAAAACGTTGTGCATATCTGTCTTCACACTGAGGAAGAGGGCGAATTTGATGAGCTTTCACTGTACAGATATTTGTATACAGTGCATGACATTATTATTTTGGGTTTGTATCCCGAAAGGGGTGGGCCTGTGAGTGCTAGGGGAGCCCTCTCTCACAGAGCTGACTTCAGTCTGTGTCTGCATTGAGGTGTAGCCCTACCTGTGTGTGTGTGCAGCGATGGGCAGAGAGCCTAATTCAGCAAAGCAGGGAGAGGGAACCCAGGCTGGTTGAGCAGGAGAGGCTCAGTTAAACCCCAGTACATCAGGTGGCATACCAGAGAGGTGGGGAGGGGGATCTAACCTGTCACAGCCACTTCTAACCCTTCAGGCCAGGACATGTTGTCTTATAGTAATGGTAGATGAGACCTCCAAGAAATCCTCTCCCAGCTCTGAAGATTACATCGGCAGCTTGACTACATTAAATGATAGGAGCTCAACACCCCCCTATGTCTCTTCAAGCTGACTGTGTGGCCAGCATGTTAATGCTATCAGCAGGGACAATTAATTAAATAAAAGTTCCTGACTTAACTGGAGTAAAAGTATGGAAAATGTTCCTTAGTATTTGGCATGTTATCAGAGTAATTAATTAACAACTAAAACAGGATGGAAGGAGAAAGGAAATGATTCATTACAGTAGAACAATTTTATGTTGATACATCAAATTTTTAAAGCTACTTTTTAAAAATAGCCTGTCCATCTAAGCATCTCACAAACAATGAATTTATCTTCACAACAGTAGTGTGGTAGAGAAGTATTATTATCTCTGCTTGAGGCAAGGAGAGATTTAAATGTCTTAGGTCACAGAAGAGGAAAGAGAGGGGAAATGGAAAACAGCCCTTGTGAGTCCCAGTCCAGTGCCTTAATTATACAACTTGCCTTCTTCTTGAAGGCATCTTTATTAGGGCTGTCAAGCGATTCAAAAAATTAATCGCGATTAATTGCACTGTTAAACAATAATAGAATACCATTTATTTAAATATTTTTGGATGTTTTCTACATTTTCAAATATATTCATTTCAATTACAACACAGAATACAAAGTGTACAGTGCTCACTTTATATTTATTTTTACTACAAATATTTGCACGTAAAAAATAAAAGAAATAGCATTTCAATTCACCTAATACAAGTACTGTAGTGCAAACCTTTTATAATGAAAATTGAACTTACAAATGTAGAATTATGTTAAAAAAATAACGCATTCAAAAATAAAACAATGTAAACCTTTAGAACCTACAAATCCACTCAGTCCTACTTCAGCCAATCGCTCAGACAAACAAGTTTGCAGGAGCTAATGCTGCCCACGTCTTGTTTACAATGCCACCTGAAAGTGAGCACAGGAATTCGCATGGCACTGTTGTAGCCAACATCGCAACATATGTGCCAGATGAGCTAAAGATTCATATGTCCCTTCATGCATCAACCACCATTCCAGAAGATATGCGTCCAGGCTGATGAATGGTTCAACTCGATAACAATCCAAAGTAGAGGAGACCGATGCATGTTCATTTTCATCATCATGAGTCAGATGCCATTAGCAGAAGGTTGATTTTCTTTTTTGGTCGTTCGGGTTCTGTAGTTTCTGCATCGGAGTCTTGTTCTTTTAAGACATCTGAAAGCATGCTCCACACCTCATCCCTCTCAGATTTTGGAAGGCACTTCAGATTCTTAAACCTTGGGTCGAGTGCTGTATCTATCCTTAGAAATCTCACATTAGTACCTTCTTTGCGTTTTGTCAAATCTGCTGTGAAAGTGTTCTTAAAATGAACATGTGCTGGGTCATCATCCAAGACTGCTATAACATGAAATATATGGCAGAATGTGGGTAAAACAGAACAGAAGAAATACAATTCTCCCCCAAGGAGTTCAGTCACAAATTTAATTAATGCATTATTTTTTTAACGAGCATCATCAGCATGGAAGCATGTCCTCTTGAATGGTGACCGAAGCATGAAGGGGCATATTAATGTTTAGCTTATCTGGTACGTAAATACTTTGCAATGCCTGCTACAAAAGTGCCATGCAAACGCCTGTTCTCACTTTCAAGTGATATTGTAAATAAGAAGCAGTCAGCAGTATCTCTCATAAATGTAAACAAACTTTTTTGTCTTAGCAATTGGCTGAATAAGAAGTAGGACTGTGTGGACTTTTAGGCTCTACAGTTTTACATTATTTTGTTTTTCAGTGCAGTTATGTAACAAAAAAAGTCTACATTTGTAAATTACACTTTCACGATAAAGAGATTGCACTATAGTACTTATGAGGTGAATTGAAAAATACTATATCTTTTATTTATTTTACAATGCAAATATTTGTAATAAAAATAATAATATAAAGTGAGCACTGCACACTTTCTATTCTGCGTTGTAATAGAAATCAATATATTTTAAAATGTAGAAAAACATCAAAATATTTAATACATTTCAATTGGTATTCTATTGTTTAACAGTGTGATTAATTGCGATTAATTTTTTTAATCGCAGTTAATTGTTTGAGTTAATTGCATGAGTTAACTGTGATTAATCAACAGCCCTAATCTTTATGCATTAAAATGAGAAACTGTTTTTGAGGAAATGATGTACAGTGGACAAATTCTAAACCAAGAGGGTATCATAAGTGACAACTCTAATAGGGTTCGATCTTGTAGCCAAGATGCAGGAAAAAACTTCTTTACAGAGCCATGTTTTAGCACCTTTAGTTGTTCAGCTCTCCCACACTGGCCTGTCACCTGCTACCTTGTAGCTTTTTTTTTTAAATTTAGGGGAAGAAGGATGAGCATCACGTTGCTTCCAATCTTGTATTATGGTTATTACGCATTTCAGATTGTGCTTATCCTAAAATCAAGTTTTAGTTTTCATACACTTACTTAGTCAAATAGTTTGGAAAGGCTTGATAGGTACACCCAAAGATTAAGGTACACAGAACTGTTTACATATCTGAAAATCTTTCCTGGTAAAACAACTTCTCCCTCCCTGTCTGCCATAGACATGTCTACACAGGGCTTACGTTAAGCCGGAGCTGTCCAGAGCAGAGTTCCAGTAAATATGTTCAAACCCGTGGGAGTCCAGGTGCCTCCTGCAGGGCTGAAGCCCCAAGCCCTTGAGGTCTGGAAAATAATGAGAATTTAAGCCCTAGGTCTACTTATTAGCCAAGCCTCTACCTCTCACAATTCTGCCCTTTTTTCTCTTTTTATCCGAGGAGCCAATTAACTGATTCTATAAACTAACTGATATTAGTTTCATCTCACTCAGGCTTTGTCCCAATCCCAGACAGGTATGGACATCAGGCAGTGTCTCATTCCAATACTGTGGACATACTCATTAGGCATTTGTTCAATTCAATGACTTTCAATACACGTCTTTGGAATTAAGTCTGGGCACATCATCTAGGCAAACTCTGGAGCTGGTATTACATTTCAAAGGTGATTTAGCAGTACAATATCTTTATTTAGCATGGAATTTGCACAAGCTTGCAGTGGACCAGGTTCTCCGGGCCATGTAAGCTCCATAGTGCCTCTTTTTTCATTTGAAAAGACAATTACAGTATAAGTTATGATGTTTGCACTTGCAAAATAGATATCTGGACGTTGATCCTAACGATCTTTATTGATGTAAAACCCTATTGACGTCAATAGGAGCTTTATCTAAACAAATACTGCAGAATTTGGGACCTGAACTTTTAAACCTTAGTAAAGGGAGTTCAGTTTGAGTTTTGGACTAAGATTTGGGTTCTTGGTTCTTACTATATTTCAAATAATACATGCTGGTCCCCAAATAAATTCCCTTGGTCCCACTAGTATTCTTGTTTAATCTCACAGTTGTCATATTTAGGCATGATGCCTCAATGGTATTTGCATTTGTGTCTCATGAAACAATGTGGTTAGGACTAAAAGAGGGAAGATGCTGAATAAACTGTGACTGAGATGCCCCAAAATACAGGGAGAGGCACTTACAGAGCAACACATACATATATAACACAATACGTATGTAAAAAAGTTTGCACTGAAATAAAGAAAAGTTTATTGGCCTGATACAATGCTCAAAAACTTCCATTGAGTTCAGTGGGCATTGCATCAGGCCCTATTTCCTTATCATAACTTTACAGTGGAAGTATTAAAATGGAGTAATACAGGGCTTGGTTCAATGGAAATGGTGGCCGGCCTATATACACTGTTGATCAGTTTCCATTTCTGTCTCTTTCCGCAAATAAAATGCGTCTTTCATGCCTTTACACCATGTAGAACTCAAAAATATTTTGTAATGAAGACACAGAAATAATTAATTCTATGGCACCAGACACCCACCCACTCTCTGAAGCATAACAGGTTTATAAGCGTGCTTAGTTACTCCAGAAATCTGGAGCATTCCCAAGTGCTATATCAAATAATCTATTGATAGCTGATTATCCTGGCTTAGTTACTTTATACAAAGTTAGCAAACGAATTGTTTTTAAATGCAATAAATTAACAAAAATGTAGTTATGCACTTACTGCCTGAGTAATTTTGATTAATGTGTCAATTAGAACTGCTACAATGTAAATCACCTTTCCACAAGCATTCATTCTGAATTGCTATTTAACAATAGTGATTGTTAAATGCTTTATTAATTCTACATTAAATATTTATCAGAGACATTTGATTAAATGTCTGCACACACACACATTCTCAGATAATTTCATTGATCTTGAGTGAAATTATTTAATTCATGTTTTCCCTTAGTCTTAAGCATGTTTAGTGATAACTTTCAAATAATACAAGAGAAAACAACATGGAGAACAAATGAAGGAGAGCAGGGCCAGCTCCAGGCACCAGCCGACCAAGCACGTGCTTGGGGCGGCACCATCTAAGGGGCGGCCAATCTTGGGGTGGCGCTCGGATTTTCTTTTTACTTCGGCAGGGCAGCACTTGGGGGGGGTGTTTTGGCGGGGTGGCCCTCGGGGGGAGGAGGGGTTATTTTTTTGTTTTTGTTTTGGCAGGGCAGCACTCGGGGGGGGGGGTTGTTATTTTGTTTTGTTTTTGGCAGGACGGCACTTGGGGGGGTTGTTTTTGTTTCAGCGGGGCAGAGCTCCGGGTTGTTGTTTTTTTTCTTTCGGCGGGACGGTGCTCGTTTTTTTTTGCTTGGGGAGAGGGTGGCGCTTGGTTTGGTTTTTTTGCTTGTGGCAGCAAAAGAGTTACAGCCGTCCCTGAAGGAGAGCCATATTCATTATAAGTACAACTACAAATCCCAGTCTCTTGCAAATCTGAAACATTAAAATGCTTTGTGCAAATATGATGACTACCCAGGACATTCTTACAGCTCCACTCCAAACAAACAACCCACCTCTCCCCCCCACCCCCCTCCGGACATGATTTAGCATCATCCTTTTAATTTCAGATGTCTTTTGGGGTGCTGGTGACTTGCAACTGTCTCCTTTGCCCCAGTATCTTCATGGGAAGCCCTACACCAGGCCTATTTCTTCACTGGCATAGGATTTACTAGACCAGAAGCATATATTAGAGCAGACCTGTCCTAACTCTTCCCAGGGCCAAACCAAGCACAGACCAACGTTCAAGAACAGAGTACATTAATACATTAATCAGCTCCCTGTCATACATCTTTCTCCCCGGCACCAGTTGGAGCATGGCTGCAGGATAGAATGTGGCCCAGTAACATGGAGTCAAACCTGGAGAAGTGCTGAGCACCTCAACAAAATGGGAGTTGTGGGTACACAACACTTCTCAGGTGGCCCACGGAGTTTCAGTAAAATACAGACAAATATAAATGAATGCCTAAGGGTGGAACATGTCAAAGATATCACATTGTTTAAACAACTGAAACAAAAGTGTTGAGGACACACCTCTGTTGATACAGTAAACATGTAGAATGAAGCATGAGAGGTTTAAAAGAAATAAGAGGGCTAAGATTAGATTGTAAAAACTGTGACAGACATTCATTCTGAATAGACGTGAATATTTATGAGGAACTCCCTAAGAGAATTGTTACTAGGATTTTTAACTGTGTATCTTATCATTTAAGTGGGAAAATGCATAACCCATAAAACATTAAAGATACATTTTACTGTCTCTCTGGGAATGGTGCAAATAGTTTACAAGTCTTTCTGAAAGCATTTGGACTAATTTTGCTAACCCAAAGAACTATTTCTTTTTCAGACATTTAGATGGGAGAAACTTTGGAAATACATTAAAAAAGCAACGAGCCATTTTTGATACGTTTCATAGCCCCAAGAAAGTAATAGATCTAGAGCTCCAGATAAACAACTAAAAATGCTTTCACCTTTCTTTTTACAGAATTGCAGAGGAAATGATCCTATTTACATTCATTTACCTTTCTTTTTGATTTAACTAAAATAGCATTGACATGAAGTAAGAGGAACACATGAGGTTTAAAAACAAAACTTCTTTACCAATGTGTGTTAAGATCCAAGTAAATTAATTTGGAATTACTGTGAAAGAATAGTTAGATGAAGTGGGTATTCACCCACAAAAGCTTATGCTCCAATACCTCTGTTAGTCTATAAGGTGCCACAGGACCCTTTGTCGCTTCTGTGAAAGAATACTTGCTCTTGACATAATATTTTTCAGATCTCAGAGCACTTTAAAAAGGTAGATAATTATTATCCTCCTCCTCCTCATTTTACTTATAGAGAACTGCTATTGTTACCATGGAAACTTTCATGCAAAATTTCAAGTGCGTAGACTTGTAAAATCAAGATGTTTTAAGCTAGGAGTGAACTGAGCCAACTAATCTATGAAACACTGTTGGGAATTTGGGATGCTCACAGTAAGAAACAAACAAAATGGAGGGCTTAAATATGAGAAGTGGACGTGCAGAAATTTGTGTATGAAATTTCACAGCCATTTTTTCTTTAAAAATATAAACGAGTTTGACCAGCCTTACCAAAAAATTAAGTGTTGGCTTAACACTTTTGAAAAATGCACCTTAACGTCCCTTTGCAAAAATGTGTACTTCAGCTTTATTCAAGAACATTCTGGGCAGGGACTCAAGTGAAATCTCATCCCCACTGAAATCAGAGTTTTGCTGTTAACTTCAATGGGGCCAAGATTTCACCCAGTATGTCTGCATCTCTGGTTACATCTCTTATTACATTCAAAACATACTTTTTGTTTTTTAGAGAGTAAGTGAGCCAATCTGGTAATGAATGCTTAAGCCCAAGGAGTAATATTTTCAAAAACACATCCGTGGCTTAGGAGCCTAAGTCACATTTTCAAAATTGCCTACGTCACACAGAGGACTTTCAGTTAAACTCAGGCACTTTGGAAAGTGTCACCTCCTGTGGGCTCAATTGCATCTCCAGGATCTGCATGCAGAGAGGAACCCCCACACATGGATCTCTGCCTGCATGTGTGGAAGTGGGATGCGAGTGGTGGAAAGGGGGTCAGGGATGAGGGACTTCTGTTGTAGCATTCTCTCTACCCAGAGGTCTCTTTGCAGGTCCCAATATCCACACAGCCAGGGGGCAGGACTATAGAGGACCTGAACAGTTTCGATGTGGATTGAGCAACACAATTCTCAGAGCAATACAGTCCCCTTGTGTACTACCCTTGTGTGGCCCCTCCTCCACTTGGAGCAGAATCCAGTGGAGTTGGGGACAGCATGGGTGGTCAGAGAATCTCACCCAAGTGCAGCAACTCAGGAGAACCGTCTGGAGTTTCCTTGCCCTGAAGATCACTCCCTTGGGTTTACCCTCTGAAACAGGTAATCTGGCCCCATATCATTAAATCCACCCATGAAGAGATCTGGGCATCCTAAATGGCCTGTTTCAATTAATGTATTAATCTCTCCACCTCTTTTGTTTCCTCAGAATGATTGGTTGCTTGGTTTAATACCACAATTTTGTATTTTAATTCATATTCAGAGTGCTAACCGGCCCCAGAAAGGTTTGGTATGGGTGAAATCTGTTTGGGGGCTGAGAGGGTTACTTAAGAGAAGACTCTCTCCTTTGCTACTGCATTGTTACATTTTGATCATTGCTTGCATTTAACCTTTGTATTTGCAGCTCAAAAATATGATAGGTACAAATAAATAAATACGTTAAACCTTTTGGGCTACGTTCTGCTCTCAGTTTCAGTAAGGTTATATTGCTTAAGTAATTACCCACCTGTGCAACCCCACTGACCCACTTACTTGAACCTAACCAATGCAGCAGGTGCAAAATTACACTAACATGCAGGCAGCTGGTGACTCCCATGCTGTGAGTTTGATAGTTTCTTGTTGCTGTTGAATTCTTATGAGCACTTCAGCAAAATGCATGTATCTATCTTTCTGTTTGTCAAACACATGCTCTGTGATTCTGAATCTGAACCCAGGAGAAATCAATACCAGTCAGTTAAGCTTGTATCAAAAATTAGTTTGCTTAGTAACTGTCACAGAAATAAGGTTTATCTTCTTAGGCAACAGCTAGCCATTGAAAACACATTACATTTATCATGCACAGTATTACTCCTGTCATGTAAGTGCTGCAGGTACAGCCTGTGACACATTTAAACACTTTGGAATCCAGAGACTCATTTGGATCTGTATTCTCATCCAGTCAATAGAGATGATGAATGGGATTTGCCACAGCAGCCTCACAAACACTGACCTTAGGAAAGTTCACAAGCAATTAATAATGTGCCCTCAGCTACCTCTACTATACAGTCCCCAGGAGAAAACTGAAGTCTTGTGGCAGTTAGTTCAATCTATGACACATTCAGTTGAGGAAAATCTGAGGCCAGAGCTAATCTACTTACTCTCTGTTCTTTGTTGTCTGTATTCCCAAGAGGTGCAGTAATGTGCAGGAGGATGGCTCAGTGGGCTTTATATGAGACACTCATTAAGCATGAGAAGTATGCGGTGATGGTATACCCCATACATATGCAATAGTAGTAAATTGATGCTATGAAATCACACACGTATATTATACAAACATACACATTCACACTGGATAATTTTATCATTGATCATCTATTATTGCAAAAGCAATGAAAAAAAAACCGCTTAAGCATTTGAATGGTTATTTCAGAAAATCAAAAGAAATTATGGGGAAGATAGAAATCAATCAGTTGGTTACCCTCTCAGTATGGATAAAAAAAAAAAATCACTCGAGTGAAACATTAAGGTTACAAATGTAAATGCTTAGAAATCAAGACAAAAGTAAAAATTCTTACAGTCACGTTAACTGGAATACATTGCACATTCTGTGTAGTTCATTGTTGGAAGGAAGAATCCTCATGTAGAAAGAAATATCTGCTTCCAACTCTCACTAACTCCCCTGTGCGCTGCCATGTTTGGAGGCCACCCAGAGCTGCACTCCATAGAGGGTCTGTGTAAATTACCTGCACAGCACACCTGCCCCCAAATCTCCTCTTTCCTGCTGCAGTGATAGTGGGGGCTGGATTTGGGATACAATGAAAATTGCTGACAGCTTTGATCACAGAATCTATTTTATTTTATTTTTAAATCTGTGGAGGTAACTCCAAATGCCAGAGAAATATGAATGGCATCTGAAATAGTTAATGCCCATCAACTAGCTCGCAACCCTATGAAGGCTTCTCACTCAGACCGTTCTGTGATGGAGTCCATGGGGACAATTTCGTTCAAGACTATTCCAGTTCTCAGAGATGCAAAGCTTCTCATTTGTCTATTTTGGGAGCTTCTCAAGATTATGTGAGAAGAACAGGTTTCAGTCTACAGATGTTGGCAGATAATGCTTATGGGTAGTGTGCTGAGCAAAGTAAGGTGCTGGACATGAAACCTATGACTGTACCACGCATGGCGTGGCACATAAGTAGGGTGACCAGATGTCCCGATTTTATAGGAACAGTCCTGATTTGGGGGTCTTTTTCTTATATAGGCTCCTATTACCCCCAACCCCCTGTCCTGATTTTTCACACTTGCTACCTGGTCACCCTACACATACGTGAAAGAAGAATTTCTGCTTAAGCAAATACTGAGTTGTTTATTTAGTTAGTTAGTTAGTTATCTGGATTTGTATGCAACAGAAATGAACATCCACCCAGGGTTCTAGGCTTCCCTGATACTTACTGAAAACACAATACAAAAATAATTAATAGCCAAACAGAGGCACAATAGTCTTCCACCCATCATTACATAACAGCATACACAATACAAATCAGACCCTCCTCGTCCCCATATTGCCATCTCCCTAAAATGCCTATTCAAACTGATGGAGCATGCCTAAAAGGACTATTTTAGACAAATAGGTGAGGGAGGGAGTTATAAAGCCAAGGGGCCCTCACGGAGTGTATCACATTGGCAGCTCCCTCCCATATCAAGAAGGTTCCAGTCCAGACACTTCAACTGATCAACAGCAGCAACATGGCACATATAGGAAGGTCTGAGAACATTTAGAGCTCTCCAGACCAAAGCCAACAGATTAAATTCCACCAGGACATGGAAGGGAACATAAAGGTAAGACACAAAAAGAGCATGTGCTTCTTCAAAACGTCTGATAAGAATTTATCCAACAGATTCAGAACAAAAGAAACTGGTGGATTATTTTGGCAGGTGAGGGGGCTGTAGATAGAGGAGAGTAGATGAAGCGAGGGGAGGTGGGAAGATGAAAGAGAAATAAAGTGTGGTGCTGAAGAAAAAGGCAGAAGTGGTATATTACCTTACCAAAAATAATGGTGTGAGCAAAAAATTACAGAGTCCAGATCTTGACTCTGCAATTGATCTTGATCGAATGGCTCACAGTTTATTTGGTTTATTTTCCACTGCTTGCATCTGAAGAAGTGGGTATTCACCCACTCCACTACCTCTGTTAGTCTATAAGGTGCCACAGGACCCTTTGTCGCTTCTAGTTTATTTGGTGGCCTTCAAAATGCTTGATTGGAATTATGATCTTCTGGGATTGTTGCATGTAAGGAAGGGGCTGCTTCACACTCTGGAATGTTAGGAATATATATGCATTTCAAATTTTTAAAAAGGAGGAAAGTACTGCCAGGCAAACTTGCAAAGGTGAAAGTTTTGGAATGCAAGTCCAACACCATTTTAGACACAATACTACCACAATTAGACGAGTAAGTTTGATGGAGTTGGAGTAGGGTTTGCTTTTTTGATAGGTGTGACCATAACAGTCTCAGCAGTGAAGACCCAAAAGAAGAGTGCTCGAAACTTAGCAAGCAACTACTCTGAGGATTCAAACTCAAACTGAGGATGAGATTGATTTTTTATCAGTTTTGGCAAGCAAATCTTTAAGGGTTGAAGATTTGGCAATCAAGTCAGTGTTCAGTTGTGGCTGCATATCCCAAGTCAGGTGGGGGAGGGAGAGTTTCACATGTACTTCACGTATCCATCCTATTGTAGTTTCCCATTAGCAAAAGGAAGATAATAATACACATTTGACTACCACACAGCTGTGTGCCTTGAAGGTTTAACGGCTGATTTTTAGAATTTGCAAAACATGCACATGAAAATGACTGCTTAATTCATGTGCACAATTGCCATAGTTATACATGCACATTCCTATACATAAGCTTGACTCTGAAGCCTAATTATAATTACCCTTGTTGACATTTAATTTATTTCATTGGTTTTTGGGACTGTTTTGTGAGTGGGATTGTGGATGGAGTTTGAGTAAATATACCATCATTTTTTCCAACAACGTGACCTCTATACCTATCTGAGCCACACCTTCTAAAAATCTTGTTTTTCCTAAAAGAAGGAGACAAGTGCTTAAACCTTGTGTATTTTCTCATAAATTGTTAGAAAATACAGAGATATGGGTAAATACCATTTATGTTCCCTTTCCAGAGGGAAGAACTATTTGTCTGCTTGGAAAATAGAAGACTTAGACTTGTAGTTGATGAATTGAGTCTTAACCTCAGAGCATCCTAATTGTGTAAAATATAACTGTTTGTAGTATTGGCTCTGTTTTACAGCTGACACAATTTCCAGTGCACGGACACACATCATGTGCATGGTAATGCATCACAGAGCTAGAAATACAAGGCACTATAATATTTACATAACCATGCATTGTCACCATTTGTTCTTCATTAATTAAGCCTATATGCATGGGATGCATGTTAGATGAATTCCTGCCTTTTTCATTCACAGACGTTTTACCTCCTGCATTTTATTTAGGAGAGGGACAATCAGATTAGGGTGGATTATTTCCCCTCCACCACCTTGAGAGCCATGGCTATGACAGGTTTTGAAAATATCACAGAACTCAAAGGAACAGAGTGCTGACTGCTGTGACTTCACTCTGACAATATCATTATTCCTCCAGCAAGAAATCAACAGCTAGGTATTTTCAGCCTCTATAAACATTGTGTGGTATATATTTTGCAACAGGACACTGTTATCCATTATTAATTTTTCACAAGTAAATCACCAGGTACAGCAGTTATGAGGTACCATGGAGATGAGGAGTTATTACAACTCATGTTTGTAAATTTCCCCTGCATCGCTCAGAATAATGATATTGTCAGAGAGCAGAGCCAATGAATATTGAGCAGAGAAATGCTATTCTGATAGAAGTGTTCCTTAGGTTAGAACAGTGCAGTGAAAAAATAAGGCTGTCAAACACATTATCTTGTTTTCCATTAAGCAGTCAGGAAGATAATGACACAGCTGGGATGTACAAGAGGATGTATGTCTTTGTCTAGTTAAGATTGTTCTTTCCAAGAATAGATATAAAAAATGTACACACGTTGACAGGCAAAAAAATAAATCCATGTTAAATTAATAGTAAACCACCAGACTGAGGACAATGCCTATGCTGGTAGCAAAACATCTGTTTTAATATTGTAAATTGCTCAGGCTTCAAATAAGCCTGAGCTAACCACCTTATTTGATCTGTGGACTCACCTGACAATTTCATGCAAGCAACTGAACAGAGAAAATATTACCAGTTAATATAACAATGTTTAAAGTATAACCAATGCAGTGAACGAAAGAAGCAATCATATCATCTCGCCTGAATAATATGTTTAATTCCTCTTGCTGAAAAGCCAGTCTTAAAACTTGTTTACCAGATTCCTTACTGATAATGGTGTTGGGCTACAATTCCGTAATATGGAACAATATTAACTAATTCTCAACAAACAGTACATGTTTGCCTAAAGCCTTTCTGAAAAATGAGATTTAGGCTCCTAAATCCATTAGGCCTTGCAACACTAAGAGCCACAATGCGCAATTGCCCTTTAAAAATCTGGGCCTAAGTGCCTAAGCCACTTTTGAAAATAAAATTGAGTTTTCCATGTCACTTAGACATAGATTTGCATACATGTGTCAAGTCTGTTGTGGCATTGTATAGGACTAATGCATTGCTACCTATTTTGACTAATGACGTTACTTATGTAGAAGCGACAGAGTCCTGTGGCACCTTATAGACTAACAGATATATTGGAGCATAAGTTTTCATGGGTGAATACCCACTTCTTCAGATGCAACATCTTCAGATGCATCTAAAGAAGTGGGTATTCACCCACAAAAGCTTATGCTCCAATACGTCGGTTAGTCTATAAGGTGCCATAGGACTCTTTGGGCTGGTCTACACTAACCCCCCCTGTCGAACTAAGATACGCAACTTCAGCTACGTTAATAACGTAGCTGAAGTCAAAGTCTCTTAGTTCGAACTTACCTGTGGTCCACACGCGGCGCGCAGGCTCCCCCGTCGACAGCGCTTACTCCTCGCGGCGAGCTGGATTACCAGCGTCGACGGGGGAGCACTTCCTGGTTCGATTTATCGCGTCTAGACAAGACGCGATAAATCGAACCCAGAAGATCGATCCGACGCCTCTGATCCAGCCGGTAAGTGTAGACTAGCCCTATGTCTCTTCTACAGATCCAGACTAACACAGCCGGGCCGGGCTACCCCTCTGTTACTTATGTAGTAAACCTCAACTGCAGCTCTTTTTTCTTTCCCAAAGCTACTGGTTTTGATCTATTAGGAGAATCTGTTACCTGGGGCTCTTTCAACCCAAAGCTCTTGGTAACTTTTACTCTGTGCGAGGTGGTGTCAGGAAATAAATCAGGGGAGACACGGCCACCCGACCGATAGATGGATGGCACAAACAGGACAACACAAGAGTGCTTTCACTTAAAGCCAAACTTTACTTAGTCTCAAGCACTTACACACGTCCGCAACAGGTTAGTAAAACACCCGTCACAGGGTCTGCGCAGGGTTTCTCTCCTCTCGTCCCTGCGCCCTGTGTTTGGCTGGTGCAATAAAGAGTCCCAACACCTGCTGTTGCCGGTTTACCCAAGTGGCTTTATTTATAGTGCTTGTGCAGTTCCCAGATCCCCCAACAGTTAGTGCCCCACAGACCCTCCCCAGGGTCTCCTAGCCCTTTGAGGTTTCCCTCCACTGTAAGGAGACAGCTAAACCCCCTTCCTGTCTCCTCCCAGGCTAGCCCCCTCTCTGGGGTTTGCCCTGGGCTTTATAGCCCTCCCCGCTCCGCCCAGCTGCCAGCACTTAGCTCAGCCTGTTCCTCTGAGCTGGCCCTCATTAGGGTTTGCAGCTGGGCCGCCTGCTGGATACCTGCAGCCCTACCCCTGGCCAGGAAGCAGGCCGCAGCCAGCAGTTTGGCAGGGCTTTAAGGGGGATTTTACCCCTGCCCTGCCACAACCCCCAACCCTCGATAATTAGCAAAGCTGAGTGTGGCTCTTGAGTGGCACAGCGGCAGCCCGTCTGCCGCTGGGGACTGCAAGATGTATCCAGAGGAAGAGTCCAGAAGAGTCGAGCTACCTGAAACTTTCCCGCCTTATTTATACATAAGTAATAGAATGACATGTCCCTTAAAGAAAACGTGTTAAGCAAGCAGTTCCAATGGCCAAGCAAGAGGCTTCCTTCTGATTATTGATTAACCAGGTGTGGGTTTTTCCCAAAGTTTGCAGCCTTGAGACCCTGTTAGACACATTCCTGAGGGCACATCCTGCTCTTCTAAGATGCATGTATCAGCAACTTCAACACAATTCTTATCAGGAGGGACGCAGGGTCAAGCTGCCCTTTCTGTGGCCCCGAAAACCGCCTCTCCTTCTGCCTTGGTCAAGCTGAGGCTGTGATATGGCCAATTTACTGCTCACTGACTTGGCTGCTTTTAGCAATACACAATAGTGGTTTCAGGCACCTTACTGGTCTGCTAACATCTCCCCGTACAAATCCTGTAATTATTATGGCACCAATGTGGTTACCAACAGAAGATCATCAAATGGTTTTCACTTTTGGTAGCACAGCAGATTTCTTATTATTCCACTGTGCACAACTACATATGCTCAATGGGAATAAGAAAATGGTGGCAACTCCAGTTTTTTTCCATTTTCAAAATGTTGATGAAAAATTTCATTAAAATGTCATATTTTGCAAAACACTGGGGGAATTGAAGATTGACAGTTTGTGTGTGTGAAACATCACCTTTCCCTGTCCAGGTAGCAACTATAGGATAGTCCCGTGTTTCTGGCCTAGCTTTAGTGGCATGTACTGAGTCTTGTTAACGTGGTACTCCTGAACCAAATTCATGCCTCTTAGCAGGAGGCAGTGTTTTCTAGTGTTTTAGGTCCCTCATAGGGGAGGAGACGTCACATCACAAAGCTTATTGTGTAACTTTAGCAAAATTGTCTTAACTGGCTCTAGGGTGACCAGGCAGCAAGTGTGAAAAATCGGGACAGAGGGGGGGGGGGTAATAGGTGCCTATATAAGAAAAAGATCCTAAAATCGGGACATCTGGTCACCCTAACTGGCTCCAAACAGAATATCATCTAGTCATCATTGATCAGAAGGTTGATGGCCATGATAACACTTACAGGATTGGGTTGTAAAATTGGGGTGCAAAAAATACAAGTTCATTTTATTATTTGTATTACTGTAGTGCCCAGGACCCCATTGTGCTGGGCACTGTACACATGTGTACACACACACACACACACACACACACACACACACACACACAGCCAGAACAAAAATATTGTCAGCTTTTTGGGATAGAGACTATCTAAGTATAAGACAAGAAACAACAGATGGATACATACAGACAGAGGGAAGTAAAATGAGATAACACTGGTTCACATAATGAGCTGTGGTCTCAGCACACCAGCAACCTAACCATTGTCAAGTTTTTATAGGTTTCATGGCACAGGAGAGTTTTAAAGCAGGGTTTTGAAAAAGAAGAAGAATGAGTTAGTTTTGTAGATGTTTATGGGGAGCTCCTCCCAAGCATGAGGGGCAGTAAGGGATAGAGCATGAAAGTACTTGCTTGAAAATTTAACAAGTGGATGATTGAGGCTGGCACCATTGGTTGATCAGAGACGGGAAATGACCTTCCAGTACTGAATGGGGAGGGATAGGTCATGAAGAACCTTGAAAGTGAAGACAAGTAGGTTATGTTTGATACAATAATGAAGGGGGAGCCAATGGAAGGATGCAAAAGAGACGGATGATGTGATCAAAGTGATGGGTTAGAAATACAATCTTTGCAGCAGCATTGTGAATAGATATGAGTGGTGCAAGATGGCATTTATCAAGGGAAGAGAACAGGATGTTACACTAGTCAAGATGTGAGATGATGAGAGACTGGACGAGAGATTTAGCTGCCTGGATGATAGGAAAGGTTGTATTTTACAGAAATTATGCAGAAAGCATTTGCCGTACTGAGACATAGTCAGAATGTGAGGACCTAAAGAAAGGTCATGGTTGTAGGTTACCGAAAGGTTACAGGCCTGTGTAACAGGCAGGATGGTGGTGTTGTCTGCAGTGACCAGGGTCTGGGGGAGGGGTGGGCAGTGCGGTCAGGTTGGGAAGAGGCTGGAGATTAGAAGATCTGTTTTAGCCATGTTGAGTTTGAGCTGATGGATAGACATCCACACTGAGATGTCAGAGAGACAGGCTGAGATTTTAGTTTGCACAGAAGGAGACAAGTCTGGACTAAAGAGGTAGATCTGTGAATCATCCGCATAGAAATGGTAGTTGAATTTGTGTTTGCAGATGAGATTACGCAGAGATAAGGCTCTGTGGAAAACCTCATAGAAAGCAGGAGGGGGAATGAAAAGGACCCCCTGAGGAACATAAAAGCACATTTTCAGGCTGGCTCTGTGGTTTGCTGTTCGTACCCGGGGATATGAGGAAGCTGACATTTAAAAAAAAAATCAATACTTCTCCCCAGGGTGGCATGAGCTTTGACCTATGCAGAGAAAGCTCTAAATTCTTGGAGGGGAAAGATCGCCTCATGTTACTCAGTAGTGAGCCTTCCATCCAGTTGATGGCCTCCAAAGGAAGCTTTACACAGCCTTCGTTGTGAGGTGAGATAGTGACTGCAATATGAGGATTTTGGCAGGAAGAAAACAAAGATTAAAAAAATGCAGGGACAGCAAGAATGGCTTGGAGGACATCCCATTGGAATAAGGTTTGGAAAAACATTTTACTATATTCTGAAAAACTTTCTACAGTTGGAATAAAATAAATAATGGGCCAGATCCTCAGATATATTGGTTATGCTCCACTGACTTTCAGTTGAAGACACGGCACCATGTTGGTTTTTTTTTGTTTCCCCACTAAGTTCTCTCTCAAAGCACTTCGGGAGTCAAAACAATATAAGTGTCTTATATTGCTATATGAATATCTATATGAATACAAATGACATTTTGTGAGGCTACAGGAAGCGGGAGAGTAACACTGGTTCACTCTCCCTTTTTCCTTCTAACTGTTATTACTCTGTTTGATAAAGAAACAGAAAATATTTAGCCAGTCAAACAGCACAGCAGGTCTCTCAAGAAGTGATTTCAAACAACTTTCTTTTTATTAAAAGGAAGATCTGCACAAACAATTAATTTCAAAATAACGTGCAGTCCCCAAAAGGATAACTAAGAGTTTACTTTCTCAGCACATCTTGTGCCAAGGGCATTTTGTATGTGTACGTAATAAAGTTGATTGCATACTGGAACAGCATCATTTACTGGTTTCATCACATGAACACATCATGCAGTCATTTTTGTATTCTTCTTCTCTCTGTCTCTTTCTCTTTCTCCCTCGACATTGTACAAATTCCCCTGAGTTGTAATAACATCTTTGTACTTGATGCAGTATCTCTTAAAAAATCCCCCCCAAAGCTTATAGCTAGCATAGTGCATTGTGAACCATGCTGTATAAAATGCATTTTATGCAATGGCCATATATTGTTTTATTCGTTTGTAGAATTTAAAGGCCCGGTACATTCCTTTTGAGGTCAATAGAAATGTTAACTCTGTACAGAAAAAATGGCTGAACAAATGATTGATCCGTTGAGGTCTGAAATGCTTTTGAGACAAGCTACTTATCCTTGCAAACCATGTGATGGAGAACTGTAAGGTAATGCAGCAAAACAATTTCCATGTATTAAGACTCGCTCAGTGATGGCTTTCTAAAAAATAAATTAATGAATGAAATGAAATGAAATGAAATGAAACAAAGCTGATTTAACATACAGAAAAACAAACAACATACTCAATAGTTGACGGAACTCCCATATGAGACTGTTATTGCACTCTTTGACAGGCTATTCAAATCCATCCCCCCTCAAGTCACCAAACTGCATAAAAGAGGTATAAAGGACAGTATATAAAGAATTTTTTTAAAGTTCAGAACTTGTAAAAAAACCATGATGTTCTCTTTTCCCACTGGATTGAACACACTGCTCCTCTGCAGTATTCCTGGGGTCAGATTGGAGCCTCGGTAGCAAAAAAGTCTATCTGTAAGGGGATATCTCGGCAGCCAAGCCCCTTACAACACCATTCTGCTAGTAGGGCCCTGGAACTGTCCCAATATACCCAGAAAGTAGGTAGAGCCAGGCGGGGAGCCATTGGGACCTAGGCAATCAGGAGATGTATTGCTTTTGCTCACATCGTAGGTGAATGCCCTAGTCACTGGGCTATTGGCTGTCTTGAGAGTATTTCTAAACTAGAATTTCCATCCTTGACCTGAGAAAACTTTCCTGAGAAACGTTTTGTCTAAACCAGTGATTCCCCATCCACGGCCCATGGGCCACCTTGCAGTCCAATCAGCACACAGCTGCGGCCCATATGACATCCTCCAGGCCGTAACTAGGACAGGGCTGGAGGGCACCTGCCCCAGGTGTGGAGCCAATGGTGGGGTACAAAAATAGGGTGGCACAGGATTAAGCCCAGCATCAGCCCTCCCCCCAGCAGGATTGGGCGCAGTGGCATCAGGTCACACCCCACCCCAGCAAGATCGGGTCCAGTGGCATCAGCAGGAGGCCAGCCTGCTCAGACCCCATACTCCCACCTTCACCCTGCAGGATTGTGGGTCCAGTGACCTTGGCTGGAGGAGGCGCCCCAGCACTAGGACCGCAGTAGGGTGGACTGTGAGGCTGAGCTATGTGCAGCAGAGGTAGGAGACCAGTAGGTGTGGGGAGGGGAGTGCAAGGGGGCTAGGGCCATGGGGAGGGGGATGCAGCCAGTACATGGGGGACAGACTCTAGGTGGGGGGACTGGTGGCTTGGGGTAGACCCTGGATGGAGGGGGTTGAGTCCTGGGGAGGCAGTTCTTGGGAGTGCTGGGTACATGGGTGGCAGTCCCTGGATGGGGGACTGGATGCTGGAGGGTACAGTCCCTGGGGCGGGGGGGTCTGCCCTGGACAGGGCACCCAGTCTCTTCATGGAAGACGTGTGCGCCAGCCCAGTGTTGGGGGGGATCTGGATGCTGGGGGTACAGTCTGAGGCATGTTGGTTACAGGGAACATTCCCTGGCTTGGGGGGCTCCCCATCTTTGCAGGAAGCTCAGCAGCCACATTCTCTGGGTGCCCAGCAGTGCCGCCGGCAGCAGTGCGGAAGTGAGGGTGGCAATACACCATGCCATGCCCCCCTTACAACAAATTAATTAATTTTAACAGTTAGTGGTTAATGTATTGGTATTTTCCTATGGAAAACCATTTTGTTCAAAGATTCCAAGTAAACGCCACTCACTAATGATTCTCACTGGTGTTTTCAGTCTAATTAGAATATAGAGTACTGAAGCATTTGTTTTAAAAAGCCCATAAAAAACACACATGGACTTTGCAAATGGCTACAGTAATTTTTAAAGTAATTAATAGTACTATGGGTACTTCCCATTATAACACCTTCCATTCAAAAACCTTCAAAGTGCTTTCCAAACAATGCTGAACTAACCCTACCAATACTCCTGTGGAGTGCATACATATTAGCTTCATTTTACAAACAGACAAATGCAGCCAAAGGAGATATGAAGGTTGTGCCCAAGGTCACAAATTAATCAAATCACTGCCAGAGGGGAGGGGCCCTAGGCGTTGTGGCATCTCCATCAGAAGGTTTATGATGCCACCCTGGTCAACAGGAACTGCATCTCCTGCTTTACTATTGCTGCAAGGAATATGATCCCCCCGCCTACCTAACATTGGCAGCTTTGGGAATTCTTCCTGGATTCTTTCTTCCCCTTCCCTTGTTCCTAGTTACAAGTATTGGTATTTAAGTTTATAGGTCCATGATTTAACTATTATTTTGTATGGACACTATCTATTGCAATAAATGCATTTGATGGAGCATACTAAAGGGAGTGAGAGCAGACATGCCAAACCTGTGGGGGAAAAAACACAGAAATTGGGCTTGTTTTTGGCATAATTGGCTTGTGAGTTGCTTGTTAACTAGTTTTGGGCTTGTAGCTTGTTGCTTCTTTTTTTTTTTTTTTTGATCGGCTCTCAGCAAGCACGGGCAAGGGGAAAGCAAGGGCACGGGGGGAGAGAGTCGGGGTGCACTCTCTCCCCCCGCCACAGCAGTGGGCCCGCCATAGTCCCAGACTGCATGCCAGGGGGACCTAGTCACATAGTGTTGGAGTTCTTCGGGACTGGCTTGTTTTGGCCTTGTTTTCAAATGGGATTAGCTTGATTTTTGGCTTATTGTGAAAGTCGGGGTGCTTATTGACCACATGAAAGTTGGCAACTGTGAGTGAGAGTAAAAAAAGGAATAAGGGAGCAGAATGGAATAATTTATTTTTAAAAGTGCAAGCAAACATTACACAAAATGAGTAAAACAAGGTCTTATTAGGAAGAGGATGGACAGCAAACAGATTGGGTCTGAAGAAACTAGAAGTGGGATGGAAATGAGAATTTTGCCCACAATTAAAACATCAGGAACAAAAAAGTATATATCACAGGTACTGTTAGAATCTTAGGCAACCTACTAATTATTCACCAAATTTGGATTTAGAAGAGTGGGTCAATTCCCAAATTAATTAGTCATATAGTATGGCCAGGGACTGGATTAAACGTTCTTTTGTTATCGGAATGGTAGAGGGAGAAAATAAGGTTCACTATGAAAAGCAGCAGCAATAAAAGAGAAGCCATAATAATAATTTTTTAAAAAGTCATTTCCCAATTCTGCTATGGACTCCCTGGTTTTGATTCTTCTCCCATTTTTTTCACAGCTATAAATTAAGAGCAACTCCATTGAAGTCAGTGGTGTTATGGGAGTATATAAATAGTGTATGTGAAATTCAAATCAGGCCCTCTGTCCCTAATAGCTTCCAGTCTCCCACTATGGTAGAACAAAGCATCTGCTAGTGACAAATCAACAGCAACACAGAGGTAAAAATGTAGCATATGTGTAACGCATGCTGGTATTGTATTCTGCAGCTAACTTGCAAAAATTCTGTAGAGATTTTGAGCAAACTTAACTCTTTGAGTTACTGTATCTCCTAGTAGCTTGAGATCCACAGATAGCACTGAACAATCCATACAAGTTCTCTTATAATCCATACAAGTGTCCTTGTTCTGTTCTAAATTCATGAAATGTTTAGTATATTTGCAGAAATATATATCTGTTATCACTGATTTAATTATGTAGCAGATAAATAAATCCCTTTTATAATTGTATCTAATCATTTTGTCCAACTGTTCCAAAGAAGCAACTAAATTTGTTACATTAGTGGGTTTTTTAGATAAGTGTATGTGGCATTGTTTAAAACATTTTTTTTTAAATACCACAGAATATCAACTACATTCCTCAGGCAAAACAGTTTAGCAAATGCCAGGGAGCTAAGGGCTGATCCTACACTGAGGTCAATATGTACATGAATTCCCATTGCTCAAACTTTGTGCTAAAGTAATCAATTTCTCCCCAAATGAGGTATTTGTTTATGGTAACTTTACAATATATTCTATAAAATATAGAATTTATTTTATATATTCTACTTTTAAAAAAATATATTGAAGGAGGCGACCGCTGCACCACGTTGAGGCGCTGAGGTAGGATTTGTAGCAGGGTTTCGAAGAAATTTCAGTATAATCGACCATATATTTACCCTTAGCCAACTCCTAAAAAGAGCGAGGGAATACAAACTCCCACTGTGCATTGCTTTTGTCGATTATGAAAAGGCCTTCGATAGCATTGAGTTTAACGCAATATTAAAGGCGCTCGCAGAGCAGGGCATTAACACGCAGTACATTAGTTTGTTGAAGGAAGCGAATACTGGATGTACAACAGACATTACTCTCCTTGAAACTTCCCTCCGCATCCCAATCGAGAAAGGTGTAAAGCAAGGAGATACAATTTCACCGAAACTATTCACCGCCTGCCTCGAAATGGTTATGAACAAGATCAATTGGAGGAGTGGTGTCAACATAAACGGAAAGAGATTATCTCATCTCAGATTTGCAGACGACATTGTACTAATTGCCGAAAGCACCAACCAACTGCAGAGCATGCTACGAAGACTCGACAAGAAAAGTAGTCAGGTCGGCCTGAAAATGAACCGCTGCAAAACAAAATATATGCGATCAGATGTCTTACGAAAAGCCCGAATAACGGTAACAGGAGAAGACATCGAAGAAGTGGAACAGTACATATATTTGGGCCAAGAAGTTAATATGCGCCAAGACCTGAACGGAGAACTCTCGCGAAGGATTCAGGCAGGATGGTGTGCGTTTAATTCCATCAAGGACGTCCTCAAAGGAAAAATTGACAAGACCACACGTAAAAATATTTTCAATTCAGCAGTGCTGCCAGCCATGCTGTATGGCAGTGAAACGTGGGCACTGACGAAGAGAGAAGAGCAACGGCTGTTGGTAGCTGAAAGGGCAATGGAACGAGCTATGTTGGGAATCTCCCTTCTGGATCGTATACCAAATGAAATCATCAGAGAACGCAGCGGTGTGAAAGATATTGTCGTGGAAAGCAGACATAACAAGATGCGATGGGCGGGCCACACAGCATGGCTCACAGATAACAGGTGGACTGCAATCATTGCTGAATGGTACCCCCGAGAACAGAAAAGACCCCCCGGTCGGCCTCCAAGAAGATGGGAAGATGACATCGTTAAACGTTTCGGACGAACGTGGAGAAGAAAGGCAAGAGTGCGAGAAGAATGGCAGACGTGTTGTGATCGGCGCAGTCTTAATGACAGCTGAAGTCCGATCAATCCAGGTGATCCAGGTGATTGAAGGAGGCTTGTTATAATGATAAGTTGTACCGAGAGAATTTGTTTTACATTCATATTGGCATTTAATGCTGTCAGAGCAGCAGAGTCTAACTGTTATTCCATGCTCTTTATCATTTAACTTCAGCTGATGGTACAGAGCCAACACAGCCTACCATAAGCCAATAAATCCCATAATAGTTGTAATCATTAACTTTATAATTTCCATGTGTTACTATGTTTTTGAGCTTTCTTACACACTCTTAACCAATTCCAGGGGGCTAGAGGGAGGGCACTAAAAGGGAATCAAGAAGAGAGAGATGTTAAAACATGTGAAAAATGACAATGGAAAGAAGATGGTGGTAGATTGCAAGTTGTCTGAAAATAATTTCATTTAATTAATAGTGAGAGAGAGGAGGGAGCCCACACAGGCTACAAAAAGACTCATCACAATTAAAGATAAGCGTAAGGGTTGGATTTTCATAAGTACCAAAAGAAGTTAGCTAATGGGATACAGGGATAAACTTTCACCTTAAGATACACTGAGCAGCTCAACATTGAGGAGCTGACGCTAGCCGTGAAAATTGTGAATGTGGAAAGGCAACTAGACTTGATAGTATATCTAATGAACTGTTACTGCACTTCAGGATGAGAGCTGCTTGACTTCTTTAATTCCTGCATTGAGACAGTGCAGGTACCTATGCTGCGGAGACAGGCCGGAGTTGTTGCACTACTTAAACCATATAAAGACTAACTCTGCAAAGCGTAATCACCCAATATCCTTTTTTAGCTCACCCTAAAAACTATATGAGTGAATGATAATGGGAAGTATAGCACCAATTGCAGAAGGGTAGCTGACTGATGATCAAGCCATTTTCACCGAGGACATTCATGCTGTGGCCAAGTTGTAAACGTGAAATATGGCTTTGAAATCTTTAAAATTACAGGGACTGTGTTTGTTGATTTGTTGGCTGCTTATGACACTGTCTATTGAAACTGGCAACAATTTTGAGAAATAGCGAGATGGTCTAGTTCATCACCCCCCTGATTGAGAATCAACATTTCTTTGTCAAGATAGATGGTCAGAAAAGTTGATGGTGTATTCAGTGGAATGGACTGCTCTAAGGTTCAGTACTATCACCCTTGCTGCTTAATGAGTAAACAAATGACCAACCAGAATTCCCCAATGTGTGAAGATTTATTTATGCAAATGATCTTTGCATTGCTACCCAGTCAGTCCTAGCAAAAACATCAGATAAATCCTGGAACACTGTGAACGTCTGGTGTACCTAGAAGTCACATTAGACTGAATGCTGACATTCAAAGAACACATTCAGGAGCTGAAAAAGAAAGCAAACTCCCGTAATTGTGTACCCCCAAAACTGGTTAATACAAAATGGGGAACTAACCCCAAAACACTCCAAGCAACCAGTGTCACCCTATGTAACTCAGCTGTAGAGTACTGTGTCCTCGTATGGCCATGCTCAAGCTATGCTCACAAAATTGATACTGAACTCAATTAAGCTGTAGAATCATCACTGGGATGTTTAAGTGGACCCCCACACAGTAGCTATACTGCCTCGTGGGAATTGCTCCATCAGTGAGGCAGGAGACCTTCAGTAAAAAGGAGAGACAGAAACAGGTGCATGACCCAAGACATCCACTGCATGGACACATTCTACCACCTAAAATGCTGAAGTCCAAAAAGAGCTTTGCCCTCTGAAAATCCCTTACCTCAAAATACCACTGAGGCTACAGAGTAACAAAATGGCAGGAAATGCCAGTGATTTTGGAAAACACGGTTCCTTCAGAACAACTCCTTCCAGATACTGGCCTCAAACGGAAACACTGGGGTACTCTAAAACAAGCAAGAGAAAAGATGGCAAAGACTAATGACAATATTACCGAGTGAAAGCTGAGGAACAACCCCGGATGTGAATGCAGAGAACTTAGGCAAACACTTGAACACTACATGATGCAGTGCCCTCTGTCAACATCCTGTATTCTTGAGGAATGTATTTGAGAGAAGTGACAACACCAGGTCTTGGCTGCAGTTTTGGAGTGACAAACTTTGAGATGACCCCAAGACATTAACAACAGCTTATCAGAAGTTGGCTGCCCAGATGGCCAGGAGTGTTAGAACCAGAGCTGTCCCAAAACTAAGAATATCTTTCAGTTATATTTGTTGTGAAAATGACCAGCATTTCATTCTGAGCTCTCTCATGAGGAGTTCCACAGTGTTATTTCTTATTGGCTTTCCTCTTCAACCAAAATACGAGGCTTCCAAAAGCCAACAACATGTGTTAATACCAGGTCTATGATGGGTTTGTTGGAAAGGACAATGAAAGTGTGTGTGTCTCTCTTTATATATATTCATACATCTATATATACACATATACATACACAACTCCATAGTTGTAAAGGTAAGAAATGGTCTGCAACAGTCTGTTTCACTAATGGGGGTGTTCTCTTTTGACTATCATGGCACAGTTTGCTTCTTCAGTGAACTTTTAGGTTCCCTACTGGAATGAGATTATTTTCCTTGCATGCAATTTCTTCCTGTGCTCTCTGACTTGGCATATCTACATGGGAACACGCAGGAAAATTAAGAGGAATTAATTCAAGGTGTGACTCTAAAGTACATTAATTAAAGTTCATTAAACCCATCTGGACAGTCTCATTCAGAAGTTAAGTGACTTTCAAAGGGAATTAAGCTAAAGCGAACTAAAAACACTTTAGGCCACGTCTATCCATCCAGCTGTGTCACTGTAGTGGATCCAGTGAAGACTCTATGCTGACAGGAGAGAGCTCTCCCACCTTCACGAGTGGCATAAGCTATGTTGGCGGGAGAAGCTCTCCTGCCAACATAGTGCTGTGAACGCCAATTTATGTCACCTGGGGGCGAGGGTGTGTGTGTGGACTATTCAGACCTTTGGGCGACATACATTTTTCCGACATAGGCTGTTGTATAGATATAGCCTTACTTCGGAAGGAGAGTGCCCCCAAGGGTTTAATTTGCCTTAAATTCACACCTTTAGTTAATTTGGTTTAGCTTTCCTGAGTGTCCCCATGTAGACATGTCCGGGCTGTAACTCGAAGGGCAATCACTCTTCCACACCATGGTTCAGTTTGGAATACTATGATGCATTTGCAATCTTGGGTGACACTTGCAGACACATCGCTTGACTGACAGGATCACCACAACACAAGGCTTTCCCCAGCAGACTCTTCCCCCGTAAGATGGGAGGCTTCTCATTTTCGTGTGTCATTTCCCGAGGCATTTCCCGAGGCTACTAATTATATTATCACCCTCATACTAACTTCTAAAAATAACATTTGCTATAATATTTGCAGCTCTGCAACCCACGCGTCAAGAAATCACTGTCGTCTTCTCCTCTTCAAATTACACTGCTCTACAGCCAAAATGGTTCTGAAATAAATGTAGTCAAACTTTACTAATTCTGGGTCACTGAGAACGAAAATGATGCTTAAAATTGTTGATTGGCTCTAGTTTTCAAGACATGCTATTGGGTCAGTATATACGACCCTTGACTTGGGAATGGCAGAGGATAAGTGAGTTATAAAGGGAAGGGATCTCAATTTAAACCAGAAATGACTAAAATACATCTTTGACTGGATCTATGATTAAATCTATGACTGGGTTTGTCCGGTACTTGCTTTTTAGGCAAAACAATGAATGATGCAATCTGAAGCTGGTATTGCGTCATACATGATATGAATTGCATCATGTTATTCCTAGAAGTCATGGATGATGCAATCATAACAAAGCTTACATCACTCTGCTGAACAAATTGCCCTAGATCAGGTCTAGAAATCATACAGTGTCGTGCTCTCTTATTTGTCAGTGTTTGATTTTGCAAAGGGACACATTTCTGTTTAGCCAAAGTGAGCAGAGATGCCTCGTACTTGTGTGAACAGTGCAGATAACTTCTGCTATGTTTGTGGTGAAGTGACTTTTGCATCACAAAAGCACTGTATAACCACTATGGTTAAGAAAGCCTATCACCTTTATTTTGGCTGCAAAATTGGAGCTCAGGACAAGAGGTGGGCCCCACACATATGCTGCAACACTTGTGCAACAAATCTTCGCCAGTGGTTGAACAGGAAAAGGAAATCTATGCCTTTTGCAGTGCCAATGATTTGGAGAGAGCCAACAGATCATACCAGCAATTGTTACTTCTGCATGGTGCCTACAGTTGGGAAAGGTGTGTCAAAGAAGAAAAAGTGGACTGTGCATTATCCAAACATTCCATCAGCTATACGCCCAGTACCCCACGGAGAAGGACTGCCGGTTCCTGATGCACCAGAATCATTCTCACTTGAGTCAGACAAGGAAGAGGAAGAGGATGAAACTTCTGGTCCTGAACCATCAATGTCACAGGACCCACATTTTCTCCCATCCTCCTCCTCTGAACCACACCTCATAACACAAGGTGAACTGAATGACCCTGTCAGGGATTTGGAACTACCCAAGAGTAAAACAGAGCTTTTGGGCTCCAGACTACAGCAGTGGAATCTCCTGGCAGGTGATGTTAGGGTTCCATGTTCCGTGACCGTCAAAAGGATCTTGTCCCATTCTTCTTCATGGAAGGTGATCTTGTAGCCTGCAACAACATCGATGGTGTGATGGCAGCCCTCAACATCGCTCACGATCCAGATGAGTGGAGACTGTTCATTGATTCATTGAAGACGAGTCTTAAAGCTGTTTTACTGCATAATGGCAATGTTTTGCCATCAATTCCAGTTGGTCATGCAGTCCGTATGAAGGAAACCTATGACAACATGAAACAACTTTTGAGGTGCATAAACTATGACCAACATCAGTGGCAGCTTTGTGGCAATTTGAAGGTTGTTGCTTTCTTGCTTGGTCTGCAGACTGGATACACAAAGTACTGCTGTTTTCTCTGCGAATGGGATAGTCGTGCAAGAGATTCTCACTACATGACGAAAGATTGGCCACTCCGACAGTCATTGGAGCCTGGGAGGAAAAGTGTTCAGCATCCACCACTTGTTGAATCAAAGAAGATTTTGTTACCACCCTTACACATCAAGCTGGGTCTGATGAAGAACTTTGTCAAGGCCATTGACAAAACACAAGCAGCTTTCAAGTACCTCCGTGGAAAATTTCCAAGGTTAAGTGAAGCTAAGATAAAGGAAGGTGTCTTTGTTGGTCCTGAGATTTGTGAACTTCTTCGAGATGATGCATTTGACCATGCACTGCGTAGCAAGGAAAAAAAGGCATGGAAAGCCTTCCCGTTAGTGGCAATAAATTTTCTCGGAAACAACAAGGCAGACAACTACAGGTTGTTGGTGGAAAACCTCCTCAAGGCATACAAAAGCCTTGGTTGCAACATGTCACTAAAGAGACATTTTTTGCACTCTCATCTAGATTTTTTTCCACCGAACTGCGGAGCAGTGAGCGACGAGCACGGCGAGCGATTTCACCAGGACATTGCAACAATGGAGAAACGCTATCAGGGCAAATGCTTGCAGACTATTGCTGGACAGTGACAAGAGATGCTCCATTTCATGAATACAAGAGACAAGCCAAGAAGCGCCGAGTAGACACTGAATAGGACTAAACTATGTACCTAATAGATTTTTGCCTTTTGTTTCATAATAAATTTTATGTATATAACCCCTTTGCTGATTTTTAAAGTGTCACATAAACAGGACAGGTGAAATAGTATCATGTAAAGCAACCATAAACACATGAAAAGACCTAGGTTTACAATTTATGATTAAAACTCTACTATCTACACAATATACATAGACATAAAATGTAAAAACTTAAATATCTTAGAAACAGTAGCCAATCAGTTGTTTTAATTGTCATATTTGAATTCAGCACATCAAAATACATACTAAATAGCACATTTTAGCTCTGAAGCAAACGACTTCTCAAAAATTGTAGACCAGTGTTATCTGAGGGGAAAAATCCCCTTGGGAAACTGAATAGTAGTGCTGCCTGCCTTAATGCTTTCTATTATGTTACTAATGCAGTGGAACAAAAGCTTGTCCTACATTTCTTCCATTATATTTATTTAAGAGTCATAATAAAATAGCTCAAGTATCAGGAGCACAGAGATTCTCATCCATGTCCTTTGTAATTATGTGATATAGGTTTGCTTTAACAGTGTAAGTGCAGTACACTGAGCCCAGGTCGGGACCTGGCACACTGCATAGCTATGTTCTACAAGGTTTCCATTTCTTTAGTATGCAGGGTTTTTTTTGGTGGGAGTGGGCAGTTGGGAGAGGAGTAGGGAGCAAGGTCCATCTGCAGCAGTTACATGCAGCCATAGGCGAATATCCTCCATTGCAATGGCTACAAATCACTCCCATCTGGCATTGGATTATGCAAGTGACAACACTGGCTTTTGCTAACTTTGTTTTTTGAGCTCCCTTTCTCATCCAGCTTGTTTCCGCCAGCTGTTGCATGCTGTCAGACACACAGCTTGAGAGCCCTTTGGGGCAGAGACTGTCTCTTTGTTAGTGTTCAGTACAGGACCTTGCACTTTGGGACTCCAATGGGGGTCCTAGATACTACCACACTATAAATAGCCAAAGCATATCCTGCTGCACTGGGGGGAGAGGGTAAAATGGGGCCCAGCTGCAGGGCCGTCCTTAGGATTTATGGTGCCCTAGGCAGGATTATTAAACTGATGCCCCTATGCCTGACTTGCTCTTAGCAATACAAACACAAGCTGACAGTACTGGAAAACTTGCCACATGCACGTTATTAAAAATAGTTTAACTTAATTAAGCACACTGTAATGCTGACGGACTAGCACTAAAGAAGTAGCACTATAGAAAAAAATCTGATTTATTGACAGAATGATGCAAATAATATAATTTTTTTAATTTGTCAACATGTTATTGGAAATGTAGATGAAGAGGTATTGAAACAGGAGGCTCTCTAGGTCCTTGCACTTTGTCATTAGCCACTCTTGTTTTCCTTTTTCATTGAATTTAGTTATGTCATACAACAATCCAAACTGCTCATCTAGATTAAGGTAGCACAGAAATGTTACAGAAGTCCTATTGTGCCTTATTTTTGTTTGGAAAGACGTTAGCAGCACATTTTGGGCACTGCCAGATATAAATGATAAATCACTGCCTCTAAAGTTCCATCAAAAACTGATATTTTCACAGCTCTAGCATGATCTGCTGCACAGATTCTTCACAAGGAAGTGTCCCTGGCCATTTAAACTCATATTAACCATGTATTTACTTTATGAAAGTTGGACAAAACATTGTGAAAATGTAAGACATTGACTGCCCAACCTCTGGGCTGGCAAAAGCTATACTGGCTCACTGGGAAAAAAAGCAAGAGAATCTTAGTACAACATATGGTCACTCTATACACTAGTCAGGAGATGAGCATATTACAGTTGTTGGAGGGCTCTATTTAGCAGTAACAGAGCTATAGGAAAGCTAGTCAACATTGTTTGTTTCTCTGATAAAAACTGGCCCACTCCCTGCTCCAAACCAAACTCGTCACAAATAATTGTCAACAACTTAATTTTCTGGTTTTGGCTAAGATATTGATTTTTTTTTTAAAGTGCAATTCTATAGCTACATCTCTTTCTTCTTAATTGTGGGTGCAAATCCAACAATTAGAGATGCAACTACTTTGATCTGTATCTGAAATGTAGTGGAGGATACACAATGAAAATTGAGCCCACAAAGTCAATACATATATTTTAATAAGCAAATTTATGAGCATATCATAACTCTATTAGATCTAAATGAACAAGTACTTAGCAGTCTTAACTTATGGTATTATCATTTTTTCTTGCTACTACAACTTACTGAATCTGAGCAGATACTAATAGTTGGACTCTGTTCTCCCATCACTAATAATGAGCAAATAAAGTGTTGTTTTCATTGTTGTTCATGAATTCCTGGGATGAAAATGGAAGAGTGCCCTCTATTTACAGAAAATAATCGCCTTTGAGAACCCCAAGCCAACTCCAATACACTAGCTACTGTCTATATAGCGCTCTTCTCTATTTGGAAGCTAATCTAGCAGCTTTGGCCTCGAGTCTATATTTAATTATTAGTATCAGAAAGATACCAGTGGGAGCAATGGTCAGAAACGTCAAGAATTGCAGTAATAGACAGCCAAAGACGAGTCTCCATAGAAATGATGATTGCTGAGAATACACTGTTAAGCTGAGCACTTTTACTTTTGGAAGGAGAAATGTTGTTGCATCATAATTATGGGAATGCTATACATGAGTCTGATCCTGC
Organism: Chelydra serpentina; assembly: GCA_037349315.1. NCBI lineage: Eukaryota > Metazoa > Chordata > Testudines > Chelydridae > Chelydra > Chelydra serpentina. The sequence goes on from JBAIAC010000048.1 coordinate 29,059,427, forward strand.
TTCACTGACTTCACAGTGAAGTGGATCATCCTATGTGAGCAAATAATATTCCTGCACCCATTAACTTTAATGGAGGTTGAAGGCACCGAGCACTATGCATTAGATAGCCAACATCTTGCCGGATTGGACCCATAGTGTATACAAAGCACCTGTTTTCTTATGGAAGTCAATGGGACTTTTGCCATTGACTTGAATAGAAGCAGGATTGGGCCTTCAAAAGACTTTACTTTGTGTATAAAAATTGTGCTTATAGCCTATGTATTTTTCTCCCTATCACTTGATGAAATAACTTTTCTGCAAACTGTAGTTGCATTATTTTCAATAGCTCCGAGGAAATGAATGCCTTTTAGAACTCACCTAAAATAATTTGCTTTTATTTATTAAATTAGAAAACCAACAATGTAACAAATTGAGATGCTATTCTAAGCAGAGTGATTAGATGCAATTAAGGAAACATATTGGTCAGCTACATAATTAAATCAATGATGCTAGCTGTATATTTGCACAAATGTTCTACACATCTTATTAATTCAGCACAGAACTAATAATAGAAAACATTACGTGCAAGGGTATCTATGTATTTCAAGCTACTACAGCAAATTGCTAGCTACCAGCAGGTTTAACAATCACTTTTGGACCCATTTCATCATAATTATTTTTTAAAGTTACCTTGGGCTCCATTCTTGCTGTTTCTGGTTCCTTATGATAATGTGATGTCCTAGTGTCTGGCATTATATTACATGAGTCATTCGAGAGTGTTAGGTCCCCCTGCTCCCCCCCACACCTCCATAGGTTCTTTGTGTTTCCATGATACAACAGCAATGTTTGTTAGATTAGCAGTGGGGCGGGGGGGAGGGGGTGGGAAATGCAGATGAAAATCATGAGACCAGGGAAATAATGATGCTGTTTATAAACAAAAACTGGAAAGAGGCCCATCTTTAGTGCTAAAAGGTTAACAGCACTACATGAATCATTTAGAATATTTTCATGTATAGCACCGTTAAGGATGGCATTACAAATGCAAAGATTGCTCTATGTTCAGTGAACCAGTAATAATTTTTCCTTCAATTGTTTTTCTTCCCTCATAAACCCCAAATTAACTAAAATGTCTCTGCTTTTTGTTAAACCTAGAAAGATTAGGGGCCAGATGGAGCCATGGGAATTAACACCAGCTAAGGATCTGCCCCTAGATATTTCCTGACAACAAAATGTAAGTATATACGTGAATGGAATGGAATTCAATTATACCTATATGCCTCACAGGAGGAAATAAGCTCCTTAAGGCCCCAATTCAGCAAAACACTTTAAGCACATGCTTAACTTTAAGTATGTGCTTACGTCCCACTAACATCAATGAGACATAAACACATGCTTAAGTGCTTTGTTGAATAGGGATAGGATTATTTGGATGCTTGAAGTGAAGCACATGATTATATCACTTTGCTGAATCAGGGCCTTAGGTGCCTGCTGAGTACCCTGGTACTCACACAAGCTTCCCTGAATTGTTATAGGCCCAAATCCTGGCTTTGGTTTACACAGCTGTACTGCTGGTCATGCACATGAACTTCACATTCCTTAAGCAGTCATATTCTGATCCCCAGCCCACACTCTTCTCCCTGCTGATATCATGGCAGGCCATGCAAGTACTTCTGTGACTCAAGCAGAGGTAAGTAGAATACAGAGAGATTCAATCCTGGACTGTGTGTGTGTAACCTTGCAGAGATGGATTTTATTCAAAGAAACCTATTAAACTTTTAGATACTTTTGGCTTGTGTGGGTCTGAAATACAAGGGCTAGTACTGTATGGGCATGGAACTGAACCAGAACCTTGAATCTGAATGCCTCTAAACTCCACTCCATTAGGGCTGCTTTCCTGCTACTCTCAGCACTTGCAACAGCTTATTATTTCTTATTCTAGGATTCAAGAAGTTCAGAGCCTCTCTGAGTCCCTCCTGTGCATAGGTTGAGCAGTCATTTCATGACTCTTCCCCACTGATATGACCATCCTTCTGATTAGTCAGGTCCGCATGGAGCACTACATTACTGGAATGGGGACTAATGCACCCCTGGACTATTGGAAGTTTTGCCTTAGTTAGAACTGAGTAAGAATCTTAGAATACAGTCCTGAGGAAGTATCCCTCAACGTGTGACCAAGAGAATAATATTGCATTGCCATACAATTCCCTGAAACATATGTACACAATACTGGGGCAGTTTATAATTCTGTGCAAGCCTGTTTTGCTGTAATCCTGATCTTCATAATCTCTCACCAACCAACAATATCATATACAAACATCTGAATGACACCCTGACTCCCACAGAGAATAATCACTGTCTAATTTTGGCATTTTATAGACTTATTAAATAACTCTTATAAGTGAGCAGCTGCTGTGCCTACTGAAACTATATGGACTGTAAGCCAGGTAGAAAAACAACCCTTTCAGAGTTTTGTGAGTGCTTGGTGGCACACATGACTCACAATGATAAAAATAATTGAAATTTTATTTATAAATCCTGAAAACAAGATGAAGGAACAAGTGGAGTGGAACTCCAGAGCTATTGACACTTCAGTCTGAGAGATAATGTAGTGAAACTGAGTGTGCTGTAATAGTAATAGCAAGTATTTTAAAGTTTAATAGCATATTGATTGCCACTGAGAACTGATAAGAAACGTGGAGGATAAACTACTTATTGTCTCATCCCTCTTCCAGAACCCAACATATTCAGCCGGTGTACACTCATCAGTATTCCAAGGAAATATTCACTTGGATGAGTGAGGTTGGAATGTCTTTTATGCACCAGAAAAAGCATCAACCATTCAAACAAAGGATATTACATTTTCCACAGGGTTTGCAATCAATTTTTTAATCTTTAAAGCTTCCAACTTTAAAACTGCACACACATTAATTGCTTCCCTGCCTTCCATCCTCCAGGATTCTTTTCAAGATCTCTCAGCCATCATGGGATCATCTCTCTGGTTTCCCTTACAAGCCACATAGCCAAATAAGATAACCCCAGGTGGCTTCCCTTCCCCTTCCCCAGTCACTCCCTATCTCACCCTGTAAGCATGCTTATTTTGGTGGAGAGCCTGGCCAACCGGCAGTGGGAATCCAATGTTCTGCTGGACAGACATTACTCCACACACACTATTTTTGCAGCAGCAAGGAGGAGGAATAGCTCAGTGGTTTGAGCATTGGCCTGCTAAACCCAGGGTTGTGAGTTCAATCCTTGAGGGGGCCATTTAGGGATCTGGGGCAAAAATCTGTCAGGAGACAGTACTTGGTCCTGCTAGTGAAGTCAGGGGACTGGACTCGATGACCTTTCAAGGTCCTTCCAGCTCAGCTCTATGAGATAGGCATATCTCCATATATATATATATATATATCACCTTCTATTAAATTAACCCGAGGCTCCAGAGTAAGCAGAATTTCAGTGTAGCCGAAATACATAACACACAAAGGTCTTACAGTTACCAGAGCCAATGGCCTCAGGCCTCTGCTTGTTGCTCTCCAGCCTTCAAACTTCTCCCAGGAAAAAACGTTCATTCTTCTGGCACCTTGTTCAGTTCAGGCCCCTGGTCTCTGGCCGTTCTCACCTGGGTATCAGTTCCAAAGATACATTACCACATAGAGCATGCATCTGAAGAAGTGGGTATTCACCCATGAAAGCTTATGCTCCAATACGTCTGTTAGTCTATAAGGTGCCACAGAACTCTTTGTCGCTATTACAACATAAAGTACCATAGGTCACTTTGGCCTTGATTGAAGAGTAGTTACCATCTAGAAGGTTCCAGACCTGCCCCTGAAAAAAAGCTTTTTGAGGGAGGAGGTTGTACAGAGAGGAGTTGCATGCAAAGGGCCAGTGTCTACTGGAAACTGGATAAAGGTTTCCTAACTTTCTTGTTGGTTATCTAAACTCAACCTCGGAAGCTTTTCAGATTTCCCAGTCACTAGTCACTTCGGGAAGTACCAACTGTTTCATTCACAGAGAGTGAAGCTGAATACACGCTAAATGGAACTAGAAGGACTTTATTAAATCCGGTGCACTGCTCTGTACATGTGGCTGAGTTCTATCCAGCCTAACTCCTCACATTTCCTGTTCTCATAGACATTAAGGCCAGAAGGGACCATCATGATCATCTAGTCTGACCTTCTGCAGATTCGAGGCCACAGAACCTTGCCCACCTATTCCTGTAATAGATCCATATAACCTCTGGCTGAGTTACTCATATCCTCAAATCATGATTTAAAGATTTTCGGTTACAGAGACTCCATCAGTTACTCTAGTTTAAACCTGCAAGTGACCTCAGTCCCATGCTACAGAGGAAGGTGAAACCCGCCCCCCCGCCCAAGGTCTCTGCCAATCTGCCCCAGGGAAAAATTCCTTCTTGACTCCAAATATGGCAATCAGTTGGACCCTGAGCATGTTGGCAAAACCCAGCAGGCAGACACCTGGAAAGGAATTCTCTGTAGTAACTCAGGGCCCTCCCCATCTAGTGTCCCATCACCGGTCACTAGAGATATTTGCTACTAGCTGTAGCAAGTCGTCTACATGCCATTGTAGGCAGTCTCATCTTACCATCCCTTTCATAAACATATCAAGTTCAATCCAGAAGCCAGTTAGATTTTTTGCCCCCACTGCTCCTCCTTGGATGGGCTGTTCCAGAACTTCACTCCTCTGATGGTTAGAAACCTTCATCTAATTTCAAGCCTAAACTTGTTGATGGCCAATTTATATCCATTTGTTCCTGTGTCAACATTGGTGCTTAACTCAAATAACTTCTCTCCCTCCCTGGTATTTATCTCTCTGATATATTTATAGAGAGCATTCATATCTCCCCTCGGCCTCCTTTTGGTTAGGCTAAACAAGCCTGTCTCTTTGAGTGTGCACTCTCAAGGTAGGTTCTCCGTTCCTAGTAACCCTTCTCTGCACCTGTTCCAGTTTGAATTAATCTTTTTCAACATGAAAGACCAGAAATGCACACAGTATTCCAGATAAGGTTTCATCAGGCCCTTGTATAATGGTACGAACACTTCCCTCTTTCTACTGGAAATACCTCTCCTGATGCATCCTTGGATTGCATTAGCCTTTTTCATGGCCGTATCACTTTGGCAGCTCATAGTCATCCTGTGACCAACCAGTATACCCAAGTGTTTCTCCTCTTCTGTTGCTTCCAAGAGATAAGTCCCCAGTGTGAGGATGCCAACATGAACAGTCAGAGCCCAGGGTCAGAGCAGGAGCAAACTTGAGACTGGGAGTAGCAGAGCAGTTCATAGTAAGTTCCAGGCCAGGGTTAATGCCAGGGGTCAGAGATTCCAAGTCAGGTTTCAGGATCCAAGTCTGGAGGTGAAGTCCAAATCAAGCCGAGGTCAAGCCAGGAATTCAAGAGCAAGGAGCAGAAATGGTCATGGCAGCTTCATAAGATCTGCACTGTTGCCTAGACACTTTCTGGGATGCCCCTTGGGTTTATATAAGGCAGGGAGCCAATCAGGAGCCATGGGGCTGCTGTCTGTCAAACCCTTGAGGCAGAACTACCCATGGTCTGTGTTCACAGCAGGTCATACGAGGTGGAGTGAAAGTTATAACAGCTACCACTGAGTGGCAACTTGCAGCTGCCAGGTAGCTCTACAGGCCTTGGTTCTAGACCTGTGAGGCCTTACACCCAACTTATAGCAAAAAATCTTGTTATAGTGCATGACCTTGCACTTTGCACCATTAAATTTCATCCCATTTTTATTAGTCCAGCTTTCAAAGTCATCCAGATCCTCTTGTATGATATTCCAGTCCTCCTCCATATTGGCAATACCTCCCAACTTTGTATAACTGGCAAATTTCATTAGCACACTCCCACTTTAGGCAAAGTCATTAATAAAAAATGTTAAATAAGATTGGTCCCAAAATGGATCCCCGAGGAACTCCATTAGTAACCTCCCTCCAGCCCTCCAGTTTGCCTTTCAGTATGATCTGTTGTAGTTTCCCCTTTAACCAGGTTCTTATCCACCTTTCAATTCTGTATTCTGCTGCTGTCCTATCAATAACAATACCTTCAGGGCACATTAGCCCTCTGACTCTAGTTCCACTGATCATGATACACAAACCTGAAAGCACTATTTCTGAGAGGGAGACAAGGGGAAGGGAAGTTTTTTTTCTTGTCTCTCAGTGCTGAATATTTTTGTCACTGCATCAAATTATGATGCACATATTTTTTCCAAATATTATTGAGAAACTACTGTAAACTTAGTCAACAACATCACAGTGTAGGTGATATTTAGTTTACGTCTACACTACGAGATAAAAGTGCGATTACCAGGTCATGTAAAGAGGCACCAACTTTCTGATTTCCCCAGGGGTGCTCGACCTCTATCCCTGGAGCACCCACAGAGTCGGTGCCTATGCTCATGTACATAGTCGCATAAGCTTTCATTGAGCTAGAACGAGTATCAGTAGTTGTGTAGCTGTGGTAGTAAGGGCAGCAGCAGCAGGGCTAAGCCGTCCCAAGTACAAACCCACCTGAACCCCATGGGTATGTCCACAGCATAGCTAAACCATGCTGCCACCGTCCATACTACCAGTGGCTGCACTACTATTTGTAATCGCACTAGCTCTCATCGAGCTCGTATGCGTATGTGTATGTGAGTTGTGAATCACACCCTTAACTCATTGTGTGGACATAGCCTGAGACCACTTCGTAATTAATATCAGCTGTGGACACAAATACAAGAAAATGAAACTTTGACACACGGAGATTCACTCAGAGGCCCTGTTACATCAGCTACCTTGAGTGAGCAGAAGATAGTCACTGCCACTGTTCCCTCTAAGCTGTGCGCGCGCACACAGATCCTAAACCCCGCGCACACGGTGAAACCCCGCGCGCACAACAATTTGCCCAGAAGAATTTTTTTTGCCACACGGCCTGTCAAAAATTTGCACAGAAATTTTTTTTTGCGCACACAACCTGTCAAAAATTAGAGGGAACATTACTCACTACAGATGAAGAATCCTTTCAGCACCATGGTGGTTTGGTTGTGGATGCATTCTCATGAAACAAACCTGTGTTAAAGCGTCTCCCATTTAGTTTTAGTGCATAAACACTTGTACCATCAGAGGATTTAAAGCACATAGCACCATAGTACTCTACCTATGTCACAGAGTGTTTGTCCCCTGTAAATAGAGTGGATCCAGTTCCCCTTGGCCAGAAGAAGTGCTCCCATTTGCCAGTTAAGAGGCCAGGGAAGCACCTGTGGGCTATACAGGATCAGAGAAAGATTGGTGAGAAGGAGTCCCAGTGAGCAAGAGAACAGACTGGAGGAGCAAAGAAAGAGGTAGGCGAGAGCTGCCAGGGTCAGGTGAGAACTGCCAGAGACCAGGGGACTGAACTGGACAATATTCCCGAGGAAAGAAGTTTTTTTCCTGGGACGAGGCTGAAGGCAGGAAAGCAGCAAGAGGGGTTTGCTGACTGATGTCCCTGAACAAGAGCTGGAGAGACATGAAGGCAGCAGCAGGAGCAGCACCAGTAGCAGATGGAGTTGCCTGCGAGTTCTAAGCCCCAAAATTGCAGCCAAGGGCAAGAGAGGGTTGAAAGCCAGGGAGCAGCAAAGGGGTTCATCTGCTGACCTCTCCATGTCTAAAAAACTAGACCCAGCGGAACTGTGAGAGGCCCGGGGAGGGGCAGGGACGTTCCCCAGCAGACACAGTGAGGGGTTCTGCTGGAAAGACCATGGTGACACCCCAGTCCTGTACAAGGACAGGAGAGGACTGACAATGAGTCTGGGTGTGGCTGAAGGCACTGCTGTGCAGTATGTGGAGCAGCCGGCACACAAGGCCTTAAATTCCACTCACTACTTGCCGTGAGAAATTGACTATAATTTTTAGACTTTTATTAGATTGTTTTGAACTGTATAACTATGTTCTGGTAATCAACCACATTGATGAATTGGAGGATAAACCTTGCACACTGTTTCTGGATTGCCTGAGAGGGGAAACTGAGGAAAGCGCACTTGTTGTGCTGTGGTCTGCTGCAAGAGGGTGTTCCAAGCAAGGTCGCCCTAAGACAGCTTGTTACTATTTTGTGTGTCTGTTTTAGATGTTTACCTCTACTTTTAAGTATGTTGGTACATTGTTGATCAATCGCTGTTCTAAACACCACTGTAAGGTCTTCTCTACAAACACGGTCAGTTTCTAAAAATGCTATCTACTAATCAGTCTAATAGCCCATAGCTGAAAGCTAGCAACCCATGCTGGGAAATAGGTTGTTTTGTTTGCCAAACAATTGCTTGAATCACTGACCCAGTTTATTTATTTCTCTCTCTTATAAAAATGCTGCTGTGGTGTAAGTACTTTCCTGCACCTGCAAGCCAGTCATCTAGTGCTGCAGATGGGGTGCTGGCAGTAGGCTTAATGCCATCTGTGATAGGGTGCTCTGCTCACCATAGGACGGTACCTCCTCCTGGCCACTCTGGGGATCAGCACTGCACAGCCAACACCCCTTCCTGTGGTTGCACACTGTCTCTCTCACTTTCTCTCCCTGCAGCCCTGCTCTCATTCCAGGAACTGCAGCTTCCTCTTCATGACTCAGTCTTCCAGTCAGGTCACTGCATGGTTTCCCCTTTGGGGTGTGTGTATCAAAGTCCTTTCACACCAGCAGTCTCAGGCAATCTTCCTTTTCACTGCCTTGCCCCATGGTGCCACTCCCTCAGTGGCTAATAAGGGAATCCAGGCCCACCCTCTACTCCAGCTCAGGGACCCTCTAATCAGCAGCCCAGATCTGTTCCTTCCTGAACACTGCTGTCTTTCCTACCTGTCTGGCTTCCTCCCCTCTCTGGGTTTGTCAGCCTCCCAAATCCCTCCTCCAAGGGAGCAACCCTAAGCAACTTTGGCTCTGTTGTCCCAACCACACCTCTCTTCTCCCAGGAAGTGACTGCAGCCTAGTTCCCTGCAGCCCCTTAGCTTGTTGCCAGACTCCTGGCTTTGTAGAAGCCCTGTCTGTTCATCATAGGTGAGCTTGCCTCTAATAAGCTGCCTCAGTCTCCCCCGTTTGCCGCCTACTTGGCTGATTGGGCCCTTTTGGCTTAATTCAGCTGTTGCCAGGAGTTACATGGGGAGTTCACCCCATCACATATGCAGCTAATGAACTAATTGCAAAAGTTGCCATTTGTGAACTGTGTGACAAAGCATAGCGAAAGAGGACACACATGGGAATCAGCTGGTTGAATAGATTATAGGAGCTATTCATGAGTGACCAACAGCAACAAGGTACTGAGTTTTATTAGACTCCTTTGGGTTTCACAGCTGTAGGGGAACACTTGATGTGGTTTATACTTTCATTCTATTCATGTTTTTAATTTTGAAACTCTAATTCTTTCCTGGTCGTAGTGCAATTATGTCTAGTGAGATGTTAAAATTGGTAATACACATTGTGTAGGAAAGACTAATTGTAGTGAACAATTAACAAAGGCTGTTATAAATGAGAAGGGTAGCTTGATAGGAATTACTGGGATAGAACAGTCCTATTATAAGTCTAATTAGAGAGCATACTGTACTTCTAGAAATATTGTATTTGCTAGACTTGCATCTTTTCCTCTGAGGGAAATGTCACAAGGAGTGTGAGCATCCCTTGCCAGCTAGTCTTATATTCATATATTAATGGGATGATTAACCTTAAAATGGACTGGAGGCTTGACATCTTTGCCTTCACTAATAGATACAGTAGACTTGAATTATCAGCAGTTGGAGGTAAAGCTCAGAATGAAACTAAACACTGTGGTCATACAAGCCATATTCCAAGCCAGTTTATAAAGTAATATATTTATGACTTGATGATCATCTGTTTCTGAGAGTTTGTAAATCTTATTAGAAACGTACATCATGTAGAGTGGTTGGAATGAAAGGTTTCTGGTTTATAGGCTGAATCAAGGAGGGAGGGAGTGAGTGGGCAGAGTTAAGATTGTTTTTTGAACTATACAATAAAATCTTACATATGTACATGTAACAGACTTCATGAACTGGAAGCATATGTGTACAATTATTTACCTTTCCTTACTGTTCATTTCCATGCTTGAAATAATTAGGATTTTTTTTTAAATGTAACTTTAATTATACACTCTTTCCATAATGTTCCTGGTTCTAAAAAGATAGTGAAACCGCCTTCAGTCAAAAGGAATAGCTTCAAGTTATAATTCAAAAAGTCCATGAGGCTCAGCTAAACAAGGTGGCATAGCAGAGGACCAAGTTAAAGTTTCAATCAGTTATAAATGTGCATCCCTTTGTAATAAGGTACAGCAGCTTAAATAAGATTTAAATGGCATCTATCAACCCATTCATTTTAAGCATCAGGAGACTATACAAAAAGTTCCAAGTATTCCAGTAAAGCAAGGGATATCTTTACCTACTTTCTTTTCAACTCTGCTATACCTCTGCTTTCAATATGGTGCAATGCTCTTTTGGGTGAGCAATGTCATGATACTGGAAATCAATCTTAGTACTTATATTTACCCTCCCCATCCCCTGCCCATACTATCCAAGCACATCACAATTTTTATTCTCACAACATCCCTGTGAGGTTGGAAAGTGCCATTTTACAGACAGAAAACTGAGACACAGAGCGGCTCAGTGACTCACCCAAAGCTGCATAGGAAGCCTGACTCAGAGCAAAGACTTAAACCCATGACTCCTAAGTTCTGGGCTAGTGCCCTAACCACTGGGCCATCCATCTTCTGCACTTTAATCTACCTACTTTAATATGAAGTATTATGCTTATGCTTGAATACCTCTGTTAGTCTATAAGGTGCCACAGGACCCTTTGTTGCTTCTACTTTAATAGAATTTCTAGTGAAATTCAGGAGCGTCCATTAGAAACAGGTTTACAATGTTTTAGGATAACAATTCCCTCTGATTACAGCGTTGAGAGTAGTGTCAAATTTGATAATAGAATCAACAGGTAGTTGATGTTCTTGTGCTTTTCCCCCACCGGCAGCTGAAAAGCAGTGATGCAATTGGATTGTCTAGCCAGCACAATGAGTTAGGACTGCAAAGTGATGTTGAAGAAGTACTGTACCAATCTGAAGGGAAGCAGTACTCTGAGTCCTGGTTTATCTAGGTTGATACTATCAATTGCAGAAGGCAATTCAAGGTGGGACAGGGTGGATGTTCTTATTAGTAAGCAGCTGATCTTAACACTCATTGCATTTCCAGCTTCGGTAAGGTTTAGCATTGCTACAGGTGGACCCACCCATTAATTTATTTTAGAAAATAATTTATGCTGTGAAAAATGCCAGATAGAGAGTCGGAAAGTGGCAGTATCTCCTGCTCCCTCAAATGAAGGCTGGGAGAGAAGCAGTTCAGATTTCAAAGTCTGATGATGTTGTTGAAATGTTCCAGGAGAAAGGAGGGATTTAGGATCTGAGATTTACAATAATAAAAAAAAATCCCAGCAAAACATTTTTTTAAACCACATATTTTATGAGGCAACTTAGGAGCAGTAAAGGGCAGAAACAAGGCTTTGGGTTTTTCAGTGATTTTTGCAGAGATGATGGATAAACAAGAGATTAAAGCAAAATAGACTCTGGATCTGTCGTAACAGATAGAATTGAATAAGATACGTGATATTGTATATCATGGGACAGCCAATGTTTAGAGCTAAACATGGAAAAAAATGAGGATGTGTGATAATTTAAGTAGTGCAGAACACTCAATATTCAGATTGTGACATTCAGCCACATCTGAGAGTAAGGGGCACAGCAAATTCACACTGGCTCCAGGGGGTGCTTCATGACTGATTGTTCCTCATGAACCCCCACCTCATATCACCTTGGGATGGTGTAGCGTGACTGGGTCCAAAAAGGTCTAAGGACAACTTGTCCCCATAGATTGTCATCCCTGATCCATTTGTATGTGTTTTAACTGATTGCCCTTCCTAGAATATTTAGAAATAGTTGCAAAGTGGCTGAATATTTTCCTCTAGTTCACTAGGTGATTATTGGCATCTCAGCTTATACTGAAAAGTGCTGGGCCAAATTCATACCTGGTGTAATTCCACTCATCAATAGTTATGTAGGGCCAATTTAATATGTAGTGTAATTGTTCTCTGCTAAGATTGCAAGGTAGACTAAATTGTACAGCAATATTTATAGTGATTGTTTGAAAACTAGATTCAAAATTATAGTATAAATCTGAAAGCCAGCAACCTAGTTGGGTGCTAACATTTCTTTTGTTCAATAACACAATTGTCTGAGTCTGACTCACTCTATCCCATTTAAAGAACTGAGGGTATGTGATATTAAGGGTGCACTTTAGTAAGCTGAGACTACACTTCCCAGTATGAATACAGAGAACTATGACAAGATATCACACAGTTTGAAGTATTTAAATGGGATTCGACTTTCGGTTAAATATTCTCCCTGTTGTCATAGTCAAACTCTTCAAATCCTTATGCAGCTTTTACTTTTCATAAAAATACACAGTTCCATTATCTTTCTCTCTCTGCATCTATACAGACAGTCAACAGAAGATACCATTTACCATTTCTTACCTCTGATATTGCCTATTCTATGTACAATTAAGGAAGAATGTGATCTCAGACACCACTAAATTTGAACTGTTGGCAAAAGTGGACTTGTTTACATTTTAAAAATAGCAACACACACAAAAAAACACCTATAGAAATAGCTCTATCGGTCGAGGCAATTAATTATACAACCACATAATAAAGACAGCCCAGCAGCATAAAAAATCATAACAAAAACTTAAACAATGAGAAATTAACCCAGCAAATCAGAGCAAGGAAAATGGCAGTGCAATCTATATGAAGAAAAGAGAGAGAAGCCAAAATTGAAGCCTTAAATGCAAATCCCCTCAGATTCCTTGGGTTCAGACCTGAATCTTCAGATCCAGACATAGTTCTATGCTTTCAGTACTAACGAGATCCATACCAGAGACTGTTTCCTAGTTTGGAAGCAACCAAAATCTCCCAGGCTTCAGGCCAAGGTGCTACACAAATATTAGGAGAACAACTTAACTAGCAAGATTTCCTCAATTCAATATAGCCAACTATATACAGCACATATCTAGAGTCACTTCACCAAGGTGAGGATGAATCATATCTCCTCAGATACAAAATAAATAAAAACCACAAAAAAAGACTATAAAAGTTAAGAATACCTACTGGGTGGGAGGAAGGTGCAGTCTACAACAGTCAGATGTAAAATGGCTACCTTAGGGCTGCAGGTGCTTGCCTCTCCCAAATTTAAATGGTCTATCAGAAAAGCATTCTGGGAAAGGTTCTGCTATATGGATGACCCTAGAGTGGAAAATTCAGAGAGGATCAGGCAATCCAAGGATGTAGTTCTTAAGCTACAACTGTATGTTTTCAAGGGCTAGAAACCAGAGTGGCAAATATCCTGGGTTTTTATAGCTGGCATGTGTGAGAAATAATGTTTGTCTGTGGTATTATAATTTTATAATACAAATCTAGATTGCCCTTTGACTTCCATTGCATTCTATGCTTAAAGTTTGCTACTATTGCATCACAAATCACTATGATAATAGAACTACATAGGTTTAAGTGCTTAATGCTTGAAACATGCACCTCAAACTGTCATAGTTTTAAACATATATACTAGTGCCAAAGTCTTAAATAGAGAATGGCTTCCAAAATCAGTGTGTCATGTACTCCATAAATCAGCTTTAATGAGCTCCCATTTCCTGGCTGGTGTCCATCTCAAGCGCAAAGACTATTTTTCCAGAAGTACAAATAATATACAGGAAAATGTGTGTGTTAGAACAGCCTCTCTGCAGCTTTGCAGGGAACCCAGGCTATGCATAGCCAGCTCCTGCTGCAAACTTTGGGTTTTCTATGGGATGTATAGGCACTATGCGTCATAAGATTTGGCCTTTCATGATCTAATGAAAACAAAGCAGAGGGGTAGCAGATAGTATTCCCAAGTGCATCTGCACAATGGTTTCACCAACACTCCATGATTTGTGAAAATAATTAGCCAGCTCGAGAGAACTCCTCTCCCTGTAACTGCAAAACAACGTTTATTAATCCACACGCCCAAGCCTGCAAAGTGATGCCGAGTGACCTCAGCTCCCATTGCTTTCAGTGGAAGTCGGGGATGCTCAGCACTTTGCAGGATTGTGCCACATATCGCCATGCAAAAGACAGCTTACAAACTGCTGCTGAATTTAATACTATGAAATTTAATCTCTTTGTATTAGCTCTCAGAGCAATGTCTGTTTGCGGTAAAGTACACTTCAAACAGACTATAAAGTAGGCTGAGCCGTAACAAAAAAACAATTTTTGCAACTGCCCGCCCCGTCTTGCCACACAGATTGTAACCATTTCAGGAATGCTGTAAAAAGAACTCAATTAGTGGGGTGGGCCTTGCATTCTAACCATGGAATTAAAAATCTCTGTTTCGGCATTTGGGATCACAAATGCTCATCAGTGTTTCATGGTAACGAAAGCTTTAAAGGCACCGTCGTCATTTTTCACAGTAAATCCTACATCCTTCCCCTATTCCAGAGGGGAATGGTGGAAAGAGAGTACGCTTGGTTTTTTTCATTAGTGGATCGTGCAGCTGTGACAGTTGGAGTGACATGAGGGCTAGCAGTGCTTCTCAGCTGTGTAATTATACACACCCTGAGGAACATTCACCTAGTTTCCAGCTGCCTGTTCTCTTTTCAAAAGAGAGGGCGGAGAAAGACCGCCTGGTCATTAGTTCCCATTATGTATTATAGCGGAATGAGCCAATTTGCACATTTGTTGTTTCTACACAATAGAGAATAATGAGGTCAAGAAAATCAGCAAGGGGGGAGAGGAGGTAAAATCAACCTTGAAGCTACCAGCTAACCACTTAAGGCCTGCTCCTGCTCCCATTGAACTCAATGGCAAAATGCGTAGGCCTTGATCTTGCAACAGACTGTGTGGGCAGATACCGGCACCTGCATGGAGCCCTGTGGTTTGAAATAATTAGGGGTCATATCCTTGTTTTCCTGTAGATGGGCTGGTCCTGATCCTGGGAGCGGTGCTGAGCAGCTTGAGTTTTCTTTGACCTCAGTGTACACTTCGACAGATCCTGCCTTACCCAGGGGAGGAGAGACTCAAACTACGCTTTGTTCGCTAAGCCTCAGACAGGGCAGAAGTCACTGCTGTAGGAGCACATTGGATGGACCAAAAGCATCACAAAAGGCTAGATTAGAGTTACCCCCACGTCAGTGTGCAGGGGAGGGTCCCCCAGAACATCCACACCAGGAAGCACTTGGGTTGCCAGTCCTCCAAGACTGTCCTGGAGTCTCCAGGAATTAAAGATTAATCTTTAAATAAAGATAGTGTCATGTGATGAAACCTCCAGGAATTCATCCAACTAAAGTTGGCAATGCTAGGAAGCACCTATCATGTGGCTGCTTATGCTCCTAGATTGCAGGAGTGAAGCATTGCACCTTCTGAAGGAGACAGGTCTGAGTGACAATGGTCTAACCCACAATTAGACACCCGCATGTGGCAGAAGGGTAGTAATGGGAGAGCACATGCTGCACTTTTTATACCTGCGTAGCTGAACATGCTCCTGGAGGTATTATACTTTACCTCCCTCCATCACTGCTCTAACCTGACATGCTACGGACAACAGCCACAGTTATTAGAATACTCACACATGCTGGAGGGAGCTGTGACTAGAACCTTGGCACAGACAGGCTTCTACCACTTCAGCTAATGTAGCATCACAGAACCATTATGGGTTGGTCACTAGAGGGTGACATGATCACAAGCGCCGAACTAGTACGTTCCCCTCCCCCAGTGCTCAACTGGAGCTAAAATATAGCCCTCTGTTTTTGGGTCGGTCGTGGGGTTTTGTTTAAAGCTGTCATTTAGAGGCTATCCTAGCAATTTTGTTACAGAAATATGTTCACCTCTTTCATGCTTGCAGACCACTAAGGCCAAAATGGCTTCAAAGTAGCTGGAAGTACAGTGTAGGGGAACTCTGCCAGTCGAAAGCAGCTTTGCCACCTGCTGTGTCAGCTGCTCACCCCTGCCAGCCCCTCCGCCCCTTTACGGGGAGTGACGGGGGATGTTAAATGTGTTCCAGGGGCTTGGTAGTTTGCTTGATCCTCCACTGGCAAAATGTCAGAAGTTAGAGTAGGCCTCAGGCTACTCTAATGCCCCTCCACCTCCCCAGGTCAGACACAGGGAACATTGAGAACCATTATAAGGAAATTTATTCAGTGCTGCTGTGCAGAGGTGGTTATGTTTCCTTCTTGGATGAGGTATCAGTGTATTATTTGTATGCACTGTGAGATGGAAAACATTAGATCAGTGGATGATCATTAATCTCAAGATGTTCTCTGATTTGATCAGTTGCCCAAACTTAAAAACCAGAGAAAGAGAGAGATTGTTTTGAAGCGGGGGTGGGGGAGAAGGAGTGTCTAATGTCACAGGTGCTAGATCCTAGAGCCTACAATCTTTATGCCTGGCTGCGTAGAATATAGTTGCAATTCAAGGTGTGTCCATTTTACATTCAGAGGTGCTGGCTGGATTCAGAACATAGCTGTGATTCCTCATATCTGATTGTGTTTATGCACTATTATAATGAGCTGGTCAGTCTTTCACTGGTTGAAATCAGAACTCACCATAGACCCCTTACTGATGACAGCAAATGGAGATTCCCCCTTTAACTCTAGAGGGAGAGACCTGAAGCAAGCAGATCCAAGTTCTACGTGCTCTCCCAACAACTTTCTGAGTTGTAGCACAGTGAGAAACGTGAAGCTGCAGGTGCCCATTGGTTTACAGTAGCAATGCCCTTTGTACTCCCACCTGTTCCTTTATTTTGAATTACTAAGGGCTAGATTGTTAACCCCTTATTCCCATTGGTGGTTAGTTATCCGCACAAGTAGGTGACTTCAGTGGGACTTCTTGTGTGAATAACTGATCACCAAGGGGAGTAAAGAGTTCACAAAGCTAGCCCCAAGCACATTTATAGGAAAAACCAGACCCTGCTTGTTTAGAAACTCCTACTGAAGACAAAGGTCCCAATCCCGTTTCCAATGAAGTCAATGCAAATTTTGAAGAATGAAGCCCCATAACTCACTTTTAGGGATATCACAATTGTTTGAAATGGAGATTATTATGATGCCATTAACAGAGGTTTGTCATCGGGTGATAAAGAAGAAGAAAGAAGAGCTGAACTCTGCAGCAACAAAGAGCACACTTTTATGGAAGCATCCCTAAAATCATCAGGATGATACACAGAAAATATGCTGTCTGACAGCAGAATTGGCTTTTATATGGGATCCATGAGTCGTCAGCAACTCTTTAAACTCTGTACGTCCTGCTCTATGCACAAAGGGTTTGGTGACTGAAAGCCACTAAATGAAGTCGGTAATAAAAATTGCTGATGTGCTGTGAAAAGGGGTGTACGTCATTCAGTGCATCTGGCAAAGGGGGAAGAGCTCTTGTTATCATGCTTGCAATTATTTTCTCCAAGTGTGCTAATAAAATCCATAATTGTCAGTACATGCAGCTGGGAAATGTATTAGGCTAGCAGTTTGCATCAAAGCAAAGCTGCAAGTATTAATGTTAAAAACATTGATGAATATGAAGTCCTCCTGTCTCACTGTTTTTAATGCTCAGAACAGCAGAAAATCAGCCAAAAATAGTCCAAAAGTCTTTGATCATCTTAATGATTGCCCAAGACTTGATATTTCTAATGTTAAGAAACAACAACAAACTTTCAGAGCATCTTTCTTTATAAAGAAACTAGGGCTGTCGATTAATCGCACTTAACTCATGCAATTAACTCAAAAAAATTAATTGCGATTAATCACCGTTTTAATCACCCTGTAAAACAATAGAATACCAATCAAAATGTATTAAATAATTTGGATGCTTTCCTACATTTTCAAATATATTGATTTCAGTTATAACACAGAATACAAAGTGTACAGTACTCACTTCATATTGCTTTTTATTACAAATATTTGCACTGTAAAAATGACAAACAAAAGAAATAGTATTTTTCAATTCACCTCATACTAATACTGTAGTGCAATGTCTTTATCATGAAAGTGCAACTTACAAATGTAGATTTTTTTTACATAACTGCACTCCATAACAAAACAATGTGAAACTTTAGAGCCTACAAGTCCACTCAGTCCTACTTCTTGTTCAGCCAATCGCTAAGAGAAACAAGTTTGTTTACATTTATGGGAGATAATGCTGTCTGCTTCTTATTTACAATGTCACCTGAAAGTGAGAATACGCGTTCACATGGCACTTTTGTAGCTGGCAGTGCAAGATATTTATGTGCCAGATATGCTAAACATTCATATGCCTCTTCATGCTTAGACCACCATTCCAGAGGGCATGTTTCCATGCTGATGATGCTTGTAAACAAGACGTGGGCAGTATTATCTCCTGAAAATTGTAACCAAACTTGTTTGTCTGAGTGATTGGCTGAAGTAGGACTGAGTGGACTTGTAGGTTCTAAAGTTTTACATTGTTTTATTTTTGAATGCGTTATTTTTTGTACATAATTCTACATTTGTAAGTTCAAATTTTTCATGAAAAAGAGATTGCACTACAGTATTTGTATTAGGTGATTTTTTTTATTTTTTACAGTGCAAATATTTGTAATAAAAATAAATATAAAGTGAGCACTGTACACTTTGTACTCTGTGTTGTAATTGAAATCAATATATTTGAAAATGTAGAAAACATCCAAAAATATTGATATAAATGGTATTCTATTATTGTTTAACAGCGCGATTAATCGCGATACATTTTTTTAATCGCTTGACAGTCCTAAAAGAAATAAAAATGGCCACAAACCCACAACTATAAATTACATATCTGTCAGTCCCCAGCAAGTTTAACAAAAGGAGGAGAATCTTAAATTACTTTTGCTGGTTGTCTGGATTACCTTGGGACCCAGCAAAGGATATCTCTTAAAGAAAATAACAGTCTCCAATTGACTTGAAGTATCCTGTACTAGAAAAAGTTTTCAGAATGGGCCAAGGTCAACACCTTGACTTAGGGTACATCTCCAGCGCGAAATGAAGACAGGATGGTGGTGCACGTATGTATCTCTGCACTAGCTTTAATCTAACTGGCACAGGTAAAAACAGTAGTGAAGACATAGCAGCATGAACTTCAGCACGAGTTAACTGACCCACTACGATCCATCTGGGAACCCTGGATTGTAAGCTCATGTGGAAGTTCATGTCACAACATCTTCACTACTGTTCATTTGCAGTATAGACGTTCCCTCAGACCTTGTCTGTGCTAGTCTTTGTCCTTAAAATTTCCCACTGGTACCACCACGGAACATTTGGACCTTGATTTAAAGTCAATGTTGCCCATTGATTACATTTGGCTTTGGATCGAGCCCTTGTAGAATCAGTGAGATGCAGATTCAGGCTACAGATTGGGACTACTCAAGGGCTTGAAGTTAAGTCATTGCAAGATCGGGGCCTGGTGCTGCATGATATTTTTTAAAAAAGAAACCTGAAAATGAAACAGCAGTCAAAATAAAAGGTTTCCTGAAAGGCAAAATTCCTGTGGACTAGAGGTGAAATCCTTGCTCCACTGAAGTCTCCCCTTGACTTCAAAGACATCAGGATGTCCACCTGGATGTACATTTCCACCTGGATGTGATTTTCAATGCTCAGCGATCAGTAAAGCAGTGATGCAGATTTCCTTGTTTACACAGTGACAGCAGAGCAAATGCCAGTCTTGGTTCAAACTGGCAAATATGGCTAGGCACTGGTGCCACAGTGGTATCCTTTAAGATGAATACTGAAGCACAGTGCATTGTTATTCCAAAGGGGGTAGGAGGAATAGCCAAAGAAATCTAAAGCAAAACACTTTAATAAATATTTAGGATATAAAATACCAGTATGTGAGCAAGTAACCATTACAACTTGTAAAAGTACCCTTAAAAATTCTCATTTATTGAAGAACTCAAACAAAATCCTCAACATGTAAAAGGCTGAAAATACTCTGATTCAGTGGCAAAGTAACATGCCTAAGGGCCATGTGATATGTTGTCCTTGATCTGACATGGACAACAGGTGTTCCATGAACAGCTTTATAGCAACATATGGCTGCAATCCTGCCGTGAACTCCACACCGATGGCACCTCATGCATTCATCTGGAGCCTCAACTAAGTCACAGGGGGTCTGTGCAGTTGTCTACTTGCATGCAACTCATTGCAGGATCAAGGCCTATAATACAGTTTAATTTTATCTCAGTAGCAAATACATATGCTTTCCCTGTTTCCTCCATCTTTCGTTCTATTGTTGAGAATGAGAACACAATGCAGTGGTTCTGTGCATTACATGACTATATTGTTTTCTGCACTAGCAGCAGTTTCAAGGCTCAGGGGCCTGATAAATACCATTAATCAGAAATCAGACAGGAAAGATTGATTTTTTCCCCCCACTGCTAACCAAGTGTAATGTGTCTGACAAGCAAAAGAGAGATAGGAGGGCCTAGATAATTTTTTCTAGGGCTCGTACATGTAATTCTTCTCTCTGACAAATAGTCAATTGCAGTGAAAAGCATCCAAAATAGTCTTGGATTATTAAAAAAAAAAAAGTTAGGCTACTTTGAGGTATAAATAAGATCTTTGTAAACAAGAAATTTGGATTCTGATATTAAGAAAATATTGAGGGCAGGAGGTTTTCAGCAGGTTCCCTACACAATGCAAGATGTAAGATGTTTTAAATAGGTCCGTATTTAGTCAACAACAGGTTAGCTTTATGTATAAATTAAAGGGACAGTGTCAGCTAGAAATGTAGTGCCCGTCAAACAATTAATGTTAAAGTAATTTCAGGTACTACACCTGCCCTGGAGGCCCCCTGGCAATTGTTGTTCTTTTTCAATGACATTTCCCTATTTTTAAAATGCTTTTGTCTCCCACACTAACAACAGGGAAAAATGTAGTGCCGGTCATGTATTATTTATTTGTATGAACATAGCACCTACGAGCCCCTGTCATGGACCAGGATCCCATTGTGCCAGGCACTGTATAGACACAAAACACAAAGTCCTTGCCCCAAGGGACTTACAATCTAAGTGTAAAACAGACAACAGACAGATTGATGGGAGACTGAAAGGAAACAATGAGACAGAATTGTCCAGCATGATAGGCTGTGGTGTCAACACACCAGCAGCCTACATATGCAACTGACAACTTGGTCCACCTGTGTGAAGCCCCGTTGACTTCAGTGTATAAATGATATGGCATTTGCGTACATCAGTTTGATTAGTGATAGGATATGTTTTAGAATATTTTGTATTATATGTCACAAGAGAGAAAATTTGATTTTCTACTTAAATGGAAGAACAGGCAAAATTTGAAAAAAAACAGAGACCGGATGGTTCAAGATTTATTTCAAATTCAGCCTAGGTCAATATTGACAGAAAGATTTTCCATCTAATGAGTGTTTGGTGGCCTATGTATAATGACTAGGTGATTTCAGACTAGTTCATGGAAAACAGGTGTTCACATCACAAAACCACATCTGAGGTCCTGATTCTGTCACCCTGACTCACAGGCCTTGTCAAGACTAGGAGTTGGAAAGTGTTAGCTAATACATGTTAACAGCTTCATATAGGCAAGTAAAGCCATGCTGAACCCTGTGGGTATATACTCTACACAGCTCTCTATACGACCAAGCAGTGTCTTCCCCGTCTACATTGCTATTTATAGCAGTGTAGGGCCCTCCTGCTGCCCCCCTGCTGCGGGAGTCTTTCTCCACCCCAGGAAAAGGCTCCAGCAGTGGGGAAAGGCTTTGGCAGGGAAGGCAGCAGGGAAAGGCTCTGGAAACTCTTTGCTGCTGGAGCTTATCCCTGCCACACAGAGCTGCCGGAGCCCTGCCAGAGCCTTTCACTGACATGGGTAGCTTCACATTCCGGTGTGGATGCAGCAGCATGTAGTTACACATACTCTCATGGGTGAAAGTGAGCCGGTACGGTGTACCGGTAAGAAGCCGGTACCGGCCTGTACGCGGCACACATTAAAGTGCTCCTGCCCCTTTTGCCTTCCCCACCGGTGGCCCTGCTGGTAGGGTCCGTATCGGCAGGGCCGCCGACGGGGGGTGGGGGGCGAGGGAGGGAGGTGCAGCAGTATGAAGGACTCTGAGAGTTCTTAAAGCGCTGCCACAGCAAAGGACCATCCTTAAAGTGCTGCCATGGCAGTGCTTTAACGTCCCTGCCCCTTCCCCATTGGCAGCCCTGCTGGTACGGACCCTACTGGCAGAGCCTCCTACAGGGGAGGCAAAAGGGGCAGGGACGTTAAAGCACTGCCGTTGCAAAGGACCCTGCTTAAAGCTTTAATGTACCTGCCCCTTTTGCCCCCCCAGGCCGCCGACAGAGGCGGGGGAGCAAAGGGAGCAGCTGCCCTGGGACCAGCTATTTAAAAGGACCCGGGGCTCCGGCCGCTGCTACTGCTACTGCCCCGGGCCCTTTAAATTACCACTGGAGCCCTGGGCAGCACGGGCCAGGTGGCCTAGGAGGGCTGGCTGGGGGATGCTGACCCCCCAGCCCTGCCCCTTCCACCCGAGGCCCCACCCCTTCCAGGGGCTGACCCCGGTCCCTGTACTGGTAGGTCTTCAGAGTTACTTTCACCCCTGCATACTCTACACACCCCTGCCAGTGGAGTGGAGTGTAGACATAACCTTAGATGTGAGCCTTACAGGTCAGATTTCAGACATAATATCTGAGAAATGTGAGGAAGTGTGTACAGCTGCTAATCATGCCATTCCTGTTGTACAGCTACGTGGCTTCAGTCTGTAGGACTGTCAACAAAGACCCTTTCAGAAGCACCAAACTGACTTTTTTCACAGATAATGGGTCAAATTCAACCCTGGCATAACTGTGTGCAACTTCAATGGAAATTTTACCTACTTTCAGAAGGAATAATATACTCTTGAATGTGTCCAAAAACAACTGTGGTTTTGTAAAGCACAGAAGCACTAGGCTAATCAGAACCACCATGCATGGAAGGCCAGTGAAAAATAGTTTAAGTAAAGTGACTGAATAATAACAGTGCTGTATAATTTAACTATTTCTAGGTAGGCTTACCATAGTCTCTAATAAGAAGGCAAAATGAACACCTCAGACATATCTAATTATCTCCAAAGAAATTGTGCTAATTTATTGGCTTCCTTTTATTCTGTAATTCATACATTACTATGACATTTGGAAAAGATCATGCAAAAATTCTCTTTTGCTATTTAAAAGCGAACTAATGATTTGTTATTTAATGTGCCTCAGTTAATGAGACATTAAATACAGATTATTTGATTATACAAAGTAAAAGCAGTGATACGAGGTAATTGCTAGAGATGGGAAAAGAAGAAAAAGATGCAGGGTAGTTTTTTAAAGAAAAGATACATGAAAATGTAATGGGCCAGATCCTCATCGACTTCTCCAGAACTGTGCCAATTTACACCAGCTGAAGAGCCAGCCCAATAATAGAGACATACCACTAAGGCTGTTTAACTGAATTTGCATTGTAATGGTACTAATACATTTTGCAATAGAGATTTCAGACCTCTGCCATGGCTACCAAAGCAAAACCGTTTATACGTTCCCATGGATGCCATACCAGCTGGGGTTACTGGGCTCTGGGAAATAAATGAAAAATGAGCTGTCAGCTAAAACCTCTTGTTTCTGCATTTTTCAGTCAAATGCATTTTTTTCTAAATCGTCAGCGCTTGATGCATCATTCTGACATGTCCAGCCGTGCTGGCCCATCATAGTGCACATGGTGACTTGCTTACAGTATTCCTGTAACTGCACGTGATATGCGACTCTCCTGAGAGCGTTTCAGGTTAAATAAAAGCATGGCTACCAGGCCATAGTCAAGCAACTCTGGGACAATCTGAGTTTGGACTTCTTTGTCACTTCCAACATGCCGCACAGTATATGGAGTTCTGTGGATGCAATCAGCGACACCACTGCTTTGATAATAGTGTGGCGCGATCACTGCACCAGCAGGAGCACTAGGACTGGGAGGTCTTGTGCCAGAGACACAAGGCATTCCAGAGCTCCCCCTGTGCACTTGGAAACCTGCCTGCCGACAAGGGATGCAGCGTATGCTCCTTCACATGGTCAGCAAGATCAGAGCAGAATGCACTGATGACCCTATTACCTCCACATTCCTTTGCAGATGGTTAGTACTAGTAGAGAGAAGTCCCTGTTCTCAGGCGATCCCATGGACTGTAAAGGTTCTCAGGAGATCCCATGGACTGTAAAGGTGTGTAGGTACTACAATGGGTGAGAGGGGTGGGAGAAGGCCCATTTCTTTCCCCCACCCTTGCACACCAGCACAGTCTGGTCCATGGTACGGTGTTTGAATTAATGCCCCCAGTAATGGAAATGTATAATGTTCTAGAATGAAGCTCCAGTCTGGATCTCCTGTGCATAATATGGCACCTCTTGTACAGTAGCTGAAAGATGGGCTAAACCCCATTCTGAACAACCCTGAATTTCAGGGACTCCAACTGAGACTTATCAACTCCAACCTCACTGCAATAATAATTAGTATAAATAAAGCATCTGCTCAATGATCACAGGAGTGAATTGTTTTCCTTTTACCGTCTGTATCAACAAGCTGTTTTGTAAAAGCAGCAAACTGCTACTTTCCCTTTTTCTCTTATGCATCAATCAATGCCATCTCCAATTTGTTTTCCATAAGGATATTAATTTATTTCAAAGGAAAAGACAGATTGCTTTCATATGTTCAAGTGCTGGTAGCCCCTATCTGATATTTCTATATTGTTTGTAAATAGATGAAGTCCACGCACCTGTTGAAAAGCATAACATTTTTCAAACACTCCCAGAGTGGCTTCTCTTTCCCGCTTAAAGGACTTTAATGAAGTAGACATATATGGCCAAATTTTGATTTAACTTGTACCCTGGGCACTTCCATTCACTCCAGTAGCCTTGTATGGGGTGTAAGTCAGGAAAGATTGAACTGTTGAATTTTAATGCCATAATATGATATTTCAAAAAATATTGTATTACTCTTTCACGTACTCAAGTGCATTATTATTTTAAAATCTATGCCACTGTTCACCTCTGATTTTGCTGACACTGCCATGTTACAACTTCACAATGACACAAAATGGCTGAACTAAATAGTCTTGAATAAAAATAAATTTGTCTATTCATGATCTAAGACTTGATGTCCTAATTAAACAAAATATCTAGCACCCAAATCCTCAAAGGAGCCTAAACACCTTTGAGGATCTCGATCCAAATTATTAACTGGCAAAACGCAGACACTTTCCATAACTGGGAAAGGCTTCATCTCACTAAGAGCAAATTAGAATTTAGATGAGAAGTCAGTTCCTGCTCTGTGATCTTGGGAACAAAACTAGAGAGGAGCCAGCCAGAGACTCCAGCCAATAATAGCAGGTGTAGAAGCATCCAAAGCAGGGCCTGTTGAACTGGGGGTAAAATGGGGTTCAACAAGGCATCCCTCTTGGACCCAAAACTTTGCAAGGGAGATCCCCTACACACACACACACTCTGGGTGCCCTAGGATGGACACACGCACACACTCTGGGAGCTCTAGGACCCAGGTGCTTTCTCTCTGCCCTATTGTCATGCTGTCTGGAGTGGCTCATGACAGAGTGCCAATCTCAGGGCAGACTGTCAAAAGCAGGGCAGACACCGCAACCCGGTGGTATGTTCTACCCCTGGATTTCACCAACCCAGTAAGAAATGTGAAGTCTTGGATCACTGTAACAGTCCTACCATGGAGTCACAGACAATCCCCTTGGGTACTCCAGTCTATCTTGCCCCCGAGGCAAGCTGGACTTATTGATAAATGGTCACTTACACCAAAAATCACAAAATAGTCAGGTTGCTCCCAGTCCCAAGAAACCGGTCACTTACCACAGATCACACCAAAGACAAAGCCAGTAGCCAATCCTATAGTAAACTAATTAAGGATTTATTAGCTAGAAAAAAGAAATTAGAGAGTTATTTACAGGTTAAAGCAGGCAACATATATACACAAATGAGTTCAGTCTATGGCTCCAAAAGGTGACCGAGATGTAGTAATCTGTCAATAATTAATGTCTTTTAGGGCTAATTCCAGGTTGACCTTGGGATCGCTGCTTTTGTTTCTTAGCTCCAACCCTTGTAAGAGTTCAAACAACAAAGAGATGAAAAATCTTCATGTCCACTATCTTTATTTCGCTCTGACAGAACTCAAGCTGATGGGATGTGCATTCTCTCATGTAGCACCTTCACAGGTGTAAGAGGGCCATTAATCCAGCCTCTTTGTTGTGATGTTCCACTATGGTCCACTTAGTCTTGATCGTTTTTCTGGATGCGTGGGAGGGAGACGGAACCATTCTTCCTGCCTAGGTTCACACGTTCAGAGCAGGCATTTTTATAATTATAAAGAAAAACTTGCAAATTACTTTATAGCATGGGATACAGAAATTACAAGTACAATTAATGCAGGCAGCAATTTACAAGCATTTCAGAGATGCTGTCTGTCTCTTTTATTTAGACTGTAAGATCTTCAGAGCAAAAACCATCTACTACTCTGTGTTTGTACAGTACCTAGCACAGTGGGGCCCCATTCTAGACTGGTCTGTACTTAGCCACCATAATATACATGATTAATAACAACCATGCAGGTAGCACAGCGGCATTTCAATATTTCATCTCAGTTAATACAAAACATTTGCAGGAAAACAGGTGGAAATATTGAATACTTAATATCCAAGACTTAGAATTCATTAAAGATATCTTTATTAGAGTCAGTTTTAGCTTTGCTCTTCACTGAGTCAGCTATGTGGTTAAAAGAGAACAGAGACTAGGGCATTAAACAAGGAAAATGGGCCCAATTCATTACCCTCAAATAAATGCCTTTATGAATGTACCTTGCATGGTTTTATTTGGGCTATATGTGGTAGATATTAACCAGGAAGTTTCTGGATGGAAGACTGGATTATTTCAAGTTTAACTGCATGCATAGCTCTAAATGGATTCATCACCAGAATGACAACTTGTACTTAATGAGCAAAATGTTTATTAAAACCACATTTTATCTTTGAAAAATACTTTAAGTGCAATTGAATCTGATAAATCTAAGGCAAAGTCCAGTTCAAAATGCCATGTTTAAGTCTAGCTTGATATATGAAGTTCAATTATATTAGCATAAAAGCTGAAACCTTTTCCAGATGATGATGGCTTTACATTTAGGAAAATAGTTGAATAATTTGGTGAACTGCATGGTAATTTTTTCCTCTCAAACACTGTAGTGGCTTTTTGAGAGCTTGCCATCTTAATCTTAAAATTAGTTTAACTTCAACCATAATTTAAGGTCAATAGTCAGTATCTGTTACCTGCAAAGTGAGAGTTCATTTCCCTTAGACATTGGGAATGTCATTATGAAAAGATTTAATTAAAATGATTGAACAAAGGTATGTAGCAATTTGTTAATGAAAAGTGCATCACTCTTGTAAATAGCTTTATCAGTTCTATTTTAAGAACAGTGATGGTGCTGGAGATTATAAAAATAAAATACAGTTCTGGTTACTTTGCTTTGTGCCTTATAATGGTGGGTGTGTTTTGGAAAACCAAGAAAGATAAAGCATATTGCATTAGATTGACTCATATACAGGAATGTTGCTATGAGATGTGTAAAATGATTAAATACACATTTTCAATACTACCATGTTCTGCTAGCAGTATGTAATTTATCTGGATTGTTATACAGCAATGCTTCCTGATTATTATAAATTTATTATGCCTAGGCAGTCTACGACTAAGCCATGGATAGATCCTCAGCAGATTCTGATATAAAGCTGGTTAATAGTTGTGAATATTTTCATTAAGTGTATATATTCATATATAAAGCTAGTCAAAAATTCCAACTGTTTTTCATGGTAAATTTTGGGAAACAAAATGCATTTTTTTGTAGAGATTTCCTGCAAAAAACTGAAACTTTTCCGAGCAAAACTGAGACCAAAAAAGTTTCAGCTGTTGAGAACTTTTCCTCTCATTTTTTCTTTTCTTGCTTTCTCCATCGCCCAATTTTTTGTCCGCAAAAAATAAAATGAAATAAATCAGGATTTTCTCTCAAAAAACAAGAAAAAATTGAAAGTAGTAAAATGCTTCCAGAGTACTGCAAATTCATAAGAATCCTTCTCACTGTGCCTGTATCATCCTGAACTGCAGCACACTCATTCTCCAGCTTCAGAAAATTTAAAAATTATCTCCAGTCATCAATGGGACAGACACAACTGAATAATGTAGCTGTCTTTAACGTGCATCAGGACCATACCAGGGAACTGGATGTAAATAAGATTCATCCAGAAAGCTACAGTGAGATGTAATGTCTTTAAACTGGGAAATTAGTGAAGACAGCTTGTAGGTGATTGCAATGATTTTAATATACTGTAATTCATGATAATGTAATTATGTAGTTCATAACAATTTAATCATTATTAAAATAGTAAAAGTACCAATGATAGACACATTCAATAACTAGAACATGAAAGAAGTGTGTAAATATACTGAAAATACCCTCCCGCCCTCAACACACCTCTTCAAAACCACCCATCGGCAAAAACAAAAGTCAGCATCTACGTGCCTGGACCTAATTTCCAGATAGCCCATGCATTGCTGCAAGTGTATCTCACTCCAGTGCATGGGTATGTAATCCACATCACAATCAGACAGAACTGACAGAGATAAAGACAGAAATAGAAAAGAAAAGCATCAAAGCTGAGGAGACAGCATGAAACATACATAAACATTCTTAAAGGGCATTTGTAAGACAGGATTGAGAGGCAGGAAAGATCAGAGTCTATGCCTCAACTCTGCAATGATTTTATTGTTTGATTTAAGAAAAAAAAAAGCTACTGATCTGTGGACAACCAGTGGTGATTACAGAGTTACGAACACCGTGGGAATGGAGACAGCTCATGACTCTGAAATGATCCTAGCTCTGAACTTTTTGTTGGCCTTTTTGTTCTTTCAAAAGTTTACAACTGAGCATTGACTTAATACAGCTTTGGAACTTTACTATGCTGCTTTCCCTTTTTTCTTAGTATTTTACGTTTTACACAGTACTGTACTGTATTTGCCTTTTTTTTTTTCTTTTTTTTTTTGGTCTCTGCTGCTGCCTGATTGTGTACTTCTGGGTCCAAATGAGGGGTGTGGTTGACCGGTCTGTTTGTAACTCTGTTGTTTGTCATTCTGAGGTTCTACTGTATGTCCGCAATCCTGTCAGGTACTAAGAAGTCCTGTGAGTGCGGAGCACCCTCATGACCCAGAGAGTACTCACAAGAGAGCTCTTGGCAGCATCGAGCATTTTTATAGGAAAAATGCATGGCATATAGTGGAAGGTCTTGTACAAACTTTGGAGAGATCACATGGTGGAGATAATGTGTATGGAACCCATTAAAATGCCCATTATCACCCTCAAAAGAATGACTGACCAGACTTTCTTCTGAATGTTCCAGCCCGATCACAGCCCTATTGTCAAGGCATCCTGGCTGCATGCAGTAATTCCCAATGAGACTGAGTGACTCTCTCCATTGTTTTAAACCACACAGTGGAATGTCATAAAGAGTTAAAACGTATAATCTGAAAAAAAAATATCTTGAGAGAATTGAAACCACAATCATTGATTGCTTAGCAGATAAGATTGCCAGAGCCCTTCGCTGTTTTGCAATTAAATCACAAGCTTCAGCCACCACATACGTTTTCTTAAAAATCCAGTGAAGACCAACTATAAATACTTAAGAAATGCTTCTTTGGTAAAACCCATTAAACCTGAGCATACATCCCTGGGGGGTTATTGATTATCTTTTAGCCTATCTATCCAAAGTTGATAATTCAATTTGTTGGAAAATGTATCCCCCTCAACAAACTAGACCTATCCTAGCTTCTGGGCACTTACAATCATTAAATTAAAACTAATTAAAATGGATGGACTCTTAATGAAAAAAGAACCAACAAGGTTATGCAGTCTGAATTCTAATCCTATTAGTTAAGTTTCCTCAGCAGAAAGTTTATTTTTCTCCCTAGCTTCTTCTCAAATTTTATTGATAAAACACTTTGTTTGGGGAAAGACATAAAAATAAATTGGTTTGCTGACCCATTTAAACGAGCTCGGATTAAAACCTGGGAAAAATCATTATGCTTATGGCTCATGTGTACTAAGGCAGTATAGCTGTCCGCTCATTCCAAAGCACTGAACCTGTAGTTCTAAAATCCTTGTGCATAATTGCCACTGACAATTTGACTACTGGCTTCTGATATTGTCCAAAAAGTCAATTCAGCATTTGTGATTAGGAGAAGAGGTAGAGACTACAGCTTTCCCCTATGTTTAATATTATAGTGATTTGCCAGGCACCAAAACATGGAGGAAAAAGAGGTATTAAAGTGAAAACCTCAATGTAACAATGTTCTAATATTCCCCCCTACAGCAAATTATAAAGAGAAAATCACTTTAGAAAAGGTGCCTTATGTGTAATTTTCTAGACTGGTAATCAGGTAGAGGTAACTGTCATGCTGCAGAAGTCCATGAATACCCATGAAGACTTTTCAGAGTTATTGCATGGCTTTGAAAGAGTCCAGACAAAGGTAAAAACAATGCCATTTACGTTTCAAATGATTATTGTACACCATAAGAGATAAAGCATGGCCAAGTGGTTTATGATGCTCTCCTCATCTGTGGGACATCCAGGTGCAACTACTGCTCCACCACAAAAACATTTTGTGTGACACTATGCGAGTCACTGAGTCTTTCTGTGCCTCAGTTACCTTCTGTAAAATGGGGATATTAGCACTGCCCTACCTCATGGGAATGGCGTGAGGATAAATACCTTAACAATTGTGAGGCACTTAGTTTCTACAGTGATAGGGGCCATATAAATGCCTTAGAAATCTACTTGTTAGCCCAGGGAACCGAGGGAGGTAGATTTGGGTTCCAAGTCTGGCTCTGTCAGAGACTCGCTGTGTGATAGTGGCCAAGTTATTTTGTGTCTCCGCTGCTGTTTCCCAATCTCTAAAACAAGGGTAATGCGAGGCTAAATTCCTAGTTTGTAAAATCACTTACAAATCTCCTGATGCCAAGCAATGCAGAAATACAAAATATTATTATTATTCACCAACATTTTCAAAATCAAAATTAGTATTTTTAGATGCTATGCTCTCAGGTGCCCACTTGCGAGCCTTTAAAAGGGATCTGATTTTCAGAAGGTGGGAACTCAGTATTTTCTAAAAATTCTGTTCAGGTTCTTATATCACACCCCCCATTGTAAATGACAGCATACTGAGGGAATCTCCAAACTCAATGGGAAGAGCGGAAGTGGGATTGGGCCCCAGCTGAGGTGTCCTTGCACCATCTAAGGCATTGCACATGTGATGATTATGGTTTTATTTCATGGCCCTAATCTTAACCGACAGATTCTAAATGTCTAATTTTGTAATTAGTTGTGGCTTGTTGCTGACAGAGTTTATCAGTTTATATGCAAATATAGACAGCAAAACAAATATCACATGACATCTAAACAGTGTTTAGATAAGATGAGAATAGCTTTAGAAATGGCACCTTTCCACCTTGAAAAAAATAACCAAAATCTATTTCAACTCAGGGTCTGCACACAGTTAAAATCCAAGGATCATGCTGAGCATCTTGGTAAGGGCACTACAAAAGTTAAAGATCTTTGCTTTACAATGATTCTTAGGTGGAATATGCCTGAAGTCTCCTCTGACTCTGTGTGTCCCTGTGAAATGTTCGCAGATTCACCAGTGGCCTTTGACCCCACTGCTGCAGTGAGTTCTGTTGCCAGAACTGAGTCCCATTCAAGTCAATGGGGCTCTGTGCAGGTGCAGAGTTCTCCCCACCCCAGGATGGAGGTCATTGTAGATAAGGGCTTTTGTGTCGCAAAGGTCATTTAATTTCTGAACCATTTGGTTTTCCCTCATCTAACCCAATATATAGCACAATTCAGCTCCCATTGCAATCAATTGAAAGACTTACATTGGGCATGAGGGGGAGCTGGATCAGATCCATGAGCTATAATTTTTTGGGGGGTGCCCTCTCTTGCGGCCACTTATGACATCCACTACCTTGTCTGCTTTGTGCCTCTTAATAAAGCAGAGGTGGTAGTGGCATTTTTTTTCCTTGTTAAAAAAAAACTCCTACATTTTTTCTCATCAAAATAGAAGGAAACTCACAGAAAGGTAGAAAATACTCAGGGTTTTAAAAGCTTCTCCAACAACTGTGAACTCTGGGCCTAATTTTGATTGCATGCTTGATATACTTGATTGTAGCTTGATATACTTCAACAGAAGTTAGTACCATTTTAGGCCCTTGGTTCACCCATTGCCCAAAGATGGCAGACTCCACTTGAGATAATGGAGGGCAGCTATCATACTGGGTGGAGCCCTGCTCTGTGCTTATCTCCCCTTTATGGGTGTTTCATGTTGCTTTTATTTTCCCTTCCTGTCTATAACTTCACAGTGGTCAGCCTTTTTCTTTTGCCCCTCTTTTCCCCATACCCATTTATTTTTCTCTGCCACCATTTACAGTGTAGTGAAGTTGCTAAACAATCCCTCCCCCATTCTCTTTATATACTACACACACCATGTCCGCCTTTCCCCCACACTAAACAAACATTAAGGTGGCATTCGGTTGTAACGATGCTGGTTCTGGCAAGATCCAACTGAGAGTTCCAGTTCAGGATAAATTGCTTCAAGCAGGGCACTTACAGCCCAAGGCTGGGGTTCTTCCACCTCTAAGGCAGACCAAACCAGCCAGCCAGAGGAGACTTTGGTTTTGCCCCACTGGCTAACCATAAGTCACACAAGCAATTCCCTTAGACACTCCAGTTTCCCAGTCTCACCACCAGTGCCACTCGTTATGGAGACAAATGGTCATGAAAACCAATGCCCCAGTAAAAGAAAACAGGTTCTCCCGATCCCAGCGGACCGAACCTCAGAGCCAGGTCAATATACAACTTAGATCTTACCCACAAATCACGCCGTTGCCAATCCTTTAGAATCTAAAATCTAAAGGTTTATTCATAAAAGGAAAAAGGTATAGGTGAGAGCTAGAATTGGTTAAAAGGAATCAATTACATACAGTAATGGCAAAGTCCTTGGTTCAGGCTTGCAGTAAAGATGACACACTGCAGGTTCAAATCAAATCTCTGGATTACATCCCCAGCTGGGATGGGTCCTTCAGTCCTTTGTTCAAAGCTTCCATGTGTAGCAAGGTTCCTCCAGAGGTAAGAAGCAGAAAATGAAGACCAAATGGAGATGAGGCAGCTGCCTTTTATAGTTTCTTCCAGGTGTAAAGACACCTCTTTCCTTACTGTGGAAACTCACAGCAAAATGGAGTCTGGAGTCACATGGGCAAGTCTCTGCATAACTTACTGAATCATAAGGTGTGTCTGCCTCCTCTCAATGGGCTAATTGTATAGTCGATGGTCCTTAATGGGCCATCAGCATGCCTGGCAGAGCTGATAGCTTGTCCTGGGTCCCAGAAGCCCAGCCCCAGTTTGAAATACAGACAGTATAAAGCCATTGAACTACAGACAATATAAAGCCAATATTCATAACTTCAACTACCAAACTGATACATACATATAAATGGCATAATCATAATCAGCCAAGCATAACCCGGTCTTAGACACCTCATTTGACCCCCTTTATACAAGATTTGGTGCCACTACAGGACCTTTGTTGCAACAATGATCTATATGGTCCCAGTTATTGTCAATAACGTCACATTGGTGATGCCAGTGTCAAGGATGCTTGTGGATGGAAAGAGCAAAAGGCACATCCGTGACACTAGGCCAATCCCTGGGCAAAATTCAAGTCCTGGTTCCCAAGAATAGGGGCACTAGAGCTTCTCAAAGAAAAGGTGGCCAGAATGTTTTAACATGGGCCAAACAACATATTTTCTCTGATCTGTTCTTGAAAACAGCTGAATCATTTTGGCTGAAATATTTTTGTTTTAAATCAACCTGAGGCAGATACAGGACATGTAAAATTTTAGCCCAAATGGTCAAAGTTTTTTTTTCTCCAAATATTATATAAGAAGTACACAATTGGTTGGGGAACTGGGTCCTACATTTGCATGAGATTTGAGATTTTAATGGGCTGGTCAAAGAGTATTGATATTTGTATTAGAATCCTGGTGACGACTGAAGGGCATTACATTGCCTTGTAACAGTATCTGTATAATTTAGAATACTGAGTCACCACTGCATTTCACTTGCAATAAAGCAGCAGTAATGACAACTTTACTGTTGGTCAGTTTCGGATGTTCGCATGCAGAGGCTAGGAGAAAGCGGGTTGCAGTGAAGTACCAATTGGTATTGCTTGGCGTTTGAGGACTCAGTGGATACCAGAGAAAGGACACTAAATCCCTACAATTTTAAACTGAGGGACAGAAAAAACCCAGAGGCTTACCTTCAACTATGATTTATACCTGGTGTGTACTTTTGTAGCAGGGCTAGTTTCATACTAGAAAAAGATATCCTTTTAAAGAACTAATCTCCTGCTGGTTTTGATCAGATTTATTCAGTAAATAGTTTTCACCCACTTACTATATAAATATGGTTGAATACTGCCTGAGTGTTTGTCTAACAAACTATTTGACCAAAAAAAGCAAAAAGTTTGTGAATGTTTCCATTGAATAATATTTACCATCTCTAGTCTTCAAAGCTAATTTTAAAAGAGTTGTTCAACAAATATAGCGAGTGAAAAATCAGGCAATAGTTAACATTATAGTAGTTAAAATCCAGCTTGAGTTAGAGAGCAGAGAAATGAGAACAGACGCAGTCAGGAAGTTATTTTGGAACTGGACATGTACTCACTGCTCCTCTTAGATTTTTTTCTTTAATTCTTTAATGATTGTAAGCAGATTGTAATGGTTTAGGGTGATTTATAAAGCTTGTATTTGAAATTTTATGCAGCGCTGCTGTCTACTGTAGTAAATTTGTTTTCATAAACAATGTCTCAATCTGCTAGAAAGAAGAGTGGTTTTCAGCCTGAGGTCTGCAGACCCTTGAAGGTCCACAGACGGTCTAAGATTTTCAAAGGAGTCTGCACCTGCATTTGAAATTTTTGGGGGGTCCAGAAATGAAAAAAAGGTTGAAAATCACTGTGCTAGAACACTGCACAGAGCATAATTAACAATCCATATAAATTGTCATGTGAAAAGGTCCTTCTGTAGACAGTCTATCTTTTGCAGATAGCACAGTAGCTACAGTTTTACCCTTGGATTTGGTCTAATAACCACCATTTAGTGATTAATATTCCATTCCTTGTTCTAATCTTGTCCAGGTACTCAGCAGACTAGTATAATCAAATATACCTCCATTTCTCTGCAAGTTAATAGGGGACATTAATTCTTTTCCTTTCTTATGTGGCGGGATTGTGCATATTCCATTGCTTCCTTGTTTGAGAATACCAAAATTCCCTGAGCAAATATGATTCTCAGTCTCATGTTAAACGCCTGGTATTTAATCTATCAGTTCCAAACACATGATAGTAGAGTTTTGGGGTTTTTTTTGGCATGAATATATTAGTTTGGGAATCTGCCAGAAGTGATTGTGAGAATTATTGATAAAGCATATTAGAGAGATGACAAATTTGTTTAATTTGAAATGGCTAGAAAAGCCACAGCTTTATTAAATAAGCCAGGTGACTATATCTGAATATTGGAGCAAGAATCCCTGGTATCTGTGAAAGTGTTAGGTTTGGCAATACCAATTACTCTTTTCTTGTACCATAAATGTGCTGGGGAGATCTTCCAGATTGCCCTGAATAGTTAAAGAGAACAGAACCCTGGCTACTTGAACACAATGTTACTTTTGCCATTGACTTAGGGTCTATCTACACTTTGAGCTGGGGTTGTGATTCCCAGCTTGAGAAGACATACCTGTGCTAGCTCTAATCAAACTAGAGCTCTAAAAATAGAGTGTAGCCATGGTGGCACAGATAGTGGATGGAGTTAGCTGCCCCAAGTACATGCCTATGGTCTCTAATGGGTAAGTGCTCGGGACAGCTAGCCCCTCTCAATGCTGTTTTTTAGCTCACTAGCTTAACCATCAGCTGGAAGTGTAGACATACCCTTAAATGGGGTCAGGATTTCACCACATACGCACACGGGGCTTGAATTTACAGCGGAGTGGCTTACTGTACAGTAGCTAACTACTAGCTGCAGGAATGTCTAATCTAACAAAAAGAAACACACCTCTGGATCAACTTCTATTATTTGAAATGGCAATTTGGTTGCCATATATTCCACAGGAGGAAACATGCCCCTCTTTTCCCAGCTACTTTGGCATAAAGAGACACACACCAATAAGGCATTTGTGGCAGCTCTTTGGATACCTACCACCCAAATCACCCTTCATAAATGCATACCTTTAAGGCTGTGCCTTTGGAAAGCTGGAGATGTTGTGTAAATTATGCCATGCTCTAATTTGCATGCCCAGTGAATATGCATGATCTCATTTACCATAATTCCTCCACAGTCAAAACTTTCAATTCTTTGCTCCTTCTCACTGTTCAATCAATAAATTATCCATTAAACTTATCCTTTCTTCCCTCTAGTTTTCTTTCATTCACACCCCACTCCTGAACTGATCATCTGAATCTCTCTCCGGTTCCCCATATTGCCCCTTCATATCCCCCCTATTGCTTTCCTCTCTCTACTCCCCTGCTCAAAATTTCTCCCTTCACCCTGATCAACCTCTGTGCTCTTACTTCTCCCCCCTCATCCCTCAAAATCCACCCCACCCCCAACCATATTGCTCCACATTACATCCACTTTATATGTGGATCTCCATGTCCCACCCTCCCTCTCTTGACATGCTTAGACATGCTTATAGCCATAGAGAC
Organism: Chelydra serpentina; assembly: GCA_037349315.1. Taxonomy (NCBI): domain Eukaryota; kingdom Metazoa; phylum Chordata; order Testudines; family Chelydridae; genus Chelydra; species Chelydra serpentina. The sequence goes on from JBAIAC010000048.1 coordinate 29,096,323, forward strand.
ATGGATAGGGCAACACCCTTCATTATTCTGTCCAGTGGTGCTCTAGCTATGCCTATGCTAGATTTTGTCTCTATGGTTGAAATCCTCCCAAGGGTAGAAACCCTACATTACAAGAGAGACCTTGCCTACAAGAGACTAATTATACAGATGTTGCCTACAATACTTCTTCCTCAGCTCTGCAACTCTTCCACTTGGAAAAATGAAGCTGTTGCTCAGGAGCCCAGCAACGCCAAAAGCTGGGAGTTTCTAAGCATACTGGGAGACTTAACAGACCTGCAGAGGTTGTTAATCCTTCTGTTAGCTGACACCACCTACCTATTTACTTAGCATCACAAACTCATGGTACTGTATCTGTGAAGCACTCCTCCAGTCAGGACTAGAGATCTAAGATAAGGATGTCAGAGCTAGTGTCTGGAAAGTGGGTATTGGAAAGAAATAGGCAGGGACAGTTATAGGAGATTCCCTTCTCACTAGCCCCTGAAGGAATGTATGAAATTTCTCAATGCACAGTTGACCCCTTTTCTTGTACTGTCCCATGACAGCAGATCTGCATGTGCTCCTCTAAATGTGTTCTTGCAAAGCTCTGAGCATGTTAAGCGAGAGATCAAAATCGCTGTTTCATTTCTTTCCAGCCTTGATTTGCTGGGAAAGCCCACAGCCTCCTCAAATATGAAGGCATTGTTTCCCATTCCACCCTTGGCGCTGACTGATGAAATATCTGTTTAAAAATGGGATGAACAATCAGCAATACTATCAATACCCGATACCAGGCTCTGAAATGGGAAGCTATAAATGATCATGAAAGACAAAGATTTGGACTATCTCCATGTAGCAGCCTTACCATCCTGGAGCACCCTTGTTGCAACAGTCTCTTGTGGACAGAACTTTGCCCTCCAGTCAGATTTTTCTAAAGTCCTGCTCCTTCCTGGGCAATAATGTCCTTCAAATTCTAAATAATCTCCTCCATCAGCATGTAAAGCAAACATAGCCACCCACAAAAAGCCTTCTGCCCTTATGTGACTTCCCTTCCGTCCCAGACTCTCCAGCAAATAAAATCCCAACCATAAATACCACTGGACCTCTCTCCTCCTTGCTGGGGTTGAAGTTTAAGTGTCTCTTCCTCTTCACTCTCACTGTCCATTGTTTTCTCAGGACATTGACTTACAGAGCTGCTTCCCTCAAGTCCTGCTCCTTCACAGGGCCCACTGCAAGAACTAATCCTGGCTGTAGCTATACCTCTTGTCTTCTCCTCTTAGCTGGTCCTTGTCCAGCCTCTCCTCCCAGGAGAGAACCTTCCTCTCCCTCTCCCTCTGACTACCCTGTCCCTGACTACCCTTTCTTTTGAGTTCCTCCCTCAACCTGACCATGCCCCCTCCAGGTATATCAGGTGAGGTTAATAGAACTCTCAGGTTCCCTGTAACCCTTTCTGGGCCTGTGTGTGGTTTATACAACCCATCACATGCCATAACTCAGAAAGATCTGGAAATCTTAACAATATGGACAACAAACAGTCTGGCAATCAGTTCCCTGCATCACACTCACAGCATTCTAGCACCAAAACAGACCACTCAGGGAAAGAGATACCTCTTTTATGTCAGTCACCCCTGGGTTGTTCAAATTAAATGATGCAAACTAGTCCCCCAGAGGTCCCATGGAACGATTGTATCTGTGAAAACAATGGCCACCACTCACACGCTGCCAGTTGAAACGCCATTCAAGCTTTGAATGAGCTTGCCTCACACATTCATGTCATCCATGTACTGGAGTGGATTTTCAAAAAGTGGTGTTTTTTGAAAACCCTACCTGTAGTCACGCATATAACAAAAATGGAAGGTCAGCAAGCTGAAAAGGGTCTGAATCTGCTTTACAGTCACCTTCTTAGCTGTTTATTCCCCACAGACCAACTCTGGTATCTCGCACACCGTGCCTATGTATCGCTGTCTAGGTATTTAGATTGTGATCACTGGGTGGTATTTGCAGAAGACATTCTTTCTCTGACCTAGAGCCTGGTAGCTAGAAACCAAAGTACTCAGATTGCCACAAGGAGACTTCATTCCAGGCATGCGGAGATTGCTAAGTATGTGGAGAAAGGAGATCAGAAGGGGTGATACATTAGATATAGTAAATAATGTTAGCACTTACACAAAAATTTACAACTTTAATGTAATTTATAAGCATTCACTGATGAATTATACCATACTGATTCAAATAATTTTAAACGACATCAAAATGTATCTTCCTCCTACTCCCAAAACATGTACAAAGAGGGTCAGATCGTTAGCTGATTCAAATCAGCGTAGCTCTCGAAGTCAGTATGAGTATGCCAGCTTACACCAGCTGAAGATTTATGGCACAGCATTCACCATTAAAAAGTCAACATTTGCTAGATACCAACCACATGGTTGCAGTTCTTATCTATCGTAAGTATAGGAGAGAACTGGGCTCTCAGATACCAGTGTGTGGTAATTGTTGGATAATGCTGCCTTTAACAGCAACGGTATACACAAGTCAAATACTGCCTTGGCTGTGTCTGGTGTGTAAGTGTATGTGGGAGGTCAGGAGTGGGGGTGGAGGAGAGAACTTAACAAAAGGATTTTAAGAAATACAGAAAAACCTTTTAAATGTTATTTATTGAGCAACCCCACCACCCACTCTTGATTCCCTTATCTTTGCTGGCACAGAGTACTATCAGAGAAAAATGATCCCTAAGCAGACTTTTAAACCACTTCATCAGGAAGTGTACGATTGAAAGCCAGAGCTTCAGGAATGCCTTGGCTTTGATGGGAAAGTGCAGATGTGGAAATGCACACAGCTGTATATTCTCAGTGCTAAAGGAATCCATTCAAAGACTTTAACCAGAGTTTTGCCACAGGGAATATCCCTGAAGGGCTGCAGGATACTGGGGACCCTAAGTAGGGCTGAGAAAACCAAAAAAGAGTTTTGAATTCTATTTCTGATTTGTGTTATAGCAGCAAACTTCCCTGAACCCAAATTATATCACAAATGAGGACATGTGTTTCGCCAGCAGCACATATGTCAACATAAACATTGTTGCATCATAGTGCCAGCCCTGTAGACTCCTAGCAATGAAGACACAGGGAGGATGACAAGAGTGTGTCGTCTGTATGAGCAAGTAGCCAGCGGATTCCTTCTCACCTCATTCTTAGCCCACAGAGCTCATCTTGTCCAGTTACTTTTCAGCTCAACATCCTTCTCCTTCCATCCAGGCTCAGGACAGGGGCTCATAAGGCCTTATTCTCCAGCTGTGGAATACGATTAGCTCCCAGTGACTTTACTTGGAGTAAATCATGTCCTGGGGTCGGAGAAATGGGCCTGGATGGGCATGGATTCTTCTGGGATGACTTCATGACATAATGATGTTGACATGCAAGCAGTACCACATTGCAATGCTGAGTCTTCAGCATTTGGATTCCGTTCAGCAGAACTGATGCACGGGCAGTATTCCACAGTCTTGGCTGTGTTCTGTTGGGCTCAGCAGGAAGGTTGAGCAAAGTAAGAGAAATGTAGGTAGAAAATAAATAAATGCTTAGCTTATGATTTACCATTTAGATGTTCTACACAGAACTGCTTTGTAAAACCCTGTGTTTGTAGAAAGCAGTAAAGGTTTGGGCCAAAAGAAAGATACTTTAATACATTTTCATTTGTAAACATTTCTGTCTGGTTGTATTTTTCTATATGCAAATACACCAAAATATTATAATTTGCCTACTTCACAACCTGTATTTTACATAGCGTAGATCCTTTCACTGTGGTGTTCATTGGGCTTAGAATGGTCACAAAATGTGGAGACAAAAGATGCAATGGTAGGGAGATGCAGTTAAAAAGTCCCCTTAATATAAATTGCCATTATTCATTTTTAGAGTGTCCTGATCACTGACAGTGGTACAAAATATCACTTTCTAGTTATGTTGATTCCATGGTAGAGAAAAGAAAGAAAAAAGTTCATGTGATTGAGTCTTAGATTCATATATTTTACTGGTAGACAGGTTCATTATGACAATCTAGTGTGCCCTGCATAACACAGCCACAGAATTTCATCTAATAACTCCTACATCAAGCCAATGGTTGAACCAGAGCATATATTTTCAGAAGACTCCAAATTATTGGATGGATAAAGATTTTATGTAATGGAGTTTCAGCCACCTACTATAGCAAGCTGATCCAATCATTCATTATTGTCACTGTTAAAAATCTGCATTTTGAGGTTTTTTCAGTTAATCTTGTGTGGCATGAGTCCCCATTGTGGGTAGGTAAAAAAAAAAGCATGGGAAATATATAATATATCATAGGTGACAGCTAAAGCATCTTCATAGAGTAGTACACACTTTTTTCCCTTATATCTTCAGAGTGCAGTAAATCATGTACTTTTTTTCTTTCTTCTATGTAATATTAACAAATTTCTCATCTTTTAAAATATTGCAGTTTTTAACACAGCATGTCTGTCTTTTATAATTAAGAATTTATGCCTTCATCAGGTTTTGTACGACTCTTTGCCTGATACAAATGTAATATAAGCAGCGTTCTTACCTGACTCCATCACAAGGTTGGCTGAGCAATCCATTTCACTAGCCAAGGTGACTTTGCCAGCAGCCACTCTACACAGACAGGTTGTAGCTACTTATTTCTAAGGTCTGGCTCTTCCCTCCATGTTTTGTGGCTGGAAGCATTTTGGACGCTATATACAATTCCCCTTTACCTCAGGGTTTGCTGTTACTAAAGTTACATTAAAAATTCCCTGCTATTCTCACATTCAGTACATTTAAAAAAAAATCCCTCCCAGCACTCTCTATATGTGAGCAATATTGGAATCTTTCAAAGCATTCTTCCAGAGACTGATTAGCCTGAAATTGTGTGCACAGCTTAAACATGATGATACAAATCCTATCGAATCACATTACCTGGAGTAGTGAGATGCATTTTAGACACATCATCATTACCACAAGATTAGGTGCATTATTATGACAAGAGTCCCAATGAAATAATTTGTCTTGCCTTGATCTGTCATGAGATCACTTAATGGGAAACTAAATAACCCATGATATATACTGAGGACCCTTTCATATTATGCAGCTGTATGTGTCCATAGTGTAAGCTCTGATGGAAAATGTTTTGCCAGTTGGTTTAGTGGATTTTTGTTAGAGGCATACCAGACAGGCACACACATAATGTCAGCCCAGAAACTGATCCTGTCTGGAAGGCCTTGGAACAGGTGAGCAGTAAACACTTTCTGATATAGTAGCTCCAATCCCATGCATCAGCCTGGCAAATGAATAGAGAGATTTCCCTATGTTGATCCAAATTATCAGAATCAAGTAATAGAACAAGCTGGATACAATCCCCCTGGGATCCTTCATTAACATCATTAAAGAGACAAATAAGGAAGTTTAATGACAATGGTTCCTTTGCAGTCTACTATATTCTCACTGTTTGACAAGCTGGAACATAGACCTATCATCAGATAAAGCCATAACACATGGTGTTGTTCAGCTGTTTTGTTTTGTTTTAAAACTGTGTATAATGCTATTGAATGGTGCCTGACAGAGCTGGGAGACCAAAGATTTCTGTTTAGCCACAGTAAAAGTACAGCACAAATAGCAGCCACACAAGCTTCTTCATGCGGTCATACTCATTAATGTTCCTTAACCCTATCGTGGAGGGAGAACTTCTAGCAGCAGGGAGGATAGGTTTGCCTCCATGCCTGTTCAGTTGTTGGCCTTTCTGTTGAGGTTGTTAACAAGGATGCCAACAGTGGTGGTGGCAGTATTCCGATTTAGACACACATTCTCTAGAACTAGGCTGAGACCACCAACCCAATTCACATCAGCCACTGAACAGCCATCAGATGGTAGAACTCTTGATCAGTAGGCACCTGGTCTTAGAGGTGAAAAGTTCTATCCCATTACTAATCCCCTGAGTCATCCAATCACTTCATCTAACATTTTCTCAGTGTCACCAGAAACAGGCAAAACAGTAGCAACCCTTCTTTCAAGAATAACAGCATGATGTCATTACTGACAGCTAAGCTTAGCAAAATGTACGGTGTGTTTGCTACTTAGAGACACCGATGCCCTTCCTCCTCTGCAGAATGAGTGGCTAAAAACTAAGAGCTGTTGTAGCAGTTGAAAAGAAAACAAAAAGCGAACTAGCTTTCAGATGATTTCCTCTGAAGATGCTGAGTGTTATGGAATTAATTGTGGTGTCCAGACTCCAGCCAAACCCACAAAGTTGCCTGGCTGGGAGAATCAGAAAGTGGTTTTTTCTACACCTAGAGTCAGATTGTGCCTAGATGTATAAGAACGGCCATACTGGGTCAGACTAATGGTCCATCTAGCCCAGTATCCTGTCTTCCGACAGTGGCCACTGCCAGGTGCTTCAGAGGGAATGAACAGAACAGGGAATTATCAAGTGATCCATCCCCTGTCACCCATTCCCAGCTTCTGGCAAACAGAGGCTAGGGACATTCAGAGCATGGTGTGCCCAGAAGTACCATTGAGATCAGGGAGGAATTCTGCCTCACTGAAGCAGAATTCCTCCTGGGGTTCTCCCTAAGGCAGTGGAGCTCCCTGCAGTCCCCAGTACATGGCCTGCCTAACAGATATGGCTCATCTCATAAAAAAGCATGATGGGGCTGTTGAGAAAGCCAGGAGAGAGACAAAGAGGCTACAAGAAAATGAAAAAAAATATTTTCTATTCCCTGCTCTATGGTTATCACGTCTTGGTCTCCAGTTTAATCATCTTTTCTTCATTGCACTGTTGCAGTGGTGCTGAATACTGGTGAGACAATGTGATTATCCTGAGAACAATTTCCGAATGGCTCTAAGGGAATCAAATTCTTCTGTCCAAATGTATCACTGGGTGCTGCACTGGGCTTTGTTTTAGTTACACAACAGAGCAAATGGCATTTACTGAATCATGCCTGTGTATCTGACAAAGCCTGTAGACATTCCTCACATGGCTGAAAACGTGAGGATTACCATAATGAGAACAACTTTCTCTCTTATTTTTTTGCAGCAAAAGCTCCTCACCCTGTGATCCTTTTAGGTTCTCATCTGTTTTATATCATCTGAGCTTTATGATGTTACCCAGCACACTTTGTTCTTAATCTGGGGATAACACTGTTACTGGAATGCTATTTTATCAGCATTATATAACTAAATCTACTATGTGCCTATTCAGGGGAAATAGAAGGTTGAAGGTGAACTACAAACCAGATCATGAGTACTCCAACACACCTTTCTCAATAGGGTAAAAAAATATCTATGGCCTTATTCACCTTTCACTTACACCAATGTGAACCAGGAGTCTAAGGTCACCAGAGCTATCCTGATTTATGCCAGTGAAGAGCTGCCTTTGTGAAGTTACGCTGGTGTAAATCAGGGAAACATAAGGCCCAAAATATCATCTTCTGGAAAGTGTAACAATCAAAACATCATCCACAATTAAACCATTTCCAGAACCATAGCAGAATCAGGCCATCAATGGTAGATATTGCATGCAACATGAAAATCTGTACTTCCCATACAAGACTACTGGCAGTTTTTTCCTCATTATGCAGTGGCTTGCATAGCATCCCAGAATTCAGTCCAAACTACTATCTGCCTACAGTGTATGGCCTAAAGAGTGAATGGAGGCGGGGCGGGGAATTGCTTGAAGTGTTGCTGTAGCTGTGTTGGTCCCAGGATATGAGATAGACAATATAGGTGAGATATCTTTTATTGGACCAGCTTCTGTTGGTGGCAGGTACAAGCTTTTGAGCTATATGGAGCTCTTCTTCAGGTCTGGGGAAGGAAGCAGAGTATCTGAGCTAAACACAAGTGAGACAGATTGCTAAGCAGAAGAAGTAACACAGGCTGGAGGCAGTCACTTGAAATTAAGTGGCCAATAGGGGATTAGATTGTTATGTATAAAGAGTTTGAACTGGGCAGTTAAGAGTAGCAGGCAGTGTGATGTCTTACAAATTACATTATGAGCCATAAAACCAGTGTCCCTGTTAAGTCTATGGATTTGGTGTCTAGCAGAGTTATGTATTTAAGTTCCCTGGCTCGCCTTTTGAAGGTGTGCAGGTTTCCCTTGAGGATAAGTATTGAAACTTCAAACCCTTTATGTGTAATAATCTGACTCCCAATTGCCCACTTAATTTCAAGTGACCGCCTCCAACATGTGTTACTCCTTCTGCTCAACAATCTGTCCCAACTTGTATTTAGCTCAGACACTCTGCGTCCTTCCCCAGACCTGAAGAAGAGCTCAGCATAGCTCTAACCCATGTACCTTACATCAACAGAAGTCGGTCCAATAAAAGATATTACCTCGCCTACCTTGTGTCTCTCATAAACAGTTGCCACGTTTAAAACTATTAGGCCAATTTCACCCCTGTTTTAGTACAACTGAGATCTGTGATGTGCATGTATCAATTGTGGAGCAAATTGTTCTTACAAGAAATATCTTGAAAGATACATTGAAATCATGGTGAACATTTTATTATATGGTCTCTACCTAAATAATTCAATAGAGTAGCAGAAATGTACCATAGCTTTCCCATAAGGGGGCGTAAACAGCAGCTATTGGTTTAGTTTTTTCCAGTTTCATGAGATTTTGTTTTAAACAAGGGAACATGTAAGGGGAAAGTGTCTAGTGCCCAGCCCAAGTAACCGGGTTGAGTACTGGAGAGCTGTAGCAGGGTGCTGCTGCAAAGCACCTAATTAGCCTCTGCTCAGCCAGCTCCAATCAAGGGGAATAGATTGGGGCTGGTGGGACAGGCCTGATGCCTGGCCTGGGGATTGGCTCCACCTGCGGGCCTGGCAAGCCAGCATAAAGGGAGCAGCCAGGGGAAAGATCAGGGCTGCTGACTGAGGCTGCTGACTGAGGGCTGGCTGCTTGAGGAAGAGGGAACAAACCCTGTAAAGCCTTGTATATAGAACTCAATGCTGGTGGTGGGCGAAGGTGTATAAATAAAACCACGGGTGCAGCACAACAGGAAGCCTCCCTGCGCTTTATTGGGCCACCCTGCAGTGGCCTGCCGGAAGAGGGGGCAGACGAACCTGTTACAAGAGCTCTGCGCAAGTTATGAATCCAGAGTCACAAAAATGAGAAGGAATCACTTCACAGGGTTCCACTGCCGTAGCACCATTCTCAAATATGGGGGAAGGAAGGAAGGAGAGAGGATGCAGATAGCATTGACTTCTCCAGCCCCTTCCCAAGACCTTCCCTGACTGGCCTTTACCCATCAACAACAAGAGTTTTTCTTGAAGCTTGAGCCATTAAAGAGAAGGAAAAATCCCCAAAAGGTTTCAAATCACATTAAAATGACAGACACACAGTATCTTTTATTGCATCAACTTTTTTTGGTGAGAGAGACAAGCTTTCACAATGCTCCTCCTCAGGTCTTGGAAACGTACTCAGAGTGTCACAGGCCTGGTCTATACTATAATGTTAGGTCAGTGCAAAGCAGCTTACCTAGTTGTGCATGTGCATACACTTAAATGTGTCTCCTACCAATGTAAGCGCCCGTTATGCCACCATAGTAACACAACCTTCCTGAGCAGCATAGATTCATGGTTGATGTACTTGGGTCAATGCGGTGCAAGTGTAGACACTATGTTAGTTATGTTGACCCTAACAGTGCTCCATCAGGTGTCCCACAATGCCCCACACTGACTGCTCTGGTTGCCATTGTGAGTTCCACAGCCCAGGGATCACAGAGACCGGCATCCCCTCCCCAGTAAAGCCCCATGAATTTTTGAAGTTGCTTTTCCGGATTGCCCAGCTTGCACACCTAGCAGCTCTCCATTGTTGTGTGCAACTGGCAAGCTGACCATGCCAGCTACATGCTCTAGATCAGGGTTCAGCAACCTTCGGCATGTGGTCCATCCAGTGCCGGCTTAACTCTCCTGTGAGCCCCTGGCTATTAGACTTTGTGGGGCCCTTGTATACACGTATTTAAAACCACTATATCACAATTATGGCATTGAGGCTATTAACGCTATCCTAAACTTGCCTTTTAATTAACATAAAGCCATTCTGTGGTTACATTTCAGTCTTAAAACATGTAGAATATAGTTAAGTTAATTCAAAATAGCCTACTTCTTACCTTAGAACAGCTGTTATATTAGTTTCTTTTTGGGAGGGAGTTTGGGTGCAGGAGGGGATTCTGACCTGGGGCATGGGTTTGGGGTGCAGAAGGGAGTACAGGGTCTGGGAGTGAGTTTTGTGCAGGAGGGGACTGGGGCAAGGGATTGGGGTGCAGGAGAGGGTGCGAGGTCTGGGAGGGAGTTTGGTGCAGGAGAGGGATTCTGATCTGGGGCAGGGGGTTGGGGTGCAGGAGAGGGTGCAAGTCGCTGGCTCTGGCCGGGAGACACTTACCACCGGTGGTTCCCGGCCGGCGGCGCAGTAGGGCTCAGGCAGGCTGCCTGCCTGCCATAGCCCCACGCCACTCCAGAAGTTGTCGGCTGCTGGCATGTCTCTGCGTGCCCCTCGGGGAAGGGGGACGGTGTATCTCCATGCAGTGGGGTGACAGTGCCGGGGTGAGGGCAGCGCGTGGAACTGCCTCCCCCACTCAGGGGCCGCAGAGACATGCCAGCAGCCGGCCCCTTATGGGAGCGGCGTGGGACCACAGCATGCAGGCAGCCTGCCTGAGCCCTGCTGCGCTGCTGAACTTTTAGCGGCCCAGAGATCGAGATCGACTGGCAGAGGCACCAGGATGGACCAGTCAATTGCGATCGACGGGTTGGTGACCACTGAATTGTATATCATTATGGATTTATTTTTGCGGGGTCCCCCTTAGCCCGAGGCCCTGGGCTGCAGCCCCTAAAGCCCCTGCATTAATCCAGCCCTGGGCCCATCAGGGTAATCTGCTGGGGGGCCACGGGACATTTTGTTTACGTTGACCATCTACAGGCACAGCCCCCCACAGCTCCTGAGCAGCTGGCCGCCGCTTCCTGCAGCTCCCATTGGCTAGGAACGGGGAACCACAACCAATGGGAGCTGTGAGGGAGCCGTGCCTGCGGACGGTCAATGTAAACAAAATGTCCCGCGGCCCGCCAGCAGATTACCCTGATGGGCCATTCGCCGAAGGTTGCCGACCCCTGCTCTAGATGCACTTCTGCCTGGAGTAGACAAGAGATATTGGACCTCCTGGGCCTGTGGGGAGAGGAGGCTGTGCAGGCTCAGCTTCAAACCAGCTACAGAAACATCAACATCTACGTGCAGATTGCTATGGGGATGCAGGAGAAGGGGTACAACAGAGACCAGCAGCCATGCTGCATAAAAGCCAAGGAGCTGTGGCACACATTCCAGAGGGCTTGCTGAACTGATAGCTGAATCATTCCTTGGTGCTGTCAAGGTGGCCGGTTTAGGGCAAGGGGGAGGCTGAGTCACCCAGGATCACCACTGGCATTTCAACATTCCCAATGGTAATCCAACAGTCAGGAAAGGAAATCCCTGCTTGCAACTTTCTGAACAGTCCCGTGTTCTTCAAGATGCAAGTGTCATGCTCCTTCCCTAACCAGCCCACACTGATGTCGGCGAAGCATCCCCAGTGATCCACCAGTGCTTGCAGTACCACAGAAAGGTAGCCCTTTCTGTCGATGTACTCAGTGGCAAAGTGGTCTGGTGCCAAAATAGTGATGTGTGTGCCATCTATAGATCCACTGCAGTTCGGAAACCCATCGCTGCAAATCCTTTCACCATGTCCTGCACATTGCCAAGAGTCATAGTGCTACATTGCAGGAGGTGACACTTGCATCATAACAGCCCAACCCCAAATTGATTCCCAACTGACCAGTAGCAATCTGGTGTTGCAAGTTTCCACAGTGCGATCACCACTTGCTTCTCCACGGCCAGCACTGCTTTCATTTTGGTGTCCCTGCAATGAAGGGCTGGAGGTAAACTCAGTGTACAGATCCAGGACTATGGCCTTGCACATCCAAAAGTTCTGCAACCACTGCTCATCATCCCAAATCTGCACTGCAATGACATCACACTAGTCAGTGCTTGTTTCTCGGGCCCAGAAGCAGCGCTCCACCATCTGCAACTGCTCTGTCAACACCAACGACAATTATGAATTGGTTCTCACTGTCCCACAGCAATCTGTCCACTCATTCTTCTTGTGGCTCTGCAGATACTGCAGGATTGTGCTCCCTGGGCTTGTAATGCTCATAACAACAGTGCAGAGCTGTGCCGGATCCATGCTTCTGTCAGAGATGGTAGACAGCGAGGAGGGCCACATGGGCATGTGGGATTTTGAAACAAAGGCACAAAAATTTTGGGATACAGATGATATTATGAGATGGAGACACATGCAAACTGGGAAGTTGACCCCATGCTCCCAGTTATCCCTACACGACTCGTTTTGGCCCCATCATGCATTGCCAAAACTTCCCCAAAAGACAGTGTGCTGGAGGGTGGTGAGTTGTACAGTGGGATGCCTGCCCATGGTGCTCCACACTCTACATCAATACAAGCACTCCTGGTGAGTACGTGCACTACTGACACAAGGAACCAAGTATGCACAAGCAGTGTACTGACTAGGGTGATTGTATGCCAGTAACGTGAGTTGACATAAGCTAGTAGTGTAGCCATGGCCACAGCTAAATACAAGGTTGAACAGATTGTTTAGCACAAGTAGTTAACACATATTTCAAGGGACCATTCGAGGTGAAGTGACCTGTTAACACCTCTCCAGTGATAGCATGTGGTTAGTGGATTATAGATTGTTTTAATAAACCGTAACAGACCACTTCACCTTGAATAGTCCCTTGAAACATGTTAACTACTTATGCTACACAATCTGTTCCACCTTGTATTTAGCTGTGACACTACGTACATTTCCCAGATCTGAAAAAGAGCTCTGTGTAAGCTCAAAAGCTTGTCTCTGTCACCAACAGAAGCTGGTCAAATACAAGATATTACCTCACCCACCTTGTCTCTCTATTATCCTAGGATCAACATGGCTATAACAACACTGCATATACACAAAGCACAATTTGGAGTTTGGTACATTAAAAAAAAAAAACACACCCAGGTAACGAAGTCCAATCCTAAAGCACTTTAAAAGCCTAGGAGAAATTTGGAACTCGTTGCCATAGGTGTCTAAGGGCCAGCGAACTAAATGAATCATGGAGTTAAAGTACATAGTGTGTTAGAATTTGAGTGGAATAATTCTAGGCTAATTGAAATGCAAAGAGGAGACCATTGAAAACTGAACATATATAGTGAATCAAGCAATAAAAAGTGACACCAGTTAATTGGCATTATATCAGCATCTCTTTCATGCATAATTAAGTAATTATCTCTTACCTGACATTTATATAGTACCCAATTCTTCCCTTACTCACAATGAGCAGAAGAGAACCTTTCTCTGGGACATATTCTGACATCTTTGCTCCTGTGGGATAGGACTTGACTCTATGAAAAGCTGCCACTGAACTCAGGCCACTCCTGGAGTAAGATGCTACTCAAACTAAGATCAGTAGAATCTCGCCATTTGGGAGCAAGCCCAGTGAAGGCAATGGAACCTCTGAAAGTAAGGTATTACTTTGCGTGAGTAAGGCTGACACCATTTGGCTCAAATTCATTCATTCTCAGAGACAACTATTCTATACCCAGTCAGTTTTCTTACATCCACAATTGTTCAGTGTCCCTAATCAAAACTCACAAGTAAGGTAGTCACAAATGAGTAATGAAGCTACCCTTCTCAGCTATAGCTAAATTGATTCATATTTCCATACAAGTGCTTGGGCTAAATTCTGCCCTCAGTTAGATCTCACTGGCTTCATTGATAGTTGCAAGAGTAACTGAGGATGAGATTTGTATCTTTAAAAGTATCCATTCATTTTAGCTCTGTTAACTTCTTGTAGATGGTGTGGCTGCTCATTCTGGCTATCATGAAATGATGTAACTGTCTTTGGAAGGTGGCCTCTCTACATTTTTATAACCAAAGCATGGCAAAGAGGCAGTGAAGAGTAAGTGTGATATAAACAAAATACTGATGACTTTTACTCTAGTGGTACACTGGGAGCAAGTTTACTGCTTAAAATTAAGGCACCTTCCCCATCCCCAACGGCTGGATTGGCGGGCTTTATATATTGCTTTTAGCAAAAAACAAATCAACGCCACTAAGTTAAAAGAAGGTTAAGGTTGCAAAGTCAACAATTCAAAGTTAGGAAATGACAGAATTAAAATCAAGCTGATGCTCCCTCCTCCTCCTCCATGTGAGCACAAGAGAGACCATCACCCTGCTCTTAGTTCCAATGCCCGATGCTACATTGGCTCAGAACAGCTGGGAAGAGCAATTGTCGGCAAAGTCCTGCTCAGTCCCTGCAGCCCTGGGCTGGAGCATGTTCAGTTTCTCTATGAGGATGGCAAATGCATAGTTTGGTCAGCTTGCAGGGGCTCTGTGAGGTAGAACATGCTCAGTGCAGATATGAAACTCAGAGAGTATAGTTGCCAAACTAACGTGTGTCTATTGGACATGTGCAAACTGAGATTTTCAGATACTCATAACTTGGCCAAATATGGGAGGATTTTCATGGGGACAGTCAGAGGCACATACCTGGCAATCTCCTGCCATATAAAGTCCTTTCTCTAAAGCCTGGGGATGCTAAATCTTCTCAATGAAATAATTGAAAAAATAACAGGCAAAACAACCTATTTCCCCCCAGACTCATTCTTGGAAATGGCTGAATCATAAATCAGTCTGTGGCAGACACCCATCATTAAGAATTCCACCCCCAAATGGTTAAAGTTTAGCAAAGGTATAAACAACTGAAAACAGGGGTTTACAATGGAAAGTGTCAGGAAAACTCAATTGTAGGCGATGCTACAGTCAGGCCTAGAATATCTACAGACATTAAAGGGAAAAGGAACACCCACATGGCTGTGGATTGTGCAATGTTCTATTAGGACAAAAATGTGAGCAACCTAGCAAGTTAACCAAGAATACTGGAGCCTAGGAGAATTACAGGAGTAGTAACACGCACGCTCGTCTCAGAAGGGCATAAACATCAAGCTGAAAGACCAGATAAGTGACAACCAGTTACCCTCATGTTCTGCTCTGGTTGAGAGTCAGTTTATTAGCTTAATAATTTAGTCCCAAACACTCCTAAAAAGGTGGTAATAATTACATGAGTTCATGGCTTGATTGTCAGTTTTAATGGTGTCCTGGAAGTCATCTTAAAAGTTATATATATAGATAGATAGAGAGCGCGTGTGAGCATGCAGATAATTAGGGAGAAATTTTCATTCTTTTGACACAATATTTTTCTGTAATATCCTGTGCCACACAGCACTAACAGGTTGTAAATGCACTTCTCACCAAAACCATGTTCTTTTTCGTTTACTCAAGCTTTTGCCCCTCTTCTTGTACCTCCCACTCTTTGCGTAATCTGTCAAGACAGCCAGCTTTCCCACTCTGTATCCTCTTATTGTCAGTTTCCTTGTCTTAAGGAGGTTGTGGTCCTTATGGAACACAGGTGCCCATCACATGTTTATGCTCACTTTTTTATTATTATTGTGGCAGATGTGCAATTCCCAATTCAGTGCGCTAGTCAATAATTAATGAACAGAGCCAATAACACATACCTAGCCAAGGAGCTCTGATGACATCAGCCCTGTAGGAAATGAATCAGCATGGTTTGTTTACAGAATCTCAGTAACTACCTCCTTGCAGTACCTAAAATATCAAAGAACGAAGGCAGCAGGGAACCTTCATTGATGTATATAAAAAACACACAAGGCAAAAGCTTTACTTTTAATGTCTCACCGCATCAATAATTCTTGCAGACTGAATAATTTCAGTGAAATTTGCTTTTTAGTTCAGCTCTGGGATTTGGAGGAAGGTGAAGTATTAATATCTTATATGGTTCACGTCCAACAGTGATAAAGTAGGGCAACTCGCCTCTTGCCTCCTCCCTCCTTTGCACCTGCACCCCTTTGAAATTTTATTCTCAGAAGCACAAAGTCCCTGTTGCTGCTACCCCAGCGCACACACAAGCTGAGATCATGACCAGTCTTTAAAACCACAATGCCATTTCATATACTTCATTCGCTGGCAGCACAAGAATGAAAATACATTTTCCTAACTTCAAGATTTTAAACAGTAGGAATCAACTGAGCTATAAGTCTCAGAGCTCCAGCTAATCATTGTCCTTGAAAGAATCCTCATTACAGCATATCTGACAAAGGTGTTGGAGACCTATGATAAATGTGTGCTTTGGCTATAAATCTAATCTGGTGCAGCAATGTAGGTTATCCTATTCACTGGTGAAAGAAATAGAATGAAGTTACAGAAAGTACAGAGAAGTAGCAAGAATTCCGATATAATATAGATTCCTCAGTACTGCAAATTCCTTTGATTTAAGACATTTTTCTTTAAATAACAACATTGAGATTCTTTGATGCTAGAAACAATCCAAAATGATGAAAACTGTGGCCAGGCAAGCCAACTGCAAATAGATGAAGTCTGTTCAAAAGACTTCCACATCTTTTTGCCCAGCATTGTTCTCTGAAAGGTCACATAACAAGAAGGGCTTCTCGCCAGGCCTCCATTGTGAAATGTATTTGAAAGTGACATATCTGAGCCTAGTGCCACTGACAGTCATTTTGCTGAAATGTGATATCATTGTTGCTAGTCATATTGCTGAGCCTTTTATGATCTTTTATATTCTTCCATACCAAATAATAGGGTCTTTGGGGGTGTGAATCTTTTGTGTAGATAACATTGTTACTATAAATAATAGATCCTTTTCCTTGGGCAAGTACAAAAGTGGCCAGATTTCAGAACGTATAGCTATAAATTGGAAAGGTAACACTCAGATTGCGGGCCAGTTTAAAACAAGCGCAGTTTATTTTCTGGCTATCCCAGAGAATAGTTTTGTGGTTTCATTTGGAACTGGGAGCTAAGATCTGAGAACTCTGTTTCTAGCTCTGCCACATTCTTCCTCTCTGACCTTGGACGAGTTACTTCGGGCCCAATTTTCAGCCTGGCCTCTATTTTTGCACCTGATGTTTAGCCATCATACCCAAATCTATGAATACAAACAGGTACCTAAATAGCAATATGATCTAACCTGTCCCTGGAATTATTTGTACCCACAATCTACAGGTAGGGGAAAAGAAATCCCAGTTTCTAAAAGTCTGGCCTCTTGTTTCTCTGTGCCTCAATTTCCTTATCCGTAAGATGGATATAAAAGTACATTCCTATTTCTATGGGATGCCCAGAGGCTGAATTTGTTAATGGCTGGTAAAAGAATTTGAGAACCTTGAATGGAAGGTGCCATAGAAGTAAGGATTCCTCCTCCGCCCCCCCAATTTGCTTTAAGAAGACAGAAAAATATGAGGCAAGGGATCCTTGTGTCATTGCATTTTAAACAATGCAAAATGAGCTATGTAATGAATGTTGAAGGGAAAATGTAAGTGTTCCAGTGACTGTAGAATAATGCACACATGATAATGCACACACAAAAAATGTAACCTCTGTTATAGAGATTCTTATTTAAAGCTTGCTTCAGAAGACGAAAAATTTTCATTCCCCCGATTAGAAGCTTCACAGAATGAAAAGCAAGCCCAAAAGCTTTTAATGTTTATATCGAGCAATGTGTGTTATCTGAGATTCAGAGCAGCAAGGGAGAGAGATATTTTGTGAGATTGGACTAAACCAAACATTCAAATGCTTTTTTCCTCCTCAAATTTACCATTAACTTCAGTTTCTGTTTTTCCATCAGCTTGTTCAGACAGTTTTTTCCAAGTTCTTTTAAACAAATCAACTCTAAATATAAATGGTATATTTACACTCTTGTGAAGAAAACCCTCAATATCCCATATTTAATAAAGTTTTGCTTAGTATTTATGATACAAGACAGTGTGAAAAAATATAATTCCATTTTCAAATAACTGACTCTTACACACCTACCTTCACTGTGATGTGATTATCCCCTGCCCCTTTGCACATCAGAAGACTTGTATACTGTTTACAAAGTATTCAAGGAAGAGAGATACATAGCTCTGGCTAATCTCCTGGAATTGGTTTGCTCTTGGATATTTCACGAGACTAGAGGAACTCTTTCTTTTGAACATATACAGATGACACAAAACAGAGCATAACTCAGACTATACCCTGGGTACAATGTCATCTGAAACCATGATACACACCTTTCTGCAAGAGCCATGCATAAATAATATTCTTGGTAAAGCTCCTAACAGTTTACAATTTTACTGTAGACAGAGCCTTATTCTCCATCGATTCAGGCCAAACTACCCCCTATCATCAAAAGTGCAAGTATTATGCAGGGATAACGAAAGGCATAGAAAGATTAATCATTCAAAGTTTAGTGCAAGGATCATGCTTAGTTAAGGGTAATTTTGCATGTTCCATGTAGGATCCAGAGAAAATGAATCTCATATAGTGAACTACTTTATTTGACTCCCAAGCAGAGGTGATGCATGCGGGGGAAGAGGGGTCATGTGCCCTCCAAGATTTCTGCCAGGGTTTGCTGGCCACGCTCAGTCCCATGATGCCCCCTCCCTGTGCAGCAGCTGCCAGAGCCATGGAGCTGCAAGCTGCACCCCGCTGGGAGCTGCAGGGAGGGGCTGCTGCTTTCCAGGATGGGAGACTGAGGCGAGCTAAGTGTGGGTTTGCCCGGGGGGCGGGGGGGGGGGGGGGTTGGATGTGTGTGAGAGAGAAAGAGAGAGAGAGAGAGAGAGAGAGAGAGAGAGAGTCAAGTTGTTCCGGGAGCAGCTTAACCTTTAAATTGTGCCTCCCCACTATCAACAGGTATGGATCATCTCTGCTCCCAAGACACATTTTCAAATGGGACAGTTACCTGCATCAGTGTTGGAAGCTAAGGGCCTGCCTGGATCTTCTTGTCTAAAGCCTAAAATCATAGTCAGATAACAGATTTCCATAGAGTCTCCACTAATTCCTTGGCTTTCTTTTACTTTGAATGGGCCTGATCCAACTCCAGTTAAAGTCAATGGGAGCATTTTTGTTGACGTGAGCATTCATTTGGGCCCACAATTTTCAACTGTGGTTCCATTGCAAGTTTATTCCACTCTGTTTCATTGACCACATTGTTATAAAGTTCTTCCTACTACAATATTTATGCTCCAGTTTCACTTTCATCGTTTATGGCAATATTTCTTCTAGCCAAGGCGTTGATTACTGACACTAATTCACCCCTTAATTCTGCGCATGTATTTATAGACAGTAATGTCTTTAAAGCCTTTGCTAGACTGTACAAATTATGCTGATTTAGCTTTTTATAGGTTGCATTTTCTTAATCGGAATTATGTTGGTGACCCTCTGGATCCTCTTCTGTTGAGAAAGGTCTAGTACAGAGCTACAAGCAGATGCAGTAGTCCATATGTGGGCTTACCAGTGTTATAAAGAACTAATTGCCTCCCCAGTCGTAGTAATATCTAGGTAATATCTTTGTTTAAAGATGCCAAAATAGTACTGCTTTTTTGTGTGGCTGCCTTATATTTCATGGATGTCTCCAGTATATGATTTATTCTGCCCTACAGTCAAGATTTTACTTTTTTCTGTTAGACTCTTTCATTACTGTTTCATTATGTACACATAATATGCCTGGGATTCTCTCTCTCCCGCAAGTGAGCTATCCTTCTGTTTATTCTGATTGAGTGTTTGTTGGTCTATTGATTTCTGTACTGCTGTCCTGGAACATGGTCTTGTATGGTTTTTGGCCTTCCCTCCTAGTGCCATATCTTCTGTATATTTAATCAATCAGTCTACTATGCACACTCCTGCCTACAACTGATCTCTAAAATATTAACACTAAACCCTGTGGAGCCCCATTCTACATCTCTCACTATTATACACTATTACTATTAATAACAGACTCTTGGTTCTTTTTTTCTTTAGTTAAGTGAGAACAGCATTCCTAACTAAAGAACACTGTCCCAAGTTTTCTGTGACATTCCCATGATTGAACCATGTTGAATACCTATTCAAAGTCTAGATACATTATCCACTAGGGCTAGAAAGCAAGTTTGATTAAAATGAGAACCTCCCACCACCCCACCTCTCCAAAAACTCCCGTTTGCCCATTTTTATAAACCCCAAACTCTGAGCTTTTGAAACCTTCTGATTTAGATTTTCTGATGCAATCCTGGCCCCATTGACGTCACTGGCACAACTCCAATTGACTTCAACTGGAGTGGGGTTTCACTTTCCATCTCTGGTTTGAATCTAGCTGGAAAATCTTGCAAAACTGCTCTGCCCTGGTGGACCCCACCATTGAAGCCAGTGAGGCTCTAGACAGGGGCAGGATTCCACCTCCAAGGCATGCATTGCAGGATTGGGTCAAAAAGTGGAAAATGGCAAGATAAATGCCTGCTCCTCTGACCATCTACCTACATCACAGAGGAAGTTCAACCCTTATCCTGCTCCCAGAAAGATGCCTCAGACCCTCCCCCTCCACATGACCCCTCAACTCCAATTGGCCAGGCCTCCCGCTGGGCACTGTAGTGATTTATTGAAGTTAGGAAGGAGAGATTGAGATGCTTCCCAAGGTTGTGCGGCATCTCATCACTACCTGCCCTTAGTGGGAGGAAATCTTGGTATGTGCCTCCTGAAACCCCCAGCTTTTGGCAATACAGGCACGGTCTTCCAGGCCCCTGTACAGGTTAATGATAGGCACACCAACCCCGGAGTCCTCTGAGCATTCTCAGCAGTGTCCAGCTCCTTATCCACTGAACACTCACAGAATTACCAGGCCTGTTCTTCCCAAAGGAACAGTACACTGCAGATTATTAGTTATCCCTTAAACACAGCTCTGTTGAACATACAGCACTTAAATATATTTATAGTAGGACTGTCAAGCGATTAAAAAATTAATCATGATTAATCGTGCCGTTAAATAATAAAAGAATACCACTTATTTAAATACTTGGATGTTTTCTACATTTTCAAATATATTGATTTCAATTACAACACACAATACAGTGTAGAGTGCTCACTTTATATTTATTTTTATTACAAATATTTGCACTGTAAAAAACAAAAAAAAATTATTTTTCAATTCACCTAATACAAGTACAGTAATGCAATCTCTATCATGAAAGTTGAACATGAATTATGTACCAAAAAACCTGTGTTCAAAAATAAAACAATGCAAAACTTTAGAGCCTACAAGGCCAAACAGTCCTACTTTTTGTTCAGCCAGTCACTCAGACAAACAAGTTTGTTTACATTTGCAGAAGATAATGCTGCCTGCTTCTTGTTTACAATGTCACCTGAAAGTGAGAACAGGCATTTTCTTGGCACTGTTGTAGCTGGCGTCACAAAATATTTACATGCCAGATGCGCTAAAGATTCATATGTCCCTTGATACTTCAACCACCATTCCAGAGGCCATGCATCCATGCTGATGATGAGTTCTGCTCGATATCGATCCAAAGCACTGTGGACCGATGCCTGTTCATTTTCATCATATGAGTCAGATGCCACCAGCAGAAGGTTGATTTTCTTTTTTGATGGTTTGGGTTCTGTAGTTTCCGTATCAGAGTGCAGTGCTCTTTTAAGACTTCTTAAAGCATGCTCCCTCTCAGATTTTGGAAGGCACTTCAGATTCTTAAATCTTGGGTCAAGTGCTGTAGCTATCTTTAGAAATTTCACATTGGTATCTTCTTTGCATTTTGTCAAATTTGCAGTGAAAGAGTTCTTAAAATGAACAATATATGCTGGGCCATCCTCTGAGACTGCTATAACATGAAATATATGACAGAATGTGGGTAAAACAGAGCAGGAGACACACAATTCTCCCCCAAAGAGTTCAGTCAGAATGTTCTCTGGAATGGTGGCCGAAGCATGAAGTAGCATATGAATCTTTAGTGCATCTGGCAAATAAATATCTTGCAATGTCAGCTACAGCATTGCTAAGCGAATGCCTGTTCTCACTTTCCGGCAACATTGTAATTAAGAAGCAGGCAGCATTATCTCCCGTAAATGTAAACAAACTTGTTTCTCTTAGCAATTGGCTGAACAAGAAGTAGGACTGAGTGGATTTGTAGGCTCTAAAGTTTTACATTGTTTTGTTTTTGAGTACAGTTATGTAACAAAAACTCTACATTTGTAAGTTGCACTTTCATGATAAAAAGATTGCACTACAGTATTTGTATGAGGTGAATTGAAAAATACTATTTCTTTAATCATTTTACAGTGCCAATATTTGTAATAAAAATAATATAAAGTGAACACTGTACACTTTGTGTTGTAATTGAAATTGATATATATTTGAAAATGTAGAAAAGCATCCAAATATTTATTAAATTTCAATTAGTATTCCATTGTACAGTGCAATTAATCATGATAACTTTTTAAATCCCCATTACATTTTTGAGTAAATCGTGTGAGTTAACTGTGATTAATTGACAGCCCTAATTTATAGTGAAAACAAGAATAATCTTATTATTAAAGAACAGAGATTTAAGTGATAGTGAGTATGAATATTGGAAACAAATGGGTAAGTAAAATTATAACACGCTTTCTAGAGATTAATTTAACCAGCAAGGCATTCCCCTATCTCCTACAAGAAAGCTTACCCCAAGTTCTTTCCCCAGCATTTTCAACCAGATTAGTTGAGACCCCTTCTCATAAGACCAAGCCCACTGACAGCTTGTCCTCACAGACTGAAGGAATAAAATACCTAGGAGTTCATCTATACCTCAGATGTAATTTCAAAAGCTCATTGTATTACCTCTACACAGGATAACTCCTGCTTTTACTACTACTTCTCCATTTCCTTTCTTTTAAGATATCACAGTTCTTTTGCATTTGGTTCAGACGTATGAGCCGAGGTCCATTGTGAATCATACAATACTTCATTTACCTGTAAACAGACAGACATTTCTTGCCTGAAAAAAAAACTTTGCTTTTCATCTTTGCTGGTGTCCAGTCCCTTGGCACAGACTTAAAGAACATAATTTTCAATGTATATACACAACTCCTTACACAACATCCATGTGTGTGTTTTGTAATGATATTGATGACCAGTGTGACACGAGCTTTCATTAGAGACACCACGTGACACTTTTTGGTGAACAAGAATGAACATACTAGTCCAGGGGATTCCTGTAATATTTATGCACCTCTTCTGCCAATTGGCATCAAGAGCGCACACTAGTTTAGTAGTTTTTTGCCCCCTCTGGCATCTTCAAGGGCAGCCTGACCTCACTTACTTTTTGGTATGAACCCAAAGTTTTGAGAGTAATATCTCAACTCCTGAATGAGAATAGTTTAAGAGGTTAAAGGGACAGTGCAGCAGGACACATTGCCAATAAAGCTAAATTCTGATCCTGCATTTCTTACTCAGGCAAGAAGTCCCTAAGTAAGAAGTTCAGGATTAGGTCCTTTGACAGGATCCAAGAAGAAAAACAAGTGATAAATATTTTCCTGCTACTAATTAAAGTGTTGCAGTCTTGTGAGTAATTTGTTACTAATTAGGGTGTTACCACATTATGGAGTGTTAAAAAAAATACTTGAAATTTAACAAAATGTGTACTAAAGATGAAGACATTTAATTCAGGAGTTAATTTAACAGATAACGCAGAATTATCCATCAGGCTCCAATCCTTGCAAACACTTACACATGTAAGTACCTTTGAACTCAACGGGATTGCTCACATGCAACTATTGGTAGCATTGTAACATATATAATATTTGTTTAGCTTATTATAGCAATTAGATTTAGCTAAAAGTGCATATTTTATCATTAGTTTCAAATAAAAATGGACAGTAATTACAAGAGAAAAACCCTTCCATGAGCTCCAACCAAGTGGTGAAACTGATGTTACATTTACAATGGCTATGCAAAAGCTCACAATATTCTATTGAGCATTTTGTGTTCACATTTCATAAGGAAGGCAAATTATATCAACTTATCAGTTTAGTGACAAGCTAGAAGTTTCTCCACAGATGGAGACATTTTCAGCATTGCCTCTGACTATGTTTTAAATATAAATTTAAACGGAACTTTAAAATCAATCTAAAAAGTAAAAATCAATTTGTCCTTCAGAGTTTGTCGTTCATATCCTCACTGCTAAAAAAGATGAAATGGGTTTTTCGTTAATTTTTCAAAAGAAACCTTTTACAAATCAGAGATGAGTTGTAACATTTTGGAAATGGCTGCAAGCAGCAGGAGATGTAGAACAGAATGGTTAGAATGAACAAGTGAACCAAAAAAAGTTTAACTGCAAACACTGTGAATTGTAGCCAGGAGAGCCTATTTAGAAATATTAGTGCCAATTACAAGCAAAGCCAAAAAAGCAAAGGGCTCATTTAATCTTATGTGTTAATAGTGGTTTTGGAAAGATAAATTTTACAAACACAAGGGGGTAGTGCAGGGCCGGTGCAAGGAAGTTTCGCGCCCTAGGCGAAACTTCCTTGCACCAGCCCTGAGCGCCCCCCCAACTAACGCCACCCCCCCCCCCGCGGCAGCCAGCTCCATCCCCCCCCCCCCCCCAGCAGCTAACCCCCTCGGTAGCACCCGCGGAGGGCTGGGCTCCGTGCCGGGCCGAGGAGGGGCTGGGCTCTCCGCGCCTCCTGCTGGGCCGATGGGGGGCCTGGCTCCCCACGCCGGGCCATGGGGGGGCCGGGCTACCCGCGCCGCCCTCTGGGCCGAGGGGGGGCTCGGCTCCCAGCCGGGCTGCAGCGGGCCAGGCTGCCTGTGCCCCCCCCCCACGGGCCCGGCTCTCCACGCCGCCCATGGGCCCAGCTCCTTGCGCCAGGCCGAGAGGGGGGTCTGGGTTCCCCGCTCCGCCTGCCGGGCTGAGCTCGGCTCCTGGCTCCCAGCCGGGCCACAGTGGGCCCGGCTGCCCATGCCCCCCTGCGGGCCCAGCTCTCCGAGTTGCCCGCCAGGCCAAGGCAGGGCTCCGCTCCCTGCGCCCCCCCCCCCGCAGGTCATGGCAGGCTCGGCTCCCCGCCCGCGGCGGCCCCCCACCAGCACCCCCCATGGCGGCCAGAGCAGCAGCTCAAGGGAAGCTGCGTTCTTGGCGGCGAAAGCCGCCGGGAGTCTCCACCCCCCCAAATCCTGGCGCCCTAGGCGACCGCCTAAGGTCGCCTAGTGGGCGTGCCGGCCCTGGGGTAGTGTACATATTGTCATGTCCCTTTGTATGCTGGAATTATTGGAAAACTGTCTGAAATCAGCACATTTTTTGGAGCTGGCTTTTCTGTACTCATGTAACTTAAAGGCAGCCCTACACACTTTTTAAAATTTATTTTAAAGTTCACCCAGTCTGAATCTGTTCATGAAAATAGATTTTTACCATAGAAATATCAGGTATTATTATTGGCCTCTAATGATGCTAGCTAATGATCTACTGTGCTGATCTATGGTATGCAGGAGACCCAGCTTTGATTTCTGATCCCTCCTGTTCCCTCACTAGGACCAGCCTGAAACATTAGGCCCCGATTGGCTTAACTTCCAGCACGTGGCAATCCCACTGAAGTCAAAGAGACTGCACCCATACGTCAAGCTAATACCTGAGAACCTTGCTGAACTTGGGCTTAGATCAGTGTAACAGTGAACACGCATCACAAGGCCAGCAGCCTGTATGGAGTCATGCTACCAAGGGGCTGGGAAGGTATTAAGAAGGATTGTGTAGAACAGGGCTTCTGTAGCGATAACACATAAAACCAATGTCTCCAGAAATTACTGTAGTACTATTTAGAGAGGCATTCTGGGGCATTGCTGTCCAGAAGGAACTGTTGCAATATGGCTACAATGGAGTTGCAAAGTAAGGGAGGTGGGAAAGGGAACCCCAGAACTAGTTTTAAAATGATCCAAGGGGTTTTCAGGGTGTATGTGAAAGTCCCAGGCAGAACTTGTGCTAACTCTAGACAGAAGAGGAACTCTGTGGTTCCCCCACTTTCCTCCCTCCCCACTCCTTGATGTAGTTCTTCATAAAATCAACAAGATGGCTCCTTGTGGGATTATTAATCCACTATAGGATTATTAAACAATTAGTCCCGATAGGTCATATTTTCATGGGCCATTCTGAGTATTTCCATGAATGGGTTGATCAAGCCCCAAGACAGGAATCTGACATTCACTATCAGTCACAGACTCAAGGAACATAAAGGGACACACGCTCAAATCAGAATACCGTGATTATCATTTTATAAATGAATATAGAAAATCCTTCAGTGTGTTCTGGCAAGCCCATTGACCCATTGTATTCAAATCCTGACATAGTCACATGGAATAGTGCAGGTAAAAAAAAACCTCTCGCTTGAACAGAAAATGGTGCTTCGTTGTTAAAAATGTGGCTGAAAGATTTGTAACTCCTACACACTCATTTAGAAACAGCAAGTCAATGCTTTATTTGAAGGCGTGATAAGCACCCAACTGCAGGAGCTCTTCCAGAGACCTTTCACTTGCTATGCTGCATAAGTAAAAAGCCCAGTGAAGCAATGGAGAGAGGTATTTCATGTATAATTACAGTACACAGAGAGGCAGTGTGAAAAAGAATGGAATACTACAAATTGTGCTTTTCCTTTTAGTAGCTGCATAATTCTATCACACTTGCAAGTCATTGATCTAAATTCAGACTTACTCTGTCATTGGAGAGTATCAAAATGAGATAAAAATATCTGCATTAGAATTGATTTCCCCTCCTTCCCCCCCACTGAATGAATGTTTCTTCTTACACATGCCCTGTGATGTTCCTATGGCTAAAAGGAAAAATACTAGTCGCTTAGGCCCAGACACTCTGGTTTGGCAGAGCTGTGCTAGCCACAAGTCTGGAGAAAGTGGCTCCAACTAAGCCAGCTTTGTGACTCCCTGATCCTTGGCTGGAAGATACCATTAGCACTAGTCCCCCTAGTCCTTCAGCTTACTCTATCTTACACTGGTTGCCAGTGACCCTCAAGTACCATTCTGGTAGCCGTAGATTGACAGCAGTGCTCTGGCCATACTTGTAATTGGTTCAGTAGATGGGGAACTATGCTTGGAGTCAGGAGGCCTCATTTTATTCATGGATCTGCCATTGACGCCTTGTGTGTGGTCTCTGGCAAGTCATTTCACTTCTCTGCACTTGCGTTTCCCATCCCACGTGTTGTCTGGCTTGTCTATTTAGATTAGAAGTTTCTCGGGACAGGGATTTTCTCCCAGTACAACAGGGCCCTAATTCCAGCTGGGGTTTCTAGGCACTACCTTAATACAAATAACTATGGCCCCTATGCCTAGACTGGGAGTGGGAGCGCAGCAAAGGATCTGTTATGGTAATGCTGCACCATCAGTAAAGTTAAGATGCCGTCACGGGTATTTTTAGTAAAAGTCAGGGCAATAAACAAAAATTCACGGAAGCCTGCGACCTGTCCCTGATTTTTACTAAAAATACCAGGGGGTAAGGGGTGGGGGCAAACAAAGCACTGCTGCGACTTGCAGCTGCTCCAGCCACGTCACTGCTCCAGCCCCAGGGGGGCTGTCAGGGTTCCCTCCCCACTCTAAACTCTAGGGTAAAGATGTGGGGACCCGCATGGAGAGCCCCTAAGCTTAGTTTTACCAGCTTAGGTTAAAACCCCCAAGGTACAAAATTCCCTGCACCCTGAGAAATGCTTTTTTCGCTGCCACCATCAAGTGGGTCTAAGCAGGAATCCAGGAAAGGAATCACTTGAACTTCCTTTCCCCCCAAATACCCCCTCAAGCTCGGAGCCCCCTTTCCTGGGAAGCTTGAGAATAATCCCTTAACCAATTGGTTACACAGTGATCTAAAAAAAACCCCACCCCCGGGGTTTTAACACCATAGGAAACAGTCAGCTTCTTAAAAGAAGGATTTTATTAAAAATAAAGAAGGTAAAATCATCTCTGTAAAATCAGGATGGTAACTATTTTACAGGGCACTCAATTTCCAAACTCAGAGAGATTCCCCCCTCTGGACAAAACCTTAAAGTTACAGAAAAACAGGAATAACCCTTCCCTCTCACACAGGGAATGTACCACCAAGCAAAATAAACAGAAATCTACTCGCAGTGCTGACTACACTTACTTTAGAAAAGTGAGGTTTGGTGAGGAGACTGGTTTTCTGTAGGTTCTTTCTGTCTTCCAAGATCACTCTGACTCAGACCCACACACAAAGCTTTCCCCCTCCCAAGATTTGAAAGTATCTTGTCCCCTTATTGGTCAGATGCCAGCCAGGTCAGGTGTCAGTCTGGCTACCTGTATTTCTTAACCCTTTACTGGTAAGAGGATTTTATAGCACTGCATCAGACCCTCTCCCCCTTCCCTTCATTTATGACAGGGGCTTCTTACCCAACCCTGGCTGCTGCTCAGATGGGCTGGGGACCACTGTTCCAGTGGCTATGGGGCTGACCACCAGTCAGCTGTTCTGGGAGGCGCTGCTCTGGGGCTGGCTGCTGGCCAGATGTTCTGGCAGCTCCAGGGCTGGTCACTGGTCAGCTGTTCAGCAGCTACTGCTCCAGTGGCCCGGGGGCTCACCGCTGGCCAGGTGTTGCAGGGGCCACTTCTCCAGGGCTGACAGTTGCTCCAGTCCTGCCCTGGAAGTCACAGAGGTCCCGGAACATCACAGAATCTGTGACCTCCATGACAGAATCGTATCCTTAACCATCAGACATTTCTCTACATCTGCCTATTTTGTGGGTCCTACACATGCCTCTCACAACGTGTGGTGTTCCTCATCCAGTGCACTAAATGCCCCAATAGCAATCATGTGGGTGAAAGCAGATAATCACTACACCTTCCAATGAACTCACACGGGAAAATGATAAAACACTATATCTTGTGGGTGAACACTTTTCACAAAGCAATCAATCTATAATTGACCTATTACTCCCCCTCCTCAAAAGAAACCTGCACAACACTTTCAAAAGATGAGTCTGGGATCTTAAATTCATAACTTTTGCTAGACATGACAAATCATGGCCTTAATAAAGACACTGGATTTATTGCTTATTAATACCATCTATAACCCACTAATCTCCCTTTTTGTCCCATGACTATAGGGATGTTAATGGCCCACTTCTCCTTGAATGGTCCATTAGAATATGCACAAACTACTTATTCTAAACTATCTGTTTGATCTTGCATTTAGCTGTGACACCCTGAGTGCCTTTTCCAGATTTCCAGAAGAGCTCTGTGTAAGCTCGAAAGCTTGTCTGTCTCACCAACAGAAGCTGATCCAATAAAATATATTACCTCACCCATCCTGTCCAATATCCTGGGATTGACACAGCTACAAAACCACTTGTATTTTGGTGTCAGTTTTGGAAGGAGTATAATGCAGCCTGTACAGATTAAACAAACAAGAGTGTTTTTTGCTATGCTTCTGCCCTTAATAGTTATTTACCAGTTTAAGTCCCTACCCTGTAAGGAGGTAGGCCACCAAATTTCAAAGACACAGAAATCACTGTAGTTATTTTCATGTTATCATTCACCCGGGGCATTCCTGAGCATTGTGGAAACCAAGATGAAATTTCCTGTCTGAGCGAAGTGCAAACTTTCTTGAGTTAGGGGAAGTCTGTAAGACTGAATATTTTCTGTTGGATGGGGCTATGTTTCTGAAGATTTTCACATCCCGTCCACAGTCCTGTCAGATCCCAGATAAATTCACATTTTCACAAGCTCCAAGGCCTTTTTGGTCCTCACACCATGTTCAGTTTGGATAGTGGAGGACTATCAAATCCCTGAATTATACCTCGTCTACAAAATTCAGAATATAGCCCTGATACAGGAAAGCCCTTAAGTATGTTTTCCTTAAAGTTGTGCCAATAGAGTTACTCACACGCTTAAAGTTACATGCACCTACAGCAGTAACTTAATGTGGGCATGAATGTAGAAATCATGAGCATGACATCAACATAAGTCAGATATAAAGCAGGCAGATAATGCTATTCAAGAACCCCCGTAGAGAATTTTCTTTTCATTTATGGGCTGTTCATTAAGCAAGCATTATAGTTGATGGTTCATTCAGTTTTTGGACTGTTTGTTTCTTCATTTCATTGCATTAAGCAGCCTTAATTGTCCAACCATTCCCATTGGTTATCTACAAAAAACATTTTATTTAATTAGTAGTTAAAAGGATAATGTGTCATGATTAAATTGGTCCCAGGTAGTATTCTTAAATGTCTCTGTTTGGGGATTGTGTTAGTGTTTCCAAGAGCAAGGATATGAATGCCAAATTCAGCTGCCCATGAAGTCTGTACAGTATAGCGATGCTGTAATTTACTGGAGAACTTGAACGTAGTGGGGTTGGCAGTGACAAAAACAAACTGTGTTTGGTTAAGGAGTCCTAATGGGGCTGAATTGGAAATGAACATGGGATAAAAACAAAATATGAACTTCAGAGTTTCAGCAAAAGATCTATACATAGTATTACTATATAGAATGTCTGTATTTCCATTCAGTTTATAAGGTGAGGACAGCCTATCTGAAAAATTAATTATTATAAAAAAATACCAAGGAATCAGCAGAGCTAGGTTTTGAAACTGGATCGGATTAGTATTCCCAAGTCCTGGTCTTATGCTTAGAGTGACACAAATAGAAAATTGATCATTCGGTATTTACTGCTTCCTCCCACCCCCAAACATGTCTAAAGACTAGTTGACAGCCTATTTTACAATAAGGGGGGGCAGATTTTCAAAAGTGCTCAGCACCCAGCAGTTCCCACTGAGAATAACAGACCCAGAGCTGTGCAGAGGAGATACCCTCCAATTTGAAGAAAATACCTCATTTTATGAACCCTAATAATAATACCCAGCTTTTATATAGAGCTTTTCATCAGTAGATCTCAAGATGCTTTTAAAAAAGATGCCTCCAATTTCCTCATCTGTAGAAGTGTAATGGAGACAGGAAGTGACTTGCCCAAGGTCACCCACCAGGCTAGTGGCAGAGTGGGGACCAGAATCTGTAACTCTGCAGTCCCACTCCCAGTCCCAGGCTCTATTCAACAGGCTATACTGCCTCACACTTCCTAGAAAAAAATACTATTCCAGCATTAGACCCATCACAAGATGTCTCAGCCCAACAAGTTTAGTGTTAGCCAAGTTTTCAATGGGACATGAAGCAAGTTTACAGGTAAATCTAGCTTCAACCTGATCTAAAGCTTTTTTTTTTTTAAAGGAACTTGATTTCTTTAAAAATGATTCAAGATTAACAATGTCCTGACTAAACTATTTTGGAAGAATTATTATTTATTTATTCTCAATCCTCTAGCTTTTAGAACAGTTTTAACAAAAGCTTCCTTTGGAATCCATTTAATGAAAACCCCTGCTGATCAATGCAGTCTGTCAGTATGGCTGATTATGTCCCGTGCAGTCATTTTCCTTGATAAAATGCTTCCTGATTTGCTTTGTCAGTCTCAGTACATTAACTATAGGAAACATCAACTTAAACATATTCTGCTGCTTTAAATCTGTCAGATGCCAGGAATTGCTTAAAGGAGAGGAACGCTTTGAAAAGAAGGGGAATTTAATTTTAAAAGTCCAAGCCTCACTTGATTTTAGGATCATGGAAAGGCACGCAGGATACATAAATATGGCATTGACAACCTCAGCAAATGGCCTCATCACAGTTGACATTCTAAAAATGAAATCATTTTTGAACAATGTAATGGAAGATATACAAATGTTTTCTCCGCCAGTCTGGGTCACACAGCACTAATAAGGTTCCATAGAGTGAACCGACTGGTTTCTGATCACTTTGGCTTTACAGCAACAAGGTGTAACCTGCAGGATATATTGCAGTTATGGAAAAGAAATCTGTACTTTCCAAAGCATCTGAAAGTCATTTGAAAAGGGAAGAGTCGATAGTTCAGTACGACAAAGGAGTTCATCTCTACCACGTGGAAAATATACCTAGAATTGCTATGGTTATCACCCCAGCCACATTCACATGAATGTGGAAAAGCCATGTGAAGCAGGCTCTGCTACTGTACTATATGTGAATCTAATTGATAACCCATACGTATATGTTTTCTTCATCACGGTATGAGTTCGAGTTGGTGAGCTTGTCTGAGCACATTGCACTTAATAATTTACTTAAAATGCACAATAGGTATGATGAAAATAAGAAAGAAAGAAAGAAATGTGGCACCTTAGAGAC
Source organism: Chelydra serpentina (assembly GCA_037349315.1). Lineage (NCBI taxonomy): Eukaryota > Metazoa > Chordata > Testudines > Chelydridae > Chelydra > Chelydra serpentina. The sequence goes on from JBAIAC010000048.1 coordinate 29,128,413, forward strand.
TGTAGCGGGGTGGCCACCCGCTCCAGCCCTGACAGGGTCAGAGTCAGCCCTGGGGGAAGGACTGGAGGACTGCAGCTCTGAAAGCTAGGCTGAGTGAGGAAGTAGACTCAGCTGGGGGCCACGCCCCAGACAGATAAGCCTGGCCTTATAAAGGCCAGGGCAGCCAGGTGCTACGGACAGTCTCCCTCTGCCTGTAAAGGGAGATGGGCTTGGCTGCAGGGACTTGACCAGGTACCTAGAGTGGAGCAGGGCTGGGGAAAGGTCAGAGGAGCTCCTGCCTAGGAAAACCCCAGGCTGTGGCCTAGGGTTAGGCCATCTAGGTACTGGGGTTGCAGGGGCAACCCACGGGTAGGCTGAGGCAGCAGGTCCAACCCAACCTTGCCTGTGATGAGTGGCTTATACTGCAGTCTGCCACAGGGCGAGGGGGCTAGCTGGTGACTGGCAGTAGCCTATGACTGAGGTGAGGTGGGGATAGTGGGTTGGGGGTCCCATGGGGAGGGGAGACCCAGATCTGTGGGGTACTCCCCCGGGAGGGACTTGAGGGCCAGAGAGTGGTCAGGCAGATCACCGCCAGAAGAGGGCGCTTTGGAGGCTAGTGAGCTAATTCCCAACTGAGACCAGCAGGAGGCGCCGCCGGGTGAGTCTGAGACCCTGTTACAAAGACTAACAAACTTATTTCAGCATAAGCTTTCGTGGGTTAGGTATGATGTCAACAATACAGATGAGAGCACAGCAGTCTAACCATAGATCCAGCACAAAGTGAAACTCAGTCAAAATGGAGTTTCACTGGTTTAGATGCAAACCCTCATCCTTCCCCTGGCCTTCTCTAGCACCACAGGTCCTTGGAGGGTCCAGCAGGGGATGAATTGACCTGAGATAACTCTTCCTGATCAGAGACCCTGGAACATGCCTAGACATCCCTTTTCACCTTACGAGTCCCAGTGGTTATATCTTAATCTTAAGGCAACAGGCAGATTGCGCTCTCCTACTCATGGTTCTGTGGTGTTTTACTAGTAGGCCAATTTCTCCTCCTAAATTCTTTGGCGACGTCTTCTGTACTGTAGGCAACCTGCCCACTCCATCTCCCCACCGCCTCTCCCCTCCCCCGCTCACTCCCATCTAGTCTCTTTCCGCTCCAACTGGCCCTGGCCTAAAAGGTAATTTTCTATCACTAGCAATCAGACTCCATTTCTTTCATGCTGTCCTTGCCCATAGCTCTTACCCCACCATCATAAGATATGTCAAGGGTCTCAGTCAAGACAGTCCAGTCTTTTAATTTATATTTTGTTCACATTTCAGCTCTATACAATACTACTGTTATTACTCCTGCAACCCTACATTTCATCTCAGTCTTATGTTTCCAGAGAAATTTTCCAATGGCTGGCAAAAACAGGTGTGACGGGTTGGTATCACAGAAACCCCCTTGGAGCTGCCACCTGCTGTGCCAAGACTACTTCTGCCCCTGCTTTCCTGCCTTTGCCAGCTTGGGACTCCAGAATCCTGTCTGTTTTGAGCCAGACCTGTTACCCTGCTGCAAACCCAGACCCAGGTCTGAACCACATCCACTAACAGCTGTAGGCCTGCCTGGAAGCAGCTCAGGAAGTGCTCTCGCCTTTGACACCCAGGTGCCCAACTCCCAATGGGGTTCAAACCCTGAATAAATCCATTTTACCCTGTATAAAGCTTATACAGGGTAAACTCATAAATAGTTCGCCCTCTATTTCACAGATAGAGGTATGCACAGCTGTTTGCCCCCCTCCAGGTACTAACACGTACTCCAGGTAACGTAATAAGTAAAAAGTGATTTTAATAAGTACAGAAAGTAGTATTTAAGTGATTCCAAGTAGTAACAGACAGAACAAAGTGAATTACTAAGTAAAATAAAAAAAAACACGCAAGTCTGTCTAATCAAACTGACTACAGATAAAAACCTCACCAGTTCCAGTAAACTTCCTTTTACAGGCTATGGTCCTCCTAGCCTGGGTCCAGCAATCGCTCACACCCCCTATTGTCCTTGTCCTTTGTTCCAGTCTCTTTCAGGTGTATCAGTGGGGGGGTGGAGAGGCTCTCTCTCTAGCCAGCTGAAGACAACATGGAGGGGTTTCCCAGGGGTTTAAATAGATGTTCTCCCCTGAGTGGATACCCCTCCCACTCCCTGTGTAGAATCCAGTTACAAAACAGTTTTGGAATCACATGGGCAAGTCACATGTCCATGCACAAATCAGTAACCAGCTCAGTCACATTCCTGGCCAAGCTCAGATGTGGATTGGTGTCTGCAACTTTTTTTTTGTCTGTTAAGCGCTTCTTGACTGGGCACTTTTCCTGCACATTCCTTTCTCAAGAAATACAACCAATATTCATAACTTCAACTACAAAAATGATACATGCATACAAACAGGAGGAATAAATTCAGTAGTTCATAACTTTTACAGAGATATGCTACATGGCACATGTAGCATAAAACATATTCCAGTTACATCATATATACATTTATAAGCATCTCCCCATAAAGTCTTATGGGGTACACCGTCACAGCAGGTATTGCTATTATACACCTCTTCATGTGCTAAATGCTTCACGCTTCTCAGTTACTTTCACTGCCAACTTTGCGCAGTATTTTTCTTCATTTTCTAATGCAGCACTGTTTTGTTCAGACTTGTCTTTAGTGTCTTGGCTAATTAAGCCTGTTCTGATTACATAACAAATATGATATATACAGGTGAGACAAGAGCAGCTATCTTTCTGCAAAAAACTTATTTTTCACGTTGCATACAATCCATTTTTAAGCCTGCTAAATGACAATGTATAGCATCTAACTACTGCAGTGGCCCATTTAAGGGAACCAGGATTTCACCCCTAAAAGTCAGTGACTAAGTTCCCATTGACTTCAGTGGGGCTAGGATTACACTTTAAGGGCTTGTCTACTTGATCTGTTAGTCCTCACCAGAAGGGTGTAAACTCTATGTGCTCTTTGGTGTGACTCGCTAACTGGTCCATGTGGACCCTGGTGGTATGCACTAAAAGTTCTCTAGTGCAAATTAACATAGTACTGTTTTGAATTCTTCACTAGGATCATAGAAAAGCTCATCTGAAAAAGAACTACCTCCAACCAGGGCGGTACAAGGAAGTTTCGCACCCTAGGTGAAACTTCATTGCACCAGCCCTGCGCCCCCGCCCCCAGCTAATGCCCGCCCCCCATGGGAGCTCAGCCCCACCCCACCCCCCCGCGGGCTGCAGGAGCTCAGCCCCACCCCGCCCATGGGAGCTGAGTGAGGAGCTGGGAGGCAGGGGGGTGGCTTTCTGCAGCTGCCTCCTGGCTCCCCGAGTGGGAAGGCAGGGGGGCGGCTCGCCACAGCTGCCTCCTGGCTCCCCGCTGAGCGGGGTTCCGGGAGGGAGCCGCCCACCGCACCTCAAATCCTGGCGCCCTACGCAACCGCCTAGGGTCTCCTAGTGATAGCGCCGGCCCTGCCTCCAACCCCAGTATGTTTGTTGTTATGCTATTTTAAGATCCAGGAAAGCAAAAGTCTTAGTATGGTGAGTGGAGAGAATCTTCCTGCTTTCTCCTTAGTTACTAAGGGAGTAGCTGCAATAAGTTATGGACCTTCATAGGGATTAAGGGAAATAACTGCTGTTCATTTCTCTGGTATTTATTTTCTAGTGTTGGCCATTTACTGCCCTCTGTTTTATTTTTCTGTGCTTTGTTACTGTCCTGAGATCCACAGCGAGGCTCCAACAATGAGAGGCCTCACTACTAACTCTGGGTTGTATTGTGGGTTTTATGTCACAGCCCCTGTTGGGAGAAATGGGGTACAGTGAGACTGCACAGAAACTGGAGCCAACCTGCATATTCTGGCTGATTTGGCCAAAATTCTACCCAGGGCTCTGGGAGAGTTCATGCCAGTATGTGAACTCTATCCCCAATTTACAATAATTTGAAATAAATACATTCAATTGGTATCTTCATCGTATGCCTCCCTCCATCATCCATTAGCAGGTTTTGTTTTGCTGGAAGGACATGGCTGGACAGTCCTTTTCCTCCCTCTGGGAAAGGGTCTTGTCCAATCTGTGGTTTCACAACCCATTTTGACTTTGTTTTAATGTCAGAATGTTTCATTTGAATGTGATGGAAACATTTTGTTTTGACTATCCCTTTGCTTTATTAAAATATGTATGTTATTATATTTATATTATATTTACTATAATGCAATATTTTAAATTATAATATAATATTTCAACATTATCAAAACAAAATGATTTGATTTGACATTATCAAAACAATGTCTCCGAATTTAAATTCGGTTCCATGAGGAATATTGAAAAACAGATTTATTTATTTTTTGTTCCAATTTGGAATTAACATAATTCAAAATGTTTTCCCACCAACTCTATCATGAATGTCTTGAAATGACCCTTTTTTATTTCAGAAACATAAAATAATTCCTTCAGCTGCAATCATGTGGCAGGACATTGTCCCCAGTTCTCTCCCTGGTGATTTGGGATGTCCCTGCAGGCACCCTGCCCTCGCTACCCTCCTAGGTCTCCCAGTAACTTTCCACAGTCCAAAATACTAAGAACAACATTTCCCTCTGGGGAGGGTGAGGCAGTGTCTGATTTACTGGGTCTTTATCATCTAGGCAAGTGATCCCCACAGCCCTCCTTTATGGGGTTCTGCTCAACTTCAGGTTGGCTTCTCCCAGCTGACCCCTTTAAATTACCCTCTCCCATCTCTGCTTCCAGCCTTCCGCCATGACTTGGAAACCAGGACTCACCAGCTCAGTCCTTTCTCCCCTAGGCAGCAAGAGGCCAGCAGGAGGCAGTTCTTTCCCTGGTGCTAATCTTTACTTTTTTGGGGAGGAACGAGGCAGCATATGTTGCGCCCCTTCCCAGGGCTTGTCCTGGTTGGCTGGGGAGAGGACCTGCCTCACCCAACAGGTGACTTAAAGAAACAGTAGCACAGATTCCACCCCCCTCCCCCCCACACACACACACATGCACATGCTAATTATTCCCCTGGGACCAATTCCTCTCTCGCAGTGTCTGTCACTGCCATTTCATAGGCCCTTATATACATCAAAACTCTAACTGCAAGTTAGTGGAGTTTTGATGTATATAAATCAAACATGCATTTGTCCACTGGGTCAGTTCCCTCAAGAAATATAAATTTAAAGACAGCGAGTGTCATTGTTCCGGCCACACTGGTGTCTCAGAAAACACAGACAGGGCTTCTAATGCAGAGAGGAACATGCCAGAGAACTAAAAAAATAAAACATCCCTTGAAAGATAACAAACGGCTATCAGATTCAACTGAACAACTGTGCCAGTCAGACAACAATTCCAGGAAAGCATGGCTCAAACTGTATTTCCTATTATGTAAGAGCAGGTGCAATTATAAACAAACAGTACTTTTTCTCCCCCGGTGATATAAAGTATTTGTTTTTCTGTCACAAGGCCAAAAAAGTAAACAAAAACCTGTTTATAACCCCATACATAGCTATGACTCTACAGTGCCATTGAACTTGTATTTTCCTTTAAGATCAAAACCACAGCACACCATGGATTGAAACTTATCTGTGGTTTGACAAGCATATTCTAAACAGCAAGTGATGACAAAAACAATATCCTTTCAAAGCATTTGATGGCATATACACAGCTGCCTGAATAATAAAATAGATTATTCCAAGTATCCAGTTTAAAAACAAAACATTTTTTCTCTCACAAATGAACAGCTGACTCATCCTTAAGTAGAACAAGGGATGTGAATTATTCCCCTGATGGAACACCAGATTGTTCTTATGGATTGGTGGTGGGAGAACCAAATCATTTCCACATCTGACTGCAGAAGGATAGCAGCTCTGAAATCCTGAGACTACTGTGGAGGTGACCTATTTAAACGGTCAATGGACTGTGTCTCTGTTATCTCTTTATAAATCTTCACATATATACACCAATTATAATGATCTTTGTTAGTATCATCAGACTGCTGCTGACAGAATATGAAATACCAAATCTTATCCCTCTATGTCCAACATGCTCACTGCTATTAAGCTATATAATTGATTTACATGACTGTTGCATTTTTTCTAATGTTGTAGTTGGACCTCTACTAGAGAAAGTTCACAGGAAAATTAAGCAGCAATATGGTTATTTTTTAATTCTCTTCATGCAATGACAGTACTGCTGATTGTTGCTACCAAGACCAGAGTTGATCTAACCTCAGTCATGCTTGTTTGTATGGCACCTTAAGCAGATCTGACATAAGTGACTGAGAAATAATTGTACAAAAGCCCATGGGATTTAGCATTAATGTACTTGTGATCCTGCAGTGCACTAACTTAATAACACTCTTAAACAGGTCCTCACACCTCACACAATCAATATTCTGAAGAAAAAAAAATCTGCTGCACTTTGCTTGTTTTCCCCCTTTCCCCACCTCAGCTACAGCATTTTCACTTTAACCAAGGTGGTTTTTTCAAGACCATTTGTCTATCACAAATAGACACTAAACAGATTTTTGGCAGTCAGTTAGCAGATACCTTTGATTCCTAATTTTTGTCTAATTCCATTAAGCAATTTGTTCACCAAACGACACATACAGTGTGACCCCAGTCAGTCTTTTACATGTTGTGACGGGGCAAGGCCAGAGGGCTATAGGAAAGTGGTAAGGAACCAGTATGTTAGCCCCAGGCTAAACAAAACCCTGATACCTTATGGTAGTTGCTCCAGGTTAATCAAGACACCTGGGGCCAATTAAGAACTTTCCAGAAGGCAGGGAGGTTAATTGAGACACCTGCAGCCAATCAGGGGCTGACTGAAACTAGTTAAAAGCCTCCCAGTGAGTCAGTGAGGGGTGCATGTCAGGAGCTGTGGAAGGAGGTTGTGTGTGAGGAGCTGGGAGCAAGAGGCACTAGGAGCTGAGAGTAAGAGGGCGTACTGCTGGAAGATCCTGGGGTGAGGATAAAGAAGGTGTTGGGAGGAGTCCATGGGGAAGTAGCCCAGGGAGTTGTAGCTGTTGTGCAGTTGTTCCAGGAGGCACTCTAAACAGCTGCAAGCCACAGGGCCCTGGGCTGGAACCCGGAGTAGAGGGTGGGCCCGGGTTCCCCCCAAAACTCCCAACCCCTGATCAGACACAGGAGGAGTTAACCTGGACTGTGGATTCTACTAGAGAGGAAGATCTCTGAGGCAAGCAGAATCCGCCAATAAACGCAGGAGCCACCGAGGTAGAGGAGGAACTTTGTCCCAATGTGTCATCTTAGTTCTTGGCAAAGCCCAATGCTGTGCTTCAACATTGGCCACTCTAGAGGAGTGAATAGGCAGAAGGGAAACTTGCTTTAATTTTGGTTTCATTTATGGATGTTGCCATCATCAGAACTGCTGGTAATTCCTCCCCCATCACTCCTCCTCCAACCCTTAATTTTGTTTCACCTCGCCCCACCCCCTTCTTCCTGATAGTTTTCCCCTTCTCTTTCCCTATATTTCCATTTGCCCTCAGCCTTCCAACTTTGACACTGGTTTATCCCTCCCAACCTAATTTACCTCTTCTGCTCTGTTTCCTGGTCATCGCCACCTTCTCATTGTCTCTTTGCTCCTCTGATTCTTTCCTCACCATTCTGGAAAACACACACACACAATGGCAGGAAAATAGAGCTGCTCACAAAGACAAAAAGAGGAGGAGGTGGTAAAGAAATAAGGGCTCCTTTGCCTTCCCAAAGCTGATAGCCGTGGGCAGATGCTTGGTTGTTCTAGCTCCATTGACTTTGACAGAGCTATGACAACTATGCCAAATGCTGGGACTGGACAACAGGGGATGGATCGCTTAATAATTGCCGTGTTCTTTCATTTCCTTGAAGTATCTGACACTGGCCACTGTCAAGAAAGAATACAGGGCTAGATGGACCATGGGTCTGACCTAGTATGGCCAATCTTATGTTCTTACGTAATTTACACCAGCTGAGGTTCTGGCCCAGTATTTCCAAAATTGCCTATTCATCTGGGTAAGGAAGCTACAGTATGTCATTTTTTCATCTGTCTCATTACTCTGTTCATTCTTTTTATTTGTCTGTTCCTTTCCCGTTTTCCTCTCAGTCTTTCCCCTTCTCTTCATTCAACTAACTGTAGCATTACTTTTTGTATCCTTTCTCATTCCTCCCTCCACTATTAAATGGGTATATCACAGTAGCTTCTAAAGGTTCTAATTAGTATCATTGTGCTTGGGGCTTTTCAAATATAACATTGCAGGGTCTTCACTCCTAGGACCTTAAAATCTAAAGAGGCTTGGCAACATGCAAAGGGTGGGGGAGAGGGGTCAAACGTATATATACACATGAAGGCACCACTCCTGCTCCTGTTGAGCAGGAAGCAAGGGAAAAAATTGTCCACTGACGTCAACTAGGCATGATCAGATGTATATTTGCAATTTTATTTATACATATAATAGAGTAATTGCCAGATGTCCCCACAGCATCTCCAGCCAACCATCAATAGCTGGCCAATTACTTGTAAGCATTACAGCAGAAGTGAGTCTTAAGAAGCAAGAAGTATCCTTATGAATAAGTGCAGAGTAATGGGTAGCATGGAAGAAAGCACAGAGATGTGTGTGAGAAGCTAACAAATGGCTAGATGAGGCCGGCATCCCTTTTTATTTTGTTTCTTTCCTGAAATGGCAGAGGTGCTGATTTACAGAGGAAGATTTGCTGGAATGGCAACATGCTTATTGGTTAGAATAGGGTCCTTGGAGACCTATGGTCTATTTCCCAACTGTGCCAGTGGTTGCTTTCCCTCAATTGTTAAGTGACCATGAGCAAGTCAATTAATCTCACTGTGCCTATTCTCTAGAACTGGGCTAATAATACACATGTCTTTGTAAAGCACTTAAAAGCCTTTAGAGGAGAGCCATATAACTACAGAGTTTTGTTAATACTTGGTAGTTCAAGAACATCAATGATAAAGAGGAACAGTGCTAAATAAATTTTTTAAAAGAGTTCCACCAGATTCAAATTCAAAACCCTTCATACAGGAACTTACCCTGTCCTTGGCATGTAAAAATAACTGAAGTGCCAATATCTATAGAATCCTCATAATACATACCACAGATACAAACTAGTAACCAACACAATACTTACAGAACTCCAAATCTTCTCTTCATTAGTAGAGCCCTGAAAATCTGTGGATATCCGCTTTATATCCATAGATACCTGCATCTGCGGACCATGTTTGCAGATTGGATGTGGATACAAATTTTGTATCGGCGCAGGGTTCTATTTGTTAGGCCCTCACAGTAGAAAGCAGAAAATATTGTGGCTACCGACGCCTTCATCGAGTACATGATATTGGATGAAAGAATATATCTGGTAAAAGCAGTTGCAGCTGAAATATAATCTCTGCTGATTACTGCATTCTGTGATGCAATAACAAAGAGGAGACTTTTTTGTGGTGTGCTCACTACTATGTTACATTTTTTGTCCAACACAGACATTAATTGTTGCATAATTAATACTGTGAGAAGATGGCCGATGTTCGTATGGTGGGCCCCGTGCTTTTCATGAGGGGGGACTAACACGTCACCCCTTGCTCCTGCTCTTGGGTGCCGAGGGCCCCGCTAGTTGCCCAGGAAGGTGGTAGAGGAGGGAAGCAGGGGAAGGGTCAAGGTTTGCTCCTCACTCTGAGTCCCAGCCCCTCTCAACTGCTGCACGTTTCTTACCCTCTTCCCCCTGGGGTGGGGTTACCCTCGGTCCTTAGACGCTGGGGGACAGAGTCTCCCTTACTTCCGTTCTCTGGTCTTTCAAATCTCACAACACACCTCCAAGCTCCAGTTCTCCTTCCTTCTCCTCCTCTTGACTGCCTGAAGCAGGGGATTTTATTAGGTTCCTGATGGGGCCTTAATTGACTACAGGTGCTCCAATTAACCTGTAGCAACACTCCCTAGTCTACAGGGAATGACGCCTTAATTAGCCTAGGGCTTATATATTTCCCCTCGACCACTGCTCCCTGGCCTTCCTGTATCACAATACTCAGAACTATAACAGCACGTAGCATCCAGCATTCCTGATGGGGTGACAATAACTGAGTAAAAAAAGCTACAAAACAAGCTTTACCAGTGCTGACTACACATTAGAGTACTGTCATATTAAAAGATCTCCCATCAGCCTGATGTTTACGCTCAGAGAGTCTGTATCTGCAATGAATTTCTCTTCCTTATGGCCAGCTGTCAGCCTTCTAGCACCAGTGGGCAGGAGGGTGTCACATGTGCAAAGTGACTGTGAGGTGGTCTGGGCAGTTGGAAATATATGGAATATCAGGCAATAGTTTCTACCGTATTTACAATATCTGGAGCAGTGCAGAAATCAACAGAATCCCCTGGAATTTTGCAGGGCCCCAGGTGAGAAAGTAAGGTTTGTTAAAACCACTACTTCAGCTGATAAGAAGCTAATTGGTGGGGAAAAAAATAACAAATTGAAGTGCGCAATTTAACAGATGCTCCTTTTGCACAGCACTGCAGGGTATGTCATATGGTTCTCATGCCTGCATCCAGTAATTCACACCAAGTCAGGTAGAAAACAAAGATGAAGTAAAATGTTGACACTGAATTCACGGTAACTGCTTGACTGCTGCTGAACGCAACCACTGTCTTTTGATATTCTATTGATTTCAGCAGAACACCAAAGGAATGTGGCAGCAAACAAGCTGAAGCCAAGAGAGGATATTTAGTTGGGGTTGGCCCTGCTTTGAGCAGGGGGTTGGACTAGATGACCTCCTGAGGTCTCTTCCAACCTTAATCTTCTATGATTCTATGATGTTTAGGATTTTGGCCCCATGATTAGGCTGCAACCCAGACAGAGGTGAGCATCAGTAGTGTCATTAGTCACACAGCTCCTTTCTACTACCTGACACCCATTGCTGGTTCAGGAGTCAGGACACAGTGAAGAGACGGGATGCTCTCTGGACTTCGGGTGCCCCATTCCCAACCCCTCAAATTATGGCACATGCCAATGAATGGAATAACTAAGTTAAGAAAAGGATACGCCAAGTTGTAGCAAAGGAGTTTAATTTTGGTTGACCCCTCCCGGTACGTTCAGGAAGGCCTGTGGAAAGAGAGAGGAAAATCAAGAACCAGTTTTCCCAAGTGGCATTGGACTGGACAAAGAAAGGAAAGGAGTCAAGAGCAGGGAGTATCTAGAGAGAGAAGGAAAACTGAAGATTGGGTTGTTGTGAGGAGAGAAAGCACCAATAAATCAATCATGAAGTGGGAGGAAGACTGTGGGGGAGGATGGGGGTAATGGGGAGGAAGGATCTGTCTGACTCTAGAGAGGGTACAAAGTTTTAGAAGAGACAAGCTTTTAGTGTATTAGGGCCTTATTTAGCATTAATACACTCCTGCTTGAGACCAAGGACCAGCAGAGAAGGAATTAACTTTAAATAAGAGCAATATTTTAACTGACAACTCGCTAACTGCAGACTAGCTCAGATTCCCACAAGCCAATTCACAGTCTGCCTTTGTTTTTTGTTGAGTTTTTTTGCATCTCTTTGTAAATAACATGTGAAATACCATTTAATGCACTGCTGTAAAACTGTTTGTATATCCATTGTAAAAATACCTGGTTTATTCGTACAATTTATTACCCAATTTTAGCAGAGACACATAATACAAGTGTAATTGAGGAGATATGTTTGAGTAAGTGCTTGGCCCTTTTTGAAGTGTATAGGTATAAAATGTGATCGCAGACTGAATCTTTAAGAGCTTCTGTGTAGTGACTCTTTAAGCCTATGAGAAACCACTCCAATGTGTCATCTGAGTGCCAGGTCTGATTAGGATCATCACAGGTTAGTGCTGAGTATGTCATGAAGGGTCTATGCCAACATTGATCATCTAATTTCTTTTCGTAACACCAGTGGAGAAGGAAGAACACAAGAGTTCTTGATGTTGCTCAGCAAAACTAGCACAATAGTTCTGAAATATACTTCATCTGGTGGGTACGACACAATTTGTACTTGATCTAATTTAATATTCCAAAATAAAAAGGCTCATGAGCTAAACTAACATGGATGGCAAGCTGTAGAAGCTAAGGATGTTTGAAGTACATCTCCGTATTCACTGGCACTGTCTGGCTGCTCTGTTCCACTCTGGTCATCCAAAGTGGCTATAAAACCTAGATTCACTATTATAATAAAAGTTTATGACTCATTTGCATCGACCTAGGGTACAAAGCAGTTGGACCATACTGATGAATATCTATCTAAATAACAAACATCATTTTTCTGGGTTCAGATCTCAGCTCTGTCACAAGCTTCCTGTGTGACCCTAGGCAGGCCACTTAGGGCTAGAGGCTAAGTGAACTTAGGCTCAGTATTGTAATGCCTAGGTTTAGGTGCCACCCACCTCACGCCCAAGTTAAGTTCTCAGGCTCCCTCTACAATGCATGGGGAGAGTCAGGTGCCTAAGAATGGGATCTACAAAAACCAGCAAGCTGAGCAGGGAGCTGCATAAGCTAGTCAATAGCAAATGCTGAAGAGAGGTATGACCTAAGCCTCACCCCTCAAAGAGGTTTAGCTGCTTAAATCTGGACCGGAGGAAGGCACTGATCTCCATTGGGATTCCCAGCTTGAACCCTCACCCAAAGTTTGGCACCTAAGCCTTTTCTTGGGGGAAAAAATAATAAGGGGGTGGTACCTCCCTTTATAACCTTTTGCCCAGTGGTTTCTGGCACTCCCCAAGGATTCCTATTCCAATGAATATGTCTGCATATAAATAATTACAAACAGCTTCAACAGAAACCCACCTCAGAATACTCTCCCAAAAGGCGGGAGATGCGAGTTCAAATCCTCTTCCAGATCAGGCAGTGTGAGGATTTGAACCCATATCCCTGGGGAAATGCTCTAGCCCTGGGGCTAAAGGTTATAAGGGGACCACTACCAACACTGCTTTGTGTAAGGCCTGATCTGATAGACCAGCGGTCTCAAACACGCGGCCCGCTTTCCTGCAGCCCGCCATAGGCGCCGACTCCACTGGCAGCCAAGCTCCAAACATTACTGAGTGTTTATATTTTATTAAAACCCCTCTTTGCATTACAGTTTTTAAAAGGTTAATACATTGACTTTTAATAGAATACTATATTACTCTTCATTTTTTTCATTTTTGACTATACTTTTGTATCATTGTATGAAAAGGTTTCAGTGATGCGGCCCTCGGACCAATTTACTAGTTCTCATGTGGCCCTCGTGGTAATTTCAGTTTGAGATCCCTGTGATAGACCATCTCTGAGCACATTTACTAGATAGGGCACTGCAGGCAAGACAGGCAGGGGAATGCCTACTTTGAGGATCCCATCAGGGCCTAGGCAAAAGCTAGGTGTCCTACATTAGGACTTAGGGCAGCTGGGTGCATGCTCACTGGCAGATATTTAGGGGACTGTACTGCTGGAAATGTAGATATCTAGAAGGCAATGAGAGCGGCAACCATGTATTTCTCCCATAATGCAGGGTTTCTTCTCAGCTTTCTTTTTTTTTTTTAAGCTAAGATTGATATTTTGTACCAATGGGCAGAAACTGACATTCAGACTTTTCTGTGCCTTGTCTTCTCAGAATGAAAAACAAGAAGATCAAAGATATTTTTCTGCTTTCTTCTCTCTCCAAGGGATCATTCGACTTACCTGCCCAACTTGGGTTTATGTAACAAGGCTGCCGGTGTATGTCAGTGACTTATTCCTTTGGAAGTGTTGTGGAAAAATGAGGATATAAGAAAGCATTTTGAAAGAGCATATTTTTAAGATTCCTGTATTCAAGTAAACATTGAACACATTCCTGAGAATGGCCCTTCAGAGCTGGAAGAGATTCAAGAACAGTTACCTAACCATTTCAAGAACAAATGGTTCTGGGTGTTTGTTTTCACAAAAGAAAAACATGTCAAGATTCAAGTCAGATTTTAAATCATATAAGATGGAACATATTTTCTGAGCAATCCAGATACATTGTGGGGAGGGGGTGTTTAGCTAAGGGTTAGTTAAGGGTACAAGTGGCACAGATCAATTGAATGCTGTTCTTTGGATATGTTTCCACTAGAAGAATAATCAGAAATGGGCCCATACCAGAATTCTGGTTCCAAACAGCCCAAACTTGGGAAAAGTCTGGATTCCAATAAATGATCCAGATCCAAATTTCACTGCCAACTCCCATCTCCATAATGGGCTGAAACAAAAATTTGGATCTGGACATCCTTTTGCAAACCTAACAGAAGTTTGGACCCAGACCCCAAGTTTTCACCTCAAGCCAAGCTACACCAACTTCCACCCACCCACATGCATTCCAGGGGGTAAATGAATGCTCCTTCTAGAAAACAAAATCTCACTGCAGTAAGGGTGGACTCTTCAGACTGGGAGCCCATATTAGCCAACCTACATGATCATTAACTTCTGCCAGTGATTAGAGCACAAAGATGAAGCAGATTTAGAGTTACCTAGGACAGCCCCGTAAGCAGTGCTAACCCTAACTGTTGCTATTTCCCACCACCATGCTATTTGTGAAAGAACCAAACTACATCTCCACAGTGATACATCTAAAAATAGAATAGCAACCTTAGAAATACCAGTTTGACAGAAATCCCAGAAGCAGGAAAGGTCCCACTCTCCTAGGTACATTTGGTGTGTCGCCCGATATAGCTCTTTGTAGTTAGTTTGATAAGCAGCTGTAGAATGAGAAAGCTATGTTCCTAAATGAACATGTGCCTCATAATTGCTGGTTTAAATGGAAGGAATTTGGCAGATAAATATATACAAGTTTTATCAAGTGAATAGTTATCCAAAGCAGTTGAGAAACCCGCCACTACTTTATTGCTTACAGAACAGAAAAGCAGAAAGACATTTTATTCGAACCACAAAGTCTGGCCACCAGCAAATTCTAAACTGAATCCAAACTCCCCCCCTCACTCCTTGACATTAAGCTCTTCTGGGCCTGACGAGGGGTTGGGAATAATCAAACAAACAAACAAACAAAAAAACTTCCTCCAATTAGTCAATGCCATATTTTACATTAGACCTAGAGTCTTTGGGGAGTTTCTGCTCATATTGTGTACATACAGCTGCTGAGCATAGATTTGGTCAATAAAATAGATAGTCACTTACTTTGATGCTGATTATTAATCTATTTAATAAACTCCCAATCATCTGACATAGTATGGTCTGTCATTGTAACATGATGACTTTGTGATGCAGTTTTGGAACAATGCAGTATTGCACCTGATAAACCCAAATTCAAAGGGTCAGATTCAATTCAGTGGTGAAGCAGATATGTGTTACAGGTGTGATTGGGTCACTGCTCAAACAATTTCTCCAGCCCAGCAAAAGGAGGCAAAACATGCTTATTCATCCTTACTTCCTTATTCATTTTAGAAGCCAGGGCCTGATCCCAAGCTCACTGAAATCAGTAAGTGCCTTTCTATGGACTTCAGTGGGCTTTGGATCAGACCACCCAGAACAGAGTTAATCTATTCCATGTGGTCATTCATTGCATGATCAGAGGCGTAACAGACAAGAAGCAATAAACGAATAAAAAACCACACGAGTGAAATTAGGAGGGAGGATGTGGATAACAGTAACAAAATCACACAGTTACATAGATTTGCAAAGCACATGATTTTGAATAATTTAAACCTTTTAAAATTATTTAAAATATTCTCCAATCAAACTACAATCCCTATGCTCTCTTAACATCTCTTTTCACTTCAATGTATTGTTTATTTTCCCTTTCCTACATAGAGCATACCCAGCAGTGACTCCTCCTAGTATTATTAATTCCTTTATCATCTATAGGGCCAGATCCTCAATCAATCAGCATAGCTACAACGATGCGAATGGATTTATGGTGATTTACACCAGCTGCAGATCTGGCCCATCAACTATATTTTCATTAAAGAAATAGACACAATCCCCCTGCTGACACATGGACAAGGGGTTCTTTTTCCAAAAGGTCAGTAATTGGAGACAAGCTTTTTGAGAAGATGCTGTCAGAAATAGCAGTGTATGTCTCTCTATTTAGTTAGGCTAAATTACAGCATAACTGTCAAATATAAAACCCTTTTATTTGCAACTCAAAAAAATGCCAAGAAAAGTGACACTTTTTTTTTTTAGTAAAACATTAGCTGGTCATCCCCTGTTCAACCTCGGTCGCTGTAGCTCTGAGATATACCAAGGCATTATACAAGGCACACTGGCCTCCCAGTGCATGGCAGTTGCCACATTGGCAGCAAGTCTGGAGAACTATAAAATTATATACAAAAACCGACATTAAAAGAACATTACTCGGGTGGCAAAGTCAAGCATTCAAAAGTTAGGAAATGCTAGTATTAAGGCTCCCTGTGCAACCTTTATTTGTACCTCTTGTGCACATGCATTACGGTGCTACAAATATCGGCCTTGGAACCTGGTGTACTCAGTTGCAGAGTACTGTGAACTGGTGTGGACAAGAAGCTGCCATACCCATTTTTTGGATAGGCAGCTGAATCATACCATGTGAATCATCACAGGAACTTTAAGATGAATCCCTCTACCGTGGCTTTCCATATTAGCAAACACCGAACCTACAGCTATCCGCCAACATATAGCCACGGTGCGAGAACTTAAATGCACCAAGACCACCCAGAACTTCCTGTCTGGCACGTTATAGACACTATACCCTAACAACCACTACAGATCACACGTGACCACCTCATGTCTCTATATCCTGCCAGGGAATGGCAAAAGGTCTGGATCTCATCAAAGATTCTGAACAAGCGCATTGTTACTGACCCAAAAAGATTCCCTCCTGGTTTTGACCCTCCACGCAGAATCGGGCCCATACTGAACTATATCCCAACAAACATGGAAGATGCGGCTACTTGATGCACAACTGGAAAATCAAAGATTCCAAAAATCAAAGTGCAACTGCTGTGAGAACATCCAAACCACGAAACATATCATAACGCAGTGCCCTAAATATAGATTCAAAGGTGAATTGAATGCTATCAACAATGCCACAGAGGATGCCTTGAAATGGCATATGGACTCTGTGTCTCTGTGTGTGTGCGTGTGTGTGTGTGTGTCTGTGTGTGTGTGAGTGAGAGAGAGAGAGAACAGTTTTTAGCTATCTGATCACAAACTACACAGGGCCCCTTCCTCATTCAGTTCCCAAGATGGACAATGCTCAATGAATTAGGAACTGTTCAATACTTTGCTTTCTCGTTGTTCAGACTGTGGATCAAGACCTTATTTACTGCTCGCTATTCAAACCTTGCTCTAAAGACAAAATTATCATCTTTCTCATGGGCTTTTTCTATGGTGTTCATCACTATATTATCAGTGTGCTTCACAAACATTAATGAATTTACCATTCCAATACCCCTGTGAGTTGAGAGGGTATCATTATCCCCATTATACATATGGGGGACCGAGGTACAAGGCTTTCATGTCAAAAACATATGCTAGTTTTGGGTGCCCAATTAGAAATGCCTATGGCCTGATTTTTCAGAGACCATAGGTAGCATTTTTAGCACTTTTCACCTTCAGAAAACAGCAAAAACATATTTTCCTTCCAAATTTCAAGCCCCTGCTCCAAAATACAGAGGCATAAGAATTTCTAAAAAGTATTTCTAAGGATTTTTTTGTGAAAAAAAAACCAAAAAACCAACATATTTTTACCTAAGCCAATTCTAGAATTGGCTGAACTGTTTTCCGCCCCCCCCTAACATTTTCTATTAAAAAAACAAAACAAAACAAACAAACTCTCAGGAAGGCACCCAGAACAGAAAATGTATGCCCAAATAATTAAAGTTTGGCAAAGTTATGAACAACTGAAAAGAGGGTCTGATAATGGAACGTGTCCAGCAACCTTCTTCAGAGGTGTCTATCTGTACTGCCTATTGTGACCCAAAAAAATCTAGGTATCTAAAATTATGTGCTTCTGCTGGGGTTACATCCTAGGTGCTACAGCAGTATAAAGTGGGTTATCACATCATCTGAGAGAGTCTGGCTCTTACTGATTTTTCCACTGGCATCAACAGAGTTAAAAGGAGGCTCAGAGCATTTACTGGAAAATTAGAGCATCAAGGTGTATCCTGTTCAGGCTGCAAGCCCTGCTGGACTCATTTTGGATACAGTCACATGAAGCAAGTCAGCTGAAGTTAGATCAGAGAAAGGTGGCATGCTGTGGGAAATAACACAATTCTTCATTCAGCCAAAGGGACATTTCAGAAGTGGGAAAGAAGCATTAGTTTTTGCAATGAGGTCAAGAAATGTAGGCCAAACATGAGTCTTTGCCTCTTCCTACTGTTTGCCTCCCCCTAAAGGCAGAGCTGTTCCTTTAGCTTTGTGACAGAACAACACTTCTGAGAAAAGTTGGAGAACTGTCCCAATTGCAGCAATTTCTCCATATAAATTAAGGCATTGAGAGGCATAGAACTGCTTTCTTTTTTCTTTTCTTTTTAAAAAAGAAGATGCACAATTGCCGCCAGTTGTCAGATAATAGACAAAATACTGTCTATGTTATTTATATGTAAACCTCTTCCACCCACAAACACGATTACATGAATTATTCACAACTTCTTCACCTTTCAAAGTGAATTCAACTAAACCAAATTAAGGCCACTTTATTTCTGAATGAGAGTGTCCACACAAGGGTTTAATGCAGTTTAACCAAACCACTTTAAATTCACACCTTTAGTTAATTCAGATTGCCTTTTCTGGAAGCTTGTCTATACGGGAGTTTTAAACCAGATCAAATTGAGTTAATGTAGTTTGAAACACTTGCATACACATGACACAATCCATCACTGCACACTAACTTTCTATTTATCAGGAATTCTGGAGTCCTCTTCCAAAGTGGACTAGAGTTTATTTCTAATTGTCTTTTATGTGCACACAAGTGCTGTGAACCACTTTTTGCATGCTTCCAATAGCTATCCCACAGTGCTTTGCAGGTCAGGCAATATTGGCCTATCTGTTTACTGGGTGCCCTCCTCTTTAGGATGGCCCTTACCCCTTTTAAAAGCTGTTGCAGAGCCAGATTTTGTCCATTTACTCCTGAATCCCAGTGCATAATTATTCTGGAGCTACAGCTGTGATTGTAATCCAGAAGCCCTACAGTATGCCTTGTGCAGTGGCGATGAGATTCAGGGCTTCAGCATGGCCCCATCGGGACAGAAGCTCTTGGGGACAGCCACCAGAATAAGGACCTTGTCATAGACATTGCAGAGCAGATGTCCACAAGGGGTGATAATCAGGATGCTAAAGAGACAATACATTGAAACGAGGGATAAAAAGAGAATCTGGTGGGGGATATGTGACCGGTCCAATGTGTGATGAACTGAACAGTCTCTGGGAGGTAACATCACTTAAAAAAACCCAACCTATCATGACTTATCTGGGATATAAACAAGTGATTTCCCCCCCTCCCTTCTTTCACAGCCACACCGTCAATGACAGGGCCTCTATACACTGCTGACAGGCTGGTCAACTTTAGGGGAATAAAAGGAAGGTTGGTAACATGTTTGCAGAACTTATGGCTTAGTCACACAGGAAAATCAGGCTGAGATGTGGAGACTGTACATGAGGACCCAGTGGGAGAAAAATGCAGCTCTCCAAGAAGATCATGCCACGGACCAAGGAAAGCATGGCCGTGGCTAAGGACAGGATAGGTATGGCAAAGGAGAGTATGGCAAAAAAAACCCAGATGCCGCTCGTTGACACTATCCCGAGCCAGGATGCTATCCTGAACCAAAACATGCTCCTGCTAGGCCAGTAAGCCCCACAGTTCCATAATTTGGGGCCCACCCAGCCACATCCTTCAGCCCCTGGACGATGCTGGATAATGGGACCAGCAGCAAACCCTAACCGCCATATCCCCAGGGCAGTGTTCCCAGTGGCTCCCATTCACCTCTCAGCTCCAACCTCTTCGCACCAAGAACACTTGCACATGGTAGTCCAGCTCTTTTGAGCCTTGCAATGCCTCTAGCTAATTCTGAGCCACAGCATTCAAACTCAGACCCTGGGCAGACAAGAAGGGCCAGAGGACAGGTGTATATTCACCTGTAGCTTTGTGCCCACACTCCCAAATTGTTGTATTTGAAATGTTCTAACTGTTGCTCTTTGAGTTTTGTTTGCACCGTTGCATTCATTGAAGGTTTGTGTATAGTAGGGTATTTTGTAGGTTGCATGTGGAAATACATTTAAATAACCAAAGATACTACTTTTTTATTGGTTTAATTAAAACTTTGGGGGTTTTTTGTTGTTGTTGTTTCATAATAAAAACCATTCACAGTACATCCATTATGAGTCATGACTGCAGTTAACAAAGAAAATCCTTTAAATAAAAATGAAATAATGAATGGGTTTTGCTAAAGCACATAGGGAACACTAACTTCAACCACCCAAACACAATACCCCATGCTCGCAATGTCTCTATCCCAGTACAAACCTCCCAGACGAACATGTTTAACCACGAGACTTAAAATATGAACAACAGGCATCTCTTTCAAAATTCCCCCAGATGTTTGTGTTCTCTATGGGATGTCTTGTGGGATGCTCAAGCCTCCGAGCAAGTCTCTATGCTTCAGCCTCCCATCCATCCACAAAGCTTTCTCCCTTGGTATCACAAACACTTTGCAAAACATAACACATAGTTATAATGGTTGAAATATTTATGCTGCTTCTAAGCTATTCCATAAACGGTGCTGGCTGCCTTTCAAACAGCCAAATGCACATTCGACTACCATCCTGCAATGACTCTGGTGATTGTTAAAATGTTAATGTGTGGCTTTGCTAGCCCAGGCATCAGGGAATAAGCCAGGTCTCCCAGAAATAACCAGACCAACCTCCACAGCAACAATGTCCACAGCAGTCCTGGGAGTGAACAGTCCTTTCTCTAAAACTACTCTACCCTAGTGCTGAGGGGTGATGGGAAGCAAAAGAGAAAATATAGCATCCAACTCTTACTGATTCCCTTAATTACCAAAGAACAGTGGTTCACACATGAAGACAGAGCAACCCAAGGAGCTCACTTTTGTACAGTCTTTAGTCCATTACTCTGAATACTACATGAGTTCTTAACTGTGGGAACCTGACAGTAAAATGTTGCCAAACATTATGGTAGAAAAATAATGAGAATGGAGAATTACACAGCTTTCTAGTCTCTGCATGAGCAGTTTTCAGGGTCATCAACAGATACCAGAGTAATTTCTCTAAAGTGGTGCAGTATTTTTCCTGGTCTGAGCTTGTTTAAATTGTGGCTCTATTTATTTATTTTATTATTAAGAAGGCATAAGTCTTGAGTCCAGCTTTCCCTGCTGACTCTCTTTCCCCCACTTTCAACCTGCATCCTTCCTGGCACCAGAATATGCCAGCATGCTGGGGAATCGCCAAAGTATTTTATTGATCTCTGGAACATTTATTCTCTAGCAGTGAGGATGGCATACACTGCAAGACTGCATCTCAAAGCGTACATTTGGAGATGAACAATTGATCCCCTCCCTGTGAATGACAAAGCACAGTGTCCCCACTCAGCAACAAACACATTATTCACTTGGTAGAGGATCCAAGTTGGAGTTTTGAGTTGTTTGGCATTCCATTCTAAGGCTGGCAAGAGTTGGGAGCATCAGAGGTTGGCAGGACATAGCTGAGTCAGTGGTTCATGAAGTCTAAGATGCCTATCCATTTAGTGTGGCCCTGATCTAAAGAGCTCATTGAAGTCAATAGGAGTTGTTTCTATTTACTTCAATGGGCTTTGGAACAGGCCCCATCTAAGCACCATCCAAAAATTAAAGATAGCACTGACTGCCCTAAATACCAGTGTTCTCTCAGCCCCTGTTGTGTATCTCTGGATTTTTAATTTCTATTTCCTCCCTTCCAGTCTCCCCATTTGTGGGTTGGGCATATTCCATTATTGGAGAAAGACCTCAGAGGTGGGTCCTGTACTATAGCTGAAAATGGTCAGGGTTGGATTCTGTTGGGTCTCTTCTGGTAAGGTGTTCCATATCTCTGCATATGTTAGCATTTCATTGGTCTCTCTGGTTTTGTTTTTAAAAGCACCTCAGCCAGTCTCTTAAGTTCTTATATTGCTTTGGCTACTTTTGTGCGTAGTAGGTGACATTATGTAGATTTAAGACTTTAATTCTGAATACTTTGCCTTTGAACAGCAGTCTGCAGTCACAGGATGGTGCTGCCTTTCTGTGTGACAGTCGGTAGAATATATCCCAGAGAAGACATACACTGTCTCATGGGGACTTTACTTTTGTTGTTCCTTGTTTTGTTGTTGTTCACTACAATGCTGCCAGCCCAAAGATTCTGTAAAAATCATGAGCTAAACCCTTTCTTTAGACACTGAAACACCTTTGCCAGAGGACGTTGTGAAGGGCAAGCCTACAACAGGGTTCAAAAAAGAACTAGATAAATGCATGAAGGATAGGTCCATCAATGTCTATTAGCCAGGATGGGCAGGGATGGTGTCCCTAGTCTCTGTTTGCCAGAAGCTGGGAATGAGTGACAGGGAAAGGATCATTTGATGATTACCTGTTCTGTTCATTCCCTCTGAGTCACCTGGCATTGGCCACTGTTGGAAGATAAGATACTGGGTTAGGTGGACCTTTGGTTTGACCCAGTATGGCCATTCTTATGTTCTTATGAATAGTAATAAAGCTGCTCCTCTGCAACTAACTCTCCCTTCAAGAGTGACCACAGAATAGATGTCCTTTTGCTGCCTATGCAGGAATCCCATGAAGGAAGCAAATAGAATCTGAATCTGCCTCTCTTAAATAGTCATCCATTAACTGGAACAGGTTGTAAATACTTGGGACTCTCCCAGCCACCTCAGGACTGCCGGCAACCATATGAGCTACAAATCTGCTTGGGTGTGGATAGAAATGGGAAGTCACAAAATCTGGGGATCATTTTGAAAAATGAAGTGGGGGGGGATCTAAATCAGACAGGCCATTCTGTCCTTCCTTAATCCTCCCTGAGCTGGTCCCAATAATTCACTCTGCAAACATAACTGTACTAATCAATTGATATCTGCCAAGCAAACGTGGACTGTGGTTTGATCTATAGATTCCAACATGAAACCCCAGGAGGACTGTTTTTGACTGTTAATACCCTGAAACCTCCAGATTAAGTTGACCCTTTGGTTCTGTGTGAATTAACTTTCCCCAGTTCACTTTTTTTTTAATTTCACTGTTCCTGCATGCATGAAATTGATCAGATTTATTGTAGTGCGGATCAGATGTATTGCTCACTGTAATTTCACTAGATTGCTGAATGCGATACTTGAAATTCACACTGTCATTACTGTGGTGTGTGAGTTTTCTCAACAGCTGTTTTCAGCTGTTTGTTCGTTTGTTTATTTGTTTTAAAAGAATTGTGCCTGAAAGGATAGGATGAAAACATAATACCCTAAATGTTGATTTTCTGTTTCAACTGCACATGTTTTTAGGGAAAGTCTCTCTAAAGAAAACTAAATGTCTAAAACTAGAAGCCCAAGGACAGACTTTTACAGGTATTTTTGGTTTCTCTAAGTTTACTGTAGTATGGCACCGTGTAACATAACAATGCATAACTAAAATGCATGGTTTGTTTTAAAGTTGTCTCGCTACTTCAAGGACATGGTTAACAGGGAGTCACTTAGGATAGGTCTACACTGCAATAAAAGATGGTGACACCGAGTCTCAGAGCTGAGGTCAAATGGCTCGGGCTTTGAGACCCTCCCACCTCCTGGGGTCTCAGCACAAGCCCAACAAGCCCGAGTTAATTGACAAGAGCTCTGAGACTCAGTGTTGTGGGTTTTTTATTGCAATGTAGACATACACTCAGGGCTTCTGCTCAGGGACTAATAGACTCATAGACTTTAAGGTCAGAAGGGACCATTATGATCATCTAGTCTGACCTCCTGCACAATGCAGGCCACAGAATCTCACCCACCCACTCCTGCAATAATCCTCTCTCCTATGTCTCAGCTACTGAAGTCCTCAAATCATGGTTTAAAGACTTCAAGATGCAGAGAATCCTCCAGTAAGTGACCTGTGCCCCATGCTGCAGAGGAAGGCGAAAAACCTCCAGGGCCTCTGCCGATCTACTCTGGAGGAAAATTCCTTTCCGACCCCAGAAATGGCGATCAGATGAACCCTGAGCATGTGGGCAAGACTCACCAGCCAGACACCCAGGAAAAAGTTCTCTGTAGTAACTTCTAACATCCCATCATTGACCATTGGTCCTGTTTACCACTGATGGCAATTAATTGACCTTTGACTAAGATCATGTTATCCCATCAAACCATCCCCTCCATAAACTTATCTAGCTTAATCTTGAAGCCAGATAGGTCTTTTGCCCCCACTGCTTCCCTTGGAAGGCTGTTCCAGAACTTCAGTCCTCCGATGGTTAGAAACCTTCGTCTAATTTCAAGTCTAAACTTCCTGATGGCCAGTTTATATCCATTTGTTCTTGTGTCCACATTGGTACTGTGCTGAAATAATTTCTCTCCCTCCCTGGTATTTATTCCTCTGATATATTTAAAGAGAGCAATCATATCTCCCCTCAGCCTTCTTTCGGTTAAGGTAAACAAACCAAGCTCCTTGAGTCTCCTTTCATATGACAGGTTTTCCATTCCTTGGATCATCCTAGTGGCCCTTCTTTGTACCTGTTCCAGTTTGAATTCATCCTTCTTAAACATGGGAGACCAGAACTGTACACAGTATTCCAAATGAGGTCTCACCAATGCCTTGTATAACGGTACTAACACCTCCTTATCTCTACTACAAATACCTCGCCTAATGCATCCCAAGACCGCATTAGCTTTTTTCATGGCCACATCACATTGGGGACTCAGTCATCCTGTGATCAACCAGGACTCCGAGGTCCTTCTCCTCTTCCGTTACTTCCAACTGATGCGTTCCCAGCTTATAACTAAAATTCTTGTTATTAATCCCTAAATGCATAACCTTACACTGCTCACTATTAAATTTCATCCTATTACTATTACTCCAGTTTACAAGGTCATCCAGATCTTCCTGTAGGATATCCCGATCCTTTTCTGAATTGGCAATACCTCCCAACTTTGTGTCATCTGCAAACTTTATTAGCACACTCCCACTTTGGGTTCCGAGGTCAGTAATAAAAAGTTTAAATAAAATTGGTCCCAAAACTGAACCTTGAGGAACTCCACTAGTAACCTCCCTCCAACCTGACAGTTCACCTTTCAATATGACACCTTTCAGTAGTCTCCCCTTTAACCAGTTCCTTCTCCACCTCTCAATTTTCATATTGATCCCCATCTTTTCCAATTTAACCAACAATTCCTCATGTGGTACTGTATCAAATGCCTTACTGAAATCGAGGTAGATTAGATCCACTGCGTTTCCTTTATCTAAAAAATCTGTTACTTTCTCTAAGAAGGAGATCAAGTTGGTTTGGCACGATCTACCTTTTGTAAAACCATGTTGTAATTTGTCTCAATTGCCATTGACCTCAATGTCCTTAACTACTTTCTCCTTCAAAAATTTTTACAAGACCTTGCATACTACAGATGTCAAACTAGCAGGCCTGTAGTTACCCAGGTCACTTTTTTTCCCTTTCTTAAAAATAGGAACTATATTAGCTATTCTCCAGTCAAATGTTACAACCCCTGAGTTTAGAGATTCATTACAAATTTTTGCTTATGGGCTTGCAATTTCATGTGCCAGTTCCTTTAATATTCTTGGATGAAGATTATCTGGGCTGCCCGATTTACTCCCATTAAGCTGTTCGAGTTTGGCTTCTACCTCAGATATCGTAATATCTACCCCCACATCCTTATTCCCATTTGTCATGCTGCCACTATCCCTAAGCTCCACATTAGCCTCGTTTAAGACTGAGGCAAAGTATTTGTTTAGATATTGGGCCATGCCTAGATTATTCTTAACCTCCACTCCATCCTCAGTGTTTAGCGGTCCGACTTCTTCTTTCTTTGTTTTCTTCCTATTTATATGGCTATAAAACCTTTTACTATTGGTTTTAATTCCCTTTGCAAGGTCCAATTCTAGATGACTTTTAGCCTGTCTCACTTTATCCCTACATGCTCTGACCTCAATAAGGTAGGTTTCTTTGCTGATCCCTCCCATCTTCCACTCCTTGTATGCTTTCTGTTTTTTCTTAATCACCTCTCTGAGATGTTTACTCATCCAGCTTGGTCTAAAACTCCTGCCTATGAATTGTTTCCCCTTTCTTGGGATACAGGCTTCTGATAGCTTCTGCAACATTAACTTGAAATAATCCCAGGCCTCCTCTGCCTTTAGATCCATAAATTTGTTAGTCCAATCCACTTCCCTAACTAATTTCCTTAATTTATTAAAGTTAGCCCTTTTGAAATCAAAAGTTTCAGATTTATTTTTGTTTATCCTTCCATTTAGTTTGAACTGAATTAGCTCATGATCACTTGAGCCAAGGTTGTCCCCTACAACCATTTCTTCAATGAGGTCCTCACTACTCACCAAAACCAAATCTAAAATGGCATCCCCCCTTGTTGGTTCAGCAACTACCTGATGAAGGAATTCATCAGCTATCACATCTAGGAAAATCTGAGCCCTATTATTATTACTAGCACTTGATCTCCAATCTATATCTGGGAAGTTGAAGTCTCCCATGATCACACAGTTCCCATTAGTATTTACTTCCTTAAAAACATTAAAGAGGTCTCTATCCATATCCAAATTAGATCCCGGTGGTCTATAGAACACCCCAAGCACTATCCCAGGGGAGGCTCTAGTAGTTTTCTTCCCCAAGGTGATTTTTGCCCAGACAGACTCTGTCTTATCCATTCCATCACTTTTTATTTCTTTACAGTCTACCTCATCATTAATATACAATGCTACTCCACCACCTTTACCTTTATTTCTGTCTTTTCTAAACAGCACATACCCTTCAATACCTGTACTCCAGTCATGACTACTATTCCACCATGTTTCAGTTATTCCTATGATATCTGGTTTCACTTCCTGGACCAGTAGCTCTAATTCCTCCATTTTGTTACCTAGGCTCCTCGCATTGGTGTACAAACATCTTAATTTTTGCTGTTTGGCCTCACTCACATTCTTTACCCAATTTGGTATGGACATTGTACTGCCAGTATGACCTATTAGACTAGTATCCACTCTGCCCTTCCTCCTTATGTCCATTCTCCTACCCCCAGCTATATCCTCTCTTACTTCATTTTCTTCCCTCTCAATGTTAAAATCCGGCGTGGAGATTACCTGGACATCTCCCAACCGTCTCCCCCAAATTCCTAGTTTAAAGCTCTCTTGATCAGTTGTGCCAGCCTCCATCCTAGAAGTCTATTTCCTTCCCTACTCAAGTGAAGTCCATCCCGAGAGAACAGTCCTCTGTCCATGAATGCCTCCCAGTGGCCATACATTTCAAAGCCCTCCTTATAGCACCACTCCCTGAGCCATCTGTTGATCATTATACTCCTGTCACACCTTAGTTGCCCTTCTCTAGGAACACTCAGGCTGTGTCTACACAGGGTGTCTAACCTGAAGCTGTCAGGTAACTCACAGTATGCAAGTCACATCAGTAGCATGCACACGGAATACCTGTTCTGTTTTCAGTTTGCATTGTGTAAACACACGGACACAGTTTGCTAATAAACTAAGGGTGTAGCGTACTCCTGGGGTATTCCATGGTTCTTTGCTTTGCCTCTGAGCAGCAAGCTTCCTGGGATTGTTTTTGCAGTGATTTGTGGTTTAATTTTTTTTTTTTAAATTCCTATGATTCTGTACTCTGTCTCATGCCTTCTTTCTGAGATGTCTCTCACCATTTTCGAATTGCTGTCAGACAGCATGGACCCGACACTGCTCCATGCCACTATGGTGACAGCTGCTTAGTCTGTACTATGACACTGCAGTGCTGAATTTGTCTGGCTCTGACTTTGCCTGTTGTGCCACTGCGCAGATGATGTAGGAGCAGGAGAATATTCTATTGCAGCAGCAGCTCCTCTGGCAGAAGGAGGATACTCTGAATGGGTGGCAGCAGGACAAGGTGGAAGAGCAGGAGGATGCTGAACTGTTGGAGGAAGAGGACTAGTTTCTGGATCACCTACACAGCATTCAGCACCATTTCTGGGCCCGGAAAACTGGCATGGTTTGGTGGGAGAGGTTCAACCCAGCTCTGCGGAATGATGAGTGATGGTGAGAACTTCAGGATGTTGAGGGTTACCGGTTGTGAGATCTGTGCAGAATGGGCCCCAGCGCTTCAGCAACTGTGTCCCAACATGTGCTGCCCTGTACCTCTGGAGAAACGGGTCGTTATTGCCATCGGGAAGCTGGCCATCCCAGAATATTACTGGTCTGTAGCCAACCAATTTGATTATCTGTTGGGTGGTCTGGGAGGGTCCATGCCAGGATCTTTTGGAGCTCCGTACTATTTAAATTAAGGAGAGGGAGCTAGGTATTTGTGGGTTTCTTTTATTTTATTTTTTGCACAGCAGTAGAAATAAACTGTAAAGAGATACTATTTCCACAGAATCTCCCTGCTAGCCCATCTTGCTTTTATATTTTACAAGATGAAAATATTTAGAGGAGTTGACATCTTGAAAGGAAACTGAAACAATTCCACAGAATGAGACATTTTGCTCCAGTATCCTCTGTACTGTTCCCCAAATCTCCCCCCCCCCCCATCCTGTCACATTTACAAAATACAGGAATTAAAAGATCTTTGAACATCTTCAAGGAAACATAAAAATACAAAATTAACATTTACTGTACTGTAATATATCCCCATCTTCTAGGTATAAAATGGAGACATCAAAGGAAACTGAACATCTGAAAGGAAACACAGTTTAGAGACAAGTCTCTTTCTTACACTGTGTAATTTTCCTTAGTGCTGACAGGGTTTATTATTACAGGAGATGCGCACATCTTTAAGTGACAGCTGTACTGATAGTTTTTATGCATTCCACTCTTCACTTTAATTCTATGTTCACTATAAACAATATTAGGTAAAGAACTCCTTTTGCATGAATAAGGTCTTTGGGATTATCTCTATACTGAAATGACTAAAGCCACAGCTTCATATTAGTTGTTTAATTTATTAATTGAATTTGATGTTTTCTGTCCAGTTTCCAGTGGATGGGTATGCACATAATAGAAATATACCACAACTGCACTTTTGTTCCGTGACTGTTATGGGCATGAAGACAGATGTCATCTCACATCTAAAGATGGTCCCTTAAAGGTACAAAATTGGTACAGCCGTGAAAGTAAGCTTGCTCTGCCAGGGACCATGCTGTACTTTTTCTGTGGATGGATATTACAGAAATCACTAGTGTCTAAAGACATTAATCCACCACCTTTCACATGCCCAGCATCACTGTCTCCATCACGCTCACTCAGGCACTCTCTTTTTACTCACAAATTCAAAATGTTTGTCCCAGCACATGTTTATAAAAAAGAGCTTGGTGTCAGAAAGTTTAGTGGTATATTGTATTGCAGTGAGTCACGGGACTAGCTTTTGATCTGTGGAGACCTATAGTATTGTACCATCAAGGGTATCTGAATGAATGTGAAGAGAACAGTGTTAAAATCCAACTATCCCTTAATGCAATTAGAGCCCTCACCACACAGCACCGACTCTCTCCCCTAGAGCTAGTGGCAGGTAGTACGATCTTCCCTAGAACACTCTCGCTTTCCAGTCCCACAACCTCTCTCAAACCACACCTACCAGCAATCCAGCTAGTACGGGAAGAGAAGCCCATTACAATATGTTCAAATCATGTCTTGGGTCATGAGTGCAAAGGAATGTAGTCACCTCATCAAAATCTGAAAGACACTATGCCCAGTAGAACACATCTAGTAGTTTTATTTGCAGTTAGGCCATGTGTTCTTGGCACAGATCGACAGAGACTCTTTGGTCTTAGAATACACCTAAAAAAATAAAACAGTTTGCATTTGGGCATCCCATACACACAAAAATCATAACTACATGACTGGTGTGGAGAAAGTAAATAAGGAAGTGTTATTTACTCCTTCTCATAACACAAGAACTAGGGGTCACCAAATGAAATTAATATGCAGCAGGTTTAAAACAAACAAAAGGAAGTATTTCTTCGCACAACACACAGTCAACCCATGGAACTCTTTGCCAGAGGATGTTCTGAAGGCCAAGACTATAACAGGGTTCAAAAAGAACTAAATAAATTCATGGATAGGTCCATTAATGACAGGAATGGTGTCCCTTGCTCTGTTTGCCGGAAGCTGGGAATGAGCAATGGGGAAAAGGATCACTTGATGATTACCTGTTCTGTTCATTCTCATTCCTTCTGGGGCACCTGGCATTGGCCACTGTTGGAGTACAGGATACTGGGCTAGATGGACCTTTGGTCTGTCCCAGTATGGCTGTTGTTATGTACATAATTTAACATGAATGATGTTCTTAAGCACAGCCCAAGGCTGAAACCAGGGGAGTATTGTGTGAGTTTAGATGTACTGGCAGGGCTGTGTGCAGAAGCTTACCTAGCACCTACTTCCACTAGACTTGGCTCAAATCAGTGCTTTTGGAGCATCTGAATCACTCACAGAATGTACAAAAAAGAGAAAAGTTAGATAGCTACATTTTTTCCACATCAATATAAATTGTGTGTTTGTGGGAGGTTATCTTGTGTTTTTCCCCGAACTGAGAAGACAAAGGATGTCCTTTTTATATGATGGAGCATCATTTGTATTTATTTCTCATACTAGTGTTAGAACCCATCTGGAATCTATATTTCTGTTTATATCTACATGAACTGCTGCCTCATCCTAGGAATTTTAATCACCCAACATTTACTATGAACCTTTACAACAGCAAATTGCTGCCCGTTAAAAATAAGTATTAATTATCAAAACCTTTAGACAGGCCTTTAGCAGAGAAAAGGCAACTCAGAGGGAAAATACGAAGATTGTTTCAGTGAAATGCACATATGACAAAAAGGTTGAATCTCACTAATGTAACTGTTCACATTCTGCAGGGCTAGCTAGAGCAAGGCTGTGCTTGTGTTTTAGTTATAGTTTCATGAGACAAATCTATAAAATTAATTTTAAAAAAATCACAGAAATTTGCAGCAGTCCATCTTTTGGAACTAGATCTTGCTGGACATACTGAATGTCAGAGGTGGGGTGGAACTGAACACGCATCATCGCATGTGACATATTTTGTGACATTTGGCATCAGAGTCTTAAGTGTTGCTAGTGACACTCGAGTGTCTAGGCACTGGTCATGCAAGCATCTGACTTATGAAAATACTGCCACATAGGCACTGCTGCTGTTTGAAATTTTGCTCTCTCTTCTCACTGCTAAAGATCTAGTGCTGACTGAACCATTGAGCCTTCTGCCCTCCCAGCTGCATTAGGAGGAAGTGTTCAGTCTTCTACCATTGGCAAAACAAATGAATGAAAGCCTGAAACTGTGCAACTATGTGAGTAAAGAGATCACAAGCACAACTTTGAATCACCTTGGAGAAAGCACTAATGCCAGAAACATTGAGAAGAAAAAGAGTGCTTAACTCATCCAACCCCCATTGCAGTCAATAGGCTCTGGATCAGACCTAGGACAATATTCCTCGGTAGGCAAAATCTATGCAATAGTAGTCAGACCTATCAAAAAGAGGGCTGATGTTAGAACATATCATAATTATAAATCTGTTACTATTCTAATGCAGCTCTACCCCATTTTTCTCAGCTACATAAGAACATTTCAGCATCCTCAGAAAGACATTGAAGATATTCGTCTCCCAAAGACTATGCTGTAAGAAGAACACAGCAAGGTAGCTAACGGCACATTCAACTGCTTCCTTTGCTCTTTTGTCATTGAGGAACTACATTAGTATAAATCCAGAGTCTCTGCTGCACCTGCTTCCTCTTTCAAATCTCTTTGCTAAAGAATCAAAAGCTCATAAACAAAGCACCTCCTCATGCATTAAAAAGATGCTATACCAATTATGCTTGGTTCCCTCTAAAAGCTTAGTAGTCCGTAAGTCACAACTGGACTGTACCGTAAGGAATTCTGCTTTCCTAATTTTTTTTCTAAAGCTCAAAAGAAGAAAGTATATTCATGACTTAATGAAAGTTTATTGCTGAGACACACAAGTTTTAAATGCCTACACAACCCATTTCGGTCCACAGGTACTAGAGAATTGCTTTAATTTGCTATGTAAAGATTTTCAGATAGTCGGTCAGACCCTCAGCGAGTGTAAACCAATATAGTTTCACTGAAGTCAATGGAGCTACACCAAATTCCACCATCTGAGGATCTGGCTCAATGTGTTACAAGCATTTACGTCATTAAAAAAATCTGATTTAAAAGAATGATTAGACTTATGCCTGATGTTTTAGTTAACTGAATCTTCTAAAATGTTTGCACCTTGATGTGTCCCATATGCCCTGTAGGTCCCTTGGCATGCTGCTGGCAAGGAGATGTTTACACTTTCTGTCATACTGGTGCATTTTGTTAAAATCTTTGACACATGATGTGAAAATAATAGGAATAGACGTTTGGCAACTGGGAATGAGAAACAGAAACAAAGTGGATTTCCTAACCTTTACACAAGCTCAAATTCCATGTATACACCACTTTCGTCCATTGTGAATTCACCTGCCATTTCCCAGAAGCTGACAATGGGCGACAGGGGATGGATCACTTGATGATTACCTGTGCTGTTCATTCTCTCTGAAGCACCTGGCATTGGCCACTGTTGGAAGACAGGATACTGGGCTAGATGGACCATTGGTCTGACCCAGTATGGCCATTCTTGTGTTCTTATGTGCTATGCCCACTTACTGCCACGCATTAATAGACCTTCGGGCACAGATGCACCTCAAATCAGTGTGCGCTTAGTCTGTTTCAGAGGATAGGATTGGGACCTAAATCTATTTGTAATAAAGCCTTATATAGCAAGTGCACAATACATTATGGGCTCTGTCCCTTTGATCCATTCCTGGCAATCAAACATTTTGAGTTGCTTATGTATATATACGATGGACCAGAACTCAGCTGGTAGCTGCATAAAATGCAACAGAGCTAAACTAGTTAACACAATCTGAAGATCTGGCCCATGATGCATATTTGGCCATGTATTTGGATGCTGGGTAAGAGACTTCAAGAATCCTTACATATTTATATCCCTTATTGAGCTGTTATTTTCAGTTCAGGATTATTTTTTTATTTGCAAATAATAGCGGGTAATGGGCACTTTCTTTGCAGCAAATCACCATAACTAAAGAATGCTAAACACAGGTGCAAGTTATTTTGTCATCCCAGTATGTGGTAGGACAAAATCTGAAAGTCTGAGATCTGACATGAACTTACGCTCTATTGTTTTACACCTTATTATAAAATTAGACATGAAAATTACATTTAGAAACAGTAGTCCCAAATTCCTCACTGCCTTGAACCTTGCATAGCCATCTACACCTGTTTAAAATGCTACCAACTCACAATGATAGCATCTTATATCCACTTCACAGGTGCACAGTGACTACCAAAAAAAAGATGCAGGGGGAATCAAGCCCAGTGGACCTAATAAGCAGTTCAGATACTAGGATGCTACTTGAAGACTTCTGAGCAGATTGAGTTGATGATGCATATTCAAATCAATGCATCTTCACAACACCAACACTCGGATTCCATGTCATTTTGAGCATCATAATGATCTTAGTTTATTGAGGTTGATTATGGATTTGATGTAGCTGGGAACCAAGGTACAGTAGTGTTTGATCAGAAAATTATAACAGGGCCTCAAATGGTAATGGAATGCACCTTCACCTCTTAAAGTTAACTGTGGCATTAAAATAAAGGAATGGCAAAACTTCAAATGTCAAGCAGAATCAGGATGACTACAAATATTACCTGCTTTAATAGGAAACAGATCTTGGAGATCAGACCACTACAAGGTCTGATTTATTTTAAAAAAAGCTGTAGGCCACCCTGCAGCTCTAACAAATGTTTTAGATCTCAATCCAAGCTTCTTTCCCCCCCCCCCCCCATGTCCCTTGCTGTAAGTTGGAAATTTCACCAACTTTTTAAGCAAGAAAACAGCTTCTCTCCTTTTGTACTTGTAGGTTGTAGACCTAAAAATTAACCTTCAAATGTTGTTTTAAGGTTGTTTCATGCTAAGTAAGAGAGCCAAGCTGTGAATGATCTCTTTGATCTTTCTGCCAAGTGGGAATGATGCTTGTAAATAAAAGAATATATGTATTATATAAGGGAGGGAAAAAAACAAGTCCATTGTTTTCAGTTGATGACTCCAGGCAGCAGCAGGAGCATTGTGACTATATTGCAGAAGAGGCAGACCACATTTGAGGGGAGGAAAGAGGGAGAGAAAAGCCTGTGAATAAAAACATACAGATTATACTCCTAACTTTTTTTCACCCCTTTTTTGAAGTCAGCAAGACTTTGTACTTGCCCACACAAACAAGCCACCAAAATATTTGTTCTGGATAGACTCAGCTGTTTTTCAAAGATAAGAAGGATTTGTTTTCTCTAAGTAGGTAAAAATTGTTCTGCTTTTAGAAGACAGCTGTCTCCTTGCTCCTTTGCTTCTTGCTTGCCTTGCAATTGTAGAAACAAATGCTTGTCTTTGTAAAAAATTGACTGTGTGGTGAGGTATGGGGGAGAAGGAGTGTGTTTGAAGCTGTGCACACACTTCTAACAGAACACACACCCCAGCTAAGGACTACTTTTAAACACTAAAGTATTCTAGCAAGCATTTAAAAGAATGATCTCATTCTATGCAAGCCCGAGAGACCAGCTATAACGAATTAAGAGTGCTGAAAATCTCCATTACCCTCTCTTTCCATGCCGACTGAGCCCTACAGTCTTTCACCTGGATAAGTCAATACAAAATAGATTACTTTAAAGTTGCATTTGATTTGTTATTTTGTAACAAGTACAACACCTAAATCTTACAATACAGTACATGTAAAATAATGCTGCTTTCAAAAATGTGATATGTAAAGCCAGGAAAGTCCCCACAGCCAGAATAAAAAAAGACTGTCAATGCAATGTGCTATGAAGAGCTCCCGGGGGTTACTTGTTAAACTTCTGCTATCAGACTGATGGGGAGCTTTATTTTTATGCCTCTAATGGCACTGGTCTTCTCTCTGGTAACTGCTGAAACAGCTCAGGCTAAGATGAATCATCCTTGTGATGGGGATGTGAGGATCATACAAATACTTCTGCAGAGCAGTGTTTTCTACTGTCAGAAGAAAGCACACTGGGGAAGTACTTTGGAGCCATTGGATGCAGAGAGGAGACCTCCACACCTTCTAAAAGGTTTTTCCATCATGACCCTTTTGTAAACACAAGTTCATCGCTGTGTTATGTTCCCTGCGTGAAATTTTGGCCCCACTGAAGTAAATGACAAAACTCCATTGGCTTCAATTGGGTCAAGATTTCATCCAATATGTTATTCAGAACATAGCATAACATTTCTAGCAAAGGACACCTTCCTTGGTTACGATAATGACCAAACATCCGCAAAGACATTTATTTTCTTCAGTGGGCATCACATTGTACCTTGCAACAGACATCTTATCTCTCTGCCATGGAGAGGAGTCCACTGCCTTATTTTCTCTCCCCTGAACTGCTAGGGTGATTTGGGGTGTTTGTGATTTAATACTTTAGCCAAATTGGGAATCCACCCCTCATGTAGCAAAGAAATTTCCACGCATCTAAATGAAACAAAATCCAAATAATCGCCTCTTTTTTTATTATTTAAACATACTGGGTCACAGCTCTCCTTTGGTATTTGTTTTCTTGTCCCCCCTCAAAGGGTGTTACAGCATTTCACCTCGTCTCTCCCTGTGGGCTACATTTCCTCTTTAAACTCATCCCCTTAGTTGCAGGGGTTTCCACACTTACTCTAGGTAGTACCAAAAGAAAGCTCAGGCCCTACCTCAGCTTGAGCCCAGGGACCCTAACCATGCAGTTGCCATTCACTCTGCACAAAATTCCTCCTGCATTTTTCCCCAGGCCACTACCTGCTTTGGATTGCTTACCAGCCTCCTTTCAGACAACAAATCTCAGATTCCTTCCTGAGGTTCCTCCAGGCTTCAGAGTCCAGGCCCCTTCCCCAGCCTCTGGCCACTATCCCATTCTAGGCTCCTTTCAGACTCCTTATCTAGACTACCACGGAGAAACTTAAGAGTTCCTTATGTTTAGTGTGACAAAGCTATATATAGGCCTATCGTGTTTACCAACAGTCCATGTCTGAGGCTGCTATCACATTATCCTTCTGGAGAACAAGTCCCAGAATACCTGTCCTTAATGGGCCAAAACTTGTAACAGAAATGGGCTGGACCCAGGCCTGGCCTTCAACGTACAACCCAGTGAATAGATTCCTTGGATTCTCAGCCCTTAAAGCCAGGCACTCACATTTAAAAATTGTAGCCAAGCTGACTTGCCCGTTTTTTTGAAATGCTGATTCACTTAATGGTGATGATGTATTGTGACTCAGCGACAGAGACGATGCTGGAACCAGAGCCGGCTCTAGGCATAAGCAGACTAAGCAATTGCTTAGGGCCATGAGCACGTCAAGGTTTTTTATTATGTTTGGGGGGGTGGGGATATTCCTGCTTAGGGTCATCAATGGGCTAGCACCGCCTCAGTCTGAAACCACCGTACCTCTGCAGTAACCACAACAGAACACTGTGGGTGTAGTCCTCTGACCCATTATGTACATGATCAACTTTACGGAAATGCCTAGTCCTGTTGATCTCAAGTCGACTACTGCCATAACCAGGGTTACTTACACTGTTGAATATCTTTATTACAGTTGAGCCTAGAACTCCAGTCAGGAATCAGGTCTTCATTATGCTAGTTATTGTATGCACCTATTAGAAAAAGAGCTTAGAGTGTAAGTAGACATGTAGACGTACATGTCTATGACAGGGCCCTATCTCAGTTAAACCCCAGCCAAGGCTCCAGCATTAACCTCAACCTTGTTCTCCTCAAACACTCCTTAAACACATGGACTGGCGACCCCTTCAAATATGTGTCCTCCATCCACATTCAGGAAACAGTAGTGTTTTAAACTCTCGCTAATCCTAGTTTTGCACTTTAATTTGTACAAGGTGGTGATCAGAACAGTAGAAGAAGCAGAGTAGTGTTGGGGTGCATGGCTGGTATTGATTCTGGTAATTATTTACTTGAAGTCTCCATTAACTCCTACTGACCTAATATGCAATGGAACACTTAGAGTGTTAGAGATGTATATTGCATCTACATTAAAGGTCAAATGAATTATATTGGCTGCAATGAAAGTGAATTTCAAATTAGTTCTGATCCTTTGAACTGCAGTTTTCTGGCAGTCAGGGGTGATACCATGGGCACATGAAAGAAACGTATGAGCCTTTGGATTATTTATTTTTTAACATGCTGATTGACTTGATGGCAATGATTCACTTTAGCCCTTTTATTTATTTAGCTGGTTACCCTTCAGTATTTCTTACATTATAAAAACTCTTCTCAAGCTGGTGTATAACTTGCTCATTTCCTCTCCTTACCATTTAATCTAATGCAAATCAATGCATTTTGAAACAAAATTATCTTTGTTGTTGTTGTTTTCAGATAAGATTCCTCTCCTGACTGACTGGATCAGAGACACCCTTTATGCTCCATGAGCTTTAAACCTTTGATTTCCGGGGGCTTTTCTACAGATCATTGAGCAAAACAGTGGAGACAGGATGGCTTAAAAGCAACTGGAGAGGAGATATTCAGCCACACAGCACTATGCCAGCAGACATATGTCTCATTCATGGCTGTGCCACTGGCTCGCTGGGTGTCTTCGAGTAAGGCCCCAACTATAATACCACGGCTGGGGGACCTGGCTACAACACTTAAAAGCAATAGGGTGAAGTCTACCTAACCATGACCCCAAAGCCAAGTTAAAACCTCCAAGTCAGTTAGGCCCTGATTTTCAGAGCTGCTGAGCACCTGTGGCAGCTCCCATTGGCTGAAACTGGAGATTTGGGTGCAGTTTTCCCCATCTATAAAATGGGGATTATACCACCTCTCTCAGAGAGGGCTTGTCAGTAGCGTAGCCAGGGGGGGAGCAGGGGGAGCGGCTGCTCCCCCACTGAGCAGAAGCGGCGCCTTTTTTATGCTCCGATGCCTTTTGCTCCCGCGCTGCAGCTGGAGCGGAGCTTTTTTTTTTTGCTCCCGGCGCCTTTTTTTGCTCTCGACGCCTTTTTTTAGCTCCGCTCCCCCTGTGCTCTAAACCTGCTACGCCACTGGGGCTTGTGAGTCTTACTGAAACTGTTACTTGTAATGTTTTTTGGGATCCTTGGAGGAAAGGCATTAACTGCAAAGTTTTGTATTTTTCACCATGAGAGTAAAATTCACACCAGTGCACAGGGCTCACAAAGTCTCTCTGTACCATTGCTGTTTAGTCCCTTAATTTAGGGCTTTAAGTGGTGTTGAGTGGCTTGCTTGGACTCTCTGCACTGGAGTGAATTCAACCCTCTGTAGGTCCACATCCTTAAATAAAGTGGTATATGTACAAATTAATGGCCTAATCCTGCACCCCTGAAGAGGAATAAGGACTGGGACATTAAGGGATAGCTCAGTGGTTTGAGCATTGGCCTGCTAAACCCAGGGTTGTGAGTTCAATCCTTGAGGGGGCCGTTTAGGGATCTGGGGCAAAAATTGGGGATTGGTCCTGCTTTGAGCAGGGGGTTGGACTAGATGACCTTCTAAGGTCCCTTCCAACTCTGAGATTCTATGATTAGGAGATAGTTTGAAGATTAACATAACTGAAGGGACTATAAATCTGGCCCCATGTATCCCTGTGTGATTTCTGGGGCAACTGATTTCAAAGAGGAGCCTCACTGTCTCAACTAGGGTGACCAGACAGCAAGTGTGAAAAATTGGGACAGGGGGTGGAGGGGGTAATAGGAGCCTATATAAGAAAAAGACCCCAAAATCGGGACTGTCCCTATAAAATCGGGACATCTGGTCACCCTAGTCTCAACCCATTTTGATACATAAACGCTTGATAACCTTTGTCCACAGAGGTGGATTTAAAATCCATTCCTTTGAGTACACCAAATGAAAAACTACTTGTGAGTGCAAATGCATGTTTTAGCTAATGGTCTTCCAGACATATCTGGAGGCTAGCTGAAAATTTGGGGATCAATTGTTCTTTTACATTAGTTTTGTATATAACTATGTAATATACATAGTTATATACAAGGATATACCATTGAAGTCCATCCTTGGCCTTTATGCATGAGAGCTGGGTCTATCCTTTTTGGAGATAAAATGATACACTGCTGCCAGGATTGCCATATCTTAGGTGCTTTCATTCCTGCCATTCTTTTTCGTTGCCACTTCCCTATTAGGGGTCAGCAAGCATCACAAATACCATGCCACCCATTCACCAGCTGCAAAATCAAAGTCTACAAGACTGTTCAAAAATTCATCTCAATAGTACTAGCAGATACTAACAGCTCCTTTCCCCCCTAAAGCAACAAATGCCACAAACATGTTTTGCAGAAAATGATATGTGCCAAAACCATTCAGCCATTATCATCAGCTTGCCTGCTTAGCGATGCTTTGCCTGGATGTTGTTATAATTACTTTATCCCCTTTAAGAATTACAGGCAAGCTTAAACTTAGTGCCACATAAGAAAGTGGAGTTTTGAGACTAAATGTAAAGAGTTAAAACTGGGTAGTGTACACAAGGCCTGTTGACAAAAGTCAGCTTTTGTCAACAGAACAGTGGAGGTGTACACACTGAAACTCCCCTCCCACTGATGTAACTCCCCTGCTATGCTGACATACTAAAACCACTGAAATGAGATAAATAGGGCTTATATCAGTGTAGTTAGAGTGACGCACTATCTGTGTAGACACCCCCTTACTTACATCGGCTGTTGTCTGTCAGTCTTATCAGTTTCACAGCTCTGCTGGAGTTGTATTGACACCAAAGCCGGCTCCTGGGCTGCTGCCCAGTCTCTGTTCCAAGCTCTGCTGCCACCCAGGCTCCCCGCTTGGGCTGCCGCCCAGGCTCCCCACTCGGAGCCCTGCTGCCCCCTGGGGTCCCAGCTCACACAGCAGCCAACCAGACTGCTGGTGCGGATCTTCCCGCCAGAGGCGAGAAGCCCCAGGAACTTTTCCCCCCTCTCCCAGCTGGGAGCATGGACGCGAGAAGCCCCAGGGGGCAGCTGGGCTCCCGGTGGGGAGCTGTGGGCCCTGGATCTCAGTCCCCCACACTCTACTACTTCATTCCTTGGAAGCACTCCTGGTGAGGACTCACACCAGCAGCAGAAGGAGGGTAGTAATTAATGAGGTGGCTGTAAGTCAACCTAACATAGGTTGACTTATCTTTGTAGTGTGGACATAGCCTTATTGTTAATTGAAGCCTGTAACCTACATAAAAGAGGAAACACCTCATTTGCAAACGAGCATTTGAATTAACCATTATTTTTTGTATCTTTCCTATGGCTCCAGTCCAGCAAAGCACATGCATGCTTGTAAGCACATGTAAGTATGTGAATATGCAGTCACACTGAAACTAAAGTTAAGCATGTGTAACCCTTCTGCCAGGCAGAGTTGACAGCAACAAGGGCCGGGTTCAGTACATAGGGGTTCCCTTTCAACAATACAATGCAAAACCGGCTCGAGCCCCCACCCAGTGACCTGGGAAAATCACACACACATACCCCTGAGCACCTCAAAGAGACAATACTTCCCCTCTCACAAGCACAGAGTCTTGGTGTAGCAAAAATATTTAATAACATGAGGTAAACAACATCAGCATTACATTTGGAAAACACCACAACTAGGATTCATAAACACAAACCATGAACCAGAAAACCCACACCCAAGCAGATTGGGCAGTGTCCTTTCTCTTTGGTTCTGGAGTCCAGCAACCCAAACGTCACCCCTCCCACAGTCTCTGTCCTTGGTCAGTGCAGCCCCAGAGTAGTTCTGGAGTCCAGCAACCCAAACGTCACCCCTCCCACAGTTTCTGTCCCTGGTCAGTGCAGCCCCCGCAGAGTTCAGAAGTTCATCTGCAGAGTTTACCTCCCACCCTGGGTGGAAGTGGGGGGAGGTATGGGGGCACCTTACGTGCTCCACTGCTTGGGTCGACGGACACTTGCCATGCCTCTCAGTGGGGATCTTCTGCAGACTGCACCGCAAGCCACTCCTCCCCACCAGCCGTCCTGCTAGCTGCTCCTCCCCGCCAGCCGTCCTGCTAGCCGCTCCTCTCTGCTAGCCGCTCACCAATAGGTCTTCAGGCCCACCCCCCACTTAACACAGCTCTCAGTGATTTCAGCTCTTAGTGATTTCAGCTGTTGGTAGGGGAGCCTCAGTGCTGGTGCACTCAGAACCACTAGCCCAAAGTAGGTCTAATGGTTAGACCTAGGTATCCGTGATTTCATCTCTGCAGCATATAACAAGACTCCTAATGGAGTCAAAATTAGCTCTGTTATTACACAGTGGAGAGGGGAGGGGTCAAAGTGGTGCTCAGGGCCCTCAGAACGAGCCCGCACTACCAGGTACACATACCCATCCCCAACATCTTTCCTAGCGAGTGCTACTCAGTTGAGGGAGAGTCCCTCAGTCATAAAATGTCAAGTACAGTTCTACTGTCCTTGATTCACATAACCAGGATAACAACACTTTATTACTCCTGCCCCAATAACAAAGAGACTAGGGATCCCACAGCAGCCAAAGTGACCATTTGGGCAATCAGTCCCATCGTGCTAGGCAGGGTGGGTGTGCCCATGCAAACAAGATCAGCCCCTGAAGTCCTTTTCCACAGCTCACCACCATGTCAGGGTAGAGCTCATTCTGACTCTGCTTACGTATGTATTCATTACTTTGTTGGGTTGGGACCTGTGATCTGTTCAAGTAATAGGAAAGCAATGGTTGAAATTCAGTTCTCAGTTACATTCGTATAAATCTGAAGTAAAATGTACATTTCTTGGATCTGATTTTGCAGGCACAAATTTGTGCCTACAATTTTGTGCATCCATTTAACTGCAGATGCAAATGCTAGGAATTTAATGGTCCAATTACCAGATTGTGCACACACAATCAGGTACTTTAGTGGCTAAATCCTATCATGTGCACCCACAACTAAAGTCTGGGTTGAGGCCCATAACAATTTAGTCCCTTTTGAGCACACCTCCAAATTCAACCTCCTTTTGTGCTGTCTTTTATTATAATTAGAAGAGACCTGAGTGACTGGGGGTGTATATAGCTCCCATTAACGGTGATGAGCATTAATGTGTGCATCAAGAGAGAATGGACTCCATTACTGAGGAAGTGTTTTTAGATAATTATTTTGTGTCTTTCATAAATTTGGTAGTGGATCTGGAAGGGGAAGAGGAATTAGTGGTTATGATTCATGAACCTCGCCCTCTCTGAAGGCTTCCCTTAAGGTCTGGTCCATATCATATATCCCATCAGGACATACAATATATTATCTCCGAAATAACTTTCTTTCTATTTTGCCCTGTTTTTTCTTCTCCCCTCAAGTCCCTTCCTCTGCCCTTTCAAGGACCCTCATTGAAGCAACCCTCCTTGGCCATGGAGAGCTAGATGGAGTCTTGTCAGAGTCAAGCATCAACACTGCTTCTTTTTCACAGTCACATTGAATGGCTACATAGAGACACACAGGCCTAGATTATTTCATGTACAGTGCCATTCCAGAAGCATAATAATGTCTAATATGGCCTGGCAGAGTCCCTCTCCTAACCCCCACATCATAGGATGGCTTTCCAATCAGCATAATGGCTCTACACCAGTCCCAACAGTAAGAAAGGCAAATCAGAAGCAGGCTGGGGTGAGAAGGGAGACTATAGGCAGTATACAGTTGAAACCACTTTCGATAAACCCGGAAGACTATTCTCTTAAGGAAAGGTTAAACAAATCCACTTTGTCAAGTTAGATTTTCATAGCTCTAACCTGCAGGCCACTCCTGTGCTAGGATCCAAACTTGCATCTCACAATCAGGAGCAATACTTATTACACCACCATCTCTGTCTGAGCACACTTTCCCATGACCTTTATATACATCAAAGGTGTCATTTTTTTCATGATGATTTAATGACCACCTCCAATACCCTGGAATAGTACACATAGTCAGGAACTTAAAAAAATTAAATCTGAAAGTAATTGTCTGCTGCAGAGTGAAGTGATTTGTAACTATCCATCCCTATACCCTATGAATTACTGTATAACCATTGCAAGGGAGGTCAAAGATAAAATGTACTAGTTAATGACAGACTTTGTAAACAGCATGTGGTTAACAGCTAATTTTGTTCTACAGTTTTTGGTTTCATTTCTGTCTGAGTACTGCTACTTTTCTTTGTATTGTCTTTTACAACTCTCGCTGATGTTCAGATTAATTCTGGCCAGATGTTTTCATACAGACAGTTTGTGTACGTGTCAGAAATTTGAGATGTCTACTTCAATTTTCATAGAGAAAAATGCTTCTTTGTACTGTCAGTTTATATTAGACTTTCCCATGAAATTTGTAAAATCAGGCTCGCTTTAGGATTCTTTGAGTCTTGTGCTTCAAACCCAAAAACAAATCCCAAACCAAAGCACGTTTTATGCTTCGGAAAAAACATTCACTCTTATGTTTTTTGCTAATTGTCATTAAAATATTGGATGATTTCGGTACATTACTATGCCACCCAGGAACCCCAGTCATGGACTAGGACCCAATTGTGCTAGGCACTGTACAGATAGACAGAGCAAAAAATGGTTCCTTCCCCAAAGAGCTTACAGTATAACTTTGAACATTAGCTTATAAATGCTAATTTATGACTAACACAGCTTATAAATGCTTGTGCAATAACAGGGTGAGCATTAGAGAAGACCTGCCCCCCAGGGGTGAAAGTGGGCTGACCTGGGCCGGTACGGCCTACCGGTAAAAAGCTGGTAGTGGCCCGTACGCAGCCAACCTTAAAGTGCTGCGGTAGCAGTGCTTTAACGTCGCTGCCCGTTTTGCCCCCCACCCCCACACAGTGGGGGCCACTGATGGGGGTGGCAAAAGGGGCAGCTGCCTCAGGGCCAGCAATTTAAAAAGGCCCGGGGCTCCCGGGCGGTGCTACCGTGGTAGCAGCTGGAGCCCCAGGCCCTTTTAAATTGCCGCCAGAGAGCCCCAGCCCCGCCCCTTTCACCCGAGGCCCCGCCCCCTTCCCATGGCCCGAAGCCGGGCCCCTGTACCAGTAAGAATTTAATATTACTTTCACCCCTGCTGCCCCCTCCTTTTTTAAAAAGCAATAATCTAATAACCCTGGTTATAACCTTTGGTTCTCCTGAAATCATTCAGGGCCTGATCCAAAGCTCATTGATGTTTTCCCATTGACATCAGTGGACTTTGGATCAGGACCTTAATGGGCATTATGTCACCTACAACCAAGACACACATTGGTCTACAGCAAGTAATGCAGTTCCTGTCCATATACTGACCATGATTTAAGTTGGCCTATGCTGGAGGTCCAGTCGAGGGAAGTTTCTTTCTGCAGCCCCAGGAATGGCTTTGGTGTGTGCTGCAAGTGCTCTGAGCAGCTACTCTCCCTTCCCTGCTGCTTGCCTGCCTCCTGCTGAATTGCAGGGATGGGGTGACAGCTGCTGTGGCTGCTGCATTGCCTACTTCCCAACTGGGCTGTGGGAGCCCTAGAAAGAGCAGGATAGGAGCTCAGCCCACCCAGCCTGAGGCTAGGGAGATAGTCAAAGCATTGATTGTGGCCCTTTGACCTTCAGGAAATAATACCCCTCTGGCAGAAAAGACTGTGCATCACTGATGTAGATAAAGATATAAATTATGCCCTAGCAGTACAGACACATCCCTCTAAACCTAACAGCAAATTTCATGGTGGATCCCCAACAAGGAAGCTATAGCATCCAAGCACAATTACACCAACTTCTATATTGTACTGTGACATACAGAGCTGACTTAGGTCTCGT
Source organism: Chelydra serpentina (assembly GCA_037349315.1). NCBI lineage: Eukaryota > Metazoa > Chordata > Testudines > Chelydridae > Chelydra > Chelydra serpentina. Next base: position 29,173,346 of record JBAIAC010000048.1, read on the forward strand.
CTACTCTAGAAAATTAGGTTGGTTCAACTAGGCCGGTCAGATGTTATGATTGCAGTGCTGTTTGCACTGCACAGAATAATGCCTAAATGTATGCAATGTTATGTAAAAAGAATTATTTAAACAGTCATAGAAGTTAGAGGCAGAGTCCTCTAGAATACAAAAAATGTTTCCATTCATTATTTATGTTTGCATTTGCCATCTTCTGACTAAAGATTCATCTAGCAGATTTAGTGCTGCAGACAGATTCAAACATGAATAATATGCCCTGACAATCAATATCAAACCACTGAGAATTATACAGTACATTCTTAACCTCAAGTGTATAAATTTCATAAACAATCATGAGGGCTCTCAAATTATTTAATTGATCTCTCAGTCCTTTACAATAAATTTAATGAGGGACAGGTGATGGGTTATGGAGTCTTTAGCTATTAGGTTCTGCTTCAAATCCAGCACAGATTATTATTAACGCTCTATGAACCGGCATTTTTTATCTTAATTGAAATGGCGGTTTATAATCCAGTTGGTGCGGCGCCAGCAAGGAGTTGGGGCTCAGGAGGGCGTGTGGTGACCTGTCCCAGGCTCTGACTGCTCCTAGGCGGAGGCGCAGCAGGTGGCTTTGCGCCGCCGTCCCGAGTGCCAGCTGCGCAGCTCCCATTGGCTGGGGACCGTGGCCTATGGGAGCTACAGGGGAGGTGCCTGTGGGCGGAGGCAGCACGCAGAGCTGCCTGCCACGCCTCTGCCTAGGAGCAGCCAAGACAGGTCGCCGCTTTCCGGTGAGCCACCTGAGGTGAGTGGCCCCAGATCCGGAACCCCACAACTCCTCCTGCACCCCAGCCTGTTACCCTGAGCCCCTGGTCACACCCAAATTTCCTCCCAGAACCTGTGCTCCACACCCTCTCATGTGCCCCAACCCTCAGCCCCACAACCCCTCCCGCACCCAAACTCCCTCCCTCTTACTTAACAGGGACACCCGCCCCCCCGCCATTTCCCCAAAATGTCAGATAAAACAACTTTTACTGTATAGTTAAAATAGATATTAGTGTTCTAAGAATGTGTTTAGACTTTATGGAATGCTTGTTGGATGCTGCACTTATTGATCTCACATAATTTTGTAGTCCATGTTATAAAGTTATATTGAGTGTTTGCATTGTAAATCTCTGTAATTGTGTAGTAAAGTGCTCATCCTGCACACAAGATGGCCCGTTGGAGGCAAATGAGACATTTTGTAGCACCAAAGGACCGAGATCTTATTGATTGCATTCCTCATTCCCTCCAGGAAGGGGAGGCCTACGCATGAACTCATCCCATCAACTCGGATTCTGGGGTGAGAGGGGAATAAAAATCCCTGACAAGGAGAAATTGGGTCTCTTTATGCTGTCTGGAGTCTGAGGGGCAAAGATTCCTAAACATAAGCAAGAGATATCCATGCTGCCTGGTCATCCCTAAAGGACATATACAGCTACTTATTATAGAAGCTTATATTACCTTTTAAAAATCTAAGACTGTAACTCACATGTTTCCTACTTTAACCTTGTAAATAACCAATTTTCTTTTCTTAGTTAGTAAATTTTTAGCTAGTTTATTACAGGACTGGCTACCAGCGTCATCTTTGGTTTGAGATCTGAGTACAACTGGCCAGGGTAAGTGACTGGTCCTTTGGGACTTGGAGTAACCTGAATATTGTTGTGATTTTAGGGGTAAACTGACCATCTATCACACAGTCCAGCTCAGTCAGCTGGGTGGCAAAATAGACTGGAATGCCCAAGGGGACTGTCTGTGACTCCATGGTAAGACTGTTATAGTGCTTTAGTAGTTCTCACTTGTTACTAGGTTGGTGAAATCTAATTACAGAACCTACAACCAGTTTGGGGTGTATGCCCTGCTCTCTGACAGTCTCCCCTGAGGATGGCATTCATGGTCGTGAGCCACTCCAGACAGCGTGAGATAATTACTGTAATTTAAGTGCAGGTAGTGTACTCATAGACTGAGACACAGCCGTTGCTTCACGGAGTATGACAAGAAGCCCTCCCAGCCCTCTCTAATAAGAAAACTGAGGATCCCAGTTTTGTTTCTTCTCCCCACTGAAGCTACATAATCCCTGACAGCCCAGCAGTGGGGAGAAGTAGGACTAAAGTTTATACACAGCTTTCCAGGAACTGGGCTCTCCTTAATAGCCATCTTCCCAAAATCCTCCCCATCATTCATCCGCAGCAGGATGGCAGCACACCTTGATCTTGGATTAGGAACAATTCCCCTCCATCAATTGTACAGAATAAGGGTCTGATCCTGAAAGTACACATATCAGTAACTTTAGTCGCATGAATTAGTTCCATTAACTTCAAAGTTACTCACGTGTGTAAATGTCTGCAGGATTGGGCCTGTCAATCTAAACCTTGTCAGCAGTCACAGAGACTGGGGCAGTTTTGGTTCTATTTCCACATCTGTATGGGATTAAGCTATGGGTGAGATCACAAACAGATTGATTTACTGCACCAAGGGCCGGCGCGCCCACTAGGTGACCCTAGGCAGTCGCCTAGGGCGCCAGGATTTGGGGGGCAGCGGGCGGCCGCCTCCTGGCTCCACGGCTGAGCATGGAGCTGGGGGGCAGCTGGAAGCAGCTGCCTCCCGGCTCTGCGGCTGAGGGTGGAGCCGGGGGGCGGCTGGAAGCAGCTGCCTCCCGGCTCTGCGGCTGAGGGTGGAGCCGGGGGGCGGCTGGTTGCGGCTGCCTCCCGCCTCCCGGCTCCGCAGCTGAGCCAGGAGGGCGAGTGGACGTGGCTACCTCCCACCTCCGCGGCTGAGCCGGGAGCTGGAGGGGCGCCGCGGGCGGGGGGAGGCTGCTGCTGCCTGGGGGTCGAGCTGCCACAGCCCGTGGGGAGAGGGGGGGATCTGTCTGCCACGGGGTGGGGGGGGGCGGCATTAGCTGGGGGGGGGCACAGGGCAGGTGCAAGGAAGTTTCACCTAGGGCGCGAAACTTCCTTGCACTGGCCCTGACTGCACCACAGGTTGATTATAAAAGGAATCCCATGGTCTAAGGAGGAAGATGTAGGTTTGTGTTTTTGTATCCCACATTAGAAGAATGGGTGTGCAAATATCTGAGTCAAGGAGTGAAATATTGAAATTCTGCAGGCAGAAAACTATGATTAAACCATTGTTATTTTCTGCATTGGTAGGATCAATTCATTTCACCCATAAATTGCTTATCAGTTGGAGAGCCGGAACTGCACATATAGTAGGAGGCATTGGGGTAACTGACCCTCAGGTGTGGTATGACAGCTTAGCAGACAGAGCTCTATTTTCCTCTGTTTCTTAGGCTTCCTATCCAAAAAGGGGGGGGAAACCATTTATAAATGATAGCAGCTGTTACTCCTGCTGTGCCTAAGTTAGGGTGATCAGATGTCCCGATTTTATAGGGACAGTCCCGATTTTTGGGTCTTTTTCCTATATAGGCTCCTATTACCCCCCACCCCCGTCCCGATTTTTCACATTTGCTGTCTGGTCACCCTAGCCTAAGTCAACGAATTCCAGCATCATTTCGATAAGAAATGATAAGCAACTCTCCAGGTATAGTCCAGGTTGTATGACTTCTTTGCAAAACATAAGCAGTTCAAAAGATGATTACATCCTTTTAAAGCAACATCTCTTTTATAATCAGCCTGCTGCAACACACATTCCTCTCCCGTTGTCTCTCTAAAGAAATTTAAAAGCCTTAAGCTTGCTGTATAATGGGCATTCTTCAGAAAGCATGGTTTAAATAGACAGCTCTCCTGTCTATAAAGTGATATTCCTGTCATTATCTTTTTTCCTATTCAGCTCAGTGGATGTGGTTCCTACTAAAGAAGATATCAAGAGGAATGTTTATTTTAAGCTTTTACACATCTCAAGAGCAAGCACTCATCTCCTACATGAGCCCATTTTCTACCTGATATAACATACTGGGCTGCATTCTTTTAGACAAATCCCTCACCGTATTTGAAGACACCCATTCATAGGGGCAACTGTATCATTAGGGTAAATGTCTGATTAGGAGAGGCCCAGTTAGGAACAGATTTGGATCCTTGGAGCCCAAACGAGAAAAATTATGAGTGAATCACATGAAAACTCAGACAGTAAAGGAGGATGCAACAGATGCTCATTATGGTAATGCTGCTTGGTGGCCTGTGGGTATCAATAGCACCATCTATGATTGAGGAAGTTTGCTTCTTACGGGGTGGTAAAAGTACTTGGTACCTGTATGCAAATGAGGAAGAGTCTCATTGGTAGCTCAGTTCTTCCCTAGCTCTCATGCATATTTTTTATTATTAGAGCTTCCCTAGATAGGACATTGAGACTGGGAGGATAGTTACAAGAAGCAGTAACAAAAGCCAGGATTTTTTTTTAAGATGGCTAATGTTCTGATGACTCACTGTTGTATGCAACTTGCCTAAAAAATCATAACTTGTAAATTATGACACAAAGAAGAGCTCTGTGTAGGTCAAAAGATTGTGTGGTGTGGAGAAAGTGAATAAGGAAAAGTTATTTACTTGTTCCCATAATATAAGAACTAGGGGCCACCAAGTAAAATTAATGGGCAGTAGGTTTAAAACAAATAAAAGGAAGTTCTTCTTCACAAAGCGCACAGTCAACCTGTGGAACTCCTTGCCTGAGGAGGGTGTGAAGGCTAGGACTATAACAGGGTTTAAAAGAGAACTGGATAAATTAATGGAGGTTAAGTCCATTAATGGCTATTAGCCAGGATGGGTAAGGAATGGTGTCCCTAGCCTCTGTTTGTCAGACGGGGGTGATGGATGGCAGGAGAGAGAGCACTTGATCATTACCTGTTAGGTTCACTCCCTCTGGGGCACATGGCATTGGCCACTGTCGGTAGACAGGATACTGGGCTGGATGGACCTTTGGTCTGACCCAGTACGGCCATTCTTATGTTCTTGTCTTTCATCAATAAAAGTTGGTCCTATAAAAGACATTGCTTCACCCCCCTTGTCTCTCTAAGTTATAACTATATCATTTGAAGTGTTAGTTTCGCCACAAAATTAGCAATTCATCAACTGATAAATCAAAGGTCAACACAAAGGCTGAATTTGCTTTGCTTTGTTTTGGCCCAAACAGTTGATTGCATATTCTGTGCACTTCTGCCTGTTGCTGATAATGCACATGACAAGAACGATTTCTGGAATGCAAGCCTAAGGTTTGAGAGTCCCAACGCCACCCTGTAGCCCAGGTCTTCAACATGGCAAGGCACTGTACTGTCTCCAAACCACTGGGATGGAAAGTTTTGGGGATCAAAAACCTTTGACATCATATTAGCTTCAAACATTGCGGTCACAATCTAGATTGTTGCACCATTTCCCAGTCAGCTAGTAGCAAGAATAGGGTTGCCAACTTTCTAATGGCACGAAACCACATACCCTTCCCCCACCCCTGCCCCTTCTCTGAGGCCCCTGCTCACTCCATCCCCTCTCCCTCTGTTGCTCACTCGCTCTTCCCTACCCTCACTCACTTGTTCATTTTCACTGGGGCTGAGGGTTGAGGTGTGGGAGGGAGTGCGGGCTCTGGGGTGGAGTCAGAAATGAGGGGTGCAGGGTGCAGGAGAGGGCTCTGGGCTAGGGCAGAGGATTGAGGGAGAGAGAGGGGGTGCGGGCGGGCTCTTGGAGGGAGTTGGGTGTGAGAGGGGGCTCCGGGCTGGCACAGGGGGTTGAGATGTGCGGGGAGTGGGCTCCAGGCAGAATTTACCTCAGGGGGCTCCCCAGAAGCAGTGACATGTCCCTCAGCTCCTAGGGATCCTGGCCAATGGAACCCGGGGAGCTGGTGCTTGGGGCAGGGGGCAGTGTGCAGAGCCCCCCACCCACCGGCCACTTAGGAGCCAGAGGGAGATGTCGCCGCTTCCGGGAGCCACACGGAGCCAGGTAGGGAGCTTGCCAGCCCCGTCAAACTGACTTATAATGGCCTGATCAGTGCCAGATCTGCCAGGGTCCTTTTTCGACTGGGCTTTCTGGTCGAACCCTAAGCAAGAGATCTAAGTAAACCACACCTAACACACTTACACCATTACAGTGCTTCAAACAAATGTCTGCGGGAAGTCTAAAGGACTCCCTGAGTCTCCAGCAACAAATTAAACTACCCCCTGAGCTAAGAGGATGTAAAAATCCTTTTACCAATTCTTTCACTCCAGAGAGAAAATGTCTCCTAAGAGTCTCTGTGCATTTCTCTAATTCTGTTGAACAGGTCAACAAACATTGGTTTAAATTCTTTCCTTCAACTGACTGTAATGAAAATTATGTGCACACCTCCAGGGCAGAATTGAATCCTTTTACAATGAATTTGGGAAATGAAATACATGTGATTAAACTAAGCTTACTGTGGCTATGGCAACACTGCTAATAAGCGCTGTGGTGTATTGTCACACAACTCCATCCTGGATTTATAAACAGCTGGATTGCCAGCCTGGGACATTTCACTAACCTAGCAGGGAGCAGTTAGGTAAGATTCAATAATGGGAAGTGGAGTGTTAGACACCAAAGAGAGAGTTTTATTTTATTTTCTTCAGACTCAGACATATCAAACACAAAAGATTGGGCTTGCTAGTCTCCAGCAAGCAAATAAGGATATGACACTGTGACTGTGAGAGCCCCTCAATGCCAACTGGGAAAAGGCCCTCCATAGTGTAACTCATATACAGCCTGACACAGTCACTACCCCTACCCAAAAACAAGTTGGTCATAACAGATATCTCAAAGGTATATGTAAACTCATGACATGCTGGTCCTGAAAATCATTGTGTGATATATGTACAGGCTATGTTCAAAGAGCTATATGTGTGAGCTGGAAATATGTTAATAAAAAGCGTTTGAGAGGCAGTGCATATATCAAGCCTAGACAAAGTAATGTGGGTTTGCCTGGCTTGGTTAAAGGCAGAGGATAATAAAAGTATATTTACATATAAGGTAAACAATGCTATCAAGCTAACAAGTTGAGGAGGAGACAACTTAGTAAACATGCCAGGGGACAGAGTCTGCACCTCAGGACTTCTTCTTGGCTCTTGAAACAATGGACTTTGGGTAATATAAGGCAAACTAAAATACATTTTTGTTCTTCATCACTTAAGGGACAAAAAGGCCCTGTGAAATGTGGATCCTCCAGCCATGTGGGTTGAAGTCTCTGGGACCTGAGTATAGGTGAGAAGTTGCCGGAGACCAAGACTGTAATCTAGTAAGCTTTAGACACTAGAAAATGTTATTTTTTGTTTGTAACCATATCTGTCTCTCTCTTATGTAGTATCACTTAAATCTCTGTTCTTTGTTAATAAACGTGTTCTTGTTTTATTACAAAACCATCTCCGTGCTATGTATTAAAGTGAAGTGTGAGCCTTCAGATACCTTAAACTGGGGTGTATGCTGTCTCTTTGAAGGCAGCAAACAATTTCTGTGAGTGTCACAGCAAGAGGGCATGGACACTACAGGGATATCTTTGGGGAACTCGGGAACTAGGGTTCACTGATTATTACCTGAAAGGCAAGGTTTAGACTGGCAGAGACTTGAAGAGTGTGTTGGTGAGATAGACAGACAGGTGTGGAATATAGTCTAACCTCCAGCAAAGCTCTGACTTGCTGAGGCAGAGGGGTAACACAATGGCTTATGGCTTTGGGTGTCCTGATCAGATCATCACACACACACAGCAGAAAGAGTGAAAATGACTGCATTGCTTCATGTCAGAGGGGGCAAAGTAGATCTGAGAAGGTAGGCTCTCATGAGAGAGGAGCAAAGAAGAAGAAATAATCAGAAGCTGGATAATCACAGACCTTGCAAGCATGCTAAAGAATTCTGAAGTGGAGAGCAGCGATGAGGGCTTAAAGGGGATTCCCAGAGCAATTTACTACTAGAATCCTGCTGAATTTAAAGAATCACTGTGATCCATTCAATGTAAAGTGTAATTCCAACTATTCAGGAATACCCAGCCCACAATGTGTTTGTAAACACATTTCTCCTTCTCCTAGTTGGTATGACTAATATTAGCTACATATTAATATATCAAATGTAATTCCATGTGGGACATTGTTTCCTAAAATGAAATCCCAAATTCAATCTGTTCTAAAAATGTTTCTAAGAGCAGCTGTTTCAAATACCAATCTATATATTTCCATATTCAGTTTCTTCTATATTTCCATGTAATATTTTATAGAAATGCTATGAAAAGTGGTTGGCAAAGTCTAACTCGTCTTTTCCCTTATGGTAAAATGAGTGGGAAGACAGGACTTTTTATTCCACTTAAGAATGTATGAGCCCAAACCTACAAAACAAGCCTACACTTCCTACCAGCAAGCCACTTGGCTCTTCTAGATATCTCACTTCCTTTTCATGCAACCCCCTGGGCCCGTGCCACAAAAGATTTAAGTAGAGCTGGATAGGAAATGGCTTTTCCACCCCAGGACATTTTTTGAGATTTCAAACATTTTTCCACAGTCTGAACTCTGACAAAAAAAAGTCAAAATCTCAAAAATCCTTCCTCCTCCCCCTCTCCCTGCCCCCCCCCCAAATTAGCTTGGGTCAATGGTGACATTTCATTTCACAATTTCAAAATATTCCATTTCAATTAACTCACATTTTAAAACCCAACATTGTTTTGAACTGAAAAACAAACGGTTTGTTCTGAAAATGTCAAAATGCCCATCTCAATCATTTTGAAATTTTCCCCAAATGTTTGCAAAAACAAGAAATTCATCACAACCTTTCCCACAAAAGGTTTTGATTTTCATAGAGGCATCTTCTGGTAGAAAAACTTTCAAGTGAAAGATACCTGACCAACTCGAATTTTAGCTGCTCGTTTTATGGAAGTCATGAAATGGGATTGAGGAATAATATACAACAGAAGAGCATTAAGACATTAAATAGCATACCCACCACCGTGGCACCGGAGCATCTTTTAGTGATGGGACTAGCATTTGTCACACATGATTCTTCCCCACTCCATACTTTCTCACTCCCCACACCCTCACCTTCTCTCTCCCTCCCCCGCAGGGGCTGGGGAAGTGTGTGCATGGGGTGGGGGGGTTGTTAAAAAAGAAAAAGTGGAATTTTCCCCACAAAAAGAACTTAAAATATTCAAACAAAATGAAAAATATTCCATTTTTTCCTTCAGTTTTTGCAATTTATATTTGCCATTTTTGGATCTACTCCAATCCAGGGCCTATACTAAGGTGGATCAAGGAATCCAAATACAGAACTGGAGTTGCAGGATTAAAACTATATCCTTTCAGCTAAAACATCACTGTGAAACCATATCTGCGTACAGAAGACAGTATGGTATGAGGGGGAACACAGATTTACTCTGGCTATAGAGCTGGTGGTTGTGACATTTTGGGGGATCATCCACACTGCTAAAGGATTCTGCTACAACCTGCTTTGTAATCTTGAGGGCCTCTATATTGTTCAGCTATGGTTCAATTCCCCGACACCAGTAGCTGCATACAAGCATAAGATCTCGCCCTGACTCTTACCAGTCCAGTAACTCCTTGCAAAGTGACACCAACTGCCCTTCCAGTCCTGGGTCTCCCCAAATCCCTCTTCCCCAAGTTCTTAAGTACCAGATACTCAGACTGTTCCCTCTCTGATTTGCCACTCCTGAAGGTGTGAAACAAGCCCTCCAGTTACCACCTTACTTTGGCATACATACTCCACACAGTTTACACATCAGAGACCTGCTAGGGTAAAAATTAATGTAAAAAGTTTATTTAATAGAAAAAACCACAGGTACCAAGATGAAATAGTAAGGGAAAGCAAACATGTACAAACTACACAGAAAACAAAGACAACATCAGGCTTTACACCTTTTAGATAGATAAAAAACCCCTTTCTAAGGCCTGGTCTACACTAGAAAATTAAGTTAACAATGTGAAAGGTTTGCACCCGAGTGGTGTTGTTAAGACAACCTAAGCCTCCCTGTAAACAGTGCTAGGTTGACCTAGCTATCACCTCTCGGGTAGGTGGGTTATGCTGATGGGAGAATCCCTACCCTAGGTGTAGGTAGTGTCTACATATCATGATATTCCATAAAAGGTCTTACTCTATATAATTCCAATCAGCTGGTTCAACTGCTCATTTTGGGAGCCAGATGCTCTCTACGGCATTCTCACCCCCTTTAGATCCAGATACGGCACAGAGGCTGCAATCTGACACAAATGCCCAGCAGAGAATTGTTCTGTCAGAGGGGAACTTTCTGCTGGCACAAGTGTATCATGGCCAGGTTCTGTACCCTTATTACTATGCCTCCACTCCACCTGCCTGATGTATAGGGTGCAGCATGGAGATAGGGGATGTGTCAGATCAGAGATGTGGCCTATACTGGTGTTGAGCCCATTGAGAATCTCACGTCAGTGCCACGGTGCAACTTAGAGCAGCCCAGCAGCTGTTTTAAGTCATATGGGCTGGAGCCAGCACTGAATCAGGGAGTTGTAACTGGAACCCGGATACTCACCTCCAACTTCTTTCCTTTACCAACTGGCATTCTACTGCAGGAGAGAACCCAGCCCTATACATCTATCACTAGCAGAACATTAGTTGGATGCCCATCAGAGCACCAGCTGCAAGCTGCTGCTGCAGTACACCACTAACTTGCCCGGGAGCTCGGGTTGATAATTAAAACAAGGTGGTAGGGCTACGACGTGGTGGGGAGAAAGACTTGCATAATCCTGTTGATGTTATTTACACTTTGATAGGCGGCAGTCTTTTTAATAGACCGATAAGGATTCTTCTTCTAGAAGAACGCGAATGTGAGGCACTAGAAATGCTTCATTTGGTATTCTTTTCAGTAACCCTTTGGCTTTCGCACTCTAAAGCTCCACATCTGCAATTTCCAAATCATTATTTTATAGCCAAGCTATTGTATGTATTCCAGGATGCCAGCCAAATTCTAATAATGGCATCATTAAGAGAGAGCTATTGCTATGTTAAATGCTGTACTACTATGTTCATTTTGCCAATCAGCAATGTCAGTAATATCCTGTTCTTCAGGAACCCTAATTACATTCTTTCATTCAAATAATCAACATTTGTGTTTCCAACCACTTTGCAAATACAGAAATTCTTTGTCTGCCAGCTGTGAGAATTTCCTACCCTACCCTCTCACATCAGCAAATGGAGGGAAAGTTCATTTCACACTTATATAATGCATTCATGTGAGAGGTAAGTACATTGGCTTTAAAATTAAAACTGAAACAAGCCAAAGCCACAAGCCAGAATACACTCAAGTCCAATAAGATATACATAAATGCCGTTTTTTCGGGGGGGGGAAGATCTCCAAGAACTATAGTCCATTAACTAACAAACCAAGTGATTAATTCACTCCTCAGTACAGGAAGAATAGATGCATTGCAGGGTCACTTTTCACTTGCATCTAAATTGTACAAAAGGAACAGTGTACAACATGTTTCAGTTACAGTTATATATTAAAGTCTATTCATAGAAAGGTTTGGATACAAGACGGATTCTTAAACATTCAATTATCCAGCAGCCACAGGGGCAAAAAATTAAAAAAAAAGAGGCATGGTAATGTGAGTGATAAACTTCAGAGGTATGTTATGCATTTTTGACCACCTCATTAACATTATACTCAGCAAGGTCTTGATCTTTCTTTCCATTGACTTAAATGGGAATTAGATTACACCTCAATTAATCTCCAGAATAATTCTAACATTCAAAACCACTTAACAGCTTCCATAGCTGCACTTTCTTTTAAAGATGGACAACCTGTCAGATTTTTTTTCTTTGCTTTGCAAAGGTGGATTTGCACCCTCTTCCCCCATATAATTCCATGGGTTTTATATGCAGGGTGGGACAGAGGAGAAGATTATAGTAGTATAGATATGAGGTGAGGGTTCGGATGGGAGATTTAACTGTCAACAGAGAGAAAGGACCATCTCGTGGAGATTTTCAGGAAGAAGTGGCAAATTATACGTACAGCCTGGATATGTGCTCTAGAGAGACAGCCCAGTTGAAGATGATGTCCAGATTATGGGCATGAATGACAAGGAGGGTGGTGATGTTGTCAGCAATGACTGAGAAAGGCAGGAGGAGTGAAGGTTTAGGAGTAAAGATTAAGAGCTCTCTTTTTGGCCATGTTGAGCTGAAATTGATGGCTTGACATCCCCGGGGAGGTGTCAGAAACACAGGCTGAGATTTTACTTTGGACAGAAGGAGCCAAGTCAGGTGGAGAAAGGAGTCTGAATCATCAGCATAAATACGAGATCATAATTGTATATGTGGATGAGATTACCCAAAGACCAGAGTATGCTGAACGTAACACTGAAAGAGCAATAGGAAAGGTAGGAAGAGAGCAAGGAAAGATGGAGTCATGAAAGCTGAGGAAGCACAAGCCTGCAAGAAGAGCATGGTTGACAGCATCAAAGATAGCCAATAGTTTCAGGAGGATAAGGATGAAGTACCAGTTGGCAGCTTTGACCATGAAGAGCTCCCCTAGAGACTACCCCTAGACAATTTAAGGTCTATGATCTTGAATCTTATGCACCATATAAAACCCAAGGCATGTCCTTGTTTCCAAAAACAGAAGCAGAAATGATAAAATGGCAAGGACATTTCAATGAGAATTTTGTGAGTAATATGTTTGGAAAGTAACCTCACAAACCCCAGTGGTGGGGGATAAAACAGCTGCCCTACACACAGGTACACTGCAGTACTCAATTCAGAGTTGTCAGAAGCGGTTTGTTACCTCTGTCCCCCAGTTAATTGTAAACATTTTTACACTGTATGAAAGGGAGTGAGAAAGAGAGAGTCAGTGCTAAACCAAAAGCAGATCTCTATGTTATTTTTAAATGGTGGGAGAATGAAATGATCTCCCGGTGAGCATATTCTTATCTCACTGGTTGTTATCAAAGCAAAAGGAACAAGGCTCTCAAACCACTAAACTACTATTTAGTTGAAGTGCTAACTCCTTACTGATGGAGCACTAGTTAATTAGCACTGGGCACAGACATTTCATTGGACCACATCCAAGCTAAAGCAAAAAGGGATTGTTCAGCGAGAGCAAGTCAAATGTGACTGAATGGAGTGGCTCTTTCACTAGCAACACAATCAAGAGTGAATGCGTATTCCTTAATGGATTTTTCCTCCATTAAAATAAGTACATTGCATCGTTTTTACTGTGTACAGAAAGTGTAGCATTGTAATGCAATAAAGAAAGATCAAATGTTACTCTTTTGCTTTTTATGTTACTATAGCTGCATATACACTCCTTTGATTTCCAAGAGTACATGCCCTTTGAATGTGACCAGCACTTAATGATACTAATGTGTCCACGTTTATTAGAAATAAAAAAGGGGCACTAAATAAAAAAGGCATTTGATTATAACTGCACATTGGAGAAGCAAGATGTTTTCCTCTGACATGCAAAGAAATGATATGGGAAGGGAAAAACGGTTACGTACCTTTCATAACTTTTGTTCATCAAGATGTGTTACTCATGTCCATTCCAGTCTAGGTGTATGCGTGCCTACATGCGTGATCGTCGGAAATTTTTGCCTTAGCGGTATCCATAGGGCCGGCTCTGGCACCCCCCTAGAGTGCCATGCTCATGCCACGGTATATCAGACGCCACTGGCTCTATGCCTTCTCGGTTCCTTCTTGCCGACATCTCTGACAGAGAGGTAGGAGGGCGAGTAATGGAAAGGACATCAGCAACACATCTTGAAGAACAACAGTTACGAAACATAGGTAACCGTTTTTTCTTCTTCGTGTGCTTGCTCATGTCGATTCCATTCTAGATAACTCACAAGCAGAATCCTCAGAGGCGGGCTTGGAGACGTGCAGATTGAAGCGCTGCTCTGCCGAAACCAGTGTCATCTCGAGCTTGCTGGGTCAGCGCATAGTGTGAAGTGAATGTGTGGCTGGGCGACCAGGTCACGACCCAACAGATTTCTTGAATCGGCACCTGAGCAAGGAAGGCTGCCGAGGACACCTGTGCCCTATTCGAGTGAGCCGTCACTATCGGCGGTGGGGGCATCTTCGCTAGCTCATAACAGTAGAGTATGCAGGCTGTGATCCATGATGATATTCTTTGGGCAGATACTTGTCAACCTTTCATCCTGTCTGCGACAGCAACGAACAACTGTATTGACTTACAGAACAGCTTTGTTCTATCTATGTAAAAGGCCAAAGCCCATCTGATGTCCAGGGTATGCAACCTGTTTTCTTCATCCATCGCGTGAGACTTTGGACAAAGGTCTAGCAAGTATATGTCTTGACAAGTATGGAACTGGGAGACTACCTTGGGCAGAAAGGCCAGGTGCAGATGCAGCTGGACCTTGTCCTTATAGAAGACCATATAAGGTGGTTCAGATGTTAGCACTCAGACTTTGGACACGTGATGGGCCAAAGTTATAGCGACTAGGAAGGAGACCTTCCAGGAGAGAAGCAGGAGACTAGCAGCTCGAAGTGGGGACCATGAGTCTTGACAGCACAAGATTCAGGTCCCAAGGGGGTACCAGGTCCTGGACATGCGGGTAAAGGCACTCCAGGCCTTTCAGAAACCATGTCATCAAGATCGACCTGCCTTGAAATGGAGGATGGAACACCAAAATGGCTGCCAGGTGCACCTTGATTGAAGCCAGCGATAGGCCCTGGAGCTTAAGGTGCAGCAAACAGTCCAAGACATCCTGCAGTGGAGCCTCTTCTCACGGATGTGACGATCCAAGGCCAAACATGTAAATCGCTTCCACTTTGCCACATAGGTAGCTCGGGTAGTGGGCTTTCTGCTGCCCAGCAGGACTTGCTGGACACTGATAGAACACCGTCATTCATCTCCACTTAGCCACGCAGCAGCCAGGCTGCCAAGTGCAGCGCCGCCACGTTTGGGTGCAGCAGATTGCCATGGTTCTGGGACAGCAGATCTGGCCAAAGAGGCAGCTACAGGGGGGTGGCTGCCGACAGACTTATCAGCATGCCGAACCTGTGTTGACGGGGCCACGCTGGGGCCACAAGGATGACCATAGTTTCATCTTGCTTCTCCTTTAGCAGGGCTCTGTGGATCAAGGGCACTGGCAGGAAGGCGTACATCAGCTCTCGACCACGAAATCAGGAAGGCGCCCAACAGGGAGCCCGTGTCCCTTCCCTGCAGATAACAGAACATGTGGCACTTCCTGTTCTGCTGGGATGTGAACAGGTGCACCTGGGGAGTCCCCCACCTGCGGAAGATTAGGCTGCTCACCTCCAAATGGAGCGACCATTTGTGGCAAGACAAGAAGGTCCTGCTGAGGTGATCTGCTAGGACTTTCTTGGTTCCCGGCAGGTGGGCAGCCACCAGGTGAATCTCGTGCCACACATGAAAGGCCCAGAGGCTGAGTGCTTCCCGACAAAGACTTGGCACCACCCTGTCTGTTGATGTAATACATTGCGGTGTTATTGTCCGTCAGGACCTGCACAATATTGCCCTTCAGGTGGGGCAAGCAAGCCTGACAGGCCAGGCAAACCGCCCTGAGCTCCCTGACATAGATGTGGAGGGCCAGGTCGGGTTGTAGCCAATGACCCTGGGAGTTCATCTACAGAAAATATCATGCAGTATTCAAAATGTGGTAGCAGTTATGTAAAACGGGAGCTGCTTTGTGTTGAATGCCTTCATCAATCAAATACACTGAAAGCAATTGAATTTTTTAAATGAATGTAGCATAAGCTGGAACAATTAATTTGGAATGCAAGCCAGCTATACAGCAAAGGAAGTGCTGAACTGTAGAGAGAATAGAAACAGGATCCAGTTATAATGTATCAGGAACTATCTGGTTCTGAAGTGTATGACTACTAAATAGAACATAATATGTCCTCAAAAAAAATTCATGTGGTGTGTGTGTGTGTGTGCGTGTGTGTGAGAGAGAGAGAGAGAGAGAGAGTGATCGATTTTTTCACATACACACTTATTCTCCCCTCATATACTTTTTTTGTAAGCGCACCCTGAAGCTGAAAATTGAACTTGGAGTAAGCGAATGAATCTCCTACAAAAATCTCTGTTCTAAATGAAAAGATGGTGTAAGTTACACATTGGGTACAAGGCCTTGTCTATATTCAAATTGCACTGGTTTAACTAAAGGAATGATGTTAAACCAATCAAATTAAATCCATGCAAAACCCTGTGTGGTCAGTCATAATTCAATTCAAACCTGCCATATCAATTTATTTTAACTCAATTTCTTACAAACAAAAAGCGATATAAACCAGATTTCAATTGGATTAAGAGTTTCCATGTAGGATTTTGCACCAATTTAAATAAATCAGTTTTTAAAGCAATATAAAGTTAAAACAGTTCAGCTTGGACAAGGCTTACAAGGGTCATAAAGAAATGGTAAGTGGAAAAGTAGTATAACTTGCACTGACATGACTTTTGGTAGCTATGAAAAACTGAGGGTAACTTTTATATCAAGGGAGCAGACATGGAGGATGTAGCAAGAAAACAAGAATGGATTTTGAAGAAATGGTTTCCTATAGGGCCCTCCTATAGGATCTGAGCCTCATTTTCACAATTCTGCAGGCAAATTTTCAGTGCATGTCCATACTACAAGCATTACAGCAACGCGGCATAGACCCTTGCTACAGCAACAGAAGGGATTTTTCCATCACTAATTCTTCCGTTGACCTGGCAGCATCCAGTGGGAGTTAGGTCGACCTATGTCGCACAGGGTGTGAAATTTTTCATAGCCCTGGTCAATGTAACTAGGACAACTCAAGTTTTAGGTGTAGATCAAGCCTCCATGTTTCATTTTGTTACTTTACAGCAGACTGTCCGAACCCAAATTTTTAACCTACTCCTTTTTCTGTACAACATTGCTTTCAAAGTATTCACAGCACTGGGCTGCACAATTAGGATTGGATTTGCAAATTCTAATTAGCAATGGAAGCAACATTAAAGTAACAGCTCTAGTAAAGAGCCATCTTATATGAGAAAGCAAGAAACATAATAATTTGAACTACTCATTCATATTGTTGGGTTGTAAGTGAACTGTAACCACTTGGAGAAGAGACATGGCCAGCTTAATGAAAACTTCTGATTATTGTGAAGTAGGAGTAAAAAGAATAAAAATCAAATCCCAAGTGCATTAGGATGTTTAAAAAATGAGATAAAATACTAAAATGTTAAAAAAAAATATTAAATGGATGGTATGCACTCAACAGGAATACTGTGTTCAGTTCTGGCCACACTATCAAAAATATATAACTGATACAGAAGGGGTCCAGAGATGGGTGAAGAAAATGGTGACAGGCATGGAAAGACCTCCATAGGAGGAAAAATTGGAAAAAACTGGGCCTGTTAATCTAGAAAGGAGATGGATGATAGAACATGGTACATGCACACAGTATAATGAATGGTATACAAAAGGTGAATCGTATCCTCCATTTATCTTTTTCTCAAAATACAAGAAGGTATTTAATGAAACTGAAAGGGAACAAATTTAGAATGGGTAAGAGGAAAATATACCTTTTTTACATAACACTGACACATAAGAACAATCATATTGGTCAGACCAATGGTTCATCTAGCCCAGTATCCTGCCTTCCGACAGTGGCCACTGCCAGGTTCTTTAGAGGGAATGAACAGAACAGGTAATCATCAAGTGATCCATCCCCTGTCACCCATTCCCAGCTTCTCACGAACAGAGGCTAGGGACACTCAAAGCATGGGGTTGAATCCCTGCCCATCCTGAATAATAGCCATTGATGGACCTATCCTCCAGTAACATGTGTAGTTCTTTTTTGATCCCTGTTATAGTTTCGGCCTTCACAAAATCCTCTGGCAAAGAGTTCCTCAGATTGATTATGTGAAGAAGTACTTCCTTTGGTTTGTTTTAAACCTGTGGCCAAGTAATTTTATTCGATGACTCCTAGTTCTTGTGTTATGAGAAGGAGTAAATAACATTTCCTTATTTACTTTCTCCACACCAGTCAAGATTTTATAGACCTCTATCACATCCCCCCTTAGTTGTCTCTTTTCCAAACTGAAAAGTCCCAGTCTTTTCCGTATACGGAAGCGGTTCCATACCCCTAACCATTTTTAGTTGCCTCTCTCTGTACCTTTTCCAATATATCTTTTTTGAAATGGAGCATCCAGATCTGCACAGAGTGTTCAAGATGTGGGAATGCCCTGGATTTATATAGAGGCATTATGATATTTTCTGTCTTGTTATCTATCGCTTTCCTAATGGTTCCTAACATTCTGTTAGATTTTTTTGACTGCTGCTGCACATTGAGCAGATGTTTTCAGAGAACACTCTTTGTTACGAGATATCATTGAGACCAAGAACTGGTAGGATTCAAAAAGGTATTAGACATTTCTGTGGATAATGATTACATTGAGGTTACATTAGATGGGATTTAAAAAATTAGATATGTCAGGGGGCATAAGAGTTTATAAGTCAATCACTAAATTATAGGGTTAGAAAGACAGTTCAACTATGACCAGGTTATTCCATATATTCCCCACACAAGATTTCTTGAGCTTCCTTCTGAAGCATTTGATTCTGTCTATTTTGACTTGTAGGTCAAGGAATGCAAGATCTGGTGAGGCATTGTCACTAGAGCTGGCCCAGGATACTGAATTTCAGTTTAATGAAAATTAGTTTAGAACCCTGTAAGATGTCTGAGTAGTTCAAGTAACAGCCATGGAAGAAATTAAGACATTCTTCTCCTCTGCCATCACAGCAGCTAACTCCTGTCTTCGGAACGTTTTCAGGTCATGAGTTCCTTTCTCAATCTAGACATACTACCCCAGAAGCCAGCTCTGCAAATTGTGATGAACAGGTAAGGTATTTCTCAGAGGTGAATTCACAGACCTTGGATACTCTCTCCATACAGTAGTAACCTTATGCCAAGACAAGGATTAAGTACCTCCCCCTCCATAGAATTTAGCTCATCCACAGAGCAAGACACCTGAGTCACCATCTGCAATTCAGATCTATGTCCATCGTGACTGGTGAAAGATTTCCAGAAAAACAAACACTTAGAGAGAGACAGGATACTGGACTAGTTGGACTGATCTGGTATGCAATTCCTATGCTCCTGTTAATCTGATTCATTGCAACATAATGGCTATAATATTAACTCCTGGAAATTTTTTTCCTGTTTATAAAATTTTTTACTTGGCATTTTATTTCTCTGGGTAGTAAAGTCTCTCTGCATCCACATCAGAGCCCTGAGGGTTCCCCCATTTCTTCTTATTTATAAATGCCTCTTTGTGACGTTCTGTACCTCAGGGAACACCCAGCACCCCCATGTTCATACTTATAATACGATTGTGTGGTATCTAATGCAAAGTTTGTTATGTCAGGTGTCTTCGGAAGGCTCATGATGCACTGAGCATTGTTGTTATGGTAATGATCTAGTAATAGTTGTTATAGTAATATTATAGATTGTAATTTCATATATATAGTAATGAGGCTGAAAATGTGTTCTCGTGGCTTAAAGCAAGCCCAGGCAAAAGCTCTCCAAAAGCTGAGGGGTAGTTCGCACCTCATCAGGGCATCTATGGGACAAACCCAGTCCATCCTCACACGAACAAAGAACACTGGGCTAGGCAACAACAAAGGATCTGTTGGACTCTCCAGTGAGTCACCCCCCTTCCTTTGGTCAGTTTGGAACTGCGATGAGGTAATGCTCACCTGACTCTGAAGGGGAGGGGCAAAGCCAAGAGGGAAGAAAGAACATAATAAAAGGGAGAGACGTTTGCCATGCTCTCTCTCTCTCTCTCTCTCTTCCACCTCCATCTACAGACATCACCACCAAGCGACTGTAGCGCTGATCAAAGGGGAGAGCCTGGCTGAAAGGCAACTAGCCAGCCTGTTTGTAAGGGCATTGGAAGTGTTAAGATCAGCTTAGAATGCATTTTGCTTTTGTTTCATTTGACCAAATCCGACTTGTTATGCTTTGACTTATAATCACTTAAAATCAACCTTTGTAGTTAATAAATCTGTTTGTTTATTCTTCCTGAAGCAGTGCATTTGGTTTGAAGTGTGTCAGACTCCCCTTGGGCTAACAAGCCTGGTACATATCAATTTCTTTGTTAAATTGACAAATTCACATAAGCTTGCAGCGTCCAGCGGGCATAACTGGACACTGTAAGACGGAGGTTCCTAAGGTTGTGTCTGGGTCCGGAGATATTGGCTAATGTCATTCGGTTGCACAATCCAAGGAGCAGCTTACATGTCAGAGGCTGTGCGTGAACAGCCAAGGAGTGGGGGTTCTCACAGCAGAGAAGGGCAAGGCTGGCTTCCAGAGCCAAGGATTGGAATGACCTAGCAGATCACTGGTCCAGGTAACACCAGAGGGGAACATCACACTCTTACTTTCACATTTCTGCCAATATCCCTTTGGCTAAGACAGACCGAAGAGAAAACATTTCACAACTTCCTATGTCTCTTCTATGTTAATTGGAGGGAGCAACACAAGGCACTTCCCCTCCAAGAAGATGAGCACGACTGTCTCAGCAGCAGTAGCAGTCCCATCTTAGGTCAGAGCTCAGTTAATTCATCTTTGACTAGAATTAGTTAGAATTGGATATGGTTGGAAATTGCTGAATTTTCCATTACCAAAGTCACAAATTTTTCCATCTGCTAACTTTTTACTATCAAAGTATACTAACACATCCTGGAATTAGAAAAACTTTTGATATTTGCGAAATAAAAGGCTGTTTGATTTGGTCTTAAAAGACTGCTGTGTTCATCAAAAGAAACAGCACACTGTTGCGTGAAAGAAACTCTGCTCTCATCCACAAGGACAGTGCATTGTCTGAATGCTGTTAGAAATCTGATGTCAGCACATATAGCCATGATCAGCTCTTGCCACACTTACCTGAAAAGATACTTCCCCCCCTCTCATCCCCAACACACTCTTTGCCATTTGCTGCTGAGATTTTTAGTTTAATCAAGTTTTGTTTGTTCCACAATTAGTACAGGACATTTGGCACTGACAAAAAGAAAATAGATAAGAGATTAAAGAAAAGTGGATTCCATAACACAATGGCGGGGAGTGGAGGGAAGGGTAGAAATGAATTGTTATGTTTACAGTGATTCTCATACTTTTTGTATTGGTGATCCCTTTCACACAGCAAGCCTCTGAGTGCGATGAATTTACCTTTTCTCGCTGCTTTTAAATTAAGACTAAAACAAATTTTAATTGAATTATTGTGATAAGCAGAAAAGTTATTTTTGAGTAGAATTTTAATACTTGACAACAATTAATCGCCAGAAGTAGCCAAAAATCTGTGAGATGGATGATGCTGTTTGTTTGACACAAGAAGTTTTATTCTTGGTGGAGAACTTGGAAGAGAGAAAGGTGATCAGGAACAGTCAACACGGATTCACCAAGGACAAGTCATGCCTGACCAACCTGATTGCCTTCTATGAAGAGATAACTGGCTCTGTGGATATGAGGAAAGAGGTGGATGTGATATAACTTGACTTTAGGAAAGCTTTTGATACAGTCTCCCGCAGTATTCTTGCTAGCAAGTTAAAGTAGTATGGATTGGATGAATGGACCATAAGGTGGATAGAAAGCTGGATAGATTGTCGGGCTCAATGGGTAGTGATTAACGGCTCAATGTCTAGTTGGCAGCCGGTATCAAGCGGTGTGCCCAGGGGTCAGTCCTGGGGCCCGTTTTGTTCAACATCTTTATTAATGATCTGGATGATGGGATGAATTGAACCCTCAGCAAGTATGCAGATGACACTAAGTTGTGGGGAGAGGTAGATATGCTGGAGGGTAGGGATAGGGTCCAGAGTGACCTAGACAAATTGGAGGATTGGGCCAAAAGAAATCTGATGAGGTTCAACAAGGACAAGTGCAGAGTCCTGCACTTAGGATGGAAGAATCCCATACATCGCTACAGGCTGTGGACTGACTGGCTAAGCAGAAGTTCTGCAGAAAAGGACCTGGGGATTACAGTGGATGAGAAGCTGGATATGAGTCAGCAGTGTGCCCTTGTTGCCAAGAAGGCCAACGACATATTCGGCTGCATTAGTAGGAGCATTGCCAGCAGATCAAGGGACGTGATTATTCCCCTCTATTCGGCACTGGTGAGGCCACACCTGGAGTATTGCATCCAGTTTTGGTCCACCCACTACAGAAGGGATATGGACAAATTGGCGAGAGTCCAGCGGAGGGCAATGAAAATGATTAGGGGGCTGTGGCACATGATTTATGAGGAGAGGCTGAGGGAACTGGGGTTATTTATTTTGCAGAAGAGAAGAGTGAGGGTGGATTTGATAGCAGCCTTCAAGTACCTGAAGGGAAGTTCCAAAGAGGATGGAGCTAGGCTGTTCTCAGTGTTGGCAGATTACAGAACAAGGAGCAATGGTCTCAAGTTGCAGTGGGGGAAGTCTAGGTAGGATATTAGGAAACACTATTTCATCAGGAGGGTGGTGAAGCACTGGAATGGGTTACCTAGGGAGGTGGTGGAATCTCCTCCCTTAGAGGTTTTTAAGATCAGGCTTGACAAAGCCCTGGCTGGGATGATTTGGTTGGTGTTGGTCCTGCTTTGAGCAGGGGATTGGACTAGATGACCTGCTGAGGTCTCTTCCAACCCTAATATTCTATGATGTTGTTTTAGAAAGGGTGCATCTGATGTCATCCTTCACATCAAGCTGGTTTCAAGTTTTTTGTCTTTGTTGTGAGAATGCTGGAGTATCCGTTCTCATATGCGTAGGTAGTGGGAAATGGCTGGAGGACTCTCAGGGCCATTTCAGATACTAGTGGGTACTTGCTTGCAGCTGAGCACCAGAATTGGTTTGGAGGTAGTTGTGTGAATTTTGCTTTCACTTCATCATCTTTGATCGTGTCGACAAACTGTTCCTGTGTGTGAATGTCTTCGGTAGGAAACTGCTCAGCCATCACACTGAAAGAGTTCTTCACCAGGGAATGAAGTACTTTTGGTAGTGCTGGGAGATAGTGAAAGAACTGTTTGTGAAGGGCTCTCAGATGTCACTGATAGCTGACTTGAGAGCACTATTAATGTTGACTTCCTCCACCTCGCTGAATGAGGAAAGTGTCCGAAACATGCCGTATCTGTCTGCGTCCAACTTCCTGCACCACAGATCCAAGTTAAGCCTTTTCTTGTCACTGAAGTTTTTGTTCAGCTCGTTTCTCTTTTTGCAGAAAAAACTCCAACATCTCTTCACAAAATATAAAAACATGCTTTATTTTGCGTCCCCTAGAAAGCCATTGGACTTGAGTGTGGAAAAGGAGAACTTCATATTCACAAAAAAGAGTCAAAAGAGATGACTATTCAGAGCATACACTTTAATGTAATTCACTGCTCCTATAACAACTTCCACCACAGCATTAAGGCACATTGGCAATGTCTTTGCAGATGGGACTTAACAACGGATTTCACAATGAGTGACAATCACATTAGGTGACACGCACTTCACCTTCTGCTGACAGCCAGACCGTGTTCCCATCATGGCTGGAGCATCTTCAACACAGATACCACAAAGATTTTTTCACTCGATGCTTTCGAAAAAGGCATTCACCTTTGTGACCGGGATCCCAGGAGAGCCAACTGAGGTCACTCAATTAGGGTGAACTGCAAAGAATGGGGAAGAGAATCCCAGAAGCTGGTGGATATTCCAATACTTTATCAAGCCAGCACAAAACAGCTTCTATAACACCTCACTGGTTACCCAGAAGCCAACAACACAATTCTCTTAAAGTAACCCAGCCTTAGGCCTCCACCCAGACACCCAAGTCAAATATGATGAAGATTACTGAAAATCTTATTCACCATATAAAAAAGTTCTACCAATCCCAAACTATCGGACACATTCCCTCCCAGGTTAATGAATATTCCAGATCTTACCCAAATACATACTTACAGCCAATTTTATTAACTAAACTAAAATATATTAAAAAAGAAGAGAGAGTATTGGTTAAAAGATCAGTATACATACAGACATGAGTACAATCTTGACATTCAGATTCATAGCAGAGATGGTGAGCTTTGTAGTTGCAAAGAGTTCTTTCAGAATTTAGTCCATAGGTTACAGTGCAATGTTCAATATCATATTCAGGCTGTTCCAGTTTAGTACTGGGATGTCAGTCTTGCCACTCAAACTTCCCCTGATGAAGCTTAAGCAGATCTGAGATTAAAAGGATTGGGGCCCAAGTCATCTTTATACCATTCCAGGCCTTCTTGTGACAGCTCAGAGTCCTTAGGCGAACAACAGGCACTCGTGGATACTTTGAAGTAGGTCTGTTTCCTAAGCATCACTGGTAATTATCCACACAGATTAACATCAGGCAATTGCCTGTTTTTTCACCATTTGCAGATGATTTGCTATACATTTAAAAGAGATGAACACGGCAATATCCTAGGTTTACAGTCCATTTAAATGTTAAGATGTCCTTTTGATCTCTGAATTAACAGAATACAGCATAGACAGCGACTGTTTGATTAGATTTATTTCAGCATAAGCTTTCATGGGTTAGTACCCACTTCATCGGATGCATCCGATGCAGTGGGTACTAACCCACGAAAGCTTATGCTGAAATAAATTTGTTAGTCTCTAAGGTGCTACAAGTTTTTCTTTCTTATTTTCGTTTTGCTGACACAGACTAACACGGCTACTACACTGAAACCTTTGATTAGATTGTTAACCTTTAACAATATATATGTAAATACACAAAAACACAAACATTATCTACCATAATGTCTTTTAGGGTTGAATTTGGATCATTTATCCTGCAGGATGCTTATCCCTTTGTGGTCATGCATCACAACCTTCTTGAAAATGCCCTGTGATGTTGTGATTGTTCTTTTTCACAGAATAAGAACTCATCCTTAACATTCCCAGCATTATAATACCATATGAACACTATCACTTGTGCACAGTGAGTAACATCAGTAATTTCATCAAGTTACAGGCTGAACATACTGAAAGCGGAATGTTTAATTTTGTGCACAACTTGTTTTTTGATATCTTCCGACATCTCACATATTCTGTGTTTCACAGTGTCATTAGACATAGAAAGTATATTCAGCTTTTTGGCAGTATCATTGCCAAGCATAAGAGACGCAATATCTTTGCATGCTAGCAGAACAAGCCTCTCAAATATTGTATGCAACGTTTTTGTACGGGCAATTTGTTGTGACACAACATAAGAGGCTTCCCCAGCTGAGGACGTTTGCTGTTGGAAACTTCCATCTGCATCAAACCTGGCTTTCTTTGTTGCTTCTTCTGTGCATTTGAAAAAATCCATGTTTTGATTTTTATGCTCAGGATGTCTTGTTTCAAGATGCCGCTGCTGTTTGCATGGTTTCATTGATTCAGCAGACAAAATTTCTCAGCAAATCTCGCATTGTGGTTTTTCAATACTAGAGATAACGATGCCTGTAAAACAGTGTAATGTAGGACTCGAGATACTTTTGTTTTTTAGCGGTTTTAGCAGTATTTTCTAAAGAAAGTATGCGCCTGTGTGTCTGACTGTTAAATAATAAATTTCTTCTGCAGCTGCTGAACAATCAAGCCCTCTAATGTTGTCTCAGTCCCAGGGCCAGCATAGAAAAAATGGCACAAACTTCTATTCAGCGCCCTTTCTTTGGAGGTGGAGCAGGGCTGGAGATGGAGTGGAACTGGGGATGGCCAGGGCTCACACCCCCACAGCACCCACATAACCACATTGCAACCCCCGAGGGGTCATGATCCCCAGTTTGAGAACCAATGTGTTGGGCTCGCTGTCATTGAGATGGGCTTCAAAATGTTAGACCCTTCCTGATCTGATTCCCAGCAATGCAGTCTTAATTTATTCAGAATACCAAAAATATTACAAGTTCAGTTCCACTTATCCTCTCTCAAAAACAGGATGCAGCATCAAATAGAAACTGTTAAGAGATGGGTGACAAGAATGGCTGAGACAGAAAAACTTCCATATATAGAGAGACAGAACAAAATTGGGACTAATTAGCTCAGAGAGGAGACAAGAAAAGATAAAGGTGTACACGGTAATGAACAGTATAGAGAAGGTAGGATGAACAAATACAACAGGTCTGATCTTTCTCAAATACAACAGGAAGCATCCAATTACACTGAAAGGCAACAAACTAAAACTAATACAGGAACATAAAATTTACACCACACAGTTTGCCTGTGGAACTTATTGCCATGATATATCAGAGGCCAAAAGCTTAGCAGAGTTCAATGAGAGGACCAGACATTTATATGGATAATGAGAACATTTCAAGTTACAATAATAAGGATGAAAAACAAGTTGTCGTCCTCACCCCCATCCCCAAGGGCAGATTCCCAGCTGGAATAAATTTAAATAACACCATTTACACCAGTTGATGATCAGCTGTAAACAGTTTTGCAAGAGAAACTCATGCTTCAGGGTACAAGCCAATCTCTACTGGAGGTTAAAAAGAAACTCTTCCTATGGGCATGGTACTTTAAGTGCCTACTGCAGCCATCTTGTTTGCACTTTTGTCTGAAGCATCCATTACTGGCTACTCTCAGACAATTCTAAATTACTTGAACCACCGATCTGATCCATTATAGCAATTCCTAGAAACGCAAATATCTTAAGTTGGAGCAGGATAAAACCTACCATACAGTTGTACACTGTGCTTTTGATTGCTGAGACCATTATCAGTCAGTGATAGTCAACCATGTACCTCCTCACAGAACTGCTTAAGGCAGTTCACTTTAGACTGAGTTAGAGCGCAACAGAGTCTCCTTCAGCTAATGCAGAATTGCCTCAAGAAATGACAACTTACTAGAAAACCATTGACAGGCAAGACACTTGCAAAGGGTGATGTGAAGATCTACTCAATCTCTCACTGAACCCTAATGAGTACTGCTTGCATTTTTAACTGTGACCTCGTTGTTTTGATTAATATACTCTTTATTTTTTTTAACGCATTATAGTGATGTGGGAGTACCACCATACTTAAGGTTGCAACAGAACATCTGTTTAAAGATCAACCTTTCTAAGGCCTGATCTGCACTACAGAGTTAGGTCAACTTAACTCTGAAAGTGTCTAAACTCCAGTGGTGTTCCCACTGAGGTAAGTCGCCCACTACATTGACATAATAACTCCAGTCTGACAAAGGTGTAATGTTTGGGTGGATGTAGTTAGGACGACACAGTGTCTATGTAGACACTGCATAACTTACATTGTCTGTTGGGTGTCCGCCCTGCCGCCGGGGGCGGACAGACCAGAGACCCACTGCCACCTATTGGTTAGGGATTTGGGGGGTGGGGAGGAAAGCCTGAACCCAGGCACCTCCCATGTTCAGACGGTCCTCCCCTGCCCCTCAATCTCTCACTGGAAGGCGGCCGGGCTCGGGTTCTCCTTCCCCCCAACCCAGTCCCTCACCAAGAGCTGCACCGGGGCTCCAGGCTGTCAGTACCCCACAATGCTCCACACTGTTGGTTACATCGGTGGAAGTGCTCCTGGTGAGGACACATGCTGCTGACAGAAGCAGTTTGTGTGAACATGAAAAAACACAGTAATTTTTGCAGTGGCTGTGCGCCAACCTAACTTAGGTCAACTTAATTTTTTAGTGTACACAACTGCGCCTATGTGCTCAAAATTGACATGCTTAGTCAGATTTCTTTGAAATTTGGTTTGCCTCAGGAGGGTGCAGAGAAGGGTTAGTAACCAAAATTTGGAGACTTTTAAGCAAGGATTTCCAGAAATATAAGCCTTGAAAAAATAGTGACTTTCAAATAAGTGTCAAGGTGGGGGCAGAGAGGGTTGCTCAGAGCTAGAGATAAAACGACAGATGCAATGCGGGTCAAAATGGTCTCAATCTGTCAAATTTTAGTGTATAGCGCTCACTAAATCTTTGGGAAACCCAAACTGAGAACAGTATGTACACCAATGTACATTTTTAGACCATGCAGGCACCAATACAGAAATACAGCCAGAGGTTTCCAGTCCCACCATTTTCCATGCTTTAAAAGGTCACTCTTGTAAGTATTCTAAAATCCAAACTGTTAATGGGACTGCTTTGAATTTGGTGTGTCTTATGTGGGTGTGGGGTAGAGATAGGGATCCAAATATGTGGTCATTTGACCAAGGGATTCCCAAGTTACTCCAAAGGGTTAATCATGTTAGTTTCCTTCTGTGGCCTTCTGTTAACTAAGAGGTACTAATGACTGGATGAATCACAGACCTCTTGATGGCTGTAAACTCACCCTTCAATTAACATAACTAAGGATAAATTAAACAAAAGCCCCCACCTAAGACAAAAGGAGTTTTGAACTGAAAGGCTGGAGGTTGCTGCAATTTGAGACTTATAGGTGGCAGTTTAATAAAATATCAGGATTGGAAGGGACCTTAGGAGGTCATCTAGTCCAACCCCCTGTGCAAAGCAGGACCAATCCCCAATTTTTGCCCCAGATCCCTAAGTGGCCCCCTCAAGGATTGAGCTCACAACCCTGGGTTTAGCAGGCCAATGCTCAAACCACTGAGCTATCCCTCCCCCCCATTCATTCTGGGGGAATGTAATCAAAATGTTTGGGGAAACAATGAGACATGTGAATTCTTCCTGGGGGAAGGGCAGAGGAGTGGGACGAGAATAGGGAGATGGATGGTAGGGGAGGCGAGAGAGGTTGGTTGCTTCCCACAGAACACACAGGGGTTGGAGTGCACTTGGGGATAGGGGTTTGGGCTGCAGCAAGACAGGGGGGCTAGAAGGAAGGGGATATATAGCAGGGTAGGTCAGAGAGTTTGGGGCCTCAGTTGAGGGAGGAATGGCACCCGCAGTGCCCCCGGGCATCCCCTCCACCCACAACTTTTAGTCAGGGGTATACAATAAAAGTCATAGACAGGTCACGGGCCATGATTTTTTGTTTACTGCCCCTGACCTGTCTGTGACTTTTACTAAAAATACCCATGACTAAAACGTAGCCTTAATCATGTTTTAATTTTATAAGAAGCTTTACTGTGAACACAGATGAATAGTCAACAGCTGTTCTAATCAAAATTTGGTTGGCAGATTTTCTAACAATGTGTGTTAATAGGGTGTATTGGGGCATTTATGAAAAAGGGCAGAGTTAAGGTTGTCTATAGGCAACCGTAACTGTGAATTTCCTGCTTTTCAGAAGTTAGAGTTCAGCTCAATTCAGCATTCTGCAAGGCGGCGACATATCACCAAGCAACCTTAACTCTGTATTAAAGTAGTTTTTTGGCACCGAATAAGCTTTGTGTTCCAAGTATATTGAATTCTTTTGTGGATCTTTAAATGTAGGCTTGATCATGCAGGGATGCAAAGACGACACATGAACTGGAAGTAAAATGCCAGCAGTGAAAATAAGACTTTTGAAAGGTTGTACAATTAAGCTTGCATTGCCACATGTACTGAGCAAAGTTTATTTATACCTTCCAACTAAGCAAACTGTACTATATTTAACAAGTCAGGGAGTCCAATTTAAATTGCTGCATCTGCTGTTAGCTATGCATAGTTACCCTATAAAAGTGGCTAGCACCAGACTAACTAGAAGGTGCCCTCTGGCCTGTGGAGACAATGAGGATTTTGTTACTTATTCAGTGTTTCCTTGTGTTGGTGACACGTCCCTCACCATTCGTATCTATTTTCTGAATGTATCATTTCCTTAAATGATATTTTGGTGCCAGAAATACAGATTCAGAGACAGTGAAATGCTGTTTCTGGAATTAGAGGTGGACATTTAGAGTTCTCAGATTTTTTTTCCCGTGGTATCGAGAAATAGCAAGTTGAAAACACTTCCAGTCCACTCACGCCCTTTACTACATGGCTTTGTGATAGGTTTAATTAATATGCTTTTAATGCACGCCCTTCACAGCTCTACACCAATGTGACATTTTGTCAAAATCCCATTAAATTATTTACAGACACTGATGCATTTCCTTTCGCTCTATGTTGCCAACTGCCAGAGAATCTGTATGTCAAGCAAACTCCCTGTAACATTTCAGTCTAATCTCATCACAGTTCACAAATAAGCAGGGTTGAGACTGAATGGGAAACCTCCAGTGAAAAGCCAGAATGCAGCTGGTAGAGGTGGTAATTGCCATTTGTGTAGATGAGATACTTTCCTTTGAGCCAATACTGGTGTAATGTGTCATTGTGTTGCCAGGGACAGTGTTGTCAGTAGAAACTGCCATATGGAAGAGTGGACTCCCTGCTAGACCACCTCCTCATCACTGGATGTGGCATAGCAGTTCTCCCCTGTCTAGCGTCCTCACCAACAGTCACTCCCGTCCATTTCTTCTGGGGAGTTGGCCATCTGGTCACAATTTAGTCCCACCCTTTTCAGGCTAATGAGGTCCAACAAACATCATTACCAAAAGGTCTTCAGTCCCCAACTCTGGGCCCAGTGGTGCTCACACCCTTCTCTCAGGACTTTCCATCATCCTTGTCCCCTTTTCTCTGGCCTAACACACCCACACTAAGGGCTGGTAGGGGAAACCCAGGCCCTCCCACTACACAGTGCTTCAGCCCAGAGTCCCTCTAATCAGCAACCAAAATCTGCTCCTTCAGACTCCTTGCTGCTGCTTCCCTAGACTTCTTCCTACCATAGCCTGTCAGCTGGCCTCTCCAGGTACACCTTTGCCTCAGAGCCAGGACTCTCAGGGCTCTCTGCTTGCATCCCCCAACCAAATTCCAAACAAAAATACAAAATATAAACCCACTTCTATCATCAGGGCGCACCACTGGAGCCTACAAAACCTCCAGGGGCTGCTCTAGGTCTCTCCTAGCCTCCTGCCAGACTTCTTTATGCAGGAGCGGATCCCCAAGGCCCACTGTCCCTCATGGGGTTCCTCCTTGGCCCTCCCAATCTCTGCACTCGCTAGTCCCAGAGAGTGACTGTAAAGTTCTTCTGTCTCTCCCTGCTGCCCCCTACTGCTCCAAACCTCCTCTGTTTAAATTAACCACCCCCATTCCTTCCCCAGCTAGGACTCATCTCTCATTAAGGGCTTGTCTTCACTACCCGCCGGATCGGCGGGTAGCAATCGATCTATCGGGGATCGATTTTTCGCGTCTCGTTAAGACGCGATTAATCGATCCCCGATCGCGCTCCCCGTCGGCTCCGGAAATCCACGTCATCGAGCGGCGCAAGCGGAGTCGACGGGGGAGCTGCAGCGATCAACTCGCCGCCGTCCTCATGGTCAGGTAAGCCGATTACGATACGCCGACTTCAGCTACGTTATTCACGTAGCTGAAGCTGCGTATCGTAGATTGACCCCCCTCCCTAGTGTAGCCTTGGGCTAAGCCTGGTCTACCCTTCAGGTGCAGCCAGGTAGATACGTGGCCCCTCGGGGTCCCATTAACCCTTTCAGAGCTTGCCTGTGGTATGCACCGCATCACATGCCCTCTTTCAGGGGAAATGTAAAAGCAGTTTCCTGCCCAGTTATGGTCATTCAAGATCCCATGGGTGGTTTTGTTTAATAAGAGTCCAGACTTATTCCCAGTGTCTTGGCCAAATTCCACTTAGTAATCAGATCAGAATATCATTAACGAAGATTCCTCTGCTGTTTGAACTGGTCATCTCTCAGATGCTATAGCTGTCTCCTTCTAGCCTCTGTCGCTTTCACATTGTTCCTCTGAGTATTTCTTTTGTAATGCAAATTGATAGGGCACGGACTCTGCTTGTGTGTCTTCTACCTGGATGAGCACATTTGGCGCTTAGAAAGTAATAATCCAACATTATACTAAGGGTATGTCTCCACTGGCAAGTTTCTGCACCACAAGTTATACCACGTTTATTAAAATGCTGGAATTAGACCACTGTTGCATGGCCACACTGTGCTCCTTGTGACGCTGGAGCACATCCACATTAGCAGCTCTTGCAACAGCAAAGACAGTAGTGCATTGTGGTAGCTATCCCACTGTGCAACTGGCCGCAGGGTGCTATGGGAAAGGTTTGCAATGCCTCATGGGGCAGGCACAGCATTATATGATGCAGGTTTCCCAATCCCATTGTTCCATGGGCATCCTACTGCATTGCCAGCTGCTTTTCAACTGAAGGGTGGAGGGGGGGGGGGGAAGAGTGTGTGTCAGAGAGTGTGTGTGTGTGTATGGAGAGGGGAGGAGAGAGACAGTGCCTTTTGGGGGACAGAGCGTGAGTCAGCAAGCTGTCTTGTAAGTTCAGACAGGAAGCAATCAGTCCTTAGGCAAGGGGAGGGGGAAACCCTGACATCAGCCGCTGCCTCCCTCCCTGGGCTTTCTGCACAGCTCTCTCTCTCTCACACACACACCTCTATGTTCAACAGCACGAGCATTTCACATTAATGGTGTGCTTTGTGGCCCAGAGCAGATGAGCATAGCACACAAGAGCTGTCAGAAACTGTGCTTTGAAAAGGGAGGGGCTGCTGAGTTCAAAGCAATGAGCAGAGCGGTCACTTGAGGCATTATGGGACAGCTCCAGCAGCCAATTACAGCGCAGAAAGCAATCAAGTGTCTACACTGGCAATAGAGCGCTGGAGCCTCTGCGCAAATAGCCTCACGACTCTCGTCAAAGTGGGGTTTCTGCAGCGCTGCAACTGAGGAGTTTCTGTGCAAAGTGGCTTGGCAGTGTGTACACATCTGCAGTTTGAGTGCAGAAAGCTGCTTTATTGCGCAGAAACTTGCCAGGGTAGACAAGCCCCAAGACTAAAAATCATTAGTCCTCTTTGCTCACATACTTAAATTTAAGCACTGGCGTAAGTGCTTTGCTGAATCAGCGCCTCTCTGCAGAATTGGCAGTGAAGCCAATGAGAGTTCTACATACAAGTGAAGGTCAGATATGGCCCTTAGCTTTGAAACTTTGTTTCTGAAATAGTGCCTTGTGCAGAGAAAGAAGAATCTGATAAAGGACTGTCTCCATGGCAGTGTCTGCTGGTCTTGGCAGTAGGCTAAAAAAAAACAAATAAATGTGCATTTAAAACGAGACAAAAAGAACAAGAAATAAGGGCTAATAAAAAGAGAAGTGTGGGACTTTTGTTCTATTGTATTTGCTATCCTTTGTAGGCTGGGACCAAATTCAGAACACTGATGTCAATGAGAGTCATGCCTGCACTTGTCAGGGTTGAAATTAGTTCTATTCTTGTTGTTATCAGGATCAGCAATGCAAAGTGAAGAAAAATGAATTGGATGAAGAGCACAATAAATACTGGTAGAAAAGCACTCTCAATAATATACTGAAGGGAAAGGTAGGGTTTTTTTGGGGGGTGGGGGGAAGAGGTGTTGTTTTCTACACTTAAAAAACAATCTAAAACTTTTATTTCAGCATCTTGTATTATAATCAAAGAGACAGAACCTGGGCACGTGCACCAGTTGTTTGGCTCAGCTCCAGCAGCTGGCAACCTGGCTGGCCCCTGAGTCCATGAGGAAAACTTTGGGTGGTGTAGAACCATGATAGTAGCTTTAACCCCACAGCCTCTCCAAGCCACAACATAGGGTATGTGTTCTCAAGAAAGGGAGCATGGCTAAGACACCCCTACATTCTGGCAGTCTCCTGCTGGCATTGCACATTGGGGGCTATGGGCAGCTGGCATAAAGGAGAGTAATCTCAAGGCTATTCTATTTTATGCTGAAGTTGACACCTCAGTGGCCAGCCCCAGAATCAGCAGACATCAAACTGGTTTAAAACGACCATTGCCCCCATCTCTCCTGAGCTGCACTAAATGCCGGTAAGATGCAGCCCACACTTTATAGCAGAACATGGAACACTACTAAATGTCCATGGGAGAAAGGAAAGTGGGGGAATGCTGTATCCCATTCAGGAATCTATCTAGTATTCACATACATATTCCAGGTATGCAAACATACATGCGTCAATAACTAGTAAATATTAGACCCAATGCTGAACTCACAGTGTGATTGAGTTGTAACTCCTCTGAAGTCAGAGTGACACTGCTGTAAAGCCAGGCTCAGTAAGATCAGAATGGGTCTCATCGTGTTGTGCCATATGTGATAATAGGACCAATTGTAATATACGCCATAACAAATGCCCATAAATAGATCTATTTTTTCTTATGAGCTGTGGAAAATACATGAGAAATCTGCCTTTCTGAACAAGTAGTAAGGTATATTACATTGCAATTAACATAATTTTTCTAACTCAGAATTCCATCTTCCCCATCTACCAATTATAAATCTTTCTAGATACCTTTCTCTCTCATGACCACTCTCTTTTACATTGCATTGTGGTACTTAAGCCCTTTATTTCGGGGACTAGTATATTAGTAGTCTGTGGTCATTAAAATAGTGGTGGCAATTATGTATTATTTCTCCTGAGTGACTATTGTGTCCAGGATCTATAGCTGCCGCAGTTGACTAGGATAACAGATATATTAATCTGCATTTGCAAACCAGTGCAAATAGGATTTTACTCTTTGAGGTCATTTTCAAATTGCATATGCCCATCCAGACCAGCTATTAATAGTGGATATTCATTCAATGATTTCTAATTTCCTTTTCATAATACAAAAAAGACCAGGAAATTGACCATTTTAATAGTTTGACAGGATCCTTGTTAGTGACTGGATGACATTTGTCCTTTGCTTTAAAAATTAACCCAATAAGCCCACTTTCCAAGACTGCATCTTTTTGCCTCCTCTTTAACAGCACCTTCTCTTAGGAAGATTCACAAGCAAAAGAGACTGTTACCAAAGAACATTGCTAGTTTAGAAATGAATCAGCTAAAGTTAATATTTAAACAAGTGTTTCCTCCCACAAACTCAAAGTACTCTTTTTTGAGATTCTTTCAAGTCTCTGATTAGGTATTGTCCCATGATATATCAGGAGATCAAAGAACAACTCTGTTGGCAGGTCAAGATAACACTTCATGTACAGTACATTCATCATTGGAAGTTTCTCATAAACTACACACACATATATCTGGCAGAAAGGAACAACTTACTAGGACTTGCGGAGTGGGGTAGGACAGATACTTTGGGCAAATTCTCAAGCATAGATAACCTAAAGATTAGCACCTAAATCCACATTTAGGCTTCTAAATAAAAGTAGTCTGATTTTCAGAGGTGTTGAGCATTTGCAGCTCCCACTGGTTTTAGTAGGAATTGCAGAAAAAAAGGGGAAAAAATAAAGACTACTTTTATTTAGATGTGCCTACATTTAGCATTAAATGGTATCAATCATTATATCTTATGGCACCAATACCTTGGCCACAAAATGTTCAGTAGTCCACGAGTCTAATGCCTGGGGTGTGCCTTCAAGTGCATCTAGGGTAACCAGAGGCCAAGTGTGAAAAATCAGGACAGGGGGTGGAGGGTAATAGGTGCCTATTTAAGAAAAAGCCTCCAAAATCAGGACTGTCTCTATAAAATCGGGACATCTGGTCACTTTAAGTGCATCCATCATTTGACTAGAATTCCTCAGACACTGGACATCCAGCACTAAGTTTGGATCTACCTCTATTGCCATTTCCTCCCCACCTCTCCCCCCCCACTAGGGTCCCTTTGTGTGATTGTTCTGTTGGGTAGATGACATTATGATTCTGCACCTTCTCTCTCTCCACCCAAATCTGTCTCTGGGCCGGAAGGTGGTAGGGACAATTCTTATTTTTCAAGCCTCAACAAGGTTTGACTTTTCTTCTGTTCCATATATCGGTGAAAGTTCTGGGAGGGGCGTGCATGCTCATGGGCAGTGGGTATCAAAGACCGGGAAAGGCTGTGCCTCCCGAAACAGCCCTGAATGGTCCCGCCCATGCTTTGGCCCCCAGATCCCCTCCTGCTTTCTGCTGGTGATCTGCACAGTTGGAGCGTAAGCTTGGGCTGGGACCGGCCTGCAGACAGGAACTCCGGGTGGCTGGAGCTGGTGGTCGCACTGCCTGTCCAACATTCTGGGGTTTGGGAGGGGGCACACCACCTGTCTGACACTCTGGGGCTGGGGCCACGATGCCCATCCAGGGCCAGGGGCACTCGGCCAGCATGTGGGGGGGGGGGTGCTGCCGGCCATGGGGGAAGAGAGGGGAAACTCTGGGCTCCAGCGGGGGAAAGGTGCAGGAGGGGCGGGACCTCAGGCAGAAGGGGTGGGCCGGGCCAGCGGCTAGCCTCCCGGAGCCCAGGGTTCACCCTCTGCCCATGTGCATGTGCTTCATTTCTTCTGAAATGCTTTGCCAGACCCTATATGTAACATTTTAAGCAGTGTGCACAAAACCTACGTTTCCTTCTTTTTCATTGTGTCAGATCTCAGTTCAGAGACAAAGAAAAACAATTCAATTTACAAAGAAGTATAAAACTTGATTAAAAGAGGAAGCCAAGTTGTGCCCTACAGGCACTTCATAAGGATTTTGAGCTAGTCTCCCTTTCTGTTGCATATAGACCATCTCCATTGTAGCCACTGGGCCACCACACCACAGGCAGGAAATGAGAAATTTTCAGGGTTACAGAAGAATGCAGTTTTTCACAGTGGATAAACACAAAGTTATTCAGCACAGGAGCTTCTGTAATTATGGTACAATGGGAAATGCAATGTGTTAAATGGTCCTGAGCTTCCTTAATCCAATTGATGGGCTAATATTACAGTAGGTTGTAAACTAGACAAATTCAGACTAGAAATAAGGAGTACATTTTTAACAGTAATGACAGTTTACCATTAGAACAACTTACTAAGGGATGTGATGGATTTTTCTATCACTTGAAATCTTTAAACCAAAATTGCATGTCTTTAGAATAGATATACTCTAATTCAATCAGAAGTCGTGAATTTGATGCAGAAATTACAGGGTGAAATTCTATGGCATTCCAAACAATGATGATGTCAGTTTATCAGCTATGTGTGCTTACTTTAAAAGATGGAGGGTTTAATTTCCCCCCCCTAAAGTGTGTGTGCAGAGCAGAGCTTTCAGGTTAGCATTGGAAATGGACCCGAGCCACAACGTTCAGATCTAGATCCGAATGTGAAACAACTCAAAGTTCAGGATCATTCAAGTCATGCTTAAAAGGTGGCAGCATTTGCAAGGCTCAGTTTCCCTTGACAGTCTGTCCTGCCTAGGCCCCACCAATCAAGCGTGAATTGTTGATTTGCATACTATAACAGTGGTGGCCATTAAAAAGTTAACACTCATCATAGTTACCACACAGCTATTTCCCGCTGTAAGTGTGGTGGAAACTGTGATAGCTCAGACACCACTGTGTGACAGCTACTGGCAAATGCTGGCTTTTTAATGCTAAGTAAGTTAATGGTATAATGGTGCCTATTCCTTTTCATCTCCCCTCAACCCCAGAGTTTCTCTTACAGCTTTGATTCGACTAATAAGGCATTGCACTCTTTGGGCCTATAGTAAAGTCCATTGAAGACAATAAAAGTCTTTCCCATGGATTAAGGGCTTCTGTACACTTAAAACACTTCAGTGGCACAGCTGCAGCACTTCAGTGTAGACACTACCTACGCCGATGGGAGGGGTTCTCTCATCATTCTTAGTAATCCACCTCCACGAGTGGCAGTAGCTAAATTGACGGAAGAATTCTTCCATCAACCTAGCACTGTCTACATTGGGGTTAGGTCGGCTTAACTACGGTGTGAAAAATCCACACCCCTGAGTGGTGTGGTTATGCCAACCTAATTTGCTAGTGTAGAACAAGCCTTAAATTGTGTATTGATCAGGGCCTTTGTTTTTGGACTTGGGAGGTTGGCCTTTTCATCTGCTATATGTATATTATTTTATATATGATAATGTAACATGTACATTAATGAACTAACAGAGATGCGTTTGGAACCCTTCTTTACAACACAGCATTTAAGCTTTCTTCAGAACATTGCCCTGTTTTCTCCCCCCTCCCCTTTCACATGCCCTCCTTCTCCCTCCCCACTACAGTTAGGGAACCATTTCATGACCCCTTTGCTGCTTGCTTTCCATCCAAACACTTCTGATTAATATGTAGGCACGCCAAGTCTTCTCATTGAATTATACCCTTTCATACTGGCACACCCCCCACCTGAATCATTTGAAGAATACAGAACTTTAAAAGTCAAACCCTGCCAAAAATCTAGTCTTTAATAAACAGGTCTTAACATTACAAAAATGCCAAGAAAATACTATGAATATAGCATGATCAGCTTCTGTAGGGGATTTCAGCTTTAATTCTGCAGGAGAAATGACCTGCTGTTTTAATGAACAAACACTGAATGGCTGCTATTCAAGTGCATATTGATTTCAGCAGGGGCTACTTGTCTCCCAGGTTGATATTTAATATCGGTTAAAGGGATTCTCCTGTTGAGCGACTCAAGCAAACACATTACATTGGGACCATAGCCAAGCTCCCTGGATTTAGTAACACTCCTTGAAAACATCTCTTCTCAATCAGTGCTGTGAGAGGGCAAAAGAACGGCGGAGTTTTGATTTAGCAGAACTAGAATCAATGGCCTCAGACTAGAGGTGTACAAAATTCCTGAGGGCTTGGCTACACTTGCGAGTTAGAGCGCATTAAAGCAGCCCCGGGCGCCCTAACTCATGACACGTCCATACTGGCAAGGCACGTAGAGCACTCCGACTACGCGGCTGGAGCACTCACCACCACGAGAAGCATATCACTTGTTGCGCCAGTGTGGATGTCCTGGTCTATTAATGCGCTCTGATCAGCCTCCAGAGGTGTCCCACAATGCCTGTGCTAGCCACTCTGGTCATCACTTTGAACTCTACTGCCCTTCCCTCAGGTGACCAACCGTCAGACCAGCCCTTTAAATTGTCTGGAAATTTTGAAAATCCCCTTCCTGTTTGCTCAGCAAGGCATGGAGTGCTCTCAGTGAATCTTTCCAGGTGACCATGCCGCCACACACCAGGCAATCCCCAGTATGGAGCAATGGCAAGGTGCTGGACCTCATCAGTGTTTGGGGGGGAAGAAGCTGTCCAGTCCCAGCTGCGCTCCAGCCATAGGAGTTTCATGGGCAGATATCAAGGGACATGATGGAAAGGGGCCATGATCAGGATGCAGTGCAGTGCAGTGCAGAGTTAAAATGAAGGAGCTGCGGAATGCCTACCACAAATCCCATGAGGCAAACAGTCACTCTGGTGGTACCCCCACGACCTGCCGTTTCTACAAAGAGCTGGACACAATACATGGGGGCAACCCCACCTCCACTCCGAAGACCACCATGGACACTTCAGAGCCCAGTTCAACAAGGCAGGAGGAGGAGGAGAAGGAGGAAAGCGGGAGCGAGGGTGCTGAGGAGGAGGGGGACAGCCCAGCATCCCTAGATGCATGCAGCCAGGAGCTGTTTTCAAGCCAGGTGGAAGGTAGCCAGTTCCAGCGGCCGGTGCTTGGGGAAGAACAAACACCAGAGGGGGTGCCCGGTAAGCGGCTTTTATTTTGGGAAGGAAGTTATTCAGTGCGGGCTCTTGGGGCGAACAGGGTTAGGGCTGCATGCATGCCTAGATGCGGAATAGGGCGTTG
Source organism: Chelydra serpentina (assembly GCA_037349315.1). NCBI lineage: Eukaryota > Metazoa > Chordata > Testudines > Chelydridae > Chelydra > Chelydra serpentina. The sequence goes on from JBAIAC010000048.1 coordinate 29,212,703, forward strand.
ATGTGCTCTCTCACATCGCAGTAATTGGCCTCAATGATCTCTTCAAAGGTCTCATGCAGAAGCTGGGCAATGCGCTTGCGCAGGTTTCTTGGGAGAGCCACTGTGCTCCTTGTCCCAATCAGGCTAACGTGTCCGCGCCACTGTGCTGTGATGGGCGGGAGAACCATTGTGGCACACAGGCAAGCTGCATATGGACCAGGGCGGAAGATGCATTGTAGAAGACGACCCTTTCTTGCTTCCCAGGTCACCCTCAGCAGCGAGATATCTTCCAGGACGAACTCATCCTGTGGAAAATGTGGGGACAGTGTTAAGTATAGGGGCCCCCTGCAGCTGTTGGCTCTCCCCATGGCACAGAACCCCAGAGGACAATACAGTTGTGAAACAAATAAGTCCTCCTTGTCCCTGTGCTTACTCGCCATTTTGGGGCTCCTGTGGGTTATGTGCACTTGCTTTGGGATGGGCAACTTCTGCGATTGTGTAGACTGTCCTTGCCCTTAAGTACGGGAGAATCATGCTCTGTCTGGTGTGAACAATGCTGCCTCTGTTAAGTGTTGCATTTTGGCTTTACAGATGCAACCTTGAGATCCCAGACGTCCTTGTTATCACCAGAGGAAAGACTCCAAAGAATCAGGAAGTGGCCACGTAGAAGCAAAGAGGACATGCTGCATGAAATAATCACGCCCACGGTGATCCACAAGCGCCTGGAGAACCATAGAGAAATACCCCTTCCTACCCCGGAGGCTAAGTGGGCTGGTGCCAGAACTGGAATGTGTGTCCCATCTATCGCCCCTCTGCTGTTAGGGAAACCTATTTGTGCAAAGCCAGCCACAATGTCATGCACGTTACCCAGAGTCACGGTTCTTCTGAGCAGGATGCGATTAATGGCCCTGCAAACTTGCATCAACACAATTTCAATGGTCGACTTTCCCACTCCAAACTGGTTAGTGACTGATCAGTAGCTATCTGGAGTTGCCAGCTTCCAGATTGCAACCACCAGCTTCTCCACCAGCAGGGCAGCTCTCAGTCTCATGTCCTTGCGCCACAAGGTGGGGGCGAGCTCATCACACTCTCCCATGAAAGTGGCTTTTCTCATCCGAAAGTTCTGCAGCCACTGCTCGTCATCCCAGACTTGCATAACGATGTGATCCCACCACTCAGTGCTTGTTTCCCGAGCCCAAAAGCGGCGTTCCACGGTGGTGAGCATGTCCGTGAATGCCACAAGCAATCTCGTGTCATATGCGTTACTAAAGTCGATATCATTGTCGGAGACCTCATTGTCAGTTTGGATCTTAAGGAGTAACTCGACTGCCAAACGTGATGTGCTGGTGAGACTCATCAGCATATTCCCCAGCAGTTCGGGCTCCATTCCCGCAGACCGAAAGGGATGACAGAACGCACAGTACAAAAAAATGTTGAAAGATGGCGCCAAATATGGCCAGAAGCACAGGGATTGCTGGGATGAGAACTGATGCATCACAGGGCATTGGGACAGGACCCAGAATGCACCTGCACCCCCTACCCCCTTCTCACAAGCCACATCACCAGAATGGGAAAAGGTGCTCTGTGGGATAGCTGCCCATAATGCACCGCTCTCAATGCCGCTGCAAGTGCCGCAAATGTGGCTACGCCAGTGCGCTTTCAGCTGTCAGTGTGAACACACTGCAGCACTTTCCCTGGTGTGCTCTCGGAGGGCTGGTTTAACTCACAGCACTCTACATCTGCAAGTGTAGCCATGCCCTGAGTTTCCCTATACTGGACACCAAGACATACTGGACTTGCTCATCAGCTGGGGTAAATAAGTACAATAACTCCATCCAAGTCTAGAAAGTCATTCCGGATTACACCTTCCCATTTGTGGCTTTTTATTCACTTGAGTTCTGATTCAGTTCCGGAACTGAACTCCCTCATACTTCAGAGGTTCAGGCTCATCTTTCATTTTTTCCTCAGAAGGAACTTCAAAGCTGTCTGGTGGGTGATGTGCTCTCAGCACCAACCCTCTGCACCCCCTCCCCTCACAAGTGGTTACTCTGCATTGTTACTCTACAAATAAAATAAAATTACAGGTGTTGTGTCTCAGGCTATTGGAAACTCCTTAAAACAAGGAATTGGAAGTTGACAGCATGGTGAGTTATTGGGATTCCTGTTAGAAGTCTCTATAATTTAACTTTTTTTTTGGCTGTTGCTGCAGAATCCCCTTGTCTTTGAAGATTTAACTTTAGAAAGAAAGACTCTGTAAATGAGAGAACAAAACCAAAAATAAGTTTTCCCAATACAAGTCACCTTGATACATTAGTTTGTTTTGCCAAGGTGCTTTGGGATTTTAATTAGGAGACTAATATCATCACCCAACTGCTGATCTTTTAATGTACCCAGGCAAGACTAAACAAGTGGCTGAACTAAATTCTCTTTTGAAAATTAGGTTTCAGTGGTTACCAAAAATTCCAGAAGATAATTACATAGGCAGCTAAAACAAATACCATCTACTTAAAGCTGAAGGCTGCAGGAAGTGACAAAGTCAGTCAAAAGGCAACTCACTGAACATGAATGAACAGGACTAGGAAGAGTCTGAAACTTACCTAAAAACAGTGCTCGGGAAAAGTGTATCTGTGCTAAAATACACTGGCCTTATTTCTTTTGTCTGCAGATGCTATGCAGGGTTTTTATAGAGGGCCAAATTCTGCTCTGTTACACCAATGTAAAATTAGAGTAACTCCATTGCCTTTTATTTCAGCTACTTAATGTTGGTGTAAATGCGAGGAGAAATTGATTATAGAACTAATAGAGAAGATAAATGGTTTTGAAGTAATAATTTGAAGTTTAAAGCACTGCAGGCATATGGTTGAGGTATAAAATGGATGGCCGATATACATCAGGCCTGATCTAATGCTCGCTGAAGTCAACTGAAAGACACCTATAGAACTCAACAGGCATTAGGCCTGTAAGTAGGAAGAAAGAGGGTGTTTGCAACTCAGGAGTAATCAGACAATGATTTGTCTTAGAGATACTGTACAACCCTCACACACAGCACACCCTGCATTTGCCCTTTCCTGCTTCTTTATGATGTACTCTTGCAAAGTAGGTTTCTTCTCTGCAGTTCATTCTCACCAAGGGTCTGATCCAAGAGAGTCTTTTCATTGACTTCAGATCAGGCACTCTGAACAGGAAGGGGATGCTGAGGCTTCCAAATCATTCTGTAATGTCAGCATTAGGAAAGTGCTCATAACTAATATACAGGTACCCCGAAGAATCAGTCATTTGGTCTGTAAGAGTCCCATGTCTCATGTTATAGATATGATTTTTTTAATCCCCACCCAAGCAACACTCCCCTATTTCTGTTGCACCTCTCATGAACAATTCGGCTGTGACTCTACTCCATACAGTGAATTTGGTCCCAAGTCCCTGTTAATAATCCATTAGCTAAGACCTGCCTGTTACAGATCACGTGTGGTGAGGATCTATACTAAAAGTCCCAGCCTGCCCAGGGGCTCATATCTAAGTAGTTTACCCTCTAAAGCACTCTTTTCATTAGCGGTATTTTTTCTTTCATGTTGCTTTTTATTTTCTTGTGGTTTGTGGGTTCTTTTTCCCCCCCTCTCCCCACCCCATTCTCTTTCAACTGCTGGTATCTTTAAATTATGGAAGTATAGGGTTTTTATGCTTAATGTCATTGTTTGCTGTTAAAGATTGTTTGTAGTACAAAACTAAGGTTCACAAAGTGCTCCATTAGTGATCCTTTCCTGAATAAACTGCCTTCTGTAGCATGCAGTGTTTCCAGGGTCTCTTTGTATTTGTCCTTAGAGCTTATGCACTTTTATAATTGCTGCAGCTATTCATGTTGTTCCTAATCTCACTCATTCAGAAGCAAAAGCATAAAACACAGAGAGAAAGATTGAATTGAGAAAGTCTTCATACAAACTGTACTAGTATTTTGCATTTATTGACCTAGCAAGTTTTTACCTTAGGATCTCAAAACACTCTGCAAATATGCTCAGCACCTCTGAAAATGTCTTTAAGGCTATATAGCAAGTCTGCAGCAGAACTAGAAATAGGATCCCATAATCCTGATTCCCAGCCCCCTGCAATCACCCGATCATTGTCTTTCCCACAACTGAAAACAAAAGAAACAGATGTAGCAAAAAAACATGAACATAACCAGAAATCTAGAAACACTGATGTTCCAACCAACAGTGAACAGTGACCAAGTGATTAACAACAGGTGGTTTGATATTAACAATAGTGGTTTATCTTTATCATAGTGATAAATGCTTTTCTACTCTTTGAAAGATGCATGGAGAGGCTGAAATCCACTTTTCAAATTAGCAGAAAGGAAGAACTTCTGTTCCAGGTGAAACCAAAACCTCCCCATATCTTGCCTTGGACAGTAATATTTAGCATTAATGGAGAAGAAACTCCACTTTGGCACAGAACTTAAAGCCTTCCGGAGATAGGGGAACTTAAAATGAAATTTTTTCTCCAGTAACACTAAATATTATTGTAGCATTCTTGATAGTTTCTCAGTTGCTTTCAAAATCAAAAACAGAATGAAATCCTTCTTTTTTAACTAAGCCTTCGGAGAATACCTGCATTGGCCCTCAAAGGGTGAGATTCTGTACTGTGCCTCTTGGAGGAGTAGGACAGAATTACCAACCCAGGAGGAAGTGCAGTAGAGTGAATTCAAGCCATGCTTGTGCCCTCAATCCCAAACTGCTCCAGAAACTAGAGTGGCCTAGTGTAAGTCAGACAGCCCTTTAGGGCTGTCTAAATTATGGCATTTTCCCTGGGCCGCCTTATAGGTGTGAGGCTGAACCAAATTTCTGCAGCACTATGTGCTGTGGCCTTGCCCCATGCGTGATCCCACCCAACACCAGGACTTGCAAGGGTCTTCCTCAGTTTCTGCCCCAGGAACTCACCTAGTTTCAACTTTCAGGGCCTTCTGAACACTGCTTCTCCCCTTTACTCAGCACCAATGAACCAGAGTAGGCATGATGATCTCACCCAGAATTTCAAGCACACTCAGAGCAAGATGTGGAAGGTAAAAAATAAGTAGAGAGGAGAAGAGCAAGAATATGGGCTCAGTACATACTATATGTGTATCTGATGCACTGATATTAGCTGGAGAAGGTTTTCTATTTTTATTCAGTTCTCACCCACTCAGTTGGCTCCTCTTGGATAAAAATTAATATTCTTTGCCATCCAACATCAGTACATGAAAAACAAAAATAGTCATCTCAGAGGTGTTAATTACAAAGAAGTGTATAGCCCCCAAAACCTTGTTCTGCCTCGCCTTGATTATTTTTGTAGATGCAAAACTGACAGCAAACTGTCTTATTTTCATGAAGCCTAGTTGGCATATAGATCTTAGTGTGAACCAGGGGAGGCACATTGTTTGAAATCTGAAGCTTTTATAGTATATAAACGTCATTACGCTTTCCTTCTGTAATTCTCAATATATTTTCTATTGTAGTAATGGAAAAATGTGATCTCCCTAGATAGTTAATTTAACAATATTCCATTAGCTTTTTGCTTTCTTTCCCTATTGTCTCTTCTAAACTGGAGCTTTGTTTTTTAAAAGAAACTTTTGCAACACAGAGTTATAATGCTATAAATTAAGGATTCTACTGTGTCTGCACAATTGCTCTATCAATTTTTATTTGCACAGTGGGGAATATATGGCTTTAATACAGGATGAGCTACAGTAACCTCTCACGTCCCCCACTTTCTTTTGCTGAAGTAGAGGCTTCTAATGTTGTCTTTTCTCCCGCCTGTGAGAGGCCAAATTATGTGTCTGTCCACTAACTCCCTGCACTGAAGATAGCTGAAGATCCTGATATATGCACCTGAATGCAAATACTAGTTAGAATGTATCCCATGCATATGTGATTTTAACTGAATTCTTTGATATACTTTATATCAGAGTGCACTAGCTGGACACTGGGCTTTAATGTATAACCTACAAATCCCAATAGCTATTTATGGAAGCTTCTACACTGAACTTTCCAGGGCTAAGACTATCTTGAAATCTGTGTCTTCAGCAGTATTGAGTGCACTATTAGTGCTTAACAAACAAAAGCAAGAACCGTGTAAAGGGAGACGTTCAGTTCATGTTTTAATAAATAAGCCAAGCTCGTTAGAATTTCAGTTTGGATAAACCCACAAATAAATCTTTCAAGCTATAGATGGGCTTTGGTTCAGACCTAACTCTGGGTACAGATTAATCTCTCTATAATCAAACTGCAAAATCTGAATACTTGCAAACTTTGGGATTTAAAATCTGGATGTGAATGTTTCCAGTTTTGTGTGATCAAATTCACTCTGTTATAAAGGGAGTGTTATGGCAGGTGTCACCAGGTAACGCTGTTACATAAACACTTTCAAGTTCTTTTTCTTAGCATGAGGGCAAATATTCAGTCTTGGGAAGATACGTGTAAGTCATTATAGTTTTGTTGTGCAAGATTCTTTTTGGAGGCGATGGTCCTTGAAGAGGGTATTGTCTGAACAGTGGGAGATTTTGTTCTCTGCCTTGGTCTCTGATCAGAGTCAATAGCTCAGGGAGAATTTCTCTCTGGGAACCCGGCATCTGTGTTCAGCTAAGCATTTTGAAAGAAGGGATTGTCTGTGTGTTTTACCACATCTCTTCCATGGCTTGTGTATGTGTAAAGAAAAACAAATTACTCATAAAATATACCCAGATTCACATCAGTTTTCTCCCCCCGCCCCCCACTGGGGAGCCAAACTACAAAGTCCTGGACATCTGCTTCTGCTCAGCAGAGGGGTGATACTGGTGTCAGAAATGGGACATGAGTATTGCAAGAAGAGACACCAGGAGTTTCCAGTGACAGCTGCAGCGGCACAGGAGCCAGCAAACAGAGCTATAAACAGGGGAGTTTGAGTGGGAGTTCTGTTGGAGGAGACGGTATTTGTATTTGGTTTTGTATTTGTATTGTTTGGATGTGTAGAGGTGTGTAGGGGCAGTGTGCTGGGAGAGAAGCTGAGCCCTAATTAGGGGACGGGGCTTTGCTGATCAGGGGTCCTATAAAGGTAGCCACCCAGTCAGACAGCTGCAGCGGCACAGGAGCCAGCAAAAAGAGCTGTAAACAGGGGAGTTTGAGTGGGAGTTTGTAAGGGGGGTTTTTAAGGGGAGTTCATATTTTGGGACTCGTTTGGGGTTTGTTCTTGCTGTGGGTGGTGGTGTGGTTTGTTTTGTGTTTTCCAGACTAACAGGATTTAGGTGAGAAGGCTGACAGATACAGGAGGCAGCAGTGGTCATGAGCCAAGCAGTGGAGGACACAATGAGGATGACTGGATGTGGCAGCTGTGGTATGTACATGATTCTGGAGGGGGTACCTGATAGGAGTTTTGTCTGCATGAAGTGCCACCTGAGAGACTCATAGACTTTAAGGTCAGAAGGGACCATTATGATCATCTAGTCTGACCTCCTGCACAATGCAGGCCACAAAATCTCACCTACCCACTCTTGGAAAGAGCTGATAGAGCTGATGGAAGAAAAGATCCGAGGATTGGAGATGCAGGTGGAAACTCTGGTCGAGTTTAGAAGGGGGTTCGAGCAGTTGATGGAGCAAAGGCACGAGGTAGCTGAAGGGGAAAGCTCAGAGATGCAGACGGAAGCAGGATCAAAGGCCTCTGAGGGGGGACTGCTGGGTGAAGAAAATGGACAGTGGAAGCATGTGACTAAGAGAAGCAGGCAGAGGCAAAGACGGGCCAGTGAGGGAGAAATAGAGCTCAAGAACAGGTTTGCAGAGTTGGAGAATGAAGAAGGGGTACAGCAGGTGGTCACTGAAGGTGGAAGGGCAAGGAAGAAGAGAAGAGCAGTTAGTCCCATAGAAAAAGGGGAAGAGTCGATGGAGACAACACTAAACATGAGCCCCAAGAGGATACAGGATGGGTTGAAGAGGAATACAAAGGAAAATAGGAATGGAAAGGACTTGCAGCCAGAGGGAACAGGGGATAGATTGGAGAATCACACTGTCACCAGGAAAAGGCAGGTCTATGTGATTGGGGACTCCTTACTGAGAAGAATAGACAGGCCTGTAACCAGAGCTGATCCAGAGAACAGAAGGGTGTGCTCTCTACAGGGTGCTAAGATACGGGATGTGGACTTGAGGTTGAAGAGGATCCTAAAGGGAGTGGGAAAGAATCCATTGATCATCCTTCACGTAGGAACAAATTACACAGCTAGATTCTCACTGGAACCAATCAAGCTGGACTATGCCAGGCTGGGGAAGATGCTTAAGGAAATCGAGGCTCAGGTGATCTTCAGTGGGATTCTGCCTGTTCCTAGAGAAGGGCAACAAAGGTGTGACAGGATTATGATGATCAACAGATGGCTCAGGGAGTGGTGCTATAAGGAGGGCTTTGGGATGTATGGCCACTGGGAGGCATTCATGGACAGAGGACTGTTCTCTCGGGATGGACTTCACTTGAGTAGGGAAGGAAATAGACTTCTAGGATGGAGGCTGGCACAACTGATCAACAGAGCTTTAAACTAGGAATTTGGGGGAGACGGTTGGGAGATGTCCAGGTAATCTCCATACCGGATTTTAACATTGAGAGGGAAGAAAACGAAGTAAGAAAGGATATAGCCGGGGGTAGGAGAATGGACATAAGGAGGAAGGGCAGAGTGGATATTAGTCTAATAAGTTATACTGGCAGTACAATGTCCATACCAAATTGGGTAAAGAATGTGAGTGAGGACAAACAGCAAAAATTAAGATGTTTGTAAACCAATGCGAGGAGCTTAGGTAACAAAATGGAAGAATTAGAGCTACTGGTCCAGGAAGTGAAACCAGATATTATAGGAATAGCCGAAACATGGTGGAATAGTAGTCATGACTGGAGTACAGGTATTGAAGGTTATGTGCTGTTTAGGAAAGACAGAAATAAAGGTAAAGGTGGTGGAGTAGCATTGTATATCAATGATGAGGTAGACTGTAAAGAAATAAAAAGTGATGGAATGGATAAGACAGAGTCTGTCTGGGCAAAAATCACATTGGGGAAGAAAACTACTAGAAACTCCCCTGGGATAGTGCTTGGGGTGTGCTATAGACCACCGGGATCTAATTTGGATATGGATAGAGACCTCTTTAATGTTAAGGAAGTAAATACTAATGGGAACTGTGTGATCATGGGAGACTTCAACTTCCCAGATATAGATTGGAGATCAAGTGCTAGTAATAATAATAGGACTCAGATTTTCCTAGATATGATAGCTGATGAATTCCTTCATCAAGTAGTTGCTGAACCAACAAGGGGGGGGATGCCATTTTAGATTTGGTTTTGGTGAGTAGTGAGGACCTCATTGAAGAAATGGTTGTAGGGGACAACCTTGGCTCGAGTGATCATGAGCTAATTCAGTTCAAACTAAATGGAAGGATAAACAAAAATAAATCTGAAACTTTTGATTTCAAAAGGGCTAACTTTAATAAATTAAGGAAATTAGTTAGGGAAGTGGATTGGACTAACGAATGTATGGATCTAAAGGCGGAGAAGGCCTGGGATTATTTCAAATTAAAGTTGCAGAAGCTATCAGAAGCCTGTATCCCAAGAAAGGGGAAACAATTCATAGGCAGGAGTTTTAGACCAAGCTGGATGAGCAAGCATCTCAGAGAGGTGATAAAGTTAAAACAGAAAGCATACAAGGAGTGGAAGATGGGAGGGATCAGCAAAGAAACCTACCTTATTGAGATCAGAGCATGTAGGGATAAAGTGAGGCAGGCTAAAAGTCATGCAGAATTGGACCTTGCAAAGCGAATGAAAACCAACAGTAAAAGGTTTTATAGCCATTTAAATAGGAAGAAAACAAAGAAAGAAGAAGTGGGACCACTAAACACTGAGGATGGAGCGGAGGTTAAGGATAATCTAGGCATGGCCCAATAACTAAACAAATACTTTGCCTCAGTCTTTAATGAGGCTAATGTGGAGCTTAGGGACAGTGGCAGCATGACAAATGGGAATAAGGATGTGGGGGTAGATATTACGATATCGTAGAAGCCAAACTCGAACAGCTTAATGCAAGTAAATCGGGCGGCCCAGATAATCTTCATCCGAGAATATTAAAGGAACTGGCACATGAAATTGCAAGCCCATTAGCAAAAATTTGTAATGAATCTCTAAACTCAGGGGTTGTAACATTTGACTGGAGAATAGCTAATAGGGAAAAAAAGTGACCTGGGTAACTACAGGCCTGTTAGTTTGACAGCTGTAGTATGCAAGGTCTTGGAAAAAATTTTGAAGGAGAAAGTAGTTAAGGACATTGAGGTCAATGGCAATTGGGACAAATTACAACATGGTTTTACAAAAGGTAGATCGTGCCAAACCAACCTGATCTCCTCCTTTGAGAAAGTAACAGTTTTTTTAGATAAAGGAAATGCAGTGGATCTAATCTACCTTGATTTCAGTAAGGCATTTGATACAGTACCATATGAGGACTTATTGGTTAAATTGGAAAAGATGGGGATCAATATGAAAATTGAAAGGTGGATAAGGAACTGGTTAAAGGGGAGACTAAATGGGTCATACTGAAAGGTGAACTGTCAGGTTGGAGGGAGGTTACTAGTGGAGTTCCTCAAGGTTCAGTTTTGGGACCAATTTTATTTAATCTATTTATTACTGACCTCGGCACCAAAAGTGGGAGTGTGCTAATAAAGTTTGCAGATGACACAAAGTTGGGAGGTATTGCCAATTCAGAAAAGGATCGGGATATCCTACAGGAAGATCTGGATGACCTTGTAAACTGGAGTAATAGTAATAGGATGAAATTTAATAGTGAGAAGTGTAAGGTTATGCATTTAGGGATTAATAACAAGAATTTTAGTTATAGGATGGGGACACATCAGTTTGAAGTAACAAAAGAGGAGAAGGACCTTGGAGTCCTGGTTGATCACAGGAAGTTTAGACTTGAAATTAGACGAAGGTTTCTAACCATCAGAGGACTGAAGTTCTGGAACAGCCTTCCAAGGGAAGCAGTGGGGGCAAAAAACCTATCTGGCTTCAAGATTAAACTAGATAAGTTTATGGAGGGGATGGTTTGATGGGATAACATGATCTTAGTCAAAGGTCAATTAATTGCCATCAGTGGTAAATAGGACCAATGGTCAATGATGGGATGTTAGAAGTTACTACGGAGAACTTTTTCCTGGGTGTCTGGCTGGTGAGTCTTGCCCACATGCTCAGGGTTCATCTGATCGCCATTTCTGGGGTCGGAAAGGAATTTTCCTCCAGAGTAGATCGGCAGAGGCCCTGGAGGTTTTTCGCCTTCCTCTACAGCATGGGGCACGGGTCACTTGCTGGAGGATTCTCTGCATCTTGAAGTCTTTAAACCATGATTTGAGAACTTCAATAGCTGAGATATAGGTGAGAGGATTATTCCAGGAGTGGGTGGGTGAGATTTTGTGGCCTGCATTGTGCAGGAGGTCAGAGTAGATGATCATAATGGTCCCTTCTGACCTTAAAGTCTATGAGTCTAACTTGGATCTGAACTCAGATATGGACCCAGAGATCAGATTCAGGTGGTTTTTTTTCAGGCCAGTCTCTGCTTCAGACCTATTGAGATCTCATTATACTGCATTCTTCAGCCCTCGGAAGGCCCACTTTCCATGGTCTCCAACCAGCCAAGTTATTGCTCTTGCTTCCTAATGATTCTAGCTTCCTTCATAACATTCCCCTCTAACTGCTACCAAACCAGTCCCTTGTGACGTCCAACAGTACTGTGACTTCTCCTTCCTGTAATCTCTAATGAACTCTTTGCTTCTTCTCCCTACCTTTCAACAGGCCTCCAACTATCCTCCAAGCATGCCCTCACCCCCACTCCACCAAAGCAGCATTCTGCCCACCACTGATACAGATAACTTTTCTATATACGACCTGTGGGTACCTTGTCCTTTCAGATCCTATTTCTGAGCAGACCTTGTTTGAAAAGTTAGCCCTTTCCCTCTGCGAGCTATGCATCATCATCATCCTCCTTTGCCAAGTTGGGTGATTTTGTTGATTATATTTTTGTAAAGGTGAATTGTTCCTTTGCTAACTTGGCCTTTTGTATATACAAAGTGTTATAGAAGGGATGTCATTTATTTTTTTTTATTTTTTTTGCTTTGGGAAAGGGACATGACTCTAAATCACACAGAGATTAAATTTACAAATATTTTAATTTAAAAATACATCAACAAAAGGAAGGGGAATTGCAGAAAAACATTAGAGATTGTTACTGATGAAACCTATTTTACCCAGCTTTACAGAGTCAGCATGAGCTGTAACCATAAGAATAATAAAATGCACTTTGTTTACAGTCACTTTGAGGAGAAGCACAATAAGCAATAATTGACACTAAATACTGGCCTCAGTGAATTTCAGAGGATTTGGGCAACTAACCACATAGGCCCCTCTGAAAATCCAAGCCTGAACTACATTAATTTACACTTGAACAAATGAATGGAATGTGATGTACTAGTGCAAAGGTTAATTGAGAGGGAATTTCACTTCCCACATCCTATGTTAGAAATATGCTTTTCATTCCAGTCTTTATTGGACGCAAATTGGGAGTTTATATGACTACAATATTTAGCAAGAATTTGGGATTAAAGCAGAAATAGAGTGGCTCTAATCACAATTAAGCCAAGAGGGGCTCATTTCCACCTACTACGGTTTGTATGTTCATTCAGGAGCATTAAAAAAAGAGAGATACAGAACCCACTACCAGTACTGCTTTTAAATGGCTTTAAAAATATTTCTGTTTTTATCTGCATTTAGAATAATACAGGACTCTTGATTTTATAGCCTCACCCATGGCATCAATTCACAATATTCTACTGTTTTAATCTACGATATAACCACAGCTAAATTCTAAAGGAAAAACCTGGGGTGTCAGACAACACAGGCATCTCCTTAATCAAAAAAAAAAAAAAAAAAGAGCAGTGATATCTTTAGAACATATGCAAATCTTTAAAATGTATGCAAATGAAATACAATATACCAAATGCCACTTACTTCCAATATCATCAATTGAGGCATTTTCAAACTCCCAACAAAACATCAGTAAATAACAAATGCCATTTATGAAATCAAGAAGTTCTCCAATAAAACCTGGGGAAGCAAAAGGCTCTCAGACAACCAACATTTCATCGCCGCTGATGGACAAGTTGTAGTATTCCACAGCACACGCCCAAATTTAGGCTTACGGATTTATAGGATTTTTGCCACTGCTGTATAAACTCACATGCGTGTCTCACATTTCCACTCGGGTCCAGGTATTATTGCATAGTGAGAACACACTGTATTTGGCACTGCAGAGGTTGCGTAACATAAGCAGAAATGACTCAGGCTTATGCTGGAGAGGCTTCAAGATTGCAAGACATCCTGGCATACGCAGTGGGAATGCCTTAGAGCCCAAATCATTTTTGCAACTCAGTGAGAAGATACTGTGAGGAATCCTAAAAGCAAATACTTCTGATAGTACTAGTAGGCACAGAACTTCGTATATAAAAAGTCAGCCTTACCCTATGTTATCTTGTTCTTTTAACCAGATTCACTAGAGACCTGGGATAATTCAATTATCTCAAGTGTGATGCTGGCAGACCAACTGCTAGCTCATGCCAAAGCCCCTAGGCCTCACTGAACACTGACAGATGCATAGTTGGAAACCAATGTAGCTTACCTGTGTGTTAGTATTATTAAAATGGGTATTAGATTTATAAAAATGTGTTTAGAATTTATGTAATGCTTACAGCAACGCACAAGCATTTAACTCACTTACAATATCTGTATCCCATATTATAAGGTACTATTTAGGTGTTTGCTCTGAAACAGTAAACCCCCCCAGTCAGGAGAGAAGCATTACCATATGTGACACATTAGTTTTCCACAAGAGGGGTCATCTCCTGCCCAACAAAAGACAGCCCATAGACACCAGACAAGCCATTGTGGAATATCCGAGGACAAAAGACTTAGTTGATTGCTCCCCATTCATCCATGAAGAAGTGTGCAGCTGGACTCATCCCATCAGCTTGAACTTTGGTGGAAGGGAATAAAAATCCTTGACAAATGTTGCTTGGATTCTGAGCAGCAAGGATTACTAAGCATAAATAAAAGATCCCCAGCTGCTTAGCCTGGATAGCTATAAAGGACAGATGAAACTTGCATATCACAGCAGCGTCTAACACCTTTTGAAACCTAAGACCGTAATTCATGTGTATGTTTATCTGCTTCAACCTTGTAAATAACTCTTTTCTTTTTCTAAATAAAGATTTTTTTAACTAAAAGTATTATAGCATTAGCTACAAGCATCGTCTTTGATGTAGGATCTAAGGTGCAATTGACTTGGGGTAAGTGACTGGAAGTAACCTGAATATTGTTCAGATTTTCCTTTTGCCTGGCTTATTTACACACATTCCTTTGGAAAAAGGGCCCATTTTTCCTTCAGAATGACTGCAAAGAAACCAATAATTCTCCTTCTCTTTAACATTTTTACATGTAACTGCTTAGTTCCCTCCAGCAACTACAGAGTTAACTTCTCACTCTGTTCCTTAAATCACTTGCTTATTTCCCAAAATGACACCTTCATCAACTCAGATTTTACCATTCCAAGTATTGTTACATTTCCTTTATACATTCGGGGCAGTTAAGTTCCAATAGAACCCCCCTTATGTTCTTTTAGCAAATTTGACTAAATTGTTCATAATGAATATTGTTGTGATTTTTGCTGTAAAGAACCATCTATCACACAGGCAAGCTTGCCTGGGTGATAATATAGCTCCTTTGAATACTCTGATCTATCTGTTGTGACAAAGTTCCTCCTCTACCTTGGTGAGTCCTGCGCTTATTGGTGGATTTTGATCGCCTCAGAGATCTTCCCCTCTGGTAGAACCCACAGTCAAATTCCTCCTGTGTCTGATCAGGAGTTGGGAGGTTTGGGGGGAACCCGGGCCCGCCCTCTACTCCGGGTTCCAGCCCAGGGCCCTGTGGATTGCAGTTGTCTATAGGGTTTCCTGTAACAGCTGTGTGACAGCTACAACTCCCTGGGCTACTTCCCCACAGCCTCCGCCCAACACCTTCTTTACGCTTACTGCAGGACCTTCCTCCTGATGCTCTGCGGATGCTTGTACTCCTCAGTCCTTCAATTCTTCTCCCTCTCAACTCCTTGTGTGCCTCTTGCTCCCAGCTCCTCGCATGCCACACCACAAACTGAAATGAGCTCCTTTTTAAACCCAAATGCCCTGATTAGCCTGCCTGTCTTAATTGATTCTAGCAGGTTCTTCTTAATTGACTCCAGGTGTCCTAATTAGCCTGCATGCCTTAAATTGGTTCCAGAAAGTTCCTGCTTGTTCTAGTGCAGCCCCTGCTCTGGTCACTCAGGGAACAGAAAACTATTCATCCAATGGCCAGTATATTTGCCTTCTATGAGATTTCTGTATCCCATTTGTCTGGGTCTGTCACATATCCCTCCCCCCTGCTCAACACCAAGGGTTTGGGCAGCTTGGGACGCCAGACAGTGGACACGTGATAAGCCATCAGCATTGCCATGACGGCTCCCTGCTCTGTGTTGCACACGGAACTGGAAAGGTTGGAGGGATAAGAACCACCTGGTCACCCTTGTGTTCTTCTCCTTGTTCCACTGCATCCATTGAAGAGGGGCAAGGTCGGTCATGAGGACAAATCTGCGCCTGAGCAGGTAGTAGCACAACGTTTCCTTTGCCCATTTTACGGCGAGGCACTCTCTCTCCACCACGGCATATTTTTGTTCCCTCGGAAGGAGTTTCCTACTGAGGTAGAGAATTGGATGTTCCTCCTCCCCGACCATCTGTGATAGAACAGCCCCTAACCCTACTTCCGATGCATCCGTCTGTAGAATAAATTCCTTGGTGAAATCTGGGGCTATCAGTACGGGGTTGCTGCAGAGGGCAGTCCATAGGTCTATGAACACTCTCTCTGCTCCATCAGACCATCTCACCAGATCAGGTCCACGGGCTTTCACTACATCTGTCAGGGGGCTTGCCCTTGTGGCAAAGTGGGGGATAAATCGTCGGTAATACCCCACCACCCCTAGGAATGTCTGGACTTGTTTCTTGCGACGTGGTCGGGGCCAATTTTGGATGGCCTCTAACTTGTTCAGTTGGGGTCTTACGAGACCTTTCCCCACAATGTAGCCAAGATATTTGGCCTCTGTAAACCCTACAGCACACTTGGCAGGGTTTGCTGTAAGGCCAGCTCGCCTGAAGGTATCGAGGACTGCTTCCACCTTCTCTAGGTGGGTTTCCCAGTCTGGGGTATGAATGACCACATCGTCCAGGTAGGCAGCAGCATAATGATTATGGGGGCGTAATAGCTTGTCCATGAGGCGCTGGAAGGTAGCGAGGACCCCATGTAGTCCAAAAGGGAGGACAGTATATTGGAAAAGACCCTCTGGTGTAGAGAACGCAGTCTTTTCCTTTGCATCTTTGGCAAGGGGAATTTGCCAGTACCCCTTTGTCAAGTCTAGGATAGTCAAGTACCGGGCATTACCCAGACGGTCCACTAGTTCATCTATGCGAGGTATGGGGTACACGTCAAACTGGAATACCTCATTTAGTCGCCGGAAGTCGTTGCAAAAATCTTGTGGTGCCATCAGGTTTGGGCACCAGCACGATTGGACTGGACCACTGACTGTGGGATTCTTCGATGGTCCCCAACTCCAGCATTTTTTTTTACTTCTGCTTTTATTTCTTCCCTTTTGGCTGCTGGCACTCTGTAGGACCTCATTGTTACTCTGGCCCCAGGGTTTGTGATGATGTGGTGATATATCTTGGTTGTTCGACCTGGTTTTGTCGAAAACACATCTTGGTTCCGGAAGATCATCTCAGACACCTAATTCTTCTGGTCTGGTGTTAAATCGGGAGACACTCTCACCTGTTTGAGAGGTTTATTTTCCTGGGGTAGGTCTTTTTGGACAGCTATGCATGCCTCTTGCGCATGCCAGGGTTTCAGAAGATTGATGTGATAAATCTGTTCTTGTTTCCGGCGTCCTGGCTGCCGCACCTTGTAGGTTACTTTTCCCACAGGTTCAATCACCTCATAGGGCCCCTGCCTTTGGGCCAGAAGCTTGCTTTCTGCCATGGGTACCAACACCATCACCCGATCCCCTGGTTGGAACTGTCGGACTTTTGCCTGGCGATTGTAATGGGTTCGCTGGGCCTCCTGTGCCTTTTCTAAATGTTCCCGTACAATAGGGGTAACCCGGGCTATCCGGTCTCGCATCTGCAATACATGCTCTATTATATTTCTCCCCTCATTGGGTTCCTCCTCCTAGATCTCTTTGGCGATATCTAGTATGCCCCGGGGGTGGCGCCCGTTTAATAACTCGAAGGGGGAAAACCCAGTTGAGGCCTGAGGTACCTGGATAGCGAACATAAGGTAAGGTAGAAGGGTGTCCCAGTCCTTCCCATCCTGACTTACCATCTTCCTTATCATAGCCTTGAGGGTTTGGTTAAACCTTTCTACCAGCCCATCAGTCTGGGGGTGATAGACTGAAGTTCTCAGGGCATGTATGTGGAGCAGCGTACAGAGGTCCTTCATTAGCTTTGACATAAATGGAGTTCCTTGGTCTGTTAATATCTCCTTTGGTAGCCCCACTCGGGCAAAGATCCCCACCAGCTCTTTGGCTATCATTTTAGAGGCTGTGTTCCTCAGGGGGACGGCTTCTGGGTAGCGAGTAGCATAGTCCAAAACAACCAGTATGTATTGGTGGCCCCGAGCCATCTTCTCCAGGGGTCCCACTAGGTCCATGGCTATTCGCTCGAAGGGGACTTCTATGATGGGAAGGGGTACTAAAGGTGCCCTCAAATGGGGACGGGGACTGTGCAGCTGACACTCTGGACAGGACGCACAGTACCTCCGCACTTCTTCATGTACTCCGGGCCAGAAGAATCGTCATAGAACCCTTGCCAGGGTCTTCTCTACCCCCAAATGCCCCCCAAAAAGATGACTGTGGGCAAGACTTAATACAGCGTTCTGGTGTTTTTGAGGTACTAGGATCTGCTGTACCTTCTGCCCCTGTTCTGGTGCAACCTGGTATAAGAGATCCTTCTTCATTATGAAGTAGGGTCCTGGTCCCTGGATTTTCCCTTCCACAGGAACCCCATCTATTTCAGTGACCTCTTTCCTAATGTTGTCGTATCTTGGGTCTTCAGCCTGGTCCCGTCCAAAATTTCCTCTCCCGGGGCTAATCTTCCCAAGATCTAGGGGGCCAGTCTCTGTTTCCTCTGCTGGTTCAGGGGCGTTAGGGTGGGGGTCAGACTCGGGTGCTTCTCCCTCCTGGGTGGCCTCTTGTTCAGCTGCACGGGTCCGCCTCCCTATGAGAGCGACCCTCTGGCTTTGGGTCAGTATTCGGGTTCCCAAGGCCTTAGCTGCCCTTCTTTCCCTTTTTGTCTTTCTACCTTGTCTGGGAGTGGAGAACAAATCTGGGGATATTTCAGAGAAGATTGGGGGTTGACAGTCTACTGTGGATGCCTCACTAATTTCAGGTTTTCCTTCTTTCTCCAATCCCCTACTGGGAGTAAGTCTCCAAACCCTGGCTAGTCTCTCCCTATGAGCACTGGGTATGGGAGTTTAAGGACTACACCTGCTGCTACCTCAGTAGTGTTTCCTTGGATTTCGATTTTTACTGGGATGGTGGGGTAGTAACTAACTGCCCCATGGACACAGGTTATCCCCGTATGTTTAGCCTGCAGCAGCTGACTATGCTTCACGAGCCTCCCTGAGATGAGCACGATAGCACTCCCTGAATCAACCAGTGCTGTGGTCTCTACCCCATTTAGTTTCACTGGTCTGGTGTACATATGTAGGGTTAGTGAGACCCCCACAAGGTGGGTTAGGGAGCATGGGTCTGCCCAATTTCCCAGGTTACACTGCATAGGCTCCTCGGCATTGGGACACTGTGCAGCTATGTGTCCCCATTCTCCGCAGGCATAACATCTGTATGGAACCCTAGGCATTCCCTGGTCTCTTGGTTTGGGCAGTCTAACCTCACGATCTTCTTCCCCCTCAGTGCTGCGACTCTTTGTGGCCTCTGGTAGGCCTTCAGCCCCTCTCTTTTTCCACCTGGGCTCTCCTGGTGGCCCAGTCACTCGAGCTCTTGGGTTTGGTGCTGCTAGTTTAACCCAGGGTTCCACTTCCTTAACTGGTCTGGTCAGCTCCCTTGCCGTCCTTCGCCTCTCTACCAGTGCAACAATCTCGTCATAGGTGGAGGGTTCATTCTGGCTTACCCATCTGCGAAGGTCTGGCGGTAGTCCCCTCATGCATCGGTCAATGACCAGAACCTCTAGTATCTCTTCTGGACCCCGGGACTGAGTTCGCAACCACTTTCGTGCAAGATGGATGAGGTCATACAATTGGGATCGCGGGGTTTTGTCTTCCTGGTACCTCCACTCGTGATACCGCTGGGCCCGCGCTGCGGTCCTTACCCCAGATCTGGCCAGGATCTCTGCTTTTAGCTGTGGGTAGTCTGCTGCAGCCTCTTCAGGCAGATCATAGTAGGCCTTCTGGGCCTCCCCTCACAGGAATAGGGCGAGGATGCCAGACCACTGATCTCAAGGCCAGGCCTCCCGTAGGGCTGTCCTCTCAAAGGCCAGGAGATATGCCTGTATGTCATCCTTCCCCGTCATTTTCTGCAGGCAATTGCTGGCCCGTATCTTCCGCGTCCCATCATGGCAATGGTTCATCTCCGTAAGGGCCTTCACTTGGTATACTAATTCCTGCAACATAGTACGGTATTGAGCAGCCTGGTCCATCAACAGGCGATTGGTCTCCTGCTGCAGCCATACTGCCTCCTGTTGGGCAGCTGCCTGGACACGGGTAGCCTCCTGCTGGGCAGCTGTGGCTTGTATCAGTGCCCGCACTACGTCTTCCATTGTGGTGGAAAAAAAAGAAACCCGCTCCCTTTTTGTTTGTTTTGTTTTGTTTTGTTTTTTAAACACCCCTCTTCTTCCGCTGCGCTGTGCACACCACGATCCCACTCCTGACACCAGTTGTGACAACGTTCCTCCTCTACCTTGGTGAGTCCTGCACTTCTTGGCGGATTTTGATCGCCTCAGAGATCTTCCCCTCTGGTTAGAACCCACAGTCAAATTCCTCCTGTGTCTGATCAGGAGTTGGGAGGTTTGGGGGGAACCCGGGCCCGCCCTCTACTCCGGGTTCCAGTCCAGGGCCCTGTGGATTGCAGTTGTCTATAGGGTTTCCTGTAACAGCTGTGTGACAGCTACAACTCCCTGGGCTACTTCCCCACAGCCTCCGCCCAACACCTTCTTTACGCTTACTGCGGGACCTTCCTCCTGATGCTCTGCTGATGCTTGTACTCCTCAGTCCTTCAATTCTTCTCCCTCTCAACTCCTTGTGTGCCTCTTGCTCCCAGCTCCTCGCACGCCACACCACAAACTAAAGTGAGCTCCTTTTTAAACCCAAATGCCCTGATTAGCCTGCCTGTCTTAATTGATTCTAGCAGGTTCTTCTTAATTGACTCCAGGTGTCCTAATTAGCCTGCCTGCCTTAAATTGGTTCCAGAAAGTTCCTGCTTGTTCTAGTGCAGCCCCTGCTCTGGTCACTCAGGGAACAGAAAACTATTAATCCAATGGCCAGTATATTTGCCTTCTATGAGATTTCTGTATCCCACTTGTCTGGGTCTGTCACACTGTGTTGTAGAGCCTGAGGAGTTTATACTTGGTAGGCGAAATCTAAGTATAGTGCTCACACCCCTTTCGATGTTTTTGCCCTGCTTTTTAACAGTCTGCCCTGAGCAGGGCTGGCTCCAGCTTTTTGGCCGCACCAAGCAAAAAAACAAAACAAAAAATGTTGCACCAGAATCCCCAGACTGCCGCCCCCTACAGGGTGCCACCCCAGGCACACGCTTTGCCATCTGGTGCCTGGAGCTGGC
Source organism: Chelydra serpentina (assembly GCA_037349315.1). Classification (NCBI taxonomy): domain Eukaryota; kingdom Metazoa; phylum Chordata; order Testudines; family Chelydridae; genus Chelydra; species Chelydra serpentina. The sequence continues at coordinate 29,233,614 of JBAIAC010000048.1, forward strand.
CCTGGCCCTGAGGTTGGTACTTACACTCACAGACCACTCCAGACAGCTTAACACAAAGAACTGGCAAGCGGTTTGTAAATATTTAGGCAATTAGCATAATGGAAAAACTGATATCCAGGAAAAAAGCATGAACCAGATTTGAGCCTAGATTATGAATTTAAGGCAGGTCTACAAGAGCCACTGTAGAGACCAGACCTCCTGTGTCACATGACCAGGACATGGGTAGTCATGACTAATGGCTGGAGCAGGAATCAGTCAGGGTGGGGGCCTGGGAGCTGCAGCCCAGCCATGATAAGAGCCAGGTGGGCAGCTATAGGGAGCCACATTGGACCTTCTACCTGCCCGCAGCAGGGGGCCCGAGCAGCCCCCAGCCAATGTCTCTGCCCCCCAGGATCCCACATGCCCACGGCAGGTGGAGGGTCCATGACTCTGAGGCTCCTCACAGTTGCCCGTGTGGCTCTTATCCTGGCTGGACTGTGGCTCTGAGGCACCCTCCTCCATCCCCCGGCCAGAGCCGCGTTGGAGAGAGCCATGTGGGCAGCTGTGGGGAGCCGGCCTGGAGTTGTGGACCCTCCTTTTGCCCCGGGCAGCCAGGGAACCTGATGGGCGGGGCCACGGTCTGGGGCTGCTCTCAGCCCCCTGCACCCTGGGCAGGTGGAGGGTCTGCTGCAGCTTCCCACAGCTGCCCAGGCTCCCCGGCTGGGCTCCCCACTGGGCTGGCACCTCGGGGGGGAGGGGGGGAGGAGGAGTGGACTCCGCCCCAGAGAAAAATGGACAGCAGGGAGTAGGAGGGGGTCTGGGGGTAGAGTGTGAGTGGGGCTATGCAGGCAGTTTGGGTAGGCTCAGCCTTCCCCTGCCTTTGATACCCACCGCCCATGCCTACTACCTTCCTTCCATGCAGTGGAATTGAGTAGCTCCATAGCCCTGTACTGCTGGATGAGTTTCATCCTGCATATGGGATCAGGGACATGGGGAAGAAAAGGCAATACATTTAAAATGAAATATAAGGAGTATAGAGTTAAAAGTGGGCTCTCGTTTATACCAAGGTTGATGTGCATGAAAAATAATCTTAATTTACTGTATGTGTAATTCATCCCCGCCCACAAATAAATAAAAGTCAAGAGAAAGGAGAAGAGAACTTTGCCTTAATTTTGAGTAGACTGCTATATAAATATGGTGCCTACTTATGTGATTTTTAATATATGGGATGTTAAAATGGGGATGTCTGTGTAAAGAATAATGTCCACATCTTGGCATCATTAGGGCAATGGCCCAGATTCCCCACCATACTTGGTCTTGCGTATACCATCACAGTGGTATTCTCTCACTACAGGGGCTCAAGTATCTCCTGTGTAGGAAACTGGAACACTCACATTGCAAAGTGATTGCCAGCATTGGAAGAACTTTGTCACAGGAGGGAGGCTTCATGGAAGTGAACTTTCATGCTTTAAAAACCCTGTCAGTTGACTAATACTAAAGCCCGGTGTTCAAATAGCCATGCCTCTTTTTAAGGGGAAATGCTTTTAGGTGCAGAAAAAAAGGAAGGTTTTATGATGACAGGATATTTGTGCGTGGTTTCTTCTGCACAAAGGGCTGTGTGTTACTAGCAGTAATACAATAGTCTGGCAGGTAATAGAAAACTCTTGAATAGAAGGAAAGAGAATGGCGGTAGAACAGGAAAACAATCAATGATTCAAGTCGAATACAAAGGAAGCACTGTGCAGGCATGGTCTGTAACCTCGACAGAAAGTTTTTCATCTTCTGTGATGGATGCAACTTTATGATTGATCTGCTCTCTGAAATGGAGAGGGTTTCAGTAATATTCCTTACAAAGAGGAAGTGTGCATGGAAGAGGGAAGGAGATTTTTAACTTACTGGAAAGATAGCTCTTTTATTTTGTCCTGCTCTGATTTGTGAGGAGAATTGCCACAAAGACCTTAAATAGCAGCTACCAGGCTGACCATACAACAGAGAGGAACGTGAGCATATGAAGACTGACTGACTCACTTTACCATCAAGTCTGTTTTACAGGTGCTTTTGAACTGCACTAACATGCCATAGCCAGTGATCAGCCAAGTGTCAGCTCTAGAGAATTCCAGGTTCCCCTGCAGCTAGCGGCTTGATCCAGAAACAAGCTGAATACTCTGGCCCGAGAAGGTAAAGCACTTAAACACATTCAAAGTCAGAGATTTTTTTTCACAGCAGTGTATTTCTGTTTTCACTAATAAACACACATTAATAGCCAGTTGCTCAGTATCTGTAGGAATGGGGGACTGCATATCAGAAAGCACAACCACTGTGATATAAAGTGGCTAATAATCTTGGCTTATGGATTCTGTTGAAATCTAATTCTTTCATGTTTATGCCTTTCCCCGCTTGTTACTGGGATGGATGGGGCGTGTGTAGGGGGAAGTTATTGATAGAGGGAAGGCCAGGGCGAATCCACAGAATTATATTTGAGAACCTGTGAAGTTCAATCATATTCTGATGTGGCTGCCTGAGTGTTACAAACACCTAGGCTACGTTTACACCATGGGCGGCATGTGAACCGTGGGCTTGGGGAGGCTAGCCCCTGGCCTGCCTGCCCCTTCCTTCGCTGGAGCCCAGAGGCCCCTTCCCACCAGCCCTGGGCCATACAGCCCTGGGCCGCAGGAAGTTCTCTTGTAAAGCCGCTCTATGCTGTTCGGAGCAGGGCCGGCTCCAGGCACCAGCCTACCAAGCACACGCTAGGGGCGGCACCTGGAGTGGGGCGGTGCTCAGAGTTTTTTTTTTTTTTTTTTTTTTTTTTTTAAACATACTGGTTCTCCAGCCGCCGGGGAGAGCGGGGCCGCGGCCGGGCTCACCGCCTTCCCCGCGCTGCTCCGGCCACCGGGGAGAGTGGGGCCGCGGCCAGCCTCGCCGCCCTCCCCTGCCGTGCTCCCCGCCCCGGCCTGGGGAGCGGGGCCGTGGGCCTGCCGCGCTCTGTGGGGGGGGGGGGGGTGGGAAGGGGCGGCGGGCGGCTTTTTTGCCTGGGGCAGCAAAAAAGCCAGAGCCGGCCTGGTTGGGAGAAAGCTCTCCCTTCGACATAGCCCTGTGCGCACTACCACTTATGCTGACAAAACTTACGTTGCTCAGGGGGGTGGGTTTTTTCCCAAGCGACATAAGTTTTGCCAACATAAGAGGTAGTGTAGACCTGGCCTTCATGCCTGTTGTGTTTATCATTTCCTGAATACATTCAAATTGGCTGTGTTTTGGAAATGGACCTGATCCTAACATTTGGATCCAGATTGTTATTTTAAAACACCACTTGCCCACAAATTTAAGGACATTTTAGTTCAACCCATTGTAAGTGTATGCAACTTTCCACTCACCTCTCAAGTTTAGATCATAGCTACAGGCTGTAGAATCTACGTTGAATGTCAGTGTCTATGTTTCTGTATAAAAACTGTACTTTGGGCCCTGGAAATGTTGTATTGACTGCCTGTTACGTGACTTATTATGACCTTTATTCTTTGCTGTAATTGGCAGTTTATCAACAGTATTAACCCTCTTTTGTGCTCACAAGTTATTATGGGGCTATGTGTGGCAAAGGGACAGAGGGGCTCATTGTGAGTTAACTTCTTATGGCAAGAGGATTCATGATGAGTGAAGAAACTATCCTTTCATTTTTTCCCACAGCTTTTTCAGAATAATTAGAAGCTGTGTCATTGTACCCATTTATATGTAAAGTCACTCTTGCAGCAACAGTAATAAGGACTAGGTGATCAAAAGTGATCTGCTGTTTATGCCTCCAAATTCACAGAAAAAGTACTATTTTTCTTGACTGCTGCCTGTGGATGGCTGAGAGCCTTGCTTTGTGCTTCAGTGATTACTCGCCTGGATCTGTCTTATGTGCTCATTACATGAGGTTTAAAGTAACCCCCTTTCAGGATGCATTGTGATGTTCAGTCTTCAAAATTAAAGCTGTTTTGTTAAGTTTGGAAGCACTGAAAAACTACAGCTTGCAATTTTTGTCTGTTTCCACCGTTGTGAGAGATGATGTTATCTGGTTTATTCATCAAAGAGGCTAGAACTCCACTACCTTGGCACAATGTTGTTTGGGCAATGCAATCTAGAATGTATTCAAGGTCTTGTAGAGGGAAACTGAGGGAAAGAGTAACTAGAGGTGGATGTTATCTATGTCCATCTAAACATATAATCCATTCCTGTCAAAGAAGAATAGGGTCATTCACTATCAATATAGGTTCTAACCTTTGTCCAACCTCATTTCAGAAAGTAGGGTTGCTTGTTCTTCATCTTAAATGCTGCTTTCCAGCTTTACCTATCCCTGCACAGGTGGGACCATCTATATTATTTATTTCTTACAGAGTATATGTAGCCTTTCCACAATGCAGTCAAGAAACAGGAGCTTATGAATTAATTTCAGATATGACTTAATGAGGGTTAATGAGGCAGTACAAAAAGTGTTTTGGAGGAGCAGGGCTGCCAGAACTCCAACAGTAGAAGTCAAGCTGAAATATCAGAGTAAACGTGGTAGCTTCTGTGGTTTAAAAGTGAGGAAGGCTGGCCTGTTCAGGTGCTGGACTGGGACTGAGCAGATCTGCTTTCAATTCCGAGCTGTGCTTCAGGTTCCTGGCATGACCTTGGCCAAATCACTTACTCGCTGTCATCTATACAATGTACTATTGTCTGTACAGAGAATGCAGCATTGCCTAGAAAATAGAGCGCTGGACTGGGGCTCAGGAGACCTAGGCTCTAGTTCTAACTCTGCCACTGGCCTCTGTGACTCAGTTTCCCCATCTGTACAATGGTGATAATGATATGCACATCCTTTATAAAGCACGTTGAGATCTACTGATCAAAGGCACTCTAGAAAAGGTAGATATTATGTACATAAAAGTTGTACCACTTCAACTATACTGATAGAATTGCACAGTCCCCGCAGTTATATCAGTATAAAAAAGTGCTTTGTGCTGGTATAGTTTATTCCCATAAGCAAAGGGAAATAGTTATACCGGAAATAGCTTAAATTCACTGGCAATCAATTAACTCAAGGTATAAAGTTAGTAAAGACAAGTTCTACAGTGACTGGAGAGGCAGTGTCACATAACACAAGGACGTAGAGCTCCTCAGAAGGGAAGGAATTTTTGGTCAGACTCTTTTTCCTCTGTGTTTTCTGCTAACACTTGTTTAACCTCAGTGGCTAATTAACATGAGCAAAGATTTAAAGAGAGAATTAATTTGTTAAAGTTTAAACTCCTCTCTTAAACGGAGGCAGCAGGAGCTCCCACTAAGCCTCATTTTACTTTGCATAAGCCCTCCAGCAAAGCCAGGAAAGACCCAGCTATATATTCCTCATATTTCTAAGGCCTGGTCTACACTAGGGTGGGGGGAAATCGATCTAAGTTACGTAACTTCAACTAGAAGAATAACGTAGCTGAAGTCAGTGTACTTAGATCTACTCACCGTGGTGTCGTCACTGCGGTGAGTGGACTGCTGCTGCTCCCCCATCGACTCCGCCTGCGCCTCTCGCACCGGTGGAGTACAGGAGTCGACAGGAGAGCACTCAGGGGTCGATTTACGTGTCTAGACTAGACGCGATAAATCAACCCCCGCAGGATCGATCACTGCCCGCCGATCTGGCGGGTAGTATAGACCTACCCTACGATAAAAATCAAGGGGAAAATCATTAAGTAAAAAGTCTTTGTATATCAAAGAAGCAAGAAAGGGCACTGACTTTGCAAGTCTCCTGTAATATATCTAGGATTGCATATGTACAATTTTCCATCACAATAATATCACCCATTCCATTAATACTTTCTACATGTTAAATACAGATGTGCTCTTTGTGCAGGTAATCAAAAACCCAATAGAACAAAAAAATACTGCGGTGCAACTGGTCATATGTTTGAAGCTCTAGCGCTCCTTGAGAATTCACTAGGATCCTTAAATGAGTGAAATAAAATGCATGTTCAATACTATTCAAATCACAGGCAAAGCTACTGAGGACTAGGGACTCATGGAGATAATAAAGTTTTAGATGTAAAGCTGTGATGGCTAACTGATGCTGAACGAAAGAGCATACACTGAGACATCAACAGCCTGGAAGTATCAAAGCGTGGGTCTGCAATGTGTTCGTGTAACCTTAATTTTAGATTAATGCTTCCCATCTGAAAGACAGAAGAGCTTTTGGATTATTATACAGTTATTTGATATACACGTAGAAAGAAAAAAAGGCATGTAAAATTATCCTAGCGAGGACTATTTTATTGTTAGATGAGACACTGATTTTTACACATGCATACACACACACACACAGAATGATTTAGTTCTTTGAATTTTTTACCTCTCTCAGAGCTATTGATAATGGACCAGGCCCACTGGTGTGTATAACAAGTAATAGGAGGGTGCACAGGATACATTTATGACTGTGAATTAAACTAGATGACCTCCTGAGGTCTCTTCCAACCCTAATATTCTATAAAATGGAAATAGATGTTTTAAATGTAGAATGTCAGTTTATTATGAAGCTAGTCTTGTGCTTCTGATAAGGCTTGCATGGGGCAATTAGTTCCATTGTTTTCTTAAAGATGGAGACACTTTCAAGGCAATTCTGCTTTTTAGCCTTCTTTTAGTCATCTATGCAGTGTTGTTTTAGCTGTGTTGGTCCCAGAATATTAGAGACATGAGATGGGTGATGGGATATCTTTTATTGGACCCACCTTGTTTGTTAATCAAAGTTACTGACTAAAAAGAATCAGACTAAGCCCAAAAACTAGAATTTCATTCCTGCAGTATCCTCCTGTTCATAAAATTTTTAAAAAGTGTTTTACTGGAGTGCCATCCAACTGAATGAAACTCCAAGTAAATTGTCACTCGGGGAATTTGAAATAATACACCATCACACCCACAATTTCACAGACGCTCATAGGAAATTACAACAATATTTCTAACACACACACTGCAGATATCACACCAGTGGTTCCTGGTTTTGGTTTTAGTGCCGAACATAAGCCTGATTTAAAACCATTTCTGGTGCTAGTTATTTAACATTTAGTAATTTAGTTTTCACAGCATGCTAAAAGCTCACTTTGCAGCAGCAGTTTATATCAGATAGACACTTCAGTTCAGACCCGATGCCCACTGTCCTTCTCCCAACACACATGCAGCAAGTACTGCAGGTCAGGTTAGGCATTTACACTGTACTTACTTGTCATCTGGTATGGAAAATGGGGGTCAGGTGATGCAATGAGAAGGAAAGAAGCATGCAAGAGGGATCCTACATTTGTAAACCCAGTACACGCATCTGTCTGCATTACCACCATTTTAAAAATTATTTATTTGTATTCAGTAGCATGCACACAGGAGCCCCAGTCATGGAGCAGGACCCTAACCACTATACAAAAATGGAACAAAAAACTAGTCCCTCCTCCAGAGATTTTGGGCTCAGACCCACAAAGGGACTTAAGCGTTGTGATGCTCAGCATTGCAATGCCTAAGTTTTAGGCACCAAGAAAAAAATCACAGGAACGATATTGTGATCGACAAAGCCTGAATTAGGTGTGGTAGGCTCCCTGTACAATGAATGGGGAGAGATAGGTGCCTTAGAATGAGATCTACAAAAGCCTGCTTGCTAAGTGTGGAACTAGCCAGTGGGAGATACCAGTAAGAGACGAGTGTCCTAAGCCCTGCTCTCTCGCCAAGATCGATGCGTAAGTCCAGGCTGCAGGGTGGCGCCTATCTCTGCTTAGTGATCCACCACTGGGAACCACTCTCCTGGAGTCAGGCAGCTTAGGCACCCAAGTTGTTTTTGTGAGAATAAGTTAGGAGCCTGCCTCGCTCCACACAAGATGGCCGGTGGAGGAGGTGGTGGAGGTTGATCACCATTAAAGTATGTTGATTTGCAACTAAACATAGCCTTTACACTATAGGCATGTCTACACTGGAATAAAACACCTGTGGCTGCCCATGTCAGCTGACTTGGGCTTGTAGGGCTCAGGCTGCAGGGCTATAAAATTGTGGTGTAGACCTTTGGGGTCAGGCTGGAGTGTGGGCTCAGGGACCTTTCCCCATCATGGGATCCCAGAGCCCAATCTCCAGCCTGAGCCTCAACATCTACACTACAGTTGTATAGCCCCACAGCCTGAGCCCTGTGAGCTCAAATCAACTGACAAGGGCCATGGTTCTAGAGAGCTAATGGCAAGCCACAAATGTTGTAGCCTTCTATTCTTGGATAGATAAATCACTGGGAGGATCTGGGGTAAGTAGAGTGGTTAGTTACCATGGATGCCAGTGCAGTTATTCTTTGCCAGATAACATAACAGAAAGATTAGAGTGTTGCTGTCTGAGCGTTTCCTTGGACACACTATTAAATGATTGGGATAAAATTTGGGCAAAGAAACAGAATATTTCACAAGGTAGCTTGTACTTGCACCTCAGCTGGTTTCCAAATTGTGACCATTCCCCTTTGTAAATGCTTGAATGGTGCTGTGAAATCCATTGCATAGAGTGCCTGGCTGATACTGCTGCTCTTCATCTAGAAAAAAGAGAAAATTACCCCAAAGCAATTGTCCCTGCACTGTGAGTAGGTGTTGCTGGCCATGATGCAAATGCTTTGGCCATAGTGGCAGCTGCTTCCTTTTATAGTATTAATATGTTCCATCTTCTAGATCGTTTACATTTGTGTTTGTTGCCCCTATTGACCTCAGCGCTAGTCAAAGTTTGAGGCAAACTTCCAGTTCAGAGTAGAAATTGACAGTGGTCTGGTACTTTTTTATGTACTCTTATTTATTTACAAGAAATGTATAAAGTCCCATTTCTCTGAACATACTAGGGAATCAAATGGCAGACGACAGTTTCTTTGTTCACTGTTCCAAGCCTGCCTTCCCAAAAAAGCTTAGCTTTGTCCCCGGGCTACATTACTGTGCTTCAAAGCTCTGTCTGCTTGGCTTTCTCTCTACTCTCCCTGTGCCTCACACCCCCGCCCCTCGCTCCCCATCCCACCATCAGATAATATCCAGTTGAACCTTCCACCCACATAGTGTTGTTTTCTGGGCAGACTATTGTGTCTTGTTTTAGGTGGAACTCCTTAGTTGTTTCTTACAGCTATCTTAAATGAAGGATGCTTTTCACAATCAATTTCAACAAAGTTTTAACCCAACTCAGAACACCCTGTCACCTCACTTCGCTTATCATCCCGATAAGGCTGGGAATGGTGACATCTCAACAGAAACAAAAGAAATAATTTAACCAAATGACAAACCTAGCTATTTATAGTTTCTTTCTGTCAGGACAGTGTCACACTGGCACTCAAATGATGGAGATAGGAATGATCGCTGGCTCATCTACACGTGAAAGTTAATATGGAAAAAGTAAGGTGTGAGTAAAGGAAAGGCCTGGTCTACACCTTAAATATAGGTCAATATATCTGCATCACTTAAGGACCCGAGAGAGAGAGAGGCCTCTTGTACACTACCACAGTTAACACTACACAGCTACAGTGCTGCAGCTGTAGTGCCATAGTGTAGATGCTTCCTACATCAACAGAAGGGTTTTTTCCCCGATGAAACAGGTAATCCATCTTTTCAAGAGGCAGTATTTAGCTCAACGGAAGAATTCTTCTGTTGACCTAGCTACGTCTATGGTGGGGGTTAGGCTGACCTAACTATGGTGCACACAGAGCATGAAATTTTTCACAGCCCCGAGCAATGTAGGTAGATCAATCTAGTTTTTAGGTGTAGACCATAGTTAAGCTGACCTAAGCCCTGATATAGACACCACTAGGTTAATGGAAAAAATTATTCTGTCAGCTAAGCTATCACCTCTCGAGGGTTTGGATTCACTATAGTGATGAGAAAACATCTTCCGTGTTGTAACAAGTGTCTACTACAGCTGTGTCACTGTAGTGCTTGTAATGTAGGCATGTCTCAGGGCTTGTCTACATGAGTTATTGATCAGGAATGGTTAATTGTGCTTTAGCTTCCCAAAACAGTGTATTTGGAATATTACTGAGCACCATGGTGATAACTTGAAGCATGGGAATGAGGTGCATGCCAACTGTTCAAGTGTGAACAGTCCTTGCTTAGCATTTTAAGGGTATGTCTACACTACAAGCACCATAGCAGCACAACTGCAGCACAGCAGCTATGCCACTGTAGCACTGCAGCGTAGACACTTACTACTGTGACGGCAGGGTGTTTTCCATTGCTGTAGTTAATCCACCGCTGCAAGAAATAGTAGCCAGGTCACAGGAAGAATTCTTCCATCGAGCTAGCATGGTCTATACTGGGGTTTAGATTGGCTTAACTTATTCTCTCAGGGGCATGAATTTTTCACACCCATGAACAACTTAGCTAGATGTACCTACGTTTTGGGTGTAGACCAGGCCAGCTTTAGACACAGTCTCTGAGATTGTGAACACCTTTCACTTTCACTGCTCAAATGAACTATGGGATAGAATTAACCATCTACCTGGCTACTAAGAATACACAAAGTTCACAAAGGTCTCAGTCAAGAACTTCTTGTTAGAATATAGATATTCAGGCCTTATACTTTAAGAACTTAGGTGTATTTTTATCACTTAGCTAGTTATAGAGGTATAAAACAAAGAATCGAAATCACAAGTCCACCTGTGTATGTGCCTTCTCTCACTAGGATAGTCTGAGACCTGGTTCTTAGGCTAAGGCCTTTGGCTAAACCGCAGAGGCAGCCATAAACTGGGAAGCATACGGTCACATCCTCACATCCCAAACTAGTCACACTGAAATAAGGTGGTATTGGGCTGTTAGGAATACGATCCTGTCCTGATAGTGCCCATCACCACCAGATAAAGATGGTTAAAGAAAACTTAGTTTGATAGCATCCTGTCTGGCAAGAAATCACTTATCAATGGTTGTGGTTATAAAACCCTCATTTTTGTATGTTTTATCTTTATGGCCCTCACTTTTCCATTGTTAATCTGTCTGGTTCTCTAATTGTTTCTGTCTGCTGTATAATTAATTTTGGAAGGTGTAAGTTAATTAGGGTAGTGGGATACAATTGGTTAGAGACTTATGTTACAGTAGGTTAGGATTGGTTAGTTAAATTTCAGTAAAATGATTGGTTAAGGTATAGCTGAGAATATTACTATATAAACTGGGGTCAAACCAGAGAAGGGCAATTGGAATCATGTTTGATAAGGAGCAGGTGGGGGGGGGGGGAGAACGGGAACAGGGACACAGGCAAGGCTCTGCAGCGTCAGAGCTGGGAAGGGGGACACGGGGTAAACACACTGCGACATCAGAGCTGGAAAGGGGACACTGGGAAACAGACTCCATTGGCACACAGAGATAAGCCCGACTGGTATGAAGGGCTTTGGAATATGCTTGCTTGGAAACTAACCCCAATAAACATCGCATGTCTGCACTTTGGACTTCTGGTCTTTTGCTGCTTGCTGTCTGCATGACAAGAACCAGGGAAGTGGGAGGATGAAGGAAAAGCCCTCTAACACTTCTGCCCCGTCTGTAAACATATTAATTAGAATGGCTCAGGCAGGGCAGTGGAGGAAGGTTGTGCCATCAGAAAATAAAAGGAACTTGACCAAAGATGCTTTAATGGTGGCATCCAACAGCAACTTATCCCATCAGGTGTGCCTTAGTCTGCCCCTTCCTGTTACCACCAATCACTTTATCTCCCTTAAAATGACAAACTTTTTTTTAAAAATAGCTTTTCTCCTTATCAATTTAACGCTGACTGTCCCTTAAATCCTGTTACTAATTCTACATTTTTGGAGGGAAAATATATTTTAATTGAAATTATACTCACAATATACAGAGCATATATTTATCACCTCTACAAACAAGCCAAAATAAGGACCATGTAATGTAAACTACTGAGAATTTGAGGAGGGTGAAAATAGCATTGAGGAGGCTGAATTAGTAATGCACATTCCATTCTACACGATCTCCACTTCTCTTAGCAAATGCTGCTAGCGCGTACAGAATTATACAAACTGTTTACCTGTGTCAAAATCATAAGCAGAGCTGAGTGAATTATTCATAAGGAATAATTTCACCTTTTTTTTTTTGGTTTGTGAAAGGCATGCATTCCATAAGAAACAACAACAATGGGGAAAATCATCATCTGAACTTTTTCATGCCTCAAAGCTTTTGTTAGAGTTTAGTTTGAGATTTGGATAAAGGTTCAGTATGGGTGCTATCTGTCCAAACAGTTTTGTCACTCCTCACTCAAGTCATGAATATGTTTCCAATGTGCAATCTGTACTCATAAAAGCTTGAGCAAACCCTTAAAATCAGATCCAATAGCAGACTTTTTTCTACTTGAGCTAGAAGACATGTCTTGTTAGCTTTCAGTAGCTATGAGTCTTCAGACATTTTAGGCCATGTCTACGATACGCGAACTATAGCAGTTTAACTATGTCACTGTAGCTAATCTGGCATAACCCCATAGTGTAGACACAGCCTACAGTTTTTTCCGTTTCAGTAGGAACACCCCCTCCCCAAACAAAGGTAGCCAGGCATTATTCCATGGACCCAGCTGCATCTACATCAAAGGTTAGGTCAGCAAAGCTGTGCCAGGCAGGAGAGTTAACTCAAGTTTTAAGTGCAACCCCAACCTCAGAATGAAACAACACACAGTTTCATACATGTTCTAGGTGTATCCCAATAAACCTCTCTTTCCTCTACTGAATTTCTCCATTTTCTGTTTATTTGCCTTTCTTTTAAAACAGAAAGTGAATTCGTAAACTGTTAGACTTAGACATCTCTCAATGCTTGAGAGCTCTCTCACACACATACATATATTATATCCATCTATCTATAATTATATGGCTGCCAAAACTCAATTAAGAACCATAATCAAATCCAGAGTCAAGAGACATTTTGAATTAATATACACCAAAAGATATTGCTCACCAGTAAGTATTTAATTAAAACTGCATTATTGCTACTTTAATTGCTCTGATTCTTTCCTAATAAGCTGTTTCTGAGTATAGAGCTCAGAGTATGTGGTATAGATATGTGGCACTAATCAGCAAGAATTATTCTCTTCATTCTCTCTAGTTCCTACTTTGTTTTAATCTGGTGCCACAACAAAGGCCACTTTGAGAAAAAGATTAAATATCAGCCCACGCTTTATTGATTATAGAATGGGAAGAGGGAGAACCTTAGAGAACTTGTGGTCTCAGAATACTTTTTCAGATTACACAGAGATCTTCTATCAAACAAAATTATGGCTGCTAGTTGAAAATAGTATGGGACCTTTGTTTGTCATTTTAAACTCAAAAGCACCAACTGTTAAAGTCTGAATAATTATCAAGTTATACGGAAAAAAAATTCCTTTTACACAGAGAAATGTGGTTCTCTCATCTTTTGTCAGCAGAGTTTGTCATGCATTTCTAACCAGGTAGTCACAACTAATCACCCAGGCAAACTGAACATATCCTTGAAAAGGAATAATCATTAAGCTCTCCCTCCTATACGGAGCATAATTCCGTGTAGGAGGGAGGGTTGCCAATTCTCACAAATTTTATCATCAGTCTTCTAATATTTGGGTTTTTTTTCTAAAATCCCTAGCTCCTGGAGTCATGGGAATTAGAGCAGGGAAGGAAACCATTTTCACATCCAGTGAAAATTTGAGATTTCAAAATATTTTCCCATCTTGAATTAGGACGAAAAGTAGAAATCTCAAATCATCGTGAACTGACAATTTGAAAAAGAAAAAAGAAAAAATCGGCCTGAGTCTGGTTTTTTCCTTTGAAAAAAACATTGTGTTTCAACATTTTCAAAACATGATGATTTTTTTTTAAAGTCAACAACTATAATCAGCCTAAATTTCTAAATAAAGTTATACTAACCACAATGTGTCAGGTTGAAATCACCAAAAAGGTATGTTTAGACAATTTTGAAACTATTTTTCTCAAATAATGTTTTGAAATGAGAAATCTGAAGCCGACCCTTTCCTACAATTATTTTCAGTTGTAATGAATCAACATTTTCTGATGAAAAAAAAAGTTATACAAAAATTCCCACAAGCTCGTATGCAAATATGTCAGAATCTCAAAATTTAAAGGATAAGTTTCTAGCCTTTGTGGTTGCAGAGGAAAGCTTGAAAATGTGACCCCCTAAAGCTCAAAATCCAGAAGGCAAAAGGAACCCAATTTTAAAACCTAATTAATTTTAATCTAATCTCATGATTATTGAAGCTGATTCATTATTTCTGAGTACTTGCGGTTGGCAGCACTCAGAGCACATCACCCTCCTCTTTCCATCTCACCACTGACTCCTTTTTCTATTGTATCATGCACAAACTACGCGTCTTCACTTTTTAGACTTTTTGCGGCTTAGCTCGGTCCCCATCTATCTTCTCTTGTATTCTAGCAAGCTGTTGACCCCTGCGCCTCTGCTCTGCCAGCAAAGCCAGTATTGACTGCCTATCAGTCACATTTTCCCCTCAAGCACTGGTTATGCTTCAACCCACCCCTCCCGACAAGCTGCTTCGTCTTCGTGGGATGAGCTCCCTATAAAAATCCACCCTGTCCTCCTTCAAATCTCTCCTTAAAACTCAGCTCTGTCTCGGTATCTACAAGACACTTGATGAAACAACTGGTGTGCTATGACCAATGTCTGTTAAACTGATCGTAATCACCACATTGCTACCTTGGGCTCTCCCCAGCCATTTGTATCCACCTGTTGTTACTGGTCTTATCTTAGACTGTAAGCTGTTTGGGGCAGGCACCCCCTCTTCTGTGTGTTTGTGTGTGCAGTGTTTAGCACAATGGGGCTAGGATCCTTGAATGGGGCCTCTGGATGTAGCCACAATGTCAATAAATAGCAAATATAATAATAATATTAATGGTTTTATTATTCATGGTTCTTGGGCAGGGTGTGCCAAAGGAGGCTCCTTGAATCTTTTACCCCTTATGTCCACAGTACACGGACCATTAACAATTGGCCCTTAATGGGTTGATCAGGAGTAGGTCTGTCCTTACATTGCATAGAAGAATCCTTGACTTTTAAATTAGTGTAAATCATTATATCAATCACTTCACTTTTTGTCCTATATGTTGATGCACTGGTCATGTTGTAGCAAGCAGATTGTTTTAGTGCACAGCTAAATTGGAAACTAACGTGCTAAATATGTGGGTCTTATCTATTCTCTCATAATCAGAGCTATTTCACAGCAGTACACACAACACCAAAGCACAAACATGTAGGCACTGACATCCTAATTTAGCAAACAAGCAGAGTTCAGATTCCCCTAACATCCTCATTTTGCATTGGAAAAAATGTGTCCTTGTACGTCAGTTGTTAGATTCTAAGCAATGCCACATGTCTGGCCAACAGCTGCAGACACACGAGGCTCACACAAATGGGATCTTCCCAACTGTTCCTATCAGCTTGACTCTATCATTGCATATTTCTGCATCTGTCAAATTGCTCAGTGCCACAGTCTTTTCCCACTAGCTCAGGTCAGTGATTGATCTTAATTGAACAATACTATTGGAGTTCCAAGGAGACATCCGGGTTAGACTGGAATGAGGGATGATTTTCCCCACTCAACCTTTTGATGAGGACAAAAAATTTCTTCAGTAAAAACCCAAAATTTCAGTTTTCTGAGACAGAAAACTGAAAAGTTTGTTTAAAAGGAAAAATATTGGTTTTCAATGACTGAAAACAAAAACAAAAAATGGGTTTGAAACTGGAAAAAAAAAGACGTTCACGTTTTTGAGTTTTCATGAATCCCCACAAATGTCTGATGAAACCAGGATTTTTTTCACATAAATTTCCATTAAATTAAAATAAATTTGCAACAAGCTCTTGTCTTGGCATGCCACAAGGCCACGACATATTTGACTCATAGGGTATGTCTACACAGCAAAGAAAAATCCATGGCTGGCCCCTGCCAGCTGATTTGGGCTTGCAGGGCCCAGGCTGCGGGCCTGTTTCATTGCTGTGTAGACTTCTGGGGTCAGGCTGGAACCCAATCTCTGGGACCCGCCACCTTGCAGGTCCTAGAGCCCAGGTTCCGGCCCAAGTCCACATGTCTACACAGCAATGCAACAGCCCCTCAGTTCAAGCCCCGCAAACCCAAGTCAGCTGGCATGGGCCAGCCATAGGTGTCTAGTTGCTGTATAGACAGACCCATAGAGTTTAATGCCAGAAGGGACCATTAGATCATCTAGTCTGACCTGACTGTCACAGGCCATTACATTTCATCTACTGACTTCTGAACTAAGCCCAATAACTTGTGTTTGATTAAACCGTACCTTGTATGATTGGCAGCTCGCGTTTTAGGAGAGACCCAGACTTTGGACAGCAGAAAGGAATGCAACAGAAGGATTGAGGGAAGGAGGCAAAGTTTGTGGAGTCACTGGTACATAGCAGGCCTGATTTGATCTGTGTTACCTTTCTTTCACTCTCACCCAGAAGGTGACAACTTTACCCAAACAGGAGGACGATTGGGAAGGTAAAACTATCAAGATATGCACCAGAAAACTCTTTGGGCCAGATTATACCCAGTTCCCAAGCAGGCACACTATGAAGGGCGAGGAGCAGACAGGGAAAATGCTGCTAGGAGCCTCTGCTCTATGCTCTCTGTCCCTGCTCTTTAGGCACATCTACACTGCGCCGCAGCTCGGACTAGAGGGATGTGAATAGCAGTGCGAATTAAAGTGACATAATTCCCACATCTGGACACTGGGCTTGAATTTAAAAGTCCGGAGTTTGTGCACACACCCGTAGTCCAAATTGCAGGGCAGTGTAAATGTGCCCTTTGTTCTCCCAGCAGGAGCTGGGCACAGCTGCAGTCCTTACACAGCATGAACACAAAATCTGCTTCAGGCTAAAACTCTGTGGTGTTGCTAGTTCCTGCTATGGTGTGGACAACTAGATGCTGAGTGCAGTGACTCATTGGTGCTTCCCTATTCTTTAGGGGGAAAGTATTACCTGCTCAAATTGAGAGACCTAGTTCGCACTTGTATTTCTACTATTAATCCTGTTATATAAAGTCAACTCCGTTTGACATCTGAGCCAGTTAAGGGCACACCCAGTAGAATGCCTGAAACCACTTTACTGCAATTACACAGGTTATGCAAAAAAACCATACAAAGGGGCTAATTTTAAAAAAGGACCCAGTTATGGGTGTGCCGGGTAGAATGCCTGCAACCACTTTACAGCAATTACACAGGTTATGCAAAAAAAAACCACACAAAGGGGCTAATTTTAAAAGGACCCTCAATCCCACCTTTGCTATTGTGCCTATGAGGGCCCAAGTGATAGCAGTTCTCTTTTCTGAGTTCACAAATGAAAAATCAGCATCTCTAAAGAAGGGCTGAGTATCACATTGACTTTAAAAAAAAAACAACAGCATCCTAAAGGTTGTGCCCCAAAATAGAACCACCCAAAATCAGGTGGCACTTTTGAAAATTGGGTAAATAGCAAGTGTAGTCAGGAAGCGAGACATCTAATTCCTATCAGCTGTCCCCAAAATTCTGTGGCAGCAATCAGTTGTAGTCAAGGTTACTTGCAGGTGCAAAGGCTGGAATTTCAATATCTCCCTGACCGCAGCCATCAGTCAAGTGAGATGTCAAAAAACTATCGTTTTCTCCAGTAAATAGGGTATAATCCTGAGCACTGAGGCAATGGGGTTTTGCCACTGCCTTCGGTAGGTGCAGGAGCAGGCCCTGGATACTGGAGAAACCCTCAGCAGAGGTAGTGGGAACTTTACAATCCATTGCTGGACTCCTGTTTACATCAGTGCTGTACAGAGAGTTTTTCCAGTGGCAAACCATAAGACAGGTCCCAGAGAAGCAAAAAAGCCTCAGAAGACAGAGTTATACAAGGCTTCCAGGGGCTGTGAAGTAGATGCTTGACAACATCATGACAACACTGTAATGTACAGGTGACTGTTTAATGCCTATATTCATTCACTCATTACTTTCCTCCCTCCACTCACGCATTGAAAGGATGCTGGATAATAAACAAGCTGGTTTGCTCACCCCTCTATTTATTAACCAAGAAAGATGAAATAACAAAGTGCTCTTATTTCAAGTATCATCCCCACAGGAAGAGATGCAGAGAGAGGCAGTGCTCTGGTATATTTTTGGGGACAGAAATATTTAAAGGGACCCCAAGTTATGCGATTTAGACATCTTACTCCTTTGATTTATGGGTGCAATCATGTAGATATCTAAATCCTATCACTTGGCCCCCTTGATTGCAATGGAGCAGATTCAGGCCCATTGCCAGTAAATTGATCCAAGAGATACTGGAAAGAAAGGCCACACAAGGAAGACAATTTATCTATGGGAAGGAGGTAGTCATGGCTGGGGTTTTCCTCTGCGCATTTTTACACTTTAGGATGGTGTAATACAAAAATGTCACCATGTATTCTGGGGTAGTGTTGCTTATAACCTACCTGTGTGTCACACCATCACGCTGCTGAGCAATCCTACTAGAGTACTAGGATATCAGGGTTTTCTAGGGTGACCAGACAGCAAATGTGAAAAATCAGGACAGGGGGTGGGGGATAATAGGAGCCTATACAAGAAAGAGACCCCCAAATCGGGACTGTCCCTATAAAATTGAGACATCTGGTCACCCTAGGGTTTTCCCAAGCAACCTACCCTATGAGAACACTATGACTTAATAAAAAAATGTGTCACTTATTTCTGGAGAATTTTGTTTTATTTCATTTTATCGTGGGAGGCCTGGCTGGTGGGGGCAGGGGCGGGGAGGGGGCCTTTGGTCCTGGCCCAGGAAGGGATGGGTGGCCTGGCGTAGGAGAGGTTGCAGACTGATCCTGCCCCACACTCTCCCTGCAGTGGCAGCTCCTGTCCCACAGGGCTGGGCCTGGCTCCACACTCCAAGCATTGTGACCTCACATAAAGGGGTGGATCACTTGAGGTTTGTCTCCTTCATGACAGGGTGGGCAGCCGAACCAAATTTGAGTGAGTGGTGCTGCAACTCCATGTGCCAGATCACAAGGCCTCTCACTCAATTTGGCATGGATGGCCCCTCGACATGATGGATGGGCGGATGAGCCAAACCTTCGTGGCACTATGACCCTGTGTGCCACGTTCCAACACCCAGAGTGGGAGGCTGGGCCCATTGCCACAGGATGGCAGCAGCTGCTGCAGGGTAAAATATTTTGGTTTATAGGTTGCTTTTAATTTTATGTATGTTATTTCAAATTTGCACAAGGACACAGGACTCTGCCTATCATTACCTTTAGTAGGTTTTCATGATTGCCATCAGGTTAATCTATAATACTATCTACACCAGCCTCATGAGGAGTTCAGAAATCCACTGCTTCTCATTTTGAAGGAAAGGTGGGATTTTTTTTAAACTGCTAGCAAAATATCTTTGTCACAGTAGCATATACAGAAAGAGCAGAACTGGGGACAGTGATTGGAATATACTGAATTTTTTTTTAATTGGTCTATTCTTGGGAACGTAGGCCTGATGTGAGAAAGGCTGCTACTTGCCTGCAATAAGATTTGGCCAAGAAGAGTAAATCTAACTAAAGTGCATGTTTTAAAAATAATAGGTCCTTGCAGCATTCAGAAGGCAAGGATGAACTGGCTCTGCATAGGCATGATAGTCTCCCATGTGTACTTGCAAAGATCCTTTACATTCCAATACAGTCAGCCAGATGCAGAACCTGTCCTGCTCCTAAAGCTCATTGGACAGGCAAATAACAGCATGATGTGAGCAAGCTGCCTTGTTACCGTTGTCTAATTCTGCCTGTTCATGCAAGTAGAATGCAGCTGTAGTCTTCTTACAAACTTATGCAACTTGTAAGTGGGGAAAGCATCACTATGGTAATATCACCATCCTGTGTTGTTAATAAGGCAGAGATATCTTGCACCTATCCATTTGGTCCCTCTTCCTCTCAGAGACGAAAATGGGCACTATAAATGTATTTGAATCCTAAACATGTATTGCTTTCATTACTATAACTTTACAAGCCATCCAGCACATGTAGTGTTCCTTAATAAAAGGTTTACTGAATTCCAGCTTTGTGCTTGTTTCCTGCCTCTGTGTCTACAAGTACTATCTGTATTACTCTCTCTAGGCCATTCCGCTTCTCTTGAGAGACAGTTGTACATGACGAGCAAGCCCTCCACAATATGACCCATATGGGTCATACACAAACTTCTATGATCAGATCATTGAGGGAACCCGTTCTCTCTCACAATCATGACAGGAGAGAGAGACAGACAGACAGACAGACAGACAGACAGACACACAACAGAACTCTAAGGACTCAACCCTGCTTCCATTCCAAGTAGCAAATTTCCTAATGACCAAATCGGGAGAAAGACTGCACCTTTAATAAAACAAAAAAAAGTACTTAATCCATTTGATGTCACAACTTCTTCACAGCATGATGCATTGCTGACTCAGGGATAGACAGTTACTGAGTTTATGGCAGCATATAGAATTTAATGACAGAAGTCCTAATTTTATACTTATTACTTAGATCATTGAAAGCAATAAGCAAATTAAACTAAATTGAATGAATGCAAAGCATCATATATCCTGTAATATACCATGAACCGTGCACATAGGCTTAAAAGGGGCTGTTGAGTTTGCCATTTTCCTCACCCTAAAGGATTTAAATTGTCTTGTGAAGTTGAAGAAATTGTTTTCAAACCATGATTAAATTCTTTCATTAAAGGCTTATTGAAATTAAGTCAATCCATCACACAAAGGGCATACAGCAATTTACAGGGAGTAACCTTGCCATTATTTCTGTCATTGGTTACAGCTGCATGATTTAGAACAGAAAAAGTGGACTATGGTAGCACAGACCAAAACTGAGCACAACAGTCTGATAAATTGCAGTGGGTATTGGTGTTTTGTGTAAGCAAACATGAAGCAGCACTTTCTGACTGGAAGTTAACTATAAGGCTAAACCCAGTTTGTTATTAAAGACTCTTAAATGAGTGAAATCAGTTTAGAAAATAGACTACAAAATAGACTAAAACCTTACATGAAGGCTCTGTTCCTGTTTTTTTATACTTAGTTCATCGTGTACCAGGGAGAGAGGGTTACTTGTATTATGGCTATTTGATTTGCAAGCATGATCAACATTATGCTGCAATCATTATAAACAGACAGTTTTATACTAGCTATACAGGGGGTGTAAGTAATGAGCTGTTAACAGTTACAATGATTGCTTATTTCCCTAGAAGAGTATTCCCAACCCACCTATATAGGCTGTGTAAAATGTCCTAAAGAAAGAATCTATATTAGTTAGAATGCAGAGATGAGAAGCTTCTGCTTCAGAGGGTTGTGGGGTTTTTTGGGGGGGTGGGGGGGTGGGGAGGGGGAGGCGTAAAAAACCTGTAGGCTATAAGGCATAAACATTAATGATGTTAGCAGTACTGTGCACTTTCCATAGCATTTTAAGATTAGGTTCTCCTCACTTGGGTAGTTCTTTTCTTTACATAAATTAGTAAAGAGCTGAATCATGTCCTAGAGAATGATATAAAAAATTGACTCAATGTGCCATATACAAGAAACACAATCGCTCAATTTTATTTCACCAAATCTCACAGGCCAGATCTTCAGCTCGTTCAAGCTGGAGTAACTCCATTGAAGTCAATGGAACGCCATTGGATTTACAGAAGGTGAGCAGCTGGCATGGATTTACCAAGGTTTTGAGAAATGAAGTTAGACTGATGTGTGAAATAGTTTGGAAAAACAAGACCCACTCCCTTCTCACTGCCAATCCTCTAATCTTTTGCCAAATACTCAAAACAACCCCTACTAATCTCTGTCAAGGTTCAAAAAAAGGACAGGTGGGACCAGAATAGCCAAAACCCAACATGTAAGTGATTTCCGGTGATACTTCCAGCCCAACCAGAAGCAGGAGATGCTGGGAAAATCTCATGAGAAATCCTTTCCTTGCACAGGGTCAAGTTTTGCAAGGTGTGGAACACTTGTAATGTCCATCAATGGGACTGGAAATTAAGGGTGCCCACACATAGTCCTTGACTCAACAAGTTTACGGTGGCAAGGGAAACAGAACCACAGAAAGGTAAAGTGATGACTTTCATTATTGAAACAGCAGTTCAATGGTAGAGCTAAGAATAGAGCCCAAGTCTCCTAAGTGCAAGTGCTGTCCATTAGACTGCATTGCCTCCGATATATGCCTTTTGGAGGTCAACTGGTGGTATGTGAGCTACTGTTTCCTGTCCAGTCACCTCAAGGGTGTGCAGGTTCTGAGCATGGATGAACAGCTGCATGGTTCCAGCTATGCACGAGACGCCACAGTTTGCATTTTGGGGGGGGGGGTTGTTTTGGGGAGGAAGCCTAGTAGCTACAAGGGCTAAAGGGGAAGATTTTAAAATAGTATTTGTGTACCTAAAGATGCAGATAAGTGTTCTGGGGTATTTACAAAAGTGCCTAGGTGCCCAACTCCCATTCCATCTATCACCTATCTGCATCTTTAGGCACAAATATTTTTTAAAAATCTGTCCCTAACTGGCTGTGTCTGAGAACAAGTGCAACAGACTCTATACACAAAGTACAGTATAAACAAACTGAAAGAACAGAGAGAAAGTACATTATTGCTTGTCACTCATGCTTAGGAAGCTGTAGGAGTCACTTGTGACAACAGTAGGTTAAAAAAATATATTCAGACAAATGTGTGTTATAAGATGGTAACCAAAACTGAACTCTAACCTATACCCAGCACTATTCAGTTGTTAAATATTTTGGAATTTCTCCCCAGTTGCAACCATTATTAATAGCATAGTACACTATACTAAAATAACATCATAATATAACAACATAGTAACACTGTATATAAACAGGTTTACCCCATGGTTTTAGGGAATGACAAGCTGCAAAGCCTAACTGTGCCCAAATAAGGAGAGAAATTCATTGCATGGACTGTGTGGGAGTAAAGGATGAAAGCATAGTAGGACAACACTCCTCTAGCGCTTCGGGGAGAACCCCAATGGTGTTGTAAAGGTTAGAAAAAATGCCAGAATGCCCTAGCGGAAAAAACTACATAATGCCAAATGGTTCCTACTCAAATTACCAAACACTTCAGCAATTAGTAATATTTCCACAGTGGTCCCAATTATACTTGGTCAACAGAGATATTTAATACTAATCCCCATTGCTCGTGCTATGGTTAGATGGAGAGTAAGTGTACATTGTAACAGGATCTAAGAAAATACCAGTTGCCAGCTGCACACTTAACTGGTTGCCTAGGAAACATTTTATATGTATATTGCTACTAGAATTTTTCTCTAATGCCTGCTGCCCACCCAGCCTCTTGAAGATTTTGTGCATTCCAGGAACAGCCAAACATTCTTTCACAAGATGCTCCTGATGCAATTATCTACACAGGCTAACGAAGCAAAGTGCAACACATGAAGTACAGCCGAGTAGGATGCCTGCCAGTTATTTAGCACTGAAGCTTGTGCCTATTTTATTGTAAAATTAACATTTCAAGCAGCACGATGCATTTTTTCATTGGACAAAATTGCCCAGAAATAACAGCTTGTATGCTGTGAACTGTACATTTGTGCACCATTGTACTGCAGCTTATGTGGTGACACTTAAAACATACCTCTTGTGGTTAAGCATTTTTCTGATATTGGTTTTCTTTAATCATTAATGGGAAAGCTACAGTAGATTCCATTTTTATGGAATAACTGGGGAGAGAAAATCTCCCGTTTAGTTTTTTCCTCTGGCCACATTAATATATAAAATAACTGTTGCATTGAATTCCTGTGAAAAGAGAACACAAAAAGCAAAATATGCTTCCACATTGCCAGAGCCATTAAAGTCTATGGAGCTATACCAATTTACAGCAGCTGAAGATCTGGAACGCAAAACTCCCTAGTATCATTGCTTTAGAATAACAATGAAGCAGAGAAAACATGAAGGCTTTTGATGAGTCCATGTAAACAAAAGTGTTACAAGCACGACCACACAGCAGTGCTATTTTATTGTGAATGTGTTTATACATATCCATGAGCTATAAATTATAGCATCATCATTATATGAGAACTCTTTTGAGCTTGCAAGTTGCAACTCCGTTGATGCGGTTCTCCTCTCAGTTGAGTTGCTGTTTCCCTCATCTACATATTGGGCAATATTTCTCCTTGGTGAATTTGGCCCATTGAGCCAAATTCTCATCACTATTCCGCCAGCGTAAATCTGGAATAATTTTGTCTGTATTACAATGCCTACTTTTTTCTATTGTAATAATTCTGAACATTAGTCTCTCACACACTGATCCTTAGGAAATTCTTAATTCTTGATGGATAGTTGTACATTGGAAAACAAAAATACTCCTAAATAAAATAGCCATACTAGTTAGAACTGTGGATTGCCCAACAGTCTCTATAACAGTTGACTCTTCTTATGCTTTCTCCTCTTACTTGGACTACAGAGCAAATCTTCCTTTGTAATTATTGGTCTTCTGTCTGTGTCTGTGTCAATTTCAAAACATTATGATAGTCTACATAAGAGATGAGTGAGTATAGTATATTGCAATTTACCATGTTTGTAGTCAGTACTTGAACCAAATGTTAGTCTTGGATTCCACTTAATGATGAATTGCTTCTAACACAGAACAAAGAAGTCTAACCATAATTACCACATGGGGATGATGGGGTATTGGTGATTTGTTTTATGGACTGCTGCCAAAGAAAAGAAAATGATAAAGTAGCTACAGTCTCTTGCAAGATGGGCTTACACATCGGTAAGCTATCATACACAAGGAACCCAGTCACTTCATGTATAACAGTTAAATGGTTTGCTTGGAATTCCCAGCAAACAACAAGGAAAGAACTTCCAATAAAAAACTTATTTTCTTTGTAAACTAATTGTAACCTGAATGATGAACATAGGACTAAGGCCAAAATCCGCAAAAGGTATTTAGGTACAATTAGAGAGCAACATAGATGGTCTTCAAAGCATTGTCCTGAGGAGGGTATTTAAAGTTGAAGGAAATGGGTTATCTTAGAGGTCCAACAATTAAATGAGAGAGCCTCCTCCCTTCCCTGGGGAAAATAAATTACATTGTTAGAAATAATTTTTATGTAGTGAAGATAAATTCCCTTTAGCTGGAATATATAGGAACAGATACCTATAATTCATGTTCTTAAGGCTCTGGGACAGAATTTGTGATGAGTCCCGTAGAGCATTAAACCATGAATACCTTGTTTCCCAGAGGAACTATAAATCCTTAAATAAATCTGTTCCCTTGGTTTTGTGAATTAATATCACTGAACATATTCTGAAGCCTCCACCAGACATGTATTGGTTTGAAGAAGATAGACTAGTATATACTGCCTGATAGAATAAGTATTGCATCATATATGCAGGCTGGTTACAGATGTCTAGCGATACATTAAGTATGAACTATTTATAAACTTTTTATTCTGTATGCTTCCTAGGAAGATAATACATTTTTTACTATATCAACCTCCACTACCTTCACTCCATGCCAGAGAGCTGATGAGTCATGCAGATTTTCTTTGCCTTGTAAAAGTCTTTGAAGCTGGATTGCAATAGAGCTGTGTGAAGTGAATCCAATTCCCCCCCCCCCCCCCCCTTTTTCAATGCCAGGAAGAATTTCTGTCAGAAAACTACAAAGCATTGTGATTTGATTCTGCCCAAGTTTAACTACTTTCTCTTTAGTCTCTCTTACATCTGATATAAGATAAGAAAGAAAAATAAAAGAGGGCTCTAATTTAACAAAAGCTGATTTTAGTATAGTCACTCAAAGGGACTTTCCAAAAAGGAGGATTATTTTTGTAGGAGTCATCTGGCGGGAACACTATTAAGATCACAAATAGAATAGATACTTCACAAGGGACCACAGAAGGAGGATCCCTTCTTCCCTACATATGTTTGTATTAACTCCTGTGTTCACACACTTTTTGGTGCACAGTATTAGCACCACTATTTAGAGAGGGGATTCATAAGCACTACCCAAGTAAGCTCTTACATACAGGTGGAGCTATGCAATTAGTAGCCGCATGACTGCAGGGATTCACCCATGCACATGAGTTCACAGGGTCAGAACCACAGAGTAGTCTTCCAACCATTTACAATTTTGCTGAATTTGAAGCTGTTTGCTAAATAAATTTCTGCAAAAATAATACAAATTCACACACACCCCCAACCCTTGTAAATCTGTAAGCAGTTCACTGGGAGTATTTGATATTCAGAATACGAGCTGCTTTGGACTGGACATGGCTTTGTTTCTGTTCTAACTGGCTGAGTTTAACTGAATCAAATTTCTTGTGCAAATTCACTTTCCGAGAATAATTTTAATACTGGTGGTTTCTACAAACAGACTGTATCACCCATACTATTGCCTGTGAACTCATTTTGTAGAATACACTTGGAAAACAAAGACACACACACAGAGAATTTGTTCAGCAATGAAAGCAAATACTCATGAGCATATTTTCTGTAACGTTTACCCAGCTCGTGTGCTCTCGTTTTTGTTGTTTGTCATGACATTCTTACCCAGCCCAAGAAACTATGAATATGAGTCTAACAACAAAAAAAGGTGTGGGGCAGTATAAATCATTGTTAGCATTCTTAAAACTTAATTCAAAATCACCAATAGATCAAGGGAGAATAAGTGCGCTACTTGTTTAAGTCCCCTGCTTCTTACAAACTGAAACCAAAGGCCCCTGTCACCATAGTATGATATTATTCATAACACTCCCTAATGCCATTGCCAATTGCATATAAGCTATTGTTGAGGTGAGGGAAGACACTCCATGGTGGCGGGAGGGGGGTAGGTGGGAAGCATTACAGTAGAAATGCTAGGCATATGGATTGATGACAATAGATGGGACACGTGGCCTCTAATATTTAAGGGGTAGGCTAAATATTTTGGGCAACATGAGCTAGACTTCTGGCTCCAGGTACCATGGACCGATCCATAATAAGGAACCCCTGAGTTGGAGAAAAGAGGACTGTGCCAGGTAAGGAAGTGGGCCATGTCAGACGGCTTTCTGGGATCTGACACACACAAACCACTAGGAAGAAAAGAAAAAAAAAAGAAAAAAGGAGGGGATACTCACACCCCAATTCAAAGAGGTATTTAATCCCACTAAAATCAATGGAACTATCCTAGCCTGTGCTGTTCTAGGCAAATGCTTAAGGACCTTGTGGCATTGGGCCATAAGAGACCTGAAGCCTGTTGTAGCTGAGTGAACTATGCAAGTCTTTCATTTTGCCTGACTGTAATAGGTCCCCAGAAGCTTAGTCCTCACTAGCCATGCTTTCGAAGTGAGCTGCAGTATATTATTCTTAACCTTCGTTTTTTTGAATATTCTCTCCTGTGGCAACCTTTGTTTTAAATTTGAGACAAGTGCAATTTGATGCAGTGACTGGCAAGTGAGGTGTCCTACTGGCAGATGGTTGATCACAAGTAGGAGTAATGATCTGAATACTTGGTATAGAGCTAACGGGATTCCAGTTCCCTCACCAAGCAGTGGTACTGAGGTCAGCATGGGCAGAACGAAACAGCCCAGGAACCTGTAGGATGTCTGGGAAATAAGACACAGCCTGAGGATTGTGCGCACTTAACCAAGCCTACTTCCCCTTGTGGCAACTGGCTACGTGGGGCTATGACTTGAGCTAACTGTGCTTATTGTGCCTTTTCACATCTATGCTCTGCTATCCAGATCTTCCCAGTGAACTTGCAGCCTCTCTCTGTATTACCCATCCCATTGCTTAGTTCATTTACCTACACATTGACAGAGACCAGGATGGGTTACGCTTTAAGACAGCTGTAATGGGTTAATCCTGAGCCAGAGTTTGCCTCGGCCCTTTCAGTGTGGGACCACGGTCTTGCTAGTGCAGTAACAGCATATTTGTTGCAGAAAGAGAGATTAAGCCTTAGCTAATGCTGAATTAGTATATTCATTGCCAAAGGTATGACTTCAGTGCCTTCCGCTCCTGCGCAGTATGAGTTGTTTACTTGTGTGTATAAATATGCCCTGTAACGTTTTTTTGTTGTTCGGACCCACCCATTTCTGTTTGTGGCATGGGTGTAGAATAAAGCTTTGAACTCTCTACCATTGTCTGCCTCCCTTTGACCAGAGCAAAGAACGAACCAGGAAAGAGTTAATTCTCTTAACACAGCCATTCAGCTAGCCTTCATCTACTTGAGGGAGAGTTTGTTTTTTCAAGTCAGACAACTAATGCAAAATGTGTTGAATATTTTATTTTTAAAATCTCATGAAATTCATTGGCTAAATCATTTGATGAATACATTTACAAGTTATTTGCACAACTGTATTAGCTACAAATTGTCATCTGTGCTACTGATTTGCAAGTTGAGCTCTTCTTTTCATGCACAATTCTAGGTGCAGTTCTTGGGCTAATGAACTATTTTATATTCATTGAGATGAATGAGCCCCAGCATTTTAAATAAGTCCTTCCACATGCTACCTGGTATATATCATTATGAATGAGAGAATAACGGTATACTGTATAATCTGTGAAGTAAAAACAGTTAAGAAGCAAATTTACAAGAAGTTATTATATAGGATTCCATAATATGACACACACGTAGGTTTTCAAAACATGGAAAACATCTTAGCTGAATGATTAGCAAAATGGAGTCAAACCATGAAGAAAATTACACCTGGAGAAAAAAAAAATCTAAATCCCAAAATTTCTGGTTGCAAGTCAGAGATCAGATTCATACGCTTTCAAGGGATTCTTCTCACTAGAGTCCAGTGCCACATTTTTTATTTCACGTATGTGTTTTCTTTTTTCTCTCCCCTCCTAGCATCTTTTCAGTCACACCTTAGCTTACTGGGGCTTTGTTTTCAGGCTCAGAAGCCTACTCAGACAGTTACAATGGTTACAATGTTGTTTCAAAGAATTAGGAACTCTGACTACCATGATGGTTAGCCCTGTGATTTTATGCACAAGTGCTATCAGTTTTGGAGCATTTTGAGCTGCGGGTTATAGAAAAGTAGGGCAGCATTTTCTAATGAGATTCCAGAATTAGCAGAAGGCTCTTCTGTATGCAAAGGACACAGCATGAGCAGAGCTCTTTGCAGCACTGCTGCCCCTCTCTCAGCTGGGATGTGTAATACATGCCCCACTTGGGGAAGCTGATCAGCTCCAGTTGGGATTTGACACATATAAGCAGAGTTGCTGAAAGAAACTTCGGGATTTGACTGTGTCTCATCATTTTTTATCACTCACTTCTAAGCGCTGGTCAGAAATTTTTCGACAAAATGGTTTTGTTGGAAAATGCCCATTTGTGGAACCCGAAGTGTTTACTGAAAATGTTTTGGGTTTGACCAATTTTCTTCAAATCACAGGCGCCTTCCAGCTCACCTGGCAGGCTGTTGGGGAGCCAAGGACTTCTAGGGTCTATGGCTCTTGGTGAGCTCTGCCCCTTGCTCAGCCCTGGGGCCAGGGACCACAGGACTTCTAGAGTCCACAGCTCAAGGGCAGCCCCTCTAGGTGGAGCAAGGAGCTCATGCAGTGGAGCTGGGAGGCTGGAAGCTGCAACTCGAAGCTCAGCCTTTATCCCAGTGAGCCAAACTCTCAGGCCAGCTGACTCCCTGGGCTGCAGGAGCCAGCCAGGCTGCCTTGGGAGCTAGCTGGCTCAGGAATTTGGAAGCCTTGCCTATAAATGGCAGAGCCACCCCAGAAGGCTGGAATGGTGGACCCTGGGATCTCTGGTAGCTGCTGACATGATTCATCGCACTGACCAGGCTCATCATTTTCAATGTTGTAGCCATGTTAGTCCCAGGATAGGAGAGAAACAAGGAGGGGGAGGAACAGTTCTTAGAAGCATGGAGTTTAAAGAGTTTCTGAGCAAAAATGGGATTATACATTTTTAAAACTTCCCCATATCATCCAGCTTCCAATGGCCCAGCAGAGAGAGCTTGAGGACTTTTACAGCTGGGATGAAGAAGATGATTAATGGGAGCTTGGAAATGAAGCTGGCTCAAAGTGTTTTGAACTACAGAACCAAATTACAATGCACATGAGCCCAGCCCAGCTTCTGATGGGAAGGAAAGTAAGAACTCATTTGGATTTAACACTTCCCCCTCCATGCTGGGATGGATTAAGGAACCAAGCATTTCAAACAAAACAAATGTGAGTAAATATGCTAGAGACAGAGAGTTGGGCCCAAAAGACCTAGTATATACCAAAGGTTTCAATACTTCCTAGTCAACATGGATTCTGGGTACTGTCCTAGAGCAAAAATGGACCCTTTTAAACTCCATTTAAGTGATGGTAGAGTAATAAAACAACAACATCAGTATCCAGATTATGGAGCAACATAGAAGCACCAGAGCCTTTGCTTTGGATGATGCCCAGGAGAGCCAGAGGTCAAAACAGGATGCAGTTTTGCCATGAATGCCAAAGATGGGGATATCTACTGCTGGACCAGGAGACTGGGGGAAGAGGGTCTCTGCCTCTAAAGGCAGCCCTGGCTACCATGGAGAAGTGCTACCGTCAGAGAGAGAAGAGCCCCAGGTTATTTAAAAGACTACATCTTGGCTGTAAATTAAGAGGTCAAGGATACAGTAAGGTGGTCATCAAGGGGTTATTTGGAATATTAGGGGATGGAGATATACTCCACCCCTCCCTTACTTCCTGTTTTAGTTAATCTGTGTTTCCTCCCCCTCCCCACACATGGTTTGTACAGAATGGAATAAAGTAATACATTCCCAGCCAGCAGTACTTTAAGCAAAATGTGTTTCTTGGGCACTAAATGCCCCCTTCCTCTTCCTAGGTCACTTGCACCACAGGCAGGGTCACTGCTCCCGTCTTCTATGGAGGTGGGCAGGCAGGGATAGGGAATGGCTGAAACCTTGGCTCCACCTTCTCCCCACAACAGCCCAGCCAGCACAGCTGAGCCAACACGCCAGGTACGTAATATGTGCCACCCCTAGAGCTAGTGAAGATTACATCCACCCTGAAGAAAGTGGGAACTTCTGAGGCAGTACAGCTGCTCTCTGCCACTCAACTGGGACTTGTGATAAAGCCACTCTGGAGCCCTCAGGGTTTGTCTTCCCTCTGGGGAGAAAAAAAATAAATAAACCACCTCCACGGCAAGGAGTGTGGGTCTCAGAGCCAGAGCGGGAATGTCGACACTGCTATTTTTAGTCCCATATCAGGAGCCCAAGCCTGTAGATGTGGGCTCTGAGACTCACTGCCTGGGTCTCTTCGTGCAGAGTATACGTACTTTTAATGAGTGAATGCTGCACTGAGAAGGAGATGCAGTGACTAAGGACTGGAGAGGCCCATGTATAGCATCCATTTAACACCTATGCCCCTCCCTTGTCAGAGCTTGATCATTAGGAAAAGCGTCTGATAGTTTTATAAATACCCTTAGGGTTGTACATGGTAAAGGCAGATGCCTATTGCAACTTTGGTTAAAAGTATGAAATCTAAAGCAAGAATCCTGCTTAACCTTTTCCACCTCCCAAGTATAGAGCCTGTCCTTGAACTTGCTTTTAAAGCTATCTCCTATACACTAGTTTGTATAAGAAACACCTCACTCACTGTGACTTTGATTTCACATTAAAATATTCAGTCTACTAGAGAAGCATTTACATGCCCAAAGAGGACATTAGAAAAGAGTAAAAGCGATTCAAGGCTATAGAACACGTACACAGGGCCGTCAGTATGCAGGGAAAATCCTGCTGTGCCATTGGGAATAACACACAATGCCATGGATAGCTTTAAGACTGCCAGAGGCAGTCGATTTGCCACATGCTGTACCAATATGTTAGAAATCTCAGCTAGAGTTAAGGGATGAAACTAAAACATCTTAGTATGCTGGACATATCAAGACAAATTTTCCTTCCAGAAAATGTAGTTTAATGGTAGAGCATGCTAAACAGAGGCAAAGCAACAGAGCTGTGAATTTGAAAACATACACAACTAAATTAGCATATACAATGTTCACATATTTATTAATACATTTAATAGATGCTAATATTCCAGTTTAAAATTTTATTTCAGATCTTGGAATGATTTGATTCTCAGGCTACAACGATCATCTCAAGTTGTTTTGAAGTCATATTTTAAGACACACAAGTGTGTGTGTGTGTGTGTGTGTTTCAAAGCAGCATTGTCAAGGAATTGCAATATCTGTGATGTAATTTGTATTGAGGTATTTAGTTACATGGTATACAGTGGAAGCAATGGATTATATTTCCTCATCTCTGCCAAATGTGTCCCAGTAACAGCCAGCCACCATCAGAAACTGCTTGTCTAAGAACCTTTGCAGGAGCTGAGTGAACATTTTGCATTACCTCCAAAGTTATACAAAAATGGGCATTGAGCAAACTACAGGGCAAGCAGCAGTTCATTTTGTTGATTTGGGGTGACCGAAACTGAAGAGGTTCAGGTTGTAACCACAAAATTCAATGAACCTCAATTCAGCACTAACCTCCATCACAAAACCTAGGTGCTGATCGTGGTGCAATGCAATGTATATAAATCATCAAGTCACAACACATAGCACCTAGGCCCTAGATATTGTGTGTGACTGGCAGGGGAGCACAGGTCTCATATTTAACTGGCTATCTGAGCTCAGAGGGTGGGTTTCTGGAGGATAGGGTTAGTCCTCCATGACTTCGTGTAACCAACTTTCTCCTGTCACCAATACATTATAGATGGATTGCTATAGCCTGGACTCTTCTGGGCTACTGTCAGAACACAATGATATGCCCTTCATGACAGAGCTTTCTGAGCCTGAGCTTCTGATCCTCTTTGTGACATCCGGCTCATCTTCTGCTCTGTCTACATAGACTCAGAGACCTTCAATTGTTTACCCCGCACAGTACAGTTTGTTTACATTTGCTCTTCCCACCATCTTACTGGTCTATACACCATATTATTTACGGTTTCAGCTTCTTTTCAGTTCTCTGCCAAGGAAAGAGCTTCCTAGAGATCCTTCCTGGTGCTGCTAGCCTGTCTCTCTCTCCTCTGCACTTTCTTCCCATGCCTTCTTATGCCTCCTGTATTAATGGGCCAATTTGCTAGTTAGTCCTCACCCAGTCCATTCTAATCACTAAATAGGCCCCTTCAGGTCACCCTGGGGAGAATTAGTTGGTGTTTAAGTGACCAGAGTGCTGGCACAGGTGTTGGTTCCCAGAATTCTGTCACAATATGTTAATGGGGCTTCTTCAGCAAACTCAGACATTTCTCCTGAAATCTTCATACATCCCTAGAAATTTTATTATTTGTAAACAATGTCTCCCTACCACTGACCGTACCATAGTATTTTGCAAGAGCTGTGATAGGATGTTAGAGAGATTAGCTTGAGGGGGGGGGGGGGGGGGGAAGAACCTACTTATAAATCCACAGCATCAGATGAAGTCTTCAGGGACAATTTGCAAATGAGATGCTTACAAAATGTGGTTGGTTTTTGTCATCCTTCCCTAAGGACTTCCCATAACTAAATACATCCCTGCCAGTTGCTTATTTCTGAGAGATCAAAAGGTGAGCAGAATTCCTCTCTCTGCTCTGCAGGGGGGATTTCTAGTGCATTGTGCACTCATTTCCTCTGAGGAATCCCCACTGACATCAGTGGAAGTTTCATGTGCATAATATTCAGCATAGAGCCATATCTTGGATCAGATAAGAAAACTCACCAAATCACCAAGCCTCAAAGCCATAAAGTCTGCTGTAGCCTTTAGTACTACATTGTGGGTAATGGTAAGGACAGTGAATCAAGACTCATGACTAGGAAGGATCTTCTAATGTTTTGTCTTTCCCACCCCTGCTCCACATCTACCCCTAGCTCCACCCACTTAGCTTTGTCAAGTGGATTAAGCCAATTCACTATAAGAGCATTCACACATGGCGTTATCAGAAACAGTTAATCAGGAATAGCTATACCTTAAATTTTAGGGCTTTTCTACATGGGGAGTTGTTCTAGAATAGCCTAGGTTTCCAATCAAAGTGGCAAGGTTATTCCAACTGTTCTGTTTGCAGCAACTTTCTGTATCTGATGAGCAAACCTCACAGCATCCCTAGATTTCACAGAAAACTCAACTGGAATCCTACATTGGATCATATATTCTCATCTCCATCTAAAATCTTTTCATACCTGTTCATAAAAATCTCAGGTTTTGGAGAGATTTCAAAGATTCATACTAAACTGTACCGGCAATCTTATGTTCTTGTTCTTCACTGAAATCATAGCCCCAGTCATAATTATGTAAATTTCAGCTGGGCTATTTCATGTAGCTCAATATTTGTGTGTGTGTGTGTACACACACTAATAAGTCAAAGAACTTTTTGAATTGTCTGCAAATAGAAAAAAGGGGTGCAGTTTAATACATTCCTGTATTTATATTTATTCACTCAGCCCTATTTGGGACATTGGAGGGAAAAAATAAATCAAAGAGCCAAATCTTTTCCCTACTGTAGTCAATGGGAATTTCTGCAATAAGATTCAGATTCCATTCCACCTCACTAAACAAAAATTAATACACTAAGCCTACGACAAAAGATTTTACAATTTAACTTCACATGCAATATTTTTCCTCTGTTTATAAGTGAGTGGGAACAAATGTGCTACATTTTTACTTCTGCGTCTATCACTGCAAGGGAATCAGACTATGTCATAAGAATACAGTAAGGGATGAATAATATTAACCAGAGTCTGGATGTCATGTGAATAGAAACAAAATAAGCATTCCTGTTTGGTTATTTATAGTCCCCATGCACACATCACCACCACCAAGAGACTGCATGCTGCAATGTTCTTTCTGAAGATTCATTCAGAATACAAAAAAGTAATATCTCCAGAGTTTGGACCATCATCCAGAGAGGAGTTATTGCTTGCTGAGCTTTCTTTCAGTCTATCTAGGTATCAAAGACAATATATGATTGGAAAACTCTTAAATGGTAAAACTCTCTTGAATGGCAGCATCAAAGCCATCAAAATATTTCTGTTCTGATGCACACAAATACCCAGAAATCCCTCCTTGTCTGTGCTCATGTCACATCTTAGATAAGACACAGAACTATTACTTTGGAGATGAAGAAAACCCCTGAGTCCTCAAATTTGGATGTATATGTTTGATATGCTTTTTCTGAGAGTGAAGACACCGTTGGGGCAAGGACCATTGTTTTATTTGTTGTGCTAGCTGTACAAACACAGGAGTCCTGGATCACAACTGAGGCTCTTAGGTGCTATGGGTATAAACAACCACCAAGATACTTTATGGTGGTTATCTAACCCTTTCCAGAGGCATGCCAACTTTGGGCACTTTACAGACCAGCAGACAGCTCCCACCCTGAGGAATTTAGAAACTAGGGACCAGAGTCTGACAGTTCTTTAATGCAGTTGTGCAATGGGGAATGGCAGGAAGGAGCATGCAAGGAGCCTTCTCCCCTTTACTCACCCCATACACAGAGCAAGCAGGCCCTGTGTATTTCAGAGATGCAATGCTTCCCCGAGGGCCCAGTGAGGAGTCAGGGGCATGGCAAAGTAGGACCTCTCCACAGTGGTCTGGAGGGTGGGGAAGTATGTTGCACTCTACCAAAAGGATGCAATAGGGGTCATTCTCCTCCTAGGCACTGAGCTGCTCTGTCTCTGAAACTCCACTCAGACAGCGTGGCTTCCTGCCATGTGCCCACTGGTGCTTTGCCTGATAGACACATTACATCCCTGGGGAAGGAGTATACGATGTAAGGCTGGATTACATTTGGTCTTCTCTTTGGCTGTTTGTGCCACTACCCTGACTTGAATGAGGTTTGCTCATGCACCTCTGAAGACACGACTTGGCCCAGAAGCAACAGCTGCATTATCAAGGTCTATTCAGAGAGGAGAAGGGATCTTGACCCCTTCCTGTTTCTTCTTTTGGCATAAGTCTTGCTATTGCATGTAGACTCCTGGGAAAGAAAACTACATACAGCAACACAGACGAAATCTCAGTCCCCCGGAGAGTTCTCCATATTAATCATGCTGTATTATGCAGCCACCAGCTACATCAGCCAGAAAAACAGTAGTCCATTAATGGCTGCTACAAACAAGTTTCACACAACATTTTTCAGCTGTACAGATGCTCTCGTTGTGCTTTACCATCCTGCAGCTGACATTCACCCTTCTGCAGAGGTGCAAAGCCAATGTACACCTGGAGTCCCACTGAAGCCCCATTTTGAGGGCTTTAAGTTGTGCGTAGGCTAGTGCAGAGCCTTCAGACACAGAGATGTGTGTGTGTGTGTGTGTGTGTCTCTCTCTCTCTCTCTCTCTCTCACTCACACACACACACACACACACACACACACCATGTAGAGAATGATGTTACCCATAATGATAAAAGGGGGGACACACCTTTTTTTGGGGGGGGGGGGTGAGTTTCAAAAAACTTTTATTTGTCAACAATTGACCTTAGGCCTTTCTTGAATTCCATGCCATTGTTTTTAAAGCTGCAATTAGCAATGGATTACCAGATGATTGAAAGACAATCGCCCAACTGGGCTGATTTTCTAGTTTCAAAACAGTACAACTGATGGGACACTGTCCAGTCAGTTACTCCAGTTTCTTGGAGCAAAAAGAAATGTTTGTTGGCAGCAGGAACAGTCAACCCAATCCCTGATTGTATCCTAGCACCGTAAAATTATTTGCTTGAATTGCAAGTTCAACCCTCTGCACCTACAGCTCACAAATATTTCTGACTTAGTGATCTGAGCTATGTTTTGTCATCATCGTCTACTGGATTTAAAGAGCACATAGTCCTAGTGCATGTGTGGCAGCTGGAATAACTCTGGTAATAAGGCTATCGAGTGGAAGTTGACAATTTGATGGCATGGCTCATGTGTTGTTACCAATTTCCCAACCACAAAGAGATTTGTGTTTCCAAGATTGAACATGGGCTGTTGCCCAGAGTATAATGCCTGCACTTGCTTACACAATCATTACACATACTTCCTAATAAGACACTTCAGAGATAATTGGAATATGGCAGACGCTATAGAAAACCAAACACTATTCTATGCTGTTGTTTCCAAATGCAGATAGGCAGTGGATTACATGAAACAGCAGGCACAATAGCTATGCTGCTAGCCTCCCAACTCAAGAACAGAAACGTTAGTAGTTATTGAGAATATCTGGCCTTGCACAGTCACACCAAATTCCAATAGGAACCATTAATCTTTAAATAGATATGAAAAGGATGCAAGGGTCTGCACACAAAGAGGGCATTTTCTAGAGTATCAATGTTGGTACAGGTCATACTGTTGGACAGGTTTGCTCAAATTTATCTCATGTGGCCTAATTTGTGAATTATCATTGTATTTATTTGTATTACAGCAGCATTCAGAGGTCCGCCGCTAGTGTGGGGACTCGTTATACTAGACAAACACAAGTAGCAGACAGTCCCGGCCCCAAAGTGTTTAATATTTGCATAGCCCATATTGCAGGAAGTCTGAACCTTTCATTAACATATAAAACAGACAATTGTGTCTTTTGGTTAACTGGTAGGGTGACCAGATGTCCCGATTTTATAGGGACAGTCCCGATTTTGGGGTCTTTTTCTTATATAGGCTCCTATTACCCCCCACTCCCTGTCCTGATTTTTCACATTTGTTGTCTGGTCACCCTATTAATTGGGCCTTGTGTATGAAACTGGCAGGCAGGGCCGGTGCAACCACTAAGCGAACTAGGAGGCCACCTAGGGCGCCAAGTGATTGGGGGCACCAAAAAGCACGCTCAGGGGAGGAGGTGAAGTGGAGGTGAGCTGGGGCAGGGGTCTGCTCTGGCTGCCCACAGCAAGTAACAGGGGAACCGCTCCTCGCCCCAGCTCACCTCCACTCCACCGCCTCCCTTGAGCAAGCCACCCCTGCTCTAATTCTCCTCCCCTCCCAGGCTTGCCGCACCAAACAGCTGATTGGCGCCACAAGCCTGGGAGGCGGGAGAAGTGGAGCGGTGCCGGCGTGCTCAGTGGAGGAGGCGGAGCGGAGGTGAGCTGGGGCAGGGAGCTGCCACGGGGGGGAGCTCCCCGACCGCAGGGGGGGTGCCGCAGGGCAGGGAGGGGGCTGGAAGCTGCCATGGGGGGGGGGCATCGCAGGACAGGGAGGGGGCACAAGGTGGAAGTTTCACCTAGGGTGCAAAAATATCCTTGCACCGGCCCTGCTGGCAGGGATCTCATGTCCTTTCCTTTCCCACAGCCAGTGTTTATATCAAAAGAGTAGGCCTATATTTTTACTTTAAAGCTTAAGTGCAGTATTATGAGAAGACTAACTCTGACCGCAATAATTAATAAGTCTACATGGGGGCGCGGGGGAAGAGAGAGAGAGCAAGAGAGAGCCATCCAAGTAGCCTTATTATGTATCTGTCCAAGGACCTGAGAGCACTTAAACATTCATTGAGTGAATTCTGCCTCATGCTATTCCTATGAGGTAGGGTATCATAAATCTTACCTTTCCAGCACTGGGATATGGTGTGCCCCAGTTTCCCCTCTTGGGTAATTGGACATTTAATGTGGTTGATCCCTCCAGCCAAAACTGTAAAGCTTTCCTTTTCCAGGGTAATATAAAGTCCAAATGGAACAAAATATAGTCTTCTGCCCCACCTTGGTCACAATCTTCTTTCAAAGGAGCTAAGTCATCCTTCAGCCTCCTCAGGCCACCACTGCCCTCTCACTCCTTTCCCTTAGTTACAGGGTTTTACCCTAGGGTTGCTAATTTCAGTTGGATGTCTTCCTGAAGGTTTCATCACATGACAATCTTTTATTAAAGATTAATTGCTGGAGACTGCAGGACAATCCTGGAGAATTGACAACCTTATTTTACTCTCCCCTGAACTCTGGGGAGTCCAGACCCTCCTGATATTCAAGGCTCCTGTTGTGAGACCCTGTGTAATGCAGCCACAGCTTCCCCTCAAGCTCCACAGCTGCCCTCATTGATAATTGCCAAAACTACTTCTTACTTTGTTATCTCCTCTTAGGTTTTTTCCTGCAGGGCTACTTGCAGGCTCTATTCCCAGCTCCCTCTCCAGAAGGGACTCTCAGCACTCATTGAGAACTTCCCCAGCTCCTCCCTTGATGAAGATGAAGCTTTTATATCCATGGGTCTAGCCTTTGGTCACATGACTCCTTACAGGGCTACAATTCCCAGGGACTGTCTGGAAACTACACCTCTCAGAACTTCCTTGCTCTGTGCTGAAACTGACTGGGGCTCTGCTGTATAGGAAGGAAAAATGAGACATATAAAGTAGGGCTGGTCAAACATTTTCTGTATAAATTGTTTTTTGATGGAAAACTAGATTGTTGCTTTTTAAAAAAATTTATTTTATTTTATTTGTGCAAAAAGTGCCTGCTTTCCCCAGAATTTTTTTTTAAATATTATTTAAACTTTTTGGCTGAAATCTCCCAATTTTTGAGTTTTCAGCTTCTGTGGAAAATTTCAGCAAAAGCAAGGTGGTGGTGTTGCTAGGTTTGTTTGTTTTTTTTCTTCAAAGATTTCCATGGAAGATAAAAAAAATTCATACCAGCTCCTCTATATGGATTAAGTGATTTGCTATTAGTCAAAAAGGAAATCTATGGCAGAACCGGGAAACAGCACCCAGATTTTCTGATTTGAGTTTCTTAACCACAAGACTATCTTTCTGCAAACTAACCCTGCAAACAAATCAATACACATACTTGTAAAGCATTCAAAAGGAAGGCAGACAC
This sequence comes from Chelydra serpentina, assembly GCA_037349315.1. Lineage (NCBI taxonomy): Eukaryota > Metazoa > Chordata > Testudines > Chelydridae > Chelydra > Chelydra serpentina. The sequence continues at coordinate 29,273,263 of JBAIAC010000048.1, forward strand.
ATTTGTAACCCTGGAAATAGAAAGGTTATTTCACAGCTGCCAAGCAATAGGGAAAGGTTTGAGGTCACATTCTACTCTAAATTATATTTGAGTAAATGGATTTTCAATGGTGCAAGTGAAAGTAAAATCTGCCCTCCAGAAGTAGCTTATTTCCTTGCTGTGAAAGAGGTGATCACAGGCTCAGAATATTCTTCTTTAGCTCTATACTGGATTACAATGTGCACATAAACAAGGTTACTTCTTTACGTAGGAATGGATATTAAATGGGAAAGTTGCGGGACCTCAGGGAGCAGCAGTGTTCAGACCTTCAGTAAGGAGTTTCTCACAAACATTCCAATTCCTTCACAACTACATTGAAATCCTTTGTTAAAACTGTGTGTAAGTCACAATCACACCAGAGTTTGTGGGCTCCAAAGGGTTAGCTTGACTAGGAAAGGCAGATGAGTCTAGGTCAGACTTAGCTAATACATGCTAGCTAAGTCAAACTAAACTCACCTTTTTTCTTGTGTAGCTACAGGGTAATAACGTTAGCTCAATTTTAGCTGATCAAGTTCTAGTCTAGGCAGAGGGTATCAATCTATAATGTACCCTCAATTATCTTAGGTGACTGATGGCAGGAAATAAAGACCGGCCTCTCAGCAGCACTCCTATATGTCAACCCTTATTAAACAAAGGGTTTAAAGGTCCAGATCCAAAGCCCACTGAAATCAATGTCCCATGACATCAATTAGCTTAGCATCAGACCACAGCAGGATTTACTATTTCCATACCTTTAGCACTTTTGCTAGTGACCTATTTTAGGGCCTGGTCTACACAGTATAGTTAGGCTAGTTTAACTACGCTGGTTGGGGTGTGAAAAATCCACACCCCTGAGTGCATTGTTAAGATGACCTAAGTCCTTGTGTAAACAACACCAGAATCATAGAATCTCAGGGTTGGAAGGGACCTCAGAAGGTCATCTAGTCCAACCCCTGCTCAAAGCAGGACCAACCTCAACTAAATCATCCCAGCCAGGGCTTTGTCAAGCCTGACCTTAAAAACCTCTAAGGAAGGAGATGCCACCACCTCCCTAGCTAACCCATTCCAGTGCTTCATCACCCTACTAGTGAAAAAGTTTTTCCTAATATCCAACCTAAACCTCCCCCACTGCAACTTGAGATCATTACCCCTTGTTCTGTCATCTTCTACCACTGAGAACAGTCTAGATCCATCCTCTTTGGAACCCCCTTTCAGGTAGTTGAAAGCAGCTATCAAATCCCCCCTCATTCTTCTCTTCTGCAGGCTAAACAGTCCCAGTTCCCTCAGCCTCTCCTCATAAGTCATGTGCTCCAGCCCCCTAATCATTTTTGTTGCCCTCCGCTGGACTCTTTCCAATTTATCCACATCCTTCTTGTAGTGTGGGGCCCAAAACTGGACACAGTACTCCAAATGAGGCCTCACCAGTGCCGAATAGAGGGAAATGGTCACATCCCTCTATCTGCTGGAAATGCCTCTACTTATACAACTCAAAATGCCGTTAGCCTTCTTGGCAACAAGGGCACACTGTTAACTCATATTCAGCTTTTCGTCCACTGTAACCCCCAGGTCCTTTTCTGCAGAACTGCTGCCCAGCCATTCGGTCCCTAGTCTGTAGCAGTGCATGGGATTCTTCCGTCCTAAGTGCAGGACTCTGCACTTGTCCTTGTTGAACCTCATCAGATTTCTTTTGGCCCAATCCTCTAATTTGTCTAGGTCCCTCTGTATCCTATCCCTACCCTCCAGCGTATCAACCACTCCTCCCAGTTTAGTGTCATCTGCAAACTTGCTAAGGGTGCAGTCCACACCATCCTCCAGATCATTGATGAAGATATTGAACAAAACCGGCCCCAACACCGACCCTTGGGGCACTCCACTTGATACCGGCTGCCAACTAGATATGGAGCCATTGATCACTACCCGTCGAGCCCGACCATCCAGCCAGTTTTCTATCCACCTTACAGTCCATTCATCCAGCCCATATTTCTTTAACTTGCTGGCAAGAATACTGTGGGAGACTGTATCAAAAGCTTTGCTAAAGTCAAAAAATAGCACATCCACTGCTTTCCCCTCATCCACATAGCCAGTTATCTCATCATAGAAGGCAATTAGGTTAGTCAGGCATGACTTGCCCTTGGTGAATCCATGCTGACTGTTCCTGATCACTTTCCTCTCCTTTAAGTGGTTCAGAATTGATTCTTGAGGATCTGTTCCATGATTTTTCCAGGGACTGAGGTGAGACTGACTGGCCTGTAGTTCCCCGGATCGTCCTTCTTCCCTTTTTTAAAGATGGGCACTACATTAGCTTTTTTCCAGTCATCCGGGACCTCCCCCGATTGCCATGATTTGTCAAAGATAATGGCCAATGGCTCTGCAATCACACTGGCCAACTCCTTTAGCACCCTCGGATGCAGTGCATCCGGCCCCATGGACTTGTGCTCGTCCAGCTTTTCTAAATAGTCCCGAACTACTTCTTTCTCCACATAGGGCTGGTCACCTCCTCCCCATGCCGTGCTGCCCAGTGCAGCCATCTGGGAGCTGACCTTGTCTGTGAAGACAGAGGTAAAAAAAAGCATTGAGTACACTAGCTTTCTCCACATCCTCTGTCACTAGGTTCCCTCCCTCATTCAGCAAGGGGCCCACACTTTCCTTGACTTTCTTCTTGTTGCTAACATACCTGAAGAAACCCTTCTTGTTACTCCTAACATCTCCGGCTAGCTGCAACTCCAAGTGTGATTTGGCCTTCCTAATTTCACTCCTGCATGCCTGAGCAATATTTTTATACTCCTCCCTGGTCATTTGTCCAATCTTCCACTTTTTGTAAGCTGCTTTTTTGTGTTTAAGACAAGCAAGGATTTCACTGTTAAGCCAAGCTGGTCGCCTGCCATATTTACTTTTCTTTCTACACATCGGGATGGTTTGTTCCTGCAACCTCAATAAGGATTCTTTAAAATACAGCCAGCTTTCCTCGACTCCTTTCCCCCTCATGTTATTCTCCCAGGGGACCTTGCCCATCAGTTCCCTGAGGGAGTCGAAGTCTGCTTTTCTGAAGTCCAGGGTCTCTGTTCTACTGCTCTCCTTTCTCCCTTGTGTCAGGATCCTGAACTCAACCATCTCATGGTCACTGCCTCCCAGGTTCCCATCCACTATTGCTTCCTCTACTATTTCTTCCCTGTTTGTGAGCAGCAGGTCAAGAAGAGCTTTTCCCCTAGTTGGTTTCTCCAGCACTTGCACCAGGAAATTGTCCCCTACACTTTCCAAAAACTTCCTGGATTGTCTGTGCACTGCTGTATTGCTATCCCAGCAGATATCGAGGTGATTAAAGTCACCCATGAGAACTAGGGCCTGTGATCTAGTAACTTCTGTCAGTTGTTGGAAGAAAGCCTCGTCCGCCTCATCCCCCTGGTCTGGTGGTCTGTAGCAGACTCCCACCACGACATTACCCTTGTTGCTCACACTTCTCAATTTAATCCAGAGACTCTCAGGTTTTTCTGCAGTTTCATACTGGAGCTCTGAGCAGTCATATTGCTCTCTTACATACAACGCAACTCCCCCACCTTTTCTGCCCTGCCTATCCTTCCTGAACAGTTTATATCCATCCATGACAGTACTCCAATCATGTGAGTTATCCCACCAAGTCTCTGTTATTCCAATTACATCATAATTCCTTGACTGTGCCAGGACTTCCAGTTCTCCCTGCTTGTTCCCCAGGCTTCTTGCAATTGTCTATAGGCACTTCAGGTAACTCACTGATCATCCTGCTGTCCCAGTATGGGGCAGGAGCCCTCCCCTCTTGCACTCACCTACTTGTGCTTCCTCCCAGTATCCCACTTCCTCACTTACCTCAGGGCTTTGGTCTCCTTCCCCCGGTGAACCTAGTTTAAAGCCCTCCTTACTAGGTTAGCCAGCCTGCTTGCAAAGATGCTCTTCCCTCTCTTCGTTAGGTGGAGCCCATCTCTGCCTAGCACTCCTTCTTCTTGGAACACCATCACATGGTCAAAGAATCCAAACCCTTCTCTCCGACACCATCTGCGTAGCCATTCGTTGACTTCCACGATTTGACGGTCTCTACCCAGGCCTTTTCCTGCCACAGGGAGGATAGACGAGAACACCACTTGCACCTCAAACTCCTTTATCCTTCTTCCCAGAGCCAAGTAGTCTGCAGTGATGCGCTCAAGGTCATTCTTGGCAGTATCATTGGTGCCCACGTGGAGAAGCAGGAAAGGGTAGCGATCTGAGGGCTTGATGAGTCTCGGCAGTCTCTCCATCACATCATGAATCCTAGCCCCTGGCAAGCAGCACACACTAGGTTCTATCCACCTAGCTACTACCTCTTGTGGAGTAGATTACCTATGCTAATGGCAGAACCCCTCCCGTTGGCATAGATAGCATTTACATTGAAGCGCTACAGCGGCGCACAGGCATTTTAAGTGTAGACAAGTCCTAAGATTTTTTCTACACACACATAAAAACACAATTCCAATATCAAGTATAAGGGAGAAAAACTTCAGAATCAAAGTGATTCAAGGTAGGCAGGACATAGATATTTCACAGTGTTTTGAATGGGATTATTCTTAATCTAACTATTTTCCATATTGCTAATGAAAGTATGGAAGCCACTCGCATTCTGATGCTGATAAGCTTTACTTTTCCAGTCTTCCACTATGGTATATCTGTAGCAAAATGAATTAAAGACACTTGGTTTTTGACATTTCTAAATAATGCAGCTTTATACATTCTGGGGAACTGAAAATTAAATTAAATATTCACTTAGTTATGGATGTAATTGTGTTAGCTGTAAATGCAAAGCAGGTTATTGCAAAAGGGGATTTATGAGCAATGAGCACTTAATGAAATATGAGCAGTATGATGCCTCATAGTAGTCAACACTTTCTTGTGGGATATTCAAAAAGTCTTCAAAATAGCTCTGGATTATTTTCCTTAATTCACCGAATTCTTGGTTATAGAGCTGTTGTGAAAATGTTCATCTATAGCTAAAGGCCCTTTCCCTTAATCAGGGTGGAGGGGGCAGTGAGCCCATGCCACCAGTAATTGTAGGGGACAACATATGAAAAAAACAGGGATGGGAGTGGAGGTCATAGGGTGAAAATAAGGTAACTGGAAGGGGACACGGAGCAGAGAACCCCGGACAGTGCCCACTGCTCCTCAAAGGTGTCTGAACTCTACTTGAGGCGTGACTGAACAAGAGAATGAAAATAGGCCCAGCAGTCACAGAGCATGCTTTCACACACACACCTTCCTGCTCCTGATGTGGTGGATGGCCATCTTGGCCAGTGCCAGGAGGAGGTTGATGAGGAGTTCCTGTGACTTTGTGGGGCCACGGATGGGGTGTGCCAGGATCAGGATGTGGGGGGAAAAGTGCAACCAGAAACTCAGTAAGAGGTTAGAGGCTGCAACCAGATGTACTCTACATAGATATACACCAGAGTCTCCCGCTCGACGCAAAAGGGGCAAGTTCCGGGGCAGTTTCTGATCTGTACATACCCATGCTCATAGTTCCATGTAGGAGCCACCAACTAATATCTCCAGTGTACTGTGGGTTCAGAGGGGAGTGCACACTGGCCCACCAAGGTTCCTCGCCCTTGTCAGATGGCAACACGTCTCTCCACTAGGTATCAGGGTGGGACACGAGGGCAAGGGAGTGGAGGGTGTGAAGCATGCAGAGGCAGTTATTCAGCCGGATAACTGGTGGCAAGTCGGGGGCAGCCGGGGAGGCTCACAAGACAGGTGCCAAGACAAGGGGAGGCTCAGGACACCTTCAGAGACCCATGCATCCCTGAACAGAAAAGCTCCAGGATTTTCTTCTGGAGACTGGCCAGGATTCCTGGGGACAGGCTCAGGGTAGTAAACTGGTGCCAGAGCACAGACAGAACCAGCTGGTTGAGCACCAGTGCCTTCCCCAGAAGGAAAAGGCACTGGAGCAGCCCCATTCACCTCTGCAACTGGTCAGCCACCTTGGGCTTGGGATCAACCCAATTCTTTGGCAGGGAGGAAGGCATCAGTGGCAGAATGGTAGATGCCCAGATAGAGCAGTGGACCAATACCTCACTGGATGGCATGGAGTGCAGGTAGGAGGGAGCCCACCTGCCAACCATCCCTGACCATCAGACCAGACCTCTTGACCCAGCTGACTTGGGCAGAGGAGGCTGCTGAAAATATGGCTTAGCAACCCTCCACTTATGTCAGGTCTCTTGGGTCCTGGGCCAAGAAGAGAAAGTCATTAGCATATGCCAAGAGAACTACCATCTAGTCCAATTCCCAAAGCACCAATCCTATCATCCTCTTGCAGAAGAGATGGTCAAAGGGCTCGACTGGGGTGGTATATAGCTGGCTGGACAGCAGGCAGCCCTGATAACCTGTCACCTTCAACTGAGGGTGTAAGTCAAGGCCCACCTGAACTTGACCTGACACTCTGCATAGGCACACAGCATCTGGAGAGATCCCCACAAAGGGCCAAAGCCAAACACCATCAGTGTGCCCATGAGATACCCATGATGCATCCTGTCAAATGTCTTTGCCTGGTCCAGGGACAGGTGAGTGAGTTGCAGACCATCACTACATGCTAATTGAAGTAGGACCTGGACCAGATAGAGATTATTAAACATGTTCCAACCTGAGATGGTATAGGCCTAGTTGAGGTGAATCATGTCTGCCAGCACAGACCCTAGCTGCAGTGAGATGGCTCTTTCTGTGACCCTGTTGTCCATGCTGAGAAGTTAAACTGGACACCAATTCCTCAGGTCATGGGGGTCCCCTTCTTAGGTAGCAGGGCGGATACATCCCACCTGCACAACAGGAAGAGAACCCCACTCCCCAAGGACTCGGCCCAGACGGTGGCAAGGTCCTCACCGAGGATGTTCCAGAATGCATGGTAGAATTCCATGGTGAGTCTGTGGATGCCTGGAGATTTGTTGGTGGGCATCAACGGGAGGGCTTCTGAGAGGTTCAGCCAGAGTGAGAGGTTGCTCTAGCTGGTCCTGGTTGCCTGCTCTGACTGTAGGGAGTTCGTATCAAGGGGCACCAGAGGCATTGGCATCAGTCGGATCTGGAGAGAAGAGGCTTGTGTAGAAGGCCCTGGTGCTTCTCTGCATCTCCACTTGATCCGTGAGAGTGATGCTGTCCTCAGCCAGGAGGCAGATGGAGGCAGATGGAGCCCCGGGCTCAAAGGCAATCAGGGAATCACAGGAATCTCCAGGCCCATAGGCTGCACTGTCCTGTTTCCTGGTCCCCTTGCCTTCCTCCATCAAGGCTCTTGCAGCACGGAGGACAAGATTAAAATCCACACATCGCTGGAGAGTGAGCTGAACGTTCTGCCTTGAGCCACATGTCTGCCAGGAACTCACACAATTTGTCCCACAGCACATCGAGGGGTCAAGAGTTCCATAGATTCGAATGAGCCCACAGACTCCTGGTCGTCCTCCAGCTGGGTCCCCTCCGTGGCCTTCAGGCAGGGCTGTGGGTGCCCCTTCCTCAATGATAGTGGAACCCCGATGCAGCACCACTTGCATTGCATTGCTCACCTCGGCCCCAACACAGGAGTGAGTGGTGGAGAGAGTACAGCTGCCCCCGGCGGAGCAAGAAAGAGGCATACCAAAACCACCTCCGGAGGGTCACCACCCGAGAAAGAGAAGAGGACATCCGCAGGGGTGGCAACAGCATGGAATGTGGAAGAGGAGGGTTCAGGACTAGGAATGGGATCAGTGTCCCCCGATGGCTGCCTCACCAAGCACAAGGGTTGAGAAGTGGGTGTTGGGGGGCCCTTCTGTGACACCAGGCCTGGACACCACGACAGCCTCAGCTCCCACAGCCTCAGAATCAGGTTGATCGCTGACTGGGTTGGAGTCCCTGAGCTGCTCCAGGAACAAACAACTGCCCCATCTTGGTGGGACGGGGAGCACCGCATTTGGCACCTGCCACCAATTTGGCAGCTGCAAGCTGGGTACCATCTGCAGCCAGGCAGGTGGAAAAGGCAGGGGGCACCCCAGAAAACAAGAGCGGGGGCAGCATCCCAGGTAGTAGGCTGGGGAAGGAAAGGAGCACCACAATCGACTCGGTGCCCAAATTGAGGCACACTGGCAAAGGTTTGTCCTCCTCCTAGGCTAAAGGGGCAGACCCAGGGCCTCAGTCTCCTCAAAGATTGCTTGAAGGGCCCCACCTGCCTGAGTGGGGTCCTCCCCATCAGCACCTCTACGCTGATGGGGGGAACGGATGGTAGGAAGGTGGGGAGGCTCCTTCTGAGGCCTCCTCCATGAGGGACTCTGGAAAGGGGGCAGCATCACCCCCTCCAATACCAGAGCCTCCTCAGCCAGCTCCACCTGTGGACTTTCTTGGGGGAACATGGAAACATGGTGACCCCCGTGACGTTATGACCACGTAGATCATTGTTGCTGCCACTGCTATACAAATGCAACAAATCTTATACAAAGCATGCCATGTAAGGTGTCAATGGAAAAGTTATGATTTGCTGAATATGATTATCCTATTTGTATGCATGTATCATTGTCGTATCTGAAGTTATGAATATTGACTATGTACCTGTATTTCAAATGTATTTGCTCCTTGGTTACACTCACAACGTAGTTTACATCCAGTCTAGCCAGCACATTGTGAGTGAACTATTCAAGTTGATGGCCCATCAATGAACACAATGGCTCATGGAAGAAGCTTATCCCCACCTGATGGACTTTCCTGTGGACGTTTTAGTCAGAATATGAGTAATGGCTACTGCTATAACTCATAGAAGCATGCAAGGGCATGTGACTCGATCACATGATCACTGAACTCCATCTTGTGCCTCTACTTTTCCAATAACTGTGCTGTGGGCTTTGTTTGGAACAATGAGTTTCCTTCCACATGGCAGAAGTTATAAAATGCCCTGGAAGCATCTCCATTTTGCCTCTCTCCTGCTCTGATCTTTGGACTTACACTAACAGGAGTATTACAACCAATGGACTGAGGCATTATAAACCAGCAGTTTATTACAGTATTACAACCAATGTTGCCAGAGACATTATAAACCAGCAGTTTATTCCATTGCTATTTCAAACCTGAGACACAATCTTTGCAACGATTGTATGTATTTGATTCCTTTGACCATTTTAATTCTCTCTTCTTTCTTTCCTCTTATAAATAAACCTTTAGATATTAGATACTAAAGGATTGGCAACAGTGTGATTATTGGGTAAGATCTGAGTTATATAGTGACCTGGCTTTGTGGCTGGTCCTTTGGAATCAGAAGAACTCTTTGTTTGATTAAATTGGTTTTAAGTAACCACTCATCATTAATTCTAGTGTCTGGGTGTTGGAACAAGGGCTGGGATACCTAAGGAGACTGCATTGTTAGCCAATGTGATGAGACAGAAATTTACTTTTGTTAATGGTTTGGTATAGCTTATGGAAGAATAACCACCAGTTTTGGGACGTGTTTGCCCTATTTCTCAGCAGTTTGGCCTGAATCTGGTATTCTCAGTTGTGACCCACTAAGGCACAGTGATACCCCCCGTAGGTGTCTTATGGGATGCCTCCTCCACCTCCTCAAGAGGGAGATGCTGGACCCGTAACTTAGGTTTGCCATGCTTTCCCCCTGATGCTAGTACCACCACTGATGGTGGTGTCATTGAAGGGCTGGCCTGCGGGGGGTGGGTCCAGGAGGCAAGAGTGATGGGATCAGGGCTTGGGGTATGGAGACAGAGCAACAGAGGGAGGGATGGTCTCCCTATAAGATGGGCCCTCTCCTGGGCTCCCTGACATCACTTCCACCCACTCCTCCAGGGACCCCACCCAACAGTTTTTATCAGCAGCGAGGCCATCCACTCAACTGGGTGCAATGGGGTGGCTGGCCCTAAAGACCAAGCGGGATCATCAGTTGATGGAGGAGGTGGGGAGGGGGGAGAGAACTGGGGAGATACAGTCTCTAGCTGTAGCAGGACCAGTGCCCTTCTGAGCATCAGGGGCACCTGGCATCCCTCTTTGCCGGATCAAAGGGCAATGCCCCCAAGTCTACCAGCCAAAGCACCAAGCCTCCCCCAATGAATAATGGACCTGATACAGGGCACCCAGGAAGGACCCCTCCAAGCTTCCTCCACCACGCACCACCACCGGTAGCTGAATGGTAACTTGCTGATAGAACAAGAGGATGTGGCAAAGGGTGGGATCTTTACAGCCTAACAGGAGAGGGCTGATGGTTCTCCAAGGTGGAGAGGGGAAGCAGAATGACAGCACTGGGGAGGAAGGTGGGACAGAGGTAAGGATCACCAAGTACTCCAGGGGATCGAGGAAATGAAGAGGCTATCCACCAAGGTGCCTTTTTCCACTGCCTCCTGGGTGACGGCCTCTGATGTCAGGAAGAAGACAACCTTTCCATACATCTTGAAGGCCACCACTCTGGCCGAGGTCACCATCACCTGTGCCAATGCCTCCAGGCATGTTTTGATGTGAAGCAAGGTGACCAAATTTTGCATGGGCTTTCTTTCTTTTCTTTAAAAAAAACCAACAAAACCATAAATGTGCTCCAGCTTTTTGGAAAGATGTGTGAAATTTAGCAACTTTTTCAAACAACAAGGTCGGGTGTTCTGAATTTGAAAAAAAATAATTTAAAAAATCCCATCCAAGTTTCACATGGTTACAGGTTTTGTATCAACCATTTTTCACAACTCCGCTTATAGCAGTTTCACTGTTCTGGAAAGTGGGATCAAATATTAAACAGAGAAACTATCGAAAAATAACAGAAAACTTAAGGTCTAATTCACCACTACATTACTTCAGTTTTATGCCAGCATAATTCATCTGAAAACATTCATCAAACTGAAGTAACCATGGTGAATTAGTCCCTAATCTTCTTCAAGTGACATTATAGACTATCTAAAGCACAGATCCTGCAAATACATCTGCATGTATTAACTAAGCACATGAATATACCCATTGACTCTGCTCTGGGCCTACTCTTTTGAATTTTCTCTTTGGAAGCAACATTTTTTTAGCTCAAATCCTACCCATTTTTCTTAGTTTGAGAAATAAGGAAAAGATGGCATGTTTTAAAGGTTATGTTTAATCTGTTAATGGTCTTTAACAACCAATAACTGTCCATTAATTTATTTATGCTTGTTTAGATTATGCATCTTAAAGAAACATCTAACCAAATGCTCTGGGCTGCATTGACATTACTTATAAATAAAATAATTCTGCCACAATTACACGGCAGCTACATCTTCTCATATGACCCAAACCAGCAAGCCAGGCAAATGAAAAGGCTGCTTTTTTTTTATTGTAAAGTTGTGTGAGTGAGGCAGTTTGTACCTTTCCTCTGACACTGAATCAACGGTGGTTGTGTAAATGTAATTTACAGTCACTAAGGGTACAAAATGTATAATACAAGTTTAAGCCTTAAACCTCAGGTAATCCCCATATTCTTCAATGACATGATTTTATGCTTTTTTGGTTCTTGTTTTATGGAGAATCCCTGACCAAGAAAGCCACACTGAATGATTGTTAATTGTAGTGCTATTCTGTGTAGAAGAAGATGGCTAGGTTGTGGAGCCCCAGCAAATGTCCCCCTTCCTTTTTTACCAAAAAGCTCCTTCTCCCTTTCCAAGAGTGAAGCATGACTGCTTCTCCCCCTCATGTTCTAACTGAACAGCTGGGGACTGCCCTTTAGTGTACAAAGCAGGCAGGGGCATAGCTAGAGTGCACTGTGTTCCTGCTATCCTCAACAAGCAGAGAAGACTTAGGGAACTGTTGTAGCTGGCACAATTTAGAGTAGCCCATAGGCTGCTCTCAAATACACTGGGGGCATCCATCAAGCTCCAGGTTCAGGGGATCAGAAAATTGGTTTAAAGCCATTGTTGGTAGCCCTTCTTGGACCCCTGGGTTGGAATTGAGCCTGCATTTGTATTTTACGGTAAGGTAGGTTTTCTCATTGTAAAATGAATTGCTGATGATAAATTTGTGGTATGTTGTTTAATGTGACATGTAAACATAGCTATTTTTAGTCTGAAACTCTAGATGTTCTAGGGCTGTCTTGCCTCAGTGATTTAAATGGTTTGGGAGAGGAAGAAAGAGTTTGGCACTTTTTCACCAGAGATATTGAAGAAGAGAGCTGCAAAGGATGGTGAGAGCCAGGAAAGAAAAACATCATAATTTTCTGTTTTACTTTAAATATTTTGGAAATAAGTGTGCAGAGTTCTGAGCACAAAGCATTCTCTATATTGGCCTGGATATTCAGGGAAAATACAGATGGGCCAAAGAGCTATATATACACTTTCCCCCAAAAAAACTAAACTAAAACCAGGTGAGGTTGAGATTCAGATTCCATGTTATGCAAAGCACAACAGTGTAGGCAGGTCTTTTTTCAATGAAGAGCAATTCAGTTGTGCTAAAAAAGGGAAATAACTCCTCATGGGTCAGATATTTCAGTGTGATGTGGCCATGTGGTGCCTTTCCACCAGCAGAATTTCACCTTAGAGCCAGCACGTTGGCTCCAGTTTAGGGGACTCCCCAATGTACAGCTGGCATGGTGGCTCCTATATAACCATCCCTTCCTACTGCTACCATCAAGGATGTTGCTGAAGCAGATGGCCATGGATGGCGCCTGGGACTATAGGACCGCTGTGCCCCCTTAAATCTCTCCAGCCTGGGCTGTCTCTCACAACGCTTTGCTAGTGACAAGCAGCAAACCCCTCCAGGCACTGTGGTCACTCAGCACAGCCCCATGTGGAGCCCCCACATCCAGCTATATTGCATGAATGCTCCCAGAGCCACTCATGAATTGCACAGAGAAAGGCACCAGAGCCAAATCCTCCCAGCTCCCAGCACTGTACCTCAGGAATATACCATCATGCACTGCTCAAGCTCAGCTCTGTTTTTCAATTCTACTAACAATAGCTGGTTTGAGAAGCGTTTGTTAAATTTAGATTAGGGGTAGATTGCTGGAGAAATAATTAGGCATTTTTACATAGTTTTTAAAAAAGGCTGTCAAAGACTCATCCCACTCATAGAAGGAGTGTGAGTAATTATATTCTCATTTCAAAGTAACTGAGTCTGATCAGTCACTCTAATATACTGCACATTGGAACAAAAGAGATCTATTTCAAATAAGGGTAACAGCTCAAGTGAAAGACCTCAGCATTTTAAAAAACTCTAACTTTTGTGGGACTAGATTCAGTATTCACCATATCCTGATCTTAACACGCCAGACTCCTGCAGCTCCCATATTCCTCCCCAACCTTCTCAGCAATTGAGCTAAGTAGGACTATAAAAACGCAGGCATTGCTTCAGTAAACTGCATCAAACCATTGGTCTATGAAGTAAGGTATCTTGCCTTCAGCACTAGCCAATATCTAATGCAATACTGTACACATGGGAACAATTCTTACCTGATCCATCTAATTATCAGTTTAGACCCTGAAGCATGAGACCCGATTACTGTGATCTTACCCATAACTGCAGACCCTAGAGGTTATTGAGGTTCTACAAAGTTAAATAGTCACTGGATTTTAAAAAGTGCTGGATAATTTGTAGTTATTAGTAATGGGCCAAACCCTGAAGTCCCTATTCAGTTTTTAATCAATAAGGACCTCAAGACTTGGCCTATTATTAATAGGCACAAAAACATCTAGCTCTTTTAACATCCAACAACAGTATTTGGCTCCATGGCTGCCTGTGTCAATGTATTAGCTGTGATGTATGACTGAGATCCAGGGCTGGAAGTTAAATCAGCAGGTTTAAGCAAAAGATATCTAAACGTTTCCTGTACCATAGTTCATGTAGCTGTGAGAGGAAGTGATATCCACCACTGGGGTAATATAAGAAACCCAGGATGGGAATATAGCTGATTTTCTGACAAGCTACTACAAAAGCAGTTTCTCCTCCCTTGGTGTTCACACCTCAACTGCTAGAAGAGGGCCTCATCCTCCCTGATTAGCTTACCTCGTTATCTCTAGCCTGAATCTTCCCTGCACATTTATATCTGCCTCTGGACATTTCCACTGCTTGCATCCGAAGAAGTGGGTATTGACCCACGAAAGCTTATGCTTCAATACCTCTGTTAGTCTATAAGGTGCCACAGGACCCTTTGTCGCTTCTGCAGATCCAGACTAACACGGCTACCCCTCTGTAACTTTAGTAGCTTCTGTTTAACATTTTCCAGAGATACTAGTGGAACGCAAAGAGTGTTATCAACATATCATGAGATTATATACTCTGTTTTTCTCCAAATACAGAAAAGAAATATTTATTGAACATTTTTGCTGCATTATTATTAATAATTCTGTCTAGTAATAGACCAATATTATCATCAGGATTCTTTTTCTCCCGAATATATTTTTAAAATGCCTTCTTACTGTCCTTAAATCTGCAGGCCATAGAGTTCTCCTTGCATCCTTTGGCTTCCCTTCTCAGTTTTCTAAAATTCCTAACTTCTGAATTATATTCATTACAATTAACTTCCTGTTTGTTCCATTTGTTATATATTATTTTAATAATTATTTTATAGCTGCCTTCACTTCCCCTCTAAGCCAGGTCATTTTTTTACCCAGTGCAGCCTTCTTCCTCAATTGTGGGATTATGAAATTATATTATTGTTATAATGATTTCAAAAACAGTTCTCAGAGAAAGCTGCTAGTAGTGTCCAATGCCTGTAGTGTCTCTTGCCTCCCAAGCAGCAGTTAAAAAGAATTCCACTTAATTTTATCAACTGTGGGGAGAGGGGAGAAATGCTGTATGTGAAAGGAAACAGCATCTGAACAAGAACACCGATGACTGCATCAACTAGTAAATGTTGATTACTGCATAGAAACTATTCAGAGCCTGTGGAGGGAAAGGGAGGTATTTTGTTTATTTCTTGCAATGTCTTAAATACCCAAGCTTGCACAAAATTGAAATAACGAACAGCAGAAGGAGAAAACATTTTTTCTTTAAAAAAAAAAAAAATCTGTGTTGACACTAGAGGAAGTGATTTATCAATAATTCATTGTGTGAGTAGGTAGTGTGTGATAATGCCAGCAGTGCTTAATGACATTTAATTTTAGTGGGCAGGCATGTTGGACCAGACGCTATGCCTGTTTCTAGAATGTAACCTATTCTTGCATCATTTCTAATTATATGATTCAAAACCTTGATAAGTCACACTGCACCTGGCTCCCCTTAAGCATCTCAAGTTATAAAATAGCTGAGGAACCTAACACACATGCCCTTGATCTCCTGAGGTCCTTTCCAACCCTGAGAGTCTATGATTACGTTAGCCATCTTCCACGCTCTCATATCTTTAGTCATTCCTCTTTTCCTCGATCCTCCTATTTGCATTCAAGTACGACCAATCCTAAAGGGCCCAATTCATAGATATAAGGCCAGAAGAGACCATTGTGAACATCAGGTCTGACCTCCTGTGTAAAACAGAGGCCATTTCATAGAATATCAGGGTTGGAAGGACCTTAGGAGATCATCTAGTCCAACCCCCTGCTCACAGGACCAATCCCCAATTTTTGTCCTAGATCCCTAAATGGCCCCCTCAAGGACTGAACTCACAACCCTGGGTTTAGCAGGCCAGTGCTCAAACCACTGAGCTATCCCTCCTCTCCAACATTTCCTCAGTTAATTCCTGTTTGATTGAGAACACTCAGCCCTGTGTGGGGTACTAGAAGCTACAGCCATGAGGAGCAAATAGTTAGAAGTGCTCCCCATCCTTAAAACTGGTCTGCTTCAGGGAGCACAGCTCTGTCACTTTCTCAGAAGCTCTGGGGTATCACTCTGCACATGTACCTTCACTTCACCTTGTGATGTTGCTTTACAACATAGCATCATGTTGTTACCCAACAATATGATGCAACAGCACAGTGCTTAGTGCAGTGTTATCCCGCCATAATTCAAGAGGAGAAAGGCTTGTGAAGCTTCTCCAGCTAACAGTCCCCCAACGCACAGCCACCAGCATCTTTGAAAATCTCCAATTCGATTTTTGGATCTGCTTTAGGACCAACTTCTGATCCTCTTACTCATATTGGACAGCACCTTCCACCACCAAGAAATACCATTTGACTTCGATGGGGTTGTTTGTGAAGTAATGTACCGTTCTTGTCTGAGGAAATAAAGGTCCTGTCCACACTATGGCATGTGTTTTGTATTGGGGACTGTTTTCAAAACACAATTACAGCCAAGCATGGTTTATAACGATTTATATTTGAAAGCAGAATGGCTACAAACCATGGGCCTGATGTGAAGGTCACTGTTAACAAGGGAAAGTCTCCCATTGACATCACTGGGTTAGAGAGAAGGTCTCAGCAGAGATTGTTTAGAAGAAGGATAATCATGGCTGAAATTATTGCTGTCATCAGATTCCATTATAGATTGAGTGATAATTGCTTTGCTACATGATGCAAGTGTTGACAGGCAGAATAAAGAATTACAATCAGTTTATGCTACTACTATGGATGACCTTTATTCGTTAGATAATTTTTAAATACAGACTTAAAGCCATATTTTCAAACCATCCTCCACTCTCAACATCTGGAAATGTCATTTTGAATACACCAATAGTACAATTTGTGAAAGTTATATCTACCCAGTCAGAGGGTATACAGTCTACTGGTAGTCACGTAAATACAAGCCATTTTTGAAGATGTAGCCTTAAGGGTTTAAAAAAACAATTTATTTCTTGAAACAGTGGTATGCATAATTGACTGGAGGTATTAAGATTTGGGTTCTCTCCAGGCCTTCCCTCCATCTCACTGCCTAGACCCCTCTCCATTACCATGTATCGCTGATCTTTCTAGTGCAAGATCATAATGAAGCACCTCTATAATAATGCTATGTTGAACAAGAAGGAGTTAACAAAACAACAGTTTTTCATTCATTTAAGAGGAGAAAGATATGGGCTTCATCTAAAAACACAGATTTTCATCAACATAATAAAGAAGTATCTTGTGATTTCTGCTGTCAAATATGAGATGATGTTTTTATGTACAAAAGTAAATGAAATAATAGATGTAGAGCACATGAGGCTTTATAGGTTTCAGAGCTATGGAGACTAAATTTTATTAGGAAAAAAGAGATGCAAAATATCCTGTATAACTGCCAATTAAAGTGTAATTTAAAGCTGAAAGCAGCACGTGTGTTTGGCACGACACTTGCTTTTAACATGTGTCCGTTAGATGGAGGACTGCCATAAAATGCTGATTATTCCAATTATAAACAACTTGTTCTGAGTGTGGAGGGATCGGTCTGACATTGGACATACTTCAAGTACATTAACAAGTATGTGCTCCACTCCTGTCTGTACTTTTACTTGAATATTCTTTCTATTAATAGCCTTATAATAAGGGTAAACAGTGACACACCCGCTCTGCTTCAAAGTACCACCCCAGAAGTGGTGACATAATGCTGCTAATTAGAAGTAGTCTGTTGGTACCTCCTGTACTGTTCTGAAGGTTAGCCAGCTTCTGAAGTGTCCCTCCTAGCCACTGCAATGAAAGGAAAACACATTCAGAGTGTTAGCTTCTCTCTGTTGAAAAATAAATACTGCAGACTGATAACTGAGCCAAAGTATGGCATCCTAAATCCAAAATAGTGTCATTGCCCATTCAGATAGCAAATAAAAAGCTGACACTGAAAAGTCCATAACACTTAAAATATAATAGATGGAAAACTCACAAAAGGAATACTGCGGAGGTGTTTATCTTTCAATCCTCTTCCCTGGTGGCACCTGTAAGGGGGCGGGGGCACATCGCTGAAACGTTTGATAAATACAAAATGATGGAACAAAGAAAGAACAAAGATGGTCCAACTATCACCCTGTGTTTGTACAATGCTTAGCACAATGCTCTCCTGATCTCTGACTAAGGCCCCATGGCACTACAATAATACAAATAAATAATAATGATAAGCCTCGGGAATTGCCGGTGAAACCAGGCACTTGGGACTGGAAAGTGACACAGGGACAGAGTTCATTGTCTTTGTGGAAGCAAACTTATTACTAGCACTTTCCCAGGTTAAGAGTTTAACTTCCCAAGGAAATGAAGGGTAGCTTTACAGAAGGGATGTAAAAAGCTCAGGATTCTCTCCACACACTCCCTCCATTACCTAGACTTCCCTCTCCTTTATCAGAAAGCCTTGACCTTTCAGATGCAAGTTTGCAATCAAAACACCTCAATGATAAAGCTGTGTTGAACCAGAAAGGCCTATAAATAATAGAGGAAAACAAATATAATCCACTTATGCTCTGTGTAATGGTTGCGAGGCCCCTAATATAAACAGAGGGAGATTTTCTGAGACACAATGGGAAATTAGGTGTCCAATTCCCATTTGACTCCACCTAACTATCCATTGTGCCTTTGTGAACTTTCCCTTAGGAACATGCTGCCTTAACTTTTCTTTTGCTTCCTTACCATCCTTCTCACTTTGTCTAGACTTTTCTACTTCTCAGATTTCCTCGTGTTGCCCTTTTCTGCTTGCATTAGCATCCTCACTATCCTGTTCCTCCTTACTCTTCTCACTGACGCTTTCCTTGCTTGTGTACTTTAATTTTTCCTTCATTTATAGATAAGCATGTTTTTCTCTTATTCTGCTTCCTTCACTGAAAGGAAGAATCTATACTTACTAAATCAACACCCAAGGAAATATGGCATTTTTAGTTTGGGTCTAAGTGGTTTCTAATCTATAATAGTGGGTTTTGCCTCAAAAATAGTGATATAGGAAAAAAGGAAATCAGCTTATTTTAATGTCAAGCTAAGATAAAACAATCAGCCAACAGTCCACGTCTTTGATTACCAGTTCAACATTGTTTTCTCTCTGGCATTCACAGCAGTTCCGTGATCCATACAATATAATACCAAGGCCTGCTTGTAAGTGGTTGTCATTTGTTTTCTAATTATGAAAGTACTGCTTTCAGAGCTTTTATTAAAAATAAAATTACTGCTTTAGGATATTATGTTATTTTTGAATGTCAGTCCATACATTAGAATATATTAGCATGTAAATAAAACACTTCTACAGTAAGCTTGTTCATCTCTGCTTTCCACTTCAGGATTTAATTAGATTGGATGACAAATATGAATGCAATACATTGTGGTCAATGTTTTCAAACTTGGCTACCAAACGTTAGGCATCTAAATCCATATTTAGGTACTTTCATAAGTTGCCTGGAACCTGATTTTCAGCATACCCTAACTCTAGCTGATTTCAGCAGAAACAGTGAGTGTCCCTAAAAGTCAGGCCTCGGGCAACTTACAGGTTTAGAGGTGATTTGGGATGTTTGAAAATCTCATGCTTGGTGATCTGACATCTGTCCGAGGAAGAGGAACAAACCTGGTTCCTGCACTAAGTCAATTGTCTTCTTGCCAAAGAGTTTTGTGTTGCTCAAAGGTGGGGAAACTGCTATTTTAAATTATTTTTATTATGGAAGTACCTAAATGGCCTCTGTGCTAGGGTTTGTACAAACATAGGATGAGACAGCATGCACCCTGAAGAGCTTAAAGTTGAAAAAGACCAGACAGACCAAGGTCTGGAAGGGAAACATAAGCCTGGCCTGCCCCTTGACCAAGGTCACACATCAGGTCAGTGGTAAGCCAGGAATAGAACCCAGTTTCTCCTAACAACTAGTCCAGTGTCCCATCAGCTACCTCACACTGCTTCCTTTGGAATGAAATCTTCCCTGCCACACACACCAGGTTGAGCTCTGTAGCTACTACTGCAGTGTCAAAACTTCACTGGTGCTGCACTCTGCCTCTCCACTAGGGTTGCCAAGTGTCCAGTTTTCAACCAGAATGCCCGGTCAAAAAGGGACCCCGATTGGCTGCTAAATGTCCGGTTGGTGGTGCAGTGGGGGCGGGGGCTAGGGCAGGTTCCCTGACTGCCCTAGCTACGCACGGCTCCCAGAAGCAGCCGCCAGGTCCTTGCGGCCCCTAGGTGCATTGAGCGACCAAGGAGGCTCCATGTGCTGCCCCCACCCCTAGTTACAGCTCCACAGCTCCCATTGGCTGGGAACCGCAACCAATGGCAGCTGCGGGGGTGGCGCCTGCAGGTGTGAGGGCAGCGCGCGGAGCCTCCTTGGCCGCCCATGCGTCTAGGGGCTGCACTGCCGGGACCTGGTGGCCACTTCCTGGGAGCTGCGGTAAGCTCCGCCATGACCCCACAACCCTTCCACACCCCAACCCCTTGCCCCAGCCCGGAGTCCCCTCCTGCACCCAAACTCCCTCCTGGAGCCCACACCCTGCATCCCCCAAAGACCCTGCCCCAGCCCGGAGCCCCCTCGTACACCCCAAACCCCTCATCCCTGGCCTCACCCCAGAGCCTGGACTCCCCAGCTAGAGTCCTCACCCCGCCCCCCTCGCATCCTAATCCCCTGCCTCAGCCCAGTGAAAGTAAGTGAGGGTGGGGGAGAGTGAGCGATGGGGGGGGTGCCTCAGAGACGGGGCGGGGCTTCGGAGAAGGGGTAGGGCAGCGGCATTCAGTTTTGTGCGATTAGAAGGTTGGCAACCCTACTCTCCACAAAGATGAGGGGGGTGGTTGATTAGTATGTCTGTGTAATAGCCAACCCACTCACCATATCCCACCCTCCGCCCTGGCCTGTCTCTGCAGAGTTCTGCTCCCCAGGTGACTCTTTCAACAGTAAAGGTCTGGGCAGGGTGCAGAAAGAGCAGAGTCCTCCTTCTCCCCCCCCCATCCTCCCACCCATGTCTCTTAAAGAAAAAAAATATTGACGGGAAGGTGAACTCCTAGAATCCAAACCTCATTTGGCCTTGTTCTGATTATAATACATGCAGGGATGTGTTACCATCAGATTCTTCAATAGTCTCAGCAAATGTCTGACAAGCATGGAAAATAATGACGTAGATGGATGCTTTGATGTAGTTATTGACGCCAGGTAGTGCCCTCAATGTGCTAGGCACTGTGCATCCCCCAAAATAGGCATGGTCCCTGGCCCAGACAGCAAACCCTATGAGACCTTTTCCATTCTGGGAAAATGCACCGTGTTAGAAAATGTGTTAGTTAAAACATGCTATCAGACATGCTACAATGTTAAACATGTGTGAAGTGATACAGAAACCCCCACCCCCATAGGGAAGACTCTGACTGAGAGGGGGTAACGGAACCAGCGGTGGATACTGTGCTCCGCAAAGGCCAGGAAGGACAGGAGAAAGTGATTGCATAATTGCCAGCTAGGGACCGAGTCTCGGGGAGGAAGGGGGATGAAGAAGGTCAGGGCGAGCCACTTTCCCCTACTTCCTGACCAGCTAAGACTTCCTAAACCAGGCTTTTGAGCTGACACAGAGCTCTTGGTCCTGAAGAAGAGATCAGTGTAAGCTTGAATCTCTCACCAACAGAAGTTGGCCCAATAAAAGATATTATCTCACCCACTTTGTCTCGCTAATAAGTGGAACTCTCTACTGAGCATGTGCAAACCGCCATTTTTTAAAAAAGACTTTGCTTACTTTGGGTAGATTTTCACAGGCAAAAGTTACATTCCTGCCACACAGGCCACCCCTTGCCAAATTTCAAATCCCTGCTCTAAAACGTGGCGGGGGGGGGGCGGCTCTATGTTTTGTGCCGCCCCAAGCACGGCAGTCAGGCAGCGGTCGGCGGCGTTTCTGCGGGAGGTTGCCGGTCCTGCGGATTCGGTGGCGTTTCTGCGGGCGCTCCGCCAGTCCTGCGCTGTCGGTGTTCCCGCCGCCAAATCCGCGGGACCGGCGGACCTCCCGCAGAAACGCCGCCGAAGGCTGCCTGACTGCTGCCCTTGCAGCTACCGGCCGACCGCCCCCCTGCGACTTGCCGCCCCAGGCACGCGCTTGCTGCACTGGTGCCTGGAGCCGGCCCTGTGTGGGGGCACTAAAATATTTCAAAGAAAAGATCACCAGCAGTTTTTAAGAAATGCAAAACAATGTATTTTTCTGAGCCTCGGTCTCAGAAACAGCTGGACTCTTGTGGCTGATGTTTTCTGAAAAAATTTCATCTTGAGTCAGGTTTTAGAGTAGCAGCTGTGTTAGTCTGTATCCGCAAAAAGAATGAGGAGTACTTGTGGCACCTTAGAGACTAACAAATTTATTTGAGCATGTACATTTGTTAGTCTCTAAGGTGCCACAAGTACTCCTCATTCATCTTGAGTCAGACACCCAGCTTGGAAAATTTCAGCCCAAACAGTTCAAGTTTGGGAAAGTTATAAGGAACTGAAAACAGGATCTTATAATGGGAAGTGTTGGGCAACCTTAATAACAGGCAGCCCCCTATAATGTATATTTTAATTGGAAAACCATCTCCAAATACTCCACAAGTTTTCCCACAAGCAGCAGGTTTTTATAGTTGCCAAGACTAACTCTATAAATGTACTGTATGCTTCAGACTCTTCATAAAGGGTGCTGCTAAATTTTACCACATGATTTTATTTCATCTTCTCATATTTGTAATGGTTTATACATTTACATCTTTATATGTCAGAGTTGCTGCTTAGTTTATCTTCATACCAGCTAGATTAGGGAGGCAATATATTTTCTTTTCAGTAACTGTATGTCAGACAGTGCAAGAAATAAGTGATGATGGATGGAAGAAAAATGTGAGTTTTCCATTAAAAACAATGGAAAGAAAGAGTAGAAAATGTGCAATAATACCTCAACCCTTTTTTCAAAAAATAGAGTGTCCTGAAGAATTCTCACTCTAACAAATCAAGAACTGTAGTTAGTATTTAAATAGGATTAGCAGAACAAACGTCTTGTGGAAACAGGTGGAAGGAAATTCCCATTTAAAACACATTAACTTAGCCCTAGAGTGCTGTAGTCCTGACACAATAACCAGGGACATTTCAAAATTCAAAACTCTGTTGGCTTAACTGAAAACACTGTTAGTTATTTGCTTCTAATAATCTGCTTTAGAAATGACATTTATGCTGTGGAATGGAGCTTGTTACACAGGAAACTGATTTTCTACTCGTTCTTTTTGCGGATACAGACTAACACGGCTACCATTCTGAAATAGTGATGCTGTTGTTTTAATTATGTGATTACAAGCGAAGAAACAGTGTGATGGTTGTGGCTGTAGTAGCCGCAACTGAAAAAGCTGCACTCTCAATGTCTTAGAGAGCGGAAATGCTCTAGTCTCAGTTTTGTCACTGACACATCGGTTACTGATGGTGTTCATTTTACAAGGCAAATCTCATCTCCCCAATAAAAGCCATCATTAAAAATCAGATACCTCTTTGGATTGGCAGGGAGCACATTTTTAGAAGGACACTAGCCTCTTGATTTTCTTTTTAAATAGACTAATTGCAAAAAAAAAAAAATACAAATTTCTAATAGAGTTTGACAGGATTTTTGAAAGGGCTGAAGGTTTGTTTCCCAGAATGAGAAAGGGGACAGAAAGATTGTTTGGGGGTTCGGGGAGATGGCTGGATTACCAAATTCCTGTTTGAATTAGCATCTGAATGTGCCTGAGATTTTTGTTGTATTATTATGCGTTATGGTGCCTATGGCTTTAAAATGTAAATAAATAAATGATGTGACACTGATAAGTTTCAGGTTCAGATGCAGGTCAGCATAGGGAGATTCATCAGCCACTGAAAACTCCATCAGCTGTCTTCACTCCTCCAGCTCTGCATGCACCATGTGTACACTCTTTAAGAAAGCACACTGCCACTTTCTCACGGCACCAAGCCACTGTCAAAGTTGTCCACCACCACATCTTGTACCCAGTTTCTTCCTCCCCTAGCCCAAGAGAGAATTGCATTAATGCCAACAGTTGGTAAAGGTCATTACTCTGAATCAGTTCAATGGCCTGGTCTACTCTTCAGAGTTAGGTCGATCTAAATTGCCTTACTTTGACCTAATTATGTCAACGTCCACATTACAGCCTTGCTCCCACTGATGTAAGTGCCCTACTACACTGACACAATAACTCCACCTCCATATCAGTATAGTTAGGGCGACTCAGTGTCCACGTAGATGCCGTGGGTTACTTGCATTGGCTTTTGGCTGTCGTTCTTGTTAATTTCAGGGCTCTATGCTGGAGCTGTGAAATTGACAAGAAAGCCCAGCTCACAGCCCCCGAGGGGTGGGGGCTCCAGCTACAGCCAGGCTGCCTCCCGGACCTCCTGCTCCCAACCGGGCTGCCACCTGGTCTCCCTACTCCCAGCTGGGCTGCCAGCCAGCTACCCACTCCGAGCCAGGCTATAGGCTCCCTACTACAAGCCGGGCTGCATCCCGGACTCCCTGCTCCGAGCCCTATGGCCCCTCAGGGTCCTGACTCCCCCTCCCAGCTGAGCTGAAGCCCTTGCTCCCCTCGCCAAGCCAGGCAGTCACCCTGTGTCCCAGATCTCCACTCCCTGCTCCAAGCCGGGCTGCTGCCCAGGCTCCCGGCTCCCTGCTCTCATCTAGGATGCTGCCAGGGCTCGTAGCTCCCCACTGTCTGTTCTGCAGTGGAGGGCCCTAGTTCTCATTACAGTTGCTAAGTGTTGAGTTTAAAGAGTAAAAACAATTTGCAAAGGCTGTAATTAAAAAGATTTTTAATTGTGAGCATGAAAGCAGTTGAAACCTAACAAGCCAGATTTCAGTATTCTCACCTATAATAATCTTTTCACAGAAGGGCTGCTAATGCAAGGAAGAGTGGGTGGAAAGTGTAGTGGTGAAGTGACAGAAAGTGAGAAGAGGGGGAAATGGCAGTGGTTGTAGTATTTTTCTAAGCAAGTAGAGCATTGGGGGAAATGAAGCTCCCCTTGTTTGTTCTGCTACAAATGCTTTAGCTGAATCCTTCAATTTGTTTGGAGTCTTTGAAGGAAATGGAAATAACACTAGCTTGATGATGTAGGTATACATTTCTCCTAGTCTCCTAATATAACCAGTTTGTTACCTCAAGAAATCCCATTTAAAATCCTTTACATTTAAAAGATAACGCCAGCGGGCTGCATTTGGATGCCGGGCTGCGTGTAGCTCATCCCTGCACACTTAGGAGCTGTGTGTCCTTTAGGAAATCTCCCATTGATGCAGTTCCTCTAAAACCAATCTGAAGTGGTTGCCAAAATGGATCATTTGGGGCTTGTTTCTGCTCCGTTTCTCCCAGTGCTAAAAGACCAACTAAGTGGTGTTGGATCAAGCCCAATATCATTATTTGTATTTCAGTAGCACCTCAGGACCCCGATCAGGCATCAAATCCCTATAGTGCTCAACCAGCACAAAACACAGAACAAAACAATAATCCCTGTCCCAAATTGCTCACAATCTTAGTAAAAAACAAGCTACTGCAGGTGGATAAAACATACCGGTGAGCACAAGGCAACAATGAGATGATTAACAGTGTTATAAGTAGTGGTCACAATCTATACATTGTGTTATTGTATAATACTATGATCTGCATCAAGCTGAATATGGAAATATTAAAATGTAACCCCTGACAGTGTAATAGTCTAGAATTGCCTAACATTACTGCTAGAATTAAGGGGCTCACTGCCATTTCCATTATAAGTTCTGTTCTTCCATGGTTTGCCATTTAGCCACATTAAATATCAAGTGGTAAATTGGATTCCTATTCTCCCTCGGCAAGTCATTTATTTAACATAGAAGTAGAGTACAGTTGTATTAGTAGAGGGCACACTTGAAGTGTGCTGTTCTTCTTATAAAATGATTGAGCATGAATTTGAAGTAGAAAGATATGTAATAACTTTTTTGTATCAATTCCACGTTTGTGAGAGAGCGGTGTACAGCACTACTATATACATCTACTGCACTTATACATCCTCTGTACACTTTTTCATACACCAGATTTCCATGCACACTGAAGAGAAATAGCAAGTTGGAAATACTCAGGATCTAGTGTATTTCAGCATTTCTGATTCTGGTCCTGCTCAGAGCCAGAGTGTGCAGATGATCACATGAAAAGTGAGGAAAAAACCTTACGGCCCCAATTCTACAAGTGATTCATATGGACAGACTTGACTTCCTGAGACTTCTGTGTCTGTACAAAACTCCACATGAACACAGAGAACCACCCAGGGCCTAAAATTTCTGGGTGAAAGTTTAGACTGAATCTTACGTTAGACTGATCCCTTCATGTCCCCATTTCCTGGATATGTTTCTCATTAGTTCATGGCATGGTCAGCTCAGCACAGTTGTTCTTTTATTCCGAGCTGGTGTTACAAAATTCTACATTTCGATTCCAAGCTGACTCTGCATCTGTAATGGAGCCCTGAAGAGAAGCTTGTGAGAAACATGTATTTTGGAGATTTCTCAGAATGATAGATATGAGGCATTATTTAGGTCTGGGTTACATCTATGTAAATCTAGAATAACTCCCCTGAAGTCACTGAGATCAGAATCCAGTCCATTGTGCCCACGCCAAAAAGGATAAATATGAAAGACATGGGGCGATACTAGTTTTAAAAAAACGTTTGTTAAGCAAAGACAATGACTACTGCTTAGAAGCAGCTGCATTATATAGGCCAGAGGGGTTATGTGAAATACCAGTTGCAACACTAAAACAAAAAAGGAAACAATCTATTTTATTTTCCGACATGTGCTGAATGTATCCACTATGAGGGGCATTTAGCACATAACAAATGCTTTTCAGGCATTCCATTTCAGATCCCAAAGGTCACAATGAGCAGGTACTCAGCTGCAGCCCCTTTACAGCGACTCGGCAGTACCAGAAGATTCTGTTGGATCACAGAGGGAGCTGGGCCCATCCTCTTTTATAACAGGGGAAAAGAGAACCCTATACATTTTTTATTTAAACCTTGAAAATCAAATACAAAAAACCCAGCAAGTCTTAGCGGAACCTTTCTGGCCAGGCTCCACGCTCCAGTGGAGTTTTCCGCCGCCTCAGCATAAGAGGATGAGCCTGGTGATACGTCGTGGGAAGTCTAAAAGATTATTTTTTTTTGCCCAAGTTAATTTTTTTTAATTGTTTGGTCTTAACCTGACTAGTGACATTATTCAGTTTGTTCCTGCAAACATGTACACGTGTTTATCTTTACATAGGTAATGGTCAATGGCACTTCTCATGCGTGTGTGTAATGTAGTGCATGTGCAGGAATATTTGCAGGGTCAAGCCTTTGAGTTTAGGCTTTGTTTCAGCCTTAAATACAGACTAAATATTTGTTCTAAGAGAAGCAGCATGGTGTAGGAACAGGCACTGGACTGATAATAAGGAAACCTGGGTTCGTTTCTTGCTTCTGGTGCTGAAATACTCCAGGACCATGGGCAAGACACCAGCCTCTCTGTGCCATTATATTTCCTCTCCCCGGCCCTTTGTTTGTCTCTCATATACTGTATTTAGATTTTAAGATCTTCAGATGGACTCTCAGGATGCATTTGGGTCCCCACTGTGCTAGACACTTCACAAGCGTCTACTGTATTACAAACAAGAACCACCACCAAATCCCACTCTGTATTATGAATATAAAATAAGTAGCCAAGATATCCAAATACATGCATTTAAACAGTTCAAGTTTAGGTCACCTCCAAGGTTGTGTTTAATAATGGCTCATTGCTTTAGGTGCTTGAGTGGGGAATTAAACAATTAACACTGTCTCAGATGCATATTCCTCTACAAGTTAAGTGTTGAAGCCCTATCCAACATGCAAAGTACCTACTGTCTGATTGCCTCCTGCAGAGGCCCTCAGGGCCTATGAAATCAATGGGGGTAAAGGGTGCTCAGGATTTTGCAGGAATAGGCCTCTTGTTTGGACAACAACCTCAAACAGGTGTGCCATGGTCAGGAGGGGTTTACTAGTGGAAGGTCAATCCAGGCACCTCACAGCTACAGATTTCATATTTTCATAAAGACAGATGCACCAGCTCTGTCCATCTCAACTCTGCAGGGTACACCCCACCACATGTTCTCTTCACCTGCCTTTCCCCCCAGCTTTGATCCACTCTGTACCAGCCTGATAGCCCTGGCAAGCCCCATATACTCAGCACAGGCAGGAAGAGCAGGATTAAGCTTACACTGGGCAATCATAATATTTCAGTCATGACATCTTTAGGAATTTTGCATTATAATAAATATTCAGTACTGTTAATTCGTACTTTTATTTGTGGGGAAAATACATTGGTTATAAACCAGTTCAATAAATTACATTCAATAATTAGCATCTTTAAATGAATAGTTGACACCATTTGAAGAGGATGGGGTGGCAAAGGAACACCAAAACTCCAAGATGTGGAGTCATATTTTATGTAAATCCCAGACTTTACATGCTTCCGCTCTGCAACCATCCTTTCCATTCATTTCAAAATTGTAATCCACTCACATATATTAATAGCCACATAATTAACATATATTCTACATTTCAAATATAAAGTGTGCTACTTAAGCCAAGACACATTCTATTATCACAACCACCAAAAATGGCAATATATTATTTTTAAAGAATACCCAGAATAGTTCACAATCTGATTTGTGGTTATTTTTTGTGGCTTATTCTTTAGAGATGATTTTATGGACAACTTAGCAGAAGAAACTGAGATGGAGCTGAGCATACTGGCAACTTTACAAGTCAAAGCATCTGTATAAGCAACTTTATATAAACAATGAACAAGAACAATGACACTGTAGAACTCTATAGATGAGGGCCTTTGTGGAAATTAGGTGTACTCCCTAGAACATCTGAGATAAGGAAGCAAACCCACTTAATTCACTCCCACAGGATCCCTTAGGAGAATCAGCAGTAATTCTTGGTCAATGGTGTTAAAAGCTCTGAGTACTGTATGCCTAATAGTAGAATTACCATGGGTGCCTTTTCCTTGCCAATCAATATCAGTCTCTCCTGTCCATAATTAGGTTTGAATCCAGACTGATAGGGAACAGATAAATGTGTGGAAACTAAGTTAAGCATTGCTAGAAGTTTTTTGAGAAAGAGCCTAACCCTCAGGAAAGTGGGCCCAGTACCTCCTTTCTGCAGGAATTCAGTGAGCTGTGGGTCTCAGTCAGTGTTAGTCAACTTTGAAAGACACAGATCCATCTCACAGGTGGTTAGTTACAAGCTATAGACAAAATTCCCCAGTTAATGGAACTAGGTGAAAAAACAACCAGTATAAGATGATGCATTTATTCCCTCCCAGTTAGACACTGGTCTCATGTAAGTACTCACACTAGCTTAGAGCCCACTGGCTAATGATACCCCTCTGATACTTGGCTAATGAAAAACACTCAACAGTTACTGTACTGAAGGAGTCCATTCATAAATTGTAACTTTTGAAATGGTGTAAAGTTATTACATTTGTGATCCAGAAAACAATTTTATAACTACTGTAACCCATAATGCTTTGCAATTTAGTACTCTCTCTATCTTTGACTAAATGTTATAATTAAAACATACCTGATTTAGAGATCATTTTCTCTACCAGATAATCATACATCTTAGACAAACTGGTTACAATAAGATGCTTCTTGGTCCACTATGTTTAAAAAATGGCTACAAGAATCCCACTGTCATGACAATTAAACTTCACCAAAACCATCAATGTTTGTGCTGTTGCAGGTTTTACAACTGCACTATCCTTTCCTTTTGTAACTGCAGATAGTAAGAGCCATATGGAATACAAGTAATTGATATATTCCTCAAGATTCCTTAATAATCAATATTAAAACAAATAAGCAAAACTTCCTGCACCAGGAGCAAGAGAATTTCCCTTGCTCAAGTTAGGATTCTTAATTTGCTGTTTCTTTTTCCACCATGGAAGTACCATATACGAAGCAGGTCCTATTGCTGCTTTCCATGTGAGTGTTGACTAAATCCAGAAGGAATCCTAGCAGGAAAGAGAACCATTTTCTTCACTTCTTGGAATGCTGGGAAGTTGATGTGAAGAAATTCCTAGGGCAACCATTTGCCTTGAACTTAATGGGGCCTATATGAGGCTCCTCAAAGGTGCAGAAGATAATCTGGGTCCTGATTCAGGAAATTCCACTGATAATCAGGGAAACTTGTAGACTGCAGGAGGCAACATCACCATGGAACAGTTTTTCACAATGGCTACCATCATGCAGATTAATAGGAGACTATTTCAGTGTTCCCTAATGAAATAGAAATGTCATCAGATGTTTCTTTGGGTGACGGAACTAGAATAGGAAGGTCCAGTAGAGAATACGTGTAGGCATGGCAATTCCTCAGAGGGCACTAGAGAGCTCCTCCAAAAATGGAGGAAGCAGCCATGGAAGTAGAGTATTTCAAAGGTCAAGTACGTAGAGCAGTGGGCAACCTGTGGCCCACGGTCCGCATGCGGTCCATCAGAGTAAGCTGATTGCGGGCTGTGAGACATTTTGCTGACATTGACAGTCCGCAGGCACGGCCCCCCGCAGGTCCCAGTAGCTGCAATTCACCATTCCCAGCCAATGAGAGTTGCAGGGGGCTGTGCCTGCAGATGGTCAATGTAAACAAAATGTCTCGCAGCCTGCAATCAGCTTATCCTGATGGGCCGTATGCAGACCATGGGCCACAGGTTGCCCACCACTGATGTAGAGATACTCTTTCATATGCCTGAGCTATCACCAAATTGATGAAGTAGTGATTATTTGAACGTTTTTCTGTTTTAGACTGGCCATCAGAGCCGTCATCAAATACCTGAAAAAAACATAAGTACTGGGCAAAACTTGTCTGTTTACCTTATTCCAGGAAAGTTCCTGAATGAACACCCAAAACATCCTCAGAAAAAGGTGAAAGTAGTGAGGTGAGGTTTGGAATATAGTGTACTTCACTATGTTTTGATTAAGAGGAAGAGAAGTGGCAGGGTGGATGAAGGAGAGGGACTCAGATCTGAGAAGACTCTCAGCCAGTCTCCTGCAGGTGTCAGAAAGGGACTTTTTTCCCTCTCTTTCCTTTGAAGCATCAGAAATGTCCACAGCTGGAGATGAAACACTGGGTGGGTTAGGCAAAGGTTCTAAGAATTCTCCATATCAGGTGCTTCACTGGCTGGTTCTTGTTCAACACAAGAATGGTCAGATTGGTCAGCCCAATAGTCCATCTAGTCCAGTATCCAGTCTTCTGTCAGTAGCCAGTGCCAGATGCTTCAGCGGGAATGAACAGAACAGGTCAAATATTGAGTGATCCATCCCCTGTCTTCCAGTCCCAGCTTCTGGCAGTCAGAGGTTTAGATTCAACCAGAGCATGGGGTTCCGTCCCTGACCAGCATGGCTAATAAATTCATGGAGGATAGGTCCATCAATGGCTATCTAATTCTTTCTTTAACCCAGTTATACTTTTGGCCTTCTCAGCATTCAATGGCAATGAGTTCCACAGGTTGACTTCATGTTCTGTGAAGAAGTACTTCCTTTTGGTTGTTTTAAACCTGCTGCTTATTAATTTCATTGGGTGACCGTTGGTTCTTGTATTATGTGAAGGGGTAAATAACACTTCCTTATTCACTTTCTCCACACCATTCATGATTTCATAGACCTCTAACATATCTCCCCTTGTCATCTCTTCTCTAAATTGAACAGTCTGAATCTTTTAAATCTTTCCTCCTGTTGAAGCTGTTCCATACCCCTAACCCTTTTTGTTGTCCTTCTCTGTATGGTTTCCAATTCTAATATATCTTTTTTGAGATGGGGCAACCAGAACTGCACTCAGTATTCAAGGTGAGGTCTTACCATGGATTTACATAGTGGCATTATGATATTTTCTATTTTATTATCTGTCCCTTTCCTAATATTTCCTTCCATTGTTAGCTTTTTTGACTGCCACTGCACCTTGAACAGATATTTTCAGAGAATTATTCATGACTCCAAGATTTCTTTCTTGAGTGATAACAGCTAATTTTAATTCCATCATTTTGAATGTATAATTGGGATTATGTTTTCCAGTGTGCATCACTTTGCATTTATCCACCTTGAATTTCATCTGCCATTTTGTTGCCAACTCACCCAGTTTTGTGAGATCCCTTTGTAACTCTTTACAGTCAGCCTGGCTCTTAACTATCTTGAGTACTTTTGTATCATCTGCAGACTTTGTCCCCTTACTGCTTACACCTTTTTCCAGATCATTTTTTAATGTGTTAAACAGTACTGGTCCCAGTACAGATGCTTGGGGGACACATTATTTACCCTCTCTCTACTGTAAAAACTGACCATTTATTTCCACAGTTCATAGTTCTGCAATTTCATATCTGAGTTCCTTCTGAACTCTTGGGTGAATATCATCTGGTCCTGGTGACTTATTACGGTTTAATTTATCAATTTGTTCCAAAACCTCCTCTACTGACACCTCAGTCTGGGACAGTTCGTCAGATTTGTCATGTAAAAAGAAGGATTTAGGTGTGGGAATCTCCCTCACATCCTCTGCAGTGAAGACAGGTGCAAAGAATACATTTAGCTCATTCTGCAAAGATCGTGTCTTCCTTGAGTGCTTCTTTAGCACCTTCATTGTCCTCTTGAACCGGTGCACCTTGATCCCTCCTATTCTCTGCCTGTGGCACATAATAGCCTCCTGAGGGTCGTAATACTTTGGTGTAATTTCAGTTGTTGGGTTTAGTATGGGGATGGCAGGGTGGTGGTGGTGGCCTGCGATGTGCAGGAGGTCAGACTACTTGATATGGTGGTCCCTTTTGTCTTTAAACTCTATGATTCTCCTTTAACACAATGCACATTTAAAAAGAAAAGTGCATATGTACCTTTTAAGTGTATTTAAATCTTCAAAAAGGTGGAGCTCTGGCAACTGAAATCCTCTGCTTTATCCACACCGTTCAAAAAATAACGTAAGCTTCCCTTATTGCTCTGCCAACATACACACTGTACTTGTGAGACCATTTCTAGGAAACAGAAGGTAGTACAGTCTCTAAGCCAATAATTCTTGGCCTCTGCCAACAAGGGTCATAAAAAAAAAAAAAAAAAAAAGGTAGGACAAGTCTTTGTTTCTTTTTTCCTTATTTTCTTCCTTTTACTGTTACCTGCAGCTGTGCCTCAGGCCAAACTCTTACACAACTGATTTCATGCTAACGCAGAGTGATTATAATTAAACATATACATTTAGAAGCCAAGCTACTGCTGACTCAATGCTGTGCTGCTGCAGTGGCTGGGTGGAACCCCAATTATGAGAGAGGTAGGAAGCGAGATGGGGCATGTGACATTTTAATCCTGTGTGCTGCTCTCAAGGTACCAATTCTTAGTTTCACTGAAGACAGTGGCTAAACTCTCAGTCACCTTAGTTGGAGCAAGTTTTGACTCTGGGAATTTGGGGAAATGTAATGAAAGTGCGTTCTATGAATTAAGTACCTTTCTTGACAGAGAAAATTAACGCTTTAATGTTTTCACTAAAAACTTTGCCTGCCCCTATTGTTTTTATGACTCCTACTTTTCAGATATCCTTGGAAGACCACTATGCTCTGTATGATGTACACTCAAATGGACTATGGGTTCAAATTATGTCTGACATTGGCAACCATACAAAGTGTACTTCTTGACTCCTATTCTCTTGGTCAGGCAAAGGATGCTGGGAGCAAGTATGGAGATGGGGAATTGTGGTCAAAAGTGTCTTAAAGACACCTCGGTCAACACCTAGTCCAAGGGGTGCAGCTTCTAGGCTGTGCCCAAGTGCTAATTAGTGCAGCTGGAGCCCAGGTATCTGCTATACCATATTAGTTACAGGTCAGTTTATTGAGGGCCCAACCGTGTTCCTTTTGACATCAGTTGTACTTATCCCTTCAGCTTGCATGGGATCATGAATGGGACTATAATATGTAACACATTATAATCGTTGCAAAGTTTATATATAACTTGAATCAAAATCCATTTTCACTCAGCAGAGCCTGAACCATCATATATACTAGAAATGCAGGAAGCCATATCAAACTGATGGCTGCAATACACACTCCAGATTATTTTAATTTACATGCTCTTTAATCATACAATGCTTTAAAAAATTCAGCCGGTTAAGCATAGATTGAGAATTGTGCCCTAACATTCTACGATCTCTATAGAAATCCTGAACTCTATCAAAAGTGACATGGCCTTCTGCACTGAGGTAATTTATCATTTCAAATAATCTTTTCAAGTCATACATGTTCCCCCATTAAAGATTTGTGGAGACAAAGCCATCTCACTCTGCACATACTACTTTGCTGAGTGAAACCGAGCTGTTGCAGGCAATATTGACAGTAATTGCTTCACCTCCTTCAAGCCATGAAGTGCAGGTACATTAAATACCTGATTATTTTTATAAGGTCAAGCAGAATCACTAAGTAACAACTGAGTTAAGAAGTGTCATTCTTGATGGACAAAATGAGCTGTCTTGATTTCCTCTAAATTTTGCCATAATAATCCTCATGTCTAACTGTAAGAGGCAGCCAATTATTGCAGCCCGTCCTTCATCACCAGTGCATTAGGATTTTTTTTAATATAATAACCTTTTTCATATTTCCATTGGGAGCAAAAAAATCTTTAAAGGTTAGCACAGGAGTAATGGTTGATGGGTTCACTGCTCAAAGAAAAAAAAGCAATTATGTTCAATTAGTTTGATGAGTAATGCTTACCCAGATTAATAGTGCAGTCTAAAGTTCAGCTCATTCAATCTGTCCCAATTTGTGTGGCAATTACTTGTTCTGTGGACTGGGAGCATTAGGTCTTGACCTTTATAATTTAGGGTTTCAATACAATGGTTCCCAAGATTACTGCCTTCTGGGTAGCATCAATGCATAATAAGAGTGTGTATGTGTTGGTAATGCAAACATTACTAAGTATACACTCTGCTTCTTGAGCATTATGACATTTTGAAAATATAAGCAGGAATTAAAAGAGAAAAGACAATGGACATGATTCTCCACTGTCTTGTATCTTCAGCTCTCAGAATAAGCACAGCAACATTTCACAACCTTTTTGCACAGGTGCAAATGATTATCCCGGGTGCCTAAAGATGTAGAAGTGAATGGGAGCTGTAGGGACTTTTGAAAAATCAGGTACATTTAAATGTTTACCTATGGCTTTACATGCCAAATCTTAGACACTTATTTTTGAAAATCCCAGCCCAAATGTTATCTTGTTTTTCCACTTCTATGCTTACATAAAAAATTAATCTACCGATTATTTTTTCTTTGCGTTTATTTCTGAACTTGTTCAAGAAAAATTATGGCCTGTTTTCATAAGAAAATGGACATTTCTGTTGCTATACAGATAATATTTGAAGAGAATTTAAAAGACTCACCCATACATAAGGAAAGGAAACGCTACTCTAAGCTTACATAAAGTTAATATAAATAAAAACGTATGTTGACCAGGCTTTATTTGGCCAAAATGGATGGTGGGATTATAGTGTCTTACTTGACCTACACTATTGTAGATCAAGAAGTGGCCTGATGCTCTACATTAGTAAACCTTAGCCTTGGTCTACACTGGTGGGGGAGGGGGGATCAATCTAAGATACGCAACTTCAGCTACAAGATTAGCGTAGCTGAAGTCGGCGTACTTAGATCAACTTACTGCGGCGTCTTCACAGCGGTGGAGTACAGGAGTCGACGGGATAGCACTCGGGGATCTATTTAGCACGGCTAGACGACACGATAAATCGACCCCCGATATATCAATTACTACCCGCCGATCCGGCGGGTAGCATAGACATACCCTTAGAATAAAGGGACTAGATTCTGCCAGCCTTACTTACAATGAATACTACCTTAGTCTGGGAGGAGCACTATTGAAATTGGTAGGACTATCTGTGGAGTAAGACATTATTCAATGTGAATGGCAGAATCAATGCCTATGGAAAACAGGGAAAGCAAACTGGTTTGGGTAAAGAAAAAGTCCTTTTGAATCAATGTAGAGAACTAAATGGAAACTTTTTCTGAAGGGCTAAAATCTTGGGATAAGAGCTTTCTTCTGCTTTTAGCTTTCTGCCAAAATACCCTGACTGGAGGTAGAAGTACTAGAAATCTCAAGAGAAAGTCAGCTCTTGTGAGACATCTAGCTCAGTTTTTCAAACTCAAGATCTTTAAATAGTTAAGATAAGCTTTAGAGAAGCAGCCAAACGTTTGGTTGCTTATCTGAATAATATAAATAATATATTTTGAGGTTTACCTCTTGCTAACAGAAAAGCCAAAGATGGAAAAGTAATTAGGTTATTTAGGACTGGATTTTTAAAGATATTAAGTTTTCTAAGGGCTTTTCTACACTTGCAAGTTGGAGCGCATTAAATCAGCACCAGGTGCCCTAACTCCTGAGGTGTCCACACTGGCAAGGCACGTACACCGCCCAGACTCCATGGCTGGAGCACCCCTGGTAATCCACCTCCACGAGAAGCATAGAGTTTGCTGTGCCCCAGCTGGAGTGTCAGTGTAGATGGTGTGGTACATTACTGCGCTGTGATTGGCCTCCGGAAATGTCCCATAATACCCTGAAGTCAAGTGGTCACTCTGGTCATTATTTTGACCTCAGCTGCAGGCCCCGACGCCGATGCGACATTGTGGGGCCCCGCCCCCGACACGACATTGTGGGGCCCCGCCCCCGACACGACATTGCCCGGCGTCGGGAGCGGGGCCCCGCAACATCGCCCAGTGGTGAGGTGAGCTGGGCGTGGTCCCTGGGGCTGGCGGGGAGCTGCCGGTGGGTGCTGAGCACCCACCAATTTTTCCCCATGGGTGCTCCAGCCCCGGAGCTACGGAGTCAGTGCCTATTGCTGCAGGCATGCGGATATCCCCTTTCAAAGCTCTGTTTCTGACAGCTGCTTCAGAACACAAAGCAAACCATTACTGTAAAATGCTCCTGCTGCAAAGGCAGAGAGAGAGAGAGAGAGAGAGTGTGAGAGAGAGGTGGGGGCTGATGTCAGGTTTCCCCCTTCCTCCTGCTGCTGTCTGAACTTATGACAGCATGCTGTCTCTCCCCCCACATACACACAACACACTCCCTGTCACACTCTACCCCCTAATTTGAAAAGCAGCTGGCAATCTAGTAGGATGCCTATGGAACAATGGGATTGGGAAGCCTCCATCATGTGATGCTGTGCCTGCCCCGTTAGGCATTGCAAACTCTTTCCAAAGCACACTGCAGCCACTTGCATGCTGGGATAGCTACCACAATACACTGCTCTCTGTGGGGTTGCAAGAGCTGCTAATGTAGACATACTCCATGGTCACAAGGAGCACAGTTCTCAGCAATACCAGATGACAGAACAAGGAGCAATGGTCTCAAGTTGCAGTGGGGGAGGTTTAGGTTCAATATTAGGAAAAACTTTTTCACTAGGAGGGTGGTGAAGCACTGGACTGGGCTACCCAGGGACATAGGCGCCGACTTCGTGGGTGCTCCGGGGCTGGAGCACGCACGGAAAAAAATTGGTGGGTGCTCTGCACCCACCGGCAACTCCCCGCCATCCCCGGAGCTCACGCCCAACTTACCGGGGCCCCGCCGCCGGCGACGTTGCGGTGGCGTCGGGGGGGGGGGGGGGCCCGTGACGTCACCGGCGTCAGGGGGCGGGGTGGTAGAATCTCCTTCCTTAGAGGTTTTTAAGATCAGGCTTGACAAAGCCCTGCCTAGGATGATATAGTTGGGGATTGGTCCTGCTTTGAGCAGGGGGTTGGACTATATGACCGCCTAAGGTCCCTTCCAACCCTGATATTCTATGATTCTATGACACGTAGCAGCACTTTCCCTGCTGCTGTCTCCGAGGGCTGGTTTAACTCCCAGCGCTCTACATCTGTAGGTGTAGCCATACCCTAAGTCAATGAGTTAGGTGCCTAAATTCCTTTAAAATCTGGCCTTAGTCCCTACTTGTCATTAAGAATATGTCATTGTGCATAGCTTTTCATTTAAATACAGCATCTTGAAGCACTTTACAACCAATAATTAATTAGCCTAGTAATTAATGCATGGTTTTCCCCTACGGTCTATTTGCTTTATGTGAATGTTGTTCCCATTGGAATTGTCTGGTCAAGGTTTAATGACAAATATTGGCATAAGATGTTGATATTGGAGGGGGTGGGAAGCCAGTCAGCGAGGGCAGAAAGTGTGACTGATATACTGAACTTTGTTGTGGATAGTCGGATGAAGATGGCCGGTAGTGTTTCTGTAAACACATGTATGTTGAAATTATGTAGATGAGAAGAAATCTATCAAAGTTTTGATCTGCACCTCAGAGATGTCATTTATAGTGATGGGAAAACTCCCAACTAATTTAACTATACAAAAAAGAAAAAAACTCCCTCCTTAATCATCATATGCCCCAAGAAAGGCATTTATAAAAGATAATGAAGCAATATTTCCACATTAGTGTCAGCATGAAGTAATTTACATTCACCACAAAATTTCCTTAAATGCTTTCTTGTTTTACAACGGTCTCCAACATCATGTTTTTCAGATGAAGGAAAACTGTGTTTTTTATATTAAAGGATAGGAGTAGAGTAAGAAAGAATGATTGATCACTAATGCTGTAATTCAATCTCAGGATGATCTGATGATCTCTCACCATACACAAGCTTCGCTCAAAGTTTATGGTATTATCAGAACCCTTCTGCTACACTGTAATACTGTCATTAATCTCTTCCTATCCATTAGGCTATAGAACTATAATGACAAATGATTTCATATATGCCGATGTTTTAATGTAGTTTAGCTGCTAACAAGAGATGGCTTCAATACGTTTAGAAATCTCTAGGTGCCACTAAACATAACTTTGATACCTACTCTTACCCTCAGTTTACTACTCACATACAAGCTATTCATCACCAACAGGTAAGGGCGTTTTTTCAAAGATTCATAGATTCCAAGGCCAGAATGGACCATTGTGATAATCTAGTCTGACCTCCTATATAACACAGGTCATAGAACTTCCCCACAATAATTCCTAGAGCAGAACTTTCTGAAAAACATCCAATCTTGATTTTCAAATTGTCAGTGATGGAGAATCCACTAGGACCCATGGAAAAGTGTTCCAATGAGACAGGGT
Source organism: Chelydra serpentina (assembly GCA_037349315.1). Lineage (NCBI taxonomy): Eukaryota > Metazoa > Chordata > Testudines > Chelydridae > Chelydra > Chelydra serpentina. Next base: position 29,312,120 of record JBAIAC010000048.1, read on the forward strand.
TTCTGGTTAATGGATTGCAAGAACTGGTTGAAATATTTGAGCTGAAATTCCCACCAAAAATGGGGTTAACTCAGAAGCTAATTTCCCCCCACACACACACAGGAAAATGTCATTTTCAAAGACATGTTTCAAGAGAAACATTCTAAGGACAAAAATTAATTTTATTTCAATTTCAAATATTTGTTTTGGTTGTATAATATGTTTTTTTTTAAAATAGATCATAATTCTGAAGCTTCATAATTTTGGATTTGTTTCCTCTCCCCACACCCTTTTCTTAATATTGAACATAATGGAAAGAATGCTGTCTAGATTTGGGGTTTTTTTTAAATGGGGGCAGGGAGTCCTTTTCCCCACTTTTTGTCCCCCCCTCCATTCTTTTTTCTGTTTGCACCTTAACTTGTCCAAACTTTTTCAGCTTTGGAAAAGAGAGTAGCAAAGGGGGAGGGGGTGGGATTATTCAAATTTTAACTTTTCAAAAACTAAGGAAGTTTTGAAGAGTTTCAGAATGCCAGAGTTACATTGTCTCATTTTCCCTTTTGCCACCTTAACTTGCCCAAAGTTGAAAAAGTTTTGAAAAGTTACAGAGTGCAAAAGGAGAAAGAAGAAGAGGAACCTGAATGACATTCATTCACTTGGATTCAGCAGCAATAATGGGGGCCGGGAGGAAAGTGACTTTTTAAATGAAATTAAAATTTCAATTCACAACAAAAATCAGTTTCAAACAAAATTGCAAATTAGAATTTTCTGTTGGAAAAAAGTCACTAAAAAATAGAAAGAGGAGTACTTGTGGTACCTTAGAGACTAAAATGTACTTGGGCATAAGCTTTCGTGGGCTAAAACCCACTTCATCAGATGCATAGAGCGGAACATACAGTAGGAAGATATGGATATATACACATAGAGAACATGAAAAGATGGGGTTTGCCATACCAACTCTAAGAGACTAATCAATTAAGGTGGGCTATTATCAGCAGGAGAAAAAAAACTTTTGTAGTGATAAATCAGGATGGCCCATTTCAAACAGTTGAAAGAAGGTGTGATTAACAGTGGGGAAAACTTAGCATGGGAAAATAGTTTTCAGTGGTTTTCATTCCCCATTTGAAATCCAGCCAGGTTTGCTGAAACATTCATTATCTGCACCTGGGTTGAGTTTCAAATGGGCCTCTGATGATTTAAGATCTGAGAAGGAAAGCATGAAACACACAGGGACTTCATGACGTTTTGTCCCTTAGCCCAGCAGAACTTGGATATTTCTGCTGAGAATTGTTTTGAGTTTGTCTGAACCCAAACCTCCGAGTTTGAACCCCTATGGACAGAAATAAAGCACCAGTTGTACAACCTACCAGCTCACAAACACTGATGAGTGTCAGACCCCTCTAGAAAAAGTAACTCAGAGAAAACCCCAGAATTTAGCATATGCCAAAACTTGTATTTAACAAAGCACCGCAACATTTTCATTTTACATTGACTCATTTTAATGTTTTCTGTGCTTTCCTAACTTCATCTAAACTAAACATGGATTAATTCAGAATTTGGGTTTCATTCAGATAAGCAACAAAGCTTCTCAGAACTTGGAGCTGCAGTCTTGGGCTGGAATATTTTTCTTCATGAAATAGGCTGGCCAAACCAGAAATGCTATGAGAACAGCTTTTTTCCTTTTTCTTTTTTTTTTTTTTTGGGGGGGGGGGGGAGGAAGAGCGGGGGGAGAGGTGGTGGGGGCAAGGGGTACTATACTACTTTCAAGTCTCTGCTGTAATCAAAGTGTGCAGAGGTGATTGCAAATGGGAAATGTTTCCCATATTTGACCTTTATACAAAGGTTCAATTCAAGTTTTGGGCAAGTAGTTAGGTAAGGTTGTTTTTCAACTGTTTTTGAAACAGTTTGTCCATCCTTAGAATAAATCAGATCATAAATAGCCCAGCCTAGATATCATTTAGTGCTCATCTATTAATTTTACCCTTCCTATTCCCCACTCCCCATTCACAACTTGCTGCAATGACTTTGTAATCCTACACTGGGGAATTTCATCTAAATATTCGACACTACTGGGGCACAAATGTCATCTTCTCTGAATTTAAATCACCATCTAAGTTGAAAACGCAGTCCTACTGCCTGAACACAAACATAAGTAGGTAAAAAGAGGCCTAGAATGTTCTATTTTGTCTGGTCTTGTTGAGACTGATATTAATCTCACTTCAACAAAGCAGTGTGTCTAAAACCTTCACTGGCCTTTTTAAAAAGGATTTACAAAACTTGCTACCTTGCAATCCTCTAATATAATAAATTTAGTGACAGCTTGGAGGACTTATTTCCCCCTGCTTTGCACCTTATTCATTTACCCCTGTGCAGAGTAGGTATAATATATAATCACTGTATGATGATTCCATCTTATGGGCTGGAATAGTACGCAGCCTTCCTTGTGCTGCGTGTATATACAGAGGGATCTCATAGATCATCTCTGTTCTGCACCCAACCCTGCCTTCCACTACATTGTATGAAGGACTCTAGTTACAGAGCTGTTCTGCTACCAGCCTCACACAACTTCAATGTGGGAATCAAATGGTACAAAGGGCTTCGCATTGGCCTTTCGCTATTACCCCCATTTTAGAGACAGGGAAAGGAAGCAGAGTGACTCAGCAAGTTTCCAAAAGTCACACAGGAAGTCTGTGGAGGAGCAGAGAACTGAACCCGAGTCTCTTGAGTCCCGGGCTAGTACCCTAATCGCTACAGTAGCCTCGGTTTGATCTTTATTTTACAATATTATATTTTTCTATGTAAACTGGAAACAAGGTGATCCAGTATTGTCAAAATGAAAATTTGATTAGGAACCATCAACAAAAATCATTCCATGGGAAGTTTTGAAATTGAGTTTTTATTCTATTCAGGATAAAAATATTCACAATTTCTGACCAACTTTACTCATGTGAGTAGTTTGACAATGGGAGAACTGGTTCAAATGGAACTAGACACTCTGCCCTGTTGAAGTTTTGTCTATTACTACAATCAACCAAAAGCTTTCTTCAAGTCCTGAAGTGTTTGGATGAGTGTTGTTTTTTTTCCATTCCAGGTTCCTTCTGATGGACCTGGAAGTGTCAAAGTTCTGAGAAAAGCGATTCCTAAGGAGATTTCCTGTCCAATTTTCCAGGGCTAAAAGGTTTAAAAAAATAACCTTTTGGATAAGGAAACTTTTTGATGCTTATCCAAACTGAACTCAAGCTTTTTGAAGTTCACTCATCCCTTGACTAAATCCTTGCACGTCGTGATTTACTAATGCTCTTAGTCCATCCAGTTTATTACCCGACATTCTGAAAGTCATGTTCAGAATGAAACTGTAATCACATTTTTGACATTATGTAACATTTCACTGTCTCTTATGCTCCTGCCAGACTGAGTTTCCCACCATCTTGGTGTGTCATGATTGCTAAAGTTGATCTATGCTTGCTTGTCTTCATCCCAAGCCAAATTAGCCTGCTCCGATTTGCAGCAGTAAATGAGCCACAAGACAAAGGAAGCACAACAGTGAACTCACAAGCTGAAGGGTACATATATTTTGCCTATTTCTTTAATATGATGAACATAACCCATCAATATTTGTATACTATTCCATTCTCTCACAGAAGCAAATCTAATCTGAAGGAGGGTAAAGAAAGCACTGACCAAAGGTTACAGATCCTGCTCTTACCTGTCCAGGTGGAGTGGGTCCCCAAGCAGCAGAACATGTGCTCCTGCTAGGAAGCTAGGATTTGGAGGATGGTGCAAGCATGCAGGAGATTCCCTGCCTAGTGCAAAGCCTGGCTACCAAGCAGTATTATTAGTGCATGAGGGCAGAGGAGGATCAGGCTGGGGGGAAAAAAGGCAAGGATGGCTCTTTCCTTCTTGCACACTTAAAGATGAGTCCAAGCTCCATGCTGGAGCTGTGAAGGCTGCTTCAGGCATTAAGATGCAGCAGTCTCAGCCTTGTGAGGAGGATTGCTCCCTACCTTCTCTGGTGCCTTTCCTCTGTGCCTATCCAGAATACTCAGGCTAAGTACTGGAATACACGTTGGGCCATTTGCCACTGATCAGTGATAAGAGTTCCATTAATTTCAGGAAGGTTTGGATTGGACTTATAATGTATATAAGGCTACTGATGAACTAACGTCTCCAGAAGGGACAATTAATCCACCGACAAAGGACTTACATCCATTGGGGTGGACCATGATTGTAATCAGGGCTTTGGAGCGGTGCTCCGGCTCTGCTCCTGCTCCTGCTCCTGCTCCAGGCAAAAACTTGTAGCTCCACTGCTCCGGAGCTGCTCTGTGCTCCAGCTCCATGCTCCGCTCCAAAGCCCTGATTGTAATACAAGATTTGTGAGAAGGCCACACAATCTACCTGCAGTAATAAAATGACACAGTTAAACAGCTGTACTCCATAGGCTGAGATATTCTTAACCTTCAAGGCTTTTAACCCATTCTAATTATTGTTCACATATAAATGATTAGATCAAAACAGGAATATTAATGAAAAATTAACTGTTGGCTAAGAAAGTAAAAAAATTGAAAAATTGGGGGAGAAAGCAAAAATGGCTTGTTCTTCTCCACTGATTTCTGCCAAGTACATTATTATATAGTTTTCACTTATCAACTTCATTGCTTTTAGACTAACGTTCATGAGTAGCAGCTTTTTCAGAGTTTTTGATGACGTTTTATGATTCGGTCACACACCACAGAACTGATGAAATGATAGTGTTAAAAAAAAGAGAGTTCATAGTAGCCCAGTAGAGTGATTTTTTTGCCTAGTTTCACTGAAGATGCTCAAGCTCCCTAAGGGCAAATGGGGTTTGTCTTTCTACTTACGCAATTTCTCATTTCTGCATTACTAAATGTACATAGATGTGTGGCTTTGGGGGGTTTCTGTTTTAGATGGGGAAATATTTATTAAACTTCTCAGAAGGAAGGAAAAATATGTATTGATTCATACATATAAGTACACAAGTTTGAGACTGATAATCTATGTACTAAAAAAAGAACAGCAACACTTTCTGAATAGAGACCATAACACCTTAACAGTTTTATTTTCCCTATTCAGAAAGAAACTGTTCTTTCTTCTGTGTTCTTATGTGAAAAAAAAATCAATAGAGCTCTTGAAGAAAAAAGGGAAAGTGAAACTGACTAGAGACAAATATGAACCTGCAGCGTAGCCAGCTCTTGTGATTTATCATGAGTTTCACAATGTTTGGTGTTTCTTTTAATGCCCCAGCTCCTGGAGATGTGTGATGTGAGAATCTGAGCTTTCATTTTTAAAAGAATAAAGTTTCTAGCCCTGGTAGCTGCAGAGGAAAGCCTGAAAACGTGAACCCTAAAGGCATGGAAACCAGAAGGCAAGCCAAAAAGCACCCAAACTTACTGTTAAAAATCTCATTATTTTTAAGCCAACCACATTTTTTTGGGACCTTGCTGAGATTTTTTGAATACCGGGGGTTGGCAGTACTGAAACTGACCAGTGTAACCTCATTGTCAGAAGACCTGAGCTAAAATGCTAATTTAAGGTCAGCTAGGATCAGTAATAATTAATTACTTATTTTACAGCACGCAAGGGTGCTTTCAAAGCAAACAGAAAGATATGGGGCAAAGTCCTGGCCGCACTGAAGTTAATACCAACACTCCCCTTGACTTCACTGGGACCAGGACTTCACCCTTGGCGCCTCTCCTGAAGAGTTTATAATCTAAGGCTTTGTCTACATGAGCACTTGTGTCAGTCAGGGGTGGGGGTGGGGGGGGGGGAGAAAACCACCTCCCTGACTGACATAAGTTTCAGTGTCAAAAGCACTGGTGTGGACAGCACTAGGTTGGTGGAAGAACTCTCCCGCCGATATAGCTACTGCCGCTCTTTGGGGGTGGTTTAATTATGCCACGGGACAGAGCTCTGTCCCATCGGCATAGAGCGGCTATGTGGGAGACCTTACAGTGACGCAGCTGCAGTGGTACAGCTGTGCAGCTAAGGTCCATAGTGTAGACATAGCCTTCGATATAACGTGAGGAGGGACTGGAAGAAAAAAAAAAAAAAAAAAAAAACGACCCACACACACTAGAGAGACAATAAGGTGAAGAATGACAAGGATCAAAGATTATGGTACTTCACTTTCAGGCCCACTAGCACAGATCCAAGCCCGTGTAGAGCCCCTAAGGCTTTTCACAGGCTCAGGGGACCACGCTAGTTAACCCAATTGCAGGAACAGGAATTCTTGCTACCTTTAGAAGAAATAAATTACCCGAGTAAAGACTACAGTAAAATGTCACATGACGACAGCGGAAGATCCCCCAGACCTGAAGAACAGTTCTATGCAAGTTTGAAGGCTTGTCTCTCTCTCACCAACAGAAATTGGTCTGACAAAAGATATTACCTCACCCACCTTGTCTCAGTGGAACATTCTGTGATCTACTATTTTTGGACATGACAATTCCCCGCCCCCCCCCCCCCCCCCCACACACACACACAGAGTCTGATTTTTGCCTTCAGAAAAGTTCCTATCAGGCTATATCATTTTTTTATTATGTGACATTTAAGACACAACAGACACTTGTGGCATTTTAGGGCTGAGTGGGATTCTACAGGTAGTGTATAGTGATCAGCGCAAGCAATGCTACTATGCTGAATTGCACAAAAACTGCAATCACTCCAAGAAAAGGTTGACCTGATGAAAAATATCAGGCCTTATTCGCCTCTCATTTATGTCACTGACATTATCCCAATTACAATGTGGTTACACAAGTGTAAAACTGATGTAAATGAGATCAGAATCAGGACAGATATCTTTAATAGTGGTAGTTCCAGGTCCCCTTTTAAATTGGAAAGGCAAATTCACTACCACATTGCAAATAGAAGATTTGTGCTTTCCTCTCCTGTCACAAAGGATTGCTACTGACCCAGCACCATGTCTTTCAGTCAGTGAGGCAGTTTGGTAGTTGGAGAGAGGAGGCAGATGGGGGCAATACCTTTATAGCTGGGTTTGTTGCATTAAAATCTAAATATCTGATCACTAAAACCCTTGGCCTTGCCCATAGGCAGCTTCCTCTGGCTCTTATTTTAAATCACATAAAAACCAACAACAAATGGAGAATTCATCAGCAGTCTTCAGATACAAAAGTAGGTTGGATGCACTGTAAATAACGGCCCCATTTCAGGCTCTCTGTTCCATTGTGACAAGCTAATTCCCTCTCCCAGGGTAAGAATCTTTTCAGGTTACAATGGGCCTGCATGACCGTTAATATAGAGCAGTGATTCTGTAATGAAAGAGGTCAAGCCACAGCTCAACATCCCTAGCTTGTTTCCTGGGTGATCTTACTGATGAGCCCATTGACAAGGGAATTTACAGCTTATCAAGATGTACTCCTTTCTAATGTCCCCAGTTTCCTCATAGGAAATGCACAAGGAAATTACAAACTCGTAGATGGGTCTGAATTATTTGGTTCTACTTTGATCAAACTAGAAAACTTTAACTTTTAACGCTGAAGCCTTGTCCACACTGGAATGTTGGACTGCTTTAATGATACCAGTATAGAGCTAAAGGGGTGCACCTAGTGTGGGTGCAGTTATATTGGTATAGCTATACTGTACAGGAAGGGGAATGACTCTACCGGTGTAAGGCCTTGGAAGCATACACTAGAAAGTACAGCTTTTCTGGCAAACCCATCTAGTGGAGTTACAGCTTATACCAGCAAAAAAGTGGTTTTGCCAGTATGGCTTATACCATTTCCCTGAATAAAAATAGGCTATACCAACAAAAGGACTTTATAACTGTATCTAACTAGGGATTTTGACAGCATAGCTATGTTGGTTGGAGTGGAATTTTTCCCACACTCCTGATACAGCTATGCCGGCAAATCTTTCCAGTGTAGGCCAGGCCTGAGTCACCTTTATACTGTTAACACATTCTATAGTGGTATAGAGCTTTCACCAGTGTAACTATTTATGATAAAACAAACAAAAACACTCATACCCCTAAATGAAAGAGTTATGCTGATGAAACTTTCAAATGTAGAAAACGGATATTCCTTTAATTACAATTTCTTGGGGAACCCTTTGTTCATTTCATGATGGATTTTATACAGGATCGAGTCAGGCTTGCTAAAAATTAACCACAAATATTGGGTGTGGGGCCAAAGTTTCTTCTGCATGAGCATACGTTTGCATTGCTTCACCTCCTGCACAGAGTGCCCCAATGCCAGCTTGGCAGGACTCTGGAGGATCAGCACAGCAGACAGAGCTGCCATCTCAGTTCCTACACTAACTCCCCACAGCCAGTACAGTGGGTGTGTCTTGGGGAAGTGAAGGCTTGATTAGGGTGTCCCTATACCCTGGCAATCTCCAGCAGCAGAGGGAGGAGCAGATTGCCCCCTGGAGCAGACCGATGACTGTTCTGTCTTATTTTTGTGGGGAGAACAGCAGCACAGAGTGGTCCCAGGATTTGGGGCAAGGAATGGACAATCATAGAATCATAGAACCTCAGGGTTGGAAGGGACCTCAGGAGGTCATCTAGTCCAACCCCCTGCTCAAAGCAGGACCAACCCCAACTAAATCATCCCAGCCAGGGCTTTGTCAAGCCTGACCTTAAAAACCTCGTAGGAAGGAGATTCAACCACCTCCCTAGGTAACCCATTCCAGTTCACCACCCTACTAGTAAAAAAGTTTTTCCTAATATCCAACCTAAACCTCCCCCACTGCAACTTAAGACCATTACTCCTTGTTCTGTCATCTGCTACAACTAAGAACAGTCTAGATCCAGCCTCTTTGGAACCCCCTTTCAGGTAGTTGAAAGCAGCTATCAAATCCCCCCTCATTCTTCTCTTCTGCAGGCTAAACAATCCCAGTTCCCTCAGCCTCTCCTCATAAGTCATGTGTTCTAGCCCCCTAATCATTTTTGTTGCCATCCGCTGGACTCTTTCCAATTTATCCACATCCTTCTTGTAGTGTGGGGCCCAAAACTGGACACAGTACTCCAAATGAGGCCTCACCAGTGCCGAATAGAGGGGAATGATCACGTCCCTCGATCTGCTGGAAATGCCCCTACTTATACAACCCAAAATGCCATTAGCCTTCTTGGCAACAAGGGCACACTGACTCATATTCAGCTTTTCGTCCACCGTAACCCCTAGGTCCTTTTCTGCAGAACTGCTGCCCAGCCATTCGGTCCCTAGTCTGTAGCAGTGCATGGGATTCTTCCGTCCTAAGTGCAGGACTCTGCACTTGTCCTTGTTGAACCTCATCAGATTTCTTTTGGCCCAATCCTCTAATTTGTCTAGGTCCCTCTGTATCCTATCCCTACCCTCCAGCGTATCAACCACTCCATTCATCCAGCCCATACTTCTTTAACTTGCTGGCAAGAATACTGTGGGAGACTGTATCAGAAGCTTTCCTAAAGTCAAGAAATAGCACATCTACTGCTTTCCCCTCAGCCACAGAGCCAGTTATCTCATCATAGAAGGCAATTAGGTTAGGCAGGCATGACTTGCCCTTGGTGAATCCATGCTGACTGTTCCTGATCACTTTCCTCTCCTTTAAGTGGTTCAGAATTGATTCCTTGAGGACCTGTTCCATGATTTTTCCAGGGACTGAGGTGAGACTGACTGGCCTGTAGTTCCCCGGATCTTCCTTCTTCCCTTTTTTAAAGATAGGCACTACATTAGCTTTTTTCCAGTCATCCGGGACCTCCCCCGATTGCTGTGATTTTTCAACGATAATGGCCAATGGCTCTGCAATCATATCGGCCAACTCCTTGAGCCACATCGGCGGTGGCTCAAGGCCGGCTTCGCGCTGTCACATGGGGGCTGCCTCTCGCCAGAGCCCCCCGGCCTCCTGCAGCCCCTCGCCACTCCTGGCTCCCCACAAGCATTGTGACAGGAAGTACCAAGCAGTGATAACAACAATAATACAAGTGTGTGTGCGTGACAGAGTGTGTGTATGTGTGTGTGAGAGAGAGAGCCAGTGGGTGTGATAGAGACAGAGAGAGAGAGAGACACTGTGTGTGTGTTGGGGATTGTGAGACTGTGTGTGAGACAATCTGTGTTGGGGGACTGTGGGAGGCAGAGTGTATGTGGGTGTGAGAGAGCGTGTGTGTTAGGGAAGTGAGAGAGACAGTGCACTGTCACTTTAAGCCCCCCCTCACGGCTCTTTCCACCCCCACTCACATGGAAGTTTTTTTCCTGTCCTGGCCCCGGGCCGCCCCGGGGCCAGGTGAAACCTGATGTTCTGGCTCAGTGACGTTAGACTGGGGTGAACAAGATTGGAACTGGGCCCAATGCAAGATCCTTTGTAGACAATATCTCCCACTGGCTTTGGATCAGGGCCTATAACTTAACACTTTTGCCTTGCGTAACTGTTATTGGGCTGTAAAATTATTAATTACGAACATTTTTTTTAAATGGAGAACAATAGGCAAAACAGTGAGCGATCCTCAGAACTGGCTGTACTCTGCAGAGCTTCCTGAATGGAAAAAAAAAATTAGATGATTTTCAGTTAGTTGTTTGTGCGCTAAAGTTTTTGGCAGCTATGCCAATAAAAGCACTGAGAAATAACCCTAACAAGACCAAAAGAAGCCAAATGCTGTGTTCAGCAGTTTCTTGCTTTTTGGTATCTAATAGTATGTAATATTTACATGTCAGATGTACTTTGGGATGGACTTTCCAATGGGAACAATCCCATGAACAAAATGTCTGGTACAGTAACAAGAGAACTGCCAAGCATGAGCCACAGGTGGCTAGTATTGGCAGACAATCAAACCTTGGCTAAATTAACATCAATTAAAAATGGACAAAATTGTCAATCTGCTCATTCAAGTAATGCAGACAGCATGTAAAAAGGTCCAAATCATCTCCAAGGGGAAAACAATCATATTTGCATTACATGCTACAGACCAATATCCAATAAAAACTTCTACTGTACAAAAACAATCCAGAATTCTTGTGCCCAGATTTGTTACTGTGAAGCTTTTGTTATAAAGAAGTACTTAGAAATATTTTTATGTTTATGAGGCACAACTAAAGGAGTACAATGCTTATGGCAGGCCTGCTCCACTATGGACCATAGACTTTGGCCCTTAAGTATTGCATTTGTTCTTCTCATTCTCACTGCAGTACAATCCTGACTAGTGTTTGGCTCTCTACACTGGGAGTCCTTAGTACAGGAAGACAGCTGGCTGTTGATTAGATTAGGATGTTTGGAGAGTGGATGCAAGGAGCTAGATCATGAAGATTCTACTGTACATTGTGATTAGCAGAGTTAGGCATGGAGTGAGTACATCCAAACATGGGAACACTCAAAACTACTGGGTACCTCTATCCTGAGTAGTACTTTTCCTTGTAATGGCAGCTCATCATGAGGTAAACATGCAGTAATCTCAAAAGCCAGCCTGGAGGCCTTGCCAAAAGCGCTCCACACTAAAAAGTGAGAACTAAGTTTTGGATTCCTATGTCTGGTCTCTTGCTCTTTGAAACAAGAAGGGCTGGGAGCTTTAGACAGGCCCCTCAGGGAGAAAGGAGCAAGTTGTCACTCTGCAATGATCCCTTAGTATGGCTTCAGAGTAGCATTTGGAGGCTCCAAAGGGAGTCTAGTCCATACCTCCTTAGCTTAGGATGTGGGTCATCATGACACTAAAGGGGGCCATAAACCAGGACCAAATGGATGGGCAGCTTCAGGGCTTTTGTACATACAGACCTCAAAGACTGGAATGGTTTGTGATTAAGATTATGCCCAAGCTGGGAATCAGACTCCTTGTGTGACCTTTGGCATATCACTTTGTAACAATGACAGATCTTCTCAGGGGGAGCTATCGTGTGGGGAAACTAGTCCTTTAGCATTGTCATTCTCAGCCAGGGGGACACATAACCCTGGGGGTATGGAGAGGTCTTCCACGCAGTACATCAACTCATCTACAACAGGCTACATTAAAAAGCACTAGCAAAGGCACTTGAAACCAAGATTTCATACAGACAATGACTTGTTTATACTGCTCTATATACTATATCAGCAGTTCTCAAACTGTGGGTCACAAGTTCATTTTTATGGGGTTACTAGGGCCGGCATTAGACTCACTGGGGCCCAGATAAGAAAGTCAAAGCCTGATCCCTGCTGCCCAGAGTTGAAGCGAAAGCCTGAGCAACTTAGTTTCATGGAGCCACCTGTGGTGTAGGGTCCCAGGCAATTGTCCTGCTTGCCATCCCCCAACTCTGGCTCTGGGAGCAGGAATAGACTTAAAGTGAAGAAAAACTTAATTTGTGCTGTCGCTTCACTGCCTCCCAGAATGATAAGGCTCAAGTATCACACTTATATTTAAGTACAATATTTTCATTCATAGAATCAAAGAAGATTAAGGTTGGAAGAGACCTCATGAGGCCATCTAGTCCAACCCCCTTCTCAAAGCATGACCAACCCCAACTAAATCATCCCAGCCAGGGCTTTGTCAAGCCAGGCCTTAAAAACCTTTAAGAATGGAGATTCCACCACCTCTCTAGGTAACCCATTCCAGTGCTCCACCACCCTCCTAGTGAAATGGTTTTTCCTAATATCCAACCTACACCTCCCTCACTGCAACTTGAGACCATTACTTCTTGTTCTGTCATCTGCCACCATTGAGAACAGCCGAGCTCCATCCTCTTTGGAACCACACTTCAGCTAGTTGAAAGCTGCTATCAAATTCCCCCTCACTTCTCTTCTGCAGACTAAATAAGCCCAGTTCCCTCAGCCTTTCCTCATAAATCATATGCCCCAGCCCCATAATCATCATTTTTGTTGTCCTCTGCTGGACTCTCTCCTCCCCACTACAAAAAGGATGTGGACAAATAGGAGGGGCAAAACTGGATGCAATACTTCAGATGTGGCCTCACCAGTGCCAAATAATCACTTCACTTAATCTGCTGGCAATGCTCCTACTAATGCAGCCCAATATGGCGTTAGCCTTCTTGGTAACAAGGGCACACTGCTGACTCATATCCAGCTTCTTGTCCACTGTAATCCCCAGGTCCTTTTCTGCAGAACTGTCACTTAGCCAGTCAGTCCCCAACCTGTAAAAGTGCATGAGATTCTTCCATCCTAAGTGCAGGACTCTGCATTAGTCCTTGTTGAACCTCATCATATTTCTTTTGGCCCAATCCTCCAATTTGTCTAGGTCACTCTGGACCTTATCCCTACCCTCCAGTGTATCTAGCTCTGCCCCAGCTTATTGTCATTTGCAAACTTGCTGAGGGTGCAATCCATCCCATGATCCAGATCATTAATGAAAACTATTAATTTTATAATTATACAGTAAAAATGGGAAAGTAAACAATTTTTCAGTAAGTGTGCTCTGACACTTTTGTATTTTTAGGTCCAATTTTGTAAGCAAGTAGTTTAAGTGAGCTGAAACTTGGGGGTATGCACAACAAAGATGCCTGAAAAGAGCACAGTAGTCTGGAAAGGTTGATCCACTAGTAATCCATAATAAATTACGACTAAACATTCACATTATACATCATTCTAGTATTTAATATATATTTAGTTCTCTCTTCCCATCAGAAAAGGTAATTAACTGGAAAACATTTTAATGTTAATGAAATTTGAAATCAGTGATATCTTTAATCATTACATGAACTATGAATGACATCCTCCAACCTGAGACCTGTGAGAATATCTGTGGTGAAAGAAAAGGAACAATGTGGAAAGGAAAGGAAATTAACCGTTTTTTGCCTGGGGCAAAACAGGGTTCAAAAAAAGAACTAGATAAATTCATGGAGGATAGGTCCATCAATAGCTATTAGCCAGGACTGGCAGGGATGGTGTCCCTAGCCTCTGCTTGCCAAAAGGTAGGAATGGGCGACAGGTGATGGATCATTTGAGATTACCTGTTCTGTTCATTTCCTCTAGAGCACTTGGCATTGGCCACTATCAGAAGACAGGATATTGGTCTAGATGGATCTTTGGTCTGACCCAGTATGGCCATTCTTATGTTCAAGATTAAAATAATAGCCTTTGCTTGTTCTATGTAATTTATCATGTCTTGATAAGAGCACATCTGATATCTCAATGTTATATGCAGTGTTGTTGTAGCTGTGTCAGTCCCAGGATATTAGAGACATCTCAATGTTATGGTTCAGTTCCACTCTAGTGGTTAATTTGGGGATCTCCCACAATTGTTCTTTAAAGTTGCTTCCAGTTTATTCCATCAGAAACTAAACAAACACTTCACCTAAGCCAACACATAGTTGAGAATGGTACAATACACAGGAAGGGTGTTTCTAAGACTAGTTCTTGGGGCAGCAAGAGGAGAAAAAGAAAAAAGAAAAGAAAAAAAGTGTACACTAGACCTGAGAGGATACCAGTTGATGCTATTTCTGCAAGGTAGCCTCAGATTAAACAGACTCAGGGGTCTAGTTCTGCCCTCAATTACATTAACTTCAGTGCAAGGGGTCTGAGCTGGCACCAAGCATTCTTTCACTCAGGTGCTTGGGTGGCTGGTTCTTGCTCACCTGCTCAGAGTATAATTGATCACCATATGTTGTGTTGGAATTTTCCCTCAGGTCAGATTGACAGTGACCTTGGGCATTTTTCACTTTCTTCTGTGGCATGTGGGTATGGATCACTTACCAGGATTATCTGGGTTTATCTCACAATCATTTCCGTCATCACAGGGGCCTCAAGCACTGATGCATCTCAGTCCCTCCTATTCTTGGCCTGTGAGACAATCATCCAGTCTCCTCTGGACTGTAATACTTTGGTCTAATTTTGGTTATTTGGTTTAGGATATGGGTGGCATTGGTGGCCTGTGACATGCAGAAGGTCACACTAGATGATTGGGTGGTCGCTTCTGCCTGTAACCTCTGACTGTGACTCACTGAAAGATATTAAATAGATGCTTCCTTGCTAAAGATTTCCTAGAAGTGAGCTAATATATTTAGAGAGTTACCAATACAAAACCAACAAAAGCCTTTTGTGCATAGACCTTTTTATACTACACATAGGTGGAAGGGTAATCTGTCTTCCACTCTAAGGCCATCTTTCTGTTAAAATTAATTAAGCTCTGATGTTTCTAGTCTTAAATGATGTAGGAGCACGTGCAAAATCTCTTGTATAATGCACCAACAAGTACAATGCAGGCATTGCTTTGAGCGGCGTATTATTTTCCCCCATCTCCTGAAATATATTTGTCACAGTGCCATTTTAGCTTGTTTTCACAGATAGCAGAAATAGGCTGGCTTCATTCAAAAAGTCACATTGACTTAAGATCAGCTTCTTGAACCTGAAAAGCCTTTTGAAATAAACAGCTCTCATTGTTCAAGTTATCCTGGGGCAGCAAACTGAAAAGTAGATGGGATACAGAGATGCATGGAATGTTAGGCAAAACTGCAGATCATTTGTAAAACCCAACTTTAAAAAGCACTAAAATGGTTAGAAAATGTGAACCCGTCACCAATCTGAGCCCAAACACTCAAGAATTGGAGAGGAAAGAATCGACCGAAAGGAGTCATAAGAGTCATGGATCCAAATCCTCAGCTGGTGTAAGTCTGTAGCACCACCAATTTCATTGGAACTATGCCATTCACACCAGCTGAGAATCTGGTGCTGTAAATCTTGCTTAATTTAGAGCATGATTTTCCTCTGCTCTGTACCTTGTCTGGCCATTTTGTCAAAAGTGTTCCAGTCAGCTCTAGCTACCATTTGGATATAACACTTTCTATCCACTCTGCACAAGTATCCACGGCTACAGGAGAATCCGCTCCTACATATTTTAGAAATGCCTTTTAGAATAATCCCACTGACTATTTTACATCATGTGCAGTTTCTACTGACTAGCAGCTATATTTCTGACAGATCTGTGCCCAAAGAGAGATCTGGTGTTTTGTATAAGGAACTTGAAGTTAGCCCAGTTATGGTAGTGTGCTCCACCGGTGGGTGGGTGGGAAGTCTGGCTATGGGGTCTCTCTAGCATCAAGACAGGCCGAGAATGCCTCTGAGCAAACAACTGATTTTTCAGTTCAGTTGCAGTTCCAAAATTAAAAAACGGGGAGAGGGAGGGGGAAGACGACAAAAACTACAAGACTCCCCCCTTCCCCCCAAAATAGCCAATTGCCTAGGGGTTAGGCTACTCAACTGGGATGCAAGAGACCCAGGTTCATGTCTTATCTACACAATTTGAAGCACAAATCTGAACCTGAGTCTCACACAGCCCAGCTGAGTGCTCAACCACAGCCCGGATCAACCACAGCCCAGCTGGGTTCCCCCAAAATTTTTCCCTGAGGCCCATTTGTGCAGCTGCAATAGGCACTGCGGCCCACTATTAATACTTCTTGAGGGAAATTAATAATTTTAATTACATACATATAAACGAACACTAAAACAATTGACGTTTCCCTTTTATTTTAATGTAAACAATTGTAATGATTGAATGTATATTGCTAGGGATTTCTAAGAAATTCTTCAAGATCTTTGAAACCAAAGAGTTTACTAAAACTACACTTTAAAAAACATGTTGAGAGCAAAATGTGGTGTTCAAACGGGGAAAACAATTGTATATAAAACTGAGCTATAAGCAACACAACAATGAACTGGGGCATGCCATCCTATACAGTCACTGTGGCCACTGGTACCCATTGGTTCGCAGACACCGAGGACTACACATACCTGAGCCTGGAGGGTGCAGCAGTGCCCCCCCGCCCATGAGGGGAAACTGATCTGGTCACACAGAGCTCCTCTCATTGCCACTTGCCCTCCTGAAGCTCCATCCAGGACTGTGTTGCAGTCCACCTTTGGGAATCCCTAGCCTAATCACCAAACTGTGGAGTGAGTGGCTCTGGTTTTGACCAGAAATTCCATCCTGGACCTGAAAACTTTCCAATCGACACCAATGCATTGCCACAAAATGTTTCAGTTCTTCCAAAAACTTCCTGACCAGCCCTACTTTCAAATACCGGGGCGCTAATTTTGGTGCTTAGACAAGCTTGTTTTAGGCTACATTGTGGCAGACCTTTCCTGACTGTGATAGAGTTTATTTCAAGTTTTTTTTAAATTGAATTTAATGATTCCTCAAAAGTAAAACAGAAAGATTCCTTTTAGAGACCAGGGGTGAAATGCTGACTGGGGCCAGGATTTCATCTACAATATAAAATGCTGATGGTCATCTACTGTGACCATTTAAAAAAAGGAAGGACGGAAGGAAGGAAGGAAAGAGAATTTAAAATCTTTAGGATGAACAATGAATTGGGAGGAGTAAAATTGACATGTTTCTTGGTACTGATATGATAAGGTAGAGACACAGCAGCTCAGTTATGCACCTTTTATTGAGCTAAAGCCCAACTGCATGGTACCAGAATGGTACAAGTGCCTTTTGAACCCACTGTGCATTAGAGTCAAGGCTCTAGAGAAACATGAAAAAAAATTGGATTTTATCAGTCCCTCATCCTCTTCGTGGTCTCAGTCCACATTACACTGTGGTGTTATGTATAGCTTATAAAGATGTTGAGAAAGTAACCAAGTATCCAGTTATTATATTTTGAGCAAGGACCAGAATATAAATCATGCACAGGTCTGCAGGGAAGAAGTTGCTGGTCATGGCTTATGAAGAAGTATGTCAAGGATTGTCTGCCCCAGCAATCAGTCATGGATTGACTATGGAAGGTATTTGAGCAAGACTTTGGGACAAATGGCATTATTAAGCCTAGGTGAAACCTAGCTCAGCATAGTGCTATTGTGTTGAGCCATCATGAACAACAAATGCAACTGGCATTTTTACAGAAAAATGCATGTGATATTTATGAGACGTAGCTGTTTTAATTGAATAGATTTAAAACTCTCCTTCTCTTCTCAATTACAGAAGAATAAAAAAGAGATGGTCTCCTTCTCACTCCCCATTAACATGTCATGTGAGAAACTTTAAATATTTATGTACACGGCGGGGGGAGGGGAGAGAAGTTATGTCAAAATGGGATTACTTTAGAACAAAGCTTGCTCAAAAGTGTGAGTTTGAATATTTCCTTTTTATTACAAAACCCGCTCTAGTTAGTGTATTCTCTACACTGATGGATAAAAGACCAATGTGCTTAGAATTCACCCCATTCCATTTCTCAACTCTCCTTCAGTTCAAAGAAAGAATCTGTCTCTTCTTTTAGTGTAAGATTTTGATTGCTTCCCTTCTCCATGAAATCAGTTGAGCCTGGTTCAGATGTGAAATTAAATACTAATCAAAAGAACCTAGAAGTGGAAATATATATACAGAAGCACTTACACGGGTTTCCTTAATCTTGACTACAGACAGTGCTTGCTTCTGTCACTCATACATGCAACTAAAGTTGGGGCGGGGCAGTTTATTGGCTATCGAGAATTAGTATGCTATACATCCAACTGTGCACACACATGTGTATATAGTATGTGCATATGCAAAATGTGGTGCTAGAGATTTTATTACCATGTAAATTCTTTAGAGCAGGGCCCATATTTTCCTATTCATTTGTACAGCACCTAGCATCCTGGAGTCCTGGTTCTGACTGGATTCTTTGGATGCTACTGTAATATTAAATAAGAGTTTGACCACATCAGTCATGAGTGGCAGATTGAATTACTCAGGGAGAGAGCACTTGCTTGAGAAAATCTGAGGCCAGGGAGACCAAAGCGAGAGCACTGCCCAAACCCCCATAATGTTTAGGTGTCTGGTTTCATGTGCCAGGATATCTAGGACATTTAGTGAACAAGGGCTGGGTAAGATAAAGGGGGCTCAACCCCCACATCACAGCTCAGCAGGTATATCCTGTGTTGCATCAGACTGCAGCAATCATTCAAATAAGGATGTGAAGAAACCATAGAGAATTCAGGGTAAATCATATTTAGATAACACATACACTTCACATCTTCAAAAGCTTTGCATAAAGTGAGTTACTTAATCTGCACAGCAGCTCTATAAAAAGCCAGACAAGTATTATTTCCCCTCTGCCTCCATTTTACAGGTAGGGAAACAGACATCAGTGTAGTGACTTGTCCATAGCTACACCAAGAAATGACAGAAATGGGAAGAGAACTAAAGCTTCCAGTCAAGTCTTCAGTCCATTAAACCATGGTGTTAGCTGGGTACATTCAAAGTCTAGCTAAATTAACTTCAGTGATTATCAGCTCCTGGCTGATAAAAATCTCTTACAAGTTTTGGTCTGTCATCATCATAAAAAGATTGTCTCCAGACAGTGGATTTAAGGGCAAGTGCTAGGACATTTACATTGCCTAACAAGGGAAATGTTAGCAAGGTACAAAAAAAACCCAAACCAACCTGTGAACACTTCAGCGTCAATCTTTTCAGACTAGATTCGGCACTCCAGTCACAGAGACTTGAATTCAACATCCAAATTCTGAAGTTTGTTTGCACTTGGTGCTTTGAATTCTAGGCTTTCAGGGCTTTGAATATGGTTCCCACAAAATCATATGCCTTGGAAAGGAGTCTGTTTACAGGCGACCTTCGTTTGGTTTCCACCAAAATCTGGAAAGTCTGTATTTGATCTCCAGGTCGAGGCGTAAGGACTTTAATATACTATTTTCCTCATACTCAAAAATAAAGATATATATATCCGGCATCGAAACCTTACTACATCTCAGTTTATTCTGAAACAACTTTCCAAAGGGGTACTGTGTAGAGTTTATAGTGAAGAGACATTTCTCTCTTTCTAGAGAGAATTCAAATTTCTATTTGTTATTAATATCTTTTTTTGGTTGGCAAATGGCCCTAGCGATGAATGTACTAGGAAGAGGATCTAACTACAAAGTTCAAATCCAAATCTGAATACGTCTCCAAGATTGTGGGGATGTTTATTTTAGTGGAGTTCCATAGAAATAGAACTTGTATAATGGAGATTAGAATCAGGTCTGATATGAATTAAGATCTTGGGTTCAGGAACACTATCTACGAAGCATCTTTTTTAGCAATATCTACTGATGTCAGCACGTAGCATAAGGCCTTTCTTGTCAGATTGGTTCACTTATGACCAAAGTGAGACACTGATGGTTATCAGTTTTTCCTTTCAGATGGAGTAAAAAATTAATCCAGTTCTGTTGCTGGTTGTTTCTGAAGTCTTGGTTGAAATTGTGTTTTACATAATTTTTGTAAACTGGCCCAGATCAACTATTTGAAGATGGGGGCTTCAAAAATAATCCATATGTACATCCACCAATGAATCTTCAGCACATGCATGGATGCATTAATTAGCAGTAGTGATTTTAAACTAGATAGCTGAGAAATCTTCCTGCTCCTCACCACAGGTTGCAGATGCACTAAGATTATTCTCCCCCTTTCTGTTGCAAGGCTTTTCCAAATGAGCAGCTTGGTAGTCCCAAAACAACCACCACAGCAGCATGGAAAGTCACAGGTATAAAAAGACTAGGGTACAGATGTACAGAATCCTGTGGCACCTCTTATAATTGCATGGTGATCCCCATAGGTTTGCCTACAATGAGTAGCTATGCCTTTACAACACTAGCCTAATCCTGCAGGAAAAGACAGATTGTTGAGCAAAAAAAAAAAAAAGTTATCGCTCTGGGTGAATGATGACTTGAAAAGGCAGGATAAAGACTGATTAAGTGGTGTAATACTAATGAATCTGTCTCTATGTGTGTTCTACAAGAAATGAAAGCCAAAGAGTTGCTTGAGAGATAGAGGTTATCAATCTGATATTGTCATTCTCCCCCGTCTTGAATCTGTGCAGATAACTTGGGTTAGTCATTTAGTCTAGCCTCATTTACATAGAGCACAATGAATTAAATTGATTCCAAGGCCTCCATTATTTAGTAGCAAATCCAAACAAAGTCATGCTCACCTGGAGCCAGGCTGGGAAGACTCACTTTTTGAAATAATGTTGGATGCTTCCCATTATAATATTGCTTCTTTTCACAATCTTTCCTGGGGTGTTGACTCCAAGCATAATTAAGACATAACAAAAAGGGCACACGTTTTTAAAAAAGTAAATGTAATAACTGTGCGGTTGCAGAGTTTCATTTCCCTTCTTTAGGCATAATAGACAGGCGCTTTCTAAAGGTATGTCTGCACTACAGTGGCACAGCTTCAGCGCGGTAGCTGTGGCATGGTAGTAGACATCCTATATTGAAAAAGGGGGTTTTCTATCTGCATAGTTAATCCACCTCTCTGAGGGAAGAATTCTTCCATGGACCAAGATGCATGTACACCAAGGATTAGGTCGGACTAGCTACACCACGCAGGGCATGAATCTTTTCCACAGCCAAATGATGCAGCTAGGTTGATCTAATTTTTAAGTGTAGACCAGGCTTAATTTCCAAATGGAGGAGATTTGTTAATTCTCTCCCTTAGTTTAGTATTTTGGACCACAACATTATGATCTACACTGAGCTGTAGGGAAGAGCAACAAAGAACTTGTGAACAAACATACACAAGCCCTCTAGATAGCTGAGCCTTTTGTTGTTTGTAATAACCCATTGAAAAATCAACACATAAAACTAAAGAAATAAAACAAACGTTCGTTTTCTACCTTGCATTTGGGATAAAGGTGCTATATCCCTCACAGAAACCTTTCCTGGATCAGCAGGGGATACTGTGAACAACTCCGCAACTCCATTACCAGGTTCATTCAGAGGAAGCTATATATAGAACCAGGGGAGGGTAGAACAGGCCCACGTTCTACCCACTAAACAGGAATGAAATGAGTGCAATGGAGGAGTTGAACAGAGAATGGTCCTTCAACTAGAACTAAAAACAACCCAGATTATTTATGCACCCCAGTACAAATTCAGGACAATCCCTTATTCTGGGCTGCTCTGTTCATCTACATAACTTAAGTGAAGTTAGAGGCCATCCCACTGCATCCCTTGGAAGACTATCCTGGTTTGACAGACTTCAGGCCCAGGCAAAGTTTTCCCAATAGTCAGCATAAATTTTCTTTGATCTCATTTATAGTTCACCTAGCTTTAGCCCATCATTAGTCAGCTACTGATCTAACCTGCTTGCCCTGTTCATGCTCCGAGCTGAAGCAGTTTCGCTAGACATAGCACCAAGATGACTGTTCTGTCCATTTCTATGTAGCGCATAAACGTATTCTTACCTCCCGTAAATTCTCATCTTACCTTGGACTGAAAGCTCTCCTAGTCAGGGACTCACTTTGGTCAGCAAAGAGACATTGCTCTTTTTGTGCTACTATACGAGTAGTTAGGAATAAATAGCATGCTCCACCAAAGAAAAAAAAATCAGCCATGGTTCAAATACAATGCCATGGAACATACATACTATTGCAAATGGAGGAGTAGTACAGTCAAAGGCTCTAGTGGAATAAAGTGGGGACCACTGTAGCTTACTGATGGATGAGAGACATAGGAGGGAACAAGAGATAGCAAAGAAGATGAGAGAAAGGAGTCTATCACAGGGTGCTCTATTATCTACTTGGTATGTTCTGCTGCCTAGATTGTTTGTCACCTTGTAGTCATAAACATGCCTAGGCTATTTGTGTTCCACCACACATACCTTTTTTTCCTCCCATCTTATACACACCAAACACAAGGACATTCTGTGGTAGATGCTTTCCACTCAGCCTCCTTCAGCAGCACTGTGCAGTTCCCCTTCTGAACTACTACCCTGCTTCCTGATCCTTCTACTTATATCCTCCCAATTACTTTATTAGCCCAGTAATAACCACCCCGGTGCTCATGTTTAACTGCTCACAGCTGAGCCTCCAACCCTCATCACACTGCAGCAATGTCCATGATCAGGGTGCTGCTGTAAGCACTCTGTCCCAGAGCCATAACACTTTCTGGATCAGCTGTAGTTCTAATGCTAGCCTATAATTCCTTAAGCCTCATGAGAGGGTGAAAAGTGGGCTATGAAGCCACTGCATTCCAATTAATGAAGTCCCATTGGTATTAGGCCTAAAGTATGTGCACCACCTTAGGAAGAAAAGGAATTTAAGCTGCATGGCACATATAAGCAGAGGTCTCATGGCACCTATTTCTAAGGCCTTGTTGTCACTAGGAAAAAGGGCATGCTCTTAACTTAAGGTGAAATCCTAGTGACAATATGTGGTTATTACATGATTTAGCAATCTGAGTTAAAGAACACAAGGGATGCTAACTCTGCTAAGAACACACCAAATTTCTAATAGTGGAGGAGACCTGATCTACCCCAGTTTTGTGGGGCTCAAATTAAATAACCTGCAAGGCTCAAAGAAAGACACCACCACCACCATTTCCTGTCTGCCCTTAACCTCTTCCTTTGTTAGTCTGTGCTATGGCTCCCTGATAGCCACACCTGAGGTCATGCGATAATTAAAAGTGAACCCAAGTTACTCCAGGAGTAGTTGAGATTAAGTCAAGGTTAGTTTAGCTAACACACAGCAGCTAACACTGACCTTTTGCCTACTGTAGATGTAACCCACTTGCTTTATACTGCAGCACTGGGTTTGGGGGGTTTTTGGCCTAAAGAAAGTGAGAGTAGCAGTGGAAGGAGAAAGGAAAGTTAGTTGGATCCCCGGTCTCTCTGCACCCATTCAGAATGCAGGGCAGCTCAGCTAGAGGGGCCCAGAAACATCCGGAAGTAGGATGTGGCAGTTCACATGCCGGGGAGGGGGCGCAAACAGATTTTTCCTGTGGAGTGGTCCCAGAGCACTCCCTTGCACCCAGCCTCAAGCTCTCCCTCCCACACACTCCCCCTGTTGACTCTGCACCCAGGCCTGTACACACTCTCCTCCTGAAACCCACCACTCTTTCCCCCATATAGTCCCACACCTAACCCCAAGATACCCAGAGAGGTGGTCAAGCTGAAGAGCATCATCAGGGCCACGCAGTTCTGGAAGCCTGACAGAAGTCTGGCCGAACAGTATTTCCAGCTCCAGTCAGTGGCCAGGAGAAGGCCTGTGTCTCCTGGTCCCTCCCCACATATTGTGCCCCTGATACCCACTAGCTATAGCTGAAGCAATTTTGCAGACTTCACACATGTTCAGCAGCTGAGAGCAGAGCCGCTCCAGGGGAAGATTATACATACATACAGGAACACATAGATAGCTCACAGGCTCACTGACTGATTGATGCAGGACCAAGAGACACATTTGTTGTAATAGCTGCATCCTGCTATCTGTACCGCTTTGGATACAGGTCACATCTTTCTGTTTCATCAGCAACTGAGGGAAGTAGTCAACTATTAACCCAAATGCTGCTAGCTGAAAGGGAGGATTCTTGCACTTCTGGCTCTGAAGCATTTGAAAAGACAGAGATGCTGCCTTTTTTGCAAGCTCTGAAGAGTCCAGGTGCCAGATCACTACATATTAGGTCCATATTCAGACTGAGAAGTCCTCTCTGAAAGAAGATTATGCACTTAAAGTCCAAAAAATATAAATTTTAGGGTGGAAACTTGCATTTAAATATGTGTAACAACAACAAAGTGGGGGTGTTTGTAGAAGAACCAACAGATTTACTAAATAATAACTTTTGTTTAAAGATGAGTCACAAGTATTCCAAATACTATTTACAATGCTTTGGTACGTATTAACTGTTTACACACACAAACTATGGTAGTCTCTCTTTGAAACCAATTGGAAACCTTTAATAACTGAGTCATTCAGGGTTTTACATACAATAGCCCCGAAGTCTAACTGTGTAACGCTTTCTGAAAAATCAGAACTCTGGCCTGTACTTCAGCAAAGAGTTGACCTGAAATTTAGGAAAAAAAAGAGCATAATGGAGTTAAATATAATATTCCCTCAGTACCACCCCTTTCCCTACTACACAGGATAACATCTTTTACCTTAATTTAGCTGGTTGAGGTCAACCTTAGGCTCCCAACCAGGGTAAGGGGTCTTCAGACACTGAGAAGGAAGAGAGAACTGAGAAGCTCATGAAAAGGCAAGCAGTGTAGTCTGATCTTGTTTTCTGATAGCAGGGCTTCTAGGCTCACAGGCCCAGGTCTTGAAAGAGCAGGGTCTCGAGCAGCTACCACCAGGGCTGTCACCTATGGCCAGAATGGTTGGAGAGAGCTCCAGTTCCTAACGAGTTAATTTTCTTATGATCCAAAAAGAGCTCTGTCTCCAGTCTCTCTAACGTCTATACATAAGATAAAATCATGCTTGGTCACATAAACTATTTAATCCTCCCTAGCACCAGTACTAAAAAGCAGTTTAGAGGAGAAAGACCAAAGGCACCTATCATTTGTAGAATAGACAGGGAACAGGTGAGATATGGGATTACTGATCGGGATCAGACAGAGCAGAAGTCAGCTCTCCCAGTCCAGAGCAGGCCAGGGTGTACTTAACGAGGTTAGCAGCAGCGGCAGCTGCCGTGGAGTGAAAAGTCAATAGCATGCTGACTTTACAGGTGAAAGTTTTGGGGGTAAATAAACAGATAATGAGCCTCTCACTATTTTGTTCAATCTTTGATTTTGATCTTCTGGCATCAGACTGTTAATTCCGCCCTTCTCTGTTTACCTGTGCTGCCATGGCTACTTCCCCCACTGCAACTGGCTTAATGCTGAAGGCATCATAAAGTTCATGGCCGTGTTCCAAGTTCAGACTAGAGCAATCTCACACTGCTTAATGGTGCATTATCACAGTTATACCTTGCAAAGGAGATTGCCTGTAACGACATATCATAATATTTAGATGAAAGGAGATTGCCAAATAATGGCAACTTGTCTCTTCAATCAGCCTCGCTTTCATGAACTCCATGACAGGGAAAAGGCATTGAAGGCTTAAATTAGTGCTAAGTTTACAGGCCTGGGGAAAAGTTTAATTAACATCCCTCAGTTTTTCCTTCACTCAGTCTGGTGCTCAAGTTAAAGAAAACCCACACATGTTACTCTTTAACAGCTCAATCCGGGCTTCTCCCCCAAGTTGTCTGACACTCCAGAAAAAGGCAATTTCAGGGTTGATCCTGAGCTGTGTCACATGGGATCCAAGTTCAGGTCCTTATGCCTTGTCTCTCACAGGGACTAGAAGCAGCTGGGTGAGAAGGAGTTGTCTATAGCACAGAAAGAGTTCAAAATGAGAACTGGAGAAGTGAGGCCGGCTTGCGTCTGTTAGTTACTTCCCTGGGCACAGACACCGGCTTCCTCCGGGCCCTGGCGGTGCTCAACCCCCAGCTCTGCCCTGCCTCTTCCTGCCCCTACCCCTTCTCCCAAGCCCCCACCCCACCTCTTCCCACCCTGCCTCTTTCTGCCCAGTTCCACTCCCTCCTCAGAGCACTCCCCATCCCCACTCTATTGCCTCCTGCTGATCGCGGTGGGCGGGAGGCACTGGGAGGGAGGGGAAGGAGTTGATCGGCAGGGCCACCGGCAGACAGGAGGTTCTGGGGGGAAGCTGGCTGCCAATGGGCGCTAAGCACATGCTATTTTTTTTCTGTGGGTGCTCCCGAGCTGGAGCACCCATGGACTCTGTGCCTATGGCCCTGGGTGAGGTGTAGTTCAGAGCTGCAGTGCCCTAGCAGACACTGTGCCTCAGGGAGGAGTACATCCAGGACGAGTGAGCCCCTAGCTGCCCAGTGTGCACTCCCAATATGGCCAGCCATCTTAGCAGGGTGAGGCAGAACCATGGGGTGCCACTTCACAGCTCCTTAAGGGATGGCTTGTGCCACAGCGGTGCTAGCATGGAAACAGTGCTTGCATTCAAACAGCACAAGAACTGCAGTTGTGGCCATCTCCTGCCTAGGACTGGGAAGTGGAGGAGAAAGAAGAGAAGCAGAGAAAGGGGAAGGCTGTTTGTGCTCTCCCGCCCCTATTGCTCACTTTTGCAAAAGCCAAAGACAATCTGACCCTTACTGAATTAGAGCTAATCCAACCACCTGCCAGTGCAGTGCTGTTACCACCAGCATATGTTCAAGCCTGGCTGGAGCAATCTACTATAATATAAGCTACATGCGCAGCCCAGAGGAGAGGGAAGCAATTCAATGTATCTTTATTTACATACATAAGGAAGTTCTCTGATAGTACAACTATACTCTGTGGCTGACTGAAGCAGC
The DNA here is from genome assembly GCA_037349315.1 of Chelydra serpentina. Lineage (NCBI taxonomy): Eukaryota > Metazoa > Chordata > Testudines > Chelydridae > Chelydra > Chelydra serpentina. The sequence goes on from JBAIAC010000048.1 coordinate 29,339,063, forward strand.
AGAGTTGGCAAGCTTCCAAAGGAGCGGTATGAAGCTGTTCTCCCTGGAAAGGATGGGTCAAATTCTGTGCCGCACCTCCCAAATTCCAAACTGCTCCAGAAGCCTGTGTGGACCCCTACAGAAGTTAAAAGCATCTGACGCGCCTCTTGTTTCCGGCAGCCTCACACAGATGTCTAAGGGCTGCTCACCAGCCCAGAGTTACATGAGTTCAGAGCATTCCAGCCACTCCCCTTTCCACCCCCAGCTCTCTGCTAGGAGAGGGCATGCAAGGTCAGGCATGCCCTCCCGGGACAGCAGGAATTCTCCCACGCAATACTCTACCTCCTTCATAGCCCCTGTGTGCCAGTGAAGTGTCACAAAGGAGCCAGTATCTGGCTTGATGTCTCCAATGTAGGGGCTTTGAATGCAGCAGGTTAAAGGATTCACAAAAAGGGTTCAATCCATGCTCCTTCCCCAGCACCACATTTCACTTTCTTCTGTCCCTGTAATGTTCAAGCCTCGGGTTAACACTGTCACTTTTAAGACAAGAGGAAGAATTACATTTTGCAGTGATCTCAGAGTGCAGCAGTGTTGCTCACAGCACTCTTGCATTCACCCATATCCACTGGGTCATTTTTGTAGATTATTAGGAATTAACTGGTTCAGTAATACTGAGTTCTGTTCATTGTTGATTGCAAGAATACTTTGCACTTAAACCGAGTCTTCCAGCCAAGGACCCCAAAACCTCACAATATCCCTGTGAGATGGGCTAGTATTTTGGTTAGAGTTGTTTGCCAGTTTTGTTGTGAATGGAGTATGTGTAGTTCATATTTCACTTTGATTTTACAAAACAGAGCTAATTTTGTGGTGTTTGTGGGATGGAAATTGGTGCATTTCTAGGTGAGATCTGGTCTATTTTTAATTTGAGAATGGTCCTATTTTGGGGGCACAAACCTCCATTTCCAAAATTCCACATTTTACTTAGATATAGGTCAATTCTCATTCGAAAGCACAGTACAGGGTATCTGTTTCCCCAAAAAAAGCACCATTTTTTCAATGGCAAGCAGTACTGAAATTGTAAATATTTTCCCTACACATTTCATTCAAAATGTGTTGGTTTACCACAGCACTAATTAGTGCCTTTTTAGGATCTGGAAACTGAGGCACAAAGGGACTTTTTCAGAGTGAAACAGTGTCTTAAGGACAGTGCACAGGATAAAACCCAGATCTCCTGGCAAATGTTCCAACCAATACAAGACGCTCCTTTTACAAACTCGCAGTGCAAAAAACAGTGAGCTTGTTTGAGCTTTGGTGGAATCAGCCAACTAGCATTGCCATTAACACTTCAGGGGGAGGGGGAAGCTTGTGCCTTACATTCTTTTTTATGTGCTAACAGAGAAGGTTAGGATCTGCCAGAAGGGTCCTGCATAGCACTGCACAGTTTTCCTTCTTTTTCCAAGGCTAGTCTCAGCACTTCACTGTTCAGTCTAATCTGTATCATCTTACATTTTTTTAGAACAGGGATAGGCACCTCTAAAAACAGCATGCACAGAAGTGTCTGGAAGGCGGGGCAGATGTTTCTACTTCCTGTGGTCCCAGTGGGGCTCTCGTACTACAAATGTGTAAGACGTTGATTTGACCGTCTTTTTTCCAAGACTGCTATTCCCATGTTTTATTACACGGCTCTACAGTAGCTGATGAATGTATTGTATACCAGCCCAGCTGCTCTGACCTAGCTATAAAATAGCCAGCTAACTGGATAAGAGAGCTTAAAATAGTCTGGCTTTTATTCTTTATCAGCTTACAATTTTCCAGCACACATCTAACATTAAAATATTTGAAGAAATACAGAACAGTCTGTTATTTATAGATTACGTACTATTTCTGGTGCACTGGTTTAATCTCATATTGTTACTAGACTGATAGGAAACAGGATTTAACCCTTTGTCTTTTCATTCTAAAGGGTGCCCACTGATGATGGGTAGCTGAATATTCTTCCACTAAGCCAATTATTTGCAAATGAACAAATTGCTTACAAGGATTTTGCCTTCTTTTCAATTTTAGAAGGGACTCTTTAGGGCTTTGTGCCCTGGAGCTAATCCCCATTTTCTAGACCTTTTGTAGACACTATAAAGTATTTTATTGTTTCTTTTAATCACTAACTGTTTTTCAATTAACACATTAGTGAGTTTGCCTTGATGCCATGTCTGCATAATTTGTCACTGTGTTGTGTGGCCAAAACAGAACCATTTATCTGAACCTCAGATTGTAGGATTTAGAACACCCAGATTAAAGACAAGCCTGGTTCTAATCTTTTCAGAATAATTTAAAACAAATAAAAAGACTGTTGCTGATTTTTCAACACAAAAAAACATGTTCTGGTGTGTTGCATCTCTTGAAAAAGCCCCAGTGGTGCTGTTCCCTTTTGGCACTGCTTACGCAAGAGTCATGCCAATAAAGTGGTTGTGAATTGAACTGTCTGTTGCTCAATCCCTTAGGGACCATAGCAATTGGTTGAGACAAAACAATTTTGCTTGCTGTCCCCATGAATGGGAAGTCCACCTGCTGCTTTCTTTGCTATGTATTTTGGAGTTTGGAAAAACAAATGCAAACTGGCAGTTCAATTCCATAGGAACAGCACTTTTTCCAGTTTAGTACAGAAAGTTTGTTCTCATCTTGTACGATCTGGCTGTTGGCTTGGTGTTTAACCCTATGGAGCATGGACATACATGCATCTCCTTAGGCATTCATTTAGCTGGAAGCTTACATGGGGCAATTGGTGGAGGTGTTAAAACAAGAGTAAATATTTTGCAACTCTCTACCAAAAGATCTGTCTAGGTCCTGCTGTCATTCTTATCAAAACAAGAATAAATACAATAATATTAGGTAGGGTTACCATACATCTGGGTTTTCCCAGACATTGCCTCTTTTTTGAAACTCCGTCCTCTGTCCGGGCGGATTTTTCAAATAACAGGAAATGTCCAGGATTATTGCAGAACAGACATTGCAGCTCAGAAAGAGCCCTGATTGGTTCACTTCCCAATTGGTCCCTCCCCTGCAGCCCAGCTGCCAGCAGGGGTGCAGGAACAATTTTTATAATGTGGGTGCTGAGAGCCATTGAAACTATAAACCCTGTATATAATGGAAACCACTTCAAGCCAGGGGGTGCGGCAGCACCTCTAGCATCCCTAGTTCCGGCACCTATAGCTGCCAGATCCCACCCACTCAGGCCCTGGCTCCCAGCCCTGGAGAGGGGGTCCTGCAGGGAGGTGCTGACAGTCAGCTGTCATTGCATGCTGGGGCTTGCACCAGCCAGCGTGCTGCCGTGACAGAGAGCGACACTGACCCCACCTCCAGTGAGTACCCCTTCCAGCACCCCAAATTGTACCCCTCCTCCAGTTTCCTCTCTCCCCCACCTACCCTCCCTTCATCCTCCCCGCAGTGTCCTCTTTTTGAGAATCTGAAATCTGGTAACCCAAATATTAGTTACCTGCAGCAGTTTCAAACAGTATGTAAAACTTGTCACATCAAGTTTGTCATTATGCCCTGTTATTGCAACATTGGCCCCATCATCAAATGTTCCCAAGCTAAGGAAGAGTCCTTGGGAAGTCTTTTGATTAAAACAGTGACAGTATGTTGGCTGCCACATGTGATCCCAGCGAAAGATGCAAAGTGCAATTAATTATTAAAAGTCCTTGCCAGGGGCTGAGACAGATGTTTGTGGGGAATGACAATAAGTGAGTGTTTGTCTACTATCAACACAGAAATTATGCGAATATAGTCTTAAACGCACTGGGGCAGAGCCTCAGCTGTAGCCACGGAGAGTTTGGTGCAGTGGAGCAAAGGACATATTTGCATTTCCCCAGTTCTGGATTATATTACCATTGGACCAGTCCCCAGCATAAATGAGATTGTGAGGGCTTCAGTAATTTATAATGACCAGTCCATACTACATAAAGCTTCCCCTTTGCAAGGGAGACCTTCTGGTAGTCAGCTAAGTCAAGTGGCACATAGCAATCCTAATACACAGGAGAATCAGGCCCACTTGGTTCTCCTTCCTCCCACCACCATTCATCTTGCCCTCTCCCCAGCCACCCCACCCCCATCAGTTTCAATTTTATTGTCAGGGGATGGATCACTTGATGATTACCTGTTTTGTTCATTCCCTCTGGGGCACCTGGCATTGGCCACTGTTGGAAGACAAGATACTGGGCTAGATGGACCTTTGGTCTGACCCAGTATGGCCGTACTTATGTTTCTTTTGTCACTCCCATTACCCAACCCCTTCCCGCCACATAAATGAGTAATTAAGTCAACACTGAAGTCTTTCACAGCCTGCACAACATCCCTTTCCCTTGCTCAACTTTCACCTCCCGGCACTTATTTCTATAGTTCTCCAGAGACCAAAGAGCCTCTTCCAGGCTAGACAGGACCCAGCTTCTTAAAGTAAAAGACAAGCAGGATAAAATGTACTGCCCTTTCCAAACCAAGACACCCATCTAGCTTTCTTCATGCATTATAGAGCAGCAACTATGGGTACAAGCCCCTTTTCAGGTTATTTTTAAGTTACTTTGAACAAAGGAAGAAGCATTAAGGGCTTCTGGGGTATAGCAGGTGTGCTGAACTGGAGAATTATGCATTTGTGTGGCAAGAGCACAACAAAATCTACTCAGTTATGTTACTGAATTCTCTTGTCCTTGTTCTTGAAACACAACATAATTCAAAGCTATTCTAGTTCCTGAATACTTTTAGCATGACTGGTTTCTTACAATGTAATTGTTGGACATACGGATTTCCTTTGGCAGAAATCTATGTCATGTTCCAGAAATTTACTGTAACTAGACAGTGGAAACATTATTTTGGTTTCCTATGTGTACTGGTAATGTACACAGTATATACAGTGGACCAGATTCTGCTCTCATTTGTACCTATCAAAACCCATTGATTTGGGTAGAATTGCATGGGTAGAACCAAGCGAAGAATTTTGCCCTAATGTGTTTGCTGCTTTTAATCTCTTTTTCTCAAGTTACAATAAAGCATAGTCTGCCTTTGTATAAATCCTAGGTTATCTTTTAAATAATATCTCTAATGCCACCTTATGCAAATATGGAAATATAGCAGCTGGGTTCTAATCACGAGTACATATTTAATCTTACTTGCAAGGTATTTCTGACTGACAAACCATCATGAAAGCTAGCTATGAGCCCTGATCTTGGTTGCTGCCCCATGGAGTTGTAAACATCAATGATGTCACTGTTGAGTAGTATTCTGGCTGCCAGCAGAAATCTTAAGTACATGATTTTAATTAAAACCTCAAGCTTGATTCTCAACTTGTGCAACCCCACTGATTTACAGAAGTATAACTGACAACATTGGATCTTTTCCAATTTAACAGAATTCTTGTCTCAGAATGTGTTGCCAAGTGGCTCATTCTTTACCACCACTGAATTGTAGTCTGTGTTTGATAGCGAGAGCACTTTCCATTGTGAAGGACTTATCCAAAGTCCATTGAAGTCTTGGGATCACCACATAACTATTCGAAAATGGCAGCCATGCCCCAACCAATTAGGTCAGTAATAGATGTTTAGAATGTGTTTGCTTGTTTTCACACTTTGAAGCATATAGCATTATAAGTAGGTACTAAAAATCCTTTTTGAAGTCCAACTGGAGAAGACGGTTGTTGTAGTGTACATAGATACCCGTGGTGATGGGCACCTCAGAAAGACCTAAAATAGATTATATTAGATTAATAGAAGATGCCCACAGTCACCATCTTGGACCTATTCTAACAGCCTGGTAAAATGTCACTGGCCCTAGAGAATTTGGCAAAACCCAAAGATCTCCCTCATAGCAGTGGTGCCATTTAAATGACCACTATTACAGTCCTTTGTTATCCAGTTGCCTTGCTTCTGATTGCTTGCTGTTTCTCCTGATTTTGCATCATCTGAAAACACTGAGAAATTTCATTGTAGTATCCTGATGTAAGTCATGTATAGTAAATAACAAACAGGTAAGAAATCAAAGTGAATGCATGAAGCACCCCACAGTAGACTCTGTTCCAGCTTCAAAAGATTCCATTTTCAATATTTTACATAATGTGACATGTTCCTAGGAACAAGCAGGCAGCTATTTAATGCAAGACCTTTCCCCCACCCTCCAAATCTTCAGTTTAAGTAACAGAGCCATGTATAAAACAGAAAGAACAGATGAAGGAATTAGACCTGAATAATAAAGGTACTTTTGAAGGTGAAAGCTTGTATAGAAGCTTCTCGCTGCTTTCAGTGAGGAGCAAGAGACAGGGCAGAGCCGTCCCATCCACAGGACGGACCGGGACAAACGCCCCAGGCCCCACACTTTGGGGAGCCCTGCACTTCAGGAGGAGGCAGGGCAGCTCGGGGGGCTAATGGGGAGCCTGGTGCCGAGAGCAGGGGTCGGGCCCGTGCTCCACACTCACCAGCCCAAGCATTTATTTCTTTTTCTTACCCACAGCCCCCCAGGCTCAGGCTCGGACTCAGTCTCTGTGGCAGCGGCAGCGAGCTACACGGCCCCAGCCCGCTCCGCTCTGCCGGCTCCCGGTGTCACCTACCACCGGAGGGTTCTAGCCCCCCATAACCCCCCATAACCACTAGTGCCAGGGCAGGCTGACCCAGACCCTGCTCTTCTGCCTTGGACGGAACCTTCCCTTTTCTGGCAGGACCCTCCACTAGCACAGGGGGGCCCCCGCCCCTAGCACAGGTGAGTGCCAGCCAGTAGTCTCCATCGTCCCTCACCCAGCACTGGTGCCCCCCCCAGTGCCCCACACCTCCCCTTTCCACTGCCCTTTCTTCCCACTCCCAGCACTGGGTGGAGTCCTCCAATGCCACCTCCAGGCCAAGGCCAGTCCTTATCACCCCCCTGCCTCAGGGTCCCCCTTGCATTTCAGCTCTCCAGCCTTGGGGTCCCCCTCCCCACAGTACCAGGACCTGGGGTCCCACAACTCTGCTCTCTCCACCACCCACCAGGACTGGGGTCCTCCATCCATCTGATTTTCTGCCTCCCCTCCCCATCCCATCCCCCACAGAAAATAGATCTTAGAGCCCCTCCTCCATGCTGGAGGGTGCTTGGGTCCCCCAGCACCAGGGCACATATAGGTCCTCCAAGAGCCACCCAGTTCCCGAGACATGGGCTCTCAGTGTTGCGAATGTGTAATTCCACTGAGGGTATTATTACTGAGGGTAATGAGACCATATGCACCTGGGAAGTGAGTTTGCTGCAAGGCAGTCCAGGAAGGTAGATTTTAGAATGCAAGCAGCACGACACTGATCATGATCGGTGAGGGATTTTTTTAATTATATGAACTTCATTATAATTATAAAAGAGAACTACAATATAATATAACAACATTGTAATTATACAGCTGGGCGCTATCGATATTTAACCTGTGGCCAGCAGCTGCCATTGAAGTTCACTGTAACCCGATTTCACCTGCATAAAAAATGTTAAGGGGGGCCCCATACTGGCTGATTTGCCCCAGGCCCCGCACCTCCTTAGAGACGGCCATGAGACAGGGTCAGTTACATAGACCAGCATTTGATCATCCATAACCTCAGTTGCTCTCTGATCACAGTTTCCTCTAATAGTGTAGCAGGATCCCTCTGGCTAAACAGTTGATTTTAAGTTTAGCCCTCAGGCAAACCAAAAAGAGTCTTTCCCTTCCAAATCAAAGGAAATTCAAACTGAAAGTTTGTGCCCTTCCACCCCCGTTCTTACTGAATCATAGCCCTGTCTTGAAAACCTCTCTGCCATCTCCCTTCTCCAGAGGAAAACAACGCTTTGTGGTCCGCAGACCTCAACGTCTGTGGAAATGTTCCCCATTTGTTGGGGGAAAGTGTGTGTGCGCGGGGGAGGAGTGAGGGGGAATGTCTTGTAACCACTAACAGAGCAACATGGGAGCTCAGCCCTGCCTCTATTGTAGAATTCATCCCAGGGCCCCTATCCACTGAGCAGCCATTCAGAATCCTGCTTCACTTTTCTTTACAGTACACCATTCCTTACACCGCCTGTCTTCTCCCAGGGTTTCACCTCTGTCCTTACACAGTCTCCTTTCCTAGCTCTCTCCAGGCCTCTCCCTAGGCCTTTTGCCGCTTCTGGCTACCACCTTGTTACTGGCACCTTTCCTAACCCACCACACCGAACCAACGTCCAGATTTCTCTTCAGTCTCTGCTCTGTTGTTAACTAGCTGCAGCTCTTTTTATAGCCTGGGCGCTTTCCCCAGAAGGCTTTGCTATAGCCTATAGTCACCTGATCACAAAAACGATACTAGCAATGCCTAGCTTTAAAGACTACAACCTCCAGCATGCCATCCTGTAAAGGGGCCTACCCTGGCACACCACTGACAGGCCCACTATGCTAGGCCACCAGGGGAGGATGGAGTTGAGAGGACGAACTGTAATATAGAGTAAATAGGTGTCCCTAATTTACTTTCTCTGTAGCCCCGTGAATCTTTTCCTCTCTGAATACTTGGGACAGCTTAAGTTTTATTTTTATATCCGTCCTTCTGGCTTTGTAAGAAGCAGGTAGACTTATTGTGTAACTGATCAATCTGCAAATGTCAGTAGGAGAGGAATCCCATGAACCTATTGTAGGAACCTTAGCATCGCTCACTAGTGATCTGAAAGAATGATTAAAAAACTAGAACTAATACAACAGTTTGGCAAACTAATCTTAAATGAGTCTGTATAAAAGGTGTAGAAGTGTTTTCCAAATGGTAATAAAATGTTCCTGAATTACATGACTTCATCACTGAACATGGTTCAGTCTTGCAGTTTAGATGGGACTGAACTTCTGTTTAACTATTTTCCTGAACAGCACTACACCCTTTCGGAATTCTTAATGGTGAAGCACAGATCAGGAGCACAGGTACAACACAGCCCATCAAACCAAGCCCTATCTGAAGCTAGTCAGGAGACCACTATACAACCAGGGTTTCACACACAATAGACGAGGTGAGATCTTTCTCTTCAGAAGCAGATTGACCACACTACAAAATTAAGTCGACTTACCTTACAGCAGGCGTACAGTCACCGGAGTGTCAGGTAAACCTTCTCAGCTCAGGTCTGCACACAACATGTTAGTTAAAGTGCTGGCAGCGAACAAAAGAGCTAAGCCTCCCACTGTTTCTGTACCATGGCTGACAAGGTGCATGCACATATGCACACAGAGGGTGCAAACTGACTGAAAATGGGGTTAGGGTGTGTAAAACCTCTGATATTTGTGTGCCCAACTCATATTACACAAAAATTGCATGCATAAGATTACACGGGCAAAAAGGAAGGCCCTTGGAGTCTGATGTAATATTTGGGGCTCTGTCATGATCAAACAAATAGAGGGGCTGCTTCTCCAGTGCCTTGCACATCATGTAGTCATCATTTACATCTCTGCAAAGCGGATGAAAAATGCTACCAAATCCTAAAGCGGCTCTGTGCCAGCTAACAACAGCGCTAAGGGGCTGTTAGGGCACCCAGGAATTCCTGGAGTGTAAGGGCCCAAGTCACACTACTTTACCCTTATGCCCCCGATGCTGGCAGCTGGGGGACAGCTGGCATAGGAACCACTAAGGCAGCTCTGTGCCACGTGACGATACCTTATACAGACTTCCCAGGGAACGGATCCACTGGAAATCAGGCTGCTTTGTGCTGGAGGAACAGTTAAATCCGGCTTACAGCGTGGCCTGAGGTGCAAGGCAGAGTTGGTTCAGGCACAGAATTCTCAAAGGCTGGCTTAACTTTATATAGTTAGTTCAAAATTTTGTTCAGAGCTTTTATAACCACTTCTAACTCTCTACAAAAACCAACCAACAACAATAGACTCATCTAACTCTTCCATATGTTAATGCAGGGGTCGGCAACCTTTCAGAAGTGGTGTGCCAAGTCTTCATTTATTCACTCTAATTTAAGGTTTCGCGTGCCAGTAATACATTTCAACATTTTTAGAAGGTCTCTTTCTATAAGTCTTTAATATATAATTATAACTATTGTTGTATGTAAAATAAATAAGGTTTTTAAAATGTTTAAGAAGCTTCACTTAAAATTATATTAAAATGGAAAGCCCCCCAGACCGGTGGCCAGGACCCAGGTAGTGTGAGTGCCACTGAAAATCAGCTCGCGTGCTGCCTTTGGCACCCGTGCCATAGGTTGCCTACCCCTGTGTTAATGTTTCCTTTACTCAATATTGCCTTCTGCCACTTAGTGGCCAGCACTTATGCATTTCGTTTTCTGTTGTGCCTTATGACCAGCCATTCTAACGTCAGTACTTTAAAGTGAAGGATCGAAAGCCAGAAGCCATGTCACGTGCTGGTAAGAATGTCCTCTGGCTCTGGCCGTTAAAAATCAGATGAGATGCGAGACACTGTCAGCCAAGAGTCTTATCCTAATCTTTCCAAGGTGATCCCTAATGCTTACAAATCTGTAGTGAACCATGTGCAGGAAACTATCGTGCAGAATCCACCACCTACTCAAATAGCTATTTAGTGTAGGAAAGACAATTACAGTGTTTCTGAAAATAGCTGATCGCTTTTCTTAATAGTGTGAGATGCTCAGCCTAAAGTGCTCATGCAGTCATTATGAGCATCCTCCAGGTATTAGTGTTAGATTTTACATTGGCTTCCAAACTGTAAATTACCAGTAGGAGTTCAAACAATTCAGCATAACTGACAGCCTCTGCTCTGGAGAATCCTTGGAATAGAAATGACACTTTAGGTGTGATAGGCCTCGACATGCTCTGTGTGGAACTTGGTGTGTAGCTGTTGCCTACACTGAGCCTGAGTAAATCAAAAGCTGTTCTTTCCTCCACGGTCTTACTATGGAACATTGAATTGGTGAGCTCCGAACACACACTTCCATGAGGAGCACAGCACTATAAAAAAGTATTATCAGAAAGACCATTTTGGAAATGCTCTGCACTCAGGGAAAGCAATGGGGGGAGGGCGGGGAATGACTGAATACTGCGAAATCTGGGCCTGTCTTCTGTGGGACTACTCAGATGACTAAAACAGCAATCTAGGGCCCTATACTAGCGAAATAGCACAGGTGCTTTCTTAGAGGTTAGCAGTGTAAGAGAATGTCTAGAGTTAAATGGCAAATACAAACATTGCATATACCTGGGCTGAATCAGAAAGGAAATTGCTGGTAGGCTGGCTAATTAAAGGCAGGCACATGCCTCTGCTGAAGGTTAGATTTGTTTTCTCATTATCCTCGCAGACAGGTAACATAAGTCAAAGAGTAATAGACAGGACATGTAACTTTGAGTCTTTGATCACCATGCATCAACACAAGTGGCACATGACACAGTGTAACTGCAACGGGATGGGCAGGGCTCTTTCCACTTTTACTATACCGGTGGCATGTCACAAGGAGCCCTGATCATGATAAGTTTTAACTGACACTCAATCTCTCTCTCTCTCATTCTGTTCTGTCCATAGATTTGTAATCAGGCAAGTGAAATAATGTAGGGTCTAATACACATCAAATTAAATTATGACTACAAAAGCGTGTCTCATGGGAAATTTTCAGCAGGGTGAGCAGGGAGTGAAGCACACCTTTCTATTGCCATTAACGAGAGTTCTGCTTCTTAGTCCTCTGCCGCAAAGTGAAAATGCACCCCTCTGCCAGCATCTTCAAATTCTAATCCTACCTTCTATGGGTTTAGAACATGCTCACTAGGTTCTGTGGGGATGCTGATTCTTTCAATCTTTAGCACCCCGCTGGGGGAGGCAGGGACTCAGGAAGATGTGAGGCCAAAGTTACGCAGTGAGAGAAAGCACAATGCAATAGCTTTAGGGATGACGCTGCTTTCCTTATTCTATCAATGTCCCTTGTCCAGTGCTAGAAGAAACCAGCTCATTCTGTGATTCTTGTTGACTATGATGACATGAGGGGGACAGCTCAGAATAAAGGGCAATATAGAGTCTACTGTGCTTGATGGGGCTTAGATTGCCACCCTGACCTCCCAGGTGTGAAAAGAGATATCACCCAGCACTCCTCTATGTAATGCAGGCTGCGCCCCCGCTGCCCCAGCTCCCACTCTGCAAACTGCTGAAGAAGGAAGGGGAGACCATGTTCCAGCTTGCCTCTGCTCCTTTTGGGGTACCATGTGCCATCAACAGTCTGAAGTCCCCAAACTACCAAAGCTCAGGGACTTCTGCAATTCTAACTAGCCCTTACACAGGCAGTGCAAGAGAGAAGGAAGTCTTCTTACGCTCCCCCCACTGCCTCTACTGTGCTCTTGTATAAGGACCAGGCACAGCATGAAAGCAAGTTACTTTGCCACCCATGTTTCTTGGTGAGTGGTTTTGGGCCATAGCAAGGGAGCATTGGCTTGTACTTGTACCCTTGTTACACTGTAGAAGAAAAACCGCTCTCAGAAATGCAGTTTTATTTTACAAATACCACAACCACAAATACATCAGTGCATAGATAGCTGGATGTTGTTTTTGCCCATTAAACTCACCTTTCCTCTCTTTGATTTTAACACAATAAAAAGAGTGCAAATTAAAGAGTTGACAGGTCCTTTCTGAACTCACAAGAGAATAGAAGCAGCAAGTGACTTTTTAATACTTGGTTTAACCACAGCAAATCTGAAAATGGTGCTATATCTTTGAGAGATGCTTCTTCCCAAGACAGTTTCCAACTACTCTGTGATTTATTGGGTCTATCTCCACTTATCTACTCTTTTATTACTTATTTACCACAAGAGCTCCAAAGTGTTGTTCTACCCTATATGATGACTTCCCAGAGAACTTAGTAACAATAAAACCAACAGGGTGCTGTAGGAATTTTATTGAGTGCTGTAGCAATTTACTCTAAAAAAGTGTAGAATTTAATACTTATATATATATATATATATATATATATATATATATATATATATATATATATATTTAAAAGCCATAGACCAGAATTCTATAGCTAGGATATAATTCATTATTAAATTTTATAGGTTTGTCCAAAGATTATAAAAAATGTAGCATTTGATTCTATGGAATTTTCCCACAAGGGATTAGATTTTTTAGAAAATAAATCTTTTTAAGGTAGTTGAAAATCAAAAAGGATGTACACACATACACAAAATCTGGTTGTGGAACAAAATATTTCTGATGCATGCTGACAAGAGTGAAATGACAGCTTGTCCGAGCATATCTTGTTGCATGCAGCCTCGTCTACACTAGAAAATTAGGTTGGCATAAATACGTCGCTCAGGGGTGTGAAAAATCTACCCCCTTGAGCGGCATTGTTAAGCTGACCTAAATCCCCATGTAGACAGTGCTAGGTCAGTGGAAAAATTCTTGTGTCGACCTAACTACCACTGTGATCGTACGCTCCGTATTCTTTATGGAAATGTGGTTATGATATGAATATGGTATAACTAAGATATATTTTATGCAAAATGGGTCTTGTAAGATATAATTGGAAAGGTTATAATTTACTGAATGTGTTTATCCAATTTGTATGCCTGTATCATTTTTGTATCTGAAGCTGGGAATATTGACCATGTCTCTGTATTTCAAATGTGCTACGTTGGATGAAGCCAAACAATGTTAGTGGCTTATTGAAGAAATGCACACAAGCTTAAGGATTACCCCAGGAACTGTCGCATGCAGTAAAAACCTCTCAGAGACAGCTCTACACAATGGGAACTGTTTGACTCAGGTCACAGCAAAAAAGCTTTCCAGCAAGCTGGGGGAAGATATAAGAGGAACAATGACAACTTGAAGCGTCCTCACTCTCCCTACAACAACACACCTGAAAACACCTGAGGAACAAAGACTGAACTGTGAGAAGTGATGGTCCCAGGCTAAGATCTTTAGCCTGTCTAAGAAAACCTGGGAAAGCCAAGGCAACTTGTGCCTTAAGAATCTGCCAGCCTGTTTTTCACTCAGGGTGAGAATCTGTTAATTTGTACCTTACCTATGTAGTGTGTTAAGATCAGTCTGCAGCTTTGATTTATATACTAAGGTAATCTGCTTTGTTCTGTTTGCTCTCTCTTTAACCACTTAAAATTCACCGTTTGTAGTTAAACTTATTTCTTGTTTATAATAAAACCCAGTTTCTGTCATTTCTAACTCAGGGGGCAAGAAGTCGTGCACATCTCTCTTCACATTGAGGAAGAAGGTAGATTTTTATGAGCTTGCACTGTGTAGATTTTTCTATACAGTGCAAGACAGTATTATTTTGGGTTTATCTCCCAAAAGGGGCATGCACGTGAGTACCCGGGGAGTCCTCTCACACAGAGCTGACTTCAGTCTGTGACTGCAGAGGGGTGTGGCCCTACCTGTGTGTGTGTGTGTGCTGCAAGAGACTGGAGAGCCTAATTCAGCAAAGCAGGTAGAGGGAACCCAGGCTGGTTGAGCAAGAGAGGCTCAGTGAAATCCCAATATATCAGGTGGCACGCCAGAATGGGGATATAACCCATCGCAACTGCCCCTCTGGGAGGTGGATTACCTACATCGAGGGGAGAGCCCCCGCCCCGCACCTGCCAGGTAGTGTCTACGATGGAGTGCTACAGCAGGGCAGCTGTGCTACTGTAGTGTTTAAAGTGTAGACACGCCTATCTTTCAGGAATCCTGACCAACATGTGGCATTTCATACTTGATGACTTTAAAGAACTAGGCTCAAGCCTGAATTTTAACTGTGGAAATTGGATCTCGGCTTGAGTCTGGATTCTGAAGTTTCACATACAAAGCTTAAGGTGGTCAGAGCTCTAGCTTCCTTCAATGAAAGTAAGCAAGTGAGCGCAGTGCATTGTAGATTTCACTCGTGCATTACCACAAAGAACATTTCACATCAGAAACAGCAAGAAACCAAAACGCTGGCAAAATGAAATCTCCTTACACACAGTGTTTAGCTGGAAAACACAGGCACTAAAGAGAATGTCAACTCCAGCAGCCTGAACCTTGTTTGTCACTAGATTAACTACAGAGCTGACAAGGACAATGACTCAACCATTCATGTCCATTAGGCTCACTGTGAAAGTTCCATTCGCTTACCAGCTGGCCTGGCAGACTGCTATCTAAAGATGTGAACAAGTGCAATGTTTAGAGGCAGACTGGCCCCATTGCAATTTGAAACCAAAGCTACAATTAATTATGTATGGAATGTGGCCAGGCACTCCTGGCATTGTAATCAAATGAGACCACACAGAGAAAAAAAACCCACTTCATAATGCATCATACACTATAAAGAGAGTTTTAGAGTTCCCATAATAGCAGGAAATTAAAAAGAAAACTGATCAGTGTATCATTATTCCTAAGAATAGGTTAAACAAAAACTTTATATGTATAGTTGTGCTGATCACATCTCCTCTGGTATGACAGGAAAGTGTTCTGGATTGTGCACCCTCTTTTCATTTGGCTGTTTGCAAATTGTGGGTCTGCAAGTTCCTGCCAAACCTCAACTCCAGCTGACTTTAAGTCATATTTTCACCCCATATTGTCAGAGTTTGCAAGAACTCAGGACTTTATTGGAATGTGGGTTCTTCCTCAAAACATACTGCCCTGCTGTGATGCTTGGAGACCGTGCACACCCACTTCTTTTGCTTACGAAATGATACCCTGATTACACAAACTGTAATGGACATTGCTTGAGTCATCCATTCCGCAGGTGCAGGCTGCTGATGGAGCATACATTTGGGAGGCTAGAGGCAAGCTGGAGGGTGCAGGCTGAAATGCAATGATGGTGGGATCAGTTATATGGGTTTCATGTTATCTGATATGGGCTATGCAGGTGGCCAGCAGGGACGGCTGGCATCATTAACACCTCTTGTTTGTTAAAATCTTGACAAAGGAAATGCCCTCAAACCTACAAATAGTACAGCCAGCCAGTGTACATAACCGCACCTTTCAGTCACTGTTATTCAAAAGTGCCATTCAGTAGCACCTAGAGCTCCTATCAAATCAGGACCATCATGTTAGCTGTTGTAGGTACACATAGGAAGAGACAGTTCCCCAAGAGTTTACAATCTAAACAAATAAGACCAAGGATGGGAGAAGACATGTTATCCCCATTTTACAGATGGGCCACCTTCCTCTTCTTAGCATATGCGCAATGTGCCTCAGGTGGCACGTGACCAGGATTCATCACCGAATTTGGTCCGCTGGTTAGATCATTAGCTACCCCAGCCCAGGCCGGGCACGGACAGGGAGTGTGACATGAACACTGATCCATGCCCCCCATGGGCCACAGTGATGAAGTCCTCATAGGGGATCACTGACAGAGCTAGGAATTGAATCCACCTAGCAAGATGCAGTGCCTTAACCCTAAGCCTATTCTTCCTTGTCTTCTTTTCCTTATTCCCTCCGGGCCCTCCGCCTCCTCCCCATACCTCTCCCCCGAGGCGCTGCCACGGCGCTCCCGGTCCCCGCCACTTGCCGCACAGCTGACGGGTGGTAGGCCTGCCTATGAACTAAAAAAAGTTTAAAAAGCGGCTTCATGGACGCGCCTCTGGAAGCGGAACCCGGAAGCCGAGGTGAGCTGGGCGCGAGGGGGGGCTGGCAGGGAGCTACCGGTGGGTGCTCAGCACCCACCAATTTTTCCCCATGGGTGCTCCAGCCCCAGAGCACCCACGGAGTCGGCGCCTATGCCCTCCATCTGTTTGTTACT
This sequence comes from Chelydra serpentina, assembly GCA_037349315.1. Classification (NCBI taxonomy): domain Eukaryota; kingdom Metazoa; phylum Chordata; order Testudines; family Chelydridae; genus Chelydra; species Chelydra serpentina. Next base: position 29,355,677 of record JBAIAC010000048.1, read on the forward strand.
CCAACTTGCTGAGTCTTGTCCTTATTTATCTGGTAAACTCTGCGAGGCACAGATTCCCACCTATAATGTATTCGTTCAGTGCTGATCTGATTGGAGCCTGCTGACACTGTTGCAATATAAATTAATAATAAGATGTCTATCGCTTTCCCAGATCTGTGAAAGCAAGGGTGCGGTGTTTTACTAGCTTTGGATGGAAGTGACTTCACGGTGGTAGGACCAGAAGCAGCCAAAGCAGGGACTGCTGTACTGGATTAGGGTGGGGAATTAAAATGGGGCCCCATCCCCCCGCTGATCTGCCCCCCACTCGATGGAAGCACTTGAGCCCAGATGATTCCACCCTTCCTCCCACCACGTGGCCCTGGGGGAAATTTTCAGAGAGGAGCCAGCCAGAGACTACAGCCGCTAGGAGCAGAAGCAGCCAAAGCAGGGACCTTTGGCCGTTCAGAGAATTTTCCCAGTTCTGACTGGACTTTCTCTGCCCTGTGCTGACTGGCTACTTGCTCCAACCTTCCCACTCCCCCAGTCTCTTCTCCTCAGCTTTGTTCTACACCTGTGTCTCATACCCTCTTCTCCGAGTCCTGTCCCTGTCATCTCCCTTCCCTTCATTTTTTTTTCCATTTAGCTGATCCCCTCCTAACTAAGCTCACCCAACTAACATGACGTGCTGCCATCAAATTGTTCACTCTGCTTGTGTCTTTCACTCCTTCCCACATCTCGGGTCTGTCTTGTCTATGTAGATTGTAAGCTTCCCCGGACAGGGACCATCTTATTCTGTGTTTGTACAGTCCCTAGCACACGGGAGCCCCAAATCTTGATTGGCCCTTAGGCACTACTGTAATAAACATGATTAGTATTGATAAACAACAACATGCCTTGCTGCTGATTATACACAGCCAGCGTAGGAACTCTTGGTGCAGAATAGTACAGCTGCTGCCAGTATCAGCAGTGGTAATTCACTTAAGGTAGGTGTACATCATGAGCCAAGGATGTGATACTTCTGGTCATGTATACATACTCGTGCTCAGGGCCGTCCCTAGATATTTTGGTGCCCTAAGCAGCACCCCCGTGGGGGAGGAGGGATGTGGCCCTAGGTCTCCACAGGGGGAAGGACAGGATCAGGCTTGGGGGGCAGGGGAGAAATCACCCCCCAGCATGAGCCAGCAGAGCGGAGCAGGTTGGGGCCGGGTCGCTCCACTTCCTGCTGCCCAGTGAGTGCAGGGCAGGCCTGACCCTGTACTCACGGGGCGGCGGGAAGTGGAGTGACCCAGCCCCAAACCACTTTGCTCGGCTTCCCTGGCTCCCAGCCTTGCAGTGCAGGGGGGAACCAGCCCCCAGCACTCAACAGGGGTGTGGCTGGGGCCAGGTCGCTCCACTTCCCGCTGCCCCCTGAGTGCAGGGCACGCCCGACCCCTACTGCAGTCTCCCGGGATGTTGCTCAGGGGAAGGGGTGGAGCGAGGAAAGGACTGGGGCGGAGCAGGAGCGGAGACCATAGGGAAAAGGCAGAGCAGGGGCAGCTTTCCTGGGTGGCTCAGCCAGTCGGGAGATCAGGCTGGCCGCTGGAGCAGCACGCAGCTGCGTAGGGCACCAGGAAATTTGGGGCAATTTGGTGCCCCAAATTTCCTGGTGCCCTATGCAGCTGCATACTTTGTGTATGGGTAAGGATGGCCCTGCTCATGCTAGCTCTCAGTGTAGCCATGGTAGCACTGGGAGCAGCAGCAGAGGCATGGCTGAGGCATGCCTTGTACAAACCCGCTGTATGCATTTGGCATGGCTCAGCCATGACTCTGTTGCCGCTATCCACGCTATTTATACACTGCTATTTATACTAGCACGAGTACACGTACACAAGCAGTGGAAATCACAGCCCTAGCTCACAGTGTAGACATAGACTTGAAGTTACCTTATGTATGTACTTTGCAAATGAAGGAGCATGAGATTGTTCCTTATTGAAGTCAAAATATACGTTGAGAGTTCATGGAAAATAACATCCACCACTACCACCACACCATGTAGGCACCAAAACGGAAGTGGAAAGAGAAGATGGGGCCTGGTTCCATCCTTAGCATTTCCCTGCACAGCATTTAAAAACAATCTGCTTCCACCTGAATTTATGAAGACAGGCATCACTGCAATGAACAGAACATTGGATTCAAGTGTAATACGCAGTGAAATGGAGAACTGGCTGCTGGTTTTAGAATAGTGAAACATGCTGTGAGAAGTGTTAGGCTTCCATTTGGTGCTTTGTTAATAAATTGGTTTGTTTGCGTATCACTGGCAGTATAACTGCTCCCAGTGTCTTGACAAAGAGTTACATGCTGAAAAGTCAATTTAACAAACAGGCAGCACAACTGTACTAACCAGGTATGGCAGAAACCAAAATCACTAAAGAAAAGTTTAACAGAATCTATTGGCAATTACTATAAAGGAGTGGAAACGGTACATTTTTCTTTATGTTCTCCCAGTTTTGGCTGTAATCAGAAGGGAACAAAAGAAAACAAGGCAATCTATTAAGAACAGGCTAGAAAAACACCCATCAGGAATAGTCTAGCTATACTTAATCCTGCCTAAATGCCATGGGATAGACTAGATGACCTCTTGAGGTCCCTTCCAGTCCTACATTTCTATAAATCTGTGTAACGTCCTGTGATGTGCTACTGTACTGAGGTGCCAATGCCCACTGCACCTGTGGAGGCCACACAAAGACACTCAACACCTCGACCATATTTACACACAGTCTCTCATGGTCTCCGCAGGGAACTCTGAGGCCTGATATCCCTGTCATAGTGAATGTAGTCCCTCACGCCTTCAAGATCTTCATCTGTCTTGGAGCCAACATCCCATTAGTATCTTTATCTTTTTCCTCCTCAAACTTCTGTCTCCTTGGGTTCCTCTCATCTGCTTGGTCACTCTCCTTTCTCAGTTCTGTTTGCAATGTCAGACCAATAGTATCCCTGGTCTTCTGTTCTTTGCCTTTGAGAACCCTCATTGGCAAGTAGTCTGGACCCTCTATTATGAACAAGCATCAACAATTTTGACCCATCATAGACCACCGTTTCTGTCTTCTCTCGTAGTACTGGTGAGATCTATGGGGGGAACTGTAAGCAAAGGGTTAACAGGAATATTAATGCATATTACATAGCTTTCAGCTAGCTGACTTCTTACTATGAAATATTACTGTGCTTCAAAGGAGCCTTAATTTGCACATTCCTCAGATGGGGGATGCTCAGCATGGTCCTAGTTTCAAAATGACACCAAAACACTGGCCCTTAAAAATACTACCTAGCTCTTATAGAGTAATTGTCATGAGTAGCTCTCAAAGTGCTTTACAAAGGAGGTCAGGATCACTATCCCATTTTATAGATGGGGAAACTAAGTCACGGAGCTCTGAAGTGACTTGCACAAAGTCACCTAGCAGGCCAGTGGCAAGATCCAGGAATAGAGCAAAGTCTCCTGGGTCCCAGTCCAGACCTGCACCCAGTAGGCCACACTGCTTTCCCCACCCTATTAGGTTCATGGACTGATGTAGAGTTGCTTGCAGTGTGGTTGTAGCTGTGTCGGTCCCAGGATATCAGAGAGACAAGGTGGGTGTGGTAATACCGTTCATTGGATCAACTTCTGTTGGTGAGAGAGAGAAGCGTACACGGAGCTCTGCCTCAGGTCAGTCCAAATAGTCTGACTTAAGCTCGACCGCAAGATGCAGAAAAGTACTTAATGAAAGTTTCTGGATAATATCCCTTTGCTAAGGGTCTCTGGGGGGGGAAAGGAATACTGTTAGATTGAGTGGGGAGCCATGCTGATAAATTCACTCTTGAGTTATCCTCTGACAGGTTAAAACAGGACACCGTTCTATTTTGTAGAGGAGTCATGAGGTTCAATGGAGCCATGGGAAAAGGAGCCTTTTGAGAAAGCCTCCTTAAGTGTTGCAGAGTGGCAGGGTGTTGAAAGGCCTGGTACTATTAAGCAAGTGTAAGCACAGTGGTGCCTTTTTTATTTATATGGCCCCCCCCATAACTGGGGATGGTGGCTAGCCAAGCACCTCACACTCGGATCTATTTCTCTGCAAGACAACCCTAGGAGGTATGAAAGGGCCGTTATCCCCACTTACAGGTCAGAAATGGAGGCACAGAAAGGCTAAGGGGCATACTTCCAAAGTATTTAGACACCTAAAGGTGCAGCTGTCCCACTAAGGGCCTGGCTGCAAGGCACTGCAAAGCATGCCAGTAGGGTGTGATTAGTAAAGTGTTCTAAGGTTTGGCGCATTAATTGTCTGGTGTAGACCCTGCTGGCACACTCTAAAAAGGTCCCTAGTTCACAGTAACTTGCCTGGTCTATATGGGTAATTAGAACTTTTTACAAATCACATCCCTGGGGCGCATTTTGCTGGTAGCCAGTAGACAAACCCAAAGTGTCTATCTGCAGTTTAAAGGTCCAAAATACCTTGGAAGTCTGGCAGTTCGGTGTCTTGCCTACAGTCACTCAGGAAGTCTATGGTGTAGCAGAGAACTGAATCAGAGTCTCTTAAGTCCTAAACGTGCATCCTAACCACCAAACTAGCCTTTCTGTCCGTGTATGCTTGTGTAACTTTGTGAGCAGCTTCACATTTGGACAGGTGAGGCATTAAATGCAGGTGGAGGGCTGCAATGGTGCTTGGCAGTGCAGAAGTACTCTAGAGAAGATTGAAGACACTGAATGATTTACTGGTACAATTTTTTTTTTTTAAAGGAAAACAGCAGTAACAAAGCTAATCTCTTTGCTGCATACAGCCTGAGTAACTAATACTCAGAATCACAAAAGAAACAGATCAAACAGTTCGGAATTTAAATTTTCTACCAGCAGAAGCAGAATCAACCTTTTGCAATATATATGTGATGCTTTCCTACATGCTTAAGTAAGACAAGCTGCTGATGTTACACAAAAAAAAACCCATGAGAAATACTTTGAGACCAGGTGACACTAAAAGCAGACACCACAAAAGCATGAATAGACGGGGTGGGGTTTATTTTCCTCCACCTGAATGATGCTCTGGATTTAGAAAGAAAAACTTGGTTTGGGATTTAGATTCTAATTAAACCATGACAAAATACTGATGCTGCAACAATGTTTCTCTTCATTAAAGGCCAGAACAACCTGCTGTTAGTTGAACCACGCTAACCTGACTCTTTCTTTGAGTGGAAAAGCTAGGAAACCTGCAAACTGGTGAACACATTTTAAACCTCGGAATTGTCCTTCTTTGACCATCTAAATTCATCACATGCAAAAACAACATGAAAAAAGGAAGTGAGAGAGCAGGTGGCAGGTGCTTTTCTAAGCAGGCTTGGTGCTGAAAGAGAGGAGGAAAGCAGACAATAGACATGACAAAGTGGTTTACTTGCAAATTAAATATTAGAAATAAACCAGAACCAAAACTCTGGATCCCAACATGCAGGTTTTGGAGAAGTTCAGAATCTCAAACCCGATGCAAACTTTACATTGTATCTTGATTTCTAGAATGCAAAGCTAATCCTGGGGTCCAAACATGCTTAAGTTTTGGTGTTGGACTCAAAGCTGAATCCAAACTTTGCAGTTCAGGCCCAGCTGGGCCCATGGCAGTAATTAGATCACAGTGTCTTTGCTTGTAACTTAAAGATTTGTTTTACTGCTTGTGCTATTAAACGTCTGTGTAATTTATGGTTATTTGTAATTTTCATTAGTTGTTAATGAACACAAAATAAATCTGCTCTGTCTGTAAAGATTCGGGGGGGAAAGACAGCCTGTTCCAATTGGAAAGGGCATTTTGTCATTGCTACTGCTGAAAGTTATGCTTCCTGGAGTTTTACTAGGAAGGAGAGACTTTCCTTGAAACCAAATACGGTAATACCAATCTGTTCAGAGTTTACAGCAACTGCTCTATTTTGTATACAACTTGTTTTTCCTGTTTCCCTGAAAGTTGCTTCATTGGTACATAAAGTAATGTGCCTAAATACTTCAAGATAAACTCCCCACAACAATCTTCAGACAAGACTGCCCTCCCTGCAAGTGAATGGCCTCCCCATCTGTACGGTATTTTAATGTTGACTTTTGGTATTTACCAGCACAGAGCAGCTAATACCAACACCGAACAATGTGTTTATAATAGAGAAAGGAGAAGAAAAGAAGTGCTAATGAGAATTTAGCTCATTGTCATCTCAGTTTTTCATGTATTCAGTTATTTGTCATTTACTTATATCTTCTGACTGACAACATTCATGCCAGCTGCTAGCTGAATGGAAACTTTCCAGCTACACTTAAATAGACTGTTTGTCTTCATTAGATCTTTGTACGAATTCATTCTGGGAAGACTTACAGACTGTGATTAGCCAGGCCCCGTCTTTCAGCTCTACTATCACAGACCCAAAAGGCTTAGATATTTGCTCTAAAAGACTTTCCCCATGTTTGTTCATTTAAAATAAAAGAAACCTTTTTTTATCTGCCTCTGGGTTTTATACTGCTATTCATTCTTGTAGTATCCAAGCACTTTTTCACCTAATATGGGGCAGTGGGGGGGGGAGAAATAACACATTTTTTGGTAATATTTTCTCTATTTTTTTCATTGTATTTTTTAGACAATACAAAGATTATTTAATAACTAATTTATGCCATATTATCTGAGACAGCACCGAGGCAAGAAAGTGAGACCTCCCCTCTCAAAGTGAGTTTTTATACCTGCACAGCAATAGAAGTGGCACCAAAGGAACAGTAAAATAAATTTTTTTCAGTATTACATCATACATGAAATTACTAAAAGGTAGGTGCAAAGCTGGTCAAAAGACCATACTCAAAGAGTAGTTGTCAATAATTTGCTGTCAGATTTGGGGGATGTATCTAGCATGAGCCCACCCAGGTTTGTCCTGGGTCTGATACTATTTAATATTTTCATTAATGACTTGGATAGCATTGGAGTGGAGAATATGCTTAGAAAATTTGTGGCTGATATCAAAATGGGAGATGTTGCTAGCACTTTGGAGGACAGGATCAGAATTCAAAACGATTGACAATCTGGTCTGAAATCCACAAGATGAAATTCAGTGGACAACAGCAAAGTACTACGCTTGGGAAGAAAAAAAAATCAAATGCGCAACTACACAATGGCAATAACTAGCTAGTTGGTAATACTGTTGAAAAGAATCTGGGGGTTATAGTGGATCTCAAATGAGTCAACAATATGATGCAGTTGTGACAAAGGCTAATATTTTGGGACATATTAACAGGACTGTTGTATCTAAGACATGGGAGGTAATTATCTCACTCTACTCAGCACTGGTTAGGCCTCAGCTGAAGTACTGTGTCTGGTTCTGGGCACCACACTTTAGGAACAATGTGGACAAATTCGAGAGAGAGTCCAGAGACAGCAACAAAAATGACAAAAGGTTTAGAAACCTGACCGATAAGGAAAGGTTAAAAAAAAAAAATCTTTAACATGTTTAGTCTTGAGAAAAGAAGACTGAGGGGGGACCTGATAACAGTCTTCAAATATGTTTATAAAGAAGACTGATCAATTGTACTCAGTGTCCACTGAAAGTAGGACAAAAAGTAATTGACTTAATCTGCAGCAAGGGAGATTTAAGATTAGATATCAGGAAAAGCTTTCCAACTATAGGGGAAGTTAAACTCTGGAATAGGCTTCTAAGGGAGGTTGTGGAATCCCCCCTTATGTTTAGGCCTGTTTTGGGGAAGAGATGGAAGGCTGAACTGGAACTCTGGATCCCAAACACCCCAAACACCCCAAATCCACTTCTCTGAGAAGCAGTAACTAGGTCAACAGAAGAATTCTGCAGTTGACCTTGCGGTTTCTACATCAGGGCTTAGGTCAGCTTAACTATGTCTCTCAGTGTTCTGAGAGACATAGTTTGACCTAGCTATATTACACAGTTTAGCTAAATGTAGGTGTAGATCATGCCTTAGTGTAGGAATACCACCTTCCCAAACCACGTTAGTTACGTCAACAGAAACACTCCTCCATCAACATAGCTGTGTCTATGTTGGCATAGCTATATTGGTCAGGGGTATGGATTTTTTACACCCCTGAATGTCATATCACCATAGGTATGTCTTTCAAGTGTAGACCAAGCTGAAATGTTGTCAACTCATGATTTTATTTCAAGTGCCATGATATTGGTGTTTTTCTTAAAGCCCCAGCTCCAGGGGTGACATGATTGTGTACAAATCTCAGCTTTTGTTTAAAAAAAAAGTTTCTAAGCTCTCACCATTGCTCAAAAGCAAAGAATCCAACATTTATTATTTTTAGAATCTCATTACTTTTAAGCCACTCCTGATTTTGAAGGCATTTGTTCATGATTATTGAATGGTTGGGGTTGGTAGTACTTCGGACTCCCGTTACCTACTGCTCCTTTGGTGCAGGGAGATCAAGCCAACACAGGAGAGGATTTGTAGTCCATGTCCCAGAAGGCAACAACAGCAAATGGGTTCTTTGAGGAAAAGAAGAAAGCAAAAATAATGTCATTCTCAAAAGATCTCCACCATTTTAGAGAAAGAGAAGGCTGGATCTGAATTCCTATCTAGATCACTGTCGTAGCTGGATTTTATGTCTATATTCCAGGAAGAAATTTGAGTGTGTGTGTGTTTTTTTCCTTTTGGGAAATCTACACTGAGATTTTTCCCAATTTACAGTGTCCTCTGCCGATGCCGGAAGTAACGTCTCACAAGTCCATCCCATCCAAAACTAGATATGGCCCCGCTCAGTGAGGTCCCAGGCCACGTGCTTCCAAAGTTAGATTAAAAGGTTTTATATGTTACCTCTGTAAATTGTGAAAGATCTCGGTGTAGATTTTCCAGAAGAGAAAAAAAAAATACACTCAGATTTCTTCCTGAAGAAGTAAAAAGTCTTTTCTAGGGGTTTTAGGAGTGGCATTTCTTGACATTAAGGGTGGTATAACTCTTTGCTCTAAATGAAGCTGAATTAATCAGTTTAACAATAAAATCTTTTGACAAGTGAAAGACTCAGAGCAAGTTTAAACAGGAATCTTTGAGTACGCCTTTCTATATATAACAGTATCTGTATCCAAAAAGCTATGCATGGTTACTTCCAATGCCAAGTATAATTACTGATTAGCATTTTCTTTAAATTCAGCAAAATAATTTGAATCATTTTTCTACATTTTATTTATTGCACATCAAATATATTGTTGCCTTGCAAAAGGCCAATTGTAACTTCCTGTCAGTAAGGGAGGTAAGCTGCATAGGCATTGAATGGACTGGAGACTTTTAGAAAGCAATAGTTGTGACCGGTTAATATATTTGAAGATTAAAACTAGTTTTTTGTATAATGTAGGACTGGTGAAACGTGCTGGATTCAGAACCATGCAGAATAACCACAGGACAAGTACGGGCACTATGGGCGGTGGCAACCATTGAAACAACAAGGCTTGTGGTGAATTCTCATCCGTGGAAATTTTTAAATCAACATTGGATTTCATTTCTAAAAAAGATATGCTCTAATTCACAACAAGAATTAATTCAGGGAAATCCTATGGAGTTATAAAGAGACCAGATTAGATAATCACCACGGTCCTTTCTGGTTTTGTAATCTGTGAATCTATGAATGTGAGTTTCTCCACATTACTCTCCAGCTACAGCCCAGTTCTACCCCCATTAGGTCCAGGCATCAGGACAAGTCATTACTGGATAGTTCCCTGTAGCCTCACTCTTCTTCTGCACCAGAAACCATTCATTTCTGCAGCAATCAGGCTTTCATTAGAAGACAAACAAGCCATGAACCACCCACCCATCTAGCCCTAATCATTGTGAATGTTGCCTCCTAAATGTATACCCATATCTTGCTCGCTTACCAAGCCTGCAGATAGGCACAATAATTCTGAGAGGGAGAGGTGAATGTCCTCCATTAATGTGAATGGGGAGTTCATTCTGCAGCCCAAGGCTGACAATTCAAAATGATAACATGGTGGCAGATTGCTCACGGAAGTGGAGGGGACAGTCAGGTATTAGTGCCGTCATTCCCAGTAGGAAAGCCTGACACTCCATCCAGGTGGTCTTTTCATGAACAAGTCTTCAGATGGTGAGAAAGAGGGTTATTGGCAGGACTGGGAAGATAGCCACTAAAGAGAACGATGCAATGGAAAACTTCATGAGTGACACTCACTTTTTTCTGTCCTCTGCAGGTTTCCCCACCTCCACATAGTATGGTTTTCTAAGTTTTTATACCATAATGCCTCTTTCCCCACCCCCACCCCACTTCCCATGTCATCCATCCCGAGGGATGAGAGGGTAATTCAGGTTTCATAGCCATACCCTACACACATTCTGCTCAGACAACTTCTATGGAAGGCAATGGAAGTGCCACACTCTCATTTCATATAGGATCAAGCCTTCCATTTAGTTCCTTAGGCCAAATAAAATAAATAAATAAAAAAAATGGAGATATGCCAATCTCCTAGAACTGGAAGGACCTTGAAAGGTCATCAAGTCGAGTCCCCTGCTTTCACTAGCAGGACCAAGTACTGTGCCCTGACAGATTTTTGCCCCAGATCCCTAAATGGCCCACTCAAGGATTGAACTCACAATCCTGGGTTTAGCAGGCCAACGCTCAAACCACTGAGCTATCCCTCCCCCAAATGCAAATGGCTACAAATGCAATTAAAAAAAATAAACATCTTTCACATGGCAACAACTATTAGCATTTATCTCCAAAGAAGGAGGGACAAGATTGCAGGTTTTTAACTGACTTCATTAAAGTTATGAAGAAAAAAATCTTAGAACGAAGAGGAAAAAAAATAAGAGAACATATGGGACCTCATCTTTTTCTCCCTTTGCCCCCACATATTGGTATTATGTTACAAGTTGCTATTATATTGTAATTAGAAAGATATCAATGAAATAGAAAAATGCTTATTCCTTTCAATTCCTTCAACATCCCCATAAAAGAAAGCAGGATAGGACAGACACTAATAGAGCACATTTCCATTTTTTTCACTGAGGTTAATGGATGCTAGATTAACTGTAATAGGTCTGTATTGAAGATCAGAATGAAAGACATTTATTAGCTATTAATGAATGATTCCAGAGGGTAAAACCTTAGAGCATATTCTTTATCTCCTTGAATACAGCAGACCTTTTTTCATTTACCACAAGGACTAAATTTGCCAATTCTTTTTCTGGCTCCCAGAATGACTTCCAATACACCTGTCCTAGAGAGAGGTTATGGTGTTTCAAGTAGCTCCTGTTAGCAGTCCGGCCATCTCTTTGAAGACTAGGGTCCTTATTCTCCTCTCACTCATGCTGGCATAACCTGGGAGTAACTCAAAGGAGCTACACCAGCATAAAACTGCAAGAAGAATCAGGCCCTAGATTGAAAGGTGACATTCCTCCAGTGTTTTCTTTTCTTTGGGTATTTTCTATAAAGGTTCTGGTGGAAGCAGGCAGCTCTGGATCCTGCTGCAGATTGCTGAGGTTCCAAGATGCTATAGGAATAATTGAATTATTAATGATTATTTACAGAACAGGTGGGGTCAGCACACAGTAAAGTCTAGAAACAGGAAAAAAAATCAGTTCAAGATCAGATTTGTCCATAAGCCTGAGATTGCATTGATTTCTTCTGTCCTTATTCCTTCACTTTTTACAATGAAGTTAGGAAGCACATTGGCTATTACAAGATGCTCCTTTCTTGGATAACCCCACTTCCTGGATAGCCGGTAATGTAACTCCCTTATCCAGTTTGTCAGTAATGAGAATTATTGATTTCTATTTAGTCCACCCGCATGCTCTTTTTCATTCGGATATATTTTACACGAGGCTTGAGCCACAACATTCATTTCCAGGGCTGGGTCTGAACTTTCCTGAAGTTCAGCTGTGATCAGAACTGGTAGAGTTTTTTCAGGTCCATCATTAAAAGCAGATTATGCCGAGCCCCTGCACAATTCCACAAGGGAAACAAATTTATCATCTTATATGACAGGGATAAATCATGCAGGAAAATTGTGCATCAAAGTAATGAAATGGGCTACAAATGCAATAAAAAATAAAGGTATTCAAAATATTAACAAATGGAAAGGGGGAGTGCTGAATACATTCCTCACCTGGGGCCCCATTTGGTCATGGGCCAGCCCTGGTGGGAGACCACTGGTTCAAAATGCTCAGCATCACAAAACCTAAGTGCCTTGTGCTTATAATTCCCATTGCAATAGTGGGAGTGCTGCACACTACTTTGCTAGGGGCAGCAGGCAGGGGAAGTTGTAGATGCTTTTTGTGTGTGTGTGAGGGAGAGAGAGAGAGCAGAGTTTTGACTCCTAAAAGTGTGGGTCCTTGTCTAGTCCTACACTAGTACAGGTTATAAAAACAGTCATGAGACTACCAAGACGGAAAGCCTCCAGGAAGAGTAAGAGGGAAAAAAATAACACCCTTCTTTCTTTGGTCGTACATTACTTTGATTATCTGTGGCTAAATGAAGAGGTCTTAGAACATTCTGGTGTGTCATGTTAGGTTACCAGGAAAAAGAATAACTAATATTGAGACTATACTTGGCTGAATCAACTGAACCCCTATCAGGGTATAACCCCCCAAATCTGAACTCTGGGGTACAGATGTGGGGACCTGCGTGAAAGACCCCCTAAGCTTATCTTCTATCAGCTTAGGTTAAAACTTTTCCAAGGCACAGTTTTCTGCCTTGGACAGATATTGCTGCCACTACCAAGTGATTTTCACAAATATTCAGGGAAGGGTCACTTGGAATCCCTATCCCCCAAAAATATCCCCCCAAGCCTCTTCACCCCCTTTCCTGGGGAGGCTTGAGAATAAAATACCAACCAGTTGCCTTAGCAATGTGAGCACAGACCAACCCCCTGTCAAAGGCTTTGTAATCAAAGGATTCTTTTTTTTTTTTTTTAAAGGGTAAATTTTATTAAAAAAGAAAGAAACATCTGAAAACTCAGACTTTAGGGATTAAACACCAAAAGTAACTTTCATGGGGTTCAGCTTAAAGGTTACAAGAAAAACAAAAGCATCTGGGGTTAGCACAGAGGAATCCACAAACCAAAACAACCAAAAAGGTTCCTAATCACATCTCTCAACTTTTCCTGTGCTACTTACATATCTGGGGTTCCAAATGAGGAGTTTCTAGGTACGATGCTGATGATTTCCCATACCTGGCTTAAAGCTTACAGCTTGTTGCTGCCTTCCCCTCTCTCCAGTCCGAGAGACAAAAAAAAAATCCCACACCCAGCAGTTTTTCCAATTTGAAAGGGTACAGCCTCCCTATTGGTCAGGTGCCAACTCAGGTTAAGCTTCTCTTAACCCTTTACAGTTAAGGCAATTAGGGTACAGCTGCTAAGGAGGATTCTATAGCTACTGACTGGCTGGGTGTCCATAAAAGGGAGCTACGCTCCCTGCCCCACCATTTATCACAACCCTGTTGGCTTGAAATGAGAAAGAACTGGGAGAAACACCATCCCTTTGAAACAATGGAGCAATTAGTTACTAGAAGCATGGAGAAGATAAATTAGAAGGACTTTCCATTTGTTTAATGTTTACCATTCAAAGCCTGCTTAGAACACTAAATATTAGTCTCTTATAAAAGGAATTAAAAAAACCCACTTGGTTTCCTTTAACTAATTTATTTTATTTCTGTAGTTTCTAGATATCTTAACAAACATTGGGGTACCATTGTGGGAGGAACTGTACAAACACATAGCGAACAACAATACCTGTCCCAAACAGTTTACAAGCTAAAATACACAAGGTAGACAAAGGAAGTATTATCACCTCTACTTTACAAAGGGGAAACTGAGATCCAGAGAGATAAAATGATATTTCCAAAGTCCCACAGGAGATCTGTGGCAGTCAATAAAACACAGTCCAGTGCTTATTGCAAAAGAAAGCATCCTTCCTCTTAATTGGTACAGTTTAAAATTGACATTGCACTAGTATTCAAATTAGGGTACAAAAGGGGAGAGATGGGCCACTTCAACTTTCCCCTGATTTTGCAGTGCCTGCTTTTAGCGAAAAGCTCAGACAAACATGCATCTTGTTTCTCACTTTGATTATGCTCAGGTGAGATTCAGATAGATTTCCAGTAAATTAAAGTCCAGAGGCGAGAGCCTGGTACTAAAGGAGTGCCTATAAGACAAGTTAGTGCACAGCTAGCTGGGGTATAAATCTAGTGTTCTAGTGTGCTGTGCACTGTCTGTTTAGGACGTTTCTGTGCACTAAAAGTTCCACAGTGCGCTTTGACCTACTGTTGTTTCAATGGAACTTTTAGTGCGCAGCAGCAGGGTCTACACAGACAGTTAGCACACTGGAGCACTGTAGATTTATACCTGAGCTTTGCAAGCACCAACTAGTCATATAGACAAGCCGTAAAAAAAGCTGTGGTCCCAGCTCCCTCAACCTACATGGCTATCTAACCAGAAAGTTCCTTCCAAATTTAATACTAGTGGGCAGAGAGGTAGTTTCTAAAGATAGCCACAGTCCAGATCATGAACAGCAACTTACATTTTCTTATGCAACAGCAGACACTGGAGAGCACAGGTGCAATAAACTCTCTTAGTCTACCCTACTTAGAAGATGGACACCAACATATTGCACTAGCTAGAACTTCCAGGCAGCCTTCAAGCCCCATAGTTGCTGCTGGCGGCTGCTTATATCTACTGGATACTATTAACTGAATTGTATTATTAAATGCCCTACAATACTTGTGAGGGATGCTGCATAAAAAAAGTCAGCTCATTCTTATCTAGTTTGCTCTTTGTTGTGGTTTATTATCTAACTAGGGTGACCAGATGTCCCGATTTTATAGGGACAGTCCCAATATCCGGGGCTTTTTCTTATATAGGCACCTATTATCCCCCACCCCTTGTCCCGATTTTTCACACTTGGTATCTGGTCACCCTATAGCTAATTGAACTTTTTGCTACAAATGTGGTGTTTGTTACTTCATTATGAGAATCCCTGTCGAGAAAAAATAGCCTGCTCATTATGTAACTACAAGTGTTGTAGTGTAAGTAGACCATTAATTGATGGGCCTAGATATTCTTCTTTGAATAAACAAGATCACGAGGCTGTCTTCCCTACTCCACCTGGGGTTACCATTTTGCCCCAGGTGATTCCAATCCCTGCTCCCTGCCAGAAGCAGTTGTACATGCTGCCACAAAGCTAACAAGCCGGCAGTTACAAAGGCTGTGATATTGGTCTCTTATAGCCATCTGCTGTAGGGCACATGTGATACAGGGTGGACTGAATCCTACTCTCTGCAAAATAGAAGCATCATCGCTAGGAAACCCCAAGCCCCCGACAGCCTGAAGCATGAAACTTTCTGATAAGTCTGCTGTCTGAAATGTAATCTCCCACACCACAGCATGTTGTGCTAGCAGCTGAGCCTTCAGGCAAGGTCTGTGCATCCATATTTTAAGGTAATTAAGCTGAGCGCTGTTATCTAATGTCCAACTCATAATGAGAAGCCTAAGGATTAGTGTGAAGAATTGATTCAGTTAAACAAACAAACAATCAGGGGTGCCAACAAAGATGTGGCTATGTGTTAGGAAAGTGTCCTGTAGAGAAATCTCCTGAGACAGATACAGGAATCCCTGTCTTGACACATTAAATTCCCCAGTGAATGTAGTAGACAGCTAGAATAATTTCTAGGGCCCTCTGCGTATTTCAGGATGTTGTGAGTGTTTCCCTGGCTCCTCCGCTTTCTGTGAAATCCATCACTCCATTTCAGAATGCAGCCAATGCGGCTGCCTAGCAGAAGCTCTGCACAAGGCGCTCCATCTGCTCTTTCTTTCCGTGTGCAAATCATTTCTATTCAGGCAGGCAAGATTATTTAGCTGTTCTGTGTAATAAGATGATTGAAAGGCTTGGAGACCTGCTTTTAGCAGGTCAGACCCAGTGTTGCAAGGGGAACCCAGGGGGATTCACATGCAAATTGCTTTAGAATTGACTGTAGGGGAAGAAGGGTAGGGGGTGGAATTACTGTTGACATGGCAAGGTCCCACATGTCTGCTATCCGTGAGAATAAAACGAGTAAGATTTACACACAGGATAGATTTTCGCATTATTCATATCCATCACCTTTCACTATTGTGCCGAGGCAAACCACAATCGGTGATTCAGCAGCATCAGAGCTCTCCATGCATAGGCACTCCTGCTGAATGCAAAAGCAGCAAGCCATGAGTAATTTCAGTTCAGCTTTGTGTTTGTTCTCTTGATGAGGGAGACTTGCTGCTTCAGTCACAGAGCATAAATAGAATATGTAAAGCTCAAGTGCTGAGTCCCAGCAAAGAAACGGAAACATCGTCAGATTATTCAGCTATAGATATAGCCTACTATTCACAGCTACAGCAAGGTGCGTGCTGAAAAAGAGGAGGATGATATAATTGAGGAAGACACCCACTTAAATAATATTGATTCTGTCAATTCTTTATTCACTGCGTGCGGAGATGCTCCAAAATCTATTAGATGTATTGCTAGCAACTGTTAAAATTTGATACAATGGAAGTCCTCCTGACAAAACCTGACCTCAGATTGTATATCCCAGGAGAATTCCAAGCTTGGGGCTTGATTTAACAAATAGCCAACATAGAGGGGGGAAAAAATGCTTATTTCCATTTGTGGTTGGCCAGAGGATTGCACCCTTTCCTATCAGACAATTGGTGTCCCGTGATCGCCAACTCATATTTAGGAATAAAGCCTAGGGTGACCAGATGTCCCTATTTTATAGGGACAGTCCCAATTTTTGTGTCTCTCTCTTATATAGGCTCCTATTACCCCCCACCCCTTGTCCTGATTTTTCACACTTGCTGTCTGGTCACCCTAATAAAGCCCCACATACCCAGCCAGGTCAGCATGAACACATTACCCTAGTACTCCCCACTTTGTACTGGCTTCCCACTGAATACAGAGTCCAGCTCACATTCTGGTGTTCAAAGCCTTTGATGGGATCGGCCCAATGTACCTGACCGATCACCTCTTCCTCTGTCACCATGATCTGCTACAGCAGCTGTGTTGCACTGGAACAATGAAGCTGTCAGCCAGTGAGGGATGGCTTATGAGCACAAAAGACAGAACTTTGACAGCAGCTGGTCCTAGACTATGAAATTTACTCTCCAATGAGATAAGGATGACACCACAATCAGAGCTAAAATGTGAAATTCACTTCGTCTTCACTCTTATGGGCCTTATAAATACAGTAGACAAACATAATTATGTGTGACCTTCTCTATACTAGAAAATTAGGTCGGTTTAACTATATTGGTCAGAGTTGTGAAAGATCCACACCCCTGAGCACCATAGTTAAGCCAACCCAAGTCCCCACGTAGACAGTGCTAGGTCGACAAAAGAATTCTTCTGTTGACCTAGCTACCGTCTCCTGGAGAGGGGATTACCTATGGGAGAATCCTTCCTGTTGGAGTAAGTAATGTCTACACCAGGGGTAGGCAACCTATGGCAAAGCGACAAAGGGTCCTGTGGCACCTTATAGACTAACAGAGGTATTGGAGCATAAGCTTTCGTGGGTGAATACCCACT
Source organism: Chelydra serpentina (assembly GCA_037349315.1). NCBI lineage: Eukaryota > Metazoa > Chordata > Testudines > Chelydridae > Chelydra > Chelydra serpentina. The sequence continues at coordinate 29,373,189 of JBAIAC010000048.1, forward strand.
TCATTGGATGTTCCAATGAAGTGGGTATTCACCCACGAAAGCTTATGCTCCAATACCATCTTTTCATGCTCTCTCTCTCTCTCTCTCTCTTTCTCTCTCTCTCTCTCTCTATATATATACACACACACACACACACACACACTGTATATTCCTACTGTATATTCCACTCTATGCATCTGATGAAGTAGGCTTTAGCCCATGAAAGCTTATGCCCAAATAAATTTGTTAGTCTCTGAGGCCTAGGCTACACTTGCAGCTGTACAGCGCTGTTAGTTAAACCCGTGTTCGTACAGCTGAGTAGGGAAAGCGCTGCAGCCTGTCCACACTGGCAGCGGCCAGCGCAGTAACTACCACTGACGTGGCTACATTTGCGGCACTTGCAGCTGTATTGGGAGCGGTGCATTATGGGCATTCAGGTAGCTGCAACGTGCTTTTCAAATCGGGAGGGGGGGTGAGGGGGACTTTGACAGGGAGCGTTTTTGGAAAAAGAGTGGATTTTTGGAATAGCCACAGAGTGTCAGCTCATTATTTCCACACCTCCACATCCCCTGCCTCTCTCTCAATCACTGAAAGCAAACAGCAGGGGCTTTGTTTGTTTTTAAAGAGCAGATAAAAGAGAGGAAACGGAGCCTGTGATTAGCAGCTTCAAGAACGGAGCTCTGAACTCCAACCCGGAAGTGCCGTTTCAAAACAAAGGCAGCTTCGGGAGATCATTAACTCCATTGTTCCTCGGCTATACTGAAAGACCAACGTTCCACCCACTTCGCAACAGCTGTTATTCCTCTCGGGGAGGTGCAGTACATGCAGGGCTGTATCTGAGGAGATACAGCGTTGCACGTGCCTTGCAAGTGTAGCCAGTTAATGAGTTACAGCGCTGCCGGCAGTTTTATTACGCTGTAACTTGTAAGTGTAGCCAAGCCCTAAGGTGCCTACTCCTTGTTCTTTCTACACAACTGTAGTGATTCAATGACCCAGCCTCTGCATTTGCAATCAGTTCCCAGGGAAACGCCTCAGCCATCATGACCTGGCTTCTGTCCAGGCCTCATGGTGCTGGTCAATGTCTTGGGCAATGGCTTCTATTGTTTCAGTTATCACTGCACAAAGGAGCATTTAATTGCTCCTTTGTTTAGTCTGAATGAGGCATGCTTAGTACAACCATCAACTTCATCCAGGTCAGTGATTGATAGCAGTCATTAAAACCTTTCAGCATAACAACGCATTACAGTGATGCTACAGTAGTGACTATGGTGCTTAAAGTCCATGGGGGCCCAATGGGAGACTTGGGTTATTATCAGATCCCATTGTCAGTATTCCTGTCTCTTCATACTGAACTTTGAAATGTTCTGTTTCTATTGAAAAGACTGGGAGCAGTTTTACTGAATACAAAGTTATTACTAGAACCAATATTTCCATCTGCTGAGAAAATAGAAATATACTTCAGCTTCACATGTTCAACACAGGGCTGTTGATTTCTGTAGATTTTATAGCTTCACATCCTTAAGCTATATAGTTATTTTTTCCTTTACTCTCCATAACATTCTTGAAGGGTGCTATACAATGTAGTTCTTTTGATCAGCCAGTAACAAGGAAACAGGCAGGAAATTAGTTACAAAGTGGAATTGGTTTTAATGCACTGCCAGGGCATATTGGCTTACAGTTATTTTTACTCACGGAAATTTAATTATTTATCCCTAGTATGTTAGGAGTGACGCTGTGTGTTTGCAATGGACCTCTCTCAATGCACCTAGACTCATTTTCTCTTTCAAAAATAGTTGAAGTCTCTTGCAACTCTTAATTCTTACTCAAGCAAAATACTCACTGAAGTCAGGTGGGAGCGGGTGGCTGGAGTAAGATTCGGTAAAAACGGAGCCAGAATTCAGGATTTGGCACTTGAGCAAAACAAGGTAGTGATTAGCTCAAGCTTATATCTTCATGAAGACTGTACAGTCAGTTTGTTTGGACATAAGAAGAAGGAAATTGTCTTTCCCCACCCCAATAATACTGCTGATAGTGTAGGCAATATCAGAGTTGAGGAGCAGGTGATAAAAAGGATAGTCTGAGCTGTGACCATGGGCAGCAGGTTTGTATAATTTTTGGTAGTATCCAGAACAGGTCCAAGTCCCATCCCCCCACACCTGTCTAAGGCTCTGGGAGGGTGTTTGGGTGCGGGAGGGGTGCAGGCTCTGGGAGGGTGTTTGGGTGCTGGGTGCGGGCTCTGGGCTGGGGCAGGGGGGTGAGGTGCAGGAGAGGGGTGCAGCACCTACCGTGGGTGGCTCCTGAAAGCAACCCATACATCCCTCTGGCAGCGGCTCCTAGGCAGGGAGGTCTCCACACACTGCTGCCCACAGGCACTGACCCTGCAGCTTCCATTGGCCACAGTTCCCAGCCAATGGGAACTGCGGAGTCAGCGCTCGGGGCGGGTGCAGCACATGGAGACACACACATACACAGGGACGTGCCAGCTGCTTCCAGGAGTGGTGTGGAGCAAGGGTGGGCAGGAAGCCACCTTAGCCCCACTGCACTGCCTGGCCCTTTTAAATTGCCTAGGGGTGGCAGGTGGGGCCGGGAGAGAATCCGGGGGAGGCATGCGGGGCCACAAGATGCTCTGGGGGAGGCGCGTGGGGACGGCAGGCAGGGCCAAGAGAGAGACCAGGCCCTGAACATTGGTGGAACTGGGCCCTGAATATTCCTGGAGCATGGGCACCACGGGCCCATATAACTCGCCACCCCTTGCTGTGACATACTGACAAGATCCAGAATTAGCTTAATTTAAAATTAGGTTTAAACCCTTTGGGGATGATTGTATTAAAAATGCAATTGTGAATGCGCTACTGTAGAATTGTATGTATGTAACTTCTCTAGGAGACAGACTAATGCAATCTCTGTAAGGCATAAAGAATGTCAAAGAGCTTTTGGGAACAAAACACCTGAAATGGATTTCCTAGGAAGTACTTAATATCAGAGGGGTAGCCCTCTTTGTTTTTGTGTATACAGACTATGAGTCTTTAAGGTGCCACTGGACTCCTAACAGATTTATTGGGGCATAAACTTCTGGGTAAAAAACCCACAACTTCAGATTCATGGTCTTGCATCTGAAGTTGTGGGTTTTTTACCCACAAAAGTTTATGCCCAAATTAATCGGTTATTCTTTAAGGTGCCACCAGACTCCTCATAGTTTTTAGGAAGTACCTGGGCATGAGGGGAAGGCAAATTCTCCCCTCCAAAGCCAACTTTTTGAAGCCACACCCAAAGGAGAGACACTCATTGTGCACTGTACTAACTACTTGTTTCTGGTAAAACCAGATCAAAGAACTGTATAAAAACGGGTGGAGGAAACGTGTGCTTGTTTTGAGCTGAAGTTGTGATGAACTTGTGATCACACAGGAAAGCCCTTGAGTGGGGTGTTCAAGATCTGCTTTTACTATATTAGAATTTGGGTAACCTTTGGTAAGCTTATTAACAGGTCTGTAGGTTCTTGTCAATATGTTTACTTTGTAGTGCTTTTTACCTGAAGAATAAATTAGGCTTGCTTAGAAAGAGTGTGTCAACAGCTAGAAGTTAAGACACATCTATCAGTCTCTGAAGAGAAAGCAAGCAGGTGTGCTTGGGCAGCCTGTCTGCTGGGAATAACACAATGAAGGCAGGCAACTGTATATAGCCTGGAAATACTGTAGTCAGAAGGGAATAAGATGTCCAAAAGGGCAACAGCTGGCGAGCTGGAAGCCTGGGAGTCCTTGTTGGACCAGTTAGGGGTAATATAGGTGCAGTTGCCCTGAACAGCAACAACATGAGCTACCTACCATCCCTACTGGCTTAACTAACAGCAGGGATATGTTTTTCCCCCCTAAAGTTCCCTCCTATAGACAAGACCATAGTGGGGTGAATACTGTCAAAACCTCTCCATTTAGAATTTTAAACAGGTTTGTTTCAATTGTTTCTACGTTCACATTCTCCAAATAAGATGCACCGCCAGTGTACCAGTGGGACTGACCAAAGGGAGGAAAGCAAGTGCTGCAGCCCAACCCTGGAAAACAAATTCTGATTGGGTAATCGTCTTCTTTTGTTTATCTAATCAAGGGATAGTAAACACAGTGTGTGACTAGGGCTGCTTGGTCAGAAAAGGAAACATTCTTCGCAAAAGCTGTCAAAAAAAAGTGGAAAACGGAAAGATTTCGACCAGCTTTACATAGAACTGTTCCATTCCAACTGCTCAAATTGCACATAGTGAATGCTTGCACATCCTTCCTTGTGAAGACGAGCAGGCCAAGACTTTCCACACAAATTAAGTGAATAAGTCTGAACAAATACCTCTGAGAAAAATGGCATCTGTTTGCTGACAAGTTGCTGATGCAGGACTGTGGAAGTATGAGGCTATACTCGCAGAATGTGTGTTTTGCTTATTATATTCATATACTAGAAATAGATTTAAAACACTTACCTTGTGGAAGTATAGTTCCAGCCTGGACCAGTAGAGGTGCTGTTTATTGTTGCTTATGACTGGAGACCCACATGGCCACTTGGAGAAGCAGGAGTGAGGCTGTGTCTACAGTTCAGCTAAAGATGTGATTTCCAGCTCTCAGACACACTCACACTCTCATCCACCTAGCATGCTAAAAATAGTAGTGCAGCTATGATAGCACAGGGAGAAGCAAGTGGCAGTAAGGGCTACTCGCCCTGTATACATAGTCACAGGGTCCAGGTTGGCTTGTACTCAGGGTGGCTACCATGTACTGCCGCTGCCCATACTACCAAGGCTATGCTACTAGGTTTAGCATGCTAGCAAGCTGAGAACTAGTGAGAGTATGTTTATGTGAGCTGGGAGTCATGGCTCCCCATGCTGGCATCAAGGGTAGATGTAGCTTGAGTGGGGGCAGGAGGCATCAGGAGAAGTTACTTTATGTGCCTGTTTCAATCTCATGGTCATAAAGCTCTGTTCAGCTTCCCCAACAAGTATTTTCCTCCACCTATTCCTCCTAACACTCCCTTCCATTCAGAGTGCAAGACAAACAGAGAGAGATTACCGGTGTGAGCTCTCTTTCCACAGCACAACCACCACCACAACTGTCAGTAGGTGGCATCCTAGCGGGCAGTTCTATCCGACACCAGGCTCAAAAGGCAACGGAAACTGAAATATCTTCTCACTCCTAAAGTGCATCTGGAATAGGTTGAAGTATTTTGGCAGGGCACCGCAGGGAAGCTTGCACGGCCGCTTCCTGTGCTGTACACAGAGCACTTCGCTCCAGGACTGGCAATCTAGCACTTTTCAGCAGCACTAAATTCATGACTAAGATGTTGCCTTGAAACTGAATCCACCTTACCTTCGCCAAAGGTTCTTCAGGGGTAAGAGGTGGCATTATGTGAACGAACATGTTTGAAAATAGCTCTCTGATCTCTGAATTTTTAAGTTTATCAGCCAAATCCTGAGGGCCTTATTCAGTTCTTACTCAGGCCAAACTCCCACTGAAGTTGGCTAAATAAAGCCCACATGATCTGGCCCTGTGACTCTAGTTTTGGATAGTTTTTTTTCCCTAAAGCCTGCATATCAGTAGGTTAGTCAAATTCAAATGGTGCTCCTGAGGTAAGGGCTGTTCTGAGAAACTCAATTCTTTATCAGTGGGAAACAGTTTGCAGGCACACCCAGAGCAACTGCAGGATTAAAAAGAAAATTGATATAAAGTGAACCCACATTTACAGCAACAGAAAGGGAACAGATGTGTGAATACGTTACTAGCTCTTTAAAAATAGCCACAGCTTCTATCAATTGTAACTGGTTAAGAAAATCATTCATACTCTTGAATTTTCCAGGTGCTGAGAAACTGCTGAAGCTATGCAAAACACTTTGGCGTTTCCCTTGGTATAAACTTAGCCTTGTTACTATATTGCGATGCTCCCATTTCTAATTCCATTAACAACTCCCTTCAAAGATTTTGACTGCCTCTAACAGATTCACAAAAGAGCACTAAGTATTCACCTTTGTCTGAAATTAGTATTTACAATAATGCATTGTCCTGAAGCTCTCATTTTGAAATTAGGTATACTTGTTCACTAGGGGCTGCTGAATACAAAAAGTAAATACATAAATAAATACATTCCCAAATCTGAAATTTCAGAGGTAACCAAATCATCGTTTTTCCATTTACAAATATACAAATGTGACATTTATAAAAATTAAATAATTGCTCTTGAGAGCTGCTCATGTTGGTTCTGAAGTCTCCAAGTTTCAAGAAATTAATGTCATCTGAGATCACCAGCTCTATTTTTCTGATGTTAACTAAGAAAATTGACTCTGCCACTAAAACGTTTATATACCACCACAGATTCTCATTTTTTTTTCATATTTCTGTGAGGCAGGCCGGGCGGCTCGGTATCCTTTGCTGCCTCCCCCCCGGGCTGCGAGCCTGGGCTGCCATCAGGCATAGGGGCACCAGTTTAATATTGCGTAGGGCCCCATAAATCCTAAGGACGGCCCTGCCTGGATGCATATGTGCACCTTCCCTTGCTGCCAATGAAAGCCTTGCTCATGCTTTAAAGTGCAGGCTATAGCTCTTTATTTCGGTTAGTAGGGATCCACTCAAGAGTTTTCCTAATGGTATGGAGCAGGAAGAGTCTTTGAAGGTTGTTTGCATCCCAGAGACAGACAGCCCCCACTCCCAATCCAACTGAAAGCAAACAAACACTCTCGTGGAAGACATCCCCAGCTTCCTAGGTCTGATTGCGTGAAAGGCAGTATTAGCAGTCCTAACAATTCAAACGTCATGAGTCAGCCCTCTGTCTCCTCCCAAAAATTAGATGATTTGTACATTAATGGAGTTAAAAATCATCTAAAATGTATTTTTTAAATTTGCCTTCAGGGTTCAGGTTTTCAAGCTTTCATGAAGGCTAAAAACTTTCATTAATAAAAGGAGTAAAGGTAGATTCCGATTTATTCAGATGACTCCATGAGCAGATTCTTTAAGAAAAGAGTCAGCTAATATGAGATTTGTGATGAAATCAGGAGAGTTGGCAACACTCATTTGCAATTTTTAGTTTTAAAACATTGGGCTCAATTCTGCTGTCAATGATTTTACACCAGTATAAGACTCCAGTAAATTCAATGGAGTTACGTCCAGTATGCATCCAGGGCCGGCGCTTGCACTAGGCGACCCTACGCGGTTGCCGAGGGTGCCAAGATTTGGGGGGCGGTGGGCAGCTGCCTCCCAGCTCCCCGCTCAGCCACTAAGCGGGGAGACAAGGGGCGACTCGCCGCAGCTGCCCGCTGCTGAGCGGGGAGACAAGGGGTGGCTTGCCACGGCTGCCCGCTGCCTCCCTGATCAGCGCCTGAGCTGCTGAGAGGGGAGACAAGGGGCCTCCCCGCTCAGCGGCTGAGCGGTGTGACAAGGGGCGGCTCGCCGCGGCTGCCTCCCCCGCTCAGCGGCTGAGCGGAGAGACAAGGGGCGGCTCGCCGCGGCTGCCTCCCCCGCTCAGCGGCTGAGCGGAGAGACAAGGGGCGGCTCGCCGCGGCTGCCTCCCCCGCTCAGCGGCTGAGCGGAGAGACAAGGGGCGGCTCGCCGCGGCTGCCTCCCCCGCTCAGCGGCTGAGCGGAGAGACAAGGGGCGGCTCGCCGCGGCTGCCTCCCCCGCTCAGCTGCTGAGCGGAGAGACAAGGGGCGGCTCGCCGCGGCTGCCTCCCCCGCTCAGCGGCTGAGCGGAGAGACAAGGGGCGGCTCGCCGCGGCTGCCTCCCCCGCTCAGCGGCTGAGCGGAGAGACAAGGGGCGGCTCGCCGCGGCTGCCTCCCCCGCTCAGCGGCTGAGCGGAGAGACAAGGGGCGGCTCGCCGCGGCTGCCTCCCCCGCTCAGCGGCTGAGCGGAGAGACAAGGGGCGGCTCGCCGCGGCTGCCTCCCCCGCTCAGCGGCTGAGCGGAGAGACAAGGGGCGGCTCGCCGCGGCTGCCTCCCCCGCTCAGCGGCTGAGCGGAGAGACAAGGGGCGGCTCGCCGCGGCTGCCTCCCCCGCTCAGCGGCTGAGCGGAGAGACAAGGGGCGGCTCGCCGCGGCTGCCTGCTGCCGAGCGGGGAGGCAGGAGTCAGCCGAGGCGAGCCGTCCCTTGCCTCCCCATGGCTGCCTCCTGGCTCCACGCTCAGTGGCTGACCATGGAGCCGGGAGGCTGCCAGCAAGCCACTCCCCTGACCCACACTGAGCCGCTGAGTGTGGAGCCGGGAGGCAGCCGTGGCAAGCCACCCCCCTACCTCCCGACTCCACGCTCAGCTCCCTGGGCCCGCGGGCTGAGCTCCCGTGGCCCGCGGTCGGGAGGGAGGCTGAGCTCCTGGGGGCAGGGGAGCTGGCTGGGGTGGGGAGTGCGCGTTGCGGGGGAGGGACCGCAGGGCTGGTGCAAGGAAGTTTTGCCTAGGGCACGAAACTTCCTTGCACTGGCCTTGTATTTATCTGTATGCAAAGAGCATCAGATCCCATGTATGTAAACGATACTTCCTTGACCCAGAACAGAAGGGCAACTACCACAGGCGGGGAGTGGGGGGAGGAGGAGACTCACCACCAAAGAAAGAAAAGGGTTGTACCTCTTTCCCAGGGTTTCAACCAGTGGATAGGGTGACCAGATGTCCTGATTTTAGAGGGATTGTCCCGATATTTAGGACTCCTCCTGTTCCAATTTTTCACACTTGCTACCCTACCCATGGAGGGGACAGCTTTAATTTACAACTAGGGATCCATAGATGCTTCTCAGACAGAGGCTACTCAGAGGCTGCGCTGAATCAGCACACAGTCTGCCCCTCCCCAGTTGTACACTTTCCCTGGTCAACCCACCTACTTCCTAGGCTGTGCTGGCCAGCTCCACCCCATCAAGCCAGCTGAAACAGAGCTTGGTGTTTGTTGTGTTTTTAAGTCACCTGCTTGGTACTGTACAAGACATTGCCTCACGATGTGGGAACACACTTCTAGGCAGATTTTCCACTGCCAGGGGCCTGCAGCCCATTGTCAGAGCGTAGTCCTCCAACATTGGTAGGCTTAACATTTGACTTCTTTTTTCCACGTATTATTTCATTCTTTATAAGTAATCATGTCAAAAGAATAAAAACCACATCGTTGTCAGCAGCACAGGCATCTTAAGCAACCCCACAACAAGGATATATGCATCTTGAATTCAAAAAGATATAATTGGCTTCTAGCTTCAAGTTTCTGAGGAGTCCAAGTTTATAAGTCACAAGGACTGGAACAACATAACAGTTATGAAAAAAAACAAAAACAAATCAAGGACCTTCTGATTTTTGCTCAAATATGCAACTTTTTAAACAGTTGGCTTATGTGCCTGTTATGCCTGTAACACCAGTTGCCTGATTATCCCATCAGTCTCTCCACCCTTGCCAATTTGATGATGGTGAGACAATCGTTTTCACATTTTAGAAGGGATGGGGGCCCAATCCTGTAGGATCTGAACGCAGAATCTTTCCTTTGTTTTCTGTAGGAATTGGTTTGGGCCCCATGGGCAGAACTTCCATGCACATTAACAGTTTGCAGGACTGGGGTCAAATGTAGCATAAATACATGCCAAACCAGAAACATTTGCTTTTAAGTATTCCCTCCCTCCAGCCCCCAATCCTGCCAAAAATCAAATCCATCACTCCTGATTGATATCAAGATAAGAGGAAGATGCTGGTCAGATCCTCAGCTGGTGGAAATTGATGTAGTTCAGAGGATCTAATCCGGATTTTTATTGTCACTGTCAAGTTAAAACTTTTTTTGTTTCACTGTAATAGCAGTAAGATTAGGGCCTGATTCAACTCCTATTAAAGTCAGTGAAAAGCTCTGTTTTTAAGGTACTAAGGAGATTAACCTGTATACAATTAATTTTAAATGTGTGATCTAAATTCAACTGACTTTTGAACACAAATTTAAACTGGCTTGGTTGTCAGACATTTCCGATCAAACCAGCTGTGAAAGAATGGTCTGCTCAGCTCTCCAGCTTCAAGATGTCAAAGTCTTGCCTTTGACCCCTGCAGCAGAGGAGACATCACAATGTCTTGCTCCAACAATAAACTCACAGCAAAGCTTTCCATGCTGCTTACTGCCCATTGTCTTGCATAACGTAATCCTGGAACGAAGCCAAGGCTGCAGCCTGACTTGGATTTTTATTAAACTCACAAATCTCTGTTGGGAAATGGGAATGAAACAAACATTGGCTTTATTTTTGTTACCAATTAGGAAGTAGGAAAAATGTGAGGAGATCAGACTAGGTTATGATGATTATTTAAAATATCAAATCCTACATAATAAGGAACTGGGGGTGGGGATACGGGGACGTGCCTTTGAACTCAAGATGCTGATGAGCAAAGCAAAGAATTAAAAGGATCAGGTCTAATGCTGAAAATGAAAAAAGGGAAAATCTGCTTTTGCACTTGGAAATATTTTACTTTAAATAGTGAAAGAAAAATGTTAGGCTGTCAAGCAGAAGAATGTTTAGAAAGCTTTGCATTTGATGTCATAGAAAATTCAACTTCTGTCTTAGAGTTTTCCCCACAGTAAAACTACTGTTGTGGAAACAAGTTTAAGAAGTTTTAGCTTACTAGAGACATCTCAGGCAGCAGGTCAGGCAGAACTGACTAAAGTTCTGTTTACAATAAGGTTTTTCAAACCCTTAGTTCCCAGTAGTCCCCCCGCCCTGGAACTATTTATATATTACCCCATTTGAGCCTTTTCTACCTCACAGATCACTACTACTGCCACTCATGGAGTTTCACCTGTGGGGGAACACGGACTTCAGATTCAAATGAGTAGAACTGTGCAAAATGGAACTGGAATGTTTGTTCCTCAACCCCACTGCTTAATGGAGTGCTTCTAGCAAAAATAAACCCTCCAGGACACAAAACCTAGATCAGAAACAGTCCTGAGCATTTTATTCTGCACCACCTAGGCTACTTATCACTATATTTTATAATGGATCTCTCTAAAACTGGACCACGTCTATTACCTCCTAAAATGAATTCTATTGTTTCACAGTTGCTGTAGCTCTGTTTCAAGGTAGTAATGAGGCTTATATGGCTTCCAGACTATATTTCAAGCTTTGGCACGTATTGGAAGCAGACCAGCACAGAGTAACTAGGTGGTGCAGAATGGAGCACTGATGGTGAATTCCTAGCCTGTAACATTGTGCACACAAACAGCTTTGACAGCCTGAGTCACTGCCTTGATTTCACTCCCTTTGCTTGCTAGAGCTAGCCTGGAGTCTGGGATTTATGAAGGAATAGTAGAAAACCTGTGCCAAGTATTGTGATAAATAAGCTACTCACATAACTTTCTCATTGTACAAACTTGTATCTGCTCTAGCTCTCAGACTATGACTTCTGTAATATAGTGCCAATCTAGTTACTCACGGTCTTCTCCAACTGACTCAACATTTACTGTGGTTTAGGCTCCCCTATTCTTGCAGGACATGAGCACCACAGGTAAAAATGTGAGCTAGGCTAGTGAAAGTAAAAGAAAGTAAGGCTGTAAGAGCTCCGCAGGCTTCTTTGCAAAGGGTTTCACAACTCAGCCTTGCAGCTTGATTTGCTCAGGCTGGAAGGTTTGCCCTCAAACCTCTATGGGGAAGCCCCTACACAGGCAGCTCATTGTTAACCTTCTCCAAACTACCCCTAGCTGTCCTATTCCTTGCAACAAGTCCCCCTACCTCCCAGCCCATCCCTCTCCTTACGGTAGATATCTTCAGGGAAGCCGAGATGCCTGTTCTTTCTCTTGGAGTCAGGTGGCCCCAGTTCCTAGCCTCCCTAGCAAACGCGAGATAATACTTAGCCCCCTGAAAGCCAGGTGAGAGATCAGGTATGATCTACTGACCTGTAACCCTAAAGGATCTCCCACAAGAATAGAATGCACCCATAGAGCAAGGAAGGAAGAGAAAAATCACAATCATTGCAGTAGTTCAGACACCTCCCTAGCTACTTACAAGAATTATTTTGGGAAAATAAACATCCTTCACTCCCTACAAACCCCAGAACTCTTGATATATTGTCTATGCCTTCTGTGGAGAGGAGAATTGACAGTAAGCCAAGGGTCCTGGAGCTAAGCATGCTAAAGATTATGGAATGCCTCTCGGACTCAGCTGGCTGACAGTTGGAATTGGCATGTTCCCTAATCCAAATGCTTAATGAGGTGCTGCTCACAGAACTCCCCTAGGGTCCCTCATGCACAGAAGATCTTTCAACTGGCAGCTGATCTGGAGGGCTTCCATCTGGTTTAAGAAGGGACTAGAAAAGGCCACTCCACCTCAGGTGAAGGTAGGGGGATATCTAAGGTAACAAGAGATCTCAGGTCTTGCTAGGCAGAGAGAGAGATCCTGAGGCTGAGTGAAGATGTCCAGCTAGATAGAGGGAGGGGAGAGCATGGCAGGTGAAGACAACCTCACCTCATGCTGAATCTTTCCCAAACACTCATGATGTTTACAAATACACTGAAAATTGAACTCAAGGTTCAGGTCAGTAAATATTTGTTCCAGGTTCAATAAATATTTCACACAGTTCTAGAAGAAAGTGATGTCCCTTGTTGGCATTGGGAGAAAATATAAGCATAATTCATAGTAACAACCAATGGATTGACTGTGACTAAGTTCTGCCAGTTAATTCTGGGTCACCACTGTTTGCAAACTATTCATGATTCACTTCAGTGGTTATATCCCTCTACTGAAACATAACCTGATAGAAAAAAAGAGGGATTGCTAACCAGCATGAACAGCTGAAGAGATAAACTCCTAATTATAAGACTTTATACAAATATAGCACTTTTCATCCAGAGATATCAAAGGTACTTTACAAAGTAAGCAAGCATTGTCCTCATTTTATAGATAGGCAAGTTATTTGACTTCTTCTCTATTCTTTGATTTCCCTAACAGTCATACACTGGTTCTGGGGCAGAACCTGGAGTTTACCCTAAAATCGCTAGTGGATTAAACACTGGCTTCACGGAAATCAATGGGATTTTTGCTATTGACTTCAAAGGAGCCTGGATTGCACTTAGATCTCTTGACTTTCAGATCTAACCATTCGAAATCTATGGTTTGTCTGTAAAAATACACGTAGCTGTATCAAAAGTCACTTCAGTTGTTCACGCCTCATACGACAACAAAGTTCTAAAATTGTTTAACTGACTCATGCCAAAAAAGAACAAGCTGATTTTACTAAATATACTGCACTCCAAGGGAACAGCTTTCAAGACAAACTATTAGATTATCATCATCAGGAGAGGTGAGTGCTGCTAGACAGGAAGCCCATCCCACTACAAAAAGAAAAAAGAAAATCTATTGTGTTTTGTAAAAATACTGGTTTTCTAAAAATAAGATGAAGATCATCAGTTCATGGGGAGGAATGGCATGGTCCCTGGCATGAATGCCACTTCCTAATGACACAAAACTTCCTATTTCTAGAGAAAGAGGCACTCACATGAATTGTTCTATATTTTGGAAAAATTTCTATCCAGTATGATTGATTTGGAGAATGTATTTTGTCGTCCCCACCCTCTTCATACATTTGTCTTAAATCTTTGATTTAAAAATCCCTTAGAGGTTTTTTTTACTGCTCTTTTGCAGACCATATATTATTTTTATTATATAAAAATCAGATCTAATCAACCAATGTGTTAAATTAGTCAAGAGCTTGACAATTAACACCAGAAAGTCAAAGAAATTCAGTGATTTCTGTCCAGCAAGCTTATAGTCAAACGTGAACAGTTATTTGCAAAATGTAAATGGGTATCAATTTGAAGTCTAGGCAATTAAAAAAAATCCATTAAAAGTATGCCACCTGCCCGTTAGTCCCTCCCCAGGTTTTACTGTCACATTTTTCTATTTTATTATAACTTTCTCCCATGCTGTCCCTCTCACTTAGGAGAAAAGTTTCCTGTAAACATCTACAAAGCTATGTTTATGATCTCCTTCAAATTCCTCCCTAGAGCTCTCCTTTGCTGTGATGCCTACAAAACTCGACAATGGTACTTAGGCTGCAGGTGATCGCTGCCTACCATGCTGAGCAATATTGTCTCATTTTTCCCTTCTACTCCTCTGTCTCGCTGTCTGTTTCCATCTGTTCTCTTGTGACTTCAAATGTTAGTGCTTTGGGGCACAGGCCTTCTTTTTGTTCTATTTGTACAGTGCCTAGCACAACTGGGTGTTGGTCCTATGACTCATAAGCCCTAAGGTAATAAATAATAATTCAAGCATATTTTATTATATTCTTACCTGATGCTGTGCAAGAGACCTCCAAAAACAAAAAAGGAGACTAATTTATTATACAGCAGAAAGTTAAGCACATAGAACTGTCAAATGCCCAAAGCAAACAAACTGCAAATATTTTCCCCTCATCTTTCCATTGCAATAACCTTAGCTACAAAGTTCAGTGATGAAATGGACTCTCTCTTTAAGGAACAAAAAATACCCAAATTCAACAACTATTTTTCAACCAGATCTACACTGATGGAAGGATATGAATGGAAAGTGTGTCTGTTACTATGAAGACAGGAATCACTCTGCAGCACCTGGAATGCATTCTGCAACTCCTCACCTGCAGCAGCTCTCATCCAGTGAGCTAGCTAGAGATTGTAATATTTATAAAATGCAAAGACAATGCACACGACTGCTCTCCTGGATCCTTGCCAGTTAGTATATTTGTGATTCAGAGGGTGAATACCTTTGCATTTGAACACTGCATGAATCAGAAAATAATTTCAGAACAGTTCAGAGATGTCATGGTCGGTCATGTCACCATGGGTCACCTTGACATTTTGCAGGATATGAATCATTGGGATGAGAGCCTTGGGGCCATAAACTTTCTTCACAATAAGTTATTTATGATAATGGCTGTTACAACCACAGTGCATAGTCCTAACACCTTTTTCTCCTATATACACTCACAAAACAAAACACCGAGGCTATTGTGCAGCTCCCCAGTCTAATATACTGACTGAGACACTCCAGACCCACACAGGAAGTCATAGGTTGTGTCCCACGTCCAGTCCCTTGCTTTCTAGGCCAGCAAAGGATGTGAACGCTGCACAGGCACCAATCACCATCACCACGTGATCATAAATTTCCACTTATATATTGGTTATTTCTGTTAAGTAGCTAATGGTGCTGCTAATTCATAACCAGGACTTAAACTGAGTTCTCACTTACATTGATTAACCCCTTTAGTGAAGATAGCTACATTACATTAGTCAGCTTCTGCGGGGGAGCTATCGTTGCCCTGCTCTCAAGTTACTGCATCCAGCCAAACAAGGAGTAGTGTTAACTGAGCCTAGATGTAGCTGCACTGGGAACATCTACACAGCAAGCAGCTGTCCATGGCAGCGAGTCTACAGACTCAGGCTCGCAGCATGGTGGTAAATATAGCTGTGTAGACTTCGGGGCTCGGGTGCTGAAGCCCCCCCCATCCCAGGCTTCAGAGCCTGAGCCCAAACATCTACACAGCCGTGGGCAGTGGGTATAATAGGCCAAAGGAAGCTCAGCCTCCCCTGATGCTGCCGCAGCTGCCAAAGCCCCAGTTGCAGGGTTTTTGGGGAAAGTTTTTGATTCATTATGCCCCATGCGGATTCTGGGGCAGCTGGGGAGCTGGTATATGCCACCCCAGAACCCGCATGGGGCATAGCAAAAGCTTCTTCCAGAGAAGAGAAACGTATGTTTTTCTACGGGTGGCTTGGGGTTGGGGGGGCAGCATGGCGCGGCTGCAGCTGGCCCAGGACTCCGGGCAGTGGAGCTCGGGGCTTCGATCGGCTGGGGGCTCCTCCAGGCAGGTGGGGGTCTCAGAGCTCTGTCCGAAGTGGGGGGGGCACAGGGGTGGAGCCGGGACTAGCCTCCCCAAAGGGAGGCTCCACCTACCGCCCATGTACATAGCTCTTTTTAGCGCCATAGTGTGAGCCTGCATTTGAGACTTGCTGCCTCTCACTGTGTAGACCCATACTGAGGCCCCTCTTCAGGGAGAGAGGAACCACGGCAGGATCTGGGGTGGGCAGACTGTGTAGGGGAAATCCCACCAAAAAGAAAATCACCTATGTTTTGTTCAGGTTATCAAGCGACAAAGGGGGCAAAAACACTCAGCTGCAGAAATGTCCATTCTCCGTATTCTTAGTGGATACAGAAAATGCTCCCCCGTCTCTTCAATAGGTTATGAGCAACAGTTCCTTCTTGACTGGAAATCCTTCAGCATCTGTTTAAAGTGATCTGTGCTGTCAGAACATTTAATAGCTTCTAATCTAATATAGTGATCTCCTGAGCAACTGGCTGCGAGAATCCATGCTGCTGTACTCATACACAGTTCGCATGTCAAAGGACAAAAATGACAATAGCACCGCTTTGAAAATGCCTCGTCCCGGCCAAAGTACAGAATTCGTAAGCAGACAAAGTGTTCTGTTTATCTTACGCCAGGGTGTGGTCGGTGTGTGTTGTAAAACTCCAGATACAAAGGGCATTCACGTCCGGTCAGGAACTCTCCTGCACTGCACTGACTCAGCGGAAAGCGGTGGGAAAGGAAACGTGTTCTTACATTTCAAAACCCCACCAAAGCAACACACTCCCTAGTCAATGTTGTCATAGTGCAAGAGGAAAGGGGCTCCACCAGTTGAAAAAAAAAAAAGTTAGAAAGAGATTAAAGAGGGGAAAATAAGTCCATGGGAAAAACAATATACTGTACAAGTGTAAAGAGTTTTCAGGTTCTATTTTTGACCTCTACTTGCCACTGGAGCCGATTGTGATCTCCCTTAAACTAGTGTAGTTCCATTGACTTCTGCCAAGTTAAGTGACAATCCTCGTCAGGCCTTGTCTATATGGGAAAATTCCCATTCCCCCTCCCCCATGGTAATGAAACAGCTTTAACAAAACAGAAAGAGCATCCACACTGCTTTGTCTGAAGGAGCTTTAGTTATTTTTCTTGAGAATCATAGCATCCACCCAAAACAGTGCTTTTTGAAAATAAGCACACAGCATTCTGGGCAGGTATCCCTCCCAGGGTGCAATATTCCACCACTAAGGTCAACGCATTGTAGACTGTTTATCATAGTAGATTTCAGGATACCTACCAGAATTCTAGGACTAATGGTCAAACTTCCCCGATTCCTTCCATCCTATCCCATAATGGTCTGTTTTTTGCTAGCCAGTGCTAGTTCATTCTTTCAGTTTCAAACAAGTTTTGAAACTGCTGTCAGCAGCATGGAGAAAGCACTGCTGAGCACTATCAGTAGTATCAGCAAGGCGCTCCAGTTGTATTGACAATTAGGCAGGTGGGTGCAGTTTCAGTGCAGCGGCTTATTTCAGAGACTATAAAACAAATCATTGCAAGCAGAATATGTTCCTTATTTCAGATGTTTGCAAAGTTGCTGTGGCATTACAGCTCAACAGAACGTGTTCCTTCTGGTTTCAGCCTGTGGATTCTTAACAGCCTTGAATGTAGTTGCTGCATTCAGAACTGTAGTGATGTGCAATTTCTGCAGTTATGAAGTAGTCTGCACCCCAAAATTAAATACAGCGAAAAACAAGACATTAAGGAACAGATTGAGAGCAAGGATTGCTCAATCATACCTTACAATGGGGCTACTCGTGGAGTAAGATACCGGCCCTGACTGTGGAACTGTTTATTCCTACTACGATCTATTATAGTGGATAGCACATCAGTTTAGCATTCAAGTTGCCAACCTTAAAACAAGCTCTGTGCAGATGGACTCTCATGCCCCAGGAGCCCAAAATTAATGCCCCCAGGGTGATCTAGTGACAAGAAACCATGGGCTTGGAGATTTTTAAGGACTGAGTCTGGTGAGAATTTCTGAGCCACATAAGGCCTTGTCTAGAATAGATGCTACACTGATGTAACTGCACTGGTGCAGAGGCCTAATGTAGACCTGCTGGACTGATGTAAGTTAACTTGTTACCAGGGCAAGATCATGAGGAGAGGCCATATCTACACTATGGGAAACATAGCTATGGTACCACAGTGATGCCAGCATTACCCTATCATGTAGATGCAACCTACAGTGACAGAAGAGGTTTTTCCATTGCTGTAAGACCACCACCTCCCTAAGCAATGCTAGCTAGGTCAACGGAAGCCTTGTTCTGTTAACCTAACCATATCTACACTGAGGCTTAGGTCAGCATAGCTACAGTGCTCAGGGGGTGTGGATTTTTACTGAGTGCCATAATTATGTTGGCCTAAGTTTTAAGTGTCAACTAGGCCAGAGATTCTGTGCTGTGCCTCTTGGCATAGGAGTCCTTTGTTACAGGCTATATACACTCTTATGGGCTGGATTTTGCCACCTTTATTCACAATGAATAGTGTCTTTTGCACAAGCAGTTCCTTCTACTTCAGTGAGACTGCCTGGGAAGTAAGGCACTACTCAGAGCAGAAGGGGCAGAACCAGGCCCTTTATGATTCACTATATGACAGGCTATGAGAAGGAAAAGCAACTAAACTGAAGAGAGGACTTGCCTCTTGGCTAAACACTTCTCAGGTCTGTCGAAAACTGACCCTGATGTGGCTGGGAGGGCACCAGAAGGGAGCTATTGCCATATCAACTTGTCCATACCTTATCTAGACAGAAGACTTCAGTCTCCAGTTCCGCGAGTCACCTGAACTGTGGCAATACAAGTAGACTAGTGTAAGGCTATGGCGACACTACAATTTATGCCAGCAAATCTTATGTCGCTCATGGGGGTGAATAGTCCACCCCTGAGCAACATAGTTACACTGGCATAAGCACTCCTGTGCACAGTGCTATGCGGGCAGGAGAGTTCTCTCCCAGTGGCATAGAGCGTATAAACATGGCTTAAATTTACAAGATTTTTTCAGACCTGCACAAAAATTAACATTGACTAAATAAAACTTGCCAGTTAGTCAACCTATGTTAGGGAACAATCGTGAACATGCTGGTGCATAAGATCCTGAGGATCAAGTCTTGCAGATCAGCCCAGATAGAAAGCAGACTATAGCCTCAAAAAACAAACAATGGAGAAAGTTTCTTTGCCCCAAGGGGGCAGGGAGAATTTGTGTCTGGGATTTTCAGAAGTGCTCAACTCCCATTGACCTGAATGGGAAAATCCCAGCCCTTGTCAACTCAAACAGGATCAGTAAACAAGCTGATGAGAGATTAGAAGATTTTTTTTTTTTTAATGTGCAGATTTTGTTCAGCATTTCTTTAAATGACTGAATGAACTCTCTAGCCTTTTTACTTTAGCAAAACAGTCAGCATCTATAGGGGAAGCTATTGTCATCCTATTGACACAGCTTTACAAAAAGCATCTACGCTTCTACACACCTAGCCAAACAGCAGCAGCAGGAAAGGTGTGAACTCTCTTTCCCCATTCCTGTCAATAGCGTCATTTCAAAGACTTCCAGAGACCATTTAAATGCAAACAAGTCAGTCGAGAAACAAATACTTAAAAAACAAACCTACTTGTTTTTATTCCCACCCTGTCCCCTCTTTTTCCAGGGTGGTCCTCCCTTTGACCACCTGTTCTCAGAACAATCCTTTCCTGTTTAGGCCAGAAAGGGATTGCACACGTCTCCCAGTCTGCCCTCCCTTATAGCAGTCATAATTCAGTAACTTCATTAACTCCGGGCCTGGCATAAGGCAGGTGGCTGCTTATATAACCACATCTCCGATCACCTCCCAGGGGATATTGTGGAGTGGTGACAGCCGCATGCACCCTTTCAGGACTCTACACATGCCTTTCCAGAGCCCAGTTACACTAGCGTAAAGCTAACAGAGCTGAGAGTGATTTCCCTAGCCTACTTCCAATATCTATTTAGTACATGCCCATGCTGCTCCTTGGGAAGCTGTTTTTAGCACACTGACAGTGCCCAGAGGGGGGTAGTAAGCTAGAGCTGTGACTAACTCGCCCAGCCAGGATTGAGCAGGGGTTCCTAACGTGCTTATAGCATGTGGTTTAAGAATTGCACAATGTGATGCGGGAGTGAATTCCAGGAAACATCCTGCCTACAGGCAGCCCCATTTCTAACTTGAGAGGTCTCCAGCTGGCATCTCCACCAATCAACCGTAGCATTGACAAGAACAGTGGGGTTCTCAGTCATATAGGGCTGGATATGTTAAAGCCAACACCTGGGATTCCTGCTGGAAGCCTTCTGACAGACATCAATCCCTGAGCTCTCCTGTAATATGCTGCCCAGGTTAAGAGGAGTCTCACACAAGGCCACTGGGACAGCTCACTTGCTTCGAGTTAACTACATGCTACACATAAGAGCCTGACCAGTCAATTTTTGCCAGTGCAGATGCAGTCAAATGGAGAAGTAGGAACTTGTACTCCTCCCCTTCCTTGTGCCCTCTGCTGGGGGAGGGTGTGTGACCGAATGCACACGGAAGACAATGGGAAGCCTCCTGCTGACTTCTACGGGTCTGGGGAGGGGAGAGATTTAAGTAACTCTGGGTTTGATCCAAATGAATACAGTGCAGGTAAAGATATAGTTTTACTTTATGTGGCACTTCCCAGGTTTACACCCCAGTAGGTCTAACTTAGAGATTTTGCTTCTGCAAGTTTCATTAGCTCTGACAAAGAAGCCAATCCGTAGAACGTGGAGACAGATTTCACACACAGAGACACCCATCCACCCACACCTTTTCCTGCTTGAAAAGGTTTCTATACTTCAGATAATAGCTCATTTTAAAAAGTCACTGACTAGAAAGAGACTTGTTTTAAATTAATTGCAAGAGGGCATCCTCTGTTGTACTCTGCAAGACTACATTAAAAGCAAAAGCTTTAGGCCATTTCTTCAAGGGAGTTAATTAAGGTGAGATCACTCAGGAAAAGAGCTACAGGACAAAGTAATCTCTTTACTAGGGTAGTTGGAACATTTAATTACTGTGTTACTGCAACAAAAGCATTAAATAATATTTGTACATCATCATGGCTAAGGAAAAAGAGCTGCTTGCCAGTTAGGGGAAAACACTGGTGTCTGATCATATCCAAAAACAATGGGCATATTAGCAGAGCAGAGAAGCAGCAGACAATATGGCTTTCAAAGATTTGCCATGTGTTCCCCCCCCCCCGCCCTTAATGAAAGACTGTTGAGTCATGCAATCCAAATATCAGACTGCTTGCTGAGCTTTTGCAGCATCTTTCCATTGCCTTGACTGAATAAATGTTTGATGCATGGTGCCAGTCAGTGGCTCTGACCCTGCAAACAAATGCTGGACCCCTGTACAATCATGGAGCCTCGTGGAAACCAATAGGAATCCATGCAGACACAGAAGTGCCTGACAGTAGAAGTGATACTTAGGCCTGATTTACAGTACAGATTTAGGTTGAGGTAAATCCACTTGCGTTGACCATGTTGTGTGCACATCTGCATTTACACTTCTCTCCTGTGACAGTGATGCAGTAACACCACCCTTCCCAAGAGGCACAGAGCCACTGACAACCTACTTAAGTTGATGCAGTGAGAGTATAGACACTGCATCAGTTGGATTGACCTTAACAGTCCTCCAGCAGCTGTTCCACAGTGCCCGCATCCCCCCATAGTAACTGCTCCGTTCACAGTGTTGAGCTCCACTGCCCAAGCATCACAGAGAGTGGAAGCCCTTCCCTACCTCCACCCCCTTACAACCTAGTCCCCATATGTTTTTGAAATGCCTTTTCCTGATTGCCCATCTCACCTTTGTTGTGTGCATCCAACTGACTGCTCCATGAACCAGGCTGGCTCCACACCCACAAAGAACAATTAGACACACTCCTGCCTCGAATAGGCAAGTAGCATTGGATTGCTTCAGCCTGTGCGGAGAAGAAGCTGTGCAAGCACAGCTAGGGGCTAGCTGTAGAAACAGCAACATCTACAAGCAGATTGTAGAGTGGGGGAGGGGGAAATTAGTGGCAGAGGGGCATGAGAGAGAGCAGCAGCGGCGCCATGTGAAAGCACAGGATGTACACCAGGAATTGCTCAAACTGAGGGAGGGCAACAAGAAATTTGTGCTGCCCTGCAGACCTGCTGCTTTTACAACAGACCGCATGCCATACTTGGCGGTGACCTCAGCAGCACCCCACAGCCAACTGTGGCTATTTCAGAGGAACCCAAGATGGAGACCCTCTGCTGTGAACAGCAAGGAGGATGGAGGAGATGCAGGAGAGGACTCCAGCTGTGCCACGAGTCAGGAACTATTTTTAACTCTGCAAGTGTCTAGTCAGTCCTGCCAGGTGAGCATAGATGAGCCTGCTGATTGAGGGGAAGGGAGGTTGGGTAAGCGTGTACATGCATTGTTTCTTGCTTTTCCTTTCCCCTCAAACTCATCTGCCTCTCCCCCACTATTCCAATCCCACCATTTTAGCATGAAAAAAAAATGGAATGCAATCCTAGGATGCATCAGACCAGCTATTTCTAGTAGAGCTAGGGGAGTTTTACTAGTACCATTGTACAAGGTACTAGTGAGACCTATTCTGGAATACTGTGTGCAATTCTGGAGACTTGTGTGTCCTGTATTAGCAACGCACATGAGAATTGTGCTGAGTTCTGCAGGCTCCTTGCTTCGGTCAGAGATGGCAAACACCAAGAAGCACAGCACAGGACTGTGGGAGTTTGAAAAAGCACAGCAGAAAAGTTGGCGGATGTGGAAATTGATATGGCTGGAACTTGATCTCTAGCTCCCAGTAATCTCTGGGCAATTCACTACTACCCCACAAAGCACTGCAATAGTGTCCCACAAGGCATTGAACCTGATGGCAGTGCAGGGCATGCTGGGATACCTACCTGGGGTGCACACACTTTACATTGATGGTATACCCAACACAAACACTCCTGGTGAATATACGTAGCACAAGCAACCAAGTGTGCACACACCTGGGTGATATACAAACGTTGGCAGTTGCATGCCATTGTAACTTGTGCCGACCAAACTTTGTAGGATAGAGAGGGCCTTACTCTACTTCGTAAAGCATTTTAAGGATCTACTGATGGCTCTTATATATACACACTTTACAATCACCACCACCAGTCTGCAGTATCAGGACCAGCAATGGTTCATAGATTAAGGCCAGAAGGGAAAACTATAATAAATCCAGATCTACACTAGAAGATGCTTGATGGTACAGCTGTACTGGCAAATCTTCCTAGAGTAAACACAGCTTATACCAGCAACAACAACAAAAAAACCCTCACAAACCATGCATTTTTGCCAGTATAGTTTCTACTGGTTCAGCAAGTGTTATAAACTATACCAACACAAGAGTGCTTTCGACAGTACAGAAATGATGCAATTTTAAAAACAGTCTATCCCCAACATCATAGCTGTGCCAGCAAGCGTTGCTAGTGTAGAACTGGCTTATACCTATTGTCTAATTGGTCTCTGTTGGCTCTTTCTAAAGGATAGCAGTTGCAATGCAGGACCAGTGGTCTTCAATGGAGTGGAAGGAGGGACAAGTATTCCCAGTGGTAAACACAGTAATCCCTTAAAACTGATCTTGCTCCCAGATTGTAATCTGCTTGTTCCTTTGTCACAGTGAAGTTCTGACTGACAGTTAAATGAGTACAAACATTTACTCTCAGCAGGACAATTCTGCCCTGGCATAGGAGACCAATGTATATGTACATTAAATAATGTACATAAGAAAGCTTCACTGGAACACCCATTTGTACTCAGATAAGTAATGTAACCATGAAACCAGACAGCTATAACCTTTGTTCTTACCACTGCCCATCCCTGCTGCTCCTCATTTTCCTCCCACTCATTGTGTCCTGTCTAAAAGGTAATCTGCCTCTTGGAGCAGAGGCCATCTTTCATTGCCTCCAGTGAAGAACCAGCACACCTTTGGGCATTATAAAGTAATCATGATAAACTTGACAGTAAAACTGCTGGCAACTGAAGTGCTCCTAGAAATACACAACTTTTAGATCAGTCCTAGAGAATTTGAGTAGTATTAAAACATTTTAAATGAGAAGATCTATGACTATTATGGAGAAAGTGGCCACACATTAAATTAAAAAGGTATATTTTTAAAAGGGTTACCAAATGATTAACCATTTACTAAGATGTGAGTTGTTACAGAGTTCAAAAGGAACCATGCATATAAACACATCTATAAGACATATGTTCGCGTCTGTAATGTGTGTATGGCATCTATCATTTATGTTAAGGGTACACTTCTAATCTATAAAGTGTGCCTGAGAAAACAGTTAGATAATACAATAGACTAAGTTAGAACAGAACTCTCAAGTGAGTTGCAAGATATCTGTCAGCCACAGCACAACATGACCCTTAGGATAATAAAGAAGATCCTACCAATCTGGGTCATTCTTGTTTTCATCCAATTTCCAGGAAGTTTGTTTTCATTTGTTCCAGGTCTTCTGTTCACCCACTATCCAAAAATATAAAAACAAAAACCACAAAACAGGCCAAAGTTGAATGCAAATTACAGTCCTCAACTGATAGTTTTTACTTCAAATTAAATAATGTAATTGAATTTCATGCCCTGTTGACTTTTATTATTATGCAACAAACAAAATAGATTGAACAGAAAGTTACAGGAGAAAGTCATAAACTTTGGTAGCTTGTTTAATAAATTGAAATCCCAGTGTGCTCACTAGCTTCAGATACAAGTCCAACTTTCAGGAGGAAAAATGCTGGTTTACAATAGAGAGGCCTATCAGTAAATCAGTTTGTATGGTCATTAGAGTTTGAAGGCAGATTTCCATGCTATCAGTAGATTCTAATGCACAGATTGTAATTAGCATTAAATGTGACCTGCAAAATAAAGACAGCTGGTCTTGTGTGGTTTGCTTCCTTATTCCTTAAGAGGCCTGAAAGGGTTTGGGTTTAAGTAGGCCTCTGCCTTTTTTTTTTTTTTTCTTTAAATAAACTTTAGAAGTTCAAATCCTGTCAAGCCTAAGAGTCCATACTGGTGGATAAGTCATGACATGACATCAACACAAGAACCAAGAGTGAAAATTGAGTGGAAGGAGTTTTCAGTCAGAATATAAAGCTTAATTTTGTTTGTTAGATAAGTCACTTAAAGTGAGATCCACAAATGTACTTAGGTATCTAAGTCACATTTTGAGGCACCCCTATGATCCACAAAATTGCTCAGGCACTGCCTAGCCTTGTAGGCACCTGAAATTACTCAGCACCTACATTTTTCTAGTAAAAGTTCCCTAGGCACCTGTGCTTCTGCCTCTGAGCATGCACACTGGTAGCTCACTCTAGTGTTCAAGCACTTAATTTCAGGGTTGCCAATTTTGGGTGGACATATTCCTGGAGGTTTCATTACAGGACATTCATCTTTAATTAAAGAGTAATCTTTAATTCCTGCAGACTTCAGGACAACCTTGTAGGATTGGTAACCCTACTTACCTCCAACCTAAGCCCCAGAGTGATTTACAAACCATGGGCAAAACAGGTGTTGGGCTGCCTAAGTCATGTGTTGGGCCCAATCTGGTAAGCATGCTCAGAGGTCACCTAACTCCACCCAACAATTGCCAGGAGGAAGCAGACCTTCCTTCTAACCTTTAGGTCAATGCCTAGGGCACTCATCGAAGATGACGAAGAGACCTAGTTCAAGGCTCCCCTCTGCCTGATGAGAAGGGAGTTGGAGAGGGGCCTTCCCCTCTCAGGTGAGTGCTTTGACTGCTAGACTATGAAATATTCTGATGTCAGTCTCTCCCACTGAAGTTGTTCCATTGTAATTAAATAACTGGTTAAATATCAATTGGGCCAGAGAGTGTGAGAATGACTATAGCGGAGTGGTTAGAGCACTCACTTAAGAGGTGGCAAATCCCTGTTCAAGTCAAGGGTGCCAGAACCTTTGTAGAAGTGGTGAGGAAATTAAACTACTACTTAATATTCTGCAGAGTACAACTGTAACATAAATAACCAGAATACAAAATGTACCCACATTATATTATAAGGCATAATTATAGTATGAACAAAATAAGACAATTTTAGTTCTAAACAATCAGGACTGCATTTTATTTTTGCACTTCATGTATTGTACTTCACTTTCATTTGTCATTTTACTGTGTATACTCCACTATTAATACTGCACTGTTATTATTTAACTGTAACTTGCAGTTCTGTACCATCACAATCAAATCATCCTTGTTTATATAATGCATATTTTAACAATTGTAACTTTAAATTGTAAATCTCCATGGAAAAAGGCAACCACCAACAACTTTGAAGGGAAGTAAACGTGTCCCCATATAAAGCTACCATATAAAAGAATTTTTTAAAATGTTTTATAAAAAAATCAGAATTTGTATATTTGTAGAAAACCAAACAAACACCATCAACAGGCAGTAGCAGATAAAAGCAATATATCTATGGAGCAAAAAATTTAAACAATGCAATTTTGATCACATGATTGTCTAGGATGGTAGTGGATATCTAGGAATGCATCCAATCTGATTCCATAGTGCATCTTGGCCTTTAGAAGTATGATCATGTTTTTCCCCATAGCGCATGTGTTTCTTTTGATAAAAGTTGGGGGACATGGTCCCACCCCCTGGCCCCCCATTTTCTGGTGCTAGTGATTCAAGCCCTCTCATTGGGTGTGGGGGTGATGGAGGGACTTAAACCAGGGGTCTGCCACATCCTAGGTGAATGCTTTAAGCAAAAAAACAAAAACAAAAAAACCACCGCACCACAAATATCATTCTGGGATGTATTTGCAGGAGTGTTGTAAGCAAGACAAGAAGTGGTTCTTCCACTCTACTCAACACTGATAAGGCCTCAACTGGAGTACTGTATCTCGCTCTGGGAAAGATGTGGACAAATTGGAGAAAGTCCTGAGGAGAGCAATAAAGTGTCTACAAAATATGGCCTATGAGGAAAGATTGAAAAATTGGGTTTGTTTCATCTGGAGAAGAAAAGACTGAGTGGGAACAGGATAATCTTGGAACATGAAAGTTGTTAGAAAAAATTAGGGTGAAAAATTGTTCTCCTTATCCACTGAGAATAGGACAAGAACTAATGGGCTTATATTGCAGCCAGGGAGATTTAAGTTAGACATCAGGAAAAACTTAACCATAAGGGTAGTTAAGCACTGGAGCAAGTTATCTAGGGAGATTGTGGAATCTGTCACTAGAGGTTTTCAAGAACAGGACAGACAAACACCTCTCAGGGATGGTCTAGATCAGTGGTTTCCAAACTCGGTCCGCGGCTTGCTCAGGGTAAGCCCCTGGCACACTGGGCCAGTTTGTTTACCTGCCGCCTCCACAGGTACGGCCGCTTGTGGCTCCCACTGGCCACGGTTTGCCGTTCCCAGCCAATGGGAGCTGCGGGAAGCAGAGCAGGCCAACGGGAGCTGCAGGAAGCAGAGCAGGCCAACGGGAGCTGCAGGAAGCAGAGAATTAGGATTCATTCTGGACCTTTCAGCCAGTGAGGTGGCAGTTGTCAAGTTTACAGTCATTATTAAAATATTGTCTTCTGCTTTGGCTTTTGTTTCCCTAGAGTAACGCCCTGTGACCCCAGCAGCCCCTCAATGCTGACTGGAAGAGGGCCCCCCTGTACTGTAGCTCACATCAGGCCTGACATACTCATTGCCCCAGCACACTGTTGTCATATTATATATCCCAAAGGTGTCACATAAAACTGGTGGCACACTGATGATGTATGTACAGGTTGTGAATAATGAGTGCTGGAAATAGGTCAATGTTTTTTGGAGGCAGAGCATAAAATCAGCCGGCCCTAGACAAAGAAATGTATATTACCCATTTGACTGGTTCAGCTACAGGCAGAGGACAATGAAAGTACATTTACATCTAAAGTAAACAAAGCCATCAAGCTAAACAAGCAGGGATGATGACGCCGGCGGACAGAATCTACACCCTAGGAAGTCTTCCTGGGTCTTGAGGCAGAGACAATGGACTTTGAGTAACATAAGTGTGGGGGTGGGAAAGGACATTTGAGTTATCCATCACTTAGGGCTTCTCCCGCCAACATAACTTCTGCCACTTGCAGAGATGGTTTTATTATGCCGACGGGAGAGCTCTCCCGTCAGCATAGAGCATCTTCACCAGAAGCATTGCAATGGTGCAACTGTATTGGTATAGCTGCAGTGCTGTACATATAGACACGAAAGTCACCAATGCCCAGCCAGAAGTTCAGGCTTTTCCTAGTCTTTGGGCTCCTACCCTAAGGGGGTGGGGGAAGGAAGTCACTCCCTATTGGCCCTGGGCAAACAGGGAGGCTGAACAGTTCCTGAAAATTCTACATCAAGCCATATTTATTTCTACAGTACAGGGGAAGTCCTGGGAATAGATGCTATGCAAGTTTCTCTGGAATTATAGAGAAACATTGTATTCAGATATAGGACAATTTCCGGCACAGCAGCTGTTCAGATGCCCATTAATTTAAACTGCCAAAGTTTCCATCTCAGCCACAAGACTCATTGCATAACATTGACACAGGCTTAAAGAGAAGCAGCACGCTGAGCAAGAAAATCAAGCATCAGCATTTCATATTAACAGCAGTGACCCTGCACTAGTCCATCAGAGAAAAAAAGATAAATTGATTACACTATTTGACCCCCACTGTCATGCAGTGGGGTATGTCCAAGGCACTTTAATCACTTCCCCAGGAATGGCAATTCTACAAACACAAAATGCTTCACATGTGAATCCTCAGAGGTCAGACACAGCCTGCTGCCAGTCAAAAGGAGGAAGATGAGGAGGATGACATTTCTCCACAAGCAGACCCACAGACAGCAACACTGATGATGTCTAAACCCCCAAGGACTTAACTACAGACCTTTCTGATGACAAGCCAATGAGATACAATAAGTGACTCTTTGGACATCATCACTTGAGTATTATTTGTTCTACTGTTAAGATATTTTAATCCCCCTCCCTTTGTGTGTATATTCCTAGTTTAGAGTAGTCAGGACATCTTGGAATAGTCAAATCATTTAACTGTTAACATTTTAAATGTGGAATAGCATATAGTATAGTCAGCAATCCATTTAGTTACATGCCTGTCTGATCTGGACAAGATTCAGGTCAATCCCACAGCGTGAAACTGCATCGCAGACAGAGTTAGAGAGAGAGAGAACCCTACAGAGTCTGTGGCCAGGGTTAAAAGAGGGAGTCTTCAAAACCCCACCAGTGCTAGCATGGATTCAATTTAACCAGCATTCACAATGGTGGAAGCCCTAGTGTAGGAAAGGCTCTGTTGGCTTCTGGCATTTTTGCCAGGATGTTAGATAAACATGAGCATGAGAGTGAGAGCCCAGGCGGGCACAAAGGGATCTTTTCCACACACATACATGCTTTTGAGAACCCAAATTCCTTGGCCCCTGACCAGATCTAGGCGGGCGAATGGCAGAGTCCCTTCCCTTGGCCTGGCCATCCCGCCATCATAATGGAGGTGCAGCAAGGCCAAAATTGAGTGGAGTTGTTGTGACCCTTCACACAAGGTCACAACTGCACTGACTCAGGCCCAGCTTCCCCTCAGTGACAGAAGGAAGGCTGGGCCAAATTTGAGCAGCGTTGCTAATCCATGCACCAGGTCACAGCGCCTCTCACTGCATCTTAGGCCCCTGCCACTTTTGCAGACTTTCCAGAGCCACTGTAGCTAAATCAGTTTAACAGTAACAAGACAAGTAGTGGCCAGAGCCTATTTACAGTAAGGCTCCCACCAATTCAGTTGAACCCACAGTAGGGATTTTCCTCAAGTATAATCAAGGCTTGCATGTGCCCAGCCATAGGCGCCGACTACGTGGGTGCTCCAGGGCTGGAGCCCCCATGGGGAAAATTGGCGGGTGCAGAGCACTCACTGGCAGCTCCCCGCTGGCCCCCCTGCCCAGCTCACCTCTGCCTCCCTCTGCTCCACCTCCTGCTCACCTGCTCACCCTCCCTCACAGGCTTGCCAGAATCAGCTGTTTGGCACATGGCAAGCCCAGGAGGGAGGGGGGAGAAGCGGAGCTGCGGTGCGCTCGGGGGAGGAGGCGGAATGGAGGTGAGCTGGGGCAGGGAGTGGTTCCTCTGCACTCCCTTCCCCCAAACTCACCTCTGCTTTCTATGCCCCCCCGAGCTCACCTCCGCCTCCTCCCCTGAGTGCGCCGCCGCTCCGTTTCTCACCCCGTCCTCCCAGGCTTACGCGCGGCAAGTAGGTGACCAGAGAGCAAGTGTGAAAAATCGGGACAGGGGTTGGGGTGGGTAATAGGAGCCTATATAAGAAAAAGACCCAAAATCAGGTCTGTTCCTATAAAATCGGGACATCTGGTCACCCTAGCGGCAAGCCTGGGAGGGGAAATGCGGTGCACCCGGGGGGAGGAGGTGGGGGCGGGGATTTGGGGAAGGGGTTGGAATGAGGGAAGGGCCGGTGGCAGAGTTGGGCCAGGGCTGGGCGCGAGCACTCACCGGCGCCGACTAAAGTTGGCGCCTATGTGCCCAGCATGTTAAATAAAGAATCCCCTCTGTACTTAGGACAGAGTTCCATCTCTTTTATTGCAGACCTTTAACTAAGCATTGCTGGAGGGCACTAGATACAAGCAGCTTGTGCAGCAGCAAGTCTCAGGTACTAGAAGTTAATCCCCAACTGTGAAAAATAATGTGGCTCTATTTCCTGCTTAATAACCTGGTGGCCTTTGATTGTAGCAGTTTGTTTATGAGGTGAATTCTTCGGACCAGAAGCAACCCGTTCAAGTTTTTAGTTTACTTTAACTTGCCAACTATCCACTAATGTTTAAATGTGTGTTCAAGAGCAATTTCAAAAACCCAAGAGTTCGCTTTCATGATAATTATTTCTAACTTCAGCTATTATGGCTGTAGTACACCAGATTCTGGACTACTCTCTTTTTAAATCTGTGTTCACATGAGTCTACATTTTAATGTATAATCACCGCAGCAGGCATAATGCCATAGCAGAGAGAAATAAGATTTCCACCACAGTAAAAACAAGTTAACAATTTTAAAATGGGACTGATGCTTCCAAGAATCCTATTCGAACAATACCAATTCCCATAGCCTCTCTTAGGTCTGGTCCACACTAACCCCCCCGGTTCGAACTACGTGAACGGTTATTCACGTAGCTGAAGTATCTTAGTTCGAACTACAAGGTACTTACCGCGGGTCCACACGCGGCAGGCAGGCTCCCCCGTCGACTCCGCGTACTCTTCTCGCGGAGCAGGAGTACCGGTGTCTACGGCGAGCACTTCCGGGATCGATTTATCGCGTCTAGACAAGATGCGATAAATTTCTGTTGGTGAGAGAGACAAGCTTTGGAACTTACAAAGAGTTCTTTTTCAGACCAGATCTGAAGAAGAGTGTAGTGTCAGCTCAAAAGTTTGTCTCCTTCACCAAGAGAAGATGGTCCTGTGAAGGATATTACCTCGCCCATCTTGTTTCTCTAATATTCTGGGAATAACATGGCTACAACAACACAGAAAACAGAATTCAAAGGGTACTCTGGGCCAGATTGAAAGTCTGTTGGCAGGTGGTGGCATAGAAAATAGAATTATGCTAATCCCACAGGAAATGGGAGTAGGCTGTTTTAAGGTAGGAGAAAAGAAATGATGTGGAATGTTTGCTGTACAGGCCATACGCTGAGTATAAAATGGGGTGGGTTAGGTGAGTGTGGAAGAGGAGCCTGACACAATGCATCCCTTCTCCTATAGTCTGTCTGTGACACTGCACCCCATATTCTTCTTAGTGATATTATTATATGATTATCATAGTCAGCACGACTCCAACGGTCGACTTTCCCACTCCAAACTGGTTTGCTACTGATCGATAGGAGTCCGGAGTTGCGAGCTTCCAGATTGCAATAGCCACCCGCTTCTCCACCGTCAGGGCAGCTCTCAATCTCGTGTCCTTGCGCCGCAGGGCGGGGGCAAGCTCCTCACACAGTCCCATGAAAGTAGCTTTTCTCATCCGAAAGTTCTGCACCCATTGCTCGTCATCCCAGACTTGCATGACAATGTGATCCCACCACTCTGTGCTGGTTTCCCGAGCCCCAAAGCGGCATTCCACGGTGCATAGCATGTCCGTGAATGCCACAAGCAAGTTCGTGTCGTACGCGTTTTGCGTGACAATTTCATCGTCATCGTCGGACTCCTCGCTGTCACTGTGGATCTTAAGGAAGAGCTCGACTGCCAAACGTGACGTGCTGGCGAGACTCGTCAGTATTTTGCTCACCAGGTCGGGATCCATTTTCCCGCTGACCGAAACGGAGCACAGATCGCGCTACAAAGAAACCGTTGAAAGATGGTGCAAATTATGGTCGGAAACACAGAGATTGCTGGGATGCGAAGCGATGCATCACGGGGCGTTGGGACAGGACCCAGAATGCACCATACCCCACGCCCCCTACCCACGGCGCCAGAATTGGAAGAGGTGTTCTGTGGGATACCTGCCCATAATGCACCTCTCCTAAAACCGCTGCAAGTAGCCACATTAGTGCTCGTTACTGCGCTGGCGGCTGCCAGTGTGGACAAGCTGCAGCGCTTTCCCTACTCAGCTGTACGAAGATGGGTTTAACTCACAGCGCTGTACATCTGCAAGTGTAGCCAAGGCCCAAGTAATGGGTGCTATGACTCTACAATGACATGTGAGTAGAACACATCTGTGGACTCCATCTTGGGATGTCAGTATTTTTCCACAGACTGGTCTGGGAACCAAGCTTTGGGAACAAGTAGTTCCCGCCATATGTGAAAGCTATATAAGGCAGTGAGTAACATCATCTGTGGTACTTTACTCCCCACACAAGAAGACTCCTGGAAACACCAGAAGAACAAGGACTGAGCTAGGGGAAGTGCTGGATCCAGGCTAAAGGGATTCCAAGCTGTAAAGCAGGTGCAGCTTGTCCCTTAGGAATCTGCAACCTGCTTGTATCATCTCTTAGGGTGAGAATCTGCTAATTCATATCCAATCTATCTAGTATATTAGGCTTAGTTTACTTTTTTTTTTATTTGCTAGGTAGACTTCTTTGATCTGCTTGCTAGCCCTTATAATCACTAAAAATCTATCTACTATCTATATACTAAAAATCTAACTACAAAGTTAATAAACTTGTTTTGTTTTATCTAAACCAGTGAGTTGGAGTGAAGTGTATGGGAATCTTAGCTCAAGGGGCAAAGGCTGTTGCATATTCCTCTCCACATTGAGAGTGGGTGAACTCTATGAGCTTACCCTGTATAGTTCCCTCTTTGGTGCCAGATGTATAATTTTGGATTTATACTCCAGAGGGGGTGCATGCATGGGGAGTTGGGAGTTGCCTTGGCTGTGTAGCCTTCCTATGCAGAGGCTGGTCAGGGAGCCTGCATATAACTGCAGCTGGGTGTGGCCCTACTTGTATGAAGTCTGGTGAAAGTGCAGGGTGGAGGGCTTTGCAGCTTGTCACAGCAGTACAGTGATGCCCCAGTTCCAGGTGGCATCTCAGGGAGAACCTGTCACACTGTCCTATCCCACAAAGAAATACAGTGGATTCCGTGTGCAGTCATGTATGAAGGGTTAAAGTGATTGGAAAGTGGGGGTGAAATAGGGTGACCAGATGTCCTGATTTTATAGCGGCAGTCCTGATATTTGGAGCTTTTTCTTATATAGGCTCCTATTACCCCCCACCCCCGGTCCTGATTTTTCACACTTGCAGTCTGGTCACCCCAGGGTGAAATGCTAGCGAATCAGAACAGGAAGGTTACAATTCTTTGTGCACAGATGTAAATGAGTACACAAGGTGCAAGGCAGAGTAAAGACAGGCCCATAATAGTAAGTCATTAATGCAGATTTCCATGTCACATGCACCTTTAAAGGGAAAAAAAATCTTTTGTGTACTAACCACAAAAATTTTCACACAACTTCAAGGTTATGTTGACTAGTGCTGAGCAAACCTCAAAAGGTTCTATGTTTCCACTGGTTTTAGATTCTTCTTCAAATTTCTTTGCTTTAAAAATCAGACTGGGAATCTCAACAGTGTCAGCTTTCTCACACAGTAGATGAATCATTTACATTTTCTCTATATTTTGCATCAGTACGTCTAGTAAAAACAATAGGAAGGTAGGCATCAGTAGTCCTGCTGAAATTAATGAGGGTATGTTTATACTCAAAATGCTACAGTACTATAGCTGCACCTGCACCACTATAGCATTTCAGTGTAGACACTGACTACAGTGACAGGAGGGGTTCTCTCATCACTGCAGTTAATCCACCTCCTCAAGAGGCAGTAGGTCGGTAGACAGACGAATTATTCTAGCAACCTAACACTGTCTTCACTGAGGATTAGGCCAGCATGGCTAAATCTCTCAGGAGTATGAAAAATCCACACCCCTGAGAGATGTAGCTATGCTGATGTAAGTTTTCAGTGTAGACCTGAAAGTACTTTCAGGAATAAGGGTACAAGCTGACCCACCCTGAAAATGAGTGATTTGCAAACATTAGCAGCTGCTATTTCAAACTTTAAAAAACATTTCCCAAGGGTTTCCACTAGGAACCATGTCTGATATGTTTTCATTTTAATAAACAAAGCTATTGTTAAGCTTTTTAAAAAACAGTCTGCTTCTTTTTTCATGTATTTACATTCCTATCAAATACATTTAATTAAAAGAAATTGTGGAAAAGCTCAGAACTAGCCCACAAGCATAGAACCTCTGTGCCAAGTTTCAAGGCAAGTGTGAAATTCAATGGCTTATTAGGTTACTAAGCTTCTGGAACAAGCATTTATATTTACAACCCTAACTCTGAACAACGGCAATACTGCAATCATAATTTAGAGCTAAACTAGAACTACTTGGTTCATGTGTAGTGTGAACAAGGTAAATACCAAATCAGGATAACCTTTGTCCTATTGACAACAAAGTAAAGGTAATCTGAAACACAGCATATTATTTCAAATGTTTTTTGTTTCAGTTAGTCAGACATTTGCAATTCACATTAAATGGTTTAAAATATGAATATATCAATAATTTCAAATACATTAGTAACAGTAAAATATAGTAATACAAATAATATTTTAGTAGAGGAGCAATTCTGGAAGGAATCCTATTATGGTGCATATGGTATGTTTACATGTATATAAAATCAAATGTGTAAGGATGCATATTTCTGAAAACAATACGCTACTTGTGAATGTTTAGCAGTCGCAAGTGCCTTTATGGGGATTATCTGCCCTAGTTCCGGCTCTTATTTTTGGAAAGCAATCAGCTCTTCTTGAGAATTTAGCACCGTGCTGAGCCACCCTGGGGCTTTCGACGGCCCATCCCTTCACTTTTCATTATCATCTGTTAACAGCTACATCCTGTGCAGCCTGCTTCATTACAGCCAAAAGAGAGAGAACAGGGGACCTCTGAATCCTCAGGTTTGAAAGTACTGCACAACACTCCATTCTCCTGTACTGTACAAAATGAGCCACTCATTTTAAACAAACTGTGAGCAATTTTTGTCATTAGCTGCTTCAAACAAAACTTTGAGTAGATGCTGGTCTAACACAAGAACTTTGCTGATCACCAGTATCCAGAAATATTCATTTTCTAGGGCTAGAAGATCTTATATTCATTCCAATTTGCTTTAAACCCCAAACTATGCATAATGACAAGCATATTTTAACTGCTATCAATGAACATCTGTGGCCTAATTCTAGATGGAATTAGCAGCAGACTATCATCATTCTGAATGGGTGATTATTATTCACTGACAAAATTAAAGTATATCAGCATTGCCAACTCTCACAATATTTGGTGTATTTATTGAAGCCCCAGTTCCTGGAGTCAGGTGATTACATGACAAGCTCAGCTTTCATTTAAAAAGTAAAAGAGAGAGTAAGTTTCTAGTCTTCATAGTTGTGGAGAACATATGAGGCCTAAAGGTTCAAAAAACAGAAGGCAAAAAAAAAGAATCCAAAATGTATTATTTTTTAAATCTCATGCTTTTTAAGCCAATTACATGATTGTGGGGGCCCTGACTCATGTGTTTTGATTTTGAATGCTTGTGGTTGGCAATACAGAAATAAACTAAAACTTCAAGCCAGCTAGTAACCAGAATTATTATTAAATAATGTCTACTACTTTGGATTTCTATATCATCTTTCATGTAGGGATCTCAAAGCACTTTTCAAACATGAATTTAAGCTTAAAAGCATCCTGTGAGTAAAGTATTTCAGTGATACTCATTTTACAGGTGGGTCAAGTGTGGCACGGAGGTTGAATCTGGTTTGCCCAGGGTGATATAGCAGGTCAGTGGCGGACCAAGAATAAAATTCAAGTCTTGACTTCTAGTGCTCTGCTTGATAGGGAAGGAGGAGGAGATTGCTTTTGTTTTTTTAATTACTACAGCACAGTAGGAACCTTGTCTATACTGAGCCTTTTCTTCAAATCTCCTATCATTGCTGTAGTAAAAATGGGAGCTATATAGTGTCCAAAAGTCCTAATGTGATCCTGGGATGTATAAACAGGGGATTCTCGAGTAGGAGTAGAGAGGTTATTTTACTTTATATTTGGTATTGGCATGACCACTGCTGGAATACTGTGTCCAGTTCTGGTATCCACAATTCAAGAAGGATGTAGATAAACTGGAGTGGGTTCAAAGAAGAGCCACAAGAATGACTAAAGGATAGAGAAAATGACTTATAGTGATGGATTTAAGGAGCTCAATCTATTTATCTTAACAAAGAAAGGTTAAGGGGTAACTTGATTATAGTCTTTAAGTACATACATAGAGGACAAATATTTAATAACAGGTTCTTCAATCTAACAGAGAAAGGAATAACACGATCCCATGGCTGGAAGTTGAAGCTAGACAAATTCAGACTGGAAATAAGGTGCAAATTTTTAACAGTGAGAGTAATTAACCATTGGAACAATTTAGGAAGGATAGGCGTGGATTCTCCATCACTGACAATTTTTCATTCAAGATTGGATGCTTTTCTCAGAGATATGCTGTAGGAATTATTTTGGGGAAGTTCTAAGGCCTGGAGATCAGACTAGACAATGACAATAGTCCCTTCTGGCCTTGGAATCTATGAAGTGTAAACTGTCTCCAGGCATTTGAGTCAGTGTATTGGCTAGACCAGGGATCGTCAACCTTTGGGATGGGGCCCGTTAGGGAAATCCGTTGATGGGCTGGGACAGTTTGTTTACCTGCAGCGTCCGCAGGTTCAGCAGACCACAGCTCTCACTGGCCGCACTTCACTGTTCCAGGCCAATGGGGGCTGTGGGAAACGGCAGCCCCTTGGCCCACGCCACTTCCTGCAGCCCCCAATGGCCTGGAACTGCGAACCATGGCCAGTGGGAGCTGCGATCGGCTGAACCTGCGGACGCTGCAGGTAAAAAAACTGTCCCGGCCCACTAGCGGATTTCCCTGATAGGCCACATGCCAAAGGCTGCTGATCCCTGAGCTAGACATCCTCGTAGCAGGATTATGTGATACAAAGGTATAAATGCTGGTGACTAGACTACATAGTGCTCCCACCATTGTTACTGTATGTGGAACTGCATTGGTGCTGTGGTAATCGAGGGAGAATTTCACAATTCACTGTAGGCACAACCTGCAGGCCCAGAGTAACTCCGTTGATTTCAGTGAGGCTACATCAGATATGATTTTGGCCCAATAAGTCTACTTTCCATAACAATTAAAAGGTAGTAGATCAATAATTCTGCTGAGAGTAAACTCCAGCTCATTTATAAAGATACAGTATATTTAATACAGTGAGGGATATGTATCTCTGTCTGGCTAAAACACAGAAGAATTATGTGTTATAAGCTAATCAGAATGCAGCTTTTTAGTAATATAATTTATCATGTAATACTATAAAATCTACATTCAGTATTTAGGGTTTTAGATATGAAATGATTATAAAATAACCTTGTTGATCTCCTGCTTCAAAACTATAATATTTCAGTATTTATGTAGCAGCAGAAGACTATTAACTTATGCCAGATTTATACTTCCCGATGACCTTTATTAATTATACCTGTAACATTGATTTCAAGTTTTAAAATATTTTCCAGAAATGTGTCAGTGTTTATTTTTAACATTTCAGGTCAGGAAAAAAAATTCAATATAAAATACTAAAAACAAAACAACTGATTAAAATTAGTGCCTATTTGCATTTTATTCACAATTATGAGGGGAAACACTAAGAAGAACATTGTATTAGCTGAAACATTCATTATATTCTCCAATGTTTTCTACAGAATCAAAGATTTCATTGAAAAACAAGAGTCCTGCACTAGAAATATTTCCCATCATAGCTAATACAAATTGACAGTGCTTAAAATGATCTGAAAAAAGTGTGTGGAGGGGAGAGGGGTGGGTCTATCGATCATAATCTGACAGTAGAAGCTTTGCAAAGACAGTGCTTTAAATGCAGCACTCAGTGACCTGGCTTTTTTTTTCTAATTTTGCCAGGTCTGTGATACTCCTCCACTCTAAGAACTGCAAGCTCAGTATGTTATTAGAACATAGGGAGATCTCACAGTCAATGTGTTATCAGCTGCTGCAGGTATTTTAAACACCAGTCAATGTTATAAATACCAGCAGCCTCTGTAGACTAGGGCTTCCCATGTTGTTAACACTGGTAGAGTTCAACTGATGCTAGCAACAGTCAGATATTTTTAGAAAATGTCCCTATTGTAGACAAGGCCAAAGTGCTTGGGCTTCTCCCTTCTCTCACATTAAGCCACCTTTGCAAAAGACTGTTTCCAGCTAAATAGTAACAGCAGCAAAGGTGGAAACTGTCCTCTGCCTGATCCTATTAACTTGTGAACTCTCTTCACCTCAGCCCCATTCACCAGAATGTCAAAGCCTATTAAAGTTTGGCAGCCACAGGGTAATGGGGAGAAGAAGTGAAAATGATGTGGTACCACAAGAATAAAGTTATATATAACATATGAATATGATTAAAAAAACAAGTGATCAGAATTAATTGTATAGTTTCTAAAAACTAAATTTAGGAATTTGATGTCAAAAAATTGACAAAACACACATAATTGGGCTCTAATTACACTACAAGAATTGTGTGGCAGCTACATTTTAGTAGCTAATTCAAAGGTTTAAAAAATTGAACTCCAGAAATGAGAAAAAGCATCCTCGTTAGTGCCTCAGGAAGGATTTGTTTAAATGGGCAGAAGCTTCTGCAGGTTCTAGAGGGCCCAAGAAGTTGGGGCATTCTTAGATCAGGCCAGTAAGACTGATCATATCAGGGCACTGATTGCACAGGTTGGTGAAATGATGACAAATGCCTAGCATCTAGATGCACATGTTGCTTTTTCGTGGTTGAAAAATCACATTAACCAGATTGTTAAGACACCATCTGCCCATCACAAAGGAAGGTGGTGCAGTGCTGTCATCTACTTCATCAGCTGATGGTGAAGAGATAGTTGTTCCTTTCCCAATGGTTATTCTGTGACAATGGATAAAAAAGAAAGCTACTGAGGGGCAGAGTTGAATGGATTTCTCTTCTCCTATGCCAACGTGTATGCTGCAGGACAGTAACACATCAATGGTTCCAACTATATATAGTTTCTATCCCTCTTTACTAGAACTCTGGGTACAGCATCACAGGATTTAAATGAACAAAAGTTCAAATCCTATTGCTCCTAGAATTTAAAAAAGACAAGTAACACCATTCTAGAACATTTATCAACACAATACACACTGTATTCTATGGTAGAGAATAGTCTGTCCTGCCAATCCACACTCAATACAATATTTAAAGGTAAGATAAAAGATTTATACCTGTTGCAGAGTAATTAACTCACTGAGTTTTTTCTTTAATCTCTGGCATCTGGTTTCTCCCTGACTAAACCTGCCTTTAGCTACCAAGGACCCTTTTTATCTTTCATGTTTAAAATATACATTTTTGTTTGATCGGAATGATGGGGTATTTTCATACGTGATGCAAAGATTTTAAGGACTTTGCCTTCAGTATACAACATAAAACAGATAATAGTCAATGTACTTATAGAATTGCCAGACCAGATCATTTAGTCCAATATCCTTTTTCCAGCAGCCACCTGTATATATGCTTCAAAAGAAGATGCAAGAAACCTGATAGACAACTAAAGAACGGTTTCCCTGTAAGGGCAGTTTCTTCCTGATCACAGCCAGTTAATGCTTGGTTTATGTCCTGAAGTTGAGAGTTTATATCCTTTATCAATGTTCTTATCTTCTGTTACTGTGATAATTGTTCATATATAATTTTACACGAGGTAAGGATCTGTAAAATAAAATGACATTGCTGGGTTTCCTACCCCTTATTTCACCCAAGCTCCAATTTACTTCTAGATATTTTTTTATGGTTGTTTTTCAGCCAGGTCCTTACAAATTGCTTTAAGGCCAATTTTTCTCTTTTTGGCTTGCATCTGCTTTAGATAGAAGACTGAGGGCTTGTCTACACTACAGACATTATGGCAGCACAGCTACAGTGCTGCACCCGTGCAACTGTAGTGCCATAGTGTAGATGCTTCCTACAGTGACAAAAGGGGTTTTTCCATCACTGTAGTTAATCCATCCTCTCTGCCACCACCTAATCTGTCTACAGCTGAATTGTTAATTGCATGGAGAGGCTCCTGTTTCCCTATACTTTTACTTCCTTCCACTCTCAGATGTGAAGCCCAAGGGTGGGATCCACCAAGGGACTGACATTGCCGTGCTGAGTAGCATGGCACCTAACTTCTAGGTGACTAGAAAATCACAGGAATGACACCACAATCCACAAAGCTGAATTAAGTGCTTAGGTTCCCTGTACAATGAATGTGATCTGCAGGAGCCACTTAAACTCGCCAATGGAGATGCTGGCCAGACAGGTGTGTACTAAGCCTCACCCCCCCTCTCAAAGATAGGTACCTAAATCTGGGCTGCAGGGAGGCTCAAAGCTCTGTTTAGCAATCCACAAGTAGGATCCCTTCTCCTGGAGTCAGGCAGCTTAAGTGCCTAAGCTCTTCCTTGTGGGCATCTGCCTTGCCTTGCCCTGACCCACACAAAATGGCCAGAGGAGGTGGTGGTAGTGCCACCACTGCCACCTTATAACTTTTAGCCCAATGGTTAGAGTACTCATGGGGGATGTGGGAGGCTGAGGCTCAATTCCCCCCTCTCTAGCAGCAGAGGCAAAAGAATTTGAACAGGAGTCTCCACCAAACTTTAACCACGGAAGTGCTTTAACCACTGCAGTGTTGAATATTATGATGGGGGTCCCCTCAATATCTCCTGGTGAAGCTGTGTCTCTTCTAATGAATAATGAAAGAGTAACTGGGGCATGGAAATAGACATAGGGTCTCCCACCTCCCAGGTGGGTACCCTAACCATTGGACCACAGAATAATTCCCAACTCAATGACAATTTAAGCATTTGGCCCAGTGGTCCCCAAGGTGGTGCCCGCAGGCGCATTTATATGCACCCGCCTACCAACAAGGAAGCACTTCCGCCGGACAATCCACCGCCGAGGAGAGCGGTTGCCAGACAACCAGCTGCCGAAATGCCTCCAAGAAGTGGTAACGCCAAGAAGCGTCGACGCCGCTTTTTCAGCGGCATTTCGGCAGCGACGCTTCTCGATGACGCCGCTTCTCAGCAGCATTTCGGCAGCTGGTCATCCAGCGCCCACCACACTCTTCTGGGAACATGAAGATGCTACTGCAACGGAAAAGTTGGGGACCACTGATTTAGCCACAGTAGAACTACCCAGGGGCCTGAGAGTGTGTGAGGACGATTCTGTAGTTCAGTGGTTAGGGCAAGCACCTAGGAGGTAGGAGACCCCATATCCAGTTCTCCTGCACCAATCACTCTTTAATTACTAGAACAACTTCAACAGGAGAGACTGAGGAAGCCCCACATCAGCATATCACATAGCCCAGTGGCTAAAGCTCTCTCCTGAGAGGTGGGAGAGCCATATTCAAATTCTCTCTACCTCTGGAGGGGTGGGAGGGGAGAATTGAACCTGGGCCTCCTACATCCCAGGTGAGTTACAAGATAAGCAGTGACAATTCCTCCTCCTCTGGCCAGACTTTGAATGGGAGCCAAACCGGTAGGCAGAATGAGCACACCAACTGGATTGGGCTCCAGCCACAATTTAGGTGGCTTTAGGTGGAATCACTTTGGGGATTAAACAGGAAGATGCAGGATGGGCGGGGACGGGAGAAAATACCTAGTGTGAAGCAGTGCATGTGCCCAGAAGCTGAAACATAGGCACCTCTGAAATTTAGGGAGGGAGCTTAGGTACCAAGAGGGGTCAGAAGCAGTTTAGTGGATCATAGGGAAGGGGGATGGGGGTGAAGAGAGAGAGAGACTTGGCACTTAAATCTGGGGTTTAAGTTCCTAAGTACATTTGTGGATCGCACTGTGAGTCTTGGTGTGTTACATCAGTACACAGTTAAAATCTGTAAACACCCTTCTTATATTACAATACTATATACAAATACCAGGGACAGAGACATAAGAACTGTGTGTAGTCTTTTAGGGCTGGTCTACACTAGCCCCGAAATTCGAAGTAAGATACGCGACTTCAGCTACGTGAATAACGTAGCTGAAGTCGAAGTATCTTATTTAGAACTTAAAAGTACTCACCCCTGGTCCACACCGCGGCGCGCAGGCTCCCCCGTCGACTCTGCCTGCTCCGTTCGTGGAACAGGATTACCAGTGTCAACGGGGGAGCACTTCCTGGTTCGATTTATCGCGTCTAAACAAGACGCGATAAATCCAACCCAGAACATCGATCCAACGCCTCCGACGCAAGGGGTAAGTGTAGACCTACCCTTAGACATTGTGTGTGGACAGCAGTAAATACATATAGCTATTGTCCAGTTGATACAAAGATTTTATTTTATGGAGGGGCAGGGGAAGAGAATGATTTAGGTTATCAAACTGCAACTTTTCTTAAGTGTTGTTTTGCTGACAGCATTTTAACTACTATCAGTATAGTAGTTAAAATTCAGAGTACTGAAAAACTGAATAGCCAATACATGTTCAATGCAATGCTCAGCTTAATGTAAGGCCAAGACCTGCAATGTATCACAGATCAACACGACTTGCTAGCTAAAACCAATTAATTCATATACTTCTATGAAAAATAATGTACGTGATCAAGCTTGTATAATCAATCGAAGCAACCCCACATTTTTAAAGATAAAACCTGAGAAATGAACAGTTTCCTTGAGTGGATCTCAAAGTGTTTGTTTTCTTTGTTTCTCACACAG
Organism: Chelydra serpentina; assembly: GCA_037349315.1. Taxonomy (NCBI): domain Eukaryota; kingdom Metazoa; phylum Chordata; order Testudines; family Chelydridae; genus Chelydra; species Chelydra serpentina. The sequence continues at coordinate 29,416,258 of JBAIAC010000048.1, forward strand.
TAATTGTTGAAGTATAATTATCCTAGGAGATTAAAATAATGTAGGTAAAGTTACTGATAACTAATTCGCTTTGACACAGCTGCTCCAATCAGTTTCACATTTCTAGGTATTTAACATATGTTTAAAATGTCCTTATGAAATAGCTACTACCTTTATTAAACCAGTTATAAAGTAAATTACATCAACATAAGTTACCAAACCTTTAATTTCTGTAACAGTGGAGTAACTTGAACATAAAATTTAAACAAAAGTTTGTTTTGACTTTAGTTTATTTCAAATAAAGACTTCCTTACACATCCCAACTTCAGCTTACTGTAGAAATCTTAGCTCAGGGTTGAAGCTTTCTTATGTCAAGTGATAACATTGCTCCCAGTCAACAGTATGTAATACTACATTATAATAAGGGGCTACTGATTCGTACATGAACAAGGCTACTTTAAGAACAGCAACGATCTTCTGCAGAAAGTATCTTACTAGACACATTATGAGGCTCAAGATAGAGTGTGCAGCCATGTTCACATCCCCGTCTCCAACTGTTCTCCGTAAAAAGTTACCAAGGAGTAGGGAGCCAACAGGAAGTGCATTAACACTACTGTTTCTTGATAGTTAAGGGAAATAGGGTTGATCTTTCAGGCTGATGTACACTTAACTCCCATTGACAGCATCATATAGTATCTTTCAGACAATATTCAGTAACGTTGGGTAGATAAGAAAGAAAGAAAGAGTATTTACATAGCTTTGGGCCAAGAAGCACAATCAATTCCCCACAAAATTTACTTTACCAACTATTAAGTTCTCAGATGAAGCAGAGCATGTTCCACACCATGCAACCCTCACTCATGAGCCATAACCCCCCCCCAAAACCTGGCATTTCAATGCCTCATTGTACAATAGTAGTGTACAACCTGCTAATTAGGGCCTGCAGAGGGGGAGGGGAACCGGAGGTTTGACAGTATAAGCCAAACTGGCCTCGGCCCTTTGGGGATAAAAGGTACTACATAAACATGTAGAATCAGTTTTGGTGGGCAACGATCCACTACATTTGTAACAGTTTCATCCGAAAACTTCAAAGTTGAGGGATTTTTATTTGTTTAGAGCCATTATGTGCTTCCAATTGTACAACTGTACCCACTTAATTTTTTTTTAAGTAGCCCTACATGTTTCTGTCAAAACGGAATGATCTTGAAATCAGTATAGTGTGCACAAGTATTTGACAGCAATTATGGGGTACTTTGTATTGATACTGCCATTGAGATTTCCAAGTCAGTGCAAGGGATTTACTCATTCTCCATTAAAATCAAGAAGTGGTGTGGCTGAATCCTCTGCACTGCTTTGAAGATTTCAACCTACTTTTGTTTACAATGAAAAAGTACCCTTGTATAGATATGAGAAATGCAACATATTTCATCTACATAGTCAAAAAAACCCTTTCTAGCATAAGAAGTGCTAAACCAAGTAAAAATTTTAGTCTGATCTGATTAAAGGATTTAATACTACCATTGTAGTCTGTTAATACTGTATATGATTTCAGACCTTTGAGAATTTGAGAACTGCACCAGCAAATATGTATGTAACATCTAAATCGATTAATGAGAAGGGAAGGGTTACAATACATACGACCACTGCACAAGGAGAGAAGTGGCTATAGCTAGAAGCAAACAGTGTTCTGTTACAAACATATGGAACATAATACAAGTATGCCATTGATATTAAGTCTTTAATGAGATACCTGTGATTTATAACATTGTCACATTTACGAATCTCACCACATTTATAAGAGTTTGAGTTTCATGCAGATAGTTCTACTGCTATTCAGAGCGAGATTTGCACATAGAGGCCAACAAGAACACTTCACTGCAACTCAAGGAAGTCAAACACCTTCTCCCTGCAGACTTGTTTTGAGTTGTGTTTATTGAGGTTTAAGAAGTTATCCACATTTCTATAAATATAGACATTACTGAGTAAGTGACTTTCAATGTCACTAGTGCAGGTACATATATAACCAACATACAAAAGCTCCACTGGAAGCTACTTCAATTCTTTCAAAAGGACCAGGGGGTCATTAAAAAAAAAAAAAAAAAAAAAAAAACCAGTTGTCACTTTTAATTACTGAAAACACTAAAGTGCATTTTTGGTTACCTTCTGGACAAACAGCTGCTGGCTATGAAGTTTGATTTTATACAGATATCAATACCTTACATTGATTGACATTCAGCTGTTATCCTCTTAATACATGGCAGTAGGTAAGAATGCATTAACTTTGCTGGTTGAGTAAGAGGAAATGAATTTTGCATTGTTCCTTTAAGATTGATATTTCTAATGGAAGTTTCAAGATGTAAAACAGAATGTTAGACTAGCACCACTAAAGTTAAGCTTAAAATTCAGGCTCTAGTTTAGCCCTTTTCAATTGCTAATCAAGATGTCTAGACAATTGTTTGAAGTTCTGTACCAGTAAGAAAAACTATTCTCCCTGCTCATTAGAAGTACTGTCCTGCCCAGTTAATACTGTTTGCGCACTTTGTAAACAAGAACAGCTTAAAGCATAATTAGAGCAGAACACAGCCCATCTTTAAACTGATGTTTTCCCAGTGTCAAGTGTTTCAAGTGTATAAAGCTTCTTTACATTCCTAACCACAAGCACTACAAAAACTGTAATAAAAAAGGCTATATAGAAAGTGACCTAGCAGTATAACTAACAAACCTGGGCATTTTTGCAGATACAAAAAGTGTGCTGTTGACATTAGCTCTCTTTATATTTCATTATGATCAAGTTTTATTGCCATCATCATCTAAAGAGCCCAGAATGCTGCACTGCTAAAAATCTTGGGAGACCTAAATCGCTGTATGCCTCTCCTTTACTGCAACAACAAATTTATTTTTGTGTTGATAATTTGGGGATGTCACAGTAACTTAATTTTTTGAACAGCAAACAAGATTTCTGGAACAAGTCTCCAAATGACATGAGTATGTTCTAAACCCAGTTAGCACTGTATAACAATGCATAGCTATTTCTAAGAAGACTACACACCAAATCATGCTACATGTTGGGAAAACTGATCCATGCTCTTGCATGTTGAGTACTTGTCTAACAAGTCTTATTTCCTCTATCAGTTGAAGAATCCGCAGCACTGAAGTTTCAAGTATTAGAACTAAAAACGCGACTGAACTTCAAAGGTGCCAAGTTAAAATATACCATATAGCCAAACTCTCCCATGGAAATCATTACCAAACAAGATAAAAAAACCCCAAGGCTCAGCCTCCTGAAATAATGGATTGCTAATTTCATACACGTTGTTGAAATCAATATTCTTAAAGCTGTATATATTCACCTTAAATACTCCACTTACGAGCATTAGAAGTTTAAAAACACTGAACGCCTTCAATGCAAATTTCTTGTAAAAATGCACCCTCGAATATATGAATACAAACACCAAGCAAAAACCTCTCATTTTATTTGGCTATTTAGATATCCAGGTCACATTTACCCACCCATCTGTTTCCTGATAGCTTTATATTACTTTATAGGGCATCCAAAATAATACAGTGCCAGAGACCTTGGAAAAACTATTTTCTGTTTTTGCTTTTCAAAAGGTTCTGTGTCTGCACAACTTCCACAAGGCAAGGTTGTGCAACTGATTGTTTAACATAACTAAGCTTTAACAGCATCCAAGCAAGCAGGTCAGGCTTTGGAAGCTGTTATGTCAAATTCTGACCATGGAACTACTCTAAGACAGACGTGTGGAAACAGAACTCATCTCTTCTTTTTCTGCTGTCTCAACATTTTTCTTCGCTTAATTATCATATCATGTAGTTTTTCAAGTCCCTCTTTGAGTCCATCCCCTATGATCGCACAGGTAGGCTGCAGATGCCAGGGAGTAGAAGAGCTCAGCTCGCTCATTGCTAACATCTTCTCGATTTCTGAGAGAGAGAGGGAATTCCTCAGGTCCTGTTTGTTAGCCACTATAAGCACAGGCACGCCCTGATTTTCAGATATCCTAGTAATCTTATGAAGTTCTGTCTTGGCTTCCTCCATCCTTTCGATGTCGACAGAGTCCACCACAAACACGATGCCATCCGTGCACCTGGTGTAGGACTTCCACAGGGGCCTCAGCTTCTCCTGGCCTCCCACGTCCCAGAAGTGGAAAGTGACCGTTTTCGAGCTGCCCAGCGTCACTTTGATTTTCTCCGTGTTAAACCCCTTGGTAGGCACCGTGTTGACGAACTCGTTGAACTGCAGCCTGTAGAGCACGGTGGTCTTGCCGGCCGAGTCGAGCCCCAGGATCACGATGTGGAAGCACTGGAAGGCGGGCAGGCTGGAGAGGATCGGCGTCTGCTCCGAGAGCCCATTCCCCATCGCCGGCGGCGGGGGGACAGCGAGCCGCCGCCGACACAGGCACAGCCGGGCTCCCCTCGGCCGCCGAGCCGCACTCGCAACCGCGCCCAGACCCTGCCAACGACAAGAGAGGCGTTAGCCCCGGCACCTGACCGGCCGCCCCGCCCCAGGCTGAGGGGAGCCGGGGAGCCGGGGAGCTGGGTCCGCGCCCCACCCCACCACATGCCCCTCGCCCCCCGGGCCCGGCCGCGCGCGCACCTACGTACCCCGGCTGGCGAAGCGTGCGCAGCCCGCACCTCACACCGCTGGCGGCCCCATGTCTGCCCGCGCGCCCGGCACCGCAGCAGCTCCCGACTCGCCGCAACGCCGCCTGCCCAGCGTCTGCCGGAGTCCGCGGCAGCGCCGCCTCCTCCCCGCACAGACCGAACCTCGCCCCCCCTGCCCGCAGCGCGCCGCCCATTGGCCGCGGGGAGCTGCGGGGTGGGGAGTAAAGCGAGGGCCGCCTCCCATTGGCGCAGGTATCCGCCACTCACCAGGGGCCGCCGGGGACGTTCCCGCCCTCCCGGGTTTACACACGGGGCTATGGGGCGGGGGCAGAGGAGGGGTCTGGACGTTATCCCCTAAAGGCGGAGCGCTCAGTGCACGCTACGTCCCCAGTCCGTCACCGCGGGGCTCCAACCTGCCCCGCCTCCCTGCTGCAGAGCCCGGCACATGCCCCAGCAGGAGGAGCCGCGCCCGCGCCCTAAAGCACCCGGTTCTCCGTCCAGTCGGCGGCGCCCGCCCCTGACCAACGGCGGGGGGGGGCTGCACCTTTAAGCCGTAGAGACCCAGCGCTCCGTCGCCACCCTCTGCACCCAGCCCGGGAAGGGAGGGGGGGTGTTGGCCTCCTTCCCTGCCGCGTGGCCCCTCACGCGCCGTCCCCGCCTCCCTCGCCCTCAGGGAGAAGCGTGGAAACTCACCTCTGACCCACCAACTCCCGAGGGAGGCAGGGCGGGGTTTGAGGCTGCCCGCGCGCTCGCACACCCGTAGCGTCATCGCCAATGGCCTCCCCATTGGCCCCGCGCGCATCCGTCTCCTAGCAACCCGCTTCAAACGACACTGGCGGGTTCTCGTCCCCCTTGCGCCAACTCCTCTATCATCCCCGTGGTGCTCAGGGGAGTGTGGGCGGAGCAGGGGCTGGAAGAGGCGGGGAAGGGGTGGAGCGGGGTGGAGGCCATGGGGAAGAGGTGGGGCAGGGCGGAGCGGGGGCTTTGGGGTGTAGGGGTCGAGTGGGGGCGGAGCGGGGGCTTTGGGGTGGGGGTGGAGGCCATGGGGAAGAGGTGGGGCAGGGCGGAGCGGGGGCTTTGGGGTAGGGGTGGAGCGGGGTGGAGGCCATGGGGAAGAGGTGGGGCAGGGCGGAGCGGGGGCTTTGGGGTGTAGGGGTTGAGTGGGGGCTGAGCGGGGGCTTTGGGGTAGGGGTGGAGCGGGGTGGAGGCCATGGGGAAGAGGTGGGGCAGGGCGGAGCGGGGGCTTTGGGGTGTAGGGGTTGAGTGGGGGCTGAGCGGGGGCTTTGGGGTAGGGGTGGAGCGGGGGCCATGGGGAAGAGGCGGGGCTGAAGCAGGGCGCAGCTGCACAGGGCACCAGGGAATTTGGTGCCCCAAATATCCTGGTGCCCTACGCAGCTGTGTACTTTGCGTATGGGTAAGGACGGCCCTGGCCATGGGGTCCTGAAGTAGGCAGCCCGCGGTGTGCACTGTTTGTGCTTCACGCTCACCCGGGCCGGAGGATCCAGAGTCTATGGGGAAGCTGCGGGCAGCGCCTGGCTGGGTGTACCCGGAGTCTGGGGTGAGAAGCTAGGCTCAGCTGGTAGCTCCTTGCCACCACTGTGGGTGCTGGGCTCCTGCTGCCCCCCCCCCCCCGAGGGACAGTTGGGGGTGGTGGTGGAACATGGGGTCTCCTGGACCCCCTATTTCTGACGGGATGGGAGTTGGGGCTGAGCAAGGCTGAGGGGGACATGTGTGGAAAGGCACTGGCACTTAACGCTCCCAAAGCTGGCAGCACTCTTCTGCCAGAGGAGGAGCGAGAAAGCCTGATTTACTGTTTCTAGATTCCGTGTTCCTCCTTTCCACCTTTTTCTCCACTTTTGCCTAACTCATTTTCATAACGTGTGTATCATCTGTGAGCTCCCTAATTCACTTAACTGTCTATGTAAAAAAAAAAAAAAGTTCATATCAAATCTTTAATTTTTCTTAATAAGATTATCATCATCCATCTTGTTTTCCATTTTTTGATTCTAGCTTTGCTGTTTTTTTGACCTTACAATTTAACCATTTTATTATAATGGGCAAAATAAAAAAATAAATAAAATGCCAAGCACTGTTAGGTAATTTTGAAATCCACCGTATTATTTTTATGAGCTGTGTGTGTTCAATTATTTAGAATGGAAAAGGAGTGAAATGAATGCACTTATTTGGATAACTTTTTTTGAGAGGTTCTCTATTTTTATTCCATGTTTCAGATAGATCACTATGAAGAGGAAATTTGAAAGTGGTGCAAGCAAGAGACGGCAAAAACAACTGAGTGAAGCAGCAGCTAAGAGCTCAAAGCCAATAACTTCCTTTCTCAAACCACTGGAAAACACACCTTACCGAACAAACAATGCTACAACAGTCCACTACTCCACAACTGCAACAGGTGATATTTCAGTGCCAATACCTGAACATGAGGACAGTAGTCAAGCAGAAGATATGCCAACAGTAACAGATGCAGCAGAAAATCCTGTGTAGGATCAAGAAACTCAACAGGAACATGTAGATCTTACACAGCAAGAGCAATTCATGAGTACAACAATGTTAAGACTGTAGACAGTTCAAAATTTTCAGGTGAAGAAAGGTTTATTTTGTTTGATAATTTCACGAGGAAAACTGGAAAAGAAATTGCTGCTCTAGTACTAGCAATTTTAGAAGGTTTTAAGTTAGATTTTCAAGTCTGCATTGATCAAGCCTATGGCAATGGATCTCATATGGCTGGAAAGTACAAAAGTGTACAAGCAGTTCTGCTTGAGCATAATTCAAACTGTATTTTCTCTTGCTGTGGAAATCACACACTAAACCTTGTAGGCGTTGACTGTGCTAAATCATGCAAGGAGGCAATTACTTACTTTGGAACTGTTCAGCAAATGTACTGTCTCTTCAGTAGCAGTCCACAAAGGTGGAAAATTTGGAAGCAATATATTCCTGTTTCACTGCATGGGATGTCCAAAACTAGATGGTCTGCACGGATTGATGGTGTTCAACCAGTTGCGCAGCATTTGAATTCAGTGAGAAAGGCTTTAAATGAGCTTGAATCTCTCAATCTCACTGCACAGGCTCAAACTGAACTTCAGTCTATTCAGAGGCACATGTCCAAACGTGAATGCATTCTGATGTTATCTTTGTGGATGAAGCTACTTACAGGGATCTCCATCTGGGAGCCTTGAAAAGACTTTTTTGGGAAACTAGCAGTTTATTACATCACAGCCACCATTTGGAATTACAAACGGTGACTCATCTGTGCATATATTTTACCCGCTTTAACATCTCAATAACTCATTTCCTTTTCTTAGCTAATAAACCTTTAGTTAGTTAACTATAGAATTGGCTACCAGTGTTGTCTTTGATGTAAGATCTAAAGTACCAATTGATCTGGGGTAAGTGACTGGTCTCTTGAGGCTGGGAGCAACCTATATGTGATATGATTTTTGGTTTGCGTCCTTTTATTACAAAGTCCAGTTTGTGTGGGTGGCAAAATAGACTGAAAAGCCTGAGGGGATTGTCTGTGACTCCATGGTGACACTGGTATAGTGATCCAGGAGTTCACATTCATCACTGGCTTGGTGAAATCTAATTATACCCCAAACTGGTGGTGTGTTGTATCTGCCCTATTTTCTGACAATCTGCCTTGAGATAGGCACTCACAGTTGTGAGCCACGCCAGACAGCATGACAACCAATACATTATATAATCAGCTATCCAGGGAGGGATGATAATTCCCTCCCATTTGAAAAGGCCACCATCAAGACATACAGTAACTCTTTACTTAACGTTGTAGTTATGTTCCTGAAAAATGCGATTTCGCTTAAAACGATGTTAAACTAATCCAATTTCCCCATAAGAATTAATGTAAATAAGGGGGTTAGGTTCCAGGGGAAAAATCTGTGAGGGGATAGTACTTGGTCCTGCTAGTGAAGGCAGGGGACTGGACTCGATGACCTTTCAAGGTCCTTCCAGTTCTATGAGATAGGCATATCTCAATTTTTTTTTTTAAAGTGAAAGACTTTTGTTTATTAAATGCTATATTAATATATATAGTCTTTTGTCTGGTGAAAAAAATTTCCCTGGAACCTAACCCCCTTATAGGTGTGTGTGTGTGTGTGTATATATATACACACACACACACATTCTATAAGTTTTAAACAAACAATTGAATACTGGTACACAGCGATGATGATTGTGAAACTTGGTTGAGGTGGAGAAGTCAGAGGGTGAGAATTTCCCAGGGAATTCCTTTCTAAATGAACTAGCACTCCACTGAGCCCTCAAGGGTTAACTCTCACACTCTACAAGCCAGCAGGAAAGATGTTTTCAGAGATAGAGATGTGTATTTCCAATTAGGTATCAAGAGTGGGGTCAGAAGTGCACTGCCTTGTTAATTAGATCAGCAAGCCCCACAGCTGCAGCTTCTGCCTAAGGCAGCAGCTCCCGCCCTCGTGTGTCCCCCCTGCTCTATGGAAGATGGGGGAAGCAAGGTGCAGGGCACTGTTCCCTCTAAGCTATGCGCGTGTACACAGATTCTAAACCCCGCGCACACGGTGAAACACTGCACGCACAAAAATTTGCACAGAAGACATTTTTTTGCGCACACGGCCTGTCAAAAATTAGAGGGAACATTGGTGCAGGGGGACATTAGTTCCCCTCTTCTTCCCCTCCCTCCCCACACAGCAAGCAGGCACACTGACATTAACCCCCCTCTTCTTCCGCTCCTCCCACACATCAAGCAGGCAGGAGTCTCGGAGAGCAGCACATGGCAGTGGGGGAAGGGACAGCTGAACTGCCATTGATAGCCTGCAAACGACGTTAGAAGGGAGCATTTCACAACTGTAAACGAGCATGTTCTCTAATCGATCAGCAACGTAAGAACGAAACAACGTTACCGGAACGACTTTAAGTGAGGAGTTACTGTATATTATTCCTTGGTGACTCACTTTCACTCCAAGACCATATGGACATAATTTCCAGTATAGTTATATTATTCCTTAAATATCATCCATACACACATCACAATGATTACAAGTATCAATATGTTACAAGCTTTCAGCAGAGACCCCACACACAACCTATATAAATACCAAGAAAGTGGTGTATTAGGTGTTGTGAGTTTATCAGGTCTGAGACAGAAGCTGCTTGTAAAGAACAGTGAACCCTTTGCCAATTGGTACCAATGGGCCTTTGTATTATAGGGGGCCAAATAGTACAGGTGGCCTTTTGGAAAAGAGAGATTAGAAAAGCTGATTATACATGGCATGTTTCAAACAATACTCTGGAACTGATGCTTATAGCCTGCTCCCTGGCATCCTCATTTTTCCAGTAGGAGTTGTTCTTCGCACTGCAAGGATACGCTACATTCTGTTTAAGATTTATTAACATTTAAACTTATTCTGAGAGCAATAAGCTAAGAGAAAGACTTTTGTTCATTACATGCTATATGAATATATCTATGTACATTACTGGACTATATCCTTTTGTTCTGTTTGTACAGTACCTAGCACAATGGGATCCTGGTCCATGATGGGGGCTCCTAGGCACTGTGGTAATACAAACAATTAATAATAGGAGTTAAGAGACCTAGAGCTTGATTCCTTTCTCACTTCCACTATATTTACAGCCATATAACTCCAATAGGCTTGGTTCTCATTTACACTAAGGCCCCTTTATACCACTCTTGTAGTATAAAGTGGTCTGTCGATGCCACATTAAGGCATATTTTGGAACAATATAAAAAGGGCTTTACTGTAAATGAGAATCAGGCTCATTGACTCCCAATTTAGGCCCTGATTCAGGAAACCATCCCTACTGAGAAATGCTGCTAAAGCATGTGCTTAACTTAACACATACTTTAGAACTAGTGAAGTCAAAATTGAGCATGTGCTTAACTTAATTAGGTCCTTACATAGGTATAGGGAGAGACTCATGGCCTTGGGTCACTGACCTGCTATGTTTCCATGAAAGAGAAATGGTGTCATGCTCAAAATTACACTTATCTTTTGGTTCCCAGAGCATTTCTCAGCAGTCACACCAAGGAATTTAAAATAAAAGGCGGTTTTGACAAATTTCTGGCAATTATAATTCATTTTTTCCTTTCAAAACCTACACTTTATATTTTAGAAAATGAAATAAAATATGTGTAAAATAAAATGTAATTGTATGGTAAAAATATATTGCAGTAGCAGCAGAAATTGAAATCCACCATCTGTTGTAGTTGAGTCTTCATGTTATTAAAGTGTTAAGGTCCTAATCTTGCTTCCACTAAAAGTGGCAAAACTCCCATTCACTCTTCTCTGAGTTTGATTCTGCAGTGCTTTGCACGTTATATAGTTATTTAGGTCCGGATCTTACCACTGACTCCATCTGGTCAGAGTGACCTACTTGTGTGTAGTCAATCACAGGATAGGGGCCTTCCCTCTCTACGAAATAGGTGTAAAATGCTCCCCCAGTATAAGAGTGGATAATTCTGATTTTGTAATATTCTACACTCACTTTGCACAGGTATAAATGACTACAGAGTGTTCAAGGCAATAGTAAATCGTGCCTAGTGGTAGCAGGATTGGGTCCCAAGGCCATATCTACACTACAGAGTTAAGTCTACTCAAGTTACACTATCATAAACCTCTATAATTATATTGCTTGTGCATGTTCACACAACGCTCCTGGTGTCAGCGGAGCATGTCTACAGTTGGTGCTGTAGCATCAACAGAGAGAGCAGTGCACCATGGGTAGCTATCCTACTGTGCAACTCGCCACTGGGAGTTCTGGGAATGGATCACAGTGCATGCTGGGTGCAGGCTCACTGTCCCATGATGCAGTTCTCTGTCCTATCTTTCCACGGGCTTCCAACTACAGTTCGTGCCATTTTTCCAACAGCCCCTGTAAACTGTGTGCCCACCATCTCTGTCTGAAAGCATGGATCCTGCACTGCTCTCCAGTTTTGTGATAAGTGTTATGAACACAATGTAGTGATCATGCAGTATTTCATGTGCTTTGAATCTGAAAATGAATCTGTAATGCCTGCCCTGCTGTGTGCCATGGAAAGAAACAATTCCTGATTGCTTTTGGCATTCACAGAGAAGCTGCACATGGTGGACTGTTGCTATTGGGCTTGGGAAACAAGCACTGAGTGGTGGGATTGCATCTTTATGCAGGTACGGGATGACGAACAGTGGCTGCAGAACTTTTGGATGCGCAAAACCACCTTCATAGAACTGTGTGCGGAGCTCATCCCTGCCCGTGGTGTAAGGACACCAAAACGAGAGCTGCCCTCTCAGTGAAGAAGCACGTGGCAATCTCTGTGTGGAAGCTGGCAATTCCAGAGTGCTAGTGGTCAGTTGCGAATCAGTTTGGAGTTGGGAAGTCCACCGTGGGGGGTGTGGTCATGCAATTCAGGGTCATTAATTGCATTCTGCTATGAAGGGCTGTGACTCTGAGCAATGTGCGGGAAATAGTGGATGTGCTTTGCTCCAGCACATTCTTCACGCTTACATCAGGGCCTTTTCCTGGTGGAGTCCCAGTCCCAGCAGCCAGCCCAGAGAACCATCCATTCTCCTTCAACTCTAGCAAGGAACTGATCTCAGTCTAGCCTTGCAGCTCTTCTTATACTAGCCTGCTGAGCCCAGATTGGTTGCTTCCTCCACAATCTCTAGGCAGCTTGGAGGACCTCTCTACTTCCCTTTTCTGGGGTGGGGTGTGGCAGGGCCACAAGACCTCCAACAGGGGGCATCAGGGCCTAGTCCACACTGTCACAGCGACATTTATATTTTTTCTGAACTGCTGTGTTGAGCTAGACATGTTTCTGCTGGGAACGTAACGCTGCTCAATTTTACCATGCTGAAATCCTTTCAGTTACTGGTCTGGAATGTTACCACTTTGAAGCTTGATTGCATGCCAGAGTTATTCTAAACCTCTTAACAATTTTATCAAGCTGAGGTTTCATTTTAAGCTATGGTCTCTTTACAGTGAATCTTTTGATCATCAGTACTAAAGAATTATAAAACTCTTTAATACCCTAAAATTAATAGGGTAATTTTCACTTAAGAATGGAAGCCCATAGCATTTAAAGTCTCCTCTGCGTGAGTAATTTTTTGTGTTCCTCACTTTGTCACATATAGCATGTCCCACATTGTGTCTCAGCAGGTTGAGGTATGGACATAAGAGGTGCTAGCCCTTGCAAAAAGCTAAGTTCACCATATATGACTCAGACAATATTTCACATTTGTATGACATTCTGTAGTGTATACAGAGTGACACTGCTGAGCTAATATTATCTCCTCACCAAGGAAACAAAAACATTTCTTGAATAGTCCTGACCATTTTAATTACAAACCCAGCTGACAATGCTTATTATGCATTTTAATCTGTTAACTTTGTTAAGCAATAAAGTACAATGGAGAGGTTATTTATTACGAGACAGCTACTTCCTTGAGCGAATTATGAGACTCAAAATATTTAATTCCTCTAAATGAAATTATCTTGGAATAATCATATAATTATCCAGGCTATACAAGCAATTCCTAAAATACTGTAGATATGTTACTACATATCATTACCCACATCTTTTAAATCATTTCTGATTTCATACAAAGAAATTTTAAAAGTGTCAAAAGTAATTTAGCAATATAAAAAGAATGATAAAAGTTACAACAAACTTTTTAAAGATTCCAACCCCCCTATTCTCTTCCCAAGAGGGATAAATTAGCAGTTTTTAATAAAATAATTCTTACTCGGGCCCCAGTTTAGCAAAGAACTGAAGTACATGCTTACGTTTAAGCATGTGTATAAGCTGCATGCTTAAGCATGCAACATTGCTTTGCTGAATGGGACTCAAAGGAAACAGCTAAAGGAATATACAAATTGATGATCTCAGATCATGTTCTCAAATCTGTACTTATCATTAAAATTAGCCATTGTACCAGAGAACTGGAATGAGCAAAACATTGTTCCCAACTTAAAACAAAATATAATGAATGTGAATCTGAAAATTGTATTTTAGTACTGGGGAAAGTAGTTGAAAAATCATTAAAGATTTACTGTAGGTGTCAAGAATCCAGGCCTGCGGCAGAGTCAGGCCCCAGGCAACCTATCATGTGCAGACGGCCTGTGGTAGGCTGCCTGATTGGTCATATTGCCTGATTGGTTGGAAGAGTCAGCAGATTGCCTCTTAAAACCAGCAGCAGCAGTAGTTCAGTGGCTACGCTCTACTATGTTTTTTTAAGGACACAGAGCAGGGTAAGAGAGTGTAGTGGCATGAATGTTTGAGGAACATGGTAGGTTGTGGTTATAGACTCAGTAGGTGAGTCTGCTTCACCATAAAGAAGAAGTAGTTTAGTGGCTGCTCAAAGCATTCACCCATGGCTGTGATGTCTCCTGTGCCTGGTAGGCCCCAGCTCTGCTCCTGCCTTGTCTCACTTCAGATAACCTGCGTCTGACCCTTGGCTCAGATTCAAGACTTCTGACTTCCTTGGATCTGGCTTCTGACCCTGGTTTTGATTCCTTGTTACCGACTCCTGTTGTAATCATTAGACCTGACTCCTGTTCTGACCACTAGGCACAACTGCCAACATCCTGGTACCGTGAAAGTAGGTAAAATAGGACAGGGAATAAACCAGCATGACTCTTGTAAATGTAAATCATACGCTTTTACTTAGAGAGAATTCTAAGAATCAATAAAATACTTCATAAAGAGGAAAATGTGGATAGAGTTTATTTAGACTTCCAACTTGCTGTCAATAAAGTCCCCTACTAAAGAGTAATCTGGAAATTTGCCAACAAAATTCTGAGATGTAAAGTCCTGTGATGCATTAAAAAACCTAAGTCCGGATTGCTCCCTTCCATAGAGCAGGAATGGACTAGAAGGGCAGAAAAAATCCCTGCAAGGTTCTGCTTATACTTTCCTGCCAAGCATGTTGTGGCATAGTGCCATCTTGTGGCCACTGCATGTATCTAGCAGGAAGTGCAAAGAAAGGAAGTTAGTTGGAAAGAGACAAGGAAATATGCAATGTTTAGAGATTCACTGAGTAGGACACTGAATCTGGTTTAATCCATGATGTGGTGGATACATTTCACTGAAACCTGAGACTGCTTCTTGAAGAACACGTCCCCTTAAGGGGGAGAGGCTTGGGACCCTCCAGAGTGAGTATAGGGTAATAACCATGGATCTCTTTGACCCACTTGCCCCCAATCTCCAGAGGCAAGAGTTGTGTGCCTTTAGTCTTGTACACGTAGAAGGCTTCTGAATTTGTTGTGACCTCTTTGGGAAAATGACATAGGCATCATTGTGGACAACAGCTGAACAAAGATACCTGCTCCATATTCAGTGTCAACTGTTAAAGTAAGTTGTTAGGCTGTAATAACAACTTTGTGTAAATCAGTCAGAAGTGCTCACCTTGAACATGGTCTTCAGTTGCTCATCTCATCTGAAAATAAAAGAGATAGTAGAAATAGAAAAGATTATATAGAAATTGCGTTATATTGATATATCATTTTACTGGGAGATATGTTTATATTCCCATGAGTCATTTGAAAATCTCAACCTTTCTGCTCCAATGTACAATGCTGTAGGTAATATACTGGTAATGCGACAGCTTCTTGAGCTTGGTATGCAACTGGAATTGAATAGCTGGTGGAAACATTGCAGAGGCACTGAAGTGGAATAAGAATAGTTTATTACAGTGATTCTTAAACTAGTGGCCCATGGACAACTAATGGTCTGTAGAACCCTTTTTGATAGTACATAGAATAAAAATACTGAGACTCAAGAAGTGAAGTAGAAGTTCAGGAATTGGGTTGATGAAAGGATCTCTCTTATGCTGTGGTCTACTGACTGGGGAAAGAAGAACAACTGACTTGTTAGATATACTGTTTTTTCAGTATTAATGTTAAAAAGGTGGAATCAGTATACTCTAGCTCAAGCGCAGTTGTAACTTTTTGAATATGCCAATTAATGGATTATCTTCTTGAAGATAAAACCTCACAGCAAACACTATATCATATAAATGAACGTGTTGTTTCAAGAACAATACGTAACAAAAAATGTCGAAAGCTATCCTCCCTCCCGGCACAAACCACAGTGATTTTTCCACAGGGGTTGGAGAAATGGAAACTTTCCCTTAGGCCATGCCCCAAAACTACTGTAAAGCCCCAAATGTGAATGTGGTGGATTCACATAGTTGCAGATCAACTAGCTGCATCCTGCCCAACACCCACTACCCTCTTTGTTATACCAATAAAATAAAAACCAGCAGGATCTTTTTAAAAAGGGGATAAGACAAGATGTCACGTTTATCGTGAATACAAAAAGAATCATAGTAAGCAGTCAGTTATAGCTATAACATTTCATTCAGTTTCACATTCATTCATACACACACACACAGGTTCTGTATAGACGTCATAGTTACCAGCCTAGAAGTTGCTCATGCCAAGTTACTGGCCAGATAACCTGGGCATGAGGGTGGAGCCGAGTCCTTGTCAGATTCATCTGATGCTCCTGGAGGTTGGTTGCAGAACCAGACTCAAAGTCCTCAGTTTTTAGAACTTCTTATAGGAATTATTTCCTATGTCAGTCTATGGGAACTGCTTCATCATGCTGTTGCTGAATCAGTCAGCAGATAGCACATTCCTGGTGGCTCCACGCTGTCCAAAGTTTGTTATCTTGTTTTTCCCATCCTTTGAGATGGTCGGGTGGGATCCCAGTTTACCCTCCGGGGGTTGTTTGGTCGTTCCCACTTGATGCCGCTTTCAGCCGATGGTCACTGAATTCCTAGGCCGGCACCTCCCTGCTCATTCATTCATGTACACCAAGCATTCATCAGCAGACATACTGTCTTCAACACTTTCGGGGTGTGTACTAATTTATTTGAGACTCCCTGCCCTTTAATCAAAGAGGGTGGGGGTCTTTCTATGCTGTTTCTAGGTACAAAGCATGCATAAAGAACAAAGTCAAGTAACTTGTTTGCAAGTTTCTCATAGCAATACAGTATCTTTCTGAGAACAGATACAATCAATGGTTTACACAGACAGTAGCTTGTAAGTTTAACAAGGGATCCAAGAGATCTTTTACTTGGTAATGCTATGAGGTTTAAATTGTGGGGGACAAATTATGGGGAGTTACTTTCACTTGGGGAATCACTTTCAGTACAATACATAACCAAAAATGTCGAACGCTATCCTCCCTCCCGGCTAAACCACAGTGATTTTTCCACAGGGGTTGGAGAAATGGAAACTTTCCCTTAGGCCATGCTCCAAAACTACTGTAAAGCCCCAAATGTGAATGTGGTGGATTCACATAGTTGCAGATCAACTAGCTGCATCCTGCCCAACACCCACTACCCTCTTAACCAAAGCTCCTTGTGATGGGGTGTCCATCCCACACAAAGCAAAGCAGGCTAAATTAGGTTAATTAACCTGATAGGCTGCATCTGGGGAAGAGCCAGGGACTGAAAGGTTGATTGATGATGGAGCCCATGAGAACGAACAGGCAGGGTTAATATAAAGCCAGGAAGCTTGCAGCAGAAGGGGGCTGCAGTGAGGGATCCTGTGGCCATTCGTTAGATATTAGGGAAGGAAGGAAACCCGGGGGAAAGTAGAAACCCCAGGGAATCTAGGCCCTGAATGAAAGGGTAATCCAGAAGGGTGGTGGAGCAAAAGCCTGAAAGAGGAAAAGGCTCAGGGAAATGACAGCAAGGTGGAACACTGCAAGCCTTGTGCTGCTGATTAGAGGGTTCCTGAGCTGAAACCCAGAATAGAGGATGGGCCAGGGTTCCCCTACTACCCACAGGGGAAGTGGCACAGAGAGAAAGAAGAACGAGGAGTACTTGTGGCACTTTAGAGACTAACACATTTATTTGGGCATAAGCTTTCATGGGCTATAGCCCACTTCATCAGATGCATAGAATGGAACATACAGTAGGAAGATTATATATATATATAATCTTATATATATATAATATATATATAATAATATATATATATACACAGAGAACATGAAAAGGTGGAAGTTGCTATACCAGCTTGAAGACCGCCATTTCGGATAGAGAGCCTTTGATAAGCCCTGGAAGGGGAAAACACACATTGACCTGGCCAGAGGGCCAAACCATGAAGAGAGTGCACCCTGAGTTGCAGAGAGAGAGGTGGCAGGGTGCAAGAATGAGTGACAGAAGGGTGCGTTAGACCTGGAAGGAGCTAATGCCCAGAGCAGCCAGGAGGAGGCGCCCTAGCAATGAGTTAACCACTTATACTCCCCTCCACTGCTGTGAGATTTAGGAGCACAGCTCTGGTGTACCTGTATGAGCTCTCCAAGACCTATTCCCCTGTGCAGCATATTTGCATCTGTTCCATTGCCTTTCAGATCTTAGGCACTTGCAGAGAGTGGGAGACTTTATTTGGGCCTATGTAAATACATGTTGTATTCATGCCAGAAGCTGGGACTGGATGACATCAGTCATTTGATAATTGCCCGGCTGTGTTCATTCTTTCTGGATAATTTGGCACTGGCTACTGTTGGAAGACAGGTTACTAGGCTAGATGGACCAGTGGTCTGACTCAGTATGGCCATTCTTATATTCTTATTCCCCCAAAATAACACCAGTGTAAAATTAAGCAGAATTATACAACAAAAGGCCCAATTAGTTTCCATTGTAGTCAATGGCAAAATTCCCACTGGCTTTAATGAGTGCAGTATTCAAGCCATTATAGCATGTTTCTTTGTTTGAACAGAAGGGTGTTAGGATCCAATTTTTAAAAAAATGACTTGCTCTCTTGCTTGATAGATAGTATTGCCAATGCGCTTCAGTTACTATAAAACATACCCGCGTTAGTCAGTCTGGGTTGGATTTTCCTCAAGCGTAAACCATCTTGATTGGCTGCACTTGATTGTCACCTGGAGCCAAAGACATTTTTCTATTACCATTGATAGAGGCTGATGAATTTGCTTAAGCTGCTCTGTGAGGAATTTCATTCATGGAGGCACATGCTGCTTGCATAGGTCCTTGACATTTGTCACAGTTTCTAGGACTTAAGACATCATAAATTTGGCATCATTATCATCATCATTGTGGATATTAGTTATTACAGTGGTGCCTAGAGGCCCCAATCAAGGATCAGAGCTTTATTGTGCTAGGGTGCTATACAAACACATAAAAAGACATTCCTTGCGTCCGGGAGCTCACAGTCAGGAATTAAGATAAAACATGTGAAAGAAACAGACAAAAGGGAAGAGAGGAGGTTGACAGGACAAGGTAACAGTGGTATGAATGTGTTATGCATGATAAAAAGTGGTCTCAGCGCACCACCTGCCTTAGCATTAGAAGAGTTTTGCAGTCCTTGGAAGATCTTGGGCGTGATACTGCTTCCTTTGAAGCTAATGGGAAAAATTCCAATTTACTTCAATAAGTGCAGAATCAGACCGATTGTTCATTAAGGGTAAAATGCATAGACAACTGAAGACCGACTTGACAGCAAATCATTAACATGCCAAGCAGAAATTCTTCTGTTACACCGCAAGACTTCAGTCCTTGCATATAACAAGTAAGCCCACTTGGTGGGATTTATAAGTGGATATATGCACAAAACATTATTTTCTTTCAGCTCACAGATAACATGATTTAAAAAACCACATGTATACATTGCAGTTTCCAGTAGCGTAGCCAGGGGGGGGAGCAGGGGGAGCGGCCGCTCCCCCTGTGAGGAAAAGCGGCGCGAAGGCACCTCCCAAGCCTCGCTGGGGCGGCACTTTAAAAGGCCCGCGGCTCCTGCCACTGCAGGGAGCCACGGGCCTTTTAAAGCGCTGCTGGAGCCCGCTTTAAAGGGCCCGGGGCTCCGCAGCGGCTGGAGCCCCGGGCCCTTTAAAGCGCCGCAGGGTGAGTACAGGGGGAGCGGGGAGGCTCCTTTTTATAGCGCTGCCGCTCCCCCTGTGCTCAAGACCTGGCTACGCTACTGGCAGTTTCATGTTATCAGTGAAGAGGACTAAAAGATGATTAATCAAGTGACTCTATCAATCATCAGCTCTTGCCACTGAAGTTGTAAATCCAAGTTTTGGCAGGTGTTTCCATGAAAGCAAAACCAGTCTGAATGTATTGACACCTTATGTTGATGCCTGATCTAGTCACCCGATAGAAAGATACAGATATTTTCCTGGGGTTTTGATGCTGATGCTTATGATGATTCACCCTGCTGATGGTAGCTTGCATTTCTGATCCTTTCCCCCCGCCCCTTTTTAAGAGAAAAACAATAGTGGCAGAGACCTGATGGAGGCACGAATTGTTTGGATGGACCAAACACACAGCTGTGATTTTTTGAACATTGAAAAAATAAAGCTAGCTGACATTTTAAGCCTGGTACCAGCTTTAACAAAAAAAAGTGACATATGAGTGAAATTTACTGTTTTTTTTTAACTGAGGGTCAGTACAGGAAGATTGTGCTGATGTTGGGGGAATGTGTCAACACCATCACAGCATTTTAAACACAATTCTAAAGGTCATACAAATATGAAAAACAATCAAAAACATAGAAGCAGATTCTCAGCTGGTGTAAATCGGTATAACTAAATGAGCTATGCACACTTACTGAGGTTCTGGCCTGTTAGGCTCACACGCTGTGGAGTGTGAGTAGGTTCTGTGTTGCCTAGTGAGATTGCAGTATTGGTATCAAGTTAGTGTTTATCTTCCCAGGAAAGCTTTTTCAGTATTACTAACTTTTCAATATAGACTGCCTTGTGGCCACACACAAAAATTCCTTTGTCTGGTATCTTATCACACTTTAATTAATCTGCTTTGAAAGTGATAGGGATCTTTTATGGAATGAGTTATGCTGCTATAAGGTTTGTGTGGATGCATCCCCATTTCAAATGATCTATACTGCTTCAGGCAGTCCCCTCTGCTACCCCATACCGCATTGCTTCACACTTGCATGAGCCTGCCTGGTTATCAATGTGCCCTCTACTGCTTGTTTAAGTGCTGGCACACAAACATGTGCATCCCTTTGCCATTCCAGCTCGTGGCAAATTCACGTACCTGGAGTCCATTGTAGGTAGCAGCCAGGCCCTGTGCTCCTGTCACCCTATCTGGAACTGGACTTTGTTGCCCTCTGGGGAGAGGAAAATGTCCAGTCCCATCCTAACAGGAGTCACTGGAATTTGAAAATGTATTAGCAGCTATTGCAGCAAATGCAGAAGGGGCCATCTGAGGACTTGAACAAGCACTACTCAAAAGCCAAGCACAGGCAGAATTACTCCAAACTCCCACTCCCCCCAAAAACCAACCTCTGTTCTCAGTACACATATTCACTATAGGGACCTGGCCTGGATTTCTGCCAGGGAGACCATCATGGAACCCCAGTATCTGCGGGTCAATTTTCCCATAGCATCAAAAGGCAGCCATTCAACCAGGGACCCAAGTGAGGAGGAGATTTCTCTGGACAGCTGAGGTTTCTTCCACGTGCCCAACATCAAGCCAGTGATCCTTTGCCAACTCATCCAAAGCCACTGGTCAGCATGATTGCCAATGCATCTAGAGCACCCTGTTCATAGTAATGGACAAGACTGTGGTGCTCAGCAGTGCTTTCTCCAAACTGCCGTTTGAAAATGACACTTATCCACTAAACCCAGATGAATTATCAGATATCAGGAAAGGAATCATTAGAGTTTGTCCCAAAACACCTACCAAAACCTAGTGGAATCCTACAATGCCCTGCGAGAAAAATCCCAGAGTGCACTGAGCCTAAAGGTGGAACATTGCACCATAGGATACCTGCCCAGAATGCTGTGTGATTACTTTGAAAAAGCATGGAGCTGTGTGAACATGACTCAGAAGAGAAGCAGCTTAAGCCAACTTAAAGTGATGTGGATGCACTGTTTCTTTATCATTATAAATTGGTATAATCACAGTGGAAAAATGTATATTGGAAAAACTCTCATGTCTACAAGCCCTTAGTTTTTTTCTGTGCCCTTTCAGCTGCGGGAAACCTGTAAGTTATTTGCATGCATCTAGCATCTTTCATTCTGTGAGGATTTGTGCACTGTCCCTTTAAAGGCAACATTTTCAAAAGCCCCAAAAGCAGTTTGGCACCAAGTTTCAGTCTTTCACAGTATTGCCAACCTCAAACATTCAAAAATTACGAGTCAGCCCCTCCCCCCTCACAATCATGAGATCTTTAAAATAATGAATTTAGGGCTCTTTATTTGCCTTCTGGTTTGAGAATGCACTGCGATCATATTGTCACACTTCTCAGCTTTTCTCTGCAGCCATGAGAACTAGAATCTTCCTTTAAAAAAGAAGAAGCTGAAATTCACATGTATTCACATGACTCCAGGAGCTGGAGATAAAATGAAAACAGTTGGCAACAATGCTTTCAGTGAGAGTTAGGCACCTAACTGCCTTTTGTCTCTTTGAAAAACTCATCCTAAATCTGTAGCAGGAAGGGATGCAGCAGTGGGGCTGGGGAAGATTCTCAGCAGAAGTTCTACAATGAAGCAGAGAGAGGGAGGGCTAGTCTCTACCACAAAGACTTTGCTAATAAAGCTATACGGGTATAGCTATACCAGCAAAGCCCCCTAGTGCAAACAGCAGATACCAGCAAAAAGAGTTATTTTGCTGGTATAAGCTGCATCTACATGGGGCATTTTGCTGGCATAGCGATATTGGTCAGGGTTGTGCCTTTTTCACACCCCTAACAGACACTACTCTGCCAGCAAAACTGTGTAATGTACCCTGGCCAGAATCAGAGTAACTATAATAATCATCCCTTTTTATTTGTTGTAATTAAGTTCCTTTTTCTGTCTTATGCCTTGTCTACACTGGAGGTTTTGTTGGCACACTTATCTCACCAAAAATCACCCCCCTAACTAGCATAGCTATGTACGCAAAACTGTTCAGTACAGAGTAGGTGTTAGAAGAAAGCGACTTTCAGGGGTTCTTCATCGTCACTTGACTCACCCATGGTTCTCAAAGCATTGCACAAACAAGAACACTTCCCTATGAAAGAACTTCTTAAACCTGATTGAGATGCTTAGAAGAAAAGGATTGTATAAATGCAAAGCATTATGAATGACTATAGTACAAGTGATTAAATTGAGGTGTAATGTCTTGTCCAGGGTCATACGGTGGATCAACAGCTGAAGCTGGACTAGAAAGTAAGAGTCCTGATCCCAGTCTCTAAACTCTACATGGTACTCCCTAAATAAATTCTGTGTGTATCTGGGATGACAGATTAGCAGCGAGGGCATGATTACAGTATGTCTCCGTCTATTCTACATATTATAGCCAAAATTGCTCAATTTAACATTTAAAAAAAAACCCACATAAAACCTAAGTCCAAAATAGGGGCACAAAGAGAATCTGTAGATTCCAAATACTTTCTAATAAAGTGGAGACTACCGCAAACTTTGAGAAAAGCATCACCAAGAATTTGTTATCTGAAGAGAGGAAAATTTTAATTTAACTTCCAGATGATCTGGACAAAATTGTTAGATTATCACATCTGTGACTAGACAAAAATATTTTCAATGATCTCATGCAAATTATTTCAAATAGTACGTGAAATAAAAAATGAAAGCTAAACTGAAAGTTTATTTATATCTTTATTGTCCATATCACCCTGAATAACAGAAGGCAGTCCTTTATTTTCATGTTTGATACAATCATTGTATTATTTAATAACAACCTTTCCAATGCCCATAGTTTTAATAATGATGTCACATCCATTATTTCAGCACGAATTTGGTCTCTTGAAACATCATAGTGTTTCTGATAATGCATGTAAAATTAAAGAAGATTTATATTCGGCCACAGAAATGTTATGGCTACAGGATGTTTATCACCAGATTGGCAAAGAGTGATACAAATGCATTTTCCCTAAAGTGATGGAGACTTAACAGAATGAACACACACACGCTACATTTTAATAAGGAACTGATGTTGGCAATTCTTAGTCTTCAGCTGTTTTTGACGTCAGCATCTATGAAACCAGAGCACAATGTAAATTGCTTACTGGGGGGAAAAAAATAGAAATGCCTTTGATTTGCCTCTTTAGCAATTTCCTTGAATAATGCAATCAGTAATCAGTCCTTTCATTCTTGTCTTATAGCAAAATTTTTAAAAAGCATATTAGTGTCTGAAAGATGACCTCCAACACTTAAACTGTGCAAGCAATTTCCTTCCATGATGAGGAAGGGAGACATCCAAATCTGTTTGTTCTGCATATTTTGGTTGCAAGTTGAAAAATTCTACAAATTGTGCTATCCTGCAATCAAGTCTTTGGATTCTAGTGGCTACCAGAATAAAATAGAAAGCTATCTAATCCTCGTGAGGATGATAACTGGCATCTAGCTATTGTTCTTAGATTCTTCTACATCAGGAGAAGAGAGGGTTTCAGCTACCGAGGCCAGATCTGCAGTCTAAGAAAGAACAAGCCTGGCCTATGTCCTCCCAAGCTAGGATCCTCGTCTGCTCCAGCCAATGCTTCCTATATAACGCATCCTCCCAGCTGCTGGAATTAGTGAGTGAGAGGTAGATCACACTGAAAAATAACATTTATTCAATGAAGACCCAACATGGAGCTTAGAGCAGCTCTGAACAGGAAGTGGGGCTGGCGATTAAGAAATGGGCAGAGTGTGTAAAGAAGTTGACCAATGTGGGCTGAGGTTCATGGTGTTCATGGAAGGGTGTCAGAACTTTACTTGGGGGGGAAAGCAAGACTGGTTGCAGGACTGACAAGAATGCTTCTAAGGAGAGTTGAGCCTGAACCAGGAAGATCAGATTGAGGTCTGGGATTTCAGCAAAGTTCAGAGGTTTAGATTCATCATTCTAAAACAAATCCATCTTTTGGGGAAACAGAACAAAGCTGAGACGTTTGGATCGGCACTTCTCCAAAATTCAAAAAGAGTTCAAGGGATTTTGCAGTTGATGTTCCAGTTCAGGCCCATCTGTAGTTCTAAACTGTGCTTTGAAATGTAGTCTTTTTAAACAGGGACGGGTCTAACATTTTGCAATTAGGTGAAGATGCAGGGGACAGTGGCTGAGAAAGGGTGACATTAAGGTGATGGTCATGATGCAATGTTAGATGGGGTCTCAAATTCCCAACTCAGAGGAGCAGTGGTTACTGTAGATAGAAACAGAAGAGAAGTCTCATTGCACCTGCCAAGGAAGGAGAACTGTGGGGGATGCAGGGAAGGGGCAAATTTGGAAGAAAAAAAAAAAACAGGTCATAGTCCCAAGATCCACTCAGCACCAAAGCTCTGCTTACTAGTATTCTGAGATAATATGTTGATGAGCAGATGGCAGCATGATGGGCTCCACATCAACACACAGGGTACGTTTACACTGTAGCTAGGAGTGTGCAGACTCGGGCAGACAGACGTGCTAGCTCTGCTGGAGCTAGAGTGCTAAAAATAGAAGTGTAGCTGGGGGTAGCACAAAGGCCAACATGGGCTAGCTGTCCAAGTAGAAAACAACCTGGACCCGTAGGTACTTATGTGGGCAGCTAGTCTGAGCCACCTCCTGTGCTAACCCCAGCTACACTGCTAAACTGGGTGCACTAGTTCAAACAGAGCTAGCACATCTGCCTACCTGAGCTGGGAAGCACGCTCTTGGCTTCAGTGTAAACGTCCCCATAGACAGAATAGAATAGGTGTGAATTTCACCCATTACAGATTGGATAGAAAACTAAAATTATCCCTCCCTTTGGGTGGTCTCAGATTCCCTGTGCTGGGGTTCCTGGGTTCAAATGCTGGGTATCCTAAGTCGTCCTCCTTAGGACATGTAGTGGGGTCTCGGTTCCCCTGTGCTGGGGTGAACGCTCCTCTCCTTGGCTGAAACGGAGCTGTGTTGATCTTGACCTGGAGTCTCTCCTTCCTGCATTTCTGCTCCTCCTCAGTGGCTTTGTCTCCTCTCCAGCTGCAAAGCCAGGCACAGCTGCTGTGGAGCCTGCAGGCAGATGCTTCTCTTCTGGAATAGCAGTACTTGGACGAACTCCTGATGACTTGTGGGCTGGCAGATCCTGTCCTGTTGCCCCAGGCCTGCATGCAGAGAAAGGACTCTAGTGGCTGTACTGCCTGCTCTCCTGCCTCAGTAGAGGTTGCGGGGCTGTGGAAGAAGGGTGTTCCTGCTGCTGACAAATCAGATGCCTGATCGGAGGCTTTCATACCCCAGTCTCATGCAGCAACACTTTTTAATGTTGGCATCTCTGGCTCTGATGGGCTAGTAGCAGAATTGACAGCAGGAAGGAAGCAGGGTAAGATGGTGGGCAGTTCAGAAAGGTGCTGGTACAGCGGATGAGCACATACAGGCCCAATCTGAGCCCCAAGGAGGAGCAACAGAGCTTTTTGTGGAGAAGGGACAGTTGTGGCCACTGATTTCCCCCTACATTAAGGCCATGTCTACACTATGCAGCTTTTAGCAACACAGCTGTGCCGCTACAGCTGTGCCACTAAAAGGTGCACAGGAGTAGCCACTGTTTGTCGGCAGGAGAGAGCTCTTCTGCCAGCCAAAAACTTCCACCCCCAACGAACAGCCGTTAGTGTTGTCGGCAGGAGAACGCTCCTGCCAACAAAGCGCTTTTCATGCTGGCGCTTGTTGTCGACAAAAGTTTTGTCTTTTGGGGTGTGTGTGTATATGCGTGTTTTTAACATCTCTGAATGACAAAAGTTTTGTCTTTCAATTGCCAGTGTAGACAAAGCCGAACATCCTCAGGACTTGCTGCTGAAACCCTAGAACTGTCAGCTAGAAATCTGGGCAGATCCTACAGGCTGGGCTGTAGTTCAGAACCCAGCCTTCTCATTTGCAGACCCAGCCCTACATCTGATCTTTCATCTCAATACTACTCCACACTAAGGCTTTTAGGGCAGTAGTGTAGTCACGGGGGGAGCAGCCGCTCCCCCTGTGAGGAGAAGCGGCGCTAAGGCGCCGCCCGAGCCCCGCTGCGGGAGGCGCTTTAAAAGGCCGGCGGCTCCTGCTGCTGCGGGGAGCCGCCGGCCCTTTAAAGCACTCCCCCTGTGCTCTGAACCTGGCTACGCCACTGTTTTTGGGGAGCAGCCTTTGGACTCCCTTAACATTACTGGTCTCTGATCCGCTGTTGTGAAGTGATTTGGGGTCCAGCAGTCCAGCACATGCCGTACACAACATTTCTTTGAGTGTTTCTTAATCCCTGATAGCTGAAGATTTAAACAAACAGAATTCCAGGCAATTCTAGATTCCCTAGCTCCAGTCTTTTGCTGTCACAAAACTATGTGAAACAAAAAGAGCCACCAGAGCAATATTCAACATGGAGAAGCCAGTACAAAGGCAAAAGCAAAGAGCATCAAAATGAATAGGAATCTCATCAATTATATTGATCGTACTGCCTGTGGTCAGCATGAGCTCAATGTTCCCTTCAGCTCACACATTTTGCAGGATATAGTACCCCCATGACACATTAGAAATGATTAGATCAATGTACTGAAACCACATAAATGTATGTTTGCTAACCCATGAAATGGAGGTGGTGAAAAAGAAGCAAAACTAAGGCCCTGTCGATATTAGAACCATGACAGCAGCAGGCACATTTAAACACAGTCCTTGTCTACACCAAAAAATTCAGCCCTCATTTTCCAGCAATGGTGTGGACACTAGTGTATATAGGCGATGTGGGGGAGGGTTGACATCCTGAAAGCAAGTATACTGGATCCTAAGTAGAGATGTGCCTGAGGGTTTTCATGACCAGTTGGTCTTGTCTACTTTAGCACTTGCTTTCACAAGTGCAGCTGCTCTTGTTAAAAAGGGGAACACCATTATCTAGAGCAGATGCACCTATGGTCATTGCTAGCAAAGTTCTCTAGCAAAGTTACCCTGACTAGTATTGCCAGGGATTTTTTTCATTAGAACTGTCATGTCACTAAACTGTGCTTTTGTCTACCCAGCCAAGCCGACACTAGCCTTTTTTCCCTTATAAAGTTTTCCACACTTGCTGTCACAGTGAAGCAGAACCAGTGTTAGCACAGTGTAGAAGAGGCTCCATGCAGCTGCATGTGTTTTTAAATGCCAAGCTGTCTAACCCTGCTGAAAGCTGTTCTAACTTGACATGCCGCAAGCAACCCTAGCAGCTGTCTGGATAATCATTAGTATTTATATGACAGTAGAGCCTCGAGGACTGAGATCAAGGCCTCATTGTACAACCATATTATAAAAGACAGTCCCTAGCTAGAGGAGCTTACCGTCTAATGGACAGGCAAAGGGTGGGAACAATGAATTATTATCCCCATTTTATAGATGGGGAACTCGGGCACAGAGAGATTAAGTGATTTACCTAAGGTCACACAGGGAGATGGGGGCAGATCTGCAGAGTTATCATCCAGTACTTTAACCACAAGACTTCACACCACCCCCTCAAGCGTCACCTGGAGCCTTGCATGCCTGAGTGCTTCCATCATTGCTCCTACCAGTGGCGCTCAACCAGTGGCACCAATGATGGGAAATTTTATGGAAGGAAATAATTTGCATATAACCATAAACTTCATCTTACAGTGATGAAGTTACATGATACACTGGTCCCACAAAGGCGGTGGTAGGACATGGAGCTGCACAAACCATGGCAGCCAGGAGGCTAGGGCAGGGAAGAAAGGGGGTGGCTGGGAGGGAGGATGTTTAGGGATGCTAGGTTAGATGGGTGGGTGCTGGAGAGCTTTTGTCAGTGAATGCTGGAGTGTCTGAGGATGCTGGGATGGATGGGTGCTGGGGTAGGTGGGGTGATTGGTTGCTGAGTGGGGTTGGCTGGGTGCTACCAGAAGTATCTGGGTAGATGGATGGGTGCTGTGGTGGTGAGGTCCTGGGTGCTGTCAAGGCTGAGTGGGTGCTGGGATGTCAGAGAGGTGGGATACATGTACGAGTGCTGAAAGAGAGGGAAGCTGAGGTCTGTCTGACGTCAGGCTGGGGCTGTCTGGGAAAGTGGGGTCAGTTTAAGTCCCTTCATCTGCTGTTCCCACTTGTTAGTCACTCACCACTGCTGCTGTCTTCTCTTGATGCTCCTCCTGCTCAGATGCGGGGCGGGGGGGGGGGAGGGGGGAAGGAAGCGAGTGGAGAGCAGACAAGCCTGCTCGCTTCCTGAAGCCAGGCTCCGTAGTGACCTTTAGCATCAGCCGGAAAAACTACAGATGAACGCGTGTGGACTTAGAGGTGCTGCAAGACAGGACTGCCAAATATGTGTCACACAGAATGCATGAAACTTGGCAGTGCTGTAATTTGCCCAGAGGGAAAGCCTGTTAGACACCAACTAGCAACGATCTTGTTTAAACGCAATTGTTGCTAATATGGTTCTACTACTAGCATAGAAATGGCCTAACAGCACAGACCTGTTTTAGGCTTTGGGTTAAATCTGCCCAGTCAGATGGCCAAATTCAGCTTTGGCATAAACAGGTGCAACTCCTGTGAAATCGCAAGGAATCATGCCTGTTGCATGATGATGTTAATGTTTCACAGAGAGTAGCTTTCTTCCAATACCGAACAAGGAAGTTCATTAGACTAAAGAAAACAGTATTACCACTCAGGATAATCTAGTCATTCTGCTTCACTGTACAGCATTTGCCTAGAGCCTCCCCGAGCCTCTTGGCTTCCGGTGACAAGTCCTCACAGCACCAGTTTACACCAGAACTGATCTGATTCAGAATATCATCCAAGTGTTAGTAGATTATGAGACATCTGCCTATCTTTTGAATAACTGTTATGTGTATAATTATAGCAAAGGAATAAATCAGAGGAAAAAACGGTTAATAGTTTCTTGGGAGAGGATCTGCCCTTTGGGTTTTTGTTTTTTTTAATGCCACAAATCCCAGATTACATGGCACTCTGGTGAAATCTGGAATTTTGGGGGGAAAGAAGTCATCCACTTTTTTGATCTCACTGTCCCTATAGTGTCTTTCTGTAGCAGGGATTGATTTATTTAATTGACAAGTACCTTTGCATGGGATGCTTTTGTAATCCCAGCTACTTATCCTCTGAAGAATCACTGAGCTGCTAATTATTTCAGAGGAATAATAAAAGTAAATTGGAGAAACCCCAGCCAGCACATTTTTAATTTAGACTGTACAGGACAGGGATGGAGTACTTTTCTAAAGCAGACTTGCACGAGTATAGCTGGAGCATGAGAAGGATTGAGAAAGGTAGTGTAAGGGCAGCAGGGCCAAAACAGTCATCTGCTGATCCTGGGACCTTCCAGCAACCCTACAATGGAAACATGGCTTCAAGTGAGTGTAGCATTTCACTGTCTAGTGCAGAGATTGGCAACTTCTGGCTCGTGGCCCGCCAGGGTAAGCCCCCTGGTGGGCCGGGCCAGTTTGTTTACCTGCCGCGTCCACAGGTTCAGCTGATCGCAGCTCCCACTGGCCACGGTTCGCCGCTCCAGGCCAATGGGGGCTCCTGCCGCATCCGCAGGTTCGGCCGATCGCAGCTCCCACTGGCCGCGGTTTGCCGCTTCAGGCCAATGGGGGCTCCTGCCGTGTCCGCAGATTCGGCCGATCGCAGCTCCCACTGGCCGCGGTTCGCTGCTTCAGGCCAATGGGGGCTCCGCCGCTTCCCGCAGCCCCCATTGGCCTGGAGCGGCGAACCGCGGCCAGTGGGAGCCGCGATCGGCCAAACCTGCGGACGCGGCAGGTAAACAAACTGGCCTGCCCACAGGGGGCTTACCCTGGCGGGTCGCAGACCAAAGGTTGCCGATCCCTGGTCTAGTGTAAGATAAACATGTTGATAGTCACAGGAGGGGCCAGCCCAGCACTCAGGAAACGCCAGCTAGTACAGAATGCTGCAGTGCATTTCCTCAGTGACAAAGGCTTCTATAAGCACATCACACCTGTCCTCCGCTTGCTGCACTGGCTGCCCATTGAATTTCAAATCAAGTTAAACATCTCAGTCCTCATCTTCAAAGCACTTCATAGGCTTGGCTCAGGATAGCTAAAAACTCGTCTAATGCTGTGGTCAACAACTCGGTTCCTTTTGGCAGTGGACCATTAAATGGACCATCAGAAACCTTACAACTTCCCACTCCGAGTTTGAGGCACAGTTCTATGACCTTGCCTTCTCTAGCAAACACACAGCAACTGGGTATATTTAAAAACAAAAACACACTACCAAAAAAAGAAACTTCACTGCACACACACTTCTCCCCCTGGACAGAGGATGAGAGAACAGATGTGTAGTCACGTTTCTTAATGCACCGCTGGAAGGCACTCAGACACTATGGTGATAAGTGTGATTAACAAACCAATATAGCATAAAAAGGGGAATATGATGAGATGTTAGGTAATTGGGGAGGGCTAAGGCTCTGATCTTGCTCCCGCTTAAGTCAGAACTCCCACTGATTTTAGTGGCCTAGGGTTCACACCCTAAGAGGGGCCAAGGGTCACAGAGAGAAAAAAAAAAAGAGAGCAAACATTTTTTGGGGGGGAAGACTGTGGGCCTCACATTGAGGCACGATGTGTCAAATGGAACCTGTTACAGAACAGGGGTTCTGCTTGGAAGTGTGATTATTAAAATGTTTTTCTAGGCTACTAGTGATTTCCATAATGTATTCTCACTTTAGGCTCAAGCCTGCCTTAAAGGCACAGCCCCACATTGGGCGTGGCAGGGAGCTGCACTTCTCCAGGGAGAGCTCTGGGAAGTAATCAGCTTCAGGGACACCCACTCTCTCTCAGGTATGTAGGGAGAGTACACCTGCTGCCACTAGCCAGTGTGCAACATACTCCCCCACTGCATGCCCCCTCTCAATTCTGCTGACAGATGGCGAGAGGGCAGGGCCATAGTCACACCTCCTCTAGGCTCTCTTTGATTCTGCAGCTGGAACCTTGACAATTTTGTTGCTGTGTGAGAAAGAGGAGAAGCTAGCCCCTCTCCCATAGCTGTTTTGGCTGTTCAGGACTAAAGGAGTAACATGCTTTTTGCCACACATATAAACACGCCCAATTCTGAAACACTCCCGCGTACACACACTCTGAACAGACTGTTGAGTAAAAACCAACCCTTTTTATAGTCACCTTTCAGAGCAGAACTGCAGCTAGATTTCACAGAATGCTATAGGGCAAAGTCTATATTTAAAATATACTTATCTGATACTGGAGGCAGGCTTCTCTGCCGTGTGTAATGTTTGCGGAGATTCTGAAATTGGCCACGTTATTATAGATCTAAATTACTAATACCATTTATAATCGTAAAATGGCCTTTTGCGCCTAATGATTTCAATTGTTATCTTTCAATGTAGTATATGCTGATGAGTTATGATACTGTACTATATTTACCACCAGCAGCACATATGATCACTATGGTCTTCTAGTAAAGGTACCACTACTGCAATAATTTGCTATTATAAATGGACAAAGAGTGCCCTCTCCTGTTTGGTAATAATGCAAGATGTGGCTCACCCTTGGGTACAATTCTGAGTGTTTCAATACCCACATTTTTCCTTTCTAACCTCTGTGCAACAAGACAGATGTGTTTGCCTGATGGGACCTTAAAACTAGGTACTTAAGCCCTTAAATAAAAGTAGCCTTATTTTCAGAGGTGCTGAGCACTCACAGCTCCCATTGGTAATACATACTTTGGTTACAGGATTTGCCACATTAGTTGGTCCATGCTGTCTGGAGACCTGCCTTAATCAGTGTCCAATATATCTGATGCTGTAGAGCAGGCCTGCACAACTCGTAAAGCAGCGAGGGCCATATTACTCCAAAGAAAACAGCTGAGGGCCGAATCCCCCCTGCCCCGCGGAACCCCCCACCCCCCCCGCGCCACCCGCCCCGTGGAAACAACCCCTTCTTCCCCAGCGCTAGGGTGTGGAAGCCTGTAGAGGGGGAAAGAAACAGCGCGCATAGGGTGACAAGATCACAGCAATAAAATAGGACCCGCCCCCTCCCCGCTCGGCCCCACCATCACACTCCTCTTCACCCCCCACAGGGGTCACTATATTACTGCACACAACAGTCAATCAATGCAGTTGTAGATAAATCTCTGCATTATGCATTTTTGTATAACTTTTATATGACTTTGTATTGAACCTTGGTAATATGTTATAGCGGGCCCCATAGGTAGTATAATTAAGGTAAAAGAAAAATGTCTTTTTGCTAGAAGTAGAATATTCCCTCCACTTTGTATTCAATTGCCCTGTTGAATGAATGAGGTATGAATGAGGAAGGCGTGGAAGGCAGGCACCTCCAGACAGCTGCAACCCTTGCCTACTCACCCCTCTGCGGGCCGCACAGTGAGCCCACCTACTCACCCCCACGCGGGCCGCATGCAGCCCCCGGGCCGCATGTTGTGCAGGCCTGCTGTAGAGGAAACTGAAAATCCTCTTTGTACAGCACTTAGCACATTGTGGGCATTGCCACAGACAAATAGGCCCCAATTTCCAAATCTGCATGCTTAGAGTTAGGCACCTAAATAGAACTGAGCACAGCTTCACTGACCAATGTGATCAAAGATGTTTTTCTTTTTTAAGGAATTTATAACAAGATTTTTTTATTTTTTGTAAAGCCCTCACTGGTCAGAGAAATGTTGTGGAGCCTTGCTAACAAGAATTGTGCTTAAACACATTGGATAGAATTGTTTTGGTCATAAGGCCTAATCCTCATCTACCTAGCAGTAATCACTGTGTCAGAAGGACTTGGAACACCATAATGCCCTGCCCAAGTTATAACACAGTTTATCTTGCATGTGAGCCAAAACTGTTTTACCTGTGTTTTGGAATATATTGACAGACCCCTGTAAAGATCAGAGCTGTAACAGTGTTCTGGAACACAGTTAAAACATAGTTTGACTTTGATCCTATCTACATAAGTGAGACTAAATTCTGTTTATAATACAATTAAGGCATTATTATATTTTATAAGACACTCTTCTGACATGGCAAAGATTGCTAAAATCGTGAGTAGGCAACAGGTTGCTGATTGTCCATAGGCTGTAGAGAACCCCATTAACTGATCAATTGAGGTTGTAAGTTCTTCTTTTTAATATTCCTTCTTTTTTAGCCTAATTGCAGTCTCTTAGAAAAGTGCGGAGGACACCCTTTTTAAAAAACATGCTGTTTCCTTTTTCATAAAATGATCTTTATACATATTACCCATAGTGTGTCCTGCAAAGAGGGCTGCAAAGAGGAAATTGATAATTGTCTGACTAATTTGATCACGATGTTATTAACTTTCCTTAAAGATGAAATAATATGCTGATAAGCATGCACTTCTTGGCTGCTCATACGTTAGTCAAAGTATGTTTTGTATAACTTTGTAACATCGCTGGATGAGCTGATATGATGGGTCAACTCTCTGTGGGTGTAAATTGACACAGCTCTAGTTTACACCAGCAGAGGATTAATTACTGGCTAATTAAATTGTCCCCCTAAAAAGGAAGTGAGTGTTTGCCATTCTTTTAAATATCAATGGGAACACAAAACAAGAATGATTCAGGAGGGAAAAAAAATCAGCTTTCCACAAATAGTTATAATACTGTGTTTTGTAATTTTTTTACATGAACTGACACATCCAAATACAGCCAACTTGCATTAATATAGATTTAAACAAACACTTTAAGCTAACGAACTCCCAGAATTAACCCTCTTCACCCTCCCAACCCTTGAAAAATAGAATTAGATTCTTATATTTTAATATGGTGCAGTATTCCCTGGTTCTTACGCTATCATGTTACCCAGCCGCGCAACTTTGTTCAATAATATTCACTAATGAAGTTGAGACTGTTTTTACTCCTTTGACTTTACTGAGCTTCAATTTCACCATTAACCACGTAGAAAAAATATAAAAAGCAATTTTAAAATTCCATTTTCAAACTCATTTAAAAGTACAATTAAAAAGCACAATTAGAATTCCTTATTTAAAAGTCCACATTGGCACGGAATCCATTTGATTTACCGTTGTACACATTGGCATTAAAATGAACGCTACGGGATAAATGCTCAAAGCATTGCTAAGGGTTTGAAGCTGAATGGTCCCTGCTAACTTTACGGGGAGTTGTGTGGTTAAACCACAAACACACACACTGTTTGAAAGTGTTTTTCTAAATTCACAAGAATAAAAATAATCTGCATTCTTTACACCAGAATAACTGATTCTTTGCAATTTTTGAGAGAGACCCTGGGCCAGATTCTACAGTGCTTACTCAGAGCTATATGGAGATCTACCTATCTCCTAGAACTGGAAGGGACGTTGAAAGGTCATCAAGTCCAGTCCCCTGCCTTCACTAGCAGGACCAAGTACTGTCCCTGACAGATTTTTACCCCAGATCCCTAAACGGCCCCCTCAAGGATTGAACTCACAACTCTGGGTTTAGGAGGCCAATGCTCAAACCACTGAGCTATCCCTCCATCTTCCCAGGACACTCAGTGCTGCTGAAAGAAAAGTGGTTCCCCAAAGCATTGGCACAGCACATTCAAAGTCTGCTCAGCACCTGTGTGAAGAGTTTCAGTCTTCTGCACATTGAGGAAAAACATGCAACATGTTTGGCCATATGGGCAAATCTCTACACTTGCACGGAACTGAGCACTGATGAGTAGGGGAAAAAACGAGACTGGTGCAGCCTGAGGTAACTTGTGGCTGGGATATGCAGTGTGTGCTTACAGTCCGGTGAATGAAATGTGTGTTCATCCATTTGTAAAGGTGTCAGTGACGCCTGCTGCCATTCAGGAGCAATAGCTCACTTAAGTGTGTTTAAGAGCAGCAGTTAGAAGAATCTGAGAACAGGGATAACATGCGACCAGTATGTGTCTGAGGGTTCTACAGAAACAGTATCTGTCACAGCCAACTGTGCCGGGCCTCATGATGATATATGTTCACATCACATTCATTCAAGCCTATAGCGTCTTCTCCACTCTGATTATATCCATTTCCTGTAACAAAGTACCGTTTTCACATTGGCTCTCTCAGAATCCTCATCCTCACCCTGCAGGACAGAGCTCCCATGCCTGATTCAGACTGCAATGGAAGTTTCGTACTAGCGAGGACTGCAGGATTTTGACACTTTAGGTAAATTAGGGCCCAATTCCGCTGCTGGGATTCTTTCCCCTCAATTTCAATAGGTTCTGGGTGGGCCAAATTCTGCTCTCACTTATGCTGGGGTAAAAAGCAGAATTTGGCCCACTGATGAATGTTAGCTTGTAAATTGTACATTAATGTGCAACTGATCTACTTTTTGTTTGAAAAAAGGCAGTTTAGAACAAAAACCAATGGTATCACTCCACATAGATGTGTAAAAATCCCAACCCGCCACCAAGTTATGTTACTACTTTATCATCTCATTTAACCTTTCCAAAGCTAAGACATGCTAGTTTACTCAGAGGAATATACAAACGCTGGGGAATGGGTGACAACAGCTGCATCAATATTGTTTTACAAGCTAATGCTCAAGAATGCTAGAGAATAGTTGTGCTCTGATTGCTATTCTGTTTGTAGCAGAGGCCTTCGCCGAAAGATCAGTTTTTCCATTTGTTGGAATCCCAGCCCAGGAACCAGCCTGTGAATGTAGGGGGTTCGTATCCTTGCTTCACGATAACAAGTGGAGTCCCCTTATCTCTTCCAGAAGGATCTGTCTCAATATAGCGTTTGGCTAAAGAGATAACAGTAAAACATGGAAAATATTAGTCCATTCACCAAGAGAAAAATAATTAAAATCCTCAGCAAAATAAACCAGGCTGTTATTACACTGATTCAGCTTAATTACGTCAAATGATCAAATAGCTATTGCTTTCTCTCAGCTGCCAGTCACATTTTTAGAATTGTCATCTCAGATGTCAATTTAAAAAAAAACAAGATACAGGCACAGTGGTCTTTGCCCTGGTCATTTGGGTCCTACCATATAATAGCTCTTTAGTTCTGGAACGAGCAAAGGCCTCAGGTACTGCTGCTGGAATGTAGATGCTTCACTCATGGTTTTTCCAAGGAAAAGCCTTATGGCTGAATCCAATGGTTTGCCTTGGTATCACTAAGTGATACTAGTAAATGTCTGCAAACAAGCTAGGTAACTATGTCTGAGGTTAGGGTGAGGTTGTGACAGCATTTTCAATATAAATCTTGGTATGATAGCTCAGATGGGTTAATTCGCATCACTGCTGGCACGTTTTACGATAGATGGACATTTAAAAAAAACTGGATTACAGACTGCTCAAGTAGTTTAGGCAAACAACAGATTTGCACCCTTGTAAATTCTGGGAGCAGAATTTAGCCCATTATGGTAGAATTAGAGAAGGGCAACAATGAGCAGACCTGGGAGCTTTATTTATTTCTCTGGGTGTAAATGGTTTAGGGTCAAATTCTATAGTCACTCCACATACCAAACTCCCACGGCAGGTTCTGTACATGGAGCAGCTACAGACATGGGTCCTTTTAACCTATACTTTTTAACGATATTTTGCTGCCTATTAACACCATGTTGATGAATTTCATTCTTTATAGAAAGTTACATTTAAGAAGAATAGAGTTTTCATAGATTCATAGATTCTAGGGGTGGAAGGGACCTCGTGAGGTCATCGAGTCCAGCCCCCTGTCCTCATGGCAGGACCAAATACTGTCTAGACCATCCCTGATAGACATTTATCTAACCTACTCTTAAATATCTCCAGAGATGGAGATTCCACAACCTCCCTGGGCAGTTTATTCCAGTGTTTAACCACCCTGACAGTTAGGAACTTTTTCCTAATGTCCAACCTAAACCTCCCTTGCTGCAGTTTAAGCCCATTGCTTCTTGTTCTATCCTCAGAGGCTAAGATGAACAAGTTTTCTCCCTCCTCCTTATGACACCCTTTTAGATACCTGAAGACCGCTATCATGTCCCCTCTCAGTCTTCTCTTTTCCAAACTAAACAAACCCAATTCTTTCAGCCTTCCTTCATAGGTCATGTTCTCTAGACCCTTAATCATTCTTGTTGCTCTTCTCTGGACCCTCTCCAGTTTCTCCACATCTTTCTTGAAATGCGGTGCCCAGAACTGGACTCAATACTCCAGTTGAGGCCTAACCAGCGCAGAGTAGAGCGGAAGAATGACTTCTCGTGTCTTGCTCACAACACACCTGTTAATGCAGCCCAGAATCAAGTTTGCTTTTTTTGCAACAGCATCACACTGTTGACTCATATTTAGCTTGTGGTCCACTATAACCCCTAGATCCCTTTCTGCCGTACTCCTTCCTAGACAGTCTCCTCCCATTCTGTATGTGTGAAACTGATTGTTCCTACCTAAGTGGAGCACTTTGCATTTGTCCTTATTAAACTTCATCCTGTTTACCTCTGACCATTTCTCCAATTTGTCCAGATCATTTTGAATTATGACCCTATCCTCCAAAGCAGTTGCAATCCCTCCCAGTTTGGTATCATCTGCAAACGTAATAAGCGTACTTTCTATGCCACTATCCAAGTCGTTGATGAAGATATTGAACAGAGCCGGTCCCAAAACAGACCCTTGCGGAACCCCGCTCGTTATACCTTTCCAGCAGGATTGGGAACCATTAATAACTACTCTCTGAGTACGGTTATCCAGCCAGTTGCGCACTCACCTTATAGTAGCCCCATCTAAGTTGTATTTCCCTAGTTTATTGATAAGAATATCATGCGAGACCGTATCAAATGCCTTACTAAAGTCTAGGTATACCACATCCACCGCTTCTCCCTTATCCACAAGACTCCTTATCCTATAGTTGAGTTTTTGGTGACTGTTGCATTGTTAAAAATGGCACATAAAGAGGGAATAACCTAATCATGGAATCTTCAGAGGTAATTGCTACTCAAGCTCACTAACTCTTTTAAACACCATGCTTAGTATAATTAGAGTGACCATTTCACATCTCCTCTTTCATGCATTTCTTTAATCACCACTGAATCCATTTCAATCAGCATTTTGTCAAACACATTTCTTACCAGATTTCACAGATTCATTTCGCTCAGTTTCATTAGCATCTTTACCAATCCAGACAAACACCTGTAAATAGAAGATTTAAAATTTGAGTTGTCATATTGTTATGGGGATTGGCTCAGATTCTGATCTTATTTACACCATTGAAATCTAGAGTAATTCCACTGACTCCATTAGGAGAAAAAGCAGGCATCAGTGCAGTGACTCCAGAGTTACACTAGTGTAAATGAGATCAGAATGTTGCCCATCATACTTAAAGACACAAGTTTTCTACAGACACAGTTTTTTTCTTCAAAATCCCTCCACATCCTGGACTTTTGCAAGTCCAGTGCTAAATTCTATAATACCAGGGACATTTATAAGACCCTCTCTTTTCATAGATTTGTCCTAGTGGTTGGCACTGCAAATTTTTTTCAGGTTAAGCTAAAAACATTGGGCCTGATTCTCTTCTGCCTTGCACCTTGTGTAGTCATGCAGAATGGGTGAAAAACACAATAAACAGAATTCTGGGTAGCACTGTACACTTACTTTGCACAGATGGAAGGAATAGGAGAATCGGGCTCATTATTTATAACCCATGTTGAAATCCCCTTCTCCCCGCAGCTTGTGTAGATCACAAACCAGGGCAGTGTGTTCTGCATGCGTTACTAGTAATCAGACTTTTTCAGTGTGTGATAAAAAATATGAGAAACACCTTTAGTGTTATGTTTGTTGGGCCAAATCCAGCCCTGGTTCTGCAATGCAGGTGATTCCTCACTCCCTATATACTGTGAAAAAGTGCTCCATAACAATGCTTTGTATAGCAGTGTGGATAGAGGTTTAGGGTGTAGCGGCATGATGGATTTAAAAGCCAAACCCATTTTTTTCAGAAGGATGCCGCCTTCGGCTGCAGTAATAGCTGCTGAGCAACTGTGCTGGTCTCCCACAAGCTGGGGGAAAGGAGCGAGCTTCTGTTTTCTCCAATCCCTGTGAAGTTCCCCTGAAGACCAGTTTGCAAAGGTGCTCAGCAGGAGCCTATGATTTGGCCCCATTCTCTACTCAGGTGCTTTTTCTGCCACATACTGCTATGTTCTTCTGGAGGCTTCTGGAGGTTTGGAAAGGTTTTTGTACAGGAATTTTGAAGTCATTGAACAGAATTGTCCAAAATACTGTTGGACTGACTTGCAGTGCACTGTGGTGGCTTATAGTCAAGCAGTTGCCATTAGCATTAATGGGAAATGCAACTATAACCTTGCATGATGGTTTGAAAATGTAGTGGATATTCATACTTGCATGTCAAATAGCTCAAGAGAAAACATAGCTCTATTTTCTTCCTCAGGGGTTATAATTTCAAGAAAGCAAAATCCCTTCTAGCCTCACAACATGGTACTTTTTGTACGTAATTATCTTCACCCCTCTACTCTTTATGATAATTCTTTTACTGTCTTCTCGCTGGTTGTCCATCCATAAATTGTTGTTAGGAGTAAATCCTTTTTGTCACGACATAAAGTACATAGCTTACCTGCTCCCAAGTATCTAACAACATGACATCATCTTCAGCTAAATCATCCTGATTGAATTCTCCTGGGACCTCCTCAATCTAAAATGGATAATAAAATTGGTATTGTAGGCCCATTCAAGATTTTTCATCATGCCTGAGTTTGGACAAAGATGAGACTTTTAAAAGGGATGAATCTAAAAACAGTCATGCATTTGCTTTTTTCCCCTTTTCTTCCGCAGAAGCAGGTTCAGAACTGATTTTGAACTATGAGTGAAATGCAGTAGACTGGTGGGAGAAAATCAGACATCTGGCCACATCATAAACCCATCTTTCAATTTGGCACAATTGGGAGTCAGTGCTCAGGAGAGGCACAGATTTCAAACAGTAGCAGTGAGTATTGTAAATCGGGACTGAAATGCACTGGCAGACAGGGGCAGGGAAATCCGCTTAGTGCCTCCCTGCACTAAATGCCTGGACAGAGCCAAACTTTCAGCCAAGCTTGTATGTTCATGGGTATTAACATTTACCAGGTACCACAACACTGATTAAGTTAAGGAAGGCAATAGTTTTGATGTGCAGTCCATGGGCTCAGTCCTGAAATGGCAAAACTCTCTCTGACTTAAAAAAATGGGACCTTTTGCTTGATTGAGGAATTCAGGGTTGGGCCTTAAGAGAATCAGAGGCTAACTTCTTCAGATGTGTTAAAGGCAAGTAGGAAAGCAGTTCCATTTTGGTTTGTATCAAGCAGGATAGGTAATGGTTCAGCTAGTGGTCAGGCTGCCTTTGTTTGATGTGATTGAAAGGCCTGTCTGTGCTTTGCCCTGGGGCAATGCTGAGGTGAGGAGGGGGCAGAAGGCGCAGAGAACCTTTTCTCCCTCCCCTCTTTTGTGAGCATGTGCAGGAGCTGGGAATGATTGTCTCCGTGTGCTGTCCTGAGTGCAAAGATATGGGAAGGTGAGCACTAAAGTGAGCCCAGGTCCTATGGAATTTAATATAAAGTGATAACTTTGGATATAGGGTTTTTTTTTTAAACCATCTTGTAGACCTTTATAGCAAATTCTATTCCTCTGTGGATTTCCACGGGAGGGTTTGAAAAGGCTACAGGAAAGACATACATACTTCTCCATCACATTTTATAAGATCATAGTCCTTTTATAAGAACCTTATTGGTTCCATCTCTTTTAAATTGGATGGGAGCTTTCCGCAAGGGGCATGAGTAGGCAGAAGCTCCACTCCCTCCATGCTAGTCAGCAGTGTTCGCCCAAGAGAGAGTGCCTCCTTGCCAAGTGTGGTGCAGTGCCTGCGCTCTCAGAGCTCCCGGAGTCAATGTGCCTCAGTCACACAAACCGGCTCTGGAAAGGTCTGCTGGGGAAGCGTGCCTCCTCACCTCCCTCAATACTCAGCACCTTAAAAGCACAATTAAGGGAAAACTTCCGGCTGCCTCCAGCACTATGGGTTAACGAGGGTTCAAGGAACCTTCCCTTTCCCCACCACCACTAGCACACGCTTGAAGGACCCAGGCACGATATAAACCTAGAATTTTCTTGAACAACTAGCTGTGGGCTGAGCTAGCATATCTGGCAATTCTCCAGGGCCCCATGAAAACATGGCTAAGAGGGTTTGGTCAAGGCCTTACCTGTTAGTTCACCGTCTAGTTGCAGGTAGCAAACACTAGAAGGAGTACAGGCTACTTCCTTCAGAAGCAGGGCTCTCCCCAGAACTTCCTAAGGCAGGGATGGGCAAACTACGGCCTGGGGGCTGCATTTGGTCCTTCAGACAATTTAATCCAGCCCTTGAGCTCCAGCTGGGGAGCAGGATTGGGGGCTCGCCCCACTCCATGCATGCCGGGGCTCCGCGCAGCTCCCGGAAGCAGTGGCATGTCTCCCCTCTCCCTCCTACACATAGGGAAAGCCAGGGGGCTCCGCACACTGCCCCCGCAGCTCCCATTGGCTGGCAACCGTGGCCAATGGGAGCTGCAGGGGCGGCGCCTGCGGACGGAACAGCACACAGAGCCTCCTGGCTGCACCTCTGCGTAGGAGCCAGAGGGGGGAGACACCGCCACTTCTGGGAGCTGTTTGAGGTAAACGCCGCCCAGAGCCTGCATCCCTGACCCCTTTCTGCGCCTCGACCCCCTGCCCCAGCCCTGATCCCCATCCCGCTCTCGAAACCCCTTGGTCCCAGCCCGGAGCACCCTCCTGCACCTGGCCCGCCATACAATTTCCATACGCAGATGTGGCCCTCGGGCCAAAAAGTTTGCCCACTCTAAGGCACTCATGCCTGCATCTGCCCTATGTCTTCAGAGCACCGCTCATCCCCTCTAGCTTTTCCACCTGCCACCACCATCACTACCTCTACAGAGAGCAGTAGTGTGGGCCATGATATCTAATTCTTAAATAAACCTACTAACGTGCAAGTGTGGTTTTGACACATTCATCTTTTCCATCAAACTTTTTTTTCTCCTACCACATTGATCTGCATATTACAAAATAAAAAGGAAATAGTCTTGAACTTTTATTTCTCTCCAGCAGTCACCAGTTTGTAACCCTACAGGACTAGCCCAGACACTCTACACCATTTTTATCTTGTGCTGCTTAGTAAGCATTGGAATAGTAAACTAACAATTCACAAAGGTACCATGCTGTGTCAATGGAGGCCTCAGGTGGTGTTTCATTTAGTGTCTATTGCTGCCTAATATGTCAGAGTACAGAATTAACAGAGGGGAAAATATCCATCATATACTTACAATAAACCTGCCAGTCTTATTGGAACAGCCATAGAGACGAGGAGGGTGGTCTTCAGACTCAGTTAGCAGCTGTGCTGAAGTCTGGTAATTTTTCTTACCTCCAAGGGCTCTCCAGAATTCCTCTGGAATATACATGATATAATCTACTTGGCATCGAGTTTTATGTTTTCTTCTTTAACTTGATGGATATTGTTTCAAAAAATCCCCAAACAATATTCCCTTTGCCCGGCCCATAATGTGTACGTTTTTCTTTAATAGTTCTATTCTTCCCATTGTTTATAAACCTCAATGCAGATAGTCATGTGATTACACATAATCACACCTTGCTCTCTCTCTCTCTCTATTTGTTTTAGTCACTCAGTATGTGGAAAGGGCTAAATTCTGTTGC
Source organism: Chelydra serpentina (assembly GCA_037349315.1). Classification (NCBI taxonomy): domain Eukaryota; kingdom Metazoa; phylum Chordata; order Testudines; family Chelydridae; genus Chelydra; species Chelydra serpentina. The sequence goes on from JBAIAC010000048.1 coordinate 29,459,338, forward strand.
ACCGACAGCAGCTCAATTGACTTCTATAGGACAGCACCACTTGTAAATCAGCTCAGATTCTGGACAAATATCCCTATTGCAAAATATAGCCAGATTTTCAAAGAAAGGGGAGTGAAACTGGCTTGTCCTCAAAAGTGTGTATTTGCAAAAAACCCATTTGTATGCACATTTGGGATCCAATCCTGTCTGGTATTGTGCACCCTCAGTCCCACTGAGCAGCCAGATTGCCCAGTACTAACCTGGTTCCTGGCCTTCTACAATCCTAGTGGTTTGACATTTCAGAATGCTGGCTACATATTGAGCTCCTTTTTCCTCTTCTCTGCTTGCTCCTTTTCCGACCCAGGAGTAGCCGGAGTTTGTCGGCAGTTTCAAAACAAAAACATCATTGGAGTTCAACGAAGTTGCGTCAACATCAACCTAGAGCACGAGTGAGATTGTTTCATTCTTCTGAGTTTTAAATAACCCACACATTCACCTTTCTGCACACTGATGTAGAGCTGTAACACTGGTGTAAATCCAGAGTAACTGGACTGTCTGCTGTTTCTCTAGATTTACACTGCACTAGCTTGGGGCACATCTACACTGGAGCTGCAGCTGTAACTTCCATCCCAGGCAGACATAAGAACACTAGTTTTTAATCCAGCTAGTGCACTACAAATAGCAGTGCAGCCATGGTGGCAAAGGTAGCCACCTGAGTATGATCCTATCCAAGACCCTAAGTTTGTACTTGGGCAGCTAGCCTGACCTGCTGCAGCTACACTGCTATTTTTAGTGCACTTGTTTGATCAAAACTAGCATGCATATGCTGCCCAAACTGAAATTACACCTCCAGCTCCAGAATAGACGTACCCGTAGTGTTTCACTTGAAATTGATAAATGGCCTGAGAGAAGAATTTTAAGTAGCTGCCTAGGGTTAGGAAGACAAGATCTATTTGGTAATATCTTTTATTAGACCAACTTCTGTTGGTGAGAGAGATGAGCTTTCCAGCTTACATAGAGCTCTTCTTCAGGTCTGTGTTCTGGTTAGCAAGAAACTTTCCATATGCTCAGTTTATTCTTTAATTATCCACTATGGGGTTTCTTGCAAAGTCCTTTGAAGAATACAGTACTGGCCACTGTCAGAGATGCAATACTGGACTATACTTGGAATGGCATCTGATCCAATCCAGAATGTGAGCTCCTATGTTCCTACTCATACTATAACGATCAAACAGAAGTGATTTTAACTCATGCTTGCCATTCTGGTGCTCATTCCAACTGTACTATGTTACATGGTGAATATTTTACTGAATTGGTGATTTTTACCTCCACAATCCTGGTGATGGATGCCAGGTTCCTGCGAATTTGAAAGAGACGCGTGGGGGGAGCGGGTTTCTGGCCTCCTTTCTTGGATGTTCCATCTTTGTAGACAATGAGTGGTTTGTCTTTGAACAAACTCAGCAAATGTGCAGGTTCTTTTCCTTGGGAGACCCGGATCTGTACAAATAAAGGAAAAGAAATTAAAGGATTTTACATTAGTTTTGGCATGACTGAAGACCAAAGTGACGACAGCTAACAGGGTAAGTAGGTTAGGAAGAATTACTAATGGCAAGCTGTCTCAGCTGAGCTAAACACTCAATTTCAGAGGCACTGTAGTTGCAGCATTCATAAGCTGTTTTGTCACTCATACTAACACATACACAGACTAATATTCCTTACAGAACACTGAGATTGGGACTTGTACATTTAGTTTCTAAGGGATTAAAAGTGATGGTTGCCATTTACTTTAATAAGAAAACTCTTCCTTTTTGAAAAAACATTGCCTCTTTACAGAGGTTTTATGTAGGCATTTAATTCTCCTGGAAGACTCTGGTTCTGAAGGTTAGGAGATTTGTGTTTAAATGAAGTAGCAAAAATAGGTTTTTCATCATAACCATTATTTCTAGGTCTGTATATCTGCACGAGGATGAAAAAGAGAGCATAAATCCATCAGGTGATGGATAACTAGGCTGACAATATAAAGGCTGACAATATAAACTTCTAGTGTATATGGGAAAAGATGGTATTAAAATCTGAACTGGCAAATGCCTCTAATTTTCAGGGCATCTTAATATAAAAATAACATATTTATTTATTATTGTACAGCAGAATTCTCTATTTCCTCACTCTGGAGGGGAAAAAAAAGATAACAACTAAAGGCTACATTCTGCCCAGAGACTTTTTTCTGTTTTCCTTCCCTCTTGCAGTATACAAGAGCAGCATACTTTAAGCATGATTTGAAGTGTACCACATATGTATCAAGTACTGTATGTATCAGAGGAATGCATGATGGAGGATAGATGAGAAGAAAGGAGAAAAGAAAAGGGATGGAACAGGGAATTGGCTAAAATCTTTCTTTAAAAAAAAGAGCACTACAGAAGAGAAGAGGGAGATGAGGGGAGAGAAAACAGCAAAGACCACCACTTGATACAGCTGGCATGGGAAAGAAAACTCATTACTTCAGATGCCAGAAACACATACTTCTACTTGGTGTCCTGAATGTGCAGAGCAACCAGCTTAGCCAGCAGAGGGAGTTTATATGCCCACGAGCAAAACTGACACATTCCCTCAGAGACTGCAACATAGAAACGGAGCTCACTAACCTCTGTTTTTTGGCCTGAGCCTTCTGCTTTGAGCCCTGGTACATCAGCCTACCAGCTGGGTTCTCTGCCTTTTGGGCCAGATGTCAGATTCCCTCCCTTCCCCGTGAAAATGGCTTCCCCTCATCCAAGAAAAGGAAGAGAGGGCCAGAGAAGTGAGTGTTCAACTGAGAGAGGGAAAGAGCCTCAATACCAGCCCAGCACAACCCTGATCACTGCCTCCAGCAGCAGCAAAGAAGCAAACTGCTCAGCACTGCCTGCTGGAGGAAAGGCAGATGGGGAAGAGCTGGCTGCTGCTGAGGAGCCTGGCACTCGGACTCTGGGAGGATCTGAGCCTGTGAGGTGTTGGTGAGGAGCTTGTGTGAGACGGGTGCATGCTGACGCACTGTGTGGCTGAGAACTGTCTGCTGGATAGGGTGCGTGGCTGCAAGCCAGCGCAAAGGAGAAAGGGGATGCCTTATTACCCTGGGTGGGCTACCCACAGCACCCGCGCTTGAGCAGGGGAGGAGCAGAGCCACTGCCAGGCTGCTGCTGCTTCTCCTGTGCAGGTGAGTGGGGAAAGGACAGACAAGGGTGGGGAATGGGAAGAGCCTTGGCATATCAGTGAGTGCAGGTGCAGAGGGGGGAGTAATCTGTGCCAACAAAAGAGCTAGGAGCACGGGGGAAGCAAGAAGCAGATTGCGACGGTATTCCTACCCTCCAATCGGGGCAGTGCACCCCTTACTCTGGCTGGATTGTAGGACTGCAGTCCAACCTAAGGTTGCCAGGCCAGGCGTCCAGGTTTCAGCTGGAATGCCCGGTCGAAAAGGGACCCTGACGGCTCCGGTTGGCACTGCCGACTGGGCCGTTAAAAGTCCGGTCGGCGGCGCAGCAGGGGCCCAGGGCAAGGCAGGCTCCCTGTCTCCACGTGACTCCCGTAAGCGGCCGTCAGGTCCTTGCGGCCCCTAGGTGCAAGGGCGGTCAGGGAGGCTCTGCATGCTGCCCCCACCCCGAGTGCCGGCTCCCTAGTCCAACCCAAAGTAATGATTTTAACAAACTGGAGAAACATTTTGACATCCGCCCCCCCACCCTGAGATAAAAAGCTCCTTTTCAGGACAGCCTCAGCCTGGCCTTCCTTTTGCCCCCACAGTGTTGCAGGTGGCAGCAATGGTGGGCACTATCCCAGTTTGATGTCTCACTACCGGACAGGCAGGTGCAGTCAGAGAGTGAGATGACTGAATGCAATCAGTTGCACCTGCCACTTGTGGATTCAAAATCATGGCAGTTATCTGCAGGTGCAAAAAGAGAGGCCACACTTTAAAAATCTGCCCCAAGGGCTCTAACATGGCAAAGAGACACTGTTAGGAAATATGTGGCTGTAACTAAAGTTTCAGTCTCTCTCTTTAGTGTAATGTGGATTGCAGTGCCATCTAGTGTCTAAAAAGATGGTTACACTGGAAAATGCGACAAATTATGCTAAATATCGTTTTAGATAATACACCTTAGTATATATATGTTGAAAGTAATTAGCTTTTAACTATTACAGTCATTGAAATTAAATGGAACTCTTTTAGCTTAATGAAAGAAAATTCGGTTAACTATAGAATAATTGATTATTTAACATGTATTTAGGAAGGTTTCAACTAAGTAATTACATCGAGAGATTTTAACCCTCACTTAGTATGATGTCAATAACCAATTGCTATTGATTTAACATTTAAAACTATCCCCTGCTATCCAAATTAATTATAAACTTGAGAAAAATGATGGACCTTCACACTTATACTTAAGGGATGGGAGTCAAACACTTTCCTGCTCTCATCCCCTGCTTACTAACCCCCCTTCTCTCTCTAGTCCTCCTCCATCTCCTCTCTCAAAGGAGAGCCCTCCCACCTCCTGCGCTGCATATCACCCCTCATGGAAGTGAAGGCTTGTCCCAGTGGGCAGCAGGTCTAACGCTCTCACCTGCTATGCCTTCCCTGTTAGCCACTTCTTCAGCACAGAACTGTTTCTGGGCTCTGTGGCAGGAAGTCAACCCCCCAGCTACCTCTGCTGCCTCCGAGGTAGGAAGTGGGACCAGTGGGTGATGGAAGGCAGGACAGAATGAGAGAAGGCCAGAGGAGCAGGAGGTATTTTTAGCAGGGGAACAGTGGGTCACATCAGAATTGGCCTTGCCCCAGCCACACCTCTTAGCAGCCTTTGTCCTCTCCTGCACACCACATTCCTTCAGGTAAGGAGTTGTATCGGATATCTCATCCTGCGTTTCTGCAGATGGGAGCACTACCGTGGGGCCAGATTGTGACTGGCCTTTATGCAGGTGGCACAAGGGAGGAAAGGCACGAGTTACCTCCCGTGCAAGTGACAAGAACGAATCAGACCCTGAAGCAGAATGCTTCCTGGTGCTCTGCCTGTAAGTCTCTATCCCACCAAAGCAAGACAATCCCTCAATGGCAGAATTTGGCCCCTAGCATGTCATCAAGTCTGACAAAGATCAGCTCCATAGGGTTAGCCATTCTCAACAACTTCAAAAATGGCATGAAGGTGGTTGGGGGAAATACTCATATGCCCTTAGTAAACAGCAAGGGTCAAAGTGGGCAAGGAAACCTCCAGTAGAATGGCAGGTGCATGATGAAAAGGTTTACAAATGGCTGAAAGGGGTGGACTGGGATGGGCAGGAAGGAGGAATTCTTTGACTTTATGCTGGAAAATTCTGTTGCAAAGTGATTTGTGCCATTGACAAAGCAGGTGTGAAAAACTAAAGGGCATAGAAAAGAAGCCCTTTCATTAAGGACTGTGGAGAGTCTGAACTCTTTTTTACTTGTGATCTGATCACCGGTTTCCAGAGGGAAAAAAGCCAATATATTAACGGAGTCCTAAAACGTGCCTCACAGCTTCCTTCTGCATGCTGAGAAAAACGATGGTGAAGATTATTATGAGTAGTAATGACGAGAAGAAAAATACAAATCAGCCAGTTAGTGTTGTAAATGTCTACGGTGCTTTTCAAATGTAGAAGACCACAAGTTCCCTGCTTCCAAAGCTTAAGGGCTACGTCAAGCCATGTCATAACAAGAAAGGGAGAATATGTGAAATTATTGAGGAAGTAGGGAGGATGCCTGGATCAACCACTGTTATTTCTGGTGAACTCAAAAGACAAGCAATTTCATTTCATCTCCAAAGTAAGCTACAGGGGGAAGAAAATCTGGTTATGTGAGGACATCTTTGTTTATGTTCACTTACGTGCAATACAGATGTAGCCTGCATACACCAGACAAGTTGTCTGTGTGGCCTGGGGTATTACTAAGGCTGGCCACCCCTTTTAAAAGAAAACTAGGTCACATTTATTCCTTAGAGAGACACAAACCTGGACAGCCTGTCCATTTAGTGACCGATCAAGCTGAACGGTCAGGAATGCAGATGCAGTCAGCTCATCTTTTGTTGTATGTGCTCCTTGCCTGAGAGTGAAGAAGAAAGACCCAACGCTGAAACCCAGTTTCAAAATGATCCAGGACATATTTTTCAAGCAAAGTACACAATACATAAGTCAGCTCCTACAGCCTTTATGCAGGTGTGGGACTGGATAAAGCCACTTCCCTTGTCCCTTCCTTTCTCCCCTCTTTTCCCCTCACCCGTCTCCAGTACTCTGTGCAGACCTGGCAGGCTGGGGGCAGCACCACGCCAGACCATGGACACTAAATTAAACTGCGGACCATTGGGAGGGTTTGAGCCAAAGAGCAGATGAGGAGGGAGCGGGATGGGGAACAAGCCTGGGAAGGTTAGGGGAGACAGCAAAAGAAATGGCAGAGGAGAACCAGTATCGAGGAGCAGGGGCAGAGATTGAGACACCCCCAGAGTGCAGGGGTGGGGAGTTTACACTAAGATCATCTTGCAGGGGAGCCAGCTGCTTCCAAAAGGGGAGTCTTATAAGTACGCAGCCTGGAGCTGACAGGACAGCTGAGTCCACACTACAAGACTCACCTGTCTGGGCTTTCAATGCAGGTGCCAGTATCAGAGTGCACGGACAGATTGGAACACCGGGGGGTGGAGATTTGCATTGGCTCAGGTCAGAGAGTCTGTTTGTATAGCCAGGCATGGTGGGATGGGGGAGGGGTGCTGTTTTGCTGTATGCTGTGCCAGGGCAAGGGAGTCTCTCTAACTCTCTGCTTGAGATCCTGACCTCCATCTATTCCTGGCTCTGCCTAGGTTAGATACAAGTTAAGTGTGGTGCTTACTCCGGGGGTTAACTCTGATCCCCTAGGAGGTAGGGTTGGCGTTCGTGCAGGGACATGTGGCTGGGACCCCTTCCCCAACCCTGGGACCCTTGTGACATGTGAGTCATCCCACTGGTTTCAGTGGGACAACTCACAAAGCCAGCAAATAATACAATATCCATGGGCTGAAGATCAATGCAAACCAAACATACCATGTGTAGATGATCTGTCCTTTAGGATAAGTATAAAGTATAATGTAGCAGTCACCGCCAAAAAATTCTCCATATGTGTCAGACCCCACAGGGATTCTGCCATTACTTTCAACACGCCAGACCTAGGAAACCAAAGACATCACTGGAAAATATTGAACTTCATCAGCATTCAACTTGAAGATGAATATTGGGGAAGTGGTCAAATGACTTACTATGTTACCTTCTTGAGCAACACCTGTTTTCTGTCTCCAAATACTATGTTAACCTAACTGCCATCAGGTGATCCTAAATGACAAAGACTGAACCATCTTGCAGTGCGCTGGTCCCAGCACTGCCAGCTAAATGAATGGTGACGGGAAGTCAATTAGAAAATATTGTGCTTTCCTCTTGACATTTTGATGTCACATCATGTAATGTCACTTACACTGACTAATCCATTCACATCCCTTTCCTTCACATCATAGGTTAATGGTACAGCATTAGTGAAATAGAATGATAAATAGCAACAGAAATAAAATTCCACAAGGAAAAGGTATGCTGCACTCCAGACAAGTACCCACTGCTGCACACATTATCCTCCACTTGATCCTGTATATTTCAATTCTATGTCATATGATTAATGCTTGAGACCTGAGTTGCTAAAGGCTAAGAACGCTATTCAACCAGGGCTAAGCCCAGGGACCCACTGGCCACCTCAAATAGCAGGCAGTGCACAGAGTAATCCAATAAGGAACAAGAGGAATACTCCCCACAAGCTGCAGAGCTGTTCTGTTATGTCAGCCCAATGGCTAATATAACCCTCTGTTGCCCCAGTGTATCCTCACCATTGGGGCAAGGATTCGAGGATTTGTAGTCATAGAATCATAGAATATCAGGGTTGGAAGGGACCTTAGTAGGTCATCTAGTCCAACCCCCTGCTCAAAGCAGGACCAAGCCCCAATTTTTGCCCCAGATCCCCCCCTCAAGGATTGAACTCACAACCCTGGGTTTAGCAGGCCAATGCTCAAACCACTGAGCTATCCCTCCATGTGGAACCCTGCACAGTGTACATCGTGCCATCTTGCCCTCTCCGAGTGCAGTCCTCCCAGTTGGGCAATGGAACCCACTGATTCTGCTTCTGTGAGGGAGCTCTCTAGCCACAAGTTGAAGACTGCCTTAAGAGAACAGACCTGGTGTAGAGTGAATGGGTAAAATTCCCATTGACTTTTGACTTCTGGGATTTCACCCATACTCTTTAACAGGCAGGCTTTCAAGTGGAGAGAAGGGAGAAGTGTCACTTTAGAATAAGTGTCATATTTAAAGTATTTCTTTTAAACGCATTATATAGAGGCTGGGAAGGATTCGATTTTTATCGGTAAATGTCGATAACCATCGATTTTACCATATATGCACAAACTGTCAAAAAAACATGTCCATCAATAACACTTGACATTTACAGATAGGCAAAGTAGGAAACACGCTGCTTGAGGACTTATTACAGTTTAATTTAAAGTTACGGACGTTGTACATTTTGATATGTGATGTTGACAATTTGTGTTTTAATGGTTTATCAAGCCATCTCAATTTCTACTGCCATTAAATAATTGTCTGACCCCCACAATAATTTCCAGCAATTGTGACAAGTTAAATAGACAAAAATTGAAAAAAGGGCTCAATCCCCATAATTCTGTGCAACTATAAAAATTTAAATAGATAAAATTTAAAATGCTCAAAAAGAAACAGTGATAGCCATTAAAATTATAAACACCAAAAAAACCACAACCAAATATCAAATTCTGCCAAGCCTAATTATGTAAGAGAGGTGACGGTTCTACTTTTGTACAGAGTGACTGATACAGCATTTTTCATGGGCATCAAAGCACTTTACTGAAGAACAAACTAAAGCACATAGATGACACAGGGATTCATTCCCTCTCCACCAAAAGACTCTTAAGATATGAAGCTGCAGATTTTGCAACAAAACTACTCAACAGTTTAAAGCTGCAAAATAACAAATTAAATGACAAAATTACCTCCACTTTCCCTGAACCGTCATCAACCATATTGTGTTGGGCAGCCATTTGCGGAGATTCATGTAACTTGGTAGCATCAAATTCAATCTGCTCAATTCTAGCCACTCTCTCAGTGACATAGACTTTCCCAAAGCCTTCGCTTTGATATTTATCCTTCCAGTCTCTGAAGAAGTGTTTGAAGATTGGAGTTTCCCCTCCTTCTGGAAGCACTTGAATCTGCACGTAAACAAGAAATGGGGGAGGGGAAAGCCAGTATGTTACTACTACTGTCCCTTTAGTGGAGCAAAGTAGAATATTTTGGGTGGCTGATGGTCCACTGGTTGCAAATTGTTTTAATTTTTTTGTGGCCATTTTTGAGACCCTCTCAAATGACATGTGGCCACTGTGACCCATGCCTTTCTGACCTCCAGTTTAGGATTATTGGTAATGTTCTCTGTCTGCAGGTAGCCAAAGAGTCTATCCAGAAATTAAAGCTAATACTGCATGGAGCAATACACCTGCTGATCAAGACAGAGCATTGAGAACATATCACACCAGCTCTTAGCACTATTGGCTGGCTACCTACTTCCAAACCCAATTCAAAGAGCTACTCCTAGTTTACAAAGTCCTACATGGACTGGGCCTTGTTGCACAAATCAGGAAGATAGCTACAATAACCAACTGGGCACAGTGGCTGACAGAACCTAGGGTCCATCGTGCCAGGTCCAGGGACAGAGCTCTCCGGGGAGAGACCTGCAGGGCCAGCTCTAACTTTTTTGCCACCCCAAGCAAAAAAAAAAAAAAAAAAAAAAAAGCGCTGCAACAACCTCGCCCCCCCCCCCCCCCGAGTGCCCCGCCGCGCCACAACAACCCCCCCACGAGCGCCCCGCCGCAACAACCCCCCCCCCCGAGTGCCCCACCGCCCCGCCAAAACAAACCCACCCTTCCCCCGAGCGCCACCCCACCGAAGTGTGTTTAACCCGCCCCCCTCCCCAACAAAAAGCCTGAGCGCCGTCCCAAGATTGGCCGCCCCGAAGGTGCTGCCCCAAGCACATGCTTGGTCGGCTGGTGCCTGGAGCCGGCCCTGGAGACCTGACAGCTGTGGAGCAAGCTCCGGGTGGAGATTAGGCTGACCTGAATCTGACTGCTTTTAAGGCATGCTGCAAGATCTGTTTCTTCACAGAGGAGTTTTCCTAAAAGGAGGGATGAAGATGCCTGACTCCACTTTGAGTCTGATCCTTGAGGCAAGAAGTTGTGATGGGGGAGGAGCAAGCATCCTATTATGGGGCGTTCCACATATGAGATAAAATTCCTTACTGTTGTTGTTGGTAATCTAAAAAATGAGGTGTGGAACTGAAGCCAGGCACTGCATGAGTAAGGTTTGTATGAACTATCTTACTTCAAATGAATGAATAAGAAGTTTTCTACATTAGTGATCCCTTTTACTGACTCTCCAAACTTTTGGATACTTGTGTGCACCCAACATTTGGAGATTCACACATCACTATTTATAGGCAATGTTATGAGATTTATTTTGATCAATTTAAACCCCCCCCAAAACCTTTAAAAAAATGATTGGCTAAACTGATTAATAGCACCACATGCACTTTCAACAACTGACCAATATTTTTTAAAAAAGAAAAAATCTCTTGTATTATTTATCTCACAAACGTATTGCACCTGGGTGTTGGCAGGGTAGTTCATTTGTTGTATGAATTCTTCAGCAGTCTTCATGGCTGCCTTTCTCTCATGTGGGTTAGCATCTTTGCCTGATTAAAATAAACAGGACAAGATTATAGCAGGGGAAAGGGAACACATTCTCAGAAGGTAGAAAAGAAAAATCCCTGGGAGGAGTTGCAACTGGATGAGGTATCCTTTAGCATAGTTCATTCTTACATTTACTTTGCCTGAAGGCTGCTAACAGAGGTAGGCAAAGAGATTCACACCATGTCAAACTGCCAAAAATCAGATTTCTACAGATTTTGAAAATGAATTAAAAGAATTTGTTCACTTTTTAAAAATGTGTCTGTTTGCACGGATAGCCTATGTCAAAATAATCAATTCTCCGGTGTGTGCAGTGTTTAGAAAAGCTTGTCCTGTGAAAGCTCACTGGCTACCTGCATTGCTGGAAGGGGGAGGTGGTCAATAACATTGCTTTCCACAACTGCCACGCCCATTGCCCATCAGCCCCTCTGTCCCATAACTTGGTTAAATGAAACTCCCTACTAGCCAGACTTTGGGATGTCACATGCCACCACTGTTCCTCACACATTGCTCCTTGTTGGGCTCCAAAGTTTTTTTTGACATTCCTGAAACACTGTCTGGAATTGCACTGGATCCTGTTTCTGTTCCCCACAGCGCCATTAGTCATTGCACTCTAAGGCCCAGATCTGAGTCTACTGAGCTGTTCTGCTGGAGCCTCAGTATATTTGATTTTGAACCAGACAGTTGCTGAAGCAGCCTGTGTAGCACTGCTTTAAAGCTGTCTCCTCTGAATGCAGAGAGAAGGTGTGAAAGAGAACATGGGGAAAGGGGTGCTATCCCTTTAAGGGTCAGGCTGGAGCCTACAGAAAGAGAGAAGAGTAGACGCCAGGCAGGCTGCAGTGGGTGGCAGTTGCTCCCTGAGGCACCTGGAGACAAGCCTAACCTGATTCAGAGACTTGGGTGTGGACTGTAAGTTTGGCATTCTGATGAAATGATTGTGGTAATGATTCCTGGACCCAGGAACTTTGTGTTGTAACTAAGATGCCTGAGCTGATGAACTGTTTGTTCTAATGGTCCCTGGGTTGAAACCTTAGTAAAAGGGACATGGTTAATGTGCACTGACTTCCCCTTGCCCCATGGCTGTTCAAATGGAATCTACTGCTGCTCCACCTCCACTTTGGCAGTTACAGGAGGGGCATACCTGAAACGCCACACCAGGCCACAAGGGACTGCCTGCATCTTCACAGCAGGTCATTGCTGCCCCCAGTACAAGAGTGAGGACTGAGACAATAACAGACTCACTGGATAATAAGGGTTATAACTGATTGTGTTGCTAACATACGTCAACAAAGAGAGGATGCCTGGAGCAGCGCCAGTGCACGTAAGGGGACACATGGGTGCTTCCCAACTCTTCTCTATTTAAAAAATGCCTGAACATGTCCAGGTGAGATTTTATTCTGGCAAAAGTTTTGCGGTACTTCCTGGATTGGCTGCAGATGACTGGCGATGTATTATTTCTAATGCAAGTGCTACAAAGCACTTTTATTAAGAACCGTGCTCAGTCAGAGAACAGAACACGCTTTATACTGGATCTAATGAGAGCTCTGGAATCCACCCAGCTCCAAGGGGTTCAGGTATTCTTGATTTTCCAATACTGTTCTATTACAGGGAAATGTGCTGTCAACTTAGCTCCAGATACTGTTGCAAGCACCTATGTTGGCACAGAGAAATGTTTAAAATAAACAAAGGAGCAATAAAGTAATGATAAACATTTGCTTTTAATGATGCGTGACACGTTGCGATTCTATCCAGTGCTGGCCGTACAATCTCCCATCTGTATCTAATAATACTGTGTATGTGAGAGCAAGGTACAGTTTACATTCATTATTAAGCATTCAGCTTCTGGAGTTTGTCCCTGATCATGATGATTTGCCATCCCACAAACAAGGCTCTACATGATTCTTTATGCTTTCTTCATAACTGCTGTTCAGATCTTAGGCACCAAGATGATAAATACCCAAGATACATAGACTGGACCGAATCCTTGCAATGTGAGTAGTCCTTATCCACCGACAAAACTGAGACAGGACTGCTCAGGCAAGAAAAGGTTTGTAGGATGCTGTGCCCTTTTATGTACCCACATATGCTGTGTGCACTCCCTGGGTTCTGGCAGGGGAGTCACTGAGAAGCAGTGTGAATCATCTCTTACCTTTCCACACAAAGATCTTTCTTGCAGCACCATGGTCCAAAATGAAACACTCTTCAGACAAAAGCATGGCCCTTGAGAAGGGGTTTTCCTCTGCAACCACCGACACCTTCATGGACCCACTTGCATCTGACACCTGATGAAGCAGTAATTTCAGATTTAGATCAACCCAAACTTTCACACTCAGATCACTTTCCCCTCCCCAGACTACATTAGCTATTGCTTTACTAATCCTGTATAAATGACTTCATATAATCTGTGTGTTACTGGAAAGCTGTGACAGCTAATGAGAACTTTTTAAAAAATTGTTTCATTTCATGTTACGTCCAACAGAGGGAGCTATGCTATTAGCGATGTGATTTTTATCAGCTTCCTTTCTCACAATCTTATTAATAAATCACTTTCTACTCCACCCCTGCTTCAATACATGTTCTATGAATACCTTAAAAATATGCGGCTCCTTCAAAATTGATAATTGTGGCTAATACACCTACACTCGAATTATTCTTATGCAATGGGAATTAGTCATTTAAAGCCTGCTCTAGCTACTGATTCACACCCACAAAGTGCACGCACAACTAATGGCAGGTACAATCACTTGCAGGTGCAAAAAGGGACGCTGGCTTAAAGCCCCTCCTTGGATCAGGGCCACAGTTTTGAACAGCATGGTTAAAAACATTTCCTAGATCAAATCCTTGGCTAGCGTAAATCATTACAGCTCTATTACATTTAACTGAGCTATACTGATTTACACCAGCGACTGCAAACTGATGGAAATAACAGGTGTCTACAGCCTAAAAGCAGAGTTTAACATATAAGGGATATTGCATGTCTGAACATCACCGTTTCAGTATATCTAGCCACAAAAGAAATAGAAAGATTTGGTGCTTACCATGTATAGTTTAGCAATTCTCCTGTTTGTGATATCAGCTGCCTCATCATCATTATCATCATCCTCGCGAAGCACTGGCTTAGTCCCTAAAACCTATATCCCAGAAGAAAAACAACTTCACTGCAAAGGCAACATGGGTTTCTTAGTAAAGGTACTTGCATATTTTTAATATCTGGCAACTAAGCAATTAGACTATATATTATTATGAACAAATATAAATCCCATCTGTTGGTTGGCTTGATTGCAAACATACAGGTGTGTTGAAGCAACTGTGCCAGATTTGCAGCAGTAGGGTACATTACGATGTGCTGTCTTTCCCACATGCCAGCTCCTTGGTTTTGGGTATGTTGGGAAGGAGATTCACTCAGAGAGCCAGGCCACAAGATAATTAAGAACCAACTTCATTTTTCACCTTCTTGATTCTGTTTGTTTCCCTACATTCCAGTTATGGTCATTCATGCTTTGGCATTGCCAAACACTGAGCAAAACCTGATGTTTGGTTACTAGGGGCGTCGTGTCAGTAGAGCCAGTTGAGATTTTCCCCCAAAAATGCTTTTTTATCAGAAAATGTAGATTAGTTGAAACAAAAATGTTTGTGAGAAAGGGTCGGTTTCGACGCATCTCCCGATTCAAAGAATTTTTGAAAAAAATATATTCAGAACTGTTAAAACATCTTGTTTCAATATTTTCAAAAAAAAGCTTCATTTATCAAGTTAAAATGACTTTTCATTTCAAAATTTTAGTTAATTTGTCCTTAAAACAAGGGTTAAAAATAAAAAAGGTCAAAACTGAAACAAAATATTTTGAAATTATCTAAATAAAATGTTTCAGTTGATCCAATCCAATTTTTTTAATAGATTATTAGTTTGTGAAAACTTTCAAGATTTCAATTTTCTGTCCCATTTCAGGATGGGGAAATATTTTCTAAATCTCAAATGCTCTCATGGGATGAGAAACCCATTTCTCACCCAGCTCTGTTACCCAGTTAACCACCAGTACTTTAAGTGGCCAGTTTTACACCAGGGCTAGTTTTATACTAATTTATCATTAAAACAAATTCACAATGCTACATTAAGAGTATACATTAAGACTGAAATGTCCAGGTATTCATTGAGAGAGACAAGGCAGGTGAGGTAATGACTTTTACTGGACCAACTTTTGTTGGTGGAAGGTACAAGCTTTGGATGGTTCCCAGACCTGACGAAGAGCTCTGTGAAGATTGAAAGCTTGTACCTTCCACCAACAGAAGTTGGTCCAATAAAAGATATTACCTCACCTACCTTATCTCTTCCATATCCTGGGACCAACATAGCTTACAACAACACTACAGGTATTAACTGGCTTTTTGACTGGTTGTCAGACCCTCTTCCTAACAACCCTCATTTTCATAAGATGTTTCCTTTTTGATACACATATGGGCAAATCCAGGAAGCCTTACTCAGGCAAATAATGTCAATGGGATTACTCCCATGAGTAAGGGCCCCAGGATATGTCTTAATACCTGATAATGAACTGTTAAAATCCAATATGTCAGTAAAAACTTTTGTGTTGACAGTAGATTTGCATAGAGCCATGCTAAAATACTGTAAATATTTGATTACAGGGATGCAACACAAAGCACACAGTTGCAAAGAGTTCGGAGGAAAAATACCATAAATATTTAATAAAAATCATCAGCCATCTGTGTGATATTCTGTCTTGGCAATATCATGCAAGTTGCATGTGACAGTCCTAGGTTAATCACAAGTAGTTCACGTCTAACTGGATAAAAACCAAGAAAACAATGCTCTTAGCCTTTAAGAGAGATATGTTCCCATTAGCTTTTCAACAGCTAACAGTGTTCATTGTATGAATTTACAATGGCTGCAGATTTAATTATATTTAAGGTAATTAGGAGTAAATTTTCAGATTGGTGTACAGGCCACATAGCTGAATGACACATTATAATCAATGGGAATATATGGCAATAACTGGAAGAATTGCTTTGAAAATACTCCCCATATAACATTAAGTTATAGCTATCCAGGTACGAAGCCTCAACAGGCTATGACCATTGGCTTTTTTACAGAAATGTCTGACAACAACCTGGCAGTAGACACATTTCTTTATGTAAGCAGATATGGGATATATTTGAGGCTATGTAATATTGAAATGTCTGTGAAGATCTAGAGAATGAAGTGCTCATACTAATAAAATCTTCTTCCACCCACTTTAATACTTTCCTCCTGATTCACTGGGAGTTTGCTCATCCAGACTCTGCTTACACACCATTAGGCCCTGTTTAGCACTTTTCCTGCACAGCCCCTGTTTGAGTAGGTGTTTGCAATGGTGCTGACGTTCTTTCCAAAGTCTGTGTAGAAGAAGAAGACTCACTGTAGATTAAGGGCCGCTGCTTCATGCCATTTTAGCCCCAGAGTCACCAACAATAATAAAGTTCCCATTATCATACGAACTCAACTGTACTGAGAGACTCAGGTACAATGTGGTTGCCTGTGGTATAATTAAAGCAGAGTTTCATCTTGCCATGTAGATGGGAACTATTTGTAGCGCCAAAATCGCGCTGCAACTTTATTATTGTTGGTGACTCTGGGGTTAAAATGGAATGAAGCAGTGGCCCTTAATCTACAGTGAGCCTTCTTCTTCTACACAGACTTTGGAAAGAACGTCAGCACCATTGCAAAAACCTACTCAAACAGGGGCTGTGCAGGAAAAGTGCTAAACAGGGCCTAATGGTGTGTAAGCAGAGTCTGAATGAGCTCTCCCCTGACATCAAGTAATGAGCTGGGGGAAAAGACTCCAGGAACAGACTGTTTGCATAAACATGCCGACTCTGCCTCAGTGTGCAGCATAATGGAGCTACTTTGCCAAAATGATCACTTTGGACTGGTTGATACAAGCAAGGAAGGTTCAGCAAGCTTAACAAAGAAGGTTTAATTTAGGATGACCCCTTCAATCAGGGAAGGCTACGTACAATTATGCTGCCCATTACTCATACAACAGGGATAACACCATTTCATTACCCCACACTCAATACAAACAGATTTAATGTTTTTTAATTAAAGCTAATGTTAAAATTAGCTAATACACAGGTTAAGGAAAGAGTGTGTATACATCTGGGTATAATGCTTAAGTTATCGAAAAGTACTAAATTTGGTTTAAAAGTCATAAAATACACAAAGAACTAGGAGTACTGGTGACACCTTAGAGAGTAACAAATTTATTTGGGCATAAGCTTTCGTGGGCTAGAGCCCTAATCAATTAAGTTTAATTAATTAATATCCTTAATTGATTAGTCTGGCAACCCCCATCTTTTCATGTTTTTTCTCTCTCTCTCCCTACTGTATGTTCCACTCTATGCATCTGATGAAGTGGCCTTTAGCTCACGAAAGCTTATGCCCAAATAAATTTGTTAGTCTCTAAGGTGCCATGAATACTCCTCATTCTTTTTGCGGATACAGACTAACACGGCTACCACTCTGAAACCTGTTAAAATACACATAATTTGGGATCTTGCAGATTATGTACTAAGGTTAATAAATTTAAGATACAGTTAAAATATTAGCATTCAAATATTTGGGTACGTAGAATAACAGGATTGGAAGGGACCTTAGGAGGTCACCTAGTCCAACCCCCTGCTCAAAGCAGGACCAATCCCCAATTTTTGCCCCAGATCCCTAAATGGCCCCCTCAAGGATTGAACTCACAACCCTGAGTTTAGCAGGCTAATGCTCAAACCACTGAGCTATCCCTCCCCCCATCACTCATAAAAAGTTATACCGAGTATGCTATATTTGCTTCCCATAAGAATGAGTGTAGATTGTTCCTCAGTAACTGAGAATTTAGGATAGGTTGTCCCTCAGTAATAGAAATGGGATGAAATTTAATAGTGGAAAGTGCAAGGTCATGCACTGAGGGACTAACAAGAATTTTGTTATGAACTGCGGAGTTATCACTTGGAAGTGACAGAGGAGGAGAAAGACCTGGGTGTACTGGCTGATCACAGGATGACTATGAGCCGCCAATGTGATGCAGCAGTGAAAAAGGCTAAAGCAGTCCTAAAATGCATCAGGTGAGGTATTTCCAGTAGAGATAGGGAAGTGTTATCACCATTATACAAGGAACTGGTGAGACCTCACCTGAAATACTGTGTGCAATTCTGGTCTTCCATGTTTAAGAAAGCTGAATTCAAACTGAACAGGTGCAGACAAGGGTGACTAGGATGATCCGAGGAATAGACCCTACCTTATGAGAGGAAATTTAAGGAGCTTGGCTTGTTTAACCTAACCAAATAAAGGCTGAGGGGAGATATGATTGCTCTCTATGGATACATCCAAGGGATAAACACCAGAGAGGAAGAGGAGTTATTTAACCTAAGGGTCAGTGTTGGCGCAAGAACAAATTGATATAAACTGGCCATCAACAAGTTTAGGCTTGAAATTAGATGAAGATTTCTAACTATCAGAGGAGTGAAGTTCTGGAACAGTCTTCTAAGGGAAACATGGGTGTGTGCCAGGATTTAAATAGGAAGGTGACATCTGGTCAAGATGACCCAGGGAACAGTGGAGGGCACACTGGGAAACACCCAGGCTGGTCCAGGTGTGAAGTAGTGCAGCATGGGATAGCAGAGGGAGGACTGCCTGAAGTAGTATAGTCAATCCTAAATAGGGATGCATCATCATGAACCTTCTAGTGGTATAATTTATTCCAGAATATATGTCACTTCCCACATGGATTAAAGTGGGACAAGATACCAGATAAATCAAAAGAACTTGTGTGTGTGGACACCAAGCAGTGTATGCTGAAAAAACTAGTTATACCAAAAAAAAAACCCTCTCCCATGTAAGCAAGCCCTCGTTTCGTTGTGGGAAGGGGAATGTTGCTAAACTGGAGAGTGTTCAGAAAAGAGCCAGAAGAATGGTTAAAAGATTGGATTAAAGGATTGGAAAACATGTCTAACCCTCAGTTAGAGTCTGACTTTGTCCTGAACAGAAGAGTTCATATCCCTTCCAAACTTTACCTAATTAATTCAGGGAAATCATCTAGCCTGTGTTATACAGGAGGTCAGATTAGATTATCTCAGTGGTCCCTTCTTGCTTTATAATCTATGAATAAGATATATCAGTATAAGGTCTTTATCTTGGTTATAACTATGTCCACACTATAGATTATACTACAAAAATAAAAACTCACGCCCCCTCCCCCCAACCAAAACAGTGATATCGATATAAAATCTATGTGGAGACCAGGCCTAAATCAACTTTATAACATTTTACTTGATCTACAATGATTAGATGAACCATATTTATGTCAGGAAGCAGGGTATTGTGAACCTAACAGGGTTACTGTCTGGTGGGTGCAGGCACTGTATGACTCTGTCAACATCATCTCCTTTATTGCTTCTGGGAACTGAAATGGGAAGAAAAAAAATCCTCTGCAAAGTCAGCTGAGTGGAAATCATTTAGTATGATGCTATAAAAGTGACAATTTTATCAATAAGATAACAAAGCCTGTACTGAATTTTGGTGTACCAGAGATAGTAGGTTAATCGGAATTTTGTAGTATAATTATATCTGCATATGGTTGGCTAGACTGTTATTCCACATAATTCTTCACCTTTTTATAGCAGTATTCTCTGTGATGTACATTAAAAGGAAAACTAGTCATGCCACTGCGGTTTACCAGCTGCAGGGAAAAGGCTAGCTCAGGCCATTGATCTTCCAGCAGAGCTACCCAATGAAGCCATTTAGGTAAATGGGGAATTTTTTATAGCCCTGATTTACGTACATTTCCAAGTTAGTAGTGAAATCTGTGATAGCTGGTCACATAGGACCTGATTCTGTAAACATGGACACAAGCAGTCCCACTGAAGTTTGCATTCCTATGGTTGGAATGGAAGCCCCATAATCCTTACTTAACACCACAAGTACAGTGGAATTCAATAACTCTTCACTCTTCTTGGAGTCACCTAGAAGGGAATTCTACCTCCTTGAAAACATTTTAGATTGGCTGGGGCAAGGCCCTTATCTGGGGAGGCCCTGAACATCCTCCAGTGAATGGGGAAGAGTAGGAATTGACCACCTGTTTCCTTCTGAAGACTGTGAAGGGACCATTGGGTCCAAGAAGGTGAAGTCAACCCGAAGACAAACATGTTTGTGAAGGGTTTCAGAGTGGTAGCCGTGTTAGTCTGTATCCGCAAAAAGAACGAGGAGTACTTGTGGCACCACAAGTACTCCTCGTTCATCTTGTTATGTTTGTGAAGTTTTTGAGGTAGACAACAAGTTGGCTGTAAAAGGCATCAAGCCATGACTCATGATGTGTTTGTGAACCTGAGATGCTGTTTGAGATTTTAATGGAACCCTGAATTCTCCCTGATTTCTAATGGTTTCATGTTTCTCCTCCGAAATATTTGAGGTACAACTTAAATTTGCAGCAGCGTTATCTGTCCTTGTTTAATCACCCAACTTCAGTGTGCATCTGCCAGCCTTCTGGGAAAGGTGCAAAATACAAAAGCAAGGTTCACTCTTAAGCAAAACCAAACAAAGAGAAACTTTCTATCCTGTAGGAAAACTAGGGTAATGAATCATGGCTAAACACATCTCAGCAGAAGAGTCTATTTCTTGCTGTTTTAACTACAGGAATTTCCTGCCTTGAAATGCAGGCACACATCCTAACAAAGCAGACACTGATTTAATGGGAACACAAAGATTGTGAGGAGCTAGAGTCTGACTGGAAATATTACAGTTGAAAGAGAGGACAGATAAAGAAGGAAGTGCGAATCACCTGAAACAATAGGTCAGACAAAGGTTAATTTAGGCCAATCTGCAATGACCAAACCAGTTTTGTATTGTTGAATTTGGTTACACTAGCACCATAACAATATTTGTGTTTCCTCTTTATTATAGATAATCAGTCTCTGGGGCTGAAGCTGAGCTGTTTGTTGTGGCTGTGAGCCAAAGTATCATATCTCAGAAAACTCAAATTTCCATCTTACATACATAAGGAGATTAATTTACTGGCCAAAGAGCAAGATAAAGAAAAGAAAGTCAGACATTTACAAAAGTCAATATTGTCTCATGGGTTTGATGATATTTTACTGCTCTATGCCTTTGAAAACAAACAGGATTAGGAAAGTTTGTCATTTTCTTGCATAACTTGTGACACAAGGAGTTACTGCCATTTCCTAACACTATGGATTTCAAGCCCTCCCATTGTGCACAGATATCTATCACCCATTTGTGTGAATGCAAGATACACCTGTGCACTGGAGATCCCTCATAGTGGATGCAGAATGATTCATGTTGAGCTACACAATCTCTGTGTGAACTCATCAGCACTCACAGGGGGTTGTGTGTTAATCTCCTAAATAGAGAGCAAAAAGAACAGGAGTACTTGTGGCACCTTAGAGACTAACAAATTTATTTGAGCATAAGGAAGTGGGCTGTAGCCCATGAAAGCTTATGCTCAAATAAATTTGTTAGTCTCTAAGGTGCCACAAGTACTCCTGTTCTTTTTGCGGATATAGACTAACATGGCTGCTACTCTGAAACCTAAATAGAGAGGAGGCTGCCACAGAAAATATGCCTCTACAATAAAAATCACCTCAAATTTCAACTCAATTCCTGTGCTTTGCATAGAGACAAATTCTCATTGTAATGAACCAATCTGTTACAGTGAATAAAATTGCTCAGGGATAGATTGTTCCTACCTCTAACAGGGCCACCGAGGGGAGTAAGAACTCTATCCCCTTCCCCATGTGACCACACTTGGCTTGCCCAGCTTACAATTCAGAGCCTGGGAGCAGAGGAGAAGTGGCTTGTCCATGCTCTTTTGCCCCCCCCCGTAGACCAGTAGGTGAGGTAAGGCAGATCAGCCATGATTTTACCCTGAAAAGGGATGTGGCAGCTTACCTCCCCTTCTAGAGCAAAGAGGAAGCAGGTGAGGAATGGTGACCCTGAGTCATAGTTCCTTCCCTGGCCTCCTAGGTCAGCACAGCTACACTGGAGACAGCATAGAATCATAGAATATCCGGGTTGGAAGGGACCTTAGGAGGTCATCTAGTCCAACCCCCTGCTCAAAGCAGGACCAATCCCCAATTTTTGCCCCAGATCCCTAAATGGCCCCCTCAAGGATTGAACTCACAATCCTGGGTTTAGCAGGCCAATGCTCAAACCACTGAGCTATCCGTCCCCCCCCCGGGAGCATCCATCATCTATTTTGACCTCCACTTACCAATACAAAAGCAGCAGTAACTCACTCTATTTCCATGACTAAAGTGTTGCTGCCCTTTGCACATAAAACAGGAGGAAACTGCTCTCCTCTGTTAATGGGCCAGACTAAGCCATTAGGCCCAGCCCAGAGTAAGGGATGGTGGGGAGCTGCATTGCCCCAGAAGCAGATCTGAAAAAGAATTGAGCCTCAGGGCCCCAATTTTTGCTCTGTTGCCAACTTGCTCTAAGGAGGCAGCCTGTACATTACTTATCCCTTTCTGTGCTACTCTGGCTGGTAAGTAGGGAAGCATAGCCAAGGCTCCTCCCACTACCTGTCCCTCTTCCCTGCTCTCCCCACCCCCCATCCACCTGCTTGATAGCAGATGCAGTCTAAGAAAGAATAAAAGAAGCATGCCAGGAGCCTACCCTGCTTGGGCATGAGTTACAATGCCGCCCATAGGTGTGCCACTATAAGGGCCAAGGTCCTACAGATCCATAGGAAATGCTTAATGACGGCAAAGGAGAACCAAGCTTTAAGGGCTGACGGTGATAGAAGAAAGCAAGAAGCCCCTTTTTCTCCCAACTACCTCATTCCTTGTCAGGCAGCACTCTCAAATGCAGCCACTAGTGCTTCTACCATCCCTTACTACCCAGAGCAGTGGTCCCCAACGCGGTGCCTGCGGGTGCCATGGCACCCGCCGGGGCATTTATGGGCACCCGCGCCGGTGATCTCTGTCCCCGGCAGGCCGGGGCAGCGCGGAGAGAAGCCGCAGCCCCGCGCCTGTCGGGGACAGAGAACACAGGTGCCCGCAGCCCCGGAGTTCTCTGCAGTAGTGTAGCCAGCTCTTGAGCACAGGGGGAGCGGCGCTATAAAAAGGCGCCTCCCCCTCCCCCGTACTCACCCTGGGACGCTTTAAAGGGCCCGGGACTCCAGCCGCTGTGGAGAGCACATTCACATGGTAAGGTGAAAGAATAATTGTCGAATAATTTAATTAATACCTTTTACATGTAAAATTACCTTTTGTATCTTATGGATTCATATATTATGTAATATTAAATATGATGGTTTTCATATTATTTAATGTACAAATACAAAATAAGTATTGAAAAATTGTTGGCGCCCGCCACACTCTTCTGAAAACATCAATGTGCTCTTGGCCACAAAAAGGTTGGGGACCACTGACCCAGAGGGTGACTGGGTTTTGTGGGTTTAGGGCAATGCTGCTGCAGTGACTGACAGTGGGCTCACCTCGAGTCATGATCACTTTCTGGTTCTCAGGCATTAGCACAAACACAGCTTTACCAACAAAAACCTCCTTTGACACTGGATGGTCAATTTAGGAATAGCAGAATAAAGCTGATTGGTTATCCACTGAGAAAGTTACAATCTTTGGGACTGCACATAGATTCATGTCCTTGGAGAAAGGGAGGCAGGCTCAAGGTAAGGAAGCTTTGCTAAGCAGCCTCACAGACAGCAGGTTCTGACTGGAATTATGTACCTGTGGTATTCATAGCAGCAGTAGACTTCCTCATTTTCTGAAGTGACTCAACTAAAGATTTTTAAAAGGTATTTTTATATGCTTAAATAGGTATCGAGGCACTTTTGAAAATAGACAGATAGGCATCTGGGCACTTTTGAAAATCCCACTAGGTATCTATTTGCATCTTTAAGCACATAATATACCTTTCTCAAATCCGGCCTTAAGTTGCATTTGAAAATGGGACTTAGGCACCTTTGGAAAATTTCCCTCTACTTAAAAATATCTGTTTCTTTATTTAGTGATATGTGGGTGCTCAGTTTTAAAGCAAAAAGCAATAACGTACAGATAATAAACTAAAGCCTTTTTTTTTTTTTTAAAGACGGCCCTAACATTTTCTTATGTGTACCTAGCTTCCTTTGTTTCTCTCTGCTATGCAAATAATCACACTTAGGAACTCCTTTCGCATGCCTACACACCTTTTAAATTCTCACGGAAGAAAGTTTTATTTTGGCACTCAGATTTGCAACTTATTCTGTTCCAACTAACCACATTGCAAAACCAAATATTTATATTCAGCATTTATGCCTACGTGGGATGCTACTGTGGGTAACCGATCATAGTCTGGGTGGTGCAGCAGAGCTGCTAAGAGGAAAAAGGTGGACAGCACAGGAGAGAAATGAAGACTTCTGCTACCAAAACTTTTTCCACCTTCTTGGGAATTATTTGCTCAGAATTGCAAGGAAAGTTCAAAACATTTTATATCAGACAACAGAGCTCATGGCAATTTTCAGTGGAGCAGGAAATTGTCCCTCCCCCCAACTGACCACAGAAGCACTGCCTTCCACGCCTCTATAGGCCACAAGGTCTCTGTACAGGTTAGTGACAGGCACATACCAACTCCCAAACCCTCCAAGCATCCCCCTGCAGTGTCCAGGCCCTGATCCGCTGGACACTAATAGAATTACCAGATGAGCTCTTCCCAAAGGCTCAGTACACCACAGCTCATCAGTTACACCTCAGCCCACTGCTCCGCTTAACTCACCGCACTGAGATTTATTTATAGTGGAAATAAGTATGAGTGTTTTTAACGAAAGAAAAGCGATGCAAATGATAGCAAGCAGAAATATTGGAAACAAGGCGTTATGTGCAAAATAAAATCATAACATGCATACTAGAGCCTAATCTCAACTAATAGAACACTATTAGTTCTTAAGAGCAACAGTTCACCCAAAATCCTTCCAGAGTATTACAGCCAGGCTTGGCTGTGATCTTCTGAGCATGAAGCAAGCCCACTGTCAGTTATTTCCTAGATGCACTTTGCCTCTGGCTCTACAGTTAATGTCCAAAAATCCATTACTTGCAAACAGGATTCACCCCCCACCTAGTTGTTTCCCCCACCCCCCTGTGCTTCTTTCTTGTCAGTTTTTACAATCTTGATTAGCATTTATCTCAGACTGTAGATAGGCTTCCATTGTGAATTGACCTCACCCAATACACACATGCCCAGCCAAGAGAGATAAGCATCTCTTCCCTCTTGCCTGACAGGAGTATGTAGATCACCTTCTGGTGACCTGCCTTAACTCACAGACCTGAAGAATATAATTTTCAATGCGTGTGTGTGTGTGTGTGATAAACTCCTTATATATTGTCTGTACATACATCTTGCAATGATTAGGACAACCGATGAGACACCTGCTTCCATTAGAGACCTTACATGACACTCTTTCATGGATTAGATCACCAAACCAGATCCAGGGAATCCCTGTCACCCTTATGCATCTCTGTGCCCTCTGCCAGTTGGCACCAACAGGTCCCTGGGTCAGAGGGAGCAAGACACACTATCCTTCTATCACCTTCATTCCCTTAAATGTGGTTCCTGTCTGTGGTTGTGCATTTTCTATGCATTATTAGCACTGGGGTACTTACAGTAGCACATCAGCAAGGCAGGATACCTTAGTCCATGTCTAAGCAAGGGCATGATAGGCTCCAGCCGCCTTCTTTCACAATGTCTTTCTTAGACAGCATCTGTTATGGTGTTATGGGCAGCGTTGCTGTAGCCATGCCAGTCCCAAGATATTAGAGACAAAGTGGGGGTGCAGTTTTGCTCCTCATCCACACTTGTAATCTAGTATACCATTGCAGCTGCACAGCCCAGTGAGTGCCTAGCTCACTGATACTCAGACCTTAGTGGTTCAGGAGCCAAATTAGCAACCAGCATTACCAAAAAGAGCCACAGCAGTGTGAATTCATTGTTTCATTTACTATAGTACTATATATTCATATTTAAACAGTACGACAGGGGAAATATTTAGTTTATATACATTATTCTCACAGCAAAATGACTGACCAGTATTATTATTTTATCAACTACAATTGGTTAATAACATAGTAAAAGCATCCTGATTGGTTTATAACTTAGATTGGTTAATAATTAAATCACACAGTGTTTTAATATGTGCTGCAAAGAGCCGCAGGAGACACATTAAAGAGCCACTTGCGGCTCACGAGCCTCAGTCTGAGTATCACTGGCCTAGATCAAATTCAGTGGCTCAAATAGCAGTGGCTTCTGGGAGATTTTGAATGGCCTTCTAGGAGCTTTTTCTTTTTTAAAAAACCTTTGGAGGTCACCTAGCTCTTGCGCCCTTTTTAGCTTCTTTATGAAGCATGAAAGAAGCCAGAAAGGGATTTTTAAAAGTTTTTTGGGGAGTGGGGTCTGCTTTTTATATTGGAAATTCATGTTGCGTCTAGCCTGAAAGACATGCATTTGTTTCCTATGAAGCTCTGTATGATTTATGGTGGTAGGGGCTTATGCTTCTAACAATATGGCCAAACCAAATCTTCAAAGAGAGTTTCATATGTCAGAATGGTTTGTTAAATACGTCAAAGCAAGCCCCAGTGGCCTGATCATGTGCTTCTTCTTCTTAGCATATGCGCAACATGCCTCAGGTGGCACATGACCAGGATTCATCACCAAATTTGGTCTGCAGGTTAGATCATTAACGTCTTCAGCCTGGGCTGGATACTGATGGGGACTGCGACGTGCATGCGCTGATTGAAGTCAACAGGAGTGTTTCCATTGATGTCAATAGGACCAGGACTAGGCCCCAAACAGTGAAATGTTATCCAATATAGGGGAAATTCCCAGTTCTAGTAAGCATTTACAAACTGTATTTTAAAATGGCCAGTATGGGTGGGATTTTTCCAGTGCTTAGTGTTGGCCGAACTACTCCCATTCAAGTCAAGGGGAGTTTTGCTGTTGATTTCAGTGGGAGCTCAGTTAGGCCAACACTGAGCGCTTTCAAAAATCCCATTCTGTTGCTCCATTATAATGCAGCAAAACTCTGCTATGTCTAAGAAGGTTTGTTCATGTAAATTCATTATATCCTAACTGGCCACCCTAATTGGATCTGGTCCATCATAAGGTATTGAAACAATCTGGGAATTTCATCCTGCTTCACTATACAGAGAGGATCTGAATCTCATTTTATGTTAAAGTGAGTGGGAATGTAATTAACTCCCCCTTTCAGGCCCTTTAACACTGCCAGACTGGTGTAAATGGGCCTCAGCATACATGAGAAACAGCCCCAGAACTTCTTTATATCTGGAGTCACTATAAAGTGGCTTCAACTCTACTTTACAGTTCATGTTATCCAATTATAACTGATAAAAAGCTTCAAATGCATAAAGATCTGGGAGGACGCTCCCCCCAGTCTGTCTGACTTGCAAATGTTTGACTCTCTGGGATGTCTCCAGGAGGAAGGATGGCCAGTCATAAAACACACCTGTCGGGTAAATCACACAATGTATGCAAACACCCCAGAGCTCACTATTACAGCCACAGAAGCTGGATAATGAAAATGGGGCTGTTTACCTGCTCAGCATAATAAAGACATTCAGTTATGCAGAGGAAGAAAGCAGCCCAGCTTTCATTACTGAGCCATCTTGGATTTAATGGTTTACCCTGAATGCTTACTCATAACGTGGATATTAGCTATATACCACACTCTTTTAACCACTTTATTGCTGGTCCTCCCTCCACTCTTATTAATTCTGAATCACATTCCACCGATTTCACTGTGGCTATATCTATACTCGAAGCTGGGTGTGATTCCCCACTCACATAGAAATATTTGCATTAGCTCTCACCGAGCTAGTGCGCTAAAAATAGTAGTCTAGCTGCAGTAGCACAAGCAGCGAGCGGCAGCATGGGATAGCCGCTCTGAGTACGTACCCGCGCAGTTCAGGTGGGTTTGTACTCAGGGTGACTGCCGCTGCCCATGCTACTGTGCTAGCATGTGTATGTCTACTCGAACTGCCAAGTGTAGCTGTAGCCTGTACCTTTATTACCTTAACTCCTGACCTTTCACCTCGCCTGACTCTTGTTACCTTTTTCTTTTATGACATGCCTGAAATGGGGGCCGGATCATACAAATTTTCACAAAAGTGCTTAGCTGTATGCACTGTGAGTAGTCCCTTTGCCTTCAGGGGATCTACTCACAGTGCGTAAAGTTAAGCACATGTGTAAGTCTCTGCAGGACTGGGGCTTTAGTTTGAAAGCTTTGCAGGGTAGAGTCCTGGCATTTAGGGCTACAGATATTGAAGTCAATGGAGCTATGCTGGTAGGGAATCTGGTCCTTAATACTCTGTTCACAATAACTGTGTTTACATATTTCTGCACTGTTATGGATTCACCAATCAGGCCCCTGATATAGCATATGAAGGGACCTTCTCTATACAGATCTCCTTTTCCCTTTTGCAGAAGTGAAAGGTTATATGCCACCATGGAGGACTCTTTTGGGGGGGCAGAAGTTGGGTTGTTAGGATTTTGGCAATGTAGGAGTGGAGAGTGGGAGGAATTGGGGAAGGGAGTGGGGTGGACTACTTCGGAGGATATGCGGATTATTAGCAAAAGTTAATACAACTGCAGGATATATAAGTTTTTCCACTGAGCCCCTCTGTACTGGAGAACATCCACTTAAGGACGGTCCTCAAGGCAACACTGGTCAGGAGGCCCCTATGGTGTGGCACCATTGGAAGCATGTTGTCAGGAGACCAGAGAGCAGGCCGGG
Organism: Chelydra serpentina; assembly: GCA_037349315.1. Taxonomy (NCBI): domain Eukaryota; kingdom Metazoa; phylum Chordata; order Testudines; family Chelydridae; genus Chelydra; species Chelydra serpentina. The sequence goes on from JBAIAC010000048.1 coordinate 29,487,905, forward strand.
AGTCCTGGGGCCAGTGCAGAAAATGCAAGGTCTCCACATGAGGCATTGCATGGATCTTGGGGATTCTCTGGGTTCTGGGAGGGCTGAACTGCAGTTCACTCCATGGGGGAGGAAACCCCATCCCTTCCTCTGCCAGGTCCCCTCCCATGAAAATATCTACAGGATGAGATGCACATGGAAATGACAGCTAATAATTCTTTTTCTTTAGCCTTTTCTTCCTAACGATCTATGCCATAATAAGTTACTGTGAATTATAATAGCTTTTCGTAATCAACAGAGTCATAATAGTTTAGAGGAAAAAAGCCATTACCACTTCCGTTAGTCAATTATAAGTACTTCCCCAAAACTTATAATTACAGATTAGAAAACTAACGGGACAGCCTTGGGGGCATTCTGGTTGCTGCCTAGGAGATCTCATAGGAAAGATGATTGTTTTTTCTCACCTGCATGAATGCAAGCGAGGCACACTATAATTTAATTGTAAATACATTTCTGGAAGTATAATTACTTCAGAAAGCAGTTTAGCTACCTAAGCTCTGGGTAGCTCTTCTAGCATATTAAATTACAGGTTTTGCAACCATGTATCTTAGAGAGCTTCATAAAGTATAGCATGAATATCATGTACTGTAATGATATACTATGCCTAAACATTTTCAGAGGGAATGCCTGAAGTTAAGCACCCAAATTCATATTTAGGCACTTGCAGAAGACCTCTGGGCTGTTTTTCAGATGTAACAGGCATCCACAGCTCCCACTGAGTTCACTCCTGTTTAGGTGCCTAGCCATAGGGACCCAAGATGTCACACTCATCACCCAATCCTACATTCCTTACTCAGGCAAACCTCCCACCGACTTTCTATTCATACCTGCTGAAATCAATGGGCCAGACTTGCCTCTGATGTATATCAGCATATCCTCACTGGCTTCAGTGGAGAGATGTTAATTTACACCACTTGAGGAACTGGCCCATGGGTGTTTGGTCTGAATAAGGACTCAAGGACTGAGTCCTTTAAGTAGAAAAATTTTAACCATGACGTATAGAGGGATTTACTCATGATTTCTTTTAGTGAGTGAATCTGAGTGGTTGGAACAAGGGTCTGGATTTGTTGTGTGACCTTGGGAAAATCATTTGGGGCTGGTCTACACTAACCCCCCAATTCGAACTAAGATACGCAACTTCAGCTACGTGAATAACGTAGCTGAAGTCGAACTATCTTAGTTCGAATGAAAAGGTACTTACCCGGGGTCCACACGCAGCGCGCAGGCTCCCCCGTTGACTCCGCCTACTCCGTTCGTGGAGCAGGATTACAAGCGTCGACGGGGGAGCACTTCCTGGTTCGATTTATCACGTCTAGACAAGACGCGATAAATCAAACCCAGAAGATCGATTGGACTCCTCCGACAGGATGCGTGAGTATAGACGTACCCTTGATCTCTGTGCGCTGCTGTTTACACATTAGTATAGTGCGGTTAGGGGCTTGGACAGAAACATGTTTTATTACTGGAAAAAATAAAATTATTATTATATGTCTACTTCCCAAGGGTGTGGAGAGACTATCAATTCATGTTTGGAAAAAAGCCTGACTCACTGGCATTTGCAGCCAACACGTTCAGATGTAGGACCCTAAAGTTAGCCATTTAAATCCGAATGGCCTAACTTTCAGAGTTGCTGACTAACTTCAGTTCCCCATTACTTCAAAGGGAGATATGGGCATCTCACACCTCTGAAAACCAAGCTACTTATGTAGGCACCAAACTTTAGGCTCCATCATTTGAAAACAGTGGCTTGTGTTACTAAACTTTCCTAGGCTTTGCACAGAAACTATACACTTTACATTAATTGTATTTACTATATTTGAGGCAAATGACTGCTACAGTAGCAAGATTTACCTGAAGAGCAGAGAGAGAAAATTATAAACCAAAGTGTGCATTACCCTTCTGCAAGCTATTTTGATAGCCAAGTGCTATGGGAAATGAATTATAACCAAATAGTCCACAGCAGAAGGTTATAATCATATCTCAGGGAGCTGGGGTTCTAATTCCCAACTAACCACCCAGCTCACCCCCAGAGAGGACCTGCTTCTCCCCCACCCACCCTCCCACTCACTGGATGACCTGCCAGGGATTCCATAGACTGCGAGCTCTTTGGGGCGGGGACCCTCCTTTCCCTCTCTGTACAGCACCCAGAATAGGGTCCTGGTCCATGACTGGGGCCCCTAAATGCTACCACAATAAAAATAACAATCATATTGCCAGCAAAGCTTCTGGACACTCGTCTGCCACCACTACTGCTGTGAGGAAGAGTTCCCAGGAGGAACCTCCCTGGGAAAGGTGAAGCACGATAAATTGAGAGAGGGTGGGGATGTCTGAATCAATAGCTTGGGTGAAGGAGCTGGTGGGATTGAGGGATTTGGCAGGGGAAAGCTAGAGCATTCTACCTCAACTGAGGTGGACACTGTTTGAGGGACCCCTAGTTCAAATGTTTGCAGCACAGCACCGGTAAGACATAGACAAAGAGTTTTTAAGGCCAGAAGGGACCACCTGATCAGCTAGTCTGACATGCTGTGCATCGCAGGCCACCAACACATCCCATTACCCACACACTAACCCCTACAAGCAACAATCGGAATTAGATCAAAGTATTACAGGATTACACACCTCAGGAGACTAAACTATTGAGTGCCACAGGCGGAGAACAGGAGGCACTGAGGTACACCAATGCTCAAGATCCCAGCAGTAGCAGGGACTTCACTAAGTGAAATATACGCAGATGATCCCAGCACACCCTGCACTGCAGAGGAAGGCAACCTCCTCCACCAAGGACAGCACCAATCTGACTTGAGGTAAAAGTCCTTCCTCACCCCGCATATGGTTCTCTTCTGAGGCACAATCCCTCCCAGAAGTTCTGCCAGCGTGCGTAGTTCTGCATGGCCCACAATGCAAGGCCACAGCTACAACCCAGTGTCTAATCCACACTGGACAGTATTGCTGAACGATCACTGTTGGGTTGAAGGCAATGCACTCTAAATAAGCACCCTATCAATTATTTTTAAAGTAAGCGTTTTCCCATTATGAATGTTACTTTGGCCTGAGGGGTCTGTTAGTATGCACCCTAAGGTCCCTGTTTTTCAGGGAGTTGATTGGGGCAGCCAAGGATATAATGCAACCACCTTTTCTACTTCCATATTTATCAATTATTCAGGCACCCAAAGCTGTGTTCAGATAGCATTAGAGATCTGCCTTTAAACGCATAGAAAACAGAGAAATTCTGTGGTTGAAACTCCGGGCCAAGTTCTCGGCATGTGTAAACAGACAACTTTCCACTGAAATCAAAGGGACTGTACCTATTTGCATCAAGCAAGAAATTGGCATCCTGGTATCTTTCATCCCATCGGTTCTTAAGAAAAACTTGATATCTCGGTGTTACATTACATTCCTACATTTGTCTGGAAATCTGAGGTAATAATTTTTCACATTCAGAATTTCCTGATTCTTGTAAGCTGAAATTCTGTCTACAATATTGTTTGAATGTACTTTTAATGGTTTAATTTTCATTGAATTTTTGTTGTTAAAAAGTTACTATTAAAAATAAGGCACATTCATCTAATTCACCATAACCTTCCTACGGATTATTTTGTTTTCCAAGATAAGGTCAAGTTCCATTACATTTGGATCTTTTAGATCACTGAAACAAATATCTGCATGTAAGATGTTTACAAAATTGTACTGATGACTAATAAATACAGCATCTATGTGACATCATGCTGGGGCTCCCTTCCTATGACACTCTACATGTTACCACCCAACAGAAATGAAAGATGGCCCTGTTTGGTTTTTTTTTTCCTAAAAGAAGCACAAATGCTGGAAACAACTTGTGATCACTGCTAATTACCTTGGCAGAATTTTATATATATAAAAATTTGTCTTTAAGCATTTTTCAGTTTTTACTGATTTAAATTTTCACAGTTGTGGAAAACTATGGGTTTTAAGCATTTTTTCCTGTTTTTATCTATTCAAATTTTCATAATTGTGGGAAACTATGGGTGGTGGAGAGCCAGACAATTATTTAATGACAGCAGATATTGAGATTCAAAAAGTTAAGTCTTTATAATATTAAAATACAACTTATCACGTCAAAATATGCAAAAATAAATGTTTTTCAGTCAAACTCCAATGTGTTCTTGAGCAACATTTTTCTTACTTTGTACATTTCAATTATATTTTTCTGTTGGTTTGTGTGTTTATAGTGAAATCGACGTTACCAACATTTACCAATAAAAAAAAAAGTGTGGTTTGATTTATACAAGGTAAGTAGGTGTTTAGTTACTTCTCAAGAAACAAGCCTCGAGTCTAAATACTATTGTATTGTCATGATTTATTTTTCAAACATTGCCATATTTTAGATATATATACACACATGACAAAGCCATAGAGTATATGTGACATAGAGCCAAAATTTGTATTGTCATATGTGTGTGTGTGTGTGTGTGTGTGTGTGTGTGTGTGTGTGTGTCAGTCACACACGCACACACACAAATACGACAATACCAACTTTGGCTTTATGTCACATATATTCCTTATCTTATAAAATATACTTTTTAAAAATAAAACAAGATTCAAATCAATTAAATATTGATAAAATCATTATAAAACATTTGCAGTATTCTTTCCCTGACTGTATTGACTCCCAATGTTACAAATTCCTATTTACAGCTTTAAAAATATGTAGGCCCAAATTCTGCTCTCAGTAATATGGATGTAAATTCAGAGTAACTCCACTGAAGTAAATGGAGTTATTCCAGATTTATACCAGTGTTACTAAGAGCTGAATTTTGCCTATATAGCATGGAAAAGGTCTGTAATAGCCTGCAAACGTTTTGGCCAGATTTTTACAAACTGACCTGTAAATATTTATTGGATTGTTCTTTGGGGTTATCCTGATCTATTTCCTGCCACAATTTCTATTAAAACAAACACTATGTTGAAATGTAATTCTCTGCAAAATAGAGCTTTGCACCTTTAAAATCTTGAATGGCAGTCTTTGATGACAGCCATCAGTTCACTGCTCACTAGTTTGATAGATTAATAATTTTATCATTGGTCTTCCACAACACTTGCTGTGCTACCTTTGTACATTTGTTTGTTTAAATTAGTGGAATGTAAATTTGGGTGTGCCTGATGCACTGTGCAGCACACCAGGTGCATTCAGCTGGATATACAATACCTGGAGCAATCAAAAGAGTATAGAGAGCTGAAATGCATTTTAAAATCATGATATTGAAAATTCTTTTCCAATTTGATTTCATACCGGGAGTAGCAGTTTATGGAGTACATTTCAAATTAAAAAATGGTTTAGAATTAGTTTCTCTGTCACTAACAGACAAGACCTTAGTTCAGAGTTCTATGTTTCTCTTGCAACACTAGATTACAATCAAGAATGCCTGAAACCAATATGAGGCATGCAAGCAGAAACTTGACATCCTAAATTGGAATCTTGGAAGGTGAAATGGCTATCAGTTCACCTTTTATATTAGGTGTGTGTGGTCTAACTGCACAGCATATCATCAAAGGTGACCACTGTAATAGTAACTCAAACTTTAAGAATCATTTCATTCCCTTTATTGCATAATCAGTTGACAGTGGTTTTCATGCATGATAGGGTGACTTATCCTCTAAAGTCTTTACATTCTCATGAAAGTTTAATTTCCCTTTCATCCCTATTTGTTTATATTTGGCTGCATGTGAGTGGTCTCAAAAGGAACTGGTGTGATTTTCATTGTTTCCATCTCTCGACCTCTTGGTTGCTTAATGAACTCTCAACTCTCCTTTGCAAATGTTTGTTCTTGTTGTCTCTTTGAAATAGGGCTGTTTCTGCAGGGAAGCGACGTGTTTTCACAGTTTCTTATTCCCATGTCATCATTTAATTTGGTCAAATGATTTTTCTAAAATATCTGAATATAGATGAATTCCTTGCTATCTGGTTTATCATGCGGGACTATATCTATAAGTCATTCACAGTCTCTGGCACCTGGTGAAAGTTTTGAGGGGTCTATGATGCTATAGGTTGTTCAGGAAAAGGAATGAAGTCTCTCACGATAACTGTTTATACTCCATTTCTAGATCAGGTAATCCCCTTTTTTATATTCCTAATGGAATTCCTATGAGCTCAAGATACATGAGTTAGAGAGAGAGAGAGACCCAGATCCACAAAGGAACCGTGGGTGTTGTGATGCTGAGCACTGCAACATCTAACTTTTAGGTGCCAGGAACAACACTGCAATCCTCAAAACCCAAGTTAGGTGCCCAGGCTCCTTCTACAATGAATGGGATGAGATAGGCACCCAAGAACGTTATCCACCAAAGCCAGCACTCTGAGTAATGAGTAGTCTAAGTAGTCCAATAGGAGATACTGACAAGGTGAGTGTTCATAAGCCCTGCCCCCTCACAAAGATAGGCACCTAAATCCCAGGTTCAGGAAGGCACCTCTCTCTGTTTGCAATCTACAACCAGGAACCCCCCTCCTGGAATCAGGCGGCTCAGGCACTTAAGTCATTTGCACAGAAAGTGACCTAAGTGCCTGCCTCATTCCACACAAAACCAGAAGAGGAGCCCACTTTGTGGCCCAGTGGTGAGAGCACTCGCCCGGGATGTGTGGGGCCCAATTACAATTCCCACCTCTGCCTAAGCATGAGACAGGAGTTGAACAGAGATCTCCCACCTCTCAGAAGAGGCATGCTAAGCACTGAGCTGTGGCACATCCTGATGGGTGAGGGGGAGGGTGGCTCCCTCACTCTCGCCTGTTGAAGCTGTTCCACTTTGTATAAATCTTAAGAATCATTTGGCCACAGAGCAAGAGAGACTATGATTCTGTAGCCCCGGAGTGGGAAAACTACAGCCCGCGGGCTGCGTCCAGCCCATCAGACCATTTAATCCTGCTCCCAAGCTCCCGCTGGTGAACAGGGTCGGGGGCTTCCACTGCTCTGCCCACCCAGCACTCCCCAGCCCCCAGCACACAATTCTTTGATGAGCACCATCTTCCAGCACCGCTTACCCAAACTTCATTGCGCTGTTTCCGGGATCAGAACCCCGCCCATACGTGACAGCGGGCCCAATCCCCAAAGCGCCAGCCTCCTTGCGCCAGCCTCTGCCCAAACTAGCCAATGATCAAGGCCAGCAGCATCGCAGGGTACTGCCCCTAATTGAGTCCAATTAGGAACCACAAGCTCCTTCATCAACCAATGCCTGAGGCATTGCTCTTCCGAGAGACTCGCCTCATTCCTCATCAGCCAATCACCGTGGCCTGGACCCTCCTGGTCTCCTACAGCCCCACCCTCGAGACTATTAAAACTGCCCAGGGGCCGCACCCATCCCAGCTAGGGTGCCTCGGCCCATGGCAGTGCCTGGTACAGCTGCCTTGGTGTCACTGCCGGCAGGTCCCCTAGGAGTCCCCCGTACCGCCCCTGTAGCGCCCCTCCTCGCGCCACACCCCACGAATCTCCCTCCCCCCACCTTGGTAACATCCCTTATAATAGCCCCCACATGCTACATCCCATAGAGTCCCCTTCCCCTCCCCTACATTAATCAAAGAGGGATTGGAAAGGGGGTAAGTTGTGTTTAATTATAGTAATACATTGTTATGATGGTATATTTAGAATAGTAAGTAAGGTTTTATGTTTATTTCCACTAAAATGTATCTTTATTAAATAGAGTTTATTTGAACATTTCTAAATTGTTAATTTTGTGAGCGTTCATGACCTGCCATACAATTTCCATACCCAGATGTGGGCCTCATGCCAAAAAGTTTGCCCACCCCTGACCTACAGGGTTAGGCGGCAGTCAAGCAGTTTTGTGAGTCACAGTGGAGTCTCAAACTGGGACCTAAGTGCCTAAATCTGGTGGTGAAGTGCCTCAATATCTTTGTGGATCTGGGCCTTTGTGCTCATAGACCATGCTTTTAGAGCCCTTCCCAGTGACCCACATGTAGTGTGACAATGCTGGAAGCTTCAGAGGTAGGGTGGCCACCTTTGTTGTATGGATACAAGGGAAAAATACATGAAAAATAAGGGGTACTGCTTTAATGTAAGGGACATTTTAGGGAAAAACCATTTCCCTTAACACACCATGTATTTTTCTCTCAACTGTACATTTCTACTGCCCTCAGGTACCCAATGCAATTACCACGAGCTTCAATATAATGTTTAAAATGGTACATACTAGTTTTAATACATCTTAAAATAAGGGACAGGTGGTTCCCCTAAGGAAGGGACAAATCAATGCACTAAAGGACGGACCCTTAAAATAAGGGATGGGGGGGTCACCCTATTCAGAGGAAACTGCACATCCCCTGCAACTGTTTGAATACAGAAACCTGCAGAGATGCATGCCCTTGAGAGTGGTATGAAGAGGTTGGCCTGTCACACTGAAAATATAGAAAAACCTTAGTGAAAATTGGAATTGAAGTTTTTCAACTACATCCTACTGGTGTGTGAATAGGGCTTCAGTGGTGCATCTGCATCCTCAAAAAGTTTCTCTCTGTTAATTGTCACTGCAGATTATTAGCTTAAAACAAATGAGTGAGATAGTTTATTTTTCCAAGAGGAGGATCTGCTTGCTGTTGATATTCCCAGGCTCCCCTTCACCTTTTTTAGCCTCAGGTTTCAGGAAGCACTGAAAATGGTGTTTACAGTATTTGAGTCCCTCCAGAACTAGTCTCCACAGCTGTCTTTATTATACCCTAGAACCTAGGTAACACATCATGTTATTTGCATGACATTTGATCCACAGCATTTTCTTGATCAACGTTTAGTTTGGCTTTTACTTGGCAAGTGCCTTGAACTGCATCACGACACTAGAGTCTCTCCAGTTAAAAAGCTTCAGCTATGTCTGGCTGTGGAGAATGATCAACCATTTCCACACCTTCATTTCTAATATTTATTCACAGGTAGGTCAGCCAGTCAAACTTTCCTGAGGTTTATGACGCACAATGGCACGTAATTAACAAAGCTTATTTTAGAAGGTCTGGGCTTTTCAAGATATAATGCTTCCTTATTAAGGTGTCTCAGAGAAAGAGAAAAAAACACCATTAACCTTTATGGGCAAGGGATTAACAAAAATGTTGCATATAGCCTTTCATGAGAATTGCATTCACACACTGATACTCAGTTTTCTCCTGTGCCAGAGTTTGCTGGGAGATTACTAATGTTCTAATAAAACCAGTAACACCAACCACTCATGAATCCTGAATAGGGCCTCCAAACATTGTGAGATTAGCCTACAAATCATAAGATTTTAAAACAATAATAAATTTGGGCTCTTTTTTTTTGCCTTTCGAGTCTTATGCAGAAATAACAATGTTGTCATGCATTGAGGTGTGGGTGGTTTGCATCCTCCCCGACAGAGCTCTGCTGAGACATGACTGAACCCCGTAAACATATTTATGCACACCACCTACATTACAGTTAATAATTTCAGCCACTCCACTAAGTAGCGACTGCATGAAAAACAGGTCAACAAGATGACTAATTTATTTATATTTGCAGTTTACAGTGCAGCCAGAATGCTGTGAAGAGATAAAGTGACAGCATATGCTTTCAGCTACCATAAACTGAGCAATAAAATAACTTTGTTGGAGGCAGAAACTACTATACTTCAGCCAGTCAATAACCCACATGCTCATCAGTCAGACAGTTTTAATAAACAAAAGATCAAAATGTCACTGAATAGAAACAAATAATTTATTATGCAATTTTTAAAAACTTATTTACTTTGCCAGATATCTCCAATTTTGCCTTGAGAAATTACATGTGGTATTCAACCCATGATTTTCAGAAAATGCCATATCTTAAGTGTCTGACAGTGGCTAATAAGCACGTCCAATGCTTTGCAATGTGTGTCAGAAATGGATGGAACTAATTTATGGTAGTATAGTAGCATCATTCTAGAGGCCCTAACTAAGACCAATGGTCTGTGGAGTAAAGTGTCATATAAGCACAATGTGCAAGAGACTGTCTCTGCCCTGAAAACCGAACAATCTAAGGCCTTGTCTACACTGCCACTTTAAAGCGCTACAACTTTCTCGCTCAGGAGTGTGAAAAAGCACCCCCCCCCCCGAGCACTGCACGTTTCAGCATTGTAAAGTGACAGTGTAGACAGTGCACCAGCGCTGGGAGGTGCGCTCCCAGTGCTGGAAGCTACTCTCAGGGCCGGTGCAAGGAAGTTTCGCGCCCTAGGTGAAACTTTCTTGCACCAGCCCTGCGCCGCCTCCCTCAATGCCGCCCCTGCCAGCCAGCTCCCCTGCCCACGGAAGCTCAGCCTTCCCCCCCAGCCGCGGGCGCTCAGTCCCCCCCACACCCACCCACGGGCCATGAGAGCTGAGCGGGGAACTGGGGGGCAGCTCGCAGTGGCTGCCCCCCGGCTCGCTGCTCAGGCGCTGAGGGAGGGGCCAGGGGTGGCTCGCCGCAGCTGCCCTCCGGCTCCCCGCTCAGCCGCTGAGCGGGGAGACAAGGGGCAGCCGCAGCAAGCCGCCCCTTGTCTCCCTGCTCAGCAGCTCAGCCGTTGAGTGGGGAGGCAGCAGGCAGCCGCCCCCCAAATCTTGGCACCCTAGGCGACCACCTAGGGTCGCCTAGTGGGCGCGCCGGCCCTGGCTACTCTCCTTGTGGGGGTGATTTTTTTTTACAGGGCTGGGAGATCTCTCGCCAAAGAGTGGGAGAGTTTACCAAAGTGGCTAAGTAATTTGCACAAAGTCACACAGCAAGAGACAGCAGCAGTGCAGCGAATTGAACTCCTAAGTCCTAGTCCAGTTTAACCCCTTCACTTAGCCCAGGGCTACACTAGGGGAGGGGGTCGATCTACGATACGCAGCTTCAGCTACGTGAATAACATAGCTGAAGTCGGCGTATCGTAATCGACTTACCTGGCCATGAGGACGGCGGCGAGTCGATCGCTGCCGCTCCCCCGTCAACTTCGCTTCCACCTTTCGATGAGGTGGATTTCCGGAGCCGACGGGGAGCGCTTTCAGGGATTGATTAATCGCGTCTAAACGAGACGCGAAAAATCGATCCCCGAAAGATTGATTGCTACCCGCCGATCCGGCGGGTAGTGAAGACAAGCCCTTAGAAAAGCCTCCTTCAACCATCTGACTAGCCCTAATGTGACTGCACAGGAGGAAAGTTTGACCCTTAAGGAGTGGGTATGTGTAAGATTCTATGGAGTTCAGCTAAAGATCCCTGTAAATACTGAACTTGCCACTCAGGCTCTGGGATTCAGCACAGTATTTAAGAACATGAGGAATGCTATTCAGCTATTCATATGCAAGTACTCAAGTACCTTGCTAATCAGTGTCTCACTCTAAAAGGGACTTGCTTAACAGGGTCATGAATACAGTTATTTAGGTATGATCTACATGTAAAACTTAGGTTGACCTAGCTACATTGCTCAGGTGCGTGAAAAATTCACTCCTATGAGAGACTTAGTTAAGATGGCCTAAGCCCCTGTGTAGACACCACTAGGTCGACGGATTCCATGGACTTAGCTACCCCCTCTCAGAGGGGTGGATTTACTACAGCGATGGATAAACCCCTTCCATCGCTGTAGCAAGCATCTACACTACAGCAGGGCAGCTACACACTTGTAGTGCAGACGTACCCTTAATCTGTTTTACAAGAAACCTTAGGCCTTGTCTACAAAGGGAAATTTCCCTGCACAGCTGTAGTGGAGCAGAGATTCTATTCCAGAATAAAATCACTTATTGTAGAATAGTGTGTCCACATACCAGAATAGCCATAGCAATCATGAATCAAGAGAACATACTCACCAACTGTTCTCCACAGATCCAAAAACATCAAAGCTCAAAAGAAACCATGTGAGATTATTTAAACAGGGTTTGCCAAAAAAACAAAAACAAAAAACTGATGTGAACATGTTAAGAAAGAAACACTGCTGGGCAATGGCTAAAGTTTCATTCCTGATATTTGTTAATGGGACAGGAAAAGATATTGAAGCTGCAAGAGACCATAAAAGAACATTTGTTGTAACTGCTCTCCTTATTGAGTTCTGGATTGTCACTGAAAGGTGACTACAGTACCATGACACTGGTGAGCAACAGATGGGATCAGTATCAGAGATTAGATAGATAGATAGATAGATAGATAGATAGATAGATAGATAGATAGATAGATAGATAGATAGATAGATAGATAGATAGATAGATAGATAGATAGATAGATAGATCTGATACTGATCCCATCTGTTGCTCACCAGTGTCATGGTACTGTAGTCACCTTTAATATATTATTGACATGTGACTGTTTCTTTTCTAACACTGCCACTCTAAGGATGTGTAACTACTTTTTCAGCAAATTAACTGACAGGGTAATCAATTTTCCGGACATTTACAGCTGGGTGGAATCTACGGGGAAGTTACTCTGACTTGAAAAAGATGCCAAGTGGCAAAATAAAGCTGTTCACTTGAAAGATAAGACTCTCCTTCCAATGACTGAAGAGTGAGGGAATAACCCATATCTATGGAAGTCTGGTTGTCTACATTAGATTCACATTATTGCCCACCCAAAGTTAAAAAATGATGAGTCAAAACACACCTCCCCCAAACGATGAGATTATTAAACTAATCAATTTTGGGTTCTTTGGGTGGGGGTGGGGGGGTTTGAGCTGATAGGCTTTATGTTTTCCCCACAACCATGGGGGCTAGAAAATTACTTCTTTAGTTTGACACTTTTAGGAAAAGTGTCAAATATCATGATACTTGTGATAAGAGTTACCATAAGAGGTGGCAACACTGGCTGTAAACTTCTGTGTGAGATCATGGGAATCCAACATTTTGCTATATCCTTCCCTCATGTTTTTAGAGTTCCTCCAGCAGAAGCTCAAGAGAGTATTGCACTCCTGCTTCTGGTCACATAAGGCCACTACATTTGCTGTGTAAAACTGTCACTACAGTAACTCTGTTGACTTCAGTGGAGCTTCTTCAATTTACCTCAGAGAACCTAGTTCATACGGTTTCCCTTAGTGAAAGTAGCAAAAAGCAGAAGCAGAATGAAACTGACAATATCTGGGTTTCTCTCTGCTGCTCCTCCAGTCCTAGGGCTAGTGCTGGGAAGAGAATGCACTGTGTGATGGGTGTAATACAGCCAACAGATTAAATCGTCTACTGCAGATAGGGTTGCTAGAGATGAAAGAATAGGGTGTCTCTCCCTATTCTCTGATCACCCCAGCAGCAGCAAAGAATCAGATCCAATCACAGAACTAAGTGAGTAACTCACAGTGATCTATGTAGTTAATTCAGGCCATATCTACCCGACAGGGTCTAAAGCAGCATAGCTATGGCACTGTAGCTATGCCAACACAACCCCATAGTGTAGACGCTACCTACAATGACGGAAGGGGTTTTCCTGTCAGTGTAGGAACACCACCTCCCCAAGCAACAGTAGCTAGGTTGATGGAAGCATTCTACATTGTCTACACTGGAAGTTAGGTAGCATTGCTACAGCACTCAGAGTGTGGATTTTTCACACCCCTGAGTGACACAGTTATGTTGATATAAATGTTAAGTGTACATCAGGCCTTAGCCAACTTTTCCTATTCAACGTTCAATTTTTTTTTTACTCTGCAGATTGATCAACACAGCACAAATTTAGAATATTCATGGTTAGTTGTGATTGGTGATTATCTGAGTCACATGGTACTGTTCTTGTTCTTCAAACAGAAGTGCAAGCTCTGCCAGCGTGAATAGTAAAATTTGCCTTCCCACATTAGTGCTAGTAAACTCAATCACTAAGATTTTCAAAGGCTCCTAACAGATTTCGGAGAGCAAATCTCATTGAAAGCACCTGGAAAGTTTTTCAGGTTGGGGAGAAGTTTCTCTAACAGACAACTGAAGCTTAGACTGCAGAGATTTCTGCAAAGTACAAAAAACTGCACTTGTGCATTAAGCCAAACGCAGAGCATGGCTTTCCCCAAGAGGCAAACAACTACTAATTCTTACAATCCAGGCAGCAATTCTGTTGTAAATTCTTCATCTATATTTGCACTGCAAACATGTACTTATACAGCAGCAGCCTGGCATCTTATCAGCGAGAAAAACTGCCTATCAGAATAGGATCTATTTGCGAGTGTTCACAAGCAACAGGAAGAGTCATGTGCCCGCATCCAAGGGAGAAAGCATTCTCAGGAGATCCATTCTGGTACGGGATCATGAGAATCTCACTTTTTCGCACCCACTCACTTTATAATTTATCTTTTAGGGAAATGGGTGGCACCTTCCTCTGCCCCGACCCATGCCACTTCTCTGGCACCAAAGTGAACAAATACAATGATGTTCATAGACTCATAGACTTTAAGGTCAGAAGGGACCATTATGATCATCTAATCTGACCTCCTGCACAATGTTTCTGATCTACCCAACAGCATTAGGGAAATGTTATGAGCAGAGGCATAGGGGCACTCTTTCATGGGCAGCAAGGGTAAGACACAAAGGATCAAACAAAAAGACAACAACAACAGGGGACAGATGCTTAAAGAAGGAAAGAGGAAAGATGGTCTAGTTCAGCGTTCCTTGAATGCGGCCACGGTGGCCGCATGGGGCCACCAGGGGCTTTTCTTGGGGGCAAAGCAGCGGCTCCTGCCCTTGGGCCACAATGAGGGGTTGGGCCCCGCCCCCTTTTGGAGCCACAAGCGCCAAAGGAGCAGACAGCCGGTGTGAGTTCCCCACCTTCCCAGGGGCAGTGGGGCTCAGGCTTCCGGCTTCAGGCCTGGCGTGGCAGGGTCTGGCCACGGGCTCTGACCATGGGGCTTTTGGCTCTGGATTTTGGCTGTGCAGTGGTGGGCTCCATTTCCTCAGCCTCTGGGTTCACCACCCCCCTCATCACCCCTGGCCCCTGCTGCTGCCCCCAGCCCCTCACCCATCCACCCCATCACCCTTGGCTCCTGCTGTCTCCCTACCCACCTCCCCATCTGGGGCTTAATTTGTCTCCCAGCTTGCCAGGGCTGAGTAAGTCTGCTGTGAAAAGTGGTATGTGTATATTTGTAAATATCACTCATCACTGCCTCAGAGCTAGATGACAAGTCTGCTGCTGTGAAAAGTGATATTAACAAATATACAAATATCACTTTTCATAGGAGCAGACTTACTAGCAAGTCTAAAAACCCCCCAAAAACCACAACCAAAAAAGCAAAAAACCCAACAATAAAAGACAAGAACATGCAAAACACCTTCTTTGTGTTTCTATTCTGCGTAGGTCCAGTAAAGAATAGAGACAACTGTACATTAATTATTATTATTGAGTGTGCAAATAAAAAGCCTACATAGATAACTATGATTTGGACATGTATATGTGCATACATTGTTTTTCCTAAATTAATTATTTTACAGAAAATTGTCATATTGGCCACCAGCAAGATTTGGTGGCTGCACTCGGAGGCCTCCAAAAAATTGGTGATGAGAACCCCTGGTCTAGTGGCATTATTACAGCACATTTCCCTAAAGCTTGCAATGACTGGGAGTGCTATGGAGGCACTGCAGGCACAACCCCATATTTCTTTATATGACAACATCCCCACCCCTGCCGCCTGAAGCACTGCCCACAGAACTTCCCTGGTACTGCTGATTGCAGAAGACTTGCCACAAGGGTGAGCAATCAGAGCAATAAACACTGTTCACTTAACTGACCAATAGTCTGCCGCCTTAATATTTACCTTAGTAAGAAAGGAAAAGCTGAAACTTTCCCTCCATCATTGCTGGGCAAGTAATGAAAATCATTATTCACTATTATTTTCCAAGACAGGGAAATCAAAGTACAACCCTGGCATTTTCCCTGTTCTTTTAATCACCTGTCTAGGTCACTATAAGTTCCAGGAACTTTACACAAGTAACACACACACACCCCTTGGACTTCCTCAAAGATACGAACACCAGAGTTACGGACTTACCGGTCAACCAGACACCCTGTGAAACCAGAAGTCCTCAATCAGGCAGCAGCACAGACAAAAAAAATAGAAGCAAATACTGTACAGTCTAGCAGCTGGGATACCACAGAATTATGCATTCCTGAGCAACACAGTGGAGCAGGTAGGGGACACTTCATCAGGGCCCTCAACGCCTTAATGATGAATGGGTGTAACGTTTCATTTATGATACATACTATGTATTAAGACCTGAGCTAGCTGAAAATGTGTGTGTGGGGGGGTGCGGATTGCTTAGGGGATGGGAACCCTTTAAAAAAAAAAATTTACTCAGTTTCAACCAGCTCGAGAGTAGATTTTAAAAAATGGGGGAGGGGGAGATTTGTAATTTTTCCTTCTGAAATGCTACGCCCCCCACTTGCCTCTCCCTCTTTTCTGACTCTTCAATAGCTGAAAAATGTTGTGATCACCAACTGGTTACAGTTCACATACTAACCTCCTAAAATACTTGGTATTTATTAATGTGTCTAAACCAGTTTTTCCATTCAGTCTTTTTTTTTCCAAATGGGAAAGGAGCAAAAAGTTGAACATAAAATAATTCTTCAGCAAATGGAACAGGCACATGTAGGGCTTGTCTACACTGGCAATTTACAGCGCTGCAACTTTCTGGTTCAGGGGTGTGAAAAATACCCCCCTGAGCGCAGCAAGTTTCAGCACTGTTAAGTGCCAGTGTAGACCCCCCTCTTGGAGGTGGGTTTTTTTTTAAGAGCGCTGGGAGAGCTCTCTCCCAGGGCTGCATCGCGACTACACAAGGCATGTTAAAGCGCTGCCACGGCAGCTCTTTAATGTTGCCAATGTAGATTAGCCTTCAATTTCTGGTTTGGATTGTGTTCTCCCCCTTGTTATCTGCATGAAGCAATACTAATGGAGTGTGCATGATGACTGTGTTTCTGTTGCACCACTGTTTCATCATGGTAACTGTAAGTAATAATTGTTTAAGCAATAGAGAAGGACAGGTTCTGTGCCTTTTGCCCCTGCGGCAAATTAGGCATACAGACCCCTTTACATGATTCATTAGTGCTGTAGTAAAAGTCTTAGCTGTGGTTAACGCTGTGTTTGTGTGAGACAGAGCTCCGTTGGTCCGCCGGTGGGTGGTAGGATGCTCCTGTCTCACGGACAGGCCTTGGTCACACCCTTCTGTTTTAAATCAACGCTCCCTTCACCAGTTCTCTCACAAGCTTTTCAAGGGACTCCCACCACTCATCCATAAACCTCCCCACAACTCTATATAGCTCTGATCCTGCACCATTGAGGCAGCTTTGCCATTGACTTCAAAGAGCACAGGACCAAGCCCTATATGAGTATTGTTTATTTAGGAGAGGAAAGGAATAACTTTGCTAGGGAAACTGCTGGATGAATTTATGCCTGTAGAGTGTAATTACTCAACTGGGATTTGTTCAAGACACAAGGGCTAACATTCTTACTTTTCCAAAAAGGGAGCCATGAAAGACAGCACTTAAAGTGCGTCAATCATCTCATAGCACTATGCTGGGGCTCTAGCTCAGCCCTGACTGATGGGGAAGGGCACCTAGCAGCTGTTGTGTATACAGCACTCTTATGACAGAGCAATGAAGTTGCTGGGTGTCCCGTGAGGATCTCCTCTATGTAAAGACTGGGTCCAGTCCTGCTTAGATTATGAAATCTGACGACATATCCTGAGGTGAAGTATTATGGTGGCAGGACATGCCCAGAAGTCTGGATAACAGTGTATTTGAACCAGCAATACATTTACAATACCTTTGTAAGTTGTCTTGGCTCACTTCCTTCTTCTACAACAGTTAGTTGAGATCTTCCATTCCTCTCACTGTCCCGAATGCCAACAGCAACTTGAGTAGCCTTCAGACGCTCAAATTTATTGCATGTTGAGCCACACCACTGGTAAATTTCCTAGAATAAATGAGAACAGATACTTCAGCCATCAGAATCAACATAGGGCAGAATTATGAAATAATTTAGCACTCTTACTAAAACACGAAGGGCTAGACTGTCAGGTTGTGTAAATCAGCACAGCACCATTGAATTTAATGGAGTTACCCCAAATTACACCATCTGAGGATCTGGATCAAAGACTATTTCCATGTCATATAGACTAGTGCTATAACTGATGTATTCATGTAGCCTTGCTCACCATAATGTCTATGCGCTAGGGCTTGGGTTTGGTTCAGAAATGCAAAAATCTGGCTGTTAAACTTCAGATTATCTAAACAAGTTGAATCTCTTGAGTTCCTTCCTGAGAAATTTCTTCCCCAATGTGATCCAGAACCATGTGAAGTCAATGCAAAGACTATCATTGAGTCTAGGTCAGGCCCTAGGCAGGCCCTTCCAGGATCACTATGGGGATCCTTCAATTGACAGCGTCACAATGATTAACGTTTGTTTAGCATCTGAAATGTTTCACAAGTCAGATAATCAATCCTAGATGCAGACTATGTGGTGGAGTAACAAAACAAAACGAAACAAAAAACAAAAAAAACAAAAAAACAACAACACAGATTTAGGTCTTTGCAGTACTTGCTGAAAACATAGCCAGAATAGAAGAGGGTGAAGAAATTTTGGAGGTTGAACTGGAAGGAGCTAGTCAAAAAGGGAATTAGTCAGTTAGTATTTCTAGTTATTTTTTTCATTTCTTTTTGGTCAGAGTTAATTTGAAAAAAAATTCAATAATTCTGCAGGGTCTCCAATACCATAGCAATGGCAAAAGCTACACAATATACACATCACATTTTTAATAAAAAGGATCATCACTAAATAATTAATATTTTCATCTTTCAAAAAGGAATTTAAACAATTGGCTGAGCAGGCTGGTGTCTCTGGATATGGTACAAATAGTAAGAGATGCACTGTTTGTCAGTACTTTTACAGGTAAATAATTGGTTTGTAAAGTTTAGGTTAATATAATAAAAATAATGTGGCCCAAATTTTTTTATCAAAATTGTAAACTCTTCCTTGCAGACTGCCTCTATAACTCCCATGCAAGAGTTGTCTGAAACTGATACTTCTGACTACAAGTGGGTTATGAAATATTGCTTCTTCGTGCAAGTCAATGCAAGTACCTTCTTGTAAATGCTAACTTGCTGTGTGTAGAACAGACAGTAGATAACCTACTCAAAGCTTATTTCAAATTTCTGGCTTTGACTGATTAAAAGAGACTAAAACATATGTGATCTCACAGCTTAGGAACCTAGTCCCTTCCCCACCAAGTGGTTACCCATGTTTGGAATCTGCCACCAACCAGCTGTTGTAGGCTTTCATTAAGAGTAGAGGTAAGCTACAACCAGAAGCTCAAATCTGGACCTCTTAACATTTCAGGGGGCTTATTTTTGAATCTCTACATCTTTGAACCTGTCTTTATCATTTTGATCCTAGGTCTGAGTCCAAAGCAGATGGGCCTGTTTTCCCCATTCTGGTTTGGATGTGTACTTTGTGAGCTATCTGAGGCCAAAATCCTTGGCTTCAAATTTGGCTAAATCTAATCTGATTTAAATAGTGCCTTCTTGTTTTAAAGATAGATCAAGATTTTGTTAAGAAGTATTCTAAATCTGCATCAAGAGAAGTCAGATAAAGTTATTGTTTAGAACTGTGCTACACTGAGTATAGGTAGGCTTGGAAGGATTATATTTTTATTGGTAAATTTCAGTAAACGTCAATTTCACTGTACACAAAGAAACAGACGAAAAAATGATAAAGATAGGAGGCAAAGAAAGAAAAATGCTGGTTGAGATCTTATTAAAGTTTGATTTAAGGATATTTACTTCTTATATTTTGACATGAGATGTTTACAATTTGTGTTTTAACAGTTACAAAGCTTTAACTTTTTGAAATCAAGGTCTACTGTCATTAAATAATTGACTGACATTCTGTTGCCTGCCTCCCATATTTTCTTGCAACTGTGCACATTTAAAAAAAGAAGAAGAAAAAAATGCTTTAAAACAAACATTTATATCATCCATCAAAATTATTCAAAAAAATTGAATTCTGCCAAACCTAAGTATAGAGTAAAAACCATTGCAAATCCATTCTCATGTACCATATTTTTTATTCAAAAACAATCATGTATTACCACAAAACTAAGGGTGAGGTTAGGAAGTCAGGGATGTCTTAGAAAGACCATGTAGCATCCATTTAATTAACCCCACTCAACAAATGTAGGCAAAACATTTACCAAAGCCAAAAATATTAGAAGGATGTATTAAAAACAAATACTGAACAAATAAGTTGTACTTAATGAATGACAGAGAAAAGACACTGGACTTAGTAAAAGCATAAGGTAATAAACCAATACTGAGAAACAAATATTTTTCTTTTGTAATCATACTACATAAAATTAATGCTCGTTGTAAACAAATATGACAACCCATATGAAGATAGCAGGAGATCGCAAATGGAGTGTTTAGTGTTGTTTTATTGCTCATTCACTGAATGGAGGAGAGAGAGAGGAGCTATAAACAAGATGTCTCTTCTCAGAAATCCATCACACACCTATAACTCAATTCACCTTTTTATTTTCTTCCTAAAATCTCATTTATTTTAGGTCTCGTCTACACAGAAGAAATTGACCGACATAGCTATTCCAGTTTAACTGTTCCACGTGGGCACTCTATTCCAGAATAAAATTGATTTTATTCCAAAATAATTACTTGGCTTTGTGAATAGAGTAATTATTCCAGAAAAAAAAGTGACTTTATTCCACAGTAGTGTCTGCATGGGGAGTTATTCTGAAACTATTGTGGAATAGTTTATTTTACAATAGCTATGCCAGTCAATTTGATCAGTTTGTAAACAAGGCCTCAGTGATGGACAGATCTCAAAAGACTTAGTATTTGGTTCTGAGAAGCACCCAGAAGTTCACTTCTTTATCCAAATTTCTTAGATCTGCAGAACACAGCTGGAAATCTTGTAAGAAGTCTCACTTGCAAGATTTTTGGTACTACTATGAATTAGGCTGCACACCCTGGGGAAAAAAAAAAAAAGAGCATGATTTCAGTACTTCTGGTTTTCTCACTAGAAGCAGAACCATGGAGGTCAAAGTAATTTAAAAAAAAAAAAGAGAAGTAACCAAGCTTTTTGAAACTTCAGTAAAGGTTTGCTTTAAGTTTAAGTGAAAGATAAAAGAACTATAATTTTATCCAAACTGTTTTCCCCCAATCTGTTTCTCATGTATACTCATATTTGAATTGTTTTTTCAATGGCTTTCTAAATTCTCAAAGACTTTCTGTGTGCATATATACCTTTTGTTCATATTATACTTCTGCAGAAGTGAAACACTCAAACACATATTTCAGGCTTACTTTTCATTCTCATCTTGGCTTTTCTCTTTGCTGCTCCCAATTTAGCTGATTTCAAACATCAATGACATGCTGGGACCACTGAAGATGTATCAGCAATAAATAAGAGTTTGCTATTTCTCGTGAGATACAGAAGCAATAAGGAGGAGAAACAAAATATGTTTCTACACAATTAAGTGGAGAGATTAAGGAACTCTTGCCTTATCATGTGTGCTTTGCGAGTTGAAAGAATGTCTCTCTCCAGCACTTTCATTAAGGTTAACGTTCACCAGGTTTCTACTACATCACACTTGAGTAATAGTCTTTGCACCTTGACTCTCTCTTCTTTAAATAAACTTTACCTAGCTGTGTGAAGTCCAGGCTTGGAGCATGATTGCAGCTCTATAAATATAATATTAACAATACTGACACTGGGCATTTAAAAAAATAAGGCCAAGATTATCAAAGTGAGTAATGATTTGGGATGCTATCTTAACGCATCTTAAGGGGGCCTGGTTTTCAGCACTTTCTGAAAACCAATCCCCTTTAAGGCTGAAGTTAGACACTAAAAAAAAAAAAAAAAAAGATCGAGGTACCTTAAATCACTTTTGAAAATTTTTTTGATCCCAGTTTCCTCCAGTGGGATTAACATGGCTGACCGTATTTTGGTTTTTATTTGCATTGGAATTAAACCTGAAATGTATGTGGTGAGCCCAGGGAAGGTATTTTTTTTCTAAACACCAGGACACAATGGTCTCATCACCCCGTATGTTAGATCTGTGGGATGGGCTTCTGTGGGAGGAAATCTCCAAAGAGATCTCCTCTAGATCCTCTCATATCATCCCATTAGGGCAGGTATATTATTTGCAAACCTCCACCTAGCCCAGCCCAAACTATGGCAGATCCTGGGAAATCACTAGAGTTATGTATACACTGTAATTAAACACTCGCAGCTGGCCTGTGTCAGCTGACTCTGGCTCACAGGGCTCAGGCTGTAGGGTCGTAAAACTGTGGGCGCAGACGTCTAGTCTGAGGTTGCAGCCCAAGCTCTGGAACAGTTCCCCCGCATAGGGTCCCAGAGCTTGAGCTCCAGCCTGAACATGTACACTGCAATTTTACAGCCCCGCAAGCTCGACTCAGCTGACACAGGCCAGACGTGGGTGTTCAATTGCCAGGTAGACCTACCCTAGGAAGCCAGCTCCATCTGCACAGATATCCTTTGTCTGCCCACACCTGCATGAATGGATGGAACGGGCAGTGATTAGGACTGTCCCAATAGAAAAGGGGAGGAAAGCACTCACTGGGGGAGGCAAGGGATGCACTCCAGAGGTTCTAGCCACCCATTAACCAGCTGGGGAAGGAGGGAAGCTGATTGGTGTGTCCCCCCCCCCCCCCATTAATTTAAAGCCTAGCCTGGGACATTGCAGGGGTGGGTGGGAAGGGGGGCTTTTTTGCTCTATTTCAGCAGCAGCAAGTTTACTTTTTGGGTTCCCCAGATCCAGGATTCCTAATTTTTTTTCCCTGCAAGATTTTTTTAAGTTCCCAGCTCCAGGATGCCAGGACAAGGCAGAATTGAGGCAGCTTCTGCACCCAGTAGAGGCAGCGTGTGAAGAGCAAAGTAGAAGCTCTGGGACCCCCCTTCCTGCTTGTGGGGGTGCACCCTGTCAGAGGGGGCTTTGTTCTGCCACAGGGGTTGTACTCCTGGTCCCCAAGCTGGCAGCCCAGCCTGTTGAGGAGAAGCAGCTATGCTGAGGAGAGGGGATGGATGTGGCCGGCTCCCAGAGCCACAAAAATTCACCTGGGTGTAAGCCGCAGGAAGTGAGCAGGGTGCTGCTGCCCTCCCCACCTCCCGGCTCACAGGGCAAGCTGCTGCTGTAGGAGCCTCCTGGGCACGCCGCTGCTGCCCCCCTCCATCTGCTCACAAGAGAGAGGGATGAGGGCCATGCTGCTGCTGAAGGTGCCTGCTCCAGGAGCTGCTCAACTGGGACTCGTTGCTAAGCCCTCCCCACCCCTCACCACCTCAGCTCATAGGGTGAGGGGGTATGTCAGGGCCCCCGTGATGGGGAAGCTAGTGCAGGGATGGCATTGGGCCATGCCCCCACTCACTCAGTGGGACCCAGCCTGTAGCTGCAGGGCGTCCTGGGATATGGGGCAGGCAACAGCGGCGGCTGCCTCTCTGGCAGTGGCCCCTTCCTGTGCTGCCACAGCAGGAGTCTGTTTTTTTTTTCTTTCCACATACTTTAATGGATTCCATAACAATGAACAAGATGGAGTTTAGAACTGGATCACCTGGCCCTCTCTCTTCTTGTCTCCTCCCAGCTCAAAGTGCTTGCACCTCTTAATGGCCAGCATTTTCTTGGACCTGCAGTTGGGCTCCACACACTCAAGCCTCAGCACAATCTTTTTCGTGGTCTTGGCCTTCTTACGGAAGATAGGCTTTGTCTGACCACCATAACCACTCTGCTTCCAATCATATCTCCTCTTTCCCTGAGCATAGAGAGTCCTTGCCCTTCTTATACTGGGTCACTTTGTGGGACTGGTGCTTGCCACATTTCTGTTGTGCTTGGGGAAGAAAGGCCACAGAAAGGGACAGGAATTCTAGAGGGGGGTCTCCCTTCTCATGACCTGGAAGGTGCTAGTCCAGCCCTCCTGGATGTGTTAAGGGCTGGTTGCCTCTGAGGTGGGTGAGGGTTTCTTTATACAGTTTTGCCAGAGCATCGTGGGCCTAGGCTCGCTGCCCTGTGGGGAGAGCGATTCTCGGTTTCCACAAGACTTCAGAGCAGAGGTGGGCTAATGGCATGGCCCCAGTGCGGAGAAAGAGTTACAGGAGGATGGACACCTCAGGATCACTGCTGAAACCATTCATCTTACAGTAGGTAGTGAATCAGGTAATGGGCACCTCCCCTCCAGGTGAGAGCCCAAATCCCTTTCACGGGGGTCTGAGGCTGGGGTAAGCGAGGGTCTCAACCTGACTGAGGTTGATTTGAAGGATGGAGAGGGTGAGACTGTCCTTGGGTTGTGCCTCTCTCTCTCTCTCTCTCTCTCTCTCTTTTACCCAGCAGGGAGGCCAGCCAAGGTCCCTGGGTTCCAAGAATAGGGGTCAATGACCCCCAGTAGGGGAAGGCACTGGCTGTGCTGTGCACCGTGCCAAAGGTAGCCACACAGCTCCCACCTACCTTGGTCATTTCACCTAACGCACAGGCTTTGAGATGATTTGGCAAGATTGTTGGCCTTGGTTGCCCAGATGGAGGGGCAACTCTGTCACAGGTTTGGGGTGGGGTCAGTGTTCCACAGCTGGCCACTGAGCTACCAGGGCAGGACACCCTCCGCCCCCATCTCCGAGGAACAGCACACCCCTTGGGGCTTCAAGCACTGTAACAGTTTCTAACAAGACATAAGTGGGTGACACAGGTGCCAAAGCTCAGGGATATGCTGAACCTGACTGGCCTGTTGGGACTCACTTATCTAAAAGGAGCAAAGGAAAAATATGGAAAGAGCAGTTTGTGGAGTTGTTCCTCCTACTTTTTCCATGAGGATCTGGCTGAGGACACAGGGAAAAAAGGAAAAGAAGGATGAAGGCAAGCCCCAGGTAGCCCAGACCCTTAAGAATTGGACTGTGTCAATTCACATACATGAGTATAATTTGTGAGAGAAACCCTGGTAGAAGTGTGTCTTTATTTATGAGAACATAATCTCAAGGGTTCATACTACATAGCAGTGCATGGCATGGGTAAGGTACAAAAAGGAGTTTAGACAGAGAGTGGCAGAAGCCAGAACTGTCAAGGGGAAAAAAGAAGTAGAATCTCTAGCTTGGCCATCCTGCCCAACGGTTTTTCCACAAACTGTGGATTGCCAGTGCCAAAGCCACAGGTCCCAATTGTGGATATCAGTGTTAGGGACCGGGATAGAGGTGGTCTGGCCTAATAGTCAGAGCTGGTATCCAGGTAGGGGAACAAAGCCAAAAGGTCAGCAACAGAGTCAACTGCCAATTACCAGATCCAGGAGTCAAGCCCAAGTCAGAACCAGGAATCAAATCTGAGGGTTGGAGCCAGAATCAGATACCACATCCTCAGCTGCTATAAATCAGCATAACTCAGTTGACATCAGTGGAACCTGTCATTTACATGAGGTGAGGATATGGTCCACTGTTTCTACTAGATCAAATATAAAAATTCTATACTACTTCCCTGAAGAGACTCACCTAAACAACTGAAGTCTTGAAGCACAAAACCAAGCAAATGTTATCCAAGATATTATACACTTGTGCTTCCAATTTAATTAGTGTGTACAGAAAATATAAATATGAATAGAATTTGTAATACTATTCCCTATGTACAGCAACTTATGTGATCCTTTTCAATTTCCATTATTAAAAATCAATACAAGGACACAGTCCACATGGACTAGCAGCCTCCAACTTAATTTAAATGGATTTTGGAAAAAAAAAAAAAAAAAAAAAAAAGGATTGCAAGCAAACAAAAACATGTAAGTGGGTTTTGCAACAGTCCCGTTTTACAAACAACGATGTGATTCAATTGGAAATGTGTGGAAGAAAACAATACGACAATAAAAAAAAAGTTAGCCCTAGATTGTCGAGCTTGTCAATCAATTTTTGAGTTTTAGAATATTTTTAGTCAAGTGAGAGGCCCAGGAAGAGGTGAAAGAGTTCACACAGGAAATGAATACATTAGGGACCAAGCTAGTGCAGTAGAAAGTCAGGGTTCCTTGGTCTTATTCTTAGCCTTTCAGTGGTTAGCTATGCAACCTCAAACAAGTTAGTCAGTCACTCTATTTCAATTTAGTCATCTGTCAAATGGATGATACATACTGTGCAAATCACACAGGAGTGTTGTGAAAATTAATTCATGTGTTTTACGTTCAAAGTATTATTTTTTTTACTATCTCCATCTAAGCAGCAGAATTAGAATATACATTAAAAAATTATGCAATATAAAATATTGTTTATAGGAAAAATGTTACATGCTGACTTCAGGTACAGGATATATAATTTTAATAGAATTTACTTCAACTATTTTTAGCCCTACTTTACTAGAATTAATCTGAATTGTAAGGCTGACAAGGCAAATATCTGATAGAGTGAAAATAGCCTACAAATGCTCACTCTTCTCAAAACAGCAACTTAATTCATGTGTAATTCCTATGCTATACCCTGTTTATTTTTCAGAAGTCCCTTTCTGAAATTATATTAACAGTCAGCTTGAGAGGAATCAAAGTGACCATGTATGTTACAGAATTGTGTTTTGTTACTGGGATGTATGGTGCTTTATATCCATCTCTATTATATATTTTCAATGTCACTGTAGGACAAATTATCTCCTTCCTCACATTCGTGAGCAGCTGTTCACATGAGCAATTTCACTGAATTCAAGTCTATGGCACTACTTGTGTGCGTAACTGGTCACCAATGCATGTATGGAGGTCATATGCTAAAATAAGAAGAGATTTTCAAATCCTGCCTGCCCTGTCTGATGCAGGCAGGAGATGCATGGATGCTGTCCCATGTTATATCTCCTGCCACAATCCTACCAGCAAGGGCAGGATTAGACTATTGTCAAGTCTAAGAGTTCAAAAGCCTGAGTCAGGCCTCTAAAAAATCATGAATGACTTTAAAATCACAATTTGAAAAAAATAGTTGTTGAATTTTTTGTTATTTGCCTTCTGGTTTGCAAGTTTCTAAGGTGAAGTTGAGTTACAGTTTCCATCTTTTCTCCATAATCATGCGCTGTTGACTGCACTGTATGTACTGACCGATGGGTGTCTGGCCACAGATACTTGCCAACAGACCTTTCCCCCTTGAAGCTTCAGTGTACAAACTGGCATAGCAACAGGTCCACATTTCTAGTGCTCTCTCGGTCCTGCTGCTTGTGTGTGAAGGAAGCATCTAGCTCTTCCAGATAAAACAATTATTTACCTGTTTTGTAACTGTTGTTCGTTGAGATGTGATGCACACAGAGGAGATGCATGTGGGGGGTGGGGGCATGCGTGGTCACATGCCCCCACTGCTGCCCTCACTCTGCGCCCCACTATCGGCCGATACAGGTAGTCTCTGGATGCATACATGTATTCCATGTGGGTGGGTGTGCCCCCAGTGTCCCGAAGCCAGAGAACTTTGCCTAGCAGTACCCATAGGGGCAGCGCTCATGCCCTATGGCCCCCTAGCCTCTCCTCTGGGTATGCAAGGGCGGCACTGACCCCATTCCCCCTCAGTTCCTCTGCACTAAACATCACTAAACGAATGGCTACGCAGATGGTGTCGGAGAGAAGGGTTTGGATTCTTTGACCATGGGATGGTGTTCCAAGAAGAAGGAGTGCTAGGCAGAGATGGGCTCCACCTGACGAAGAGAGGGAAGAGCATCTTTGGAAGCAGGTTGGCCAACCTAGTGAGGAGGGCTTTAAACTAGGTTCACCGGGGGAAGGAGACCAAAGCCCCGAGGTAAGTGGGGAAGTGGGATACCGGGAGGAAGCACAAGTAGGTGAGTGCAAGAGGGGAGGGCTCCTGCCCCATACTGGGACAGCAGGACAATCGGTGAGTTATCTTAAATGCCTATACACAAATGCAAGAAGCCTGGGGAACAAGCAGGGAGAACTGGAAGTCCTGGCACAGTCAAGGAATTATGACGTAATTGGAATAACAGAGACTTGGTGGGATAACTCACACGATTGGAGAACTGTCATGGATGGATATAAACTGTTCAGGAAGGATAGGCAGGGCAGAAAAAGTGGGGGAGTTGCGTTGTATGTAAGAGAGCAGTATGACTGCTCAGAGCTCCAGTATGAAACTGCAGAAAAACCTGAGAGTCTCTGGATTAAATTGAGAAGTGTGAGCAACAAGGGTAATGTCGTGGTGGGAGTCTGCTACAGACCACCAGACCAGGGGGATGAGGTGGACGAGGCTTTCTTCCAGCAACTAACAGAAGTTACTAGATCACAGGCCCTGGTTCTCATGGGTGGCTTTAATCACCCCGATATCTGCTGGGAGAGCAATACAGCGGTCCACAGACAATCCAGGAAGTTTTTGGAAAGTGTAGGGGACAATTTCCTGGTGCAAGTGCTGGAGGAACCAACTAGGGGAAAAGCTCTTCTTGACCTGCTGCTCACAAACAGGGAAGAAATAGTAGAGGAAGCAATAGTGGATGGGAACCTGGGAGGCAGTGACCATGAGATGGTCGAGTTCAGGATCCTGACACAAGGAAGAAAGGAGAGCAGTAGAATACAGAGCCTGGACTTCAGAAAAATCAGACTTTGACTCCCTCAGGGAACTGATGGGCAAGGTCCCCTGGGAGAATAACATGAGGGGGAAAGGAGTCGAGGAAAACTGGCTGTATTTTAAAGAAACCTTATTGAGGTTGCAGGAACAAACCATCCCGATGTGTAGAAAGAAAAGTAAATATGGCAGGTGACCAGCTTGGCTTAACAGTGAAATCCTTGCTCGTCTTAAACACAAAAAAGCAGCTTACAAGAAGTGGAAGATTGGACAAATGTCCAGGGAGGAGTATAAAAATATTGTTCAGGCATGCAGGAGTGAAATTAGGAAGGCCAAATCACACTTGGAGTTGCAGCTAGCCAGAGATGTTAGGAGTAACAAGAAGGGTTTCTTCAGGTATGTGAGCAACAAGAAGGTGGTCAAGGAAAGTGTGGGCCCCTTACTGAATGAGGGAGGGAACCTAGTGACAGAGGATGTGGAGAAAGCTAGTGTACTCAATGCTTTTTTTGCCTCTGTCTTCACAGACAAGGTCAGCTCCCAGGCGGCTGCACTCCACAGCACGGTATGGGGAGGAGGTGACCAGCCCTCTGTGGAGAAAGTAGTAGTTCGGGACTATTTAGAAAAGCTGGACGAACACAAGTCCATGGGGCCGGATGCACTGCATCCGAGGGTGCTAAAGGAGTTGGCCGATGTGATTGCAGAGCCATTGGCCATTATCTTTGACAAATCATGGCAATCGGGGGAGGTCCCGGATGACTGGAAAAAAGCTAATGTAGTGCCCATCTTTAAAAAAGGGAAGAAGGAAGATCCGGGGAACTACAGGCCAGTCAGTCTCACCTCAGTCCCTGGAAAAATCATGGAACAGGTCCTCAAGGAATCCATTCTGAACCACTTAAAGGAGGGGAAAGTGATCAGGAACAGTCAGCATGGATTCACCAAGGGCAAGTCATGCCTGACTAACCTAATTGCCTTCTATGATGAGATAACTGGCTCTGTGGATGAGGGGAAAGCAGTGGATGTGCTATTTCTTGACTTTAGCAAAGCTTTTGATACAGTCTCCCACAGTGTTCTTGCCAGCAAGTTAAAGAAGTATGGGCTGGATGAATGGATGGTAAGGTGGATAGAAAACTGGCTGGATGGTCGTGCTCAACGGGTAGTGATCAATGGTTCCATGTCTAGTTGGCAGCCGGTATCAAGTGGAGTGCCCCAAGGGTCGGTGCTGGGGCCGGTTTTGTTCAATATCTTCATCAACGACCTGGAGGATGGTGTGGACTGCACCCTTAGCAAGTTTGCAGATGACACTAAACTGGGAGGAGTGGTTGATACGCTGGAGGGTAGGGACAGGATACAGAGGGACCTAGACAAATTAGAGGATTGGGCCAAAAGAAATCTGATGAGGTTCAACAAGGACAAGTGCAGAGTCCTGCACTTAGGACGGAAGAATCCCATGCACTGCTACAGACTAGAGACCGAATGGCTGGGCAGCAGTTCTGCTGAAAAGGACCTAGGGGTTACGGTGGACGAAAAGCTGAATATGAGTCAACAGTGTGCCCTTGTTGCCAAGAAGGCTAACGGCATTTTGGGCTGTATAAGTAGGGGCATTGCCAGCAGATCGAGGGACGTGATTATTCCCCTCAAATGAGGCCTCACCAGTGCCGAATAGGAGTACTGTGTCCAGTTTTGGGCCCCACACTACAAGAAGGATGTGGATAAATTGGAAAGAGTCCAACAGAGGGCAACAAAAATGATTAGGGGGCTGGAGCACATGACGTATGAGGAGAGGCTGAGGGAACTGGGATTGTTTAGCCTGCAGAAGAGAAGAATGAGGGGGGATTTGATAGCTGCTTTCAACTACCTAATAGGGGGTTCCAAAGAGGATGGATCTAGACTGTTCTCAGTGGTAGAAGATGACAGAACAAGGAGTAATGGTCTCAAGTTGCAGAGGGGTAGGTTTAGGTTGGATATTAGGAAAAACTTTTTCACTAGTAGGGTGGTGAAGCACTGGAATGGGTTACCTAGGGAGGTGGTGGCATCTCCTTCCTTAGAGGTTTTTAAGGTCAGGCTTGACAAAGCCCTGGCTGGGCTGATCTAGTTGGGGTTGGTCCTGCTTTGAGCAGGGGGTTGGACTAGATGACCTCCTGAGGTCCCTTCCAACCCTGAGATTCTATGATTCTATGATCAAGAGGAAGGACTTCAGTGCAGAGGGGATGGAGGGTGGGTTGCAGAATACATGTCTGCATCACATCTCAGAGAACAGGTAAGTAGCCATGTTTTCTTCTTTGAGTATATGCCGCCATGTATTCCATGTAGAAGACTCACAAGCAGTACTTGCAGGAGGTGGGGCTCGGAATCTATTTAAACAAGGACTGCAGGATTGTCTTCCCAAAGTTTGCATCTGATCTGGATGTACTAGTAATGGACAGTGGTTTGTAAACATGTACATAGGACCAATTGGCAGCCCTGCAAAAGTGTCCAATAGGAACATCATTTAGACAATGTTGCCAGGGCCCTCGTGGAAAAAATGTATGCCCGTTGGGCAGATGCAATCTGAGCACTTTTGTATGCTGTCACAATACAGCCCAGAAGGTACCAAGGACACAATAGAGGATGAAGAGCTCGAAACTCCTGGAAACACCAGAAATACTGGAAGTCCCTGAGTCTCCAGTAGCTCAGGAGTTTGAGAGGCAAAGCAGGACTGAAGCCACCTCCTATACCACTGATGTGGAAACAGTCGGTGCTGGTCTCGATGTCATCAGTACTGGACTCAGACTCAACAGGCTGGAACTAGAGTCTATGATATGGGCTCTCGCTGATCTCAGCAGGGTACTGGTAGATAGCAGGGTAAGTGGTTAGATAGCCCTGCTCTATCCACATGTAGGAAGGAGTATGGTGCTGTCAGTACTCCCTGTACAAGATGAGAAAGTCTACCCAAACCGGGGAGTGGTCCTGATTAGTCTTACGGGACTTCTTCCTCACCGAATCAGAGGGAGAATGAATCCTCTTCCTCTTGTTGGAAATAGGAGGGTCCGACTGTGGTGCAGAATCACTTGCCAGTTCCACTGGCGACTGCCAACCACACGAGCGCCTCAGTGCCAAAGCCGGCCTCATGGCCAGCTTCAGAAGGTGCTGCTTCAGCCATAAGTCTCAACACTTGTGTCCTCTTTTTGAACGACTTACAGATTGACACATTAAGGAACAGTGTTCCATCACGGAGACACAACAAGCACCTCTTGTGGGGATCACTATTGGGAATGGCTCCCCCACACGATGGACAATGCTAGAACCCTGGTGAGGACATCACGCAAGGCAGCCAACTACTCCAACACTATAGTAACACTAAACTAAACCTAAGGTTCTACTAACCAACTATTATCTAGAGGAGAAAAAAACTCTCTCCGAAAACAGAGACTGAAAACAGGAGGTAAAAACCACCACACCAAGCACTGACTCTAGCCGCGGGCAGTGAGAAGGAACTGAGGAGGTGGTAGGGGCAGCGGTGCTCTTATATAGCCAAAGGAAGGGTTAGAGCCACATGGCATAACCACCGCCCCTATATGGATGCTAGGCAAAGTTCTCTAGCTTCAGTGAGCTGGGTGTGTGTGCACACCTACATGAAATACCCAGCTGCATCAACTCAAAGAAGAATTCTCCCTTTTCAACATATTAGTGTAGAAGGGACAACAGAGTTTGGTGTACTGGGTACAGCGTGCAACTAGGGGCTGGTCTACACTAACCCCCCCTGTCGAACTAAGATATGCAACTTCAGCTACATTAATAACGTAGCTGAAGTCGAAGTATCTCAGTTCGATCTTACCTAGTGTAGAGGAATAATTTTGGATCAATATTTGTGGCCTACATACTGTTGGCATTTTGTCCTTAGCCTTTTCTGTGACTTCAACCTTTGACCAAGTCTGATGTTGTGCATCTCTTACAACAGTCTAAAACCAGTCATAGGAAGGGGCTGGAAGGTCCCCAGATGGAACAAATTTGCAATAAGGGAAGCTTAAGAAATTTGTAACCGCAGTTGGGCAAAAGAAAAAAAATGAACAACAGGAAAGGTGAACAACAGGACAAGCCTATGATGGAAAATGCTTGTTTTACTAGCTTTGACCTTTTATTAATTTTCCAATGTATTCCAAATAAGGTAATTAATACGGAAGTATGTGTAATTTGTCTGCGGTTTTAAGCTTTAAAAACCTGTGTGTTCCTTGCTTCGGGGAGGCAGTTCTGTCATCTGCCTTTCCCCCAACGCGTTGGTATCTTGAATAAAGGAGTCTCAGCCACTGTCTGATCCAAAAACAAGGTGTGGTTAATTTTTCCACAACACTAGGGTCCACATGCGGCGCGCAGGCTCCCCCGTCAACAGCGCTTACTCCTCACGGCGAGCAGGATTACAAGCGTCGACGGGGGAGCACTTCCTGGTTCGATTTATCGCGTCTAGACAAGACGCGATAAATCGAACCCAGAAGATCGATCCGACGCCTCCGATGCAGCGGGTAAGTGTAGACTAGCCCTAGGAATCAGTAGTCCTGGGCTTTTCTTCTGACTGCTTGTGGCATGCTAAGTGACTGAGTTCTCCGTGCCATTTCAAAGAATGATATAGCAATACTTATCTGCTAAACAAAAGTGTTCTGAGGATTGATTACTTACAGTTTGCAAAGAACTCTGAGATCTTAAAATGTATGGTGCAAGAAATGTTTACTGGAGAAAAAATTATGAAAGCACATCCCAGCGCATCCATTTCTGGCTCTGAATTGGGTGTGGAGTTATTAATAACAGTGCAGGCAAAAACCACTTGCTCCATTCAGAGGAGGTTTGGTATGAAAATTTTCCCTCCTCCTTCTCCACATACAGTGCACTTTGTATTCAATTGGCACCCTGTCCTGATTGAAGGCAAATGAAAATATGAGCCTTGTCCATGTACTATAAAACCCTAGCCAGGGCTAAAAAGAGAAGCTAAAAAAGCCAAAAAAACAAGTGCCATAAAAATTCTCATAACCAAAATAATTTCACAGCAAGGGCATCCATGGACAGGGCTGGTGCAAGGAAGTTTCACACCCTAGGCGAAACTTCCTTGAACCAGCCCTGAGCCGCCCGCCCCCCCAGCTCCATGCTCAGCTGAGCGTGGAGGCAGGAGGCAGCCGGCCCTGTCCATGGACTGGTGTACAAAAGTTTTGTTCCCTAATCTGTTTCTCCAAGTTCCCAGTATCTATCGAGCCTGTTTTACTCTTGATACTGCGCTGATCCCAGGCTAGTCAGCAATAGATACTTTTCCTCCCCTACAAATGACAAACCACTGAGCACATTACACTCCCCATTTCAGCAGTTTCAGCAGCTGCATGATAACTTGTAGCAAAAACAGATGCACTATACTGCATAGAAAAAACCCACATTGGACACATCTTTCATGGCTTCTTTAAACTAGGCCTTTTAAAGGCTTTGAGATTAGAAGTTGGTAAGGAGGAACTGAATCAGGGCCGGCTCCAGGCACCAGCAAAACAAGCTGGTGCTTGGGGCGGCACATTTCTAGGGGCGGCATTCTGGCGCCAGCCATGCCGCCGCTAAAAGTGTGCCCCGGCCGCCCTAGCTCACCTCCGCTGCCGCCCCTGGCTCGTGCGCCAAACAGCTGATTCGCGCGCCGCTGCTGGAGGGGGAGATCCCGAGCGGCCGCAGCGCGCAAACCAGCTGATTCGCGCGCTGCTGCTCCCCCTCCCTCCTGGGCTTGAGAGCCCGGGAGGGAGGGGGAGATCCTGAGCGGCTGCAGCGCGCGCGCGCGCCGCTTCTCCCCCTCCCTCCTGGGCTTGAGAGCCTAGGAGGGAGGGGGAGATCCTGAGCGGCTGAGGCGCGCGCGCCGCTTCTCCCCCCCCGCTCCTGGGCTTGAGAGCCTGGGAGGGAGGAGGCAGGGCTGGGGATTTGGGGAAGGGGTGGAGTTGAGGCGGGGCCGGGGGTGGGGTAAGAAAAAACAGGGGGGGGGGGGGCAAATTTGTTTTTGCTTGGGGGGGGGGCAAAAATCCTAGAGTCGGCCCTGAACTGAATACACTGAATCAACAGTTTTCACCAGCTGCCTTTCCATGTATACTCCCCCTGTGGTAAGTACTAGTCCCATATGTCTTGTTCCTTAAACTATAGATTGTTCAGTAACCACATGCTAGGCAATTCAGCATTCACATGTTCTGATCACTTAATTAGAAAAGAGAACATTAATGTCTGGCCCTTCCT
Source organism: Chelydra serpentina (assembly GCA_037349315.1). Lineage (NCBI taxonomy): Eukaryota > Metazoa > Chordata > Testudines > Chelydridae > Chelydra > Chelydra serpentina. Next base: position 29,522,588 of record JBAIAC010000048.1, read on the forward strand.
CTTTGAAGTTGTATGCAATAGTATAAACAGGCCCAAACCAAAGCCACAGGAACAGACTTTGGGGAAGTTTGGATCCAGATCCAAACTTTGCCTCTCTGTAGACACATACACACACAAAACTGCTGTTCATTCACTTACGTACAGAGAATTTGGTTTAAATTTTGTTTTCTGTTACACCAATAAAATCCCCATTGACTTCAAAGCCCAGGTAATAAAACAAAATCACATAAGACTAAGCTAGGTGTTGGGTTTTTTTGGGGGGAAGGGGATGGGGAGCCGGATTTGGGCAATCAAGGTAGGTCTGTACTGCAATTAGACACCCACAGAGGGCCTGTGGGACTCAGGCTAAGGGGCTGTTTAACTGCAGTGTAAACTTTTGGGCTCCAGCTCCAACCCGAACTCTGGGACCCTTCCACCTCGTAGTGTCCTGGAGCCCAGACTCCAGCCCAAACATTTATATATTGCAATTAAACAGCCCCTTAGCCTGAGCCTCTTAGCCCAAGTCAGCTGGCATGGGCCAGTAATGGGTTATTAATTGCAGTGTAGACATTACTCTCAACAGGGCCAGCTCCAAGCACCAGCTTTCCAAGCTGGTGCTTGGGGTGGCAGGAGAGAATGGGGCGGCAGTCCAAGTCCTGCAATGGCAATCCGGCAGCAGGTCCGCTCTTCCCACTGCCGAATTGCTGCCGCGGGACTCGGACTGCTGCCCCATTCTCGCCTGCCACCGCAGCAATGGGGTGGCAGGTCCGCCGCTCTCCCCTTGCCGCCGGGGACTGGGACTGCCTGCGTCGGGGGTGATGCAGGCAGACGTAGCGGGGCCCTGGCCCCAGCAGACGTAGCAGGGCCCCGCCCCCGATGCAGGCAGGCATCAGGGGCGGGGCCCCGCTACGTCTGCCTGCGTCGGAGGCAGGGCCGCTGCCCCTGCTTGGGGCGGCAAAATTGTGAGAGCCGCCCCCGACTCTCAATGACATGAAGGTTACTGAGGGTAGAGACTATCTTGCCCTTAGTTTTGGCAAAAGGGCAAGCAAAATATATAAACACAGTTTCAGTCTGTGTGGGGTCTTTTTAAAAACGAGCTTGAAGGAAATTGCAGTGCCTGGATTAGATTATACTGGTACACAGGCAAGAATAATCACAATAAACTATGTAATGGAAGATCACAAACTGGACCAAGGGGGGCATTAACATGATCAGATTTTTGATTATCAAATAAAATGACACTCAGTAACCTGTTTGCTGCCTGGTATAAAGCAGAGTGACTTTCAAAAACTTGAAAGAAAGAAAGTGTAGCATATTGACATTATTCCTCATTAATTTTGCAATGTGTTCCACTCCTTCCACCCCCACCTCATCTCACTTCTCTTCACAAGGAAAACAGCTGTTTTCTTACCACATGTTGGCTAGTTCCAGTTAACTAACTGGAGGTAAAGTTCCAGTGAAGAAAAAGTGCTTTGCAGTTTTCACATTTGTCAGCAGGTCAAGGTACACCCCAGACTCCCCCATAGTAATTTGTGTGAAAGCTGCAAGCTGCCTTGTCTTCACTTAGGATTTTACCTCAGGCTAACTACAATTAACTAACGTGGTCTGGACACAGGGGTTTGTTCCCTCCAAGTGAAAACATACCCTTTTAGTTTGACTGGCTTGTCTCTATTTTCCTTCTGTGTGGTTTCCATTTTCTGAGACTCCCCTTCAAGCTGTCTTTTAAAAATAATATTGGTTTAATTCCCCAACCCCTTCTCCTTCCTACCCCCAGTATCTTCTCCATTGTTAAAATTTAAGCAGGTCAGAGTCCAGGGACAAATAGCCACATCTCAAAAACCATCACTGCAATTCCCCTCTTGTTGGTAAAACTCTGCAGTGAAGCCAAAGGCTGAATGGGCATGAAACAGAAAAAAACAAAAACTGTAGAGAACTGAAAGGGTCATAAAGAAGGCCAGACAGAAGCCAGAGAGAACTTTTGGGGTGAAATCTTGACCCTAAAAAATAAAATGGGAGTCTTGCCATTCACTTCAGTGTGTCAGGATTACACTTTTGAGAGGTTGGCGAGAGCTATTGATATTACAGCCAGTTGGAATATACATGAAGGCTCTGCAGACGTCCACACGACTCTCAGAGTGTCTGATAAAACACATCCCCCTGTTTGGGACTTCACATTCTCTTCTTGTTCATGTAGTCTATGATTTATTAAAAAGTTGAGAGTTACTTTGTGTGTGAAAGGGTTCCTAATTTTTAAAGTATAGATTTAAGGGGAAATGACAATTCAAATTGGGTCTCAAGTTTAAGTTTTGTAAAGCTTGTTTTTACAAAAGTAGAGACCAATAGAAACGGTTCCACTTTTTTTTTTTTTTTTAGTTTCGATAGAACTAGTTTTAAAACAAAATTCCATCACCTCACTAAGCATCCAACTCGAACACTGCAACCTCTGGAAGTGGAAAATGAAGATGACTAAATACAAAAGCATGAATTATGTCCTTGTTTTGCACTGTCCCAAAGGAGAAAGTGCAAAACCAACTAACCAATCAGCACAAACAGTGAAGAGTAATTTGGATTTTTACCATTTAGTTATGTCATGTGCTTACACCAGATTTCCACTAGCTCATCTACACTCCGTCTAGTGAAGGTAAGTATAAATATATTGATACTGCAGAATGCTCTGATTTAGCATGGTTAGTGTGGGCTGTTTGAGAAGATTTTCCCCATTTAAATTACTTATTTATTCAGTTAAGCAGTTGAATTGTGAATGCTTATTTTGTCTAAACTATTTAATTCTGGGTACTGAGAATAAGAGAAAAATCCTATCACAAAATGGTTAAATCTACCTTTAATTGGTTTGAGACCATGATACAATGAACATTTGAATGATCAAAACCCTGCAAGTTTCAAAGCAAACTTGGTATTCATTTGGTCAGATTAAGTCGGAGGGCCCTACCGTCTGTCTATACTACAATTACAGTTGTATGTCTTTTTAACCCATTTATGATACTGCCATCTGATATGGCTGGAACAAATACAGCTGTTATGAAAAACATGGAATAGAACAATGTGCAAAGTAATGCACATTGGAAAACATAATCCCAACTATCCATACAAAATGATGAGTTCTAAATTAGCTGGTACCACTCAAGAAAGAGATCTTGGAATCATCGTGGATAGTTCTCTGAAAACATCTGCTCAATGTACAGCAGCAGAAAAATAGAAAGCTCCTCAAAAAAGCGGATAATGTTAGGAGCCATCAGGAAAGAGATTGATAATAAGACAGAAACTATCATAATGCCTCTATATAAATCTATGATATGCCTACACCTTGAATATTGTGTGCAGTTCTGGTCACACCATCTCAAAAAAGGTAGAATTGGAAAAAATAGAGAGAAGGGCAACAAAAATTAGGAGTATGGAACAGCTTCCACACAGAGATTAAAAAGACTGAAACTATTCATCTTCGAAAAAAAGATACAGAGGGTGGGATATGCTAGACATCTATAAAGTCATGAATAGTGTGGAGAAAAAGTGTTATTTACCCCTTCCCATAATACAAGAACCAGGGATCACCCAGTGGAAATTAATAGGCAACAGGTTTAAAACAAACATAAGGAAGTACTTTTTCACCTAACGCACAGTCATCTTGTGGAATGTTGTAAAGGCCAAAGTATAACTGGGTTAAAAAAAGAATTAGATAAATTAATGGAGGTTTTATCCATGGCTATTACCCAAGATGGTCAAGGATGCAACCCCATGTTCTGGGTGTTCTTAAAACTCTGACTGCCAGAAACTGGGACTGGATGACAAGGGACGGATCACTCATTAATTGCCCTGTTCTGTTCATTCCATCAGAAGCTTCTGGCCCTGGCCATTGTTCGAAGACAAGATTTTGGGCTAGATGGACCATTGGTATGAGCCAGTATGGTCATTCTTATATTCTGGAAATGGCAGTCATTTATCTCCCATGTGTGTGTTTCTCACAAACCATGCTGCCTAACAATTTTATTAATGCACTCTTGGAATGTGTGTGTCACTATCACTTACTATTAATCAAAGGATATAATACTTGAAGGACATGCCCTCAGAATGGCACCAGCAGGATGAGAAGCAATGCACTCTAGGATGTCAGATTACATATTGAAGGGCAGGAAGACAGACCAACCTAACTGGATACTCTAGCACAGCTAGCAAGTCTTACTATCATCAGCTCTGACAACTTTATTGCAACTCACGATATTTGGTGTTTTTTCTTAAAAACCTACCTCAAGGAATCAGGCATTTACATGAGAATCACAGCTTTCATTTAAAAAACAAAAACAAAACACAAAAAAACCCAGTATGTTTCTAGATCTCCTGGTATGGAGAAAAGCTTGAACCCCTGAGCTCTAAAGTGTCAAAAAACTGGAGTGCAAATAAAAGGATCTCAAAATTATTTATAATCTCATGATTTTGTAAACCTGACTCGTGATTTTTGAATGCTTGGGGCTAGCAGTACTGATACCACAACCACAAAGTTCTAGGAAACCCAGGCTAAGTGACCGACAAGGGCAAAACACTATTAGCTGTCACACTTGCTAAGCGGGTGTTAACTATCGTGTATGGATACAAACCATCTCTCTGAGTCAGTAGGTTAAAATTATGTGGACAAGGCCCAATTTCTTCTCGTGAAAACTCATGAGAGCTTGTCTGACAACCCAGTACTAAAGCTTGACTAAACATTCAGTTGGTTTTTCGTTGATGACTTGCACAGCGATGGGTGAATTTTTAACCCAAGAATTGCTCTAGCAATGTCATCTAGATAAATTGAGAGTTGGTGACAAATTGTGAAGAACAATAGTTGTAGGAGAAAAAAGGCATGTGATAAAGGAAATGAGGAGGCAGAGCAGGCTTGAATTTTTGTTGATTACTGGTAGTGTACTAGGGAACAGAATTAGAGAAGCAGAGGTAGCCCACAATATACACATTTATAAAGGTAAACTCCCATGTGGCAAGATAGGAGGCTGGAAAACCAGATTTGAGGGTATTTATTCCCACAGTATGGCTAAAAAATAAGTGACTAATATACTGACAGGAACAAGTGGGGGGGGAAAAAAAAAAAAAAAAAAAAAAACACAGCCTAGAAAAAAATAACCCACTGCAAAAGGAAGAGAGAGAGCAGAAGTAGATAAAATGACAGCACCCAATGCAAAAGTGTGATGGTGAATCATAACTACTAGTGAGGAGCCACTGTAGCACTGCTAGTGCAGACACTAAGATAACAGGAGAGAGCCCTCCCGTCAACTTAATTACTCCAGCCCCATGAATAGTGGTAGGTATGTTGGCAGGAGAAACTCTCCCACCGAAATAGTGCTGTCCACACCAGCCCTAAGGTCGGTGTAACTTATGTCGCACAGGGGGTTGGCTTATTCACACCCCTGAATGACATAACATACCAATTTAAGATGTAGCGTTTATATAGCCTTAACTAGGGCTCTGTGCTCTTGATTTTATCATGGTCATGAAGAAGAAATACAAGATGCTGAATTTGTGTCTATAATGCAGAAGAAAAATTAACAACTGATGGCAAAATAGCAATTGTCTAAAGAAAACAGGTTTAAATAAAGAAACAGATAATCCAGATAGATTCTATGGCCCTTTGGAAAAATGGGCCATCTCTGTTCCCTTTTCAAATAATGCTTGGGTTCATGCTGTGAGTACAAGCAGGAACACAGAGGCTTGTGTGATCACAAGGGGTAAGAGCTTTATACAAGATAACCTAGAAGAGACCCACATCGTGGTCCTCTAGCAATTGGAACTTTTACATCTTGCCCTAACTTAATTCTCCACTGGGCAATGTATCTTGCCCATCCTATATATTTCTTAACACTAGACATCAGTATCAATTTATAGAGGCCTATGCTCAGAGAAAAAAGTTATCATTCCATGAAGTTATTAGTTCTGACTCATTCTGAGGCCCTAAACTATGTCAAGTGTAAGAGGCCCCATACCATTAATAAAAACTTTATTTTCACAGAAGAGACATTATATATACACGAAAGCTTGATATTTGCATATATACAAAGGTGAAGTTGTAAAAAATAGAATAATCATCTTAATTTTCAGCAGCCCTCTCTGTAACGATGACATCATGACAGAAACTAATTGCATATGTAAGTAAAGTAGAAATAAATAATACAATATTAAAAAATACAAAATTTAAAAAAACAGTAAGTACTACAGTGTACTAGAAGAGTTCTCAGGAAATTTTTCTTTTCTGTTGGAATTCCTTGTCTGAATACGCACAGAGACTCTTAGAGGATACAAGATGGCAATAGAGGATACAAGAGGCAATAGAGGATATAGGAAGCACATAACCGACAGGCTTAAAGCTCAACTATTACGGTAGTTATATTGATATGAATTACACCCAGGTAATAAGCAATCCATCAGAAAATTGTATGCAGGTTGTATTTTTCCAATAAATTGATTTGTTTTTATAGAAGGTTATGCTGAATTATCTAGTATTGGTACTAAAATTAGTAGCAGAAAATTTTTATTGAAACCAGTAAAAAAAATTATATCTATCTCCTGGTAAAATAATAGGTTTTTGGCATACAGGATATTTCTGTGAAAGTTAATGCTATGTTCTCACAGGAAAACAAGAAAGGAGACAGAGAGAGATAGATATTTTGCACCATGAATAAGGAAAATTAATAGCCTATAAATTATATATGAACATGGTGAGCAAGTTATTTCAAACTAAGTACTCAGAATATGTATATATTCATAGAATATCAGGGTTGGAAGGGACCTTAGGAGGTCATGTAGTCCAACCCCCTGCTCAAAGCCGGACCAAGCCCCAATTTTTGCCCCATCCCTAAATGGCCCCCTCAAGGATTAAACTCACAACCCTGGGTTTAGCAGGCCAATGCTCAAACTGCTGAGCTATCCCTCCCTCAATATTCCTTCATTTCTCTCAAAACCCTCTATTTATCCTTTCATCAGCACTCTGATATTTACTGTGAAGGTTCCCAAAACTGATGGAGGTAAGTCAACACAAATTTATACTCCTCAAGATTCACTGGACCAAGTCCATAAACTGATCACCTGCAAATTCAGTCATGTGAAGCATGGATAGCATATGAAGCAGAAAGCGGCATGCACACTAAAATACACAATTGCACGTATGTACAGATCAAAATAAGGAAGAACACACTAACATAAGAGTATGAGCTTGGCAGGATTGCTTCGTGACATTGCTGTCTCTGACCTCACATTTTCCCGGATTTTATCAGCAGAGAGATCATTTAAATAAATTAGGAAGGCATGGTCAGAATTTTACCAGTAGCAGCTGGTCAACGAAACACTGCCTTAGGAGACTGATAGCAGACTTACTCAAATACTAATTTTACACATGCAATTATCATGTTTTCCCTCAGCCCTGGCCTCTCGCCTGTCAATAATGAACAATTAGTGAAGGGTAAGGGTATCTGTGTAGCCAGATGCATATTTTTGTCATATTTGACTGAAAATGTCTATATTTAGAGAAAATCTTTTTTCCCCATAGCTCCTTTATTTGCGCATGCACTCCCCAGTAAAACCTGTCCTATAATTCAGTGTTAGAGATTTACAATTTTGTAAATCAACCAATTTTGATAAAATTTGAAATGGAGTCAGTTTTTTATTTTTAGAGGCCCCTCATTTTGCGAGGCCCTAAATTGTAGCTTAGTTATCTTGTACCTTAATCCAGCACTGTTCGGACTGCTAGTTACCTGAAAGTGTGCAGGAGTCTTCTGTATGTCTAGCAGTACCACCACCACGCATTTTCCATTGTGGAGATATTCGCTGGGACTTCACTTCTCCTTAGCCTATGTTTCACTATAATACTGTCCCTTACTCCAACTAACTTTTTTTTGGTAAGCTTTGCTTTCCCTAGAATTGAATGTGAAAGATGCAGTACTCACTGTACATTGTCACAGTATCCTTCATCGTCTACCTTCTGGCTATCATGATTATATTGGAGAGTAGAACCCCATTTATGGGGCTCATGAATTTTTCCCAACGATGTATATTTTTTCACATTTAAAAAAAAAAGTGACAGACACAGAAATGAGACTTAGGTCCCTTTTTGCTTATGCTACACACATGCAGTTTGTAAAAACAATCAGACAACTGAAGAGATGTAATCATGTGGGTCAGATTGAAGAAAAAATTAATTCTAATGTGTGCAAATGACTAACTGAATGTGCACTAGTAAAGGTGTAGATTTACTGTAACAGTGCAAAGCCAAAGTAACTGCGCATGCACTCCCCAGTAAAACCTGTCCTATAATTCTGTGTTAGAGATTTACACATTTCCCACTGCCAGAGGCCTCTAATATTCCTCACAAGGCAGTGCATGCTATTAAACAATAGTAGAGATGTTTCATTGAATTCCCAGAGGTCCAGAGAAGGTGTTACAGCCCTGATTGAGTTCCTCCTTTTGGTTGGACCATACTCTTTGATCCCATGTACATTTAAGACCACTGGGTCTAAGCAGGTACATTCCTGGAGAACAGACCTCCTCTCTAATGCCCCACCCTGGCATGTAGCACCATGCAGTCCAACTGCACTAAGTCACAAGATCAGTGCAACACCCCTCCCTCCCAGAGTCTCGTCAACTGCTTAAACATGCAGTCCCCAGAGCTCCATCCTCCTAGGTACTCTTGTTTTACTGTGTAACCCTTAGGGGACCTTAGGATAGATAAACAAGGGAATTTACAGACTTTACAAAGGAACTTCTAAAAATCAGACACACTACACTTTACTCAGATAAAGCAAAGGCGTTACAGATCTATGGAAAAATGAACATCTGCATGCAAATTGCCTCCCTCCATTGTCCTCACTACTTTGAGAGCCTGTTTTGTTTAGTATACTTTCAGGGTTCCAGGGCCCTTCTACACCCTACTCATCCTGTTCAGTTGTCCTGTAGTCAGCCAATGGCTGGCTGGCAAGAGAGCTCCTCTCACAGCTCAAGAGGATCTGACCCACTCTCTCAGGAAACCTTCTGCAAAACCTATAAATGAACCATTTTCAAAAAGCTCTGAACCAGACAGACATACACATTATTTAAATATTCAAAAATGTCAACATATTTTGGTTCTTCATCTCCTATCTTCACCACTCAAAAAGTATGTTTTACAAAAGCAATAGAAAATGAGCTAGGATGCGATCATTGCATTTTTTGTGGGGAAGGGGTTGCTGGAAATACAGTTTTTCTAGCCTTATAATGCACCTGACGAATCTGGAGGCCAGAAGTCAAAAGGAGTTGCCAAGGGTAAGTACTTCATGGGAGGATCAGGCCCTGAGATGACAGGTATAGATACAGCATTTTCCATTCATGTTTATTTGCTCCAATATTCTAATCGGTCAGTGGAATTTTTTTTTTGGGGGGGGGGGGGGGGGGGAGATTTGGCTCTTCCTGGTCTCTTTTGTCCACTCCCAAAATGCCATTTCCAGATAATAGTGTGGGCACTTAACAATTGGTTGTTTCTTCCATGGCTGGAGGGCACCATCTTGGCAGGAGTGGGAAGCTGTAAAAGGCATCCCAGCTAAAGGCCCCTGGACATAGGCGCCGACTTTAGTCAGTGCCGGTGGGTGCTCGCACCCCTGGCCCCGCCCCAACTCCACCTCCAGCCCCACCCCTTCCCCAAATCCCCACCACCGCCTCCTCCCCCAGGCGTGCTGCATTTCCCCCCTCTCACCCCCCCGGCTTACAAGCCAGGGGTGGGGGTGGGGGAGGGAAGGGAAGAGAAACAGCAGAGCACCCACTGGGCCCGGCAGCTCCCCACCAGCCCCCCCCCCCCACGCCCAGCTCACCTCTCCGCCTCCCGAGGCTCCGCCCGACGCCAAGCCAAAGCCCGCTTTTCCTGGCTCCAGCTGGTCGGCGGCACGCCGCACGCCTGGGGCGGCACCTTGGGGGAGGGGGATGGGGAGCAGGCGGAGTGCCTGGCTCTGCCTCCTCCCCATACCCCTACCGAGGCGCTGCCCCAGGCGTGCGGCGCGCCGCCGACCAGCTGGAGCCAGGAAAAGTGGGCTTCGGCTTGACGTCGGGCGGAGCCTCGGGAGGCGGAGAGGCCGAGGCGGAGAGGTGAGCTGGGCGTGGGGGGGCTGGTGGGGAGCTGCTGGTAGGTGCCGAGCACCCACCAATTTTTCCCCGTGGGTGCTCCAGCCCTGGAGCACTGACGGAGTCAGCGCCTATGCCTCTGGACACTTTCAAATACAAGACAAGCAATAAAGAGGACAACATGCCTCAACATTTCTTACTCAGGGAAAATAGAGGAAACCATACCAAGCATAAACCAAACAAGCCCCCCTGATCAGGGCCTATGCTAGCCTCCCCAAAAGGGTCAGGTCTATATTACCTAACCGAAGCTGCATACCAGTCAGAGGTATAGGATTCTCTTTCAGAGTAAAGAATCAGTCAGGTTTATAATGCGAGTTTAGACTCAAGATCAGCTGCTAAGAGGAGAGTCCAGTTATTTCCTTTCATGTATTCCCATACCTTAACTATGTCAGTGTCAGTTATGCACATAAGTTTAAACTGATGACAATTGACGTAATGTTTAACTAGTATGGATTACATCCAAGGAATTTGTTTTAATATAAAAAACATTAAACTACAATTCAGAGATTAATTCCATGAAGGCAATATTGTACTAGTGTTTCCAGATCTTATCTGCACATGCAGACTTTATATTACATAATTGCATATCCATACAAAAGAGGAAGACATCTGCTGTAAACCAGTCTGTTTATTTTCACTTGAAAGTCTCAAGGTAGAGGACTGTTTCTCATAATCCCCTTCTCCTGTCTCTTCAAAGGATCATGTTTAAAGGTTTAAATATTCTCAGCCCTAAATGAACATTGTTTACAAGTGTCTTCGGAATTATAATTGGTCTCAGATTACCTAAACAGTTCTACAGCAAGCCTATCATTGTTTACTATAGATTGTAAACATGTTATGACAGTTCATTTCACGGTTCTGTTTCAAATGCATTGTTTGTAGAGGATAAATGTAAAGGAATAATGAATATTAAGAATTGCATTTAAGGCAAAAACTGTTTCATTATTCCACGCAGTGGATTTCAACTCCAATATTTTGCTCCTGATATCAATGCCAGTAGCGTAGCCAGGGGAGGAGCAGCCACTCCCCCTGTAAGGAGAAGCGGCGCTAAGGCGCCGCCCGAGCCCTGCTGCGGGACGCGCTTTAAAAGGCCCTGGGCTCCTGCCGCTGCTGGAGCTGGGCTCGGGCAGGGATTTAAAAGGCCCAGGGGCCCCGGGCCCTTTAAAGTGCCGCTGGGGTGAGTACAGGGGGAGCGGAGAGGTGCCTTTTTATAGCGCTGCTCCCCGTGCTCTAAACCTGGCTACGCCACTGATCAATGCACACAGTATTTTGCCCCTGGCATCATGCACACAGGGAGAGCAGAACACAGGAGACCAAATCCACCATACAGTTTGGAAAATGCCACTTTAAATGTATAACCCTGGCAAGACAGGAAAGTCAGAAAGGAACCTGGGTGTCATTGTAGACAACTCAATAAAGACTTAAGTAAAATCCTGCTCACACTGACATCAAGGTCTATACGCCCAGAGCCTTCAGTGACTAGGAAGACTGGGTCCTAAATCAGAATCTGCTTATACAAGACTGATATCGGTAAAGAAAATAAAACTTTCTAAAGTTAGCCTTTGTGAGTCATTTATCATAGGATCTTCAAATCCTCATGTGATACTACATCAACTTGGGTCTTTCATTCAGTTCATGGGACCGTGACAAGATCAGTTGTATGGTTCATTCTATCATTCAGACCTTAGCAGAGATGTTGCTGTTATTTTTCAAAGCCTTATTCTATAAAAACTTACAGTTCCGAGATCAACAATGAAACAGTCTCCTTTGTTGAAACTGGCCCAGCTGAGAGGAACTTCTGTAGCTCTCACTACCCTCCGGCCCTTAATATGCAGAAGCCTCTGTGCACTCAAGTCGTTGGTGACTACGTGTTTAAATCCAGATGCAACACCACCTGCCTAAATATAAAAAACAAATATGGAAACTTTGATTAAGTTCGGTTTTCTTTCTACAGCAGTATTGAGAAACCAGACCTCGGACACATATGAAATGAGAGAGATGTGTCATGCTGCTTGGGATTACCAACACTGACCGCAGCCCAGAAGAACAGAGACAACGGGTCAGATCAACCCCCGCACTTCTGTGAACAGAGGGGATGCAGTTGTAATTCAGATACACCAGTGTGTGGAACTACCACAGAAGGGATGGGTGTCAGTATCTTTACATCCCTTCCTCTGTTCCTATGGGGACCCTCTGAATGAGGGAAGCAGAGAATGGCACTGGCTGCCCTCTCCATCACTATTCCCCACAACCATGTGAGGAAACCTAGCATAAGGTAATGCTGACCCAGACTGTCTGGGCAGAACCCAAGAGGGGAGCCCATAGGCGCTAGGAGGAAGTATGGAGGCATATGGCCTCTGCCAGTAGCGTAGCCGGGGGGAGCAGCCGCTCCCCCTGTGAGGAGAAGCAGCGCTTTAAAAGGCCCGCGGGTCATGGGCCTTCTAAATCCCCGCCCGTCCGAGCCCCGCTGCCAGAGCCAGACCCGGGGGGGGGGGGGAGGGGGAGGGCGCTTTAAAAGGCCCACGGCTCCTGCCACTGCGGAGAGCCACGGGCCTTTTAAAGCGCCCACCCTCCCCCACCCCCGCTGCCACAGCCAGGCTCGGGCGGGGATTTAAAATCCCCTGCCACTGCGGGCCTTTTAAAGCACCGCCGGAGCCCCGCTGCTGGAGCTCTGGCGGCACTTTAAAGGGCCCGGGGCGCCCTTTAAAGTGCCATCGGGTGAGTACAGGGGGAGCGGGGAGGTGCCTTTTTATAGCGCCGCCGCTCCCCCTGTGCTCCAGACTTGCCTACGTTACTGGCCTTTGCACAGATGACTAGAGATGGTCAAAACTCCCTCCTAGCAGATGGAAAAAAAAAAAAAAATGTAGATTTGGAAACAAACGATCTGAGAGTTCATGTTGGTTTTACTCAATTGTTTCAAAAGACATCAAAATATTTTAAAAAGTTGAAACAAAACATTTGAATTTTTTATTCAAAATGAGTTTGTTTAAAAAAAAAAAGGAAATTTTGAATCAATTGTTAAAAAATGGTCAAAATCATAACATTCTGATTTTATCAAAACAAAACATTTTGTTCGACACAGAACAACCAGCCATATTTTATTTGAAAAAAATTCATTTTCAGTTTGACCGAAATGATTCCTTCCCCCTGATTTTCCAGAATTGTCAGCATACCAAAAAATCCATTATTGACACTGCTCTACAAATGACCCTACCGTCCTCTGTTCTCAAGAGATCGCCTGGTTTCAAGATGCTGTTCTGTGTGAGAAGGAGAGACAATTCCAAGGCAATTCTGTGAGTAATCTTCCTGTCCCTGAAGTGGATGTTTGCCACCTAGGAAGCAATCCGACCCAGTGTGCTGCCCACAAAGGGAAAATCCAAAACACTGGTTTGAGCTTTCGGGAGTTTAAATTTATTCCCTTGGGGTTAGACTGACTTGGCTTATATGCCTGCACAGGGAAATAAGCACTTGAGACCTCTAACAAGGGGCCCAGACCGTGGGCTCCAGCACCCATTTACTCCCTTCCTCAAGCAAACAGTCAAAGAGAAGTGGGGAATGAATGCAACCTTGATGCCAGCTCCTCTGCTCAATAGCCACTGTATCTGAGCAAGAACAGACTAGGGGTAGTATCTGACAGGATAGAGCAGAACAGTAGTGAGTTACTAGTCTCCAATGCAAGGAGGAAGCAAAGGAAGAATTATGACTGAGTTACAAATCGTGGGGCTGCTCCTGGAGCTGTGTAGTTCACACAAAATCCCTTGCTCGGGGTTGTGCCTAAAAGGCACAGATTATTTATTTCTCAGCAAGCAGCAGTTGAATTAACAAAACAATATTTAATGCCCAGAGAGGTTTCCATCCCTCCAAATGACTAATTAGCTACTGCTGCCTAGGAGAATTTCTGTAGCAGCTGGTATGACAACCTACTGCAAGCAACACCACAGATAAATTATTGCTGTTGGAAGCACTACATCTGAAAATGAAGTAGACGCTGGTGCTGGTTGAAATTTTCAACTTTTTGAAATTTCAATGAAAGTTTCATGAAAAATGCTTGCTGTTTTTCAGCCAGCTCTACTACACATTACAAAACTCCAATGTAACAGGAGTGGGCAAACCCCTCCATACAGGATGGAAAACAGACTTTTTAAAAGCAAAAACCCAAAGGAGGTTCTGGGTATCTTCCACGTTTTGTTTTTTTTATACCCCTTCAAACACTGGGTTCTGTATGAGGCCAAAAGTAGAGGGTCCCCAAACCAGTGAGGCAGAGGTCATTCTTCTGGTATTGACAGCTTATCCAGAAACAAAGTACCAAGAATCGCAAGACTGCAGGCTCACATGCGGTTTAACAGCCCAGTTTCGCAATCTTAAGAAGTTGAGAGCTTATTTGAACAGAACCATTGATTCCCATATCACAAGCAGGCATGTGAAGTAGCGGATGGAGGCACCCTTTTTGTGAGCAGGGACACCCTTAGACAGAGACCTTCAAATCTTTTCATGTACTCCATGAAACATTGTTTCATGCCTACTTTTTATTGGGCAGATTCTGCCACTCTTATGTCAAACAATACCTAACGCTGAGAATATTCCCACTGAAATAAATGCTACTTGCAGAGAAAGGTACTAGTCTATAGGAGTAACCATGGTAGAATGTAATCCTATATAGTTATTACAACAGGGAAAGATGGTTCTTTTGAATACCAGTAAAAGTTGTCAAATTGTGTTTCTGATTTTTCAAAAATTCTAATACTCAATTGTATAAATATGGTTACTTTGTATTAAAGCTAGGTAGAAAGCAGAATGTTTTCCAGAATCCAACAAAGATATGTTTCGACCTTTTGGGTGTGTTGGCGGGGGTGGGGGAGTTGTGTTTGTTTTGGAGAAACCTTTTCATAGCTGTTTACCTTGTATTTAATCCCTCCTTTGAAATATCCAACAAAGTCAGTAGACTCGTATCCTTGAATTTCTCTACTCTGCACAGGTTTCCCACCTAGATAGTCATCCATCTGAACAGTGAAGATTGCCGCAGCTGTGCTTTCGTCCTGGCTGCATTCTTTTCCTGAAATAAGATAAAACATTACCCTTACATCCTAGCGTAATAAGATGGGTAGCCTGGATTTTTGTTTTGCAAATAGTTTTCTGACGGAATAATCAGATGTGTGATGATATCCTGAGGCTACATTCAGCAGAATAACAGTCTGTCTATGTTCTGAGAAAATGCACTCAGCCCTTCCTCCTTTTGACCCTTTCAGCAAAAAACAGACACCTTTCAGGACTATTTTGTAGCCACTTGCAGTACTGGCTTTTTACAGAAACAGGAAGTAAAAGTGTCTAAACAGAACCTCTCTCAATCTTCTTGAGTAACATTCTAGTTTAGTGAGGCAAATTCAAGCCTGAAAAATGGCTTTCTGAAGTGACTTATTTTGAACGTGAGCATGGAAAACCCTTGGGAGGGCCAGGGAGCAGAAAGTAGTTACCTGGGACAATATTTCAGGTGGGAGGAGGATACCAAGTTTGCTAAATGTGCTGGTTCCATTTACACTGAATTTGGTGTGTTATCTTTTCAGAGAATAGCACATAACAGTTCTTACCAGAAAAATGTGACCACATTCATGGTCGAGGCTCATTTTAGTCTACTATAGCATGCTCTGTAAAAACCCCTTTCTAGAATGATTAGACTCTCTCTACAGTCCACGAAACCCATGTTGCATGTGTTTAGTAAGATAGGTGTTTAAGTTTAGTTCTCTGGAAAGGCACCGGTAGTCTCCGGTCTCATCAGAGAGGGCTTTTATTCCATCATCTGCAGTGCCTGTGCCTCGTTTCTGGAACGGAGGTGAAGCAGTGTTCAGAAATTCTGAAGCAATCACATAAGGGGCAAGTTTGTTGGATTTTTTTTAAATGCAAAAAGTTGTGTGCTTTCAGCTGAGTCATCAATAGCAGAGAACCACTGAACTGGGCTGTTGCCTTGCGGCTAGATGACTGAGGAATGCCTAGTTGAAAAAAGACCCCGGCGGCTCTGGTCAGCATTGCTGACCAGGCCACTAAAAGTCCAGATGGCTGCAGCAGCCAGCTCTGCACAGTTCCCGGAAGTGGCTGGTATGTCCTGCCGTCTCCTATGTGCAGGGCAGCCAGGAGGGCTCCACATGCTGCCCCTGCCTGTGGCACAGGCACCGCCCTGAGCGCTGGCTCCTCAGCTCCTATTGGCCAGAAACCCCCTACCCCAGCCCTCAGCCCCCTCCCGCACCCAAACTCCCTCCCAGAGCCCACACCCTGCACCCCCACCCCAGCCCTGAGCTCCCTCCCACACCCAAACTTCCTCCTGGAGCCCCCCCACCCACAACCCAACCCCCTATCCCAGCCCAGAGCCCCCTTCTGCACCCCAAACCCCTCATCTCCAGCCCCACCCCAGAGCCCACATCCCCAGCCAGAGCTCACATCCCAACCCTATGCCCCAGCCTGGAGCCCCCTCCCACATCCTGAACTCATCATTTCTGGCCCCACCCCAGAGCCCATACCCAAACCCAAACCCCCTGCTCCAGCCGGGAGCCCCCTCCTGGACCCCTAATCCTCATCCCCAGCCCCACTCCAGAGCTCGCACCTCCAGCCGGAGCCCCCACCCCCTCCCGCACTCCAACCTTCTGCCCGAGCCTGCTGAAAATGAGCGAGTGAGGGTGGGGGAGCGTGAGCGACGGAGGGAGTGGGAATGGAGTGAGCGAGGGTGGGGCCTTGGAGAAGGGGCAGGGCAGGGCAAGGGTGTTCGGTTTTCTGCAATCAGAAAGTTCACAACCCTAGGTGGGTGAGAAGTGACAAAGTTAAGAAATTACTTCCAGCATCAGACTCCAGGCAGTCTATGCCAAGAGACCTTTCAGGGGTTGCATGGAGGGAAAAAGATGGAGGAAGAGATGAAGCTCCAGCCAAGTGTCATATCACAGGAGGCCAGACAACTCTCCTCCCTACCTGCATAGACTGGGCAAGGGCAAGGAGAGACAGAGAGCAGGGACTACATTCCCTAAGGATGGCCACTTAACTAGCCCCTCACATCAATATGTATCCTGCGCTGCTTTACAGTTTTAGAGAATGCTTGTAGGACTCAAATGGAAGAGAAGGACTGCTGGAGCTGCTTTTGAAATGGAGGAAACCCTGGTTCTCAGGGAATCAAAGGGAGGAGTAATAACAACATATGCAGAATCCTCTGGAGGGTGGAATCATACAGCTGCCTGACTTTATAGAAGCAGCTTTAGATCAGACGAAGCCAGCAAGCAGACAGTTAAAAGCCTTGAAGGAACCACACCAGCCCAGAGAAAAAGAGAATTCTTCAATGGGGTTATCCAACTTTTTGAGAGTAGAACAGTAACCAGCGGAAACCTAGAATTCTGACAATTTGATCCCAACGAGCAGAGCTCCATTAATTTCCAAGTACTAGACCAGCAAGTGGAAGGTTGTAAACTGGGTGCCCCTGCACAAAAGCCAAGGCCAGGACTGTTAACTCCATAAGCAGTATAGGCAGACAGACTGGTGGTGAAACACTTTCATATAAAATCACCGAGCAACTGTTAAAAATTGCTTTTAAAAATTAATTTATGGACATTCATTTCCATAAGGCACATACTTTAAGTTTATAGCATGTAATTATACCATAGCGTCCAGGGTCCAAGGAAACAGGCCCTGAAATATTGTCATAGATAAGAGTCTATTTCTATACCAAGTCTCGCAATAAAAATGTAATATTGTTTAAAAGATCAGGTGAATTCAGCCTGGCGTACCCAGGTCAAACTCAATTGAAGCTAGTGGGCCTGATTACACACTCATACACACAGCCAGGAATGGCTCCATTAAAGCAAGTGCGAGGGAGAAGACAGTCAGGCCCAGTGGCTCAGGGCTGATTCTGGCTCATCCATTTTTGTGTAAATAATTCATCTCTGGGAATACAAAATGGCTTCTAGAACTAAACCTTGAAAACCCAGAGGCCATGGCAATCCAGGTAAATATGGTCTCAAGGAGAGTGCCATCCTGATAACAAAGAGTCCTGTAGCACCTTATAGACTAACAGATATATTGGAGCATAAGCTTTCGTAGGCAAAGACCCAAAGCTTATGCTCCAATATATCTGTTAGTCTATAAGGTGCTACAAGACTTTGTCGCGCTTACAGATCCAGACTGACACGGCTACCCCTCTGATACTTGATCCTGGTAACAGATTACTAGTATTCCATATAACCAAGAACCCAGAATATTAAAACTGTAAGTCATAAAATCCTCTCATTAGCATTGCTGGCAGGCAACGTGGGGAAAGCCTGCCACAAAAACCACATACAAACGGCAAGTCTCATTATCTCAACAACCGGTAGAGATTTTCCATGAGATAGAAGGGTGAGCTAAGAGATGTGCCTGGCTAACATGCAAGGGCTTTAACTATGTCCTAATGGGGCATGGTTTGATGGCTAATCCCTAAAACAGACTCTGCCTATGATGCCCATAGCAGCAAGAACAAGCTGTAACCACGACTGCAAGCCAACTGGTGCTTGCTGAACGGAGCACTACGTTGGGCATTAGTGACATCCTACCCAGAACCACAAATATTCTTTATACCCTGGACACACTGGCAAGCATCTTTGCTCCACTTTTCCATTGCTTCACAGGCTGTTGCGTGAACAAACTGGAATTGATCTTTTACTGCTACACTGGCTTAAAGCCTTCACAACTGCAGAGCAAAGACAGCTAGGAAAAGGTAAGAACAAAAATGCCAAAAGCAAACTAGAAGTTTGTGGTGGTCAGTTAAGACTCACAGGGAACCAAGAATAAACCATGTTAATATGGTGTGGCCAGTGTCATGTTTTTAGAGTGCACAGGGCTTGCGTTTTTCTAAGGCACAAGAGGCATTGGGTAGGGTTAGGTCAATTACATAAAGCTGGAAGTTTCCTCTCCTAGAATTGTGTTGTGACAGCAATACCACATGTCTCTAAATCGGATTACACTTTTGTTTAGACAGAGTATTTGACTGGTGGAGAGAAGATCCTTTCAGAACATTGCAGTCAAACTAAAACCTATCTGATGCCGGAATTAGGATCAGTCTTGTGGATTCGAAGATATCAAATCCTAAGGGACCTCTCTGTCCAGAGACATTTAGTATGTCCACTGAATAGAGCCTCTATGCTGTAAATAACTTTGTGGTTTCCACTAAGGCATTATTTAGTTCCTTATTTCTGAAAGCCTTTTGTAAGAGTACATCAGACACTGAAAAGAGAACAAAGCACAATCTTGTTAATAGCTTGAGGGATGGAAAAGTTATGAACTAAACACCATGCTTAAAAAAACAAAACAAAAACACTAATACAAATAAGCCAAGGTGTTTTAAAAAATAAAATAAAAAGTAGAAGCTAGAGGCCTCAGCCACGATCCAGACCCTTTGTGAACTATACAAAGATAACAAAAGTGACAGTCCCTGCCCCAAAGCACTTTTAATCTAGACAGACAAGATGGACAAAGGAAATATTACCCCCATTTTACAGCTAGGGAATGAAACTGCAGAGATTAAAGCTATGATCCTGTAAACCACTTAAGTGTGTGCTCAACTTTAAGCATGGAAGCAGCCTCATTAACTATTCTTTGATCACTTAGGACCTGAGGGTATGGCTACACAGCCTGCAGCAGCTGGCCTCTCAGCCTGGGTCAACAGTTTTGGGCTCAGGCTATAAATAACTGTAGATGTTGTAGCTTGGGCTTCAGAGCCCGAGCTCCAGGTTAGGGAGGAGGGTGGGCTCCAGAGCTCCTGCACCAGCTTGAGCCGCAACATAAAAGCACTGTCTACACAGGTATTTTCTGTGAAGTAGCATGAGCTGGAGTCTGTCGACCCAGGCTGGGATGCTCGCTGCCGCAAGCAGTGTAGACATAGCCTGCGTGACTTGATTAATGTCACACAAGAAGTCCGTGACAGAGCCAGGAACCAAACCAAAATCTTCTGAATCCCAGTCCAGTATATTCCCCACAACACCATCCTTCAGTTGCTACTAGTTTCAGGTCATTCAATTTTCTGATTCAGAGTTTTAAACACAGGGGTGCATTCCACTGTATTTGGCCAGGACATCATTACAGATGTAATCCTATCAACGGGCCCTGGTATTCCTCTATATTAATCAACATTAAAAAGGAAGACCATCATTTTTCTGTGAAGGACAAATAGTTTGGCTGTATCTCAGGTCTACTACCTTGTAATTGTGGCAGTAGTCAGTTTAAATTCACAACGCTCCATTGGTTGCACATATATGTTTGCCTTTTGCTAGTCCCCAAATCACTATAAATTAGATGGTTTGTTGAGAGACAATATTGCTATTATGAAAAATTACCAGAAACAATAGCGGTATTAAAACAAGAACTTTGGAGAGACAGAATGTCTGTCAACATTTCCTCATTAACCAGTCTAGCTCTTAAAGCTAAGTGGCTGCACATATGGATCTCAATTTTAACATGTTGAAATTTAATCACATATAAAATAATGCTTAGAATAAATTCTGAAATGCACCAGGTTAAGAAATAAAAATCAAACCTTGCTACTCCAGCATATTATGTTAATAAAGAACTTAACTGTCAGTAAGTGAAATGACAAAAGAATCTGGTATCTGAGCTTTGAAATCTGCATCATGTGCCAGAAGACAAAACAGACAAAATATTTGGAACAACAAGATATCTGGCATTTGAATTTTCATGGGCAGCCAAGATGCAAAAGTGCAATAAAAAAAAGCAAGCTCATTGAATTGTAGAGCTTTATTTATGTATTTAGGGAAAGAAACATTTAACCATTTCAGAGATTTATGGTAAGGGAAAGTTTAAGAACTTGCCAAAGAAAGTCAATAAACATCGGGTCTATCTGCATCACCATTGTGCGATTCAAAACAGACCCTAAAACAAAGGTGAGACTTAAGAAAAATAAAGTTTTTGATTGTAATGGGGGTTAGGCACTTAAATACCTGTGAGGATCAGGGTCTTTGTGACCTAGGCTGACTATATTACAGACCTTACAGTGGCACAGCTGTACTCTGTGTAGGCACTCTACGCCGACAGGAGAGAGCTCTCGTGACGGCATAATTTAACCACCCCTAATGAGCGGCGGTAGCTACGGCAGCAGAAGAATCTTCCACTGACATAGCGCTGTCCACACCGGCACTTTTGTCGGTGAAATTTGTGTCAATCAGGGCATGTTTTTTTCATACCTCTGACCAACAAAAGTTTTATGGACAAAAGTGCTAGTGTAGACTTAAGAGTGGGGTTCACAAAAGTGCCTAGGTGACTTAGCAGCACAAGTCTCACTGATACTTAGGCACTTTTGAAAATCCCACCATAAGTTTAAGAGGGCCTGGTGCTGCATTCCTGGTGCATTGAGAATGTTGGTATCAGTGGGAGTTTTGAGACTACAGTGATCACAGGGCTAAGTCCAGAATTGGCTGCAAGATTTAGCAATTCTTTACCTTCTATTAGTGACAGTGACATTCATTGACCAGACACAAGTAACACAAGCGTGCCAGGAGTCAGATGCACCATAATTGAGACTAACACACTGAACAACATGTATGGCTAGGAGGACGAAAATGTCCAATCCCTAAAGAGAAACAATTATTACTGTTAGGGAATTTATTTCCATGTGTTTATTATTTCTGGTTTTGTGTTTTTGGGGGGAGTTGTTTTGGTTTTTGTTCATTTGGTTCGGGTTTTTTTTAAATCCTCAATTATAAGAGGACCAAATAATATCATTTATTCTGAACTGTCCTCCACACCTCCATTGTGACAAAGTCAGGCTGGGTAGTTGCAAGAGAGTGATCTTATTGTGTTCCAGGAAGAGGGCGGGTATGTTAGCCCTAGAATGATAAAGGCCCTTTTTCCTAGAAGCTCAGAAAGGGCTACATCAGGTCAATTAGGGACACCTGGTCCAATTCCCCAGACCTAATAAAAAAATAAAAAGAAAAAACCTCCTCTGGTGAGAGAAGGAGGAGAGAAGCTGCTGCCAGGCTCGTGGCAGAAGGAAGATAGGCTATTCTAGGGTGAGAAGCTGCTCTCCTGCCTACAGGGGCAACAACCAAAACTAACAGGTTTCAGAGTGGTAGCCGTGTTAGTTTTTGCTGATACAAACAACAAGGGAAAAGCCTTGTCAACTGTCGAAAACAGGCCACTTCCACCTTAATTGAACTGGCTTGTTAGCACTGACCCCCCACTTGGTAAGGCAACTCCCATCTTTTCATGTGCTGTGTATTTATACCTGCCTATTGTATTTTCCACGCCATGCATCTGATGAAGTGGGTTCTAGCCCAAATACATTTGTTAGTCTCTAAAGCGCCACAAGGACTCCTCGTTGTTTTAACCAAAACTGAGTGCCCATTTAGGGAAGGACTGACACGCTGTGGCCAACAACAGGACAACAGAAACACACAGTGAGGAAGCAGGGAAAGGTATTCCCCTTTCTTTTGCGTTTGTAAATTGGTTCCGTTTGTTTGGAGGAGCAGCAGCAGCACTCCTTGGCCCTGCCCCAGGCCTACCTTGAAAATACTGATCAGTAAATACAGAGAGAGACTAATTTACCTCAGGCCCTGCCACTGCCAGAGGGCAAAGTGCTAAGTCTAGTGAGACAGAGGAAGTGCCTTGCCACACAGTTTCGTAGCCTGAGAGGAGCAAACCCCTCTTTCCATTGTTAATGGAAACCCTGGAGAAGAGTGTTCCTTAAGCACGGAAGACAGAAGGTCCAGTCCTGCTCTCCTCGAAGTCAAAGGGAGTTTTGATGCTGACTTTAATGAGAGGTGACATAGGGCCCAAACTGCCTTCCATTTTCAAATACATTTTGGGGTTTTAGCGGTATCCCTTCCACTGGTGTGAAGGGGAGCTGCACAGCTGAAGCCTTGCTCACTGTTCTGAAAAGACATACATACACAAATGTTTTTGTTTAAGGCTTTGCCCAGTAAAGGAAAGCAAGTTCAGTACATCACAGGCCATTTCAGCTCTAGCATATTATTTCTTTGACTTTGACAGACCACAAAGAAGGTCTCTGCACTTGTAAAATTATTCATAAGCACCTCTAGAAACATTTCTACTAAAGCACACTAATGGAAACTCCTCAGACACTTGAAAACCAAGAATATTAAACCTTAAATATTACAGGTTGGCTTTTAATCAAACAACTGATCAAGGGAGCCATTTGCTCATTAACTGTATAAGCCCACAATTTAAGATAAGTGTCAGGGTTAACCAGGTTATTTTTGTTGCTTTATTACATTGACAGATGCTTATTAGATCCAATAGAATGTAAGCATAATGTGCATATTTACTACACGGGTAGCATATTTTTTAAAAGGGAATGTGAATTTAACCAGAGATATTTTACTGAACACCACCATCCACACCAACAGAGCTTGAAAGATGCAGCTCAAGTAACTCACATAACATAAGAAAGGCCGTACTGGGTCAGACCAAAGGTCCATCCAGCCCAGTATCCTGTCCACTGACAGTGGCCAATCCCAGGTGACCCGGAGTGAGTGGACCTAACAGGTAACGATCAAGTGATCTCTCTCCTGCCATCCATCACCCGCCTCTGACAAACAGAAGCTAAGGACACCATTCCTTACCCATCCTGGTTAATAGCCATTAATGAACTTCATCTCCATGAATTTATCCAGTTCTCTTTTAAACCCTGTTATAGTCCTAGCCTTCACAGCCTCCTCAGGCAAAGAGTTCCACAGGTTGACTGTGCGCTGTGTGAAGAACTTCCTTTTAGTTGTTTAAAACCTGCTGCCCACTAATTTCATTGGGTGGCCCCTAGTTCTTTTATTATGAGAACAAGTAAATAACTTTTCCTTATTCACTTCCTCCACACCACTCATAATTTTATATACCTCTATCATATCCCCCCTTAGTCTCCTCTTTTCCAAGCTAAAAAGTCCTAGCCTCTTTAATCTCTCCTCATATGGGACCCGTTCCAGACCCCTAATCATTTTAGTTGCCCTTCTCTGAAACTTTTCTAATGCCAGTATATCCTTTTTGAGATTAGGAGACCACAATTGTATGTAGTATTCAAGACGTGGGCACGCTATGGATTTGTATAAGGGCAGTAAGATATTCTCCGTCTTATTCTCGATCCCTTTTTTAATGATTCCTAACATCCCGTTTGCCTTTTTGACTGCCGCTGCACATTTCATGGACGTCTTTAGAGAACTATCCATGATGACCCCAAGATCTTTTTCCTGATTAGCTGTAGCTAAATTAGCCCCCCATCATATTGTATGTATAGTTGGGGTTATTTTTTCCAATGTGCATTACTTTACATTTCATAGAATCATAGAATATCAGGGTTGGAAGGGACCTTAGTAGGTCATCTAGTCCAACCCCCTGCTCAAAGCAGGGCCAATCCCCAATTTTTGCCCCAGATCCCCAAATGGCCCCCTCAAGGATTGAACTCACAACCCTGGGTTTAGCAGGTCAATGCTCAAACCACTGAGCTATCCCTCCCCCGCAGGGAAATTTATCCACATTAAATTTCATTTGCTATTTTGTTGCCCAATCATTTAGTTTTTTGAGATCTTTTTGTAGTTTTTCCACAGTCTGCTTTGGTCTTAACTACCTTGAGCAGCTTAGTATCATCTGCAAACTTTGCCACCTCACTGTTTACCCCTTCTTCCATATAGTTATTTCTGTCTACTTCCTTCATATGCATCTATCCTTTTGTGCACTAGTAGCCTTTTCTATTTGCAGTATCCCATTAATTTGCTTATAATATGGAGGGATTCTCAAAAGGTAAAAAATGGCAGAAAGTGCCCAACTCCCATTGAAAGTCAAGGAATTAAAGCACTTCCTATTGTTTGGGCCTTTGAAGATCTTCCTCAAGGTCTTCTGTTGCTACTAAAAACAGACTTTGTTTAGTTATACCTCAAGAGAACATTTCCTGTTGTCAAGAAACTCAAAATAGCTAACTGTGGGGGAAAAGTTTAAAACCTAACTACACGCTGCTGTCCAATGTTCATTTGAATAAATGAAGTAGACCTACACCATTTGAAGTCATCTAGAGTATATGAGTGTCAGCACACTTGTTAGTAGGGTGGCAAGCTAATACAAGAAGAACTACAACATGTATGCGTGTTAAGTGTTTGTTTTCCATTTTAATAGAAAATAAACATTTCTCCAAACTCTTGTCAAAGCATCATCACAATGCACACGGTATTTGTTTCCTACATTTGTTGGAAGTCTGACAAACAGACTTCTTATTTAGATTGTAAGCCCTAAGGCAGAAAGAACTTTTTCTGCATCTTTAGCTGTAAAATGCCTACTACACTTTGGCCACCCTATCAATGATAAAGTAATACAAAATACAGAGTTAACTGGTAAAGCTGCTAATTACCACACCCTGCTAACAACCTCGAGTGCCTGAAGCCAAGTGAATATCTGCCAAAATGCACTCCCATCTAACTAGAGCAGGGTAAATTTTTTTGGCAAATAGTATGGTTGCCAAAAAATGCATTTTGAGGTACAAACTATTTTTGGATTTGGGTGAAATTCAGAAAATAAATAGTTACAGCCCCCCAAAAATGGATTTTTTTTAAATTGGCGATATTGAAACATTTTGTTTGACCCAAATAACATTTTTTCAGTTTGGGGAGATAAACAAAACAGAAAAAACAAACAATTCAGGTTTGGTTCAGAACAAACCAATTTTTCTTACTGCAAAATCAATTATTCATTCAGCTCTTCTAATAACACTTTGGCACTGAAACCTGTTGTCCAATACCCCAGGCAGACAACACTTCTCATTTCTGATTAAATACAAGTTAACCAGGGTGAGCCCAGTATGATCGCCACAAACATCTGAAGGTAAATAGCCCAAGTTCCACGACTTTGCTCTGGAATTTCCTCCCAAGGAGTCACACAAATCCAACATACCAGTATTAAACGTAATAAATCAGTATTTTTTTGGTCTCATATGCGATCATTGCATTTCGAATCCATGGGAAACGAAGCTTCAGACACACTAAATTGTTATGAATAGTATTCAAACTGATTTTACTTGTCTGCATTTAGGGTGTGTGTGTGTGTGTGTGTGTGTGTGTGTGTGAATTCAGAAAACGCTTGTGGGAAACACTGCAAAACTTCTTTCAGCTGCACAAGTAACTGGAAAAGCTAGATGACCTTTTGGTGGCTAAGATGGGAAAGTAAAGTCTCAATACCCTGGACACAAAAAAACATGTCTTCATCCCAGCATCCTCATGTTAGGCTCCTATTTTCATTCTAAACACTTTACTGGAAGAGAGTGTAGATGGAGTTGACAGGCATGAATCCCAGCAGTTCCATTTGCTGCAGGAAGAAATTGTGCTTGGATTGCAGATACAGTAACTCCTCACTTAAAGTCGCCCCGGTTAAGGTTGTTTTGTTCTTACGTGGAACATGCTCGTTTACAGTTGTGAAATGCTCCCTTCTAACATCATTTGCAAGCTATCGATGGCAGTTCAGCTGTCCCTTCCCCTACTGCCATGTGCTGCTTCCCAAGACTCCTGCCTGCATGCTGGGGGGGGGGGGAGAAAGAGGGGGGCTAATGTCCCCCTGCACCTTGCTTACCCCATCTTCCATAGAGCAAGGGGGACACACGAGGGTGGGAGCTGCTACCTTAGGCAGAAGCTGCAACTGCTGGGCTTGCTGATTTAATTAACAAGGCAGTGCACTTCTGACCCCACTCTTGATACCTAATTGGAAATGTGCATTTCTATGTCTGAAACACATCTCTCCCTCTGCCCTCCCTCCTTTCCTGCTGGCTTGTAGAGTGTGAGAGTTAACCCTTGAGGGCTCAGTGGAGTGCTGGTTCATTTAGTAAGGCATTCCCTGGGAAATTCACACCCTCCGATTCCTCCACCTCAACCAAGCTTCACTATCATCATCGCTGTGTACCAGTATTCAATTGTTTGTTTAAAAACTTTGTGTGTGTGTGTGTGTGTGTGTGTGTGTGTGTGTGTGTAATATATAGTCTTTTGTCTGGTGAAAAAAATGTCCCTGGCACCTAACCCCCTTATTTACATTAATTCTTATGGGAAAATTGGATTAGTTTAACATCGTTTCGCTTAAAGTCACATTTTTCAGGAACATAACTACAACGTTAAGTGAGGAGTTACTGTATGCTAAAATGGAGAGTGGCAAGAGTCTGGGTAAGACAGAGATCTGGTCACATCCTGTTGATTTTGTACCCAAGCTTCTCCAAATTGTACCATTAAAATAGAAACCGAGTCTAGTGGCTCTACTACAAACAATTCTAGACCCTCACACATCCCAGTGCAGCAGCACTGCAAAACCCCAGATCCTGCACCGGGGATGAAAACCTGTCCACACTGAAGTTGAAGGCAAAACTCCCATTGACTTCAATGGGGCCAGGATTTCACTCCTGGCTATTGCTAGATCCAACCAATTTTTGACATCATCATCCCTCTTCTCCTCTCCCACATCCCAAATTATACTCCATGAATAGTAAGATTATCTTTCACTAAAACAACCTCGATTCCAACGTATGCAGGTCCAGCAGCCCCACAACAAGCCAGAGTTGGCACTAGCTGGATCCTGCTTGTTTCTGGTCCCAGTTCCATTGCTTAAGTAGAGAACAGGTTTAGCTTCTCCAGCTCCACCTTCACAATTTAGACTTTGTTGTGCTACAAACACAACCACCTTAGATCATCTGGCATGTCGAGCCTGTCAAGTTTTGGCTCCAAACCTAGAAAGTGTATTATCGACATAGTCAGCAAGTTTCAGAGTAGCAGCCGTGTTAGTCTTCTACTGCTTCAACACCAAAGCTGCACCCCAAGACATCCTGGTACAAGAACGCTGCAAAGCCCCTCGTTTGGTACCGGTTTCCTGCTGGATCAGGCTAGTTTTGGCAGCACCCTCCAGGCTCCCAGCATCTAAGCAAAGCACAAATGCCACCCCCCGTCCACTTTTTGCAAGCATGTTCCCTGGCGTCTCCTGCGAGACTTCACAACTGAGCGCTCCCGGGACATTTAAATGCCCGGCAGCTCTCAGACCCTGGGCGAGACTGACAGAAAAGGCGGTCCGCGTCCCGGGAGAGGAACCGGGACGAGCTCTCTCTCCCGGTGCCCGACCTCCCCTATCTCCTCACCTAGCCAGTAGTGCAGCTTGTAGAAGGTGGCGTTGCTCCTCTTCTGGGTGTGGAGCACCAGGTACGCATCCCCCACGTAGAAATTGCCGTGCAAGTTCTCAGGCACCGGCACCAGGTCCAGCTTCTCGATCCGCCAGATCTGCAGGCCACTCTTCTGGCCGGCGTTGGCGAACTCCTTGTGGTACAGCTCGGGGGCCATGGTCCGGCAGGCAGAGCCACAGGGGCAGACGGGACAGAGAGAGAGAGGCAGGAAAAGCGGCGCCGCGCTGGACCCACAGAAAGTCCAAGTCCAGCTCCGCTCGGGACTCTGAGCCGCAGCTGCCGGGCCAGGCAGCTTTATAAAGCGAACCCGATTGGCCCAGAGGCGCTCAAGGGGCGGGGCCTGGGACTCCGATCGCGGCCTCCCCGCTGGGGCCGGGAGCGGGGGAGTTGCCGGGCGGCGCCTGCGGAGCCCGGGGCCGCTTGCCCCCCGCCTGCGGTTAGTGCTGGTCAAAGGCTGCTTGTGCTGGAGAACAGGGGAGACTTTGAGGAGCGAGTCTTCGGCCAGTCTCCAGGGGCTGACCCTGCCCTCGCGTGCTGCAGCCTGCAAAGCCCTTGTGTGATACCGGGCACACCTTCGGGTCAACGCCCAGCGGCTAACTTTGCAGCTGGCCTCTCTGTCAAAGGAGGACGCTACCCCCTGAAAAACAACGGGGGCGTCCCATTGTTCAAGAGCCCGGAGATGAATCTTTCAGGCCTTTTGCTCCTATTGCACGGAGCAGTGACGACTTGGTTTTTCTCAGCAGTGCCTAGTTAGGGGCGAAGAAAGGACCATGAAGACCCAGTAAGTTACAAAGCCCAGATGTAAAAGGCAGGTAGTTGGCATGGCGCTCAGAGCTGTGTATGGGCACGTCTTCATTCTAAATCGAAAGAAAATAAATACAAATCCAGGAAAGCAAAATACAACCGAGTCATGAATCAGAGGTGTCATGCTGCTCTGTTTGCCTCTATAATTATATCATAGCAGAACTGGTTTTGTGAGCAACTCTTATCTGAGTTCATAGAGTTCTTATAGCTTTCTCATATTGCAGGACTCTGTTTACTCAGGACCTGTAGGTGCGTCCCTAGAAGGCAGCTCACACCTATATTCCCCCCCATTCCATAATTTTACTTTGTTTGTTCTGGGGCAAAGGTTTCTCAAGAAACGCAAGGAAAAAAATAGACTACTCCCTGTCTAGGACCAGGACAGTTCCTATACCGTACCTTTTTTTTCCTTCAGAGGTATAAGAATCATAGAATCTCAGGGTTGGAAGGGACCTCAGGAGGTCATCTAGTCCAACCCCCTGCTCAAAGCAGGACCAACCCCAACTAGATCAGCCCAGCCAGGGCTTTGTCAAGCCTGACCTTAAAAACCTCTAAGGAAGGAGATGCCACCACCTCCCTAGGTAACCCATTCCAGTGCTTCACCACCCTACTAGTGAAAAAGTTTTTCCTAATATCCAACCTAAACCTACCCCTCTGCAACTTGAGACCATTACTCCTTGTTCTGTCATCTTCTACCACTGAGAACAGTCTAGATCCATCTTCTTTGGAACCCCCTTTTAGGTAGTTGAAAGCAGCTATCAAATCCCCCCTCACTCTTCTCTTCTGCAGGCTAAACAATCCCAGTTCCCTCAGCCTCTCTTCATAAGTCATGTGCTCCAGCCCCCTAATCATTTTTGTTGCCCTCCGTTGGACTCTTTCCAATTTATCCACATCCTTTTTGTAGTGTGGGGCCCAAAACTGGACACAGTACTCCAAATGAGGCCTCACCAGTGCCGAATAGAGGGGAATAATCACGTCCCTGGATCTGCTGGAAATGCCCCTACTTATACAGCCCAAAATGCCGTTAGCCTTCTTGGCAACAAGGGCACACTGTTGACTCATATTCAGCTTTTCGTCCACTGTAACCCCTAGGTCCTTTTCTGCAGAACTGCTGCCCAGCCATTCGGTCCCTAGTCTGTAGCAGTGCATGCGATTCTTCCGTCCTAAGTGCAGGACTCTGCACTTGTCCTTGTTGAACCTCATCAGATTTCTTTTGGCCCAATCCTCTAATTTGTCTAGGTCCCTCTGTATCCTATCCCTACCCTCCAGCATATCAACCACTCCTCCCAGTTTAGTGTCATCTGCAAACTTGCTAAGGGTGCAGTCCACACCATCCTCCGGGTCGTTGATGAAGATATTGAACAAAACCGGCCCCAGCACCGACCCTTGGGGCACTCCACTTGATACCGGCTGCCAACTAGACATGGAGCCATTGATCACTACCCGTTGAGCACGACCATCCAGTCAGTTTTCTATCCACCTTACCGTCCATTCATCCAGCCCATACTTCTTTAACTTGCTGGCAAGAACACTGTGGGAGACTGTATCAAAAGCTTTGCTAAAGTCAAGAAATAGCACATCCACTGCTTTCCCCTCATCCACAGAGCCAGTTATCTCATCATAGAAGGCAATTAGGTTAGGCAGGCATGACTTGCCCTTGGTGAATCCATGCTGACTGTTCCTGATCACTTTCCCCTCCTTTAAGTGGTTCAGAATGGATTCCTTGAGGACCTATTCCATGATTTTTCCAGGGATTGAGGTGAGACTGACTGGTCTGTAGTTCCCCGGATCTTCCTTCTTCCGTTTTTTAAAGATGGGCACTACATTAGCTTTTTTCCAGTCATCCGGGACCTCCCCCGATTGCCATGATTTGTCAAAGATAATGGCCAATGGCTCTGCAATCACATCGGCCAACTCCTTTAGAGTGTTGTATTTGTGTGAGGAGGAACACATGTAATCACAATATAGTCAGTGGTGACAATGAATTCTTTTTTTCCCCCAGGGGTGGGGGGGGAAAGAACAGAAAAACCACAGACGACTGCCCGCTAGCCTGGAAGAGACGCCCCAGGGACTAACTGGAGTGAATATTTCGTTTTTCTTTCCTCCAGACAACTCACAGGAGTACTCATAGCAGCATCCTTGGTGAGCATAGTCACCCACACAAAAAACTACAGCACTCTGTATACATACGTAACACCCCTCCCCGCGTGCTCCATAGGCAACATAATCACTCAGCCATCATGAGTGCTCTCACCTGTGTGACGCTCGGCATGGCAGGTGTCTTTGGTGACTGATTCAACATGAATCCCTGCTGAGACAGCAGCACTGTCCCCTCCAAAGATCAACTTCAGCGAGCTTGGGGTGTCAGAGACTAGAGGCAGTATCGACGATGAATGAATGGTTGGCTCTAGAGTAATGTTGCTTGGTGGTGATAATGGTACTATAAGAATTGATGTAAACTTTGTTTTATCCTATCAGCCACCCTTTTTGAATAACAGAAAGAATGAACCTTTTAGACTATGGGATCCTGTTTCCCATATGCATTACAATTAGGCCCTGGTAGGCCCTTTTAGTTTTTGTTATAAAGTTTAGTTAGTAAGAGACAGGATTTTGTATTGTGTCAATGATAAATAGATTCGAGAAATGTTGAGAGCCTGAAGCCCCAATGTGAATTGTTTTAGTTATAAGATTTAGCAAGGCTTGATTTACAGTATATTCTGCTCAATATAAAATACTGCTGTTTGTATACCTTTGAAGGTTTCTGTGAAAAACTGTTGGTGTGAATGAGGAATGCATGCATCAGGAAAATATAAGGTGTAAAGGCCATTGTTAACCAGATGGTCAAGAAAGGAGGAGTGAAGATGCTTAAGGAAACGTAGACGCCAGAGAATCATCAATGTGCATCCATGATTGAGGAAGGGCAGATTGACGACCCTGAGGTGGAGGCTGGCACCCCTAAAGCCAATTGATTAAATCAATCCTGGACAGGATGACCCTCCCAGAGGTGTTTTGGAATGTTAACATCAAAAGATAACACCAATTAAGGAGTAACCAGTCATAAACTGACACAGCAAAATCCATAGACTTCAACAGAGAAAAAAAGACTATAAGAACAGGGTGCTTTGCCATGGGACTTTGGGTTTGTCTTGCCACAACACCAGGAGCATCGGATCGCGACTGACAGAGCCCGGCTCCCCTCTGCGACCAATCTGGTTGGCCACTAGATTGATCCAGACTCTGGACTGGTAACTATAAACATCGACTGGCAGAACTGTGTGCATGATGTGTGTGTGTGACTGAAAAGCATATGCTAACAGCTGTATTTTTAATAAATGCGGCATATTGCCTTTTTCCCCTGAGAAGATCCCGTGTCTTTGTCTCTGCATAACAGTTGACTCTAGAGTAGGCGCATCTGAAGTCTCCTCTGGAGCAACGTTGCTTGGTGGTGACGGTCTCAGCTGGTCAACGTGGCAACACCAAACTTTTCCTTTGGCAGTCTGGACCTTATATGAGATGGGTCCAGTAACCTCAATGATTGTTGAAGGAACCCACCTTGGTGAAACGCAGAGTAGATGATGACAGGGAGGAATCCAAAGCCTGTTCCTGTTTGTGTTGCAATTCCTCAGATAGGTTGGTGTTGAGATGGTCCAGGCATGTCTTAAGCTGTTGTCCCTGCTAGGTTAACTCTGGTAGTCAGGCAGGGAGTGACATGCTGAGTGAAGAGGAACCTGGCAAGCCTTATCGTCAGGATCTGCCTCTGCTGTTGAGGCCTAGGGGTTGGAGTGTGGATCACAGCTAGGCATAGGATTGGTCCTGGGCCAGCAGTGGTCCTGGAACTGAGATCCAGGGGCAGACCAGGGTCAAAACTGAGATCCAAGTCTGTAGCCAAACCAGAATCAGAACTATAGTCAGAGTTCAGGTGCAGGCCAGAGGTTGAAGCCAGGTGGTTAGAATCCAAAGACAAGCCAAATTGATATAAAAGTTGGAGCTCAGATACATGCCAAGGGTCAAAACCAGATTATCAGAGTCTGAGGGTTTGCGGGGGATCAGGAGGCAGAAGCAAGGCTGGAACGAGGTTAGTGCAGGGCGAGGACAATGCTGGGACAGGGCTTAGCATTTCGAGTCAAGTGTCTCCAGTTTGGAATTTGTGTTGCACCGAGAACTTTCCAATGCTTCATGGAGACTCTACTTTCCAGAATTCCAGACACCATACCATATTTTGATGACATCCTGATTATGGAATCATTCAAGGCTGAACTTGCCAAGCACCTTCAAGAAGTCTTGCACCAATTTGAGAAGTCAGGAATTCGGGTCAAGAAGGAAAAATATGAAATTGGATCTACAAGTGTTACCTTCTTGGGCTATTCATGAGCATGGTGCAGAGCTGTGTGGACTCCGTGCTTCTGTCAAAGATGGCGAACAGCAAAAAGTGCCATGTGAGTTTGTGGGATTTTTTTTTTTTAAAGTCACAACAATTATGAAATATGGATGGCATTATGGGATGGAGAAAGTTGCATGCTGGAAACTTGACCGCTAGCTCCCAGAGATGCCTAGGCAAGTCATTTCTATTCCACAACACATTGCAAAAATTTCCCCAAAGGCATAGTGTGGACAGTGGCACATGGCATACTGGGATAACTATTCATGGTGTACCACACTTCGCATTAACACAAGCTCTCCTGGTGAGTACAGACAATGCTCTTATAAGCGGCCAAGTATGCATGCACCTGAGTGATATACAAACTTCTGCAGTTGTACACTAATGTAACTTGTGTCAACCACAGCTTGTAATGTAGACATAGCCTGAATAAATGAGGTGAGACCACACTGTCTTTAAATCCTACAGTCTTTTAATGAAGCTAGAGCCCTCAGATGACAGTGATTGTCTCCCTAAGAGTTATTTACAAGTAACACCACAGCCCAAAACACTTTTTTACTTTCCATTCCTATCTTTCTAAACCCTCCTATATACAACCTAGCTCATGAGGAAAGTGAAACCCATTACACTGTTCCCACATGCCCCAAAACATTTGTTCCCATCAAAAAACTTTAAATCACTTCTAAACCTTAGCATCGGCTTATCATATTTATGGATAGATACTCCCCCAGGAAGTGAATTTTCTAGGTAGAGCCCTGCACAGATACAAAATTTGTATCCACAGGACCACATCCAATCCATGATCTGCAAACATGCTCCAGGTATATCCACGGATATAAAGCAGATATTTGCAGATTTGCATGGCTCTATTTCTAGGGTCATCCTGAGGGTTGGGGGTTACTCACCACATCTTCCTCTGCTGGCACCATCATTATGTAGGGATATTAAAGAAGGTACTGAAAGTGATTCCCCAAGTGAAAGTAACTCCCCATAATTTGTCCCCCACAATTTAAACCTCATAGCATTACCAAGTAAAAGATCTCTTGGATC
The DNA here is from genome assembly GCA_037349315.1 of Chelydra serpentina. Taxonomy (NCBI): domain Eukaryota; kingdom Metazoa; phylum Chordata; order Testudines; family Chelydridae; genus Chelydra; species Chelydra serpentina. Next base: position 29,557,096 of record JBAIAC010000048.1, read on the forward strand.
CCTTGTTAAACTTACAAGCTACTGTCTGTGTAAACCATTGATTGTATCTGTTCTCAGAAAGATACTGTATTGCTATGAGAAACTTGCAAACAAGTTATTTGACTTTGTTCTTTTTATGCATGCTTTGTACCTAGAAACAGCATAGAAAGACCCCCACCCTCTTTGATTAAAGAGCAGGGAGTCTCAAATAAATTAGTACACACCCTGAAAGTGTTGAAGACAGTATGTCTGCTGATGAATGCTTGGTGTACATGAATGAATGAGCAGGGAGGTGCCGGCCTAGGAATTCAGTGACCATCGGCTGAAGGCGGCGTCAAAGTGGGAACGACCAGACAACCCCCGGAGGGTAAACTGGGACCCACCCAATCATCTCAAAGGATGGGAAAAACAAGATAACATCTGACAGTGCGGAGCCACCAGTAATGCCATCAGAAATGTGCCATCTGCTGATTGATTCAGCAACAGCATGATGAAGCAATTCCCATAGACTGACAGAGGAAATAATTCCTATAAGAATGGCCTCTAAATACTGAGGACTTTGAGTCTGGTTCTGCTGCCAACCTCCAGGAGCATCAGATGAATCTGACAAGGACTCGGCTCCACCCTCATGCCCAGGTTACCTGGCCAGTAACTTGGCATGAGCAACTTCTAGGCTGGTAACTATGACATCTATACAGAACCTAAATAAGAAAGAAAAACTTGTAGCACCTTAGAGACTAACAAATTTATTTCAGCATAAGCTTTCGTGGGTTAATACCCACTTCATCGGATGCATGGAATGAAACACACTGCAGACAGACATTTATACAGTCAGAGAAACATAAGGTCCAGGTGTATAGACCAATCTTAAGAGGCTAATTAGTTGAGAGGAAACATGACGGCAGGGGAAGAAAAAGCTTTTGAAGTGATAAACAAGATGGTCACACAGGTGTGAATGAGGATCGTTAACTTAAGGGAAATAGATTCAAATAACATAATGGCCGAGCCATTCCAAATCTCGATTTAATCCGGAGGCAACGCAATCTAGTTTGCATATCAATTCGAGTTCAATAGTTTCTCTTTGAAGTCTGCTTTTGGAGTTAATCAGATTAACTCCAAAAGCAGATTAACTCCAAAAGCAGACTTCAAAGAGAAACTATTGAACTCGAATTGATATGCAAACTAGATTGCGTTGCCTCCGGATTAAATCGAGATTTGGAATGGCTCGGCCATTATGTTAATTGAATCTATTTCCCTTAAGTTAACGATCCTCATTCACACCTGTGTGACCATCTTGTTTATCACTTCAAAAGCTTTTTCTTCCCCTGCCGTCATGTTTCCTCTCAACTAATTAGCCTCTTAAGATTGGTCTATACACCTGGACCTTATGTTTCTCTGACTGTATAAATGTCTGTCTGCAGTGTGTTTCATTCCATGCATCCAATGAAGTGGGTATTAACCCACGAAAGCTTATGCTGAAATAAATTTGTTAGTCTCTAAGGTGCTACAAGTTTTTCTTTCTTATTTTCGTTTTGCTGACACAGACTAACACGGCTACTACACTTAAACCTATACAGAACCTGTGTGTGTGTGAATGAATGTGAAACTGAATGAAATGTTATAACTATAACTGACTGCTTACTATGATTCTTCTTGTATTCACAATAAATGTGACATTTTGTCTTATCCCCTTTAAAAAGATCCTGCTGGTTTTTATTTTATTGGTATAACAACCTCAGGAATAAACACTTGATCCCTTGTTCTGCCCATGACTTGCCTGGCAGAATCGTCTCTAGTCCCCTCTTCCTCAGCGTTGTCTTGTACAGACAGTGCAGATCTTGTTTCTGACCCCACATTGAGTGATTCTGCTTGGCTCAATGCACCACACTGAACAGTCTCTTTAATATATAAAGAACAATACAAGGCATTAGTTACTTTCAGGTGCCTCTCTCTTTCTCTTTGGTGAGTAAACCCGCACCATGACTCGGAGTAAAGTGCTCTCCTCTTGGCCATATATCTTTCCACCATTTCCTTCACTGTGCAGTTCCCCAGGGACACCAAACCATTTGAAATAATATAGAAATAGCAGGCCAACAGATTCAACCAAGTCCAGTTTCAGTATGACATCCTATAACATTTTTAACAATGCTTCATGCTTATCTAGCTCCCACTTAGATTGTCCACTTCCTGTCCATATCAGCTCTTCCTTGCCCTTCCACCAATTTGCCTATGCTAAGGAGGTTAGTAAAGCACTTTCTTCATATTAGTTAGCCTGTGCCAGTGTCAGCATTATTTGCTGCATTCTCCACATCTAAATGAATTGAAAATGGATTTAATCTCTTGGCTGCCATTACACTGGAAGTGTCTTTGCCCAAAGATGAAAAGCAAACCAAACTCTAGTACAGTCCCACATCTCTTCTACCTGGTTCTGGGTATAGAAATAAAGGTGTTTATATTCGCATCGATTTTCTGGCTCAGTAGAATTCCCTAACATAGTGGAAATCAAATCTTACATCTTTCTGATCTGTTTATTTAAAATGTTTAAATGATTGGTCAAATTCTGCTCTGAGTTGCACGTGTGTAGCCCCATTGAGGTTAATAAGGATGTGCATGTTTTGGTGAACATTGACAATGCGCTTGTTCCTCCTGCACAATATATATAAACAAGGTTAAATCTGCGAGTGCAATTTTAACTGATTGATTGAAGACTGAAGTCAATGGGACTACTCACACAGTAAGGTACTGCTCAGTGTGAGTAAGGATGGCAGAATATGACCGTTAGTTCATTTACACAAATTTGCCATAGCAGGTTTAAGTACCAGGTAATTAGTTATCTATTAGTTTATTAGTAAAGGAACCATTAGTACTTTTAGCGCAATTGCCATGTATATTTATTTGATTACTTGCACCACAGTCTAAATTCTATATCCACCATTATTTTCAGTCCTTCTGGCTGATCTTTTGCAATCTACCTCCTATCATATCAACCTGTCATTTGATTATAGTCTTAGGCCCAGATCCTCAAAGGTGTCAAACTCCCATTAATTTCAATCTGAGGTAAGCATCTAAATCTGGACCTTCATTGTACTTCTCTTTGCTCATTTAAATCTACTTCACACAGTCTTGAGCACTGGCTTTGTTAAAATTAGTTGTAATAAGCCTAAACCATGAGTTTTGAAAGCTTTTATATTTTGAAACAGGCTATGCTCCCGACAAATGAAATGAAATTTTGGAGCAAGTGTCCATCTTTAAATTACAGGGATTATACTTGGACTTGTCATTAATGTACAGTCAGCAGAAATATTACATTGTAATCTTCAATATGCACTTGCCTTAGTGCTTTATATATTAATCTAAACATCTATTCCACAAAAGAAAAATAGTTTGACAATTCATGCCACCAACAATATGGGAGGTCATAATTTATATCATCAGCTTTTGTTTTCCAGAAACTATGAGTCACATCATGCTCACTTTACTCATTAGCAATTGCATTACTGCTTTTGAAACTACCTAAGAAAGTCCATTCAGGCTTGTTGGAGATAAGCCAGGTTTACACTTAAAAATTAGATTGACCTACCTAGTTATGTTGCTCAGGGATGTGAAAAATTTCATGCCCTGAGCACTGCAGTTAGGCCAATCTAACCCCCGCTGTAAACACGGCTAGGTTGACAAAAGAATTCTTCCAACACAGCACCTCAAGCTTTGCTTTGATAGGTAGCTTGTTGTTGTTTTTCACTGAACAAGGAAAAACAATTCATTGGATGAATCAAGAAGGTAAAAGGAAATAATATTTGAAGGTAAGAAAAAGAAGAACTAAGACAGATGTTACACAAGGGTCTGCAGAGGCCTGTTCTACCGGGCTCATTCCCAGTTCACCACATTCCCACTTCACTCTGCTCCATGGTCCAAATCTGAACTATGGGATTACATAAGCTTCCTCTTTTTTCCCCCCATTTTGAGCACTGATTACGCTTTACAATTTGCTTCACACTGAGTAAATATGTAAAAGGTGTGAACTTGGCCAAATACCAACACACAGGCCAATTTCTGCTTTTGGTTACACTGCTGTAGATCAAAGATAAATCTCTGTAAATCAATGGAGTTATTCTGGATTTATACCAGTATAAAAGAGCAAACTCTCCTCTCCAATGCAATGCTCAAAGACTTCAGTGACATGCACTAGGAGTACTGCAGCCCAGCAGACAGCGTGCTGGAGTGGGACTGAGGAGACCTAGGTGCTAGTCCAAGTTCTGCCGCTGGCCTAAGTGACCTTGGGCAAGTCACTTTCCTTTCTTCAGCCTCAATTTCCTAATCTGTAAAATGGAGATAATGATACTGACCTCTTTTGTAAAGCACTTTGAGGTCAATTTATGAAAAGTGTTATATGTCACTGATCGGTCCATCAGCCCTCACAGAGAGCGCGCCGATCACAACACATCAGAAGTGTTGTTCTAGCCAGTCCTCCAACTACCCGCTGGCCAGGCTGTCAGTAGCACCGGACACCCGATTGACATAGCGCACAGCAGCCTAGAACTCCTGAGCGATCCGCCAACCGCAGCCTCCCAAGCAGCTGGGATAACAGGTGCGCGCCACCACACCGGGAAGTGTTATATAAGAACTACATAGTATTTAATAAGTGAATTTGATCCTTAATCTGTTTATACAATTATTTAAAGTTTAAAAAACAGAATTGTCCATAATCAGATCTTAAACTACATCTAATTTGAACAATGTCTATTGCCAACAATGTGAACTATTTGACAGTTTTAATTTAAGTCTAGACATCTGGGTAAAACATTTTTAATGCTGTATCAGAGAGAAGTGAAGTGTCAGGAACTGAATATGATATAGCAATGCCTATTTATACAGTTTCCTTCTGTTCCAAGGAATTGTTTTGGTGTGGGTTGGTTTTACCCCTGAAGTATTTTATAGCTACATTAACAGTTTGGTTAATAAATTACAATTGTGTTCCACACAACCCATAAAAATCAGTTTAATTGCATGTTAATACCAATATTTAAAACCACAAAAGGTCAGAGATAAGGAATCAGAGACAATTGCCTTGGTCACTGTTCTCCTCCCAGCATATCTGCCTCCCTTGCTTTTATGTGTTATGATAGAGTATTTCATTACATGGTCACAAGACATTAGACAACAGAAATATTCTTGGACAAACTGTTTACAAGTATGGGGTACTGAGATGAAGGCAGAGAAATATGGTTATGTTCACTCTAGTAAGTTATCAGACCATACAGGTTTCCAGCAGTTGTACACCAAAATCATCATCCCAGCAGGATTGGAGTTTGATTCCCTGCATTTGGACACTGCTGTCAGGAGTTCTATGGGGAAAGACTGGAGCTCTTTGCCACAGGGAAGATAAAGCATACAATGAGATAGTGTTTCTTAACACGAAGCTTGGAGGAAAGGCAGGAAATAGAGAAAAATGGAAAATTAAGTGGTCTGATTTGAGAAAGATTCAGGGCACTAGGCCAGGTCCTTAGCTGATGTAAATCAGCATATTCGCATTGAAGTCAGTGGAGCTAAAACAATTTACATCTGCCGAGGATTTGACCCATTATCAGAGACCTTCCCTTCCCCTTCAGTTGTTGACCAAAGGGTCACCTGGGGCCTTATTTTCCACTGACTTGAGTAAGAAGGGTGCAACAGACAAGAGAGCAAGTAAGAGACTGATCTTTAGTGACTGATTCCAGTCACATCATATGGGTCAGGATTATATGGCGGGCCAATATCCATTGGCTCCACTGGCTACTGATCTACTTTGCTCAGGTGTAACAGACAATTCAAGGTGTGGGTAACATTACCAAATCAGATAGACAAGGCGGGTGGGGTAATATCTTTTATTGGACCAACAGAAGCTGGTCCAGTAAAAGATGTTACCTCACCCACCTTGTCTCTTATATCCTGGAATCAACACGGTTACAACACTGCAAATTCCAAATCAGATGGGCAATATTTTATGTATTCTATGCAAAGGAAAAAATGAGTTTTCTGGATCTTATTTTTAGAGCCAAGAAGCGCTGATGTGCTGCTGACAGAGATGTGGTTATTTCTCTTTCTACTGGTCTGAGTCTTTAGAAACTAGACAAGGGGAAATTGTCACATTCCTGTGCTTTTAGCAATGTGACAATTAACATAAATACATGTAAATAAAAAATAAAAATAACTTCCAGAAAACTCATTTTTTTGGAATTAGACTGAACTACCACAAAAACTCTAGGAAATTAAGTGAAGTTCTAGCAAACACACTACACAGCAATCAACCACAATTTAGAGAAAGCAGAATCTTCTTCCAGATCCATTCAATGCAACATCCATCATACACATAAATCAACTGTCCACTAAGCTTTACTTTGCCTTTACTAATGATGCAAGCATTAAATATGAAAAAGATAGCAACCTTCTCCATCCATAATAAAGAGTTTTATCATCAGTGACAATGAATCTCAGAATATTATTAAGAGAACTTCTGTCCCGAGGAGCTTATATTACTGGCACACACATTAACAGATTCAATGATGGTTTTTTGGGAGTTTTCCAGCAGCTGTAGAGCAAGTTGGAAAATGAGATTTCTTTTTCCATTATGAGTTTTTTTTGTTAGTAAAAGTTTCCCCTATCCAATTTTTTTTAACCAAAAAATTTCAAATTTGTTATTTTGTTTTAAAAAACCAACAACAACAAAAAGAAGAAGGGTAGGGGGGGGATTTCATTTAGACCATAAAATTTAGGTGTGTTTTTAAAAAAAAACTAAAATATTTTGTTTGGAGGTACCTTTATTTTTACTTTCTCTCAAATGGAAAAAGAGAGGGAAAGTGTGAGGAAGAGGAGAAAACTTAGTGTTTACTCCTTTTACTGTTTAATTAAAACAATAAAAAGATGTGATGAGCAGGTTTTCCTGCACTTTCCCAACACTTTGTAACTCTTTTCCCAACTGACAACAGTTGGAAAATAGTACTAATGGGTGGGGAAAAGTTCTATTTCAAATCAAAATATTTTGTTTTAATTTAGTTTTGAAAATTTAGTTTTTCCTAACATTTTTTTATTTTGAAAAAAAAATATGGAAGATGAAAAAGTTCATTTTCAACAAACCCTTATTTCCCGACAAAAAGTTTTCAACCAGCACTAAGCAGCTTGTTTCATATTCTGCAACAGCTCATGAACTCTCATTCCAACCTGTGGTTCTTGAGATATAGCCATTAAAGAGACAATTACAGAAAAATATCCTAATTTTATCTAGTTTTGCTGCAGGGAAATCATAATTATAAGCTCTCTGGTCTAGTTCCCTTTCTCTTAAAGCTTTTTCAAATGATTAAAAATAAATAAATAGTCACACTCAGAAGTAATCCAAGATTCAGCACTATGTAATAAAATTTCAAAATGACAATGTGTAGCATTAGCAGTTATGGAGATTACTGAAAAATAGGAGTCTAATTCCTTTATTAGGAAAGAAACAATATCAGGTTTCTTACTTCAACAGTAGCCCGAAGTGCTGGGAAACATACTTCTTAGGCCTTGGCTACACTCACGAGTTACAGCGCAATAAAACTGCCTGCAGCGCTGTAACTCACTAACTGGCTACACTCGCAAGGCACGTGCAGCGCTGCATCTCCTCAGATACAGCGCTGCATGTACTCCACCTCCCCAAGAGGAATAACGTTTGTTGCGCTGCTGCTGGTGCGCTGCGGCTACAGTGTGGCCACCCAATGCGCTGTTATTGGCCTCCAGAAGTATTCGGAAGTATCCCACAATGCCTGTTCTAGCCACTCTGGTCATCAATTAGAACTCTACTGCCCTGGCCTCAGGTGACCAACCGCCACTCCGACACTTTAAATTCCCTTGGAATTTTAAATATCCCCTTCCTGTTTGCTCAGCCAGGCGTGGAGTGCTCTCAGCGCATCTTTCCAGGTAACCATGCCTCCACGTGCGAGACGAGCCCCAGTATGGAGCAATGGTGAGATGCGGGACCTCATCGCTGTTTGGGGGGAGGAAGCTGTCCAGTCCCAGCTGCGATCCAGCTGGAGGAATTTCGATACTTTCGGCCAGATATCAAGGGCCATGATTGAAAGGGGCCATGACCGGGACGCAATGCAGTGCAGGATAAAAGTAAAGGAGCTGCGGAGTACGTACCGCAAAGCCCACGAGGCAAACAGCCGCTCGGGTGCTCCCCTCAAAACCTGCCGATTCTACAAAGAGCTGGATGCAATACTTGGGGGTGACCCCACTACTGTTCCGAGCACCACCGTGGACACGGGAGAGCGGGATGAGGAGAAGGAGGAGGGAGAGGAGGAGGAGGAGGAGGGGGTTGAAGAAAACAGAAGCGAGGGAGCTGTTGCTGGGGGGAGACACCCCTGACTCCCTGGGTGCATGCAGCCAGGAGCTCTTCTCGAGCCAGGAGGAAGGGAGCCAGTCGCAGCGGCCGGTACGCGCTGGAAGAGAAAGAGAAGAACAGGTTCACGGTAAGCAGCTTTTATTTTCGGGAAGGAGTTTTTTCGGTGTGGGGTCCTTGGGCGAGGAGGGTTTGGGCTGCATGCATGCCTAGATGCGGAAGAGCGCATTGATGTAGTCTAATCACATCAGAGAAATCGGCCACTGTAATCTCTTCGAAAGTCTCAGCCAGAACGTGGACAATGCGCTTGCGCAGGTTTACTGGGAGAGCCGCCGTGGTCCTTGTCCCATTCAGGGTAACGTGTCCGCGCCACTGTGCTGCGAGGGGCGGGGGGACCATTGCTACACACAGGCAAGCTGCATATGGGCCAGGGCGGAAGCCGCATTGCAGTAGAAGACCCTCCCTTGCTTCCCCGGACACCCTCAGCAGCGAGATATCTTCCAGGATGAACTCCTGTGGAAAATGTGGGGATAGTGTTCAGTGTAGGTTCCCCCTGCAGCTGTTGGCTCTCCCCAAGGCACAGAAACCCGTTGGACAGTACATCCGTGAAACAATCAGTCCCCCTTTACCCTGTGCTTACTCACCATTTTGGGGCTCCCGTGGGTTCTGTGCGCTCTGTTTGGGACGGGAAAATTGTGCTGTTTTGGAGACTGTGTGTGCCCTCCTTAGGTGTGGGGGAATCATTGCTCTGTCTGGCATAAAACAATGATGCCTCTGTTAAATGTTGCATTTTGCCTTCCAGATGCAACCTTGAGATCTCCGCCATCCTTCTTATCACCGGCTGAGAGACTCCAAAGGCTCAGGAAGAGGCCCAGAAGAACGAAAGAAGACATGCTGCAGGAAGTTATGAACCAGTCTCTTAAAGAGAATCAAAAGGCTCGGGAGTGGAGGGAGAGTGAAAGCAGGCTCCGCCAGGAAAACGCAGCGCAGTGGCAGCAAAGCATGCAGCTCCAGCACGAAAGCACAAAGGAACTGATTAGCATCTTGGCGCGCCAAGCGGACTCTATCCAGGCGCTCGTCGCCATGCAGGCGGAGCAGTACCGCACCCGCCCCCCCTGCAGCCAGTGTCCCAAAACACTTGTGCCCCCATGTCACCACCTGCCCACTTCACCCAACATCCAGGTTCTTAACGCCCACACCAGATGCCCCCAACACCTGTAGCTTCACCAGCCAGCCCTGGAAACTATGACCCTTACCCACTGCACTCAACTCCCATCCCGAATTATAGACATTCTGAAGTGCAGCACTCACTGCACAGCACTCCAGACAGGAAGCCCGAGTATGAAAGCAGGACATACCATACCCTGTGATTGAACCCTTCCCCACACCACCCACCACCCCCTTGCCCTTTCTGTCTCACAAGCAGTTGTGTTTCTTTTTAATACATGTATTTTCTCTGTAATAAATGGATTCTTTGGATGTGCAAACAGTCTTTATTATTGCATAAGGAAAAAAGATACCTTAGCCCAGGAAAGAAACAGGCAACGCAAGTGAGCTGAGCAAACACAAATCAGCTTAGCAAAGACAGATAACTGATAACATTGGAACCACTTCACTTCAGGGTCGTGCAGGGCAGCACACATTACTGGTGGTTTTCAGCCTCAAATTTCTCCCTCAAGGCATCCCTGATCCTTGCAGCCCCACGCTGGGCCCCTGTAATAGCCCTGCTCTCTGGCTGTGCAAATTCAGCCTCCAGGTGTTGAACCTCTGAGGTCCATGCCTGAGTGAACATTTCACCCTTCCCTTCACAAATATTATGGAGGGTACAGCACGCAGATATAACCGTGGGGATGCTGTGTTCGGCCAAGTCCAGCTTCCCATATAGAGATCGCCAGCGGCCCTTCAAACGGCCAAAAGCACACTCCACAGTCATTCTGCACCGGTTCAACCTGTAGTTGAACCGTTCCTTGCTGGCGTCAAGACTCCCTGTGTAGGGTTTCATGAGCCACGGCATTAAAGGGTACGCGGGGTCTCCAAGGATCACAGTGGGCATTTCAATTTCCCCTACCGTGATCTTCCGGTCTGGAAAAAAAGTCCCGGACTGCATCTTCCGGAACAGGGCAGTGTTCCGAAAGATGTGTGCGTCATGCACCTTTCCGGGCCAGCCTGCGTTGATGTCAATGAAATGCCCACGGTGATCCACAAGTGCCTGGAGAACCATGGAGAAATACCCCTTCCGATTAATGTACTCGGATGCTAGGTGAGGTGGTGCCAGAATAGGAATATGCGTCCCATCTATAACCCCTCCGCAGTTAGGGAAACCCATTTGTTCAAAGCCAGCCACAATGTCCTGCACGTTACCCGGAGTCACGGTTCTTCTGAGCAGGATGCGATTAATAGCCTTGCAAACTTGCATCAGCACGACTCCAACGGTCGACTTTCCCACTCCAAACTGGTTCGCTACTGATCGATAGCAGTCCGGAGTTGTGAGCTTCCAGATTGCAATAGCCACCCGCTTCTCCACCGTCAGGGCAGCTCTCAATCTCGTGTCCTTGCGCCGCAGGGCGGGGGCGAGCTCCTCACACAGTCCCATGAAAGTAGCTTTTCTCATCCGAAAGTTCTGCACCCACTGCTCGTCATTCCAGACTTGCATGACAATGTGATCTCACCACTCTGTGCTGGTTTCCCGAGCCCCAAAGCGGCGTTCCACGGTGCATAGCATGTCCGTGAATGCCACAAGCAAGTTCGTTTCTTACGCGTTTTGTGAGACAATTTCATCGTCATCGTCGGACTCCTCGCTGTCACTGTGGATCTTAAGGAAGAGCTCGACTGCCAAACGTGACGTGCTGGCGAGACGCGTCAGTATTTTGCTCACCAGGTCGGAATCCATTTTCCCGCTGACCGAAACGGAGCACAGATCGCGCTACAAAGAAACCGTTGAAAGATGGCGCAAATTGTGGCTGGAAACACAGGGATTGCTGAGATGCGAAGCGATGCATCACGGGGCATTGGAACAGGACCCAGAATGCACCATACCCCACGCCCCCTTCCCACAACCCACGGTGCCAGAATTGGAAGAAGTGTTCTGTGGGATACCTGACCATAATGCACCTCTCCCAAAACCGCTGCAAGTGCCGCAAATGTAGCCACATTAGTGCTCATTACTGCGCTGGCAGCTGCCAATGTGGACAGGCTGCAGCGCTTTCCCTAGTCAGCTGTACGAAGACGGGTTTAACTCACAGCGCTGTACATCTGCAAGTGTAGCCAAGGCCTTAGTGTCAATGCTAATAGCCATTGAGGATGCCAACACAGCTCTTTAGTTTTAAGTGGAGAAGCTGTTCTTCACTTCCTCTTCTCAAACTCTTGTGTATTGATGCTCCCTAGAGGTGGCACTTTCTGTGAAGTGTTTTGGGATCTTTCTGGATGAAAGTGCTATATCAATGTCTGCACACTTTTGAATGCAAGGTATATTATGTGTTTCAACTACTATCATTTAGGTCCAAGGCACTGATACAAGAAACAAGCTTGTTTGTGTTAGTTTATTTGCAATTTGAAAGGTCAGTTTCAAAAAAATCTGAGCCAGATTCACCACTATGGTCTGGTGATGCAAAGTTGTAAGCTTAGTTTAACTGGCCAGCTGACCTGGGTAGTCAACTGTTTGGCATCACCAGAAAGACAGAGGGCAACCAATGTGTAATGGTTTAGTTGAGGGTGAGTCCCTCCATCGGGGTATGCCAGGTACAGTTCTGCTGCCCTCGATTCACACAACAAGGATAACTATGTTTTATTACTCCTGGCCCAATAACAAGGAGACTGGGAATCCACCACCAGCCAAAAGTGATCATTTGGGCAAGCAATCCCATCATGCTGAGCAACTAGGCACAGTGGGTGTGTCCATGCAAACGAGATCAGCTCCTGCAGTCCTTTTTCACAGCTCATCACTAAGGGCTTGTCTTCACTACCCACCGGATCGGCGGGTAGCAATCGATCTATCGGGGATCGATTTTTCGCGTCTCGTTTAGACGCGATTAATCGATCCCCAAAAGCGCTCCCCGTCGGCTCCGGAAATCCACCTCATCGAAAGGCGGAAGTGGAGTCGACGTGGGAGCGGCAGCGATCGACTCACCGCCATCCTCACGGCCAGGTAAGTCGATTACGATATGCCGACTTCAGCTACGTTATTCACGTAGCTGAAGCTGCGTATCGTAGATCGACACCCCCCCCCGCCAGTGTAGCCCTGGGCTAAATGTCAGGGGAGAGTTCAGCCAGAGTCTGCTTACATAACATTTGTATGAATCTTAAAATAAATTAGAAATGTCAGTTTACAGATCCTTCTATTTTATAGAAATTCATGGACGAGCATGAAAAAAGCATGTGTCATGATGAGACCTACAGCACACACTGGCAGGGGAGAGATTGTACTTGGGATGTTCTAAACATTAATGTGACCCTTTCTGAAACTTAGGAAGATTTTTTACATTTTTGCAGATATCTTTAGAAACACAAATAATATGGACTCAGTGATCACAGGCCCTGGTTCTCATGGGTGACTTTAATCACCCCGACATCTGCTGGGAGAGCAATACAGCGGTCCACAGACAATCCAGGAAGTTTCTGGAAAGTGTAGGGGACAATTTCCTGGTGCAAGTGCTGGAGGAACCAACTAGGGGAAAAGCTCTTCTTGACCTGCTGCTCACAAACAGGGAAGAAATAGTAGAGGAAGCAATAGTGGATGGGAACCTGGGAGGCAGTGACCATGAGCTGGTCGAGTTCAGGATCCTGACACAAGGAAGAAAGGAGAACAGTAGAATACAGAGCCTGGACTTCAGAAAAGCAGACTTTGACTCCCTCAGGGAACTGATGGGCAAGGTCCCCTGGGAGAATAACATGAGGGGGAAAGGAGTCGAGGAAAACTGGCTGTATTTTAAAGAAACCTTATTGAGGTTGCAGGAACAAACCATCCCGATGTGTAGAAAGAAAAGTAAATATGGCAGGCGACCAGCTTGGCTTAACAGTGAAATCCTTGCTCGTCTTAAACACAAAAAAGCAGCTTACAAGAAGTGGAAGATTGGACAAATGACCAGGGAGGAGTATAAAAATATTGTTCAGGCATGCAGGAGTGAAATTAGGAAGGCCAAATCACACTTGGAGTTGCAGCTAGCTGGAGATGTTAGGAGTAACAAGAAGGGTTTCTTCAGGTATGTTAGCAACAAGAAGAAAGTCAAGGAACGTGTGGGCCCCTTGCTGAATGAGGGAGGGAACCTTGTGACAGAGGATGTGGAGAAAGCTAGTGTACTCAATGCTTTTTTTGCTTCTGTCTTCACAGACAAGGGCAGCTCCCAGACGGCTGCACTCCGCAGCACGGTATGGGGAGGAGGTGACCAGCCCTCTGTGGAGAAAGAAGTAGTTCGGGACTATTTAGAAAAGCTGGACGAACACAAGTCCATGGGGCCGGATGCACTGCATCCGAGGGTGCTAAAGGAGTTGGCCGATGTGATTGCAGAGCCATTGGCCATTATCTTTGACAAATCATGGCAATCGGGGGAGGTCCCGGATGACTGGAAAAAAGCTAATGTAGTGCCCATCTTTAAAAAAGGGAAGAAGGAAGATCCGGGGAACTACAGGCCAGTCAGTCTCACCTCAATCCCTGGAAAAATCATGGAACAGGTCCTCAAGGAATCAATTTTGAACCACTTAAAGGAGGGGAAAGTGATCAGGAACAGTCAGCATGGATTCACCAAGGGCAAGTCATGCCTGACTAACCTAATTGCCTTCTATGATGAGATAACTGGCTCTGTGGATGAGGGGAAAGCAGTGGATGTGCTATTTCTTGACTTTAGCAAAGCTTTTGATACAGTCTCACACAGCGTTCTTGCCAGCAAGTTAAAGAAGTATGGGCTGGATGAATGGACGGTACGGTGGATAGAAAACTGGCTGGATGGTCGTGCTCAACGGGTAGTGATCAATGGCTCCATGTCTAGTTGGCAGCCGGTATCAAGTGGAGTGCCCCAAGGGTCGGTGCTGGGGCCGGTTTTGTTCAATATCTTCATCAACGACCTGGAGGATGGTGTGGACTGCACCCTTAGCAAGTTTGCAGATGACACTAAACTGGGAGGAGTGGTTGATACGCTGGAGGGTAGGGATAGGATACAGAGGGACCTAGACAAATTAGAGGATTGGGCCAAAAGAAATCTGATGAGGTTCAACAAGGACAAGTGCAGAGTCCTGCACTTAGGACGGAAGAATCCCATGCACTGCTACAGACTAGGGACCGAATGGCTGGGCAGCAGTTCTGCAGAAAAGGACCTAGGGGTTACAGTGGACGAAAAGCTGAATATGAGTCAACAGTGTGCCCTTGTTGCCAAGAAGGCTAACGGCATTTTGGGCTGTATAAGTAGGGGCATTTCCAGCAGATCGAGGGACGTGATTATTCCCCTCTATTCGGCACTGGTGAGGCCTCATTTGGAGTACTGTGTCCAGTTTTGGGCCCCACACTACAAAAAGGATGTGGATAAATTGGAAAGAGTCCAACGGAGGGCAACAAAAATGATTAGGGGGCTGGAGCACATGACTTATGAGGAGAGGCTGAGGGAACTGAGATTGTTTAGCCTGCAGAAGAGAAGAGTGAGGGGGGATTTGATAGCTGCTTTCAACTACCTAAAAGGGGGTTCCAAAGAGGATGGATCTAGACTGTTCTCAGTGGTAGAAGATGACAGAACAAGGAGTAATGGTCTCAAGTTGCAGAGGGGGAGGTTTAGGTTGGATATTAGGAAAAACTTTTTCACTAGTAGGGTGGTGAAGCACTGGAATGGGTTACCTAGGGAGGTGGTGGAATCTCCTTCCTTAGAGGTTTTTAAGGTCAGGCTTGACAAAGCCCTGGCTGGGATGATCTAGTTGGGGTTGGTCCTGCTTTGAGCAGGGGGTTGGACTAGATGACCTCCTGAGGTCCCTTCCAACCCTGAGATTCTATGATTCTATGATTCTATGATTCTATGATCATTTGCATAAGTTTTTATACCAGTGTTACTCCCGGCTCCAGTGATGTAAGTCAGTGCAGTAAGTTGGTATAAAACCAGTGTCAACTATGTCTAGAGAGCTTGGGCAGAAGTTACTTAGAAACCCGTTATGATGTGTTGGTGACTGTGGGACTGGAGGGATGAACATTTTCCAGTATGTTCAAGGCATCAGAATTCTTACACCTAACATTTAAAGAAGCTAGTTTCAGACTCATAGACTTTAAGGTCAGAAGGGACCATTATGATCATCTAGTCTGACCTCCTGCACAACTCACGTTTGTTTGGCTAAATACTACTGCGTTTTTGGCCATTTTCAACTAATAAAGGTCAAAATGGTTTCAAATTACTCTTAAAAATACTGTTTTAAAAATGTAGAGATGGGTCATTAACTTTGATGTTTAGTGTCAGCCTGAAAATAAATGTTAGCGGCCAAGTTCATTATACATGCACAAGATGCTGACAGCCTGTTGAGAGGAGCTCTGCTGAGCACTGCTCTCCTAACAGAGAGCCTCTTAGCATGAATGTACACATTGAGTTTTGGATTCATTTGATTCCACTTGGACTGAGACAGGAAATGAGCTCAGTCCCATTGTTCAGCCTTCCACACTAAGGATCTGATTTACAGACTACTGAAGTGAATGGGAGTCCTTCCATTGATTTCAATGGGCTTTGAGTCAGGCCCAAAAGTGGGCCACCTACCCAGCCAGAATAGATAAGTCCAGAGATGGACATTTTCATTTCCAGGTTAAGTCAGCCTGAAAATATAATTTAGAGGGAAACTGCCCCTCCCATACCTCTGTGGAAAAAATAAAGGGTATTCTTATGCCGAGCTCCTTGGAGCAGTGTCTGAAGCAAATTTCTGTTGATAGGCCAGGTTGGCAGAAGTCAACTTTTATTTATTTATTTTATAATTTTGACAAATGTTTATTTTTAAGCATTTTTCACAGTTGCTGAAAATAATGGAGGGAGATCAGATAATAATCATGTAATGACCGAAGACATTGAGATTACAAAGTTAAAGCTTTATAACCATTCAAACCCAGATTGTCAACATTGCATGTAAAAATATACAAAGTAAATATTTTAAAATCAAACTCTAATAAGGTCTCCAGCAACATTTTTCTGACTTTGGCTTATCTGTACATTTTGATAATTGTCAATGGGGATATTTTTTCCTTTGTTTGGGCATGTACAAAGAAATTGACATTTACCGATATAAATCTAATTCTTCCAAGCCTATTGATAGGATATGGTCAAGGCAAACACTTTAACCTAGAGGAAGGTCTATTTTAAATCAAAGCTTGGGATTGGTTCCTGTTTCCAGATACTGATAAACACATTTAGTGGAAAATGGCACATTTTTTCCTGTCCCTTTTCTGACTTCTAGTGACCCTCAGAAGCATGGGGAAGGTGCTCTGATGTTGGAAGGCAAATTATCAAAATAAAATCCTTTAAAAATATATTTCACAGGCTTAAAGAACAAATGGGGACACCAGGATAGATCACATTAACTTATAAAATGCACTAGATGATTTTTTCTGACAACTGAGCATGTTAGGAGGGCTTATTTTGATTTGTATATTTCAAAATACATCCATCCTGCATTCCAGGCCCATGTACCAGATTTAAATAATAAAACATACAAATTAGGGGAAACATTACGTTAAGCATGGTCTCGCATCCAGGGGCCATCATGTTTAACACAGTCAGCCGCTGGTAGGTAAATTTTATTGGAATCACAGTTTACCCAGGATTAGCTGATAAGATGTCAAACCCAACTTGTCCCTATCTGCACTAGCTGCCAGGTCACAGTTAGCATCATGTTAGTGCAGGGGTAGGCAAACTTTTTGGCCCTAGAGACACATCGGGTACAGAAATTGTATGGAGGGCCAGGTAGGGAAGGCTGGGGGAGGCTATGCCTCCCCAAACAGTGAGGCGTGGCCTGCCCCTGCCCCCTATCCAGCCCCCTGGAACTTCCACCCCCATCCAATCCCCCTGCTCCCCACCCCTGATTGCCCCCTGAGACTCCCGCATCCTATCCAAATACCCCTGCTCTCTGCCCCCTCACCATCCCCCTGGGATGCCCACCCCCTGACCACCCCTGGGACCCCTGCCCCTATCTAATCTCCCCTGCTCCCGACCCCCTGACCCTCCCCCATCTAACCATCCCTGCTCTCCCCACCCCATATTACCTGTGGGGTGGGGGAAAGCGGAGCTCAGTTCTTTCCCTGTGTGTTTCCCTTGCTCATTTGGCTGCTCTCCCTGCCAGTCGGGCAGGGCTCGCTTCCTGTCTGGGCTTGGCTGCTGGGGACAGGGGCCAAGCATGCTGGGGGTGGAGGAGAGCCATGGCTTACTCTGCTTCTGTCACTGGCAGCAGGGCCCAGGCACCTTGACCACCCGTTGCAACTCCCCCTGCTCCCCACCCCCTGACCGCACCGTCCTGGAGCACCAGGTCTGGTGACACTATAGCCATGCCGCCCCGCCGGAGCTGCAGCCACACTGGGGAGTTGGGCTGGCTCCTCCACAAGCCTGTCCTGACCCCGCTCTCTGGCAGGAGCTCGGGGGCCAGAGGGAAGGGTCCTGTGGGTCAGATGTGGCCCGCGGGCTGTAGTTTGCCCCCCTCTGTGTTAGTGGAAACATCTCCTCAAGCTCATATGGTAACACAACCTAATTTTCTACCGAAGACAAACCCAATGGGGCATAAATTGTCTTTTCAGCAAACTACTTTGTTCTGACTGTTCCCTGTCTATTTCACTGTGTATGCTGATAACCAGCCAGCAGGTACAAATATCATAAGGCTTAATTAACACAACACAATGACATACTGCAACCTGCTTGAGTGGTCCCTGCTTTCCTGGGCACAGCCCTGATGGGAAGGCTTTCCCAACAATATAAACTCACCCTTCCCGACTGTACCCAAGCACCAGAATTAATCATTTATGGCTGTAAGCAAACGACTTACCTCTACAATAACCATCACATACCTGCACCTCATTTTCCCCACTTTCAGTCTTCCACAGGCTTTTAGGTCTCTGGTCAAAAGTCCAAAGTATCCACCCCTTCTAGAGTTAAGTAGACCATCGTCAACACCATCAAACAGCCTCCCAACCATCAGTAGTTCTTCACTCCTGTTGTCACAGGGTGCAGCCTCCTCAGGTTGCAGCTCCTCTGTGTGCCTTCTCCAGGCTACAATAGTCTATTTAGCCCCCTCCACACTGAATAGTATCCAGGACCATAGCTCCTTTCCCTAGCTCAGCAGCTCATTTGCCCTGTTTGTTCAGAGGTAGATAAAAGGAACTTCCTCTCACCCTCACCAGAGGTCATGTCCCGGGTCACTAAGCAGGGCCAGCTCCAGGCACCAGCTTTCCAAGCTGGTGCTTGAGGCGGCATTGAGAATGGGGCGGCAGTTAGAGTCCCGCGGTGGCAATTCGGCGGCAGGTCCGTCGCTCTTCCCGCCGCCGCGGGACTCGGATTGCCGCCCCATTCTTGCCCGCCGCGGCAGCAATTCAGCGGCAGGCGAGCGGACCTACCGCCAAATTGCCGCCGTGGTGGACGAGAATGGGGCGGCAGTCCGAGTCCCGCAGCGGCAATTCGGCGGCGGAAAGATCGGCGGACCTGCCGCCAAATTGCCGCCGCGGCAGCGACTGCTTGGGGTGGCAAAATTGTTAGAGCCGTCCCTGTCGCTAAGTGAATGCAAGTGTCAGCTCATGCCTGAACACACACTGCATTCTCCTTCCAGGGCCTTTGTCTTTTCTCATCATCCATTCCAGGAGCCTTTCTACATCCTATCTTTTAAACCCCCAGGGCCCTCCAGGCTCCATTCCTGAAGCCCTCCTGCCTAGGCACTGCAAAGCAACCAACCCTAAATTTTACCTCCAACCAAACCACTTTTAAACTGAGCTCCATGCTTGCTTTACACAGAATGGCAGAAGTTACTGAATTCCCTCTATGACTACATTTCCCAGGACTCCTCCGCCTCAAAGAGCTAAATCCCCACTAACAGAGGGATTGGTGGTGCCCATTGTTACAGGGCCCAGATGCTCTGGTACAGTCAGTGACAATGATTATGATAATAGATGATAAAAATAGGAGCCCAACAAATTCAGTAAATACACGTGTTAGATTTATGTAGTATTCTTGTACAATACTTAAACCACAACACAACACCATGAGGATGGATTGTGTCCCAGGCCCAAGTCATGCAGCTAATGCACTAGGGCCTGATCCAATTCTTATTGAATTCTATGGAAGTTCTTCCACTGACTAGGATGCCAGAAGTTAATGGAATCATAAATCGTTACACAATCCCCCCTCCCACCCAGACATGTAACTAGCCTCACGTTTTAAGTGTTACATATCAGCCAGATGCTATAGAAGTGATCAATGAACAGTGTACATATCATCCTGGTACTTTAGGATAAATCAGACCACTATTTTTCCTTTTACTTAGTCTCCTTCACTAGCTCAGAATATTTCCTTAATTGCAAAAAAGAATCTCTGTTATATTATTTGGCTTTGTCTGGTTCTAATTATGCTTGACTATTAACAGGGGTCTTTCTTCCAAAGGTATATAACTGGCAACAGGAGGGACTTTTCCTCTTTGGAAAAACATGCACCAGAATTAATCTGTTTACTGCATTGTGATTTAACTTTCCCCTGTGTGCCATGGGATTGTTGTGTTCCTAACTGTTTGCAAAGAAGGAAACAGAGTATAAAACCACTGCTCAGATACAATTCTCTTGAGCTAAACAAGGATGCAAACTGAAAAGAAACTTCTGCAATTTTCATTTAGAGAGTGAAAGATGATCAGTTAACAAAAGAGAATGAGAGCACACACCAAAGTGCTTTGGCCTGGGTACAATTTTACTACAACCTATATGACAGACATTTCCTTGTCATCTTTTTCCAAGAAGTATCAGTCTTTTTATAAGAATTCCAGCACTTGTCTGTTTATAAATCTTTGTGCATCAAGTGAGTGCAGCACAGGTTCTCCTCTGCAATGCAGGTATGTAAAATTCTGCAAGAGTATTTCCAATACCTACTGACTGCTCTAGGGAATGAGGCAGTGGTGTAGCCAGGTTTAGAGCACAGGGGGAGCGGAGCTAAAAAAAGGCACCAGGAGCAAAAAGCGTTGGAAGCAAAAAAAGGCGCCGGGAGCAAAAAAAAATGCTCTGCTCTGGTTGCAGCGTAGGAGCAAAAGGCGTCGGGAGCAAAAAAAGGCGCCGCTTCTGCTCAGTGGGGGAGCGGCTGCTCCCCCTGCTTCCCTCCCCCTCCCCCCCCGGCTACGCTACTGGAATGAGGGTCTTAATAAAAGACCTGGCTCTCATCTCTGGCAAGTAGCTCCACTGAAGTCCATGTTGTTACCAAGTGTAAAACTTGTGTAAGTGAAAGCAGGAGCAGGCCCAAGGCATTTCTTCTTTAGGCCCCAACCCTGCCTTGAGCTCTGCCCCAACATGCTTGTGTGGTTCTCGGTGCAGGAGTCGGCCTCTTACAGTAAGCTCTTTGAGGCAGGGATCTCCCTTCCTGTTTTACAGGAAGCATCTGGCATACTTGTGTGTGATACAAGTTAACTGTTAAGAAAACACCAGCAACAATAGTGTACAACACAGAGAGATACAAATGGCATTTTCTATTCTAGAGTAGAGACTGGCAACAAAGCATTCACTATTACAATATTATCCCCTCAAAGTAAAGGACCCAAACCAAAAGTTTTCAGATTTGCTCTACATACATGTATAATGAGGCTGCAGAAGTTTTTATAAAAGCACTGGGTAAAAATACCAGAAAATGCAATCCACCTCAGATTTATGCCATGTGGATAAAACTAGTACTGTCCCAAAACAAAACAAAGGATTACATTCATCCTCTCTGGGCCTAATCCACAGCCCACTGAAGTCAATGGAAAGATGGTCATTGACCACAGTGAGCTTTGGATCAGGCCTTATATTTCCAAAGAGATTTACATTAATGGTATTGACTGTTCTTCCTACACTGTGCAAAATGGGGTTCGCACTGCAGCTTACTGCATTCCAGCATGGGCATAGCTGTCAGCAAGATTTAAAATGCATTGCTCAGTGAGCATGAAAAAGTAAAAAGGATTAAAAGATTTTGCTAGAATCTCCAGCACCAATGATTGTTGAGGCATAAGAACAACACGCTCTAGCCAGTGCTTGCTACACAAAACATACTGCACTTTCTTTGAGATGGAAAGGCTTTGTGAAGCATGTCAGTGGAGATGGAGGTCAGTTTGAGTGGCAAAAATCTTTGAGATGGAATCACAGGATCTTTTGCATTGTGAGTGGATTCAGACCTAGAATACAAAGACAAAGTGACTGTTTTAGGGCTTGTCTCCTCTTACCGGGGGATCGACATGCAGCAATTGATCCACCAGGAGTCGATTTAGCAGGTCTAGTGAAGACCCACTAAATCAACCACTGATCGCTCTCCAGTCGACTCCACCAGAACGAAAAGCATAAGGTAAGTCGATGGGAGAGTTTCTCCTGTCGAGTCAGCGCAATGTAAACACTGCAATAAGTCGACCTAAGCTGGAGTTGTGTAACTTAGGTTGACTTAGCCCCATAGTGTAGACCTGCCCTCAGTCGACAGGAAAGTGATCGTCTAAGACCCACTAAATTGATCCCCAGTGGCTCGATCACCACGCGTCGATCCCACGGTAAGTGGAGACAAGCCCTAACAGCAGACACAGTTCTTTGTGTATGTGAGTGGTTTCCCTGTGTGTAGAAAGCGGCAGTGAAAACCTTATAAAAATCATGCTTTTTTCTCATTCTGCTGAACAGTAGAGTGCAGCACATTCTTCTATCTGCACTTTGCCAATTGTACTTGTGGAAGGCTCTTTCCAATTAGCACCAGAGTGTTTGGGTCGTATGTTGTATCATACCAATCTCACATCACCAGATCAAATGACTGTAGTATACTGATGAGTCCTGCAGAGTTAAATGTGTTTATGGCTGGACACCTGGCCATGGTAATGCCTACTCCATTTCTAAAACCATTAATTCTGATCATATCGATATGAACATTTGGATACTAGGTGGGAGGGTTGGTATGTTTACTGGTCTGTGAATATCCAGAGCGCATGTCAAGCTCACAGTTATTGCACAGCAGTGCTGGTGTTGGAATGTTGGGGGGAAAAAACAGAAAGTTTTGTGAGTTCTGTATCTTTTTTCCAGTGAGTTCTTAATAGAAACAGGTTCTTCTACTCCCTCCTTTGCATATTGTAATAATTCCATCAAAGCAAGAAAAGGATTTGAGCTGGATTTTTCTACATTGGAGTGCAATGTAGATAGGCTGAGATTTTGAGCCTTATTTCTTAGGGGATCTGTTAAAAGGTATATTTTAAGAAAGAGTACTATGGTTTGCTAGAAGCTGGGAATGGGAGACAGGAAATGGATCACTTGATGATTACCTGTTCTGTTCATTCCCTCTGAAGCACCTGGCATTGACCACTGTTGAAAGACAGGATACTGGGCTAGATGGACCATTGGTCTGACTCAGTGTGGCCATTCTTATGGTTTAATGGACTGAGCACAACCCTGACAACCGAGAACTTTCTAATCTAAGTTGTGAAATGGATTTTTTTCTGTGGCCACGGGGAAGTCATTTAATGTCTCTGTGCCTGTTTCCTCATCTGTAAATGATTGTTGATTATAGTGCTGGAGGAATGCTAGGCACACCACAATTACTATGTATTATTTTCTTCGTTCACAGGGTTTGAGAAGGCTCAGATCACATTTGCCAAGTGGTATACGAGTGCTAAGTTTTATTATTGTATATACAAGCATGAGGTCAAATCCTGATGTCCGGACTCAGTTTTTACCAAGGCCTTTTAGTGCTGTGTAAGAACTGTACAAAGCAAGTATAAAAAAAAAAGAAGAAAAAAAAGAATGGCATTGTGCCTATTCAGCACACAGAGAAGAAGAAAAATCCCAAACATGCCTGGCATATGGTTCATTCTGGGTCCAGATTCAGCCCCTGAAAGTTAAACAGTGAACTCCACATTTCAAACCAGACAAGGGTCTGGAGATGTAATGCATTTGCTCCCTGCCCAGTATTACATGAAGGCAGATGTTGGTGTTTAATATGTAAAAGGTCATTTAATACACACTTCTGCCTCTGGGAAGTATTGGAGAGACACTTAATGAGAAAGAAGTACATGCAGAGCTATGAGATCATTGCACAGGGGAGTATCATTGGTCAGCATTAAATTAGGGTCTCCATCTTTCCGAAGCAGCATGTGCATTGCCATCAGCCTGAAAGTGAAATTCAATCCAGAATGCAGTTTTCTCATACTAAATCACCATTGGTGTGTATCATACTACATAGATTACTTATGACTTTAGTCTATTTCTGAGTCGAGGGCAATAATTGGATGCAAAGCCCATTGTGACAGATATGGCAATTTCCTGAAATATCCTGGACAAACCTTGTTGAATTACATTTAAGTATTTTAGAAGTTCACTGTATTAAAATGCAAATGTTGATGTATTATTGTAGGATTGCATGTAACATCTCTAGGGGGAATACATGCCTAATGTAAACCCTGGGAAGTGTTAAGAGCTTCATAAGACTATTTGAAACAGTGTCCTCAGCCTTTTAAAACTTCATCCTGAGAAGAGGAGCTGTCTGCTGATCACCTGTTACATGAGGACAAGATCAGAGGCCCAAATTGTATAAAGGAGGGACCAATGTTCCCTCTAATTTTTGACAGGCCGTTTGCGCAAAGAAATTTCTTCTGTGCAAATTTTTGACAGGCCATGTGCGCAAAAAATGTCTTCTATACAAATTGTTGTGCTTCTGTGCAAATTTTTGTGCGCAGTGTTTCACCGTGTGCGCAGGGTTTAGAATCTGTGTGCGCGCACACGCGCACAGCTTAGAGGGAACAGTGGGAGGGACCCTCAAATTCATGAGGGGACTCTCAGATGCATAGGGGTGCTGGTTCTGAGATAACAGTGATCATGAACTTGGACCACAGGAAAACCCCTCGGTGGGGTTTGAAGGTCTGATCACTGACCAGAGCCCTTGTTGGAGTTGGGATGATTTCTAGTAATGCTGTTAGCACACGTGTAGGTTCTTGACTGTTTTAATATGTTTTCTGTGGAATGGTTTCACTGTAACAATTTATGTGCTTGCTTAGAAAGAGCTGTGTGCTAACTTGTAACTGTGGGCAATTACACTGTTCATCAGCCTTCAACGAGTAAGCAAAGCACAGACACCTGCTGTTTAGGCAGTCTGTCTTGATGGAGATATCACACTGTAGGCAGGGAATCATGCTGCCTGGAGAAACCCCATTCAGGAGGGAGAGATATGGGTCTCTACCCAAGAGAGATGACAGCGGAGGAGCTGAGTGCCTAGGGCGGGTGCCCTGGCTGAATACAGAGAGAAAATACAGGTGCAGTTGCCCTGAACTGTGACAGCTGGTTTAAAAGAGAAGTTAGAATTTTTCAGCTGGAACCCCAATGGAATCCATCTTGCTCACTTTGCTTTTTTTTTAGTATTTTACCTATCTCACAATCTTCAAATATTACAACAGTCCCCACCACATGTCACTGCCTCCAGAGTATTTCAAGCAGGGTATGTGACAATGGATATTGTCATACAGTGTTATTTATAGGTTGCTGCAGTTGTAGTTCTGGGGCCTTAAAGCCTTTTTAAAAGACAAGACCCACCCCTCAGAAATTCACAATCAAAGAGCCTGACCCTCCGAGGTGCTGATCACCAGCTTCAATGTGAATTGAATCCCCCTCGCAGCATCCAGTTCTCATGGCATGATTGTGCTCCCATTGGAGTCGGTGCCAAAACTTCCACTCTTTCAGTGAGGGAGGAGAGGAAGGGATTGTGGGATCACATTGGTACAGGGCATTGTTCCCAAGCTCTTCGCTTGGGAGAGGGCTGCAGAAGATAAATTACCACTGGGCGTTGTGGCTCTTATCAGGAGTCAAAAAGACAAAGAGCTTAAGGCCAGACCACCTAGTCTGACCTTCTGTGTATCACAGACTACCAACACCACCCAGCACCCACACACTAAACCCAATATCCAGGCTTAGACCAAAGTATTACAGCCCTCAGGAGAATAAACTGTAAACTATGAGTTTATTGCGGGCCATTAAGCAGAGAACAAGAGGGAATGTGGTGCTCTCTTGCTTCATCCCCTTTCACTCTTCCCTTCCTTCATATAAAATGATGGAGAAAAAGGAGAATAACTTGGAGAGGAAATAAAAAAGGAGGAATCTAGATAGAGAGAAGAGAGAGTGGATTTGTTGGGAAAGTGTGGGAAGTAAATATGAGGGGAATGTGGGTTAGAGAGAAGGGGAAGAGACTGAGGGACAGGAAGGAGAAAGAAAAATAAAAAGACATTCTTAGGGATGAGAAAGTCATAGTATCAACCACTTCATTCCTTCAGGAATAAAAACTCCATAAGGGAGAGAGTTCCCATGTTCAGTTATAAATATCATAAGACACAAAGCTTAGCAAAACTCTAGTAGATTTAGGGTTTCCATTTTATACCGGTATAAATTTAAAATTTGCTTGCTGCATTGTGCTAAAGATATTCCAGATCCTCAGTTAATTGAGCTATCTATGCTAATTTACAACAGCTCAGGATCTGGCCCTCATTAATTATTCCAGGTTGGAGTTCTCAAAAATTTGACATCTGACAATAGGACATACAAGAAATGAAGTGAAGCACCACTAGTATCTTTCACAGGATTTGCTGAGGTTTATACATTTCATAGGGCTGGACTTGGTGCATTGACTTGGATCCTGCTAGAGAACTTCCACTGCATTGCTTTTTCCACTTCCTGCTATTTGGGCTGGCATGCCTGTGAAATTAAGACATTCTCCTTTAGTGCAATATACAGTATAAGGCTGCATTGGGTTTTTAATAGACCCCATGGAATTGAAAGCAAAGTAAGAACAGAATATTTACAAAGGATTGATCTAAAAGGAAAATAAGGACAGCCTGAGAATCACAGACCAGTCAGCTTGACTTTGGTACCTTTGGCACAAATATGGAACAATAGATAATGCAGCAAATAAACAACCAATTTGTAAGCACCTAGAAGATATTAAGATAAGTAACAGTCAACATGGATGTGTCAACATGGATTATGTCAAACCAACCTAATATCCTTCTTTGACCGGGTAACAAACCTTGTGGAGGATGGGAGAAAAAAGTTGATGTGATAGATCTCGACTTTACTAAAGTTTTTGATACAGTCTAACAGGATCTTATCATAAGCAAACTAGGGAAATATAGCCTATCTGAGCCTACTATGAGGTGGGTGCACAACTGCTTGGAAAACCATACCCAGAGATAGTTATCACTGGTTCAAACTGGGAGGGCATATTGAGTTGGGTCCTGCAGGAATCTGTCATGGATATGGTTCTATTCAATATCTTCACAAATTATTTGGATAATGGCATGGAGACAGGGCCGGCCCTACCCATACGCAAAGTACACATCTGCATAGGGCATCAGGAAATTTGGAGCACCAAATTTCCTGGTGCCCTGCTCAGCTGCGTGCTGCTCCAGCCGCTGTCCCGTCTCTTTCCATGGCCCTCGCCCCTTCTCCACCCCAGCCCCGCCTCTTCCCATCCCTGCTCTGCCCCAGCCCACCCTTTCCCCAAAGCCTCCGCCCCAGCCCTGCCCCCAGGACTGAAGCAGGGCAGGCCCGTACTCACCGGCAGCGGGAAGTGCAGCAATCCGGCCCAAGCTGCACCGCTGATGAATACTGGGGGGAAGTTCCCCCCTGCCCCCCAAGCCAGCTCCACCCCACAGAGGCCTGCCCCCCACCCCCGCCCGTGGGGAGGCTGCGTAGGGCCCCAGAATAGTTAGGGACGGCCCTGCATGGAGAGTACACTTATAAAGTTTGTGGATAATACCAAGCTGGGAGGGGTTGCAAGTGCTTTGGAGGATAGGATTAGAATTCAAAATGATCGTGACAAACTGGAGAAACCGGTCTGCTATAACTAGGATGAAATTCAATAAGGCAAAATGCAAAGTACTGCATGTAGGAAGGAATAATCAATCGCACAAATAAAAAGTGAGAAATGAGTGCTTAGGAAGGAATACTGCAGAAAAGCATCTGAGTGTTGTAGTGCATCACAAACTAAATATGAGTCAACAATGTAACACTGTTGCAAAGAAAGCGAACATCATTCTGGGCTGTTTTAGCCGGAGTGTAGTAACCAAGGCATGAGAAGTAATTCTTCCACTCTACTTATCATTGATCAGGCTTCAACTGGAGTACTGTGTCCAGTTCTGGGCACCACGCTTTGAGAAAGATGTGGAGAAATTGGAGAAAGTTCAGAAGAGAGCAACAAAAATGATTAAAGGTCTAGAAAACATGACCCATGAGGAAAAAGTGAAAAAATTGGCTTTGTTAAATCTGGAGAAGAGAAAACTGAGACGGGACATGTTTCAATTACATAAAAGCCTTTATAAAGAGGTTAGTAAATTGTTCTCCTTATCCACTGAGGACAGGGCAAGAAATAACAGGCTTAAATTGCAGCAAGAGAGATGTAGGTTAGACATTAGGAAAAAGCTTCCTGTCAGGGTAGTTAAGCACTGGAACTAATTACATAAGGAGGATGTGGAATCCTCATCATTGGAGATTTTTAAGGGCAGGTTAGCCAAACACCTCATCAGGAATGGTCTAGATCAGGGGTCTCAAACACGTGCCACCCCGCCCCCGAGTTACTTTCTGAAGTTCTGCCGCCAGAACAGCTGTCTTCACGGTTTCTGGGAGGGAGGGGGGAGGAACGGGGAGCCACGCGCTCAGGGGAGGAGGCGGAGAAGGGGCGGAGAAGGGGAAGGGCCTAATGGAAGGTGTGGAGTGGGGGCGGGGCCGGGGGCAGCGAGGGGGCGGGGTCAGTGATGCGGCCCTCGGGCCAATGCACTAGTCCTCATGTGGCCCTCGTGGTAATTTGAGTTTGAGACCCCTGGTCTAGATAATACTTAGTCCAGCCTCAGTGCAGGGGACTGGACTAGATTCATAGATTCATAGATTCTAGGGCTGGAAGGGACCTCGAGAGGTCATCGAGTCCAGCCCCCTGCCCTCATGGCAGGACCAAATACTGTCTAGACCATCCCTGATAGACATTTATCTAACCTACTCTTAAATATCTCCAGAGATGGAGATTCCACAACCTCCCTGGGCAGTTTATTCCAGTGTTTAACCACCCTGACAGTTAGGAACTTTTTCCTAATGTCCAACCTAAACCTCCCTTGCTGCAGTTTAAGCCCATTGCTTCTTGTTCTATCCTTAGAGGCTAAGATGAACAAGTTTTCTCCCTCCTCCTTATGACACCCTTTTAGATACCTGAAGACCTCTATCATGTCCCCTCTCAGTCTTCTCTTTTCCAAACTAAACAAACCCAATTCCTTCAGCCTTCCTTCATATGTCAAGATGACTTACTAAGGTCCCTTCCCGTCCAACATTTCTATGATTCCATGATTGCACCTGCTGAAAAATCAAAAGTTTGCTTTTGAAATGTTAATGATCACAGCTATGTGGGAACACCAAAGCACTGCATTCAAAGTATTTGTTGGAATGTTCTATTCCTCCCAGGGGGCCTACCAGTTGGACAGAGGTGGCTTGAAACAACCTGGAGAGGACTCCTAAAAGATCCACAGACTGGGAACACAGCAGGAGAGGTGTGCTCAGAGAAATATCTCAGGAGACAGATTTGGGTTTTTTTAAGTGCTGTGTTGCTGCCCTAACTGATCAGGACAAAAATGTACCTGGAGCTAAGCACAACTCCCAGGCTGCCATTTTGGCATTTCAGAGAATCACTGAAGCACTGAGACTGCAGTGAACAGCATTGGCAGGATAGTTCCCACCAGCATTTCTGACACTTTATTGAGAACAGCATTAGGTTAGAGTGGCTCTGGCTTTAAAAAATTGCAAGGGCAAATATGGGGAGGCTAATACACTATGTAAGACCCATGTTAAAGGCATAAATGGGATGTGGGCTTTGCAGGCCCTCAGCATTGGGGTGAATTTCCACCCCAAATATAGAGTAAAAAATAATTTTAATTGAGTTAATCACAAAACCAACATCAGATAAAAATATTAAACTTTTCCTAGAAAGGTGCCCTCTGTTTAAAGAAGTGCCTGGCAGTGGTTTTGGATTTGAGTCCCATTGTCAGTTTGGAATGCTCGTATGTAAGCAAAGCTCATTTCAGCAGCTCTCTAGTCACCAAGAGCAGCTCTTCTGAATCATATTCTGGCTAGAAATATAAGAATGCAATTTGGCAGACGGTGACTCTCCATCTGAAAACGAGTGACTCATCATACGTCTCCTGCTTTAATCAGCAGGTCACGCAGCTCTGCTTTTTAACTGCGCAGTTATGGATCTGAGAGCCACTGCAAGAGGGGAGGAGGTGCACTGCCCATATGTTAATGGATGGAGACATCATGCCTGTGTAGGACAGCAACAGGCATATCATCTCCCACGGCACTTCAAATTCTCCCAGGGCATTATAGGGAGCTCAGTCACCAGTGGCCCTTGTTGTTCCCTTTCTCTGCCATTGTGCAGAGGGTTGAGATCATAACTATCAGTATGAGTCCAGGTCTGAGCGCATCCCGCATTCTAAAGCAAACACCTGAAGATTTCTGCAGCTCTCCTCTCCATCCCCCAGGAGGGGTTTGTATTTGTTGTTTTTAACCTCCCTTCACTCTACCCGATCACGCCCCCTGTTGAGGTATGGAGTGCTTCTGCCAGCACCAGCACTCCCTGCCCCCTTGAGCTCATGAGAAACAAATAATGGTATCATGGCTACCCCCTGCACAAGCAACCATCATGTGGTCCTAAGGAGACACGGGGCTTGCTCCATAGGGAACAGTACAACATCACCACCTACTTCCTCCTGCCATATTGTACATAGCTTTTCATCCACACGATCTAGGAATGCCGTGTGGGCACCATGTCGCCTTCTGTGTCTCTAGGAATAGAATAGTAAAGATTAATTAGAGCAATTAAATGACACACAGGGCATGAGAAAGCTCCTATGGTCTTTGATGGGAGGGTTGAAGAACCAGAATCTCAGACATGCTTACACATCTGAATCAGGGAATAGGGCTTCCAAATGTCTATTTAGGCACGTTTGTATGTGCAATCACCTTATTTGCTTGTGCAAATATTACAGGTATTGCTTTTAAAAAGCAAAACTATTGCTGCAAATAGATTTGGTACAGATGATCTAATATCTCTCATCATTACACAAGAGGACAACTTCATAACTCAGGACATCTGCTACCCATACAATATCCGTGTTAAATACATTCTCCATCAATACTAATGGGAGTTGAGTGCATGCACTGCGAGCAGAGATCCTTTTATGTGTAGAGACATTTTAGCTTTAAGTGCTTGGTTTATGTTTGTAATCCATCCCAATATCATTCCCCCCC
Source organism: Chelydra serpentina (assembly GCA_037349315.1). Taxonomy (NCBI): domain Eukaryota; kingdom Metazoa; phylum Chordata; order Testudines; family Chelydridae; genus Chelydra; species Chelydra serpentina. Next base: position 29,587,869 of record JBAIAC010000048.1, read on the forward strand.
CCCCCCCCCCCGCGCCCTCCCCCACACCTTTGGAAATAGTCAATGTCTTGCACAGGAAATATGACACCTCCGCCCACCACATTAATGAACTTCCTTCCACATGGTCCCCTGGCAGCTTGAAGATGTAAGGGTATGTGTCATTGCCATGTGCTGTGTTATTTCATTTAACATTAAGGGCTTAATTTTCAAAGCAGCCCCAAGATAATTATTCTCCCAACTCCCACCATGATCAGTGGGAGTCCCACACCTAACCCCCACCCCACCACCAGGTACAAACTACATCCAGGGACAGGGGAGAACCCAGCAATCCATCTACTGAGTCTCCTAAACTCTTCAGCAGCCTGGTGCCCTCATTAGCTGCATCAAAACTACCCACAAAGTCCCTAAGGGCCTGATCTGAAGCCCATTGGAGTCCAACAGAGAGGCAGGGAGCTTGCTCAGGATTCAACTAACCGTAAATGAAGCAGACTTCGGTGGCCAAGGGTTCTTTGGCAAGATTAGCCTGGATTCCCATTTGCATTCACGAGGCTTGTACGTAATGAATCTCCCCTTGGTGTCCTTTTGCTTGTCTTTCAATGGCTGAAGTCCATGAACTGAAGAAGTTAAGTAAACAACATGCTAGCAGCTATAAAAGAGGCAGTCTGTGCTCCAGAGTTATATCCTACATCACTAGCACCAGGAGCTCTAGGGTCATCGGGGTGTGGAGAGCTGTAAGCAGATGGAAGTTTGGGAGAGCGTCTCAGAAAGAGGAGTACGTGAAAAATGCATAACCCTTGTGAACTCCCTGCCCGTCCCATTGCGGTAAATGTTTGATGATATTAATGTTTTTACTGTACAGGGTGTGTGTATATATGTGTGGTGGCCATAACTATTGTGTGATTGTTGACAAGAAACATGTGACTTGAGAGCTATGGCAATTACAATAAGAGCACTCTTCCCATGTTCCATCTGCTTAATATCAGATAGCACAAGCTAACTCTGGGCAGAGTCCGCATAAGGAAGAGCACATACATTGAGTTCAGATCTCAAATTCTAAGCCTCAGCTGTGCCATGTAATTACGGCCCTGCATTAGGAGCCTGTGGAGCTGCACTGCCCCTGGGGAATTCCTCCCTGAACTTCCCCGCATGCAGGCAAGCACACCTGCGGCTATCTGTCTCCAGGGGGTCAGCTTGCACCCCTTCTGGGCAGGCCTAATTCAGAGGGCTGGTATTGAGGAGCAGAGATGCCTGGTCCTGCTTCCTCACTGTATTCTGGGGTTGTGGATGCCCCTGCAGGGTGGAGGAGAAGGATGGGTCCCTGTGCTCCCCCAAGGACAGGGACTGCAATTGTGCCTGTCCATTATGCAGGCCATGCAAGTGATTCAAAGATCTCATGTGCCCTCTCCCCCTGCCACACACTTTCACATGGGCCAGGCACAATCTATCTCAACAGTGAAATTTAGCTGACTTAGGAACTGCTATCTACAGTAAATCTATGGCCTAAGGGCTACAAGGTCTGGCTCATCGTTGTGGGAGGGGGCAGCAGGAGTGAAAACTCCCAGGGAAGCTAAGCAATTTATCCATCTGCTGTTACTTTCATGCATGAATGCTATTCCCACTGCCCCAATCCAATGATATAGGACGAGGACCCAACCTGCCCTCATGAGGTATTCTGAGACAATGAGATGATGTGCATGAGTCAGGTCTGTGCGATAGGTCACATATGTTAACTAGGGGAATAAACTTTAATTTGTATGCTAATTGTCCAGACGTATTGGCATTCAGTGCCTTATGCTTCATTTGAGGCTACCTAACCTCCCCTAAGGTCATTTACCTCACAGCGTTATTCCTACCCTCTGAAGTTATCAAATCAATAACGAACTTCTACAGCACAATGAATTTGCACGTCAGCAAAGACTTACCTGCATTTAAATGCTGAGATTTGAACTTTAAATTCAAAGGGTCTCTGGGGTAACTTGTCACAAAGTCTGGTACATTCGTTTCATACTGCACAAGACAAGGGAACATTGCAACGTCAGACATGTCACCATACTGAGACCAAGAGTCAGAGAAGCCCTTGTCTGCTGAAATTAGATAAAGGGCCAGATATACCAGTACGTCAAAAATACCTTTAATGGATTTTCAATTCATAAAACAAAAGATTTACGGTTAGATCTCCAGCTGGCTAAACTGGTACACCAGCTAAACATCTCGTCACTAGCTTAGTTGCTCTCTGAGGTAGGAACCATCTTTATATTCTGTTTGTACAGCACCTAGCACAATGGGATTCTGGTCCATGAGTGGGGCTCCTAAGCAATACCACAGTATAATTAATAATAGCAGCATGGCATTTTTCCACAGAAGGGAGTCCAGGTCCTAAAACAGCAAGGATGAGGATGTCTTGGAGTCAATATGTTGAACTCTCTGTACAGAGGAAGTACTTAGGATCATCCTCCATCAACCCCATTTGGTTGACCCAAGGAGCATTGTGAATAGACATTTTGTACTAGAGCTGGTCAGGGATTTTTCAAACAAAATGTTTTTTTTCAACCAAAGAACGTTGGTTCATTGAAACCCAAAACTTTTTGCAGAAATGTATTAGTTTCAATGCAACGTTCTCGGGCCCAGGATGGGATTTCTGATCATGGCAAATTTTCAAATATCTCAGTTTTGTCCCAGTGCAGGTTGAAAAATTATTGGAAATCTCAAAATTTTTCAAAGAATGGGAAAATGTTTCCCACGCTGCTCTAATCTGTACTCCAATGAGCATGTTTAAGGGAATCCTGTTGCAGACAGGGCCGGCTCTAAATGTTTTGCCGCCCCAACCAAAATAAAAAAACCCCGAGCGCCGCCCCGCCAAAACACACCCCCCCTCCTCCGAGCGCCGCCCCGCCAAAACAATCCCGCCACAGTGCCGCCCCGCCAAAACAAAAAAAAACCAGTGCCGCCCCGCTGAAACAAAACCCTGCCCCTGCGCACTGCCCTGCCGAAACAAAAACAAAAAAAAACAACCCCCACCCCGAGCGCCACCCCGCCGAAGTAAAAAAACCAAACAAACCAACCCAAGGCCCACCCCAAGACTCTAATACATTTCTGCCCCTTAGGAGGTGCTGCCCCAAGCACGTGCTTGATCTGCTGGTGCCTGGAGCCGGCCCTGGCTGGAGAACTAAGACTTGCTAGAAACAATGCTCGAACAAAGCAGCCAAGGAGCTTCAAAGAGATGCTTTATTCAAAAGGATGTTGTCGCAGGGCAGAGGCGTCGAACCTTCTGATGCCGCCCCGTGACAGATGTATTTAGTAAAAAGGACTCTGGGTTCAAAACAGACAAGATTTAAAATAAACAAAATGTCCTGGATTTTGCAACAAGAGGGCATGAAGGCAGCTGATGGTTACCAGCTTTTGTCTGAATTAATAGCCTTTCTTCAAACAGAATCCTCCTGTGCATAGGACACGATTTGGCCCTAATAAAGTGGACTTAGAAGTCTGCAGGGAAAAGAGACTTTCATTAGGGTGAGCTCTTTCGCCTAATTTTGGAGATCCGTGGAAGGCAATGCTAGAAAGGGAATAAGAACACTTCCTTGTTGAAACCTGCTGCTTCTAGTTGGATTGCTGGCATGGTTGACTGCACACAATAAGAGTGAGTTCCTAGGTGTGCTTGCCAAGGTGGGCAATCAGGAAAAGACATTTTAAAAGCACACACATGGCTTTAAAGTGCGGGAGGGTAGCTTCTTGTCTCAGTGACCACTGGGTAGTGGAGTTTATAATTATGATCAGAGTAATCACTGTCACAGGGAATGGGGCATTGTGGGACAGCTGCTGAAGGACTGTTAGGTTTTTTGTATCCTGGCACTGCATTGTATCCTGGCACTGCATTGTATCCCACAGTTTGTATCCTGGCACTGCATTGACTTCAGTAGGTTGACCATGTTTCTACGCCATTCAGGGAGATGATTTTACAGCATCGCTGTAATGGGATATTTATGTTGGCCGGAGACAAATTTGAGCACACAAGTAGGTCGATGCAAGGTGACTTGCATCAACCTAACTTTGTAGTGTACATTAGGGCCTTAGATAGAAACACAAAACCAAATTCACAACTTTCTGTAATGGATATAAACATACCCGTGTTTAAACAGGGACGTCCTGGTCAGATTACAAATGAATGATCCAGTATTTTGGAAGAAAACTGGTAATCACAAGGTTTAGTAGTGTCTGGGTTAATGATCTGTATACGTTATGGGAACATTATGCCTTAGTTAACTGGACATGTGAAAACTGAAATGGTGAGGGCACTGTTCTGTTAAACCACTAAAACAGCTCTTTACCAGTTTCTGCTGGTGTGATTCTGCCATGACTTAAAGGCAGCTTTGCACTGATGGCAATGCACAAAGCAGCCCTGACACAGGGGAGAATCTAGGACTGAGATCGTAAGGGCTTGTCTTCATGGAGATTTTTACTGGTATAATTATGTCAGTATAATTGTGCCGGTAAAATTCCCTAGGCAGACAAGCCCTTCGTATCTCTCAAACTTGCATCACTATCCAGAAGAATATTCTAGGGCTTACTAGACTTGCACAGTTTGTTTGCCAATTGGGTGCAACTGTGGTAGTATGATCAAGTTTAGCCAATTGGGGTATGTCTACACAGCAGCTGGGAGGGCGATTCCCAGCATGAACACACAGACATGCACTAGCTCTGCTCCCGTTAGTGCACTAAAAATAGCAGCATGGCCATGACAACACAGGCAGTGGCTCCAGCTAGCTGCCTAAGCACAATTCCCCCCAAAGCCCTGGGTGCAGACTCGGGTGGCTAGCCTGAGCCACTGCCCATGCCGCCACAGCCACACTATAATTTTGAGCCCACTAACTTGAGTGGAATTAGCATGTGTACGTCTACCTGAGCTAGGAATCACCCCTCCCCACATCCACTGTGTAAACATACCAGTTCTTACTTTGTAATGAAAGAGGTGCCAGGTCTCAAGCACATTTTTTTTACATTCGTAACAGATGCAGCAAGCCCAGAGGTGCCAGGCCTATGAACTGCCAAGCCCTAGAGGTGCCAGGGCTCAGCCCTGGCAAGCTTACTGGCAACACTGAAACATACTCTTAGATGCTGAATACTGTATTCCTCAGACTGTTAGAGTGGGGAAATCATCTCTCCCCGGGCCTGATCCTGAAGACAATGGGTGCTGAGGATATTTAGCCCTTAGCAGGAGCGGACTCTCAGTGCAGGGTTGGAATGGTGAATGTGTTTTCTTTCTGTCGGTGGCAGAGTTTTGCCTGGGAGGCAGAGGTGTGAGAAAAAGCCTCCCTCTCTGAAGTATTTAGTTGAAGGAGAAAAGTTTGGATTTGTGGATTTTAATAGAAATCAGTTTTTCACTAGGATTTCTGTAGAATGAAGGTGTTGAAGCACAAGGGGATTTCTCTTGAGACAGCATTCAGTTAGACAATTTTCCTTTGCCAATACATTTTCCTTTGCCAATAAAAAGGGACTGACGTCAAAGCCCCCTATTGTAGATGCAGCTATTCTGGCACAGCTGTGTTTTCACCAGTCTAGCTTGTTTCGCTCATGGGCAGTGCTTTCAGTATGCTGGTACAAACTGTAGCTTTGCTGATATAGTTGTGTCCACACTAGGAACACTTTGCTGGCAGAAGAGACCAGTATTCCTTAAATACTCCTAGTATAGACATGGGCCTGAGAATCGGCTTTCAAGTAATCTGAGTAAACACAAAGAATACGGAAGATAAATTCCTGTAAAAGCAATTTGGCAAAGGAATTTGGCCCTGGGTTATAGCTGTGATTGAAAGAATGTAGGAAAAAGTTATTTATTGTTTTCCTGGTAAATGTGCCCTATAAAAGAAAACAATAGGGTCTATGCTGCTTTTTTTGGTTTCTTTGTGAATTATAAAAAAGGTTTAGATGTTTGTTTTGGAGGGGTGAGGGGAAGTTGCTGTTTTTCCACCATAGAAATCTTCTATTTTTCCTGGTTGTTTTTTTCCACACTCCTAGCTGACGTAGCTATGCTGGCAAAACTTTGTAGCGTAGACCGGGCCTTAATCTCGCCTTTTGAAGCTATTCCACTTGGTATAAAATACTTGAATAGACCATAGGTCATCCGCATCACCGCAATGTCTGTTTTGTGATTGGCATCTCAATCTCCAGGTGAATCTAGCCTGAACAACTGAAACGATTCATTTCTACATTTCCAATTTCTTTTCTTTTTTTGTTTTGACCAAACCAATTGGCCAAAATTGACATAAATTCACAAAATGTTTCAGTAGATCCGAATCTGCATTTGGGATGTGTCTGTGTGTCGGGGTGGGGGGGGAGGGGGAGGGGGGGCTTTTGGTTGAAAATTTTCACCCATTCTACTCTAATGCAAATAAATAATAAATACAAATAACAAATGTGAGGATAAGCTTCCCCCGCCCCCAGGCATTGTTGTTGGAGACCAGACATTGCAGCCAGTAAGGAAAGAGGAAAAATCATAAGGTAAGGGGGAATGAATTAGTCATGAACTAGTCATATTCATATTTTATTTCAATCTCTTATGTAAAATTCATGGAGAGCTCCAAAAAGCTAGATTCATCAGGAACCCCTATGCTTTCAACAAAGCTTTTCAGAGACTATTTTTTTAAATTATAGCTTGTATCCAGCTGGGTACAGCAAAGTTAGATGTTAACTACTGCACTTCCTTGCTTGGTCAAAGTTTTTGTTGCAAGAGTGACATCTAGTGGCCTATGTAGTGAGTGGTGTAGCTGTGTCAGTCCCAGGATATTAGAGCAAGAAGGTGGGTGAGGTAATATCTTTTATTGGATCAACTTTTGCTAGTGAGAGAGAGACAAGCTTACACACAACTCATCTTCACCTTGTCTATCTCACCAACAGAGGATGTCCAATAAAAGTTATTACCTCACCACCTTGTCTATCTAGTGGCCCGATAAGTTAATTATCATGGATTTTATGGCTACTGAGAGAGAAATTGCTTCAAATAGTCTACGGGTAAGTCTACACAGCATTTTGAAGCAAGCCTCCCAGCCTGGGTCGACCTGTCATTTGCATTGGCCACTGTCGGGAGACAAGATACTGGGCTAGATGGGCCTTTGGTCTGACCCAGCATAGCTGTTTCTTATGTTCTTATGTGCTAGCGAAAAAGGAAGCAGGGGCTCCAACCCACAGCTGACACCGCCTTCAAATGCAGCAAATGCAATCGAGACTGCCACTCTCGTGTTGGGCTTCACAGCCACAACAGACGCTGCACAACCATCAACTAAACATTCCCCATGGGCGCATATCCATCGTCTCTCGAGACTAACGGACGCCAAATGTGCTAGCACTCTGAAAATAGGTGCGTAGACAGTGCTTTGAAGTTGCGACTCAGGCTCTGAGGCCTAGGGAGAGAGGTGGGCTTCAGAGCCCAAGCTGCAACTTCAAAGCACACACTATACATGAGCGATAGCTTGAACCCCACCAGGCCCAGTCTGTTGACCATGGCTGGGAGGCTTGTTCCCACTCACTCCAAAGTGCTGTGTAGACGTACCACTATGGCATACTCTTACATACCTTACCTGCCTAAAATCATGTGGTTTGGGATCCTGGTACATGCCAGTCTTATATTTTCCATTCTCCACAAACATTATATCCAGTTCATATGAGCCCACGTGTGGAAACCTTGTGACAATCTTGGGCAACTCTTTCTTCCTTTCCAAAGCAGTGTGGCACTGACTGGTCTTTATCTTTGGCAGCTGTTGCTTAGTCTCAGATTCTGTGCTACTGGCCTTCTTCAGTTCTTCCTTTTCCTTTTTTGGTGGTTTTCGTGAAGGCCTGGAAGATTTATAGAATTTGTGGCTAAAATCAGGAGGCTGCTTTTGCCATATATCTCTCTGTGGGGTGGCTCGGAGCTGCTGCACAAAACTTTGATTCTGTGCAAAGGCCAAATCCAGGAGGGTAGAAAATTTGATTTGTCTTTCAAAAGTGAAGGTGGGCTGTCTGCCTTTGTAGCTAGTGGTGAGCATTATGGCGTTTTTCCTTGCAGGTATTTTAACCCCTGGGGAAAAAAATGCATCTGATTAATGATTGTTTTGCATGGGTTTAGCACTGACTACATATCCAGTGCTGCACAGTATTGCTGTAGTTAAGATAAATGAATGTCTGTAAAACTTTGTACTTCATTACATTTCATTCAATATCAGTATTTAGATTAATGATATCATTGGTTATATCTGGGAATAGGGGAAGGAGGATTTTGTAGTTATGGCACCAACCTGGGACTCTGGAGCTGGGTTCAACTTCTTACTCCACCAGAGATTCTATTCCATTCTACATAGGTTCCTATACCTCACTCAATCACCACAGTATCTGCATTGCCCTGGATGAGTCCCATAGGCCTCAATTCTATAAGATTATCTGAATGGGTGAACCCTTAAGCCCACCTAGAGCCGCATTAAAGTCAACCGGATATGAGTAAGGTTAAGATTTTGTCATGGTTATTTTTAGTAAACAACACAGACAAGTCATGGACAATAAACAAAAGGTCATGGAAGCCCATGACCTGTACCTGACTTTTGGTAAAAACATCCATGACAAAATGGGTAGGGGAGAGTCCAGGGGGCGGCTGGGAGTTCCAGAGCCGGTGAGGGGGCCTCCTGCTGCCTGCAGCGGCTGAACACTCTGAAGTCCCCCCCCAATTCCATTGGTGGCTCAGAGCTGTGCACCCTCCTGGGGAAGATGGGAGCTCTGGAGTCTGCCCACTGCCCATGGCGACTGGGAGTCCCGGGACCACTGCTGGCTGACAGCTCCAGCCCCTCTGCCCCAGGGCTGAAGTGGAAAATGTCACGGAGGTCTCTGGAAGTCATGGATTCTGTGACTTCTGTGACCTCTGTGACATAATCGTAGCCTTAGGTATGAGCACAGGGATCTGTCTGGACATGTCAGCTTGTAAAATCAGGATTTTGATCTTTCTGTGCCTCAGTTCCCCATCGCTAGAATGGAGATAATAGTGCTGTCCTTCTCACACCATTTGTTTTTCTTGTCTATTTAGGACTTGTCTAGACAAACGGCATGTGGCAAGCTGGGGTGTTAAGTCTACAGCACACTAGCCTAGGGTTGCCAAGCGTCCGGTTTTCGATTGGAACACCCGGTCGAAAAGGGACCCTGGGGGTCCATCAGCACTGCTAATCGGGCCGGTAAAAGTCCGATTGGCAGCGCAGTGGGGCTGGCAGGCTCCCTGCCCAGCTTCTCGTGGCTCCCAGGAAGCTGCCGGCATGCCCGGCTCCTAGGCAGGGGCGGCCGCAGGGGCGGCCACAGGGGCTCCGCGCACTTCCCCGGCCCCGACCCCCAGCTCCACAGCTCCCATGGGCCAGGAAGCAATTGGCCTACGAGCCAGAGGGACATACCTCAGACTGCTCCCAGGAGTGGCTGGCAAGCGCCAGCCGGAGCCTGCACACCTCACTCCCTCCCTCACCACAAGCCCCTGCCCCAGCCCTGAGCCCCTTCCCACACGCAACCCACTGCCCCAGCCCGGAGCCCCTCCTGCACTCCAAACCCCTCATCCCTGACCTCTCCCCAGAGCCCACATCCCCAGCCAGAGCCTGCACCCCCTCCCACTCTCCAACCCCCTGCTCCAGCCCAGAGCCCCCTCCCACACTTCAAACCCCTCGGCCCCAGCCCGGAGCCCCCTCCAGCACCCCAAATCCCTCATCCCCAGCCCCACCCCAGAGCCCGCACCCCTAGCCGGAGCCCTCACCTCCTCAGCTCCTCCCGCACCCCATCACCCGGCCAAGAGCCCCCTCCCGCACCCTGAAGCCCTCATTTCTGGCTCCACCCTGGAGCCTGCATCTCCAGCCCAGAGCCCGTGCCCCCTCCCACACCCCATGCCCTGCCTAAGTTCGGAGCCCCTTCCCACACTATGAACCCCTTGGCCCCACCCCGTCAGCACAGAGCCCCTTCCTGCGCCCCAACCCCTCATCCCCTGGCCTCACCCCAGAGCCCGCACCCCCAGTCAGAGCCATCAATTCCTCCTGCACCCCAACCATGTCCCAGCCCAGTGAAAATGAGTGAGTGAGGGTGGGGGAGAGTGAGCGACGGAGGGACGGGGGGGATGGAGTGAGCAGGGGCAGAGCCTAGGAAAAGGGGAAGGGCCTCAGGGAAGGGACAGGGCAAGGGTGTTCAGTTTTCTATGATTAGAAAGTTGGCAACCCTACACTAGCCCTGCCACATACTAACTCTCCATGGGGACCCTAGGGCGTATTGACCTACTCCTGTTTCAAAGCCGATTGAAGCATACTAAGGAACTTTTGGTACTCAGCAGCGGTGTCCACTTGGACAGTTATTGCATGGCATGGCAGTGCATTGTAGATTTATACCCCAGCTTGCTATGCACTACCTGTTCATTTAGACAAGCCCTTGGATTGCAAGTTCTTCAGGGCAGACTCTGTCTCTTAGTATGTGTATGTACATCATCCAGCACAATGGAGCCTTGATGTCAGCTAGGGCAGAGTTGATGTGGGCAGAGTTGGTAGCGTTTTACACCCACTTTGATCAAATATAAATGACTACATTAAGTGCAAGGCTGAGAAGAATGGCCACATTCTCAATCCTGCTTGGTGCAGGAACAGAACTGGGGCGGGATAAAGGTGGCTTTATGCCATCTTTGTGGATCTCCACATTCTTGGATCAGCCGCCCACAATGCACTGCTCCAATTTATGCCCATCTTCTATGTCCATCTAGAAACCGTTGCATCAGGCAAGGATAGCTAGTGTGCAACTGCACACCAGCTATGCCCTCTCCCTCCAGGTAGATCATATATCATGGAATACCAGGAGGCAGCCCTCACTATACTATCCAGAGAAGCCTCTATGCTAGGTGGAGAGATCTGATCCTCTTATAGACCCTTTACACCACTGAAGCAACATTAATTGGATGATGGGCAATAGAGAATTTATCCCAGTCTCCCTAGCTACATACTGCTGTGGCTCAATCCACAGAGGAATTCCCATTGATCTCAAAGACAGTTCTATAGTTAATTTCCTTTTCTTTTTACATTGTACTTTTAATAGTAATTTTTAATGAATTCCTGGCGTCTCAGGCAAAGTTTTGAAAAACTGCATTTGATTTTAATGGCATTACATCAGGAACTTGGCCAACATATTAGGAGCCAGTGTGACAATAAATCATAATGTTAAGATTTTTCTCCCCTCTCTTTCATATTACTAAGGAAACCTACATAAAAACTGGGACCTTACTGCTTAGCTGTTCAGCTGCTCTTGCTACTTATTTATCTCTTTGAAGTCAGAATCTTCTATGACATCACCGTCAGTTTCTGTGGACATATCTGCATGAGATCACAGAGGATTATGAGTAGAGAATGGCCCAAGTGAAAACATCAGAGATGAACCCCCACCCCAAAATCTTTGGAGGCCATTTGACATCTGAACCCAGGTCAGAATTTTACAAGTAGTATGCATCTAGATTTGAACTCCAGAACTGAACATTTGCAAAGTCAATTCAGAGTGACTTGAGTCCACTCTCAGGACCCATTAAGGAAATTCATAAATATGCTGTGCCAGTTATGGTATATGCCAATGTGGCTTCAATGGATAACCTACGAGAGCAAATTGTACCAGCAAAAGTCATGCTCTGCATTAGTGCAGCCCTATGCATTAGGAGGATTGTACCAGTGTAAACTGATCCAGTGTAGGTTTCCTTAATGTAGGCAGTGCCCAATTATGACTTCAAGTGAAGGATAAGCAGCAGGGCCAGATGAACAACAAAGGCAACAAAGGCTTACATTAAGGCAACAAAGGCTTAACATAAATGTCCAGAGCATTAGGAAGCTGGGGAAAAGAAATGTCTAGAGTCCAACATCTAGAGTGGTCTCATTGCAGGTTCCAGTGGACAGGTTCATATTCATTTGAATGCAGGATTGGGTCTCAGATATATGTCCTGACCACAATAAAATTATCCTCAGAATATCAAACACTCATCATGGAGCAACTCCTGACCCAAGTGCACAGCCTAGGTACGCAGCTCTGGGCCTGGGAGATTACTGGAGGCTTGGGCTGAAGAATCCTAGCTTCAGGCCATAAGGTGGCAGCAGTGCTGCCTCTTCAGGCCTGCACTAGCTCTTGCAACCTTTGCTTCCTCCACTTTGCAGGGTAAATGGAAAGAGATTCACACATTCCAAGGCCAGAAGGGACCATTGTGATCATCTAGTCTGACTTCCTGTATTACACAGGCCATAGAACTTCCCCAAAATAATTCCTTTTGAACGAGAGCCTATCTGAAATCAAGATTGGATTTTTTTTTTGTCACTGATGAAGACTCCACTATGATCCTTGCTAAGTTGTTGCAATGGCTAGTTACCCTCCCTGTTAAAAGTTTACACCTTATTTCCAGTCTCAATTTCTCTAGCTTCAAACGTCTAACCACTGGACCTTATTATACCTCAGTCTGCTACATTGAAGAGCTCATTATCAAATATTTGTCCCCATGTAGATACTTATAATCAGGTCAGACCTTAACCTTCTCTTTGTTAGGGTAAATAAATTGAGTTCCTTGAGTCTATCACTTTAAGGCACTGTTTCCTCAATGACTGGTCGGTGGACCAGCACCAGTCCCTCAGAGCTTCCTGATATAGTTTAGAAAGGCAGAAAGCTGGTCCCTGGTCTCAAAAAGCTTGAGAAACACTGCTTTAAGGCATGTTTTATAATCCTTTAATCATTCTCGGGGCTCTTCTTTGAATCATTTCCAACTGATCAACATCCTTGAATTGTGAGCACCGGAAATGGAGACAGCATTCTAGCAGAGGTCACACTACTGCCAAACACAGAGGTAAAAATAACCTCTCTACTCCTACTCAAAAAACCCCTATGATCACATTAGCTCTTTTGGGCACTGAGTCACACTGGGAGCTCATGTTCAGCTGATTATCCACTATGCCTTGCAAAAATGTTTTTCAGAGTCACTGCTTCCCAGGATAGAGATCCCTATCTTGTAAGTATGGCCTACATTCTTTGTTCCTAGTTGTATACATTTACCCATATTAAAAATGCATATTGTTTGCTTGCGCTCAGTTTACCAAGCGATCCAGATCACTCTGTATCAGTGACCTGTCCTCTTCAATCTCACCACTCCTCCAATCTTTGTAATCTCTGCAAACTATATCACCGATGATTTTATGTTTTCTTCCAGGTCATTAATGATGTTGAATAGCATCCAAGAACACACTCACTTAATGATAGTTCCCCATTTACAATTACATGATGAGACCTATCAGTTAGCCAGTGTTTAATCCATTTAATATGTGCCATATTAGTTTTGCATAATTCTAGCTTTTTAAATTAAAATGTCATGTGGTACCTTGTCAAATGCCTTACAGAAGTCTAAATATTGGATATCGCTATTGCCTTTATCAAACTTATAATCTCTTCAAAAATATCAGGTTAGTTTGACACGATCCATTTTCCATAAAGCAATGTTGATTGGCATTAATCACATTTCCCTCCTTTAATTCTTTATTAAAGAAGTCCCATTTCAGCCTCTCCATTATCTTGCCCAGTATCAATGTCAGACTGACAGGCCTATTATTAATCAGGTCATTCCATTCTACCTTTTAAAATTATTGACACAACATTAGCTTTCGTCCAGTCTACTGGAACTTCCCCAGTGCTCCAAGACCTATTGGAAAAAAATTAGCATTAATGGTTCAGCAAGCTCCCCAGTCACCTCTTTTAAAACACTTGAATGCAAGTTATCCACACCTGCTAATTTAAAAATGTCTAAATGCTGTTTAGGATACTCATGATTTACTATTGGAACAGCAAGAGCATCCTCATATGATGACTACATCATCTGGCTGTTTTCCAAACACAGAATAGAACTTCTGCCCTTTCTGCATTATTATTGATAATTCTACCATTACCATCTAGAAAGAGGATGCAGATTGTCATGGCTTTACTGACCATATCCCTCAACCAGCCTTCCTTGTCCCCTCACAGCAAGGCCTTATGGTAGTCAGGAGGTTTGCAACCCCTCTGGTGGGGCAGGACTCTGGCTCCCAGAGTCCTGCCCCACTCCTGCCCAATAGAACTGCAGGCAGGCCGGCCCTATGGCAAGGGAAACAAGGAGGAGAGTAAATAAATTGCCTCATGATGAGTAACCATCATGTATATTCAATGGTTTTTAATACTTAACAAAATTCTCCCTAGATTATTCGTTTACTTAGAATGGTCTCCTTGTGTATTACAGCCACAGAGTGTTTCTAGGTCCTGTTTTTAAGCTTTAACTTGGGAAAAGGAAGGAGGTTGTGATTATTCATAAACGTCACCAAAGAAACAGTCATCACACTTACCAACACGGTTACCCTATTAGCTCTGTAGAGTCTGCACTCTTGATTTGCAGTGCATGTTTTTTAGTAGCTTAGAAGCAGAAACACGTAATCACTGGGTGCACACAGATTCATACATGTGGTGACAACCACAAAAGCAGCCCCAAAGAGAAGGATTTAACAGAAGAGGTTAAGAGACACCACTCACCACTCTGTAAAGTCAGGTTTCTCTGCCGAGCTTCACTTTGCCACTTTTACTGCTTATTCTGAGTATCATCAGAGGAATAGTGAGTAACACGTTCTCACCCGTGAAAGACGATCACTTTATTCTCATTGTAAAGAAAAACTGTTCTGCTTTAATTAAGAGTAAGCAGGAAAATGCAGCATTAAAGAAAGAGTTTTAATAATCCAAATATTTTCACGGGTTGTATCACACAGCCAGGCTTCTCTTCTCTACAGTGCAAGGGGACGCTGAGCAAAGAGATGAACTCACAGCACATGTTTATTCCGGGAGCTATTTATTCTTTTGTTGTACAAAAGAGCTCAAATGTATAATCTGGGTCTGCCTATCTGGGTTGCTAAGAAACAGGATAATTTCGCCTCAGGGCTTGATTGAGAATTCAGAAGTGAAAATAGTGCCTCAGTTGGCTGCATAAAATTAACTTGAAACCTAGCAACAAGGCCGCAAGTTCACTGCAATTGTTTCAAATGTTAGAAAACAAAGATATTATAAAGGAAATATGATCCGGGGGAGAGAGCAGCAGGTTGAAAGGAGAGCAGATCTGCTGCAGTTTGTGTGGTGTCAAGCGATTGTGTTTGGCAAAATTCTCTTTTTTTCTGGAAATATAAGGCCAGAATCTTTGCTGTTCTGCACCTTGTTTAGTCATATAGTAGTGCAGTGTGTGTGCACTGCAGCTGTGAGTGAGAATGGTGATGTTTTGCACCAATATAACACTCACTTTGCACTGGTGTAAGTGACTATAAGGTGCAGGGTAACAGAGAATCAGGTCTTCCATTTGTATTTCAGTTGGTAACTAGTCTAACTCGTTTACTGATTACCTCCTCTCCGCCCCCCAAAGTACACTATCCTACAATTTCATAGATTATATAAATGTTAAGAAAAAAATCACACACACACACACACACACACACACAACATATGCAGAGTATTTGCAATGTGTGCTCATGGCATGCCTTCAGCATAAGGAATTGCCAATAACAGAGTGTGAAGTTATAAATACAATAATGCCCACCCACCTTGATGTCCTGTGATTAATTCATGTGGGAAAACCTAGTATGGTACAAACATTTAGTTACAAAACTCGTTTCAGATTTCAGTGCAAATTTTAACCTCAGGCCAGGACCCCAGAAAACATTGCAATTCTAGGTCAAGCTTTGAGCAAGATTGGTCTGAGTGATGGCCTTCAGCTTGGTAAACCTTGGTAATATCTTATTCTTGGAGGAGACCAAACAAAACTATAGTGAGTCCAATGTTCCCTCTAATTTTTGACAGGATGTGTGCGCAAAAAATGTCTTCTATACAAATTGTTGTGCTTCTGTGCAAATTTTTGTGCACGCAGTGTTTCACCATGTGTGCAGGGTTTAGAATCTGTGTGCACGCGCACACGCGCATAGTTTAGAGGGAACAGTGAGTGAGTCTATTCATAACGGACTCAACTGGCAGTGAAAAATCCCAAAACAAAATGGAGACATCAAGATGTTCTACCACCAAAACTGAGGGACCACTTCCCTTGCCTTATTATTCTCACACAGAGCACACCTCCAGAAGAATAGCTAGATTCAATTCTTACTTACCCCTGTGTAAATCTGGAGCAACTTCATTGACTTCAGTGGTGTAATTTATCAGAATCTGTCCATTAGATTGTAAATTAATCCAGGCAGGCAGGACCTTTGTCCTTAACATTTTTTGTAGTGTTTATATAAATAGAGAGTAAAGCGAAATGCAGCTTCTCATGGCTTCAACCCAAAACCAAGTTGGCAGTTTCAGCTGAGATGTGTGATAAGGTTTTGGCTTTGAAGGAAAGATCATGCAGGCATGCAGAGTTAAAATCAGGGCATTCATTTGCATTAATCTTCTGCAAACCAGCACTGCTGAGGTTGCAGTTTCATTGAAGAGAAAATGTCTTCAACCATAATTTGAAGTTCACATCATAAGTTTTTTAACTGATTTGAAATATTTTTTGTTGCCACTAGATGGCAGTCTGTTACTTGCTATATCAAAGAGTAAAGCACTGTGAAAATTAGGAAAGGACTTTTTTTGCTATAGATCTGCAGGGCAAGTGAGCGTGATATTTTTCTAATAAAAATAACCATATAATGTGCAGCTACATGCAATCCACTATTACAATTACATATGATTAAGCAGACCATATAGTACAGTGGATAGAGTAAGGGTACGTCTATACTCACGTGTCCTGTCGGAGGAGTCCAATCGATCTTCTGGGTTTGATTTATCGCGTCTTGTCTAGACGCGATAAATCGAACCAGGAAGTGCTCCCCTGTCGACGCTTGTAATCCTGCTCCACGAACGGAGTAGGCGGAGTCGACGGAGGAGCCTGCGCGCCGCGTGTGGACCCCGGGTAAGTACCTTTTCATTCGAACTAAGATAGTTCGACTTCAGCTACATTATTCACGTAGCTGAAGTTGCGTAGCTTAGTTCGAATTGGGGGGTTAGTGTAGACCAGCCCTAAGGAGTGAAACTTAATCTACACTAGCCCCGAAGTTCGAAGTAAGATACGCAACTTCAGCTACGTGAATAACGTAGCTGAAGTCGAAGTATCTTATTTCGAACTTAAAAGTACTTACCCCTGGTCCACACCGCGGCGCGCAGGCTCCCCCGTCTACTCCGCCTGCTCCATTCGCAGAGCAGGATTACCGGCGTTGACGGGGGAGCACTTCCTGGTTCGATTTATCGCGTCTAGATAAGACGCGATAAATCGAACCCAGAAGATCGATTGGACTCCTCCGATGCGACGGGTAAGTATAGACGTAGAGGATTCTAATCTGAGCCATTAAATCACTGTGCAATCTTGGGAACATCACTTGTGTGTGACTGAACATGGCTGGAAAATTGTGCAAAGAGAATCTCATGTTGAAAACCACATGCTGCCATTGAATTGAGCTATGCCTATTAATAGCTTCTCCTTCAGAAAATAAATGTCCAAAAAATATGATTCCAGTCCACCATTTATTTGTAATTATTTTACTTGTATTGTTTGTATTCTGTTTTTTTTCCAACACCTTGGAAAAGGCAACATCAGCCAAAGACTGCTTTAAGAAAAAATATTCTATTTTATAGTATCATTAAAATGACTTTCATATGTGCTGGTTTTAGTTTTCCTTGAGCTTTTCTTATGCAATATGGATTCCCATTGCAGTAACTTTATTCCAAAAATTCAAGGAATCATGAAAGGAATTTTACTATTGATTTTGAAGGCAGATACACTTCTTCATTATAAACACTCTCCAGGCTATTTGAGAAGTAGAATCATAGAATATCAGGGTTGGAAGGGACCTTAGTAGGTCATCTAGTCCAACCCCCTGCTCAAAGCAGGACCAATCCCCAATTTTGCCCCAGATCCCCAAATGGCCCCCTCAAGGATTGAACTCACAACCCTGGGTTTAGCAGGCCAATTCTCAAACCACTGAGCTATCCCTCCCTCCCCTTTGTCAGGAAAGTCATGTGGACACCGTTGGATACTTATGAATCTGATTCTGATCTTGCACTGGTGCAAAACATTAGTAACTACATTGAAGCCAATGGTGTTATAGTTAATGTAAAAGTGTGAGATGAGAATTAAGCACTTAGTAGAAAAGCATTGGAAGCGGCACCAAACAGGATATAATCATAAGTACTACCATCCTCATGTATCAGAGCATAATGCTAATCCTCTGTTGTCAGGGAAAGATTTCCTTTCCCCTCATCCCTATGGAGTGGGATTTGGGCAAGAGCATTATAGACCAGATTCTGCTCTCCGCTACACTGGTGTAAATATGAAATAAGGTCCTTTCTGACTCCTCAGAATCCAGTTGCTGACTAGACAGCATCACTCCAGAGTTACACCCGTGTATGAGAGAGTAGAATATAGCTCACTGTCTCATCTACTCTGGGGAACAGCTCACCAAACTCAGGTCTCTGGGAGATCATTTCCTTACCACCTATATGCTTTGCCCAGAGATCTGAGGCAGGTGAGCAGAGCAGTCTCCCAGGATAGACAGAGGAAAGTAATGACCTCAGATTCTGCTTAAGGAGCAACAGACAGGCGGAACATTTTGGATGGCCAGGAAACCAGAAAAAGTAAATTGCAACCCAACCCATTCATATCAAATTTCCATCCTCCAACCTCAAAGTGTTTTAATGGTTTCAGTTGGGTTTTGGGGATATTTTCCATCTCCTTTATAAGGTATTGGTTTGATTCTCCAGTGCCTGCGGCAGCTTTGCACTACTCCAGTGCATATGGGAATCCTGAGGGGAGAGGAAGTATAGAGCCATTGTAGTGGTTTCTAGGCCGCCTCCCTCCCAGCCGCCAATGTGGGGAGAGTGGCCAGGAGAAAGAGGGCAAAGTGAAGATATCCCTGCATCATGCTAATTGCCAGCTGCTGGACTTGTGTGTGTGTGTGTGTGTGTGTGTGTGCGCGCGTGCGCGCATGGCGGTAAAAGGCTATATCACCTCCTGGCCAAACTGATACTGTACTGAATATGCAGCTGGAACCATCTGTGCCAAGCCAGCCAAGGGAATCAGTCAACCAAGCTTGGGTAAAACAAGGACGATCAGGGGCCTCATTTTTAATTAAATCCTGGATAGCTGAAACTTCATTGCCACCAATCTTGCATTTTACAGCATGGACCTAAGACAGGGCTCTGTCTGCAACCCCTCTGCCTCTTGAAAGCAGTCACTACAGGCAAGAGCAGCACAACCAAGATTAAATATTTTCTCTCGGGATTATGCCATACACTTGATTTTCCCCTGCCTTGTCCATCCCCTGCTCATTACACTGGGCTCAAGGGACCCAAAGCCTCCATATTCCCAGCAATTGTTCAGCCTTTTTGGTTCCCTGAAGGCAGCCTATGAAGGACCACAGCTGCTATTCCCAGAATGAGGCTATTCAGGACAGACCGCAAAGCCACCTTTGCCCATTTCTCGCAACTCCCAGAATTTATGTATGTATTCACTCCCACCTCTTCTAATCCCCTTGTCTCTCACCCCTGCCAGACACTAATTGTCCTTACAGCTGTTACATATTAATCAACAAACATTTTTCAAAGAACAAACTTTTCAGGATTTTTTTCCCCCCAAGCAAACAATAAAACACTTGTGGAAAGTTTAGAAAAATTATAAATTTGAATGAAAAATAAATTGTCCTTTTCCAACCCATTCTGGTACCTCTATCCTTTGTATGGTGGGGTTTCCAAAATGCAAAGTAGGGCTGAAAAGTTAAAGTAAAAGTGAACAAACAAGCAATGCTTTGGCAGCAGGTGAAATTAATAACGAAGCCATCATAATTCACAGTGACCTACCAAATCCCAGCCTATTCCAGGGTGGATTGGCCCTTTAAGAGAGTTTGGTTAGCTCCCACCTGTGACTAATCAGCTGTCTCCCAGGTGGTCAGATAAAAGACCCACACGCTGCTCAGCTGGCTGTGTGATCTGCAGGAAGTAGGCAGGTTCCTACTGGAGACCCTGGCTCATAGGAAAGAACGGTGTTTATATGCGACTCTCAGGCACAGGGCTTGGGGGCTGTAATTCTGCAGGGAGGAGGCTAAGAAAGAGAAGGGAGTCAAGAGGCCATCCTTGACTCCCAGGTGGATGGCATGAGATATGAGGGGAGTAGATGGTCTCCTGCAGGCGCCCCGGGGTCAAGGGAAAGGCCATGATTTATATGCTGAACTGTTTTATTTGGAGAAATAAAACTTGGAAGAAAAGGACTGAATCCCTGTGCCTGGTGAGAGCGGTCTTGGTCGCACTGGCCTGTGAGTTTGCCTGCTGGTGTACACAGCAGTACATTTTAATGCTGCTATTCAGACTCCGACCTCCTGAATACCTTAACTGTCACACTGCAGAGATATCACTAAACATGACTTGATCTTCACCACCGTTCTTGAAAAAGTTTTTAAATAAGGTCTGTTTAAGCAGACTTTCCACCTGTTGGTATTGTGCGCACAAAACCCACAACTTCTAAATTGCTAAGTTTGTGGCCAGAAATCAATGGAAAAAGAAAAAATCAGAAGCCAATCTGCCATGTACAGTCTCTCAGCTGATCCTCAGAAGTGCAAGCTGCTGACCCACTGTACCCTTGAATGGTATGAAAAGACAACATCCCCAGCTGTGCTAGAAATCAAGCGCAGATCTGTGTGGCGTGGGGGCTGGATAGGGTAGTACCCCACAGAGACCCATATTCCTGTTCCCTTACCAGCTACCCAACATGGCTACTCTGGCTTTGAGTGTTTGTGGTTTGTAACTCACTATTTGGGCTGTGTGACTGGTCACCTAAATCATGTGTGACATTCTTTTCTACTCCCTGACTAGACGACTCTCAAATGACAAGGCACTTTCAAGATGGATCTGCAAATAGTTCAGGCCTGGATTGCTTGCGTAGTCCCTGCACTTTTTCCTTTCTGTGGGCGTTCTCGCAAACAAAAGCTCTTCTCGGCCGTGGTGCCTACAGAGGACTTGACAGTGATTGGGAAAGTGATGGGCTGTGACTGCTGAGCAGCATTCTTCCATTATTTCCTTCTTAGCTTCTGTTTGTTGTATCCACATGCTGTTTGTTGTCTTATATTTACACTAAGCTCTTTGGGGCAGGGACTTTCTTTTTGTCATGTATTTGTACGGTGCCTAGCACAATCGATTATTATGGCCCATAAGTACTACTGCAGCACAAATAGATAGATAAATACATTATTGTAATAATATATACATGTTTACAGAAAGTGAATGAAAGGAGTTGCAAATACAGTCAAATCAAAGTTTTTATTCAGACAAATAGCCCCCACCCTTCATATTTCTCCTGCTCTGCTTTGTACCATCCACTCCTTTGACATTCAATGCCCTTAAGGGGGATTCAGCACATTAGAAGATTGTGTCCCTTCTTTTTAAACCCATTTTTTTAAGAGGAAAAGGTCTTTAAAAGCCCCCCTACCCAAGAATGCTTAATAATATCATTGATTTGTTTATGGTAATCCCCCAATATGCTGGGGCTTTCCAGACACACAGAAATTCATGGGTACTTGCCCTGAGGAGCTTAGACTTTTGGACAGACAGTCAGACATCAGGGAAGGGGAACAACAAAAGGGATTTTATATGCAGAGCAATAAGATTCATTATAGGCTGCTTTCAGTAGAAAGTAGACATCATACGATGGTAAAAGAAGAATTGTTTTTTAAGCTACTGGGTGTGAATGAAAGCTGTTGAACCTAATACACTTTCTATATTTTAAAAGAAAAAACTATATCCTGGGTTTAGCTTTAGTATGCCAAAATACAGTCTAGAGGCATTATCACCGAGTTATATAAACCCTTGCAAATAAGATTTTGCACACTAGAATTGCTGACAAATCCTAACATATAGTGATTTTTTATCATAATAATACTGTGGCTTTGAAGCCATTATTAGTTATTGTTAAATCAATTATTCTTTTTTTCAGTGTTCTGAATCTAATGGAATTTGGATGGCCACAGGTTTTGAATTAACTGAAAGTTACACTGTATGGAAGATAGATAACAGGGTTTCAGTATATACTTACTGCATTATTGTTTTTTGTTTAAAGAACTCAGCATGTCTCCTCTGAGCTAAATAACTTCAGCATTCTACATTTACCTCTTATTTTTCCTGGTTCCTAGCCTCATGATTGATGTGCCCTACTTGACTCGATTTCACACACACAAGATGCTTCAATATACAGACTTCCTTAGGTGGCAGGGTTTTGACAGCCACACCATTTAATAGCTGTTTGATGGCTGGATGAATGCTAGGGTCAGAGGACTGGTAGATTTTGTTACAGCTAATTAAGCAGGATGTTTGGAGAATTTCCAGCTGCTGCACTTCCGCAGGAGAATCCTTACAGTCCAGGGATTCTCAAACATCTGCATTAGTGTGGGCCACATCTTAACCAGGATTATTTTGAGGACCACCTCAGATATATGGGGAACATTGGTAATCTTGTAAGAATCCCATGGCAACCACAGGAATTGTGTATGTGGAAAAGTCATAACAGGACAGTTTTAAATGTATTTGCAACTGCTTCTAAATGAAATTTAGCAGCTAGAAGCAAGGAGCAGAGGCAGCACTGTATGACCAACTGGCCATCAGCACACTACCAGCCAGTGTCCTGTGGATGCCTATCCACTGAGCCCCTGCTGTGGTATATAACTGAGTTTCTGGCTTTCCCAAGAATGAACTTGTGGTAAATCTTGTTATCATACAAGTCTCCTGGAGATCCTATGTTGGATGGTATAATTTCTACAGATGGAGCAGATATCAGAGGAACATGCATGTCTAATCCAAGCAATTCAATTATTATTTAAAGGACAAGGAGCCAATAAAATTCCCCAGAAGACTTTCAGACTTAATCGCATTTCAAGGGAATGTCTATAACCAAACTGTTACCCGGAAACAGAAAACCAGGGGGGAAAAAACCAAAAACCCCCCCCAACTTTTTTTCCATGAGAAAGGAAAAGTGGGGAGTTTTACTGATGCAAACGAAGTCCTCATGCTGAAAGTTTACACAGTCTCGGTGCTTATGAGGGCTATATTGTCCATTAGGGACATTGCTGAGACTTCCTGACTCATTTACAGTCATTCCAATCTCTCTCTAATGCAGACATGCTGGCTGCATTATATGGATATGCATGGGTCAGACTATTTGGAAATTATTAAACATTTGACCCAAACCAGTATCAGAGTATTAGTTATTATTCAGTCTCTAGATTCGGATCATATTAATAATGCTCACTCATAGAAAAACACAACAAAACCATTTCCGTAGGAAATCCAGCACAGCACCAACCCAGCATCTACCTTAATACATGTCCATGGGCAGAGAGATGAAGGACAGAGGCACAGCTCCTTTGCAAAGAGAGAGAGGGAGACCCACACAACCAAACACGATGCTCCGGATGGGGCAGAGACAGTGAGCTCACAAAGGTCTGTGGCAAATGAGCAATCCTACACTCTATACACAGAGAAGCAGTGACCTCATAGAGGCCTGTTGCATAAGAGCAATGCAAGACTTTTCTGTGTAGCCAGGCACAGGATACAGTAAATAGCAAACTAGTCTGTGTGTTTCAGTTACAGCGTGGTTGATTCCTACGTATTAGTCAATCCATACAATCAGAAGGTTAACTGTGCTGCCTCTTTGTTTCACACTTAATATATGTATTTTTAGAGTTCAGGTACGTTAACTACACTGTATTTCCATTGTAATTTCTCTATCATTAGTTAACCTGGCTATATAAGTTAGTGGTAATTATAGTTATCAAAAAGAATAACCACAATGTATCTACAGTCACTGCACTGTTAAGTGTAACTCTTATCCCTTTGGTATGTATGGTTACATTCCAACTCACTTATTTTTCTAATTCCAGCAAGTTTAAGAGGCCAAATTGTTCTTGCAGAAATGGGGAGATTGTCTCAAGTACAGGCAGGAGGGTTTAACACTTCTACAAATAAATACACCTTCTGTTTTTTCCGATATACTGGGATCAAGTCACCTCTCAATTTTCTTTTGATAAGCTATACAGACTGAGTTCTAAGTCTCACTGTAAGGCATTTTCTCTAGTCCTCAAATCATTTTGGGGGCTCTTCTCTATACCCTCTCCAATTTTTCAACATCCTACAAGTTATATCTCAGATTTTCACTGCAGGAAGACAGCACACCATCTTGTCATCCTTGTGTCCCTTCCAGAATTCTCGGTCCACTCTTTTTAGTATGGAGTCACCAATGACAATTGCTTTCCTTCTCAGGAAGATTGAAGAATCTCTCTTCATAGCTGCTCACTTCATACTTTAAGGACAGAATGGAGGAGGTCAGCGCTAAAGAACTACCAGAAGTCCCATAAAATGACCTTCTGGCTTCCAAAGAAAGTGCTGGAATGGTGTCTCAGAGTGTTGCAGCGTGACTCAAGCAGTGGCAAGGACACCCATCAGGTACATTCTCTGGAGCCTTCTATTCCATTCCTCCAGAAAGAGATTCCTTGATGGTTGACTTGCTGAGTATCTGATAGTGATTCAGTACTTCTCTCTGGGGTGAAATCCACCTGGTTCTCTTTCCCCTCTGTCACAAACTGCCAGTTGGTTTCTTCAGTTTCTCCTCTCTCCAGTTATCTAATTGCTGATCCTTCCTTCTATTGCTGCCTTTTGCCTTTGAAAAAGACTTTTTCACAAATATCTACAGTTAGCTTAACTGAAAGAATGTATTGTATATTGTTGTTGTTGTTATGTACTGATTTGGGAAATGAATTAAGTGGAATAAATCCATTTAAAAAATACCATGTGCATTTAAAAATAAAAAATCACCGATTTTCACCAGGAATGTATTAACTTAAACAAAAAAGCATAAGACAGGAACTCTCAATGATTTCTATTCTACTGCTTTTAAAAAGCAAGTTACACTAATCTGATCACAAAAATGTTAGCGTAAGCAATATCACATTGTTGTGAGTTTTAAGTGTTTTAGACACATAATTTAATTAAAAGTGACACCAGTGTGGACAGGAGTTTCTGCAGGTGGCTGTCTGGCTGAGTTTCTGTTGAAATGTTTACTGTTTATCCTAATTCTTCTAGGATGTATTGTATTATTAATAATGCTAGGATACCTTTGAGCTTTGGATAGAGGTTTTTTAAAAATTATTTAAATCTAAATAAACAGTAAATAGAGTGAAATTTAATAAGTTCTTGAATTATTATACTAACAAGATCAAGAGCACAACTGACAGCATGAGTGATATATTTTATCTAAGTCCCTTGTGAGTATACGGCCTGATCCTGACAGGTACTGAGCACTCTCTGAAATCAATGGAATTGTGGATTCTCAGCATCCCTCGGAGTTAAGGTTTCTGACACAGCAAGTTTTCACACCCTTCCTCTGCTGTCGGTAATTCTCTGTGAAACCCACTGGCAAAGTATGTGTCAGTCCCTTCTAGTGCTGACAACCTGCTACTGCTATTCGTTGCTTCATTAGCTCAAGTGGATTGAAAAATTCCAGCCCTGCTGAGGACCCATGTGGGGTCAACATAATGCTACGAGGGATTTTTTTTAATCTATGAAGTTACACACAAAAAACTATGTTAAAAGAAGTCCAGGTTGCAAAGTCAAGCACTAAAAAGTTAGGAAATGCCAAAATTAAGATAGTTTGTTCATCCTTTATTCAACTCCCTTGTTTCTAGTCATGATACCTTCTTTAATTGCATGATCACCACTTTTTTCCACACAGGGACCCTGCTTCATTCAGTGCCCAGGATGGCCAGCATATAACAGAAGTTCACTGAGTTCCAGGGCTCATTACACTTGACACTTTCAGTATCTGTAACTCCATCATGTATGAACGGCAAACTTGGAAATGGGGGGACCAGAAAGCTAACATTACCTCACCATGGAACTGATACTTCCAGAATAGCAAGGGAGAGACCTCCCAGTGAGGGATCTTAAGTTCCTATGAAGACGAGTTCTAATTACATTGTTCTGTATTTGCCAACTAAAGATGAGAGTAATTTGCTGCAGGATATTTTTCCTTATATGAAACTGTCAAATCATCCTAGCTTACCAGAAATAATTAATTACTTAATATGGACAATTCTCTAATGACATAATAGGGTGTTTCCTCTGAAAAATTCATTTGAAAGTAATCCCCTCATATCTTTAGCAGATGAAAATAATTATTGCAGCTCTGTCGGGCAAATGTAGGCCATTACATTCATTCAGTGAAGAACAGTTTCATGAAACATCCAAGTGTCCAATGTCTGGGTACTACAGATTTGCAATACTGAATATTTTATATCTTAAATACAACATTTTACCATTAAAGCCTGGCTCATATTTTAATTAAACTGGACTGATTTCAGTAAGACAATCCAAGTAATCACCAGTGAACTTGAATATAGACTGTACTATAAAGAGTTAACAGTTCTGAGCTTCCTTGGGTACTTTGTTCTGTGATTCATAGTCTAGGTCAAGTATAATGTACGTGATTACAAAGACTGTAATAAAAATACATCACTTCCAAGGATCTGAGAGGCTTCATATGTACTCAAACATATTCACACACAGCTCTAATCACTATAGTCCAGATCCACAAAGGTATTTAGGTGCCTAAACTCCAGATTTAGGGGCCTGAATCTTGAGTTTAGGCACCTCAATCCCAGTCCCCGTTTTGGCTCCACTGTGATCCACAAAACTCCTGCAGAGCTCTGCAGTTGACTAAATTCACTCAGTGTCTAAGTTTCTGCAGTAAGAGTTCCGTACGTGCCTATGTTTCTGCCTCTGAGCATGCACATGGATTTCTTCCTCTAGGCACCCAGATGTATATCTCCTGCCTAAGCTCCAGAGTGATTCACAAACCAGAACAAGACAGGCATTCAGCCACCTAAGTCGTGCACAGGGCCTGATCCGGTAGGCAGCCTCTGAGTACACCTATCAGATTGGGGCCTGGGGAATTGGTGGTGCTCTCCTTATACATTTTAGCCCAATGGTTGGAGCACTCACCTGTGGCGTGGGAGATCCAAGTTCAGATTTCCCCCTCTGGGAGAAAGGAGATCCCCTGCTCAAATCCTATGTCTCAGGAGAGTGCACTAGCCACTGATCTTTGGGATAGTCCTGTTGAAGCTGTTCCACTGGGGAACTGGACTCAGGGTTTTTCACTTCTGAGGTGGAAGCCCTAACGCATGGACTGAGAGTCTTTCTGGTCCAATGACCATTCCACTGTGGATAAATACTTAAATAGTCTTTGGGTCAGAGAGTAAAAGAGGGATTGGGCAACATAATAGAAGATGAAATTCAACTCACATAGGGCAGTACACATTGACCAGAAGCCTACACTTCACTTATGTACAAGTAAGCTCTGACTGTCTGATCCAAAACCCATTGAAGTTGGAGTCTTTCCACCAACTTCTCTATTTTTTGGATTAGGCCTTGAATTTGCAGGGATTTTCAAGGGGGAAAAAAAACTAGGTTGAGATGTTCAAAGCTGCCCAGGGGCTTGGAGATGTCCAATTCTTATTAACTCTAATAGGAATTGGGAGTCCAAATCTCTAAAAAGCAGCTTTGAAAATCTCAGCCTTAGGTGTTTTTGTGGATAATTTCATGAAATGAAAGGTTGGTAAATTTGCAAGAAATAAAAGGAAAGGATGTGGAATCAAATACTATAGCTGCATTTTTACATAAGGCTTGATAATTTTATGAAAATTAAACTTTGTCATAAAGCATATGAGGGCCATGGAAGAATGAGGCGTATTTTTGTGATTTATTTGTGTAGATTATTTATGTTATGTCTGGAAATATGACAGGGAGTGAGAAACTGGGGTTAGTGAGTGTGGGGAAATGACTGGGGGTTTCAGCATAACTGGGGTTTTTCCCCCTTTATTGGACAAACTGACAGGCAGAAACCCAATTCAAAGGTGTTCAAGCCAAATCAAGATGCAGAAGAGCTCTGTCCAGGAAGGAAAGCCCTGCCTGGGGAAGTTAAGGAGCATAAGGAGAAGTTACTATAATTGTCTTTCAATCTTACTACAGGAATTTCTTTTGCAACTTCTCAGGTGAGCATTTTTTTGTCGGCATCTTCCCATCCAAAGTGCAAGAGTTAAAGCTTGTGTGTAATGGAATAAGGTGATTGCCATAATGTTCAAAGGAATTTCCTCCCAAAAAGCCACTTGCTGGATATAGCTAATTACAGCAAGGAATAGTGCATGCATTTCCTACCCACCCCCGCCTTGAAAATAATGTGTGTCATATTTCTGCCTAATGAGGAATGCTGGACAGTGCTTACATTGCTAAAGCAATTGTAAATTCCTGTACTATATGAATGTTGATAGAGAACTACATAACAAGCTGATGGGACTAGTTTATTCATTCATTACCTCACATCCATACTACTGGACATAAGCTGCATTTCATGTAATTGACTATGGGATGCTGTTGTCCTGCCTCAGAGACATAGAAGGAGTTAGGGGGACTATACTAAAATGGCTTCAGTCATTCTTTCCACATTGTACACAGAGGGTAAAAGCCTATTGAAATCAGTGGCAAAACTCCCATTGACTTCAGTGGGACTAGGATTTCACCCAGAGAATGTATGCCAGTTGGGATAATCATGTGAATAAAAGGTATTCATGTGTAAGTGTTTGTAGGACTGGGCCCTTACATTTAGCAGTAAATCCAGGAAACACAAAAAAATTGTAAAAAAAGATAGTAATGTGGGATGGAAGTCACAAAAATCTCTAACGGCTTTTCTACATGGTACCAGCAAAGTGTTCTACAGGGGTGTGATTTGTACAGCATTCTAACATGCTTCATTCTAACTGTCCTACGTAGATGCAACTGGCACACTCTAAAAGGTACCTACTTTGTTTTTAGCAGGAACTATATTAATTCAAACTAAGTACCCTTAAGAGTGTGCCAGCAGGGTCTAACCAGGTCAGTTAAGAGCACAGTATATTAGAGTGCTTTACAAATCATACCCCTCAAGAGCGCTTTGCCATGCTGTGTAGACAAGCCCTAATTTGTCTTATTTACTTGTAGGCTTTTGAATAACAAACTGAAGTAGCATTTCAGTACAGACCAAAAATCTTTCCATCTTCTATAGTTTGGAAATTCTCTAGATGTGTCATGATGAGAACCATAGTCAAGACTTCCATATGTCTAAGGCCTTTAAAATTAATTATTTTGTCAGAAGATTTACGACAAGTCATTGGTTCATAACTGACTTTAGTTCACGGCTGAACAATTCTTGTTCCTGCCTATCTGTGTACCTAACTGAAATCCACATAACCCTGTGAGCATCAAAGTGCTTTTTACAGCTCCATGGCAAAGGGCAGTCCAGAAATTAGTTCTCTGTAACCTGACAGCCTCAATGGCCTGACCTGGCACACCTGCAAAAAACAACTTGTTTTTATGAGCATCATGCTATGCCAACACTCTTATTTTTCACTCCCTGTAAACAAATCCAGAGATGTCTTCAAAGTTCCAGTCACATAGTATAACAAAAACAATGAGGAGTACTAATGGCACCTTAGAGACGAACAAATTTATTTGGGCATAAGCTTCGTGGGCTAAAGCCCACTTCATCAGATGCATGGAGTGGAAAATACAGTAGCAAGATATATATAACGGTATATGAAAAGATGGAAGTTGCCTTACCAAGTTGGGGGGGGAGGGGTCGAGACAATTCAATTAAAGGGGCTATTATCAACAGGACAAAAAAAATCACTTTTGTAGTGGTAATAAGGGTGGCTCATTTCAAACAGTTGACAAGACGGTGTGAGTAATAGTAGGGGGAAATTAGCAGGGGGGAATTAGTTTTTAGTTCTTGTAGTGACCCATCCACTCCCAGTCTTTATTCATGCCTAATTTGATGGTGTCCAGTTTGCAAATTAATTCAAGTTCTGCAGTTTCTCATTGAGTCTGTTTTTGAAGTTTTTTTGT
This sequence comes from Chelydra serpentina, assembly GCA_037349315.1. Lineage (NCBI taxonomy): Eukaryota > Metazoa > Chordata > Testudines > Chelydridae > Chelydra > Chelydra serpentina. The sequence goes on from JBAIAC010000048.1 coordinate 29,617,827, forward strand.
TGAACAATTGCCACTTTAAAGTATGTTTTTGAGTGTCCAGAGATGTTGAAGTGTTCTCCAACTGGTTTTTGAATGTTATAATTCGTGACGTGTGATTTATGATCATTTGTTCTTTTGCGTAGCGACTGTCCCGGTTTGGCCAATGTACATGGCAGAGGGGTTTTGCTGGCACATGATGGCACATATCACATAGGTAAATGTGCAGGTGAACGAGCCCCTGATGGTGTGGCTGATGTGGTTAGGTCCTATGATGGTGTCCCTTGAATAGATATGTGGACAGAGTTGGCACTGGGGTTTGTTGCAGGAATAGGTTCCTGGGTTAGTGTTTTTGTTGTGTAGTATGTAGTTACTGGGAAGTATTTGCTTTAGGTTGGGGAGCTGTCTGTAAGCGAGGACTGGCCTGTCTTCCAAGGTCTGTGAGAGTAGGGGATCGTCCTTCAGGATAAGTTGTAGGTCCTTGATGTGCTGGAGAGGTTTTAGTTGGGGGCTGAAGGTGACGGCTAGTGGCGTTCTGTTACTACAGGACATGCCCAACAAAAGTAAGTGACTCCTAGGTACCCTTCTGGCTCTGTCAATCTGTTTCTTCACTTCAGCAGGTGGGTACTGTAGTTTTAAGAATGCTTGATAGAGATCCTGTAGGTGTTTGTCTCTGTCTGAGGGATTGGAGTACAGTATAACAAGAAAACAAAACAAATAGAAAGCGAAATTTCATTCTCTCTAGATACAGCAAGACTGACCATTCCTTTAGTTATTCATTCACTAAAAACTATGGGCCCTTTCTAAGAAAACATTTTTTTTTGATTCATTGCTTGCAGAGATAGAATTCTTCCATCCCTAATATATATATAGTTTAGATTGTTAACAAAACACTTCACCCTTTTACAATACCTCCAAACGGTTTACAAAAAAAATAATAAATTGTGCAGCTCCCCTCCATGACATGAGGCAGGTACATCTTAGTCTTCCTTATTTATAAATTGTAAAGTCAGAGTTTAAGGCTGGAAGGAACCACTAGTTCATCTAGGCTGGCTTCCTACATACCACAGGCCACCACCACTACCCAGCACCCACACACTAACCCCAACAATGGAAATGAGACCAAAGTATATAAGACACACTAGAGACTAAATTATTAAGTGCCACTGGCAGAGAATAGGAGGGACCAAACTGCGCAGTGCAATGGCAGAGAAGTGATTAAGTGAGATATATCCAGATCTTGGCATGTGACCTGCACCCCCATTCTGTAGAAGAAGGCAAAAAAAACCAAAAACCAAAAAAAAAACCCCACCACCCAACCCCCCCAGGACACTACCAATCTGACATGGAGGAAAATTCCTTTTCGACCCCACATAGGTGATCAGTTAGACCCTTAGCATGTGAGCAAGAAGCAGCCAGCCAAGCACCTGAGATAGAGAATGCTTGGTGCCACCTCAGAGCCCTGGCCCACCCCACCCAGTCTTCCCATCTCCAACAATGGCCATCCTGGATACTTCAAAGGAAGAAAACAAAACACTCTTAGAACACAGTCAGGGGAAAGATTCTCCTGCTGGTGGCCAGGAGAAATCCTGACGCATGAGTTTTAGGAACATAAGCCATAAAATCAGAGCCCTGCCCCTGACTATCACAAGCAACCCTGTCATACAATTGCACTCATAAATTTGTCCCGCTCTCTCTTAAAAATAATTAAGTTGTTTTCCCTAAATGGGGAAAATGATGCATAGAAAAAGTTAGGTGACTTATCCAGGGTCAAATAAGCCAATGAAAGAACCAGGAATAAAACTCAGAAGGAGCTCAATTCTCAAGATTCAAGTAACAATTGTGACTTCTATGAGAGAATTAACAATGTCCTGTGAGAGGGAAATATGGGCCCAGGAGTCCTGAGGCTTAGTGCCCCGCTCCAGCCATAGCCCTTGCTCAATATATTGTATGAACTGATTGGCTCCAGTTTAAAATCTGAATTTAGGTTTTGTCAAAGTGGTCAGGTGGACAGCTCTGGAAAATAAAGTCCCCCTGTTTAGAGATGGGTCTAAACTTCTAGTTCCATACTTTGTGGAGGTCCCAATCTGAACTCTTTCCCTGAGGCCCATCTCTTCACACAACAAGCAGAGCATGGGCACAGGGAGCAGTGTAAACTTTTCCTCACTGCCGAAATAAGCAACAATCTTGTTTTAGAAGAACCACCTATGGGGAAAAGGAGATAATTCATTTTCCGTTGATTCAGTCCTTAGCCTTTCAATCTGTTTTACATGGTCTGCATTACTATAGTATCATCATTACTCCAGACCTACACCAATGTAACTCCATTGACATGAAAGGAGTTACTCTGGATTTATGCTAGCGTTACCCTGAGTAGAATTTAGCCCATATTTTCTGCATGAAGAAACTGACCATGTTCCATTAATACCAAAGAAAGATGTTTTTGCAGCAGCACAGACATGTTTTATGAAGGGAAAGATTGCTACCCTAGATTACATTAAACCAAAAGAAACAAGAAAGCAGTGATGAAATGAAGCAGAGATAGAGTTTTTCAAAGTTAAAGGGGCTCTATTTTTTTTATTCCTGAAGATTTTTAAAGTTTAAAAATCCCATTCCCACTTCAAATGTTTCATGTTTTGCATTGTATGAGCCTGGCTCTGTACATCAAAGTGTGTCTGATACACAGGATGTAAGTTTTCTCATTACGTTTGCTGTTAAAACATGGTCTTATTACCCTTGAACTATGGGGCCAATCTACTTGGATAGTCTAGGGTACTTTAAGCAAGAACCTCGAATTTTTTCAACAGCCACTGCCCTTTCAATGAGACATCCTTGGTGGGCTTATCTGCATGACAAAACAACACACCTGACCCAATCCTACCTGCCTTACTCAACCAAACACCTCCGTGATGTCAATGGCAATTTTGACATAGTAAAGATTACAGGATTGGGCTGTTCAGAATCAGGGTAGTGATGCTTAAAAATGCAAAGAAATTCCCAATAACCAGAGTTCATTTGGCAGAGCTCTCAGAAGAAAAGAATTAGAAACTGTTAGAAAACTTCTCATTTCCAAAGTACTGATGTCAGAGGTGTGAAAGTCACACTGGCTCCTGGGCTAATGCACACCCTTTGTTCAGGGCTGAAAGAATCCAGCTCTTATTATTGCATGTGATGTGACAGACTGTGAAATCATGTAATAATGTATGTATGTTAATATGCAGTTTTCTGAAATAACCAACTATATTTGAAAGTACACAGTCATTAATTAAAAGGCTGGTGATTGAATGACTTCAACAATCCAACTGTATATGAAGTCAAATAGAATGCATAGAAGAGACTATTAATTATTATGTACATGAGATAATTTCTTGTAACCTACTTATACAACTCTCACATAAATGAAAGATACTTTAATTAGCACCCCAGGGCTCACGATGCAGTAGTGTGGCTAAGCAAACATCTTTAAAATAATCTCCAGATGTCCAAATTGTCATAGGATGGCATGGTACAGATAAAACAGACAAGATGATACGGTGAATGTAAATAGGGAGCGTGAGCTAGTTCTTTCTTTCTTGGTGCACTCAAAACTTCTAAATGTGTAAGAATAATCAGAATTAGGCCCCAAATATCCAGTATTTCTTATTCAGTAATTACTGAATAATATTTACAGAATTGGGGGGATTCATTTATATAATTTTATATCTACACTAGATATGAAATGTGATGATTCCCCATATTAGAGTTGATGCATTACCTTAGTTAGAAGTTACCAAGCAGTGTTGATCTGGCTTTGATAAATTACCATGTACTCAGAAAAAAAGAATGCTGATTATTTAGGTTGTGTTTATAAACAGTGTCAAGCTGGTGTCATTTATTTTTCCTTGTCCATTTAAAAAAAAATAGTCCGTCCAATTAGTTTTATCATCATAGTCCCTTGTCAGCTTTTTGGAAACACACTTAATAACTTCGAAGTCATTGATAAGCACCCTTCACAAAAAAAACAAACAAACAAACAAAAAAACAACAACACACCACCTGGATGCTGCTTATGAGATAATACAGATTCTGTCTTCCTTACTCAAGGTGAGTAGTACCTTATTCCAGAATAAATCCTGAGTAAGAATGGCATGATGGTCTTGCATGATACAATGGCCTAGCTACAAACACCAATGCCCAACCACACAGAAGAGTACATGGAAACAGGGGAAAAGTAAATGGCCATGGATAAAATAATCCAAACTGGACAATTATAAAAACAGCCCCAGGCTAGCTCCTGAAAACCCATATTACAGTCATTTGTTTATGGGGGAGTCCATGATTATATGAAGCACATACCTTTAGCAATGTTAATGCAAGCCCAAAATGTTTTATTTGTTTGTGAATGAAAGAAAGAAACATGATTCTTCTTATTTCAGGAAGAGGGTGGTTACAGAAGAATAAATATCACCACTCGCACAGTGCTTAGGAATAGGCTAATAGACCTTTACATAGTTTGTGAGCCCTCTAGTAGTTCTCACTGTGTTAGGTGTTTTAGAAGCCAGCTCAAACCAGCCAGCAGCAGGATACAAGTAGCGAGGCCTGGCATGTTGTATAGAATTGGCCCCACCATGATGATGTGGTTAATTCATATTATATGTGTCGTGCAAGAGCAAAAGACAAACCCACTTCCCATCTCCAGCTGGTTAGACTCCAACCTCCTAGCTACCTGCTCAACCTCTCACCATTCTTTCTAAGATCCCCCGCCTCCCAGCTATCCATTCTTCACCCACTCAAGCCCAAATATTTAGACTTCCTCTTCCTCCAAGATGCCTACTCTACCACCACCCCACTCTCAAAAACAGAATCTCACACTAATACATGCTCCCTCCATCCTAGAAATGCTTCAATATTTGCTTCACCTCCCTCCTAGCTCCCACATTGTTCTGGCATCTTCCTCAGTCCTTTTATAGCCTGACAAAACTGAGTACCACCCAGAACCTGGAACCCCTCCCCAAAAGGAAAAGTTCATTTTCTCACCTTGTAGCCTTCCTTCCCTCACCTTGTAGCCTTTCTTCCATGCTACATGAAAGCTGGCTCTGTGGATTAGGGGAATCTTTGCAGGAGATATCAAATGTTTTTCAAATGCACTAAGAATTGATCTAACTCTGCTCCCACTGAAGTCAATGGTAAAATTCCCATTGATGTCTAGGGGAGCAAAGTTAGGCCAACAGAGAGTGATTTTTAAAAATGCTTGTAGGTCTTTAAGACTTGGAATGGGAAAGGTGGGATAGGGTTGGATTGGGGCCTATAAGGGCAATCCTGGAGATAGGATCTCCGGATTGCAGAGGTGGGGGCTTAGAAGTTCATGCCATTACAGAATATGATATTAGATTTGCATATGACTAAAGTATATCTTCATTATTAGTAGTGACTTTTCTAGTGAAGTTATAGTAAAAATGTATTGGAAGTGACAAAGGGTCCTGTGGCACCTTATAGACTAACAGAGGTGCCACAGGACCCTTTGTCGCTTCTACAGATCCAGACTAACACGGCTACCCCTCTGATACTTAAAAATTTATTGTGTTTTTATTGCGGACTCAAAAGCCAACGAAAGAGGTTCGGACTCACATTCAAAGAAATTATAGATGAGATGTTTACATGCTTGACACCTAGGATCCAGTTAATGAAGGACACAGATTGCAAATGCTCAAGGGAATCTATTAGCAACAACATCCTGCTGTGAGGATACCCAGTAAGGTAACAGGATTATTTATTAGTAAGAAACAATAAATCACGGATGTGTTCCAATGGTTTATAACATATGGAGAGACAATTATGGTAACAACTGGGCTGAAGGATAAAGAGAACAAGGGGTCCTTCTCAGAAGACTGATGGTGTCATTTCATACCAATCAGGTGGGGAGAGAGGGTGCAACCTATGTGTCTGATGACAGCTGGTTGGAGAGTATTTATGCTATGTCAAAAGCCTTCAGATACAGAATAAGAAGGAAAAATATCCTCTCCACAAGTCTAGCAAGTGAAATGCAAGAACAATGAAGGAGCACAGTTTCCTGGTCTTCCCGTTGATAGTTTTTGTAAAGGATGGTGTTATCTCAGTTGTTTTCTAATCCACAGCAATCCCTTTTAAATTAGTGAATTTCAGCATGGGGTTGATAATTCCGTGTTTCCTCCTTAAACATTATCTCATTAGGGTTGTTAAGGCCTAAACTCAACATGAGTTGTGTGTGGATCCAGGATTTATGACTCTTGAAAATTGCTTGTGAAGGTTGTTTTTTCCCCAATGGTTATTCCTCTGCATACTGGGAGGGTGGCGGTGGGACTCTGGAGAGCCAGTGTTAGATTCCAACCTGAACATCAGCATTTCAGAGTCCTTCAGTAAGGGTCAGCTCCAACTGTCACTGAAATGAATAGGAGACTTTTCATGCACTTTAATGAGAGTTGGATCAAGCCCAGAGAGAGACCTCGACTAACTCCACACACCAGCTCTTGCTCACATAATTCCCTCTCTTACAATGTTAGAACAAGAGTCTGTGATATCCACAATTAATGCTATTTATTCCCTACTACTACTTGTTCTTTGGGTTTTCCTCTTTTTGGGGTGTACTCTCAAGCAATGGGAAGTCAATGGGAATTGGATGCCTGACTCCTCATGGCACCTTGAAAATCCCAACCATCTGCTTCTCAGGGGGGTAATGCTTAATTCATTAATGTTTAGTAAACACTTTCTGATCTTCAGAAGAAAGGCACTAGATTAGGACAAAGTATTATTGCTATATGGCCCCCAATAGCTTAGAGCAGGATTTGTCTGGATGTTGCACAGAGAATTCAGCATTTAGCTATAAAGCTTGCAGTCCTTCTGTATATTGGCTCTGTGAACTCCCTCCTGTTGAAGGAAACCACATCACAATGACCCCATACATAACCAGGCATTTGCCGCCATCTTACCTCCTAAAAAAGGAAGGAGAATTTTTTTGGTATTCATTATTTTTAACCCCCTGATGATATATAGAATTATAAACAGTGGTTTTTTTAAAGCTCTGAGAAGCAAAATATTCAGGTTTGACAGCATCTCTTCAACGATGTCCTTTCTAAAATGGTCCTAAGGGACAAAAACGACTATTGATTTCTTCCAGAAGCTCAGCATTTCCATGAACAGGAAATATACCCTTAGCTGGTCTGTTATGAGCAACTACCCAGTGCCAAGAAATTTAATATATTAGTTAGTGCCCTCCAACCCTAAGGTTTAGGAGGTTAGATAAAAAGGGATTCTTAACTTGGCCATGAATGTTTTTTATTTTCCCATTCCCCCGAGATCTTTATTTTCCTTTTTCAATTGCAAGGCAGTGATTTTCTTTAAAGAATTAGTCTCTCATGAACAAATATATTAGTAAGTTTTTATTGTATTCTTTTGAGGCTGCACAAGATGGGAGTGTAGCTCAGTAAAATGAGACAACAAATGCTCTCACCATATTCATTAACTGGTTAAAACTTTTTTGTTCTCTGAGAGACAACTGCCTGGTGAATAAAGGGGTAACCGAAAATATTGAGTAAAGCCAGATTTTAGAGCTTGTAGAACTTGTGGCAAACAGTAGCCCCCCAATTTGGGGGACCAGACACATCTACAGTGATCTCATTGATGTTTTTTAAAAAAAAGTTTAACCCTTTTTGTTACAAAGATGATATAAGCTGATCAATAGCATTGCAAGCTTTCCACTGATTTTTCCTAAAGATCACAAGTTACTCCAAGTCTGTCCCTAATAGCCACTCACAGGCGGCTTTTGAGATTGATGAGGTGATGGCTCCAGGTGGATCAATTTTGCTGGGAACTCCAGACCACTTCATAGCTGTTGGGAAGTTGCTATCTGGGCTCCCTTCCAGATGGCTCGCACACTGCCTTGCTTGTGACATTGAGAGTCAATTAAGCCTTTCTGCCCTACCAATACACTGGGGGATGATACCAGGGAAAACAAGTTTCTGCAGAGCCAACTGTCTCCCTGTGAGATCAGTTTCTTCCCCATCTGACCAATGGCCAGCAAGACAGAATGGAACCCTGCAGTAACAACAGCATTCTCCCAGCTGACTGTTCCAAAATGGGAGTGCTACAGGAGACCATGGGTGGCAAACAGGGCAGGAGGATGCCACCTCACTCCTACCAATATATACACTATTATGTTTATGTTAGGGTCCCATCTTGTTCTCTCCTTTGCAGCTCTCAGTATTGTTAGTTCACCTCCAAAATTTGATTTACAAAACTCTCATCTTCTAAATCGGGGGTCATTCTGATCCAACTACCAATAGCATTGATCTGAAGTTCTGCTCCTAGATATGGGTCTGCTTTGCATCGAGGTCCATGTCAAGTCAAAATGGGGACATCATAATAACCAACCTGAAATGCAGCTGTATTGCTTTATTGTGTACCTTCCAAATTACTATGCCAAACAACACACGGTATTTTTTAAACTAGAGAATGAAGTAGCAGAGTTTTTCTTTTAATATATTCAGGGTTTTTCCTTGCAAGTTTGCTGGAAAGATGCTGCAGCTCTAAGTGACTTAGGGCTAGATCCTGATCCCATTGAAGACAATGGTAAAACCACAGAGTTTTATGAAGTCAGGATCAGCTCCTTAGGCAAATCCACGCAATACACAATCTTAGTGCAGTAATAGGCATGTGATAGTTCTGCAAGAGGATTGGGTGGAGGAGGGGATCGCTCCCTCCCTGAGGCCTCAGACCAGCTTCAGAACCACTCAGTGGCCATTACTGCAGCCTTGAGGCTACAGTGGTTCCCACAATCAGTGCAGGTTCCTCTACCTCGGCCAGCTCACACTTTACTCCATCTGCCCTGTGGCTAACTTGCCCAAAGGGAGAACTGAACTCAGTGCTCACATACTGCAAAATCCTGCCCCTTTCTCTTGCACAGTGGAACCACGCCATAGTGGAACATCTCCAACTACATATTTGCCTTCAAAAGAATGCATACAGCTTGTCTCAGGAATTATCACACAACACACCAGCTTCCCCTATCAAGTTTGCTCTGTATGGCTAGTGCTACCATGCTGCTGCTTTTCTATTTAAGGGAGGCATATGGTCCCCATTACCATAGCATCTGAGCAACTCAGTCTTTCATGTATTTATCCTTACAACACTCCTCTGAGGTAGGGAAGTACTGTTGCCCGCATTTTACCGATAGGTAACTGAGTCTCAGAGAGACTAAGTGACTTGCCCAAAGTCTCACAAGAAGTCTGTGATGGAGCAAAGGATTGCACCTAAGTCTCCCAAGTGCTAAGCTAATGTTCAAATCAATGGAGCATCCTTTCTTTTGCTATGCCCTTGAAACAAAGGGATTTGTCATGACAATGACCTTAGACTTTCAACTAAGCAAAAATCCTATCCTAATGATGGGACTGTCTATTGAAGAGAGCTAGTTCACAGAAACATTCCGAAGAGCTACAATAATTATCCAGTGATTTGGCATTGGTAGATATTAGAATTTAAAATAATTAATAACTAACAATTGCTTAGAGGGTTTCCTATTTGAATTTATAATTTGTGTAAAGGATTTGTTTTCTGTTGTGACTAACACCCAGTTCCTCTGCGATTCTCGCCTGAATGTCCAATCATGTTAGCACCACAGCATCAGTCGGACCTGTTGGCGGTTCAGCTAGTGTTTGCCATTTTGAGGTTGCTGAAACACTTAAACCCATCAACAGCATCATTTATTTTTTGACTCATGCTGTTTTTGAACACCACTTTTCCTGGCAATCGATGAAGCCCAAGATCCTGTCTCAGCACAGCCATACTGAAAGGTTTCATATTGTGGTCAGCTAGGTATGAACAAAGCAAGTGTTGTATTCATAACATGGTGTGTTAAAGAAATTTCTGTGAACTATGCTTGGAAAGTAGCGTTCCTGAAACCCCCCACCACTATAGGAGGCAGAGTGGAAGGAAGTGTAACTTTACCAAATATAAACAGAAGAAAATCACAAAACACAAGGAGTTACTATTGCATCTCTCGGAAATTCACTTTAGGTTTAAAAAAATCCCACCATGCTTCCAGAAAGTGATTTTAATATTGCCTTAGAAGAATCTGTGATTAGTATGTGGGTTCTCATCTGAATACCTTGGTTTCTATTGCAGTGTTAGCATATTTTTCACTCTATTTGGATACAGCCATATCTCCTTTTCTGCTCTAGTCTCCCAGGACAAAATTCTGCCTTAAGTTAGCTGACTGCATATCTTAGGGACTTGAATGGAAATTACACTCATAACTGCATGCAGAATTGGATTCTAAAAGTATTCAGTTGGAAAACAATTGCAAAAATCCTCATGTCACAAAAATAGGATTTAGGTTTCCTAAACAATTCAGGCCAACTGCTGAGGGGTCTTGTATTGTGTGAGGGGCAGGGTGGATGTCTAGAAGTCCATCCAGGTGCCTGGCTACTCAAGTTCTAAGGAGACAGGAATTATCATGGTGGCCTGTTTGTGCAAACAGCAAAGATTTATAAGGAAGTAGGCATGTTTCACTCATGCTCAGGCTGCACACATGCAATTCCTCCTATTCAGCCAGCAAGTGGTGTAATGTTCCAATTTAAACTGAAATAAATCATAGGACTAAAAAGGGGAAATTACAAGGAGATCCGGACTGGTAGCTAGCGAGGGCTAGACATGGTTGGCTTCTTTTGGAGATACTGATGCTCCAGGTGGCTTGTTACTGGTGAAGCTGGAAAAGCATCTCACAGAGGATGGGCTGATGCATGTAGTTATGGAAAAAGGTATGTTTTATGATCCCAGCTCCTGGAACTACACGTCACAGTTTCAAGCACTAATACAGGATACAGGCACAAATCTTTCACCTTGATTTTGGCAGAAGATTTAGCCCTATGTATTGGTGATGTATCACATATTTGGTATTTTAATGTAGTGGTTGAGAGTGTTGAGAATTTGAATACTGGTAAGATTGCTGAAAGAAACTACACATACAGTGTAATGAGTAACCTAGGTCTATTATCACCTTCATTGCATGAATTCACCCCTTCTTCTATGCCTCATCTGGTTTTAGTCTGCTTAGATTCTAAGATCTTTGGACCAGAGATCTGTCTAATTATATGCCTATAGAATGTCTGGCACACTTTTGGGCACCATATAAATAATAATGACCTAACACTTGGTTCCTAAAACAAATATCAATTTAGATTGGAGTCTTTCATAATGAATGCTACCATATATTAGAGGAATCTTGTATCATTTACAGTTGCCACCCTGGAAGCTGGAATGAGGAAATTTCAAAACACAAAGACAGGGTATAAGAGAAGAGAACTGAAAACAGCTGTGGAAACAAACTGTGTCTCTATGAACCATGGTTTTTTAATCTGTCATTTTCTCCATTCTTTGTACCTACAGCAATATTCTGCTTGAGGCAGTGCAGAAGGGTGCAAATGAATATATCCTCAGCATGCCAGCTGTTGCAGTATAGCTTGATATGCTTATTTCATGTCATGCAATATTTATGCTTAAAAAAACTTCATTGGGAGTAGGTAGCTCCCTGGGATTCCATTGCCAGAAGCAGCTAGATCAAATGTGTTCTCAGGGATTCCAATTACCAACTCAAATTGTAGCATGGTGAATTAAAACCCACAGTTCAGAGCAACAGGGTGCAGACTCAGAGGCAATAATCCTACCCTGTTCAGCCACCCCGCTGGCGCTTCTTCAGAATTAAATGGCTAGATATTCATTAAACTGCTCTGAGAATGTTAACCTACCAACTCTACTGACCGCATTTGATTTGGATGGGTGTGCACATTGGTGGGAAATCTGATTAGTAAGAGATGTCTCCAAAGACACAGTGAAATATTTTGTGGGATAACACAACCCCGCTGTGAAATATTGTTGTCTCTCAGCCATGCCCTGCTGGGAGAGCAAATAAAGCAGCATTACTTGTCGCTATAAATATTTACCATATGACTAGAATTACTTATTTTAAAGATGGTACTCAACTTTAATTGTACTGACCACACCATATGGAAGAAGGGCTGCCGAATTAATGAACAGAGACACAATTTTACAGTGGCTCAGTCTTGGCATCAAATTTGTGGGTACACAGTTTGGGGCATCTAATTCATAGCACTCAGTTTTGTAAGTGCAAACGGTGTTTGAATACTTGGATCAGCTAAGTGGTCAGACATCTGTTTATCTACCCAGTTTTCAGCAGCAAATTTCATTTGTTGGGCAAGTCAGGGTTTGGGACTTGAAAAGTCTTAGGCGCAAGGTTTTGCATTTACAGACTTCGAGTCTGATTTTTAAAATGTCTTCATGTGGTTTTACTAGAAATCGGCTTCTTGTCAGAACAGATTTTAGGGTGCAATTGTACAACCGCCCTCACTTTGGTGAGCACTTATGCTCATAGTTCCATGGACATGGGAAACCTTTACTCACACACTGTTAGGTCCTTGTTGGTTTGTTTTTATAATTGATTTTTCAAAATGTGGAGAAAAATACATAAGTACAAAATTAATTTTAAAAGTCTCCTCATAAGTGCCTCAGCTGCTCTTGGACCTGTTGGAACAAGGGTGAGCAGAAAAGGTGCAAAGACAACTGTCCATATAGCCACCTAGTACTCTGAAAACTATTTCAAAATACCTTTGCTGTGCAAAAGCCCAGAATCTGTGAACATCAGCATCCTGGATATACTCTTGTATGGACTAGCTTTCATCCTGCCTTCTGAAAAGACATTCTGGGGGCACAACATGTCTCCTTTGTCTCCACTGTACACACAATGGGTTCTTTGAAAACGTAGAGCTAATATTGTGTAAAATAAGCATGTTGCTTAAAAAGGTCTGTATGAGGAAACACAGGAAAGCACGTCTGTATTTGACTACACATCTTACAGAAATCTGATCTGTTTCTGAGGGCCCCCCCCAAAAAATTGCTATAGATTCTTGTGTAGTCATTTGCCCCATGAATTGCCTCCTGATCCTTGTAATAATTCTTCTAACAAACTCCTAGGATTAATCTATACTAAGAATATGGTTTGTTGCTGACAATGAATCCTCATGTCCTTCCCTTAACTGATGTTGGAAATGGATTAACTTCTGATGAGACAAGACGGTTTCCAAACACCTTTACAGAAAGCGTGATTGAGAATGTTTCGCAGCTCTCAATCCAACTTCCTTGTAAAAATGTTGAGAATGTTTTTTGTCCCATTGACCATCTCTTACCTAGAGTTATAAGTAATCAAGAGGAGTGATTAAAGGTATTCTTATTGTTATTTCTGTAATTTTAGGAAGTCTCATTCTGGTTGACAAGTGAGAAAAATGTAATGTCTACATTTTACACTTCTGCTAGCTCCATTTAGCATCCACCCAATTTTTAGACATGCATGGAAAAGCTTAAAGATACTTGGCACCCTCTCGGTAAAGGTCATGCACATCTAATTCTAGCCACAGCATCTTGAAAACAAACTTGAATCTGAAAAAAAAAACATTTAAAGAACATGAACTGCATGCTGCATCTTGAAAATATAAAATTTACATGAAATGACTCAGAAAAGCGAACACACAGTAAAACTTGGGGCCCAATCTTGCAAGCCTGCCCCATACCAAATGTACATCATAGTCAAGGGGAATTTCTAAATTTCTTGCCGCAGAACTGGATCCTTTGTTGCCCTGAGTTATGCCCTGTGCAAATTTACTGAAGACGATGAGGTTGCTATAAATCAGAGAAGAATTTAGCTCTCTGAATATTTCTCATTTAACAATTTATTGAAATTAGTAATGATCTCAAACTATATTCTGGAGGAATAAGCTTGCTGCCCCAAGATAATCAACTTCCTGCAGAAGCTTAGCCACGAAACCCCCAGATGTTTTACCACGGACACACAGTCAGAGCACCTGGACATAGAACAGAAGAATGATTAAGAATACCATTAATGAGATCTGGGTGGTTTAAGGGATTAATGATTTACTTTAATCCATGAGGATCAAGGGATAAATTAGCAATGAACAGAAAGTTTAATAAAAACTGTGAATCCTCATGAGCTTCTTGACATTAAACCCAAAGCAGGCATTGCTTTAATTTTAGACTGGCAACACAAGAGTAAGATATCTGAAATGCACTCATTAAGTATGCCACACATGATCAGTTACGAAGGAATAAAGAACGAGGAGTACTTGCAGCACCTAACAAATTTATTTGGGCATAAGCTTTCGTGGGCTAGAACCCACTTCATCAGATGCATAGAGTGGAACATACAGTAGGAAGATATTTATTTATATATCTCTCACACACACACACACACACAGATCAATTAAGGTGAGCTATTATCAGCAGGAGAAAAAGAACTTTTGTAGTGATAATCAGGATGGCCCATTTCAAACAGATGACAAGAAGGTGAGAGTAACAGTAGGGGGAAACTTAGCATGGGGAAGTATCAATCAATATCAATTTGTGTAATGACCTAGCCACTCCCCGTCTTTATTCAAGCCTAATTTAATGGTATCCAGTTTACAAATTAATTCCAGTTCAGCAGTTTGTTGAAGTTTTTTTGTTGAAGAATTGCCACTTTTAGGTCTGTTACCGAATGACCAGAGATATTGACGTGTTCTCCTACTGGTTTTTGAATGTTAGGATTCCTGACGTCAGATTTGTGTCCGTTTATTCTTTTGCGTAGAGACTGTCCAGTTTGGCAATGTACATGGCAGACGGGCATTGCTGGCACATAATGGCATATATCACATTGGTAGGAAATCCTAGTTCAAGAAATCCAGAGCCTGTTCCCTGAGGCCCACAAATGAATTTAGTTTTCTCATTTCAAATTCATGATAAAGTCATTCTTAAATAGGCTTTCCACCACCCAAAATGAATACACCTAGTGCGATCAAGGTGTTTCCTAGCAGTACTGGGTCAAAAACAGCAGTGGTTCTCAACCTTTCCAGACTCCTGTACCCCTTTCAGAAGTCTGATTTGTCCCACGTTTCACCTCACTTAAAAACTCATGTTTTGGCTTCAGCCCTGCACAGTGGGGCTCTGGCTTCAGCTTTCTGCTGTGTGTCCCAGTGAGTTGAACACTGGCCCTGGTGACCCCATTAACACAAACTTGCCCACAGTTTGAGAACTGCAGATTATAATATAGAGAACAGTCATTGTCTGCATGAAATTTTAGTTAGTACTGACTTAGCTAGTGCTTTTTATGTAGCCTGTTGTAAAACTAGGCAAATATCTAGATGAGTTGATGTGCCCTCTGGAAGACCTCTGTATAGCCCCAGGGGTACGTGTACCCTTGGTTGAGAACCACTGAAAAACATATGGAATGCTACAGTGAGGCTCATAGCCATGGTCATCTGGAGTGAGAAGATGTAGTCTGCAAGACCTAGCTTGTGATGCTACATTTTAATTGGAAATGTACATGTAAATGACATGCAACTTTCACACAACCAAAGCTTTTCCTACATAAATAAGATGAGATTGCAGCTAGCTCTGGGCAAATGATCAAATTAGGGCTGACAGGGAGATTTCACTCATTGTGGTCCTTGCCCAGGTTCTGGCCACAGCTGCAGTCCTTGAGTATAAGGATTGTACAGAGCTAGTGCTATCAAGGTGGCTAGGCTGCCCTAAAGGAAGCATGGACTCACCCAGCTTCTGTATTGCCTTACAGATGAAAACATATGCCGATGCTCTTCAAAAGGAGTAGCCTTGTAGCTGTGTTCTCTGAGAACTCTCAGAAACATGGGTGTCCTTTGCTTGTGCAGCTCCACACTCACCCCTGATTAGGGCTGTGCCCTAAGGATTTGCTACAGTCAATTATCAATATCTAACCAATACCTAGATGTTGAAATATAGCAGTATATATACACACACACCCCCCTTTTGGTGTAAAGATAGTTATTTGATGTTTTTAAAGAAAAAATGGCAAACTGTAAGCACTACAAATAATAATACATATTTCTTATATAGTTCTTTTCATCAGTAGTTCCCAAAAGCACTTTACTGGCCTCAGTTCTCCATTGGGTGGAACCCTGTACCAACAGAAGCTCTTTGCAGGATCAGAGCCATAGACATTCATGCCCCTTTGCCCACATCTTCCTTTGATGTATGTAGGGAGAGTAGACTAAAATCCATTACATAGTATTTTGGAAGGAAAATATACAAATCAGAATATACGATAGTGGATGAATGCATGTCTGTGTGCGCTATATTGCTTTTCTTATCATTCTGCTACATTTTGTTTCTGTAGGCCTCTGATACCCTTAAAAGGTCAATGAAACCTTCATTCTATACAATTTTGCTATTTAAGGCAATAGTTATGTTTCCACTTATGAAAGGTAAGTGTGATTTGATGGTTTTGGAGTGGCCGCCGCCTAACTCTGTTGCCCTTGCTGTTTGCAACAATTGCCATACTGTTCAGCCTGTATGTGTTTTGATCTAAATGATTGTAATAAATTTCATTATGTGCCCGACATTATTTTTTGGTGATGTACTTGTTTAAGTTTTTCCATTAATTTGCATTGTTTTTGTCAGTGTTAGCTCACATTACCAATACTACACTAGCCTTTTAATTAAAAAAGCTAGAATTTTAAACTGTGTCATCAATCAGTTCTCTGAAGAATGTAATTTTCTGAAACAATAGCTTGAGGAGGTTGCTGCCATCTATGGACATGAACAGTCATTAACATATATAATTGGAAAACCCTGGGAAGGAAGATCAGACTTGTCTTGGGCTCCAAAGCTATAAATCTCCAAGTAGAGATTAAAAAACAGCTTTTCTAGCTTTACTAACAGGAGGCAATGACAGACTGACACAATCAAACTATCACCTAGTCATAAATAAGAGCACTTTTCCTGGACCTGATTGCTTGTGTTATTGCAAAGGAAGTAAAATAATCAGTAAAGAACAGTTGTCCTAACAAGTTACTGCTCTAACTAAACATATTATTTGTCCAAAGGTACATATAAATGGCAACAGTAATGCAAATTCAGAAGATTGCTTAAAAGCTATTTTATATCCAGAAGAGACTGCCACAAACAAACAAAAAAAAAACATGCTCCCACACAGTGGAATTTAAAGAAGGAACAGAAAACTTACCCGGAAATCATTCAAAACCCCAAAAACAACCATCAAAAAAAGCTGATGACAGCCATCCAACAGAAAAACAAAATGTGGAACCAACTACAACTCCTCCACAACCCACAGATGACCACCTCCATGAGAAACACCACATAGACGCTACATGTCACCCCAACATCAGTTTATTAAGATAACAGAGCTGAATTATCTGTTCTCTCCAAAGGACTGAATTTCTGTCCTCCACAGAACCTGATACCATTCTAACGTGGAGAACTAGAATTCTGTCACTGATTTTACCTCAAAGAATTCTTTCACAACAATAACACTGCCCATAATTACCACATCCCCACTAACAGTTATTGGGGGCGGGGGGGAGGGAATAGCCATCTGATTGGACACCCACAGTGGATGGACCACACTCTATCATTACATTGACTGACTGTGAAATCCTTAATCACCACATCCACCACAATCTCTCCACTGCTAAGAGCACAGCTATTCAGTCCCTCACATCCAACCATCAGATAGTGATCAAACCAGCAGACAAAGGGGGCATCATTGTAAACCTCACTCATGATGACTATGTTAACGAGGCCAACTGACAATTCTCCGATACCACCTATTAAAAAAAAAAAAAAAAAACACACACTCAAAGATGATCCCATACCACAATTTACCCAGGAATTTAGGGAGATCATCAAATTCTTCCCCAAACAACTTCAAGAGTAACTCTATAATCTCCATCTCCAACGAATCCACCCCAGGAACCTTCCATGTGCTTCCCAAGATACAGAAACAAGGGAACACAGGCAGCCTCATCATATCTGGCCACAGCACTCTGACTGAAGGAATATTGGGACTCTCAGAAACCATCCTCCAACCATGCAGCACACAAAGGGCCAGCTTCCTCCAGGTCATAACCAGCTTCCTCCAGGAACCCTGCAATATTAACAGTCTCCCCAAGAACCCCATCCTTGCCATTAAGGATATCACCTCCCTATACTCTGCACATCCTCACAATGATGGCATCGCTGCCTGCCTCAAATATCTACAAGACAATGGACAGCCCTCAGATATCCACCCCAAACACATCATTAAACTCATCCATTTCATCCTCACCTCATAATAACTTTACATTCAACAACAAACATTTTGTCTAAATCATAGGAACCACCATGGGTACTAGGATGACTCCCCAATATGTCAATCTCTTCACAGGCCACCATGAAGAAGAATTTCAGGATAAAATGCACCATGAAACCACTGATATACATCAATGTATTATTTTCATCCTCTGGACAGATGACTTAAACTCTCTCAGAGTTCCACCACAACTTCAACAACCACCACCCCTCCATTAAACTCTCTCTAGAATATTTCCACACTAGCATCAGCTTCCTGGACAACATGATCAGCTTCAGCAATGGAACCCTATAGACAACTATACACAAGAAACCCACAGACCACCACATCTACCTTCACAGATCCAGTAGCCACACCAAGAAATCTGATATTTATAGCCAGCCACTCAGATACCACAGCACATGCTCTGAGGAGACAATCCAGGATATACACCTGTGACAGGGTTGGACTCACCCCTGCGGCGCCTCCTGCTGGTTTCTCCAGGAATTAGCTCATCCAGCCTCTGGAGCGCCCTCTGCAGGCCGGTGATCCACCTGACCGCTCTGGCCCGTGTCCCTTTTACTGGAGTGCTGCCCCCCAGCAGTACCCCACAGATCTGGGTCTCCCCTCCCCAGGGGACCCCCAACCCACTATCTCCACCTCACTTCAGTCGTAGGCTACTGCCAGTCACCAGCTAGCCCCCGTGCCCTGGGGCAAACTGCAGTATAAGCCACTCATCACAGGCAAAGGGGGTTTGGACCTGCTGCCTCAGCCTACCCAGGGGTTGCCCCCACAACCCCAGTACCTAGATGGGCCTAACCCTAGGCCACAGCCTGGGGTTTTCTCAGGCCGGCGCTCCCCAGCTCCTCTGGCTTTCCCCAGCCCTGCTCCACCCTAGGTACCTGCAGCCAAGCCCTTCTCCCTCTACAAGCAAAGGAAGACAATGTCTGCTCCAGGCCCACTGCCCTTTTATAAGGGCCAGCTGGGCCCTGATTAACTGGCCACAGCTGTGGCTGCCTCCAATTAGCCCAGCTTCCAGCCTCAGCCCTCTCCCAGGGCTGTTTCCAGCCCCTTCAGGGCCTGAGCGGGGTTCCACCCCGCTACAACACCTTAACACACTTAAACCACCTACACCAAACAAGGAGACTCCACTAGAGAAGTAGATCGCATCATGGAATGGGTCACCTGAATATATCAAGAGAATCTGTGTTTCAATATGGAAATAAAACCTCATCCAACCACACAGCCCTAATTGTCAGTCACCACCCCAGGCCAGAACCTCTATGAGGCATCATTAAACAATTGCAACCCATACTCAATGGACACCACATCCTAACTGAAATCTTTTCCTTACCCTCCTCTTCTGGCGTTCAAACCAGGGCTGGCTCCAGGCACCAGCAAAACAAGCTGGTGCTTGGGGCAGCACATTTCTAGGGGCGGCATTCTGGCACCAGCCATGCCACCCCTAGAAATGTGCCCCGGCCGGTCGCCCCAGCTCACCTTCGCTCTGTACCGCTTTCGCGCACCACCACCAGCTCGGCGGCGGCGCGCGAAACAGCTGTTTGGCACACCGCTTCTATCCCTCCCTCCCAGGCTTAAGAGCCTGGGAGGGAAGGAGAGAAGAGAACCCGAGCGGCCACGGCGTGCATCTTCCCCTCCCTCCCAGGCATGCCCCACTCGCCCCGGCACTCCGGCCGGGGAGAGCAGGGTAGCCGGCATGCCGCGCTCGCTCCCTGCCCTCGCTCCCGGCCGGCGCTCCGGCCAGGGAGAGCAGGGCCACCAGCATACTGCGCTCACTCCCTGCCGGCCAGGGAGAGCGGGGCAGCCAGCATGCCGCGCTTGCTCCCCGCCGGCTGGGGAGAGCGGGCATGCCGCGCTCACTCTGGCGGGGGAGCGGGGCCGCAGGCATGCCACCCACGCTCCGAGAGACGGGGGTTGTTTTGGGGGGTTGGGGGGTGGGTTTTTTTGTTGGGGTGGGCGGCGTTTGGGGTTTTTGTTTTTTGTTTTGCTTGGGGCGGCAAAAACGTTAGAGCCGCCCCTGGTTCAAACAACCCCCCCAACCTCTCCAAGCTCACCATCAGAAGCAAGCTCCCCACAGACCAGGACATACCAACTCAAAATAGCATCAGAGCCTGCCAGAACAACAAATGCAAAACCTGCAGACATATCTCCACTGTTACAATAATCCCCACAACACACCTTTCAAGGTCCTACGCATGCCTATCACATGTGGTGTACCTCATCCAGTGCACTAAATGCCCCAATAACAACTATGTAGGAGAAACCAGACAACCACTACGCTCTCCGATGAACTCTCACAGGAAAACGATAAAAGACAAACATCATATCACCTGTGAGTGAACACTTTTCACGAACGGATCACTCTGTATCAGACCTCTCAGTCTTCATCCTGCACAACACTTTCCAAAGACAGGCCTAGGAGCTTGAGTTCATAACTTTGCTAGGCACTAAAAATCATGAATTGAGTGGAGATACTGGATTTATGGCTTATATAACAGCCTATAACCAACTAACCCCCTACCAGTTTATTTACCCTTTGCCTTTCCCCTCTATGACTGGAGAGATATTAACTGCCCACTTCACCTTGAATAGTCCCTTTAAATATGTATTAATTTCTTATGCTAGACAATCCGTTCCACCTTGTATTTAGCTAAGATCCTGAGTACATTTCCCAGACCTGAAGAAGAGCTCTGTGTAAGGTAGAAAGCTTGTCTCTCTCACCACCAGAAGTTGGTCTAATAAAAGATATTACCTCACCCACCTTATATCTGTCATAGAATCTCAGGGTTGGAAGGGACCTCAGGAGGTCATCTAGTCCAACCCCCTGCTCAAAGCAGGACTAATCCTCAACTAAATCATCCCAACCAGGGCCTTGTTAAGCCTGACCTTAAAAACCTCTAAAGAAGGAGATTCCACCACCTCCTTAAGTAACCCATTCCAGTGCTTCACCACCCTCCTAATGAATTTGTTTTCCTAATATCCAACCTAAACCTCCCCCACTGCAACTTGAGACCACTATTCCTTGTTCTGCCATCTGGTACCACTGAGGACAGTCTAGATCCATCCTCTTTGGATTCCCCTTCCAGGTAGTTGAAAGCAGCTATCAAATCCCCCCTCATTCTTCTCTTCTGCAGACTAAATAATCCCAGTTCCCTCAGCCTCTCCTCATAAGTCATGTGCTCCAGCCCCCTAATCATTTTTGTTGCCCTCCGCTGGACTCTTTCCAATTTTTCCACATCCTTCTTGTAGTGTGGGGCCCAAAACTGGACACAGTACTCCAGGTGAGTGCCATAGACTTCAAGAATTGTACTACACTATCCTATGACTACTTATCTTACATGAAAGATGCTCAGATACTGTGATGACGAGCAGCAGTTCAAAACCCCAGGATAGAAAAAAAACCTCCACATCAATTTAAAAAAAGATATTTTGAATCTTTTTGCTTCATATAATTTTTTGGATATTTATTACTGAGCACATGCAGAGCCTTATAGTCATCTGGGTAAATGAAGCAAGTTCCTAAAAAGCTACATATGATACAGAAGGACATTCAAATCTCATCAGGAAATATTGCATGTTTAAAATGTCTCTAAATACTGACACGCTTGTGGACACCTAGATTAACAAACCATTTAAAAAGAATTAGTTACATATCCATAGACTAGCATATAATAGCTCAGGAGTATCTGTTAAAGATTTTCAAATGAATAGGAACCTAAACATTCTACACTATAATTACATACATATACATAGGCCATAATCCTGCAACCACTTATGCACTTCACTTCATGTACTAGATTAATCTCACTGAGTTCAGCCGTGTTACTCATATGCATAAACTTACTCACATATATAAGTCTTGGCAGGCTCAGCTCCTTATCCATGATGAATTGTATAAAACTATTTACCCCAAGAAAGTACAAAAACAAACAAAAAGAGGTGTAAGTAATGCAGATTGTAGACAGAAATCCTATTCATGTAACATTTCAAGAGATTTGTAGACTCCAAACCCATAAGAGACCATTGTTATAATCTAGTCTGACCTTCTGTATAATAAACCATAGAATTTTCCCCAAAATAAATTCCTAGAGCAGATATTTTAGGAAAATATCTAATATTGATTTAAAAAATGTCAGTGACAGAGAATTCCCCACAACCCATGTAAAATTGTGGTTAATTGCCCTCAGTGTTAAAAATATACACTTTTATTTCCTGTCTGAATTTGTGAGCTTCAGCTTCCTGCTACTGGATCATGTTATACCTTTCTCTGCTAGACTGAGCCTATTAAATATTTTCTCCCCATGTTAGTAGTAATAGACTGTAATCAAATCATCCCTGAGTCTTCTCTTTGTTAAGTTAAATAGATTGAGCAATTTGGGTCTGTTTTCTAACCCTTTAATCGTTCTCATGTCTCTTTCTGAACCCTCTCCAATTTATCAACATCCGTCTTGAATTGCAGACCCCAGCACTGGACAGAACATTCCTACAGCAGTCACACAAGTGCCAAATGCAGAGGTAAAATAACCTCTCTGTACTTAAGATTCTCCTGTTTGTTCATCCAAGGATTGCATTAGCCCTTTTGGCCACAACCTTGCACTGGGAGCTCATATTCAGCTGCTTACCCACCATGACCCCCAAAATGTTTTTCATAGTGTCTGCTTCCCACGTTAACACATTTGTCATTATTGGCATGATCCTGCCAGCACTGAAATCAATGGGAACAAGACTGGTCTTACTGGAACAATAGTGGGTCAACACTGTAGACCAATCTGTGGCATATCATAAATCCATGAGTTTAAAGGAAATGTAGGGCCCAAACTTGTGTACCCCCATCCAAATCAATGGGAGTTTATAGAACATAAGGAATGCAAGATTGGATCCTAAGTAGATTTTTTCTTAAACAAGATAATGGACCAAATCCTATTCACCTGGATCATATGAGTAATCTGACTGATACCAAAGGGACAACACACAAGAATAAGGCAAGCAGAATTATACTTACTGTGTCCAGCACTGTTCCCATTGAAACCAGCTGGAGATTTAGCATTGATTTCAGCTGGAGCAGAATTGGATCAATTTTAATCTCCCTATATCTTTAATAATGCATAATGTTTACAGCTGGTGAGAAATGGGAATCTCTCCCTTCCCCCAGCAGAAGATTTAGACAGAAATGAAAAACAATTAAAACAAACTGAAATTCAGTGGAAAATCTTGACTTCATTAAAAA
This sequence comes from Chelydra serpentina, assembly GCA_037349315.1. Lineage (NCBI taxonomy): Eukaryota > Metazoa > Chordata > Testudines > Chelydridae > Chelydra > Chelydra serpentina. The sequence goes on from JBAIAC010000048.1 coordinate 29,641,229, forward strand.
GCAAAAGTTTGGCTGAAAAGTGAACTTTTTTCTTTTTTGGCAACCAACATTTCTCTTTTTATTGATTATTATTATTATTATTATTATAAGAACAAAAATTTGAGGAAAGCAGGAACTTGCTGCAAAAATTTTCATTTTGCTGTAGAAAAAAAGTTTTAATGAAATTCTTCTTCACCAGCATTAATTTTTTTTAAAGAAAAAAAACTTTTAGGAGGCCATATTTATAGGTAGAACAAGAGGTTAAGGAAGATTCCGTCACATTTTTTGAAGATTTATTGTCAACCTTATTTTGTTCACACACATTTAAGAGGATTACACTAGGCCTCAAAAATAAATTCTTGGGCATCAGATAATTTTTAAAAGGAACCCACTTTCTAAAGAGTCAAAACAAGTCAAATATTATGAGAGTTAAGGTGAATGCTCAGGGGCCAGATCTGCCCACAGATACTTCAGTGTAACTCCCATTAAGTTTAGCTAGTTGTGTGTACATAACCAAAGGGAGAATTGGGTCCTTCATCCTTAACTCACTATTTTGATTCTCCCCTCCCTGCCCAAAGAAATGGCTTTGGAAAGGACTGAATGCCAGACTTTGCCTTTCTTGTTTTACATTGACTGATGTACCAGACCAATAACAGAGTATTGATCTTTTGGTATTTATATTTGCTGAAGTATTCAAATCAAGAGCGACATGCCTATAAATTAAATTCTGACACATCCGTATTACAGTTCTATTTTACAGGTGTGTAATGGAATCAGAAAAGGCGAAAGCCCAAGATCAATAGAAGACACAGCCTCCTTTTGCATCAATAATATTTCTTATCCACTACGTCGTATATAATTCTATTGAAGGCTGAACACAATATTCCACCACCAGTATGTTTATCACAGTCGGTTCTGTCACACACACAAAAATTAGAGCTGAAAGTAGGACATTATACTTCATTTTGAGTAATAAGAGTTGAATGGACAAGATAAGAAGCTACACAGCTGCTCATTGTTTAATTCAAAAGATAGGATCATCCATCTGCAAAATCCTTTATTGCAGTCCTTCGTCAACATGCTATTTTCATTACTGCTAGAAAGAGAAACTACCACTAAGCCAGCCATCTCCATGGCAGAAAAGAAGAATGGCCAGGAAAGTCAATGCCCTGAAGCAAAATTCTGCATTTGCCTTGGTAGGGAAAACAGAGTAATTTCAAAGCCTTCATTATTGTCTGAAGACTATAATTACTGCTGTTGTTTTAAATGGCATCCTTTACAAGAAGCCACATGCTCCTTCAAACACATGTAGCATTCTATGCAACTTCTGCACCACTACCTCCTCCTATTTAGGAAGAGCCTTAGGAAGTGTGTGTAATGTTATTGTAGAATTTTAAAATGTCATGACCTAAACTGGCTAAAAGATTATGTAATCTAAGCAAAAATAGATTGATCTCTAGAAGATTATTTTTCACAGATATTGAGCATCCTAAGTTTCTACTGAAGTCTCCTGGAATTGTAGGGGCTCAGCACCTTACGTTTTTAGATTCATATGCATAGAAAATAACCTTACAGTGGTGAAGAATCTGGTGGCCCAATCTTTTCCATTGCCCAGATCTGTATTTAGGAAAGCCTCACAAAATCAAAGCTATTCCTAAAAAGGAAAGAATTAAATAATGTGTTTGACATTTTAACAAAGTTTAAAGATGCTATTTTGACTCCCCTCTTAAGATTATTAACTAGGGGCCAGATTTTGACACCCTTACTTACTTGGGGTGGAATTTGCAAAAAAACTCAGTGGAACTGGTGCTCCTAAGTCCCTTAGGCTCTTTTGAAAATTCCAGGCTGATTGTAGTACTTTACTCCATGAGTGGTTCCACTATAATGAATGGGACTGCCTGCAAAATATGGTACAGACCCTGGGAAGATTTACACAAATGCTTAGCTTTAAGTCAACAGGAGTGCTTGTAATGCATAAAATTAAGTATGTGCTTAAGTTTTTGCAGGACCTGGTCATGATGGTACTATTCAACCTAAGTAAGTGGCAGAATCTGACCCTCTGCATGTTGTTAGATTACAAATATTTGTATAGGCAACTACCTTTCTAGCCAGGGGAGGAAACAAAGGTTAATTCCCCTTATCCTTGACATTTCAGGAAAGAAAACACAGAAACCAATAAGTTAATGAAAGGAAAACCTGCTCTAATCAATATCAACAACAAAATGCGACTTTTATTTCATTATCATACTGCTGTGAATAATGGCAAGTGCCCAGATATTTTTTGGAAAGCGTGGATGAAAAACCCTTGATGGAAAAGCTTTAAAAATACAAAAACAGATGTTTGTATATTTTCTAGAACAAATGGGTCTCAACAGCTTTCAGCCATCTCATCTAGTCTTTATGGGTTTTTAAGTTTATAGTGAGACTCTTGTGGAAGTTCTGGTATACAGAACCACCACAGAACCACCACCGAAATACACACACACACAAACCCATAGCCTTCCTGCAGAGTTATACTAATAGTATGGAATGCCTTCATTGTATTCACAGCACCAAGTGGTTATAAAACAAAGTGTAAGACTAATATGGAGCCAAATTCAGGATAGCACGTCTCAGTACTAAACTGCTGACAAAACAACCAATTCCTGAGCAGCTGAGAAATGTTTCCTTAAACAGTTTTGACAATTTCTATTAGATAATTGACTTGGTTACAGCTGTAGGGTACAAATGGTCACAAAAACTTCATGAGAAAATGAAATGGTGAGTTCTTCATGCTGACATTATTTGGAAGTTATAAAACCTGTCTATTGGTCTAGGATTAGACCATTTTAATGTAAAAGGAAAGTAGTTTGGCTAAATCCAGAGAGATGTTTTGGCCAGCCATAGCTATGTTAGGTTGTAAGAGAGTCAGTGAAAGTTGTAGTAATTCCTGTGATACGTTATTTAATTTGCTCCTATTGATTAAGCCCAATATAAATTGTAAGCCCTGTGCTGCTCCTATTGAAGATGGGAGTTTTGCCATTGACTGGAATGAGACAAAAATCAGGCTTTATATGTAAAGTTTGTTTACCTCAGCCACTGGAGAGGGAAAATAATTGTTCATGAATTAGTGTCAGAGGCAAATACTGCAGCTTGCTTTCCAAGGGCCTGTTCACTTTGCTCTGGCTTTACTTAGATAAAACTCCCACCAAAACCAATGGTAGGTTTGTCTAAGTGAGGACTTTAGGATTTGATGTTATACCCCAAGATCCATATTACAGTGGACACTCAGTCTGCGGATATCCCCTCTTCCCTGTGCAATTCTCAGAAGAAAACCTTGTGAAAGAAACCAACTTACAACTGCATAAGCCACAGCATGAGTGTTTAAACATCATGAATATCCTAGTTTCAAATGTAGCATGCACAAGACCTTCATCTAACTATTGCACTACAAATAATGTCAATTAAAAAAAAGAGGAAGAATATTGTAGCATGGTGCATAAATGTGTTATAAAACATGCACATTACTTATATATTCAGTGGAAAATCTAAATGTAGATTCTCATTACCTTTGGGGATTCATAACATGAATTCATGGCTCCTCAACAACACTAAAGAATCAAAGAACCAGGTAATAGGCTGCTTGCCAAGATTTTTAAACAAAGCACGACATTAGTCATCTACTAAGGTGAATTTGGTACTGGCCAAAATGTAACAAAGAGCAGCACTGATTGAGAGAAAAATTATCTTGCCATCCAAGAGACTAACTTGGCATGAACCAACTCTCCGGGAACCTGCTGTTAGGATTATTATACCTTTCGGAGGCCAAGATATTGTCACCTATGATTAATGTGATTAACTGGTGCCTGGTCTTATAATCAACATGTTGAAGTTCTTAGAAAAGACATTGCATCCTTTAAAAGAAACTGATAAAGGGAAAAACAAATTTCAAAAATGTTTTTAAGGAGTTGCTTGCTTCCTCCAGCTTTGATTTTCAAAGGGCTGGAACAATGGCCTCAGAAGGACTGGGCAGCTGCCTATGGGTTGGAGGGTGGATTCTGTTCCCTTCAGACCCTGCATAGCTGTCCCCACAATACTAGTTTCCTGGGGCTCCCAGAAATCAAAGAGTAGCACAGTAAAAAGGAGAATTCTGATGATCCATGTAATGTGTAATCAACCAACATGTGAAACACAGCACTCTACAGCTGATAGGCAACTTCTGAGAATATGTCTAAGAGATTCAGATACAGAGTGAGGGAAAGTATATGTTCAAACACCAAAATTAAAACAGAAAATTACCTATGAAGCAGCGATCGCTGCTTTCTAACACATACACACCTGCCTCATCAGAGGTCTTCCCCTCTTAATGATTAATCCTTCAGTGTCTTAGCTGTTGCAGTGAAGCCAGGATTTTCTGTATGATAACTGAAGGAGAGAACAATAATTTCCTTTGGAATCCCTCCCACGGTGGCAGTATCCAATGACTATAGGGCAAGTAGAATATTGCAGACAGAAGCTTTGCTTTGTCTTTTTGGGTTATAACATTGTCACATGCCCTACAGTATATGCCACACAGCGTGTTTGGGGTTTTTTTTGGGGGGGGGGGGGGAGAAGAGGTGTTGAGCCTAACACCCAAACATACTAATTTGTCAATGATATAAAATGGTGGTATAAGTAGGTCAGAAAAACAGTGTCAATTGATTTCAAAGGGAGTTGAACCTGCTTAAACCAGGGCTGAATTTGATCATCACAAAATTACCATAATATGGCAATTACATTCACTTTGCATATTCAGCCAAATTGGTACAAGTTTTACTACTTTGCCACTTCCAACCATTTTCTAAACAACTTACAACTGGTGCTCCCACACCTGCAGCTACTGTGGTGCAGTTAATCAGTGCAAAACAGCTGTAAATACAGCTTAAATGATTACTGTCAGCATGAGAGGATGCCCAGGTGGGATAGTAGTTCCTATTCTACCCCCTTGAAGCCAGGTATTTGGAAGAAGTTCGTGTAGGTTATCACCAACATATGCAATTAAGCAGCCTTATGACTGCTTTAGCTTGCATCTTAAGACAGGATCAATACCCCTTTTACTGAAGATAGAGAGAAAGAAAGATCACACATATCCCTCCTGAGCTGTACCATACCTTCCTCCTCACAACTATTCACCCACATAAGCTCAGGCAGCAGGATAGAAATATTTTATTTTAATCTCTACAAGATATTTCTGAAATAGCCTCTATAACATGACAGGACGCTGTGCAGTATAAAGACCGTATGAGGACCTGTTTGGGATGATTTAGCTTCATCCAAAACCATACCAGTAAAATATTTAGACCAGCCTATGCCATCATGTATTCTATTTATCTGGAAGAAACATGTGCATATGTCAAGGTTAGAGTGTGTCTACATAGTTTATTCACATATATAGTTCATGAGAGCTATTGGTTGAGTTGCATCTCTGATCAATCTAATTCGTTTGGTGGGGAGGAGCTGGGGAGGGAATTCCACATATGGCAAAGAAAAGGGAATGTTCCTCTGTTGGATCTTTAAATTTATTTTTGAAATCAGCAGACTGAAAATTCCTCAGAAGTCTGGAATGTTAGAAGCAGCCCTAATGGAGATTGTCAATGGGACTACATACATGTATAAAGTTAAGCACTTGATTAAATTGCAGGATCAGGGTCTTAAAATGATACAGACTATATTACTGATAAGTCTTTTTTTAAGGCCTATGCAACACCAAGTGAAACAGGAAGAGCTAAACAGTTTGAAAATGATTTACAAGAATGATTGTATAACCCAAATGTAACAATCTTTTATGAAACAAAACCCCCCAAAAGATGACTGTCAAAACCCAAACCCCTGCGGACACTGACAAAATGATGACGATCTAAAGATTATCCTCAAAGGCACAACACTAAGGGCTGGTCTACACCTAAAACATAGGTCGACTTAGCTACGTCACTCGGGGGTCTGAAAAATTCACACCTGAGAGACATAGTTAAGTTCACCTAAGCCCCCCGGTACAGACACTGCTAAATCAATGGAAGAGTTCTTCTGTCTAGATTAGTTACCGCCTCTCAAGCAACAGAAAAAACCCTCCCATCACTGTAATAAGTGTCTACACTACAGTGGTGTGGCTGCAGCTGTGCCACTGTAGCACCAGTAATGTCATGAAGGGTTTTTTCCATCCACAGGCTTTGTGTGTAAAGACGAGAGACAGGATCTGCAGAAGAAAGGAAGGAAGGTGGTTGGGGTAGTGGCAATGAGATGCTCATCATGCCAAGAACAGCATCTTCTGCTAAGAAGCTCCTGTGTTCCCAACCACACAGTGAGTCCCTCTTCCTCATCAGACCATCACCCCCAGGATCAATCAGTCAGACTGATACAAAGCTGGTCACACTCCTCCACTTTCTAAGATAGAGCCAAGATTTGGGCCTAAGAGAACAGGCCCAATGATAATCAGGTAGTATAGTGCATTAGTTCTGACATCAAAAGAGAACATGCTGAGATGCCGAAGCTCGCCACTCCAGGCCAGTGGGAGCTGCGGGAAGTGGCATGGGCCGAGGGATGTGCTGGCCGCCGCTTCCTGCAGCCCCCATTAGCCCAGAACAGCGAACGGTGGCCAGTGGGAGCTGCAATCAGCCGAACATGCGGATGCGGCAGGTAAACAAACCGTCCAGGCCCGCCAGTGGCTTTCCCTGATGGGCCGTGTGCCAAAGGTTGCTGATCCCCTCTGTAGACTCTGGGATAGGCATGTTTTATGTTAATTCTGTCAAAAGAAAAACATGTATATGCATAAAAACACATATGCACTAGACAAAGGAACATTTATATCAACACAAAATACAGTGGGTGAAGGCTGACTACAGATTTACTTGCAGTTATTGAAGGAGAACTCAGCATCTTCTTGTGGCTCTAATTTGTTTGACCTCTTGTAACTGACAAGATCAGCTCATTATTCCAGTTATACTAAACCAAAGATTTCAAATCCCAGAGCAGCTGTCAGATTTTCCCCGCAGAACTGCTCAGCTGAATACAAGATGGTAATAATATCTCCAGTAGTTCCATTGCATCCCCCTTTCCTGTTTCCTTCCTCCTGCAGCCTTCTCATTCAAAAGGCCACCATTCTGTTTGAATGAATGAAAAGCTAAACTTTCCTTTACCCTTCCTAGGGAATGTGCCCATCCTTTTTGTACATCCTTCCCGATGGGCCAGCTCACACCAGTGCAAAGTCATAGACTTCAAAGGGGTTACTCTGATCTAACTGACTGCAGAATTTGGAGAGACAAGGTGGGTGAGATAATATATTTTACTGGACCAGCTTCTGTTGGTGAGAGAGAGAAGCTTTTGAGCCTACCCAGAGCTCTTCTTTAGGTCTGGGAAATGTACTCAAAGAATGTCACAACTAAATAAAAGGTGGAACAGATTTTTAACATAAGCAGTTAACACCCTGGGACCAACATGACTACAGCAACACTGCATATAGCAGAATTTGGGTCTATTATAATGAACATTTTCCTCTCTTCCCCTGCTCAACCATAATCTCCAATCTGTGTTCTCAGCCACCATTCAGAACACTGTTCAGTTCAGCTCTGCTTCTTGCAGACTGCCTGGTGTCCTTTACACTGATTTCAGCTGACAGTTTCAGCAATGAGTTGCTCAAAGCATTCCTCAAGCCCATGGGTAGTCTCTGAACTGTACAGCATGGGAACTGAAAGCTGAACAGGGCTAGAGACCAATAGGCATAACAGGAGATTAGCAAGAGAAGGATACATTTATTCTGTTTCATATTTTTCTAGGTTAGGCTCAAAAGAGGAATTGGAGACACAGTTGAATACTGATAGATAAGATGTTTGCCCTGTTATTGATAAGGAGATTTAACAATCCAATGGGTCCTTACATCACCGCAGCTCAAAGCACTGTATTAACATTGATAAATTAAGTTTACTTAAGATCAAAAAGGAAGCCTGTTTGGGAATAAGATTGAAAGGCGTGTTTCTTTAACCATAAGGCCTTAGTGACGGGGGAACCATGAAAGGTTCACAGCTTTGACCTGCTAAAGCACCAACATTTTTCAGGTGTTCATTCAACGCATTTTTCCTTGGTATGCAATAGAAGAAACTATTAGCCTCGCATTTGAACCTCATATCTGAGGTTTTCCAGGTCTGCAAAATTGGGAGGGAATTCTCAAGAGCAGAACATGAAATCAGTGGAGTTGTTGTACCAAGGGGGTAAGTGTGGCCATCTTTGTGTATCGGTATTTTCAATAGACTATTATAGCTAATATAGAAAAAGCATTAAATCAATAACTATATTTAAAATATCCTTCTCCCCACATGTATGCAGTATTTGAATAGATCAGTGTTTCTTTGAGACAGGACCCTGTCTTCAGACCTTTCTGTAAAACACCCAGCAGTGTTAATGCTATAAAAAAAAATAAAAAACACCCGAGACAAGCCTCCCCAAAGAAAGGTAAACATAATGGCCATTGCAGAAGAGCTCAAGGTGTCCAAACAGGTTAAGGTAGTGATTCATTGCTTGAGGCACTGGAGCAGGGAAGTTAGCTAATTATTAACACATTAGTTCATCTCATTTCTCAAAAGCAGATGCCCTTATTGAATTGTAATAGGTTAAAATGGTTTCCCTTTGTCCCGATCACAGATACAGACCTAGTGACTCCAAGCCCCAGGTGTTTTTCAGTGACACAAACTGCCTGACTGAGTGGTTTTTGACTGAATGCTTCAACATAAGAGATTGTAATGTCCTGGGGTTAAGGCAGAAACACAGCAATGTCTGGACGCTGGAGACAGTTTGTGTGAGACAAGCAGCTTGGACAAAGTGCTGGAACACAGGGCCATTTGAGATGTAACTCTAGCGCTTTGTCAAAGTTGTAAATAAAGATGGAGTAGGAAGGAATATTCTGAACTGAAGCCTACTTATTTCTCTCCCAGAAAGGAAATAATCCACCCCCTCTGTCCTAACTCTCCTGGACTGCTCAGAGGTTGACAGTATTTTCTGTTTCTAAAATGTTGTTAGTCTGATTATAAAGAATATTATGATTTGAGAGTGCACAGCACTGTACAAAACAGAGGTCCAGCTTTTCCCCATCTCTACTCATGTACCTGTCTCCACAAGCCATCCCACTGAGTGGAACAACTTGGTGAATAATACACTACTCAGCATGAGTAAGGGATGGCAGAGTTGACCCAGAGACAATTACAGCCATTTTTTAAAAATAGGGGCTTTTTGAAAATCAAAACTGTATGCAAATTTAAATTGCTTCACACACCCCTTTCCCAAGTGCCGCCCCACCGAAACAAAAAAAACCAACCCCCACCCCAGCGCCCACGGAAATCCCCCCACCCAGTGTTGCGCCGCAAGAATTCCCTCCCCCCGACCAGCGCCTCTCCCTGCCGGAGCGCTGGGAGAGGGCGGCCAACCCGGCCAGGGCCCCGCTCTCCCGGCTGCGGCCGGAGCGCCGGGGGCAGGGTGGCCAGGCCAGCCCAGGCCCCGCTCTCCTGGCTGCAGCTGGAGCGCCGGGGGCAGGGTGGCTAGCCCGGCTCCAGCCCCGCTCTCCCGGCCGCGGCTGGAGCACCATGGGGAGGGCGGCCAGCCCGGCCCCGGCCCCGCTCTCCCAGCCGGCTGCAGCCCTGAGGTATGTTTTAAAAAAAAACAACCAAACACCTGAGTGCCGCCCCCCCTAAGGTGCCGCCCCAAGCACGTGCTTGGTAGGCTGGTGCCTGGAGCTGGCCCTGTGTGGTCTGCGCTAGTGTTGACTGGCACAGGCCAGCTGCCGGTGTTTAGTTGCTGTGTAGATATATTCTAAGAGGCTATCACAATAAAAATACATAACAACAACAGCCAGGATTGAATAGCAAACAGAACAATGTTGGCTCTTTTCATAGAATAACCCTGAAGAAACCTGATATAGAGATTTAAGGAATACTGGTATTTATTTTATAGTTTACAAAATTAAATTACTCAGTACTATAATCAGCCTGTTTCTGCTGTACTTTGGGACCTGCATGACTGCACTTGTGTAGTCCCACTGAACTCAAGGACTGTCTCTTACTGTGCCTTTTTTTACAGAATCTAGTACAATGGGCCCTTCAGTATTGACTGGGGCTTCTGATCATTACTGTAATGCAAAATAACTGAAATTTATATAAATTTGTTTTAACAGAGGCAAGTTGTAGGTACATTATGATGTAATGAATTTAGCACAACTCTTTCAAACTTGGTGTAGTTCAGAAAAAATATAACCACTAATTTCATACAGTGAAACCCCGCTATAATGCGATAATTGGGGTCCAAAAAAATTGATCGCGGTAAATGCGGGGTGGTTTTATAGCGGGGTTATGAAAATTGACTGTACCATTTCAAGCCGGTCAGTTTAAGTCTTGTAAAAAACCAACGGTTATCCCAGCGTGTTTTAAACACAAAAGTAGTAATTTAATTACATGTACAGTACATAAAAGAAACGTGAAATTGACTATACAGGTACCACTGTAATCATTGCGCAGTCAATCTGGTTGCATGATCCCATACAGTTATTTTAAATTTCATCATTTCTTAAAAAAGCTATCTAGTGTGGTTTGCTTACTTGCCGCGGACTGTTGGCTCCTAGCAAAGTCTTGAGTTTCCAGCCACCTCAAACTGGCTTCTAGGTGCTTTACTGCCTCGAACACTTTTGGTGGGGGAGTTGAGGTGCCATAATAATCATCGTCGTCATTAATGCCACTGGTTTCGGGCTCTGATGGTGCAGCTTCATTCTTCCCGCTGACATTTGCAACAATTTCATCATCTGACATGTGTTCATATATGGGGCAGATCTCATCTGCTGAAAAGCAGTTAAGGATATCATGATGACTGTGCTCATATTCTCTGAGTGCTTCTTCAGCTAAACGTGCGTCGTCTTCAATTAATCTTGTAAATTCAGGCTCGTCGTCGTTACCATCATCATGTGTAGATGACGGAAAAGCTGGACCAAGGCCCTTTAGCCAGCATCTTTCAATGCAACGTGCAGAAATAGCATCCCAGGCTTTTCCACCGAGGTGACAGACTTCTTTCAAGTTGAGTGATGCCAGTGATGTGTCGACGGAGGAGTTGTTATCCGCTACCATCCACTTGATCATTTCACGAAGATAGTTTTGCTTAAATACTGATATGATGCCTTGGTCCAGTGGCTGGATTTCTGACGTAGTGTTCTTTGGGAGATAACAGACTTTAATCTTGCCATCACGACTGAAAAGATTTTCCGCTGGGGGGTGGGCAGGGCAATTATCTAGCAGGAGGAGAGCTTTTTCCTCCTGCTTGAGTTTTCGCAAATGAGCCCGAATGGCTGGCACAAAAGTTTTATGAAACCAGTCTTCAAATATGGATCTATTCATCCATGCATTCTTGCTGTTGGTGTATTCAAAGGGAAGGGCCTTCACATTAACCTGATGAAAACAACAACAGACCTCGCTTTTCCAATCATCAGAGGTCTGACTTTGTGGCTGCCAGACTTGTTGACGCAAAACAAGAGAGTGACTCAGTCCTTCCTCTGTTAAAAGCCTTCTCGTTTGTGACTATCAGTCTTGGTTGCGAGGGTGCGATCGGGTAACATTTTAAAGCATAAACCAGTCTCGTTGCAGTTGTAAACTTGATTGGCTGTGTAGCAACCTTCCTCCAGCAACTTCTTATGCTCAAGGGTAGGAATTGGTAGCCTCTTTATCAGCTGAGCGGATTTCCCCAGACACAAGAACTTGGCTTATAGTGTGCCTTTTCTTGAATCTGTCCAGCCAGCCGTTACTCGCCTTAAATTTGGATTCATTTCCATTGATAAGGCGATCAAATTTCTCTGCTTGAGCTTTCAGAACAGGGCCAGAAATGGGAACTCCTTCTGAGTGAGCCTGGAGAAACCATTGGTACAAGGCTGAATCTAGCCTTTCGTCATTAGCAAACTTGACCTTTTTACTCTGTAAACCAGTTTCATTTTCAAGAATGTGGGGTAGGCTACAGAGCTTTTCTTCTTCTTTTTTCCACCCTCGCAGAGTGGACTCATTAGTTCCTAGATCTCTAGGAAGCTGAGTTTTTTGTTTGCCTTTCTTTAGTTGATCCAGGGCGTACAATTTCTCTTCGGCAGAAAATGACTTGTGTTTGCGAACCGGCGTATCCATGGCCTTAAAGGGGAGCCAACTTATGATCGCGTTATATCCAAATTCGCATTATCGCAGGGCGCGTTATCGCGAGGTTTCACTGTATTTGATTTTTTAAAAAATATGAAAACCTAACCATGTTACTTCGTGCATTCCCGTAGGACAACTGTGGAGCATTTTGTTTACAATAAACGCTTCAGATTAATGAAGTCTGTGGTAAATTCTACATTCTTGTGTAAACCAATGTGTGTTCTTTTTAAAGTCATACTCTGTTCTTTTAAACATTTTAAAGAACACCATTTCTTTAACCTAAATACTCAGACCCCCCCAAACAGCTAAAGACAGAGGAGGTTAATAAAACATTAGAATATCATTCCAACACCTCCAAACTACATGTGCCAAAAAGAGCTATGCATACTTTACTTTGCTAAAAGAAAAGTGCTGTCTGCAGTCAGAAGTCTAAATTGAATCCAAGAAAAATAAACAATTGTATTCTGTCTAGGAAACACACAGAAAACTTATTTTTCCGTTGGTGAGATATAGGGAGAATATATGCTCTTTTAAATTCTTGCTTAAAGGCTTATCAGTGCCTGATGGTAAACTGAAAAATCTGATCAGAATACATTCTGCTTCTCTGTAATTTGTTTTCTGTTTTAATTCCATAATTTCTTATTAGTAATATTTGCATAAAAACAGAAACTTTGGACCCAGTCCTCAACTGGTGTAACTCCATTCAACTAACACCAGCTGAGGACTGGCCATTTAGAGTACATCTGTTTCTATAGTTCTACTTCTGATTAGACAAATTCCCACTGATTTCAATTGGAGCACGAAAAGCACTACACGCATTCCAAATATTATTAGAATCAAATCCTGAAATTTTACTCATTTATTTGCTCAGATAACAATCCCACTGACTTCAAAAAGTTTTAACAGAATAAAATCTGGACTGGGATCTTCTGCACTGGATTTGAGTATTTGTCACTTGAACTCCTAATCAACTGAATGGACCTGATCCTGCAAGCCTTCCGTCTGTGGAACTTTAGCTTTAGCATATTGTTGCATTTTGCATGCTCTGTCTCAGGCTTTTATACTGCTACCTGTCACCATGGTATCCGAGTGCCTTCCACATAAAAAAAAATCAATAGCAACAGCAAACTCCTTATTGAACTTCATAGAAAAATTTAAGGACGCCTATGTATTCCCCATGGCCAGTGCATGCCCAGGACCTGAAGCCAGGACCTCCAGCTTCCAAGACCAGGGTACTATATCTAGGCCAACAAGAAAACAGTGTGATAACTGCCAAACTTTCACCCTCAGATTTAAATATGAGGTCCTAACAGATTGGACACAAACTACAATGATTATGCATGTTGCTATGAATAATTATTATTTAGAAATATGTTATGCTGCAAGGACATCAGAGTTTTCATTTGATTTCACTTGATTTTCATTTGATTTCACAGCATGCAGTCATCTAATGAGTAGTCTGGTAAACCTACACTGTTCTACATCCAGCAGTGGCCAGAATCCAGTTCATCAGAGGAATTTTTTGGGGGGACCCCTCTTCATGCTGCACCTAGACCAGTGCTTCGTTAAGTTTCCATTGGTGGTAGAACAATCCAGCAAGTGATATCAGTGAGAGATGCAATGCCAGCTGAAGGGGGAAAGGTAGATCAGCAAGCCATCATGGTCAAAGCCATGATACCAAAAAGAAGATGAGAAGGCCAAGATACTCCTGAGTGACACTTATTGAGAGTAGAAGAAAGACAAGCCTTACAAGGTCACCTGGAAGGAACCATTGAATAAGAGCCAAAAAATGTTGCTGGATTTTTCTACTTGTAGTTAATATTGTTGACAATGGGATTTTTGTGGATCACTTTTAGCAACAAAGACGGCTGGTCAGTACGTTTATTAAATGGTATGAATCTAAGTTTTCAGGAAAAAAGTGAAACCAAACATTCTCTTCTCCTGGATTTTCTTGAGAAGCTAAACCTGAGAAATGCTTGTTGTGGAAATTATTTTTGTGTATATTTTTTTCAATTGGATCCAGTTTTAAAAAACCACGAAAGGTTCTGATCTTAAAAAAAACCTTATACATGATTAAGTTTAAGCATGAGTAATCTCGCTGAGTTCATTAGGACAACTCACATCCTTAAAATTAAGCACATGCAAAAGTCTTTATAGAATCAAGGCCTATAATATTAACAGAGACAATTCTGAATTTGATGATCAAATGTTGTTTGTTCATCACTTCAGTGTGTGTAACATAAGTATTTTATAACAGGGTATTTCTCCTGGGTATTTGAGCAGAAATAAAATATTGGAATGCACAATTTAGTTAATTTTGAATGAAGCCAAGAGATTTTATTCCGTAACATCGGATTCTCTTTGACAAATATTAAAGTGACAAGGACAAACATAGGCCTCAATCCTGAAAACACATGTGCTTAGTATTCAAGTCAATAGGACGACTCATGAGCATAAAGTTAAGCATGTACACAAGAGTTTCCGAGATCAAGGCTATCAGGCTTAATCTTTACTCCTGTGAGCAGCCTTACTGAAATGTATGGCCCTGATTCTGGAAATCATCCCTATTCAGGAAGAGAATGTTTAACCACATGCTTAACTTTAACCACATAGTTAAGTCCCACTGAAATCATTAAGACTTAAGTACATGCTAAAGTGTTTTCCTGTATCAGGGCCCATATGAGTAATGATTACAGACTGAGGTGTGACACAGAGATCCCTTGGCAAAGATCCCTTGTTCTGTGCAAACAACTCTTGTTTTAAACATGACAAATCCACTACACCAAACCCATAAGGGCTAACATGTAAGGTATCTACAGAAAGCTCATAGCTTATCAAGACTCAGTCATTGAGAGATGTATGTCAGGTAATATTTAAGGAATAACATAACTATACTGAAATTATGCTTTATGGTCTTGGAGTAAAAGTTAGTCACCAGGGATAATATGTCTTGGTGCTGGCCCATTCAAGGAGGGAGTTGTCACCCCACCCTGGTTAGCCAGTGATGTAATGCAAGGCTCATTTATGTAGCTTTGCTCTATCCCAAGACTATCAATGGAAACCGTCAGATACAACTGCAAACAATCAAAACCAAAAAGCAACATTACAACAGCCATGGGATCACCCTGTCTCTGAATACAGACAAAAGATTGTTTCTGTATCATAGAGGAGGGAGAGGTCTTCTGCATCCATTCACTGAGGAAACATCTTGTGGAGCAGGAGTGTTTCCATGAAAGTTTGGATCCTGATTCCGGTGAAGCCAGCAAGCTCTACAACAGACTGAACTTTGGGGGGAGACCCTACTTTATTAGATAAGAAAGGTAACTATTAATATGTGTAGGCCCTAGTTTGTTTTATTATTTTGTTTTGTATTGTAAACTTTTGTTTCTATTGCTATCTTGTTTCTAGTGGAACCTCTATTCTCACTTGAATGAATCTTTGTTCTATTATAAGTGCTCATAAGTGCTGTCTGTTCCACAGAAGTGATGATTTAAGGTAAAAGTAGTAAACTGGGGTAGCTCCTTTGTGGCAGAGGATCTGGGAATTCTCTGAGTAGCCAAACCTAGGGGCTGGTTGTTACAAGATAATGTTTCAAAGGGATTCAGGGACTGCGGAATGTTTCAAAGGGATTCAGGGACTGGGGTGTACCTACTGTTAACCTGTAATGCAAAAACAGGGCTAGCACAGACCAAAGGAGAGTGTTTGAGTAGCTAACAGGCTGGTGGCATTGGGGCTATCTCTTGCTAGAGGCAGGGGGTACCTCAGTAACTTGCAGTCCTGGGAACGCAGAGAACCATCACACAGGCCTATATTTTTTCCATTTTATTTTCATTATAGTTAAGCAAGTTGAGTGCACACACAAAGATAAACACAAAAAGATAAAATGAATGTGTGGGAGCATACCATACCTAAATGACTGGTACAATTACACATCACTGCTATACCACATTAGGTTAATAAAAATTAGAATCCCATAAACCAAAAGGCTTTATGTTTCCAGACTCAGATGTCCTGGCACATTCTGAATACACTATTTATAGACCTGCATGTATTAGGTTTCAAGCCATTATGTAGTAAATAGGAAAAATACTTGAGAGCCATAAAATGGTAAGGACCTGAACCAAAGCCCATTGAAGTCAATGAAAAGACTCCATTTGATTTCATTTGGCTTTAGATTAGCCCCCAAATATTATACATATGTATTCCACAATTTAGATTAAATCTCGTATTGCTTATCCAAGCCACGTTACATTAGATTACTATAATGAAGTCTTTGAGTACATAAGTCAAATACAGTATATACAACAGGTCAAACATGAAACAGGATTAGGAGCCAAAATACACTAAAGATGTCATTATTTATGGAGTTTCAACATGGAGTACATTTACAAGGTAGTGTTACAAATCCTCTGTGAAAATTTTAAAAGCATTTTGGAAAACAAACGCCACTCAAGAGCCTTACCATTTTTAGCAAGGCCAGGCATTGGAATCTACATTAGCAAATTTAACCGCTTATGATGGTGTAAAATTAGTCAAAGAATGAATTCAATAAATAAATGCATATGACCAACGAGGATTCTCATATTAATCTGGTGCTGTATACTGAAATGTGATCTGGAACCAAAGATCCCAATTCTGCACTAGAATCCCTTAGAGCAAGGGTTCTCAACCTTTTTCTTTCTGAGCTCTTCCACAACATGCTATAAAACTTCACAGCCCACCGTGCCACAGCCAGGGCCGGCGTTAGCAGATAGCAAGCAAGGTAGGAGCCACAGGGGGCCCAAGTTGCTCGGGCTTAGGCTTCAGCCTCGCATGGTGGGGCTCTGGCTTCAGCTTTCTGCCCTGGGCTCCTGTGAGTCTAACACTGGCTTTGCTCTCTGGTTTATTCTGGAGGCTCCCCTAAAACCTGCTCACGGCCCCGCAGGGGGGTCCCAGACCCCTGGTTGAGAACCTCTGCCTTAGATAGGGTGACCAGACAGCAAGTGTGAAAAATCGGGACAGGGGGTGGGGGGATAATAGGAGACTATATAAGAAAAAGACCCAAAAATCGGGACTGTCCCTATAAATTCGGGACATCTGGTCACCCTAGCCTTAAAGCACATGTAGCTCAATGCAAGTTTGAGGATGTAGGCTTCAGGTTTGTTAAAAATGTGACTTTAAATCAAAATAGAATGAATCCTAAATAAAGTCTAAAAGCCACAATACACTATTTGAGAGAAGGGTGGATATGTGATTTTTAGGACAGAGCTCATTTCTACAGAGATTGTTAATATTTTATATTTTAGAAAAGAAACTTAATTTACAAAACACATACACAAAATGGCATAGTTTACTGTAATGGAAAATTACTTTTCCTATTAGAATGTAAGTATAAGGGTCAAATATTCATGGTGTGAGTGTATAAGATAGGGGAAGATGGCAATAAGCCTTCTTTTCTTTCACAGTCCACAGGCTTCATCAGTCACATGCACACACAGGCGCCAACTTCCGGCGGTCCCGGTGGGGGCTGACGCCTGGCGTCGGGGGCAGAGCCCCACCCCTGACGCCGGGCCCTGCCCCCGACGCCAGGTGACGTTGTGGGGCCCCGCCCCCGACGCCGGGTGACGTTGTGGGCCCCCGCCCACGACGCAACGTCTCCCGGTGTCGGGGGCAGGGCCCTGGAACTTTTCCCGGTGGTGAGATGAGCTGGGCGCAGGCCCTGGGGCTGGCGGGGAGCTGCCAGTGGGTACTGAGCAGCCACCAATTTTTCCCCGTAGGTGCTCCAGCCCCGGAGCACCCACGGAATCGGCGCCTATACAAGAGTGGTCAGAGAGGAACGGCGGTAATTACTTGGGCTGATGAGATTTGCCATATTGTGTATATATTTTTTTTCCTAAAAGTGCACCAAAAATACATAAAGAGGTCACTATTAAATGCTCAGCAGTTACCTTACCTAAGCAGTAATATCTGAGATAGCACAATATTTCTTTACACTTGGAAGAGAAAACAGTGGTATCTCAGATATTGTGTATTAACTATGGGTTAATAAACTAACATTGCTGCACAAGTCTACTCCCAGCACTACCTACATTTCTGCTCCTTTTTATCCAACACCTCTATTTTCTGTCTATGCTTCTCTGCAATTTATCACTCAACAGCTTCCTTTATCTTTCTCCCATTCTCTCCTTCACCTCTTCTTTCTAGTACCTCCTTTGGTCCCAGTTCATCCATCCCTGTTCAGCAAAATATTTCAAAAGGGGCTTAATTTAAAGCATGTGCTCAAGTTCCATTCAGGTTCATGGGACTTAAGCACATTTAAATTAAGCACATGCTTAAATGCTTCACCAAGAACCAATAGATTTCTAAGGATTCCAGAAGCACTTTGTCACCATCTGTTAATTGAATGGGGTCTTATATGATTCATCATGAAGGTGCTAATCCTCTTGTAATTAACACCCTATTATGGTCAGCAAAGGTCAAGGAAGTAGCTATATTTTTAAGATTTAGTGAAATTTCTTGCTTTTTCCCCCTTAGGAAGAAAGATGGCCTTTGTTGTGAAGGTTTTTTTGACACATCTGTAAGCTTATTTTCTTCCATCCTTTTCTAGCAAATGTTATGTTTGCTAGAATAAGCAAACCAGTCCCATTATGGCAGCAGCTAAATGGAGTGTAAAGGTTGTATTAAAACATTTCCTGTATCTTGTAGTGAATAACACTGAAAATGTTTAAAATCACTCAGTCAAGTTTTCATTTGTCTAAATAACTGTTATGAAAGTTCAGGGATAAAATCACAGCATCTTGCACAGAATATGCCTGTCAGAGAACAGCCAGAAAGTCGAGGCTTTAATTTCATGATCATCATCATCATCATCACCTGTCCCACCAGTTCCTTTGGATAATTATATATTGCTGTCCCTGGACTGAATCACTCCTTCCCATGAGAAAGAGATCCATGGTCAGGAAAACTGAAGATCTCTATGACAGTGTCATAGAAGATTACGGTTGGAAAAGACCTCAGGAGGTCATCTAGTCCAACGACGTGCTCAAAGCATGGTGGACCAACCCCAACTAAATCATCCCAGCCAGGGCTTTGTCAAGCTGGACCTTAAAAACCTCTAAGGAAGGAGATTCCACCATCTCCCTAGGTAACCCATTCCAGTGCTTCACCACCCTTCTAGTGAAATTGTTTTTCCTAATATCCAACCTAAACCTCCCCCTCTGCAACTTGAGACCATTGCTCCTTGTTCCGTCAACTGCCACCACTGCCACACCTGAGCTCACACAAAACCATTGCTGCATGCTCAGACGGGCACAAAAGACAAAAAGCTTTTATTTGGCTGTTGCCCCCTTCTGGCAGGGTACCACTTGCAGCAGTCTTACTCAGCATCAATAGGCAAGACAAGATAGCAAATCAAACCAAGAGTCCTGCATCAAGCCTACCTTCTCTCAGGGAGGCTCTGGCAGGCAGTACTCTCTAGTTTCTGGTCCCAGTCACACTTCTCATAGAGCAAGCCCTACAAGTGTACTCCCCCCCCACAGCTACCAAATGAGTTATGTGCTCAGATCCCCTTTTAACCTCTCCCTCCAAGCCTGACATGTATTGCAGGCATAGCAAAGTCGGACTGACTGAGCCTAAAGGAGTTCATTAACTCTTTCCTGGCCTGTGTGAGTTTTGCACACCCTGTCACAATCCCCTCATGGAATTTCTCCCCCATCATTCAGATGGGAGGGTGGGATTTGATCCTCACAGAATGAGCTGGGGGTCTACTCTCAAGCCCCGTAGATCTGTAGGAAACCAACTCGGTAGCATGGAGGCTGTATGCCTCTGAATTGAGTCTGTTCTCTGACAGCCCTTCATTTTCCTGGTAGCACAACTCTAGTGAGACTATGTTAACAGGGACTTGCGCTGACCACTGCTGCTCTGGGGACCCTTCGCTGGAGAGATCTTTGCAGGAAGACGAATAAAGCCTATGCCTGGTGACTATCTGCAAAGCTGGTTGGAAGTAGAGGTGAAGGCTGAGAAAAGTGCATTCTTACAGCCCCAATGGGTCTGCACTCTGCTTATCCCAGTGCCTTCCCACTCCCTCTTTGCAGATACCAAACCTTCAGAAAGCAGATTGGGATGGAGGTGATCTACCGGGGAAGGTCCTCTTTACACACAAGAGGGGCTGTTGGCAGGGCATTCTCTGTGAGAGTTGCTCTGTTTTGGAACTCACCCCTTTCCCTTGATCTGCCAACCACCAGATTTATTAGCCTTCTAGGCATGCTGCAAAACCCATCTTTTTTCTCTCTTCTCTCAGATTGTTGAGAAGGAATGGGGAAGGCTGAAGTGGATGGATTTATGGGCAGTCCGGGGTTTAAGCTGTTATTGTTAATATATGGGATAGCCATCTAGAGCATCAGATGGGTGCCTATACTTTCAAAATCTAAGGTAATAACTGAATACACAGGGATGTTGGGAGCATGAACTAGTAGTTCATTAGAAGGAAGATTTTTCTGATATTCAGCCTAACCCTTCTCTTTCTAAATTTTGCCCCATTACTCTTAATTATACCTGCCCTTACCACCTTAAAGAACTTCTCTCAGTCCTATGCAGTGTAGTTGTTGTAGCATGTCGGACCCATGATATTAGAGAGATAGAAGGTGGTCAATAAAAGATATTACCTCACCCACCTTATTTCTCTCAGTCCTTATTATTTAAAAGGTTGCCTTCTCTCCAGTAACAAAATGGTTTAGATGAAATTTCAGCTGATACCTTTTCTTATACACATTTCCCATAGCCATTTCATCTGAAAAAATCGGACAGTTTTGGAACTCAAACCCACCTGAAAGCTGTAATATTTGGGGGGAAAGCCCCTGCCTGCTTAGCTCTGTTTGACCTCTTCCATTGTTTGTGGCTGTTGGAACATGTAGGGATATATTTACAACCTCCTCAAAGAAATGTCAAATACATTAAAGCAGCCACTGAAGCTATTATAGCAGGGGTGGCCAACCTGAGCCTCAGAAGGAGCCAGAATTTACCAATGTACATTGCCAAAGAGCCATGGTAATATGTGAGCAGTCCCTCCATAAGCTCCTCCCCTCCAGCCCCCAGCACCTCCCACCCGCCAGCAGCCCTATCAATCAGTGCCTCCCCCTCCATCTCCATGCCTCCCGCCTGCTGCAATCAGCTGTTTCACATGTGCAGGAGGCTGGAGGGAGGAGGGGGGAGGAGTGAGAGGGCATGGCAGACTCAGGGGAAGGGGCAGGGGCTGTGGAGAAGGAATGGACTGGGGGCAGGATCTAGGGCAGAGCTGGGGTTGAGCAGTGAGCACCCCCCGGCACATTGGAAAGTTAGCGTCTGTAGCTCCATCCCCTGAGTCAGCGCCTGTGCAAGGAGCCGCATATTAACCTCTGAAGAGCCGCATGCAGCTCCGGAGCCACAAGTTGGCCACCCCTGTATTATCACACCTGGATCGATCGGACTTCAGCTGTCGTTAAGACTGCACCGATCACAACACGTCTGCCATTCTTCTCGCACTCTTGCCTTTCTTCTCTACGTTCGTCCGAAACGTTTAACGATGTCATCTTCCCATCTTCTTGGAGGCCGACCGGGGGGTCTTTTCTGTTCTCGCGGGTACCACTCAGCAATGATTGCGGTCCACCTGTTATCCGTGAGCCGTGCTGTGTGGCCCGCCCATCGCATCTTGTTATGTCTGCTTTCCACGACAATATCTGTCACACCGCTGCGTTCTCTGATGATTTCATTTGGTATACGATCTGTATCCCTGTATTATAGCTATCAGAAAGGAAGCCCTTTTTATGGTGCCTGGATTTTGGCCATCAAATTCAGTGTTGCCATTGCTCATGGTTTTATTGTGAGTCTCATGCTATCTGATGTTCTTAAAGCTCTTGGATTCATGTGATTACAAGATAATTTCAGCTTTTATTTAGAAAGAAGGTAAATTTCTAGCTCCCACGGCTGAGGACCAAAACTTGAAAACCTGAATCCTAAAGGCTTTAACATCAAATGGCAAATCTCCCCCCCTGCCGCCCCCACATTTTAAAAAAATCTTAATGATTTTTAAGCCAACATCATGATTTTTTTAGAGCCTGGCTCATGGTTTTTGAACATTTGGAGTTAGTAATGCTGCAAATGCAAACTTAAAGGTTTTCTTGCTCCACTGTTGCGGAATGTTGAATACAGAATTTCACTAGGTTCAAATAGCACCTCTCTGCAGAGACCCAGCAAACCTCAGCGCCTGCCTTACAACAGTCTCTGTGGAATAATAGTTTTCTTTGCAGAAGGTGTAGTAGAATGCAACATGTTGTTTAAGTTTTAGGTGTCCTGTGAATACAGTGATCACACTTCCAAACTTCACACGTGTCAGTGCCATTTATTTATTTTAGGGCTTCCTTTGCAAAAGAGAGGGAGGGTAACGGGTATATTCTGTAAACATGTGTATGTACTTGCTGTGCCCATGCATTTGCCAGCAAAAATAATGAAGACACAAATACTTTGCAAATATGGGAGCCTTTTTTGAAAATCTGTCACCGGAAGGAGATGCTTTAACTCAGTCTGTGAACACCGCAGCTTATAACAGTTTGTTACTCCAGTGTTTGGGTCTTTTGCTGTGCTACGTTCTGGGATTTTAGAGAAGTGTTCAAAATCTATCTGAAACTGCCTTTTTTGCATTTCGTTACATATTCAAAAACGGGGGTCCACTTCTGTGAGAACGGGAGCCCCGGGGTGGGGAGCGACGGGGAGGACCCATGTGCTCGGACTGCGGACCCCTTTGCCGAACTGAAATGCTGGGCGGGGGAAAGGTCGGGTGGAAAACACAGAATCCCAGCAACCAAACCTGGGGAGCGTCCCACGCCGCTCGGGGGTTTCACGAGGCAGCTGCAGCTGGGCTGCGGGGTGCCGAGCGCTGGGGAACGAAGTCCCGCCGGAGCGGACAGCTCCCAGCGCGGCTCTGGGCGCTCGCCGGCGTCACAAGCGCCCGTGTCCCGAGGCCGGCCGCGCGTGGCAAGCAGCAGCAGTGACAGCCGGGAGGCAGCAGGGAGAGCGCGCCCCACAGCCCCCGCCGGCCGCAGCTCCCCCCCGCGCTCTCCTCCCAGCTCCGCTTCGCGCCAGCCCCGGCTGCTGCTGCCCCGCTTCCCGGGAGCCGGCCTGCGCGGGGCGGGCGCGTGAGGCCGTCCCGGGATCGGGGTGGCTCGCGGCGCCTTTGCCTGTAGACTCTAGAGGCATCTTAGCGCCAGCAGCCCCCCGCCCCGCAGGCACAGCGCTAAAGCGGCGCCAGGCTGCTCTGCTGGCCGCTGGGGCAGGGGCTGCGGGGGACTGAAGGGAGGAAGCCCCCAGCACCCTTCCGAGGGCAGCCGCCCTCTGGGCAATGCAGCTCCCGGCGCTGCGAGCTGGGCCCCTGTGGCTTGGGCTGGTGCTGCTGGGCCTGAAGGCAGCGCCCTGCCAGCAAGGTAAGGGGCGGCGGGGGTGCTGGGTGCAGCGGGTGCTGGGGGGGGGGGATGCAGTAGGAGGGGAGGCTTGGGAGCAGCCTTGGAGCTATCCCTGAAGCAAAGACTCCAAAGTCCTGGATGGACTGAGACCAGCTTAAAGGGCGGGGGAGGCAAACCCACCCCAAAGCCCCCAAGGCCTGTGCCACTCTGCTGGGAACCCTCCACCCCGCTGCTTCCCCAGTTCTTTCAAGTCCCTTGTACCATTAGCTGTTTGCCCAGAGGGGCGCTAGCCCACTGGGGGCCCTAAGCAGGAACATTTTGCCCCCAACAAATAAAAAAGCGAAGGCGGGTGGTGTGGGGTGGGTGGTCTTGAGCTGCACGGGCCCTAAGCAATTGCTTAGTCTTATCCCTCCCTTTACTTGATACTTTGTCCAGAAATTTTAAACTCCTCCCTCCCCATGACTTCTGCCAGGTCTCTCTCTGAAAGGCAGGTTTTGCCAGGAACACCCAGCTTCTGCTTTGTTAAGCAGGTTTACGGGTAGCAGGTACTTGGGCCTCTTCTTCCGTGGGAATGGGGGTGTTATGTCTGCAATGTTGGGAAATGAACTACTCTGCTAGAGCCAGGTGGGCTTATGTCTAATGGGAGAGGATGCTTCTCCTTATCCACTTCAGTGGCTTCAATATTGGAGTCACACTTGGGCTTTGGTGGAATTAATGTAGTTTATTTAGTGGCGTGTACCTTTGTCTTCACCTTCATATGACTCAATCCATCCAGAAGCACCAAAGTTAGTTCATCCAAATTATTTTAGTTGCATGCATTGTCCTAAACTGGTGACTATTTATGAGGAATAGCCAAATGTTCCTTTCACTTAAAGGGTATTATTAAATAATTTAAGTGTAATAGCCATTAGCTTTCTTTCATCATGGCAGCATAAGCACTGACTATTTCAATAAAGCCGACAAACAGTATTTTCCCCAACACTTTGAACTCAAGAAGATTTTCTGACTACAATAATGCCCAAGGCTTTTTCTACACTAGCACTTTTGTCAGTAAAACTTTTGTCCGCCAGAGGTGTGAAAAAACACACCCCTGACTGACAAAAGTTTCACTGACAAAAGTGCTGGTGTGGACAGCGCTGGGTTTGTGGGAGATGCTCTCCCTCTACCATAGCTACTGCTGCATGTAGTTTAATTATGCCGGCAGGAGAGCTCTTTCCCACCGGCATACATCGGCTATATGGGAGATCTTACAACAGCGTAGCTGCAGAGGTACAGCTGTGCCACTGTGAGGTCTGTAGTGTAGGCAGAGCCTAATTGACCCGTTAGCCATTGTTTCTTCAAGCACATATATACATTAAGAGCCTGATCCAGTGCCAATTGATTTTAATATAAAACCTCCCATAAAGTCCAATAAAGTCTCCAGTGGGAGCCATGCACTCCAAATCAGGAAGTCTCCAGTCAGTAGTGTACTCCCTCTTCTCCTTTGTTTCCACTTAAATTTATATTTGCTTTCCAGTCTGGTAGTTATATATAACTAACTTTACTGGAAAAGGGAACTTTAAAGAACTAGAGAAAATCTGAAAATTTATTTTTCAGTATTATGTTGCGATTACAATCAACATCTAGAAAGGAAATACACAATTTAAAATTGTTTAACATTCTTAACTTCTCCCCACTCTTTTCTTAAACTTTCCCTATTCTTCTTAACTGTTGCTGCACATATGGTATGTATTGTCACACCCTGACCTGAGACCTTTGCAAAACCAAGAGTTAAGGATTGTTGTGAGTTATAAGATGTCTTAACCATTTGTTATTTTCTCTTTAAGTATTTTTGGGGGGAAAATCTACATAAAGAATTGACAGAATAGTATGTTATGTGGTGAACCATTACACTGTATTATGTTAACACCTTTACACATTTTTAAGTGTCTTATATAAATGTTTAAGAATGTTAAGAACTCAGGTTATCAATATGATAGGCTGCAAGAGTTCTAACATCTCTAACAATTTAAGCCATAATTAAAACTAGTGCAGTAGCTATTTTTATATATCTCACTTCGCTTTTTGAGTGATTTTATGGGAATATGTATTATTTCATCTCCATTGCCTAACAGTGCTGCTATGGATAAAGGCTCTGTAACAGTTCTATTTTATATATCGCAGCCGTTAGGAGAGTCAGTGGGACTAGTTGTTCTTAAAGTTAAGCACAGTTGTAAGCACTTTCCTGGATCAGTGCCAGAGTGCTCAGCGCCTTGCAGGATCGAGCCCATAATGAGTAAGCCTTGGCACAGGAAGTGTAGCAGTCCTGAAGAAAATGTTAGAATAAATATTAAAACTGAGAAATAATGAGAGTTAATACTGAAACCAAATCTTCCTTGAAGCTCAGAGCCTTCTATTAAATAGTGGTGTGGATGCATGGGAAAGTGTGCAGGTGTTTGGGGAAATGCCCATTGAATATGAAAAAGAAACTTAAATTTCAGCAAATATTGCATATTTTCCATGAGTCTCACTGTACTGTTTTTCATCAGAAAATATGTGCTATATATAGTACCTAGACAAAATAGGAGAGTTTGAGTTTCTAGAGCCGATTTTCCTGATATTGGTTTTTGTAATTTTGTAAATTACACCGATGTAGCTCCAGTGATTTTAACTGAATTATTTCTGTTTTGCATCTATGAGAGAGGAGAATTAGGTTCCCAATCTGAATTTTGGATTTCTTTATTTTAAATTAAAGTCTGTGATGTTACTCTACTGTGCAGTTTTATAGTTTAACTGTAAGATTTCTTTAATTATCCTAAAACAAATAGTTAAAATGTAAACTTTCTACTAAAATACTTAGTCTTACTAAACATGGTAAGATTTTTTAAATGTCCCTCCCTCTCCCCCCAAAAAGAGAGAGAGAGAACAAAGTTGAATCTTTTGATGTATCTGAATGTAATGCATTTCATCAGGAAAAGATGATTTTCACATAATGGCATATTTTATTATATTGCAAATTAAGCTCTTGAGCTTACTTCTTATTTTCCTGGAGTGTCATTTTGTGACTATTGCAAATAAGTTCCTCCAATGGCATGTCTTAAATTGTTTTTAATATTTATATATATATTTGCACATTTGTATATTAAGACATTTCCTACATATGCCCCATGATAGGCAGCGCTGGTAGCGCTGCCTATAGTTTAGGTTGCCTGACACTTTCCATCATTAGACCCTGTTTTCAGTTGCTTATAACTTTGCCAGTTTTAACTTTTAGGGTTGAAATTTGCCAGGTGTTGGCCTCAGGCAGAACTTTTTTGGAATGTTTCAGCAAAAAGGTTCATCTATTTCTGAGAACAAGATTAGAAGAAAATGTTGTTTGGCCCATGTTAAAAATATTTATAACTGTTTATTGAGAATCTATAGTGTCTTCAACAGGCAGTTGAAGTTTGGCAAGGAAGGAGTGTCACCCTAGTGTCTCAAAGTGACTTTTTCTGTCCTTGTCAGAATCCATCAAAATTTGACTGAGTTATAAGCCTCTGAAAATCACTGTTTGCGCATGCTCAGTTGAGAGTTTTGTTAGTCTCTGGGCAGCAAAATTCTCCAAATGTTCTGTCTGCACTGAGCATGGTCCATCCCTTCAGAACTCTGTGCCAGCCACACCGAGCATGTTCTAACAAGAGACTTTCATTGCGCCTCCTGGCTGCTAGGGACACTGGGGTGCCAGGCACTGGAATTGGAAGCAAAGAAACTCTCTCCTGTGCTCTCAATTCTCCCGTTAGGACTTATGCAGAAAGTGAGAACTAAGGGGAAGCAGACTGAAACAGATGCAAAGGTAAGGAGAAGAGTGTGGGAGGGAAGACAGAGGCAGGTTAGGTGGTTAAGATTTCAGTAAAATGAAAGGTTTGTCTGATGTGTAATTTGACTCAAACATTATACTTAGTCATGGAGAAGATAATTAGTACTAATTGTTAGAGAAGAGATTCAGTTACAGAAAGGGAACCACTGAAGGCACCGCCACATTGTATATGTAGAAGAAAATATATAAAAGATAGAAGACAGAATGAAAATTCTGATTATGGTTCATGAGCTACTTACGTTGAAGCTTGTTTAGAGAACATTTGAATAATAGACATGACTGACCTTTGATTCTCACAAGGGTTTCCCTCGAATTCCGATAAAGGATAAATTCTCAGTAAGGTCATCCTGTATGGACATGAATAGCCTACAGGCTATTGCAAGCAGTGCAAAAAAAACCACAGTAGTGACATAGTCCATCACATCCACTTCCATCTGCACTTAGACGATGGAAGATAAAGCTATTGTTATCTGCTTGAGTTGCCTAAAGGCATAACAGATTAAATCACCAGTCTTTGGAAGGCTGCAGGATCCTTATATTCTGCTTAAAAGAGATGAGATCTTTTGTTCCACTAGGACATCTTCTGCATTTGAAAGAGAGGATTATGTGATTTGGGAAGCTTATTCACAAGTACGTTTATCAGAACAGTGATATGAAAAACTTTTATTACCAATGCCAGAGTGAATTAAATGGATACATTCCTTTATCCTATATATCTCACTTAGCATATATATATCAATATAAACTAATGGCATCATACAACTTGCAAATAAAGATTCAACAGATAAAGATACAAAAATTAAAGAAACAGTTGTGGGTCATGCTGCTAGTATTCAATTGTCAGATCAGCTCCACTCCATTTGCTTGGTTTATAGTTCTACTTGACTTATGGTTCTAGTATGGTGAGTGTTAAGATTAAATGTATGAGTCCATATAATAAGAAACACCTTAACAATTGGCACCAACTGGTGCCCTTTTTAGTAGTTTCACAAAAGGCAGTCCGCTCCATCCTCTCACTCCTAAAGATTATTCTTTACCTCTTCTGTGGGTAGACAGAGACTGTCTATTGCTGGCAGTATCAATCGGCTATTTTTAATGAGTTTTAATTTTTTTAAAGTTTAGGTATTTTCATGATCTAGCTTCCTTTCTTAAGAAAGAGATTTATTATATATGGTTTTATCTGTAGAATTTCCATCAACAAGAACCTTCGTACCTTTAACAGCTCAGCAAAGCCATCCCAATGTCTCAAGATCAAGCTCAAAGCTTTTATTGTTTTATTTCATGGAAAAATTCCACCTTTTTAAAAGTTATGGTTAAAATTTCCTTCACATTTAGCATGTGAAGTGCCTCTCATTGGTTTTAGTAACTGCTGTTTTAAGACTCTGAGGCTAGAAAATCACTTAGATGTGCAAAAATATATCCATGCCTGTGCATCCACAGTTGCATTTACACTTGCTACAATTCAGTGTGTGAGTCAGATAACCTTTTGTGTATGTAACTAAATGTCTATTGTCTACCCATTTCCACACCCATTTGTGGTAATTGCCTGCACATATATGGTATTCTTGTGCAATTTGGAGTAATTTTGCTCATGTATGGGTTTCTGGCTGTCATATGTCAATTTCAGTTGACCACACTGTGAAATGATAGATTGTGTGCAAGGGACCTTTGGAAAAGCCTTAGTCCTTTTGGAGTAAGATTTTTACTTTCCTATTATATTCTTGACCACCTTCTCCTATTTCAGATTAAAAGGTTTCATATACAACAAATGAATTATGAAGTGAAAACCTTGAGCAAAAGTGCTTTTTGCAGTATTTGCATAATTATGGCCTCCATAATTCCTTGAGCTAGGCTTAAGACTAACATAGTTATCAAATCATGTTTGCTGTCCACAAAGATAAGAAAACAGCCATTATAACACAGATACCATTAATCATGGCAAAGAATTGTGCTAACACGATTCATTTTGTAGTGAAAACAGACCCTTACTGTATTTGACAAATATTACTTAATTTGGCACTAACAAGATCAGCGTTTTGGGGCCTGATCCAAAGCCCATTGAAGATAATGGAAATACTCCTATTGACTTTTATGGGTTATAGATCAGGCCCCAGTTCCTTTCTCAACTCCTTTTCCTGTTTACACTGGGTTGGAGTTGCCCACAATTCCTCTTGGAGTTTCAGTCTTTTTCTCTTCAAATATCTCTTGACAGAGTCTTTCCATCTTATTCTTGGCCTTCCACAACTTTTCTTGCTGTTCTCGTCCTCCCATGATTTCTTTGCTGATTGTTCTTTTCCCATTCTCATCAAATGACCACCCCACCTCAAACATGCACTCTCCATCCTATCTGTCATTGAGAGTTCCAAGTTCATCTTCCCACTAATTTCTTCCATGCACACTCCATATACCCTCCGCTTGCCTGCCATTCTCCTCAGTTTTCAGCTACCTGTATCTTCTTTTCTTCCATCTCCATAAGATCCACCATTTCCAAACCATAGAGCAGGCAGATACAAATACACACAGCATACATTTTTCCTTTCAGTTTGGCACTGGTCCCTCAGTACTCCTGTCGTGTTTTTTGCTTTCATCCATTCACATTGGATTCTTCTTTTCAGTTCTCCAGATCTCTCCCAGATGGCATTAAATGTACTTCCCAAGTACACAAGTCTCTCTTTTGATTCAACTTGTGTCTGGAAACTTCAATCAAGAGCTCTTCTTCCACCTTCCCTACTTGCATAACTTCAGTTTTCTATGTGTTTACCTTCAAACCATGGTCTTCAAACATAGATGTCCGCTCTGATACCATAGTTATCAGTTCCTCTTTGCTGTCAGCCAAAAGGCCCAGCTCATCAGCATACATCAGTTTTTTCTGTGTCTCCACAGGCTTGGTTCTCTTACTAATTAACTCCATAACTAGGATAAAGAGAAGTGAACATAACACACTGCCTTGTCTCAATCCCACTGTCACCTCAGAATTTTCTGAAATTCCCTGTATTGTTAGCACCTTAGCTGTTGACCCTCAATACAGCTTCTCTCCACTTCATGACACTTCCCTCCCATCCATTTCAATAGTCAAAACACCTGCTCCCATGGAACCAAATCATATGCTTTCTGAACATCAATATATGCTATATAGCAGTTACACTCTTCATTTATCATTCTTTCAAACTTCTGTTTCATTGCAAATATTGCATCTGTCGTACTCCATCCCTTCCTAAGGCCATGTTGCTCCTCTTCTATATTTTACTCTATCTTGCACCTTAACCTTGTCTCCAGAACTCGCTCAGTGACTTTCAGAGAATGACTTAACAGGGTGATGCCCCGATTGGTTTTTGTATCTCCCTTACCCTTGCAAAGAGGCACAATCAATTCCATTCTCAAGTCATCTGGTATCCTAGCTTGATCCCAGCAAACATATAATAATCTTTGAAACCAACTGTCTTGATCATAACAAGAGTTATCTTCACCAGTTACTTTACCATTCTTCATCTTATTCAGTGCTTCTTTTATCTCTACAGAGATCAGTATCTTTTGAGGCTTCCTCATAATTGTCAGGGTTACATACACTAGCAACTCTCTCTTCTCATTTAACAGCCTTTGAAAATATTCTTTCCATACCTCTTTAGGGTTAGGCACCACACTGTTCCCATCCTTCACACATAAAGATTTCTTCATATGTTCATGTTTAATTGTTCCTCTTTTTTACCAACTCAAAAACCAACGGATCAGGCCCCAAGTGCAATACAATTTGGCTAGCAATACTGTAGCATTTTCATGTTTTCTAGTTAAGAGGATTAAAAACCTTCTATAATAATATTTGTTTGACAGACAGATTATATCTTAAATATTATCTTATATTTGTTTCCACAGCTCTTGAATGTTACCCTGGTGGACATCAGATCCTTCAGAGTCCTTACCGGAGCGTTGATTTTGATTCATCACAACTACAGCAATCAGCTATTCAAGATCTCATATGTGACCATTCACTAACACCAGGATGGTATCGCTTTCTAATATTTGATAAGCCAGCTGAGATGCCAACCAAGTGTGTGGAGGTATTGGTGCACCTCATTTTGTCTTTGAGATGTAACATGATTTTTCTTAAAATTTTCATAATAGGATAGGTACCTATCAAAAGGAAAATAATTAAGAATACTTATCAGTAGGACAGAAAGGTGAAGTCATAATCTAGCTATCTGAAAGCTCGTACAACGCCAAGCAGGCTAGAGTAGGAGACTCACAATTACAAGGACATCATATCATTAATGTATCTCTGCCCAAAAACAGAACAGAGCAAATTAATTTAATTTTATAGCATTTAACTAGCTGAAATTTACAGCCACTGCTAAGTGGGCTTCCTTGATGCTAGTCTATTCAGGGATATTAAGGTTTTTAAACACAAATGTAGTGGTTTACTTAAAAATATTTAAAGCAGTATACATAATTTTAGCTCCTTGATTCCCCTCTAAGTAGGCTGATTTTAAAATGTACGCTTTAGGAGAAGATAGTAGTAATAAAATGTTGATCTGATAAAGGTAACGTAAATGAGAAAGAGCTAAGATTAGTTTGCCTCTGATCCCTAAAAATCACATCAGATACAAGTCATCTTTAACTCTGGATTTCCTAAGTTTGCAATGCTTGGTTTTGGGATTATTACAACAGCTCTGTAATGTTTTTATCCTTAAGTTACTGACAGATACTCTCAACCTTAACTCCATCGTAATAGAGTTTTGTCTTGGAATTTCCATGGTCTTTTTTCATTAAAAATGTCATAGTAAACAGGAAAAGAGAATGCTACTCTGTGATATTTCTTCTAATGATTTGAAAATATGTGGTATCAACTTTAAAACTTCACTAGTACACCAATGCAGAATAAAACAGCCATTGCACACTGGCTGGTTAAAAGGGATTTATAGCTATGTGTCTTAAGAGCAGCACAAAGCAGCTGAAGTGTAGCAGTGATTCTGACTCTTCATTTGCAATTAATTTATTAGTGTAGAGCGCTGGGTTACAGAGACCAATGTTATATGAAAGGGAGGGCAGGGGAAGCTCACTCTCAGAGTCTGATATCTCTGGACTCCAATGCTCATTCCTCAGATC
Source organism: Chelydra serpentina (assembly GCA_037349315.1). Classification (NCBI taxonomy): domain Eukaryota; kingdom Metazoa; phylum Chordata; order Testudines; family Chelydridae; genus Chelydra; species Chelydra serpentina. The sequence goes on from JBAIAC010000048.1 coordinate 29,673,712, forward strand.
CCCCAGCCGTGCTGCCTTGGTGCAGAGCGGAGCCAAGAGCAGCGATGTCATGGGAGGCTTTTCAAGCCCTGATGCCCAAGCTAGTATACAACTATGGGTTTAAAACAGTGGGTCAGGACCCAAAAGTGGGTCATAAACCCATTTTAATGGGGTCACCAGGTCTGACATTAGACTTGCTGGGGTTCAGGGCAGAAGCCAAAGTCCAAGGGCTTCAGCCCTGGGCGGCGGGCCTCAGGTTACAGGAATTACATTGCACATCACAGGAATTACATCGTCTGATTTTGATGAGCAGATGTAGAGCACAGGGGTTCTTCTTTATGTGTGTGGTATGGCAGCCCACACCATCTCACAATCTGTCCTAGCAGCCTTACATGTATATTAAGCAAGAGGACTGACAAAAGTAAAACATGTGCAGACGCACAGGTGAGAAAAGCCATTTATGCCCAATAATATCGTTAGATTAAGTACAGCAGGGTTTAAAATGTATGAATAGGCTTCTCTATGGCGCTCATCATTGTAGTATCAGAGTGCCTCTTAAAATTAATAAATTTGTCCTAACAAGACTGCTGTGAGGTAGGGAAGCACTATTATTCCCATTTTAAAGATGGGGAACTGAGGGACAGAGTAATTAAGTGACTTTCCCAATATTTGTGTATATTGTGTATTTGCATTCAACTATGAAAAAATACCACACACATTTTCCATGTGGAGATGAATTCCCCATTTACTAAAAGCTGGTGCTCTAAAATAATTGAAAGCATATGTATCTTGCATTAAACACTAGAGCAGCTTGGTACTGTATTAACTATTTTAAACTGCTTTTCTTTGGTGCTAAAGATGAATCACTGTGGAACGCAAGCCCCTGTCTGGTTATCTCTGACTGAGTCAGAATCTATGCCTCTACCTGGTGAGATCAAACAATTAACAGCTTGTGCAACGTGGCAGTTTTTCTTCAGCACTACAAAAGACTGCTGCCTTTTCCGAATCCCTGTCAGTGTGAGGAACTGTGGAGAATTCTTTGTTTATTTGCTACAGCCCACCCAAGGATGCATGGGGTATTGTGCAGAAGGTGAGGAAGCACATCCTATCATTCTACAAAATCTGTGTAAATATCTCTTAATCATTTTTTTGATATAGCATTCATTATTTTAATGTGTGTTTCCTTGCTTGATTTGGCATCTTATTGAGTGTAAACATCTTATTGAGTGTAAACATTTGAAAATGAAAACACATTTTAAAATTTTCCTGTAGCCTTTACTTGTAATATTGATAGTGTAGATCAATAATTTGTTGAGATATCATGGTGAGATAAAATTATATGTATGAATATATTTTGTTGAGTTATTGGGTATTTAAAAATACAAGAAATTCAATTTTGCGTGTATCAGTTATTAGTGGTTTGATCCACTAGTAAAATACCTTATTTGTCTTGCTATAACTACATTTTTCTTTCTGAAGAGAATGCATATTTTATAAAAATAATTAAAGTTGGAAACACCAACAAATAACAAATGTATTTGTATCAAAAAATATCTTTGTAGAGTGCCGGTAAAGACCACCTGTTTGTTCCCAAGGGAATTGCAACTAGGGCCAAATTATCAAGTGTCTGCTTGGATCCTTATTTTGCAATTAGGTTTTCTAGCACAGATCCCTGTGCCAGTACAGAGCCCCATCACATGGGCTACAGGGTCCTGATTCAGAAAGCACTTAAGCATGTGCTTAAATTGGGGCCTAGATTTGTACTATCAATTTCATACAGTCTTTTTGCAGATGCAAATTTAAAGGCTGGGTTAAGGCCACTTTGAAAATTTGGTCTTTAACGTCATGTTCACAAAAACTCTGATATAAGTGATTTTGGGTAGCTAGGGGAAAATCTCACCATATCAGACTCTTAGAATTTAGGGATTTGTGCTAATGTACTGCATTAGTAGCAAATCAGAGTAGTCTAATCTATCATGTATGGAAATGTACAGTTATTTTACCTTATAGCAGTGGTTCTCAACCTGTTAATCACTGTGGGCCACAGATTGAGAACTACAGTCCCCTATGCCCAGAGCCCCTGCCCAGAGTGGGGCCAGGAGTAGAGCCCTGGGTACAGGCTGTGCAGCCGGACCCCAAATCCCACTGCGTGGGGCCAGAACCGGACCCTGCTGTGCGGGGCTGGGTAGCAACTGGGATCCCCAGCACCGGGCCAGGAATGGAGAGCCCAGTGGGGCCGGCAGCCAGCACCTGAGCAGGGGGGCCAGGAGCAGAGCCCCACCAAAAACCTGGGGCAAACCCCTAGTTTCCAAAGGCCCCCTCCCCACAAACCCACTCTCCAGCTCCCTCCCCCCCTGCGGCACTCGCCAGCCCCCTGCTGGCAGGAGCGCTGGTGCAGGCTACAAGACGCTGTCTCCCCCTCAGCCAGCCCTGCCCCCTGCCAGACCAGAGCGACAAATTTTGAATTTTTTAAAGCACACAGCTGGGCTGCAGCTTGAGAACCACAGGCCTCCCCCCCCACCCACCTGTATTTTATCATCTTCCATACTCTCCTCCTTACTAGGACATAGAGAATCTCCATTAGTAAATCCTCCCCTAAGGGATGTCTCAGTTCAAACCACATACTCCTCCGCACCTGTCGGCTTTCCCCCAGCCCTTAGTTTAAAAACTGCTCTACGATCTTTTTAATTTTAAGTGCCAGCAATCTGGTTCCATTTTGGTTTAGGTGGAACCCATCCTTCCTGTATAGGCTCCCCCTTTCATAGAATATCAGGGTTGGAAGGGACCTTAGGAGGTCATCTAGTCCAACCCCCTGCTCAAAGCAGAACCAATCCCCAATTTTTGCCCCAGATTCCTAAATGGCCCCCCTTAAGGATTGAACTCACAACACTGGGTTTAGCAGGCCACTGCTCAAACCACTGAGCTATCCCTCCCCCCCCCGTAAGTTTCCCCAGTTCCTAATAAATCTAAACCCCTTCCTCCCTACACCATCGTCTCATCCACACATTGAGACCCTGCAGTTCTGCCTAACTGGCCCTACGCGTGGAACTGGAAGCATTTCGGAGAATGCTACCATGGAAGTCCTGGACTTCAATCTCTTACCCAGCAGCCTAAATTTGGCCTCCAGGACCTCTCTCCTATCTCTCCCTATGTCATTGGTACCTACATGTACCATGACCACCAGCTCCTCCCCAGCACTACACATAAGTCTATCTAGATGTCTTGAGAGATCCGCACCAGGCAGGCAAGTCACCATGCGGTTCTCCCAGTCATCGCAAACCCAGCTATCTATGTTTCTAATGATCGAATCGCCCATTACTAATACCTGTCTCTTCCTAATAACTGGAAGCATACAAGCAAAGTCCTTTTTACTTTTGTGCTTTTCCTGATGCCTTGTCTGCTGTTTCCTCGTTAGCACTTGACAGCTGCAAAATGCCAGTTTTCAAAAAGTGATTACCAGTATGAGATGAGAAACAAATATAAACTTTATAACATTGGATTATGGAGTAGCATAATCTGCTCCCCATACTTGCTAACTCATGAGTGTTTCAGTGTGGTTGGATCTCAGTTTTTCTCTTTACCTTGTGATTGACTAGCTGCTTTTGAAAATGTTTCCAAATGTAGAAGTATTTTCATGTTTAATCAAAGCAGCAGTGCTGTTGTACCTATTAAGAGTCAGAAGAGATTTTCTTGCTGCATATTGCACAAATTGCATAATGGTAATTGCACAAATGCTACATCTCTCAGGCCACTGTAGGAGAGATCATTTTCAAAATTTATCTACATGGAATTCAGCTGAGTCATTGGTCTGAATTAATCCATAAAGCATTTGGGCTCTTATTCAGAAAAGCGTCTATTCAGGAGCATGCTTTAGCTCCTGGTTAGTCACTAGCCAAAATCCAGGGGTACATGCTGAAAGACAGTCTCTGTATTAGCCAGTGTGGGAGGGCAGTGTCTGTGCTTCATGCCCCTACCCCTTGACACAACCTATTTATTTGATCTATACATCTTAGGGTTTTGTACTGACTCCCATCACTGTACTATGTGATCCTGATTGTGAGGATTGATCTGTTTGCAGATACCAGAGTTAGCCTTTAATTAGTGTTTTAATTATATTTATCATTACTTAACATGGAGCAATATTTTAAGAGAGCTGGTGTATAATTAATCTATATATAGATACGGAACTTCTTGATTGTTTCAGAAGCAAAACCACAAACATGTGATCCTGGGGAAGTGAAAACTCAAAGTGTCTGTAATAGTAAGTATTTTGTCTTGACTTTCAAGATTTTCTTTATAGCCAGGACCTAATAATTTCAAAATTGTATTATATATTTTACATTTGTTGTTGGTAAATGAAGTATCTTGCCCTTTTGCCTAGAAGAAATTAAAACAGCACAGTTAGTGATCAGGTAAGAAACAGCTTGTGTCCCGGGTCAACTGACGGGCTCACAGAGCTCTCGCTACAGGGCTAAAAATAGCAGTGTAGGTGTTCCTGCTTGGGCTGGAGCCCAGGGTCTGAAACATTCTGAAAGGAACATTAAAATATTAAACTTATTTTTCAGGTTTAATAGTTTTATAATAAAAATTGAACTTTTAGTGCATTTTCAGGCACTTATACCAAATACACATCTCAATGTCTATCAATGAAAGGGATATTGTCAACATATTTAGCACTTTCCATTGCCTTGGGGGGGAAGGGGGTTCCAGTGCAGATGTACCCTCAGTAAATATTTCTGTTTAGTCATAATCTATTATATTTATATATTTTTTAAATCTGGGGTTGCACATGTGCATCTGGCAATGTTTTCAGTGGAAATCCTTGGGGACCTAAGGTCTCTCCATGTGATCTGTTGCAGGGCCTTAGATTGTAATTGCTGTGTAAAATGTGATTCACATTATGAATCCATACACAAGTACTAAATAAGTAATAATAATGGTTAATAATGTTGATTTACAAGTTACTTTGATTTGCAGATTTCTTTCATATCTAAATGCTGGCTCTCAACAGCACCACTTTCTTACAAACTCTGCTGCCTGCATACCATCCCACTACACTTATACCATTCCTAGTTTTGTTTACAGGCTAAGTACTTGTTCCTCTCAGCCAGTCAAATTGCTTTGCCTGTTATTTTTGGCTCTCTGGCAAGATTTTGTTGTTGCCTTTTATTTCACTCCATTTTACCTTCCTCCCCTCCCCTCTCTTGAAGAAGCAGTGGTAATTTTGCTATCCAAATGTTCTTATAAAGAAAATAGCAAATCTTCTTTAATTCTTTCACCCTTCCCTCCAGTATATGAATAATCAATATCTGGAAAAGGTCTTTTCTTATTTTAATAACTAGCAAAAGGAAAAGATATCTTTTTTCTTGTGATTCTCACCAGTTTTCTTTATTTCACTGACTTTGTAAAATGTAATCGCAAAAGAAGTCAATATATGGAAAGAGTAAACGTTCTTGCTTTTATAACTGATATTTAAAGTTTTTCAATGTCAGTTCAGTCAACATAAACCAATATTGATTCTCCTCAGAATGAAATTCACAAATTATGTTTTTGTTTTGTTTTTATTTGTACATTGTATGTTTTGTGGTAGGTAGACGGTCTCCATCATCATCTCCATCCTCATCACCACCACCTCCTACTACACTTGAAATTGTGGCAGAGTTGGTTGAAGCCAGTGTTTACTTAAGGTGTACTTTTGATGTTCCTCTTGCAAATAGTTCAGTGGGATTTATTGTAACTTGGTCCAGACTTGCTTTTGAAGACTTCAAAGAAGAACTGAGACGAGAGACAACAGTTCAGGCATTCTCACTGTTAGAACTGGATGGCGTAAACCTCAGACTCGGAGACAGGGTATGTTTAATAGAATATTTTTGTATATTTGTAAATATATTATTTTCCTCAGTGGCCATTTTATCTACCAACCTATCATTTTATATATGCTCAGCAGATAGCAACAGTAAATGTTAAAGGCAGGGTACCAATGTCTTTCTATATACATTTTCTTGGCAGCAGTACTGTGCCTCTAGTTGTAGTTTACAATCAGTGATGCCAATACGACTGCAGAAACCTCGTGGGTACATCAGTAGTGATGATTGCCATCATGGTTTTGGGGCTGTCAATCTATGTACAGTGTGCATTGTGCGCCTGTTAGCTTGAACTTGCATCTTTGCTACCTTCTACTGTGAGTTTGTAAAATCCTGTCAATTAAGTGAGTTTGGGATGGATCAGTACGTAGGTAAGAGCCTATAATGCCTAGCTGCTGCAGCAAGTGGTACTGGTGATTCAGCATGAGGCACTTTTCCTCCTGAATTAGTAACAAACCACTGCTCTAATATGGTGGTCAGGGCAGTGTGTTGTTGGAGGATATGTCTCTTTTATTAGATGTAAAGTGAAACACTTGACCACTCATGAACATTAAGAGCTTGGTCCTGCACCATTAAAACCAATTGAAGTTACACTGTTACTTCAGTGGGAGCAGGATAAAGCCCTCAGATCCCCTAGTACTGATGCTGTCTACCCATAAATGTTAAAATGAGGGTGTCAGGGTTCCCTCCCCACTCTGAACTCTAGGGTACAGTCATGGGGACCCATATGAAAGACCCCCTAAGCTTATTTCTACCAGTTTAGGTTAAAACTCCCCAAGGTACAAACTCTACCTTGTACCTTGAAAAGAAAAAGGGTAACTGCTGCCACCACCAAGTGATTTAAACAAAAACCAGGGAAAAAGACCACTTGGAGTTCCCCTTCCCCCCAAGATATTCCCTCAAGCCCTTACACCCCTTTTCCTGGGGAGGCTTGAGAATAATCTCCTAACCAATTGGTACAAAGTGATCAAAGACCCAACCCCTGGGTCTTGGAACAATGGAAAAATCAGTCAGGTTCTTAAAAGAAGGATTTTATTAAAAAAAAGGTAAAAATCATCTCTGTAAAATCAGGATGGTAAATATCTTTACAGGGTACTCAAATTCAAAACTTAGAGGATCCCCCCGCTCTGGACAAAACCTTAAAGTTACAGAAAAACAGGGATAACACCTCCCTCTAACACAGGGAAAGTTCACAAGCAAAACAAAGGGAAATCTAATATGCAATGTCTACCTTACTTGTTGTAATATTGGAGATTTGGTTGAGGATGGGTTGGAGGAGATGAATTTTTGCCTGGTCCCTCTCTTAGCCCCAAGAGAGAACACAGACCCAGACAAAGAGCACACACAAAACCTCTCCCCCTCCCAAGATTTGAAAGTATCTTCTTTCCTCACTGGTCCTCTTGGTTTGGTGCCAGCCAGGTTATTTGAGCTTCTTAACCCTTTACAGGTAAGGAGGAATCTTAACCCCTTAGCTGTATGTTTATGACAGAGGATTAATGCTCTCTCCTCACCCCCGATAGGTGCTGGAACTAGAGGTGCGGGGGGTGCTGCTGGCTTGAAGTGGTTTCCATCATACACAGGGTTTACAATTTGGTTCAATGGCTTTCAGCACCCCCACTATACAAATTGTTCCAGCAACCCTGCACCCTCCTCCAAAAAATAAAAGTTGTAAAAACATTTCCCTACCATTTTACCTGGGCTGTTTGGTAGTGACATTGCATTAGTAGCCAATCAGAAGGCCAGTTGCTTAATAGTCATGGTAAATTGCCAATCCTACGTAGGCCACATGGCCATCCAAAAAACTGTTCTGTTACTTCTCTTTTACCTTTGTTCACAGATCTTCTGTAGCAGTTCTACTTTTTTCTTGGAAAAACCAGATATACAAAGCCCACCTGTTGAGAGCAGTGAATTTTTTGCTGGCATTAAGGTACTTTGGAAAGGAAACAATATTTTACACTATTGCAACAGAAGCTTTTCTAATTGTTGTTGTTAATTACAGTTGTAGCAATAGTGCAGATATTCTAAAAGATTGTTATTTGCCTATTAAAAACTCTGGCATCAGTAGATGATGAAAGAACTCAACTTCAAATGCTGTTATTTCTTTTGTGCTTTTTCATTCTAATCACACTTGCTAAAGATGCTAAATGAAGAGAAGGTGGAACCAAGTAAGCAGCAAGAAAATGTATGACCACTGGACACTCCAAATGGATTGATAGTGAACTAATAAGAAGCAAACCTCAACTGTGCTGACCTCAAGTTCCACGGGTGGTAGTGGAGGCATAGGTGCCTCCTAAGCTACTGTTATGCCTCTGCAGTCACTGATGCCAGCTAGAATGGCCCCATAGGGACAGTTCCACTGGCTAGGAATCAAGGCCGCAATTCTGCAAAGACTTATATACATAACTTTATGCACTGTGAATGGAATTATTCACAGTGTATAGAGTTAAGCACATGCATAAATCTCTGCAGGATCAGGACCCATGTTAGCCCCATGTTCTACTAAGTTCTGCAGTGTGCTTTGTAAAATGTGAACATATTTTTTTCCACACAATTTTGCATGCACAATTGGACCCTATATCGATAGCCCAATTTAAGGTTTCTTTGTAAATTAGCCCTAACCATATTCTATTAAGTGTACTATACAAGGATCTATATCGATAGTTTACAGAGACAGGTTCTAGGGGAAATATTATGTTTTGTTTTCTTCCGGATTTTGCTTTCACTAGGAGACAACGTTATAGACAACATATTTGTTTTATACAGCTGTAAAACTGTATTTTAACTTTTCAAAAGTTATATAGAAAATGCAAGTTTGTGTTAGTACTGTAGTTAACACAGTAAGATAATCTCAAGTAAATATTTGCGTTCTTAGCATGCTTTTTTATATGCCAGCTGCATCCTGAGTCATTCAATATATCAGAAGATGGGAAAGAATACAGACTGACAATAGAAAGTAGAATTCCTATTCCTTGTCCCAAATTTAGCCAACTTGAAAATGACTGCAAAATCTCATTAAAATTAAATACTATTGATGAAGGTAAGTATCGTCCTAATTTTTATTATGTTTCCCACTTTGAATATGTACTTCTAAACCTTACCTCTAGATTTCAGATGTTTTTGGCGTTGTCGTAAATTATGTGATATGTTATATGGTAGCACAAAAAAGTCATAGGTCAAATCTGCTTCCATTCAAGGTCTTGGGAAGCAACACCCACTGCAATTAATAGAAGGCTTTCAATTGACTCCTATGGGCAGTCCATTAGGCCCCCTGCCTTTGACGTCAGTGGGAACAGGACTGGACCCTGTGTTTGCACATTGCTAATTTTGTCACATCAGCCAGTGCAAGCAAAGAAAATTCAGAATGAAGGATTCTCTCCATGACTCATTGCATTGCTCTTAATTATTATAGCACTTAGTCCTGCAGTCTTTACTCTCAGCCATTATTATACTTTTTCTGCAGTCAAGCAGAACTCCTGTTGACTTCCATGAAAGTTTTGCTTGGGGAAAGACTGTAGGACTGGACCTGTGGTTTTGTGTATATGATTATAGATGTAGAATCCAAGACCAATAGCTTATCGGTGCATGGAGATCCAGGTAGCTTTAGCATTACCGAAATATCAGGAAAGTAGAAGGCCTTGCTCTTTCATTGTTTACTTACACAGTACCAGCAAAATCTTTATTGGTTACTCAGGCAAACACTAAAGGGAAAAAAACCTTCTGATTTGATTTTTCCTCTAAATGAGTCAATAATTATTGGTTTTCATTAAAACAGGTAAAGAGCAGCTAGGCTTAAACTTGGCTCTTTCTTCTTGTGATGTGGATCTTCTTCAGAAACCCTGCATTAATGGAACCTGTAGCCAGGTTATTGTTCATTTCACTGCTGTGACAGATTTTGCTCAGGATGGAGACAGAGTTACCAAGATTATGGTGGAACGTATATTAAGTGACAATTTCCTGTGGAACCGCTACATCCCAGAAGGCATACAGGTTGAAAACCATCACATTAGAAGCCTTTTTAAAACATAGGGCCAACACCTCAGCTGGTATAAAATGTTGAACCTCCATTGGCTTCAGTGGGGCTGTGTTGAGTCACAGAGTAATTTCTAATGGAGAAGTTTTCCATCTTAACATTTTCATTTGACTGGAACTATTTGTCTTTTTAATTAAAATAATATTAATATTTTAACGTTAACATGACCACTGAGAATAGTAAAAAATGAAATTTGGAAAGAGATTTGAGAATGGATTGATTATAAAGCAAACTGGTGTTTTAAGATCTGTAACTAATATGTGATATTAGTATTAGTACATAGATTATGTAATTTATTGCCTGACTTGATAACAATTACTTACTGTGAATCTCTTTGTTTTGAAGATTACAGTAAAAGATCTTCCCTCTGCCTACTGCTACTCATTTACTGACCCACATATAATTACATTTGATGGCAGGTAATCATTGGATTGCTACTTTTAATTATAAGTGATTTCATGAATTTATATTTGCAACACTGTTAAATTGCTTATTGTACATTTCCCCCCTCTCCTCCACACATTCATCCCCAAAACAATAGGGATAAGCATGTTTCAGTTTGTACAGGCTTCAGAGTAATGCTTCTATTATTTGTATTTCTAAAGGAAAGATGCTTTTCTTTGCTGCTTGGCAATAGAGCGAGGCAAATTGTATTGTTCCCTGTGAAGTGTGGCTGTGGAGCATAGAATCATAGAATCTCAGGGTTGGAAGGGACCTCAGGAGGTCATCTAGTCCAACTCCCTGCTCAAAGCAGGACCAACCCCAACTAAATCATCCCAGCCAAGGCTATGTCAAGCCTGACCTTAAAAACCTCTAAGGAAGGAGATTCCACCACCTCCCTAGGTAACCTATTCCAGTGCTTCACCACCCTACTAGTGAAAAAGTTTTTCCTAATATCCAACCTAAACCTCCCCCTCTGCAACTTGAGACCATTACTCCTTGTTCTGTCATCTTCTACCACTGAGAATAGTCTAGATCCATCCTCTTTGGAACCCCCTTTCAGGTAGTTGAAAGCAGCTATCAAATCCCCCCTCATTCTTCTCTTCTGCAGGCTAAACAATCTCAGTTCCCTCAGCCTCTCCTCATAAGTCAGATGCTCCAGCCCCCTAATCATTTTTGTTGCCCTCCTCTGGACTCTTTCCATTTTTTCCACATCCTTCTTGTAGTGTGGGGCCCAAAACTGGACACAGTACTCCAAATGAGGCCTCACCAGTGCCGAATAGAGGGGAATAATCACGTCCCTCGATCTGCTGGAAATGCCCCTACTTTTACAGCCCAAAATGCCATTAGCCTTCTTGGCAACAAGGGCACACTGTTGACTCATATTCAGCTTTTCGTCCACTGTAACCCCTAGGTCCTTTTCTGCAGAACCGCTGCCCAGCCATTCGGTCCCTAGTCTATAGCAGTGCATGGGATTCTTCCGTCCTAAGTGCAGGACTCTGCACTTGTCCTTGTTGAATCTCATCATATTTCTTTTGGCCCAATCCTCTAATTTGTCTAGGTCCCTCTGTATCCTATCCCTACCCTCCAGCGTATCAACCACTCCTCCCAGTTTAGTGTCATCTGCAAACTTGCTAAGGGTGCAGTCCACACCATCCTCCAGATCATTGATGAAGATATTGAACAAAACCGGCCCCAGCACCGACCCTTGGGGCACTCCACTTGATACCGGCTGCCAACTAGACATGGAGCCATTGATCACTACCCGTTGAGCGCGACCATCCAGCCAGTTTTCTATCCACCTTACCGTCCATTCATCCAGCCCATACTTCTTTAACTTGCTGGCAAGAACACTGTGGGAGACCGTATCAAGTCAAGAAATAGCACATCCACTGCTTTCCCCTCATCCACAGAAGAATGGTGGCTACCTGTAGGCGCTCTTGCTCATTCTCTCTATATGTGTACAATAAAACACACACATTTCAGGAGGATTGGCTGAATGGGAGGGGTTGAGACAGTGAACAGCCACTCCATCAGGACAGTCTCCTAGCAACTACCTATAATTTACTTAGCAAAGTGCTGTATGGGTTAATGCTGTTTGAGCCAGTCATATGCCCCGTTGCCTCTCACACATCACCACAGAGCCTTTTCACACAGGGACAGAGCAGCTTCCGTGGCCTCAATGAGTGCAAGTTCTGTTGTACTTTTCCCTCTTCTGTGGCATTTCCAGTGCATCAGGAGGGTCAAGGCAGAAGAGGATCCATGCAGGAGAAACTATGCACCGCCTGAACACCACAGAAAAAACATCCCCATTGGTTCTTGTCAGGGTAACAGGGCTGAGTGGAAGGGAACATGTGGCCCTCAAACAAGGATGTTCATCCACACATAGTATAGAGCCACAGAGTGAACCCCATATAGGAAGGGAGAAATGCATCTTCTCTTACCAGGATTGGGTCAGCAACTGGATGGCCCTACAGTGTATATTGGGGCTAGAGATTCCTTTCCTGAGTCCAACTGTGTTGCAGCACAGTCTCACATGAGCAAAGATTTTATTAGCGTGTTCATCACAGAGGGCGTTATGTTACTAGCAATAAAAAACAAACAAAACAATGAGCTTGATTCTGTCGTTTCTCCTTCAGTGAGAGTTAGCTTCATAAGACACTTCTCTTCAGTGGGCAATTTAACCACGGAGATACTGCAGGATTGGGCTTGTTTGTGATTTATAATGGTATTCTCTTGCTGAAAGCATGCTGCCAAAAAGAGAGACGCTGATGGTTTGGAATAAACAATGCAACCTCTTTATTTACAAGATGGAAACAAGAAGTACAGGGTGGTTGTCTTTAGTGAATCACTAGCTAATGCCCTGCAAACCCGGTAGGGTAGCCATCCCAACCACATACGCACTATGTCTACTAGGTCATTGTACATATAGCAAAAATTAAACTCTACTTATGCTATAGTTAAATTTCAGACACTATATGTCCTGACATACTGTTAGCTACCAAACAATCTTCCATTTGTTTAATCGAATACCAGTAAATTGAATGCTTATCCTTGTAGGAACAGAAAATTCCCTCCTGAGAAAAACGCTGCGACTTGTGTTTAAGCTAAACCATTTTTTGTGTCTCCAAGAATTTGCACATTGCTGTTCTATTGCTGTTGAGTTCAAGCTGACCCTTACCCAAGTCTGTGATCCTCTAAACCATTTTTAAAGTGATATTTACTCACTTCAGTAACACCCCCCATCTGACACTTTAGGCGCCTCCTGTTCAAATCGTTTAACCCTTTAGAGACATACAATGGTGGCTCCCATATCAAAGGGTTGAAAGTGCTTCTCTTGACACTGCCAATCTTTGATGTAATCCCCTCTTGTCCTCCTGGCTATCTTTCCATACATACATACACTCCCCACTTCTATCTGCCCATCCTTTCACCTTCCAGGATGTTGTTCTGTATCTCCCTCTGCAGTTCCAGCTAAGTGTACTTTTTAATATAATCTGATCTCTCTTATTTTAAATTTTTGATTTACAACTGTCTCCATGTAACAAGTCATTATGCTGATTTCTAGAACAAAAAAGGTTTTTTAAATTTATTTTTAACTTTAATGTTTGGCTTATGTAGAGCATGGAGATAACTTTGTAAGGGAAAGAGTAGACAATGCAAATAAAATATTAGAAATGTGGATCTTATAGCGGCAAAGTTTTGGACAAAGCATGTTGCAGCTTTTTATTATACTTTAAGATGAAGATGATGTCACGTGCTTTTCTTTTGCTCCCAGGTTGTACGATAATTTTAAAACAGGAACCTTTGTGCTCTATAAGAGCACATCTCGAGATTTTGAAATTCATGTGCGCCAGTGGGACTGTGGCAGTCTTCACTTCCCAGCATCATGCAACTGTGGCCTTGTTGCCAAAGAAGGAAGTGATATAATTGCATTTGACATGTGCAGCGGTCAACTACATGAGTCTCAGCCACATTTATCTGTAAAGAGTAGAGACATCATGGAAAGCAATATCAGGATCACTGAATCCTATCTAGGAAGAAAAGTCACGGTATGTGGTAAATATTATTTGCTGTGGTGTTATTCATTTTGGAAGCTATTTCTGCCAATTCATACTGCCAAAGCCTGTGTTATCGTCTATAATGAAGCAATACAATAAAGCCTGTTTTACAATTCTAATCCCATTGAATCAAAGGGATAAAATATCTTCCCAGAACACATGCATGAGTCCCACCATGGCTCTTGGAAATTACATACACATGTCAGGAGGAGATTATCTTTTGAAGCCTGAATTACAAAGAAAATGTTTAGTCCTCGGTGCTTTATAAGTTTAGATATGCTGGCTACATGATAATTTTATTAAATTGAGAACCAAGAGCAACATTTTCAAATGTGGGTGGCAAAATCCACATTTAGGAACTGAAATAAAAGTGGCCAGATTTTCATTTTTATAACATACTTCATTTGAGGAGCCCAAATATTAATCAATAAATCAAGACACCTCTATTAGGTAGAAAAGTATCATTATCCCCATTCTACAGATAGGGAAACTGAGGCACAGAGAGGTTAACCAACTTGCCCAAATTTACTCAGTGAGTCAATGACAGAATTGGGAATGAAAACCAGGAGGTGTAAAGTCCCACGTCCTTGCTTCAGCTACTAATCCCATGCCAGTCACCTCCTCTACTACTGCCTCCCATGCAAGAGTAACACTTTTTGCTCTTCTATGTATGTACAAGTGTCCTTATTTTTCCTTTTGCCTAGAGCTCACTGTTTCTGATTACAGAAGAGATAAACCAGTTTAATGAAGCATGATTATGTTCTTTACCTGCTTGCTGCAATTTAATTATCAACTTTTTTTCTAATAAAGCATTTTCCACATTAAACTAGCAGCAATATTGCTTAGCATTGAAGAAAAATAATTATGGGTAAAGCATTGTCACTTTATCTACTGAAAGACTGTCCCTATTCAAATCCAGTGGCTGGAAGTTGAAGCTAGACCAGTTCAGACTGGAAATAAGATACAACTTTTTTTAACAGTGTGGATAATTAACCATTGGAGCAATTCACCAAGGCTTGTGGTGGAGTCTCCATCACTGGCAATTTTAAAATCAGGGTTGGATGTTTTTGAAAGGATATGCTCTAGTTCAAACAGGAATTAATTCAGGGAAGTCCTATGGCCTGTGTTATGCAGGAGGTCAGACTAGATGATCACCATGGTCCCTTCTGGCCATATTAATCTATGAAAATATCTTATTACATCTGTAGAGAAGATTTTTCTCTTAAAACACATCATTCCTTTTCAAATAGATTGCAGAGATGTTTGAACTAAAATAATAAAACTCTGAGATTCTCTTGAGGTTTTCTGGAACATTTAGGTCCAGCTTCTCATGTGTACAAGGTGACTTTGCACCATACTACCAGCAGATTCTGGCTTTAAAGCCAACACAGCCAGCAAGAAGAAGGGTGACCCCAGTGTTAGGTGATCCTCTGGTGGCACCTATATCTCCCCTCTCCCTGGTGCCAGCATACATGGAGTGACTTGATCTTCTCTATGCTTAGCTGATCTCTGGCTCTTTGTGTTTTTGGAGCAGTTGGTCCTCCATTTTATCCCTGCTAACAACCATGAAGTCCTGGACTACAATGTATAATATATCTGACAATCATGAAGGTTATGTGACCATGAAATCACCACACTGGCTTGTAGGGTTTGACAATGAGATACAATATAAAAATGGTTCTGGAAAGGTTAGTCAGATGAAGACTGCTATATAAGATGCTATATAAGATGAAGACTGCTATATACCTGGCACTTACCTATTTGTTTCCCCTGTTGTCTGATATTTTATAGCTAATAATTAGTTGTGTCTATTTGTTGTGGTAATATCAATCTATTTTCAGATTTCATTTTCTTCTGGAGCTTTCATTCGTGCTGATGTGAGTGAATGGGGAATGAGTGTGACACTCCGGGCACCCAGTTCAGATTATAAGAACACTGTAGGACTTTGCGGCACATTTGATGGAGATGCAGCGAATGACTACCACACTGTGAATGGGATCAAAATCCCAGAGAATTCTAATGCTCATCTTACTTTTATTAATGAGTGGAGGTAAGAAAAACAATTTACTTCAATCAAATATTAATTCCCTGTAGAAATTTCTTCATTTTCAATTCAGCTTTTCCCCTATATACTTTGAAAACTTGTCTTATTACAAAATCTTCCTAGCTTTATTGGTTGATATTTAATCATGGAAAGAAACTATAGAAATTTAATTTCTTATGGTACTAATTATTGATGTGATTAATGCTTGAGGATTAATTGCTATTTAGTATTTGTTAAATAACATGACCAGGTGTACTGCACAAACCAACACATTTATTCATGCATTTCAATCATATTGTCAACATTTATTCTCATGGTTTTGTAATTTAAATAGGTCACTCAAAATTTTGAAAGGCTATATGGTGATATTCAGTATCTACTATAATCTAGGGTTTAGTAGTGTAAACAACACTGTAGACTTCTAAAATAAAAGAATAAAAAGAATAAAAGAATTCAAGGATATAACAATTTGCAGTATATTAATTTTTCTTTTCCCCTTCTTTTATAGAATTTCACCAGGAGACAGTTTGTTTGATAAAACACCAGATTCTTTAAGTTCATCTATGAAAACACCCTTCTGTAGTTGCACAGTTGATGATGCTGGATTATATCAATCAGTGAATAAATTGTATTCTGTTTCTCAAATAGAATTTGCTTCATCTTGCAAAGAAAGTGAAAATGTTAAGTTTCTTTCTTTGATACCAGGACTGGATGTCACTGCTGAGTATTTTAGCTCTGTTGATCTTATCAGGCGCTTAAGCAGACGTGCATCTTCACATGAAAAGGATTCTTCTGTTCTTTTATCAGGAGAAGACCAATCTGTTAATCAAACCAAACATCACACACAACCCCTAGCACATACAGCTACAAATTCAAGGGGAGATACTGGAACAGAAAAACAAGGCTCATTGAGCTTGGGAAGTAGAAGAAATAAACATAAGTATGACAGCCATCTCCACAAAAGACAGCCTGTCAGAAATAGATGGAAGCGCCAGCATTATTATGAATATCTTTCTGTATTTCCATTCCAAAGTCTTAGCCAAATGGACCTGGAAGGGTTTAGCTATTTTTTTCCAGAGGACCATACCCCTGACACACACCAAGAATTTTTTCCTTCTTGGCCCACACCTTCTGGCCTCACTGAGTCCAACGCCTTGGCACTATGCAAGCAGACAATAGCTAACTCCAGCATAGGAAGATCTTGCACTGCTCATCTTGGCAGGCGGATAGAGGATACAGTAGATATGTGTGTTAAAGATCTATTGCTGAAGGATGATCTCAGCTGGTCAGAAGCAGGCATTGCCCTGTTAGAGAATGAATGTGAAAAGAAGCTTTTGGAAGAAATAAATTACAACATACAAGGAATTCAGGGGTCAATTGAAGACCTTCTCTTAGCATTAAAATGCCCCAATCTCTGCTCTGGTAATGGACAGTGTGTAGAATGGGGCTGTGCCTGTTTTCAAGGCTTTAGCTCGTATGATTGCAGCGTGTCGTCTGGTAAGTAGAACTATACAGGAAGATTTACTCATAAAATGTTCTTGAGTTTTCTGCCAGACCAGCTCCTTTTATTGCCTTTCTCCCCTGCTTTTGCACACTGACAGTCGCTCCCTACAGTGAGCCTACTCATTATCCCACAACTTCATTCCAGTAACAGCTATATGTGTTATCTGTTCTGCCTCCTTGTTTCCCAAGGGCAAGACACAGACTCAGTTTCTGGCATGTTAGAATTAAAATATTGACAACTCTCATTGAATGAATCTAGACTACTAGCTGAGGAGAGTAGCATGTTTCACACACTGTCTTCTATCAATGAGAGCTGTCACACGTATCCATTCCCTATTTTTAACTTCTTTAAGGGCCCTGATCATTAATTGACAGTAGAATATTTCTTTATTTTGGAGGAGCTGCTTCCCTAACAGCAAACTATTTTAGGAGAGTATCTACAGCAGAAAGAAAACAATTAGGTTTGGGATGTAGACTCCTTTCCCCCATCCATTTCTATTTCTACCATTTGTGATGTTAGGGCCTGATTCTTAGTTACACTTTACACAGCCAGAGGAGTGTAAAGGTATGTTACTATAAATGAGAAGCAGACCCAACACATGCTCAAAAGTAGAGCTAATATAGGAAATTTGAAACTTCAAATGTATAAAAAGTTCCAGTTAATTTCTTTCTTTGGTTGGATCTCTAACAGATCTACAAGATGTTGTACTGTATTTGTATATCTCTTTCCCATATCTGCTGTATGACAGATTTCTGTCATTCTAAAATTGTATCTGAATTCTCCTTTAAACATTTTAACCAGTCAAAATGAAATGCTGAAGACAGACCAGGTAGGGCAATATTGTTTACTCTTTCTGCTAAGATATGTATAGTTATAGACAGAAAGATTCATTATGCTTTACATAGTTTAAATGTGTGTTAATCAGTTAATTTGTTGACTTTCACTTACTGATCTTTACTTCAAAGATCAGGTTCCAGAAATTGCAGAGCTGGAGAATGATGGATTGTGTGATGTTCGACAGTATGACTGTACATCTGTGAGAGCTTTTGGACAAGGATTCAGGGAGTCACCCAGTCTGAAATGTGAAATTATCAAACTACAGGTTTGTCATTTACGCAGTAATACTTATATTTGAACTTTTCAGAGCACTGGGATTAATTTCTAATTTCCTGGGCAGAATAGAGGGCATTTATATTAATGCACACAGATCCCAATCATGCAGTGAAAGCTGAGAGCAAATATTCTCATCACTTTACAGTGGGCACTTAACTCCTTGCAAGACTGCCATCTCCTCAATGGTAAGAGAAATAGAAAACATAATAGGAATTTTTAACAGTTGAGAGAGAGAGAACAGCAAACAGTAGCCAGTTATCAGAAAAGCATGCTGAGAAATATATCCGTACAAGGGCATATGTTGGGGAGTTTCAGTAGTGACCAGGTGGTTGTAAAGAAAATTCCTTACAGAGAAGGAGAGTCCCGTTATTTGGAGAGCAAGGCAGCTGGCTGAAGTACACCCCTAATTTTTCCAGGTTGGAGCCTAATGCTTGAAATGGCATTTTGAAATATAATGTTTCTATTATAAAAATGGAGGTGCAGTTTTTGCCACCCTCTTGGGTAAAATACTGCAGCTATTTAATAATAGTTTAGGACAGGAAATTAGGACTACTGTAACACATGCTAATGAAATTACAGGAGGAATTTAGGTAGACAGAATGCTGGAATTGCCCAGGACACCTGATTAACTCATAAATATTGGAAAGCCTGAAGTAGTCATGCTGCAATAAAGAGTTGGCTTCTTGATCTTGGACAAGAGACTGAGAAAGCTCCAAAGTAAAATTGCTTTTCACTTATGTGGGGTTTTGTTTGGAGTGCATTCAGTGGGAAACTTTCCTTTTTGAGACAAGAAACTTTTACTCAACTAGTTCCTGCAGATGCTATGATTATTTTGACAGATTATAGAATGCAGGCTATAGCTATTTCTTGAGCACGACATGGATCCACTTATCTACATGTTGGTTCAAAATGAGAAAGTCAACAGCAAATTTACACTCCATTAGGTTAAAAGCCCTTCAGATCAAGCCCCCAGTGAGACAATTATTGAGAGTTCGCTTATCACAGTTTGAAATGTCTCACTCTCACCTCATGGCAAGGTTTTCTGTTATAACACTCTCTGTGGTAGCACATTCCGTTCCCAGCTACAAAATCTTTATCGTAAATCACTTTTATTGACACTCCTAGCACTGACTTGAGCTAAGTTAGAAAATGAGCCCCACTGCTAATATTTGTACAGGATCAAACTTGATGGGGAATCTGAGGTCCTGAGAATACCAAGTATTGGAATTTTTTTTACTTTCAGGGCTATCTGCCCTGTATAATTACAGTGGTGTACATCAGGAGTTACCCACCGATGTCAATAGAGTTACAACGGTGTAAAAATTGGTCCATTAGAACTGGCTCCTCTGTCGTTTGGGACAGACCTACTTGCTCCCACATCTCCTAGAGGAATCATTTTAGCAGGCATCTTGTTAATGAAGAAATATTTAGCTAAACCCAGGAAAAATTCTTATTCTTCACTTTCTCACTTCTGATTAAAGGGCAAATCCATCCTTATTCCCTGAGGGTACGTCTACACTACCCGCCGAATCTGTGGGTAGTGATTGACCTATCTGAGATCATAGAATCATAGAATATCAGGGTTGGAAGGGACCTTAGGAGGTCATCTAGTCCAACCCCCTGCTCAAAGCAGGACCAATCCCCAATTTTTGCCCCAGATCCCTAAATGGCCCCCTCAAGGATTGAACTCACAACCCTGGGTTTAGCAGGCCAATGCTCAAACCACTGAGCTATCCCTCCCCCCTAATATAGATGCAATAAATCAATCCCCGAGCGCACTCCCATGGAACTCCAACTCCTCCTCATGGAACTCCACCTCCATGAGAGGTGGAAACGGAGTTGACAGGGGAGCGACAGCGGTCGACTCGCCGCCGTGAGGACGGCCAGGTAAGTCGACCTAAGATACGTCGACTTCAGCTACGCTATTCACATAGTGTAGACCAGGCCCAAGAGTGTCAATCCTGATAGAGAGCAGGAAGGAAGTGTATCTGGTGCATGGTGGAGATAAAGATGGCTGTGGGAAGACTGCATAGGAGTATTCCACACTCCCAGGAGCAGCTAGGCACTGCTCTGTAGGGCAGCAATCTGTGCCATAGCAGGAGATTTTGCAGACCATGACAAGTGAGGCCAAGATTACACAGACACATTGAGGTAATTTACTCAGGTTTGGTAGGGGGTGAGACAGTTTAGCCCACAGAAGCAAAATACAGGGTAAGAGATTCAGTCTGATTTGCATGAAATTGTACATGCACGTAGACCTGGGAACATACTTTGTCTCAATAGCCCTGACATCTGGCTTTGTAATTTTTAAAAGAATTAATATGTTTCTCTAGCAAATTCATACCTCAGAACTCCCAAGGCTGGTAACAGAAAGACTACTGTGGAAAATGTCTGCTTCACATTTCAAAGGTTATGAGGGTAAATGCTGACAAAATTGCACTTTTATTAATATTTCTGTTAGCTTTTTTTCCTTCAATGAAATTATAGATTAATCATTCTTGCCACATTCCTTTTAAAAAAGGAAGACAAGAAAGAAAGACAGAATATCTTTATATCAGAACCAAAATAGTTCATATATAGGAAAAAAACAATTAGCAAAATAGCAGTCCAATTATATTGGGGAAAGGTTAGCTGTTTAAATAGTCAGGTTACATTTGACCCATGATGAAATTTCCATCTTTACAGAAAAAGAGATTTTGTGTGAGATTATTTTTGTGTGTGTCAGACCTACACATATTTAATATTTTTGTAAAAACAAATTAATTTGGATACACTGTGAATCATCTCTTTCAGTGTGTCTAATTATTTTTTTATTAAACTATGATAGGTGCACCTGGTCATACAACTAATGCATCTAGTTATTGTCAAACTGTCCTATAGTGACTCAAGAGTGTGAGTACCAACCTCAGGGTGAACAGTTAGGAAGCAGGGTGCAAACCCCAAAATTGTTGTGAGCTGTGCACTTAGATTTCACCAACAAATTATCAAGTGCAAAACTCCTAAGGCCCTATAACAGACAGTCCCTTTGGGTAATCCTCTGTCTTGCCACCTTGGTAAGATTAATTTTGTGACAGATGGTCCCTTATACCAAGGATCACAGCAATATTCAGGTTACTCCCAGTCCCAAAGGACCAATCATTTACCCCAGGTAAGACACTGCTTGTAGCCAGTCCTGTAATAAGTATCATAGGGGTAGCCATGTTAGTCTGTTAGACTGTCGCTTCTACAGTCCTGTAATAAACTATCTAAAGATTTGTTATATAGGAGAAGGAACTACGAGAGTTATTTTCAAGTTTAAAGTAGGTAAACATATATACACAAATGAGTTACAATCTTAAATTTCCAAAGTAATAGTAGCTTCTAGAATAAGCAAGCTCTATATGTCCATTACGGCAAGCCCTAAAGCACTGGGGATCTTTTGCATATGACTAGTAATCCTTTTCTCCCAGAGTCCAAGCAACATAAAGATACAGTTCCTCTTTGTTAGGGGTTTTAATTCCCTTCCTCCTGCTGCTTTGAGTGGCAAACTCAGCTGATGGAAGGAATCCACTTGCAAGCCTCATCTTTATGAAGGTGGAGAGAGTAAACAACAAAGCCATTTTTCCTCTTTAATGTTCCATTCTAGTCCGTCTGATGTTGATGGGCCTTCCTTGTCGGCCAGAACGTAACACCTTCTGTTGGAAATCAGCATTTTACACTAGTTAATGTCTCGCTCTCCTGTCTGGTGATTTACACAGTTAGAGTCTTACAATGCAAATACTCAAATATGGGATACAGATATTATAAGTGAAATTAATGCATGCAGCAACTTACAAGCATTCCATAAAGTCTAAACCTTCTTATAATTCTAATACCTCTTTTAGCAATACTAACACACAGGTGAGCCAGACTGGTTCCAGCTATGTATTTGTCATTCAGTGGAGACGCCGGGACCGTGGCGTGAGCTGGCACCTGGTCTGCGACCATCACAGTGATGAGTACAATTCTGTATTACTCACTCACAAAACCCTCCCACTGATGTCAAGAACAGTTTTGTCTGACTAAGAACTTCAAGACAAGGCCCCATAGCATTATCATCTCTGTTCCATTATATTGGACTCTAAGGCCAGATCCTTGACTATGGCCAAGGAGCACACACCGTTACTCAGCATAGGGATGTACAAAGGTGGTTTTAAACAGCATTTGTGGCTCCTGCAACCTAGGCCAACTATACAGTGGGTTGGCTCCATGGTGCAGGTTAGAAGAGCTTAATGGCTGGCAGCTAATAACCAAGAGGGGTTGATATGATAACTAGGACTCAGGGAAGACCCAGTCCCATTCCCTTCACCCCAGCCTTGTCCACATACTGGGAACTGGGAGGAGGGGATGTTTAGGCACTGTTATCCCACCTCTGCACTACTAAAGAAGCTCCCCCCCCCCCCCCCACAAGCTTGCATGATCCTGGCCAGCTGCTCCAGCTTTAGATCCATTATCTTCTGGACATGTGGTACCAAATGACCTCACTGCAGGGATGAATCTGGGCCTTCAGTTCCAAATTAGCCCTTCTAATTAGACACAAAAGACCTAAGGTGAAATGTGTTAATCAATAAATAGTAATACTTAACACTTCCATAGCACTTCACCTTTCCAAAGTGTAACTAGCCATAGAAAAGGCAGATGTATTAGTGTTCAGTACGTGTTCTCTGTTATAAACATGTTTTCAGAATGTAGTGATATGAAAAAACAGGCATTCTATCCTTTTATTTAGTACAGCGACAGTAAATGGATCCTGGGAGAACCTGTCTTTACGCCGTCTGCCTTCCAAAACACCAGAACTGTTGATTGCCAACTGCCGACTGATGGTCAGCAACCTGATGTCATGGATCAGGTTGACGACAAACCCATTGCAAGGTGGCAAATCAAGGTACCCACAGTAATTTCAAATAGTAATTTTGAGCTACAATTATTATTATTAAAATGCAAATTGGTATTTATATGTTGCTATTTGTGAATAGTACTAGAACCTTTTGCTGGATATAGTGGTATAATTCATTGCATTATTATTGTAACATCTTACAGATTTCTAATGATGGATTCATTTATAGCAACCCTAAAACAATGACATTATTTGATGGAGCTTGTCAAACATGTGAACCACAGGCAAATGGGTTATGTACATTAAAGGTACGTGCTTCATTATTATTTATGCTTATTTTGAATATTTGCATCTTAGTTTGAGCTAGGAAACAAATATAAAGGCCAACTGAGTTCTTGGAAGATGTCTAATACATGTGTTCACACAACAGACTATTATTTGTTAAATACTGCTTGCCTTACTCAAGACAGGGTCAGATTCAGATACCCTTATTCATGGCGAATAATGAATCGTACTTTATTCCACAAATAGTTTGTGAAGTAAGGGACCACATACTATGAATAAAAAAGGGTATCAGAATCTGGCCTGCAAAAGCACCATTGACATTAAAGTAAGTCTGTTCTTGTGAGCAAATTAGCCCTAAAATAGCTTCATCCATCATGTCCCTGCAGGTACTACACATGAAACCAATTAGAGACATAAACTGCTGTAGATCCATGCATGGAGCTCCCATTGATGGAATTATGCACATAGGTGAGGAGCCAGATGATGATAGCGCCATACATAGGCAGGCAGGAAAGGGAGGGACAAAGAGCTTATTTCTACTTGTACAGCTTACTCATGGGTCTTTCACAACTGAGCACAGAAACTGTTCCACTGGTGCACCCACAATGGTGGAGGAAGTGAGGCCATGTACTTCCCTCCCTCCAGACCAGCAGCCACTGGAGAAGTCTTGCAATGAGGGGAGCAAGCTGAGCAATCCTGCTTTGCACCAAGCCAGTGAGGAGTACTGTCCACCTGTGCCCCTGAGCTTGCTCTAAGAGGATGTCACTATGCACCACCAGGCCCTTCTGAGACAAGTAGACAAATACCATATCCTAGCTCTAAAGGTGTTCCTGGCATTCATGGTCAACTGCAAAGCAAGGATGAAATTGAATGAAGCACAGGTTTATCTGCTGGAAGCCTCCACCATCCAGGCTATGAGGGGTGGGAGGGGGCATTCAGATAATCAATAAAATGAATTTATTAAAATTCAATTTTTCCTTCTGTGACATCACCTTAGTATTTTCCACATCAGCAAAATAATACATTACCTTGTGACATCACAAAGACCAGGGACCAAATTTATCCCTGGTGCAGTTGTTCATTTCACTGACATTACACCAGAGATAAATTTGGTCCTAGAAGTCTTAAGGCTGTGCATGCAATGCACGATGTCAGTGTTATCATAGAATGATGCATTTTGGGATATCTTCAAAGAATCAGGAAGTTATCAGGGGAGAGTGAAAGAAGTGTAAACAATATTATAAATCAGATGTCCGGGTTGTAACAATGGGGATTTTTCATGCACAAAATTTACAAGCACAGATTTAGAGATTGGGATGAGGCAGCTTTGAAAATGTTGCCCTCAAATTCATTCCCAAACAAAAATGAATACTTTATTCAATTAAATTGTTAAGTTAGAGTAGATTGTCTTTCTCTGACATTTTACAGTACATAAAGATTTATTGTTTGAGAACCAAGAGAAAATCGTAAACATTTAATCAATTACATTGACATTTCTGTTAAGGAGAAAACATGCAACATAGATGGCCTCTGTTATGGGGAAGGAGATACAAATCCTACCAGCCCATGCTTAATCTGCAGACCTGACATCTCAAAGTTAACTTGGTCAGTTACTGAAAGTAAGTTCAAATTTGTTCTGGAGCCTCTCACAGGAATTAGGCTAAAACCTAATGAAGTGGTGGTGTTTCAAAATTGTTTTGATGCAAGCAAAATATTGATTATGAATTTTGTTAAACTGTGCATGTGAAATGAGCGCTGACTATGACCCTGATTCAAAGCCCACTGAAGTCAGGGGAAAGACCCTATTGACTTCAATGGGCTTTGGATCAGGCTTTTAGTGTACAAACTTGGACATGTGTGCACATGACCAGATTGGTACATGTGCACAACTCTGGTGGGCCTGGTAAATTTGCAGTAAGTGGAGGCGAGTGCCTATTTTCACACACATGACTTAATGAAAATCAGCCCATTATTTAATAATGTATTCTCACCATTCTCTGTGCATTTTGTTCTGCATGGTATCATCTTGAGGACAGCAACCTGTTAAATGTTTGACACACTTCACCTATTGTACCATGTACACTGACAACAATATAAAATCGATTTAATGATTAATGTTAAAAGAATAGTCATTGGTTGTGTTCCGATACAATTAAAAGAAAAAATAATTAAGAGAAAACTAAATTCATAGTGACTTAATATACATTTATACAAACTGAGTCCCACAGTGCTGCTGAAGGGGGCTGGGAGCTCATGAAGATGCGGCGCCCTTATCCACTCACTGGACTGCTGTAGACCCTATCTCCTTTCTCTCTCTCTCTCTCTCTCTTTCTCCCCCCCATCATGTGCATGGAGCATGAAGACTACTGCGGCTCTTAGAGCTGCTTGTGGGGGAGGGGGAGGAGAAGAGGAACTAGATTAAATGAGGAGCCTACTGACAGTATACCAGAAATTAGCTGGTGAATAGATGGGGAGTTGGAGCTAAGCCCTCTCTATCTTCTGACAGTCTCAGTGAGAAATTCCTTGGTACCAATGGACCCATTCCTGACAACTGGTGTCTCCATTTATGTGCAGTGATCTAGTTCAGACCCCTCACTTTCACTGACTCCCTCGCTGCCACTCAGCCAGTGAGAACTTGCCTCTCCCACTAGAAAGTCAAGGTTAACACTAGATTCCTGATGTCACTTTCCCATGCCCCCCACTTCTTAGCGTATGCGCAACATGCCTCAGGTGGCACATGACCAGGATTCATCACTGAATTTGCGCCGCTGTTTGGCTCATTAGCTTCCTCGGCCCGGGCCGGGTACTGACGGGGAGTGTGACGTGAACGCTGATCCATGTCTTCCTACCCCCCCACTGCAATATATGAGTAGGAGGTAGAGTTAGTGACTCATGGGATGGGATTTGGTGGTAGCAGGGCAGCTCTACAGCTGTTGCTATGAGTGGTCTTGCCCCATGGGATTCACTTAGTTCTTTGTGTGTTGAGGGCCCAGCTAGGCTATGGATCTCAGTCAAGACTGCATACCTGCTAGACTTACTATATACTCTAATTTTGCATCTTGCATTCTGACAATAGAACATTCCGTTTTGAGATCTACTAAAGAACAGCACTATATAAGAACTGGGTATTATTATTGTTTTGCACAATAGGTATGTGCAATACAGAATTTCTAAATTAATTTTCTTTCAAATCTAACAAAATAACTATTCTGAGCAGTTCTATGTAATTTATCGAATGTGATTGTGGAAAGAATAATTTAGATAAGGTCCGGGTTTTCTGCTGGGTCTCAAATAGTCAAGTATTGCTGTGCCTTAGTAGATTTTATGGATACAGTTGTGTCCACAAATATTTGTACCTTCAACTTTGTAAGCATAAATGATAGTAAATTGAATTCTAACTACTTGATATATGTCTTCAGACAGGTTGTTGGATGGATAACTATCTTTTACATGCAGGGTCCCATCACTGTGGTATTTCATCACCAACTATTTTCACATGAAATTCACTGTGGACATGAAATCCATTTTTGTGCCCATTCACACAACTATCTGCAGGCTCAAAATTGCAATCACATAAATAGAGTTCACTTCTTAAAGTGTAGTTCTAAATGTGTATGTTCTTTAACAGAATCTCATAGTTAAAGAGCATCATCTTCAAGTTAAGCCATATTCAGCAAGCAGTCTATATGCAGAACTCCCATTGATGTTAGTGGATCTGGATCTTAGTGGCAGAGTTTTTCATTCAAATTGCTCAAGAGGTGACATTGCTCTTGTCCCATAAGAGACGTGATATAGATAGATAGATAGATAGATAGATAGATAGATAGATAGATAGATAGATAGATAGATAGATAGATAGATAGATTCCTCAAGGAAAATGTAAACCATTTCTAGGCTTTATGGGGTCTGATACTTTCATTTACAAAATGTAATTCAAGTGCAGGTTTAAGCTCATATTTATAGAGAATCAAAGTATATGTCCAGATGGTTCAAGAGATTTGGGGTTCTTTGTACATACGGATAAAATAAGCTTTCTGCAATATTTTTTCTACATAATAAATAATTTGTTTATAAGCTTTGTTAAAGTTATGATAAAAGGGCCTTTTTTCTGTGCCATTTAAATACCATTAAAGTTAAGAAGAATTAATTGCATTCATCAAACTCAGAATAGACTCTTTAGAAGAAAATTATCCCTTTTCATATTTATAAATATGTTTTAACTATTGTTTAAAAGAGAAAATGTCTACTTTGTTTCAGACAATGAGCCTCCTGTGCTTCAAACTTTGCAAGGCACACTACAGACATTTTATGGGGAAAATTTTGTATACCAGTTTATGGCATCAGATCCAGAAGGCTCTGCCATCCTTTTTACGTTGGACTCTGGTCCTCAAGGTGCCAGCCTTTCCCCTTCTGGACTCCTTATATGGAAAGCTGTGGCAAAGAGTTCACAGAAATTGACATTTTCTTTGACAGATGATTGCAATGCTGAGACTAAAGTAATAATAGAGGTAATAAATATTACAGTCAAACAATCCACACTAATTCCTAACCTATAAGATACCTAATGACAAAACTAATTGCTAGTTCATAAGCAGTAATCTGTTTTTATTGGTCTTATCTTGTAGGTCAATGTGAAATCGTGTGATTGTTTAAATGGTGGGTCATGTGTGACAAATATACATTTCCCATCTGGAAGTGGAAAATACCTGTGTGTCTGTATGCCTGGTTTTGAAGGTGACCTCTGTCAAGTGAATTTTGATGATTGTAAATCTAATCCCTGTGGAATTGGCAGATGTGTTGATGGGATAAACAGCTACTACTGTGAATGCACACCTGGGCTGCAGGGTAAATTATTATTTTTTTCTTTGTTAGTAGATAAATGACGTTTTCTAATTGTTTTTTACTTGTTTTTACTTTACTTGCATAGATTGAAATTAATTTGTTGTGATAATATGAAGAAGTATTATACTCTTGTGATATAATACCAAGTACTATATTATATTCAGCGACTTTAATATTTTTCTTGCATCTGTGAGACTTGCCCCAGCTGACTCAGTCTATAAGCCCAAATCGTAATGCTTCTGACTGTATTAACTTGTTCACTGGCCACTCTAGACTGAAGAGGCTGACCTAATAAAGCTGATATATATTGGATTTAAATTTTCTTCTGTGAATCAGTTGCTGTGATATTTGAAAGAAACAAAAGCATTCTGCCAAATTCTTCTCTCACTTACACCTGCACCAGCCCACTGAAGTCAGTGGAACGGCATGTGTATAACTGAGGGCACAATTTGACCCCAAATAAGTACAGTTACTTGCTGAGCGTAAGTAGGTATAGGAAATCAAAGGATTTAGGAAAAGGTCGTGCAACCTAACTAGAAGTCCCTGAGTCAATGGAACAACTGCATTTCCACTGTGCAAAGGAGCAGGGTGCAGGGATTCTATGCAGGAGGTCTGTATACTCTGTAGCTTGTGGGGCACAGCGTGGGCATCCCTGTGCTTCAGCATGGAGGAATGGTTTATAAGTTCGGCAGTGGATCCCCCAAGTCAGACCTATGAATCCATCCAGAAATCACCATCCAATTCTATCTCCCTTTTAAAAGGATGTGCAGAACATGCCAGAACATGTATTTGTTTATCTGTGCTCGTGTTTTTTATTCATTTCAAACACAACACAGGTAATCATTTTTATGCTTTTTAATTATAAGAATGATGAGTCACTCTGACTATATTATAACAAGTGATTAATATGGCGGCTGATAATGTCTACTAAGAGCAAATTCATCCCCAATTCAGCATTGCCGTTAAGCACATAAAAAAGTGGGTTTGACTTAATTGGGACCATAGACATGCTTAATGTTAAGCACATGCTTAAGTGCTTTGCTGAATTGTAGCCCACAAAACCCTCCCTTTATGCATATTCTACAATAAGGAAAATATTCACTATTTAATGGAAATATGGTTTAATGGCAGACCTGCAGAATTCGTGCAGTTTGTTCTTATGTATATGGAATTTGTTTTCTATTTCACTGCCCACATAAATTCCACTTTTTTAAAATGTACAGCCAAAGTTAAGTAAAGTGATACTCTAAAAGTCTGTATTTCAATTTAGGTAGAGATTGCCAAGAAGATATTGATGAATGTGCATCCAAGCCTTGCTTCCCTGGAGTATTTTGCTTCAATACTTTTGGTTCCTATTATTGTGGTCCATGCCCAAAAGGTCTACATGGAGATGGGAAGATATGCCATGGTAAAATAACCTCTCCCTGTAATACTGTAATCACCTTACATTAGGAGTCTTTGGTCTGTTGCATATTTCAAACACTAACATATTAGAATGCTGACAGGTATCTTGTATACTTTTCATCAAAATGTATCTTTGCTAAGTCAGATACTAGGTTTATAATTCCCCTCCAGTTATGTGACAGTAGACCGCTAGACCAGATACACAGCTGGTGAAAATCGAAGTCGCTCTATTTAATTCATTGGAACTACACCAGTTTTCACCAGCCCATTTATCTATGAAATGCTTCTTCAGATGTTTAGAAAAAGGAATTGTAAATATTTTGTAGATATTTAATATTATAGAACTAGGATACTTCCTATTAACATGCAGTGTTTTGTTACCATGTGCATTTAGTGACCAACTATCCTAATTATTTTTTAAGAAATATAATTACATTTATTCAAATCAGACAAATAACTTCCCAAGGTGCCTGCAAGATTATGTAATATTGCAACTACTGAATAATTCAAGTTTTGTTATGGTTATGTACTTTTTCAAAAACTATTGAGAACCCTTTTCTCCCCACCCCATTCATCTGACCTTTCAGAATCTTGAGGTATTTTATTTTACTAGGATTTTAACTCTGCTAACGTTTTATATGCAGTTGAAACACAATTGACAAGTGATGTTCCCTCACATCTTTTGGTTCCGGAAAGCTTTGAAGACATTTATGATGAAAGAGAGGATGACACTGAAGAAATGGGAAGGAATGAGGGTGAAGATTACATTTTTCATGAAGAAAATGGAATTGCTGATGCACATACTGATGAGAATGTATCTGGCAAGTAAAGCTACCAGTCAATTTTATGTTATTCACATGAATTTTTAAGATTAAAAGGAAACAGAATATATTCATTACTTATTCCTGCTGCATTCTTATTCCTGATCTAAAATGTCAACATCAAAACATCGCTTAGGATAGCAAAGTCACCTGATTGGTAGTGTAATGAGGGATAGTGTACATGTTGTATTTTGTCTGTGTGCCTGCCTAGTGCTATAAAATACATAACATGCGGATAGGGAGGGGACATCTGTTGTGGGAAACAGACAGTGGTTTATGGTATTATACTGAGTGCCATTTTAATTCTTAAACGAAATACATAGGTGAGAGTATTGCAAATGAACTCCAAATTCTAACCTCAAAAAACCAGTAGCTAGTCCACATCAGCTGACTCGGGCTTGCAGGACTCTGGCTGCCGGGCTATGAAATTGCAGTGTAGACATTTGGGCTCAGGCTGGAGCCTCTGCTTTGGGACCCTCCCGCCCAAGCCTGAACATCTACACTGGAATTGTATAACCACACAGCCTGAGCCCCATGAGCCTCAGTCAGCTGACACGGGCCATCCCCGGATGTTTTATTGCAGTATAGACATACCCTGAATGAGCCTAGCTAGGAACCTATATCATGCCCATTTGGACCTAATACACATTTATCACTGTACAGAGAAAAGAAGAAAAGAGAAAAAATGGAATATGCAAAAAATGTACATCAGATGGAATTATCTAGTACAGCAATATATTATAAAACACCAGTGTTCAGTATGCTTGCCAGTAAGCAGTCTTGGTGCAGAGAATCAGTAATGAATATTATATCAAGACATGCAAGCTAAAGATATGTTGGCAGCTCAACTTCCCAGATATAAACCTAGTTGATAAACATGCGCTCTTACACAGGACTTTGCCTCACTGACGTTGATATTCATATTCAGCATGGTAGCTTTGTATTAGGACTTGCTGAAATATTTGTTTTTGTTTTTATCTGTTACAGTTTCTGATGGATTATAAACATAAATTGGTGTGCGGAGGCAGAGTTTTATATTGCAAACCTATCAAATAACTTGGAACAATAACAACAAAATCTTTGTGGTGCACAGTTGGAATAATGTAGTAGCCTAATTGAATAACAAGCAAAAATATAGACATCATTAATCTCTGGATTTTAATAATGTGAAACAACTCTTATTTCATAGCACTTTTTTCATTAAACAATATGTCTTTTAAATTATATGGGCATTTTTATGAGTATTACAGACAACCATTTCCTATGCCTTACGCTGTTTCAAAATAATAACTGTATTTGGCTTTTTAAACTCTGGGCCTGGGTTGGCTTGACATATATGTACAGTGTTATAATATCAAGCAATCACTTTATCTTCAACTGAACTCTCTGGTCCAGATAGTCAGTCCCTAGCAATACAAAGAAGTTGGTAATCTGTCCTAACAGAACAGTTGCTCATTGCCCTGGTGTGTTTGAGGGCGGGGGGTGGGGAATCCCTGGTTGTATGCCAGAGCTGAGCTGTTCTATTCTAATCTTCCCAGCAGAGAGGCCATGTTGGGGAGGGCGAGGACATAGCTAGAGTGCCTGGTGCGTTGCTGATCTTGTCTGTCTAGGGGCCATTCTTAGGGCTTAAATCCTATTGAATGTATTTATTCTGGCTTAGCAAAAGTGGGTGAAGGGTTCGTGAGGCACAGAATGCTGAAAGGACATATTTTGTCGCATATGAATATCCCCATACAAAAATGTCTTGTAATATTTCTGTACTTTTTTTCTTCTGTGATGTTTTGTAGGTTATCAACTGTCATCCATTGAGAGAGTTCCTAGTGCCACAAGGTTTACTCCCAGTCCTACAGATGTTGCCGAAAGCTTTATTTCTATGCAAAGGGCCAGCAGCACCCCCTCAACCTCCACAGTAAAAACAAACACACTGTGGAAGCGAATTAATTCTCAGATAACCACTTTTGACCGGTCTGCGAGTACCAGATACATTGGCCATACCTTCACTGCCATCAATGACCAGCTAGATAACACAGGAGAAAGCTCTGCCGTGAACACTATTACAACACCATCTTTTAGGAACAATGTAATATTACGTGATAAGACAACAGTGACACAGTCTGAGGCCTACAATCCTTTAGAGACTATCAAGGTCACATTTCTTAGCAGCAAAACAAACATACCCTCCATAATGAGCAGAGTATTAAAAGGAGGAAATAGTCACAAAGTTCAACACCCATTGGTCAAGAATAAAGATAGTCTTTTGCAGTCTGGTTTTGTTGGAATCACTGTCCCACCAAAAGTGCCTGGCTCAGATCAGGAATCAGATGCAACAGCAGTGCCTAAGGCATTAACTTGTGCTGATTTACCTTGTTTTCCTGGAGTTCTCTGTGAACCAAGCCATGATGGAAGCTTCAAATGCGGTCGTTGTCCTTATGGTTATTATGGAGATGGTGTTACTTGCAGAGGTATTGCTGATAATTATACTAAATGTTTTACAATGAAGAATATGTGACATTTTATAATTTTTAAAAGAAGATATTGTTACTATATAATGGCTGAAAAGAAAATAGCTTTCATTATTTCACTATTAAAAATGGTACAGCTTGAATTTCACACCAAGATGTTCAGTTGTATGAATGCATTAAAAAAAAGTTTGTTCAGCGTCCATTAGCTTCCATGCTTAATGTCAAGGGTCTTAGCTGATTCAATGCGACGTGTTTATAATATAATCATGTTAGGCAATGGCAAGACTTAATTATGCTAAAGTGCTGCTGTCATTTTCCTTATTCCTCTGCTCTTATTTCTTATTGTCTTGCAGCAATATGTAGGCATGCGTGTGATCAAAACATGGAGTGCGTGGCACCCAATATTTGCAAATGCAAACGTGGCTACTCTGGTTATAACTGTCAGACTGGTGAGTATGGTACATTGAATTTATCCCATCTAACTAGTATGTGCTAATGAAAGTGTCTAAAATCATGTGTTGATTTTGCACAGCTGTATGTCAACCTGACTGTAAAAACCATGGGAAATGCACGAAGCCCAATGTCTGTGAATGTCCCCCAGGATACAATGGATCAACCTGTGAGGAAGGTAATTGGGCTGTCTCCTTAAAATTAGAATCATAGAGTCCAAAAAAGTTGTGCCCTGATTGACTGTCACTACTGTGAGTATTCATCCTGACAGAGAGATCACTTGATCATTACCTGTTAGGTCCACTCACTCCAGGGCACCTGGCATTGGCCACTGTCGGTGGACAGGATACTGGGCTGGATGGATCTTTGGTATGACCCAGTACGGCCATTCTTATGTTCTTATGGATGTCTGTTATTTTATACAACTCCTAGAACTATCATAGAAATGTCGGACTGGAATGGACCTTGATAGGTTATCTAGTTCAGTCCCCTACATTGAGGCAGGATTAAGTATTATCCCCTGACAAGTGTTTGTCTAACCTGTTCTTAAAAACCTGACGCAGATTCCACAGTCTCCCTAGGTAATTTGTTCCAGTGTTTCACTACCCTTACAGTTAGAAAATTTTTCCTAATGTGTAACCTAAATCTCCAGCTTCAGTCTAAGCCCATTACTTCTTGTCCTGTCCTCAGTGGTTAAGGAGAACAATTTATCACCCTCCTCCTTTTAACAACCTTTTACATATTTGAAGACTTTCATCATGTCATAATAAAATGTATGTATAAACTGTATCATTAAGGTACCTTTCATAATATTGAAATTTCCCATGAAGATTGTATGTGGTGAGATGTTCCTAAATTTAGTGAGCTGTAAAGGCCAAAAGAATTTTGTTTTTCATTTTTATTGATGACATTATCAATGCATTTGGATGCTATATTATATCTACACATACATACATATATACACACATGCATGCACACATAACTAGGGATTAATCATTTCTGTAAGAATATAAAGTTTAAACCCCATTCTCCCATGTCCTTAACATATATGAATCAGCAAGTTAAAATTGACGGTGGGCATTTGTACACACATCTGTGTACAGAGTGCCAAATGCACAAACCATGCTTAATATTTTAGTTTGAAATTGGACGTGGTTCTTAGGCCTGTCCCTCTCCCCACTATGCCCTTTGGGTAATTTTTGATAAAATGAAGACCAGCTCTTTGAGCCAAACTGTGCCCTCAGATGCACAGATGGCCCCCATTGATGACAGTGGGCCAAGTTATTTGCTGACATGCCTGGGTGTACCTCTATTGATTTCAGTGGAGCTGTGCCCACTCGTACTTGCAGCAAATTTGGCCCATGACAAACTGCACGTGCTCATCGGATAGAAGTTGGCCCTTTCTGCACTTGGTCACTGTGGAAAGAAGGAGGTGCTCTGTTGTCATTATTTCATCAACGGCTCTTCATTTTATTTCCAGTTCTTTTTGCTGATACAAATGTTACCTTTCGTTACCACTAAAAGAGAACCAATTTTAATAGATATTTTTAGAGCTGACTTCTTGAACAACATAATTCTGTATCTGCAGCACACTGTAACCCACTGTGTCAACATGGAGGCACATGCTTGGCCAGAAATCTCTGCACCTGCCCTTATGGTTTTGTGGGACCCAGGTGTGAAACAAGTAAGCAAACGAAAATGTAGAAATCAAGAATACAATAACTTTTATTCCCCTGCACTGGGGGAATAAAATTTTGTTTTTCATTTCCCCCTACACTGGGATGTATTAAAACAAACAATGCTTTACATTTCTGATGCACTGTATCTGCTGTTAGCAAATAGTAAAATCCAAGATGATTGTCTGAAGGCTACTAGGTCTGGGGCTTATTAGCATCAATTAAATAATGTTTGTACAGCACTTTGAAGATGTGAAACTTTTATGTATGTGCTAAATAATTTATTATTATTACGATTAATCGTTCAGGGAGATGGATTTAGAGTTGAGGTTAGGACATTATCCAGAACAAGTGTAATTTTTGGCAGCTGATTACTGTTTCTGGATTCCTAACATGGCCCTTCCTTAAGCTGTTGGGATGGTCCTCATTCTGAGGCTGATATTAGTAAATGCTATGTCCGTGGTGTGTAAGATCACTGAACATAGCACATTAATGGACTCATCCTCTGACCTGGAATGCAAAATGGAGACTTTTGTTGGGTATTATAGGTGGCTAGTTTGAACAGTTTAGTCCCAAATGAGATACTGTGTTTCATATTAGTTATATCTGGCCTTAGATGCTCCAAGCGTTCAAACCAGAATTTTGGTTAATGTGCACACAAGTCGTTACTCACTGGAAGGTCCGTGCTTAGAAATCAGAAATTCTATTGGGCTACCACCCACCTCAACATACCAATGAATTTGCCTGTGGACTAGGTAAATTCCGCTCTTTGTTGCTCTTGGAAGCCTCAAGTCTGTGGATCCTTTTTGTTTTCAATTGCCATGTCAATAATTACTGCTTTTTTTGAGATTATAAGATCCCAGAAGAAGGGACTGTGACTTGAAGAGCTGACTTGTGGCGCTCTGCAGCCATGACTACTCCTGAAAGGCTCCTCCTTACCAGATACAAGAAGTATCCGGTCTCTACAGGGTTTACATCTGAACTCTGAGAAATAAAAAAGCAAGGAGGGAGATCGTAGTGAAGTACCTTGAAGTTAGCATTTATTCAGGAAACCATCACTTGATGTTGATGTACGATTTGTTGCTCAGTCTTGAACCTTCTCTTTTCTAAGAATGTACTTGGAAAAGTGATTATTAGACAAATCCAGCCCAGGAGCATCTGGTCAGAGTGGGACTTTTTTGACATCTTCCAATCTGGTGTCAAGCTTCTATATGGCATTGAGACAGGATTCATCTTAAATGAAGCTTCAAGTGATGGATTGGTGTGATTCCCATTAGTATCAATACAATATACATGTTCATATCTGGGGAAGAACTGAGAAATCAATGAGGTTTCTCACAGATGTAAAATTGTAACAAGCTCTTTGGTACTGTTTTCTCACCTTATGGGTTGTTTTTTTCTGATTTTCTGGATTATAGTGGTTTGCAACAGACACTGTGAAAATGGTGGTGAATGTTTCACTCCAGATGTCTGCCAGTGTAAAGCTGGCTGGTACGGACCTACATGCAATACAGGTAAAACTGGTTATTCTCCACAGGGAACTGCTTTGCAAAAGTTCCACAGTCAGAGGCCTACCAGAAGCAGAAGGGATTCCCATTGCTCACCCTTCTGAACCATTTGGCTCAAGCAGGGGCCAGGAGCTGCTGCTACTGCTGTGGAATCCTAGCGACCCCATGTGCCTCCAACTGTTAGTTCGTTCCTTAGCACAGCCTGTGGAACTTTGCAGGGAATGGCGTTTCAGTTCTTTTCACCTGCTGTCTTTTAGATTCATCGTAATCACGTTAGTCATTAACACCCTGTCCTTGCAGTAAAAGCAAGCTATTTCATCACCCATATGTGGTGATGCAGTTCTGTGTAGCTTTCATTGCTTTGTTTTTCCTTCTGCTGTTCTGCAGCGGTGTGTGACCCCGTATGCCTCAATGGTGGCTCCTGTACTAAGCCAAATGTTTGCCTCTGTCCAAATGGATTCTTTGGTGCCCAGTGTCAGAATGGTAATCATTTTTCTCTTACTTTTCTTTTTTGAGAAGACACTGAGGAAAATGCCTCCCTCTAAAAGACACACTCAAGATTTTAAAAACTCTCAGTAAAGTAACATAGGTGAAAGACAGAGATTTCCTTAAGATTTCATTGTTTATACTGGCCAGATTGTGGCTGTCCCCTTGTGTGAATGCCCAGGGAGGGAGGATGCATGGAACTTTGCTTGCCCTGTGCCTTTGCACCCAAACAAAAGCCAGTCGCAATTGTACAAAAGACTGTTGGATGTGGGGTATGACTGGCCCTTAGCTAGCTAGCCTGCACACTGCTATCAGTAAGTCTAAGATTTGTTCCTGGATATTTTTAGTAAAAGTCACGGACTGGTCATGGACAATAAAGACAAATTCAAGGAAGCCCATGACTTGTCCCTGATTTTTATTAAAAATATCAATGACAAAAAGGGGAGCGCTGCCGCTGCGGCCCTAAGTCATGGACGACTTTGGAAGTCACAGAGTCCGTGACTTCTGCGACCTCCATGACAAAATTGTAGCCTTGGCTATCAGGGATACCAGCGTGCACAGCATCCTGCAGTGCAGCTGTGAGCCCTGAGCCATCCTACCCTATGCTTGTAGAATGGGTCCTGTATCTGCTACAGAACAGGCAGTGCTCCTTGTCAATATGGCTCCTGCCAGACGGGCAGAATTTTGCTAAATATAAATATCCTAGAAAGATTCCTAATAGACGTGCATCTTAATAGTGGTTACAATCTATTTTGTTAGGATAGTATGCAATATAAGAAGGAGCAAAAAGCTATTCCTTCCTATAGTATACAATGCTTGAAGCTATGCCTTATTCCCACATTTGTATCTTTTAGCTGTTTGCTACCCTCCCTGTAAGAATGGTGGCCACTGTATGAGAAATAATGTGTGCACCTGTCCTGATGGGTACACTGGCAGAAGATGTGAAAAAAGTAAGACAACATCAAAATGCTTCCAGGATCCAGAAGCCATTGGTGAAATGCTCTCAGGTTCATTATTTGTACTAATCAGTAAATGGTATTTAATTTAAGGTGTCTGTGACCCAAT
This sequence comes from Chelydra serpentina, assembly GCA_037349315.1. Taxonomy (NCBI): domain Eukaryota; kingdom Metazoa; phylum Chordata; order Testudines; family Chelydridae; genus Chelydra; species Chelydra serpentina. Next base: position 29,712,101 of record JBAIAC010000048.1, read on the forward strand.
GTGCATGAATGGAGGCAGATGTGTGGGGCCAAACATTTGCTCTTGCCCCTCAGGGTGGAGAGGAAAACAATGTAATACACGTAAGTATCTTATAACTAACATGCTAAAACTTATTAAAGGAAATATATGGCTAAATAATGTAACTGACAGTTCTGTCCAGCAAAAGACATGAAGATAGTACCAAACAGCTTGGGGAGGGGGGTGGGGGGACGGACACTTTCCCCTCTGACTACAGACCCACATCAAAATGCAGGATGTGATATCTGTACTACTGAGCCAAAGCCATGGAGGTTTCAGTTTAAACCGTGAAAACGACATACTTTCTGTTTGAGAGTAGCATATAATGTTTTTCTCTTCTATTTCAATTATTGTCGACTTTAAAAGCCCCATGTTTCCAGTGCTCACACCCAAACTATGTCTGTAAGAGACTTTTCAGAGAGTTCCAGTCCTGGCCCTAATCCTGATTTCATTGACAGCAGGGTAAATTAGGAGGAACTTCATTTAAATCAATAGGAATTACACTGATGTGAGAGCAAAATCCGGCCCTAAATATCTTTTCTTTCAGAAACACACATCATTAAACACATATTTGTACTTCCATATATATATACATTCTCTACATATTTTCTGCTCTTAAAAATATCAGGACAGATTCAGCCCCTAGTTACACCTACACAACCCTTTTGACTTTAACAGGGTCAAGTCAGCAGGGAATTTAGTCTAAAAGTTTTTTAGTATTGGCCAAAGCATCTCTTAAAAAACCCCTGACATTTTCTTTTTGTCCACACAGCTAAAACTCCTGTCTAAAGCCTGATTATCTCACATCTTTACAACTGTAACCTGTTCTTCTGTGGCTTACCTGGCACTCACCTTGTCCCACTTCCAGTTCATTCAAAATGCAGCTAAGAGAATCCTCTTTGCTCATTGTTCTGACCACCTGATCACCTCTTCACATCCCTGCACTGTGTTCCCCTCCCCACACCAAAGTTCAAGCTTCTTGAACTTGTCTTCACCGACCAGGCTGTTCATTGCTGTGCTTCTCTCTCCTTATATGTTTTTGACTCTATCACATTTCCCCTTATGCTTACATAGCATAGAATAAAGCCCTGGCAAGCTTTGTTAAAGTCTTTTAAAGTTGGGCTCAAATTCTGTAACCTGTTGTACACTTGAAAATCTTGAGATTTTATCTTTCTGTGCATTACTCCTTCTCTGTCAATGATGCCAGAATTGATTGTCCACTTATCTACTTCCCTCACAATGGTCTTGGCACCTTTTTCCATGCTGGCCCTTATGTATAGAACACCCTTCTTGAACTGATCCGTAAAGCCATGGAACTTCTCCTCCTTCAAAATCCCCATCTTCCAGGGTGCCTACTAGAATGTTGCCATCTTCTAAGGGACAGGTTGAAGGCAGCTGAATATTGGTGATGTGGAATGTTCTTTTATTTTTAAAGTGTATACTATTTTATAATCATTAAATACCATGTATGTTAAAAATGGTATGTGCTTTGATTATATTCCTTTTCCCTGCCCCCTCTTAGGCTACACCTTCACTATGAACTAAGGGTTGTGTACACATCCTCGCACTAGTTCTCATCGAGCTAACACAAGTATAAGTAGCAGTCTAGCCTCAATAGCACTGTTAGCAGAGATATGGCTGACCTGTGCCAAGTACATACCCACCAATTTCATGCTAGTTTGTACTCAGCACGCTTCAGTCATGTCTCCATTGCCACTACCAGTGCTACTGAAGCTTCACTGCTACTTATACTCACACGACCTCAATAAAAACTAGCATGAGGATGTGTACACAAGCAGGGGAATGACACCTTTAGCTCATAGTGTAGACGTAGCCTTAGATTGTGAGCTTCTCAGGGATGAGCTGGCATCTTCCGGGGTGTGTGTGAGGGGGGAGGTCAGCACTCCGCACATTATGGGCAATATTGGAGTGCAGTAATTTAACATATCTTTTGGGGGGGGGGGGTATGAAGCTATTTGTCTTCAGAAATGTAAGAACGGCGGAGAATGTATCGGACCAAGCATGTGTCATTGCCTTCCACAGTGGGAAGGGGTTCAGTGTCAAACACGTAAGTCTGACATGATTTTTAACTCTTTAAAAAAAAGACATTGATGTTGCTTCAACAAAGTTAATGACTGTTGAGTGTATAGACATGCATCGTACCCATGACTCCTCTGTCTTCATTTGATTTTGCATTTTGGCCCCAGTATTGACCAGCGCCGGCTCTAGGCACCAGCAAAACAAGCAGGTGCTTGGGGCAGCACATTTCTAGGGGCTGAATTTGGCACCAGCCATGCCACCCCTAGAAATGTGCCCCCGCCGCCCCAGCTCCACTTCTCCCCACTCCCTCGCCTGAGAGGGATGGGGGAGAAGCGAAGCGGCGGCACCTTCAGGGGAGTAGGCAGAGTGGAGGTGAGCTAGGGCGAGGGGTAGCAGGAAGTAACAGGGGTAGAGGAACAGGAACCGCTCCCCACCCCAGCTCATCTCCGCTCTGCCGCCGCCGCTCGGCTTCTCCCCCTCTCTCCCTCCCAGGCCTGCCGTGCGTGAAAGCCTGGAAGGGAGGGGGAGAAGCCGAGTGGCAGCATGTTCATGGGAGCAGGTGGAGCGGAGGTGAGCTAGGGTGGGAGGTTGCAGGGGGGGGGCCACAGGAAGCAATGGGGTGGGGGAAATGCAGCACTTGCGGGAGAGGAGGCGGGGCTGGGGATTTGGGGAAGGGGTTGGGAAGGGGATGAATTGAGGCGGGGCCGGGGGGGAAGAAAAAACCGGGGGGTGGGAGGCAAAAAGTTTTTTGCTTGGGGCGGCAAAAATCCTAGAGCCGGCCCTGGTGTTGACGCACAAGTGGGATGAAGGGTAGAGGTAGCTGTGTACCATTTTGCAGTCCAACAGGAGCTGCAGGTGACCAGGGAGCATTGCAGTCCTTGGTGATCTGCTCTACACACGGCTGCAACAACCCTTAGGGGTCATAGCAATAACCCAGAACAGTCAGATCACAGTATGCTCTGGCCACGCCCCAGCCATGCCCCCTTCCCTCTCTCAATTATGCCCCAAGTATGTATCTATCATGAGGGCTGTGAAAGGCCATTCTGCGGGCCTTAAACTGGGGGGACATACCTCAGTGAAGAGATCTATTGGGCTTATGGCCCCTATGTGTCAGCAGAGTGAGTACACAGAGGTCATGGCATAACCCAGTATTGGGGCCATTTTATTTACAAAGCAGTTACTTTGTTTTTGAGATTAAAGCCATATACCTTTGTATATTTCAGCTGTGTGCAGTCAGAAATGTCTCTTTGGTGGTAGGTGTGTGCTGCCTAATGTGTGCTCTTGTCGTCCTGGTTATACTGGAGTCATCTGTGCAAAGAAACTACAGGTAATTACATTATGGGTACACAATATAATAAAGGAACAAAGGGCAAAAGAAATGGAAAAACTGCAGTGGTTTTGATTTCACAAAAACTTGTTTTGTAACTTGTTTGAAAGCCACATTTTGTTTTTCAAAACTAAAAAGATTGGGAATTCAAATCTAGGTTCCATTTTCACCAAATAATCTTATCTGCGGTGAGAGTTGTTAGCTAATTACTAGGGATGGGCCAAAGTATTTATCAGTTGGTGTGAGAATTCATACAACTTTTTGAAAATGTAAAGCTTTATTTGTGTGAAATATTGTTATTTTGTTGGGTTTTAATGTCTGTAATGCAAGTTTTTGAAGGGAGCTTAATTTGTATATCAGTACCTGATTATAAAAAATTCAGTGCTCATGAAATAACTTTGATTCAAAGATCCCCTTTATGGACATCTTGAAAGGTTTAATCTATTATTACATTTTGTATAGATTGTGTAAATAGATGATTTGGTCTGAGTAATAAATGTTTTCTATTCAATACCAACAGTACAGTATATACCATTGCAAAGAGTATTTTCTTCCAAGTATGCTTCTCTCTATTTTTGGAAAGGTAGCTTATTTTTCAAACAACTAATCAAGCTTTATGGATCAGTATTCAATATTCCATTTCTGAGTAGGTTGGGAAGGCACATATTCATTAGAAACTGCTTGTTAAAGTTTATAATGAAAGCACAGAGTGTTCTGAGTACACTAAAATCTGTTATTTTTCCCAAGGTACAGAGACATCGTGGTTGAAGAAAATCAAGTACATGGATTACAAAACCATGCTGTATGGACTAAGAGGCACATGAAGCTAGAAAGAGGCTTTGAAGGCAATAATGAAGTTTATTTAAACAAAGGGAGTGATATCCTGAAGCATGCCTTTAAAGTATTCATTATGATTTTAAAGCCAAGGACATTAATTTTTAAACAGCTGTAGAACAATAACATACTAAGAGCAGAAATGTAATAATCTGTTGTAAATCCTCATTTTATTGCTACCTCACACTCCGAAACCACAGCCTCTGACTCTCTATTGGACTTTTAGGTATTGTAGATGATACAAACACCAGATCCGTGGTCAGCTAATGTCTGGAGAAGTAGCCATTGGAATAGTGATGTGTAGTGAATGTCCTTTCTTGGGACCTAATCTAAGCATCTCCTAGCAGCATGAAGGCAGCACCTGACAGGATCAGGTCCTGAAATACAGCATTTTGTTGTCACACATTGATTTTAAAGAGCAAGTTCTGTTGGTTTAAGAATCCCCTGCCTGTAATGAACAGGTGAAAAAGGGTCTAGGTTCCTACTGCATCATTCACACATGCCATAGTGTCTCGAGACTATTGAGGGACTCAACATCCATTTCTAATTATATTTAATGTGAAACTGTTATGTTAGGGTAGGTTGAAACAGTTCAATGCTTACATCTGACTGCACCTATGCCTCTGTGCATGGTCATCATTTCAGAATATCTGTGAGATAATGTAATTGCTATAAATGTAAACAATGGGCTTTTCAAAGAAATGCTTTAAGAAGTTAATGATGAGTGAAAATACTATATATTAAAGTAAAAGGATCTTCTCAACTCAGCAATTTTCCTCAAGTTATCTATAAGTTATAGATATAAGTTATCTATCAGCCCTTTTAGGAAACAAGGACTGTAACTAACGAGCCTATGATCTTCTAAAAAAAAAATCACAAATAAACATTTTTACAGAGTTTAATTTAAGAATTGATGGCTCCTCCCTGTGGAAACATTTATGTATCTATCTCACATACATGGCTATAGTCCACATCAAGTTATTTCTGACTGTATTCATTTGTTCCACACATAGTGCCCAGTCCCGGTTCTGGCCTCTGCATAGCCTATGACTGCAGGCTCTCCTCTGCTAATTTGAAGGATCTAAAAGTGACTGTCAGCTTTCCTTAAAAAGGAAAAGTTTCCAGTCCTTTTCCCTGTGAAGGCCCTGATCTTTCCCTATATGAAATGGTGGCCAGACCAGGACAATGGGACATGAGGTAGTTTCGATATCAGCACACTCAGGCTGAAGATTCTTCCCAGTGTGTTGCTAGCAGAGTGAGAGTCTGGAGATGGTGCATGTGAAATCTGTAGTATTGATCATGGAAAAGAGAGAGGATTCTAGAGTGTCTTTGGCATTAGCTACATGGAAACTGAGGTCTCTAAGAGCAATGAACCTAGAGGATTTCAGCATCATGCTGAGCAACTGCACCATTAGACCCTCTAGGAAGTCAGCAAGCTCTCCCTCTGGAAAGCTGTCGAACACTGGATTCTTTTTGGTCTTCTGATTTTGTTTCTGGAGTGGAGGGTCTTCTGCATCAGAGGGCTGAGGAAACCCAGACTCTTTTCTTCCATTTGGCTTGTCTGTGATCTACCTTGGTTTGTGTTGTACTGTGTAGCCTGCAGGGAGTAGCTGGGCTAAAATAAACCAGATGTCAATTATGCAGGCAAGGGAATGTGTCTAATCCAAAGTCAAATCCAGAATGGTGCCGGTTTAATGGATAGCTGAACTCTGCATTCATCAGCCAGAGTTTGAGATTGCTATCTTCAGTTTCTTTGTTGGTCTTTGGGACTAGACTAAGAAGCCAGTTGTAGGATTATTCCTGTTCTGTGTTGTTCCTGTTGTTTCTCCCTCTACCTCACATAAAGTTGGGATTTGAGAGGATGGGGAATATATGCTTCCTAAAACCTTTCAAGGGGATAGTGTTCTAGCTCTGTAAATCCTGCGGGTGTGGCAGTGTTTTTGTCCAGGGAGTCTTCAGTGCTAGGCCTTGAAAGGGTGGAAATGGTGAAGAGTGCCGTGAGTGAATCAGAGTATAGGGTGGCGAGGCAGAGCACATTGTGTGTGCACACACTCATGCTCTGTTTCAATAAAAGAAGGAAGTGTATCCACTGAGAGCAGTAGCTTACAAATGGTAAGTAGGAATAATACATATCTCACCTTAGCTAGAAGAGGCAATTCAGTGTTTAATTATATGTTTACCAAAAGAAAGTTTTTTCATGACCTCAGATGCCAAATTTGTATGGTCTGCTCTTTCCAGTGTCCAGTTTGTGGGCTGCTGTCACAGGATGTCGACTCCCAGGTTAGAGGGGTCACCTACCCTTTAGCTGTTCAGCAGCTCTCAGTGTAGAGTCTTGTTCTCCTACATAGACCTGTTCAGTCTCTTTTGTAAAATAAGATGGCATTCTCAGAGCTCAGCCGCCTTTCCACATAATACCTGTGGATTGCTATGCATCTTACTGTGGTGTGTTTCAAAAGCCTTTTCAATTTCCCACTGGCATTTTAAGATGCAGGCAAGCTGTTGTGTCTGCTTTTCAACAGCTTCCTTAAATCCCAGCAGATATCCAGATTTACAGGGAGAAATTTCTCTCATATTTAAAATCTACTCAACTTAATTATTTCCCTTTTCTGCTCTTTAGAAATCCATGTGAGCAAAGACCAAATGCTACCACTCTCCACCATTTTGGCAACTGCTGGAACCAATCCCCTGGGCTTTTTCTATATTCCATGAATAAACAACCTTAAGATTTCAAAAACTTTTAAAAAATACATACCTGCCAATAGAGCAAACTTGTAACAAACCTATAACATTTGATTACAGCAATGTTTTTTTTAAATGAAAGAAAGGAGTTATATCTGATTTACTGTTGAATTTTTTTGTAAAGCAAGCTATGCAAACCAAAACAGAGCAGAGTTTTGGTACACTAGTTAAAATGACAGCAAAATGCTGTACTATATTTTTCAATGAATGTATCGAAGTTTTAAGGCCAGAAGGCGCTACCAGCTCATCAAGTCTGACTCCCCTGCGAATCACTGGTCACCCACACCACCCAACCTCTGCACACTAAACCCAACAACCAAAATTGGGTTGTGAAACAAAGGAAAAAATCATTAGTGTGTACATAAAGTAAAACTTTTCAAAACTGCAGTGTAATGATGGGTTTTTTTTTTTTTAACCAGATTGTAAATCATATACATTAAATAACATTTGTTTATTGTAAGTGTCTTTGTGTACATGTATTCCTACTTTGTTATAAGGCTGAAAATTTATTTTCATAGGTTGTCTTGATTTAAACATTTAAAATATGCTATCTCATAAAAATATATTTTCCCATTGATATTATTTATAGTCATAACTCCCTTTAATATTAATAGAAATTGGAGAAATTATTCATGCAATGAGCGAATAGATTGCTTTGATATGAAATCTCAATGCAGCAGGCCGGGTAGTTTTATACATGTGAAGGATACTCTAGAAATTGAATTAAAAGCTACAGTGCAATGATCTGATGATGCAGATATGCAGGTTAATGAGGAAGCAAGTGAATATAAAGAACTAGCACAAAGGGCTTATGTCAGAGGGGTTGAAGGAGTGGTCCAAAGGTTCCATAATATAATCTGAAATAAGCCAGGTAGATTTTTATTTTAGTGTGCTGCAGAACCTTCTACAAACATGATCTGTCTTGGAGTGAAGGAGAATTTGGCACAACTATAGATCTTCCAGTGACTGTCAGTGACTGCTCTTGCTGAAGATTATAGTCTTTCCTGTAAAATATCTTACTCTGGCCCTTTGCCCACAGAACCCACTAACTTCAGTGGGTGGCTTTCCATCTATTTCAATGGATTTTGGATCAAAAAGTGGTAGCTTCAGAAAGGGCAGGAGTAGAGGAAAAGGGGCTGAGAATTAATTAATTAATTAGGCTTCTATGAATCCTACTGTCTCTACTAACTTACTTAACGTGGTTTTCTTATATACTGAAAACACTTTGAACCACAAGATATTGGACTCTGACAGCAGATTCCAACTTCCTATTTAGTCAGATTAAAATTACAGAGATGAGTACAGACCGGAACTCTTGTATTTAACAGGCAAGTTAGCTATGAAGCCTTCTCCTGCTATCTTGGAAAGAATATTTTGAATGTTTTCTGGAGGGAAAAAGTCACCTTTTCACACAACCCTCTAAAGAGCTCATGAAGGAAAGCACTAGGTCTCCTAGATTTGTACGTCTATTACCTAGCTTTTCACACGTGCCACTTGTAAAATGATCTGCTTCACGGAGGTGATACATACAACCATAGCTTAACATAGAAAGCGATTTAACAGCTCCATTTGGCACATTAAAGGATTCTTTTTTTCTCAAGAGTCTGCAATCAATACAACCAGGAGTATATCATGACAACTTAAGATACTCACCAGCTTGGTTTTTTCAAGTTCATTATTCAGTCCCGTTTGAGAAAATCCAAAGTTTCAGTTCACAGTAAAAATTATTAATGTGGGTGGACACAATATCAAATTTATTTTATTTCTGGCCAATTAGATTCTTTCTATTTCTTATGTAATTAGTATTATCTGGCACATTCTTTAAGTTACTGCAATCATATACATACCAGAAGTCAGGCAGTACTTGGAAAAATTATTCTATTAAGAAGTTTCATATTAAAGGAAACTTTACAGGCAATACAAAACAAGTGGCTTCTTTTCTTTGTTGTACCCACTGACACTGGAGGGGGAAAATAAGTAAAAGTGAAGTATCTAATTGGCAGAAAAAAATAGCAAAACATATGGCAAAAAATCAAAAAATCAGCCAGCTCAATACCTCTTCAATTTTTCCAGAACAAACTCTTAAACAACAAATTGTACTGGACATGGAGCATCTATATAAAACAGGTGTAGCAGACAATAATAAATGTAGGAGATGCTGCCAACCTGTCCCAGAGAATTTTCCATGCTGGAAATTATAAAAGTATTGGAGCAGTGTACATAAGTGTCTTTCCACAGTTGGAAATATGAAGATAGATCCATCTCCAGAAATCTATACACTGGAAATGGTGAATGTATTAAATCTTCCAATGAACAACAAAAATTGGGCACTGTTGTCTCTGAGTGGCATAGTGGGGATCAGCCTATCTTTTACTGTAAGTTTGGCTGGACTCTAGTTGTTGCTCTAATATAACTATTAAATAATAATTCATTTAATACAAAATTCCAGAAAGAGTAGAAGTCACATTAGCCAGTAGATGGTGCTACATTCTAACTGTATTTTAAAAAATAACCACTTATGTTTTCAAGGAGTTAAAAAACTTTGCTGTCAAGCTAAAAATAAACCCATCATACTTCATTTGCTAAAATGTTCCATGATGTTAAAGGGCCTAAGTCATAGTTCTTTTAGACATGGCCCAGAAACAGCTGAAGGATAGTCTAATTGTGTTTCGTATTCAGTATTGTAGGTCTGGAAGGCTTCCATCAGTTTGAACGACAGCCCCAAACATATTCTAATGTTTTATTGTAGTTCAGAATATTTTATTTTTTACTTTAAATAAAACTTATTCCAGTGGAAAACACTTAAAAATCAAGTTCCTTCCATCTCCATAAAAATGGCTTTTAAATATAGATAGATTTCTTTGAATTCTTACTTGAACACTTAATAGTCACAATTGTGCCTTGTCCATTGATTGCCTGCTACTTTTCTAAGTTCTTTGTGGATTGGGCTATGTGAATTTTCTCTGCCTGTATACTTTTGGGGTCTGACAATATTAGAAGTTAAATCCTTTTGCAGCCACATTACTGTTTGCCTGACTTTTAATCATTTCAAACTAGTGAGTCACATATGTGGCTGTCAGCTCACTAGTAGAGGCGTCTCCTCCTGGCTGTTCTGGGGATTAGCTCTGCAAGGCCAACACCCCTTTTTGCAGTCGCGCTCTGTCCCTTTCTCTCTCTCTTCCGCCCTGCAGCCCAAGAAACACCATGAGTAAAATCTCCAGGAGACAGCACATGACGTGCATCTCTCCTCAGTAGAAGGCTGCTGCATTTGTCCACAAGAGAGAGGCCCTGGTGGCAGAGAGGGGGAGCAAAATTATTTACAGAAGGCAAATTGTAACAGACACATTAAATGTCCCACATATACTATATCAACTCCTTCATTTTCCCTTTTTCTCAAAATGTGAGAGCTCTGAAAGTGTGCTCAGCCCAACCCCTGGGGGCAGACAGCAAATGAGAGAGTGCTCCTGCTTTTCACCTGCCTCTGGATAAAGCTTGGTGGCAACTGAAAGCATGAGAAATATTTCCTCCCCTCCAGCCACCCTGTATCTGTTAAAATTGAAGCACTCTCTAGGCGGCTCGGGATTACATATAGGCACTTCCATAGGGTGATAGGAGCAAACCCGAAGTATCATTTGAAGTCATCTTACATAGAGCCAATGTCTCTGGTTGGACACCTCTTCCCTACTCATGCTCACTGGAAGAGCTGCTTGGAAAATGATGAAAATAGTTCTTTTAAAAATGTGAAACATTTTGGCCAATATTTTGACCAACGTTGACTTCTTTTAGTGGAATGCTGGTGCTGCTCCCCAGCCTCATGCTGTAGCCTCAGTAGCTTCTCTCTTCAGTGGCTACGCTGACACCTCTGCCCATACTTCCATCACAAGGGGGCATTCTTCAGAGAGGAAGGATTGTCCAGTGGACAGGGCGCTAGACTGGGACTTGGGAGACTTGGATTCAGTTTCCTACTCTGACACTGACTTCCTGTGTGCCAAAATGGGGATAACAGCACTTCCCTACCTCACAGGGGTGTTGTGAGAATAAATATATTAAGGACTGTGAAGAATTCGGGTGTTATGGTAATGGAGGCTATGTAAGCGCCTAAGATAGCTAGAGGCGTCGCATATTATCAGTACAAAACTAAAATTTATGAAGGTGATTGCGGATCCTGACCCTATAAAAATAGACAAACTATGACTGATCATGATCCTAATTATTTTATTTTTATCGCTAATCACACAAAGCAATGCTCAGTGACTGAGCAATACATCTACAACATGCTTTACAGCTTGCTGCTGCTCCCAAAGAAGTGCAACCGCCTTCCACTATTTCCTACTGTGATATCCATTCTGTTTACAGGAGATCACTGCTATAACAGAGCACTCCATCTTCTATAAATTATTCCTACCATAGAGAAGAGTGCCCCCTTGTGGCTGGATGATCTTATTAAAGGTAAGTATCACTCCAGCTACAATGTACTTTTGAACATAAAGATGAACAAAAGGTTTTAAAACCACAAATGTTTATTATTATCAGCTATTAATGTAGGAAGCGTATTCATGAGCGACAATGCTTCTATTTATGGTAATCAAAGAGAAATAAATATGAAAAAGGCAAGTAAATGCTTTATTCAAAAGGAAATATTTACTTCACCATCAATTACACCCACTGACAAAATTATTCCACTTATAAAGGACACAAAAGTACTAAGACACATATTCATTTGCTTTGTCTGGAATATTTTAAAAATACTTTCCCTTTCATACAAAAGAGCTTTTCTTTAAAATACTTGGAATAAAAGCTATTTAAGACCAATTAGGGTTTTTTTTTAAAAAAATCACCTCCCTCTCTTCCATACTCATTAAAGCAACACAGCTCATCTCCAGAGGAAGATGGCTCATTCGTTTCTTTTCTTTGTACACTGTAGACCAGAGTATAGTAAACGACATCTGCACATATTTGGCACTACACATTTCCCTCCATGTTGACAAGACAGTTTACAAACAGCTGAAATGAGACATCAGCTATATGGTACATCTACCATACAACACAGTTTAATTTTTCTTGCATGTCTCATTGTAGTAGCAGAATTGTTCCCTAGTGACAGTACTGGGACAATATCAATAAAAGCATAATGGTAGTACTGTAAACAATGACTGTCTTTGAATTCTAGCCTCATGCGCCTCACTGGGATCCAGTCATGTTGTGTCTAATGTCACTCACACTCCATTTCCCCTTTTCTGTCCGCTCCATCTTATGAGCAGAGAAAATATAAAACTTAAATCCAGTTCTCTCTGCAAGACTGGATTGTGACTTGGGCTATATGCCTGCATAGGGGCATAAGGAGAACAAGAATTCCTGTTATAGCTCCAAGGGCTACCTGGACTTTGGCTCTGGGCATACTGGAGTAAGCCAGTGCTATTTCCTGCACTCCTTCCAGAGCAAGCGGGCACGGAGAGGCAGTGAACAGACAGTGCCTTGGCCCCACCCATCGCAATGTGCCAGCTAAATCAACCCGGGTGGGGGTGTTGTAATTTGCTGTTGGTACAAGCCCCAAAAGTGAAGTTCAAAGTGACAGTAGTTTGGTGACTGCTGTCCCTGAAATGATCACTAGCCCCACAACTGATGCAGTCTCAAAAAAAATCAACAGAATGTGAAGAGTTTGATCCTTTCTATCACTGTCTATTCCTCAAGACTGTAACTAACTGAAATCTTTGGAACCAGGCATTTTGTAATATCTCCACAAAATGCCCCACATCTGCCCTGGAACCTCAGGGCAACCTCTGTACCTCTGCCTGCCTGCATTAGATAGAACAAGGGATAAACTGTTTCATCAGGGATCTCATTGCTGGTGTCCCTCCTATAAATGAGTAGATGATAGCATTTATTTGTAAGGTCTCTTAGACAATATCAGCTGCATTAGTGTTTCTGCAGTGCTTGGAATCCAGGGCCCATATGACTCTGGGATTTCAAAAACAGTTCTTTTTCACGGGGTCATTCATTTCAAAAGGATTAACCCAGAGGATTAATCCAGAGACTCAAAGGCTAGCACTAAGTGCTACCACACAGGAGACTGAGTTCAAGGGCAATGTCTAGAAAGCAATTCTCTCAGTTTCTGAGCCAGCAGGAAGGAAGTCTGCACCATTTACTCTCCAAATAAAAGGGGGTTGCCGTGTTAGTCTGCATCCACAAAAACATCAAGGAGTCCAGTGGCACCTTAAAGACTAACAGATTTATTTGGGCATAAGCTTTCGTGGGTAAAACACCACTTCTTCAGATGCATCGAAGAAGTGGTTTTTTTACCCACAAAAGCTTATGCCCAAATAAATCTGTTAGTCTTTAAGGTGCCACTGGACTCCTTGTTGTTTCTCCAAATATAGTATCTCCTGGTGGCTGCCTCTCAGAGCAATGTTGTTATAGAGCATATGGGGCAGCTCTGAGTGGATTAAAATCTTATGAGCCTTCCCTCCTTATATGAATCACTGTTTGATAAGGTGAATGGCTCTTATTGTGGATCAACAATGGGTAGGTCCCAGATCCTCAAAGGTCTAGGTGCCTTTGGGAGCTAGGTGCTTAAATACCTTTGAGGATCTGGGCATAAGTGCTTGGGACTGGTATTGGACTAACAGCCCTACTTACTGCAGTCCTTTATTTACCCTTGGATCAAGAGGAACACAGGATGCCCCCCAACAATAACCTGTCAAACTATAGGAGCAAAAATCCTATAGTGTAAGAGGATGTGTCATTTCCTATGTCCATTAAGTCTTTGGCCTCTCTAATGACACTGCCAACTAGTGCCAGTGTTGGTTTTCTTTATGATATGGAAACTTGTTGACTAGGAACTGATCTGAGACCACAAAATATATTTCATGTAGGCCCACAAAAGGCATTAGATTAGATAATGATTTTTGGTGACTACCAACCAAAACTTGGATTTGAACCAATGATGTAGAGTCCTTTACCAAGCACACAAGCCATGTATTTGCCACCTTGCTTAGATATCTGGGGACACCATGACAGAAAGGTAGCCCTGACAGACTAGGATGGGGTCATTCATTTGTGGCTTTGTCAGGCATCGATGCTCTGAATACTAAAGCAGTAGTTCAAACAAATACATAAAATACTGAAAAAAGAAATATCAGAGTATTTTACTTAAATGCCATGCTCCACCAACCCATCCAGCTGGACAGCTGCAGATTCCAGGAGACACATAAGCCCCATCACTCCAACACCCCTGAGGAAAATTTCTGGCAAGGAAGAATTTAAAAAAAAGAAGAAGTTCCTTGCTACACTTTAAATATGTTGGATTAATTAAGAGCATAAGAAAAATGAAGGAGGAAAGAAGTGTTTTCCTCCCTTACACAACATAAATAGTGTCATCAATAGAACTAGGATACTAATAACCTGATGTGGGATATAAAATATTGAGGACTGAGGGTCAGATCTTCCAGTGGCATAAATCAGTGTAGGTCCACAACAGAGCTATGCCAGTGTTCTCTCAGTTGAGGTTCTGGCCTACATATGTAAAGTTTTAAAAAAGAATAATCTAAATGCATTCCTGTAGCTACCGTTCACTTAAAAGTTCTATGAGCAACCCATCCTGTGTAGAGTCACACAATCCTTAATGGACCTACAACACTGTAGCTCAAAGTAATCTGATAGCACTTCGCTTTGAATTAATGTCACCCGCTGTAGAGCAGCTCCTCCACTTTTACTGTTGCACTGTCATTTGCATAATTATCAGCCCGTTACTCCTTTTCAAATGTTTTTATTGGCTTTGCAGTTATACCTCAAGCTCATTCAGAACATTTCCATTATTCTTGCAGTCACTGCATACGGGGTGTATAATCCAATTCCATTTTATCATCCTAGTAGAAAAGCAATGGTGCCATTTTAACCAGGAGAAAGTCTGTTTCTTCACATTAAATGGCTTTTACGGCATATGAGGCTGCTCCCAACTACTTCTTACACATTCAGCCAATCATAATCAGTCTGAGCAGACTGCAGTCACATGTCTGGCAAAAGGTTTCATTCCCACAGATCTCTAATTAGGCTTCCATCTGGGCACGTTTACAGTCCTCAGGCTCTGTTAGCATTTGAATTACCTCAGGTGCAAATGAAACATAAATCTGGGCACTTGCCTTCCTGGCATCTTGATCCTGTCCAACCAGAAGCACAAAGACACTACACTGCCCCGGTGGCAGAGATGCATTCCCCACCAGTCTGACACCTCCTTTACAACTTACTGCAAAAGACCACCACAGGCACTGAACAAATCCAGCAGATAATTAACGTTAAATAGTCCACTTTCTCATTGTAGCACAAATCTGAGGAAGCTGACAGATGGAATTTTTAATCTCATTAGGAATTAATTATTAGCATTTATTTCTGTTTGATTTTCTTAAGCTTTACAATGTGCTCTTTAGTTACAAGATATTATTATTCAAATTGAGATTAAATATATTGCTTAAATATTAACAGAATTTCTACCAATTGTTTTAAATGTTCATATGTGCATTAGCATAGTGTCTGATTCTGCTGCCCTTACATTTAGCAGAGTAGAGTAAGGAACTACGTAGTGTGAGAAAAGATGACAGGATACAGTAGAAATGGGTCAAACTTTTTTGACCTAAAGGTTTTTTCACTGAAAAAAATGCAGATATGAGGTGACCAAAACATTTTGCAAATGGATATGGAATTTGTCAAATTGTTTCCGTTTACAACAACAAAAATTCAAAATTTACTTCAACTGTAAGTTTACATAAAATCCCTCAAAACTGAACTTTTGTTTGACCCCCATACAATTTTTTCTCCTGATTTTTTTTAGATCAGCCAGCAAAGTGAAAAATCAATTATTTGTAGAACTCTAGAATTGAATCCTTAGGCCCCGTTCAGTAAAGCACTTAAGTACAATTAATAATTAATTTTAAGCATGCTCTCAAATCCTATTGAATTCAATGGGAGAACTGGGCCTTATTCATTTTGGGGGAAGGTATTTGATTTTGGGTCAACCTATAACTAGCTATAATACACCTTGGGTCAGAGCCTCCACTCACCCCCACCCCATGCCAGGTTCTTCTTTTGAGTGGTTTTTTGTACTAGAGCACAAGGAGCTTATATCTGTCACCGATCGGTCTATCAGCCTTCACAGAGAAAGCACCGATCACAACACATCAGACATGTTGGTCTAGCCAGTCCTCCAACTACCCGCTGGCCAGGCTGTCAGTAGCACCGGACACCCGATCGACATAGCACACAGCAGCGTAGAACTCTTGAGTGATCCGCCAACCGCAGCCTCCCAAGCAGCTGGGATTACAGGCACGCACCACCACACCGGGCCTGCTTGTATCTAACACTTACAATATATGTAATAACACAACAGCAACCAGCGTCTGATGCTGGCTGGAACAAGTGCAGGAAGAGGCTGGGGGGAGGGGGTGGGGGCTTGGGAGAAGGAGTAGATTGGGGGTGGGGCCTGCGGCAGAGTAGGAGTCTGTTGGCCTGAATTTATGGGCTAGTTTATTATGGCTCGCCAATGATCTCACCAGAAGATATTTAGGTTCTTGTCCCAATTCCAGCTACAGGGTTAGAGAACACAGAGAGTTCAACGTTGTGAGAGGACCCTCAGGTTGTGTGGCAAGGACACTTATTTTGAGGACAATACCAAATTGTTAAGATCTCTATTAAAATGAATGAAAGAATAATCATAGAATATCAAGGTTGGAAGGGACCTTAGGAGGTCATCTAGTCCAATCCTCTGCTCAAACCAGGACCAATCCCCAATTTTTGCCCCAGATCCCTAAATGGCCCCCTCAAAGATTGAACTCACAACGCTGGGTGTAGCAGGCCAATACTCAAACCACTGAGCTATCCCTCCCCCTGTTTATAATAAATGCTTATAAACACCTGATAGCTTGATAGCAGATAGGAAAAAGAGACCCTCCTGCTTGGTTGTTTGCCCTCTTCTAGGGTTTCTGGCACTGCCTTATTCAAGGCCCAACTATCATGCCCAAATTTTATTTCCTCACCTAGATAAATCTTCGGGAACACTTACTCTATAGGTTAACATATTATGACATATATTCATATTTATTAATATTGATTATCTCATGCCCAAAACCATTATCCTTGGCCTAACTTATGACTTCCATGTTCTGCGGTGTACCGTGCGGTTAGCAGTCTTTTCCAGACCTATGGTAAACATATTCAGTTCTTTGTTCAGTTCCCCATTCAGTTCCCCAAAGTCAAGAGGGGTAACCAATAGGCCATTTATCTATGCCAAAGGTTACAAACACTCATACTGATTTGCTCTAGCTAATCATACAAGATACAGGCCTGTAGGTTCCTTGTGTTATAACCAACTATTATGAATAACTATTACGAATAACATATAATGGAATTCGGCATAAACAAAACCCAAGAAAATAATATAATCACTCAAACCAATGAAAGAAACACATTATTCAATATAGCAGCTAGCAAACCGACTTTATGGGCTACAAGTCAAGCACCCCCCGGGAACTGGTGAAGTCAGCGCTTCTGGGTACTACTGTCTGTCTGCTGCTCGATTTTTTGCAGCAGCCTTTCCACCGATCCCCTTTCCTGTACATACTTAAGTACTTTGCTGAATAGGGAATAGATATATTTAAAGGGTATTTTCAGAGATTAAAAATGTTAGAAATATTCCTGACTTGAATTACTTGAGCATAATGCAGGTGAGGAGATCAAAGTTGCAAAGTAAAATGCAACTTATCCCATATTCCCTCAATTTATGTCATGCTTGCAGAAATAATGGAATTTACTCTGATATCGTGATCTATCTGATTTAAAAGAGTGGCCCATGCTTATTAAAATAATAATAATAATAATAATTAATAACTAAATTATCAGTTATGGAGACTCCTAACTCCCAGCCATTTTCAATGTGGTTATGTAACTGCCATTTTTGCCCTTTGAAAATCTCCCCCGCCTCCGTGCAAAAAACCCCACACCTAAATTACACTATTTAACTTGGCATGTAAAATTTCTAGGTCATTGCTCAAAGGTTTCTGAGTGTAGCAGTTTATAGTCAGTATTTGTTAAAAGCAACTCCAATGTATGCCAAAATGGATTATCTGAATTTGTTTATTGTTCTGTATGAAGGGATAATGGTATTTATACAGTATTTGGTTCACGCCTCAATCCATTTTGTTTTAAACAAGATTTAGTTTTTATCTTTGAAATAGGATGTTGAAGGCTCAATCATATGTATTTTAGGGATTGTCTACATTGCAGTACTGTGCAGACTACAGAGGTGTGAATTGCATATTGCACCAAAGAGTTGCCTTGATGGAGCATGAGATGAAGGGTCTCATTTACCTTTTCTAACTGTCCCATGTGGACTCTACTGGCACAAACCAAAAGGTACCTAGTTCATGTTAACATAGTCTGATTTGAACGAGGATTATGTTAACATGAACTAGTTGTCTTTTAGTTCACACCAGCAGTGTCCACATGGGACAATTGTAGTGCAACTTAGTGCGCTGTGCAATTCACACATCAGTAGTCTGCATTACAGTGCAGTGTGGACATAGCATTAATAGTGCTTAGAGTGCCAATCAGAATCTAAGGACTGGCATAATGTACGATTAGTCACATGTATAGCACACTAGTGAGGATTTGTTAAAGGTGCCCTGCTGTGCTGATCCACAGAGGATATGAAATATTACAGCCTTTGCTACAGGGGCTTGGCTTTTCAGCTCATTGTACTCCATCAGTTGCAGTAGCTCATGCCTTTAACTCTGGAGGTCCCCACTTCCATTCCTAGTGTGTGGGCTAAAAAGGACAGTTGTCACATAAGCATTATTGTGGAATAACTTTATAGCGGCTGTGTTCGAAATAGTTGCTGAAGTAAACTTGTGCATTCCAGGAAGAGGAAGGGCTTCACCTTGTGAGGTGCCTACAGAATCGAGCCCCCTGAGTTGGGCACACTTCATCTATCTGTTAATGTGGAACCAAACTGCTTAGGATTCTCAAGGGAATGAATGAATGCTTTCTCTGATAAGATTATCCATGCAAAAAGAGTTTTGGGTAAATGAGACCCTTCGTCTCATGCTCCATCAAGGAGACTCATTGAGATTAGTTAATTTTCTTCTCTCCCACACAAGGACATACAAAGGAAAGATGACTTTGTCTCCTTAGCCTTTTTACCTGATCCGTCATGGTCTTGGACTAGTGGATGAAGTGATTCTTTCGTGACATCCATAGTATTTCCTGGTTGGGGATGGGGGGAGGTTGAAATTGTACTCTATAGTGCAACAGTGCAAGAAGGTGAGGTAAATATCAAGATACTTGTTACTACGATGAAAAAATGTTACATTTACTATGGCTTTAACTAGATGTTTCTCCAAACTATAGGTTGACTTTAGCTTCCAGGCAGAATAGAAAATACATTAGTTAACATGTATCTGCTACAGTAAATTGATAGGATAGAGAAGTGGTATCTGTTTCTACTGTCATATTATTTGAATCCCTCAAAACTGGGGTAAATAAAGGAGGACATTTTGGGGAACTTTCTCTGGGTTAACGATACAGTGAGCTCAATTCTCCATTATGGGATAGGTTACACCAAGGATGAATTTTGCTTACTTCATCTTGTGAGCATGGCTCTGAGAAAGGTACCAACCCAGTGTAATCACAGTGGCATGTGAGATTCAGGAAGTATAGTTAATAAGGATAGTCATTTTAGAGTGGTACTTTTTAGTTTAAAAAAATCACAGGTTTAAAACAAATTGTTTTATCTGTCTTAGCTTTTTAACTTCACAGTGTTTCATATGGTATAGAGCATGCTGCTGTGTCTGGGGGCCAGTCTTGGGTGGTGTCAAGTCATGTTAGAGAGGTAGTCCCTTCATTCAGTTATGTATTAAAAAATGCTTAAGGATACCTTAGGTATGCCACTTATTAATGTTGGCCTTTAACACAAGCTTCACAGTCTAGTCAGATAAATGTTACCGTGTTCTGCAATTAAGTTGCAGACAGATGTCTTCTGGCAGTTTGGAACTATTGTATCGCTTACTAAAAAATGACAATCACAAATATTTTGGGAAGGAAGAGAATGACAGGAGCAAGAGTTGCCTGCATTTTTTGAAGTGAGAAGCGAAGGATCTTCCATGAAGACCATACAGAATGTGGTACACTCTTTCCCCTTGCTTCTTTCTCTTTGTTCTGTAATTCCAGCATTATCAAGGTTCCATAAGGCCACCCCCTTTTCTTTCAAACCCTCAAGACTCTCTTCTGCTTTGAGGCATACAGGAAAATGGCAAAGTGGCGATAACTAGCTGTGGCAGTCAAGGATAACTGACACTATTTATTTATTGAAAAATGAAGTCTTTTAAATATTTAGGATCCAACTCTTAAATTATTCACACAGCCAACCTTTGGGACCTCAGTACTGTTCCCTTATTTTCCTTCCCCTTCCACCCTGCTGTCTCCTGTTGTTTGCTACACTCACTTGTTGCATCTTGTGTCAAATTAAACTGTAAGGTCTTCAGAGTAAAGAGTCTCCTTTACTACATGTGTGTATAGTGTCTAGCACAATGCACTCCTGTTTGGGTGCCACTGAAATAGAAATAATATTTTTCCTGCATAAATAGAGAAGATGTGAGACTATGTGAAATTATGCTCATATAACTTTTTTTAAATTAGGCACTTACATTTTTAAAATTAATCTGAGTCTGAAAGGAGCTCCCAGTGAATAGGAGGAACTGGTCAAATACTGCAAAACAGTGCTTGCATAGTTGAAGTGGTATGAATGGCTCCTTGGTTCAATCATGTTCATGTCCTTTATTTGCTAAATATTAATATTCATGTGTAAGCAGAGTCAGGATGAGCTCTACCCTGACATCTGGTGGTGAGTTGTGGAAAGGGATGTCAGGGGCTAATCTTGTTTGCATGGACACACCCACCCTGCAAAGCATGATGGACCGCTTGCCCAAATGGTCACCTTGACTGCTGTGGGAGCCCCAGTTTCTCTGTTATTGGGGCAGGAAGAATAAAGTGTTGTTACCCTGATTATGTGAATCAAGGACAGTGGGCTTTTGTTATGATGAAGGGACTCACCCTTAGCTAAGCAGCACTTGCTAGGCGAGGGACATGGATTCCAAAACCCAGTGAATTGAGAGAGGCTGGGGACAGGTATTTGGTGGCATGGGCCTCTTCTGAGGGTCCTAAATGTCAATTGCATCCTCTCTCTCTCTCTCCACTGTGGAATATCAGAGCTAATTTTGAGTTCCTCAGGAGTCTAATTGCAGGCTGGTGAGTTGGAATCACTCTGGGCTAAGTGTGCAAATGAGCACAAAGGCTCCCCTAACTACAAGCTGAAATCACTAAAAAGCTGAAATCGTTATGAGCTGAAATCACTGAGCACTGTGTTAAGCAGTGGGGGAGCCAGAAGATATATTGCAGAGCGGCTGGTGGAGCGGAGCTGCTGACGGAGCAGAGCACTTGGCAGGACAGCTGGAGCGGCTTCCTGGTTGACGGAGCGGAGCTGCTGATGGAGCGGAGCAGTTGGCGGGACAGCCGGAGCGGCTTGCAGGCCGGCTGACGGAGCGGAGCTGCTGGCGGAGTGGGACAGTTGGCGGGACAGCCGGAGCGGCTTGCGGGACGGCTGAGCGGAGTGACTCGTGGGATGGCTGGCGGAGCAGAGCAGAGCCGAGCGAAGCCCCACGACGGGACGGGGCAGTCAGCTTCGAGCCAGCTTCGAGCCACGTAAGGTGCCCCTTACCTCTCCCCTCCCCATTTCTACCCAGACTGGAGGGGGTGTAACACTCTGCAGATGAACTTTTGAACTCTGGGTCTGGACTTTTGGGTTGTTGGACTTTTGGGACTTTGGGTGATTTTTGGGGTTGCTGGACTCAAGAACCAAAGGGAAAGGACATGGCCAATTTGCTGGGGTGGGTCGTTGCTCACAGTTTGATTTACAAATCCTAGATGTGGTGTTTCCCCAGCAAAAGGCCGCATTGTTCCTCTCTGTCATTAAAAGGTTTTTCTACACTCAGACTCTGTGCTTGCGAGAGGGGAAGTACTGCCTCTTAGAGGCGCCCAGGGGGGGTGATATATGTTTGTCCCAGGTCACTGGGTGGGGGCTCGAGCCGGTTTTGCATTGTGTTATTGGAATGGAGCCCCTAGATACGGAACCCGGCCCTTGTTGCTGCCGACTCTGACTGGCAGAAGGGTTACACATGTGAATGAGGTTTTGTTCACATTACTATTTAGGGAATGCTGTTCTTCATTTGAATACCTGTATTCACATGCAATGAAGTGTATTTGGATGCAAACAAAAGGATTTGCTATTCACTATTTGTTATTCACTGTTTCAGCATTTGCTGTGTTATTTTTCCAATTTAAACTTTTCAGTCATCCAATCAAAGAAAAGAGACAACAGCATGTGATTTAGGCAATCACAATGATCAGTAATGGATAGCTGAGTGCCAAAATGAACAATTGCAAAAACTCCATAATCTGAAATTTGTTTGTGAATAACAAATTCATTCACCAAAATTCGGATGGATTGCTGAATCATTTTAGCATAGAGAGAAGGACTAAATGTATCAGAGAATTTGTTTGCAAAGAATAATCACTCTGCTATAATCCAAACCATGCAAGATGGGGCTTCTGATTTGTGGCTTATGCTGCACATCCTTTAGCTGTCAGCAACAAAAGAGGCTGCAGAATGCATGAAGAATAGAGATTCTCTCCTCAACAGCCGCGTCAGATTTTCATCATAAACCATATTTATCCCAGCTGAAGTCTCAGGAAACACTTTGCATTTTAGTAAGGCCGTCTGGGAAGAAAATTGAGGCAGGGGTAGGGATTAGGAGGGAAGTGCTCATTTACCTTTGGACAGAGCCTGTGAAAGAGATGCCTAGAGAAGATAAGAAAATAGTGCAATTCAGTGATGGGAGAGGGATGCAGGGATCCATCTGTATTTAAAAAGCTGACTGTGATATTAAATAAATCATAAGAACCAGAAGGCACTAGTGAAGCCATCACATGCTTTATTTCTATTTTCCTGGTTTCTTTCTCCCTATATCTTGACCTAAAATGTCAAAAAAGCTTCTGTTGACATTCTAGTAATATGTGCCTCCAAATTCTCCTTTGTCTGGACTCTATGTATTAAGTCTGAAAGTGTAAAAGGTTGAAATCATCTTACTCTGAAGAACTGACCTGTCCTTATTTTTTACCACTTTACCAACGCGTGTGTCATCTGCAAACTTCACCAACAAAGATTTTATTTTTCTTCCAGATCATTGATCACACTGACTGTTTGATCTTGGGTAAGATGCTTTATTTCTCCTGGCCTTCATCAATCAAGTGGTTATAATAATAGTTGTATGTGGGTGTTCTGAGATTTAATGAATAATTGGAAAGTGTTTTGAGAAAGTCAGAACAGAGTGCTAAACAGCTTCCTTGGCAATATGAACTGAGATTTCGTATTGTTTGAATGAGACTAGGGTAGAAATGGGTTAGGGTTAGGGTTAGAGTTAGGGTAGAAAGAGGCTTCACAGTCCATGTTGCGTACCGTGGCGGCTTTTCAGGGCTAGAGACCTTGTGTGAATAAACCATAAGTGATAATGAAGGTGCTTGAACAGCATTCTGCTTGTTTCAGAGGTGCACAGGATAAATTATTCCAAGAATTACATCCTGTGCAACTATTAAAATTAATGGAGCTGAACAAAGTATACACTAGGATAGAATTTGGCCCATAATATGTGGATGCCTCTGAATTTGGCCCATAACATTTAGAAAGCCTTTCACCCTCTATCCCCTTGCTTGGAAAATATTCCATATAGAAATAATTCAGGTTTGTAATGAGGATTTCAATGTTACAGTATCTTCACCAACAGGTAAGAAACAAATATACTGGATTTGTGGGGTTTGAATGTAAAGCCAACCATAAGAAATTGGAAATAAGTGTTAATTAGCTGAAATGAGTGAAAATGACATGTTCCAGGGACAACACAATAACTTCAACAGGACCTGGTTCCTGTAAATGGAACATCTGAATGTGTATGGCTAAAATTCTGTGATTCTATCTACAGAGCCCTTTATAGAAGAGAACTGCTACACCACAATATTGTTTTGCTACCTCAGTAGTCCTTATCCCATACCTATAGATATGTTGCAAATCAGAACTGGAGCTATCCTAATTATATGAAATATTTAAACATCCTTGCACTAGGATCCAAAACTAACCCCTTGGAATGTACCAGTAAACATACAGTCCTCATGTAACTACTCTCCTCAGTACTGAGGCCCATAGGGCTTCAATATGAAGATAACAACAATCACCATCTGATTTTTATTATGAATTAAAAAGATGACACAAAAACTCATTAATTCATGACCAACTGAGAAACATGAAGTTTGAAGTGGGCGTGATTTGTATTTACTAACTCTATGATACTCACCATTCAGGAGTGACCTGGGGACACTTGTCTCCTAGACCAGGAAAATTTAGGATCATTTTAACATGGAGGGGATCTGTATGATCCATTCTGCAATTGTCCTCTAGCATTCATATGGGTGTCTAACACAACTGAATCATTGTAGCAGGTGGGCGGGATTGTTAGTCATTGTTAAACAGTGGCCTGGACAGCAGGGTAGAAGACAGCTTGCTAAACAATTCCTGTGTTCATTTCTCTGCACATCACACACCTAAATATCCAAAGGTGTTAATAATAACTACACTTACTACATATATAACAATTTCAAAGTGCCTTGCAGAGGTAATTATCACCATTATACAAATGGAAACTGAAGCAAAAGAGGGGAAGTGACGTGCCAAAAATCACATTGTCTCCCAAGCCAATGCCCAATTAGTTAGAGTGTGCTGCTTCTAATGAGCCATATTACAAACAAATTGTCAACAAACTTCACTTCAGATGTGAACAATTTTTTAGTTACAGGAAAGCAAAGATAATCAGAAAATGTGTCTCTCTCTTTTTATGACTTCCATTGCTTTTATGGGCTATAAGATTTTCTATCTAAATACTACCCAGAGCAGATTCACATATTCTTTGCCAAGATTCACCCCAGAAGGAATTTTTAAGGTGAGTTTTAAATGCCTACAATGATAAATGCTTCTAGAAGCACTGTTACAAACTGGCTAGAGACGAGTGAAAAAACCTCATAATTGTACTCTACAGTACTATGCTGCATAACATAATTTATACACTACTGTAGTTTAATTCTCATTCAAATTAATCAGAGCCCTTATTGTAGCAATCCTATTTCTGGTACTCTTTCTTCTGAAAGAGTATCACGAAATGCAGGCTAATCAGTTGTCTTAAGTAAGTGGCATCATGATCTGAAAACTTAATTCATTTTCACTGGAAATAAAAATGGGCTTAATTGCTTTAAAGAATAAAGACAAGAATATTTTTTCCTTTTGAAAACACATTCTGGTTTAGTAACCTGCTTTGATCCCCTTTATACATGGGAAGCCTGGAACATTTGGAGTTCTTATGGGAACTGGGCACTTTTGAAAATCCCACTAGCTGCCTATCTGCATCGTTAGGTACCTTAACACCTTTAAAAATCTGGCCATTGGTTCTTTCCCTTCTTCTTGAAGAGATTAAAACAGGTAATTGATCTCTAATGAAAGCACCAATTTCCTGTAGAAAAATTGATACAAGCAGCTAAATTCTGAGCAAATGGGTTTTTGGGGGGTATGGAGTAATACATATGCATATACGACAAGATCGCAACAAAACTGGATTTAGCCTGTTGATAGGGAAAGTAGTGTTTTAACCAGGTGTTATATTACATCATATGAATGTGCGAGGTGCAAAGCTAATATCTTTGCATACCATGGGCAAAATTCTCTCCTCACTTGTACCCAGGGAACCTGACTTTGGTATAGATTGTTATGGGATTCCAATGTGCATGTGGCTATGTGAATCCCTAGCTGTACAGACCTCCACATGTTTGTAGTATCAATGCCACAGAAAGGGGCTGATTGAACTCCTGGGGGCTAGATGGTCACAGCCTTTATTTGGCCGCACAGTTAGACCCCCTTTACTTGGCTGCTCATGGTGTGATTCCAACTGTTTTGGGCAGAGTAATATTGGGCTACACATGTAATATTACCTCCTGTCAGTAAGTGGGCAACAAGGCTGGGAAATGAGAGGATGTCTGGCTCCATCTCCTATTCACTGGCCAGAGATGCTGACTAAGCTGGTAAGATGTGGGGGTACTTTGCTTCATCAAATGGAGTGAAGTAACTTATTCCTACCCCTAAAACAGGGGAAGAAATGGGACTTTCTGAGTCCCAATTTGTTCTCTGGTCTGCTCCTGTCTCTTCCGCAGGGCAGATTATAATTTTATAATCTAGCCCTTAATAAAGCTATTGCCAAAGATCTTAGTTATACTCCATCATAAAATTTATTTTTCATTCTTCTGTTTAATACTCTCACCAGAACATACTCTTATGTTTTTTACATGACACCACCAATCTTTATGACACTGTCATACCTTGCATCAATTTAGTCATGTGTGATTCTTTTTCAGTTTTAATGGCTGGTCCTACATTATTTATTATTCAGGTGCAGAGCCTTGTTTCTAAATTGTTATCTATTTGCTATCGTCTGTCCCATCTCTACCTCTCCCCCAAAGAGGATTGCTGATGGTCTGGGTTATTCAGAGGCTTTTCCCAGTTCCCTCTGAGCTTCCTTTGAG
Source organism: Chelydra serpentina (assembly GCA_037349315.1). NCBI lineage: Eukaryota > Metazoa > Chordata > Testudines > Chelydridae > Chelydra > Chelydra serpentina. The sequence continues at coordinate 29,738,772 of JBAIAC010000048.1, forward strand.
GGTCTTAAAAATATTAATATGGAAAAAAAAAAAGATCCTTAACATGAAATATGTCAACTGTCCTGCCGATGGAGCTAATTAGCTGCATCGAGTGTATTAAATAAACTTGCCCAGGTGTCTCATTGAATTAAATAAATTTGTTTTACCATTATCTGTAGTATTAAGGATTAGGCTGAGTCACTATCTTTGTGCATCTAAATTAATATAAGGGCTTACCAAGTTTGCCATGTGCATTTCTGCATGTTAAAGGGCTTCTGTCAGACTCCACAGAAGTCTAATTTAAACAAGGAACCATGAAACCCATTTGCCTTAAAAATGAAAACCAAACACAAAAGGATGTCTAATGGGGGCTGCTGAACTGGGTTGTGTGAACAGCTAGGTGAATGGAGACATGCACTGAGGAATTACATTTGATACTTATTTGCGAATTGTAAAATAAAAATAAAGCCGCATATTGTACAATACTGTTGTTTCTTATATTTTCACTACCACTTTTTTGTGACAGGATTTATCAGGACCTAGGTGTGGTCCATCTAATGCTTCCACACAGGGGAGTAAGGCAGTGCAAGCCACACTTTTACTCCATTTGGGCTGGCCACCAGTATCATGGGGAGCAGCATTATGCAGCCTCTATAAGACCGCTATTCCCCCTTCTATATAGGTAGGTGAAAAGTGGATGGTCAGGGAAGGAGGGTGGACAGAGCTAAGGCTCCATCCCCTCCCAACACCGTGACAAACACAGCTGTGCTGACATGCTAACGGCAGAAATCTATATTAAGTATCTGGCTAGCACAGATTACATTCTACTCCCAAGTGAGAGGGGACAAGAATTTGCCTGTGAATCAAAATCTGGTTCCGAATCTGCTCTTGGAGCTGTGCAACAACATGCTGCCCCTGCTCAGTGTCTGTGGTGAAGCCACAATTTAGCCCGCAGTGATTAGTGGTATGTCTCCCTGGGGGGGAAATAGTTTTCTCATCCTGTGATAATTTGAGATTTCAAAAAATCCCATTCACACAGGGATGAGACCATGACCTTCAGAAGGAAGGACTTGAACCTGGGTCTCCTACATGCCCAGTGAGGGGCTGATCTAGGAGTCCATCTCCCAACTCTTTCCTAGACCTGAGAAACCTTTCCCAATGATTGGTTTAATTTCAATGAATCATCGTTTTGCAACAAATGACTTTTCTTCCAAAAAATCCTGTGCAGCTCTAGCTGTATGACATAGAAATGGCTTTACATATAAAGTGCTGTTCATCAGGTAAAATGAGGACAAGCGCCTTCCAGCATTTTACTGAGCCTGTTTTATGGAGTGGACCTGAAGAACCTGATTTGAAACAATGATAATCATTCCCCATTATTTATTAAGGGCAAGATTCAGCTAACCTGACTCACTTTAATCATTAACTTCAACTTGCTTTCTTATGAAATCATGTACTGTGCAACTGCAGTAAAGGTATCTGTCAAAAATCTGGCTTTGCCAATGCTGCACAATCTCTATCTGCTCTCAGGGCCACAGAACATGTGAGTGGTTCCAACCTACCAGTCAAAATGCTAGTTTACAAGAAAATGCTAAACTCCCACAGAAAATGTGAAAGGGGGGGTTATATGGGGAAGTCACAAAATGATTATGCATAAAATCTACAATAGAATTAAAGCACCTACTCATTCACAAACGTCACAAGAGCTGACTTTTTGTCTACCAATCCACAGCCACACTAGTAGGTAGATGTTCAAATGATCTGTAGCAGGCTTTGATCATTATCCTATCTATGATTTAGCACATCAATCAGTGGGAAATCATGCAGTTTAGCACAATTGATCATGACAGTTTTCCAGCTGAAGACCATGTCACAGCTTTCAGACAATAAAAACTTATGGCCAGCATAATTTTTTTGCTTGTTGTCTGAATATGTTTTAATCCAACTGAGCTACAGTGGCATTGGAAATATACGGAACAATGTCATTGTTATTCTGCTACAAAAAAGGAAAATTAAATATTTTCTAGCAGGTGTATGGCTGATTTAGGTGAGCGGAAATCAGGGATTGTACCATTTGCAGGGACATGACTGTTTGCAATTACAGTTTGCACACACACATCAGATATTTGTGTGCAAAGGTAAGTGCATACTAATCCCAAATGTGCAGATGCAGAGCAAAGATATTTGTGTCTTCATAGAAATACATGTGCACAAGGCTAGACTTGGTTTTTGCACACTCTGTCATTAATTCCTCTATCTAACACATAAATTACAGCGAGAGACCATAGCACGTTTTGTAACTCATAGAACTATCATTCCAGAACATAACTCACTGTCAGTTTCCAGGCAGGTCCAGGGTGTTTGGCTAGCAGGACCAATATGCTACCTAAGCACATGCTGTTTTACAGGATTTATTTTAGCTGCTTGATGGAATCAGCCTGGTACATCTTTGTCAGGTTGGATAAGTAGGTACAGTGAGATCAAGACCTATTATAGGTAGGATTGTGACTATTGGCACATCCTGGTCACGGCTTTCCTGACACCATCAGAGCTGCAGAAACCAGGCAGAGGTAGGTTTCTACAGCTCTTCCAGCCCTCTGAATTCAGGTGGAAGAGCACTTGGGTGTATTCCTAGAAACCTGCCACATTCCAAGGTGAGTTAGCTGTGTATTCCAGAATGAAGAAATGTTTTAAAAAGGAAATATTCACTTAAATCTCCAAGGCAAAAATTAATTGCTGCAATTAATTACAAATCTTTCACATCCTTATGTGTGAGTATAACACTTAGAACAATGGGACCTCGTTCTCTGTTGGGGCCTGTAAGTACTACTTCAGTGCAAATGATACATACTAATAACAACAGCAAATCTTCCTGGAAACAGTTCAGTGCCTTGTGAGGCTGTTTCTGCTTTTGCATGCCTAAGTCCAGCTGACCACAACCTCTGCAGGAGTTCTTTTGAATTCTGGATATAAATTAGAGCAAAGGTCAGAATGTTTGTTTTTAATTATTCAAAGATAAGTAAACACAGTGATTGAAATGCATGTTATTTTCTAGTGACTCCAAAGAGCTAGTAATTCAGCCATCACACTGTAAACTCTTTTAGGCTCTAATCTTATCTTTCAGAAACATTTGGTGACAACCAAGCTAAGAATCCTGCAGTGAACAGGAGGGGACTAAGACAATGACTTTTCACCTGGTTTTAAAGTTGTAAAATAATATTGTATCATAGTGGGGCAATACACAAGAAAATCTTGATCCTGACACTACTGAAATCACTGTGTTTGGCCATTGGGATGTCAGATAATATAATGCTCCCTAAGATCTTAGCTTATTAAAGTCAAGGAGCGTGGCTCTGGGCTGTGCCGGGCTTTGACTCAGGTCCCAAGAACCAGACATTCAAAAGCACTCAGTTGGCATTTGGCACATACACAAACTGGCAGATTTTCAGAAGGGCTCAGCAGCTCTCTTTGCTCTGCAGAATGCTGAGCACATGTGAAAACCTGGCCACTTCAGGCAGGTGTCTCAATCCGAGCACTGCACGTTTGAAAATCTGTCGTTCAATGCACACGTTGCCTTCCAATGCCTTTGGTATTCTTAGCACAAGCTCAGCCCTGACAGCTGAGAAAGATTCAAGGAATTTAAGGAACCCTTTGTAGCAAAAAAAGGGGGGCGGGGCGGAGCTAGCACTGTGACAGAGACCTTTAATTTCCTGAGCATCTTCTGAGAGCAGTGGAGTACTCTATTGGCCCATAATTTCAGTGGAATCCAATCCTGCAGTCCTTATTCAAGCAAAACTCTCAAGGACTAAGCACCAGCCCCTGTTCCCATTGAAGTCAAAGGGAAAATTACAATTGACTTAAATGGTGACACATCAGGCTCTAAATCCCTTCTAGTCCAGAGCATGATCTGATGAGGTGCTGAGGACTTCCAGCTTTCATTTATTTGAATGGGAGTTCAGAGTGTTCAACTCCTCATAGAATCATCAGGACCCAATTGAGAAATGGTCTCCCCCCCGCACCATCCCATCATTCTTCCTTCTTTTCTCTTTGTACTACACCTTGCCAAGCAGCTGAAGTGAGCACACCAAGTATCTGAAAAGACTTTAATCTCCTCACTACTTGGAGGCTCTCAATTGTGTCCCTAACAAATAAATCATTTATTTTAGTGATTGAATCTTATCTTTTTCCCTCAAAGAACTTTGGCATAATAAACAATGAAAAGAATAATTAAATAGGGCTTGATGTGATTTTTGTAGAGCACTCAAACACCACAGTGGTGAATGCAGGATAAATACTAGGGCGTAATCCTGTATAAATTCACTCAAGTGAAAAGTCTTTATTCATACAATTAATCCCACTTAATTCAAGGGGATTACTCAAGAGAGTAAAGACTACCTGTGAGAGTAAGGTTTTTCAGGATCAGATAGTAAATACCTATTGTTTTATTAAATCTACATACACCATATAGTAATGATCACACATTAATAATCATATTTGACTTGTGTATTATTTGATATAAAATCTGGGGCAGATTTTCCATTCACTTACACTGATGTAAATCAGGAGCAACTCCACTGTCTTCATTAGAGTTACCCCACTGTATAACTGGCATGGTTGAATAAATGTAGAATTATCCTTTGTATATACAGGAATCACTTTGTCAAGCACAGAAATATTGCCAACTTTAGGATGAACATGGCAACTGTTTAACGTGCACAGCAGTTTAGGGCAGGAATCTTGTTGTCTTTATTTTATGAATAAAGGGGAGCAGAACTGTACTTAACCTGTCCCAAGTGAGGGGGTCACCCTCAGCTGAAAGGACCTTGTTAAGCTAGGGGCTCGAATGCCAGAGCTCTGTGAAAGTAAGAGGGGTGGGGACGGGTATCCCAGGCAGGAGGAGCAGACTCTCCCTAAGGGTGCCTAGTCTGGTTTAACCTCTTCCTCCCCACTGTTCAAAGATAGAGCTAAATAGGTTCTATTAGGAGCCTTTTGTTATTTTAAGTGCTCGAAAGAGTTGACAATCACTTGTGGTGGGACTGCATTTCTGCCTATCCTAAGAGCTGACAATCACTGAGAGCTGGGTGAAACCTCAAGAGACTGACCTGCAGGGTGGCAGGTGACCAGCAAGTGGAATGGTGGGCAGCGAGTGGAGAGGAATGGCGACTGGCAGGGGGGCCACGGAGAGGAACCGGGGCTGTTGGGACAGTCACAGGAAAGGAACCGCAGCTGGCAGGGTGGCCAGCCAGAGCAAGTGCTCAGATGGTGGAGCAATCAAGGTGCCTTCTTCCCTGGGTGGGAGGTGAACTGTGCCTCTGAACCCTGGGTCCTCACTGACCAAGGACAATCACTGTGGGTGGGGTATGGTGAGGGATCAGCAAGGGACACAGAAAAGGAACTTTTGGTTGTAGACCTCAAGCACATGAGGCAGAAGACATTGCCCCATGCACTCTGGGATGGGTTTCCTGCTCACAATTTTAATATTATGAATCCTGCTTGTAGCGTTTTCCCTAATTAATGTTAGGTGACTTCCCTCCTTTCATTAAACGTTTATTTTCTACACTCAGACTTTGTGCTTGCAAGTGGGGAAGTATTGCTTCTCAGAGGTGCTCAGGAGTGGTGTGTAATTTCCCCAGGTTATTGTGTGGAGGCTCATGCTGGTTCTGTGTTGTACGGTTGAAAAGGAACCCCTAGATATTGAACCCAGCCCTTGTTGCTGCTGACTCCACCTTGCAGAAGGGTTACATAATTGAAATTTAGAAAGGATAGAATGTAATTACTCATGCTGGATTTTGATCAGGACCATAGCACTAAAAGTACTCGCCTCAGTTCTTTACTGTCTACAAATAGCAAAGAATTTTAATTTGAAAAATTGATTTTATAGCTATTTTTACATTCCATTATCTTTTGCTGTTTATTAAATCAGGTTTAATTTTTGAAACCCTACCTGACATAACAGAAAAATAGGCATCCATTCTTTAGCACAAATAATAAATCAAATAAATAATAACACAAATGATAATTATGTGGCACTTTTCAAGTTCAAAACTCTTTACAAACATTGTCTAATTAATCCTCACAACAGTCTTGAGAGATGGGTAAGTTTTATCTCCATTTTACAGATGAAGAAATAAGGCGGAGAGAAGTTAGTTGCCTCAGGTCACATTTGGAATCTACATGAGAGCCTGATCTAGAAGCTGGCTCTTGCTGATTACCCATCCCACTCTCAAATCATTAGAGCATGTCCCTACAAATCTCATCTGACTCACATTGAAGTCAATGAGAGTATTTCTATTAATGCCAATGGGTCAGTAACTAGAGCTGAAAATAGCACACTCAGAGGGTCAGATCCTATTACACTTGTAAACAACAAAATTCATTCTATTGTTCACTGCTTAAACATTGCCCTGCAGAACTGCATGTAAACATTGTGACGGGATTGGTCACAGAGACCGCTTTGGGACTGTCACCTGACATGCTGAAATTACCTCTGAGCCCATTTTCCTTGCCAGCTTGGGACTCTAGAAACCTGCCTTGTTAAGCCAGACACGCTAGCCTGCTGCAACACAGACCCAGGTCTGGTCCATGTCCCCAAAGCTGCAGACTTAACTAAAAACAGCTCAGCAAGTACTCCTGTCTCTAGCACCCAGACACCCAGCTCCCAATGGGATCCAAACCCCAAATAAATCCGTTTTACTCTGTATAAAGCTTATAAAGGGTAAACTCATAAATTGTCTGTCCTCTATAATACTGATAATGAGATATGCACAGCTGTTTGCTCCCCCAGGTATTAATCGCTTACTCTGGGTTAATTAATAAACAAAAGTGATTTTATTAAGTATAAAAAGTAGGATTTAAGTGGTTTCAAGTAATAACAGACAGAACAAAGTAAGTTACCAAGCAAAATAAAGCAAAAACACACAAGTCTAAACCTAATACATTAAGAAACCAAATACAGGTAAATCTCACCCTCAGAGATGTTCCAATAAGCTTCTTTCACAGAGTAGACTTCTTCCTACTCTGGGCCCAATTCTTTCCCCTGGTACAGTTCTTGTTAGCTCCAGCTCAGGTGATAACTAGGGGATTTCTCATGACTGGCCGCCCCTTTGTCCTGCTCCACCCCCTTTTAAAGCTTTGGCACAAGGTGGGAATCCTTTGTCTCTCTCTGGGTTCCCACCCTTCCTTCTAAATGGAAAAGCATCAGACTTAAGATGGATTCCAGTATCATGTGATATGTTCACATGTCCTGTGAGACTTAATTATCCACTGGCTGGCACACACGTATACAGGAAGGCTTACAAGTAAACAGGGCCATTTACAACCAATTGTCCTAGTCAATGGGAGCCATCAAGATTCTAAACCACCATTAATGGCCCACACTTTGCATAACTACAATATGACTTCAGAGTTATATTTCAAATACAAGAATGATACATTCATACAAATAGGATGAACACATTCAGTAGATTATAAGTTTTGTAATGATACCTTACAAGGACCTTTTGCATAAAGCATATTCCAGTTGCATTATATTCACACTAATTAGCATATTTCCATAAAACATGGAGCGCAACGTCATAAACGTATATGCATAGTCGTATTGAAATAACATACATGCAGGATCTATAGAAAGCTAGAATGCTTGTTCAAGAAAGTTAAAGATAGAAATGATAATTTTATATATTATATTGTAACGAAGGTTAATATTAAGGTAAAACTCATGTTGACAACAAAAATACAAAACAACCTCTGAATAGTGACTTTCATATCATGAAAATAAATTAACACAAATATAATTCTGTGCATGACCAAATGGAGGCCACTAATACTATAGCCTGCCAATAATGGAATTCAAGTGGCTCTTCTCCAATAAAATATAAGATTAGTGCCTTTACAAGTTTCAGAACCACAAATACACAGGCCTGCTAAAAACATGATTTGCTAGTTAGCTGCCAATTTGATCAACAGGCCTCTGAATCTCGAATTACATGGATAACAGGTAGAGGAAAAGTATAACTCCAAGAATAAGGAAAATGTTAAGAATTGCAGAAAAGGCAGCATCTGTGGCATAGTCATTTGTTTCTGTTTAAATATCCCATTTCTAGTGGACCATTTCTGTTCTCAATCTGTTTTTTATAGTCTGAATTTTAGATTAAAGCTTAACCCCAGGGACACTTGAGAATGTGTTTCTATTTGACTGACTCATCCAAGATGCCAATCATCTAAGTTTCTAAAAACCATTACCATGGTATCTTACTGCTATCTGTGAAATTAGTATAAACAGTGTTGACAACTCTTGTGTTTTCTTCATCATAGTTGATGTTTTTGATAAAGCCCCAGCTCCTGGAGTCCTGCAATTACATTAAAATCTCAAAAAGAAAACAAGAAAAATACCTGTGGCACCTTAGAGACTAACACATTTATTTCAGCATAAGCTTTCGTGGGTTAAGAACCCACTTCATCGGATGCATGGAATGGAACATACAGTGAACAGATATTTATACATTCAAAGAAACATGAGAAGGTGGAAGTGTCAAGATTCATTGTGAGGCTTAATTAATATATGTAAAACTCAGAGCTTCTTGAGTAGAAAGTGCCATATAAACACAAAGTAACCTCATAACTAAGTTATAACTTATCAAGATGTATGCAAGTGAATAGATGACCTTTTGCTGGATGCATGTTGTATACTCTGAGGCTAATTAGGTTGTTGCAATTATGGTTATGTTCCTTACACAGTACTGCAAATCCTCTTTTATAGAGCTTCTTGACTCTGCTGTACAAAAATCATTTTGGCTTGAAACGTGACATAAAATATTTCCGCCCAGAAACAAATGTTTCAGACAATTAAAAACAAAATGTTGACTGTATAAACTTGACTGGACACACTTGATAAAACCAAGTGTAATAAAAAGTCCAGATGTTTAACAGCATCAGACACTCATTTTGCCTCTGATGACTTACAATCTGGCTTCTTGTTTCTAAACAAAATGTTGCAGGCTGGTGATTTATAATGTAGACTATGCCATAGGCACCATTCTTTATATTGAGGAAAGAATAATTTAAAATGTTAAGATATTAAGATTTGAAAACCAACCTTTATACCATGAAAATACATTATAAGACATCATCTAACCAGCACTAACGTAAATGCTGACAAAATGCTTGTAAGTATAAGTACCAAGTACACCACTACTCAAGAACCAAGTACAAGTATAAGTATGCTGTGGAAATAAAAGTTAAGTATTTATAGGAGAGACCCTGACTTTCCCTGAGTGTAACCTGGCAGAGGGCCTCTCATACTGTAACTCACGTCAGGCCTGACAACCTCATTGCCCCAATACACTGTTGTAATAATATGTATCTCAAAGGTGTCATGTAAAGTATCATATGTAAACTGGTGACACACTGATCCTGAAAATCATTGTGTGATGTATGTACAGGTTGTGCATAATGAGCTACAAAGGTGTATGGGAAATATGTCTTAAACTATGATTGGGGGGCACAGCATAAACCCAGCCTTCCCCTAGACAAAGGAATGTGTATTTACCTGTCTGACCAGCTTGGTTACCAGCAGAGGACAATGAAAGTACATTTATATATAAGGTAAAAAAAGCCATCAAGCTAAACAAGCAGGGGAGATGACTTTTAAACAATCACACCGGGGCAGAGAATCTGCACCCCAGGAAGGCTTCCTGGCTCCTGAGGCAGATAATGGACTTTGGCTAATATAAGGGGAGCAAAAAGAACTCTTCGTTATCCATCACTAAAGGGACACAGGGTACTGCATTCTCTGAGCCTGTGAAAGTTGGACTTCCTAGTGTGGAGGTGCTGATAACGTGAAGTAAGAAAGAAAACTGCTTAGGCAAAGATTTCAACTTTCTAAGATTAAGTTTTAGTCACTAGAAAGCATGTTTATGTTGTTCTCTGTGTCACCATACTTGTCTCTTTTTTCTCTTCCTTAATATCTCTGTTCTTTGTTAATGAAAGTATTTTTGTTTTATTACATAATCATCACATTGCTGTGTATTAAAGTGTGAGTCTTCAGCTGTTGTGTGCTCTGTCTCCTTGAAGGCAGCGAACTTCATAATTTTTGTGTTTCCAATGAAAGGAATTCGATATTATAGGGAGATGTTTCTGGGAAACTTGAGAACTAGGGTTCACTGATTGTTACCTGCAAAGCAAGATTTAGACTGGCAGAGTGTTGAAGAGTTTTCAAGCAATGCATACAGGCTGGTGTACCAAGGATCTCTCAAGTAGCTTGGCAGCACCAAAGCTCTCACTCTTGCTAAAGCAGAGCAATAACACAGTGGCTCACAGTGCTAGGTGTCCTAAACACAATGTCACAATAAATAAAAGTGCAAGTATAAGCACAGGTATGCCTGTATTTCCTGCAATTGTCTGGTCAATATATGGACAACTACCTAAAAGATATAAGCACATAGTGGAAGAGAAAGAAAAAGAGCAACAATGAAATGTTAGTTATATACATAAATAATCATGGAATAACAATGAAAAAAACCTCTTATAAATATACATAAATTTGTAAAATTTCCTTTCCATTTTTTATATATATGTGTGTGTGTGGGGGTGCATAATGATATTGGGTGCAAACTGCATATCATTCCATGAAATGGGCATTTTTCTTTAATAACAACATAATCTCCAACATCTCAGTCCTGAAGCTGGTTCCTTCTTGGCTAAAGGATTTGCCCAGCACTACTGAATAGTTTCTCCACAGGTGAACAGTTTGGCAGCATGGTACTAAATTTGATAAAAAGCTTAGCAACTGCTAGATATCTTTTCAGTTGATGCAGTTCATGAGATGAATCACTGAAGAATTGGATCCCAACAATTCCTAACTCAGCGTCAGATGCAGCCATCCCCGATCATCAAAGCCATAGAAATTAGTGGCAGCTTTGGATGTTGTAACTTGATCTCTAGGCTGCGGCAGGGTCACATCAAACTAGTAACTAGATCTTGTAAAAGATGTTCCTCTGCAATTTTTTTCTGATACTGATTCTGCAGCGAATGCAACTTAAAGAATGGGCATAACACAGAACAACGAATGACTTTGTACTTTTGTTCAGCTGCATCAAAGGTGAAAATATGCCCGAACTGTTTTAAGTCCCTCCTTCAAATTACCTACCAGGCAAGAACAGTGTTTTGGAGAAAAGGAGTCAAGTCTGAATTTTAGCACAAGCACAGTAGGCAGAACTACACCACAGAAAGACTGTCTGCTCTCCTCCCCTGAAGTTTGTCAAGTCCAGTGGCAATGCGGGACCATCATATGCAACCACTCACCGAGAAATTCCAGCTCTGGGTAGGAGAATTTTGGCAGCTGGAGATGCTCTATCACAATATTAAACCTATCATGTACATTGTAAAGTTAGATGATCTAACACATATTTAATGACAAAACTATGCCCTTGTTTGTACTAGCTTATTAGCTTTATGTTGAATTGTTTCGTTTTTACTGATTTGAGTCATAAACTTAGGGCTCAGTCCTGTATTACCAAATCTCCCATGTCACTTTACTGGGAGTTCAGTGTGCAAGGAATGCCAAATCAAGCGCTCTGTTTTTTAATGTAGTTTTCCACCAAACTTTCTTTAGAGCTCTTAGCAATTTTTCTAAGCAGTGTTTGAAAGAAACAACACAAATGTGATTTATTTAATGCTGTCAGATTATAGTACCTGATTTTTTCCCTCTCTTTTGAATTATTCCCACTGGCAACAGAGTCAATTTATAAATATCAGCTCCAATCAATAATTACATTCCTTCGGAGTGACAACTAACAACAGACATACCATCCATAATATTTACCACCAAAAACTTTCAAAGGCCATATATCTAAAAACAATTTTTGCCCCACGTGTCTGTTATATTTAGTTACACATCTTGAAAGCTTATGCTATGCTTTCAAAAAGACTGTATTAAACAGCTATAGTAGGTTTATATACATACTTTGCTACAAGATGGGAAATCAGTTTGACAAATATATTAGAGAACTGTCCTATTCAGACAACAAAGATGTCAGGGTGCTATTTTAAGATTATTTTTTTGTAGGGAGGTGGCTGAGTTTTTGCTTTTTTTGGCCAACCTGATCATGTTTTATACAATTATGAACTTATGAGCTAAAAAGAAACTGGGGCTCAGAAAGTAGGGGAGAAAAATCCTACTCCTTTTCCCCACTAAAAACTGTAAGCTGTGGCCCTGCATTGATAGACCTGGCATCTTACCATACCTGCTTACTGTAAAAAATGACTTTAGTACATATGGCAATCAATATATCATCATTCCAAGGAAGAAAGTGGCTTAACATTCCTCCTTTGTCCTATAAATCACACATCTTTCCATTGCACTCTCTCTTTCTTGTGGTGCCCTCTTTGGTGGCATTACAAGAGGAAGATGGGATAATTTGGAGGATCACAAAAAAATCACAGCCATTGCTTCCCTCTTTAACCAGCTTCTGTGAGTTGGATTTTGAATGTCCCAAGTATGATTTCTAATGACAGTTGCAGACTGAAAGTCACTTCCTGTTATGTCTGTTACTATTGCTGTTGTTTTGAAGGACACAAGCTTCTTCTGAGAAGCATATTTACAAGGAGTTAAATCCTGCTCATCATATCCATGGAAACTAGTCCCATTAAATCCAAATATTAACAGTACATCTCAAATTCTATCATGTACATTGTAAAGTTAGATGATCTACCTTCATTGGGACTAGCATGTAATTTACTTTAATTAGGAGGTTTACATGGGTAATCACAGTCAAGGCAATGGGACTGTAAATGTGAGCAAAAATTAGCAGGATTTGGCCAAAACTGAGAAAAACTGTGGATTGAAGATTGTAGCAAAATGAGGAAAGCTGCAAAAAGTTATGTTTCTTAACACGTGATTTTTGCTCTTTTGTCTTATCTTATAATAAGAGGAAAACTAATTTAATGAATAGTTGCATGTTTGAAAAAGAAAAATGCTACCATATTTCTAATTTCCAGAACTAAGAAACACTATAAGAAGGCACATCATAACAGTCACAGTTAGCTTATTTCCCCACTGCCTTAGTATATTAGCAGTAGGATATAAAAGTTACTAACAATAAAATCAGAGCAGTGAATGGAGATAATTTGACACTTTAAGAATTTCTCTCCCTTTTGCAGTCATAGCATTTGGCTATTGTAGAATAGATTTGCAATACAACAAGTTGAGCAACAGTATGAATAAGCCATTTAGTACATCACATTGTATCATTAGGGTGCAATATGTTGTGCTTAGACCTGAGCTATTCACAATTTATGTACGCAATAGAGTCAAATTTCAGAGTATATACCTAAAATCTATCTTGTGACTGCCATTCCTGGGCCCCAGCAGTCTGGTGAATCTGTGGAATATTGTCCCAGCTGCCACAGGAATATGGTTCTGAAAATATGGGTTAGGTTTCAGCTGACTGCGACTTTTTGACATGTCCCATCACATAGTCAACAGTGATGTATTTTATGGCATTCCTAAAACTGCTTTCTATGTCTCTCAATTACTGGCCCCCTGCAGAATGCCTGCAGAGCTATTAGCATTTGTTTTACTGTGTCATTCCTATTATCATAGTCCCATGTGAAGTACGACTTCCTGCCATTTATTTATTAACAGTGACTTGCTGCCTTTTCCAAAATGATTTTTCTTTCCGTATGCACTAGGTCATTTGCTGGCCACAGATGTATCACTGATCTTCATTTGAGCAACATTTATCAATTTTTTTTTACTTGGTTCACGTTTAACTAGATGCAAGAAGACTACATAGCAACAATTAAAATGTCAAAACAGTATAACGAATGGGCATTTTGGAGGTGCAAACTTTGAACAACATATAATAGAGACATAAACATGTGCAGAATAGTAAGAATGCCAGTGTACTCCGCTTGCTGTTTAGTTAGGTAACAATCCTGAATAATTGATACAGAATTTCTCATGCAGATCTTTGCTATGTAGAGCTGAAGATGTGAACAGAGATAGCAAACACTGCGGTGGAGCAGAATGAACAGTCAGTTAATAGTTAGTTAGACTTCTACCTAGAAATAGGCCAAAACTGAAACTATTTTTCTGAAAACACCCCTCACTTTCCCTTCCACCTACAAAAATGAAAAGAAAACATTGGGGATTTGGTTAAAACTGAATGTAGGTGGGCTCAGTAAATAGACTGGAAAAAATGAAAACCTCAGTGCTAATTCCAGGCCTGCCACTGATTTAGTGCATGATTTTGGGCAAGTCACTTCATGTCAATTTCCCTATCTGTACAATGCAGAGACTAACACTTGTTTTAAAGGGCTGCTGTGAGAATTTTTTTAATTATGGTGCGTAGACCGTGCATATAAATGCCTAGCTAGCTCTAAACCAGGGGTCTCAAACTCAAATTACCACGAGGGCCGCATGAGGACTAGTGCATTGACCCGAGGGCCGCATCACTGACCCCGCCCCCTTGCTGCCCCCGACCCTGCCCCCACTCCACCCCTTCCATTAGGCCCCGCCCCTTCTCCGCACCTTCTTCGCCTCCTCCCCTGAGCGCGTGGCTCCTCCCCGCTCCCTCCCAGAAACCGCGAAGCCGCCAGACAGCTGTTCTGGCGGCGGGAACTGCCTGGGGGTAAAAATAAAACCTTGGAGCAGCACAGAGGGAACGGGGATCTTAGCGATCTTAGCGGCCACAGAACGTAACTGGGGGCGGGGGTGAGGGGAGTTGGCGGCCATAGGACGTAACTGGGACGGGGGGTGGGGGGATCCTGGCGGCCCGCCTCTTCTCCACCCCCTCCTCCCCTGTGTGTGTGCTTCCCGCTCCTCCCCGCTCCTTCCCAGAAACCGCGAAGCCGCCAGACAGCTGTTCTGGTGGTGGAACTTCAGAACGTAACTCGGTGGGGGGGCGGGCGCAGGGAGCCCGGCGGGCCACGGGGAAGCGCTCCATGGGCCGCGTGTTTGAGACCCCTGCTCTAAACAGACATAGGTTTTGGTTTTGCAAAACAAACCCCACAAACTGATGAACTTTTGGAAAACAAAATCCACTGCAGGTTTTAGGCCAAAACCAGAACATTTATTTAAGTCCCCAAATTTTGTTTTATCTCATCCATCCCCAACTGTTTGCCCATTTCATCCATCAGTTGTGTTCTGTCGTTACCTAGATTTTTAAGTTAGTTGAGACAGGGACTGTCTTTTCATTAAGTGATTGTACAGTACGTAACAAAAGAGGCCCTGATTCCTGATGGGGCACTTTAGGTGCTACCACAGTACAAGTCATTAAAATAATTATAAATTAATGAATGAGCAAAGTGAGATCCTACATTCAGCTTCAAGGCAGCTTTGTGTCTGTACGCAATTTGATAACTTTGAAACACAGCATCCAATCAGTTCCAGAATTTCATGGAATGTTCTAGGCATCAAGGGGCAGAACCCTGTTGATTGTAGTGAACATCACAAGATGGGAAAAGCCTGATTCAGAGTAAAATCGGGGCTCCAGACTGCCTGGCGCTGTAAGCACCAAAATCTCTCTGGCACCCCCTGCTGCTGCCTACCTCAGCCATTTAACTTACTGTAGCCTGGAGTCTAGCAGAATAACAGAGCCTTACAGGGAAGGTTTTATCTGGGGGGAGGGAGTGGAGATGTGGGGAGGGGGTAGAGTGGAGTGAAGTGGAAGGGAAATGGGGGTGCAAGGGAAGCAGCAGAGACTGGCAGGATGGAGCAATGGGGATAGGGAAAGCAGGGACCCAGAGAGGTATGAAGTGGAAGGGGTGTGTGGCTAGAGGAGGCAGGACCCAGAAGGGTGTGTCGGGTGTGTGGGGGAGGAAATGGTGCTGATGGGGGAAGCAGGGGCCCGGCCTGGGGGAGTGAAGATGGGGAGGGAGAAACTGGAACCTGGAGTGGGAAGAGAGCAGGGGACAGGAACTGTTCCCAACAGTCGTATCAGCTCAACTTCTGCTAATATTATTGACTCTGGAAGGAGAAGGGCCCTAGGTGTGGTGGCGAGGAGGTAGTGATTACCAGCCAGATCTTGGAAGGGGTGTGTGAACTTCTGGGGTCAGGTGTGAAGAGGATGTGGGGACAGGTTAACAAATAACTGAAGGGTACAGGACAAAGGAGCTGTGAGTGCAGGTGCTGTAACCCCTCCATCACCCCTCATCTCTGCCCCCCCAGTCCCTGTTACTTCTCCCCCAGTCCCTACAAATCCTGCCCCCTGCCCAAATTACTGCAGGTTGAGGACTCTCTGGCACCCTCTATTGCTGCCTACACGTACCACAGGCAGTACCTTAATATGCTGCTTGTTCTTATTGGGTGTACAGGTAGGCGTACAGGAGCAACAGACTGTGTGGCCCTGTAGTAGTAGTAGTAGTAGTAATAAAGGTCAAAGGAAAGGATGAGGACTCAGCCTCAAATTGTTCTTGCTGAATGAATCGTTTGATCCATACTTGACATGGGAAAGCAATAGCCTAAAGTATTCAAATTAGACATAGGTCCAGGAAGCTGGATCTGGGTTTTGCGGAACCAATACCCAAGCCAGTATTAATACATTTTTTTTAACTATTTTTTTTTAAACTTCTCAGAGGGGGCTGGGTGTAACGGAGGTTTGTGGGGGCGGTTATTTTAATTCAAAGTTAAAGCATTGTAGTGTTTGCTACTTTTACGATGCGTCTCTCCTAGGCTTTCCTAAGCGATTACAGATTCATTGCGTCCTACTCTTCATACCCAAGCCAGCAATGGTTCAGATTTGGGTGCTATTTTACACAATCTGCTAAAGTTCAGGATCTGGGATAGGGAAGAGAATGCAAACAAAAGGTTCCTATTTTGGTCCATTGCTAATTCAAAATATATATATAATTTTAGGGTATGTCTACATTTCAATAACAAAATCGTGGCACCAAGTCTCGGAGACCAGGTTAATTGACTCAGAATCATGGGGCTTGGGCTATGGGGCTAACAATTGCAGTATAGACATTCAGGTCAGGCTGGAGGTTTCAGACCCTGGGTTCCAGCCTGAGCCCAAATGTCTACACTGCATTTTTTAGCCCTGAGCCCAAGCCTGCTGCCCGGTGAGCCACAACCATGTCACATGTCTTTTCTTGCATCATAGATGTATCCTTAGTGTCCAGAATGAGTTAGCAGCCATTAGTTTAATTGCATGTAAAATTATATTACATTTTTATAATGAAATATAAAACACAATATTGGGATAATTGAGGTAAGTATACAACATACCAATTCCAACGTATTTGTCACAGACGTCTCTCTTTTAGTATTCTGATTCCACAGCGATGGGTGCATAATCAGATTAGATTAGCCAGGAGAGGAGAGGATACTAGGGGGTGGGTGCTGTAGAAAGCCCTAAGACAGACAGGGAACCATTTAGAATCGTTCACATTAGGTTTAGCATTCATATGGATATTTGTTTTTCTTTAATGCAATTGAAGGGCAAATGTTTTTCCAAATTTTACTTCCCAGCTAAGAAT
Source organism: Chelydra serpentina (assembly GCA_037349315.1). Classification (NCBI taxonomy): domain Eukaryota; kingdom Metazoa; phylum Chordata; order Testudines; family Chelydridae; genus Chelydra; species Chelydra serpentina. The sequence goes on from JBAIAC010000048.1 coordinate 29,756,229, forward strand.
GTTCTATTTCAGACTCTGTCCTTGAGATTAGATAGAGACAAATATGTTCAAAGCACATTTTTCTTTATTACTATGACAAGTCTGAGAAACACCCTGTGGTTTTACATCATTTGGGAACGGGGAGAGAGTGCACTAGCCAGCGGAAGAATGAAGGACCCCCGTTTTATTGTCTGAGCTATACATTTGTTAATAAAGCAAGCCAGGAAGCCTTGTTAGCCTATATATATCCCTCCCTTTAATTCCCAACACACATGCATGGAGACATGCTCCACTTAGGCTCACCCTCTAAAATCAGGTTAACAATCTGCAGCCTAACACATAACAGCATAGATATAGTTGTAACCTTTTCAGAAGAACACCACATTAACCAGTTCTTCCATGCTTTACTGTGAGCAAGTCATCAAAGTAGACAATATGCATTAAAATAAAACCTGTGTCCTAGTAGGTTGAGCATCAGGTAGGAAACAGAGAACTGAGAAAAAATACTTGGTGATAACTGATTATGGCCAAGATTAACTAGAAACAGCCTCAAACATTTGGTTTTTTTGTGGGGGGTGGGGGAGAAATGATTCAATTAATCTCAAAAGTGCACACAGCTTGAGATTCACACCTATATCAGAATTACATAGCAATCTACTTATGGCTTCAGACTACTGTATTTGTTACATTATTATTCACTCTTTTATAGCACCCAAAATGTGTTTTCAGCAATGACAAAGAAAGACATGAGCCTTGCTCCAAATAATTTACAATTTAATATATGTTGTAGATAAAACCATCGTAATACATCACTTAATAAACATTGTCAATAAGGTCTGAAAAGAAAATATGCAAAACCTCACTATGAGCCCAACCCTGCAAGGTGTGAGCACCTCCAAGAAAGTCCAGCGTGACCCCCATCTGGCACTGAAATCCCTGGGAGCTGATGGCACTCAGTACCTCACAGATTCAGGCCCACTAAACTCTATTTATTTAATGAATATCGCTGTGAACTTGGCTTCATTCTATGTATATAATGAAGTATTTGTTTTTGGGTGAAATGCTTTCAACACAACAGGTCTTAGGGAACTACTAGCCCACCTCGGTGGGGCAGCACTCCATTGGGATTCCTTTTATTGATAAGTCATCGGATAACTACACTCAATCAAGTTTACTAAGTGCACATGTAACAGCCCATACAAACAAGTAGAGATTAATTTTACCTAATCTGGGGATGCAGCCAGAGTGTAGTCTGATCCAAAAATATTAACTCACTACTAACCGTATCTATACCTTAGTCTGTTACCACAGACAGGAATATCCCCAAATTCCTTTATTTCATGACATAATCTCATTTTTCTTTCCTGTGAAGTTTGCACTTACAAGGTTCATGGATATCTGTACCCAGTTAGTTTAACAATCTGGCAACAATTATAATAGTTGCTTATTACTTTAACAAAACTCAAGAAAACCTTAGCAAAACTCTACCTTGCCCTTGATGATCTCTACATATGCCAAGAATAAAAGCTTACACATAGTTTTTAATATATTTCCAGCAAGAGGGGCAGAGTAGCAGGCAGTCCTCAGAGGACTCCCTTGAAAACCCCAGCAAAGGGGACACGGCTGGGATGCTGGAGGGGTGCATCAGAGGTGCAACTGCAGCACGTAGCACTGTGGAGCTTCTGGGTAGCACTGCTGCCCCATAGGGGAGCCCAGGGACAAGCTGCCATAATTTAGAAGGCTCCTCAGGGCTGTCTATATTATGCAGGGGATTGCTCCAGCCCCTGGAGCAGCTCAGGATTTGGAGGGCAAAAATGTGCCTTAAAACCATGTTCTGAGCTGTGCCTTTCAAAGGTGCAACACAGACTTTCACTCTCAGGAATCCACCTGGGAATCCACCTACCACTTTTCCTTCATTATATTAAAAATCTTATACCAAAATATTAAGGCTGGACCTGATGTTCTTGTTCCCAGTGGAGTTTTGCCCCTAATTTTGCTGTAAGCAGGCCCATGGATTGAAAGGAAGGGATGAAAGCAGGCAGCACCCTGGCTGTGTAAGCCGGTCTGTAGGTTCATTCTTCTCCAGGAGCCGATATTTCTCAATTTAAAAATAAAACATGACGCCGTGAAAAATGCACGTCTCATGTTATTTGATAGCTTTTCCATCACTGTGTGAATACAAGGACACCAGAAACACTTTCAGCCCATTTACACCTTTGTGGTTTGGTAATGAAAGTCTGCATGTGAGAAAAAAAGAGAGTAGCTAAGCCTAGAAGCTAGTCATTAGTCTTTTTGTCAGTGGCTGTATCTCAGTGAACTTTATAAGTAATTCATGTTATTTCTTCTCTCTCACCCCACAGCAGAGAGGGACTATCCATTAAGACTGTGATTCCTTGTTGGGCTTTACAAAAAGTCAATGGATGGCCAAAAAGGGAAAAAGGAGGTTTGTGAGTCTGTGTTGAATTGAAAGGTTACTACATTTTCAACTAAATTTGAGAGGAGGAAAATGTCATCCCGAAACAAAATGTGCTTATTTAATCCTTGTGTCGAAGCCTTATAAATCTTGGTTTCTCTATTCTGATTTGTGAATAGATCAATTAAATGGGCATTGCATTCCTGAATAAACCTTTGTAGCCTTCAACGATTTACTGCATGCATATGCTTTTCTGAGTGGAAACTCGGTATCCATTTAGATTAAGTGCATCCAAACAAATAGCTATTGAAGCCACTTTCATTTCCTTTAAGAATAATGGGTCTAAGCGTGAAATATCTTTAGATAAAACTCAGCGATTGGAACTCCATGTGTATGCTAAACAATAAATGTCGTCTCTCAGCAACACCATTAGTTTGGAATCATTTTTATTTGAATGTGGGATGGGAATACAGCTTGGCCATTTAGAGCTATTTACTATAACTTTTTCTGTTCAGGTGAGAGCACCGTGCTCTCCATTCCTCAACATTTTGAAGCACACTTCTTTTCACCTACAGTAACTTGTCCCATAATGAATTCAGAACGTAAGCGAGGGTCCTAAGCATGTACCTCTCTGTTTGGCCGGTTGGAAGGTACTCACGACAGAATGGGGCACAGAGCCAAAGCAGCATGCTGTTCTCGTGGGCCCTTTGCCACAAGACCACAGGCACATCTATGCAGCCACACCTTGCTGTGAGGGCTGTGGGATGGCCAGAGGGTGGAGCCAGAGAACAGTCACTCTGTATGAGGTACTCTTCTGACAATATGGTGGTATTTCTGCCAAAGACCAGAGGGGATTAGTAATGCTAGGACCAAAAATAATTACCACTCCATGGACGGGGGTCGGATGCAGCCACAGCAGAGAGCCAGTGGCAAAACATGTTTCACGGAAGCTGTGCAGTAAGGAAGAAAGGAAAACCAGAGGGCAAGATGGTCAGGCCACCTACAGAGATGCTCTGGGACTGGAGCTGGACAGGAAGTGGGAAAGAAGGAGAGAGACCCACTCACCCATCCCAGACTAACCAACAGCCCAGTGGGTAGGGTGCTCACCTGATTCAGACCAGGGGCTTGAACCTGAGTTTCTCACGTCACTGGGCTATTCTGGAGTGGATCACATGCTCTCGCACTCTTGGGATTGTGGGAGTTTCTGTGAGTGAGACTGTGTTATGTGCTGTGTGCACCAGCTGGATTTCTGTTAGTCTCTGTTTGGTTTGGTTACTTGCTTTTTCTTTGCTTTAGGGGTTGTGTTCGTCCCCACCCACCCACCCACACTTTTCCCGGGTAGAGCTGTTCTCTATGGGGTCCACTTCAGCTGGTTTTAGCGGTGTGACCTGCAAGCATGGGGTTCCGTGTGTACCTGCTATCTCCTGCAATGTAGAGGACGTGTTGCTGAGTGTAGATAAGGTTACTGGCTGTGCTACTATAAATTCTGCATCTCGAATTAGAAGATCTATAGTGATTTTCCTGGCCCAGGAGCAGCTTGTGAATTGTTTGGTACAGGAGGGACTCTGGGTCAAGGAATCTTTTTGTTCAAGTTTTTCCCTTGTTTACTCCAGCAACTCAGGTAGTTTTTTTCCAGTGCCCCCTCCTTCACAACCAGATGGTAGTATCTGATCTCCCCCATTACAGGAAATTAGGATAATTCCATTAGGTTGCAAGAACCCAAAGGTGAGGCATGTTATGTCATTCTGGCACCAGGTTTATGTGGTTCTAAATAACTCTGAACAGCCTTGAGCCTGGTTTTAAAGCACACAGATTATACAGTGTTTGTTACCTCTGGACATTTGAAACATTTCCTATGTGGTGACACTGATCATTTGAGAGGTTCCTGCCCTTGCACTGCTGGCTCAAGCGTCCCTGGGAATGTGGAACCACAGGATAGTGGGGAAGGGGCTGGAACATCAAGGGACCAGCAGGAAACAGAACCTCCATCTGCAGTGCCAATCTCTTCCCATTACCGTATGTGGTCAACCATTGTCCAGGGAGCAGCCACCCCCTCCCCCTGAAAAACACTCTATTATGACCTCATCAATTGTGCCTGGACAAAAGTGAGTCCTGGAGGTTGAGGAGCATCACCCTGCAGAGGAAGCAGAAACAGGTTCTCAAGATGGGGGTGAAGAACAGACCGACAAGACAGATTTATGTGGGACTATTTCTAAAAGAGCTAAGACTCTGGAGGCCTCTGAGGGTATGTCCCCTGAGTGTAAGCCCAGGGTTCAAACTCCAACTCAAGCCTAACCTTTCCATCAACACACAAATTGTGCTAACCCATAAGGAAAGAAGATTTGAGCCTGAGTCAAGCCAGGACCCAGGGTTCAAGCTATATTGCTTTGCAGTGTAGATGCAGCCCCACTGGACTCATGCTCTGGAAGTCTGCCAAAAGTATCCCACAATCCTATGAGCCAACCTTCTTTGTCCTCTGGACAGCTGTTCTCTTTTCCCAGGGTGCAGGGGCACAGGTCCTCTCTGTGAAGGAGATTGTGCAGAGCTGGCTCCTCTAAGTGGAGACACATATTGGCATTATTGTTTTTAATCTTTTTACTGCATGTGCCCCTACTCCGGGGTGAGATTGTGTCTCCTTTCTGCAAACGCTTGCCCATGACAATGCTTGGCAGTGACCCTGATACTATTATTGTCCTGGGAGAGGATTTCAGTTGCACTGCAGATTGTGTTTTAGACGGGAACCACAAGGATCCACACTCTCAGTCAGCCAGTACTCTTGGCTGACGGCTACTCCCAACCATGTCTCAGGGGCTAGATAGGATCACTTTTATACCATGAAGGCCAGTGTGAATACGGTTGTTCGATCTTCCATGTCTCCAGCTCACTTGTCTCGTCCTCATTATGTCCATGTCAGTGTCTCTCCCCTTCTTTCTGCCTGTGCTTCCCACTGGCAGGTTAATATCAAGTTATAACAGGACTTGAATTTCACCCAGACATTTGCTATGTTTTGGGAGCTTTGGTGGCAGTACAAGTCCTTCTATGAGTCCCTGAGACGATGGTGGGATGTCGGAAAGGTCCAGATCCAACACTTCTGCCAGCAGTATGCCCAGAATGCCATGTGGTCCTTGCATCAGGCCATGAGTGCCCTGGAACATGACAGCTTGAGCCTTCATGGCAACCTTGACATGGAAGACCCGGTGCAAATTCACCAAACCTTACCCAAGAAGTACCAGCTCCTGCGGTGCTTGTTGGAAGAGAAGCTGCAAGGGGCCCTGGTTCAGGCCCCATTTACTCAGCTGTATGAAACTGACATTCCCCCAAGGTTCTTTTTCGGGTTGGAGAAATAGTCTATGGACCGTCAGCAGATGTTTTGCTTCCGGCTGCTGGATGGTCGGCTGACAGCTGTTTCTCTTTCCAGTACTCTGTACTTCCCTGAAGCCTGTAACGTGCTAGCAATGGAGGCACTGCACCAGGGATTACCCCATCTGAGTGATGGGGAACAGCAGTGCCTGGATGCCCCGTTGTCACGTCAGGAGTTCTCTCTTGCAGCCAGGCAGCTGTCTACAAGCAAGGCCCCAGGTACTGATGGGCTGCCATCTGAATTTCATAAGCGTTTCTGGCATCTTATCATATTTCTAGTGGTGCTGAAATGTATCCAGGAGATAGAGCTGCCCCTCAATTGCTGCAGGGCAATGATCACAATAATGCAGACTCCTGTGACTTACAAAACTGGAGACCTCTGGCCTTTCTCTGGTTATAGGATTTTATCCAGGGCCTTACCTAACTGACCAAAGGACTGTCTGGACTCTTTGATACACCCTGTACAAACATATTGTATTCTTATCCGCTTCAATGTTTGAGCAGTTGTTTTTAATTCATGATGTTTTTACTGTTAACAAACTTTGTAATCTGGATATGAGGCTTATTTCAAATGGACCAGGAGGCCTTTGTTAGAGTTCACCCTAGCTGTCTTTTAAAAATGTTAGACACTTTCAGAATTGGGCCTCAATGTTCTCTTCATACCCTGCTTTACTGCACCATAATGTTTTAGTGCCCCAAAGATTAACGGGGTCTTAGCCGCTGCTTCCCAGTTCGCAGAGGAATTCATCAGGGGTGTCCTCTGTCTGGGATGCTGTATGCTCTTAGTTTGGAGCCATTCCTGCAGATCTGCAGAAGCCATCTGACTGGCCTTGCTGTGCCGGGTGCCGGATGCTTTTCCAGCTTGTCTGTCAGTCTGTGCTGAGGCTAGCTCAGTTTTTATCACATCTGACAGGCTGACATGCAGGCACTTTGCACTTTTTTACAAGGGTCTGAACAGGCATCTTCTGCCCACATTAACTGGGCTAAGAGGAATTTGTTCTTACCGGGCTCTTGGCAATGTAGTGGTCCCCCTTTGTTGCCCCAACAATTGCAATGGGGCACCTCTGGGATTAAGGTATTGGGGGTCTTTTTCAGATCTGAACAATATATGCTAAGGAACTGGGAGGTGGCTGAGGAGAAGGTGCAAGGCAGCCCGCAGGAATGGTGCCAGCTCCTTCCTGCACGCTCTTTTCTGAGGGCCTCAATCTTGTGGCACCAGCTAGTGTTTGTGGGCCCTTCCCTCTGGATTCAGAAGCACATTAACCGTTTTTTTTAAATAGTTACCACAGGTTGTGCCCTGCTTTGCTATTCCTGCCATTAGATGAAGGGAGCCAGGGGCTTATTGCTGTAGTCAATAGGGTGGCGTAGCAGCCTTTCACTTCCAGGCTGTTCAGCAGTTACTGTACTCTGCTTTCTTGCTGGCCTGTAAGTCCCTTGCTTTTTCTCTCCGCCATCGTACTTGGGGGATGGGCTTTGACGCTCACCTGTGTTTGCTAGTGAGCGACAGCGTCTACATCTGCCCACATTCTATAATGGTCTTAACAATACCTGGCAACTTCTTGGTGACTGTTTCTTTTGCAGTCATGACCAAGAAGCTGCTCTATGGTATATGTGCCAAGATTCGGCACTATGCCATCCTCTCATATCTCCCTGATACAGCTTGGAAGATGCCTCTGTCCTTGGGTGACTCTATAGCCCCAGCTTGGAGGACCTTATACCTAAGTACCCCAGTGATTTGCAGTGGAGGATCCTACATAGCATCATAGCAAACAATTGTTTTATGCACCATATTATTCTTGAGGTGTCTGTGCAGTACCCCTTCTGTTAGGCTTCAGACACAGTGTTTCATTTTTTCCCCACAGTGGCCCTGTTCGATTCTTCTCTTTGGTTTTTGCAGCAGCTTTTCAGTGGGTTGAGACTGTTTGCTCTAAGCTTCTGTTTGTTCTCAGAGTGAGGCAGAGCGCTCACATTCGGCCAGTTTCCTGCCTCGCTAACTTTTTGCTGGGTCAGGCAAAACTAGCCACTTTGAAACCCCACCAGAACTGAATGGCTGGGGTAGAGCAGAGTGATGGGCTAGGGTCTGTTCCACGCACTGATTGTAGCCTGGCTGTGGATTGATTACACTTTTTGTAAATTGACTTGTAACCTGGACACTTTTCAGTTGATTCAGTGTGTTAACAATATTTTGAGTGAACTTGGTAGTGATGATACTTTAGTGATCCATGTTTAACAGTCGCTGAAGACGTGTTGAGCTTTATTTTATTCATATCTTTTTGTGTATGTACTGTAATTTTTAAACTTTTAAAAATAGTTTCAATGTGCTTTTGTGTGACTAAAGGTGTTTTTCATGTCATCTCTCTCTCTCTCTGTCAAAATTTAAATTAACCCAGAAGTTTCCCACAAAAACAGTTCAGTTTAGACATATTGGCATTTTCCAGCAAACAAAAAATGTTTTCCTCCCGCAAAATTGCTGCCTAGGTCTACCTGGGATCCACCCCACAGAACTGGAACTTTCCTCCCCTAAAGATCCACTGCCTCAGGTTCAGCACACGCCCTGAAAATCAAGCAGCTCAAGTTTTGTGAGACCAACAGGGGGCACTCTGACCCCCAAATAAATATTAATTTTGTAAGTGGCACTGCTATGTGCTCTTTATATAGATTCAGTTTCTCCCTCCTTCCTCGCCTCCCTCCCTCTCCCCCATTGTTTGAAACACTCTTTTAGAATCTGGAAAATAACATTCAGTTCCCTGCCAATTGCAGACTTTTGTTTTCCACCGCTTGGCAAAACTCCATTTTCTTTCCTGTGTTTTTAAAAGAGCTAAAATTAACACAGCTCATAGGCTCTCACCTGCTATATTCACAAACCTAGGTGAATCTGGCTTTAATTCTGGTTATTTGCTTGTTTGTGCACTAGCATGATTGACATAATTGATAAACTTAAAGCTTCACATCTCCAAAGTGTCACAGAAACAGCAATAAACTCAGTTTCAAAACACCCCATGTGAGGAAAGCTAATAGGCATTATTACAGATGGAGAAACTGAAGCAGACAACTTAAGTAATGATAATACTGTGCATTTATATAGGGTTTTCATCCACAGATCTCATAGCACTTTGTAGAAACAGATAAATAACACTCACCCTGCCCTCATTTCACACAAAGGGAAACTAATGAACTAGCAGGGTAAGTGACTTGTCCAAGGTTACCCCATGGGTTGGTGGTAGAGTCAAGCCTAGAATCCTAATTTCTTGATTCCCTGTTCCTGCTTCATCCACTTAACCTTCCTGGCGCCCTCGTCCAACACCGCAGAGCATTCCAGTTGCAAAGCCTATTTCATGTGCCACACTGAAAGCAGGTTCTTCCAGATCACACAGCCTCTCATTAAAGATGTCGCCCTCACTCTGGGAATAAATTAGTTAGATTATGTTCCCATTATTTCCTGGTCCTCTGTCAGCAGGGTGCAAAGCATTGTGGGTCTTATTACAACACTGGTTATTGGTTTTTAGTTTTCGATCATGGTGACAGAATCAGAGATACTAAAAATGCAGAGAGGAATTGCTCGATTGGATTATAACAACTCTAAGAAAAGGTTAAATTTGAGATTTAAAATACAATCCCTTAAAGAAATTAATCCCAAAAGAGAAAGTGCCATAAATCCTATGAGCACATTTCCTCACAAGATTTCTAGCCCAGCTATGCTTGCTGTAGAGGGGGAAGATTGAAAGGGCCCAGCTACAGCATTCTGATTTAAAGGAAAACAAAAGTGATTTCCTCACCAGATGTCTTATCAGAACCATATCCTTTAGTCTTGGCAACGAACACTACAAAACAACAGTGTAGAGATCTGTTTTAGTCCTTAAAACATATGGCATGATGATGGGAGCCGCAGTGGGGAGTTCACATAAAATGGTATAATCATTATGGGGCAGAGGAATTTGGAAAGGTAAAAATGTTTTTGCTAAAGAATAAATAAAGTTGTCTAGACAGCCTCCCATCAGGAAACGTCAGGAGCCATACACAGTTCTTACTGATTCTTAACACTCAGAGAGGGAGCCAAATCCACCAGGAATGCCTCAGAGTCAAATTGATCTTTCTGTTCTTCCTTTTTAAGAGCTCTTTTGCCTCCTGTGAAGTCTATGAGTCAAGCAGTGAATCAGGGCAGCATGGCCATATAATATGACAAACTGTAAAAGGACTCAAATAAAACAAACTAATTCCTTAAATGAAGATATTACCAAATGTAGGAGTTTGCCTTATATGTTAAACCTACACAGAGCTTGAGACTGGGATGTTAGGAGGAATCTATGGCCTAATGGACTGAGCACAGTGCTGAGAGACAGGAGATCTGAAGTCTACACCCAATGTTGCCCCTTGCTTGCACAAGAAATTTCACTCTTGTCCCTCATTCTTCCTATCTGTCCTTTGCACTCAGCAGCCTTTATAAAGTGCTTCAAGATCTGTGGATGAACGAGTTGCTATTTTTATTTTAGCACAAGTGAACCCAGAATTGTATTTCACCACTGCTCCACTGTTCAGTAGTCCAGAGGAAATAAAGTGCAGACTGTACCTTGAGAGTCATGAAGCTGAGACTGCTAGGAAACGCCCATTGCAATGTTACTGGACTGCACCAGCATTTAATATCCATTTCACTTTCATGATGTTGGAAACATACCAACATGACAAATTACGTTTAAGAAAAAAAGCCCACTGAAGTATGACAACCTCTAAAACCTGTACTGGAGTTCGTGGCCAATAGCACATTGCACACAAATGGCCAAATACAGAGGCGATGCATATCGTAGTATAAGCTAAGTATCTGTAAGTGGGGATAAAGAGTCCAAGACAGTGTAACTTGCACAGTGAGTGGCCATAAAAAAGTGTAGGATAAAGTAGTGTGCAGGAGGGAAGGGAGTACTTTAACTTACACCTTCTTGGCAGGTGTTTTACCTGCTACGTCCTCTCTGCTGGCACCTCACCATGCAAGTTACACGAAATGTGACTCATGTACACGCCTTTGCTATGGGGTAAATTACACTGCCTGACTTCTGATTTTAGCCTCAAAATATTAGAAGTACAGGAGAGACAGGTTCTCAGCCTGTTTTTCTTAATGTAAGGAAATTAAGTTTACAATTTGTCCACAATACATTTAGAGGCCTGGATTGGTGATGGGACACTAATCCATTCAAGCACACATTGCTGTAACAATGCAAAATGGGGTGAGATTTTTAATCCTCACTTAGCTCACGCAAGCGTGGGCCATGTCCAATGTGATTTGGAAGCCCCAGTCTGGACTGTGAAGAGTGAGGATACATTTTGTACAATGGGGGGGGATGGGGGAATAGCTCAGTGGTTTGAGCATTGGCCTGCTAAACCCAGGGTTGAGAGTTCAATCCTTGAGGGGGCCATTTAGGGATTTGGGGCAAAAATTTGGGATTGGTCCTGCTTTGAGCAGGGGGTTGGACTAGATGACCTCCTAAGGTCCCTTCCAACCCTGATATTCTATGATTCTATGATTTATTAAGCCTCACAATTCTGTCAAATTGGTAAATTAATTCCCCCATTGTGCAGAAGGGTAAACTGAAATACAGAAAGGTTAAGTGACTTACTCAGATTGAAACAGGGTCTGATCCAAAGCCCATGTATGTCAGTGGAAGTCTTTCCAGTGACTTCACTGGGCTTTGGATCAGGTCTGTAGCTAGTCTTGTAGAGCCATGATTCCATTCATGAATTCTTCTTGTCAGTCCTCTGCTTTAGCAGAATGTGGTCATATGGGGTCATTTTTTTCTGATTGAAATCTTTAGGGGCACAGGGGCACATGGATTATGTTTTGCTACTAGGTAATTTAGGTATATTAATATATGTATTAGCTCAAATATTTTGTGTGTGCGCTTATTTACTCTATAGATCCATCTATGATGGTGTATATAACCTCTATATATTTTATCTAAATTTCACACACACACACACACACACACACACACACACACACACACACACACACACACACACACACACACACACACACACACACACACACACACACACACACACACACACACACACACACACATGCACAGTTTCACAGCATGGAACATACTTACAATGTTTTAATAAGGAAAGAAGCCTGCAAAATATAGGAATAGCTTTCCCTGACACCTGGCACACATTTCACCTACAATAACTAGAAAAGCAGTAGCATTTAATCATGACACAACTTTCTTGGAGAACTCATCAAAGAGATGAATCCTGAAGGCTAGAAATTTGTGAGTGAGGAAAATATCCTTTTTCAAATCTCATTTTCTTCTCCAAATCCCTCAACGTCTTTCGCAAATATTAGGTATGTCTTTCCAAAACTCTGGGGAATTTCCTAAATGTGTTCTTCTCCTTTCTCGTTCATGGTCTATTTTCTATCAATTCTGCGTAGGCACAACAGTCCACCTGCACATTGCAAGATCAGATCATTTATTTTGTAAATGGAACAAGTGCAGGGTTCTCTGCTGATTGTTCCAAAAAACATGGGCAAGAAAAATAGTCAATACTTAAATGAATTTATGATTTCTCATTTGTTTGTGCATCAGAGACTCAAAGCATAGATCCAGCATCCACTAGGCTGTGATATCACAGCTACCACTTGGCCTCATTGAAGGATGGAGCTTTTACATGAATATGCTTTCAGATATAGTCCACTACTATGTAATGTATACCTATGAGTCAGATATTTTCATCATGTATACTATGAGGAGTTGGGTGCTACAGTGTTTTATGTGTTACTAATATACTGCTATCTGGGCATGATGGGGCAAAAAAACTTCTGTTGAATAAATATGGCTAACTTTGTCAGACACAAGCAGTTGATGTCATCACTTGAGTTACTACCTGCGAAGTGCCTCTTGTGTGCTATTTATTCTGTTTATGCAAATGAAAATATTAGCATGTAAATCCTCATTCATCCCTAGGGTAATTGCACTGTGTGACTAGGAATTACACCGAAAATGAATATGGGCAGCAATTCAGTAAATAGAATGATGTGCCCCAAGCTTTGTAGTGCCTCTGAGCTAACATAGGATTTTCTCCCATATGGGAACCTACCCAAATGCACCTCCTACTTATAGATTAATTTAAATTTTATTTGGTCAAGAAACCGTTTCCCCCCTACAATAATCTAGAGGGGCCATGTAGCGGGGTGGCACCCCGCTCCTGCCCTGAGGGGCTGAAAACAGCCCAGGAGAGGGCTATTTCTGGAGCAAGCAGCCCCAGGCTGAGTGGGAAGGCAGGCTCAGCTGGCCCTTATAAGTGGGCAGTGAGCCAAGAGCAGGGACACTCTCTCTCTGCCTTTAGAGGGAGAAGGGCTTGGCTGCAGGGACCTGAGCAGGTACCTAGGGTGGAGCAGGGCTGGGGAAAGCTAGAGGAGCTGGGGAGCTCCGGCCTGAGAAAACCCCAGGCTGTGGCCTAGGGTTAGGCCCATCTAGGTACTGGCGTTGTGGGGGCAACCCACGGATAGGCTGAGGCAGCAGGTCTAAACCCCCTTTGTCTGTGATGAGTGGCTTATACTGCAGTCTGCCCCAGGGCGTGGGGGCTAGCTGGTGACTGGCAGTAGCCTACGACTGAGGCGCGGTGGGGATAGTGGGTTGGTGTTCCCCTGGGGAGGGGAGACCCAGATCTGGGGGTATTGCTAGGGGGCAACACCCCAGTTAAAGGGGCACCGGGTCCTGGGAGGGACTCGTGGGCCCGAGTGGTCAGGCGGATCACCGGCCTGCAGAGGGCGCTCCAGAGGCTGGATGAGCTAATTCCCGGAGAAACCAGCAGGAGGCGCTGCAGGGGTGAGTCCGCCCTGTCACAGGCCATCAACTGAATATCAGTTAAGACATTGACTTCTCTGTTGAGGTTGCTAGGAATAAGTGTCATTTGTCATCTGAACCTCTTGCCTACTGAGACAACCTATACATTGTGTGCAAGGTAAAGAACAGTCATCAAACAATGACTTTTGTTCACTACTGACTTGGCATAATCCAATTCAATGATGAATTTGTAGGCTGGATTCAAATCTTATGCAAAAGTATAATCTGAATAGCATAATTGTGAAGTCTAAGTTTATGATACACCAAAATCTAGAATAAACCGCAACACATTGATGCATATTAATTCGTTATGTCTTTAGTAGTGATGCATAGCAGTTTATTGTGGATTTGGTGGTTCATGAGCCGTCAGACCTCAACATTATGTTATTCGGATTAAACTGTTGCATAAATATGCAAAGACAAACAACATCTACAGAGATCAGTGTCAGAATACCCATAGTATTGGATCCCCTGCTTTTCAATGATGGGGAGTCTGATTTTCTAGCCTCTGTGGTTCATCACCTATCATACCCTTTATTATACTCCCTGGTTCCTTGGACCAAGCAAATATACCACAGGGCATTTAAGAAATGGGACATGATACTTTCAAAATCCTAAGCATCCTGGCCCATTCCAAAATAGGAGAGGAAGAATGGTTTATGATTAAGCTACTAACTGGTTCTTGGGAAATCTGGATCCAACTCTGCCACTGACTTCCTGGGTGACAGTTGGGGTGCCTTCGTTCCCCAAGGCTATAAAACAGGATAATAATATTTCCCTATGTCACATAGGTGTTGAGGATAAATCCATAAATACCTATGCAGTGTTCAGATGTTTCAGGGATGGAAACCAAATATGGGTTTGGTCCTTTGTGCTTTGAATGCAGACATGCTGTTAACAGTATTTCCATGCAGTCCAAAAGCTGTTACAGTTAGCATCCATGTAACATGACACTTCCCCCGAAATAATAATTTGGTGGCGTTTTCTTTTTTTAAGTTTTCAAGTAAGTGTCCAAACACATTTTAAAATGATTTTAAAGTGAGATGACTCTTCCTGGGTGTACTGATTTACAGAGCTTATTTTGTACCTTTAAAATGGAAACACAGATGATGTAAGCTCTCATCAGTATAAATCATCCTTTCCTCGTGGATAAGGGCTGTTTATCTTTGTGTCCAACTACTTGAAATTCTATTAAAATTATCTTAATTATATTCCACCTTTTGTTATAATTAAATGATTGCATTTCATATGCAGAGCACATTTTAGATTTCATTAGCATGGTCTTCAATTTTTCAAAATGACTTAAAATGATTTGTTTTATACTTCTAATTAAACGATTAAGCTGACAAAGGAAATGATCAAGGGATTTGTAACAGGCAAGAGAAAATTAAACTATCAAATGACTATCCTTCCTCTGGAAAAAAGAGCTTTATCAAAGAAGTGAATCCATAGTTGAAAAATAAGAGGAGAATTAGATTCGTTTCATTAAATAAAATGGCTAGAGTTTATTTTTACATATGCATTCCAGTTCCTCCGACTGACACCCCCATGCAAGTAGTCACTACTGTCGGATTTGCAAAAGCTGATTCTAGTCTTGATTTCTCTGGTCAATTCACTGGTGGAAGGTCTTTTCATGCTTAATTTCTCCAGATTGTGCTTTTTTTCATCACCATCTGCCAACACCAAAGACAGGGCATTTGCTGTTCTAAATAAGCATACTTAATACAGTTGGCCAAGAGCGCGCGCACACACACACAGGGCCGGTGCAAGGACGTTTCGCGCCCTAGGCGAAACGTCCTTGCACCAGCCCAGCGCCCCCCGCCCAGCTAACGCCACCCCCCACACCCCGCGGCAGCCAGATCCCCATACCCCCCGTGGTGCCCCCCCCCCGCCTGCGGCAGCTCAGCCCCCCGCCCGCAGGCCACGGCAGCCGCTGAGCCGAGCGTGGAGCCGGGAGGCAGGAGGCAGCTGTCCCCCAAATCCTGGTGCCCTAGGCGACTGCCTAGGGTCACCTAGTGAAAGTGCCGGCCCTGCACACATTATTTCAGAAATCATGGTATAAATATCAAACCATGAAATAAATTGAGATGAACTCAAGCAACAACATTTTGATCAGGTTTTGAACTGTGTAACATTCTGGGATGTTTGATTCCAGAGTTTTGCAGTAGCCCATTATACATACGGGCCATTTGCAAAATTCAGGTTCAGCATGGCATGCTGGTTTGTGCTCATCTGTGACATAAACTGATTTTACACTTCATTCACACCCCATGCAATCTACGCATTCATGTTCTTCTTGGGCATGTTCTTGAAGGACAGATATGCTTAGCCAGACAGACACAGGAAAGATTCTAGTTGCCATATTGGCCTGGCTACTTTTTAAATAAATGTGTCTTTATTATTATTATTTGCTAGGGATCAGGGTCTAAAATAACTATCTCAATGGATTGTGTGCAAAGAATGGAAATGCCCTGATTCCAATGAATCTACTCTCTAAACCTCCAAACTAATGAACTTTTTAGCAGTAGGTTTAAGTGTAGTAGCCGTGTTAGTCTGTGTCAGCAAAACGAAAATAAGAAAGAAAAACTTGTAGCACCTTAGAGACTAACAAATTTATTTCAGCATAAGCTTTCGTGGGTTAATACCCACTTATAAGGGACACATTCATTTAACTGGATCTTCAGAAGCTGTGACCAGGTATGAGTAACCTCTCTGGAGGAGAATGTTTCCTAGGGTAGCTGGCATGAACAATTCAAATCCCAAATCCAATATGCCAGTGGATTTCTAGCTGCAAAGTAAAGTTTATCAAGAACCTTTACAAATACTAAAAAAATAAGAACTAGACTTCTTGGTAGCTAACAAATTTTAGGTTGACAACAACTACAGCTAGACATTTTAGTATTTCACATCCATACAATGACAAGAATGACATGACATAAACACCAGGTAGGTCTCCTATGAGGATGTTTTGCCTACACTGAATGAACTGCTAAATAAGACTTTGATTCCTAATACTTTGGGTAGAGGAGAACACCTCTTACTTCCTGGGTGATGATGGCTTTATAAGATTTACAGGCTGTCTTCCCACAATGAAACCACTGGTCTTTGAAGGCTGGTCTAACTTGCGCGACCTGGTAACAGACCCAATCGAATCCCAGCTATGAACTTCTGGCAGTTTTCACTCCTGTTGTGCCACAGTCAATATAAAGGAATAGAATTTGGCCCAATACATATAAAATACATTGAAATAATAAAAATGTATGAATTGCTCTGATTCAATGGTTATGAGCATCGAATAAAAGACAGGCAGATGGACAGATCAACAAAGACCTTTATACCAGTTTTATCTAAGCTTCAAGTACTTTTAGACTGGATAGGGAATCTCAGCTTTAGAAGGACCTGAAAATGCTGATCCATTTCATGAGGAAATTATAGCACAGGGAATTGTCCACTTGAGATGAGGCCAAACCAAACCTCCGAGGCCAAAACACACACAGACATATATGTGGATCACAATTTTGCAGCCCAAAGCCACCCCCACGCTTCACCAATATCTGGAGTATGGCAACTATTTAAAACAGCCAAAGTTCAATCATTCACCATAACCATGCTAGTACCAACACCAATTCACAATTTACAGACACAAAGTCTTTAAAGTGAGGTTAGATATTTGTGCAAAAGATATGCTTTAATGTAGCTTCCAGGAAAAATTCTACAGCCGGTGTAGGAGCGAGATAGTTCTGGCTAGGTGAGTATAGTGGCCTTTGAGACTATCAATCATCCTCTTCATTCCTTCCCTTTATGAGCCCGGACAGAACAGGAAGTTATGCATTGCCCTCAGCATGCTCATAACACTTGCAGCTGTGCATGAAGACAATGACCAGAATCAAATCTCATGCTTCAGGACTTCAGCTGGTCACTTGCAGGAGTCCAGAAGAATTTTTACCCAAGTCACAATTTGCCAGATGTATTCTGGGTTTGCTTGTTTTTCCCCACAAAGGATTCTTTTTCTTAGGTATTTGTCTGGTGTATCTTTCTCACATGCTCAGAGTCCAAGTGATTTTCAGATCTGGAGTCAGGAAAGAATTTTCCCCAGGTGAGATTGGCAGAGAATGTGGAGTGATTTCCCCTTCCTATGCAGCATAGAGCACTGTAGCCCTGTGGGCCATCTTACCTGTATTATATTCATTGCTTTGTTATTCTGCTTTATTATATTTAGTAGTAATGCAAGGAACCTACAAGCTTTTATCCTGTAAGATTTTGCTTTAGCAGATAGTGTGAGGCTTGAGGCCTAAAACCAATGGTATAGATAAACTTAAGTAACTCATAAGTTATAGAGAACTGAAAGTAGCATGGTCAAGGGGGAATTTTGTCCAGAATACTGACATCAGCCACCCACAGAACATAGCTGACACCAGCAACCAGAAGGTTCCGGACAGAACGTCCGACCGCAAAAGTGCCATAACAGCAAATTGATGTGTATGCTAATAGGGTAACATCATACATATACTAACGTATAGAAAATGGACACGTAAGGGGAGTAAATACAAATAAGGACCTCTATTGAGTATGCATTGGACATGGCAGCATCAGCGTAACCTACTATAAAAGTAACATCCCAGGGGCAGCAGATGGCT
Organism: Chelydra serpentina; assembly: GCA_037349315.1. NCBI lineage: Eukaryota > Metazoa > Chordata > Testudines > Chelydridae > Chelydra > Chelydra serpentina. The sequence goes on from JBAIAC010000048.1 coordinate 29,774,456, forward strand.
GGAGAGATGTAGACCTTGGGAGGGGCCCGAATGATGGCCACCGGGGAAGATGAGGATGATGACGGTGATGAGAAAGATAATGGTTAAGTATGTAAGATAATGGTTAAGTAGGTTAAGAAAGATAAGGGTGTCAGTATGGACAAATGTACTTTCTGTATTATCTCTATCTGCCTTTTTGAGTTTAAGTGTGTGTATAACTTTGCTAAATTATTAATAAATTATATAATTATATATAAACAAAATTATATATATATATATATATATAAGAGTTCCTATGGTGTGAGTGTTGCACCTGTGCACATCGGGGTTCCCAAATTATATGATAATTTTACAATAATCTTACTGGGCCTGATCTTGGGACAAGAACCTGTTAATCCTCAGGTTACAATTATATATATACCCAACTTTGGGCTACAGCACATGCCACATGTTGATCAATTCTCTGCCATTGCAGAGGCTTCGAGCATTGGTGGCATTTCAGTCTTTTCTGTTCTTTGTCTGTGGCATAAAACAGTTGAGTCTTTTGAGGACTAAAATGTTTTATTCTAACCCAGCTCAACACAGAGTAAGTGCGTGAAATTGAATGCCCTATGATATACAGTAGGTCAGACTAGTCTGGTCTCTTCTGGCCTTAAACTCTATTTCACTTTTTTTGAGTTTAAGTTGATTTATTTTCAGCATAGTTGGTCTACTTTAGCTATTGAATAGTTACTGAAAAATCAAAGTGTGTCCTTCAACCATAAATGTAAGGGACACCAATTTTTTTTCGAAGTAGCATTTCATTCACAATAAATTCGCTTACCTTTCATTCTTAGCATAATATGCACAGACTTTTAAAACCTGAGGGGTTAATAGCCGACAAGCTACAGCACTGTAAGAAAAAACCCACCATGATTGCACCACCGGTCATATAAAACAGCCACACAAATTTACTTCTCTTCTTGACAATTCAAATGAAATTTGTGTTGGATTTTGAGTGGGTTGCAGTGTGGACTGGCCAGAATCCCAACTTACATCTTCTGGAAGAAGTGAGGTGGAACACAGGAAATACTACACATACCACTAATCAACCATCTTGACTATAAGTCAATGCTGCTCCATGGAAATACGGCAGGATTACCATGCCATGTGTAATATTAAGTAAGGAGGATCCATAAAGACAGACGTGTAGACACATTTTGGAAATTAGTTGACATTAGCACAGTAGGTAAAAAGCTGAAATACTGTAAACAGTTATAATAATAATTTACATTGCAGTAACACCTAGATAACTGCATCATGGATCAGGGCCCCAATGTGCTAGGCACTATATGTATGAAAAGCAGTGATCACAGCACATGGGTTGCCTAACCATTGTTGAGCTTTTTTGAGGCATCACAGCAGAGGTCTCTCTTATAACTATTTAAATTGTTGGAAAGACATCATTTAACTTGACATTACTGCACCCAAACATCTGTTCAGAGGCATTAATTAACATATACAAGATTAGGTTTAAGTGTAGTAGCCGTGTTAGTCTGTGTCAGCAAAATGAAAATAAGAAAGAAAAACTTGTAGCACCTTAGAGACTAACAAATTTATTTCAGCATAAGCTTTCGTGGGTTAATACCCACTTCATCGGATGCATGGAATGAAATATACTTCAGACAGACATTTATACATTAGTTGAGAGGAAACATGACAGCAGGGGAAGAAAAAGCTTTTGAAGTGATAAACAAGATGGTCACACAGGTCATGTTTGTCCACATTGGAATCTAGAGGACAGCAACAAAAATGATAAAAGGTTTTAAAAAATCTGACCTTTAAGGAAAGGTTAAAAAAAAAGGGTATATTTAGTCTTGAGAAGAGGGAGGGCATAATAAGTCTTCAAATATGTTAAGGAGTGTAATAAAGAGGACAGGAATCAATTTGTTTCCATGTCCTCTGAAGGTAAGACAAGAAGTAATGGGTTTAATCTGCAGAAAGGGAGATTTAGGTTAGATAGATTTAGGAAAAACTTGCTAACTAGAAGGGTAGTTAAGCTCTTGAATAGGCTTCCAAAGGAGATATACCCATCTTTGGAGGTTTATAAGAACAGGTTGGACAAACTTCCATATGTCAAAGTGTATTTGGACATGCATCAGTTGTCTTAAAATGTCTGCGCTGTTGGGACAAAGAATCCACGGCTATTGTTTTTCACTGAGAACTTGACTTTTTGCAGCTCTCATATTTGGTTCCAGAATTTGAACACAGATTGTCTCATAAAAAACACTATTAATTTATAAGCAGTTCTTTAATTGGTGAAAATTTACTCCTTATGCTCTCTAAGAATAGTTTTAATCTATTTTAATCATTGTTCCAGTTAATATACATTGCACTAGTACCCTTGCCGACTGCTGATTGCAGTGCTCCTGCAAACACTTTGCTCTGGGCTTGATTCAACCCCCACTGAAGTCAATGGAAGTCAACACTCCTAGAATATTTCATTCTTAGCAGGAGAGTTTTACTTCTTAGTCCATCCAATGATTTGCAGGTGTGGTTTACACACAGGTGTGACCATCTTGTTTATCACTTCAAAAGCTTTTTCTTCCCCTGCTGTCATGTTTCCTCTCAACTAATGTATAAATGTCTGTCTGAAGTATATTTCATTCCATGCATCCGATGAAGTGGGTATTAACCCACGAAAGCTTATGCTGAAATAAATTTGTTAGTCTCTAAGGTGCTACAAGTTTTTCTTTCTTATTTTCATATACAAGATTATTTCACAGACTGTTAATATTTTGATACTTGGTTCATAACACTGAGTATAGAGATTGGCCCAGATCACTAACCTCACAATAGCATTCAGAAATAACACCAAAATGTTAACCAAGATGTTGCATTTATTGATTTTAAAGAAGAAATGCATTAATGGCACATTACCATGAACAGAAAGAGATTACATCCCCTCATGCTGTTTGCTCTGGTATGCAAAGCTGGTGGCACCCATTATCCAAATGACTATGGGAACATATATAAAAAAATCATTAACATCCAAATTCTAGAAAATCAGAATTTCAGTTTCAGAGATGTTTCAGAATTTTGGATAAGCAGGATTCAGAGAAGTTACTTGTATCTAGGCAGAGCTATAGAAGGCCTGATTCAGCTCCCATGGTAATGAATGAAACTATGAACAAAATAACTATTGTTTTAGTGTGTGTGTATATATAAAGTCAGATGTACAGCTGCTGCCTATTTTTTTCTTAATAACCATTTAATTCCATTAAACCACACCTGCAAATCATTGGATGGACTAAGAAGTAAAACTCTCCTGCTAAGAATGAAATATTCTAGGAGTGTTGACTTCCATTGACTTCAGTGGGGGTTGAATCAAGCCCAGAGCAAAGTGTTTGCAGGAGCACTGCAATCAGCAGTCGGCAAGGGTACTAGTGCAATGTATATTAACTGGAACAATGATTAAAATAGATTAAAACTATTCTTAGAGAGCATAAGGAGTAAATTTTCACCAATTAAAGAACTGCTTATAAATTAATAGTGTTTTTTATGAGACAATCTGTGTTCAAATTCTGGAACCAAATATGAGAGCTGCAAAAAGTCAAGTTCTCAGTGAAAAACAATAGCCGTGGATTCTTTGTCCCAACAGCGCAGACATTTTAAGACAACTGATGCATGTCCAAATACACTTTGACATATGGAAGTTTGTCCAACCTGTTATAAACCTCCAAAGCTGGGTATATCTCCTTTGGAAGCCTATTCAAGAGCTTAACTACCCTTCTAGTTAGCAAGTTTTTCCTAAATCTATCTAACCTAAATCTCCCTTTCTGCAGATTAAACCCATTACTTCTTGTCTTACCTTCAGAGGACATGGAAACAAATTGATTCCTGTCCTCTTTATTACACTCCTTAACATATTTGAAGACTTATTATGCCCTCCCTCTTCTCAAGACTAAATATACCCTTTTTTTTTAACCTTTCCTTAAAGGTCAGATTTTTTAAAACCTTTTATCATTTTTGTTGCTGTCCTCTAGATTCCAATGTGGACAAATAGGAAAGAGTTCAGAGGAGAGCAAGAAAAATGATAAAAGGTTTAGAAAACCTGTCCTTTGAGGAAAAGTTAAAACCAGACTTTTTGACAAAAAAAGACAGAGGGAAGGGCCCTGATCTTCTTGTGTTTTCCCCCATCCATCTAAGTTTATATAAGGTGTAGTCCCTACAACCACCCAGATCCCTCACTACTCAGATTCCTCTATTAACTTAATAATCTAATGTAAGAGTCCTAGACAGTGCAGGACAATGATGAGGAGTGGTGGTCTATGCAGACAATCATCTCAAAGAACCAGTTACTCTGGTATGCTACTGTTGTTTCTTCTTTGAGCATTACCTGCATAACCATTTAGGGGAGAGATCTAACAGACACTTTCTAAATCCAAAGGAGGTGGTTTGAGCATCTGATTTGGAAACTAAATCCAGAGAGTAATGCTGGACAGAACACTAGGTAGCAGCCGTGCATATATATCTGTTAGAAACACGTAGTAGAAGCTGCCTTAAACCTGATGGAATATAGCCTATTAGTCCTGGATTCCCGTCACATTCATATCAGAATTATGAATTGTCTAATCCAGTTGCAAGTACCTAGATGGAAGTTGACTGGGTCCTAGTATTAGTCCTATGCACCAGCACATATAACCTAGGCATTTTATGGAACAGCCTAGCTCTGTTCAGATAGCAGATAAAAGCCATTCTAATATCGATGCCAGGCAGTCTTACCTCCCCCTCTGGTCAATGAGGCTTGAAGGAAAATACAGGTAGGTGATTATATTGTTTATGTTACAGGAGCACCTAGATGTCCCAATTAAGATTGGTTCCATAGTGCTACACACCTTACATACCTATAGTAACGGAATGTAAGTCCTTTGGGCAGAGACTATCTAAATAGATAAGCAGCAAGTAAGGAGGGAGAATGGATGTATAATTATCCTCATTTTACAGAAGGGCAACTGATGCAGACAGATCAGATAAAATTATTTGCTGAAATCTACAGGCAGGTGTGGCAGGTTTGTATAATTTTTGGTGGTGCCCAGACCCCCCCCCCCCCAACACACACACACACACCCCTTATTTGTAAAAATAATGTAAAAATGTGAGGGCTCTGGGGTGGGGCTGGGGATGAGGGGTTTGGGGTGTTGGCAGGGCTCAGGCAGAGGGTTGAGGTGCAGGGGTGAGGGCTGCAAGGTGGGGCCAGGGGTGAGGGGTTCATGGTGGTGGATGGGGCTCAGGGCTGGGGCAGAGGGTTGGGGTGCAGGAGGGGGTTAGGGTTCTGCCTGGGGGGTGTGGATTCTGGGGTGGGGCAGGGCCAGGGATGAGGAGTTTGGGGCGCAGGCAGGCTTCCCCTGGCTAGGGCCAGAGAGGACTTCCCCCAGCAGCACACTCACCTAGCACCACTGTCACCGCACATGCTCCTAGTGCCCCTCTCAGGTCCAGAAAGCCCCTTTGCCTCCCCTGTGGTGGTGGTGGTGGGGGCCTGCCATCACGTGTGCACCTCCTCCCCTGCTGCTGCCCTTCACTGTAGTCTCACTGGGGGTGGGGGATGGGGATGTGAGTGGGGGGCCCCCCTGTGCTGGTGGAGGGTCCTGTTGGAAAAGGGAAGGGTCCATCTGAGGCAGAAGGGCAGGCGCAGAGTCAGCCTGCCCTGGCATTAGTGGTGGGGGGCACTAGAACCTTGCGGCAGCAGTTGATGCCAGGAGCTGGCAGAGCGGAGCGTAGAGCTGCAAGGGGCAGCCGCCTGCTGCCCAGGGCACAGGCAGGGATGGTTGGGGGAAGGTGTGCAGGGGCAGCAGGCAGGGCCAGGGGAGAGACCCGGCCCCAAACATTGGTAGAGCCGGGCTCCCATGCCTTGAATATTGCTGGAGCACTGGCACCATGGGCCCATATAACTCGCCCCCACTGGCTACAGGGACAAGGGACCAAAGGTTGATGAACTGGTTGGTAGGGAAATCAGAGATAACCTTTGATAAAATATATGGGACTAAGAACTGTCTTATTGTTATGGAATTAGATACAGGAAACAGTCCAATAAGTGGTGCTTAGGTCCGAGAGCTTCTTTGAGCTGATGTGATTTTCACCAAAGATTGCATTCGTAGTGGTAAACGGTGCAGGGAGCCTCCCACTCCCCCACCTTCACTCCCATAAAACAAGTAGATTTATGTATGGAACCCTCTCCCTTCTTGGATTGGTATAGTCTTGTTTGTTTTTCAACATGCCAAGGCTCATCTTTTTATAAGGGCTTTAGCACGAGTAATACTGGTGGATTATAGACATCATTCAAGGGCAAATAAATAAAGTGAGCACTTAAGAAATGTTGCTTTAGTCAGGAGTACCGGTGACAGTGAACAAGACGAAAGAACCCAGATTGACTCTCAAGAGGCCAGGTTTAGTTTGCAGGGCTAGCACTTGAGTTGGGGTGGATTAGGGGGCAGAGGGGAAGAGACACCATTTTAACCTATAAACTGAGTAAATTGTATATAGTTTCATTGAGACAGACAAACCTAGAACCCTGGAAGCCTTTTTGCACAGGATACAGGTGCTCTTTAAATGTGCAGCCGTCACTAACATTAGCAATTGAAGCATACTCGGCCTTGTATTTTTGTAACTCAGAATAGATTTTCTCAATGGGAATGTTTTCAGGCCTTTATTCTGCAAAACAAGCTAATGCCCTTCTGAATACTTGGGGAGCGGAAAAGGAGAAAAATTAACTTGGCTGAACTATTTCACTAAGAAACATGAAGTACTGCACTTTTTAAAAAAAATAATGAAATGTGTGTTTCTTTTTAATGCATTTATTGAACAAAACCCCCATTTTAAAGTTATTTTATGGTTAAACTAGTGGCACTGAAGCTACTGTGGTGGTTTAAGAAAGTATTACATTCACATGCTTAAAATGTGCATAATTGGAAATGCATTCAATCGATCATTATGATTAGTTGTGTAAGTCATGCAACTGTTGATTACCTGGGGAAATAGGAAAAATATATGGACTAGGGAGTAGTTTTGTCTTTTTGATTACATATTATGCATTTCATACCTTTTCATAAAAGGATATTTTTGCTTCCACTTATGTTTAAATGCAAGTGACAAAAAATGACAAGAACAAGGAAGTTTATTATAATTTTAACACTGTCTTTTCCAGGGCCGGCTCCAGGCACCAGCTTGCCAAGCTGGTGCTTGGGGCGGCAGGTGAGAAGGGGGCGGCATTCCGAGTCACGCGGCGGCAATTCGGCGGCAGGTCCGCTCTTCCCGCCGCCGAATTGCCGCCGCGGGACTCGGACTGCCGCCCCAGTCTTGCCTGCCGCGGCGGCAAAGGGGCAGCAGGTCTGCCGCTATCCCCTTGCCGCTCCAGCATGGGACTGCCTGCGTCGGGGGCAAGGCCCCGCCCCCGACGCAGGCAGGCGGGGCCCCGCCCCCGACGCAGGCAGGCGGGGCCCCGCTACGTCTGCCTGCGTCGGGGGCGGGGCGCCGCCACCCCTGCTTGGGGCGGCAGAATTGTAAGAGCCGCCCCTGGTCTTTTCAGGCAGGCATCGTTTGGTTTTCCTACGAGTTAATGCAAATCACCTCCACTCTTTAATGACACACTTCATCAGTGCACAAAAGTATATGGCACCATCTATTGAAAGAAAGCAGCACAGCATGTTATTGTGAGCATATTACTGCTGCACTTATAAAAATGTATGGCACTAAAAGCATTGAATTATGAGTGGAGCACAGGCTGCCTAAAATTCTGATCTAAAAAACACGAAACAGCAGGAGAAAAGCCATAGTTATTTGTGAATCAATCATAGCGAGGCAACACAGGAAATCTTATGAGGGCGGGAAGTCCGTGCCCCTGATTTCCAAGCTGATTTCTCAGCTCAAAAGGCTGTTTTAGCATCTGACCATTAGGATATTTCCCAAAGCAAAATACACTTTGTCCAACAAAATCGTGACCTTAAAATGTCTGTTACTGCCTTGAAATGAGCCCAGACACAGATTCCAGCTGATGCATCTTTACCAAATGGCTCATTAGGCCATTCCTTTTTGCTATTCAGAAAGGGTGGCTGGCAGCATATGATCAAATCATACACCAATACATTTAATACATGCTACATTATCATCTCATTTATTATTTATCCTCCATTCTAAATCATGCAAAATGTAAACATAAAATCCTCCTACTACACTCTTCTGGAGAAACTGGGACCAAAAGGCTTAGCAGATCTCTCAAGGCTGCAAATGCCTCTGGCATGGTCAGTACCAAGATGGTCTCAGGATTGTGTGATGCTACAGATGAAGGCGCTCCCTCAGGCACCGGACTCAACAGCACATGTTTTGGTGTCGGAGTCAATGGTGCTGACTTCTGCAATGCCAGAGAAGAGGAAGGCTTAAGTTTTGGCTGCACACTACTCTTATTCCCATGCCTAGATGACTTCGGTGGTAGCAAGCTTCCCTGGTCAGCAATCTATGCAGAAGTCTGAGGCCGCTTAGGCACTGAGGAAAGTGACCACTGTTGGGACTACTGTTCCCTCTACAGATCCTTAACCCCGCGCACATGGCGAAACACTGCGCGAACAAAAATTTGCACAGAAGCACAATTTGCACAGCAGAAATTTTTTGCGCACACGGCCTGTCAAAAATTAGAGGGAACATTGGGGGACTCTGGTTAGGAGAGTGCCTCCTATGTTGCCAATGCCAAGGCATTTGGTACAGAGTCTAACCATGTTGTCCTATAGTCCTTCAAGAGTCTGTCTGACTGAACTCTGACGGAGGTCTTAAAACCGCTTCCATGAGCAAAATCTTTAGCCTGCCTTTTCTGACTTTCCTTGTCCAAGGCTTATAAAGTCTCTGCAGCTCTGGCAATGATCCAGAATCTGACTTCGCCTAGAGACTTCAAGGAGCTTGAGTGAGGCTATGGACATTAGGGGGAGGAGATTTACAAAGGCTCCGAGAGCAGTTAGGCACCTAGTTGCCATTAAAGTCTATGGGAGTCAGGCACCTAACTGCATTAGTTGCCTCTAAAAATTCCATCCTCATCTATTCCTTTGTTAGCCCTCTCAATTTACCATACCAAAATGAATTCATTTGCACTTGTCCACTAAGTCACAGGGCTAACGTTAGCCACACGCTGTTCACAAGCTACAAATCATTTACATGTTCCCTGAACAATCCATTTATTCTGCCTATGTAATTATTCTTAATCTTATTCATAAAAGAGAAGAGTGCTGTTAGACATCCGTAACATTGGATCCAAACTATAGTTGCAAGTCAGACACAAATTACACCATTCTTCTCCCATTAATATCACCTACATCTAGGGCTTGTTACTTACTGCCTAACAACTGACTCCCCCGCTCCCCCCCAAGATCTTGATGTCCTGGCCCTATCTTCCAGAATCAAAAAGAAACATCCCAAACTCGGGGGGGGGGGGGGGGGGAAGGGGGAGGGGAGGAGAAGGGAAGTAGATCAGTAATTCCACATTGGGCAGAGATCAAAATAAACTTCTCTCTTCCCCTCAGCCCACAAGGTATCCCAGCTGACTCCTAACTGCCCAATTTTGCCTCCTATCGTATTAATCTGTTTATATGTTGGGGCGGGGGGGAGTGGAAAGTGTTAAGAATGAGGAGTCTTCAATATATTTTAATAAACCATGTACACGACTCATCATTTTAAATAATTTAAGAAAGTTTTATTTTTCATTTCCTTCAAGTTATTGTTCATACACTGGTGTTATATAATTTTCCTTTACCAATTTGGTAAACGAAAGCATAATGGACAGTGTGTATTGTTTAGCTTTAAAATAATCCAATTTAGCAATTATGTTCCCTTTAAAAATAAACTAGCAGGTAAAAAAGTAGATCCTCAGGCTCATACAGGCTTGCTGTTAGAGAGCCTCAAACGTACATATGAACACTATGAAACTTAAGCCATTAGTGTATGAAAACTCAAGACATGAGAAAATCATTTTCTTAGAAAACATTGGACTGAAGTTAGTTATTAAAAAGCTACAGGATCCAAGTTTACTTTCAAAAATTAACTTTTAATAGCATTCTTTCCACATGAGTGCACAATTCCTTTTAAAATTCCCATTATGAAGTCCCTTTCAGAATTTTAAACACAAGTAGTGATATAACTTAATATTCCCCTCAGTTTACTAACATTTTAAGACAACTGATGCATGTCCAAATACACTTTGACATGGAAGTTTTATTTACCATGCTTAATAAACTGAATGCAAACAGATTATATTTGCCACACAATTACAAGAGCAAGTTACAATTTCTACATTACAAAAATAGTTATCACCTATTAGCATCTCTATACATATCTTTAGCAATATGCATTTTCTGTACAATGAACACTAATAGTGGTTAAATTGGTGGAAAATGACTCATTAAAACAAAATTGAAGGACTAGGTAATTAAATGGCTTAATTAAAATATAAGGTAAAAATTTTAGTGTCCAATAGACAACTACACCATAACTGTAGGGCTTGTTCCCCATCACCAACCATAACAAATGGCAGTATTGTTACTGGTGCATTACCAATACCTAAAGCTGTGAGTCAGCATTTTAATCCAGTCCAGGGAATACTTTCTGGTATTCACAGATCCCACACACTGGGGCTTCTCTGCTCTCCACATGTCTTACCAATTAAGAACTGTTCCTGACAGACAATGATGGGTTCTTTATCATCTTAAATACATCCATGTCCCAAGCAGGCCCATACAAGAATAGAATTCCATGGCCAGCAGAAAAAAACTACAATTTCTTACCCTGTCAGCATAACCAATTAAATAAATTAGGGTTTAAGGGTTTCCCAAATGAAACAGTGTATGATGCTTTTGTAATACATCTAATTGTTACCATTCCAGTGAGCAAGACAGTTCAAGACTGACCTAAAAATCATTCTAAATAATGAATACTATTACCTCTTAACACACTAAATTCATGTTTTTAACAAGCTGAATAAAAAAAGTCTACTAGTTATTTATTATCCCAACACATTTCTGATTAATAAAGTTTAAAGGCGGCAGGTTTCCCCTTCTAGAAAAGGAATATCTCTTAAAGTGTTGCCAGATATGTGGTATTTTGGATTATTTTTTACTTAAGTTATGACAAGTGTCAACCAAGGGCCTGATCCTGAAAACCTTACTCATGTAATTAACTCTTGCACATTAACTAGTCCCATTGAAGTTAACAGGAATATACATATAATAAATGGCTTGTGGGGTCAGGTGCCAGGTTGTTGGCAGACAAGATTTACAAAATGTTTTTTGATTATAGACTTGTTACACACATTTAAGAGTAAGAGAACTTAATGTTATATTTTTCATCTTTTAACAATGGCAACTAACAAATATTTTGCCTGTAACACTCAACACACCACCTCCAAACACCTCAATTGTTTCACCCTTTCCAAGGACATATTTCAGTTAATCAGCTGGTAGCATTAAGTCCATGATGAAAATGGAAACATCACTGGTAGTCTGCTCTAGTCACTGTACGTTAAAAAACAAAACCAATGTTTTGAATTATAGTACTATTTAGCAGATTACTCACTTGGAGAATTTCAAGGACAGTTTGTATCAAAGTCAAATCAGTGTGTGTGTTAAAATAAAGTTGCCAAATGTAACAGCAATGTTAATATTAAGGTCATGCACACATCAGAAGTGCATTACAACGGTCAAGCTATACTGCATAGCAAATTACTACAAGAACACTGACCTCCACATTACAATTTTTAAAATAATTATGCAATCTTCTATCAGAGAGTCTCCAGATGAGGAAAACAAGTTGCAAAAGTGGTAGAACATCTAGAAGGCATTTTTCTTCCACAATTCATGAGTAACAATGTATCATGGGCTCTGTCTTTCAGAACAAAAGTTGCCTTTTGAACTCCTCTACTGTGTATTCAGTTGTAGATCTCCAGTGTTTGTAGGATACTTTTTTAAAAAAAAACCACACATTTTGATAGCATATTTTAAATTAAAACGGGGTTTAATTTTTCTAGTTAGAAACAGATCAAAGTGCCTAGTAGCTTATTGACCTAACATACCATGCAGTTTACCACAGCATAAATTAAGTTTTTAGTTTTCTAAACAATGCATATAATTTGACAGTTATGTTTTAAAAGCACATTTTCTGTTTAATGTCATAACAGCACATAAATTATTATTTGTATTACCATCGTGCCCGGGATCCTGGTATTTGACCACGACTGCTCTGTGCTAGGTGCTGTACAATCACAGAATAAAGAGGCAATCACTGCCCCAGGGATCTTGCATCACCCCAGTCATATTTCAACAGACTTTCCATTTTAGAGTGCAACACATCTGCTACAGAATAAAAACTGTGAAAATTCAAATGACAAACTATACCGGAAATATTTTTTGCATTACAACAGTGCAACTTTAAAAAGAAAATGTCTTACATTATAGCACTAGGTTATAAATAAATTACAAGAAAATTACACTAATGTTTTGGGAGAGTGGAGAGTCCAAGTTGCAGTTAGTATATTCATCTTCATCGGCTCAAGAGAATTAGGACTAATTTCTAGGTTTCCTCAAGTGTAACCAAACAGCTGGGATTAAAATAGAGTGGTTTTTCAGTGTGATCTGAATTTCTCTTGAAAAAGTAACATGTATTTATTAACATAAATGAGCCCTAAGGATAAGAGATCAATCTAGTTAAGAGTAAGTGTATGGGTCATTTTAGCCAAATACATCTGGTATCAGCTGTTACAGTATACATTTATATTAGCCTCTCCCCTCCACCCCACATTGCAGTTTCAGTGTCAATTCCAAGCTAACACATTCCAATGGATGCAAAATAAGCACCTTAATTTAAGTTACATATCTCTTCAGAGACTTTGTGGCCAAATAAATCAGCATTTTACGAACCAAATTATACAAGGATATGCTTCACTGTGGAACTAATTAGTAGCTTTTGGGGCTTCTATGAAAAGAGAAAGTTTTCCAACCTATGTTTCTTGTGCTAGTTCAGGCCCTGATTCTGCATAAGAACTCACTCATTAGCCCCTAACATACGCTCAGGTATATCCCTTTTCAGAATCAAGCCCTTAGAGGTTAAATATTAAGAACTCTACATTCTTGTCATCTTGAACCAAAAGTTTCTTAGCTGGACTAGCCTCAGGAAAGTAAGTAGCTTTTACACAGATGTATTACTACTGACAGCACTGTTCACAGAAAGACACATTTTATTCATGGATCCTTTTCTCAAAATAGCCAATACTAAGAAGCTTATTTAGAAGTAAAATTACATTACAGTCTATTTCTGAACCCACAGTTATGCTCACGGAATGTTTTGTACTGTATCATTGGCAGGTTCTGGCCTTAAATCTGGCATAGCCAGATCCAGAAAGAAATACACCATGATTTAGGGAGATCCTGCAGTGGCAAAGTGCTCTAGAGGTGGCAATTCTTACCACACTCTATTCTCTGCTGCTTGTACAGGGGTCTGGTCAGAGTCTCTCTCTATCCCAGTCATTGGATGAGAAATCAGCCCTTTTAAACTGTCGGCAGTTAGCTGCTCCACACAAATTCCGGGACAAGCTCCCCACACAGCCAACCTAGTATCACCAATCACCAACCCACACCCCAGGCATGCTTTGCTATTGCCAGCCATAGTCAAAGACTGGGCATTTGCAACTAAATGTTTATGTATATAAGAGCACTAGGTTATATTAAGTGCAATATAACTTTTTTGATTCTGACTATTCACCATTTTTCAAGTTCACAACCCACTACCAAAAATATTTTTAAGAAGGCAAAAAGTAACTTAATTTTGTAATGCCAGCATTGTGTCTTCTGGTTCAGTCAGTGTGAACTGACCAGCACTATTTACAGAATTGTGATGATTTAGAGTGCAATAACGCAAAGAGATATAGGCAGGCACAACTTTGCACCCATGCAGAACCCTCACTTATAGCAGAGTAACTTTTTTTTTTTAAATTGTGAAGTTTAGCTCCATATAACAAAACACGTGGAGAAAACAAAAAAAAAAAATTACATTTTTAAACTTTCAGACTATTTCTTAACTGAAAAGTTACCTTTAGAATATAACACTACTGCCAATGAACTGGATTCTTATTTCTAATATCCTATGTTAGAAAGATATAGAAGCATTAAAGCTGCAGTACCTATTTAAAAATACTGTTCATTTCAATTTAACAATCTAACTACTCAATATTACAGTATACATTAACCTGTAATTATCCAATTTAGAACTAACTAAATCAGGATTCTTTTAACTAAACTGAAGACATTATTTGGACTCAAGTAAAAGAACAGAAGTGTTTTAAAGAAATTAAAGGTAGTCTCCACAAATCAAAGAAATGTTAAGATTAAATCTAAATTAAATTATGCTCCTCACAAGGTGAAATGCACAAGCACACAGTTCCGCGGCCAATTATACCTGGCATTGAGTGACACTGAAAACATTTACTCAAGATTATTATTTTTTTTTAATCAGAAAGTAGCCATATTTGAGTTCTTGTAGTTTAGTGCTTACATAGGCACTTGCACTTTACAAAAAAAAGTCACTCTCCAATCTCATAATGTGAAGTGTGAGGGCTCAAGAGGATTTGGGCAACTACTGCTTATTCAGTCCATACAGATGTTAACACTGACAAGTAGTTTAGGTACACATTCTTTATATTTCAAAGCGATTATGATGAGTTATATTTTCAGTTTACACTTAGCTCCCAAAAGCCATATCTAGACTTACTATGTACATGTTTTAAGTGATTCTGTGTAAACTTGAAAAAGTGATACACTTGTACTCCAAACTACCACCAAAAAAAAAAAAAAGGGAATAACTTTGTGCATTTTATATTTTTCATTATCCAATACAGTTGAGTTAAAGAAAAATGCTGAATTTTGCAAAGCAGTCATGAATTTATGTTATATGCATGATTCAGTTTTAAAAATATGAATGTAATGAACATTTTCCTTAACTTCCCGTCCTGGGGTACGGGCAGGGAGGTAGAAACAAAAACAAAAGAACAGTAGCCAACTTAACACCAGATCCAAAATTCCACATTCAAGGAAAACAAAAACTTTCATTCAAGTCAGTAAGAGTTTTGTTTGTGCTTAAGGAGTGGGAAAAAAAAAATCAAGCAGTTAACCTGTAACAGAAGCATATCTAAAACAGAATTCCAATACAAAGAAAGTTGTATTGCTGTAAGGTTACTAATGCATCCTCAAGTTACCACATATATAGACATATCTAGACACTCTAAAGGAAACTGGTGACTTAAATAGAAGCCTTTATGTGTACTACTTTGTGTTATAATTTCAGTTCTCAGTATGTAACTTTTAGCTTATATATTTATTCATCTCTCACAAATGTTCCTTAGTGACATTGTTTCATCTATACAGCTAAATACATGCACCCACATTGTGCTGTAGGTGATAATGCAAGTTCTCTGTCTGAAAATTTAAGATGCATTTTTTCTAATGAAACAATTTGACAGAAATGTCTATATATATCATAAAAGTAAACAGAAGGGGAAAATACACTGTTCAACAATTGTGGCTATATACATTTTGCACTTTTTCTCCTCCCGCAGATCGTATTATAAGCGAACAGACCTTCAGGGTTGCTAAACTTTACACACACACCCTTTTAAATAGTAGCAAATCTGATCAACAGTTCTACTAAAATGAAGTCTGGCAGCAACAACAGCCATCTTTTTCATTCTGCATCATCCACTCTGCCACTTTTATTGTGGAGGCTGAAGTACGTTTAGATATTCTGACTGGCCCATTTGATAAGTCGTGTTTCCACCACAGTCTACATACTGGTATCTCTCCTGGGATATTTGTTCAGAGTGGCCAAAGTAAGAGGTCGTCACTGTCACTCTTAAATACAGACAAAAAGAGAAGAGACGTTTGGTTTGTAAAGACTACAGAAACGGAATTTGTGAGACGATCAGTATTTTAAATCAGATATACATTTTCTTCAAAAATTTTAAACAACATTTTTATTTCACATTAGCAGCTAGCTAAATTTTAATTAAAAGTTAATATTGTACTACATGCACAGAGCTACTATTATATGTGACTGCACTATACATGGAGAGGATGGTGAAACCAATGGAGTGGTATCAATTTACCCTAGCTGAAGATCTGATCCATAAAACACACTCCTGGCATATCCTGTTGTGTTTTAAAAATAGTCATGATGGACTGTATTCAATGTTATTAAGACAAACTGTAAAAGCCCAAACTTTGATCTATTTTTTATTATCTGGGTACAAAGGCAAGGTAAATATTTACATCCAAATGATCCAAATATTCAACACCTCTGGTCTTCACACCAACACAAGAAACTGGCAGCAAGCTTGAAACAGAGAATGTATGCAGGTGGAGAAGAGGGAAGAGATGGGTAAGGGACAGTTTCAGGCTTAAACTATAAAACCCAGTGCGACTTTTGTAACTATAAAAAAATACTATAACCCTGCTTATAAATGACCACAACTCATTTTAAGGGCATTCTTAAAAACTAATTTAGCAAATATGACTTATCAGACTTATCAAAAGGTCTCCAGTCACAGAGCAGATAAAGCACTGGCATTGGCTGTGCAAGTTTCTTCACACTTCCAGGCTACATGTTAAGGCAAAATCATATTTAAACTGCAAATAATTTCTTAAAAGCTGAACCGTGCAAAGAAATGATTAACTGTTTAGTAATTTTTACCATATTATAAATTAAAATGTTTATTCATTTTATATGGAATATATTTCCCCCCATATTTAAGAACACTGTATATGAACAAATTTTCAAATACATTGAATGACTTCACTAATTACTTTTATGCACAAATACAAGGGATCCATACTTACTGCATCATGACTACTATGTTATGCACTTTAATAGATGGTAAGGTACAGTAATCACTGAAATAACAAAACCAGAATTAGACTAATCAAGTGGTAAGATTTAACAAGCTAAAATACAGAACTAAAATGCTAATTGAGAGGATATTTACTTGTTCCTTGGTCTTTAAAGAAGCATTAAGTATGAAGAGCTGCTATTAATATAAACTATAAAATATTTTTAGTCAAAAGTTGCTGCAAATAGAGCATATTGGCATCTTCTCTACACACAAATCCCTTTTTAAGTTTACATGCAAAAAGTCATTCTATATAAATGCAGATTTTTTTTCCTGTTAACTGCTTTTTTTTTTTAAAGTGGGGAAAGGGAATGTATTTTAACAACAAATGTTTAGTCATAGGCTTGCAATTTAAATTTCATGCAGGGGATAGCAGGGCTCTGTAACCAATAGTGCAATTTAAATCTCAAGATATCGGCAAAGAAAGCACAGCAGAAAAGCCTCAACACATCACTAAGGCTACGTTCACACTACAGCTTAAGTCGGTATAAATTATGTCACTCAGGGGTGTGAATAAACCGCTCGCCTGAGCTACATAAAGTACACCGACATAAGCTCTGGTATGGACAGAGCTATGTCGGCGGGAGGGCTTCTCCTGCATATATAGCTACCGCTGCTTGTGGGGGCTGGAGTAACTAAGTCAAAGGAAGAGCTCTCTCCCATCAGCATGGAGAATCTCCACTAGCAGTGATGCAGTTGCACCACTGTAAACTCTATAGTGTAGCTAGCCTAAGATTTCTGCCAGACTCCTGGTGCCAAGTTGCAAGGGAAAGTCAACAAGGTTGGCAGGCTTTTTTGATTAACTCTTTGTGCCCATCCATTTTAAGGTTGGACATTAAGGAACATGAAAAATAATTATGGCAGATTCTAAGCTAAGTCAAGATTTCAAGCTAAATCATGTATTTGAATCATTAGACTTGTATGTATTCTTTGCAGAAAATACAAGTGTTTAAGCATTTGTAAGCGAAGTTCGTATTTCACATTTATTCTAATATTTATTAACAATATTTTTTTAAGTTTTCTCCAAACATACCCAAGACACTAGTTCTCATTGAGTACTATGGCTTAGACCCTGCAATTGGTGTCTACAGTTGGATCAAGTTGAAACGTTTTTTTTACTGTGTTTGAATTAAATACAATAAGCTCATCTGAAAGACGTTAATGGACAAAAGATTCTTCATATTATAGCAACAAAAATGGCAAAAGGTTAAGTTTTACCAAACTACGAAATTCAACTGAAATTTCAACCCATATGCATTTCTTTTTTGAAGTTATAAATGAACAAATGCTTATAAATTGTCTCCTCAATTGCAACCACAGGGATTACACCATTGTACATCCGTAGTGACGTCCATAGTCCAAATAGGATAAATATAAGGGACATAATCCCTCATGTTTTGCATCATAAATCAACTCCCAGCCAGACAGTTAGATAGAAACTTTTTCTTGGAGCAGATTATTGTAAATTAGTCCATTACAAGAATTCTGGCACTCTTCTCTGAAGCACTGTGTACTGGCTAATGCTAGAGACAGGAAACTAAAGTAGATGAACCAGTGGTCTGACTGACTACAGCAATGCCCATGTTCCTGTCGAACATTCACAAAAAAGCAGTATTTGCTTTACTGCTGTATATTTAGTAATCCCTAATCCAAATATAGAACAAGTACAGCAATGTGGTAAATGTTAGTTTTTAGTGGGCACCAGTATATAGCATCATTAGTACAATGTTGTGTACACACACACACACACACACACACACACGTATTTTAAAAGCCAAACACTTACAACATGTAGCTCATTTCATCTTGTATGACTGTGGGCACCATATAATCAATCTGGAAAAAAAAAAACCAATAATTCAATGAAATGATCAGAAACACAAGATCAAATACAGCTCATTTCAAAAACTTATCCACATTTACCTGCTTCATATCCAGTGGACCAATGTTGGTGATATTGTTTAGCCTTGCCTTCCCAATAACCGTTTTTGAAAACTGAACTTGGGCTGTAATGTTTGCCACTTCAACGGAATAATAATTGTTGTTTGTTATATTTAGGGTGTTCTGCCAAAAAATAAAAAATAAAAGAAGAAGAGAACTTTAGAATTGCCCATCATGAGTTTCTTGAAAATTAACCGTGTTGAAAAGACATTAAAGTGTCTCATATCAAAATAGAATAGTTGTATAAGCTATCTTTTGCTTTATCTAACTCACTCCACATACTTTTCTAAACATATTATCTAAGGGCTGGTCCACACTAGGGGGTGGGATCGATCTAAGATATGCAACTTCAGCTACGTGAATAGCGTAGCTGAAGTCGAAGTATCTTTAGATCGAATTACAAAGTACTTACCTCGGGTCCACGCGGCGCAGGCAGGCTCCCCCGTCGACTCCGCTTACTCCTCGCGCCGAGCTGGAGTTCCGGAGTCGACTGGGAGTGCTTCTGGGATCGATTAATCACATCTACATGAGACGCGCTAAATTGATCCCAGAACATCGATCACTACCCGCCGAATTGGGCAGGTAGTGTGGATGTACCCTAATAGTTACAGTGTTTCTCAAATGCAGCCACCATGGCCACATGAAGCCACCAGGGGCTTTTCTTGCGGCCACAGCCTCCTGAGCTGTGATTGAGGGGAGTGGGGGTGAGAGGAAGTGGCAAAACAGCAGCCACTCCCTGTTGCTCCTGGATGGACCACCTTTGTGTTGGTTGCTGGGGCTGACAGCAGGGGTTCGCCCTTGCCCCCCTCCGGAGACTCCTGGGGCACAACACTGGAGGAGGAGCAGGCAGTTTGTGAGTTCCCCACTTTCCCAGGGGTGATGGGGCTAGGCTTTGGACTTCAGCCCTGGTGTGGGGGGGCAGCAGCAGGCCTGGGGCTCCAGCCACATTGCTTCAGGCTCCTAGGGCCCGTCCCCTGGTCGGGGGGCTTTGGGAGCTGGCCACAGGGCTTCAGGCTCTAGCCCTCCACTGTCTCCCCCAGCCACTCACCCATCCCATCACCCCTAACCCCATACTTTTCACAACAGACTTACTAGCTAGCAATAAATAAACTATAATGATTTGGACACATGTATGTGCATATTTATTTGTTTTTCCTAAAGCTAATCAAGTATTTTAGGGGAAAAAATATGAGAGCAGCCACCAGCAAAAGTTGGTGGCCACACACTAAGGCCACCAAAAAATTTGTACTGAGAACCAACATGTTAAAACATATTTTAAAACACTAGGTAGTATCTGGTGCAGGCAGAGACAATGGTGTTTTCACAAATTTTAGCTAATATTTTTACTAAATCTCATTTCTTCTAGGATAAACAAAGTCTTAAATGGCAAGAATGTGAGTGTTATAGAAGTATACCCAATTTTCTTCTCTGCAATATCTGTCAACTCATTAATTTATGCAGGCAGTAACAGGAAATTCACTTCTGTTCACATAAAATGAAAACCCAGTTATTCATCAAAGATTCTAATTCCATGAAGATTTGTGAGAGAAAGAAAAACTGAATCTACTTCCCCTGTTCACAGGAGAACGTGGATCTGTAATGCACACACTACATGGGGAGCTATTAGCTATTGTATTCACAGAGTAGCCCCTTTTCTTAGCCTCCTTCCAGCATGCTGCCACCTCTGCACCAAATTATTTGGGGCCATTCCTGTTCACTACTCTATCCAATTCAGCATGCTGGTACTGAACACTTACAATACTTACATTTTAGAAGGCCACATTTTAAGAGGTATCCACCTCAACAATTGCAATCACCCTGTATACTATTTTTATTGGAGTACAGGTATAGACTTAAGGAAGGCATATCTTTCTTAATAGTAGACCCAGAATCCTGGCACACCCTCCCAAAGCAGATCAGGAAAAATCCCAGTTTCTACCTTTAAGTCATGCTGCAAGACCTCTACTGTTCCCCAAAGAGCCAGACCAGATGAAAGTCCGACAGTAAACTGAGGGTAGAAGCCCATGATTATACAAACTGGAGAGAGAATTTGACCACCCAAACAGTTGTCACTCTTTATAATCCACATAAAATGCCTGTTGGGGTAAATATTGTCAGAATGCTTACAAATAAATGATACACATTTATATGCCTAGGAAAATTCTATATAATAAAGCATTTTTGACTGGATCCATACATTGTGTTTTAAGGGGAAATGACTTACACAAATGTACTGTTTACTTTACTACAATGTTCAAATTGTCTTACCGTAATATTTAGATATATTATGCGCCTACTTGTTTCATAACTGACATATACGGACTTCACTCCAATGTATTCGACATCAATGGAACGAGGAAATAAGAAGAATACAGCCAGCCCAGAGAGGAGTAAGCATACAATTACAGAAGCAGTCACATAAAGCTTTCTGAAAAAACAAAGTGTTAATATAGTGATATTACCAAGAAGAGTGATTTGTTATAAAATACAAACCAATCCTTTCCTACAGTTTATTTTCTTTGTAAGCATTCCTATGTAAAATCAAGATATTTAATCCAGTCTGTCTCAACCTTTCACTCTAACTCCTTAAATTCCATTTAAACTGAGATTAAACTGCATATTATGTTTAAGAAAAATAGTGGAGTATAGGTTAATCTTGCTTTCAAGTAGAGTTCAAATACGGAAGTAATTGCCATTTAGGGATCTGGGGCAAAAATTGGGGATTGGTCCTGCTTTGAGCAGGGGGTTGGACTAGATGACCTCCTGAGGACCCTTCCAACCCTGAGATTCTATGATTCTATGATGTAATTAATGACACAAACTTCAACACACATGGATGCTCTGGTCTAAAATTTTTAACCTAATTCTGGGGCCCAATATATTTAAGAAAAAGACCTCAATCAAAAAATACTCTTAATTTGAAATAGAACCCCCAGAACTGTGAGAGGAAGCAAATCGAATTCTGAAATATTGTCATATATGAGAATGAGGCTCCCATATGCCTTAGCAAGGCACCCTGTCTTACAGGAAAAAATATTTTATACTAAAGCTAAATAGCAATGCTACTAGCTTGCTTAACTGTTTAATTAAGAACTGTGACTTTTGGTTTCTTGGGGGGGAAAAGCCAGGCATATGAAACAAAGCCTTGTAATACGGCTTTATTTATTTATTTATGTAAAACTGCAAATTTGTTCCAAGTTTTGGACAATAAACAACAAATTCTTCAGAACTGAACTACCATTGTACTATATCTAGATGATTCTTAACCTCACAGTATAATCTTCAAGTCCTCACAATTAAAGTTGCAGAATGTGACTATTTTCAGATCCCTATAAAAATGGTATCTTGCCATAATTCAGTATTATAAAATGGGGTCTACTAGCAAATAAATGAGTAAATTTTAAAAAGCTATGGCTTCAGTAAAACACATTAGGTGTTGGAAATCAGAACTTGGGGCTGGTTTAGCAGAGAGATGACAAACCTAAAATAAAGAATTATAAAAATCTCTTTATCCACTAATATTTCCATTTACTTGTTAATAACTGCTGCTATTGCTAACACTACACTGTTGTCAAATTAAGTATTGTAGAATTTCTAATGTCTGCTAGACATGAAAATAAAAGTCTATTACAGAAAAATCCAAAACCTTTTGGTCACTATCATAAAATACATCAGATATCACTAAGGTTCAACTGATTTAACACATGGGCAGATCTAGTAAATTTAATACAGAGAAAGCAGCAACAAAAAAGGCTAGACCAGAATGATGAGTTTACTGATCCTTGACACTGATGACCAAGAAACCATCCAAAGAAATATACAACACCAATTGACTTATTTGACGACAGTGGGCCAAATTCACTGCTGATTTAGATGTGACAGTAAAATTGTGTCTACTTATGTCAGCAACGAATTTGGCCTTTTGCCTTCAGGTTAAAAACTACTTTGCCCTTGGTCTAGACTAGAGTAAAGGCTACTGGATTCTCAAGCAATGTACAGCCACAGTCTTCTAAAATATTAATCATTCAATATAACTATAGCCCAAAAGATACTGTACTGCATTATGCACTGTGCTACAAAATACCTTGTTAGAAAACAGATGTGTGCGACCCTGCACCTCTGTTAATGTTTTGAGAGTTACGGTTAGTTTTGTTATGAAACATGGTTAAGAAATACTGTTTGGAGATATTGAGCCCAAGAAAAGTTTACTTAGTGACTTTACTTATGTTTCTTCTTTAGAGAGAGAAAAAAAAACCATATTCTGATACTAAATGTGATGCAATTTATCAGCAAAAGTTCATCATTTCATACATTCATATTCTTACTGTAACTTACGTTCTTCTTGGCCTCAGCCTCTGATCACTGTATGGAATCAGTGCCACAAGCTGGTTTTCCTGCCCTACAAACATACAAGAACAATTTTCAGAAATCTCTTTAGGTGGACTTAGCTATCTCTAAACAAAAACAGTTTAAACAGCATTTTCCAGCAGAGTTTAATGGCACCTCATGATGGATTTTTGTTTTTAATAAAAAGGCACAGTAATTAAAACAACATTTTGGAAAGTGTCCTTAGGTATGGAACATCTCTTCATAGACTACACAAAAGTTCTTTTAATTCCCCGTATCAGAACAATCTGTGGGTGTATTAAGGGACATATGCTTCTATCTCAGAAGGAAGGTTAAGCAGCAATTTTTTGACAGGGCAGTGAAAGGAAATACTTGTTTCTCTGGAAGATAATTATTTGTATTGAATTAGCCACCAAAAGCACCAAACAGAACCAGGGGCCCACTATACTAGATGCTGTATGAACACATGGGACTACACAGTCTCTGTGCTAAAGAGTTACCAATCTAATCCATTCATTTCTGACCTCTGTTCCCTTCTTATGATTCAACAATAGAATTTTTTAATATTGTAAGTACCTTGGAGCAAAGAAAAGTTTGTAATTCACTATGCACACCTATGATGCATAGGAAATGAATAATCATCAATGAGTGAGAATTAACAATCTGAACAGCATGGCAGCAGAAGAAAAAGAACAATCACTAATATCAAAACCAAGCTTGCAAGAACAAGAACTAGTGTTATTTGAGTCAAACTTCTGTCGTCAGGACCGAGAATTTTGCTCACAATATCCGCAGTTGCAAAGAACACCTGAAAGTTTACCAACACACACTCTATGAAGTATCAACAAATTATTCCTGGGGCAGTGAGCTGAACATCTATGAAAGCTCAGTGAACTATTATCACACTTGATACACTTATATCAACACTTTGGAGGAAAAAACTCCAATGTGTAGCTAATACAACAGACAGAAAAAATGGTGAGGGAGATGAAGATCACTTATGATTGTTTGTGCCTGAAGAAAATATACAGGATTATCATTGGGGGTCTGAGTCCAGAGGTACTTTAGGGTATGTCTACACTGCAATAGGACATTCATGGCTGACCTGTGCTAACTGACTCAGGCTCGCAGGGCTCTGCCTAAAGGACTGTTTAACTGCAGTGTAGACGTGTGGGTTGGGCAGGAGCCTGGGCTCAAGGACCCCGCGAGGTGGGAGGATACATCTACAAAGAGCGAGTCTCAGAGCTAGGTCACTTGACTCAGGGCTCACGTTATGGGACTAAAAATAGCAGTATAAATATTCTCAGGCTGGAACCCAGGTTCTGAGATCCACCTCCTTCACTGGGTTCCCCCCCACCCCCCAAGTGTACACATTCCCTCAGAGGGCTAAACAGTCTAAGAGCTACAGGAATTTTCCATATGATTCCTACTAAAGGCACAAGACCTACAAATTAGTAATTCGTCCACATGGTATTTTTTTAGGTGGGAAAAATACAAGTCCCAGTAAATGAAACAAATAACTATAACTTGAAAGTACAAGCAGGACTTGCATAGAAGAGAAGTTGAAAGTATGCAGATTATTTAATGTGCAAGTTGTACAAGAAGCAGGAGAGGAGATAAGATGTAGCAACACAGCACGTGACAATAGTTGGTTTAAAATGTGGAGCCTAATCACAGATATTAATAGCACCATTCAGCTCAAACATAGCTTTTGCGATAAGGTATTGGGAGGTTAAAATAAGTTGAAACACACTGGTTTCCTGTCCACACCAACAGATCTTTACGTTCTTCTTATGAACCCACAGCTTCTTCTCTGCACAGTTTTCAGTTGTAGACTCATGACTGAGGAAACAACAAAAACAAAGCCACACAAAGTTTCCTCAGACCACAAAAATCTTTGGGTGAACAGCTAGAAACATGGTAAAAGGTTTGAGAAAAATTCTGGAATATTTGTTCTTGTTTGAGAGAACTGAAAAAAAAATACTAAAAATAATCATGAGACTGTTTAAATATATTCTTCAAACTTTGTGAAAAAATACTGTAGTGCTTCTTTTATTTTTACTCTGTGCATTGTGTTGAACAGCTGGATTAGGCCAAAAGACAAGAAACAAATTCCATGATTGCTACAGTTTAACAAAAGCATGAATCCAACTACATTGTGCCTGTAATTCCAATAGTGCAATATAGGCTCATCTATTCAAAATTGTGTTACCTAAATTGAAATCTCATTTTATAGCACACTGAATTTATTTAAAAATATCAGTTCACTCTATTAGCCAGTTCCAATGAAAATATTATTTTATTGCACTTTCATTAATTAGCTCGCATTTTTAATGTTTAGCATGAGACATGCAAGCCAAATAAATGATTTAATAAGTCACCTTAATGTAAAAATTGAATAAGGGTATGTTTAACAATTTTCTATTTTGACGTACTAAGCAAACGTTATATATTAGAAACATCCTCAACTTAACTTACCTATTATCGTAACACCTAGTATTACTATAACAGGGAGATTAAAAACACTTCTATTTAATTTGTTTACTTGAAATATTTGGCAGCCCTTTGTACATGGCAACAGGAGAGAAAAATATATGGTTGTAAAACTACAAAAACAGAAGGACTCAGGCCAGATATGATGCCTAATGATATTAAATCCTTTAGGTTTATGTAAACCACTACACTGATACCAATATTAGTTGGAAATTAGATTGTCTTAAAATTTGTTGCTATTTAAAAAAAATGTTTTTTCTTCAAATGGTTTTGGTGCCTTTCCTCCCAGAAGATTCTGAAATGCTTTACAAATGTATTTGAACAAGGACTTTTAACCAGTACTGAAATACAGCTCTATCTGGGGTAGAATGTGGAAGCCGTTCTATGCCAAAACAACATTTTACTCCTGGGGGAATTCTGCATCAAAAAATTAAAAATTCTGTGCACAGTATTTTAAAATTCTCAAAATTTTGCATATTTTATCAAAACAACACAAAATAATCATGCCAATTTCAATGAATATTTTTTAAATCCAGAATGCTGAATTTCAACAGCACTAGCTAGGTATTGAACTTTGCCCACATTCTCATATTATCTACTAGCTAGCAAGAAATTCTCCAAGGAATGTCAGGTAGAAAGGATAACACCACCATATGATGAAATCCCATTAACTATTTCACCCTCCTGATCACAAATACCTTTTAGGACCTTTGCAGGAATACTTTCAGGAGCTCCAGCATGCACAGACAAGGACATCCTCTTAAGAAAAGTAGAAGTAACAAGGGGCATCCAACAATGCAGACACAGGAGAAAAACATTTCATGTCCAGAAACACAGACAACCTATTTAAACAGATTTTCCAAAGCCACAATTGATGTTTACTATTCAATGCATGCAAAATGCATGGCTTTCAAAAAACTTCTTCTTGTGGTATGCACAATACACAAAAGCATAAGCGCCTCCAGAGAGCTGAAGCCCTCAATTATGATTTTAAAAAACAGAATACAATGTGTGTTGAGAATGATTGATGCTACTATTTAAAGAGGTCCAACAGCCTCTTAAAAGCACAAAAGGCTGCTTTTTAAAAGAGAAAGATAAAGAGAAGTAAAGCTTTTAACACAAGATGCAAAAGACATCTAAAAGAAAAACACCATACCTGCTAATGTAATTAGTTTCCATAAAGGCCATTTTTCACAAGTATTTGTAGGTCATTTGAAGAGGTGTAATAATTTAAGGTACAGATTGTCTAAGCAAGAATTACACCAGATTCTCTGTACCCTAGTTCCTTACCATAGTCAAAAGATCTTATTATACCTACCCTTGCCTAAATTTCTCCATCTATAAAATGAAAACTACACACTATTTACCAGTTATAAAGAGCTTTGATATAACTTTTGACAAAAAGTTATTGTATAAAACTACAAAGTTAGAATTGTTAAATGTTTGGGACCAATACGTATGATCAAGTACAAGCTTACACATCAATCGTCAAAACTGTTACTTCACAAAACTAGTCTGACCATTTTTGCTAAACAGAAATGTATGCTGAAAGCATTTAACAGAAAAAACAATCTGAAGATCGTATACTTGATGGACAGTTAAAATTCTGAATTGACTCACATGTTTTCAAAATAAAGGTTAGCGAGAACATTATTAAAATAATATTCTTAAGGGTGCAGGCTCCGATTACCACAGTTTATATTCCAGTGAGAGACCTCATAAAATGTTTTTCTGCATAACTTTGGCTAGTCATTTCAATATAATTAAGGGATAAAATACCTAGATAGAAGGAGAGTTAAGAGCACATAAGCACAAGCAAATCAAGGTTAAAGTCTTGCACTGATTTTCTCCTATATGAATATTAAAAAGGTAATTTATAAAATGTTGATTCATCGCACTCAATCTGACGGTCTTCTTGGTGGTGCAGGAATAGAAGATAAAAACAAATTTCAATTACAGAATTGTAGCTATTGGATGCATGGTATTAGTGAAGATGGAAGGCAATATGCTTTCATTTACAAGGCAATACGCTTAATTTTATCTATAACACCTACCACGTGGAATTCTCCCTGTTCCCTGGCAAGTGGGACAAGTGACACTGTCTCTTCCTGTAAATTCCACATATGGGAACTGTGACACATCCCCATTTCTTCCATCTTCACTATGGGATTCAGAGTGAACTAATCCATTCCTCATGTTTTCAGATGCTGTACCTCCATCATAGCCATCTTCCTTACACGTATGTAAAGGCAGGTGAGAAAAGGATTTCCCCATGTCTGATGGTAGAGAGAGTTAGAAGTATGTTTTAGGGAAAACACTCAATAATGGTTTACTGTCTTATGCAAAACCTAAGAGGCACTAATAATACTGCAGTGCTTAGGAATGAAAAGAACCCAATTCATTTGGAATTCATAATAAAATGAAGTCAGAATAAAACAAGATGCAATCTGAAATTAAACAGCTGACAATTAACAGAGTTCACTTTTAAGCTCTACAGCAGAGTAGTCAAATATATAGGTTGCAGGATCTATCCAGCCCTACAATTATATTTATATGCCACACAACATTCAGATTGTCCAGAATCGCAGCTTTTTTTTTTTTTAAGTAATATTTGCAACCAGGAGCACTAAAAGGAAAAGCTTCCAAATATGAACTAAGCATAACTGTTGCAGTCATGTCTACCTGAGTCTGCAAATAGCCTGTAACAATGACTGAGAAGTGTGAATTCCCCTAGTCCCTATTATCCTAATTGGATATCAACTCTAAAATTCAATTATTAACATTTCAGCAACAACATTCATTATTTCAATGCTGATCATTTTAGCAAAAAGAACGAGGAAGGAAGTGAAACCAAGCCCCCAAGGAGGTGGGATTTAGGAGCTGCTGCAGGGACAGAAATGTAAAGGGAACAACGAAGGAGACAGAAGAGAAAGATATAGGCAAGGAAAGATGAGAAAACAATGGCAGAGACAGAAATCATGACAAAGGGGAGAAGAGCTTCCTGTTGAGCATTGCTGAATAATAAAGTACTAAATAAATACCTAAAAGTTTAGTTTTCACATATAGGCCAGATTCTGAAAGGCTCTCTATCCAAATATCCCACTGACATCAGTGGGGGATGGTGTAAATTGAAGGGGAATATGGAGTCCTAAATTTATATCCCAACCCACAGAAAACCAAGTGTAGAATTTGGCCCTTAACAACAAATCATTTTGGCACCCTTAATCTACAGCCTTCTACTCAGCCTGCTTTTCAAATCAACACAACAACAGTTGAAACCCCAACTTTGACTGATTTTAACATTTATATGACTGGATGGACCACGTCATCCAGATTATAATTACCTACTTTAAAAATACTTCGAATTAAGGGGTTTTTTAAGCTGTTTTTTAAAAAAAAGATTCAAATAAAATGTTGAGCCCCTCTATCTGTAGCAATGCATAACAAAAGCTGTATTCCAAGCCTGGAAAATTCACTCACCAGGGGCAAATAGGGAACTTTGCTTGAAGAGACAGGAGCCAAAGACATCAATTTCTAGAGAATTTAACATTACATTTAATTATTATATAAATGTTTAGCAGTAATTATTACAAAAATGGCTCTAAATCAGTTTCCATATATAAGGCTATCTTCCTGTACCTACAGACAGTGTTAATGCCCCAAATGCTGCTCCCAGCTTTCTAATGAAGTAGATTGAAATGGAAAGCTATCCCTGGAACCCTATATAGGCTTGAGTGAAACGGACAAGATTCGTGTCATTTTCACTCTTATACTGGTCAGGAACCCTATAACAGGGGCTCTCAAACTGGGAGTCAGGACCCCTGAGGGGATCATGAGGTTATTACATGGGGCGTCGCAAGCTGTCAGCCTCCACCCCAAACCCCGCTTTGCCTTCAGCATTTATAATGGTGTTAAATATATTTAAAAGTGTTTTTTCATTTATAAGGAGGGGTTGCACTAAGAGGCTTGGTATGTGAAAGGAGTCACCAGTACAAAAATTTGAGAACCACTGCCCTATAAGCAGCTGAGACAGATAGGGGAGATATTCAAGGCGGGTGGAGGATATAGAAACAGAGGTCAGGAGATGGGTACAGTGCTAGGGGACTCTAACATTGCAAATACTAGGAAACAATGAAAGGGGTAGAGTAACGAGGGCCCTCCACTTCCCTCTTGCATCAATTTGAGATTGACAATTTGAGGGAAGGGAAAAGCAAATGAACTTCAAATTTCTTGCAGTCTAGGGATGGAGAATTTTTTCAAGTTTCATACACTTCGAAAACAGAGGCAGATATTGAAATTATATATATATATATAATCCCTCCACCTCACACCCCACCAAGCACGGCACAGTTTCTAATTCACTAAATTATTCACTGATTACACAAGATGTCTCTGCCCCTCTGTTGTCATCAGTCCACTTCGAGAGTTTTATGATTCTTCCACAGCCTTGGAGCTATGGAGCCTGAGTTCTTTACCTCAGGCAATAAAGGTTATTGCCTACACTGCAGCTGGAAACATGTCCCCACTCAGAGCAGGTAGATAGGCTCACACTAGCACTGCTGGAGGTACTGTGCTAAAGTAGCAGCATGGACATTGCGGCATGTGGTGCGGATGAGGCCAGTCACCTGCGCTCAGACCTGTGCCACAATGTCCACACTTATTTTTAGCATGCTAGCTCAGTCACAGCAAGTGTACGTCTCTCTACCTATGCTGGAAGGCGCACTCTCTGGGTAGACATGCCCAGGGGGAAGATACTTTTAGATCCAGAGGTCATGGATTCAATTCCTGCAATTGTAATGCTACAACTGCAACTAACTCATCCAGTTACACTGCTAGAAGATTCAAATGCCAACTGTAATTGAAAACTACCGTTCCATCTGCAACTTAAATATTTTACACCTCAATTCTGAATACCCCAATACAATGGGATTTAAAAAACCCTAACATTTTGTAGATGAGAATACAGAAAAAAAGAAATTAGGGGAGCTACCCGACCTCAAAACCATACAACAAACCAGTGTCAGAGCCAAGATTACAACACAGGAATTCCTGGCTTTAATCCTGTAGTCAATTCTTTAGACATAATACCTCTCAGTACTACACTAAGCCTATATCAGCATAACTTGTGTCACTCAGGGGCATGAATAAACCACTTGATGAGTGACATAAGTTACACTGACATAAGTGATCGTATGCACAGCACTATGTCAGTGGAAGAGCTTCTCCCGCGAACACAGCTTATCCCGCTCATGGGGGTGTTTTATTATGTCTTTACCAGCCGTACCACTGTACATATAGACATGGCCTAACTGGATGCAACTTTTCTTTTAAAAAATAGATTAAAGGTGGAATTCTTATTTCACTCTACTATACACAACATTAAAATGCCATTCTAAAAAAACAAACAAA
This sequence comes from Chelydra serpentina, assembly GCA_037349315.1. Classification (NCBI taxonomy): domain Eukaryota; kingdom Metazoa; phylum Chordata; order Testudines; family Chelydridae; genus Chelydra; species Chelydra serpentina. The sequence goes on from JBAIAC010000048.1 coordinate 29,805,567, forward strand.
ATGATAATAATACAGCCAGTTTTAAAAGCCATTTTATTGCAGTTGCCTGCTCTATCTGCAGAAGATTAGTCATTAGTATTACAAACTCTCCCAGGATACAAAAGGTAGAAGAGGTAAAGAGACATGACTTGGTAGTCACAAATCTGTTCAGCCTAGGTAGGCATGTCTATATTGTATGTGCAATATACAAGCTTTAACAAGCTCTTTGTCAAATCCCCACCTTCAGCTATCCACCAAGTGCACAGCAAAAAGTGTTTCAAGAAAACACTTGAGACTTGGAACCTTGAGACATATCCTGTGTGGACAAAACCGAGAGAGAGCCCTCAGCGCAGACAGGGCCTACAGTGTGTTTACATTTGAATCCCACAAGCTCATCAGCCACAACAGGAAGCAGAAGGTTTAATTTCACCAGAGACCTAAATAACCAGCTAGTAGAGACTTCCCCACAAAACACACACACCAAAACCACAGCAAGGCAACCCCACGCCTTGGCCACCCATCCCACCTCGGCACACAATCCTCCCCTTCCTCTCCCCTCCCCCATAACGCAACTCCTCCCATCTCAACACACACACACCCCACAACACCGTTCCTGGGCAGCAGGTCCCGCCTCAGCACACACTGACATTGCATCGATTTTATAGGGACAGTCCTGATATTTGGGTCTTTTTCTTATATAGGCTCCTATTACCCCCCCCCCCCTGATTTTTCACACTTGCTGTCTGGTCACCCTAACACACACACCAGCACCACTCCTAGGCCACCCATCCGACCACACCGCCCCTGGGCCGCAGGTCCCACCTGCCTCAGCAGCGCCCCCCGCCCCGCCAGCAGCTCTTCGTGACACCGGCCCACCAGGCCCCGCTCAGGCCACAACAGGGTGACACGGCCAGTCCGCACCGCACGGCCCCCCCGACAGCACCGGCCTCCCGCCGCCCCGGCTCGGCGCCCGCTCACCTGCTCGCTCGAGGCAAGGCGGCTGCGTGCGCGGCAGGCCCCGGCTCCCGGCGCTGGGTGAAGCAACGACGCCGAGCTCGGGAACCCGGGTCCTCCTCGGCGAGCGCAGCACGCAGGCGCGGCAAGGAGGGGGGCAGGGGGCACCTGGCTAAGGGCTGATGGTCTGTAGGGGCGGGGCTGAGCTCGGCGGCGAGCGCCGGGCGGGGGAGCTGGGAGCTCGGGGCTGGGGGGGAGCTTCTCAGCCGCCCCTCGGGGCTGGGGTCTTTGCCTCCCGCGGGGCCCCGCCGCAGCGTGAGACCTGAGCCCGGGGGGTGGAAAGAGGCCTCAGGCCGGGGCCGCTCCGGGGTGGGACGAAGCTCCGAATCGCAGTCACTGTCCGGCTCGAGCAGCGCACAGGTTTGCTCTAGCCGAGGCCCCGCTAGAAATGCCCCTTCTCCGGGTGCGGCTGGGCGCCGGGACCCGGGGGGAGCAGCGCCCTCCGCGCCAGCCGGGCTGGAGAGCCCGGGACTCGGCCGTAGACTCCGCGGGGTTGGTCTGACTTGTTCCCCCGGTCGCCAGCAGCGCGCTGGGCCCTCCCAGCGCACAGGCGCCGCGCCGCCCTTCGCTCAGCCACCCCCAGCTACACGGCCAAACGGGGCCACTTTCCTTCAGCGCCCCGCATCAGCCCCTCGGCCCCGACTTCTCCTGGAGCGGGGCGGGCGCCGATGCTGGCCTGTCCAGCGGCGCCAGCTCTCGTGATTTCATCCCAGGTTTCGTAACATTCCGTGATGTTGTTTCTTAACGCCCCAGCCGCCTGGAGTCTTGCGAAAGCTTGTTTTCTGGATGGCCAGTACCGGTGGCTAGACTGTTCCTGTCTCTAGCACAGGACTATTGATGTGGGGGAAAGGGTTTCCGTTCCTTCTCCACATCACCCCATTAACAGCTTCAGTGGCGACTTTCCCCTTGTACCTACCTTGGGCAAGTGGGGAGGAAGCAGAGCAGAGAGGTGTGTGTGAGAAAGACCCCTGCACCAGTCAGCAGAGCTGACCCCGCACAAGGGAAAGAGTAAGCTGCTTCCCAAAAAGAGGGGAAATAACTTCGGCCTTGTCTATACTACAGTTTTGTCAACAAAAGGCAGCTTTTGTCAACATCACAGTGGAGGTGTACACACAACAGTGCTCCTCCCACCAATTTAATTCCCCTGCCACGCCCACAAAATAAAACCACCTCAACGAGCTGCATAGAGGTTTTGTGACATACTTAGAGCGATGCAATGTCAGTGTAGACAGAGCACTTCCTTATGTTGCCCTAATTGAACTCCAGGAGGTGTCCCACAATAGCCACCATGAATGTTCTGGTCAGCAGTTTGAACTCTGCTGCCCTGCACTCACCCACCCATTTAAAGACCTAGGAATTGTTGAAATTCCTCTTCCCTGTTTGCTGTGCATGGACAGTTCACACAGCATCTTTCCAGATGACCATACCGCCTTTCTGCAACAAATATGCTCATAGGCGCTAACTTTCCTTGGCGCTGGTGGTTGCTCGTGCCCGCCCCTGCCCCAACTCCACCTGCCCCCATTCCAACCCCTTCCCCAAATCCCCACCCCGGCCCTGCCTCTTCCCCTGAGCGCCCTGCGTTTCTGCTCCTACCCCCTCCCAGGCTTGCTGTGCCAAACAGCTGTTTCGCGCGGCAAGTGCTGGGACGGGGAAGAAGCAGGACACGGTTGCGCGCTCAGGGGAGGAGGCAGAGCGGAGGCGAGTGGGGGCGGGGCAGGGAGCTGTCAGTGAATTTTTCCCCCGTGGGTGCTCCAGCCCCGGAGCACCCACGGAATCAGTGCCTATGGATATGCTCCCACATGGAGTACACCAAAGCTGTTGGATTTGCTGGGTCTGTGGGGAGAGGAGGCTGTGCCGTTGCAGCTTCACTCAAACTGTATCAGAGTGATAGCCGTGTTAATCTGTATCCACAAAAACAATGAGGAGTCTGGTGGCACCTTAAACTGATTTAGTGGACATAAGCTTTCGTGGGTAAAAATCCCCACTTCTTCAGATGCATGAAGTGAAAATTACAGATGCAGGCATAAATATACAGACACATGAAGAACTCCCTTCTCTTCATGTGTCAGTATATTTATGCCTGCATCTGTAATTTTCACTCCATGCATCTGAAGAAGTGGGGTTTTTTACCCATGAAAGCTTATGTCCAAATAAATCTGTTAGTCTTTAAGGTGCGACCTTAAAAAAAAAATAGCTGTGGCTGGAGCTGCATAAGCCAAAAAAAACCCCCAAAACCTGTAGGAACTTTGCTGTCTACTGTCAGATTGCTCGTGGCATTCAGGAGAAGAGCAATGAAAGGGACATGCAGCAGTGCTGTGCTAAGATCAAGGAGCTGAGGTAGGCATACCAGAAGGCAAGTTAGGGCAACCATTGCTCTGGTGCAGTTCTGATGACATGCCTCTTCTACAAGGAGCCAGGGCCAGCTCCAGGCACCAGCAAAGGAAGCAGGTGCTTGGGGCGGCACATCTGAAAGGGTGGCATTGCGGCTATTCCTGGGCGGCACATTTCAAGGGCCGTGGTTTGTTTTTTTCCCCCCCCCGCTTTGGGCAGCAAAAATGCTAGAGCCAGCCCTTCAAGGAGCCGTACACCATCCTTGGTGGTGATCCCCCACCAAGAGCCCCCTGCATACTTCAGGGGGACTGGAGGCAGCAGCCAGTGGAGTCAACCCTGAGGATGAAGTGGTGGATGAGGAAGTGGAGTTGGAGGAGGATGTGGGACATGCAACAAGGTCATCCAGTGACGTGGCAAGCCAAGGCCTATTTTCGACTCCGGAGGGGTCTAGCCAATCGCAGCACTCTGACTCTGGCGCTCATGAAGCAGGAGAGGCAAGCTCTGGTAAGCACACATTTTGCTTTGATACTTCCCAGTGATAGGAAACTGAGAACATAAGAATGGAACATAAGTACTGGGTCAGACCAAAAGCCCATCCAGCCCAGTATCCTGTCCACCGACAGTGGCCAATGCCAGGTGCCCCGGAGTGAGTGGACCTAACAGGTAATGATCAAGTGATCTCTCTCCTGCCATCCATCACCCCTCCCCCCTGACAAACAGAGGCTAAGGACACCATTCCTTACCCATCCTGGTTAATATCCATTAATGGACTTCATCTTCATGAATTTATCCGGTTCTCTTTTAAACCCTGTTATAGTTCTAGCCTTCACAGCCTCCTCAGGCAAGGAGTTCCACAGGTTGACTGTGTGCTGTGTGAAGAAGAACTTCCTTTTATTTGTTTTAAACCTGCTGCCCACTGTGCAGGATCACTATGGGCATTTGCACATTCCCCCACTGGAATCTTCTGCTCTGCAAAGAAAGTCACAGAGTGCAGCTTTCAATACAGTCAAGTGTTCCTAAAGATGCGTGCATCATGAACTTTCCGTGACCAACCCGCATTGATGTCAGTGAAATGGCCCTGGAGATCCACCAGCGCCTGCAAGACCACGGAGAAGTAGCTCTTTTGGTTGGTGTACTCTGTCACAAGATGGTCTGGAGCCAAAACTGGCATATGCATGCCATCTATTGCCCTGCCACAGTTAGGGAATCCCATTGCCGCAAAGCCATCAATTATTTCCTGCTCATTACCCAGAGTCACAGTCCTTCACAGCAGGAGGTGATTAATGGACCTGCACATTTGCGTCACCGCAACCCCATGGTGGAATTTTCAACTCCAAACTGATTTGCAACTGACTGATAGCAGTCTGGATTTGCCAGTTTCCACTCAGTGATTGCCACTCGCTTTTCCACTATGAGGGCAGCTCTCATTCTGATGTCCTTGCGCTGCTCTACACACAGTTCCAGGAACGTGGCTTTCCACATCTGAAAGTTCTGCAGCCACTGCTCATCATCCCATATGTACATAATTGATGCGATCCCACTACTCAGTGCTTGTTTCCCGAGCCCACTACTGATGATCCACCATATGCAGCTGCTCCGTGAATGCCAACAGCAATCATGAATTGTTTCTTTCCATTGCACACAGCAGGGCAGGTACCACAGATTCACTTTCTGTTTCCCAGCTCATGAAGTACAGCAGGACCAGCCACATTGTGTCCATAAGGCTCATCACCATACTGGCTGGCAGTTCAGGATCCATGCTATCAGGCAGAGATGGTGGGTGCACAGTTTACAGGGAGCTATTAAAAAATTATGCCAAACCAAGTCAGAATCCCATGGAATGATGGGAGGGAAAGAACTGCATCATGAGATGGTGAGCACACCCCCATGATGCACTGTGATCCATTCACAGATCTTCCAGTGGCAGAGGGTGGAGAGTTGCACAGTGGGATAGCTACCCATGATGCAACATTCTCTCTGTCAATGCAAGAGCACCAACTGTGGACACGTTCTGCTGACACAAGGAGCGTTGTGTGGACATGCACAACCGATGTAATTAAAGCGGCATATGGTCGTTGACATAAATTAAATCGACTTAACTCTGTAGTGTAGACAAGGCCTAACACTCTTCCCAGAGCAAAATGGGAACAGAGGAGGAATAGGGCTGCCAACCCCGCATGATTGTCCTAAAGTCTCCAGGAATTAACGATTAATCTTTAATTAAAATTATGTCATATGATGAAACTCCAGGAATATGTCCAACCAAAACTGGCAACCCTACAAGGAATAGTGACTCTGGGGGTACATCTGTACTGCAATAACAAGACCTGCAACACAGCCACGGCTGGCCCAGGTCAGCTGACTCAGGCTTGAGCTGCGGAGCTATAAAATTCCAATGTAGACATTTAGGCTCAGGAATCCTCCCTCGCAGGAACAATTTTGTAACTCATTCTCTGTGTTGTAGCCAGGAGTAAAGGGAATAAGATGCCCCCTTGTGCTAGTGCACCGTATCACTGCTTCCTGCGCTCAGGGGAAAGCAGACTCCACAGAGCTCCTGTGCATATCTGCATACAGGTTGTGGGTTGAGCCTTGACTTCCCCCCTAAGCCTGTCAAAAAGGGTAGTTACATTGGCATGTTGAGGAGCATATGCTGTGTCTGATACAGACTTCTCACTCCAGTGCATCAAGGGGACTGGGAAGGACATTGTGACTCCCAGAATCACAGTCTCTCTCCAGGGCTGCTCCAGTGGCAGCACAACAACACAAACTCACAATGTAGCCTATAATTTGTTCAGTAATATGGTGCTGTACAGCAGCAATTCTTTTAAAGTTGTGTGGTCACATTTCCAAATGCTTATTTCAACAATGTCTGCATTAAACAGGAATTTTGATAAAAGTCTGCCACAATGCTAATTTGGCCCACCCTTTCTGAGAGGTATGCCTAATAAGAAGTATAAATAACCACTCAAAGTCTTCTCCTGTAGCATTCTCTGTATTCCAGAATTGCAGCTATTTATGAGGAATGCACCAGTATAATACTTGGATACAGTTCTCTGCAGAGAGTCTCATCTCTAGATACCGTCTGGTGTCTGTGCATTAAGCTATCTGTATAAGTAAAGAATAAACATATTTCATATCTGATTTTTTTTGATATACTGAATTCCTACTGACAACTGTCATTCTTGTTGCACAATGGTCTTATGACTGCATACCTTTCTAATTTATTTTTGTTCATTATTTATACACAGTACAGTAGTTACTCAATTGACATGAGTGAGATGATTAAATTCTTTATTATGAGGGGGATGCAGAGAGAACATAACTTATCCAAGTTACTGTGCAATTTTAATGTTGTGTATGAACTATGTCTCACATGCAGCAATACATATTATCAGTGCTTCAGGAACAGCCCATATTTCTCCATGCTTGCATATGTCCATCTTTCATATGTAAAACCATATAGTTGAATACTGATGAGCAAAATACTCTCGATACAGAACAGTGGCATGTTTCTTTTCCAATTGAATGAGTGACCTGATATATTTATATAACACCTTTTACTCAGAAGCAGTCCAAAAACTGTGATCAGAGCCTTTACCTCAGAAGAGCAGCAGCTGATTGCAGAGCTGGCCAGATTCTGCCACCCTTGCTTATATATAGTAGTACTCTATCCTATGAGTAGACCCATTGATTTCAGCCTTGCCCAGTTTACACACAGTCTTTGTTACAAAGGCAGAATTATATGCTGCCAATTAGGAATATAAAATGTAAGATTCTAGTGCTATTAATGCTCATGGAACTGATACCAATATGCGAGTGAGTTATGTGGAGGTTTTTAATGTTTTAACTTCTCGTAAGCTCTCTTTTCCTTCCATATCCTCCTTCATCATGTTTTACCAAACTAATGTTTTTACCATAGAGTTTTGTAGGGGGAGGTAGGACATAATGGAAAACGTTGGCATTTATGCAATGGGATTTGCTTAAATCTAAGAAAACACACAAAACTTTAAAATAATTCGGTGGGGAGGGAGGAGTAGGGGGTAAGAATTAGATAAGACCTTGGGAAGGTCTGGCCTGTGACCCTTGCTTCTAAAGTCTCCTCTCACTTTGTCAGCTTAACACAGCTGTTTCACAAGAGAATAGGCATGCATGCCAAATATCTCCAACTATTGTTTTCTTTAATAAAATCTTGTTTGGCCAATACGAAGAAAACCCTCCTGTACTTTTGATTTCACACATGTTTTTATTATAACATCTTAGTGTATATCTAGCATAAAGAATCTTGTTTAAACTTGATGTTTAATGTCTTTCTTCTACGATTCTCCCATCTGCTTTTAAGACTCAGGTGCCAAACAGCATTTCTAGCTATTCCACATGGAATATGCAGGGCAGTTTAAAATTCTCAGCATCTTCCTTTGCTGAACATAGCATTCACACCATTGTTCACAAATCTGAATATAGCAAGCTGCAAAGCAACTGCACCTAGTGTTTAATATCCTTCTGCACAACTTACTCTGTGCATTGAAATTGATTTACTTCATCTTGGCATCCATGCAATAGATCCAGAGGGAGTACCATTTTGAGCCATTATTGAAGCATGTGAAATGGCACCCACAACAGACAATTAAGAGGTAACAGAAGATGCAGCATCAGGAGGACCAGCATGAACAGACTGCATGAACAGACATGATATTTACTACTTCATGTCAAGACATTTTCAGTAGCCTAATATAGTCTATTGATGAATTTTTGGATCTATTTTTAAAATGAAGCTTAAGTATGGAGTCTGCCAGACCGACTAGTTACTACCCTTGAAGAAAATTGTTTTGACCTGAAAAATATTTTTTTTAAGTTTTGAACACGTCAACATTTTATAAATGAAAAATTCCAATTTTCCACTTCAAAATTATTTTTGTTTCATAATTTAAGCTAACTACAGTTAAAACATTTTTAAATAGTTAAAATCAAAATGAAACGTTTTGATTAACCCAAATTTTCTTTTATCACAGTTCAGGATTGGAGCACATTTTGATATCTCAACTTTTCATGGCATGAAAAAACTTTCCTAACCAGCTTTTCTGAGGGTATGTTTCACAACTAGCATACTGCAAAACTTCATGTACAATCCGTACAGTTACAGTATGCAACATCATTGTTAGTCATATTGATGGACAGTGATGCAGTCTGTTTCAATGAACAGCAATAGCATCTCTGACCAGTAAGTATAATCACTTTATGCTTTGAATATCATGAGGTTTTTTTAAAAAAAATTTCGGCCACATTTTGGGTGAACAAAGGCTGAAAGAATACAGGCTTAATTGAGAATTGAACTAACTTCTTATTGGTTCCATGGTGAACTATGCAATGTATAGTTATTGAAATTATTGATATCAAAGATGCATCACGTTCAGTGATCTTTGGCTTGTGTTGCCATCTGAGCTAATGGCTTCAAGACTGACCTCAGGATTTTCACTCAGGTCCCAATCCTCAGAGATATCTAGGTTCCTAACACCCGGAGATCCCTCAGTTTCTTGGATGGGGGATACCAGAGCATCAGAACAGAATCTTTTACTGATTTTTTTTAACTAATCCTGTGACCTGCAAAGACTAGCCCCAATCTTATCATCTTTTCCTAGGCAAAACTCTTGTTGACTTAACTTGGAATTTTGCCTAAGTAGGGAATGCAGGATCAGGTTCACTGTCCTCCAGCCAAAGGATAGAGGTCCCATTCACACAGCAACTTTTGACCATGCCTTTAACTGGTCAGGGACACTGGCTAAAACATGGGTTTTGTCAATATGGTATATAGATAAAAACTAAATAACAATCAGTAATTAATTACTAATTAATAACTAGTGAAATCTTAAACATATGCTGGTCTTTCTGGCTGCTTAGTATGGCCTAGTCCACAGGTCAGGACTGTTACACACAGTTATTTTATGTGTAAGAGCACTCTTAACTGTGCCTCTGTGCCAGCCAGTTTCCCCATAATTTTGTGTAATTATGATCTCCCACAGTGTACTTTCCTCATGATGTGGGTGCCTGTCAGTTGGGTTCTCTCTCCTCCATGAATAAGCTATTTCAGAGGGCATTTCTAGCTATTCCACATGGAATATGCAGGGCAGTTTAAAATTCTCAGCATCTTCCTTTGCTGAACATAGCATTCACACCATTGTTCACAAATCTGAATATAGCAAGCTGCAAAGCAACTGCACCTACTATCTAGATGAAAAAAAAAGGGTGTGGAGAGAAAGGAGCCTTAAAAATACCTATCATTCTTGGCTCAGGCAATTGCTTCTGAGCTCATAAAGATAATGAGGGCGGGTGATAGGTGTGGATCCAAAAACATAGTTGTAATGTCAGAAGAAATACCATGCAGACATAACACTGTCTCATGTTACAGGTGCAACAAGGTGGGTGAGGTAAAAATCTTTTGTTGGCCAACTTCTGCTGGTGAAATAAAAACGTTTTCAAGCTACACAGAGCTCTTCTTCAGGTTACAAGTCACAAATAACTATTAAAGATGACTGTTCCTCTAAGTGATTATAAAGTCATAGTTGTAGTGTGGACAGTCTATTAATGTTGAAAGCAAAATATGTGAGCAAAGTGTATTGCCCCATCAGGTTTACCTGCTCTACCAGAAAAACAATTTCTCGCCTTTTAAAGACCAGATAATAAATGCAAGGGAGCCTTGCCCCTTAAATAAGTATGATTGATAGGTGGATGCTCCAATCAGAAGAAAACACTCTTCTAGCATATGGGCAATTAATAGAAGCTGGGTTGGAGAGAAAACAAAGAGCCAAATTTGGAGATTCTTATACAATTTATGCCAATTCCTTCTCAGTGACAACTCCGATTGAAGTCAATGGGAAATTACTCGAATAAGGACTGAGTAAAAACTCAACAAAGACTTCAGAATTTGTCCCAAAGTAATTAAAAGAAACTAGAGAGAAGAAACACAAAGCAAGATTCAGATCTCAGTTATCCTGGTGTAAATCTGAAATAACTTCATTAAAGTCAGTACAATTACTCCAGTGTAATTGAGATCAGCATTTGGTCAATTTTGTGTGAAAGGAAGTAGGAAGGAAGATAATGCAGCTCAGGGGACAAATAAGCAAAGAAATACAGAAACATCTTTGTGAACTGAAGAAATACAAAGTACTACAAAAATGCTTAACTTTCAAAAGGGAAAGGGAATTTTTAAGGAGTGCAGACACCAGAGTAGTAGTGTGACCAGTTTATAAGATAGCTTTCAGGATGCAATTCACCCCAGCTCTGGGTCTCCACAGTAAGTAAACAAAATGACTGGCTAAAACAGTGGGTCACCTTTGCTGTTTCATAGACAATTCTATCTAACAGGGATTTGCATGCATTCCAATGTAGCTCATATATAGTGATACAGCATGGCCAGAAGGCAGCAGGAGAGTGATAGAGGAGAAGCCTTATTCCCTGTAGAAGGAAGAAAGGTTACTATAGATTAATTAAAAGCACCTGAAGCCAGTCACCTGATAAAACCCCCCTGCTTCAATCAGTCAGGGGGAAGGAGTTGGAGCAGAGTGGTTTGGTGTTAGAGCGGAGAGCAGTTTGAAGGATTTGGAGCAGAAGAGAGTTTGGAGAATTGCCATGGCTGGCTAGAAGACCAAGACCCTAGGTAAAGAGACACCTGGCTTGTGCAGAGAGAGGGCAGGAAGCCCCACGAGCTGAAGAGCAGGAGAGGGAAGTAGCCCAGGGGAAGGAAGCACTAGTTCAAGTGGTTTGCCACAAACTGTTGTAGGAACAAAAGTCCTAGTAATAGTATAGGGGCCCTTGGGCTGGGACCCGGAGTAGAGGGCGGGCCCAGGTCCCTCCCTTTCCCCTACCCTTCTCTGGGTCACTAATGGGACAGTAGATACCCTAGTTCAGGGCTAGGAAACTGTGCCCTGAAACACCCTCCCACACACACAAGAAGAGGAAGTGTGGGACCCATCATAATCGTGCTGGCAATTTGCCACAATATAAAATAAAAACTCATTAACCCTTTTTCTTATCTCACCATACAAATCACATATCTAATACAAGGTAAAACACTCATGCAGCCCCAGTCAAGTCAACAAGATTGCTTGGATGTAACCAAAGGCAGAATTAGACTCTCAGAAAATAAAATATACAAATAAGCACATTTAAAACAGTATTAGGTTAGTAGTTAAATTAGTTGAAAAAGAAGAGACAGGATGAAAATTGCACAAAACTAAAGGTGGTATTACTTGAAGAATTCTCAGCACCTTCTAAGAGTGTAAATATTTTTTGATAATGCATAGTAATTTTCTCCTGTGTTTCTAAATATGTTTATGCTGATAGCTGAGTACTTGGACATTTCTGAGTGCTGGTGTGAAGAACAAGGGTATTTCATCCCATAGTTTGGAATGAAACATATGGGAGCTGAATTATATTTTTCACAAGCTGCCAATCTGATTTCATGGCGTTTTAGAGAACATATTCTCTAGGGAGTGCCCACAGTCAGCCTGATGTTCTCTTTTTCTATTGTGTACTTTTTAACCTTAACACTAGAAAAGCTCTATATTTGAATATTTTGTGTAAAAACGTGAACACACAACTACTGGCAACTGCAAAGACTATTGGCCACCTATTGACAGAGGTTCTTTCCTGCAAGACACACATTTGATTTTTAACACATTTTTAAAAAATAGATCTGATGGACTAAAAACACCCCTTAAGGGCTAGGCTAATTTCCTTTCTGGAGAACGACTGCGACTAATGTGGATTTGCAGTAGAGACTTCAGAAATCTCTGTTTAGAGCACAGATGTATTCAGAGAACACCCGTTTATGCACTGACAGATGCATGTTTATTTAGTTTCTGCTTATTTCAGATCCACCCCATGGATCTCATGGAATGACATAGCTTTTGTCATTAATTTGAGCAGGCTGAAAGGTGCTGTCTCTGTATTCATTTTTATTCCTAAAATGTACATTTCTGGCACTTGATTTGTGATAGCTGACACCAAAAAGCTGATGTATGACTCAGAGTTAAGAAGCATGGGACCAAACAGGAGTTAGCTGTAATCCCTCAGACATAAAATATGTTAATATACAGTATAATACTTATTTCTGCCATGAGTGCAGGGGACTGGACTAGATGACCTCTCGAGGTCACTTCCAGTCCTATGACTCTATGCTCTTCTGCCATCAAAATGTGAAAATCCACCTGAGTGTAAATAGTGTCATACAGAGAAAATACTAAAGTAAATAAAATGGAAAATTGTGTGAGTTTTGATTCAGAGTGGGTTAGGCTTTCAAAAATGTTTGCTTATACATTTTGCATCAATTTCCTTTGACTCCTCAGGACTGTAGAAACAGACTTCTTTTCTTACACATTAACTCCTCCTAAAGAGCTGTCATGGTCAAGGGAGGTCTGAGGACGAGCTCTCACACATACCTTAAAAATGTCTCATGCAGCCAGCATAATATATAGCCTCTGACAGCTAAACTCCTACCACTTGCCCTCTCGTGGCAAAGAGAAAGGGGTAGTGTGAAAGGCAGGTGACTGGTGCCTTGTAACCAAATTTCTCTGGGCAAATGGGCCTTTTTAGCCATGGTAGGCAGTCCACCTAGAAGGGACTCTGATTTCAGACCAAGAATGTCAGAACTGGCCAGCTGGTTTGTAAAAGTTATGTCAATGACACATACTGTATGGGTCTTTGTCTTCAGGCAGTATAACCATACAATGCTATGTAATTCCCCGGAAGTAATGTGTGACCACTTTGCCTGACGCTTATGGACATTGGGAAAAGGCTACCGTATTTTGGGTGCATGTGTCTAAAGAAGCAAGCCCAAGAACTATGTTTGATTTCCCTGAACTTGGGAACAATGACTGGGAAATCTGTATAAGTTGCTGAGGTGTTGAAAAGTAGGAGAGTGCATGCAGCCTGGGTACAAGAGACAAAATGGAAGTGGTCAAAATCCATGAACATCGGGAAGGGTTATAAGATAATGTATCAAGGCTCAGTTGCAATGGGGAATGGAGCAGCCTGATGAGTGGAGGAAGAGCACATTGGAACTTAGCTTTAATCATAAAGGAGATGTGCAAGAATGTAGTAATTACTGATCCATCGAGTTAATGAGTCACACAATGAAATGGCTGGAAAGAATTATTGAGAAACGACTTTGGGAGGAGAGGCGCCTAAGTAAGTGACAACCAATTAGAGTTTATGCTAGGAAGGTCAACAATGGATGCAGTGTTTGCAACCCGAATATCTCAGAAAAGGTATAGGGAGAAATACTAGGAACTGCACTTAGTGTCTGTGGATTTAGAGAAGGCTTATGACAAAGTTCCTAGAGAATTGTTATGGTGGTGCCTGCAGTCACGCAATCTGCCAGAGACGTATGTTCAGACTATCATGTAGAGGTATGATGGTAGTACAACAATAGTGAGAAGCAGCTGTGGCTGCAGTGAGTCATTCACTGTGAGGTTAGGCCTACATGAAAGATCTGTCTTAACCCCATTCATATTTGTGATTGTAACGGACACCTCAACACAGGGTATATGGGGAGACACTCCATGGAGCATGCTTTTCATTGACATTATGTTGTGCCATGAAGATAAACATGAACTGGAAAGGGACCTAAAACTATGGAGGGCTTCATTTGAAAAAAATGGCTTACGAATTAGCCAACAAAAGATGGAATACTTGTGATGCTTCATAGAGATGGACAAAGAGAAGTCAATAAAACTAGATGGTATGGAATTTATGTCTGCACAGCTTAAATACCTTGGTTCAGCATTGAGCCATGATAGGAATCTGGATGAAATGTTAGGAGCTGGATGCAGAGCACTTGGAGTAAATAGAGGGAGTTAATAGGAATTCTCCATGATAAGCATATGCCAAATAAACTAAAGAGCAAAGTATATAAGATCATGATTAGGCCTGCGATGACATACGGATTGGAATGCTGGTCAATGAGGAAGAGAGAAGAACAACTACTTCACACTGCCAAAATGAGAATGCTCAGGAGGATGCTGGGTAAGATGAGGCTATGCAATGAAACAGTATGAACCATGATGCAAGTAGCCCCCATCATGGAAAAGCTGAGAAAGTATAAACAAAGGTGGGTGGGTCATTTGCAATGATTAGATGTGGGATATATTAGCCAGAAAGTACAAGAGCTAGTAGTCATGGGACAAAGACCACAAGGAAGACCTAGAAAAAGGTAGTTTAAGACACTGAAGGGGTATGTCCACACTGCACTTAGACACCCGCAGCTGGCCTGTGCCAGCTGACTCAGGCTTGTTGAATTTGGGGTAATGGGCTGTTTAATTGTGGTGTAGATGTTTGGGCCCACCTTCCAGGGTCCTAGAGCCCAGGCCCCGGCCCAAGCCTGAACTTCTACACCACAATTAAACAGTCCCTTAGCCCGAGCCCCTTAGCCTAAGTCAGCTGGCACGAGCCAGCCATGGATTTTTAATTTCAGTGTAGACATACCAAAGGAGGAGATGAAGAGGGTTGGTGTCAGCTTGGAAGACGCACTTGGAGATGAAGAACAAGAGTAAGTAACCCCAACCGATGAGATAAAGTGAAGAAGAAGACACATTTACTCATTTGCAAGTTTCTATGGATGTCAAATTACACATAAGAAAGAAAAGAAGTCAGATACTGCAATGGGGAAAAGAGGCAATTGTCCTACTTACAATATTTGCTTCCTAGGATTTGTTTCCTAATCTCCTTTTTAAAATGGTAATTGAAACAAGGGCAGAATTTACCATGACCTTTGGGATAGAAGATTAGTATCCTGAGTTACTACATTAGCCACACTCTTGCTTTAAGTCCTCATGTAGCCAAACAAGGTCAGTCATATTTAGACCAGGTTTGCAGTGTTTAAGTTAGCTGAAGGAGTTATGTCTTTTGTCTCTGAAAGATCCCAGAAGGTAGCATTTATAGTTATTCATCTGGCCCCAGAATACCGTCAGTGGCGTGCCACAAGGTTCTGTTCTATCACTTCTTTTCAATGTGCATGTGAGGCCATGGGGGTAGATAGTGAAATGATTAGGACTGCGGTGTTACCATTGTGTGGATGACATGCAGCTCTGTTTTTTTTGTTTTCAGCAGACCCAGATGGTGCATACTTGAATTTCTGGTGTTTTGCCAAATTGGGACTTGGATGAGAGTGAATTGGTTGAACGTTTATCCAAGCAAAACAAGAGATGCTACAGTGATCTTAGTTAAAATGCCACCATTTTCTACTAATAACTGCATAGTGGTATCTGAGATTTAGAACAGGCGACACATATTGAACCTTATATACCACTGTGGTAAATGTCACTAAAGGTATACGTCTTAGGGCTGGTCTACACTGGGGGTGGGCGGGGGGGAGATCGATCTAAGATACGCAACTTCAGCTACGTGAATAACGTAGCTGAAGTCGAATATCTTAGATCGATTTAAAAAGTACTTACCGCTGGTCCACACCGCAGCAGGCAGGCTCCCCCGTTGACTCCGCTTACTCCTCGCGCGGAGCTGGAGTTCCGGAGTCGACGGGGAGCAGCTCTGGGATCAATTTATCGCATCTAGACAAGACGCGATAAATCGATTCCAGAACATCGATCGCTACCGTGCCGAATCGGGCAGGTAGTGTGGATGTAGCCTTAATGGCAATCACATTGGTGAGCTGGAAGAAGGGTTTTGAATATATGGAAGAGAATATTTCAGCCTCCATTAATTAGGGAATGTGTCAACCATTTGTTGAAGAGGTTCTCTTTCACTGAAATGATTGTGCCTACCACAGAGCGAGATGGCCTTTTAAGGGAGCTGGGTTTAGCTCTGCCTGTGACTAATTAGCTGTCTCCCAGGTGATGTGTTTCAGGCTAGGGATCAGGTGAGAGTGTGTAGATCACTGGTCTGTGGATCAAAGGCAAACAAGCAGCTCTGTTAGGAAAAAGAGACTTGTAAGTAGGCTAGTTTGTTTGTTTGCCTTGGGAAAGAACTTTGAGCCCAGCAAGGGGCTGAAGAAACTGTAGCGTTGTGGAAAGGCTAGTTTTGATTTAAGTTGCTATTTTAATTGTGACTTTTTAATAAAGCAGATCCCAAGAAGGGGTGTTATTGACCTATAGCAGCCTGGATGTGGTTTTGGAGAACTCCAAGAAGGGGGAACTGTCGCAGTAGTAGGGTCTGATTCCAGAATGTGTAAGACCTTGTTAAAGTGCCTCTCTGTAACACCTCATATCTATATCATAACCTGAGATAAGAAGTACCTAATCTCTGCAGTGGCTGGGGGGGGATTTTGACATAGTCAACTACATATGTATTTTACTACATTTTTCATTTTTCACTTGCCCTGAATTCCCCTTAATCTTCTTTAACTAAGATTTATGATACATATTAATACATTGCCTCTCATGACCTTTTCCTTTAAATTAAAAATGCATTTGCATTAAAAGAGAGAGAAAGATGGCTCAGCAGGCTGAAAACAATTCAGGTGGCAACCCAAAACTTAATTTAAGAAGTTTGAAGTCTGTGCTGGTGATGCTATATGCTGGGTCATCTCTTAGTGCTCTGAGCTTTTGTGTACGCTTTTCAAATGGAAGACTCTTATGGATTTTTCAATACCCTAGTACTGCCTGATGCTAGGACCAGTTTAACTGCTCCAGAAGCCTCAAGTGACACTGGGTTAGAGTGCCTTATATGAGGTCAGAGTTTGCATCTGTGAATGTCCCTTCCACCTTAGTGTCCCATCAGTGTTTGTTCTCTCTTGTTAAAGAGTTCCAGCCATCAAAGTCACCTGTGTTACCTATGTAAAGATAATACTTAGCTGCCAGGCTGCTGCTTGGGCCATGATTTTGGAGCCTAGTGGCAATTGAAAATCAATATATGTCATTTCAATGTGCAT
The DNA here is from genome assembly GCA_037349315.1 of Chelydra serpentina. Lineage (NCBI taxonomy): Eukaryota > Metazoa > Chordata > Testudines > Chelydridae > Chelydra > Chelydra serpentina. The sequence goes on from JBAIAC010000048.1 coordinate 29,822,770, forward strand.
GTGGCTGCCAGTTTAAATTTGCTTTGTATTTATTTAGGTCTGACTGCTACCATTTATTTCACCTTTTATCAACTACCAGCAGTATGAGGCTAACAATGAAGAATGATGTAAATTCAATGATCCTATCGACTGAACTGTGGAATTTTCTCCTTGAGAGAGAGAGAGGTTAAATGCACTTATGCAAAAAGAAGGAAGGTAGGTAATGGACTCAGATGAGTTAAGTGTGGACTGAAGTTCTCAGTATGGACTGACACATGGAAGAATGGAGATCACATTATATAAATCTCTAGAGCATATGTAGCTCTCCGTAAATGACTGTGAAAGACACAGAACTGGTCCCAAAAATCTGCTCCACAGAACAATAAAATGCATAATGCATTAGAGACGTCCTAAGTATCAAAACAGTTCAAAAAAGACAACTGCTAAGGCACAAGGTTTGTTCTATTTCAAAACACTGAAAACTGTTTAGGGCCAGATTGTGCCCTGGCCTTACAGGAGCATAAGAAAGATTAAATCCTTCTTCTCCCCCTGATTCCCTGCATCTTGTCTGGAGGCACAGAGGATACAGCAGGTACACTTTTCTCCCCCCCACATCCTCCAGCACAGGAGGACAGAGTTGTGAGGAATGGGTGGAGCCTGGGCTCCACCGCCCCCCCCCAGCAGCACCACAGAGTTTGGGGGAGTGGGAGAGAGTATGCACTCTATTATTAGCATAGTAGCACATTACTTCTGTCTGTATTTCCCTGCACAAAGGACTTAATAAGGGCTGGTCTACACTAACCCCCCCGTCGAACTAAGGTACGCAACTTCAGCTACGTGAATAACGTAACTGAAGTCGAACTATCTTAGTTCGAATGAAAAAGCACTTACCTGGGGTCCACACGCGGCGCGCAGGCTCCCCCGTCGACTCCACCTACTCCGTTCATCGAGCTGGATTACCAGCGTCAACGGCGGAGCACTTCCTGGTTCGATTTATCGCGTCTAGACAAGACGCGATAAATCGAACCCAGAAGATCGATCCCGCGCCTCCGACAGGACGCGTGAGTATAGTGAAGAACTCCTAAGTGAAGAACTCCTCCTCACTTTCCTATGCAACTTCAGGGTTTTTGTTTTATTTTTATTTTTTTAAATTCTGGTCTGAAGGATTAGTAGAGATCACCCATTAGGCTTTGGAAGGTTCTACCCACATGACTGCGGGGGGGTGTGAGGGGGAGGTTTGCCATGAGTTAGAAGAGGCTTGTTACATGGCTACTTTGTAACTCAGAATGGGGGTCTTTCTGTTTGTGTTTCTCAGTTCATAATTTGCTTTTCTTGTGGCTAAGAAACCTTAAAACCTCACCTTGGAATGTAAAACATCCTGACTGAAAGGCTGGATTCCTTTTTCCGTTGCTGAATAAACTGATCCACCCCACCATCTTATGCACCCATTTTTACTACCATGTTTTGGGCCTCATTTTTAATGTTGTTGTGCATGTGTGTTTTTCATTAGCATCATGTGAAATCTGATCACAAGCTATTCATATGATACTTTCAGTTGGCAAGGACTGAATCACGCCTGACATCTCATGACATACCTTTGATTTTATTGGACATTCTGCAGCAAACATACCATGTCACTTGCATGCCCTACCAGCAGCTAAGTGGCATATTCCTCATAATGAACAACGTTGCAAAAATTCCACTTGAATTTATAGCTCAAACTCAGGGGAAACATTCTGCCTTGTGGCAGATATTCAGTGCAGTTACTCCATAGGGACGGCAGCCAGTGACCAGATAAATCGCCTGGCAAAGGACTTAAAAGGAGGTACTAGATAATGGAACAGAACGGGAGAGGAGGTTGGGGACTCCTATTATTGGTATGGCTGGGAGCCAATCCCCTCCGCCCTACCATTCTCCTAACCCTCTTATGAGAGTGGTCCAAGCCATGGGTCGGCTGGGGGACCTGGATGGAAACAAAGGGGCTGGTGGAAGCCCTGGAGAATTGATATGAATAAGCAAGGATTTGCCTGCATTGTACACTTTATCTGCCGGGTAGTCCAAGACATCTATATAATAAAGTTGAGGCCTGATTAAAACCCATAACAAGTCTCCTGTCCTTCTTGCGGTGTACCCAGACAATGGCTTGAAACTAGGGATGGTCCAATCTCAGAATTCCACAAAAGCCTGTAAAATGGCCCTGTCCATCTCCCTTTTCATCCATTTCCCATACTCATCCAATTTCTGCAAGATAACAAGTCCAACTCAATGATATCCTTGCATCTAAAATGGTTACTCTAATCTTCTAGTGATCCCCTTCCTTTTGTCTTCTGCTGTAGGTATCCATGGTCCAGCTGCTGTTCCTGTTAATTCATTCTGATGAGACTGTCAGTCATCTGTATTTGATAGTGCCTGTGTATTCTTTTAAATCACTCACCATAGAGTCTTTCCTGAGTAACAACGGAAATTAAAGTTGCGATCTCATGCCTATGGTAAAAAATAGCTCAGAGGCATCTCCTGTAGTGAGTCAAAAACATTTTGAGGAAGCTTCTTCTGGGCCATTCCCTGAGCTTTCGAGGGAGCCTTTTTTATTTCAGAATGCACTTCTGGAGACAGAAGGATGTTTATATACTAGCCAGAAATACTAGCTCTTTTCTTTCCAAGAAAGAGCTCCTGCCAATGGTAAAGCAACCAGCTGTAAACATAATATCCTGAAGCAACCTTTTTAACAATATGTATGGCATTTTACTAGCCACTCTTCCTGAATGATACATAAGGATACAATTCTGTCACGGAGGTCACACATTCCGTGGCTTTCCAGAACCTCCATGACTCCTTCTGGGGCAGGGCTGGAGCAGTTGCCAGCCCCAAGACTGCCAGAACAGCGGCCCCAGAGCTGAAGCAGCACTTGGGGCTGGGCCAGCCTCCCGGGGGCTGGAACAAAAGTGGTCAGCCCCTGCTGCTGGAGCAGCAGCAGGACTGGAGCAGCTGCAAGCCCCCAACAGCGCTCTTTTTGTCCCTTCCCCCAAGGTATTTTTAGTAAACGTCAGGGACAGGTCGTGGGCTTCCATGAATTTTTGTTTATTGCTTGCGACCTATCCTTGACTTTTGCTAAAAATACCCATGACAGAATCTTAACCTTAGCAATACACCACAGCTGAGATCAGTATACATGCTTGAGCAGAAGACCCTCTATTATAAAAAAAAGAGAACTGCAGTAAGGTATTCTCTGTGAGGCACACTCAAATTTGGAAGCTAATCCTCTCCCCCAGCCTCACAAATTTGCTGATCTTGTGTGAATGTTGTGAAGTCTCATCTCTTTACCCAGGTTTTGGGAGAGGGAAGAGTATACTAAGGCTGTGTGTGGGGAGGGAGGTGTTATTGTCTGGGCTTGATTTTACTGAGGTTAGTTATCATGGAGGGGGTGGGGGGAGTGAGGAGCAGCTGCTGCCTTTATTTTTAATTGTTAGCATATGTGCCTGGAAGCCAGGATGAAAGCATATAAATAGAAGTAAATAAAAGAAAGGGTGCTTGAGTGGTACCTGAGGAACAAGTATTTGACTTCTTAATAATTCATTCCACATTTAAGCTTCGGTCACCAATAAAATGAGTTTCAGTGTTCCGGTTTAGTCTCCTATATGTGCCCATTCAAGTTACCATTCTCCAGAGAAATTGCCCCCCAATGAAGTCGATGAGTTGCTATTTAAGGGGGGAATAAAAGGGGAAGTGCTTTATGCCAGGCAAAAGCTTGACTCCGTAAGTGGGAAGCTCAAAGCTCCCGGCTCACACAACTTCCCCTTTCTGTCATTATTCAGTCTGGGCACCATGTCACAATCTACCTGCTACAATCCCTATTCCCCTATGTGCAGCATGTAGATAAGTGTTTTTTATTAAATGCTCTTGCCTGCTTCATGTGCTAAATGGATTCCTGTGAAACTTCACCTGAAGTTAACAGCCTCTTCTCTGTGCATATGCTTGCCCACTGCCTGTTCAGCTCCAGTTTTTTTGTTTTGCTCTGCTACTGGTAATCACCCTCACGCAAGGCATTCAGAAGAGCATGCACATGAGCATAGTGTGAATACAATGCCTAGCACAATGGGAAGCATCCCTGGCTGCAGCCTCTGTTTGCAGTACAAATTATACACAACAACTACTAATAAAGCAGTGTAGGAGGGCGATGTCATCATGGGAATGCATGAAACAGGAAATGCAACTGACTGTCAACAAAACTGCATATCAGCAGTTTCAGTAAGTGCTGTGAAATGCACAAAGTAAAAGACTGAAACAAAAGAGAAAATATTCGGTGGTTTTCCTAATCGTGTAGTTGAAATAATATTAAGGGTTACCTGTAGAAAGAGTAGGTACAAATTTGTCAGATGAAAATTCAATTTTTTTAAGCATTCATGGTGTCCCTTTAACATTTTTGATCATAATAATTTATTGAATAAACTGGCCCTGATCTGGAAACAACTGTGTATAACTGTTTAAATCCTCTTCATGACTTGTATTCATTTGTGTTATTAGTTGGTTCAGCAGAACATCCTGTGACTAGCTGGTTCCCATTCCTATTTGCAATTTTTGGTAATGATCTCCCAAGTTAATGTTTGGCATCAAATATTTATTTGTACACTGATTATGCTATTTTGCTGGCAGCTACCATCTGCTGAATAGTGGGTGAGAAAACATTTTAACAGAGGCAGAGAGCAGCAAGATAAAACCAGTGACATGAGGGAAATGCCACCAGAAGACTTATTACTGGTTGGTATCCAGGGAAGAGACAACATAACACACTACCAGGCGTAATTACTGCAATTAATAAAGGTGTTGGTACAGGATAGTTCAATATAGCTGATAAGACGTTAGCAAGTAATGAGATCCTGTTTACATGATAGGACTCTGTTCTTTTGATAACAATGATAGATAAATGTTTGTATGCAGCCATACAACTGTGAGGAGTGATCATAATGAAACCTGAAGCCAAATGAACAGTGGTTGAAAGTCACTGAATCTTTATACTATCTCCAGGACCCAGAAACAGGAGAAAGATGAGATGTGGTAAATTTCCGACAAGAGTTTTGCTATACAATAGACAAAACTTACAAGTCTTGTTCAGACACCATTTCTGTTGCATCATTAATTGACAAAGCTCACTAATTGAGTTTTGCAGTTCAGATTAATCTGAAATTCAAACTAAGGGCTTGTCTAGCCTAGGCAAATTTGTACCAATGTACCTCCATCAATATAGCTTACTAAAGTAAGTCTCTTTAATGCAAGCCCCATCTTACACCTGTGCAGCACATGTACACTGGGGGGTTTATATCACTGGTGCAAAACAACCCCTTTATTGATAGGGTCTAAAATTAAGGTACCATCAAATAATGTGTGCCAAAATTCATGTGCATTGAAACTCATGGTATATGCAGACCTTCAGATATTACTTATTATATCTTTTGGGGGTGGGAGGGGAACCACACTGAGTGAAATCCGGACCCCACCAAAATCAATGGCAAAACTCCCATGGACTTGAACGGGGCTAGGATTTCACCCATTGTTTGTGTTCTTTAATAGAAACTACAAAATCACATTTCTTCTCCTACCACTATTGCCACTTTTCTGTTAACAAAGCTAGCATCCCTTCATCCCTGGCCCTGCATTTCTAAAATGTCTTTTTCAAATACATTATCTCTGAACTTCTATATTAGTATCATCAGGGGTATTCATGCATCCTGAAGAAGCATATTTAAATTTTCTGCATCTGTAGAGAAAGAAGCAACTTAAATATTAGCAGACAAAAAAGAAAGTGTTTTATTTCTAAGAAAGTCCAAAGAAATATTATTTAGTGCATTTTATATTAATCTATACAATAAGATACCAGGAATGTCACTTTGTGTGTCACTCGGAAGCCTAAAATGTCTGAGTCAGATTGTGAAGCGATGGAAGCAGCTACAAACATGATTGAGAGCTCTTTTTGTTCAGAATATCACCAGGTTCAATCATCACTGGGGTTGGCTGTCAGTAACCATGTCATTTTTAAATTCTCAGTCATTTTGACTTTACAAATTATAACCGTGCAGCTACAATGTGCCATGTATCTATGTCATGTGAAGAGTCCTAGACCATTGTGATATCAGAGGTAACTCAACCAATTGTACCCTTAATCTGCAGCTAATTTGTATTAACAGTTTCATTGGTTGTATGGGAGACTCTATACAGTAACTCCTCACTTAAAGTCGTCCTGGTTAACGTTCTTACGTTGCCGATCAATTAGGGAACATGCTCGTTTACAGTTGTGAAATGCTCCATTCTAAGTCGTTTGCAGGCTATCAATGACAGTTTAGCTGTCCCTTCCCCCACTGCCATGTGCTGTTCTCTGAGACTCCTGCCTGCTTGCTGTGTGGGGGGGAGGGGAAGAAGAGGGGGGCTAATGTCCCCCTGCACCTTACCTACCCCATCTTCCATAGAGCCGGAGGGACACACGAGGGAGGGAGCTGCTGCCTTAGGCAGAAGCTGCAGCTGCGAGGCTTGGTGATTTAATTAACAAGGCAGTGCACTTCTGACCCCACCCTTGATACCTAATTGGAAATGCGCATCTCTGTCTCTGAAACACATCTTTCTTGCTGGCTTGTAGAGTGTGAGAGTTAACCCTTGAGGGCTCAGTGGAGCGCTAGTTCATGGTGAAAAAAATTTCCCTGGAACCTAACCCCCTTATTTACATTAATTCTTATGGGAAAATTGGATTTGTTTAACATCCTTTCACTTAAAGTCGCATTTTTCAGGAACATAACTACAACGTTAAGTGAGGAGTTACTGTATATGGTGGATTACTTGGCCTATCTGCCACATCTGTGTGCCCAACTGCCATCTGCATAAATCAACACACATCTCCCAGCACAGTCCCTGCCCCCGACACAAATCAACACAACCACCCACACAACACAACTAGCCTGTACAATAATCCCAAACATCACGCTGTAGCCTAGAATATCCGAGTCTGTGAAGTTATGGAAACAGCTGCAAGCATGATTGAGAGCTCTTTTTGTTTAGAATATCACTAGATTCAATCATCACTGGGATTCCAATTTTGTTGTTATTGTTCAATTTTTAAATTCTCAGGCATTTTCAACTTTTTTTTTACACATGACCTCATGAATGACACCTCATGCGACAGCACAAGCTTTACTAGTTTTTAATCATTATTGTAACAGGGTGATCTGTTCCTTTTAAAAGCACAAGGGCCTGGAGCCAGCCAACCCTGTTCCAAGGCATGGCCCCTTCAAGAATGGATGTTCAGGATGGACTAGCAGAACCAAGCTAAGAATTGGGGTGAGGCTGGGGCCAGTCAGGTGACTACATTCTGAGCATGATAAAGCCCTGTTCTAACCTCAATCAGAAGAGAACAGAGTCAAGCCAGAGTTGCAGGGATGCATGGAGTGGGGGTAGAACAGAACCCTGCTTAGGTGGGGAAGCCTGCCAAAAATGAAGGAGGAGGACTGCAGCTGAGTGAGGTTTTGTGGATCATAGTGATGCCTACAACTGAGACTTAGGGCTGGTCTACACTAATGCTGTAAGTCGATCTAAGTTATGCTAGTTCAGTTATGCAAGTTCCGTAACTGAAGTTGATGTAACTTAGGCTGAGATTTATAGCAGTGTCTACACTGTGCTATGTCGATGGGAGACGTTCACCCATTGACATAGCTTCTGCCTCTCAGGCCTTGTTTACACTACTGGGGTAAATTGACCTAAGTTACGCTACGCCGGTTATGTGAATAATGTAGCTGAAGTCGACTTAACTTTGGTCGATTTACTATGGTGTCTACACCATGCTGCATCAATGGGAGAGCATCTCCTGTCGACTTATCTTACTCCTCTCGTTCCAGTGGAGTACTGGATTTGACCAGAGAGTGCTCTGTGGTCGATTTAGCAGATCTTCACTAGACCGACTAAATCGACCCCCACTGCATCGATCGCAGCAGTGTCGATCCCTGGTAAGTATAGACATGGCCTCAGGAAGGTGGAGTACAGACGTCAACAGGAGGGTGCTCTCCCATCAATTTAGCATGTCTTCACCAGACATGCTAAATAAGAGGGGGTGGAATGGTAGGGCAAGGACTCAACTTAACTAGGGCATAGATTAATTCTAGAGTTTGCCAGCAGTGAGGATTGCTGCAATACAAGGTTCCCACAACCTCTCCTACACCAAAAGTGGATGGCACTGGGCAAAAAGGGGGCCTGGCTAGAGCAGCTGGAACACCGATTTGTCACATCATCTTAGGCATCTTATTTTGATAGAGCTCCAGGAAAAGCTTCCATCTGCAACAAAAACTCCAACAAAAGGCACACACACTACCAGCACCTCCCTTCCATCAGATGGATACCTCTAGGATGGAGGGGATAAAGGCGTGGCTGTTTGCACCTCTCTAAATCCAAAAGAGTGAATCTGATCTGCAAAGTTTGAGACTAAACCAAAAAAGGCTGCAGAAACTGTTAAGAGCTGATATAAAGAGCTACCAGAGGAAGACATTGGCCATGTTCAACAAGGTATATTGATCCTGCAAAATACAGGAACTATGCTATTTACTCCTGAGTACAATTTACCTGCACTTTATCTAGTAACTATTTACATCTATACAGATATAGAGTGTGGTAATTGAAACTATAGGGTCTATTTTCCTATAACTAATATTAACGGTAATGCAAACTATTCAGGCATTGGCAGGACAGACTGCAATTATTATTCATAGCTGAGTGGGAGGATTCCATTTATTGGTCAATCTGACTTTGATCAAATAGGTAGTTATTACAGAGTTCTTGCAATGTCAAATACTGATTTCATTTGCCTTAGAAATAAAAGCAGTGTGGTGTGTGGTCTGTTAAATCCAAACAGTCTGAATGCTTAATTTGTATAATGTAGCCATCCTAATGAATAAGTTTATTTATATTTTGAAAATATTCTCTCTTAAAAAGAAAGGCGAATTTGGGTCTTGTGATTGACAGCCCTGGAAAGTAAGTTCTGATTACCACAGAGCAGGTACAGCATATGCAGTGGCAGTGCATGCTTTCCCTACATGCACCCTGCCAAGGTTTCTTAATTATGACCCAGAGGATACACATCAATGGATGAAACCATAGTTCAGTCTTCATGTTCGTTTCATATTTGGTTTTCCTGCTGAGTTTGCCAGCCAGTATTCTGATCCTGCAAACACTTATGCACTTCCTTAAGGGCACATGACTTTACACACGTGACTAGTCCCATTGAAGTCAATGAATGAGACACTAAAAATAAGTCTTTTAGTCATTGGCACTACTCATGTGCAAAAAGTTAAGTGCATGTGTAAGTGTTTGCAGGATTGAAACCCAGAAGAGCAATGACTATGGGTTGGGGTTTTTTTCATGCAGATTTTGGTCTGCTAGGAACTGGACTGAGACCAATAATTCACCTCAGGTAGGCCAATAATCAATCATCAGTTGTTACCTGTGGGTCACTAATGGCCTGATCAGGATTTCAAATGACAAAATTCAGAGTAGCAGCCATGTTAGTCTGTGTCAGCAAAAAGAACAGGCGTACATGTGTCACCTTAGAGACTAACACATTTATTTCAGCATAAGCTTTCATGGGCTACAGTCCCACTTCATCGGATGCATAGAATGGAACATACAGTAAGCAGATATTTATACATTCAGAGAAACATGTTTTTCATGCTTACTTCAGTGGTCCCCAACGTGGTGCCCGCGGGCACCATGGTGCCTGCTGGGGCATTTATGTGCGCCCACCGTCAGGGCTGGCGCCAAGGAAGGAAGAGGAGAGAAGCATCTGCCGGATAAGGGTCACCACTGAAATGCCACCGCGCAACGCTTCCGGTGGAGAAGCTTTTGCCGAAATTCCGCCGAGGAGCGCTTCCAGCGGAGAAGCTTTCGCCGAAATGCAGCCGAGGAGCGCTTCTGGCGGGGAACCATCGCCACCAAAATGCCACTGAGAAGTGTTGCTGCCCACCACACTCTGATGAAGGGATGAATGTGCTCTGGGCCACAGAAAGGTTGGGGACCACTGGCTTACTGTATGTTCCATTCTATGCATTCGATGAAGTGGGACTATAGCCAACTCCTGTTCTTTTTAAATGACAAAAAGTCATTTGGACTCTCCACACCCCCGTTTTTTTATCTGTAAAATGGAGATGAAAATACTCCTTTGTAAAATGCTTTGTGGTCTGTGGATGAAAAGTGATATAGGTATTAGTTTATTACATTTTTACTATTAAAGGTCTTAAAATAATTTTATTTTGTCTCAAGAAATGCATGCCTTAGCCTAACTCAAAGAGCTTCCTTCCTTGTATGAACTGATATCTTCCATTTATTATCGTCTGTTACCAAAGATGTTTTCAAATCCTTGTGTGTTAGACTGAGCTAGCTTTTAAGTGAAGACATAGGGCATATATTTGAGCCTCTCATTCCCGATGGCCCAGTAAATGAGTTTTAGTCTCCGTTCTGTTCCTTAGAGAATATATAATATTGTAAAATTATAATTTAGAAAAATGAGCAGATTTTGTTTCACCAGACTCCCAGACTAATTGAGCACTGAGACTAATTATGTTCTGCCCCCCTTGGGTATAGCCCTGCTTCCAGAGCAGGGTGTAGATCACAGGTGTAGGAGTGTGCGTGATTTATGTCTCCCCTCCACCTTCCCTTCTTAGATTGTTTATTTTATCTTTAAATGCTGATGGATTGCCAGCTCTCAAGTTCAGGCTGTGATGGATTCTGAGTGGACAGTCATATGACAGTGCAGCAGATGCATGAGAACAAAGAGTGGTTTGTTAGATCTACTTGGTTCTATCAAAGTGGATACTTTCTTTTAATTGGAGCAATTTAGGCATACAGAAATTGGCAGTTTCACAGATAATTTATATTTATTCAACAAATTTGTGGGGAACTAAGAGAAATAATCAACAGCAAACAAACAGTTTAAACTCCAAATACAGAAGCAAGTGTATTCTTTCACTCACAGCATTAGATTTTCCTCTCACTTTATGACCATTGCAGCAAATGAACACACTAAAGTGAGTGCTAAGTAGGTAAAGTTGTAAATAAAATGGACAATGTTAGATTTTTCAGGCAGCAAGGTAGGCCATAGATGAAATGGGGCTAATTCCCAAAACTAATTTGTTTCACAGAACTGGGCCTTGCTGCTTCCCTCAAGTAAAATTGGCCTTTAAACACAAATATGTAGTTACCTTATGCCTAGTGTATCCCCTTACTTACCCTGAAATGTTGCTTCTGTAGCAATGACTTTTATATCTTTCTTCTTCAGTCACGTATAGCGGGGGTGGCCAAACTTACTCTGAGCCACATATGACAATCTTCAGAAGTTCAAGAACTGGGGCACATCTGCCAGGGCTTGGGGTTTCAACCTTGTGGGAGGCATCTCCCGGGGCTCAGGGCTTCAACCCCACTCCTGCTGAAGCCCTGAGCCTGGGCCAGCGTACTCCAGGGGTCTGACACCCCTATATCACCACCTTGCCCCAAGGCAGAGGTCCTGAGCTGCCCCCCAGTCTGGTAGGTGGAGAATGGTGGGCATGGGGATTCTGTGAGCAGGATTTTAACTGTAAAAGAGGCTTGCAAGCCATAGTTTGGCCAGCCCTGACCTATTCTATAAGTAGAATGGATAAAGCAATGCCAATAAAAGGCGATGCTATGAGAATGGAGATAGAGTTAGAGGACCACAAGTGTCCCAGTGTCCAGAATAGCATCAAGAGTATAGAAGTGTACGCTACTGAATACAAGGTTCTCGCCAGAAGTTGTTAAGTTAATAAAATCAGAATTTCATTACAGTGGGTCGGTCTAGAGTAGCAAAATTGTGGGGAAGTCTAGGATACAACACAACAAGCTAACACAATTCTAAAAGAAAATAAGAAAGAAAAACTTGTAGCACCTTAGAGACTAACAAATTTATTTCAGCATAAGCTTTCGTGGGTTAGTACACACGTCATCGGATGCATGGAAAGAAACATACAGTAGACAGATATTTATACAGTCAGAGAAACATAAGGTGGAGGTGCATAGACCAACCTTAAGAGGCTAATTAATTGAGAGGAACCATAACAGCAGGGGAAGAAAAACCTTTGAAGTGATAAACAAGATGGTCACACAAGTGTGAATGAGGATCGTTAACTTAAGGGAAATAGATTCAATTAACGTAATGGCCGAGCCATTCCAAGTCCTTATTTAATCCTGAGGTAATGCAATCTAGTTTGCATATCAATTCGAGTTCAACAGTTTCTCTTTGAAGTCTGTTTTTGGAGTTAATCTGTCGCAACACTGCTACCCTCAAGTCTGTCACTGAGTGCTTAGGGAGGTTGAAGTGTTCTCCTACTGGTTTTTGAATGTTATGATTCCTGATGTCAGATTTATGTCCATTTATTCTTTTGCGTAGAGACTGTCCGGTTTGGCCAATGTACATGGCAGAGGGGCATTGCTGGCACATGATGGCATATATCACATTGGTAGATGTGCAGGTGAATGAGCCCCTGATGGCGTGGCGGATGTGATTAGGCCCTGTGATGGTATCACTTGAATCAATATGTGGACAGAGTTGGCATCGGGCTTTGTTGCAAGGATAAGTTCCTGAGTTAGTGTTTTTGTTGTATGGTGTGTGGTTGCTGGTGAGTATTTGCTTCAGGTTGGGGCGCTGTCTGTAAGCAAGGATTGGTCTGTCCTCCAAGATCTGTGAGAGTGAGGGATCATCTTTTAGGATAGGTTGTAGATCTTTGATGATGCGCTGGAGAGGTTTTAGTTGGGGGCTAAAGGTGACGGCTAGTGGTGTTCTGTTATTTTCTTTTTCAATTCTAAAAGGTGTCAAACTGTTTAGATTGGATGCAAAGTGATGTTTCAAACCATGTTAGCTAAGGCTTGTCTACACTTGCAAGGACACGAGATTGAGAGCTGCCCTGATGGTGGAGAAGCGGGTGGCTATTGCAGTCTGGAAGCTGACAACTCCAGACAGCTACCGATCAGCCACTAACCAGTTTGGAGTGAGAAAGTCAACCGTTGGAATCATGTTGATGCAAGTTTGCAGGGCCATTAATCACATCCTGCTCAGAAGAACTGTGACTCTGGGTAATGTGCATGACATTGTGGCTGGCTTTGCACAAATGGGTTTCCCTAACTGCGGAGGGGTGATAGATGGGATGCATATTCTAATTCTGGCACCAGCTCACCTAGCCTCTGAGTACATTAATCGGAAGGGGTATTTCGCTGTGGTTCTCCAGGTGCTTGTGGATCACTGTGGGCATTTCATTGACATTAACGCAGGCTGGCCTGGAAAGGTGCATGATGCATGCATCTTTGGGAACACTGGCTTGTTCAGGAATATGCAGTCCGGGACTTTTTTCCCAGACCAGAAGATCACCGTAGGGGAAGTCGAAATGCCCATTGTGATCCTTGGAGACCCCGCTTACCCTTTAATGCCATGGCTCATGAAACCCTACACAGGGAGCCTTGACAGCAGTAAGGAGCAGTTCAACAGGCTGAGCCGGTGCAGAATGACGGTGGAGTGTGCTTTTGGCTGTTTAAAGGGCCACTGGTGCTCTCTGTATGGGAAGCTGGACCTGGCCGATGACAATATCCCTGCAGTTATATCCGCGTGCTGTACCCTCCATAACACTTGTGAAGGGAAGGGTGAAAGATTCACTCAGGCATGGAACTCGGAGATTCAACATCTGGAGGATGAATTTGAACAGCCAGAGAGCAGGGCTATTAGAGGGGCCCACCACGGGGCTTCAAGGATTAGGGATGCCACAAATCACAAGCTATGTAAAGATTCCAACATTAACCCATTCTGCTCATTAGGGGATTTATAAACTTCTCTGGGCACATTGCATTAGCAATAGATTAGCTGGGAAAAACTAGTAAGCCATTCAATTGGTTGTACTGTTTGATTATTCATTTGATCAATTGTTGGTCTCAATCTTTTACCAATCATTTGATTTTCAGCTTGCATTATTGTCAGTTTCTTGAGTGATTGTGACCTCAACTTGCTTATTGAATTTTTTGTGCTAAAGGGAATCATAGTAAATCCATATTTGTTTCTTTATTTCCTCACTAAAATACATTAAGTACCTTGAACTGGTTCTCTCATTGAATGATGAGTTTCAAACAACCTTAGAGTGAAGGGACTTTATGTTATAATGTAATAAGCCATTTGGCCTAGGCCCTGAAATAAACCCCTGTTATTACTACAAAATACACACTCTCTAAAGAGATATCAAGCAAGCAGTGATGACAATTTGTAGACAGCTCTTCTGTGGAAAGTAAGAGAAAACCTTTTTGTCACTTCCTTCCTAGAGCCTAGTTTCAGGAACTTCCCATAGATTTCCTGTGAAAGGCTATCGTGCAGATCCTCAGTGGGTGTAAATTGTCAGTGCTCCACTGAAGTCAATGGACCTATGACAATGTGCACCTGCTGAGGAGCTGCCCTTGTCTTCTGTTTTCTCTTTAAGTTATAATGCACTGATAAATATTTCCCCTTATTCAGTCTAAGCTGAACTAGGTTATTTGACTGCAATTGGAGCAATCATTAGCTGATACTCTTGGAGGGAAAGGAATTGTGGCCTAAGGGAAATAAAGAAAGCTGAAGGTGACTGTGTAAAGGGCTGAAAATCTGATGCCTGATGCAGAAATCCACCAGGACTGAGTCATTGGATGTCATTGTGGGCAAAAGGCAGGCTAGGCAAGCTGTTGGTAGCAGATGCGTTTACAATATTATTCATGATCTTTTAAAGTGTTGGGTTATTTTTTTTCATAATCCAACCCTGAGATTCACAATTGAATTATAAGAATTAGGAAATGGCCTAATTGGTAACAAGTAACTTTGAATTAGATATATACACAAAGCCCTTTGATTTCAGTTATTTTGTTTAAAATTGCCTGGGAATTGATCAATATTTATTAGAAAAATTAAACAGGTAAAAATCAATACAAAAATTAACTGCATGGTTTTCTGGGTAAAAATCAGGGTTAATGCTTTTCTTGTCCTCCTTTCCCCAGTAACAAAGAGAAAAGGAAATGTATTGAAAGTAAAAGCAGTTTAATGCTGTGCTTTATTTAATGAGGTGTACATTAACAGAACGTACACATATACGTGTATGCATATGTGAGTATCTTCCACTACACTGTCTTACCCAAATAGACATCTTGCATTTACACTTGGACTAACTTATTCTTAACAGACATCTACCTAATGCAATGTAGTGGATTTCTCTTCACACAATCAGTATTTTCTTGCATATGAGTGGTCCAAAATTGAGAGAAATCACTAAAAACTGAATAGCTTATGTAAAACCCAGAAATCTTTCAGTAAAAACTGAGAATGAAGGGCTTTGTATATACATTACCATAACTTCTTAACCCCACTGATCAGCTAGTCACCTCTCTAATTTCTAAACAGGGGGTCTCTTATTTTGCTCATAGAGTAGTCTCATGCAGTTCAAATTACCAGGAAAGTCTGATTGGGTGAGGTTATTTCCCTATCATTGTAGGCATGTTCTTTCTCTTGTTTAAATAAGGCCTGCAGAAAATATTGTGACCCATGTCCTCAGCTGATGGAAATTGGCAAAATTTCATTGTTATGTCCCCCAAATACTGGGGTGGGTGGGAATGGATTGAAAGCTAAACAAATAGAAAAGGGTGTTTTTCTGTGTGTTGCCTTGTAAATAGAAGGGATGCAACCAGAATCATTCCATTTCCTTAAGCCATACAGGTCACCTGTTGACATTCTCCAAAAGCATGACCCTCCTTATCATCCCCACTGTGAGAAATTTGTAACATATTGCACATCTGATGACATCCAGAATGTCGTCAATTGGTTATCAATTAACTAAATCATCCAGGAGCCATCCCTGCTGCTTGAGCCATTAATCTTAATGTAGCAGAATCCCTATCTGGTGTACTAATCAACATAAAATAATTAATTGATTTATTGTCATGCTGTCTGGAGTGGCTCTTGGTTGAGAATACCAACCTCAGAGCAGACAGTTAAGAAGCAGGGCACAAATCCCAAACTGGTTGTGAGTCCTATACTTAGATTTCACCAACCAAGTAACAAGTGTAAACTCTTCAGGCACTATATAGCCTTAACATGGAGACCCAGACAGTCACCTTGGGAATTCCAATCTAACTTGCTGCCATCAAGGCAAGCTTGATTCTGTGATAGATGGTCACTTTACACCATAGATAACAAAATATTCAGGTTACTCCCAGTCCCAAAGGACTAGTCACTTACCCCAGGTCAATTTGCATTTAGATCTCACATCAAAGACAGTGCGTGTAGCCAACCTATAGAAAACAAATTAAGGATTTATTAACTCTTATGTCTCTCTTATTTACAAGGTTAAAACAGGTAAACACACAAATGAGTTCTAGTCTTCTGAAATATGCCAGTTTTATAACTCCTTTAGGGCTAACCCAGATTAATCCCAGGGAACTTTTACTTATTGTAACAGGGTCGGACCCACCCCTGCAGCGCCTCCTGCTGGTTTCTCCAGGGAATTAGCTCACCAGCCTCTGGAGCGCCCTCTGCAGGCCAGTGATCCGCCTGGCCACGCTGGCCCCGTGTCCCTCCCAGGACCCGGTGCCCCTTTAACTGGGGTGCTGCCCCCTGGCAGTACCCCTAGATCTGGGTCTCCCCTCCCCAGGGAAACCCCCAACCCACTATCCCCACCTCGCCTCAGTCGTAGGCTATTGCCAGTCACCAGCTAGCCCCCGTGCCCTGGGGCAGACTGCAGTATAAGCCACTCATCACAGGCAAAGGGGGTTTGGACCTGCTGCCTCAGCCTACCCGTGGGTTGCCCCCGCAACCCCAGTACCTAAATGGGCCTAACCCTAGGCCACAGCCTGGGGCTTTCCTAGCCGGAGCTCCCCAGCTCCTCAGGCCCTTCCCCAGCCCTGCTCCAATCTAGGTACTTGGTCAGGTCCCTGCAGCCAAGCCCTTCCCTCTCTAAAGGCAGAGAGAGAGTGAGTCTGTTTGCTCCAGGCCCACTGCCCTCTTATAAGGGCCAGCTGGGGCCCTAATTAAACTGGCCCCAGCTGGGGCTGCCTTGCTCATCAGCCCAGCCTCTGAGCCTCAGCCCTCTCCCAGGGCTATTTCCAGCCCCTCCGGGCAGGAGCAGGGTTCCCCCTGCTACACTTATGTTTACAAATCATTGCCCCTTAGAGTTCCAATAGTATAGGAAACTGGAGTTCTCCTTAACTCTCTTCCCCAAAGTTCAAGCTGTGATGGCATGAGTGCTTGGGCACTCTTCAGGGCTATAGGGGAAGTAATCAAAAAAATCTGTTCCACAATCGCCCATTTGCATTCAATAGTCCTTCCTAAGAGGCAGGTGATAACACCGCTTGTGATGAATGAGTATCTCACACTAGGTAATGCTTCTCCCCTGACTGGGGGATTTGCAGTCTTAGCAAACATTTAAACATTACCTTATAACATAGGATACAGGTATTGTAAGTAGGATTAATACATGCAGTGTCCTACAAGCATTCCATAAAGTCTAAACACTAAACATTTCTCTAGCATTGTTTATTTTAACTAGGCTAACCCACAGGAGAGCCAGACTGGCTTCAACTATGCATTTGTCAGTGTTCAGTGAGGCCTGGAGCCTTGGCATGAGGTGGCATCTGGTCTGTCAGTGTCAGAGTTACTCAAAATCATTATATCCAGCAGACTGATCCTAAATTTGTATTTTCATATTCACTCAGACAAACCTAGGAAAGAAAAGAGAATCCCTGGACCAATTATGTTCTGAGTTACACTTGTCACCAAAGCCAATGAGTTTATGCAGGTGTAAATGGAAACAGAAATTGTCTCTCCATTAGCCATTAAACATGTTCCATGGCTTAAACATGGCTTTGAGTTTTGGCCAAAATGGAATTGTGTGGTAACTAGGTTCCTACATGGTTGTATTTAAGGGCCTGTCTAGATCATAAATTTAACCTTGTCAGAGAACCTGATTACAACATAATTGTCTCCCAGACAAGTTATAAACATTGGTAGAGCAGATAAGGTAGTCATTATTTTGTAAATAGGGTCCAATTTATACTACAAATTGGAGCCTTACTTGCAACCAAGTTAGGGGATAACCATGTAGCCAGGTTCTCTGATAGGCTTACATTGTATTGTAGACAGGCTCTTAAATGGCAATGCGCTAATCATGGTATTTAAATACTTTATTGTGCTGTGTGAAATGGAGTTCAGACCTCGTTGAAGTGAATGGTTTGGGGGAGAGGTGAATTATACAGCTGGTTGTGAATTTTTCAACTAAAGGTTTTTCCTTCCGAAAATGCTGATTTTCAAAACAAACCTGTTGACAAGAAAGTATACCTTTTGAGACCCAGGCTGGAATTAAGAGACAGCCCCACTCACCCTAGACTAGCCAATAGACCAGTCCCCAGGGCACTTACTTAGGCTGTGGGAAACCTAAGGTCAAGTCCCTGTGCTGTCTAATGTAGAACACAGAGATGAGACATGGGAGACTCACATTCAAGTCAGGTCCTAAGCACCAAGCCATTGAAGATTCTGGGGTAGGTCTCTCTTCCTAGCTTTTAACAAAAAATGTTGAAAGAAAGAAAACCATTTCTGAAACATCAACATTTTTCATGAAATGAAAATCTTGTTATCTGGCCAGCCCTAGTGAAGTAATTTTTTTTTATACACAGTTTAAACTAAGCTGAGTTAAGAGGGCAATCAGCCATTGGTTTGCATTGCAGTAAGATGGATGCATTTTTGAGCTTACACAGAGCTCTTCAAATTTGCATTGCAAAGTCTGTATCTGCCAAGCAAGGGCTATAATCTTTTTTCTTGTGGAAAGCTTTACATTTATTAAAAACAGTAGCATATAATAAAAATTATGCTAAGACTTATGTACCTGCAGTCTTCTTCTGTACTTTGCCATTTTTTTATTTGGAGCAGAAGTGTTCTATTCAGAAATAATTCCTTCAACTTCCTTGTAAGGCCTATACAATTTACCATTTAAGGCTGTGTAATGTAACAATTTCTGATTACAAGAAACAGAACATTCCTAAAGGCTGGATAGTACCATATATGTTGAACAGCAAAAGGTAACTTCTATGTAATTCAAGCTGGAGAGATGTTTCCAGTGTTTGTCTTCTTTTTAATGACATTTTATTAAGTTGAAAAATCTCTATCTCTCATTCTAGTTGCTGTCTGCAGGTGGGAGCATACTATGAACAAAGGAGAATAAAAGAGGCAAGTGTTACTGTACCTCACTGGGACTTAACAAGCAATTTTATGGTAGGTTACTGAAGATGTTTTGATGCTGTCTTACATTAGTCTTCAGTACTCATTTGTTTGATCCAGTGTAATATGGTAAATATATTTCAAGGTACATGTGTATACATACAGCATATTTAAATTATTTAGTTAAACAGATGAAAAATATAAAGCTTGATATGGGGAAAGTATTTTTTATTAAATTCTTATGTTAGTGCTCAAAAAGCTCTAATCGGGATCATGTCTCCATAGTACTCTTGGCTGTACAGATACTGTAGACAAGGTCCCTGTTCTGAAAAGCTTACGATATAGTAAGAAATAAAATTGTAGGGTAAGTAATGACATGCAAAGTTAATGCATGATTTAGAAATCTAGTTTTTACACTTAGAAACCTTGGTATTTTTGTTTGCTGGCAATAATTCATGTTACAAGATGCATCAACATTTAATGAACAGCTCCCATTTTGATTGATATAAAACATTTGCACACCAAGGTAACATCAGAAGATGCAGCATTTAATTTCTATTAGGGTTCTCATTACATGCTTGCATACACATATTAAATATATATAATGCAATCATTTTTGTTGGCAAAATAACCTCATTAAGTCTATGCACAGAAATAGATTTGAAGTTCTTCAGAAGAAAAGATGTACAGCCTTGTTCTTTTCTCAATAATATCACCATAAATAAGAAGTAACGCCAGAATTAACCTATCATAAGCTAGGATAGAAACAGGCCTATTGCTTGTTCAAGTATTTGACTAAAAGTTCATAGATAACGATCTGAGGACACATCATAACCTGTGGGATTATATAAAACAAGAAGAATGATTTACTGCTATAGGAATTATTAGATTCATTAAAACATGAATGAAGATAACCTGGCTCATTACCCTTTAGACTCTCTATTTTTATAGAGCTGTGTCCTAATGAAAATGTCAGTGCCTTTGGGAAGCACTTACTTTTTCTATTGGCTCCTGGCATACAGCACGGCAACACAATAGAACTAAACTACAAAAATAAAACTCCAACAAATATTCAGACAAACATTTGTTTGGGAGTCTGGCAAGTACTGTGACCTAGCTAAGGTAAATTCCCTAGAGATGGCCTGACAGAAAATAAAACTGCATAGGATGAGTCCTTCTATGGAAAACAATGCAACAAGATGGGTGGAGGGGGGTGGAAATCTGATCTAGCAAAGTATGATGCCAATCATTCAAAGCACTGCATTGGTTAAAAATGGAACTATGAAAAGGTGAAAGCAATTAAATAAGTTCTGAAGGAATACCAGTGCATCAAATGGTAAAAAAATCTGTAAGAATTAAATTGGGAAGAATAAGAACACTCAGCCATATACACGAATCCAAAAGTCCATATTTTGGAATTTCCAGAAGTTCCATCTTTGACATCATACTGTCACCCACATGGTCATTAGCATAATTGGAACTAGAGCTCCTTGAAACTCAATTTCCATTTCATGAGAAATTCTGACATTTTGAAAATTATTTTTGTTTGGATTCAGAACAAAATAATTTAATTTCCCACAAAATGAAATAACAGTTTCAGGCCAATAATTTTTTTATGAAATCAAAACTGTTCTGATTTTGACACTTATATTATCTACAATGTTATATAAGGTAAACTTCAGAGCAAAGTCATTTTTCAAAGTGAATGAATGTTCTGAGGTTGAAACATTCTGTTTTGACCAGATCAAAATGATTTTTCATTTTTTTCCCAAATGAAATTTCATCAATCAATATGTTCCCACAAAGTTTCAGTTTTGATGAAATGACACTTTGACTGAATTTTCTGATGGAACACTTTTTTTCTATCAGCTCCTGTAGTTGGATCCTTCTTTCCTCATTCCCTCTAATTCTTACTTGTCCCAGTCCTGTCTGTTCCCTACCCCTGTCTCCTTGTCCTTGTCCCAGTCCCATTCCTTTTGCTGACCTATTCCTACCCCACTCCTCAGGCTTCTCCTTCCTGTCCCAGTCTCCTTGTTCAGCCAGGCTGATTCATCTCCTCTGAGCTCCTTATTCAAGACCCACTCTTTCTCCCTCACCCCATATTCCCAGTCCTAGTCTCCTTGCTCTATTAGTACCTGCTGGGGCAGGTGTTTCAGATCTCACTGTATCAGGCCTGATTACATGTGATATCTATAAATCTCTCCAACATATATTTGATGTGTGTCAAACATTGCAATACAGGAACTCCTCGCTTAACATTGCAGTTATTTTCCTGAAAAATGCAACTTTAAGCGAAACGATGTTAAGCGAATCCAATTCTCCATAAGAATTAATGTAAATAAGGGGGGGGGGGGGCTAGGTTCCAGGGAAAAATTTTTCACCAGACCAAAAAAACTATATATACACACACAGTGTATACGTTTTAAACAAACAATTTAATACTGTACACAGCGATGATGACTGTGAAGCTTGGTTGAGGTGGTGAAGGTAGAGAGTGTGATATTTTCCAGGGAATACCTTACTGATAAATGATGGCTGATGATTTGGCTGAGCCGTCAAGGATTAACACATTGTTGTTAATGTAGCCTCACATTCTAAAAGGCAGCATGGCAGACAGAGACACACACCATGTGTGAGAGAGAGATGTTCATTGCCCCTTTAAGTATGCTGACCCCACTCTTAAGTACATTGTCTTTTTAAGTGGATCAGGAAGTTAAGACAGCAGCTGCTGCCCCAAGCTCTCTCTGTCTCTCTCAGTCCGTGTCCTCACCCTGCTCTATATGGAGAAGGGATAAGCGGGGTGCAGGAGCAGGGAGGAGGGAGACACCCTGACATTAGTCCCTCCCTTTTTTCCCTCCCCCCCTCCCCCGCCCTCACAGCAAGCAGGAGGATCCCGGGAGCAGCTCCAAGGCAGAGGGCAGGAGCAGCACATGCAATGCGGGGAGGGACAGCTGAACTGCTGGCAATTGATAACCTGCTGGGTGGCTGCCACACAGGGAACTTAGGGGAGCGGGCAGCTGATAGGGGGGCTGCCGGTCCACCCTCGTTCCAAGTCCCTACCAGCTAGCTCCAAAGGGCTGCTCTTCCTGCAAGCAGTGGACAAAGCAGGCGGCTGCCAAATGACATTAGACGGGAGCATTGCACAACTTTAAACGAGTATGTTCCCTAATTGATCAGCAACTTAACATCGAAACAATGTTAACCGGGGCGACTTTAAGTGAGGAGTTCCTGTACAACTGTTCCACTAGAACAGCAGGAAGTTGAGACAGGAGGTTGCTTACATTGATTACGAAGCAATGAAAGTAAAAATGATAGATTTAGGCCACAGCCTTGAAAGATGTAGACATGCCTTGTTCCAAAATCCAATCTAAGAGCCCTGCTGGGAACATGGCAGTTCTTAACAGTTGTTTATTGTATATTTTATAATTGCAGCCCTGCTGCTTGATTTAACCAGGAGAAATGCAGAGAACACGGTAAATTGGACACCCAAGTTACATTGAGCTTTCTCTTCATTTTTTTTCTTAAAAGCCTCTAGCTCCTGGTGCTCAGATGTTTGAAATCATTTGCTGTGCAAGTGATTGCATTTTAAAGAGGATTGGGGTGGGGAGCATTTTGCCCTGGGTTTTGAGGGAAGAATTAACATTTCGTACTTCTCCATAAAAACAAAATGCACAACAGGGAAAACTAGTATCTAACTAATGAAAAAGAATATCTAGTGGTCGTTATGAATAAACCAACAGATTTTCCAGGGTGTATAATAACAAGCAGTAGAGTTAAATGAAAGCTGGTGATGCTCATTAGTATCTGCTATGACACCTAGCCAGATTCATTAGTACATAAGCAAAGATTTAAACTGCAGAAGACAGGCGTACACTTCCATCTTCAATGGGATGAATTTGAATGGGGAAAAAGAACAACGAGGAAAGAATGATATAGCAGAAGTGCCACTTGAAAAATTAACATTTGGCTATTTTAAAAACAAAGTCTTTTGATTCCTTGCTTTGTAAATGTGGATATGAAATCACCAGATCCAAAATAAAATCATGAATCTATCGCACACGTTCTGTAGTGGTATTATCTGACCTAAATCTATAAACCAACTACCCACTTATGGCTATGCTTCCTATTATCCTTCTTACCAGCACAAGATCTGTTAAGTGAATCTGCAGCAGGATGGCAATGTGAATTAATTTACCTCTTTAAAGTATTCATCAGATACCTTCAGCTGTTTAGATTATTACAGATGAAATAACTTTAAAATTTTAATTTACTTGTCGTTATTTATGCTGTTTCTATGCTTTCTGCCTTTTGTTTGACTTGGACAAAGGCAATGTGGTCAGTTTCACATTAAATTTCATTACACTTTTGTAAACACTTTGAGCAGGTGGAATCCACTAATGCAGCAATGCCAGACTCTCAGAGAGGGCTTGGAAGGGTCTGTGATCCCAGCCTTCAGAGATGTAACAGACCAGGGGCTTGGAAGGGTCTGTGATCCCAACCTTCAAAGATGTAACAGACCAGGGGCCTTCAAGGAGTCCTTCAGAGTCATCCTACAGTCATGGTCACACAGTCAAGGGTGCTCCAATGGTAATAGATGCACTCTCGCATTGTCTAGAGAAGGTCTTTGTGGAAATGTGAGGCAGGGCCCTTCAGTACCTTCTCTTAGCTCCCAGCTCTCTGTTCTTCAATCTCAGAGGAGTTAAGAAGCCACCAGCTGAGAATGCAGGGGGAAAGATGTCCTGTCCCAGGTTTGGCGTATTAATGACATCTACCTCATCAAGTAGAACAGTAGCAGCAGCTGAAAGGTACTGGAGTAAAGTTGCCAGAACGCTGTTGCTGAGTGCTGTTAGCGATGCCAATGGGATCTCAGGAGTGGACATGGAAGGATGCGGGCGGGGTGGGGGGGAGGTGACCCAGGCCTTCCTTCTCCACCATATCCCATTCCCATCCCAGGTCCTAAGGTCAGAGAGGCAAGGGGTGGCTCAGTCCCTTCTGATTGCAGCTGCAGGTCAGCCTCCCCTGGGCTGCTTCCTACTTTCCCTGTTTTCCCTGCAGTTTGGCCCATGGCCCCAGCCTTCTGCTTACACACTTTAGAGCTTCAGCTTCAAAGGTGGGGGAGAGAGGCAGCAATGCTTCCCAGTTCACTCTCAGAGTCCAGTTTGCCCCCCAGGGGAAAGCAGGATCCTGTCAGAGTCTTGCTCACAGTTCTGGTCCTTCCTCTTTTGATTGCTCTGCCTCAACAGCTGCAGCCAGTATCTCTCCTCCACACTCCCCCTTGCTGGATTGCTGGAACTCCCTTATAAGCAGGCCCTCCACAGGGAACATCCCTGGCAGCTGCTGAGGGGTAGGGCCTTCCTGGCCCAATACTGTTCTACCACTCCTTGTACCTTAGAGTGGGGTCCATAATCCCTAGAAATGCTTCAACTGCACTATGATGCGCCCTTTCCCGTGGACATACAAAAGTCTCCCCTGGGGATCCCCAGGTCGTTATTCAAACAGCAAGATCCAGCCATCAGTTCCTTCCTCTGGTAAAACAGGCCACCCAGAATGTAAAGTAACACTGTCTTGCCCATGAATGAGGATGGACTAACTCTACTAAACTTCCTGCAGTACTAATAGCAGTCCAAGTGTTACATGTGTACCCTTGGCTTATGCATGCAGAATACAATTCTGGTAAAGAGGTATATTGTGTAAGAGAGAATTATATTAAGGGAGAATGACCATTTTTATTACATCCATCCAGTTAATAATGTCATTAATTACTGAGTCCTGTTTAGCAATTTGTAAAGCTTTCCTCTAAAACAGCAGTTCTCAAACGTTAGCAACCCAAGGACCCCCATTTTTTAAAAAATGTCACCGACCCCCAAGCACCCCACTCAGCCCCAGGCCCTGCCCCCACTCCACCCCTTCCCCCAAAGCCCCACCCCACCTCCACCCCTACCCCTCCTCTTCCCTGCCTCTTTCTGCCCCCTCCCCCGAGCGCACCCTGTGCCCGCTCCTCTCCCTCTCTCCCGGCACTTATGCACACCAGGGAACAGCTGTTCCGCTGGTGTGCTGGGAGGGAGGGGAAGGGGATGAGGAAGGGAGGGGGAGGAGTTGATCAGCGGGGCCTGCAGACTCCCTGGAGTACCCTCATGAACCCCCAGGTTCCGCGGACCCCAGTTTGAGAAATGCTGCTCTAAAAGGTTTAAATGTGTTTTCTCTTCTGATGACTTTCCTCAGCATTACGAAACAGTGGCAGCTGCTCCATACTCAAGATTGCAACTGAGTTTCCATAATAAGCCAAATTTAAATTCCTTCATAACACCCCACTAAAATCCAACAACAAAAAAGCCACATGAGCCTCAAAATTGGCAGGCTTGATCTGTGGTTAAGGTAGAAATTTTCTATCAAACTTGAAGTGAATCAGGCAAGGCGTTCATGATTCATGAATTACTACACCCTAAAAATAGAGCTATACACCATGGTCCAAGGAGTGTAATTTATTTTTTTTATTTATGCCACTTTGTAGCAAAACATAAAACTCTCCTGACAGGAGAGTAACGAAATTGAGATGAGTGGACTTCCTTAGCTAACATCTAATTGAAAGGACCGAAAGTTAGTTGAATGAAGTCTTAACTTCAAAAGTTATTAACTTTAGAAAGCGTGTAAGTGCTATGGCTTATCAGTTCTAAGCTACCTTTGGCCCAAGAGTTCCACGGATCAGGGCTGGGAGAGGCAAAAGATGGCTGGAGAGTTCTACCTGGAGAATGCCCTCTAGGCTTGTTACCCCCCAGCCAATCCCCTCTCTGGAGTTTGCTTGAAGCCCACAAGAAGGGTATCCCAGTGCTGCACAACTACTAAGGACCTTCAGCAATCTGCAGGGTGTGAGGAATGAGAACTGTGTGGTGCTGAGGCACCACATCAATGGCATCCTCACTCTCTGCCATCTTCTGTTTCTCCCTGATACCCTAGCATATGAATCCCAAAAAGTGATTCCTTACCAGGTCTCCCTGATGCACTTTGGTCTCCATGTAGAGGGTCTTCATCCCCCAACCTAAGAGCCACCTACTGAGCTGAAGTTGACATGGCAGGGCTGAAAAGTCTAATTAGACCCAAAAGGATCTGAAGAGGCAAGGGTTGTCAGAGTATTGGGGTAGGGGTAATGGGAGGGAGAGAAGGTGATCCCAGGAATATCTCCCATACTTTCCTTGAAGGGAGTCTTGAGAAATGGTAGAGGGATTTTCACTCCCTAGGGCACTCAGTATGGGACCTGAAAAACTGCAGGATGCAGATGGGCCTGGGGGAGGGGACCTTTCTCTATCAGGACTGGGAAGTGAGGGGAGGTTCAGCAAGGGGGGCAGTGGAAGGAAGGTTCGTCACCCATGCAAAGTTTGAGTCAGTGCCTTGCTTGAAA
Organism: Chelydra serpentina; assembly: GCA_037349315.1. NCBI lineage: Eukaryota > Metazoa > Chordata > Testudines > Chelydridae > Chelydra > Chelydra serpentina. The sequence continues at coordinate 29,849,382 of JBAIAC010000048.1, forward strand.
AGTGCAACCTTAATTCTGTATTTCCTGGGCTTTCAATTTCTCTTGCTTCTTTTGTTATGCTTTTAACTAGCATTCTTGAAAGGTAAGTACTTGCAACCTTAACAAAAAATTTTGTGCATGGAATTTTTTATGTGCAGTGAATTCCTTACCTGGGTTTCCTCCTGGTACAGCATAATCTTTCAGAGGAATATTTCAGTTTCCTTTTGGGCCAGACACCTCTCCAAATTGATTAAGATTCAAAAATATTTGCCAGAGCCATCCATGATTAGAATGCAGATTAAGAAATCATTATGTCCAGCTAGGAGCCCAATCCTAAACTGTATTATACATTTTTGGAAGAGATAAAAGCATCCTAAAAGCTATAGGGTTGTTTTGTGTGTGGACAAAAGTATCAGACGCCTTCTCCATGGGGCCTCTGAACAATTCTCAGCACTACAGGGATCTTCACAGCTGGCAAGAAAACTCATATATGGTCTACTCATTTTTTTGTTTTTGTGGTCTGATATGCAGGTGTTTCTGAACATATGAACTATGTTAGTATTAACCATTGTTTGGTATTCACTAAATAACTGCATAGACACACAATAAGCTTGATTCTCATTTACACTGAGGGGATATCTACATTTGGAGCTTGGGTGTGATTCCCCCAGCTCAAGGAGACATACTTGTCTTGGCTCTCACTGAGTTAGTGTGCTAAAAAAAGAATGTAGCCATGGTGGTGGGAGGGGATAGCTGCCCCAAGTACGTACCTAGTGTCTCTGATGGGCCTGCACTCAAGGTGGCTAGCCACTCCCTCTGCCATGGCTACATTCTATTTTTAGCACACTCTGTGAGAACTTGAGTGGGGAATCACACCCCCAGCTCCAAGTGTGGACATACCCTAAGGCCTCTTTACACTGTTCTGGCAGTGTTAGATAGAGCTGTGTGAATATGGATTTTTTGGTTCACTGCCACTTCTGAACAACATCTAAAAATACATTTGTATTGGTTTGGGTCAAACAAAACATCTTGTTCAATTCAAAACAAAATATTTCATTTCGATTTTGAGCATTTTTAACGTTTAAATTAAAGGAAACTTCAAGAGACAGTTGTTTAAAATAGAATGTTCTAAACAAAGGTTTATGTTTCCCCTAACTTTTTTTTTCCCTACCACAACAATTTAGTGAAATGGATACAAATTTGTAAAATACTTTGTCAACAAATCTTTTTTTCTAAAAAAAAAATGTAGAGATGAAAAATTTTGCCCAACTCTAGAGTTAAGGGGTTCTGACCTGATCGTAGTCCATTTAACAAGGTAAGAGTGGTGCAAAGAGATCTTAGTGCAAACTGTAATCAGGCCCCATGTACTAATAGCATAGTTTATGACACATTTTACTCTAGCAGTGTCAGAAACTTTCTGTAGTGCACAAGACAGAGGTGAACTAGAAAGCAAAAATGTATGCAGATCAAGAAGCTGTTCAGAGGGCAAGTAGTCACAGGGTTAAATTAATGTGGAATGATTAAGGTTTGAAGCAATAGGATTAATGGTTTAAATCCTTAATCTTATCTCTGCTTTTCTAGGTACTGGGTTCATCCAGCCCTCTTTATTTCTGAGGCAGAGATTTGGGGCCAGATCTTCAGCTGATGTAAAATGACAGAGCCAATTGTCTTCAGGCTGAGGATCAGGCCACTGAGCCTTCAGTACTGTCCACCTTTTCCTTCTTGTCTTTTCCCTCCTTTGAATCTTTAGCCGACTCTGTCATTAGAAAAGATAGCATTGCTTCCTTTTTTCCTTTGGCTTGTTCGGCATGCATCCAGGGGCTCCCAAAGCAGCTCTCAACACCATGGATCAGCCTGCAAAGGGCATTACAAAAGAGATGTGTATCCTGTAATGCTCCACCTTCAGTGCAAGATAGGCCTGAGGAATGGGGTGCTGCACTGGAAGACTTAATTTGGATCTTCAGTGTATGTACTGCAGTAGCAACATGGCATGAGACTACCCCTGCTTTTTACTTAAGATGTCTTATTACCAAAATTTTAACAAAAATAGTAATTTTTGTTCTAAATGTATATTACTGACTTCTTCTTTAGGATTAAATTAGAGTCTGATATCTGAGTTTAATATCTGCTGCATCTCCTTCTAAAATTTAGAATATTGTTTTCAGTTATACTGCACAATCAGTAAAACTGTCTTGTTAAAGCATTAACCTGTTATATATATATTACAGGTTGTCATAAAAGATGCCAAAGATGCCTCAGCTACACTTAAAACAAACAAAAAAGACAAACCCAAATACTAGTAAAGGATTTGTATTAATATTAAGACCATCTGTTCATGCTGTATGTGATACAGTAGATTTATCTATGACTAATGGCAGAAAGATGATAGATAGCTTCTAAGAATACACTGTAAGCATGCATTACTTCTATTTGTGCATAGAAACAGTAATGAAATGACACCAAAATGCAGTAATCTGAGTAATGGTGGTTTATGGTATTTACTGTTGAATTCCAGCTTTGTACTGTATTTGCTTTCATGAGGAAAATTAAGATTTGTGGTACTCCATTTTCAGAGGCTTGAATTCTATCTGGATATGAACTGATATTTTAAATTGCATTTCTCTCTCACACACATTTTAGTTTCCATTTTTATGAAGCTTTACTTCAACTTGAAGGGAACTTGAAGGAATTGTTGAGCAGCTGCGTTCACAATTAACAGCAACCCAGCACCAGTGTTGCATCTAGCACAGATGTTAAAATGAGATAGAAAATGCAAGCTCTGCAATGCTTTTAGCCACAAAAGAACCACAGCTATGTGCCTACAGCTTATTCTGAAGTACATGGGAGTTGCTTGCACCCAGCTGAACACAGAATTTGACCCAAAGAGCTCAGGCACATAATGAATTCAGTTTTGTTTTTAAATAGCAGGAGATCAAGAAAAGGAAACACAACTACTAGATGGTAAATAATCGGTATATGTCTCCTTGATCTCATCTTGTACACAAACTGGGCCTGCCACAAGTTTGCTTCTGCTGCTCAGAGCAGGCAGGCCCACAATGTAGAACCCTGAAATACTTTCATTTGTGGGCATTTGAGCACATTTCACACTTTTACAAAGCATCTAATATAAAATTGAACGTCACAAATAATAAAACCTTCCCAGAATATTTGTATGAATCATTTGCAATTTTCTTAGAACTATGAATATGACAGTAAAGGTATGCCATTCCACATGTACAGTATATTTTATTACTAGTCAGTACATACCTACTAGTCTATGAAAATAAATCGGTTTGCCTCTTTGTCACTATTCAAAAATACCCTTTAAGTGATCAGGAGATGCCATTGCTGAATGAAGGCCTTATCAAAGAGATGAGTCTGTCATTTCTATATGGGAGGTCATGTGCTATATGCCTCAAACCCAGACAGGGAGGATGGTGCAAACTGGGAACAAAGCAATCAGAGGGGAGATTTCTTACTGACAATCCTGGAAGAGGACAGATGGAAGAAAAGTTTCTTAGCCCCCATTGGTTTAGAAAAGGTGATGTGTAAGTCCATTCCCCTGTACTGCTAGCAGATAGTATATAGTCTGATGAACCTAGAATGCCTGCATCCTTCCTCAAACCCAAATTGTAATCGGTATGAAAAGTTCTCCTTTTATATAATCTCAGCTGTAATGTCTAGGGAAAAGGAATTTTTCCCCGCAGTTCAACCTGTTCCTTTCCATCTCAGGGGTAAACTGTGATTTCTGTCAATTCTCAGCCCCTTTCTCCTTCCCTGCCCATAACAGTTTATGCATATAGAAATTTTAGTGCAGCACAATACCTTGTTGTTTCAGCTCTATATAGCTATCTGATCCAGAATGTATTCTAAATCTTGAAATAATAATCCAGGTGCATTCTATTGTTATGTGCCATACAGGATCTAATATGCCCACTAGACTAGTAAATCAGGTAGCTACTGCTGAAAGCAGGATAATAACTGATGCTACACAGAGAGGAAAAAACACCCCATGATGCACCTACCTAATTATACAATGCTGAACATAGCAGTGGGTGGGATTCATGACCCATGTGGCAATCAGTCTACAGCCCAAAGCATGAGATTTGATTACCCTATCTTGGCTTGCATAGCTAAAAATCTTACTAGTGATAAAATTATCCAGCCCTTTCCAAGTCCAGCTACAGTAGTTGAATATAGACCTAATTTAAGTAGACACCATTGTACAGCGTAGGTAATGTGAATATGTAATTGAATACAGGTAAGTGCAGAAATGAGCTGCTGGTTTAATGAGTCACCATTATTTCTTGTTACCACAGAGATTCAAAGAGATGGATGCTCATTTCTATATGGCTCAATTATTCTCTCTACCTCCCTCACAGTAAATAACATTCCAACTACTGGATGTGACTCATCTGATGATAAACAAGTTCTAGCTTCTTGTCCAGTCACATATGGTATGTGATAACCTACCTTCTAATTATATCCTTTTTTAAAAAGCTATCTTGAAAACCCAGGCTTCAGTTTACAAGAATAGCTCAAAAGGATAAGACTTGGGCAGACGATTCTAAATCACCTCTGTCTCGTCTCCCAGATAGAGCAAAAAGAAAACTTAGTGACAGGAAAAAACCCAAATCCTCACCATGCAATAAACGGTGTCTCTTTTAGAGTAATTAGGAGATAAATGGCAAGTGGTGCCCAGTGAAATATTAATGTGTCTGTTTTCAAGTCTTAAAAATAGGAAAGTAGAGGTAAATAAGGAAGTTATTCTTATTATTGTCAAAGAGGATATGCAAATTATACCCAGGATCCTTCAAACAGTTACCCACATGCCTCAATTTGCAAATGAGTAACCCCACTGAATTCAACAGTCGTTCCTGGGAAGTCAATGGAATTACTCACACACATCAAGTTAAGCAGGTGTGCAACTGTCAGCAGAATCAGGGCCCATTTTTATTTCTAACAGCGTATTGGACATTGTTGCTAATTCTGTCTTGGAGGAGGTCAGCAAATCAGCCATGATCTGGCATCGATAGTGAAGGTGCAGTTAGAGAGAGTAGCCCACAGATGGAGATGGTGCTTTCTTTTGAAATTAGTTTGTCATATGCAGAATGAATAAGACTTCAGGGAGAAATCAATGCATATTTTGTTTTATTCCTTAAGACAGGGAAAAAAAGGATTTTAAAGATTTAGTGGTGCATGGTATGTGGGTTTATTTTTTAAGGAAATCAAAGTATAAAATGTATTGTTATGGTATGGTATCTATGGTTTTGTTAAACCATTAATTTATTTTCTCACTGATTTAATGTATTCTTGAAAAGATTAATTAAAATTGGAATGAAAATATTTTCAGTTTCAGATATAGAAAAGTGACCAAGAACATTACATTTCAAAATTCTGAAATAATATATTTTGAGTAATATTTTTGTTTATGAATTCATTATAAAATTGTTAAATTAAAGAAAGATAGCAATATAGGGAACAAGTTATCCCAATACAGCTTATTCTTTCTTTACTGCACTTTATATCCATGACGCCTGGTAGTTGTTTCTCAAACTCCCCCATCGTTTAGCCTTAACAATATTGTCTGCTGGGCCATTACACACTGGGTACATATCACCTCAGGAAGGGATGCAGACATAAAGTTTCTTGACACTTTAAATGACTGCTTCTTGGAGCAGCTAGTCCTGGAACCCACAAGAGGAGGGACAATTCTTGATTTAATCCTAAATGGAGCACAGAATCAGGTCCAAGAGGTGTATATAACTGGACTGCCTGGTAATAGTGACCATAATATAATTAAATTTAACATCCCTGTGGCGGAGAAAACACAACAGTGGCCCAACACTGTAGTATTTAATTTCAGAAAGGAGAACTACACAAAAATGAGGAGGTTAGTTAAACATAAATTAAAAGGTACAGCACCAAAAGTAAAATCCCTGCAAGCTACCTGGAAACTTTTGAAAGACACCATAATAGAGGCTCAACTTAAATGTATACCCCAAATTAAAAGAAACATAGTAAGAGAACTAAAAAAGAGCCACCATGGCTAAACAACAAAGTAAAAAAGCAGTGAGAGGCAACAAGGCATCCTTTAAAAAGTGGAAGTTAAATCCTAGTGAGGAAAATAGAAAGAAGCATAAGCTTGGCCAAATGAAGTGTAAAAATGTAATTAGGAAGGCCAAAAAAGAATGTAAAGACCAGCTAGCCAAAGACTCAAAAAGTACTAGCAAATTTTTTTTAAGTACATCAGAAGCAGGAAGCCTGCTAAACAACCAGTGGGGCCACTGGACAATCGAGATGCTAAAGGTGCACTCAAGGACAATGAGGCCATTGTGGAGAAACTAAATGAATTCTTTGCATATGCCTTCACGGTTGAGGATATGAGAGAGATTCCCAAACCTGAGCCATTCTTTTTAGGTGACAAATCTGAAGAACTGTCTCAGATTGAGGTGTCATTAGAGGAGGGTTTGGAACAAGCTGATAAACTAAACAGTAATAAGTCACAAGGACAAAATGGTATTCACCCAAGAATTCTGAAGGAACTCAAATGTGAAATTGCAGGACTACTAACTGTCGTCTGTAATCTATCATTTAAATCAACTTCTGTACCAAATGACTGGAGGATAGCTAATGTGATGCCAATTTTTAAAAAGGGCTCCAGAGGTGACCCCGGCAATTACAGGCCAGTAAGCCTGACTTCAGTACCAGGCAAACTGGTTGAAACTATAGTAAAGAACAAAATTGTCAGACACTCAAGTGAACATAATTTGTTGGGGAATAGTCAACATGATTTTTGTAAAGGGAAATCATGCCTCACCAATCTACTAGAATTCTTTGAGGCGGTCAACAAGCATGTGGACAAGGGAGATCCAGTGGTTATAGTATACTTAGATTTTCAGAAAGTCTTTGACAAGGTCCCTCACCAAAGGCTCTTAAGCAAAGTAAGCAGTCATGGGATAAGAGGGAAGGTTCTCTCATGGATTGATAACAGTCTAAAAGATAGGAAACAAAGGGTAGGAATAAATGGTCAGTTTTCAGGATGGAGAGAGGTAAATAATGGTGTCCCCCGGGGGTCTGTATTGGGCCCAGTTCTATTCAACATATTCATAACTGATCTGGAAAAAGGGGTAAACAATGAGGTGGCAAAATTTGCAGATGATACAAAACTACTCAAGATAGTTAAGTCCCAGGCAGACTGTGAAGAGCTACAAAAGGATCTCTCAAAACTGGGTGACTGGGCAACAAAATGGCATATGAAATTCAGTGTTGATAAATGCAAACTAATGCACACCGGAAAACATAATCCTAACTATACATATAAAATGATGGAATCTAAATAAACTGTTACCACTTAAGAAAGAGATCTTGGAGTCATTGTGGATAGTTCTCTGAAAACATCTACTCAATGTGCAGCGGCAGTCAAAAAAGCGAACAGAATGTTGGGAATCATTAAGAAAGCGATAGATAATAATACAGAAAATATCATATTGCCTCTATATAGATCCATGGTATGCCCACATCTTGAATACTGCGTGCAGAGATGGTCACCCCATCTCAAAAAAGAGATATTGGAATTGGAAAAGGTTCAGAAAAGGGCAACAAAAATGATTAGGGATATGGAATGGCTGCCATACGTGAAGAGATTAATAAGATTGGGACTTTTCAGCTTGGAAAAGGTATGACTAAGGGGGGATATGATAGAGGTCTATAAAATCATGACTGATGTAGAGAAAGTAAATAAGAAAGTGTTATTTACTCCTTCTCATAACACAAGAACTAGGGGCCACCAAATGAAATTAATAGGCAGCAGGTTTAAAACAAACAAAAGGAAGTATTTCTTCACACAACGCACAGTCAACCTGTGGAACTCCTTGCCAGAGGACGTTGTGAAGGCCAAGACTATAACAGGATTCAAAAAAGAACTAGATAAATTCATAGAGGATAGGTCCATCAATGGCTGTTAGCCAGGATGGTCTGGTATGGTGTCCCTAGAGTCTCTGTTTGCCAGAAGCTGGGAATAGGAGACAGGGGATGGATCACTTGATGATTACCTGTTCTGTTCATTCCCTCTGAGGCACCTGGCATTGGCCACTGTCGGAAGACAGGATACTGGCCTAGATGGATGTTTGGTCTGACCCAGTATGGCCATTTTTATGTTCTTATGTTTATGATTTTCTGCATGAAAAAGTGATTCCCACTTTCATTTCATGCTAAAACTGTATCATTCAGTTAGATCCCTTTAAATTGCATTGTTAGTGTGGCCAGCTAAGATTCCTCTAGTTTACTTAAATTATCATTTTAATTTCTCCATTCCATTACTCTTTATGAGACTGGAAGTATGCATGGGAAACTAGAAGGATATGGTTGACCTGCAAAGCTGTGTCTACACAAAAGTCCCTTGCTTGTGGCAAAACCACATTTTAAACCTTACTGGTCTTTTCACCATAGTAATTGAGGTTCTATGAAACTTCCTATTTTTAAAAAATAAAACTGCAAGAACAAATTGTCACATACAACTATAGCAAACTTCTCCCTGGTTCATCAGCATAGTTTGAATTTTCTGAATCACAGTACAGGCCTCCACCTCTTGATCTCAAGGAATAACTTATAGCAGTATTACAGGCTCTTAGAAGGAGTGATTATACATTGCAGACTTTGATGAGGTCTTAGGATCTGGTGGATTAGTTGTATTGTTCTTGCAGGGCAATCTGTTTGAATAATTGAGATTTTTCTGCTGAAGACTTTAAATTTTGTAATAATTGTGTTAAGTGATATAAGCTGCCCAGATTAATCAAAATGAAGCTATAAAATAAATATTATTTTGATTAAACAAATAAAAAAGCAGTTGGAATGAAAGTATACTAATGATTGATATAACCTTCCTTATGGCTTTAGAGGATAAACTGTTTCTGTGAAAGCTTCTTCAATAACTTTTGTTTTTCTGGACATCTGCTTGTTGTTTACTAATAAGCTATGATCCTGTGAAAACTATAAATTTGTGGAGCTGAGTATGACTCTGAAGGTAAAATGTAGGAAACAATATGTCAGTTAGTAATTGAACAGCATGCTTCCCATTATATACTGACCATTTCACTTCCAGTAAACTTAAAAGCACACAATTAAAAAAAAATATTTAAAAAATGAACAAACCTGATAATGAGAACACATGATCAAATGATTTCTGATGGTCGCTAAGGTATACAAAAACTTCTCCCTAACTAGTGTACTCAAGTGCAGTACATAAATATAATCTCAGATATACTAAAGGCTACTAATTATATTATTAGAAGCGACAAAGGGTCCTATGGCACCTTATAGACTAACAGAGGTATTGAAGCATAAGCTTTCGTGGGTGAATACCCACTTCCGAAGAAGTGGGTATTCACCCACGAAAGCTTATGCTTCAATACCTCTGTTAGTCTATAAGGTGCCACAGGACCCTTTGTCGCTTCTACAGATCCAGACTAACACATCTACCCCTCTGATAATTATATTATTGTTTCTCAACTAATTTAATACAGGTTGAGTATAAAGCAGTGGCGTGGCCAGGTCCAGAGTACAGGGGGAGCGGAGCTAAAAAAAGGCGCCTCCCCTTGTACTCACCTGGCGGTGCTCCGGTGGCGCTCCAGCTGTTCAGTGCGGCACTTTGGCGGCAGGTCCCGCGCTCCGGGTCTTCGGTGGTACCCGCTGTGGAAGTGCCACTGAAGACCCGGAGCAAGTGAAGGACCCACCGCCAAACAGCTGTCGCACCGCTGGGTGACTGTAAGAAGCGGCGCCTTTTGTTAGCTCCACTCCCCCTTTAAAAAAAGGTGCAGCTTCCTTTTTAAGGCGCTGCTTCTGCTCAGAGTGGGACCGGCTGCTACCTCTGCTCCCCCCACTGGCTACACTACTGGTATAAAGAATATATTTACTTGTGGTTAAAGGCCTACTTCTTGCTAAGCATTGTTGTTAGTAGTAGTTATATAGCACTCTACATCCTACTAAAGGCTGCTCCTCAAATGCAGCACAATGAATCTTTTAACAGGCAAAACATTCATCCGTGCTTGGAAGCTAACAGGAGCTGAAAACTAGTGCCCAGAGGTTCCACAATTTTGCATGGAAGCCCTGTATTTTAAGAGAGTTGAATTCAGAATAAAGTACTTAGTTGCCTGTCCAAATTTCCTGTATCAATGAGCACAATGAAATCTGATTTGCACTCTACATGTAAATGGAATGTCACTTTGTCATAGCTACCTGGGCTTCATATTTTACATTGTCAGGATGAAATATTGTGTTTTAGTCCCAGATCTTATCTGTCTTAATGCACATAAGTGTTGAACCTACAAGGACCCTCTACTACAATACGAGTGAGAAACTGCCTGCACTTGGCTGGTTGGACTAGTAGTCTCTCTCCTTTGCCCTCTGATGCAAAGGTTGGCAGTAGTAAAAACCTTCCAGCCCAACCAGCACTACTGGATGGGAAATCTAAACTTCACCTTCTGGCTACCTCACAAGCTCCCAGCGGTGCAGTAGCTGGCACTGATGTCAGTGCTCTTCATAGGCCATTCCATTCTACCGGTGAGCTAGTTGTGAGTATGGTGGTGGTGGGTAAAGAGGTCCTAGTAGGCTGCCTGCTGGCTTCTTCCAGTTACAAGCTGAAGTAATTTATGTCACTGCAGCATGTGGCTTTTTTTTTTCCTGCCAGTTTGGTTGGTCAGCATCCACTGAGCTGTCCTGTGGGTGTAACATACCCATTTCCCTCAAAACAATGCTGCATAGTTCTCTACACCTCACCATCAGCTGTTTGTGTCAGGGTGAATTCTAACCTTACCTCACCCCTCATTTTTTAATTTTACTTTTACAACAGTATGTGTGGGTGCTTTAGCAGTTTTTTTTTAAAAAAAGCTACAAAAGAATTAGCTTAATGCCATGTTTAAAATGTCTGTCTTTCTTTCACAAGCTAGTTTCTTACATAGAATTGCTATAGAACCGGTGTTTTGTAAATTGCTTCAAGAAACTAGCTGGTGAGTCTTGCCCACATGCTCGGGGTTCAGCTGATCGCCATATTTGGGGTCGGGAAGGAATTTTCCTCCAGGGTAGATTGGCAGAGGCCCTGGAGGTTTTTCGCCTTCCTCTGCAGCATGGGGCACGGGTCACTTGCTGGAGGATTCTCTGCATCTTGAAGTCTTTAAACCATGATTTGAGGACTTCAATAGCTGAGACATAGGTGAGAGGATTATTCCAGCAGTGGGTGGGTGAGATTCTGTGGCCTGCATTGTGCAGGAGGTCAGACTAGATGATCATAATGGTCCCTTCTGACCTTAAAGTCTATGAGTCTATGAGTCTGTAAACTTACATATAGCTCTGTACCTCAGATAAGTAAAGCCAGAGTAAAGAATTATACTCTGCTGGTCTAGTAATATGAAACAAAGAAAAAGCCCTTCATTGAGTAATTGACTTATTTTCTCAGTCAGTTCCAAGAGAATCAAATGTAATCAGTAAAATCATCTCTGCAGAAAACAGAATTAGAATTGATCTGGAATAAAAATGGGTTGTATTTGTAAAACAAGTAACAAGTGAGTCATAGCTACTGGCTAAAGTTATGGGAAGCTCTACTTCTTTATCAGACTAATACAGCATCTGTACATTTACCTTTCTTCATAAATATCTGTAGTTTTAAAGCAACTTTCTCTTGTGTCAGCAGTGAGACATTTGTGCTTATTGTATGTTCACTTTTTTAAAATTGGCAAAATACAGTTGATGTTTCCCACATACATCTGGGGGGAAAATAATAAATCCATTATAAAGAGATAAGGGTCCCAGTTGCTTAAAAGGCATAATGCAAGCTAAAGCAACAATGTATATGGGAAGCACAATCTAGCAAGGTGGGATCCTCTGTGGTTGCTGACGCATGGAAGCTCCAATGAGATACCCAGGCTGTGCAGTCATGGATTTTGCTCCCTGTTCCAAGGGTGAAAATGATCCCTCTTTAGCAGGGCCATCTCACATATTTTTAGTTGTGCAAGATTCACCAGTTTCTTCAATCTCGTCCCATTTTAAGGAGATTCCTGCTACACATCCCTCCCCTCCTGTTGTTTTCACCTCTTCCATGTTCTTTCTGTAGAATTGCTACTCCTCTGCTTTTAGTGCTGCCTGCTCCTGTAACTGTCTTCTTCTCACAGTAAAGTCTGATTTGGCCCAGCCCAATCTTCTTAACCCTGTGTTCCTGGGAATGACCTCAGCAGTGTTCTAGAATGGGAGAGAATAGTCAGATGTGCCTTGAATATACAAGGATTGCCTTGACTCTAAATTCATTTAAGAGATTAGACATGAGGAAAAAAAGGACCGTAAAGCCTAAAGAATCCCTCTCATTAGGTCTCACTAAACAAAAAATCCCTTAAGGCAAGAGTAGCTGGGTGAAGGAGTTCCTCTGCTCCAAATAATACAACCAGAAGAAAGGGATGTGGAGGGCTTACAGCCATTCTCTGATGGTAGTGATTCATGTTTGACATCACCTTCAGTATGACTATCACATACCTTTAAAAAAAAAATCTTGATTCTCTGGCAAGATCAGTCAGTCTGTTTCCACAGCCACAGATCAGATCTGCAGAGATCTCCAGATTGACTACACATGTCATTTGTTTACTTAAATTTATTCCTGATGTTTGTTTGGGCCCTTGAATTAATATCTGTTTTGGTCAACTGATGTCCCATTTTAAGAATCTGAAAGTTCTATGTATCTACTCTAACATTCTTTTCTGGACATCAAAGTCCTCTGCAACTCTTTTGGTTTATAAGCTTCTGTAGAAAATAAAAACCTTCCAAAGACACAAATTATTATTATTTTTGGTGATGTGTAACTGAGAGCAGGCTTATGCCTTTTGCTATAGTCCAATACCTTCAAATTTAAGTCCCTAGAGCTAATCACACAAGTTTGAAATTGTGGCTGTACTTTTAATGTATTGACAAAGAGTCTTGTAGCACCTTATAGACTAACAGATATATTGGAGCATAAGCTTTCGTGGGCGACGACCCACAGTTGCATCTGACAAAGTGGGTCTCCACCCACAAAAGCTTATGCTCCAATATATCTGTTAGTCTATACGGTGCTACTACACTCTTTGTCGCTCTTGCAGATCCAGACTGACATGGCTACCCCTCTGATACTTTTAATGTATTGTTTGTTTTAAATGTCTAACAGAATTTTGCATTCTGGTCAAATTTACTCTAACTAAATTCTCTTGTTCATTAAATTTTTGTTTTTCTTTTCTATTGCCACATTCTAAGATATTTGTCTATATTTGATTCCTTTGCTATGAATAAAGGATTGGGTTTTTTTCAGGGAACAGGTCCCAAAGGGTCTCTCTAAATACTGTATGCAAGATTCTGCAGGTTTCATTCTCTTTCCAAATATCTTAGCACAGTGAACACTGACACAGACAAAGTAATAAAACAGAATTATTAAATATCTTCTCTTGAATTGAGTGGAATGAAAAGCCTGCATTCATGTAGAAATCATAGCTTACACTAATGCACTTCGATTTTTTTTTTGTAACACTGAATTTTCATTTTTTATTTCCCCCTTCTTACCACCTCCCGCTATCCCCAAATCTGAATCTTCAGGCTGGCATGTCACTATTAGATGCAGCTATGCTAAATAAATCAAGCAATTCTGTGAGGATAATGAAATCCTTTAGGATTTAACCAATTCTTTGCTGATAGCTTTCTGTAGAGCTGTTTAGAAATAATGAAATCGATTACCCTGTAAAAGGACAGCTGGTGACTAAACCTGTCAAAATAGTGAATGTGATTGGGTTGAGTAATAGAAGGATCTAGTCAGCAAACTTCCTTTGTAGAAAAGGAAGGGGTCAAAAAAAAAAAAGGCAATTCAAAACCTTATTCAGAGAAATAAATGTCTAAATTATACCTTAGATAATTAGGAGGCTTATAAATTTCAATAACCACTCTTAAGAAATGGATATGACAGGAATTAACTATAGGCTTTATTGTAGCAGTATCATAGAGCCCAAAGATAGTTGGAATGGTTCTTGGCACAGCCATTTCTTAAAATTGTTTATTTAAATCGATTGTCCTTCCATTGATCCAAGCCATAATATGAAGAGAGGGTGTAATATGGAGAACAGGGGTTAAAAGCAGCCAAGCTAGGCTGATTGGGAAGCAGCCACAGCTGTGGCCAGCTCAGTCAGGGCCCAGCTGGCCCTTATAAGAAAGCTGTGATCCAGCAGTTGAGGGAGTCTTACTCTAGCCCTGAAGTGGGAAGGGTTAACTGCCTGAGAGTAAGGTACCTGAGGTAGAGTAGTGCTGGGGAAAGGCAAGAGGAGCTGGGGAACTCCAGCCTGGTAACTCCCCAGGCCTTGGTGAAGGCCTACAGAAGTACTGGGGCTGCAGAGATACAGCCCGGGGATAGACAAAGGCAGCTGGTCCTAATCTCTTGCAAATGATGAGTGGCCATTACAGACTGCAGTCTGTCCCAGTGAGTGGGGGCTAGATGGTGACTGGCAATAGCCACTGTGGCAAGGTGGGTTTAGAGGGTTGGAGGTTCCCCTGGGAGGGGAAACCTAGAGTAAGGGTACTGCTGGGGGCAGAACCCTGAGGTAAAGAGGCACCGGGGTCTGGGAGGGACATGGGGCCAGAGTAGGGTGACCAGACAGCAAGTGTGAAAAATCGGGACGGGGGTGGGGTAATAGGAGCCTATATAAGAAAAAGACCCAAAAATCGGGACTGTCCCTATAAAATTGGGACATCTGGTCACCCTAGGCCAGAGGCAGGTGAGACATTGGCCTGCAGAGGGTGCTCTGTATGCTGGAAAAGAGCTAATTCCCAGATGACCAGCAGAAGGTGCCACAGGGATGAGTTGTTGCTTTGCTACAGAGGGGCTGAGCAAATGCTTTGCTCCAGATGTGTTGTGCCTGTGAGGAAGGGGGTGAGGCCTTGCCCTAGTCTGCTTTTGGAGATTTAAAGAGCTGCTGACACTACTAAATTATTTAGGTTCTTATGACCAGGATGCCTTATGTTAGAAGATTTTGACAAGGTGTCAACTATTTTCTAGTGGGACAATTGGAGGAATCACACTGTCACAGCCAGTGCAGAGAGTTTTGTTTTTTTAAATATGGGTATAGGGGCGAGATAGCATCTGCTTTTGCAAATTGGCTAATTGTGTGTGCAGTCAGGTGCTCACTAATTAGGTGTTCATTTACCCATTTTGCACAAACAGTGGCGATTTGCAAGTACAAATGAAAGGTTTTGTGGACAGCTAACTCGTCCCCTGGTAACGAGCATCAAGCAGGGCCCATCTTAAAGGCATCCATCAACATTTCAAGGCTTCAGGGAAGTCTGGGAGCCCAGACAATCAATTCCCTTATGAATAAGCATTGCATAGTGCTGCCTAACAATTAAAGTGTGAATATGGCAATATTAATATCCGAAGTAGCAAGGCCCAATATAAATGATAATTAGGAAAAATGACAACTCAGCAAGAAGAGCGATAGCCTAATTAGTGCCACCAGGGGCTTTGTGAAACATTTCTCACGACTTGGTTAAAAAAACCCTGCAAACGATTTGAATAGGCCAGACAGTTTTTAGGGACAATTTAGGCCACTTCAGAGCACTGCCTAGAGGGGTAACATTTTCAAAAGCATATAAATCCCATTTTTGAAAATGGCTTGGGTACTACAGAGCCTACATCCCACTGATTTTTCAATAAGGCTTGTCCTTCTAAGTCAAAATTTTACTTAACACCAGAGCCTTCCTTATACTTTCCCATGGGAAACTGTGTTAGGACAATTGTGTATATTGGCAAAAAGTTAATCCATCACTTTTGAAAACGTCTTGCATGTGGGAGAGAATTTAATGGTGTTTAAAACAGGGAATTTGGAGACCAGATTCATGGTTTCTATTCCTAGTTCTGCCCCTTACTTTCTTGGGGAAAATTGCTTAACCTTTCCCTGTGCCTGTTTACCCACATAGGGATTATACCTACGTCATCAGGGTGATGTGAGAGTTGTTAACATGTAGAATACTTTCATATACTCTCCTGGAAATCGTAATAAGAGCAAAGAATTATTACAACAGTAGTAGGCAAGGCACTATAGTTAAAGTTAAAGATTGCTTTTAGTTGAACCAATTTATCACTTGTTCATAACTTTTAGACCATAACTTTTAGTGCTTAGTCTCCAGCCAAAGCTTTTTTTTTAGTTTTAAATGTACAATTGTCTATGGCACTCCTGTTTCATATTTAAAATGGCATAACTGCATAGTATCATATCTAAGTACCTTGGGCCAGATTCTTTACTCCAGAGGTTATCAACCTATTTCTTTCTGAGGCCTCCCCAACTTGCTATAAAAACTCCATGGCTCACTGTGCCACAACTGTTTTTCTGCATATAAAAGCCAGGAATGGCATTAGGGGGTAGCAAGCAAGGCAGTTGTTTGGAGCCCCATACCACAAGGGGACCCATGAAGCTAAGCTGCTCGGGCTTGGCTTCAGCTCCCGGTGGTGGGGCTCAGGGCGGAGGGGCTTCAGCTTTCTGCCCTGGGCCTCAGTGAGCCTAATGCCGACGCTGCTTGGGGATCTCTTGAAACCTGCTCAAGGCCTCCCAGAGGACATCAGTCCCCTGATTGAGAACTGCTGCTCTAATCCACCAGAAAGTGTTTGTGCCAGCACAACTCTGCCCTAAAGCCAACAGATCCAGCCAGTGGTGTATTCCCCCCTGTATATGGGAATCCCTCGGTGATGTAGAATGTGTGGCCAGAAAAAAAAGGGACTGTAGCTGAGACACCCCTAAATTCCAGCAATCCTCAGCTTCTGAAATTCATCTTACTACAGTGTAGAGTAGCTTTCAGGCAGCTCTAATTTGGGCAAGGATATGAGTATAGGGTTGAGCCAGTGAAGAATAAGGGATCACAAAGATAGCTTAAAGCCATACGTCCCCATGCCCCTTCTAACACAGTGGTTTTATAGGTTGGCTATATCGAAAATCCCATCTCTTTGCATTTAGAGAGCAGCCAAGTTTGAAATCTGCAAAGCTGAAAAATACACACCTGTGGAGTCCTTGGTTCTGTAGTTTTGGATTTTTCAAGTTACTTTTTTTTAAAGAAAAAAAAATTAAAGTAAGAAGTCTTAAACTGAAAAAAGCAAAAGTGCAATGGTAACTCTCTCCATAATCATATTTTTATTACTAGTTAGACCATTAAACATTTATTTTATTTATTTATATATATATATATATATATATGTGTGTGTGTGTGTGATATGACTGAACAAATGTTGCTAGGATCTCCTTAACATTTTTCTTTCCTCACTTTTTAGCATTTAAATATATAGCAAAGATGGCATTAAGGCAATCCTGCTGACATTGAAATGAAGGGAAATTTTGCCATTAGCTTCAGTGGTATAGGACTTGGGCCCATTACTATTTCTCTTACCATGATAATGGGCCAGATTCTGATACCTTTACACACACTGAGTAGTATCTGACTTTGGGAGTAATCCCATTGATGACACAGTCTGAGTTAGAGTATTGGTGTTTTCATAGTAATTTTTGATATGACAGGAGCTGAATGAAAATGTATATCCCCATGTTCTTTACTACAAATATTACAATCCGTGAGCCAAATCCTGCTGTCCTTACCTAGGCAAAATTCCCAGTGAAGTTAGTTTTGCTTGAACAAAGATTGCAAGAACAGGCTTCTGATTGGAACCAAAAGCCTAAGCCATAGAGGAACCGGAAGACTGGTTGATAGAATAACACTTTTATGAGTAACAATATGTTAATAGCCTAGGCACAAGATTGGATATGTAACTGCATATTAGTAGCCTCTTCCTGTGGAAAGTGATTAATTTTATTTTGAGCCCTTTTCTCCAGTCTATATTCGAGGGATTGTTGAAATGCTTTCGGATCTAAAGCTACAAAGAGAACTTCAGCACTACAAAACAATAGAGCCCAGTAGCCTGCCTCCTTGGTTCATACACATTACTCAGTCCTGTCCTTCCTCTTGGCGAAATCTGTTCTTTCACTCGATGTTGAGCTATAGCTACATCTTGTCCCGTTTTCTTTATTAAAACTATTTAAATTATGGCTGAGTAAGCTCCAGTAACTTACTGACCGTTTCCGTAGGCAGAAGAGGGAATTTCCTTAAGGTTTTAGAAGACTCGGTCACATGAATAGACATGCACAGTGATTTTAGGAGACAGACATAGCTCTGTGCATAGCCCTAAAACCATCTCTACCTGGCAGTATGTTTTATGATTCCTTTCCTTGTCTTGTGCAATACTAGTCGTTTACAGAATGTAGTATCCTCATTTAAAATACCTTAAAAGACTATCTCAGCAATATTCTCATACCCCAACCAGAATAGCAGTAGTACACTAAAAACCTATTTCTAGAATAATCCCACATAGATGGTATTACTGTAGGGTTAATATAGTGCCACTGATTGACCAGGTCCTATCTGGAAGCTGTAGGCAGACACAATAAAAAAATTATAAAATGGAGAGGGGAATCACAGCATGTTACAAAAAACATATTCAAATATTATAAAAATTAAAGGGAGTTTGCTCATTATGTATCATGGTTTAGGGAAAAGAATGAAGGAAAGTTTTCTACACAGACTTACAATATTGCTTCATAGAATCTCAGGGTTGGAAGGGACCTCAGGAGGTCATCTAGTCCAACCCCCTGCTCAAAGCAGGACCAAACCCAACTAAATCATCCCAGCCAGGGCTTTGTCAAGCCTGACCTTAAAAACCTCTAAGGAAGGAGATTCCACCACCTCCCTAGGTAACCCATTCCAGTGCTTCACCACCCTACTAGTGAAAAAGTTTTTCCTAATATCCAACCTAAACCTCCCCATCTGCGACTTGAGACCATTACTCCTTGTTCTGTCATCTTCTACCACTGAGAACAGTCTAGATCCATCCTCTTTGGAACCCCCTTTCAGGTAGTTGAAAGCAGCTATCAAATCCCCCCTCATTCTTCTCTTCTGCAGGCTAAACAATCCCAGTTCCCCCAGCCTCTCCTCATAAGTCATGTGCTCCAGCCCCCTAATCATTTTTGTTGCCCTCCGCTGGACTCTTTCCATTTTTTCCACATCCTTCTTCTAGTATGGGGCCCAAAACTGGACACAGTACTCCAAATGAGGCCTCACCAGTGCCGAATAGAGGGGAATAATCACGTCCCTGGATCTGCTGGAAATGCCCCTACTTATACAACCCAAAATGCCATTAGCCTTCTTGGCAACAAGGGCACACTGTTGACTCATATTCAGCTTTTTGTCCACCGTAACCTCCCAGGTCCTTTTCTGCAGAACTGCTGCCCAGCCATTCGGTTCCTAGTCTGTAGCAGTGCATGGGATTCTTCCGTCCTAAGTGCAGGACTCTGCACTTGTCCTTGTTGAACCTCATCAGATTTCTTTTGGCCCAATCCTCTAATTTGTCCAGGTCCCTCTCTATCCTATCCCTACCCTCCAGCGTATCAACCACTCCTCCCAGTTTAGTGTCATCTGCAAACTTGCTAAGGGTGCAGTCCACACCATCCTCCAGATCGTTAATGAAGATATTGAACAAAACCGGCCCCAGCACCGACCCTTGGGGCACTCCACTTGATACTGGCTGCCCACTAGACAACTTCACAATGAGGACAATTGAATTCATGATCAAAATAATGTCTATTTGGCTAAAATGTCTAAATTAATATTACAATACAAAGTGTATGAGCCAATAGAAAGTTTACTGGAAAAAGGATATCCTTAAGTTTCACTGGCATGCCAGCTCTGATCCCTGTCTCAGGGAGCAGTGCTGTTTCCTTCAGTTGGATCCAGCAAACAGAGAGGTCCAAATCCTGCACTCAGTCACATCTGTGAAACCCCACTGCCCACATGGGAAGGGCACCTGTGTTTCATATACCAGACATTTTTATATATTACATATGTATATAGACTAATAGATGAAAGTGGCCACTTTCATATTCGCTCATGTGAGTCAATATGGGTCTGATAAAATACCCATTGAACTCTGTGGAAAGACTTCCATTGACTTTAATGAGGCTGGATTATGCCCTATATGATTTTTTTAAGTCGCATATGCAAAACCTATGCTCTTTATAGAGTAGTAGGGTGATCAGACATCCCATTTTTAAAGGTTTCAGAGTGGTAGCCGTGTTAGTCTGTATCAGCAAAAACAACGAGGCATCCTTGTGGCACCGTAGAGACTAACACATTTATTTGGGCTAAAGCTTTCATGAGCCAGAACCCACTTCATCAGATGCATGGAGTGGAAAATACAGGAGCAGGAATAAATACATGAAAAGATAGGAGTTGCCTTACCAATTAACAAGACAATTAAATTAACAGTAGGATACTAAGGGAAGAAAAATAACTTTTGTAGTGGTAATGAGAGTGGCCCATTTCAAACAGTTGACAAAAAGGTGTGAGTAACAGTAGGGGGAAATTAGTATGGGGGAAATTAGGTTTAGGTTTTGTAATGACCCAACCACTCCCAGTCTTTATTCAGGCCTAATGTGATGGTGTCCAGTTTGAAAATTAATTCCAGGTCTGGGGTTTCACATTGGAGTCTGTTTTTTGTTGAAGAATTTCCACTTATAGGTCTGTTATTGAGTGACTAAGGAGATTAAAGTGTTCTCCTACTGGTTTTTGAATGTTATAATTTCTGATGTCAGGTTTGTGTCCATTTCTTCTTTTGCATAGAGACTGTCCGGTTTGGCCAATGTACATGGCAGAGGGGCATTGCTGGCACATGATGGCATATATCACATTGGTAGATGTGCAGGTGAACGAGCCCCTGATGGTGTGGCTGATGTGATTGGGTCCTATGATGGTGTCCCTTGAATAGATATGTGGACAGAGTTGGCACCGGGGTTTGTTGCAGAGTTTGGTTCCTGGGTTGGTGATTTTGTTGTGTGGTATCTAGTTGCTGGTGAGTATTTGCTTCAGGTTGGGGGGCTGTCTGTAAGCAAGGACTGGCCTGTCTCCCAAGGTCTAGGAGTGAGGGATCATCCTTCAGGATAGGTCGTAGATCCCTGATGATGGACTGGAGAGGTTTTTGTTGGGGGCTGTAGTTGACAGCTAGTGGGGTTCTGTTACTTTCTTTGTTGGGCCTGTCTGGTAGTAGGTGACTTCTGGGTACCCTTCTGGCTCTGTCAATCTATTTCTTCATTTCACCAGGTGGGTATTGTAGTTTCAAGAACGTTTGATAGCGATCCTGTAGGTGTTTGTCTCTGTCTGAGGGATTGGAGAAAATGCAGTTACCTTAGAGCTTGGCTGTAGACAATGGATCATGTGATGTGTTCTGGATGGAAGCTGGAGGCATGTAGGTAAGTATAGCACTCGGTAGGTTTCCGGTATAGGGTGGTGGTTATGTGACCAACGCTTATTAGCACAGTAGTGTCTAGAAGTGGACCTCTTGTGTGGACTGGTCCAGGCTGAGATTGGTGGGGTGGGAATTGTTGAAATCCTGGTGGAATTCCCCAAGGGCCTCCTTCCCATGGGTCCAGATGTCCTTAAAATGGACATTAAGATGTCATTTAAAGGGACAGTCCCGCATTTAAACCCTCCTGCAGGTGTCCTGACTTTTTCTTAAAAATGGACAAATTGTCACATTTTATGTTCCCCTTCCCCATCAGTATTGGCGGGTCCTGCTGCTGACTGGATCCCTGCTCACCAGTCACCTGTCCACCAGCAGTGAGTGAGGGGGTCCAGTGGCTGACAATGGGGGTAGGTGTGCAAGGCTTGTGGCAGGGTGAAGATGCAGTGTGCGGGGTCAGCCGCTCCCTCTGCTGGTCCATCAGCACAGCCCTCGCTGCCGGCCGGCACTGGCTGTGAGCTGTGGAGGCTTGTTTGTATGGGCAGGTGCCAGGCAGCGGCCGGTTATGTGTTGCCTCTGCTGCTCACCCATCAGCCCTTTACATGCTCCCCCTCTTTCTGTCCTCTCCCTGATTTTCCCCTTCACCCAGCCCCACGGCTCCTCCATATCTCCCCCGGTGGGGCGCATCTCGCTCCCAGCATGGTGCAGAGAACCAGCCCCTGGTCAGTGTGCTCAGATCACCAACAGCCTGGCCAGCAGGCTCCTTCCTTTCCCCACTGCCTCTGGCTGGGTTGGCACCTCGGGAAAGCCCAAGACCCTCCAGCCTGGGGCGCTGGCCAGGAGGAGCCAAGCCCTGCATGTAGAATCATAGAATCTCAGGGTTGGAAGGGACCTTAGGAGGTCATCTACTCCAACCCCCTGCTCAAAGCAGAACCAATCCCCAATTTTTGCCCCAGATCTCTAAATGCCCCCCTCAATGATTGAACTCACAACCCTGGGTTTAGCAGGCCAATGCTCAAACCACTGAGCTATCCTGCCCAAGCCCAAGCCCAGCGCTGGCACGGGGAAGCCTCTCCACCCATCAGCTAAGCTCTGGAGTGTTGCTGGGGGAAGCGATTTCCAGTCTGCTTGTGTCCCGATGCTGCAAGCTCCACAGCTGTGCCCTGGGCAGGGGCTTAGCACTTTCTTCACCTGCCCGCCCTGGGTTCTGCCCCCATGGAGTGCAGGGCTGCTCTGTCCCCTAGGCACCCTCCCCTGCTGATCCACCTCTCTGGCCAGGTTCACTGAAGTCCTTGTGATCAGGTTCCCTTGGCCCTGGTGCACAATGCATCCTTGGGGCTTAACCCCTTCCTGCCCACACTGTAGCCGGGGAACAGGAGGCAGCTGGGTTATGTCAGTGGCCAGCAACAGCCTGAAGGTGTTAGCTGCCTTTCAACACTGTGCAGGCAGGAAGGGACAAGCTGCTTCCAGCCACAGGGGGTGGAGAGAAGAGACGAGCTCTGCAAATACATGGACCAGGTCATCCCTTCCCCCGCCCCCTTCCCCGACAGCGGGAAGCAGCTCCCATCGCTTCCCTCCCGCACAGTGCCAAAAGGCTACTGATGGCCACATTCTGGTGTAAACCCTGACAGAAGTCTGGGGGGGGGGCATGTGACCCTGCATGCCCCCCCTCCATGTGTTGTCTTGGGAAGACGCAGTGTCCAATACCAAGAGAGGTGGGTCTGTCCTGGGGGTCCAGCCAGGCATGGAGGGCGGAGAGCACCAGGGAGGGTTGGGTCGGTCAGTTGGTCACCCCTCCATGTGAGCAGTGTACAAGAGTGATTGTGTGTGTCACCTCTCGTGTGTGTCATCCCTCCTAATGTGAACCCTAAAGCCTTAAAGATAAAAAGGTAAATAAAAATAATCCAACTATGGAGTATTTAACGGGCTCAGTCAACTTGATGTTAATTTTAACATTTATACTGCATTGTTCTGTTTGCCACTGAACTTGCTTGAATATGAGTAGTTTTACCAAGTGTCTCATATTCAGCATAGGGAAGTGTGTGTGTGCGTCCATCCGTCCGTCCACAGCCGGCCCAAGGACCTGTTCTCCACGCCTTCCATTTACCCACAGATGTGCCAAGAGCACAGTCTTCTTTCACATATGTAGCCTATAAGTATAGATATTTGCTAGGTTAAGGCAATAATATAATAAGCCTGCAAGGTCCGTAAGACAATAGCTTAGCTAAACAAGGCATAAGGCCAAAAGCCTTCGCATAAGCATCTATTATCAAGAGTAACCCTAGATCGCAAGATAGAATGTTGTAATGATTAAATTGCTGACAAGTAACCACAAGATGCTAGTTTATACCAGCTTGGATATTTTAGTTGGGAATATCGGCAGATGTCTGATCACAAGAGTGCCATGGTAACTAATTGATATATATGCTAATAAGCTTGAGGTAAAAGGCCTAGTAAGTTCAGGGAGAAGGGGACCCCAACATTAGTAGAGGTGAGAAACTACAAATAAGGAAAAGAGGTTGAAACCCTTAGTGAATATGTAGTAGACAGTGGCATCCGTGTAACACAGCTTTTACTTTTATAATGTATCCCAGCTGGTGTGCCTGGGGAGATGTAACTCTTGGGAGAAGTGAGGATGACATTCACTGGTGGTGGTGGTGGTGATGATGATGATGATGATGATGATGATGATGATGAGGACTAGCATTTTGGGTCCTTTTGCAAGGGACAGTGTGAGTAAATGAATGCTCAGATGCACATTCTGTATTCTCTCTATCTACCTAGCTGGGTTGGAGTGTTTGTGTCTTTACTATCTTGTGTG
This sequence comes from Chelydra serpentina, assembly GCA_037349315.1. Classification (NCBI taxonomy): domain Eukaryota; kingdom Metazoa; phylum Chordata; order Testudines; family Chelydridae; genus Chelydra; species Chelydra serpentina. The sequence goes on from JBAIAC010000048.1 coordinate 29,873,504, forward strand.
AATAAAACCATTGCAAATTCAGAAGGTTTTTCCTAAGTGAGTATTGCAACCATGCACATTGGGATCTCCAGTTGTACAGTAATTCTAATAATACAGGGCCTGATCTTGGGACAAGAGCCTACCAAACCTCAGAGCATTAGTTAGGAACTGTTAAGTAATCAATATGATTAATACACAATCAATAGATCAGATAATATACAGCCATATAAGAGACTCCCAGAACACTCTAATAAAGAAGGAACAGTGTACTGCAGGAAACAGAAGTGACTGTGCTTATTATTAGTAACAAAGTAGTGACTTCCCACAGCACATGCAATGGTACAATTAGGACTCTTCTGCTGTTCCCAGTCAGACCTAGGTTTCTGCAGTTCTAGACTTACCTATGAATTGGGTCATCCACATCTCTGATCTGTGAAAGGATTTAATTCTAAAGGTTTTAATTTTTTTTCCATAAAACACTTCTGGTTTAATCTGTAGTAAATTGTAGAATAATGACCTACATATTTATTAAAAATATTAAATAGGTGTATTTTTGTATATGTTTTGGACAAACCTTGAACCTATTGCAAAAACTTATATTTTTGCTTAAAAATTACTAGAGTTAATGTCCCACACTTCCTTACATGTGGTCAGTTAATCTGTGCACTGGAACAGAAATCAGTTCATGGACTGAGTGTGCTTTACACCACCATTGCACCTTCTCTATCTTGGGTCAATGAAGCTTAGGACCTCACTCTGTCTAGGCTAGAGCAGCCTACGGGCTGCCCTAACTCATGCTTGACTGTCTATAGTGCCAAGGATGAGTTGCAACAACCATCTGCCATTTCCTTATGCTCCTTGGAAAGCCCCCAACATGTCCTCTGTGGGGGTGATGTAGATCCCCTACTTTGAGAGAATTCCCTGGGAGCCTGATCTGCTAGTTGGCTTTGCAGTCATAAAGGATTTATAGCACACTGATATAAATGATATGATTTTGGGTAGGTGGGGCTCGTCAGCCTTGGAAGGCAGCCCACCTAGGAGAAGGAAAACTCTGATTTAAAACCTCTGCTGCCTTGTGGCAATACCCACTCATGGGAAAGGCTAAGGGAGTCAACCCTGAAACCAAATCCGGTGTCGGAGTCCCGATGGCGGTCTGACATTGTCCTCAACGTCATTCCGGCAACTCCTGCGACGCCACTGGTGCCAAGTTGTATCGACATTGTCTTTCCCTTGGATCCATCAGTTGCGTGGAGAGGGGGGTTCTGCTGCATGGGCAACAGCTGTTCCTCCATATCACCTTGCCCTGGCTTGGGCCCTGGAGAGGACACTCCAGCTTCGCTTCACAGCGTTGACACAACACGGGAAGCAACAATTTACCGGTTATAAGCCCTCTGCTCGATTGGCGTAGAGCTGGCACCAGGGGTTGCTTCCAACGGTGGGAGGGATCACCATGTCTCACTGGACAACTATCGCCCGCCTCAAGCTGGGCAGCCCCCAGCCAATAAGGTGTTGTCCCGCCACAGTTCACCTGCTTCACTGGGTGCATGGGGCTTAGTGTACATGAGTACCCAACAAGTGGACTGCGAACCATGCACCAGGAAACAACAAAAGAAAACCAACATTTAAGAAACCAGCCCTCAAGTTAGGATGCTGGAACGTACGGACTATGACAACTGGCCTATCACAAGATCTTCAGGCAATCAGCGATGTTCGGAAGACTGCAGTCATCAACGATGAGCTAGCACGACTCCAAATCGACATAGTCGCTTTGCAGGAGACACGGCTGCCAGACGCTGGGACTCTCAGGGAAAAGAACTATACGTTCTTCTGGCAAGGGAACAGTGCCGAAGAAATCAGAGTGTGGTGTTGGATTTGCCGTGAGAAATTCTTTACTGGAGATGGTGGAACCTGGTCAACAAGGAACTGAAAGACCGTTATCACTCCAACTCCACACATCCACTGGACCCGTCAACCTAATCAGCGTGTATGCACCAACACTCGGCACCAACAGGGATACCAAGGATGAGTTCTATGATCAGTTAGACACGATCATCAGGAGTATCCCTAAAGAAGAGCACTTGACACTACTGGGTGACTTCAACGCCAGAGTGGGCGCTGACCACGACTTTTGGCCAACCTGTCTTGGAAAGTTTGGTGTTGGAGAAATGAATGAGAATGGACAACGACTTCTGGAAGTGTGCTCATACCATGACCTCAGCATCACCAACTCATTCTTCCAGACAAAGCCTCAACACAGTGTCCTGGAGACACCCTCGCTCCATGCACTGGCACCAACTCGACCTGATCATCATCAGGCGGTCTGCCTTGAAGTGCGTCCTGCTTACTCGCACCTTCCACAGTGCTGACTGCGACAGTGATCACTCGCTGGTGTGCAGCAAGATGAGGCTACAGCCAAAGAAGATCCACCACTCTAGGCCAGAGGGCAAACCCTGCATCGATGTGAGCAAGACCGCACACCCAGACAAAGCAGAGAAATTCACCCATGAGCTCTCCGAGGTGCTGAACTGTATGCCTCCCGGTGGCTGCACCAAAGAGAGATGGGACCACATAAGAGACGCAGTACACAGCACAGCCATGAAAGTTTTTGGAAAGAAACGAAATATGAACAATGACTGGTTTGAGGCCAACTCCACCACACTCACTCCAGCCATTGAAGAACACTGCACTGTTCACCTGGAGTACAAGCGTTCCCCCAGTCAGAGGACTCTACAAGAGTATCGATTTGCCAGGAGCAAAGTACAGAGATTAGCTCCACAGTGTGCAAATGATTACTGGCTCCAGCTCTGCCGGAGCATTCAACTATCTGCTGACACTGGAAACATCAGGGGAATGTATGATGGCATCAAGAAGGCCATGGGACCCACAAAGAAGTGGAGAGTGTCACTAAAGTCTGCAACAGGCGAAAACATCCAGCACAAGGGCAAGCAGATGGATAGATGGGTGGAGCACTACTCTGAAGTGTACTCCAGGCAAAACACCGTCACCAAAGCTACTCTCAATACTGTGGATGGTTTTCCCATTGAAACTGAGCTGGATGAGAAGCCCACCATGGAAGAACTCAGTCATTGAGAGCTTGTCCACAGGAAAGGCTCCAGGAAAGGATGGCATCCTACCAGAAGTTATCAAGTGTGGCATCAACGTCCTCCTAGAACACCTCCACAACCTCCTCTGTCAGTGCTGGGACGAAGGTGCAGTACCTCAGGATATGAGAGAGGCCAACATCGTGACCCTCTACAAGAACACGGGTGATAGAAGCGACTGCAACAACTACAGAGGCATATCGCTCCTGAGTGTTGTGGGTAAAGTCTTCGCACACGTGATCCTGAATAGACTGCAGAAGCTTGCTGACAGAGTTTACCCAGAGTCACAGTGCGGGTTCCGAGCAGGGAGATCCACAACCGACATGGTTTTCTCCTTAAGGCAGCTGCAAGAGAAATGCAGAGAACAGCACAAGCCGCTATTCCTTGCCTTCATAGACCTGACCAAAGCTTTCGACCTTGTGAACAGAGATGGGCTGTTCAAGATCCTGGTAAAGGTTGGCTGCCCACTGAAGCTGCTGAGCGTGATCCAGTCTTTTCACAACAACATGAAAGGCACAGTACTGTATGATGGCTTGTCCTCCGATGCCTTCGACATCCACAGTGGAGTAAAACAAGGCTGCGTTCTCGCTCCCACACTCTTCGGCATCTTCTTTGCAGCATTGCTGAAACGTGCCTTTGGAAATTCCACAGAGGGCGTCTATCGCCACACCCGGTCTGATGGGAGACTTTTCAATCTGGCTCGACTAAAGGCCAAAAGCAAGGTACGGGAAGAAACAATCAGACATGCTGTTTGCAGACGACGCTGCCCTGGCCACCCACACAGAAACTGATCTCCAGCATCTGATTGACCACTTTTCCAGAGCTTGCGAAGAGTTCGGGTTGACAATCAGTCTTCAGAAGACCAAAGTTATGGCCCAGGATGCAGAATATCCAAGAATTGCCATCAATGACTTTGTGCTAGAGGTGGTCAGTCAGTTTACCTACCTTGGATCTACCATCACGGACAACCTCTCACTGGACCCTGAGATCAACCGTAGAATCGGCCTTTACAATTTTGGCCAGATTGTCACAGAGTATGGAACAACAACATGCTGACCATCAACACAAAGGTCGCTGTGTACCGTGCATGTGTGTTAAACACTCTTCTCTACGCCAGCGAAACTTGGACCCTCTACGCTTCACAAGAAAAGAGACTGAACACCTTCCACATGCGCTGCCTCCGTCGCATACTCGGGATCACTTGGAGTGATCAAATAACGAACAACGAGGTGCTGGAATGTGCCAAGATCTCCAGCATGTTCACTCTCCTCCGTCAATGCCGCCTCAGATGGCTTGGTCATCTAAGTCGCATGGAAGATGGACGGATCCCCAAAGACCTGTTGTATGCCGAACTTGCCTCCGGAAACAGAGCTACAGGATGGCCCCACCTTCGCTTCAAGGATGTTTGTAAGAGGGACCTGAAGACTGTTCAAATCGACATCAACAGCTGGGAAGAGCTCGCCCAGGACAGATGCAGATGGAGACACGCTCTGACCACTGGATTGAAAACTGGTGAAGACAAGCTGCGGCAGCTTGCCGAGGAAAAGCGGGTTCAACGAAAAAGGAAGCAGTGGTTCCAACCCACAGCTGACACCGCCTTCAAATGCAGCAAATGCAATCGAGACTGCCACTCTTGTGTGGGGCTTCACAGCCACAACAGACGCTGCACAACCATCAACTAAACATTCCATCGTCTCTCGAGACTAACGGACACCAACAACAGCACACTGATAAACAGGTCTTGTATTTACACGTTTCCTGATCTTCCAACTCCATATTGTCTGAAGTGGTGACATGTGCCCACTAGCCATTGAATCCTTAATTTCCCTGAGTGGCATTTTTATAGTTTTTAGCTGCACAGGTCTCATAAGGCCAAATCATGCAATCCTTACCTTCTGTGGGTATTTTGCTGAAGGGAGATTTGTTTAAATCCCCATGCATCAGCTTTTTGAAAATTCAGGATCAGGGCTAGATTCACCCCTAAAAGTACTGTTTGTATTAGTTCCCAGGCATACATACCCTCAGCTCTCTGCATCTACCTTTCAGGCCCGAATAGTGTCCTGCCTTCTCCTACTATCTATGCCCATTCTGAGGTTTGGAAACAATAGCTCCATGCTACCCTTCCATATGCTTTCCAGTCCTTGGCCCCTTCTCCATATAGCTTCCCAGTTTTTCATCTCGGTACATTTTCCCCTGATCTCTACCCCACCAGCAGATGAGACTCAGCTTAGCAGCTGAAGCGAGAAGACAGTTTATAGTAATAAATATTTATAATTACAAGCATTGCTCTGTAGACACTTTAAAATGAGTCGTACATTTAAGCTCTCAAATTCTGAAAGGCACTTTTCTTCAACAAGGCCAACAAAAGAGAACAGGTGCAGAATGTGTAGGCTAAGCCATTCTGGAGCAACAATGAGAACAACAAGCATTAGCATAATTTTTTTTTAAAGGACATGTAGGTAAAGTTTCAAAATGCCTCAACTTTAAAACTTTTGTTTTTACCAAATTTCCAGTGAAATTCTACCCTAAGATGAGATGTGATATGCAAAATCCCAGGAAAACCAGTTTCCTTTGGGGGAAGTTGAGGGTGAGATTGGGTTTAAAAATCAGGCTTATAATGGAGAGCTACAGTAGCTTCAACTTTAAGCAGACTTGCACTGAAAAATAAAGTGAAAGTCAATTTTGGAAGAATGAGGGGAAGTAATGGATTCAAATCTGATTCTTCATCCATTGGAGTGTAACGTGTGTTACACAGCTTTATTACCAGCTTATGCAGAAGCAACTTTACAGACTTAAGTCTTTGCTCTTGAGACATAGAAAGAGATCAATTGAAAATGTTTAGTGACCTGACTTTAGCAGCCTACTTAGAGTCAGTGGTACCTATAAAATATTAGGTTCTCCTTCCCCCGTTCATATTTTTTTGAGACGTGACTCAAAAGATGGCTGAAGTGCCAGTTTTCCAGATCAGGCCTTTATCTCTCAAACAAATCAGTTGAAACATAAACAGGATGGAATAGTTGTTGGCTATTTGGAGAGTTTTTCAGTCAATTCTTTCAAATCTTTAGTTATGACAGGGTCAGCTTATACAGATTTATCAGGTTAACAGAAGTAGTTTATTTAAACAAGAAAGGAAAGGCCAAGTTCTGTTTTCTTTCAAATGCAGCTCCTAAAAATTCTATTTTAAACAGATCAGAACTGATTTGTTAATATTGCATGTTCCAGAAAAAGAAAATTCTATAGCCAGTACAAGTCTGGTAGGGTATGTGTACACTGCAATAAAACATCTGCAGCTGGCCTGTGTCAGCTGACTTGGGCCAGCTGCAGATGTTTTATTGCAGTGTACACATACCCTGAGAGAAACTGACAAATGAGGACTTTTCAGTGTAGATGTGTTCACAGTAAAATATCAACGATGTTTCTAGACCTTCTGAAGCAAAAGCATTGAAGAGGGATCCCTAGACACATGGAAAATGATTCCTCTGGTTCCAGAGCTATTGCCAAATTGGCTAGGAGATGCCTTCAAACAGATCTATTGATTATTCCCTCATGGTCACCTCAGTCACGGTTTCAGTTCTTGAATCACAAATTGATAGATTTTTGGTGCTGCATTGGGAAACATCTCAAGTGGAGCTAAAAATACTGAAAACAACTTTCATTTAATAACATCCTCATTTCTTTATTCTAAAAGAAAATGTGAAAGGTGCAGAAAGACAGCAGAAGAATTACCTCATCATAGGTAAGGGCAAGGCAAACCTCTCCATAGTGCCTCATCAGTAGGCCTCAAACTTGTTCTAAAAGGATTAGCTACAGAAATGAAGCTGTAAAACTCTCTCCTGACAATCATAGAATCATAGAAGATTAGGGTTGGAAGAGATCTCAGGAGGTCATCTAGTCCAACCCCCTGCTCAAAGCAGGACCAACCCCAACTAAATAATCCCAGCAAGGGCTTTGTCAAGCCGGGCCTTAGAATCTCCATCCTTAGGGGTTTTTACCACCTCCCTAGGTAACCCATCCCAGTGGTTCACCACCCTCCTAGTGAAATAGTATTTTCTAATAGCCAACCTAGACCTCCCCCACTGCAACTTGAAACCATTGCTCCTTGTTCTGTCATCTGCCACCACTGAGAACAGCTGAGCTCCATCCTCTTTGGAACCCCCCTTCAGGTAGTTGAAGGCTGCTATCAAATCCCCCCTCACTCTTCTCTTCTGCAAACTAAACAAGCCCAATTCCCTCAGCCTCTCCTCATAAGTCACGAACCACCTAATCATTTTCATTGCCCTCCGCTGGACTCTCTCCAATTTGTCCACATCCTTTATGTAGTGGGGGGCCCCAAAACTGGACACAATACTCCAGATGTGGCCTCACCAGTGCCGAATAGAAGGGCATAATCACTTCCCTTACTCTGCTGGCAATGCTCCTACTAATTCAGCCCAATCTGCCCTTAGCCTTCTTGGCAACAAGGGAACATTGCTGACTCATATCGAGCTTCTCATCCACTGTAATTCCCAGGTCCTTTTCTGCAAAACTGTCTGCTTACCCAGTTGGTCCCCAGCCTATAGCAGTGCATGGGATTCTTCCGTCCTAAGTGCAGGACTCTGCACTTGTCCTTGTTGAACATCAGATTTCTTTTGGCCCAATCCTCTAATTTGTCTAGGTCACTCTGGACCCTATCCCTTCCCTCCGGCATATCTACCTCTCCCCGCAGCTTAGTGTCATCTGTGAACTTGCTGAGGGTGCAATCCATCCCATCATCCACATCATTAATAAAGATGCTGAACAAAACCAGCCCCAGGACTGACACCTAGGGGATTCCGCTTGATATCGGCTGCCAACTAGACATTGAGCCGTTGATCACTACCCTTTGATCCCAACAATCTAGCCAGCTTTCTATCCACCTTATAGTCCATTCATCCAATCTATGCTTTTTTTAACTTGCTGGCAAGAATACTGTGGGATACAATGATTCAATACTGATCATCTCTGGAAAGACTATGAACTACGATTCCTTTTAGTGCCATCTGTGATGTTGGTTTGTTATGAAGACTGTTGTCCACTAGAAATGGTACTGAAAAAAATAATTTCACATAAGCCACTTAAGATGTTCTCTAAAAGGGTAAGACTTTCAGTCAATCTGTGTCAAATTTGAATTGCTGAATAAGAGGCAAAAACTTCCCAATACTATTCCTTATATTAAAGCCACTCAGTTCCCATATAGCCTTAGCTATGATCACGTATCTTTTCTCAGCAAGTCCCTTAGTAATGGAGGATTGTTCCACGACATTGTTGTATCATTACACACGTTCTCGAAGGTTTCCACTAATTCCTTATGTAACAAATACTAGAACAGTTTTTCAGTCGGTTCTTAACAGACTCCTCACTCCGAAAACTTGATCCCATATCAGTTTCAGGCCTCACCACCCTGATGTATCCTACAGTGCTAGGGAGCAATCAAGCTTGTGCCCCTGTCATGAACGCTCCTTGGCTTGTCTTGAAATGAGATGATGGTTTCACAATACATCAGTGTCTGTTTTTAAAACACCAGTCTGCCCAGTTAATGGTGCTAGATGGCTCTGTCTGTAATGCATGAATTCTATTTAAAAGCCTGTCTCATGGAGATGCTTGAGACCACCTTTGAAAATAATGCAAACCATATTAACATTTATGAATAATTATAAAGTACAAATCAGGGGGAAAAAAAATTAAAAATGGAACATAGAAGCATATGACTGAGACGTTGTTTATGTTGGGAGGGGGGGAATAAAGAGAGAAATGTAATATCACTTACACAACTGTGCTTAGGGATTCTAGCCTCACCTAGTATGTGGGAATTAAGAGGCATGCTAGAGTCTGTCAGAGTGATCAAAGGAGAACAAATCAGTCATGTCACCCTTATTCTCAGCTCAGTTTCCTAGCCCCTTCTCTCATTTGAACCCAACTGGCAATCCATATAGGTTCATTTGGAATTCATCCGATCATGGCCTCACACCTGTATATGAGAACATGTAAATGCTTTCATGGTCGTTGAGAAATTGCGTCATAGGCAAATATCATTACAGCCATTGAAAGTCAAAAAGTCAGTGCTGAGCTTTTGTTTACACCAAACCCTAGAGCTTAGCTGCTAAGGGAATTTTTGTCTTTTACTACTTGTATTCATTGTACTGCTGTCTTGAGATGTAACTTGAGTGTTGCCCCTAACTTTACTCCTGTCCAGCCACACACATATCTAGCTTGAGTGAAGTGGTCCTTTAAAAACAAGCTATCTAACGTGTCAGGGTATGAGTTGAAGTGCAAGTGTAGCTGATGCTGAGCTAGTAATGCAGTGGGATTGCAGCCGCATGCTACAGCTCAAGTTGGCACAACTCATCAATTGCTAATTCAATAATTCTGTACAGTTTGGGGTTTGTTTCACAGTGTGGCTGCTCTCACTTGAGTGGAGTAACTCAAGCTAACTGTTACAGAGAAAACAAGTGCTCAGTGGACTCTTTACACATAAGTCACAAAAGGGCCATTAACAGAACTTTACCAGTCAGAGTTACCATTTGTTAGAACCTACAAACTCTGGATGAAAGAGTCCCTCTGGATTTGCAGTTTTACTACTCTGAGAATGGAAAAGCATAATTGTATGATAAACTGCTTATATGAGAGAGAATGAAAATTCATTCCAAAAACCCTATAATGAATACTAATTGTTTGAAATCACTTTTATTTAGTTGGTTTAAAAAAAAAAAGCATTTACATGCCTGGAGTAAACTTTCTTTCACTGAGGCAGGTGTTATATAACTTTCAGCTCATTCCTTCAGAGCCCAATATCGAAAGGAATATGGTTCTAATGGCTTAGCATAAAATATCTTTCAGACGCGACAAAGGGTCCTGTGGCACCTTATAGACTAACAGACATATTGGAGCATACGCTTTCGTGGGTGAATACCCACTTCTTCAGATGCATGCAGTGTTCCAGACTTCTACAGTGCTTCTACAGATCCAGACTAACAGGGCTACCCCTCTGATACTATCTTTCAGAAAGGTTTTATTGTATATCTTCAGATGCTGAGAGATTAAAATAATTGGTCTTGAAGGCTTAGAGGTAGTATGGAGCATTTTTGCCAAAGAAACAGCAAATCTTTGCTACCCAGGTCCCAACTGCAAACAAGCAATATCATAATTACCATTAAATAAGAAATGGGAGAGTACTATGCATATATGAAAAAGTAATCATTTATCTGACTCATTTCATGATTTGCCATCTAAAAAGTTAATTTTTAAATATTTTATTTTTTCTATGTATTCCTGGATATAGGGATTATCACACACACAATTGTGTTCTTTGTTTCTATATTAATCACTACAGATAGTTTCAAATAAAGCACGTTTTCAAGGACATATTGCTCAGGCATGCCAAATTCTGAGAACAGATTAAAAATATTTTCTAAGGACTTTGGTTATTTCTTAGATTTAAGTTAACCATGTTTTAGGAACATCACCGGAATACCCAGGTTTAAACAGTTTTGCAGTAACTTCCGTCAGTAAGTGAAGAGAGTCTATAGACTTCAGAGTGTTTAATATTTAATGTTGACTGGTGGATTAGCACTTGCAAGCATTCAGCATAAGGCAAAGCCTCTTTGAAATGAAACTTAAAAATGACTAAAAAAAGTTGGATTGCTTTTGTGTAAATTCATAGTGAACTCCATGTTTTGTACTTTCTACTTCATAAAATAATATTTGTGTTACCACCTAATTTATAGTGCAGTATTCTGCAAAATTCTTGGTGTCACTGTAGATTGATCCCATTATTGACAGACAGCCAATGAAACTCAGTTGCTCTATCATGGCCATCGATGCTAAGCTTTTGACATATCAATCAATGTGATACTATGAAAGACTGATTAAAGCTTATATCATAATTCATTTTTTGCCACGTGCCACTGGACAGACTAACTGGAAAAAAAGGCTTTGTTACCAGCTTGAATATTCAGCTCCGAAACAGTGTTCAATATTCTTTTGTAATTAATTAATAACACTGAACATTCTGCATGAGAGTTTGCACCTGTACCTTACAAGGAATGAAAATAAAATATCTATACAAACTTGAATAACATTTTGAGCTTGTTAGAGTTTTCATGAGCACTAAAAATAAATAAGCTGAAAATGACAAGGCACACCTGTTCCTTCACTTTCAGCTTTCACATACCATAGAATATAGGATTGCTTCAGAAAAGACTCTGAAACAGTCCATTGGACAGGGGCCTTTGTGTTTGCAAATTCAGGGCCCTAATTTTGAAGTTAGTCTATGTCTCAGGGGCAACTGTGTAAGAATCCTCTTTCTTTCTTCTCTTCACTCTTGGAAGTATTTGAAGTAATTCATGAATCAGACCCCCACATTATTATTTAAATAGCAAAAGTTCCAGCTACAGTGAGTACTTTATTTGCTTACATTAAAGAAAACAATTTTAGTTCATTTTTAGAAGCATTTGCTACAAGGAAACAGAGCTGGGTACTTTTACTGGCTATTAGGGAAGTATTTAATTTTATTTACAACTTTTACCCAAAATATAGTGAATGGTTTAAGATAGACGTTGGAAATAATCTCATGTGATTTGTTTGCCATCTTTCCCAGATAAACTGTACATTTAATTCTTCATTAAATAGCTGGCTGATTTACAATTCTCTTCGTTAATGCCTCAGTCGTTCTCTTCATAGCAATTAATGTACCTTTCCAGGGGTCTGTTTTAATTAGTATGAGGACAAGAAAACGCAAAATTAGCTTGTAAAACAATGTCCGTTTTCTCTATTTTTCCCCATCTTGGTTTTCGAATAATAAAGGCAGATCGGAAGGTCGTACGATGACCTAATTTTGGCAGCTGGCCCAGGAGAGGCAGAAAATGTTCTCTCGGCTCCACCCCAAACAAGGCACAGGCATTGGTCACTTTCGTCAAGTGCCCTCTCCTTCCAAGTTACTCTCGGGACGCGCTGCCCCAGGTATCCCGGATAACAGGTAAGTCGCTTTCCCTATTTCGGTGCTTGCTGCGGAGTATCAGGCAGAGAAAAGCGGGGCGCGCTCTGCGGTGTGTGAGGGTGCGGTGGCGGGCTGATGGCTTTTCCCACGCACGGGCAGGCTGGGAGGCGAGGAGCGGCGCCGGAGCCGCAGCTTAGCCACCAGCGAGCGCGGCGGCGAGCTGCTGAACGCCGGGAGGCTCCTGCCCGTCCTGCGCTGGTGGGTTGAAGGGAGCCTGTGGTCCGGCTGCAAACCCCCCACCTCCAGCGGCCCCAGGAGCCCCGCTCCGGGGCGGGTGAGGAGACGCAGCCCAGCCCCGTGGTGCCCCCTGCTTGGGAGAGGGGGAGTCCCCGGGCGCCTGCGAGGGGCGCCCCGCGGGGAGGCTGGTGGCCGCCGCGGGCTTCACTCGCCTGCCGGGCTCCTGTCCCTCTGCAGGGCCGGGGGAGGGGGCGGGCGCCGCTGCATTGCGGCTGCAGCCGGTGACTCTGGGGGAAGGAGGCGGGCGTGGGGTGGGGGCCAGCGAGAGGCGATGCCTGCGGGGCGCCCGGACCATCCTCCCGGACCCCGCTGAGGGGCCTGGCTGAGTCTCCGCCCCGCCTCCCGCCCGAGCTGAGGAGCGGGCGCCGCAGCCCAGTGCCAGAGCTGGGGGATAGCCCGGCCCGGGCGGAGGCGCGGTGAGTACAGCGCCCGGGGCTGGCGGGCCAGAGCAGCCGCAGGCGCCTGCTGCCACGCAGGGAGGGGGAGCAGCGTTGGACACCCCTAAAGCTGCTGGCGGGGGACTCTTGAAGGGATTCTTGGCTAGTGGTGAGCGCAGGAGACTGGGAGCCGGCCCCTGAGGGCTAGTCCCAGCTCTGCCACTTTCACTGGGTGACCTTGGGCACGTCACTTACCGCCCCCTTGCTCAGGGCCTCCTACTTGTTAACTAGGAGCAGTCACCACTGCCTCCCAGGGCGGTTTGTGGCTCAGTTAACGTTGGCAAAGGGCTGGGGAACGCACTGGGTGGAAGGTGCTGCAGGGATGGAAAGTATTGGCATCCTTTAGTTGTTTCTACTGCCTTGGCAAGGCTAGGAGGACAGGATAGCTTGGAATGAGAGCAGGGCCGGCGCGCCCACTAGGCGACCCTAGGCGGCATTTGGGGGGTGGATAACGCCGCTGAGAATGCAGCTTCCCATGAGCTGCTGCCCCTGCCCCCGGCTAAGGTGAGCTGCAGAGGGAGGGGAGCCGGGCCTGCGGGTGGGTGAGGAGGCTGCCACGCCCCGTGGGGCTGAGCTGCCGCTGCAGGGGGGTTAGGTTGTGGGGGGGGGCGGTGTTAGCTGGGGGAGGGGGGCGCAGGGCTGGTGCAAGGAAGTTTTTCCTAGGGCCTTAAACTTCCTTGCACCGGCCTTGAATGAGAGAGCTGTACAAAGCCACGAGGGAGCTGTCTTACTGAAAATACATGTCCTAATTCCTCATCCTCACCACAGCAAGGTATTCTAAAAACTGGTGCATCCCCAGCCTGGGAAGGGTTGTGTTGCTGTCCATTGCACGCTTTAAATGGGATATTTAGTGCTATATCCCTTAATCTCCCCCTCACTCTGTCTAATTCTTCAGAGGTGTCCTTCATATGAAAGATGCTATAAAGTATTGCATTGCCTACTTCTGTTTTTCTTTTATGAATGAATTTGCAAATCAATGGCAACATTTAATATTTCTGTTTTAAAGATTGCAATTTGTGACACTGAAAAAATTGCATAGGATTTATAGTTAATTGACTTGTAAGACTTACTATTTATTATTTGGATCATTATATTCTGTAGACAAACTGGCCATTCAGCTGTGGTTACACACTTTTTTTTTTTTAAACTGACATTAGTTGTATGAAAGCAAAGCACATGCTCAGCAAGAGTATTGCAGAGAAACATCTTGTCAACATTTCCATAACCAACCCCTAATTTTAGGAGTTACACTGTCATCTTGGAAAATCACACTTCCATCTGAATATTGTGTACTGTCTATTCTTTTATAAGTCGGTTCCAGAAATCTTTTGGCTTAAAGGCTTTAGAGGAAAATAAGATTATTTTTCAGTTTGTTTACTTTGTTTGAAAGCACTTGGTGTAGCCATTTTCACTTCCTATATTAATATGAAAACATAGGAGTTCACAGATTTCCTTACTTTTTCATAGTGTATCTTTCTTTACTTGTCGTCATAGTAGCGAACATGAAGCTGAAATGGCAGCAGATGAGCATCTTCACAGAATATAAGGGGAACAAGTTATCTGCCCAAGCATGTTTGATTGTGTTGCTGTGTAGCCCTTCTAAATATCAGCAGGGAAGCAGGAAAAATGGTTTTACATTTTTTAAAATAAATTTTGCTTTGTGTTGGCATTTTCACTAGTATTCGGTTTTAAAAACTTCAAGTTAACAGTGTCACCTTTTAGCTTCTGTAAGAATTCAGTCATCTTGTAGATTGAGATTTATGGAAACGGATGAAACAGGCTTTCTTCAGGGTTTTTTTTAATACTATTAAATGAAATGCAGAACTAGAAATTGTCTTTTTTTTTTTTTTTTTTTTTTTAAGAAGTGAGGGGTGTGGTTCTGACATACTCAAGGTTATCTTGAGTTAAAATGCTTTCCTCTGCTTTGTTCCTGGGTTTAGTTTAGAAGGCCAGAGAAAAGAGTATGATATGAGTACTAATTTGTGTCTGAGTCACAATCTGAAAGTCACTTTACTAAGCTTTTATGTTTCATATGACCAGTATTTACTTATTGATCAGGTCATTCTTCAGCTTTATCTATAAATGCACTATTAACGGCTAAGACAGTTTCCTGTCACTTTAATTATTTGCTGTTCAGTCTGAGTTCAGGGAGATATTATTTGCCATTCTGTTAAGTCTTTTTTTCTCAACTGTAACATCTTGAGAGTAAAATGGCCACATTCCCTGTCTCAGGGAGCAGTGCTGTTTCCTTCAGTTGAAGCCAGCAAACAGAGGGGCCCAAATCCTGCACTCAGTCACACCTGTGAAATCCCACTGCCCACATGGGAAGGGCACCTGTGTCTCATATACCAGACATTTTTATATATTACATATGTGTATAGACTAATAGATGAAAGTGGCCACTTTCATATTCGCTCATGTGAGTCAATATGGGTCTGATAAAATACCCATTGAACTCTGTGGAAAGACTTCCATTGACTTTAATGAGGCTGGATCATGCCCTATATGATTTTTTTTAAGTCGCATATGTAAAACCTATGCTATTTATATAGTAGTAGGGTGACCAGACATCCCGTTTTTAAAGGTTTCAGAGTGGTAGCCGTGTTAGTCTGTATCAGCAAAAACAACGAGGAGTCCTTGTGGCACCGTAGAGATGAACAAATTTATTTGGGCATAAGCTTTCGTGAGCCAGAACCCACTTCATCAGATGCATGGAGTGGAAAATACAGGAGCAGGTATAAATACATGAAAAGATAGGAGTTGCCTTACCAATTAACAAGACAATTAAATTAACAGTAGGATACCAAGGGAAGAAAAATAACTTTTGTAGTGGTAATGAGAGTGGCCCATTTTAAACAGTTGACAAGAAGGTGTGAGTAACAGTAGGGGGAAATTTAGTATGGGGGAAATTAGGTTTAGGTTTTGTAATGACCCAACCACTCCCAGTCTTTATTCAGGCCTAATGTGATGGTGTCCAGTTTGCAAATTAATTCCAGTTCTGCAGTTTCACGTTGGAGTCTATTTTTGAAGGTTTTTTGTTGAGGAATTGCCACTTTTAGGTCTGTAATTGAGTGTCCAGGGAGGCTGAAGTGTTCTCCGACTGGTTTTTGAATGTTATAATTCTTGATGTCTGATTTGTGTCCATTTATTCTTTTGCGTAGAGACTGTCTGGTTTGGCCAATGTACATGGCAGAGGGACATTGCTGGTATATGATGGCATATATCACATTGGTAGATGTGCAGGTGAATGAGCCCCCGATGGTGTGGCTGATGTGATGTCCTATGATGGTGTTCCTTGAATAGATATTGGGACAGAGTTGGCAACGGGGTTTGTTGCAAGGATAGGTTCCTGGGTTAGTGTTTTTGGTGTGTGTCCTCACTTGCAGACAGCCCCTCAACCTGAAGTAAATACTCACTAGCAACTCACTGATTAACCTAGACTACTGCAGGTCAGTTACCACTTCCTGTTTATAACTGAGGAATTGTCAGATTGTTTCATGGTTACAACTGAACTGATGTGGACTGGTCTGCTTGCTTCTATGGTAAATGTCAGAGCAGAAGATGAGAAATAACCAATCCTCACGGTTGATTTTTCCCCCCCCCCACCCTGTTCTGCTTACAGACCAATAATGAGTCACCTATGAGTTTGACCTATGTTTTTTTTGTGGGAGACTTTGTGCCCCATTATTGATGGCTATTGTCAACGTCTTCATTATATGTGACAAGCCTTTATGCACATGGTTAAGCCCTTGCTCAAGAACCAGCATTGGTCATTTTTGACCTTTGATTATTAATACCCATCTCAATTATCCCTTTTGTAGGGAATTTTGTTGAGGAAGTGTTGTTGCACAGCTCTGGCAACACTTGAATTCCATAGATGTATCTGATATCTGTCTGGTTTACAGTGTGGGTATGGAATTGAGGCCTGGTCTTCACAACACAGTTAGGTCAACATAACTGCCTTACATTGACCTAATAATGAATGTGTCTACACTACAAGCTCCCTTCCACTGACATAACTCGCCTGCTATGTTGACTTAATTACTCCATCTCTGTGAGAGGCATTGCACTTTATTCGATGTTCGGTTGACGTAGAGGCAGTGTAGACACTGTATTGCTTATGTCTACCTACTTGTCCTCCAGGAAGTGTCCTACAGTGCTCTGCTGTGATGACTCTTGTAAACATTTTCAACTCCACTGCACAGCAGCCAGGTACACAGGAAAGAACCCCTCCCCAGTTTAAAGTACCAGGAACCCTTGAATTTTTTGGCTTGGAGAGCTCGCCTGCCCAGCTAATCATGGTTGCTCCACATTCCAAATGCAGTCCAATCTGGAGTACACAGGAGATGGTGGATCTTCTT
This sequence comes from Chelydra serpentina, assembly GCA_037349315.1. NCBI lineage: Eukaryota > Metazoa > Chordata > Testudines > Chelydridae > Chelydra > Chelydra serpentina. Next base: position 29,890,632 of record JBAIAC010000048.1, read on the forward strand.
GGTTTGTGGGGAGAAGAGGCTGTGCAGCCACCACTCCGATCCAGCTGTAGAAATGTAGAGATCTATGAGCAGATAGGGCCACAGGGTGTGGGGATGAAGGGCTACACCAGGGATACATGGCAATCAAGGAACCACGGTGGGCATACTAGATGATAAGGGAGTGAATGAATGGTCACTATGGTGCAGTAATGCAGACATGCAGCTCCTTGTAGAAGCGGCATGTGATTCTCAGCAGCAACCCTACTCTGACCTCTAAGAGCAGCGTGGATACTTCTGAGAAGTTGGAGTCCTGGGCCAGCACAGGCAACACTGAAGAGGAGGTCTTGGATGAGGAGAAGGAGAGTGGGAGACAGATCCATTCTCCCAGAGAGCCAGGTGCTGTTTGTAACCCCAGAGCAGTCCAGCCAGTTGCAGAACAGCATCATGGCCGAGCATGATGCCAGGGAAGGAACCTCTGGTGAGTGTGCAATTTCAAGTAATATTTTGGGGTCACATGTTCTTGTGTTCTATTTTTAATTAAAATTATAAGGTGAGGTAGAGTGACTATTGCTTCCCAGGCGCCACACCAGCTAGGCAGAAGGTGCCCCACAAAAAAGACTGTTTATGTATACAGGGATGGCCATAGAGATCTCCAGGGAACTTTTGTGAAGGTACTTTGCAGTCCATTGCAGAAAATTTCTGGGGAGGGTTGTCTTATTTCTTCCACTGCAGTACGACACTTTCCCACACCCTCCAGTATTTATTAATTTAGCTGGCATCATGACAGTACACCACATAGCAGCATAAGGACCCGATCTGCACTTGGACACTTGCAGCATTTGTTCCCTTGCTGCCTCTGTTACCCCCCCAGGAGAGTGATATCAGGTAGGGCCACCTAGAGGAGACGGTGGTAGTTTTCATTTCAACTGCTCGGACCGCAAACAGTAGTGCCTGGGCTTTCTTGCCTCTCCCCACCGCCAATTGTGATTTTTCTGCCCCCTCACCCACGATTTTCAAAACATGGCTGTAGTTTGGGTGTCGGGGTTGACCTTAGTAACTGCAAGCCTTGGGCAATTGCTAGCAGCAGTGGCACCGAGAGAGGGGTTGGGGGGAGGGGGGGGAGAAGGGAAATTTTGTGGTGTCCTCTTACCACTGCAGCCCCCACCCCCACCCCTCCGCACAGTCTCTGCCAAGGCTTACAGTTTGGGAGGGTCAACGCTGGTTCCTGATCTCCAGATAACATCCATGTTACAAAGGGGAGGTGGTATGGCCCCTTGCCCACCTCTGGTCCTGTCACGGGTTACCCACGCAATGATGCTGACGGTCCAGTGCCCATGCCCCGGAACCATACTCACCATGGCTGGGACAGCAAACTGGTTCAATGAATACCTTGTGTAAAAGAGAATGTTCTTCTTAAACTTCCATGAAATAAAGGGAGTGATTTTTATATAGCAATTCTGTACTAGACACTGGGTCTGTACTGACAATGGTTGCTTTGTGCTTTCATGGCTTACAGCTGAAAATGTGGCTTTCAGCTCTTCCTCCACACCGGTGGAGAGGCTCTCCCAGATATAGTGAAAGAGAATGCGTGATGACATGTTTAATGAGGTTCTGACTGCCTCTGGGTTAATACACACCGAGCAGAGATCATGGAGGATTTCTCTCTGTGAAAAACTGGATGTGGACATTACGAGCAGGAGAGCAGCCCAGGAGAGTGAACATGGTATGCAGCAGGAGATGCTGGGGATTCTGAAGGAACAAACAGATGTGTTGAAGCATCTGGTTGACCTTCAGGAAAAACACCTTGAGGTTAGACTTCCCCTGCAGAATGGCATTCCAACATTGCTGTATTCCCCCTCCGTATCCCCCTCTCCCAAACGGTCCATGAGGCAAGGCAGGAAAATGCAATATCCCTTCCTCTCAACCCTGTGGAAGGGTCCTAAGAATAAAAGCTGCATACATGATATGTGACCAGTAAGGCTACTGTGCTTTTTAAAGACCAGATGAATGTGTTTTCCCCTCCCGATTTTATTTCATCATGCATCCCAGATTAAATTCTACTTGTGATCTTTAAGTGTCAGTATATTTGTTCAATAAAAGTCCATGTCTTGAGAATGAAATCTTTTATTAATTTTAAAATGGGGGTAAGGGGAAAGGGCAGGAACAGGGAAACTGAGGCAACAGAGGGGTGTGTTGGAGACTAAAACGCAGCAGTCACAGCAAGGTTCACATTATGGGAAGGCAGAATACAGAGAAGCAGCACACGTTACTGTGAGTCATTACTGAAACTGGTTTTCCAAGCCTCCCTGAGACAGTGCTCTACACTGAGCTCCTCTTATAGTTATGGTATCTGGTTGCTCAAAATTAAGTCTATTCGCCTCCACCCCCCCACCCCTGTGGAAACTTCTCTCCCTTTGCCTCTCAGATATTATGGAGCACACAGCAGCCAGCTATAACCATGAGGATATTGCTTTCAGTTGGATCTAACCTAGTAAACAAACTGCACCAGCGACCCTTTAAATGGCTAAAGGCATATTTCCACCACCATTCTGCACTTTCTGAGCCTGTTGTTGAACCAATCCTTGCTGCTGTCCAGCTTTCTGGTTTATGGCTTCATGAGACATGGGAGTAAGGAGTAGACTGGGTCTCCCAGGACCACTATTGGCATTTCAATGAAACCAGTGATTATTTTGCATTCCGGAAAGAAAGTCCCTACTTTCAGCTCTCTGAACAGCATATGTCATGAACCTTTCTGACCATACAACTTGATATCCATAAAATGGCCCCAGTGATCCAGCAGTGCTTGCAACACCATTGAAAAGTACCTTTCTGTTTATTTACTCTTTGGCACAGTGGTCTGATGTTAAGATAGGGATATGCGTCCCATCTGTCGCTCCACTGCAGTTAGGGAACCCATTGCGGCAAAACCATCCATTATCTCCTACACATTGCCCAGAGTCCCAACAATTCTTAGCAAAAGGCGATTACTGGCCCTGCATACTTGGATCACAACAGCCCACACAGTGGATTTACCAACCCCAAATTGATTCTCACTGACCAGTAACAGTCTGGAGTTGCGAACTTCCACACAGCGATCACTACTCACTTCTCTGTTGTCGGAGCACGTCTCATTTTAGTGTCGCTGCAGGGCTGGGGAGAGTTCCGCACACAGTTCCTGGGAAGTGTCCTTGTCCCTTCAAAATTTCTGCAGCCACTGATTGTCATCCTATAACTGCATAACAATGTGATCCCACAAGTCCGTGCTTGTTTCCGGGACCAGAAACGTCACTTCAATGTGTTCAGTTGCTGCTCGACTGCCAGCAGCAACCAGGAATTGTTTCATTCTATGGCTTCGAGCAGGGTTGCTTGAAGGACGTCGCAATGTTCTGCGGGGCGTCTCCTCTCACAGCTCTGGAAATGCTGCAGGACGAGGTGTGTGCTGTGGTGTTTATAATGCTGAGTGAGGTTCATGCTTCTTGGGATCTGGCATATGTGTGGCTATGCCAGCCTTTTGAAAAAAGGTGCAAAATATTATGGGTTGCAGTTGAAATCAGGAGAGGGAGGGAGAAAACTGCATCATGGGACATTGAAGCCATGCTCGCACTCCCTCCCCCCCCCCCCCCCCGCAAGAATCTTTTGGTCCCATGAGGCATTGCAAGTCCTTCCCAAAGCCCCCTGCAGTGGGTTGTACTGTGGTATAGCTACCCGTGGTTCACTGCTTTCCACATCGATGAAAGCGCTGCTAGTGAGGACGTGCTCCACCAATACAAGGAGTGTGATGTGGACACACGTTACTGATTGAATTATTGCAGCTGCTGGATGTTGACTTAACTGAAGTCGACTTAAGTTTGTAGTATAGACATACCCTGAGGCTGTATTGATATTAATAGTTTATCTCCTCTTAGCTATGTATCAAAGTGAGATCTCCAGACTGATTTTTTTTTTAAATTAGATCTGTTGGTGGTCTTTAAAACCATTGGAGACAAGGTTTTGTTATCACACTCCTGGATGCTGATTAATTTTCTTTCAGCTGGTTTGCTCCTCTTTCCTTTGAAAAATCCTGGGGGGCAATGTTTAGCAACTGCTCATCTTTCCACAGCGGTGGTTCTCAACTGTGGTCCACCGCTTCTTTAGGGAAAGCCCCTGGCACGCCGGGCCGGTTTTTTTAACCTGCCGCGTCCGCAAGTTCAGCCGGTCGCGGCTCCCACTGGCCGCGGTTCGCCGCTCCAGGCCAATGGGGGCTGCCAGACACGGTGGACAGCACATCCCTCGGCCCGTGCCGCGTCCTGCAGCTCCATTGGCCTGGAGCGGCGAACCGTGGCCAGTGGGAGCCGCGACCGGCTGAACCTGCAGACGCGGCATGTCAACAAACTGGTCCGGCGGGCCAGGTGCTTTCCCTGAAGAAGCGGTGGACCACAGCTGAGAAACACTGTTCTAGAGGAACCTCTCACACATGACCACAAAGGCTTCTGTCTTGTCACTTTTCTTGCTCCATTCTGCAGTAACAGAATGTTGCCATTCAAATCTAATGTACGTACATGTGTGTGTGTCTCCAGAAGTAGGAGACCTGATGTTGGTGCGTTGGGTTGTGGTTGATACTAAAATATTTTTGCCGATTTGAGTTTTATTGGTCTAGATAAATCGGATATAGCTGCCAACGTGGAAGTAATCTCTCTTTTTTTTTTTTTTTTTTAGGGACTGTGTTGCAGATGATAAATCATGAGTGTCTATTCCACATATTTTTTTAATCCTAATCATTTTAGATAATTAGTATGTCATTGTGACTGGCATGGAATTCCTTACCAAAGAAAATTTTAAAACTATAAAGTCACTTCTTTCTCATCAGCACTGATTTAAGTATTATACTGTAACAAAGCAATCAGTATTTCAACAAATATTTATTTTCAGCATGCAATTTAAGGGAGGAAATATTGTGTTTTTTGTCTTAATACAATCTGCGGCTTGCATCTGTTGCACACTCTTGTTCATATCACATTGTACAGGTTCTGGCTAGGAAGCTAAGTTTTCGTTTATTATAGTGAAAAGTCTATTCCTTGTAGATATTATAGATTTTGTCATTTTTTTTATGTAGGTCCCATCATATTATATGAGAGAGTACTCCATTTAATTATTTCAGATTTTCTCATGTGCATGCAACTTCTTACCTGTCAATATCTGAAAATAAGAGTAAAATGGACCTGAACTAAATATATTCTACATCTTGTGACAATGGTTTTATATCAATAACAGAGTATGACAGAAAATATGCCTGACTTGAAAGTATGAGAGAGATATCAAAATAGCATAAAAAGCATGAGATTCCATAGAAACTTGCTCACTCATTTTTGTGAGGTGTGGCTATGTTTATATTTTGTGGTCGTGTTGTATTTTGGAGTGTGGTTGAAATTGAATCATCTAGGGGAAACCTGAGCTCATCTCTTTTCCAAAGCATTCCTTTCCTTCTCCAGTCTTTATCACATTTGGCATTTTCACTATACTCTCCGTCTCTCAGGCTTACCATATTGATATTGTGTTTTTAACTCCTCTATCTTCTACATTGAAGCTATTGTGAAATCTTTTCCTCTCCCACACCTCTGAAATCTGCCTATGCTCTCCATACCCATTTTGTTAAAAACCCTGTCCTGCTCCCAGTTATTTCTTGCCTCTGCTACTTTTCTTCTTTGCATCATTCCCCTTCAGTCTGTTTAAAATGTGTTTCCAAAAGTCCTCAAGCTTTCCTGCCCCTCTAGACCCTCTTTACTGGCTTCCCCATGGCATTTGCATCAAATTTAAGCTCTTGCCTATGTCTTCAATGCTTTGTACAACATAGTTTCAGCCTACCTTTCTGTTCTTGTCTCCTTTTGCTCACCCCTTTAATCTTCCAGCTTGGTTGCAGCAACCATTAACCTAAGATTGATATAGAATACTATTATTTAATTTAGTTTTGGTAGTTTAGGGAGAGTCTAAAGATGTGATCACTGCTTCGAGTAATTTACAGTCTAGAGCTGAGATCCAGCAAAATCTTACATTTCACAAGATTGTGGGAGGAAGACTTGTGGTTATCTAATATCTTGTACTCACAAGTTATGCATCATGTTAGTGTTCTTATTTATTTTTTTATTAAAATCATTGATAAACTTGAAAAATAGTTTTGTGCATTATAACCACCAAGAAGGAAGAAAAGGATGTGACCTTAGTGGACCAAGAGCCTTATCCTGCATCTTTCAAGTCAATGGCGTGCTACCATAATGTAACTCACTTGTATCTATGTATGGATTTATATTCTCATCTCTGCAGTTCTATGTTCATACACAGTTAATACAAATCTGTGTTTAAAAACATTCAGCTCTATATAAATACACTTCTGAGTGCTGTGGATTTTTGTTTCCTTGAGAAACAGCTTTAATTCCCCCAAAGCCCCTTGAAAGCAAAGGAAAGACTCTCATTGATTTCAGTGGGCTTTGTATCACAATCTAGTAGTCTAGGCCCATCCCAATTTTAAGGGCTCAATTTTTCTCCACTTGAAGACAAGGAGGTTTTTCCATTGACTTTTTAATGAGAACAAAATTGGACTCTAATAACTTAACACTGTAATATGGTGGTGTTCCTCCATTAGATATACACAGTGTGTGGTAGAAAGAACATTAGTCGTAAAATAAAAGAGGTGAGGTCAGGGTGTCTTGAGAAATCATTAGTGACTATGTAATTATGGGAATTTAGTCACATTAAAATTGTTGCTAAGGATGATGGATAGGAATCTTAGGTATAAAGATGGGGGCGGGGGGGGGGGGAGAAACATACAGTTAGTGATCTCTTTAATTAAACATATGTTGTGGTGTTTCACTAATATACCTGTAATGACTTTTATTGAAGACAATATAAAGACTAATTTATCTCCGAGATTAGTATTGATCAAGGTAAAGCTAAGATCAATATTAGATTTTGAGGGTCACTACCTTTGGAAATGGAATGAAATATTGAAGACAGTGCATATATTAGGTTGTGGGTTTTTTAAAGGAATGAGGGCGTTTAACTGTTTAATGTGGTATGGTGTTTATAAATAGGGCTGAACTAGTAAAGGGTTGTCTAGTTTAATTAGACCATTTCCATGGCCAAATTAAACTAGACATAACAGTTAAGCTGCTCTCTCCTTTCTTAGTCTGAGTGTGAAAATCTGCCCTTATTGAACACAGTGGCAAAACTCCCATCAACTTCAGTGGGAGCAGGAATTTATCTTCTGTGTCAGTGGCTTTCAACCGTTTTTCATTTGCAAACCCCTAACAAATTTCAGATGGAAATCTTAGGCATAGTCTGCGGACCCCAGGTTAGTCTCCAAAACCCCAGGTGTTCGTGGACCACAGGTTGAAAACCACTTTTAATATTTAGATTAATAAACTAATGGTGGGGCTCAAGTTAGCCTATATATATATATATAATGTGTGTGTGTATATATATATATATGTGTGTGTATATGTTTTTAAAGCAGGCATTTTAAGTGGCTAACTGTTTTGGAACTGGGCAAATATCTGGCTTATATAAAGTAAAGAATTACAGGTTCTGTTTTCATCAAAACAGTTGGAGAGTGTATAGAATAGAGTACAGAAAACTGACAGAGGTAAAACATAAGTAAATTCATCCTAAACTATTACATAGAATATGTACAAAAATTAAACTAATATATAAATTGCACATGTGCTCAGAGTCTTTGAGGCACATAACCTAATTCTATTTCAGTAAAATTTATGTTTTGCGATTTTCAAAGGTGCCAATGTAAAGTGCTTTCAGTGAGCGCAGGCCACTCAGCTGCCAAAGGCACCTTTGTAATTCCCGTCTTATCCCAATATATTTCATGTATAAATTGAAATAACAATACTACATGGTGACCAACATCAATGCAGAATCTTCCAGAAAACTTTAAATCATTTTATCCGCCCATCCTTCCTGAACATATGAAAGAGATTTTTTCACGAAAGAGAAATGTCTTCCTGTGGTATTGCTCTATCACTGAGCACCCGGGGTCAGACTCTCCATTGGTGTTAATGGTGTAGCTCCATTGCCTTCAAGGAAGTTGTGCAGTTGACACCAGCTGAGGATTTGGCCGGCTCTTTGGAAGCGCAGTGTTTGGTAGCTATAAAATGAGCCTGGACCAATGCGACTGTACCAAGCCAAACATTTTTATCACTGTAGAAATGACATGCAGATAAACCATATTGATCTTGCTGCTCTTCTTGAACGAATTCATACCACCTAGAAAGCAGTTTGACCATTTTTGATGGGGTTTGCTCTTAAAAATCCCCTCAGACAAACTTGGAGCATATTCTTCCCTCATATCTCATGTGCAGAATTCCTAGTCATTTCAACAGGAGCTTAATTCACAGGCAGGCGAGAATAGACAGTAGATGAATAAGATGTAGAGTATGTGAAATTCAATTATAGAAAAGCTTGCTTCCCACAGATGCTAAAATATATGAACTGCTACACTTCTTAGAACTCAAGAAAGCAGATTTCATAACAGAAGAATGAACTCAGAGGTATGAATGAACTCAGAAGAATGAACTCAGTTTTGGACCAGAACACCTGGTGAAAAGGGATCCTAGTGGTCCGCGTGCATTTGGTCAACTGAAGGGGCCCTGACATTGTTTACTCACCAGACTGGACCTCAGTAAGAAAAATACCCCAACAGTCATAGCTGCATGATGTGTCCTGCATAATTTGTGAAGTGAAGGGGGAAACTTTTCTGCTGGGGTGGAGGGTGGAGGTGAAACAACTGTCTGCTGAGTTTGAACAGACAGACACCAGGGATATTAGAAGAGCTCAACACAGACCTATATGGCTCAGGGATACTTTGAAAACCGTTTTAACAGTGAGCCACAGTAATCCATTTTGTTGTATTGTGCTCTACCTTGCCCTGCTCTTTTGTGGCCTGGTAGGAGTTGTGTGGTGATTTGCTGTACATGTAGGAATATAACACTATCAATACATCTGTTAATTTTTGTTTGTGGCTTATCTTATGAGTTGTCACATGGTCAGTAACCAATAATTGGTGTGCTTTCAGATCTGCTAATCACTCGGTAGCAGATGTTGCAAGCTAATAGGGATGAGTTATGTTTTAAATAATATACGTTTATTTTGTAATAGACTTCAGTGGGGGGGGACGACCTGTGAAATTTTAAACAACTATATTTAAAACTTAATTTATAAAGAGAATAGAACATATGAAGGGGAAAGAACGTTCATTTCAGCTACACCTACGCCAACACCATGGCTTTCACAGGATAATGTACGTGAAGCTGTGATTCTTTAATGTCCCCTAGGGTGGAGTGGTAGGAGAAGTGCAGTGACCCCTGCTGTCACATGGAATATTGGGGTGGGAGGCGTAGGGAGGTCCCTATTAGGGTGACCAGATGTCCCAATAAAATTGGGACCGTCCCGATTTTTGATCGTTTGTCCCGCGTCCTGACCGATTTCTGGTTTTCTTCCGGTTTTCCATTTTTTTTTTTGCTCAACAACTTTGGGCGTGAAAGGGTCTTCTTCCTTTTTTACTTAACAACTTCGGGCGGGAAGTCCCGATTTTCAGGTCTTCTCATCTGGTCACCCTAGTCCCTATTAGGGTGACCAGGTGACCGGTTTTCGACCGGAACACCCAGTCAAAAAGGGATCCTGGCTGCTCTGGTCAGGACTGCTGACTGGGCCATTAACTGTCCTGTTGGCAGCTGCGCAGCAGGGCTGGCAGGCTCTCTGCTAGCCTCCACGCCATGTTACTCGTGGGAAGCAGCTGGCATGTCCCCTCCGGGGCTCCTACACGTAGGGGCAGCCAGGGGGCTCTGTATGCTGCTCCCAGCCCAAGCACCACCCCCACAGCTCCCATTGGCCAGGAACCAGTCAGTGGGAGCTGTGGGGGCAGCGGTTGCGGACACGGCAGAACGCAGAGCCGCCTAGCCACACCACTGTGTAGGAGCTGGAGGGGGGACATGCTGCCCTGATCTCCCTCCTGCCTTCTGAGCAACCTCGATAGCAGCCCAGAGCACCCTCCTGCATCCCAAACCCCTCATCCCCAGCCCCACCCCAGAGCCCGGACCTCCAGACAGAGCCCTCATTCCCCCCCTGCCCCAGCCCTGACCCCCCCCTCCTGCCCTCCAAACTCCTCAGTCCCAGCCCATAGCACCCTCCTGCACCCAAACTCCTCATCCCCTGCACTCCCACCCCAGAGTCTGCATCCCCAGCCAGAGCCCTCACTCCCTCCCACACACCAGCCCAGAGCCCCCCTCCCACACTCCGAACCCCTTGGGCCCAGCCCGGAGCATCCTCCTTCACCCTAAAGTCCTCATCACCGGCCCCACATCAGAGCCCTCACCCCCAGACATAGCCCTCATTTCCCTTCCGCACCTTGAACCCCCTCATTTCTGGCTCCACGCTAGAGCCTGGACCCCTAGCTGGAGCCCTCACCCCCTCCCACTCCCGAACCCGATGAGCCAACCTGGTGAAAATGAGCTAGTGAGTGAGGGTGGGGAGAGCGAGTGACACCTGGAGCCTGCACCCCTGAGCTGCCCCTGTGCCCCAACCCCATGACCCAGCCCTGATCCTCCTCCCATCCTCCAAACCCCTCGATCCTAGCCCAGAGCCCCCTCCTGCACCCCAAATCCTCATCCCCCAGTCCCACATCAGAGCCTGCACCCTTAGCCAGAGCCCACACCCCAACCCCCTGCCCCAGCACAGAGCCCCCTCCCACAGCCTGAACCTCTCATTTCTGGTCCCAGCCCGGAAGCTGCATCCCCAGCACAGAGCCTGTTCCCCCCACCGCATCCCCTGCCTCAGCCCAGAACCCCCTCCCATACTCTGAACCTCTCGACTTTGCACCCCAAACCCCTCATCCCTGGCCCCACCCCAGAGCCAACACCCCTAGCCAGAGCCCTCACCCTCTTCTGCACCCCAGCCTGCCAGGTGAAAATGAGCGAGTCAGTGAGGGTGGGGAGAGGAAGCGAGAGAGGGAGGGAGCATGGAGTGAGTGGAGGGTGGGGCCTTGGAGGAGGGGCGGGGCAAGGGTGTTCAGTTTTGTGCAAGTATGAAATTGACAACCCTAGTCCTGATATTGCGTTATCAATGGGCTGCAGAGGGAGGTGATCCCGGGACCGTTGAACCTGCAGGTCCACCAGAGTCTGCAGCATCTGTTTGCTTCTTGAGTAGCCCCATTATGGTCTGATGCACCTTCCTCGTTATCTGCAATGTTCATCCTCCAGGCCCTGTGCTCACAGTCAAATGCAGCACTGGCTTACAGGATTTCACTGACTGTCTCATCTTGAGTCCTCTTCTTTCTCCTCCTTATCTGACTCGGGTGCTCCACAGGTGTGGAACAGGGAGACCCTCAAGGCTGCAATGGCACCAGCTGCAGATCTCTCTCTTTCTCTTTCTTTCTCGCCCTCACATGCAGAACTCGCTCCTCTAACGTTTTAAGCATTGCATGCTCATTCTCACTTTTGTTTGGGATTGTTTGTGCATGGCATCAGTCACAGCACCAGACCAGAGTGAATATGGCCTGCCGGGAGATAGGGAAATGAGGGAATTGCTCGGGTGCATGAAACTAGTAGCATAGGGCATTGACACTGAATACTGGCATCATTTTCCACAGCGGTGATGATTTTAGCTGCTATCTCACTCCTACGGGTAACAAAGACAGAGAGAGCACAGCTGCTGTTATCATCCTGAATCTATCTGGGCCAGTATGCTGCTAGTCTCTGTACTGCAATGGTGCTTGCTGAAGTTATCACTGACTGGGGTGAGAAGGTGTCCTATTGTAGAGGAGGAAATAAAGCAACCATCCCTAAAACTTTCAGGAGAGGATTGCAAAGTATCTCCATGAAAGCTTCATTGAGATCTAAGAAGGATTCAAGGAACATCCCTTTATACGTAAACTGCTCTGCATGCATTACAACCCTCCTGCCTAACTTTCTGGAGGGGACTGAAAAGCACATAGCGACTGTACCTCTCTTGATTGTTCCACTATCTCTTCTAGCATGAAAAATCAAAAGCTGTATCTTGCTGTGGTATGGGGTGGCATCCCTGTAATAGAAAATGTATGTACACATTTCCCCAGGGTTCCTTCCCCTGCACTGGGCTCGACTGGCTCCTGGGAGGTATCAACAGCTTCCTAGAGCTGTATCTTGGCAGTAGCTGGGGAAGGTGATTCAGTTTCTGAGATAAGGAGGTCTTTACATCTGGTTGGGTCAAGCCCTTTGCACATCCCAAAGTACAATAGTAATGGCAGGGGCGAAGCAGGAGGAGGGATTTGAAATTTCATGGGGTGCAAAATCCCAAAAAACAAACTTGAGCAAAAACTTTTTCAGTGTCTCAAAAAAGGTCAACAGTTTCACCCAAGTCTAGTGTAGGAAACTTTACATAATGGCTTCCTTGCATCAGAGTCCGGGGTTGAGTCATGCCCTAGCCTAATGGGGCTAACTTTGTACATGCCTGGTTGCCTGGGGAATAACTGGCATCAAAAATGCCACTGAAAAAAACCAAAAGTACTTGTTTTATTTACTAACTCCTCTGTTGGAGTATTTAATTGGCAAGACTCTAAACAATGAAGACTAGCATGGAATTTTGTATACTAATTCCTAGTTCTATGTGACTACAATAATTTGTGTAATTCACTTTAAATAAGCAAGATCATGCTCGCTGCTTGAATTAAATCTCATACCGTCTTGTGATTTATTTATTTATTTTTTTAAAAAGCTAGGAAAGGTCCTGTCGCTGGCAGCATTTCTGTGTACACTGTTTTCCTAATCTAGCAACAGAAATAATCACAACGTCCTTAGGTCTGACAGCCAACTGCCATTTCTTATATTAAAACACAGCCAGCCTAGGAGGCATAGTCTTAGCTAAAATCTCTGTCTGATGCATTTTAGAAACTAACTTCCTCACTGTTTTTTGTGAGGAATATTCTCCATCAGATTTCTGTTGTTTTTCATGAACTGAGGTGATCCTCTTTCAGAAAAATAACAGGAGAATGTATATTGTTACCAGCATTGAATAGGAAATTCCTGCATAACACTTTGAAGGAGTATTACTGCACAATAAACTACCGAGACCTGGATTTCAGGTTTTATCAAACAAAAGGTAATGCTTGGAATAAATTTTGACCTGAGGTGAGATCTGAAAAGTTTTAGGTACTGATAGTGGCTTGTAGTTCTGACTTACTGATCTAACTACTCTTGTGATAAAGTCTGAAGTTAGATTTCTGAAAATTTTTAGAAATGTCAAAAGTCTTGTTTTCAAGGAAATATTTTCAAGGTCTCTTTTAGGATAGGTGAGCTATGCATTTTTTCCTTTGGTTGCAAAGTTCATTAAATTCTCTCTATATTTTTCCTAAAAACGGGGTAGGGGAAGGATAAAACAAGTCACTGCATGCTCACAATGGAATAAAGAGTAAGGTAACAATCCTGCAAGGATTTATGCACGTGCTTAAATTTGCACACTGTGATTAGTCCTACTGACTCAGTGGGACTACTTAGTGTGTAAAAGTCAGGCATGTGCCCAAGTCACTGTGGGATCACTGCGGGACATAAATTTAGGAAGTTTCACGTGTCCAAACACTTATTATAAATAGTGAATAAAAATATTGTAGATGATGTGATTACCCTGGCAGTCTGAAATAGTGCTTTAGACACTATTTTAAACAATGCATTAAAATACCATCTTTCATTTAAGGTCTCCAATTTTTGAAGAAGATAGAAATTAATATGAGCATTGAAAGGTAGATAAGGAACTGATTGAAGGGGAGACTACACGGGTCATATTTAAAGGTGAACTGTTAGGGTGGAGGGAGGTTGCTAGTGGAGTTCCTCAGTGTTCAGTCTTGGGACCAATCTTATTTAACATTTTTATTACTGATCTTAGCGCAAAAAGTGGGAGTGCTCTAATAAAATTTGCAGATGACACTAAGTTGGGAGGTGTTACTGGTACAGAGGAGGACCGAAATATCCTACAAGAAGATCTTGATGACCTTGTATACTGGAGTAATAGAAACGGGATGAAATTTAGTAGTGCAAGGTCATGTTGTTAGTCCCTAAATGCAAGAATTTTTGCTGTAAGCTGGAGACATATCTATTGGAAGCAACCAGAGGAGGAGAAAGACCTGAGTGTATTGGTTGATCACAGGATGACTGAACCGCCAGTGTGAGGCGGCCATGAAGAAGGCTAATGCAGTCCTATTTTATTTGGGAGATCTGACTTTTTGCCTCTCCTGTGTGTTGTTAATACTTGGCATTTATATAGTACGTCACATGTTCGCAGCACTATGCAAATACTAACTATTCTTTGCAACCATTATCTGCATTATCCTCTCCATTTTATGGATGGGAAATACTGAGGTAGAGAGTCTACTTCCAGTCAGAGTTCTAATGCAGGCCCAGCCACAGTCTTCATAACTCCCAACCCTCCACTCATTTTTGAATATGTTGCTGCCTCTCCTCTCACTCACTTCATTGTAGCTGACTAGGTTTTGTGAACGCAAACTTTTCTGGTGCTGCTTGGGTTTGCATTGAGTTTATAGATAATATTGTTAAATAGAACATCACTGTTTTAATAAGTAAATCTTTCCTTGGTGATCCATTACATGAGTTCCCAAACAAGAGTGCTGAAAAATGCACATATCTTTAAAATATAGACATCCTTATCCAATTTCATAGATAGAAATTCTAGGGAGGGTTGATAATGCCTGACATGTCCAATTATTAGACTCTGTTTTCAGTTGCTTTTAACTTTAGCTGTTCAGGCTGAAATTTACCATTCAGCTGGGTGTTTGCCTCAGGCTGAATTTTTTTGTTGAAAGTTTGTGACAGTGGTTCAACCATTTTTTGAGAAGATTAGGAGAAAATGCTATTTTGCCTATGTTAAAACAAACAAAACTTGCAACCATTTTGATGAAAAGCTCTAGCTCCTTGGAGCAGGGACATGAAATTTGGTGGTGGGGTTGCCCTGCTGTAGAAGATGTGCCACTTGCTGTCCTCAGGGAAAAATTGCCAAATTTGGCCAAGATATAAGACTGAAAAATCTTGGTTCATACATGCTCAGTAGAGATTTGTTAGTTTGGCAACTAAATTCTATGAAGATTTTATCTTCACTAAGCATTCACAGGCAACTTGATTCTTGCATTTCCTAACTCTTGAGTGCTTAACTTTGCAAACTTGACATTCTTTTGACATGGTGGGGTTTTTATGTATTAATACAAAATGGGTATACCATGTTGTTAATATACAGGTACAAACATTTTACTGAACTGTGTTTTTTTTTTTTGTTTTTTTTTACTTGAATTTGGTCAATACTTACACTTGAAGCCTGTATAGTGGAACCCCGTTTATCCAATCTAATTGGGACTGGTGTTAAATCGGATAAACATAAATGTGGATAATCTGCAGAATGGGCAAAGAGCTTCATCCCTGAGGGGCAGGGCCTAGCCTGTCAGCACCAGTTTGGTTGATACAGAGAGCTGGATAATGGAGATTCAGATAAATGGGTTTATGCTGTATTAAAATTTCTCTACAGACTAACTCAAATATTTATGCCAAAAGGGCCATAAAGCTCAGCATTTAATCAGACCAGATGACCCATATTTGTAAGAATTAAGTTATAATTTGCTTCAATTTTACCACCATTTATATTAAAACATGAAAGCAATAATTCATTTTATGCAAATATACAGTGTTTAAGATGAGTAAATTAAAGTCTATTCATACCAGAGGGCAGGAGTGCCAGTGTTGTAGAAACTGAAAACCACTGCTGTGTTTTCTGTTGTATTGTTAATATCAGCAGGTCACATTTTTGCTATTGTAGTAAAGGGGAATTATGGGTACTTAGCCTCTTTAAATAATGGGCCATCCTTATTTGGGGGCCTTGTTCTGATATCTCACTGATGTACATCAGGAGAAGCCCTATTGAAGTAAATTGAATTGAGACTATAAAACAGGGATAATTAAGTCTGGAATGGGGCCCAGATATTAAAATTTTTGGCAAATAAAAATACAAAGACTCTAGGTTTTTTTAGGCATTGGATGGTTGCTACCCCCGTTTTCTTCTTTCTCTGGAAGGCTGACAGATAAGGCCACTTTCTCCCTCAATCCTGATAGTGTCTCTGGAGGAGTGATCAGAAGCACCTGTCTCTTCTAGGAAGCAAATAGAATTGGGGACTGACGAGGAAGATAATCTGCTTCATCTGATTATAGGTAGGGCTGGTAGCCCTGCTTGTTCAAGTTGCCAGACATTTCCCATTGTAAAACCCTGTTTTCAGTTGCTTATAACTAAATCATTCGGGCTGAAATTTCCCATGCCAGCTGTCTGACTCAGACTGAAACCTTTGGAAAATTTCAGCTATTACCAGAATGAGGTTAGAGAAAAATGTTGTTTTGCACATGTTAAAGTTGCCAGTTGTTTTTTTTTTTTTAAAGCGCTAGCACTCCCCATTCTTTGGAGCAGGGACTTGAAATTTGTCAAGGGGTGGCCATTGTGTTAAGGATGTGTCTTTTGCCATCCCTGTGAAACTCTGCCCAAATTTAGCCATGTTATAAGTGTTTGAAGAATTGCAGTTTGCACATGCTCAGTAGAGACGTCTTAGATTTTAGCAGCTAAATTATCTGAAGATTCCATCCACACTGGATGTGATCCATCCCAGCATTGATCGGGACTTTTCCTGCAACAGCAGCTTGGGCTGCCTTTCTTGTTTATTGAACCGTATGCTGTTTTCTTCTTGTCTCTCTAAGGCTTTGTCTACATTGGCAAGTGAACGACAAAACTTTTGTCCTTCAGAGGTGTTAAAAAACATCCCCCGAAAGACAATTGTTTTGTCGAGGAAAAGCACTGGTGTGAACAACACTTTGTTGGCAGGAGCTCCACTCGTTGGGGATGGAAGTTTTCTGTCGGCGGAAGAGCTCTCTCCTGCTGGCAAACAGTGGCTACACTGCACGCCTTTTAGCGGCACTGTTGTAGCGGCACAGCAGTGTCACTAAAAGCTGCATAGTGTAGACAAAGCCTCTGAGACCCAAATACATGAACAGAAATATGGAACAGCTACAAAACCAAGCAGATCAGTGTTACATTCCCACTTCTATACATCAGATAGTGGTACAAAAGACTTTCTGATTTGCCTGGCATGGCATCTTGCTTACATGATGAGAATGAATTACTCTTTCATCGGAACACTGACACTAGATGTAACTAGTCAGAAAATGAAACCAATATAATTGACCTGTTTGCAGACTTAAACTGAACTGAGGCTCTGAGGATGGGCAAAGCCCAAAGAACAGAAATAATTTTTAGTTTGCTAGGTAAAAAGGAAAATAATATTTTTATTTTCTAGGTGTGCTTTTCTTTTCTGTAAGGTAGTGTGAGAGAGGTTGCAACTTTGTGCCTCTCTGTGTTTTGTTTTACACTTGTAAAAATAAGCATCTTAGTGTTGAGGTTGCCTGAGTCCTTCTAAGTAATTTGATGCTCAGAGAATGTCTCCATCACTATTGCTGAAATGGCATATTTGGCTATATGTGCTTGATTGTGTTTTGGTCATAAACATTATGGACTCAGTCCTGCAAGGTGCCAAAGACTTTAGGTGCAGTCCTAGACCCATTGATCTTAATAAGAATTTTATTTACTTCCCTTGGCCCAGAATTTTACCCCCTGGCCTCAGTCGAATAAAGAATTAAGCATGTGCTTAACTTTAAAACTGGAGTAATCCTGTTGAAGTAAAAAGAACAGGATTACTTGTGGCACCTTAGAGAATAACAAATTTATTTCAGCATAAGCTTTCGTGGGTTAGAACCCACTTCATCAGACGCATGGAATGGAACATATAGTGAGCAGATATTTATACATTCAGAGAAACATGAAAAGGTGGAAGTGCCTATACCGACTTTAAGAGGCTAATTAATTAAGAGGAACTATATCAGCAGTGGGAAAAAACTTTTGAAGTGATAAACAAGATGGCCCATTGTGGACAGTTGACACAAAGGTGTGAGTGAGGATAATTAACTTAAGGCAAATAGATTCAATTAACGTAATGGCCAAGCAATTCCCAGTCTCTGTTCAACCCTGAGTTGATGGTATCTAGTTTGCATATCAATTCAAGTTTACTTAAATGCTTAAAGTTAAGTATGTGTTTGGTTGCTTTGCTGTACAGGGGCCAGCATTCAGCACCTTGCACAATCAAGCCCAACATAAACAACGTGTATTGTATTTTTATTGGAGGGCAAAACCAGGAAGCTTTGCCCAGCCCTGCCTCAGATCCTGTTTCTCATGTTTTGAATGGCAGAGCTGCAAACATAAATCACCTAAGGTCCAAGAGCACGTGGAACAGCTGTAGTGCATTCATCTCTTTTCATAAAATTCAACAAATTTGTTGTTCAAAGTGAACAAATTACAAGTGCTTTAAGTAACTTGTGAGTTTAAATCCTAGCATTACCTTAGTGAGCTGTGGTGAGCGGAAGTGTGCTAGTTGTACATTCCTCATGAGCTCTCAACTGCATTGCAGGATGGCTCAAGGTGGGCCAGTATAACATGTTGCCAAGCATGCTGTGCTCTTCCATTGATCAGAAGCTGCATGTATGCCTCTGGCTAATGTAGGCTTCTTGCTGCCTCTTCACTGGTGAGCCATATTCCCTTGAGGACATGGTGTGTAGGAGGAGAACTAGGCTGAGCATTTCGCCTAGTGTCCTTTTATCGGTGCCTGTAATCTAAAGCATATTTATATAAAATACTGCACAGCCAGTAATGCATAATTTTGGCCTACCAGCCTTTTTTTTTCATTGCCCTTATAAGAGTCCTGTCAGCATTTCCATCCTAAACATTGTTTTTCAGGGAAGGGTTGTTGGTTTGATTTATTTTTTAAATAAAAGAAATTGCTATGAGGAGAAATATGTCATATAATGTTTCTTCCTGGGAGTAATTTACAGCAGGCAAAATCTGTCATAGAATATTAATCACTCACAGAAGCAGCATGCAAGTAATGATAAACACTGACACTGGAAAACTTTGAAAAACATTCTTGTTAGACGTAATTCTGCTGATATTTGTCTCCCTCTGTTCTGTTTACAAGGACACTAGTGTGAAGACAGGATCTCTGTCTGGGGAATTGATTGGCTTTTGTTTTTGCTACTTCATTTAAAGGCCCAGTCCTGTTTTTGTGATATAATTATCACATCTACAGCAACTAATTGTGATGTCACATAAGATTATGACTTCAGATGGGGTGTAAGAAGCTGGAACAGCAACTGAAGATCCTCTTTGCATGTCACTAATAATAAAAAGCAGAAAACATAAAACAGTAGTTGGTTTGCATCAGAAAGATCCTCTTTCTGCCGCTGCTTGAGATATAAACAGACGTACCGAATCCTTAAATATATTTAACAATAAAATAACACTTAATATTTTGCTACAGTCATGCAAGTGTAGGAATTAAAAAAAATAAATACTTCCAGCACGTAGACTCGGTGCTTCTAACACTTTGGGTTGGATCCAATGTATATGTGTGTGAGAGAGAGAGAATGAGTAGCAGAGTCGTGCCTGTTCATATTTTTCTCTCTATGTTCTCATCCTTCATCAATCCTTCGGGTAGGAGTGGTGGAAGCTGCTGTAAGCAATTGCTGCCCCCATAATAAAGGTCGCTGGCCGGGGAAGGGTTATGGCATTAATCAAGTATATCCTCTAAGTAGCCGCTGACATTTTGACTCCTTTGAACTGTTAACAAAGCTTCCAACTTCTCCTCTTCTGGTAGACCTTCTAAGTGAAGATGGTGGTGCATACAGAGGTATAAATCGTATTGGGATGCAATGTCCTTTGATGCAGCCATGTGCAATTTGCTCCTGCCTACACCAGTGCAGTTGAATCAAACCTCATGCTTTTATTTTATAAAGTGCAGTGTAATGGTGAGACTCAGTTTGCATTGTTACACTGCAATAACATGATGGTATTAGCTGAGTTTACCGGACAGCCATTATTTCTTACAAAATAATGGCTTATGTGCAGTGACCGGGCACAAGATAACATGGGGATTAAGACATTTCTGATCACTGTCTGCTGTACAAGTACTGTTGCAGTTTTCAGAAACAACTTCTGAAACATCTCAGTCCAGCCATCAACTATTACAAACTTACTGGCAAGCCCAGGCTTTTTGGGGGGTTAACTTGAAGTTGTCATATGGAAGGTTTTGACTGGATTTTCACGGTATTTTGCCAGTGTGGTTAGGGGAAGATGTTACTCAACTAGCCCAGTATGTCACTGACTTCCCCACCTAAGTTGAACCTCTGAAGGAATTTTTTTCTATGCACGGTATGCCAGACTTGCTGCTACTGACCTGCCTGACCTAATGTTCCTGACACATGGATCACAATTCTTAAGAGAATCATGTAATCATGGCATGGTGCTTGTCAGAACAGGGCATGCCTACATCAAGTGGCCAGTGTGAATAACCAGGTACTGCTGTTTGATTGTAAGCAAAACAAAACAGACTCGGTTTTAAAGCTTTTCCTGAATGCGTATTTCTCTATACCACTTGATTCATGTTTAATATAACCATGCTTTTACCTCTATATAAAGCACTATACTTTTATGTTGCTGCTAATATCAGGTTTTATTAATATTTCATAATCTATCTTGGGTTGAAATCAATATCTTAGGTTGAATGTCTTGCAGAGTTTCTCAGTTATCAGCTAATATATACTTAGTTATTATTCTCAATCTATTTTTTTTCCCCCAAAACACTTGCTCAATATACTTTTTGTGTGTAATAAAGTTGAAGTTGTACATTTTAATTATAATTAATAGAAGCATATTTACAATTAGTGCTTGAAATAACATCTGTACTCAATTAAGGCATGTAATTGTAAAAGTGGATGTAATAAATTGTTGGTTACTATTCCTGTCTAATTAAGCAGAAATCCAGTATATGATGAGGTTTACAAATGGGTATGACAGGATAGTGTTGGAACATGTATAGTGAAGACTGTTAAGTCCTCTGAATTAAAATTAACAATAGAAACTAATTAAATTTATAACTGCATACAGAATGACTTGTGTGAAGTGCTACAATTAGAAGTTCTACTTTTGAGCTTTGTGGTGGTACGAAGGGATTTTAATGGAGATTTACATAGGGTTTTTTTTGTTTAATTGATTAGCAGGTTCAGGTTCTTATTCTTTGAAAGAGTTGTCTGCAGTTGTAGACATATTGGTCCCAGGATATTAGAGAGACAAGGTGGGTGAGGCAATATATTTTATTGCATAAACTTTTATTGGTGTGAGAGACTAGCTTTCAAGCTCACACAGAGCTCTTATTTAGGAGTCTCTTTAAAGATTGGATAGTTTTTATAGCCAAAAGTATATTAATGTGCTTTTTACAGGCATGGGACATAGTATAATACAGTAGTATTATAAGACCTACGGATAAGAATTTATCATGCATGTCGGCAGCTGTGGGTTTTCAACCTGTACACATCTTTGTGGGCAGAACCAACCCTGTCACTAGCAGGAAAAGAGTGAGACTCCCTCTGGAGTTTCCAGTTTTCATTCTACCTCTATAGCTGTAGGAAGCAGGGCCGGTGCTAGCACTAGGCGACCCTAGGCGGTTGCCTAGGGTGCCAGGATTTGGCAGGGGGGCGGGCGAGCGGCTGCCTCCCGACTCCACACTGATCGTGGAGCCCGGAGGCAGCCATGGCAATCCGCTCCCCTGCCTCCCCGCTCAGCCGATGAGCGGGAGGCAGCCACGGCGAGCCGCCCCCCTGCCTCCCGGTTCCATGCTCAGCTCCCATGGCCTGCGGGCGGGGGGTGGTGGAGTTAGTTGGGGGGGCGGGGCAGGGCTGCTGCAAGGAAGTTTTGCCTAGGGCGCGAAACTTCCTTGCACCGTCCCTGGTAGGAAGGTATTTCCAGATCTCTCTGCGGCAGAGCCTTTAGTTTGGGGGAAAACCCCCCCCACAAAACCTAGCCCCAAATTCTTGTAGCTCTCTTCTGAACCCTTTCCGGTTCCTCAACATCCTTTTTGAAGTGCGGACATCAGACTTGGACACAGTATTTTAGTAATGGTCTCACTAATGCAGAGGCAATGCCACCACCAGAGTCCTATTTGATATTCCCCTGTTTATATATCTGAGGATCATGTTTGCCCTCTTAGCTACAGCATTGCATCAGGAGCCACTGTTAAGTTGGTTATTTACTATGACCACTGAGACATTTCACCCTATATTTTATAGAAATATGGTTGATATGAATATGGCATAACTAAGATATATTTTATGCAATATGGCTCATGTAAGATATCATTGGAAAGGTTATGATTTACTGAATGTGATTATCCAATTTGTATGCATGTATCATTTATGTCTCTAAAGTTAGGAATATTGACTATGTAACAATTACAACTGTGTGTGTACTTGGGGGGAACACCCACCAGACAGTAGGCAATCCTCCTGAATGACCCATTTAAGAAGGAAATAGAACTCTGAAAAAAAAATCTCTTACCTTCCTGAGGTGTTTCCTGGATGCTGCATTGACACTACAAGGTCAGGTGATATCACCTGATGAAAAATACCCCCCCTTGGACACGGCTGGTACTTTTTCACTGTAGGGTGATGGGGATCAAACAACGGATTCCTGCCTTAGGTAAATCCTTTTTAAGGGCCATGGAGGGGGTTGATCTGGACTCTCCCTCATTGCCTCCCCAAGAAGAAGGACTGCTGAAAGAACCTGAATGGACAAAGGAACTAATCTGAAGGGAAAGGCAGGGGTGAGTCCAGACTGAGACAGGGGTCCAGTCTGTAAGAAAAAATAACTGGAGCTCTAAGCTACTGAATCTCTGCAACTTACCTAAAATAACATTTAGGGTAAGAAATTACTTCTTGAAACCTGTCTCTTTAAGATCTTAAGCTTAGTATGCGTGTTTTGTTTTATTTGCTCAGTAATCTGCTTTGTTTTGTTTGCTATCCCTTATCACTTAAAATCTGCCTTTTATAGTCAATACATTTGTTTATTATTAAACTCGGTTTGTGCAATTTCTAACTGGGGGGGAGGAGTGGGGGCAAGAAGTAGTGCACATCTCTCTTCACATTAGGGAAAGGGTGAATTTTTATGAGCTTGCACTGTGCAAATCTTTTAATACAGCACAAGAAAGGATTATTTAGGGTTCATTCCCCAAAAGGGGTGGGTGTGCATGTGAGTGCTGGGTGAATTCTTTCACACAGAGCTGACTTCAGTCTGTGTCTGCACCTGTGTGTGGCCTTGTGTGTGTGTGTGCTGGAGAGCCTAATTCAGCAAAATAGGGAGAGGGAATCCAGGCTGGTGGAACAGGAGAGGCTCAGTGAAACCCCAGTACATCAGGTGGCATCCCATCGGGGGGGGGAGGGGTGCACGACCCATTACAACCACTATGTCCTTTCAAGTGTCACTGAGTTCTAGGATACAGCCCTCCCACCCCCAGTCATCTATGATCTTTTTTCCAGGACATATAAACTTGCATTTGCCTATATTAAACCCACATTATTCAAATGAGTCACTTTACCAAGCAATCCAGGTCATTCTGTATAACTGTACTGTCCCCATTATTACTTAACCCTCCACCAATTTTTGTGTCACGAGGAAAAATATAAAATCACTTCTGGTAAATTTGCAGATTATTGAAAAAATACAGTGAATAGGATTGGGCCAAGAAAGAGCAGATCCATTTTGCACCCCATTATAAAACACCACCAGTTGAAAGACCATTCCCCATTTACAGTTACTTTTTGTGATCTATCAGTTAACCATTTTTAAAATCCATTTAATCTGAACTACATTTGTTTTTAGTTTAGTGTTCATTTTTAAAAATCAGAATGTCATGCAGGACTAAATCAACATTAACGGTTCAGAGAGCCGCTTGCCCAATTTTTTTAATACTCTTCAATTCAAATCCTGCAGATTTAAAATTTTTTAACTTTAATAGTTGATTTTTAACATCCTCCCTAGTTGACATTGGAATAGAAAGATATAACATCATCTTGCTTCTTTCTGAATACAGAAGAGAAATATGTATTCAGAAAGAAGCCTTTTCTGCTTTGAAATTAACGTGAAGACACACAAACATAAAATACTAGGAGATCTTCAAACTGAAAGAAAGGAAAAGGGAAGCTTTTCATTCACTTTAGCATGTGATTTGCTGAAATACATGGACACAGCAGGATTAGTTATGGAGTTTCAATCATAATCCTAAACTTTCTGGCTTTTGTCTGTTTAAGCCTGCTGCTTAAAAAAATTAGTTTAAATTACAGATCAATACACACATAATAATCTAGTTTATTCTAAAATCTGTCTGCTGGTAAATTGCCTTCTGAAAGGAAGTGGAATTTTGAGCCACCACAATACACTGAATTGATATAGAAGCTGCACTAAGAATTCACTTTAAATTGATTGATGAAGCAGACAATTTGTGGCACAGAGACCCTAACATTATTACAGAAGTGGTTTATGTTGCCAAGAAATGTCACTGTAATGCAAATGTTCCATTTATAAGGTTAGCTATTCCCTTTTATCACTGTTAAAACAGGTAGGTTTCTTAAAAAATACCTTTTTACTTTTTTAAAAAAATAAATAAAAGTACCACCTCCAAAAGTAATGTAGTTTGTCTTTTTATGTTCTGCTATTTCAGAGCCCAATGAATCCTTTCATTATATTGCTGGAGGATCTTTAGAATACTTAAGACTATTTTACCACTAGCTTTTTGCTGTTAGTCTTATCACAGTTTAAATAACAGAGAACTATATAAATGGGTGCTACAGTCCTATACATATAGCTCTTTGATGACATTTGTATTGTCCCGTTGTTTATTGTTCTCTTTCTAGCTTGAAAATAAATGCATTTTCCTGCTTATATAGTGTTTTTGTATTTAACAAAGTTAATTTTCCTACTCCATGTTCCCATTACTTAAGCAAGCAAATAAAAAATAGGAGCATACTCCCCCCCCCTTTTTTTTTTAAATCTAGGAAAACAGATCCAGATATAACAACTGAGTGTTGATGTACTGATGCTAAGAGTATTTCCTTTTTAGGTAAACATCATATTATAGCCATTATGTTTTCTCTTCTCTTCTTAACAAAATAATTCCAGTGGAAAACATAGAAAATAATTGCAAAATAAATGTAGTGATTTTATATTAATTAATGCATGTTATCCTAGAATCATAGAATCTCAGGGTTGGAAGGGACCTCAGGAGGTCATCTAGTCCAACCCCCTGCTCAAAGCAGGACCAACCCCAGCTAAATCATCCCAGCCAGGACTTTGTCAAGCCTGACCTTAAAAACCTCTAAGGAAGGAGATACCACCACCTCCCTAGGTAACCCATTCCAGTGCTTCACCACCCTACTAGTGAAAAAGTTTTTCCTGATATCCAACCTAAACCTCCCCCTCTGCAACTTGAGACCATTACTCCTTGTTCTGTCATCTTCTACCACTGAGAACAGTCTAGATCCATCCTCTTTGGAACCCCCTTTCAGGTAGTTGAAAGCAGCTATCAAATCCCCCCTCACTCTTCTCTTCTGCAGGCTAAACAATCCCAGTTCCCTCAGCCTCTCCTCATAAGTCATGTGCTCCAGCCCCCTAATCATTTTTGTTGCCCTTCACTGGACTCTTTCCAATTTATCCACATCCTTCTGGTAGTGTGGGGCCCAAAACTGGACACAGTACTCCAAATGTGGCCTCACCAGTGCCAAATAGAGGGGAATGATCATGTCCCTCGATCTGCTGGAAATGCCCCTACTTATACAACCCAAAATGCCGTTAGCCTTCTTGGCAACAAGGGCACACTGTTGACTCATATTCAGCTTTTCGTCCACTGTAACCCCTAGATCCTTTTCTGCAGAACTGCTGCCCAGCCATTCGGTCCCTAGTCTGTAGCAGTGCATGGGATTCTTCCGCCCTAAGTGCAGGACTCTGCACTTGTCCTTGTTGAACCTCATCAGATTTCTTTTGGCCCAATACTTTAATTTGTCTAGGTCCCTCTGTATCCTATCCCTACCCTCCAGCGTATCAACCACTCCTCCCAGTTTAGTGTTATCTGCAAACTTGCTAAGGGTGCAGTCCACACCATCCTCCAGATCGTTAATGAAGATATTGAACAAAACCGGCCCCAGCACCGACCCTTGGGGCACTCCACTTGATACCGGCTGCCAACTAGACATGGAGCCATTGATCACTACCCGTTGAGCACGACCATCCAGCCAGTTTTCTATCCACCTTACCTTCCATTCATCCAGCCCATACTTCTTTAACTTGCTGGCAAGAATACTGTGGGAGACTCTATCAAAAGCTTTGCTAAAGTCAAGAAATAGCACATCCACTGCTTTCCCCTCATCGACAGAGCCAGTTATCTCATCATATCAAAGAGTTGAGTCTTATGAGTGCTTTCTCATTTGAAGTATCAGTGCCAGAATCTCTCAACTTCATCTGGCATATCATCAAATAAACTTCCATCTCAAAGCTTGCCACGTTACTTTACATGCTATATTCAGGCATCATTTCAGTCAGAGCTGAAAAGTAGCTACTTATGGGTTGTAATGTGGCTGGTGTTGGCAGCATATAGCAACACAATACGGGAGAGAAATTAGAAAGATTACCTATTGATGTGATATGGCCGAGGAAATCAGGTTAGGCATAGAACATGCAACAGTAGTTCTGAAGTATTGGTGAGGTGCCTTGAGCAGAGGCTTTTTAAAACTGTGGTCTGTGGGGCATTTACTTGCTGTTAGTTTGTGGTGAGCCATCTGATCACCTGATATAGACTCTTCCTTATTTCTAGCAGCCAACTTGCATTAAAGAACAGCTACAAATATATTAAATGCTTCCCTGATACCAAACTTTTTCACAAAGCTGTTGCTGTAGTTGGCACAAGGATGTTATCTAATGATCACTGTGAGGGATCCAGAGTCATAAATATTAGAGGTGATTCATGAGGCAATTCCTCCTATAAAATGTAGTTCGTGTTTTGAAAAGTATGAGAATCCCTGATCTAGAGTTTTATGCTTACAGTTAAGCCTGTCTTAAGGGACCCCTCAAGAGGCTGACAGAAATTGGCTGCATAGGTAGATTTCTGCAGCGGAGAAAGGGAGTGGGAGGCCTCAGTATTTTGTGGAATACCCTAGGGCAGTGCTTAACCTTTTTTCATTTGCAGACTCCTAAAATTTTTCAACTGGAGGTGTGGACCCCTTTGTAAATCTTAGATGTGCTCTGTGGACCCCTAGAGGTCTGTGGACCACGGGTTGAAAACCACGACATTCTTATAGGCATTCTTGTAAGCCAGGGAATTGCATGAGAAGTGTGGTCTCTTGGACAATTTTCATTACTGTTAGAGTTCTGAGTGTTTTTGGTTTTTTTAGGAATTTTTTAGGTTTGTAGTCCTATCAGGTGAATTTAGCTACTTAGTGACACATTCATTGAGCTTTAGGCTTTGTACTTTGAAAACAAAAGACCTTTCTTTTGTGTTCTAAGTGATGAGCTGACATTGAGGAAATCTTAAAAAAACATATTATATTGGTTTACTGTTAGAAAACATGAAACTCTTTTTTTTCTTTTATAAATGTCAACAAAACAGATAAAAGCTTGAAGGTGGTGGTGAATACGCATCCGTGAAAGTACGTACGACTGCAGCCTCTAATGGCTGCTTGGTGAATCTCTTGATATAGTTGTGAAAGTTAGGTGGGTAAGGGTTGCATTTTGGGGGTCTCAGATTATTGGGAAAGAAATAGAAAAAGTAAGCATGCAGGGAATTGTGAAGAGCTGGTTGTAATAAAGAAGGAAGACTTCCATTCTTTGGTACTATACCAGGGATGGTTCTGAGACAAATACTGACATTTGATCATAAGAGAAAAAAAAAAGGTTAAAATCAGCACACAGTTATGGATATTATATGAACACATTAATAATAAGTATGCATAAGTGGAAGAGGGAGTTTATTTTATAATGTTCCCTTGTCATTCAGCACCCTTATTTTTAGTCCTGTCCTTTTAGAGCTGTTCCCTTTTATCTCCAATAGTAAGTTAAATACACTATAAATCATTAAAGCTGTACATGGCTTTTTTTCTCTGTGATAGAATGGAGTGAGTACCATAATATTTCTGTAATTCTTTATTTTATTTTAACACTGTTAAGATGTTTATGGTCTACCCTTAGGCCCAAATCCTGCTCATCTGTACTCTTGAAAGTAGTCTTCTGAATTATGGCATCATTAACTGGGTAATTAACAAGACATAATTAGAGAATTTTTTTTGATGATTGAAAGACTTGCACTTTCACTTTATCTTCAGATAGAGAATTTATATTTATTTTTAAGTTCTTAACACATCCACCCACTCCCCTCCTATTGCTTTAGTCAAGTGTATAAAAAAGCCTCTTGAGATGCTTGGTAACAAGTGGCAATGCAGAAGGATCTGCCAATCCAGACTTGGTGAGCTGGTGGTGGTTGTGTTTTTTTGTTGTTGGTTGTTTTTTTTTAAAGACAAATTATAGGGAAACTTTACAATTTAAAATGTTGGTCAATACATAGCTGACAAAAATAAAGTTGCATTCAAGGAAGGATCCTGCTTGCATAACATAATTAAATAAATTAAACTGTCATACAAACTGTAAATGAATTTTGAATTTTAAAAAATGGGGCACAGCAGGTGAAGGTAGTTAGAGCATGTAGTCCCACTAAGGCTCACACATGACTTTGAAGATCTGGAACATAAGTTGCCATCTGATCACAACTGACTAAACTGCTGGAATAAAACCTGGAAGGGATGGGGGGGGGGAAGGGCAGGTAATGTTATATTTTTGTTAATGACGTTGGCGCAAAAAGTAAGCATGCACAAGTTATCTGTCTTCTCCACTGGAGAGATACTTTTAAGTTCTTGGACTAGGATACTTCTGACTTTTATGTTTGAGATTTTCCACAGGCTAAATTAACTGTTGGGGAAAGTGGGTGCAACTACATTGAGTTCTGTGTAGTTGTGACATCTTTCACCAATGTTCAAACTTGGACCAGTATTTTTAAATAATGGACTTGAATGTTGTCTCTAAATTGTTGGCCATGCTGACCCAGATTCCAATGTCAGTAGTTAGTTACACCAGGGTAAATGAGAAAATCCAATGGAGTTACTTTGGATTCATGCTGGTATGCCAGAGATCAGAATCTGTCCTTATTGCAACATTATGATACCCTTCATATTAAACTGTGGGAGAAAGTTTTGCTCTGCCAAGGTATGGGCTAGATGGTGAAATAAACCTTTTAAATTTCTAATGTTATATCCACTCTAAATTTAGATTGTACTTTAGATTGATACAAATGGGGACCTTTGTATATTACATAGAAAATGTATGCAACTACATTTTTTTAAAAAGAAAGAGGTACAGTGTCTTAATAATCAATCTTGTTACACTAAGTAATAAGTGAACATAAAGTGCAGATGTGTGGGTTGTATCTTAGCAGAGCCTGACTCATTTTGCTGGCACCTGCTGCAGCACTGCTGCCAAATAATAGTAATGATGTATATAATCAAGGCAATTTAAAATTAAACCTTCCAAAGAAAACATTATGCATACTGTTTAGAACCAGATGACAAGGCTATTAGCTTGGTTTTTGGTTAATTTGGAATAATGTTATAATTTTAAGTGTTTGATTAAGCTTATTGGCTATAGAACATTACAATTGAGTTGAGTATATTCATCACTGCTTTCTGATCACTGAAAAAATGTTCAACAGAAATACTAAGCAAATCCGTTAGTGTGAGCTATTCAGAACATTACATGTTAAGTATTTAAGAATTTTATCTAAATCCAGCTGACAAATGCTGGATTTCTTGTCCTAAAGCAGAATACCGTGTGTTCATTAGCCAAAACTATTTTTGTAATTAAAATTTGTATTAATATATTTTCTCTGGCTAAACATTAAAATAAAAAAATGACCTAAATTACACCGCATTTCCCAGTATACCGACAGAAATGTGTTTAAAACAATTGTAATTCTTTTTTGTGATGATGAAGCTGCTGTCCAATTCTATTGCTCTCTAGAGAACAATGACATTATGCACCCATTGCTTTATCAGTGATCATCATGCATTTCTGATGGGCGGCAATCCCTTAGGAAAAAATGGTCCCAACTGTATTAAGATTTGCAAAGTTTGGCTGGTTACAGTGAGGGTGGAAGGCTTCAATGACTCCTTAGGAGTCCCATTGTATTTTTATAAACTTTCACAAAACTACCCATTTTTGCTTCAGAATTTGTTGAATCATCTTTTTCATAAAAACTTCCTGATTTGTTCTGCAGCAAAATGTCACCTTTCACCACTAATTTTTTTAGTGATGGAAAACAATGAAAATCCTTAGTCTGCATGCTTTCCCCAATGAAAACTACCCCCTCTCCACCGCCTCTGAGAAATGTCACCATTTTATAAATGAGAGTCCTGCTTACGAAGTGTGTGTATGTAAAACCGTACAAAAAGAGTCAAAATTGCCAAGCTCTCCTCCCTAACAATGGACTCAAAGTTCTCTATATTCCATAGCTGCTTTTTTCAAATGTAGTTTTGAGTATTCACTATAATGGATAGGTTTCTAAACTGAAATTGATTTCTGGCACCATGTTTTACCCTAAGTAGTCAGTTTAATTATGTATTCTAATTATTACTTTGCCTATAGCAGTTTTGGGGTTGGCATGTTTTTCAAGTTCTTTCTGTGTAGCCAGAGCTAAACAAAGTGGTCCAAATTCATCCCTGGTTTAACACTGTAGTCTTTAGTGGGCTTTTGCAATGAATGAACTTGGCCCCATATGATGAGTTAAGACACTATTTTAGATTAGTTCACTTGCTCTCTGTATTGTATACCAATGTCTTTAACATTTACCAAACTTTAGACATTAAAAATATTTTAAAAATAGAACAAGATATAAAAGGTTAGATTTATGCTTGTGAATGTACAGAGTAACTCCCACTGAATTGCAGGATTCTGAAATTCATTATTAGAACTTAGTTGGAGTAATTTAGGTACATTCCTTTGATGATAGTAAACTGTTGTCTAAATGTTATTTTGAAAATAGGATCTAAGAGTCTTTTTATAGCTTTTCATCTCAGTTTTTCTTGTTTTAGCAAGATTCTAGAATATTTACTTCCATTCATATTTTGAAAATATTTGAGCATTTTACCTGTTTGTATTAAAATTATGCATTTCATGATGTATATTAAGGCAAAAAAGTGAGTTGATTCAGTCAAAGTACTGTTTTATAAAATGATAATCTGGTTGGCTTGTAGCTAAAACTTGAACCAAAATCACAGAAGAGCAGTGTGTGATGCTGGCAGACCAGGTCATGCTAGAATGTATTCAAATCAGTTCACTTACTTTGATCTATACTACTACATAATGGTTAGATGTATAAGAGTGTACTGAATGTTTAAACTTCATGAAAACTAATGGGATGTTATTTGCATTGTTTTCGCATGCCTGTTCCTTTTATAATGTACTAATATTTACATTGTGTATACCCCTGTAACTAGATAACCCATCAAAGAAATCTTGTGAAATTGGACATTAACAGACCATGCTAATTTCAATTTTCAAAATAAGCGTCCATTGTGTATAATGGTCGAAGGTCAAAAATCCAAGTGCATTTCCTAACTCACCATCATCAAAGAAAAAGCCCACATGGCTAGAGACACTCTCAGCTAGCTTTCTGTGTGAAGAAACTATAAATATGGATTCAAAGAAAGATCCTTTATCTCTGACTGTTTATACTCTTACAGGGAAGAGTACCAGATGCAAACCCAAGATCCCTTGAGACAATCTGGGTACCCTGAAAGACTTTAGGGAAATTGGCAGTTTATTACATCACTGCTACCATTTGGAGTTACAAACTGTGATTCACCTGTTAATATATTTTACTTTCTTTAACCTCTCAGTGACTCATATTTCCTTTTCTTAGCTAATAAACCTATAGTTTGTTTACTATAAAATTGGTGTAAGATCTGGAGTACCAATTGTTCTGGGGTAAGTGGGTCTAGAAGCAACCTGATGTAGTGTGATTTTTGGTTTTAATAACTTTTTTATCACAAAGTTCAAATTGTCTGGGTAGCAAGACAGACAGGGGAGTCTATGGGGATTGTCTGTGACTACCTGGTAAGACTAGATAGTGATCCAGGAGTTCACATTTTGTTACTGGCTTGGTGGTGTGTTCTATAATTAGATTTCACCATCTTGGGGTATCTGCCCTGTTTCTGACAGTCTGCCCTGAGCAGGGCCGGTGCAAGGAAGTTTCGCGCCCCCCCCCCCCCCCCAGCTAACGCCGCCGCCTCCAGCCAGACCCGCGGGCCACAGGAACTCAGCCCCCCCGCCCATGGGCCGTGGCAGCTGTGCGTGGAGTGGAGCTGGGAGGCAGGGGGGTGGCTTGCTGCAGCTGCCTCCCGGCTCCACGCTCAGCCTCTGAGCGTGGAGCTGGGAGGCAGGAGGCCGCCGGCCCCCAAATCCTGGCGCCCTAGGCGACCTCCTACAGTTGCCTAGTGATAGCGCCGGCCCTGGCCCTGAGTCTGCATTCACAGTTGTGAACCATTCCAGACAGCATAAGACATTGCATTTTGCGGTGTTGAGAATCCACAGCCACATTTTGTGGCTTGAGCCCTTTTATAATTAAGAATGGCTCATATTATAATGTGAAGTCTTTATTATAGAGATGGTAGGTACTTCTAAGGCTAAGTTTTAAATGAGGCCTTATGCACAACTTTTTATGCATAAGTCATTTGTGTTTGCCATTTTTGGACACAGTCATATTTGCAACCAAATACTGCAATTACAACCACAAAGCATTTGCTATCAGTTTGTATTGTATATGCAATTTAAAGGTTTGTGCATATAAATTTCATGTTGTGCAAAAATTATTTCCACAAAGTTGTGCATACATAAACGTAGATTACATTTGGAAAATGTGGCCCATAGCTGATCTTTGGGATTTTTTTTATACTTGGAAGAGAATAGGACTCTTGTTTGTTTAAATATTTCTATTCCTTCAATATTTAGCTTACAAAAACTGAATTCTGTATTTGAATAATTCAGTTGCCCAGGGACATCTTTCTAAAATGAGAGAGAGTGATCTTTTTCGTTGATTCTTACATTTGTTGATTGGCAGTGTGGAGCTGTCTGATGCTTCAAAAACTTGCAGAATGATTACATTCATAGTAAGCAACATTTTTAGTTTTGTTTTTTCTTTTTTCTTTTCTGTGATCTTTCTCCATTAAAAAAAGAGGTTACATTACTGAAATACCTGAGATAACCAAGTGAATGGATAAGACCACAATTCTTTAAACAAACTTGAAATCAGGATACTAACTACAAAGTGCTAGTATCCTTCATAGCTAACTACAGGATCAAACAGCTTGTTTGCAGTTTTCTGTTTCTCATACTGCCTCCCTGGCCCCATCTTAATGAAAATCAACTAGTATCGGAGAGGAAACCTATTACACAGCATCACCCTAATGATAATGAATGAGTAAAAAAGGGTAAACATAATATATTATTTATGTGTGATGCTTTTAGTCCAGTTCAGATATTATTTAATCATGAGTTTCAAAGATATATCAAAGCAGGTTCTGCTCACTTCCAGCTACTCTTGATTGACTTGGTGACTGGTCAGTGTTTTCTAGTGTGTGTGTGTGTGTGTGTGTGTGTGTGTGTGTGTGTGTGTGTGTGTGTGTGTGTGTGTGTGTGTGTGTGTGTGTGTGTGTGTGTGTGTGTGTGTGTGTGTGTGTGTGTGTGTGTGTGTGTGTGTGTGTGTGTGTGTTGGGAATAGATTGCAAATTGCTCTTTGGCTCCTCAACTAATAAACGGTACTTCAGAACAAAAACTAAAGCACACTTGTCCCCAGAGGGGAGAAATGGAAAAGGAACCACATGTGACATGCTAGTCTTTTTATGTAATGCATTGTTGGAAGAGTCGTATATACTTGATCCAGGCACTGGGAGACTACAAGACTATAGAACTTGGGTTCAATTAAAAGTATATGTAGAGCAGTGTGTCCTCTGTGCTGACACTGCAACCCAAAATACTCTAATAGTTTTACTTATCTATTGAACAGAAAGGATGAAAAACTGGAATCCTGTGGAATTTCACATTTAGGAATTAATAAACGTATTAACAATGTTTATTATATAAGCTCAAATAAATAAAATGTATCTGTATATGTGTGTGTGCGTGTGTATATATGTGTGTGTGTGTGTATATACTCTTAGACAATCTGTCAGGAATTATAACACATGGAAATATTTTGTTTTATGGAAATAGTATTTTGAGGTCATATTTGCTCCTTGGTATTTGAAAATTAATGATAAACACATGCACGCACAACCCCCCTACCTTAATATCAAGCAGTGATGCTAATGTTGCACAGAAAAGCAATATATTGATACAATTAAGGTACTTAAAAATGCCATGAGTTTTCTAAGTAGCTCAAGGCATTTTGCACAGATATGTCTAGCACTGTGCAAGTTTCATGCAAAATTGATATCGCATTTTTGTTGTGTTAAGTACTATGGTACTTTTAGTTTTTCCTCTTGAAATCTGTTAAGAGGTTAATGAGCAAATTAGAGATCTACAGGCAAAATCTAGTGCAGCTATCTCCATATGATTCTCTTCACTCAATAATTCATGATGACATATACATGTTACTTTTGAACAGCCAAGATTCATATAGCATTTTATAACATTGTGGTTCTTTATCAATTGTGGAGTGGCAAGGGATTGAAAATATGAGCACAAGCAATGTTAAGATGGCAAAGAAGAAAAATAAGGGGTGAAATCCTGGTCCCCAGTGAAGTCAATGGAAGTTTTGCCATTGACTTGAGTGGGGCCAGATTTTGTCCACTTTAAGAATTATATTAAAGTAATTTCAAAGGATGAGTGAGTAAAGATCTTGCTGCTAATATGAGCGATTGTTAAACTGCAAACTACATTTACTGATAAACAGTTTTTGTGGTGATCAGTCAGTGGCCACAAGTGACAGTGAGCCAAATTCTGTGGTCATTTATACCTGTGAAGTCCAATTGGCTTCAGTGAGATCAGTAGAATGGTATGGCTCTGACTCAGGGCAGAATTTGGCCCAATATGTTCTGCTAGGTGAAATTATATCCAATGATTTTTCCCGATGGAAAAAATTTCCATTGGGAACTTCAAAAGCTGGGAATCATATTTTAGTATATTTAATTAAAGTGAACATTGATAAAACCATAATCTTATTTTAATGAGAGACGAATTGTATTTAAAGTCCTCTTGCCTACCCAACAAAAAGCCATTCAGTGAGGGAATTGAGTTGTAAGAATGTGTTAATTCTGTAGCCACAGCAAGACTAAAACCTCATGCTAATCATTTAATTCTTGAAGGGAGATCCAATAAGTAAATTAGCTGGGCTGAATGTGGAAGCAATAATTGATATGCACCATAATGAAAATAAATGGCCATGGGGCAAATTTTGGTAAAGCAAAAAACAGTACAATCAGCATGGCTAAGACTTCCCAAGAGAAAATGGAAAGGAAGACCTTTGAGCTACATTTACATATTGACAAAAGAGGAAAAATGCACTCTAATTCCTTGTATTTTATGCTACGTTATATCTGATGCTCACTTTGAACCTTTGCTCCTTAAATAAGCAATAAGAAACTCAATGTTGCAAATCTGCTGGAAGTGTATGTTTGTGATGTATCACCCAATTCTCAAATTACTAATGTGGATCTTTACATACAGCTTCCTAATAGGAAGCACAGCCTTTATTTCTGTGTGTTTAAAATAATCTTTGTGTAGTACACTTCATAATTACTTACTTGCATTACAGGGAAGGCCAAATCTGAAGATGATGTGCAAAATGTGTATGTTGCGTAACTGTCTGTGGAATGGTATCAAAATGGAGGGTGGGTGTTACAACTTCCCAAGCAGATGCCTAATTTGATGACAAATTGTGCAAGCTTATAGAGGGTAAACTCATAAATTGTTGGCCCTCTATAACACTGATAGAGAGATATGCACATCTGTTTGCTCCCCCAGGTATTAATTACTTACTCTGGGTCAATTAATAAACAAAAGTGATTTTATTAAGTATAAAAAGTAGGATTTAAGTGGTTCCAAGTAATAACAGACAGAACAAAGTAAGCTAAATAAAACAAAACATGAAAGCCTAAGCCTAATATATTAAGAAACTGATTTCAGATAAAGTCTCACCCTCAGAGATGTTCCAATAGTCTTCTTTCACAGACTGGACTCCTTCTTAGTCTGGGTCCAGCAATCACTCTCCCCCCGGTAGTTACTGTCCTTTGTTCCAGTTTCTTCCTGGCATCTCTTGGGGGTGGAGAGGCCATCTCTTGAGCCAGCTGAAGACCAAATGGAGGGGCTTCCAGGGCCTTTTATATTCTCTCTCTTGTGGGCAAAACCCCCTTTATTCTTCTCTTCTCGGGGATGACTTGAGATTTCAAATTTTTTCCCATCCTGAATTGGGGTGAAAATCCAAAAACACAAACATTTTGCCAGAAATGAAAATCCTGGGATATTTTATTTCAGAAAAGTTGCAACACTGTGTTTCTGAAATGAAATATGTTGACCCAGGTGAGCAGCTGGGGAACCTGCAAGGTAGCTGGAGCCCTGGAAGCCCTGGCAGCCCCTGATTGAAATAGACATGCTTGTCAGTTTCACTTCTGGCCTCCACTGAATAGCAGTGGTGAAACTGACCAGATCCTGACCAGATCAAGGTTAACTTGACAATGAACTTCTAGCAGACCCCAAATGGAACTGTTTCATTGAAATGGTTAGTCTGAGTTAGTGAGAGTCTGTCTACCACTCCTGGGAATCAGACCTCCCACCCGCAGTGTAGACACGCCCTCACTGTCAGCCAGCATCTCCCAGAGCTCTCTTAATTCTGTGAGCCATGGGCCCATCTTTTACCAAGTTCAAACATCTTTGCTCCCCGTTTCCCCCAAGACTCTCCCCTCCTATTCCTGTCACTTCCTCACATCTGAGCAGAACCAGTTTATGCCTTTCCTAGGGCTGTCTTCAATCCTGGAATTGCCACCAGACTGATTGGAGAGAAAGCATCAAAGGAATTCACACATTTTGTCTTTGACTTTAGATAAGCCCAATCATATTTCACTGTCTGTGCTTGAGTTGGGCATTTTTTCCCCCAGGGAATAGTTTGTTAAAACATGCAGTTTCAGGTTGAACTCAAGAAAATCGTTTCAATCAGAGGAAAATGAGGATAAATTCCAAAATAATCAAAATGGTTAATTTCCCCATTTTTGAAATAAAATGTTTTGACTTTTCATTTCAAAATGTTTCATTTAGAAATTTAGGTAGATTTAACTTTAAAAAAGAAGTTAAACACAGGAAAGCAAAACTATATATATTTAGTTTCAGGCCAAACAAACTTTTAGTTCCACCTGAAACAAAAACAAGCAAACAAAAAAGACCTGTGGTTGTTTGTTTTGTTTGAGTGAAAAACGTCTACACACAGACTTTGAGTGTTGTTCATGTTGTGTTTTCTACTTGACCCCTAGTTTATTAGCTGAACAGATTTTATGATGCTGTTTCAACTCATTGGCATCTTTATTAGCTGTTTTGATACAACAATTTCTGTTTTACTTGTTTCTCTAAATAATCAGGTTACCCAGGCCCAGCGGTTGTAGACTTCAGTTTCCTTTTCAATTTGACTAATCCTCTGTAGTCGCTCTTTTTTACCACTGTATTCTTGAATTAGGGATCCCAACCTCCTCAGCAATTGTTGTCTTTTGCTCTTTATATACTGTATGTAATATTTATGAATCACTCTCATGGTCCAAATAACCATGTTTTCTGAACATATTTAACACACATAAGGACTAGCTACATATATACCTTGGGGTTCTGGTGGCTTTTGAACCCTAGAAAACAGTAAATGCTACTTAATGGTTCACAAACTATTTAAAGTATACTACTAATTTCTATACCACTATTCTTATTCCAGTGTGCTTGGTCAAACATACTTTTCAGTGGTTCTTATGTAGATGTTTTTGTTGTTGTTATTTTTAGATACCTTGTTATAATATAGGGGATCATGAAATATATTTTTAAAATTATTGAAATTAAAATTTTCTATTTTATAGAACTTCTCAAAATAAATTGAGATAAGTCATACTTGTGGAGTTTGCCCTGGATAACATTCTTGTTCTTGACCCTCCAAGATGGAGTTCAGGTTTATTTTAGTGGAAGTAAGTCTAACTGCTTGCTTCAAGTATGGAAAGGAATTAACAAAACCCCCAACGCTACAGTCTCTTCAAACTACAGGCAAACAGGTAGTTTCTGCTTATTTGAATGATTTATTAACATTTTGGCATTCACCTAAACCCTGTATGTACAGCTATGTTGAACAGCAATTGCTGTTCTTAATTAGACACTCATTGCACAAGTAGCCTCCAGAGTCAAAATTCAGTGGCAAAATAATGGAATACCTGCATACTACTTTGGTAATGAATGAGACCCATAATGTACACTAAACTGAGTACTAAACAATGGGGATATTTTGTTAGTAAGAATGATGCTGAATCAGTTTTGTTAAATGGGAGGTAGCTGACATTTTTATGCTTAGTACATACTCTATATAACCATTCAGATTGCTTTGGGACCCAGAAGAAGTGGATTCCTTTCCATTAAACCATTGTTTCTACTGAAACAATTGTCAATTTTTTTTGCAGCATATTTCCCTCAAGGTTAGACATGTATAATAGTTTCATTGTAATCCTTGAGAGGTACAGTGAGATGCTGACACCTTATTCTCTCGACCAGACTCGCATTGAATAGGGCTGGTTGAAAAACTGGAAATGGTTTTGTGAATGTTCTGAAATTCTGAAACCATTTCCATTCACAGGGTTCAAACTGACCCCTTTTCCATAACATTTTCCATGCTATATTTTTACAAATAAATGAATAAATAGTCAATTTTTTATCTAACTCAAAAATCACTATTTTTATATAGTAGGAAGAGCATTTTTTTCCACTGGAAATGGATTTTGATTAACAAAATTTTCTGAAACAAATTGAACAAATTGGAAAAGGGCTTTGCTGATATTATAGATGTTAGCAATTTTTTATCACTGGGTTGTGAAAAATTTCGTTTTCA
Organism: Chelydra serpentina; assembly: GCA_037349315.1. Lineage (NCBI taxonomy): Eukaryota > Metazoa > Chordata > Testudines > Chelydridae > Chelydra > Chelydra serpentina. Next base: position 29,929,747 of record JBAIAC010000048.1, read on the forward strand.
AGAAAGCCTTTATTGACTGAAAAAATGTGGTTTGCGTCTCTGGAATTTTTAATTACAATTTTTCAGCCAGCTCTACCTTTCAATTAACTTCGATGCTCCTAGTACCTTGTATTATCAGGCCTGTGATTATGATCAAAAGAGAGAGAATACATAGATGTATTTGACTGACTGTAGAGAGACCAGTTTCTGAAGGGTGAGAGAGGCTGATAAAGGACAGGTGAAGGAATGTGAGAAGGTGTAGGGAGGGGTTGATTAGAGGGAAGAGATACAGAACAGAGTAAGGGAGATGGCTTCACAGAGCAGTGAATGATAAGCTGAGAAGAGTTGAGTGTGGGAGGAGAACTTGTTGGTAGCTAGCAATTTTATTTTTGAAGTAGCCAGCAAGATCTTGTGCAGAGAGAGGATATTGGATACAATGAAACCCTGCTAGAACGCGGTAATTGGGGTCCAAAAAATTCGATTACAATAAATGCTGGGTCACCGTTATAGTGGGGTTACAAAAATTTACCATTTCGAGCTGGTCAGTTTCAAGCCGGTCTCTTCACTTCTCACCAAAGCGGAGAAGTTTCAAGCCAGTCAGTTTCAAGTTGGTCTCTTCTCTGCTCACCAAAAGGGGAAGCGGGGGCACGGGGGAAGGAATGGGGGGGAGATGGGGAGGAGATGGTGCCAGGGTCGGCTCCAGGCACCAGCCAAGGAAGCACGTTCCGGACACTTTTTTTTTTTTTTTTGCTTGGGGCGACCGGAGCCACCTTATGATCGTGTTCTAGCCGAATTCGCGTTATCGTGGGGTGTGTTATAGCGGGGTTTCACTGTATTAAGAAGCATAAATGTTGGTTAGAAAGAAGTACAATTGATCAGAATGGTGTGGCATGGTTGATGGAGAAAAGAACAAACCTCTTGTGGAGAGAGCCTGGGAAGGAGTAGAACTTTCTCTACTTGAGTTCAGTGGCATGAGAACCAGAGCAGAAGCAAGGACAAGGCCATTGACTGGGGATCTGAGAGTGGACAGGCAGGCAGTACAGAGTGGGCAGTGTTGTGTTTATAGGCAGTAGAAAATTAAGGTATAGCATATAGTTGCACTGACCTGAAGCAGAATAGGGACTGAATGCTAATGCAGGGCTCCCCACTTCAGTCCCTGCTCCCCCTTTGCTCCATGGGGAAAGTAAATTACACCAGGCCTTTCTTTGGTGTCTTAAAGTCCATCTGCACTATGCAGTATGCTAACTGGCAAACTGGGGGGTGGAGCCAAGGCCCTGTACCTGCCTGCTAACCAATTCTGGCCCATGAAGGGGAGATCTGTTTGCAATCCTGGGGTAGCTGCTCTTCCTCTGGTGCAGTATGGATAGCCCTCACTGAGAATAAGGCAGTTCCTTATCCCTCTTCACTCCACTGCCTGGGTGTAGAGGCTGGTTTATTGTTGAGTTCTTGCTTTAGTAAACTGGTTCTGTTGCTGAGAAGTTTGTAAAGCACTGGCCCAAGTTATGGAAAGTGGAGTATTTGTGGGAGAAAGAAGACCCAGAGATCTAAAATTTTAGATAAATGAAAAACCTATTACAAGACACTTTTTTCTCCAGAAGTCTATGACCTGGACACATTTTCTTTTTTATGATCTGTAGAGATTAGTGTTCTTACTGTCCTGTTTTTGAAATTTCTGACTAATTATTGATGCTTTCTAATAAGCATTTAATCAAAATTCTGTACATAATGATTTCTGAAAGGGTTTGAATAGTACTTTTAGTAAATGATAACCAAGAATAAGAAATGAGAGGAAGAGTGCACACAAAGAGTATAATGATGGAAAGGAGAAAATTTGAAGGCTAGATAATGTAAATATACATAAGTACTTTGCAGAATAATAATGTGATCATCTGGTAGACTCGAGTAATCTGATGGGACTGAAAAATCTTAGATTAAAATGCTTGTCAATCAGTTGGGTATTTTTTACACTGAAGACGTGTTTTGCGAGCTATTTCCCTGGAGGTACCTCCTTGGTGGAGAGGTGCAGAAATAACCATGTTATATGTTTTCATCATAATGATCTCCACTACTTTCTTCTGTATGTGTGGCATGTGACAAATGTTGTGCAACTGAAAAAGGCTATCAGGTTTTCAATACAATGATGCATGAAGAAAGAACGCTTTGGTGTATATTAAAGTTTTTTAAGTAATATGTAAGGGGACTGTTATCCCCTTACTAACATTCAGAGCTCCCAGTACCAAAAGGGGAAGGGTCGATGGGACTGACAGTCCCCAGGGGCAATGGGGAGAGGCCAATGCTCCAGGTCAGCCTGATTGACAGGGCGGGCAGGCGAATCAGGGAGTCAGGAGGTCAGAGTGGATCCCGTCCTCCGTGTGAGCTGAAGTTGTCTGAGTCAGAGTGAGTGGGGCTGAGCTGAGGAGAGGGCAGAAGCCAGAGGCCAGAGCTGAGCTGGGCCAGATCTGGAGGGGCCAGAAAAGCAGCCCAGAGACACAGACCTGCCCTGGGAGCAGAGGTGCAGCCCAGAGACACAGACCTGCCCTGGGAGCAGAGGTGCAGCCCAGTGACACAGACCTGCCCTGGGAGCAGAGGTGCAGCCCAGTGACACAGACCTGCCCTGGGGGGAGAAGCTGTAGCAGCCAGAGCCAGAGGGGCCAGGGCAGCAGCCCAGGGAGCTGGAGGCAGAGCAGCAGCAGCAGCCGTGCAGAGGCAGAGGAGCTGGGGCTGAGGCAGAAGGTGGAGCTGGGGCTGGAGTAGTCCGGAGCCGGGTGCGGTGAGCAGCTGGGGAGAGCGAGGGGGACCCTGGGCAGTGGGCCCAGCACAGGGAGAGGCCTCAGCCAAGGGGCCCTGCAGGCCAGACTTGCAGGGGGATCTAAACCCTGACAGGGCTGGGGCAACGCTGGGAAGAAGGGTCCTGCCACCCAGAGCCTGCGAGCGTGTGGCCACCGCCAGAACAAGTGTCCAAGCAGCGTCCCTGCAGCACAGCCAGGACCTGAGAAGGAGCCTGGGACTTACACAGGAACAGACTGAACTGCCCTGACATTTTAGAGACACTGTTGAGATGTTCCCTGCCACAGAGCGGGGTGAAGTGTTTCCATTAGCCTTTCCCATTTTTCCTTATTCCTGTTACAAATTAATTGTTAATTAAATAATTTGCATTTGCTTTGAATTGTATGCAGTGATCAGTGGGTCAGGGAAGCATCCTGTACAGAGAGAGTACCCCGGAGTGGGGACACCCTAGCCCCTGACCTAGGTGACCACAGCAAGGTTGGGGGTCGAGCCCCCCAGGAATCCTGGGCCCAGCCTTGTTGGGGTTACGAGGACTCTGCCAGACAGGAGAGTACAAGGGGAGTCCTCGAGGGCAGGGAGGCCTCTGGGGTAAAGGAGGTGGGAGCGAGGACTGAGATCCTTCCGCTAGCCCACTTCACCGGGGTAGTGCAGAGACGAGGAAAGTTCCCCACAATAGCGGGACTATTCCCCCGCTTACAAATATAAATTAACAAAATGGGTCATTTTTCTATACAAAATGTTAGATTTACTTACTTACAGCATAAAGACTATTGAAAGCCTAAAGCATGTTTATAGTAATAGCCATATATATGGTAGCTGCCTGCTTATTTAAATTGTTGAGTGGCATATATTATTACAGGTATAGTCCCACGAATGAAAACTAATAACAGAAGCAGTCCTTTCTTTTAAAATATCCGTGCTTTAAAATATCTGAACAGTATCCTGAATTTGATAGGTTTAAAATGACAGCTGCTTGTATTTCCTGTTTAGTGATGACTTTGGTTAGATTAGTTTTCTTTAAAATAACTTTATAGGTTTATTTTTGCCTGTATTTTTAGTATTTGTATTACATTCGGTTTCTGTTTCTGACAGAAGGGGGAAGGGACATGTTCCCACCACCCTTTGCACTGTTCAGTGGAACTGGTTGGTCACTGAAGGAAACCCAAACTGTACCCCCTTATAAATAGTGTGGCAGCTGCTTTGTTCCCCTCTACGCTACTTACTTCTGAAAAGTGGTGTTGTAGCTTTCTGATGTCCAATTATTTTTGGAGCTCCTGCTGGGTAGTGCACTTTCACACCAGCCCCGAACTGTGCCTGTACCTTATAAGTACAATAGAGATTTTAAGAGGTATAGAAAATACTGCATATATGTGGATGCAGGAGAGTTAATGTAGGGACTTAAAATTTTGGCATTTACTGACTTTATTATTTTTTTTATCATCTTAATATGAAACCTTAGTATAGAACAAATTAAAACATACATCAAGTGAGTTAACTTCCTAGGTACTGTATTCTCAAGAAAAATGAATCAATAAATATCCAGAACTTTTGTTGGAAGTCTTCACAAGATCCACCAGTGGAATTTGTAGTTTCTTGTTATAGTGCTGTTTGATTTGTGATCCTTAGAGATTCATTTTAACCACCATAAAAACACCTAAAAAGAGACATGCCTAATAGAGTTATCTGTTTATGTTCTGGACAGGAGGTAGGGTGTTGTGTTTTTTTTTCTTTTCTTTTTTTTTTTTTTTGTTGCTTCCCCTGAGGCCAGAATTCAGTTTTCACCAAGTGTGCTAGCCAGTAACTGCTTCTGACAGGTTAGATACTCAATACATTTTATTTTCACCTAAATCAGGGTTCTTTAAGTTACAGTTTTAATGAAATAAGTGACAATTGTATGAAGACTTACAATTTTATTTCAAATGACTGTTTTGTTTTATTTAGTATGAAGCATCCTACATATGTCTTTTAATAGTAAATAGAGATTCATACTATAAAAAGTAAACATGTACAAGCCTAGATGAGTATTATAAATACTGTTTTTTTTTCACAGAAAATTGTGAATATTGGCTATATATATTGTGGGAAAACACTTTTTTAAAACTAAATTCTCCCGGGAAGCAAACAAACATTAATTCACTTCAACAAGGAAGTTCCTTCATAACAAAATGTAGGCGGGCACCCAATATGTTTCCTGTAGGCATCTCAGTGTGTGGTCTAATTAATTTCTAATCTCCTCAAAAGCAGGCCATAGCTTTCTATATGCCTTCTACAGTTTTGAGTACTTTGATGTTCCACAAACAAGAAATATTATTAATCAGCTCTCGTCTCTTACTATATGAGTGAGAGACAGTGCAAAAAGCAAGTACCAATCATAGGAGTCCCTGACCCTCCTCCCCACATTCTCTTCCTTTATCCAGTACCTCCTTTTAAATCCTTTACCAGGCCATGTATCTGGTCACTGGCTGCCCTTCCTATGGAGTACCTGCACTGAACATCCACCACAAGGCAGTGCCAGCCATTTGCTTGGCTGCCTCCCCACCAACTCCGCCGAATTCCCAGACATCTGCAAATGGTCTCTTGTCTAGCAGCCCTACTGGGGAGAAAGAACCCATTGTTCCATGTGTGATCGTCAAGGGGCACCAGTAGCTGCATTGTTCTTGACCTGGTACTGGAACAATCACCCTTACCGGGGGGCCTCATAAGCGACCCATTTTCTGGATCCTTGAATTGACAGGACTCCTTAAAACAAAATAAAATAATCAACTTGTAAGCTGGAGCCAATAATGTGCATCCAGCCAACCACATGACATTCTGAGGTTCCAGAGACCCCACAGCTTATGTAATTTGGCAAACTGGAAATAAGACAAGGTGTCTGCTATGCCGTTATCCATGCCCGGAACGTGCTTGGAAGAAAAAACAGATGTTGAAGGTTAAGCATTGGAGAACAAATGCCCTTACCAACTTTCCAATCCTGTGCGATCTGGAAGTTTGGTGATTGATAACCTGTACCACTGCCATATTGTCACACCAGAGGCACACCCTTATATTAGCCCCAAATTAATAACTATTTGTACCTGCACAATGATACCCCAGTAATTTGAGTTAGAAAACTTTTCCACACCCACAAGTCTCACTACATCTGTGTAGTGACTTGTACGTTATTGTGTGGTCTGGGTAGGCCAGCCCGGGGCAACAACCCTGCAAGCAAAGTTCAGCTCAAAGCCCAGGTAGGTTAATGTAGTGAGGGGGGATTTTGATTTGTTTTTTGCTAGGGGTTCACCCAACTATTTAGCCAAGGCCTGAAATGTGCCCAACAGTTGAAAACACTTATTTGACTCAGTTTGCCCTGCGAACAAAATTATTCAAATAATGCTCTATTTGGTTTAGTCCCACTGACCGCACCACTGCCCAGTGCAACATTATACTGAATTTCTGAAAAGCTGCCCAGGATACTGAACAGCCCATGGCATAGCCTTGTTGAAATAAAATTGCCTGTGGCAGGCATCTTGCAAACATGCCTGTATTTACAGGGGTTGCGAAAACAACCACCATTACTAAATGCCCAGCAAATACTATTGCGTGCCTGGGGCCCCTTTTGAGCTTGTTGCGGTATGAACGAACCCCTGGCACCCTTGGTGTTATGCCCTTCATCCACAGTGTGATGCCACCTTATTCCAGTTTGTGTTGCTGTCCTTAATGGAAACTGCTTATGACATGCCCCCAAACATATTGGGTGCCCGCTTAATTATAGCCGTATAATTAACAAAGGCAGGGCTGCTGTCTGGGTAGGCCTGTACCATAACACCCACCTAGACGACGAGGGCAGCCTCCCAATTTTCCCCATGTTCTAGGCACCCTTGGCCTCTTGGGCAGTTCACTGTTTTGCTTGCCTTGTCCATGTTTACTGTTTGTGAACAGCTTCCTGTGCCATAGGGATATTATATACACGAATTTGCCTGTGAGGATTTTATGTTTAGTTGCACTGAGTAGGTGAACTCCCATCGGGTAAGCTACCCCGGCATAACCGTACTGAGGACTGCATGGAGGGAGTTCCGCAGAGCCCTGCTCCACCATAAGCCCCCTCGGGAGTGTCTACTCTGTCCCATGCGGTTACATGCCCCAATGGCAGATGAGTTGCGATGTGCCCTTCCCTGTCCTGCTGCTAAAACTTGAGCCCATGCTGAGCCTACCGTGTCACCCTGTGCAGATCCCTCACATCTAGCTGCCTGAAGCTGCTGTAGTAAATGCAAATTAGCTTACAGCAGCTGTGTAATACCACCAGAGCCACCCCTGAAGGTGCCACCCCTAGGTGGGTCTGCCCAGGCTTCTCGACATTCCATTCCTGGGCCCAGAGTATTTAATACCCCAATAGGCTGACTCCTGTTCCCCTTGGGTGAACTCACTGAGTGACTGGTTGAGCATGGTCCCTGCACCCGGCTGTGGCCCCTGCCAGGGCCGGTGCTTCCACTAGGCGATTCTAGGTGGTTGCCTAGGGTGCCAGGATTTGGGGGGTTGCATTTCGGTGGCAGTGATTCCTGGCAGCGATTTGGCAGCAATAAAAGCAGCCGCCGAAACTCCGCCGAGAACGCACCTTTAGAGGAGCAGCTGGCGCCGGCGGAGGTGAGCTGCTGCCGTGGGGGGATGGGAAGCTGCTGCGGGTGGGGGGGCTGGCTGCCGCGGGGAGGTGGGGAGCCTCTGCAGGCGGGGGGGCTGCCACGGGCGGGAGGGTGGGGAGCCGCCACGGCCCGCTGGCGGGGGGCTGAGCTTCTGCGAGCAGGGGGGTTAGCCGCGGGCGGGCAGCTACCACGGGCGGGGAGGCGGGAAGCCGGCTGCCGTGGGTGGGTAGGGGGGGTGAGCTGCTGCGAGTGGGGGGCTGGCCACCGCGGGTGGGGGGGGAGCTGCTGTGAGCCCCTGCAACTGCCACCCTTTGCCAGGCTGGAACGCCGGATACCACCTCTGCCACTCATTTCCCCAACCTCTGTGTGGTTCAGATTACACTCACCCCTGGGATCAGCATTACTGCCATCCCTTGTGTTAGCTGGAAGAAAACATCCTGTTTTTTAGGTGACCTTGTGCCCTCTGAAGCACTGTAATGCTGTGGAGAAAACCCCAGAAACAACAACATTACTGATCATTTGCTGCACAGCTTAGCTGACTACCCCATTAAGCCACACAGCCTGCTCACCTGAATGCGTAGACCCCACCTTTAGTTGTGGTGCAGTCATTTTGGAAGGAAAGGTGGCAATTTTAAAATGTTACAGAATGGAAATTCTAAAAAACTCATTTTAAAAACATTGAAATGTTTCATTTAGAAGTTTTTGAAACAAAACTTTGAAATTCTGGAGTCTTTTTGGAATTTGAAATTATTGTAATTCATATATTCAGCTTTATTTGAACATCAAAATAAGATAAGCTCTCAGAATATTAAAAACTGGTTCTAGTTAGAGTAACCACTCTTGTAAATTTTTTAAAAATCAAATAAATTAAAATATAAAGTAAAATACATTCGTTGGCAGATAGACCGCTGGGGAGGAAGCTGGGAGCTGGCCAGACTGCCTGCCTGCTAGAGGCCTGGCTGGCCAGCTAGTCTGCATGTCTTGTTTTCCATCAAAAATTTGATGAAATCCACATGTTCCCGTAGAATCTTTGATTCCAGCGAGTCAATATTTTCCAGTGGAAACATGTTCCATCAGAAAACTTCTGACCAGCTCTAGCTAATATTGAGAGATTCCAAAGGGCCAGTCCTGTTTGAAATCAATGAGACTCCAATGAGAAACCTAAGTGGTATTTGGTCCTTGAACATCATTTCTAGATGTCAGGGTGAGATTACCTGGGGAGTGCAATCTCCTTATGAGCACTTCTGATATTATTTCGCTGCAGAATCAGTTAAACTATTCCAGGGAAGATGACCCTGTTTGCCAGTGGTGTAGATATGACAAAGAAGCTCTTACACCCTCATCTCCATCATCTGATGCTGAGTTAGCAGGAAAAAGAAGGTTTGGCCAGAAGATGTGCTTGTGCCTAATGATGGAAGTTTAGATTAGCCCTGGGGCTGCTCAAAGACTGCACAGGATGACTACCTTGCAGAGACCGACCTTAGGATCAGGATATTGTAAAGGTGTGCCTTAAATCATCTTTGTGCATGTGCCCATGCACACTTTCCTCAACACTCTATTTAGCCATATTTCAATACCTAGCCCTTCTGTATCTCCTCAGTCACATTACTATTGTCAGATTTTAAGAGCATTATAAACTGCAATAATAATTGTAATTAATCATAGAATCTCAGAGTTGGAAGGGACCTTAGGAGGTCATCTAGTCCAACCCCCTGCTCAAGGCAGGACCAATCCCCAATTTTTGCCCCCAGATCCCTAAATGGCCCCCTCAAGGATTGAACTCACAACCCTGGGTTTAGCAGGCCAATGCTCAAACCACTGAGCTATCCCTCCCCTTATCCTAATGTTAATTAGTGATCTGCCAGAATACCCCTGAAGGAAGAAGTTGTGTTCCTGATACAAATTTTGTAGCATGGGCCCACATTATAATAATAAATGTATCTTAAGGCAAATCTGTTTTAGCTATTTAAACTTAAAAAGTGAATACATGGGTTTATCAATAGTGCAGAATCACTGTTCAGTCTCTAGAACTGTTTGCTGACCTTCTCTCCTCCTTAGAATTGTATTGTGAAATTTAATCACAGCTGCTGCCTTTGTAAATGTTATGAAATGAAGTCTAGCAAGAATGCAGTGGCTTTTATTATCTTCCTTTTGGTGCATGGTGGCACCAAAACAGAGGGGATTATTTTAATGTCATTAGAATTAATTATCATATATTTGGTAAAAATAAATTGTGGTCCAAGTCCTCAGTGAATTCCAAATTGTATTCAAATTGCAGTGCAATGACTGGTATTTTATAGAGAACAATCTCCAAGACTTTTTCCATTTGTGCAAATCCCCCCAGGACTTTGTGGAATAAAGAACCATTAGCTATAAATTCCTTCTGGAGTTCTTGCTCTTTCCCGAAGCCAGTCATTTAATAGCATCAAAATCAGATACAAAACAGACAAGATAACAGTCTGGAAACTGTAATGATGTGAGGAAATGAAAAGGGATCAAAATTAAATATTTCACATCTTTATGATGTTGAAATGTGTGAAGGGATAAAGAAAAAGATATGTAATAAAAGGCTTTGTATAAGTGTTGGCACAGTAGGTGGATGATTGCCCTTTTCCTTGATATATAGTGACCCTAAAAGTAATTGCAGTGCTGATGCATCTATAAATTTTCCCTCAAGTGTCAGTCAATGTTTGCCTGTCTTCTGGTTGTGAACAGCTCAAAACAAGAAAAAAGCTTGGAGGATCTGTTACCTTCTGTGGGAAATCTTCCTCTATCAGTCTATCTTTTACTTTCAAAACCAGGAAAAGGGCATGTTTTGGCACCATTGATGTGAAGCGGGGTTCTCCACAGAATGCCATAAATGCTGCCTGATAATATCAAAGGAATTAAAACAGCTAAACTCCAAAAGAAGAACCAAAATACCACAGTGAAATTTTCTTGATCCAATTTGTCCTATGTTCTACCCATGTTCTGGTTTTTTCTAGTAGCGTTGCATTTTGGCTACACGATGCCTTTAATGTGTTGTTTTCCTCTATTAAGTTTTTAACCACCCATTGAAAATGTCTTTGTCCTCACCCCCACCCCTGTTTCTTCCGCAGTATATAAATTGTTTTTCTGTGCAAAGAGGACTTTTTAAGAACAGTGTTGTTGTGAGTATTTAGTAGTATTTCCCACTCTTATTACAATATTGTTTAGACGCACCTGGCTACTACAGCAGTGAGGGGAAATATGAAAAGCAAATTAGACCCCAGACAGCTAGGGCCTGCAGTAGCACATTTAAAAACACTCTCCCTGTACCACAGAATTTACAGTTTAAAGCCCAAATCATGCAGATCTGCAATGTAGATCTGATTGCAGGATTTGAGTTCATGATCTTATCCTGTTATAAGGCAGTTATGGTTTGGGAAATCTAGGGTGACCAGATTGCAAGAATAAAATATCAGGACACATGGGGGGGGTGTAGCCACAAGCTTACAGCCCCCACCGGAGCCATGGGGGTGGGAGGCGCACAGACCTAGGAAGCCACGGGTTGGGGGCGCATGGCCGCGGATGCAGTCCCACTGCAAGCCGCCTGACACAAGCCGTATATTGGCTGGGGTGCCCGGCCCAGGCTCCAGCCCCAGCTGCAAGTCGGGGTCACAAGGCACCAGCCCCCGCCTCAAGCCACGGGTCAGTTGGGGGGCACACAGCCCCGGCACCAGCCCCCGCCTCAAGCCACGGATCAGTGAGGGGCGCACAGCCCTGGTTTCGGCCTCCACTACGAGGGGAAATCTCAGGGATGGGGCACGGGGTTGGGGCATGAGAGGGGGTTCGGAGTGTTGACTCTGGGAGGGAGTTTGCGTGCAGGAGGGTGTTTCGGGGTGTTGGAGGGGGTGTGAACGCTGGGTGGGGCTTACCTCAGGCAGATACCTGGAAGTGGCGGCATCTCCCCTGCAGCTTCCATTGGCCGCTGTTCCTGAGCAATGAGAGCTGCGGAGGAGGTGCTCATGGTGAGGGCAGCACGCAGAGCCCCCCTGGCCGTACCTGCACCTACGATCCAAAGGGAGCTGTCACCACTTCCGGGGAGCTGCGTGGAGCCAGATAGAGAGCCTGCCAGCCCTGCACCAACAGGATGCCTGGCAAGCAACCCTACAATATCGGGACAAATGGCATCCCGATTGTACATTGGTTGGGACACGGGACAAAGAGTTAAATATCGGGACAGTCCCGATTTTATCGGGATGTCTGGTCACCCTAGGGAAATCGTATAACTCCCATAGTACATTTAGGGTAAGTCTGTGATGCAGCTGGGCGGTGCAGCTGCAGCATGTGTAAACCTACCTATGCTACCTTTGATCAAGGTGACTTGCAAACCCTTCCACACACCCTCCCCCCCAAAAACCCCACAACAAACAAAAAAACAGAGTAGCTTCAGTGGCATGGACAGTAGCAGAGGCTGGTTGCCTGAGTAGATTCCCTCAGTCCAGGGTGAAATTTTATTTAGGTGGCTAGCTCCTGCCCACTGCCTCTGCTGGCTCTCCACAGCCTGACTGAAGTGAGCCCTTTTATATGCTCAGAAGAGCCTTAATTAGAGTCAGGTGTTCACATCACCTTAATGGCCTCACCTGACTCTTTGCAGGTTAATTAGAGTCAGGTGTCCTCATTAGCCTGGAGCCGTCCCTGCTCTGTTCAGTCAGGGAACAGAAAACTGGTAATCCAGTGGCCAGTATATCTGAATGCTACTACTTTGTTGTACCCAACTGGCCTGGGTCTGTCACAATATAGATAGATAGATGATTAGATATAGATATATAATTTGTTTAAAATTCTTTAAGGAATATTCGTTATGATAATCTGTGAATTATATAAACTACGCAGTGCTCCATAAAAAAAGAGCATTAATAGATGTAGTAATGTAGGAATATTCACATTTCATTATCACATTCTCAAATGCATAAACGTGTAGAAATTAAGACTGACTTTAAATCAAAAACTGTCTTTAATTCAGTATGTTTTGTGTAGGAATTGCAGAACATGTGGCAGGTAAGAATGTATAATCCATGGGACTGTTGGTAATACTTGTAACATGAAACTAGACATTTTCAAAATAAGCTTTTAGAAAACCAGGAAGGAATATAAAGAAAACAGATATATGAAAAATTAAAACAACAACCCAACATTTGTTTTGAAAACAAATATCCATCAGCCACTGAAAGTCAAGACTATTACATATGTCAAGCATATGGTACTACAATAAAAAACAGCTACAAAATACTGGTGGTTCTAAACAAAATCAATTGCCAATAGATTGGTGTGGTCTACTGCTTTAATTATAGGTTTAGGAATTAGGATTTCCTGAGTTCTAGTCCTAGCGCTGACACTGCCTCTATCTTTGCCGGAGGCAAGTCACTGTGGATAGCACTTAACTATCTTCTAGGACTGCTGTGAGTAATAATTAAATAACATTTTATAAAGCACTTTGAACATGAAGAGTGTTGTTATATGTGGCTAATTATCAGGAGTGGCTGGAAAATGAAAATCCCTTTCCATTAACAGTTTTGAAATTTTTGTCAGTCCCAAATCTGGACCAAAAAAATCAAAAATTCATTTTTTTAATGGAAAGGGATAGAAAAAATTCCAATTCAGGGGAACCAAAACAAATTATTTTTTTGTCTTTCTTACTGTCTACCTAGCTGTCAGGTGGGCAGGCAGGCTAGCTAGCTAGCTGGCTGGCCGCCTAGTTTCCTAGCTGCTCGGGAACTTGCTGCCTAGGAGCTGGCTGTCCAGGGAGCTGGCCAGGTAGGCTACTAGGTAGCTTAGGGAGTCAGCTTGGCATAGGAACGGGACAGCCCAAAGATCTGGCTGCCTGGCTCCCCAGGAAGCCTGTAGAACTATGACTGTATGGAAACTCCATTTTTTGTCAGAAAATTCCTGACCAGCTCTTTTAATTGTTTTGATCCTGGGAACAATAACAATAAATAATGTATTAAGGAGGTTTGGGTTTTTTAAAAAACAAAAGAAAACAACAACCAAAAAACCTCCCAAGATATTTGCTCAAGATATTACCATTTCCTGAAGTAAAATACTACGCTATTTTATTTAGTGTATTTGACTTTAAACAGTATTTGTTGGATTCAGTGATGGGGGATGTATAAGATAGTGGGAAAGGGTGGGTTTGCGGGAATTGGAGGGCAAAACAAATGTATTGCATTTTTTTATATGTAAGAATTTTACCTAAATTCATCATGCCACCCAATAACGAGTACAAATAATCCCTGATTAATACTAATACTGATCAAATCTGCAAATGACACAAAGCTAGAGGGGGACTGCAAACACTTTGGAGGATAGAGATAAAATTCAGAGGGATCTTGATAAATTGGAGAACTGGGCTATAGACCACAAATTGAAATTCAACAAAAACAAAGGTAAGGTGCTACACTTAGGGCTTGTCTTCACTACCCGCCGGATCGGCGGGTAGCAATCGATCTATCGGGGATCGATTTTTTGCGTCTCATTTAGACGCGATTAAAATTTATCAAGATCCCTCTGAATTTTATCTCTATCCGCCAAAGTGTTTGCAGTCCCCCTCTAGCTTTGTGTCATTTGCAGATTTGATCAGTATGCTCTCTTCCTACATCCAAGTCATTAATAAGACATTAAACACCACCGTACCCAGAACAAATCCCTGTGGAACCCCAATTCCTTCCAGTCTGACTTCATTCCATTAAGAGTTGCTCTTTGTGGTTGTTTAACCAATTATGTATCCACTTAATGGTAATTCTGCCAAGCCCACACTTCTCCAGCTTACTTATCAGAATGTCATGAGAGTGTCTCAAAAGCTTTGTTGAAGTCCAGGTATATTATGTCCACCTTATTTCCCCATATCCACTAAACCAGTTACCCTGTCGAAGAAAGAAATCTGCTTCCTCTCTCACTGCTCTCCGGCTGGATCACAGTAGGGAAGGAGCAATAGCAATGGCAGAAGAGATGAGGGGCCCAGTGCTTGTGTTAGGCTCCCCCAGCCCCTGCTCCCCTCCTGCCACAAGAGAGCCAGCTCCCTCAAACCTAGGTTTTTCTACAGCTGTCCAAATCTCTTACGGATACCCTGCCACAGACACTCTGCCCCCTAAGAAAGCTCTTCAGCCCCCAACTTAACCCTAACCTCCTTAAATAGTACCCTCCCAAGTGCCTATAGACACCCCATTCAGCCGAAGTTTCCCACCCTGCTATTCAGTTACCTTTCAACAGTTCGACTCTGTTCACCTACCCCTTTCATCTACTCAGCACCCCAGACATTCTAGCTAGCAATGTCTAGCACCTATCCATCCATACCTCCTGACCCTCATTTGTACCCTAGCAGCCTACCAGACTCCTTCCTATTCTAGCCTCGGCTGCCACGTGTTGTGCAGTTCCAGGCCTTACCCCAGTCACTGCTTGGGGCAAGGTGTGTTGACCAAAAATGGAAGCTTATGGGTATGTGGAAATGCATTACAAATATGCACATTACTTAATTACATAATTTGCATGAAATGTCACACATGGAGCTCTACAAAACCTGGCAGCTATATATGAATATGCATATTTTATCAAATACACATTTCCATTGATACCATAAGCCATAATGCCGCCTATAGATTTGATCATGTTACTATGCTACAGAATTAAGGACTCTTAAAAGTATGTAGTGCCACAATATGTCTGATAATTTGTGGATTAAATAGTAGATAGGATTTCATCATACGCTTTTGCAGAGTTTTTGTTGCTTTTTTCCCCCCGACTCCCACGATCTTGTGTGACTTACTGATAGGAGTAGAGATTGCAAAATTGACTAATTGCTGATTCAAAGGGATCTGTGTGGGCATACCGTTGCATCCACACAGAGTCCCATTGAGGTCAATCCCTTTTCTGGACCAGTGCCTATTTAAGCAATGACCCATAAATTTGGGCTAGGGGTTCTTACTATATCGTTTGAATAACTGCATAGTTTGAATTAGTGCATTATACATTTATCTCAATGACAGATATTGACCCTCTACAGCAGTGGCGCCCAAACTTTTTACCTCGTGCACTCCATTACTCCTGTCTGTACCCCTTCACCCACACCTTGGAGCCGGGACCAGGAGAGAGGCCATGCCTCTGGGAGAGGAGGACGTGCACATGGGTAAGAGGGGGTGGGAGCGGAGCTGAGGCCAGAGGCCAGCGCCCTGGGTGCGAGGTCGCCAGCCCTGACCAGAAGTGGAGCCCGGGGAGTGGGACTGGCAGCTGGGGCTGGGTGGCTGGGCTCTCCCTGCCCCTGTGGGGGCTGACCCAGGCTCCAGCCATGCCCCCCGAGATGTTCCTCTGCACCCTCCTAGCAGGACGTGCCCCACAGATTGGGAACCTCTGCTCTGAAGTTTAGCTGAAGCAAAATGTTACATTTTGAAACATCCTAAATTATAATAGTCCAAAGGGAAAATCAGAGTTCAGACTCTTCATTTAAACTCACATAACATATTTAATGCTGAATGGGTGCACCTAATTCATATCACAGGCCAATAAAGCCAAATACGCCACAACATTATGTGGATTTCTGGGCTTTAAAAGCATGCCCTCTTATGATGGGCCTCATGTCTTCAACTAACTAAGAATTGCTCCAGTAGTCTACTAATGCACAGGCTGACACTGTTTCATGAGTCTCCTTCATCTTAAATATAACTTGTTATGCAAGCCTTTAAAGCAGGGGTAGGCAACCTGTGACACACGTGCCAAAGGCGGCATGCGAACTGATTTTCAGTGGAACTCACACTGCCCGGTTCCTGGCCACTGGTCTGGGGGGCTCTGCATTTTAATTTAATTTTAAATGAAGTTTCTTAAACCTTTTAAAAATCTTATTTACTTTACATACAACAATTGTTGAGTTATATATTATAGACTTATAGAAAGAGACCTTCTAAAAATGTTCAAATATATTACTGGCACGCAAAACCTTAAATTAGAGTGAATAAATGAAGACTCGGCACACCACTTCTGAAAGGTTGCCGACTCCTGCTTTAAAGTCATTTTGGAAGGACGGTTTTATGCAATATGTTCTTTCATGCTGAGGAATAGCTCACAGTGGAAGGATAAATCAAATACTAAAGAAAAGGTTCTAAACTCTTGTGTGTGCTAGTTTATTAGTGGAGTCATTCTGTGATCTGACCTACAGGCAAAAAGTTTAAAGTAGGTGTAACAATACTGTAACTGCTAGTGCCAGGGACTTTTTTTTTTCATGTCATGCAGCAAGATGAGTGTGGGAAAAAATTGGAAATTTATTGAAAAATCATTGCGAACATCTGAGTGACTTTAACTTCAAGAAGAGGTGACAAATGAGTTTTAAACCATTTTGAGATTAATTTAGACTCTTGGGTGAGGGAAGATTATGGAAGTATTAAAAAAAGCATATCTGTCAAGGTAAAGATTTCAGCGCCCTGTATTTTTCCCATGGCATTGGTGAGTGCCAAGAATCAAGATGAATAATGGTTCCTTCTCAAGACAAGGGCATAATGGAGGCATGGGAAGAAGAGCCATGCTTTGTTCCTGCAAGACCTTGCAAAGTGTACAGCAGAGAGCGTAAGATTGTAACTCTCCAACATAAGTGTGATAAGAAGCTACTTACTGGCATAAATAACGTTGAGCTTTAGGCTAAGTTAAGCTCCTCTACACTGAGCTGAAGCAATTTTTCTGCTTCTTGCACATCTGCTCTTTTACTTTCAAGAGCACTGGCTAAAATAGAGGTGAGATATGGGTTGAGAATCGACACTTTTGAGGAAGTATAGGACCAGATTCTCTGAGGCAGGAGATTTGCTTCATGTAGCAGAGACTGGGGGCACCCAGGGAGGTGGTTATGGCTTCCTGATTCTAAACTGGACACAGCGTAGGATTAGAGCAGAGTGAGATCTACTGCAATCTGTGCCATCTGGTGCAGGGTTCCTGCTGAGGAGAGCTATCTTCCAACCCTGGATGCCTCCCCCTCATCACTGGGTACTATGAGCAAGAGTGGCATAAGAGCAAGATGCACCTGTTATGGGCTCTCCCATGTTGGGAGAATCTTCAGCAGGGGAGATCGGACCAGATTCCATCAGTGTGTCACAGAGGGGATGGAGCGGAGGAGAATGTTAGCAAATATATGAGGCATATAGGTATAGTTTTCCCTTTGTCTTGGCTACTGTTCCTAGCTAGGAATAACTTTGGTTGTCTCACAGCTGCCCCATATAAATAAAGGATCAGGTTACCATTGCACTTCTGCTTATCCCTTTTTACTGATGCTCTGCACCTAATATGTGCTGGGTTAAGTTTGTAGTGGTTAGCTATATGGATTGTGTTTCTCCCATCTGCAGGTGGGACGTTATTAATATTTAGCAGCAGGAAAGGCTTTGTGCTAATTTATTTGGAGATAGTTAAGGAAGGAGGAGAGATGATGGATCTCTCTATTTAAAATAAAATATATAAATGCAAACTGAAAAAGCAAAAGTCTGCTTCAGTTTATCTTGAAAAATATGGGATGGGATCAGAACATGATTCAGACGAATGTCAATTTAAATTAGAACTTTCAGGCTAATGCAAGTAATGTGATCAGATGGCATAAGGAAAAAAGGAGGGGAATAAAAGGTTCAAAACAGACGTCTGGCAGCAATTTTTCACACAAACAATCAAAAATGTGTGGAATGGCCTCCTCGGCATTATTGTGCTATGCAAGCTTAAATACTAAGTCAGTCAGGAAAATTACGTAGCGTCCTGAGGCATACAGGGCAAAATGAGCCTGGAAAGAGGGTCAGTGAATTTAGCTCCCTCCCTTAAAACTTGCTTATGCACATATGTTGGAAATATTGATTCAAAAAGCTAAATTCATTATTGGGTTGTGCATGATTTACATTGAGAATCACCATACTATACCAATAGGCCAAATACCCTTTTGTTTTAGTGAATGATCAGGAGGAACGTTTGAAGGTAACTTGTTAAAATCAGGGATTTGGAGCAATCACATTTTTTTAATTGCTCCGCTCCAGCTCCGGGTACAAACCTACTGCTCCACGCTTCAGCTCCGGGCTCCACTCCAAAGCCCTGGTTAAAATATTGCCTTTTTTATTTATCTTTTAATTTACAGGTTGTTGCTGAAATTGTTACCCTGGGGTTGACTGACTTCTTGCTCATGTACTTCCGTCCCAGCATGCAGTGGAATAGTGACATCTGTATCACAGCTGCTCAGCACTGGAGAATGGAATCTTCCTATGATGAAAAAGTACGTTATCTCCCCCCCACTCCTTTTTTTTTTTTTTAATAGACCAGATCTATCTGGAAGGTTAGTTTTATATCTTTCAGATCATGTCCTGAAAAATCCAAAATATTTTTGAGTTGTAGTAGCAAGAACCTGTTCTTAACTGGTAGGGCTGTAACTATACCTGTGAACTAGGGTGACCAGACAGCAAGTGTGAAAAATTGGGACAGGGGGTAATAGGTGCCTATATAAGACAAAGCCCCAAATATCGGGACTGCCCCTATAAAATTGGGACATCTGGTCACCCTACTGCTTTGCATAAGCCAGTCCTTATGTAGGGGGTAAAGGAAGTGACATAATGTGATTGTTGTTTGAAGTAGGATAGAGGACAAATAGCTAATTTACCATTGTGCATTTGAGTTGTCTTAAGACAAAAATTGCTCATATAGCTGTGCAATTCATCACATACGTATGCCTGCATCACTTGCCCATTAACCATCTTCCAGAGACTTATTCTAACATTAGAAATCCTCAGCTGCTTCAAACAGCTGCCATTTAAATAAAAAATAAATTGCCAGATAAATGTTTCCTTCTTCTTCCCACCATCATGTGGAATTTATACCCCAAATTGCCCGTACCCATGGCCCGGTGGCAAGATTCATCTCTGGCCCAGTGACAGTTCTTCATACTTAAAAATATCATGGCTTTAAAGTCCATTATCTTATGACCCTGCAGGGCTGGAGATGTGAACTTGGGGCATGGGTTTTTTAATGGGACCCAATTTCTGCTCAAGATAACAGATCTTAAAGTCCATGATATATTTATGTGGAGAAACTATTCAAGTCATCATTAGGTGTGTTCTACATTTGTCAGTCTGCATTTTTTCTTTCCCACTGAGCCTGGCAAAGTTGCACTCATGGCAGCTTAGGTACCTGTTCTTTATAGGCAACAGGCTCCAATAAATATATCCAATAATAAAAATTAAACCACTATGGGACTTGATGCAGGAATTATTGGATAAGGTTTTGTAGCCTTTATTATGAGGGGTTGTCAGGCAAGATGATCGTTATGGCTTATAATTAGGCTTGGCAGGATTTGCTTTAAATCAATAGATGTCAGTCATTGCCGATTTCAGCTGACACACTGAAATGGGTGGGAAAAAATATCCATTGGTGTGCATGCAGCCTCCCCCAGCAACTTGCACCTGCAGGGATCGGGTCTCACCATTCCTGCAGTTAGAGTGACCAGATGTCTCGATTTTATAGGGACAGTCCCGCTTTTGGGGTCTTTTTCTTAAATAGGCTCTTATTACCCCCCACCCTCTGTCCTGATTTTTCACACTTGCTGTCTGGTCCACCCTACCTGCAGTGGTGCAGGGAGGCCTCTGCAGCCCTGCTGGCATGGGAGTGGGAGAGCGGGGCTGTGACAGTAGAGCAGCAGCCGGCTCACTGCGCTGCTGCAGGGCCAGAGAGACTGGATCCCTGGAGGCACTCGGTGCAAGGCACGGCAGAGATCCCCAGCTGGGGTCACAAGGAGGATGACGAGCCTCCAGCTATGGGGGAGGCCACCCCACTGCTGAGTGTCTCCATCACCAGCCATGCAGGGAGCCCTCTGCAGCTCTGCTATCACAGCCCCATTCACTCACCAGTCTGGAGTGTGGGAGCCATACTGGGGCAGGAACTGTTTAGCAGTTGGGTGTCTTCCCTCATGGCTGGGGGCTGCTCCTTCTCCTCGCAGCCCTGCCCAGGGGTCTCTGCTTAATCCGGCCAGGATCACAACTTGCCCTGCCCCTTGCGCCTGGGTGTCTTGGGCCCCTTGGCGAAGCAGAGAGCCCCCTGCAGCCCCACTGTCAGCACCGCCCTAACTCCAACCCAACTGCCCCCTCCCTTAATTTCCACAACTGTAAAAATAAATATAGTTAAAATTATAAAAATAAACAAAGATGTTAATAGTCAAAATTAAAAAAAAAAAAAATTCTGCCAAGTTTATCTATAATCTTCTGGTTTATAATCTATGATCATTTGAAAAAAAACCTCTCAAACATTCCTAAAATTGTGTTTCTGTAAAATATTTCGCATGGGCAGAATATATGATGATACGTAGGTATCACTGGCTTGTGTTTGTGATTATAGGCATATTCTTCAGCTGTTTCACATTCACAACGGCTAAACCTTTATTGCACCTCACATATATAGTATATATGTGCAAGTGTGTGGCACATACCCACTGTTCAAATCTAGATTGTTGCATTAAAACAGTCTATTTTTCAGTAAAAATAGGCATTTGTACCAGAAAGAAAAATTTATCCTAACCTTCATAAAACACATGTACCAAATACTCCTGCGAATACTCTAAAACTTTTTAATGCTTTTTGTACTTCATCTTAATTTCTAAAATAAAATAAATTATCAACAAAAACATAGTAATATTGTAATGATGATTGCATGCGAGCAACTGACAATGAAATGAAGACAGACTGTTCATTTATTGTCATGAGAGCAGGAGGGAGTGGTGATCTTTTTGATTGCTATATTGTATAAAAATAATTGGCTTATTATCATAATCATATTCTTTTTCACGATATCAAGGTCAAGTGCAATAGTAGTAATAGTATGGGGACATATCAGTTTGCAGATGTTAGTAGGTATTAATTGAGGGAAATATGAGCTTCTATTACCTTTTACAGTGCTGATAAACATTACTGTTGAAAAGAAACAGGTGAATATCAAACCCAGAGGACCATTACCGTCACTCAAATTTCTTGCCATCTGTTTTTAAAAACTCTAAATTCAGCCGAAGACTAGGAAGAGGCAGAATGTACTAATCAGTATTGTTCTCATTTGCACCAAACACTGAGAGTTTTATTTTCTGAATTGCTTCTTCAAAAATATGTTGGTCTCAAAATAATTACAGTATGGGGTAAATTTTCAGGAAGTTCTCTTGGGTTTTAACTTGTGACTTCTATTGGGAAGTATGCAGCCCAAATCCCACATCATTTGCAAGTGTATTCCTGTGCCATGATGTAAAGAAACTGATCTTGACTTCTTATGTATATTTCATTTTTGAATCACTGAAATCTTAATTTTTTTGAGTACATTTTCCTTGGGTATCTCTAGTCTAGCCTCCTGTATAATGCAGGAACAGCACATTTTATCTTTTAAAGTATTTTCCAGTAAAATGATGAAGTTATAAAATGTGCTTGGATACTATGGTGCTGGGTGCTATAGAAAACCCAAAGATAAGGTTCACTGATGTTCAGTGGTCCAGAGGATCTCTGACCAGTCCATACTATCTACCCAAATCATAAATAGAGACATGGAGAAGAGTGTACACCAGTCATAGTTTACATAACTGCAGGCAAAGTGACAGTCTGTGAAAGATTAAACTACCCAGTGACCAAATCTTTTTTTTAAGATTCACAAAACAGAGCTGTGGCCGTGGTGCCTAAAAAAGAAACTGTTCCCCAGGTTCTCCAGTGACTTGCACTGAAACATTGCATTCTTTTGCAGCATCTCAGTTGTTGTGACTGATAGCAGCTGTATGTTGTCAGAAAATGCATTTTTAAATTTGCACTCTTTAAAAAATGCATTGTTAAGTCCTATTAACTAAGGAGCTATATGAGTGGCACTAAGTAGTATCATCTCATCACAGAAAAAGTGAGGCAATTTTTATTGCAATCATATTGTTTCAAAAAGTGCATCTGGTGAACATGTCCAGTGTTTCAGTTTTCATAGTCCATAATGCTTCACTCTGGTATGAATCTTTTCACTGTCGATCAGAGTAAAGCTTTGTGTAGCATTGTAAATAGGAGCTGTGATGCAACAGATTTGTTATGAATATACAATCAGATTATGATAACTTGTTTCTGAAGTGCTTTTCTCTGATCCTCTGGTTGGAAGCTGCCAAGTACATTGAAGGAAGTAAGTGGTTCCTGGAATTGTCTAACTAGTAAATGAATGCTTTTAAATGACTGAAATAGTTACGTGGGAGCTCTTAAATTGACTACTAAGCGCTGAAACACAGGCAACATGTTATTTTAAACTAGATTAATTATTTCAACTGGCAAGAAGAAAGCAGTTGTGCTCTAATCTGTAATGAGCTTCCCATGGCATAGCTATGATCAGTGGCACTGGAACTGCTTCAGATTCGGGAAGACAACATTGTATTGAATCTCATTGAGAAGATTTGCAACAAGGCCTAAACACTTTATTTTTTAGTGAAAATTTTGATTCTGCATAAGACTTACTGGTCTGACTGAGATCAGACTATGGCATAACTATTTAAAGAACTGGAGGGAGAAAAAAGGGTGAGTGGTGCTACAATAAAACAGTATATTTTTAAAATGGAAAGCTATAAGGTTATTGGCCGTGCAATTTATTACGTATAAATGTATGTGACGGTGTTCCCCATAAAACTTTATGGGGAGATGCTTATAGATGTATATATGTAGCATAAAACATATTTTAGTTACATATAAAACTTTATGGGGAGATGCTTATAGATGTATATATGTAACTAAAATATGTTTTATGCTACATATATACATCTATAAGCATCTCCCCATAAAGTTTTATGGGGAACACCGTCACAATGTACATACATTGAAGTGTGAAAGCGGTTAGCCTCTCATCTTAGCTGTTATAATATGTCTGTTGCTTTGAAGTGAAAGGAAGAGCTTTAGTCAGAACATAAAGAAAAAACCTGTAGGGGCAAATTTATCCTTAAGAACAGCAGATCTTTTTGTTTGTTTGTTTGTATTGTTGGGGATGTATTGTTGGATCTCACTCACGGAAAAGGTTTAGATATAGATTCAACAAACAGATCATTTTAGAAAAGTCAGATAGAGGAGGAAAGGATTCAATTAAATGGTAAAAATTCCATTATCCATAACTTGTTTAAACAACCTGATTATTTCAAACAGCAGTAATTTACAGATGCTGCTCTAATGAGAACTACAAAAATATATTTTCTGTTGTGCATATAGCTGTGAGCCATGCAATCATTTTAATAACCACTGTGAATTTTCCATCTGTATCTGAGATAAAGATTTAAAATGCTTCAAAACTGAGATTGCTAAAAGGATCCTTTTTTTTTTTTTTTTTGCTGCTAACTCATAGACTTTAATGCCAGACGGGACCAGCGTGATCGTCTTGTCTGACCTCTTGCACATCGCAAGCAATAGAACCTCACCCACCCACCCACTCAAGTAGTAGGCCCATAACCTTTGGCTGAGTTCCTCAAATCTTGATTTAATGACTTCAAGTTACAGAGAATGTTCTGTTTTCTCTAGTTCAAACCAGCAAGTGACCCGTGTCCCTGCAGCAGAGGAAGGTAAATCCCCAGTACCA
Source organism: Chelydra serpentina (assembly GCA_037349315.1). Lineage (NCBI taxonomy): Eukaryota > Metazoa > Chordata > Testudines > Chelydridae > Chelydra > Chelydra serpentina. The sequence continues at coordinate 29,953,692 of JBAIAC010000048.1, forward strand.
GTCTGACCTGGGGGAAAATTCCATCCTGATCCCAAATATGATGATCAGTTTGACCCTGAGCATATGGGTGAGACCACCAGCCAGACACTGGGGAAAAAATTCTTTATGGTAGTTCAGAGCCGCCCCCATTTAATATTCCATCTCCGATAGTTGGAAATATTTGCTAATAGCAGATGCGGAAAGGCTATATGCCATTATAGGCAATCTCATCATACCATCTACATCATAAATTTATCAAGCTCAGTCTTGAAGCCATTTAGGCTCCCCGTCCCTGCCCCACTCCAATTACTCCCCTTGGAAGACTGTTCCAGAACTTCGCTCCTCTGATGGTTAAAAACCTGAGTTAGCACCTGATGTTTAAAAAATGTTGATAGTGTTCTATTGCCACCATACCATTGTGAGAATATTTGATACTTTGGCGTAGCTGCCAAGATTCATGCAGCTCCATGTATGACATTTCTGATTATGAGAAACAGTCCTTGACTTTCCCCTCAGGGTCACCCACAGCAATCGGATCAGGTGTGAGGAAGGCGCATCCATATTTCTTGCACGCTTCAGAATCAGGAGTTTGGAGCTTGGGAGTGGACCAGTGTATTGGAGGAGATTTGATTGCAGAGTTGGAGGAAGGGTGATGGGGGTTTTACTAGAGGGAGGGAGCAGAAAATGATTGTTACAGGGGGAGAGAGCCTGGGTGGGATATCAGTAAGGCAGGAAATCCTGATGCAGCCTAAAAGGAAGGCTGTGGATGGGCTGTTAAGAGCTGTTGGGCTGTAGTGGGAGATGTAGATGGGTGATGGATGGGAGTGTGGGGTGCTTGGGGAACACACCATTTTAACAGCATCTAATTTTGTGACCCACACCCTTAATCTCTTCACCTTCCTGCCAAAAATGCTACCTCCTTCTTTTCAGTGCCAGTGCTCTATTCTAGAAGGGAGAGAAGACAGTGGGAGAGATGTCAGGCTTCTCTGTTTTCTGAAAACTAGGGCATTCCCCTGTAACCAGGGGGAGAAACTATAGCTGATCACCTGCAGCCCTTGCAAGATCTGTTAGATGCATGACAAGGCTACCGAATGTGTGTCATGCAAGATGTATGATCCTTGCTAGTCTGAATAAGAATGTGCAACAAGTATTGGTATTCTCAGCTACTGTGAGATCTTGCTGTCCTCCCTGAAGGCCTTCCTGAACCTCAAGCGGAGTGGTAGTCTGAATGCCCTCTAAAAAATTTCATATTTGCCTGATGGTATTGATTACAATTTAAATCCTTGTCAATTTTTAAATTAACCATTAGGTTCTGTCTTTGGGGGATGGAGGGTTCCATTTTTGAGGAGAGATAGAGAAGGTTAGTCAACTAAGGCTTGGTCTACACTAGAAAATTTGGTCGGTTTAACTATGTTGAGGTCTGGGGTCTGAAAAGTCTATCCCTAAGTGGTATTGTTAAAATGACCTAAATCTCCATGTAGATAGCGATAGATGAATGGAATAATTCTTCCATCAACCTAGCTATCGTCTCTCAGGCAGGTGGATTACCTACGCTGGCAGGAGAACCCCTCCTGTTGGCATAGGAGGTTATGTCTACACTGAAGCGTGACTGCAGTGGCTCAGCTGTGCCGCTGAAGCATTTTAAGTGTAGACATACCATAAGGCTATGGCTACACAATACATTTCTTTCAGTGGCATGAAGAACATGTACTCGTGTAGTCCTGCCTAGCATGGGTTTATGTAGCAGTGTAGACAATGGGGCATGGTTTAGGTGAGTACAGTACACACATGCCTGAAGGGTGTGGGTATGTACCCAAGTATATACCCTACATGGCTCTATATTCACCCAAGCTGTGCCTTCACATCTACACTGATATATTTATGCATGCGGTGTCCCATTGCCTGCCAGCTGCTGAAGCCTGTCCCCGCCTCAGGAAAAGACCCTGGAAACAGGGAAAGAAATTGACACTGGAGAAGGGCTCTGGAGGGGGAGATGCAGTGGAGATATGCTCAGCCTTTTCTCACTGCCTCCTCCCTGCCCAGAGCCTTTCACTGACATGGGTAGCTACATGCTGCAGTGTCAAAGCAGCTTGCTTTCCACTGTAGCATATAGCTACGCATAACATATCCACCACTGAAAGTGGTGTGTAATGTAGACATAGCCTTAAAAAGAAAAACTATGGCATCTCTTTCTAAACCTCTCGCCTGCTTCACTGTTAGTGAGTCAGGAGCAGCTAGACTAGTGGGCAGAGTGCAGGTAAGACTATAAAAGTTGCATGATGATTAATTTTATCCTATTGATACCCTTCTGTGTATGGTGTGCATGTGTGTATATATAGTTATGTATGAGTGCATATATATATATATATATGTACACCCATTAGTATGTTGCTGTATTCAATTTCATTTACAATTACAAATACAGATTAAGTCATTAAAACCCATAGAATTATTCTGGTTTTACACAGATGTAAATGAATGTAGATTATTAAACTATTCAGGTAACAAGTGCAGTAGTAATAAAAATGTGTTGTATTAATGTTGTTGTTAAAAAGGAATGTATCCTGGCTTAAAATTTTCATTGTAATCTTGGCTAAATTACCAAGGTGACATGGAAGACCAAAGATGATGTTAGTACTATATTTGTTTAGTAAAATATACACCTATGTGCATTTATCAACTGTGTGGGCTCAATGTGTTTCTCAGACGCATACGGTATAGATAGAATAACATACATAGTTTTTTTTCCTGTATACACATACGTGCTATTTTTGGGAGAAGAGGGGGTGATGCTAAGGTAGATGGGAATATCTGTGATACATTTTTAGGCCATTACATAGTCTTTTGGTATAGGTACTAAATTTTAGATACCAACTCATTTTTGAGAGCAGTAGGCAATACTGGCATCAATTTGGTGACTAAATCCAGAAATCTAATAGGCAGCATGGGTCAGTGGATTAGAAATTAGGCTGGGAGTCAAGAGACCTGGGCTGTATCTTTGGCTCTGTCAACCTTGAGCAAGTCACTTCACTTCTCTTCCCTTTTCCACCCTTTGTCTGCTCTTTGGGGAGGGACTGTCTCTTACTATGCTTTGTGTAGTGTGTGGCACACTGGGACCCCAGTCTTGGTTGGGGCTATTGGATGCTATTTTAATGCAAGTAGTAGTAATCCCTTTTCTACGGGACTTGATACATTTTCTCTTTCTATTAACTCCAAAATAAAAAGCAAATAATGTGCAGTGTACCAAAAAGGCCGTTGGCAGAATTAGAGCTGGTCAGGAATTTCCTGTGGGAGTAATTGTCTGACAAGAAAATGTGGTTTCCACATTTTATATAGCAAAACTTCAATTTCGATGGACACTTTCAATTTTTTCATCAGGAAGATATAAATAAAGTATGTTGTTTTGGGTTCGTTTGACCCAAATCAGAAGATTGCCCCAAAACATTTAGTTTAGAATCAGTTTAAAAAAAAACAGTGCATTACAGTATTAGCACATTCCCTTATGGAGGTTGTAGTTTGGGCCGCCCATGGTTTCCTATGGGTCAGGCTCCCTGGAGGATGTCTCCCACAATGCAATGCAGCACACCTAACCGAATTGGTGCTTCACGTGACTCTGGGTGCAACGACAGATGTAGCCCTGCTCAGGAATCTGATGCTGCCATTCTCCCCTATGGGCCAGGATCCCTGGTTGGACTACATCTCCCATGTAGTACAGCCCATAGGAGACGGAGGGGGCCTGAACTACAACTCCCATAAGGCAAGAGAAATACAGTTTAATGTTGATCTTACTCAGAATCATTTCAAGACAATTCAACAAAATGTTTGTTTTGACATTCCCAAATTGAATTTTTTAGGCATTTTCATTCTGCAAAAAATTGCAATTTTTGGATGAAAAAACATATTGAAATGTCAGAATTTCCTGTGAGATGGAAATTCTGAAGTTTTCTTAGCTATAGACAAAAGACTTAGAATGGATATAGAACCCTCACTACATACTCTGAGAGTAGATATATTGTCTTGAGTAACTTTTGTGTATTTCTTTACAGGGTCGGCTCTAGGATTTTTGCCGCCTCAAGCAAAAAAACTTTTTGGCCGCCCCCCCCGTTTTTTTCTTGCCCCGCCTCAACTCTGCCCCTTCCCCAAATCCCCAGCCCTGCCTCCTCCCCCGCAGGTGCTGCATTTCCCCCACCCCATTGCTTCCTGTGCCCCCCCCCGCCCTAGGTCACCTCTGCTCTGCTGCCACTGCCGCTCGGGTTCTCCCCCTCCCTCCCAGGGTTTCAAGCCTGGGAGAGAGGGGGGGAAGCCGAGCGGCAGCGCGCGAAAACAGAGGTGAGCTGGGGCGGCCAGGGCACATTTCTAGGGGCGGCATGGCCCGCGCCAGAATGCCGCCCCTAGAAATGTGCCGCCTCAAGCACCAGCTTGTTTTGCTGGTGCCTAGAGCCGGCCCTGTTTCTTTATCATAATGTACTTAATTTAGGGTTTCTCGGTTTCAAACATCTCCCACTCTTTGCTAGTGTTATGTTAGGAAATGTGTTCTTTGCTTTCTCTTCTATAAACAATTTAGGAACTTGCTTGCAAATGTTCATACTGATGACTAATTTCCTTTTTTTTATATGGGGTGGGGAGGGGGTGAAGAAATGTTCCAATGATCTGAAGCAAGTGATGGTAATGTAGCAATTTATCTTGCTACTTGTTTCTTGTGGTTAGCTATCTTGAACTTTATTTTCGCTCTGTTTCCTTATGCAGAAAAGTTTGTTTGCTTAAGAGGTATTTGGAGGTTGCTTAGTTGGGGACTGACTGCACCCTGTGGTGAATGTAAGTTACATAGTGACACTGCTAGCTTCTTCCAAAACTGAAAATGCACTTGGAAGGCTTTGGGAAGACTAATAGCTTCAGGCTAAAGGTCATATAGCTACATGGTTAGGCAGAGACAGGTCACCTGTACCCTGACCCAGACAGTGGCACTTGGATTCCTAATGTACCCTGTCCTGAGAGGACGATAGGCCCTATATGCTTTGTCTGCCACAATATTAGCACTCTAGTAGTCAGCCATGATCCTTAAGGGTCTTGTAGACTACATGGGGGAAAGACCATTTGAATACATTTGGCAAGGACTGTCTACCTGTTGTTCCATTTTAATGGAAAGCGCTGAATAAAATTGTGATCTTTTGTTTACCAAACAAGAATATCTACTCCCTCATTATTAGCAGCATGCCATTTGGCAAAGACCATCCTCATGCTGCACACTGCAGAACTGTCCTTTCTGCGGTGAAAGTACTAGAGAGTGCCCAGCTTGCCTGACCAATTGTGATAAAATAGTGGTAGCAAAGTTACATAATTTGCATCTAAAACTCAGACATCACATTCAGTAATGTATGTAATGACTTGCAATTTTTTTAATGAACTGAACATTCATCTTCCATTTCAGAGAAATATCTATAGAGTGAGTTTACAATGAAGGCACAGGAACACAGTAAAACAAATGTAATTGATTTCCTGATTTCAAGATATGTGCAGTGAGAATAGTTTCCAAATCACTTGCAGTTTTCTGATACAAACCATCTCCCTTAGAAATATCATAAAACCAGAAATTCTTGAGGGCAAGTTGGTGCTTTGGTGACTGATGATGTGCCTATCTGGCAGCTCAGTCAATGTGAATAATAGGTGGTTTTTATTAGACTTATTACAAGAAATGCAGAAATTATATCCAATGATAAAAATATTTCCATTAAGAAAGAAAGGAATCTGGTTAAATGGGAAAAGTTGTTTTATTAATTGTTTTTTGTTGGCTTTTCATTCTTTTGCCTTGCGGCTCTGGTGTATCTGCTGTTAGTGAATATGCAAAATCCCAACTTGCTTAATAGTCATTGAAGTGGAGACAAACTAAGAAAGTTATGTAACACATTCTTCTGAAGTGTAAAACAAATTGTAGCCATATAAAAAAAAAATAAAATTGTTTTCCATGGATGCAAATCCCATCGGATGCCACCTTTAAAGTAGTTCTTCTCTGAAAATAATTGTAAAAATTCTCCCTTTTTCCTTGTGTATATTCAGAGTCACATTTGCTTGTTTTCATAGGAAGAGGAGGGGGATTTTGCTACTGCAAGCACTGCAACCCCTCCCCCCTCAAGTTTAGTGACAATGAACTCGATTATTTTTTTGACTGGTGTGTTATCAACTGTTGCTTGTTAGCTAAGTCCACTTGTCAGAGTCAGAGTACATTAAATCTAGGGAGGGGCTGTGGGAAAGATCCTGAAAGAAGGCTAAGGTAGGCAGAAGTCCAGGATGGGAGCGAGGCAACTGAGAGAGCAGACATTAACTGAGTTTGGGGCTTCTTTGAGTTTAGTTTATTAGACTTTTTCCTTACCTCGGGAGGGGAGGGACTTTAATGCCACCTGTCTGGAGGGCTGAGTCATATGAAGAGGCAGATTACTGCAGGGCTGGAATGTCTGTTGGGAGGGGTGCTAAGTGAGGAAAGTCTGCTCTGCCATGTCCAGCCATAAAGGGATGTACGAGCTTAATAAATAATCAAAATTGATAATTTTACAGGTTCAAATTTATTGATAATTAAGGAGTCCTCAAATAACCAAGCTTGACTGAGTTTATGAAGCAACTGCTAGCACTTAACTGAAAAGGCATACCTTACCAATGTCTGTTGGAACTAATCCTGCAACATGATGACAAGTCTGATCCCCGCTTGTCTGGATCCTTCCTGCACTTGGTATGATCAGTTGGGATGCCCTGCCTTGCCATGATTAATTCCTCCTATGCTACCATGTAGACACGTCTCAAATTCTCCACCTGCTTTTGCCAACTTAACTACTTTGAATTTTCCTCACCACACTGGGTCTGATGTTCTTTAAGTTTTCCTTTCATTTTTTGCAAGTTATGAACCAAGGACACATTTAAACTGTTCACATTTTGAAATTGCAAATTTTAATTTCCACATTCTCATCCCTTTCATTGACTTTTTTCCATCTCCTTAACCTGTAATTCAAAGTTTTACATGTCATGACAGACACCGAACTGCCTTCCCTTCAGCTCATTGTCTCTGACTTTCTTTTTAACCTCTAATGCGGACAGTGAACACACATAATCCCAGGGGTTGGGTTTGTGGGTTGTGTCCAGTGCAAGCAAAGCTCACCCATAGTCAATGGTATATTCCTTTAGTATTTATTTATTTATTTATCATCATCAGCCAGCATGTTACTGTTTCTGGCATTTTGCCAAGTTAGAGTCTTGTTTTATGTTTTTTGATTTATTCAAAAGTTTCCCGCCACAGGCTGCAGGGTCCACCAGGTGTGTTGCAAACCAGGACTTCTGACCATCAGAGTCAAGTTCTGCCACTATCCTATTCCTGACAAGTAGATTGCAACCCTGTCTTATCACATTCAATCAATAACTGATTATTGGGATTCCAGCTGTGCCTTCAATTTGTAATCAGTAAAAATTTATAATCAATTTTACAGGTTCAAATTTACTAATAACCAAAGAGACCTTAGATAACCAAGCTTGATTGAGTTTTATTAAGCAATTGTTAGTAAGTGCATAACAGAAAAGGCATACATTGCCAAAATCTGTTAGAACTGATTCTGCAGCCTCTTTGGTTCTAATAATTGTTTATACCTTGCTAAATTTATAATCAGGTTGTTTACAATCCCATTCGTCGTTCTTTCCATATCATGGATAAAAATATGTTTCGAGCACATGATTTGGACATCTGCCGCTTACTCATGCCCTTGCCATTAGCATATTATATTTATATATGCTTTTGTTTATTGCAGTTAGAACATTGCTCACTAAATCAGAAGGACAGAGTACTATGTCAAAGGTTTTTATATTTTTCTTAACTACTGCAAGCTGGTATTTTTCCAGTTCTTCTTGTAAATAGTGGTCCCTTTTAGATTATTAATGGACAAAACATCAAATTGTCAAGCTCAAGTTTGGTTTATTAATCAAAGACTAGACATCTAAGATCAAACTGCACAAACAGAATGGTGATATATACCAACAGATCTGGGTACAAGGCCTGTCTACTTGTACTAGGTCCAGTTTGCTTAACAAAGTCTCTCTTATACATTACATGTTTTTTAATACGGTACAGTTTGTGGCTAACTGCATAACATATTATCCAATCACTAGTAAAGGGCAACTTGTTGACTACGTGGTTTAAAACCTTCCACTATGCCTTATATTTCCATCCAAACAACGTTGGCTAATACAACTGAACGCAAGTTGAAAACATGTTTTTGCCAACTACTTCATTTTGCGCTTTTGCATTTGGAATATTTTATATGCCGGCAAAACTTATTCCTTTCTTGTGGTTTTAGCATAGCACAACTTAAAAATAGGTTGAGGTATATTATATTCTTATACTTTAAAACAATCTAGCTAGTACATTTCCTCTGTGTGCATCTCTCTCTCTCTCTCTCTCTCTCTCTCTCTCTCTCTCTCTCTCTCTCTCTCTAACTTTACTTACAAGGCTTTGTGGGAGTTCTTAAACGTAGCCATAATAAATGCTTAGGTTGTAGGCCTTATGTGTCAGCACTACAAACCGTTATGGATACTCTCACAAACAAGCTAATAGAGCCTGTAACAGTCTGAACTATAGGTCAACAGAAGAGAGTTGACTCTTTCACAGCAGGTAAATAACATGATCAATATATAATGCTTTCTGTCTGAAAACTGAAAAAGTGCACCCTAAGCCACTTACCTAAGCTAGACACCTTAAACTTTAAAAGGGTATTCTTCCTTCTGGACATACAAGTGCAGTGCGTGAGGAGAACGGGGAAAGCTGCTGGTGCTACTATAGAGGGGATTGCTTGGGTCTCTGCCATGGCTACCGCTGTTTCCACATGTTTGCTACAGGCCTGAGAAATTACAGGTGGTGCAGAACTGTCCTCCCACAGGTGGAACTTTAGGTAGGTGGTATTGAGCCACAGGCACCACAGTCCAATTTCTTGACTTGCTCGGAGAGTGTGCATGCCTGCCGCACCAGTTCCCAAGTGTTAGGACTGCTATTGTTTCTGTCCTTTGTGAGGTTTACAGAACCGGGAGGGGCTCCCAAGCTAAGGCAAGATGCAATCTGGCTCTGTTTTTACCTATCTGAATGTTTTCCTTTTGATATTCATGCAAACTGTTCTCCTAACATTGACTTCCTCGTGTATTACAAGTTGGCAGTGTTTAGTTTCTTTTCTTTTGTGTTTCTCTACTTTGGGAAGAAGAAACAAATATTTGGAGGGAAGCATCAGAGCTCCTTCTTGTTCTGGCGTGTGTGTTACGTTGATGCATCAATTGAATATTAAATTTTTCCTGTGGAATTTATAGATTTACATTTTTTCCACTTTGTTATTTAGAATCCTGTGAAGTTACATGAACCCTGCCTCAATTTCAATATTTGACTGCGTGTGTGTATCCACTCAGTCATAAATATTCACTTAGTCAAATGTTATGAAGAATATGCATCTGTTTGGCTAAATACAGTGTAAAGAAGAAGACTGTATTGCTCTGAATCCTTAAAATTCCTCTTGGCCTGCAGAAAGGGAGTTGCATTTTTTTGTTTTTGATTTTGTTGTTATGCACTGTTACATCAATTTGACACTCGTTGACTCCATTGAAGTGGAAAGTTGAGGAGTAACTCAATGGAGAATCATATCCCAGGACAATATACTCAGACAAGTTTTGTGACAACCTAAACACATTTTTTTTTAATTCTTGATGGTTTTCCCCCTAGTAAGACTAGGTAAAATTTCTCAAACTTAAAATAATTGATTTGCTGTCAGAGGGAAGTAGCTACCATATTCATGCTAGGCACACCTTATGGCTGCTCTCTGATGCTATAAATATTTACTGCTGAGCGTAGTCCCACTGCAAGGGCCTTAGTTTATTTTGTGTGGTATTGTTGTGTTTATTTTGTGTGGTATACAGCAGAAATGTTTCATCCTAGAAAGAGAGACATCTTTGTGTATGCCATGATTCCTGTTTGTAATAATGAAGTGTTCCGAGATCCTTTTAACCCAAAGGAGCAATAAAATTGTAAAATTCAGCTTTGAACCATTTTTTATTTAAAAAAAAGGTTTTCTGCTTACTTAACTAATTCCTTAGATAAGATTTTGTTCTAGTAATATCAGTGTTCTGTTTCTTATGGAATATTTTCTTTTTGTTCTGTATCTACACACTGTCTAGAACAGTGATGCTCAGACCTCAGTGGTTCAGGAGCCAAATAGCTATCAACATTACCCAAAAGAGCCACAGTAGTGTAAATTCATTGTTTCTATCTATCCATATTAGTCTCGGAGCAAAATGACTGATCAAGTATTCTACAATTTGTTAATGACACTGTAAAAGCATTCTGATTGGTTAATAAATAAGACAGTGTTTAAATATCATGTGCTGCAAAGAGATGCAGGAGACTCATTAAAGGGGCACTTGTGGCTCCCAAGCTTCAGTCTGAGTATCACTGGCCTAGAATAAATGTAGCTTTTAAAGCTTCTCCTACATAGTTGTAAGCTTCCCTGAAGCTAGTGCCAGTCTTGATAAGCAGCTTTTTTTTACTATATTTTTCCATAGCTGAGAGAGCTGTTTTGGATATCCTGTCACATGGGTGAAAGAGGGTGTTTTTTTTTGTTTTTGTTTTTTTTTTAAGAAAGGGGGCGGGGGAGGAGACAGGACAGGATGTACTATATGTACAGAAAAAAAACTAGTCGGGTACAAATGTCAAATAATGGAATAGATGACTCCAACAGGCTTATTACCATAAATGTTCTCTGGACCAAGTTTACAATTGTTGCTGCCCTTGTAAAAAAGGGCAGTCAAAATTTCCTCAGTACTCCTCAATACCTCATTAAAATGCAAAAGAAAACATGCATGTTATATTAACTCCAACACTCCTGTTGTAGCTATGCTTACTATCAGTAACTTCTCAAGCATATCTAACCTTTATGTATAACTTTCCTTGTATTATTCTGGTTACTTTCTACTCTACTCACTTGAATTCTATAGCATCCTTGCAAATATTATCAGTCTAGCACACAGTAATAATCCCCACAAACTCCAAGCTTTTCTCTCTTGCCCACTCTCTCACACATGCATCATCTCAGATGTAGTCCACTTTTGAGCTAATAATTAAATGCACTTGGTCACAATCTCTCAGCCATCTTTCTGAGCCCCTGAACTGGGTCCACGTGTCCCTTGATAAAATTCATTACAGCCCTTAGGCTCTCGCAGGGTTGGTGTACTGGCTTTGGATCAGGTGGAGCACTACGCACTGTACCATGCCTAGTCCTAAATATAGTTGGAATGCAGGTGGCTACACTAGCTCTGTAGGTATGTTTATGCTGGTGATGTAATGTTCAGCTTGGGTAGACTTGCCCATGCTAGCTGTGAAAAGAGCAGAACTGCAGCTGCACAGCTAACAAGATAGGCTAGCTGCCCTGAGTACAATTCCGTCTGAAATCCTAGATAAGTAGTTTGGGTGGCTAGCCGGAGCCCCCACCCATGCAGTCATGACTACACTGCTATTTTTAGCACGCTAGCTCGATCAGAGCTAGTACAGGTATCTCTACTTAAGCTGGAAGTGTAGATACAGTAGATATACCCTATGCCATCCCAAAATTCACCCCTCTCATGTCTCAGTGGCCCATATGCGTGTGTGGGAGAGATGAGGCTAGTATGTGGGCAGGCAGACTGAAGATGTGTCTCTGAATTCAAACACAGGCACTTAAGGGCTTCCACAACACTACTGCTTCAATTCCTGCATGTACCAAAATAGCAGCATGCTGGAGAGCCCTTTAAGTGCCAGTCCATCAGTGGAGACATAATCCTTCAGTGGAGCTCTGCAGCCTTGCCTTTCTGGTGCTGTCAGTGGTGGAGGAGAGACAGTTATGATTGAGAAGAAAAGCTGATGACTGGAGTGTAGATGAGTTGTTGAGTTACTTAACTGCTTATTTCCTTGCTTTGTACTGTTTGTTGATGGGTAATATAGTGTAGCAACTTTGAGTTAAATTTTGTTGCTTTAATTAATGTTAACATTTGTTTGGGGAGGAATATAAAACCTACATTTAAAGAACATTATTATGGTGGCTAAGTCAAACACTTGAAAGTTAGGAAATGCCAGTATAAAGTTGCCCTTTGCAAGCCTTTTGCTCCTCTAATCAACTGTGGTACTTACCACACTGTATTATCTGAATTGCTCACAGTCTTTGATGTTTTTATTTTCACAATGCCCCTGTAAGGGGATGGATCCATACTCAGTGTAGATGGAGTCTTCAAAACGAATTTAGTTACCAAACCCTAACGAGTGCCTACTTGAGTATATGCAAACTGAGATTTTCAAAGACTTGTGTGCCTAAATTAGTTTAGATTTTCATGAGGCCATAAAAAGGCATATTCCTGACACTAAGGCAACTTCCCCACCACCACCTCTTTGTCCCCTGCCAAATTTTCAGTCCCAGCTTCAAAGCATGTAGGTTCTATATCTAACATAAGAATGCCCATACTGGGTCAGACCAAAGGTCCATCCAGCCCAGTATCCTGTCTGCTGACAGTGGCCAATCCCTGGTGCCCCAGAGGGAGTGAACCTAACAGGTAATGATTAAGTCAGGATGTCTCTCCTGACATCCATCTCCACCCTCTGACAAACAGAGGCTAGGGACATCCTGGCTAATAGCCATTAATGGACTTAACCTCCATGAATGTATCTAGTTCTCTTTTAAACCCTGTTATAGTCCTAGCCTTAACAACCTCCTCAGGCAAGGAGTTCCACAGGTTGACTGTGTGCTGTGTGAAGAACTTCCTTTTATTTGTTTTAAACCTGCTGCCCATTAATTTCATTTGGTGGCCCCTAGTTCTTAGATAATGGGCACAAGTAAATAACTTTTCCTTATTCACTTTCTCCACACCACTCATGATTTTATATACCTCTATCATATCCCCCCTTAGCCCTGGGCTACACTAGAGGGGGGGTGTTGATTTATGATACGCAACTTCAGCTACGTGAATAACGTAGCTGAAGTCGGCGTATCGTAGATCGACTTACCTGGCCGTGAGGACGGCAGTGAGTTGATCGCTGCTGCTCCCCCGTCGACTCCGCTTCTGCCTTTCACCGAGGTGGATTTCCGGAGTCGACGAGGAGCACGTTCGGGGATCGATTAATCGCGTCTAAACGAGACGCAATAAATTGATCCCCAATAGATCGATTGCTACCCGCCGATGCGGCGGGTAGTGAAGACAAGCCCTTAGTCTCCTCTTTTCCAAGCTGAAAAGTCCTAGCCTCTTTAATCTCTCCTCATATGGGACCCGTTCCAAACCCCGAATCATTATAGTTGCCCTTCTCTGAACCTTTTCTAATGCCAGTATATCTTTTTTGAGATGAGGAGACCACATGTGTATGCAGTATTCAAGATGTGGGCATACCATGGATTTATATAAGGGAAATAAGATCTTCTCCGTCTTATTCTCTGTCTTATTCTCTACCCCTTTTTTAATGATTCCTAACATCCTGTTTGCTTTTTGACTGCTGCTGTACACTGCATGGATGTCTTCAGAGAACTATTCACGATGACTCCAAGATCTCTTTCCTGATTAGCTGTAGCTAAATTAGCCCTCATCATATTGTATATATAGATGGGGTTATTTTTACCAATGTACATTACTTTACATTTATCCACATTAAATATAATTTGACATTTTGTTACCCAGTCACTTAGTTTTGTGAGATCGTTTTGAAGTTCTTCACAGTCTGCTTTGGTCTTAACTATCTTTTCAATGAAACAATTGTCAGAATGTTTTAACATGGGGAAAACAACACATTTCCCCTTAATTTTCTTCTCAGAAATTGCTGAACTGTTATCAGGAATACAGAACTGAGTCAGAAACTCATCATGAAAAGTTATAACCTGAGTGGCTAAAGTCTTGCAAAGTTATAAGCAACAGAAAATGTGATCTTTACAATCAAAAGTACAATAATCATCCTTAAATATAAGTATTGCTGTTTGCACCATCTATAACATTTTTATGTGTATATCAAAATAAATTTTTAAAAATCTTCTCATGGTCAAGCATTTTATGACTCTGTACTTCAGGTAATACACAACTAATACATTGTCAAATGCTAAGTTTTATTATATTTTTTAACATCTTCAGTCAATTCTTGTATCTTCCTAAGAAATTATTATTTTTTTACAGTTATGTCTAATTTATGTGTCAAAATGAGACCCTTGATTAATTTGTAGGTCACTTGTATTTCCATTCTTTCCTACATATTTTGACACACGTCTGGAAAGGTTGTCGTTGTAAGTCTCAGGTGGATCCTGCATAGCCATGCAATCTTTGTCAGTCTTTAGACAATTCTGGGTTTTGATCACTTGTTTTCATGTGATACTGATTTCCTTTAGTACTTTTCTTCTTCTTCCCCTGGGAAATTATATGTTGTTTCTGGATTCTGTTTCCCATTTTCTTTTATGAACTCTAAAGCTAAGAATTCATTTATCTTTTAACATTCTCTTGCTCTTCTGTTAGTAAATTACCTTTAGTATGTCATAGACCTAAGCATTTCCTTCACTGACCTTTTGTGCTTGAAACATTTCTTCTTTAGTTAACCTCTTGGGCACACTTCCTCTCATTTTTCCTTTACAATATAGTAGCTGCTTAAAATATTAAGTCTCCATGTCTTCAAACCTGGATTCTTTTTCGGTTTGTTTTGGTTTCTTTATAGTCGTAATACATTTTTAACATTTCTGAAACTACTTTGTCTTGGAAATGATTTCACTGTTTTTGCTCAAACTTTTGAAAAAATCTCAACCTGAAAATGAGATTGAGTGGAAAACTAAAACCTAAGAGGTTTATGGTGGGAAGCATTAGGGAACCTTGACCTAGGCATCACCACTGCTTTGTGTATTAGGCATACAAATATATACACTTAGCAGCTTTTCGTGGTATGTTTTCTCCTTGAAGGAAAAGTCATGCTTCAATCAGAATGCTGTAAAGTGCTGTTTATCTTTCAATTTTCAGATTGCTGATCAGAGTAGAATGTGAATACATTTTCTTTTGTTTCATAACACTCTGTATAAGAGAGAACACCACAATAGAATGGACATTTGCATGAAGGATTTCCTCCTTCCAGAGGCTGAGCAGACTTATTCAGTCCACCCAACCACTGCCAATCCAAAAGACAAGGGTTGAGGCTTGGGAACTGACCCCAGGTCATATTAAATGGCAAATAACTTCATTAACACAGGTTAACATTGTCTGGTGGCATCTCGTGCCCTTCCGGAATCTCAAATTCAGCAAAGCTTAAACTTGTGAAAACCAGGAAATAGAGTTAAGGTGCATGCCCATGCACCCTTTACTTTGCCTCCACAGAGCTGGCAATAGCCAATGAGAATTATCTGCATGCACTCCACCTGTCTTCACTGTTGGTGTAGCTGTATTGAATGGTGGAGGGATTAGATGGAGTAGCTTGGAAGAGCTGTATTGTGATATGAAGCGATTTGGTGGTGACTGTGCTCCTCAAGGCATGTGTCCCTCTCCCTGCCTCTGTGGGTGTGTGTGTGTCTGATCACAGGAAAGAGGTACATGTGTACCTTGAGAGATCAAGAATGCCTCATTTCAGCACTGCATGTAGGCTCTGTCAGTAGTGGGGCACAGAGGTCTTCTTGCTATGGAGATTGTCAACAGTGAGGTGGGAGATGTATGGTCTGAGTTGAATGAAGGTTAAATGAAAGTACAGTGTTAAATGACATCACATGCATAAGGGCGAAAGGGCTGTAACATTTAGCAGATATGTTCTTGCTGTGGCGTTGGCTAAGTATTTGAGTGTAGGGCAGGTGTAGGTAGCTCCTGTTGAATACAAGGCAAAGGCAGAGTGTGAGTATATTTATAAAGTCATATTGGGGCATTGCTCAAAGAGGGTAGAGTTAAGGTTTCATAGGCATGTACTTTAATTTAACTCTGTATTTCCTAGCTTTCACAAGTTTATTTCGCTGCACTTAACTGTCTGGAAGGGCATGAGGAACCACCAGGGAACCTTAACTCTGAGTTAACAAATGTTTTTACCGTATAATTTCCTAGTTTTTTTTTGAAGAGAGAAAGAAATGTTCTTGGGAATTAATGGTCATATAGGCAGTTGTAATGATCATGTAGATGTGAAGTTCACATGCTACTGTGGACAGATAATGATAATAATACATAGCGCTTTTCATCAGTAGATCTCAAGGAGGGAAACATCATTATGCCCATAGTACAGATGAAGAAACTGAGGCACAGAGTGGGAAAGCTGTTTGGCCAAAGTCAGCCCAGAGGCAAGTGGCAGAGCCAGGAATAGAGCCCCCAACTTTTCTGAGTCCTAGTCCATTGTTCTATACACTAGATCACACTGTTGTCATGTGATTGTCAAGTGCCCCCTCCAGATCCTTGCACATATGCAAAGGTAGATTGGAAGAGAAGCTCAGATGTACCAAGGCAGGCAGCCGGCCCAGATCCTAATGCATATATGGGAGGGGAGATTGTGGGCCTGACAGATATCCCATCTATGTTCTTCCCCAGACTCCCTGCCACTCACCTTCATGTTTCCCACAACCCCCTCATCTGAGTCCCCAACCCCTACCATCAATCCCCATTTATTCCCCTCCCTTTGCTGCAGCCCCCTAACCTCTCTGTCTATTGCCCCATGCCTCCCTTCTCCCTGATTCCCTCCCCCTAGCAGCAAACGTTTGCAATTAATTTTCTTTTCAATTTGAGCACCGTCTGAAGTTTCTGCTGTGCTCAAATTACATTTCCCCAAAATAAATAAATTAAACAAAAAAACCTCTGTGACAGAAGCAGATTGTAGCAACATGACTCTTTCAGATTTCTTCCTAGGATTGGAGTTGAGCTCTCAGTGCCTGTGCGGTGTTCAAGTTTGATGCCACAATGGTTATCCAGAGCCACTCAGGTCATGTGAATCAAAGCTGGTTTTTGTCTCTCTTTGGCTGCCTCGCTTGCTGCACATGTTCAGTTTCAGGTGTGTAAGACTTAGGCGAGCCTAACTAGAGAAGTAAAGTCTTTTGCTGGATTTTGCTAGTGGGTGCCATGCTTCTTTCTGGTGTAACCCTTAAGCGAGTGAGACCCTTATGCCAGGATCAAAGCTGTGATTTGATCCCTATGTCTGGGCAAAAATACTTTGGAAGAATATCAATTTTAAGAAAAACTGTGTTTTAGGGGGCTATTTCTCATGGGAATCCATTGTCAAATGGCCTCAAACTTTTCTCACTAAACTTAGGCAGTGTCCCCATGAACCATAACAAATTGGGTTTTTACCCACGAAAGCTTATGCGCAAATCAATCTGTTAGTCTTTAAGGTGATCTGAAGAAGTGGGTTTTTTACCCACGAAAGCTTATGCCCAAATAAATCTGTTAGTCTGTAAGGTGCCACCAGACTCTTCGTCGTTTTTATAACAAATTTGAGTAACTGTAAGGATTTTAATAATTTAGAAAAGTGAAGCTTTAAACAGAGAACTTGTTTTAATTTTGGTAGACCCGGCAGTCCAATATAATGTACAGCAACACTGAGCACAAACCACTGATGGCAGGTGGGTGGGTAGAAACAGTTTTCTGGCAAGTATATTGTGGCCTTTTTATCTAGGCAGTCTCATTTTAAGGATGCTACCTACTTCACCTGAACTTTCAGTATATGTCTTAAGCCTCAGTATGTATTCAAGGTAGGGGTTTAAATATTTATCTTTAGAAAAATGGTTTTAAAAGCACTATTAATATTTTGTGTTATTACTAACTGACTGGCTGTAACATCAGCTGATATAGTTGGAATATATTATTCCTGTTTGCATTTGTTATTAAAGTTCCTTGATAGTCATTCAAGGCTTACATATTTTTATGGCCATTCTTCATTTCTATTCTTCTCCCCTCATCCTCCCCAAGAAACATTAAACACAAACAGAACATTGAAATTTGTGGAATTTATTTTTATCAAGGAAATACCAGCATGTTCTATGATTTTGTATTCACTTGGATAGTTAAATCTCTGGGCACATGGTGCACTGTAGTAGTAGAGATTTTAGTGATATGTACTAATAACAATAAATTATGGAAGTTTGAGAGCTACAGAAAAGTATCAAGTTTTGGTGTTGTCACATGAGCTGTACGTTTTCATAATTTATTTAAAGTTTTAATTTATTAACTTAAATTTGAGAGAGATTTCAAAATTGATGTTAAAAAGGAGAAAATTCTCAAAAAAGGTTTTCTGCTGTTGGGCCTAGATAATTAAAAGGACATTTTTTTCTTTGCAGTCATATCAAACTATACAGATTGGTGTATACTGGCCTTTTTTAATGCCGTGAAGTAAAGTATATAATTAGAGATGAAGTTTTTTAAAAAGGATAGAATCAGTTGACAGAATGTAATGGTTTATTCATTAAAACGAAAAGATATAACATTGACAGAGTGGCTGATGCTGTGAATTATTGAACTCTCTGAATATACTGGGATTCCACTTATGGGAGCTGATTTTGAATCTCTTCCAGATACCAGTGATTGCAAATTTTCCAGACCAGATGGTAAAACAAAGAACTTTTAAAATTCAGAGATACTAGTTTATGTTGTCTTCTGCGCATTTGGTGATCAGAATAAAAGAACTAGAATCCCAAATGATTTGGTGCTAATTTAATTAGTATTTTTTACCTCTGTGGACTTGCAAAATACCTCTTACAACACTGTAGAGTTAGTTGTTTTTTGTTGTGGTCTAAGATGTAATAATTGGGTAAAGGTTGCAAATATTTTTCAGTATTTCTGTGTAGAGGTAAAGGATATTTTTAATAGAACCCCTATCATGCTGTGAATTTTAAAGGCTATCTCCCCCCATAGAAATCAATAGGAGTTCTGCATAATTCATGGCATTTAATACACGCTTGATAAAATTTAAATTCTGTTTCAAGTTAGCCAAAATACAGGCATTTTCTTTGTTTATTTCAGGACAGTTTCTTTAAATTAAATGCTCAATTTAGTATGATTCAATTTGCAGACTTTTGTGATGATTGAGCCAATAAATTTACTGTAATTGTGACCCTAACTCTGGGAAAGTGGATAAAAGTCTTTAAAATGTCACAATAACTTATAACTTCTGTACCTGGAAAGATAATGGAGCAAATAATTAAGCAATCAATTTGCAAACATCTGGAAGATAATAAAATTAGTAACAGTCAGCATGGAATTTGTCAAGAACAAATCATGTCAAACCAACCTGATAGCTTTCTTTGACGGGGTAACAAGCCTTGTGGATAGGGGGGAAGTGGTAGATGTGGTATATCTTGACTTTAGTAGAGCTTTTGATACTGTCTCACATTACCTTCTCATAAACAAACTAGGGAAATACAACCTAGATGGTGCTACTATAAGGTGGGTGCAAAACTGGTTGAAAAACCGTTCCCAGAGAGTAGGTATCAGTGGTTCACAGTCATGCTGGAAGGGCATAATGAGTGGGGTCCCACAGGGATCAGTTCTGGGTCTGGTTCTGTTCAATATCTTCATCAATGATTTAGATAATGGCATACAGAATACACTTATAAAGTTTGCAGACGATACCAAGCTGGGAGGGATTGCAAATGCTTTGGAGGATAGGATTATAAATCAAAATGATCTGGACAAACTGGAGAAATGGTCTGAAGTAAATAGGATGAAACTCAATAAAGACAAATGCAAAGTACTTCATTTAAGAAGGAACAATCAGTTGCACACATACAAAATGGGAAATGATTGCCTAGGAAGGAGTACTGCTGCAAAAAAAGTGAACATCATTCTGGGATGTATTAGGAGAAGTATTCTAAGCAAATCATGAGAAGTAATTCTTCTGCTCTACCTCCGCACTGATTAGGCCTCCACTGGAGTATTATGTCCAGTTCTGGGCGCCACATTTCAAGAAAGATGTGGACAAATTGGAGAAAGTCCAGAGAAGAGCAACAAAAATGATTAAAGGTGTAGAAAACATGACCTATGAGGGAAGATTGAAAAACTTGTGTTTGTTTAGTCTGGAAAAGAGAAGACTGAGAGGGGACATAACCGTTTTCAAGTACATAAAAGATTGTTACAAGGAGGAGGGAGAATTTTTTTCCCTTAACCTCTGAGGATAGGACAAGAAACAATGGGCTTAAATTGCAGCAAGGGTGGTTTAGGTTGGACATGAGGAAAAACTTCCAATTTGTCAGGTTGGTTAAGCACTGGAATAAATTGCGTAAGGAGGTTGTGGAATCTCCATCATTGGAGATTTTTAAGAGCAGGTTAGACAAACACCTGTCAGGGATGATCTAGATATTACTTAGTCCTGCCATGAGTGCAGGAGGCTGGACTAGATGACTTCTGCAGGTCCCTTCCAGCCCTATGATTCTATAACGCATGTTGATGGGGAAAGGTATGAAACAGACTGAATTAATTAAAACAAAAAGGCTTCCTGATATAATTCATGGATTATTATGAGTATGCCTGGTAAACATGAACAGTGTGGGACTGAAAATCCATGAACCAAAATTGGTGTGTCATAAAACAGGCCTAACTGGTGAACAAAATAATGAGAGGATGGACTATTCCATCCACCACTCCATTTAAGGACTTTTGGGTGCTTAAAGAGACTTTGGGGAGAAAAATTGACTACTGGAGTGAACTTCATCATCATAGCTGCCATACCCACCATCTCCGGGGACCCGAGAACTTCTTCATTCTACTCCTGAGAGATGATAGTGAGGGTTATATTAACATCTCTGGGCCCCTATATTCCATCTAAATTAATACAACAAGACCCATATTTGCTTGCTCCGGATTTTGCAAGAGAATTTTGAGCACCTAGAGTTTTGCATACTGTAAAACTTGTGTGTATCCATGTAAGCATCACTTATCGCCATAAATCTATTAGATTTCTATGCACAAACCTGTGTTTGGGAAGGTGGGGTCTCAAAATTGGTGATAAACTTAGTATTTTAGTTGAGGTTACTTCAAAAAATTTAGCTATGGATTGTATAGTATGAGTGAATCTAGTCAGATTCAAATTTAGTAATTCATGAACAGAGTATGGAAAGAACAAGAAATACTGATTAGATTTGCTTTCCCATACTTAAATCTATTGTGACATCCTTACTCATGGTGACTTGTACCTAACCAAACAAGTGGTTTCTTCTGACATATAACCTGACTAGAACTTCTATATTTTCAAGTGAGTCATGATCATTTTGCCTCTTGCAAATAATACAGCTAAAGAACTTTTACTTCATGGTTTTTGCATTTCTCACTAATTTAAGGAGCTTTATTTTAATTCCCAAAGGAAACAATTTTCTGTTAGTGGATGATGATGATGAGAGGTTTTATAGATGCCAGGGAGGAATCTTTCATTTTCTTCAAGTACTTGTACCTTCTGGATTGGTTTTTTGTCTTTTTTTCCTCAGTAAGCAGGGAATCCTTAAAAGAAGCAAAATGCATTTGGTCACCATACTTAGACCATTTTTAGCAGTTTCAGTTTTGAATCACTTGAAAATCCAGAGGAAAAAGTCGTTATGTGATGCTAATTCTATCTAATGAATTAGCATGTTTTTATGTTTGTTGTAGGTTCTTGTTGAGGGCGCTGAGATTGAAAACCCTAGGAGCCATGGGATTCAACATCTAACTGGACACTTGCATGCACAATTTCCAAATTTGCGTACTCAAACATGGTTGCTGTACACACAAATTAGCCAAGCGGTTGCACATACTTTTTGTGTATGGCCATGAGTTTCTGAGGTTATGAAAATCAGGCGATAAGGGCCAGATCCCTGACCTGAGTAATGGCCCCTTTTTACCATTCTGGTACAGAGGAGGTAAACTGGTGCACTAATTTGGCCACTGAGGATTCCCCTGATATGAGGGAATTTCTGGCTGGCATAGTTGATGTCCCATCAGCTCCTCCTGACACCCTCCACTGCCAGATGTAGAGTGTGTGTTTTGAGACATGTCTCGGGAGAAGATGCAGCCAGACTGCATATTCAATCCTTGTTGACACCATGTCCCCATGAAGGGCAGTATCAGATGGTGAAAGTTAGAGCAGTCGTGAGGCTACTCTAATCTATGCCTTAGGTCAAACTGGCTCTTGGCAACCCTGGGATCTAAGATCAGGACCTAACTGTAAGCAGAAGCAGTCTGTAGTAGGTCTACTTACTAGGGTGTATCAGGCTTGTGGCTGCAGTAGTGAAGACATAGGCAGCCAGCTGCTGTGCAAATGATGTTTTATTAGCCTTAAAATATGCAGTTAGTTATATAGAATGTCCATACTACTCAGAAACAATATGTGGGCATTGTCAGAGTAAATGCAGGTTTTTTCTGTGAGCATTCAAAATAAATTACCATTATTATGCTGAAGACTACATATGTCCCCAAATATCTACTAACTATTGTAGTCTGTGGGTGAATCTTTGCAGCTTGCTGGAGCATTACATTCTGTGGATGAATTCCCACAAAACCCTTGCCTCTGTTCTTCCCTCCCTCCCCCCTGATAGTGTATCACAGATGGAGTAAATGGGGCTGTAACTCCCATGGGTTTTTAAAAATTCACGGTCTTCGTTCAGAAATTGTGGCTGCATCATTGCCTCACTACTATAAATGTCTGATTCAGTCTGACATACTAGATGTAAAGCCTTGCTAGATTAAACTGATAGCTTTGCTTAAAATCTCTTTATGGATTGTTAATCACCAAAGCAGAGAATATAATGTATTGCAAATATTTACTAGGCATGGGATTCTATATACAGCTGAGACTGGATAATCTGATCAAGATTTGAAAGGCAATTTCTTGTGAGCACAGTTCTGCTAAATTAAAATAGTAAAATAAAATAACCATGGTTGGCTTATTTAATTAAATAACCATCTTTTCAATCTGGCAAAAACGTGTATCCTTTCTGCATTAGAAAAACTAAAGCATATCCTTAATGCAAGAGTCTACAACATACATGTATATAGATATTCACTGAAAGATTCCCGGGGAAAAGTCTTACCATGATGATTTTTGAATGACAAGTAAAGTAAACAAAAATGACATTCAGAAGAGTCACGTTGTAGTTGACAATATTTCCTTTTATTGATGTACAGAACATTTTTAGTACACATAGAATTTCATTTGAATTCAGTTCATCTAAACATATCTGCCATACATCTACCTTTCCTCCTACCCCACTGTTGGTCCTCCACAAATGAACGTGTACATCTGTATATTTGATACATTTCAAGAACCCTTGACAAATATTTTTTTACGGAGGGAATAGTGTTTTTTATACTTTTTTTTTTTTTAAAGCCAGTCAACTTTGAAATTCTAGGAATCCCAAGTTTTATTTTAATTTGTGAGAAATTTGTTTCCTCTGAAGGATTTGATTTGAAAACCCAGACTTCCACACACAAACCACCAAAGATATACTCAAGAAGCTAATACTATGGGGAAATTCTCAAAAAGGAAATGTGCTATATCCCCAGCAGCAAATAAAAGCATTTATGGTAACAAGAAGGTAATTGAAAGCATTTCTATGGAGGATAAACTTATCTTCATAAAATCTCATCTAAGATCAAATCATTATCTCAAGAGAAGAAACAAAGATATTGCTATGCACTGTATGTAGGAAAATAAGGCAGTCGTTTAGATCATTTGCAGTCTATAGAATGGGTGATGAGCATGAAAATAAGTGTGGACTAGAGTTAGGCAACGATAACTCATGAAATATAACACAATGTATATAATTAAAATAAACTCCTCAAGATGCAGGGTTTTCTTATATCCATTTTCTCTAGAAGCATGGTGTCAAAGTATCAAATATAAAGGTATTATTTGTACTTGTGCATTGGTTTAATCCCCTAATAAAATAGTAGACTGAGTTGTATAAATAAATGACAGGTATAGTTGGAACTGTATTTGAGGTAGTCTTTTTGACTTTGTATCATATGAGTAATTGCTCAGTTTGCTTAAAGTTAATATGAGGCATTTAATCAATCTTAGATGCCACTATCCTTCAAAACAATAGACATTATTGCTATTAATATACAACAAGTCTGATGAGACTAGTAAATTAATCTCAGCACTTTATTTAAAAGAGGCACTAGATATCACTAACAAATCTTACCCTCACATAATTTACCTTTGAGTTTTTTTGCATAATTCTTCAGCTGCTGATGTAGAAAGTCCTTTTAGTAATGGAAGGATTGATATAGCATCAGAAAAGTATTGTTTAATATATCATTTAATGTCAACGTTAGGATCCTCATACTCTTGTAAATATCAGATTAAGTGTAATCATAGAAATGTAGGGCCGGAAGAGCCCTTGAGACGTCGTCATATCCAGCCTCCTACATTGAGGCAGGACAAAGTAAACATAGACCATCCCTGAAAGGTGTTTACCCAACTTGTTCTTAAAAACCTCCAATGATGGGGATTCCACAACCTCCCTTGAAAGTCCATTCTAGAATTTATCTACCCTTATAGTTAGAATTTTATTCCTAATATCTAACCTAAATCTCCCTTATTGCAGACTAAATAAATAAATGGAGATATGCCAATCTCCTAGAACTGGAACGACCTTGAAAGGTCATAGAGTCCAGTCCCCTGCCTTCACTAGCAGGACCAAGTACTGTCCCCTGACAGATTTTTGCCCCAGATCCCTAAATGGCCCCCTCAAGGATTGAACTCACAACCCTGGGTTTAGCAGGCCAATGCTCAAACCACTGAGCTATCCCTCCTCCCCTAAGCCCATTAATACTTGTCCTACCTTCAATGAGCCCAGAGAACAATTGATCCCTGGACTCTTTATAATAGCCCTTAACATATGTGAAGATGATCATGTTCACTCCTTGGTCTTCTCTTTTCAAGACTAAACATGCCCAGTTTTTTTAACCTTTCCTTACAGGTCAAGTTTTCTAAACCCTTTTTTATGTCCTCTGAACTCTCTTCAGTTTCTCCACATCTTTCCTAATGTCTGGCACCCATAATTGAACACAGTGCTTCTGCAAAGGTCTCACCAGGGCCGAATAGAACAAGATGTTACCTCCTTTGTCTTGCATACAAGATCCTGTTACTACACACCAGAATATTCACCTTTTTTGCAACTTCATCACAAAGTTGACTCTCATTCAATTTGTGATCCAATAGAACTCCCAGATCCTTTACAGCAGGAAAACTGGAGCGCCTAACCAATTATTCTCCATTTTGTATTTGTACATTTGATTTTTTTTCCTTTAGTGAAGTACTTTGCACTTGGCTTTATTAAATTTCATCTTGCTGACTTCAGACCAATTCTCCAATTTGTCCAGGCTGTTTTGAATTCTAACTCTGTCTTCCAAAGAGCTTGCAACCCCTCCCACTCTGATGTCATCTTCAAATTGTATAAGCATGTTCTCCACTCCATTATCCAAGTCATCAATAAAATATTGAATGGTACTGGACCTAGGATTGACCCCTGACTGTGTCAAAAGCCTTATTAAAATCAAGGTATATCCTGTTTACTGCTTCCCCTTTCCACTAAACCAGTAACCCTGTCAAAGAAGGAAATTAGTTTGGTTTGACCTGACATGAGAAATCCATGTTGACAATTCCTTATAATCCTATTATCCACTAGGTTCTTACAAATGTATTGTCTGATCATTTGTTCCAGTATTATTCCAGGTAGTGAAGTTAGGCTGACTGGTCTATAATTCCCCATGTCCTCTTTGTTCCCCCTTTGGGTACTATGTTTGCCCTTCTTCAGTCCTCTGGGACCTGACCTGTCCTCCGTGAGATCTCAAAGATAATTGCTAAGGGTTCCAAGATTGCTTCAGCTAATTTCTTAAGTACCCTGGGGTGAATTTCATCAGCCCCTGCTGACTTGAATATATCTAATGTATATAAATATTCTTTAACCTGTTCTTTCCCTGTTTCGGCTTGCATTCCCTCCCCGTTGTTGTTCATATTAATTGTGTTGAGTGTCTGGTCACTATTAACTGTTTTATAGGCATCAAACACCTCAGCCTCTTGGTGTAATCAATTATTAGTATTCCTTTCATGCTAAGTAGATGACCTACACTTTCCTTTGTCTTTCTTGTGCTCCTAATGTATTTAAAGAAACTCTTCTTATTGCCTTTATGTCCCTTGCTAGTGCTAACTGATTTTGTGCCTTAGCCTTTCCAATTTTGTCCCTACATGCTTGTGCTATTCATTTCTACTCCTTAGCAATTCAACCATGTTTCCACATTTTGTAGGATTCTTTTTGATTAAAGAACAAAAACTACGAGAGATTTTAAGTGAGTACAAGTATAAGGCATTCAAGTCAGAAATGGTTACAAGAGAAATAAAGATAAAATGCTTTCTAGTGCTCCAACATAACAAACTACACTTGGTTCAAGGAGAAATCCCTTACCACACATTCCCAGTAACATTGCTGACCAAATTATCAGGCCTGGATCTGCTCCCAGAGTTCATAGGCAGTTTCTTTTGTTGTCTCAGGTGAAAGAGAGAGAGGTAGATAGGGAGAATTTGCTTGTAGTGTTTTTGCCCTTCACTTAATAGTCCACCCTCCCCCCTTTAAAGGCATTCTCTGGCTATGCCGAAAGAATGACAAGAGACATTAGATATGGATTTAATCAGGCCAGAACTTTATTATTAGATGTCTGGGACTAACCCGGTGGATAAAATGTTCAGTGCAGGTGAAATCCCCACAATTAAGTGTGTGTGTGCTTTTTCCAGCCCACCTCCCCCACCTTTCTGTTCATGACCCTCCAGCAGATCCACTGATGGGAGCCTCCAATTCCCGGGCAGGGGGGGCCTTCCACAAGCTCTCCCCCCTTTTCATCCAGGTTCCTCCAGCAATTCCCTTGCCGGGACCTTACTGACCACCACCCCCTAATAGGAGGGGTTAAGGTGGACGATAATGATGGGGGGTTGGCTCTCTGCCGTACCAATCAGAGGAGTCGCTAATTGCCCCTAGCTCGCTCAATTACCAAGCACCTCCCCGTAATTCCTTTTCCAAGCCATTTATCCGTTCTTTTGGGCCTTAATTTATGGAGTACCTGCACTGAACATCTGCCACAAGAGGCGCCAGCCATTAGCTTGGCTGCCTCCTCCCCACACCCAGCTGGGTTCCCAGACATCTCCCCATGCCCTCTTTTATATCAGCCAAAAATATGGCAGCACCTGAGTCTGAAAGGTGCACTCCATCCTCCCGAAATAACTCCGGTGCCACGTAGAAGATGTCAGGATGTGAAATTACTGTCCCCCAGAAAGGCAACAAGAATTTGGCCACTTCCCTGTTTACATACTTACTGGTTTTATCCACCCTGGTGGGGTTCGTGGCTCCTTGTCAGACCCTGCGCTGGAGCATATTCGACCAGACAATGTTAATTCCCGGAAAAATTGCCAGGATCTGCTTCAGGTCCCTCCTAGTTTGAAGCATTAACTCCACCCCTTTAAGTGTTACCAGATCATTTTCTCTCAGGTGTATCACCAATATATCCGGTAGCCGCTGATGTGCCCGCACAGCATACAACAGCGGTATCAGTTGATCCCATAACATGCTCCTCCGTGCATGCCAAGTGAGTAATGCTTCGCCACCAAATCTCAGCTGGGAGCCCTTGGGCAACCTTGATGCGTGCCTATGCACCCAAACATAATACTGTGCCCACAGATCCACACCCTTGTGTGTATAGCCGGCTGTCCTGTATCTGAAATGAGAACACTACCAATTAATGTTGATTTTCCACCTGCGGTCTTACATACGTTCGGTATGCATTAGACTCCCAGCGCCTGATTGCCTGAATTGCCTCTGCTTCCATATCTATCTGTGCTGCTGCCGAAGCCACCCCTATTCTGAATGAATGGGAACCAAATTCATGGGCTGGCAGTCCTAACCTCGTTAGTCCCCGTCTCAACATGGTAGTCAATTGATATACTGTGAGGGACTCCCATCTCCGTGTACAAAAAGGAAGTCTTCTCCCTTCCACCATATTGTCATGTAGGCCCTCAATGCCCAAATGGGGCAGACTCCAGGCTCGCCACCCTCCCATAGGTTAACGGATGCACCCCAGCCGACTTGATCAGTCTTTGACCTTCGCAAGTGTAATATTCCTGCATGCTTGTGCCAATTTATGTCACAAAATTCCAAAGCCCTTCCCATAGAATCTCTGATGGACCCAGGCACTAGCTCAATGATCCTGAAAGCACCAAATAATGCTGTCAAGAATGCTGTCCTGAATAGGGACACCTCCTGTGCCCTATGACATATGACACCGAGGATGTGAAGGAGATCCCCGAGCGTGGAAACCCTGATGGGACGACGGAAATCCTCCCTGAGTCACCGCTACGTGACCATCCCGCCAAAAACCTTCAAACTAAGAAACCCCTGCAAGGATCTGGGTAGCCATTTAGCCTACTGACAAATTTAATGGCTGATTTGAGATTGTGGAGGACGCCAGTTGATGGGTTGCCAATGACAGCATGTACCGTAGCACCTGTTCCTCTGTAATGGGCCACATTGCCGACTGGCCTTCCTGCTCCTGAAATTATATGAATTTATTAAAACTTTTCTCATAGCTGTGCCACGTGCGTGGTGCCACTGATCTCTGGACCACCCTGCCAACTGTCCTACGCCAAGGTTCCCTACCATCAACAGTATTTGTCTGGGTTTGTGGATGGCGATCCCTGCCCTGTGCATCTACCGTTGCTCCTGAAATCACCTGAGCGGGATGTCCTGGTTCTGCGTGACCCGTCCTTCACTTATTAGTCCAGCCGCCCTTTAAAAGGCATTTTCTCGAGGTTTATCCCTAGATAAAATGTATTCCCATTGTGATGAGATAAGGAGTCTCATGGTGAAAGAGGTTTCATGCTGTTGGCTAAGAT
Organism: Chelydra serpentina; assembly: GCA_037349315.1. NCBI lineage: Eukaryota > Metazoa > Chordata > Testudines > Chelydridae > Chelydra > Chelydra serpentina. Next base: position 29,982,520 of record JBAIAC010000048.1, read on the forward strand.
GCAGATCTGTTTGTTCCTGCCCCCCTTCCTTGCCAAAGAATGTCCCCTTGATAGGTGATTGCCCATCAGCTTTGATGACACATAACTACAGGCTTACAGGCACATGGCTACAGGCATCAGTTTGTCCTTTGTCTTTCAGACCTAATCTCCGCGTATGTTTATACCTTTACATATAGTATTATTAACACATTTTTATCATTATATTGTTGACCAGTGAGTTATTAGTTTTCAAATGATACCTCGCAAGTCATATTTTTTACAAAGATTATCACAGTAGTGTATAGGGTTCAAATATAGGGGTCCATGTTTTACTTCTGCACTAATTAGCTTACTGGACTTTACTGTTGTAATTATTTTTATGACTGTTCTGTTTTGGATATTGGGTAGCTCTCTACTAGGGAAGGTGGGCCCTTTCATTCTTACTACAGTATGCTGATTTCTTCTGTAACTCAGACTCTGTGCTGCTCCCAAGCACCATTGTATCGGCTTTCTCTCTCACCCCACTGCCTGCATATGCAGCTTTTGCTAAAATCAGCATTAAAGCTGTTCCAGTAATTGTTCTGGAGCGAGTGTGCAAAAAATGGTAAAGTCAGCTTATCTAACTTTCAACAGATTAACTGTTTCAGTGCTTGTTCCCACTCCTGTGCCACTTAATGTTCTAAAGTTACATTGCAGTTACAGTGGAGATGTTAAATTCAGATGTATATGAACACAATTCCTAACTAAAAGAATAGGAGTATCACAGTCACTCTCAGATGTGATTTTTCCTATATGACAATGCCACTTTCTTTTCTGTTGTGCTAGCCTGGAACCTGCATTTTTCCAATTATATTTACAAATCTAGGAATGTAAAAATGATTTGCTTTAAGGTTATTTACAGTAAAGACATATTTCTTAATTCTGAACACCACAAATACACATAGTATGTACAGTAGTTCAGATTTCAAATTCTACCATAATTTTGCATTTTTTCTTGTTGCAGTATTATTGAATTTTGTGCAGAATCCAATTCTCTTTCCACCTTTATTAAATCTGTCATATTCATAGAAAGATTATGTATTTTCTGGTAATTCTTACTGAATAATCTCTTTTATTTTACATAGTCATCAATTCAACCATTGTCTATTTTCCTCATGTAGTTTTTGTGCATTTTTCATTCATAGGCTGTATTTGTCTTTAGCTATAAACATAGTCATTTTAAATGTGCGTGTTTAGCTGCTTATCATAGCATTTCTGCTTCCCTAAATTTTACATATGTCTTATACACGAGCCTTGAATACTAATTGGGATTTAGTCATTTTTATTCTCAGATTATTGTGCCCAAAACTGTAAAAACAGAGTTGGATACTAAATCATCTTTACTGGAAGAATGACCCAAATTGCTAGTTTGCACCCAAGGTCATGCTATTGTTTTAAATAGCAAATATTGCAATTTTAAGAATGAGGTGCCACAAATAGCTTCATTCACTGAATAAAGAATCAGGATTTTGGAATTCCATTCCTAATTCTGCCATTACTAGCTGTGTGACCATATGTAAATTTCAAAACTGGCCTCAGCTTCAATCAACCCATCTGTAAAACATATAATAACAGGTATTCACAGTAGTGTGTTGTGAGGCTTTAAGAAGCTTTTTCATGTCTTGGATAAAAGATATAAATAAATTGCTCATACATTATTATATCAAAGGGGAGGAGCTAGTCTGGTAAAATATAAAACCGTTAAATATTATTATGATGCAGCTTTCATGTAACTCTGGTCCATCAGATAATCTTGAATCTGAATTTTGTAGTGAAAAAAAATTTGGTTACATTACTACACTAGTAACCAAAAAGTTATTTTCAATGCCTTTGGGATTTTTAATTTATTGAATTCTGAGCTACATAAAGGCTGGAAAATGTATTTTATGCACATACTCAGACTTTAGTTGGCATATTTTTATTTCAGGTCAGTATGAATTTTTAACATAAATGTTGATTCTTTAAATTGTGTTGCTCCTTTCTGAGGCAGCAGCAACAAAGCGATGAATTCAAATATTATACTTGTATATGTATGTATAGACCCAGATACTTCAAGAAAAACTGAACAGATGGCTGACTTCCACCACCCATGAACTTTTCGTTCTAGGATCATGGTCTTAATAAACTTTGACTCCCTTAAAAAGTATAGGAGATGAGGGTGTTTTAGCATCTCTGAAACTTAGGCTATCTAATACTTGGGCAAAATTCTCTTTTCACATGTGCATGGTGGATCTCAGTTTCAATATTTTACCTTCCCTACATATTCAGAACTGCTATTGCTGTCCGTTACGTTAATTGGAGTTCCAGGAATGTAAAGAGAACATAATATCAGTCAAGATCTTCTGTATGGATATGAGGAAAATTTTGCCCTTGAACAGTAGGCATGTGATACAGTATGTTGCAAGTAAGCATTTATCCATGAGCATCGCTTGTACTGGTTGCACTTAGCAAGAGAGAGATGCTCCTGAATTAACAATGATACAAGACATCTCTTGCTCTCTGCCAAAAAAATTGTCAGAAGAGTTAATATAGGAATACATATGAATTGTACTACTTAGGCCAGAGTATTTCTGACATTGCTCCACTGACATCAATGGAGAAACACCAGGGATGAATTTGACCATAGGTTTAGTTTGGACATAGAATCTTCTCATTATCCAGACCATCCAAAATAATAAAAAATAAGCTGACAATGCAGAATTGAGTGTACAATTTTCTTTATATGCCATTTCTGTCCTAAATCCAGGCTTGTGCAAGTCCTATCGCCACAGCTTAGGATCACACATTAATCGGTCAATTATAACATTTCCGCTTCTGTAATCAGCTGCAATAGTAAATATATATGTCTTTTTTACTTCTTTCTAAAGTAATTAATAGTTTTTAAATGTGAAAGGATGGTTTTAAATGTGCAAGTGAACAATAAGTTACATGAAACCTGCTGAGTGAAAAAGTGAACAATGGAGGCATGTTTTCATTAGATTAGAAATATTATTCCTTAGAATGCAAGGTGCAAATTATGCTGTGCCATAATGTTTCTTTCAAGCACACAAGATAAAATTTGCATATCTAAATTGGATCAGCCTGAATGGGTTTCCCTGCTGTCTCATCCCCCCAGCTGCAATCATTCTGCAGTGGCCTGCAGGTGGATCCCAATAGTGTTTCTAAGTCCTTTTTTAAGAACCTCTCGCTAATAAATAATTATTTTAGCTTTATATTGATTTCTTGGAGTGAATGTCAGCAAAAATTCTCCCTATGTATTACACCCAAGGCCAATCTACATGATGATTAGAAGTTTAAATTTTATTCAGTTTTCACTGATTTTTTTTAGGTTAACAATTTCAACTAGCTCAATAAATGTTTGAGTTTTGTAAACCACTGCAGTAGTTTTAGAGTTATAAAGTATGATCAGATTTTCGTTTCTGGAATGACATTTTTTTTTCTTGTGCAGATTTGTCGTTTTTCTATTTTGGTAGCTTTGCATTTAACAGAAGTGGAAGATAGATAGTAGGATACCACAATAAAATATTTATACAGTCTTAAAACTCAAATGCACTAATTCTGTTTTATAAGTGAATACCATGTGGCAAAATATTACTATTCTAAAAATAAAAATATTTCAACTTTTCTGTACTCTAATTTTAATACCTTACCCTAATATATTGCCCCTTTTGTTCACAGAATTATGACACATTTTTGGATTAATAAAAATATTTTCCATAAAGAAGAAAATATATTTACTTTCACTGGAAACAAAATAAATTATCTAAAAATACAAATGAAATATAGTTGGTAGCCTTTCTGAGCCTTATTTACCTGGTTTTATTAATGGCAGTCTGTATGGGTCTCTGCAATTTTTTTCCAAATGAAATCTGTCTTTGAAGCCTAGAATCTTGAGCATATGCCACAATAAATATTAGTATACTAAAGTGCTTGGAAATTATCACTGAATAACAACAAAATAATTCTTGCCAATGAAGCAAAAAAACCAAATCCCAATACGCTTTCCTTGAAGATATGCTGGAGGAATTCTCCATGCCACACTGTAATTCCCTTTTTTGTCACATTCTGCCTCGTCAGGTCTTGTATGCCTAGAAAGCAGCACTTTTCTCTTATTGAAACTGACTTTCTTCTGTTGGTTAGCCAGCACCTCCTTTCTAATGAGTTAAGCTCTATCTGAAGAGTGCTGGGAGCATCTCTGAGTGATAGGCAATAATTCAGAACATTTCAACATCATAAAGTTCAGGATGAATTGCAAAGCATTTCTGGTTACAGTCTCATTAAGATAACAATGCAGTTGTACTTTGCAAAGGGGTTTCTAAGGAAAAAGAGTTTGTATTGCAGTATATAAATCAACTTACTTTGGCATGACAGAAGGATTCTAATAAGTATACAGATTTTTTCCATTTAAAACACTTTTTAGATTCATACTGCCTTTATATATATATATATATATATATATATATATATATATATATATATATATAATATATTTAAAAATTTCCCCTTTACTAAAGTGTATGGTGAATATAATAATGGAGAAGGTTCAAAATGCTTGAGTACCTTTGGGCAAAAACAAGACCTATTTGTAGACTTGATTCTGCATTTTTAATTGAGATGTCCAAAGCTATCAATATGTTAAAACTATAGAATAAAAGTAAATACCTATATTTTCTGTTCTAATTTGGACTTTTCTGAGAAGCATCATCATCTTATAATTTCCACTTCCAATAATAATTGTCAAGGGCATAACAGTTGCCATCTGGAATATTCAAACTAAGTATAGCTTAGAAATTCAAAACATTTGAAGGAGAAATGCAGTGTGTGCACATTAGCAGCTGAAGACTCACTTCCTCTTCTGATGATGGAACTGCAACAGTGGTAGCATCCTTTATTTTGTTATCTGAAATTTAGGGAGAATTAAGTGGCTGTAGAGTAGGATAATTTTCAAGTCTTTGGGCCAGATTTTTAAAGGTGTTTAGGTGCCTAACTCCCATTAAAATCAATGGAAGATTTACGAGTCTGGACCTTCCTGGCCTAGGCATGTATTACTAATTTAAGAGAGAGAATAGTGAAATCTCAGAACCTATTAACTTCCATGACTGTAGAAAACCAGAAGTTGGGGCAGTTGCAGGTTTATGCCCATTTATGCAACTTTTTTAACTGTGATTCATACAGTTAAAACAGTGCAATGTTTACTGTAAAAATAAAGTTTTAAAAGTTGTAATTTAAAACTGTTTGTAATGAACAGATTGTTGAAAATATCATAAAATAAAGTTTCTGGCACTTTCTAGGCTTTAAAAAAAAGGAAAAAACAAAGCATATGGGACACTGTCCATGGTGCCGATGCTGGAATCCACTTTTACAGTGCAGGTACTGTATTACAGGATGACATTTAAGCTTGTACAAAAAGCTAGCACAAGATCTGTGCACTCCTTTAATCCAGTGCGGGCTCTTATAGTTGTTGAGAAGATGGTAGTGAAACAGCTTTTGTGTCATCTGGAGTCCTCATTTCCCTGACCACATTTAGTTTGGCCATTGTACTGGAATGGCAGATAGGCTACACTAGGTTTGTTGGTGCTTGTTCTTATAGCAGTGGTTAGAGGTCACATTCTTTCCCAGTTGCCTTTGATACATTTGGCCACAAGATTTAGTTAACTTGCCTGAAGACCCTGACAAAGAATAATCTTTTGGTGTTTCTGTTCTTTTCTCTCAGAGATTTCAGAAGGTTGTGTTAAGAGGCCTCCAAGCAAAGTAGTATGCACAAAGTTCTATTCTATCACTCTGGATAAGGAAGTAATTTGGGTGGTGATGCCCATCAATATGTTGATATGAAGCTATATTTCTCATTTTCCTCAGACTTGAATGGTGCTGTCTTTCTGGTGTCTCAGTAGCTAGCATAGATGAGAGCTGATTGGCTGAGACGCTGCAGAAACAAGATGGAGGTGGTGCTGGAGATGAGCATTTAAGGAAATGGTTAAAAAGTGCATGTGTGTCTTTCTTTGTTATAGGATTTTGTCAAGAAAGCTTCTACTTTGAGGATGCTTCTGAGAGCTGACTGAACTTCGTGTCAGAGCCATTGTTTTCCATGTGAACCAGAGTAGGAGATTGTGTTAACTTTGGCAAGGGCTGTATCAGAGAGAAGTAATTTGTATCCCTCTGACCACAAGATTGGATTATTGCATGTCCTCTGAATGAGGCTACACTTGGCGACCACTCAGAAATATAGAAACTTGTGCAAAATCCAGCTGCCTTCATACTTGGCATTGTTTGACATTAGGAGACTATTGCACCAGTCCTGTGAAGACTGTACTGACATCCTATTTGCTTCTGAATGAATCTATAAAACCCAGTGACTTAGCTGGCTGAAGGCGCTTTACTCTTATCTATTAGTATAATAAGAGAGATCCTGTGGTGCTTCTGCAAAGAGATCCTAGATGTCAATGTGTGGGGGCTATTGACTGGAGAAAGGTATAGTCTGGTGGAGGTCTCTTCACGTCATAGACTGCTTCCCTTTGTGATTCAACAGAGTCAGAATGTGTTGACCTTGAGGGAATACGGTAAGGCCCGCCTCTTACTCAGGCCTTTGCATGAGATGATAGTGTTTGATTATGAAGAATATACTACACTGGCAGTTTGAGAAGAGATTCTAGTTAAGCTGGATTTTTATCAACTGGTTATTATTTTATATGTATGCGTATGATCATAGAGATTGTGGTATGAGTACATTTTTGTAAATCTCTAAGTAAATAAACAAAATAGCTTACATTGTGAGGAGATCAACATAATAGTTAATCACCATTTAGCAAATAACTGCATGTGGTAAAATTCTGGATGACATTTTCTGCTTCAGGTAGGAAATCCCACTTAACAGATCATATTTGGCAACTGCAGCTAAGAATGCATCTTGGTTTTCATCTAAATTATAATTTGAAACAAAATCCTGTTTTATTACATCACAAACTAATAATTTGAAGGCTCTTTAAATTGGGCTTACTGTTAATAGCATTGTTGAACTGATTCAGTATAGCAGATTGGTGCACAGAAAGTATCATTTTTTCCCCCCTCCTTAGATCTGTTGAAAAGCACTTGCTATCAGATAGTACATGGGTCATTATGGTCATTAGGGAAATCAGTGTACAAAATAGTTAATTAAAAATGAAATAGCTGCTTTACTGTAAGACATGAAATACCTTGCATGTTCTATGATTATCTTTGTTAAAAAGCAGTCTATGTTTTTTGCAAAGAAATCATTTGTTCTGCCATAGTGAAGCTAATTATTCTCAGCATGCACTATCTGTGTCAAAATGTAAAAGGCACATCCAACATTGCTGTATGTTTCAGGAATTAAAACACAATCAGCTGAGATAATGAACTGCATGCAATGAATATGATCTCATTTTTGCAGTGCAATAAAAATGAAAGCCATTTAAAGAAATGTTACAAAAATAATGATTTAGTAGGGAAAAAACAAACAATAAAGCAAATGTTTACTATTTATTTTAATTACTTACTGCTTAGAGCTATACATTAGGTTTATTTATTGTGTGGTTTGAAATTCCTCTTTTTAATGACTTAAGAATACAATGGCTAATGGTCCATTCTAAAGCAATGCAATGGATGGTCTTCATTTTATGTAAAGTCAAGGAAACAACTCAAATCATGTCAGTGACAAAAAAAAACACATTTGGGGATGCTTCATTGTGATATTTCCTGGGAGGTAGGGAAGCTAAGAGGAAGAGGGGGGATTAACCACATTATATTTAAAACAGAAGAGGACGCGGATTATGTTTCTTAATGTAATAAGTATTTTAAATTGGTTATAATATTGGGACAGTGCAAGGAAAATGCCATTCCTTACTCATTTTTTAATTTCTCTGCATACTTTTTCATAGTATTCCTGGTGAATGATCTTGTTCACGGTTATTTTATTTTTCTTTTCTTTTCTTTATTAACACTTGGAAAAGAGTGGAAATTATTTTTATATCATCATCAACTGGTAGTGTGTTAACTGATCTTTTCCGATAGTCATTCTCTTGTACTGGGGGTAGGATCTGGAAGAATTATACTCTTCTTCTGCAATGATCCAGAGTATGTTCTTACTCCATCTGCCAGGTATATGCATTCATATCAGCAACCTAGAAACAGGCAGCAATTATATGACTCCAGCCATGGTAGGGATCTCACATCATGCTTGAACTTTAGACCAATTTCCCTAATTAGTAGTGATGTGAACATACTGGCCAAAACTTGGCAACTAGGCTGGAGAAAGTTGTGCCTAGTATCATACATCTAAACCAGGTGGGTTTCATTAAAGGCTGGTATCGCTTGGATAATGTAAGACTGTTAATAGATATAATAGTACAGTATAATGACTCCCATCTCCAAGTACTGGGATGCTAAATGACCTTTGATCAAGTGAACTGGGAATACAATGCTTCATACTCTCCAGAGCTTGATTTGGGGCCTGCTTTTGGAGCTTTCTATATTAGAGTCCCACATCTCATATCTTAACAAATGGCATAATTTCAGATTCATTGAACCTCCTCAGAGTCCAGTCAGGTTGTCCACTGTCCCATTTCCTGTTCACCCTGAGAACTCATGATGATTGCCATATCATCTTGCCCAAATATTTGGGGTAGCAAGATTGGCCCATTGGAGGATTGTTTGGTGCTATACACCAGTATATAAGAAACCCAGATACCACAATCCCTGCCCTTCTAACATTAATCCAAAATTTTGGTTCATGTTTAAGGTATAGAATTAACTATCAAAATTCAAAACTACTTGAGGTTTCCTGGCGGCCTTACAGTGGGGCTTTCTCCCAGTGGAACTTTGTAGACAGTGAGAGGCAATTAAATCCTGCAGATAAAGTACAAAGAAATATTTTAAAAACGTGTAAAAAATTAAATTAGAATCCACCCTTACACAGCTAACAGAAGACACCAATGGTGGCCTGTATTTTCTCTGAGCATGTGGACACAGTTAAGATGAAAATCTTTCCTAGATCTTTGTACATTTTATGTTTGCTGCTTGTCACCTTGCCGTCCTGTTTTGAAAGATTCAATAACATTATCTGGACCTTTGTGGGGACAGAAGCAGCACCCCAGGCTATCTGAAGAAAGCTTCAGATGCCCATTGATAGGGGTGGTTTCAAACTCCTGAATCTTCAGAACTAATAATACCTATATCATGTTGCAGGTCTCAGAGGTTCCAACACATAAATAATAACACCCCCTTATGAGTGGGGATCCAAAGAATTAATGAAACTGAGCTCCCTACTGGGGCCTTTGGGATCCTCATCCTGCCCTAAAGAGGAAAAACAAGGTACCCTCTGAGGTGGCCATCAGGAGAGTATGGACCATTTTGGCCAACAGTTTCCCCTTTTCCCCTTCAGACCATACAAAAGCCACTACCTTGGGTAGTCACTACTTATGGATTGGCAACCAACTAATCTTCTGGAGAGAATGATTGGTTGAGGTTAGGAAATAATTTCATTACAGGTTCTACAGAGTCTGTATAAACTCCTTGCTACAGCAATATGGTGCAGCTGAAACATTTATTGACCACTCACTTTGGTCTGGATGCCCTGGGACTGCCTGGTACATTTGAAGTACAGGGTGTATTAGAGATGTTCCACAAATTCCCCATACCCATGTCATCCATGGATGCCTTTTTGATGAAAAAGGACTCTTTCAGTCTTGAAGATATTACTAAAACTTGGCATAAAGCTCTGGAGTGTCCCTTAAAAGTTCTACAGTGGTCAATTGTATTATGCAGTGCAAAACATGCACCTATAGATTTAGGTTTATAGTTAATTTAGTAACAACAAAATAATTTAGAATATATTGGACACTGCAAAGACTATATAAGATTAAGGCTCTTCCTTTGGACATGTCCTGGCACTCTGGTAAAAGATAAGGGAATACTTTTGTACATGTTGTGGGACTGTCCTTTGGTTAAGCATCTGTGGAAAGAGTTGACACTAGAATTAGAATGATTTTGGACTCAGCAATCAGAGTACGCTTGAGCACTACCTATTAGGATATTTACCGATGAATTTGGACCTCTCATCATCACAGGGTCCATGGTTTCTGAGAGCACTCTTGTTCTGAAATAGGAGTGACCAAATATGGCATTAATCAGAAACAACTCCATGTGTGGACAAGCACTTAGAAACATTTGACTGAGGTACGCCTTAGGGCTTAGTGGTTAGTCTAGACTTCCTTCCCTTTCCTCCTCCCTTTTGACTGTCCCCCTCACAATCTCTTCCCTCCTGCTTTCACATTTACCCTCCCTGCCTTGTCTGTATGGTCCTCCTTTACCTGTAAATTATTGATTTATTTGGTTTTACAGTTCAGTAGTAAGGTTGTTAAAATAGCATTTTGCATATTTTTGCATGTGCCTATATATATATATATATATATATATATATATAGGCACATTTATGAATATACTGTTTACTTAATAGATGGCATTTGATTAACATGTGAATGGTACTAGTTTTTAAAATTGTCCAAATATGTATTTACCTGATAGATCATAATGGTTTCTTTAGAAATTTCAAGAGGTAAATGTTCAGTGCAGCTCACAGGAAATTTAGCTGTGTATTTCCCATGAATTTTAATACCTGTGTACCATGGGTTTTGAGGAGGATGGAATTTAGCTCTCTCTGAAATTCTTTCCTTAAGTGTATAACTCCAAACTTTACTGTACTATTTTGTGATTTAATAATCATGTATCACTTTGCTCATGAGAATGTGTCTATTCAGCTGAATGTATTAATATTACTCTCCCACCTCCTTTATTCAACTGGCTAGATGGTCATGATGGATTGGAGTCCAGACTTTTTGTCCAATTGCTACTCAGCAAGTTTGAACATTTATTCCAGGAGTGTAGTGATCATTCTGACAATTCTGTATCCTTTCAATCTCCTCTGTACTGCTGAAAAGGTTTTTTTATTTTACTGACTAGCACTCCAAAGAATGTAACCATATCCTCAGTAAAAAGCATACAGATGCAACTGTCATATGTTGAGACCAAGGTTAGATTTCTATATCTCAAGGGAGAAACTTTTGGAAATACCAGAGCTGCCACTAGCAATTAATTAGAAAGCTTTTCTTAGTGTTTGCAGTTAGGGAAATATAATAGTGGTTTGAGAAAATCTATAATGATGCCTGTTGTCACTATAGGGAAGCACAATTGTGCTAATTTAGTGACATTCACTTCTTTCGTAAAAGTGTCACATCTACTTAAGATTAGTTTGAGCCCCATAGTGAAGCAGTGAATTTAATGTTTATTCTGTTAATTTACTAAAGAGAGATTTTTTTTCTGTAACACATGGAATGTGATGTTAAGTACATTGCAATCTACCAGCAGAAAATCCTATTTATGGTTGTGACATCACCATCAATTATGCAGATGTGGCCACAGCCACCATCCCTTTTCCCCCCAGCCCAAAACCGGCTACTGAAACAGGATGGAACACCACTGGTGAGAAAGTCAGAGTGGAGGTGGAGTAGGTGGTATCTGGAACCATCCCAGGGCAGAGGACCACAGCACTGGGGGAGGAGGAAGAACTCTGCAATAATGGGAACAAGGGTTTGAGAAGACATGACTCCATATTTTGGATTCATGTGTTAGATAAAATCCAAAAATTAACACCCAAATAGTTTAGTATGGGGTCAGAATTCCATCTTGTGATTTCGGTAACTTGAGCTTTGCACTCATGGTTTATGCTCTCACTTCAATTTTATATCTGGCTTTAAGGTTATATTTTGATAAGGAATTAAGGATGCCTATTTCCAACTTTTATTCTAGAGTAAATGATTATATAGTGAAATCCATTGTAGTGGAATTCCACCCCGTACTCATAGGGTTACATATAGGCTCCATTAACTTCAGTGAGAGCTACTTGTATTCTGCAGCAGGAAAATCTGGCCGCAGGAATCTGGGGATTTGTTTTCTTTTGGTTCTTGGTGAAAGGCACACCTTCAGCACCAGGGTGCCTGAATGCAGTATATATAATAGAAATGGGACATGTTGGAGTAGCTCCTTAAAGTTTTTTAATGGAAAATGTACAAAGAAAAATGGTTAATTCTCTGACATGATCTCTCGCCTCCCTTTTGAGACAGCTCATACATCCTGAACAATAATGTGATATATCACAAAATTTAATTACTAATGCTGTAATGCAATCTCATAATTTTGGTTGTTTTGTAAATTGCAGTAAAACTCTTCTCACTAACTTAATGTAGCCATGGCAGTAAGATTTTTAAACATAACTTCACATTAACTCACATCATAAAATTATGAAGATATTTATATACTTTAAGGTGATTCCTAAAATTATTTTCCTCTTGTGGATTATTGATCTGTTGAGGTCAGCTGAAAACACATATCAGTCCCTTTAGCCAGCCAAGATAAAGTTCTAAGTAGTTAACAAATCATTATACTTTGTCTTCTACTGTATTGTGTCTGTCACTACTTCAGATCTCTCCCTTCTCTTAAAGGGCTCCCTTCTCTTAAAGGGCACCTCCTACCAAATTGCAAATCCCTGTGCCAAACAAAGCATGGAGGCTATAGAGCTTCTCAGTAAAAAGTCAGTAAGAGTTTTTCAACATAGGTAAAACAATACATTTTCCTTCATCTCATTCTTAGATGAAATGTGGGAATCGTTTTTGCTGAAACTTTCCAAAAGAATTCAACCTGAGGCAGTCACCTGGTATGGAAAATTTCAGCTTGAATGGTTTGTTCAACAAAGTTTCAAGCAATTGAAAACTGGGTCTTATAATGGGAAGTGTCAGGCAACCTTAACTACGGATGGCACCAGCTCAGCCTGTAATTAAGTTGGCTTGTGAATCTTGTGTGTGTGAGATAGGGAGACAGTGTGTTGGATGTATGATCGAAATTCTAAGACACAAAGATTTCTCTCAACTTATTCTTAATTTATTACCATAGACAGTAGTTGTCTATGAATTTAAGATTCTCTTTGATCAGAATACTATGAATCCAACACATTTGGAGTTGTAATGAAAAATGCATACTACAAAAAGTCTCTAACCATACTGAAGCCTGTGCCAGGGGATAGTGCACAAGAACTGTTTGAACTGATGATGGGTAGTTTGATTTCTCAGTATAACATGCTTGTTGATAGGTTAACCTTCAGCCTTTGACTGCCACTTGAAAAAACAGTTCTTTTCATGCTTTCTGTTGTTGGTGCAATTGTGGAGCACTGGAAAAGTACAATGTTCATTCATAAATTCATAGTGTTTAGGGCTAGAAGGGACCATTAGATCATCTAGTTTGATCTCCTATATTAGGTCATTAAATTTCATCCAGTTACGCTTGTATTGAGCGCAGTAACTTGTGGTTGGATAAAATATATCTTTCAGAAAGACATCCAGTCTTGATTTGAAAACATCAAGAGATGGAGAATCCTCTGCTTCTCTTGGTACTTTGTTTCAGTGATTAATCACCATCACTATTAAAAATTTGTGTCTAAATTCTAATTAGAATTTGTCTAGCTTCAGATTCCAGCCATTGGTTCTTATTATGCCTTTCTCTGCTACATTAATGAGCCTTTTAGTACTCAGTATTTTCTCCCCACGGTTGTTACTTGCCAGGATTGTTGATTATTCCTTCCCTACAGTGTCAACCAAAAATCTAACTACTGCTAGAAAGGGTTCATTATTAAAGTGGTTTAGGGAACTACACCAAAAAACAAATATGTGGCATACGTGTTCAGTTAGTGGAAAGGAGACATAAAAACTTAAATGTGGATGGAAGGCTAGATGTTTTTTACTACCAATATTGTTTATTTAATAAAAAGCATCAGAGAAATTTCCGAAAGAACAATTAATTTATTCTTGTGAAAATATGGCTTGTAATGTTAGTCAGATTTAGGTCTGTTGGCTCCCTATTGTATATTGTAATCACATGAGTAAAATCTGCTTGTGAGCCTTGTAAACAAATACACAATATACTTTTACAGATTACAAAATATTTTGAAGGGACCGCGAGGAGGTTATGTGTGGCTGAACTGGAGGAGCTAAGGGAGACAGAGAAGTACATAGATTAGACTTTCCAGGATACAGTAGAATGGTTCCACCTCTCCATCAGAGAGCCTCTGTGCTATTGAGGAGGATGAAAGTCTCAGGGAAGGATAACATCCAACTGGAGCAGAGGGAAATGATCCCATAGTTGGACCAGTCTTGCCAGGTGATGTTGTATCCTCTCACACTGAGGATGCCTCTCTGGGAGAGGGAACTCAAATTATTGGGAAGAGACGGGTAATATGTGGGATTTGATCATTAGAAACATAGATAGCTGGGTTTGCAATAACAGGGAGAACCACATGGTGACTTGCCTGCCTGGTGCAAAGTTTGCGGATCTCTCGAGACATCTAGGTAGACTTATGTGTAGTTCTGGGGAGGAGCTGGTGGTTGTGGTACATGTAGGTGCCAGTGACATAGGGAGGGATAGGAGAGAGGTCCTGGAGGCCAAATTTAGGCTGCTAGGTAAGAGATTGAAGTCCAGGACCTCCATGGTAAAGTTCTCTGAAATGCTTCCTGTTCCACATGCAGGGCCAGGTAGACATGCAGAACAGCAGGATCTCAATGTGTGGATGAGATGATGGAGTAGGGAGGAGCATTTCAGATTTATTAGGAACTGGGGAAACTTTTGGGAAAGGGGGAACCTATACTGGAAGGATAGGCTCCACCTAAACCAAATGGAACCAGATTGGTGACACTTAAAATTAAAAAGCTCGTGGAGCAGTTTTTAAGCTAAGGGCTGTGGGAAAGCCGACGGGTGCAGAGAAGCACGTGGTTCAGACAGAGACATCCCTTAGGGGAGGATCTATTAATGGAGACTCTCTATTTCCCATAAAGAGAAGAGGATGGAAGATGATAAAATATGGGTAAGATCTGAAGAGAAACAGTCAGATGAAAGAGTCCCACTCAATTACATCATGTAATGGCAGACAGCTAAAAAGTGACTATTTTTGAAAGTGGTTATATAGAAATGCTAGAAGTCTAAATAATAAGATAGGTGAACTAAAGTGCCTCAAATTAAATGAGGATATTAATATAATAGGCATCACAAAAACTTGGTGGAATGAGGATAATCAATGAGACACAGTAATATCAGGGTACAAAATATATCGGAAGGACAGAACAAGTCATCATGGTGGGGGAGTGGCACTCTATGTAAAAGAAAGTGTAGAATCAAATGAAGGAAAAAATCTTAAATGAATCAAACTGTACCTTAGAATCTCTATTGGATAGTAATTCCATGCTCGAATAATAAGAATATAGCAGTCGGGATATACTGCCTACCACCTGAGCAGGATGGTGATAGTGACTGCAAAATGCTCAGGGAGATTAGAGAGGCCGTACAAATTAAAAAAATACCCTCAGTAATAATGGGGGATTTTAGCTAGCCACATAATGACTGGGTATATGTCACCTCAGGATGGGATGCCTTAAATGACTGCTTCCTGGAGCTCACAAGAAGAGAGGCAGTTCTTGATTAAGTCCTAAGTGG
Source organism: Chelydra serpentina (assembly GCA_037349315.1). NCBI lineage: Eukaryota > Metazoa > Chordata > Testudines > Chelydridae > Chelydra > Chelydra serpentina. The sequence goes on from JBAIAC010000048.1 coordinate 29,998,081, forward strand.
AGCACAGGATCTGGTCCAAGAGGTACCAGACCGGACCTCTTGGTAATAGTGACCATAATATAAATAAATTTAACATCTCTGTGGCGGGGAAAAGACCACAGAAGCTCAATACGATAGCATTTAATTTCAGAAAGGGGGACTACACAAAAATGAAGAAGTTAGTTAAACAGAAACTAAAAGGTACAGCGCCAAAAGTGAAATCCCTGAAAGTTACATGGAAGCTTTTTAAAGACACCATAATAGAGGTTCAACTTAAATGTATACCGCAAAATAAAAAACAGAGAGGACTAAAAAAGTGCTACCGTGGCTAAATAACAAAGTAAAAGAAGCAGTGAGAGGCAAAAGGGCATCCTTTAAAAAGTGGAAGTTAAATCCTAGTGAGGAAAATAGAAAGGAGCATAAACTCTGGCAAGTGAAGCGTAAAAATATAATTAGGAAGGCCAAAAAAGAATTTGAAGAACAGCTAGCCAAAGACTCAAAAAGTAATAGCAAAATTTTTTTTAACTACATCAGAAGCAGGAAGCCTGCTAAACAACCAGTGGGGCCACTGGACAATCGAGTTGCTAAAGGAGCACTCACGGAAGATATGGCCTTTGCAGAGAAACTAAATTAATTCTTTGCATTGGTGTTCACGGCTGAGGATGTGAGGGAGATTCCCAAACCGGAGTCATTCTTTTTAGATGACAAATCTGAGGAACTGTCCCAGATTGAGCTGTCATTAGAGGAGGTTTTGAAACAAATAAATAAATTTAAACAGTAATAAGTCACCTGGACCAGATGGTATTCACCCAAGAGTTCTGAAGGAACTCAAATGTGAAATTGCAGACTACTAACCGTGGTTTGTAACCTATCATTTAAATCAGGTTCTGTACCAAATGACTTTAGGATAGCTAATGTAATAATAACTTTTAAAAAGGGCTCCTGAGGTGAACCTGGGAATTACAGGCCGGTAAACTTGATTTCAGAACTGGGCAAATTAGTTGAAACTATAGTAAAGAACAGAATTGTCAGACACATAGATGAACATAATTTGTTGAGGAAGAGTCGGCATGGTTTTTGTAAAGGGAAATCATGCCTCACCAATCTACTACAATTCTTTGAGGAGGTCAACAAGCATGTAGACAAGGGGGATTCTGTGGATATAGTGTAGTTAAATTTTCAGAAAGTCTTTGACAAGGTCCCTCATCAAAGGCTCTTAGTAAAGTAAGCTGTCATGGGCTAAGAGGGAAGGTCCTCTCATGGTTTGGTAACAGCCTAAAAAATACGAAACAAAGGGTAGGAATAAATGGTCAGTTTTCAGGATGGAGAGAGGTAAATAATGGTGTCCCCCGGGGGTCTGTACTGGGCCCAGTCCTATTCAACATATTCATAACTGATCTGGAAAAAGGGGTTAACAGTGAGGTGGCAAATTTTGTAAATGATACAAAACTACTCAAGATAGTTAAGTCCAAAGCAGACTGTGAAGAGCTAGAAAAGAGATTCTCACAAACCTGGGTGTCTGGGCAACAAAATGGAAATTGAATGTTGGTAAATGCAAAGTAATGCACATTGGAAACCATAATCCCACTATACATATGAAATGATGAGGTCTAAATTAGCTGTTACCACTCAAGAAAGAGATCTTGGAGTCATTGTGGCTAGTTCTCTGAAAACATCCAGTCAATTTTGAAGCAGCAGTCAAAAAAGCAAACAGAATGTTGGGACTCATTAAGATAGAAAATATCATATTGCCTCTATATAAATCCATGGTACGCCCACATCTTGAATACTGTGTGCAGATGTGGTTGCCCCATCTCAAAAATGATGTATTGGAATTGGAAAGGGTTCAGAAAAGGGCAATAAGAATGATTAGGGATATGGAATAGGTTCCATATGAGGTGAGATTAAAAAGACTGGGACTTTTCAGCTTGGAAAAGAGATGACTAGAGGGGGGGGGATATGATAGAAGTCTGTACAATCATGATTGGTGTGGAGAAGGTAAATAAGGAAGTGTTATTTACTCCTTTTCAGAATACAAAAGCTAGGGCTCACCAAATGAAATTAATAGGAAGCAGGTTTATGACAAACAAAAGGAAGTATTTCTTCACACAATGCATAGTCAACCTGTGGAACTCCTTGCCAGAGGATGTTGTGAAGGCCAAGACATTAACAGGGTTCAAAAAATAACTAGATGAATTCATGGAGTATAGGTCCATCAATGGCTATTAGCCAGGGTGGGCAGGGATGGTGCCCCTAGCCTCTGTTTGCCAGAAGCTGGGAATGGGTGACAGGGGATCGATCACTTGATGATTACCTGGTCTGTGCATTCCCTCTGAGGCACCTGGCAGTGGCCACTGTTGGAAGACAGGATACTGGGCTAGATGGACCTTTGGTCTGAACCACTATGATGGTGGTTATGTTTATGTACAAACTGATAACCTTTTCCTAACACTTCTTGGATGTGGTCATCCTTCCTTACCCCCTGCTATGCTCACCTACTCACCATATACCACTTACGTTTCATCAGATATTCACCAAGTTTAAAGAAGGAAAAAAGCAAGATCATGTAATTTAAACAAACATTGTGCTGTTGTGCTGCCTTTGTTTTTAATAACAAACACATACCTTTGTTATACAGGGCAAAATAAAAACTGGATGATGACCGTATGAGAGAGGCAGCAGCTTGCCTTCTTTTTTAGCTGAAGAAATTAATAACAAGTTAGGGGAAAAGAAAAGGCGGAATCCTACACTTTCAAAGGCAAAAATGACACAGGCATTCCCCTTACCTATCATGAAATAATGGAAAAACCCATGAACAATTTATTCTGACCTAAACATGGTCAAGTGTGACACCTAGAGGCCACGTATACTGTATTCCTCAAATAATATTTTTTGTTCATTTGGGTAACTATTTTTCTTTGGCATGAGATTCAGACAGCATGAATAGATTACATTTTAGACCTAAAAAATGGACCCTGACAGATTTTAAAAGATAACTTGCATAGTTTTGTTAATATATGTTTGTCCACCCATTCCACTTTCTTTATTGTTTCACTCACTGGGCTAAATAACACTGACACAAAAGACACATCATGCATACATTCCCACTGAGCAATGAATAGTGCTCAAAAGCCTGTAGCAAACCCCTAAGAGAGCAGTGTGTACAGCATTCTAGGATGAAGATATCAAAACCAAGCAATTTTTAAAATACATCCTACTCTAGCAGATTCCCTTCTACACTAAAATATGTGCAACAGAGACAGACCTTCACCAAATACAGGAATAGAATGGGACTTGGACGATGCAACCACACAAGGAAAGAAGAAGGGAAAGCAAAAACTCTTATTTAAACCTCTGTGTGGGCTACCTGGACTTTGGGTCTGGGCACATAAAATAAGCAAATGTTGCATACCTACTAACTTCCCTTCTCATCCCAAAAGCATGTGGGCCAGACGCTGGAGAAGGAACCTTGATTCCACACCCTTACTTGTTGACCAACATGGAGGGGTGGCATGGGGGGGGCATCATCATTTGCTATTGATATAGGTCATCAGGAAATTACTACTATCCTGGATGGCTAGGAGACAAGAGGGAAGCAGGGAGGCAGTTGTATCGGGGGGAGGGGAGGCATGTCTGAGGCTCTCTGGAGTTGTGCAACCTATGTGCTACATTTTGCTCAGGGTTGTGCCTAAATTCTTTTTAAAAATCTAGCCGACTGAATCAGTCAGAGTGGGATATATAGAAGAATGGTTACCTAATCAGTATGATGTGGAGAGACTAAAATCGTAAGTAGTTTTCTACTCCGTTGTTCAGAGTATTATGAATACAGGAAAGACACAGTACAGGAACTCCTCACTTAACATTGTAGTTATGTTCCTGAAAAATGCAACTTTAAGCAAAAGGATGTTAAGCGAATCCAATTTCCCCATAAGAATTAATGTAAATGCGGGGGGTTAGATTCCAGGGAATTTTTTTCCACCGGACAAAAGACTATATTGTATTGTATTTATATTATATTATATACACACACTGTATAAGTTATAAACAAACAATTTAATACTGGTACACAGCAATGATGATTGTGAATCTTGGTTGAGGTGGTGAAGTCAGAGGGTGGGATATTTCCCAAGGAATGCCTTACTGCTAAATGATGAACTAGCAATTGGCTGAGCCCTCAAGGATTAACTCTCACACTCTACAAGGGAGCAGGAAGGGATGGAGGGCAGACAGAGATGCACTGTGTGTGTGTGTGTGTGTGTGTGTGTGTGTGTGTGTGTGTGAGAGAGAGAGAGAGAGATTATGCACATTTCCCCTTTAAGTACACTGCCTAGTTAATTAGATCAGCAAGCTGGGACCAGGAAGCTCCCTCTGGGACTGTCGTGTGTCCCCTCTGCTCTATAGAAGATGGGGTAAATGGGGTTCAGGAGGAAGGGGGACACCCTGACATTAGCCCCTCTTCCACCTCTCTTCCCCCCCCCCCCCCCCGCACAGCAAGCAGGAGGCTCAGGGAGCAGCTCCAAGGCAGAGGGCAGGAGCAGCACATGGCAGTGGGGGAGGGACAGCTGAACTGCCAGCAATTGATAGCCTGCTGGGCAGCTTCTGCACAGGGAATTTAGGGGAGCGGGAAGCTGATAGGGGGAGCTGATAGGGGGGCTGCTGGTCCACCCTGGTTCCAAGCCCCACCAGCTAGCAGCAATGGGCTGCTCTTCCTGCAAGCAGTGGACAAAGCAGGCGGCTGCCAAACGACGTTAGAAGGGAGCATTGCTCAACTTTAAATGAGCATGTTCCCTAATTGATCAGAAACTTAACATCGAAACAACATTAACCAGGACAACTTTAAGCGAGGAATTCCTGTACTTCCCTTAATTGTGTGGCAAAATAAATAATTGCATGTTGAAAACTGAGGAAAAAGTAATTATTTTGGGAGATGCAAAAGAAATGAAAGAATAGCCTCATCCATAAGAGGCAACATGCTGCCAGTTTAGAAATTAACGATATTACCAGATGGACATATGATGTACAAACACACTGCTACTGTGGAGCTCTTTTTGGACAAATATTTGGTTGTACTTTATCACTGGCAGCACTTGTCCCTTTCATGCCCTTCATGCCACTACGGTTTGTTTATTTAAAATGAAAATTGCTGCTTTTGGAAATAAATTAAACTGAAGCAAATGTGATTTGTGAGGGGAAGTCTAATGCTCTAGATGCTATTTCCCATATGATTCAAGAAGGAAAGCAATTTTTATCCAAATGTGTTTCAATCATATTCTGGTCTTCCCCTATTTGTTGGTTCTGTCATATTGTCTGTGTGTGTGTTTAATGTAAAGTGAGAGTGTGTATACTTGCATGTATATAAATAATATCTCCAGGGGAGATGGAGACTCTGAAGCTTTCACAAGCACATGCAGGATAATTCTTTGTAAGACAGCTTTTCCTACCTGCTGGCTAAGAAATTTGTGTCTTGTGCTCACTTTCTAGGTTTGGCTCTCTGCATAATTGCCACACAATGTGTGTTATAGTCTCTTATTTGGAGAGCAGCAGGGAGTAGGTAGGCGTCTGTAGGGAGCCCTACGTCAGGGGAAAGAACCCAGTTCAAGCAGATGAGACTCCCAGGCAGATGGCCTGTGGAATATCATCCTGCAATGAGCAGGCTAAGGAGCAGAGAGACTCACTTTGACTCCCGGGGAGATCATCTGTGGAATGTAAGAACTGCAGGGAATAACTAAGGTTATGCCTGCAGTTGGAGCTAGGGGTGTGATTCCCAGCTCATGTAGATGTACTTGTGCTAGCTCTCATGGACCTAATATGCTAAAAATAGTAGTGTAGCCACAGTAGTACAGGCAGCGGCGAGTGGCAGCACGGGCTACCTGTTCTGAGCACAAACCCACCTGAACCCCATGAGTACATACAGAGTTGCAGCTAGCCTGTGCTTCTACTCACTGCTGCCCATGCCACCATGGTTACTCTACTATTTTTAGTGTGGTAGCTCAATGAGAGCTAGTATGAGTATGTCTATGCAAGCTGGGAATCACAGCCCTAGCTTCAAGTGTAGACATAGCTACGTAGACAATAGCTAACATTAGAATAGCAAATAGGGAGCAGGTAAAGGTGTAATTTCCATGGGAGTTTGTAAGAGGAAGTTTGGGGGCTTTGCTTTATAGGTACAGCTTCACCCCTGCAACAAAAATGGAGAGTCGTCAGCTATTTGTGACTTGTATTAGATGTGTTGTGTTCTGCTTTCTCCCTGAAAGCAGATGAGACTTTGTCTGCAAGAAGTACAAGCTGGTAGTCCTGATGGAGAAGGTTTGTGGTCTTTAGAACCAGCTGACCACTTTGTGACATATAAGGAATGTAAAGGATTTCCTGGATACACAGATCCAGTCAGTACCATAGTAGATCCCAAAGCAGTGGAGAAGACTGGAAATTTGTCACCACCAAAAATAGGAGAAGGTGGAAGCTATGTTCACAGTGGGAAGCACTGAATCAGTTCCAGGTTCTGAGTAACATGGAGAACAACCTGCAAGAACCAACCAGAGGAAAGGACCAGATAGTGGAAGAAAGAACTGAGAACTGCTGCGCGTAGCTCATACAAGATGGACGAGCCTAAGAAAACATTCACAACTGGTCAGCCCTGATTAGGGACTCCATGCTAAGAAGAGGGGACAGAACATTCTGCAAGGGACAGAAGGACAGTGTTCAGCCTTGCACAAGTGAAGATGAAGGACATTGCTGCAAGACTAAATAGGATTCTGAGATCAGCAGGAGCGACTCCTTTGGCAGCAATGACACCACATCAGGCACCACTCCACAGATCCTAGAAGACCTTAAGGATCTGAGAAGGGAGCTGAAGGAGAGGAATATGATTTCAGAAATCCTTCCTGTCTCTTGAAAGAAAAGAAGGTAAAGATACTGGAGGTGAACAGTTAGGGGGAAACAATGGGGAACTACTATGGAGAGAGGGGATTCTATTGTTTTGAAGACCTCCATCTAAGTAATACGGTACAATCTCCTGGACAATAGACTAGGTGGGCTAGTCGTAAGGGCTTTAAACTTACCATGCCGGGGGAGAGTGATAGAGGGGCAATCATGGTACAAACATGCAAATATGCAAACTAGCCTCAAGGCATCATGTATCTGACAAAGCCAAACAGTAACGGGCATGTATGGAACACAGTTTTAATGGTCTATATACTAATGCTCAGAGCCTATGTAATAAACAAGCAGAGATTGTGATCTTCATGTTTGAGAGGTAACATGATATGGTTGGTATTACTGAAGTTTGGTTAGGATGGAAGCCTGTTAAAATCAATTGCTACAACTTGTTCCATAAGGATAGAATGGGGGGAGGCAAATGCCATTTTGCATTAAACACTGACATCTGGACCTGTTAAAGAATCATAGACAATACAGAACCACAGGACTTCAAATACCTAAAGATTAAAGTTCAAATTAGTACATTTAAAGATAGGGGCACAGGTGGTCATCTGTAACAAACCAGCAAATCTCCCTAGAGTAAAGGACGAACTGTTCTTTAGGTATCTGTCCACAGTATGTAGGAAGAAATGTGTTATCATGGGTGGCTTCAATCTGAGGGACACTTGCTGTACATCTCATGGGGCCAGAGACAAAACTTTTTTAGAATATCTAAAATAGATGATTTAATAGAATAATAGAATATCAGGGTCATCTAGTCCAACCCCCTGCTCAAAGCAGGACCAATCCCCAACTAAATCTTCCCAGCCAGGGCTTTGTCAAGCCTGACCTTAAAAACCTCTAAGGAAGGAGATTCCACCACCTCCCTAGGTAACCAATTCCAGTGTTTCACCACCCTCCTAGTGAAAATGTTTTTCCTAATATCCAACCTAAATCCAACCACTGCAACTTGAGACCATTATTCCTTGTTCTGTCATCTCGTACTACTGAGAACAGTGTAGATCCATCCTCTTTGGAACCCCCTTTCAGGTAGTTGAAAGCAGCTATCAAATCCCCCCCTCATTCCTCTCTTCTGCAGACTAAATAATCCCAGTTCCCTCAGCCTCTCCTCATAAAGCATGTGCTCCAGCCCCGTAATCATTTTTGTTGCCTTCCTCTGGACTCTTTCCAATTTTTCCACATCCTTCTTATAGTGTGGGGCCCAAAACTGGACACAGTACTCCAGATGAGGCCTCACCAATACCGAATAGAGGGGAATGATCACATCCCTTGATCTGCTGGCAATGCTCCTACTTATATATCTGCTTGCAATGCTCCTACTTAACATAGAAAGTGCTGCATTCAACACAGGGTAATTTAATACTGAATCTCACTCTGACAGTAAAGAAGAGTTAATGGCTGACCTAAAAATTAGTGGTTGCCTTTGTATCAGTGATCATAATCCGGCTACATTTACTTTGTGAAAACAGACTATGGCACCAACCTGTAATGTGTATATTTGTAACTTCAGAAGGGTCAGTTTTCCAAAGCTTAAAGTAATTATTGGCATAACTGGTAACATAAATGTAAGTGGGAAGTGTTAACAAAAACTGGGAGTTCAAGGAAATCGTACTGCGTGCCTAAACAGCCATGATTCCACAGACACGAGAGAAGTTATGCTAGGCAGGAAGCCATCCTAGTTAAAAGGATATGTGAAAGTAATGACAAAACATAAGTAGAGAGAGAAGGGAAATGTGGCTTACATTCATTGCAAAATTTAAAAAACGTAGGTGACTGATAAGGTATGCCAAAGGAATCAATGAAATGTCAATGTCCGGTAGGGTGAAAGATGATAAAAAGGCATTTCAAAACACCTTAGGAACAAGAAAAACCCTAAAAGAGGTGTAGATCTATTGCTTGAGGCAGGTAGTAAATTTGTAAATAGTGATATAGAAAACGCAAACTGTTCAATAGATATTTTTGCTCTATATTTGGAACTAAGTAGGAGGATTTATCTATCCCATATGATGATGTGAATGGAACAGAAAGTTTATTACTTTAAAATCAGTCCTGGATAATTTGCATCCAAGAGTCTTAAGTACGGTTACCAATTTTGGTTGGATGTATTCCTGGAGGTTTCATCACATGACATCTTTAATTAAAATTAATCTTTAATTCCTGGAGACTTGGAAACCCTAAATCTTAAACGAACTAGCTGAGGAGCTCTCTGAACCACCAATGTTAATTTTTAACAGATCCTGGAAAATTGGGGATATTCCGAACAATTGGAGGACTACTAATGTAGTTTCAATATTTGTAAAGGGTGCAAGGGATGAGCCAGGATATTATAGACTGGTTAGCCTGATATCTATCCCAGGGAAAATCCTGTAATGATTAATTTGGGACCCTATCAACAAAGAATTTGAGGCTAAAATATAATTAATGCCAGTCAGTATAGTTTCATGCAAGGTAGGTCTTGTCAAACAAACCTATTGTCTATTTTTGACAAGATTACAGGTCTGTTTGATGTATGCAGCTGTATTGTATTATACTTGGATTTACCCAAGGCATTTGACTTAATACCAGATGACACTCTGATTTTAAAAATTGTGTTATTTGGAATTAACAGGGTCCAGATCAGATGAATTAAAAACTGGCTAAATGACAAATCTCAAAATCACTTGTTAATGGGGAGATATCAGTGAGCGGGTCCAGTACTAGTGGGGTCCCCCACAATAAATTCTTGGTTCAGTGCTATTTAATATTTGTATCAACAATCTAGGCAATGATATAAAATCTTTGCTGGTAAAGTTTGCAGGTGACACAAAGATTAGTGGGGTAGTAAATAATGAGGAAGAAAGGTTATTGTTAGAGTGATCTGAATCATCTGGTTAAACGGCCACTATCCAACAAAATGCATTTTTAATAGGGCCCTGTGCAAAGTAATACCTCTGGGAACCAATAACCCAGGTTATACTTATAGGATGGGAGAGACTGTCTTGGAAAGCAGTGACCCAGAAAAGGATTTAGGGGTTATCGTAGATCAGTGGTTTACCCCAGGGGTACAGGTGTACATGTACTCCTGGTGGTATGCAGAGGTCTTCCAGGGGGTACATCAGTTCATCTAGATATTTGCCTAGTTTTACAACAGACTACAAGCACTAGCAAAGTCAGTACAAACTAAAATTTCATTCAGACAATGACTTGATTCTACTGTTCTATATATTATACCCTGTAATGTAAGCATAATATTTATATTCCAATTGATTTATTTTATAATTATATGGCAAAAATGAGAAAGTAAGCAATTTTTCAGTAATAGTGTAGCTGTGATACTTTTGTATTTTTATGTCTGATTTTGTAAGAAAGTCATTTTTAAGTGAGGTGAAACTTGGGGATACACAAGACAAATCAGACTCCTGAAAGAGGTACAGAAGTCTGAAGGGGTTGAGAGCCACTGTCGTAGATAACCGCCTCAACATGAAGTCTCAGTGCAATGCTGTGGCAAAAGGGCTAGTGCAATATTTGGATGGATATAAAGGAGAATATCAAGTAGAGGAAGCAAAGTGATGTTTGCCTTTGTATATAACATTGGTAAGACTGCTACTAGAATACTGTGTTCAGTGCTGGTGTCCACACTTCACAAAGGATGTGGAAATACAGGAGCAAGTTCAAAGAAGACACAAAAATGATCCAGGGACTGGACGGCTTGGGCCTTACAATTTGAGGCCTAAGGAGCTCAATGTAGCTTATCAAAGAGAACCCTGAGGGTATGTCTATGCAGCAACTAAACACCACCAGCTGGCCCATGTCAGCTGACTCAGGCTCACAGGGACTCTCCCTCCTTGCAGGGTCCCAGAGCTTGGACTCTAGCTGGAGCCCAAATGTCTACACTGCATTTTGACAGCCCTGACACCTAAGCCCGAGTCAGATGACATGCAGTGGCGGATTAGCGCATGGGCCCATTGGGGCTTGTTAATCAGGGTTTTGCTGAACCCAAAGCTCTTGATAACTTTACTCTTTGCAAGGCGGTGGCAGGAAATAAGTCAATGGGAACACGGCCATCCGGTTGATAGTTGATGCAAACAGGCAAACAAAAGTACTTTCAGTCAAAGCTTCTACTTTATTTAGTCTCCAGCACTTACACACATCCGCAATAGGTTAGGAGAGCACCACAGATTACCCCTAGAATCAGATTTACACAGGGTCTTGAGGAGGTTTCGAGTGGGTAACTGTAGACAGCCAGTGGCCAGCCTTCTGTATGCAGGGGAACTTCAGAGGTGTCCATCAAACTCAGGTTTCTTCCTTTTTATATGCAATTTATTAGTATCACATAACTTGTTCATCCAAACACCTGCCTCCCCCACTCGCCAAAAAACCCCGCAACCTACTGAGAAAAAGCTAAGGTAAGTGTGGAGTTTTCCACCCTGTAGTTTTCCGTCAGTTAACCAGCTGTATTTCACATAGCAGTAGTTAACTATTGCCAGAATTTCCATCTTGCAAAACCGCAAGCTCCAGGAAAAGCTCAAGTCAGGAAGGCACAAGGTCATGTTTACTCTTCTTGTGGTCACTCGTTTCTCCCTCTCCCCCTGCTCTGTTAGTTGTGTTAAGGCTGCTACAAAGGCCTCACAGCTGCTTTGAGCAATAAGCATAAAAATTGGTATTTCAGCTGCTGGGCAGTGGTTTAGGCATGTTACTGGGTTAACAAAATTTCCTCCTTACAGCCCATGCCCAGGGTATCCTGCCAATTTGGGGGGCCCTGCAGGAGCACTGGAACCTGTGTAGAAGTGGGGAGGCCACCGGCGCAGGAACTGTGGCCCTGCTCCTCTTCTGCCTGGGACTTCGCCCTCTTCTCCTCTTCTTTCTACTGAGGCCCCGCCCCTTGGCCAGGCTGGAAGCGCGAGCCAGGCTATGGTAAGAGCCACCCAGCCAGGTGGCGGGACCAGGGCTCCCCACAGTGGCCTGGGATCTCTGAGTGGCTTTTACCACTGCCCGGCTCTCGCTTCTAGCCTGGCCATGGGGCGGAGTCTTGGGGGGAAGAGGAGGAGAAAGGGGTGGAGCCCCATGGTGAGAGAGGGCTAAGGCCCACTTCAGTCCTTCCCCGATCCCCGCCGCACTGGGAAGAAGCTGGTGTTACTAGCAGGGGCTGCCCTTCACAATAGGGGAGCTGATCACCTTATGTCCCCTGCCGTAAAGTGCACCTCCAGCACCTCCAGCTGCCACACCGCACCTCCCCGAGGCTACTTTGCCCAAGTTAAAAAGTGGGCAGGCATGGGCCTCCTACTTTTAAAGGGGGGCATGGCCCCCAGGACTCCAGCCTTACTTCCGGCACCCCTGGAATGTAGGGGGCCCAAATGCTCTTTGTGTTCTTAATCCACCTCTGCTGACAGGGGCCAGCTGGCAGCATTTAATTGCTGTGTAGACATACCCGGAGAGATGCTTTGATCACTGTGAATAAGCACTTACACTTGGAAAAGATATCTGATAGTGGAGTTTTTTAATCCTGCTGAAAAATGCATAAGAACCAATGACTGGAAGATGAAGTTAGACAATTTCCACCTCAAAATAAGATATGATTTCCTAGCAGTAATGCTAGTTAAACACTGGAATAATTCCCCAGGGAAGGTGGTGGACTATCATCTGGCGTCTTTAAAGTGAGATTAAATATCTTTTGTAAAAGATGTGATTTATTCTGTGACAGTGTCCCCATAAAACTTTATGGGGAGATGCTTATAAATGTATATGTGTAACTGGAATATGTTTTATGCTACATGTGCCATGTAACATATCTCTGTGAAAGTTATGACCTACTGAATTTATTCCTCCTGTTTGTATGCATGTATCATTGTTGTAGTTGGAGTTATGAAGATTGGTTTTATATTTGCTGGTTTTGTACATAGCCTTTGTAAGTGCCTGGGATCATGTTTGGAGAAAAGAATGTGCAAGTTAAGTGCAAGCACTTAACAGACAAAAGAAGGTGCAGACCCCAATCCACATCTGGGCCTGGTCAGGAATGCAACTGGTTGAACTGGTTAGGGTGCATTGACAGGTGACTTACCCATGTGATCCCAAAACTCCAGGGCAACATGATGCTACACAGGGAGGGGGGGGGGGAAGGCTATAAAAGCCCTTGGAAGACCCCTCCATTTTGTCTTCAGCTGGCTAAAAAGAGAGGCTCTCCACCCCCCCAGAGACATACCTGAGAGAAACTGAACAAAGGACAAAGACAATAGGGGGTGTGAGCGATTGCTGGACCCAGGCTATGAGTTCTACTGTCTGTGAAAGGAAGAATCTAGAGCTGGTGAGGTTTTTATATCTGTGTGAAGTTTGATTGGACATAGACGTGCGTGTTTTATTTTATTTTACTTAGTAATTCACTTTGTTCTGTCTGTCACTACTTGGAATCACTTAAATCCTACTTTCTGAACGTATTAAGATCACTTTTTACTTATTAAGTTACCTGGAGTGTGAGTTGGTACCTAGGGGGGCAAACAGCTGTGCATATCTTTCTATCTTTGAAATAGGTGAACTATTTATGAGTTTGCCCTGTATAAGCTTTATACAGGGTAAAACGGATTTATTAAGGGTTTGAACCTCCTTGGGAGTTGGGCACCTGGGTGTCAAAAGCAAGAGCGCTTCCAGGAGCCTTACAGTTGTTAGTGGACTTGGTTCGGACCTGAGTCTGTGTTTGCAGCAGATCAGTGGAATCTGGCTCAAAACAGACAGGATTCGGGAGTCCAAAGCTGGAAAAGGTCTGGAAGCAGGGGCAGAAGTAGCCTTGGCACACCAGGTGGCAGCACCAAGCAGGTCTCTATGATCCCAACCCATCACATATTCCATCTTCTGGGAGAAATTCTACAGCCTGTGTGTGCAGGGGGACAGGTTAGATGATCATAGTGGACCCTTTTGGTCTTGGAATCTACTACCCTGTGAGTGAGTCCTCCTGTTCATTCCCATCGTTCATGAGCTATGGGGAGAACAGGATTGTTTGCATTTCCCTGTATGTGCTCTTAACACTTGCGGCTCTGCATTTAAAACAATAACTACAATCAAATCTCCTGCTTCTAGGGTGACCAGACAGCAAGTGTAAAAAATCTTGGAGGTAATAGGAGCCTATATAAGAAAAAGCCCCCAAAATCGGGACTGTCCCTATAAAATCGGGACATCTGGTCACCCTACCTGCTTCCGGGCTTTAAACAGTCAGTTGCAGAGGTCAGGAAGGAATTCCTACCTCCCACAGTGCACAACTGACTTGATGTTTGAGAGATGGTGTGATTGTCTGTTTTTGTGTTTTGTCTTACTCTGAAGCATCAGGGATAGGCCACAGCTGGAGACAGGATACCAGGTGGAGTGGACCAGTGCTCTGTGGTGACACCTCTTTTTCAGATTAGTTGGTATATCTTGCTCACTTGCTCAGGGTCATGGTGATTGCTAGATTTGGGGTCAGAAAGGAATTTTCCCCCAGGTCAGACTGGTAGGAAACTTTTTGTGTGTGTGTGCTGCCTTCTGCATCATAGCTCACCTGCTAGGATCATCTGGGCATATCTCCCCTTGTAGGGGCATTGGGCATTGGTGGCACCTGAGTCTCGCTTGTTCTCTGCCTGTGGCACACAAGCATTTGGTCTCCTAAGGACTGAAATGTAGTCTAATTTAAGTCATTAGTTTCAATATAGGATTGTCTGGGTGAAATGTAATGGTCTGTGATATACAGGAGGTGAGACTAGATGATCTAATTGTTCCTTCTGGCCTTCAACTCTATGGAATCTTTATCATGCAACAATCTGTAATGTTTAATACATAATCTGCTCTTTATTTTAAAAGCAATAACAAAGAAACAATGATCTAGCAGAACTGGCTAACTTTACGTGCCTTATTATGATGCTCTGTGGGTAAATTCTGCTATATTTTTATAAAAGATTTTAACTTTAATCATATGGCTTTCTATACAACAAAAGGTTACTCCTCTAGTATCCTTTGTCAGTCATTTATCTGGAAAATTTATAGAGGTTGCCCATATGGCTACTGTGTCTTGCACAAATGAATGTCTCTGAATATATATCCACCTTTTCTCCACTGGGACTCATAAGTTAGTGTCCTGAAGTGTGGTAATGACATTGTTATACTACCAATGTGGAGGGCTGACAGAGATTAATGTTTATGTGACTTTGTTTGTATAACCTTGTCTTTTCTGGGTACATTTAAACATTTATTTTGGAACACCTAAAACATAAGTAACTAAGACAAATTAAGTTTCTCATGTATGTGTTAGACCATGAGTTCTTGACCTGAGGATTATGAACAAGTAGTGGGGATCATGATCACCCTTGCCTTTCCATATTGCTAAATGGGAAGGCAGTCCCAACAAGATCCCAGCCAGATGGGAAGAGGCTTATGAGGTAAGGGGTGTCCTACCATGGAAAATATTGAGAACCACTTAAAATGCAGTTTAAGCTTAAAGGCAAAATCCATTGTCACTAGTGCTTGACATTCTAATTTTTGGACTGTGGACCAAGGCAGAGTGATCATTGGCCAATTTGCGAGCAAATGACAAGATATGAAAGTGGTATTCATATTAGACAAAAGAGCAAAATGATGGAAATGATCCTTTTTATTAGGTTAATGAACAATAAAGTATTAAAGGATTGACTTAACTCTTCTGAGCAGGAGAATGCAAAATGTGCTTGTCCGAGTCGAGACCATTGTGCCTAAAGTGCTTCTGCCAGAGGGAGGGTAGCTTTAAACTTCACCTGTGACTGAGGTTGCCCATGGATATGCTAAACCCTAATCTACACTTCCTTAATTAGTGTAACCCACTTTGGCGTCTATGTAGGTTGGTTACAAGTTCCCACAGTGGACCAGAGGTTGCCAGCACCCTTTTAGGTCAACTTTGCATTGTCAAGGGCCTGTGCTTTAGGATATCAGAAGAAGTCTGTGTGTTTCAGAGCTTAATCAAGACTTAATCCAATAAAAGGGATCATCTAAAATGTACTCTTTGACCTATAACAGTGGGTTGGTCATTTGACTATCTTAAATAGATTGGCAAATTACAATGCCCATTCTAGTTTTACAAATACAAATGTTACATTCAGGTTATAAACTGAAACAATTAAAAGTCATCATTCAAAAGTTGCAGTTCTTACAATATGAAGACTCTGCCACATTGCACATACATATAAGAATAAAGGTTCAATTCCAAATAAAGTGTCATAAACATATATCATGGAGCGGGAAATTCTGGATCATTGGCTGTTTGATGCAGATCTCAAAACTTAATGGAAATTTTGTGGTGCTTATTTACAAAAATTATTTGAAACTACTGATGGTATTTTTGAGAGGATCAAGAGGGAAGTATGTAGAAATATAGGATACAAACTTGTAAAGTTTCAGCTTCTAAGAGTTTCATAAACTACAGTTTGGTATCCTTGTGCCAAAACCTTTTAAATTTTCTGGAGTGGAAAAACTGATACATCTTTTCATAACACAAAAATGAGTGAAAACTAAGCATGGAAAAATTCAGCCAAAGAATTCCCAAAATAACATGTGAATACAAGGGATTATGACAGAAGCCCGAATATAACCATAGCTTTACTAATTGACAAATACTATAATGTACCTCCATAATATTTTTTTAATTATCAAGATATAATTTCATTGATGGGTTCTGAATGGCTTGTGTCACAGTAAACTGGGCTAGCTTAATCGTTGTCCCCTTTCTGGTCTCACTCTGTGTCCCCTCTTACGGCTTGTCTACTCTACCTGCCGGATTGGCGGGCAGCAATCGATCCAGTGGGGATCGATTTATCATGTCTAGTATAGACTAAAATGATTAGGGGTCTGGAACGGGTCCCATATGAGGAGAGATTAAAGAGGCACGGACTTTTTAGCTTGGAAAAGAGGAGACTAAGGGAGGATATGATAGAGGTATATACAATTATGAGTGGTGTGGAGGAAGTGAATAAGGAAAAGTTATTTACTTGTTCCCATAATAGAAGAACTAGGGGCCACCCAATGAAATTAGTGGGCAGCAGGTTTAAAACAAATAAAAGGAAATTCTTCTTCACACAGCGCACAGTCAACCTGTGGAACTCCTTGTCTGAGGAGGCTGTCAAGGCTAGGACTATAACAGGATTTAAAAGAGAACTGGATAAATTCATGGAGATGAAGTCCATTAATGGCTATTAACCAGGATGGGTAAGGAATGGTGTCCTTATCCTCTGTTTGTCAGAGGGGGGTGATGGATGGCAGGAGAGAGATCACTTGATCACTACCTGTTAGGTCCACTCACTCCGGGTCACCTGGCATTGGCCACTGTCGGCAGACAGGATACTGGGCTGGATGGACCTTCGGTCTGACCCAGTACGGCCTTTCTTATGTTCTTATGTTATGTTCTTATGACCACTGAGCGCTCTCCCATCGACTCCGGTACTCCATCAAAATGAGGAGCGCAAGCGGAGTCAACGGGAGAGCGTCAGCTGTCGACTTACCGTAGTGAAGACACTGCGATAAGTAGATCTAAGTACATTGACTTCACCTACGCTATTCATGAACCTGAAGTTGCGTATCTTAGATCGACCGCACATGGTAGTGTAGACAAGCCCTTTGATATCCCATACCTTTACCTATCTTGGGGTGGAATTTTGCAGTTCTCCCATGCTTTGGCCATGTCTACACTTACCGGGGATTGACACTGCTGCAATCGATTCAGCAGGCGTCGATTTAGCAGTTCTAGTGAGGACTTGCTAAATTGACCACAGAGCGCTCTCCGGTTGACTCCGGTACTCCACTGGAATGAGAGGAGTAAGGTAAGTTGAGGGGAAAGCGTCTCATGTTGACGCAGCACAGTATAGACATCGCAGGAAGTTGATCTAAGCTATGTCGACTCCAGTTAGGTGAATGACGTAGCTGGAGTAGCGTAACTTAGATCATCTTACCCTGGTAGTGTAGACAAGGCGTTAGACTGTGCCCTGGGCAGCAGTACCCTGTATATCCACCCTTCTTACTAAGCAGGTCTGTGAGAGTTCAGGCATGTGTTGTTCTTCCTTTCAGGAGTCTGTGACCAATGGAATACAGTGACTGGACAGTCTTATCAAAACCCAAGTATTGTTTGTTTTAGCAGTAGAGAAGCATATAGAGAAAAAGTATTTAAAAACAACAGTCTGCATGCATGTCTGTCTTATCTAAAGGGTTATCATCCCCTGATGGTAGCCTAGCAGGCCTATCTCATTCACGTTAGAGCTTTTTTCAGCGCAAATGAAAAATTCGGTGATCTCTACACCTTTTGTGAATTTGTGCCTGTTTTGCTCAAATGTCTGAGGTGAAAAAACAGACGAAAACAAAACAGCTCCCCCCTGCCTCTCCCCCCGCCCCAAAGTCATAATGTTGTTCATTTTGACATCTTTGAAATTGCCAGTGAACCAAGTAATTCACACCACTCTACTTCAGGCACCCTCAGCAGGTGCCTGTTTCTCATTGTGGTTTCCCCCAAGAAACTACCCCCTCTTTTGAGAAGGCCTCTCTTTTAAGCTACCCATGTTCTTTTGAGGTTGCCGGCCTTTTCCTGTCTTGGTTAAAACAGTTTTGTAGGTTGGCTGGAGAGGAGATAGAATCTTCAAATCTAATAGTTTGGGCATTTTCTCTTAAGAACCCAAAGTGTTTACCTAGGGATAACCTATGAGAAACCATTTTTTCTGTTCACCTTTGTGTTTGTTTTTCCCCCCTTTGTGTTTGTTTTTCCTTCTGTTAAGTTAACCCAGTAAATTCATACATAAACATCCCCTAAACCAGATCTTTATATGGTACAGTAGGTATGCTTTGGTAATACTTTATATGGTAAAGTATTACCAAATAGCTCAAAATCTATCACAGCTAGACAGGACACTGAGGATATAATTATTTTTGCATATTTATTGTATTTTATATGTTTTGTTTGCATATTTATATTTATATACATGTTTATATTTTTGTTTGATAAATTGAAAAAAGTTGAAGTCATATTCAAAAATGAAATGAGTATGCCACATAGGGGCTAATATGACTTTCAATAGTCTGCTTCTTGTAAATTTTCAGAAGCGTGTGACTGTATAGTGATAGAATTGGAAATATGAATTTCTTTGTGTGTGTTGTTTACACCCACAGACACACATGATACAGATGTGTGTTTATATTAGAAACAATTCCAGACCCATTTGTGGTACTTTGCTAACTGCATGGCTAGTCTGTGTCCCTAGGGTCATGTACAAAATATGTATAGTGGTATTCTTACAAGATTCATATAAACTCAGGGTAAAATCTTCCATGCTCCATTAGATTTAGTGCCTTTGAAAAGGGCCCCCTCTTGGCCTTGTAGCCCTGTAAGTCTGACTTCTCCCCTGGCACAAACTTTGGCTATTAGTTACCATTTTTACTTTTATTTTTCAAAGGACTGTGTAAACTATTAAAATAGAACATAAACTACTGTCACAGATTCCTTGTTAAATATTAAAGGTATTTTTTCAAACAGAGAATCTATTCATAATCTTATTTCTAAATAAGTTACATATAAATTTCATTATGCCAAGTATACTTGAAGTGGGTTTTAGCCCATGAAAGCTTATGCCCAAATACATTTGTTAGTCTCTAAGGTGCCACAAGTACTCCTCGTTCTTTTTGCTGATACAGACTAACCACTCTGAACCTTGTCCCCTAATGTAAATCATAAGGTTTCCCTATGAAATGGCCATGAGTTATAAATTCAAAGGACTTCCCTGGTTTAAAGCAGCATTATTTGTGCTGTTTGGTGCCACAAAATGTAAAGTGGGTCTGTGTGGTTTACAAATGAACACACAGCACAATGTGAGGAAGAGAAATGAGTGAGATACATGCATTTTTTACTGTACCTTAGCTGTAATGCGAGTCCTGCATCAGGATGCTATACATTTGTTAAGATCATGGTTTTCTATGTATCCCTTATCAAGCTATAATCTCCTGATTGTTGCCTGTTTTTCAACAGCTGAGGAACAGTAATCCACACTTGCTTATCTCTCTTAATCACAGCCTCACAGTGCTAGGACTCCCTGAGCCTTTAATTCCCTTTTACAGGCGTAACAGAGTGGAAAGTAAACAAAGACAAATTTGCAACCTTCAGCATTGCTAATTTGCTCTGATGTCAGAATATTTAAACAGGCAAGGATTTGGGAATTATTTGATCAAGGCTGCTTTTTAATCTAATGCATGTGAAAAGGCTGAGTCTGGGAAGGTTCTGCAAAATGACAGGCATCCCAAGAGAGGTTTTCTGAAGGTTTCCTCTTTCAGCAGCAGTAGCTTCATCATTTAAAGCTCTGTGGTTGCTGTGGTGTTAGAATGTATTCATATAGTGTTGGGTTGTGGGGTTTTTTTGGACCATTTTGGTGTGTTCCGATCACTCTTCTGAGAACATTTCTCTTTTGCCTTTCAGTTTGTTGAAAACTAGGCCAACAGGCTTGTTATTGTTTCAGTTCATTAGGGGATGAATTTTGTTTAAAAAGATCCCTATTGAAAAATAAATAAAAGCTTTGTCACTTTCCACCCTTCCCTGGATCCCTGACAGTCTGGTGTAGCCTGTAAATTTTAGATCAAAAGTCTTCAGTATAATTTAATTTCCTGTTTACAAACTCAGAGGTAACTGGGTTTCAAAGTACTTTGAATTACGTACAGTTCACATTTTGTGCATGTACATGTGTGTGCATATCTATGTATATCATGCTGACTAGATGGAAAAGGGGTGTGTGCGCACACATGTGCATGTGTAAATATACAGTTCTATCATGTGCACATGTAAGATGTTTCTCCCACTCTCCCTGTATGTATATATTAACAAAAAGAAAAACAGATGGCCAGCTATAATTAAAATATAATTCTGCATTTTAGTTTTTTCAGACAATAGATTTGTAGGAACTTCATTGCTAATTGTTTTTAGATGTACAGATATGTGGTTTATTAAATTGTCACTAATTTTTAATTATCAGCTACTGTGATTTCTTATCTGTCTCTCTCACACACACACTAAACTCAGATATCACAAGGATAGGCCTGTTATAACCACCTACATGTACTCCTTTTACATTCTTTCAACAGGCTTCTTTATGTTATTACCTGAAACAGGTTCATTTGAATAATATGCAGTAAAAAGGGTTTCATTGCTTCCTGAAGTCTCTCTTTGTGAGGTTTCAGTTAGTGCATGTATAATCATTTATAAATATTTTCATTGTTTGGAAAATGATAAACACATCATATATATTGGTACCAAAATAAAATATGGCTCAAGTTCTATATTCTGAACTGCATCTATATCAATGCAATTAATTAAAATCGATGCTGGATTTTTTATTTAAAGCTTAGAAAATCATTGATTTTTAAGAGCTGTTTCTTGTTTCTCAGGCGTGCCGGATGGTTTTTTATTAGTATTGTCCTTGTGATATTCTAGACAGAGATATGCAGAAGGCAGCATTTTGCAGTTGCTATATGCAGTGTTATTACAGCATTGGGTTGTTTGTGTTTCACCTCATCTCTCTCTCACTCTCTCCAGCTGGTGTAAATGACTGCTGCCGCCTCCCAGACCAAGATAACCTGCTCAGTCAGCTGGAGCCCCCTGTGGACAGCTGTCTCTCTCAGCTGATGGAAAACTGCTAGGAACCACTGAATGGAAGAGAGTGGAGCAACAACCACACTAGTAGCTGCAGCAGTACCAGTAATAGCAGCAGCATCCGAGGTCTCTATTGTTCCTTGGTGTTAAACAGTTTTTCCTTTTCAGCTAACATGCACAATAGCTGGGAAAAGGTTTCCATTCTGCCCTCTCTATGAAGAAATTCTGAAGGGGAGAAAATTACTCAAACAAGGGTTACCCTTTGTGCTGCAGATTTTGACACTGAAGCAGCCTTCTGAAGGCATGGGGGTGAGAGAGGGAGGCACAGCTTTATTCGGTGGTCCAGGGGCTTCTGCTGTCTCAATCCGGTG
Organism: Chelydra serpentina; assembly: GCA_037349315.1. NCBI lineage: Eukaryota > Metazoa > Chordata > Testudines > Chelydridae > Chelydra > Chelydra serpentina. The sequence continues at coordinate 30,019,945 of JBAIAC010000048.1, forward strand.
TTTTGGAGTTCTTGTGGTTCTTCTGTTTGGAATCTGGGAAGCTAAAGCACAAAGTGAATTTGAAACTTCATCTGTATATTTGTGGAAGACTGGTAAGTAAGAAAGCATGTCACGTTAATATATTTTTATCATATTTATTTCCAGTTGTGAATGTTACTATTTCATCCATGTTCCTAATATTTTTCTTATAGTAGAAAATCAATTTGTACCATTTATTGATGGACAGATTTCTGGGAAAACAAATTAGGTCATCTTTCAGGGTTCTGTTAAAAGGAATGTGACAATTTTTTTTAAAAAGTGGATCTTTGCACTCGTGGCTTTTTAAAAAGCTCTGTATTGTATGTCAGAGGAGTAGAACAGTACAGAACTGCACTTTCATAATGGAAGATAAGAATTGTTACAGGAAGATTCAGCAGCGTTAACATGGTGCTAAAATATTGATGTTTCACAAAGAAAGATGTAGTTCAGCATGTGTATTCATGTATGCTTTATACTGACATGTAATGTATTCAGTGTGGTAATTGATGAGGAGTTGGGTTTGTTACATTTAGGTTTATATAGGACACATGAAAGCTAATGATGGATTAGGTAAAATAATCCAAGTGATGCCAGATCTCATAACCAAAGAGCCAAAGGCAAATAGGCTATGTGGATTCAGAATCACACCAGACAGATTATTTCCTCTACTGGTACTAATGAGTTACGTGTCTGTTTTAAAGATTGCATAGTCATAACTATGCTCATTCTCAACTTTTCATTAAAAATGAATGTTTTTTGTTAATGTGCTGCATAAATCCACAACACTAACAATGAGTAGTTATCACTAACTAGTGATATATTAGCACATCTCAGCACTTGAATATAACTTACTTCCTATTTTAGTAAGCATAAAACTTAAAATATTTATTGACTTGAAGTGATCAGGAGATGGGTCTTTTTTGTATAGTGCCAGGAACAAACCATCCATAAAGTACCATGATTCTTTCAGAAATGCTTTCTCATTAATAGGAAAATACTGTGGCTAGAGAAAATGAATATTAATCATTTGCCTGAAAAACAAGTTCGATGAGACTGGGTCTTTTTCCTGGATGAAGAGCGCCCCTGGCCTTCTGCCACAGAGACAGATCAATTTACAGTTACACTGATATCCTGAATTTTTTAAGAGGCTGCATCTATCCAGCAGCTCAAGGAGGAGATTAAAGGGAAATTCATTTAAACTGGAAGACGAGCTCTCCAATAATACTAAGAGAGAAATTTGAAGGGGGGGAAATCCTTTGATACGGAAAGATAGGTTATTACTGTTGTTCTGACATCAAACTCATGATGCATTATTTTTTTAATTGACCCATTGACAAATTCAGAAGATTGTCTATTTAATTAAAGTCAGAGGTTGTGTTCTTTTAGGGTTTTTTAAGTGGACAGAACACCTATCCAAAGGCACAAAATAAATGATTTGTTTTGTTTTGTTGTTGTTTTGCAAAACCACATTGGTAATTTCAGAGGTTTTTTACAAAGCAGATCTCATTTGATTAAACTAATAGAAAGCAATCTGTAGAATATATTGTCTAACATTTTATTATCCCTTCCCTTAGTATGCCAGTCCTTTAATGTAATAGCTGGTATTTAAAGCAGTTTAAAAAATAGCAGCTAGACTGAAGATAGCAAGAACTGTATTTAACAAATTGGTGATATGATTTTTGTAATCACAACGGACAGTTAATTGCAATTAGATAAGGAATAACTCCATTTATTTTTGCATACAGTACATGTGCTTTACTATTGTTTCGCTCAGGCAGCAGAGAGGAAATAATATTTTCTGACACAATTCTTTAAAAGCACATTCAAAAGCAGCATTAAAACCACAAGAACTTTTGTTCCAAGCAAGCGTGTGACAAATTGCGATCATGGTATCTCATGAAAAGTTTGTCTTGCGCTTATGTTTTGCCCCACTATATTCTTGCCTTCAAATAACATTACTTTGCACACATTCATGAACAGGTTAAAAGGTGGTAGCTTTATTTTTAATAATGTAACACTGGTAATCTAACACTAAAATAAAATGGGAAAATCACGACCTTGCCAATTCCAAGCAATATGCAGCAGGATTCAGTAGATAAGGCTGGTAGCACTGAGAGTCAGGAGACCTAGATTTTATTCGCAGGTGGTTTCCTGTCTGATATTGCTCTCTTGACTCTTGCCTTAGTTTCAACTTGTGTGGAAAAACAATGGGAATAGTGGTACACTCTGTAAAGTACTTTGAGATCTGTAGATGAAAGGCACTGCATATTTTTTATTTTTCTTCTTACCCAGGGGAACAGGTGGCTGACAGCCTGGTGAATCTTAGGGGCCTCCATGCAGAAACAGAGTCAAATCCTTCAAGTTGTGATGAACTGTCTGTTTCCTTTCAGTCTGATTTGAACCTGTCTAGCTGCTTTCATAAGTGTAACTGTATCTCTGAAGATGTGAATAGCCATGACTTTTCTGGCTGAATTTTAGGCCAGTTTTATTCTATAAAGCACTGAAGTCTCTCAGGGAAACTTTCTTGTGACATGTAAGAGGACCTTTGCTCCGCATGACTAGTATAGTCAGGTGAGGAGGAATTGGGTTCACTGTTGAATGAGGTTGTCCACACTCCCTGTTGGGGGAGTTGTGCCATTATCCACTTAAAACTCCAGATCAACAAAATATTTCCTGGTGCTGGCAGACTTGCCAGTTATTTACAATCTTTTTCCCTTTGTGGAGGAGATTATTGAAAAACCATACAATAGCAATGCACATATGGAACATACTAGAATCCTCACATCCTGCATGCTTTTCAGTTGGGTTTTTTGACTTGAGCTTGGCAAGGACAGATTTCCCATCTTTTCCTAGTAAATACAAAGATCAAATACCTATGCTGATTCTGCTACATCTGTGAGCAGGTTTTGATACCAGTGGCCATGATGCTTTCTGAACACAGTGAGGTAGATGGTATTCCTCTGGAGTGGTTCTATTATTTCTTCTTCTGGAGAGGTCCCAGATGGTGGGAAACAGCAGCTGCCCTTCTGTCCTAAGGGAGCTTTAGTATGAGGTGCTATAAAGTTTTGTTTTGATACCCCTCCTATTAAAATTGTATGTATTACCATTTGAAGAGACCATAAAACTAATATGGAGAGTGGTGACTTCAGAGAGCTTGCTTTCATCAGACCCAGATGCTCTGTGTCTTAGCTTTCCCAGTGCCTGACTCAGATTGGAATGTGGATGAAAGCAAGCTGCCTGGATCTTAATTGGATAAGACAAAGATGAAACTAGTGGATAGGAAGCCAGACCTCCTGAGGTCTCTTCCAACCCTAATCTTTTATGATTCTATGATCTGGAGTGTATTGTTGGTGGGGATTTTGACATCCATTATTGGGAGCGGTTTTCCCACTCTGCATCCAAGAACTTTGCTATTTTGAGGAGCTTTGTACTCTTGAAGATTCATTTGGCATCAGCAGCTAGATGTTTTTAATCACTTATTTATTTGGACAGTTGAGACTTTGTCTCTCTCTGATCCAACCTTTTGTGGCTTCTAGATTGATTTATTGGAATGTGCCCTACATAGGGATGCACTTGAAGACCACTCAAAAGATACAGTTCTTGCAGAATGTGGCAGTCTGTCTGTTAGCTAGTATTAGCTGAGACAACATATTGCACTAGTTTTTCAGTGCAGTGGCTTTCTATTCTTTTTCAATTGTAGTTCAAGGTATTCGTGGCCTATAAACCTCAATTGGGACCTGGTTACTTGAGAGAATGGCTCTTCCTCTGTGCACCATCACAACAAATGAGGCCTGTTGGGTGCTCAAGTTAAGAGTTCGTTGATTTAATTGTCTGTGGGCTGCTGTCAGTGCTCTCAGTTGTCAATTTCAACTTTCTGCTTGTGAAATATTGTCTGAGTTTTACCTTCAGGGCATGGTGAAAATTTTCATTTTTTGTTTCAGGCTTTCACCGGATACAGCGTAGATGGGTTGGTGGATGTTTGGTTTTGGGTTTGCCATTTTATATATAAATACTATTTTTCAAAGGGTTCTGTAATAGAACCTGTGTATTTAATGCAGTTATTAAAGATTGGGAGAAAAAAGGGGATAGCAAAGTCTGCTGATGAGTAAAGATGGACTCAAATTTTCATGTTCAGATTCAGCTCTAACCTTGTCCAAAGTTGTGGGATAATCAGATCTGGGGTTTTGGTTTGTCCTATTCTGAGATGGGGACCGGATGATGAATGTGGAATGAAATCCAAATTGGCACAAAATTCAAGGATGTTCAGCTACCTAAGGGTATGTCTATACTACCCACCGGATTGGTGGGCAGCGATCAATCCAGCAGGGGTCAATTTATTGTGTCTAGTTTAGATGTGATAAATTGAACCCCCCCCCAAGTGCACTCCAGTACTCCACCGCCACGAGAGGTGCAGGCAGAGTCGACGAGGGAGCAGCAGCAGTCAACTCACCGGAGTGAAGAGACTGCGATGAGTAGATCTAAGTACGTCGACTTCAGCTACGTTATTCACGTAGCTGAAGTTGCATAAGTTAGATCAGTTCTCCCCCCCTCCCCCATGTAGACCAGGCCTAAGACATGAAGTTGTTTCATTTAGTAACAGTTATGCAAGATTATTGGGAAATCCAGAGAGACACAAACACATTGGATAACATAGTGAAAGATGAAAATCACAGGTAGTAATGTATATTGGAAAAATATAGTCAACCTGACTCAGGCATGGTGATGAGCTTTGAATGATTGGAGAATAGGATCCATGGAGAACTTAGCCCTTTGAAGTAGCTGTGAAGATGACTGTTCACTGAAAGATATAGCTGAAATTGAAAGGTCCATAGAAAAGGTAATAAAGATGTTTAGTGCCCTGGTGGAACATTATATGAGATAAAGGAGTGTAAAAATTAGAATTATAAAGAAAAGTAGAAGAGGTCCTCATTGAGGTACTCAAAATTAAGAAGGCTATACTGAAAAATGATTAACTTCTCAATTTTCTCGGAATATTTCCATGACCAATTGTTTTCATATGTGTATCTATGCAGACTAAGGATAATCAAATTCTATGCTTCAGAGTGTAAATTGGTTGTCTAGAGGATGAGGAAATTTTTTGGCAATTGGACAACTGGTTAGGTGCATTATGGAGGATATTCATTTTCCTCTGAAACATCTGCTAATAGCTGCTGCCACATATTGAACTTTATAGGTACCAGTGGACTCATCCATTATGGTAAATCCAATGGTTTTGTTCAGAGTTCAAAATTCATGTTATACCAGCCTTGTCTGTGAAGATATTCTTGAAAAGTCCTCTTAAGTGTTAACATGCATTTTAACACTTAAGTGTTAACATGCATCCTATTCCCGCTGCAACAATGTTAACCCCATTCTTTTTCACAGATACATAATTAGCCATTGTATTAAAGCCATTAGTCAATAAAAGCTGTTTCCAAAAATGCTTGTGGAGTGCTAAACTCTAGTAATTGCCATCTTCCTTGGACAAGCTGGGTGGGGTGGGATGAGAGTGTTATTTTTGCTTTTGTTTGTTTTTGCATTTGAAGTATATTCTCCTTTACTGTTTTCAGAAGCCAGCGTTACAGTGCTGAACAATATGTTCTGTCTGCTCTCCTCTAAAGTGCTTTAGGTACTGTTGTAGTTTTCATCCTGGAGGTGGTTGCCATATCAATATAGCATCCAATCTTCTGTCCCTCAGAAGCTATAGCACGTCAGGTCATAGAACTCTTTCAGATCATGGAAGTTAATTGGAGTCATAACTGACCTTGTCAGTGACAGAATGGGAAGTTTGCTGTTTGGAAAACATAGAGTGCTTCAGGATGTGGTGTTGCACCCATTACTATATGTCTTTTCTGAACTGATGCCCTAACAAAATACTAACAAACTGGAGGTTCTGGTGAAGTCGCAAAATTGAGACTCTGATGTTTTGTGTTTCAAAATCCTAGGACAATTTCTAAAAGATCAGGGATATTAATCCTTGTGCCATGGCCAAATTCCAATTTAATAAACTAGGTGGTGTTTGGGGTATATAACTGGATCTCTTTACAGTATTGCTGGCATGTATAACTAGCCACTTCATTCCACTGCAGAGAAGGTTATATTTTACTGGGTTGAAAGTAATCCTTTAGTACTGGGCTAAATTCTGCCCTCAGCAAAGCCTAATGTGGGTTTCACAGAGGACAGCATTTATCTGATAGTCTTCAAGGCAGTTTGGAATGCTTCTAAATTAATGTTTCTCTGTTAAGTTTATATGGTCATAATAACACATTTTAGTATAAGACTCCATTGTCTCTCATGCCGTGTAGTGAAAACTGCTGATTCCCAAGATTGCTACATAATAATCACCAATTCAGTCCCTTTTGTCTGAAACTGTCATCTTATAACAATACATTCATGCACACTATACTCCTATCCAATCGAGTGAGTATAGGCATTTCCTGCCAACATGAGAATTCTCCTTCAGTCTTCTCTACCTTGCGCTTCATTAGTTTTCGTCGGTCAGCTGACACTATGAACTGTGATGAGCCGTCAGTATCAGGTCAGACGCCTGTCTGCGAGTTGCTGGTATAATTACTGAAGAGAAGCACGAAGATCAGTGAGGTTTGATCACATTGTAAAATAGCTTCCTCTGACAGTTTGAAGCAGTGAATACACACTTGATGTAGGAGAGTCACTGAATTGGACTGGGGTTTCTGGAGGAAAATAAGTCATAACTAGAGCCAAGGCATTGTCTGTGGTGGTGTGTTTTTCCCCACCCCCATCTCTGTTAAAAGACTGTGGATCAGAATGTCTGTTGGTGCAAACCAGCATAGCTCCACTGAATATAATCAAGCTATGCCAATTTACATCACCTGAGGTTCTGGCCTTCTATGCAATAATTTCAGTTGGATTTACTTCTAACACTTAATTTAAAAGATCAATGACTTGCCATACAGACTTTCTAACAGGCATACAGCTGCTAAGAAATTAATGCAGGATATTTTTGTCAGCATTCTGAAGCTAAAAATACTGCTATCTAAATTAATAGGTTTCAGATATACTATGAGTAAGGCTACGTTTTAGTTACGGGTATTTTTAGTAAAAGTCACGGACAGGTCACGGGCAGTAAACAAAAATTCATGGCCCGTGACCTGCCCATGACTTGTGCTATATACCCCTAACTAAAACGTGGGTGCTCTGGGGCACGGGTGGGCAACAGTGCATGTCCAGGACCCCCGCTGCTGCAGGAGGGGTGGGTTGGCAGGGCTGGCAGGCTCCCTACCCAGCTCCATACAGCTACCCGGAAGCAGCAACATGAACATCGTCTCCCGAGCACTAGCTCCGCAGCTCCCATTGGCCGGTAACCACAGCCAATGGTAGCTGCAGGGGCAGCACCTATGGACGGAGGAAGCACACAGAGCCACCTGGCCATGCCTCGGCCAAGAGATGAGGGACATGTCGCCACTTTCGGGGAGCCCCTCTGAGGTAAGCGCCGCCCAAAGCCCTCATCCCTTCCAGCACCCCAACCCTCTGCCGCAGCCCTGAGCCCACACCCAAACTCCTGCTGCTGCTGGTGGAGTGCGGGAGGGTGTTGTGGCTTGAGTCTGCCCCAGCAGCGACTGGTGCGGCTGGCCCAGGGGTTGCCCATGCTGCTCAGACGGCCCTTGGGTCAGCCGCACCAGCTGCTGCAGAAGTCACAGAGGTCCCGGAAGTCACAGATTCTGTGAATTTCCGGGCCCTCCATGATGACTCAGTCTTAAAAATAAGTAAACTAGAGATGGCCAAGTTGCCATTTGTGGAAATTATGCTCGAGCTTCTCCTGTCTTCTTCAGTCGAAACCACAAGTAATGGGATTTGCCTTCTGCAAACTTCTTTATCTTTCAGATATATGCCCCAATAAAATTTTCAGAATATATTGTCTATATGAGTGCCCACCTTAAACTGTAACATCAACAGCAACCATCCTAGGCTCAGTTAATGTTGCAAATTGACCATCTCATAGCTGCAAAGTGTTATTTTTATATGACAAAACACGGGAAAGAAACCTTAGTAAAAGTGTGAGAAAAGGTTGTTAAAAGATGGAGGAAATAATGCAAGTGTCAGCCCACAACTGTCATACATACCAACATGCTCTGATGTTTCGATTAGATTCAGGGCTATAGATTGGCTGCACCACATATACTACCAATAATTTTTGATTATTTTAAATAGTTTAGTTCCTATAGTTTCAAAAATGCAGTAGGGAAAAATGAGGAAAAAGATTTATTGGTCTTGTATGCAGGGCCATCCCTAAGGGGGTGTGGGGCCTGGGACAACCCTCCCCCCGCAGCAAAGGCCCCACCTCCACTCCACCCCTTCCCCCAATCCTCCATCCCACCTCTTTCTGGCTTCCGCCCCCTCCCCCAAGCAACGCTGGGAGCCGGCGGGGTGAAGTGGCAGGCTGGGGCTGAGTCGCTCGTTGCTGCTGGTGCCAGGCCCACCACTAATGCCTTAGGCCCCCCTGGACCCTGCTTCCCAAAGTGCGGGACATGGGGCGGTTGCCCTGGTCCGTCCTATGGAAGGGACGGTTCTGCTTGTATGTCTGTTTTGCCAACCAACAGTTGTGCAATGTAGGAGGTGGGGTACCTATTTGGCAGAAACGTATTGTTAAATTATCTGGCATCTTTATTTATTTACAGCACTCCCTTCCCCTTTTTGGGGAAAAAAAGATTTTTAAATTAATTTCTTTTTTAACACACAGTAGCAGTGTATTGTTCTCACCCAATTCCAACTAAATGAAGTGTGTCCTCATGTGGGAAAAAGAGGTTATAGTTTACTGTTCAGGATTTGTGAATTAATTTTTAAAAAACTCATATAACCATTTTAGTTCTGCTGACCCTTGGTTATCTAATTCCAGGATGTCTTTTTTCAAGTATGAGATCTGACATAACAGTCTCTTGAAGTGTAACAATACTGACAATAGAGTGTTGACCTTGGCAGCATCCTGCAGCAGAGAGTGGGGTTCTCGCCCCTGTTATAGCCTTTCTTCTTCATTGTCTTTCTTTTTTTCATGTAGAAAGAGGCAAAATGAAATCTGCTGGTGTCATATTTGTCTACAGGCACCTGAGCTGTGATATATATACAGTGGGACTTCTGTATAGATTACAGCTGTGGTATGAGTTGTTGTTATAAGAGGAAATAAGAGAATAAAAGTATTTTAAAGGAAGCACTTTACAAAATACCAAATCAGATATCATCAGGCAAACTTTTGGCTTTTCTTCATGTGCTTTACAATATTTTTTTTTTTCATTTGAAGGTAGTGTTTTATCCACCAAGAGCGAGTTGTAAAAGAGCGGAGGACTAGGATTTTCTGTTCTCAAGAGCAGCATTTACCAAGGCTATATTACCCACTGCTTCCATAGTTCTCATGTTCAGTTCACTTCTGCTGACATTCTTTAACTATGCTCTTTCTCCTTGTGAGTTTGTTTGTAAAGTACTCCCTCTTACAATTACTTATTGAGGACATAATGAACAATTGTCAGGAGCCTGAGGACTGTGCCTACTGGAATAGAGCAGCAGCTAAATCTGTGCTGTCCGAACGGGGCAGTCTGATCTGGGCAGTCGCAGGAGCCTTCTTTGTTGGCTGCCTGGCCTACATCAAGATAATAGAATCATAGAAGATTAGGGTTGGAAGAGACCTCAGGCGGTCATCTAGTCCCACCCCCTGCTCAAAGCAGGACCAACCCCAACTAAATCATCCCAGCCAGGGCTTTGTCAAGCCTGACCTTAAAAACCTCTAAGGATGGAGATTCCACCACCTCCCTAGATAATCCATTCCAGTGCTTCACCACCCTCCTAGTGAAATAGTGTTTCCTAATATGCAACCTAGACCACCTCCAGTGCAACTTGAGACCATTGCTTCTTGTTCTGTCATCTTCCACCACTGAGAACAGCCTAGATCCATCCTCTTTGGAACCCCCCTTCAGGTAGTTGAAGGCTGCTATCAAATCCCCCCTCACTCTTCTCTTCTGCAGACTAAACAAGCCCAGTTCCCTCAGCCTCTCCTCATACGTCATGTGCCCCAGCCCCCTGATCATTTTCGTTGCCCTCCGCTGGACTCTCTCCAATTTGTCCACATCCTTTCTGTAGTGGGGGACCCAAACCGGATGCAGTATTACAGATGTGGCCTCACTAGTGACAAATAGAGGGGAATAATCACTTCTCTCGATCTGTTGGCAATGCTCCTACTAATGCAGCCCAATATGCCGTTAGCCTTCTTGGCAACAAGGGCACACTGCTGACTCATATCCAGCTTCTCATCCACTGTAATCCCCAGGTCCTTTTCTGCAGCACTGCTGCTTAGCTAATCAGTCCCCAGCCTGTAGGGTGCATGCGATTTTTCCATCCTAAATGCAGGACTCTGCACTTGTCCTTGTTGAACCTCATCAGATTTCTTTTGGCCCAATCCTCACATTTTTGTCGGTAACTCTGAACCCTATCCCTACCTCCAGCGTATCTACCTCTCCCCCCATCTTAGTGTCATCTGCAAACTTGCTGAGGGTACAATCCATCCCATCATCCAGATCATTAATAAAGATGATGAACAAAACCGGCCCCAGGACCGACCCTTGTCAACATCAAGATCTGTCAACATCAGTGGTAGCAAAGAACAGGGCCCTTTACCACAATGTGACTAGAATACGTACAATGTAAAAGAAAGCGTAGTCAAATGCAGTTTGATTCATTTAAGATTTTTCCATAGAGATTCTATAATATAGTAAAGAAATTCCATGCTTGAATAATAGGAGTATAGCAATAGGAATATACTGTGGACCACCTGACCAGAATGGTGATTGTGAAATTCTCATGGAGATTAGAGAGGCTACAAACACAGACAACCCAATAATAATGGGGGATTTCAGCTATTTCAAAATGACATGTAAAGCAAACCATTTTGACTTCTTAAAAAAAAAAGGCCTACGTTGTATTCATGTTTTACCCTGATATATAGGCTGACCATATTTCCTTGAGACAAAAACGGGACATTGGGATGGCAAAAACGGGACGGGGAGACAAGGGGCAGCCGCAACAAGCCGCCCCTTGTCTCCCCGCTCAGCAGCTCGGCGGGGAGACGAGCGGCAGCCGCAACAAGCCGCCCCTTGTCTCCCCGCTCAGCAGCTTGGCGGGGAGATGAGCGGCAGCCGCAACAAGCCGCCCCTTGTCTCCCCGCTCAGCAGCTCGGCGGGGAGATGAGCGGCAGCCGCGGCAAGCTGCCGCCCCTTGTCTCTCCGCTCAGCAGCTCGGCGGAGAGACAAGGGGCAGCCGCAACAAGCCTCCCCTTGTCTCCCCGCTCAGCAGCTCGGCGGGGAGACGAGGGGCAGCCGCAACAAGCCGCCGCCCCTTGTCTCCCCGCTAAGCAGCTCGGCGGGGAGACGAGGGGCAGTCGCAACAAGCTGCCCCTCGTCTCCCCGCTCAGCTGCTCGGTGGGGAGACGAGGGGCAGCCGCAACAAGCTGCCCCTCGTCTCCCCGCTCAGCAGCTCGGCGGGGAGACGAGGGGCAGCCGCAACAAGCTGCCCTTCGTCTCCCCGCTCAGCTGCTCGGCGGGGAGACGAGGGGCAGCCGCAACAAGCTGCCCCTCGTCTCCCCGCTCAGCTGCTCGGCGGGGAGACGAGGGGCAGCCGCAACAAGCCAGCGTTCAGTTTTTTACAAAAAAATAAAAACTATATATAGTTTATTAAAAACGGGACAAAATTGACATTTATATTAAAACGATGGGACGGTCGGGAAATAATGAAAAAAACGGTACTGTCCCGTTTAAAACGGTACGTATGGTCAGCCTACTGATATAGTACGTGTATTTCTTCAAGAGTTTCAGTGGTAACAATTATTTTAACACAAAGCATAGCAATAAAATAGATCTAAAAGTGAATGTCAATCTTATATTAGATTATTTTGTCAGAAACAGATAATTAAATGTAATAAAATACAGCTACAAGGAGAATGCAGTCATCTTAAATTCATATTTTGTAACAATTTTGGTAGTCTGAATTAAAAAAATATAATACTAAGCAACTGGAATTTCACATCCTGAACTGTGACACAAAATACGAAGAAGCACAAAAATTCAAAAGGATATTTTCTGCCATAGTGTTGTAAAGTATAGATGTGTGAGTAAACCTAGGCCCAGAGTTTCAGTGGGATCTGCTGCTGAGGATTTTTGCACTATCACAGAATTCCACTGAAGTCATTGTGACTCTGTGTGGGTATGTGGGTCCACAGTTGCAAATCCTGTGGCAGGATCAGAACTCTAGTTCTCATTTATATATAACAAGAGGATAGTCTTGATTAGTGAATAATAAAGTAATAGGTATAAGAAATGCCCAATCAATCTGAAATGTGTCTGGTGTTCTACAAGTATTATATAACACTTTTGGTTTCTTTATGGCTAACTCTTTCACATTACTTTGTCTTGCATTCATAAGGGATTAAGTGTTGTTTAAATAAACAACATTGTAGGTGTGATATGCTTGAATGCCTTTATGTTTGTGCGGAACTTTGCTCTCCATATTGTGGACTGAGCATAGAACAAAAACATATACTATGGCATAAGGTGAGACAAAAGAACAACGCCTGAACATTTTAGACTTAGTATAGCAGCCGTCCTCATAGTTAATTCTTAGAGCTCTATTAATTCTGTCAGCCCTGTTTTGATGCTGTTTAGCTTGAACCCGGTCCACCTAAAAGTAGCTTTGGAGTCTTCCGCTTTGACGGAAGATCGGTGGCGATTTCAGTTATAACGGGGTGGGGGCAGGAAAGGGGGAGAGGAGAATAGTCTGGTAGTGACAACCCTGTTGTGTGTGTCTAAAGAAAAGGATTTGAGCTAGCGTAATGAAACAGATTCAGTCCTGTGGTGACTTCATTGACTTAAATGTAGCTGTGCCCATTTGCACCAGACCTGAATTTGGCCCAATGTGTACAAACTGATAATATGCCATTTCTGAATCATATTAATTGGAATGTAACATTTTTTTTCACTTCAGAAATAACCACTTATTTTACACAGTCAAATAAGTTTTTGGTACCAGTGGCAAGGGCAATGGTTTGACTAGAGTTGTGTTCATTTCACATCAATTTGTCCTGTTCATCACTCCATATAGGTTAATATATTTATTCTCCATTTTTAAAAAAAGTAATCCAAATGACTATTTGATTGCAGCAGATGTCAAGCCTACTTCCAGCAATTGTAATCATAATCTTATAGCTGCTTATAAACATTAATTAATTTAAATTAATCAACATTGATATTGGAAACTCCTTCTTTATTTAGGGATAAATTATCGTACTGTTCTGGATAACTGTTGCCATTCCCCAAATTGTTTTCCATTATAAACTTCCAATCCTGTGTGTTAAATTTGTTTTATATGGGAAGAAAAAATTCTTAGCACTTCAAAAATAGGAGTTGATCGATGTTGCTATGAGCCTCTAATTAACATAATCAACTAGCCTGCTTTGTGATGATAATTCACTTCACTTGCAGGATACAATTTTGGTTATGCTGTTAGAGCACTATAAAATGACAACTCACCATTATATTAGTGGCTGAGATGTTGTCCAGACTGTTTTTAGCAAGTATCATGGGATAGCAATGCTCAGAAAAGACATGTTGTAAGGGAATCCATCAGAAACCATTCATTGTTTTGTACTTTGGGCTGGTTGCTGCAGTGTTGTCATTGACACCGCACTGTGCATTAGCATCTCGTACATTTAAGGGGGTTTAACTTTAAAGTTCCTAGGTGCCTCAGTGAAGGTAGTTCATCCTTTTACCATCGTATCCACCCACATAGTCACTCACATGGAGAAATCAACAAATGTCAGTCTGTGTCTTTTAATAAAAGAATCCTGTAATTAATGGAAACCATGACTCCCGAGATAGATAGATCACAGTGATGCGATATATGGCTTCTAAATATTCTCAAAGGCCAGCCCGCAAGCAGCACACAGTGTAAGGTCACATTAATACTGGTATGAAATCAGATAGTCATATTAGTATGAATTGGAGCTTGGGGAACAATTCTTAGCTTTTTACTCCACAAATGTAGTCTGTTTTTCTGTTTACAGAATACCCATGAGTAGACCACAATTTTCTTCAATTTATTTCTCTCTCTCTCTGTCTCTCTCTCGTCCCCCATTGTCTGCTTCTCTAATCCGTTCTCTGACTCCACATGCAAGAAAAAAAAAAAATTCTCTGGCTCTACCTCCAAATCATTCTGTGTCCTTCGTACTGCATGACTGTCTGAGTCTATAGAAACTGAACAATAGTGTTCCTAGCCTAGCAATAAGGGAGTAGAAAAGCATTGGGATTCATGTATGGTGGAAGCCTGACAAAAAGGTAGGATTGATGTGTGTTGTTTAAGTTTGAGTCATGGTGAGAAGCAGTAGACTGGCACAGCATAGAGTAGAAACCAGCAAGAGTGGCTGTTCTCATCTGCAGCTGCTGCTATGCACAGTGGTGCAAGAGTGTAAAAGATGCTACTAAAGCAGAGCAAGGAATAGGCTAGACCAGTGGCCCAAGAAAGTGACAAGAATGAGAATTTTTTTTGGATGCATTGAAACTTCTATGTTTACTTGCTTTAATTTGTTAGCCAACATTAAAAGCATCCATCTAAATTCTTTCGGTGCCCTAATAATATTGAAAATGCATATTACCACATATCTCTGGTAATAAAATCACATCCAATAATGAACAGTAGCCAGCACATACTTTTCATCTCACCTGCAAACTCCACTGTTAGGAACCCTGGTCCCATAGCTCTGTACCCTTCCCAACCCTATCCCCAAATGGAAGGTTAGGCTCAGACTGACCAATGAGGAGAGCTGATTCCAAAGCTGAGGGGCCTCATGGAGAATACCCTGTCGACGGCTTCCATTCTTTTATCCTGAGGGAGCTTGATCTGATGCCTCAGCCTCAGCTGTTGAGATGCTGAAAGCAGGAAAAAGCAGCCTCTCAATTAGCACAGTGTAAAACCATTTAGGGATTAAAAAATTAATACCAATCCCAGAACTCCACCCAAAAGTCAACAGGCAGAAAGAGCAATTACTTGGGGCACTAGTGTAATGTGCTTTGTGTTTAAACAGCCCTTACCAAGCGGACAGAGGCATTTTGCTTTGGTTGAGGTTTCTGGGGTGTTTCAACATGTAGATCCACATGGAGCACAGTCTGTTTTCTTGGAGGATTTTTGTTTTGTTTTTTCATGAACATTGCAGTGGCCCTGTCTCCTCTCCAAGGTGCTTTTGTGTCCTGTTCCCCTGGGGCAGGAGAAACAGAACTGAGCAGTCACTGTGCTCCCCAAAGTGCAGGAACTGCTATTGTGTGCAGTCCTTGTTCAGCCACGCAAGTGGGAGTTTTCTTGCTTGCCCCATGTGCTCCGTAATGGGGAAAGCTGCTAAAACCACCGTAAACCTTCAAATCCATACAAATATTGTAAGTTTTCTGTGTGAGAGGGAGATATGTTGTGAGCGATGATAAAGAATACCGACAATATAGCTGCTTTTTTGCAGGTTGGTTACATTGTGTAAAGTAATTTGGAGGACATTAAATGGCAACAGTTTCTAATATATATACGCATTATATAGATATATAGCAAGAGACATGTTTACACATTAAAAAAGATTGATGAGGACTAATAGTCCAATAAGAATTTTCTTCTTTCTTTAATGAGATACATTATTAGTTTCTGTTTCCTGTGTTGTGCAAAGTAAGTGGTTTTATTAACTTAACATTAATATGTTTTTCCTAAAGCTGTTACAAAATGGGTTTATAGTTTTATTTAGCTCTGAATTGAAATAAAAGTAAAGAACAAATCACTAGAGCTGGTTGGAAATTTTTCAACAAAACATCTTTCGTTGGAAAATGCTGTGGTGTAGAATTGGATGTTTTCATGGAAAATATCTGTTTTAACTAAACTTTCATCGAGCGGGTTTCCCAGGTTCAGGATGGAATTTTTAGGGATGCGGGTAGGAGACAGACAGACCTGAGAACACCCAATTGCCAGGGCACTCATCTGGGATGTCAGAAAACCAGGATCAAGTCCCTGCTCTGAATCAGAAGCAGGGACTTTAGCCTGTGTCTGCTACATCTCAGGTGAATGCCCTGGGTTACTGGCTGTTTCGGGATGCTTGGGGGTCTCTCTCTTCAAAATTTGTGTTTTTTTATTTGAATCTTTAAATTTTTCATTAAATTGACACTCTGCAATCTCACCTACAAATCATCCTAAAACAATATCAATAAACAGGGCTCAGAATACTGTTGACAAAGTAAATAATAATAATAATAATAATAAATAATTATTATTATTATTAATAGACTGAAAGTTCAATAAACTTTCTAAGGGAATATCCAAATAATTTTATAGCTGATATTTTGAATATTAGAGAATCAAGATACCAAGCTGTAAAGTAAGATCAAAAGGGAAAAAGTTTGTCTTCATAAAATGGGCAAGATCTGCAATATCTTGGATACATAGTAAAGGGCTCTAGTATTGTAGTACGCAAGTATTAATGTTACGTTTCCTTTCTATTTTGAGGTGTATTCATGGTGGTAAAAGAAGGATTATAAAGTGTCGACATTTTCAGAGATATAGAAGACCAATCCTGCTCTTATTGAAGTCAGTGACAAAACAGCTGCTGATTTCAGTGGGAGCAGGCAAAGTTCATAGTTGTATGTATGTCAATGAACTTTGCTGGACTCACATTTTACTAGTTGCTGAGTGAAGCATATACAATTCTGTACTGTTAATCAAAACTTGTTTTATGACAGTTTACTGGAGTTTGTTCTATTTTAGAAGAAAATACCCTGAGTGGCAATGCAGCAGTGGAGGAGAAAGACTTTTAGGACTATTGCACTTCCTTGTCACAAATAATAATGAATGCTACTAATTTAATATGAGAGGAGAGGCAGCATGGCCTTCTGGAAAGAGCATTGAACCAGGGAGTCAGGTCACCTAGATTCTATTCCCAGCTCTGCAGCTGGCTTGCAGTGTGACCTTACACAACTTACTTCACCTCTCTGTGCCTCTGTTTCCTCATTTGAAGAACGAGGATAATGACAAGAGTCAGAGATTGTATGAGGTTTGTGAATTAAAAGTACTATTTAAGAGCTAAGTATTATTTTTATCCTCACTAATATTGTAATGGTTTCAATGTACTAAATTTTTGTGGAATTTAGTTATCAAGTTTTGGAGAACATTAGGCATTTATATGGTGGTATAGGTATAAGGTATTTGGGAGGTAAAATAAGTGGGTGGAAGTGAGACAGTGGTTTGGAACCTAAGGACTCTGTGAGGCCCCATTGGGTTGTTTGGAACTGCCCCAGAATATTTGTTTGACAGTCAGTTGTTTGAGGAGGGACAGTGAGGACTTCCTAGTTGTTGCTGATGTGGTTCAAGCTGGATGAATTTGCCAAGAAAGGTCTCTCCATACACCAAAGACAGGTCCATCAGGGTGACAGAGATCTGGGCTGCTGGGGGTGACACCAATTTGGAGAACAATTTGGAGAACAGGTTCAACAAGGACAAATGCAGAGTCCTGCACTTAGGATGGAAGAATCCCATGCACTGCTATAGACTAGGGACCGAATGGCTGGGCAGCAGTTCTGCAGAAAAGGACCTAGTGGTTACAGTGGACAAAAAGCTGAATATGAGTCAACAGTGTGCCCTTGTTGCCAAGAAGGCTAATAGCATTTTGGGTTGTATAAGTAGGGGCATTTCCAGCAGATCGAGGGGACGTGATTATTCCCCTCTATTCGGCACTGGTGAGGCCTCATTTGGAGTACTGTGTCCAGTTTTGGGCCCCACACTACAAGAAGGATGTGGATTAATTGGAAAGAGTCCAGCGGAGGGCAACAAAAATGATTAGGGGGCTGGAGCACATGACGTATGAGGAGAGGCTGAGGGAACTGGGATTGTTTAGCCTGCAGAAGAGAAGAATGAGGGGGGATTTGATAGCTGCTTTCAACTACCTGAAAGGGGGTTCCAAAGAGGATGGATCTAGACTGTTCTCAGTGGTAGAAGATGACAGAACAAGGAGTAATGGTCTCAAGTTGCAGAGGGAGAGGTTTAGGTTGGATATTAGGAAAAAACTTTTTCACTAGTAGGGTGGTGAAGCACTGGAATGGATTACCTAGGGAGGTGGTGGAATCTCCTTCCTTAGAGGTTTTTAAGCTCAGGCTTGACAAAGCCCTGGCTGGGATGATTTAGTTGGGGTTGGTCCTGCTTTGAGCAGGGGGTTGGACTAGATGACCTCCTGAGGTCCCTTCCAACCCTGAGATTCTATGATTCTGTGAACATCCTTCTCTGTGGTTTTTGAAAAGGAAGTCTGAACTGGACTATGAAACAAGACTTTCTGGATCTTGAAAAGGACGGTGGACAGATGATCAGTCTCCAAGTTCTCTCATAGGTTTTAATTGTCAATAAATTACAAGTGCAGTAATTCAGTATGGAGTGGAGCTGTGATAAATGGGGATTTCTGCTGCAGACTTCAAAGAGCACGTGCCATACTTATCAGGGGACCATCCTCCTATGGACAGGGTCCTTGTGACAAGGGAGCAGAGGAAGGGGTGCCACAAGTAAAATTTTCAAGAGAAAAACTTGGTGGTGGCAGAAGGTAATCAAAATTAGATGATAGGAAACACAGGATCGTGACAAATACGTATGGAGGAAAAAGAACAGTCGAGAAACAAGTATTCTGAGGAAATTTGAGAGGGAGAGTACGTAAGTGGGAGAGGAAGAAAGAGATGTTGAGGGATCTTAGCTAGCTTTTTTCTGACTAGTAATGTCTGAAAGAGATGGTCTCTATATATCTTCAAATGTATTTTCCTTATTTTTTAATCTTGTGTGTTGTTTTTTCAAGACCATCTCCATTGGGGGGGGGGGGCGGGTGATTAACATTGGTTTTGCAATATGTCAGATATTTTCTACCTTAGTGTTTAAAGATTAATCCTGAAGATGTTTGCTTTTGACGTTTCCTGTAAGGTGCATATGTGTACATAATTCATTTATATCATGCCAGTGATAAGTGAACTTCGGGGATTTCCTGGAAACCGCAGCAGGGAAAGGTGCAGAACATGGGGTCACCGGGCAGTCCCACATCCACAGCTCCTCTGGCGCGGCTGTACTGCCCCTGGTCCTGTCTTCCGGCGGGGCTTCTGTACAGATGAAGGAGACCCTGCGTGGATAAATCCTCATTTACCACAGACCCCACATCCCTTTTCATTGTTAGTGCCTGTTAGTAAATTTTAGTAAAGTTAATAATTTTAGTTCTTTCTGTATATTGGATTCATTACTATATTAACAATTCTTTAGAATCTTTATCTTCAACAAAGAGTGTGTCTGAATTCTAAGGCCCAGAACATTCAGGCATTTATCTATTGTGCTATATTTTAACAATCTTGGGCTCCTGCACGTCTGTACAACTCGATATTCTTGGAAACCACCTTAACATATATGCATATAATGCTGACCTAGGCATATATAGACTTGGGAAACTAATAAGGGGTGATTGTTACAGCAGACATTTTCTTTTGGGGAATCAACAGGGAAGAATGATTGGGGGGTAAGGAGGACCCGCTGAGAGAGATTATCTTGAAGAATAGTTAGCCCCCCCAGCTGTAAATAATCACACCTTCATGCATAAATCAGGTAAACTGAGACTGTATAGAAATGACATCACAACATATGTTTCTGGGAAAATATTTTTGGGAATGAGTTTATAATGATACTGATATGGGAACTTAGTAGAGGAAAGAAAACTGTATGTCCCTTCCAGATGCAGGAGAGACATCTATCCAGCACTTTGAACTGCAAAGGGTAGTAAGTATCCAATTTCTTTCTGTATTCTGTATAGTGCTGTACTAATCTCGAATTGATAATCTTAGATTAAATAATTCCAGTTGAGCCTGTTATTTTGACAATGTTGAGTTGACTCAGACAAACATATATAGACTACTATTGTGTAAAAGGAACTATTTTTGGTTATTTAATATTGACAGCCTTTTTGCTTTTCCTCTACAAGAGGAAAAAATCTAGCCTCCTTTTCGTTCCTCTTGTTCTGTCAGTTATGGTCTAAATTCAGGTTACCTCAGGGCAGAAGTTAACTTACTGAGGGTATTTCTTGCTTTACTTTTAAGTGAAGATTCTTTTTTTCCTCTTAATTTTCAACTACTTTACACTTTATCAGGTGATATATCCATTTATATGATAGATCTAAACATTTTTAGCCCAGGAAGTCAGCAGTTTTGTTGTTCAAACGAGACACTTGTTTTTTTGTTTTTGTTTTAACATTATCAAGTTGAGCATTGATAACATCAATTTTGCCTTTTTACTCATCCATATTGCTGAAGATTAACATTTGAAAGGTTTTTATTGCTCCAAACATGAAGATATATCAGCAGTGTCATCTTTCCCTACAAATGCTGAGGTTTGTCAGTAGATTTCCATAGCATTCTACAATCGTTCCTGGGCTCTCTCTGTGCTATGCAGTTTCTTTTTCAACGTACAGCAACAGTCTTTAAGGCCTTGATTTTCAAAAAATCAGATGACCAAGGTGTGTCAGCTCTAATTGACATCCCCTCTTGGCCACTCACCAGACTGCTGTGAGGGGATCCACTGCTCAATCCCTGGGTGTTTTAAACCCTTGAAGCCTGAACATTGCCAAGACACTACCCCTGTCTTGGGGTCCCTAGCCATTGTCTTGGGTGTCTAGCATGTCTTCCTTAGAGTTGGGACCATGCACCCACTGCCTGGAATCAATGCTGAGCTCGCAGGCTCTTCTTCTCCCCACAGTTTAAACATACCCTCTCCCAGAACTCCAGCCACGTGGGTGTTTTCGGCCCGCAATATGGGGCATGTAGTAGGTATAGTACATAAATGCACAGACACTTTGCACTTTCTAAAACCATTGCTCTTTACTTACTCTTACGAAAAATACACAGATCTATTAAAAATCCACTACATACATTTTCCTGTCTGTTTCCTCACCACTCCAGAGCATTCTTTGGGCTAAGGTCGGGGTTGTCTATGGCATCCAGAATCCTTCTGGTGCAGTGAATGGTTTGTGTTTTGAAACATGGAGCCTTCTCTTCCCAGTTCACCTTCTCTGACCTTGTCTGGTCTGTCGACATCTTCTCTCCAGCACAAAACTTCCTGTGTGACTTGTATTTCTTCTCCTCCTCTGTGGTTTCTAAGGACTCAGCACTTTGGCTTCTTTGTTCTGTGTTTGGGAAATTTTCCATTTCCTAAATATCAGCTCCCGGTTGAGCGAAGTTGGAGAGAACTAGCTTCTTGTAGGATGCAGTTACACTTTTTTTGTTCTCCCCAAGGAAGAGCTATGCAGGTACTGATAGTCCTTAGTATTGTCCCAGGTCTGGGAGGGATAAGTTTAAAGGCTTGTCAGTAAAGTTGGATACACAAATCTAGAAACATTTCAACAGCAATTTTTCATATTATCAGCTTCATAACATCAAACAGAATTCATAAGTTGTATGGACAGATTCCCCAAATTGTCATATCAGGTCTCACATTAATTTTGGTATTTGTGTGTACAAGTGGTAAATTGAGCATTTATTTGCATGTACAAATATTCAGTTTGTATGTACAATTGCAGTGACTGTTAACGCAATTGCACACGTTCCTTTATGTCTGAGATTTTAAAAATCAGTCCTAATTTTTTTTTTAAACTTGGCTGTGACTGTATTCTGATCATCACCTTTTAACCAGTAGAATACAATTTGCTCATATTGGTGAGACTACTTAATACATTTTTTTTTTAGATTGGGAGTAAAACAGAAATTAAACAATGAGGAGTCTATTGTCTCTGTACGTCGAGGCAACCCTTATCTATAATCTTTGTCTATTGCCCATGTCTGATTCTATCTATCTAAATATATTATAATGTAATCTATATACATTTTAAAAGGATGGGATATAAGTAAGGCCCAGAGAAATGAAGGAGGGCAGGCAATAATTTCTGGTCCTGATTCTTGTTTCTGGAGACTGAAAGGAATAGTTATACCAACATGTTCAGAAGATCTATGTGGAAAAATAATTAAAGGTAGCTTACAATACATATCTCTTGCAGATATTTTTTATCCCCAGTGTTACCTTTGACAGTATCCCAAAGGTGGAATATTTTTATACCACTGAGGGAATGATGTTCAGCTATGCTCCACAGAGGACCATTAATAGCAGCTCCAGACAGAAATAATTTCTTGAGTGGACTGAGGTGAGTTTGAGATTAAAAATAAAACGGTTTCAACTGAATTAAAAACAAAATCTTAAAAGAAACAGAAAAATCAGATGGCTTCATCTCAAATTATTACATGTTTTAAATTCATTTATTAAAAGTATAGAGACAATCTGATGCCCTGGTCCTTTATAGAATATATTGAGTAATGTGGTTCAACATTAGAAGTTTTCAATTTAAGAAACCAGTTCTTGACATTTTAACCATGTGTTATCATTTGAGATGCATTTCTTTTGGATAAGAAAGCATCTTGAAATATATGAAAAATGCAACTAAAACAAAGATTCCCTATTTTAGGAAGAGTAAACAAAAAGTTGATGTATGAGACTTTATGATGAGTTTCATTGCTACATCAAAATTCTCTTTGATTGTGAGTGTAAAAAAGGAACAAGTTACTACTGGCTAAGGTTTTCTAAATCATTACAGAGCTACTGAAGTAGTTTGACCTAGATAGACATGTAATGTATTCATTTTATTTTCCTGAGGGGGAAAAACATGCAAAACATTGTGCGAAAATATGAAATTCAGCCCTACTATTACAAACCAATATGAATTTATTTTGTTATATGGGTCACCTCACTCTAGTTGACACTTCGATTATATATATATTGCCCACCCCACCCGCAGTATCTGCTGTTCATTTAATTACAGTTGGTTATGACCTAAGAATGTGTCACTGTTTTGTAGTATGAATTTTTAAAATAAAGATAGGCTCCCTGCAAATAAGAAAAAGAGAAACTCATTAAGGAAGCTGGGGGCTTTTTAAGAGTACTTTCTGTTCATTTTTTTTCATATTTCTTAAAGAGCACACTCCAGCTTTTAATGAAATAATAATGCAGTTCATTAATCTGAACGGATTTCTGAAAGTAGGTACGTTTCCACAGTATTCTGGGAATTGGTTTGAATGTAATTGGCTGGATGTCAGTATTAAAACACACTCTAATGAAAAAGGAAATGCTCAAACCATGATACTGATGCACAATTTAATGAGGCTGAATTATTATTGTCTCTCTATTTTCCTTTCTATTCTGCATTGTCTCTCCCATGATCTGCTTTCACCCTCTAATTTTCCCTTGAAAAACTATATAACAACCTTCATATCTGACTATTGAGAAGTTTTTTTTCAAAAATTCTACCTACATTTTATCTTTTAATTTCATTTCATTGCCTCTGTTTATATCTCTGTGCACCATCCTAAATAATTCACCTCCCTTTTTGATGATTAGACACTCCATAGTAGTTGTAGACTGTTAACATGCCCCTCAGCTATTACTTAGCCAACTATAGCTATTTAACTTTTGTAAAGCCTTTCTTGATACATGAACCTATTCATGCTATGCCAAGCAACACAATATCTTTTATCTACATGATGGTTATCCAGAAAATAAGGTTAAACTACTCAACTTCCAGTTGAACTTGAGACTCACTCTCATCCTAAATCGTGATCATTACCATTAATATTTGGCTTTCAAACTATTAACTAGTCTTCAGACTGTTCATTAATGAAGTCTGGCTTGCAGTGTGTTGGCGATGGCACTTTCTTCATGACCACAGTGTATAAAAAAACTGGAATGGCAACAGAATTAATACTGCCTTTTTACAAATCTTTCTGCCAAACCAATACCAGCTGAATACTACACTGCTAATTTAATATACTGCACACCATGCATCTGCATAAATGTTTTGAACTTGAGATACAAACTGAGGTCCATTGCCCCTTATTGTCTTTTCCGGCAGAATATGACCTTGGCTGAATGTTTCATGCAACTTCTGGGTAGCACATTCAGTGAATAAAGAGACAATCCCCCAGATCTGTGTGTCTCAGTAAGCACGAGAACATGTATTTAAAAAGGATCAGCAAAAGCCACATGGGTATACTGCCATAGATGCTTATACCATGATAAGATGGGCAAGAGAGGATCCTGGTTTACTATATTATAGTTTAATTCAAGGAACAAGCATTTGTTTTTGTGGTCTTTTTGATAACACAGTGACACAGGCCATCAAATGTAACTTTGGGCAATTTCCTTCATCTGCCTCACTGCTGTATCCACCATGAAGCTGACCTAGCCTCTGTTGTCTTATGGAATGATAGCATGTGAGCTCTTCTGATTTTTCTATGCAACACACCAGGTCTAAACCCTGGGGAAATAATGGGTCTACTCATGCATATTTTCTTATTTATGAAGTTATAATGTGTATAATTTATAAACATACAATGTGTATGTTTTGGCTTCTTTACAATTTTGAACGAGTAGCTAGTAAGGGCTTTGGTTAAACATACAGGAAAGGTAATCTCAATATGGCACCTGTGTGGTCATCTAGTGTGGCCTTTCTGTACTAGATATTGTAGGTGTGCATGGATAGAGCTAGCCTTCACATTCTTCTGGCACCTAGAGATTGAATGCTCATGCAAAGTCCAAAGTTGGTATTGAGAGGGCAATGATTTATCTGATGAATGAATTTTATTCAGAAAAATTAAGATGAAAACTGTGGACTATGAAAATCATTGCTAATGCTTCCAGCTCAGTTTTGTCAGTTCAAATTGTGCTTCCTGTTTTGCTTAGGGTCTTTGAAGCAAAGGCAAGTAGGTTCTTTTCTTCCATGGTCATAATGTGGGGCATGACTGTTGCCAGTCTATACAAGAATTCATCACTCTTAAACTGTATTGCCAAAATGGTTTATTAATTCCTCTGAGACTGGCAACAACTCTTTGACCTTTAAAAATCCTGTTACATTCCTCTGGACAAATCCAAGTCTTTCGGTGAGCTAGAAAATCACAAAGATTCAGTTTTCTAGCCAGATGAGAAATGAAGCATCAATAGTAGTTCACTAATTGAAGAAAAGAACATACTTTACCATGTTTCCCAAAACTGAATTATCCACTTTGACTTTGTCTTTTGCTTTGTTTTGTGGAGCCTACTTACATAAATCCAGACGTAGTTGATGTACTTTATGTACTGCATTTCTCCTTGCAGACTCTAAACATAATCTTCCAACCTCTGTAAAGCGACACCTAGGTTATTGGTGAGTTCATTTTAATTCTTGCTTTCATTAGAAATGTTGAAGTAGCTCAATGGAATCACTCAGAACCAGGGTAAAGGCTGTGACAGAGATAACTCAGAAGAATAAATGAACTTGCACATCCTTATTATGTTCTTTCTCTACCTGTTCAGGCAATATCAATCCATTTTCTTGCCATGTTTTATTCCCTGTTCACTAGTACTAGTGTTTTGCAGTCATTTTTGTTTTGCCTTGAAGCATGTTCAGTTTTATCATGCTGCCAGCATACTAGGGTTACATTTTCAAAAGCTCCTAACTGATTTAAGAAGAGCCTAAGTCACTTTTGAAAATGGTAACTTAGGGGGTTTTGAAAATGTTTGTCCTAGATCTTTAAGCCAGCACATGGATTTTGAATAACTTGTCGTGCCACACTGGTAACATTCCCGATACCTTAAGTTTTCTTGAAAATCCTACTGCACTTTTGTAGATTAAGTCAATGGCTTGAATGCCGTTTCAGTAACTTCCATAGAGTCTAATCTCACTGGTCTCCTAGAATGTCTCAAATAGACAATAGGTGGAACAGTAGATGTTTCTGTAGTGCCTCACTGCTCAGGTGACAAGCAAGCCACGTTGTCACAAAGGGTGTCAATTATAAGAAAAGTAAATTCACAATAGTAAGTCACTTTATGTCTGCCACAAATTGTAAAACTATGTGTCACTCTTCTTGATTTATTTTACGAAACTGGAATCTCTAAATATACACTTAATAGCAAAATGTGACTAAAGTCTATGTACAATCTAAGTCTAGCATTTTTTCTTGGTCTTTCTGATTGAATCAGACTACTTAAATGGATTAGTTTTACCACTTGTTTTGCTCAAGACAGTGGATAAATCAAGTCTAACTTAAGAGGACATTTGCAGCTAAAAACATTCAAAACAGTCAGCATAGAAACCCCACTGCTGCACACTTTCATCACAATGGCCCATACAGCCAGTTGTAACTGCCGTTGTGGTGACTTTAAATTTTATCTTCAGTTGTGCACCAGAAGAATTTACCCATTTAGCCCCTTTTTGACTTCGCAGGGATAAGTTTGTTGGCATCCAAATGGGATTTTCTTGCACAGCAGTTTGGACGGGAGGGGACTGTGGTTGGCTGGCTTTTTTAAGGACAGCTTGCTGCTATTCCTTGGGGGCTTTTTTGTTTGTTTGTTTGTTTGTTTGTTTTAAAGTTATACTCCTTTCCCCTCTCTCTCTGCTGGGGAATTTTTTTCTCTCTGTTTTTGAAACTCTCATATTCTAGGGGTTGGGAAGGATTTGAAAATAGAGGCCAGCAAATTAGAAAGGTTTCCCCCAACCAGACCCTTCTGCAGCTGGGAAATTGGGTCTTTATGTTGAGATTTTCTTTCTGAATACCCTGGCCACTCTTGTTGTTTTCCTCATGATTATGTCACCCTTAGCAGCACAATTATGTTTGGAACTTAAACTCCCATCGAAGACAAATGTGCTCAGGTCAGCAAAAAAAATTCTTCCTTTAATAAATTGTTTTAATGCAATAATAATTCCTTTATTTTATTGCTGCCACCAGTTATTTTAATGGTAGTCATTCAATGGAAAAATCACACAAAATAACAGCGTGTGCTAACATGAGGACAAATTCTGCTCTCAGTTGTATGCAAACGTCCTCATTGTCTTTGAGTCCCTGACACAACCAAGCACTTAAAGTTAAACACTTGCTTAAGTGTGTGTTTAAGTGCTTTGCATGAACATATATTGTCTCAGAACATGCTTAATATTGAGCAGTTGCTTAAGTGCTGGGCTGAATTGGGGCTTAAGTAGAAAGGATAAAAGAGAGCAGAATTTGTTCCAGATCAATTTTAGGATTTTGTGGAGGAAATATTTGTCTAATAGCCTAATTTTTAACTCCAAGATACATTTATTCTTCAGATAAAATGCACTATATAAATGCAAATTCTTACTAGGGGAGAGCAATAGACCTTCTTTTCATCACAACTCCCCTAAAAGATCATTTCTCTGTCATGGCATAATTAAATTTTCATAGGTATAATTTAATTTTTTCCTTTTTCCATGTATTTTTCTTCGGTCCGTTTTCACTTTTCTCAAATGTGCATCTTAGATGTTTGTGTGACTCTCAAACCTGTAGGAATTTCACCAGTCAATACCAATTCTATTGTTGAAGTAATTAGAAATATAATTTAATGAAGTGCACAAAACTGTAGGGTGTGTTTTTCCTCATTTTTAGGATAAGCAGATTTTATCAACTCGGCCAAATGTAGGAATTAAGCCCCAATTCTTCAACTGTCTGCTCAGGCAGACCTCTGTGCCTGCACAGAGCCTCATTGGTTTCAAAGGTACATCTACCCTGCAGCTGAGAGGTATGATTCCCAGTGCCGATAGACAGATATGCAACTAGCAGTGTGTATGTTGCAGCACTGGTGGCAGCTTGAGCTAGCTGCCCAAGTTCAGACATAGGGGATCAGACAGGCTTAAACTCGGGCAGTTAGCCTGAGCCTTTGCCACTGCTGCAACATCCATGCTGCTGTGACAATTTCCTGCCATTCCTGCTGTTTATTCGCATACTAGCTTTGAGATGAGCTAGTGCGAGCCTGTTTACCCATGCTGGGAATCGCACCTCTCAGCTGCAATGTAGACGTACCCAGTGGAGCTACATGTGGACGCAAGGATGCCCAAGCAAGGCACTTTGCAGAATGAGAGCCTTAGAAAGTCAAACCATAGTTTGAGCTTCAGATCAATTAGGGGACTTTGTATTAGTTATGCACAGCATATTGCAGGAGGAAACAAAAGAAAAGCTAAATATAGAGAAATTGAGAGGATAAATAAAGATTCCTAAACAGGCAGGGGACATGAAAATGCTTCTTAGAAATGGCCTAAGGCTCCAGTCCTGCAATTTACAATGCATGGGTCAACTGCTGCACCCACATAGAACATCATTGACTTCAATCTGCCTTCTAAATTAAAGGATCAGGGCCTAAATAGGTAATTTTCTACTCCATAAGATAATGTATAGATAAATACCAGTATAATACATTAATTTTGAGAGCAGATTAAAGTCAGTCTATTTTGAGCCTGTCAAGGGTACTGTGTAGGAGGGGGAAGGGCTGCAAGATGTCTGACTGGGAGGAAGGCTTACGTTGACATTGAGTTGTAGCATTACTTTGCTTTCCCTTAGATACCAGTCAAAGACCCGTTACTAATTTTCTGGGCTTGAACAATCATGTTAAAGCCTACATTGAAAAATTATACAAATCTTAATCTTAGCATGAGCCCCTTTTCAGTAATGTCACTTCTTAGGTAATAGAGCTGATAAAGATTGATCTAAGTTAAAGAATTACATCTAACCTCTTGAATTCCGAGACTGAGAGAAACTGGCTGTGCAAACTAAACCAGGTGATGCTGTACTCTGCCTCTGGCCTTAGAAGAACCCATGAAGATATTATCTGGTGTCATTCTCCAGCTATGTGTATATTCCTTAGGTCATCTGAGTACAGATTCATTCTTTATCCTAATACCATTACGGTCTTAGCAAGGGAATCTATTGATCACGTCGATAAGCAATGAGGATTTTTGACAGAGGCTACAGGTATACTTAAGGTAAATCTCACTTTCTACCTGTAATGCAGTAATTTATTAGGGACTTTTTTTTTTTTAGCGTGTACTCAAAGCTGCATTCTGTGGGCGAAATCCTGTCCCATCAAAATCAATGAGAGGTTGCCACTGACTTCAGTGGAGCCAGGATTTCACTGTTTCTTGCATATCATCAGATTGGATATATCTCACCAAATCAATTTCCTACCATTGCAGGGGCCTCACACATTGGTGTATCTCACTCCTGGCTTTTCTCTGCCTGTGGCACATGATAGTTTAGCCTCCTGAGGACTGGAATACGTTAATCTAGTCCAGGTTATTGGGCTCAGTGTGGTAGTAACTGGATGGGGTTTGGTGGCTGTAATGTGCAGGTGGTCAGACTAAAAGATCTGATGGTCCTTTCTGGCCTTAAATTCTATGGGTATGTTTACATTTAAAATGCTATAGTAGCAGAGTTCGCAGTCGTAATGCTTCCCTGTGGACACTACCTATGCTGACAGGAGGAGTTCTCCCATTGGCATAGGTAATCCACACCCCCAAGAGGTTGTAGCTAGGTCAACAGAAGAATTGGGCATTCTTCCATTGACCTAGTATTGTCTATATAAGGGTTTAGGTCGGGTTAACGCTGCCCGAGGGTGTGGATTTTTCAGACCACTGACTGCCGTAGTTAAATCAACCTAATTAAGTTCCAGTTGCAGGGCCTATTTCTACCCCCAGTTAGATCCGTACAATCCTACTGAAGACAATATATTTAATAATGGAAAAAGTTGTAACTTTTTCATGATTTTTAATAAGTATAGCCATCCTCAAGTGTTTAAAGATCATGGGATTTAAAAAAAAATACATTTGGGTTTTTTTTATAAATTGCCTTCTAGTTTCTGATATTTTAGGTTAAACTCACTTTGTCTTCGGGTATTCTCCAGAATCATGGGGGTTAGATATCACAGTAGTTTAGAAATGGCAAAAGCTGAGATTCTCATATACAGACTTTCATCTGAACAGAAAGATTACGAAAAACATCAAATATTGAGACACCGTAAAATTGTGAGTTTGACACCACTAAGTAAACAACTAGAGAGGGTTACTTGTAGTTCTTTAAATAAGTGACTTGAGTAGCGTTCTTTATACAGAATAATGCTTTAGCAATTACAACATTATATTTTCCTTCCCTTTCCTCAACACCTGTATTTTGCAAAAGACTTATGAGCTAAAATGTTCATAGACTTACCAGGTCAAATATTCAATCATGTTTTCGTAAGAATTTCCGTGTCCAATCCACCTGAAGATAGAGATTTTATTCAAACAATTGCATGTGTGACTGACCATACGGATGTGCTATGGGCTTTTAAACCAGCTCAATTATTTATGTACAACTGTATCTGATTTAAGAAAAGTACAGGAAAAGTCTTTGCATTTGCAAAATTGTATATGCCTATTTGAGAATCAGCAGAATATGACACAAATTTGGTTTGTTACAAATTATTTTAACATTACCAACTCTTGCAATATTTGTTGTTTCTCTGAAAGCCTCAGGTGATGGAGTTATGCGACTACATGAGAATCTCAGCTTGTAGTTTAAAAACATTCATTTTAAATTTCACTGGGAAGAAAAAAAAAAAGAGTCAAGCCCTCGCGGTTGTAGAGAAAACCTTGAGATAAAAACAACCTAAAAGCTCAGAGGAAAACAAAGAAAACTATTTTATTTTGCTTTTAATATATTGATTTTAAACAGTCTCATTATCTTTTGGGATCTGACTCATGATTTTTGGACACTCGGGGATGGCAATTCTATTGTAGCATTGTTTTCATTCCTTATGAACCACTCAGTTAGCATCTTACTTTCCTGTGATATTGAGTCTCATTTTGAAGAGGGAAAACTTATATTTGCAATACTTAATCCTTAAGAATGTCTCCAAAACAAGGATGGATTGTTTTAGGCACTTTTAGTAAAGACCTTATATATGAAATGTAACAGTAGAAACAGAGAAAAAAGATAAATAGAATTCAAAGCTGAGCCTCTTATCTGCACCAGTTGTTTAGCATCTCAGTCATTTGTGCTAATAAAGATATGGAAATTACTTCTGGCAGCATAAAAACGCTACCCATTTTAATTTAAAAAGTCATGCATGTACAGTAGTTTCTGATATACTGGTAATTAAGTGATTAATTTCTGATAATTTTAGTCAGGCTTGCTTGATTTTGTTCAGTCTTCAGTTGATAATACAATGTTTTAATTTTATATTTTCATTTAGGTCTTTGTTATAGCATAAGAAATTAGACAGTTACTCTGAATTGCTGTACGAATAGAGGGCTGAGCAAAATCCTAGCAAAATGCATGACCTTTCAGCTTTATAAACTTCTTGCATTACATGGCTGGGCAGCTATTCAAGGTAGCTAATGCAATATCACTTACTTAATTCTTTTGAATTTTGTTTACAAGCAAAGAATAGAAGTGGGGCTGGGCAGAGCTGACTTACATACAGCATTTCTTTACAGGCCAACCAGATTGCTAATTTCTTGACTAGCTAAACTGTAAGCTGCTTAGTTTTACTTTATGCTTTCTTACTAATATACACACTTTTGTAAAAAGACATTTCAATAGGGTGGCATAGCGCCTCCATAGTTTTAGAATATTCATATACATTTCAGTAATTAAATACAAGTATTCTCTGGGAAATACCTAGTCAGCTATAATGACACTATAGAATTATTTAATATAATTTTCAGGATTAAAAGATCTCCGGCTGTCCACTTCTCTCACTATCAAGCTAATGATTTGTGACACCCTGACAGATTATTGTAATTTAGCAGATGGCCTCAAACTCTGTCTTTAATCAGGAGACTCAAACTGATGGTTTGGGTTTGCTGTCTGTTTCGTTCTTAGGTTTTGAATAGCAGTGAGAAGATGGATTCACTCCTACTAGCAAGTTACTATGTAGATCCTACCTCTCTCTCTCTCTCTCTCTCTCTCGTGCAGTAAATGCCATTATAAATTATACCAACTATCACTATAATTTTGGATTGTAGATAAATTAATGTAGGTGCATTGTAAGAGTTTAAGTGTAAAAGAAAAATGAAACATGAAAAATGCATTTTTATTCCTGTTTAGAGTAGGGTTTAGTTTAGAGTTCTTATATAAATTGACTTTTAAGAAAAGCTCCATTAATTTCTAGGTAACACAAATGTGAGAATTAGGAGGCTTTGCAATAAGGAGGTGGAGATACTATGTGTTTAAATGTGCTGAACCTTTGGATCAATGGTCCCTATGACATTTCCATTTTAACTTTGGACCATAATCTACTTTGTGTTGTTTGTACTTAATTCTTGTTGAGGTCATTGGGCATTTTGGATGCAGAATCAAGGTAAAACACTGCCTTATGTAGTCTATTATTAGCATGTGAATAAATGTAGGGTCTTTGCTTTCCTTATTTAATATTAGTTATGATATGTGTAAACTATTCTGATCACTTGCTGGTAAATGTTCATGAAAGTAGTGGAAACAGACAGTGGCAAAATATAGGTCCCTGAAGAGAAGTTAACTTCTTGTTTCTGTGCTTCACATTCTGTTTAACTATTTAATGATTTATAAAATGGGACATATATAATACAAGTATGGTAAGTAGAGTTGTTAGTGTGAGAACACAGATTATTTCAGAGGTCTTTCCTATATATATTTAAGCAATCAATTCAATACACATAATGAAAAGTCTGTTATATTATCTAGCTTTTATATAAATGCAGTCCATATCACTGCATTTAGTACCACTTTATCAGCATATACTTTTCATGTGATCTGTCCTGTTCACCGCAGTCTTCTCCCATTAGTTTACTATCTGACAATACAGTCTTTCAATTGCAACTCAAGGCATAATGATAAAACTGTGATCTCTGGGTATAAATAGCTCTTCCCATCATTGCCAGCTTCTGCTTTTACCTAGTAACAATAATCTTTGCCCCTGTCATTCTAGTCCCCCCCCTTCTTCCCTAAACACAATTTATTTGCTTATTATACAGTCTTGCACCTAAAATTCTTTGTCTTTCTTGGATCCCTATAACAGCTGACAGACTCTCAAACATCCTTTCTGACTTTATTCCTTACGTTGCTCATTGATCTCCTCTAATGTCATGATGATTTCAACTTTGGCTAAGAAAAACATGCATACTGAAAACAAGGATCTGAAGGGACAGTGTGGCAGAGTTACAGCACTGTTTCTTCACTGTATTTATTTCATTGGCCACCACTTCTTAGGATGCTGTCAGAAGTTTGTTGAAAGGTTCAGTAGAATTGTAACTTCTCCAGTCTGACTATAACTGAACTTGTGTGACTGCATTTGTAGAACCATTAATTCGTAGCTACTCTGAGCGAAATGGAGCTTTTCCTATGAGCCAGCAGAAAGACACGGCTTTATATATCGAAAATATGGATTATGGGGAAATTAACCCTTTGCAGAGAACCAGCACAAGCCCTATACCCTACTTAAATTCCACTTTAGCTCCCAGGGATAGTTTCAGGATTAAGTCCCACATATGTGATGCATTGGATGTTTGCTGGCCCTGTGAACAGGGGTGAATTTCATCCTGATTGAATTTGAATGCGGAAATAAGATCAGTCATAATGTCACCCTGTGATTAGGTTTTGAGTAGATGTATTTTGCTAACTTTAATCTACCCAGCTCTGGCCCTGGAGCAGTGAAGAAGTGGTAACTAAACAAAAACAAAAAAACCTGAAGAAAAAAAGGTCAGTTAGTTTCTAAGCAATTTTTTTTTCTCACTGAAATGAAAAATGGAAACAGTTTTGGTCAGATTGAACAAAATGACATTTGGAAATGAAACAAGTGGTTGTAAACCAATGTTTTCAAAACAAATTGTTTTGACTTTTTCAAACTTTTTGTCTTTATTTTTTAATTTGGCAAAACTATGTGCTAGATTTGACCCGAATTCACAAATTGTTTCAGTTGACCCTGAACTGCACTTTTTCTGACTTTTTATTATTGGCTGAAAAAATTGAAACTGCAAGAGGGACTTGGGAACATAGGATATAGTTATCAGAGTTATAATTTATCCAGTTTTAGTCCCGAATGTCATAAAAAGTACCAGGAGGATTCCGTGATCACAAGTGTTCAAGACCTTGGTGAAACATCTCATGTAGAAGAAGAGTTTCCAAGAGCACAGTACCTCCTATTATTAATCAGGACCATAAGTTCAGTAGTAATGCAGTGGGAAGAGTATCACCTACAGAATCATCCACAATACTTTCTTTCACAAATGTATGTTGGAAGTCTTCTGTGTAAGCACTGACCCAGATCTTTTAGTGTGTATTGATGGGATCAAATGTATACTGCTTTGAGAAAAGCTTCATTCTTTCTGTCTAAATCATCTAGGTTCTTGTATAGCTTCAGTGAAATAATATTGTTGCTGAAAAAATTAAAATGTAACAGTTAAATCCACTGTCGGATCTTCCCTATTTACCAACCACATTCAAATTGTTGACAGTCGCAGGATACTAGAGAGTGGTTGTCGATCTTCATAGTCATCTCAGATTTATGTAAATCTAAGTAAAAACAGTTTGAAAGCGTCCTAGTCTGAGCAAGTGTGGCATGTGGATAGTTACAAAACAGCGAATAGTATTTTTCCTCAAGGGTACATAAAGTGATTCTAAAGACGTCTGAATTTTCATTCCAGGCATTTCAGTCACAGTATCACAAAATGTTTAATTATTGTGTATGTTCATATACAGATTCATTCCCAGGGTCCAGGTTTCATCTGGAAGGTCTATAGAATTTTCTCCTAACAATTTGTCAAATGGCCTAGAAAAGAAACTGAAACCCTGGATTCATATGTCTGTTTGGTTTTTGTTGTTTTTTATAAATGATCTAGAAAGCCGGCTTATTGAAAGGAAGCTCCACAGAAAATTAATTTCAGTTTCTCTAATTGCAAATATAAGTATCTTGGGTTGGAAGAAGCTTATCTAGAATCACCTACATTATAGGGAGACTGTGTATCCAGCCATGGAATCAAAACCATACAACTGGATTACAATTCATGCCGCCTGATTTTCCAATACTGAATTGAAACGCATCCTCTTAAAATTTGTTTGTTTTAAGACTTCCTTACGTAAAGTTCAGGGAATACATGAAAACTAGAATGTGCATTAGTGAGTTGCATTATAAATACAGTATTTGTTTATAAAGATGCCATTCATTCTCTGCAAGTCATTTGTCCAACTATGTTTTAGTCGCCCTGGTTATATTTAAATACATGTAAATATTCCATATTAATAATCTAATAAAATTGTTTATAAAGAAAAAAATAGATTTTTAATCAGGTAGTCCTCCTGCGTTTGTTTTATTCATGTGAAATCTATTTCAGTTCAATAAAAATTATACATATAAGCAGTATAGCTAGACCTCCATATTTAAATAGTAATAGCCTACATTAGAAATTAAAGTTAAATAAAAAAAGTAACAAGTTATTAGATTTGTAGGTTTTTTAGATGTATTTGTTCAACATATTGTTAGCTCTAGTGAAATATCACAAACATTTCTCTGCAAGTATTCTGTTTTGGATTTTTGCTGTCTGAGCTTTGCTAGCAAATAAGCTATACAGTGATTCTATGGTTGGATGAGAGCACCAACTGCTACATCACAAATAATTATGAGTATACATTTATAATTTGGTTTCCGTGAATGCTCAGGGTTATGAGTTTGTAACATTTGTGGCAGCAAAATTTGAATGTTTGTGAAAACACAGAAGTGGTGTAAGTATGGCTGAAGTTAACAACTCATTTTAAAAAAATGAATCAACTATTGTGGAAAAATCTTTGCAGTATGTTTCCCAGCTCTACTCAGAATACAAGAAAAAGTTATCTTCTGCACTGCATAGACCTGCTGCTACTATTGTTTGGTTGGCTAGCTCACCAAGGGTTAGATTATTTGTCTGACAATCTAAAGAAAAGATGTTTGTGTATTACTCCAAAGTGTAGCACTAGCATGACAAAAAGTCTTGGAGAAGAAATCAGCTCCTTTTTTTCTTATATAATTCCAATCTTTGTGGGGTTTTCAAAAGGTAAGGAGGAAGACATCATTCAGAACGTTGACTGCTTCAGTATTGCCAGGGAAATCATAATTATCCCAAGAGATGTTGACTAAGGGTATGTCTACACTATGAGACTAGTTCGATTTTTCTTAAACCGAACTTGTGAAACCGATATTGCAAGGTCGATCGTGCGAATCCACAGCAAGGACCTTAATTCGAATTTGTGAGTCTACAGTAACGAGGCAAGCGTCGACATTGCAAGCGGTGCACTGTGGGTAGCTATCCCACAGTTCCCGCAGTCCCCGCTGCCCACTGGAATTCTGGGTGTAGCCCCCAGTGCCTTCTGGGGCCAAAAATGTGTCGAAGGTGGTTATTGGTAAATGTCGTCACTCGACCCACACTCCCGCCCTCCCTACGTGAAAACGCCGGCGGGCAATTAATTCGCGCCCTTTTCCGGTGATTGACAGCTCGGACGCCACAGGACAGCGAGCATGGAGCCCTCCGCGATTATCGCTGCTGTTCTGTCCGTGGTCAACACCTCGCGCCTTACCATGCACCTTTTCCAGAATCAGATGCAGAGAAATCGGGCGAGGAGGCAACGTAAGCTCCAGGAGGACATGAACTCTGAGAGGGGCACAGACCTCTCGCAAAGCACGGGACCCCGGCCCGTAGAAATCATGGTGGCAATGGGGCACGTTGATCCTGTGGAACGGCGATTCTGGGCAAGGGAAACAAGCACTGACTGGTGGGACCGCATAGTGCTGCATGTTTGGGATGAATCCCAGTGGCTGTGAAACTTTCGGATGTGTAAGGGCACTTTCCTGGAACTTTGTGAGTTGCTGTCCCCTGCCCTGAAGCGCCAGGACACCCGGATGCGAGCTGCCCTGACTATCCAGAAGCGAGTGGCCATAGCCCTGTGGAAGCTTGCAACTCCTGACAGCTACCGGTCAGTCGCGAACCAATTTGGAGTGGGCAAGTCTACCGTGGGGGTTGCTGTGATGCAGGTAGCCCATGCAATCGTTGACCTGCTGCTCTCAAAGGTAGTGACCCTTGGAGAAGTGCAGGTGATCATAGATGGCTTTTCCGCTATGGGATTCCCAAACTGCGGCGGGGCTATTGATGGGACACACATCCCTATCCTGGGACCGGACCACCAGGGCAGCCAGTACATTAACCGAAAGGGCTATTTTTCTATGGTGCTGCAAGCACTAGTGGACCATAAAGGACGTTTTACCAACATCAACGTCGGATGGCCGGGCAAGGTTCATGATGCTCGTGTTTTCAAAAACTCTGGTCTGTTTAGACGGCTGCAACAGGGTGTTTATTACCCAGACCGCAAAATAACTGTTGGGGATGTGGAGATGCCTATAGTGGTCCTCGGGGACCCAGCCTACCCGCTAATGCCCTGGCTCATGAAGCCATACACGGGAGCCCTGGACACTGAAAAGGAGCTCTTCAGCTACCGGCTGAGCAAATGCAGAATGGTGGTGGAGTGTGCCTTTGGCCGTCTCAAAGGGAGATGGCGAAGCTTACTTACTCGCTCCGATCTCAGCCAAACAAATATCCCCATTGTGATTGCAGCGTGCTGTGTGCTCCACAATCTCTGTGAGAGCAAGGGGGAGATGTTTATGGCGGGGTGGGAGGTTGAGGCAAATCGCCTGGCAGCTGATTACGCACAGCCGGACACCAGGGCGATTAGAAGATCCCAGCGGGACGCGCTGCGCATCCGGGAAGCTTTGAAAGCTAGCTTCCAGAGTGAGCTGGGTAACCAGTGACTGTGACTCTTGCTTAACCAGAAGCTGAAACTGCCCTTGTTTCTTTTCCCAGTTTAGGTTGCCTATCCTCTCCAATTACCAACCCCCTTCCCCCCCTTCATTCAACGCTTTAAAAGTACAATAAAGGAAACATTGTTTATTTAAACCGTCTCCATTACTGGTTTCTCGGTTAAGGTTTTAACCTGGGACGCATACCGCTGTTGGGGAGCGGGTGGAGTGTTGGAAAGTACGCTTCCAAGCTTGGGGAATGACATGCTCCTGCTCCCAGAGCAATCCAAAGTGCTGGACAGCTTGTTTCCAGGGAGCCATCAACCCCTCCTATTCCCAACTGTCTGTGGTGGGGCCTGTGTGACTTTTTGGTCGTGGATTGCGGCCACAGATCCCCTGCTGCATGGATCTGTCATGCAGGCTATCGCCGGCCGCAAAAGATCAGCAGCCACCCTCCCCCACCAGACAGTTAACCCCCTCCCATAGAGAACATGAAAACCCCCTCCCAGAATGACAAGTGTGCCTAGTGCATGCAATGTGAGTGTGACTTTCTGTTGATCCTTTCCCCCTGTCTGTACCCTGGTTCAGGCGCCTGTCGTCTCTAATTACAAACCCCCTTACCCACTCCCCCAAAACCAAACCGTCCTGTGAAAGAAAGTCAAGGAAACAGCACTGTACAAAGAAAACATTTTTATTAAGGTGAGCATAGTTTTGAGATGAAACCTGGGCAGGGAAGTGTTGTGGGGTGTGGTTGGAGGGAGGGAAAGGACCCATCTAAAGTTTTGGAAATGAGAGCCTTCTGCTACTGGAGCAGTCTGCAGGGGTGGAGTGATTATTTCCACGGCCCCTGCCTCCCCTCGTCCTAGTGACTTTGGGTGAGTAGAGGATTGGACTTTGTGGCGGGGGAGGGCGGTTGGAAATTACATAGAGAGGGGCTCTTTCCTCCTGTCTCCTGTCTTGGAGAACGTCTACCAGGCGCCGGAGCGTGTCCGTTTGTTCCCTCATTAGTCCCAGCAGCGTTTGAGTCGCCTGCTGGTCTTCCTGCCGCCACCTGTCCTCGCGAGCTTCAGCCCTCTGCTCCCGTTCCCTGGCTGGTCGCTCGGACCTTGAGACGTCCTCTCTCCGCTGTGCCGCCTCCCTTCGGGAACAGACCATCAATTCGGAGAACATGTCGTCCCGGGTTCTCTTTTTGCGCCGCCTGATCAGCGCAAGCCTCTGGGAGGGTGATCCATGGGTAGGGCGGGAGACACTCGCAGCTGTGGGATGAGAGAAAGGGAGTGAATTCCTAAGAAAGATACTTTTTCCAGAACAATGCATATACTCTTTCCCTGTGAATAGGACCAAGCACAGTACCTATCACATGTCCACTTACTACAAGGTCAAATATTATGTCTTTATCCTGTGTGTCTGGGGTCCCGGTGTACAGATCCCAGAAGCCTTGCAGAACACTGTAAATCTGCTCTCTGGAGACCATGGTAAGCTGATGAGTTTGGACTGCTGAGAGAGTACTTCACAGCAGTGCTCTACTCCCATGTTTCATTTCACTGTTCCCGGCTGTGGCCAGGAACTGCTGCTGCCCAAACCGCTCATCTACAGCGGCTCGCCAATCCTTTACCCCCCCCTACGCGTGGCCGCTCCCAGGAACTGAAAGTGCCCGCGAACCGCTCTGTTTGAATGGCTCAAACACCCTTCCCACCCCCTCCGCGTGGCCGCTTCCGGGAACCGAAAGTGCCCGCGAACTGCTCTGTTTGAACGGCTCGCGTACCCTTTCCACGTACCCTTTCCCCTTTCCCGACCGCGTGGTCGGTCCCGGGAACTCTCCCTGCCCGCGCACTGCCTCCCCCCCCGCGTTAATGGAAACCGCCGGGTGTCTTTCTTTAAAGGGAAAATGAAGCATTCCCTATACTAATGAAACCACTCATTCAAACCAGGGCACCATGACTGATATCACTCTGATGAGGATTACGGAGACAGAGAAAGACTGCATGCTGCGTCAATGCCAGCAAACCCCGGGGCCGTATGCAGCCATGCTATGCAAGGCAATGATACCAGAGTACCTG
Source organism: Chelydra serpentina (assembly GCA_037349315.1). Classification (NCBI taxonomy): domain Eukaryota; kingdom Metazoa; phylum Chordata; order Testudines; family Chelydridae; genus Chelydra; species Chelydra serpentina. The sequence goes on from JBAIAC010000048.1 coordinate 30,059,703, forward strand.
CAGCTTGCATGGCGCGGGAAAGTATCCTACCATGGAGGAGACAATAAGGCCACTCTCCCAGCGAACGTGATACAAAAGCTCTCACTGTACATCCAGGAGAGCTTCGCGGAGATCTCCGATGGGGATTACTCCTCTATCCCCATACATATTGACAGACTTTTCGAGTAGTTGCACTGGAAAGCGACTCAAAGCTGAAGCGCATAAGGCCAATTAAGCAATACTAACACAGTGCTTACACACCATGCCTATTGTATTCCAAATAAATGTCTAAAACACTGACCTGCTGATCCTTCGCCTGATTCCTGGTCAGGGATGCTGCCTTGGGAGGGTTCGTAGGGGAGCTCAGTCAGGGTGATGAATAGATCCTGGCTGTTGGGGAAATCAGCATTGAAAGCGCTGTCGACTGCCTCGTCCTCCTCCTCTCCTTCCTCATCTTCGCCATCCGCGAAAACCTCCGACGACGTGGCCGTAGATAAGACCCCGTCGTCGGAGTCAATGGACACTGGTGGGGTAGTGGTGGCAGCACCTCAGAGCATAGCATGCAGTGCCTCGTAAAAATGGCAGGTGTGTGGCCGCGATCCGGAGCGTCCGTTGGACTCCTTGGTCTTCTGGTACGACTGTCGCAGCTCCTTGATTTTCACGCGGCACTGCGTTGCATCCCGGCTGTATCCTCTCTCCGTCATTGCCTGGGATATTTTCTCGTAAATTTTTGCATTCCGTCTTTTGGATCGGAGCTCAGATAGGTAGGACGGATTCATCTCCCCACACAGCGATCAGATCCAAAACTTCCTGATCAGTCCATGCTGGAGCCCTCTTTCTATTCTGGGATTGCATGGTAACCTCTGCTGTAGAGCTCTGCATCGTTGCCAGTGCTGCTGAGCTCGCCACGATGTCCAAACAGGAAATGGGATTCAAACTGGCCAGACAGGAAAAGGAATTCAAATTTTCCCGGGGCTTTCCCTGAGTGGCAGGTCAGAGCATCCGAGTACAGCTTGCTGTCCTGAGCGTCCACTGAGTGGTGCACTGTGGGATAGCTCCCGGAGCTATTAGCGTCGAATTCCGTCCACAGTACCTCGAATTCGACATGGCCATGTCGAATTTGGCGCTACTCCCCTCGTCGGGGAGGAGTACAAAAATCGAATTAAAGAGCCATTTATGTTGAAATAAATTGCTTCCTAATGTGGACGGGTGAAGGGTTAAATCGAGTTAACGCTGCTAAATTTGACATAAAGTCCTAGTGTAGACCAGGCCTTACTTTAATAGCCTTTTGAGGGAGAAAAATCTATGAATGTATGGATATTTTTGCTGAGCACTAGGCTTGTTGTTTAAGTCTTGTGAAGTGTTTAAAATTCTTCCCTGAAACAAGGGAGAAGTAGTAGAAGGTTCATCTTTACCTTCATTTTAATCTCCAGGAAGTCACAGTAGTAATTTTTGAAAATAAAGCGAATACATATTATTATACAGTTGTGATCTGTATATGATCTGCCAGCAGCAGATATTCACTGCTTTTCTTTATTACTCCAGTCAGACAAAGGGTGACCAGATTTAAGAAACAAAAAATCGGGACACATGGGGGAAAGCAAAAAAACCCCCGCCGGAGCAGAGTTCTCTGAGCAAAAAAAAAAAACCCGCCGGACTTGGCCGAGCAAAAAAAAAAAACCCGCCGGACTTGGCCGAGCAAAAAAAAACAACCCGCCGGACTTGGCCAAGGGAAAAAACCCCCGCCGGACTTGGCCAAGGAAAAAAAACCCGCAGAAGCCCCGATATCGGGACAAATGACATCCCGACCGTGCCTCAGTCGGGATGCGGGACACAGAGCCCCAGGACATCTGGTCACCCTGGTCAGACACAACAGTAGCAAAACCTTCTCAGAATGTGAAAGTGCTGTAAGCTTTGGAGACACTGAGAAAACAAGGGATTTATCCCATGACCGTATGAGCTACATAAAAATCTGTGTGCAAATATGAGACATGGCACAATCCACATTTTAAAAGGCATGCTAGGATTTCTAGTGATCTTTGCAAAGACAATATCGCTGGTTAAATTGAGGATTTGACCAAGATATTCAGGCTAATATTTAAATTGGGTGCCAAAAGCACTGAGGAGGTCATGTTGTAAGCTATTTATCTCAAGTTGTTTTAATGGTCATTACCTCAGCTGTAAAAATACGTGAAGTAAGGTTGCCAAACTTTCCTTGCTTTCATCACTTTAAGGAATAAGAGGAGACATGCAAACATACACTACATTGCAAAATTAAGTACACACTCATCTAACAAATCCTGGCTACTGGCATGTAGTAAACACATTGTAATGTAGGTAACTTATTGTACATATTAAGTGGCATGATACTGTAATGCATTTCAGACATATCAGCTGCCTTTATCATCTTAGAAAAACACACTTGCAAAACCTTGATTTTTTTCATAATTTTTCCCTCTTCACAATGTACAGTTAATTATTTATTTAAATGAAATTAGAATAAAGTGGATTCTATACCTATGTTAAATTCTTCAGAAAGTTTAGTGTTTCATGAAGTTCTCTCTTTTAAAAAAAAATCTTGGTAAATTGCTCAAAATGCAAATAAAACAACTGTATTGAAGCTTTACATCTTAATGACATGAAAAATTTCACAACAAAGACCCTCTGATTTGCATTTATGTCTGTACAGCTAGTTTTATACTCAAATCCAAACCCGCTGCATTGAAAGTGGATAATACATTCTCAAAAATGTAGTACTAATCCTTTTATACTGAACAGAATTTGATTAGCTTGAGGTCAAGCTTTCTCAGGAAATCATGTCAGTCTCTGAATGTTCAAATAAATTGTCCCAAACACACAATTGTATATCTGTTTATAAATGGCTCTCCTGTACCCATCCTCATGGCTGTATGTCTTCTGCATTTGTAGCGATAGATCTATCAACTGGAGTATGATTTGGCCTAAACAAGATGTTTCTGTACTGTCTGAGATTTCCCTCAGTCTCCAGGCAAATATGTGAGTGAGAGTTACAGTTGGCCTCAGTAGGAATAATTTATGCTCCTGAGCCTCTTTTACATGTATCACCAATAGGGACCAGTCTGGCTAAATCAGGTTTTACACATCTTTCAGCTAAATCACAGATTAAAATGCAAAATATAGCACTCGGGGACATCATGTTGATTTAAAAGACTCTCTGGAACACTTGGGTCCAATGACTGGAATATACTTATCCATAAACAAGCATTCTTCATCTGTGATGGGTATAATATTGGCAATATTCTTTATGTAATTGCTTCAGAGAGCCAGTCTGTCACAATGTAAGAGAGAGAAACAGAATGGAAGTTGCTCGAGTCCAATGCAGCATTTATGTCATGCCTCTAAAAGAAGCAAAAGGCCACCTGTTAGCTTTCAGATTGTCAAGCCACTGCCAGCTTGTGATAACTTCCTAAGAAACTGGGCCAACACGTAAAACTGTGCTGATGCATTCTAATGCTTAGGAGCATAAAAGTGCTGGATAAGAAAACATTCTTCATGGAGCGTCTACTGACATGAATTTGTCTGCTTTGTACTCTACTATATAATAAACTGACTCAACAACATAGAAAGAAGGATATATACTATCTTAAAATTTGTTTGTGTTGTATCAGTGAAACACCTAACCATTTCACTCCAGGGCAGGGGGAGAGGGAACTCTTGCCAGCAATGATAATAGCCTGCAAACAATATCAGTTTCTCCTCCCCTTTCCAACAACAATCTGCACAGGCTGAGTTTGGCTTTTCCCCCCATACCTTCTGCCTCTTGTTTCCTTGTTCTTTCATCCCTGTCCGTTAGACTTAGATTTGGGCTCATTACACTACAATCTACTTCCCAGCAACTTAACATAGATCAATATGGTCCAATGCTCCTGTATACCAAGAAGGAAAATGCCTCTGTGGATCTCACTTTACTAAGACAGCTCTTGTACCTCCCAGGACCTCGATGGACAACATACCCTATCACAGGGTTTAAGACTACAGTCAGTGAAATGTGTGGGAATAAATACAAAGTCATCAGGTTATAAGAGTATTATGATAATAAACTGAAAAGACAGTAAGACAGATATTTTTTTCTCCTATGGTGGTTTTTTATTCAACTGATATATCAGAACCATGGTCCTCTATAATTATTTGTGCCATAAGCTCTGATGTTATAGAACTGTGTGAATTCCATGGCTGTTGTGAAGGTACTGTTCTGTGTGTTTGATGTGGCAGTTAGTTGGTTTCTAAAATTTGCAGTTATTCTAGTTGGATGGGTTATTGACGGAATTGCTGTTCAGAGCTGATGACAATTTAATATAGTACATGATATCTGGACTGAACGACCTTTGCTGCAATTGATGTTGGCCTTTCTCCCCGTTAAGTGACCACTCAATTTATCTAACTTATAGGAAATATTGTGATTGCTGAATGAGCTGTCTTGGACAAAGATATCCACCATTCATCTTGAAAAGGTTCAGTGGCCACTAGTAATAAGAGAAGGTCAAAGAGCATGATTTTAGATTGTTTAAATTCACTGTTCTTTTTCAGAAGTAAAAAAGAACAATGTAACCACACATTTAAATGTTATGGTATTGACAAAAAATGGTATAGAAAATGTTTATAAAGCACTAAGCTATCTGAATTATCTGTTTTGTTAAATTGTTAAATCTGTTTTGTTAAATTTTGTTAAATTGTTTTCTTTTGCTAGATTTTACTTTTTACATGCATAATCCTGTTCAGTTCTATAATAAAATTGTGAGGGGTCATCAGTCCAATTGTAAAACTACCATATACCTTTACCATACAATAAGAATTGAATGTGTCTTTGGGGGAGAATTGCTGACACATTGATCAGTGGGGGAAAAAAATTAGATGAAGTCTTTTTTAGATGGGTTTGCAGACATTTCTTTCCTAAACTTTTCAGCTGTCAAAGCACTTATCTCAAAACTGAAATGTGTTCAAATGTGAATGACCAAAAATTATAGTTGTTGTAATATTTAGGGGGAAATATCATGATGAAAAAGTAGGGGGAAAAAGCTATTGATCTACATGTTTTCAGTAGCCTATGTGGATTTAATTAATAAAATATATTTTCAGTTTGATTTCTGTGAATCCTGCAGTAAAGTTGGTTTTGGTAGGTGCTCAATGTGGTCAACTTATGTTCTTGCCTTTTTACAAGTAGCTTGGTCTTTAATATATATTAGCTATGCATTGCAAAGATATACTAGAACACTTGTTTATTTTCCCAAAGTATGGTAGGTCTCTGAAAATGTATTATAAATTAGTATTGTGGGAATCCATGTTTATAATCCCTCACTGTTTCCATATCAAATGTATTTGGTTTCAAGTAAAAAGTTGAATCCCTCTTCTTCCTCAAACCCGCCCCCCCAACCCCGCCCGAAAAGTTTCTGCCCTGCAAACTGTGGCTGCATTTAAAAGTCTGTTTTGATTCTTTCCTTCATGGACATCACCACCAGAAATAAAGATTGTGCAGGTTAAATTGTGCCCTCGGTGATACCTGTGCAACCCTACCATCTTGTGTTGGGCTTGCACATGTGTAACAGACTGGAATTTAATACAAATTTTTGTAGATGTCCAGATGGAATAGATTCTAACTCCCTCACTTTCATCTATGTTGCTTCTGCAGGGTTAACAGAAATTCAGCTTGCCTTAGTCAGTAATCAGCTGAGAGTGAATATACACCGACAGCTGATCTGTTGAGTAACAAGGTGCAATTTTTACATATTGTAGTCACTTTCCAAAGCAGAAATGTGCTTTTGGTGTTAATCTTGCTGAAAGGACAGATACACATAGAGCCTCAAAATATAATCTGATTTAAAATTAATATTAAAAAATCCTCCACACCCTGAAAACTCCATCATATTTCCAATAGGAGAGCTGCAGCAGTGTAAAATGACAAACATTTCATTGGGTGACTGTCGAGTATACCTGTGCTGTAGTGCGCATTGCTGTTGCAGCCTGCTTCAGTTTCTTCGTAACACCCCTTAAAAAGTCCACGTAGATCAGATATTCCAAACATTCCCCCTTCTGAAGTCCAATTTATTAAGTCTGGCACAAAGCCTTTCTAAGGAAAACTCAAACTTACAAAATTGTCATCTCAGTTTCATCTGGGTCCAGTCCTCCTGCCAAGAGTCTGTCCTCTCTTTAACGTTCATTTCTTTTGCCCCAGACCCAAGTTGGGCACAACCTCTCATCCCTGAGGGTCTGTCTTCTGGGCTTGTTCAGCCCCTCTTGCCTGGAGTTTAGCCTTCTCCACAAGCCTTCCCCAGTTCTGATTCAGGGCCCTGGAGAACCTTTCTTACTCCCTGCAGTGTCTGCAGGCATCTCCCAACAATCACCTGCACCTTTATAAGGCCTGGGTGCATTCCCTTAAGCCCTGGCTCCTCCCCCTGTATATTAAATGATGCTATTTCCCCTTTTTATGTATCTATCCCCTCATCCTATTATCTATCCATCCTCCACTCCTTCTCCCTCGAAAGGGGTGGGACCAATGTAATTCTAAGGCCCTTGAGTGGGTGGCCTGTTGCCAGTGTCTTTGTTTCCCCTCCTTGATAGCCTCCCAATTGGGTGGGGTTTTTTCACACTTCACTGAAATCTCTCTCTGAAAAGTCACTAAAACTTTTCCTTCCCAATTCTAAGGGTCTCATCTCCATACTTCTCTTTAATCTCTATTACCTCACTATCGTCCATCCACTTCTTCTGGAGATTTACTTTTCTTTGAGCTCCTTTGACTCGTTCTTTCGTTTTTATTTTTAAGACTGACCCTTCAGTTTTACTACTGGTGAACTATCTTTCTCCTTTGTCTCCTTTGTCTCCCCATCCATCCTCTTTCTTGGTCCGTGTGTGTTGGTCATATAAATTTATTCTCTCTACAGTCACTTGGATCTTACTCTGGATTTGACAGGGAGTTAAAGTAAAGAGCTAAACATATGAGTGATGGGCTCTCAATAATGTGTTGCTAAACAAGAAACTTTGTTCTCATTGTGACACACTGCAGTGTTGTTAAACACACTTTGAGCTGATGCTGACCAATGGTATCGCTGCATTTTTATTCTTTTCTCTCCCAAAGACACTAGGCATGTCTGCTAACTCAACCAAATCCTATCAGAACTGTCTCCTCTTTCCTCTGCATTCATGCTCCATTATTGGAATAGTTTGGGCTCTGAAATTTACAAGAAAAAATTCCGGGGAGGTAGAGTTGCATAAGTGAGAGCCTGTCACTATGTGACAACATGAATTTATGTATTCATACTACAAACCAGACTTTCCTTAACAGGTTAGTTGGAATTACTTTTTGATTCAGTGATTCATGGTAATTTTAAAATATTTTGTGTTAATACGTCAATTATCAAGTAATTTTTATTTTATTTTAAATTTACATGGTTAAGAAAAGTTCAATTTTTATGACCGTCTAATAGTATCACTGCATTGCTGAGCTGTGGAAACAGACATGCACTTATATATATTTCTATCTCTGAGATTTGAGTTTTATTTGGATTGTCATGTTTAAACATCTACCTAAATCACGTACAACAAAGATGTAGACATGTCCACCTTACTTTTCCTTCCTTATATTTGCCTATATTATGAGGGTGCCTTCATATATAATATATAACATTTTTTAAAGCCATAACGTAGTTAGGATGTTTTATTGTCCATAATATACCTACACTCATTTACAGAGATATATGATTGTAACCAGCATTTCAATATCACACACTGCAATTTGATAGAAAATTAATTGTGAACTTGTTAACACTGTCACAATAAAGAGATAATGTAGATTGTCTGGTTGTCAATTAGGTCCCATCAGCAAAATTATTAGCACAGTAGGCCAGAATTACTCTTGCTAAAGAAAGCTGTAATATCAGTACTGTATGTAGATCAAATAGAAGAGCAGCCATAGATATTGTGCATATGTGGGCCTGGGGAGGAATGGAGGGGTGCAGTGCCAGAGTTGGACTCACTCTGAAGCTGGAGATTTGGACATGTTCCCGAATTCTTGTTATAATACCAGATTAGACTTCTGCAGCAGTTGTTTCTTCGCTTATCGCTGACACTATAAAATGTTGCTAACGGCCAAATGATCAAGCATGAGACAGCATGTTGCATAGTAATTTTTGAACTATAGGAGGCTTGTGACTTGAGTACTGCTTACAAAATATTATACGTAGTAAGTAAAACACCAAAGATAAGCATTTTCACACTACAGAAAAAGTGTAGAATTAAATTTTGGTCTCATGTTTGTCTGTGTGAATACTATAACAGAGAAGTTATAGGCAGAACTGGCAGTGAAGTCTACATTAAAATGTCCTAGAGCTTCGCATTATTCAACATTTTTTTTTTCAGTTTCATATACCTAAAATATATTGTGTATATATAATATGGAAGAACTGCATATCCTGACCCACAACCTCCCTCTTTGTATCCATGGAGAGGCACTATGCAGAACAGGAGGCTTGGAACTGATTCTTATGGGAAGTGTTGGGCAACCCTAATTATAGGTATTGCTCTTTGTGCCATCTCTTATAGGCAAAGCTGGTATCACCATTTATTATTACAGTTTTCCAACAGTTAAAGTTATGTTTTCAGTTATGTTCATTATGTTCAGAACATTGCCAAACTTTAACCATTTGGCTGTATTCTTCTATAGCGGGTGTCTGCATTAGACTGAATTTTGGGGAAAATTTCAGGCATTTCTGAAAACATAGCTAGGGAAAAAGTCAGTCGTTTTGCCCATGTACACAAATTCCTGAGATCTTTTCTTTGAAAAGCTGTAATGGTCCCATTCTTTTGTTAGGGCTGGTCTACACTAGCCCCGAAATTCGAACTAAGATACGCGACTTCAGCTACGTGAATAACGTAGGTGAAGTCGAACTATCTTAGTTCGAATGAAAAAGCACTTACCCGGGGTCCACACGCGGCGCGCAGGCTCCCCCGTCGACTTCGCCTACTCCGTTCGTTGAGCTGGATTACCAGTGTCGACGGCGGAGCACTTCCTGGTTCGATTTATCGCGTTTAGACAAGACGCGATAAATCGAACCCAGAACATCGATCCCGTGTCTCCGACCGGACGCGTAAGTATAGACCTACCTTAGTGTCTGTTAGTAACCCTTTTAGTCCTTTCTTTCTGTATATTTGATTCGTTTATATATCAACTCTTCTTTAAAATCTTTGATATTAACAAAGAGTATGTTCAATTCAAAGGCCCAGAACACTGGTCTTTGATCAATAAGTAGGCCTATTAAGGAATTGTGTGTTAGAGGCACCTAGGATTATTATATATATTCTATGTCCATAGAACTCCAGATAGTCTGTGAAACCATTCCCTAAATATATATTTAGTGCTTACATAAGCATATATAAACTTGGGAAATCAATAAAAGATTATTGTTATAGCCAATGTCTTCTGTTGGGGAATCAACAGGTAAAAATAATTATGCGGAAAGAAAGACTCAATGAAATATATTATCGTGAAGAATTGTTAGTCCTCTCAGTTGTAAATAATCATGCCTTCACACATAAATCAGATTATTTCTATATATTCTCAATTTATATCTGAACATGTGTTTCTTTTGGCAAAGAGGTTTTCTTTGTTTGGAAACTCTATCTAATGACACTGTCATGGGAACTTAGTTGGGGACTGAATCTGCCGCATCCGTCCAGATACAGTGAAGGAAAGACACATAGCCAGCTCTTTATCATCATCACATCAAAGGGTGGTACTGTATCTATTCGTTGTGTATTGTGTATAATGCTGCACTAATCTCAGATTGATAATCTTTGATTAAATAATTCCAAGTGCACCTGTTGTTTTACAATCTTGAGTCGTCATTAACTCAGACATGCAACATTTTGGAGCAGGGATTTGAAATTTGGCATTGGGGAGGCTTTTATGTCAGGGATGTGCCTTTTGCCATCCCCAGGAAAATATGCTCAAATTTTGCTAGGTTATATGACTTTCAAAAAATGACAGTTCAGATGCTCAGTAGAGACTTGCTAGATCTTCACAGTTAAAATCTCCAAAGACTGCTTCCACCCGGGGCTGAGCAGGACTTTTCCTGCATTGGCAACTCTGGGCTGCTGTGGCATGTGCAGGGTCTGCGCATCAGAACAGAGAGGCTGTCTCTCCTGCGCTCTCATTATGCAGCCTGCTGGCACCCAAGCAATGGGGAGGAGGAAGCTGCCTAAACTTAATGCAGTGGGGACAAGAGTGGGATCTGAGGGTGAAGGGAGCAGATCTGGCCAAGGCAACCATGGGAAAGGTGGAGGAGAGAGTGGGACTGGAGGCTGGTGAGGGCAGGGGCGGGAAAAAGAGAACCGAATTGGAAGTTGGGGTACAATGGGAGACTGAGACTGCCTGGATCAGAAGACTGGGCAGATGGGGCGGGGGGAGGAAAGGAGGGGCTGAACAGAGATTAGATGAGAAATCAGGGGAGGGAAACTTGGATTGGGATAGGGACCAGGGTGTGGGAGGGGAGAGACAGATCCAGGGGACAGACAAGGAGCCAGGAGAAGTGGGACAAGCTGGCCAAGGAGACTGGGGACATGGAGTCAGGGTGGGAACAGAAGGGAAATGGATTGGCTGCGAAGGAGACTGGGACTTGGAGCAGAGGTGGAGGCAGAAACCCACCCTTGGATGAGAAGCCTGCGGAGTGGAGACTGGGTTGAACTGGCTAGAAGAGAAGAATAAACTGGAACAAAAAGCCAGGGGTAGGGATGAGACAGGAGTGGGACAGCAACAGGTTGGAAAGGATAAAGTAGAAAAGGTCAAGCTTGGGGGAAATGAGCAGAGGAATCTGGGCCCACTTCCCTCCACAATTCCCTTTATTTTAAATATAATGGGATAAGCTCTGTCTTTTCATTTTGATGGCTGTAAGTGAAGGTAGAATTCATATTGTACATTTAAAGATGCACTACCTACATTTCCCTGCTCTGCCTATTTGCATCCACAGTTGGTACTTCTTGATTTCCCTTGAGAACACTGTCAGTGAGGTTGTATGGATGTGTCCAAGTGCAGAATTTGTCTCTCAGTGTGCATTTTCTACTGTAGGGCCAGGCATCTCCCTTATCTGACAAGTGCATCACAAGAGATATCCAACTATTTATCAGCAAAGGTTGGTTAAATAGCCACAAATATAACCAAAACGATTTGGAAGCAATATCTTCTATATTAAAATTCAGTCCCAGGTGACAGTAGCTTATAACTTTGCCTAACTTTAACCACCTAGCATGAAAACGTCAATTTTTGGGCACTGAATGAGGTAGAGGTCAGCTGGAAGAAATACTATGTGATCATGCAATTAAAGACCGTATCTCCTAATGCATACACACAAGGGGGGCAAACAAAGGTTGCCTATGGAACCTAAATTCTGGTTTTGACTAATTTGTGAGTGTTTGACTTTGAACCTTAACCTTCTTTTAACGTAGCCTTTGTATGTTTATATATAAAACATGCTACCCCTTCTTAGTACTCTTACTGTATATAATATAAACTTCATTTACTGTTCTGTAAGTTTAATAAAACATTTAAATCTTGGGGAGAAATTAGCTTGTTTTACCTTTAAATAGATGTGTGAATCCCTTCCTGTAATAAGTAGAATCTGATCTAGAATCATAGAATCATAGAATCTCAAGGTTGGAAGGGACCTCAGGAGGTCATCTAGTCCAACCCCAACTAGATCATCCCAGCCAGGGCTTTGTCAAGCCTGACCTTAAAAACCTCTAAGGAAGGAGATTCCACCACCTCCCTAGGTAACCCATTCCAGTTCACCACCCTACTAGTGAAAAAGTTTTTCCTAATATCCAACCTAAACCTCCCCCTCTGCAACTTGAGACCATTACTCCTTGTTCTGTCATCTTCTACCACTGAGAACAGTCTAGATCCATCCTCTTTGGAACCCCCTTTTAGGTAGTTGAAAGCAGCTATCAAATCCCCCCCCACTCTTCTCTTCTGCAGGCTAAACAATCCCAGTTCCCTCATCCTCTCCTCATAAGTCATGTGCTCCAGCCCCCTAATCATTTTCATTGCCCTCCGTTGGACTCTTTCCAATTTATCCACATCCTTCTTGTAGTGTGGGGCCCAAAACTGGACACAGTACTCCAAATGAGGCCTCACCAGTGCCGAATAGAGGGGAATAATCACGTCCCTCGATCTGCTGGAAATGCCCCTACTTATACAGCCCAAAATGCCGTTAGCCTTCTTGGCAACAAGGGCACACTGTTGACTCATATTCAGCTTTTCGTCCACTGTAACTCCTAGGTCCTTTTCTGCAGAACTGTTGCCCAGCCATTCGGTACCTAGTCTGTAGCAGTGCATGGGATTCTTCCGTCCTAAGTGCAGGACTCTGCACTTGTCCTTGTTGAACCTCATCAGATTTATTTTGGCCCAATCCTCTAATATGTCTAGGTCCCTCTGTATCCTGTCCCTACCCTCCAGCGTATCAACCACTCCTCCCAGTTTAGTGTCATCTGTAAACTTGCTAAGGGTGCAGTCCACACCATCCTCCAGATCGTTAATGAAGATATTGAACAAAACCGGTCCCAGCACCGACCCTTGGGGCACTCCACTTGATACCGGCTGCCAACTAGACATGGAGCCATTGATCAGTACCCGTTGAGCACGACCATCCAGCCAGTTTTCTATCCACCTTACCGTCCATTCATCCAGCCCATACTTCTTTAACTTGCTGGCAAGAACACTGTGGGAGACTGTATCAAAAGCTTTGCTAAAGTCAAGAAATAGCACATCCACTGCTTTCCCCTCATCCACAGAGCCAGTTATCTCATCATAGAAGGCAATTAGGTTAGTCAGGCATGACTTGCCCTTGGTGAATCCATGCTGACTGTTCCTGATCACTTTCCCCTCCTTTAAGTGGTTCAGAATTGATTGCTTGAGGACCTGTTCCATGATTTTTCCAGGGACTGAGGTGAGACTGACTGGCCTGTAGTTCCCCGGATCTTCCTTCTTCCCTTTTTTAAAGATGGGCACTACATTAGCTTTTTTCCAGTCATCCGGGACCTCCCCCGATTGCCATGATTTGTCAAAGATAATGGCCAATGGCTCTGCAATCACATCGGCCAACTCCTTTAGCACCCTCGGATGCAGTGCATCCGGCCCCATGGACTTGTGTTCGTCCAGCTTTTCTAAATAGTCCCGAACTACTACTTTCTCCACAGAGGGCTGGTCACCTCCTCCCCATACCGTGCTGCGGAGTGCAGCCGCCTGGGAGCTGACCTTGTCTGTGAAGACAGAGGCAAAAAAAGCATTGAGTACACTAGCTTTCTCCACATCCTCTGTCACTAGGTTCCCTCCCTCATTCAGCAAGGGGCCCACACTTTCCTTGACTTTCTTCTTGTTGCTCACATACCTGAAGAAACCCTTCTTGTTACTCCTAACATCTCCGGCTAGCTGCAACTCCAAGTGTGATTTGGCCTTCCTAATTTCACTCCTGCATGCCTGAACAATATTTTTATACTCCTCCCTGGTCATTTGTCCAATCTTCCACTTCTTGTAAGCTGCTTTTTTGTGTTTAAGATGAGCAAGGATTTCACTGTTAAGCCAAGCTGGTCGCCTGCCATATTTACTTTTCTTTCTACACATCGGGATGGTTTGTTCCTGCAACCTCAATAAGGATTCTTTAAAATACAGCCAGCTTTCCTCGACTCCTTTCCCCCTCATGTTATTCTCCCAGGGGACCTTGCCCATCGGTTCCCTGAGAGAGTCAAAGTCTGCTTTTCTGAAGTCCAGGCTCTGTATTCTACTGCTCTCCTTTCTTCCTTGTGTCAGGATCCTGAACTCGACCATCTCATGGTCACTGCCTCCCAGGTTCCCATCCACTATTGCTTCCTCTACTATTTCCTCCCTGTTTGTGAGCAGCAGGTCAAGAAGAGCTTTTCCCCTAGTTGGTTCCTCCAGCAATTGCACCAGGAAATTGTCCCCTACACTTTCCAAAAACTTCCTGGATTGTCTGTGGACCGCTGTATTGCTTTCCCAGCAGATATCGGGGTGATTAAAGTCACCCATGAGAACCAGGGCCTGTGATCTAGTAACTTCTGTTAGTTGCTGGAAGAAAGCCTCGTCCACCTCATCCCCCTGGTCTGGTGGTCTGTAGCAGACTCCCACCACGACATTACCCTTGTTGCTCACACTTCTCAATTTAATCCAGAGACTCTCAGGTTTTTCTGCAGTTTCATACTGGAGCTCTGAGCAGTCATACTGCTCTCCTACATACAACGCAACTCCCCCACCTTTTCTGCCCTGCCTATCCTATCTAGTATTTATAGAACGGTGTTGGGATTGAAACATAAAATACTTTTGATGCTGTTTCTTTTTTGTAATCTCAGCATATCTCAGTAGAAATTATGAGCTCTGTGTCACAGTTTAAGAGTAACTACATCTATATCTCCCCATTTCTGGTTCAGTTCAGGAGTGTCCAGTCAAATCTCAAGACTACAGTCAAAACCTGCCTCTGGGCAGGAGGGACTCTTGTCCCATTCCCTTCTGACCAAGTTGTTTTCAGGCTCCCTACCTTACTCTATGATATCCCCAGCGTGCCAGTCTGACTAAAGTGCCCGTACTTTGTTTTCTGACTGAGGGCTATGAAGAGCATATTAGCATCAGTTACAACTTACCACACAGCAATTTCTAAGTAAGCACATTTCTTCTTTAGGTAAAAGCATTACAATATTTAAAAAAACAAACAAACACCCAAACAGATTTAAAGACACACTAAACATACCAGGAGTCACCCATCAATATTATGGGGCTCTAGTGGGCCAAAGTCGTTCCAACCCTTCCACGGGGTGGGGGGGTACATTCAACAGAAGGTCCTGTCCATTTGCTGGATCAGAAAGAAGCCCACAAGTCAGCCCAAACTCATCCTTTTTCACTAGTCTCCAGTAAACCCAGTGAGAACCAGTATATGCAAACTACTCCAAGGAGTAGTACCTCTCCCAAGTTGTTTAGTCTCAGTGACTCACCTTAATCACTCCGCACTGTTTGCAGTTCCTTTAGGAACTGTAGTAACCCTCGCCTATGAAATATAGAACACAAACACACACACAAACCATTCATAATTTTAATACAATAGACCCCAAAGATACTGCATGTGGTTGCAATCTGTCAAACCCTATTCTTAACTCTCTGCAGCTAAAATGATTAGTAGCTCATTATTTGCTCAAAAAGCCAAGAATTTCCTCCTGTAGTGATAACTTTAAATTCAGTAATAGTCAACAAATTCATAAGTAGAATTATATATCAGCTTTCAGTATCTTGTATAACACCCACAACTTGTTTCATTTGCTGCATATGATTGAATAACTCTGAAAAAATGTTGCCCCTCTCCTAGCACATGTGCACACTTTCTAAACCAACCAGTGCTGAAAAAATGTGGATTGTTTATAATATAAATGAAAACTGATTACATTGTAACTTTTCATAAAGGCTTAAGATTGGACATCCTCAGAACATAGGCATCAAAGGGGGTTGTGGCCTATTTATGCCAGGGCAGAATTTGGCTTTTGCAGAGTGCATTGGGTGCAAAGGGTTAATCACAGCTCGGCTTTCTTCATCTGCTTTCACAGGTGCTCAGATGAAGGTCTATTAGGGTGGCTGCTTGGGAAACAGAAGAGCAGGGACAATGAGGTGGTTTTATCAAGGATTCCTTAGAGGGCTGTGTTGAATTCCAAACTGGGAACTTTTCTGTTAATTTCCTATTTCTCTTAACTTATTTCCTTCCTTGTTATAAACAATAACTCTTGAGGAAAAGACTTCGCCCTCTTTTCTCTGCTGCATTTTCCCCCTGACTTTCTTAGGTCCATGTCGTATTTTTGGTTTCTGTTTTGACTGCAAAATGTATATCTTCACATACACAATGCTGCCAAACTTGAGCATTCAAAATGAGTCAGCCCCCCTCCCGCCCTCAAATTATGCGATTGGTTTAAAAATCATGAGCATTCTAAAAATAATACACAGGTTATGCTCTTTAATTTGTTTTCTGGTATTCGAGTCTTTAGTTCTCAGGTCATGTTTTCAAGGTTTTCCGCAAAGCCAGGAAGATTAGAAATTTACTTCTTTTTTTTTTCTTTTTCCTTAAAAAAGAAGAAGAAGAATATCTCAGCTTTCTTTCTTTCTTTCTTGCCTGTAATCATATTGGTCCTGGAGCTGGGGCTTTAAGAAAAACATCGAAAGGCAAGAACTGGCAACCCTAGATTCGCTTTGTGCCGTATGGCCTAGTTATTCTAATTCTATTCCCTCCTATTTGGACTCTTACACTGCACCTGTTTGTTGTGGTGTGTGAATCTTAATTTTTTCATTTTCTGACTGTGTTTAAATTTGCAACCCTAACTTCACATTAGTTCAGGATAGTTTTTTTGCATGTAATACTCATTTATCATTGGCTTTACATGTGTATTGTTGGTGATGGGTTTCAGTAAGGTATTATGATCTGACTTCACACTACCAATATTTGTCAAATGTCTATGAATAGCATCTCGTTAATGAGTGCTAAATATGGATTTTTAGAGGACTTAGCAAATATAGAATGGAATTTCATTTAAATTGATAAACCCTGCATAGATAAGATAATACCTGCAAATATGGTTTTCCTTTAGAAATATTTTCTGTCATGGTCATCATGAGAGTTCCTAGGGGGTGCTTGACTCCCCCACCCCCGACACAGGCCCTGTCCCCACTCCACCTCTTCTCCCAAACTCCCACCCGGCCCCCTTCTTCCGACCCCGTTCCGCCCCCTCTTCCCACCTCTTCCTGCCCACCTCTTCCTGCCCCCCTCCTTCTCCCAGCACCTCCTGCATGCCACTGAACAGCTGATCACCGGGGGGGCGGGGGAGGAGGTGGGGGGGAAGCGAAAGTAGCTTATCGGTGGGGTCTGCTGGCAAGCAGGAGGTGCTGGGGAGAAACTGGCTGCCGGTGCGTGCTGAGCACCCACTATGTTTTTTCCGTGAGTGCTCCAGCCCCAGAGCACCCATGGGGTCAGCACCTATGGTGATCAGATTTTAATAAGCATATTTACAAATCTAAAAGATGTTTTTCAATATCAGGTAGCATTGGGATACTTCCTGATTGCTTCTCCTTACCTGTACAAGAGCACTGAAATTGTCACCCTCAAGGCCTTGTGGTGCAGCTACAGTTCTTACTCTCTCCAGAACCCACTAGCTCATTCTTCTACTAGCCAACAAGCTGGCATTGGGCAGTGAGAGGCACTTCATTCCCTTGATAGGTTACTCGCATTCTTTCCCCTGCACCCTTCTTCTCTGCGGTGCTGGGCATCAAGCCAACGTCTCCTAAATGACAGAACATCGCACCTGGGCTTGTCTAGCAGTGAAATTAGTTTAGTAAGCTTTGCCTTTTGTAGATGCCATCCTCGCTTTCTTGTTGTTGTTCAATTGAAATACCATGGTGGATGAGATATCACTGAGGATTAGTAATATGAGATGGAATTTTATAACTCTTGAGACACTGATTCAAATAGAGCCCATATAAAACCCCAATCCACACTAATAACTGGCATAAACGTATTCTCTTACAGACAGACTCAGCAAGGAAGGTAAAAATTGAATGATTATGGACTACTCGAACAACAGCTGTCAATGCGAAAATACAGGGAAATCTATATATACTATAAAAATAACAAAAAAGGGAATAGCATAATGGTAAAAAATTGAATTTATCTTCTCTGAATATGAAAAATGGTAATGTTTTTTTCCAAACTTTTCCACCCTTACACTTGATGTTGAGCGACAAGAAAAAAATAATTAAATTTAAAAATGTGTTCTCCCAGGACTGATTTCAGCGTCTGAGCTCAAAGCACTCGGAATAGATTTTAAGTGTTTCCCACTTACGTAAATTCTCAGACAAGAATTATATACAACTTCAGAGACTGCTATGTGTCTGCTTGTCTTCTCTCAAGGCCCATTCAGGCCCATCTCTGCAATATTCCTGACAACATGTTAAAGACAACATGAAATGCACAGAAATCAGTTGGTTTATCTACTGCATTCACTTAAAAAAAAAAAAGATTTTTATAAAGCTGTTCTACCAGTGTGCGTGCGTGCGTGCGTGTGTGTGTGTGTGTGTGTGTGTGTGTGTGTAGGTGTTGGTCAATATCCATCCTATTGAAATACTACTTCTAGTCATAATTTTAGTCCATATGAAGATTTCTGAACTTCATGAGAAAATGAGCACTTTATTATTAGAAAGATTATTTGAAAGAAAAACTGAAGGGTGCTTCTTGCTTCTGGCATATTTGTTTCTGCTGGTAGTGCTGTTTGTACTTTTTATGGAAGTCTCAAATTTGGAATGAATGTAAATAACTGACTTTAGCAAACTATATTTCTGTAAGTACATGGCAATAAAGTATATAGAGGATGGGAAACATGCATGTTGAGTGCATGTTACTGAATATTTAGAGCCAGGAAAAACAGAAAATTTAGCATGGAATTTTCCTGGTTTCCACTAGATTACAAATTAATCACCTCGTAATTGAGAGTGTGTATTGTCATGCTGTCCTTCTGCTTTGAGGCTTTGAATCAAGATCTATTTAAATCAGTAGGAGTCTCTTCCTAGTCTTCAAAGGGCTTTGGATTAGGTCCTTTCTGTTCAGTATTATTACAGAGTACGATCATAATGGTATCATTAAAAATAGCTTGGATATGGTTTCATCAGTATTGGCCCCTAAGGTGCTTTGCTGTAATAGCTATGGAAAAGGGGACTGAATTTTCCAATGTAATACATTGGTTTTTCTGTGGGTACCAGAGCAAGATGAGTTGATTTAAACTGTCCTAATGCAGGTACTCATTGCTCACTATGTCTCTTGGACAGTATTGAAATCTCTAATACATATCTCAGGCTTTCATTTAGCTAGCAAAACTTTGTTTTGTTGGGATTTTATTTATTGCAAAACTAGAAATGTCCATGAAGTAGAACCCAGGAGCTGAAGTCCTTGGATCTTGGGTGAAGTTGGGATTAGAATCCAAATTTTGTGTCAATCTTTTTTTCTAGATAAGATAAAAAATATTCCTTGAACATTGAATTGCATTCAACAAAACAATGTTTGTTCTACATTTTTGCCTCTCAATATTTTGCAGTTTGCTTGTAGAGTGAGCCACAGCTTTCTAAATAAATCTGAAGTTATTTCCCTAATTAGTTAATGGAAATAGCACCATTTAAAATCTGTTTGCTGGACTCTTTATTTTAAAGTACAAAGATACAAAAGCCCTTCTAACTTGCTATCATCTATGAATTGCACCTTAATTTGATGTTACAAACTGGATTTTCTTATTAATTTTGAACTATCACAATTTATAACTGACTATATTTGTATGGCACCACTAATTTGAGCAATGCTCATGCAGTAAATTACATGTGTTTATAGCCCTCCACACTTAAACTTCACTTTACCTACATGTCCATCCTATGATCAAGGTCAAATCCTACCTTCAACTTGCTGACAATGCCAGTGTTGATTGCCTTCTTACCCACTTCTCCCATAAGCACCTTTGTGCTTTTTCCTATGTGGCTTTTACACATGGGAAGACAACCACTTAATTTTGTTAGTTTAAAGTTTAAATCTCTTTTAATCAGTTGCAGCAACCTCCATCCCAGAAGACTATTTCCCTGTCTACTCGGGTGGAGTCCATCCCATGAGAACAGTCCTCGTCCATGAATGCCTCCCAGTGGTCAAACATCCCAAATGTCTCCCAATAGCACCATTACCTGAGCTATCTGTTGATCATCATCATCTTCTCTCACCTTTTCTCTCCTCCTCTAGGAACAAGTAGAATCCCACTGAAGATCACCTGAGCCTCCATTTCTTCAAGCATCTTCCCCAGCCTCACATAGTCTCCCTTGGTGTGTTCCAGAGAGAATCTAGCTGTCTCATTTGTTCCTATGTGAAGGACAATCAGTGGATTTTTTTCCGGCTTCCATTACAATCCTCTTCAGCCTCAGGTCCACATCCCATATCTTAGCTCAGGGCAGACAGCACAGCTGTTCTCTGGATCAGCTCTGGTGACAGTCGTGTCCACTCTTCTTAGTAGGGAGTCCCTGATCACGTAGACTTATCTCTTCCTGGTGTTGGTGCAATTCTCTGGCCTTCCTCTTGTTCTTTGTGGCTGAAAGTTCTCTAGTCTTTTGTTCTCACTTGCAATGTTCTGAAAGTCATCCTTTATCCTTCTGGGGTTTTGAGCTCTGGCTATCTCCACTGACTGAGTATTCCCCTCTTCTTGTAGGACTATCTGCTCTTTTCCTTACCCTCCACCTTCTGTTACTGCCTGCTGTGCCTCCTCTTAATTTTCCAACTCAGCAAACCTATTCTTCAGCTTTATTTACCCTTTATTTGCTGGTCTTTTGCTCTGCCTGGTTCTCTTAGTCACATGCTTCCACTGGCCACTGTACTCATCCAGCAATCTACCCTCACAATTCTCCAGTCCAGCTTGCATCTGCAAGTCTTGAGTTTTCCCTTCAGCTGTCTCCTTGCCTTCCCTCCATCATCTGCTTGAATCCCTTTCAAAACTAAGCCATAGTTTCTCTCTGCATCTTCAAACCTCACATTTTCCCTTCCATCAGATCTATCAAGTGGCACTTATACCAAGAGAGCAGCTTTCAGGTATGCACTCGAGGACAATGTACATTCTGCAGCTTCCACATCTAGTCATCTTCACTGTCTCTTCCATTCCTTGGATCGCTACCACTGCTTTCTCTGTTGCTGTCATAGCGTTCCATTCTAAGTTCCTGTCAAGGAAAAAAAACACACAAACCAAAAACAGAACTACACTACTCCCTCCTCCAAACTCCCGCTGGGTTGAGGCATCTAGATATGAGTACAAAATAAATGTTAAATGTAAACAATAATAATAATTTAGAAAATATCCTTTCTTCCTGGCCTAATGCCAGATTGTCACAATTTTTCTCATTTGGGATGTTGGCTCTTGCATCTAAGGTGTATTCCTGGGAAGAAGAATCTATCCATCCAGTTTTCTGAAAATAATAATTTAATTGAATTTAGAAATACAAGGAATGTATTACTATGGTTTTTTCAATCACTCCTCATATTGGTATACGCTCCAGGATAATGTACATCCTGCAGTTTCCACATCCAGTCATTTTCATTCTCTTCCATTCCTGGGTCACTATCACTGCTTCCTCTGTAGTTGTCATAGCTTTCCCTCCTAAACTCCTGTCAAGAAGAAAAAAACATAAAAGAGCTAGTGTAGATTGTCTATTGGCCTCTTAAAATTACTGTGTGGTTTGGACCTTCACTCAGGCAGTATGGTGATTAAAATACAAGTGGCTACTTGGAGTCTTGTCTACACTAGCACTTCTATTGTTGCTATCACCAATGGTAACAATGATGGGAAATTATAGAGAAAACATCCTAGACAGTCACTTAGAGATTGTTGTTCCTGGTCCGGGAAGGAAAAACGTAAAATGAAGACATTTGTTCCATGGAAAACATTCTTTGTTCCAGTTGTAATGTCTCAGGAATGCTGAAGGCATCACATGATCATTTAATTGTTAGCATCTATATTCTTGTTGCTTACGAGACTGAAATTTCCGTATGAATTTTGTATGAAAAGGGCTTAACCCTACTTCAGGGACCGTTTTGCAAGATGAGCCACTTATGCTCAATTGGTGAGAACAAGAGAGCTTGAAAAATACAAAATAGAGGTTACAGAGGACCTACTGCTAAAAACTGTTTCAGCAACATTTCATATATACATAGACTGGGCTATAATTCCTTCTCTGCAGAGCCTTCATTCGTATCTTAAAAACTGCTTTTATAGACATTACTTGCCCAGCCTCTTATTAATCCAAGGATTTAAAAACTCATAGGATAAAATCTGAATGATCACTTTTCCCTTTGTTAATTTATATGATGGTTTAATAAATAAACACCATTGGCTTTCCAATGTGTATGGTAATCTCTTTTTGATGAAGAATCAAACAATAAAAGTTGCTTCATTGTTACTGAAAAGGAAACAATAACTGCTAGCCCATTAATTTCTAGTAACATTACCTCTTTTTTTATTGTATTACAATAGATTGGGCTAGGTAAGAATAAAATGTAACATACTTCAGTTGCTCCTTTATTACTGTGAAATGCAGAGTTTGTACATGACACCCTCCCATTACTATCATTCTTGCTGATGCAGAAATATCAGTATTAGAGTAATAGTGGCAGAGCATAGGTGGGGTAGATTAGTCCTCTGCCAGCCAGTAGACATTCGTAACTTGAAGGTCATGAACAATTCATTTTGCCTAAGGAAATTAAAGCTTAGAACTAAATATTTGCAGGTGCTTTTTTCATTGCAGCAGTTGCTATAAAATATTATACAATGAAGTTACAGATCAACGGACGACATCAACCTCTCTCGGCAGCAGGTTTGATTGGCAGTGGGTCATTATTACATTTAATGATATAGCTAAAACAGGTGTCTTTAATCAGTCTAAACATAACGTGAACTGCTGTGCCTTTTCATCACCTGTGAATATTTTCTAGTCGTTGCTGAATTATACAAGTAGTGACAAAAATATGATCAGTTTGTTAGACCTGCAGAAATCCCCCACCTTGGGCTGTATATCATTATGCCCGCCAAATATTTTTCTACATGTAAACTCGGTCAAAGCTCAGTTAAATTACCTTCTAGCTAACACACATCTTAATGTACAACATGCTGTAGTATTTCCCATGCAGAGGTGTGTCTAAAAGGACATTTAAAATTAGTGTTTCTTTACTAATGTTCATTTCATTTTCCCTCACTTATCAAAGCATCAACCTGAACGTTTTGTAACAAGGCAGTGGGAGAGTTATAAGGTTGCCCTCAGGCAACTCTAAAATTAGCTCTAGTTTTTGTATTACCCACTGGGGAAGGTGAAAGGGGGTGGTAGCTGACACTGTTTCATCTCTTATTGTTGCAATGTGAAAAATAACATAATTAGGTTTAGCTAGTGAAATCATGGTGAGCCTCTGTATTCTTCACTAATCAAAATGTTAATGCAGTTACATAAATATTACAAAATCAGAGAGAACTTGATCTATATGTGATGT
This sequence comes from Chelydra serpentina, assembly GCA_037349315.1. NCBI lineage: Eukaryota > Metazoa > Chordata > Testudines > Chelydridae > Chelydra > Chelydra serpentina. The sequence continues at coordinate 30,082,790 of JBAIAC010000048.1, forward strand.
GATATGATAAAGGGAAACACCCATCAAAACATTTTTGTTCTTCTGTCACCATAATTTAAATTAATAACAATAATAATTTTAAAATAATCCCTTGGAGAAGGTAAACTGTCAGCCAGAATAGATTTCCTCATTTATTGTTTTATTACCTCATTAGCATAAGCACAACTTTTTTATAGTTTATGAAATTTGGTGCCATTTGGGGTGGTGTGAATAATATGTCCTCTAACCTATTATATACCATTACCTTATTATATATTTCTGTTTTATGTTTTGAGAGCATTGCAACCTTAGTGAGGAGCAGGTATTGGTAGGGTAAAGTGAAGTTACATTCAACCACAAATGTGGCCATATTACTTAACATGATTATCATTATTTTTAAACTGGCCTCAAAGATGATATGCTTATGTACACAGCATGGGTCAGAGGCTGTTCCAACTCAGAGAGTAAGTACACATTATAGTATCTGTTTTAATAAACTCAATTATATTTACAACAGCAATTAATTCTTAGTGATTCATAATTGATTACTCATTTCTGTTAGTCTTCCATCATCTGCCTCCAATCCAGCTGTCATTCTGAACATTGGCTCCAAGTTTTAATAAGTTTAATGATTTTACACAAATCCCCAAGAACCACCAAGATAAATCTAGCAATAAGCTTTGTTTATTCAACTAAAATCAGGACCCTTTTGTGTTAAGCAAAAGAGCTTGAAGTCTTTTTTGTTAGTACTGTTTCCCACTTTCACGCATTTGCCATTGGCACCTCCAGATCATGTCGCCCCTCACTTTTAACCCTGCAAAACTTGGTTGAAGTCATGGATCAGTTGGATGATGTGGTTCTGCTGCTTCTAATTGTGGGGCAAATGTTTATGCAGTGGACTAGGTGCCTGGCAAGAAACTGGATGGCATTTCCCTAGCATTGTCATACATGTCGAAGATGTCTGGCCTTGCGGTACAATGAAGATTCATTCATGTCACACCTGACAGATATGTTGAATGCTGCTGCTGCCACAAAAGTCCATTTTTGTGCACCATGACTTCTGGTGCAGGATGACTACCTAGGTGTCATGGGATCACATTGTCCTGGAGACCTAGGATGACCAGCCGTGGCTGCAGAACTGCCACATGAGGAAACAGACCTTCCTGAAGATATATGAGGAGCTGGCACCAAACCTCAAGCACAAAAACACCCAATTCAGAGAAGCAATGCCAGTTGAGAATTGGATTGCTATTGCCCAATGAAAGCTGGCTTCTCCAGACAGTGGTAGGTACATTGCAAACCCCTTTGCTTGTGGTGTCCTCTGTCGGCTCTTGCCCTTCTCAGGTGAGTCTTCGGTGAATTCAGGGTACACAATCCAAAATGTCCCCAATGTCCCGCAGCCCTTCCTGGGCTCAGTCTTCTAAAACAGTCCAACAGGGCCCGTTGTGCTACCCTCGGTTGGTGTGTACTTCTCTGCAGCCCTCTCTGGGCTCAGTCTTTAACCAGTCCAACGGGGCCCATCATGGTACCCTCGCTTGGTCCAGCTAGGTTGCAAGTCTCCTACTCTGCAATTGAGCAGCACACTGTGGGCTTCTTCCCTGCAAACTCCTTGCCTCTACTTGAGTCATCAGTAACCCCAGCCTTCCTGCTGAGCCACCCCTCTTGAGTTTGCTGACCACAGCTCCCCACTGAGTCACTCCCAGTAACTACCTGCTTAGTCACTTTCAGCTTCTGCACCAAGCCAGGAGCAACTCTTGCTCCCCCGGTCACTGCAAGGAGACTGAACTCACTCTGGCGCTGTAGCTCCTCTTATATAAGCCTGCTGGGCCCTGATAGGCGGCTCCTGCTGCCTCTTTCCTGATTGGCTGCGTCTCAGGCAGCTTGGAGGACCTCTTTATTGCCCTTTTCTGGGGCGGGGTGTGGCGGGGCCACGAGACCTCCAGCAGGGGGCCTCAGGGCCTAATCCACCCCATCACAGTGCTTCTTACTATTGATACCGGTATGTAAATCATCTAATCAATTATGTCAGTAAATCCTGGGGTGGGTCTGCTAAGTAGGGTAACCAGATGTCCCGATTTTATAGGGACAGTCCCGATTTTTGGGTCTTTTTCTTATACAGGCTCCTATTACCTCCCCACCCCTTGTCCTGATTTTTCACACTTGCTGTCTGGTCACCCTACTGTTAAGGGCAACAGATGAAGCCATTGTAACATGGCATTGCTTTTCACTTTGCATGTCCTTATCCCATTTTAAAGCCTTATAGGGAGATTCACTTAGCACAGTGTATGCAATGGTTTTAGGTTTCAGTTCCAGCTGCTAGGGATGTTGAATTTCTTCTGTGAACTATCAGGTTTCAAAGCACTTCACTGAACTGCAGGAGTAGCTGCTGATTGGAGTGCCTCTTCTCAGCACTTTTTTGGAAGCTGTTTATGGTGTAGGATTTATCTAGTGATGGAGACAAATGCTGCCACTGTGTGGCCTAATTCATTTTGAGTATTGTAAGTGCTTGCCACAATTCAATCTTGTTTTGAAACCCCTGTTATCAAGTATACTTGAATGTTTTTAAGTTATGGGGTGGGACAACTATGGGGGAAGAATGGAGCCAATATGACACATTTTTGGCTTATCTTTGTCCCAGTGCTAACTGTCATTCACAGTTGTTTCACACTCACCTCCACAGGGCAGTTGCACAGTAAGTAACGGGAGTCAGTGTGTGAATCCTAGTGTGTTGTTCCATTAAGTTTTATTTTTTTAAATTCCACAGTGTTCAATAAATAAAGATAGAAATCTGCCATTTGCTGCCTGTGTGTAGGAGATCATCCTTTTGAAAAGTAGTAGTAGTAGTTTTCTATCACAGAAAACGCAGCCACAATTTTCACCATCCCTGCTGCATATTTTCCTAAAACTACAGATGTTTATTAACTTTGACGGTGGTCCTAAAATATTCCCACATTTATCACTGCAACATTTTTTACACCATTCCATGAAATGAGGTAAACAACTTAGGGAACATTCCGGAATCAAAGTACACACATTCAGCTCACCATGCACAGGAAAGAGAAAAAAGAGACAGTGAAATAAATAGACATATTTATTAAAACCAAGAGTTATATGCCAACTTTTTGAAAAACTGCAACATCAAGAAGTGTGGGGGTGTGTGAAAGGTGTGAAAAAGTCAAACACAGGTAACACAGAACATCGGAGTACTGCACGCACACAGTACTGCTCACATCCCACTGGCTGAAAAATAGTCTCAAGGCAAGATAAGGCAGAGCCAAGGGGCGGGGGGGAACACAATTTCCCAAGTAGAATTTGGAATACAGTGATTTTCAGGCAAGAGTTTAGAAACAAAGCAACAGAACAGTTCCCTGTCAACAAAAAGGTGAACCGAGAATTACGCCCAAAATTTATTCCCTTGGAACATTTCTCCTCTTCCTTCTCAAATTGGGGGAATGGCGAGGCAGGATGGCTCTCAGACCAGTGCAAGGGTTTCTATGAGAAAGGGGCTTCAGGGGCTGGCAACTGCTTATTACGCTGCATTCCTGCAGACCCAGCATTCTCCTCATGGCCGGTTGGGGTGGAGTGGTGGTGATTTGACATGGAGTGGCCAGTGTACTAGTACCCTGGGATTCAGATAGAGGTGAAAGAGCCATTCGATCAGCTTGTTCTGGTGCCTTTGCAGCAGCTGGATGCTGCACTCCATCAGACACCCGTCCAATTAGCCTTTCCATAAGGGCATGTTCCTGGTTTTGATGCCTTGTCTCCTCCTGCAAGAAGTGGTCCAAAAGCCACTTCTCCTGCGGGAGAGAGTGCTCCTCCCTTTCCCTCAGGAACTCAGATTGTTCTGGATTTCTCCCCTCTATCCCAGCAAGAAGGTTCTCCATGGCCCTACTATGTCTACTTTTGCTGTCTCTGGGGTTCCGGTCCTGCCCTCTTACAGGGATGGTTTCGTTCTCAGGAGCTGAAGTTCCTGCCAAGTCAATGAGAAAGAGCATTATATTTAGGACCTTGAGAGAAACTGAAGAAATCCTCTCACATAAGATGCCTTCTAATGAAATGTTCACAATTCTGATACTTTTAAACATTCAAGGAATGTAATGCTTTCCCATTATATGCCTGCCTTGGTTCTCAGAAAGCCGTTGCAACTCATGAGAGAGGACTGGAAGCCCATAAAAATGCTACTAATTTTTTTCACTATTAACACTTTGAAAATTTCACCTCATTATAGAGGATTGGGGGTGGGGAAATTCCTTCCCAGGGCAGTTTTTTTTATTTTCTTTCTGTAAGTCTAGACATCTATTGGAGGATATTGTGGTTTTTCAAGTACTTTAATGGAAAAAAGAAGTGGCTTTTGAGTACTGTGGTGGGGATCCCTCAGTCTATGCCAGGGAGAAGTTTACTAGACTGGCCAGCCCACTACACATTACTGAATGGAGTGGTTTGGTGAGGTATGAAGATGGCTCTAACACATTTGCACATCTGGTAAACCTGAAGGGGCAGCTGGAGTTCACGCTGCATGAGAAATTTGCTAGAAAATGCTTCCAAGACTGGGAGAAAAATAGAATGGACATCAACAAAATTCTGCGCTAGGTGGAGAGCAGTGATGCAAAAGGAGATTGGAACTATGACCTCCCCCCCATCCGTCCCTGACAGCCCTGTTCTTGTGCCTTCTTGACTGCTGTGAAAGAAAGGGGAAACCAGTGAGAGACACTTAACTTGTCCATCTTCCCAGAGATGCACAGCACAGCAGTACAAACATTTTCCTCAGACAATTTTAAAGCTATATTGAACTGTGTTCTCTTTCCCCCTATGGGACCACAACTAACCCCCCCCTACCCCCAACTGCCACGCACCTCTCTACTTTGAGCAACCCCAGGGTAGTAGCTGTCTGACAGGTGATCGAGAAATAAGAGAGGGCACACTTTTACTTTCCAAAGTGTCTACAGAATGTGGTCTGAAAGGCAAGCCCATGCACCCTTTAAATACTGGCTCTTGAAAAATCAGTCAAGTTAATGTTTAAAACATCTGTCTTGCTGGAGGACCATTTTGGGGATGGGCATAGCAGGGATTGGATGGTAGGGGGGAGGTAAATATGAGGATAGGGTGTGACAGTGGCATAGTTTCAACACTATACCCCACACACAATGGCCCTGAGCAAACTGTGGCATATTAGCTAGGGAAGGAAAATATGAATATTTTACTTCTAATGCCCTGGATCTGAAAATTGGAAATTTACCACCATAACAATGGGGGTATTGAAGGGGCAAAGGTATGGGGGGTGGGGTTGCTTTGAACTTACTAGCCTGACGTTCTAGTTCCTACAGAGGCACCGGTCCCAATTGAAGATCATCTTCAGGAGGTTCTGAAACCTCTTCCTCACCTTTTGAGTCTTCTGGGGGGTCCTTGATGTGGCCTGATGCCTCCTTGCCCTCACATTCATCATTCTTCTAATGGACAATGAGCCTGTTGAGGTTCGGAAGGGCATAGTGAGCCATGGCAGGCTCAGTGCGGAGGGCCTTGACAGTAGACTGTTGAGTTCCTTGCAGAAAAGGCATGATGCACAAGCCCTCCCAGGCGACTGTTGGAGTCTTTGGCCTTCTTGTACGTGCACCTCAGGTGCTTCATCCATTTCTGCATTAATGTGGCATCCGGTGAATGCCCACCAGCACCAGCCTATATGAAATTTCCTGGTACAGATATATATTCTTGCTGCTGTAGCCAAAATCATGGAGGGCGATGTACATTTATGGGAATTCTAGTATGCTTGATGGGCCAGATAGTTGCTACTGAAAGCTGTGTCCATTTTCCACCTACAGTGAACTTTCCATGCTGCAGGAAAATGCTGGTAAGATGTGGCGAGTGCAGCATGCTGCTACCACTGCATACAAGGGGAAAAGGACCTTTATAGATTGGTGTACAGGTCAGGAAGAATAGGTACAGTGCATTGTGGGAATGGGGTTAGAAAGAAGCTTAAATCTGACCCCTTCTGATTTTGAAGTTGAATGATGCATACAAATGATACATTCAAATTCTTGAATCTGAAATCATCCATGATTTGGTTGGAATCAAAATCAGAAAGTTCTTATTTTCTAATTTGAATATAGCCAAAATCTTATAAGAAAAGCCATTTTGTCTTAGGTCGGAGGAAATTTTGTAATAGCTAATCTTTCTACATATGGCTCTAATTAACATTATTATAAGTTCCCCTGGTTTTGAAGACAACTTCTATGTCATCTCATGTCATAAAGGAAAATGATTCTATGTAATAAAATTAAGGGATACCTTAAGATGATTTGATCTTTGGGAATTAGTCATGCTATCAACTTATTCTGTTTCCAGTTTGTTAGATGCTTGTCTTTTTAAAAAAAAAGATTGCATGTGGAAAGTTAATTGTAAAATAGGCTGGTTAAATTCTATTCATTTCCAAGTTTAAAATCAGTGAGGACAAAGGAGCAATTTTTTCAGGCTGGCCTTCTGTCATATTGTAATTGGTAGTTTTTTACCACTTTGTAAAGACATCATAAGGATACTTTGCCAGGTGAACATCAACTAGAAAACTGATCACAGATGTAAGAAACCTGGTAAGAAAATGAATTGGTTAGTGAATTGAAGAGCAAATTAGTGATATACATATGAGAACATAAAGCATTCTCTCTTAATTGGTTAATGTTTGCAGAGAAATATTTGTCAGTGGATATTTTTGTAAAATTGATAGGTAAAGTGTAGTAGTTATAAAAATATTCAAGATAAATACAAACCATAATAAAAAGAGTATCTTCTATGTTTCGTGACTGATAGGGTTCTTTCCAAATCACCATCATTTTCAGATCAGAAAGATTAGACAACACACTGCTTTCAAAAATGAGCTTTGGTGTTGGTTTTTGAACACTTCAATTATTCATCCTCGAGCTGCTTTGTACAGATAACATAAATTAATAGCAAATTACTAGGTGTGCCATACATCAAAGCTACAAAAATATGGCTAAGCCTTCATAATTATTAACTGAGCAGAACAGGTAAGCAAATGCTTTTAGCCCAATATTTAAAATCACAGTATGGAATGTGTTAATCTCTAGTCTAGTATTCTAAATAATGAAATTCCATAATCCTTTATATGGTATGAGAAAAAAGCATGGACTATGATTTCTAGATGGTGCTGGAGGGAGGCAGAATAACAATGATTTCTAATTGCAGAGGTACATTTCTATACTTAATAGTCATACCATTGAAGAATTATGTTTGAAAGCAGCAGTTTTTGTTGTAAACCTGAATGAATTTATAATACCATTATAGTCAGCCATTAATTAAATATGAATTACTATTTTTTAAGCAGCTGACTGTAGAAGGAGAAATGCCACCTTGAATGAATGGTTTCTTCTCTTCAACCTGACCTCCTCCCATTTAGATGTGAAAGTGATAAATCACTAACTGCAGCAACACCAGGGATCCTTATTAATAAAACAACCTTCAACATTCCTGGCAATCGCTCCAAGTACAAATGGCACTGTACAAAGGTGGTTTGGGGGGTTTTGTTTGGTTTTTTTGTTAGCTGACAATATGTGAATTTTATGTTAGATCTTCTTGGCAGTTAGTGAAGTAGAATTTCATAGTCCAAAGTGCCAAAGCCTCAACAGCCTTGCACTGCAGAGACTCTTCTAGAATATATCCTAACCTAGGAAGTGCTCATCAGCATTGAGTTGGCCATGCTAATGTAACTGCTCATAACTTTAAGGTGCACTATATTCTTGAAATAAAGAAATGTTTTGTATTTTAGTTAAATGGGAAGATTTACTGATGCACACTTAGAAACACCTATGGGAAAACCGAGTTTGGGGTGATAATGTGGTACATATTTCATGTCCTATTCCGATCTTTTGGTGTATACGTATAAATGTATTGTTAGTCCATGTCCTGGAATACTTTATCTATCGTCCTACTGCTCTATAGAGTGAACAGCAAATCTGAGCATTTGTGTTACTTAATGTACTGGATTATGCTGCATATTTCTCCATTATGCATATTATGAGGTGTATCTCTGTGGATGGCTTTCTGTGGCATATACCGCTTTAGTCTCATACCAAGAGCCTGATCTACAAGTTCAGCCTGTGCAGCAGACAATATAATCAACCTCTTGTCTATTAAGTTATTTACGTTCCTCTTTTAAAAGTTCTTTCCAGTAGGCAAGAAGAGTAATGTTATTGAACTGTGTAATGTCTACTGGTATCAACATCTATTTTTTCAACTAATATTTTCAAGGTATTGCTCAATAGGTCTTTACTCTATGTAATACAAATTGGAACTGGATGCAACAAAAGCACAATATTTTGGGAGGTTTCTTCGCAACATAAAATGGTCACTCTTCATTCTCTCTCTTTGGGTGAAGCTTTCTGTTTCTTTCCAATTGGGTTTTATTTTTCTTCTGATAGAAAGTTAATGAAAAAGCCAGATGCCCAATATCTGAAAATATATGGTCCTGTTTGGATCATGTTTCTACTGTTCATACATTATTTTTGTTGATGATAAAGTTGATGGACCAGCTACATCATTGCTTGCCAATCCTGGCTTACACGCTAGGAAATCACGTTAGAGTCTTCAGATATTCTTCAGAGTCCAAGAAAAATAAAACTGAAATGGGGAAATGTAAGAAACCTAATCAAAAGAAAGGAGGGTGTTTGTGACAGTAAGATATTGATAATTACTATTAATCAAGAAATAGAAGCTGAAACTTACATCTCTCATACACCTTTCTAGCACCCATTGTCTGAAATGTTGTGGCAAGTGGTTGATTCTCTGTATAAGGGATTTGTTTTGTGTTCAACCAGCACATACAACTGTACAGAGAAAGACCAGAAAGTGATCGAGACAAATTTGAAGTAGAAGCAGGGACAAGTTCGTAAAAGACATTTGAAAGAAGAAACCTAAATGTTCCATTATTGTAATTTATTAGGAAGAGAAAGGGGACAGGTCCAGAGAAAACTGCTTTTTCTTACTCTTTGGCTATTCTTTCTGCACTTTAGAAAGACAGAAGACATTTCAAACTGAAGTGTAAGAGGCACCATGTTCTATCAATTTCATTTGAAGGAACCGCCAAACACAATGGAAAAGGGAGAAGCCCCAAGAACAGCCTGTGCAGTGAGCAAATGACAGACCTCAAATGAACCAACTCTAGCTTTTGAGATAAGTTCAATCTTCTTGGTTTCTACATTTATCTTCTCCTAATCAACCTTACAATTTGAGAGTGGAACATGGGTGTAGTCTGTCATTTCAGCATTTTTGGAAAACTAGCAAGGATATTAAAACAGTCCTTAACTCTCTACTAGTGTTTAAGCATGCTAAAAAACTCAGTGAATGTCTAAATACGTTGAAGCAGAACATGCAGAAATGAAATGAGTAACATTGAGACAAGAGAGAACTGACAAATTAGCCATTCCTTGCTATCTCTGTAAAAGATCTCATGCTTTGTATGAAGAAGCCACCAAAGTTTTTCTGAATCGCGGAAAGTGAATTACTTTGCTCTGAGCTATGCTCCTGCTGATGAGAGACTAGACACTTATCCAGTAGGTCTGAGATGGATCTCTAGTCTTAACCCCATATAATCTTGAAAGTTCGTCATTTCAAATTCATTCCACCAAATTGTATAGATCACCTTGTTCTGATTATTCTCCTTTGAGTGGTTGGAAACCTAAGTGTAGATCATTCATTAAAGTATAAAAATGCTTTAAGATCTACGAATGAAAAGAACTCTCTAAACACCGAATATTATAATTTTATTGGTTTGTCTTTGTCTGTTTCAGTGTATCCTTACAATTTGACCTAACCTTGTATGTCATCTCTACTTTATGTGCAGACTATGTCAGGTAATACTGGATGTGTTTAAAACATATATGGGAATGCAAATCCTGTGCAATGGTAAATGTATTCTATACATTAAAAAAAAATTACTCTATGGTTCTACTAATTGTATAGTTCGTCACCAAGATCACCTAATTTCACAGTATTTGCCAGCAATTTTGGGCAATGGTTAAATGACTGAACATGATGTGAATGGGTCTGAGGCTCACAATTTTAATTAAAACTGCTTGGATTTGGGGATAGGATTTAACTTACATTCATCTGGTTTTTTTAATTTATTTTTTGTTTTCAGTGTGCAAACTTCAGGGATGAATATACAATTTAATTTTTTCCTTCTCCCATCGCTTTTCATATGATTCCAGTTCCTTTTTGAAGGGTAGCCTATATTATTATTCTATTCTGAATGAATTGAAATGTTCCCTAGTTGCACACAATTTTGTGGACAGTAGAATACCAATTTCATTTCATTTAAATGGCAGCTGCATAATGGGGCTCTCTTTTGTAAATTACACGCACATCTGCTGTGGTGGAGCATAAGTAAGGGAGGAATATGGTCTTTCATACTTGAGGAACCAACAATAATATTGATGTAACACGGCTGTAAATGTTTGTAGTGATGATCTTTAATGATTAGCAATCACTTAAAGTTAGTTTGGTTTGCCTTTTATTTTTTCTAAACTACATCTCTGTTGTACTCATGCTGTCATCATTGCACAAGAAAAGAGTGCAATGAATGGAAGCCAACTAGAACAATTCTCAATTTTACAGTATTTACTAAGGAAAAGGTTTAATAAAATTGAGTCGATTGGTTGTGGCAAGGACATGTAAAGGTGACAAATTATCTCTGTGTGGATGTGTGAGAAGCAGGGAAGGTTGATAAGTCTGAATAAAGATAAACCAATAATTCAAATGAAACTATTTAACTTCACTTGCAAACAAGGAGGGCCAAATAGATCCTGGATGTAACACCTCTGAAATTACATCAGAGATTAATTTGGCCTTTGGAACAAATTGCAGCTTAAGGCTATTTAATTAAAGGAGGCTATGATTGGGTTTAAATGGGAAATTTGCTTTTAAGTCTGCCTGTGTTTATCTCACAAATATCCAACCCACACGCCAAATTTTGTATAATATGGGAGAACTGGCATAACCTTATCGTTTCCCTCACCACCACTAAAAGGGGCATACATACGTGTCTGGTTATGCATATATATTTACCTACCCTGACATCATATATCAAATGCTATAAAAAGCAATTTTAAAATACACTTCAGCATTCTGCTTGTGCGCATTCCACTCAAATTATATTTATACTAAATGTAGTAGTAACTTGCTTAGGGGAGGGCGCGGTGCAAATACCATTACTTGGTCCAGATGGACATATATATGTTTTGCAGACATATATGGACCATACTCAGTTATGCCTTTCCTTGATATTACTCAGAGAATCACGGAGAAATCTGTTCATGACTTTCTGGAGGAAGTAGACTGTAAACCAACCAACTGCCATTATGCAATACTACTACTACTTGGCACATTCGCTGCCACAAAAATATTGTTTTATATCCCATTCCTTAGAGCTACAATCCCGAATGATGCGAGGGCTGGAATGATCAGATATGAAAGAAGCAATTTCAAGAGTTGTTTACAGACCTATCATGCTGTATCGTGCAATTTTTATTTTGCCCTGATGATATAGTTTAATGAAATTATGTCATAGCAGAAGTACTTTGCTCAAGGCAGGTATTTCTCAGACTGATGTCAAATGTCACCCCCCCAAATGGGATTGTTACTCATTTTGAAGGGCAGATTGGACCTAATGTATTTGTGGGTAAGAAACACCTGAACTTTAGTAAACTAGTAAGTCTCAGAGAGTACAGAGGCACACCTATGAATTGTCATCAGTTATGTGTTATGCATGAAAGGAAATGCACACAGTTAGGTAATACAGAGCAGAACAATGCCATGATTAATTTCAGGAGGCCATTGTGGCATCAAGAAGAACACACTGCTTCTGCAGAGCTATAAATAGTTCATTAGGCATAAAAATAATTAGCTGTGGGACACTTCTCTGAAATATTTTCTTCCCAGAATGTATGCAGGTCATGTAGAAAGCAGCATGTATTTTGAATATTATCACAGTCGTTGTCCACTTAGAACAATTTGGAGCAAAAGGATAGAGAGGGGAATCATTAGCACACACACACACACAAAAATCAATCTGAGGCATCTGTCTGCCAGCAGACCTCAGGCCAAAATAGATGAGGATCAAAAGTACTCAGAAGGGAAATCCTGTTTTTCATTATGAAATACTTTAGCACAGCCTCAATTGTATGACTAATGAACCTTTCATTTTGAATCAGTGCATTTTACAACTGCAAGTGATTCATTGTTTCACAGTTACTTCGTTAGAATGAGCAGAGATGGTTTAGGCAGAGATGTAACCATCAAATGATATGTGAATACAGATCCTCTTTCTGTGTCGGATAGATATAAAAATATATTTGTCAACAGGGAATGCTTGAATTCTGTCAAAAACCAGCAATAAAATCTGAATGCCAACTGTATGTAAGAGTGTCTTTATACCCAACAGGTGCTAACGATTTATTTCCTACAGTGTATTGGCTCGTTATGTTCTTTCATTTCATCTAGTTGACATACCTTATTAGAAGATGCCAGCATCATTTATGTCTGTGTGGATAAATAGAATACGTTCTAAACTATGCTGTTAATTAATCTGCAAAGTATTTTTAATCAAACATTTAAATAAATGATTTTTGATTGCTAAAAGAAAATTCTTAGTCAACTGTTGTTCTTCAGAATATTTAATGCAATGCATTAATTTATGTAGTGTTAGTCACTGACATTTGTTCTTTAGCAGCTTTGTCTGGTGCTGAAAATGTCAACTTTGGCTGCTTTCTATTTCTGTCTTTGTGTTCATTTCACTTGGTGTCTAACCATTATTTTGTCCTACAGTAAGGCACAAAGCAATGTAGACTAAGATGAAAAGCAGATTTTTAGCCAATGTAATGACTACACGTAATACTGTTTCAGATATTTCATTCATGTAAACCTAGGTCAGTCAGTTCTGAGTATTTATTAAATGAAGTATGTCTGTTATGGAAGGTGCAGTAAAGGCCTATTATAAGTTACAAAACCGCCTTCATCATAACACCTTATTTTCACATGCTCATTATCTGTAGAAATATTCACCTTTTGAGCTGAGATTTTCCAGCCCTGGGTGCATTTTTCTGAAAAGTTCAAGTAAAAACCATCGGGCCTTTAAGTTATGGGCAGGCAGAAAATAAACCTAGGCACATTTCCTATTGTAAAATAATTCTGAACTACTATTTTTGATTAAAAGCTACAGTAAAAAGGTCTGACATTTAAAATTTGGCAAAGACGCAAGGCCAGATTCTCTGCTGGTATAAATTGTCATAGCTCCATTGCAGCCAGTGGAATATCTGACCCTTTGTCTTCCTTGGGGTGGGAGTTGTATATTATACATTCAAAGTTATAGAACAGTGACAAGTCATTTCTGGGCATAATCATTGAGCATCTAATATGAATTTTAGCAGGGCCTAATGGAGCCTTACTCCTTTTGTGACAAATGTGATTGTGCTTTTCTTGGCTTTTCTCACAGGGGAGTTCTGCTCTCTGGCTACTGCTGAAGCAGTATGGAATTAGGAAGATTGCAAATGTTTCATGGAAACACCATAGATACATTCCAACAAAACCTCTCCCTTTCAAAAAAACAAAAACCCAATAGAATAACAGTTTTAGGATCTGTTCGTAATGTTTGCTGCATTCTATGATAATCTGCCATTTTTAGGCTTTCATTTAAAAAGAAACGTCCCATCTTCTTTCATTGTGAAGATGCAACCGTTACAAAATATTCACATAAGCTGCTGCCCTCCTGTAACTAGACTTGCAGAAAATTGCATAGTGAGACAAACAGCAGCAGCAAAGGTCACAGTTTGCCGCCCCACCCCTCCGCCTTTCACCTCAGTTAAGAATGACCAGATCCAAGTTAAGTACATTTAACTTTATTAACCATGTGCAATTTCCCTATTTCTTGTTAAACAATATGAAAGAAACATTACTGGCTAAATTATACCTGCTGCAGTGCAGGAGAGATAGAGGGGAGGGAAGTTGTAAATAGGCCCTTTCTCTCATGGAGAGAATACTTGCACAGAAATCAACCATAATTTGGCTCCAGTGTGGATTGGTTAATTCTGCCATTTGCACTGATCTGTATCAGAGAGGTGTGTCTGGGCCTAGCAGTTACTCCCTCTGCTCCCAGGGCCGGCGCTATCACTAGGCGACCCTAGGCGGTCACCTAGGGCACCAGGATTTGGGGGGAGGCAGCCACAGCGAGCACCCCTCTGCTGAGCGTGGAGCTGGGAGGCAGCTGCGGCGAGCCGCCCCCCTGCCTCCCGGCTCCCCGCTCGGCTCCCGTGGGCGGCGGGGCTGAGCTCCCGTGGGCGGGGGCGGGGGGGGCTGGCTCGGGTGGGGGGACGACTGGCTGATGGGGGGGCAGCGTTAGCTGGGGGGGGTGCCTAGGGCACGAAACTTCCTAGCACCAGCCCTGTCTGCTCCACATTGGTTGCAGTAGGTAGGAAGCAAATTATACTTTAAAAAAAGATGTAACAAGGGTATTTCTCGCTGCATGCTCACAAAAGACCTTATACCATACATAAGTAGAGTGCCTCCAGATACTGCTAGTCAGGCAGCTTGATGACTCCTCTTCCCCTGTGTGGCTCAGGTGCATAGCCTGCATAATTTAGTCTTAAATTTGAACAGTCAAGAATCACAAAAAAATTAAGGAAATGTGACCCTAAGATTGCAACATTAACCCAGACATATTTTCCATATATAGTTTTTTCTTTTATTTCTGGTTAAATGTGTAGTTCAATATATTACTCTTTATATGGTGTGATGGGACAAGGCCAGATGGCTATAGGAAAGTAGTGGGAGATAGATAGATATTAGCCCCAGGCTAAACAAATTCCTGGTACTAGGATAAGTAAATGGAAGCTGCTCCAGGTCAATTAAGACACCTGGGGCCAATTAAGAACTTTCCAGAAGGCAGGGAGGATGCTAGGTTGATTGAGACACCTGCAGCCAAACAGGCTCGCTGAAACTATTTAAAAGCCTCCCAGTGAGTCAGTGAGGTGCGCATGTCAGGAGCTGTGAGAGGAAAATTGCGCTGTTGAAGAGACTGAGCTGTCCACACCATATTAGGCACAAGGAAGGAGGTCCTGAGGTAAGGGTGAAGTGGAGTTTGAGGAAGTAGGGGCTGCTGTGGAGAAGTAGCCCAGGGAATTGTACATATCCTGATTTTAAAAGGTCAGCTACTGTAGCTGATACTATTAGGGTCCCTGGGCTGCAGCCCGGAGTAGAGGGCGGGCCCGGGCTCTCCCCACTCTTTTCCCCCTGATTAATCACTAAGGGCTGGTCTACACTAAACCCATAATTCGAACTAAGATACGCAACTTCAGCTACATGAATAACGTAGCTGAAGTCGAACTATCTTAGTTCGAATGAAAAAGCACTTACCCGGGGTCCACACGCAGCGTGCAGGCTCCCCCGTCGACTCCGTCTACTCCGTTCGTCGAGCTGGATTACCAGCGTCGACGGCGGAGCACTTCCTGGTTCGATTTATCGCGTCTAGACAAGACGCGATAAATCGAACCCAGAACATCGATCCCGCGCCTCCGACCGGACGCGTAAGTATAGACGTACCCTAAGACTGGGAGACAACAGAGACTGTGCAAGGGAGGATAGCTTCTCCTTATCTCCCTCGCTGGCTTATGATGACAATGGCTCAGTAGACTGTGACCCTGGTCTCTAGAGAGAAAAGGGTTACGTAGAGGGTAACGGTGAGCCTCTGAGGCTAGTGAAATCTGCCAGGAAACGCAGGACCCACGGAGACAAGGACAGAGCTTTGTCACAATGGATATATGTATCCCATAAACTATACCAGATGCAGCCACATTAATGTTCCTATTGGCAATATTTTCAGTTTCTGATTGTAACTGTCCTAACTTTTGCAATAACATAATTTTTAAAACATCATATTAACAAAATGATGTTTGATATTTCTGAACAGTGTGTAGCGGTTCTAATTAGTTCTAAAGAACTTGGTGTGAAATAATCCAAATTCATTGATGTTTAGGACATCTTAAAAGGCTATCTATTTATGGACTTTTTGAGGAGTGGAGGAGCATGATAAAGATTATACTATTGGGGTGGGTTGAGCAATTTTGGTCTTTATTAAGTTTTTGCTAAATTTTGGCTCTGTGCGTGAGGATAGGCTGGTTGGATTTGCAGATCTCTATAAGGTTGTATTTTAAATTCTTCCAACAGCATCCAGAACACTTGCTTGATACTTTCAAGTCTTTCGGTCTTTTGTTGCATGTATAAATGTAATGAATGTAAAAAGATAGAGAGAGAGAGAAGGCTGAGATTAGATGAAATTGAAACGCTCTGTGTGCAAATGGTATAGTGCTTTGCCAAAAGACACATTTTAAAGTGTGAAACAAATGGTGTTTGTATTCTTTTTATGGTCATTCCATGACCTGAATTCTGCATTTGGAATGTAGGTTAATAATATAGTACTCTCATGCCCGAAAGGAGTAAATGACATAACTAAAGAGCCACTGGAAGGAAGTGCTAGTGGCAAGGAGAGAGGAAAATTCTTTACTAATAGAAATATGAAAGGAATCGACAGACAGATTAAAATAAATGATCCAACTGAGTAAGATAGAAATGAGTAGCTTATATATATGACGCCAAGTACAAGATTGTTGCTGGTGATGTTCGAGCGAGAGGAAGGCAAGGTGAATTATTTTCATTAATCTGAAATCCTTATCTATAGTGCCTGGGGGCAGTTATAAACTTTACTAAAATGTACAACAGTACTATTCTTAAGAGGTGATTTTAAGTTTTTTTTTCTCTTGGGGGGGCCAGTGTTTATGTGTGTATTTTTGAGGAAAAGTTAAAATGGCCAAGATATTTTGTTGTTTTCTTGAAAGTATGTTTTTGAGTGAAATGTTTACGACTTGAGTGACTTTGTTCATCAGTGATATGGCATAACGAATACCAAACATGGAAGAAAACAGCAACCAGCTCTTTTTGTGCAAAGGATTTTTTATAGATCAATTTATGATGTCACCACTTCCTTACATTGAGAGCTGTAAAGTACTCACTGTACATAACTTGATATATGTGTTTGATATTTTTATATCCCCATTCAGACGTGTAAATGTATTGTTCTTGGCTTTTGTGTTGCCCTTCAAAAAACAAGTCTGGGTTTTTGGGTTTTTTTTTTCCCCCATCAGTGTGTTCTAAGGTAGGTTAGATTTTTTTGTAACATATTCATCCTATGTAATCAGCTTGCAGCACTTCTGGAGTTTATATAATATGCAGAGAATAATGGAAATCAACGGCATCACAGAAAACCTGAAAATATCTGTGCTAAGACTGTGTTAACAATATATTACATATGAAAAGAAACTTTACAGCTATAAAATAAGGCCAAAGTTTTTGTATTCTAATACCAGCAATTACCGTACATGGGAAAAATTTCAAAAGCATTTAAATGATTTAGGAGACGAAGTCTCATTGAAAGACAATGGGACTTAAGCTCCTAAGACACTTAGGTACTTTTGAAAATTTTATTATTGATTTGATATCTAGGGACCTAGCTGAGTCAGCAAGGCAGATAAAGAAATGCCTAATTTCAAGCACTTGACTAGTCCCATTGTCTTGATTTTCAGAGATGCTGAGCTCCAATTATCTTTAGTTTGGAGACGCAGGTGAACTGTAGCTATGATAAACGTGTCTAATTTAGATACCAAAATATGGATTTAGATGCCTAACTTTTAGGCATGTGTCTTTGAAAATGTTGCCAATAAAATATGCAAGTGACACATTCTGTCTCATAATTATTAATCACAACAGACTCCACCTCCTACCAATGTTTCACAAATGGTATACTGCATAATTAAAGAGATACTTGAAACCAGAACAGTGGCATAATTTATTTCTGAAAAACAATAAAGAAAAAGTCTAAACAATGGATAGTATAAAACTTTAATGTGTGTTTCTGTATGTTGCACGGAATCTGTCTTGGTTCTAAAGAATACACATCTCAGAATAATATGAACCTTGAAATTAAAAATGCCAATCCAAACATCTGTTTATTTACAAATACCTTTATTTTAAATTTGCACTACAGTCATATTTAAAAGGTATAATTATCAGCATGATTTGCATATAATTACACTTATTGACCCTTACACCTATGTTACAATAAAAGTAGAAATGTTACTATAAAACTAGAGGTTAAAGTTCCAGATTTCTCTGCTTTGGCCAGATAAAATCTCTCAGCAAGAATTTGTCTGAATGCAATTTGGGATCTTGCTCAATACAATATTAACTTTTGATAGATAGTTTAACCAATCTTCTTTAGCTCATTAAGTAAAATGAAATCTTTAAATCTAATATACTGGTAGATTTCAAGAACATTTTTCTCTTCTTGTAAGTGTTTTGTGTCACTCATCTCGCCTTTTTCTTTTTCTGCCATATAATGGCCTGTAGCTTTTCCATTATACATTTATCTGTAATGCTAAACTGACAATGCTTTACTTTAGAGATCTCTGGAGAATTTCTCTCCGTATGTAATACAGGTAGTTCCAGTGCTGCGTTCAGTGAAATATTTCTGCATCTTAGTTGGGTTCGAAGGTGTATATATAAACACACACAAATATATGTTCTTAATTTAATTTCTATTATTTGTTTTATAATAAAGCACATTTTTTACAGAACAGCTTTTCTACAGATAAAATAACCAGTGTTGTTCTAGTACAGCAAACAGTCTTTGCTCCATAATGCTAATTTCACAATGTTGATCAGTGAGGAGTAGTTTTGAAAAAGTATGAAAGCTAACATCTGCTTGCTTTGAGATGTCCATGTGATAGCCTTTTTTATTTTCTTTATGGAGCAACTGCTCCTCAAAGGGCTGTTTTTTTTAATTTAAGTAATTTTTAAAAAGAATGTATACACTCCAGCACCTTTCATGTTTCTTCTGGGAATTGAATGGTTGGGGGTAGAGCTCACAGAATTATTGAAAATGAATAATTCATCTCATGAATTTAAGCAATTTTGCCAAATAAATAGTTCATGACTAATATTTCTATTTGATTTGCTATACAGATTTGTCAGAATTCAACAAATGGTATTTTGTTGTTGTTTTGCGTTTAATCATTTAATAAATGTGCAAATAAAGGCTTTTATTATTTGAGCAGCACTAGTTTGGAAACTCATCTAGGGGGTCAGTTAATATTTTGGGTGTTTTCCTCACTCCACCAACTTTAACTCCATTAGGAGTCAAATATGCAGGTACCATTTCAGTTCAGTTAAATCTTCTCATCCCCACTTTAAAGATACAGAAACTGAGGCAGGGAGGGGTCTTTGGAGAACAGAGATTATGACTGAGGACTTTCTGGCACTTTCCCTGCTCTCAGGCAACTAGACAACACTTCTCTCTCTCGCTAACAGCAATTCAGATGTTGGATCTCAGATTTTATAGGCTATAAATATATGGTGACAGGATGTATGCATGTCAGATTTGCTCAAGAGTGTGCTATCATGTTGTGCTCTAGTGGCTACCCACCAGAGTCCATAAGTACTAATACTCCTGCAGCTAAAAGTTAATTGGTAGGAACCTGTGTTACTGGAACAGTAGATTCTGTATTCTGTCCCTTCTGACAGCTGTGAAGTCCATGCAAGCATGTTATGTACATAGCATATGACTGTATATTTCTGTGTAGCTATGGAAGGTATTTGTTAAAAGGTGTACTCTATCTAGGGTGGCCAAGGTGCCAGGTTTTTCCAGAAAATCTGGTCGAAAAGGGGACCGGACAGTGTCCGGTCACTGCAAGCAGGGCAGGTGGGGGAGGCCCCATGTTATCATCTGTGCCAGCCCCTACTCAGCCACGGCTGCTTCCTATCTGTGTCGGGTGGCTGTAGCTCCCAGCCCCAGCTACACAAGCGAGTCCCTCCTCCCACCCCTAAGTCAGGGGAAAAGCAGCGAGCGATGAGGAGGAGGGGGGAAGAGAAGTGAACGGGGGTCGGGCCTCAGGAAGGGATGGGCCTCAAGGAAAGAGGCAGGGTAGGGGAGGTTCCGGTGCTTCTTCTGGAGTGTCTGGTTTAGATAATTTTGATGCATTTTTAATTATTTGATTGTTTGGAGCTGGAAGATCTTAGGGCCCATATGCACAAAATTTTTGATCGTGTTAGATCATTTATTTTATAATTAGACTACCATACCAGGGGAGGTGGTACAGCTTCATGGATTGAGCACTAGACTGGAAGACCTGGCATCTGTTCCCAGCTGTGCCACTGGCAGGCTGGATGACCGGGGGTGAGTCAGCCAGGCACTCACTGTGCCTCAGATTTACCATCTTTAAAATGGGAATAATGAAAACTGGGAATAGCACCTTTGTAAAGCTCTTTGAGGTCTGCTGATTAAAAGCCCTATAAAAGTGCTATGTTGTATTATTATTATGACATCAAAAGGCCCAAACGAAGAGTGAGGCCTCATTGTGCTGAGTGTTATACAACATGTGTGTATGTGTATGTGTGTATATATATAAAAATCATACTGGGACATTAATTAATTAACACAGTTTGATCTTGCTTGTGTAGATACAATCACACTATATAAAATCTTGTCCTTGGGCTTGACCATTGCAGGGCTGTTCTATGATTCTATAACATGGTTGTGACAAGAGGACAACATGTCCCATATACAAAGGCAAAATCAAACTCTTATCACATGATTGCATAAAACTGTAAAATCTTTTCTGTGGACAGGCCTTTTGTGTACAATTATCTTTCAGAAAGGACTTGCACCTTTTTGATTAGCAGTGAACCCAAAGAAATTGTGTGGTGAATACAGAAGTAAAGAGAAGACGGTCAACAGCCTTTTCTTTTTTTGCTTGGGCCTACTGCTGAAAAAATCAGTTCTTAACATGCTGGATGCAAATCAAGTCAAATGCACCGAGTTTACCAGAGAAGTTCTTTACTCTGGTCTCTGTTTTTCTTTAAACCTATTTTACAGCCTCAGACATTTCTCATTAAATGCAAGTTAATTCCTCATCATCAAACTACTATTTTTAGTTCATCTTTCATCGTAAGTTTTGTAAAGACAGAGTTAGGTCTAGCAATTGAATTCCCTTCTTGGACTGGTCTTAAGGTGGGAGATGACCCTATAGCCCAGCAAACAGATGATGCATATTGCTCTGCAGTAAAATGAGCTTGGCCTGCCTCAGCAATCCTGACAATCGGGCTTTGTTTAGAGTCATCTCAGGAAGTCAATTTTCCATTGACAGGGGTTTGAACCATCCAGATGGCTGCCCAAAACTGAGCTTGCACCTGATGTCCCATGCAGAGCAGCAGCACTTTCTACTGTGTCCTATGGTGATGAAGCCTCGCAGACCCTTTTCTACAATGGCAGAATTGGAGCTTGCGACTTACATGTCCAATGTCTGCCAGTGGAAGTTTAGCCACAGGCTATAGCTGGGTAGCAGCATCACTCCAGACATCTGTGCATTACTCATTTCAAGAAGATGGCCACAGTAATTTGCCTAAGATACATGGATATGCTGGTGAGAGAAGGCAAAAAAGTGTCGACCATCATGGTATTTTGCTATCTTCCCTTTTCATTTTGTTGGCTTTGTTGTATTGTGGTCTACTTTGAGAGTTCTTGCATTGACATCTTCACTTTGATTACCTTTGAATAGCTCCTATAGCTGCTGTGGTAAACTTAAATGAACTGTGGTCTGACCAATTTGATCTTTAAGCCATACCTTAGCAGCCAAACTCAGTTGTGACTATCGAGAAATGATCAGAAATAGTTTATCTACATTGATTTTAATATGTGAATTCCTAAAGTCCTTGTTTATAATTTTTCTGTTTTTTAAAAGAAAAGCCTGTTTTTGAATGAAGAGTTGCTTACAATTAACTGAAAATAAGGGCAGCTGTTTGGTCAACGTGACTGCATGCCCTTAACCCTCACAGAAAAGAACTTGTGAAATGTCTTATTAGTTTCTTGCTGAACGATTGCAGCAGCTTGTTGAACTTCACAGAAATGTGACAATGCCTGCATTCTCTAGAGGTTGACGTTATTAGTGGTAACTGACCCTGTGGAATTGAGTGACCTCCGTATGACCTTGCACGCCGCAAACTCTAAAACAAACGGTACTTTGCAACATAATATAAAAAAGAGACAAAGGAGGATTTGTTTGTGTATGGTGAAAGCGAGAGTGAATAAGTATTGTGCCTTTGTTAGAAACTAAGAATAAAATCATCCTGTAATGCTTGGAGAACAAGACTAGACTTTTACACGTAGGTTGAAGTTTCCCACATAACAAAGAATGTTAAGTTAAGGTTCATTCTGACGGTAATAGATGTAACTTTCACCATATATAGTAGTTATCACTCACTGTTGGGAAATATGTGGTCCTTACTACCATGTCTTAATTACAGGGTTATCCTGAAGTGCATGTTGATTTTGTTACCAGAACATTCTAAACAGTGGTGGATTTATGCAATTACCATGTTCATAGATTTTAATCCAAGTCCAAAAGTGCATTAGATTTTAAATTGGCAGACGCTCATGGCATGTTTTTTTCAGAAGTGCTGAGCACCTGCAGCTCTCATGGACTTCAGCAGGAGTTGCAGGTGCTTAGCTATGCTGGCATCAAGGCCATTAGTATAAAATCCATCAATGTCAGGAAGAAAGAATACATCTGTTTAATCATTGCTACTTTCAGTTCACCCTGAAGGAACATTATCATCTCCTTTTAATTTTATTATTCATTCTTTCTAAAACTCTGACAGAAGCTTGAAACTAAAAACAAAACAAAAAATCCAAACAACAAAAAATAAAATCAGTCCTCCAGAGCTTCTTCTTTATTTGAAAGTGTTTTTATGCTAATTCAGAAGAAACCTCTGTCTCTTTGTTTCCGTGAGTGTGTGTGTGT
Source organism: Chelydra serpentina (assembly GCA_037349315.1). Lineage (NCBI taxonomy): Eukaryota > Metazoa > Chordata > Testudines > Chelydridae > Chelydra > Chelydra serpentina. The sequence goes on from JBAIAC010000048.1 coordinate 30,105,673, forward strand.
GTGTGTGTGTGTGTGTGCACTCCTGTATAATTACAACATGCCAGTGGTATCGGTAAGAATGTGGACACTTCTTGGAACTCAGCAGCAACATGGTTTGCCTTTTGTTACCAGATGTGCCCGTTACTTTGTGGTATGCTCATTTATTAGGGTTTCTCTTCGGGGCAGGAGTTCTGTAATTCTATCAATGTACTGCTTGTGTCACTTGAGTTCTCATACGGAGCTCTACTTCTCCCTGCTGCAAGTTCCCTCCCAATGGAGCTATCCTGCAGTACTCCCAAGCTAACCCCTTATATGTCCCTGGACTCAGCAGGCTGGGTCAAACAGAACCTCCAAGCTGTCACCCTCATATGCCATGGGCACCACACTGGAATAGAGTACACCCGAGCAGGCTGGGTCAAGCAGCACTTTCAAGCTGCCACCCTCATCGGTCCCGGGTTCAGCACGTCCCTATCCCCACTTTCACGTTACAATTGTTCTGGTAGTAACCCACATGATGAGCAAATTCCACAGGATTTTTGGGTGCTGCAGGGATCTTTTAGCTTAGGTACAAGAAGCCAAACAAACAAAACAGTTATAATATTAAATCTGACTTAAATTTGATTATAAAAGTCAGGTTTAGAAAATTATTACTGATCACTCAAGTCAGGGTCAGAAGGCTATACCGAGAGAGAGAGAGCTGGGTTCTCACTCTGTGAAGCTTGAATCGATCGGGGGTCCCAGGTGGTGGTGGTAGTTGAGGGTCCGGAGTGCTGAAGACAGGCAGAGCCCACAGCACGATCAGTCAGGAGAAGGTGAAGTCCCAATGGAATTGATGCAGATTTTGGATACAGGCATCAGAGCACTTACTTGAACGTGGGGTAGGGCTTTTGGTTGGGAAAAAACAATGGTTCAAAGGAGAACACTAGATTTGTTTATGTGTAAACTGATGGCTCAAGGGAGTATACCAAAGTTGTTTTGTTCAGGCTAGACAATGAGAGCTGATCATTCCTGGCTATGGGCAGTGTTCCTTGGAGGGAGCTCACACTGCAATTAGGGAGCTTCACTATTTTGGATGCCAATAAAGGATTTATTACTAGAATTGGTCTGATAACTATTGAGCTGGGTGTGTGCAGGCGTCGGTTCATTAACATCTGGAGCAGACATCCCCCATCATGCAGTGCTTCCCTGCTTTTCTGGTCCCAGAGTTCCATGTGGTTCTTGCCTTGGAATCTCTGTTCTCCATTCTGTATGCTAATGGAGATGCCTCCTTGTCCCATCTTCGATGCAAATGAGGCTAGGGGATTTTCCTTAATCCTGTTACCTTTGTCCCAGGGGTGTAGGTGCATCTCCCACTGCCTTTTTATTGCTTTTTGTAAGTTTTTCTTCTGATCGGTTTTGGTTCAAGCAGAGGCTGCAGGGGCCGGAGAGAAGGTCTTTCGTGAGTCAGACAGGCGGGATATGGCACCCCAAGAACTAGGTAACACTTTGTTCACTCAGTTTCACTTTTCCATCAGTACTAAAGCACATACAATGGCTCGTACCCAGCAAAAGTAGCCTTGGGCTGGTGAACCAGGGAATTTCCATGAGCCCCCCTAGCTTTACAGCTGTGTCAGTATTTCCATATTCTGAGGGATTACCTTTGCCTAGGTAGTGAATATAATGCTAGCTGCAGCATTATTGGACATAACTGTCTTGTCCCTTTCTCAGGCCCTGCCTGTCATCCTGGAAATCAGGATCATGGGAATGTTGTAAGAGGATGCATGATTAGTGTATCTCTCAGTGTGTTCACTTAGAGCAGGTTTCAGAGACATAGTGTAAAGTGCCACATGAGCTGAAGGTGTGGCTTCTCTCTGTAACTTTCTGTTGCAGAGTTCAGACCATGTGTGTGTGTGTGAGAGAGAGAGAGAGAGATTTCCAGCTTCTCTGATATTAGGGAATAGCTGGAAATTCAACTTCAGTGGAGCTGTTTGGGATGTTGTTTGAGCAGACTCCTTAATGTTAAATAAAAGAGGGAGTAGTGTATAATATATTACAAATCTGTTGCACCTTGGTGCCAGAGTTACTAGAGTTTGTGGGTTTGCCACAGTATATGAAAGAACCTTTCAGTGTGTTGCATTAATTCCATTGTCTAGAAAGGCTAGAAATTATTACATGGTTTACTGTTTTTAGATGCCTATGTCACATCTTAATTTGTGTCAGCTCAGTTTTTCTCAATGCATAGCATTAAAAAGCTATGAAAATGCATAACTTAACAAATCACTTAGGGAGGCACAGTATTGTTCAGTACTTCACTAGATAATCCATTACGGAATCCAATATTCAAAAATTTCTTCTTTCTACTGTACTTTAAAGTGAGATGTGAAGCCTTTAAAGGGCTCCCTCAGTTTGATGGAAATAGTTCATACATTCAGCTCCACTGAAGTTTAAAGTTGACTGAAACAGGCTTCTTGATATGAAATAAATTACAGCCTCCTTTATGCCAAATATTCTGCTACTTAGTAACATACATAAAAATGTTGATGAGATGCACCATTTCTGAAAGTCCTGATTAGTTATCTAAATATGTATATCTAGTCTCTATATATGTATTATTTTTCATATATATTAGTCTGTCGCTAAATGAACTCTCTCTCATATATACATAGAATCATAGAGTCATAGAGTATCAGGGTTGGAAGGGACCTTAGGAGGTCATCTAGTCCAACCCCCTGCTCAAAGCAGGCCCAATCCCCAATTTCTGCCCCAGATCCCTAAATGGCCCCCTCAAGGATTGAACTCACAACCCTGGGTTTAGCAGGCCAATGCTCAAACCACTGAGCTATCCCTCCCCCCTCTACATAGGGTGTATGTTAATATTATGGTTCCAGTCTTCCACAAATCTTAAACTCTCCTCCTTCCAGATGTCAATACATCCATTGTTTAAAGTTAAATAAGGCAAAACAGTTGTCATTTTTGAAGCCTGAGGCACTCTCAGATTGAAATTGTCTGTTGACTGATCAAAGAGAAATGTCACCATTCTTCTGACATTGAAAAATCTCGAGAGATTGCAGCATAAATCTGTCACTGGTTCAGTATTGAATAATGCCCATCATGGTCTTTAGACCATTTAAATTGGGAGGAGTGTGAGAGGAGGCAGAATTTCATATTTAAGAATAATGAAGTAAACATTTACCAGGCAGATTTTTGGAAGGATAGATTAGTGGACAGAGTGCAGGTGAGATGTGACTGATACATGTAATTGATCACATGGCTCCAGAATTTCTCAGGGGGTCTCTAGACTAGTCTTTTCTTTTAATTATCTGCTATTGTTATCACTGCTAAAGGTTCACTGATGTAGAAGCAGTGAAAGCTCTAGCATTTATCAGCTGCTGGTAGGTTAACCTCAGTGTCATCTAACCTTGCTCAGAGCAGGTCTAGACAACACAGTAGTCAAATGCTGGTGAACAGTCTATTTCACTGATGGAGCCATAACAGTAGGCAATGTTGTGGGAGCAGGGAGGTGTACTAGTGTACCCAAGGCCATAAAGTAGTAAGGCTCCCCAATGTCATAAATTGTAAGGCTAAAAGCTTGTGATCATCTAGTCTGACTTCCTGCATGACACGGGTCATAGGACTTCCCTGAATTAATTCCTCTATGAACTAGAGCATATCTCTTAGAAAAACATTCAATCTTGATTTAAAAATTGCCAGTGATGGAGAATCTACAGCAAACCTTGGTAAATTGTTCTGTTGGTTAATTACCCTCACTATTAAAAATTGATACCATATTTTGAGTCTGAATTTTCAGTTTCTAGTCTTTGGACCAAGTTATACATTTATCTGCTAGATTGAAGAGTCCGTTATCAAAGTTTTGTTCCCTGTGTAGGTTCTTGTGAACTGTGATTAAATCATCCCTTAACCGTTTCTTGGTTAAGCTAAACAGATTGAGGTCCTTGAGTCTATAGCTATAAGGCATGTTTTCTAATCCTTTAATAATTCTTGACTCTTCTCTGAACCATCTCCAATTAATCAACATCCTTCTTGAATTGTGGACACCCGAACTGGACATATTATTCCATTAGTCGTTGCACCAGTGTCAAAAACAGAGGTAATATAACCTCCTTACTACTGCTCAATATCTGCATTCTTTGTTCCTAGATGTATAACTTTACATCTGGCAGAATTAAAATACATGTTTCCTTGTGCCCAGGTTACCTAGCAATCCTGATTGCTCTATATCAGTGACACGTTCTCTTCATTGTTTACCACTCCCTCAATTTTTGTTTCCTCTGCAAACATTATTAGTGATTATTTTGTTTTCTTCCAGATGATTGATAAAAATGTTAAATAGCATAAATCAATTCTTGTGGGACCCAATAGAAGCAAACCTACTTTGATGATGATTTCCCATTTACAGTTACATTTTGAAACCTATCTGTTAGTCTGTTTTTAATTAATTTAATATGTGCCATGTTAATTTGTTCAGATTTCTGAATCAAAATGCATGGTGCCAAGTCAAGTGTGGGACTAACTCAAATGCCTTACAGAAGTCTGAGTATAATACATCAACACTATTACCTTTCTGAAACAAAATTGTAATCTCATAACAAATCAAGTTAGTTTGACAAGATCTATTTTCCATAAACCCGTGCTGATTGGTATTCGTTATATTACTCTCTTAATTCTTTATTAGTCAAGTCCTGTATCAGCTGTTTCATTATTTTACCTGGGATCAATGTCAGATTGACAGACCTATAATTGCCCAAGTTTTCCTGTTTACCCTTTTAAAATATTAGCTTTCTGTCAGTCTTTTGGAACTTCCCCAGTATTCCACAAGGTATTGAAAATCAACTAATGCTCCACATATGCATTTATCCCATGCATAGTGGCACCTGGTATGTGTTTCACGCATGTCCTCCATATAAAAAATGTCCACCAGTCAGATAGACCACCTTTCTGCATGTGGAAGTCTCACCTGATCAGGCTGCCAGCCCCACAAAATAAATATAGGGTATAAATAAATGTTTCTCCAGTGGAGGGACAGGGACTTTATGCTTCCCATATATTATTACTTTGATGCCATAGGACTTGATGTATCCATCTACCATATGTGTCTGCCCAACATAGTGACTACCATTTCTACAATACCTTTTACCAGAAAATAGCAAAAATAGTTGATTCAGATTTTCATCATTTTAGTAATTGTGAGAGAAATTTGCTTACTCATTAGTGGTTATTTATTTTAGACCAAAATCAAATTTGTGAGTTCTTAAGAAAATTCTCAAATCTCAGTTTGCACATGAAAGACAGCTACTTTAAACTAACGTATTTACAGTAATATGAATGTATTACATTTTCCTCCTATAAACAATGTACACACATAGAACGAGGGTCACAGTTACAAGGTATAGGCACACCTTCTGATGACTACAGACTAGACATCTGTCACCATTCTGTATATCAACAGAACCATAAAAGCGTACAAAATAGCAAGAGAACATTGTCTCCTATTATCTTTATTGGCATGTTGACATGGGTGTCTGTGTGTGAGACCCTGTAGAAGGACCTGGTCTCCTGCCCCAATGAACTTTCATTCTAAAAACTTTGTAATGTCCAAAATTAACACACTGCAGGCCACTGGAGAATCATACATTTAAAAATCATGAAACAAAATGCGACATTTTTTTTCATTTGGGGGAAAAAAGTACTGAAATCAAAGTATCTGCTGAAATTTTTTTTTTCAAATGCTCATTTCTCTTTCAAGAGCAGCTTCAGCACAAACGGGATCATTTTCGAAAAGAGATCAAAGACACAGAGACCTGTGATGAAGAGACAGTGCTGCTGTGCTGCAAGCGGCTGAAGGCTTAATGTTGGGATCCTTAGGCTGTTACGCCCGCAGGTGCTTGGGTATATGTTTTAAATGAGTCAAATATAATGACCTCATGCCTAAAGGTAGTGCTTAGCTGGGCAAATGATTGAGGTGTTGCTCGGTCCACAGGTACAAGAGTTTGGAAGTAGACCCAGCAGGCTAATGTATAACATAACTCACCTGTGGTGCTGTTTATTAACAAATGACAAAATCCTTCTATGTTCTGCAGTCCCCAGAAGATGACCAGTTCTGACTCCGCAGAAGGCCAGCACACTCAGCAGAAAGATAGGGCTGCTTGGGAAGCCAATGACTTGAATAAATAGCTCTATGGCCAAATGCTGTGGATCCAGCCAGAAAGTGGAGAGCACCTAAAATTGAGCTCCCTCACCACACACACACCAAGACAGACCCAGTATGTTTAACTATCTTGAGTACAAACTTTTCTCCTTTTGTAGCTATAATACATTGAGTGTTTAATGCAGTGTGGTTGCAATATTGCTGACCACAGGCATTCAAAAATCTTCAGCCTGCCTCCCCCCCTCCCCCCCGCACAATAATTTAAAATAAATATTTGAGGGTTGTTTACATTTTCTTTCTGATTCCTGAATCTTTAGGTTACACTCAGGTGAAGTTCTCAAGCTTTTCTCTGCAATCATGAGGACTAGAAACTTACTCCCCCCCCCCCTCCGCAATCTCTTGAGTCAGTCAAGCTGCTTGGAATGAATAACCACCAAATAGTGCAAATACTCATGCTAAAGTCATGAGAATAGGCAAAACTGAATGTGAACAGAGTCAGGGTTTAGTTACCTTTGTAGGACCATCCTCCTGCATTTTCCCCTCCCCACACATCACCCCCATGAGTGGGTGGTAAATCTGTTAAAAAGTTAATTCTGTTTATGACTGCATTAATCCAGAGCCTATTCTGTGCTGTGGAATTCCTACCTCTCCTTCCCCTTACACAATCTCTCTGTTTTCTCCTGTTTTTATTGTTGGGGTGGGATTGGAAGGGGGGTTCCAGTTAGGTTGGCCAGGTGCCTGGTTTTCAACCAGAAAGTCTGGTTGAAAAGGGAACCTGACAGTGTCCGGTCAGGTCTATTGACCGGACATGCAAAGTCCAGTTACTGTGGGCGACAGAGGCCGGGGGCACCAGGTCATCACCTGTGCCAGCCCCTACTCAGCTGGGGCTGCGTCTGACCTGCATTAGGCTTACCTGGGCAGGCAAGAGATGGGAATAGCAGCGAGTGATGGGGAAAGAGGAGCAAACGGGGGCTAGGGCCTTGGGGGGAAGAAGAGAGGCAGGGTTTTTAAATATTACAAAGTTGGCAACCCTAGTTCCAGTGACAGGGGGAAGCCGTGTTGCATGGGGAGTTTCTAGAGTCAGGACAGAAACTCAGAGCCTCCATGCGGGTGGCACTGTGCTTCCCATGGTTCACGAGGCTTTGGTACTGAACGACTGTCCAGTTCATCTGGGCAGTCCCCATATCCTTTCCTCAAACAAAATGCTTTTGAGGACATCTGCTGGGTAAGTTTACATAGTTCTCTCTTTCTCTTGGGTTGCCCTGCTATGGGAGATTTGCCCAAGTTAGGACTGCATAATTGGGCCCTGCATGATTAGAAGCCAGTCAGACAGCTCTGTGTTTCTAACCTAATTTCCAAATGTACATGCATAATTTAAAAACACTGCAGCATTTGAGAAGATATTAACTATGCAAGTTTGACGAATGCTTACTATAGATATGTATATGTCCAATACCTTTTCTTTTGAATTTTAAGACTATCACAACAAAATGTTTTGTGGAATGGGTTATTTTTCTCTTAGATGCCCTTCACATTGCACACAAGTAATTTGTAAGCAAAACAAGAGAGCTACCATCAGTCATCCCTAATATATCAGTAGTCTTAAAAAGCCTGCAGCTGGAATCAGGCTTGATCTGGTTGCTGATATATCTCTACTGTATTTGGGTCACAGTATGGGCCTGATGAAGTCAAATTGTAAGATGATAGCGATAAGGGGAAGACTAATCACTTGCCTAAATACAATTGAAAAGATGGCTTACATGCAAGCCATTGGTTTTCTGTCCTTTGATAAACACATGTAGCTTTTTTTTTTATCCCAGGCTTAATCTGCTAATGGTCTTCTCAGAGGGTGATTACTTTTTAGCTTGGTACAGATTTGATTAGACCCATATAGCAACTGTGCTGAGCATGGCCTTTGGGATTGAATCAGGTGGTAGAGTTGTTAAATCAAAATGTAACAGTCATCTTTTGGCATGCCTTTTTTTTAGTAACAGAAGTCTCTCTAATTACATACACTCATACATTCAGCCTGTTGTGCAGATTCAGTACAGTCTTAACGCTCTGAAATATCTACAGCTAGAAATAGGCAGGAGAATGCTGATCTCAGTCTGAGACAGTTTATTAGAGAAAATGTATATATGCTTACAGAGAATAAAGTGTCGTGCACAGCTCGGGTAAAATCCCAGTACTGTTGTGTATGTGAAACTACTTGCATAAGCATTATCCAGTGGATGAATAATTTCCCCCTGGTTTACCCCTCATTCCAAAACTCAGGATTTTTAACTGTATAACAAGCACTTCTCTTTACCTTTTTAGTTTTGCTGTAGATTTGCATTTTGCTGTAGATTTGCAATCTGCTGTAGATTTGCATTTTGATTGCCACACAAGGTACAGAATATGTTTGTGTCAAAGATTTAAATTAGGATAGTGAATAGCTGGCAATAGATGCAATCACCAATGTATAATAAGAGAAGAAATGCCAAAGGAAAATGTTACGTGCAAAGGAATGTATTTCCAGATGGATCTTCCTTTATTTTGCCTTCTGGGTGTTATGTATTGACATTCTTTGTGGTTTTTCACTGAATGAGGATTCCAGAGTAATGGGCTACCTTTAAAATTATGAGATGGTAGCAGCCATTTTAGGTGCATATTCTCTGTAGCAACCCAATAATAAAGAAAAATTACTGTCCCTGAAGCTGATTTTGCTATATAATTTTAAGAATTAAATCCAGGTACCAAATCTAACAGTGAGAGTTTCACATAGTGGAACCAATCCCAGGAGCTCTACTCAGACAAAAATCCCATTATAGCCAATCAGAGTTTTCTATGGGAAGGACAGTAATGTCGGGCTCAATAATTTTAGCTCGAGTGAAACTGGTCAGAAAAAAATAGTGGAAAATTTTCCTTGTTTTTCATTGAAAGTGTATGTCAATGAAAACTTTCTGATTAGCTCTAATAGGTGGACAAATTTTGTCTGCTGGGGCAGAATTCACAACTGGGGGAATAAAAGTGGCATTCTGCTTTGGGGTGTGGCTGTAGCTCTTGAAAGACCGTTCTTGTGTGGCAGCATCAGTAGTATAAGTGGCTAAAGGCTGCCATTCTTTCTTGCAATTCCCCTAAATTCAACAGGGTTTTGTTTGTACAGAAATGATGAAGAAACATTTGTTTGTTCAGTCCCCACAGCAATTCCTGCTTACTCTGAAAGTGGAAGTTAGGAAATGTTATAACCACACTCTCACTCCCTGGAAAGTACAGTATCATGGCTGGGATCTCTGTATCATGGTCCTGTGTTCAATGAACTGCTCATGAATGTGAATCTGTACAGCCACAAGACAGACATTCTGTCTTTTGGCCAATCTGGATCTGTTGCTCCTTCTTTGACCCAAGTAGAGAATTGGTTGGTTTTTTATTTGTTTTGGTTCTCAGCTCCAAACACAATATGTTTCACTCTTGATGCTGCATGTACTGTATGTTGGTGGCTGACAACCACGCTGTCTGTACAATGAGTACTGTATGTGGCCAGTATAGTCCCTTGTGGCATGTGTACATTTATTAGGTGTGTTGAGTGCAAGAGGAAAAAGGCAAGAGAGAGGGTCAGAAAGGTGAAACCAACAGAAAAATAGATCACAAAGGAGTGTTTTTTAGATAAATGAATTAGGGATTAGCCACATCCATCTTTTCCCAAATTACAGTAAACTACACTAACTCTGGTTTTTAAGATATGGTTAAAATATTATATAATTTATATTATTTATGGAACATCTGGGAGATTGACCTGTGAGACACATCTCAATTACCAGTGCTGTCCTGAACTATACTCCTTTCTGCTTGGTATGCCTCTTTTCCCCACCCTGCTGACTGCCACCAAACGCACTCCCACATGACCAGATTCCCAATGTGCCCTTTATCAGCACTTTTCCCCCCACCATCCCTGTTTGGACCTGCTCCCACCATCAGCGTGGGCAGAAGTCTGGCATACAGCTAGAAGAAAGTATATAAAATTTAGCTTCACTTACTACACTCCTTTTATGCCTTCCTCCGCCCACCATGCACACACTGTTCATTTACATTGTTGCTGCTCAGAGAGATGGTGAGTGTTTCTGCTTGTACATAGAAAATAACTGCTCAGTGTCAGTTTTTTTCTGATGGGAGGACCAGGATAGGAATTGTATAGGGTACTGAAAGGACATAGGCAATGTCTGCAGTTAGCTTGGTGCAAGCCAGAAATCTATCCTTGGCCCACTCCTCTTTTCCCCTTTTCATCCTTTCTTCGGGTAACCTTATCCATTCTCTCAAATTCAACTGTTATCTAAGATGATCTCTCTCCACTCCTGACCTGTCTCCAGGCAGCCAATCCCACATTTCAGTTTCTCTCTCTGACATCTCCGCCTGGGTGATATACCATTATTATACTATTCAGTTTAAACTTCTCACCCTCTCCTGAGTCCCTCATCTGGTTCCTCCTTCCCTACTCTGTCAAATATAGATTTCTAATCTTCTGAGACTCTTCACATATTAGTCCTTCCCTATTTATTCACTATTGTATCACCCACTTGTTGAGTTTTGCCTTAATTTGGTTGTAATTTCTTGGGGGCTAGGATTACCTTTTATTCTTCATTTCTACAATGATTAGCACAGTATTCTGATGTGGGGGCGCCACAAAACATTACTGTAATATAAACAATAGATTATAATAATGAGGACTAAATGTATTTGGCATTCTATATATAAAGAATGTTATTAGTCCATGATATTTCATCATGTGATATGCCACAAAGGATGCTTTTTGTCACTACTCTTCCTCAGCAAAATGTCATCGAGCAACATTTTGTTCCAGTTATTACAATTAAAGGCTCTTGGGTTTATATGTCTAACTTCAGGTTGCATAACAACAGGAACAAATTGTCATATGAAAAAAGTCACATCTGTTGTTTGTGGTTTTTAAATCATAGTCTGAACAGGGTTAAGCATAGAAAAAGTTTTGTGAATAGAATCCTTTGAATCCTTTATAAATAAAAAGGAGCTTCATCCAGACTTCCCCATTAAATAGTTGTGCCCAGATTAACTATCAAGATTGTTTTATGGTTCAAAGCCACCACTAATTAAGTGATAAGCTAATGCATTCTGAAATCTGTTTTGTTTGCTCTTCTAGCTTGTGACTATTGCCAATTATAGCCCAATTAGTTCCTTTTCACTGTCAAAACCCATTACATTAAGTGCTTTTTAAAAAACAATAGTGTGAAGAAAAGAGGCCAATATAAATTTCACGGAATTTCTTATAATGTTTCAGCTTCCCTTTTCTTCCAATAACATAATTTTTTGCTTATTTTGGGTAACAATTTACCTTTTGTATTTCAACGATGCACCGTTGACTTCTACAGTCTTTCTACACTTCAGATCTCCAATAAGAAAGCTGACACTGCAAAAAAACAATAGTTGGATAAATATGAACGCAAAGGCCAAAAGTAAATGTGTTTATTCTAAAATGAAATTCCTTGCTGGTGAAAATTTAATCAATTTTCTTGCTAAACATATTTGTGGCAAAGACAAGTGTCTGTTTAGTGAATGAAATGACCATCTTTCTAGGCACAGAAAATAAATGGTGATTTGACTGATCCAGCATATACTGAGAGACAAGGTGGGTGGGTGATACTATTTTGTTTCTAAATAAAAAGCTGTATGAAAATGTCAATGTAACATTTGATGAGATCATAAAAGATCCAATGTTGGTAGAGGCTTCCAAGTCTGGTAAATTATTATTATTCTGAAGACAGCAACAAGCATCAATGTAATCCCTTAAAATACTCTTCAAAATAACTCTAATTCTGGAAATAACATTTCTGCATTTGTGTAAGAATAGAAAGAAGAAAGAGGTATTAGGTTAAATACTTAACACAAAATTATGGTAGATATACTTTAGAGCAGTGTAAGTACTACTGTTCTGACTCCTGGACTATCTTTGGGAATTAAAAAAATGGTGTAAAATGTAACTTCTAAACTTTCCCATAGAACTTGCAGACAAGTAATATGACACAGTTATGGTGGCATTAGAGTGACATCTTACGGTAATATTAATATCACAAATACATCCTATCTCTTCTGGGGGCCTTTTTAAATATAATTTGTTTTAGCTTTTTGCATACAATAGAAATATTATAAATAAAATGAATATCTATCCCTACCAATGTATTAGCATAAAAATCCATCCTAGGATTTTGTTTTTGATGTCACCAAAACTCCTTGATGACCTCATTGTTTGTTAATGCAGCTGATTGAAAAACCTGAAAATGTGTCAAAAATTCGGGTGGAAGAGGTGGAGGGGGAGAATAGTTCTGCAGAAATTATTATTTTTTTAAACACAAAAAGATCATCAAAAACTCAGGATTTGGAAAATTCTAACCATCTCTGTTTATTAATAAAAAGTCTTAACTGACCACCTTGCAAACACTATAGTTGCATTCCCATACCCAAACCATGGCTGAGTGCTTCTTGCTAATATTGTACATTCTGTCCCCAAAATGCTGTTAGCTCAGTATTGACCTGTATGGACATTCTCATGTGATTCTGGTGCGGCTCAAGGGAGGATGGCATTTAGAGATTCATACTCAGGCACAGAGCCTGGCTTTGGGTTTTTTCTTGTTGTCCAAGTAAAAAGTTACTTGAGGGCAGACCATGGCAGGGGCAGAATTGGAGGGTCTGATGCTGTTTGAATTCTCCTTGCTCTGTGGAGAGGGAGCATGCTATTAGACTGGAGCTCTTCCCTTGGATTAGCACCATTGTTGCTGTGTAGCCATAGAGTGAAGATTCGCCCTCTCTTCACTGCCCAGCCAACGTACACCAGCAAGGTGCTGAGCACTCGACTTGCCCCTTACTGCATCAACTTAAACATATATTGTACAGCAGACTTCTCGCATGTCAAACTCCAATTTCTTAGTTCAAATACTATCCAAAGCACTTTTCATTCATGGCCAAATTGTAGTCTTTACTCAGGCAAAATTCCCTGCTTCAGTAAGGATTGCAGAATTGGGCTCTCGATGAAAAATGCTTCAGAGACTATTTGGACTAAGAAGTGATTGGAATTTGATGCAAGAGAAGTCTGGCTCTCTCTCATTCAGGATGAAACAGAAACTGCTTATTGTCATCTGCTTCCGCTTTGTCACAGAGAACACCAAACAATCTTGAATTCAGTGGGAACTGATTAAATAAAATTTTTGACAACAGTGTCAAGAGTAAGGTCGAGACAATAGAATCTTTGATCTAGGAGCTTTGTAAATTTAATACCTGGCACACCCATTGACCTGGGAATAGAAATCTCCCTTTTGGAGTCAGTCACTCACTCCATTCTTATTCCTGTCACTGCATCTAAAGTAAATATTGCTATGCCCCAATCCAGATAGGTTTGGATGTGTTTTGAAAATGTTTGAAGTTTTTAAAAATGTTCTTGTTGTTTATAAAACTGGAAAGTAGTTTGGAAAACAAAATCCCATGTAGTAATAAGGGGGTAACACTGCACCCTTTACTCACACAAGAAATCCCAGTGAAGCTTCAGGATTGGCCTAAAATCTTGCAAAAGTTGCAATTGACCATGAACAGGTGCCTGGGATGGACCACACTAAGGGCAGACTGGAAGAAATAGGGCAGACAATCCCCCAAACTGGTGGTTTATTCTATTATTAAAGTAACCAAGCCAGTACCAAAAGAGTTTCTGTGGCACTACACTGGTTAACCAGAAACCAAACACAGTCCCCTTTAGGCATTCCAGCCCTTGGCTCCCATCTGGACAAACAGGTCTAATATAGTGAGAGGTTATTGAAAACCCATTTCACCATATGTGAAGTTCTTACTAATCCCAAAGGATCAGCCACTTACCTGTAGGAAAATATGGTCTTACCCAAATACTACGCTGTCAGCCATTTCTTAATAAACTAACTAAAGATGTATTAATAAAAGAATAGAGTTATAAATGATATAGCAAAGTCCTTATATCAGTGATGGAATAGACTGCTGGCTTGCAAAAGTCTCTGGTAACTTCCAAAAGATTAGAAGGTCCACAGTCCAGAGTTCAATATACTCCTTTTAGTTGTAAATCCACAGTCCAGAGAATTTGGAGTAGGAAAGAGGCAAAATGGTGATGTTTTAGATATCTTTTTATATCCTCTGCCCTGTGCATGGAAAGTTACTGTCCCAAGACGGAGTCCAAGGTCACATGCCCACATCACATGCCCTTACATGTTTTGCTGAATCACAGGGGCTGGCCGTTGATTCCTTGCTGTCTGAAGCATCCACAGGAAGACGTACTGGCTGGGATGAGTTTCTTCAATGACCCATTGTGAGAATGGAGTGTCCCTAAAGGGCCATCAATACTTAGCTGTCTAGCCCTGTTGTAAATCTTTCTGGGAGGGGGGTGTCATTCAGGAACACCACACATGTTTAAGATACAAGTACATAGCCAATATTTATAACTTCATATACAAAGATGATGCATACATTTAAACAAGATAAACAAATAGGGAGGAACTGGTTGAGAATTTGAAAGTGGAAGGCAACTTGGGTGAAAGTGATCATGAAATGGTAGAGTTCATGATTCTACGGAATGGTCGTAGGGAGAACAGCACACTAAAGACAATGGATTTCAAGAAGGCAGACTTCGGCAAACTCAGGGAGTTGGTAGTTAAAATCCCATGGGAAGCAAGTCAAAGGGGAAAAACAATAGAAGACAGTTGGCAGTTTTTCAAAGAGACATTATTAAGGGAACAAGAGCAAAGTATCCCACTGTGTAGGAAAGATAGGACGTATGAGAAGATACCATCCTGGCTTAACCAGGAGATCTTCAATGATCTAAAACGAAAAAAAGAGTCCTACAAAAAGTGGCAACTCGGTCAAATTACAAAGGATGAATATAAACAAATAACACAAGTATGTAGGGACAAAATTAGAAAAGCCAAGCAAAAAACGAGATCAAACAAGCTAGGGACGTAAAAGGAAACAAGAAAACATTCTACAAATACATTAGAAGCAAGAGGAAGACCAAGGAGAGAGTAGGTCTGTTATTAAATGAGGGGGGGAAAGACAATAACAGAAAATGTGGAAGTGGCAGAGCTGCTTAATGACTTCTTTGTTTCGGTTTTCAACAAGAAGGTTGGTGGCGATTGGATGTCTAACATAGTGAATGCCAGTGAAAATAAGATAGGATCAAAGTATAAAATAGGGAAAGAACAAGTCAAAAATTACTTAGACAAGTTAGATGTCTTCAAATCACCAGGGCCTGATGAAATCCATCCTAGAATACTCAAGGAGCTGACTGAGGAGATATCTGAGCCATTAGCAATTATCTTTGAAAAGGCATGGAAGATGGGAGACATTCCAGAAGACTGGAAAAGGGCAAATACAGTGCCCATCTATAAAAAGGGGAATAGGGACAACCTGGGAAATTACAGACCAGTCAGCTTAACTTCTGTACCGGAAAGATAATGGAGCAAATAATTAAGCAATCAATTTGAAAACACCTAGAAGATAATAAGATGATAAACAGTCAGCATGTATTTGTTAAGAACAAATCATATCAAACCAACCTGATAGCTTTCTTTGACATGGTAACAAGACTTATAGATAGGGGGGAAGTGGTAGATGTGGTATATCTTGACTTTAGTAAGACTTTTTATACTGTCTCGCATGACCTTCTCATAAACAAACTAGGGCAATACAACCTAGATGGAGCTACTATCGGGTGGGTGCATAACTGGTTGGAAAATCGTTCCCAGAGAGTAGTTATCAGTGGTTCACAGTCATGCTGGAAGGGCATAACGAGTGGGATCCTGCGGGGATCGGTTCTGTGTCCAGTTCTGTTCAATATCTTCAATGATTTAGATAATGACATAGAGAGTACACTTATAAAATTTGCGGACGATACTAATCTGGGAGGGGTTGCAAGTGCTTTGGAGGATAGGATTATAATTCAAAATGATCTGGACAAACTGGAGAAATGGTCTGAAGTAAATAGGATGAAATTCAACAAAGACAAATGCAAAGTACTTCATTTAGGAAGGAACAATCAGTTGCACACATACAAAATGGGAAATGATTGTCTAGGTAGGAGTATTGCGGAAAGGGGTCTAGAGGTCATAGTGGATCACAAGCTAAATATGAGTCAACAGTGTACTGCTGTTGCAAAAAAAGAAAACATCATTCATGTATTAGCAGGAATATTGTAAGCAAGACACGAGAAGTAATTCTTCCACTCTACTCCGTGCTGATTAGGCCTCAACTGGAGTATTGTGTCCAGTTCTGGGCGCCACATTTCAGGAAAGATGTGGACAAATTGGAGAAAGTCCAGAGAAGAGCAACAAAAATGATTAAAAGTCTAGAAAACATGACCTATGAGAGAAGATTGAAAAAACTGGGTTTGTTTAGTCTGGAGAAGAGAAGACTGAGAGGGGACATAACAGTTTTCAAAAACATAAAAGGTTGTTACAAGGAGGAGGGAGAAAAATTGTTGTTCTTAACCTCTGAGGATAGGACAAGAAGCAATGGGGTTAAATTGCAGCAAGAGCAGTTTAGGTTGGACATTAGGAAAAACTTCCTGTCAGAGTGGTTAAGAACTGGAATAAATTGCCTAGGGAGGCTGTGGAATCTCCATCATTGGGGATTTTTAAGAGCAGGTTGGACAAATATCTGTCAGGGATGGTCTAGATAATACTTAGTCCTGCCTTGATTGCAAAGGGCTGGACTAGATGACCTCTTGAAGTCCCTTCCAGTTCTATGATTCTGTGCTTATTCATAATTTTTTTGATACCTTACATGACATAGTTTATACAAAAGTTATGGTAATTGTGTAATAGTGGTAACAGTGATATAAATGGTCACCTTTCTTATTCACAGCCTCACAGTGATGACATTCCTCCACTGCAGTTTGACATGTATTATTTCCTTGGCGATCACATTTTCAACCACAGTAGATATTCACCAATCAATTGTATCATAATTCTGGAGAGGAATTGTTATGATCTTTACATTACAATCCACATATAGCATGTTGTGATTTGTATTGCCATAGCACCTAGGAGCCCCAGTCATGGAACAGGACCCGAGTGTGCTAGACGCTGTACAAACACAAGAAAAAGATGGCCCCAAAAGCTGACAATCTCGTATAAAACAAGCGACAGACAGACAGATGGGGGAGTGCAAGGAACCACTGAGACAATAATGGACAGCATGATAGGCTGTGGTCTCATCACTCCAGCATCCTTATCATTGCTAGGTTTTTAGTAGGCCTTACTGCAATGGAGAGTTTTAAGTTTTAATTTACTTTCTGTGCTGTATGGCTCAGATTCTCTTCTACACACCACTTTGCATTGCCTGAGTGTCAGAAGCATCTGTAAGAGGTAAGAATATCGATCTTCATCTAAAGTAGCTAGTAACATTTAATTCTTCAGATTCCCCCCTGCCCCCAATTTCATTAATTGTAGTGACCAAGCTAGTGGAGCAGCATAGTAAAGGGTCTCTGCCAAAATTATTAGTTTTATTTAATACAAGGTTTTTTTGTTTAAATGCAACTCCACTAAACAAAAACCAAACAAAAACCAAACAAAACAAACAAAAATTATTTCTAGGGCCAAATTCTGCCTTCTGTGACATTATATAATCCTATTAACATCAAATAAATTGCATGGTGTAGCAAAGGACAGAATTTTGCCTATAATACCTTATTAGACAGGGACTTTTAAATGGGTAGGGTGTACTGTGAATATTTTTTAAAATCTATATACTTAGAGAGACAAAGATTTCCAGAGACACTTGCTAAAACTGATTTCTTCCGGTCAGTTTTCAGGATGATGTACAATAGCGTACATCTTCACTCTTCAAGACACAGTTGCATGGATTGAGAATTGGATAGTTCAGTGCACCCCATCTGGATGGTTCAGTGTGCACACAACTCATGCTCTTGAACTCATGCCCAGGCTTCCCACACATGGTTGCCTGACATTAATGCTCTGGCTTTTTTTTTTTATCTTTACATTTTATGTCTGTAGTACTTCAAGGGGAAGTACTTCCTGTTTCTGTTGGTGTAAAGGATAGTCCTAGTCCTAAACCTCTATTACCTTCCTCATGTCACTCTATATTAACTAATTATTACAGCCAGACACATCACAAGTGTGTGTTCTTCCTGCTGCACTTCAGCCAGCATCCTTTGCATTTTCTGTATGTTGAAATCATATGAAATCATTATGACCTGCTTAGTACTTGAAAATCTCTCATTAACTTATCATCAACCTAAACTTCCTGCTTGTTTTTTTTTACACACTATTCAAGGGGATGTTCTACCTGAAAAGTAGTTCTATCTATGCCATCATAAAGCTAGTGAAGAATAGTCATGTATGCAGAAATGAAAACCTAAAGTGAATATTCCCTTTATCTAGAAAGGGACAGAGTCAGGCATTCATAAAATGACACTGCCATTCAAACGGAAAAGTTTGGATTTTTTGGCATCTGTGTCAATCTCTTTAAATATAATGGACAAAAATATATTATGGCATTGCACATCACAAGAACTTTGCACTGACATTCCAGTCAAAGTGGATTGCAGTCACTTTGCAATCACTGGGTAGTTATATAAGCAGTAACACACACTAGGGACTGACTAATGTGATAACCTCGCACTCAGGTGCAAAGTCAGGTGTGAAGTGAAAGGCCGAATACTTGTAGCACCCATGAGGTGCAGTCAGTTAGCACATTCCACAGCGAGTTCTTGTTTTCATAAAATGGAAAGCTTATTTTCCTCAAATTTATTTTATTTGTTTTAAGGGTTTTGATCCTTGAGCATGTCTTCTATTTTCTCAGGAAATGCAATTTTATGTTACAGTGCTTATCATGTTATGGAGGCTTAAAACATCTGACTCTAATGGGAAACAGATTCATATCTACCTAATATTTTGCTATGATTTTGTAACTTCCTTCTACTCTCTGCCATTGAGTAGATCGGCTGCAGAAAAAAAGTTGGCTGTATTGGCTTATTCCCCCCCTCGCCCCCGTATTTGTTTTTTGTTAGAAAATCAGCAATGGCTATTAAACCACTTCAAAGGTGTGTGCATGTAGAAATAATATATTGCAAATGCACCCAAACTTTGGGAGCCTAAAGCCTTTGGCAGTGTGAGTACTACTTCCCCAGCCTACTCCATACAATTCTTGCCCCTCCTACAGTCTGACTCAATGGCAATAAAACTAGTAAGGGTATAACTACACTGCAAGGAAAACCTGTTTCACCAAGTCTCAGAGCCCAGGTCAAAGGACTGTGGCTCATGGGGCTAAAAGTAGCAGGGTAGATGCTCGGGCTTGGGCTGGAGTCTGTGGTCTGAAACCCAGAGAGGAGGGAGTATCTCAGAGACTAGGCTCCAGCCCAAGCGGGAACATCCACATTGCTATTTTTAGCCCCACAGCCTGAGCCCCACAACCCTGAGTCAACTGACCCAGGGTCTGAGACTTAGTGCTGCAAGTGTAGACCTACCCTAGGTCTCCCATTTAAGCTGCATTACTAAGTAGCTGGAGTTTAAAGAGCCACTTAACTCAAACTAGATACTTTGTATGTGGATGGGAGTTGTATTAGTGATATAACATTTGAGTTGTAATTCAGACTAACAGTGCTGAGAAATCACATCCTTACCCGTCATGGAGTATGCATTAGAGTCGCATACAACTGTAGAGAAAACTCCTCCCATGCTAAGCATTCCCCTCAGCTGTGGTTTACCAACATGTCCATAACTCTCTATGGAGGCCCACAACTGATCTGGCTCCTTTCCCAATCTCTCTTCTTCTTACTAATAAGACCTTCCATCAGGTTTTCTCTCTCTGTTTCCTAATTCAAGCAGTTCCTCTCCTCTACATTCTTACCACATTAATAAAATGTCTATCTTTTCCCCCTTTCCCCGCATGCACATCTGTAAGACCTACAGTTCCAATGTGCCCTGGGAACCACCAGTCCCAGAATGCCTCTGTTCTGATTGAATATCAGGAATTTGCACAGAGCTGGACCTGGAACTCATCATAAAGGGCCAGCTTGCTCTATTTTAGGCAGCTTTCAGAATGCACTGTGTAGGTCTGAGTTACCTGCTGGACCGTATAAATGCATACATGATGGTTTGGGTAGAATAAAATTGTATCAGCATGAGTTTGGAATGGCTGTATTTGTTCCTGAGTGGCAATGCTGTGTATGAGTTATGCAGGTTATTCCAAGGGAGTGCCAGTAACCCCTTACCACCACACTTCTCCATCTTTTCTATGTATGCCACATATGTTATGTATACACTTTCCATGGGTTTTCATTTTCATTTTTATTTTTTTCCTCTCTCTGACTGTAAATTTAGTTATAAAGAATCAACATGTACAGGGCTCAGAAGGCGCTATTACAAAACCTCTAAGTAATCCTACATAGCTTTTCTGTATACAAAAATGTCATAACTTTAAGGTACAATATCTTGGGTCTTTTGGGGATAGAGGCAACAGCTGTATTTATCTAACATTGGAAAGCTGAGAATCATGTTTCCAGTGGTATCTAGCTTTCATTTCTAGCTCTGCAGGGTCACGAGATCTGAAACCTTTAACCTGTCACTAGTGCCATACTGGTGATTGCCCAGCCTACACTTCAGACCCATGTAATTTTTGTAGGAGAAAATCCACATGTAGGAACCAAAAAATATATATTTTTGTGAGATTGCGCTAAAGGACAGTGACAGTTTGAAGCAGCTCTGAGGGTTAGCTTGTTAATAGTTGAGTCCAAGAGCTTAGTAGGATTCAAAAAAGGACTAGATATTTATATGGATAATGAAAACATCAACAGTTGTGTGTGGATAAAAAAAAATCTGTCTGATATAAACCCTATTTTTGAGACTGAAGGAAACTGGACCGTTTGAATGAGTCCTTTTGAGGCTTATCTGAACTTACCTAAACTTTTATTATTATTTTTTAATTTACACAACCCTCATTAATACTATTGTGTATATTTAACAAATAACTTTCAAGATGTACAGCTATAAAATAACTTTACAACTGGGAAGCAATTTGAGGGAATAATTGTAACATATTGTGCTAGCTGGTGATTGGCACTGTGCAAGAGTATGAGTCTGTACAGAGAGCAAGGCACCACCACCCCACAGCATGCACTAGTCTTCCAGCATCTTGAACCTTTCATGAGGAGGCACAAAAAAAGGCAAGAGACACTCTAGCTTCAATAGAAACCCTGATAGGAAAAGGGTAAGTCCATGATCTGCTTACTATTTCCATCAACTAGCGTAGTTGGGCCAGCATGAGAGAGGATGTGGTGACAGCCATATGTGTATGTGCCCTGGCACTTTTAGTAGCATGCATACACCTTATGGTGGCCATTGGCTCAATGCCATGATCTAGCATTTTAGCTAGTATTTGTGGTAATGTAATTCTGTTTATAATGGGTGAATGATTTTTCTTTAACTAATAATGTATGTGAGGAAGGTTACATTTGCAAGAGACTAGAAGTATGTTTTCTTAATAGGGACACACTGAGTCTCTGCATTTTATTTTCTGTACTATAAATGCTTTGGAAATGTTATGGTAAATATGCCAGGCATGGCAGAACTGAACAAGGGGGTGTGTTACTTTCTAGAATTCAAGGATGCACTGAACTGGAACTCGAGTGCTCTTGGTTCTTACGTAGACTTCTTATGTGACCACAGCCAAATCATGAACATCTACATAACCCAGTTCTCTGTCTTTAAAATGGGGGCAGTAACATTTCCCTATCTCACCTGAGTGTTGTGAGGTTAAATTTGATATTTGTCAAATGTTGTGATGATATGGTGGTGAGTGTGATAGAAGGTCTGTAAGTAATAACTAATAACCCATTACAAGGAGTGGTTTAAATAGGGAGGTGTTAAGGACCACTAGATTACAAAGACACTGTGTGTATTTAGGAGTAGCAGAAGTAATCTTGCTCCACTATTATTCATCATGGATGATAGGTCCATCAATGGCTATTAGCCAGGATTGGCAGGGATGGTGTCCCTAGCCTCTGTTTGCCAGAAACTGGGAATGGGAGGCAGGGGATGGATCACTTGATGATTACCTGTTCTGTTCATTCCCTCTGAAGCACCTGGCATTGGCCACTGTCAGATGACAGGGTCCTGGGCTATATGAACCTTTTGGCTGACCCAGTATGGGCTTTCTTATGTTCTTGTGTACTCATTTTACATTGAGTAAAGAGAGATTTTAGACCAACCCTTTCAAATTTTAGAAGAAAGGAAGCTGCGCTATACATTACAAATAATTATTAATGTAGTAATGTGTAGAGACAACAGTTAGGGATTGGTGTCCCATTTGTGGTAAATGCTGTGCAAACACAAAAGACACAGTCCCTGCCACTGGAGTTTACAATCTAATAAATTACAAATGTAGGTGATTATAAATTGGGTTTCTGTTTTTGGTGGGAGTCTAGTAACCGCTACTGCCCAAAATAGACGGTGGTGCCGAATGTCATGGAAGGCGCCATCATTCTTCTTCCAGACAGCTGCTTATTATGCTATGGTAACAAAATATTCAAAGTGAAGAACCAGAACACCCACCTATCTGATGGGGTGGATGGTGCTCCAGTGTCATGCCGATCATTGCTGATTCAGGGTGAAGATCCCCAATTGTCCTTTGCAGCCCCTTCAGTCTCAGGTCCAGTACTCATTCATCGGCCTTCTCCATGACTGTATCTAGACCACCAATACCAGTTCTGCCTCGTCACACATTACTCGTAGCTAGGAAGCCTTCAAAGCTTTCTCTGGTACTGCAGTCTCAACATAGATCCTGGCCCCACTCTCCAAGGACTCCTCTCAGTACCTCACCACCATGGCCTTCAGAGTACTTCTACTCCTTCTCAGAGTCCAAAACAGGTTCCTGGCTCTCTCACTTCAAGGAGTCCAAGGCTTCCTCCAGAACCCATTCCTGCTCTCATAGAAGAAACTCTGTCAAGAGCAGATCTAGGGCTTGGAAAACCTGGTCTAGGCACAACTGGCCATCGGTACCATATCAGCCTGCTCGTAGGTCATATTCGATGCCTTGGGGGTTGCTGCTAGCATTGAGATTCACATCTCTGCTTCCTTATAGAAGCAGATCACCAAGAGGAGGCTTCCCTGTCTGCCACCAAGAGATCTGTAATGGTTGGTACCGAACAACCTTTGGACATGGAACTGACATGGAACCTGCCTTGGACCAGCAGTCTACCTCAGCAGTGCAAGGTCAACCTCAGGAGGTTTCTCCCTTACCTTCTCATAATACCTCATCCTGATCACCAGATGAAGCTCTGGTACAAGAAGCTTCCTCCCCAGTACTGGATGACTATGAAGTCTACCAAGAGCTTCTAAGAAGGATTAGCATTATCTATTAGCATTCAGATGGAGCTGGTGGAGGAGAAACATCACATGCTCATTGACATTTTGCACCCAGTCACTGCAGGAAAGGCAGCCCTTCCTATAAATGAGGCAATAGTACAATCCATGAACTCGCTGTGGCAAAATCCCTCATTTTATTCCAGCAGTAGCAATGTGCACAGAGTGCCAATAGCAAGTTCCATCCCAGGGATTCAAATAGATTTAGTCACACCCTATACTGGGTTCACTGGTAGTAGCTGCAGTGAATGAGAGGTATCAAAGTCGAGCTAAGGCAACCCCCAAAGGAAAGGACACAAAGAAACTAGACCTTTTGGGGGGAGAGATTTATTTAACTGCAGGACTACAGTTCTTCATTACTAGCCACCAATCCTTCTTGGCCTGGCAAGCAATGTGGTCATCCACCCACATGTTTACTAGACACTATGGAATTGCCGCTCCATGAAGGGAATATGCAAATGTGGGAAAAAGCGGTCCAGCAGTCCTTCTGAGACTGAGATCCTGAGCCCCACTGCCACTGATAACTGCTTGTGGGTCACCTGTAGTGTAATGGACGTATACAAGCAATTAAAGGAGAAGAAACACTTACTCACTTTCTCATAACTGTTGTTCTTCAAGATGTGTTGCATATGTCTATTACGTGACTCAGTCTCCTTCCTCAGCACCTTGGAATCTATCATTGGGATCCTGGTGCAAAGGAACTGAAGGATGGGTGGGGCAGCTGCATCTTTTTGTATCCTCAATTCAGAGCACAAGGAAGCCAGGGAATGGGCGGGGCTACCCTTACAGGTACCACTAGAAAAAACTCTCTGGCACCGGTGCACAAGGCATGCATACATATACAATGTAAAGCCCATTTGCAATGCATCTCAAAGAACAACAGTTACAAGAAGGTGGGTAACCTTTCCCTCTGCCCCCCAGTAGAATTACCATTTCTTTTTCATTTCAAATTCCTTCTCTTTTCTGTTGTATGAGTTTTGTGTGATGGGGCTGACATGTCTGATAGCTGATAGTGAAAAGCCTGTTAGTTGTAAGGACTGTCTGATGTGAAGCACGCACTTAATATTAAAACTGCTAGGGATAAGTGTTTCACTTTCTCCAGAGGAATTATGAAAGCTTCTGATATCATTCCCAATAACAGAGGAAAATCTGTTAGCATCTGGATTAGTGACTGAAACCAAGGTCCTAAAGGCCACCAAGGGAGTAGTAGAGTTTTAGCTATTACAGTTTGAATTATTGTAAAAGGAAAGAACATATAATAGGTTTTTTGAAATTCCATACTTTAATTTGTATATTTCATTTGATTTTTTTAAAACTAAAAGAAACCTTTTAAAAAAAAACCCACAAAATTCCTATCTATATAAAATCAAAGATATTAGGCAGTATAAATGCACACAATTATTTTATGAAGTTCTTTTCCAACACAAGTGATCCTTAAACAGGACATGCTATCACATCCCATCTATTGCATATGTATACAGAAAAAACAAAAGTTACCTGTGAGATCTTTCCCCAACACTTTTGAGTTTGGTTTCACTCTATAATTATCCATCTTTTAAACAGTTTTTTAACGTCTTTTTGTCTTTTAGTAACATTAGAATATTCTAGTTGAGATTGAGGCTTCACGATACTCCCCATCCAGTTAATACTGTCATCTTCTTTACTTTTAGGGCTAAAATTTCAAAGGACCTTCAACCTGGCCCTTAATTTTGTGAATGCTCTGATCTGGATGCACATGAATAACTCTTATATGCACTGAGAGAGAATCTGATCATTAAAATTGCATTAGTGGTCACAAATGCTGCCTGTTTGAAAATGATTTCATGTGAATGCAGAGCTTGTAGTATTTGCAGAATTGCATGGTCAAAAGAGTTTATACTTTGAAAACGTGGCCCTTAATTTGATGATTTCTAAATCCAAGATTCCACGTAGATTGGCCACTTAGCAATTCTCAGAGCTATCATTTTAGTATGCTCAGTTGTTCATAGACTTTGTAAGGCCCAAAAAACTATTAGATCATCTAGTCTGACCTGCTGTGTAACATGGGCCAAAGAATTTCACTTGGTCACTGTTGGATTGAACCCCGTATCTTGTATTTGGCCAAAAGTGTATCATCCAGAAACACATCCAGTTTTGATGTGAAGACTTCAACAGATTGAGAATTCATCATTTCCCACGGTAGTTTGTTCCAATGGCTAACCACCCTCACTATTTTATTTTTAAAAATGCATTATTTCATATTTGAATTTGTCTGGCTTTAACTTCCAGCATTGGATCTTGTTAAAATATTCCCATCTCAACCGGTATTTGACAACCAGGATTTTTTATTATTTTAAAACACTCCTATTTGATAATGGTAAGATCATGTTGCCCAGCTCTTAAGAAATTCTGATCAGCTGGCAAGAAATCAGTTTTCT
Organism: Chelydra serpentina; assembly: GCA_037349315.1. NCBI lineage: Eukaryota > Metazoa > Chordata > Testudines > Chelydridae > Chelydra > Chelydra serpentina. The sequence goes on from JBAIAC010000048.1 coordinate 30,131,610, forward strand.
TCCTGCTGTAACCTCCTACTCCTAGCACAGTGCTTTCTCTTATAAAAGTTAGATGGGAATAAAAAATGCAGAGGTTACTAATTAGTCAAAAAGCAAAGGGATTTGCATAGAATAGTGTAGTATGTGCGGTTGGATGTACATTTTATTGTTCCACACAGCTGGGTTTTTTTCTTTTGGCAGTGTCATTGATGTGACAGTGGATATTTTTGGCCCCCACTACTATAAGAGATTTCTTGTAAGTAGCTTAAGGAAAGGAAAGAAACAAAGGTGATAATGATTCAGTAGTAATGATTGCTGTAAGCATGACCAATGTGAACCACTGAATATGATTTCATACGTGTGATTTCCTCCTGGTTTTTTTTCAGTTTGGTGCAAATAACTTCCATCCGTCCACATTTTAAGGGGGAGCAAGCACTAACGTCTCCAGATTTATGATAAAATTAAATGATAGAAGTCAAATAATAGGAACCAAAATGTACTTTTGGGTATAAACTTGAAGGATGCATGCATGCCCATCCTAGGGCAAAAGTTGGTCTGAAGTATTGTGCAATTGCAGATGGAAAAAACAGTGTGTCTTGGGCTTTTGCTATTAAATTATAGTCTGAGTAAATATATAATACTTATGTCAAACTCCTCACTGGCTCTAAGGGCACATTGCTTCTGGGAGAGAGCCTCCCAGTCCATGGCTACAGATGTGTGTTGGTGGAGCTTGCGCTAGCGTGCAAAAAATAGCTGTGTGAATAGTGTAGCTCTCAAGCCTGGGGAAGGGTTGCATACAGGTGGGGACCTTGAGTGCCCGAGCTCCAGCCCAAGCCACAATGTCAAAGCAACATCTATAGTTATTTTTAATGTACTAGCACAAGTCTGTGGACCCAAGCCGGGAAGATTGCTCCCAGATGCAGTGAGCACAGTCAATGTCCTTGGTGCCATTGAAAACCCAATAATCCTTACTCTTTCTTTTTACTGCCCATTGATCACAGGGAATATTTTCATGCTGGTGTGTTACAGAAATTATTAGAAATGATTTTTAAGCCTCTCATTTTTTCTCTCTGTCACTAGAGAGTCTCCTTGAAACAAAGTGACCTTTCAGTTTTTCACACTCTTGTTAAATTGAAGGTTTTCAGTATAATTCATGCTGATATGGATCTTTGAATCACCTATTTGGCAAGAAGGGCTGATGTTTCTTTGTCCAGCACTAACCTTGCCTTTCTACTTATTATCAGTGGTGAGGGTTGTTTTAATTGAACTCATCCCTTCTGAAAGATATCTTGTCCCTTCCTGAAAGCCCAATTCACTATTGATTTTGAAGGATCTGACCTCTTACAATTTCCTTGGCAGTGAGTTAACCTTCTTGCCTGAAGGAGAATTGAAACAGAGAATGACATTTCTAATATCTTAAATGATGTAGCCAAAGAAGCTGCCTCAGAAGAACTACAATGCAAGCTTTTTTTTTTATTTAAAAAAAGATAACCTTTCCTATTTAGTCTGGTGAGAACAAAAATCCTCCTTTTTACCCAATAACATGAATCAAGAAGTGAAGGCTTTTCACTCATTTACAGGAGGCTTTCTGAGTTCTTTTCTTAATGAATGTTGTAAGACCACCAAGGTGATACTGTCAAATGTATCTCCCTTTGTTTAAATTCCTCTTCAAATTTAGATTCTAGTAATTCAGATCCAGTCAAATCAGGGGAATTGATGGACATGAAACATTTGCTTTATTGTACATGACTTCATGAGACACTCATTTAGTCTGCTAGACTGACATCACAACTGACATTTCAGCAGTTTTCACCAATTGTTGCTAATTGCTCTCTAGACAATTTTTCAAATAAATTGTTTCCTTTCTAACTCCAGCCACTGAAGCATCTTTGTATGTGTTCACAGTGTCCTCAGCTTACTGCTGTGTCAGTGCTAATAAATGACCAGTTCCCATACTCAGATGTGCATATCTCTTTCCATAGACATTCCTCTCATTGAAATTAAAATATTGTAGAAAAGATGTGTCCTTTCTGGGTGTGGAAAAGTAGTCCATGGTTTAACTGGTAATGTGCATCTCAAAGGAGAAGAAATAGTAAGCATTAAGCACTGTATGTATTGATTTATGAAAATAAAGTTTAAAGAGGGAGAACAAAGTTTGGTGGGAATTTAATTATCAATCTCAATTAGCAACACAAGTCATTTCCTATAATTTCTAGACTCTTTAAAAAAATGTGTGATCCTGCAGTTAATTTTGCTTTATGAATCCATTGATTTAAATGATGGTCTTTACAATATTGGTGCAAAATATGTGTGTTAGACTTGTGGGCACATTCTAGTAGATAAGTTAGTAAATCCCATCAATCACTTCCACAAGTAATTGTTTCCTGTTAATAGCAGTGCAGAATTTCAGGCATGAAATTAAAAGGTGTCTTTAAAAATGTGTTCCCTATTGTTTCCTTATTTCTTATGTATTGATTATCCTGAAAAGGTATGGACATAGTGTTGAATGGCATACTTCATTAATCTAAATCCTTAACAAACAAACAAACAACTCTTGCTGTCGTCTGCCAAAGATTCCACCAACTTGTAAGCTCATATATAAAATCTTTCAGTCCTTGTGTGATTAATGTTTAGATAATAATGCAGTTAGAGTGCTTTGTGTAGTTGGGGGAGTTAATTTTGGAAAACCAGCTGAGAACCTGGAAAATGTGTAATAAACCCCTCATATCTTAGCCCAGCCCCAAGTAGGATTTGTTATATTTAAATTTTCTTTCCGGTTGCAACTAGATAGGATATTCTTCACAGCTGTTCTGTACTATTTCTTGTTGGTGTACCATGGTAAAATGCTGTACTATTCAGTACAAGAGAAGGCTATGTTTCATGATGTTCCTAAGTGGCTGACATCAATGAGAATTTGTTCTCACAAAGACTATAGGGTTAGCTAATAGTTTGTAAAGGGCTCTGGGACCAGTGAGATGAAAGCCCCTACACTAATGCAGATGTTTTACTATCTAATTGTGGTTTTGTAGTTATGTTAACTACCATATATTATAATTAAGGCTACGATTTTTTCACGGAGGTCGCGGAAGTCATGGAATCCGTGACTTCCCCAGCAACCTCCGTGAATTCAGCCCTGTTGCCAGAAGCTGTAGGGTCCCGGTGGCCGCAGGTGCCAGGGGCCCCCCAGAGTTCCCAGCCACCACGGGCAGTGGGGCTGCAGTTCCTGGCCGCAGCGGGTGGTGGTGGGACCTTGCAGCTCCCCGTGGCCACAGGTGCCAGTGGCCCCCCAGAGTTCCCGGGCAGCGGGGCCGCAGTTCCTGGCCACAGCAGCTGTTCCTGGCCTACCGCTCCCGGGCAGTGGGGGCCTCCCGGAGCTCCTAGCTGCCGTGGGGGGCGGTGGATGTACCCCGGAACTCTGAGTCGCTGAGGGCGGCGGGACCTTCAAAGCTCCCGGCCACTGCAGGTTACGGGGGTATCCCAGAGCTCTACGCCAGGGAACCCTGGAGCTCCAAGTCCCCACAAGTGGTGGGGACCCCCAGAGCTGCAGCTGCCCCCACAGCTACCCAACCTCTGCAGGCAGTGTGGGACCCCGCAGCTGGGCTCCCCATTTTGTCAGGTATATTTTTAGTAAAAGTCAGGGACAGGTCACGGGCTTCCTGAATTTCTCTTTATTCCCCGTGACCTGTCCGTGACTTTTTTACTAAAAATATCCATTACAAAATCTTAGCCTTAATTATAACAAAGATCCTCTGTCCTTAAACAGTCCCCTTCCACACACATTTTCTAATGGGCAACCTACTCTCCCCTCTGGTGTCTTTAAGGGGTTAGCAGGTAGAGCCTTAACTATCCTCAAATCCTGGATGGTTTTCTGGAGGGTGAAGGGGCCAACAAGTGGCTAGCTTCTTCCCTGCTTATGCCTACTGTACCAAAGAGCACCACAGAGGCACTCCTTGCTGCTTGTTGCCATATTTTAGTTTCTTCTTCATGCTAAGATTCACAGGCCTGTTGCAAATACTTCAACCTGCTTGCAGTTTGGAGGCAGAACTAGACATGTCAGTCACTGGCAGTAGGGGAATGCCCACTTCTTGAAGTTCCCTCCAGTTTTTCTGCCTCCACAGCAGCCAGCAGCTCAGTCAGACCTCCGTGCTGCAGCTCTTTTCTGCGAATTCTAAACTTTATTTTTTTTTAAATAAACGATGAATTTGGTTAATAGTATGTCCCCTGTTTAATTCTCAGCCATATCCCAGAGCTGTGTTTGATTTTGGGGGGAGATTGTCCCCTCAGTTCTGCTTGTTCTGAGATGTTTGCAGCAGCTGGTATGCTGGCAGGCTTCAGGAATGAGCTAGGCCAGGAAAAGCCAGAGGCAAAAGGAAAATCTGTCTCCTGTTCTCCCTTTATTTAATGTCTTGTTGGGGGGTTCAGCAGAATCTGCGGGCAGGATGTTCTGTACAGAGCAAAAATTGAAGCAAACACCAAGAGATACGGTTCCGTAAGCATCTTGGATTTAGGACAAGTACAGACACATGGGTCTGGGGAAACCTCAGCACAGGCATATCATTTGTTTAATCTCAGGTATAAAGTCTCATTTTAGAAGAATGTTAACAGAAAATGAACATAATGGAAAACAAGTGTTGTATCAGAAACAAAAATCCAGTTCTTATTGAAGCCTATTGGGAATTATGATTTTACACAGGCATCCAGAGTTCATAAGATACCCATCCCCCTCAGCATCTCACCATATCTCATATGTTGACAGAGATCAGGTCCAATTGTAAATTTTCAACTCCCACAACTGAAAAATGCAGAGAATCCGATTTTTTTATTAAGGGATCTTCCGGACTCAGTTCAGGGATACCAGAAAGAGAGAGAGAGAGCAGAGCATCCACCAGCTGAAGCACAATGATTAAATTGAGGACTTGGAGCACTGCTTCTTCCATGAATAACAGACCTGTTCTGGTCATGACAGTCAACATCTCTGCTATTGTCTTCAGAATAACTGGGGAGAACATGATCAGCCCTACAACATTAGAATGGCCATATTGGGTCAGACCAATCGTCCATTTAGCCCAGAATCCTCTTTCTGACAGTGGCCAATGCCAGATGCTTCAGAGGGAATGAACAGAACAGGACAATGATTGAGTGATCCATCCCTTGGCATACACTTACAGTTTCTGGCAGTTAGAAGGTTAGGACACCCTGATCATGTGGTTGCATCCCTGACCATCTTGGCTAATAGCTATTGATGGACCTATCCTGCATAAACTTATCTAATTCCTTTTTGAACCCAGTTATAATTTTGGCCTTTACAACATCCCCTGGCAATGAGTTCCACAGGTTGACTGTGCTTTGTGTGAAGTAGTACTTCCTTTTGTTTGTTTTAAACTTGCTGTCTGTTAATTTCATTGCATGACCGCTGGTTCTTGTGTTATGTGAAGGGATAAATAATACTTCCTTATTCACTTTCTCAATACCATTCATGATTTTATAGACCTCTATCATATCCCCCCTTAGTAGTCTCTTTTCCAAGCTGAATAGTTCCGATATTTTAATCTTTCCTCATATGGATGTTGTTCCATACCCATAATCACTTTTGTTGCCCTTCTCTGTATTTTTTTTTCCAATTCTAATGTATCTTTTTTGAGATGGGGTGACCAGAACCACACACATTATTCAAGATGAGGGCATATCGACCTGGATTAGATTTACCGCTTACCAACATAACTATGTTAACAAAGGCCCCAGAGATGATAGTTATAATGTAAGTTAAAGTATAGCTTATTTTTTTCTGAGAACTGCTGTAAACTATACACTATATGATTCTTTTGCCAGTATAAACTTGTCTCCACTAGGAGGGTTTGCTAGTATAGCTGTACTGTCAGAAGTATCCCAACAAACTCTTTCTAGTGTACACAAGGCCTAAGACCTTTACAATTATCTTTGGTTATCTCTTAAGGATATGTCTGTCAAATTAGGAGGTGCCAGTTCCCATTTGGTCCCTCTGAAAGGCTCTGATCCTGCAACCTATTCTGTCTGGGAGGAACCCTGTGGAGTAATTTCCAAAATTGGGGCCAAAGTTAGTACTAACAATGAAACATACACTTTCCTTAGGCTAATAGGAAAGAGTAAATCAGAAGCAGATTGCTGTGATCCACTTTTTAAGAAATTACAAGTTACCTCCAAGAGGTTTCTCAGATCTAAGTATTCCTGTAATGATGCACATTGAACTGTTTTGTATTTGTAGTTTTGGTGTTAATGACCTAGTAGTCTCCTTTTAATGAGTCCTCCTGACTCCTGTAATAAAACCAAGATTGAAAATGAAGGACCAGATGACACCATCCATTTTTAAGCAGAACGACAGTAGAGGCTAATAGGCAGTTCTGTTTAAAAACTGATATGAAGATATGAGCTAAGATGTCAAGACAGCTGGCTGCATTAATATTTTTATGACTTTTTTATAAAACAAAATAAGCTCTTATGCAAAGAAAGGTGAAATAAACAGGTCTATTTTTATGCATGCCATCAAAAATTAGACAAAAGAATACTTATACTCTCATGTTAATATCATTATTATATGTTCATCAGATGGAAAAGAGCAATGTAATTGAATTTATTGAGCCAATTCCTTATCTCAATTATGCCTGCAATTAAAATGTGTGTTTATGCTGTACTCATATGAAATTATTACATACGATACAATGAATGGCTTTATACTGTTGTCCTGATGAGACCTCAAAATGAATGTAAATCTATCCTAGTCTGAACCACTGTGATGCCTCTCTCTCTCTCTCTCTCTCTCTCTCTCTCTCTCTCTCTCTCTCTCTCTCTCTCTCTCTCTCTCTCTCTCTCTCTCTCTCTCTCTATATATATATATATATATATATATATATATATATATATTAGCATGGATTAGAGGCCTTTCCTTTCCATCTCTTTAATTTGAGTACTATATCTATATGATGAAAACAGCATGATTTTAGGGGGAAAGTTGTCATCGAAAAACTGAAAATGGGTTTCACAGGAATTCGGCAAAACTGGAGATGCTCATGAATAAGAAATGAATGGAGGATGTGCTTGGGAGAATGTTTCTCAGCAAGATATAAAGTCTTAGTGCTCTTCAAAAGATTTATGACTGGAATGTTAGTTCAGTGTAACACTTAGACAATTTCAGCAATGAAATATTTAGCAGTAAATGATAAAAAAATAAAAATTTCAGCTTTAGTTAATGTTCTATAATCAGAATAAGCAATTTTACAAAACTGGCAAGTAACGTAGAGAGCACTCTCTCTGTTCAGATAAACTACTAGAAAGGACAAGGGCAGTGCCAGATTTTTATCAAAGCTTTATTCATTAGGTCCCAGCCTTTCTTTGAAGATTTTTATGCCGGAGGCCTCAGAGAACCAACCACAAAGCATTTATTCCTTTCTGCCTCTAACTGCTGCTGATTCTTGAAGGTCTGTCTTAGCTCCTCAGGAAAACAGATGGGGAGCTGGGAGGAGGCTTTAGGCATCGCTGAGTTATAAAGGTGCAATGCTTTACCAATGTTGACAGTTAGGGACAGTTATTGTCTGGGTCTCCTGCTCCCTTGTTCCAATGTGCATATTGGCATATTTGGGAGTTGGGGTGAATATCTGGTCCCCTGCAGAAAATACAAAGGAAAAGACCATGTGAGGAAAATATGTGTTGGCAGGGGAAATGAAACAGGACACTGAGTACTACTGCTAGTAACAGTAAATCTGACCCTTAATCAGAGGTGAAAGTAAGCCGGTACGTCCCGGTACGGCGTACCGGCAAGAGCCGGTGCGCCATACTGGGGTGGCTGGCTTCCCCAGGGCTTCAGCATGAACAAGAGATCTTGTTTATAACTGGGAAAAACCTAAATTTACCCAACGGTGACCAGAACAAGAGATCTTGATCTCAGAGACTGCTGGGAGCCCCAGGCCCTTTAAATTGCCGCCAAAGCCTGGCTGCTGAAGCCCTGGGGTAGCAGGGGCAGGGCTCCGGGGGCTCCCGCTACCTCTATCACCCCTGTCCTTTAAATAGCTACCGCAGCCCTGGGGTAGCGGCGTCAGGGCTCTGGCAGGGATTAAAGGGCCGGGGCGATAGAGGCAGCGGGAGCCCCCAGCCCTTTAAATAATCCCCAGAGCCCCGCTACCCCAGCAGGGGTCACTTAACGGTAGAGGGCAAGCTGGGGCTGGCTCTGACCCCCATCCCCACCCCTTCCACTTGAGGCCCCGCCCCTTCCGGGGGCCAGAGTCAGCCCCAGCCCAGCCCCCATACCGGTAAGTCACCAAATCTACTTTCACCCCTGCCCTTAATTCTAGTGCACAAAGATACTGCTCATGAATTGAATATCTGGCATTACCAGGCTATTATTTAGTAATGTATTTCTTGATATCTCAGCTGAGACTGTTTTTGACTTGTTTGATCTTGGGTTTATGTAAATACAGAGACTGGGATTATAAACCATTAGGCTGGCATGGGCATGATGGAAGAGTTGTTTGTGTTGACTGATGTACCCTGTGGTAGTGTCACTCTCAAAACAGCTAGCAGTAATTGCTATCAGCATGCCGACAAAGAATTGGGTGGACAGGAAGGAAAGAAATGCAAGCACAGAAAACTGGACAGAGGCATGAAAATAAAAACCACTCATTTCAAGAGTTTGTTTCTAATTGAGACAAGTAATTTAGCTTCTTTAGTCAAGATATTTGGCTGTTTTTTACTTTTTAAAGAAAATCGTGGTTAGCATAACATAAAGTCACAAAATATTATTCAACAGGAGTAGTAGCTAGAAAAATGCAACATTTTAACAATGAAACATAAAACCAGGGAAATTCATGTGGGTTTAGGTTTCATTACAAGATGAACAACAAGGCTGAGTACATTGAGTACCTATTAGCCCCAATTCAGGAAACAGTGGCCAGCAATTAGTGTAGCTGCACAAGTTCTGATTGCTAAGTGCAGAAAAGGGCAAACCAGGGCTATACCAATTGAGCTAATTGGCATTTACCCCAATTACAAGTTAGCTCAATTAGTGCAAACATTTGCATGTTCTTTTATACTCATAAAGATAAGCACTAGTGCAGCTTCCATGATGTCTGGTCACCGTTGGGTAAATTTAGGTTTTTCCCAGTTGTAAACAAGATCTATTGTTCATGAATAGGGTTGCCAACTTTCTAATCGCACAAAACTGAATACCCCTACCCCACCCCTTTCCTGAGGCCCCACCTCCCGATCGCTCCATTCGCCCTACCACCATCGCTTGCTCTCCCCCACTCACTTTCACTGGGCTAGGACGGGGGGTTGTGGTGTGGGAGGGAGGTGAGGGCTCCAGCTGGGGGTGTGGGCTCTGGGGTGGGGACAGGGAAGAAGGGTTTGGGTTGCAGGACAGGGCTCCAGGTAGGGGCAAGGGGTTGGGGAGGCAGGAGGCAGCTACCCGCTTCCTCTCAGAGCCCTGCTGTGGCGAGGGCTGTTGCCCTGCCGCTGGGGCTCAGCAGGGCTTCGCGGGCGGCTCGCTGCAGCTGCCTCCTGCCTTCCGGCTCCGTGCTCGGCTCAGTGGTGTGAAACTAGGGCGCTAAACTTCCTTGCACCAGCCCTGCCCCTGCCCCTTCCTGGAGCCCCTTCTGCACCAACCTCCCTTCCAGACCCCGCACTCCCTCCATTAATATAGTAGAAATGTGCGGACTGTGACAACTTACCAAAATTCGTGGAGTGGCCCCCTGCAAAAATGATTGCCCACCCCTGGCCTAAAATGTTCAAGGTGCTGTATTACATTAGGAGGAGACAATCCCTGCTTCAGAGTGTTGACAATTAGAAATGATAAAATCAGATGAAGGGTGGGAGAAGGGGATTCAAGCAAAGGAATTGAATAATTATTCGATTGGGGTAATAAATCCCTACAGCCTAGTTACTAAATTCTCAAAGGTGTCTACTGTGCACTGGAAGCAACTTTTTTTTTTTTGAGAAATGTTAGTGTTTTTTTCAGTCAACTTTATTAATTTGTTTTAATACCATCTCTAAGTAAACCAAGAAAGGTTTGTATTTAGCTTTCTGTGAAAACAGACCAAAAGAGAAAAATATATGTTTTCAATATCTCACAAATCAAGAGTATTTATTACAATATAACCAGAAACTCAAAGCCATGTAATTGCTTTGCAAAATTTAGAATGCTTGGTCTCTTTTTAAACTATACACTCAAATTAAGTATTCCTTTCTTGTATGCATTCAATATTCATTTTGGCTGCTACTCCTAGGCTACATTTTATGGTAGGAAATATATATAGTTAGAGGATACAAATTGGTGCTTAAAAAAAGCTTTTGAGGAAGGAATGCTTAAAAAGTTGAATATTATTTTTATTGCGAACCAGCTTATGTTATAGCAAACCAAAAGGAAAGGATTGCATAACAGGTTGTGACAAAAATGCTAAGCCTCATCATTTTTCACAATGAGCTGTCTGTCAGTCTTTCATTTATATATATATATATACACAGTAGCAAATGCACTAAATTATAGCATTGCACCAGCAATTCTGGAGGCTGTCAGTGTTTTCACTATAAATACTTATTGTCATGGTTTTATATCTCTGTAAATTCAAATTGCAGTGGGCAAAAATGTGATATACAAATTGTCAGTTCTGATGTAGTTTGTTTAAAAATTGCAATCAGTTCAACCAAAGCAGCGACATAAAAATTATAAACAACAACAAATATATAAACTTCTAAGGGGTTTAGATGCTCTACCCCCCGCCCCCCTAAGTTCTGACCCAGTTAGTTTTCAGATTGTGCAGGCAGAAGAACAAGGACTTGGCATTAAATTTTTTAAAGAATTATTAAGCATGCAGATTACTTTGTGTACAAATTACTTTTTGTACGTTCTGTACTTTTATACTGTACAAATTGTACACTCCACACTCTGTCAAAACTTGTAATCAATGAGAGAATCATTCAGTGCCCATTGTAAAGCAGTATCAGTGTAAGTTACTATATTATTTAATCAGTGAAAGAAATTAAACATAAGATGTTATAAGATGGGAGTTAAAGCTCTCTTACACTCTGAGACAATAGAGCAGTGTGCGCCCAGGTACTGCAGCAGTGATGATTCTCCACTGGGGTATATTGTAACTATAAGTTATGTATCATGGGACACATTTTTCTTGCCTTATTCACACAAGTGGTCCAATTAAAAACAGGAGAACTACTCATGAGTTAGTGAGCAAACTATGGGCCCATTGCTGCTCCAGTAGTTAGATTCATAGATTCTAGGGCTGGAAGGGACCTCGAGAGGTCATCGAGTCCAGCCCCCTGCCCTCATGGCAGGACCAATTACTGTCTAGACCATCCCTGATAGACATTTATCTAACCTACTCTTAAATATCTCCAGAGATGGAGATTCCACAACCGCCCTGGGCAGTTTATTCCAGTGTTTAACCACCCTGACAGTTAGGAACTTTTTCCTAATGTGCAACCTAAACCTCCCTTGCTGCAGTTTAAGCCCATTGCTTCTTGTCCTATCCTCAGATGCTAAGATGAACAAGTTTTCTCCCTCCTCCTTATGACACCCTTTTAGATACCTGAAGACCACTATCATGTCCCCTCTCAGTCTTCTCTTTTCCAAACTAAACAAACCCAATTCCTTCAGCCTTCCTTCATAGGTCATGTTCTCTAGATCCTTAATCATTCTTGTTGCTCTTCTCTGGACCCTCTCCAATTTCTCCACATCTTTCTTGAAATGTGGTGCCCAGAACTGGACACAATACTCCAGTTGAGGCCTAACCAGCGCAGAGTAGAGCGGAAGAATGACTTCTCATGTCTTGCTCACCACACACCTGTTAATGCAGCCCAGAATCATGTTTGCTTTTTTTGCAACAGCATCACACTGTTGACTCATATTTAGCTTGTGGTCCACTATAACCCCTAGATCCCTTTCTGCCGTACTCCTTCCTAGACAGTCTCCTCCCATTCTGTATGTGTGAAATGGATTGTTCCTACCTAAGTGGAGCACTTTGCATTTGTCCTTATTAAACTTCATCCTGTTTACCTCTGACCATTTCTCCAATTTGTCCAGATCATTTTGAATTACGACCCTATCCTCCAAAGCAGTTGCAATCCCTCCCAGTTTGGTATCATCTGCAAACTTAATAAGCGTACTTTCTATGCCAATATCCAAGTCATTGATGAAGATATTGAACAGAGCCGGTCCCAAAACAGACCCTTGCGGAACCCCACTCGTTATACCTTTCCAGCAGGAAGTTGTATTTCCCTAGTTTATTGATAAGAATATCATGCGAGACCGTATCAAATGCCTTACTAAAGTCTAGGTATACCACATCCGCCGCTTCTCCCTTATCCACAAGACTCCTTATCCTATCAAAGAAAGCTATCAGATAGGTTTGACATGATTTGTTCTTTACAAATCCATGCTGGCTATTCCCTATCACCTTACCACCTTCCAAGTGTTTGCAGATGATTTCCTTAATTACTTGCTTCATTATTTTCCCTGGCACAGAAGTTAAACTAACTGGTCTGTAGTTTCCTGGGTTGTTTTTATTTCCCTTTTTATTGATGGGCACTATATTTGCCCTTTTCCAGTCTTCTGGAATCTCTCCTGTCTCCCATGATTTACCAAAGATAATAGCGAGAGGCTCAGATACCTCCTCTATTAGCTCCTTGAGTATTCTAGGATGCATTTCATCAGGTCCTGGTGACTTGCAGGCATCTAACTTATCTAAGTGATTTTTAACTTGTTCTTTTTTTATTTTATCTTCTAAACCCTCCCTCTTCCCATTTGCATTCACTGTGTTAGGCATTCCCTCAGACTTCTCGGTGAAGACCGAAACAAATAAGTCATTAAGCATCTCTGCCATTTCCAAGTTTCCTGTTACTGTTTCTCCCTCCTCACTGAGTAGTGGGCCTACCCTGTCCTTGGTCTTCCTCTTGCTTCTAATGTATTGATAAAAAGTTTTCTTGTTTCCCTTTATTCCTGCAGCTAGTTTGAACTCATTTTGTGCCTTTGCCTTTCTAATCTTGCCCCTGCATTCCCGTGTTGTTTGCCTATATTCACCCTTTGTAATTTGTCCTAGTTTCCATTTTTTATATGACTCCTTTTTATTTTTTAGATCTTGCAAGATCTCGTGGTTAAGCCAAGGTGGTCTTTTGCCACATTTTCTATCTTTCCTACCCAGCGGAATAGTTTGCTTTTGGGCCCTTAATAGTGTCCCTTTGAAATACTGCCAGCTCTCCTCAGTTGTTTTTCCCCTCAGTCTTGATTCCCATGGGACCTTACCTATCAGCTCTCTGAGCTTACCAAAATCCGCTTTCCTGAAATCCATTGTCTCTATTTTGCTGTACTCCCTTCTACCCTTCCTTAGAATTGTGAACTCTAGGATTTCATGATCACTTTCGCCCAAGCTGCCTTCTACTTTCAAGTTCTCAACGAGTTCCTCCCTATTTGTTAAAATCAAATCTAGAACAGCTCCCCCCCTAGTAGCTTTCTCAACCTTCTGAAATAAAAAGTTGTCTGCAATGCAGTGCAAGAACTTATTGGATAGTCTGTGCCCCGCCGTGTTATTTTCCCAACATATATCTGGATAGTTGAAGTCCCCCATCACCACCAAATCTTGGGCTTTGGATGATTTTGTTAGTTGTTTAAAAAAACCCTCATCCACCTCTTCCACCTGGTTAGGTGGCCTGTAGTAGACTCCTAGCATGACATCACCCTTGTTTTTTACCCCTTTTAGCCTAACCCAGAGACTCTCAACACTTCCATCCCCTATGTCCATCTCCACCTCCGTCCAAGTGTGTACATTTTTAATATATAAGGCAACACCTCCTCCCTTTTTCCCCTGTCTGTCCTTCCTGAGCAAGCTGTACCCATCCATACCAACATTCCAATCGTGTATTATCCCACCAAGTTTTGGTGATGCCAACAATGTCATAGTTGAATTTATTTTTATTAGCACTTCCAGTTCTTCCTGCTTATTACCCATACTTCTCGCATTTGTATACAGGCATCTAAGATACTGATTTGATCTTGCCTCCCAGTTTTGCCCTGACCCTCCTATCTCTTTGTCATTAGAGCCCACGCCCCCTCCTATTTCTGACCCATTTCCCAGGTCCCCATGTTCTCCACTTACCTGTGGGCTTTGCTCACCTGTCCCCGTTGAACCTAGTTTAAAGCCCCCCTCACTAGGTTAGCCAGTCTGTATCCAAATAGGGTCTTTCCCCTCCTCGAAAGGTGAACGCCATCTCTGCCTACCAGTTCTTCCTGGATTAGCAGCCCGTGGTCGAGGAAGCCAAAGCCCTCCTGGTGACACCATCTTTTCAGCCAGGCATTCACCTCCACGATGCACCTGTCTCTGCCCGGGCCCCTACCTTTGACAGGAAGGATGGAAGAGAATACCACCTGTGCTCCAAGCTCCTTCACCTGTACTCCCAGAGCCCTGTAGTCACTCTTGATCTGCTCAGTGTCACACCTCGCAGTATCATTTGTGCCAACATGGATGAGTAGCATGGGGTAGTAGTCAGAGGGCTGGATAATCCTTGACAATGCCTCCGTAACGTCTCGGATATGGGCCCCCGGCAGGCAGCATACCTCCCGAGATGAAATGTCAGGGCGACAGATGGGCGCCTCTGTCCCCCTCAGCAGAGAGTCTCCGACCACACTACCCTACGTTTCCTATTCGCAGTGGTGGCAGCAGACTTCCCAGCTTTAGGGGTATGAGGCTTCTCCTCCTCTGCTGTAGGGGGAGATTCCTTCTCTCCTGTATCAAGAAGAGCATAACAGTTTCCTATTACCACGGCAGCAGGGTTTGCAGCAGGGGTGGAGCACTGCCTGCTGCCAGAAGTAACCAGCTGCCAGTATCCACCCTGAGCCATTTCCTCCTCCACCAGTGGTGTGTCGGCCATCCTGTGTACTGGGACAGCTACCTCAGCTGTCTCCACATGGACACTGTCCAGGAATTGTTCATGGACTTGGATGCTCCTCAATCTAGCCACCTCCTCCTGTAGCTCTCCCACCTGTTGCCTGAGAGATTCCACCAGCAGGCACCTGTCACATTGGATAGTCCCCCCCAGCCTGGATATCTGTAAGTGGAAATTGCAAGTTACAGTCCCTGCAAAACCACACCAGGATCTGGGTAGAAGCATCCATGTTCAGGCGCTCTGTCTGGCTACAGGCGCAGGTGGAGGAGACAGAAGCAGTGTTGGCACAGGTGTTGAGGGCCTTCCTAACCATCGTAGGCTTCCCTCTGTCAAACTCCCTCTCAAACAATCAAGGGAACAGGGTCAGGCACTCAGTCCCAACTGCCACAACAGCTGAAACTGAAATCAGAATCGAAATTTAAATTCGAACAGTCAAACACACACACTCCCACCAACAGCTAGTACTCACTCTCACCTGGTAGACTGTTCAGCCGCAGGATCTCTTGCTCTCCCTCTCAAACTCCCCTGTCTGCAGCCCCCTGTCCGCTCCGCTCCCCTGGTCGCTCTGCGCTCTGGGCTTAGTGGAGTTAGTGGAGGTGCTTAGTAAGGGACACATTATCTGAGAACATCGTTGTTTTTATGTTAAATGTTAATTATTGTTATATATTTTATTTTTATGTAACATTTTTTTTTCTTTAGAAGAGTTCAACAGACAGGCCTGACAATTAATAGGCTCAATAGGATTAGGATTAATAGGAACAATAGGATCAGGAATATATACCTAGAGGACATTAGAAAACTCTTTTGGCCCAGATTTTAAAAGTGAAGGGGTAAGATCCATGTGGAAAAGTGCATGCACATGTGACTAGTAAAAAATCTACATGACCTTTTGCATGTGCATTCTCATTTAGGTGTGCAATTTCACACACATTGTTTTTCATTGACCGTTTGGTCATACTCTCCAAAAAAAATATAGCCCTTAGAGTCCAGGAGGAATGGTCTGTTTGGAGGGCCAGCTAAATCAACAGCTGCAGCATCTTTATCTGAACTAGTTCAATCACATTTTCTTTGTCACCTAAAGAAACAGGATCATCATGTTCTTCAAGTTTGGAATAAACTATAACATTGATTACGTCCTCAACCCCACATCAGGAAATAAGTGTCTGACCCAGAAGGCAAATCATAATTAGTTATATTTAGTTGTGCATTATTCTGCTTTTAGTTACTAATTGCAGACTACCATTTTAATACTCTGGAAATCCCTTTATTTTTGGCCTTTTTTCTGTGCGTGGCATCCATTTTATTTTATGTTGACACTATCTTGTCTGCTATGCTCAGAAAGAGAGATAAGAGAGACAAAAGCGTTACAAAGAAAAGATATTCTCAAGGTGATCCATGGCACTGTTGTAGCGGGATATGTCTGGCCAAGGGAGTGTCAATGTGCAAACACAATACATTCAGCAAATGATGGTGTATCCAAGGAATTCTGAGAAGGATGAGAAAAGTAAACACGTATCTATCAATCAGGCCTTATTGCCTGGACTTCCATTATTGCAGGTTTCTTAGATGCTATGTTAAAAATTTGCTGTAGGACTCTTCAGTGGAATTATACAATACAAATGCTTAAAAAATACACACTTAAATATATATAATGAAAATACATCTAGCACCATAATGGGGCTAGTAATATCTCTGTACCGTTTTTGGTATTTCTGAATGTAGCTCTCTCAGGTGTTAGGACTCTTGCCCTACTTGTATGAGGGTTGATCTATAATTCTCCCTTTCTTAGACCAGAACCTGGCTACACCGTCCCCTGTATACCAATCACCATCACCCTGCACACCTGACTAGGTTTCAGGCACCAGTGTTTCCTCCCTTCAGGAACCTCTGACCAATAAAATTCTTATAATATTTTCATATATCCTTTGGAACAAAGAATTTGTGTAAAAAGAATGTTAAAACAACCTGTACACGTCTATTATTTAACCCAAAGTTCTGCTGTCCCATAATGGTGACCTGGACATACTTGTCTCTTTCCAACACCCCTGGAGGGTCCTGTATCTCTGTCTGGTTCTCTCCCTATACCTTCAAGAAAGTGTCCTTTTAAAGCCTGCATGTGTTCTTTGTTTTCCTGCAGTCTTCTTCAAGTGTTAGTGGCGTTGGCCCCTTCTTTTCAAACCACTGCAGCGGGCTGTCTGGGTGACTGAGCCAGTGTTGTCAGAGCTAATAGTTCTGGCAGTGCCCCTTAACTCCCCTTAAGTGGAAGCTGGTAGGTGACCATAATTAGCCATCTTCATATTCCTGCCTGGACCATTCCAGTCGGCCCCTTATTGGCGAGCACTTAATCAAACATTTTGTACAGAAACATCAGCTAGTGAGAGATCCCCAGACAGCATTAACTTTTATTAAACAGCGCTCTTATATTTGTCACAACGATACTCTGCTGTGCCCATTTTGGCAACATAGCAAATTCTGTGTAAATGAACTAAGAATATATCTAGCATTTAGGCATTATGCTAGCATCCCTCATCGTATTGCAATATACAATGTACATACATTGTTGATACCCAGAAGCTTTCCCTTTTTAATCTTTCACATTATGCTAATGTCACAAAAGTACTTGGCCCCAAATAACATTCATTCTTCATTATCGCCATAAATATTTAAAGTAAATCTGGATAGTATAAATACACTACAGTATACCCATGCTCACTTTACTACAGTTTCACATACAGATCTATACCTGGTTTGGCTGCTGCTCTGATACTAGATATATCATTCTCTGCTGCCTGCCATTTATTCTGCTGTTTGACTGGTTCCGCTATCAGGGGCTGCACTCTATATTCTGAATTGTGTCTCCCGAGTCCTCCAGCGACTCTTTGATCTGTGGCTTTTTGACTCCTCTTGAGATTTGCTGCTTGGCTTAGAATTGTAACCTCTGACTTTTGTCCTGGATCTTTCTGACTTTACCCAGCCCACCCCCGCCTCATCTCAGTCTACCCCATCTCCTTACCCTTCTCTGCAGGCTTCCCATAAAGCTAAGAATAGTCTAAGTCTGCAATATTTTTTTAAGGTTCATAGTCACTTCCCTCTAAACTCAAGGAAAGTAGACTTCTACTAATCGGTCATCAAGAAGGCTCACTAATAACATTCCCCTTTAAATACTAAAAATTCAATAATAACTAGGCTGCTCGCTATCTCGTTCAGTCCAGATCTCAGTTTCTGATGATAAACTGAGATCCCTAATCAAAAACACAGTATGGGTCCAAACCTGTTCCCATTGAAGTCAATGGCAAAATTTTCATTCATCTGAGTGGGAATAAAATTAGGCCCTATACTTTAATTTACAATCTACGAAAAAGATGCAAAAAATTTTTTTTTAAAAGAAAAGCAGCTGAAAGCCTTTTATCCTCCTTCGCTTATTATCCAGGATTTGAGTTTGTGGGTCCGTGTTTCTCCTTTAACTGCTGATCACATTAATGCCTAAAGCAGTGTAAGGAATGTACTAGTTTGCTATATTTTCAGTAGTTGTGAATGCCATTTTCACCCGAATGGTATGACTAGATTGTACACTGGCTGGGAGCATGCGTCTCAGCACAGGTTGACAGACGCACATGAGCTCTGTTCGACTAGCATGCTACAAATTACAGTGCAGCTGCGGGTAGCGTGGATGGTGGCTCAGGCTACCTGCTCGGTACATACCCGGAGGTCTAGGCAGGTTTGTACTCAGGTAGCTCACCCAAGCTGCTGCCCGTGCTTCCCCCAGCTATACTGCTGTTTTAGTGCGATAGCTCACACAGAGGTAGTGCATGTCATAGATGGGGGGAGGGATAGCTCAGTGGTTTGAGCATTGGCCTGGTAAACCCAGAGTTGTGAGTTGAATCTTTGAGGGGGCCATTTAGGGATCTGGGGCAAAAATTGGGGATTGGTCCTGCTTTGAGCAGGGGGTTGGACTAGATGACCTCCTAAAGTTCCTTCCAACCCTGATATTCTATGATTCGTGTCAATCTACTCAAACTGGAAAACACAATCCCAAAGCATTAGGGACATACCCTAACAAATCATTGTATCTACAAATCATTTTTTTGTCAGCTTGAGTTGTCTTTATCTTGGAGCTTTGTCTTCATTGTAAGTTCCCTAAAAGTTCAGAATAAACTTCCATTAATGGTTAATTCACCTAACTCCCTCTTCCCTAACAAAATAAATGTTAATCCTCCTGCAGCTTAGAGAGAATCTTAACTATTGTCTTCTGCAGAGATTACTGTAAAAAAGCAAAGCATCACAAATCACAAATTACATTGTAAAATCACTACAGTTACAATGAAGAGTTTCATGTAAATAAATTCTACCAACCTCCTGTCTGATTCTCGGTTTACAACATGAAATGAACTGATTGCATAATAAATTAGGGCACGTTAATGCTACAAGTACAGCTGTGCTTTTGTGACCTATTCATGACATGCTCATTTCAGTGTGGTAAAACAACTGTGGTTGAAGTGTGTCCAAAAGCAGCAACAGCACATTGCCTCAACCATGATCAGTGCAATCTGGACAGCTACCCCATACTCCTCAGCAGGGCATAGAGTGCCCAAAGAATGTACACAAAGAGCAGTTCCAATAGCATGTAGGACAATGTTCTCTGAAGCTTGGCTATGCTATACATATTTCTTAGAATTCCCCACCACTGTTATTGTTGGTCCAGGTAATAGCAATGATGGCAGCTCTAGGCCAGTCTCCTAACCTTTTAATCACTATAATATCTGAACTTGTTCTGAGCAGGAGTCTGGACTCCCATTTAAATTGTTACTTTGGTTACTTTAATTTCTAGGTTTTGTTTTAAATGATGCCACGTGGTCTAGCTCTTGCTGGATTAATTAGCATAAAGTTGTATTTTACTAAATTCATTTTTCTACAAATGTCTATAATTTATTTTAAAGCTAAATCAGTTTCCTGCAGCTGTCTGTATATCACTTGTTCATTTTATATTGCAGTCCTCCTTAGTCATATGTTTGATCTTGCAACATTAAATCAGTCACATGCAGTATGCAGTATTATTGCCTTTGATTATGATTTCAAAGGCCTCGCATAAGTAATTTTTTTTTTTACTGGAGCTATAGTACTTCTGAGGTTAATTCACAGTCTCTGCCAAATTTTCTTTATCTTCCTCCTCCTCCCATGTAAAAAGTACCTGCGGTGCTGCTTGGCTCATCATGCAAAGAAACACTATAGCATGCACTTTGTGCTATCTCTTCAGTCTCTTTGCCTCAGTGTTAATTCTGGCATTTACTAGCTTGGCTTTACATCCTTAATAAAGTTCTTTGAATGTAGTTATTTTTGTAATCTTGTTCTCGCTCACATATATTATACAATTAGATTAGTAGTTACATAAATAAATATAGATTAGATTTTAACCTGTAATCCTAAAACATACATGCTTTACATCCCGTTACCAGGAGTAGGTTGCCATAGCTAACAAAATTTGAATTAAATGCATGTGGACTTCTAAATAGTCAGATGCCCACTTTATTTTTCCTCTCGCCATCTGTTTGGCTTTTGTCCCTTTACTGTGATGAATATGGTTATAGAGCTGTTCTATCAGGCTTTTTCATATATTAAAGTTTATTCCTACTGCTGTAAATTGACTTTTGGCAATTCAGCTTCAATATGGTCTTCATTCAAGTGACAGGAATATTATCTACTGCTCTGGTTTCCAAGAAGGATGGCAAGATAACCAAGGTTGCCTTAAATATAATGGGATTAATACAGTTATAGCACAACTAGTCATTCAATATGACACTTGCCAGATACAATATGACACATAGTGAATAATGCACATCAGAATGGTTACCAGAGCATATGTGTCATGTTATAAAATTATAACAAAATATGCATATTATCTATTTTTTGTGTGTCTGTGATGTTGGTATTTCCAGTTAATTCATCACTATGATACTCTGACTATGCGATCTTAACTTAGAAGCCCCGTAGATGTGATGAAATAAATTGATTTATTCTCTTTCAACTTATGAGACAATTTTCTAAAAACAAACTCTGTGTTTACATTCCTTCAAACTCACTTTTGCATGCACAAAATGTGGTTTACTTGTTATTTACAGAATTGTACATCTACAAATTCTATTTTCAGGTACTACTATGAGGTTTTAGTCACACAGAATTAAAAGTACACATTTAGAAGCAAGTTTTGAGTTACTGAAGACACTCAAAATAGCATGTAACTGAAAATAGGTCAGTGTGCTGAAGTAAGGGGGGGTACCCAGAAATTACTTCAAAAGAAAAGTACCATTTTACTATTTCTCTCAATTGTTTCTGCCATAGGATTTCTTCTAAGGTTAGAAATATTTTAAATGATTTCTTCCACATTAAGTTTGAGTTTGATGATGATGGTGGGCGATCACTTGTTACCAAGAATGATCATCTTTCATGGGAGTTATGGGTACTCAAGTGGCTAATGAGGCCAATCCTGGAACCACAGGCTCTGTTGCAATGAGGGCAGACAAACAAGTTTGAATTTAAAAATTAACCAAGTAACAAAACTAAAATTACACCCAATGAAATACCAAATTTTCAGGATTAACTGTGGAACTAACCTTATAGTAACTCTCACTGAGGCATGGTCAGTAAATGCTTGTGAGATGAGTAATCTGATTGAAGTTCACCTAGCTCTAAATTAATACAACCTATTAAATTTACTAATGATTAGGAATTTTTCTGTATTTAAAATAGTATGTTCTCTTTTCACAGACCAAAAGAAGAATGTATTGCTATTATGAGCTATCAGGTTTGTATCCTTTAGTTCCAATGGATGTACAACAAAGTGGCAATTTCAGCTGCCAAATGGACACATATTACACACCTCACATTCCAGGCAGATGAATGGTGTACAGGTTTGCTTTCTTTGGCTCTCGTCCTGCAATGAGCTATGCACTGGCAGATCCCCTACACTAGCATAGAGGACCTCTGAAGTCATGCAGGATCAGGACTTCAGTATACATTTGAGGTTATTATTTATTAAAGCGATTCCAAAACTAGCATTTCTAATATAATATATGGTATCCAGTGTGGTCTATCTAATAAATAAAATGATATAATTTGTTTTAAAAAACTAACTACATATTTATGAGCGATTTTAAAGTTGGTAATACTCTCTAAGAAAAATATACATTAGACCATTTCTAAATGCAGGTTTTCAAATATATATATGTAGATAAAAGGCAGTCTGTACATGAATTGTAATAAAGAAATAACTTTCACATACATTCCTCTAGTAACATATCATTAATCCCTTACATTTTCAAATAGGAATGTGTAAATTTTAGACACTGATTTGTGACACACATGCCTTTAGTTTTCTACACATTCCATTGAAAATGAGCATGAAAACTTCAGACGTCACAAAAATTCATACTTTGCCCTTCGATCATTTAAACCCTTGGTTCTTTTACATAACATCCCAAATGCAGTACTTACTCATAAAGATTTCTAGGAATCTTTGGGGTTTGATGGTTTCATTGCTACCAGTGGACATCATGCTGGGAAAGCCTGACTCCCTGTTGCAGATTCTGAATTTTAACAAGAGAGAAGGGGGAGTGCAAAGAAGCCCTTTCCAACCTCCCTCCCCAATCCTGGAGATGGTCCCTCAGATAGATTAAAGCAGCCTTGGAGATGTTCTAAAGTATATCACTAGCTAGTAACCCCAGGGATTATTCCAGCATCTGCAGGCTGCCACAGCATAGAAACACATTTATTCAAGGCCTTTTTCTCCCTAACACTTCCCCTATGCTGGGTGGCAGAATCATAGCGTAAGAACACAGATTTTTGCCAGCAGAGGATTCTCCAACTCAGGGGAACTCCTCATGGGCCAGATCCACTGCACCTAATTGGATGCACCATTCAGGCACCCTGATTTGAAAAGATTAATGACAAAATTTCAAATCACCTCACCTCCCTATCCCAAAGTTTCATCCTCTGTATAGTGGGGATAACGGTACTGCCCCTCCTAAAGTGCTATCAGATGCTATGGGTGAAAAGTGCTGTATTAGTTGAATTGTTATTTATTTGCAATGTAGTAAACGGGGGCGGGTGTGGGGGACACCATACATACATTAAGCACTTACCTGATTCCCTCATGAGTCATTTACATGCTCCAAGAGATTTTCATAGCAGCTGTAACATCACTCTGTGGTATGTGTTGGGGCATAACATTGGAGTGGGAGCCAGCCAGCCAGCCATTGAAGGGATGGAAATTATCAGACCTGTACAAATTATAAATTAGGTGAGCTTTCAGTAGCAATGTGCTGATTGCTTCTCCAAACCTAGCACTGTCCTGTGGGTGCTCCACAAACAAATTTACTATCCACTTAAATGGGATTCCCACACACATAGCGCTTTCTGCCCCATTACCCTATTGACATTTGGTACCTTTGTGCAAAACAGCACTCAAGATCACATTTGTTCAAAACATATTGATATATAAAATGTATATTAATGTAAAAATATATTAAACCAATAATCTGCAATATTAACTTCAGTATTGATCCATTTATTATACAACCATGTTTTAGCAGCACATGTTCTCTACAAGATGTTCCCTAATATGAATCAATATTACCTTGCATTTATTGTTAATCTGTTGTGCCAATATTTTCAGTAGACTTAGTCATAAATGTCTTATGTGTGAACGTTAAGTGAATATAAGTGTAGTTTTTTCAATCAACCTAGTGCTATGTATCTAATCTTTATTTTTCTACACATTACTGCATCCTGGTGCAAAAGAACATTGGTAAAATGACCCAAATTCATCCCTGGAATAATTCCATTAAAGCCAATGGTGTTACACCTGAGATGAAATTAGTCTTACATTTAAATATGGTATTTTCTCACTCTTGGTTGAGACAGTTCTTTGGGATCTATATCATGAAAACTATTTCTGTTTTTTAAATTTCATCTATCTCAAAAGCCACACAAGTTTGTGATTTTTAGAGTGTTTGTTTTTTCTGCTGCAATTTTTTTTTAAATGTATAAAGAATTCCATGAACTTTGACAACAGATGCAAGCAAAACACATAGGTCAAATTTGCCACCATTCTTAAGTGTCCTTTGACTTCATGATCTAAAACACACTCAAAAGCAGTTCTGCTCAGCAGTTCACATAAATATGATTGGTTGGTATTCACCAGCAATCCATTTATAAAATTGTATGTTACTTCAGAGTGAAAGCAGAAAAGTGCAGTTCAGCAAATAGGCTACAGTACATTACTAAGTTATTGGTTTGTGCAGCTCATGGTTTTTTTGCACTGGGGATTTTCAGTTCTATAAACAACCCACTTTTAATCCAGTAGAGGAAAACAAAGGAGCTTATTTAAAGCATGTAGACATATTTTACAGCCAAGCTTATTTTAGGAGGTAGGAATGAATGTCTAGTAGTTATTGTTTGCATAATTTGGTTTTGGAACTATTTTATAGTGTTTCTTTTTTACATGGCTCATTTGTTGGTGCTAAAACCACCCACTGGAACAAGAAATGGACAAGCAGGTTTTTACAAAAAGAAAAGCTCTGTCTTGAAATTATTTTGGAGGTAGGTAGAGTAGAAGGTAGAATTATAAATCAACAGAATAAGGCTTTGGAACCCACAGAAGATCACAGTACTAGTATGGAATGATAATATTTCATCTCTTCTCAGGGAGTTTCCTACCTTGCAGGGTGAATTCTGTGGGGGAAGGGAGAGCTCCTTCATGCAGAAAAAGTGGCAGTGAAGTCCACAGAACTGTATTTAGTGAGCATAAATAATGAGGGGATAGATTTACATTATATATAAGAATAGTATTGTGCTAAAACTCATGCTTCAAGATGTAAGTTGATTACTGGAGGGGTGGGATCTGGAAGAAGCCTTCCTCTTGTAGAGGGTGGCATACTTGAAGCTTGATCCTCAAAGATGATGAGAAACTACCCTCCCTTTTTTGGGTGTCAACATCATACAAACAGAAAATGAATATAAGACAAAGGAATACTTCCCCCACCCCACAATGAAATATAATTGTGACATTGCACTCCATATGTTTTATGGAAATATATTTATAAGTGTGAATATGATATAACTGGATTATGCTTCCCGCAAAAGGTCTCTTGTAAGGTATCATTACAAAGCTTATAATCTATTGAGTGTGTTCATCCTATTTGTATGAATGTATCATTCTTGTATCTAAAACTAGAAATATGAAGTATTACTCTGAGGTCCTATTGTAATTATACAAAGTGTGGGCCATTAATGGTGGCTTAGGATCTTGATGGCTCCCATTAACTGGAACAGTTGGTTGTAAATGGCTCTGTTTACTTATAAGCCTTCCTGTATACTTGGGTGCCAGCCAATAAGTAATGTGAACACATCACATGATACTGAAATCCCTCTTAAACCTGGTGCTTTTCCATTTAGAAGGAAGGGTGGGAACCCAGAAAGAGACAAAGGATTCCCATCTGGTGGCAAAGATATAAGAGAGGGTGGAACAGAACAAAGGGGGTTGCCAGTCCTGAGAAATCCCCTGATTACCATCTGAGCTGGAACTAACAAGGACTGTACCAGGGAAAGGATTGGGTCCAGACTAAGAAAGAGTCTAGTCTGTGAAAGAAGTTTATTGGAACATCTATGAGGGTGAGATTTACCTGTATTCAGTTTCTTAAATGTATTTGGCTTAGACTTGCGTCTTTTGTTTTATTTTGCTTGGTAACTTACTTTGTTCTGTCTGTTATTACTTGAAACCACTTAAATTCTACTTTTTATACTTAATAAAATCACTTTTGTTTATTGATTAATCCAGAGTAAGTGGGGGAACAAACATCTGAGCAGATCTCTCTATCAGTGTTGTAGAGAGCAGACAATTTATGAGTTTACCCTGTATACGCTTTATACAGAGTAAAACTGATTTATTTGGGGTTTGGACCCCATTGGGAACTGGGTGTCTGGTTGCTGGAGATAGGTGACTTGCTGAGCAGTTTTTGGTTAAAGTCTGCAGCTTTGGGGGCATGGACCAGACCTGGGGGTGTGGACCAGACCTGGGTCTGTGTTGCAGCAGACTAGCATGTCTGGCTCAACAAGGCAGGGTTCTGGAGTCCCAAGCTGACAGGGAAAATGGGCTCAGAGGTAGTTTCAGCACATCAGATAACAGTCCAAAGGGGGGTCTCTCTGACCAAACCCATCACAATAATGTTTTCTGGATAAATCTCTGAGAGGCATCATAAATCTAAACTTGAAGAAAATATCAAGGAAAACCTCAGCTCTGGAGTGTTCTATCTTCATGATGGTCTGGAAGCCATCAATTTTCTAGGTGTGCTTTCAGCCAGTAGTCACATTATAATGCAATGAAGCAACAGTCATTTCAGCCTCGTTTAATAATATTTAAACCACTGGACATTTCTTTAGCATAAGAAGGATTCATGAACTTCCAGAATGGCAAGTAGTGTTGCCAGTATAATGATTTTAGCATGTTTTGTGTGATATTTAGTGTTTGTCTTTAAAGCCCTTGTTCCTGGAGAATCTCTCTGGGTGTTTTGGTTGATCACAGGATGCCTATCAGCCGCCAACATGATGTGTCTGTAAGCAAGGCTAACACAGCCCTAGGATGCATCAGGCGAGGTATTTCCAATAGAGACAGGAAAGTATTAGTATAGTTATACAATAGTATTGGTCAGATGTCATCTGGAATACTGTATGCAATTCTGGTCTCCATTGTTTAAGAAAGATGAATTCAAACTGGAACAGGTGTAGAGAAGGGTTACTAGGATGATTTGAGGAATGGAAAACCTACCTTATGGGATGAGACTCAAGGACCTTGGCCTGTTTAGCCTAACCAAAAGAAGGCTGAGGGGATATGATTGCGCTCTATAAATACATCAGAGGGATAAATGCTAGGGCGGGAGAAGAGTTATTTAAGTTAAGCACCAATGTAGACACAAGAACAAATGGCTATAAACTGGCCATCAACAAGTTTATTCTTGAAATTAGATGAAGCTTTCTAACCATCGGAGGAGTGAAGTTCTGGAACAGCCTTCCCAAGGCGAGCAATGGGGGGCAAAGAAACCTAAGTGGCTTCAAGACTGTGCTTGATAAGTTTATGGAGGGGATAATATGATGGGACTGCCTACAATGGCATGTGGCCAGTCTGTGACTGCTAGCAAATATCTCCAATGGCCTGTGATGGTACAATAGGTAAGGAGAGCTCTGAGATACTACAGATAATTCTTTCCCAGCTGTCTGTCCAGAGGATCTTGCCCACATGCTCAGGGTCTAACTGATCGCCATATTTGGGGCTGGCAGGGAATTTTCCCCAGCTCAGATTTGCGGAGACACTGCAGTTTTTTCATCTTCCTCTGCAGCATAGAGCACGAGTCACTTGCAGGTTTAAACTAGTGCAAATGGTAGATTCTCTGTGGGCTTGTCTTCACTACCCGCCGGATCGGCGGGTAGCAATCGATCTATCGGGGATCGATTTATCGCGTCTCGTTTAACGTGCTCCCCGTCGACTCCGGAAATCCACCTTGGTGAAAGGCAGAAGCGGAGTCGACAGGGGAGCGGCAGCTATCGACTTGCCGCCGTCCTCACGGCCAGGTAAGTCGATCTACGATACGCCGACTTCGGCTATGCTATTCACGTAGCTGAAGTTGCGTATCGTAGATCGACCCCCCCCCACACCCCTCTAGTGTAGCCCAGGGCTGTAACTTGCAGTTTTTAAATCATGATTTGAGGACTTCAGTAACTCAGCCAGAGGTTATGGGTCTATTACAAGAGTGGGTGGGCGAGGTCCTGTGGCCTGCAAGGTGCAGGAGGTCAGACTCAATGATCATAATGGTGTATGAGCCAGTAATTTAAAAAAAATTAATAAATATACTATATATCAAGCTCTCATGGCTTATAGACCAGAGACCCAAATTTATTATTTTTAAATCTCATTATTTGGAGGGCCTGATTTATGATCTTTGTTCATATGAGTCTTCTCTCTCCCCTTCCATTGAGATTTTGTATTTTTCTTCCCCTTCAGACATAATTAAGGCCTGAGATTGATAGGTAGATAAACATGAGTGAAAAGTCAGCATTTCACACACAAGAAAATTAGTGAAACTTCTTGTAGGGGATATTTACAGATTTAGGAAGTTTTGAGGGCAGTTGCCCTGAGATGCAATTCATTTGTAACAAATTACATTTTTTCCTTAGCAAATTAATACATTCTCATGAAAGCTTGCGGAAATACGGGCCCATGCAGTTGAATGTTTAGGAGATTACATGTACAAGGGTCCCACTCCTGCAAACATTGTGCAGAGCTTCACTTGAAGTATGTGAGTAGAGCCTTTGGTTCTCACCCACTTGATGAAGTTAAAACTTTCAAATATTCATTTTTAAGAGGAAGCCATTTTCAATTGTATAATGCCCCGCACCCCAAAGCCACACCGAATTAATATATTTTCCATTTGTCTTCTATGCTTAGAACTTTTAAAAATAGACAAGGTATTCTGTGTTGTTTTTGTTTTGTTTTAATATTATTTTATTCTAACTCTTTTTGTGCCATCCTTTATCCGACAGCAGATTTTATGTCTGTGTTAAAACCATTGACAGCATAGCAGAGCTAGAAGGTGCAGTTAAAATTGTGGCGTTAGTTCATACTGTTCCACAGATAAATGCAGAGCCCATTTATCACCTTCTAAGACAGCATTTTTACCATTTTCCACATTTACACTACTGCAGTTTGCATTTAATGTCCTAACTACAATTTTTAGCATTTAGATTAGTATGAACATAAGATTTATTTGGGCCAGCAATGCTCAGCTGTCAAGAACAATTTTTAGATATGGTGCACTCTTTCTTGAATACTTGATTATTTCAAGGCTCAAATGAATGCCAAAATAGTGACCCTTCATCTGGAGTTTAGTGACAAAGATCTGACCTTTAAAAGAGTCTCTCTTAATTGGACACACATGGTATATACAAGGTGCAGTGATGTGATAAGACAGGAGTTTCCAGTCTGTAAGTAAAATCAGTTAGCTTTATGTTCAGTTGTGATTATATTACTATCCTTGCTTTAGTTGGTGATTATATGCAGGTTTTTATTCTTTTCCTTTAGACTTGGTTGGTGTTCTTAAATAGAACTCCATGCAATTTTCTGAGGAAATGCAATCACTTTGTGCTCAATGTAAATATACTTAGAATAAAATGAATACAACGATGATTATGTCATTTGTGGAAGGCTGGTTAGAGATAAACTAGGGTAATCTTACTGAAATGGGAACAGAAATGCATTTGTACTTAAAACATACATTTATTTTTCTGGGTATCTGGCTAAACCTTGGAAACCCTAATTCAAACTTAATCTGCAGAAAACAGTACAGGAGTTTTCATGTGCTGAATCTGTCTGCCAGCTGGCATTGCTATCATATATGTAAGGTTTTAATATCCATAAGCAAACTGTTCAACTACCGTGCATCTTCTGCAGTGCTCTGTAATCAAGAGTCTGTTCAAAAGTACACTAGCAAGGGCTACGGAGACTAAGTGTCATATCTTACTATAAGTTTGCTCCCAAAACTCCCACTGACGTTAATGTTAGAGTCACAGGTGACATTCCCAATGGAAGTTTTTGAAGTCTGTGGCAGTCGGTGATAGGTCTCCAAACTCCTGCCAGTCACTAAATGAAAAAAATGTTTAAAATTCTTTATCACTGTCACAAGGGCTCAACCTTGCAAATCCTACAACTTTACTCATGCAAAGAGTCCCATTATGATCAGTGGGGTCATTCAGATAAATAAGGATTGCATTGTCTGGCCTCCATTGTGTGCATGGACACTGGAACTTCTCTGTCAAAGAATGGACTTTTTAGATAGTCATCTGATTTTATCAGGTTTGTGTTTGGTGGTGGATATTTGTATTATGGAGAAATTGTGATTGTAATTTCGCTACACAGCCCAACTTTCTCCTCTTCCACAGTGGAGTGAAACAAAAATTAAAAACAATGTTTTACTGAGTACATAGGAGAACTTATGAGAACATAAGTAAATGCACTTTAAAGTCAGTATTTTTTCAGCTTTTCAACAGAAATTTAGCTGGATTATATTTTCTTTCTTTGCTCTCCAAAGTAGAGTAACTGGGCATGAATGATTTAATAGAGAACACTAAATTCAGCACCGGTTTATTTTTTAGTTGTAATATAATCTTGTGCATCTTTCATACTTTGTTTTAGAAAGACACCTATGCAAAAAGTCTGACTTTCATTTTGTGACTATAACAATAAAGTCATAGCTGAGATTTTATATACCTGAATATCATAACATTTCAGATTTCAATTTCGGCAAACAGAAATGGCATCTTTTCACTTTTGATCAAGTTGTCAAAACTCAGAAAAATAACACGCAATAGCTTTTATAATAAACACAGTGACAGTCCTCCTCTTATGTAACGTGTGGATTTTTGTGAATTTGCCCTGTTAGTCTGCTTTTTTTATTTTTTAGTAATATGGGGAGGATTTAAAAGTTGGCAAAATAGGTCTCACATCACCTGCAGTGGCCACTGTTTTTCAGATTTTTAAAAATATTATTCTCTTTTTGACACAATTTAGAAAAATGAGAACTATGTAGCATGTGACTATGAAGTTGGATTGCATTGGAATAGCTAGAGAGAAAACCAAAATCTGATCTCCAGAAGAGTTTGCCTGTAGGTAGGAGCTGAGATTATTTACACGTACTGTGGAGAAGCTTTTCTCTCATTTTGCTGGCAAAACAAATCTTGATAAATGAATTGTATGTCTTAATTCTGATGTGATCAATCCCTGATGAACTCCAGGATCATAAATATTTTAATTACTCAACATAAAAAGAAAACTATGTAGTAAAATCTTTTTGTAATCACAAAAAAGACCAGAAAGCAGACGGATAGTCCCACACTTGTTCTGTTATGTAGGCTCTCTGAGATTGTACTCTATAATAGGTGAAAATCAATAACTTTCTTTCCCACAGATCAGACGAAGATCCTACTTTGTAGGGCTATTGGGAAAGAATACACTCTTGCTTCTTGTGCTTTCTCGCTGTATCTTGAGTTTAATAATGAAGCAGTAGTTAAATGTAAAATATTACAGTGGCTTTCATCTTGTTTCCTAGGTCCATGGGGAAGATGTATGGGAGATGAATGTGGTCCAGGTGGTATCCAAACACGGGCAGTATGGTGTGCTCACGTGGAAGGATGGACAACGTTGCCCACAAATTGTAAACAGTCAGAGAGGCCTGAGAACCAACAGAACTGTTTCAGAGTTTGTGACTGGCACAAAGAACTGTATGATTGGCAGTTGGGCAACTGGAATCAGTGCCAGCCAGTTATTTCAAGGAATCTTGAAAAACCAGTGGAATGCATCAAAGGAGAAGAAGGAATCCAGATGAGAGATGTAACTTGTGTCCAAAAATCAAATGGGGTTTCTGCTGAGGATGTCATATGTGAGTACTTTGAGCCAAAGCCACGCCTGGAACAGGCATGCCTCATCCCTTGCCGCCAGGACTGTATTGTGGCAGAGTTCTCCCCCTGGTCAGAGTGTTCCAAGACTTGTGGCAATGGGCTTCAGCATCGAACTCGTCACATTGTTGCTCCACCTCAATTTGGTGGCTCTGCCTGCCCTAACCTGACTGAATTTCAGATCTGTCACTCTACCCCATGTACTACTGAAGAAAGCATGCATAGCTTGAATGTGGGACCCTGGAGTACATGCTCAATGCCCCACTCAAGACATATAAGGCAAGCAAGGAAACGAGGGAAGAACAAAGAAAAGGAGAAGGACAGAGAAAAAGGAGTACGGGATCCTGAAGCTCGGGAGCTTATTAAGAAAAAGAGGAATCGAAATAGACAGAACAGACAAGAGAACAAATATTGGGACATACAGATTGGATATCAGACCCGGCAGGTTACATGTACTCACAAAAATGGAAAAACTGCTGCCTTGAGGTAATCACTGTTTATTAACTTGAAGATCTGTGTGTCTGTCTGTGTAGTTGGAACTTTAAGAAAAGAATGAAGAATCTCCTAATAATTGTACTGTTGTATGCACTTTTATATCCGCATAACATGATCTATTTCTAACTCTACCTTACCCTGTCAAGTTTAAGATTTTTCCATAATACATTTGAAAAAACATAGCACAAGTGGTGTTGATCATACTAAATATCACTTAAACATGCCCTATTAAGCATTATACACCATCTAGCCTTTATTTGTCTAAATGTGTATCCCAGAAGACGCACTGAAAGCCTGAGGTTATTCATCAAATGTGTGTTCTGTTTCTCTGGCATTTTGGCACATTTTTCCTCCATAACAAGTGAAGCATGCTTGAGAACAGGTGATGTCTGCATTATTGTATTTAAAGCTTTGGGCGCACACAGTAATAGGGCTGGGGTGTGTGTGTCTGATAGATGCTAGAAAAAGAATCTGAAAAATGTCAACATATATCTATTTCAGAATTTTTTTTTTTAAATGCAAATTTGTGAAGTACTGTTTAGCCTTTACACAATTGGTTTCTGTTACTGATTTTGTTTCCTAAGGCTAAGCGCCTGGAAAAGATACTTCTATCAAAAATGTGTATTTTACGTCCAAATATTTTTATTCTCTCTTTCCTCCTTTTACACTTTTCTTCTATATTTCTGGGCACAGAAACTATGCATTTTAGTATAGTCAAATATAAAGATATGTATCTAGGAGCAAACAATACGGGCCACACTTACAGGATGGGAGTGGAAGCAGTGACCCTGAAAAAGATATTCAGGTTTTGCTGACTAATCAGCTAAACGTGTTCTGGTTCAATGGTGTGGCCAACAGGACCAATGAAATCTTTGGATGTATAAACAGGGGAACATCAACTAGGAGTTGGGAGGCTCTATTATCATCTCTGCATTTGACTCTGGTGCAACTGCTGTTGGATACTGTTTTTGTTCTGGTTTCCACAATTCAAGAAGGATATTGATAAATTGGAGAAGAGTCATGAGAACGACTAAAGGATTAGAAAACATGCCTTATAGTGATAGATTCCAGGAGTTCAATCTATTTAGCTTAACAGAGAAGAAGGTTAAGGGTTGCTTCATCACAGTTTGTAAGCACTTACATGGGGAACAAACATTCTACAATAGCCTCTTCAATCTAGCAGACAAAGGTTTAATGAAATCCAATGGCTGGAATTTGAAGCTAGACAAATTCAGATTTGAAAAAAGGTACATATTTTTAACAGTGAGGGTAATTAACCACTGGAACAATTTATCAAAAGATGTGGTGGATTCTCCACCACTGTCAATTCTTAAATCAAGATTGGATGTTTTTCTAAAAGATATGCTCTAGTGCAAAGAGGAATTAATTCAGGGAAGTCCTATACCTGTGTTATACAGGAAGTCAGACTAGATTATCACAATTGTCCCTTCTGGCCTCATAATCTATGAATCTATCCTCTTTGTTTTTTCTGTGACTTTCTCTCCTCCAAGGTTACATTCCTTTCTCTCTTAGGCCTGGTCTACACTAGGGGCGGGGGGTCGATGTAAGGTATGCAACTTCAGCTACGTGAGTAATGTAGCTGAAGTCGATGTACCTTGATCGACTTACTGCGCCGTGAGGTCGCTGCAGAGTCGACTGCCGCCGCTCCCGCATCTACTCCGCTTCTGCCTTTCACCGCGGTGGATTGCCGAAGTCGACGGCAGAGCGATCGGGGATCAATTTATTCGCATCTACACTAGAAGTGAAAAATCGATCTCCGAAAGATCGATCACTACCCACCGATTCGGCGGGTAGTATAGACAAGCCCTTAGAGATCTTCATTCGGATTCTTTCCCCCCCTAGATTTTGACCATTCCTTCATCTCACCGTATTCCCTTCCATTCTCTTCTACCTCCTGGGCCTCCCTCTCCAATTGGTACTTTCCCTTCCCAAGTCCCCCAGCATGTTTTACTTCATTTTAATTCTTCTCCCTTCCCTCCATGATCTCTTCTATTCTTTGCCTTCTGTCATCTGATCCTCCCCACTTTCTTCCCTCAAGTATAGCAGGTGATTAACTAATATGACTCCCACTGTTATATGAATGACCCTGCTATCTGAATTAACTTGTCACCCACTGCCATTAGATTAACTTGTACTGTGGATATTTCATTTGAATTTTCACTTTGTCATTTACCTCTTCATTCAGTTTTTTAAAAGTGTAATTAGTTCAACCATTCCCTCAGGGCAGCATTTAATACCATGTAACACAAAATGTAACACAGACATGTAACAGAAAAGTTCAAAAAATATTTTAAATCAATGCTCTGTTACCTTTGAATAATTCGTAACACCTTATATCCATGTCTAGTTACAAGAACATTCCCAAATATCAGTTACAATAATATGATCATCATTCCTATTACTACTACTTAGCATTACAGAACAGTTTTCATTTGTGGATCACAGCGCTACCCAAAAGTGGTTAAGTTTCATTATCCCTAATTTACAGAAGAGGGGAAAAAACAAAACCCTTAGGGTGTTCTGCTTGAGAAGACACCTAAGGCCTGATTTTCAGGTATACTTATCAGCTGCAGTTCCCCACCTGTTTTGAACTAGGCATCCAAAAGGGATATAACGAAGTTTGGTGGACACTTAGAAATTTTATCCCAAGTGACTTACTGAAAGTGAGTCAAGAGTAGAGTTGACAATGTAATTCAGGTCTCTGGATTCCCAGACTAGTGGCCTGTCCACCAGACTATGATGTCTCCCTTGTAAATTATCTAAAGACTTGAAAAACTATCATACGACAAGGAAGAGCAAGTGTTTATATTGATAGTCCTCAGTGGCATCTTTTAGAAGCAGTACTACAGTAAAAGCTGGAACCATGGCATTATCCTTCAAAGAGTACACATACCTGTACTGAAAGATCACTTACTTCTGGATTTTAACACTATGCAAATCTTTGCAGGAGTAACCCAAAACATCTAAATTAGCATATATTATAAATAATTTTAAAATAAAAAAGGAGGTAGAAACTCACAGAGAAACAGTTAGTTAATCAAACAAGGATCTGACATAGATAGCAAAGGAAAGAAAATGTGCAATTAGCAGTCAATAGCATACCTTACCTCGACCTCTCCAAAGATACTGTATACATCAGGCAAGTGGAAACACTTGCACTTGAGTATACCCAAATCTCAGGCACATCAGCATTGTACACATGCATGTACATCAGGCTACAGAATATCGGTACCAAAGGGAAGGGGGATTGCGATTTTATGTAGGAAATACTGGCACTTGAACTTCAGCTTTTGATAGGGTGACCAGACAGCAAGAAAAATCGGGAAGGGAATGGGGGGTAATAGGAGCCTATATAAGAAAAAGACCCCAAAATCGGGACTGTCCCTATAAAATCAGGACATCTGGTCCCCCTACCTTTTGAAGCTGTCTTTCTGCCTGTCTATGCATACATACTGCCCCGGTGCTGTCTGATTTTATCCCATGATTTCCATTCCAGCATAGAGTGATAGCTTCCCGTGCCAGAAGGGACCATTATGACCATCTATTCTGACCTTCTGTATAACACAGGCCATAGAAGGTCCCCCAAAATAAACACTCAGGTTGTATCTTTTAAAAAAAAAATCCAATCTTGATTTAAAAATTTCCCATGATGGATAATCCACTACGACCCTTGGTAAATTGTTCCAATGGTTGATTACCCTCACTGTTAAATGTGTGCGCCTTATTTCCAGTCTAAATTCATGTTGCTTCAACTTCCATCCATTGAATTGTGTTATACCTTTGTCTGCTAGACTGAAGAGCCCTTTAACCTTCTCTTCTTAAGCTAAATAGATGGAGCTCCTTGAATCAATAACTATAAGACATGTTTTCTAATCGTTTAGTCATTCTTGTGGTTCTTTTCTGAACCATCTTCAATTTGTCAACATCCTTCTTAAATTGTGGGCACCAGAACTGGATACATTAATCCAGCAGCAGTCGCACCTGTGCCAAATATAGAGGTAAAATAACCTCTCTACTTATATTTGATTTCCCCTGTTTATGCATCTCAGCATAACATTAGCTTTTTTGGCCACAGCACCAAACTGGGAGCTCATGTTCAGCTAATTATCCACCATGACCCCAAATCTTTTTCAGAGTTACTGCTTCCAGGACAGAGTTCTTCAGTCTTGTAAGTATGGCCTACATTGTTGTTCCTAGATGTATATCTTTGCATTTTGCCATATTAAAACACACATTATTTGCTTTCACCCAGTTTACCAAGTGATCCAATTTGCTCAGTATCAGTGACCTGTCCTCTTAATTATTTATCACTCCTCCAATTTTTGTGTTTTCTTCTAGGTCATTGATAAAAATGTTAAATAGCATAGGGCCAAGAATCAATCCTTGTGGGATGCCACTGGAAACGCACCCACTTGATGATGATTCCCCGTTTACAGTTACATTTTGAGACTGATCAGGTAGCCAGTTGTTAATCTGTTTAATGTGTACCATGTCAATTTTTATCAATCTGTTTTTTTAATCAAAATCTTGTGCAGTACCAAGTCAAAATCCTTACAGAAGTTTAAGTATATTATAACAAGACTATTATCTTTATCAACCACATTTGTAATCTCATAAAAAAATATCAGGTTAGTTTGACAGGGTCTATTTTTCATAAATCCCATGTTGATTTGCATTAATTACATTACCCTCCTTTAATTCTTTTTTTTAATCAAGTGCCATATCCTCTGCTCCATTATCTTGCCTGGGATCAATATCAGACTGACAGACCTATACTTACTGGGGTCATCCCGTTTACCCATTTTAAAAATTGGCACAATGTTAGTTTTCTTCCAGTCTTCTGGAATTTCCCCAATTCTCCAAGACTTATTGAAAATCAGTATTAAGAGTTCAGCAGGCTCCTCAACCAGGTCTTTTAAAACTCTTGGAGGCAAGTTATCTGACCTGTTGATTTAAAAATGTCTAACTTTGCTTCTGGTTACACAGAGGAGTGGTTCCCTCCCTCTGGGGTTGAGGGTCCCTAAGAGCCTCAGGGTTATCATAGAATCATAGAATCATAGAATCTCAGGGTTGGAAGGGACCTCAGGAGGTCATCTAGTCCAACCCCCTGCTCAAAGCAGGACCAACCCCAACTAGATCATCCCAGCCAGGGCTTTGTCAAGCCTGACCTTAAAAACCTCTAAGGAAGGAGATTCCACCACCTCCCTAGGTAACCCATTCCAGTGCTTCACCACCCTACTAGTGAAAAAGTTTTTCCTAATATCCAACCTAAACCTCCCCCTCTGCAACTTGAGACCATTACTCCTTGTTCTGTCATCTTCTACCACTGAGAACAGTCTAGATCCATCCTCTTTGGAACCCCCTTTTAGGTAGTTGAAAGCAGCTATCAAATCCCCCCTCACTCTTCTCTTCTGCAGGCTAAACAATCTCAGTTCCCTCAGCCTCTCCTCATAAGTCATGTGCTCCAGCCCCCTAATCATTTTTGTTGCCCTCCGTTGGACTCTTTCCAATTTATCCACATCCTTCTTGTAGTGTGGGGCCCAAAACTGGACACAGTACTCCAAATGAGGCCTCACCAGTGCCGAATAGAGGGGAATAATCACATCCCTCGATCTGCTGGAAATGCCCCTACTTATACAGCCCAAAATGCCGTTAGCCTTCTTGGCAACAAGGGCACACTGTTGACTCATATTCAGCTTTTCGTCCACTGTAACCCCTAGGTCCTTTTCTGCAGAACTGCTGCCCAGCCATTCGGTCCCTAGTCTGTAGCAGTGCATGGGATTCTTCCGTCCTAAGTGCAGGACTCTGCACTTGTCCTTGTTGAACCTCATCAGATTTCTTTTGGCCCAATCCTCTAATTTGTCTAGGTCCCTCTGTATCCTATCCCTACCCTCCAGCGTATCAACCACTCCTCCCAGTTTAGTGTCATCTGCAAACTTGCTAAGGGTGCAGTCCACACCATCCTCCAGGTCGTTGATGAAGATATTGAACAAAACCGGCCCCAGCACCGACCCTTGGGGCACTCCACTTGATACCGGCTGCCAACTAGACATGGAGCCATTGATCACTACCCGTTGAGCACGACCATCCAGCCAGTTTTCTATCCACCTTACCGTCCATTCATCCAGCCCATACTTCTTTAACTTGCTGGCAAGAACGCTGTGCGAGACTGTATCAAAAGCTTTGCTAAAGTCAAGAAATAGCACATCCACTGCTTTCCCCTCATCCACAGAGCCAGTTATCTCATCATAGAAGGCAATTAGGTTAGTCAGGCATGACTTGCCCTTGGTGAATCCATGCTGACTGTTCCTGATCACTTTCCCCTCCTTTAAGTGGTTCAAAATTGATTCCTTGAGGACCTGTTCCATGATTTTTCCAGGGATTGAGGTGAGACTGACTGGCCTGTAGTTCCCCGGATCTTCCTTCTTCCCTTTTTTAAAGATGGGCACTACATTAGCTTTTTTCCAGTCATCCGGGACCTCCCCCGATTGCCATGATTTGTCAAAGATAATGGCCAATGGCTCTGTAATCACATCGGCCAACTCCTTTAGTACCCTCGGATGCAGTGCATCCGGCCCCATGGACTTGTGTTCGTCCAGCTTTTCTAAATAGTCCCGAACTACTTCTTTCTCCACAGAGGGCTGGTCACCTCCTCCCCATACCGTGCTGCGGAGTGCAGCCATCTGGGAGCTGCCCTTGTCTGTGAAGACAGAGGCAAAAAAAGCATTGAGTACACTAGCTTTCTCCGCATCCTCTGTCACAAGGTTCCCTCCCTCATTCAGCAAGGGGCCCACACGTTCCTTGACTTTCTTCTTGTTGCTAACATACCTGAAGAAACCCTTCTTGTTACTCCTAACATCTCCAGCTAGCTGCAACTCCAAGTGTGATTTGGCCTTCCTAATTTCACTCCTGCATGCCTGAACAATATTTTTATACTCCTCCCTGGTCATTTGTCCAATCTTCCACTTCTTGTAAGCTGCTTTTTTGTGTTTAAGATGAGCAAGGATTTCACTGTTAAGCCAAGCTGGTCGCCTGCCATATTTACTTTTCTTTCTACACATCGGGATGGTTTGTTCCTGCAACCTCAATAAGGTTTCTTTAAAATACAGCCAGCTTTCCTCGACTCCTTTCCCCCTCATGTTATTCTCCCAGGGGACCTTGCCCATCAGTTCCCTGAGGGAGTCAAAGTCTGCTTTTCTGAAGTCCAGGCTCTGTATTCTACTGTTCTCCTTTCTTCCTTGTGTCAGGATCCTGAACTCAACCATCTCATGGTCACTGCCTCCCAGGTTCCCATCCACTATTGCTTCCTCTACTATTTCTTCCCTGTTTGTGAGCAGCAGGTCAAGAAGAGCTTTTCCCCTAGTTGGTTCCTCCAGCACTTGCACCAGGAAATTGTCTCCTACACTTTCCAAAAACTTCCTGGATTGTCTGTGGACCGCTGTATTGCTCTCCCAGCAGATGTCGGGGTGATTAAAGTCACCCATGAGAACCAGGGCCTGTGATCTAGTAACTTCTGTTAGTTGCTGGAAGAAAGCCTCGTCCACCTCATCCGCCTGGTCTGGTGGTCTGTAGCAGACTCCCACCACGACATTACCCTTGTTGCTCACACTTCTCAATTTGATCCAGAGACTCTCAGGTTTTTCTGCAGTTTCATACTGGAGCTCTGAGCAGTCATACTGCTCTCTTACATACAACGCAACTCTCCCACCTTTTCTGCCCTGCCTATCCTTCCTGAACAGTTTATATCCATCCATGACAGTACTCCAATCGTGTGAGTTATCCCACCAAGTCTCTGTTATTCCAATTACGTCATAATTCCTTGACTGTGCCAGGACTTCCAGTTCTCCCTGCTTGTTCCCCAGGCTTCTTGCATTTGTGTATAGGCATTTAAGATAACTCGCCGATCGTCCTGCTGTCCCAGTATGGGGCAGGAGCCCTCCCCTCTTGCACTCACCTACTTGTGATTCCTCCCGGTATCCCACTTCCCCACTTACCTCGGGGCTTTGGTCTCCTTCCCCCGGTGAACCTAGTTTAAAGCCCTCCTCACTAGGTTGGCCAGCCTGCTTCCAAAGATGCTCTTCCCTCTCTTCGTCAGGTGGAGCCCGTCTCTGCCTAGCACTCCTTCTTCTTGGAACACCATCCCATGGTCAAAGAATCCAAACCCTTCTCTCCGACACCATCTGCGTAGCCATTCGTTGACTTCCACGATTCGACGGTCTCTACCCCGGCCTTTTCCTGCCACAGGGAGAATGGACGAGAACACCACTTGCGCCTCAAACTCCTTTATCCTTCTTCCCAGAGCCACGTAGTCTGCAGTAATACGCTCAAGGTCATTCTTGGCAGTATCATTGGTGCCCACGTGGAGAAGCAGGAAGGGGTAGCGATCTGAGGGCTTGATGAGTCTCGGCAGTCTCTCCGTCACATCACGAATCCTAGCCCCTGGCAAGCAGCACACCTCTCGGTTTTCCCGGTCAGGGCGGCAGATAGATGACCAGTAGGGTCTTAGCAAGGACTATCTGGAAGGACTATCAAAGAAGAGGCAGCCACAGCACCAGTAAAGAGAACATGCAGCAGTGGGCAGCCTAGTGGCAGCAGCAGCAGCAGCCCAGGGACCAGGCCCTTTAGACACAACAGAACCAAGAGCTTTTCCCTTGCAGGGGTTAAATGAAACCTGCTTGCCCTGGAAAGACGCAGAGGAGGATGGCATTGGATGCAGGAGTTCACCCTCGGTGGAGGTTTCTCCTTGGTAATAGATGTGCGAGTGGGTCCTGGGCGGGGCAGGGTGGTTGGATACTCTTGTTGAGTGTCCCCCTCTCCCTGCCAAGCTGAGAGTGGTAGGAAGGAGAAATGGGCAAAGGCAGGAACTCTTCCAGAGGTTGAAATCACTGACTTATGGGAGGACCACAAAGTCCGTTCTCAGAGAATTTGGGAAGTGGTGTGAAGCTGTGGTGCCCCTTGGGCAGGGACTCCTCTAAACGTGAATTGAAAGGGTTTTCTTCAGGAGCTGAAGTGTAAGCTTCACATGCTGCCAGCAGCTGGACCGCCAACCTAGGATGGAGTAGTGGATTTCCTGGGTCCTAGTTCCAAGACATTAGAGGGTAGGCAAAGCAACCTCCCTGTGGTGGAATTTGGGCATTGGCCCCTGCCTGGGTGCAGGATCAAAATGGCAGGAGACAACAGGGCGTGGGTCCTTCCAGCAGGCAGAATGTTATAGATCAAACAGACGAAAGTATGGCAAGAGGGGCCAACGCTTTTGAGACCTCCTGCATGGGGGACTGCACATGGTGTGATGGGTGCCTCCACAGGTAACCGTCCCAGGAAGGCAGGCTTAATCATGGTGCACCTTCTCAAAGCCAATAGAGAAAATATGTAAAAGACGATAAAAAAAATTGCCCGATTATGGAATGTGACTACCTAAGCTGTTACTACAGTGGGACCAAGCAGGGGTGTGGTTTGGAGGGCTAGGAATTAAATTAAGACTGTGTTCTGGTGATTTTTATAACAAAGGTTAACAAATAAACCCCCTGGACTGAGACTGGGCATGACATGCTTGGAGCGGGGGAACAGAGGCAGCTCCCGGTGACAGTGGCATATCTTCCTCAGAAGCGTGTTCAGGATGATCAGAGGAATGGAGGGCCTTTCTGAACGAGTTTGGCTTATTTATCCTAGCAAAAAGAAGGCTGAGAGTGGATATGGTTGCTCTATGTAAATACATCAAGGGGATAAAGACCAGGGATGGTGAGGCACCATTTAAGTTAAAAGACAATGTTGGCACGAGAACAGGTGGGTATGAACTGGCCATTAATAAATTTAGGCTGAAAATTAGGAGAAGGTTTCTAGCCATCAGCGGAGTCAGGCTCAATAGGAGTTGTGGGGGCAAACAACTTAAAACTAATTAAGGGAGAGCTTGACAAATTTGAGTGTCTGAGTATTGGATGAAGGGTTTCTTTTGATGGACGGAGTGGGCCAGTCCTCTCAAATGTGGTACTGAAAATTCTGTGTCTCAGGTGGTTGGCTGGTGGGCCTTGCTCATGTGCTAAGGGTCTAACTGATCACCATATGTGGGGTCAGGAAGGAATTTTCCCCCAGGAGAGATTGATTTTGGAGCCTTTTTTGCCTTCCTCTGCAGCATGGGGCACAGGGACCATAGGCATTGGTGTGCCTCAGTCTCTCCAATTCTCTGTCAGAGGCACATAATACCATGGGTTCCACTTATTAGCAATCTATTGGTTCCCAGCAAAATGTTGGTATTATCCAAAAGGGCAGCCTCGCAAACCTGCCTGTGGGACTACCAACCAGGAAGGAAGTGCTGGGTTGTGCTCAACCCGTGCCCCCAGTGCCAGGGTAGGATGCAGCCCGGAGAATGCAAGTAGAGATGTTGTGCAGCTGTATGGGCCCCCAATGCCCCTGTTCCCTATGGAAAGCCCCAGTATCTGGGCTGCAGACCTCTCCCTGCTGCTGTCCTGCTCACAGTCTCCCTTCCCAACCTCCCTTCCCAGCCCATAGTACTGGGATTCTGGCAGGGGTTCCCCTGTTGGGCAGGTCCTGGGCTGAAGTCAGGTTTGTGGGGCTGCATCCAGGGAAGGAAGAACTGGAACATGCTGAGCACCAGCCCACGGGCAGGTTTCTGGGGCTGCAGTCAGGGAAGGCACATCCCAGAGCTTCCTTCCCTGGCTGCAGCCCCGCAAACCTTGCAGCCGGGGCCTTTCTTCCAATAAAAAATTGTTACTAAGCGTCATGGCTGTTGCAGATATCTGAATCCCATTCACATTATATTCAATAGAATGGGATCATTTTGCAGCAATATGTTGGTATTAAGTGTATTAAGCTGTTATTGGGATTGCTGTTAAGTGGCATCCACTGTAGTTTAGTCTCCTGAGGGCTGTAATACTATGGTGTAGTTTTGGTTTTTCAGTTTAGTGTGGATACTAGGGGATGGTTGCGGCCTGTCATGTACAGGAGGTGAGACACATCATGACATGACACAGCTTGTGTCACAATATTGACACAATATTATTGTGGAGGGTTTTGGTCTAGCTGGGTATTTTAGTTTATAGTGAATACTGTTAAGCATTTGTCTGTGTAGGTCCTTATCTACGTTAGTGTTGGGAGTCCCTCCAAGACCTCTTTCCACTCGGCTTCCCAGGAACTCAGTTTGACTCCAGCCTTCATTATTCAGTTATCTTTATTTGGCATACAGCAGTGTTACACTGAGTTGATCAGACTCAAACACAGAGGGAATGGATGCAGGATAAATTA
The DNA here is from genome assembly GCA_037349315.1 of Chelydra serpentina. Taxonomy (NCBI): domain Eukaryota; kingdom Metazoa; phylum Chordata; order Testudines; family Chelydridae; genus Chelydra; species Chelydra serpentina. The sequence continues at coordinate 30,174,774 of JBAIAC010000048.1, forward strand.
CAGCTCTAAAGTTACGCAGAAACCTTTTCCCTTGATACACATTACGCACATTATTGCATTTACTATACATTGCATCACACATTTTTGGATTGGCTGGTTAGTTTGCTCACGAATCCCTATGCAGCATGCATTATCCATGCTTTGACTTCCTCTTTATCTCATCTCTACATTCTTAATGTATTTTGTCCCTTGTTATCTAGTTCATAGCAAATAGTTCCTTGGTGTTCTCCCTCAGACATTCTGTCTTTGTAACCTACTGACCTGTTTACTTATCTTATTTAGCACAAACATTCTGATCATTTCCTTCCCTAATTCTATCTTCCAGAAAATGAGACCTCCCTCCATGTGTTAATTATTCATGTTGGGCCAGGCCTGAGCTACATTCCTCTGCTTCCGTCTTTGTTTTTATGTTAGCATTTGTTTCATTTGCATCATATTCCTGTCTTTCTGTGCTTTCTTTTTCAAGTTTATTACCCAAAAGCACATTCCCAAGGCCACAGTGGTGGTAATCATTTGAACCGCCATCAATATTAGGCTTAAAGTACGAACCACGGGGGTGCAAGCTCACCTCGTCTGGTATAGCCCACCATGGTCTTTCCACTGCCTGAACAATATCATTCTCAATTGCGTGGTGCTTGGCTGTTAGTTAAGCAATGGGCACCAATTGCTCTATTTTCCTTTGTACCACATCAGCAGTGTTATGGACGAGGATGGTACGGGTGCAAAGAGATGGGTCACCAGTGATTCCCATTCATTGTTGTCTGTCACAGCCTCTGTCACGTTCTCCTTCATCTTCATGCTTAGCCATAGGGCATGGATCCCAATCTGAGTCAGAGAGGTGAGGTTCAAGCAAAACCCATCCAGGCTCCCCTGGCATGGTGTCCCCACTGAAAAGTTGTGATATTCCAGAGCACATAATGTGTACTCAAGCTGTACTGCCTCCTTCACTCTCTCTTTAAAGATTAGTCGTGCCCAACCTCCCTCTATCATGGTCAGGTTCATTTGGACTGAGCACTCACAGAACCATCTGTGTTAGATTCATTTACAGCAGGCTGTGTTTATTTCATCTCCTCCTTGTGTTGCCATTTTCACACTGAGATAACGCTGATTATAGGTCCAATTCTGTATTTTACTTATACTTCTAACATATGCCAGTTCTCTAGGGTTCTCTGTCCATCTACGAACAGCAATCATAATTGTCACACTTGAACTATTAATTGTATGGGGTGCAGTGGCGTAGCCTGGTTCTAACACCAGGGGAAGCGAACACATAAAAAAAGGCGCCACCCCGACTCTCAGCCCGCTCCCAGCCTGGGTTCTTTCACCCAGGCCAGCAGCGGGCTCTTGGTGAGGACAGCGGCGGGACCCCTGCTGGCAGGAGCCCACAGGGGGGAATCCCAGAGCGGCGGTGGGTTAAGCAGCAGCTCAGCCAGCCGCCGCTCTAGAATTCCCCCCGCGGGCTCCTGCCAGCTGGGGTCTCTGAGCCCGCTGCCAGCCTGGGTGAAAGAACCCAGGCCAGCAATGGGCTCTTGGTGGGGCCAGCAGCGGGACCCCTGCTGGCAGGAGCTGTGGGGGGGAACCTCAAAGCGGCAGCGGGCTGAGCAGACGGTTCAGCCCGCCTCGTGCCATGTACACAGATGATGTTTCTACTGCACTTGATTATGGGAGATTCTGCTTGCCTAGAAGAAAATGATGACAACGCTCAAAAAGTATTTGAATGTACCTGTATTAGAATGTCGGCGCTTTTTTGTCACCTTGCACCACCACTCCGTCTCCAGTGCCACTGCCACCCTTTCAAAAATGAAAAAGGAGCCACTTTTGGAAAATGTGCTCAGGGGGAGTGGCCACTCCCTCTGCTCTCCCCCTAGGTACACTACTGATGGGGTGCCCAAGGTCCAGAACCTTCTAGCCTCGCAAATTGCAAATTTTCTTTCCCAATATTATGAATTTCTTTTTCCACTACTGTGGTTCAGATAAGTGTGCTGTTTAATAGTGTTGACCATTCCACCTGTTTTATTTCTTTTATTCCATGCGTAGATACATAATAAATTTGTTATTATATATGTTGCACTTAATTGCCTGAGAAACATTGATATTCTTTAATAAATTAATTACAGTATTTATAGATGTTAGTGAGTTAATTTTAACACTTAATTCCTTAATGTTTGATTAATTTTATAGGGAGACCCCAACTTCTGTGCCATCTAGTATGGCTGCCACTGTGTCCTGTCTGGCTCTACAGTTTCTGTAGAGTACCTTTTAAAAAAAAAAGATTTTATGGGCTTACTTTGGGCTGGTGCGGGATGTTGCGTTATTTATTATTTGCCACCAAAACACCTGAGTTCTATTTACATGCCATAACATTTAGCACCTTTTGAATAATGTATTATCGACCCATAGACCTAATCAGCTGTTTTTCTGTTGTTCTGCATTGTGTCTTTAATCCTCAATGGTGAATTTCCTTGCATTTGAGAGTCTGACATAGCCTATACATTTTTAATATGGTTTTAGGAGACTAATGTAATTTAAGTGTGGGTGCCCATAGCATTATTCAGTCAGAGTTCATTTCTGTTCTAAGTACCAGCTTCATCATTGTACTGAGGCTGCAGTTATGACACTGGCCTGTCAATATTACTGAAGTCTTGACAAATCACACCCAAGTCTGGATTTAAGATGGAAATGTACACCCTGCATTGAATAACTGAAACTGTAGCACAGAACCTTTTCTCTCCCCAATATCCTATTTGTTTAAGACTTTTCAAATGCTGAAAGAGTGTTTTGTTCTTTGAATGTATCGTCACATTTGCGCACAAACAAATCAAGACCAAATGCCTTTATGGAAGATATGCTTTAGCCAAACACAAATTATATTGGTCTCAGTCCACGGGCATATCCTCAGTCCTCAGTAACTATAAATGTAATGGTCTGTGCTATAGAGAAGGTTAGACTAGATGATCTAATGCCCCTTCTGGCCTTAAACTCTATGAATGTTGATTACCCAGTGCTCTCTTAACTTCAGCATAAGATGAGGATCCTCAGCAATACACAGGATTGGGCCATAGGATCTTTAGTACAGATTTTTCCACACCACCCTTTCAGGCATCTTTTTGAATATATCACCAGAGAATTTCTATCAACTCGTCTTAACGAGAGTGCTGAACAGTTAAATAATTCAAGAATTTTAAAGAGTGAGATTCTATCTGAGATTTAGAATTCATTGTATTTATGCCATGTAACTACTCTGTAACTCTTCATGTAACTTCTGGTTCTTCTTTGAGTAGTGTCTCTGTGGGTGCTCCACTGAATGTGTGTCTGCATCCCTGCTCTGCTGATTGGAGAACTTCAGTAGCAGTGTCCATTGGGCCCACACATGTGCTGTCTTTCCTCATTCTGCACCACAAGGCTAGTCAGCGCACATACGGGTTAACTCCCCTCAGTTCCTTTTCAACCGCCCCTGGCTAGAGATGAAGCCATTAGCAGTCTGTTAATGCTACTGCTCTTCTGTTTGCTTTTCACAGTTAGGTAGTTTTTTCCCTAGTTGTAGTCTAGTTGTTGTTCTTCTGTTCTTTCTACCCTTAAAAAAATATTATTTTTCTCCTGCCGTTTTTCCCACCGGGGACCCTTCCCCTTCGCAGGGAATGTCTAGCTCCCCGGGCTTCACAAAATGCTTCACTTGCAACAAGCCGATCCCAGTCATGGATAAGCACTCTCAGTGCATCCACTGCCTCGGTGAATGCATCCTCTGCTAGCTGCTCCGGCCGAGATCCCACAAGGACATAGTGTTTTGCCAGATTATATTCATGAAGACAGGTGTCCAACCTCAGTCTCCCAGCGGATGTGAGTCTTCCCCACAACATTCGACTTCTAAGGGAAATGGGTCAAAGAAACATACTGGGGACTCCTCTCACAAGACCTCCGAGACGAGTGTGGGAAGTCTCCTAAGGGAGCCTAGAGACAACCACAAGTGATCACCATCTCGTTCAGTATCCTCCGCACTGCTGACATGGAGACCACAGTCTGGCATCAATGCATGACCACCATTGGCTATAGGTACCACTGACAGACCCACGACTCTATGGGCATGGGCTCTGACTCTTTGATACCGAAAGACAAGAGCAAGCAAAAGAAGATGCTCCCAGTATGCGAGTCCACTGGAGAGACCAGTACAGACAAGGTCTCTGTCTCCCTCGGCACTGCCACCAACACTGGGACATTCAGTACCAATGGAATTCCACCATATCAGAGACCTTGGAGTACGGGATGCACCCCAGCCCCCGCCTCTCAGTACTGACATTGTGGCTCCAAGCCTTTACTGGGCACAGGGGATATCCCCCCAGCCAGCCATGCCCCTCCGCTATCTAGAGTGTGTTTGGACAATGAACCAGAGTTGATGGTTGTGACGGTGTACCTCATAAAGCTTTATGGGGAGAGGCTTATAAATGTATACATGATGTAACTGGAATATGTTTTATGCTACATGTGCCATGTAACATATCTCTGTGAAAGTTATGACCTACTGAATTTATTCCTCCTGTTTGTATGCATGTATCATTGTTGTAGTTGAAGTTATGAATATTGGTTTTATATTTGCTGGTTTTACGCATAGCCTTTTTTAAGAACATGGGACCAGGTCTGGAGGAAAGAATGTGCAAGTTAAGTACAAGTATTTAACAGACAAAAGAAGTTGCAGACCCCAGTCCACATCGGGGCCTGGTCAGGAATGCAACTGGTTGGGCTGGTTACCGAGGGGTGCGTGGACATGTGACTTGCCCATGTGATCCCAAAACTCCATGATAACATGATGTTACACAGGGAGGGGGGAAAAGACTATAAGAGCCCGGGGGAGACCCTTCCATTTGGTCTTCAGCTGGCTAAAGAGAGAGGCTCTCCACCCCCCAAGGACATACCTTAGAGAAACTGAACAAAGGACAAAGACACTAGGGGGTGTGAGCGACTGCTGGACCCAGGCTAGTTCTACAGCCCGTAAAAAGGAAAAGATCTAAATCTGGTGAGGCTTTTATCTGTGTTAACTTTGTGTAGACATAAATGTGCGTGTTTTATTTTATTTTACTTAGTAATTCGCTTTGTTCTGTCTGTCACTACTTGGAATCACTTAAATCCTACTTTCTGTACTTATTAAAATCACTTTTTACTTATTACGTTGCCTGGAGTACGAGTTGTTACCTGGGAAAGTTGTGTAAAAAGAAGTTGTTTTCCTTTTTACAAGCTGTAGAACTAGCCTGGGTCCAGCAGTTGCCCACACCCCCTAGTGTCTTTGTCCTTTGTTCAGTTTCTCTCAGGTATGTCCTTGGGGGGTGGAGAGCCTCTCTCTTTAGCCAGCTGAAGACCAAATGGAAGGGTCTCCCCCGTGATTTTATAGTCTTTTCCCCCTCCCTATGTAACATCATGTTACCATGGAGTTTTGGGATCACATGGGCAAGTCACATGTCCATGCACCCCTCGGTAACCAGCCCAACCAGTTGCATTCCTGACCAGGCCCCGATGTGGATTGGGGTCTGCAACTTCTTTTGTCTGTTAAGTGCTTGTACTTAACTTGCACATTCTTTCCTCCAGACCTGGTCCCATGCTCTTACAAAGGCTATGCATAAAACTAGCAAATATAAAACCAATATTCATAACTTCAACTACAACAATGATACATGCATACAAACAGGAGGAATAGATTCAGTAGGTCATAACTTTCACAGAGATATGTTACATGGCACATGTAGCATAAAACATATTCCAGTTACATCATGTATACATTTATAAGCCTCTCCCCATAAAGCTTTATGGGGTACACCGTCACAATGGTCTCACAGTATTCCTCCCAAGCGCCATATGAGAACCACTACCAGCAGGGTCGGAGAACATACCCACAGATGGCTCCACCACCACCTCCATCTTGGTACAGCCACCCATGGGCACCCCCATCAGGCCCTATGCCACAATGGCAATATTGGAGTCCTTGGGTGACACACCAACAGCCTGCCTTGCAGGCTTCAAGCCTTGCCTGAGAGCCCTCTAGGCATACTCCCTCGGCGACATCACCTAGGGCCTTAGAACCACCTCAGGAGATAGAGAAATATGGTACTGAGGAGGATATAGACCATTTAAAGACCATATCCTCCTCCTCTAAGCCGTCATGCCTTCCCCCACATCCCTGGCAGATGACTTGGGCCTTTTCCAGGAGCTGGCGAAAAGGGTGGCGGACATCCTCCACATACTGTTAGAGGAGGTCAAGGACATGCACTATCAACTCCTTGATATCCTCTACTCTTCTTCATCCTCAAGGATTGCTCTTCCAAGTAATTAGGCCATTTTAGAACCAGCCCCAAAACAGTGTGTCAAACCCTGGCATTGGTGTCGCCAACTTGTAAATGGGCGAACAAAAAAATATTATGTCTGCACAAAAAATTGGAGTTCCTTTTTTCCTTCCTGCCACCCAATTCCATTATGGTGGATGCTGTCAATTCCCACAGTCGACATCACCAGTCCAGCCTCACTCCTCCCACCAGAAGTGGGTAAGCAGAACAAGAAGTATAAAGGGCAGAGCCTCCAGCTCAGTTGGGGCTGGAACACCAAGGGAGGCAAACGTATCCTGCTTGCTCCAGGCTGCTGATTCTGCTGCCAAGCCCAGCAACGCCTTGCTCACCGGGGAACCTGTGTCCGCCATGGACTTGCCGGGACTGCCACTGGCTATCTACCTGGAGGAGACAGAGAATGCCCCGTTGATCCAGGTACACCTCGAGGGAGGATAAGAAATGGCCAAGGGACAGCTGACTTCAATCTGGCTGCAGTGTTGCCTGAATCATGGTCAGCATCTTGTAGCTGGATTCCATGCTGACCCAGTGGCAGAATACTCTGCCACTGTTGGGGCCCTAGATCGGGGCCTGGTGGAGTCTGGTGGGCCTGGGCCCCTCCGCCACTCCATCCCTGGGGTGGCAGCCTCCCCTCTCCAGATCAAGAGGCCTGTGTTTGTCTGCTGGAGCTAGGATGCCCGACTACCAGGGTTTGCCCTGCCCTTGCCTGAAGGGCCCAGAGCTAATTGACTGCTATGTCTGCTCTACCCCTGCCTAGGGGGATCAGAGCCTACAGCCTATTGTGTTTGATCTGCCCCTGCCTAGAGGGCTCAGAGCCTACAGGCTCCTGTTTTCGTTCTGCCCTTGCTTAAAGGACCCAGAACGTATAGACGACTGTGCTTGCTCTGCCGCTGCATAAAGGGCCCAGAGCTTATAGTGTGCCTGGGTTGCTCTGGCCCAGGGGCTATAGACTGTTGGCTGCTCAGCCCCAGCCTAAGAGCCAGAGCATACGGATTCCTGGGGGACCCTCTTTTTTGCCTAAGGGCCAGAACCACTTGACTATCGGAGTGTTTCAGCCCCGTTAGTCTGGTTGGGACACTAATGCCTAACTCGCTAATTCTCCTGATATTAGGCAACAATCCCAATGGCATAGTGAGGCGGTGTGGCCTCCTTTCCACCCAGAGGGGGGAGGGATGACTCCCACACCATTACAGGGAGTCATCTACAGTGAAGCACCCATCAGGACACTATGCAAAGAAGTTACTCATCTTGTGCAGTAACCATGGTTCAAGATGCGTGTCCAGTGTCCCTATCGATGCTCCACAACCCATCCTTCTCCCCTCTGCTTCAAAGTTCTTGTCTATGACTCTGCGGTAGAGAAGCAATTGAGAAGGGTTAGCCTTCACGTGCTGACTAGCCTTTTGCGCTGTCTCTCCTTGTGCTGCACCATGTGTAGACCCAACAGACACTGCTACGGAAGTTCTCCCATTAGCAGCGTAGGGACGCAGATAAACTGATGGTGGAGCACCCTTAGGAACACAGATCTCAAAGAACCATCGTTAGTAACTTCTTCTTAAGTATCTATCACTGTGTTTACTTAGCTATAAGGTACTCCCTTATCCTCCTGTGTGAGCTACATGCCATGAGTGTCACAGTGTGTGGCGTGGGGGTACTAACAGCTTCCTCAGAACTGCTTCTCTCCTTCTGTGCAGGCGTGAGGGAATGGACAGGCAGAGGTGAGGAATGGTTGGCGCTTCAGTGCTTTGGTCAGCAAAGCTCACAGGATCACACTTCCCTTGCAGATCTGCTTCTGAGGCAATATAACCATCCACTCTTCTTACTATGGACCAAGACTAAACTCTCAATCTAGCTCTTAATGTTTAACCCTTTTCCTATTGCACAGGTAAACCCACTCTTACACTATTCATGCTGACATGAGTATGTGTTAACATATATGGGGTACAACTTTACAAGTAACATTCAAACCAACCACTAGCAGGATGAAAATCATTTTCATAGTTTTTTTAACTTGAATTTTGGGCAAATTTTGCCATTTTGCTCATGAAATGTTTCAAACAATAAACATTCCTTATATAACTCATTTGGAATTCTGTTAAACTGTTAAATTCTGTAACATTTTTTGCAGCAGTGTTTGTAATAAGTGTGTCCAGTTACTTGCTACAATATTGGGCCAAGACAGTTTGCTTACTATTTCCACATAGGTTTACTTAAGTGCATATAATAACTATGTACGTATATGCTTCTTTACATAGTAAATACATAAATAAATCCTTACATATACAGAGACACAAGCCTTGTTTTGTTTTCACTTGTAGCTAGAGATCTCTTATGACTGTCTCCATCCTGTTTTCTTAAAAAAGAGAGAGAATGAGAGAGAGAGCGCACGAGAGAGCTTTCTTCTGTTTGATTCAATACCATGATATTGTCTATGCAATAAGTATCCTCTGCTTTCATTTTACACTGATTTGTACAGAGAGGCATTAACCTTTGAACTGGATGATTACCATCAAAGTTTCAGACATTGTTTTTCTTTCCCAGGCATGCTATTAATTTTATAATGGTAGCACAATGTTTTCTTGTGTCATCTTAAATTAAAGATCAGAATTATAACGACATGGTTTAAAACAGGAAGAAAATAGTCCTATCGACAGAGAAAAGCATGAGATCAGGAAGTTAATAAATCATCTGGGCAGAATATTTCTATGTGTTTTTAGATCTGGCATGGCAGATTACCCATCACTTTGTTTGGATCTGCATGTATCCTATTGAATCCAAATGAATGGTCCCTGTACTTGTTGTTTTGGCCATGTTCTTCATTGTATCTATTCCTTAGTATTTTTTGAAATTTTCTTTTTCTTCCCCACCTCTTTCCACAGTAATATTAGGACAGATTTCCCCCTCCCCACCAAAATAATATTTTGGCTGTTGTTTGTTGCTGGCAGAAGTAATTTAAATGTTATGATCATGGGAGAGTAGTCTTGTGAAAAGCACTTATCTAGACAATACTTGATTTGTAGATGAATGAAAGAGGCATTGTTGAATATAACCTCCCATTGTACTACAAGGTACTAAGGAGTTTCTGCACAATATACAATATGAATTATAACAAACAGTGCAGCTGTAGCAAAAATTAATCATGATCATCTCATGATGAATACTGTGACATTTGTCTCTGGGAAGAAAAACAAGTGGGTTTTCATTAACCTCCTTAAATAAACAAGCATATATGCCAGCCAGCAAATCATCACTCACAGGGAGATATTGATGGTAGGATTAGGCTCTAGATCCCACCTAGTGTTCCACCATGTGTGTGTTCTGACACCCAATTCTAAAACAGTAGCTCAAACCTGGGGAGAGAATTTGCTCACAATTCCTGTTGTTTTTATTAAGAACAAAATAAATATTTTACCTTTATACAGATCCATATGTGCCTTTGATCCATTTCATTGTCCACTCTTTGAAATTAATGAGCCTAGTAGGTTTTAAAAGCTCTTTGAGGGAGAACACTGTATGACAGATGGAATAGGCTGTTAAGAGTCAGCTGGGACATTGATTTGCTGTCTTCTCATCCATTAGCTCCAAAATCCCCCCTCCATGTGTGGGGCATACTTAAAGGCTCCTTTATAGTCAGGTGAAAAATAAAGAAGGGAGGCTAGAGTGTGGAAATAATGCTCTGAATTTGATCAAGAATGACATAAAGAATTGTTTAAATCTGAGGCAAAGACTGTTTTTGTTGTTTTTCCCCATATAGCAGAGTATTGGTGAAGGCCCAATCAGTAGATGGTTTAACCACTCGGTGAAACATGGTTGCCCTATACTCAGATGCATGCTAAGTATTTCTCTAAATTGTCTGTCTATTCTGAACATAAAATTCGTTGGAATTTAGAGCAGATTGGCTGCTTTACTGGTGGCAGCACTGTTATGGGGGGTGAGAATAAACATAACATCCTCCCTCACTGATCTTTGGCAGGTTTTGCTTTGCGGATGAGCTTTCTGGAAAAACTCAAGTAATTTATATCTATCTATTGTTGCTCAAGAAACTGTCACATGATGCAAATAATCTTGCCATTACACCCGCCTCCGCCCGCCTCTAACGTCCTCTTTTTTGGGTAGGGTTGTTATGAAAATTGTGACAGAAGACCTCACATTATCTAGAGTCCTTATATTTCCTGGCCCCTTCTGGCTATGGTACAAACAACATACCTATCCTTCTGCTTTAAGATCTATATGCTACTTTAGATGTAGTTGACCATGAAATATTGGTAACAGAGCTGCAGACCCAGGCAAGGCTGGGTGAATTATATTTGAGTTGTTCTGAATCCAGCATGTAATGTTGGGTGACGGCTCTCATACTCCAGAGGTTCTCTGGTTAGAGTTCTGAAAAATTATGTTATCATGTCTCCTTTTTGGTGTTTATATGAGGCCACTGGGGTGGTATTAAAGTGTTTTGGCTTTGTTGTCCTCGATATGTGGATGACTCTGCTCTACATTTTTTTATCATCATCTAGAAGGTGCTTTCTCCACTTTTAGTTTTGTTTGTTTTTACTACATTTTTGATCCAGCTCCCCTCAGTCAAAATATGGGTTTTCTGGGGTTAAAAGTGTTTCTTTTTTTTATTCTCCCTACTTATTAATTCAGTAATGGGATATGTTAATAAACCAGGCAGAATATATTTTTTTTAAAAAACATTGTTTTAAAAAACTCCTTTCAGGTGCCAGACTGTGGGGGAGAGGCGCCACTAGGCCCAGAGTGTAGAAAATTGTGTCTGCTGCTGGTGAATATATATTCTCCCTGCTCTAGATGCACAGAGATGGTGGAATGCTGTGCTGGAGGAAGGAGGGCACAAGAGACTTAACAGGCAGGCAGGAGAAAAGGTGAGAGGGAATAACAGAAAGCAGCAGGGGCTGCAGGGAGAGAGAGGAGGAGGAGCCTCTTATATACCTCTCTAGCACCCCCAGGAGCCTGGATTGATTAACACCAGCTTCTCGGGGAGCTTCCTGTTTCCTGCTGCTTCCCTGAACCCACTTGAGGAGAACAGGCAGTCAACTGAAGTAGTAGGAGCCAGTTAGGCCCTTAAGACGCTGATATCTTCCCTCACTCAGGCCCTGCTACCAGCCTCCTTATTTGTCCCCTTCAACTAAGTGTTGAGAGCCACTATAGCTGGCACAGAACAGCAGTCATGAATGAAAGAAAAAAACACCCCTCTGGGGCAACATTCAGAAAAAGAAAGAAAGCAAAGGAAGCTTTTCTATCTAAGCAGGAAGGAGCTCTCCTGAGTTACATAGACACAAATGTTCATGGTGAGCCTTCCGGCCCCAGTGAGGATGTGAGTGGTGAGGAGATGCCTGATCTTCCAGTTAGTCAGAGTGCAGGTGACCTGGCAGCTACTGCAGCATCTATATCTCCATCTGAAATGGATGCAACCGTGCACATTCCTGAAGAAAAGTGTAGATCAGAAAAGAATGTGGTGGAGCCACAAGAAACAGCTGCTGCTGAGTTTAGTTCCTTAAGTCTAGATGATCCAAGACTGTGGACCCATTTGAGCAGTATCCTGAGGGACTTCCTTGCACTGCATGGACCACAGCAAGTGAAAAACTTCATGTTCCCCAAAGACAATGAAAAGAGAAGTTTCCATCCAACACATTACTGGCGTGAAATCCCCAATGGTGACAAAGTGGAGAGGCCATGGCTTATGTACTCAGAAACCAAGAATGCTGCATACTGTTTTTGTTGCAAACTCTTCCAGTCTAATGTTCCAGCCACATTGGGTTCTACAGGAACAAAGGACTGGAAAAATCTGGCTAGAAATCTGGCATGCCCTGAGAAGGCAGCAAATCACCAGAGAGCATTTAATAGGTGGAAAGAGCTTGAGATGAGACTAAGCTTAAAGGCCACCATAGATGATCAGCATCAAGAGAAGATTGCATCAGTCTCTCTTTACTGGCAAAATGTTCTGAAAAGGCTCATCGCCATAGTGAGAATGCTTCCCACCCAAAACCTAGCACTGCGTGGCACTTCAGATCAGCTGTATGTGCCAAACAATGGAAACTTCCTTAAAATTGTGGAGCTGATGACTGAGTTTGATGCTGTACTCCGGAAGCATCTAAGAAGAGTCACCACCCAAGAAATGTACAGACACCACTACCTTGGAAAAACAATTTAAAATGAGATCATACAGTTACTGGCAACAAAAGTCAAACGGAAGATTGTGGCAGATCTGAAGTCAGCAAGATATTACTCTCTTATTCTGGACTGCAGACCTGACATCAGCCATACAGAACAAACAATTTTAATGATGCGTTTTGTAACAACAACAGAACCTAGTGAAAATGTCTGTGCAATGGTGACTGTCAGAGCATTTTCTAGAATTTATTGACACTGATGATACTATAGGAGCTGGTATGACAAATGTGTTTCTTAAAAAGCTGGAAGATATGGGAGTTGCGATAGCTGACATGAGAGGTCAGGGCTAAGATAATGGTGCCAACATGAGAGGAAAGAACAGAGGAGTGCAGACACAGATCTGAGAGTAAAACCCTCAAGCTTTTTTTGTCCCCTGCAGTTCTCATTCATTGAACTTGGTGGTCAGTGATGCAGCATCAGCTTCTAGTGAGGCTGCTGAATTTTTTAATGTAATTCAAAGCATCTATGTATTTTTCTCTGAATCAAATCATTGATGGTAAATTTTGAAGCAACATCCTCTCTGACACTGAAACCACTGAGTGCCACACGATGGGAAAATCGAGTGGCTGCGATAAAGCCTATCAAACACCAAATTGGGAAGATAGATGATGCCATAGTTGCCATTCATGAGAGAACAGTGGCAGAGGGAAATGGAATCACCAGAAACGTACATAACTTCAAATTTCTGTGTGGCTTAGTGTTGTGGCAAGACATACTGTTTGAATTAAATGTTGTAAGCAAGAGACTCCAACGTGTTGACCTTGATATATCTGGAGCAATGGAATAACTGGATAAAGCAAAGTCATACCTACAGTCTTACCGTTCAGATGAGAGATTTCAAAACGTTCTGAAGAGTGCACAGAAGTTGGCAGAGGAACTTCACACTGAAGCTATTTTCCCACCCATTCAAGAATACAAGAGTCACCGAAGAAGATGACATTTTGATTATGAGGCACGGGATAATCCCATAAGACACCTCATACAACAATTCAAAGTTGAATTCTTTAACTAGATTGTGCAATACAGTCAGTTGAAGAACGTTTCATGCAGCTCAAGGAACACAGCAGCATATTTGGGATGTTGTATGATATTCCAAAATGCCTCACTGTACCTGAAGAAGACCTACAACAGCAATGCAGGGCACTAGAGCAGTGTTGACACATGATGACATGCGCGATACTGATGCGAGTGATTTAGGTGATGAACTGAATGCCCTTTCAAGATACATTTCAGCAGGCTCAACTCCAAAGGCTGTTCTGGAATATATGTGCACAAGTAAGATGACCACCCTATTTCCAGGTGCGCATACTTCTAACACTCCCTGTAACAGTTGCCAGTGGAGAACACAGCTTCTCCAAGCTGTAATTAATAAAAACACATCTATGCTCCACAATGACACAGGAGAGGCTGGTCGGCCTTGCAACCATCTCAATAGAGCATGAGCTGGCCCAGACTGTGGACCTTCAGGAAGCAGTTCAAATCTTTGCAACGAAGAAGGCACGGAAAGCACCACTTTGATTATTCAGACAGATAAAAATGCCAGTGTTTACTATGCAGACAAGAAAAGTTACATTTGCTGTTCAGGCATTTGAAACTTAAGTGTTACTTAACATTTTTGAACAAGGCATTTTAAGTTGTTAGTTCTCCTTTATTGGGGTAGGTAGCAGAGCAGTACCATGAGGGGAGTAGAACAGGAAGAAGGCAGAATTGAGACCTTTCAAAGTTTTGGCCCAAGCGAAGGAACACGGGGGCGTCATTTGAGCTCCCCTCCACAGGTACCAAAATGTTGTGGGCCGGCCCTGCTTTAGCCTCTGCATGTCTACATGGCACCAAAAAAAAAGTGCCCTCACAGCAGCAAGTCTCAAAGCCCAGGTCTACCGACTCGGGTTAGTGTTACAGTACTAAAACTAACCGCGTAGATAGAACAGCTCTGGCTCTGAAGCTTGGGGAGTGGGTTGGGCTTCAAAGCGCAAGCTCTAGCCGGTGCTGGAACATCTACACAGCTGTTTTTAATGCCATAGTACAAAGCCCCACAAGCCTGGGTCTGTAGACCCAGGCTCTGAGACTTGTTGCCTCAGGGACTTTTTTTGGCCATGGTAGACATTCCCTGTGTCTGTTCTTCCCTCAAGTGATCACTGTGTCTTACACAGTTAAATCTGTATATCTGAATAGTTTATTTACTACTGGTGGTATTTCTTAGTGATTTAATCCTGAATTAATGTTCATTTTAATACATAGGAGGCTTATTGAATTCAGAGCTGGAAATAACAACTGAGTCTTCCACTACTTTTGTTTCTCCTAAGTGCCCAGAGTTTTTGGCAGCAGTCTCTCTGCTGAATTGTAGCCATGCTATTCATTTCAGAACAATGGAAGAATTTGAATGTAATCAAAAGGGAAATCAGCTAGATGAAAAATAAACATAACAGACCTGTAGTATATTGTGCATTAAAGTAGGGAGTAATAGGTGAGAAAATACCATAAAAGGGAAAAATGACAAGAAGTCAAGGCTGATAAGAGGCAATATAGGAGGAATAGAAAGGATGGGGGCGAGGGGGAAAGGGAGGGGAGAGAAAAATGGAGAAAAACACTAACCAAAAAGATGGGTTGACTTGAATTTACTTTATTTATTAGGCATTTTGCTATACTGTGTCTGTAGAAGTAGCAAATATTAGTTCTCGTTAAATCTGAGCTCTGATGAATACAGTGAGTTTATTGTGAATGACATACTCCACTGTGAAATCTCATATTCAACTTGTAAACCTCATGTCATAGCCTTCCTGTATTTGAACATAAAAGACAGTTGGTGTGATGGGAAATAGTCCAGGATTAAATGTTTAATTTGTGGAATGATGTCTCAGAATATGTTAGAAGATGTCCTGGTGTGAAGCTCACATTTGTTAGTTTTGCTTTCTAGATTGGCTAGATGTCCTACTTATGCAGGAACTGTCCTAGGTTTATTATTTATTAATTAATTAATTTGTATTATTGTTGTCCCTAGGACCTCCAGGCATGGGCCAGTGTGCTAGGCACTGTACCAACACAGATAAAAATACAGTTTTGAAAGGCAGCCCCAATATCCTGGCCAGTTCTAATGTTCTAGTTCCAGTTTCAGTAGAACTGGCTAGGCAGTCTGCAAAGGCATTTCTTTACTCTTCCTTCCTATTCCCGCTCGTTATTGGTGTTGGGCCCAGTACAGTGTGAAGAAAACTCCAGTAAAAGATGTAAAGTCCCATAATTGTACGACTAACCTTTTTCTGCTGTACTTCAAATAGTTCAGTAAGTAGCATGAGAGCCCCATCAGGCTATTCAATTGTGTAAGTGTACAATATGCTTTATATTTGTGTTTTAGCTTAATTCCCCTCCACACACATACCTGTCCCTGCAATAGCTTTAATTCAGGGTAAGTAATCCAGAGTAAGCATCAGGAGACATTATGCCTCAAAGGTACTTGGTGAGTGGAGAGGGTGCTAATGTCAGGGTGTCCCCCTCCCCTGCTCCTGTCCCCCCGCTCCTTTACCCATTTCCACAGAGCAGGCGGCGGGGGCACGACAAGGCTCAGGATGGAGGGAGCTTGCTGGCAGAAACTGCTGTCTCAACTTGCTGATCAACTTAAAAAGGCAGTGTGGGTTCAGCATACTTCAAGGGGCAACGTGCCACTCTTTCACTCACACTCACTCACACACACACACACACACGGTGTGTGTATTTGGCTCTCTCTGCCATGCTGTCTCCCTCCGTCCATTTGTGCTGCCTTGTAGAGTGTGAGGCTACATTAACAACAATGTGTTAACCCTTGAGGGCTCAGCCGAGTGCTAGTTCATCATTTAGCAGTAAGGCATTCCCTGGAACGCAATCCCCCTATTTACATTAATTCTTATGGGGAAATTGGATTTGCTTAACATTGTTTTGCTTAAAGTAGCATTTTTCAGGAACATAACTACAACATTAAGCGAGGAGTTACTGTAATTAGTTTGTTTTCAAATAATTTGAGATGTTTCTGTATGGAAGGTGGAAAGCTGAAAAACAGGCTTACAATCTGGTTTCAACTCTAACTCCAGAGGCACTGGTAGAGCTCCTTCACAATCACATGTGTTTTGGACTAAGGGTATGTCTACACTACGGTACTAGTTCGATTTCTGTGAAACCGAACTTGTGAACCCGATATTTCAATGTCGATTGTTCGAATCCACACCAGGGATGTTTATTCGAATGTCCGAGTCCACAGTAGGGGGGCAAGCGTCGACATTGCAAGCGGTGCACTGTGGGTAGCTATCCCACAGTTCCCGCAGTCCCGCCTGCCCACTGGAATTCTGGGTGCAGCCCCCAGTGCCTTGTGGGAACGAAATTGTGTCAAGGGTCGGTATACGTACATTTCGTCACTCGACCCACACTTCCGCCTTCCCTACGTGAAAGCGCCGGCGGGGAATGAATTCGCGCCCTTTTCCTGTGGCTGATAGCTCGGACGCCACTGGACAGTGAGCATGGAGCCCTCCGCGATTATCGCAGATGTTCTGTCCGTAGCCAACAACTCGCGCCTTATAGCGCACCTTTTCCAGACTCTGTTGCAGAGAAATCGGGAGAGGAGACAACGTAATCTCCGGGAGTACTTAAACTTTGAAAGGGGCATTGATCTCTTGCAAAGCGCTGGACCCCGGACCCTAGAGATCATGGTGGCAATGGGTCATGTTGATCCCGTGGAACGGCGATGCTGGGCAAGGGAAACAAGCACTGACTGGTGGGACCGCATAGTGATGCAGGTATGGGATGAGTCCCAGTGGCTGCGAAACTTTCGGATGCGTAAGTGCACTTTTATGGAACTTTGTGAGTTGCTGTCCCCTGCCCTGAAGCGCCAGGACACCCGGATGCGAGCTGCCCTCACTATCCAGAAGCGAGTGGCCATAGCCCTCTGGAAGCTTGCAACCCCTGACAGCTACCGGTCAGTAGCGAACCAATTTGGAGTGGGCAAGTCTACCGTGGGGGTTGCTGTGATGCAGGTAGCTCGTGCAATCGTTGACCTGCTGCTCCACAAAGTAGTGACCCTGGGAGACGTGCAGGCGATCATAGATGGCTTCGCTGCAATGGGATTCCCAAACTGCGGTGGGGCCATAGATGGGACACACATCCCTATCCTGGGACCGGAGCACCAGGGCGGCCAGTATATTAACCGGAAGGGCTATTTTTCTATGGTTCTGCAAGCACTAGTGGACCACAAAGGACGTTTTACAAACATCAATGTTGGGTGGCCAGGAAAGGTTCATGATGCTCGTGTTTTCAAGAACTCTGGTCTGTTTAGACGCCTGCAACAGGGGGTTTATTTCCCCGATCACAAAATCACTGTTGGGGAGGTGGAGATGCCAACAGTGATCCTGGGGGACCCTGCCTACCCGCTAATGCCATGGCTCATGAAGCCATACACGGGAGCCCTGGACACTGAAAAGGAACTCTTTAATTACCGCCTGAGCAAGTGCAGAATGGTGGTGGAGTGTGCCTTTGGCCGTCTCAAGGCAAGATGGCGAAGCTTACTTACTCGCTCCGACCTCAGCCCTAAAAATATCCCCATTGTGATTGCGGCGTGCTGTGTGCTCCACAATCTGTGTGAGATCAAGGGGGAGACATTTATGCAGGGCTGGGAGGTTGAGGCAAATCGACTAGCAGCAGATTACGCTCAGCCAGACACCAGAGCCATTCGAAGATCACAGCGGGAGGCGGTCCGCATCCGTGAAGCTTTGAAAGCTCGCTTCCAGACAGAGCGGGTTAACCATTGACTGCTACACTTCCGTAAACAGATACTGGACCTACCCCTGTCCCTTAACACATGTCCCGTTGCCCATCCTCCCATTACCAACCGCCTTCCCCCTCCTTGGATAAACGCTGTAAAGTCACAGTAAAGGAAAGATTTTTTTGTTTGAACGTGTTCCTGTACTTCTTCTTGGGTAATGATTATCACCGTGTAGGCATACGGCGGTTGGGGGGAGGTTTGGTTGGGGGACACTTCCCATCAAAGGGGAAGCTGTTGATCCTGCCCAAAGCGCAGTGCCAAGAGGTGTTCCGCTTGCTTAAAGGGACCATCAACCTCTTCTAATCCCATGTGTGTGTGGTGGTGTCTATGTGCCTTGTACGTATTGAGTATCGCCAACGGATCACACAGTGCATTGATCTATCCAGCAGGCTACTGTCAGCCGCAAAAGATCAGCGACCACCCTCCCCAAACATACAGTGCACCACCCAACCCCACGTTTAGAACGTACAAACCAGCACAACGAAGGAAAGGTGTGCTTAATGCATGCAATGTGTACTGTGCTTGTCACTTCAGCAGTTAACCTGTCTGCACCCTCGTTTGTGCTCCCATTCTCTGCACTTAAAAACCATGTTAACCACTACCCAGAGATACAAACTGTCCCGTTTAAAACACTCAGGGAAACATTGGTGAACCAAAAAACAAGATTTATTCAATAAAACAGTAACTTCACATGGAACCTGGGAAGGGAGGTGCTCAGGGGTGCTGCTGGATGGAGAGGAGGGAAAAGTCTATGGTTTTGGGAATGACAGCCTTCTGCTGTTGCAGCGGTCTGCAGGGGTGGATTCAGTATTTCCACGCACCCTGGCTCCCCTTGTCCTAGTGACTTTTGGGGAGGAAGCCACTGGACTTGGTGGCGGGGGAGGGCGGCTTGAAAGAACATACAGAGGCGCTCTTTCCTCATGTCTCCTGTCCTGGAGAATATCCACTAGGCGCCGGAGCGTGTCTGTTTGCTCCCTCATTATTCCCAGCATTGTTTGGGTCGCCTGCTGATCCTCCTGCCGCCACCTGTCCTCGCGCGCTTCAGCCCTCTGCTCCCGTTCCCTGGCTGCTCGCTCGTACCGTGCGAAGTCCTCTCTGCGCTGTGCCGCCTCCCTCTGTGACAGCATCACTAATTCCGAGAACATGTCGTCCCTGGTTCTCTTTTTGCGCCGCCTTATCTGGACTAGGCCATGGGTGGGAGAAGCACGGGTTGGGTGGGAGACACTCACAGCTGTGGGATAAATGAAAGGGAGTGAATTCCTCAGACAGATACTTTTTCAAGAACAATGACCATACTCTTTCACCGTGAATAGGACCAAAGACAGTGCCTATCACATGTACACGTACTACAAGGTCAAATAATATGCCTTAAGGCTGAGTGAGTGCCTAGGGTCCCGGTATACGGATCCCAGAGGCCTTTCCGTACACAGAAAATCACCTCTCTGAAAACCATGGTAAGCTGCTTACTTACGACTGCTGTGAGATTGCTTCACAGCACTGCTCTAATCCCATGTCTCCCTCAGTGTTCCTGGCGGCGGTCAGTAGCTGCTGCTGGCCAAACCGGTAATCTACGGCGGCTGTCCTAAACCCCCCCCACCCCGTCCGCGTTGCCGCTGCAGGGAACCAAAAATGCGCGCGAACCGCTCAGCATGAACAGCTCGCCTACCCTTCCACCCCCTCAGCGTGGCCGCTCCAGGGAACCAAAAATGCCCGCGAACCGCTCAGCGTGAGCGGCTCGCCTACCCTTCCCCCCCCTCAGCGTGGCCGCTCCAGGGACCCAAAAATGGCCGCGAACCGCTCTGCGTGAACAGCTCGCCTACCCTTCCCCCCCCTCAGCGTGGCCGCTCCAGGGACCCAAAAATGGCCGCGAACCGCTCTGCGTGAACAGCTCGCCTACCCTCCCCCCCCTCCGCGTGGCCGCTCTAGGCAATGTAAAATGCCCGCGAACCGCTCAGCGTGAACGGCTCGCCTATCCTATCCCCGGTTTAGCGTTGCCGGTCCCCGGGACTGTCACTTCCCGCGCACCGATATGCACTACTGGTTTTGCTCCCGAGCCCCTACCACCACGCGGTAATGTAAACTGCCGGGTGTCTGTCTGTAAGGGGAAAAGGAAGCATGCAGTATACTAATTATACTACTCATTCGAACCAGGACCCCATGACTGATATCACTCTGATGAGGATTACGGAGACAGAGAAAATGTGCATGCTGAGTCAATGCAAGCAAACCCCGGGGCCGTATGCTGCCATGCTATGCAAGGCAATGATACCAGAGTACCTGCTGCTCGCATGGCGCGGGAAAGTATCCTACCATGGAGGAGACAATAAGGCAGCTCTCCCAGTGAACGTGCTAGACAAGCTATCGCTGTACCTTCAAGACAGCTTCTCTGAGATCTCTGCTGGTGATTACACCTCTATCCCCATACATATTGACAGACTTTTCGAATAGTTGCACGGGAAAGCGACTCCAAGGTGAAGCGCATAAGGCCAATGAAGCCACAGTTACAGAGCGTTAACACACCATAACTATTGTATTGAAAATAAATGTCTAAAACACTGACCTGATGATCCCTCTCCTGATTCCTGATCAGGAATGCTGCCTTGGGAGTGTTCGAAGGGCAGCGCAGTCAGGGTCAGGAATAGTTCCTGGCTGTCGGGGAAATCTCCAGGGTGACCGCTTTCGATTGCCTCGTCCCCCTGCCCTCCTTCCTCTTCTTCGCCATCAGCGAAAACCTCCTCCGATGTGTCCGTAGAATGGACCCCATCATCGGTGTCCACGGACACTGGTGGGGTAGTTGTTGCCGCACCACCGAGCATGGCGTGCAGTGCCTCGTAAAAACGGCAAGTCTGAGGCGCTGAGCCGGAGCGTCCGTTGGACTCTTTGGTCTTTTGGTACGCCTGACGTAGCTCCTTGATTTTGACGCGGCACTGCGTAGCATCCCGGCTGTACCCTCTCTCCGTCATAGCCTGTGAAATCTTCTCGTAAATTTTTGCATTCCGTCTTTTTGAACGGAGCTCGGCTAGGATGGATTCATCGCCCCACACAGCGATGAGATCCAAAACCTCACGATCACTGCATGTTGGAGCTCTCTTTCTATTCAGTGATGGCATTGAAACCACCGCTGTAGAGCTCTGCATCATTGCCAGTGCTGCTGAGCTCGCCACTATGTCCAAAGAGGCAATGTGATTCAAAATGGCCACAGAGGAAAAAGTATTCAAATTTTCGCGGGGATTTCTCTGAGTGGCAGGTCAGAGCATCCGAGTACACAATACTGCCCTGAGCGTCCACCGAGTGGTGCACTGTGGGATAGCTCCCGGAGCTATTAGCGTCGAATTCCGTCCACAGTACCTCGCATTCGACATGCCCATTTCGATTTTGGCGCTACTCCCCTCGTCAGGGTGGAGTACCGAAATCGATTCAAGGAGCCCTTAATGTCGAAATAAACTGCTTCCTAGTGTGGACGGGTGAGGGATTAAATCGAGTTAACGCTGATAAATTCGACATAAAGTCCTAGTGTAGACCTGGCCTAAGTCTTATTGAAAGAAATACACGACCTTGGAAATTTAAATATGTTGCTTCATTAGTTCCACCTTCAGTCAGAATGCAGTACCGAGACTTATAATTCTTGAAATCCAATATTCCTGCTGCTTGCAAAGTGAAAGAAAACTCTTGATAATGGCAATTTGCAATTAGCTCCAATAGTCTATCTAATTTACTCAAAGAAAAGCAAATGCTGAAACAAGATACTCCAGTTAATTTGCTTTTATCCTACTGCTTTTACTAATTCTTAAGGCTCCAGCGCCTTGCAAAAGGTAAAGGCTTATTTGACAATAAAAAGATTTCCTGTTCATGATTTATGATGCTAGCAATTATCTGTCAATAGTTAGCATTGTAAATAGTGAAGGGGTTAGTATGTAAATAAATAACAGAATGGATTAGTAAGTCAGTTTGCTTTTAGTTCTTAAATCTAGCTAAATAATATTAGCAGCCAGCACAAAGCTCTCAGTATTCTCTGTTGGCTTACAGTATTATTTTGACGATGCTTGTATTGTGGCCAATAAAAATGGAAGACTAATCCGTTTTACAGTTATTATAAAAATAGATTCATTTTATATTCTTCTTAACCACTTGCTTGTCATTTAGCCCTGTTATTCATGCACTTTCTTTTGTCTATTAAAAAAAATCACAAATGAATAATAGGAATAGTAACGTGATAGAATTACAGTTGAGCAATCTTCAGCTGTATTTTCATCTACGTCAGTCTGAGGTCATATTTTGGATATGGAAATGAGGATATTTGTGTCAATAGTGTTTGATCTTCTCCTAGAAGTGGACAAGGGTACAATGTCCATTCTCTTAGATCTATCAACAGCATTTAATATAATGGATCTCAATGAAATCTTGTGAGAATGGATTCTTCATTGGATTACATTTTTCATCCTAAACAAGTGCTTAATTTTAAATTGAGCTGGTTGGGAATGTTCTCGCTGAAAGATTTTCCAGGATAAAATCCAGTTTCTGCTCAATCAATTTTTTTCTGATGGAAAATCTTAAAAAATTTTTATATTTAATATTTAAATAAATATAGCAAATAAAGTAAATACATAAATAAAGTAAATATTTAATTTCACATCAGTTCAACCCAAATTTGAATATTTTGTTTTATTGAACTGACCAAAACATTTTGTTTTAAATCAGGTCAGTAAAACATTAAATTGCATTTCTCTATCAGCGCATTGCCTTACAGGAGTTGTGGTTCAGCTCCCCATGTGGGGTCCATTCTGCTGAGCTCCCTAGGGGACTACATTTCCCATAATACAATGTGCTATGTGGTGAGTAAGTGTCTGGCCCATGGTGCCTGGCCTATTGGGAAGAATTGAGGCATCAGGCTACTGATCTACAACTCCCATGAGGCAATGTGCTGAAGTGGAAGAACAAGGCTTGATGTTGAAATAACTTGAAACTGTGCATATTGGGTCATTTCAACAAAATAAAATGAAACATTTTGATTTTGGGAATGTCAAAAAGGTTTTTTTCAATTGAAAATGTTGAAATAAAATGTTTGACATTTCCAATGTGAAATTTTTCAGAATTTCCATTTCACAAAATAATTCACAAATGCAACTTTTCTTCCTGGTTTGAGACAAAAACATATGTTGAAATGTCAGATGGGATGCAAATTCTGAAGTTTTCTCAGCTCTAATTTTAGCATGTGTGTAATATAACAGTAGTCATTCATATATATATATATATATATATATATATATATATATGAATGACTACTGTTATATTACACACATATATATATATATATATATATATATATTTATATGTATATATAAATAAAATATTGGGTTAGTGCACAATATTCTTCCCTCCCATTTTGAAGTACAGTACAGACCCGTTTATGCGCGAATCTGCTTAATGCGTGGTAGCGCCATGCCTCCCAGTGCTACCTATTAAACCCGCGAGACTCGTTAACACGCGGTACAGGAACTTGCTATATAGCACTACACACTTGCTCACTAACATAGAAATCGACAGGAAGTGCGGAGTGGAAATGTGTTGTAGGTCTACTGGTGTTTACCAATATCAGCGATCAAAAGGAAGAGGAAAGACTTAGTCATGCATGCTTAGTCATTGAATTGATATTTTTGCAAAGCGCCGTTAACAGATAGGCCTGCAGTATTTGGGATGCTGTGAATATATATGTAATCCTACATAATAATACATGTGTATATATATAGATATCTTAAGATATTTCAGCATGGCCCTCTTAACCCGCAGTCCGTTAACACGCGGTCGTGATGGCTTGACTTCCGACATCTGCGCGTAAACGCGTCTGTACTGTAAATGGGATTTGACAGCTAACATTTCGAACAGTTTAACAGTTAGATGTCAAAGTTGGTTATATAGATTACAAGTTAACAAACTAAAGCAAATGTTGTATGCCGTGTTGTTGTAGCCATTTTGGTCCTGGGATATTAGAGAGACAAGGTGGTGAGATAATATATTTTTTTGAACCAACTTCTAAGCTTTAACACTTACACAGAGCTCTTTTCAGGTGACCTGAAGAACAGATATTACCTTACCCACATTGTTTCTCTAAAGCAACTGTTCACATTTTGGAAGGGTTGGTGCACATCTGCAAAGCCAATTGAAAGACCCAGAAGAGGCTCAGGCTATTTTTTCTGCCAATGCATTGTGGGTACCTTTAGGCTTCCTCCGCTAATCGGTTCAGATACTGATGTTGCATCACCATAAGAGGAAACATTTCACACAACCTGACAGTTGGAGCCAAGCTATAACAAATGTAGTGAAACAATAGGGAAGACAAACCTAAGGATTGTAATATTCAATTGCCTAGAAAGGGACAGTCACTTTCCCAGAGAGAAAATTATTGTAAACATTCAACTTCATGTGTATGAAACTTGCTGTTCATTCACCTTGTGGTCAAAGGGAAAGTTAGTTAAGGGCCATCTCCTGCCATGCTCTCATGTGCAGAATTTCCAACATTATGGAAACTTTGAATGAAGATCAGTGTCAGGATCTGGCCTATGAATATGGAAGAACAAAAGATGAACCAAACTACTTGATTTTAGTAGGACACTTGGTGCGTTTACAAGCACCTGTTTTCAGGGATGTCATGGGACAATGCACTCTAAGGAGGTCTTTGGTGAACTAAGAAATACCGGATGATTTTCCAAAGTAGAAAAATACCTTCTGAAAAAATGCTCCTTTGCTGATGCTGAATGCTCCCAACTACCTGCTTAGTATAGGCATTCAGGATGTATGTCTGGGCTCAGCTCAGTTTTCACTTTAGCCTTACAGATCACCCTTAATATATTTATACTTTTCTCACATAGTTTTTCTCTCTCTCATTTGTAACTCTGTCCAGTGTACTACTTGAAATTATAAGTTCATAGGGTAGGATTCTGGACCCTGCTACGGCCCCTGTATGGCTCCTGTAGTAGTGTACAGGTGCTGTGAAAGCCCCAAAGCCAGGTGGGATAGAACTGCCCTCCTCAGGTACTGCATAGGGCACTGATACTAGAACTACACAGACCGCCCTCCCTTGCAAGCCTGGTTTAGGGGGGGTGCCATGGGCAGGAAGGGGATAGGAGAGAAATACTCATAGCGTATGCTACTCTGGGGATTCTTGGATGTCCTGGGCTGCAGACCAGCCCACAGGCAGCTTGAGTGGGTGGAATGAAGAGAGGATTCATAAAGTAGAACAATTTCTGGCTGCTCTATCCTACTCCAGGAGCTACACCAGCTACACTTGATTATTATAGGCTACACCAGCTCCTGGAGAAGCCCATAATAATCAAGTAAAAAGGTAACTTAAAGCCATCTTTGTCCTACTTGCCCTAGTGGAGATGCAACACGGAATCCTAGCCATATGATTTAGGTCAGTCTTTTGTTCTCCCACATTATTAGGTCATATACTGCCACTGATCAACACCAAAGCTGCAGTGTAGTTAAACAGCAATTCTGTGCATGAAACCATGACAAGGTAGGCCCCTAATTGAATTCCCCCATGATCAAACATGGCTGAAGAGTATATTTGTTTTTGCTCTTCTATGCATACTTTCCACTCTAATATTATTTGCAAGAACAGTGCCATTAATATCCGTAGGGAACTCAGGAGGGGAATGGTAGTCTAGCACCTTTCATCCAGAAGGATCCACAAACACCGTACATATAAGAATCCACATGGAATATGGCTCTTGTTCACAGTCATTAAAAAGTGTTTCCATGCAGAATCAATACATATGTATCTGCTGTTAGGAACATAGAAATTGCCATACCCGATCTGACCAGTGGTCCATATAGTTCAGTGCCTGATGCTTCAAAGGAATGTGCAAAAAATCTCATAATGGTCCATTATAGAACAATCTTTCCCAAAGGGAAGCTTTTCATATTCCCCCATCAGTTAGTAGTTGTCTTCTACGCAGAAGCAGAAGCGCATTCATATGAAATATGTTCATTCCTAACATAGCCATCATAAATGTCCAATCCTTTTTAAAATCATGCTAAGATCTTGGCCTCAGTTGAGACCCCCTTCATTTTTTGCTATATCATTTGTTAAATAAAATAACCAGCAATGAACACAGTATTGCCGGGAAAGGTATGCCTTTGATTTGTGTAATGACATTATAATATTTTCAGTGTTATTTTCTATACCATTCTAAATACATCAAAACATTTGTTCGCTTTTTTGACTGCTGCTATACACTGAGTAGAGTGTTACAATAAACTATCTACACGTCACTGTAGATCTTTTTCCTGACTGGTTACAGTTAATTCAAAACTGAGTAGCCTATATTAGAACAAGTATGATGAATATGAATTATTGTAACTATGATTAAAGAATTGGTATTATGACCAGTCTAGTCAAGATGCTGGTTTACTTGAGTTTTGCTGTTGATTTTTTTTTCTTATTGTGAATCAAACTACCAGACACTCCCCGACTTACACAATCATTCCGTTCCAGAATGCCTTCCGTAACTCGGAATTTGCGTAAGTCGGAGACGTATCTCCGACCATTATGCAAAAAAACCCCACCAAAAAACACCCCACCTCCTATTTTTAGATTACGGAGCTTTTTCCGTAAGCGCAGATTTCCGTAACTCGGATTTCCGAAAGTCGGGGAGTGTCTGTATAAAGCAAATGGGTTAACTTTTCTCTATAGAATATATTTTTTCAAAAGTGCGGAAGTCCTCTTTTCAAAAGTTATGTAGGCACTTAGGAACATAAGTCTCCCTGAAAGTCTATATAAACATGGTGAGTGAAGCCAAGCTCATATAGAGTTGAAACAGATAGATTGCCTTAGGAAAAGGGAATTAAAGGCCACATTTATGCTCCATTTCATAGTGTGGGCTATATCTTGATACAGCCACCACAACTCCCTTCAATCAGACTCCTACAGATTATGTTACATATCTGTGGCAATTATATCAGTTGCTTTCACGGAAAAGTATTTAATGTATTTGTAGCTGTCTTTTAAAGTAATTGATCAGCTGCCACCGAGGATGAGCCAGCACTGTCCGACCAGCCGTTTTCATATTGTGAGCATCTCTGATGCTGACAATTCCTTTTTTCAGACAATGCCAAACAAACCAATGTGGAACTAAAAACAAAACAAAAAACGTGATGCAAACTGATGCAAAAAGTGATGCAAACATTTTCATTTATTGTATTATCATACAGTGAAGACAGGTAGGTAAAAATTTATATTTAACATTTGACCCCAGTATTTCTTTAAAACATTATTGCATTTTCCCTCCCCAAAAAGCAGTGTACTATACTGTATTTGACTGGCCATATCCAGAAGATCTTACTCACCCAACTCTTATTTAGACAATTAAAGTCAGAGGAAGCTTTGTGTGAGTGAGGACTTGCAAGATGTGGCCTAACACACCCTCAAAATAATCCGCAGTTCTCAGCAGAAATAAATGCTTCCTAAGTGTGTTCATTGTTCAGTCCAGGGAATAGCATATTCATATAGGGATTCATAACTGCTTGTGAACACAGATACTTAAAATCTTACTGCTCTTTTTACAGTTTTTGCCAACAAGACAAGCTGCCAATTACCTTCCAGTCCTGTGTGATCACTAAGGAGTGCCAGGTGTCGGAGTGGTCTGAGTGGAGTCCCTGTTCCAAAACATGTTTTGATATGACATCCCCTAAAGGAAATCGTACAAGAACACGGACCATTAAGCAGTTTCCTATTGGCAATGAAAGTGAATGCCCAGAACTAGAAGAAACAGAGCAATGTAGCTCTCAAGGAGATGGTGTGGCGCCATGTGTTACGTAAGTGTTAATGTGTACCCCACCCCATCAAAACAAATACTCTACTTCCAGTGGGAGAGTGCAGGACATAGACAGTACAAGTAAATTTAAAAGAAAATACTAGGGTTTGGTTTATGTGTGTGCATATTCAGCAATCCCACTAAAAGCTAACATTTGCATGTAGTTGCAGTTGTACTGAAGTTACTTCCTACGCTAAATATAGAGAAATAACTTACTTGACTTTGTAAATGCTGACTTTTAAAATGAGAACATGTGTGTACATACTGATACACTTATGTGCACTACTTTGAACCAGCTTTAAGGGCAAACTAAAACTAATTTATTGATTCAGTGGTGATTTTTCCCAGAGATCCTTTCTTCTAGAATCCATCATTGTTTGTTTGAAGTACAGGGCACACAATCACATACCAAGTGACTTACACTGTAAGAAGTTAGTATGTATTCCTTGAGCAGCCAAACTCCTATCTGACTTCATTGGGATTTTAGGCTGATTAAAGACGCCCAGACTGAGCCCTATATCAGGAGGGGAAGAGGCTAAAAGTGGTAGTAAATAAATTAGTCCTGTTTAGAGTGTAGGAAGTTTGACAGCAAGCAAGCACTTTAGATTCAGGAGTTTGCTTTCATCATTAGCATCTAATTGAGATTAATATTAACAGTCACAACTGTGCTTTTTCCTTATCTGCCTGAAAAGAACTGTTGGGGAAATAGCATTTGATGTTATGCCATTTTGCATCTGTGCGTTTTGACTATGGAACATCATTTTCCTTGAAGAGGAGAAATTTCATCATTCTCCATCTTCAACAGCATCGGAAATGATTCCCTTCATATCTCCTTAAAGTACTTGTTGGGCAGAGAATCCTGTGACATGTCTTTCAATTCATAAGTCTGACTGGGGTTTTAAGTTGGAGTCACAGACCTTCTTTCTTATGCACTCACTGATGAGAAAGCTCACAGCTTCTCTTCATTTGTCAGTACTCAGCAGGAGGGCTTGAGCACCGCAGAGAAGCCATCTTACTCTTGATGGTGAAAAAAGAACTCACTGAAATAATTTTTTGAAAAAAAAAATACAATTATAGTTTTGCCTTGATATGCAGGAGGAACATTCATGCTTCTTATCAAAGGTAAATTGGAGGCTTTTCCTTTTTTTCTTTCGGGTCTTATGTTTTTCAGTGAGCACATTTCTTTGATTTTTGTTCTGTGTTGCTTTATTCTAGCTGTCTAGTTCTAAACAATGCTAAGAGTCACAAACCTGGGGATTGGCAGATTTGAGCATAAAACTCAATTTCTTTCCATGCAACATTATTATTCTTCCTTGCAGTAAAATAATAAATTCCACTGATTAAACTTAAATAAAGATCTTCCTAAGTGTAACCTTTTAGAAAATGAAAAAATGAGGAAAATAGTTCAATCAGTGTAGAATAGCAAACCCCATGCATACTTGTACAATAAAGATTTTTGGGGAGCCAATCCTTCTAGATAATGAGTCAGACATATTAGGGCACTTTGCCTTGTATAATCAGATATTAACTTGTGTGGCTTTACATGTTTTAAAGAACTAATTCACCCAATTTGCAATTACTTTGATTCAGATATGGCTGGAGAACCACAGAGTGGACAGAATGTCGTGTTGACCCTTTACTTAGCCAACAGGACAAAAGACGAGGGAATCAGACAGCTCTGTGTGGAGGTGGAATTCAAAGCCGCGAGGTGTACTGTGTGCAAGCTAATGAAAATCTCCTCTCCTATTTAAATACCCTCAAGGAAAAAGAAGGTAAATTTCATTCACTTGCAATTGAATTAGTGTGAAAACTGAACACTTCAGCACGCTGGAGCTTTTTGACCTCCATTGTCTTCTGTCACAAGTGTCTTATTTTATTATAGGTTACTGTGTTCTATTTTTTAAAATCTAATTTAAATGGAAATATCTAATTCCAGGAGGGATGGGTTCATTCTTTATCCTGAAAATGTTCATATCTTACTCTGAACTGGTTTTTCATAAGATTTCCTGATGGCTTCCTTAACTGTAGGATGGTCTTGTGGTAAGAAAGATACAAGACTGGGAGTCAGGAACTCTGGATTCTAGTCCCAGTTCTGCCAGAGATTTTCTGTGTGACCTTGTGCACGTCATTTTAACCTCTCTGTGCTTGTATAGGTTGCACCTAGAAAAAGAAAAAATGTAAATGCATATGTAAAGTCACCGTGGAAATATATATGTGAAGTGATTTTACAGGTTCAAAAAGAGCACTAAACTTGGTTTTTACTTGAAACCAGGCAAAATGCAAAAACTGTAACTCAGCTTGATACTTGTGTGGATTTGTACTCCCAAAATTGAAACAGGAAAAAAGGGTTTATATGAAGAGAATCTCTGAAAACTAAAAACACCAAGTTTCTCATAATTGTAGCCTCTACAGTTCCTTAAGAAAAGAGAGAGGGAAAGCTTATCCCCGGTCTCCTTTCACTTACATCTGTGTAAGTGAACTCCATTAACTTAATTGAAGTGACTCCCCATTTACACCAGTGTAAGTGAGTGAAGAATCAGGCCCCTAACCTTTTCCAAAGCAAGAAGTTATTTTCCTAGTGCCGTGAGGATACTTGATAAAGGTGTCGTGGATACAAAAATATCTTGGAGATGAAAGCGGAAAGATGATCTTGTGGTTAAGGGGTTTGGACTGGGACTTGGGAGATTTGGTTCAATTCCTGGTTTTGCCACGGACCTTGTAAAAAGTTTCCATCTGCAGAATGTGAATAATAATTCCATGCTTAACAGGTGTAGTGTTAATGAGTTGGATGATTGATGTAGTGATTGTGGTCTTATAAGCACCTAGCTCTATATAGTTAACATAAAATACTTTTCTGATGAGTTCAACTATTATTATAATATGCATTTTTGAAGAACAAAACCTCAGTGAGTAATTTACATTAACATACATTATTCCCCAGCGGCAAAAAGTAACTTGAAAGGAACAACTTATCCATTGGTAATTTAGAAATCCTTCAAGACAGTAAATTATACTAAGTGCATTTAGCCCACAATTCTGATGACATTTATTTTATACACTATGCAGCTGTATGGTACAAATTTACATTGCCACAAAGAAATACAGCCACACACTCCAGGAAAAGGGACATCCTTGACTTGGGCATGCATAGTTAAACATTTAGAACAGAGGTGGCCACATTGCAGCCTACAGAGTTCTCTAGCGTGTGGCATCTCTAATGTGGACACTGCAGTTTGTGGAGACTACCAGTCCCAGCATCCATTTTGATACATCTGCTTGGATTAGGATGGAGCATTGTTTGCTGAGATGTCTATGCTCCATCGGTTGCACCTGCGTATTTATGAGGGAGGGAGTCTTCATTTAATACAAATTAGTTGCAGCTCCGGGGCTCTTAGCAAATTTCCTGTGGGACCAAGTTTAGATGCCCCTGCCTTAGAAGTAAAGAGTGACAAACTCTCAGCTAAAGAGAGGCAACAATAAAATCAGCAACAGCTTACTGTTCAGAATGATGATCAGGATTTGGGTAGGCTGTGAAGTCTTGCTGGCTTAGGCTGGTGTGAAATATGTCCTTATCAGAATGTGACAGGAATATGCAGAGCCCATCAGAAGGTAATCTTTCTAGGTCCCATAAGGCTGTTTAAAATGTAACTAGTCTTTGGATGCATAAACATGAGAACACTTTTTGCAAGAGCTCAAACGAGGGGTGAAGTGAGTTTTAGTTTAAAAAGCTCTGGGGACATTTCCATTTTTGGAGACAGATGAAAAAAAGTGTTTGTGGGTTTTTTTTAAACAGCTTCTGTGCACCCTTAGAAACAGCAATTTGGAGTGATTAAACGGTGTGATTAAAACCAAGCAATGATTCAGGAACTGGAGGGGGAAAATCCCACCAACCCTAGCAGTGGGAAACCCCTTCTTACAATGTAGCTCTGTGTTCATAAACAGCTAATGCTATCTCCGTAAGGCTGTTTTGAATGCCTCCATTCTCACGTACTCATAGTGGTGTTTCCCTATTATTTCAGAAAGTCAGTCACAGAGCACGTCGAAGTCTAGTGCTGCACCACTTCTATCAATCACTTTTGAAATAACAGGTAGGTAATTAAGGCCTTCTACCTGACATTTCAATCAAAAGTGTGCCAGGAGGCACTCTCCCCTTTGGGAGAACTATGTTGGCTATATATAAAAAAATATATTTCTCTCTAAAATAGTTTCTGCTACTGTACCTGTGAGCTCTCACTCATACGGTTCAAGATGATAAAAGAAATAAGAGGGCAAAATACTTACACATCAAGTACCAGACCTGAAATTCAAAATAGTAGCACAGGCTCAAACCAAACCTTTATCCATTTTTTGAGATGTTCTGATAAATATCTTTCACTTCTATTTCCCATCCTGACCCTAAAGTGCTGGGAATTTCTTGGGTCCTCCAAAATTTCCACTTTCCAGCTAGGGTTTTCAATTTTGGTGGGACATATTCCTGGAGCTTTCATCACATGACATAACCTTCAATTAAAGATTCATCTTTAATTCCTGGAGACTCCAGAGCAATCTTGGAGGGTTGGCAGCCCTATTTCCAGCTCTGTTTTGCTGATTCAGGGTATTTGTATAATTAAGATAAGAATTTGAACTTTGGATGTTTATCTAAACCCAAACTTCCAGCCTTTTGGGGTTGGTACATCCCTATAAGCTAAGTTCAGAAACTTACTATCTTCATTTCAGAAATTACAAGTTTATGTTTGAGCAGGAGTATCGTGTGTAGCAGTTAGGACACGGAATGGAAAATTAAGGATTGCTAGGTTCTGTTGTTCTGTCACTCACTTGCTGTGTACTTTAGGCAAATCACTCAACTTCTCCTTGCCTCTTTACCCATCTGCAAAATTGATATGACTGTGTACCTAACCATTGAACTAAAAGGGACTATTTACATGCATAGACATACATAGGTGTGTAAGGGCTTGTCTTCACTACCGGGGTAAGTCGACCTAAATTAAGCTACTCCAGCTATGTGAATAACGTAGCTGGAGTTGACGTAGCTTAGGTCGACTTACCCCGGTGTCTTCACTGCACTGCATCGATGGGAGACACTCTCCAGTCAACTTACTTTAACCCTCTCGTGGAGCTGGAGTACTGGAATCGACCAAGAGAGTTCTACCATCAATTTAGTATCAGAGGGGTAGCCGTGTTAGTCTGGATCTGTAGAAGCGACAAAGGTCCTGTGGCACCTTATAGACTAACAGAGGTATTGGAGCATAAGCTTTCATGGGTGAATACCCACTTTGTTGGATGCAAGCCAACGATGCTTGCATCCGACAAAGTGGGTATTCACCCACGAAAGCTTATGCTCCAATACCTCTGTTAGTCGATAAGGTGCCACAGGACCCTTTGTCGCATCAATTTAGTGGATCTTCACTAGACCCGCTAAATCAGCAGCATTGATTGCAGCAGCTTTGCTCTCCCCGGCAGTGAGGGCAAGTCCAAGTGTTTGCAGGATCAGAGTCTGAAGTAGTAGCTTTACAGTTTGGCAATAAACTTTAGCACATACATTACAGAAAACTGGGACGGAAACTCCTGACATTATCCTTCATCTATTTTGTTAGCGTGGCTTTTTTTAAAATGCTCATTCGTTCTGCTTTTGTGAAAGTAGAGCAACTAGTGTCCTGAAAAAAATGGTGAGCTCTTGCTGGGGCATGGATGTACAGATACTCTTCCTGTGACACTCCTGCCCTGTTGGCAGAAACAGCCCAGAGAATGCAATGAATTACCTCATCCCCAGCACCACTCTGGCTGTGACTGCATGATGGCCACTTTGAGGCCACACTGGTCAGCTGGGATTCTCTGCCGAGGCGGAGCTGGTGCACATCCTTGGTGAATTTATCCCACTGTTTACCAAGAGAGGGGAGTCTGTGCTTTTGTGGTGATCATTTTTAAAATGTAGCTACTCTACAGTCCTCATGCTCGTAGGCTTCTGCCGTACTGTATGAAGTTCTCCAGTGATTTGTCTAGCCAGTAATAGAGCTCAGGAGAGGATTCCTGGGGTTATAGCTAATTATTTTCCAAGCACTTGCTAGTAGGTAGTATTCTTTGGGACTAGACACACTGAGTTAGCAGCCCATAAGTGGTTACAGAAAATCACTTTGAGTTTGTTTGATTTTTATCCCACTTTAGGAGAAAGGGGAAGTTCTACATTTTTAGAACACAGTAAGGGAGAGGTTCCTAGTTCAGCAGAGAATGATTGTGTTTTTCTGTGTGTGTTTTTGTTTATTCTCCCAGCCCGAACTTGAAAGCCATTCCAAACCTGAACCTAATTTTCTGGTTTGGCAGGGGGAAAGTGAGAGCTTGTTAGCAAAACACATTCTGTTGTGTTCTCATTTGTGTCCAAAATTTGAGCAAAATATCTGAAAACCACGCAGAGCTTCTATTATTAAGCATTGTTGACTCAATGAGCACCACTGACAGGGAATGAAAGAACCAAACATCCTCATTCACAACCTCTACCACAAATGCATGAAAAGAAAGTATGAAAGGGCAGCAATGAGAGGGGAAACATCTTTGACTGTGAACTTCTGTGTCCAGTAGCTTCTTCTTTCAAATCATCTCAAGTCAAACAATAAGGGGTCAGATGCTGAGCTCATTTACACTGGTGTAAATCTGGAGGAAAGCCACTGAAGTTAAAGGGGTTGGGATGCTAAAAGGAGGTCCAGGCTTGCCACAGCTCAGCAGTTTACTGTAAAGAAAATAAATAATCTTTATCATGCTCTAGCACCTCTGGCTTGAAATTAATGCTAGATATGTAGCTAGCAAAGTGGTTTGGGAGCTCTCTGGATGAAAAGTGATATATATAACAGAGATCACATCATGCATGAGAAGGTAATAGTAACAACAAATCCTTTCCTGTTTTTTGTTTGTTTTGTTTTTTACTTTTTGAGACTTGCTACTATCAGATGGTTTTTCAACTCTCTCTCTCTGCTGCGACTTTGGCAGCACTGAAACAGTCTTTCAGATAGGCACAGGGATGTGGTAGAATTACTGAGGAAATGATGGCTGAAGAGAAATGCCCCTTTGTCACGCAGAGATGCGTTGTGCCATTCGCTGTATACTCTACACACAGCATTTATTTGAAATGTATCAGAGAAGCTGGTCAAGCCCAGACAAGTTTCTGGCAGTCAGTAACTATTACTGTTGATGAGTTTTTAGCTAAAACAGTGTTTTAGGGATGGACGTTGGGAATCAGAGCTATGTAAAGAACTGCTTTTTTCAATTTGCTGACAGTTTTGAAAAATAAATAGATTCAGGTTTAACCAAAATCCAAATGTTCTGGAATTTTTGGTGACTCAAAACAAAGGGGGGAGGATTTAATTTAACGTCAAAAACAATTGACCAAAATTGATGCAAATTTGCAAAATGTTTTGGTTGACCCACATTTGCATTTTGGAGCAGAAAAGAAAAAGTTTTTACCTGGAAAATTTTCCTTCTTCCATGTGAGGAGCAATTTGACTGAGTTGAGTTGGAGTTACTGAATAAGCAGTATATTTGTATCATTGTAATGTGCATCATTGTAATGTGCTTTGTGCTACAGTATTGCTAAAAAGGAAATAAGACCAAAATTCAGTGGGGATAAGTTTGCTTAATTTACTGTTATCTAAAGAAGAAATTCTGAATATGCAGTGTAATGGACATTCTGAATTTTAAAATACAGGAAACATTTCCAAATAATTATTCTCTTCCACTATTTCAATACTAAACCTGAATGAGTAGCAGGCACGGTCATAACAACTTTATACTTCATGTTACACTGAAGGATAGTAAACATGATGGTATAAAATTATGTTGTATTGAGAGAGAATGGTTATATTTACATAGCCTTGAAGCATTTCTTGCTTTAGATACCTTTATAGATGAATGCCTGAAGTGGCCAATATTTTCAACGGGTCTTATATGAATAGTATACTTGATATTCTTCATGGAAGAGAAGCTGAAGTCTTTACTTAGGGCCAGACCATCTCTGGTCTTTGTACAGGTGTCCAGTGGGAGAGAGCTCAAAGAGCCTTCTGTCCAGACACATTTGCAGTCTTTGCTGTTGTGGAAGCCCAGGAATGGTTTCCTCTTTACTCCTAAAGAGGAAGAAGTAATTTATAGTTCAAAGTACCGGTGAAGAGGAGGACTGGTGGGAATATGCTGCACCTTATGAAGGAATGTAGCAGTGGGTACCCTGCCCTTGTGCATCAAACGACTCTGGGAGGCATTCTTCAGAATGCTTCCCTGTGCTCCTGTTGGGGCTCCACAAGGCCACCATAGTGTGGCTGTGCCTTAAAGTTACAAATTACTCTTTCTTTTTACTCCGCCTATACCTATGCAAGCTCCCAATGAATTCAAGGGTAGTTTGAGTAAGAGCTGTGTAAGGACCTCAAGATTCAAGATAAAGGCTACAAATAAGTGGAGGTGACTTGCTAACTCCTGCTTTTATTAAATACTATCCAGTAAAGATACAATTACATGCAAATTATATGTTTGTTTACATTTATTTTGCTACAAGTTAAGCACTTTGTGCACATTAGGAACAGACTTCAGGCTTCCGTAAAATTGCCAGTGCAGCCTTCAGTGTCCTAAGGTTTAGGTCCCACCATAGCACTGTGCATATGTTAGAATACTTCTTTCCAGCATTGTCTTCTTGTGTTAGAAAATGGGAGTTCTGGAGTATGTTTAACAGGTATTTGCCCTCTCCGCACTGCAGCTTTGCTTCATGGAGCAAAGCAGTACAAAGCCATGCACAAAGTACCAGGAATGGAAGGACAGTTCCACGGGATGCCGCCTTCTCATTCCCTCCCTCTCAAAATGTAGCTTCCAGTCACCCACTAGTGGGCCTGCGGCTAAAAGGGATGTGCATTACCTGACGGGTCAGGCAGGCAGAAGCAGGTGCATGCAACACACGTACTTGTGAATAAGAGACTCCACTACCTTAACAATAACATGCAGCTCATTCATCAAACCTCTGTTGTTGTTGCTGTGTTACTGTGATCCTCAAGAGCCTGATTCTGCCACCCGTACTCCCTCTGAGTAGTATCTTGCTCCACAGATAGTTGTAATCATTGGGACTATATGCAGCATAAGGTACTACTTAAGGTGAGTAACGGTGGCAGAACAGAGTTCTAATTAATTAAACTCTTGTTTTGAAAGCACAGTTCTGAAGGACCAGTCATTATGTTTAACTTTGGAGAATCACATCTTTTTAATCAATTGGACAGAGGTAATCTGGATGGCTGGTCTATATTCTGTGCTTAGTTTTAAGTATTTTGTGAGGCGCTGAATTATGAAAGATCTTCTCTTGAGAGTTATTGGCAAAAGTGGATTGCAATAAAGTAATGCATTTGTTGGTTAGAGACAGATGCATACATATATCCAACATGCTAGGAAAGGTATCCCATTGTGCCTAGGTGCTGGGAAGACATAGAGCTACTGTAGAGGACAGTAGTGTACTGAAGGCTGCATCCTGGCTCTCAGTGTAGGAGAACAGGGTGGTTCTGCTCTCTTGGGCCTTCCCCGGTCCACAAGAAACAGGGTTTCTGCTTGCTCAGATATCTTCCGTGTGGACTGATTACACACTGCTGGAAGTAATATATTAAAACAATTATACCTATGTACTAGATTTAAAAGCTATGCACAGAATACATGTTAAATACAGTTTTCCTTGAACCAACTATAGCTGCCACTGCACAACTTCTATAGGTGGGTGCTTTTCTGTGAGTATGGCAGGGCTTTAGAGTCAAAGGAAAGCAAATAGACTCTATCATCGTTATATTTCAGTGATTTAAAATCAGTATCTCTGATTTGGTTTGCAGTTGAAGTGTTAACATTTATATGATTATAACCAGGCTTTGAAGTTACAATACGATAAGGTGAATGAAAATGTACACTTCTGTTGGTTCAATTGCTCAGTCAAGATGCACTCAATAAGAGAGCAGAACATTGATTTGCATGGGAGCCAATGTGAAGAACTACTGTAATAATATACTCCATTCATTAACTGCAAGAGCTAGGTCCTAGAGAATACTGCAATATTTGTGGAATCTTCCTGATTCCACATAATCTGGTTTGACTCAGCCCATGCAGTGAGTTCATTTTATTTATTTTTAAAAGAGTAGTTTTACCCTTACTTCATC
Organism: Chelydra serpentina; assembly: GCA_037349315.1. Lineage (NCBI taxonomy): Eukaryota > Metazoa > Chordata > Testudines > Chelydridae > Chelydra > Chelydra serpentina. The sequence continues at coordinate 30,213,028 of JBAIAC010000048.1, forward strand.
AGATTAAAATGATGAGACAGAAGATTTTCTGACTGAAGAGTTGTGGTGTCAACTTGCAGCAAAGCATTATGCAAGTGTTAAAAATATGCTGTCTTTATTGTATACAGCTTCCAAGCCTGTGGATCGGAAACTGTGCACAGGACCTGTACCTAGCACCACCCAATTGTGTCATATCCCTTGTCCAATAGAATGTGAAGTGTCAGCTTGGTCAGCTTGGGGACCATGCACCTATGAAAGCTGTGAAGACCAGCAAGCCAAAAAGGGTATGTAGACATTTTAAATTCCTTCTCTTCAAAAAACATTTTTATTTTACTTAGTTTTTACACAATACTTGAAAAAAATATTTCCAAGACTCTAGGGATCTTTGACAATACTGACATATTCATGCTTATATCAGCAAGAGAGCACGCAACAGCCTCCCAAAACCAGAAAATAACCAGCCAAAAAAAACCCCAAATAAACCCACCCATAAGTACCACCTCTCAGCATTCTCCTTCCTCCCCAAAGGCCTTGGGAAAGAGATGGACTTTCTAGTGAGTTCTGTAGGTCAACGGATCTGGGCTATTTCAGGACAATTACAAAGTTGAGTGCCTCCTCTTAAATTAAAGGGGATCCAGCATGAATCTCTCTCCAGATCACAGCCATGGCTGTGTCACATCGAGAGAGAGCAGCAGTCTCTGAAGTAGGAAGTTCTTAAGCCATTGAGGGATTTACAAGTCAAGATCACCTTAAAAATTGACCAGTAGACCATCAGGCAACCACTGCAACTCTTAGAGCAGGAGCTTCATTTGCAGAGTACCCTTAACTGGCAGGCTGATGCATTCTGTGCCAGTTTCAGTTTCCAAGGGTATTTAAAGTGTAAGCCCCATGCAGTGCATATTGCAGTAATCAGATCTCCAGGTGTCAAAGGCATGAATCACAATAGCAAGGTCTACAATCAAACAAGAGTCTGCCACTTCCCATCCAGAGATGAGAAAAGAAATCCGAGTCACTGTTGCTGTGTGATCATCTAACACCAGAGAGGATCCAGTTGTACCCTCTTGATTGCAAACTCATAACAAATGCCAGGCACACATAGTCACTTAAAGGGACAGCCATAATCCTCACCATATTTTAGGGTTGTTTTCTCTCTCCAACCAGCATCACTTCAGTCTGTGCACAGATAGTGGTAGTACTAATTTGTATTACTGTAGCACTTAGGAGCTCTACTCACGGACCAACACCCAGTTGTGCTAGGCTCTGTACAAACACAGAACAAAAATGCGGGTAGTACAAGCTACACAATGCTGCCTCCTGTCTATGTGACTCAACCTTGATCATTTCTAAGAGTGACAGAACAATTCAGTTTCCACGTCCATTCACTCCTGGACCTCTCTTTTGAGGCTAACAGTGAGGTTGCCTATTATTAGTGCTGCTGTTTTTGTTATTTATGTATTTTATGCCATCCAAATGTTTGCTAGGTGTTTGTGGATGTGTCCGTGTTTCAGATTGATTTGGACACTTGCCTGCTAAAAATACATTGAGGCTACCAGCTCACTTTATGCCATTTTTTAACCTGAAGACATGGATATCAGGAAACTTACACTTTAATTTCCTTGTGTTTTAATGTATTTTGTCAAAGTTTCAACATGGAAAAGATCTAAGGGGTGGTAAGACTGGCAGATGCAGACCAGGCTCTTAGCTCTGTGTAAGTGGAAGGGTTTTAATGCTTCTGGAGAATGTGCAAACCTTTCTAGGGAACAGCTCCATCCCTTCCTCCCTGATAGGTACGTAGGTGTTATTCAGCAGATAAACGACATCTATAGAACAGACAAAGGGTCCTGTGGCACCTTATAGACTAACAGAGGTATTGAAGCATAAGCTTTCGTGGGTGAATACCCACTTCTTCGGATGCAAGCAGTGGAAATGTCCAGAAATGCCTCTGGACATTTCCACTGCTTGCATCCGAAGAAGTGGGTATTCACCCACGAAAGCTTATGCTTCAATACCTCTGTTAGTCTATAAGGTGCCATAGGACCCTTTGTCGCTTCTACAGATCCAGACTAACATGGCTACCCCTCTGATATCTATAGAACAATCGTTTTAGCATGAAATGGTTACAAATAGCTGATTGTATGAACTGAGCTGCAATCTGTTCCATAGCTCTTATTTATTGTTTTGTATAGCTACATTGTAATTATAGGGTTTACTCTTGAGACTGATAGTTAGGGTCCTACCAGTTTCACAGCCATGAAAAATGTGTCATGGACCATGAAATAAGCCCTTTCCCAAGAAATCTGATCTCCCCATGCGGCGGGGAGCCAGGGGCTCCTAGCTGCTAGTCTGGCCAGACTGGGGAGGGACGGGAGTTGTCCTTCACCTGCATGGATGCTCTTGGTGGGAAGATCAGACCCACCTCCATAGGCAGCAGAGAAGTGAGGGTGGTACACCCTCACATCTGCACTGCAGCAGCCCCAGAGCTCAGTTCCAGGCTTCCCCCCCACCCCTCCCCTCCATGGCTCTGTGCTCGAGGCTTCCTCCCCCACCAGGCTTCCTCCTGCTGGGGTTTAGGGCTTCTGCCCCCTGCAACTGGGGCTCAGGGCACCAAGACTCAGGGCTTCCGCCCCCTGTGGCTGTGGTCTGGGCTCCCAGGCTCAGGACTTCTGCCCACTACTGCCGCAGCCTGGGCTCAGGACAGCCCAGGCTTGGGGCTTCAGCCCCTGCAGCTTCTGCCAGGGCTTGGGGTGACTGGGTTGGGGCTTCTGCCGGGGCTGGAGCATCCATTTTTCCAGGGGGGCCCCAAATTGGCTGAGGGCCCCTGTCTTAATCTGCCCTTGCTGGGGCACTCCCAGCAGCATAGGGGAGATCATACCTACCTCCACCTCTGGGAACCTTCTCTAGCTGCAGGAAGCTCTGAGGCTGCAGCACAAAAGTGGGGGTGGCAATCCTGGGACTTCCCCCACAACAACTTTCCAAACCCCCCCCCCCACACACACACACATATGATCCCATTTTGGGTTGGGCTCCCCAGGATTACAACACTGTGAAATGTTATATGTAAATATCTGAAATCATGAAACTGACTACTTTTAAACCCCTCCGGCCACGAAATTGACCAGAATGCACCATGAATTTGAAAGGGCTGTCCTCATAGTGTGGAGATGCATTTCCTTGATGCTGTTCTGAATCAATCTTTGTTGAGATTTGGGGAACATGATAGGATGGGGTTTCATCAAACTGTACGTGACCATAAAATTTAGCTCCGTGGGCAGGCTAGAAGGAGACCAACGGTTGTGTCCATATAGTGATCTGCTTTCCCACAGCTTCTCCATTGGAGATTGGAGTTGGTTGAGTTTATTGGTAGTGATTACTGTAATGTAGAAAAAACCTGAAATGATTTTGTCTCCGTTGTAGTGAGGGGATGGTGGTATGTGCTTTTTGGAAAATATCTGCTCCAAATCGGCTTCTCTGGTACTCTGGAATTCTTCTTTCTGTTTTTGTCTTACGTGGTGTGATTTAACTTTGCTGCTGCAATTTAGGAATGGTTAGATAAAGGCAATTTGTCCTTTTAGTGTGATTGTTTTATTTTCAAAATCTTTGCCATACATTTTCAAATTTGGATGTGGATTGCAGTATTTCTGCCCAGTTTGTCCTGGTGTGGATAATGCTGAAATGGGGAAATCTGATAAAAATCTCATCTTTGATGATTCTATGGTAGGGTGAGGTTTAAAGTCAAATCTGAAAAAAAAAAGTTCTACATAATTCATTTTATGCTTCTCCCATCTAGCTATAGTCTCATGAGATAAACTGCCCATTTCTAGACCTGTAATTTGCTACCCCATGCAGTTTGTTTTAGTGTCTTGAATTGATCTGTAATAGCTGAATAGGTCAGCCATAGACTCAGAGAAGTGTTACAGTTCCTTATATAGTAAACAGCTATAGGCATGGAGGTATCTCTCATACGTTCATATTTACCTATCTTGTTTTCCTATATGATAGTTTATTTTCTATATTAGTTCAAGCATAAACAGCAATGTGCTGTTTAGTGTTTTCATTTCCCATATCAATATTTATAATCAACGTTTGTCTTACCCTGTTTTCCTGTAGTTAACCCCTATGTGACTCCAACTTTCCTGCTGTTAGTGTCAGAAGCAGAGCTGCACTTAAAGGTCATGATAAGGGAACTCAAGCATTGCAAATTTAAAATAACCTGGATCTTCCACTTAATCACACCCATTTCTAGTACTATTCAGTGGTCAGATGCAGGACTGTATGCAAATCACCCATGAATATGACTGGGATTTCTCCTTTCCTTCCCTCTGACATACATTCACTAGGTAGCAGGAATGGATATCTCGTTGGAGTAAGCAAAGGCACCTTGACAGTGACATGAAAGGAATCCAGGCATTACATTGTGAACATGTAAATCCTAGGTTCCTCTTCACCAGTTCTCTTGTACTTATTGCTTTCCATATGTGCTCCTTTAGGAAATATGCTGCTTGTATTGAAATATTTGTGCATTATAGTGTTATGAATTCATGAGAGGAAAGCAAACAATACCCTGTGCTCACCCCTTTGTCACTATGTCACTCCTATTCCTATATTTCCCCCTTTTTTCCTCTTTACCCCTCATTTCATCTCTTTATCTATTCATATCTCCCCCCTTTCTATTTTACAGTTTGCATACCCTTTTTTCCTCTCCTGTGTCTAATCATATATGTGCCTTTGTCAGCCTTTTCCTTTTCCCTTCTCCCTTCTCCTATCTCTGTTTCTTGCTTTTCAGTCCCATATTGTCTCATCTTCCCTTCCTGTTTCTTCTCATCTCTATCCTTCCCCCACTCTGCTTCTTTTTCTTCCTACCCCACTGTTCCTTCTTTGCTTTTTCCTCCTCTCTCAGCTCTCTGTCAGTGATTCTTCCTCCTCGGGCATCTCTCGCTATTTTTACTGGACATCCTGCTAACCCAAAGCTGATTCAGTCCTTCAGTGAGGCCACATCTCTTTATCAGCATGGTGCACTGTCAGAAGTAGGAACAGGCTTCTCGATACATATTTCAGTCATGGGCTTTCAGTAGTTAGAGAATCACTGGTTGTATTGTTAGTTGCCTCCAATGTTGCGGTAGCCTCACTTGTAGAAAACTCCTCTGAACTTTTTTGTCAGACAAGAGGGCCTCTGTTGCAGAATCACTAATCCTCTTTTGGACACAAATGCACAACTGCAGAAGCAATCTTAGAAAATATAAAGATAAACGTTATCAATGTATAAATACATTGTTTATTAATTAATTTAAAAACAATTATGATAAATTTAAAAAAACCTCTTTGTTGAACCCAACTTATTTGTATGGAATTAACATTTACAAATAAACATATTCGAAAACAGTTTCCTTTCTTTATTTACATGTTGTGGAGATTGAGGGAGTTATAGGTAGTATTTTTTGATAAAGATCATATGCCCTGAAGGCGGACACTTAAATCAAAGTAGGCTGTAAGGGAGAAACCAACAAGAAAAGAAACAAGAAAGATAAGGTGCTATGATATACTATACCAAAAATCCTTAAGAACTTAATGGGAAAATCATTAACTGGGAGAATGGCTGGATGCAGCCAGTCTGGGGACTGAAAGGGGTGGAGAACAAAAACCCAGGATAAAAGGGAATAGTAGAAGCTTAATGAAGTTGGCCTAAAGAAGAACTGGGGGAACGGGTTGTCAGCAGACTGAGGCTGACACCCAGACTGACTGAGACACACAGAGACAGAGAAACCATGCTATGAGGAGCGCAGACTCTTGCTCCCAAGCTGAGATGGGGATTAGTTGGGCTGAGGGGAACTTACAAATGCTTGCAAGGAAAGATGTAAGGTGTAGGTAAAGGGAAATGTGCATATAGGACTCTTGGTTGTTGTAACCCTTTGTTCTGCATGGTTGACACAATAAATGCTTTGTTTTGAAGAAGCTGTTTTGAGTCACTAATCAACCACTGTTGTGGGCTCCTGGAGGCTTGCAGGTGCCAAACTCTGTTGGGCCTGCTAAATTAATACAGTCTGAGAAAAAGTGGGAGGGGGTTCAGCCAAGAGACCCAACCTAAGAAAAAGTGGTTGGACCACATGGTTCCAGTCAGAGTGAGGTGCAGGAAGCCAGGCTTGACACCTAAGGGATGCACTCCAAAGGGACAAAAAGAGGTTGAAAGCACAGCTAGCCCCGTAACCACGACACATTCCAAGCCCTCATTTCAGTGAACTGTTTCCTACTGTTGGTGACATCAACTGTCACAGCAATGTAAAGAGCGCAGCTGCCTTTATTGCTTTAAATGTGCTGTTGACTGTTACAGAAGAAACACAGAACCCTTCACGCACCTTTTGGCAGCTACAAATGCTATCATTTTACCTTTTCTATTGAATTACTATATTTTTAATCTTTTTGGTTTTACGCTCACGTCAGGTTTTAAATTGAGGAAGCGGTCCCTCACAAACGAACCTACAGGAGGCACGGGAGGGACAGGAAATTGCCCTCATCTGCTTGAAGCTATCCCATGTGAGGAACCCTCTTGCTATGACTGGCGAATAGTGAGACTAGAAGAGTGCATACCAGACAATGAGAAGCAGTGTGGGCCTGGCACTCAAGTTCCAGAGGTGGTCTGTATCAACAGTGATGGTAAGATGTTTGCTCAACAAATGTATGGTTTAAGTCACTCGTTTGTTCTGCGGAGAGAAATTCAGAGTGAAAATGTAACATTGCCTATTTCTCTCAGGTTAGTCGATCTTTGAGACAAAGCCTTTTGATTAGAATTGATTGCTCTTTATAGAGACCATGTATGGTATGGCCACCAACTAATGTAGCACTGAGCTCTTCTTTCCATAGATTTTTTTCAGATAAAGCTTCTTGAGTGGCCTCTTGAGAAAGGGAAGCTGAAAATAAACAGTAAATGAAAAATGAACAGGAAGACAGGGAGTTATTGCCCAATGGGTCAAATTCTTCCCATTGTAACTTCATTGAATTCCCTGATGTAATTCCACTGATAAATTTGTCCCACTGAATCCAAATGCAAATAAATATTAAGGGTGAGCAAAGTAAAGTGCATTGCCACTGGAAATATCTGGGAGCTAGATAGTCTCTTTATATTAAAAAACAAAGTATGATGTGTGCTATGAAGTTGGTTTCACAGCCTGTGACATTCATCAGCCTGCCTCACTTCGCTTGCGCTTCTAGCTGTAATAATTTACATCAGGCAAGAAGAATATCACTATTATTCAATTATCTTTTATGAAAGAGAGAAAAAAATTACTTTGCATGGCATTAAGTCTTAACAACTCACTTTGAAAACTACACACTTAAAATATTTTAATCTACAAAAGGCTCTTGTATGAATGTTGGGATAGTGTTCGTTATCTATTAGTAATGTTGTAATCTATATCAGAGCTGCATATACATTAAAAATAATTGTACTGGCTACCGTAGAGCAGAGACCTGTAAGTACCATATATATAGGATTAACCAAGAGGTCACCTGTTAAGTGTTTAGCAGCTGCACCAAATGTTGTTTTGTAATTAAACTGGGCACAGGGAATTAGAGTTGATTGGTTGTACAGACTCATTATCTAGGTTTGAACTCTGGCTCTAAATTTTGTTTCATAATTGAGTTTGAGGCTCAACTGGGAAAACTAAGAATTAAAGTGTAACTTTTATTTTTGTGTACATAGCAAAGAGAATTGTGTGCTTAGTCCCTAACAGTTTTTATGTCCCAGAATGAGATTAACGATGTAAAATGACACAAAACCATGATTTACATCTTATCCTCCTTGCACAGCAACATTCCTTCATCCAAGATATTCCCTTTCTGCCTTTACTTAACAATAATAGTAGAACTGTTTCAGATTTTTTGTATGAACATTTTTTGGATGAAATTTTGTCAGAAAAAATGAGTCGAATATGCAAACAAAAAAAAGTAGCCTGGTTTTCATTTTAATGGATTTTAGATTTGTTTGTTTGTTTTTCTTTTCTTTTCTTTGTAGGAGGAGGATAGAGTTTGTTTGCTACTCTGTAACTTTTGATCAGTTTAGTATGTGATTAAACAGTGTAACTTTTCCTGTCCCCTAACTGGATTATTGTAACTATAATATATCTGGGAGCAAGTAGTTGAGTCACTTAACCTTAACCTTTTACCGAGAGGGCACTTCTGCTCTCTTTGACCATGATCCAAAGGCCACTGAAGTCAATGGGTGTCCTTCTACTGGCTTGAATGAGCTTTGGATCAAGTCCTTTGTGAGGGACTTAGGACAGAATTTAAGTTGGGAGTGTTGGGGTTATTTGTTTTCAGATATTAACCCTGTTGTTTTTCTTTGAATCTTTCTAAATTGTTGCTGATCAGCTTAGTTTGTTGCTAAATAGTGTACACCTATAGTTTGCTGATGTGAGTGCATTTGTCTTATTACCAGTGAGTATTCTGACTTCTGTGTTGGTCTTTGTGGTAGAGGCTGGATAGTGGGCACAGACACTGCTTCTGAGTGAGGGGAGTGATGATTGCTGATTGCTGTAGTCATGTGTGTCCCAAAGAGAGAGAGAGAAATTGTATATTTCATGATGTGAAGAGGAAGCACTGGGAGAAGCAGCTTTTGGGTGCGTCTTGGCTGTCAAAGGATAATGTCTGCCAGCTGTGAAAGCATGTGATCACTAAATGATAATGTAATGGGCCATGGATCAGGCCCAGCAAATGTGTGTATGTTTTGAGGCCTAATGCAGGCTTTACAATAAGTGTATCAGAATGCATGTTAGTGTGCATTTCAGCCACATTCAGGTGTTCCAGAGTACAGGCGGTATGTGTCCAGCTGAGAATGCTTCTACAGATGAGCAGCGGTGGCTGCTGCTTCTTGTAGATGTGGGTGTTCCACAGAAACAGTCAGATGCACAAAGTCAAACACATTTCATGTCAGAAGAGGAGAAGGAATTTTTATACTGGACTGTAGCAGGTCAATACCTGCCAGTGCTGGAATGGTCTAAGATGGCATGATGTCACTAAATAAATGTAAATGTAGTGTTATAATGACAGCCTATAGTCATTCAAACTCTTTTCATTTTTTTTAAAAAAAACCTATAAGACACAGTACAGAAGAGAGATTCTTAAATCATCTAGTTACTTAATCATACTACATTATTCACCACTTTCACCTCCCAGAAGTTTCCTCCTCAAAAGAGGAAGAAAAGGAGATGGTGCAGGAGCAGATATCCTTCTCCCTACTGTCCTCGTGATCAATAAGACCTGCCTCCTGTGTGAGGCTCAGTGACAGTGCTGATGCTGTAGAAGAGAATCCTGAAGAATCCAGAGGAGAAAGGGTGGCCCTACATTTTGATATCCATTGGAAAGATGCCTGCTCCCTGGTAACCAAGTTCTTCTCTTACTTGGCCACCACTCTGTTTTTTCTCTGTCACTGCCTTCTCCCTCTCCTTCAGGGCCACCTTCAGCTGCTCAGTGGCCATCCTCGCCTCCTGAAAGGCCTGCTCACCTTCTCTGAGGTGAGCTCCTCCATGGTGCAGACACAGGTGTGACTGACGACTAGGAGATGGATGCAGTAGCTCCTGTTCCTCTTGTTTATCAGGAGGGACCTGAGCCAAAGCTGGGGAATTTAAACTTGGTACTGTTGCTGAGGGTGACTCCACAGGAGCAATGTCCCTGCATCACAATCTGCAGAGGTGGCAGGTAACAATATATGGCTTCCCTGGAACTTTGCATACTGTTTACAAGTTAATTCCTCCAGCTCTGTTCCTCCTGCACTTCTGTTGTTGCTGCTCCTTCTCCTTTGGCACTGGCAGCTCTCTCCTGCTCCACGTACCCCCTTTCTTCTGTAGATCCAAGGAGTGCTTACATGTGCAATCCCCTTCTCCACTGGTGGTAATTGGTTTTAGCAAATGTTTCTATCGTTTTTCCTTCTTCCTCTTTCTGTATCTCACCCTGTCTAGCCAGTCCACCAAGCGGACAAAATGATGAGAACCCTTATTTTCTTACCATTTTGTTTCTGAAAATGAAATTTTTTTCTTCAAAGTCAAAAAGTTTATTTTTCAAAAAAGATTAAAATAGTCCACTTAAAATGTTGAAAATATTAGAAATATGAAATGGGCCCCAGAAAGTTCATGGATATTTCCAACAGCTCTAATTAAAACCCACAGTGGCATCCACGTTTTATACACATTTTACACTGTATGCAATATTTAGCACCAGGAAAGATGGCAATCAGGAGTCACAACCTAGAGCAAAACCTCAGGTTTCCACCGTGAGAATTTTTCTCCTCAAGTGCTGCTGCTGACAAGAAAGCATAGGGCCAGCCAGGAAATTGCAGCTGTGCCACCAACAGTGTAGGGATACAAACCATCGTTTGCATTGCATGTCTTTAAGACCAGCCCTGATGGAAAGCTTACCATAAGAACGGCCATACTGGGTCAGATTAATGGTCCATCTAGCCCAGCATCCAGTCTTCCGACAGGGGTCACTGCCAGGTGCTTCAGAGGGAATGAACAGAACAGGTAATCATCAAGTGATCCATCCCTGTTGCCTATTCCCAGCTTCTGGCAAACAGAGGCTAGGGACACCATCTCTGCCCAGAGACTTCCAGGCAGCTCCCACCCATCACCCAACTATCCGCCCCAGATAGGCCCTGTGGATGCCTCTAGAACCAGCTCCATGTCTTACACATCTTCCCACACTGCTTGGGGACGTGTGCATTGACTATCAGTGGAAGTTCATGGTTGTATGTGAATTAGCTATCTAGCTCTTACGTAGCCTAAAAAGCGCGCACTGAGTTTTAGAAAACTTTGCAGCTATGAATGATGCAATGGAGAAGAAACAACATTAGGAAAAATATTAATATCAAAGTTTTCAGCCTGGAACCAAAACTAAACAAAACCTTTTGCTTAAAAATTCTCTCTCTTCTTTAATGATTTCCATCCAGCTTTCCCTGTCTAAAGCTGAATGTGACAAACTCAAATTAAACAGCCAAAACTTAAATCAACCTCTGCAACAGAGGGATTGGTCAAAGGGACTTAAATACTTTAAAATGTAAATGTATTTCTCTTTAGGCTTCTGCATTACACAGTGAAAGAAGCTGATATTTTAGATGTAAGAATATGTGTTGAATTGTAAATTCATTGTTTTATCATAAATACATACATAAAACATACATAAAACAGATCAGTATCTTCTTTTTTTGTTGGTTCTTGCATCATTAAATGTGTATGAAATACAATTAGCTGGGATATCATGTTTCAACTTGAGGGCTCTTATTTTACAATTAGAAGCAAATAGCAGTGTTTGTGGGCGTATTTCATATAATTAGGATGAGTTTATTCCATTTGTTGCAAAGATAGGAGTCATTACAGCCTTTGAGACAAAACAAGACAATAGATTATCCTTCGGTGTTACTGCCAGAGGCCTGTGATTGTCATTCTCTTTCCACAGTGGATTGCAGTAATCAAAATTGTCATTCAGGCTGAAAAAATCTGACAATCAGTACTCCAGGTTGTCACTGTGTGGATTATAATGAACTTTGATGTACTGTATTATAAAAATGGAACTTCAGCCCTTTTCTGTCACAAGGAACCCTTTCAAAATATTTATCTTGGCTTCTCAGACTCTATATCAGTGCTTCTTACAAAGGAGTTGCTTCAGGAAAACTGTTTTCTCATGCAAGAGCAGCAAAATTAGATCAAAACTGATCAAAAATTTTATCTCATATGGATTATTTTGCAAGATGTCTGTGGTGATGGGGAAGAATTTTATGTGTTGGAGATTAACCTTTGTGAATAGCAAAGTTACTTAAATGTTAAACTTGTGTGCAGAGATTAAATAGTATTATTGTAGATAAGCTTTTTTGCTCTTAAAATAGATATGCATTTAATTTTAACTGGATTTAATGCATTTGATAAGTGCTAGTCCGACAGTGGTGTAAAGTGAATTCCTCTATATTTATCCACGGATCAGGGACAGCATGGTCAATACAACCTTTTCCATCAAATGTTTCTTTAGCCTCCAAAAGCTTTGTCTACACTAGAAAAATTGCTAAGCCTTTTTTGGTACAAGTGCAGATGCACCAGTGCTATTAATGGCGTAAATACTAGTGTAAATAGGGCACAAGCAGTTTTACCATCATGTTGTCATACCCTGTTGGCCCCACTGCTGAAAAATGGCTACAAAATTTCCTAGCATAGATAAATCCAAATAGTAGAAAAAGAGTAGTTTATTCATTGTTTATTCATTCAGTCCTTAGAGTTTCTCAGGGCCGGCCCACAACATTTTGGCACCTGAGGCCAAATTACACAGCTTATGATCTACTGAGTGTGTTCATCCCATTGTTTGCATGAATTATTTCTAGGTCTGGAATTAGGAGAATAAGATATTAACTTGTATTACTGATGTAAACATGTTAAGTGGAAGCCATTAGGGGTGCTTCAGAATCAATCACCTGTAAATGGCTCTGTTTACCTACAAACCTTCTGGGGTATGTGCCCGCCAGCCTTGGAAGAGTGGAGACTAGGGGTCTCACAGGACATGTGACAATGTCACCTGGTACTGGAATCCATCTTAAACCTGGGGCTTTACCATTTAGAAGGAGGGGTGGGCATCCAGAGAGGGAAAAGATTCCTGCCTTGTACCAAAGTTTTAAAAGGGGGTGGAACAGAACAAAGAGGGTTGCCAGTCATGAGAAATCCCCTAGTTACCACCTGAGCTGGAACTAACAAGAACTGTACCAGGGGAAAGGATTGGGCCCAGACTAAGAAAGAGTCTAGTCTGTGAAAGAAGCTTATTGGAACATCTCTGAGGGTGAGATTTACCTGTATTCAGTTTCTTAAATGTATTCGGCTTAGACTTGCGTATTTTGTTTTATTTTGCTTGGTAACTTACTTTGTTCTGTCTGTTATTACTTGAAACCACTTGAATCCTATATTTATACTTAATAAAATCACTTCTGTTTATTAATTAACCCAGAGTAAGTGATTAATACTTGGGGGAGCAAACAGCTGTGCATATCTTTCTATCAGTGTTATAGAGGGCAGACAATTTATGAGTTTACCCTGTATAAACTTTATACCAAGTAAAACGGATTTATTTGGGGTTTGGATCCAATTTGGAGCTGGGTGTCTGGGTGCTGGAGACAGGAGTACTTGCTGAGCTATTTTCGGTTAAGTCTGCAGCTTCAGGGGTGTGGTTCAGACCCTGTGTCTGTGTTGCAGCAGGCTTGTGTGTCTAACTCAACAAGACAGGGTTCTGCAATCCCAAGCTGGCAAAGAAAACTGACTCAGAGGTAGTTTCAACACATCAGGTGACAGTCCCAAGGGGGTCTCTGTGACCGAACCCATCACAACCCTAAGCTACATAACAATTCTAAATATTTAAACTTTTTTCTTATTTTACTCTGTAGATTCACTTTTTAATGTAATGATTTCTCTGATGTACTTAGTTTCTATTCATAGCATTGTATGACACTTTCTTTTGATAGTAAGATAAGACACACGCAGTCTTATATTTTCATTGTACTGTTGTTTTATTTTTACTATAGCTTCATGACTGATTTCTGCATTTTGTCTGAATCTGTTGCAATTAGGCTTTGTACCATTTCCAGTTAGTTTTCTTTTAAAGGGATGTGAAAGGCTTCTTTATGGTGTCCATTAACCTTTTTTGAGTGCAAGTGGCATTATAATGATCGCACTTAAAATATTTCTATGGTTTGAGACTTTTTACCTCCTATACATTTGGGGCTTGATCCAAATCAATGGAAACACTCCCACTGATTTCACTGAGCATTAGTTCAGTTCCATAGTGGGGACTAATAGTAAAATAGGCAGAAGCTTTGTAAGCCTGCTTAGTGTATGAAGACTCTGCTTCTTCTACATTTAGTTATTTGGACAATCATACATATTGGCCCAGCATTATAGAATGAAAAAATAAGCAATGTGTGGTTTTGTTCATGCTGGTTATTTAAAAAGTAAAGAAGAAGAAAGAAGAAAATATCCATTTTATAGAAATTTCAATTGTCATTTTTAAAAAGTTGTCCTGGGTCAGATTCAGAGCTCAATTACACAGAATTACTGAGTTTTTTCTGTACTAGCATAAGTGAACTCATATCAGAACCTGGCCCACTGTCTCCAGTCAAACTATAGAAAACTACAGGAACTAATGACAGTTGCCTTCAGCAAACCACGTACTACTTACAGGAACTGAGATTATGTGCACATTAGTGATTGTTTCTTGAGATAAATTTCCTAGGTAAAATCATTAAGGAATTGATTAAGAATGTTCTCTTCTGGCTGACAGCTTTTGGCTGACCGCCATGTTGCATAATATAGAACACTGCAGGAGCATTCTTTGGTTGGGTTCTTTAAAGTAAAACACATAGGACATGATAGTTGTAACCAAATCCTTAATTTATCTACCCACACGGAATTATTGACTATCTCTATGGGACATTTGGTGTAAATAAGGATTTGTTACTGGAAGCATTGATGGGAAAATATAGTATTTTGAAAGCTCTTAAATATGATAAATGGCAATAAAAATTTCATAGTACTGGATTGTGAAAGCATTTGTAGGTAACAAAGTTTGCTATATATATTATCTTTCATGTAAGGATTGTAGTAATACTTTAACATCATTCAATGGACAGTGCTGTTTTAAGCTTCATGATTATAGAACTGATATAAAACAGATTAAAATTTGATTATTTTTATGCTGATTAAAGATCCTTTTTAATTCAGTCAACCCAATTCTTCTTCATGTTTTTCAGCTTAGCATTAGGAGAGTGAACATCCTCAGTAAAACCTGGATCAGAATGATATGCCTTTTGCATTTTTATGCCATAATATAGTTTCTTTTGGTGGTCTGATTTAAAACCCATCACTGTGTGTACCATCACCTCCCAGTTGATCTGGAAGAGTAATGCATTGATTTCTGTTTAAAAAAATTAAATTAAAGCTACATCTGGGTGATGCAATAAATCAGTGTTTTGTCCAAGAAGGTTCTAGATGGGTTGCAGACCTGGTGTGGAGGGGAAGCCTCAGGGAGTGGGGTAGGGGAATGTTGGAGACTGAGCTCCCCCACCGTGCAGCTCCTGTGCCATGGGGCTAGTCCTGGGTCCCTATTCTGGAATTTGCAATCTAGTGCATGGGGTCACAACACCACTCAGGTTTGGCCTGGCCACCCCTCTGTCATGACCTGAGTGGTGCTGTGACCCCGAGTGCCAGACTGCAGCGCCTGGAGCGGGGAGCCTGGCTCAGCCCCATGGGCTAGGAGCCACCGCTGTGACTCTCTCTCTAAACTTCCCCTCTGCACTGATGCTGGGACTAGGATTGTGGTGCTGGGTAGAAGGTGGGGCTGTGGGTGGTCAGTGCCCCCTCAGCAAGGTGAGGAGGAGACAAAAGCAGAGGAGGAAGAGGACACTGGCCTATGATTCTGGACACCCTCCTTGAATTTGGACCTTGGATGGGTTGCAAAAAAAAAGACAACATGCAGCTAGTGGGTTACCTTAGTAAAAAATTTGGGAACCACTGCAATCAACTATGGATCACAGTGTAGTGGACCTTTGCTTCTAATTTATCAAATGCTTTTGGAGACAGAGTTGCAGTTAATTGAGAATATGCGGGAGCAGGGGTTTTGGGTGCAGGAGGGAGTGAGGGGTGTGGGCTCTGGGAGGAAGTTTGAGTGTGGGCTCTGGACTGGGGCAGGGGGTTGGGGTGAGGGCGAGGGAGAGGGGTGTGGGCTCTGGGAGGGATTTTGGGTGCGGGAGGGGTGAGGGATGTGGGCTCTGGCCGGGCGGCGCCTACCTCGGGCAGCTCCCGTAAGTAAATGGCACATCTGTCTGGCAGCGGCTCCTAGGCAAGGGGTGAGGGGGTCTCTGCATGCTGCCCCTGCCTGCAGGCCCTGCCTCTGCAGCTACCATTGGCTGCAGTTCCAGGCCAATGGAAGCTGCGGAGTCAGTGCTCAGGGTGGGGGCAGTGCACAGTGACTCACTACCCCACCCTCGGGACCGCAGGGACGTGCCGGCCGCTTCCGGGAGCGGCGTGGGGCCAGGGCAGGCAGGGAGCCTGCCTTAACCCCGTTGCGCTGAGGGAGTTTTAGTGCCTAAAATCTCCTGGTTTGGCTTCAGTCGCCTCCAGGAGACAGAGGGAGGGGGAGGAGTTGAGTTGATCAGCGGGGTCCGTGGTCCCTAGTTTGCTGCTCTATTCCATTTGGCATATGCTGTATTTATGTTGTTATGGCAGACTGTAGGAATTTAAATTGTCTTAAGTGTTATTGAGCTATGAAGCTATGAAAATAATATGCTGATAGATGGAGAATATCAAAACAGCCTGTTTATTTCTTCTGGCCTGACATAATTGAAATGTTGTTCTCATTTTTCCAGCCTTAAACTGCTGATTGTCTAACCTTTCTTTCAGATTATAATTTATGTTGAGTTCTGATTAGTGTAATATCTCTCTTTATCTGCCAGGAAATATATGATTTAACAAGATGGCCATTGTAGTGGTAACTTGAAAAGCCCTAAAATAATACACGTCATTTCATAATGGTGGTATTGTAATCACAACAGACTGAGTCACGAAGTGCTGTTTGGATATTAAAACCCCAAAAGAAAATCAGGAGAAAGACCAGTTCTAAATAATATATTGATTGTAATGACTAGTTTAAAGAAGGAATGCCGTTAGAAAACTTGCAGGAATTTATAAACTATTTTGAAGAAAGAAAAGGGGAAAAAATAAAAAGTAAAGCGCAAACATCTAGTCAGTTTTTTTGTGTTTTGACTGCACTGAATAGCTGGGATGTTTGGAATAACATGCACTGTTTATCAATTGCTTCTTCTGCTGCTGCTTCTATGAGACATAGTTGAGCTAAATGCCTCAAAGTACAGATAGGACAAAATCCTCCACCAAGAGCTTACAACATACAGTAGAACCTCAGAGTTACCAACACCTTGGAATGGAGGTTGTTCGTAACTCTGGACAAAATGTTCTGGTTGTTGTTTCAAAAGTTGACAACTGAACATTGACTTACTATAGCTTTGAAACTTTACTATGCAAGAAAAATGCTGCATTTAACCGTCTTGATTTACATGAAACAAGCACAGAAACAGTTTTCTTGCCTTGTCCAAAAAAGTGTAAAACTTTATTTTTAATTTTTTTTAGTAATTTACGTTTAACACAGTTGTGCATTTGCCTTTTTTTTTGGTCTCTGCTGCTGCCTGATTGTGTACTTCCAGTTCCAAATGAGGTGTGGTTGACCAGTCAGTTTGTAACCCTGGTGTTCATAACTCTGAGATTCTACTGAAACAACTTGAGGCATTGAAGGAGAGTTATAAAACAATAGGCAAACAGCAAAAATACTATATGGTTACTATTTGAAGTAATCTGCATGTAATTGTGAAGTAATTTGGGTTTCTTAAGTAAACATAACAAAATATGATTACACTAATGAAAAATGTCTTTATTGACTCACTTCTTGTGGATGTCATGATAATGGGTCTTCAGGAGGGATGTGAATGAAGTGATGACAGCTATCTTAGACACCAAGCTCAAGAGCTTATCTCTTTCACCAACAGATGTTGGTCCAATGAAAGATATTACCTCATCCACCTTGTCTCACTAATATAGCAAAGCACTTAAGCACATGACTTCAATGGGAATACCTATATGCTCAGAGTTACACATGTGTTTCAGTCCTTCACTGGATCAGGGCTTTGCAACCCAGTTCAGGAAGGATTTTTCTATGTATGGGAGTGACATGGGAAAGGGTTAAATTCACAAAAGGTCATAGGTGCCTAGAAAATCACTGGGGATTCATAAAGCCTGAGTCAGGCACCTAGGCTCTCTATACAATGCATGGGTAGAAAGAGGCTCTGAAGAATGGTATTCACAAAAGCCAGCATGCTGACCCGGGAGCTGCCTAAGCTAGCCAATGGGAGATGCTGACAACCCTGTCATAGTGTTAAGCATCTAATCCTAGGTTGCAAGGAGGCACCTATCTCTGTTTGGGAACCACAGTGAGGAGCCCTGTCTTGAAGTTAGGGGCTTCAGCTTCCTCTTCCCCCCACAATAAATGCAGGAGAAAGAGGAGGAGGCGGTTGTGTTGCCTCCCTTATAACTTCTAGCCCAGTGGTTAGAGGACTTACCCAGGATATGGAAGACCCAGGTTCAATTTCCCCCTCTGTTTGGTGGAGAGAGAGATGCTGCCTGAGGCAGCAGTGCGTGCTCAGAGGCAGAAACTTGGGTGCCTAGGTAACTTTTACAGCGAAAACATAGTTGCCAAGTGATTCAAGGTGCCTATAGGATGAGTGGGGGATTTATGAATGCCTGTGATGCCCAATGTTGGATTTTGGTGCCTAAAGTAGCAGTTAGAAACCTAAGGCCTTTTGTGAATCCAGTCCTTGGCACAGGAATTTAGGTCAAAATGTTCAAACTAGAGTGCCTAATGTTAGGCTCCTAAATTCATATTTAGGTACCAAAATAAAAGTAATTTTCAAAGGTACTGAGCATCTGGCATTCCCATTGAAGTCAATGAGAATTATGGAAGATCAGCATCTCTGCAAAATCAGGCCCATTTTTAGACAGCTGCCTAAATGTGGATTTAAGAACCTAACTTTAGGCACTCAATTGAAAACATAGGCTGTAGAAATTAGTGGAATACTACCAGCATTTTGGGAACTGTTCTCCAATAGCCATCTTTGTTCTGATCTTCCCTATTATTTCCTTTATACATTTTTCCTTAAATCTGAATAATCCTGACTGTTAGGATCCTGAATCCAAATCATGTTCAAATTCAAATATCAGACTTCATGCACATCCCTAGGAATTAGATAAGACTAGTTTAAATTCAGTGATGCTCCATGGCCTTTCCTTGGCTCTGTTATCTGTTATTCTGATGTGAGGGATTTGGGGTTTATTGTAGGGAGAAAAATACTTGAAACCTTGCTCCCAGGCAATAGTTACAATAAAGAGGCAAGTGAAAGTTTTTTGTGCCAGCAGCTGCTCTGGTTGCCTATACCTGATGGATTTGAAAGCTAGGTGAATACCCAGTAATGAAAAAATAATATGGTTACAGTCCTCCATCAAATTAAAAAAACAGATTGCATTTTCAAAGGAATGGTCTATAAAATATGTATGGCATAGTTGCTATTTTTCAAAATTATGTAAGAATTTTCCTAATTTTGGTCAAAGCAAGTTTTATGCAATCTCTGTTAAACTTTATGGAATTTCTATAACATTTTATAGAAACTAATTGGAGTAAGTCTTTATTTCTAAACCATTCTTTAATATATTTTTCTCATAGAAATTCTGTAGAGTATTTTGGTTTGGCAAAACCTGTTGTCCCTGGAATATTGTCTAAATCTCTTGCATCAGAATTTGAGGTACCTTATAAAATAACATATGTGTTTTTGCCAAACATTTTTATAAATACATTAGAAATTTTCAGGTAATATAACCCTTTATTGCAGCACTGTGTCTTTTGTTTCCTTATAGCACCATCAGCACTTTATCTTTCCTCACCTCATTCTGTTTAAAAGTGGCCTATTGGCCTGATATATTGATCTGACTTAGTTCCATGCCTAAAATTGATTTTATTCTCAATGGAACTGTCATCAAACTTTCTTTTTCTTTTTTAACCAAGATGACATGTGATTGGTTTATTTGATTGTAGAAGGCAACTGTGCTTGGTTATGATCAATACATTTGTGTTCACTGCTCCTTATCATTCTCAGTATGACTACATTAACAAATGAACCCTGAAAATGTTCCAACTACCTGTCAAACTGTGCAGCAGAAACCTACTACTATTTGGTAGGAAATGCTGTGCAGTTACAGTGCAGTGGGTACTTTCTGGGAAAACATTTATGATGATACCGTATTAAATGTACTGTGGTATAAATTTCGATTATTATAGGAAGTACTGTGGTAAAGTCATTACAACATTTTAATATTTGTTTACATTTTAACAATATCCACTGTAATAGTAAATTCAAATTCTAAATACTTTCTATTGATAAAAATGTTATCAAATATATTTTATGTCCGTGAATATTAGGTGCTAACAGAACAAGTGAAAAAGATCAGCAAATATAACATCCAGAATAAAAAGAGGAATTTTCCCTTTATTTTTTAAGTTTTCCTTTTTGTAATATCTACACTGTGTTTTCTCAGTCGATTAAGGTGGCATGTCAGCCAGCCATGCCAATTACTAAATTGGCTGAGCTACACTGTAAGTGACATCAGGCCATGTGATAACAATGCTAAAATGGGCCCTCAGCATGTGCAATATGGTCACTCAGCCTGTGCAAGTTTGAGGTAGAAAGGCCAGTTATCATGGCACATCAGTAAACCTGAAACATTCTTTTTTCTAAGAGACATCTACATGACCTCCAAAAGCTGTGTTTAGTTTTCAACTCATGTACTACACCCTGGGCAGAAGTAGGGTACAGTTAGAAATTGACAGTGAAAAATAAGAGATTGGATTAATTAGTAAAAATAAATGTTTAAAAATGGAAACCAGAAAATGTCCCGGTGTTCTCACTGGCAACAAGAGAAAGGGAAGAGAACATTTTCCTCTTCTCCCAGAGGAGAGAATTCAAGGATGAATGAGGTGTTTGCATTTTCAAGGGAAACATTTTAGACCCCTTTCCCCCAGCTGAATACCTGAGGATATTGCATTTTTAAAATACATTTCTGAGTTAACATAGTTATGGGAAATTATTTTTTTTCTGTTGTTGTTTAATCTGCCCTCCCTACATATGTGACAGATGGCACTGCATTTTACATCTAAAAATAATTATTTGGATGGGGGGATACTATTCCTCTCCCTGTTTTTATCCCTCTGTGTCAAGTTAGAAGCTGTATCTACATCACTGTAATCCTGATAGATGACTGTAATATAAATGGAGATACATATGTTCTCCCGTTACCAAACATTACAATGGGATTACAGGATGCATTAATATTGTATCCCAAAGTGTGGGTTCATTATTTTTAACCAGTTATAGCCTAAGTATACATTGAAATTTAGTCCTCTTGTTTTCAACAATTTTATGAAGAAATATGAGTTTTTAAATGTGTTCCTGATGCATTTTTAAAATTGTTCCCGTATTGCTTTCGTGATTTCATCTTTCTGAGAAGGTATTTTTATTTGGACCTGTTTGTTCCTGTGACTATTATGCATAGAGGGAATTCAGAGTTAGTGCAGTAGGGAGAAAGTAGTTATTATGGAGAATACCATCTTTATAAAATACTCTTCTGGTTCTCCATTATACCTCTCAGTAGCCCCGCTTCCTGAGTATCCCAGGATCAGAACTTTGTGTAGATTCAAGGACAGGAAAGCAGAAGGTGGAACTATGGAGTAGTCTCTCTCTCTGGCATACTGTCCTTCAGACCCTGTACACTTCTGATCATCTATCTGGGATGGAATAACTCCTTCTGGCTCCCCTCTGTAGCTGCTGATGTGCATCAATGTGAGGAGATTAGCAAAAAGAAGCTGTGCTGTTACCTGGGGCTAAGGTGAAAGATGTCCCAATTTTATAGGGACAGTCCCGATATTCAGGGCTGTGTCTTATATAGGGACCTAATACCCCTGTCCCGATTTTTCACACTTGCTATCTGGTCACCCTAGCTGGGACTGAGGTGAGGACAGTAGGGTTGCTTGGAGAGGCTGCAGAAAAGAACAAAGATTCTGGTATCTCTAAGTTAGGGATAGATTTCCACATAGATTCTTGGATTTTGCAAGACCACACCACTTACACAGCTCCCTAACTAACAAGAAAACCTTCTCAACAACAACACACAACCACTTGCTCCTGTGTTTAGTGAAGCCTATTAAGCCCTGCTTCTTCCTTCACTTAGGAAGCAGCCAGGTCTGGTAGGTTTTGAGCTCCACCTACCTTTGTCTTTCAGTTATTTCTGCCTGGTCCTTGAATCCAGTATCATAGAAAAGGGTAGGGGTCTTTGTCTGACTCTTTCCAGGTTGCCCCAGATAGATATTATACTGTAATTATGAATATTTATTTTAAAAAGGAGAAAACCACCATATTTGATTTTCTACAGTTACATTTTATAAACAGTAGGAGGCCCAATTGTATAGGCACAGTTGTGCATGTGGTCTGGTGGTATTTGCAAATGTAAAGGGCAAGTTAAGTTAAGTGACTCTGTGGTCATTTTTATATGCAGTTCCTGGTTTGTGTGGGCAGTCATTGTAATTGTGTGCACAAGATGCACTGGATACAGTTCCATGTGTGTGTGTTTGCACAACTCTCCTATTTAAAAACATCGCTATTCACTTTATTAAATTGGTATTTTCCAAATAGTGTCCCAAAGTATCATATTTCTTATTTAGCGTTCTTATTGTCTTTTATCAAAATATATGCATTTTTAAAAAGTAAAGGACTACTTTAATAGTAGTGTTACGTTCTGTTTTGAAACAAGAATCAGAGTAAAGTTGCAAATAAACCATTAAACCAGCTGATCTCAATACAATGATCTTCTCTTTTCATTTAATCTATTAGAGAAACATTCTTAGACTTCAGCTTCACCAACAGATATGAGAAACATTTGAGTAGTGCTATTGAAATCATTGAAATCAGTGCCATTTCTACTTAGGCTTCTTAAAAGAAAATGACTTCACGAATATTAACTATCAACTAATTAAGACATAATTAAATGCAAATACTACTTAACAGAAGTAATTGAGGGAGAGGCCTGTGGTTAGGGAATTTGTAACTGATTTAATACACACAGCTAACAGCATCACCTAAGCAATAAATTGGAATGCAAGAACTACTGTAGCTGATAGTGATTGCAAATGCACTATAGCTGTTTTGTAAATTGCTATGTAATGCCACACCTTGAAGATCCTCAATTTCACAAGAATTGTGTTAAGAAATCAATTCAGGAAAGCAATTACATAATTTGAACCTACTAATTCTTATGATTCCTATGGTAAAGAAAACTAAAATGAATCAGTTTCTTATGAGCTAGTAAAACTCCTATGAGTAAAACTCCTGCCATGCTCCAAGTCATGCTGACATTTGGGAATGGACACCCATTAGAACTATACCAGTGTGTTGATAGATTTTGCTCATCTTCCACTTGAAATGTGTTGTCCCAGTTCAGCTGTGACTTTCCCTCTCTTTTTTGGAATATATATGAACAGAATAGTATCAAAACGATGTTTCTGATGTATTACTGGGGAGAAATTTTAAAGGACACTAATTTTCAACTTATGGGAAAAATACAAAAAAATAATATCCACTAACTTCTCATCGAGGGATCACCGAAAACAAAGGAGGCAATCAGGGTACAAGTTATAGAACATATATACTTTAGTCAATGATCCACAAAATTGCTGAAAATTGTCAGTGCATGTCCTAGAGAGAGAGATTCTTCCATGTCATACAAGTGGTCATTCAAGAACTGGAATAGAAAAGAATTTCACAGAGAAAAAGAATAGTTTTGCTATTTGTAAATAGGACTCTCCAATTTTGTTTTATTGATATTAAAGCAGCCTTAGAGTCTCTCTGATCTTTAGACAGAAAAATAGAAACAAATATTGTCCAGAGCTTATAAATGATGCTGAGGTAAACAGAAGATTGTATTGTTCTTTGTACGACAACCACAAATATTTACTACAAGGAAATTATTGAATTGGTAAGAGCAAAAGAGCAAAAATTCAGACTTCATGTGCTGTTTTACCTCCAAAACTCCTCCTTAAAAGGCTAATATGTTCAAGAGGACTATAAATAATGACAAATTGCATGTAAATGTCTTTTTTCTGTCTACAATGGTTTATTTGATTAGGTTTCCAGCGATTAACTTCTCTACTACCCCTTTCAGAAGGAAAACTGGGTCAGCTTCTGCTGTTAGTGCATGGATTTTAATTAGAGACATGTATTGTGCGAGAGAGAGAGTGCCTTCCTCAGTCAATACTATATAAGAAAAAAGGTGAATTGACTAAGGAACCTTCAGTTTCAGTGTGAGGTGTGTTTCATTCTAAATTCTCATTCAGTGTCCCAGAGAAAGTCAGAGTAAGATGGGGATGAGGGGAAAGAGATAGCAAAGTGTTTCTGTCTCTAGCAGCTGTCAGGTTAGTAAAAGGGGAGAAATCATTTTTAACATACAAAATATTATGGACTTCTGTTCTTTACAGTGCATTTCTGTCACAATTTTAATGTACCTCTCCCTCTTCCCTATTCAACATTATTGGCTGCAACAGTATGTTTTGGAGGGAAAGGTTAGTGTGAGGCCCTGATCCCACACTTAAATGTGAGGTTGACCCTGCTATGTCACTTGGGTATGTGAAAAATCCACCCCTGAGCAACATAGGTAAGCCTACCTAACTCCCAGTGTAGGTTCTTCTGTCGACTTCACACACACCTCTCAAGGAGATGGAGAACCGTCCTGTCTACATAAAGCACTACAGCGGCACAGCTACAATGCGGCAGCTGTGCCGCTGTAACAATTCAAGTGGGAGGGATAGCTCAGTGGTTTGAGCATTGGCCTGCTAAACCCAGGGTTGTGAGTTTAATCCTTGAGGGGGCCATTTAGGGATCTGGGACAAAAATCTGTCAGGGGGCAGTACTTGGTCCTGCTAGTGAAGGCAGGGGACTGGACTCGATGACCTTTCAAGGTCCTTCCAGTTCTATGAGATAGGCATATCTCCATATATATTTAAGTCTAGACAAGCTCTCAGTTGTAAATACAAAGCCAGAATTTTAGGATTTCTAGTACTAGACATGCAGGGTTTTTCCTCTTCTAGAGAATTTTTGGGGGAATCTAAACACTTACTGGTACAAAAACTAGGAAATGGTAGCTGTCAGTTATCTCAGATTGTGTATTGGTGGTTTTTGTAATCTATATAATTATCCATTCAAAATTAAACTGAAAAGCAGCTATATCTAAGACAAGGTTTTTAAAGGTGAAAGTCTAGTTTGCTAACTCAGGTTTGTTCCAAATTTGTAGTGATTTTCCATATTTTATTTTATTTTGTTTTTGCCTGCCTTGCTTGAACTTTACCTTACGTTGTATGCTTTTTGTTTGGTTGTTTTGGGTTTTTTGTTTTGGTTTGTTTTTTTCCAGAGTAGTGTGATAACTATTCATTAGCACAGTGGTTAGTTACACCATTATAATCCCACTTTGACATGCTTATAACTTTCTGAAACAAAACTCACATTTTGGATTGAAATTTTCCCTGTTTGCTCTCTCTGCAGAGGTGAAGCAGGATTTTTTTTTTTACATTTCTGAGTTACACAAGGGTAAAAAATGCATTGTTACCACTTAAAAATGTGATCACTTTCTTTCCTCTATAGGAATACCTCAAAAACTTTGAAAATATGGCATTTAAATAATCCTCAGTGAGGAGTTATATGAGTTGCTAAATTTGATGAGGGGTGGGGAAGGAGTGCTAAAAATAAAGTTAGCAGCACATTAAAATCAATTGAGCAAACATTACAGAAACTTCCACAAGATTGCATATGTAGACAGGTTTATCACCACAGCTAAGTTAAGGGCCAGATTGTACTGGATGGGCACAGAGCACACTCTGCAGCTGTGTCCCATATCACACCCCTGGCCAATTTCGGGTCAGTGGCTGGCTCGCTGTGAGGATGTTAGGAAGGAACCAAGAACTGCAGTTATGCCCATCTGTTGCATCAGTGTTCAATAAAGAGAGATGGCTCCTTCTGTCCCTACACATACAAACACCCTGATTAAATAGCCATGCAAGCCTGAGCCTCAGTCAGTGGGCATGGGCCAGCCACAGGTTTTTAATTGCAGTGTAGACATACCCAATAGGGCTTGAACCCGGGGTCCCAGCTTGATTCAGGCTTGGACCTTCCACCTCTATGGGCTCCTGGTGCCCTAGCCAAGCCCTGGGTTAGCACGAATTGTGTGTAGATGGAAGGGAGGTTAGGCTTGAGCCTGAGTTTGAACCCTGAGCTTACATTTCAGTGAAGATGTACCCTAAAGGTACGCCTACAAAGGGATAAAAGACCTACAGCCATGGCTGGCCTGGGTCAGCAGACTCGGGCTGGCAAGGCTAAAAATCACTGTGTAGACATTCGGGCTCAAGCTGGAGCCTGAACATCTACACAGTGATTTTTCAGCCCTGGAACCTAAGGACCTCGAGCCCAAGTCAGCTGATCCACGCCAGCTGCAGGTTTGTTATCCCTGTGTAGACATACCCTAAGTGTCTAGTTGTATGAATTAATAACTCACTGATAAAGCTTGTTAGCTCTGCAAGCCAGATAAGTGAAGAATAGAGAGCTACCCACTCCACCTGCAAAGGCAGAGGAGCTTATAAATTCTATGAGCTGAATACTTCTAAAGCTTCTATTTTCTTTCCTTTTTTTCTTCTCTTCTCATCTTTTGTTTAAAATGCCCATAAGACATTTTATGCAAAATCTATATTAATACTTAACTAGATTTATAGAGCTGGCCTAACAAAAATTAGAAAATGCAAAAACTAAGGTTCCAACATGAATGCTAATTCCGTGGCTTTGTGTAGATATGCTTTGTATAGCTTACGTACTGTACACGTATTCTATAGAGGCCATATTCTCACTCCAGCAGCACAAAGCAGCTTTAAAGTTGTCCTAAGTGGCCAACTGAGGATCTCCTGGCGTAGTTGAATCCCTGGGGGCCACAGAGCCAACTCCAGATATTGCTGCTCCTAAAGCATTTTCAGAGAGAGATTGGTTGGCATCTGCTCCACTCCAGCAATTGCTAGCTCTTGCAATGGCCTCGGGGAAGGGCACTGAAGGTGACTGTACTTTTATAGTTGTCCTTAGGTTATCCTGAGAATTGTGGAGGGCAAAGATGGTATGAAGTTGCCTTTGCCATCTCTGTTCCTCTCTCCCACCAGATCCTGCACTGAGTGCAGGTTTGCCACTCCCAAGGATTGGGACCTGTATGTGTAGTAAAATATGTTGCATTGTATGTCCAAAATGTGTGCCAAAGCTCATCTAGCATATGTAGTGCTTCTGAATTAGCATGTTTGGAAATCCTCAATTTTGTATTTCCTGATTTCTTGTCATTTTAAACATAGTCTAAAAAATGTTTGAATGCAGTATTTGTTCATGTAATACATCAGATTTCTAGCCATAGCATTGTGGCCCTAATCAACCTTCCTAATTTAATATTTAATTACATTTGTTCAGTCTCTATTTTTTACTAAGTAAGAAATAGCAGTTTTTGTATCAAGCCCGTGTTTCCTGTGATTTACTTAACAATGGCATCTGTTGTACCTCAGAGGAGGCCAGCATATGACACTTCCCAGAAGTGTAGAAATCTCAAGATACCACCATAAGTTGGCACTTAGACATTTCTTCTTTTACAGCCTCAGAAGCACTAGTACAAACATTAGGGACTGACTTTAACCTATTTGGGCTCTACCCAGTGCCAAGGCAAAAATCTGTACAGTGTTAATTTCTAGGCTGGATTGTATACGTTTTTGTTTGATGAACTTCAGAACACGCCCACACAGATTCTTGCAGACCTGAGGCTTCCACAGTCTACAGTATTTATTACTGTATGATGGTTAAATTTTGTGATAAATAAAAATTATTTTGTTGACATTTAAAGCTCTCCAGAAATTTCATCCAGTTTATTGCAGTGACTTTTTGACTACGCATCAAGTTGTTAGGTTATAGCCATTCAGGGACTCTGGCTGATTGTTAGACATGGGGCTAAGACTAAGGTTTTCATTTTCCCTGTGGAATGCTTCTGTTCCTGTTGTACTTTAATTTTAGAGGAAAGTTCAGTTGTCTTGTGTGGCTTATTAAGTCCAATAAAGGTTTTACTTTACATTTGGGCTTTAAAAATAAAGGGCCAAATGTTCCTTTACTTGCCTCCCCATTTGCTTCAGGTAAGCAATTTTTATAATGCACCTAGGCATGCACTGTCTTAATAGAGCTGGTTTTATTGTATTGTCTTCAGTGTCCTCATTTAGAGCCTGCTTTGGGAGTGCAGTAAAGGGGATTGTTGTGCTGAATAACATCACATGGAAGTTTGCTCTGATACTTATGAGCATGCTGCCTATTCTGCTATAGCAAGAGTTTCCATTCAAAGGGTGCAGCTGATCTGTATGTCTGACTTGTTGGTCTAAAAAAAGTTGGTCTAAAGTGCTCCTTGCCAGTTGGGCCAGCTTCAGTTGTGGTGCTGGCACATACATAGATGGAGGGTGTCAGTAGCAGAAACTATGCCCAGAGGAAGCTTGTAGTGATGTTATCAGTCACCCTTCCACTGGGAGCTGGCGTGACATTTCCTGGGGAAGAGGGTGAGGTTGCGGTTAGGAAGACCACTGATGGGGTACCTGTAGCGCCCAAGCAAAGAATACATCTGCTCTTGACACTTGTGGAACCCTTGAAGAACACAGCCTGTCCTTTCCTGTGGTAAGGCGTGAATCCCTCCCACCCCTCCTGTGCAGAGCAGCTCCCGCATGTGCAGTTTGTGAATCTAGCTTGGCATCTGCATTATATGTTGTATCATAGAAATATTGTCCAACTAGGTAGGCGCTTTTTTAAAAATAGGGGCCTCAGAGCTGAATTTTAATGGATCATAGAATCATAGAATCATAGAATCTCAGGGTTGGAAGGGACCTCAGGAGGTCATCTAGTCCAACCCCCTGCTCAAAGCAGGACCAACCCCAACTAGATCATCCCAGCCAGGGCTTTGTCAAGCCTGACCTTAAAAACCTCTAAGGAAGGAGATTCCACCACCTCCCTAGGTAACCCATTCCAGTGCTTCACCACCCTACTAGTGAAAAAGTTTTTCCTAATATCCAACCTAAACCTCCCCCTCTGCAACTTGAGACCATTACTCCTTGTTCTGTCATCTTCTACCACTGAGAACAGTCTAGATCCATCCTCTTTGGAACCCCCTTTTAGGTAGTTGAAAGCAGCTATCAAATCCCCCCTCACTCTTCTCTTCTGCAGGCTAAACAATCTCAGTTCCCTCAGCCTCTCCTCATAAGTCATGTGCTCCAGCCCCCTAATCATTTTTGTTGCCCTCCGTTGGACTCTTTCCAATTTATCCACATCCTTCTTGTAGTGTGGGGCCCAAAACTGGACACAGTACTCCAAATGAGGCCTCACCAGTGCCGAATAGAGGGGAATAATCACATCCCTCGATCTGCTGGAAATGCCCCTACTTATACAGCCCAAAATGCCGTTAGCCTTCTTGGCAACAAGGGCACACTGTTGACTCATATTCAGCTTTTCGTCCACTGTAACCCCTAGGTCCTTTTCTGCAGAACTGCTGCCCAGCCATTCGGTCCCTAGTCTGTAGCAGTGCATGGGATTCTTCCGTCCTAAGTGCAGGACTCTGCACTTGTCCTTGTTGAACCTCATCAGATTTCTTTTGGCCCAATCCTCTAATTTGTCTAGGTCCCTCTGTATCCTATCCCTACCCTCCAGCGTATCAACCACTCCTCCCAGTTTAGTGTCATCTGCAAACTTGCTAAGGGTGCAGTCCACACCATCCTCTAGGTCGTTGATGAAGATATTGAACAAAACCGGCCCCAGCACCGACCCTTGGGGCACTCCACTTGATACCGGCTGCCAACTAGACATGGAGCCATTGATCACGACCCGTTGAGCACGACCATCCAGCCAGTTTTCTATCCACCTTACCGTCCATTCATCCAGCCCATACTTCTTTAACTTGCTGGCAAGAACGCTGTGCGAGACTGTATCAAAAGCTTTGCTAAAGTCAAGAAATAGCACATCCACTGCTTTCCCCTCATCCACAGAGCCAGTTATCTCATCATAGAAGGCAATTAGGTTAGTCAGGCATGACTTGCCCTTGGTGAATCCATGCTGACTGTTCCTGATCACTTTCCCCTCCTTTAAGTGGTTCAAAATTGATTCCTTGAGGACCTGTTCCATGATTTTTCCGGGGATTGAGGTGAGACTGACTGGCCTGTAGTTCCCCGGATCTTCCTTCTTCCCTTTTTTAAAGATGGGCACTACATTAGCTTTTTTCCAGTCATCCGGGACCTCCCCCGATTGCCATGATTTGTCAAAGATAATGGCCAATGGCTCTGTAATCACATCGGCCAACTCCTTTAGCACCCTCGGATGCAGTGCATCCGGCCCCATGGACTTGTGTTCGTCCAGCTTTTCTAAATAGTCCCGAACTACTTCTTTCTCCACAGAGGGCTGGTCACCTCCTCCCCATACCGTGCTGCGGAGTGCAGCCATCTGGGAGCTGCCCTTGTCTGTGAAGACAGAGGCAAAAAAAGCATTGAGTACACTAGCTTTCTCCGCATCCTCTGTCACAAGGTTCCCTCCCTCATTCAGCAAGGGGCCCACACGTTCCTTGACTTTCTTCTTGTTGCTAACATACCTGAAGAAACCCTTCTTGTTACTCCTAACATCTCCAGCTAGCTGCAACTCCAAGTGTGATTTGGCCTTCCTAATTTCACTCCTGCATGCCTGAACAATATTTTTATACTCCTCCCTGGTCATTTGTCCAATCTTCCACTTCTTGTAAGCTGCTTTTTTGTGTTTAAGACGAGCAAGGATTTCACTGTTAAGCCAAGCTGGTCGCCTGCCATATTTACTTTTCTTTCTACACATCGGGATGGTTTGTTCCTGCAACCTCAATAAGGTTTCTTTAAAATACAGCCAGCTTTCCTCGACTCCTTTCCCCCTCATGTTATTCTCCCAGGGGACCTTGCCCATCAGTTCCCTGAGGGAGTCAAAGTCTGCTTTTCTGAAGTCCAGGCTCTGTATTCTACTGTTCTCCTTTCTTCCTTGTGTCAGGATCCTGAACTCGACCATCTCATGGTCACTGCCTCCCAGGTTCCCATCCACTATTGCTTCCTCTACTATTTCTTCCCTGTTTGTGAGCAGCAGGTCAAGAAGAGCTTTTCCCCTAGTTGGTTCCTCCAGCACTTGCACCAGGAAATTGTCCCCTACACTTTCCAAAAACTTCCTGGATTGTCTGTGGACCGCTGTATTGCTCTCCCAGCAGATGTCGGGGTGATTAAAGTCACCCATGAGAACCAGCGCCTGTGATCTAGTAACTTCTGTTAGTTGCTGGAAGAAAGCCTCGTCCACCTCATCCGCCTGGTCTGGTGGTCTGTAGCAGACTCCCACCACGACATTACCCTTGTTGCTCACACTTCTCAATTTGATCCAGAGACTCTCAGGTTTTTCTGCAGTTTCATACTGGAGCTCTGAGCAGTCATACTGCTCTCTTACATACAACGCAACTCCCCCACCTTTTCTGCCCTGCCTATCCTTCCTGAACAGTTTATATCCATCCATGACAGTACTCCAATCGTGTGAGTTATCCCACCAAGTCTCTGTTATTCCAATTACGTCATAATTCCTTGACTGTGCCAGGACTTCCAGTTCTCCCTGCTTGTTCCCCAGGCTTCTTGCATTTGTGTATAGGCATTTAAGATAACTCACCGATCGTCCTGCTGTCCCAGTATGGGGCAGGAGCCCTCCCCTCTTGCACTCACCTACTTGTGATTCCTCCCGGTATCCCACTTCCCCACTTACCTCGGGGCTTTGGTCTCCTTCCCCCGGTGAACCTAGTTTAAAGCCCTCCTCACTAGGTTGGCCAGCCTGCTTCCAAAGATGCTCTTCCAAAGGATGTCAGCTAATGTATGACAGTTTAAGTATCATGCAAATAAAGGAATAACATTAAAGGAAAATAGAAACAAGTTTTAAACTCAGGAAAATAAGTTAGGAAAGAGACAGTAAAACAAAAATACAACAAGAAATAGGAAATAATTCACCCAAAAATAAAAGTGGAAGTTAAGGAGAAAAAATGTGTCTTAACCCGTGAGTCCTGAACCAGATCTGCAGGGGAGACGCAATGCACCAACCCTCCACCTGATAGCTTGCTGGCATCAGCTAGAACCCGGACTATTTGAAATTCAGCTCAGATCGGAAGCTTCACCATGACCGCCAATTGGCAGAACACCCGAGCTCCTGATTGGTCTGCTTACCCTGCTTAAGCCAGAAGGAGGAACAGGAAGTTGGCTGTACAACTGAGCTCTACCCTGCTTTGGACTGCTCACCAATGCTACCTACTCTTGTCTCCTGATTTCCTGACTTGGCCTGATTCCTTGTATCTGATTCATGATTCCTGATCTCTGGGTCATTTCCTGATCCTGACCTCTTGATTTCTTGACCTGGACTGATTCCTGATATTTTACTCTCAGTTCCTGACCTTGGCTCCTGATTTTCTGGTTCTGAACTCTGGCTGGTGTGAAGACCTGGTCCTTCACACTACATGAACCATCAGACTGGACCATCTATGTCACAGCCCTGACAAAATATCCCTATCTGCCTACCCTTTTTTGTCTGCTATTTGTTAGTACTTTGTCTGTTTAGATGGTAAATGCTCTGCAAAGTACTATGCTTCACTGCCATGCCATGTCAATATAGTAGTATAAAAATAAAACTTTAAACTATTGATGACAACTTTGTTGGGGTGGGATTTCTTCCAAATGGCTGTGGTCTTTACTCTGGTCATTGTTCCTAACATATGGTCAAATGATTTCTGGTAGTTGAATGTATTATGCGCTTTAAAGACGTTAGCAACAAAAGTCAGGATGCTATTAAAATCATTAGTAAAATGTCAGAAACACTTTAGTCTAAATATAATAAACCTCCAAATACATTAAATATCCATAATAAAATATTATCTTCTAACTGGTCTTCATTCTTTTGTCACCAGTGAGATTAAAAATTGGACTTTTGACGAATTCTGGATCTTAATTTGCTACATGTATCAGGTTTCCTGAATATTTGTTCAATAAAAGCATGAGATAACCCAGAGCCATGATCTGTTATAATAGATAGTTGACATACAAAGGACTCTGATTTGCAATGATGAACTCCTCTGGTTTAAATATGGACCAAACTACGCCTGTAATTAACTTTGTCCCTCATAGTTTTAACATAGAAAGTTTTAACATAGCCCTATGCTTTTCCACTGTGATCTTCATTATGACAGTAGGCGCTCTGTTCAAGCATAGGGGGGTGAGCTGGAAGTTTCCAGCATTGAGTCTTGCCTTGAGATGGACAGGGCCATCTCTATCACTAAGTCTGTCACTAAGCGACCCTAGGCAGTCGCCTAGGGCACCAGGATTTTTTTGGGGGGGCGGCTGCCTCCCGCTCCCAGCTGAGCCGTTGAGCAGGAAGCTGGGAGGCAGCTGCGGCAAGCTGCTCCCCTGCATCCCGGCTCCACGCTCAGCTCCCGTGGCCCGCGGGCAGGGGGGCTAAGCTCCCGCAGCCTGCAGGCGAAGGGGATGAGCTCCTGTGGGCGGGGGTGGTTGGCTGTGGGGGAGGCGCAGGGCAGGTGCAAGGAAGTTTCGCCTAGGGCGCGAAACTTCCTTGCACCAGCCCTGGAGATGGAGCATTAGGAGAATGGTATGTATCCTTAGTCTGACATTGAGCCTCTTCAGGGAATGCTTGTCCACTCCTTCCCTTTCAACCCAATCAGGTTTCATTTTGCTGAGGCAAACAGGAATCAAGATTTCCAATGCTATTACATCAGTGACCACCTTCATAATTTAAAAGGAGCTGTGGAGGGGAGGAGTCAGAGGCCGCTGGGGAGGTTGTGGGGTAAGAGAGGGTTGTGTGAGGCCTTTTACAAGGATGAGATTCCATTGGGATTGGCAAGTGACTGTCATGGAGCCTGATGGGTTGATTTCAAAGGTTCGGATAATTTTAGATAAGCACCCAACCTTTAGGGTACTTATACAAAATGAACTTCACACATCACTAACTCTGTCAAGGAGAGTTTTGAGGTTTTGCCTGTTGTAACTCGAGAAAAAAGTGTGAATAAAGGATTTGACAGGGATGAAGTTGGGAGACAATAGTGCATGCAAAACAAAACAAGCCCCCTTTACTGCCCCATTTTATAAGGAATCTATTTTTAACCGTATGTCCTATTATAGCATTACGTTAACAATGCTGAGAGTAACAGTATGTCAGTACCATTGTAAAAACTCTGATTTTCAGGAATTTATCTTTTCACACAAATATTTTTTTAAAGTTTGGAACTTGATATGTGCATTCCTGGCCTGTGACAGAGCGGCTTTAAGATTCTGTACAATTTGCACAAAATTCATGTAGTCTCCATTTAGATGGCTTCTTAATGTTTCAGATTATTTTAATTCTTTTTTAGTAATAAAAGGCTAACTTTGTGATTGGAAGAAAGCAAATTTTTGTAGACTTGTGATTATCAGTACCCACAGCTCTCAACCTTTGACAATAAGGTCATCTGTTATTAATATTAACTGGAGTCTTCACTGCTGAGACATAAAGAGCATAGTAACTATTTCTTACCAAATATTTTGTTGTATCAAGGACCCAACTTCATAGGAAATCTTGATGTGAAATTATTTCATTGACATTAGCTATTAAACGTTTGATCCAATGTCTCAGTCAGTTCCATTGAGAGTGTACATATTTCAGTGAGATCTCAATGGATGAATCAAAATGCAATAGAGTTTTTTCTATGCTGGCATTTGATATTACAGGGATTCTGAGATATTATTGCTTTTCAGCTCCTTTAAAATGTTCAGCACAGTAACAATAGAACAATAGAAATGAAAGAAGCAAACTGTAGTATGTTAAAATGGCATTAACAGGCTGTGATCTTTCCATCTCAGTAAAGTGTTATAGATGGTGAATGGAACCTCAGAAATCCATCCTGTGTAGTTCCCAGAATTATTGAAAGTAATTTCTATAACTAGGTTCTCATTCTTTAAATGATGCATGCACATTATGGTGACAAGACCATGTCTCTAGAAGACTCATTTTGGCCCCAAACTGCTTAATTCCTGGTTTTCCTGTGCTATTCAAGATGTGGATTTACCCTCGGGAGAAATGTGCTTCTGTCACTTCTGGTGCCCGTTTACTCATTTGGCAGTCTTCAGTAGCTTTTCCCTGGACTTCATTCTTCACAACGCTGTGGATCCAGGATCCTCCATCCATTAACACCTCTCTGTACTGTCCTTTGCCCAAATAGCTTCTGTGTTTTCCTCAGTGGTAAAGTTGGGTTGTTTCTCAATAGCTGGTTCAGCATACAGGACTGTGCAAGGAAGCCCCTTCTTTTCAAGTTCACTGAAAGACCTCCAATGAAGGATTTGTTTACAAATCTTACATAGAAGTAATGCTAGAGAATGTAGATCTAGAATAAGATCATTCTAGATAGATCTTCAACCCAATTACTTGTCGCAGTGTTCCTTGTTGTAAATTAACTAGTGTTTTGTCCATTGTGTAGTTTTAGATTCCTACTTTTAACTGCAGCACTTAATTTCCTTCCTAACATTAAATGTAATCCTGGTATTGGCGCTCCAGCCTCTACTTCCTTAAAAAAAACATTCCATTAATGAGACTCTTTGTATATGATTAGATGTGCACCTCAACTTGACCCAAGAGAACCCCAAAACATCTGTGGCCTAGCCAGAGACAGATGTTGGCCCTGCTAATTAACAAAGAACTTTTAGAACCAAATAAGGAGCTTTGTTCCCATCCTGCTAAACGCTTTACACATTCTGATACCCAACAAAAATGCAATGGTTTTGATTTTTGTTTTGTTTTGTTTTTGTTTTTTGACTGAGTTGTGGATATTAAAACTCAGGGGCTAAGAAAACTACATGAACTGAAAATTAGGATTTTCCCCGCCCTGAAACCCCTGCAAATTGGGTCTGCTCACTTGCCTGGCTGTAATATACTTACATTGTTTGGGTATATAATATATTTTGTTCATGTGTATCATATATTCATGATTTATTTACAGTAGTTATGACAAGTGAAAACCTAACAATAACCACCCACACCCATATCCATTTCAGCAGAGTTCAAATTCTGCTACATAAGTACATTTGAGAATTGTGGCATGTTATTTTAACATCAAGACAGTCATTCTGATGAGTAATCTATTTACTTTGTTTTTACACAACAACAGAATCTAATTTATTTGTGTGCCCATCTGGGCTAGATTGCTCATTTTAAGTTAATTTAACAATGATAGACTGCTACTGGCCTTTTCTTTCCCAGGAGAAGAGGTTGACAGACAGCTGTGTAGAGATGCTATCTATCCAATTCCCATTGTCTGCGAAGTTCCATGCCCAAAGGACTGTGTACTCAGCATGTGGTCTGCATGGTCCTCCTGCTCTCACACCTGCTCAGGCAAAACCACAGAAGGAAAACAGATGCGAGCCCGCTCCATTCTGGCATATGCAGGTGAAGGTAAGGTTGCATACTTCAGCAGTCTTTGTATTTGGTTCTGAATTGGTAATTAATTTAACAATGCTGCAATAATTCAGTGATCAGAGAGAACAGATTAGTACAGTACATCCTTTCTTTAAAATAAAATACATTATTATTTAATTAGAAAAGTCTGTAATGTTAATTTTTAGTACAGGTATTTTTTCTTTCTATTATTTTAATGAAATGGTTATTTGGTGTTTTTCTTTGCTTTAAGTAATATTGGTTTGTCTTTTTGTTTTTGTACAAGTGTATCTTTCTTTTCTTATTTTAAGTGCACTTTTTTTTGCTATTCTGCATTTACATTAAACCAGGGAAAAGATTTACCATAAACAGACTCCAATGCAAGACCTCTATACCCCTATCCTGCAAACGCTTAAGCATAAGAGTAAGTGGATCAGAGTTTTAGTGGATACAGCAGATAAATTGCTTTTCCATATCCAGAGTCAAAGTTGTTGTTATTCATAATAATAATAATTTGCATGTATGTAGCATCCTTTCATGGAACTGATCCTGCAAATTTGTATTCATGTAAATTATCCTGTTCAAGCATGTGGTCTCATTGCCTTCAATTTGTGTGCAGTATCTGGCGCTAAATAAAAACAAGATACGTGAATATATACACTAAGAGAGCAGGTCCAGGAGAAGAGAATAAGTGTTTCAGTGACAGGTTCATGTGTCTGCTCTGATGGTTCTGTACACTTCTTGATAGCAGTGGCGTAGCCAGGTTTAGAGCACAGGGGGAGCGGAGCTAAAAAAAGGCGCCGCTTCTGCTCAGTGGGGGAGCGGCCGCTCCCCCTGCTTCCCACCCCCCCCCGCTACGCTACTGCGTGATAGGTGTATTGTTATAGATATGCCTTGTGCTTTAGAAAAAGGACTATCATATATGTGTGTCAAATGCTGCCTGGTCAGGCATACTGGCATCTAAGTGGCACACCACATGCTACACAACGTTGTACGGTCAGGAGAAATTTGGGGCAATAATACTGGCACAAACCTTTATTCTTACTCTCAGATTAAAAACTAAATTAAGGTGCAGCTACGTTTGAGGCTGCATCTCAGTGTCTTAAGCATTATGGGGATATTGTAATTATGTCAAAACTAAGCATTACATGTCCAAAACATTTGGAGTTAAGGTTAAACTTAAGAGAAGTTCAAACATGCACAGGTTTGGAAATATTTGGAAAGTTAAGGCACCCAAAATACATTAACTCCCCCTAGGAGTGATGCTGTACAATAACCATACAACCATACATGTATGTTTTACGTACAATAGTGGTTTTGGTCCCAAATTGAATTAAACTTAATTTTAAGGCCACATTAGGTTTTCTCCCACCCATCATGGGTATCACTAAAGCTACGATTAAGCCTGTGTGAAATCACTGTACAAAGGAAATAGCCCATCTCGACTGGTCAGGCAGCAGCATTTTCTGGGCTGTGGGCATATTTACTGATCAAACAGTATCCAGACAGGACTTTATTCAATGAACCCCCAAACATACAATGTATGAGACTGAATTCCCAATGCACCATACATACACAAGCACACCTAAAAAAAGTGAACGCTGGAAAATGATTATATTGAATATCCTTCTCCTTTTTAGATGTATTTGCTGATACTATGAACTAAATCACCAGAACTCTGCTGCATGAACATACAGCATTTTATAGTTGTGCAAGCTTCATTGAACAGCATGCTTGAGCTTTTGATTAAGCAACAGTATTGCCAAACCCAGTGCTCCAAATGCTATTGTTCTATGAAGTAATGTCATGTTCGATTTTGTCATTTAAAACAAAACAAAACAGAGCAATCAGGAATTGTACTATTGCAACTCAAGTCCTGTCACATTACACCAGATGCACAGAAGAGAAAACTTGTAGGCATTACGTGTTAACAAATAAATGGCAATTCTACAGTATTTGTTAATATTTTACCATTGGAAAATAGGCACTGCCAATGTCTGTATTTTACAAAAAAACAAGCACTTCATCGATCAAATCCAATGGAGGCATTTGTCTATACAGGGAAATTGAGTAATAATCACTGCCACCATTCATTCGTTATCTACTTTTGAATTTTAAAGAATATAAAATCAAAGACAGTCTGCTATACTTACCCAACAGTACAACATCAGAGGGCCAGATTTTTAAAGGTATTGAGACATCTAAACATGTAGATAGGTACCTAATGGGATTTTATCTGCATCTTTGGGTGCTTAGATACCTTTACAAATCTGTCCCAAGGACCTTACACATTACTGCACTGCAGCATCCTGGCCATATGCACTTGAAGGAGGATTCACCTGAAGACAGAGGGGCAAGCAGTGTTGCACCCTGGGCTCCCCCACAAAAGTCCTGCAGAGTTCTGGCAGGGTAACCTCCATGGAATTCAAGAAAAATAGGGAAGATGTAGCACAGCTGACACTTTTGACCTTTACCCTTCTGAACAGCTCTGTTGGAAGTATATGGGACGATTTTTAATGGTCATATAATAAGTAGCTGCCATAGATAGATAGATCTACATGACAAAAGAGAAATGCTGTTTAAAAATGGGGAAAAATGAAAGTTGTCCCTTTCTCTTGCCCTATTGCAACATCTCAAAAATCACAATAACCAGATTTTGAAAAGACAATTATCTAATAAAACACCCCAAAATGAAATTTTCTTGGGCTGTTGGCTTTCATGTATAACTCAAGACATTTGCTTTTAATTGCTTATTCAGCATTACAGGAAACAGAAATATTACCACCCTTTACTACTGCAAATCTTGACCAATGTTCCCTCTAATTTTTGACAGGCCATGTGCGCAAAAAATTTCTTCTGTGCAAATTTTTGACAGGCTGCATGCGCAAAAAAAATATTCTATGAAAATTCTTGTGCTTCTGTGCAAATTTTTGTGCGCGCGATGTTTCGCCATGTGCGCAGTGTTTAGGATCTGTGTGTGTGCGCGCGCGCACAGCTTAGAGGGAACAGTGATCTTGACTGTATGCCGCAGAAATATAAACCTGATTTTAGGGGACACTGACTACCATTGGGAGTCAGGATGTGCAATAGTAAAACAAAAAACAGTAAGCAAATGATCCTCCAAAATTCCACCACAATCTTAGATTTCTTTTTAGAAAGTGGATATCCGATCCCAGTGGGAATTGCTGGTGCTCAGCCCCTCCAAGGATCATACTTGAGGCCCCAATTCAGCAAAGCATTAAGCATGGGAGTAAATCTATCCTCATTCGGCACTGATTGGAGACAAAGGGGTCTGGATCAGGTCTCAAAGTACCTAAGCATATGCTTTGCTGAACAGAGGTAGGATTACTCATGCTTAAAGTTAACTATGTGTTTGTGGAATGAAGGCCGTAGAGAGTAAATATGATTTATGAATAAAATATAACCTTGTAGAACTGAAAGACCATTACCACCGTAGCTGAAGTATAGTTTTCACCTTTTCTTGGATTAAACTGTATCATTTCAGATTATAACTTTTAGGCTTCACTAAAATTAGATTGGTTGTCATTTTCCTGACAGTAAATCCATTATACCCTTTAGTCACTTCTTGTTTGACAAATAATTAGTGACTTTTCACCTTGAGAAATACACAGCAAAGGTTTAGCTATGGTTCCAGAATTGATTGCATCAGTATTTCTATAGACAATGTTCTTCACACTGGAAAAGCATCAAACGATTTAGAGACAAATTTATGATTGCTCTTTGATATCTTTAATGGTGTTGATAAAACAGTGGGACCTGAACATTAACATTTTCCTTTTTAAGTGTATTATCTGTACTATATTCAAAACACAAAAACAATTAAAAATCATGTGAATTTTCGTAGATATCTTAAACTGAAAAATTGCACTTTATATAAATTGATGCCATATGATATTTTCCCAGTGCTGGACATGTAATTTTCATACTGTCCCACACTAAGACCTGTTCCTAAAGACACTTACTGATTGTATTCATATGGGTAAACAAGTTGATGTCCCACTGTAAGGCTTCTTGCATCTTTCTCTAAGGCATCTGGTACTAGCAGTATTCGAGATAGGATACCAGACTAGATAGACCACTGGTCTAATCTTTATGGTCATCCCTATGTTATATGGTGCTCATAGACATAGGATATGGGCATCTTGCATTCAAAACCTATAGGTGACTCAGTAATATCTTTCACAAATGATGATGGTAGATTAAATGATGACAAGCCTGAATGAACAAGTGAGTTTTACATTGATCTCTGAAAATGGCCAAACTTTGGTTCTGTTGAGCTGTCAGAAGGAG
Source organism: Chelydra serpentina (assembly GCA_037349315.1). NCBI lineage: Eukaryota > Metazoa > Chordata > Testudines > Chelydridae > Chelydra > Chelydra serpentina. Next base: position 30,253,523 of record JBAIAC010000048.1, read on the forward strand.
CAGATTTTACAGATGTAGGTCCTTGACTAAAAGCACACTGCAGCTGGTCCTAGGTAGTTCAATTGTAGGATCCTGAGAATCTGACAATAACCATGCAATCCAATTATAATAAATTCAAATAATACTGCAGTCCTTCAAAATAGCATCAGTGCTTTACACTGATTCAGCAAGGTACTTAATCATAGTTCAAGTTCAAGTATGCGAGTAATCCTGTGGAAATTAATGGAAGTACTTAAGCATGTGCAACTACCTCATTGGATCCAGGCCTGAATTTGCTTCTTATTACTTCATCATCTGTAATCTCTCTCTCTCTCACTCTCTTTTTGAAAGAAAGTGAAAATCATATCCTGGCTCTCTGAATAGTGGTATATTATTCTGACCTCCAGGAAACCTGAATTTAACTGGATTTGCAACATTGGCCTGTGCTCTACTGTACATGCAACTCTTATGGAACTAGACTTTTTCTATTTATGGGGTTCAGTTCTTCATGTATTGCATCCTCTTCATATGCTGTTCATCTGGTATAAAAAGCTCATAAAACCAACAATTAGCCTCCAGGAAGTACCCCTGAATTGGCTTAAAATATGCACTTAACAGCCTTTTTTTTGCTGGCCCCTTTCATAGCTCCAGATGTTGGGAGTGTGTCTCAGGTAGGGGATTAGCCAGTGTATTGCTGCTCTCCAGCTATTCTTATCTATTTTTGTCTGCAGGAACAGCCCATTAGGGTTGTTACAACCCAAGCATAAGATACAACAGTCATCAAGCTGCTCGAAATTATTCTGCAGGCTATGCTGAGTGTGAGGAAACACAAAGACAGACTAAAACTCTTCCTTCTCATCATGCCCATTCCTGCACTGAGCAGACTTCTGCTAGAACTGATAATCTGGCCAGGGTGTAGGCCTACATCCACCTTAAGTAGCTGAAACACACAGTTATACTGTCAGAGGACCCAAGGTGGCTATGGAAGTAGTGGCTGGATTTGTTTAAATATACTCAGAGAAACAAAGATTTTTGTGTGTAGTATGAGATGTTCCACAGTCACCTGTTTGTGTCTTTTCTGGAATCATTCTCCTCATTTGACTTGAAGGGAATTTACAAAGTTTCCTTTCTGTGAGCCTGGCAGTACCTCAGTTGTGCTTCCAAGCTCATCTTTGCTGTGTAAGAAGAAACTCAGGAAAATCATTATCTGAAAATCTAAAATGACAGTAAAGGACATGATGCTGTGACCTTACACTTCTTACACATACACCTCTCTCTGTGTGCCATGTAGGGCTGCAATTTTGGGGGGGGGGGTTTCCCTTGCCATAATCTTCCCCATAAATTAGCTGTAATTAGGAAGCATTCACTGAGGCTTGTTTTTGCATAGGTCTTGACCTCAAACTTAAACCTGCTGCTATGGTCTCATTAGAAACAAATAGCACATGTATCTGCATACTTCACAACTACTGTGACAGTTCCTCGAAGCATAATGCAGATGCTGCAGGTGTTTTCCTTTCTATTTGTTATTACCAAACAGGCTATTGCTGGGTTGTGAAAAAATACAGAGATTAAAAAAAACAAACCACAAATGACAACATAGGGGGGGAAAAACTGAAATAAGACATATGATCTAGGGAGGGGAGAATAAGATGCTATGCTATTGGCCAGACCCTTATCTAGTGGTCGGAACATGGCACTGGGAAGCAAGCTTTTAATATGGGAATTGCATGTTAATAAATTCATAGAGTTTAAGGCCAGAAGGAACAAGATTAGGTCATCTAGTTAGAACTTCTTTATATTGCAAGACATTAAATTTCAGCCATTTACTTCTGAATTGAGCCCAATAACTTGTGTTTGTATTTAACTAAAGCATATGTTGGATCAGATCGGAGGTCCCTCTGGTCCAATATTCTGTGTCTGACAGTGGCCAATACCACATACTTCAGAGGAAGATGCAAGAATCCCCTTAGTGGATAGTTATGAAATAACCAGATTGTACAAGACGTTTCTTTCCAACCCCAGACAGATAATGATTGGCTTACACCCTGAAATACTATTGTCGTTACTATTTTATTATTTAATTTTGTTTTAATGACATAGAATGGCTTATATCTTTCAATTTTTATATCCTTTAAAGTAAATATGAATCTTCTGTTTATGCATATCATAGAAGTACAGGTCATCTAGTCTGGTCCCCTGCACTCAAGGCAGGACTAAGCAATAACTAGAGCATTCCTGACAGATGTTTGTCTAATCTGTTCTTAAAAACCTCCAGTGACAGAGATTCCACAACCTCCCTAGGCAATTTGTTCCAGTGCTTGACTATCCTGACAGGAAGTTTTTCCTGATGTCCAACCTAAATCTCCCTTGCCACAATTTAAGCCCATTGCTTCCTTTCCTGTCCTCAGAGGTTAAGAACAATTTTTCACCCTCTTCCTTCTATCAGCTGTTTATGCCTTTGAAAACTGTTACCATGTCCCCCCTCAGTCTTCTCTTCTCCAGACTAAACAAACTGAATTTTTTCAATCTTTCCTCACAGGTCATGTTTTCTAGACCTTTAATCATTTTTGTTGCTCTTCTCTGGACTTTCTCCAATTTGTCCACATCTTTCCTGAAATACAGCACCCAGAACTGGACACAATATTCCATCTGAGGCTTTATCAGCATGGAGTAGAATAGAAGAATTTCTTCTCTTGTCTTGCTTACAATACTCCTGCTGATACATCCCAGAATGATGTTTGGTTGTTTTTTTGTTTTTTGCAAAAATGTTACACTGTTGACTCATGTTTAGCTTGTGATACACTGTAACCCCCAGATCCCTTTCAACAGTACTCCTTGCTTGGCAGTCATTTCCCATTTTGTATGTGCGCATTGATTGTTCCTTCTTAAGTGGAGTACTTTGCATTTGTCCTTATTGAATTTCATATTATTGACTTCAGACCATTTCTCTGGTTTGTCTAGATAATTTTGAATTTTAATCCTGTCCTCCAAAGCACTTGCAATCCCTCCCATCTTGATTATCCACAAACTTTATAAGTGTACTCTCTATGCCATTATCTAAGTAATTTATAAACACATTGAACAGAACCAGAACCAATCCCTGTGAGACCCCACTCGATATGCCCTTCCAGCTTGACTGAATCACTCATAACTAATCTCTGGAAATGGTTTTCCCACCAGTTAGGCACCCATCTTATAGTAACTCCATCAAGGCAATATTTCCCTAGCTTGTTTATGAGAAGGTCACACAAGACAGTATCAAAAGCCATACTAAAGTCAAGCTATACCACATCTACTGCTTCCCCACTATCCACAAGGCTTGTTACTCTGTCAAAGAAAGCTAATAGTTTTGTATGACATCATTTGTTCTTGATAAATCCATGTTGACTGTTGCCTGTCACCTTATTATTCTCTAGGTGTTCTCAAATTGATTGCTTGATTATTTTCTCCATTATCTTTCCGAGTACAGAAGTTAAGATGACTGGTCTGTAATTCCCCGGATTGTCCTTATTTCCCTTTTTATAGATTGACACGATATTTGCCCTTTTCCAGTCTTCTGGAATCTCTCCCATCTTCCATGAATTTTTGAAGATAATCACTAATGTCTCAGATATCTTCTCAGTTGGCTCCTTGAATATTCTAGGATGTATTTCATCAGGCCTTTCAACTTCAAGACATCTACTCTTTCCTTGTTTTAGCCTCAGATCCTACCTCATTTTCACTTGTGTTCACTATGTTAGACATCCTATCTCTATTAACCTTTCTGGTGAAAACTGAAACAAAAACATAATTTAGCACTCCTGCCATTTCCACATTTTCTGTTGTCTTCTCCCCTCATTGAGTGATAGGCCTACTCTGTCGTTGGTCTTCCTCTTCCTTCTACAGTATTTGTAGAATGTTTTCTTGTTACCCTCTAGTTAATTTAATCTCAGTTTGTGCCTTGGCCTTTCTAATTTTGTCCCTACATGTTTGTGTTATTATTTTATATTCATGCTTCCTAATTTGGCATAGTTTCCATTTTTTGTGGGACTTCTTTTTTTTTTTTTTTTTTTAGTTTCAGATCATTGAAGAGATTTCTCCTGGCTGAACCAGTGTGGTCTCTTGCCCTACTTCCTGTCTTTCCTACACAATGGGATAGTTTGCTCTTCTGCCCTTAATAATGTATCTGAAAAACTGCCAACTCTTTCAAACTGTTTTTTCCTTAGACTTGCTTCCCATGGGATCTCACCTACCAAATCCCTGAGTTTGCTAAAGTCTGCCTTCTTGTAATCCATTATTTTTATTCTGCTGTTTTCTCTCCTAGCATTCCTTAGAATTATGAATGCTGTCATTTCATGATCACTTTTACCCAAGCTGTCTTCCACTCTCAAATTTTCAACCAGTTCCTCCCTATTTGTCTAAATCAAATTTAGAACAGCCTCTCCCCTAGACATATAAAGTCTGAATCCTAATAAGGTGGTAATTGCAGTGATATGAGAGGAAAAGCAAGGTGTTCTTTGTGTAACTAATATGCAACCACACCACTTCACTTCTTCTACCCCTGATGATGGGCTCCTACCAGGGCAGGATGTTGTCTTTTTCAGCCTGTGGAGATGGGCAGTTAAAGCAGATCCAGAGAAGGACCCATTATTCTGTGCTTAAACCATGAATGATTAAATGTATGTTTAAATCATGGCTTTCTCTGCTGTGATCTAATCTTAATGGGAAAGGACACTCCTTTACTTGTTTAGGATGAGGAGGTTAGGTGGGTTTGATAGCACTAAATAGAGCTGAACATAATGATAATAGCATTATCTCAGCTTTCCCACGCAATTACTGACATATCACTGCATTTTAATCTTGAACTGCAGCATCTCTGCCAGCTCAAGCTGGAGCTGAAATTGCCTACTGTGCCGAATTCTTTGGTGATTATATAATGTGGATAAATATCAGTTGGAATCTAGGACGAGATCTCCAAACTTATTTTCACTAGTTCCCTGAAGTGGATATAAACAGTGGTCTCCAGAGGTGTATAACTAGTGAATTTAACTTTGTTTTCCACTTAGCATTTTGGTGAGGAGAGGAAGTTTCTATTTAACATAGTCTCCATGATGGCAAATCTCAAACTAAAAATGGGTTATTCATTATTCCCAGCAGATTAAGATATACTGTATGATATACGATATCATCATTTGAACATTGCCCGCGTGTATATTTCATTTTCTGTTCATGATCTATTCTGTATGCCTGTTTATTACTATTTGCTAACTTGAATAAGGGGCAAGGAAGGGTTTAAAAGGACACATGTTCTGGTATGTATTTAATATGAATCTCAACTATATTTATAATAATTTTATTTCTTTCCACTGTATGAACATATGCACTGCTTTGTTGTTCCAGGAGGCGTTCAGTGCCCAAACAGTAGTGCACTTCAGGAAGCACGCAGCTGTAATGAACACCCTTGCACTGTGTACCACTGGCAGACTGGGCCCTGGGGCCAGTGTATAGAAGATGTCTCTGTGTCCACTTTCAACTCATCTACCAGTTGGAATGGGGAGGCCACCTGTGCTGTTGGGATGCAAACAAGAAAAGTCATCTGTGTGAGGGTCAACGTGGGACAAGTGGGACCAAAAAAGTAAAGATCTTTGAACTATTCTTTATTAAGTTAATTATTTTTATTTTTTTGCTTTTTTAGATACAGGTAATCCGCTGAGTATGGACTTACTTGCAAAGGGGAAACAATTCAACATATGGTCATGTCTGCTCTGATGGGTAACTAGGCACTATTATAAATTAAATAATAACTTTTAAAAGCACACAATCTAAAATGCTAGCGGAACTGTAGAGCAAAGAGTAGTTGATTGCAATGGGGAATCTTCACTACAATGGACTCTGCTGACAGCTCAATTTCAGAGTTGTCAATCAGACACACTGACTCCAAGCATCTTGGTCCAATCCATCTTCTCAGTTGTTGATCAGCCAGGAATTACCCTGTGCCTTCACACATTCCACCACTGGAGAGGGGTTCAGGATTGAAACCCATTTAGTTGCTATGTTACTGCCCCTGAGGGGCTGGTAGTGGTTTGCCCCTCAAGATCCAAGTAGTACTCTGCAGCTGTGGATCTTTGTTTACATAGCTCTACTAGACTCCTCACCATAGAACCAGGAAGGGCCAGGATAGAGATCTTAGTTTGTATACAGGATAGGTTTTTGTTTTCATAACCAAGATTTTAAGGGGTGTATGTGGCCCAAAAGTTGAATCGCCCAGTTTGGTGTAAGACTATGGTTCGAATACAAGTTAACTGAAAGTGAAGTTAGTTTGATAGTATCTCACAAAATCACCATACAGTTTGTTACTCTCTAGTATGGTCAATGTATCCTGGTCAGGAGAGGTCCAGAGATGGAATTGCTGGTATTTTGCAGGATGTAGCGGGGTGGATACCCCGCTCCTGCCCTTAGGGGCTTGAAACAGCCCTGGAAGAGGGCTGACGCTGAAAGCTAGGCTGATGAAGGAAGCAGCCACAGCTGTGGCCAGCTTAAGCAGGGCCCAGCTGGACCTTATAAGAGGGCAGTGGGCCTAGAGCAAGAGTCTGTCTCTCTCTGCTTTCAGAGAGGGAAGGGCCTGGCTGCAGGGACCTGAGCAGGTACCTAGAGTGGAGCAGGGCTGGGGAAAGGCCAGAGGAGCTGGGGAGCTCCGACCTGAGAAAACACCAGGCTGTGACCTAGGCATAAGCCAACTGGGTACAGGGTTTGGCAGGGGGCAGCCCACGGGTAGGCCGAGGCAGCAACTCCAAACCCAACCTTGCCTGTGATGAGTGGCTTATACTGCAGTCTGCCCCAGGGCGCGGGGGCTAGCTGGTGACTGGCAGTAGCCTACGATTGAGGCGAGGTGGGAATAGTGGGTTGGGGTTCTCTGGGGAGGGGAGACCCAGATCTGTGGAGTACTGCCAGGGGGCAACACCCCAGTTAAAGGGGCACCGGGGTCCAGGGAGGGACACGGGGCCAGAGCGGTCAGGTGGATCACCGGCCAGCAGAGGACGCTCTGAAGCTGGACGAGCTGATTCCCCAGAGCAACCAGCAGGAGGCGCCACCGGGTGAGTCCGACCCGCCTACACAGGACAAGAACAAAGTGGCTTAACAGAGCTCTTTAAGAAAGTTTCTGAAGTAGCTGTTCTCACACTGCACCTTTGCCCAGTGCCACCAATGTCTTGCTTTCATTAGCATGGCGGTCATCTTAAATTCACTTTAAAAGGAAGAGTGGAGGAGTAGAACTCATATACATGATAGTTAGCACATCATATATTTTAAAATGTATACGCATGCAACCACATTAAAATGCTATTAATAAGCATTCATGCATTGTCAGTGGGCAACCGTTTTACATTTTAAAAAATCATTATACAGTGAGCTTTCCTTTGATTTTTAAATCAGCAATTAGAGTGCTTGCCTTTGATTTGACCTTAAAATTTTGAAAACAGGACTATTGTATCTTGTCATAGAGAAATCCTGTGAAATGAGAACAAAAAGGCATTGGTTATCTTTCAAACTGTCATGTTAAATTCATTGAATCATTTTTAAAGAGCATACATTCAACATGAAAATGTAAATATGAACCTCATTTCAAACTCCCCTTAATAAAACGGATTACTATGATATGATAAAATCAATATTATTGGCCTTATCTACCTTAGAAGTAAGAAATGTCAGCTCGTATCACTTCTGTTTAATTTCACCTTGAATAAGGGTTGGGAAAAAAAATCAATAGCCTGCTTTAAGCCACATATACTAAATAGAAACATTAATAAACATAGAAGTGGCTTTTTAATTGAACCAATTGCCTCATCAAAGGGCCTCTGAGTAAGGGCTGGAACCTGCCGTCTTCATGAAAGACGAAGCCCTCAATTAGTCAAATTGCATATAATCTTGATTGTGTAATGTAGGTATTTTGTCAATGTAAAAGTTGTGGTGTCTGTATACACATCTTTATGTAAAAAAAAAAAGTCATTAGGAAGTCAGTGTTTGCCAAACATTTTCAATCAGTTACCAAAGATATCTTCTATTTTAACAATAGGAAAACCTCTGAAAACATTGTCACAGTAACTGTTGGCAAATACTCTTTAAATTTGGCAACTGTATTTGATTACACACACACACTCACTCACTCACTCACTCACTCTGATTCTCCAGTCTGCAGTGCTGAGGCTACTTTGTACCATGTAAGTGACACAAAATGAACTTTAAAGGGTCAGAATAGTTGGCGAGAGTTCCCCTTTCAGAGAAGAAATCTCTGCCAGTTGAAAGCTAGCGGAGGTGCTTCAGTCACCCTCACCACCTCTGGTGTAAGAGGAGGGAGAGGGCATGTCAAGAGTCTTCTGTGGGCAGGAGGTGGTGGCATGTCCTGCTGCAGATCATATACTAATAATGGAAGTCAGAACAGGCTCCCTGCTACTCTTACATCCATCGGGGCTCGGTACCCGAGAATCAGTAAGGTACAGCCAGCTTCCTGCAGCTGCCTCTCCTGTTCATCCAAGCACAGTTTGGCTGTAGTGGAAATCCCGGTAATAATATGTAATGTCTTTGCATAAATAGATACTAGCACATAATGCAAAAGATCCGTTCCATGACAAAATAAATACAGGAAACAATCCTGCATTCATAGGGGAGAAAACTGGATGATCTAATTGGCCTTTTCTGAATCAAATGGCTGTGTTCCTTAATTCATGTCAAATTTGTAGTGGTTTATGAATGCACATAGCCAACTTGAATCACCCAGATTTCTAAAATCCTAGAAAACTATACTGTGCATGTATGTAGATTAGTTATTGATTTATATTGTCAAGAACTGTGCTAAATGTGGTCTGGTCTATAAGAAAATGTTTTGCAAACATAGCAAAAAATCACCCTAGTGTAAATACAGTTCTACCAGCAAAAAACAAACAAACAACCCTGTTTTCCATTATAGCTTATTTTGTGTGGGGCACTGGTTCTTTAAAGAGTTCTTTAAATCAGTATAGTTTATACCAGTTCACCGAACAAAATAAGCTATACCGGTTTAAAGAACTTCTTTGCAGATATAAACTCTGCCTCCACTAGGAGGAAGTGCCGGTATAACTATCTTGAAGACCCTTTCTAGTGTAGACAAGGCCTAAACATAAGCAACATCTAAACTGCTGGATTTAAATAACCATCCTAAGAAGTCTCTTTATATCATTTTTCTTAAGCTCTTCAGAAGTACAGATAACAAAGACATCTTCCTCTAGATTTTCCACCCTCACTCAATGATTGTTCTGTCTCGTGTAGATCAAGATTACTTGCAACTCAACTGCTGTTCCTGCAAAGAGCAACTGGAATCCTTATCCTTAAACTGTGTGTGGGGGGGAGAGGATGTTATAAGAATATGACTCCTATTAAATGTATTCATACACGTAGCACCTTGTGCAACATCTGAAAATATAGAGGATCGCATTTAAATGGTTAAAAAAAAAATCCCAATCATGAGCAGTGCTGATCACCTGCAGGTGCTCAGAATCCCTCAGGAGTTACCACTGTCATAGAATGATCATTCATTTTATAATGTTCCTTTCTTTTTTTTTCTAGATGTCCTGAAAGCCTTCGACCAGAAACGGTGAGGCCTTGTTTGCTTCCTTGTAGGAAAGACTGTATTGTGACTCCATATAGTGACTGGACATTGTGTTCTTCCCCATGTCAAGAAGGTAATATAATTCACTGTGTATTAGAGGGCAGATTATTTAAAAATAAACCACACAGTTAATTGCTGTGTAGGCTTCTTCTAACAGATTGGTATTGGCAAAGTTTTTTCTCTTAGATGGTGCACTTGTATTTCAGAGAGATGTGACATAGCAGTTGCTATGGTGAATGATTCTTTTTATTGAATATTAAAACAACGTACAGTAATTGCACAAAACCTTCTATAACCCATTATAACACTGTCCTGACAGCTGCCTGTTTCCGGTGGACTCTGTGCAGACACTCTACATTTTCTTTATTACTTAATTATGTATATTTTGTAACAGCTTTTTCCCCCACTCTGCCTACTTTTGTATTTCAAACTCTTTGTTGGATTTGCCATTTTACAAATAGCTCATTAGTCACATAGACAGGAATACTCTAACACCATTGAAGGTTGTAATGCAGTTGTACAACTAGAAAAACATTTTAAATGCAGGTCAGATTTGCCCTTGCATACTGCTCTGTTTGTCTTCACCGGAAAACCTGAGCAAGTATCCCAGGGAAAAATTTGGTTCTGTGCTTGCTTTAACAAATGTGTATGATTGTAGTAGGCCCAACAAAGGTTAAAAGTCTCTATCATGTGAGTCCTAAAGTACTAACAGAAGTGGTTCTCTTTCATTTTTGTTCATTCCCATTTATACTACCTTCAGAATCATAAGGAAATAAACCACAAAAATAACCAACATTCAAATTAATATTAAGGTTCTGAATTAAACGCCCACTGCAAAGTCTTTTTAATGCAACCTGTCAAAGCTTTTAAAAGAAGTTACACAGCATAGATGTATTTGAATTTTTATTGCTTTGAAATTATCATTACACCAGAAGCATTGAAAAAATTACTGTTGCCCAGATATTTCTGCCTTATCACATTTTCCCTTTTAAGCTTAACAGGAGATATTCTTCTAATATGCACTATTACAGGCATAGTCAATAATGTAATTCCAGGTTCATGTGTGTTAATTCCGTCGTGGAGCATGGTGATTACTCATTGTCACTTATTATCACAAAATATGAGATCGTTGCATCAAATAAATATCCTTTAAAAGTCAAAGTCAATTCTCCATGCTTTACAAAGGATGCAAAGTCACTTTTACAGTAATTCCAATTAGTTATTGGGCCATACAACAACTAATAAAGAATTAGGGAGATTAAATGTATAACCTTAAAAATATGATAGCTGGGACCACTGAATTTGATAGTACACAGTGTTGGGTATGCTACTTAAAGCTTGGAATGAATTATTTCATAATAACCATAATATTACTATGAAGCCCTAGAATCACTTCTATTATTCTATAATTTCAGAGCAATATTATAATTTTCTCATTGAGATGCTTCTGTGGGGTCTGTTCTCCGACAAGGGTGCAAAACTGTCTTGTCTTATTTTTAAAAAAGGTTCTTAATAAATTGAGCGTATCCTCAAGAACATGTACTGCAAATTGAAACACACTGAATATAAACAAAATAATAGGGACGGGCAAATGAGATAGTAAAATTGATTAATGGAATGAATATCATTTCTACTCAGTAGCCAAATGTTATCTCAATATCTTTGCAACAATGTTCAGTTTACAATAATCACCTGGTCCTGCTGTTGCTGTCAGCAGCATCTCTAGGAGTCTCTTCTGCTTTGCGCCTTGGGACAGATCCTGGCTCTTGCTCTGGCTACTTTACTGACTTCCTGAGAATTCTTCCTGTTTTGAAGAATACCCAGGTGGCGTAGTCTGGTGTAGCAGTTCTTGTGTTGTTCCCCTCTCAGCCACTGATGTTGGAATGTTGCCTAGGAGCCCTGTCTGCCCAGATGCTGCAGTGACCTTTTGGAAGCTATTACCAGCCCCGTCAGCATGGCTTGGAGCAACACTAATGTCCTAAGTGAAGCTCTTATTTGCAGTTTAGGACCAGATTGCCATGATTTATCCATACTAGGTTTTTAAGGCTATTGTTTTACAAAATTTATATTTTTAACTTTAAACTTCTAGATTGTGGTAGCTTTAAAAGCAAATCAGTGCCATGGGCTGTGGAATGACTACAGAGTTATAGTTCTGCTCACATTTGTTTCTGCCCAGAGCTCAGACTTTTCGAATATGACCACAATCTAATTTTTACTGAAATAATTTACTATTTATCATCAGTACTAAATCTCTATAATAATGAAAAATGTGTGACCAGTGAATTAAGTCACAGCAGGGTAATAAAACTTTCACATTTAAACATGGTGCATGCTCTTGAAGAAGGTAGTCGATTGTAGGGTAATATGAGTCCCGTATGGGAAACACAGATATAGTTAAAGTAAATCTAGGATAAAGACTAATGCATAAATTAAATCTGCCACACACCTCCTGGGTGTGGAGATAAGGGTAAAAGAATTACATTTTGTTATTGGGCTCTTTAGGGAATGGCGCTTTATTATTCACTGCATTATGTACATTTCTGCTTACATGTCTTAATTTTAAGGATAAAATCATCTATGAAGCTGTACAGCATAGTAGCCTATCAGGCCCATCTAGCATATCACTCAGTCATACAGTTTATGAATTTATATTGTTATTGACAGAAATGCTTTCTGTACCAATGCTTCTTTTTTGCTCTTTGGCTGAGATCAAGTGTAATATTAAGTTAATATCATTAATTTGCTGTCATGGGCAAAATAACTTGGTCTTGTACAGCAACGGAATCAATTATGTAATATGTTAAATCTTTTCTATTTCAAATGACTACAGTCCCAGTATAATCCTAATTCTAGAAATCTTCTGTGTATGAGGGGGAAATAAACACACTGTTGTACTCTTGGTAGGGGATGTCACAATAAAGAAACAATCTCGCCATCGAGTCATTCTCCAGCTCCCTGCAAATGGTGGCCGTGACTGCCCAGACACGTTATATGAGGAAAAGGAATGTGAGGCTCCTCCTGTGTGCTATACTTACAGGTAACCCAAATAAATTATGAGAAATTATTCAGGTCTCTTTAGCTTCCACCTCCTGTAAAGTGCAAGGGAAAATAGGGTACAGAGCCAAATCAGGCCTGGTTAAAAGTAGGTGCAATTCCATTGACTCCGATGGAGTTACACCCATTTACATGAGGCCCGTATTTGGCCAGTTGTGTTAACATTCTGTTGGATTTACATCTGGATTCCAGCCAGAATTCTTTTGTTTCAGTGTTTTGCTTCTAAATAATTATCTCTTAGCTATTCTTTGGGAGCACTGTATGAGAGCAGTCAAATGTAAAAGCTTTCTTTCTAAATGTTCTAAAAGTGTTTCATAAATTAAATGCATACAGTATTACTGACATCCAATCTTGTGTTGGAGGATGACAACCTCTGAGAAGAAAGGAAATTTTGCCACAGCTCAGGAAGGTATGTACACAAGTGGCTTTAAGTTATCCTGGCATCCAATCCAGCCCCCAAACTATCCATCAATTATCCAACAATCCGTCTTCTCATAGATTAGAGCATCCTCATGGCTGCTGTAATCTTCACCATTCCAGCAGGTAAGGATTTCCAGGATACAAGGGTAACCTGACTCTGCCTCCCACACTTTGTACTATAAGTGTGACTGCGTAGGAACCACTATAGTGGCTCTGTGCCATCTAAGGATTCCCCTAGGTGAGTGCATTCTCAAGTAGAAGGTGAAGCCAGATTTGGAGTTGCTTCGTAGTACCAGAGCAGCTCAAAGCAGTCCAGGTGTGGCCCCTGATGCTTAGACCTTTTCAGTAATGTGAAACTAGTTGAAGTTAATTGACAGTACTATATAAATATAATTTTTAAGGGAAAGATGTATTTTTTTCCGAAAGTTATATCCTGTTTCTTCCCTGGTAGCAAAGAACACCTGTTGTTTCTCCTAAATGCTGCCACTGTGTGGTAATCATCCTGATAAATGTCCTTTCCATTGGCAACAACAGAATGGAAAACAAATTGAGGTTATTAATGCATTATCTTGATCCTGTGTCAGAGAATTATCACTTCAGATCCATTAGGAGATTACAACATTTCTAATTGAATGGTATATGAGGATATGATTACAGTGCTTGAAGCTACCAAAACGTGATACTACAAATATAATTTTAAAACTTTCCTTTGCAGTGTCAGCTTAATCATTTTATCCCTTAAACATTGACTGCTGCTCAGCTATTTAACACCTTCAAAACCAGATGATTTCCTGGAGTTTCATCTGATCCACTGGCGTGTGCAAGATGTTGTGTGCAGGCGAACACTGGGTGTCTAGCAGTGGTAGGCAGGGCAGCTTAAGTTTCTTGGAAGGGACTAGTGTTAAACACCCTTCCCTCTAGCACCCTTCTTCTCTGTCCTGGACACACACACGCATGCACACACACCTCCCTACTCCTTCCTCAGTTCAGGGAGCAGCACAAGGAAGGCAGGTTACACTGAAAATGGGGGCTAAAGGAAGAGAGGATCTCACATGAAGCCACATTTTGATGGATCACTGTAGTTACCACAGCTGATGGCTACGGCACGTGGGTGATATGAGTCATGTATGGATTTTATTTTTTTCACTTTGAATGACTCAATTCAGTTGAGATTACAGCAGGACATGAGAACAGCTATCCTGCATAGGTTTTTCTATATTCAAGGCCCTGGTACTGTGGGGCAATCTACACCTAACTTCTACAGTATTATGGTGGAAATTTTGTAGCAGCTTCAGAAAACTTTTAAAATTGATGTTTATAACTGAATTAAATAGGCAACTGAATAATCCAATCTGTACAGTATTGATTTATTTTATCTATTTCAGTCTTCTAGAAATTCCTTATCCTTGTTGCTTATTTTGATTAAATTATGTTTTCCCCATTGTTACAACCTGGTCCCATGCCCCACTATATAGTCTCTAGCCTGTTGGCTTCCAAGCCAACTGGATCTGGCTAGAGTCTAACCACTGTTTCCAGATCTGGCACTATACACTCTCTGGCTCAAATCTCTTGTGTGGGCATCCTAGACCTGGAAATTAGTGTCTGAGAACTTCTGAGCCTCTCCCCAAGTCACCTGCGTGCCCTCAGCGCTCCACCTAGTATGATGGCACGCTGAACTTTTAGTTTAACCCCTTGTGGAATAATATGATGGGAAAGCAAGGAACACAGACTTAGCAAAGGAATTTCTTAACCACAGAACGTTTATTCTTAAAGCACTCAAAAGTTACAGATCTTTGAAAACAAAACAAAAATCCTCTGATTCTCCCTCCACTGGTTGTATCTCACCCCTAGTGAGACTGAGGTTTGCTGATGTTTCAGGTTAGCCAGAGTCCCTCCTGCTCTCACCATACTGCAAGTCTTTGGTTGTGTGAGGGAGGGAGGGGGGCTGGGCACAATGGTCTCCCCCACCTGCACGCACAGATCAGAACCACGCTTCTAAGTAGGGTCTCTCCTCTTCATCATGCTCTCCACTTGGGACACTCCAGCATTCTCCCCATGAGTCATGCCTGATCCATTTATATAGAAAACTATTGTTCCATGGGAATGGGCCGGCTGTTGAAAGTCATTCAAAGTTGGTGGTTCCATATTGCTGTTTTGGTGACTTCTCAATGAGAATCCTTCAGTGAGGTGTCGAGCACTTGTCCCAGTAGTAGGGCAGTTGTCTGTAATGCAGTGCAATAGGTTGCCTTTCGCACGTCCAGGGTTGTGCAATCACAGTGTCCAACATTTCCACACAGAAAACAAGACAGGGTTTATAATTTGACTCAGACATAACTCACTCCATCACAGCCAAATTTTCAATTTTCAGTATGCAGTAGGCTTTTGTTGACTAATTGTAAAATTCCCTCAACACATAAACACAGTGAAGGGGCCCTTTCATTAAATGGATTATTGCACAGAAATCCAGTCACTTGTTTATCATGAAAAATATAAAACATGCTTGGAGTCATAGTAATCAAAATCAGATTATAAAGAAAAAGTGTTTAAACATATTAGTACTGCAAAATTTGAGGTGAAATGTCAAAGTAGTGTACAAGACACAGATACACAAATCCTGGCAACAGAATTATTACGGCTGTTATATTAATTATTTATTTGTTGAAAACCAGTAGAGTGCTTGGTATTTTAAAATACATTAAGGAAGACAATGATCCTGTTCCATCATCTTACTGCAAATTCAAAAGAGATTGAGCACCACCCAGAACCATCTCTATCTTGGGCCTTAAGGTGGTCTGCCAGGATCTTCAGTTTATGTGCATCATTGACAACCCTATCTCACTACGAAAGCTTTTGGTAACACTGTATTGCTGGCAATGTAGTGACATTCCTTAGAAAACACGTTCCAGAGTTGATTGGTCTTCCATCCGAATAATATGTCTGTTCCAAGAAAGCCATCAAAACTGAACCAGTGCTGATGGAGATGGTTGCTGGGTTCGGCTTTGATTATCCTAATTTCTGATCTTGTCCTATCACTTAATATGGAGCAGCTGATGAAGATGAGAATCAAAAATGTCAATTTGGTGCTACTCAGCACCTGCAACTTCTGCTGAAGTTAACAGGAGCTATACATGGAGCACAAAAAAAAAAGATAAAAAAGAAAACTCAACATGCTTCATGCCATTGTTATCTTTTGTTGTGAACAATCTGTGATAGGCTAATAATAAGTAATCATTTATTATTGTTTCTGGAGTAACCTATCATATTTTGCTCACTTACGTTTTGACAAATATCATTTAGATGTATTGTTGCTAATTTATCCTTTTCCTTGTTGCAGGTGGAAGACGCACAAATGGCGCAGATGCCAGCTAGTACCATGGTATGTTCGCCAGGACAGCCCAGGTGCCCATGAGACATGTGGGCCTGGACTACAAGCAAGAGGTGAGAGACTTTATTTCTATCCTTTTTTTCCTAAGAGTCAATGGCTAAATTGGTGGGGAAGGAGAAGTAGTTGTACCTCTTCCACATTAAAGGTTATCAATGCAACCATAAAGACTAGAGACTTAATGTTTTATTAAAATAAATGAAAGCCATCAGGGGAAATTACTAGATTACCAGCCTGACAGGACCTATCCCACACCAACGCCTGGAAAATATTTGTTCATAAAATATCTGTTTGAAGTTTTTATTTAAATATTGTTACAGTATGTGACTACGGTTAAATGCTGCTCCTTGTTCAACCATTCTCACCTTTTCTCCTTTGCCAAGAGAAAGAAGAATCTAAAATGTATTCTCATTACCTGGGCCAAGTTTTCAAACATGGGTGTAGCAACTACACTCTCAAAAGCCTATGTTTTTAGACTTATAAATAGTTAGATGCTTAAATACTTACCTTCTCTGCAGTGAAAATGCTGATTTGCTTGTACATATGTGGTGTTTTTCATGTATGCACACATTTTGGGGCATGCCCATTATGCATAGATCTGAGAATCTGGCTTCTATATGTCTTCCATATGATAGCAAATAATTTTAGTAGCCAAAAGCCTGGTTTCAGTGTCACCTGTTTTACCGAGAATTTTTTGTGATAACATATTCACCTAAATGTGACTGACTGCATTGCACAGATTAAGAGATTTTTGAGGAGTATTAAATGAAATCTGTGTGAAAATTGTAATTGCAATTCCCACTTACTGTATTGTGATAATGGAATTGTTCTGAATGACCAGTGAACCCTGAACTTCAGGATATGTTTCTCCCAGACTCATAGATTTTAAGGCCAGAAGGGACCATAATGATTATCTAGTCTGACATTGCAGGATATTTTTCTGTTTTTTGAATGGAAACTCTGATCCATTATAACAGTATTAACTCAGTAGAATGCAGAGGAGTTTCCTGAGCAAATGTTGCTGGCAGCATAAGTGAGGTGTTCGGTTATTAACTTACATGCAATGTCAAAGCGGGTTATGATATTCTTTTAGGTTTTCTGTAGAATAAATCTTTACCTAGTAGCTTCTACAGATGATTCTAAAGATGTTACGGAAATGAATTTAAGCTATACCATGAAATGAATCCCGAAGGTATTGCCTGCTAGTACAAAAATCTTCTGACTGTGTGTAATTCTCGTGATGATATACCACTAGTCCAATCTATTTCTGGACCCCGCAGCTTCTTGAGGCAACAATCAGATTATGCACCTAGAAAATAAGATTTCTTTCTTTGATGGCAGCAATTCAGGATGATGCAAAATGTGGCTTCCTTGTTTGTATTGTCATGGTAGAAACAGCATCTAAATCTGCAGGATAGTTACAACCTTTGTCTCATAACACTGCTCTACAGCCAAAATGCTTCTGAAATAAATGTAGTCAAACTTTACTAATTCTGGGTCACTGAGAACGAAAATGATGCTTATAATTGTTGATTGGCTCTAGTTTTCAAGACATGCTATTGGGTCAGTATATATGACCCTTGACTTGGGAATGGCAGAGGATAAGTGAGTTATAAAGGGAAGGGATCTCAATTTAAACCAGAAATGACTAAAATACATCTTTGACTGGATCTATGACTAAATCTATGACTGGGTTTGGACAGTACTTGCTTTTTAGGCAAAACAATGAATGATGCAATCTGAAGCTGGTATTGCGTCATACATGATATGAATTGCATCATGTTATTCCTAGAAGTCATGGATGATGCAATCATAACGAAGCTTACGTCACTCTGCTGAACAAATTGCCCTAGATCAGCTCTAGAAATCATACAGTGTCGTGCTCTCTTATTTGTCAGTTTTTGATTTTGCAAAGGGACACATTTCTGTTTAGCCAAAGTGAGCAGAGATGCCTCGTACTTGTGTGAACAGTGCAGATAACTTCTGCTATGTTTGTGGTGAAGTGACTTTTGCATCACAAAAGCGCAGTATAACCACTATGGTTAAGAAAGCCTATCACCTTTCTTTTGGCTGCAAAATTGGAGCTCAGGACAAGAGGTGGGCCCCACACATATGCTGCAACACTTGTGCAACAAATCTTCGCCAGTGGTTGAACAGGAAAAGGAAATCTATGCCTTTTGCAGTGCCAATGATTTGGAGAGAGCCAACAGATCATACCAGCAATTGTTACTTCTGCATGGTGCCTCCAGTTGGGAAAGGTGTGTCAAAGAAGAAAAAGTGGACTGTGCATTATCCAAACATTCCATCAGCTATATGCCCAGTACCCCACGGAGAAGGACTGCCGGTTCCTGATGCACCAGAATCATTCTCACTTGAATCAGATGAGGAAGAGGAAGAGGATGAAACTTCTGGTCCTGAACCATCAATGTCACAGGACCCACATTTTCTCCCATCCTCCTCCTCTGAACCACACCTCATAACACAAGGTGAACTGAATGACCTTGTCAGGGATTTGGAACTACCCAAGTGTAAGGCAGAGCTTTTGGGCTCCAGACTACAGCAGTGGAATCTCCTGGCAGGTGATGTTAGGGTTTCCATGTTCCGTGACCGTCAAAAGGATCTTGTCCCATTCTTCTTCATGGAAGGTGATCTTGTAGCCTGCAACAACATCGATGGTGTGATGGCAGCCCTCAACATCGTTCACGATCCAGATGAATGGAGACTGTTCATTGATTCATCAAAGACGAGCTGTTTTACTGCATAATGGCAATGTTTTGCCATCAATTCCAGTTGGTCATGCAGTCCATATGAAGGAAACCTATGACAACATGAAACAACATCAGTGGCAGCTTTGTGGCGATTTGAAGGTTGTTGCTCTCTTGCTTGGTCTGCAGACTGGATACACAAAGTACTGCTGTTTTCTCTGCGAATGGGATGGTCGTGCAAGAGATTCCCACTACATCAAGAAAGATTGGCCACTCCGACAGTCATTGGAGCCTGAGAGGAAAAGTGTTCAGCATCCACCACTTGTTGAATCAAGAAAGATTTTGTTACCACCCTTACACATCAAGCTGGGTCTGATGAAGAACTTTCTCAAGGCCATTGACAAAACACAAGCAGCTTTCAAGTACCTCCGTGGAAAATTTCCAAGGTTAAGTGAAGCTAAGATAAAGGAAGGTGTCTTTGTTGGTCCTGAGATTCGTGAACTTCTTCGAGATGATGCATTTGACCATGCACTGCGTGGCAAGGAAAAAAAGGCATGGAAAGCCTTCCAGTTAGTGGCAATACATTTTCTCGGAAACAACAAGGCAGACAACTACAGGTTGTTGGTGGAAAACCTCCTCAAGGCATACAAAAGCCTTGGTTGCAACATGTCACTAAAGATACATTTTTTGCGCACTCATCTAGATTTTTTTCCACCAAACTGCGGAGCAGTGAGCGACGAGCACGGCGAGCGATTTCACCAGGACATTGCAACAATGGAGAAATGCTATCAGGGCAAATGGAGCCCATCAATGCTTGCAGACTATTGCTGGACAGTGACAAGAGATGCTCCATTTAATGAATACAAGAGACAAGCCAAGAAGCGCCGAGTAGACACTGAATAGGACTAAACTATGTACCTAATAGTTTTTTGCCTTTTGTTTCATAATACATTTTATTTATATAACCCCTTTGCTGATTTTTAAAGTGTTACATAAACAGGACAGGTGAAATAGTATCATGTAAAGCAACCATAAACACATGAAAAGACCTAGGTTTACAATTTATGATTAAAACTCTAGTATCTACACAATATACATAGACATAAAATGTAAAAACTTAAATATCTTAGAAACAGTAGCCAATCAGTTGTTTTAATTGTCATATTTGAATTCAGCACATCAAAATACATACTAAATAGCACATTTTATCTCTGAAGCAGACGACTTCTCAAAAATTGTAGACGAGTGATCAGTACTGTAGCCTGAAGCACACCCTAAATTATCCTAGCGCACAGATTTTTTATATACAATGCACCATGAGAGTTTTGCTGAGCTCTCCTTATGTAGTGCCCTGTAAACTCCATTTACATACTGTACACACACACGCAGTAATATGTAGTTTTCAAAATACCATGGACACATTTTTCAAACTTGGGATAACAGTGTTTCCCTGAAACACCACACCGAGCTAGCAGGTTTTGAATTGTCTGAGAAAGGTTAAGTGGGTTCTGCACTCTCAGTTAAGTCAGAGGCTTGTTACCCTGGCCAGATATAAGTGGTGGGAGTGGTTCTCTGGAGAGAGAGAGAAGACCTCACCTCGGGTATGGGAGAACAGCAGTGCTTAATTTGCAATGAAAGAGGTGCCAGAGATCAAGCAAAAAAAATTTTTTGTACATTTGTAACTGATGCAGCAAGCTCAGAAATGCTGGAGCTATGAATTGCCAAGCATAGAGGTGCCAGGGCTCAGCCCTGACAAGCCCTGGCACAAATTGAGCACTGGAGAACAGTCTTGAGTTAGGAACCCTAGGAGTAGCCAAGCCTGAGAAGGCTTGAGCTACTGTATATTAATAGAGCCAAACTCCAGGAAAGGGATGAAGTTTCATTGTACATAGTGTGCAAACTTAGAGCAGATTGGGAAAGATAATTGTTCACTTTTGAGATGGGGGCCCAATTCCCTCTCTGGGCTCTCAGATGGGTACCCTGGAACTGTCTGTGTGCTGATATGACCACCCAAGTATGGGAACTGAGTGTCCAGTTTAGGCAATGAAAGTTTTATGACTGCTCAGCACGTCTGAAAGTCAGGCCTGAACCCAGTGTTGGCCTCTCCCTTTTAGGTAAATGACAAAACTGTGCATAGAATAGGACCGTATGTATACTAGTCTCATTTCTTTTAATCTCTGGTGCATATACAATGCTAACTCAGATACAAGTTGATCAATCTATTTTCTGCCTCTGATTCTAATGGGGTTCAGCTGTGGTAGTTCTGTGAGCACTGCAGCTGACAATCGGGGGGAAAAAGAATAGGGATATGATGGAATTTGGTTTTGCTCTTGTTTACTTTTTCTAAAGTCAGCGTCATCAACTCAGTCTGAGAACATTACAGGTGTTTTGTTTAGAAGATGAATTTGCTTGGATACCTGTTTAGAGGTTTCACACAAGCAACTGTTAATCCAGGGATGTGAAACTATGTAAATTACACAGTAGGTTTGTTGTTGTTGTTGTTCTGGGGTTGAGTTGTTTGTTTGTTTTTGTGTGTATTCACGAATGATCTATCACGATCTAATGCATGAATTAGTAATCTGCAAAATATTAATGCAGAACAGAGTAAAAATAACTCTTTTACTTACCTGCTCTGTGATATTAGCATGTGTACTGTATTCTAACAGGAATGGGAAAGACTAATTTGAGGCTTTTCTGCCTGGCAATGAACTATTTGGCAAATTTGAGCCAAATCACGTCCGCTCTTCTAGAGGCATTAGAGAGTGGCAATAGATGTTTTCCATTATTTGAACACCTCTAAAGCCAAAATGGTTGGGAACTGGAAGTTGAACATTTGTATTAGAAATAGTCCAATTTGTGTAGAAGTATCTTTGTGCATTCTGGAGAAAATGGGTGTAGATTTAACTGAGTTTTGTACCTCGGAAATTGCAAATTGAGTATGCACAGTGCATGTTTTTCGTGAGTTTCTTATAGGGTGATGGTTACTTTTGTCTAGAAGGTTAACATATACGCCACTTAAGTTTTAATTTTAGCCTTGAAAATAGGGCTTAAGTGGAACTTAAGTGGTTCTGGTCCTGTGCACAGGAGTAAATGTCATGCCAAGTGTGCAGCTAAGGGATGCTGCACTATACACAAACATCTGGCTAATTTGGCTTTGTACTGGAACCTGTTGTCCAGGTTTGAATGGACTGAAGCAAGAGCTCCACTGGACATGTTGGCTCTGTCCCTATTGACTCGGTAAGTTGTGACGGTCAGGGAGAGCTGCTGCACATGTTGCTTGGTGTGCAGGCAAAGAGCCACAGGTTCCACAAGTTGTAGAAAGATATTGCATTATCTTAGAATTACTGTAGTATGAGATCATTTCGTTAGACTGTTTCGTAACGCACATTCATGAAGGGACAGAGGTACTGTTGTGCAAGGAATCTTACCTTTAAGCACTCAAATCAGAAAAAGCTGCACCTTCAAATTTAAGGTCCTCTTAGTGTAATATTTGTTTGTATGAATTTACAGTACAATTACTGATTTCATCATAGATATTTTGGATAGTGTATTTAAAGATGCTCAAATGTTTGGTGGTTTTCACTTTGCATGGTGTGTGTGTGTGCGTGTGTAGATATAGATATATCCTCTTGGTGGAAAAAAAATTCCCATCAGTGAATAAATGAGACTCTAAGATGGATATTTGTTCTTAGTATTAAATAGTTTCTAACACATTGGCGTGAGTGTTACATTTCACCATCCTTTTTCCTATTATAGTGATATGCAGTGATCACCATACAGAAGCAATCTCAGCAATTTAGTTTCCTGTAGATCTTTCTTTTATTTTTATTCCTATTCGGTGGAACAAGTAATTCTCATTTTTCCAATTTACAAGAACCGTCCATAATTTGGAAGTTCTTCATTTGTACTGTTTGAAGATGTTGTTTCCCAATATTATTAGAACTATCCTGCTCTGGCCTTCATTGCCTACACACAGTCAGCATCACATACAATTTAGCATCAATGGCGTTAAAGCCAAAGGAACACATGCCACAGAATGGACAGATACCACTTATACAGATTCATTAGCAGTTTCTTTCACACAAGACATTCTCTACTATTTGTACTGTGAACACACATTAGTCAGAAAAAGTAATTAAATCTGGAAGGAAAAATGGGGAGAAGAGAGATCATTAAAAATGAGTGGAGAGGAAGCTGGTCGTGACAGTCTACAGGTGCAGTTAGAATGACCTTACCTAATATTGTAACCCTAATATTAATTTTTCAGCTATTTTATTACATTGGGCTTGGTTGACAGTAAAGGTAAGAGGGTGAATAATAATGTTAGGAGAATGATTCATCCTTCAAGACAGTTCTGCTTCTAGCTGTCCTGTATAATGAAGCTTTTATTACAAATCATGTCAGTGTAAATGAACATGTCACAATTTTAGAGCTCGAGTTTGGTGTGGAGGAAAGACAAGAAATGGCTTTTTTATTTTGTTAACAAAATTGCTTTTCTTTCAACATGTATTTTTAAGAGAAAAATTAATGAACTCCAGTGGTCATGTAAAGTGATGGACTGATGTTCCTGACTAAAACCAAACATAGTGCAGGCTTGGCTTCCCTTGATACAGATGTCCCAATGCATTTCATTCCTGACCTGCAAAATAATTGATATTTTGGTCACGGGTATTTCTTGAACAAAGACGGGCAATCATGCCAAACAGTGTTATCCTGTGATGTATGTAAGCTTCCAGTAGGGACTGACCACCATAATCATTTCACTTGTAGTAAAATGCCTTCTAATCTTCTAGCAGTGAAAAACAGTGTATATGCCCTATAGCCCCTTGCTCTCCATCAGCACATTACTGAAGATTTTTGATTTATGCTTGTTTCTGCTGTAGCAGACGGTAATACATGTGTTTCAGTATGAAGGTTAAAGTCGTCATACTTCCTTTGGTTACCCTAAAGCCTTCTTCAATCATCATTAAAATATTACTTGGAAGCAGGAGTGAAAAGCATGCAATGTTCACAAATTGGGGAAAAATGCAAACTGGAAATGTTTGATAAAACCAGATTGAAAATGTTTAATGAAGGTGATGCCGATTACAATGGTAAAATAAAAATCTTCAGAGCCAGTCTGATGGCAAAATATGAATCCCACTTGAAAAATTATGAGTAATTCTGAGGATACCTGGAAGAGGTTTCAACATTAATTTGAACAGTATATGAAAGCTGTAGATGCTATTAAACTTATTAACTAGGCCAAAAACCTCGCATATCAAAGGATGTGTATAGTTGAATGTCAGAATAAAAACTCTAGTAACAAATCTGTAATGGACCCATTGCATCATAGTGGACAAGAAGACATGCTCTTAGGTAAGGGATGTCCCTATGACATATTAGAGACTCTTATAGAAGGATGCAGAGCCTGCTACACATGGCACATGAAATGTTCCACAAGCATTTAAAAAAAAAACCCAGAGGAATGCGACAGAGAATGTGGATTTTGTCAAAAAAAATATTTTATGGCAAGGAAAACCTAGTTTTGAAAGGGAAAAGAAGTTTAAACCGAAGCCTAGGTAAATTGGGCACAGGCAGACAAAACGTTCTGTGAAATGCTGTGTTTGAACTAGGTACTTGAGCATTTGAAAGACAGCTATTAATCATTGTTAAAAGGTGTTCTTATCCTCAAGGGACCATCTCCTAGAGTAGAGAATGTAGCTGCTCAGCCCCTTTGTGGTGTGTGTACATAACTGGAGAAAACTGTTTTGGGAAATGATGGAGGGGTGGGGGAACTGCCCTGAATTAGAATGAGAGCAAAATAAATTCCAGATGAGGAATATTGAGTAGTAATAATGAATATTGAGATGAGGGATGTTATGCAAGTCATTTATTTTTATCTGATTTTTATTTATATTTTAATAATCCTTATTTTATGGAAGATGCTGTTGTGTGAGTATTTTCTGCCATCTTCTCTCAAAAACAGTGAAGCAACTTTTAAGGAGAATTAGAAAAGACCAAAGGTGTTTCTGGAGCATAACTCCAATCAGTCTTGTTCAAAGACAATACACAAGGTGTCCTTTTCCAGTGAGGTATGTTGCCCCCCGGCTACAATGAGGACTCACAATGGAAGAAGACAAAAGGGCCCAAGGAGGAGGAGTTGTAAGTTAGAGAGGGTGACAAGCAAGAAGGGCAAAACATGAGGGCAAATGGCATTATTCATAGAACAGAGGTACCAAGAGACTGGGTTCACGCCTTGGTAATTGTACAGCAAAATGAACAGACTCGGACTCTGCATTAGCATCAAGAAATTGAACAACAATGTTAAAAATGAACATTTACAGTTCCTGCAAGAAATAAAATGAAGCCAGGAACCAAACTCTTCAGCAAAATTAGATTCATCAGCATCAGCGGCATTTTCCCCAGAATGCAGCTAGAGTGAATGTATATAATTCCCAGTGACTATTGCCCAAGGGGGCTGAGTTAAGATTGCACCATTTGTTTACCTTAATTCTGTATTTCCTGCCTTTCTGAAGTTTGAGTTTTTCTGAATAAGAGATCACTGGGCAACCTTAACTCTGAATTAACAACGTTTTTTTGCCATTTAATAAATAAACTAATGTAAGTCCTTTGTAAAGCAAAAGGATCCCAAAGCTGTTTCATTTATAAACATTTTAAATATATTTGTATGCTGCTTGGCCATTGCAGCTTACGTAATTCAGTAAAAAATAAACAAACAAACATGGAAGGAAACAAAAAATGGTATTTTGTTTTTACCTACCCATAACAACAGACTTACAACATTCATATTTAATTACAACAACAAAACATATTAGCTCATGGCCCCTTGTGGCTTAGTTCAAGTGACACTATCAGACAAATCTTTAATTACATCGAACATCAAAGTCCCTTGTCTAGAAAATTTAGAGCGCAGTTTTTCACACTTTTCTTCTGGGAGATGATAATGGTTAAACAGGGAAACAGTTTCGTAAGTGAATTGTATCCACTTTACATTTGATTTTTCTGTTAACTGTACTCTCGTGTTTTATGTGTACACTTCACAATCACTTGTGTTTAATCCAGTAGCAGAACAAGCACAACCCTTCCTCTCGCTGCTAATAGGTATAATCAATTTAATGTGGTTGGGTAGGATTGATTATTAGCCAGGCACTGAATGCCTTTATAGCAGTTGAAAACATTGCTTTTGATAAAGGTTGGTCATAGATCTCAGCTGGCATTTATAGAATATAATTAAAGAGCCATGGGCTTGGTCAGATGAGCTGAGCACCTGAAGCTCCCATTGAATTGAACTAGAGCTGTGGATGCCCAAATTAGACCCTATGTGAAAAAAATGTGAATCACATTAACAACTTCTTAAATACTTAAAACAATGCAAAAGGGCACCTGAACAGGGATTATTACTTGGCCAGGGTACCATATCAATAAATTACACAGTTGTCAACACCCTGTATTGTCAGCAGAGGAAAAACTAACCACTGTTTAGCCACTCATAAGCATTAAGTATACATTTTGAAATAGGTACCTAAATCAGCAGTGTAACACAGTACAACTGAATCAAAATCCAGTCATCTAGACCTAGTGGCATGGAATGGTGCATTGTTATGGACGCTGGGAGAGTCAATGTCAGGAGCAGCTTCAGTATCACAACCTACATTATATATTGTATTATCATGGGGCCTGAAATCTTTAGTTTTCAAGGATGAAGCTTTCTCCTGCTTTGGTTGCTTCAGTGCACAACTGACAGCTGATCCTTGAAAAAGCAGAGGTATTAGCTCCAGAGGGAGCCTCTCATCTCTGTCTGCCGGATAAAAGTTAGATGCACAAACAACATAAGGTTCTGAAAGAGGGTGTGACAGGCTGGAGATGTCTGTAAGAAAAGTCATGTTTAATAGCCAAGAGAGAGTTCGTTTTAGAAAAACTCTACCCATACTGGTGAAACTGCCTTCCTCAAGGAACAGTGTGTAGGACCACACAGAAACCACTTTACTAGATGGGCAGACTCCTCTTTGAAATGCAGTCTCTGAGGTGGATTGTTAAGCCTTTGAAAGAAGGCTGTTAAAGGTCATTGGGTGATGTCAACTGGTCATCTCTTAAGCCTCAGCTAGACAAGGTCTAAGGGCATGCCTGCATCTCTCACAGGTGTGAAAAATCCACACACACCCTGGGAGACATAGTTAAAGCTGACCAAACGGATGGTGCAGACAGCGCTAGGCCAATGGAAGGATAAGCTACACTCTTGGGGAGGTGCCTTACCTACAGTAACAGGAGAACCCCTCCCATCACTCTAGTATGTCTTTACACTGAAGCACTACAGTGGTGCCGCTGTGCTGCTGTAGTGTTTCAAGTGTAGACATAGCCTTAAAGGGCAGGTCTGCACTTAAATTGTTGCATATGCGCAGCTGTACGGATACAGCTGTGACGCTGTAGTGCTTTATTGAAGATGCCCTATGCTGACATCGGCATAGATAATCCACCTCCCTGAGAGGTAGTAGCTATATCAACAGGAGAAGCGCTCCCACCAACATAGCACTGTCTACACTGGGGGGTTAGGTTGTTATAACTACATCACTCAGGGGCGTGGATTTTTCACACCCCTGAGTGATGTCGTTGTACCGATGTAAGCCCGTAGTATAGACCAGTCCCGAGAAAACAGCAAGTCTCAAACCATATGGTGCGGGTAGTGGGGGAAGACTGGGGAAGTCTGATTTGAAGAATAGGGATGACTTGAGTGCCCTTGATGGTGGGAGTTATGTCTGGCAAGATGGCAGGGGAGGAGAGGGATCTCAGGACGCAGTGAGGGAGACATGCTCCCTCTATCTGTCTCTCTCTCAGCAAGTATGGGAGCTTGAACTCTGACACTGGGGTGAGAGCCATTAATCACTTCTTGGACATCATAAGCTTTTGTGTTTCCTTTCTGTAACTGAGACTGTCTTGCCTAGTTTAACGTTTGCAAAGTGTAAATGTAGATGTCGTAAGCAACCTGTTTCTTTTTGTTTTTAACAAACCTTGTTCTGCTTTTGTGTGTGGTGAAGGTTCACCTAGTCTTTCCTCAAGGAGAAAAGGCACCCTGTAAACTTAAAAGAGACATATAGGAGATGAAAGAGGTTCTGAATCCTAAACCCCCTTACCTCTCACCTCGATCAATGAAGCCTGGACAGAAATGTTTAACTTCCTGTGAGGCATATTACAAAAGGTGGTGATGAGCAACTGCCTGGGGAGACCCCAAAGGACAAAGGAAGTGTTGGTGGGAGGGTTACGTAAAAGATGGCTAAAGGAACAGCACTGGAATAGTAGGCAAATTCAAGAACTCGCCCGATAGCTCAGATTCATATCCCAAATCTGACAAGACACAAGACCTCATCAACCTCACACTGTTTCCTTCAAAGAGGAAAATGGTGTGTGTGAGAGAGACAACTAAGTGCATCAAAAATGAGCAAACTAATGCCTGAAGAAGCAGAGGGTAATCCTTGGATAGCATAAAAGTCAGCAGATGACTAGTCAGCACAGCTCAGAGCAGTACTGAGTCTGTTTATGTCAAGAGTGGTTGTTTCAATCCCCCAGTTGAGCCAAGGATCAAGGGGAATTGTAAAGGTTGCTTACAGCAGCTTTTCGTTATTATTCTCCTCTGTTCCCCCTGAAGCAGCACCATGCAGAAGCTCAGTGCAGCTCAAGAGTCAGCCCCGGTTTTTTTCATATCTTCTAATAATACTTTAAGGTAGTACTGAATTATCAGTTTGAAACTTCCATTTTATTGTATCATCTCAGGAAAAATAAAATAATACCACTCTACATTTAAATTAAAAACAAAATACTCATAATTTTATAGCGATACGAATCTCTAGTTTTTATAGTTAAGGGCATTTTAAATATAGTCTGTTGTTTCTTTTGTAAGCCGTCTTACCAAAGCAGTACTGTGAATTCTTCTTGTTGTTGTTTTTGTTTTTTAAGAATCTAAAGATATATTAGGCAAGACCAAATGGTTTATTTTCCTAATATTTATTCCTTCCTTTTCTTCTTGAAGGAACGAGTTTAGCATAGATACTTTTACTGCTTTAGAAACTTTGCATCTAAAACTATTTATGGCTCCCCATCAGCAGCTGAACATAATTATGCCATATTTTGTGCAGCAAAATTGAAGGGTTTTTTTCAGTTCACACTCCAATAAAACCATTGTTGTCAGTAGCATAAAAACACTGCTGCTGAATTATTCAGTAAAATGTCATAAAGCTTTGTGTTATTTCTTCACATTTTTAGTGGACTGTATTCTGTTTATATGCTATGTTACTACTATCAATTGGTAACCCAAATTACTTTCGCAGTTGTGAGATATTGTGCCATACTCTGTGCTGTCATAAACCAAGAAACATTAACGTGCCATTGTTCCCATTGAAAACAACACAACTACAAGTTTTCAATAGAATTGACTCGTAATAATACTGGAATTATCTTGGGATAAAAGGAAGTAAAATGTATTTTATTATGGTTACTGTATTTAGACTAACTATAATTGTATCAACAAATAATAGTAAATGGGGTATAGAGGATGTTTGCATGTGATATAACTGTTTAAATTCAGGTGGAAAAGGTAGTGATAAAGAAGAAGCATTCAGCAATTCTGAAAAGGAGGTGCAGTGGGGAGATTATATATAAAGTTGCCATACATACTGGTGTTCATGGGATAGACATGGTTTTCGATATCATGTCCTGGTGTTCCAGGAACTTCTTTTTGGGACATCTGAAATTTCCCTTTCTTTTTTTTTTTCCCCATGTAATTAATCAAAACAATACAGATTTTATAAGTACAAAATGTTAGTTCCAACATACTGTTACCCTGCTGTAAAATGTTTGTACACCCGTTTCACTGTCATCATACAGCTAATGTGTTCTACACCAACCATTGTTCAAGGCTGTCTTGAGTTGTCAGGCAACAATGTTACAATATGTGGCTGAGGAGTCAATGACTCATTCTAATCACTCCAAACTTTGCAGCTTTCAGAATTGGAACACAGAGCTGGATTCTTACTTTGTTTATCCTTCTCAGTAATGTGTTGTGTTGAAACCAATATTCAAACTTTGCAGTTTTCAATGGGTGGGGTCCTACAGGGGTCCCCCAATAGGACCCCGCAGGCAGAGATGCTGGAACAATTTTTATATTGGGGGTGCTGAGAGCCATTGAACCAAACTTTAAACCCTGTATGTAATGGAAACTATTTCAAGCCAAAGGGTGTGGCAGCACCCCCAGCACCCTTATTTCCAGCACCTATGCCCATGGACGGCAGGTATCGTAGGCAGGGGTAGGCTGTGCCTTCCCAAACAGCCTAATGTGGCCCCGCCCACATTCCACCCCCAGGCCAGGCCCCCTTCTGCAGTTCCCAGAGTGCTCTGCCTTGGTTGATTGGCCCAGGCTGGCTGGGGCTGGCTGGCCCTCCTCCCGCAGGGGGTCAGGAGAGCTGGCGCTGGGGCCGTGCCCCTGGAGCACCGGGGCTGGCTGCCTGGCACTGGGGCCTGGGGCATGTGTGTGCTCTGGGCTCCTGTGGGGGAGGGAGGGGCAGAAGGAGAGGGGCGGGGCCTTGGGCACAAGGGGAGTGGCCAGGGACTAGCCTCCCCCAACGGTCGGGTTACTGGCCGCCCATGTCCATAGGGATTGATTCTTGGCCCTATGCTATTAAACATTTTTATCAATGACCTTGAAGAAAACATAAAATCATCACTAATAAAGTTTGCAGACAACGGAAAAATAGAGGGAGTGGTAAATAATGAAGAGGACAGGTCATAGATAGAGAGTGATCTGGAGTGCGCATCTAGGAACAAGAAATTTAGGCCGTACTTACAGAATGGAGAACTCTATCCTGGGAAGCAGTGTCTCAGAAAAAGATTTGAGGGTCATGGTGGATAATCAGCTGAACATAAACTCCCAGTTTGGCATTGTAGCCAAAAGAGTGAATATAATCCTGGGATGCATAAACAGTGGAATTTTGATTAGGAGTTAGAGAAGTTATTTTACCTCTATATTTGGCACTGGTGCGACTGCTGCTAGAATACTGTGTACAGGTCTGTGCCCATAATTCAAGAAGATGGAATGTTGATTTTTAACAGTGGGAGTGATTAACCATTGGAACAACTTAGCAGGGTCATGGTGCATTCTCCATCCTGACAATTTGTAAATTAAGATTGGATGTTTTTCTAAAAGCTCTGCTCTAGGAATTATTTTGGGGAAGCACTTTTACCCTGTGTTATACAGGAGGTCAGACTAGATGATCACAGTGGTGTCTTCTGGTCTTGGAATCCGTGAATTCTGCTCATGTTCTTATATTGCACTCATATTGTGGTATCTAAGTTCGAGTCCATCTCGAAAGGAAATGTTTCACATAACTTGATTATGAGGGGTGGCAATTCCTAACAGGACTTACTGCTGTAATATTGTAGTTGAGGTTGCCTTTTAATATTGTATTGTTGGTAAATATCAATAAAGAAATAATTTAAATAGAGTAAAGTATCCCAGAAATTTCAGATCTACGCATTTAGCTGTAATGTGTAGCTGTAATGTACACACATCTGTAAATATTAGGCCATTGTGTTACACATAGCTGTTTTGGGTTTTATCTATGATTTAGTAGCAGAATGTTGTCTGACCTACTGTATGAAATGTGGGCATTCCTAGCTAATTGCTATATTATAGATCAGTAGCTCTCAATTTTTCCAAACTATTGTACCCCTTTCAGGAGTCAGATTTCTCTTGCATACCCCCAAGTTTCACCGCACTTAAAAACTACTTGCTTACAAAATCAGACATAAAAATACGAAAGGGTCACCCTACACTATTACTGAAAAATTGCTTAAGTTCTCACTCTTACCATATAATTATAAAGTAAATCAACTGGAATATAAATATTGTACTTACGTTTCAGTGTATAGTAGATAGAGCAGTATAAACAAGTCGTATGAAATTTTAGTTTATTCTGACTTCAACAGTGCTTTTTATGTAGCCTGCTGTAAAACTAGGCAAATATCTAGATGAGTTGATGTACCCCTTGGAACACCTCTGCATACCCCCAATGGTACATGTACCCCTGGTTGAGAACCACTGTTATAGACTAGTTATAAGCCAGACAGCTCTTTATAAACTCCAAACTTATTTGTTTCCAGCAATTACTTGTCGCAGACAAGATGGAGGACCGGCTGACATCAGTGAGTGCCTTAAATATGCAGGCCCTTTACCAACATTAACACAGGCCTGCCAGATTCCTTGCCAAGATGACTGTCAGTTCACAATCTGGTCAAAGTTTTCTTCCTGCAATGGGGACTGTGGAGCAGTCAGGACGAGAAAGCGCTCTCTTGTTGGTAAGAGTCAAAGAGTTACTGAAACATTGATTATTATTCGCTACTATTTATTTTATTTTAAACTTATACAGTGCCCGTCAGTCTGAAGGATACCCAAATGCATACATTTTAGACAAGCAGGCAGCTCTGGGGTTCAGGACAACAACCAGGCAGATAATTGGCTTGCATTACACAATACTACAGGGTCTGAGGGGGAAAAATATCAGTAGAGGACACTACAGCAAAGTCTAGGTCATAAGAAAAGTAACATGGGATTACAGATGAAGTCATGGTCTCTTCTAAAAGACCGATACACAATAAACTGCATAGTAGACCATTTATCAATTTGAAGGGCTGAGTCAACACTACCTGTGGTTCAACAGAGTTGAAATATTTAAAGCAATGTGGTTAACCTACTGGGGCCTGGTCCAGGCCCATGAAAGTCAGTGGCAGTCCTTTCATGAACTTTTGTTCAGCCCCTAAATCATCCTCTCTGGCCAAAATGGGCATAATCGTTGAATTATCGAGCATTTTCCAAAAGGTAATTCTACAACCTGTCTCCAAATGCCTCAATTGTCACCGATCTGCTATCATTATTGTTTACTATTTTCACTGCATTGGTGCCCGAAGGTTGTCATGGGAAGTGGGAACTGATGCCCCATTGTGCTATGCACAGAACAAACTTAAGGTAAATCAGAGTCCTTGGGGGTTGCTAGCCCAGCAGAAACTGGAGGTTTTTCTGGTTATTACAGATGGCTACAAAATGTTTTTCATGAACATTTTTACAAACACTTTTTCCTGCTTTTTGTTTAAGTTTCATTGTGACTAAAAATTTGCACAGACATTAACTAATCAGTTATCATAACAGCCCAGTTAGGTAGGTAAGGAGTACTCTGTTCATTGTTAGGTGAGGAAACTAAAGAGAAAAGGTTAAATGACTGATTTAAATCCCCGGATGGAGTCCATGTCAATGTGTGAGTCTTAATATACACAGTCATGTGTTTAATCCATTACATCAAGCTTTCTCTTATGTTATCAAGTATTCCCCTTTTTGTGGCACGAAGCCACATTCTCTGCCCCATGGTGGAGCTAGCTAAGCTGGAAATCACTAAGCCAGAAGGGAGGGTGCTCAATAGCAACCTAGGCACCAGCACACCCCGTTGTGATAAGAACCATCCAAAATCAGAAGGCCTACAGCCATGGGTTTCATGGGTTCCAAAGAACCATGTGTGGGTGGCTGTAGGAGGGACTGTGAATAACTCTCAATCTTCAAGAAGACTTATAATTCTGGTGAACAATTTACATCAGTGTTACTTCCACAAAGAAAATGGCTAGAAATTTACCTTAAAGCCAGAAACAAGAAAAACAGAACTGGTAGCCAGCCTTGGCATTGACAGGTCCCCGTGAATTTCCCTATGCCAAATTTAACTACTCACACTTGGTGCTGGGGGGATAGTTTGGCCCTTGATGAATCAAGTCTATACTGCAATTTATCCAACCCAATCTGAAGAGCTGAGAATGAAGGGCCTAATTATTCATGGGGAAAAGATGAGGAGAAAGAGGGATTAACTCTCACATTTTCAGTATGAAGCTCCCGAATGAGAAATCCCCTTACTACAGTACATTGTCCCTGTTCTACACTAAAAGAGTATTTAGTGTAATTACTAAGAGTGTTATAATGACCTGCCTATTGCTTTTAGTGTTTCATTTTCTGTAAGTAACATGTTTGAAAGACAAGGAAAATAGTGCACCGTATTCATTTATATTATAATCTAATTGACAGATAATTACTTTAGACAATGATTTTGCCAAGGCTCTTTAGTTTCTAAAAATGGGACAATCAAATGAGATACGAGAGCAAATAATAAGAAATTAAACAAAAACAAACTTTACAGGGAAGATTAAAAAATGCAAATAGGAGAAAATGGATGGCTCAGTAGTTGGGGAGAATAAATTAGTTGCTAGAAGAGATTTGAAAAAATGCAGCAATGTTCTGGAATTAATCAAAAGAAGGAGCTTATTCCATCAGAGGGCAAGAAGAGTGATTCTTAACTAATGGTGCAATAATGTGATAAAATTTGAGGATTTTGATCATTTAAAATAGTGTAACAGAAGCAGACAGTGGCTTTTGCTCCCTTGAAACCAAAAGAATTTTAAAAAAATCCAGAAAAACCACCTTGCGCATGTTATCCATGGAATGAGTATGATATAATAACTATTAAATTGCACGACACCGAGGAATTGGCCGGGGTGGGCGGGGGAGAGCAGTCTATTTTTTCTGGCAAACATTTTCAAACTCAGATGTTTCAAGCTAAGTATTTAAAATTATAAATTTAAATAGTCGGCTTCATTTTCAAAGATGGTGAAAAACAGCAAGAACTGTAGATGCATAGCACCATTAAAAATCAGGCCACTTTCTTAAGTGATCAAGTATGGATTTGGGTGCCTAACTTTAGGCACCTCTGAATCTGAACATTTTGGCCTTAAGTTATGTGCTCCTTAGAGAAATTTTCGCACAGTTATAGATCATTACATAAAATTACCTGCTTTTGTGTACAATGATAGAAAGTACCTTCTGAACAATTATTTTCTCCCTCCAGGAAAAAGTAAGAAGAGGGACAAGTGCAAAAATTCCCAGTTGTATCCTCTGATCGAGACTCAATTTTGTCCTTGTGACAAGTACAACGCTCAGCCTGTGGGGAACTGGTCAGACTGCATTTTACCAGAGGGCAAAGTGGAAGTATTACTCGGAATGAAAGTACAAGGAGATATCAAGGAATGTGGGCAAGGCTATCGTTACCAGGCCATGGCATGCTATGATCAAAACAGTCGGCTTGTGGAAACAGCACGATGCAACAGTCACGGTATTTAGGGACATCTTTTCTTTCTTCATTTATTTGTTGTTTTCTTTAAATGCAAGTCTTGAGACTCTGTTGGTCATAGGTACAGACAGAATTAGGAAACAAATATTTATTGGTTTGACAGAGTACAGGAAACTGCTGTGGAACATGTAATGTTGCTCCAGAGGTATCTCCTAACCAAACATAGATTGAGTAACACTCAATGACCTGAGAAAACTCATTCTGACTCATAAAGTAACTAAGATTCCAGGATTAGTGACTGTTACAATACAGTAAAACCTCAGAGTTACGAACACCTTGGGAATGGAGGTAACTCTGAACAAAATGTTATGGTTGTTCTTTCCAAAGTTTACAAATGTACATTGAATTAATACAGCTTTGAAATTTTACTATGCAGAAAAAAAATACCACTTTTAACCATCTTAATTTAAATGAAACAAGCACATAAACAGTTTCCTTACCTTGTCAAATCTTTTTTTAAACTTTCCCTTTATATTTTAGTAGTTTATATTTAACACAGTACTGTACTGTATTTGCTGCTTTTTTTTTTTGCTGCTGCCTGATTGCATACAAATGAGGTGTGTGGTTGACCAGTCAGTTCGTAATTCTGGTGTTTGTAGCTCTGAGGTTCTACTGTGTAATGTTTATAAGTAAAATTATGCTGCATTATCAGATATCGGTTGGGCTTTATCTGATATAGTCAAGTATATCTTAAAAGTTTGCCAATTTCATTTTATGTACAGCCACAACTTTAATTTGCATTGTGGAATTTGTACAAAGGGCCAGATCCTCAACAAATAAGACTTGGTGCAAAAGTGCTCTGCAAAAAACGGAATTCTTTCCCCTGACTACAGAGCCTTAAGATAGTAGTAATCTCCTAAAGAGCCAAATCCTCTACCCACTTCCCTTCACAGGGAGTTTATCAGGTGGTTATGTATAACTGTGCATCCACTAGCCACACCACACACTGCTCCTTTCCTCTCACATCTCATTGTCACAGGCAGAACATTATGGGGCACGGACTTCCTGTATCCTGCTTGCTTTGCACATTGCCCATGGGTTCTTATACACTTGAATGTGTGACGAGGGCAGGATTTGTTCCAAAATGGTTGCTGGCCTAGGGTCTGTACATATGTTATGGCCAGATCCTGAGCTGGTGTAAATCAGACTACATGACTTCAATGGAACTATGCTGATTTACATTGGCTGACTGTAAATCTACTTTGTTCTATATTTAAGTGTGGGTTTACATACATACTAATGATATAAATCCCATAGATTGAATGTCAGTATAGCATTTCATTTGAATGTCAACATTGGTTGAGTTTATGCGTTGTATTCTGGTTTGTACAGTAGAACTGGGCTATCAAAAATATCATAGATTTAATTACTGAAAGATACTTGAAATAGCCAATCAACAAAATGTAATGAATGAAAGGGATTATAATTATTTGCCTGCCTTCCTCTGTCAAATTTCACCCATGATAAATTATAAAGTCCTGACTATGTCAGGTAGAAATGTGGCAAATGGAGATACTTGAGCGTGGTGGGTTCTGAGTGCTTTTAATTCTCTTTGAATTAAAAAGGAGTTTGAGAGCACTTGGCACTTTGCTGGAAGCACTCAGCTTCTCATCACATTAGGCCAATTATCTGAATGTTTCTCTCTGTTTACTAAGGAGGGAGAGAAGTTGCATTTAATTGACCATGAACCCATCTTTAGAAAATTATAAAATTGAGACTTAACCTCAGTGCAATTCTTACATTTTCTACTTTGCTACTGAGGTGTTAGGTCACGTTTTTAATTTGTTGTGGCTGTTATGCATAGCAAGTCACTAGTTCGTGATTTATTTTCATCATTGTCTGTGACCCTGCAAAAGATTTTCACAGATCTGTGTATTTATTTCTGATCTGTTAATTAGAGCTGAGAGAGCTTGAAAACTCAACCTAAGAAGTTGGTATTCTTAAAACATAAAAAAAAAAAACCTCTTAGCCTTTAGAGACCTTATTCAGTGTAAAGTATAAAACAATAAAAGATCTTGAGTCCAGGAGAAACCAGAGGGGTTTAATGCCAATCATCATTGAATTGAAGAATGTATACTGTCAAGTTGTCCGTAAACTGTTAAAAAAGAAAATTTTCACAGGAAGCAGGAGTTATTCTGTAATCTGTAGATGCAATGAATGCTGGAAAATGTGATTGATATAGCTGGCAAAGAAAGGGACAGAATAGGATGGTATTCAGCTGCTTCTAGTGTAGGGAAAGGTCCCAACCCTGCACTTGCAGAAATCAGGGCCTGTTGCCTGGTTGCAAAAGGGGAAGCTAGCTCAGAACCTTATGCACTAGCAGGTGCTTGGAGTGAGGTTCTTTGATTAATCTTGGTATAGACCAGGAATAACTCTTTGTCCTTTACTACGTTTGGGTGAAGTGGGGGCAGGATTAGACTGTAAATCAGCCCACCACTGATTCCCCTCCATACACCACCCACACCCCTTTGCTCGTATGCCTGGGAAAACACAGAACGTGTGGCTATGCGCCCTGCCTCTGTTGCTCATATTTTCTCTTCTTCCCCTCTGTGCTTCACAGTGCGGTGTAAGACCAGGGCCTAAAATATTCTTAGTAGGACATCCTCATCTCGAATTTTTAGAAATTGACTCGTTTCAGACATTTCCATTTTCTAGTAGTACAGCATTTCAGTAGCATGGGCAGAGGTTTGGGTTTTTTTTAAATGTTTACACTTGTTTTACTGTTTCCTTGTTCTTTTAAAGGGCTTTTTGGTAGTGGATTGTGAGTCAATTAGACCCAAGAGGCACAATAACAAATGAACTGAGGTCATCTTCTCTTTTGCCCCTACTGCCCCTTCTCTTTGTGCACTCACTGCCTGCCAGCCTCTTCCTGTTCATTGGCCCTGGAAGCAGTAGCACGGGTGCTTCCACTTTCACCCACCCTTCCCAGGTATATCTGCTTCCTGGGACAACTCTGTGTTCTCCAAGTGTGAAGTTCCCCCACTCAGTCTCAGCAGCAGCTGCTCACAGGAATCCTTCCTGGTCCCTGCCTACTTCATCCCCATTTGGGCAGTAGCTATTCATTGGGACTTGTCCATGGTTCTGGGGAGTAAAGACAAACCCTTCCTTTCCCCACTCTTCCCTGGTTGGGCTGCAGATTCTCTGCAGGATTCTATGAATCAAGATCTATGTTCCAGGTCTATCCCTACGCGCATTCTTCATAGCCAGGCTACAGCTGCTCCCTGGGAATCCTCCATGGTCCCAAGGAGGGAAGATCACACTCCCCCTGCCTTAGCTCTGCAGTGGGAAGTGTTCACCTTCTAGTACTCCTCCACGAGTGTGTGGAGCTCTGGAGTAGGCCTGGGACCGTGTGGGTCGGGGGGAAGGAAGTCCTTGCAAGGCTCACAGGGAGTGAAGACATCTCTTTTCTTCTTCCCCATCTTGAGCCCACCGCCCACTGCTCCCTGGGAACTATGAAAGTGTTCCAGAGAGAGAATATCTGATCACTCCTTTCCTGTTTCCATTACCTCCGTTCCTGGGCTAGGAGAAGGGGCCCTTCTACCCCATGCTGACATTACCTCCTAACAACATGCAAAGGCCATCTAGGGACTTAGGTGAGGAGCCCCTCTAACAGCACCCAGATCACAGAACCTGTTACTTCTTTGTTCCTCTTGTCCCCACATTTAGAACCAACAGTAGCGCTCTTGCTGTCTCTGGGGAGGAGTATGTATGTGAGCCCCTCCACCTCCGACCAGTGTACCATAGCGATCATGCTAGTGCAGGAGTCAGGAAGTGAAAATGACTTCCAATGAAATAATGAAACTGACTATTCCTAGTATGCTAATAGTACTGACTATTCCTAGTATTCCTCAAATGCACAGCGTAATCTACTGAGGTACAAATATTTTTCTCTGACTTCTTTCAGTTATGATAATTGTAGGGGGATTACTTATAAATATAGTTGGCTAAAAGGAATTATCCAGAAATGTGATATTTCAAGTTGACAATGGCCCTTTAAAATGAAAAATGCCTTAATAAGTCTTTTGGCAACTGTGACAAAGTAGGAAATATCTGTATTTTTTATAAATATGATGTTTTTGCTTATAATGAATTTCTTTCTATGGAGTTAGCTCAAAATGGGTTGTTAGAGGAAAATCAAGCAGGAAAGATAAAACAATGCCTAAAAAGGAGCATCCCAACAAACACACAAACGTAACAGCCAGGTTCATAGCAGTGAAGAGGCGACTTCTGGTCTCAATCCTGGTAACACAGCTGTTTTGCCAGTGCTGAGAAAAGACGGGAACAATAAGACATCAGAGGACCCCACCCCTAGTCTAAGAAAGGGTGAGGGTTGAGTGAGTGGCCAGAGGCCATGCAGACAGTTTCTGTGGAAACTGCAAAGCTGGCTAGGGATCACACACAAACTAGACTGTCCTGCTTGCAACATGCTCTCTGTTTCTCCCAGCCAGGGGCGGTGGGTTAGCTCAGCTGAGGAGAATTAATAAAACCTTGCAATGAAAGATTTTATTGTTTTTACCACTTGCTCTGTGTATTTTGTACCTCTGGAGGGATGAATGGTTTTGAAGATGCTGCTTCTGAGTCACTTTAATCAGCTTGCTGGTCACAGCTCCCCGGAGTGAAAGGGCTTACAGCTGCCAAAGGCAGTTGGACCTGACATGTTCAAACAGTAGAGAAACAAGGAGGGCTGCGACCCAGAGATCCAGTCTGAGAGTGGTTGGACTGCATGGTTCCTCTCAGAGTGAGATCCAGTAAGCCAGGCCCATCTCCTACGGGGGTGCACTCAAGAGGGACTTAAAAGGAGTCTAAGATGCAGTTCACACCATAACCTTGACAGCAACAATTTGGGATCTCATGCTTGGCCTTCGTACTCTCATCTTTCATAGAGTGTCTGTGTGGTATCATTAGATTCATGCTCAGGGGATTTGATCATTGTGTTGTAGACTTCAATTTTGAGCTGACATTGCTGAGCACTCATTGCTTTTAATTTAAGAAGCTATATCTACATTGGTAGCACAGGAACAGCAACAGCATCGCTGGGATAAAAATATCTCAAGGTCTATAATATCTGTTGTTCCTCTTGGTAACCACATCATGTTACAAATTCATTGTAAATTAATGCAGGAAGATGGAACAGCTTAATAGGAATATATGGCCTACTTAACAGCTTTCATAGTTGGGCCATGTACCTTCAAGTCTTTTACATGGTTGTTTCATTAATTTGAATGTGGTCCCGTTAAGTTTTGTTAATTACTTTTAATAACAATAATTGCACTTATAAATAATGCCTTTCATCCAAAATCTGAAAGTACTTTGCAAACTTTAAGAATGACAGAACTCACTTTGAGGTAAAAGCTGCTCTCCAAGCTATGCATGCACCATTTTCTGATTCTCCCTGGTTTCTTGAATAAAGGTGGTTCCTCATCAACACAGCTGCCATCCTATTCTGGTGAAAAAATATATAATATAGGGGTTTTTTAAAACAGTTCAGTGCTTAAGAAAGGTTCCAGTTTGATAGTCCTAGAGATACCTCTGTTTGAATTATGAAGTGTTATATAATGCTACACCCAAAATTAGTTCATACTTTTTATCTTAATTTCACTGTGCCTATATCCCCCATTTATAAAATGTGGTAATACCCATACATCTCCTAGCGGTGTTCTTGAAAATGACTTCACTGACGTGTGAAGAACTTAGATACTATAGTGATGAGTGTCATAGAAAATCCTGTGAGTAAATTAATAATTCTGTTAGCCTTTGAATAATGTTGCACAGGCAACCTAACTTTTGAAAACTTGACTTGACAACCTTAAAAAGGTTCTTTTAGCATAGTTTAGCAGGTTGTTTCCTAAGTTAAAAACAAAACAGAGCATCCTGAATAAACAGAAATTCCTCAATGCAGCATAATCACCACAGAGACCTCTTCCACTTGAGCTAATGTAACCAGCACTAGAGAGGAATGGGACATTTCGCTGAAGCTGGGCAAAACATTTTCAGAAAATAAACTATGCAGTTTTGGTTGACCTGAAACTATTTCTGAATTTGTCAAGTTTGCCAAATAGCTTCACCAGACTGAACAAATCAAAATGTTTTGGAAATATGGATTCTGGGATATTCTGCTGTATGTCACTCTCAGTCTCTCTTGTTGAAGCCGTTCCATTGTGTTTATGCATTGGGACACGGGGAGAATATGAGTGACTCTATAGCCCAGTGGCTAGGGCACTCACCTAAGAGGTGGGAAATCCATATTTAAATCTCTTCTCCTTATCACACAGATGGGGAAAATAATATCAGAGTCTCCCACATCCTGGGTGAATTCGCTAACCACTGAGCTAAAAGTTATAAGGGAGGTCACCTCCTCCCCCCTCACGCCCAAGCCATTTTGTAAACCTAGTCCTCCCTTTGTTTTTGTCAAAATGCTGACAATTCAATTGAAAACTTTGGAAACACAATTTTTTTGACTTTTTCGTTTTCCTGAAAATCTCAAAACAATTTCATTTTTGGTTTGACCCTAAATGAATTATGCTTTTTCAATTTCAGAATAGCCAGTTAACTGAAAAATCCATTATTCCCCCAGCTCTACACTTTACCGGTGGGTTTTACAGCTCTTTGCTGACAGCGGAGGAATGGTGAGGCCCAGGGATCTTGAGTTCTATTCCAGGCTTTGGAGCAGAGAGTGCTCTAGTTGGCACACTCTTCAACTCTTTCCTCCCAAAGTGTTAACCCTTCTGCCATCTCTCCACTAATCTGTCCTTGTCCCAGGCCTCTTTTTCCTCATCCCTGTCTCCTCAGTTCAGTTCCATTCTCCTCACCAGTCCCAATATCTTTGCCCAGCAAGCCCTAGTCTCATGCCTCTGGACTTCCAGGTCCCTGTGTCCTTGACCAGTCAGTCCCAGTTCACTCCCACATCTGGTAATTCCATCATCTCTGTCTCTGTCCCTGTCTTGGCCTCCCCTAACCTCCTGCCTGCCCACATTCCCCTGGCTCCTTCTCCCAATTTCCCTCCCTGGTCACCTCAACTGATCTCTTTATCTTCCCATGCCCCCGCACTTTGTCCTAGTCTCTTAGCCCAGCCAGTGCCCGTTCCAGTTCTCCCCCTGTACCCTGGCTCCTCTGGCTTCCTCTCACATCCCTCCCCTTGCACCACTACTTTTCAGTCCCTGTTCCCTACCTTCCCTCTGCCCAAGCTTCCAGTCTCCTTGCTCAGCCAGTCCCCAGCTCCCAGATCTAGTCTCCTTGCCCAGGCAGTCCCAGTTTCCTTCCCTTCCAGCTTCCAGTCCAAGTCTTCCACCAAAGAGCCCTTGTTCCAAACTAATCCTCCTGACCCTCTTCCCACAGGTCTGCCTCTTCTCCCTTCTGCATTTGAATCAGGCAGCTTCCTACTCCATGCTGGCATGTGGGAGGAGGGGGACATCAACGTCACTGAGAGAAAACGTCT
Source organism: Chelydra serpentina (assembly GCA_037349315.1). Classification (NCBI taxonomy): domain Eukaryota; kingdom Metazoa; phylum Chordata; order Testudines; family Chelydridae; genus Chelydra; species Chelydra serpentina. The sequence continues at coordinate 30,296,322 of JBAIAC010000048.1, forward strand.
CTGCTCTCAGTCCAGACACCCAGACCCAGCACGTCCTGCAGAATTCCAGAATTACAGGAAAGTCCTGTTGAGCTCCAGTCTTGGGCATGACCAGTGGAGGTGGAATCTTCAGGAAATTTAGCTGCTGAAATATAAGAAGTCTCTACTGAGCTTGCTATTTTTTCAGAGGCTTCTAATGTGGCCAGATTTGGACAGATTTTCACTGGGATGACAACAGGCACATCCTTGACACAAAGGCCACCCCTTGCTAAAATTCTAGTCCCTCCTCTGAAGCATGGGGTTACTAGAGCTTTCAAAGAAAAAGTTGCCAGCATTTTTTAACATGGACAAAACCAAGTATTTTCCCCTGGCGTTGTTCTTGAAATTAGTTGAACTGTTCTGGCTGAAATTTTCCAGAACAATTTAGCCTGAGGTACACAACAAGCTTAGAAAATTTAGCCCAGATGACAGAGAGCTGGTAAAGTCATAAACAATTGAATACACTGTCATATAATGGGAAGTATCAGGCAACCTTAATAAATACCAGCCCTGCCTATAATGATATGTTCCCTGATTGTCCTGTATTCAGTGCCCCATGTATTCTGCAATTCTGTGGCTGCTGAATTTGCCATAGAATTCACCCCTTGCCCTTGAATTGTGCTACAGACTCTCAGCTTTCATTTTGTTGAAGTTCTTATTCTAGCCTTATAATTGCAAAAATAACCCCCAAATTGGAACTGAGTGTAAACCAATTCAATGGTGTTTTCTTTAGCACACAGCCTGAAACAATACATCTGTGAACTGCCCCATGTACTCACCGATTCCATGGCTGTGGAATTCAGAATTTTCTCAGAAGGTTTTTCCCCCCACAATTTTCTATTTGATACTGACATCTTGAGTGCACAGGGTCTTGTGTGTATGTATTATACACAGTAATTGATGGCAGAGATGTTTGTTTCCATAATCAAATATACTGCTTTGTTTTTAAAATGTTCATTATAAAACATGGCATTAGTTTCTTATTGCAGTAAATTTAATACCACATCGAAGATTTATTAAACTTTTTCATGGAATCAAAGGAATTAAAAACTGGAAAAGACTTATCCTCAACCTGTTCTCAATTGGTTTGTCTTGTCTAATTGCAATTATTCAAGATATTCATCCCTTGGGAGACATCCCCTAAGAAGCTGTTCTAGCTTAATAGATTTTACCACTGAGAGAATGTTCTTGACATTCAGCGTGTTTTTTTCTTTTCTCAATTTCATCCTGTTATTCTTACTACAGATTTGGAATCCCTCTTTGGTGTCCTTGAAATACTTGTGGATCTTTATCATATGCCTCAAATGTTGGTTGGCAAACCTACATGTTTGCTTTCAGTTCTTTTATTCTTTCTTCATAAATCAGTGTCTCTTGGCTTTCAGTTATCCTGGTGCTCTTCTCTGAATTCTCTCCAGTGTGTTTACATCCTTCTACTACGGAAAGACCCCAAGCGGTATGCTGAATCCTACATGTGGTCAGGTCTCTCCAGATTCATTTCAGAGCTACATTATCATTATCTTAATGATGTGATGCATTGACAGAAGCAGGTGAGAATCACACTGGAGCTAATCCTGCATTCCTTGTGCACCCAGAATTTCCAATGACCTCACTGGGAGTTTCAGGTGTGCAAGAAATGAAGTATTTGCACTGTAGGCTTCCCTGGACTACTGCTACTACTATTTATCTTACACTAGTGCCTTCAGGACCCCATTCTGTTAGGCACTGTATATACACATATGAAGAGACTGTTCCTTCTTCTAAGGACTTACCTAATTTATTGTCTACCTTCAGCCTTACTTTTTTCTCCACTATGTACCACTAGCAAATAGACTGCTATATTACGGCACTTATAAAAGAATGAAATAAACTTTAGTAGGCCTTTTCCATCTCTAATTGCTATATATGTTTGTCACTTCTATTGAATATCAGTGTTGAATTAGCATTTTATGTTGCAGTGTTTTGGTTTATTTTTCCCTAGGTGTATTAGCTAGTGCTTTTGAGGTTGAATCTCATTTTATGTGTTGCCCATATTTCCAATTTCCCTTAAGTCCCGTGGTGTAGTTTTCATGTCCTCTGTGGAATTTACGAAGCCTTGCAATTTAGAATCATCTGTGAATTTTAATGTGCTGTTTACTCCTTCTTCCAGAGCATGAATAAAGATGTTAAATGACACCAAATCTAACAGTGAGCCCTGTGGCATCCCATTGGGCAGCACTCACCAGCTTAATATACGCTGCAGCTTGTCATCAATCTTCGTAGTTCTTCAGCTTTTGTTCTATTTCTACCCATTTGACAGAGCCCACATCCAAACTTATTTGAGCTAATTTTTTTCCTATACAGGTATGTTTTTTTAGACACTGTATCAAATACTTTATTGAACTCTAAATATGGGACACATTTCACATTATCTTTATCCACTCATTTTGTAATTCAATCAAAAAACCTAACAAGTTTATCTGGCATTATTTCCTTTTTATAAACCTCATGTTTGCATGTGATTCTGTTATCTCCTTTGCAATAATACAGCACTTCACTGACAAGTTATAATTTTTGGTTAAATTTCAGTAACAGAGGACACAGTTAGGAAACACAAATTCTATGCTCAGTTCTGCATAGAATCTTATATTATGCCCTTCTTTATTTCACTAGAATATCCCAGTCTGTTTATAATGTAGGGAACTTCTGAATGATGATCTTGAGAAGAAAAAATGTGTGGAAACTGATAAATCTAAGGGTGTTTTACATCTTGCAGTGGCAGGCAAAGTGAAGTGTTTCTGAGAAGGGCTAGGTTGTGACACCGATGGCCTGTATGTCTCCTCACCTAGTGGGTCTCATCCTCTCCATCAGGCCAAGAAAAAGGAGGGATGAGGAGGCATGGAATGACTAAGTTAGGGAAAAATTGACAATGAAGAGACTTCATGCCCTGAGCATCAGACAGAACGTAGTCAGGCAGAAGTAAGCTACAGGGAGGACCAGGAGAACCATCCATTCTTTATGAAGAGGAAGCCCTAGTTAGCACTTCTTAGGGTGGGCAGCAGAGATAGGACAGGTATTTTCTTGGAAATGGGACTCAAGGAGCCAAGAGCAAGTAGGACAGTGCAGCTTATATTTTGGGGAAGGGAGAAGAGGAGAGCAAAGAGCATCTAATTTTCTCAACTCTCATTTCTTTATTAGAGGCCATTGACTGGCCATACTTTGGTCCAAGTGGCTCAGATTGAGGGGTCTAAGTTGACATGAAAAGAAGGACTAGGGAAGTATGGTGTTGAGTAAAGGCTTTGAGTGAGGGTAAGTTTGTGGGGTCGAAGTAGTAAGTTATGGTCACTCAGGAAAGTGCTATGTCCACAATGCTTACTGTAGATCTCTCTTAGATCTCTCTCTCTCTGTGTGTATATATATATATATATATATAAAAGATATATAGATACATAAAAGAGATATTTTTCCATTTCTCTCACTGTGGACATAGACCCTCCATGTTCTAGTTCTCTGATCTCTGCTTGGTTTCAATATTGGTTTCAGTAATTTCCTGGGAAAGTAGGAAAATATAAAGTGCAATTGAAATGCAGCCTTTTCTTTACAAAACACACAATTGCTTTTTGTAGCCCATCTCTGTCATCATTGGTGTGCGTTTTAGTTTGAGGAAATAACATGTCATCAACAACTGAACACATTTTTACCAAAGTATTATTATGGTTTATTTAATACAGTAAATAGCAAATGCAAAATCCCTGTGTGGATCCTTTAAAGTTTAAATTGGAATTGTTGTGGGAACAAAATACTTGTATTTGTGTCCTGATCATGAAAAGCAAAGAGCTACTGTACTGAATATAAACCACTTTATTTATTCTACAGTATTTAGTTTCTCTCCTTCACATAGTAATTATGATTCATGACCCACGTAAACTGAGACATGTTCTCTTATGTAGAGAGTCAACATGCTAGCATGGCAGACTGTTGTACATTTTTGTATATAGGTCGTATTACCCTTCTTAATTCATGTCAGTTTATTGTTAAGACCTTAGGCACAATCAACCAGTCCTGGATAGCTTGTCTGTTGCCTTATTAGTGTGAGATTATTTCCCCCTTTAGCATTAATTAAATGAGATACATTGATTTGTGCTGACTCTACAAAGCAGTCTATGGCTACAAGGCTTATGCAGGGGATTATAGAGGAGTATTTGTGTATCAGTGAATATCTTTTGCAACATCTGTTGACAGTATCTATGTGAAGCAAGGAATTTCGTATTAAATTGCTCATGTGCCTGATAGCCACATTTCAAATGTTATAGAAGTGTCCATTTGGTCTCAGACATAAGTTTATAACTTACTGCATCCACTTTTATCAATTCTTTTTCTCTTTTGTCTTTTCCTTTTTAAACTACTCTACGGCAATATAGATCTATGAAAGGAAAATAAAGAACATAGAAATTAAGATGAAAAGTTTTGTTTTTCATTGAGCATACCTTTATAAAACACATTATGTTCTTTCCATGGCAATCTCTAATCTAAGTCTATATCTAATATAATGCTAGTGTACTTGCATTTTAGCACTACCACTTAAGTCTATTATAAACACTACTAGGGCATGTATTTTACTTTTCCATATGGTATATGTAAGGTACTGTATTTGATACAACTTGTGCGCTATCTTGAAATATGTTGCCTATGCATTTGTAACATTTTCTACGTGAACATCTTTGTGGCCAGGCAGGCGTATTGTTGAGAGGATGCTGTAGTCATCATCAAGAAATTCAAAAAGAGGTACTTAGTAAGTATGGTTTGAATAAATGCACTTGGATTATACATTAGGGCAGATGGAAGCATTATCCTTCAGCTTTAGCACAAATACTGGCATAGACATTGCCCTTGACACAGTATTTGATCGTAAGTCTAAAAATAGCTGCCAACAGTATGTTGTAGCCAGAAGCAATTTGGCAAATACTAGGCAAGAGAACAATCGTGGGATAGATTGTTCTTGCTCATACACCTTGCTGCCTTCTCATCCTCTGCCACCACTACCGCTGGTGCCAAGATACTCTTTCTGTCAATGGGTCAGACTCGGGAGACATCCATCAACTCAGAGAGCACATGAAGCCTGTACTTAGTCCTCCAGAGACAGAACTGCTGATGCAGAAGATCACTAAGTATTAACAATTGTTCTTTGGCACTGAAGTCTTGAAAGGTAATCCTGAAAATAAGAAAAAGGACATGCTGTAGTGCAATTTATCATTCCATGGGATATTGTGGCTGAGTCACAAATGTAACTACTCCTGGACAAAGAACAAATACCTTTTAAAGCCAGGAGAAATGTAGACAGCTGTGCTCTTCTCTCAGTCCTGGATGATCAATCCCAAGACAGATATACTTCAACAAATGATATTCCATAGAAAACTCTGGTGCCACAATTTCTCTCTTGGAAGCAGAGAGCAATACTTGCAAGAAAGAAGCAAGATAATTGTACTGCTCTCATGCGTGGGGTAATACCTAGCCAGCTGCTGTGTTGATATCCAAATACTAAGTTTTTGAGACCTCTATAATGATTCCAAGCTACAGCCCAACACACTCAACCCAATTGGAGTAAGACTTTACATGCAGACATCAGCACTTTGTGAACAGAAAGAATCTTAGGTCCACCTACTTCAACTGCCTTGTCATCGGGCAAGGGATGAAATCCACTTACGTCTGTTGTAACAGTTGTCCATCATATCCTTAAATGACTTTTTACTTGGAGGTCCAAGTGGCTCAGGAAATTGGTCATGGGGCAAACTATCACCTCTACGTTTGAATCCAGGTTGGTAGTGGCTGAAGGACATTGCTAGTTGATGTTGGTTCAGTGGTGAACATGAAATTGTTTAGCAATTTCAGTCCAGTTCATAGTAGATGGATAGCCACTTCATAAACTCATGATCAGAATTTGCAGCATGATTAAATCCTGATTAGGTCTCTTCTCAGTTCCAGTTGCCCTTTTCTTAGAAGAATCTACATGTTACTTTCCAGCCCTGTCTACATATAAGTTCTCCATATCTCTGGTCAGCATCAATTATCTTCTCCTCATTTTCTGATATTTTGACAGCATGCTGAAAATTTTCAAACATGAGTGACTAAAACTAAGCAATAGTTTTTTTCAGATGCTGAGCATCATCTGTTCTAATTGACACAGGGTATGTCTGCACTTGGAGCTGTGGGGGGGGAATTCCCAGTTTAAGTAGACACACTTGTGTTAGCTCTCATTGAGCTACTATGATAAAAATAGTAAGGATGTAGCTGCAGTAGCATGGTGAGCAGTGGCACAGGCTAGTCCAGGAGTGGCCAACCTTTGGCTCCAGAACCACATGTGGCTCTTCAGGAGATAATATGCGGCTCCTGCTAGGAGCCAACTCTGGGGGGGGAAATGGTGGGATAAGCTGTTTCACGGTGTTCAGAAGGCACGGGGGAAGGGCAGAGGAGTGAGGATGCGGTGCACAGCCTCCCTCCTCTTTCCCCCCCTGTGCCTCCTCCTCCCTCTCTGTGCCTCCTGCCCGCTGCAATCAGCTGTTTTGCGACTTGCAGGCGGCTCGGGGGGGCGGGGGGAGAGTGAGGACATGGCTCATTTGGGGGAGGGGGAAAGAAGAGGCGAGTTGGGGGTGGGGACTTGGGGAAAGGGGTGGAGTGGGGGGCGGGGGCATGGGACAGAGCCAGGGGTCCAGCACTCCCTGACTAGCACCAGTCTTTCCTTGACTAAAGCACACTGTGACTAGCTAGTGTGGAAATTTTTAATCAATTTTTCTTACACCATCTAACAATGGAAGACAAGTGCAAACAAAAGAGAAAATACACAGATGAAAATCGAGGCTTCCAACAGGAGTGGGAGAATAAGTACTTTTTCATTGAACGTAATGATAAGGCCATGTGGTCTTCTTTGCCAGACGTGTGTATCTCAGTTCAAATCTTCAGACTTGTGTCATTTCGCTTCTTACCATGCGCATATGGATCAAGACAACCTCTCACTGGACCCTGAGATTAACCGTAGAATTGGCAAGGCCTTCACAATTTTGGCCAGTTTGTCACAGAGAGTATGGAACAACAACATGCTGACCAACAACACAAAGGTCACTGTGTACCGCACATGTGTGTTAAACACTCTTCTCTACGCCAGTGAAACTTGGACCCTCTACGCTTCGCAAGAAAAGAGACGGAACGTCTTCCACATGCGCTGCCTCCGTAGCATACTCGGGATCACTTGGAGTGATCGAATGACGAACAACGAGGTGCTGGAATGTGTCAAGATCTCCAGCATGTTCACTCTCCTCCGTCAACGCCGCCTCAGATGGCTTGGCCATCTAAGTCGCATGGAAGATGGACGGATCCCCAAAGACCTGTTGTATGCCAAACTTGCCTCCGGAAACAGAGCTACAGGATGGCCCCACCTTCATTTCAAGGATGTCTGTAAGAGGGACCTGAAGACTGTTCAAATTGACATTAATAGCTGGGAAGAGCTCGCCCAAGACAGATGCAGAGGGAGACATGCTCTGACCACTGGGTTGAAAACTGGTGAAGACAAGCTGCAGCAGCTTGCCGAGGAAAAGTGGGTTCAACGGAAAAGGAAGCAGCGGCTACAACCCACAGCTGACACCGCCTTCAAATGCAGCAAATGCAATTGAGACTGCCACTCTCGTGTGGGGCTCTACAGCCACAACAGACGCTGCACAACCATTAACTAAACATTCCCCATGGGCGCATATCCATCGTCTCTCGAGACTAACGGACGCCAACAACATGGATCAAGAATTGCGACAAGGTTCTGAACTCCGCATTTTAAAACTGAGAACGTTGGGGTGAAAAACAGATGTAGAAGCCCAGTTCTTTACCAGATTTGCCAACTGATCGCAGACTGTAACATTAGCCTCGTATTATGTGGCTGGGCACATAGACCGTGTGAAAAAGCCCTACTCTGAAGGAGAACTTATAAAAACATACCTCACTGATGTGATTTCAATCCTGTCACCAGAGAACAAGAATCTACAGAAGAAAATTTCTGGCATGCAACTTTCACCACACAATAGAATGCCGAATCTCCAACCTGAACAGTGACTTTGAATCGCAACTTCAGCAGTGTGAGTATTTGAGCATCGCTTTGGATGAGTCGTGCCATGCACAGGATAAACCTTATTATCAGTATTTGTCTGCACTGTGTCTGATGACTGTGTTGTAAGGGAAGAACTGCTTGATATCGTGTCACTAAAGGACAGAACTCGAAGACGAGATCTAAAGGAGGAGGTGTTGGTAGTTGCAAAAAGCCACTTGCCTTTACAGAAACTCACTGCCATTGCAATGGACAGGGCTCCACGAATGGATTAGTAGAGCATTGTATATCTGACAAGAGCTTTCCCGAATTTTGAACATTTCACTGTATTATTCATCGGGAACAATTGGTATCTAAAAATCTCAAATTGGATCACATCATGAAACATGTGTTGCACATTGTGAAATTCATTCTCTCAAACGCATTCACAGACAATTTGAAAATCGAATTGAAGAACTGAATGAAGATGACTCCCCTGCTGATTTGCCATTTCACTGTGCAGGTTGATGGCCCTTGAGAGGTAAAGTTATTTCCTGTTTTTTCGAGCTCTTGAACCAGTAAAATTGTTTATGGAGGAGAAGCACAGAATACACCCCAAGCTTACAGATCCTAGGTGAATTCTAGACGTGGCATTTCTTGCAGACATGGTGCTGCATTTGGATAAACTAAACATGGACTTACAAGGAAAATTCCTGTTGCTGTCTGATCTAGTGCAAGGTGCATATGCGTTCATGAACAAACTGCAGTTGTTTCACAGACAAATGCTTGAGGGAGAGCTGACGCACTTTCCCTCAATGTCACAATTTCAAGCCAGATCAAAAGAAGATGCAGCAGAGCCCCTAAAATGGTGCACAACTAGGTATGCAAGCACGATTGAAGATCTTAAGGACAGTTTTGAGGAAAGATTCCAAAATTTGCAGCAGAAAAGACCTCAGATCAGATTTCTGATTGACCCTTTTAGTGCTGAAGCCAATTGTCTGAAGCCTCGTTTAGTCACTGATGAAGCAACATCCCAGATGGAAATAATAGAACTTTTGGAAGATGACAGATTTCAGAGGGGACCCTTACTTTCTGGAAATCTGTACCAAAGGATAAATACCCCAACATCAGAGGTGCAGCCCTAAAATTCATCTCGATGTTTGCCTCGACTTCTCTTTGTGAGTCTGTTTTCTCGACACTAAACCATGTGAAATCCAAGCACCGATCCATTTTGACAGACAGCCACTTAAGAGAACTGCTGCGTCTGAGCACAACTAAACACAAACCAAACTTCAAGGGAATTGTTGAAAGCAAAGATTGCCAGAAGTCCCACTAAGTAATGGATTAAGTTGTTATTATCATTAACTATACATTATAAATGTATAATATACATTATCAACTTATATAATGATTGTGTATGTGTGTATATATGTACACACACACACACACACACACACACACGTATATAATCATTACATATTATTACTGTGGCTCTTTGGCAATGTACATTGCCAAATTCTGGCTCCTTCTCAGGCTCAGGTTGGCCACCCGTGGGCTAGTCACTCTAAGTAAAAACCCACCTGAACCCCATGGGTACATGCTCATGGCAGCTAGCCCGTGCCACCATTGACCATGCTACTGTGGCTACATCTGTAATATTTTTTATGCACTAGCTCAATGAAAGCTAGCTTGAGTACTTCTACTCAAGCTCGGAATCACACCGCCACCTCCAAGGGTAGACATAGCCTTAGTGGGAATCCTGGGTGCTCTGCACCTCTGGAAATCATCCACTTTAGGGCCGATTCAGCAAAGTACTTAAGCTCATGCCTAATTTTAAGCATATGAGTAGACTAATTGACTTCACATAAGTATTTTGCTGAAACCGGGTCTTGTTTAGGTGTTTAAATATGGAATTAGTTACCTAGACCCAAGTTTAAAATTGTCCTTTTATAAAGTAGGTAGCTAACACTGGGATATTCCAAGTGTAGCAGAACTGTTATCTATTTGGCTTCATAAGTTTTCTATTTTTCTTTCTTGCATTGCATTGAATATATTTGTACCGATGAAGTAGAGAAGGGAGAAGGAAGAGATAGGTGTGCCTGGGCAGCATGTGAAAGCACATGTCTTTGTGAAACATGCAAAAATGTGTAGGTGGTGATGACACGCCTTCAGAGATGCATTTGATGAAAAGTGGCATAAGAAGACTGGAGAATAGAGTAAAATGAATCATTTTCTACAGGCAATTTAGCTAATTTAATCTTCTCTGGTCACATAACTATCTGCAGCAGATTGCAGTTTCCTAGAATTTACTATTTGTAACCATTTTTTCAACATTTTTGTTTAATTATTTATTTTACTGCATGGATTTATCACAGATGATTCTTTATTAGTATTCTGAATCTGAGCTGTGAGTGGGCAAGATAAATCTGATGATAATGTGCAGGCCTGCGGGAGGGGGATGCCAGGAAGTGGAATGGAGCATTGCAGAAGGGAAGTCGAGGGGAGCTGGAGGAAATCATGATGTTGACGGCTGTTCTTGCATAGGTCCAAAGGGTCTCCTGTGGCAAAGCCCTGGCTAGAAACTGGGTCGGCTGCTGATTCAAGATGAAAGAGAGAAGGAACTGAGAGGAAGAAAAGATGCCAAAGAGACCTGTGATTTTCCTCTTCAATATTTTTGAAAATTGACACAATTTCTAAAGATTGTAATACCAAACAATGTGATGGCCTCCCCATATTTACTCCTCTTTGTCTTTTATTTTTAGTTGGAAAGGAGGTTCTTTTGTTTTGTTTCTCTACTTTAGGTCAGGAGATACCTGAATCAGCTCTTGAGGCATCATTTTCCGTCTGTGCTTGGCAGAAGATGCAGTTTCTGGGAGGATGTTTTGTCTCCATTTCTTTCTTCTTCTGTTTCCACTTCTTCTCTTTCAGTTTTTCTTTTCTATCTCATGTCTGTCTTTCCCAATTCATTCTGTCCTCTGAGCTCTCTTATTTTCTTCTTGCTGCACTGTGAGCTTTCACTGCCATGTAAGAGAAACTCCTGTCTGGACTGAACAACTCCCTACACCTAACACATTGCTTTCATGGTATTCATCTACAAAGAATATCATGTGAGATATCAAACAAAAACTTATTTCATGCTGGCCATCATGATCATTGTAGGATGTGTGCATGGATAACAGTTAAGAAGTTGTATGTTTATACTAAAAATATGTTTAAACCAAGCAAACCAGGCAGGGTGAATACAGGTTCCGTAGACAAAGGAATGTTGACTTTCCTGTCTGCCCTGATGTCGAATGTAAATGGAGCAGGAGTAGCCAGAGACAATGGAAATTATAGTTACATGTTGAGTCAACAGGAAAAGTAAATTATCAGAAGGATTAGAAGAACAGCATAGACACATGGAGTCTGCACCCTTAAGAACAGCAGGGGAGAGAAATTTTGTCTGGAGGTGTACTTCAAAAGATACATTTCAAAGATTTACTTGACTATCTGAGGGGGAAAGGACATTCCGGCTATCCATCACTAAGGGAGCAAGAAGTGCAGTGCTCTTTGGATCCATTAATGTAGGATCCTGGCCAGGGGGGAGCTTGTGACACTGAGAGGAGGCTTTTGGTGAAAGACTGCCGTAGTCAAGAATTGTAGCCTGTTAAGCTTTAGTAATTTGTACTTTTGTTTTATTTGTAACCATTTTCTGTTTCTACTACTCTTGCTTAGCATCACTTGAATCTCTGTTCTTTATTAATAAACTTATTCTTGGTTTTACTAGAAGTTCATCTCAGTGCAATAGATTAAAGTAAAGTGTGCATCGTCCGCTAAGCCAACAGGCTGGTGAGTGACCTGTCTCTTTGGAGACAGCGGAGTTGGTAATTTCTGTGAGTGTCCAGTGATGGGCTAGTTACTTCAGGGCAATGTTCTACAAGGGGAGTCAGGAACTGAAGTGCTGCAAGTGTTACCTGCAACGTGAAATAGGGGCTGGCAGAGTCCTGAAGAGTTTGTTGGACCGGCTAACGCACTGGCGTATCAGGGAGCTGTCACACAGTTTAGTATCAGCAAATCTCTCTCTCTCTCTCGTTGAGGCAGAGGGGTAACCAGGTAATTTACAGTTCTGGTACCCTGAGAAAGTATCACACCCACCTTCTGCCCTCCTTTGTCTGCTCTCCTTCCCTCTTCCTTTCATCCCTTTCTGTTCTTTCCTGCCTTCCCTCCTCTGTCCCTCTTTTCCCCTTTAATATATCCCATGTTGTCTCTCTCCTCTGCAGTCACTTTGCCTCTTCTCCCTGAACATAAACTCCATTCATTCCTTGGGAAAGCCTTCAGTCTCTCTCATCCCTTTGGAGAACTCTTTGCACCTGGAATGCTCCTTCCTTTCCCCTCTTTCTGCTAATGCTGGGGACCCATTTTCTGTTAAACACTCTTCTCCCTCCCACCAGTGGCTAGGAGTCTTCACTCACTTGTTCCCTTCCTCTCTTGATAGTATTTCCTCCCTGGTGACTCCCTGCTTTCCTCCTCTACCCTCTGGTGACAACAAAAACCCTCCTTCTCCCATGTCTCCAATGGCTAATAGTCCCCCCTTATTCTCTACCTTCAGCTCTTGTTATCCCCACTACCCAATTGTTCCACGGGATTTGTGGGTGCTGGTGCCATTGCTGGTGGGGAGGCAGGAGAGAGGCAACTCTTGCAGAGAAGTCTCCATCAGCACCCTGGACTTGACTAGCTGGGAAAGGGCATCCTCTGAGTGGAAGAGGGACTAAGAGCTGGCTGGAGAGCAGATGCTGCCTAGAAGTGTAAAGAATTATAGTGCTTCAGTCACACAATCTTTTTACATAGTATTGATATGGTAATTTGCCTACTAAATCCTCCCTGAAGCATGCCCATTGGTCCTTAAACAAAGCATAATTTACTCCATTAAATAACTTGTTGGAATTAAATAAAATATCGTAAAGAATTTCAGGTACTAGATACAATGATGGCTTTATTGCATTGTGATTTAAAACATTTCGTGTTGAATGGTGCAAGCATATGGAGATTTTTACTACGTGTTATATCATTACAGGTTATTGTGGTACAGATTCATTTGCCATTTTGGGGGATCATTATACTTTTTAAATACAGTTCAAAGTAATTAAAATGTGTGACTTGCATAGAATGTTTTTGTCTGATATATCATCTAAGTGTAAAATTGCAAAGTGCTTCTTGTGTTGTTTTTTTTAGCTACATATATACAATGTACTATACATATTATCCCACTAGAAGAATTCTTTATTGTCCTATTTTGTATCAACAAACAGGGGAAACAAAGCTAAATATGTGGTAATCTTGTTGGCCATTTAGGAAAATATGTTCCCAGAAGCTTCCTTTTCTTATCCCAGTAACCACTCTACACACAAACCCCCAGCCTTCTACTGGTATTTTGTGGCACTCACATCTGAAAGTGCCTGAATCTGTGACTGAGACAGATGGTGAGAAATTGAATCCCTTGAGTTACAATCAGGCAAAGTTAAAATATTTTGTAGGCTTATGCTAGAGCCTCAATAAATGTGCTAGATGAACCAGTCTAGATTGATTGAAGTTATCTGCTGAAAAAAGTGAATACGTTATCTAAAATGAGATGAAGTTGTTTCTTCCAGTTTTTAATTGGAGAGAGAGAAATTTAACAAACACTAAAATTGTTAAAAATATAAATAATTTTATGTGGACAAAATTATGTAAAAGTAATGTTGAAACTAGTGTAGATAAAAGCTTGCATCCAGTAGATTAGGATGTCAATAAACTCAACCTTAGAGATATAAAACAACTCCTCGTGTTTTAATAACGAGCCAAAAAAATCCTGTTAGACAGTTATTTTCTGTTCTCTCTTAACTTCCTTGTCATGATGCATTTCAAATTGCAATATTCCAAAATATGGAAATAAGATGTCTGGCTTTACATTCCATCTTAAAGTGTTCGTTGCATCCTGTAGAAGATTTACAATTTGATTTTTATGCATTAACATTTAGTGTAGGATGGAGCTTTGATGTCTGAATTCCAAGATTAACCCAGACATGATCCATAATCGATGTCACCCGTTCTGCTGCAGGGCAATCCATACCACTGCATATCATATGACTTTCAAAAATACGTCTAAAACAATGTGCCTTTCATAAAGAATCATTTGGTCAGTCAGTTGAATGTCAAAAGTTACTTAATAAACAACTTTATAATTCATTTCTGTGAAGTAGTTGCAATCTTAAAGATGATGCATTCTCTGAAGGACAGCTCTACATAGATCAAATTCAAGACATACTCTGTATAGATATTTAACCAGCTAGCAGTTCCAAGCAGATGCAAGCTGTAGAAAACTAGAACCAGAATTCAGAGTTTATCTGAGTATACCGGTAAAACGTGCATATTCTAATTGCACAGGGTTTTTTTTATTATTTCTACTGCACCTTGTGGTTAACATACATTGCTGGAAAGTGTCTACAAATACATTTAGAAATAAAATGTATCAAATGTTCCTGCGTCTTTATATTGCACACAATTGTTTGGTGTTAGTTGCCTTCAGAAAAGATCTCGGCAGAAGACAGTTCGCTCAAGTTTAAATTTTTAAATAGAGTTGCTAACGTCACAGTTGATGAAGATAATAGGTTATATGCACGCGGAGGTGGACAAAATAGCAAAGAAACTGCTAGGTTGCAAAAGGAACAGGAGGGAAATGAATACTAAAATATTATTGGCTGTTGAGGCTTTTCTTCCCCTCGCTGGGTTCGGATGCACCCCTGGGCAGAAATGGAATAAAGCACATGCCCACCTGGAATCATGTGACACGACATCAGATTCTAAGGGTTTTTTTTGGTCATGGTTGTAAGAAAACTTGAAAACATGACCTAAGTGTAACCAATGTAATGATGTCTACCTGGGTCTGCACACGGTGTCTCACAGCATCCTCTAGAAGCAGGGTGAGAAGATGATCCCACACCAGTCACCAGAACAGACCAAGCCCCTTCTGCTCTGGTGGGACTCAAATGTCCCATAGGTTTCACTGTTCCCCTCTGGCATTTTGGCTCTATAGGTCAAACTGCAAACAAAGTAAGTGTATCTCAAGTGCCACTCAATTGTTGTATTAAAATGAATTTATTGCGTATTTCATCATAATAAGAAAGTCCTTCTCCTTTCTTATGTGCTTCGATGAGCTGTGAAATAGATAAGTGTTGACATTTAACTTATCATTAGGCACCTGAGTTAGCACCCTTTAGAGATGAATGAGACAGTCCACACCTCTTAAAGTTAGTATTTCAGGCTCTCTACAAATTCAGGCTGCCATCACTGTGTCCGTTAACCTTGAAAATACTGTTTGTTTCCTCAGAACCATAATGGCTACAGATATTTCATTTAATGAAAGCTGAAATTTTGTAGAACAAGATAGAAGCCTCAAAAAAAAAAAAGGAGGGCGTGCCAAATTGATGACCTAACATGACCGAATGCTATTCAAGCCTCACTCTTATCTTAAAGGGATATAACAGAAATAGAAAGGGATTTCAGAGAGGAGGAATGAAAATTATTAGAGACCTGGAAAGACTTCTATATGAAAAGATATTGAAAAGCTTGGGATTGTTTAGAGAGTAGATTAATAAAAGGAGACAATATACAGGAAGACAAAATAATGAATAGTATAGAGAAGGTAAGACCTCACTAATAATACAAAAATAAGGAGACATTTAATGAAATTAAAAGACAATAAATGTAAAATGGTGACCAGCCTGCTCTGCCAATGGTACGAGAACTATCTCACTTAGAATACATAAGTGATTCATTTTCCAACTGCATCTCATCATTTTATTAATTTGTTAGTTTTTCAACTGTACGTAAAATAATTTTCATTAAAAAGTCTACATTTGCCAAGTTATTACACGTGGTACCTGAGATACTACCATAACTTTTCCACATATATATTTTAGGGGATATTCCATATACATTCAGGACATCTCTGCCATAGCAGCATGGTTATGGCTGATGAATACTAACTTTTTATGGCTCTTGCTGTAAATGTTAATATAAACCACACATATAATATAGTTTCAAGTATCAGAGGGGTAGCCGTGTTAGTCTGGATCTGTAGAAGCGACAAAGGGTCCTGTGGCACCTTATAGACAAACAGAGGTATTGAAGCATAAGCTTTCGTGGGTGAATACCCACTTCTTCGGATGCAAGCAGTGGAAATGTCGTAACATATAGTTGTAACATATTCTGCTTTAGAAGAAATACATTGTCTGTTGTTTCATTGATTTAGGCACGGTATCCTAGTTACATACTTCCACACACACCCTCCTTCCAGTTTCTCAGGATCCATGAGTTACCAAAACTAAGCCTTTGCATTCCCCTTCAGAGAGTGTGTACTACTGAGGACAGATGGTTATTAATCTGCAAGTCAATAATGTGGCTGACCACTCTCTCTTTCTAGCCTTGAATAGGTCACAAGATATAAAATTTACTAGTTCCAAGCTGATAAGATACAAGTCTTGTGGTCCAGGTTGTTAGACTGTTAACGGGCATATAACCACAGCGGACTTGCTTGATACAACTTTGTAAAGGTTTGTAACTCTTCTGTGTGGCAGGATTTTTAACACATCTATCATTTCTGCAGCATGAGAATAATGCAGCAAGTGTCAATTGCACTCTAGCAGCTGTTAAAAAGTCAGATTGTGGAAATCCGGTGAGAACAAATTCTAATCAGATAATATTGAGGATGCTCAGCTGTTATTTTAACACAATCAATGGGGGCATGTGTCAATTTCCTGCAGAATTTAATTGAGCCCAAATGATAAAGAAATCTCTGCATTCACCCACTTCTGTCAAGTCAAACTTTGGACACTTTAAACACACTAGACAGAGGCTTCAGAGAGAAGTGGCAGAGCAACATGCTGAAGAGACTTTGCTTCCATTTCCATTCTCTCAGGTTACATCGAGGAAGCCTGCATTATTCCATGCCCCTCAGACTGCAAGCTCAGTGAATGGTCCAACTGGTCTCGCTGTAGTAAATCCTGTGGGAGTGGGGTAAAGGTCAGGTCTAAATGGCTCCGTGAAAAACCCTACAATGGTGGAAGACCCTGCCCCAAGCTGGATCATGTCAATCAGGTAAATCCAGTTACTTTTCTTTGCTGACATATTCCTTTATTTCTGTGTTGACAAATTGCATTACATATATAAAGTCAGTGAAGAATCCTTCCCTTCTAAGTACTTCACATGCTGTTTGAATTGAGTAATATGTACTGGCACTGGTGAAAGACAAAAAGTCCTTATATGCAAAATTAGGGTTAGAGCTTTTCTCTCTGTGGATTTTTTTTTAATCTATGCATTACAAGGCTCAATTCTGCTAGACTCTGAGTACCAGTATCAACTGCAGACACTCATCACCTTGCAAGATCAGCTGTTCAACAGTATGTTTAAGAGAAAGAGATAAAGCTCTCAGTATACAGAGAGGGAGGTTGAACTACACAGTACAGGAAATTCCCCTCCTTAATTCAAACACTGCCATACATTATAGATAAAGTACATGTAAAGTAAGCAGCCCATGAAGGACACCAATTCATTCTGTTCAGTCTCCTCCTCCTCCATTTGAATACATCATCATGAGAGCTGTGCACTGAGGCAGATATTTTGGTAGAGTATTAATATCTGGAGCTAAATGTTAAAAAATACTGCCGGTTCTTCACTAAAGAGGAAATGCTCTCCACTGTAAAAATATCTTGGGACCCAAACTCCTGGTCAGACTGATATGTGTTGTAATTCTGAGAGAGAAAATGACCCCCCTGCCCCCCAGGCAGGATTTGGAGTGACACTCCTCTGGTCCTGCCTTTCTTTCCTATAGATACTCCATGCAATCAGTGAAATCATTGTGTAGGCCCATCCTCCTTTCCACCGTCGCCCCCCTCCCCATTACCACCACAAAAAACAAATGAAACAAAATCAAAACAAAACACCAGAAACATTCAAAGTATCCACAGTGTGATCCTTGTGTCCTCCTTAGCGTCCTATAGCCAAAATTGGCATCCAGGTGGTTTTTGGCCTTCCAGGTGCACTTGTGTTAAGAAAGATTGAGACTGAAACTTGAACGTCTAACTGTCTGGGTGTTAGAATCCTTCCCAGGGCAGCAGTCAGCTGAATTGATCGTGGGGGTGCCTCACCAGGGTCTCATGGAACTGTAGGTGTCTGGATACAAAATACTGACACAAATCTGGAAGTTTTAAAAAATAAGTTCTGGCCTTGCCAGGCATGTAAGACCTGCTGCGTGTAAAGTTGTTTGGTTGGGCAGTTTTTAGTAGTAAAAACTGCCTTTTCACATTCCTTGTCTCTCTTCAGATTTGATTTATATTCATCTCACATTTGGATTTAATTTGTGTTTGTGGATAGCATGTTAAATGGCCCCATATTCATCTCCATAAATATTCAGAGGGGAAAAAAATCTGGCCATCCATATTCGAATAAGGTGCACGTTATTAATACCGTCTTATTGACATTTTGTCAACACAGAATGAAATGATGTGTTGCTTTAAAGTTTCTACTTAAGGGGATATAATTAGTTTTGAAAGTGTTTAAACTATAGCTAATGAACTATGTTTAGAATCCACTTGAACACAAAATGCAAGTTTCAATTAAGGCTGTGTTGGTTTGGAGGAGCATATTAAAACTGTTTGAAATTACAGAAAATACATAATAGGAACAAATTATAGCTTATGAAAAAAAATCTCTTCCTGCTTGTAATATTCATGTGGCACAATATTTCATAATAAGATCTTCAGGATGTCACAGGTGAAGTTTCTATATTTATATTAGAAAACTCATTTTGTTTTTGTATATAGCACTGCTGCCCTCTACTGGTATATAACCTAGGATCTTATTTGCTGCAGCTTTATAGCTGTCAAAAATTAAATTACTATAATAAAGATAAAATTGCAGGCTGATATTGCATGGGGAAGAGCCTGTGCCATTCATAATGCTTAGAGTTTGTATCCCTTAATATTAAATACACTTCACTGTAAATCCTTAAGTGTGGAAATCCCACAAACCCAGCCTGTGCCAATAACTAAACAGCTGCCCAGGGATGTTGAATTAATCCACACCTGATCCACAGCTCAAAGAAAATCAACAGAGAAAACTAGCACATTGTCACATCAACACTTCAGAATGAAAGGCATAGTCACTTGTAAATAATATTTTGTAATATAAAATGTCAGGGTCAGATTTTGCCATTGTTACCTACCAGTGTGCTGGGGAGAAGGCGCAGAGGACCATGCTACAGTTGGAGATGATTCAGCAACAATTTCCACTGTGGTCTCCCAAAAGACATGTACCCATAGCTACACCATACTTGGGGAGAATGTGGTGTGCTCAGTTCTCCATGCCAGATTCCAACCCTCAACACCCATTCTTTCAAGTAGCTGGCACATACAGGGTTGTGACTAGAGAGGCAGGGCCTGGACTTGCACACCCATGTGGCAAGGTGGGGGGAATGGCATCTTGCCCTCTTCCCTCAGGCATGTCCAAGCAGGAACTGATTACAATCTGGCCCTTAATCTAAACCTATTTTCATTACTAAATGATGTTGTTTTCTAATTTAAATTATTTGCAGATATATCCATACCTGTCCCATTTAAAGGGTGAATGTAATAAAACCATTAATTGTTTTTCTGCTCTCTCCATCCTAAAGTATCTCATTTGGGGCTAAAAGGTGTGTCCCTATTTCTTTTTTCTTGAATATCCTTTTTTATGACTTTCACATATTGGCAGAGATGTATGCACAGCAAATTCTCTCACTGAGAAAAATGATATATATGGATAAGCAAATATTTTAAATTACCTGTGGAGCAGGAAATTGTTGAAATTAACTTTTGAAGATATCTTCTCTTTTCCCTAAGCATCTATAGTTAAAAAAATAAAATGATCTGCACTGCTATAGTGAAGGTTTGCAGGTGATAATACTGGGTCCAATTCACTGAAAAAATGTATCTCTGGCTGACAGAGAGTTTCTGCTAAAGAGGCAGATCCCAGTTTCCTGGGGAAAATAACAACATCTACCTTTTCTTTGGCTTCAGGGATTCTCTGTCTTCCCACCTACCTAGGCAGGCATGGAGCCCATGACTATGTTGAGCTCTAAGTGCTTGCTATCAGTGACAGTAACATAAATGCCAATAATGTCGAGTGAACTCCACTAACACCTGGGACGCACGACCCGGCACGGACTCTGTCTTGGCTGACAGGTGCATTGCTGACAATAGCTAGAGTGCGCCATACTGAGATTTTCCTTTAGATTGCCCAGTAATGTTGGCTCTACCTAGCTGATAGCAGATATATCAGACAACTAGAGAAGAGCTTTTAGTGGCAACTGGTTTCAAATACTGGACACAAACTTAGGACAGGCCAAAAAGATTTTAAAAACATGTGAAGGATGAGATCTTTGTCACTTTCTCCACTTTTATACCCATCCCACACTACCTGGCAGTACAATATTGATAATATATAAAACACAGTCTTCCATCCAAACCCACTCAGGAATTTCTTCAGTCTTGGAGAAATTGAAGTCCCCAGCCTGTAAAGAATTGATACCCATGGTAGGCAGAGAATAAAATGGTTTAACCATGTGTTATGAACAGTGTGAGGAAGAGGTGAGCATATTTGCACTAGTTCTCCATCAAGGTGATGTGCAAAAGAATTTTTTTCTCTTAAATGCTAACTTCTTGCTGAATGTGTCAGTAGAGATCCAAGAGGGAAAGCTATGTCTTATCTGGCCTAAGTGGTGAGGCTTTCTGCTTGGTAGAGAGCATAGAAAATTGTTTTTAACCAATGAAGCACTAAATGTACACCATTCAAATATCTGTGTTTCGCTCACTAACTAGTGTTTCTATTTATCTTTGGTTGTTCCCTTGGGTTCATGGCAAATACCTGCTCCAGGCTCAGGTAAGAGTCTCTAAAATAGATACCTAACCTTATAATCAAGTATCAGAGGGGTAGCCGTGTTAGTCTGGATCTGTAAAAGCAGCAGAGTCCTGTGGCACCTTATAGACTAACAGACGTATTGGAGCATAAGCTTTCGTGGGTGAATACCCACTTCTTCAGATGCATGTCTGAAGAACCTTATCATGTGCTTCCTGGCCAAGTTCTATAATGTATGCACTGTTTGACCTTTCTGTAATTGTTCTTTAAAAAGATATATGTGATAGTACATAGGATGCCATTTTTAATGTACCTCAGACATTCTATATGTAACATTCTAATCTTAGCATGATATAATAACTTTGTTGTTGTTGGCATCCGTTAGTCTCGAGAGACGATGGATATGCGCCCATGGGGAATGTTTAGTTGATGGTTGTGCAGCGTCTTAATAACTTTAAGGCTTCACATTTAAAAATAGTTTAAGTTACGGGCCCAGATTATGCTCTGATTTACATTGGTGTAATTTAGGGAGTGCTACCATTAAAATCAGCCGTCCCCAAACACACCAAACATCCACAACTAATATTATTAGGTGGGGGAGTGTAGAGTATGAAAGGAAAGACTGAGGAGCAGGCTGGCAAATGGAGTAGTAGAAAGCCGGCTTCCCTATTAGAGCAAAGTTAAGGCTGTTGTGTGTGTTCTCTCATGCATGTTAGTGGTAATGGTAGAGTGCATGCAACCTGGTGCAGAAGAGTGTATACTGCTAGGGATTTAACTTTTCATTTCCTTCCTTTGGTGTCAGGTGTTTTATGTTTGTTGTAACAGCAACTGTTTCACAACCTACTTGGACGTGTATTAAGATTAAATATATTTGTTATCTTTACAAAATAGCAACAATGTTTGTGTTGCTGCTATGTCAGAATGACAGCTCCTGCATACTTATCATATTTGCATCCTGTGTGCAGCAGACTTACACTCTGTGTGGTTTCCAGGTATATGAGGTGGTCCCATGCCACAGCGACTGCAGCCAGTACATATGGGTTACAGAACCCTGGAGCGTCTGCAAAGTGACCAATGTTGACTTAAAGGAGAACTGTGGAGAAGGTGTGCAGACCAGGAAAGTGAGGTAAACAGAATGTAATACTTCTCTTGAAAAAACAGAAACTCTCACCTTTAAATGATGATAGGATTAAAGAAGCAAAATTCTATAGAAGAGTATTTTGACAAAGGCATTTTCACAAAAATTTGTCTACGGAATGTTAGACCAGAACCTCAGCTGGTGTAAATCTGTGTAGATTGAACTCAGTGGAGCTAAACCAGTTTACCCAATTCAGGATTTAGCCCTTTGTTTCTGTTTTTTAAAAAAACATTAATTATACTTTATAAAAATAAAACTGTAACTTTATAAATATATATATATTATTTAAATTATATATATATATATATATCTTCTAACTTTCAAAGTCCAAGATAATTCCCAAGTTCTTTATAAATTTAACATAGAGATCAATTCTCACTTATCAGTAAAATGCAACCATCTCTGGGGTGAAACATGGCAACCCATTTTACAGTGCACAGCAATACTGCACAACAGTTTGGTGCAAAAGGTGAAGGATGTCATATCCAACTGAAAACACAGTGAATTAAGGTATTCAGAATCACCCCAGTTGGAATTTGGCCAGGGCTTGTGGTTAATAGCCCTGTTAATGAAAAGTGCTGAGAGAATTTTACCACTGGTGGTCAGTGCCTCAGACTTGCATCTCAGGCCAAAGACAGATTAATGTACTGTGGGGCGTCTTATGTTATCACTAGCGGTGCTCCTTCTATTTCTGAGTTTTATACGTAAGTAATAAAGAACTCTATAGCAGTGTAATAAAGAACAGTAGGAATAGCTGTGTGTCCACAAAACGAAAATAAGAAAGAAAAACTTGTAGCACCTTAGAGACTAACAAATTTATTTCAGCATAAGCTTTCATGGGTTAGTACCCACTTCATCGGATGTCCACAGTTCTTATTGGAATGATAAAGTAAAGCTATGGAAATCCTTAACCATATTTTACATTTGGAATGTATTTGGGCCTAGAAAGCTCTAAACATAAAAGTAACGGGTGAAAATCTCTGTTCCATATTAAATTGGCACAGCATCAGAGCAGAGAATTTGGCCCTATATCTGCTGCTGGTTTTCAACACCTTTTTGTTACCCTAGTGGTCCTCTAGGTCTGCTAAATCAGCCAGTGTGAACACTGGATTTGAAGTGCCGGTGTTCCAACATGGTTGTAATATTTCTGAC
Source organism: Chelydra serpentina (assembly GCA_037349315.1). Taxonomy (NCBI): domain Eukaryota; kingdom Metazoa; phylum Chordata; order Testudines; family Chelydridae; genus Chelydra; species Chelydra serpentina. The sequence continues at coordinate 30,319,580 of JBAIAC010000048.1, forward strand.
ACACTACAGTAGAACAAACTCCTGATAACAAATTCACAGACATTGGCTGAGTCTGGAAAGTAATCACCTCCAGAGGGAGAACAATTCTGCTCAGAAGCTGACTGTACCATGATTACAGCATGATTCTTACGGAGTTAAATACTTTGATAGTTTCAGTATAAATTCACACGGAGTAGGGTATATTTTTGTTTGAATTGTTTAGTTGAATTTAGTTCTGGTGAAAGGTGCCAGATTTACAGTGCAGAGATTGAAATCCTGTGCCCACAGAGCACATTCAGCACAGGATGATGTTGTGCAAAAGTCTCAGGACTGTCCCTTTAATTTACTAGAACAATGATCCAGAGTGACTATCTCTGCGGATAAAAGGGTAGTTCAGTGTCCATGATCATTCAATCCCTGACCTCTTCATCAAGATTACTAACAAGGTTGTCAGTTGATTCCAGTTGCGGTGGTGGATGCTTCTTTACTGGGAAATGGACTGAGACTATTCACCTTGACCATATTTTATGATTATACTGCTTCTATGAGTGTCAGATGGTTGAACTTTAAATCCCAATTATGGCTTTAGCACATTTTCCCCCTGAAAAATAATTCACAGAGCTATTCTGGGCAGTTCTTTTCTGATCAAATATAGTGAGTGAATCAGTCCCACTTTTGAAAAGGAAAGAAAAATCATTTTTAAAAAGCACGCATATTTGTTAATATCAAAACCTTCTTGCAGTTGTTGAACACTTGTAGTACAATGAAGTTGAAAAACTGAGCTGCTTGGAATAGTTAATCTGAAAGCCAAGTAGTGCATTGCAATTCCATGTTAGTCTCAGCCTGGTTCAGAATGCTGTCTTTTTTCCCTTTAGTTTTAAAAAAAAAGTAGGTACATTCTTTCCCCCACCACTCTCTAAATGTAAAACTGTGTGAAGAGTGAATTTAGTAAAACAAGTCCAGAAATCTCGTTCCAATATTTACTGAATCTGATCCAAGCATCCTGTCTACCGATCAACGTACACCTCTACTCAAAGACTTGCTTAAGAGAAGTCTTGCATGGTAATGTACATAGCAAGAAGTGCAGTGTTGATTATATATTATTCTCTAAGGCTACCTTTAGAGCAACACAATTTAAGAAGTTATCTCTGTCTGCATGTTAGAATGACAAGCCATAAAATGAATTCAGTCTACAGGACCTAGTTGAGGGCCAGATACATTAATTGTCAAAGGTTCTCTTTAATGTACCACAAGTATTATAGCAATTGCTAGATTTGACAATATTATGTTTAAAATAGAAACGCTCCTTGAATTTAACAATTTATATGAAGGTCAGATTTTTAGTTTTCGCTTGTCACAAATATTAAAGTGTGCATAATTTACTCTAATATAACAGCAACCAAAATAGATATTGAAAGTCCCACCAAGAGTTTATACTTTTTTTTAAAAAGCAGTAAGTACTGATGGTGGTGGTGGTGCTTTATGCTATGTCCAGAGGTACACAGATTTTACACTACTATCAAAGCTAGAGAAGAAAATCGATTATTTATGCCAAAGAAAGGAATTTTAGCCCTTTGGGATGAACACAAAAAAACCTACCTTCCCTTTTTCCATCCATATACTAACTCTCATTGGATAACTAATTCCACCAGATTTTTGCAGATACAGTATCACTGTTGGTTGTGTTCATTTAAAATAATCTCATTTTAAAAATGTTTTCAGACTGACAACATGAGATCTTCAAGTATACGGGAACTGGTAATGTAATAAAATGGTATAGTTTTAAAATATTGCAATGAAAGTGAAGGTTTAACAGTCTTATGGGCTCTTCCCCTACGGTGTTGTGAATCAACTCCAGGCAATGTTAATTGACCCTTGCCATGCCCCCTATTCTGGCAGCAGCTGTGAGGGCTGGGAAGAGTAGATCTATTTAGATTGAAAATTCTTTAGAACAAGGATTGTGTTCCATATTGGCTGTAAAGCATTGAGAACAGTTGAGCCCCGATCTTGAGGGGCCTCTGGATGCTAATGTAAGCAAAGCAAAAGGCTTTGAAGATATCAGTAAAAAAGAGGCATGTAACTGAAGAAATAATTCCAAATGGCTTAGAATTTTGAAGGAGATTTATAAATATTAACAGAATTATCCTCATAACTCTCAGAGAAGTTGTGCAATTCCAGTTTATTGATGGGTAAAATGATGCAGAGAATCTGCGCACATTCACTCAGCAAGGCAGTGGCTGTGCAGGATTAGAACTCAGGAGCTTCTCACCCCTGAACTTCAACCAAGATATTGCACTGCTGTCTGCAGCAGAACAAAACGGGGGATATTTTGACTTTTTCAAATTCTCATCAGTATATTATAGCTCATTATTTATTTGGGTTACATCAAAAATGTTCTAGATTTTTCCATTTGTATATTGCTTGTGGTCAAACTGCTAAAATGCCATGTTACGTTAGTGTAATATATGCAGTTATTGAAGGAAATCCATGGCAAATATGTTTTATGTATAGCCTTATATTTTTCCAGATGCATGCAAAACACAGTAGATGGTCCTTCTGATGCTGTTGAGGACTACCTGTGTGACCCTGAAGAGATGCCTCTTGGTGCTAGAAGATGCACATTGCCATGCCCTGAAGACTGCGTTATGTCTGAATGGGGCCAGTGGTCTAGATGTTCCTTGGTAAGAAACATGTTAACAGCTTGGCATTAAAGGTTTCAAGACTATTTTATTTAAAGAAAATAAGCCTGAAGTTACTATGCAGAGATGCTACACTTCACAGTAGACACATGCAAATGATTATAAGTTCCTATCAACTGCATTATTGACAACAACAGATTGTCAACAATCCCATCAAGAGGGCAGCATGTCAGCGTTTCTTCATTAAAAGCAGTTAGTTGTTCAAGAAATCACCTTAATGCTGACACTTTCATGAGCTATTGCCCTCCATTTTTAGGGAAGGTTAATTTTGGATGGGTCAGCTTTGGCAACATCTAAAGACCCCACATTTCTTAGATCCTGTTCAATCTGGCTTTCTCTCTCTCTGTAAAAGGGACAGGTCTTCACTTAAACACTGCAGTGGCACAGCTGCACTGGTGCAGCTATGCTGCTGTAGCGCTTCAGTGAAGATGCTACCTTCGCTGACAGGAGGGCTTCTCTCATTGTTGTAGGTACTCCACCTCTGCAAGAGGCAGTAGCTATGTCAATGGGAGAGGTGCGGTCTGCACAGTGGGTTAGATCGGTGTAATTATGTCGGGCTGAGATGTGGAGTTTACACACTCCTGAGTGATGTAGTTATACCAATGTAAGTTTACAGTGAAGACTTGGCCTGGGAGAGAATTATCATCTGTGAAGAGCAAAAAAATGCAGGTAAAAGACTGAGATGAAATCAGAGATAGCTTAATCCATCAGCCCTGTGTTTTTTGGCTGTCTGGAGTCTCAGGTGAGAAAGCAAAACCAGTGAGACTAAAAATGGGGTTCTCAATTTCAGAAGCTTGAGGAAATAGGGGTTTTTCTTCAGCATCTGAGTCGGTGCACTGCAGATTTTGGAGAGACTGCTCATAATCTGGAAATTCAGACGCTTAGTTGCTTTAAGGCAGTATCAATGAAATGTGAACTAGATAGGGAATTATTAAGGCATTACCAAGATAATTAGGTATTATTAATTCCTAGGTATTATTACCAAGATAAAACAGCAAACTAAATCCTCCCATAAAATAACAAGGAAAGAGTCCCTTCTAGGCAAAGTATAATGTCATTGTGTTACATTAGCATTTTGTAAAAAGGATGCTTACACGGCTGTTATGTTTGTAGGTGGAGAGACTGAATATATCAAAAACAATTGTTTCTATTTTCCTTTTCAAGCCCTGCAATGGAAGTAATGCACGTGAAAGGTCAGCGGAGCCCCTAAGACAACCCGATGAAGGAAAGGCTTGTCCTGCCTCCACTGAAACAGAACTTTGCAGTCTGAACAAAAACTGTTACCACTATGATTACAATGTGACAGGTATTAGCATTCTGACAATCTAATAAACAGGCTGTACAAATATAAGAGCTCTACCTATTTTCACAATTTAGTTCTACATACAGCTAAAAATTAATGTATGGGTCAAGTTTGACCAATTAGCACCTGGCCTTAAACCAGGGCTAATGGTCCTTTAAGTTCTGATCCAACAGAAGTACACTAGAGGAATCCCTTTCACTCAGTCTTGCTAAAGTTGCTCTCAGCAGGTAGTAAAGAAGAGCTGGGTTGGCTATGCTGCTTCCCCTGGGCCTTCCAGAAGCCCCTACTCCTCCCTGCAACTAACTATAACCCGTCTGCCACCATATCCAAGGGGTTTCTCTTGTTAGTGAGGCCCTCTCCTTTTGTAAGGAAACTGTGTTAGTAATGAAGGGAGTTTGTGTGTAAGAAGAAATAAAATACCTATGGGAGGCATCCATTGTATTCAAAGTATAGGTCTTTCTGCTTTCCTGTATTATCTAATGTGGTCTGTACAGTCTGTAGTGAAAATAGAGTGAAACTGGTGATGATTCAGAGAAAATGCTCTTGAGAAACTATAATTTGAGAATCATATGACTTCTATAGCCCTAGAAAATCTATTTCTCTGGCCATTGTGTGTGTGTGTGTGTGTGTGACTTGCCCAAAAAAACATCCAGATAAACACAATATTTGACTTTTCAGAAATACATCAAGTCACTGGGTATCTAACTATGGTTATTTCCAATATGTCTCGTTAATGGGTTCCATGAGCTTTTGAATGTGTAAAAATTTATTCCAAGAGTTATTTTTAGGCCATTTGGATTAAATGTATTATTCAAGTAATCAAAGCTTCATCAGAAATCAGTTTCGTTGGGATCCTATCCTGATGGTCTCCTTTATTTCCAGACTGGAGTACGTGTCAGCTCAGCGAGAAGGCAGTCTGTGGTAATGGCATCAAAACAAGAATGCTAGATTGTGTTCGCAGTGATGGCAAATCAGTTGACCTGAAGTATTGTGAAGTGGTGAGTGGGGGGCTCTTTTCCTTTTGTGAGTAAACTCTTCTTAAGAGCTTTAATTCATGCTGAGCTAGCTGACCTGCGCTGCATGTAACCCATCGCCAACAGATGTTTCTCAACATTATTCATGGACTGTTAAGTACCCCTTGAAATGAGGCTGGTTCATCTCCTGTGATTTCTTCATAAAATTTCCTCTGGTAGCTTATGTGTGCACCCACAAAGGGGTTCTGATTATTATATCCTGAAGGAAATGATTTGGGAACAATAAGCAATCATGGTGAATAAAGGTAATAGATCTTAATCAGAATGAAAATCATTCCAATTTGATGTGATTTCTGTGTAGTACCTTGGACAGCTGCCGATATCAATCATTTATTCAGTGTGTTGCTAAACGTGTGTCATGTGCCATTCTGCAGCCAGGCTGAGTGCTAGCTTCTTGTACCCAGCTGTGTAAGATGAGAAACATCCAAGCTATGTGAAAAATGTACTGCATTAACAAGGAAATGGAACTTCTTACATAAGCATGTTCAGTGGGAGTAATATTCAGCAGATGGATACCTTAATTTTATGTAACTGTTTCATGAGTCTGTTTTTAAATGACTGCTCAAGGCAGATAATACTATTGCTTTGGTCATTTCATGGGTCTGTTAAAGGAGACTGTATCTATTAATGATTGAAGCTGTTCAGATCATACCATGCAGGACTATGGAAAAGCATACACCAAGGTTTGCATTACAGAGAAATCTCCCTAGTTGTTCCAATGGAAAGTGGCTGAGATTGCCTCAGCCCCCTAACAGAACAGACATTAAATCATCTGGAAAGCAGGAGACTAGAATCACATGCACAGAGACCATGTGCCCTCCACAACAGCTCAATTTTATCAGCATCCCTTCCCCATCTCCAATGAACTTCCCATGCTGGCAGCTGCTTCTCGGGACTCCTCTTTAAGGAAGGGAAGGTTGCCAGTGGTGGAGGGAGCTATGAAAAGGGAATACATACTGGGCAGTGTTATATTTGAGAGAAATTCTGCCAGGCTGGTACTATTTGTGACCCTCCCGATCTGCCCACTCCTCTCCGATCTCACTCAATGCCCATGTGGAACCCTGAACCCACAGATTCTGAGCAAAGGATACTGCAGTGGAGGCCACTAACATGTCCTCTCTTCTGAGCACACAGGTTTTCCTCTGCTCATGGATCTTGGGAGTATGATCAGGCCTATTAATATGACCATTTACATTCTAAAGTCTCAGGGCAAAAAATCAGCCCTTGGATGCCTGCCAGCAAACTCCACTGAAGTTAATGGGAGCTGTCTTGTGCATTAGAAGACAGAATTTGGTGCTCAAGCTATTTTTAGGAGATTACCGTATTGATTATCATATAATGAGACATTGTATAAGTTATGGTCTGTCCACGTGAACATGTCAACAGAATGAATGCCTTTCATGAAACAATAAGTGACAATGGATTTCTTTCTCCGTAAAGCTGTAGTAGTTCATTCCATATATATTAATAACGTGTTATGTATCTACAAACTGTGAATTTGGGCAGTATACAGGGCAAATTATTGTTACTTTGTAAATAGAGATCTCATTGAGCAGCTTTTCCCTAATTAAGGGGTGGGTATTTGGCTGGTTAGACAGTGAGGACAATGGAGGCAGCGGAACAACCATTTCAAAAACTTCTGGCCTTGAGTGGCTAGCCAACCAGAAGTCCTGGCAGCCACACCACCATTTACCAGCGACTGCAGAAATACAGTCCTACTTTGAGGGGACAACATACAATGATCCACTAGACTTTTAATTCAAGACCACAGAGAGTATTCACATAGTCTGCATATACAAAGCCCTGATCCACTAACAGTCTTACCATTCAAGCCCTTCTATTTGTTACGTTTTATGGAGGTAAGAAGTGGCACAGCAAGGTCAGCGACTAATCCAATAACTGTAGCGTAAGACCTGTTTACCTAATTAACAAGAAAGCCAAGCTGTTGGAATCTTAAAAGACCTTTCATTCTAGGGGAGTGAAAGTGAACTCTGTGAACTTCCATGTCACCAGAAGAAGTGGGATTTAAGAAATGACAAACTTTTCTATCTACTATGCACTTTTTGCTAATCTGATTAAAAGTATTCTCTTTATATTTTTATAATATGTACTATATGCATTATAATAAACCCTTTTTAATCTCATTCCCTTTAAGTATGTGTGGTGTGGTGGTGCATAACAAAGAGACAGACGCCTGTGTCTAAATAATATTACAGACTCATTAGTTATATAAAACTCATTCTACGTTTATTTACAGATACATCAAAATTGGTAACTGTCATTGTTCTCTGCATCTACCTTAAGTAAAAACAGAGAACAGAATAGCCATTCCTAATCTGAATTCTTAATAAGTAGAGATATCATCAGCCAAAATGTTATGGCTACATATAATTCCATTATCCAAGAGAACAATAAAACCTTATCTTACACTCTGCATAGCTATCATCATTATATCCAGATGCAAGCTTATGCCCAGTAAAATTCTAAAATTCCATCCCGATGCTATACCTGTAGTTACTGTCCTAATGCGGTCTATATGATTTGACATTAGTTTCAGTCAATCAGCTAAAGAAGTTATCCAATCATCCTGATTACTGCCAGGATAAATCAATTTCCAGAGCTTTTTTCCAAGTCGTATATTTCTGTGTAAACTCTCAGGGAACATTAGTAATGGATCACTTGGTTGCTGCCTGTTGTAAAATTAGCACATCATGGAACTCTTCCTGCCATTACCTTGGGCTCTTTAAAATTCAAATCTCCTAATTCAGGATGCCACCCACACCTCACCCTCTGCAAATACCTGTGAGTTTATTGTTACTCATTTATAAATCAGAAGTATCTGGAGACAAGTATTTTGTCTGTATCGGACAGCAAGCTTCACTACTTTATTATTATTACACACTCTGTTGGTCAGTCTTGCATAATAAATCTCCAGCTGAGGGTAGACAAAGATCTCTTGTTGAGTAACAAATATACTTGCAGACATACAAGTGTGTGTCTATGGACACAAATTAACACAATTTGCAGAGGACCCTTGTATGGCAGTTTGCTGCCCTCTGCCAGGTACAGCCAAGAATACAGAATGCTTAACTTTTACATGTTCAGTACAATTTCAGTATTTGAAAATCACTAATCAGAAACCACCTGTTATCCAACACAAGGCCGTGTCCATTGGGATTTCCAGATGAGGGAAGTATGTATATTTTTCCAAATGCTTAGCCAGCCATAGTTTCCAGGGCCCAGGAAGCTCAGAGGGATACCAAAGAAAAGGGAGAGGAACAATGGATAAATAGGAGAGAGTTGGAGTCCTGATTACAGTGATCTATTTGGCTTCCCCAGAGCTGGCTCTGCAGCATTTCAGCACACCAGGCTTAGGGAAGACAGCCAGTACTCTGTAGTTTGGGCTGTGACTCTCTTCTCTTCACCCTTTGCTTCCCTCTGGGACTTCTCTTTCTCCAGCTGCTGAAATCCTGCTGAGCAGGCCAGCCTCAGGGAAGCCAGCCAGTTCTCTGTAATTGCATGGAATCGGCTCAGCGGGCTTTGAAGTCTGTGCTCAGAAGAGCTGACCCTGAGAGCAGACTTCAAAGCCTATTGGCTGGTTTCCTGATTATCCAACCCTTGATTATCAGAAGGGTTTCAGGTGTCCCCTGAGAGCTTCAGATAATCAAGGTTACACTGAACAAAGAAAAACCAGGAATTCATTGGTTGATCCATAAAACAGAACAGAGGTCTCCTACCTCATTTGTCTCAGTAAATGACATTGCAAATGTAAGTCTAATGCTGCCAGTATATCAAGGTCAGAAAGCTACCTTATGTGCAGTATATTTATAGAGTGCTCCTTAATGGGCCCAAGTGCTGGTCTGTGCTAGGTTTGAGTGGGAAAGAGTGTTTTTATTTCCATTTAAAATGTAATTACTGGTTTTATGTTCTTATCCTTTGCAGTCATTTTTCTAATGTGTTTCAAGTTGTCTAGGTATCTTAGAAAGAGATTCTGTATGTTTTTTAATTATATAGCTTCAGATGGATAGATCCCTATCTGCAGCCTTCTGGTCACCACGGCCCAGATCCTCAAAGGTATTTAGGCTCTTAACTTCCATTGATTTAAATGAAAGTTAGGCTCCTAAATATCTTTGTGGATCTGGACCTGAAAGCCATAGATAAAATTAAGTCCACTGTATAGTGCCAATAAAGGAAAGAACTTGTCACAACTGGAAGCTGCAGACATGTTTGATATTCATATGATTTCCGATCAGATTCCACATCTGCTCCCTGTGCTGGACCTGTCCCTTTCACTAATGTTGGAGCTTTGGAGGATGTGTACTATCCCCTACATTCTGTCTGTCTGTTTGTCTAGTAGCTCCATAATACTGCTTCCTTATTCTTTTAAGTTTGGCAAATCTATAAATTAAAATTACAGAGCTGTATTCCTCCATCTTTGGCTCTGATTCAGTAAATCATCCCTGGTTTTGAAGTGTGTTTAAGCACATGCTTAAATCCCCCTGGAGAAAATGGGATTTAAGCATTTGCTTAGGAGTTAAGCACAAGCTTAAGTGCTCTTCTGAATTGGGGCGCTAGGGAGGCCAATATATCCTAGATTTTTCTTTCTCTTTAATAATTATTAAATATTTAATTAAATGTGATTGGCTCAAATTCACCCTGTTCTCAGTAGTATAGGCTAGACTAGTGGGACAGACCACACACATGCTGACAGTTGTGTCTCCTCTTTTAGCTTGGCTTGGAGAAGACGTGGCAGATGAATACCTCCTGTGTGGTGGAATGTCCTGTGAACTGTCAGCTTTCTGACTGGTCTCCATGGTCTGAGTGTTCTCAAACATGTGGCCTTACAGGTTAGTCACTGTTCTTGGAATATCTTTATGGATGAACATTTTTTCTAAATCCGACACAACTAATAGTCTGCCAGGAATTTGAAGAGTAGTTGATTAGAGAGAGAATGATAGCGGGCCTAAATCTGGCTTACCTTTCTCAAGCAAATAGTATGTTTCATTGAGGCTATACGTGATTAAAGTTAAAAGGATTTGGCCCGCACTGAAAAAAATTTCTGACTCAGTAAATAGATATGAGATATGACAAATGATGCATGACTTTGCCAGAGGAGATTGACCATACTGGGCATATTAGACATAGATATCCCAGCAATGGGAGATTTAGCTTTACAACTCTCATTAATATTATTGAGATGATAAAAGCTAAATCATAACACATGGCTCTTGAACGTTCATCACACACTGCCTCTTTTTTATACCCAGAAAATAGGAGCTTTTGCTTTCAAATGGCTAATACTTTAATTTTATTTTTATATAGCATATAAACACGTAATGAAACAAATCACATGTAGATACATGCACAAGATGGAAATAACAAAATACAATGTCCATTATTTGTAAAACCTGGAAAACCAAACAAAAACCAAACAAACCTGAACCCAAAGAGGTCATGCAGGGCATCAGTTATTAAAGTGACTAAATAGATAAATAAGTGAGAACATAACCTATGAGTATTGGGGACTAATATATACTAAACTGCAAAAGTATGCAATAGTGAGACCAGACATCCTCATATTTTTTCCATAGTTTCTATTAAACAGAGTCATTTTTTTCCATTAATAGAGTAGTAGAGAGCTCACTAAGCCAATCTGTATGTGTGAAGGAGGAATTGCAGGTTTACATTTTCTCAAATTCTCTCTTTTGGCCTCTAAAATAGTTACGGCATCCATTTCTTAATGTTAACTGGTAATGTCAACTTCTCCAGCACCCTTAAAATATATAAGCTTGTAGAAAGAAAGATAGCAACACTTAAAAGTTTTTGAGAGAGCACTGACTGTGGCATTCCAGAACACGTTCATTTTTGACAGATATGTGAAAGCTCCAGGAGACATACCCATGCTAGCTCTGATCAAGCTAATGCACTAAAAATAGAGTGTAGTCATGGCAACGTGAGTGGCAAGAGGGCCTAGCCACCCTGAGTGCATACCTGTCAGACCGTTGGCACATATTCAGGGCAGCTAGCTGGGAATGTAAAAATACACATTGTGTGTATATGTAGGTAGATACCTGTACCCCCAAAATATATTAAAAATAGCATTATTATTTAAAAATTCCTCTTGAAGTTTCATTGCTTTTTATGGATCTTGAAGTTCCTAAATATATCTATTTGATGTTGCTAACAGACAGTAAATTGATTTGGAGAGGGGAGAAAAAACTCATTCTGTATTAAAATAACATCAATTTTAGGTAGGTTTCCATATAGTAACAAAGTCTGGAATGTAGTAGGCTGATTAGCTCTTCTTCCATCTGCACTAACATAGGCCGGCATGCTTTTGGAATGGTTTTGCACATAGCGATTTCATCCTGTGCTAGGTTTTCAGCTCATTACCCCGAGGTCAGAGTTCACTTTATTTTCTCTGTGGTGCTCCAACTGCAAGAGCTATGGATGCAAAACTAGGAGGATCCACTTGACAAGCCTTTTTCTACCTACTTACAGTGAACACAGGAGTAGAAAGGCCAAAAGGGGGCTCCCTTTCTGCAAACATTGTTGAGTTTTTGAGATAAAGTTTTGTCCTGAAGTGGGACAAAATATCAAAACTCCAAACATTTTCACAGAAAGGAATTTAAAAGAAAAGTTACATTTTGGAAGAGCTGAAGTGCAATTTATCAACTTCCCAGCTGTGTTCAGGGAACACACTTGTCAATTTCACTAAAGCTGACGAGAGGATTGCAGCCCAGCTACCAGAGAGGCAGAGTCCAGGTACTCCACCTCACACCAACTCCCACCCTGCCCCCTTCAGCCAGGTCCAGGAGCTAGAGATACGCTGCCCATTCCCAGGAACTAGGGAGAGACGGGGAGGCAGAGCACCCTGATGCTGTGTCTCAATATCCCCTAGGGCTAGGGGGAAAGCAGTGTTTGACAAAAGTTTCATCTAGGGTTGTCGATTAATCGCAATTAACTCATGTGATTAGCTCAAAAATTAATTGTGATTAAAAAAAATTAATCACGATCAATCACAGTTTTAATTGCACTGTTAAATAATAGAATGTCAGTGGAAATGTATTACATATTTTTGGATGTTTTTCTACATTTTCAAATATATTAATTTCAGTGACAGCACAGAATACTAAGTGTACTGTGCTCACTTTATATTATTATTTTTATTATAAATATTTGCACTATAAAAATGATAAAAGAAATAGTATTTTTCAGTTCACCTCACACAAGTACTGTAATGCAATCTTGTTATCGTGAAAGTGCAACTTACAAATATAAAGCGTTTTTTTGGTTACATAACTGCACTCAAAAACAAAACAAAGTAAAACTTTAGAGCCTACAAGTGCACTCAGTCCACTCCTACTTCTTGTTCAGACAATTGGTAATACAAACAAGTTTGTTTACAATTACGGGAGATAATGCTGCCCGCTTCTTATTTAAAAGTGAGAACATCGCAGTTTTGTAACCAGCATTGCAAGGTATTTACATTCCAGTTATGCTAAACATTCATATGCCTCTTCATGCCTCAGCCACCATTCCAGAGAACATGCTTCCATGCTGATGATGCACATTAAAAAACTAATGTGTTGGTTAAATTTGTGATTCAATTCCCTTGGGAGAATTGTATATCTTCTGTTCTGTTTTACCCGCATTCTGCCATATATTTCATGTTATAGCCATCTTGGATGATGACCCAGAACATGTTGTTCATTTAAAGAACACTTTCACTGCAGATTTGACAAAACAAAAGAAGGTACCAATGTGAGATTTCTAAAGATAGCTACAGCACTCGACCCAAGGTTTAAGAATCTGGAGTGCCTTCCAAAATCTGAGCGGGGCGAGGTGTGGAGTATGTTTTCAGAAGTCTTAAAAGAGCACACTCCAATTCAGAAACTACAGAACCCGAACCACCAAAAAAAGAAAAACAACCTTCTGTTGGTGGCATCTGACTCATGATGATGAAAATGAACATGTGTCAGTCTGCTCAGCTTTGGATCGTTATCGAGCAGAAACCATCATCAGCATGGACACATGTCCTCTGGAATGGTGGTTGAAGCATGAAGGGATATATGAATCTTTAGTGCATCTTGCAATGCCAGCTATAACAGTGCCATGAAAATGCCTGTTCTCACTTTCAGGTGACATTGTGAATGAGAAGTGGGCAGATTTATCTCCTGCAAATGTTTAAGCAATTGGCTGAACAAAAAGTAAGACTGAGTGGACTCGTAGGCTCTAAAGTTTTACATTATTTTAGAATGCATTTTTTTTTACATAATTCTACACTTGTAAGTTCAACTTTCACGATAAAGACATTGCACTACAGTACTTGTATTAGGTGAATTGAATAATACAATTTATTTTGTTTTTTAGAATGCAAATATTAGTAATCAAAAATAAATATAAAACGATCACTGTACACTTTGTATTCTGTGTTGTAATTGAAATCAATATATTTGAAAATGTAGAAAACATCCAAAAATATTTAAATAAATGGTATTTTCTTATTGTTTAACAGTGCAATTAATCGCACGAATAATTGTGATTAATTGCGATTAATTTTTTTAATCGCTTGACAGCCCTAGTTTCATTTAATTTGTACTAGATTTGACTAAGCATTTAATTCTGATGAATTGGCATTTTCTGAAGAAACTTAGTTATGCAGCTCTGTTCCCACTTTGTGGCCTGGGTGGGGAGGTTTGCTACAGTTCATAGCATAGTCCAGTTACTCTCGGAGCAGGATTTGTCTCTCAATAGTTAAGGGTACTTAATTCCAAATTCATAGTAACAAATGTAATTAAAAATAGACAGATAGGTGAATGGGGGTAGCCCATTTAATCCTTTGAGGTTATGAACGTAGGTCAGTGTAATGCATTGCAGCACATTACAAATCTGAATATATTGGGTACTTAATTTTTAATGTACCCTTTTTGCTTGGTGGTTGTTTACTTGTTTTTACAATCCGACGCATTTTGGCTCAGTGCATGTATTTATTCACATTGAAGTTAAAACCCCACAAAAATGTGGGTTTAATGGAACTCTTTGGAAATCCCTATCTATAGAGGGGCTACTATCCACTGCAATATTGCACATAAAAAAGTTCTTGTGGCTTCACTGTATCATCTGTCTCAGAAATAAAATCTAATAGTCTGATATTCACCTAAGGGGAAAGAAACAGAATCACCCAAAAGGATGACTAAATACAAAATCTCTTCTTCATTCCATTATATAACTGCTTGAAATAAAATCTAGTCCTCAAACAGGCCTGAGTAGCATGTCACCCTCAGTTGAACAGAAGATTAATGTCCATTAAACCTATTATATTTTAGTTTTCTTTAGGTCTGGGTGAAATATCCTCTGTCCCTTGAAAATTCTCCATTATAATAAAGCCCAGGGAGACAAAGAAGATAAGTGGCAAGCTCCTTCTGCTTTCTGAATTTAGACAACCAGCATCTTGTGAATCTGATACATTTCTAAATTTAATACAAGGAAAATTTTGGGGATTAGATACCCATATCATTCCCTCCTAGCAGCACAACTTCAGAACAGTGGAGAACCAAAAGTTCATCTCTCAACAGGGATGCCAAGAACAAAATACCAGATCAGGAAAGGGCGCCTGTTTTTTCCCCAGGCATCTCAACTAGAAAAGTATTATTTATTTATATTCTAGTAGCAACTTGATTCTCTAATCAAGGATCTCATTGTGCTAGGCACAGTACACGCAAATAACAAAAAAGAAAGTACATATCTCAGAGAATTTACAATCCACACATCATACAGGTCTGTCATAAATATAAAGGGAAGGGATTAAGAAGCTCTGATACACTACTATAAAATTCTCTTACCTGTAAAGGGTTAAGACTCAGGTAACCTGGCTGGCATCTGACCAATAAGGGGACAAGATACTTTCAAATCTTGGGGGCGGGGAAGGTTTTGTGTGTGGCTCTTTGTCTGAATCAGAGTGATCTTGGGGGACTAAAAGGACCTGCAGAAAATCAGTTTTCTCCAACCCAACCTCCCTGTTCTAAAGTAAGTTAGTCAGCATTGCGAATAGATTTTGTTTGTTTTGCTTGGGGAGCTTTCCCTGTGTTAGAGGGGGGCGTTATTCCTGTTTTTCTGTAACATTAAGGGTTTGTCCAGAGGGGGAATCCCTCTGAGTTTGGAAATTGAGTACCCTGTAAAATAGTTACCATCCTGATTTTACAGAGATGATTTTTACCTTCTTTGTTTTAATAAAATCCTTCTTTTAAGAAGCTGACTTTTTTCTATGGTTCTAAGACCCCGAGGGTGAGTTTTTGGATCACTGTGTAACCAATTGGTTAGGAGATTATTCTCAAGCTTCCCAGGAAAGGGGGTGTATGGGTTTGAGAGGGTATTTTGGGGGGAAAGGGAACTTCAAGTGGTTCCTTTCCCAGGTTCCTGTTTTAAAACACTTGATGGTGGCAGCGAGAGAAGCATTTCTCAGGGTGCAGGGAATTTTGTACCTTGGGGGTTTTAACCTAAACTGGTAGAAATAAGCTTAGGGGGTCTTTTATGTGGATCCTCACGTCTGTACCCTAGAGTTCAGAGTGGGGAGGGAACCCTGACTAGGTCACAGCAGGTCTGCTGTACAGTCCACTGTATTAGGTAAGAATAATGCTAACATAAAGCTTTTCACAGACCGAAACAGAACCATCTTGATGAGTCAATGTATATGACCACCTCAAAGTTGCTTTCTCTCTCTCTTTCTCTCCCTCTATCTCTTTTAAAGGAAAGATGATACGAAGAAGGACAGTAAATCAGCCTTTCCAGGGCGATGGGAGACCTTGTCCATCTCAGATAGAGCAATTCAAACCCTGTCCGGTAAAACCTTGTTATCGGTGGCAGTATGGCCATTGGGCTGAATGCAAAGTTGAGGTAAAAGCTGCATTGGAGATCTGCAATTATTCTGTTCACTGCATCCAGGGATATTTGTGATATGCACACATATAACATACGAAATGTTTTAGCCATTTTATTCAAATCTTTCAATTCAGGAGCATAATAAAGTGGTTACCATTAGACACCATATATGCCAACCGGTACCACAGTTTGCCCTACTTATTCCTATTTTAAGTAGAGAGTAAAGCTCTGGTATCTGAGATATAACTCTGTGGTAATTTAAATGGTTTGACAGCAGGCTATCTGAGAGAGTGCTGTGTTCAGAAAGGGTTTTCACTTATGATACTGCCACAATTTTAGTCAGTATAAATGCTCAAATTTTAGCTCCCTGGTCCCAAAAGGGATGAAACCAGCAGAGCATTGTCTGTGAGGACACTATGGCTCTGGCACTTGCTCCCCTGAGATAGTCTAAATGATCGTTGTCTTCTTGCTGGGATTTGGGGAGGGCACTGATGGGGGTTTTGTGGGTGAGTTTGACATGCCGGGGTACAATCCAGACCAAACGTGGGGGCTTCTGTCACCCCTGCCTTGCAACCTTGGGTGTCTTACAATGTCTTTCTGAAGTAGCTCCCACCTGGGCTGCTCACAAACAGCCTTCCAGCATGCAAGCCATACCCAGAGTGTCTATGTGTAAGTGCAACCTGCCAGCCACACTTGGATTACACTTGGCTTTTAGCAGCCTTGGTTATACTGCAGAATGACCCCAACATGCTCTCAGTCGCGGATTTTCCCTCCGAAATGTCTCTTGTGCTGCCCAGCCCTCTCCTGCACAGTCCAAATATACTAAGTCCATTATTCCTTTATTGGAATAATATACCCTAGTCTGTCATTGCAAATAGAGTTACCCAGACAGTTTAACTTAAACACATTGGATTATATAAAACAATAAAACAAGTTTATTAACTACAAAGAGAGAGATTTTAAGTGAGTACAAGTAATGAGGCATAAAAGTCAGAAATGGCTACAAGAAGAATAAAGATAAAATGCTTTCTAGTGCCCAACTTAACAGCAAAGTTTCTCATCACATGCTTCTAGCAGCATTGCTGATCAAACTCTTCAGGTCAGGATCCCTCCCTCAGAGTCTGACGGCTGTTTCCTTTGTCATCTCAGGTACAGAGAATGAGGTGGGCAGGGGGAGAGAGAGGGGTATCTTGGGGTGTTTGCCCCTTCTTTTTATTGTCCTTTAGTCCCTTTTTGAAAACCATTTCTAGCTGAGAACCAGGAGACAGGCAATCTGCTGGAGGAAGTATGTTCCCTGCTGGGCTTTTTCACCTGTGTGAGCTGTATATTTTTCCCATTCCCCTTTCTGCTTGATGACTCTGTTTACTGCTTAAATGTAAATTAAGACAAGCATACACTCCTTTGTTCAAGACAGGTCTGTTTGACCACTTTAGTGCTATGTGAGTCTGAATATGTATTTTAACATCATACAGGGGAAATTTATAACAATGCATAAAGGTGCTTCACACGTTATGCCATGTTACTGCTCAGCAAGTTATGAGTTTTCAAATGATACCACACAAGGCATACCTTGTACAAAGCGTACTACAGTAGTGTATAGGGTGTGAACACAGGTATATTTTGTCCCAGTGAGATAAGGTATTTTTATCTTATTTTGATTTACTGGCTGGTTAATTTCATTTTGTTGTGTGCAAATAAGTCATTCTGCTGGAGGTTATTCCTTGTAGAGGATGGCTGCTTAATTGTTGTTGTTATTTCAATTGAAATAATTGGGCAAATACTGATTATTATTTTAATGACATCCACTGTGCTTCCATATAGAAGTGACTAGGTGTCTTTCCCAGTCTGAAGCATTGAATGCTACAGGACGTAAATTGGCTTTATTTTTCAAGCCATCAGCATTAAATAAAGTAACAATAATCAGAAAGTAAGATCAGCTTTGACTTAGCCACTGCAGACCTCTTTTTCTCTCCAACATTTGTGCATCCCCTCCCTTTCCAGGATGCTCAGTGTGGAGAGGGGACAAGAGTCAGGAACATTTCGTGTGTAGTCTATGATGGATCCACTGAAGATGTTGGCAAAATAGTAGATGAGGAATTCTGTGGAGAAATTGAGCCTATTATTGATGGCAATAAGAAGATGGTACTTGAGGAAACCTGCACCCTTCCTTGTCCAGGTAACAAACTTGTTCAGATATATGTTGTTGCATTTCAAGATTGGTCAACCTGAGATGGCCTACAGTACAAAGGAAAAAGATGATTAGCCACAGTCTGTGAAGTCTTTGCCACATTCACCTATTGAACTAAAGGAATTACTTTTCATCAGTAGTTTCACAAGGATGACCGTACTTTGTGATACTAATAAAACAGTGACTGCGGAAAGGAATACATGCATTTACAAATGTTTTTAAAATAATATTTGGCATAGACTACCCCAGTAGGCATTTTACTTTTGAACAACTGGCACAAAAATCATAAATGGTACTTTACCACACAAGAAACAAAATATTGATTTGAATATGAGAAGAATCTATTTCATGGTTATTTAAATAACAGACTGTCCAAAAAATAGAGGGTTTGGTGTTTAAATGTTCTTTTTAAGCATGTGAACAGCTTTTTTTATTAAACTGAATCAGGGTCTAATACTTTTGTTTGTTTTTAATGGAATTGAGGAAATATACCAAGGAGGTTTAGTGCTTGTTTAAATAAGGTCACACTGGGGGCCAAGGAATGTTTTGCTGAGAAAATATCATTCTTAGTCCCTCCACTAGCAACAAATGCATGACACTCACATTGACCCAACAGACTGTATCTAAAGACGCTGTTGTGGTTTGTCAGATCTGTGACCCTCATACTAAGAAGGGTTAAGAAGAGACCATAACAGCTGTTAAAGATGAACTGTAAAGGTTTTGCTGAAAATTAAAAACCTGTCTGTAATTTCCAAAAGGGGGGGCGAGTGTAGCTGTTGTTATTAAAGTAATTAGTGCTGTAGTATTGGAAGTATTGATTAGCTCCTTCCGTTCCCAAGAAATTTCTGATATAGATTTCCTGTTTTCTCTGCCAAAACAAATCTCATCACAACTAGCCATTCCATACCAAGATTGTATTTTCATTCCTTCACAACTCCTCCAAACCCATTCCTTTTGGACTGAAATTTAGTGTGTCTTAGCAACAGTCCAAAGGTGTAATTTTCTAGAAATCTGTTAAGCTGTTTGAGTTATAAGAGGTGTGTCTACATTTTGCACCCATCTAAAAGTGCAATTAGCTATTTCATTGACATAGCACTTTTCATCCCAAAGAATCCTGCACCACTTCACAAACTATGAGTTTGAAACCATGAGCAAAAATCCCATTCACTTGAATGAGAGCAAGCAGACAGCCGATATAGAGCAATGGTTCTCAACCAGGGATATGTGTAACCCTGGGGGTATGCAGAGTTCTTTCAGGGGATACGTCAACTCTAGATATTTGCCTCATTTTACAACAGGCTACATAAAAAGCCCTCGCAAAGTCAGTGCAAACTAAAATTTCATACAGACAATGACTTGCTTATACTGGTTTATATACTATAGCTGCAGTTCTCAAAGTGTGGGCGAGTTCATTTTAATGGGCAGGGCCAGCTCTGGCTTTTTTGCCACCCCAGGCAAAAAACAACAACAAACAAACACGTCCAGAGCACAGCCGAAGCAAATTTGCCACCCTAAGGTTGGCCTGAATGCCACCACTTACAATGTGCCGCCCCAAGCATGTGCTTCCTAGGCTGGTGCCTAGAGCCGGCCCTGTTAATGGGGTTGCCAGGACCAGCATTAGACTTGCTGGGGCCCAGGGCAGAAAGCTGGGGCCTGAGTCCTGCTGCATAGGGCTGAAGCCAAAGCCTGAGTTTTTAAGTGAGGTGAAACTTGTAGTACTCAGTGCAAATCAGACTCCTGAAAGGGGCACAGTAGTCTGGAAAGCTTGAGAACCACTGATATAGAGCACTCCACTAGGTAATGTGAAAGGGAGAGATTTTGACCAAGGACATCACTACTCTTACTACAAGTCTCGTTAATGTCAATGAAGAGTAGACACAGCTATGGTTTCCCCAAATGTAATAATATTTTAATTAACAAATTGTGTACTGTCAATACACAGTTCTGCTTTCTAATAGAAAATCAGAGGACTAAAGTGGTATAAGATACCTCATTTTGTAATTGATTGATTTTGTTAGTTAAATTTAAGAAACACAGCTGTTCATTGCTCAGCCTTTACATTTTGCTGTACAATGACCTTTGAGCAACCTCACGTTTAGCCAAGGAGAATAACTACCCTGTGGGGATGTGCTAATGATACTCTAAGTTCTCCAAAAATCACTTCCTGCTCTCCTATTATACATACATCAGTTCTTCAATAATTCATTTCTTTACATGATTTCTTAATGTCAGCAAATAAAATTCCTTCATTAATTAGGCATCCGATCAACATGGTGCTTATTATATTTGTTGTCAGCATAATGTAAGGTAACATGAATTTTTAATGGTCTTTTTGCTGAAATAATTAAAGCTAAAGAGGCTCATTTATGAGTCTTTTTGTGTTTTAATTTTCTAAACATCTTTTACACAGCAATATTAGCAAAACTATCTTTACATCATGCTTCAGACTTCCTTAAAATATTTTGCTAGGCTGCTGTGAAAATTAATTTTTGTTAGTGTGATTTTACTCCCTAGTCTTGAACCATAAGATAATACAGTGTAGATTCCTACCATCATAGACCTTAGAGAAGATATTTTAAATCACCTGTGCCAATCTCATTTCTTACAAGAAATGTTCCCCATTGTAAGAGCTTTTTCCAGTCTACTTCCCTAATACATGTAAGTAATAATGGCCTGTTTACTACAAGTGGAGCAGAATGAGCAAGAATTAACCTTTACTTTCCAACTGGCTATATATACATTGTCTTCTTCTAAGCTTATAGAAGGTGAAGTTGATCGTGAAGATAATGTGGAAAATTAGGTTGGAGCACAGCACACAGTGCCTTTCCACTTGTGAAAGGCCAAACATTGAATGCAGTTTTTGTCAGAGACTGAAAATGAGAACAACTTAGTAATGCTATGGAAGTGCACAGTTGCTTGGAATGATTCGGCATAAATAGGGTTTTGTAACACTTCAATTTCCTTGAAGAATCATTTCTTTTGTACAGAAATTAAAATAAACTGGTGTTCTGTCACCTATATTTTCATAGAACGAAGGTAAGTCTGGGTCTAAAAGGAGAAATGTTCTTTACTAATTAATGAGGCAGAGTTAAAAGATATGATTTGGATCAGAACTTTCTATGACCTTTACAGGTAGTATTCAGAACTCCCCTTGTATCAACTCTTCAGCTTTGTTACATCATTGTTGTTGGACAGGTGATTGTTACTTGAAAGAGTGGTCAGAATGGAGCCTTTGTCAGCTGACCTGTGTTAATGGAGAAGATCTTGGCTTTGGAGGGATACAAGTCCGATCCCGGGCAGTGATCATTCAGGAACTGGAGAACCAACACCTCTGTCCAGAACAGGCTTTGGAAACAAGATCATGTAACGGTGAGTATCAAAACACAGAAAATAGGTGACCACTATTTTAATGCAAGATGTATAAGCCTTTTTCTTGGCCAAATTTTGGTAGTGAGGTTGGAAAATGTTGCAAATATTAATAATTGCATGGACAACTGCTTTGTAATTTTATCGTTATCCAAAAACTTCACAAATCTCTGCCAATCTCTCATTATATTTTAATTTTAGAGTCAATTCTTAAATTTCCTGGTAATTTTTTTTCAAAATATCTTTAATTCTTTTTCCTCAATAATTGACTTTCATTTATAGCAAAACTTATTAACCAGTAGCATTTCTGCCTCAATGTTTAACAGAAGTGACAAAAACAAATGTCACTATATTCTCTCATTCTCTTTGTACTATTTTTTTTTATTAATTATCTGACAATAGCACCAGTAGGTCCCAAGTGTGCTTGGTGCTGTTCCCATTCATAGCAAGAGTCATTCCCTGCCCGGAGAGCTGTCAATCTAAGTAGACAAAACAGGCAAAGGTGAGAGAAAGGAAGTATTACAGATGAGTAATGGAGACACAAAGAGGAATTGAAAGATTAAGTGACATGTCCACGGTCACATAGGAAATCTATGGCAGAGGTGGGGATTCAGCCCAAATCTGCTGAGTAGAGCTGGGCGAATTTTTTTTAACTAAGCTTTCTGACAAAAAAGCGACAGCTTTGGCTCAGACCCCAAATGACAGTCTGGTTCTGCCTGGTCCTGTTAAACCATATGGCCTCATGCACCTACACGACCCCCCTTCACAAGGTTTTGCCTATGATGCCTCCAGGCACGGTTGTGGATGGTCTATGCTCTGAGCCAGAACTTCCTGTACAAACAAGTCACACTTCCTCAGAGTGTCCTGATGTCACTCACCTGGTGGGAAACCAAGGACAATGTCTACGTAGGGTTGCCTTTATTCCTGCATTGCCCACAAAGACACGCATTATGGATGCCTCCCTAATAGGATGGAGAGCACATGTGGACAACCATATCGCTCTGGGGTTCTAGACTCCACAAGAGTCTACACTACATATCAGTCTTCTTGAAGTTTGGGCAGTGCACAAAGCATGCAAGATATTGCTGTCCTTCATCCAGTCCATGCACTTCTAGATCAGGTTGGACAATGTGACTAGACAAGACAGTGGCCCTAAGTAATCATGACACAGTCATACGTTTGTAGTCCATTTCTGCTTTGCACTCATGTAACTCCCATGAGCATTAATAAAAATTATCCAAGAATAGAACTAATACAGTTTTATAGTGCTAGATACTTCTTCTTCTGTAGATATAATTATTGCAATAGAGATAGCTATTCAATATGAAAACAGAGAAAGGAGAACAGTTACAATAGTTTCAGAAGCATATTTGGTGTATTATTTTATTTGAACTGTCTCCAAAACTGCATAAAAATAAGATTTGCATATAACAAAACAGTGGGGTTTTTTGCCCCTGGATTGTAGTTTTATTTACATGTCTGATCTGCTGGTAGACATGTCTGTCAACACTAAGTAACCTTGCATTTTCCCGAGGCTTTGTATAGTATTTCTGTTAGTGTCAATGCTTTACATTCAGATGGTCAGTGTCACGGATACAAGTGGATGGCTAGCCCATGGAAGGGATCTTCTCGGACAGTATGGTGCCAAAGATCAGATGGTTTAAATGTTACAGGTAACTATTATTTTTATTTTTCTTACATAGAACTCAATCAGGCCATGAAAGAATAAAAAAGGAGTGGAGACATTGCTGCTTTTGTAAAAGGATTTGCAAATAATTATCAGATATTATATTTTCCAATAACAATAAAGGGTAACTAAAAATTCAGTATTATTACTATTTTATTATCTTTATTTGGCATAGTTTTATTTCAAATCATCATCATTATTTCATGGCTGGAAGTACCTGAAGGACCTTTTTCCAAAACTCAACTGATAACACTATGCAAAACCTACTGCTAGAGGGTAACTATAAAAAATGCCTTCCTCACTGCAGCCTGAATATTTTACATTCTATTTGTCTAAAATCTTTTTTTCACCAGCTTTAGGATTTCAAATCTCAATGGTTTCCCTATTACACAAAGATCTTCTTATACAAATATGTATAGCATGTATGCATGCAATATATATGTGTGTGTTTAATATATATACATATGCATGCACGCACAGAGGGAGAAAGACAGCTTCATGGTCTATAAAATGTTAAAATAATAAGACATAAGGCCCGTGAGTTAAATTCATGAGTTTAATTCATTCTTTTGCACCGAGGTGCTAAAGTAGTATGAGAAACATTACTGTGTGTATTTTGCTGTTTGTGGTGTAATAGCCAGGTACAAAAGGGTAAATTAAGGAACGTTCTGAGGTCTCTGACTTGAAGAAAAATGTAGTCTGGTTTCTTTATGTGGGTACATCAGACTCAGAGCTTTACTTAGTCTTAATTTTTTTAACTATTTATATAATTTCATAAGTGCATGATCAGTGTCAATCAACTGAACGCATACAAATGGAACTTCAATCCATGGATTATTGACATGACAGATCTGAATGACTCTGAAGTAACTGTTACTGTCTGTCATGCCATTGGAATTCTAATCCGTGTATTGTCACCACAAGATGCTTAATAATCCTTTGGAGCCATCAAGTCTCTTGTGTAAGTGTTAATTGGCATTTGTAAAAATGTTAAAATGTATCCTCTTCACACTGGGTATTGCAGGCCCAGTCTGTATGCATGTTACAAATCCATACAAAATTGTGTTAGCAGCTACTAGGCTCCTGCAATTTTTAATCTCAGTAATTTGGTCATGTTCATTTTTCCTTAATTTATGCCATGCACTAGTATCCTTGGATACTTATAAAGTGCTTTGTAAAATTGAATCCATTTGGGAGCTGTAAGGTTGTAAACGAAGTCTTGCCGGGGGCGGGGGGGGGAATGGGGGGGTACAACTTATTCTTTCGATTTGGTTTATTCTGGTGCTAATGATGATGATCTGCCTGGTTTCCTGCCAGCTGACCTGCTTAGCACCCAGGCTTGTGGGTCAACAACTGTGGGTAGTCTGTATGCTGGCCTGCCTTGGAGTCAGGAGCCCCAGAGCTTCCAGGGTTCATGGCTCCAGGACGGATTGTTCTGAGGTCAGGGCTGTGTTCCCTTTCACAGAAATTTTCTAAATGTTTTGGGTTTTATCATAGAAATGTAGGGCTGGAAGGGACCTTGAGAGGTCATCTAGGTCATCCCCCTGCGTTGGTCTAACCATCCTTGACAGCTGTTCGTCTAACCTGTTCTTAAGAACCTCCATTGCCAGGGATTCCATAACCTCTCTTACTAACCTAGTCCTGTACTTAATGATCCTTATAGTTCGAAAGCTTTGTTCCAAATTTGGAAATATAGAAGTCCTCCAAAACTGGGTCACTTTTCTCCACCCAGCTCTAAATAAAATATGATGTGGGCTTCTGGCCCTGATGGAGCAAAGCACTTGTCTGGTTGACCAATGGGACTTCAGGACATGGCTTAAGTATTTTCCTCAGAGGGCCTCTTATGCATTGAACACAGAAGACTAAGGATCAGATAGGGAACTTTTAGGCCCACCAAATATATGTTCAAAGTGTTGGGTATGCTTTACAGTACCATCCATAGATCTCATTAAGACAGGGGTGGCCAGCCTGTGGCTCCGGAGCCACATGCGGCTCTTCAGAAGTTTATATATGGCTCCTTGTATAGGCACCGACTGCGGGGCTGGAGCTACAGGCACCAACTTTCCAATGGGCCAGGGGGTGCTCACTGCTCAACCCCTGGCTCTGCCACGGGCCCTGCCCCCACTCCACCTCTTCCAGCGCCCTCCCCTGAGCCGGCTGTGCCCTCGCTCCTTCCCCTCCCCCTCCCTGAGCCTCCTGTATGCCACGAAACAGCTGATCAGGAGGTGCGGGAGGAAGGGGGAGGCGCTGATCGGCGGGGCTGCCTGTGGGCAGGAGGCCCTAGGAATGGGGGGCAGGGGGCGGGAGCTGATGGGCTGCTGACATATTACTGTGGTTCTTTGGCAATGTACATTGGTAAATTCTGGCTCCTTCTCAGGCCCAGGTTGGCCACCCCTGCATTAAGAGATGAAATCTGCCCTCAGATACAGCCATTGTCCCCGGCCTTGATTTCAGTAGGATTGCGTATGTTCTTGTAAGGACAGGATGTGGCTCGGCGTCAACCTGTTGCTGAGAGTACTGTGTTTCTTTGCAGCTGCCGTATTGCTTGGTTGGATGTGAAATAGTTTATTTTTATTCATATATATTCAAATGTTGCGTGGTAAATTCTATTTCCATTTGTATTTATTTACTCAGATTTTATTTAGTCTGTCACAATAATAGTTCTGAATAGTTGTTTGTTTGTTTTTTGTTCATTTAGGATGGTGTTTTCACAGATTCATTAACTCAAATTGAAATGGGTGATGAGGCAGCTCTTTTCTTCTGCAGCTGTCAGGATGACTGATACTTTGTTACATGGATGCTTGTAGGCATGTGCCTGGTACACACACCAGAGTGTAAAATTTTATTCCCTGTGGGTGGGCAACATTTCTTATGGCAGGGTTTCCTTTCTTCATCATCAGCCCTCCTGTTAACACCTGGCTTTATATAACTGCATCTAACTGCATCTTCTGTGGGAGTGACCAGAGTCACTTATCAGGATTTCATCACCATTTCACACCAATATAAGGGTGTAATTACTTTGGGAGATTTGGGACATAGTGCAGGCAGGTTGCAATGGGTGGCCTCTAAATGTAAAAATTTTAAACTGCGTGATACACCGCCCTCTTTTCCAGGACAGAAGGAAGCTGTCTAATAGCCATTTATTCTGAATAAAGTCAAAGGGTTGTGGCTGAAATGGTCCTGAAAGCCTGATCGTGTGTATTGGTCCATAACAATAACTCTGCACCATACGTAAGCCTGTAGCAATAAGAGTGACGATTTCCATTAAGATCAAAGGATTGGAAAAACTGAGCTCTTGGTGTCAAAGGGCTCAATATTTATGTTGCTCTCGGTCCTTACTCCTTTAGGATATTTTCCCCCTCAGGAAACCTGTCCCGTGACAGCTGCTTTATAACGGGCAAGTGAGCACCAAATACATAGTGACCCCATCTTCCTCCCCCCCCCTCCCCGCACTGTGTTTAGAAATTAGAGAGAGAGTGGTGGAAACCAAATAGCTAATGACAAATTGGGAGATCAGTTTGACCTTTTAGATAAATTAATGGAGAAAGACAAAATATGCAGAGGGAAAAAAAAAAGCTTTAATGTTTTCCCCATATAAAGCACCCTGTACAAAAATTGCATAATATTTCTCATGGCTGTCATGTAAGTACTAGTTAGAGCCATGAATACAAGAACATGATTACCCCCTGAACAACAAAATGTCCCCCCTAAACACACACAGAATCATTGACTGTGGCTAGAGCAATCCATAAAAGATGCATAAAAGTATTTGTCATGTCAAGTACCTTCTTATAAAGTGCAGATCAATACAAATAAATCTTATATATCAATAAAAATAAATCTGCCTACAAGAATTCATGCAGGACTAAGAAAGCCATCCTCCTGCTTTGATACAGTAGTATCATCCTAAAAATTCATACAAGCAAGAAAGTTCCTTGTGATTTTTTTTTAAAAAGGTAACTTGTGACATGCTGTATCAAGTACTACTTCGTGGCTGAAGTCAGTAATTTCATTGGGGGTGAGGTGCTATTTTGTCAAAATCTGATTTTGTGTCCTACAGGGGGCTGTTTAGTGATGCGCCAACCAGATGCTGACAGGTCATGTAACCCACCGTGCAGTCAATCCCATTCTTACTGTAGCGAGGTACGTGTCACTGCATTGGAACAACGTTGTTTCAGTACTCTTACTACACACTACAACACAAAAATAGTGAAGGCTAAAAGCCTTTATATATGAAAAACAGTACATAGCTCCTCATTAGTTTTCAAAATATTTCGCACAATAGAATCACGATTACTGAAGCATTTTCAGAGCTCTCACTAGTGTTTAATTTTGGAATCAACCTCACAACATTAACCCTTCCCATTAAATATGTAAACGTCACTGCTTTGATTCAATAGGAGATGCCACACAAATACATCCAGAGGTGCCGTCCAGGCTAGTGCTCATCAAAACAATCTTCTCTTCCAGTCATCTATGTTGTCATGATTTATAGCACTCGGAGAACTTGTGTGTTTCTGCTACACAGTGTAAAACACTTGTTCCCTACAGACTAGAACATGTGGTTGTGAAGAAGGGTACACTGAAGTAATGTCCTCTGATGGCACACTCGTGGAGTGCACACTCATCCCTGTGGTAGTGATGCCCACTATGGAGGACAAAAAAGGAGATGTGAAAACCAGTCGAGCTGTGAACCCCACCCAGCCATCCAGTAACCAGACAGGACGAGGAAGGACCTGGTTTCTGCAGCCTTTCGGGCCAGGTGAAGTCATTACATGAGCAGTTGATGCTAAGTACTGCCACTGGGTTTGGCATTTAAGCTGCTCTGATGCCAAAAGTCATTAAATGTTTATTTAAGAAGGCAGTCATCTGCAAGGACTGAACAAAAAGGAAGAGACACGTGTAACCCCACCCTTCGCTGCTGCTGCATCAGTATAATTAATTAAACCGTATATTACAGAAGGGATAGAATTTTCTTCCCTGATACATCTTGTTTGACATTTTCCAGTGAGAAGAACTGGAAATACCATAGAGGGAAAATACTGGGAAATAATCACAGTTCGCAGCACTTACTGGATATCAGATTAGGCAATCGGGGTCAAGAATATGACTGTCAGGAGGTCGGAACACTCTCTAAAGACTGCAAGGACCTGCATGCCTTTTTTCCCCACTGATACCACTGGTGTGGTTGTGGTTTGTAGAAGATGTAAATGTTTTAGCAGGTCAGGTTTTCATCTGAAAGTTTTATTAAACTTATAATGTTCTCAAACATCTCAGCGAGAAGTATCTGCATCACCACTTAAATGCTACAGTGATGAGAACTATAGAAACATGTTGGATGAACAGATTGTCTCGATCTGATGCAACTACGTTTCTAGCCTGATCTTATTAGAGCTACACAATAGCTGTTGTTTGTATTGTGGTAGTACCAAGTAGCCCCAGTCATGGACCAGGACCCCATTATGTTAGGCACTGTAAAAACAGAACAAAAATATATTCCCTGCCCCAAAGTGTCAGTACTTTTAAGTACTGATCCACCATGAAAATAACTTTAATCAAAACATCATGCTTCCCTAAACAAGTGCCTCATATTTCTTATATGCTACCTCATTTCCTGTAATTCTAAAGTAAGTTTGGTGAAATTCTTTGATGTGGCTAACCATTCCAACTGACCTGACCTAAAATCTCAACTAATAGCTATTATTACCCCAAAGTGAGAGAAAATTCCATTCAAATAAACATCTAGAAACGTGGATGTTCATCCCTAGTTCAACTGTATCTGTTTGGTCCAAGATTTGAATTGGAAGTCTTGTAAGATCAGGATCTTACAAAATTTCCAGTACTTCCTGATTTCAGCTAAAACGAAATACCAGTTACCACAAGTGAAACATGAATAGCACAGAACCAGTCTCTGTTGCTTCAGTAATTCTATTTTTGGTGAAAACCAGGAAGCAAAAGTAAAAAGCAAGCAAACATTTTGAATTCTGAATAAGGTTCAGGTTTACTTGATTCAGTTCCAATTTTGGTTGAACATTTAGATCATTCTTATTTTATCCAAACCAGTACTCCCATCTCTAAAATTACCCCGCCTAGTTCTGAAAGAATCATCTTAGACAGTTTATTGCAAATTTCCAGATAACATTATACAACTTGAACTTTGCTTTAGCTGTAGATTAACAAAATATCAGAAATTGTAAATGATCCCCCCCACCCCGCTGCCGCCATTCACCCCAAAAACCTCTACCACCTTGCTGAATATAAATAACTCTGTAAGGCAGACACTGAACACTTGAATCATAATGAAATCTGAATTGCTATCAATTCCAATATTGGATAAGTCAGGGCAAATCTACTGCCTCAGTCCATCTTTAATGGATCAGTTGTTTCATTGCTTCAGGTTAAGTTTTATTAGCTCCATTACATTAATCCAGTGAAAATGCTTTTCTATTAATTAGTCTAAATCAAGTAGTCTGCATGACTGCCAGCCCCTGGGTTGTTACATAGTATAAAACCTGCATACCTACCTGTTCAGCAGCAGGAAAGGCTACTGGGAAGTTTAGGAAGCACACTCAGTGTGTATATATTTATCATTAAGCTGTGAAAAGCTCCTCTGTAACCTTAACTTCACAGAACCAAAAAGCTATTTCAGTGATCAAAGTACTATAAAGGGTTGGCTTGAAGCTCACAATTTCACCAATACTTGCTTGGTATGATATTGAAAACAACACCCCATGAATAGAGTGTGGTTTGTTCTACCCTCCATGGGTATATTTTGCCCTTACACACATTACACCCGCTACCATCCTACTGACAGTACTGGGAATGTATATAGTATAGTCAAGGCACAATTTGACCCGTGTGAAAAATAATTCACACAAATGTGATTGGAAGGTATCACATGTGCACTGACAAGAAAATGCATGTGGGTATATATGTTCTAGTCAGCCTACTGAATAAGAGTTTGTGTTCAAATATTAGATTCACTTTAAGAGCAGGTGGGGGTGTATTTTTTTCTGAGCTAGTTCAATGTCAAACCAGTTCAAACCCAAACCTATTTTTAAAAAGGACATGTGAATAAATAATTCCTTCTCTCTGACCTTTTCCTGAAATCCATCTTGGGGCTCAGCAGGTCACAGACCCTTTGCTGGGTCAGCTTCCATCTTCACATTTCAGGAGTTGCAAAGTTTCTCCAAAGTCAAATAGGGACAGTGCATTATGAACACTTCCGATCTACAGCAGCGAACCCCATATTATGAAAGGTTTATTCAGAGCATTCAGCCAAAACCCACTAGAGAGTTAGAATAGCCTTTTCCCTCTTTCTCCACGGAAGAATAGGGTGTTTAGTTGGGGCTATTAGAGCCGGTTTGACGTCAGGGGAAAAGAGGAGGTGATGTCTTGTAATTATAGGCATGGAAAACCGAGCTGTGCAGATACAAGAGCCTTGATAACAGCAGACTGTACTTCTGCTTTTGTTTAGACTACAGGCCAACAATAAGTTTGGAGGGAGGGAGGAAGATGTTGCAACAATGCAATTAAAATGATCAGAAGATCATTATCTAGATGTGCAGCAAGGAGAACTGTTGTACTCAAGACAAAGTACGGACTATATCGAACACTAGATTGGTCACTAATACTATCTAAAAAGAGACGAAATAATGTGAAAATGAGAACATGTAGATTATTTTGCCAAAATAAAAGTTGCACTTAAAAAGTGTTTCTCATTTCTTCTGCATGAGGAGTACAACACTTAAACTTGTACTCAGTCTCCAGAATTACCCTTTACCAACTAACACAGGGTGGTGGTTTGTCTGTGATCACAGTTGAGCAGGTTCACATCGCCCAGTTTCTCCAGTGTCCACCTGCTGCTCTGTCCTGCTAAGCAGACAGCCTATTGAAAAGTACAGCATGAGTGCACACTCAATGCAAGATGCAAATAAGATTCTGGACCTTTTGGGTGGCTGGCCTGCTCACGACTGGCGGTGCTCACTTGTAAATCAAACCAAAACTGCTTTAATGTTCAGCCTTGTCATCTTGAGAGTGTTTTTAACCAAACCTGTAACTGAATAATCTAATAACACTTGTACATCTTTAATGCTGCCTGTGCAGACAATAATTATTGCTATTCAAGCCTGCAATGCAACAAAACTAACCTGTAAACTAATGACTAACAAACATTCATTCCTTTTAGATGGGAGGCTGAAGACCTGGGTTTATGGCGTAGCTGCTGGTGCATTTGTTTTACTCATCTTTATTGTTTCTATGATCTATCTAGCCTGGTGAGTTCTTTAATTATTCCTAAATGAACAAGTGGAATATGGACTGTGTATTGAGCATTTCATTGAATCTGATTCAGATATGGGAACTACATCGAGTATACAGTCTTCAAAGTTTGGTGTGCATATGCTTTTGCCCAAAATGAGGTTACTGGCAGTGGCTACTTCTGTGTACTTTTTCAGTGGATTAACAATTTTCTTGAAGCCTGGAAAATATTGTTTTGCAAATGAGAGCCACGTTAGAGATGTCTTTAGTAGTTGTGTGCACTTAAAGGCAGTTGTATTGGACACGTTCAGTTTGTCTCCATTAAGAATTACTGCATTAGCACCCAGAATATTACCCCAGCAGCTGTGTTTTTGGAGGTGTAACACCTCCCCACCCCCAAAATAAGAGGCCAGGTAAGGCTAATCTAATGTTTGTTCCCTATGAATGGTCCAAGAGGTATAGCAGGGGTGCCCAAATTTTGTGACCAAATGTTGCCATAGCAACTTACCAGGAGGCTTAGGTATAATGTGCCTGTACATTTATTCTACATCCTATGGGCCAGATTTTGGCACAAAGCAACCACTGCAAACCTGGTAGCTCTAGCTGCCTGAGGATTCCTGCAGTATGGGGGAATCACTGGGTTTGGTTAGGGCCAATATAGCAGCTTCTGTGCAATCCCACCCGTGGCAAAAGTGACATGGTGAGGGAAAAGTGTGTTGAGCTGGAACACCAACAATTCCTAATAATTGGCTCCTTTGGGGGACATAGGTTGATGAAGCAACTTTGTATAGCACTCAGGCAACTCTAAATTGAACTTCAGAACTGGGATGGGATGTTATAAAAATGGTTTAAATATATCTTCATGCCTTGCCCTAAGTGAAGCTAATATATATAAGCCCTAGTTGTTAATCTAAGATTACTGGTACAGGAGAATCAAGTACATTTTAGATATTTACATCTGTATCAAGTGGATTTAAAACACTACTAAATTAAAATCTAAATTAAAGATAACTAGAGAATGGGTATCCATGCAGTATAGACATTCCCTGTCTGGTGATACCATTTAGAATTAATCTATTCACTGCTGCAAGTATATATATATATATTTTGGAGGATGTACCAAGATGCACTAGTCAAAAAATTCATGTTGAAGATACCTGTTACTGTGGTACACTATTTAACTCAATAATGTGATGTAAATTATTAATTTCAGGCACCATATTCAGATCATCAAGTTAATGATGAACGAATACCGCAAGTGATAGGCCAGAACCTCTAATCAACCTACCCTGAAATTTTAAGGGGTTCAAAGATATTTAGGTTCCAGATCACATCTACAACTGGAGGGAGCCTGGTTGTGGTTTTGATGCAGCCAACATTTTGCACAGAAAACAAAACACCATTCAAAATGTTGGGCATTTCTCACGATAGTGCGATCCTGCAAAATCTCCCACCACATTCATGGTTTGTTAGAGTCATATCAGAACCAAAATCTAATCTCGATTCAAACACTCAGCCTCCCTTTAAAAATTTGGTATTTAAAGAGACTGTGGCTTTTGGATGTTTAAGGAGTTATTGCAAATGAAACTGAGGATTTATACACTTAGATTTTACCTACAAAAAATCCATCTAGTTTATAAATAAATTACTATACCACATTAGTTTTTCATTTACAGAGAGAGATTCGTTTTTAAAGCTGAATTTATTTTCTAATAACTTTATTGTTTCAGCAAAAAGCCAAAGAAACCCCAGAGAAGGCAGAACAATCGGCTGAAACCTTTAACACTGGCTTATGATGGAGATGCAGATATGTAAAATATAACTTTCCATTGCAACAACTGGATTCTACATTACTGTGTTGAAATCAGAGGGTGTCTAAAGGCACAGGGGCATGCTACAGAGTGGATTTTAGGCGTGCATTTGTTTTGTTTGTTTTTTAAGAACTGCACCATAAAACAAAGAAGAATGACTTTCATAATGCCCATGGATATTCAGGGCATTAGTGCTTTATTCTAAACCATGAGCACAGAGAATTATGGCAGACTGGAAACATTAATGTGGTTTTTTGAAACAGTCAAAACCACCTCAGTCTCCAAACCACTGTGGCTGACTCAGTATTCACAGTTGAGAGCCCTGATGCCAGATTTACCTTCACCATTAACCAAGTATAATCACTCAGCATGAAGAGTTTGTACCAATCTGTCTAGAACTCTTTATATGCAAGCATAACATATATACTCAGTTGAAGCATATGTATTATTCTGTCAAATTATATACTTGTTAAAGAGCATTTTAGTGCTTAATAAGCTGTTAACTGAGAAAATTGAACAAGTTCAGCATCTTGGCAATTGTGTGGCGTGTGTTAACCTGCATTTCAGAGAGCAAAGATTCTCTTGCAAGACTGTTCTATTATCACTCCAAAGTATCAATGCCTCATATACACAAGTATCTAGGAAGGAAACATCCTCAGATTCAGTATTTTATAGTGGTTACTGTCTGGAAAAATGAATACCTGGTGTAAATGTTACAATATGTTTCTACTTTCTCTAACTCTCAAAACTGTTGCCTGCATCTTTTTTGCTACATGTAAGGCAAATTTTTGCACTATATTAGTGCAGCATGATATGCACTTAACTAGT
This sequence comes from Chelydra serpentina, assembly GCA_037349315.1. Classification (NCBI taxonomy): domain Eukaryota; kingdom Metazoa; phylum Chordata; order Testudines; family Chelydridae; genus Chelydra; species Chelydra serpentina. The sequence goes on from JBAIAC010000048.1 coordinate 30,353,615, forward strand.
ATTGCCATAGAAACTGCCTCTTTTCAAAAAGGATGATGATGCATCTTGTGCCAGGAGTGTCAAGTAGACATTTAAGTTCTTGAATCCTGAAGAGAGTAGAGTTCAGCTTGGACTGTGACTGGATGGAATCAGCTAATACATGTACTGTATACACTGTTTCTCATCACAGCAGCCATTTTGTAGTCTATATCATGGCAGTAATATAAGTGTCTAGTTTCTTGCCCCATCTACTTATACCAATGTAGATTCTCCAGTTGGTTTCTAATTGTACTTTGAAGGCTGTTTATGACTAGATTTTTTATATTTGTTAACTTTGTTAAAAAAAAGAAAAGTGGTTGCCCTCTCATCTTGAGTGAAATATTCTGATTATTTTATGCTAAAAGAAGGAAATTTGTTCTGCTAAAAGAAGGAAATTTGTTAATTATTTTGCTAGGGCGAGGAAAAATAAGCATCATTGTAGCTGCCAATGTAAAACTTTCCCTTTAGTTAGGATAACCGGATGTAATCTTTACCTTTAATTATTCAGCTAAACTTTTTAAAGTACTGGTTAATGAAGGATATCAAAATATTTGCCTCACTAAACAGTCATAACTTTTTCTTAACTCTGGTAGTATAACATTTCATTGCCACTCATTTCTTTACATTAACCTTGTTCATCCCGACAGCTCTTCATTGTTATGCTTCCAAAATGAAGCATTGTACTACCATTGTATCTATACCTGTCACAGCCAGGACTCATGACCTGAGACGGCTTACTGTACCAGAATGGCTTCTAGGTGTAGCCTAAATGAAAAATATAAATGACTGTGCTATTACTAAGCAATATAATGACAAGACTTTATAACGCAACCTTTCAAAAAAATTGTTATGTAAAGTTCAGTATTAGTTTCTCAGGTCTTTTAATAACCTCCACCATTCCTGTGCACCACTCCCAGGCACCAGTTTTTGTACAGCCAGTAAAACTGTACACTTTGCCAACTTTGGGCTGGCTCACGTGTCCACCGAACTCAATGGGCGGCATGAGTCCTTATTCCATGTCAAATTGTCATTGAAATCAGTTTGTTTTCTTCAAAAATTAAAAGTAGAGTATGGTAATACCAGTGTTTTAATATCACACTATGATATTGATCTTCTCCTAATGTATAGGTCAGAAGAGAAGAACAGATGAGTGTGTCAATTAGCAATAGGCATTTGTGCAGGTTCAATTTCACACCTTACACCCCAATCCTGCAACTTGTTGGTGGACTGTCAGAGCTGCCCAACACTTCACAGAACTCAATAGGGCACCTTGCTGCAGCAGCAGTTCACTTGCTGTATGTAAGTTGCAAGATTGAGGCTTTAATCTTACAAAAAAAAATTTTTTTGCCCTAGGTCTGTATGAAATGATGTATGTACAAAGTTAAGTTCTTTGAAGTGTTTGAGTGAGAAACAATAAAAAGTCAGTTCCTACTTTATCAGACAGACAAAAATGGACAGTGGGAAAGTTATCAAATAGCAAATAAAACTTTTAAAATATGATGTTGAAACTTGGTCATGGATTAATTACCTTTGGAAGCCCATTTCTGGGTGTTGAATTGTTTCAGGCTAACATCTCTGTCCACACAGATAACTGAAGAGGGTTCTTAAACTAGCAACAAGTTACCACTATTAATTACATGGCTAGTCTTTTAGCAGGAGCTCCACTGTAGCGTTCACCGTGAAGCCTGTGTCACCTAAATACCCAAAATTTCACAATTAACTTCCAATTAAAGGCTTGCTATCATCTGTTGCTCCCCATATAAAATTACTAGTGCTAAAACACAGACAAAGAATGGGTGTTTGGCTTTTACAATCCATCCAAGTGTTTCATGAGATAAGAAAATCAAGAGCTGGTACAGATCTGCAACTGTATTAAATTCTGTGTTTCGTAAAACTGGAGCCAGAATAGCCTATTCTCTCTTTATGAAGAAAGGCATTCTTTTAAAAAGATTTTTAGGATATGAGGAGAGTTGTAAGTCTGTAAATCTAAAACTTACAAATGGTGGTCACGCCCTATAACTACGAAACAGTTTAAAAAAAAAAGAGCAAGTTTCATATAGAATGAAGAGCAATTTGCTTTAAAAACTAGAGTGCTTCTACAAATCCAGTGCCTAAAGCAGCCACTACTGTAGTTTGTTAGTTTGTGAAAGTAATGTTTCCAGTGATCAAGTGTCTCTAAACCATTCAGAAAATAGTTGAGTCGATATTTTCTTGTTGGTGTGGTGGTTTGTAATTTCCTTTAAAAATCTGTAGTTTCTAGATTACTGTGTCTGCTTTGAGTCCTGGAGCAGTGTCTTTTCAAAGCTTTGCTGATACTGCACCAGTTTCTGTATGTTTGCTACAATGCACCCATTTTAAAATTCCCTTTCTGCCACCAAAGTGTAATAAAGTCCATTTTCCAATGTAACAATTTGAAAAGACCCACTTAAATACTCTGTATAAAATCACTGTAAAATATACCTTGGATGAAACTGAAATCTGTCTTTTACCTTTATGTAAATCGTGCTCACCCAAAGTTAAGAGTTTATTTTGCCTAACTTAATTTACTTGAATATTTATTTTGTAGAATAAGGAGGCAGCTGTCTGAGGAATGTTTACTTTTTTTTTTGGTTAATGTTAATTTGTAAATTGTGTAATGCATTTTTATTTTTTAAATTATGTATATTCTTTTTAAAATGCACAAAATGTTTACGTACAACTACTGCAAATTTGTGTATATTGTCACTAAGCTTTATTCAGTTAATATAGATGGCATGTGAAAATGTAACAAGACTTACATTTTCATATGGGTTATTTTTACGTAACTGATGTATTGCTGACAATAAATATAAACACAATCATTTTCATGTGTCTGTTTTTAAATGATTTTGGCTGTGGTGGAGGGAGATGCTAAAAAAAGTCCATATCCCTAAAATATTGTCATCTTTGAAATACTATTTTTACTTGAAAGTAAACTGCAAAGCTATTCCTTTAAAAAAATAGAGAGGAAATTGTTTACCTTCACAAAATCAGACATTGCCCACATGCTCAGCGTTCAGCTGATCGCCATATTTGGGGTCGGGAAGGAATTTTCCTCCAGGGTAGATTGGCAGAGGCCCTGGAGGTTTTTCGCCTTCTTCTGCAGCATGGAGCATGGGTCACTTGTTGGAGGATTCTCTGCATCTTGACGTCTTTAAACCATGATTTGAGGACTTCAATAGCTGAGACATAAGTGAGAGGATTATTCCATGAGTGGGTGGGTGAGATTCTGTGGCTTGCATTGTGCAGGAGGTCAGACTAGATTATCATAATGGTCCCTTCTGACCTTAAAGTCTATGAGTCTGAGACATCTAGGCCCATTCCTGCAGTCCTTACTTAGGCAAAACTGTGCAATGACTCAAGAAAGAACTACAGTGTCAGGACCTCTGAGTATGAATAGATAGTTTATATTATAAGTTCAAATTCTGCTGCTCCTTTCCTGAACTCAAAACTTGGTTGGTAAAAAGAAATATCAATGGAAAAGTCATTTATAAAAATATTGGGGTAGATCCAACTTCCACTAAAAGACTCCCATTGATTTCACTGGATCTGGCACTGTGTTGAGTAAAGGACCAAAAAAACAAACAAACCACCCACACTATAATGGATTACTTTGTCATGTGCAGTGTGGTTGTTGAATGCATGATGGCCAAAATAATCCCAGTCTTTTCTAAACCCTAGAAATCTGTAGTGGATTTGCTGGGAAGAAGAGACTCTGAAGTTTTCTGGAGATTGTATGTTCCCCAAAAAAGTTCAGATTTTTTTTTAATGACCATTTCTGAGGTATATTTTTACTCACTGGTTCAGAATATACCTGCCTCCAGCATTACAGGCCTGTTTTAAAAAGGGCTTTTTAAAATGCTTGCATGGAGGAATAAAAACTTGGTGGTAAAACTTTAATGGGAGTTGAGTTAGGTCCTCATGAATGTTAGATAATCCCCCCTTGGTGTCTGTCTGCTTAGTTTCAGATTGCAGTGAAATAGTTTTGCAAAATCAAAGACCGTTTTTTAAAATTCAGTCCTGTATGTACAAAGGATTTGTCAAAACCAGGATGTGTTGCGAGCTACACTACATGCTCTATAAAATAAAAAAAAACCCAGCATACTTTTTTATTTAATACAATTGCCATAATGTTGCACTCTGACTATTCCTCAGTGTGTATTCTGTTTATAGTAGAAAGAGCTGTGCTCCCATTTAAAGTGGAGGCATGTTAGAACACTGAAAACAACTGGTGAAACAACCATGACGCACAGTGCATTAGTCTGCACTAAAGGTGTGTAAATTCTAGTGTGCACTAACTGGCCTGTGTGGACCCTGCTCGTGTGCCCACTAAAAGTTCCCCAGTGCACATTAATGTTTGAAACAAAATGATAGTAATGTGCACTGGGGAACTTTTAGTGTGCAGCAACAGGGTCCACACGGACCAGTTAGTGTACACTAGAATTTATATCCCTCTACTGCAGACTAATGCACCAAATAGAAAACCCCAAGACATGTTAATGCATTTCATAGATAGGAAGCTACTTACTCCATCTGAATTTTTAAGCCACACTGTAACTTGTAATTCGGTTTGAAAGCAAGGTGCATAATGATCCATCCTTTGAAAGACCATGAAAGTAAGAGCAGTTTTGATTAAAAATATAAAACAGTATATTTTGTAGGAGATGGGATGCATTAGAAAAGAACCTACACAATCATTCTACAGCTTCTTTCCCTTTTAAAGGACATTTTTGCTTCCTAGGAGAGCTCTGCAGATAAGTCTCTGGTCCCCTCACCTCATTGTTGCACCCCTCCTGGTCCTTATTGCAACTCTCTCCCCATCATCTCTCTCCTTTTTTCTTCTTAATAGCAACAGTCATAGTGCCCAGAAAATTAACAATACCTAAAAAACATCCCTCCAAAACCATTTACAGAATGCAATACACGTGCTTTGGAAAATCTTTTTTTGGCCTCACAAACCAAAGGACCATAACCAAGTTGATATTAAGAGAGTATCTAACCCACTTAACTGTCCTTTTGCAGACATCTTGCTCAATGACTGAAGTTCTGTTTGTCTGCAGAGCCTTCCCCAATCAGCCAATCTGAAATTTTCTCATAGAAATTGGAGGTCATTTCATATTTTATAGCAGCTGGGTGATTTCAAGGCAAATAAAGGACCTCTGGGATGATTCTTTTCTTTGGTTCTCAATCAGATACACCGGTGAATGAATCTGAGCTTACCATTACTGGTACAAGAACCCCTTGCTCCAGTGCCACTCTCAGAAGGACTACCTGATATTTAGAATGTGATACTTGGCAAAGATTTCCATCTGAAATGTTGAAACACCGGCTCTTCAAGTGAGGGTCCCTATTTGTATGCCAAATGCAGGTGCGCATGCACCGCAGCTGGAAGTTTTGCAGCAGCAGTGTCCGTTGACCCGCATGGCGTCTTATGTCACCACATGCTCCATGGAAGGTAATAAGAGGCCCTGGGAAGCGACATGCCCTCAGTTCCCTCTTACCTCATGGTCAGAGTCAGAATCCTCTCTTCAGGCTCGTAGCCTCTACGAGAATGACAATCCATTAGAGACAGATATTTACAGAAGTAAAAAGCAGCTGCAGAACTAAGTTATATAGTAGCCCCATACGGGGCCTCCCCGTCCCCTTTGGGAGATTAGGCCCACCTCCTGGGGTTCAAGAATTGCACCTCATGCCCTTGCTCATTCTCTGTGAGTGACGAGCACATGTGTTGTCTCCTACTGTCTAGGCGAGACGCACCTTGTCGCCCGTTGTGATATCTGCAAGTCCTTCCCATCAAGGACTTGACTTCTGCGCCTCCGCACGTTCCTCATGGTGGAGGCACTCCAGCCTCATGCAAAGTCTGATCCTGGACCATCAGTGCACCACCCCTCACTAGTGGTGAGCGCTCCGCCCTCAGCTTCACCCCCAGATCAATCAACTTCTCCTTATGAGCCTTCTCATGTCTCAGCGAACTGCAAGCACTCTCATGAACACTTCAGCAGGTCCCTGTTGCAGACTGCCAGGACACATCATATTCCTTCCCTGAGCCAGGCCTGGTTGCGTGAGATGTCATACGATGACCCCACAGGGCCACCCCTAAGGCAGGAGCAAGGCGAAGCGGAAGTGAGACCTGCCAGCACCACAATGACTGAGGGTCATGATAGCCTGCCAGTGCACGCTCCTCGGCCATGGCAGGATTTGGCCGACAATGGGATATGCCTTGGACACTGGGCCAGACAGATCCATTGGTGCTCACCTCAAACTGCTGTACCCACCCTTGCCACTTCTCTCAGCCCATGGCCACCTACACCAGCGGATGAGCTGCTCCTCCTCAGTTGTGAGCTGTCTCCAGCAGTCATGGTACCACCTGCACTGACAGCTCCACCACTTCCACAGGCTTCTTCAGACTCTGAGGGCTTCTCAGCAGAAGAGCCGTCCTTCTCTCTGGTCTTCCAGCATAGTGTGGACTCCTGGGCATGCCCACTTTCCTGATGCACTATGCTCTGGGCCCACCAAGGCGGTACCTTTATCCTTGGGACCCACAGTACCATCAGGAACCCACCTCGTGGTACCACTAGCTTGTGTTGGACCCTTGTCACTGGCTGTCCCCACCATCTGTGGCCTCATACCAGCCCACCCCAGTCCTTCTGCCGGCACAGATTGCCTCAGACCCAAAGGAGGATCCACAGTTTTACCCGGAACTGCTGGTACCACCGGAACAGACAGCAACCTCTTCCTCTCTAGACAAGGCCCTGATCCCACCAATCCTCTCACTCCAACAGTACCAGGAGTTGCTACAGCATTTGACTTGGGCATTCCCCTGGAGGAGGTCCAGGACCAACCTGACCAGTTGCTGCACATTCTCCAACCTCAGAACCGACATATATAGCTCTGGCTGTTCACAACACTATTCTGCAACCCACACAAGCAGTGTGGCACACGCCAGCATCCTGTGCCCCTACGCCCAAGAGGGTGGATGCAGGCAATTCATGCTGGCTAAGGAGGCTGACTTTCTGTTCTCCCACTCCCCCCAACACACCCCCTGGCCCTGGCTGGTTGTGCACACGGCCATGGAATGGGCATGCCACCACTCCTCCACCTCCACTCGCCCTGCCAGATAAGGTGACCCCACCCCATAGGCCACAAACTCCATTCCTCCACAGCCCTCCAGTTCCGCATCTCCAATTATCTAGCTCTGCTGGCGAAATATTAGTTTAACAATAATGCCAAGCTGGCAGAGCTCTTGAAGGACATCCCACAGGACAAGCGCCAGTGGTTCCAGGCCCTGCTGGACGAGGTCCACCTCCAGGCTGTGGTAGATGAGGAGGACAGGTTCTCCCACTCCCTGGCCATGGGCCATGAGAGGTGAAGCATGGATCCTGTCGTCCAATTTTTCAAGCGAGGTCCCATCTACCATCCAGGACCTCCTCTTCAATGAGGACAAACTGTTCTCCATGAAAATAAAGGCCAACCTAAGCCGCAGTTCCAGCCACGCCCCTACCCGTCGTACCACACCACCTACCAGGAGCCAGCCCGCTGGTGCCCCCGATCCCAGCATCCATGGCCATTGACCACTGCCACATTTGCCGCCAGCCAAAGGCTCAATAGTGATGCAATAATCAAGAGCTGCAACACCCGCCCCCACCACATCACTGTCCGTGGCCCCCTGTGACACAGTCAGGGCCTTCTTACACTATTTCCCCACCATTGGGGCAAGATCACTCTTGATCGCCGGGAACTGGACATTGTAAAACACGACTACTTAATAGAATTCCTCACTTTCCCAGCTCACCAGGACTCCCACGAGTTGTCTCTGAGAAGCCCTTCCCATGACACCCTTCTTCAACACAAGGTAGACATCCTCCTCAGGAAGGGTGCTATCATTGACAGGGGCTTCTACTGCCTGTACTTTCTCATCCGAAAGAAGGATGGGGGCCTGTCATAAACGAAGGGAAGGGGGAGAGGGTCTGATGCAGTACTATAAAATCCTCTTACCAGTAAAGGGTTAAGAAATACAGGTAGCCAGACTGATACCTGACCTGGCTGGCATCTGACCAATAAGGGGACAAGATACTTTCAAATCTTAGGAGGGAGGAAGGCTTTGTGTGTGTGTCTTTGTCAGTCAGAGTGATCTTGGAAGACAGAAAGAACCTACAGAAAATCCACCTCCTCACCAATACTCACTTTTCTAAAGTAAGTTTAGATAGCATAGCGAGTAGATTTCTGTTTATTTTGCTTGGTATTCCCTGTGTTAGAAGGGGCAAGGGGGTGGGGGTTATTCATGGTTTTCTGTAACTTTAAGGTTTTGTCCAGAGGGGGAAATCCCTCTGAGTTTGGAAATTAAGTGCCCTGTAAAATAGTTACCATCCTGATTTTACAGAGATGATTTTACCTTCTTTCTTTTTAATAAAATCCTTCTTTTAAGAAGCTGACTGTTTTCTATGGTGTTAAAATGTAGGGGGTGGGTTTTTAGATCACTGTGTAACCAATTGGTTGGGAGATTGTTCTCAAGCTTCCCAGGAAAGGGGGTGTACGGCTTGAGGGGGTATTTTGGGGGGGAGGGAAGTTCAAGTGATTCATTTCCTGGATTCCTGTTAGATACTTGATGGTGGCAGCAAAAGAAGCATTTCTCAGGGTGCAGGGGATTTTGTACCTTGGGGGTTTTAACCTAAGCAGGTAAAAATAAGCTTAGGGGCTCTTAATGCGGGTCCCCATGTCTTTACCCTAGAGTTTAGAGTGGGGAGGGAACCCTGACAGGGCCTCTGCCAAATCCTCGATCTCAGCTTACTCAATACTTTCATCAAGAAAGACCAACTTCCATATGGTGACGCTCGCATTCATCCTTCCCTTCTTCCCACAAGGGACGTGGCTCGCAGCCCTCGACATGAAAGATGCATATTTCCATATTGACATCTTTCCAGCCCACCGCAAATTACAATGCTTCCATATGGGCAACAGCCACTACCAATTCAGGGTCCTTCCATTAGGCATCGCCACAGCCCCCAGCTTTTTCACCAAGGTCTTTGCAGTCGTAGCAGTCCCCCTCTTCCAGCATGGGCACTTTGTATTCCCTTACCTGGACAATTGGCTGCAGATGGTTCCGTCCCTCACCGAGGTGGTAACAGCAATTGCAGCCCTCTGCTCACTTCTCACCTTGCTGGGTGTCTGTGTCAATGAGGAGAAATCTGTGCTCCTCCTGACAGATTTAATCAGGACATGCCTGTACTGTGTCTCAGCGCAAGCCTTCCTCCTGGCAGACCGCTTTGCCACCCTCAAGAAGACTCTGCACCGCAACCTGCATTCAACAGTGCGCTCTTGTCTCTGCTTCCTCAGCCACATGGCAGCTTGCACCTATGTGTCACCGCACATGCATCTCCCTATGCACTGCCTACAACTGCGGTTCCGCTCGCTCTGCAGGCCCCACATCACCCACCTGGACTTGTCCTTGACCATCCCCAGCTGGGTCCGCTCTTCTTTTACCTGGTGGACTGATCCTACCAAAGTGCTCCGAGGCACCCCGTCCCGAAGACCTCTGGAACTGGTGTCTCCACCACAACAACATATGCCCAGCATACCTCCTGGGCCCCTAGGCGTACCTCACCTAGCCTCCATTTGAACTACTGGCCACATGATCTCTTGCCCACCTATCCATGAAGGTCCTTTTCCTAGTGACCATCACTTCTACCCAGCGGGTCAGTGAATTGTTGGCCATGATAGCTGACCCCACGTGTACAGTTTTCCATAAAGACATGGTCTCCCTGCACCTTCATTCTAAATTCTTCCCAAAGGTTGTCTCGGAGTTTCATCTCAACCAATCCATTCCACCTTCCGGTCTTCCATCCTAAACCACCCGCCACTTCCGTGGACAGGACGCTGCACTCCCTGGACATCTGCAGGGCACTAGCCTTCTACTTGGACAGGACTCGTGCATTTTGTGCCTCCCCATACCTCTTTGTAGCCATTGAAGAACAGTTGAGAAAGCTGGCCCTTTCCTCGCAACATGTATCCAATTGGATATGTAAGTGCATTACATAATGCTATGTGCACTTCAACTCAACACCACTCAGGCAAGATCACTGAACACTCCACATGGGTGCATGCGCCCAGCTACATTTCCCTGGTGGATGAGCCCTGGCACCAGATTGGCTGGGCAGCAAAAGGGCACCCCATCCACCCCTTTATAGTGCACTACGCCATCAACACGACTGTAGGACGTGCAATCCTGCAGCAAGCCTTACCCATCACATCCTTGCACCCACCTCCAAGTCGATCACTGCCCCGTACTCACCCACATTTGGAATATATAGAGGGGTCATCACTTGAAGAAGAGGAGGAGGTTACTTACCTGTACCAGGAAGTTCTTCGAGATGTGTGGTCTCTATTTGTATTCCAATACCCGCCCACTGCTTTGGATCCTCTATGCAGCGGTAAGAGGTGGACTGAGGGCGCGTTGTCCCGCATGGCCTCTTATAACCTTGCATGGAGTACATGGCCATATAACATGACCGTGCAGGTCAACAGACTCTGCTGCTGAAAAATGTCCGGTGCATGGTGCGTATGTACACCCACATTTGGAATGCAAATAGGGACCACACATCTCAAAGAATCTCCAGTTACAGGTAAGTAACCTGTCATTTACTGTTACATGTATTGTACTTGCTGAGTATTGATGTTTTGTTTTGCCAATTTGAATGTACTTTAGTAAACATTTTGTAGAATAAGCTGATAACTGTCTGAAACACAGGATCCTACTATACCAGATGCGGTCATTGAGATATCTGGCCCTGAAACCTACCTCCAGCAGTGACTGACACCTGATACTTCAGCAGCATGTACCTTTTTCACTGATGTTTGTAAATAATTATTTACAAAATATATTACACAATTTACAACGTACAAAACGTTTGTGGGATTTCTTCAAATGTGATCATCATTTAAAATAATGATCTGTAAAACAACATATGTAGAATAATCATTTCACTGAAAACAGATTGTGAGTTTCACACTCTCATTCACCTCCCTACCTGCCTTCTCCAGCAGTTCCAGAACTTCATATTTTCTGGGCAGGAGATTGCTATATCAAAAATGAGCAAGATGGGAAATGCTCTTAAGGATAATGAGAATAACTGAGGACAATTTTTCTCCAAAATTAGTATTGGCAGGAGCTTTACAATCTTGTTCCAATTCCAGGCCCTATTAAGAGTAAAATAATTATTTTACAAAGGAACTCTTTTGAGGGCCAAAGGCCCTACTCATCAGAGCAAACTGCATTTGAAAACCGTTTAGGCATGGTTGGCATTTCTTGAATTTCAAAAAATAGAGGAAGGTTTAATCTGTTTCTGAGAACATAACTTCAAAAATATGACAAGTGGGGTGCCAAGGATAGCTTTAAAAGATATAAATAGGTCATCCTGCCAGATATTTCAGAAGTATTGTGGTCAGTTTACCTGCTCATATTAGAAACACTGATTCTCCCTTCTTTCCTACCTCATATGAAGCTGGGAAATCCACTGTAAAAAATCTGTTGAGATGACACTCCTTTGAATTCCTACCTGTAAAGTTAATAGATAAGGTTTAGATGTTCCAAACACTTCAAGTCCCAATAGAGGAAGAATTATTCTACATCAAAAAGGTAACACACCCCATTAGTTTTTATGACGTACTGAACAGAAGAACGGCTATACTGGATCAGACCAATGGTCCATCCAGCCCAATATCCTCTCTTCCTACAGTGGCCAATGCCAGGTGCTTTAGAGGGAATGAACAGAACAGGCAATCATCAAGTAATCCCACCCTCTTTTTGTCCACTCTGGCCTTCTGGCCAACAGAGGCTAGGGAGACCTAGAGCATGGGGTTGCATCCCTGACCATCTTGGCTAATAGGCATTGATAGACCCATCCTCCATGAACTTATGTCGTTCTTTTATTGAACCCTGTTCTAGTTTTGGCTTTCACAACATCGCCTGGCAACAAGTTCCACAGGCTGACTGTGTGTTGTGTGAAGTAGTAATTCCTTTTGTATGTTTTAAACCACCTGCATATGAATTTCAATAGGTGACCCCTGGTTCTTGTGTTATGTGAAGAAGTGAATAATGCTACCCTATTCTTGTTATCCACACCAGTCACTATTTTATAGCCTTCTATCAACCCCTCTGTCATCACCTCTTTTCCAAACTGAAAAGTCTCATTCTTTTCAATCTTTTCTCCTTTGACTCTGTTCCATAACCTTAATCATTTTTGTTGCCTCTCTCTATCTTTTCAAATTCTAATATATGTTTTTGAGATGGGGCAACCAGAATTGCACTCAGTATTCAAGGTGTTAGCATACCTGGTATTTATATAGTGGTATAGTATTTTCTGTTCTATTATCTATCCCTTTCCTAATGGTTCCTAACATTGTTAGGTTTTTTTAACTGCCACTGTACATTGAGCTGGTGTTTTCAGAGAACAGTCCACAATGACTCCAAGATCTTTTTCTTGAGCTAATTTTGAACCCATCATTCTGTATTAAAGTTGGGGTTATATTTTGCCAATGTGTATTACTCTGCATTTAGCAATGTTGAATTTCATTTGCCATTTTGTTATCCAGTTTTGTGAGATCCCCTTGTAACTGTTCACAGTCTGCTTTGGAGTTAACTATCTTGAGTAATTTTGTATCATCTTCAAATTTTGCCAATGTTTACCCGTTTTATGAATATGTTGAATAGCACTGGTCCCACTACAAGTTCTTAGGGGATGCCACTACTTACCTCTTTCCACTGTGAACACTGACCATTTATTCCTACCATTTGTTTTCTGTCTTTTAACCAGTTACTGATCCCTGAGAGGACCTTCCCTCTTGCCCCATGACAACTTGCTTTGCTTAAGAGCCTTTGGTAAGGGTCATGACACATTATGAAATTCATTCTCTCAAATGCATTCAAATCATAGACAATTTCAAAATCGAATTGAAGACCTGGATGAAGACGACTCCCCTGCTGATTTGCCATTCACTGTGCAGGTCGATGGATCTTAAGAGGTAAAGATATTTCTCGTTTTTTCGAGCTCTTGAACCAGTAAAATTGTTTATGGAGGAGAAGCACAGAATATACCCCAAGCTTACAGATCCTGAATGGGTTCTAGACTTGGAATTTCTTGCCGACATGCTGCTGCATTTGGATAAACTAAACGTGGACTTACAAGGAAAATTCCGGTTGCTGTCTGATCTAGTGCAAGGCGCATTTGCCTTCATGAACAAACTGCAGTTGTTTGACAAATGCTTGAGGGAGAGCTGATGCACTTTCCCCTGAATATCACAACTTCAAGCCAGATCAAAAGAAGATGCAGCAGAGCACCTAAAATGGAGCACAACTTGGTGTGCAAGCACAATTAAAGATCTTAAGGACAGTTTTGAGGAAAGATTCCAAGATTTGAAGCAGAAAAGACCTCAAATCAGATTTCTGATTGACCCTTTTAGTGCTGAAGCTGATTGTCTGAAGCCCCCTTTAGTCACTGATGAAGCAACATCCCACATGAAAACAACAGAATTTTTGGAAGATGACAGATTGTCTTCTGAACAGATTTCAGAGGGGACCCTTACTTTCTGGAAATCTGTACCAAAGGATAAATACCCCAACATCAAAGGTGCAGCCCTAAAATTCATCTCGATGTTTGCCTCGACTTCTCTTTGTGAGTCTGTTTTCTCAACACTAAACCATGTGAAATCCAAGCACCGATTCATTTTAACAGCCACTTAAAGACTAATACTATTGTCTTTAAATCCATTGCTGTTTAATAAATAACACTAATTATATCTTGTACTTAAATAGCACTTCTATCCAGAAGGAATCCCATGTGCTCTATAAATTCAGTAAATTGATATACCTGCATAATCTTGCAGCTCAGAGTGGACCCACGTGGTGGTGCAGGATGCCACCAGGCTGCATGGCATTAGCTTTCCTCTTAGTTTCCATCTAAGAGAAACAGAATAGGGAGAGGGCAATGAAGAGCACACAAGCAGACAGCGTGACTAACTTAAAAAAAAAAATACCACACTTGGACCCATACAGACAATTACACCAACACTTGGCTAATATTGCTTTTCACAAAGTTGCCATGGGGATGTTATGCAGTCATGAGTGGGAGAGGTGGTGACCACAAGGCAATCTTGCAACGGTGGTGTGGGCCACTAAGAAAATATTTGAGATTCCTGTAATGGAGGGATCAGCCTACCAACATTGACACATAGTAGCAAGTTAATGGTCCAGAGAAACACTGCAAAGCCCATTCAGAGTAGGAAATGGGCAGGGGAGGAGGGGAACATGCCACAATCTCAGGAGCTTTTCCTTTCTGTTTCTGTAGTTTGAGAGAGGTCCTCCTTTGCACCAACTGTACCTCCCATTCTCCTAACCCCCGTATTTCACAGCATGAGCTAATCTTTTAGAATACTTCACTCCCCATGATAGTGCCACCATGACATTGCCATGGTTACAGAAAATATGTGAAAAATCAAATGCATAACTAATTTCAGTCACTGTTACTCGTATCCACTCATTGCTCCCTCATTCATCACATTCTACTTTTCTAATTTCTAGGGCTGTCAATTGCAGTTAACTCATATGATTAACTCAAAAAAAAAATCCGTGATTAAAAAAATTGGGATTAATTGCAGTTTTAATCGTACTGTTAAACAATAGAATACAAATTGAAATTTATTACATATTTTGGATGTTTTTCTATATTTTCAAATATATTGATTTTAGTTTCAACACAGAATACAAAGTGTACAGTGCTCACTTTATATTAGCTTTGATGACAAATATGAACACTAAAAATGATAAACAAAATAAATAGTATTTTTCAATTCCCCTCAGACAAGTACTGTAGTGCAATCTCGTTATCATGAAAGTGCAACTTACAAATGTAGATTTTTGTTACATAACTAGACTCAATAACAAAACAATGTAAACCTTTACAGCCTACAAGTCTACTCAGTCCTACTTCTTGTTCAGCCAATCTCTAAGAGAAAAGTTTGTTTACATTTACGGGAGATAATGTTGCCCACTTCTTATTTACAATGTCATCTGAAAGCGAGAAAAGGTGTTAACATGGGACTTTTGTAGCCAGCATTGCAAGGTATTTACATGCCAGATATGCTAAATATTCATATGCCTCTTCATGCTTCAACCACCATTCCAGGGGACATGCTTCCATGCTGCTGACGCTTGTTTAAAAAAATGTTAATTAAATTTGTGACTGAACTCCTTGGAGGAGAATTGTATGTCTCCTGCTCCATGGTTTTACCCACATTCTGGCATATATTTTGTATTATGGTAGTCTCGGATGATGACCCAGCATGTGTTGTTTGATTTAAGAACACTTTCACTGCAGATTTGACAAAACACAAAGAAGGTTCCAATATCAGATTTCTAAAGATAACTATAGCACTCGACCCAAGGTTTAAGAATCTGAAGTGCCTTCCAAAATCTGAGGGGGGACAAGGTGTGGAGCATGCTTTCAGAAGTCTTAAAAGAGCAACACACTGATGCAGAAACTACAGAACCCAAACCACCAACAAAGAAAATCAACCTTCCTGTTGGTGGCATCTGACTCAGATGATGAAAATGAATGTGTGTGTTGGTCTGCACGGTTTTGTTTTGTTATTGAGCAGAACCCGTCATCATCATGGATGCATGTTCTCTGGAATGGAGGTTGAAGCATGAAAGGACATACGAATCTTTAGCGCATCTGGAACGTAAATATATTGTGATGCCAGCTACAATAATGCCATGCAAAGAAAAGGTTACTCACCTTACTAACCGGTGTTCTTCGAGATGTGTTGCTCATATCTATTCCAGTTAGGTGTGCGCGCGCGCGCGTGCACGGACGTCGGAAACTTTTACCCTAGCAGCTACCCGTCGGGCTGGCTGGGGAGCCCCCTGGAGTGGCGCCGAAATGGCGCTCTATATAGTCCCCTGCCGGCCCGACCCCCCTCCAGTTCCTTCTTGCCGGCTACTCCGACAGTGGGGAAGGTGGGGGAGATGGAATAGATATGAGCAACACATCTCGAAGAACACCGGTTACTAAGGTGAGTAACCTTTTCTTCTTCTTCGAGTGGTTGCTCATATCTATTCCAGTTAGGTGATTCCCAAGCCTTACCTTGGAGGCGGGTTCGGAGTTACGGAAAAACAGCTTGTAGGATAGCCCTACCAAAAGCTGCATCATTACGTGAATGGCGGTTGATGGCGTAGTGCGTCGTAAAGGTGTGCACCGAAGCCCAAGTTGCGGCCCTGCAGATTTCCTGAAGGGGAACGTTGGCCAGGAAAGCCGCCGAAGAAGCTTGCACTCTCGTAGAGTGGGCTGTGACCGCTGGCATCGGGACCCTCGCCAGGTCGTAGCAGGCACGGATGCAGGCTGTAATCCATGACTATATGCGCTGCGAGGAGACCGGAGCGCCTTTCGAGCGTTCTGCGATGGCGACAAACAGCTGGGATGTCTTATGGAACGGCCTTGTGCGTTCAATGTAGAAGGCGAGTGCCCTTCTGACATCCAAGGAATGTAGCCGTTGCTCTTTGGAGTTGGCATGCGGCTTAGGGAAGAAGACAGGTAGAAAAATGTCTTGTGACATGTGGAAGGGCGAGACCACCTTTGGGAGGAAGGACGGATGGGGTCGAAGCTGGACCTTGTCCTTATGGAAGATGGTATACGGAGGGTCACATAGGAGAGCCTTCAGCTCGGATACCCTTCTGGCTGATGTGATGGCCACTAGAAAGGCGACCTTCCACGACAGATAGAGGAGGGAGCAGGAGGCCATTGGCTCAAAAGGAGGGCCTGTAAGTCGAGAGAGGACGAGATTGAAGTCCCATGCTGGAACAGGTGGCTTTATTGAGGGATGAACCTTTTCCAGGCCCTTGAGGAAGCGACGCACCACGGGGTGCGCGAATATTGAGTGGCCCTCTGACCCTGGATGAAAAGCCGAGATGGCCGCAAGGTGGACCTTCAGGGATCCAAGTGCAAGGTGGTTATCCTTGAGATGTAACACGTAGTCCAGAATAGACGGCACGGAGGCAAGGTGTGGAGATATGTGCTTTTGAGCGCACCAGAGAGAGAACCTTTTCCACTTTGCCTCATACGTGAGCCTTGTGGAGGGCTTACGGATCTCAAGGAGCACTTGTCTAACTGGATCCGAGCAAGCCATCTCCGACCGGTTCAGCCATGAAGTCTCCACGCTGTCAGATGCAACGAGTGGAGGTCTGGGTGGAGAAGACGACCGTGATCTTGGGAGATGAGATCGTGGCTGATCGGGAGAGGAATGGGGGGCTGTATTG
Organism: Chelydra serpentina; assembly: GCA_037349315.1. Lineage (NCBI taxonomy): Eukaryota > Metazoa > Chordata > Testudines > Chelydridae > Chelydra > Chelydra serpentina. The sequence continues at coordinate 30,370,956 of JBAIAC010000048.1, forward strand.
ACAGGTCCATCAGGGTCGGGTACCAGCACTGTCGTGCCCAGGCAGGGGCCACCAGAATGACGTCCTCCTTGTCCCTGCGAATCTTGAGGATGACCTTGTGGAGTAGCGGGAAAGGTGGAAACGCGTAAAGGAGATGACGTGACCACGAGATTGTGAAAGCGTCCGCAAGGGAGCCCGGGCCGTGTCCTCTGAAGGAGCAGAAATTCGGGCACTTCCTGTTGGTTCGAGAGGCAAACAGGTCGAGCTGGGGAAAGCCCCAGGTGCGGAAGATTGAATGGATCACGTCTGGGCGTATGGACCATTCGTGGAGCAGGAAGCGTCTGCTCAACTGGTCTGCCAGGACATTCTGGACTCCAGGGAGGTAAGACGCCTGGAGACAGACGGAGTGAGTCAAGCAGAGGTCCCACAGCAGAAGGGCTTCGCGGCACAGCGGTGATGATCGAGCCCCGCCCTGCTTGTTCAGGTAGTACATGGCAGTTGTATTGTCTGTGAGAACCTCGACGCAGCGGCCTTGTAGGTGAGCCAGGAACGCTTGGCAAGCTAGACGAATAGCCCTGAGCTCCTTGATATTGATGTGGAGATCAAGCTCGTGCTGTAGCCACATGCCCTGCGTTGTTAGTTGCCCGAGATGAGCGCCCCAACCCAGAGCGGATGCATCTGTTACTAGAGTTAGCGTGGGAAGGGGAGGCTGAAACGGGACCCCTTCGCGTAACATCAGTGGGTTTAGCCACCACGACAGGGAGTTCAATGTGTGGGGGGGAATTGTGACAACCATGTCCAGCCTGTCTCTGTTGGGTCGATAGACAGAAGCCAGCCACGCTTGCAGTGGACGAAGACGTAAGCGGGCATGTTGGACCACGTACGTGCAGGACGCCATGTGACCCAGCAGCTGAAGGCATTGTCTTGCGGTGGTGGTCGGGAACCGACGGAGCGAAGTAATCAAGTCCACGATGGCGAGGCGACGAGCCTCTGGGAGGAACGCCCGAGCTCTGGTTGCGTCGAGGACCGCTCCGATGAACTGGATGGACTGAGTCGGTTCCAGCACTGACTTGCTGGTGTTTAGGATGATACCAAGGTGAGAGAAGGTGTCCCTGATCATCTGTACGTGCATTTGTACCTGTTGACGGGACCGGCCTCGCACTAGCCAGTCGTCGAGGTATGGGAACACGTGAATGTGGTGGCGGCGAAGAAACACGGCTACTACTGCCATGCATTTCGTAAAGACACGGGGGGCCGTACACAGGCCGAAAGGAAGCGCTGTGAACTGGAAGTGTGTCTTGCAAATGACGAACCAGAGGAATCGTCTGTGAGCCGGTGTAATGGAGATATGGAAATATGCATCTTTCATATCGAGGGCGGCATACCAGTCCCCAGGGTCCAGGGAAGGGATGATGGTGGCCAGGGAGACCATGCGGAACTTCAGGTTGACAATGTATTTGTTGAGGTTCCTCAGGTCCAGAATGGGTCGTAGACCCCCCTTGGCCTTGGGGACAAGGAAGTAGTGGGAGTAGAAACCCTTTCCCCTGAACTTGTGAGGCACCTCCTCCACTGCTCCGAGTTCGAGGAGCGCTTGTACCTCTTGATAGAGAAGTTGCTCGTGAGAAGGGTCCCTGAAGAGGGATGGGGAGGGGGGGTGAGGAGGAGGGGTAGAGTGGAAGTGGATAGAATATCCCCCCCTCTACCGTCCGGAGGACCCATCGGTCTGATGTAATACGGGACCAGGCATGGTAGAATCGGGACAGACGATCCAGAAAAGGTAGAGAGGCAGGACTGAGCGGGAAGGGTAGGCCGTCCTCGAAAGTCCCTTCAAAATGGGCACTTAGCACCCTGAGTTGCTTTGTGCTGTCCCTTGTTTTGCCCTTGGGGCAGGCGGTTAGGCCTGCGGTGACCAAAACTGGTTCTACGGCGGGAGAAGTCCTGACGTGGTCGAGGCGGGAAAGAGCGCTGTTGGGATGGCTGGGGCTTGAACGGCTTCCTGAGCGTCGCCATGGTATGCATCCCCAAGGACTTGATGGTGTTTCTTGTGTCCTTGAGGTTATGCAGGCGTGAGTCCGTCAGGTCGGCGAACAGGCCCTTGCCGTCAAAGGGGAGGTCCTGGATGGTGTTCTGGACCTCCGCTGGCAAACCTGATGACTGGAGCCATGCGCTCCTCCTCATGGAGATGCCCGTTGCCAGCGTTCGGGCTGCCGCATCAGCCGAGTCCAGGGCACCCTGTAGGGAGGTACGGGCCACCAGTTTGCCCTCGTCAGCCATGGCTCTAAGTTCTGTTTGGGACTCTGGTGTAAGCTGGTCCTCAAACTTCCTTAGGGCTGACCAGGTGTTGTGGGCATACCTACTAAGGATCGCTAGTTGGTTGGCGATCCTTAGGGAAAGTCCGGCGGTGGAGTAGACCTTTCTCCCGAAGAGGTCAAGGCGTTTGGAGTCCTTGGACTTGGGAGCTGGGCCTTGCTGTCCGTGCCTCTCCTTGGCGTTGACAACCTCCACCACGAGGGAACAAGGTGCGGGATGGGTGAAAAGGTATTCAAACCCCTTGTCCGGAACAAAGTATTTCCTCTCCACCCCTCTAGGTGTTGGGGGGATGGAGGAAGGGGTTTGCCAGAGCGCCGTAGCATTGCGGCGGATGGTTTTGTTCATCGGCAAAGCGACTCTGGAGGGACCCTCTGGCTTCAGAAGTTCATCCACCATCGGGTCGTCCTTCTCCTCCGCCACCTCCTCTATGGGCAGGTTCATGCTAAGAGCCACCCTCCGGAGTAGCTCTTGCAGGACCTTAAAATCCATAGGCGGGGGCGCAGATGATGATGTCCCCGCTATGGCTTCATCAGGAGAGGAGGAAGAGGTTGTGAGAGGGAGGGGAGGCTCAGGCAAGTCGTCCCGCTCTAGGGTGAGCTGCTGGAGAGGTAAGGGAGACGCCGCCCTTTGTCCCGGGGTTGTATCACCGGGTGCAGTCTCCTCAGCAGGTGGGCGGGAGATGGTCGCCACAGGAGGGTGGACTCGTACCAGCAGACGGGGGGGTAGGGGTGCACCTTGGGCCTCATGGTACGCCCAGGGTGTCCAGAACGGCCACTGGGGTTGCCAGGCAGCCGGCAGGGCTGGTCCTTGGAGGGTCTGAAGCGTGTGGCATGTGGATCACGCGACCTCGATCGGGACCGGGAGCGGTACCGCACCCGCTCATCGCGGTACCGTGGGGACTCGCGGTGCCTTGGGGATCGGTGCCACGGGGATGGGTCCCTGCGCGGGGTGTCCCAGCGTGGGGTGTCCCGGTGCCGTGGAGACGAGTCTCGGCGCGGAGAGCCCCGGTGCCGTGGAGACGAGTCTCGGCGCGGAGAGCCCCGGTGTCGTGGAGACGAGTGCCGTGGAGGCGAGTCTCGGCGCGGAGAGCCCCGGTGCCATGGAGACGAATCTCGGCGTGGAGAGTCCTGGTGCCGTGGAGGCGAGTCTCGGCGCGGAGAAGCCCGGTGCCGTGGAGGCGAGTGCCGTGGAGGCGAGTCTCGGCGCGGAGAACCCCGGCGCCACGGGGAGTGCCGGTGTCGTGGGGACAAGTCCCGGCGCGAGGTGTCTCGGTGCCGTGAGGAGTCGTGGCCCGGTGTGTCCCGGCGTGGGGACCAGTCTCGGCGCGGGGTGTCCCGGTGTTGTGGGGACGCGTCCTGGCGCGGGGTGTCCCGGTGCTGCGGGGGTACATCTCGACGCGGCGAGTCTGGGTACCGCGGGGAGGGCCCTTGGGCCTGGCGGCGAGGAGAGTCCCGTCGCCGAGGAGAGTCCCGGTGCCGTGGGGATTGAGACCGGTGCGGCAGGTCTTGACGTCAAGGCGTCTCCGCCGAGGGTCGAGCCCGTGGTGGGGAGCGGTGCCGGGAAGGCGTCGCGCTCGTCCTGGACACCGAGCGGGACCATGATCTGGCAGACCAGGAGGACCTCGAGCGTGAACGGCTCCGAGGTTCCAAGCTGCGAGACCCGCGCCGCGAGTCCGACCGGCGCTGTGAGTCAGACCGATACACCAGCCGGTGCCGGGACTCCGAACGGCGCCGGGACCTCGAGCGGAGTGAAGGAGGCTGTAGCTGAGCCGACGGTCCGAGGAACATCGGCTTGGCTCTGGAGATGACCGTGGGCCGTGCCTGGGTTGGTGCCGGCACAGGAGACGCGGTCATCTTGATCAAGCCCCTGGCAGCCTCAAAAGTGTCCGGCGTCGTGGGTGCGACCAAGACGACTGGGCACGGGGGTGTCTGTGGGCGCGGACTAGCGCTCCTCTGCTCCGGGGCAGCAGGGCAGGGTGGTGCCGCAGCGACGTCCGGTGCCTTGCGTCCGGAAGAGAGGGAGCGGTGTCGGGGATGGCCCCGGGTTCCCGATGGTGCCTGGCCCCGAGGCGGGCGGGAGTCCTTATGCGGTGCCGCAGCCGGCGCCGATGGCGGTGCGCTGCGCACCGAGATGGTAGAGCCCGCACCTTGAGAGGGGCAGAGTGCCGCCTCCATCAGCAACTGTCTTAAGCGGATCTCTCTGTCCTTCCTGGTGCGGGGCTTAAAGGACTTACACAGCTTGCACTTGTCCGCTGTGTGAGACTCACCCAGACAACGAAGACAGGAGTCGTGGGGGTCTCTGGTGGGCATGGGCCTGTTACAGGATCCACACAGCTTGAATCCTTGCGAAGGCATGCCCTATGCCCGGAGGGCTCGGGAGGAGCCCGGTAACAGTAGAAGAAAACCACTGCTAACACTACAACTAAACTACTCTAATCTATAACAATAAGAACTATTTACACTAAATACTAAGAACAAACAGATAGCTAGGGAGTAGTGGAGCACTTGTGAGCAAGAGAACCACTGTTCCAACGACCGTCACGGGCGGTAAGAAGGAACTGGAGGGGGGTCGGGCCGGCAGGGGACTATATAGAGCGCCATTTCGGCGCCACTCCAGGGGGCTCCCCAGCCGGCCCGACGGGTAGCTGCTAGGATAAAAGTTTCCGACGTCCGCGCGCGCGCACACCTAACTGGAATAGATATGAGCAACCACTCGAAGAAGAACGCCTGTTCTCACTTTCAGATGACATTGTAAACAAGAAGCAGGCAGCATTATCTCCTGGAAATTAAAAAAAAAAAAAAAAAAAAAACTTGTTTGTCTGAGTGATTGGCTGAACAAAAAGTAGGCCTGAATGAATGTATAAGCTCTAAAGTTTTACATTGTTTTGTTATTGAGTGCAGTTATTTTTTGTACATAATTCCACATTTGTAAGTTCAACTTTCATGATAAAGAGATTGCACTACAATATTTGTATTAGGTGTATTTCTTTTGTTTTTACAGTGCAAATATTTGTAATAAAAATAAATATAAAGTGAGCACTGTACACTTTGTATGCTGTGTTGTAATTGAAATCAATATATTTGAAAATGTAGAAAACATCCACAAATATTTAAATAAATGGTATTCTATTATTTTTAACAGTGCAATTAATCACACGATCTCCTCCCCATAGCGTTTGTTTTTTCCAGTTCCCCAAGAAAGAAGTATGACAGAAAATTGTGCAGCTCCAGCCTGCTAGGGGATGGTGGTGACATGAGGTTAGACTTAAGGGAAAAGAAAAAGAAATAATTAGCCAGCAGTTTTTGTAATTGCCTGAAGTTGAATTTAATGAACTGCAGAGAGCTTTCTGCAACATTAGAAACAGCAGCTGGAGCTAAAGCCTACATTTCTGCCTGTGATGGCCTCCACTTACCAGTTAATGAGCAAAACATTAGCAGCACTCATTCATTCAATCTTGCAGAGACATAAAACCATGCTTTGCCAGCACAAGTAAGATGTTTTAAATTGCCAGTGACAAACTGGCTCTCCAGTCTCATTCTATAGCTGTACTGTTGAAGCAGCCAGGGCAAAAATTTAAATGGATGCAAGACTACAAATGGGCCAGTTTGAGGGTTGCCAGGTGTCCAGTTTTCGACCAGAAAGTTCAGTCGAAAGGGGACCTGTGCAGTGTCCAGTCAGTACTGCTGACCGGACACCAAAGCGCCAGTTACTGCAGTAATTGCAATCAGCTTCCACCGCCAGGAGGGCAGGAAGAGCAGCTGCTGCTGGAGGAAGAAGGATCCTGACAGTGCATGGTATTTAAGGAGCAGGGCTGGGTCTCTACCGTGACAGCTGTTCTGCCTTCTCAGCCTCCCAGCGTCTTGGCTTTCTAGGGCCCCTCGCTCCAGGGACCGACACCCCCCATGCCCTGATTGGCCAGGCTGGCAGGCTCCACGTCAGCTCCTCCCACCCCAGCTCTGCAGGTAGCACCTAAGTCCCAGTAGAGGGGAGAGCGAACGACTTTGGGGGAAACGAGTGACGGGGGAGAGAGAAGCACTATTTATGTTAGAAATCACTATACTCAAGCTATAATTACATATTCTTTTTAAAGTAAGGCGGCATTGAGGTGAAGGGCTTGCACTGGCCATTTGCTTTATGGAAGGATAAATCTCAAGTACTGGCGTGACTATGCAAATGAGATGATGACGATGGGTTAGTATGGTAGTGATTGTGCCAATAGCTGTGTTAAGCCTATGTGCACACCCAGTGTGAACTAGATGTTTCCAGAGGCCTGAGCAGACTGGCTGAGCAGAGTACTTACGCAGTTAATACAATTGGCTGTGCCGTATATCTGTCTAGGTACTTATATGGCTCTCATCACCACAGTATCCAAGCACGCTAACAAACCTGACCCAAGTGCTTAGAAAACATCATATCTGGGTCTTTTGTTTATGTTGGTTTATTAAGACATCTTCTAAAACTCTAGGTAGTTATCAAACTTGTAGGTCTTGCTTACACGGTTGTCAATCACTTTAGAAAATGGCATTCTGTAAGCATTCCCCATAATAACCATATGAAATTGTGCACATAATAATATAATTTTATCACAGACAAAACTGGAAGAGTTTTAAGCACGACTGTACATTAGTCACTAAAATATGCAACGAATTACACTAGATCACCAAAAAAAAAAAAAAAGATGAAGACGACCCTGCTAGCTCACCATGTGCAAACTCACTCCCTGTAACATTCCCCATGCTTCTTCAGTCCACTCATCTGGCTACACCCTCATGGATAGGGTATAGGTTCTACCAAAAAAAGCAGTTATATTAAAAATAATGTGCTCCCAAACCTGACCAAAAACCACAGTTTTAAACAAACTACAATAGTAATTACTTTGGTTTTAACAGGATACCCTTATTTTTAAAGTTTGCAGGATTCTACAATAAATGGTCCAAACCATTAGTCTGATAATGGCAATACTATAGTGTGTTGAGCAATTTCTGTAAAATATTGTATTTTTATAAGGGTATCCTAAAACTGCTAATTTAGAACTGCTAGTTTAGTTACTATGTAGTGGAAAGTGACAGTGATGTCACACTATGCAAACTTGGAAATTAGACAACAGCGTTATCCCAGCCTCTGTTTGTCAGGTACCATATAATCTTTAAGAACAACGAAGTTGAGTTAGTAGAGCAGTGGTCCCCAACGCGGTGCCCGTGGGCGCCATGGCGCCCGCCGGGGCATTTATGGGCGCCCACGCCAGGGACGGCAGGCTGGGGCAGAGTGGAGAGAAGCTGCAGCCCCGCGCCTGCCGGGGACAGAGAACACCGGCGCCCGCAGCCCCGGAGTTCTCTGTCCCCGGCAGGCCGGGGCAGCATGGAGAGAAGCCGCAGCCCCGCGCCTGCCGGAGAGACAAGGGGCGGCTCGCTGAGGCTGCCCCTTGTGTCCCCCTCGGCTGAGCGGGGAGACAAGGGGCGGCTTGCCCTGGCTGGCTGCCCCTTGTCTCCCCGCTAAGCTGCTGAGCGGGGAGACAAGGGGCAGCCGCAGCGAGCCGCCCCTTGTCTCCCCGCTAAGCTGCTGAGCGGGGAGACAAGGGGCAGCCAGCCAGGGCGAGCCGCCCCTTGTCTCCCCGCTAAGCTGCTGAGCGGGGAGACAAGGGGCAGCCAGCCAGGGCGAGCCGCCCCTTGTCTCCCCGCTAAGCTGCTGAGCGGGGAGACAAGGGGCAGCCAGCCAGGGCGAGCCGCCCCTTGTCTCCCCGCTGAGCTGCTGAGCGGAGAGACAAGAGGCAGCCAGCCGCGGCGAGCCGCCCCTTGTCTCCCCGCTGAGCTGCTGAGCGGAGAGACAAGAGGCAGCCAGCCGCGGCGAGCGGCCCCTTGTCTCCCCGCTGAGCTGCTGAGCGGAGAGACAAGAGGCAGCCAGCCGCGGCGAGCCGCCCCTTGTCTCCCCGCTGAGCTGCTGAGCGGGGAGACAAGGGGCAGCCGCAGAGAGAGCCGCCCCTTGTATCCCCGCTGAGCTGCTGAGCGGAGAAACAAGGAGCAGCCAGCCAGGGCAAGCCGCCCCTTGTCTCCCTGCCAGGGGCGGCTCTAATGTTTTTGCCGCCCCAAGCAAAAAAACAACACCCCAAACGCCGCCCCTGAAACAAACAAAAAAAACACCCCCCCAACGCCCGCCGAAACAACCTTCCCCCCCTCCGCCTCTCTGCCCCGCTCTCCCCGGCCGGAGCGCCAGCGGGGAGGACAGCATGCCCGGGGCCCCGCTCTCCCCAGCCAGCGGAGAGCGAGGCTGCCCCGCTCTCCCCGGCTGGAGCGCCGGCCGGGAGGGCGGCATGCCCGGGGCCCCGCTCGCCCGGGCCAGAGCGCCGGGGCGAGCGGGGCATGCGTGGAAGGGAGGGGGAGATGCGTGTCATGCCCGCTAGGGTTCTCTTCTCCCCCTCCCTCCCAGGCTCTTAAGCCTAGGAGGGAGCGGGAGAAGCACTGTTTCGCGCACCGCCACGCGGGGAGAAGCTGAGCCGGCGGCGGCGCGGGAAAGCCGGTGGCGGGGCACATTTCTAGGGGCAGCATGGCCCGTGCCGCCCCTAGAAATGTGCCGCCCCAAGCACCAGCTTGTTTTGCTGGTGCCTGGAGCCGGCCCTGCTCCCCGCTCAGCAACTTAGCGGGGAGACAAGGAGCAGCCACGGCAAGCCGCCCCTTGTGTCTCCGCTCAGCAGCTCAGCCAATGAGCGGGGAGTCAGTGGGCAGCTGCCCATCACCCCCCAAATCTTGGCGCCCTAGGCGACCGCCTAGGGTCGCCTAGTGGGCGCGCCGGCCCTGCCAGCTGCTCGTGCTGCTGGGGAGCGGCAGGCCTTTTAAAGCGCCGCCGGAGCCCCGCTGCCGGAGGTCCGGCGGCGGCACTTTAAAGGTCCCAGGGCTCCGCAGTGGCTGGAGCCCCAGGCCCTTTAAAGCATCCCAGGGTGAGTACGGGGGAGGGGGAGGCGCCTTTTTTAGCGCCGCTCCCCCTGTCCTCAAGACCTGGCTACACTACTGCAGAGAACTCCGGGGCTGCAGGCGCCAGTGTTCTCTGTCCCCGGCAGGCGGGGGGCTGCGGCTTCCCTCTCCACTGCCCAGAACTACTCCCCCCCAAAAAAGGTAAATAAAAAGAGAGCACATTCACATGGTAAGGTGAAAGAATAATTGTCGAATAATTTAATTAATACCTTCTACATGTAAAATTACCTTTTGTATCTTATGGATTCATATATTATGTAATATTAAATATGATGGTTTTCATATTATTTAATGTACAAATACAAAATAAGTATTGAAAAATTGTTGGCACCCGCCACACTCTTCTGAAAACATGAATGTGCTCTTGGCCACAAAAAGGTTGGGGACCCCTGTAGTAGAGTCTCTGTATTCTTATTCATCTTCAGTTTCTCAGCGTAGATTCTTCCACCACCAGAATACTGCTCCTACTTCCCTGTACTTCCATAGCCCTCCACCACAATCCACATAAAGTTTTCTGCATACCTCTCCTCATTTTGTCATGGTATCTGCTTCACACAAGGTTCCATATCCCTTCAAACTGCTCACTCCTGGCCTTGAAGGACTTTCTAAGAACCAGTGGAAAAGGATGAGGAGTGCAATCTGGGGTAGCAGACAGGGTTCCCATAAGTGGGAAGCAGGAGTCGTCGGAGGAATTCCTGCCCATCATGTCTAAAAGTAGCTAGATACCCTTCCTACACCCTGCAACAGAGTTCTCTAGGGCCTAGGGGCTTCCAAAAAACCTAGCAACAGCAAGGTCCCAGGTATAGAATTAACTGGTTTCCTAAGAGCTAGATGTTAGCAGAGATGGGGAGAAAGGAACTCATTTGAAGGATGACCATTTCCAGTACCATACTGTCATGTCACCATTGGATATGAGCCCAAGTTCTGGTCTGGGAGTACATCCATGGACAACTGGGAAGTGTGCTGCCACTGCAGTTCTTGGAAACTGTGGTAGCTCAAGATGATTCCTTAGTCGTAAACAACTTGCATATACATTTAGTTATAAATCAAATGTCAAATATTATTTTCTACATTTATTATAGCTGCAAGATAAATAAAAATTGGGTGGAACATAAAAAAAAGAGCATTAACTGGAACGAATCCTGGAGGCCAAGTTTAACAAATTATCTTTTACCGGAAAAATTTTACCTTCTTTAGACTACAGTCACTGAGAATGAGAGAGAGCTTGTTGGTGCACAGAATAGAAAGAACTCTTTAAAAGTGTGTTTTTGTGCTACAACCCTAAGGGATTTTTAAGAAAGTCAGTTTATTTGAATAAATTCTGCAGGTGCTAAACTGGTGTGTCTGAAGCAGCAGCGATGGTTTAGCAATGTCCAGACAGTTCCTCTCAAAGGTGAGAGCTGGAATCTATTTGGAGATCAGCCACTAGAAAAATGGAGCAACAACTGCATAGCATCACAGCAGAGAATTGTCCTAGGGAATAGTGAAATAAAGTGAGAACTTGGGGAGAAGATATTATTGACTAACCTAAAAGGCCAGGTGCATAAATGTTGGTAAAGAAGAGAACAGGGAACCCACAGACATCTACACAGAGGCAGCCAGAAATACCAGTTTATGAACTTTGCGAACACAAAAGGGAGGATGTTAGTGACACTACAGAGCCAAAGAAGACAGTGCTATAGAACGAGATAGCCAGCTACATAAGGTACAGTGCAGGGCTGACTAGAGAGTGCATGCTGCAACCTCTTACGAGATGTAGCATCTGCCCCTCCTATATGCACTTCCCCATAGTGTTCAACACAGTCCGAATGCATCTGAGAATTGCCACTGATGCTGTAACCCCCAGATTTCCTCTCACAGCAGTAGCTCTAAAAGATAAAATGCAGACCAGAGGGTTTCCAAATAGAGTAAACAGGAGAGAGAGGGGAGAGAGAGATTTCTCCTTGATATAAGCTTTAAGAAAAAAAAATATATGTATAGTTTGAAGAAATCTTTTTCACCTTTGGGATTCTATCATACTGGATAATCTTAATTCTTAAAACATGCACAATCTGTGGAGTCTGATTGCTCCCTAGCATCAAGGGAAGGGGGGATAATAATGCCAGGTATCCAAGGTAAGTAAAGCCTAAGTAGGTGAATAAAAAAAAAAAAATCACAAATAGCAAAGGGAGGGAAAAGATTGATACAATGGAAATCCAAGTGAAGAGAGAACGGAGAAAATTCTTCAGTATAAAAATGATTACAAAATCAAAGTTCTAAATAGATAAAATTACAATTTCAAAGAGGACAAAACAATTTTTTTCAAGTCTAGGAGCAACAAGAGGTAAACGATCGAACTGAAATGTCTTCTTGGAGTGAGAAAAAAGGATATTTATTGGTAGAAAAGGTGAACATTACTACAGAAGAACCCTGACTATGTGGAACTGCTTTTTTATCGTACTGCTGGTGTTTCTCCTATTGCCTCCTGCTTACCTGAACTCCCAACGATCCAAATTAAGTTGCTTGGACAGTTGGGATTCTTCTGTATTTAAAACAATTCAAATTACACCTTTGTAATAGTAAATTACTTTATACCAGTATACTGATATGATGACTTTCTAGAACCAGACAAGGTCTGGACAAGAATTCTAGGTGGAAAAATACATTAAGGGAAATCAAGTTTAAAAGTTATACAACATGACCCAATAGGGATGTTAGCCAAAACATATATGTTAGATGTAGTACACAACAGTGATAGGTGTTATGTGCATGGTATTAATAGAATATACATTATATATAGGGGCACTGGGAAGTTATGTTACCTGAATGTATTATACCCTTCCCACAACTCTGTTCAAGAATCCGACAACACTGTGGAAAGCTGAACTCAGCTTTGGCATCAGAAAACAGGAACCTTGCCAAAGCAAAGATACGTGAAAACTGTATACCAAGTACAGTTAGCTCATGGCTCATCAACACTTGGAATGTAGTATTCAAAAAAAGATATGGAAACTTATAGGGAGGTACCAAGGACAAAGCTGAAACATACTAGTGGACTAAACTTTAAGAGATGTGTAAAAAGTGTTGTAACTTGTAAAATCATACTATCAATACTACTAGCTGAAGCACATCATCTGTGTAAGGTAAACATGCTGTGGGATAAGAATTGCTTTCCAGAGGGAGGTTATGTCTCCTTTTATGTATTATACTGCTTTGTCTTTAGACAATACATTTGGCTATGTTCAGTTATTTGATCTCAAACATTTTTAAGAATGAACTGCTAGTGTAGTCAAACAATTGGCTACACATGTTGCTCAAAAAAGAGTTAGTGTAAGACTTACTGTATTTATCATGCAGGGATTTAAAGAAAATCCAAATAGATAGAGATTATGGATATTGGATTTTTGGAAAAAAAAGACTTTAAACACTGATCCAGGCTAACAAAAAGAAAAAGTCTAAAAGTTGACATTTCATTAAGGAGAAATAATAATATTTTTTCCAGGGGAAGAGGGAAGCTAAACACAGTTTAGCAGGTAATATTAATACTGTACAGAATACACTTAATACAGCGCAAAAAAAAACCCAATGCCACCAATCTACCAAACTGTGCATTCTATGTATTGTGTATTTACTGTAGAGGGCAATGAACTAGAAAGAAAAATCTAACAGGGACATTAGAATTATAAGGTATTTGATGTATTATCGCAGGTAGCAGTTTGCTTTGGATCATAATTCATCCACACACAAAAGGAATGAATTAAAGTTACACAGTCAACCTTAATTCTGACATTTCCTTCAATTTCAGTGTTTGACTTTGCAATCTTAATGTTCTTTTAATGTAGTTGTGACAATCTGGGGAATCTGTTTATGTACAACATGAATTCTGGTTGATCTTGCGAAATTGCTGTATCACTGAATGCCTCAGGGACAACAGTGTCTTGTTAAACCTTTATGGCTGCCGTGCAAATAGGAGCATCTTGGGACAGTCACATTCTAGGTGAAACCAGTTTTCTTCAACCTAGCTGCAGAGACCTGGGGTTTGATGAATGGGAGATTCCCAAACAGGTGAACTAAGAGACCAGTTATTAATGCTGGGTCTTAAAAACCAGAGCCTGGGAGACTCAGTGGTGACTCAGAGGAATTCAAAGAAACACAAGCTTGGGCAAGAGAAAGAAAAGAGAGGGGCATGCTTTCACGGCAGAGGGCTTCTGTTCAACTATGTGACTAGCAAAGGAAGTAGTAAACTGGCTGAACAGGAGAGAGAGACAGAGACAAAATCCTATGATTTTGGGGACAAACCATGTGCAGGAGGGGAGGGGGCAGTTGATCCTGGCCTCCTTAAAAGACTCTGACCTAAGCCCAAAGAGTGATGAGGAAGCTGATGCAGGAAAATGCATGTAGGCTGAGGGAACTCTACCAGCAGGATCATACCTAGCTGTTTTGCCAGCTAGGGTGGGAAACATTTTCTGTGCTCGAGTGGCGACGCCAAAATGCCAAACCAAACCCTACAGCCGGCCAATTGGAGAGGAACAAGAAATAAAAAGCTGAATGGCATAGCTGTATAGTGCCCCCTGGAAGTTGGTACCCAAGGCGATTGCCTTGATCTCCTGCTCCTAAAACCGACCCTGTCTGTCAGGGCTATCTAACAGTAGTGGATTTTGGACATAAGTTAGAGGAAACTTTTCTACCATTGCAAGGGTCTAGTGAATAGCGAATAAATATTTTTTGAAATAAAATTCAGTTTTGTAAAGGATATTATGGGATAATTAACTAGATCTGTTCTCTGGCCTCCTCTGGTTCTCATACATGCATGCACTTTTCATCAGGCCCAATGTATGTTAAAAAGTGTTAGGAGTTCAATCCACAAGACTCAGTGGGATCAAAACCAAATATGTTTTGCTGGTACAAGTTTTACACTTCTGTGCCCACACAATACCCTGCTTATGGGCCGCATAAAACTGTTAGAATTTCAGTAGGTGTTTGTACCCACAAAGCATAACCATAAGTTTCCTGCACATGTAATTTTGTATACACAAGTGAAGATATCTGATTATTTGACCCCACAGATTAGATGAAAGTGAAAAATGATGGTAGCCAATTACTAAAGGATTCTTTTTAAATGCAGGTGTTCCATGAACTTTGGAAAAAATAATATTAAAGCAAAGCTTTTATGTTGGGAGAGAAAAAATGACATTTTCTAATATTCCTTTCCACACGTACTACTTTTCAAAGACAAAATATGTTCCAACAAAGGCCCTCTCTCACAGCCTTTCTACTCTTCCCTGAATATCCTGAAAGTGAAATCAAAGTGCAGATTTGCCCACCCCACCCCCCTGATCACTGATTGTGGTACCAGAAAAAAAAAATCAAGCAAAACAAAGAGCTGAGCTGTGGGAAAGGAGCCTTTAAATATAGAGCACTAAAAAGTTCTTGGTAAACATGGAGCAAAAGAGAGAGAAGAGTAAATATCACTGAAGCAGAGCAAGGCTACTTATCTACTTTGGAGAGCATGACCTTAAATCTAAAAGCACATCCATTTCCAATATGAGCAATGCTCAGTTAGGGCAGAGAAGTCCGGTAGTAAAACTGAAAACCTTAGCCTATTGTTTTTAAATGTCACTCAAAGAGAATTTGATAAAACCCTTTGTAGACAATTCTATACATCCTTAATAAGTGATCCATTGCCATGCTTTTCAGAAGGAGAGATCAAAATCTCTGGAACCATTTATGTGCCCACTTCTGATGCAGACAGAATTACTCATTTTAATTAGCGTTGGTCCCAAAAGCAACGAGGACGTGATCAAAAGCTTAACATATAAGCTTGTGACTCCTGATGACCAAGATTTAATAGATCAGGGATTGGAAACCTTTGGCATGTGCCTGTCAGGGAAATCCACTGGCGGGCCGGGACAGTTTGTTTACCTGCAGCGTCCGCAGGTCCGGCCGATCGCAGCTCCCACTGGCCATGGTTTGCCATTCCAGGCCAATGGGGGCCGTGGGAAGTGGTGACCAGCACATTCCTCAGCCCACACCGCTTCCCGCAGCCCTCATTGGCCTGGAACAGTGAACCGCAGCCAGTGGGAGCTGCGATCGGCCGAACCTGCAGATGCTGCAGGTAAACAAAGCGTCCCGGCCTGCCAGCGGATTTCCGACAGGCCGCATTCCAAAGATTGCCGATCCCTGAAATAGACTATTATATGAGTATACAGCATCACTGAAGGTTTTGCTTTTAGATCTGTGGGGTTTATTAGCTGATAATCAATGCCAACTTGAAGAACATTAACTATCATATGAGTATATCAAATCAAGTTGACTTGTCAAATGAGGTTCTAATTTGTTGGCCACACTAAAAAAAGATGGATCTATCCTCATACTATTTCCCCTTCTCGTGAGTGTGTTTCCAAGCTATTTTACCTTGTGGCATCTACTGCTGTTTTTGATGACTTAATAGCAACTCATTTAGATGAGCATCACTTTCCTGGCATTTTCTGGAGCATAATTAGAACAGGTGGTTTCACAGGCTGTACAGAGTTTTTTATACCATACACATACGTGAAGCTTCTTGGATTGAAAGGCCCATAGATTTACAACTCCCTGCTCTACAGTCATAACAAATTCAGCCAACTTGTTATTCATCTCCTTGTCACAGGCCCTGACCTTCCCCTTTGAAGTTAAATGTAATGAAGAGAAATATTCTCATTGATTACAGTGAGAACACGATCTAGACTAGCACCAGCTAAATTTACTTCTCTGGTAAAGCAAATATTTACCTTGTGCTCTTCTCAGGTCAAATGCTCAAAGGTCTGTTTATTTCTTCACCTTCTTCACACAGAGATATTCTTATCCTGTGTGGCGGAGTGTTAGACTTAGGGTTTCCCCCCACCCATTTTCATACCATCTGTTACCTGGCAGCTTCCTGGTCTGGCATTAGGATGCATTTACTGCCTTAGTATCTTCTTGCTCTTGGATACTTCGGGGGTTTTAATGCTTTGGCCCTCCAGTCAGATACTTGGGAACGTTTCTGATGTGTAAGACAGACCTTCTCATAATTGTTTGTTGGTGTAAACATCTAGGGCCAGATTTTCAAAAGGCCACAGCGCCCATTTAGTCATCTAAATGAAATGGTCAGATTTGCAGAAGTTTTATTCTCAGTAGCAGCAGCTAGTTCAAGTACATGTAGCCATGTATTCTGCTAAGGTGTGTGCGCGCCCAGGGCACTGGAGCTGGAGAGCGTTGCCTAGCAGTACCCATAGGGGTGGCACTCACAGCCTACTGCCCTGACCCCTCACCTGGCCATAGAAGGGAGGAGCTACTCTGACCCCCTCAGTTCCTTCTTACTACCCATGGCTTGAGACAGAGCTCTGTGTGGTGTTTTCACCTCACACTTTCATTCATGGTTTTTGAGTACTTTTTCTTGTATATTGTAGTGAGTAGTATTTTGAGTTAAGTTTAGGGTTAGTATTGTATTAGTTAGAGTAGATGGCTGCCCTGTGTGATGGGCTCACCAGGGTTCAAGTATTGTCCATTGTGTGGGGTGACTATCCCCAAAAGCAATTTCTACATGAAGTGCTTATTGTGTCTCGGTGAAGAGTGGGGTTCCCTCTGCAAGTCTTTCACAAAGAGGACTCAAATGGCGAGAAATGAGCCACTGACACAGCACCTGCTAAAGCAGGCCATCAGGACTGCATCAACACGGAGGCCCTCATCTGATCAGCGGTCTCCTTTGGATCGAGCAAGTGATGCCACTCAGTGTTCAGGCTCTGGCATTTCCCCTCCAAGAGGAAGAGGGGTCATTCATCCTCCTGTGACATGGAGGGGAAGAGGCCCCATAAAACAAACTGGGACCATTCCAAGGCTGAGGGAGACTCTTCCTCATTTATTTTTTTTTTGTTACAGAGAAGTTCTGACTGGCACCGTACTCCCTCTAGCAAGTGGGATGGAGCATGGCCATCCTACTTTTCCCCAATACCGTGCCAAGATCAGCAAGCGTCCATACCATCAACTCCAGTTCCAGCCATGGGGTGACCATTGAGTCTGGTACCAATGATGTTGGTACCAGTGCCAACTGTCTCCACGCCGGTAGCACATCAGTGCAGTGGGAAGTCAACATTGGTTCCAATTCAAACAATTGAGTTCATTGAGGTCCTGATAGAATCTGCACATTCAAGAGCATTTCTGCCAACCTACCAATTCCACATGATTCACCACCTATCTCTGGAACTGCAGTTTTAAATCTCAACCACAGCCTGTGTATGCCTGAGGTTAAATGGCCCATATAGCTGAATGCATACAGGTAGATCAATTTGCCAGATTGCGTCTCGTCTTTTTCAAATGTGGCTGACAATTTCAAGGTGGATAATTACGCCTCCTCAAAGGGCGTGAGGTAATTCAATGAGAGCCCAGGCAATGATGGCTTTCCTAAATGATATTCCTGTATTCGACATGACCAAGACTGTCACTTGGTCCTCTGTGCATGCTTTTACAAACCACCATGCAGTTACTTCTGCATTCAGATCAGGTGCAAACTTTGGGAAGACAGTCCACCCTGACATCTGGTGGGGAGTCATGGCAAAGCACGCCAGGGGCTGATCCAATTTGCATAGGCACACCCACCCTGCCTGGTACGAACCATAGTGACCCAAAGGGGCATTTTGGGCTGCTGTAGGATCCCCAGTTTTCTGTTATTGGGGCAGGAAGAATAAACTGTTGTTATACTGCTTATGTAAATCATGGACAGTGGAACTGTACTTGGCCTTTTGTCATGTTAAAGGGGAACTTGCCATTAACTAAACAGCACTCACCAGCCAAGGGACATGGGTTCCAAAGCCCAGTGAATTGAGAGAGGCTGGGGACAGGTATTAATGCCTGGTGGTGTAGGGCCCCTGTGAGGGTCTGAGACACCAATTGCAGCATCTCCTCCTCTCTCCACTGTGGAATATCAGAGCTAATGTTGAGTTCTAGAGAGTCTGGTTTCAGGCTGCTGAATTGAAATCACTCTGGGCTAATAGTGCAAATGAGCACTAGGGCTCCCCTAAACTACAAGCTGAAATCACTAAAGAGCTAAAAGCATTATGAGCTGAAATCACTGAGCTGAAATCACTGAGCACTGTGTTAAGTAGTGGGGGAGCCTGAAGATAAATTGCTGAGTGGTTGGTGGAGCAGTTGGTGAGACAGCTGATGGTGTGGCGCTGCTGGCAAAGCAGCGCAGTTCGTGAGGACAGTCGGAGCGGTGCTGCTGGCAGAGCGGAGCAGTTCGTGGTTGCAGTCGGAGCAGCTTGCAGGACGGCTGGTGGAGCGGCGCTGTTGGCGGGGCTGAGCAGTTCGTGGGGACAGCTGTAGCGGCTTGCGGGACAGCTGGCGGAGCAGAGCGGCCTGTGAGACGGCTGGCGGAGCAGAGCGAAGCCCCACGGAGGGTGAGGCAATCATCTTCACGCTACGTAAGGTGCCCCTTACCCCCCCCCCTTCCCATTGCTGCCCAGGCGGGTGGCGTGTAGCACCCTGCAGATGAACTTTTGAACTCTGGGACTGGACTTTTGGGTTCTTGGACTTTTGGGGACTTTGGGTGACTTTTGGGCTGCTGGACTCAAGAACCCAAGGGACAGGGCATGGCCCAATTGGCTGTGGTGGGTCTTGCTCACAGTTTGGCTTATGGATCCTAGTTGCAATGTTTTCCCAATTTAAGGCTGGTATCGTTTACCTACTGATTAAAGATTCCTGTTACCCTGAGGCTCTGTGCTTACGAGAGGGGAAGTATTGCCTCTTTGAGGCGCCCAGGGGGTGTGTATAAGATTTTCCCAGGTTGCTGGGTGGGGGCTCGAGCTGGTTTTGCATTGCATTGTTGAGAAGGGAACCCCTATGTACTGAACCTGGCCCTTGCTGCTGTCAACTTGTCCTGGCAGAAGGGTTACATTTAAATAGAATTTGAGCCCCTCCTCCTACGAGTATTTTTGTGCATCACGTAATTAGAACACATGACTGCATTTACTCAAACTATCTGTAACTATTGTTGTTTGAGAAATGATGCAGACACGTATTCCACAATCCCGACCTCAAATATGGTGATCAGCTGAACCCTGAGCATGTGGGCAAGACTCACCAAACAGACACCCAGGGAAAAACTTCTAATATCCCACCATTGGGCCTATCTACCACTGATAGTCCAAGGTCAATTAATTCCCAAGATCATCTTATCTCATCAAACCATCCCCTCCATAAACTTATCTAGCTTAATAGTGAAGTCAGATAGGTCTTTTGCCCCCACTGCTTCCCTTGGAAGGCTGTTCCAGAACTTCACTGTACAGTCTTGTCACATACATAGTCTATAGCGCTCTGTGATGGGGCGTTCACCCCCACACTATCCCCGGAGGGGTTGATATAGGCAAAAGAGGCCAATTAGCCATAGGCTGTACCTGGAGGAGAGCCAGGATGCAATGAGGCTTAATTGGGGATGAAACTCACTTGGGCAGGAATAGGTAGGGCTTCTACAAAGGCCAAGGAACTGCAGTGTGGAAGCCTGCAATCACATTCCCCGATACAGGGGGTAAAGTAGGAGCCTGTAATAAGTTCATTCTAGGAAGCAGTCCAGGGAAGGAGCAGTAAGGGCAGGGAGAGTAAAGACCTGAGCTGCTGGGTCAAGGGTTCCTAGATTGGAAACCAATGTAGCAGGCAGGCCCAGGTTCCCCTACAAAGTACTGTGGGAGTGGGTACAGTTTGGAAGGAGACTGATAATATCAGGGAAGATCAGGGACTTCAGTGGGGCTAAGCTATGAAAAGGAAAGCACTGCAGCACCGGTGGAGCATGAGAGGCCACAGAGCAAGTGAGTAAGATGATGGGCTGAGCAACCGCAGGAAGGGGCATCAGACCATGTAGTGAGCTAATTCCCACATGGGCCACTAGGTGTGCCAGAGTGGTAAGAGGTCTCCCCAATCACAATCTCCTACTTTGAAAATAGATGTCTTGGCTTTGCCTCAGTAAACAGTTGTATACAGTGTTTACCATGATATTAATGACATTGTTTGTTAACCCACATTTTAACAGCAACTAGCTCTGCCTACTGTACAAATCAGTTGGTTTTGCGTACTTCCACTAGTGTGATAATATAACCTTTTCCCTCAGAAATGTATAAAGCAGTGGAGCCAAACCTTATTACACAGGAGGGCAACATGAACCTAAGCACAACCTTGTGTAGGCCAAACAGATTCTACATATTTTAATAAGATTTAAAGTCACCTGTTTTGATTTCTATTTTAAGTTCAGCTTGTTTCGTATGTATTTAGATAGACATTACTGTACATAGAAACAACCTATTTACACACTTGCATAAACTGAAACAATGTAAACACGACAGCAAAACGCTAATGAATTGGATATTATATATTGTGTTGAAGCAGGCCGTGGGCCTTATGAAATGACCTGAGGGGCCAGTTATGGCCCACGGGGCATAGGTTGGGCACCCCGGTACAAAGTAGTTATTATTAAGAAATATTTTGCCTCTCAGACTTTACTGTTGATATAATTTAAGAATATGGTATAGCACAACATTAACAAATAAAAGCCTTGAATGAGCAGATTGGATGGATACACTAAAAAGCTGTACGTGTTCCAGTTTTAAAAAGTCAGAAACAAAGAGTGACCTCCTCTCCTCCACCTTGTAAACTGCTTCAGCATTGGATTTCCTTACTTAACGGCTGCCACACAGACAGGAGTCGTGTTTAGAGATTGCTTTCCAAAGGCTGCTGGGCAGACCATTGTTTTGCTAGAGGTCTGGCTAGGACAAGCAAGATGAGGTTGTGAGGTCTTAATGAGCTCTTCCAAAGGATATGACCAACTGAGTAATTAACAATAAGTTTTCAGCATAAACATATTGTGACACTCGGTACCCCAAAACAGCACCCTGGCACCCCCATATTCACCACTATCATATCATTATGATATGCTTTATACAAAGTATACCTTGTGAGGTATCATTTTAAAGTCATGTTGAATATTAATATCCTGGTGGATTGTATGTGCTATTATTGTATGCGAAGTTATGAAGCATTGTTACCAAAATATGCTGTGAGGTTGGGAGACACCCACAGCCAACCTTTCAATTGCAACAAAGGATCAGCCAGACATGCCATTAAAGGGAATCCACTCTCCTAATGGCCATTCCAGAGACTTCTGAGAGAGAGCACATATGCAATGGAGACCCCTTGACCAATGGGAACTGCCTGATCCCCCATGATGCAGCAAAAATCTTTCCACCAAGCTGGAAGAGAATATAAAAGAGGGGAAGTGACATTGTTACTTGGCCTCGTTCCCCCACAACGTAACACCTGGAAACACATCAAGGAGGACAAAGACTTGAACGGGGGAGGGCGGTCCCAGGCTATGTGTTGAGGATATGTAACCTGCTTGTACCATCTGTCAGGGTGAGAGACTGCTTAATTCAAATCCTGTTTAGTTTGTAGAATATAGACTGTGAATTTATTTTTGTTTCTTAAGTAACCAGCTCTGATCTCTATGCCTGCTACTTATAATCACTTAAAATCTCTCTGTAGTTAATAAATCTGTTTTATATTTTACCTAAAACAGTGTGTTTTGGCTGAAGTGCTTGGGAAATCTGAACTCCCAAAGGCCGGTGTATGTCCACTTTCCTTTGAAGAAGAACTTGCACTGGTCAGAAGCCTCACCAGTGCAAAATGGTACAGTGCTAGGGTGCAAGACTAGGGAGCTGGACGGAATTGACTGGAGCCTCTCTATTGTTGGCTCACGAGTGGCTGGGAGAGCATTCATGGAACTTAGTTGGATGTCTGTGTAAGTGCAGCACCTACCAGAGGTTTGTAGCTTGACATCAGCATCACAGTGTGAGGCACAACCCAGATTGGTGGGTTTGGGAGAGCTCAACAGTCCCACAGTCCAGGTTGTACCCCCTGGGACCCTGTCAAATATATGCATGGGACAATCAATTTGAAAATGTCTTCAGAAAACTAAGCTTTACTTTATTTTTGCATATGAAATTTACATAATTTCATTTAAAATAATACCATAATAGCCAGTAGTGAGTTGGCATGGGCTCTCTCCGAGATTGATGGGGAGAAACCACTCTTCACTCCCTGGTGTGGGGAGCAAGGCAAGCCATGGCTCCCAAACTGGAAGCAGAGGGGTGGGACGGGAAGTTTAATAGGCCGCCCTGCAGCTCAGTTGTGCAAAAGCCAGGAAAGAAAGCAAACGTCTCTCGCCCACTGCCAAGCCCTGCATCCACAATGGAGCTCTACAGCACCAAAGACCAGAGGACGTGCTGGGACTGCTAACTGGCCAGTACCCAGAGGAGCTACTGGGACTGCCTCTGGACGTGTACCCCGGGAAAACAGAAGAACCCCACGAGATGGAGGTACACTCAGATAGGCTAGTAGGAAGTAACCCAGGGACACCAGACATTAGTCCGGTTCTGTTGTCAGAGGCTAGGTCAGTTTGTTTTGGTAGGATCTCTGCTGACCCAGTGGCAGATTCCTCTGCCACTATCAGGGCCCTGGGATGGGACCCCGTGGAGTAGGGTAGGCTCGGGTCCCCCTACTCTCTGCTGCCAACCCCACCTCTGGTATGGTAGCCTACCCACCATAGGCTGGATGGCCTGCATTTATCTATTGCTCTGCCCTGCCCAGAGGGCCAGAGCCCTTAGACTGCTAATTCCCCTGTTGAGCAGTGCACATATAGGCACAATATAGTGAGGGGAATGGCCCCCCCTCTGAGATTGATGGGAAGGGATAGAAATGAGCCACTACATATTCCTTATTTCCTACATGACTGTAGTGGCTATAGAAATATAGTTCAACTTCCCTTCTATATAACAGATGAATACTTGATCTTCTGTACCAAACTGGAAAGTAGGCCTTCATAGGCAAGCCACAAGATCAAATAGAGTCTACCCTACTGAAAGGCCTATCCTATTCTGTGCTTGCTGCTGCTATAAGACCCCATTACCTCTTTATAGGACTGCTTATAAAGTACTTCTCTAGTGGGAGCCACAGGGAATTAAATTACTGCTCTATTTCTGATTGACTGCAGAGCAGCTGTCAAACAACTGAAGTGTCTCCAATCTCCATCACAAATTACAGTAAATGCCTGTTAAGATAAACTTTGCCAAGCTAGTTATGCCTAGCAGCACTGACTGTGAAGTGTGCAATTGACTTAAATTGGAACAGGGAAAGTATTTAGCACTTAGTAATAAAACTAATGCAAAGGACTTAAAAACAAAACATCAAGAGACAAAGCTAAATAGGTATCTAAACAATTTATCATCTTGTTTTTTTGGACCAGAAAGGTGTGAAAAACCAGACCTGATATGAACTCTAGCGTTGTGCAAATAATAAATCACCACATCCAAATATTAGTGTATTAGAGGGCTCTATTACCTGAATGATATGAAAACTCTCAAACGTGAATATTACATAGATTCTGAGGATAACCTGGATAATTATGTGGGATAACACCTGCTCATCAGCAGGCCTGGGACTTAACTTACTTTTAACTATTTTCCTGAGAGGGAGGCTCTCAACCCATATCCCACACCCCCAAAAAATCCTTTACCCCTGAGCTGTCAGCCTGGCCTGCCCTGCCCCACAGATATCTGCTACCCTGAGCAGAAGAAGTTGCCTTCCACTTGCTCTTTAGGGGTCAGCCAACTGGTCCTTCAGGGGACAGTTACTTGCTGAAGTGACACAGGTGAAGGATGAGATTAAGCATACTCCCCATGAGGAGAAATTGCTAGTACATTGTGGCCTGGCCAGCTGCTTCCCAGCCTTTCCGATGGACCAGAACCTTAAGAGGATTAAATGTGTGCTCAATACTTTTGAAAATCAGGCCACTTATTTAGGTGTCTGAATATGGATTTTAGGAACCTGATTTTAGGTTTGTATTTTTAAGAGTATTAGCCATTTAAGTGTCAAGCATCAAAATAAATAATGTGTTCATTATACTCTCATGACTTAAGTATTCGGATGAGGCTAGTTATTGCTTTTAACTTTTTGCACGTCTTTTCCAGATGAGCGTTAAAAGTCAAGCTTCTATCCAAAGTTATACCCAAGTACTTCGGAAAGGGCTCATTTTGGACCTGTTGACCTCAAAAAGTGACATTAAGTGCTTCCTTGGTGGCTTTGTTGTTTAAATGAAAGGCTATTGCCAAGGTTTTGGAGACACTGGGATGGAGACTCCCATGTTGAAAGTATTTTGCCATTATCTTGAGGTTAGTGAAGAGGGTGCCGCCAATGGTGGTGAAGTCTTTGCCTTGTACCTCAACAACAATGTAATCAGCATAAGTGAACTTTCATGAAATTGTGTCAGGTAAATCACTAATATAAATATTGAATAGTCAAAGAGTCAGACCAGATCCTTAAGGTAAGCCATTATTGAAGTTCCATGCTCTGCTGATCTGCCCATTCAAGAGGATGCAGTATCTCAACATTGTGGCCAGGAGTCGCATAGTATTACAGGAGTTGATAACCCTTGATGCCTTGAGCACTAAGTCTAATCTTCATACTGTGTTACAGGCAGTGGATAAATCCATAAAGCCTCCATGTAACTAGTAACAGCAACTTTGGCCCAGTCTAAAACAGGTCTTTTCATTGGGCAGGATGGTCTCAAAGATAAGGTTTTACTGGCCTGTCTCACCCCTAACAGGCAACTTATGAGTTGTGGAGAGAAGTGACACTGGATGATAGTCAGTAGAATCATTTGGTAGTTAGTTGTTCTCCTCAAACATGGGTATCTCCTCATACCAGTTTTTCAGGAACTTCCCCATTGAATGTATGGTAATGAGTAGGTCTGCCAGCCATGCTAGTCTCTTTTGCCCAAAATTTTAAGGGATTAGGGATAAGTACCATCCTTGCTAGCTGCTTTTCCAGTTTTAGTGGCCGTAAGGTCCTTGTTCATTTCTTCTGTAGTATATGGGAGTGAGAGCAGCGAAGTGGCAGGGCTTTGTCCGACATTTAGAAATAATTCTTTCTAATCAGCTTGTCAGTTTTGGTCTTTGCGTTATGGAGAAAGTGTGAAGTGACAGCACTGGCTGTCACTTTTGGTTAAGGGCATTTAAAGTCAGCAGCTCCAAGCTTATGGGGGAGTGTCCAGGCACTGTGACTGGAATGAATGAAATCAAGACCCTCCACCGACTCACTCAATCTCTTCAGGAGGGCAGAGTTCAATGACTTGATTAGTGATTTTGCTGTGTCCAGATCACCACTCTTTTCATATTCTTTGAGGAGTGCTTCTGTAGTGCCAGTAAGAACTATAGACCTGGTGATAAGCATGAGGAAAGTGTTTCACTACAGCTTTAATAAGAAGGTGAACAAAGCAGTCATAGTTTTCTGGAATCGGCTTGATAATGGTGTAAGGTACAGAGAAAAATAATCAAGCCATAATGGGAGACAAACAAGACAATATATTAATGAGCAATCAACTGGAAAAGTAGCCACAAAAGAGTTAAATACTGCATGAATATAAACCAAAACACCTATTGTTAAGCAAAGCCTATGTCACCTTTAAAATATCCATTGCTTGTTGGTACCTCTGAGTACCATTGACTACAGCAGAAACCACTTACAGTTTCTATGAATACTATAACTACCAATCAAAAAAAAAATCACAAAAGCAGCAGTCTGCAAATACTGAAAAAGAAGCAATACATAGCAACAAAGCAGCTTGTGTTACAGTGAAAAACGAAGTATTGTATCCACTTTTCCCCACAAGGTGGCAGATTTGCTAAATTTCTAGAGTTGTTTGCAAGCCCTATTGTTGTGATAGGGAGTTTAAAGACTCAAGTTCCAGTTTCTGTGCTAGGAAACAGAAAACAAAGTAACACATTTTGAAAAAGAAAAGGGGTAATATATATTTAAAAATGAAGAATTTAAATCTTCCAGAAACATGCACAGATTGTAACTGGCAAGACCAGAAAAACACCAAAGGTGACAGAAACAGAATATTGAGGGAGTGTACAATTTGGGATACAAATTTGGTTCAATTACTCTCCTGATGACATCAAATCTCTCAATATAGCACTGCACTGTCTACTGCAGTAGATCAGGCAATCCACAATTGCACCCACTTGTAACTGTTCTTTTACCCCGCCTGCCACCACAGCCCTTTGATCGCCCTTATTGCTAAATCAATCCTGCTGGAAACAGTGCCCCATAAATGCAAACTAAGTAAATACAACCCTTCAGTAAGATCAGCTCAGCACACAGGGGCCCAGTAGACTTGACGCAACTGCAAACAAGGACTGCAAGATTACTGACTTGTTAAAAGGGAGAGAAGGGGGGCGGGGAAAAAAAAAAAAAAAAAAAAGGACTTGAAATAGATGGACAAGAACAACAGAACTCATATAAAGAATGCACTCCAGTATTCTACAAAAGTGGCCTAAAGCACTTCACATCTTACTCTACTGATACTGACATGTTTGAGGCAAATACTGCACAATATTGTAGTAGTTTCTTAAGTACGGGAGAAGACACGATGAGGAATGGAAATATGTTTCCATCAACATTTTAGTCCTCCTGGTTAGTTCCTACAATGGAGTACATTGTACTCTTCTGCCTGGCTGTTCCTGAGAGCCTGAAGTCCCATGGGAACAATTAAAATTTTAGAGTCACAGAACCCTCTAAATAATTGTGCTGAGCAGAGTAAGGGGAAAACAACATTTGCCCAGGTGCATTTGCTCAGATGTGGCACAGTTACTCATCTTGCTAATTGGGCTGCTTCCCAGGTGGCAAGCAATGGTGGTTCCCACTGTGCTAAGGAGCGATTTTTTATTGAGTCTCTCATGATATTTGATCCTTTTCTTAAAAGCTCCAACTCCTGGAGTCATGTGAGTACATGGGAAGTTCAGCTTTCTTTAAAAAAAAAAAAAGTTTCTAGCTCTCATGGGTGCAAGAAAAGCCTAAGAAACTGAACCGTAAAAGCTAAGAAACACAAAGTCAAATAAAAATGAAAATAATTTAAAAATGGATAAAGCCACTCTAATGATTTTGGGGCCTGACACATGATTTTTAATACTTGGGACAAGCAATACTGCTAACGCCATAGTGTAAAACCAAAACACCACACACTTGAACAAATCCTAAACCAATCCTTCCTCTCGTTACATTTCTTGCTCAGGAGAAAATGTTGCTTTGGACTCAGGATGAAAACTTCCCAACGGTTTCTTCCCAACAGCTAGTTTATTGACAGTCAAGAATCTGCACTTTGAGAGGTAATGTGGGAGCTGGAGTAATTGAGGCAGCTGGGGCTGGATTGAGGTAAAGAGAAAATCCATACGAGAGGAAGCAGAGGAAGTGAATATTGAGAGGGAGTTAGAAACAAACTGAGGCAAAGGGATGTGGAAGACAGCTGACCAAGACCTCGAAATACGATCCCCAGGAACTGGGGTTAGAACTCAGAAACGTCAACTCCTTTTTTCCCTGGTGCAAATCTCTGTAACACTCCTTTCTGCCCCAAATCTATTCCTGGGAACTACAGAACCAAGAAATCCATGCATCTAACTTATCTCCACAGTATCATTCCCAAATGGTCCACCAAATTCTTTAATCTTAAACTTTTCAGTAGGATATTTCATTGACGTGCTTACTCTGTAGCAATGGCAAACTTTGCAGTATTATCACTACTTTCACTCTCATTATCAGCTTGGAATAAAAAGGTAGAGTTTTTATCTGCGGAACTATTAAAATAGGCATCATCGCTTCAAATAACAAATGTAGGAGTGGTTTATTGGCCATGAAATTTCCTCTGAAAAAACCCATGCACAAAAATGAGAAATACCGCGGTAAATTGATGGGACTCCCATATTATGGAATATATATATGGTCAACAAAAACATTTTATATAAAAAGTCTAAGTAAATAGTATAGTCCATTAGTTATAAGAAATTAATCCAATTTAAAACATAACTGCACAATTAAAAAAAATCCGTCAGCAACCAATTTTTAAATGTATTGCTATCCCACTATGCATCACAATGCACTATTCTGTCTCTTTTCCTCTTACCAGGACTCCAGAGTTCACTAAATATTCTACTGCTAACCTGTCTGGGAGCCTGGCTGACACAGGATTAAAACTCAAAATGACTTGGCGTAATTGGAGAATTGGCCTGAAATAAACGTGATGAAATTCAATACAGACAAGTGCAAAGTCTGAGAAAGGAAAAAATCAAATGCACAGGTACAGAATAGGAAATAACTGGCTAGGCAGTAGTACTGCTGAAAAGGTTCTGGGGGTTATAATGGACCACAAATAGAATGAATCAACAATGTGATGCAGTTGTGAAAAAGACTAATATCATTCTGGAGTATATTAACAGCAGTCTCCTATGCAAGTCACAGGAAGTAATTGTTCTTTCTGTCTCCCTAAGTTGGGACAAGAAGCATTGGTTTTAATCTGCAGTAAGCGAGTTTAGATTAGATATTAGTAAAAACTCTAAGGATAATTAAGCTCTGGAATAAGCTTCCAGGGGAGGTTGTAAAATCCCTGACATTCGAGGTTTTTAAGAACAGGTTAGACAAACACCTGTCAGGGATAATCTAGATATAGCTGGTACAGCTTCAGCATGAGATGCCAGAGTAGATGTCCTCTTGAGGTCCTTTGCAGCCCTACATTACTATGATTCTAATACAGCCTACAACTAAAATCTATAGTTAACATGGTAGTGCATGGAATTATCACTCTGTAGCACAGATCATACAACAGGATAGAATGTTGCCATTTTTAAGGCACATTAAAAAAACAAATTGTGCATGAAAGTCAAAGCTTGCGTCTTTTTTGAATGAGGCCACTTCTATATATATATATATATATATATATATATATATATATATATATATATATATATATATATATAAATAAATAAAATAAAACACACACACACACACACACCCCGATCGCAGCCCCCATTGGCTGTGGTTCGCTGCTGCTTCCCGCAGCCCCCATTGGCCTGGAACGGTGAACCACAGTCACTGGGAGCCCAGTAGCGCAGCCAGGTCCGGAGCACAGGGGGAGCGGCGCTATAAAAAGGTGCCTCCTCCTGTACTCACCCGGCGGCTGACTCCGGGTCTTCGGCGGCTCACTCCGGGTCTTCGGTGGAACCCGCCGCCGAAGACCCGGAGCGCCGCCGGGTGAGTGCAAGAAGCGGCACTTAAAAAGAAGCGGCACCTTTTTTTAGTGCTGCTAAAAAAAGGCGCCGCTTCTGCTCAAGGGGGAGCGGCCGCTCCCCCTGCTCCCCCCGTGGCTACGCTACTGTGGGAGCCGCGATCGGCTGAACCTGCAGACACTGCAGGTAAACAAACCATCCCGGCCCGCCAGCGGATTTCCCTGATGGGCCATGTGTCAAAGGTTGCCGATCCCTGATATATATTTATTTTTGCATGAATATTTGAAAAGCTAAAGCGAATTTAGTGATATATAGTAAAGAATACATTGAGAATCAACCCATAATTTTCCACTTAAAACTTAGTATCAACCAAGCTATAACATTTTCAAGGAGACAAAATGATTGCCATTAAAAAAAGTCAATATTTATACTAAATTACCCCCCACAGTATCATCTGAGATGCTACAGTATTTTCCTACACTTTGAAAGGAAATGAGGATCTGCTTTTTTTCTGCTGAAATCAGTAACAAGCCTTCCATTGTCTTCACTGGGAGAAGAATTGATCCAGAACTGTAATCTCAAACACCACTGTGCAACTTGTCTTCTCAGTGGCAATTGCTGCATACTCACATCTGCACATCCTGGTTGGAAGCAGGACCAAAAATGTTGAAATATAATGTGAATTGGTTGTTTAAAAACAAAATACTTTTCATAATAAATAAAATTAACATTTTATAATAAAAATACATTTAAAATAATTAGACATTCACAATATGTCAATTGCTCTCAAATTGAAGAAGAAATTCTTATATTAGGGATGACTAAAAAGGCAGGTTTTGAGGTATTTCTGGCCTTGCTATGGTCAGAAAGCACTAGAAATGCTGCAAGACAATCCTGATGTAGGTATCTCCAGGCCTATTTTTAAATTGAGATTTATTTTGCTAGATATAAAAATAGACAAGGTGTGCAATGCAGTCCCCTGAATGCCATTATTGGAACCTTAACTCTTGCACTTGCTGCACAGTTAAGAATTGTGGAGAGTCAGGAAATGTTGATACTTCTCCTACATCTGTATCTTCTCTGGGCACACGATTTCTGCACATTGCAAGAGAGAGTCTTCCATCCCCCTAATTTCTTTCTTTCAAGCAGGGCCGACAAGAGGGTGGAGGGGAAAACCGGTACAAATACCGGGGCCCGGCGGTCTGGAAGAGGGCCCGGGGCACAACTATGTAAAGATTTTTACCCGGTCCGCCCTTGCTGGGGGGCCCGAAACCTTTTTTTCACCAGGGCCCGAACCTGCTCTCGGCAGCCCTGCTTTCAAGAGCCCTTTCAGTTGGTGAAGAGCTAAGTTATTTTAGTCTTGTCTGCACTGCTAAGACACCTGGAGTTCTGAGGACAAAGAAGTAATTCTGATGGTGTGCCTGTCAGTTCCTATCCATCCTGTGAACAAATAGCACTTTAGGAATGTAGTCCTTTGGCACTAGCTGCATCTCTTTCTAAAGAGTAGACAATCGAATATTGTAAAAATGCCTCTCCCAATCTCTCCCAAAATATTACACACTCAAACTCCACTTGCTTTTTCTTTCTAATTCTCCCACTGTATTTCACAGGATTCACAAAAGCCACACTAATTATTGCTTGGTTCTTTGACCCCCTCCTTTTACCACAGAATACTCCATCTGCCAGTAGTAGAATTAAATTAGCCTAACTACTACACATCCCACAAGCCAATGCTCCCTCAGCAAGTGTTAAAAGAACACTGGGGGTTTGGAGGTGACATCTTTCAGATAAGTAAAATTAAGAACCTGACTGTCAATAATCATTAAAGACTCCACAACAGTCGTGGGGTTGTTGTTGTTGGGTTTTTGTTGTGTTTTTTGGTTTGTTTGGGGGGGATGAGAGAGGAGGGTGGTCTTGTTTTGTCTCCCCTCCCCCCCACCAATATTAAAAAGGTGTCAGTCCTAAAATCCTGGCCAAATTCAAACTTGGGTAAATTCTGCCTTCCTAAAATTCTCCACAGGGTTTAACTGGATTCTTCACATCCCATCACAAATGTTTTGGAGTTAATAGCGATTTGATTCCTAATTCAAAGTCATTTTCTCCACAGAGTTGGCTACATTGAGAGGATGAAACATTCCTCTCCAATCTGCTGTTTGATCTCTGTTGAACGGTTCTGTACGTGGAACTTCTTGGAATGAGCATCCATAACATTTTTGGACACAGAACAAGTGTTAGGAGGTCTATAGGGTGAGCCAGAAAGCAGAATTTTAGCTTCAGTTTGTAAAGCACTTTGGGATCCTCCTGGATGAAAGGTGCTAAAAGAAATTATAAATATTTAATGGTAGTGTCTGTGAGAACAGTGCTGGGGTAGGTAGGAGTAGATTCTCGTTGCCCATTAACTGAGTAGCTGTCTATTTTGTCGGTGCAGTGATGTGTTCCTCTTGGTTTTTGTCTAGATATTTCACTCAGTACTCACTTTGATAAGATTTATTGAAAGGTTTGGGCCTAATTAACATGCAGCACACAAAAAAGAAGACAAACACTTCAGGGGGAGAGAGAGAGAGAGAGAGAGAGACTCTGTCTGTTTGTTTAACTGAGATGTTTTCTTGCTTAAACTAATTAGCAGAGAGACAGAGCAAGCCACAAACATCACTCTCAGTGTCATCCAAGATACAGAAGAGCCAAATGGCTGATGTGGACAAATACACATTATTTTACAAGCTAATGTGAATCCAAGATCAAGCCAAGTGCAGGCCATGTATCTGCATCCAACAGGCACTCTCTCAATACACACAATGAATAGCAAACAAAAATGTGATCATATGAATCTACTGAGAAGATCAGCAATTAAGTCACAGATAGGATTGTGAAAAAGCAACGATATTTCCAGGATTTTAAACACATTTACAGCAATATTACACAGGGAAATCAAAAACAAAAATACCCAGTCCTTATCTAGTACTGGTGATTGCTGTGTAGATCCACAAGAGAGCAGTATAAGCTTAGTTTTGAAATAGGAATGAACCAGACCTGTTCATATTCACTTTCTGCTCTTTGTTTTTTTCTCCGCCGCCCCTTCATTATCATTTCCTTGAAAATAGCTGATGAATGCAAACAAGTCCAGACAGTTAGTAAACAGAAATACCAAAGCCATGTTCCGCAAACAGAGACTGCTGTGACATGCCAGGCAGGATAAGTGCAAAATAGTTATATGGAACAAAAAGGAAAATAAATTCTTTAGAGAAGGTTTATTAAAATGTTATCGCATGTATTTTACCCCCTTGAATGATTAAATGTATATTTACTTGTAAAATGTGGAAACAATTTCTATTTTTTTCCACTAACAATATATTAGAACGCCAAATTTTTCAAACCTTAGTGCCTTAAATCCTTAAAAATTACATATTTTAGGCATGTAAAAATATAGCCTTATTTTCATGTGCAATTTAGTTGGATATACTTCAAAGGCTAAGAATGAAAACAAAAACACCCTTTTTTCTGTTAAACTCGTAGGAAAATTGCCTTGTTTTCAAAAATTTTAATTTGCATCAGCTACTCCCAAAATATAAAGTAAAATAACTTAAAACAGCATGCTTGTTCTTTTGTGGGGGAAAAAAGGCTTTAAAAAACAAACAATAGAACTTCAATATTAAGATGGAGGTAGTGTGTTTTGTTATTGAGTTTTTTCCTCCAATTTTTTTTTTTCCTAGAGAGAATTCTTACAGCTAGTTTATAAATCCCTGGAAAGAGGAGATGAGACAGCTATGGCAATTTCCTGCAGTATTCTTGAAAAACCTGCATTAAGTTTAAGTATTTTGGAGTCCATTGTACTAAAATGCAAATATTTATTATCATGGGCCAGAACTGTATGTAACCTCTCAATGGGGGAGATGTGAAGTGTGGAAGTCGGTAGAGGGAATTTGGATGCAGGCCTCTATATGAGCAAGAGTCAGGCTAACTCTAACTGTAATAACGTGAGATTTGTAGCAGCAGGGCTCACATCAGAAGCGGGTGAAAAGGCAGCAGAGTAGAGTCAGCGTGACCCAACCTTGAGATAGCTATGTTTTGAGAACAGAAGTGAGAAAATACAGGAATGGGCAAGACATAATATAAACAAACTGTTGATCATTACTGTATGTAACAAAAAGTATAAATGCTTGCCTTAATTGTTTATCTTTTGAGAGACCTGCCTACGAGGGGGAAACCCTGTGTCCTAGTGCATTCTCTCTCTGTGTAATTGCTTGAGTTAATAAAATGTATCTGCCTTGCTGCACCCAAAGAAAGAGTGAGAACTCTGTTTTTCTCCGACAGAAGTGAACCCTGGGAAGTGTTATGAACTTCAGAGTACTGTATTGAACAATGTGCCAGACACGAATGGACTTTTGGGACAAACAGAAGTCAAGTGATTTGCCTGGGAAATCTCTAGTGGGAAGTGAATGCAAATCCGCCACCTCCAGTAATGCAAAAACCAAGCCTTTTGAAGCTACACCCTGAAGAGAGCACCATTAACTATTTATCACCTGTGCCCAGAGTCACAAGATCATAGGCCCAAGTTGTATAAAGGAAAGACTAACCTATTAAAGTGGGGGCTAGTTCTGAATTAAGACTGTTATGAACTTGTAACCACATAAAACCCCTTTTACGAGGTTTGAAGGACTGGCTTCTACCAAAGCCCATGTTGGAGTTGAGGGGTGATCTCTGGTAAGCTTATTAGCGTGCACAAAGGTTCTTTTATTGTTTTTAATATGTTTTCTCAGTAATCCTTTCACCTTAAGAATAAATGTGCTTGCTTATAAAGAGCTGTGTGGTAACTTGTGATTGTGGGTAATCAGCCTTAAGAGAGAAAGCAAAGCATAGATGCTGCCCTGTTTAGGAAGTCTGGCTTGCTGGGAAAATCAAAGGTAGGCAAGGAACAATGCAGCCTCGAAAAATCATGATCAGAAGCAAGAGTAATGCAAGTCTCCGCTCAAAAGCTGATGGCTGAGAACTCAGAAGCCTAGAGTAGGTGAAATCAACGGAGGAATACGAGTGTAGTTACCCTGAACTGAGACAGTTGTTTTATAGACATGCATTAATGAGGTGCTTTGTACAGTGGATATGAACGAACTTCAGTAATTCTGCACATCTGGATTTACAGAGAGTTAA
This sequence comes from Chelydra serpentina, assembly GCA_037349315.1. NCBI lineage: Eukaryota > Metazoa > Chordata > Testudines > Chelydridae > Chelydra > Chelydra serpentina. Next base: position 30,405,448 of record JBAIAC010000048.1, read on the forward strand.
AACATCTAAAATAAGTTAGAACTTTTTATTTGTGCTCTGAGAAGTACTATATCTGTGGCCCTTTGCAAGAAAACAGAAGAGAATTTCTTAACATTAATGCAAAGAACTCTAACATTTGCTTACTATGCTTCTGTAAAAACTCCTGTAGACTTTAGGGAATACATCTCTGTTTCTGTGGCAATGAGGTAGAAAGACCAGGTTAAGCTTTAATTAATTATATCTCCCTTCTGAGGCAGGAGGACTCTCTCCCCCAATATATAGCACTTTAATTTGCCTGTTCTTAGTGAAGGGGCTTTGATGAGCTCTCAGGCCGAAAGCAGGGTTCCCTTTTGGTTTTGTACTGTGCCCTGATGCTGTCATTGGCAATTTGCTCCTGCAGGATTGTTCTGCTAAATACAGGAGTTTTCATTCCTAATTCACTATCAAAAATACATGAATCACTTAGGCCCATTATTAAGGGACATTGTATCAGTCAAGCTAACATTTTCTAATCTCATCTCTGCAGTGAGGAATCCTGAATCCCTGGAAGGAAACATAGGTACAGTTAACCCATTAAGTTGAGGAAAGGATTGTGTGGTCTCAAGGAAAGTCTAGTCTTTCTAAACAGGACATTTCCAATTCCCAAACTCTTTAAAATATTCAAACAGACTAGCAGAGCTTTGGAGAATGGGGAAGGCTGGGGAGAAGGGTCTTGAGCAAAATCTTCAAAAGCGCTTAAGTGTTTTAGGAGGTTAGTCCCATTTTCAGAAGTGACTTAGGCACTTTGACTTGCAATGAGATGTGTGCTCCTATGTGTGCCTAAGACCTTGGCTACACTTACGAGTTACAGCGCAATAAAACTGCCTGCAGCGCTGTAACTCACTAACTGGCTACACTTGCAAGGCACGTGCAACGGTGTATCTCCTCAGATACAGTGCTGCATGTACTCCACCTCCCCGAGAGGAATAACAACTGTTGTGAAGTGGGTGGAACGCTGGTCTTTTAGTGTAGCCGAGGAACTCCGCAGTTACTGATCTCCGGAAGCTGCCTTTGTTTTGAAACGGCACGTCTGGGTTTGAGTTCAGAGCTCCGTTGTTGAGGTGCTTTACAAAAAAACTAAACACAGCTACTGTTTGCAGGCAGGGGAGGGGGCTCCGTTAGGAATGCCGGCAGCAAAGTTGCCTTGGACAGAGACGTGGGGGGGGGGGAGGGAGAAGAACGGCACGGGGGGGGGGGGGGGAGAAGGGGAAGGCTCCATTTCCCCAAGTTCTCTTTTATCTGCTCTTTAAAAACAAACAAAGCCCCTGCTGTTTGCTTTCAGTGATTGAGAGAGAGGCAGGGGATGTGGAGGTGTGGAAATAATGAGCTGACACTCTGTGGAGATTCCAAAAACCCACTCTCTCTCCCAAAACGCTCCCTGTCAAAGTCCCCCTCACCCTCCCCCCATTTGAAAAGCACGTTGCAGCCACTTGAATGCCCATAATGCACCGCTCCCAATACAGCTGCAAATGCCTCAAATGTAGCCACCTTACTGCGCTGGCAGCTGCCAGTGTGGACAGGCTGCAGCGCTTTCCCTACTCCGCTGTACGAAGACGGGTTTAACTCACAGCGCTGTACATCTGCAAGTGTAGCCAAGGCCTGAGTCACTTTTGCAAATTGGATTTGGGCTCTTAAGTGATGTAGGTGCTTTTGTAAATTGCATGTCTTATAGACTCAGACTTTAAGGTCAGAAAGAACCATTATGTTCATCTAATCTGACCTCCTGCACAATGCAGGCCACAGAATCTCACCCACCCACTCCTGTAATAAACCCCTAACCTATGTCTGAGCTATTGAAGTCCTCAAATCATGGTTTAAAAAGACTTCAAGGTGCAGAGAATCCTCCAGCAAGTGAACCGTGCCCCATGCTGCAAAGGAAGGTGAAAAAACCCCAGGGCCTCTCCCAATCTGCCCCGGGGAAAATTCCTTCCCGACCCCAAATATGGCGATCAGCTGAACCCTGAACATGTGGGCAAGACTCACCAGTCAGACACCCAGGAAAGAATTCTCAGTAGTAACTCAGATCCCACCCCATCTAACATCCCATCACAGGCCATTTGGGCATATTTACAGCTAATAGTCACAGATCAATTAATTGCCAAAATTAGGCTATCCCATCATACAATCCCCTCCATACATTTATCAAGCTTATTTTTGAAGCCAGATATGTCTTTTGACCCCAATACTTCCCTTGGAAGGCTGTTCCAGAACTTCAATCTTACCCTGTATGTGTAGCAGGAACTGGTGGCGTGTTCTGGAGATTGCCTGCAATGCTAGAATGCTGATGTGTAGCCTGGACCACAATCCCTGAGCTTGCAAGTCTCTCATGTGCACACCCCACTCCCTGGCAGAGGTGTCCATTACCAAAGTCAGAATAGAAGAGATGGTGGGGGGGATGGAAGAGAATGGGAACCCCCTGAAAATGTTGTCTTGGTACATACATCAGTCCAGAGACAATAGGGCCTTATCTGGGATGCTAACTTGTGAATACTAACTTGTCCAGGTAATGTACATGAGGGGGATACAATGATCTGAGCCATCCCTGTAAACCTCAAAGATGGAGCCTGGCATGAAGAGGTCACATAAGAGCATGCTGCCATATGTCCCAGGAGCCTGAGGCAATTCCCCATTGCGGTTTGTGGCTAAGCCCTTGCAAGACACACACAAGTCTTGTATAGCAAGGAACCTTGGTAGAGGCACAATCCTGGGGAAAGTTGAGTCTAGTATGTACCTAATAAATTATATTCTCTGGAAGAAAGAGGATTGATTTTTGTTCATTCACTTCCAGGCCTAGGCAATAAAACAGATGAAGCATCCTATGGATACTACTTTCCACTTGGTCAGAGGGGTGACCCCACTCCAAGCAATTGTCCATGTAACGGTACACCCAGATGTCCCAATGGTAGAAGTAGGTTGCCGCCACAGCAGGGTAGGACTGTGGATTGGAAGTGTTTATCCTGCTACAAACCTTAAAAATCTTCTGTGGTCATAGTGGATCACCATGTGGAAATAAGCACCCCTGAAACTGAAGGAGGCATATAGCTTCTGGATCAAACAAAGGGATAATAGTGGCAAGTGAAACCATACAGAACCATAGCTTCTTAATGAACCGGTGACCTCCTTTCACTTTGGATATTAGAAAGTAACAGCAGTAGAAAGTCCCATAAAGCATGTGTTACAATTCCATTATTAAATTGGAGAAGATGGGGATTTATAAGTGGAGTTCCTTGAAGATCAGTCTTGGAACCAGTCTTATTTAATATTTTTGTTAATGACCTTAGCACAAAAAGTAGGAATGTGCTAATAAAATTTGTGGATGACACAAAGTTGAGAGGTATTCCCAATACACAGGAGAACGGGAATATCATACAAAAAGATTTAGATGGTCTTGAAAAATGGAGTATAAGAAATGGAACGAAATTTAATAGTGAAAAATGCAATGTCATGCACTTAGGGACTAACCATCAGAGTTTTTGCTACAAGCTGAGGACTTACCAGTTGGCATTGACAGAGGAGAAACACCTGGGTGTACTGGTTGATCATAGGATAACTATGAGCTGCCAATGCGATGCAGCCATGAAAAAAGGGCTAATGGAATACTAAGATGCATTAGGAGAAGCATTTCCAGTAGAGATAGAGCGCGTTATTACCCTTGTACAAGGCACTGGTGAAACCTCATCTGGAATACTGTGTATAAACCTGGTCTCCTCTGTTTAAGTAAGATGAATTCATACTGGAACAAATGCAGAGAAGCGCTATTAGGATAATCAGAAGAACCTAAACTTGCTTTATGAGAGGAGACTTAAGGAGCTTGGCTTATTTAGCCTAACAAAACAAAGGCTGAGGGAAGATATGACTGCATGCTACAAATACATCAAAGTGATGAACACCACAGAAGGGAAGGAGTTCTTTAAGTTAAGGGCCAACAATGGCACAACAACAAATGGATATAAGTCAGCCATAAAGTTTATGCTTGAGATTTGACAAAGGTTTCTAACCATTAGAGAAATGAAGTTCTAGAACAGCGTTCTAAGGGGAGTAGTGGGAGCAAAAAAAAATAAAAATAATAAAATAAAAAAATTAAAAAGGAGGATATGGTATGATGAGGGTGCTTATAACGTCATATGGCTCATACATATTTTCTAATAGCAGACATCTCCAATGGATGGAGATGGACACTAGATGGGGAGGGCTCTGATTTACTACAGAAAACTCCTTCCCAGGTGTCTGGACTTGTGGGTCTCACCTACATGTTCAGGGTCTAATTGATCAGCACATTTGGGTTTGTGAAGGAATTTTCTCCCAGATCAGATTGGCAGGGACCCTATGGGTTTTTTGCCTTCCTCTGCAACACGGGATACAGGTTACTTCTGGTTTGAACTAGAGTAAATGGCAGATGCTCTATAAAACAATGTTTTTAAATCAAGATTTGAAGAGTTCAGTAACTCAGCCAGAGGATTTGGGCCTATTGCAGGAGTGGGTGTATGAGGTTCTGTGGCCTGCAATGTGCAGATCAGAGTAGATGATCATGGTGATCCTTTCCGGCCTTAAAGTCTATGAGTGTACAACTTTCAAAGGGGATGTCTACAGTACTTCTGTAGGGATCCCTGACAACTGGAACCACAACTAGCTGTGCATGGTTAATGCCATTGCCATGACCCTGGCAGCTAAGTCTGCAGCATCCAAGGAAGCCTGCAGAGTTGACCTTCAGACTTGACAACCTTCCACCAGAAGAAGTGACTGGAACAAGCTTCCTGAGGGCTCTTGTGGCTTATTGATGAACGTGGACATAGCATCCTAGTTTGAATAGTCATAATGGGGCAAAGGGCCTGATAGCTAGCCATAAATCCTCAGATAAATAAAGCTTTCACCAAAAAGATCTAATTTCTTTTTTCCCTTTTCTTTAGTGGTAGCTTTTACTTTGCCTAGGCACTGTCTTTCATTTATTGCTACCACAACCAAGGAGTCCTGTGCGGGAAACAGAACTGTTCAAACCCACTGGACGGAACCTGGTATTTGCATTCTATCTGCTTTACCACAAGTGTGAGGGATGATGGGTTTTATTAGGAACTGGGGAAACTTTTGGGATAGGGGGAGCCTATACAGGAAGGATGGGCGCCACCTAAACCAAAGTGGATCCAGACTGCTGGCACTTAACATTAAGAAGGTTGCAGAGCAGTTTTTAAACTAAGAGATGGGGGAAAGCCGATTGCTGCAGAGGAGCACGTGGATCGAACAGACTTCTCTGAGGGGAGAGTCTATTGATAGAGATTCTCTAGGCTTCAGTCAGGAGGAGAGGATGGAAGAGGGTAAAGTATAGGCCAGATCAGACGAGAAACATTCACATAAAAGAGAATCTAACATCAGAAAAGGGCAGATGAATAAACAGTGACAAGTTTTTGAAGTGCTTGTACACAAATGCTAGAATAATAATAAGATGGGTGAACTAGAGTGCCTCGTGTTAAAGAAGGATATTGATGTAATAGGCATCACAGAAACCTGGTGGGGTGAGGACAATCAATGGGACACAATCATTCCGGGGTACAAAATATATTGGAAGGACAGAACAGGTCGTGCGGCGGGGGAAGGGAGTGGCACTATATGTGAAAGAAAATGTAGAATCAAATGAAGTAACAATCTTAAATGAATCCACATGTTCCATAGAATCTTTTATGGAGAGTAATTCCATGCTCCAATAAGAACAACACTGTAGGGATCCATTATCGACCACCTGACCAGGACAGTGATAGTGACGATGAAATGCTAAGGGAGATTAGAGAGGCTATCAAAATAAAGAACTCAATAATAGTGGGGGATTTCAATTATCCCCATATTGACTGGATACATGTCACCTCAGGACGAAATACACACAAAATTTCTCGATACTTTAAATGACTGCTTCTTGGAGCAGCTGGTACCGGAACCCACAAGGGGAGAGGCAATTCTCGATTTAGTCCTGAGTGCAGCGCAGGATCTGGTCCAAGCGGTAACTATAACAGGACCGCTTGGAAATAGTGACCATAATATAACAATATTTAACATTCCTGTGGCAGGACAAAAACCTCAGCAGCCCAACACTGTGGCATTTAATTTCAGAAAGGGGAACTATGCAAAAATGAGGAGGTTAGTTAAACAGAAATTAAAAGGTACAGTGACTAGAGTGAAATCCCTGCAAGCTGCATGGACACTTTTCAAAAGACACCATAATAGAGGCCCAACTTAAATGTATACCCCAAATTAAAACACACAGTAAAAGAACTAAAAAAGAGCCCCTGTGGGCTTAACAACCATATAAAAGAAGCAGAGAGATAAAAAGGCATTTTTTAAAAAGTGGAAGTCAAATCCTTGTGAAGTAAATAGAAAAGAGCATAAACACTGCCAAATTAAGTGTAAAAGTGTAATAAGAAAAGCCAAAAAGGAATTTGAAGAACAGCTAGCCAAAAACTCAAAAGGTAATAAAATGTTTAAGTAGGGGGGAGGGATAGCTCAGTGGTTTGAGCATTGGCCTGCTAAACCCAGAGTTGTGAGTTCAATCCTTGAGGGGGCCATTTAGGGATCTGGGGCAAAAATTGGGGATTGGGCCTGCTTTGAGCAGGGGGTTGGACTAGATGACCTCCTAAGGTCCCTTCCAGCCCTGATATTCTAGGATTCTAGGTACATCAGAAGCAGGAAGCCCTCCAAACAACCAGTGGGGCCCCTGGACAATTGAGATACAAAAGGAGCACCTTTGTTCCAGTCTTGAGGCACAGGATCTCAGGCAATTGTTCTTGACATGACCCTAACCCAAGAACTTCAAAATAGTAAGAGTGAGAATCACTCAAGGGCATCGGCTTGTGACATCCAGAGCAGGCTGCCAAGCCAGAGAACCCCTTGGCATGGGCTCCCCCAGTACCAAGCAGAGTTCAGAGCCCATTAAACTATTGCCAATAAGGAAAAAGAAAAAGGGGATCAAGGGACCAAAAAGGGGATCAAAGGGACCACAATTGACAAATTCCCAGGAGGAATGAGCTGACGGTATGCTCTGACCATGGACAGTAAGGAGGAACTGAAGGATGGCCAGGAAAGCTGCACCCTTTATATGCTCAGCTTGGAGCACAAGGTATGCCAGGGCACAGGCATGGCCACTCCTACGGGTACTTTTAGGGAAAAGTTCTCCGACACCAGTGAACAAGGCGCGCGCACACACACCTAGAGTAAAAGGACATGCAATCACTTGAAAAGCAACATTACAACTTAATATAACACAGCGATGTTAAATCAAACATTTCCTAGCTGACACCCAACTGAATGGATATCTGGAATTATTGATATCTGTTGTCATTCTGGAATAGAGGGACTTTGAGAGACTATTTTTGCTTCTGTTATATGCCACAAGATTCAGCCATTCCTCCAGATGTGAAAATAAATGTACCAATCCATATAAAAGTTAATGTAAAATATGCTTTTTCCACCAAAACTCAGCATTGTGCTCATGCATAATTGGCTTTATTTCGAGGAACACTTTTCTTTCCCTCAGTGCAGTGTAGCTACACTATAAGAAATGTAAATGGAGATTTTAGTTGAATAATAACGTACATATGGTTGCTGTCTTACTAAGGCAAGGTCTACACTAGGGGCGGGGGTCGATGTAAGGTACACGACTTCAGCTACGTGAATAATGTAGGTAATATTGGCAGGTAGTGTAGACCAGCCCTAAGAGGGGAATGTTAACTTTATCTCTGAAATTTTGGCATCTGAAGCTTAAGGTCTGGGAATATTACCAGAAGGTGGATGCTGGGCCAGTACACCGTGTGCTCATTCAGTCATGAGGATGCAGTCCTTCATTTTTTCTGGGGGGAAAAAATTATTCAATAATTTCTTCTACATTGCCACCCTCTACTGAACACTCTAGGAGTCCCATGAAGAGCAAAGTTGTTCTTCTGGGATCCATTTTCTTGATCATCCATCTTCTTATGATACAGCAATTTCATAATTTCACAATATCAACAAGAATTCATCATTTCTACAGTTAGATTCCCCAAATCTGCCTACATACATAATATCTAATATCTACCCAGGTAAGAGTACTTAGCAAATACTAAATGTAAATTAATACACAAAAGCTTAATTGTGAAACAGTTACGATTACACAAGATATCCAATATAAAATGAAGGAAATTAAAAAAAATAAACCATACAAACACTCTACTCTTCCTCCCCCAGCAACACACCTTACCATGTCCACACCTACTGTTCATCGATGAACGTACAGCTCAACCTTAATACTGACCCACTATGAGTGGGTACCTCTTAGGACACCCTTTCCAAAGCTGCCTACTCTGTCCTTCAGACTTCCCTACTATATGTGCCTCTGGGCACTGCGCTGACAACTGTTAGAATCTCTGCCATCTACCACTACTTACAGTACATTCAGGAGCAAGTGACTGCCCAAAGACAGTGTTCCACTGACAGCACATATTCACGTGCAATCCAAGAATCTCAAAGCAGTTTGCAACACTAATAAATTAAACTCAATACACACCAGTTTATAATTCCATTTACAGGTAATGAGACTGACCTACATAGAAGTTAATTGATACGTCCTGGATCACACAGTATGGCTATGTGAAGGCTGAAAATAGAATACAGTTCTCCAAAATCCCAGTCCCAGACTTAAGTCACAAGGTCATTTCCCCTCTTCGCCTGCCTCCCTCCCCCCCCCCCCCCCCCCCCCGGCCCCAGTTAGCCAGCCTTTTTACTATCCTGTCGCCAGGGCCGGATTTACACCTTATGCACCCCTAGGCACAGCCTCATCAGCACCTCCTCACCACCCCTCCCCCCCCCCCCCCCCCCGGCAACTACAGCTGACCTTTGTGTTTTTCATTTAAAAATGAAACTTTTCACCCCCTTTAACTTTTAGGCACCCCTGAGCACGTGCCTAATGTGCTTAATTGGAAATCTGGTCCTGCCTTATCATTCATTTGATATGGTTAAAATGAAGCTAAAATGAACCTATATCTGACTTCTGGCTCCCTCAATACATATGCAAAAACATTAAAACTGTTAAGTATAAAAATGCAAATAATATGATATAAAAATATACTACAACAGTAGGACAATATTCTTTTTACATGGCTTCATATCAGTGAGTGCCTTCATTTCATTTTACAAAATCCGTTTTTGATAAGTCTGCCTTTATCAGATCTGACTTTTAAAGGAGACTAAGTTTTAAATTATTTCAGTATTCCCTGCTGATCTACACAGGGCACTAAGAATTATGGGCAAAGCACCTCTTTAAAATCAGTATGTTGGCTTAAGCATTGGCCAGCTTCTGTTCAAAGGTTCTTTGTGAATCAAACCAAATGAGCAGCATAATGGAAGTCCCACTGTCTTTGGAAATATCTATACAATTCATTTTCTTTATGAAACTGTTGAAATAAAATAAAAAATGTTAATATTTATCCAAAACTCCTCACACAATGTTATGTCATTTTTGTTTAATTTGTTCACTGAAATACCCTCATGAGAAGAAGCATCTTGTTTTATTGAAACTCTTGGGGGATAAGCCAACCAACAGTGCTTGACAGAACTGTAACCAAAAGAAATATTTGATTATATAGATTTTTTAAAATTATGCTGAAATAGAGGTTTAAAGCAATGACAATGGTGACTCAAAAAAAAGTTGCCTCAAGAAAAGGACCTGGCCATCATTGTGGACAGCTCAATGACCTCTTCTCAATATACAGCTACGGTCAAAAACAAGCAAACAAGATGTTAGGATGTGTAAGGAGTGGAATGGAAAGGAGAACAACATAGAAAAAATTATAATGTTATTATGTAGGTAAGTGGTATACCCTCATCTAGAATGCTATGACAGTACTGGCCACCTTATCTCAGAAAGGATCTTGCCTTAAAGGGCACTCAGAGAAGGGAGACAAAAATGATTATGTGTATGGAAAAACGGTCATGTAATAGATTGAAATCATGGGATTTTTTACTGCAGAAAGGAGCTGAATAAGAGGGGATATAACAACAGTATACAAAATAATTAATGGTCTAGAGAAGGCAGATAGGTAGCTTCTCTTCTCCCTGTCTAATAATTCCAAAGCTAGGGGATATTCGGTGAAATTGAAAGATGCCAAATTCAGCACTGATAAAAGCAAATATTTTTTCACACATGTAAATAAACTGTGGGACTCATTGCTAAGAACTTAAAAGTCAAAGGAGGACTGGAATGGACATTTAAATTGTTAATAAGAATATCCATAATTAATATGGTCAGTGCTAACAAAAATGTTGGAAGGAATTTAAAATCTCATGCTTCATGGTTTAAATTAATTTCTCAGTGTTGGGAATTAGGATGAGATCTTTTAGGGGTGGGAGGCACGGCACAGATTATCCCACATCTGCCTACTTCAGGTTGTCCTTCACCTTTTCCTAAAGCATCCAGTGCTGGTCATAATAACAACAGGGCACTGGACTGGATGACCATGGCTCAGATCCAGTCCTACTATTCCTGTGTTCTTATATCCCAATGTATTTTAAAACTGGGAAGAGGTTGCAATAGTAAATGAGCCTAGATGATTTCTGTATATAGGAACAGAATACCCCCAAATAAATGGCTAGGGAGATTAGAAACATGAACAAAATGTAACAATGAGATTTAGCTTCAATTTTTGAACCTATGCACCTAAGGAGAAACAACCTCAAACATTGGCAGTCAATGTAATACTGCAAGAGATGTAGGGGTAATAGTAGACAGGAATTTGCAGTGAAATATTCCCACAATAAGGCCAATATAATTTTGGACAGTTTGTAATGCAGATGTATCATGTCACAGTTCAGGGAAGTGATAATCCCTTCTTACCATATATAGCTGTCATGGGAGAGCACTTTATTTATTTACATTTACTTATAGGCTTTTTCTACGATTTTCATCAGCGTAATATCAGAGCATCTCACAAACAATTAACTTAGTCTCATACCTCACAAAAAGGAATGTAGCCTATTGCAAAATATGGAAGGGTGTACTGATGAACTCCGGGAGCCTCATGACAAGCTGGAATAAGTTCAGGGAACAACAAACATGATTGGGGGCTGCAGAGGCTCATTTAGATTTTAAAAAGTTAAATATGGGTAGAATGGCTAAGAAACAACTAAGAGAGAACATGATAATAAGTCTATATATTTCTGAAGCACGTGATTCCAAGTAGAGAAAGCAAATCTGTGGTACGAGGGGTTATTATAACTAGGTGAAATGGATGAAATTAAGTAGGCTGTCTGGGAAAACATGCAGACAGAGATTTACTAGGAAAGTAGGAAATGGCAAAAGCCCCATTGCTTGGACACATTAATAAGCTAGCCTGGACAAAACACCTGAAAGTGTGTTGTCACACCTATGATGGCAGGGAGATAGATGGGATGATGTAATCAGTATTTCCCATCTTTATTATCTATATATATGGGATGATTTTCCCCCTGAAGTAGTCCCTTCTGATCAAGGTTGAGGCATGTTAATAGGATATTATGGAAAAGCTTGTACTGCCATGGTACTCCACTTGTCCTCTGAATAGAGGGCTTCATTCGCCTAAGCTGCCAAATAGCACTCTTCAGCAGCACTAAATTCACTTTAATTTTTTTAAGGTATCAGTATGGCTATCATTTGTATCTGCTACAGTATACGCCAGTTTTCTATAACTATAGGAAAGCTTCCAGATTTACATAAACGTAGAAAGAAAAAAAGAGACAAAATAATAAGAATAATACCACCTAGCTCTTTTATAGTGCTTGCGGTGTGTAAAGTTACGCACCTGTGTAAGCCTTTGAAGGAGCAGGGCATTTATGACTTTTATACAAGTTTTTTTTATTTAAAATTCAAACAAACATTCAAACAGACTCTATTTTAGAGGAAATATGAAGCCACATAGGCCAATGAGCATACTGCCAAGTGACATAAAATGTGTGTTGTAATTGTCTATATACAATAGCTCAAGGATTGGGCACTCAGCTAGAGAGCAGAAGATTCTATGTAGTCTTATTGACCGGGGTCCCAATCCATAAGACTGATTTCCTTTTTTGCTACTAAACCCAGGATGAGTCTGTATTTGAATGAGTTAGATTTAGAGTAAACAATGAATTTTTACATTTTTGACATTAGACTCTACCCAATTAAATTTAAAGTCAGCAAGGATTAGTGTTTACAATCCATAGAAACCAAGTCAATTAGAAATGGTGATAAGAAGGAAGTCAAGGTCAGAATTAATCTGGTGGGAGTAGGGCTGATAAACACAATACATTGAAAGGGACTTGGCTGAGCTCAATAGAAAGTGGATTAAAAATAAAAGATTATCTCAGTCTGCTCTGGGGTAGGTGAATATTTAAGCAACTAGCCTTACACTTATTGGTTTTGGTTGATTATTTCTATGCTTAAGAGTAAAAAAGTAAGCAGTGTGTGTTTGAGGGATGCTATGACTAGAATTTTGAGGGAGGAAAAGAGGCAACATTTTTGTTCAATTACATAAATATCTGTATGCAATTATATTAACTCATCTTCTCATGCAAAGTAAAATAGATTCACCAGACATTAGGGATTTAATGCAAAATAATGTTCTTTACATTAATACAAATGGACAGAGAAAAAAACCCTAACTAACTTGGACCATATGATCTCTCTGTTTAACTACAATGCCTCTGCATATGTAACCCACTGTTCAGTGGGTATCACCTATCTTCCATAGTGCCCAGTCCACAGGAGATGTGAGTCAGTTATAGCTCATTGCTACAGGATGTGGTCCTTCAGTTCAAGCTGCAGAGACTAATGATTTTACCTCTGAATTTATCCTCAGTTCAGTCTCTGGTGTCAGCTGAGATGACAGTCATCACACATACACCTGACTCTGCTGGGAACTTCTATTTGGTATTTACTGTAAACATTCATTCCACGTTATATATGTTTATGAGAATATTGCTCATACACCTATTCTGAGGAACAAAGTAGCCCATCTAGCTTTTTTTTAAAAAAAAAATATTGTACCTCCATTTCACCATCATGCACATTTTAAAAATCTCTTTACTACAGTCTAGTAAATATGTTGTACATTCTGGGTGATATCTTCACCCCCTGCTCCAATTCCTTTATGCCAGGTAAAAGGGCCGGCATGATGAAAAGGGGTCATAAAAGCCCCATAAATAGTTGGGCGAGGATTCCCTGCCACAGTAACTGAGGCAGACAGCTACAAGCTTCCTTCCGAGGAGGACCTCTTCAAAAATGCTGTCTTAGGGGGCATATTAGGGGCAGTATTTGGGTTCAAGAGGCATTGCAGGGCTGAAATTGTAGGCAGCCTGTGCCTAGGGAGGCTGCCATAATTTAGACAGCAGGCCAGAGTGAGCAAGCACAAAAGTGGATTAAATCTACCATAGCCCTAAGTCCCCCTGGGGTGAAAGGCACAGCACAGAACCTCATGCCTTGTCTATGCTTGGAAATGTATTGAAATGGCTATCCTAGAATAGTTCTTCCAAAATAACTCCCCATGTGGACACTTATTTCAGAATCAGACTGTCTACAAAGGGGTTTATACCAAAATAACGACTCCGATTAGCTATTCCAATATTTTTCTAATTCCTATTTTTCCAGACAAGCCCTTTTACTCTATATATGGTTTTAGTTCTCTCATCTTTTAAATCTTTGTTGCAAAGCTTGCAACACACCCATAAAATGTTAACAAACATGCATTTCCAGCCTAGTGATACTTCACAGTTATTCACCCAAGGCTAAACTACTATTTTGATGAAGGAAAGTAGCAGGAGGAGCAGGGCCTCTATTTTGCCTGTGTCACCTCTGGTGGTAGGCATATACTGCAGCAGGCAGTTGCATACATGGCAATAGGCTCCAGAGAATGTGAAGTGCAGTTGGGACACTCAGAAAATGGAGAAAATATTGAACAAGCTCTATTGAGCATGCACAAACTGTGATTTTCGCAGTCTTACAATGGAGGCAAATCTGTTTTTGGATTTTCATGGGAACATTAAAAGGCTCCTCAAACCCCAAAGCTATCCCCTGCAAAATTTCAAGTTCCTTCTCAAAATCCTTAAGCACTGAACTGTTTAAAATAAAACTAAAACAGTCAAAATTATTTCACCATGGTTAAAACTACCTATTTTTCTCCCATTTTTAGAAGTGGATGAAATCCTGGTTGATCCATTTTTGTCCTAAGTCAGAGACCAAGCACAGAAAATTTCAGCCTAATTATTAAAAGTTTGTCTAAGTTGTAAACAACTGAAAAAAATAACTTATTATGGAAAGTGATAGGTATATTTTAAACTATATATGCTACTACTGCTCTATTTATAATACATAAACAGCCAAGTCATTTCTAGATATTTTACATCAGCCAGAAACAAAATGCATTCCAACTACTTTCTTCCCTACATGAATGGCACAAGCAGCAGAAGAAATGTCCATCTCAACTTGTTGGGCTCCAACTACAAAGGTTATATTCTAAAGACATCTTGTCTCATCCAATTAACTAGCTAGTACCATTCATGCATATGATGGTTGGCCACAAACTATTTGTATGTATTTTGTTGAAGAAATTTTGAATATTCACATATAACATTGTACAGCTGTTTTTATGCTTTTGGCAGATCTATATGCTTATTAAACATAAATTATGAAAATATTCAGAGTGAACCATATATCAAGAAAGAACAAGTTGCCTAAATCAGATATTAGAGTATCCAAGAGTCTATGTGAAAGCGGATATTGAGAAAGGTGTTTCCTAACTTAGAATATCAAATGTAAAAACTGGGCCATGAGCTAAATTCCTTCTAGCTGTGTGGCCGCGCAGCAGCCTATTAAGTGCCGCACAGGTGCTCAGGGCTGTGGCAGGGAGAGATGCCTACAACTGACAGAATGTCTCCCAGCCTACCTGAAGGTTGTTGCGTCTGCTTGTAACAAGCTCAGCTAAGTATCCCCGTCTGTATGCACAGTCAGCATGATCAACAAATGTGTGTCTGGAGTTTAAGGTGGGGAGGAGTGCCTGAAGAGTTATGTGAATTTCTCTCTATTCCAAACAGTTTATGATGCAGGGAGTATTCCGCTCATGACCTCTGCCCTTGTACCACCAGTTGAGATGTAAGGGCTCCCCATTCCTCCAAGCTGGCATCAGTCATTATGGTATCGCACAGCAGTTCTAGTAAGTGGATACCATCCATGAATTTTGTCAGATGTAACCACCATTGGAGGGACATTTTACTGTGGAGGGAAGTCTTGCAGTGAGAGAATTGGAATTGTGAGTCTGAGTAGGGAAGCTCAATAGGTAGCACTGCAGGCACCAGAGATTAATTTTTTCCCATGAGAGTAGATATATGCCTGAGATGAGCATGCCTTGCAGTCATAGTAAGACCTTCATGCAGGAGTGTGCACTAGGAAGAATCTTGTATGTTCTCTCCAGAATCCATGCTTGCCTGTTTCTGGAGAGGAAAGCTCTGCAGAGTATGATATTCAGCCAAACTCTCATGTTTTCTATTGTCTGGACAGGGACAAGCTGCTTTTTCACCAGACTGATTGAAAACCCATGTTGTTGAAGGGTGTGCACTGTCAGTTGGTGTTCCTGGCCGACTTCTATAGAAAGAGGGCTCTTATCAGAATGTCAACAAGGAAAAAATGGTACACATGTACCCCTTTCTGACATAGGGATGCCCATATTGCTCCTATTACTATCCTGTGGTAAATACCAAAAAGAAGGGCTTTGTACTGCATGTACAGAGTGCTGTAAGCAAACCTCTGGTACAGTCCGTACATGGGAATGCCTCCTTCAAGTCAACAGAAGTTAAGAAATTCCCCTCGGTTATAGCCACCATGGTGGCTATGAGCCATGTCCATTTTTAGCTTGTGGAAGTGGATCAACTTATTGAGGGTCTTTAAATCACCAATGTGATATATGCCATCATGTGCCAGCAATGCCCCTCTCCCATGTACATTGGCCAAACCGGACAGTCTCTACGCAAAAGAATAAATGGACACAAATCTGACATCAGGAATTATAACATTCAAAAACCAGTAGGAGAACACTTCAATCTCCCTGGTCACTCAATAACAGACTTTAAAGTGGCAATTTTCAATAAAAAAAAAACCACTTCAAACACAGACTCTAATGAGAAACTGTAGAACTGGAATTAATTTGCAAACTGGACATCAAATTAGGCCTGAATAAAGACGGAGTGGATGGGTCACCACAAGAACTAAAAACTAATTTCCCCATGCTAATTTTCCCCTACTGTTACTCACACCTTCTTTTCAACTGTTTGAAATGGGCCACCCTCATTACTACTACAAAAGTTATTTTTCCTCCCTTGGTATTCTACTGTTAATTGAATTGTCTCATTAGCACTGACTCCCCATTTGGTAAGGCAACTCCCATCTTTTCATGGTGTGTGTGTGTGTATATTACACTTACACACACACACACACACCATGAAAAGATGGGAGTTGCCTTACCAAGTGGGGAGTCAGTGCTAATGAGACAATTATACACACACACACTATAGATATATATAGTGACAGACCCAGAGAAGTGGGATACAGAAATCTCATCGAAGGCAAATATACTGGCCATTGGATTAATAGTTTTCTGTTACCTGAGTGACCAGAGCAGGGGCTGCACTAGAACAAGCAGGAACTTTCTGGAACCAATTTAAGGCAGGCAGGCTAATTAGGACACCTGGAGCCAATTAAGAAGAACCTGCTAGAATCAATTAAGACAGGCAGGCTAATCAGGGCACATGGGTTTAAAAAGGAGCTCACTTTAGTTTGTGGTGTGGCATGCGAGGAGCTGGGAGCAAGAGGCACACAAGGAGTTGAGAGGGAGAAGAGTTGAAGGACTGAGTACAAGCATCAGCAGACTATCAGGAGGAAGGTCCTTCAGTAAGCGTAAAGAAGGTGTTGGGAGGAGGCTGTGGGGAAGTAGCCCAGGGAGTTGTAGCTGTCATGCAGCTGTTACAGGAAACCCTATAGACAACTGCAATCCACAGGGCCCTGGTTCTCCCCAAGCCTCCCAACTCCTGATCAGACACAGGAGGAATTTGACTGTGGGTTCTACCAGAGGGGAAGATCTCTGAGGCGATCAAAATCCGCCAATAAGCGCAGGACTCACCAAGGGTAGAAGAGGAACTTATATACACATACACACATATATATACATACACACACACACACACGCACACCTGCTACTGTATTTTCCACTCCATGCATCTGATGAAGTGGGTTCTAGCCCATGAAAGCTTATGCCCAAATAAATGTGTTAGTCTTTAAGATGCCACAAGGACTCCTAGTTTTTTTTTAAATGCAGAACCTCTGTTCTCCTCTGATTTCTTCAGGAACAGTATGGAGTATAAGCTTTGAAGAAGGTGGTTGATATGCGTAAGCATAGCTTTCCTCCTGGATGGGTTGAGGAAATCCTTTTGAATTCTGTAGCATCAGCCTTGGAAAGAGATAGGTGTCCCTCCCCCAGGGGAATGTTGGAGGGCGGGAAGTAGTAATTGATTCCTCTGAGGGGCATTCCTGGAGAATGAGTCACTTCTGGGTTTAACAGGCCTGGTTTTCTTCCATCTATTCATAGACCACTGTCTCTCCTACCGTGTTTGTACTAAGTGTCCTAACCCCAAACCACTGTTTAGGGCAGAAAAAACAGATTCATCATCATCATCAATAGAGACAAGAGAATGGATGCAACTTTTTCTATTGGTTCTCTGAAAAAAAATTCTCCCTAACTATGGGTCTGCTACCAAAAACCTGTCTTATGGAAGTATCCGCCTTCCATGGCCATAGCCACAGATGCCTCTTGCAATCACATTGTATGGACTCCACCTGGTGAAGGACCTGAAAGCTTCAAAACGAGGCCTCTAAAACTAGAGTAGATGTTAAGGAATCTCTCTTTAAAGAAGATCCCACCCCTTTGGCCCTTTTCTCTTTTTGAGGGGAAATGTCAGAAAGCAGGAACTCAGTATAAGCACCTTCTGCTGGTGGGGTGGGGGGAAGGGGAATGGTCTCCACTGAGGCTCTGAGAGCTGTCGAGACTGACTCTGCAGAGAGCTGATTCCACCCTTCTGTCAGTACAAACTTGGGTAGGATTTTTTTGTTTTTTGTTTTTTTAAACTCAGATGCTTGGTCTTTGCTGGGTTTACCATTCTGCTTCAGGCTGTAAAGGCAGGAAAGCCAGGATGGAAATGTAAGGTTCAGTTTTAGAGCCCGCTGGAAAATGTGTGTGTGTATTTTAGGTTTCTGGCCTCCACTGCCTCCTCATCCCCTTTTTAATCCTGTGTGTGTGAATGCTCAGGAGAGAGACCCCAAAACAGTAAGAACCTTGCTCAGAGACACTCCAAAAATTCCTGGGGATCCTCTGGAGTTGTGGGGTGTTTTTTGGGGCACTTTAGGTCTGCCTTTGTTACCCTTATTCTGCCTAGAAGGAAGACTAGCAGGAGAGAGGGCTGAGGATTTGGAGTCATAAGACTGTGGGGAGGGAAGCCTATGCTTTCCATTGAGGGGACTCCAAGATAGCTGTCAAGAAGCAGATCAAAAGCCTGTTCTAAAATGGCTGCCCATGGCACATGAGCTCCTGACTCCAAAATGGCCACCCTGACCCCACTACAAACAGAAGAGGGAATAGAGGTAGGAAAAAACTAATTTATCTGTGCTGCTGGCAGCTCTCAGGACATCTGAGGAGTGGAGGGAGTGTCTTGAGTGCAGTATGCCCTCTGGCAGGGAGGGCGGGGTGGTCCTGGAAACACATGTAGCCCCCTGTTGTGCCTGGGCTGGTGGAGGAGAGGGGAAAGCGGACTGAGGACCTGGGGCTTTACCAGCCAGATAGACAGTCTACACAGAACATGACTCATCACTTTTGGAAGCAGAAAAAAAAATGAAATAGTTCTTCGGTAGGAAGAGTTATCTGCCTCCTATAGCATGAAGAACTATTGAATTTATGGACCCATCCCCAAAGAAAGAATGGGTTAAGTGACCACATCTCTCTCTCCACTGGCTGGGTTCACCTTAAACACACCTACTGACAGAGCCCATTTTTGAACTTGACACAAGCCAGGCATTCCCAATGGAGATTGTGTGATTCTAAAGCTCATTTTCATTACAGAGCAAGATGAATCCAGTATTATCTCATGCACAGGTCATTAGACTGGGTTCTATACCCAACTCTGCTATTAATCTCATGGTTGTTCTTAGGCAAGTCACTTTGCCGGTCTATGCCTCTACTTCCCCTCCCACTTTTTGTCTTGTCTATTTAGACTGTAACCTCTTTGGGGCAGGGACATGATATATTTGTACAGTGCCTGGCACAACTAGATATACTATACATAACAGGAAGAATCTCATCACCTTTAGATCACTTTGCCAGAAGCACAAGTTCAAGCAGGCATTTTCCCCAGACAGCAGTGACATAAGAAAACCAACACAACTTACTGTAACAAAGTGGCTTAGAATAAGTGGGTGAGTTTGCCTTTTAGAGGAAGAATGGTCTAACTTTAAAGGCCCCATCCTGCAAGCCCTCCCTGTGTTGAACTCTCAACATATCCTGTGTAACATGCTCTCTAGTGACATTTAGGTTCAGGTTAAGTTTGATATTCAGAAGCCCTATCCACCCCTCAAGTGTCAAGAGATGAGGTCAATGGTAGACCTTCCAAAATCAGGCCCTAAGTTTGAAATTATGATGATAGGTACTTTAAAAATAAATATAATAAAATAATTATTTAAAAACCAATAAAAATGGGAAATCTCTGGAGTCATAGCGCTAACTTCTGGCTCCTAGACTCTTGAGGATATAGGAGATGCACTGCAGCTTAAATTGCATTTTTACCTTGAAACAGCCAAGTTTTTAGGTGTTTACAGCTTCTGATAGTCCTGAAATACAAAAGAAAATAATACCACATACATAAAATTCCATTATTGATACAAGTTCTATTCTTATGTCATTCATACTGACCAGATACAATAGGAAAACAGAATTCTGCAAACAACGCATTAAAATAGTCCATTGTAAGCATGCAAATTAATGTTTTTTCAGACACAAAATATGCAGAAAAGGTGAAAGGAATAAGTCCTCAAGCGTGCTAAAATACTGAGAGGTGGATTTGCTGAACAATCAAAATGCTTTCACTACACAGAAAAAGACTACACATACAGAAAAACTCTCTCATGACAACCACTGAAAATTAAATTACTTCCAATGAAGGTGTGATGCACAGAAAAATTCTAAGTCCTATACAATGTGAAGCAAAGAGATACATGAAATAACTGCCTTAGGAGTACAGGCATATAAATGAAGGAAATGTGCTCAGTGAACTAGAGCACCCAAAATGCTTTGCAATATTCTCCTGATTACTAGAGCATGGTGACTATATGAGCCGGCCGCAAAAAGGAAATGGAGAAAGAGAACAATTACTGGCAAAGTGGTGAGGGGGGCAAAAAAAGCTCTCTTAAAAGAAAATAATTCTATACCGTTTTAGTTCACTGAGATTCTGAATAAATTGTTGTAGAATTAAAGTGGGGAGAAGAATCCAGAGAAGGCTGGGAGATGTTCTTTAAAAGTTCTGAATGTCTCTTGAGACTTTTTAGGTAAAACATGTACAGTATTTAAAACTAATTGAATGGACCGGCTGTTTCAGATTTTAAATAATTAAACAGGGACTTAATTCAGCACAGGTATAACTTCAGAGGAGTTATTTATGCCAAGGCTCAATTAGGCCAACTATGTATAGACTTAAAAATACTTAATGAATAGTTGAAAATTATTTCCTGAAAGTTTCTAGTTCCGTGTTTTGTGATTCCCTCAGGTACCACCACCAGATGAGTCTCTGTCCCCTTAAATCTAGGGGTAAATCCTGCATCATATTGCCATATAGGATCATCCAGTATTCAATACTCCGTAGTACATAGACACAACAGGAATGGTGAAGGATGAAGACCCACCTAAATATCCTGGGAAGTGTGTAGATGGTAATGGGAAGTCTCCATATGTTTGATATGATTTGAATGAGTTTCTCTGTAAAGATAGAGCCTGATCCAAGTGCCAGTAAGGTCAGTTGAAAGACTCATCTTCATTGTTTAACCCGTAATTGGAAGTGAACAGCAAATATGTAATCAAATTATTGGCTTGAACAATATATGGCTATGACACTTTCTTGGGGTTTCTAGGACTGTGTCACCTTCTTACCCCCCTACCCTGAGAGGAAGACTTGCTGATACTTAACTGGATGTCAGCTCTGTTTGGGTGGTTAACAATGGTGATGTCAACCTCCGCAGGGCTATGCCAGCCCTTATTTTGCTTTGCAGTTAACAAGAGGTGCGCCACAGTCTCCAAGTCCCCTTGAAGCATTCCCCTTTAGTGACCAGCCCCTGTCACTGGACACAGAAATTACCAGGTTTGCTATTCCCACAGACACAGTGAATATACTAGTTTATTTGAGTCAACCAAGGATTAACTCCTATTTAACATCACAATACAGATATATTTGTAGTAAAAAACAAACAAGCTTATCAAATATTAAGATTTAAGAGCAATGATAATTAGAAACAAAATGATTATATATAAAAAAAAATAATGAAACAAGCCTGTAGAAATTATCTACACTTATCGATCGCTACCTTTCCTATATAATAAAGGGAGATTTTCCCCAAAAGGTTTAGTCTTTTGTAGAGCTAGCTGATTTCAGCCAAATCAGGATCCAAGCATTCATGGAGCATCCCTCTTCTAGCAGAGGTTTTCCAGGGTGAATGGATTACAAAATGTCTTCTTGCATTCTACTTATATTCTTCAAAGCTGATTTTTTTGCCCCCAGAGAGAGGACAACTGCCTATGGCCTAGTCTCCTGGGTCTTCCTGTCCCCTTGTTGATTTCATATATAAATTGGGCTCTCATTGTGTTGGCTTAGAATGCTTACATTCACATGTGCACCAAGATAGTCAGGTGACTATACATCCTAACTTCTGTCTGAAGAAACCTGTTTCCCCCCCTTTGATTGGTGACAGACTTTTAAATCATATATTCAGTACATATATACAACTCAAATATAATCCTTACATACATAGGCTGACCATATTTCCTTGAGACAAAAACAGGACATTGGGATGGCAAAAACGGGACGGGGAGACAAGGGGCAGCCGCAACAAGCCGCCCCTCATCTCCCCGCTCAGCAGCTCGGCGGGGAGACGAGGGGCAGCCGCAACAAGCCAGCGTTCAGTTTTGTACAAAAAAATAAAAACTATATATAGTTGATTAAAAACGGGACAAAATTGACATTTATATTAAAACGACGGGACGGTCGGGAAATATGAAAAAACGGTACTGTCCCGTTTAAAACGGTACGTATGGTCAGCCTATACATACATCACACAATGATTATAAGGCTCAGTCTGACAAGCTTTTATTTGTGATCTTACATGACATTCTTTATGGACAAATACTAGGAAAGTGGCACGCTAGGCATAGCGAGTCTGTCAGGCCTGTTAAGAGTCGCTGTTCCAGAACAGTGAACCCTTTGCCAGCTGGTACCAATGGGCCTGTGGCACAGTGGCTAGTACATCCAATCACCACAAAATGCTTTACAGTCATAAAATAAAGTCTCACATCACCTTCCAGTGGGATAGTTTTAAAACAACAACATTTTGCATGTGGGAAAAGCTACAAACCTCTCTGTGCCTAAGATGACCCATCAAGGTAGAAAGAAGTTAGGGAACTGGATAGACTCAGGTTCAGTTCCCGGCTCACGCAGACTTGCTCAAAGACACACAAGACTACATCTACACTAAAAGATAGAGCAGTGATTTTCAGCTCATACACACATACTCGTGTTCTCATCAAGCTAGTAGGAGTATAAATGGTAGGGTAGCATGCACAGCAGTGACAGCAGCACAGAATATGTACCCAGTAGTTTCAGACAGATTTGTACTTGGAATAGCTAAGCCATGCCTCCTCTACCACTGCCCAAGCTACTGCAGCTACACTACTATTTGCACTTGCACTAGCTCAATGAGCGCTAGTGTGGGTGTGTGTGCACAAGCTGGGAATCTCACTCTTGGGCGACATTTACACTACAAACTAAGTCTGTCTCTCATTTTCACATCTGTAAAAAAGGGATATGCTCTCCTACATCAGAGGGTGGAGTGAAAACAGCTACATTAATGATGAGACACTCACACTAGGGTGATGAGGGCTAGATATACAGGTCAACTGATTTGTGCCAGATTTAGGGGCAGAACTAGAATCCGATTCCTTGCTTTCCCAAGAGGACAGAGCTTTGATTGTTATAAAGAAACTAAAGTTACCATCATAAAATGATGGATTAATTGACATTGAACTACAGCTTTTTAATATGTAGGGATGAAGTGACATGAAAAGTTAAAATGCAAATGTACATCCCTAGCATGTAGAATGAACATCTCAGATTATTTTTCTTAAATTAAAAGAGCTATTAGAAAACTGTAGCACTCCATGGCTAAGTGCGGCAGATGGCACATACGAGGGAGTGGTATACATTTACAGTAAACAAATTCTTTATCTTTGACGGGTCATGGGGAGAACTAAAATGGTCTCCAATTCAATCAGGGAGGACTCTGAAAGATACCGACATTCAAATATACTAATTATGGTGAAATATATTAAGCGGAGATTAAAGAATTGACGGAACCTTCTTTTATGATTTTTTTAAATGTGGCTTCAGGACCTGACAGCATGATGTAATTTGTGAATGTGCTGCAAACTGTTCAGCACCTGCTACTGAGGATACTGTCAAGGATTCGGTGCCACCGATGTGGTCAGCTTTTAATCCTGGTGTTTGACGACATGTTATGGAACTCATTAGTGACCTTTGTACCTGAGGCATCACACAGAAAGACTATACAACTGACTTAAATGCCTTACAAGGCAGAAAACAAACGTCAAAACTGCTAAATAGTTATAGAATTCATCAGCAGATGAGATTGCAATATATGGCAATACAATTAGATCTTTTCTTATAATGAGATTAATAGAATGAGGACTCTTCATGTAACGTTTATATAAAGTTCAGATAAAACATTAATGAAGTGTTGCATTTTTTTTCAATATAATTTTTTTTTAAATATTAGCAGCAAAAAAACAATAATGCTGAAGCCAAACATTCAAAGGATTTTAAAAATCTAGTCAAACATTTTGTGTAGATTGTACATCTTAATGTGCCTCACTTGGGTGCACACACAGTAGATGAGGGTGTACAAATCAGTTGTTTGCCCAGGGTCATCTGTATGCCCAACTGGCCATCTGAGCTTGCAAATAACTGATTGGTGCACTTACATCTAGTATTTGCATTAATAAGCTCAGTATGCACATGTATATGCATGCAGTGATGAGTGCCTGCTTTGAAAATCTGATCATTTGTGGTCACTCTGCCAACATCTGATTTCCAGTTCTTTTTTTAATGTGTACACTGGACACCCTATTTGACCCAAGTGGTTCGCCAGTTTGGAGTCTTGTGGGTTGTTTCATCATCAGTTTCTCTTCCTAATGTAGTCAGGTATTTCTTTGTGTACATGCCTTATAAACAAACAAGGTTGCATCAAAGCCCTGTTTTCCTGAACATAATAGAATCAAACAGGAGAGAGTTTCATTGCTCAATGTTTCAAGCCTTCTTCTCCAGCCAGAACTCTACCCAAAAAAGTCCCCCGCCCCAGCTTTCTCTCAGGAGCATGCTACAAGTGCTTCTCTGGCTGTCCTTGGCTTTCTGTTGCTTCTGTGGTGTTTCAACTGTTTCTGTGCATGTACGTGTGTACACACACACACACACACACACACACACACACATCAAAACAATGCCCAGCCCCTGTATATGCATTCAGCCCACATAGCTTAGCTTATGACTGGCCTTGCAGGAGGCCTATCTTTTAGGCAGTTGCTCCTATGGTTTCCGCTATTTTATTCCAAGGGAAGCTCAACTGCTTCCTATGTTTATCCTGTTACGCCCGTGAGAAGGCAGTCCTCCCCTGGGTGCAGTCTGGGAGCCATGCGAACCGCTGTGCCCTGCTAGCCACCCATCTGAGCTGGCCCTTTCTCCACACTGTTTGGTTGGAGACACAGCCAGCCTCACCAGGCCCTGTTATCACCCAACACAAAAGAAGGTGATGCCACTCACCCAAACTGAGCTACCTGAGTGCTGTACCTAAGCCACCCAAGTACAAACAGCAGACACCAGCCAATTCCCATCTTCCCAGGCACACACCCCCCATTGGAGTATAAACCCAAAGTTATACCATCTTGCACTGCACAGGGATCTCTGCACAATGTAAGCTGATAAATAGTTATCTTTCCCACATCGAGGGGACAGCTATACAACAAGCCCATGTTAACCAAGCTGAGACTTTTCCCCAGACACTTCACTCAAAGGCACACTGGTTTAGATAAACCCAAAAACAAGTTTAAAAACGATAGAAAGATAGATTAAGTGATTGTAAGTGATAGCAAACAGATCAAAGCAGATTACCTAGTAAATAAACAAAGACACAAACTAAGCCTAACACTAGATAGATTGGATATGAATTAGCAGCTTCTCACCCTGACTGATGATACAAGCAGTCCACCAGGTTTCCATATACAGCTAAAAATCCTTTTAGCCTGGGACCAGCACTTCCCCCAGTTCAGTCTTTGTTCCTCAGGTGTTTCCAGGAGTGTCCTTGTGTGGGGAGTGAGGCCACTAAATGATGTCACACCTCACCTTATATAGCTTTAACATATGGCAGGAACTCTGTCCCAAAAAGAGTTCAGTTTCTCAAAAAATCCAGGTACCCAAAAGGGAGTTCAGTATCATATGGTCTGGTCACATGCCCTTGCTGAGTCATAGCCACCATTACTTAAAGGCTGGCTGAAACGTTTACAGGAAACTAAACTTTTCCATAGCCCATTGTCTTTGCTGATGGGCCATCAACACTGTTTAGCTTCTTCATTGTTGTACCTTAAAAGCTAGTTCGGAGAGTTCCAAGAGTAAGAACATTTAAAACACAGATAGCTAGTCAATATTCATAACTTCAGATACTAAAATGATACATGCACAAAAATAGGATAATCATATTCAGCAAATCATAACTTTTCCAATGACACCTCACATGACTCATCTTGTACAAATTGCCTCATAATTATGTCATAATCAGATCATAATCTTACAACTATGAAGAATATGGGGTGCAGTGTCACAATGCCCACTAACATCAATGAGGTTTTACCAAGTGCCCACCGTAACAATATAATGCAAGTGCCCAGGATATCACACTTGTAGTCTTCTCTCAGACTATGAGGCCCAAAGCAGGAAAGTGTGAAAGCAGGAAAGTGTGAACCAGTTTAGACAAAGTTTTCTAAACACTACATATGTTCCTCTAACTACAAGCATTGGATTGAAAAAGGAGGGGGGGGGGGGGGTCAGTTCTATAGACTCCCCTAATTTTCTCCATGATACCTTTGTTTTTCTGAGTTTAACTGATTGCATGTTTTCAAATCCCATATTACAGATCATATCTCATCCCTAGTTTAATATTTTAAGTCTTTCTTTAGTCGGGGGGGGGGGGGGGGAAATCAATATTTCCTCTGAGATTTTCATATTCCTTGTTGCTCATTCTCCCTTAAAATTTACCCAATGTACCCTATTTATCCCCTAAAGCTAAGGCAACTACAGATCTACCTATGTGATCTATTGCAGCCACATAATTTACATTTTATTTGTCTGGAGAGACTAATCTGCAGTAAAGGGTCCTGGGAGAATTTTCTGTGAACAATGATGTACAAAAATAAACTGTAATGAATTAAGTTAAAAATATTAAGCCAAGTTCTGAACACATTACCTCTCAGTTTCTTATCTTGTAAGCTTTCAATAGGCTTGTCTTGTCTAGCCAGTCATTAAAGGGACCCTTTAGAGTCTAAAAAGCTATTAGTTAGTTATTTCCCCGAGGTTTTATTACAGTAGCTATCAGAGTGACATCAAGATCAACAAAGTTATTTCAGCTTTTTTCTTTCATTGGATTATTGAAGACAATTTGTTTTAAACAAATAAATATTCTGCTGCTGTATTTGGATCCCAAATGTTGCAGCATTAAGGACCTGAAAGGAAAGCTGCCATCATTGATTTTCATTATCCAGAATACTAAATGAAAACAAAGCTCATAAATAGTGACGAATAAACTGTTTGTTTTTAAATCTTTCACTTTTAGTACTAAGGTGTTAGCAATAATGTAGTACAGAGATATGCTAGTTTTACACTATAATATTTTAAAACTCACTGTGCCCATTTAACATTTCATTCTGAATAACAAGTTCTCTTTGGTGTTTGTTCCTTGAGTCATTCTGCCAAAACCTCAACATAACAAAACATGGGCTTTTTCACCCTATTTATCCAAGATAGGCAATCCTATGTAGGCTTTCAAAGATCATATTTGACAAGTTACTCAATACAGAGGCAGGTGTATGTATCAAGGTGAGTAGAGTTTTGATTCATGTCAGACAACTGTTTAACACAGTGGGTTGACATATGCAGATGCAACTGTATTATCTTCAATGTCCTAAAAGCTTATTATGGACTGCTATAAGTAGAAGTGTTTTGGGCAGAGCTGGCTCAAGCTTTCTAAGCTGGTGCTTGGGGTGGCATTGAGAATGGGGTGGCAGTCCGACTCCCGCAGCAGCAATTCGGCGGCAGGTCTGCTCTTCCCGCCGCCGAATTGCCGCCGTGGGACTCGGACTGCTGCCCCATTTTCGCCCACCGCAGCAGCAATGAGGTGGCAGGTCTACCGCTCTTCCCTTGCTGCCGTGGACTGGGACTGCCTGCGTTGGGGGCGGGGCCCCGCCCCCGACGCAAGCACACTTAGCAGGGCGGGGCCCCACTACGTCTGCCTGAGTCGAGGACAGGGCTGCGGCAACTGCTTCGGGCGGCAAAATTGTGAGAGCCACCCCTGGTTTTGAGTTCCAAAAGGTACTGTGGCATGTAGCTTATTTAACTCAGCCCAGGGCTACACTAGGGGAGGGGGTCGAACTACGATATGCAGCTTCAGCTACGTGAATAACGTAGCTGAAGTTGGCGTATTGTAATCGGCTTATCTGGCCATGAGGACGGCGGCGAGTCGATCGCTGCTGCTCCCCCATCGACTCCGCTTCCACCTTTCGATGAGGTGGATTTCCGGAGCCGACGGGGAGCGCTTTCGGGGATTGATTAATCGCGTCTAAACGAGATGCGAAAAATCGATCCCCCAAAGATCGATTGCTACCCGCCGATCCAGCGGGTAGTGAAGACAAGCCCTCAGAAGGGCTGGGACTGCACCTTGTTCACACTCAAGTAATGTGCTGAAGAGGATGTCTTTGCATAGCAGTGGTCATTGCATCTTTCAGTAAAAGTTGTGTGCTCTCTTTGTATACATGCCTGATGGAGATTATCAGATTTGAAAGCAATAGAAAGACTTTTCAGGAAAAACAGGCATGACCATGGGATGTGGTTTAGGTTTTACAAAAATAGGTTGGCGGGGGGGGGGGGGGGGGGGGCGGTGCATGCACAGAAATAAAACTAGTGTGTGTTTCAGATGCTTTATCCAAACCCCCACATTCCAGCAGGATTCAAATAAATTTTTACAGTTTTGAACTCTTTACTTGACCATGTTCTTACACTATGTAAAGGAGTTGAGTAATATGGAGCCAGATTTTAAAGGTGCAGTTTGCATACACCCAGCTTTTTTTTTTTTTAATAGTTGATTCGCAAAATGGAGGTGAATGCAAAAAATGTATCTTTAGAAGTCTGGACCCAAAACCTCAGCCCTCTGTGGACCCCTTTGAAATGATCCAACAATGCAAAGGGAGCATAGAACTAGCTTCAACTACCAAAAGGAGGATTCCTTAGGCAAGGAGAGAATCCCCAGGTGGAACAGAGCCTCTGAAGTGGACCCAATGCTACTCTCCTTCACAGCCCCTCATGTAGGAGAAGAGTCAGGGCATGGCGGTTTGTTACAAAACCATTCTTGTCCCAGATAGGCCTGATCCTGATCCTAGATGAGCAGTGTTGCATGGAGATTGACTAGTGTGAAGCTCTGTTTAACCCAAACTATCCTGAAATCCGGTGCCATGCACAACTCAGCTAAATGCAAGGATCTTGGTAAACAAACTTGGAACATCATTGAAAATTGTATCAAATTTGGTTGATAAAGATAACTGTGTTGATCTAATATACTTGGACTTCTGTATGGCATTTGATTTAGTGCTGCATGACATTTTGATTTAAAAACTAGCATTATTAAAAATCAATAATGTACGTTAAGTAGATTAAAAAATGTCCAATAGATTTGAAAACATAATTGTTAATGGGGAATCAGCATTGAACGAGTTTGAAGGTTCTAGTAGAGACCTGAAGGGTTAGTATCTTAACCTAAAGCTATTTAACATTTTTATCAAATTTAATTAAAAAGAAAATATAAAATCATTGCTTATAACATTTGAAGATGCCAAAAAAGTTGGAATGGGGAATGATGAATAAGGTCACTCACTCCAAGCTATCCAGCTTACCAAGCAAACAAAAAACAAACAAACATTTTAATATGGCCAAATACAAAGTCATACATTTAGGAGCAAAGAATGTAGGTAACACTTACAGGAAGACAGATCTTCATCAACAATCTGGAAGATGGTGTGGACTGCACCCTTAGCAAGTTTGCAGATGACACTAAACTGGGAGGAGTGGTTGATACGCTGGAGGGTAGGGATAGGATACAGAGGGACCTAGACAAATTAGAGGATTGGGCCAAAAGAAATCTGATGAGGTTCAACAAGGACAAGTGCAGAGTCCTGCACTTAGGACGGAAGAATCCCATGCACTGCTATAGACTACGGACCGAACGGCTGGGCAGCGGTTCTGCAGAAAAGGACCAAGGGGTTACAGTGGACGAAAAGCTGAATATGAGTCAGTGTGCCCTTGTTGCCAAGAAGGCTAACGGCATTTTGAGTTGTATAAGTAGGGGCATTTCCAGCAGTTCGAGGGATGTGATCATTCCCCTCTATTCGGCACTGGTGAGGCCTCATTTGGAGTACTGTGTCCAGTTTTGGGCCCCACACTACAAGAAGGATGTGGATAAATTGGAAAGAGTCCAGCAGAGGGCAACAAAAATGATTAGGGGGCTGGAGCACATGACTTATGAGGAGAGGCTGAGGGAACTGGGATTGTTTAGCCTGCAGAAGAGAAGAGTGAGGGGGGATTTGATAGTTGCTTTCAACTACCTGAAAGGGGTGTTCCAAAGAGGATGGATCAGAAGATGACAGAACAAGGAGTAATGGTCTCAAGTTGCAGAGGGGGAGGTTTAGGTTGGATATTAGGAAAAACTTTTTCACTAGTAGGGTGGTGAAGCACTGGAATGGGTTACCTAGGGAGGTGGTGGAATCTCCTTCCTTAGAGGTTTTTAAGGTCAGGCTTGACAAAGCCCTGGCTGGGATGATTTAGTTGGGGTTGGTCCTGCTTTGAGCAGAGGGTTGGACTAGATGACCTCCTGAGGTCCCTTCCAACCCTGAGATTCTATGATTGTTTTCCAGGAAAGCAGTGACTCTGAAATGGACTCCAGGGTCATGGTGGGTAATCAACTTCATATGAACTTTCAATGCAATGCTGTGGCTAAATATGCATTCAAGGATTGCAATGTGCCCTAACAGGGTAAGATCAAATAGGAGTAGGGAGAAGGTATTACATTTGTATACATCATTAGTAAGACTACCGAAATACCATTTCCAGTTCTGTTGCCCACACTTCAAAAAAAAGGTTGAAAAATTGGACAGGGTTCAGAGAAAAACCATGAGAATGATTTGAGGACTGGAAAACACTTTACAGTGAGAGATCTTAAGAGCTCAGCCTATTACATTTATCAAAGAGAGGGTTAAGAGGTGACTTTTGATAACTGTAAATACCTACACAAGAAAAAAGAATCTTAGGTAAAAGAGCCTTCTACTATCAAACAGGCAAAGGCATAACAAGATCCAATGGCTGGGAGTCTAAATTTGACAAATTCAAGCTGGAAATAAAGTACACCGTTTTAAACAGCAATGGAAATTATTCATTTAAACAATGTATCACGTTCTATATCATTTAAAATCTGTAAATCACAACTGTCTTTCTAAAATCTCTAGTTCAGTCACAAGTAGTTGTGGTTAATACAGAAATTACAGGACAAAATTCTATGGCTTGTGTTGTGCAGAAAGTCAGATTAGAGGAATACAATGGTCCCTTCACCATTACCATCTTTCAGTCAGGGCCCTGTTAATATGTAGTTATCAATGTTAAAGGATTCAGCCCAGTAATGAGACTATTGTCCAATGCAGGAAGTACAGTATAGTGATTAGCACTGGGGAAAATATTGCAAAATCATTCCCAACTTATTTATCCAAATGTTTTAATAAATTTACTTTGTGTTCAGGTACCTTTTAGTTTGCCATCCACAAGCACTGTTTTCAAATGCCATTTATGTGTACTCTAGCTTCTGTTGTTTTATAAAATATATCACTATGTTGGAAGACAAATCAGGCCTACTTCAGACCTAAATTACATGGACTTCAATGAAGCTGCTGTAGCCATGTAATTTAGGACAAAATTAGGCCCTTTACACCATGAGCTTGTGATCAGATCTACATGCTCAGATCCCCCTGCAACCATGAGGAGCCCTTTTGACTTCAGCGAGACCCACACAGGTGCAAGGAGTCTTCCCACACTGATACAATTGCAGGCTTAGGGCCATTATTTCAACTTTTCCTCCGCTTGGTCTTTAGAACAAGACATTTAGAAATGACTAGTGATTTCAATGCCTCTGTCAGATTTTAGGTGAAGCTGTCAGAAACTACAGATTCCCCACACTCTGAATATCAGTGCCTTCCCTTACGATTTCTCAAGTTGGGTGCCCACAAACTGAGGCACCTAAAATCACTAGTCACTTCTAAAAATCATGGCCTTCTTGTCTATCATATGGTTATCAGAATTGTTGACCATGAGACTTTCAGAGCATAATGTGGTAAATTAATCAGATTTTCAAATGAGGCAAACAAAGAACAACCAATATTTTGATGAGGTTCAGTTCTTTGTTCTAATATAATGGTGACAAAGGCTGTAAAATGCCTATAGACAAATACATTATAATAAATTTCTGGATCCTCTCTCCTGCACTCAGATGCTGTAGCCCAGTATGGAGGTAGACATCTCTCTCTCTCAAGCACATACAGCTCTGCTCCCTTCTTGTCAAGCAATGCCCTTGGTATTAAAAGAAAAAGGAACTCTGAATATAACTTATCAGAAGCCATTAGAGTAGCATATTAGTATTATTTATAATTGGTGCATTGTTCTCCGAGATGCCATCTACCAAAGGAATAACTGAAGCCAATGATTTTTTACTTTTGTAGAAGATTTGTGAAAATTACTTTTTTTTTTTTTAAGTATTTTAATTTTATCCAGCAAAACAGAGAGAAAAGCTAAACGAGGCAGAACAAACAGAATTTCTTTGACATGTCTAGCAGAAAACTCCCTGGGGGAAGTTTTAAATAGCTATAATAAAATTGCTTTTTAGAGGTATAGTATTTTGTGATACTGTACATTATTTTTTTAAATCTACAATGTCTGCAACATAGTCACAACAGTAAAAACAGGCATTGTAATCAGCATTGAACAAAAATAGTAGTTCAGTAGTGATATAGAAATATCAAAAGATTAAGTCCACCTCACCCTCGCTCCATTGCCCTTTCACATCCTTCTCCTACTTCTCTCTCTGCACTTTCTTCCATGCTGCCCTCTATGCTTGGAATAAGCTTCCAGTCCCAGTGCTCTAGACCATTTCACTTTCCTTATCTTGTTCAAATCCTTCTGTGAGGTCTATGAACAGTAGCCCACAAGAGGGCTATTTTCTCTCTACCTCAGTGTAATATAAAAGGGAAAGCAGTAAGTGAAAGAAAGAAATAGTGGTACTGTTAAAATTTGCATACAATGATCATAAATAGCCATATTTTTAGTGGAACTCTCATTCAAGCTTTTCTCTTTTCTTCCCACTGCTCTCACTCAATGAAATTAGTGGGCAGCAACTCCTTGCCTGAGGAGGCTGTGAAGGCTAGGACTATAACAGGGTTTAAAAGAGAACTGGATAAATTCATGGAGATGAAGTCCATTAATGGATATTAACCAGGATGGGTAAGGAATGGTGTCCTTAGCCTCTGTTTGTCGGGGGGGGGGGGGGGGGTTGATGGGTGGCAGGAGAGAGATCACTTGATCGTTACCTGTTAGGTCCACTCACTCCGGGGCACCTGGCATTGGCCACTGTCAGTGGACAGGATACTGGGCTGGATGGACCTTTGGTCTGACCCAGTATGGCCTCTCTTACGTTCTTATGTCTAAAATTTGGCCCCAGTCCTACCATTGATTGTGCACAGACAGTCAATTGAAGGGTTGGGGCCTTAGATTGTAAACTTTGTCGAATGGAGACGGTCATTTATTCAATGAAGTGCCTGGCACACTTGAGGCACTGAATACATTTTTTTTTTTAAAAGCACTAAAGTGGGACCAGATTTTACAAAAAGCATCTACTAATTGTTTCAGTACAGTAACAGGACAGTGACAAGCGGATACTGAAGGACTATAACTTAGAGTATGTCTACACTACCTGCGGAATCGGCAGACAGCGATTGATACATCGCGTCTAGTCTAGACGTGATAAAATCGATCCCCGAGCGAACTCCCGTTGACTCCTGTACTCCACCGCCACGAGAGGTGCAGGCAGAGATGACGGGGGAGTGGCAGTCAACTCACCGCAGAGAAGACGCCGTGGTAAGTGGATCTAAATACGTCGACTTCAGTTACGTTATTCACATAGCTGAAGTTGCTTAACTTAGATCGATTCCCCCCACCCCAGTGTAGACCAGGCCTTAGTCACCTCCAAAGCTACAACCAGCTGGAAAGCAGTAGAAAAATAAAGTAAATAAGAACAGATACACAAAAACCACAGACACAATATCTTGAGAAGTAATAGAAAAGGCTGAATACCATCAACTTTCCTTCTATATTAATATAAAAAAGTTATATCCACATGTTTTCCCTAAAAATAAAAGAATTTAAAAGTTTTTTTCCTGTTTAGTTCTCCAATCTCTCTACATCCCTTCTCTATGCTCCTCTTTCCTTTTTTGTTCTCTCTCAATCCTTCTAATTCCTTGGTCTATACAGGAGGATCCTTTCTTGGGTTAGAGTTTTGTTTGTTTGTTTACGTGCATATATAGTGGCAGCCTTTCATTATATCATGACCACTAGTAGATCATTATTTAAACAGGGATCCAGCTGCCAAGGGGAAGTCAAGTCACTAAGCCCAGGGATCCCCAAAAGATCGATTGCTACCCACCGATCCGGCGGGTAGTGAAGACAAGCCCTTAGTGTGCTCATGTCATGGCACTAACGACAGCTTAAAAAAAAGAAGAGACCTGCCAGATGCTAACTGAAAACTGCAGAGCCATACGTCCCAGTTACATGCCAAATGAATGACCTTGTGTTTACATTTAAAATGAAGCATATGCTAGCAAATGTTAATAATGGCAGATGTAAAAAATGCAAAATATGGATGTTGCCAACCCGCAAGATTTATTGTGCATCTCAATATTTGATGTTTTTCTTAAAATCTCAGTTCCTGTAGTGATGTTGATTTGTGCAAATCTCAGCTTTCATTTCACAACAAAGTAAAAACTTGAGAACATGACCCAACTGCATATTAAAGATTGAAAACTCAGAAGGCAAATAAAAAACCAAAATTGTTGCTTAAAAATAAACCCACATGGCTTCTAAGTCAATCTCTCAGTTTTGGGGGTGGGGGGATTTGACTTTGTCATTGTTTTTGACTACTTGGGGATGGCAGTACGGAAATCATGACTAAGTGCTTGCATTCAGTGACCAGGAATGGTCTTGCAGTGGGAACGGCATAGCATGTTCTTAAGAAAGAGTACACACACCTAAATGAATTGTGCAGTGCCAATGTCTACACTGTGATCTCCAGCAAGAGATTAATGAAAGCAGCAACTCAACAATCTAACACAGAAAATGACACAAAGGCATGTAACCAGCCTATAGGGCACTGTTCTGGGTGTTAATGAGGATTTCTAGTCCTTTTTCTAGTACGGGAAGTGGGCAGGTGCAAGCCCGCCTATGGCTAAAGGACCCTCCCGCAGCCTATGGGGAGGATCCACTGAGCCCAGGACAAAACAGAAAAAAAAAAATACCAAGGAGAGGTGTGAGGGTCAAAGTGTCAAAAATAGGGAACCAGAAGGGGACACTGAGCAGAGGACCCTGGACAGCACCCACTGCTCCTTGAAGGTATCAAGGGAGGATTTCTAGTCACTGGCAGGCAGGGACATATAAATAGTCTACAGTAGACTATGTCCATTAGTCACCCCATCTCTGAATTCTCCTACCTTACTTAGCAACCTGAGCTCCCCTCCCTGTTGCTGTTTTCTGACTCTTCCCATAGGTCAGGTACCAGCAGAAGAATTCTGGTTATACTGGAAGATCAAGCTGTGCGTGTATATTCCCCATACTGGCCTGGCAACCAAGAGGTAAATGCAGGTATTGCTGGCCCATGCTTATTGGTAGCCTCACAACAGCTGCAAGAATAAAAGAGCTGGGAAGCAGAGGGGCAGGGTGGCTGTCAGAAGAACAAGTGCTGGAGAAGGAAACTCCTGACAGCCAGCTGCTGAGAAGCTGTCCAGAAACAGCACCCTGAGATGGGACAATCAGATCTACAAGAAACAAGGGAGATGGGAAACCCCACCAAGTATAAGGAAAAACACCCATACCCCATCAGGACTCAGGCAAGAGGAACATCTTTATTAAATGATCTGGATGATGGGATTAATTGCACCCTCAGGAAGTCCGCAGATGACACTAAGATGGAGGGGGGGGGGAGTGTGGGGTAGATACGCTAGAGAGTAGAGATAGGGTCCAGAGTGACCTAGACAAATTGGAGGATTGGCCAAAAAGAAATCTGATGAGGTTCAACAAGGATAAATGCAGAGTACTGCACTTGGGAAGGAAGAATCCCCAGGCTGGGGACCAACTGGCTAAGCAGCAGTTCTGCAGAAAAGAACCTGGGGATTACAGTGGATGAGAAGCTGGACGTGAGTCAGCAGTGTGCCCTTGTTGCCAAAAAGATGAACGGCATATTGGGCTGTATTAATAGGAGCATTGCCAGCAGATCGAGGGAAGTGATTATTCCCCTCTATTCAGCACTGGTGAGGCCACACCTGGAGTATTGCATCCAGTTTTGCCCCCCCCCCCCCCACTGCAGAAGGGATGTGGACAAATTGGAGAGAGTCCAGAGGAGGGCTACGAAAATGATTAGGGTGTTGGGGCATATGACTTACGATGAGAGGCTGAGGGAACTGGTGTTATTTAGTCTGCAGAAGAGAGGAGTGAAGGGGCATTTGACAGCAGCCTTCAACTACCTGAAGGGAGGTTCCAAAGAGGATGGAGCTCAGCTGTTTTCCAGTGATGGCAGATGAAACCATTGCTCCTTGTTCTGTCACGTTGCAGTGGGGGAGGTCTAGGCTGGATATCAGGAAACACTATTTCACTAGGAGGGTGGTGAAGCACTAGAATGGGTTACCTAGGGAGGTGGTGGAATCTCCATCCTTAGAGGTTTTTAAGGCCCAACTTGACAAAGCCTTGGCTGAGATGATTTAGTGGGGGATTGGTCCTGCTTTGAGCAGGGGATTGGACTAGATGACCTCCTGAGGTCTCTTCCAACTGTAATATTCTATGATTCTATGCCTGCGCCCCCCCGCCCCCCCACCAATCAGATCAAGTGAATTCCGATACAACGCTCCACCTGGCCAAAGGGGGTACTGTTGCAATGGCATGCCAGCTCATGCAAAGGCATGAAGTAACCAGCACTGAGCCCAAATCAGCTCTACAGGTGATAGGGGTGGGTAACAGAGGAGGAAGATAAAGTGTTTCAGGACCAAAATAAGGCAAATTGACTGGGGAAAGTGTTTCCTGGGGGGTGAGAGAGGGGAGAAGAAGAGTGGGAAGGGATGTGGGACTCCGGTCTGGGAGAAGATTGTAGAATATAATGAAGACAGCAATGAGGTTGCTGCTCTTTTTCAGTACCTCAGTGCATAGGCATATTTGTCCATAGTGACCCAAGAGTTAATTAACCATACACAATGTAGACAAGCACACTTCCAGTTTGGTGGTGGTCTTATTAAAACACAGAGAGCACGTACTTAACAGTTACATTGTTTTTATTTCAGTTTTATTTATTTTATTTATTAACACAGCAATGAGAACCTGTAGCCAGCCAGTCTGTTCTGCCATCCAGAACCCTACCTCCCAAACAGAGGATGAACCTGAGCATCTCCACATCCTGACACAATGGCAGTCACTCCATACCTCTTATAAGAAGGTGTAACGACACTAGCACAGCTGAGCAATCAAAGCAATGTTGGTATCTGTGCATTATTTCCAGTAGAGATGAGACACTAAGGTTCCTGGCAAGGAGCCCTTTTCTCAGTACTTGAATAGACATGTGAGATCAGTCAAAGATTGTCCTTAGCCTTATCCCATGGACACTGTTATGTGAATAATAGGCATTGTGAGGTATAGGGTGTGCACTATGTCTGAATTAATGTTAAGACAGCAACCTAAACCATTGCAATTTACTGCCTTTTGAGTGTGTGATAGTTCAGCCTTAGAAGTTCATTAACATTAGATTTTAGCAGTTAGCACCACACCACGTCATTTCATATAAGTTTACAAGGCCAGGTTTTCTTTATATACTTAATTATGTCTATATTATCTTCTTGAAAGAGAATACATAACAGTGTGGCATAATTTTGAAATATTCCCATTGCACATGAGAAATGATGCTAGGGATGAGCCATGCTATTCTACAATAGAAATTTTACACTATTTTGTAATATAAATTTAGTGTCACTCCATAAAAATCATATAAACTAACATTTGGAGTAGAGTTAATCCCATTCAAATTATTACAGAATATTATGAGGTTACTAATTCGAGGATGTCCACATAAAGAATGATCTACAAACTCAACACATGGCATGACACTGAAGGAAGATGAGTTTCCAGTGGTCTAGACACATACCTCTATCAATATGAACACAAGGGAAGAGATGTGTGTGTAGGAGCCAAATATGTCTACATCTTAAAATAATGTAACTAGAGTTTATGTATTGGCTACTCCCAGTCAATATGTAAAAGAAAATCAATGTGGTATTGATATCCCTCCTCCTTTCTAACATCAATTATTATAATTCAAGAGGGTATTTATTGTCCTTTTAGTCTCTTCCTGATAGTAACTCCAGAATGTAATATAAAATCCTTGTTCCATATTATGAAGCATGGAGCAATATAAAAAACTTTCCACACTATAATTTACATGAGAGAGAAATAACTTTATATTAGCCTTAAGATAGACCATAACAGAGAGACTGTATAGAAGAATAAAAATGTCTCTCTCTAAAAGACTGGAGGTAAAAATCTTAGCTGAAAATAATTACTGGTACCTTCAAGGAGTCTGCTGAATTTGTGGGATCCAGTTTGGCTTATCTGTATCTAATCAGTGCCTAGTTTCTTTGCTATTGCCCTCAGATGGGCTCAGCAGTTTGAAATACAAAGATAGTTTCTGATATTCAGATATAAAAGTTTCTTGCCCATCTTCACATAATTTCATGGTCAAAGTTTGCCCTTTGTAACTATGGAACTTGAAAGGAAATGAAGGCTGTATTTCAAACTTTCTTGCCTCTATTATCTGTTTAAACTATTCCCCTTTTTTAATTGTCAAAGTTGAAATATTATCAAAGACAGACAATTTACGTCCTTCATAAGACAAATGTTAAATAATCTTTGCTGCTCTTAGAAACTTTTTTATCAGCACAGTTATGTTCTCGAATATCTCAAAGCCAGATGTTTCACAGTTGGAGGGACGAAGGTGCAAAACAGGGCTTTATGTACTTAATTAATCTTAAAAGAAAATGTCTGGATCTTCCAGGGTGCTGTGAAAAATATTTCAACTACCTTAAAAATTCACTCTGTTCCCTCTCCTTCTGCAATATCTTTCACATTATTATGGTTAAGTCTTTCTCCATTTTCAATAACTTCACATTTATTTTTTGTTAGTTTGAGGTTAGTAAACTGCGACCAGAACAGGAGATGAGCTATTTAGCTATGATTCTGCAGCTGAGATTATGCCATTCATGTCCCTCCTTTCCTATTGCAGATCAAAGATTAGCATTTGTAGATCAGCACTAGAACTGGTTGGGAATTTTATATTAAACATTTTGTGTCAGAAAATGCTAATCTGTCAAACAAGTTTTCACAGAAATATATTGGTTTCTATGAACATCTTGTAGGGAAGGTTTCTCAGCCCACAATGGAATTTCTGGTCAGACAGAGAGGCCCATTCCAGAATAGCCAATAGCCCAGGGATATGCAAGACCCAGGTGAGTGTCCTGAATCAGGCAAAGCAGGGACTTCCACATGCAAGATGAGTGCCCTAACCAGTGAGCTACTGGCTATTTTGGGGTGTGGGTCTCTTTTTCCTGATGGGACCTTTCAAAGGGTCTAGTTTGTTTCAATGCAGAACAAAAACAAAATGGCAAAATGTTTTGCTAAACTGATTTCCAGCCAGCTCTAATCTGTACATAAAAGCACCAGTTTTTCAACAAGTACTTTTAAATTCTCCTTTGTTACTGGAGAAGAATGCCTGATGCTGGGTCTGTGGTTCTGGAAGCTCAAACTGTCCTGTTTCATTCACAAAGGGTGAAGCTGAATGCAGGTTAAGCTGAACAAATGGAACTTTATTAAATCCTTTGCACTGCTCTGTCCACATAAGTGAGATGGTCCAGCCTGACTTCCTGTATTCCCTATTCCACTGGTATGCTGTCACTAAAAGTCCCTCCAGGGAACAGTGGCCCTCTGACTTCTGTTCCTCTGGTCATGATACAAGCCCCATGCCTGTTATGTATTCAGGGAGCAGTCCCAATGGCAGCAAAACTACATTACAGATTAATTGAGTCACATCTGGAGTTAGAAAAATAATTTTAAAAGCTTCCTCTTCCTTTGCTATTATTTTAGAATTCACAAATCTTTTACTATACACCATGGGGGAAAAAAATCTCAGGGAAAACAGAGTTCAGGAGACCTGACTGATTCTTAAGGAAATAATATTAAAGACATAATTGCAAACCATATCAATGTGAAGGAAAGATAGGAAGAACAGTAAGAAGCCAATATGGCTCCCTCAGGAGCTCTTCAATGACCTGAAAAAAATCAAAAAGGAATTAAAGTGGAAACAGATGAATTGCTAAGGAGGAGTGCAAAAGCATATAGGGACATATCAGAAAGGCTAATGCACAAAATGAGACACCTAGCAAGGGAAATAAAAGTCAATAAGAGGGGAAAGAGACAAAGGAAAGTGCAGGTCCCCAACTTAGTGGGGAAGGAAATCTAACAACCAACGACATCAAGGTATTTAATGCCTATTTTGCTTCAGTCTTCAATAAATTGGTTAATGGTAACCAGATACTTAACACAATATTAACAAGAAGAAAATGCAAGCCAAAATAGGGAAAGAACGGGATAGAAAATATTTAGATGAGTTACATATATTCAAGTCAGCAGGTCCTGATGAAATTCACCCGAGGGCACTTAAGGAATTAGTTGAAGCAATCTTAGAACCATTAGCAAATCTCTTCAAGAACACATGGGGGATGACTGAGTACTGGAGAAGAGCAAACATAGTACCTATCTTTGAAAAGTAGAACAAGGAGGACCCAGGGAATGGTATATCAGTCAACCTAACTACAATACCTGGAAAGATACTGGAGCAAATGAACAAGATTAAATTGTAAGCAGGCAGAGGATAAAAGGGTTATAAGGAATAGCCAGCATAGATGAGTCAAGAACAAATCATGCCTAACCAACCCAATTTCCTTCTTTGACAGTGTTACTGGCCTAAGGGGGAAAGCAGTAGATATTACATACCTTGATTTAGTAAGGCTTTTTACACAGTCCCTCATGACATTCCCACAAGCAAACCAAGCAAGCAAGGAAATCTGGTCAAGATGAAATTAGTATAAGGTGAGTGAAAGACTACACTCAAAGAATAGTGATCAATGGTTCAATATCAAATTGGGAAGGCATATCTAGTGGGGTCCCACAGGGATCAGACCTGAGTTTGGCAATATTAAATAATGTTCATTAATGACTTGGATAGTGTAGTGGAGAGTATGATTATAAAATTTGTAGAGGACACCAAGCTGGGAGGGGTTGCATGCACTTTGGAGGACAGGATTTAGCATTCAAAATGACCTTGACGAATTGGACTGAATTCAACAGGATGAAATTCAATAGAAATAAGCATAAAGTACTTGACTTGGGAAGGAAAAACCAAACACAAAACTACAAAATGGGGGAATAACTGGGTAGGCGATAGTACTTCTGTAAGTGATCTGAGGGTTATAGTGGATCAGAAATTGCATCATATTTTGAACTCGTATTCAGTAGTGAAAAAAAGACTATCATCATTCCAGGATGTATTAAGAGGAGTGTTGCATGTAATACACGGGAGGTGATTGTCTCACTCTGATCACTACTGGTGAGGCCTAAGCTGGAGTACTGTGTCCAACTCCAGGTGCCACACTGTAGGAAAGATGTGGAAAAATTGGAGAGAAAGTCCAGAGGAGAGCAACAAACATGAAAACCTGACCTATAAGGAAAGGTTAAAAAACTGGGCATGTTTAGTCCTAAGAAAAGAAAACAGAGGAGGTTCCTGATAACAGTATTCAGATATGGTAAGGGCTGTTATAAAAAGGGCATTGAAGCCCCAGTGGACATGGCGAACAATTGATCAATCTGCAGCAAGGGAGTTTTAGGTTAGAAATTAGGAAAAATATTTCCAACTAAAAGGGTAGTTAATTTCTGGAATAGGCTTCCAAGGGAGGTTGTAGAATCCCTGTCTTTGGAGGTTTTTAGACACACGTTTGACAAAAACGCCTACCAGTGATGGTCTAGGTTTACTTAGTGCAGGGGGATGGACTTTACTTCTAGAGGTCCCCTCCAGCCCTACATTCCTATGATTCTATGCCAAACGTTAAGCCTGGAGGACATTTTATGGCTCCCTAGAAATTATTCGCACACATGCCTGAAGAGTTTCCTCTATTACAAAACTTCATGAAAGAGTTCAATATTGCCTAATCTCCTATGTTTATTCCCCCCAGTTTTTTAATTCAAGTTTGGATAGAGTACAGATGTTGCGCCTCTCAGATCTGATAACGACTATGGGTAAAATGCCAAACACTGAAAGGAAAATAGATGGGCAACAAGCCTTTCAAATCTCAGGCTACACAGACCTATTTGGTTGAACCAGCTAAGAGAAAAATGCCTTGTTTTTTTACTTCAGTCTTTTTATGAACCATTATGAACAATGGGGGAAGGAAATCAATTCATAAATATTTTCAAGTGTCCAACAACTATGGATATGCATACATATTTATACTAATTATGATACTGAGTGTAGATTGCAAGCTGGTTTCCACTATAACCCCCCTGCCATTTTCACATCATCATATTTCTGATGAAGTTCTCCATGCTTAGTTTCTGATCTAAAATGATTTTTTTTCCAGAAAGCTTAAACAAAATTCCTCCAGCCATCTGAATTCACTGGGGGTGGAAACAAAACACATTCATTTTTAAAAGATGTTCTACCCACACTTTTTTAAAGATCAGGCTATGACAAAAACTGCTGAAGTTAGAAATGTATTATTTACTACTTGTATTACGGTAGCACCCAAGAACCCTACCCCATTGTTCTAGGTGTCATACAACCACAGAACAAAAAGACAGTCCTGTCCCAAAGAGCTTGAAATCCAAGTATATCTGAAAGAAATGTGACACAGTCATAACTGAGGACTTGTGCGTTTGCTTGTTTTCAAACAAATTGCTTTGAATTTAACAATGCAATGAGCACTTAAATTGTAGATTAAGAATGCACACAGCATTTTTTTATATGTACGCATTTAAGAAGAGATGAAGGGGTTAAATAATTAAGGTTGTATGTTCAAACTTAAAGTCAGGAAATGTGAGGATTAAGTTTACACAGTTAAGCACCCAAAAATGTTGTTCCACCACCACCCCTCACCTTGTAAAGAAGTGATGGTCAGTGTTGGGGTACTATTAAAAGCAACTAAATATCAAGACCCTAAAACGGAGGCACCCCTCAAAATGCAGTCATTGGAAAAAATTTCCAATTAAGCTTCTTTGTAATGATTCACAAACAAAACTGGACATTGAATAAAAAACAAAAGTTTTAAGATAAGAAATGTTGACATTAAAGAATGTCTTCTATAACTCCCTACCCCCTTCTAATAGATTAAAGGGTAGAAGGGGATAATACACATACACTGACTTAAAACATTGAAATATAAATGAAGGACTGATAAACAGTAACATTAAAAGCCTTCTTGGTTACAAATCATTAAAATATAGCTAAGTATAATGAATGAGTACAGATGAGGTAACACTTAGGCCAAGTCCTCCTTTTGCATGGAATTGCTAATCTGCTTAAAAATGTTACTGATGACAGAACAAAGGTAACATGTGTTGGAAGAAATAAGTAAATTATATCATTACTTGTAAAGATAAGTACCCACCGCCCTTTTTCTGGGAAGAGCCAGGGCAGGTTGACATAAAATGACCCAGAAATTGCAAAACCACGCAGGAAAGAGACAGAAGTTGGGTAACTGAAGCTTGTACATGCATAATGTACAGGTTACCTAAAATCCAAAGGGATGATATGCTAAAAGCCAAATCGGAGAAAGGTGAAGTAATCTGTAATGTAGAAATGTATAAGAGACCCAAGTGACCATGGCCCAAACTGAAGAAACTCTGCTCCCATTCTTCAGTTTCTGGGCCAAAGGACCAGACCAATGGATCAGAGAAGGCAACAACTATCATGAAAGGTGAAAGAACTTCCTGGTGCCCCAGAATGTGGTAACTAGGGCCCATTTATCAATTCTGTCTTGTCGGTTATTATTCATCTGTCTTAAATGCATGTTCAGACACTAAGTAACAATTATTCTGTCTGAAATTGTATAAAGGTGAAAATTGATTAAGCCTAAATTGGGTGCACTTGTGACTCAGTTTCCCAACTTTTACCCCCAAAAATCGGGGTCAGTAACTCTGGGTTGCTACAGGAATGGATCAGCTTGGAGCAAAGGCAAAAGGTAAGAGTCCTCCCCTCTCTCTTTTTGACAGCAGCCTCTGGTCCCCAAATGTTTGTTAACGCATAGCAATGATAGAAAACTTTTCAAATAAAAGAATCAGATTTTAAACCAATGCATAAAAAGGCCAAATCTATTTGTTGCTTAGTAGAAACTATACACCTTGTGCATTAATTGCTGGTCTTTCACAGGAGCAATGCACAAGACAAAGGGCAAGGCTGTGCCACCTACCGCATGCAAACTTCTCCTAGGATCTGATTTTTCTCCAGTAAAATGCCATCAGGACCACAAAAAACTGCAATCAACTCATTTTAACTTTGGTCTTTTAGACTAAGTTCTTTGGGGCAACAACTGTCATTTACTTTATGCCTAGAACAAAGTGGTCCAAGTCTGGTTGAGGTTGTTAGGCACTGCTGCCATGTAAAAAACAAACATCACCATCACCATCTAGCTTACACAAGATGCTCCCAGGCAGCTGATCCTGCTACAGACACTGAAGCATCTGACAGCTTTTCTGTAGCTGTAGGCT
The DNA here is from genome assembly GCA_037349315.1 of Chelydra serpentina. NCBI lineage: Eukaryota > Metazoa > Chordata > Testudines > Chelydridae > Chelydra > Chelydra serpentina. The sequence goes on from JBAIAC010000048.1 coordinate 30,450,262, forward strand.
CTTAGCTTGCAGTATTAGTTTGTAGAAGACTGGGCCATCCAGTTACTAACTTGTAGGAGGAAGAACATTTGGAAACCCTTGAACTGCAGTAGAAACATTCAGCACTGGGGCATCTGGCGGCAGGTTCCCAGGGCTTGTTTGGAATGAAGAAAAGTCTATGAGAGGCCACTCCTGCTCTCCAGTCCCTGCCCTCTTTTTCCCCCAACACAAACTCACTTCAAAACTTCTTTAATGATCTTGTAAGCAGAGTCAGGATGAGCTCTACCCTGACATCTGGTGGTGAGTTGTGGAAAGGGATGTCAGGGGCTAATCTTGTTTGCATGGACACACCCACCCTGCAAAGCATGATGGACCGCTTGCCCAAATGGTCACCTTGACTGCTGTGGGAGCCCCAGTTTCTCTGTTATTGGGGCAGGAAGACTAAAGTGTTGTTACCCTGATTGTGTGAATCAAGGACAGTGGGCTTTTGTTATGAGGAAGGGACTCGCCCTTAGCTAAGCAGCACTTGCTAGGCGAGGGACATGGATTCCAAAACCCAGTGAATTGAGAGAGGTTGGGGACAGGTATTTGTATCTGGTGGCATGGACTTCTTCTGAGGGTCCTAAATGTCAATTGCACCTCCCTCTCTCTCTCCACTGTAGAATATCAGAGCTAATTTTGAGTTCCTTAGGAGTCTATTCACAGGCTGCTGAGTTGGAATTACTCTGGACTAAGTGTGCAAATGAGCACGAAGGCTCCCCTAACTACAAGCTGAAATTGTTATGAGCTGAAATCACTGAGCACTGTGTTAAGTAGTGGGGGAGCCAGAAGATCTATTGCTGAGCGACTGGTGGAGCGGAGCTGCTGGCGGAGCGGGACAGTTGGCGGGACAGCCGGAGCGGCTTGCAGGCCGGCTGACGGAGCAGAGCTGCTGGCGGAGCGGAGCAGTTGGCGGGACAGCCGGAGCGGCTTGCAGGCCGGCTGACGGAGCGGAGCTGCTGGCGGAGCGGAGCAGTTGGCGGGACAGCCGGAGCGGAGCTGCTGGCGGAGCGGAGCAGTTGGCGGGACAGCCGGAGCGGCTTGCAGGCCGGCTGATGGAGCGGAGCTGCTGGCGGAGCGGAGCAGTTGGTGGGACAGCCGGAGCGGCTTGCAGGCCGGCTGACGGAGCGGAGCTGCTGGCGGAGCGGGACAGTTGGCGGGACAGCCGGAGCGGCTTGCAGGCCGGCTGACCGAGCGGAGCTGCTGGCGGAGCGGGACAGTTGGCGGGACAGCCGGAGCGGCTTGCAGGCCGGCTGACGGAGCGGAGCTGCTGGCGGAGCGGCTTGCGGGACGGCTGAACGGAGTGACTCGTGGGATGGCTGGCGGAGCAGAGCAGAGCCGAGCGAAGCACCATGAAGGGACGGGGCAGTCAGCTTCGAGCCACGTAAGGTGCCCCTTACCTCTCCCCTCCCCATTTCTACCCAGACTGGAGGGGGTGTAACACTCTGCAGATGAACTTTTGAACTCTGGGTCTGGACTTTTGGGTTGTTGGACTTTTGGGACTTTGGGTGATTTTTGGGGTTGATGGACTCAAGAACCAAAGGAAAGGACATGGCCAATTTGCTGGGGTGGGTCATTGCTCACAGTTTGGTTTACAAATCCTAGATGTGGTGTTTCCCCAGCAAAAGGCCGCATTGTTTCTCTCTGTCATTAAAAGGTTTTTCTACACTCAGACTCTGTGCTTGCGAGAGGGGAAGTACTGCCTCTTAGAGGCGCCCAGGGGGGGTGATATATATTTGTCCCAGGTCACTGGGTGGGGGCTCGAGCCGGTTTTTGCATTGTGTTATTGGAATGGAACCCCTAGATACGGAACCCGGCCCTTGTTGCTGCCGACTCTGACTGGCAGAAGGGTTACATTTTTGGGGGCTCGTCCGGGATCCCTGGGTCAGTACCCCTCGCAAGCACTTGTTGAGTGATCCGCTACATTGGGAAATAATTGTGTTTATATTTTGAGGAAATTACTGTTTGCGTAATGGCTACTATGTCAGGTTTGTTGGGCCCCGGCTCAGCAGCCTCTAGGTCAGGGGCTGCAGCCTCGGCCGATGATTGGGCAAAAGCACTGGGGCAAACATTGGAAAAGGTTGTGCTGTCCTATGCTATGTCAAACTCTTGTCGTAAGTTAAGGTCATTTGCTGGGGGGGAGGAGTTTGAACCCTGGTTAGAGCATACCACTGAAATGCTGCAGGAGTGGGCTGTACCCGATGCAGAAAAGCGAAGATGTCTAATAGAGAGCCTTGCCGGCCCAGCATTAGATGTGATTCGCACTCTGAAGCTCATTGACCCTGGGGTCAGTGTGAGGGACTGTCTAGAGGCTCTTGATCACACATTTGGGAGCGTAGAGGGCCCTGAAGATAGCTACTGCAACTTCCTTAATTCCCGACAGCAAAAGGGCGAGAAGGCTTCAGCCTATATACAGAGGCTGGAGAGACTGCTTCAGAAAGCTGTCATGAGGGGAGCAGTGACTGCTGAGCAGATGGATCAGACCAGACTGGCTCAAATTGTAAGAGGAACTCAGTATCTGAACCCGATTCTACTTCATCTGCGGCTAAGAGAACGACGGGAACATCCCCCAAGTTACTCCCAGCTAATAAAAGAGGTCAGAGAGGAGGAAGAAAGGCAGGCTGCCAGTGAGCTTTGGGAAGCCCAAACATTGGAGCCGGCCAGCACAACACCACTGCAAACTGCCAGTGTATTGATGGTGAGCACCAGAGAAGAACTTGCTCAACAAATGCAGGTCCTGACGGAACGGATAGCTGAGCTGCAAAGCACCATTGCCCGAGCTAAGGCTTCCACGGGTAAGGAGCCTCACACTGGGGCAATGGAGAGGTCAGCATTTAAAGCCCCCGTCCCATCCAGGCGAAGGGGGAAAGGGCAAATTTTCTGCTACCGATGCGGTCAGGAGGGGCACAGTGCTGCTAGGTGCCGGAATGAAGAAAATCCCTCCTTAGTGTATGGAAAGCTAAGGATCAGTTGGGAGAGATCCGCTAGCTGCCAGAGGGTCCAGGGACGTGGACCACCCAGGCCTGCAGGATTTGAAGATTCCCACAGAAAAGACTGTCCATCTGGGATCCCCACAGGACTCATAGGGCCTCGAGCAGAGGTCATGGTGAGGATTGAAGGGGCGGAGTGTAAAGCAGTGCTTGACACTGGATCTCAAGTGACTATTATATTTCAGTCATTCTACCAACACATGCTTAGGCACCTTCCTATACAGCCACTGACTGGTCTTGGCCTATGTGGCCTCAGCATGGATGAATACCCCTACCAAGGATATGTCATAGTGCACCTGGAATTCCCAGAGGAGGTTGCGGGGGTAAGAGAAGCGATAGACACAGCTGCATTAATATGCCCTGACCCTAAAGGGACCTCTGATGTGTCTTCACTGATAGGGACCAACTCCAGCCTCTTCAAGGTACTCGCGGATTACTGCAGACGACGGGCTGGGGACCAATACCTGAACACCCTGATGATCCATACGCTTTGTGCTGAAGCCTATAGGAAAATTGAGAGCGCTAAAGAGACATCTGAGCTACCGATTGGATCACTGAAGTACGCGGGCACAACCCCCTTAGTAGTGCCTGCCAGGACAGAGCAAGAAGTGCTTGTCATGAGCACCTGGCTGAAAGGCAGTAATGGGGCCTTAGCAATGGTAGAGCAGTCGGTGAAAGGAGAGCTCCCTGAAGGAGTGCTGGTCCCCAGTGGAATCATAACCTTACCTGCTAAAGCTCAGGAAAAGGTGACTATACTGATTGCTAATGAAACAAGTCGTGATGTTGTTGTGAAGCAAGGACAGAAGATAGCAGACCTCTTTGAGCCTGAGTCAATTGTAAAACCCCGGGGTGAAACTCAAGTTCCGGCTATAGACCCAGCAAAGTTTGACTTTGGAGACTCACCATTGTCCGAGGAGTGGAAAGATCGCCTGAGGAAAAAACTTTGTGAAAGATCCAAAGTGTTCTCATTGCATGAGTGGGATGTGGGATGTGCAAAAGGAGTGGAGCACAACATCAGACTACATGACTCTCGACCTTTTAGGGAGAGATCTAGGAGGATTGCCCTCTCTGAGATGGAAGATGTGCGACGTCATCTACAAGAGCTGGCTGCAAATGGCATCATTACAGAGTCCCGCAGCCCATATGCCTCACCCATTGTGGTGGTCCGTAAAAAGAATGGGAAAATCCGGATGTGTATTGACTACCGCACCCTAAACAACCGTTCTGTGGTTGACCAGTACACTATGCCTCGAGTCCAAGATGCCTTAGACTGCTTGCTGGGAAGCCAGTGGTTCTCTGTGTTGGATCTCCGGAGTGGATACTACCAAATCCCCCTGGGAGAAGAAGATAAGGAGAAGACAGCCTTCATCTGCCCATTAGGGTTTTATCAGTTCGAACGCATGCCCCAGGGGATTTCAGGAGCACCCGCCACATTTCAACGTCTTATGGAGAAAGTAGTGGGAGACATGAATTTACTGCAAGTGTTAGTTTATTTGGATGACCTGATTGTGTTTGGAAGAACCTTGGAGGAGCATGAAGAAAGACTACTTAAAGTGCTCAATAGGTTGGAGGACTATGGTTTGAAGCTCTCAATAGATAAATGCCAGTTCTGCCAAACCTCAGTGAAGTATGTAGGTCACATCGTGTCCCAAGAGGGTGTGAGTACCGATCCCAGCAAAATAGAAGCACTCACTACCTGGCCACGTCCCAGTAACTACAGAGAACTCAAGACCTTTCTTGGATTTAGTGGCTATTACCGCAGATTTGTGAAGAACTATGCTACGATTGTAAAGCCTCTGAATGATCTTACCAGGGGATACCAGTCTGGAAAACCCAAATCTAAGACCAAGAACAAGGGAGGATCCCGAAAGCCTCCTGTGCAGAGACACTATGGCCCCTTCGAACCGTTTGGGCCGCGGTGGGATGAGAGGTGTGAGAGGGCATTTCAAGAAATCATTGCTTGCCTAACTCATGCTCCGGTCCTAGTCTTTGCTGACCCCAGCAAACCGTTTATCCTGCATACTGATGCCAGTTTGGAGGGTCTGGGAGCAGTACTGTACCAGGAAGTGGAAGGCAAACGTAAACCTGTAGCCTTTGCCAGCCGAGGACTGTCGGACAGTGAAACTCGCTATCCCATTCACAAGCTGGAGTTCTTGGCCTTGAAATGGGCCATCACTGAGAAATTCCGAGACTACTTGTATGGTGCTCAGTTCCAGGTGTGGACAGACAACAACCCACTGACTTACGTGTTAACAAGTGCCAAGCTGGATGCTACCGGACAGAGATGGGTGGCCGCTTTGGCTAGCTATGACTTCAGCATTCAATACCGATCAGGGAGAAGCAACGTGGATGCAGATGCATTGTCCAGACGTCCAAAGGCACCAGAAGTCTCTATGATACCCATGGATGGAGTGAGAGCTATTTGCAGTGTGAGTCGTCGAGAGCCAGAGGCCCATTGGAGCCTTCAGGGATGTGTTGCAGAAGCTCTGGGCCTGCCCCCTGAAAGCGTGCCTTCTGCTTCGGTGAACTACATAGCATTGGACCAATCTCCATTGCCCATGCTCAGTGAGGCTGACTGGCAAGAAGCCCAGCTGCAAGATGTTGACATTCGTGATACACTACTTGCCAAAAGGGAGGGGCGAGGCCCAGCTGCGGTTGTTCCACCTAGCCCAGAGGGTAAACTACTATTGAGAGAATGGACCAAACTAAAACTGATTCAGGGAGTGCTACACCGAGTGACCATGGACCCTTTACAAAAGCAGCGAACACAGCTAGTGCTGCCAAAAGAGTACAGAGCCCTGGCCATGAGGGCCCTGCATGATGATTTCGGACATCTAGGGATGGAGAGAACCCTGGAACTTATTCGTAGTAGGTTCTATTGGCCCCGGATGGCTGAAGATGTTCGCAGGAAATGTGAGACATGCGCTCGATGTGTCCAAAGGAAAACTCTGCCCACAAGGGCTGCATATCTCAAGAATATCACCAGCACCAAACCTTTGGAGCTAGTATGCATTGATTTCTTGTCTCTAGAAGTAGACAAGAGGAATGTCGGAAACATTCTAGTAGTGACTGACCATTTTACGCGGTATGCGCAGGCATATCCCACACGTGATCAGAGGGCTATCACTGTCGCTCGAGTACTGTGGGAGAAATATTTCTCAGTTTATGGATTCCCAGCCCGGATACACTCGGATCAGGGGCGGGACTTTGAGAGTCACCTTCTGAAGGAGGTGCTGAGGATAGCGGGAATTAAAAAGTCTAGGACAACGCCTTATCACCCGCAAGGTGATCCTCAGCCAGAGAGGTTCAACCGAACACTATTAGATATGTTGGGGACTTTGCGACCAGAGCAGAAGGCAACCTGGAGCCAGCATGTCGCATTTCTGGTGCATGCCTACAACGCCACAAAGAACGATGCTACGGGAGTCACCCCATATCTCTTGATGTTTGGGAGAGAACCAAGATTACCCATAGACTTGTGCTTTGGTGTATCAGAGGATGGAGATAGCTACGAAACTCATCAGCAATATGTAGCCCGACTACGAGAAAAGCTGCGGGATGCTTATCACTTGGCTACATCTGCGGCTCGGCAGAACGCAGATCGCAACAAACATCGATATGATGCTAGGGTACGTTTGCAGGAGCTCCAGCCAGGGGACAGAGTCCTGCTGCGAAATTTGGGTATTGCTGGCAAACACAAGATAGCTGACAGATGGAAAGCAATACCTTACCTGGTGATGGAGAAGCTGGGAGACCTGCCGGTCTACAAGATCAAACCTGAAGAGGGTCCAGGGCAAATAAAGACGGTGCACAGAAATCTCTTGCTCCCTGTGGGGGAGTTGGTTGGCACCCCTTATGAGATGGGCCACGACAGGGCAGCCGGGCAGAACAGAAGTGCCAGGCCACAGCCGCCATCCAACACGGACAACGGGCCCTCTGAAGCTAACCTACCCTTATGCAGCATGTCAGAGAGTGAGGCCGAGGAGGAAGACACAACCCTGGTGTATCCTGGAATGAAGACAAGATTTCAGTCTCGATCAGCTGAGCCAATAGAGAGCTCCCCCTCTTCAGCCCTAAGCCCCATGGCGGAGGTATTTAGGCCCGTTACTGGCGCCCCTGTGCCGCCGATGGGACCCCCCTTTGATGATGCACACAGGTTATTGGACAGTGAGGACATCCAGGTGGAGGGGGCCCTAGACCCGTTGGACCTTCCGCTGTCGGAACCAGAGATGCAGGGGCCTATGCCAGTAGCCGAGGGATCCTCAAAGGAAACCTCTCCATCCGTCACTCAAGAAGATGTCCCTCCTACCCCTGCAACAGAGACTCTCAATAGAAGGGACAGGGTAATAAGACCAGTAAAACGGTTAACCTATGATGCACCTGGGGTGATTAGCGAGGAGCCAATACATTTAGCGCACAGATTTGTGACAGCTGAAGTGGGTTTTCTGAGGCCCTTTGGAGGAAACCAATGAGTTGGTATAAAGGGAGTGCGATTTGTCGGGACGACAAATTCTCGGCTGGGGGGAGGATGTAAGCAGAGTCAGGATGAGCTCTACCCTGACATCTGGTGGTGAGTTGTGGAAAGGGATGTCAGGGGCTAATCTTGTTTGCATGGACACACCCACCCTGCAAAGCATGATGGACCGCTTGCCCAAATGGTCACCTTGACTGCTGTGGGAGCCCCAGTTTCTCTGTTATTGGGGCAGGAAGACTAAAGTGTTGTTACCCTGATTGTGTGAATCAAGGACAGTGGGCTTTTGTTATGAGGAAGGGACTCGCCCTTAGCTAAGCAGCACTTGCTAGGCGAGGGACATGGATTCCAAAACCCAGTGAATTGAGAGAGGTTGGGGACAGGTATTTGTATCTGGTGGCATGGGCCTCTTCTGAGGGTCCTAAATGTCAATTGCACCTCCTTCTCTCTCTCCACTGTGGAATATCAGAGCTAATTTTGAGTTCCTTAGGAGTCTATTCACAGGCTGCTGAGTTGGAATTACTCTGGACTAAGTGTGCAAATGAGCACGAAGGCTCCCCTAACTACAAGCTGAAATTGTTATGAGCTGAAATCACTGAGCACTGTGTTAAGTAGTGGGGGAGCCAGAAGATCTATTGCTGAGCGACTGGTGGAGCGGAGCTGCTGGCGGAGCGGGACAGTTGGCGGGACAGCCGGAGCGGCTTGCAGGCCGGCTGACGGAGCGGAGCTGCTGGCGGAGCGGAGCAGTTGGCGGGACAGCCGGAGCGGCTTGCAGGCCGGCTGACGGAGCGGAGCTGCTGGCGGAGCGGAGCAGTTGGCGGGACAGCCGGAGCGGCTTGCAGGCCGGCTGATGGAGCGGAGCTGCTGGCGGAGCGGAGCAGTTGGCGGGACAGCCGGAGCGGCTTGCAGGCCGGCTGACGGAGCGGAGCTGCTGGCGGAGCGGCTTGCGGGACGGCTGAACGGAGTGACTCGTGGGATGGCTGGCGGAGCAGAGCAGAGCCGAGCGAAGCACCATGAAGGGACGGGGCAGTCAGCTTCGAGCCACGTAAGGTGCCCCTTACCTCTCCCCTCCCCATTTCTACCCAGACTGGAGGGGGTGTAACACTCTGCAGCTGAACTTTTGAACTCTGGGTCTGGACTTTTGGGTTGTTGGACTTTTGGGACTTTGGGTGATTTTTGGGGTTGATGGACTCAAGAACCAAAGGGAAAGGACATGGCCAATTTGCTGGGGTGGGTCATTGCTCACAGTTTGGTTTACAAATCCTAGATGTGGTGTTTCCCCAGCAAAAGGCCGCATTGTTTCTCTCTGTCATTAAAAGGTTTTTCTACACTCAGACTCTGTGCTTGCGAGAGGGGAAGTACTGCCTCTTAGAGGCGCCCAGGGGGGGTGATATATATTTGTCCCAGGTCACTGGGTGGGGGCTCGAGCCGGTTTTTGCATTGTGTTATTGGAATGGAACCCCTAGATACGGAACCCGGCCCTTGTTGCTGCCGACTCTGACTGGCAGAAGGGTTACAATCTGAAAAATGATACACTTGAATCAGTTCCCTTCTGCCATCACCACATTGCCTAGTTGAGAAAGGAAGGCCTTATACCTAGGACATTGGGTGTATGGAAAAGAGAATTAAAGAAACTAGTCGAGCCAACTCATTTATCTCCTGCACATTCTTCAACTTGCAACATCCACCCAGTGCCTGACTTTTACATTGCCTTTCAGGCCGGTCCGGAGCACAGGGGGAGCGGCGCTATAAAAAAGTGTCTCCCCCTGTACTCACCCAGCGGCGCCTCCGGCGGTGCTCCAGGTCTTCGGTGGCAGGTCCTCACTGCTCCGGGTCTTCGGTGGTACCTGCCGCCGAAATGCCACCAAAGACCTGCAGCGCTGCCAGGTGAGTGCAAGAAGCGGTGCTTAAAAAGAAGCTAGATAAAGGCGCCGCTTCTTTTTAAGGCGCTGCTTCTGCTCACAGGGGGAGTGGCTGCTCCCCCTGCGTCCCCCCCCCGGCTACGCTACTGCCCTTAACCCCCCTCCACCACAACCAGGCTTGTGCCCAGATAGCGAGGTGACTGGACCACCTTCCAGCATAACTTGCAGTAGCTGGGGGGAAAAATAAAATAGGTGGAGAGTTCATATTCTGAACTGCAGCTACTCCGGGACAGCAGGATTTGAGAAGAGGGCAGCATAAAGTCACAAAATTACAATGATGAGTGCACCCGAAATCTGGCTCAGACACTGGTTACGTACAGTTCTGGTCTGACTTTCAGCTATCTTTGGCCCTCATAAACCTTTCAAAACACACACCATCCTGCCGAAGCTCTGCCTCATGATCAGACTTCGAAAACTTGGCCCTTAGCATTGTGGCCTGGTGCACTCAAACACACACATACCTGTTGTTCAGGTTTGCCAATTTTCGTGCTATTTGCACATCTGATAACTCTTAGGATGCCCGTGAAATGGCAGGAATACCATCTTTCATAAAAAGAGAAGAGGCCTTAAAGAAAAAAAACTCTACAGCTTGATTACACTGACCTAAAAATCTCCTAATACGCAATTCTTGCATTCAACTATAACTTTGCAAGATTACTCCTGCTGGGCTGTAATGTGCTTATTTTTTATTTTATTTTAATTCTAACTTGTCAGGCACAAAGCCATGATGTGGATGTTTGAACAAGATGAAAATAAATTCATAAGCCCAGTCTTTCTGCCCCAGCATTCTAGCTAAGTGCTGCAATGGGTGAAGAGACCCAGCATGTGGCCAACCAAAACTGCCTTGCAAAAAAATAAAATAAAAGGGGGGTGGGAGAGAAAAAAAAAGTCTGACATTTATTTAATGATCATGTGGTTTTGTGTATGTGAAAGAAAGGGTCCCTGGATCAAAATCAGTATGCAGTAACAAAAAGAATGAACATTACATTAGTACCCTTGTTTTTCCACTAACTATTAGGCAGTGACCCAAGCAGTGAACTGATGTACACTCCTTGGAACCTCATTTAAGCAAGTGATATGGCAGGTGGTGTAAATTTGTTCCTGCCCGTTTTACTGCCGCCGGTCAATAAGATGCTTTACTCCTAAAGTTGAACTGCTTATCTCTACATCTTCCATCTGCAGCTTTCCTGATTCTGCTATCCATGATCCATTCAAGGATTCTTATCTCCAAACTGTTTAATCCTTTGTATTGCAAAACGTGATTTATATCCTGTTACTTCTTTTCTATTCCCACTGCTATACTTTTTTCCTAGTATTCCCTGGCAATTTTTGTCTCCCTCAGAAATTGGATGTGCAGTCATTAGCCATCTCCCTCCCACCTGCTTCTCATAAGGGTCTCAGCATTGCCACTGGCATCTGTTCTGGGGTAAAATCTTGCCCCAATGGAGTCAATGGGAGCAGGATTTCATCCCTGGTCTTGGAACTTTTAATCAGTTTCAGCTGCACTCACCTTCTACCTGTACATTGTCAGTTAATTGCACTATTCACTTTCTGTCTGTACTTTATTGACAAAGAGACCATCTTTATGTAACTGTCAAGCATACAGTACAGCAGTATATAGGCTTCTAATGAACACTAGCTTCATACAATAAGAGATTTAGGACTGTAACAGAAAATAGACTGCCAAATCCCTGGTTCAACTTCTGTCTTCAGGTTTTTTAAAGTCCTAATATAAAATACCCAAAAGACTAATTTAGCAAACATTGGCCTGTCCATAGCAAAATATAAACCCTACAATGTACCGTGGCATGATTAATCAAGTCATCATTGGATAAAAATAAAAAAGACCTAGTTTAAGAAGATAAATTCATTTGCAAATGGATTGAAATCAAAGTGCAAATACATTTAGAACTACAGGGCACATCCAAGTACAAATCTGACCATGAGGCTGTTGGAAAGATCTGAAAACATGGAAATGAGGTATTTTAAAGTAAACAGTTATTATTTGATCTCTAAACATCTTTGACATTTTAATAAGGCAAGTTGTGCTCTAAACACTTCTTTATAAAAGCTGGTCATTTTGTCCCTTAAGTGTTGTCTGGCATTTTCAGTGCAGCTTTTGAATTATGGTTTTCCTAGTGCACTTTCCTTCCTGCCCACCCATCCTTATTTCTCATAAAAGGAAAACATCAGCATTCAGTTTGCATTCAGCCCAGCTACAGAAGTGCCCATCTGACAGTTCTCAATGTTACAATCTGACACCCAGTTGTCAGTTACCATTTAACCTAAGGCAGGCAAATTAAAGTGAGACACCAAAACTTGTTTTTTTTTTAAATAAAACAACACTTCCCTCCCTCTCCCCCCTCCCCAGTCCATCACGTCACTCTTCCAATAAAGTCATTGATACTAAAGCCAAAAGCTTGCTGCACTATAAGCACTGAAAACTCCATGTTTATTCTTACAGGGCAGTAGAGCACAAAGTATTACTGATGAGAAATCTCTAACAGTACTTTGTACTTCCACAGTGCCTTTCATCTGAGGACCTAAAAGTATTCTACTATCATTAAGCACCAGAACACGTCTGTGATGTATGTGTTGCATCTATTTTTATAGATGAGGACACTGAGGCACAAAGAGGTTAATTAGTTTGCTTACAGACACACAAAGACTCCTTGGAATAGCCGGAAAGACCTGTGCTCTAATCACAATACAATGCTTCCACATGCGTGCTGGAAACAAAGTCCCTGATCCTGAATGAGTTCTGGACAGGTGGATCCAAAATGATGTGTTCAAATTACTTTCCCCTTGCTTAGATACTGGTAACTTCTTAGAGTTTGTTTCCTTATTCTTGAATCCCACCCTTTTTGCCCTTTCAGGTTACTAGTATATAAATGTTATTGACTGGAGAGCACTTCTTTTGTCTCAAGATTACTTTTTCTTCATGATGTCACACACTGAATTATAAGCTTTTAAAAATGAATGTATCCACTTTTAAGTTGCTAAGAATTCAGTGTTCAATTTTCAGTATAGTTTTACTTGTTACCATGATCAAATATTTTAATTTCTTCCACATATTCTTAGGCAAGGGCCCTGAGCAGAATCACTTATTCAAAGAGCTTTGTATTGAGGGCAGAGAAGAGGCCACTAAAGAACCATAGGCTAATACACTATTCAGAAGTTTTCCTTTAAAAAAGTAAAAAAAAAAAAAAAATGCTTGTGGTGACCTTTCACTTTGCCCAGTATTTTATCTAATACAAAAGTTTAAGCTACTTTATAATGTTAATTAACGGGAAAGGACTATCCAGCTCTTGGAAGTTTATTTGCAGCAATTAAACATTTGCTTCTCCAGAATCTCTCTTTCCATTGATCAGGCTTAATGCTCAATTCACCTCTGCTGGGATGCACTTCTAGAAGGTCACAAATAGACTTGTGCCATTTCACTCACTTTCTATTAGAGATGTATCAAACTACCCATGAACATTCATGCCGTATATCACTGAACACAAATGGGCCCAATGACCTGTAGAGAACAAGGGTATTGTGCAACCTATTAGACATGCTGACAAAAATACAATATTTGGGTCATATTATACAACATAAAAACAATTACTTTCAAAAGTTTCACTAAAAGACACAGGTCACTAAGAAGTACAGTCCAAAAACAGAAGACCTTAGTTTTATTCATCAAATATGGCACATGTGTTAGAGGGGATGTGTTTGTATAAATATATTTTTGCTAGGGGCTACTAAAATATATAGCTTTAATCTAAGTGGCCTCTAAACAGTCTGTAATAGGTCAGGAGGCCTGTTCACAAACAACAATTAAATTCCAAATATATGACTGTGTACAACAAAAATTCAGTGGCCTTTTGGCTTTTTGGTTGTTTTTTTTAAAATCTGTATAGAAACAGCATGAGCTCTCATACACAACATACATCAATTTCTCAGACATCCTCAGCAATATGTTAGGTGGCATTTTGACAGCAGGAAAATAAATTCAATGTTATCATTTATGACAGGCCACATGTTGTGATAAAAAGGGAGAAAATAGAGACCAAATAAAGCTTGTCCCTAAAAATCAGGGGCAATTGAGAGACACAGCTTGGAGCCCCAGCAGCATTTTTTTTAAAGGAAGTATTTCATACCAACACATTTCAACATGTACTGAGCCCTATTGCCAAAGGGCATGTTTGAATGAATGAAAGAGGAAATCTCATTAAATGCTGAAAGCAGCTTCAAATTATTATGCATTTTCCAATACAACATCCAATAATTATATTAAGTTTCCACTAACATAGTTAAGTATATCTCATTACAACTAATTGAGAAAGTACAATACATTAACCCAGCTGAGGTATTTTATGCACAGAAAATTTCACTAAGCCCTGCTCACAGTTTAGCTCATTGGGAAGTATGTCAGTGATCATAATTTTTATCATCATCAGAGTGCATCACCACCTTTTACATGACACCTTCTCAAAAGCCCCTATTCTATGGTCTTTGAGATCTAAATGTTTAGTCCTCAAAGTCCTTGAAAGCGGGTGCAATTCATCCACAGGCAAGAGGTAAACTTAAGTCCATCTTCACCTTTTAAACAACAAAGTATTTCAGAAATTGTGACTCTAGAAAAATGGCTTAGGGTGGCTTCATAGTCACTGTGTTTCACTGATTTCCATTTAAATATTCCCAGTTGGGCAAGTAAAAAGTAGTAGTACCCTTTCCCTCCCCAACTGTAAGCCCCACAAACTTAGCTTGACTCTCTGGAGCGCAGGGTAAGTTCTTTTCACCAGTGATAAAGATTCTACCACGCTCAGCTCCTTATGTCCTTAGCTACACCTGTGCAGGCCCATTAGACTTACATTGGCTTTCAGAGGTGTCCCAGAGGGCATAATTTGTAGAAAATGGGGCTGCACAGCTGTCATTCAAGGCATAATTTGGCCTACCTGCTCTTCATTACTGGCAATGATGCACAAGCTGGAGTTAATCCAGGTTGAGTTTGCAGAACTGGCAGTTAGGTAAAGAAAACTCCTTTTACTGGCAAGCTGAGCACATTTAATATGGAATCAGTGAGACAGAATATATGGAACTCACTGTGTCATTCTTGGAGAGTGACTTTATAGGGCAGAACCATCCTGGCTAATGCATACCTGCCAACATCCCTAAAAACCAGTAGATTGGAAATTTGCATACATAAAGTCAGAAAGGGGTGAAGGGGACAGAGCAAGATACCAGTATTTAATTCTAAACCCTACCCCGTTCCTGGCATTTTATTTTTAGCACCCTCTTCTAAGCATTTCACCTGCTAGCACCATTCCACCTACCAACACTTCATGTTTAGCATCCTCTCTAGGCATTTCACCTCCAGCCATTTCATCGCTCTCTCCTATGATCTCCCAGCTGCTTCATCCCTCCAGCATTTTTAGCACCATCCCCCAGGCAATTCACTCCTCCAGCACACACCGCAGCATTTCATTTTTAGCGCCACCACACTAGCACCCCAGCACCAAACATTTCACCCTTTTTAACACTCCAGCCTGCGCCTAGCTCAAAAACCAGCTTTGTATTTTTAATGGGGAAAAAACCAAAATCACCCCCAAAAAATAACCAACCAAAAATGCAACTATGATCGAGAACTCCCTCAAATAACCTAAATTGTGTAGTTAACTAATGGTTTGCTGTGTCTGGAGAAGCAGTAGCTAAGACAACAAAGAACACATACAGCAGGGAATTCAGGATGAAGAGGCTGCATGGAGCCCCACACACTCTACCTCTGTAGGACTAACCCTGGATTCCTTGCAAGAGCAGCAGAGCCTGCCCAAAAGTGGGGGGAGGGGCAGGTACCAGGGCCTCCCATCCCCACCTCTCCTCTTCTGCCCAAGGCCCCGGGGCCACTAGCTAAGCCGGAGCAGGCCGGGAGCTGCAGACTCTCCACCTGCCCAGAGAGCGGGGAGGTGTCGAAAACAGCCCTAGGCCTGCCTATGTCCCTAACTCACGGGGGCCCCATCCAGGACAGGAGGATCCATGGCTGCGTGCGTGGCTCTTTCCTGGACCCAGCTTCGGCTGGGAGACAGCACCCTGGCCATGGTAAGAGCAGTGTGGGGAGCCGAGCCGCGGACCCTCTACCTGCCCAAGGTGAGGGGGTCAAGAGCAGCCCCAGCCCGTGGCCCCACCCTGTGGGTTCCTTCCCTGAACCCCACCCCTGCCCTCCCCCTTTTCTGAGGCCCTGCCCCCCCACTCACTCCAGCCCCCCTCCCTCTGTCACTCGCTCTCCCCCACCCTTACTCTCTTTCACTGGGCTGGGATGTGGGTGGGGATGAGGGCTACAGCTGGGGGTGTGGGCTCCAGGGTGGGGCCAGAAATGAGGGGTTTAGGGTGCAGGAGGGAGCGCCGGGCTGGGGCAGGGTATTGGGGTGCATGAAGGGATGCAGGCTCTGGGAGGGTGTTTGGGTGCAGGAGAGGGTTCCGACATGGGGGTTGGAGTGTGGGCTCTGGCCAGGCAGCTCCCGGTCGGCGGTGCAGCGAGGCTAAGGTAGACTCCCGGAAGTGACCGCTATGTCCAACCCTTAGGCGGAGTCATGGCCAGGCAACTCTGTGCAGTGTTTGCTGCCCGCCGGTACCGCCTGCCCGCCCCCCCAGCTCCCATTGGCCATGGTTTCTGGCCAGTGAGAGCTGTGGAGGTGGTGCTTGGGGTGGGGGCAGCATGCAGAGCTTCCCTGATAGCACCTGCATCTAGACAGGGACATTACAGCCACTTACCTTAGCTCCGCTGCGCAGCCGGCCGGACTTTTAATGGCCCAGTCAGCAGTGCTGACCGGAGCCACCAAGGTCCCTTTTCAACCAGGCATTCCGATCGAAAACCGGATGTCTGGCAACCCTATGCCCAGGGCAGATGGAGGGTCCACAGCATGGGCTCCCCACAGCTGCCCATTTGGCTCTTACCACTGCCAGGCTGTGGCTCCCCAGCTGGAGCTGGGTCCAGGTAAGAGCCACATGTGGACCCTCCTGCCCAGAACAGGGAGATGGGCCAGGGGCTGCTTTCTGCCCCCTCTCCCCCGGGCAGGTGGCGAGTCCATGGTGTGGCACCTCACAGCTGCCTGGGCTCCCCAGCCAGGCTCTGGCTGCCAGCCTGGCCAGAGATGGGGCCTCAGGGGGAAGAGGAGGGCGGGGATGGGAATGGGAGCAGGGCCCCTGCCAAAAAGTGGACAGACTAGGCCTGTCCACTTTCAAAAACTGGGAGGGTTGTAGCCTCCTGCCCAGCCCCCTCATTCTGGTGCTACTGAGTCCCTTCTCTGTGCTGCAGGACCAAAAATCCCACCCCGGTCACAGCCAGGTGTCCTGCAGTTCAAACCTGGAACTCCATCAAACCCACCAGGTACTGTACCCTGCACTACAGAAGTTACACGATACATGGTAGCATTATGGAAAAGGGGCTTGATTGCCCCTGGGGAAAGCCCAGACCGCAACCAGCAACTGAAGACATGATTAGGTTGGGTGCAACAACAGCCATGTGCTACTCACTATAATCCACCCACCGATGCACCAGTGAATCCATCATACACTGTACAATTAAATCTGTACCAAAGACTACCTGCCCTTATTAGGCAATCTCCTGTCTTAAGAAGCACCCCAAAATATCCCCAAATGTTGGTTATAATAATAATTTTGATACACTTCTATTAGAAGACCATCTCCATTAAGTAATCAATTACTGTAGCTTGTTTGAGTAGCCATTTCAGACAGGTTTCTTAATATAGAAATATATCAGTAAATATAGCAATATAGATTTTATTTTTAAGTTTGACACTTTTGAAATATTTTTGGTTTAAACCTAAGAAAGCCTCAGTAAAGAAAGGGTAAGTAGCATAATGAACCCTCCTGCTACTTTTGGGGAAATGGAGGGAGTGGGGGTCCTTCACCTCCTGGCAAGAGGAACAACCTCTTGAACGGTGTAGAAAATGGTGAAGCATCGACATTGTGAGGAAAAGCAGTGAACATTTTGCAACAGGGGTAAAGGAATTTACACTTTGCTTCCTTCCTTCTGCACACCACTGTCATCTTCTGCCCTGGTAATGTCACTTGTACTGGTAAATAAACAATCCAAAGCAACATGTTTAGTTGATAACACATGACGTGAACAAGGGAGCATGGTGGTGACACTAAATATTAGAGACCTGACAGGACACAACGTTGCTCCCTTTGTCACAGCTGCATTTGTATTCACCCCTCTTTGGTCCATCAAGGACACCCATGCTCAGACTTCCAGCTCCCCAGCTGTCACGTCTCTTGGGTGGGGGCATACATCTCTCTCCTCCTGACTAGGGTATTTCCAGGCTGCAGAGTTCCCTGCCTATACTGTGAAATCCCCAGCAAGTCAGACTGCCTAAGCAAGCCTGCTTTGTTTTTCTCATCAGAGGCTTTAAAAAACATTGCCCACAATTACAAGTAATTGCCCACAGTTAAAAGTTACCACACAGCTTTTCCTAAGCAAGCACATTTATTCTTAAGGTGAAAGTATTAGAGAAAAAACATATTAAAACAATAAAAGAACCTATACACATGCTACTAACCTTACCAGACATCCTCCCACTGCCACCAAGTGTTCTGGCAAGAGTCGGTCCTTCAAAGCCCACCAAGGGTTTTTTTCCTTGGTTACAAGTTCATAACCACATTGGCTCAGAATAAGCACACCCTGAATCTGAAAGTCACTCCTTTATACAGTTGGGCTTCTGATCTTCTCATGTAATCAGCAGGAAAGGGTCTTCTCCTTAGGGCAAAGTATCAAATGGCCAAATTCTTTAATAACTAAAGGGAGAATATTTGCATACACCTTCCCCTAGAGATTTTCTGGAAAACCCACTTAACTTTAAAAGTTCATTCTGGTCAGGCACTATGTCAGAGTGGGAATTTTCTGTAAATATTTTGTATGAATACTGTATATGCCTCAGTTTCCCCATATGCAGCATTTGTCACTTAGTGGGTGGCAAATGGCTGTTTACTTTCGGGTGGGCTACCACACAGGTGTGACTGATGTTTGAATGTCTGGGGCCTTCTCCCCGTCATTGGAAAGTCCATGAAGACAATGGCAAAGCCCAAACACTTGAACATATACTACCTAGCAACTAACAACCATGGAGGTCCCACCCCTCTGCAGGAAGCCAGCCGTTTTTGACCAACTGGACCACAAAGGACTGAGGAGGGACTGGCCCAGAAATTTGATAAAGAGGACAGAGTGGGAGCCAAGGGTGTACACTGCTTGGCTGGGGCTCTGGGTAACCAGAATGGATCCATGATGTAACTTTTCTTTTCTCTATGCTAACCCAGGACTTTCTAAACTATGTTCCAGACATCTAATAAATCCAACTGCTTTTACAATGCTGGCCGAGAATCCCTGCAGATGGTGAAAGTGGGGGTACATTGCTCCCTTTGGGAATGCAAGTCTCTCTCAGGTGTGCAACTCAAGTGGACTTGCTGAAGACAGCTCACAGTGTGAAGCAGGGGTGCAAAAGGCTCTGAGGTCTGAACCAAGGAGGCAGTGAAACCAAGTGGCTTACCTTAGTAAAAGAGTATTGCAGTACAGTAACTCCTCACTTAAAGTTGTCCCGATTAACGTTGTTTCATTGTTACATTGCTGATCACTTAGGGAACATGCTCATTTAAGTTGTGCAATGCTCCCTTCTAACGTCATTTGGCAGCCGCCTGCTTTGTCCACTGCTTGCAGGAAGAGCAGCCCATTGCAGCTAGCTGGTGGGGGCTTGGAACCAGGATGGACTGGCAGCCCCCCTATTAACTCCCCACCTCCCTAAGTTCCCTGTGCAGCAGCTGCCCAGCAGGCTATCAATTGCCAGCAATTCAGCTTGCTGTGTGGAGGCGGGGGAGGAGAGGAAGAGAGGGGCTAATGTCAGGGTGTCCCCCTGCTCCTGATCCTGCACCCTGCTTACCCCATCTTCCATAGAGCATGGACTCATGACATGGCTCAGGAGGGAGGGAGCTTGCCCTGGCAGCAGCTGCTGCTCAGCTTGCTGATCTAATTAACAAGGCAGTGTACTTAAAGGGGAAATTAGCATCTCTCTCTCTCACACACACAGGGTGTGTGTGTCTGTCTCTGTCTGCCTCCCTCCTTTCCTGCTGCCTTGTACAGTGTGAGAATTAACCCTTGAGGGCTCAGCCAATTGCTAGCTCATCATTTAGCAGTAAGGCATTCCCTGGGAAATATTCCACCCTCTGACTCCTCTACCTCAACCAAGCTTCACAATCATCACCACTGTGTACCAGTATTAAATTAAGAAGAAAAACTTGTAGCACCTTAGAGACTAACAAATTTATTTCAGCATAAGCTTTCGTGGGTTAGAACCCACTTCATCGGATGCCATGAAAGCTTATGCTGAAATAAATTTGTTAGTCTCTAAGGTGCTACAAGTTTTTCTTTCTTATTTTCGTTTTGCTGACACAGACTAACACGGCTACTACACTGAAACCTATCAGTATTAAATTGTTTGTTTAAAACTTATACTGTGTGAGTGTGTGTGTGTGTGTGTTTATATAGTCATTTGTCTGGTGAAAAAAATTTCCCTGGAACCCTACCCCCCTCATTTACATTAATTCTTATGGGGCAATTGGATTCTCTTAACATTGTTTCGCTTAAAGTTGCATTTTTCAGGAACATAACTACAACGTTAAGCGAGGAGTTCCTGTATACTCATCCATTGCTGTCCATAACATGTACAGCCCAATCACCCCATGAGGGGAATGAAGGTAAATAGGACACTACTGTAGATCCTGAAACCCACCTAAAAGAGTGAAGAAGAAAGAGGGAGTGCTGGGGCTGAGAAGAAGAAGAAGAAAATGAGAATAATCAAAAACTCATGAGGGCTCCAGCCTTTCATTTTATACGATCTGGGTCATTTGCAGCTCCTCATACCTCCAAAATGACAGTGAGACTGGGGTCATACACAGGGAGAATAAAGCCCCAAAGCACGGAATTAGGATAAGAGTACATTTATTTTACTTTGATGTAATTGAGTAGTTTCTTAGTGGGGCAGGCAGTGCCTAAAAGGTAGAACTGAACTTGACGTCCCTAAAACTTCATCCGATTCAAAAGGTGACTCAAAAGCCTTCTGATCATGAAAATCACAGTATTGTAAGTGCCTGTAAATTGAATTATTTATCAACAAGATACTCAGTTTAATGTATATGTCCTCACAGCAAAAATAAACCAGAATGAAAACCAGTTCAATAGTATTCTCAGAGAACCCACATTCCTTTCTTTAATGCAAAGACAGGAATAAAAATGAGTACTGTACTGCCTGATAAAAGATAACTACTTCTTTCCAATAAGGTAAATGGCACAATACTGATTTCACAGTAATTTGGCATAAAGCAGGCTTTCCTGGTAAAATTAAAAGGACACGGTGTATGGGAACCTCTTCGTATTGATTCATTCCTTCTTTTCAGGCACGAGTGCTGCTGGAACAGATTGTCTCTTATAGTGCAAACCCCAGTGACATCTGATTCACCCACTGGCAGCCATCCAAGCCTATCTGGACAAGCAGACCTCACTGAACTGGGGACTTCAGTTTTTTTCCCCTCTGTGTTTATCAGCAGTTTCATGCTGTTGAAGTGATCTTGGCAGTACCATTCGCAGTAATTCCTCACTCTTTTTGTGCCATTGTTGTTTTGAAACACAGCTTTCCTTGGTTCTTCTAGCTTTATTACCTTTCAAGGCTTGTGTTTATGAAGTGTGTGTAATTAAATCACATTCTTTATACAAGCATGTTGTACAAAATCTATATATGTAAACAATAACACAATTTTTAAAGCCACAATTGCATTAATTAGCTGTCTAGGAAACCCTAAAATTAAAATTCCAGTATAAACCCTGAGCCTGCAAACAATAAAGTACTGCACATATTTACTCAAATGAATAACCCTATGCACCCTGATATCTGCACTCATACCAGTGCCTGGGATCATGAACCACGGTGCGCCTAAGAATATAGAAATTTAGACACATAATAGGAATTCTGGGAAGTTCTAGAAATAAATGAAGATGAAAATGCTGCCTATTTTAGGATTTATGAAGATGCTTGCCACTTGGAAAATTTAATCACCAAAAAAATAATTCCTCAAAGCCATGAGTTAAGTAAATGGGAACAAAGCCAGTCTAAATAGTACCAACAGTACCAGACAAATCAATGCAAAATTACTTGGTATTAAAAATAATAATAAACAGGAGTCAATTCACTGTCAAAAGCAGAGGAAGAATATGATGAGTAAAATTAAAAGATATCCATGCTCAGACATCCAAAGATAATGAGTCTCACATCTCAACAGTTTGTCGTTACAACCTTTTTATACACATTTGGATTGAAGAAGAATGGTATGGGTTGTTTTGTTTGTTTGTTTTGGGGTAGCAGCTGTTCTCCTAAAAATAAAATAACCCAGAACAAAATATTCTGACTTCATAAGGCAAGCAAACCCTGAGGCAAAGCTAAGCAGAGAGGCACAGATCCACAAATGGACTCTCTCCCCAGAGCTGCAGGTGAGAAAAGTTGTTCAGACTGACTCTGAGGTGGTAGGACGCAACCGCTGGACCATCAACTTAAACTCATTAAGAGTTAATGGGGAAAACGCAAAACAACATGCTACTGATGGCAACCAACCAAAACAAAATTCTTAAAAACTATCTGAACTAATACCTCTAGAAGACATATTTTCTCTGTCAATCATTGTGTCCAACCACAGCTCTTATACAGTTCAGTGATTTATGGGACTTAGATCACAAAATATTTTAGAAACCTTAGGGTGGAATTTCTTCTTAAATTCAAGGCTTGGGCTAGACAAAGACAAAGAAGTGGTTATCCTACACTCCATGGTTTGCCACTAATGTTGAGTGATAGCTGACCTATATATAGAGAGAGAGAAAGAGAGAGAATTTGGCCTCTCTAGATATATATCTATAGAATATTAACCATATTCTAGGAAATTAGATCTTCAATATTACCTAAATTACAGGATTTTTTTCTTGTTGTTTTGTATTTTTTAACTAAAGATAAATAACCTTACGCAGCACAGAAGAAAATGTACATATAACACATCTATGGTACAAATGCATATATAAATAAAACACATAGGGTACTATATAGAACTCTGAGGGTAAATCTCTCAGAGAGTTCACACATTTAAATATGCAGGGAAGCTTTAACATTTTCTATTAAACATGACAAAATGTACATTGAAAGGCTACGTGTATTAAATACACTAGAAAAACCAGTGTGCTTGTGCAATATAGTTCTTTCAATTTCAACGGTTTCATTCATCATTTTGCTTTATAATTAATAGCTAACTGTTGGAATCCAATATTTCTGCATTAAAGGGAGTTTCATGGGACAATGATAGGATGACATATTGTGACACAGTGTCTGCTTATCTTGGAGTAAAAAGGGAATTATGTCCTTTTATTCCATATATTGACTTTTCTGTCTCCTCAGTATATATGCAACCATACAGGTACAGTAGTCTGTACAGATCTAAGAAATACCTTTCTATTTTTTGGTTAAATATACTGCTCCTCCCTACATTTCCCTGTTATGACCTAGAATGGTGCAGGGGAGATGGCCCACGTAGTCTGGGTGCACTAGGATGCAGGTGGTGTCTCCCTTTTTCCCCATTCCCTACCATGTGGTCTTGGGGAACAGCCAGCCAGAGCCTCCAGCTGGTAGAAGCAGCAGCCACAGCAGGGACCAACAGACGTTCCAGCCCAAACTGTAAAATGTTCTCTGTCCTGTGCTAATTGGCTGCTTGCTCCAAATACTTGCCTTCATTTCTCATACGAGTGACCCTATTATTCTGTAATATGAATGTGGGCAGAGGTAACAAAAGCAAACACACGTAATGGAAGCCAATACATTCTGCCCTTAATCTTCTGCATCTCTTTCTCTGCCGCTGCATAATTAGCACACTAAGATAAATTGTTTTTCAGTTTCTTTGATTTATTTAGTGTGGTGTAATTATAAGGAAATTGAATCAACAAGTATTGAATAAATCAGTTTTAGCATGAGGAAAGAAATTAAAGCAGTGGCCTTTAATGCAACAAAATCACTCTGTTGTTTATCCTTTGATGGCTATTAAACTTTACCTTGTAAATATCTTTTAAAAGATTAGGTGACAATTCAAAAATGCTCTTTATGCCCTGTGAAAAACACACAAACCATGTTCCTCAATTAGCAATGTTAAGTAGCTACACAAGAAGACTTAGAGATGTATTGTTATGCTAAATAGAAATAATTGTGATTTGATTAGAATCCTATCATAATACAACTTGGATGCATGACACAAATGCAATTTGACTACATTTTAAAGTAAATTTAATGTGTATAAGTATTTGATAGGACATTATCAGCCCCACAAGAGAATATTAGACTGTGAGATATTTCCTTATATTCACAAATAGAGGCTGCCATAATAATAAACAACGAAGATTTTCAAAAGCAGTGTGGGACCCAACTCTCATGGAATTATCCACTAGCTCCCATTTGTGGCTTTGAAAACCTCCCCCTAACAGAGTATACAAATATTTTTAAAAGAACATTTCTCATAGTATAAATAAGTAACAGTATGATAATCAAGTATACTTTTCATATATCTTTAAAGATATAGATATGAATTTAATAGTAAGTGGTATAGTGCAGTGGCCTTTTACTTCTGGAGACCTATGTTCAATTCCTACTTTCATATCAAGTTGACAAAGAGTTTAATTGTTTCATCCTAAGTCATTGGGTATATTTGTCAGCATTAGAAACCATCCACTAATTTAGCACCATTTAAAATAATGCACCTCTGTTTAATAGGAGCCCAGGTTAGAAACAGAAGAGTCATTACTGGTTAGTGCTATGGCAGTTGTGTGGTAGGGTTGCCAACTTTCTGATTGCAGAACACCCTTGTCCTGTCCCTGCCCCGCCCCCTTCTCCGAGGTCCCTCCTGAGCTCACTCCATCCCCCTTCCTCCGCCATCATGGCTCACGTGTTCATTTTCACCGGGTTGAGGCAGGAGGCTGGGATGCAGGAGTGGGTGATGGCTCTAGCTGGGAGTGCAGGCTCTGAGGTGGAACTGGGGATGAGCGGTTTGGGGTGCAGGTGCGGGCTCATGGCTGGGGAGTGGAGCTGAGGGATTCAGAGTGTGGGAGGATGTGCCAGGCTGTGGTAGGGGGTTGGGCTGCAGGGGGTGAGGCCTCCAGTGAGGGCTCTGGGTGGGATCGGGGATGACGGGCTGGGGGTGCAGGAGGGGAGTCGGGCTGGGGTCGAGAGGTTCAGAGTGTGGGAGGGGGCTCAGGACTGGGGCTGGGATTTGGGGAGGGGGAGAGCGATACGGGCTCAGGATGGTGCTTACCTCAGGCAGCTCCCAGAAGCAGCGACATGTCCCTCCAGGTCCTAGGCACAGGGGTGGCCAGGGGGCTCTGCACACTGCCCGTCAGCAGGCACCATCCCCGCAGCTCCCATTGGCTACAGTTCCTGGCCAATGGGAGCTGCGGAGCTGGCACTCAGGGAGGTGCCTGTGACACTGTCAGGGGAAGTCTGCAGAGCCCCCCTGGCTGCCCCTGAACCTAGGAGCCATAGGGACATGCCGGCCACTTCTGGGAGCAGCACAGAGCTGGCTGCTGTGGACAACTGGACATTTTGCAGCCTAGTCGGTGGTGCTGACCAGAGCTACTAGGGTCCCTTTTCAACCAGGCGTTCTGGTCAAAACCCAGATGACTGGCAACCCTATTCTGTGGGGACGATTGTACAGGTCTAGCACACCTTGGCCCTCATTCAGCAAGGCACGTAAGCACATGCCTAGCTTAAAGAATGTGAGTAGATCTATTGAAATGAATGGACTTCTCATGTGCATAAAGCACCATGGCTGCTTCATGGCCGCTGTACTAATTTAGTCGTCTAAATTAGGAAAATGACCCAGTGCTGGAAATAGTTGTCAGCAACAGGTCCTCCTGGTTTCCTCTTAAGTTGTGATGAAAAAAATATACCTAAGACAATGGTCTCAAGCTTCTTTTCTTTAACAATGCTGAATAACTATACCATTTCAGAGGAGCCCAGGGTCAGCCTTTGATGATAGCCACAGTCATTTTCTAAGTGTAGATGAGACTCTTTATAAGCATTATATTTACATTATATTTAAAATATACTGTTACATGTATTCCATGACCATGAAGTTGCCCTGCAGGTTGCGGTAACGGAGCAGCTTGATAGCTAAAACCAGCAAAAAGACATATGACCAACAATTCCTTAGAACTGCTCTACCTTGGTGATGTACTTGTGGTGTCACAATAAATCTGCTTGTTCATAAGACACAGATGCAGAATAATTTAGAAAGGCAAAACTAGATAGCCTGTATAAAAATCTGTCATCCAAATGGTTCTGTTGCTTGCCACATTAGAGTAGCTTGCACTTTGATGAGTGCATGGCTACTCTGATCCCCCCCGCTGCCCCAACCCCCTTTGTTTTATCACAGAGCTTTCCAGACAACATAGTGTCTGTTGTAAGTTACTTCATCTGTGGCCCTATTTTCCCTCAACGCCTCTGCTTCCATTACCCATACCCACATAACTCACGTTGCCTTTGACTGGATGGGTAGAATATACAGCCTCCTTCTCATGAAGTAATCAATAGTGCTTCAGATATAAGGTAGGCAACAAAAGGTAGTAAACAAGTGTCAGCTCAATCTTCAAGAGCCCTGTATATGTCACTTTTGCAATGCTTTTAGTCTCAATTGACCCGGCACAGGAAAAAGATGCCGTGAAGTCTCTGCTGAATCAAATTTTGCAGGGTTGCCACTGGAGATGGTTACTATTGTACACCCAGATTGGAGTTGAATTATTTACTTAAAAATACTAACTGCATGCTGTGATGACATGGTGTTATACATGTTATGAGTGTGTTGTGGTGCATAGTGTTAAAGGCAAAGCATATCCCAGTAGCAAAGAAGACTATACAGGATATCTCTTGGAATAATCTCTCTTTCTCACGCACACACCGTCCCCCCTCCCCACCCCAAACACACACACACAGTTCTTTGGGCAGGGACCATCTTTTTGTTCTGTGTCTTTACATCACCCAGCACGATGGAGTCCTGATCCATTCCTGGGGCTCTTAGGCACTATGGTAATACAAAAAATAAACAACAACATATGGTTCCATAACTGTATAATTCATAGTCCTTTTAGTTCCTTGCTTCCTCAAAACCAGTTATTTCAGAAGTTTTCATAGGAACAGTTTAGGCGGGAATATATTTATCCCTAATTATAGATAGATAATTTTGGCTTACACAGAATTCATGAAGCAGCATGTAGTAACTGCTAGAAAACCTTCAGCTCTGATCTTTCAATGACAGTTGCTATCATGGAACCTTGTGAGTGTGCTCAATTCCATTGGTTTCACTGGGACACAGTATGGGTGCAGGGGTCTCTGCTAGCAGACTAATACAATTGTTTTTAGACAGCAAGCTGCCCTTCCTGTTTAAAAACATACATACCAATTGTCTTAATGTAGGAGGTATGACTTTTAGCAAAATAATAGGCAGGATAGTTACCCTTTTCCCACTGTGTTCCTGCTAGCATGGACAGAGTGTAGTTTAAAAAACATGCCCATTTTCATCAGTAGTTATCAGATGATGGCAACTTGTTAACAATGTATCACTTTAAGTGACTGCATCATGAATTCCACATTTTTATATATATATATATACACACACATGCCCCATATCAATTTCCTCTGTAAACTAGTTATAGGGTCATCATATTATTCCTTTCGGTAGAGATTGTGGGAGATTTCGGCTTAATTTTTCTTACATATTATGTGACTCAGTTTACCTGTTTAATCTTGGGCTTCTTGTTACCTGACCTCCAGGGATGAACTTCTTTCCAAAGACATTCACTGGGAGTGGGGAATGGGCAATCAGTGTGTGGTACATAGCCATGTCAGGGTGGGGTAAAAAATACCCATTGACTTTTGAATAGGTCAACCTGGGCAATATAATGCATATGCTAAGGAAGGTGCCTGAGCTAGAAGAACCTTTTATTTCAGAAAGTGGAAGTAGTAACCAGGGGGACAGCCATTTTAAACTTGATTCCAGTCAACAGGGAGGAACTGGTAGTGAATCTGAAGGTGGAAGACAATTTGGGTAAAAGTAACCATGAAAAAACAAAGAGCAAGAACAGAAACAACAAGGAAAATGGGCTTCAAAAAAGCATAGTTTAACAGACTCAGAGAACTGGAAGGTAAGATCCCATAGGAAGAAAATCTAAAGGAAAAAGGTGTTCGGGAGAGCTGACTGATTCTCAAGGAAACCATATTAAAGGCACAACTGCAAACTATGATGATGAGAAGGAAAGATAGGAGAATGGGAAGAGGTCAATACAGCTCCATCAGGAGCTCTTTAATGACCTGAAAAATCAAAAAGAAATCCTACACTTAAAAAAGGAATCCTGGCACTTAAAATGTAAAAGGTGGTAGAGCAGTTTTTAAACTAAGGGCTGGGGGAAAGCTGACAGGTGCAGAGGAGCACATGGTTCAGACAGAGACATCCCTTAGGGGAGGATCTATTAATGGAGATTCTCTATGCCCTACAAAGGAGGAGAGGATGGAATATGATAAAATCCAGGTAGGATCTAATGAGAAACAATCAAATGAAAAAAGTCCCATTCAATTACATCATGTAATAGCAGGCAGCTAAAAAGTGACAAGTTTTTAAAGTGCTTATATACAAATGCTAAAAGTCTAAATAATAAGATGGATGAACTAGAGTGCCTCATATTAAATTAGGATACTGATATAATAGGCATCATAGAAACTTGGTGGAATGGGGATAATCAATGGGACACAGTAATACTAGGGTACAAAATATATCTGAAGGACAGAACAGGTCATGCTGATGGGGGAGTGGCACTATATGTGAAAGAGAGCATAGAATCAAATGAATTAAAAATCTTAAATGAACCAAACTCTATGGACAGTAATTCCATGCTCTAATAATAATAATATAGCAGTATGGATATATTACCAACCACCTGACTAGGATGGTAATATAGTGTACTTAGATTTTCAGAAAGCCATTGACAAGGTCCCTCATCAATGGTTCTTAAGCAAAGTAAGCTGTTATGGGATAAGAGGGAAGATCCTCTCATGGATTGGTAACTGGTTAAAAGATAGGAAACAACGGGTAGGAATAAATGGTCCATTTTCAGAATGGAGAGAGGTAAATAGTGGTATCCCCCAGGGGTCTGTAGTGGGCCCAGTCCTGTTCAACATATTCAGAAATGATCTGGGAAAAGGGGCAAACAATGAGGTGGCAAAATGTGCAGATGATACAAAACTACTCAAGATAGTTAAGTCCCAGGCAGACTGCGAAGAGCTACAAGAGGATCTCTCAAAACTGGGTGACTGGGCAACAAAATGGCAGATGAAATTCCATGTTGATAAATGCAAAGGGATGCACATTGGAAAACAATCCCAACTATACATATACAATTATGTGGTCTAAATTAGCTGTTACCGCTCAAGAAAGAGATCTTGGAGTCATTGTGGATAGTTCTCTGAAAACATCCACTCAATGTGCAGTGGAAGTCAAAAAAGCTAACAGAATGTTGGGAATCATTAAGAAAGGGATAGATAATCAGACAGAAAATACCATATTGCCTCTATATTAATCCATGGTACACCCACATCTTGAATACTTTGTGCAGTTGTGGTTGCCCCATCTCAAAAAAGATATACTGGAATTGGAAAAAGTTCAGAAAAGAGCAAGAAAAATTATGAGGGCTATGGAACGGCTTCTGTATGAGGAGAAATTAATAAGACTGGGACTTTTCAGCTTGGAAAAGAGATGACTAAGGGGGGATATGATTGAAGTCTATAAAATCATGAGTGGTGTGGAGAAAGAAATAAGGAAGTGTTATTTACACCTTCTCATAACACAAGAACAAGGGGTCACCAAATGAAATGAATAGGCAGCAGGTTTAAAACAAACAAAAGGAAGTATTTTTTTTCACATCCTGCACAATCAGTCTGTGGAACTCTTTGCCAGAGGATGTTGTGAAGTCCAAGACTATAACAGCGTTCACAAAATAACTAGATATATTCATGGAGGATAGGTCCATCAATGGGTATTAGCCTGGATGGGCAAGGATGGTTCCCTAGCCTCTGTTTGCCATAAACTGGGATTGGGCGATGGAATGAATCACTTTATGATTGCCTGTTCTGTTCATTCCCTCTGGGGGACCTGGCATTGGCCACTGTCAAAGACAGGATACTGGGCTAGATGGACCTTTGGTCTGACCCAGTATGGCCGCTCTTGTGTTCTTATGTTCAAAAAGTGGAAACAGAACAAATTGCTAAGGAAGAGTGCAAAAGAATAGCATGAACATATAAGAACAAAATTGGAATGGCTAAGGCACAAAGTGGATTACACCTTTCAAGGGACATAAAAGGAGAGGTTATTTAAATACTTTAGGAGCAAGAAAAAGATGAAGGAAAGTGTAGGTCCTCAGCTTAGGTGTGAAGGACAGCTAATAATTGATGACATCAAGATGCCAAGATGAGGTGTTTAATGCTTATTTTGCTTCAGTCTTCGCTAAAATGGTTAATGGTGACAAGTTATTCAACACAATTAATATTAACAACAAGGGGGAAGGAATGCAAGCCAAAATAAGAAAAGAACAGATTAAATAATTTAGATGTATTCAAGACAACAAGGCCTGATGAAATTCATTCTGGGGTACTTAACAACTAGCTGAAGCAATCTTGGAACTGTTAGCAATTATCTATGAGAACTCCTTGAGGATGGGTGAGACTGGAGAAGGGCAAACATAGTACCTATCTTTAAAAGGGGGAACAAAGAAACCCAGGGAATTATAGATTGGTCAGCATAACTTTGATAGCTGGAAAAATCCTGGAACAAATTATTAAACAATCCATTTGTAATCATCTAGAGAACAATAGGATTATAAGGAATAGCCAGCATGAATCTGTCAAGAACAAATCACACCAAACCAACCTAATTTCCTTGTTTGACAGGGTCACTGGCCTAATGGATCAGGGGAAGCTGTAGGCAGGATATATCTTGATCTAAGTAAGGCGCTTGATGCAGTCTCACATGATATTCTCATAAGCAAACTAGGGATATGTGGTCTAGATGAAATTCATTGTCAAACTGGGAGCGTGTATCTAATGAGTCCAGTACTATTCAATATTTTCATTAAGAACTTGGATAATGGAGTAGAGAGTAAGCTTATAAAATTTGCAGATGACACCAAGCTGGGAGGGGTTGCAAGCACTTTGGAATATAGGATTTAGCATTCAAAAAGACCTTGACAAATTGGAGAATTGGTCTGAATTCAACAAGATGAAATTCAATAGAGATAAGTATAAAGGAAATTTGAACAGTTGAAAAAGCCAGGAGGGAATAACCTTCCACATAGACTCTTTGGCTCCTGGTTCCTAGCTGGAAATGTTTTTCAAGAGGGGGGACTGAAACTATAAAACGGAGGGACAAACACCCCAAGACATCCCTCTCTAGCTTCCTGCCCATTGCATTCACTGCACCTGAAGAGACAAAGGAAGCAGCTGTTGGACTCTGGGGGAGTGGTCCTGACCTTAAGAGTTTGGTCAGTAAGACCACTGAAAACCTGTGATGAGCAAACTTTGCATTGAATCTAATATAGTTTGTTAAGTTAGGCTCCAGTAAATGTTTTATCTTTATTTGTCTTGAAACCATTTCTGACTTTTATGCCTCATGACATGTACTCACTTAAAATAACTCTCTTTCTAGTTAATAAACATATTTGATTTTTTTTATCTATTCCAGTGTGTTCAAACTGAAGTGCCTGGGTAACTCTATTTAGGGCAGGCCTGCACAACATGTGGCCTGGGGGCTGCATGCGGCCCACGTGGGCTCACTGTGCAACCCGCAGGGCGGGGGGGGGGGGGGGTGAGTAGGCAAGGGTTGCAACTGTCTGCCTTCCTCATTCACACCACATTCATTCAACAGGGCACTTGAATACAAAGTGGGGGGAAGATCTTATTCTACTTCTAGCAAAAAGACATTTTTCTTTTACCTGAATTATACTACCTTAGGGGCCTGCTATAACATATTACCAAGGTTCAATACAAAGTCATATAAAAGTTATACAAAAATGCATAATGCAGAGATTTATCTACAACTGCATTGACTGACTGTTGTGTGCAGTAATATAGTGACCCCTGGCGGGGGGGGGTGAAGAGGGGTGTGATGGTGGGGCCGAGCGGGAAGGGGGTGGGTCCTATTTTACTGCTGTGATCTGGTCACCCTATGCGCGCTGTTTCTTTCCCCCTCTACACATCCTGCATCCAGGACATCCACCCTAGCTTCCACACCCCAGCGCTGGGGAAGGAGGGGTTGTTTCCACGGGGCGGGCGGCGCTGGGGCGGGGGGTGTTTCCGCAGGGCCGGGGGGTTTTGGCCCTCAGCTGTTTTCTTTAGAGTAATATGGCCCTCGCCGCTTTACGAGTTGTGCAGGCCTGATTTAGGGTAACAAGTTTTGTGCATATTATTCTCTTAAGGGAATAACGGATTTAATATATTTGTACTGTCCAGGATCAGGCTGGGCAGCACAGGACACCCACATTTCTGGGGGACATTTTGGGACTGGGAGTGTGCAGAGGTCACCCAGTGGTGATTTTTAAGGATGGTAAGAGCCCAGGTGTGGCTGTCTGTTTGCAACATACACACAGACATGGCTGGGAGTGAGTCACATGCTGGAGGCTCTTTGTGAGCAGTCCAGGTTGGAGACTACAGTAGTAAAGCATTGTAAAGGACTCCCCAGGTTACAGGGCAAGGGAGCCACAGCTACTCATTAGTCTGGATTTCACCCTGACTGACTGGTATGGAACACTGACTAGAAGGAAAGGTTAAAGAAACTGGGCATGGTCAATCTTGAAAAAAGAAGACTGAGGGGGGAACCTGATAACAGTCTTCAAATATGCTAAAAAGAATCAGTTGTTCTCCATGTCCTCCATAAGAAGTAATGTGCTTAATTTGCAGTAAAGGAGATTTATGTTAGATATTAGGAAAAACTGTCCAATAATAAGCATAGATAAAATCTGGAATAGGCTTCTAAGGGAGATTGTAGAATCTCCATCACTGGAGGTTTTTAAGAACAAATTGGACAAACACCTGTCAGGATGGTCTAGGATTATTTGGCTCTGCTTCAGTGCAGGGGGCTGAGCTTGATGACCTCTCAAGGTTCCTTCCAGCCCTACCTATTTATGATTCTGTGATTCTATGTGTTAGCTGATCAAGGTGAACCCTAGTAAACCCTACTGCTCACATGTTAAATGTTGAGCAGCTAACGCATGTTAAATTTACTTTCTCATCATGAGCACAGTGCCATCAGAAAGACAAATTAATTTAACAACTGTGACTTATGGTTCCCTTGTGAATTACATTCCAGTTGTTTTTAACAGCATTGCTTTATCTACAGCAGAGAGACAAAGATGACCTTTATCTGCCTCTCTTACAAACAATTCTAATTTTAGCTCAGATTTCCATTTAAGATCTTTGTCTCCTTGACACCTTAAACACAAACTCTTCTGAATGTATGTCCAGCTGTTTTCCTAATGATATCTATCAATTAATTAACAGTATGTGCTTAACAACTTGTATAAGCAGCCATAAAGAATGAGAAAGCATTTGCTGGTAAATTTCATTTTTTTAATTTGTTTTTTGCTTTTGGGTGGGTGTTACAATCCGAGTAGAGTGCCCCCCTCTGGCTGCTGTTCTTGAGTCCCAAGATGTCAGACCCAGGTGCTTTAAGCTTCCAGAGTCTGAGTAGAGTCCAGAGATTGACTCTGATGCTAGGCACACACTCAAGGTGAAGATCCTCTGCCTACTACTGAGCTGAGACCCAACAGCCTAGGCCCTGAAACTTTTGCTGGCTTTCCCAGATTCCCCATTAGCTTAAGCATAACCTTTCTCAGAGCGCCAAGCCTGGGGGCACTCTGGTTTACAGTTACCTCACCAGGAACATGTGATAGCTGAAGTAAAAAGACACAGGCTTTGCAAAGGTTTCTAACCCACTCTTTACTTTAGACCAGGCCTGCACAACATGCGGCCCGCGCAGGCTCACTGTGCGGCCCGCGGGGGGTGGAGCGGATCTGATGTACTGAGCATGCTCAGTGCACCGTAAATAGCACTTTCCTACGGAGACTACTTTAATACACTACACTGGCCAGCCCAGCTCCAGGAAGCGTGGCTCCACCACGTCCCCCTGATCTGGGAAGTAGGAGAGCGGGGGGCGGGGGTGGGTGGAGGGGACCGAGCGGGCAGGCAGGACCGGCTCTGACATGCCGCGGTCCTGCTCCCCCGGCCGGAGGAGCGCCGGGGGGAGGGCGACATGCCCCGCTCTCCCATGGCCGGAGGAGCGCCGGGGGAAGGGCGACATGCCCCGCTCCCCCCCAGCCATGGTTCACGAAAAAATTAAAATAACTAAAAACGTATTGTTTGATTTAATTGAAAAATTCTTAATACAGTATCACTCCCCAAAAAACCTTCCTTTTTCGGCCCACAGCTGTTTCAGCGAGGTGGCGCTGGGGAAGGAGTGTTTGTTTCCATGGGGATAGGTGGCGCTGGGGGTGGTGGGGGTGTTTCCGCAGGGCCGGAGGGTTAGGGTGGACCAGATGTCCCGATAAAATCAGGACCGTCCTGATTTTTCTTCTTTTGTCCTGCGTCCCGACCGATGCTTGTCCCGATTTCCGGTCTTCCTCCGCTTTTTTCTCTTTTGCTCAACAACTTTGGCGGCATCCCGATTTTTGGGTCCTTGCATCTGGTCACCCTAGTTTCGGCCCTCGGCTGTTTTCTTTGGAGTAATATGGCCCTTGCCGCTTTACGAGTTGTGCAGGCCTGCTTTAGACAGAACAAGAAATATGCAGATCTAGACAAAACCATAAAACACCAACATGCCATTCCCTGTCTCAGTTTCCTCACTACTCTGGAGTGTTCCTCAGGATTTGAATCAAAATCCTTTCAGGGTTTCAAATCCTCTCTCCTCGTAGTTTCTGCTCTTAAACATAGAGTACTCATCTCCCTCCTTCCCCCCAGTTCCTGCCAGCTTCCTTTGACTGAAGGACCAGTCAAAGTCAAAAACATTCCCTCTCACTCCAAAAGTCTTTGCCTGTGTTTCTCTGCTATGGTCCCTTTGTTCTCCTCTTAAGAGGTTTTCTACTCTCCACTCTGCCTCCCTGTAAATAAACTTGATCAAACTGCTCTTGTTCCCTATACAGTACAAGAACTTATTGGAAACATTGTGTTTTAATGTATTACTTTTCAACAAATGTCTGGGTAGTTACATTTCCTCATTACTACCAGGTCTTGTGTTTAGTAGATTTCTCTATTTTTTGTTCTAGAAATGCCTCAGTCACCTCCATTTCCTGATTTGGTGGTCTGCCTGATTTGATAGACTCCTACCTTGACATGACTCCTATGTTTTACCTCTTTTATCTGTACCCAGAGACTCTCAACTGCTCAGCCTCTGGACCTCAGAACAAGTGTATATATTCTAGTTTATGTATTAACACTTCCAGTTCTTCCTATGCAGTCCCCATACGCCTTGCATTTGTGTATGAACATCTAAGTTGTTAAGCAACTTCCCTCACTGATTTCCCTTTTGTTGCTCCTCTGACCCTATAGTAATTTTCCATGTCTCCCATCCCTTGACAACATCTAGTCCTGCGTTAAGGTTGCCTTTTTTTCATGCTTACCTGTGGGCTTTTGCCACCTGCTTCCATTGATCACAGTTTAAAGCCCTGCTTACTAGGTTGGTGAGTTGGTGCACAAAAGATGCTCTTCTCTTTCTTGGTCAGGTGGACCCCATGTCTTTCCAGCACACCTTTTTTTCCCAGAACATCATCCCACAGTCAAGGAGGCCCTCCTGTTGACACCATTTGCACAGCCATGACTTCATCTCCAGGATACATGTGTCCCTGTTTGGGCCCTTATCCTCAAATGGGAGGGTATTAAAATGCCCATGCCAGAACTTAAAAACTGTGTTACCTAGCAATTTAAAAAAACCCATTCCTTTTATCCAAGTTGTGATGCATGACCAGAAAGGGTTAAACATCCTGCAGGATAAATGACTCAAATTCAACCCTTAAAGACATATGGAGAGATAATGTTTGTGTTTTTGTGTATTTACATATATACGGGTAGTGGTCAACAGTGTAATCAATAGTCCCTGTCTATGCTGTATTCTGTTAATTCAGAGATCAAAAAAACATCCTAGCATTTAAATTAATTGTAAACATGGGATATTGCTGAATTCATCTCTCTTTGAAATGTATAGCAAATCATCTGTGAATGGTGGAGAAACAGGCAATTGCCTTATGTTAATTCGTATGGCTAAGTACCGATGATGGACCTACTTCAAAGTCACCCTAATTACCTATTGTAAGCCCAGGGACTCTGACTTGTCAAAGAAGGCTTGAAAATGTATAAAAGATCCCTTGGTCCCAATCCTTTTTTATCTCAGATCTGCTTAAGCTTCATCAGGGGAAGTTTGAGTTGCCAGATTGAGATCTCAGTTAAACTGGTACACCCTGAATATGATATTGGACATCGGACTATGATCTATGGACTAAATTCTAAACGAACTCTTTGCAACTACAAAGCTCACCATCTCTGCTATGAAACTGAACCTCAAGAATTGAACTCATGTCTATATGTATATTGATCTTTTAACCATATTGGCTCTCTCTTCTTTTTAATACATTTCAGTTTAGTTAATAAGAATTGGCTGTAAGTGTGTATTTGGGTAAGATCTGGAATATTCATTAACCTGAGAGGTAATGTGTCCAATCCTTTGGGATTGGTAGAACCTTTTCTTTTATATGATGAAAAGGATTTTCAGTAATCTTCATCATTCTTGACTTGGGTATCTGGGTGAAGGCCTGAAGCTAGGTTACTTTAAGGGAACTGTGATGTTGGCTTCTGGGCAACTTCTGAGGTAATAGAGAAGCTGTTTTGTCCTGGCTTGGTAAATCTAAGTATTGGAATATTCACCAACTTTGGGGATTGTCTGCCCCGTTCTTTGCAGTTCACCCTAATTGCGTGACCTCAGTTGGCTCCCCTGGGATCCCGGTCACACAAATCTAGACAGGTCCCAAAATATCATTTGGTACTGTGTCTCATTTAAATTTAAATTATTGGAGATATGCCAATCTCCTAGAACTGGAAGGACCTTGAAAGGTCATCGAGTCCAGTCCCCTGCCTTCACTAGCAGGACCAAGTACTGTCCCCTGACAGATTTTTGCCCTAGATCCCTAAGTGGCCCCCCCTCAAGGATTGAACTCACAACCCTGGGTTTAGCAGGCCAATGCTCAAACCACTGAGCTATCCTTCCCCCCCAATTCATCTGTTTGGCAATAACTTGAACCATATTGCCTAGGTTTTAAAGTGGAGATAAGGATACATCATTTACCAATTTCGTTTTGGAACTGTTTTATACCAAGAAATGGTGCAATCCAGTCACAAAATATTGAAGCACTGTAAAGTTCAGCTTCCACAGTAATGCTCTTTGCCATTGGTAATAAAAGGCCAGTGGGCTGACATAGGTTAAGTAACAAAACATGCCAATCACATTATCATAGACAATCATATGATGAATCACAGGCTTGATGTATATCCATAAAGCATACCAGTGCTTTTTCTACACTCTGCGCCACTACATGTTTGAGCAGAGAAACATGTGCTTTAAAGATCTTCTCAACTCCACTTTACTGCTATGCTCACACATGAAACAGACCAGGTTGGGGGCGCTGAGTCCTGGCACTGAGTGTGGTGTGTGGAATTCTGGGATTGGGGGCATGGGAAGCAAGGCTTGAGAACAGAGTGTCACCACCAGTTCTCCTCTCCTTTACCCCAAACACTTCAAAGCTTTTTTTCTGCATTTCCACATCTTTTAGTTGCACTATTGATAGTGATGATAGGTATTATAGCAGTGCCTCCAAACTTGGTTGGTAGAGGTGGTCAAAATGTGTCAATTTTTGAAAAATCCAGTCAAAAGTGTCATTGGAAAAAAATGGTGAATAATTTTTCTGCTGTTTAACAGCTTTAATTTGAGGTGCTGCACAAACATCCAGGAAGATCCAGTCTCTCCCCAGAATAACTTTAAAAGGATCAGAAAACATATGATGAGCTGGGGAAGAGACACATCATGTAACCAAAATGGGCAGGATGGTGATTGGGGCAGATCTGATTAGTTCCAATATTTTATTTTATTAAAATCATTTACACACTATTTTATACATGCACACGCCATCCCCAAAGATCACCCTTGCCATTGCTAGGTCTTATTTCTAAATACAAACCAATCTTTTAAACATTGTCTGTTTTCAAATTTTAGATCTTTCTGATCCAAATATTTGAAACCTGTCTTCCTTTTTATTTGTAATACGTGTCTATTTATCTTTAACAGATGTACCTTTGGGGATGGTATGATGGGATAGCCTAATTTTGGCAATTAATTGATCTTTGACTATCAGCGGGAAATATGCCCAATGGCCTGTGATGGGATGTTAGATGGGGTGGGATCTGAGATACTACAGAGAATTCTTTCCTGGGTGTCTGGCTGGTGAGTCTTGCCCACATGCTCAGGGTTTAGCTGATCGCCATATTTGGGGTTGGGAAAGAACTTCCCCCTAGGGCATATTGGCAGAGGCCTTGGGGTTTTTTCACCTTCCTCTGCAGCGTGGGGCACGGTTCACTTGCTGGGGGATTCTCCGCACCTTGAAGTCTTTAAACCATGATTTGAGGACTTCAATAGCTCAGACATAGGTTTGGGGTTTATTACAGGAGTGGGTGGGTGAGATTCTCTGGCCTGCATTGTGCAGGTCAGACTAGATGATCAAAATGGTCCCTTTTGACCTTAAAGTCTATGAGTCTACCTTTCTATTTTTATTTTGTGCATTTACTTACACATTTTCTGTTTTTAATTTGTTTTAACCCATGCCTATTTATTCCCTTTGGGGAAAAATATTTTCACAATGGATTTCTTCTCCTTCGCTTATTTTTCATTTTTTTAAAATTGCTCTTCTGCAGATCGGAACTCTGGTAGCAGAAACTTTTGCAGTATGAACTCTGTTAAAAGCGCATGTGATTAATGTTAAATGTAGGTGTGGTATTATTCAAAAGAATCACAAATACAAAACAATTACTAGAAATGGTCTTCTGTGGCATGCTCAGATTATAGCTCTGGTTCTCAACAGCTTCTAGGGCTAGAATTTGATCTGACTTATTTCAAACCTTCAGATAATGCCGTAATGAATCACAGTTAAACGTTGCAGTGGTGAAAAGCAGGTCGGAGGTGTGAACTAATCCTGACCAAATTTATTCACTCAATTAAAACTCAAAATTCAGCCCCAACTACGGAGGTGCAACTGGCCTCTCCATAATAAACATTCAATTAACTCATTCCCATGTCATCAAATGCAGAGTGCTCCATAAAACTATAAAACTGTGAGTGTATAAGATCCTCCTTTCCTAGCTCAGAAGAGCCACTAATCAGGCAGGAATGGAAGGAAGATGTTGCACTATCAGGATTTTACAATCAGAAGGGGACATAAATTGCGCTGAGGTGCCTGAATGGCAATATTTTTTAAGCACAAGAAAGGCAGCAACCCCTGTAGAGGAGTGTTGAACATAATATCTGTATAGGCCTGTAAGTATAAACTTTAATTTGCCATATTTTAATACGTTAATGGAGGTACTTTCATGTTAATGGATTTAACAAGTAGATTTGAACCAGCTTGGCTTTGAGTTTTGAGAGCGTGAAATAAACTTTCATCCAGGTCCCCATGGTCCTAGATGGGGCAATTGTTCTGTAATTTCTTACTTTGGTATGAGGCTCTGTAAGCCTTGAGAAAGCGTAAGCATGAGATGTGCAAGTGGGTAGGGAACAACTTTTCTAAGTCAAAGGACAATGTGTCACAAATACCAAGAAGGTACTAGCCCCTACCAGTCAAGAAGCCTATTAGGCCAGATAAGGAGGGTTGAGATAATTTTGGTGGAATCATTGTCTCCTGTTATTCTCTTAATATTGCTTGCTTGGGGAAAACACAGAAACTCACGACAAAGAACAAACACCAGTAGCGTAGGCAGGTCTGGAGCACAGGGGGGAGGCGGTGCTATAAAAAGGCGCCTCCCCACTCCCCCTGTACTCACCTGGCAGCGCTTCAAAGGGCCCGGGGCTCCAGCCGCTGCGGAGCCCCGGGCTCTTTAAAGTGCTGCCGGAGCTCCTTTTAAATCCCTGCCCGGGAGGGGGCGCTTTAAAAGGCCCACGGCTCCCCGCAGAGTGGCAGGAGCTGCGGGCCTTTTAAAGCACCCCTCCCCCCGAGCCCGGCTCCGGGGCTGGGGGTGGGGTGGGGCACTTTAAAAGGCCCACGGCTCCCCGCAGTGGCAGGAGCCGTGGGCCTTTTAAATCGCCCCTGCCCAAGCCCAGCTCAGGCAGCGGGGCTCGGGCAGGGATTTAAAAGGCCCGCAGCTCTTGCAGCCGCGGGGAGCCACGGGCCTTTTAAATCCCTGCCCAAGCCCGGCTCCGGCAGCAGGGCTCGGAGGAGCTGCAGGCCGTTTAAAGCGCAGCCCAAGCTTTAAAAGGCCCGCGGCTCTTGCAGCCGCGGAGAGCCGCCCGCGGGCCTTTTAAAGCGTCGCACGAGCCCGAGTCCACTCCCCCTGCTCCCCCCCGGCTACGCTAGTGAGGAGAAGCAGCGCTACTGACAAACATCCTAGGAACGAGAGCCACAAGATTGTACCAAAAATCAGACTGATCAGGTCACTTGACCAGGATTGGACAATGCAGTTCAGGTGAGAAACCTATGATCCCTGATTCAATCAGAAGAACACCAGGAAGGTCCTGTGGGACAATACCAGCCTGAGTTTCACCCATAAAAGACCAGGTAAATGAGGAAGAAAGTGTGCTCCTCCTGAAATCACCACAGCAACAACTAGATGGCTGATACTCCAAGGAAAGGAGAGAGAAAGACATCACAGACCAACTTGTTGACTGGAGGATGAGAGCCGCTAGCTAGCATGATGGAACCTGAGCCAGAAGACATTGCCTGATTCCCAAAACTGACTGATTCTGAGGCTCCACAGATCAAGCAAGCTGAAGAGCAGATCCTATTTCTAAGTAACTTTCTTCTCTTCTGTTTCTTTAACAGGACATCTGAATACCTGCTGGGAAACCTGCCAGGTCCCACACACAGTGTGTGTATTTGTGTGTGTCCGTGTGTCCAGTAACAATAGGTGCATATAAGCCCAAAGTGAAAATTACATTGCGCATTAGTTAACTAACATTCAAAGCAAATCTAACCATAGATCACTACTGGTTATATGCATATAATAGGACGTGCATATAAGCCCATAATGCAAATTACTGTGGGGAATTAATTAGCCTATATTCAAAGCAACCTAACCATAGATCTCTACAGGCTACTTGGAGTATACAAAGATTCAAACACTAACCCATTGTTTTCACAAGGGAAAGTATAAACTGCTAAGTAAACCACATAGAGATTAAGTAAGCCATTCAATCACTGGTGTTATGTTAACATTGTAATTTGATTACTGACCGTGCTCTTGCAATGATTTGACCAATCATTGCTCTTAAATTGTTTTCTTTTTTAAGTTAACAATAATATAAATTAGAAATGCTTAACTCCTTGAATTGATCATCTTGATTCACATTTCAGAGTGGTAGCCAATAGCCATGTTAGTCTATCTCAGCAAAAACAACAAGGAGTACTTGTGGCACCTTAGAGACTAACAAATTTATTTGGGCATAAGCTTTCATGGGCTAAAACCCACTTCATCTGATGCACATATTGTAATTTCAATCTAATTTTCATATTGTTTAGTACTTTAGGGATGTATAATTAATTAGTTAACCTTATAGTAGTTTATGCTTTTAAATAAACATGATAAAACATAAATAGTTTTTCTCTGATCAAATGGCAATGAGGCAAATACAGCCTTAATTAAAGGGATTTCAATTAAATATTAATAGAGCATTTGACTCAAGTCTGAAAACCCTGGTTTTTATTATGTACTTATTATTTATTATTATTATTATTACAGAACTGTTTATTGGGTTCTGCTGCAAAAGATCAAAAGGTAAGGGAGTGGGCTACTTTGATCCCTAAAAAAGAAACAGACTTGGCTGGAAGGCCAGCTGCCCCCCTTACAAAAATGACTTGCCGTCACATTTAAGGAATGGTATGGTGTCAGGATGGGTGGCTGTGGTGGGCGTAAATAAGCATCTCTAAACTTTCAAAAAGCCTTGAGACGAGAGACAGAGAGAGGAGTTGAGGGGAGATGGGGGTCTTGAGTTATGCAAATCAGCTTGCCCAGTCTTAAAAAGACCCCTGCATTTTCAAAAAAGCGGTAACAATAGAAAGCCTGAGGAGGACTAAGAAGTGCTAGAGAGACAGGAAATGGCCACTTACATATTTAAGTTTATCTCAGTTCTTCTCTGCTTTATCCTTACATCTTTCAATCTCCTCTTTACTGATAAATGTCAGTATCAAACTTTGTATTAATAACCTGGATCTTAATATGCTAATTTAAGGCCAAATCCCACAGTCATTTTATTCAAGAGAAATCCTACTGAAATTCTCTAAAAATGAACTGAAATCAATGGTTTGCTTGTGTTCAGATCTGCATGATGTTACCTTCTGAGATCTATTCTGCCTTTCTGAGAAATGTTGAGTACTCATAAGCCTTTTCATCAGTTTCCTCTTCCATAATAAGAAACTCACTCTCTTTCACATTTAATTTAAAACAAGCATTCTTAATGCCTCAATTTATAACCTAATATCCCTGTGTATCCTTCCTGACCTAAAGGTTACCAAAACTCATAGCAATATTAGACATACAGGGTAAAATTTTCAAAAGCAGTGACTTTCTATGAGACTTAAACTCATAAGTGCCCAAGTCACTTTTGAAAATGGCACTTGGACACCCACATCACATAGATGCTTCTGAAAATGTTACCCAATATTTAACTGGAGTTGAACGTACTAACAACTGACATTCCTATTGCTTTGTACTATATCCCTCTATTGATGCAGCATTAATATGCTGGTTGCATGTTTGGAAAGCAGTCACACAGTGGGTGGTTAAGTTCAGAGATTTTGTACAACAATTTCTACATTCCTTTCCTGATTACAATACCACATCACTGTTCTGTTTCTGTGTGCTCCATAGGTTGATTTGTTGCTTTAAAATTTGCTATTTTCCATGTATCTATATTAAAGTGTTTTGCATTTTTCCCCATTTACTGACTTAGTCCCTCAAGAGACCTAAATCTTTCTGAAGTCAGTGTATTCTGTTGTATCACCAGTACGGGTATAATCAACATTTTTTAACATGTTACTATTGATCCTGCAGGTGCTTTTCACCATTTGAAGCAGCATGAAAGGCCTGGCACTGATATATATTATGCCAATATGTAATCAAACATCTTCAGTATGGTTCTATATATGTACTTTATTTATATATTTAGATATAAAATAATTTTAAAATGATGCCTACCCAAGGCTCTGGGTAGCCAGAAGACCTGTTATATGTCCCCAGTGAGTTGTCCCACTCAGTCAGTGAGCTGCTGCATTCTGCACCAGCTTCAGTCTCTGAATGGCTTTAAGGCATAGATCCATGTAGATCACATTACAAGAATTTAATGTTGAAGTTAGCAGGCCCTTTAAATTGTCGCTGAAGCCCTGCTGCTGGAACCCCGGGGTAGCAGCGACAGCCGGGGGCTCCAGTGGTGATTTA
The DNA here is from genome assembly GCA_037349315.1 of Chelydra serpentina. NCBI lineage: Eukaryota > Metazoa > Chordata > Testudines > Chelydridae > Chelydra > Chelydra serpentina. Next base: position 30,493,505 of record JBAIAC010000048.1, read on the forward strand.
TATGGCCCGGGGTGGTAGTGGTGGCTGGAGCCCCAGACCCTTTAAATCGCAGCCTGTGCCCCGCTGCCGGAGCCCCTGGGTAGCAGCGGCAGCCGGGGGCTCTAGCAATGATTTAAAGGGCCCGGGGCTCCCGGCCGCCACTACTGCAGCGGTGCCCTGGGCCCTTTACATTGCCACCAGAGCCCCGGGGCTCCCAGCTGCCTCCACTACCCAGGGGCTCCGGCCACTGCCAGGAGCCCCAGGCCTTTTAAATTGCCGGCTTGGGGAAGCTGGTCTGGTATGGCGCACCGGCTCTTGCCGGTACGCCGTATTGGCCAGTACCGGTTTACTTTCACCTCTGCCCCGTGGTACCCTGCTCTTCAGAGCTCTTCATGAAGAGGAGCAATTGCCCACAACTGCCCTTTAATAGATTGTGATAATCTAATCTGACCTAACTGACATCTCTCCAAGAGAAATGAATGAAGCCACTGAAGAGCTGCCTCATCTACTCCTGCCAGGGTCTGCAGGTGACTGACCACCTTCTCCTGATCCAGGGTATTAAAGGCAGCTGATAGAACTAGTATGTTTCTGAAAACATCTCTTATTATGATGAATGGGGTTGGGATGAAGGCTTGTAAAGTATAGGTTTATTGTAGCAACTCTTTCCTCACCTCTTCATGGCTCCTCACATGACAATAAGTTCTATAGTGTGTACTGATGAACAGAGTCCATCCCTGAACTACAGCTGCAATTTCAACGAAATGTCTGCAACCATTTTCCAGGGCGGTGATGTGCTTAGAAGAATCTGCTAAACTGTTTGGAGTTGAAGGGCTAAATTCGCAATCAATGTTTTACTTTCTGGGGAGATTCTGACTTACTAGCCGGTCCAAAAGACCTTCTTTTACAGCCATACCTACTATGAGGAGGGGCAAATCTGTTACTTAGGGCTTGTCTATACTTCTGGCTAAATCGGCACTGCTGAGATTGATACAGCAGTGTTGATTTAGCGGGTCTAGTGAAGACAAGCTAAGTCAATGGCAGAGCTCTTTCCCATGGACGTCTGTACTTCACCTTCCCAAGAGGCAGAAGTTAAGTCAGTGGAAGAGCATCTCCCATCAACATAGCACGGTGTAGACACTGCTGTATGTCAACCTAAGTTACATCGACTTCAGTTACGTAACTTATGTAACTGAAGTAGCATAACTTATGTTGATTTACAGCTTTAGCATAGATCTGCCCTTAGTGTTGAGATTAGCTCCAAACTGTTGAACAACCAGAAGTAAAGGGAAAAGGTCAAGGTGCCAGACTGTACTGGGAGGCTACTAGGAAGGAAAATCTGACCTTTGTATCAGCAAAGAATCCTACAAGAAAAAGTGTGTATCAGCAGTCTAGCCTAATAGCAAAAAGAGGATTCTTAAAATAACTTACTAGGGTTTAGTTAAGGAGACTTCTTAGCAATTAAATGAGCATTTTGTTAAGATGATCAATGTGGGTTAGAGAAAGGGTGGTTAGAATTACCGCTTATTATCAGGATTATGCTGGCTTGAGAGCAGGGCAGGAAACATTCTGGGAACAAATGAATGTCTAAGGCGGCTTTTTTTTTCCTTTTTACCCCAAGCACTTATCTAATGTTTATGACAAAGAAAGAACAGTGAAATTCTTTCCAAGGCCAAATCACTTTACAGCGCAGCAGCTGGCATTAGTATGGAAACTGAAAGTTAACTAACTTGCAATAACCAGAAAAGAAGTGTTGTTAAGAGAGTGTGGTTTTTTTGCTCCCAGGGAGAATGCATTTATGTGTACGTATATAGCTATACATAGATTTTAGAGTTATGAAAATTAAGTGTTGGTTACTTTAATTATTTTGTGATGTGGTAGAACATGAGTGATATTTAGTTAAAACACTAAAGTATGCATTCATTTATATGAAAGGCTTTAGACAGCGAAACAACTACCTACTTTTTCTAACACAGTCACCTTCATCAGTCATTGTAATAGTTCTGGACATAGTACATAAACTTTAAATAGTAAGTAAAAAAAAATCAGAATTATTAGACCAATTTGCATCCAGTGTACACCATTGTCCTTTGTGCGTGAATCAGAAAAAACTGTTGTCACTGTGTTCTCACCTGCTGCTGTACTCACAATATCCTGCTAGTTCATTTATTGGTCCTTACTATAACCATTTTTTGAAAGCAATGTGATTTGGGAAAAAAAATTGATCGGGCATAAAACTATTGTATTCTGTTAAATTACAGAAACACAGTAGAATATAGGTACCCATATGTCTTTTCTTTTCATGCAGCTATTTAGTATGCTGTAGGTATAAATGAAAGACTTAAACCAAGCGTCAAAAGTGAACCTTTCAGACATTAATGTGGTGATAGCTGTGTTATTATGAGCCTAATGATATCTAGTGCACACAAGAATACATAGGTGTCATGCTGGGAAACCAATGATCTGGCTCTCAATTTGACTGCAGGCAAAGAATATCTCATCAAAGCTATAAATTTCATGAGTCTGTTCCCAAATTTAAAACCCTTAAGGAAATGGCTTTCATGGTTCAATAGTTTTAAAGGGTTGCTCTTACTTGGCTTTGTAACAAGGAAATTAATAGTTCTTCTAAAACAAATCAGAATTATGCCATAGTTGCATGCATTTTCATGCTGTTGCCTTTAGCATTTTACTTCCTTTTCCAGATAACATAGCCATAGAATCCACATTGAACTCACCATGGGGAAACATTTATTACCTGCAATGATTGCACACTATAGTCTTGCAGGTGATAGAACTTGCTCATTCATTGCTATGTAAAAATTGTTTTCTTTAGGTCATGTGAAATAGTCAGTTTCTAATCAACCTTCACTTTTCACAGAGTGAAACCTATTCAGCCTAATGTCAGGAAGAGTTAGTCTCCTCAGCCTGATGCAGAGTGAACAACCAACTGGCAGGTATCTTATAGGATTGCAGTAACCAAGAGCACAGAAGAAAGAGGCAGCAATTAATTGATATTTGTGCCTCTGTGTGTCTTTTCCTCTAAAGCTGTATGTGCATAAATATTAAGTTGCCTCAGCAGAGTTATCATCTGTGGATCATTTTAAAGTATAAAAACACTTTAGAACTAGCAGAAAGGAAAAATTATTTCAAGAATGTGTAAATCTATATTTCAAACTCCTGAAGCCATCGTTATTACAGATAATGCACTGTTATCAATAACTATTCAAAAGGAAAACCACAAGTGAGCAATATACATCTAATATACTAATATCACATTCCAAGAAATTAACAGCAAGATTGCAAACATCTCAGTATACTTTACATTATCATCTTAATGAGCAAGAAGTTACACATGCATTGAGATTAACAGACCAAAAAAGGTCTGGATTTAAATGATCTGCACAGCACTTTTAGACAAATGTAAAATCTCAGTGATTGTGGAGCTACAGACAAAATACCAACTACTGTAACAGTACTGTACAAGAAACTGTCAATAGTCGCTTTAATCTGTTTAATTAGCTCATAAAAGGAATTTTACAGTTAACGTTAAAACTAGAATATCAGTATTATCCAGACATAAGCATTTTAACTCTATGTTTATGATATATCATTATAATTAATAACTTAGATGCATAGTAATATAAATATAACTGCATAGATTTAACTGTATAATCTTTTTAACCTTTATGATGTCACATACAATTTAAAGTCTGTTCTTAGAGATTTTAAGCCACCTACAGAATTCTATTAACAATGCAATTCTCTATTAAATTCTATAAGATGATTTAAATATTCTACAGAAAGAGTATTCCCATCTCTGCCACTGGCCTGCTGCATGACATTGAGCAAATACCTCAATTTCCTCATCTGCAAAATGGGAACAGTGATGCTTACCTTCTTTATAAAGTGCTTTGAGATCTATGGATGAAAATCACTATATAAGAGCTGGTTGATATAATATATCTATACGGGTGTGAATTTTTGGTGCACGTGCTAGGCAATTTATGCTGAGAAGTCTGCTAACACACGCTTACTATCTGTTCATTAAGTATATTGATGAGAGGATCTAGTAGATGGGGAAAAAATATAAGCAACTCTTCATGAATGCCTAGGAATGAAACATACAATGTACTTTCCAGAGCGTGGGAAGCTGCACACTATATGTGACCAACAGAACTCCAATATTGCAAAGTTCCAACTCTTGAACATTTAACATGAGTGAGCCGTGTATACCTGAGTGCTCACAAAGTATCAAGGGCAGTAATTGCCTATAACAATCACTTTCCTCAGATAAATGGTAAAATAGACATAACCAAATTCCTCAATTCTTCCTGGACAAATGGATATAGAGTTGGAATCTGTTCTCATTAACCACTGTCTGAGAACAGGAATTACAGTAATTGGGTAAAAAAATTACTTTTCTCCAAAGTTAGAGAAATCATGTATAATGGAGCTCCCAGTTTTGGTGTCTAAAAAGTTCTACAACATCTTTGAAATTGTTAAGTAATATCAAAAGTTGAAAACATCAAAGTGTAAATAACAAAAATCCAATACAAATAGCACAGAGGGCAACAAGTCTGCTTTAATATGAAGAGTGTGACAGCTCCCTCTCAAATAGGAAAAGCATAGCTATCCTAAAACCAACCCCAAAATAGCTAAGGAACAGGAGAATTGGGTAATTCTCAACTGGATAACACCACCTCATTGTCTTGTGCAAAGAGGTGCAGGGGGGAATGTGGAAAATTACTGTCCTGTATCCAGAATTTCAGAGCAACATATAATATTTATTCTGAAATGCAATTACACCATACAAATGAGAGTGAATAGAAATAAGCAGGACACATTAAGGCAGACTAGACAAGTAGATAGATCTAGACATATATAAACATACTGTATATAGATACAGATATATAAAAAGCAGCTTAGGTCTTTTCTGCTCCTCCCTCCTCCAGAGCTAGTCCTTCAGCATAGCCAAAACCCTTCTTTTGTGGATGTATTTCCAGTATGTATAGATAGAATGACACACAGAAACAGGCCAAACCTAGACTTCATGCTGAGACACTCAGTCCAAGCCACAGTGATTTGAACAGCAGTTGAAGGCTTATGCCTGATAAGGAGTAACATTGAGAAATGCAATTTGACAGCCATTTAGGCATGACTCTCTCAAAGCCAGCTTGACCGAATGTGTTGTGTCAAACAAAGCTGGAAAGGACACCCAAAAGGTTTTAATGTTGTTACTAAGCCATGGACTAAGCCACGTCCAACTTACGAAGAAGGCCTCATTTAGATGGGCGCAAAGACATGGGGAAACCCCATTTCAGGCAAGAATTTTGGATGTATAACTGTATTTTATCCTTATGAATCCTAAGGTAGTGTGACAGACCCAGACAAGTGGGATACAGAAATCTCATAGAAGGCAAATATACTGGCCATTGGATTAATAGTTTTCTGTTCCCTGAGTGACCAGAGCAGGGGCTGCACTAGAACAAGCAGGAATTTTCTGGAACCAATTTAAGGCAGGCAGGCTAATTAGGACACCTGGAGCCAATTAAGAAGAACCTGCTAGAATCAATTAAGACAGGCAGGCTAATCAGGGCACCTGGGTTTACAAAGGAGCTCACTTTAGTTTGTGGTGTGGCGTGCGAGGAGCTGGGAGCAAGAGGCACACAAGGAGTTGAGAGGGAGAAGAGTTGAAGGACTGAGGAGTACAAGCATCAGCAGACCATCAGGAGGAAGGTCCAGCAGTAAGCGTAAAGAAAGTGTTGGGAGGAGGCCGTGGGGAAGTAGCCCAGGGAGTTGTAGCTGTCACGCAGCTGTTACAGGAAACCCTAAAGACAACTGCAATCCACAGGGCCCTGGGCTGGAACCCGGGGTAGAGGGCAGGCCCGGGTTCCCCCCAAACCTCCCAACTCCTGATCAGACACAGGAGGAATCTGACTGTGGGTTCTACCAGAGGGGAAGATCTCTGAGGCGATCAAAATCCACCAATAAGTGCAGGACTCACCAAGGTAGAGGAGGAACTTTGTCACAGTAGGTACACAACAATCAAGATAGCCTGTCATGCTTAATCAGTCTGAGAGTTGAAATTATTGGCACCAGAAATGAAACTTATATATTCCAATAGTTGTCTCTATATTTTTGTTTTATGTGCAACAGACAAAGGATTTTCTACATAGTGAAAAAAATGTTTTTTTGTGTGGCTCCCTTCCATTTTCATGGGAGAGGTTGTCACTGGGTGTAAACTAGCATTGATTTTTGACCTATACTCCTACTCATATTTGCTATATTTCCACTTAGACCCAGCCGATTATTTTCTTTGTAGCCGACATCTCTTATTTCTGATGTGTTACTATTTTTGAAATTTAATATTTTTTTAACTCTTTGGTTTGATTTTTATCTGGTATCAACCCTATTTATATTCTGCACTGGACTTCATTGTTGGTAAGTATTGTGTGGGTTTTTGGTGAAAGCAGTTACTGAAAGTTTATTTAATTATACTTTAGTATATTTTAGAAAATGTAATTTAGAAGATATAGAAACACACTCCTTCAGCTCACCTACATTTCATATGTCAGGTTTCTTTAGCTTATGAAAATCCATACCCCCTCAGCCTCTGAACCACATGCCTGAGAGCCAAGTAATGTTTTCAAGCAAAAATTGGGAGTCACATTAAATATAACCTTTATTATGCTAACAACAAGTATAGGCTAGAACAGACTTTACCCTCTCAAAAACAGTCCCATCAATTTCTATGGGAGTGAGTGGAAGTAGATTAATTTTCAGGACAGGGGCAATATTAGTAAATAGCATTGAGAATAGATAAACTCATCATAGGCATCTTGAGGAAGCTCAAACCCCATTCCAGCAAGCAACCCTGCTCTACTTTTCATTGTCCACTATAACTATATTAAGATCCTCTCCATACTCCCTAAGTTGGCATCATTCTCTCTGCTCACCTTTTCTCAGAAGTCAGCTGGATACTCAGGTTTGGCATGAAGCTATTCAGGTTCTTTGCCAGGAAACTCCTGCCCCTCCTCCCAGATGCCTTCAAGTTTCAAGCAGCCAGAACTGGCCTTAACATTTTGGGGTTGACATGAAAAAAAATGGTCACACCACTCTGTCCTCTGGTGTGACTGATCACACCAGTATGCAGAGGACTGGCTATAACATACTGGGATGAGCCAGTGGGGTGAATTTGTGGTGTCAGTTGGGAGAACGAGAGGATCTGGAAGGCAGACAGACATGCCTTTGTGGATATTGTTGTGGATATCAGTATAGGAAGCTGAGTGCTTGTGTTGGAACCTGTACTTGATCTTTCATGCATTCCGGGGAGTGGTCCCAGACCTTTAGGATGAAGGCTTGAAGGCCTCTGATGTGTGACTGTGCTGCTCATTGAGTGATCCCTATATATGACACCAGGAGGCCTAGTAGTTGGAGGCATAGTACTATGGTAAGCCTCCTGTAGCTCTAGAGCAAGATAAGATCCTAGATTTTCTGAACCTTTCTAATGATAGGAAGATCTTTGCTACCAAGGTGTCTATTTCTACCCACAAGTGAGTTAAATCTGGTGGATGGAATCAAGGAACTTTTCTTGATATTGATGATGAAACCATGAGCCTGCAAGAGATTCAATGTCCCAGACATGGCTCTGTGAGCTGATGACTGTGATGGAGCTCTGATCAGGGTATCGTCCAGGAAACGCCAAATGGGAGTGTTGGGTACTGCTAATGTTTCTGCAATAGACAAACCTTGAAAGGCTGTGGGTGGCATGGTCTGATGGGGAGGTTTTGAGTCAACAGATCCATTGAAGTCAAGAAGGCCCCTCGGGACAGGTCTGACACTGTAGAGGCCACAGTCTGCATTTGAAACTTCATTTTCTTCATCCTTTTGTTGAGCCTTTTGAATCTAAGAATGGCTCTCTGATATCATCCCCACCTTCCCCTTGTGCTTCTGCACAATGAACATGGAGTAGAATCCAGAAAATGAGATATTTCATTCTGGAAATGGGAGGCTGGATGCAGAATGGATGGGGTGGAGCCTGCACCTAAGGGAGTATCCCAGGCTCCCTATCTCCTTGGCCCACTTGTCTGTGGTCAATGTAAACCACTCCTCTAGGAAGTGGAAAATTCTGTCCCCTAGCTTCAGTTCTAGGTGGAGGCCTATGAGATCGTTGTCATAAAGTGGATTGTGGGTGGGGGTTTGTGTTCCCTCTGGACTTTCCCCCTGAACCCAGATTCAACTGTTTCCCTTTGGAGAACCTGTTGTCCCTTCACTGGTACGTCTGTAAAGACAAAGGCAGAAAGAAGTGCCGCTGTCTGAAGGCTGGTCTATATTCTCCCATGAGGACACTTAGTGGTGAGGGGAAAGACTTTTTGGATTTTGCAGCATTATCCACTTTATCCAGCTTTTCTCCAAAGAGGAGGGAGCCTGTAAGCTTGGCCAAGCACAGGACCTGTTTAGAGTGCATATCCATCTTTCAGGGACAGAGCCATAGGTGGTGCCTGGCTACTGATCTGGAAGCCAGGGCTCGGGCTGAGAACCTCATTGCATCCATTGAGGCATCAGCTACAAATGCTGTTGCTAGGCAGGCATTCTTTAAAATGGAACCAAAGTCTGTCCTTAAGGGCTCTAAAATCTTCCAGCCAGGAAATAGATGCTCTTGCAAAGTAGACAGCTGTTAGGGATGCCCTGAAGATGGCAGAGAAGGCCTCAAAGTCCTTTTTGAGAACGGCGTCTACCGTTCTGTCCATGGGATCTTTAGGGTAGAACTTCCCCTCTGAGGGAATAACCATATCTCTCACAAAGGACACTACAGCAGCATCGACCCTTGATACTTCAATAGACCACTTTGGTTCCCGAATGTTATAGTGTCTGAGGTTGCTCTTGTTACTATGCTTGCTCTTATCAGGCTTGTTCCATTCATTCCTAAGCACTTCCTCAAAGGAGGACTGAACGGATATCACGGCCACAGGAAAAGATTTTGGTGAGACATTTTGAGACTTATTCTCAGGAGCCTGTTCAGGTTGAATTTGAATCATGGAGACAACCTTACTGCACAGTCTGAAATTTTTCAGGGGTTAAAAAACCTCTATTTTCCCCCAAATCCTGTTTTGATTCAAAGTCTGACAGCTCACCTTCATCAGTGGAGGAGAGGCAAGGAGAGGAGGAGGACTCATATCTCCTGGATTTTCTATGCTTTTTCTTTCCCTTTTTTGCAGCCTTTGATTTTCTAGTTTTTTCATACTTTGGGAGCACAGAAATTACTTCAGCTTTGGAGAGACCTCTTGCAGCTTGCCTTCATTAGGGTCTGAAGCCCTCTTGAGAGATCTTGCTCTGAATCCTCCCCTGCTGGGTCCCATTGCCCCTGTGCGGGGTGACAGAGGGAGGACTCATTGTCAAGAGCTCTCCAGGTCAAATTGGGAGGGAGGGGGGCTGATTAGGAGCCCTGCTTTTCTCCAGGATACACAGGACCCATTTCAAGACTTGGGCTGAGGTTGACTATTGGGACTCACACCTTAAGTTGACTGCCTGAGGTCTGCCTCATCTTTGGAGTCTCTCCCTGCTCTGCACTAGGGTTCCTGGTCCATTTTCCCACATTGGAGTTGCAGCTGCTTTGGTGGAAAGGTAGCCCTACATGCCTTTCTGTCTCATGGCCCTGGGGGCTAACAGAACTAGGGTCAGCTGACTGGTACAACTCACCATCTGCCATGTCTGGGGAGGCTGCCTCACAAATAGAACGCTGCTTGATTTGACCCAATGCTTTGTTGGCTGCTCTGCTATGCCTGTTTAGGGGCAGATAACCTAGCAGGGAGACATTGCAGAAGAAGCTCATGGTGGGTTAAAGCACAGGAGTGTTAACCAACCGATGGAGGAGGAGGAAGCTGAAAACTGCCCGAAAAACTGGATAAAAACGTAAAGAAGTGAAGAAATGAAGGCAGAAACAATCAAACTGCCAACTACCTGCTGCCACAGAGACAGAAAATCTGGTGGCAAGTAATAGCAGCGGGCCAGAGCATGCAGCTCCAAAACATTGATCCACCTCCATGAGCTGCAGAGTGGAAGGGAGCAAACCAGACATCCAGAATTGTGGTAGACTGTGGGCTGCAGAAATGCATGGTGGCTGATAGATTTCAGCCACTTGTAGAGAGCAGCATTGGAGAAATCACTCTTTCATAAAGGTCTGTCCCATTGCCAATACCTGCCTCTCCCCTTACAGTTTCAGCTACAGAACACCCTGCTTCTCTTGACTATGCCCCACAGTCTGTCTCCCCTCTTAAGTCTTATAGCTTTATATTTATGTCTCCAATCACCTCTCAAACCTGGCTGTTGCTCTGTCCTCATTGGAGTCCCAGGAGAAGCAGCCAGTTTGTGCAGTTATCAGCAATTCAATACAATGGCAATAGGAACTAAAAGATTGGCTAGATATATCAGATAATGCCATTCTCCCAGCCCATTTCAAATCAGGAAGTAGAGGCTGGGGCTGGGAGACATGATCTCAAATGTAACAGTTTATATAAAGGTTTTCTTTTTTTTTTAAATGGCGTTAATTACAGTTACACTTTATGGTTGAATGTGTCCAACGGCACATAGATGTGAACCTCCTGTAGATCAGTGGGGAACCTGCTGGATATTACTGGATATTCTTTGAGCATTTTTTTCCCTTCATCTAGGAACATTTGAAAATATTCCTGAAATTGATAAAATTTTCATGCATGGGGGAAAAAGTAAATTAACATCAACAATATGGTATATTAAGGAATATACAGCATACCAGTGAAAGTGCAGGGTAGTAAAAAAGTGGAAAGGTCAACCTAAGGTTGGATTCTCCCACAGCAGTATATGAGTAATTCCCATTCTCTTCAATGAGTGTTACTCATATCTTTGTGTAGAATTCATGTGGTTCATTTGTAATGCCCCACACTGCTTTGCAGGAAACCTAAGTTTGGATTTCTCATACTAGTCTTTCATTGGCCAGTATGGACCAAAAAATCTTAAAGCAACATGCTTAACCGTGGTAAAGGAAGTGTTCTGGAGTCCCTGCTGCTCAGTTAAGGAGCAATAATAAAGCAAGAAGTTTATCTAATCCTTTTCGATTAGAAGGATTGTGACAGAGGGATTAAAACTTGATGTGTAGATGAAATGGGAAATAATGGGGAAACCTCAATATTATCAAAGACACTGATCACCTGAGGGAGACAGAGTTTACACTGAAGAAAGTAATAATGCAGTATAAAATATTTCAAATGGCTTGACATACAAGCAGATAAAATTGTCTGCATAGGAACACTCTTTTAGGAGGTACCTTGAAAACCATCCTTATCTTAATATTTAAGTTTTACTTCAGTGGCTTATAAGAAGAAAAGTTCAGATACCAATTTAATTAGTCATGCATTTATCCAAATGCTTAAGTGTCAAATGCAAATAACTATGCATCTATGCTCAGGGATACCTGAATGATTTTGAATTATTACTGCCCTTTCAGGATGTGCATTGCTTGGTACACGGAAAAAGTTTGACAAGTTTGAGTAGCAAATGTTATCAGTAATGAGGATCACATTGCCCTTATGCATATATTTCTAAAAGCTTTTATATTTTTACGGGTATTCTGTACCAGTCTTGAAAACTCAACATTTTAATATAATCATAAATGTCGCCAAGAGCCACTTACACAATTCCTCAGTGCAGCATGAATTTTAATTTTCAATGACTTTATTGAGAATGTTCTGTAAATTTTACAATGAGAAACTTTAACTGCTGTTACACAACTTGCAAATATTTCAAACATAACAGCAATCTTCTATTTTTTTGAATTTTTCTGTTCCATGTTGAGGTCTTGGGATGCATTTTCTTCCTTAGCTTCATTTTCTTCTTCCTATAAAAGAAAATAAAAAAGCATTACTGGAGTTGTTGAAGATGCATACATTCTGCACAGCTGTTTATATGTTCAAAAAAACATATATAGAAACAAACCTGTTCATACCTTTCTTTGAGATTCTTTTACATGACTGATAAACCCTAAAGTTACAATGAGTACACAATTTTAATGATTAGAAATGTGATCTTAATCCAAAGTTAAATAGAAATTTTTTACCTGCAGCATCAACTAATTTAGCTGCTGTGAGACTCATTACACAAAGAAAGAAGCCTCTAAAACATAAAAGGTGAAATTTGATATTTAAACTTTTGTAATGGATGCTCTTTTATACCTCTCCTTGGTTCTTGATCAGAGGTTTCCACGAAATTGCTTTTAAAATGCAAGAACTTTCATCACTGTCCTAGAAATTACTTTTGAATAGCATCTGCCATTGAAAAATGTTTCATTTTTTTTCAGACCAGATACGTTTACTTCACCATTTGATAAAAGACAATAAATTTAACTTCAGAGACACTTTATGTGCTGCAGCATCGTATTTTTGTCCCATCTAGCATATTTTCTTGACAGGTCTGCCAATTTTCCAATTACTTGTACCACCATATGTTATCTGAAGATCAGTCAGGTCTAAAATAGGAAACATGAGCATGTCAGGCAGCAGCATGCTTACAATATTCTACAGCTTCAACTCCAGGAGTAGGGCTCATAATTCACTGTGAGCTCCTCTGGAGCATATTGAATAAATGAAGTGACATCATAATGCCCGTTTCCATAGGAATGAATAGTATCTTGTGTCCAATACAAAATGTTGACCTCCACAGTATAAATTTTGGCATCTTGAAAAAATATTTCATGGGACAACTTGTAACCCATCTCAACAGAAACAGTCCTGCAAACATATTTACAGCACAGACTGTCCTATCTTCATGCTGTTTGCATTTTGTTTTACAAAACAAGAAATCTTACTCAGTCTCAATAAAAAACAAACAAACAAAATACATTGAAATTTGGGTGCTATAAAGTGTTCTGGTTTACATGAAAACCCTTTGCCAGAGATCAATGGTAGACAACCACTGCTACACAGAGGGAGGATGGCGTAATGGTTGGAACCCTAGCCTACGTACAAGAGACCTAGGTTGTGTTTCCTGTTCTGCCGCAGGCTACCTGCGTGACCTTGGGAAACTCACTTTGTCTCTCTGTGCCTCAGTTCCCCATCTGTAAAATAGAAATAATAGCACTTTCCTAATTCACTGGTTTGTTGAGGATAAAAATATTAAATATTCTGAGGTGCTCAGATACTAGGGTAATGGGGCCACATAAGCCCATAAGACAGATAAATAGAATATCAATGGAAACTACCTAGCTAAGTAAATATGGCCATGTATTTCACTATACATAACATACATTTGCAGAGTTAGGTGTTCTATTTAGAAAGTACATAATACATTCTGCACATAAATCTACCTCCCCCACACACACACACCTTGAAAGAAACATTTTGATTTACATTGCTCACGAAGGGCCAAATGCAAATACATTCACTTTCATGAGCTATTTTTGCGGAGTAATTTCCATCATGGTAGGAATGGAGCCCGTAGTGCCTCAATCTCACCATGAGATTTTTCACACAACACACAGTCAACCTGTGGAACTCCTTCCCAGAGGATGTTGTGAAGGCCAAGACCATAACAGGGTTAAAAAAAGAACTAGATAAATTCATGGAGGATAGGTCCATCCATGGCTATTAGCCAGGATGGGCAGGGATGGTGTCCCTAGAGCCTCTGTTTGCCAGAAGCTGGGAATGGGCAACAGGGGGCTGGATCACTTGATGATTACCTGGTCTATTCATTCCCTCTGGGGCACCTGGCATTGGCCACTCTTGGAAGACAGGATACTGGGATAGATGGACCTTTGGTCTGACCCAGTATGGCCGCTGTTATGTTTTTAGAAGTCTCATATAGATATTGCTATGTACTGAGCTCAGAGGCACCTCGTCAACCCAGGCAAGTGAGGCACAGCCTAACCAAGAATCCCCAAAAGCTACCAAATACATAAAAAAAGAATATGCAAAATGTAATTGATAGATATATACAGATTTTAAGGACAAATTGTGATTTGATTAAAATGTCACAACTCATTCTCTCCAGCAGTGAAATGCAACACCAGAAAGTTTGGAGAACATAGTGCTGTGTGAGGATCAACTCTTGGTATAGTTAATAGAGCGCCAAGAAGCTGCCTTGTTACCATGGCAATTTACCAGACCCAGGAGTCACTTTATAAGGGCATTGCTGTGGTAACTAATTGATGAGGCCATGGCAGAATTGTAGCAGGGAAGCTCAGGCTGCAAGGTTTTTTCTGCGGGGTGTGGTGGGAGGAGGGATGAGTAGGGTTGCCATCCATCCGGGTTTTACCCAGTTTTTGGCTTCTGTGTCTGGGTGCCATTTAGGGTTGCCAAGTGCCCAGTTTTCAGGAACCTGGATCCCAAACCAACAGTCCAGTTACTGCAGAGTGGAGGGAGGCACTGGGTCATTAACCCGTGCCAGCCCCTGCTCAGCCAGGGTCATTTCCTACCTGCAAGCAGGCTCCTTTAGATGATTCAGAGAGTGATGGGGAATGGGCAAGAGAGGAGAAAGCGATGGGGGCTGGGCCTTGGGGGGAAGAGGTGGAGAAGGGGGCAGGGCCTCAAGGGAAGAGGTGGAGCAAGGGCAGGATCTCGGGGGTGACCAGCAATTAGAAAGGTGGCAACCCTAGGGATTGGGTCTGAGCCCTACACCTCCTCCCCCATTGCCCTGCCGGTGCTTCACCATTGTGGGCCATAAGCAGGAATATTTTTGGCTCCCCCATACCACACATACTAATAATTAATAGGAGGCCCCCTTGAGCTGCTCAGGGCCCTTAGCAATTGCTTAGTCTGCAAATGACTAGCGCTGGTTCTACCCCACAGGGCAGGCCCCATGTGTGCACATGAGAAGCTGCCACCAAGCCCCATACCAGTTCGGACAGCAGTGGTGGCTCCCAGGTCTGGGTAAGCTTTTAATAGCTCTTATATCGTGTGTGTGTGTGTGTGTGTGAATAACTATTTTGTGATTTGTGCCTCACTTGTCAAAAAACTTATGAGCTGCCACTGGCTGAGTCTTGTGAGACTCCACATAATGGTTCAGATGAAGAAAACTATTGATGGAAAGGATATATGCACCTTCCTGGTTCATTTGATTTAGTTAGCTGGAGAAACACAGTGTTCTGTTGTAGTGTTATGAGGAAATAACTGTTTTAGGGCTATCTTGCCAACAGTTTCAATTACCTGGTAATGCTCCTCTTTGTTATTAATTATTTGGTCTGTGGATGGGCTACTTTGTCGCTACAGCCTCTGGAATCAGTATCTTCTGGAGGAATTACTATAGTTTGCTTGATTTGATGCAATTATGAAAAAAGTATCCCCTTTATTTCTGTTTTAAGCAAGGAATAGTGCGCCCAAGAAACTTCCAAGGTTTAACCTCATGCTGAAGATGAGACGGTTACTCACTGTAATAACTGTTGTTCTTCGAGATGTGTTGCTCATATCTATTCCAATTAGGTGTGCGCGCGCGGCGTGTACGATCGTCGGAAGATTTTTACCCTAGCAACACTCGGTGGGCCGGCTGGCGCCCCCTGGAGTGGCACCGTTACGGTGCCCGATATATACCCCAGCCAGCCCAGCGCCCTCTCAGTTCCTTCTTGCCGGCTACTCCGACAGGCATGGTGACTCCCGAGGCTATAGTCCTGGCGGCCGAGTCGGCGATGTCGAGAGAGGCCCGCAGCGACGTCCTGGCCAGCTTCTTGCCCTCCTCGACAAATGCTTTGTACTCCTGCCTGGACTCCGGAGGTATAAGTTCTTTGAATTTCTCCATGGAGACCCAGGTATTATAGCCGTAACGGCTCAGGAGTGCCTGCTGGTTCGCAGCCCGGAGCTGTAGGCCCCCCCCGAGTAGATCTTTCTCCCAAATAAGTCTAGGTGCTTGGCGTCCTTAGACTTTGGGGCGGGGGCCTGTTGGCCATTCCTCTCCCTCTCGTTGACCGACTGAACCACTAGGGAGCACGGAGGGGGGTGAGTGTAGAGATACTGGAAATCTCTTGGAGGTGCCATATACTTCCTCTCTACACCCCTAGCAGTGGGGGGTATCGAGGCTGGGGACTGCCAGATAGATGTGGCTTTGGCCAATATCGTGCGGACGAACAGAAGGGCTACCCTGGTGGGGGCGTCAGTTGTCAGAATGTCCACCACCGGGTCTTCCAGTTCTGGAACCTCCTCGATCTGCAGATTCATGTTAAGGGCCAATCTGCGTAACAGGTCTTGATGGTCCCGGAGATCGATAGGAGGTGGGCCGGAAGATGATGCTCCTGCCACTGCCTCGTCAGGGGAGGAGGAGGATGAAAGACCTTGAGCCAGCGGGTCCTGGGAGAGGTCCTGGTGGGGAACCGCCGAGGAGTCCAGGGTTGGGGCCTCCAGGTCTGGGGCCACGACCGATGACTGTGGCAGGTCAGAGACTTCTGGGGGAGGCCGGGATACCGTAGCCTCTGGTGCTCTAGGCTCGGATTGGTCCGAGAGGGAGGCTCTAGATGGGACCCCTTGGGCCTGATGGTACGCCATCGGGGTCCAGAAGGGCCATTGTCCCTGGTGGTGAGATGGCTCCTGTCCGGCATCTGGCCAGTGGCCCTGATCACCAACCGTGCGATCCTCAACGTACAGGTCGCTACCAGCTCTAGAAGAGTGGGAGACGGAGCGAGAAGGCCAAGGCGGTGCAGAGTAGCCATGGAGAGTGGTCTGCGTGGCCATGGTATGTTGATGTGCCGGAGATCAGTACCGGGAACTCGATCGGTACTGGGATCTAGAACGGTACCGGCGGTGGCTGCGGTACCGGGAGCCAGACCTGGATCGGGAACGCCTCGGCGAACGATAATGATGCCGATCGCCCGGAGATCTACGTGGTGACCGGCCACGGGACCGGGATCGGTACCGGGAGTCGTCATACCGTCGCCTGGAGGGGGACCTGGAGCGGTACCGCGAGTACGACCGGTGCCGGGATGGTGACCGGCGCCGGGACTGCGAGCGGTGCCGAGGAGATGCCGACTGCTGCTGGCTGGTCTCAGCATGCGGCACCGGGCGTAGCATGGCCGGTTTGCCGCGGGATGCGACGATCCGCAATGGCGGTACCGAGGATGAGGTCGGTGCCGGATCAGTCATCGCAATCAGGTCCCGTGCCGCCGAGAAGGTGTCCGGAGCGGACGGCAGTGGAAGCTCTACCACGGTGCGGGCCGGGGAGCTGGCGGTTACCGAGCTCAACGTGCCTTGTGGGGCCGGAGTTGTCGGTACCGGAGCCTTAGAAGGCTGTCCTGCGCTCAACGGCCTCTGGGGTGCCGGAGTCAGCAGGGTCGGTGCCAGTATCGGTGGCGGCGCCGGACTCGACGGCCTCTGCGGGGCCGGAGTAGGTGGCACAGGAATCTGAGCCACGGGCACCGAGCTCGACGGACCTTGCGGTACCGGAGTCAACGGTGCTGGCGCCATACCAGGCCTGGCGTGGTCTGGAACAGGCTGCGTGAGCAGCGGCGCCGGAGTCGGTGCTGGTCCGGTGCCCGACTTCTTCGCTCTTGGAGACAGAGAGCGACGCCTCTGCGAAGTCCCAGCCTGAGGCGTACGGTGCATGGGCTCTTTCCCGGAGCTCGGGCGTTCTGGTGCCGTTGATGACGAGGCCGCCGGGGTCGGCACCGGGTTCCGGTGCGGGGCCGACATCGGACTGAGCGAGGCCTCCAAGAGGAGCTGCTTTAAACGAAAGTCCCGCTCCTTCTTGGTCCGCGGCTTAAAAGCCTTGCAAATACGGCACCTGTCTGGAAGATGGGACTCCCCGAGGCACTTCAAACAGGAGTCATGGGGATCTCCCGTGGGCATCGGCTTCTGACAGGCCGAGCACGGCTTGAATCCCGGAGAGCCAGGCATTGGCCCGGTACCGGGAGGGAGACAGGGGAGAAGCCCCTTATCTCCCGCTACTATTTACACTAACTACAACAACGAACTATCAATAAACTATTAACAACTAATTAAGAAGTACTTAAACTATCTACAAGGTAAACGAGTGCTAAGTATGCTAGGGATGTGGAGGTCAGCGAGCTGCTCTCCACAGTTCCAACGACCGTCACGGGCGGTAAGAAGGAACTGAGAGGGCGCTGGGCCGGCTGGGGTATATATCGGGCACCGTAACGGCGCCACTCCAGTGTTGCTAGGGTAAAAATCTTCCGACGATCGTGCACGCCGCGCGCGCACACCTAATTGGAATACATATGAGCAAGCACTCGAAGAAGAACAGGTCACTTGCTGGAGGATTCTCTGCACCTTGACGTCTTTAAACCATGATTTGAGGACTTCAATAGCTCAGACATAGGTTAGAGGTTTATTACAGGAATGGGTGGGTGAGATTCTGTGGCCTGCGTTGTGCAGGAGGTCAGACTAGATGATCATAATGGTACCTTCTGACCTTAATGTCTATGAGTCTATGAAGATAAAGGATAGCCTGAGACTAGAAACAACCTTGGAGAAGCCCATGGTCACATGATGACTACGAGTCTTGATCTAAATGTGTTGTCTGCATGAGTGCTGAAGACAATCAATCTTGGGGAATTAAAAAACTAAGTTTAGTAGAAGCTCTCTGAGTTCTTCTAGGCAGACAAGCAAGATGTTTCATTTCTGGGCGATTCATTTGTAGGGGAGCTGCAAGTCAGTGTCACACATTTGTAAATTTTTAAAGAGTTGTCCAAGAGTTCACCATTTTTCTAGTGCATGTGACTTTCACCCCTAATCAATCTGTCTCCCTTATTCTTAATCCTTTCCTGGCTGCCAGCACCCAACTCCCACTCTCCCCAACACTTACTCCTGTCCTGACATACCCTCTCCCAACTCTTCACCACACGCTTCTCCTGTGATCCTACTTCTGAGCTCCTGCACATCTAATAAAGAAGCAGACAGAGGCTTACAGGCAGGAACTACAGGCAAAGAAGGGGTGGAAGGGGATAACCTCACTTCCCATCCTCTCTGAGACCCAATGGAGGGATAGGTATTGGGGGATTTTTATTATCTCCAGGGGCAAACAAGAAGTTGTGAAAATTTCACTTTGTGCAAGTACGGTAAAAATGATATGAATTTTTAGTGAGTTTTTAGCATCACTGGAACAAATTAAGCTGCTTTGTGCCAGCTCCCCTTTACTGCTCTACCAAGTGCTTTAACTTTAACCTAGAGTGACCACCTCTAGAAGGTAGTTAATTCCATATTCATTCAGTCTATGGCCTCTCTGCTGAGACTGACATGGATGCTAATTAATGTCAACTGTGATAGGAATGTTCATCACAAAAATTGCTATTAGTTTGGAAGTTAAATGCGATTGCCAGGTTACTTTGGATGGATCTGGACCAGCATTCCAGATATATTAACAATCCCCTGACCTGGCAGGTCCTACTATCCCTTCAGTTTGTTAACTGGCTATTACAGTAAAATTATATTTTCCATGCAATTTTTGAAAACAGGATTTCTTGTACTTGAGGAAGATTTCTTATTATATACAGAGTATTTAACTGGTTGTGGTTTCTAAAGTCATTCACAATGTTTGAATTTTCAGCTAAGTGGACTATTTAGCCTAATTATCAAGGAATGATGCTGAATAGACTGAAGATTAAACATGTTTAATGTATTTGCTTTACTAATTACCACCTACAGTTATACAGCTTCTCATCATTAAGGAATCCACACTATATGGAGTGCATATATAGGGTTCACTCACCCACAATTGGAACACACCAACTGTTCTACACCAGCAAGACGGGGTTTTCTCATGAGAGACAGCGAAGAGGCATTTTTGCAGGGCAAATCTTAGGAGGGAAAAATAATTACCCAATAGAAACTCTTTTATTTTTAAGTTAATAATTCAAAATCAGTCCCGACTGGCAGACAAAGTTAATACCATTGGTGGCTATTTAGTGCCTAAATGGTCACATTCTACTTTCCAATGGACAGATGCTCTGCCATCACAAAATTCATCCTCACAACTAGCATTAGTGATTCACATTTCCACTATTTTCCTTTTGCTTATTTTAACCATCCTGCTTATATCCTAGTATAGTCTAATATATTTTTTAAACTGTACAGGCTTTAGAAAAGCTTGAGATGGAATATTCTCATATTTGGATTCATACGTAAAAAGATTTGACGTAATTGTTACTAATAGATCAAATTCACCCTAGTTTCTAACGTTTTCACCTACTGATAGGTCCAAATTTTGAAGAAGCCAGTGCAAACAAATGTCTTGCAATAGTCTCAGAAAAATATCTTTTAACCCAGGCTCTGGTGGATTGTACGAGAGAACTAGTTCTAGAGCTAACACCCTGTTCCACGATTATAATCTCACCTACCCTGAGTTCCACTTCGGGGACAGACAGTGCCTTCTATTTGGCTCACTGCAATTGCTACAATGACATTTCAAATGGCAAGGTCTCCCAGGTCATTCCAGGCTTTATAGTGTGGTTCATATGGTAACCAACATCCTGAATTGCAGTAATAAATTAAATTGGGAGCCAATGCAAAGCACACGTATTATGAGTTTAATGGTAATTTAAGTTAACAGCCCCAAAATATATGAAGCATATTTACATTTAACAGCTCTAATATTACTTTCACATTGGAATAAATTAAGATTACTTGTCTGTAATTGCTGTTCTTTTATGGTTGTGATAATAAGAGATCAAACGCCTCTGTCTACACACAGTAACTGGGATCTGATGGTTCAGACTGATAAATTGGGCCCAAGAAATTAAAAATAGGGGCCTAAAATCCATATTTTAGAAGTTGAGAAAGGAAGAGAGAGAAGGAGGTATGGCCATGCAAATGGGGGCATAGGCAGCATGGCATACCCACAACTATCCTTTAGACCAAAGAAAAGCGACAGGGAAAATGGGTAGATAGAGTTGGTGAGAAATTGCATTACAACCACTATCCTCAGAGAATTTTAGGTACCAGTATGTTATTTTTATTTCTACAAAGCTGCTAATTATGAGAGATCCGCCTCCTAGAAAATAAAAGGCTTAAAGGATGTCTTCTTTACTGAACACGTGACCATGTATAAAAATAAAAGCAAAATGAACTCTCATAAAATTCATGTCATCTGGCCTTGAGCCCCTTTACAGGAAAGGGTGAGGGGTAAGAAAAAGCTGTAGTTCGTTTATAAGAAAGAGCACCACACAGAGTTTTGAGTGTTCCTTTTTTATCCTTTCACTCAAAAACATGTCACTTTCTTTACGTTCCCATTAGATGGCTATCTGAATTCTCCAAGGAAAAAAAGGAATCAGATAGTTACTATCGCCACAGGAAATTATAGACGATTCTATACATAGAACATATCATACAATGTCTGTCTATTCAGTGTTCTATGAGACACAATGTTATAGATTTGTGCTCTAAAGCATACCTATAATTTGCCCTTCTATATATGTCATATGTAAGAAAAAAATATGAAAGAACTCTAAGTCTATAGTTTCATGACAAAAAATAGTAAGGAATGCATCTTACTATGCATCAAGAAGGAGAGACAGACATCTAAATACCCTCTACTACACAGAAACATCTAATAGGATAAAGATACCAATTTTGTGATGCACAAAATTTAAGCTAGATTAAAAGCCCAACAGGTAGCTACTAGTATATTATGGCCATCCCAACAAGGGGGAAAGTAAGATGTGACCTACAATACAGCAGTACAACAAAGAATGTCTAAAAGCTTAATTGTGGAAAGGCATATTCTAGAATTTGACTGTGGAAGAACTACCATGATTTGTGGATCAAGGTACTATTCAGCATTGGTAAGGGTGTCAGGGTGGCCACTACAATTAGACTCCAAAGATATCAAAAATATAGAGTACTTCCAACTTTAACAACCAAAAAGTATTGAAAATTGACTAGTTAGTGGCTAGAAACCTAACAGAAAAAGATTACTTACTCTATTAAAGAGCAAGGAAAATAATCCTGGTATATTCTCCAAAAGAATGAAAGATGTTACACAGAGAAAATGCATAATAGAAGAACTGCCGAGCTGTTCATCCTGACAGTTCATCTGACCTGGATCTTATGGAGGTCATAAGCGCACCATCGGAGCATTGTGAAGCTCAATCAAAATATGCCCTTCCTGATTAACATGCTAATACAGGCAGTGCGGGGTGACTCACCACTGGAGTAGGGGTGGAATAGGCCGTCTCAGCAGAAACAAAGCAGCTTTACAAATTAGTGTACATTGAAGACAATCAGTGAAGGGACTTGATGCAGATGAGCTCCTTGGGAACCTATCTTTGCTATCCCTGTTGCAAGACACTGCTGCACTGAGTGTCGAGAGGCACTAAAGCCTACAATAGGGAATGGCCTTGAGTTTTAAGTTTGTCAAAGCAACAACTTCTGAGTGACCTCTGAAATTCATTACAAGGTATTGATAAATGCCCATCTCAAGACATGATGGTCCCCTAATTCAGACAGCGCTGAAGCATGTAACCCTTCTCCAGTTTGCACATAACACTACATACTTCTATAATTTTGACACAACAGTTCATTTAAATAAGTATGGCTACTCACCAACACCACTAGTCCTATATAAGTATCTACATATACTGTATGCATACGCCACACTGAATGGTACTTATAATCTTTTGTTTCCCTTTCCCCTGAACTTTCCCACTTTCTCTGTTTTTACTATCAGAGGGGTAGCCGTGTTAGTCTGGATCTGTAAAAGCGGCAAAGAGTCCTGTGGCACTTTATAGACTAACAGACGTATTGGAGCATAAGCTTTCGTGGGTGAATACTCACTTCTTCAGATGGATGTAATGGAAATTTCCAGAGGCCTCTGGAAATTTACACTACATGCATCTGAAGAAGTGGGTATTCACCCACGAAAGCTTATGCTCCAATACATCTGTTAGTCTATAAAGTGCCACAGGACTCTTTGCCTTTGTTTTTACTGGAGCACTTAAGGTTCAGTAGTCACTTTACTCTGAAAAGAACTGCTATCTGAGAACATTCCTTTACTAAGATCTGAGCTATAATATTTATATCATTAAAGTTTTATATAGAAGCCAGATATTTTATCAATTACATCACACAGACTCTGGTAATCAAAACATCACTGAGATGAAGGTAAAATCTATCTTTAAACATTGTCAAGGTTCTTCCCACATACCTCATCAGGAAGGGATTTCAGAAGTTGCTGTGGTTTTTCTTTTTGTGTTAAATTCCTATCTATTTTCAGCATAAAAGGCCAAATTTGGAGGAAAGTGGCTACAGATTAAGAGATAAATTAATCTAACTAATAAACCAGCAAAGACAGAGACCATCATGTGCTGAAGCGCACAAGCTATTTTTCTTCCAAAACCTGTTATCTTCTCAAAAAGTATAACTGACAAATCTTATAAAGAAGGGTAGTACAGGAATATGGAATATTACTAGAACAGTTCTTTACCAGTGGATATTAGACGCAAATATAAATTTCTTATGATAGATGGCAGGTTTGTCACTGCAACTATGCAGTGATAAGGCAGCTGTTTGTTTCCCAAGGAAAGGAGACCCTTGCTACATGGATCATTTTCATAGTGACAGCCTTGACAAGTTTGACATTTGCTTCATGAAGTATTCTGAAGCAGCCATCAAGAAAATGCATCCGCTGGGATCACTGGAAAGCTGACAGTCTTACCTTTTAATGTATATCTCCATTAATTCTTATTGTCAAACCCCACCAATTTCCTACAACAAAATTTTTGCAGATTTGATATAATGGAAGCTATGAATGAACTAACCATTTTAATGTAAGCAAACATGACATCAATTAACTGGTTGCAGTTCCCTGCCCTCATTTTGTTCAGTAAAAAGAGAAAAGCTAAAGGGATGATAAATATTGTTTCCAAAGGAGTACCTAAATTATGTAGTAAATAGCATTGTACTCTAGGTGGCAATGCAAGACCAAGAGAATTATTTTTCTAACAAAGAGCTTATTTAAGATCTACAAGCAGCTGCATGTTTATGTCAGAACAAACCCCTTTAACTTATAGTGGTACAAGAACTTTAAGTATTTAAAATAGTTTGTCAGTGTTCCGTATTTTCCATATACTTGCTTCTAATTTTGATTAAAGGGATAAATGTGCCATTGCAAGATTCCTTACAGCCAAATTTCACTTAATGCTCACTATAGCACTAGGATTTTATGCCAGCTTTCAAACCCTCCATCTGTTTCTCCCTCTTCTTACGAGGCAGCCATTCCATTCAGTGGCCCCTTTGGCTCACTGCCACGGCAGTTGGTATTTTCAGCTGGGCAGGTGGTGCTTGGAACCAAACAGTTGTCTTACAAGTTCAGCTGATTCTAATTTGCAGAAAGTACTAAGAAACTGTTTGTTCTTTAGCCATCTGAGTCTGTCTTAACTTTTGAAAGCATTAGATTTACATACTTAGATTTACATACTAGATTTAAACCTTATGAACAAACGCGTATATAGTGTTACGGATCTAAAAGACAACTATTAACTAAATGCAAAATGACTTAAGAAGCATTGTCCTGTCTGTGTACAAAGGTAGGGTCCATTAATTTTCTCTTAAGTCTCGCAGTGTGTACTTGTTTTAACTTCCAAGCAAGAATTTGGCACTATTATGAGTATGCTACTTGCAAAAAACCACCTTCAAACCATTCAGTTTCACACTCACATATGCAGCTATACACATAAATAAATAATATTTTATATTAATGTGATATCTTCAGTAGATTTTTTATGAAGTAGAAAAGCATGATAAAAGGAGCTTCAGTTTCTATATTACCTGAATGTTACATTGCTAAATAAAGAATAACCATCCATAGACCAACAATGCATGTGTTAAAACTATTTCTAAAAAGTACAGTACTTTGTCCTTTATTTATTCCAATTAAATTCTCTTCATCTACATTGTACATTTGCTACAGTCAACCTTTTTGTGCCTATATTCTTGATGCTAAGAGCAAGTGCAGATATCTGGTGTACTTATAATAGGTGTACAAGGACAAAAAGCTGCTAAATCCCCACACTGAAGAGTTAATATTTTATTTTAACCAATTCCATTTTTTAAAAAGTCCCACTGAAATAAAATCCTTCAGAAGTTATTTTCAGCTCTTCATGCTTTTTTAACTACTTTCCTAAATAAGCCTGAATATACAGTCTATTAGCAAGAGGTCACAACACTATTTTAATTCTCCTCAAAATACTTAATGACATTAAATAGCAAAGCATATGCAGATACATAATATAAAATACTTCCCCAAACTATGGTCAAGAATTTTATAGACCTAAGACACACAAAAGAAATCACCTTAAATACCACTGAAGTGCATGTTTTAAACTGCAAGAGAAACTTAACATAATACCACTGCATGATACATTTATCTCAATAACTGAAAAAAATATTGACCATAATGAAAATGTTTTAGGTAAAATGAGTGCACTGCATGCTTCTGACCAAAATTAATTAGAGTTTTAATGTTTTACAATTCCACCATAATTCTTTAAATGGTGCATTTATTTCATAGTAATAAACACTCGGTTCATTAAGTAAAGTTCAAAATCCGTGTTATGCGCTACATTTAACAACCTTTGGCCCTTTTCTTCTGTATTTCTTGATTCAGTTTTCCAATGCATTGAATAAGCAATCGAGGAACACAATTAAATTTCATGACTCTGCATATCTAGGATTCTTATTTCATTTAATACAAAGGGCAATTAATCTACCGTTATACACTGAATTCCAACTTTAGTGGGCCATGATAAATACTGAAATGAACATACAGGAAATGCTTAATTAAATTACTGTAAAAAGCAGAACCAAAGTTTTTCTTATGACAGGAGAAAATGCATATTTAATTAGAAAAAAATCTTAAATCGGATTATGAATTTAAAGTAATTTGGGAACTCTTAGCAAACCCAGCTGAAATGTGTGCAGTACATGTGGCAGCTAACAATATATGAACTAGTGAAGAGAGATTTTCTCCCATTTTCCCCCTCCTCTCTTACTCTAAAATATGGGATCCTTCTATGTAGTGAATACTGCAACATGGTGATGTCAGAAAACTACAAAATAAAAGTCTTTGTATCTTTTGGAATGTATGTATTTTTAAATCAACCTGTTAATGAAGGAGAAGAAACCTGCGGTGTTAGAGGGAGTGGAAAAGTATAGGAACATTCAAAGTATACTACAGAGAAGAATAAGAAGAGGAAGACAAGGCAGACTGAAGTAACAGATTTTTCTTTTTTTTTTAAACATGTATTACATGCAACTCCTGCCCACA
Source organism: Chelydra serpentina (assembly GCA_037349315.1). Classification (NCBI taxonomy): domain Eukaryota; kingdom Metazoa; phylum Chordata; order Testudines; family Chelydridae; genus Chelydra; species Chelydra serpentina. The sequence goes on from JBAIAC010000048.1 coordinate 30,519,707, forward strand.
TAAATAATCGCTGTCATTCTCTCGTTATGACATGAACAAACCAATCTAGCTTGGCTCTTGTGGTTTATGATGTTATCAGAAACGCCAGCAGAATTACAGATTTATTATGTATTGTATCATTCTGAGTATTTTATGTCTTCCTATTACTGGCAGCATTAATACTCCTTTAGCTAAATATTACACTTACAAATCAGTTGTGAGAGGACAGGCCAAATTCTGGCTGCCCAGTGCAAAAAAACCCTAGATGTTTTTTTCACCCCTGCTCTAGTTCCCTCATCATAACCCACAGGGAAGCCACCTTGTACTCCATCTGCAACATGAGCTGTAAGGGTCAAATTTGCCCACTGATGTCAATGAGAGTTGTTTCACTAATTTCAATGTGCAAAGGATCAGGTCCCAAAGAAGTATTCTAGGGCATGGACTAGCCCACATCTTTATGCATGTATATCCCTAATGTAGCAATGAAAACTACGAAAACCTTCCATGTCCCACATAAATTATTCATGGTTTTAATGTGGGGGTGGAGGAGGGAACATTGGCAATCAGAATGTGGATGTACTTTTGCAGCATCTGAGAGCCTCCAGGGAGTCAGAATTTGGACTTCCATGTGTAGACTTAAAAATTACAAATACCTTATATTTAGGAAGAAACCTCCTCTTATCCATTTGAGTTCAAGGGAGTACCTACAAAATTTCATGACATCAAATACATGTGAATATGATATGTCAAATACACTACTTTATATTTAAATGTATATAATACACTATTACAAATAGTTTATATTTAATTTTCCTTTTATTATAATGGTCTTTGGGGCAAGGAGCATGTCCACCTCTGTGCTAATGAGGGGCTATCATCCTGCTCTTATGGGGGTCTCTGGGTCTTATATAAATATTAGACAGACACCTGTTCATTATTACTGATCATCAGATCTTACAAGGGAAAGACAGAACCTTAATTTCAATGGGACTATTCACATATTCCAATTAAGAATGTACCTGTGTTCTGAACTGAGATCTTCAATAGTTTTTTTTTAAAAGACTCACATTCAACTTTAAGGTAACATTAGGGGTCTTGCTTGAATCCATGAGTAAGCCTGGAAAATCCATGTTTTAGATGAAATTCCACTTGTGTTTCTGTGTCCTTAAAAGTCCCATGAATGCTTCTTTTTTATTTGATTCACAGAATGACTATTTTACATATTTGGGACTTTGTTCTGATCAATGTAGTTTAGTTTTGCTATGTGTTAAAAATCAGCTGCATGTCTGTCTAGAAGCTGATTTTAGAAGGTATGTATGTGGCAATGCTCAATTATGTAACAAATTAAAAAAACAAGCCCTTTAGTACAGTTATTGCGGCAATTAATTAATAAGTTATGTGCTATATTCTACTTATTCCTATAGTGCTTTGATAGGCTTTATTTCAAAGCTGTAAGCAAATATACAACCTAGGTAAAGTGGTAAGATTTGTTAGCTGTGAGATATCCTGCTTGCTTTCGCAGATGTATTAATTAAAATTAAAAGAAATGAGGGGTTCAATCAACACATCGATATGGAAGAGCCTTTACTTCATTTGCTGAACTAGCCTTAAGTAAACGAAGGTTAGACAAACATGTTGCCTAAATAAAGATTAGACATGTATGCTAACACATATGTCCTACTGGAATATAGTAAACTGGAAGTAATTTATATACATGAAATAAGAACATTAACACTAAGTTAGGGCCACATCCTTTTCTCTGCTTCCATGAATGGAAGGAAGCCAAAACAGCTGAAATCTGCAGCATGCTCCCATCTTCCCCGGGACATCACAGAAGCTTCTCCACTGAAGGTGTAAAGGGTCGAGGCTCTGTGGGTTCTTTGGCAGGATTAGGGTGAGCAGCAGGTCCATACCTCCAGTTGGGAGATAATTCTGCTACAATCAGCATTAACTCTTGTAGCCTTTCCTCAGGGGTTGCCACTGTGACTCTGAGGGGAAGTGAGTCAGGCAATGGAACTGCTGCCAGAGAGCAGCAAGGCTAACGGGACACTTACAGAAAGGTACATGGACTTCACAGCTACCTTCAGTTCTGCATGGATCCATCTATTGCTTTAGGGGACCAAATTCCTGATGCTCAGGAGTGCAAACCCTTCACTCACCAATGAATGAGTAGTATGAATGTCAGTGTTGAAACTTATAGTTTCCTATGCACATTTTTTTCATGTAGTGGTGGTGATGTCTTAATTCTTATCCAGATATTTCTGTTAAAAATATTCTTTTGTGTGAGGAAAAAAAACGATGGCACTATACTACCACAAATTTTATATGAGACATTTCTACCATTGTCCAACTTAACAAAATATTGTAGCCTTTGAACTTTTTGTCCCCATAATCTATTTCTAGACTGGAAGTAAATCTATAATACTATAATCCCCGCCCCTTTACTCTTCATTCATTCTTCCCCTTCCGAGGAATCTTTCATATAATTTACGTCAAAGCTGTCCACAAATTTCCTTAAGGAGTATTATGGCAACCAATCACCAAGACTTTTCCTGCATCCAGCTAACATGGACCTATTAAGTTTGTTGGACAGAATGGATCAGGAATACAACAACTCAGCTGTGGGGATGGAAATAAGGAGTACATTTTTGACAGTGAGGCTAATCAACCATTGGAACAATTTACCAAAGGTCGTGGTGGATTCTCTATCACTAGCAATGTTTTTCCAAAAGATATGCTCTGGGAATTATTTAGGGGAAGTTCTATGGCCTGTGTTGTACAGGAAATCAGACTAGATGATCACAATAGTCCCTTCTGGTCCTGGAATCGATGAATCTATAAGCAGAGTAGGGAGGCTATAGATTTGGGAGTTGGTGTTGAGTTGTTTAAGAGGTGAGGGTTGTGAACCAAACTGTAAACCCTGTATATGATGGAAACCATTTCAAGGCAGGGGTGGGGCAGCACCCCTAGTTCTAGCACCTATGCCCCCCCCCCATATTAATATGGTTTTTGTTTTCTTTTTATTCTATTACTTTACTTGAAAGTAATGCCTATAGCGCTGGTGTGTGCGGGGTCAGGGCCCATATGAGTAGTAAACAAATAGAGAAGTTTGTGTTAATTATTAAATTTAATGTACCAAAGCTTAACTATTAATCAACTCAAAAATTTAAGAACTAACGCAATATGTATTCAAATATAATAAATTCACTTCAATCTCCCTTCCAGCTCTCTGTGTTCTGATATCTAGTATTTTTGTGTGTTACCATTCTACTCCTTGGGTAGGTTTGGGGAGTGAATATATTTGTGAGTACAGCAATTACACGTAGCTAATTCTTAAAACTGACAAATCTTCAATATATAGATTGTTTAAGCCAGGGGTCTCAAACTCGCGGGCCAGGGGCCGCATGCGGCCCGCGAGGTTATTTTGTGCGGCCCGCAAGCTCCCCCCGGCACTCCCCCCGCCCGCGTTTACCTAGAGCAGCTCTGGCCCGGCGCGCACTGGGAGCAGGGCCTGCCTGCCCGCCCTACCCCCGCGTCTGTGTGTTTCTCTGGCCGCTCCTCCAGGTACCTCTCCCGAAGCTTCCATTGGCCGCAGTTCCCCGTTCCCGGCCAATGGGAGCTGCTGGGGGCGGTGCCTGGAAGCAACGAATGACATGGGGGCAGGGCAGGGCAGGCAAGGAGCCTGCCCTACCCCCAGTGCGTGCTGGCCAGAGCTGCTCTAGGTAAACACAGGGGGCAGGGGAGCCGCAGGCTGCCCCGCCCCCCTCCTGCAGCCGAACCCCCTGCCGCCCCTCCTGCATCCCGACCCACTGCCGCACCCCGCAGCCCTCCTGCAACTGAACCCCCTGCCATCCTCCGCACCCCTCCTGCACCCCAACCCCCTGCCCAGAGCCCCCTGCCACACCCCGTACCCCTCCTGCACCCAACCCCCTGCCCTGAGCCCCCCTGCACCCCTGCCCTCAGCCCCCTGCTGCACCCCTCACTCCTCCTGCACACCACACCCCAACTCCCTGCCCTGAGCCCCAACCACACCCCACACACCTCCTGCACCCCCAGGGACGGGAGGGGGCAGAATTGGGGTGGGGATTTCGGGGAAGGGGTTGGAATGGGGGGCAGGGAAGGGGTGGGAAGAGGTGGGGCAGGGGTGGGGCCTCATGAAAGGGATGGAGTGGGGGTGGGGCCGAGTGTGGCGTGGGGGAGGTGTCAGCAATGCGCCCCTCGGGCCAATGTACTAGTCCTCATGTGGCCCTTGTGGTCATTTGAGTTTGAGACCCCTGGTTTAAGCTTTGTACTATTACTTCCTGCACCACAAAAAGAATAAAGAATAAAATATCTTTAATATTAATTAATACTAAATACATTTTTATATTATACCAAAATAATTGTGTGCCTACTGCAAACAATATAACACCCATTCATTTAAGCGCTATTGTAAGTAAAATTTACTTAGGAGAAATTTGTAAGATTAACATATGCCTCAAAACATTCACTGTTAACCTTCACACAAAAAAAATCTGTCAGTCAACATTTTCTAGTTAATCTGGAAGAAGACAAGTCACCTGTCAAAATGTCAAATCAAATCTAAAGGCAGACCTTGCCCTAGTCTAGACATCTATGATGAAGAGGGCTCCTAACCTATGTTTCTATGTATCTCTCTCTGATAAATCTAGAGACTGTTCTTCCACAATACTGGATCAAAGGTGTCCAGCAGTCTGAGATCAGCACACACACACACGCAAAACCTTGTTAAAAGACTTCGGGGAAAAAACATTGGATGTGATTCAATTACAGTAAGGCAACAATGAAAAAAAGATACCTAAAACTAGGCACAATTTGACCATAACTAATTAGAGTTCTGCTTTTTTATGGCAGTACAGCCCATTACAGAGCCCATATTATAAATCACTATTTACATACTATTCCCTAAGCTGCTGCAGCCATTTAACATCATTAGGGAAAACTCTTCATGCAGCTTGATCATTTCCATTCCTTCAAAATCTATTCACTCAAAAGATTATTTTGCCTTACATATTTCAATATCTCAATGCCAGTACTCTTCACAATGTATTAAGGGCAACATCATGAAAACACTTACACATATAACTTTAGAAACATAAGTGGTCCAATTGAACTCAAATGAGATCAGCACAAAGTGGTCCCATTTAACTTTGGTACTGCTCACTTGAGAAAAGTTGTTCATATGAGCATCTGGAGGATTGGGTTCTAACTGAGCTCAATATTTATCTTGAACAGATTCATAGCCATGGATGTGGTTTAATCCTGTGGGTACTTAACAGAACTATGTTTTATAAGATATTTCATACAAGTGAACATTATTGTAGAGAGTTATTTTTGCCTGCCTACATTTTGTTTCATATGATCTATCATTTTCCTCAATGTTTCCCTACAATATTAAACTTGCTAAATTAATATATATTTTATTATAAATATCATAGCATACCTGAGCACGATGCCCACTTACTCAATTTACTTAGTCACCATCTATTTTTTTGTCATTGGCTTTTCTCATTTTGCATATATATGAGCTCAGGGAACCTGATATGTAGATTCCAGAAATGAGGGGCATTTTTTTCCCCAGTTGTTCCCTTCTTTAACTGACAGTTTAAGTGAATTTGCATCCATCTCCTTTCCTGCTTAAGCTCATAAAATAGAAAACTGAGTAGAAAGATCTATAATCCTATGGGAAAAAATATTTGCATTTTGCTGTTGCAAATATTCAGTCTCTGTCATTGATACGTTGTACTTTTGTTACTTGCATGGGATGGAACCTATGTTACCTGTATTTCTCTCTCACATATTCATATCTCAGTCAGTATAATAAAACAAGAAATGCGTAAGCATTTTACTTGCTATTGTAGCTTTTCCATTTGTTTAATACCATATTTAAATTTAGCAACAAACATGAAATGATAGTGGTTGCTTAAAAGTAAAATAATAATTTAAAACGTCTGATGAAAAGCAGCAAATACTGCATGTTAATACATATTGTTTCAAGCTGAATTTTAGTCTCTCTACAATGAACTGCTAATTTCCATAGCCCTGTGGTGCTCTCTTCACACACTTAACTGACACATCTGCAGTGACACATTAATCATTGTGACTACAGCTGGGCTAAGCTATTTTCAATTCACATAATTTCAAGAAAATAAAACATTTGGGATGATATTTCTAAAAAAAGGGAAAAACTGTGAAGTTTGTAGGCTATTCTTTGTCCAATGCCCTCAACTGACAGAAAAACTAGGTGAGACCCGAGCCTTGGAAGGTCTCTAGCCCCCTCCAAGACCTATATGTCCCATTTTGTAAATTTCCAGCACTGTGATGAGGTGTAACTCCCACCAGATGGATCTCTGTCCATCTTGCAATGAATTTTGCGGTGTAGGTTTTTATTCCCTGGTTTATTATATGTTCCACATTACACTTTATCTACCTAACCAAGGATGACTTGGAGCCCCTGACTTGAACACTTCAGACGAAAGGATATAATAGGCTATTTTTCCAATGGATTCTGTGTGCTTGAGTTACATTTGGACTACCATGAACCTGTCCAGATTATGCTTTCCCTTTCCCTTTAAGTATTAAAAGATTTGGGCAGTACAAGGATGACTACTTCCTGGGAGGTGGAATTCACTTTGGTCAGGAAGAATTTTAGGGCTTAAGAAACCATTTTGCTGTTATAAGAGATATATTAGGGTTCTTGCATTGGTAGCACCACCAACTCTGAAACTCACTTTTGTTTCATCAACTAGTACAAAGGTCTTGATAGACAAGTAGGGAAAAAATGGATGGTCTGGGTTTGAAAGGAGTCCTTCTGAGGGACTGTAGGATGAGGGGCAAATTCCATATGGGGAAGGTATTGTAGGTCTCCCTGACAATTTGGAAAGCCTAAATGCTGAGTAACAATGAAATGTATGCATAGTCAGCACATGAACTAGGGCACATACAACACACTGCTAAAGGACAAGGTGTGGCCTAGATTGTGCAGGACTTTTCTTTCATGTATGAATTACAAGACAGTTTGAATTCCAGGGCTTCTAGCTGTGACTTGATTACGCTCATACCTGTATTAGAATCTTGCCCAGGTGACCTAAACTTGAAGGTTGAGTATCATCTTCAGGACTCATATACTAATGCTGTTGTTGTCCGCTCTCATGGAGAACACATTCTAATTAGGAGTTGTCTTTCAAAGCCCAGGCTGTCAGATGCATGTGGGCTTATATAGAGAAGAGGAGACCAAGCCTTTTTGTCTGGTGTAGGGAGTATTCTCAGGATAGTCCCACTAGGTCTAAGAAAAACAGTTTTATTAACCAGTAGCACGAGAGAAAAAATATTATGTGAGTCTTATCTCTTCTCATCTTTTGAAGTGCCAATTAGCAGAAGGTTCAGCCCCTTCTGGGCAAAGGTATCTGTTCTCAGGGCAGATGAATAGTCTTCCTTGTGAAGTAAAGACTTGTCTTAAAAGTTTCTTTGTGTGGTGAGCAGACCCATTTCTAGGTGGCTGAATTTCTGTTACCACAGAGGCTACCTCATGGATTAGAAACCATTCTGAGTTATTTACTGAACTATTTAGACAACCGGCTTTCTCGATTACTGAAACACCCTGAAGGATGAGAGATGATTCCACACCCAAAACAGTATCTGCATTTGAAGTAGATCTTCAAGTTTCTGGTCCTTCCTTAGCTGTTTAGGCATGCCACCATGGTCATGCTGTCTGAGCCGACTAGAAAGTGCCCCCTTGTATCTGCAGCCTAAATATGAGAATCTTTATTTATCTTTGCTCCAGCAGGTTTGTTCTTTCTGTTCTTTCACAGGTCTCCCATAGCTGTTATGTGCTTCAAGTGCGCTCCTCAACTGGATAGACTTGTATCAGTCATCAGTACTTTAAGAGTCTGAGGGCACATCTAAAAACCAAAACACACACAAACCCTCCCCCCCCCCCACCAGCACATCTCAGAGCCTGGGTCGGCTGACTTGGGCTTGCGCTACAGTGCTAAAAATAGCTGTGTGTACATTACCACTTGGGCTGGTGCCCGAACTCTGAAACCCAGTGAGGGAGGAGGGTCTCAGAGCCCAGACTCCAGCTCAAGTGGGACACGTCTACATGGCTATTTTTAGCCCCTTAGCATGAGCCAGAGTCAGATGACTTGGGCTCTGAGACTCACTGCCGTGGTTTTTTTATTTTTACAATGCAGACGTACTCACAGAGACACAGTGCTGGATCTGATTATGTTCCTCCTCTTGTTGTACCATTCTAATAACTGATCGGTCTAAAATATAATATTATTGTAGGATGCTTTAGAAATTGATTAAGACATCTTGTTAGCAAATTAAATCTTAACTGGTATAACAGAGGGTTAATTTAATAAAACTCACTAACGACAAGTAAGAATACTGCTTGAATTCCTGAGTCATAAAGACACTGAATAAATGTCAAAAACATAAAAAGCAATCATCTTAAACACCCTGTCAACATCAGCAAGATATTTAGCAACCCAGAACAGGCTCTCTAAACAAAAACCAATACAACTTGACAATGCTGTTTCAATAAAAAGAAATACAGACAAAATATTTCGTGTTTCCTAACCCAGTGGTTCTCAACCAGGGATATGTGTATCCCTGAGGATACGCAGAGGTCTTCCAGGGGGCACATCAACTCATCGAGATATTTGCCTAGTTTTACAACAGGCTACATAAAAAGCATAAGCAAGGTCAGTACAAACTAAAAATTCATACAATGACTTGTTTATACTGCTCCATATACTAGACACTGAAATGTAAGTACAATATTTATATTCCAATTGAATTATTGTACATTTATATGGTAAAAGTAAGAAAGTAAGACATTTTTCAGTAACAGTGTGCTGTGACACTTCTGTATTTTTATGTCTGATTTTGTAAGCAAGTAGTTTTTAGGTGAGGTGAAACTTGGGGTACGCAAGACAAATCGGACTCCTGAAAGGGGTACAGCAGTCTGGAAAGGTTCAGAGCCATCGCCCAAACCAACAACTCTTTATTAATAGATCCAGGGGCACAATACATTCAAATCACTCTTTTAAAAAAAGTATAATTACCAAAATATAGTTAAAACTGCACTGCAACTAAAAAGATCTATGAATATCAATGTGATTATATTCATAAATCAATCAGTGCTATTAAAGTCAATAAATAAATAAATGTTAAAAAAAAACAGGACAATTGCTCAAATGCACACTAAAATCTCAATCTGGAAAACCTTGTTCCTGTTGATTTCAAATGACCATTCGTGTAAGGACTACTTACACGGATAAAGGTGTGCAGGCTTGGGGTAAGATTCCCTGCTGCACCTCTGCAGCAAAGTGAGATTTAGGCTCTTAAATCAGTTAGATTTTGCAAAGCTGAGCATGGCAATGCCTAAATACCTTTAAAAATGTGGGCCTAAGTCAATAAAAAGGCTTCACGTTTATTTAAAAGCATACATTTCAATACTCTTGCAAACTTGTATAAACATATAGTATGTCAAAGTGTAATACAAACCTTTCACTTGAAATATGCTAAACGTATGCAAATCCCTGTTAAACATCATACTTGGCTATTTTTATTCTGTTAATTCAATTTTGGTTTGTTTTTTAAGTACTATCTTTACAGCGCGAGTAGGAAGCCCACTGCAAACTCATTTTAACTTTCACTTGTCCTTCCTTTTAAACACTACAGGGTTTTCTTAATCATACACAGGCTTCTGATGAAGATGGGGTTAAACTTGTCACATGCATTTTAATAAAATACTGAAGACTTCCTTTAATTTATGGTAGATATATTTTCAAGAAGGAAAATACTGATGTTATCTTGGTTATAAGCTTGCTGCTGAAATGATTTAGATAGGGTTTTTTTTCTGCCACACAGTATCAGTATAAGGCCTTTCTTTGCAGGCAATGAATTATAGCTGACACTTCAAACCTATTCTATCTGTATCTTCCAGTTCAGAAAAATGAGAAAACATAAATATTTATTCCATATATACAGAAGAGACATAGGACTCTGATAAAAATGATCCATTATGGGATGATGAATAATTGTTATATATGTCAATGTTAGAACAGCAAAGGGCATGAAACATTTGCCAGTTTTTAATTTGAGGATACCTAAGGTTATTGAGTAAATAAAAAGGAAGTAATTTGATCACACTGAGACTTTTGCCATGATTTGACAACAATGTCATCTGTTAATGAGGAACTTTAACACTGGAAAAAGGTTTATTTAAACAATCTTCTACTTATTTAGCTTTTACATACAATACTTTTCTAGGTTTAGAATCACTGGTTAATTAGACATGGAACCCATTTGTTTCAGCAAGTGATTTATTCACCTTCCCTAATGATGTTTTTATTTCTAGTGTACTATTATACAATATCCAAATATTTACAGTGACCATTACAGATTCCAGAGCATCATCTCAGCCAAACTTTCCAGAATTTGCATATATGTGTATTTCTCTCATTTAGGTATACATTTTACTATAGTTAATTTTTCTACAGGAGAAGAATAGGAGGGAAAAAAAGTTACCTACTATGGAAAAAAAATCACATCAATTTCCTTCCCTCAAGGAAATAAGCAAAAGCCATTATAGCTATATAGTTATAAAACATACAGCAAGAAGGAGTAATGCAACTTGCAAAAAAGTTTTACGTTTGTTGAATCCACAAATCTGATCATTAGCTCTCTGAGGCAAGAACTTTCTTTTTGTTATGTGTGTATACAGAACTTGACCACGATTGAGAAATCTAGGTGCAATCATAATACAAATATTGAAATTAAAAATAAAAATTTAAATCCACAGCTCTAGTAGCATTTGTAAGTTTACCATGTGGAAAATATATTATAATATAGTTGATAATTAATGCAGTAAGAAATTCATGACTTACTGAAAATCAATCTTTCACATGAAATTCAAATCAAAATGATGTTTTAAATTAAAAGAAAACAAATTAACATTAACACAATATTGAGATTAATAAAAAACAATGTGGAAATTCCAAAGTTAAGGATGTCTGGCAAAATTAATTGGAATACCTTGCAAATTTGCCATATTTCATATTGTATGATAAAAATACAAACTATAATTCATTAATGATTTAATTTAACAGATAAAGAAATAGAAAACACTATGTATATGCAATATATCACTGGAACATTATTTTTTAAAATTTCCTGGCTTCTGAATGGTTGAAATCTCAATCTTAACATTAGTCACTGTCACTGATCGGTCCATCAGCCCCCACAGAGAGCGCGCTGATCACAACCCATCAGATGAGTTGTTCTAGCCAATCCTCCAACTACCCGCTGGCCAAGCTGTCAGTAGCACCGGACACCCGACTGACATAGCGCACAGCAGCCTAGAACTCCTGAGCGATCCACCAACCGCAGCCTCCCAAGCAGCTGGGATTACAGGCGCACGCCAGCACACCGGGCCCTTAACATTACTATGCTAGCTTTTTGTATCTATTTTAACAGAATAGTGAAAAGGTATGTGTGTATATGAGAACAGGGGAAAAAGGGGGCTTGATCCTACAGTTCTCATGCACATGAGGGGTTTTGTACTGGGTGTTCTCCTGCGACCAATGCTGCATGGGAATGGAGGGGTTCCATCTTTTATATTACCCTTTAGCTAGCCAGAATGTGAAAGCTTTTTAAGTTCACATGACCTTTAGGTTATTAAATATTTGTATTACAGTAGTGTTCAAAGATTCTAAGATCCAGCCCAGCTGGGGTCCACACTGTACAAATACAAACAAAGGAAGATAGGACTCCTTCCCCAAATTGCTCATAATCGCTCTTTTACCTACTTAGGAGCTTCTACACTCTGAAAAACTGTGGCAGTGAATCTCCAAGCCAGGGTCTACAGACATGTGTAGCCATTTGAGTTTGGGCTGCAGCTCGAGCTCTGGCTCTGAGGGAAAGTTACGGGCTTCAGAACCTGAGTCTGAATGTCTACACAGCTGTTTTTAGCACTGTAGCTTGAACCTGAGACTGCAGACCCAGGATCTGGAACTTGCTGCCATGGTTTTGAAATGCAGTGTAGATGTACGCTTAGATGCTGGGGGAATAGATAAGAACTCCACTAGGAACTATGCCTTTGTCTCAGCGCCTCCTAGTTTTCATTGGTGGAAGGAGGGTTAGGTGGCAGGGGCAAGGAAGTATGTGTGTAAGAGGTCTCCAGTATTCCATCCTTCTGTCAGCAATTTTTTTACACATTTTTCTCCTGTGAATAACTCGATGCCTTTGCCAATGCTCATGCTTTTCAGTCTGCGTATTTTCACTCTGTTGCTACCTGGCTAAAATACAAACAGTAGAGACTCTGGGATTGTCTACAAGCTCTGGGACAACACTGTATCAGTTTACGCTCTGTTCCCATTTGGAGGGCTCTCTCCCCACAACTACAAGGAAAGATTTTCTTTAACAAAATCTAAATTTTGCAGAGATTGGTATCTTAGGTTCCGCAATCCATCAGGGAAAGGTTTCAATCCCCAGCCTTCTCAGGCCTTTCCCATAAGCCTACAGATATTAAACAGGACTGAGAGAAAAGTACAATAAAGTAAAAGACCATCTATATGTTAAATACAATAAAGTAAAAACTTTGCCACTCCTTTCTCTCTCTTATTCTTTTTTCTCTTTCCTTTCGCTTCCCCCTTTTTCATCTCTGCCTCCATGTTCACAACTCTTCATCTTGCTAACAATACTGAACAATCAAATGCCACAACATCCTTATAATGTGGGTAAGTAAAGTATTATCCCTTTGTTCAAATGGACAAGCTAAGGCAAAAATGCTAAGCAATTTATATCACACCTGGATTGGAATAAAAAATTCAGCTCTGTGTTTAGTTCTCTAGATACTGCTTTCTCTCTCTCTCTCATGCTGTGGAGATGCCACCTTCTGTGGTCACGCACATTAGAGGAAACAGTTTAGCTGCACATTGCAAGGACCATGTGGTTGACTGTCGAGAAAGACTGACAGGGGCCTTTGTGCCATCAGTGGCAGCAACCAACACCCCCACAAATTGATCTGGTGTCCTCTCCCCAAAGTTCTGGTGTCCACAGTTCAAGGACAATGTTGGAAAATTGAAGATGGCTCAGAGAAGAGTCACAAGAATGAATACAGAATTGGAAAACATGGCTTATAGTGACAGACTCAAGGAGTTCAATCTATTTAGCTCATCAAAGAGAAGGTTAAACGGTGACATGATCACAGTCTATAAGCACCTACATCGGGAAGAGAAATGTGATAATAGAAGGATCTTCAATCTAGCAAACAAAGCTGTTACAAGACTGAATGGCTGGAAGTTGAAAATAGACAACTTCAGACTAGAAATAAGGAACAAATTATCATCAGTGAGGGTAATTAACCACTGAAGGATTGTGGTAGATTCTCCTTCACTGAAATATTTTAAATAAATATTGATTGTTTTTCTAAAAAGACATACTCTAGTTCAAACAAGAATTAAATTAGGGAAATCCTATGGCCTGTATTATCCAGGAAGTCAGACTAAATGATCACAGTGGTCCCTTCTGCTCTTATTATCTATGAATGTATAACAAGCTATCAATAGTATTAATAAATGTATAAAATGAGATTGCCCTTGATATTTATAGAAGCTCAGCATCAAGGGGACAGGAACCAAGTGTCACAAAGGTCAGCTCTGTATGAGCACCTGCAGACTAAAGGAAATTTTCTGTGGTGCATGCTCAATGTACAAATTTTAAATAGTCGTATCTATAAATCAAATCTAGAGCTGGACTAAAATTAGAATCCATTACCTAAATGCATTCGATTTTTGAGGAGAGGACCTGGATTTGAACCTATCTCCATAACAAGGACAAATGCAAAGTGCTCCACTTAGGTAGGAACAATCAGTTTCACACATACAGAATGGGAGGAGACTGTCTAGAAAGGAGTACGGCAGAAAGGGATCTAGGGGTTATAGTGGACCACAAGCTAAATATGAGTCAACAGTGTGATGCTGTTGCAAAAAAAGCAAACTTGATTCTGGGCTGCATTAACAGGTGTGTTGTGAGCAAGACACGAGAAGTCATTGTTCCGCTCTACTCTGCGCTGGTTAGGCTTCAACTGGAGTATTGTGTCCAGTTTTGGGTACCGCATTTCAAGAAAGATGTGGAGAAACTGGAGAAGGTCCAGAGAAGAGCAAGAAGAATGATTAAGGGTCTAGAGAACATGACCTATGAAGCACAGGAGCTGACTTCCGGCGACGCCCATGGGTGCTGTCACCCGGCGTTGGGGGGGCCCCCGACGCCGGGCCCCACCCCCGACGCCGGGTGACGTTGCGTGCCCCCGCCCCCGACGCAACGTTGCCCGGTGTCGGGGGCGGGGCCCCGCAACGTCTCCCGATGTTCCGGTAAGTTTGCCGCGGGTCCGGGGCGGGCAGGGAGTTGCCAGTCGGTGCGGAGCACCCACCAATTTTTCTCCGTGGGTGCTCCGGGGCTGGAGCACCCACGGAATCGGCGCCTATGCTATGAAGGAAGGCTGAAGGAATTGGGTTTGTTTAGTTTGGAAAAGAGAAGACTGAGAGGGGACATGATAGCAGTCTTAAGGTATCTAAAAGGGTGTCATAAGGAGGAGGGAGAAAACTTGTTCATCTTAGCCTCTAAGGATAGAACAAGAAGCAATGGGATTAAACTGCAGCAAGGGAGGTTTAGGTTGGACATTAGGAAAAAGTTCCTAACTGTCAGGGTGGTTAAACACTGGAATAAACTGCCCAGGGAGGTTGTGGAATCTCCATCTCTGGAGATATTTAAGAGTATGTTAGATAAATGTCTATCAGGGATGGTCTAGACAGTATTTGGTCCTGCCATGAGGGCAGGGGGCTGGACTCGATGACCTCTCGAGGTCCCTTCCAGCCCTAGAATCTATGAATAGTTTTGGTTGAATCCAAAGTTGAAAGAGGTCCGTTTTCCAGTTGAGGTTTAAATATACTTGAAAACCATTTCAGCATAAGGATGGGAGAATTCTGTGTGCACAGTTTGACAAGATTCCAATAAGGATAGTAGAAATCTCACAAGGACAGTTCGCAAGAACAGAGCACCATCTACTCTGAATCCTAGTTCCAATTTAGCCTTGATCCCAAAGCAGAGCCTCAGTTTGGTACGGATACAACATTTTCCATGCTGTCCATTATCTATAGTAGTGTGGTGGTTTTGACTGATTTCAGCAAAGGGTTTGCTTGAATAAGGAGCTCAGGATTGGATACTTAGTAACTAATTTATTTGAAAATATTACTGTTCACCATATTCCTTCTAAGTCTTCTTGTACTCAATTATGATGATGTTCTAAATTTCCAAATAAAATTAAAAACGTAATTCCTTAGCATTACAGGGGGAGAGAAAATTTTGAGAGACTAAACAGCTGAGTAATAACTTAAAAAAATACTCTTAAAATAAAAAGGGTTCACTTAAAAAAAGGATTAGTACCTAAAGTGGATTATAAGAGGGAGAGAGGAAATATGTGGAAATGGATCTGAAAGTCCCCAGAAAATATAATTTTGAGGCTAAATTATTTACAATTACAATATTTTTGAATATCAAAAAGATAAGCACCAGAAAATACAGTTCTTAAAACAAAACATAACAAAACTTACAGATATCAGTGATCCTAGTCTGTTACAATGTTTTGGTATTATAGACCATTCACGGTCTGTTGAACACTCTCCTTGAAAGTTACAGTATTTTAAAATGCACATTTTCTTTTGATGATCTGCACTGTGGTAGTATTGGGACAATGTTGCACTTTCGAGATAACCCTGAACAACTGGCAAGGGGAGGGAAGGGAAGGAAATCTATATAACCTACATTATTAATGACTACAGACTAACCTCTTCTTATCTCCACTAACTTAAAGATGACATTGAAACTTTCAATAATGCTTGAGTTTCATTGTTTGACACCTGTAATGATTTAAAGGCATTCAAATTATATTTTCAGCCTGTGACATTAAAAACAAAAACAAACATATTGAGATTATACTTTGCCTATAAAAAGGATCATGGATTTGTTCATACCATATAATAGTCACATTATGAACAAATAATTTAATTGCTTACCTTTTCTTTCAAATATGCCAGATAATCGGGGAAATAACAAAACTCTTAAAAGCTAGACTAATAAGATATACTTTTGTTTTAGAAGGCAGAAACCAGATACAATTTCTGCCTGGAGTCAATTTCAAGTAGGGTGACCAGATAGAAAGTGTGAAAAATTGGGACGGGGTGAGGGGGTAATAGGCACCTATATAAGAAAAAGCCCCACATATTGGGACTGTCCCTATAAAATCAGGATATCTGGTCACCCTAATTTCAAGTATAAACTTCACATAGGAGTGCAAATTGCTAACGACAATGGTGACAATAGTCTTGAAACATCCAGAGGCAGATCTTCAGCTGGTGTAAACTGTCATAGCTCCACTGAAATAAAAGTAGTTATGACAATTTATAGCAGTTGAGAATCTACCCCCAAAGTATAGATGTTGCTGCCATTTTCCAACTCAAGAGTTTAAATAGTTCTAATTTTCTTTTTCATTTCCCATTCTCTTCCTCTAGCAAAAAACCCTTATCTTATTTCTTGTGATTTTTTTTAAAAGGATTTAATCTGAAAATAAAACAGTGCTTTCTTGTTGAAATATTACTAGAAGTCAAGCATTCTAGGTCTGTTTAAAAGGGCCAGCAAACAAAGCATAATAGCATTTTTATTTTAAATCAAAGTGTGTTACAATATAAAGCTTTTGTGGACATAGTCTAAAGGGGGAGAAAGGGAATAAAATTGCATCTTATCAACTAGTATAGTCTGATTCTCTTAGTCAGGCATAACTAGGTTTCTTTTGACTCCACCTAGTTTTCAGAATACATCAGGTTGAATTTGCAAGTGAAACAGAAATAGTAGTATTCAGGAATAGAAAAGTATTTTTCTGCTTTGAAGGAGTGAATTCTCTACTTATTCATAGGCATATTCTGCATATAAAAGTGGTGCATAACTAATTTCTAAAATGAATTTGGTTTCAGATTGTAATTTCATTGGTTGTCAATGATGCCATATTTGCATAGTGTAATGAATACAGCTATATGACACCTCAATATTATCTAGAACTGTTGGCAACCAAAAACCTCCAGGAAAATATTTGCTTTACTTGGGTAAAAATGATGATTTTAACAATGGACATACAGGATAAAATCCTGGCTCCTTTCAGGACTTAACCCAGGCTGCTTATACACAACAAGCATATAAAATAAAAATATTAATTACACATACACAAATTAATTACAATTGGTGAAAACAATGAATCTCACAGAATGAATCTCAATAAATGTGGCATTCATTTATATCTTTCTCCATTTTTTCTGCTAGAATAGAAAGCTCTCTGAAGAGACACCAATGTACATCCAAATATGTACAAAGATTGATGGAATGTGCTTTTAAATGTTCCTCATGTAGAATGTTTACATTGAATTTCCACTACAAACTTTTATATTCTCCTCAAGTGCACCTGCAGCCATTCTTCTTTACAGACATGCAGTTAAGGGGGCACATTCTAGGAGCCTGCTTCTTCCTCCCTCTAAAGCATTAGAAAAATGTTCCTGTTCTGACATGTACTGTTGTACTTTAGAGTTTGAGTTCTGCTTACCCTCTTTCTCTCTCGCTCTCCCCAACAAAATAAATCTGGAATCAGGCTGTAACACTTGTAGTCTAGTTTATATGGTATCCTTCTCAGTGTAGTCAATATATAGATGGTGGAATTAATTTCTAAATACAACTGAGTATAGAAAAATAACTTATTTTCTGAACTTCTAGCACTCATTTTTCAAGATCTATTTTTGTCTGCTTTGGGAAGTGAGTCTAAATACTCCAGGGATTCTTAACTTTTAACATTTTTTAATTGCCTGTACTTTGGTTATTATACAATAGATACTTTTGTCATCTAAGTATAATGTATCTTTGTAAAATGCTTTAAAATATGATTTCAAACCGGTGAATGCTGATTTCTATTTGCCTTTAATTTCCTCTCAATAGTAAGTTCATCAGAGTGTGACAATTAATTAACTTAATTAAGCTAACTTAATTATGTTCTTTCATAGGTCAATATGTAGAGCTACTCAGATTAATAGCCGAGCTTGTAAAGTTAATCTTCTTGTATAATGCAAATGATGCCAAGTCATGTATTAAATACCTTCCCAAGTAACAGACAAAATAGGACTGAGTGTATTTTAAAGAAGGGCATAGACTGTGAAAAGGTTAAATAAAGACAAATGTCTTGGATTTGTGAAAATTTTAAACAGGAGTAATTCATTTTTTTAAGTAATAATGTTCTTTCAAGAGGCCTAGTTTTATAATTCCGTAAGACCATTTACAGTTTAACCTACATACATTAACTTAAAAAGCAACATTATATGGCAACATTTCTCCAGCCACCTTGTGACCTTAATGTTTTTGTTATTTAAGAGATTATATAAAACATTGCCATTTGAGGAGTCAGACAAAAAATAAGAAACTGAAGAACTGTATTTAAAAAAGACAAGCAGTAAAATCAAATGCTTAAGCCTTAAGTAATTTTCAGTGATGTATGTATGTACCAAGCCGCTGTGCATTCCTGTTTATTCTGACAGAAGCAATCACTTCATCGCAAAAGGCAAAACTTTCTCCTTTTTATTGATAACATTTCTTCTTAAAATAATCGAGAACCCAAAGTAAACAGATATAAAATATAATATATTGCTAATTTCCTCTGTTATGAAAATGGAAAAGTATTAATGGGAAACCAAGTCATTAGACTACCACAAACACCTATAATAAAGAAATAGGACACAAGACTTATTTTCACCTTTTGAATATCAGGTAATCCGGACAGATAAATAACCTCTGCATTAGTTTGGAACACAGGCCTGCTGGTAGGAGCCTGCACCCTCACCTGAATAGCCAGACCACAGATAACTGACAACTAAGCTTCAGGTTTAACACCTCGTTAGAATGTATCTGACTTTTGTATAAACTCAGGAAAATAGTTTAAGTGCACAGCACTCACAGTGTGGTAATTTATTACAACTTTAAAATACATTGGCCATCAAAGAAGAGAAAGAAAAAAAGATAACACCAGTGTTCCATGGGGCATGATCTGGACAGGAGTATATAAGCTGAGGAAAAGACTCCAAAGGGAAGTGGCAGAAACCCCATCACTTAAATCTTTTAAAACTAAACTAGATTAAACCCTAGAAAAAGTACTGCAGAGAACAAGTCTGCATTACCCAGGAGATGACCTGGATAATCGAATATGTCTTTTCCACCTCTAAATTCTATGTTGCTACAAATCACTGTTCTTGCTATGCCACATACAATGGACACTCTGAAATTCAATACAAGTGGTTCACGGGTTTTGTACAGGCCCTCTGCACAGGAGTGACTTTGTGTGGCTAAGGATGTAATTAGAAAACAATGTATTTACAGAGATGTAACTAAGGATACAATCTGGCCTGCAGAAGTTTTATTACTAGTGATGAAAACTAAGAAGGAAAGAACCTCACTTGACTTTCAGAACCCAGGTTGAGTTTACTGAGTTGGCAGTTTAAGAATCATCTCTATTTGTAAACTGAACAAATGTAATGCGGAGAGGCTCAATCACAATTACCAGGCAACCTCACAGTCACTCTTTACAGTAGAATAACACTTTAAATAAAAGAACAACAAAACCCAAGTGTACAAGGGTAAATAACCAGCAACAGTCTACTACAATTCTTCTCTTAAAGGTGTTAAAGTTGACAGCGGCAGGGAACAGAAGGAAAATACTGAAGTCAGAAAAATGAAAGCATCTGGTCTATTTACAAGAGCAAGAGTCAAGGTACTGTACTGCGTATGCTGCTTAACATTTTCTTGCATGTCCTTGTGTGCTTGAATTTCTTTTGCCCCTTCCCATTGTTTATTCTGTATAATCTACTGGTGGCCCTTGAATTATTTTCTGACCTCCATATGACAGATATTTATCAAAATTATAAGTTATTTAATGTCTTTCTGGTATTACTGACGTTAGAGGATGGAGAAAGTATCAGAAAAGCATTGCTATACATTTTGCCATAGCATTCCTTTTAATTCAATGTGAATATGAACATGTCACATTTCACTTTGTTTAAAGGCAAAAAGCCTATACAATAAAATAAGATTGGATTTGAGGCTCTTCTGATTAGGTTTACAGGTTAGGGTTTTTTGAAAGCTCTTTTAATGCAAGCTTTAGAATTTACTGAAGCTCCAAGAGGCAATGGGACTTGGAAAACAGTGTTTTATTTAAAGATCAAGGGATGGAGAGTAGTGAAAAACAAAAGAAAATGTCAGCTGCCATTTGTGGTCATAAAAATAAGGGACATTCCCTTTGCTCATATTTGAAATAATGTAGAAGTCTCCTCTAGCCTTTAGAAGACAAATGGAATTATTTTAATGTCTGGCAAGAGTCTTGCTAACATCCGTAATCCTTTTAAACTACCTGTAGAGTACTTATGAGTAATAGCAGTTGACTTAAGTACAAAACACATCCTTCCCCATAAAACAGAGCACTATACTACAGCACTGAATTACTGATGGAAAAAGGCTACACTCTATCCAGATATGCCGTGAGCAATGAATGCCTAATAGTTCAGAAACAGATTAATGGGCATGTATTTTCATCTTTTCTAAGCTCAGTATCTTGAGGGTTTGTACAGTTCTGGTAGTTTTAGCACTGCAGTCAGAAAGCAAATCAGATACAAAGGCTATATGCATGCTTGCATGCTACAGTATCATCATTCTACATTTTACCTAGAGGCTCAAAAACATACTTTTTGCATCAGAGCTAAATGCCATGAACTCATAATATTCTGGTGGTTGAATAAAAGGAAAAGCTTAGCATGGCATTTTATCTGAATCGGTATTGCTTTCCTAACACACACATGCAGGAAGAAGAGTTCTGTAAGCCTCTGGGCCCACACTAGTACAATGTGATATACTGATTTGCTTCAGGATTGTCAAAAGAAGCTATTAAACATACCTAATTTGTTTCTATTTTACTTTCAATTCAAGAATGAGATATTTTAATGTGATTTTTCTGTGGTGTGGGTTTAAAGGAACCAACGGACAAAGACAGGCGTTTCTTCTTATTCAGCAGCTTATTAAAAACAGAGTGTACCATGTGAAGTTTGAATGATTAGATTGATAAAATTCCTCTATTAAGCACCATCTTTGCAAGAACTCCATGAAAGATAACACACACCAGAATACAGTTTTATGGAAAGCAAATATTATTCCCAGTTCTCTAGGAGAATGATGATTAAGCAATGCTGAAGTTAGGATTGCACACGTAAATTATTCCCCTCTTGTGTACACATTAAAGTACTGTCTTTAATTACGCTATCACATACTTTCTCAAACAGAACATAATCAAATATTACCTAAATACCTCAGCCATAAGTGACTAGCCAGTTTACTTTGAAGTAAATTTAGCTACCCATGCAACTACTGCCATCACTCCTAATGAGTATTGCCAAAAATCCACTGAGCAAAACCTGATTTTCAAACTCAAGACAATGAAATCAAAACCAATTTCTTCTGGGCTAAAACTAGGGAAGGGTAATTTCCATGTCAACCAAACTTTAAAATGTCAGGTATATCAGCTCAACGACTACTCAAAATCAGGATGCAAGAATTCTTTTTTATGAGAAAAGTATATTTTGGCCTGTATTTCTGTTAAATGTTTGGAAAATTGCCCTGCTCCAGTGAGTTTGGTGTAATTCAGTGGACTCTTGAATTTAGTGTGCAGCTAGTTTAGGCATACTTGCATGTAGAATATAGCCATCCTAAGGTGTGAATTTGGTGGGTTTAGTAAAAAATTCTACTGTGCATGCTTACTACATGAATTATAAAGATATGACCTAATTCTGCAGCTGGATCTGTCCGCATAAAATCCTGCTAAAGTCAACTCGGCTCCACATGGGTGCAAAGGTCGACCCATGCAGATCAGATTGCAGGATCTGTTGAATCCAAATTGGTTTCACTCAAAACAATGAAAGGCACTCCTCCTCAAAAAGGACCATTTCCATCGCAAATTTCAACTTTTAAACCTCAGCCATGTGGACTGTAGGCCACTCACTATATATAAAATGAGAAAAGTGCCATTTCCCCACTTTCCTCCCGTAAAAGCAGCTGAACTATAATTGCTCCAACCTTAAAAGAAAAAAGAAAGCTGTCATGCAGAGAATAAGCATGAGCATGTTCAGCAAGTTACAGGTGAGTGAAAATAAAGTCTGGTGTTATAATGGAAACTGTTATATAACTTTAACTCCAGCAGTTCTTCACTATAATAAAGCAGAAAACTTCCTTATGTGTTTAGTATGGATTTTGTGAGTGATATGGATGTTGTGAGTACAACAGTATTATAAACCAACTACAAATTTTAGATTATTTTATTCAAAAGTGAATAAGTGTTGAAACCACAGAAACAACATATCCTTCTAACTTAAAGCATGATATTGTAAAACATTTTTTTAACTACAATGTTTCTGCATCCCATGTACTCTAATCTACAGTAACTGCCTTAGTCCCTCATGTCACACAAATAAGGCAAAAGCACCAAACTGCAAAGATGTTATTAACTTTTTATGATTATTTGTGTTGTGGTAGTGTCCCAAGCCCTAAATATGGTTCAGAGCTCTTTATTATCTATGCACTGTAAACATATATGTGGACATGGTCACTACCACAAAGAGATTACAATCTAATTTGAAACAAGACATGAGTATAATAAAGATCATGAGGGAAGGAGGGCAGGACAGGAGCAGATCCCACCTTGTCCTTCTATTCACCGAGGGTGAAGCTCTTTTAGCAGTCAGAGAAAAAGGGAAGCTAGGAATTTTCCTGTGAGTTCTGTTAACAAGAACAAAACCAACAAAATAACACCCTCGCAAAAAACTACTCTGATAGTCCAACTGAAGCCACACACACTATGAACAAATATTAGAATTAGCAACAAATTAGATAATTTCCAAGAATATTGGATTCAGATTTGTGTATCTGAGACAAAGACACATCATTGGCAGATGAAAATTCTAGTTTATAGAAACGAATCTGGAACTTTTAGGCTGGGATGTTTCACAGTTTGTATTCACCATGAACTGTTTTCTACCTGCCTCCCTCAATTCTGACATCCCTCTTTTTGATCACCATCATCATTATTTCTCACTTGCTCTTCCCCAGCTCCTGTTAATGCTACACTTTTGAACCCATCAGTCTATTAAACATTCTGACTTCTCTATTTCCCTCTCCTATTTCTATCTCTTTGGGTGATTACATGGTTTTTTACCTAACAACTGTCTTCCTATCAGCACTTCACGGGCCATGTTCGGATGGGACACAGATTATGGTATAAATTATTCCTTGATAAAATGGTATATGTCACTCCCAGTATTAGCTGGCGTTATTTACAAATTGACAGTGTTTTAGTGAGAAAAGTCAACTGAAAGGATTGTTAATGAAGGTGTAAGATAAAACAGTGCCTCTCAGACATGTTTCCAGATAGAAACAAGGCCTTCCATGTGTAATCACATTCATTTGCATTTACGATGAGTTACCAATGTACAACTTACACTAATTATATCCTGGTGTGGGCTCGGAATTAGGTAAAATACCATCGTTCCTTTCCTCTACCACTCAAAGTCCCTGTAGACCAACCCTAACTCTTTTCCTGTCTCTCCTCTCTCTAGTCTTGCTTATGCTATAGGGAGCATCTTTGAAGACAGTCTCATTCCCTCACAGACTGCCTAAATGTTTGTCCTTCTCTTGTTCAGCTGGCTAAACAATATCACCCTTAATTAGTCCTAAAGCCTTAACATCACTTCTCTGTCTTCCATCCCTCTCCTCGAACTTGCGATGGTCCTTCTCCCCAAAATTCCAGACTTTTTCAAGGACAAAATTCATATAATTATCCATCTTCCCCTTCTTTTTCTATTTTCCTCTTCCTCTATCTGTCATCATTCACTCTTTTCTCTGAAACCCATCTTTCCCCTCCTGTCCACCGCTAATCTCATGACATGTACTCTTAATCTTGACTTCTCCATTGGAGATAAGTGCCAGAGAAACATCCAGAAACTGTGCCAGAATCAGTGCCAATCACTGGAGCAAATTGGCAAAGCCAGAAATTAGGAGCCAGAATTTATGAATATTAATAGACCAAACTATTCTCTGCTATTCAGGACATTATATAGAATTATTAGTAATAATCTGTATTATACTGTCCTGAGATCTGGAGGTGGTACCACTTAGGTGGGATAAACTGATTACTTTCGAGATCTCAGAGTAATGGTATTGCTACAAAATAAATGGGGTAAACTGGTGATCTCACTTCAGACAGAATGGTAATAATCACTGAATGTCCTGTGGTAAAGGACTCTGTTCTTTTTTTCTGGACATAGTGACAAGACTATCAGGGGAGAGCAGGATGTTCCAGAAGATATTAAAATAGCTCTAAAAATAGCACCAGGATACTAAAGAAAGGGCCCAACATTAGAGGAACCATATTTCCATTGATATTGAACGGCAAAAATTCTATGTCCTTCTTTATGAAGAGGACTGTAGCCAGAAGAACACATAAAGGAGTAGGACTGGTTTCAATATAAAGACCACTTCATTTGATAATGTTTCCTGACAGGTCTATAGTAAGGAAAGGAATATCTAAAACTCTTAGGGGCTCTGGGGAAGTAGAAAATTAAGGCTTCTCCTCAAGGGCTGAGGTGATACCCCTATTTCAATAAGACATTTTGAAATTGGAAACAGTCATCCCCTAAAAAGATGTTTCCCACTATAGGAGAGGGTCAGGACTTCGAATTTTGCAGAAAGCCTACCTCCCCTGTTATGGAAAGGTACCCATGATGTACCCATGATACTCAGAAACAGAATGAGTCTTGAGCCACATTATGGAGTTCAGTCACAAGTTGGCACCTGCAGTGTGGATTTTCATGCTGTCCTTTTAGAGGTGCTGAAGGTTCACTCAACTGCTGTCTTTTTGTAACATTTTAGCAACATTTCTATAATTTGTCATGCCATTAAATCACATAGAAAGAGAGAACAGAAATGCCAAGTTGTCAGCCACATAATCAAAGAACCTTTTAAGAACTCTATCTACTGTACATTCTTTCCTATGGAAAATCAAATAATGGCATTCAATAGGTAGGTAGGATTTTCTATCCAAGCGGGAGCTACTGCTGAGCTGACTTTAAGGAGTGAGGACCAAGGTTTTATCATAGCAGTGGGGAGCCTGGCCATATGAATAGACCATGGGCCTAGAATCTGGTGCCAGCAAGGTGTTCTTAATGAGGGCTAAAACAGATAGTCAACTCATTGTCAAGATTCCTTTCCTCACAAATGAGGGGGAAGTTCCCTTCAGATCATGGCCAACATAACCTAGCCAAGTTTACTTCTGAGAAGTTTGGCAATGCCTTTACATAAACAAAAATCCTCTAATAACCAGAGTCCATTTCTTCTGACTTCCCCAGGGTTTGAAGGAATTCTTGCTGTCACGAGTGTAGGAGAAATAAGGAATGAACAAAATATTTTCGAGTATTCCTGGAAAGCCCAGTCATTCATTATGAGAGTCTCAGTTAACAGTAGACAGAATGGGCTTAGCTAATGGATAGCACTGGTTGAGGCCATAGGCATTGCAGCAGACCTTAGGTCTTAGGTACCAGGGACACAGTGTGGAAGGGTCAGCCTGACCTCTAGCTTTAACAAAGACTTTGCTATAAGTAAAATAAGACCAGGCATGAAAAACTGCAGTCAACTTATATACCCAACATAAATTTAGGAATAGAATAGACACAGAATGTCCTACCTCTTCTGGATGTTTCTGTGCCACCGCTACCAGCTCTTCAGAGCTGCTTCTTGAGGTAGAGGGTACCACATTACTTGGGGCCTCTGAGACCACTTCAATTGACGGTTCGGAGTCCTAAGGGCAACAGAGACAAAGAGATCCCTCAGAAGTGTATTGAAGTGCTACTCCACAAAAGAGAGACTTTTTAGAGGTACTGTGGTCTGAACACAGGCATGGAAGCCAGGAACTCCTAAGTCCTAAAAACCTTCTAACCTGGGCAAGTCATTTAACTTCTGTTTCAGTTTTTCCATCTTTAAAATGGGGGTATTACATACCTTACATAAGGGTATTGTGAGAATTAGTAAATATTTGTACAGCATTTGAAGATATACAGAATGTATATTAGCATTAGTATTATCTTCTCTCCTGCCCTCCCCTTCCACTCATGTGTAAAGGAAAAAATAATTTTCTTCCGACTTGAATGAGTAGAGGCATGATTCTGCAATCAGCTGGGAGCAAGGTAGAACAAGAACTGAAAAACAAGGCACTTAAGAGGTAGTTATTAAGTATTGCTTAAGATTTCAAACACAATCTGACTAGTACTTCTACCTGCCAGTGAAGCAGAGAACTTGCCACTTGCATCCTAGTTTCTTGTAATATTTAAAGCTTAATTACACATATTTAAGCATTAGAGAAAACAGACACGAGTACACTAATAATCATATGTGTTCGGCAAATCAATAAATACCATTAAGGGCAGAATTTGTCCCACTTTCATGTGCTTCCCCAATGAGTCCTTAGGTTAGATCAAAGGTGAGGTAAATGGCTGTAAGAGTTTCATAAAATATTTAATTTGGTCTTAAACTGGAGAAGGTAAAATAGTGGAATGATCTGCAATTCTCTGTATGTGCAAAATGACTATCTTAAAACGAAAATAACAGAACACCACTAGCCGTCACCTTTAGCCCCCAACTAAAACCTCTCCAGCGCATCATCAAAGATCTACAACCTATCCTAAAAGATGATCCCTCACTCTCACAGATCTTGGGGGACAGACCAATCCTTGCTTACAGACAGCCCCCCAACCTGAAGCAAATACTCACCAGCAACCACACACCATACAACAAAAACACCAACCCAGGAACCTATCCTTGCAACAAAGCCCGATGCCAACTCTGTCAACATATCGATTCAAGTGATACCATCACAGGGCCTAATCACATCCGCCACGCCATCAGGGGCTCATTCACCTGCACATCTACCAATGTGATATATGCCATCATGTGCCAGCAATGCCCCTCTGCCATGTACATTGGCCAAACCGGACAGTCTCTACGCAAAAGAATAAATGGACATAAATCTGACATCAGGAATCATAACATTCAAAAACCAGTAGGAGAACACTTCAACCTCCCTGATCACTCAGTGACAGATTAACTCCAAAAGCAGACTTCAAAGAGAAACTATTGAACTCGAATTGATATGAAAACTAGATTGTGTTGCCTCCGGATTAAATCGAGATTTGGAATGGCTCGGCCATTATGTTAATTGAATCTATTTCCCTTAAGTTAACGATCCTCATTCACACCTGTGTGACCATCTTGTTTATCACTTCAAAAGCTTTTTCTTCCCCTGCTGTCATGTTTCCTCTCAACTAATTAGCCTCTTAAGATTGGTCTATACACCTGGACCTTATCATGTTTCTCTGACTGTATAAATGTCTGTCTGCAGTGTGTTTCATTCCATGCATCCGATGAAGTGGGTATTAACCCACGAAAGCTTATGCTGAAATAAATTTGTTAGTCTCTAAGGTGCTACAAGTTTTTCTTTCTTATTTTCGTTTTGCTGACACAGACTAACACGGCTACTACACTTAAAACCCAGAGAAGAGATGGAGGTGGTTGAAAGACTGTACTCAAAGAGCAGTTAGCAATAGTTTGCTGTCAAACTATGAGGGCATCCATAGTGGGGTCCAGTTGGGGCCTGTCTCAGGCCCGGTACTATTCAACATTTTCATTGGTGACATGGATAATGGAGTGGAGAGTATGCTTATAAAATCTGTGGATGACATTAAGCTGGGATGGGTTGCAAGCATTTTGGAAGACAGGATTAGAATTCAAAATGACCTTGACAAATTGGAAAATTGGTCTCCAGTTAGCAAGATGAAATTCAATACAGACAAGTGCAAAGTATTTCACTGAGGAAAGAAAAATCCAATGCACAAATACAAAATAGCAATAACTGACTAGGCAGTAGTACTGCTGAAAAGAATCTGGGGGTTATAGTGGATCACAAATTAAATGTGTCCACAATGTGATGCTGTTGAGAAAAAGGCTAATATTCTGCAGTGTATTAACAAAAGTGTATATGTAAGACTCGGGAGGTAATTGTTTGTTCTGCTTAGCACTGCTGAGGCCACAGCTGGAGTACTGTGTCCAGTTTTGGGTGCCATACTATAAGAAAGATGTGGACAAATTGGAGAGAGTCCAGAGGAGAGCAACAAAACTGATTAAAGATTTAGAAAACCTGTCCTTTGGGGAAAGGTGAAAAAAATGGACGTTTAGAATTGAGAAAAGATTACTTCAAATATGTTTAAGGCTGTTTTAAGAGGATAGGGATCCATCTTTCTCCATGTCCACTGAAGACAGCACAAGAAGTAATTGGCTTAATCTGGAAGGAACATTTACGTTAGATATTAGGAACACTTGCTAACTATAAGGATAGCTAAGTCCTGCAATAGGTTACTAAAGGAACTTGTGGAATTCTCGTCATTAGAGGTTTTTAAGAACAGGTTAGACTAACACTCATTAGGGATAGTCTAGGTATCTTTGGTCCTGCCTCAGTGCAGGGGCCTGGACTAGATGACCTCTCGAGGTCCTTTACAGTCCTACATTTTTATGGTTCTGTGATTGCCATTATGTACTATATTCCTGTTACTCCCCATCAGTGTGCAGGATAAACTTGCACACCAACTACAAACCAAATCAGAGTAAGTTACACTACTTTATCACCTTTAACCAACATGTAATTTACACCACTCTTTATATCACTACCGAGTTTGATCTAAAAATTCCATGGGAGCTGTGGTTCACTTATATTATGTTTGAATTTGGCCCAGTAGGGTTAGATAGGTGTAACTGAAAAGAGAATCAGGTCCATTTCATTTTTCCTTTTGTTTTTAATGAATGCTCCCTAATCTAGTACTAGATTCAATAAACATTTCACCTACTGTATAATCCATGTCATCCAAACCCCATGCAAATCTGTTTTGTGGCTCATTGAAAGCTGATGTAGAACATAAAACTATGCAAAGTTCTCACTGAATCTGTCCATCAGATGCTTTAACAATACAGTATTATTATTAGCAAATGCACAAGTGATACAATTAACATGGAAAGATGCTGAAAATATAAAATATCAAGTAGGAAGATAAAACAGATATTAAAATACAAAAGAAAAAATGTCAAAGGGACTTGGGTAGGTATTACATGTTTTATCCATTCAACAGTCTCAGGATCAGCAGTGTGGAGTCTGGAAGTCCTCCTGATAGACCAGCATGAGATGAGCAGTCATTTAGTAGATGTGAAGGATCCTCAACTGCAGCTACAAAGGGCTATTCCTGAGTCCCTGGGTGTGGTCATATGCCACACACCTCACCAACCAGCATATGAAACAGTTAAGCCTGCGCCAGAGTAGCATGGCAGTTTGAAGCCAGGCAGTCTCTTATGAGGCTGAGTGATGAGGAAGGAGATTTTTACAGACTGAGCAGCTTGTTCCCATTCTGTTTGGCAGCATCAGCCATAGATATGGTTGGTATCATAGACTAGATAGGTCTTCCACTGATGAGTTAGTGGTAAGGTGTTTCCTGTATATATTTGAAAAGTGGAAGTTGTGGCATTTCCTCGATTTTGTTAAGGAGTTTCTTTGCTGCAATATAACCCTTGATGTTAGGAGGCAGGATATTAGAGAGGACTGGTAGCCAGTGAACCTTTTTTTGGTGCCATAGGTCCTGTTATTCTCATTGTTTGATTCAATTGTACATCAAATAACTGTGTGGGGAATTTAACCACACAGGAGCACAGTACTCTCCAACTAAGCAGTGATTTAGCACTGAGTTACACAGTGTTTGCACAATTCCTCAGTCGAGACCCCATGCTTATTTAAGAGGCCATTTCTGCATGTAATCTTCTGATTAACCTTGGTGAGATGGTTCTTGTAGGTGAGTGTACCAACTAGAGTTACTCCTACATATAATGGCTTTGGGTCATGTATCTGTCATTCTCCATTCAAGAAGATATTGAGCTCTCGATGTTGTGGCATGGTTGAGACGGAAGCATGACAACACTGTATCTGACACACTGGGCTTACGTCTCCACTTCTTACATTAGCTACTGATTGCTGCCACATTTTGATTTAGGATGTTCTCAAACTTTTTGTAATTTCTCTCTCTTGAAGCAAGGTAGATGTAATCTGCCTTTTGAATCGCCTTGAAATTGTTGGAGACATGTCATTCATACATATATTGAAAAAAGTTGGAGCAAGAACATATCCCTGAGGGAGTCTGTTTTTCTGAGTCCTTCAGCTTCCTTGACTATGGGATGCTGTTCTAGAAAGAAGGTATGCTGGGAGGAGATGGGGCCCACCTGACCAAGAAGGAGAAGAGCATATTCATGCACTGACTTGGTGTGGTGAGGAGGGCTTTAAACTAGGTTCAAAGGGAGCAGGCGACAAAAACCCACAGCTAATCATAAACAGAGGTTTAGATGTTGGGCAGGGGGACATGGAAAATTACAATAAGGTTATAGGAGCAACAAGAGGGAAATCAGTGGGGGAATGTGCTCATTATCTTAGATGTCTATACACAAATGCAAGGAGTATGTGGAATAAACAGGAAGAACTGAAAGTATTAGTGCAAATGATAAATTATGACTTAATTGGTGTCACAGAGATTTGATGGGATAAGTCTCATGACTAGAATATTGGTTTATTCCGGAAGGGGAAAAACAGAGGAGGTGTTGCACTATATATCAAGAATATATACTTGTTCTCAGGTCCAGAAGGAGACGAGAGGCAGACCAGTTGAAAGTTTCTAGGTAAAGATACAAGGGGTAAGAAATAGGGGTGATATTATGGTAGGTGTGCACTATAAACCATCAAGTTAGGAAGCAGAGGTGGATGAGGCATTTCTAGAACAAACAACAGAAATATTCAAAACAAAAGACCAGGTAGTAATAGGGGAATTTAACTACACAGACATCTATTAAAAAGTAACATGGCAAAATATCACATTCTAGTAAGTTCTTAGTATATATTGAAGACAACTTTTTTGTTGAAGAAAGGGGAGAAGTAACCCGGGTGTAGTGGTCCCTCGCTCTCCCGCTCGGAGGGAGGCCACTCAGGCTGGTCCTGTCTGGCCCGGACCAGAGTCTGTAAGACAGCCAAGAGCCCAAACTGTGCTGCAGGGCCAGCCTTTTATACTTCTGGCCACGCCCCGGTACTTCTGGCAAGGGGGGCGGGGCGATCTAGGCTCAACCCTCCAAGGGGACTGTAATGGTCCCTCACTCTCCCGCTCGGAGGGAGGCCACTCAGCCTCGCTACACCGGGGGACAGCCAATTAAGGCTTGCTTGTGATCAATGGGGATGAATTGATAGCAAATCTGAAGGTGGAAAGCAGTTTGGGTGAAACTGATCATGAAATGGTAGATTCTAGAGAGATTCTAAGGAAATGAAGGAGTTACAGCAGCAAAATAATGACAATGGAATTCAAAGATGCAGACTAACAAAATCAGAGAATTGGTAGGTAAGGTCGCATGGGAAGAAAATCAAAGGGAAAAGCTGTTCAGGAGAGCTGGCAGTTTTTCAAGGGAACAATGTTAAAGGCACAAATGCAAACCAGGCTAATGTGAAGGAAAGATAGGAAGGAGGCCAATATGGCTCCATCGGGAGCTCTTTAATGACTTGAAAATAAAAAAAAAGAATCCTAAAAAAAGTGGAAACATGGACAAATTGCTAAGGAGGAGTACAAAAGAATAGCACAAGCATGTAGGGACAAAATTAGAAAGGCTAATGCACAAAATGAGCTACACCTAGCAAGGGACAGAAAAGGCAATAAGAAGAGGTTCTATAAATACATAATGAGCAAGAAAAAGACAAAGGAAAGTGTAGCTCCTTTACATAGCAGGGAAAGAGAGTTAATAATGGATGACATCAAGAAGGCTGATATGTTTAAAGCCTGTTTTCCTTCAGTTAAGGTTAATGGTAACCAGATACTTAATACAATTAATATTAACAACAAGGAGAAAGGAATGCAATGCAAAATAGAGAAAGAACAGGTTAAAGAATATTTAGATAAAGTAGATGTATTCAAGTTGGCAGGGCCTGACAAAATTCATCCTTAGGTACATAAGGAACTAGCTGAAACAATTTCAGAACCATTAGCAATTATCTTTGAGAACTCATGGATCACCGTTGAGGTTCCAGAGGACTTGAGAAAGGCAAACGTAGTACCTAACTTTAAAAATGGGAATAAGGAGTGCCAGGGAATTATAGAACAGTCAGCCAACTTCAATATCTGGAAAGATACTTGAGATACTGGAACAAACTTTTAAATAATTCATTTGTAAGCACCTAGCAAATAGTAGGGTTATAAGGAATAGCCAGCATGGATTTGTCAAGAACAAATCATGACAAACCAACCTACTTTCCTTCTTTGGCAGGGATAATGACCTAGTGGATGGGGAGAAGAATAAATGGGATATATCTTGATTTTAGTAAGGCTTTTGACACAGTCTCACGTGACATTCTCATAAGCAACCTAGAGAAATGAGGTCAAGATGAAATTACTGTAAGGTGGGTTGAAACAACAGACTCAAAGTGTAGTTATCAATAATTATTTGTCAAACTGGGAGGGAGTATCTATTGGCGACCCTCAGGGGTCAGTCCTGGGTTTGATATTACTCAATATTTTCATTAACGACTTGGATAATAGAGTGGAGAACACTCTTACAGAATGTGCAGATGACACCAAGCTGGGAGCGGTTGCAAGTACTGTGCAGGGTAGGATTAGAATTCAAAACAACTTTGACAAATTGGAGAATTGGTCTGAAATCAACAAGATGAAATTCAATAATGGTAAGTGCAAAGTACTATGCTTGGGAAGGAAAAAATAAATGCACAAGTACAAAATGTGGACTAACCGGCTAGATGGTAGTGCTGCTGAAAAGGATCTGGGGTGATGGTGGATCACAAATTGCATATGAGTCAACAATATGATGCAGTTGTGAAAACGGCTTATATCATTCTGCAGGGTTTTAACAGAAGTGTTGTACATAAGGCCTGGTCTACACTGGGAGGGGGGAGGAGCTAAGTCGGTCTAAGTTACACAACTTCAGCTATGAAAATAGCATAGCTGAAGTCGACGTACTTAGAGCTACTTAGCGCAGTGTCTTCCTTCGGTAGGCCAACTGCTGACACTCCACCGTTGACTCCGCCTGTGCTTCTCGCGCCGGTGGAGTACCGGAGTCGATGGGAGAGCGCTCAGCGATCGATTTATTGTATCTTCACTAGATGCGATAAATTGACCCCTGATGGATCGATCGCTCCAGAGGTAAGTGTAGACATGCCCTAAGACACGGGAGGTAACTGTCCCTCACTTCTTAGCACTGGTGAGGCCTTGGCTG
The DNA here is from genome assembly GCA_037349315.1 of Chelydra serpentina. Taxonomy (NCBI): domain Eukaryota; kingdom Metazoa; phylum Chordata; order Testudines; family Chelydridae; genus Chelydra; species Chelydra serpentina. The sequence goes on from JBAIAC010000048.1 coordinate 30,553,232, forward strand.
GAGTACTGTGTCCAAAATCTGGATGCCACATATTAGGGAAGAAATGGACAAACTGGAGAGAATCCCGAGGAGAGCAACAAAAATGACAAAAAGGTTTAGAAAATCTGACCTATGAGGAAAAGTTAAAAACCTGGGGATGTTTGGTCTTGAGAAAAGAAGACTGAAGTCTTCAAATATGCTTAATCTGCAGCAAGAGAGATTTAGATGAGATATTATGGAAAACTTTCTAACTATAAGCATAGTTAAGTTCTGGAATAGGCTTCCAAGGGAGTTTGTGGAATCCCCATCATTGGGAGGCTTTTAAGAACAGGTTGGACAAACATCTTTCAGGGATGGTCCCTTCTAGCCCCACATTTCTATGATTCTTTGTGTTCATTTTAGCTAGCTTATTTTAACTAGTATGTCTTGGTATTTGTCTGTTTTGAAGCATCATTTCCTAAGCTATAATAACCCTGCAGTCAGGTAGTCCTATGTGAGGGAGGAACTCTTAGTAAATTTGCATTTTATTTTCAACATGACCCTTTGGTTTATCCTCCAATATATATGTATCTACATTAGGCTGGTCAAAATTAAAAGCACTTTAAACACCTCCACTAGTTGATACTGTGGTTTTGATAACTGCATAGATTGTAACATTTTAAAATATGGAACAATTCTATAAATCTGCACCAATTGTACTGTGTTTGTTATAATATTCATTACAAAAATTATTTTAGATGTCATCACATAAAACACAGAATATGTACTTTCGATATACCACTTTCCTTCTCTCTAGAGCCATTAATTTCAAGGATATCAAGCAATGCACTCTTGAAATTGCAAGCTGAGATGCTCATTACTGACTTTCTCCAAGATAATGACCTCTAGAAAAAATAAATTCAAGTTTTATGTTGACACAGTGTTTGCAATTTAGCCCAATACATCTGTTTGAACTCCCTGAATATATATTCAAAAGGCAAGAGGTGAATGGTCTGGGACAAACACTCCATTCACATTTTTGCTCATAACCAGATCCTTTGTTATGCTTTCAGGGAGGGCAATTTATATGTTGTAACTACTGTCACAAAGTTCCTCCGCTACCTCGGTGGGTCCTGCGCTTATTGGCGGATTCTGCTTGCCTCGGAGATCTTCCCCTCTAGTAGAATCCACAGTCCAGGTTAACTCCTCCTGTGTCTGATCAGGAGTTGGGAGTTTTGGGGGGAACCCGGGCCCGCCCTCTACTCTGGGTTCCAGCCCAGGGCCCTGTGGATTGCAGCTGTTTAGAGTGCCTCCTGGAACAACTGCATGACAGCTACAACTCCCTGGGCTACTTCCCCACGGACTCCTCCCAACACCTTCTTTATCCTCACCACAAGATCTTCCAGCAGTATGCCCTCTTACTCTCAGCTCCTAGTGCCTCTTGCTCCCAGCTCCTCACACGCAACCTCCTTCCACAGCTCCTGACATGCACGCCTCACTGACTCACTGGGAGGCTTTTAACTAGTTTCAGCCAGCCCCTGATTGGCTGCAGGTGTCTCAATTAACCTCCCTGCCTTCTGGAAAGTTCTTAATTGGCCCCAGGTATCTTGATTAACCTGGAGCAACTGCCATAAGGTATCAGGAATTTGTTTAGCCTGGGGCTAATATACTGGTTCCTTACCACTTTCCTATAGCCCTCTGGCCTTGCCCCGTCACACTACCCTTAGGATTGTTTCCTATGTTAGTGTTCTCTGATAAAAAACAACAACAAAAACACAATAGAGGGCAACGTTATTCAGACCCCTATAACTAGAAAACAGAAAACAAGAGAAAAATTGCATTGAGTATTTTTATATATTTATAGTAGTCCATTTAAAACTGGTTTTCAGCTCCCTGGTTTGAGAAACAAGATCTGCCCATTCCAGCATTGGGATCATGAAATCTCTGAGGTGAAGGAATGAGTAGCAGGAGGATGTTTACTGGGTTGTTTTTTTCCCCATGGAGGTTGGAGAGCATGAGAGAAGTCTTTAGGATTGTGAATGAGCCTCCATTGAGGTCTCAATAGGGAAATATAAATGGTTTGTTGAATCCCTGTAGGAGAAGCAGGACACTGAGCAAAAAAAATTACAATACCAAGATAAAATATGGTTCTTCGTTCCATTGCCTCCTTTTCTTTACACAACTCCCTTAATGGCTTACAAGTAGAGGATTTGAATATCCTGTCCCATTCTATATCCTACCAGCTTAAGCTTCAGTGAGGAAAATTTACACTAAGCATCAGGAGGATCTTTTATAAGAACAATTAGAGGAGAAGCTGCTAGTGGAGAATGTAGAATCCCATTAATGAGAATATTCAGTTAGTGTATTGGCTCCTAATTCCACTGGCAGCAGACTGACTTGATAGTGCTGCTCTTGCTTGTCTCCTCTTTGAAGAACAGAAAGCTAATTAGTATGATTGCCAGTCAATTAGTTTCCTCTTCATTTTGGGAGAGAGGAGTTGCTGTTCTTTTCAGATCTGTGCCTTTGGCAGCGCAATGACTGTTTGCAGCAGCAAGATCTTCTGTGCTCTGACAGAGAAAGGTGACAGCAGCTTCTGTTGAAGAAAACTGCTGTTCTTGGGCAGGATGCTTGGTCCAGCTGACTCCTAGCTCCCTAGATTTTGCCTGTAATTAGTGTCCCAATATATTACTTAATTTGGTGCCACTAACTGTTGCAAGGTTAGTGATGCAATGTTATTATTACTAAGAAAGGTGGGGTAAAAATAATAAAAAATATGATTTAAAAACAGTGTCCTATAGCTCTGAACAAGTCAAATATGACAACAGATGTGGGTAATATTAATATTTCAGACTCCTATAGTTCAGACAATGTTCACTCCCAAACACCAACCAAATCTGAATATCAGCTATGAACTCCTTTCCCAACAGGGCCAGGATTTCACAGATTTTCCTCTCCTAGCTAGTATGGAGCATCTCCTCTTGCAAAACACAAAGAACCCAACAACAGGTCTGGGTCACTCTTCTATATATTAAACTTCCCTCTTCAGGAGCAATTGGCTGGTCCAATGCCTTTTCTTAGGGAAAGGAGGTGAGGTGGTGGGGGGCAGCCAGATGACCATCACCCTGCAGGAATGGAACTGAGAAACACTTCTCACAGTCCTGTTGCACTGGCTTGTTAAGGTGACATAACAGTCAACACAGTTAACTCTTAACAGTAATATGGAATTTGAAGAAAGGTGTGTAAGACCTCAGGATCAACCAGAGCCAGCTTGAACTAGACAGGGGACATGTGAAGCACAGCTTTCAAATTTTATAGGGAGTCAATATATATATTTCAAACCAGGCTTCTGAGGACAACTGCTCCTGTGCACGTTTAATTGACAAAGTGGTAGAAAAGCCAGAAGAATCTGGGGTCTTGTCTATACTAGGTCTGCCCACTGTACTAACAATAAAATACGTTATTGAGTGATAGTACTCATGAGTGGGGATTTTAGATGAGGTCCATGTGTGCCAATAAATTGAAAGGATTATATTAGGGCTGTCCAATGGTTAAAAAATAATTAATCATGATTAATCACGAGACTTAAAAAAGAGTAGTGGTTAATCATAGTTTTAATCGCACTGTTAAACAATAATAGAATACCATTTATTTAAATATTTTTGGATGTTGCGGGGGAAGAGTGTGGGGGGGCGAGGGGAGGGGGACACCTGGACATCAGTCCCTCTGCCCTACACAGCAGACAGGAGGCAGGCTCCTGATCTGGAGCAGCTTGGCCAGGAGCGACTCTGGTGGGGAGGAGAGGGGAGGAGGCAGCAGCAGCAGCAGCGGAGATGGGTGATGGGAGGAGGGGCATCCCTACTCTGGAGGCATGCAGCGGCGCCTCCCTGAGCATGGTGCCCCGGTGTGCAATTAATGCTCATTTTAAAAATAATGCATTAATTTGTTTTGAGTTAATTGCATGCATTAACTGTGACTAATTGACAGCCCTAGATTATATCAGCATCAGAAGCAACTGACAGGTCTAAAATGTATCAAGAAATCTTCAGACCTGACATGACAAAAACTTTTTCTATTGAAAAAAAAAGGTAAATTGGAAAAAGTATTTTAATCAAAATAGAACTTCTACTGAGTTAATTTTTTGCCTCTTCACTTTTCCTATGGATATGCATAACACTCTAGATCCACTCTGCAGAATTTCTTGTCTTTTCTCCTTCCACAAGGTCTTGCGTCATGAAGAATTACAGAGGAAACTTCCCAGAACTTGCCAAAGATGCTTCTAATTAGACTGCAGAGGCAGTAGTGAGCATTTTAGATACTCCTGATGTTTAGCTGATGCATGTGACTTCCACAACAAACACTCCCAATTTAAAAAAAAAAGTATTTGTGGCCCAGTCCTGGAACCAGTCCATTCATAGAACTTCTGTTGACACACATGGAAATTAGACAGAGGCACACAGACCCCTCATTTGTAGGATTTCCCATATTTTGGACAAGGGGTAACTCATTTTAAGAAGAACATTCACAACAGTTGCACTTGTTATTAATATTCATTAATTTTAGATACCATAAGAAAACTAGCACGTAAAAAGTTATTTTCCTCTCTTGTGCACTCTAGCACCAGTTTGTTCTGATCACACTGTATTAGTAGTGAAATGAGAAATACAGGGTAGGAGAGATAATATCTTTTATTGGACCAACTTCTGTTGGTGAGAGAGAAGCTTTTGAGGTACACAAAGTTCTTCTTTGGGTCTGAGACAGATAATCACAGTGTCACAGCTAAATACAAAGTGGACTAGATTATTACGCATAAGGAGTTAACACACGTTGCAAGACACTATACAAGATGAAACAGGCAATTAACATCTCTGTAGTCACAGGACAAAGAAGATTTAGTGGGTTACAGATAGTTGTAAAGAGAGATAAAACCAGTGTTTATGTTGAGTCCATGATTTTTAGTATCCAGCAAAGTTATCCATCAATGAGTACTGCTAAGCAAAGTTTTCTGGCTTTGGTGTGTTGGGTGTGAGCATTCCGGAATGGAATATACGTCTGCAACCACTCAAATAATTATTCCTCCCTCATCCCAGGAGGACAAATTCCAGGATTCTAAGGCTGCAAGAAACCTAACATGGTCATTTTTATACTGTTCTAGTACGAAGAAAAGAAACAACCATACAACTACTTGCTAGCCTTAATTATCTGAATTATTTGATAGACATTTTGTTGCTTTCGCTCATCTTGGTTCATTAGAGTACCATTATATTTTCTGACCAACATATGGAAGACCACATATCTGCATCCTGAAGCCATTATATATACCTTCCTAATGGTATTCATTAAATGAATGAATAAATTATGGGGAGAAGTCACTGTTGAAGTGAAGCTTCCAGTTTACTGAAAAAATAGTGACTTTTACTGGATAAGTTCAGCATATATACACAAATGGAGAATGCTCTGTACTTTCACTTTGTAGGAGCTACTGTTAAAATCAACAATATCTATGTTAATAACACCAGAGTGTTGCAAAATTCTGCTCTAGATCCAAGCTTCCTCAGAGCTCAAGATTATTTGGACTCATCTTTAATTACTAGGTTGGCATTTAATTGAGAAGAGGAAGTATTTGATAAACAGGTGGCCATTCTACATGTATACATAAAGATGTTCTTATTTTCAACTGACTCTTTTGACGTTAGTGCTCATGTTTTGACGTTAGTGCTCATGACATTTAGTCAAGCACACACATTTTGTACAAATATTATGCACATTTCTGTAAACAGTCAACACATATAATTTTAATCTGTAACAACTATGATATTCCAGTCCTGGAAAAATAAAAACAAATAGTTGGGGGGGGGAATTATGAGGTTTTATTGGTATGTTAGCAAATATTTACTAGGTATTTGAATAAAACCTCTGAGTCATTTTCACTTGTTATGTAGGCAACATTTGAACCCAGAGCTCTAGGGGCGGGTGGGGGGGGGGGGCGGAAGACCAGTGATCCAATACTTGGTAACTTTACAATTTGGGTTGGGAGTGGGGGAGGGCACCAGACACAAAAGCATTGCTGATTTAACTCTGGGTGTGAGACATTTTGAGACAGTTTTAAAAGCTTAGGTCACCACAGACCAGAGTTGACAACATGAAAGGTGGGAAAGCAGGAAATCACCTTGCAGTTACCTAATCGTACCTGACCTTTGGACAAAAAGAATGAATGGCAGTTTCCATGGTGGACAGTTCCTTAAACTATAGACAACTTTTTATTGTATGTAATCATTGATGTAATCCCCCAGAGAACTGAAAGTATTAACTCTCTCTTGACTTTTTTCCTTCTATTGAGCATATTTTTGCTTTCTCATAGTATAACAGAAACTATTACACTATGAGAAAGTGTAACATGGCCTCTTTTTGTATTCTTTACTGTGCAGAAGTATCATTGATACAACAGCATTAGTAGCACATGGAGAAATAATGAGAATAGATGTGGCGTGTTTTATGTGGCCTCAAAATAATGACAGATTTTAGAAAAAATAGATATGTACAACCTAGGAGAATATTCACTACTATGTAGTAATAATGCTGTAGGTCAAATTTGGGGCCTGATTTTCTGGTCTGTTTCTTTTTAGCATTCCTGAAAACAGACAATTTATAAAAATACCCACATGTGTGGATAGATAGTATATGTACATGTCTTATACTTGTGAATGTTAAAAAGATAACAAAATATTCAGGCCCTGAAGTTTGCTTCCAAGAACACTGTGTATATATATTTTGCACATATATGTTAGAAAAGCTGGGTGACCAGTCATGGCTTGAGGAGGAGCAGAGACAGGCTGATGCAGAGGCATAGGTCAGGGGTGCTGGAACAGGAGGGTCAGGGAGCCATTGCCCTCCCCATTTTTTTCCAGCCGTAAGGGCGAGCGATGAGGGGAAGGGGTGGAGAGGTGTGAGCAAGGGGCAGGATCTTGGGGGGAAGAGACAGTGAGGGGGTGGTGCCTCAGAGGAAGGGGCGGTGCTAGGGTGGGGGTTCAAGGGGAAAGAGGTGGCATGAGGGCAGGGGCTCAGAGGGGAGGGGTAGCATGGGGGCATGGCCATGGTTCGGGCACCAGTGGCCCCTCACTTTTAGGGAGCTTCTGCCGCTTCTGGCATGGGTAGTTTATCAGAGCTACTAGTGACCCCCACACTCAACAAGACAGTAACACTGAGCAGACTGGAGTGGCTCCTTTCTTTAGGAACCCATATACCTGCCCTGGGGGTCACCCAGTTAGAACCTGGCTTGTGGATTGGGATTCACAGGTAATTATCTCAAATGATCTCATCAGGTTCCGAATACTCAGGCTCTGGGGTGAGTCATGAGGCTCAGAACACTCATCTCTCTTTCTCATACATACACACACACACCCACACACACACTCATGAATGTTAAACGAGGGGCTAAGTTTTAGCCCAGTGCGAAACTGAAACATTGTACTTATAACTATCTCACTACCCAACCAAAATAGGATTTATAATGAAAATGCTGACATTCAAATAAAGCTTGCAAATATAGAGTATACAGGGAGATCTATAGTAACAACATACCATATTTATCTCTCAGTCTCTACTAAAGTCACAGCAGCTGTTAAATTGTACAGAACAGAAGCCCTAGATACACTTTCATTCTGATGAAGGAAATGAAGAACTGACTCTTCAAAGCATAATATAAACATGTGCTTACACTACATTATTTAGACATACAGAAAGATTACAAAGCTATATTTGTAACAAGATGATGGGAAATCTAAACTGTAGTTTACAATGATATTTATGCCAAGCAGAACTTTAGCAATTACTCTTCTGACATTGCTACTCCAAACAACCAAATCAGCCAACCAAACAAAAAATTCCTAAAAACTCCCCACAGGAGGTGACTTCAACATGGCAGGTTTGAATATGTCATGTTAACTCTGTATCAATTTTCATCCATCATCTTTTATCTTGGTCCAGTTGAAATTTATGCAAGTCATAAATTGGCTTTAAACAAGCTTGGAATCAGGCTGGAAGTAGTTTTCAAATTAAAGAGCCGTCAGTACATTACAAGGCACTGTCATTTTATTACCCCAATCAATTCTGTGTGGCCTGAGGTACAAGGAAAATGGATGCTGTCTTCATTTGCTAAGGGTTTATCTCCTACACCAGGCTTTGAAAACATGACTACAGTAATGAATTAGGAGCTAAAGTTACTAACAATGACTTTTAATGTTAGCAAAGTAGAAAACAAGTTGTTCCTCTTTAGAGTTATGCAAAGAAAAGTCCCTTTTTAAAACATGAAGCCAGTTTCTTAAGGCTGAAGAATACAGGGAAGGGAATTACATTTCAGTTAGAAATCTACATGTAAGGGACTTTTAAATTCTTTTATATACTATTTTGTTGCTGTTTGTTACTATGGTTGCTTTCTACCAGTTTCACCATACACACACAAACTGACAAAAAATACTTCCATTAAATAATTATTTTCTGACATCCCTCATACTTGTGAAAGTTTAAATCAATAAAAGCTGAGAGAAATCTAAATCAATAAGAAACAAACAAAATTATTAAAAATAAACATTGATATTATCCACTGAAATTATTTAAATTGAATTCTGCCAAGCCTACAAATAATGCTTTTAATTATTTGGTCCACCAGTCTTTCCTCCCACTTCCCATGGGAACAGCAGTAGCAACCAGAAGGAGCTTTTGCTATCGGTGGACATCATCATTCATCTCTACTCTGAAAAGTAGACTAGCTCCCTCCTCACCCCCCCGCCTCCTGCTGCATTTGCTGTATTGCCATTAAATACTTTTCTATCCCACCCCTCTCCCAGTATTTTAATCTACAAGATGTCCAGTCTGACCCTCCTTGTCCATTACACTTCTCACGCTCCTTGGCTTCCACTTCCCTTCTCTTTCCCAGTCTAACTCCTTACCCCTCAATTTCCCTCTCTCTTTAACTGTCCTCTTTAACATCAATAGTCCCTGAAGAACCTCAAGCAGCTCCTAAAACTAAACAACTGTAATAAAAATATATATATAAACAGTTAAAAGAAAAGAAAAACCAGGATAATTTCGCTTATATCTTGTATCCATTTCCTCTCCTCTTTGAGAGTTTTTTTGTCTTTAGACTATATGCTGTTCAAGAAAGGACCACATCTCCTTACGCGTTTGTACATCAGCAAGCACAATGGGGCGCACAAGTCTGATTGAGGCCTGTGGGTACTATCATAATTGAAATAAGACTTGTGTAACTGTAGCGTCCTCATGGCCATGATGGAGTCTGCTTGGTGCGGGGGCTCCAGCCAAGGAAAAGGTGCTCTGGAATGAATCATGTGTGCTCATGGTTGTCTTCTGCACCAGCAGACTTTCCCCAACAAGCTCCTCCTATGGCCTCTTCTGCCACTTTATGAAAAACAACACAGAGTGACAACCTCCCTCCTTATTCTCAATGCAAAGTCACTAGCCCCAGTACTCATGGCCCCAAACTCTTTTGGCCAACAGTAATACTGGGTCCAGCTCTGGTTTGGCCTTCTTAGATGATTGCTTCCTGGCATGCTGCTTATATCCTGAGATGTCTCCACATGGCTGCTCTGACCCTCCTGGGCTTCGGACTGATTCTCAGAGGCTTTGTTATGGAATGACTTGCTTGCTGTAGGCTGTCTTGTCTGTCACACACCCCTTTCACTCTCCCCGCCTTGACACCCCTCCCAGGAACAACCAGCACTACCTCTGCCTCAGGATGAGGTTTAAAGGGGCAATGCACTCACAACCCAAGAGGATTATACTTGGAAGGAAAGAGTCATGAACCAAAGAACTATAAGTGGCTCAGTGAAATGGCATTGACCCTTACAGCTGCTGAACAAAAGGAAGGGTTTGCATTAATGGCCAAGGGAGTGAGGCTACGCAATGCTTGTACTCTGTCACTGAGTTAGGCATTTTCAACAGAGTGCAAATGAAGTTTTTCCAGCATTAGAGCATTTATCAACCTGACTTTCATTTCACATAGCTACTGAAGCACAGTGCTGCTTTGCCTGCAGTAATGCTGCTTGCAGGAGGAAGTAAATGAAAGAGTAAAATCATGTGTGGCACATTATTTACTGCTTTGTAACTGGGCAAATACTGTTCAGTATCTGAATGATGTAAGAGAATGTATGTTTCCCAACAGCAACACAGGTTGTGTGTGAAAATCTGGAAAAAGGAAAAAGCTACGTCTATGTTGTTCATTTTCCCATTGATCACAGTTGCAGAGGCTCAATCTCTATAAGCATAAGTATTTTGTGCAAAGAGGCCTCCCCTCTTTCACTCCCAGGGGTTTGGAGGAGAAAAGGAGTATTCTTTATTCAAGAGGAAAAAGGCAGATGGCTGCTGCCTATGTCCTGAACTAGCTCCTTGCTGTCTTTTCCTCTGGCAGTTATCTAGTGTACTGGGGAAGTTCCAGTGCATACAGTAATGGGGAGACCTTTGCATGGTGCTAGAGGTGTATACTACGGCAGTATACTCACCACAGAACACAAGTGTGGCTCAAGATATAGTTCATTCCCTCATTCAAAATATTACTGAGCATGCTGATTTTACTGCTTTGCATTTTTACATATCTGCTGCTGTGATAAAATTCTTGCAAGAGAGATTCTTGCAAACTACGGATGCCAGAATACGTTATTGTTTAGAAAGATTTTTTTATCTTAGATAGTAACTTTAACTATGTGGTTTTATTACCTCTTTAAGACACTATGCACACTATTCACTTCTGCTGCCTGCGGAGGCTGAATTTTCTCCTATGTTCATTGTGTATGGCTTTGCCTGTCCCAATCCCTTCTCATCATAAGTTTCATCAACAAAGCACAGTGAGTATGCTGCATCTGCCTAGGATACATTCATCTCCATTTTCGATACTCCTACAGAACAACATCTAGCCCATATGACTTGAGATTTAAAAATACTTTTTTTCTGAACAGCAAATACACAAAGCAACCAGTGAGCTATAAAGAGTCAAAGTGAGAGGAACAGCTGTAACCATTTTCCTAGCTAAGTAAGAGTTTAAGGCCACATGTGGGTTTGCATGTGTCTGCTTTCAGGTTTTCATGATTCTGAGGCTGTCTCCTTCAGCAATAATTAGGGACTGACCATGGAAACGTCTCCTAGGGATCAGATTTCCCCCATTTATATTACCTTGCAAATGACATATGAACTGCCCAAAAACCACAAATGTGCTATTCAGGGGCACTTGGACAGTTGAGCCAAAAGGGACTGCATTTATGAATAAAGACCTATTAAGTCTATGTGCATGCACCTCAGAGCAACAACAGTATTGGACTCCATGAAGCGAACTTCCTTCACTTATCACTATCAAACTGCAAATCCACACAATGCCTGAGCAATCTAGTTTACTCCAGTTTGACGGATTGGGAAAAGGTGCGTACTATGCTCACTATACTTGGCAAATGCTTAATTGTGCTGCAGGACTAAACCCTTGGAGATATTTCTGGTCTATCAGCTGCTTTATTCTGTTACAAAAGATAAGTAGCTTGGAAAAGGCATTCTCTTCAAGTGCACAATTTACAGATACAATGCATCATTATGCAAAGTGTGTCTGTCAGATGTTGGAACAAAGCTTCAAATTGCACCATCTAACTTTATTCTCAAGGGAGGGTCAGCAAGTTAAGACTTTTTTTTATTATTTGAGACATCTTTTAAGTAATATTTATTTAGTTTCTTGCATCCTCATTAGCAATCATTCTAGCTCATCAAGTACTGGAAGTCCAGATTTTCTCTACATAATGCAAAACAGAGTGGTACTAAAACGGGAAGTTGCCAAAAGCAGCATTAAATTGCTAAAGGGTATCAATCATATGCATAATGGTTTCCATCTTTTGCTATGTGATGTAAGTCAGCAATTCTTTTTCAGGAATAGGACAAAACAAAACACACACACACAAAAACTAAACTATCGGTCTATTAGAAAAAACGTACCAATGTCCACTGTTCTGATTCCTCTGAATGATATGATGAAATTACGGACATATCCTATATTTGAGTTTTAACACTGATGGCAAAATGCTTCAGTTCCGTGTTGAACCAGTGTGATGCTGACTGTAGCGACTGACAAGTAATCTCTGCGAAACATGAATGTTTTTATGGATTATTCTACCCCCAACGACTATTTGAAGTACATATTGCAAATCTTGACACTGATGCATCAAATTTCTTGGGAAAGTCCTATCTGCACAGGAACAGATTGTGGCGTTAGAGAAGGAAAGACGGACAATCTTCAGTTAAACTGTCCAATTTCAATGCAAATTGTTTGTACGTTAAGTGTTATATACAATTCTTACCTCGGGTTTTACATTTCTAAGTGTCCCTCTATCATAGACAATTTTCAAATTCAGAGAGGTCTACCATATCTATAATGGACTCCATACATTAACTATTGTTGTGTCCCAAATTCATTAATCAGTGTAAGACGTATCATTTGATTGTCCCTCGTTAAAAGGGTGCGAAGGGGTAGTCTGCCCCACATCACCCGTCATGGTCCTTTAAGATTTTGGAAGGTTTTGATGTATGCAGAGAGCTAGGAAATAAGAGGTATTGGTAGACAGGATGTGGACCCAGGAAGCTGTAGCATTTGGGAGAAAGTCAGTTACTCTTTCTTTAAGGGTGTTGCAGATTGGGCAGGACAAGGCCTCCCTATCACCTGATAAATTGGGGACAAACTGGGCAAAACATACTATTATATATGTCACCCTGCTCCTTTATAGCAGGGCAGACACCAGTAGGAGAAGGCTGCCTGCTGAACTCTCTGACACTGATGACTAATTGAGGAAAAGTGGCCAGCTGAAGGAGAAGCCGGCTAAGGCCCTACAGTTGGACTAATTTACAACTGAGCTCCAAGGAGGACAGCTGGGGACTCCTGTCTTAAGAGAGAGTGTGACTATTTAAGTACAACCCCAACTCCAGGAAGGGGGCTGGGTGGTCTCCTGAACAGGCGGGCAAGAAAACTGACCAAGAACTCTTATATAGATCCAGAGTGGGCATTAACTGGGATGATTAACAAAGTGAGTTACACTTTGTAGAAAGACTTAATAAATCAGACCCCATGGAGGGGAAGAGGGGCGGGGAGATATGTTCTTAACCAATCTAGTCTGGGTAATTGATTAGAAGAACCTGAATGGTTGCTGAACTCAACATACCTGCAAAGCCACAAGTTTATGGACAATACCAAACTGGGAGGGGTTGCAAGTGCTTTGGAGGACAGGATTAGAATTCAAAATGATTTTGACAAACTTAAGAAATGGTCTGAAATAACTAGGATGAAATTCAGTATGGACAGATGAAAAGTACTACACTTCGGAAGGAATAATCAACTACATAAATACAAAATGGGAAATGATTGCCTAGGAAGGAGTGCTGCAGAACAGGAGCAGGGGTTATAAAGGATCACAAACTAAATATGAATCAACAATGTAACACTATTGCAAAAGAAGCACACATCATTCTGGGGTGGACTGGCTGGAGTGTTGTAAGCAAGACACAAGAAATAATTCTTCCCTTTTACTCAGCTCTGATAAGGCCTTAATCGGAGTACTGTGTCCTATTCTGGGTACCGCATTTCAGTAAAGATGTGGATAAATTGAAGAAAGTTCAGAGAAGAGCAACAAAAATGACTAAAAGTCAAGAAAATATGACCTACAAGGAAAGATTGAAAAAACTGGGTTTGTTTAGTCTAGAGAAGAGTGGGGACACATATGATAATAGTCTTCAAGCACATAAAAGGTTGTTATAAAGTGGAGGGTGATAAATTGTTCTCCTTATCCATGCAGGAAAGGACAAAAAGTAATGGTCTTAAATTGCAACAAGGAAGATTAAGTTCATACATTAGGAAAAACTTTCTAACTGTAAGGGTAGTTAAGCACTGGAACAAATTACCTAAGGAGGTTGTGGAATCTCCGTTACTGGAGGTTTTAAGGAACAGGTTAGACAAACATCTGGTAGAGATGATCTAGATCAGGGGTTCTCAACCTTTTTCTTTCTGAGGCCCCCTTCAACATGCTATAAAAACTCCAGGGCCCAGGCAGGGGGCGAGGAAGTCCCGCAGCCCCTCTGAAAGGGATCACAGCCCCGCAGGGGGCCGTAGACCCCCGGTAGAGAACTGCTGGTCTAGATAATACTTAGTTCAATTGCACTGAAGGGGACTGGACTGGACAAGATGACCTATCAAGGTCCCTTCCAGTCCTCCAGGAAAGCAGGACCACCTCCACCCCCTGACTCACCTCAGCAGGCCACCCAGCCTGTCAGGGTTGTGTGTATTGGGGGTTCAGCTCAAAAAGTTTGAAAACTGCTCAGGGTGCAGCGAAGGCATACCTAGGGGTTATGTGCAGGCAGATGAGAAGCTCAGGGTTCAGGGAGGGGGTATCTAGGAGCTGTATGCCAGGATGGCTCCCCTGTGGTCAGTACCCCCCAAGGGCTCTGCTGGCCACAGAGCGGGTCCCCCTGCCTGGGCGGCTCTTACTGGCTGTGTGAGCTGAGGAGCAGCCGCAACCCCGGGCACCAGCAGCAGGCGAGGGAATGCTGTGGCTGCCTGCTCCATGACACCAGCCGGAGCAGCACCTGCCCACACTGCCTGATTCTGGCTTTCCACCTACTACCTGGCCCAGGAGTGGGGCCTCAGAGATGGGGAGTGGAGAAGGGGGGGGTGTATGTAGCTGCCCCCAGGACTGCCCCGCTCTGGCACTGCAGTGGTGGTGGTGGGGAACCACTGCTTGGTGTTTTAAGAGTATATCTTCCCCTGAGCCCAGCTACACGCATACACAAGCACCCATAAGGCCAAGAACCGATCCCTACGGGACTCCACTGGAAACAAACCCATTCACTGATTATTCCCCATTTACAACTGCAGTTGGTCACTTTTTAGTCAACTTAATGTGTGCATGTTAATTTTATTAGAGAGACAAAATGGGTAAGGTAATGTCTTTTACTGGACTAACTTCCGTTGGTGAAAGAGACAAGCTTTTGAGCTTGCAGTTTGACTTTTTTATTGATACAGTAGAACCTCAAAGATACAAACACCACAGTTACAGACTGACCAGTCAACCAGACACCATGTAGTAACCAATCAGGCATGGAAGTAACCAATCAGGCAGCAGCAGAGACCCCCCAAAAAAGGGAAAAAAAAGAAGCAAATATTGTACTGTGCCTGTATTGCATCTTGAAGGCAAGCACATCTGGGCTGCCTGCCACACCCCCACCCGTGGGGCACCCACTTACACCTAGGAGTAGAAGACGCTGAAATTCGCAGGCAAAGCTGTGAGCCCCGCTGCCAGCCCAACGCAGCCGGAGCAGGAGCAGCACTGGGGTCTGCACTGCTTTCCTATAAGCATTGGGTGTTGTTTTTACCAGCCTTTCCCCAGCTGGGGGTGCGTGTTGTCACCACTCCCCACCAGGAGGGGGATGGGCTGTTTTCACCACCATCCTCCCTTCCCCACACTACCTGGTCGGGAGGAGGGATAAGCTTGCCCGGCCCAGGAAAAAAGCTGCCTACAAGGAAGCTGCATAGCTGCCTCTGGAACCTGGCCTGGTGTGTGAACTGCTGGAGCCGGAGCTGCATTTGTCCCGAGTTACGAACATTTCAGAGTTAAGGACAACCTCCATTCCCGAGGTAGCCATAATGCAGAGGTTCTACTGTATTTAAAAGTTATAGAAATACATGTAACCCACTAATTGGAAATGTAGTATGCTGGAGTTTTTTCCATGAGATTTGGTGGGGGGAAATCATTTTTGAAAAAAATTCAAATTTTGGGGGAGGCAAAACTGCATTTTTGGGTATTTCTGAAATTTTGTTTTGAAATTGTGCAAAAATGCCCACTTCCTCTCATTATTTTTTCCCTTGGACACATAGGAAAATATTTAAAAAGTATAAAGTGAGAGAAAGTAACACTTTCATTATTTTTTTAAAAAGTTACTTTCTGTTTTGTTTTCCAAACCAGCAAAAGATAGAAAATAATCAGAAAATGGGAAAAAGTAGGTTTTTTCCACAATTTCTTAATTCTTAAAAAATATTTCCAAAGAAACCCATTATTTCCAAAAGGGAAAATTTCAAATGAGAAAAAATTTACATTTTCCAGCCAGCTCTACTTGCAAATGAATAGTAGCTTCATATTCCGGGTACAGTAGCTGTGCTGAGATAGATGAGAGACAATAGTTATCTATAAACTTTTCTAATGCATTAAGCACAATTATGAGGAGGAATCTTCCACTGTTGCTGTCTGTGCTGCACCTGAGAAACATATAACGAGAGGGCTAGCGCAAATATAAATAGCAATGTAACCACGGTGGCACAGGTAATGGCAGCGGAGGCAGCTCAGCCATGCAAGTATATCAATCAATTTCAGGAGGTTGTGTGCTCAGCATGGCCGCCACTGCTGCTACCAGCACTACTGCGGCTACACTGCTATTCGTACTTGTGCTACCTTGATGAGACCTAGCACAAGTGTGTATACACAAACATGGGCATCACATTCCCAGCTCATCTTGGAGACATCGCCAGAGTTTCCATTATGTTCTGTCCTTCTAAGCCACTTAAAAACACTAATGAATATGTAGCACCTACCTTCAATAACAAGTATGCACACCCTTTCAATGAGCTTTCATAGTATGTAAGCGAACATATATTTAATCTACAGCAGTGGTTTTCAACCTATGTTTTGAGGATCCCTGGGGGTCCGCAGACTATGTCTAAGAGGTCCGCAGTTGAAAACTACTGTTCTATGGCAAAGACAAAGAACAGTACTGTAGTTTTCAGTTTGTAGGCCACAGACCTCTGGGGGTCTACAGATTATGTCTAAGATTTCCAAAAGGGTTCGCACCTCCATCTGAAATTTTTTGGGGGTCCACAAATTTAAAAAGATTTAAAACCCTTGACCTATAGCATCCCATAAGGCTCTGTGTAACCTATATGAAACTGTTGGTGCTCTAATTTTTTGTTGTTATAATTTTCTAACCTTCAATAAGATACTTACATCTATTTTATATTCTGTGTGTGTTGGTAATGTCTTGCTGCACAACCCACACAACACCCTTTTTTCCCATTGGTTACTTGTACCAGATTTAATAGGCTGCCTCTTCCTGTTTAATCTTTAGCGGGTTAGTAAATAGGAGAGCAACTTCTGATAACTAAAGATTTCAAGGCTTCCTAATGAAGTATTCTGATACTACTTGGTGCTTTGAACTTTCCAAAGCAGCTGAAAAATACTTGAGACTCTCCAAACATTCCCAAAAGAGTTTTCAAACCACTGAACCACATAATCATTTTCAACCTTTACCAAAAATACATTTAATGCAAATCCAGAGATAAACTTAATTACTGTCTGAATTTAACAACGCAATGTACATCTTCAAGGTTTTGTGAAGATCTTTTTAAAAGCCACCTGAAAATTCCACATATTTGTGCACTCTCCTCGTAGAACTAATTATAATGTGCTATAATTGCCCTTATATTCACAGGCAAACCATTTGCTGAGCCATTTTTAAAAAGACAGGAACTTTTCTGCTAAAGAATGCTAAAATTCAAGAGATGAGACACCCTTCCCCTTCACACACAAAGTGGTTGATGCACAAAGTGGTTGATACAGCATAAATCACCAGTCCCCAGCTGTCTTTTGTAAAACAAGATTAAATGTGGCTGGCTCTAGTCTCCATTCTTAAATAGAGCTGCTCTCAAACTTCACTACCACTAGCTAACGTTACACTGAAAAGCAAAACTTGACTCAGCTAAAATTCATGACTTTTTTCCTGCTTCAAAAATTGCCACTCTTTTGGATCTCTTACTATGTCCTCTTCCCACTCTGGTTCAATAAGATTAATTTGTGCCTAGGCAGCATTAATAATTCATATTGGTAAGTGGAAGATCACTTAGAAGTGACTTGTTTGATTGCAGTGCTCTGAAATCCTTGACAACAAAATCAACTTTAAGAGCAAACATGAATGGCATATTAGGTTGCTATGACAAGGTTTACAGACCCTGTCCAGAGACTGACAGCAAAAGGATTAACCGTCTCTCTCTAGTTAGAGGTAGGACTATGGATGCCTGTGCTAATTTAAAGAATTTGCAGGATAAGAAATCTGGACCAACAATGAGGAATTAAGTTCAGATCTAAAATTCTGCTTTTATTATACAATTTCTATTTATGTAGAATAAATAAGTGGTAAGCAATAGAGTTCCAAGGCAATACATTAATCACAGGATCTGGTAATACAGAACATACAAGTGCAGAGCTAGAATAGACTGTCAGATGCCTCCAGAACAAAAGCATGTACATCTTTGAATCTCCTAGGATCAGCTCATTTATGATTTTATAAAATCCCCAAATGCTTTTCTTGCTGCCCTCTGCCCAGAGTCTGCACCTCCGCACAGATGTTCAACAGAAAAGATCATGTAATGCTGTATGTTTTTCAATACTGCCTTCCTGCCATTTTAGTGTATTCTAACCAAAAAAGTTAATGAAAGGCTCATAAAGTAAAAGCCTCACAATTCAGTTGTAAGCTTTTCATTCACATTTTTCAGTAGTATCATTTATTTGCATATCAAGAGTCAATATGTGTTCTACTAATTAAGTAAATAACAATCAAAGTTTGTAATCATGGGTTGCTAATAGAAAGTGGTAATGGTCAATTACAATTTATTGGTAAATTTGTTTATCACTCTGTTGTCAGCATGAAGCCTTTAATTATTAGCACACTAATGTAAAGGCAGATTATTCTTAAGGAACTCCACAAGCAGGAGGCAACTAGATTGATGAAGTGGGTTTGATATGTTTTAGAGACCTGCATTCACAGCTACATTTTGATCATTTACATATATTTACATTTTCCTTTTAAGTTTTTACTTAAAAATAAGTATACAGCTGCATAACTGAAATCTATTTTAAGATTACTACAACCAAGTATTGTACATTTTATACAAGTCATTGTAATTCTGTGAAATTCATTGCCACAATGCATCCCCTGCAGCCTCAGAGGTGCAGGGGAGGGGGCTTTGTCTGAGCCAGCAGGAGAAAGAAAACCTTAGCCCTCTAAGGATTATGCCCCACTCCCTCTCTTGCAGGCATGGGGGTGGGGGGGGCGCTCTGTGGCTTTGATTGGCTGAATAGAAGAGTGCAGCATAAGTCCGTTGGCTCCACTCAAAGGGAGAGTTTATAAATCCTTCCCCGCACCTGGGATACCATTCTGCCTTTGGAAGAAAAGCTTTCTCCCTCCCCTTATTTAGTATTAGCATAGGACTGGGTTTCTCGGGCCACACTGTGGACATCATGCTAGTTGCCTTTTAGGGAGCTGGGAAGGAATTTTCTCTCACTGCCGGATTAGTCAGGGCACAGCAGAGGTTTTCTCACCTTCCTCAGTAGCCCAAGGACCCGATAAGTAGCTTAGGTTGCAAAATTCATGTTCTGACAACTTGACTGGTGCCAATAGAGGGTTCTCGTTCCCTGATAAACTGGAATTGAAAGCAGATTAGGAAAATGCAGCTCCTAAAGAAGGTGGGGAATGGGCTTGTGGCTGACTGGCCCCACTTAACCCTCATATGAGGAAAGGGCCGTGGGGTCCCAGCAACAGTACTCGGACTTGATTAATGATGTGGCGGCAGCCCTCTTCCAGGGGAAGAAGTGGAGGAAAACGTCAGCCCTCCACCAAGTGGTATGGATTACCAATGAAGGATGACCTGCATTGCACAAATTATTGCCTGATAGTTCTCAGATGTGTCACCTAATAAATCTGCAGCCTAGCTGAACCCCATTACGTCTGCATTGTCTTTCTTCCTGCACTGTCTGGCACAAAGTATGATTGAGGACAATAGTTAAGCAGGATTCAAAAAGTTTAGATGTTTAAATGAATAACAGAACATGTCTAGTTACATGAGATAAGGTAAAAATGCATAAGTGCCATTGATACATTTAAATCAGGTATCCTTTAGATGTCCTAAACAATAATGAAATGATTTCATGGAAAGTTAGGCATGAATATAATTTTTAATTGCTTTCAAAATATATTACTGACTGAAATCCTTCTCAAACTTAGGCATCCTTAGTTTACCCTCAGACATATATATTTGGTAAGTCATCTCACAGCATAGGGGGAAAGGTTGAGTCCTTAGAAATAAAGCAGTTTATTAAAGCAGGAGACTCCATAATCCATAAAAAGTCAAACCACTTCAGCAAGAATCTGATTTATGACAAACTTTTAAAAAGATTCTTTGTAGAATCATTTGCTCCATTTTAGTGCAGGTCTTTGATGACACAAACATGTCAACTCCTTTCAGAGATGTATCAAACCGTCCCATTTTGTTGTTAAATATATTGTTATGGAAGAAGTTATCAGATGGTGCTGTTGCACACAGTCTTACAAATTCTTTGTCTTGGCATGTGAGCACATGTTTAGGTCTTGGAAGAAAATACTCTGTTGTTGGTTTTCTGATGCAGGCTCTTATGTGGGAGGAGCTATGGCAAGCAACCAGGGAGTTCTCTCTCTCTTCCTTAATTTTGCTAGAATCAATTACTGGGGAGAGAGTTGCATTGTGAAATCAGACACTGATGTTTGGGCTGAGATCCCTTAAGAGGGGATTGCCTGTGCGTGTTGCTTCTGACCACCTATGTTCAAGGACTGGTGTATATAGTGTACAAGAAGTAAGTAACAGTAAGAATAGATCCAGACTCTGTCAGTGATTTCTCCTCCCCTGGGAAGCCTACCTGCAGAGCCCTAACATCTGCTACCAGTCAGCAGAAGGGCTACATTATGCATTCTAAAAGATGGATAGATCTGATTTGTGGTAGTTACTGTTGCCAAATTTTAGTCAAGTTGTAAATTATGCATCTCAAGTAGGTGGCACTACTAACTGGTACTCAAATGGCTATTACTACATTGAAATGGATTTAAAAATAAGATAGTCCACTTTATCTTGTCCTGAAGTCAGAAATTTCTCTTGCTGTATTTTGTACAACTATACAAATATCAGACAAGAGAATGATATCGCCACATTTCAATGCATTTGAACGTGTAGCTGCTATCAGATCTCTTCTCCCCTTTTTACTGTGGTAGCATTCTCAAGATGTTCAAGGTTGGATATGCACATTTAGCCACAAAACAAAACATCTCCCCCCACCCTCCCGCAATGCATACTGAGTTTTGGAAAGATGATATACCCTATCTGTATCTGTATCTGTTATGCCTCTCTGACATACTGGAGCTCTCTTGCCAGCGGTACAAATACTTGACATTTTTGAATTAGGATATATTAAGACGTTTTATACTGTAAATTGGGTTATTTGTAATTGGTGAATTGGAAAATATTCACACTACAATGGTTCTGTAATGGGATCAGCACCGGCCTCTTGCAATCACCCCCTTCTGGTCAGGTGCGAGCTTACTGTTTCTTAGTTCTTGGACTCAGCCCTCCAGCCAAGTCACAAACACTATCTGTAGGCGGAACAGAACGAACAAACCCCTTCCAGGATATACAGTGTTTACCTTGTGCAAGGCTTCCTCCCTAGAGACACTGCCCTCTATAACAGTCCAACATGGCCCATTGGAGTACACTCTGTTGGTGTATCTTTTTCAGCAGCCCTCCTCCCCTGGGCTCAGTATTTCACCAGACCAACAGGGCCCACTGTGGTACCCTCGCTTGGTCTGGCTAGCTTCTGGGCTCAGTTTCCACAACCAGTCAGGAACTCCTTCTAGCTCCCCTGATCTTTGGCAGCCCTCCCTGGGCTCAGCCCTGCCCACAGAGAGCTATCTGTGGCCCTGCAACTCTTTCAGCCAGCCAGGAACTCGGCCCTCTCTCTTCCAGCTCCAGGCAGCAACTGACTGCTCTGTCTCTGCTGCTTCTTTTTATATGGCCCTCCTGGTCCCTGATTGGCCACTCCAGTAGCCCCTCAGATTAGCTGCTTCCTATGCAGCCACTCTAGGCCACCCACAGGACTTCTCTTTTGCTCTTTTCTGGGTGAGATGAGGCAGGGCTGTGAGGCCTCCAGCAGGGACCTTCAGATCTATTCCACCACATCACAGGTCCCTTTTAAAATTATTTTATCTTTGATAGGATTTCAGTGTTTAAACTACTTTTTTAGTAACATCAGAACTTCCTAGATCAGCCTTGAGAATTTTCATTTAATGGAAAGTCTCAATCTATCTGGACTTCTTTTGGCATTTAATAGCACCAAATTTTATGCTTATTTTAACTTCTACTCATAAATCAAGTACAGTATTAAGTTAATTTTGAGGCTAGTTATATCTGGAACTCCATTTATGGTACAAATTATTCATTAAACAGATCTGTCTTCTCTTCTTTGCCAGCAAAAAATAGAAACTATCCAACTTATTTTTCTAACTACGGTATCTAGAGAGATCTCTAAAATGTAGTTGCCAGCTGTTCAATCAAATGATTGAGCCCACCCTGCTGTGGAAGTTCTCCCTCTTCGGGAACAACCTGAGCGTGAAATTCACTCCTGTACAGCGGACCGCTAATCCCTATACACCACTCAATACAGAATTTAAGTAATGTATAGGACTTGTGCCAATCCTTTGCTTGGGGGTGAACTACAGTCTCACCACTCGGCTCTCCAGAACTATCCTGAGATAGTTTTCTCTCATTCAATTTTAAGAGGGTCATTCTTGTATTCTAGAGGTTCCACTACAATTTCGTACATACTCATTAATAAGTTCTCACTTGAAGAGGAGAATTTTGGAAAATCTGGATACCTCATAAGACAACAGTGGTTCTAAAACTACCTCAGAGTTAACATAATTTTTCCCCAGTTCCTAGAAACTTTCTTCAGCAATATTATACACTCAAATTGATGCTCCCATGCTGATTTATACAGTACTTTTCTTAACCTTATATTTAACTCTCTGGACTAAAGTAGGGGTTAATTCGATTGTCCCTAACCAGCCTACAATAAAAGAGGTTAGAGTATCCAAGACTGCCTGCAAACTATTACTGAGCACAGAATGGGTGTTCTTTTTGCAAATGCACCAACTGCACTACTGTATCCAACTCATTATTTTGTAAAGCACTTTGAAATACCACTACCCTGAGTTCAAAAAGTGCAATACAAAATCATACTCTCTTCTATTATATTATTTTCTGCTTGTATCAGCAATAGTTATCTGCTGTATTTTTTTATCAACTTTGAGCTGGTACATTGTTTCCTACTGTGGCAATGTAGTTGTCTATATGCTGCATCCTCAAAAGAAGAGTCTCTAATGTAGCATTCCCTCTGATGTAAGGCTACAATACCTAAGGTACAGCTTTTTTAAAAGCACTGTATTCACCCTTTGCATTACCCTTAAAATATTTGTGTAAAATATTTGACAGAATTATTCCAAAGGCTGTTATAAAAGGACTGCACTGTATTTTCCCCCAATTTGGCAAAATTATAATAAAGTATTAATCTACATTTCAAGTTGCCATGGACTCTCCTCCTTAAATCAGAAGGTGTTTTGGTCATTTTGAAATAACATAAAACCAGCATGGGTGAGACTGAATGTAGCAGTCATTTGATCCTAATTTGTTAAGGTGCATTTTAAACACAGAGATACATAATTGCTTAAAATGACACTGCCCTAAACTACCTACTGTAGGGGAAGTGTAGGCACTAACAAATTACGATTTATGCTACTACAATGTATACACTTTTATAGTGTGCTACGTGAATATGCTGTTATACGAATTACTCACAAAAAACCCTACATTTAAAACATTCAGATTGCAAAGATAAACACTGAAAAAGCTAGGCAACGACAAAATTAAGGTTGTCTGCAGATCCTTGTCTGCATGTCTTATGACACACAGTTTAATTAGACGATCACATATTATTTTTTCCACCAGACTACAGTCTCATTCAGTGACCAGGATAGATGGTGCTCAGTTAATGAGCAGCTATTCAATTCTATTATTTTATTTTGTTTTTTCCTCATTATTCAATGTGTGGCCCCACACCTTAATTACTGCACATTATCCAAACCCTATTCTGTAAGACAGAATTATTCATTTCTTCATGGGTGCTCATCACTTCTGTATCTGAGATCTTCACAGATATTTACTTATTTATTTTAAAACACCCCTGTGAGGTGAGGGGATAGTATTAGCCCCATTTTACACAAAGGGAAAGCAGGCACAAAGAGATTAAGGTCAAAAGTATCCACTAATTTTGGGTGCCCGATTTGAGATGTCTAGAACCTGATGTTTTCAAAGTTATTTAGCATTACAGATTGCACAAACAACCTTAATTCTGGCATTTCCTTAATTCTAAGTGCTTGACTTTGCGACCTGAATAATCATAGAACCGTAGGTTTGGGAAAGTCAGTTAGTCCAGCATCTTGCAGTGAGGCAGGACAGAGTATACTTACGAATCCCTGATAGATATTTGTCTAATTTGTTCTTTAAAATCTCCAATGACGGTGATTCCACAACATCCCTTGGTAACCCATTCCAGTAATAATTATTAATGATGTTCTTTTAACATAGTTGTTTGTGTGTAATAGCTTTTAAATCAAGCTGAAACCCCCCTCCCCAGAAATGTCATCATGTGGAATGTAGTAACTAATAGTAGTCATCATCTACATGGACCAGCACTAAAGGGGGATAATTTACACAATTTACCATTGGGTTTTACAGATATTTTCTAACAGCAGAAGAATGCTGAGACTCGGGAGACCCCTTTTGCTGCTTTCCCTCTGACCTGTTTCTGGCCCAGGACTGTCTCTTTTCCCCACCCCTAGCTCCTTATCCCAGTCCCATTCTCCTCAAATAGTCAGTCCCAGACACCACTCTTCTGGCTTTTGATTACATTCCCAGTCTTCTTGTCCAGCCAGACCCAGCTGCCCCCTCCTGGCTCATTTGATTTGTTTCATTCCCTACTCCCCCGGTTATCAGTCATCCCCATGCTCATGTTCATCATCCACACTGGTTCCCAGACCCAGTCTCCCACTATTAGTTCCTTTTACAGTTTCAGAGTCCCACCCACTCACCTATCTCGACCCTATCTCTTTACCCAGCCTGTACCAGTTTTCCCCTCACACCCTGGCTCCTCGTCAGAACTATTTCCCTCCATTCCCCCAACTTCCTTCCCCAAATCCCAATAGTTTTCAGTTCCAATCCCCTTGCCCAGACATTTTTAGTCTCACCCTGTGGCTCCCCCTCTCCCACATCAGTTCTCCCACTCCAAGTCCTGTCCTCCAACCCCAGCTCCCAGTCCCCTTCTTCCCCCCACCCCCAAGTCTCCAGTCCCAGTCTTCCCCCTAGGCTCCTTGTCTCAATCTATTCCCCCTACCCACTCTCCCCAAGGTCTGGCTCGTCTCCTTTGTCTTTAGTTCAGGTGGCTTCCTCCTCCATGCCCCCTGGGCCCAACAGGGGGTGTCACTAAGAGCACAGGAGAGATTGGGTCCCTGCTTTCTAGTTCCAGTGCCCCGACCTGGACCCAGCATGGCCCAGAACAGCCAGGCACTACAATGAAAAGGAAAACCTCTGTTCAGCCATGATGGAATCTTCAGGGAATTTAGCTATGAACATCTAAGAAGTCTCTAAGAATATCTAGGAAGCATCCAAATAGTGGTTTTTCACAGCCTTATTGCTTGTCTAAATTTTGGTGGATTTTCACAGGAACAGCAATACCTGACAAAAGGCCACTCCTGTGCCAAATTTAAAATCCCATTTCCAAGGCATGGGGGCATTAGAGTTTTTCAAAGAAAAAGTAGCTGTTAAATTAACATAAACAACTTCTTTTTCCCTAGCATCATTCTCAGAAAAGGATGAGTTGTTTTGGATGAAATTTTCCAAAAAAGTTCAACCTGAGGCGGACACCCAAATTTCAGCCCAAATAGTTAAAGGTTGGCAAAATTGTAAGCAACTGAAAACAAAGTCTTATAAGGGGATGTGTCAGGTAACTTTAATAACAGACTGTTACACACATAAAAAAAAGGATTCCTGTTTATGCATTATGAATTACATTACAGATCTTATTTATGACCATTACTAAGTCAATGTTTCTAATTTATACAAATTTATACGAATTGTTGATATGAAGTCAGTTTGTTTCCCTCTTGCTAACTTCATTATCTTT
This sequence comes from Chelydra serpentina, assembly GCA_037349315.1. Taxonomy (NCBI): domain Eukaryota; kingdom Metazoa; phylum Chordata; order Testudines; family Chelydridae; genus Chelydra; species Chelydra serpentina. The sequence continues at coordinate 30,579,301 of JBAIAC010000048.1, forward strand.
AAAATAAAAATAACGTACATTTCTTTCTGTGGTGTACTTTACATATTGTAAATGTTTTAACAGACAGTTGTTTTGATTTTGAATTTTCAATTATGGCTGGAGAGGTTAGCATTTTGGAGGAATTCAAAACAGGTTCACTAACACAGTACACTGACACAAGATCTTAACATATGATGTTCTACTGGGTAGTACAGTAGTAGTTAGTTCATTTTATATGCAAGTTTTCATAGCAAAAAGTGTTCTTGTCCACCAAATTTAACTTTGCATTTTCCATTGTAATTAGGATAAAATTCCATAGGCTAACCAAATATCTAAATCATTAAAAAAAAAAAAACCTGAAAGTTTGAAATTAATATGAATTTTAAAACACAACTCATTTAAATTTAATATTTTTAATAAATCTTCATAATGGATTTCTGATATTACAGTGTCCTGTTAAACTTGCTTGTTCAATGTACTGAATTGAAGCAAGTTACACCTTAGAGAAATCACCCTGCTCAGTACTGGGACACAGGCAAAATCCTTCATGATAGCTTTCCAACACAACAAATGAGCAGCAAATACCACTTGCTCCAGCTGGTGTGTCATGGATTTGTAGTTCCAGAAAATATTGCATAAGGAATTTAGATGAGAATTCTATGCATATACGTTCATAATTTACTTCCACTGAAAAAGTGCAATACTGTAGAATGATGAAATAAAAATGAACTAAAAGAAGGCTCTAGGCTATGGCAGCTCAACTTACAGCAGTCAGATAATGACCTGTCATGTCCACTCTGCAACTTTTCACAAAATAGACCTTAAACAAGGATGGAAAAGGAACTAGCAAAGTCATTTTAACTATCATGATATATGTGTAAATCTTTTGCTACACTCGTCTTTTACAAAACTTTAAAATGGGAGGAGGTACTGAAAAAGAAGGGTAATGAAATGTACATTATGTAACTCCCACTACCTTCATCTAATTTTTACTAAGAGATCTTGTACCTTAAAGAACTAGTGTTTAGACCAGTCATATACTATTCAGGAATGCAAGAATTTGTTGTTTAAAAGAAGCTTCTAAAAGTCTCTCTCCATACTATTATTCTAAAATACTGGACATTTTATGATTTAGGGCACTGAGATTTGGCAGTATTGGAAGCACAGAGTAATCCTTTTCAAAGGGAGGTAGGTGATGTTATTAAAATGCTAGCTAATAGTTTTATTCCAGCTTTCATGTGAGGTAACAAAAACAACAATGTTTCTGAGATAAGAAAGCTTGTCAGACCTTAGTGGTGAGCATCACCCATTCCATAAAACTGACAGGCAGAATTACCGGCAGAGAAGACGTTGCCCTCATGCCCTGCAGCAAAGTCACTGTCTGTCTGTTATCTGACAGACAGGGTAATATGGGAATACGTTACATTGGTGGGAAAATAACTGACAAGATTGCTGTAGAGTCTTGTGACATATTATGAGCAAAACAGAAGTAGCCTACAAAACGCTTCTGACAGAGAGCAACTTAAAGCATATGTTTATTACCATCACATTTCATCTTTGTATTGCTTCCACCCGCAAACATTCAGTCATTATCTCAAAAACTACTTTAATTGTTAGGTCAACACAATGTCACCATTACCCAATTTCTAAAATTGAAAAAAAAAAACCGGTTACCTACCTTTCGTAACTGTTGCTTCAAGATGTGTTGCTCATATCTATTCCATTGTAGGTTTGCGTGCGCCCACACACATGGCCGTCAGAAACTTTTGCCTTAATGGTATCCGTAGGGCTGGCTTGGGCGCCCACTGGAGTGCTGCGCTCATGCTGCGGTATATCAGGCACCACCGGCCCTGTGCTGTCTCGGTTCCTTCTTGCTGACTACTCTGACAGAGGGGCAGGAGGGCAGGTAATGGAATGGACACAAGCAACACATCTCGAAGAACAAAAGTTACGAAAGGTAGGTAGACGTTTTTTCTTCGAGTGCTTGCTCATGTCCATTCCATTGTAGGTGGGCTCAGAGTTCACATTTTTGCAGGTTGGAGTACTGCTCTGCTGAAACTAGCATCAGTCCGACATAGTCAGTGCATAGTGCGAAGCAAACATGTGCACAGACATGGTTACGGTGTGGCAGATTTCCTGGATCAGCACCTGAGAGGCTCACTCGACTAGGGCGCAGGCATCACGATCACTGGCCGGGGCACCTGCGCCAGCTCATAGCAGTAGCCGATGTAGGCAGTGATCTAGGACAAGATTCTCTTGATAGATACCGGGTAACCCTTCATCCAGTCTGTGACAGCAACAAACAGTTGTGTAGACTTACGGAACGGCTTCATCCTCTCTATGTAGAAGGCCGGTGACCTCCGGACCTCCAGAGTATGCAGCCTGCATTCCTTATCCATAGTATGAGGCTTCGGGCAGAAGACCGGTAGGTATATGTCCTGACCAGTATAGAACTGGGAGACACCATGGACATAAAAGCCAGGTGCGGACGCAGCAAGACCTTGTACTTATAGAAGATTGTATAATGCGGCTGCAACATCAGTGCCCTGATCTCAGACATCCTACGGGCCAAAGTTACAGCGACCAAAAAGGAGACCTTCCAGGAGAGAAGCAGAAGGGAGCAGGAAGCCAGGGGCTCAAAGGGGGGCCCCGTGAGCCTGGACAGCACAAGATTCAGGTCCCAAGGAGGGACCTGGACCTGGATATGCTTGTAAAGGCGCTCCAGACCTTTCAGGAACTGTGCCATCATGGGATGGGCAAAGACCAACCTGCTGTGAAATGGAGGATGGAAAGCCGAAATGGCTGCCCAGGTGCACCCTGACGGAGGACAGCGACAGTCTCTGGAGCTTAAGACGCAGCAAATAGTCCAGGATGCCATGCTGGGGCTATGAGGATGACGGTTGTTCTGTCTTGCTTCATCTTGAGCAGGACTCTGTGGATTAACGGCACCGGAGGAAAGGCGTACATCAGCACTCCTGACCATGAAATCAGGAAGGTGTCCAACAGGGAGCCCTTGTCCCTGCCCAGCACAGAACAGAACATGTGGCACTTCCTGTCCCGTCTGGATTCGAACAGGTCCACCTGGGGAGATCCCCATCTGTGGAAAACTAGGCTGACTACCTCCGGATGGAGTGACCATTCATGGCGAGACGAGAAGGTTCTGCTGAGTTGATCTGCCAAGACGTTCTTGGCTCCAGGCAGGTGGGTGGCAACCAAATAAATGGAGTGCCGCACACAAAAGTCCCAGAGGCTGAGCTCTTCCTGACAGAGAGCCGAAGACCTGGCGCTGCCCTGCCTGTTGATGTAGTACATTGTGGCAGTATTGTCCATCAGGATTTGCACCACTTTGCCTTCCAGGTGGGGCAAGAAAGCCCGGCATGCCAGGCGAACCGCCCTGAGCTCCCGGACGTTGATATGGAGGGCTAGGTTGTGTTGCAGCCAACAGCCCTGGGTGTCGAGCTCGCCCAGATGGGTCCCCCAACCCAGATCCGACACGTCCAAGACCAAGGTGAGCGAGGGTGAAGGGGTTGCGAAGGTAACTCCCTGCAGCACCAACTTAATATCCCGCCACTAGTCCAGGGAGGAGAGGACATGGTTCTGCACCGTGATCACTCGGTCCAGGGGGTGCTTGCTTGGAACGTAAACCGAGGCCAGCCACGCTTTCAGGAGCCTTAGATGAAACCGGGCGTGACTTACCACATAGATGCATGCGGCCATGTGGCCCATCAGACACATGGCCGCATAGAAGGCACATGTAAGCTGTGGTGAGCGGTTGGCTCTTTATGTTGCTGAACACATCTGACATAGCTTGAAAGTGCACTTCCAGTAGAAAGGCCATGGCCTGCATAGAGTTGAGAACTGCTCCGATTAACTCTAAGCCTTGAATGGGTGTTAACATGGATTTTTCTGTGTTTATTAGGAGACCCAGATCACTGCAGGTGGAGCGCACCAGATTGAGGCGCCTCTGGACCTGATCTGGAGACCTGTCCTTGATGAGCCAATCGTTGAGATAGGGGGAGATGTGGATTCCCTTGATGCCTCAGGTAAGCCACCACTGCGCCACGCATTTTGTGAACACCCTGGGGGCCGAGGACAGGACAAAGGGTAGCACTGTAAACTGGAAGTGGTGCCCCGCCACTATGAAAGGCAGGAAACATCTGTGTCTATGGAGACATGAAAGTAAGCATCCTTCAAGTCAAGAGCGGTGTACCAGTCCCCTGGATCCAGGGAAGGGACGATGGAGGCCAGGGATACCATGCGGAACTTCAACTTCCTGAGCGACATGTTGAGGCCCCGCAGGTTCAGAATGGATCTGAGTCCCCCTTTTGCCTTCGGGATTAGGAAGTAGCGGGAGTAGAATCCTCTTCCTTGCATATCCCGAGGAACCTTCTCCATGGCCTCCAGGAGTAGGAGGTTCTTGACCCCCTGAACAGGGAGTTTCTCATGAGAAGAGTCCCTCCAGAGGGACAGGGATGTACAGGGGCAGGAAGAAGGGGCAGCAAAAAACTGCAGGGTGTAGCCCCGAGCCACTATGTCCAAGACCCAACAGTTCGACATAACCCACAACCAGGCTGAGCGGTAGGGGAAAAGGTGGTCAAAGAAAGGGCAGGAAGGATCCGGACAGTTGGCTGGTGCATCGGTCCCGAGCGCACACTCAAAATGAGCGCTTCTGGCCCCCCGGGTGCTTAGCTGGGCCAGTCTGTGCAGGAGATTGGGATGACGAAGGGCGGCGGCAGCTAAACCCAGTGTCCCTTTTTCTCGCAGGCCCATCAAGGCTGCCACTGTCTAGGTGGCGGAGGTGGCCAGAACGGCTGCCTGGACGTCTGAGGAGCGTGCATCCCCAGTGAGCGTAGGGTTGCCCTCATATCCTGCAGGCCATGCAGATGTGTATCCGTTTGGTTGGAAAATAGGCAAACACTGTCAAACAGGAGGTCCTGGATAGAGGCCTGCATCTCCTGGGACAGGCCGGCGGTCTGGAGCCAGGAACTGCACCGCATGACCACCGCTGAGGTGACCACTTGGGCAGCTGAATGGGCTGTGTCCCAGGCCATCTGGAGAGAGCACAGGGCCATTGCGGTCCCCTCTTCCACCAGGATTGTGAACTCCTGGGTCGCCGCCTGGGACATGGAGTCCTTGAATCTGAGGAGAGAGCCCCACAGGTTAAAATTGTAGCGGGCCAAGAGGGCCTGGTGGTTCACCACCTGAAACTGGAGGTTGGCCATAGAATAAATTTTTTGACCAATCAAATCCACTCTCTTAGCCTCTTTATTTTTAGGGGTGGAGCTGGTGGGCCCCTGTTTGTCCCTTTCATTGGCCGCTGACACAACCAATGACCCCGGTGGTAGATGAGTGTACAAGTACTTGTACCCTTTTGCAGGAACAAAGTACTTCTTTTCCACCCTTTTAGAGGTGGGCAGGATGGAGGACAGGGTTTGCCAGATGATTTGGCAATGTATACTGGCAGCGCGACCCGGGCTGGGGCGGACATGGAGAGCATACTAAATAATATGTGTGTCTGCTCCTCCATCTCCGCCGCCTTGAGGCCCAAGTTGGATGCCACCCTGTGGAGCAGCGCCTGATGCTCATGGAAATTGTCCGGTGGGCTAGCTCTGGAAGGCGACGCCACCGCCTCGTCCAGGAAGGAGGAGGATGCTTGGATGACTGGGGGAAGTCCGGCAGTGTCCTCACCTGTCGGGGCGGGAGGCCTTGGGGTGGGTACCGGATCCTCACCCACGGCGGCCGCCAGGACGTCCTGCACTGAGCCTGGTGCCATGGGTACCGGGAGCACTGCCTTCAGCCTGTCTGACACAGTGACCGAAGTCTGGCGGGAGTGGGGCACCGGCATGACGGGAACGCCCCATGAATTCCAATAAGGCCATTCGGTCAACCACTGGCTCTGCTGCCAGGTCAGCACCGATGTCCGGACGCATCCTCTGGAGCCCAATCACATTGCCTGGGCGAGGGGCTGAATTGAGCCTCCGAGCCTGAGACGTTGTCATCCTCCGGCGACCAGGGCGGGGCTGTGGAGGCTTGAGTCTGACGTCTCACCATCACCACCGGAGACTGGTGAGGGGAACAGTCTGACTGCTGCTGGGGGTAGGAGGAGCGGTGCCACATCGGGGAGCGCCCTCGAGGTCTTGGCGACAGTGACCGATGGTGCGATGAAGACCGGGGCCGGGGAGATTGAGGATGCCTGGGCGAGCTTCGGCGCAACGATGGGGATCGGGAGCACGGTGCTGATGACTCATAGTGGCGAGCTGTAGACCTGCATCGACGTGGAGACCAAGAACGTGGTGCCCTAGGGTTCTGTCTTGGCTCTGGAGATCGGTGGCGCTCGCCTGTTTTGTGCAAGGCCTTGCTGGCAGGATTGCCCTCACGGGGAGCCTTAGCTGGTTCCATAGCTGCATGCGGTGCCAGCTGCAGAGGAGGCGCTCTCAGCTCTCCAGGTGCAGGGGCCATGGAGGGGGTTGACTGCGCCATTGGTGTAGGCCCTTTACCGCTTCCTGGAGTCGGTGGTAGGCTCTTTCAAGGAGAGGAACTCTCCAAGCCCGAGTCCTTTAGCGGGTACAGAGTGGGTATAAGGCCTGAGCAGTGTCCTTTGCCCAGAGTCCCTTGGTTGGGCTTCGTTGGTGCCACCTTCTTAGTCTTTTTCTTCTGCACTGGTGATAGGGATCAGACCTGGGAGGACCCAGGTGCCGGAGGTGTGCTACACATTGAAGCTCAAGTGCTGGGTGCCGGTTCTGGCCACGCCGGCTCCTAATCTGGGCGCAGGGCAACCTGCATCAGGAGGGCTCTAAGACGGTGTCATGCTGTCTTTGAGTCCACGGACAAAAGTTCTAGCAGCAGCGACAGCGCTCCTTTATATGGGTTTTCCCAAGGCACTGTAGACAACTCTCGTGCGGGTCACTAACAGCCATAGGCCTGTTACACGAAGAGCAGGGCTTGAAACCGGGAAACCAGGGCACGCCCCGCCAAGGGAAAAGTCCCCACTGGGACATTATCTAACTAAAATGTAGTGAGTACTTAAGAACTAACTAACAAAGATTAAACTATTTACAGGTAAAGCACAAGGCAAAGCTAGACAAGAAACCGCTGACCACTTGCACCCACTGACTACCATGGGTGGTAAGAAGGAACTGAGAGGGCGCAGGGCCAGTAGAGCCTGATATACCATGCCATGAGCATGGCACTCCAGAGGGCGCCGTAGCCAGCCCTCCGGGTACTGCTAAGGCAAAAGTCTCCGATGGCCGCGCATGTGGGCGCGCACACATCTACAATGGAATCAACATGACCAAGCACTCGAAGAAGAACTATAATTAGAAAGGTAGATAATGTAATCACTTTTATTAGGATAATAAAATCATTATACAAAACCTTGTGTATTATAACTTCACTTTTTATTGAACCAATAAGTACCACATAATCTATTTGTCCAATTTTTTTCTAGTGCCAATACACCTAAACACTCGCTGTCTAGGATAAGTTAAAATTTGTTTATCTGCATTAACATTCATACTATAGTGATTATTAAATTGGATTTAAGCAGATGAATAGCAAAGGGAATAAATTAAATTTCCTTTATTACTTTCCATTTGGAAATATTACGTTTTAAAGTCTGATTTCTCCACTGAAGGGAAGGAGACTATATTATTGTCTTCTTGGCAAATCCTGAAACGTGCAATCCTATTTCACTGCTGTAATCCTTACAGGAAACTTTGTTGTGACATACCAAAAATTGAATTTAGTGGTTGAGTGAGAGATTGAAAATGCTTGTGGCTCAAGTCTGCTATTCATCCGTAGGTCAGACAGAGTGCAGCAAACAATGCCAGATTCCTTACACTGTTCCTGCCTAATGGACTTATATTCAGCCCAAAAGGACCACTCCTTTATAGCGGGGGGAAAAGCTACCCTGTATTTATTTAAGTATTTATTGGCTGTTGAAATATAAAGGAAGGACTGTACGAAAAGTTTAATTTAGCTAACATGATCTTGTTAGACACAATGTAGCACAATACATGAGAGAAAAATATGGTATGCTAAAATTAAAGACATCTCTTAATATGGACAGCAACATAGCTTTTTTTCAATAGTTTCTTTACACTGCTTTGCAAGAAAGAATTCTTTGTTAAATAACTAAACAAAGCCACAAGGAGTCCCCATAAGACAACTTTCTCAGTACCTATCATATTCATCATTTTTTCATTCAAATATAATTAAAATTGGCTATGTTTAAAATAGTGCAATAAATCAGACTTAATTGTTAAATATTAATTTTAAGAATTTATGAATTAAAAATGAAAATCAGTCTCAGTAATAAACATCTTGTTTGGTATATTTTTAAATGTGAAGTCATCCTTAATATAAGTACAGTAAATATCTGTGGTCATTGTAGCTTGTAAATTCAATTTTATTTTTTCAAAACATTTCATCTTACATCAAAATATCTAAAAATTAACACACTTTACAGAAAAATGTTGAATTCATTTTCATGGTAAATTATTCAGCAAGCATAGCATTTTATCTGCGTCGTTTGGCCAGCTATGCCAAATACACATTTGGAGTTTCAAAAAGGGCTCTTTTGCAGAAACACTGAAAAAATAGCAGGCAGAACATTTTAACTAATGTTATAAAGAAACCCTTTTGGTTTAAGAGGTGACAGGAATTCAATATCAATTATAATTCACTCCAGGAGTGACCATTGTATTTAAGTGATATTCAAGAAAGACTGCTTGATGTCCAAACTATAGTTGACAGCTAATTTCCAATGTCCATCTTTGTATCTTCTTGAGGAAGAATGATTTGATTAACGCTCAGCAAAGCAGAGTATTTTATTTTTTCAATTGTAAAAGGACACCAATAACTTAAAAATCCCATTTCTGCCTGAAAAGTTTATATCTAGTTTAGTTATAAATAACTGTACACCTAAGAAAGATTATTAGAAGCTAAAGAAGTTAGTAGAAAAAGATCCTCTATTTTTTCTGTTTGTTAACTTTGCCTGTTTGATAGCATTTTCTTTATAGTCTATTTCCCTATGTAATGAGTTATTCAGTCACTTTATCTCTTCCTGAAAATACCCTGATAAGCAACAACAAGCAGCAGAAAAGCTTATGAAATTTAACTGATTTTTAAAAAGCTCTCTTATTTTAATGATGCTCTATCAGAAAATTGATATTTTTTAAATTAGTCACTTTAAAACAAATCAAGTTGACAGTGTGTCTTTAAAGCATCCAGAGGGTGCTGGCAACCATACCAAAACTAAAGAAACTAGTGTTCAGGAAAATGTTACTAGACTAAACCAACCCAACAAAAAAATCCTATGTCCTTTGCAGGATAACAACACAGAAGTGGATGATTGTTGGTAGCATTAATATAACAAAGTTTCAGTAGTGAGAATTTTAAGTTCAAACAATTTTAGAATGTTATTCCTTACAAATATCCCTCATGCTAACCTAATAATGTCCCTCACAATTGATTTATATTGGAAAAAAAACAAAAACAAAAAATGTAGACTTTCAAATCTTTCATAAATACATTTTAAAATGAATTTACTATTAACCATGCCTTCAAAGGTTATGGTTTACATTATTAAAATATCTGACTGCTTGTAATGGGGCAAAGAATGATATGATATTTTAGCTTAATACTTTGGGCTTATATATTTGGGGGTCACCATCATAATGTAAGAAGAAAATAGTTAAGAGGAATAAGAAACTCCCCTTTATCGAGCCAATTAACACAATTTCCATTTTGGATTTTTCTCTCCTTCAGTTAAAGCCAAGATGAAATCCTTGCAGTGTGACCTTTAACTGTGTAGTATTAAATGTCTGTTTCCCAATGCAGATCTATGCAAAGTGTTCAAACACAAACTCAAGATGAGAAACTATGCTATGATTTGCCCAAAAGGCTGTGCAAAACCAGAATTCCTCCTGTGAGTTTTCACAGACTGAATTAACTTACTTTAGAGGAAGTAGAATCACACTCTTGACAAATCCATCCATAGCCTGTCTGTTTTGGAGATTTTTTCAAAGGAGGGTCCAGACAACCAAAATGGTAGCAGAGCCTGCATTCATCACACCTGCAGGAGAAACAAAAACATTGCGTTTCTTCATCAATTAAATCAAGCCACTCTATAAACATTTTGGGGTAGTTCACCCCATGGAAAACTTACCCCCAAATCTCCAAATCATTAGTTTGGATTAAAACAGACATTTTCAGGAAGGGTGATTTACATGTACACTCACACATTTCAAGTATGTTTCTATTTAATTTGGAATATTCTCATGGAGAAATGCAGGAGGCAGCTATGTATTTTCTGTATATTTATGATTAGCAGATTTAGTACACTTTCCAGCTAACAGAACTTTTTACATTATGGATCTTCCATAATGTCTGCCAACATATCTAGTAATTCACACATGTTTACAATTGCATGAATGATTTTTTTAAATAGTGACTTTGTAACTAAAATAAAATCTGCACAAAATATTCAATAATCTGAGATTCTTTTAATAAGAATTTGAAAAAGTCATTCAATTAAAACATTTTGCAGTCATCTTTCACTTAAAACTGACAAAAACTCTACCTTGTACACATCATAATTCTGAGTATATCAACAAGCTTTTTGATAATGTTTTGTGCCATGTACACCCCAAAGACAACAGTCTGAAACATCTATCATAAGTATTCTTTGTTTAGACATTCTTAGTCTACTGCCACTGAAGACGCATTTGCTATACTGCAGTGTTTAATGAAAGGAGTCTTACATCAGACAGTACAACAATATGCTCAAGAGGAAAAAGGAATTTAACAGCAAATAATGGAGATTCATACATTTTATTGAAGTGGTTGTCTTCATCACTTTTTTTGCATATACCCTATGATCTTTTGTTCAAAAGGGAAAGCTTTTTGAAAACTAATTTTGTCAGATTCTTTGTATTTATTCCATTTAAGTGTCTCAAATGTTTGAATTAAAGCCTCATAAACCAGGAAATCCACAAATAAGAAGCTAGCAAAGCAAATTTAAGAAACCCCCAAACTGTAGCAAGGTGCAGAATGCATAATTATTTTTTTAAAACATAAAAGGCACAGTGTGCTACTTATCAGACCAAGAATAACAATATATTTTAATAAATTATTAACAGAACACAGAGCACATAACAGAAAGAGGATTAAACAAAAGGAATGCACTAAAATATTTGAAAAGGAAAACTCCATATAAAAAAATAACCAGTTTGGGATAATATTTAGTTAACCTAAACAAGTATTTTTCTAGCATTACTGCAGAGGAAGCACATTCTGGAATTGTCATATAGAGCATGATCATTGATACAGGTGAAATCTCTGTTCCTCAAAGATCCTTTATTAGTAATGCCTTTTTACACTATTGCCTACTTCCATATGGACACTCTGGGCTCTAACTAGAGTTTTGCCTGCTTAAGGAATGCAAAACTGGGCCCAAAAGATATTTTTACATTAGCATACATCATAATGAAAACAGTACCCTGCATAGCACTTACTATGTTAAACTCTATCTTTGCCTGATTGTAGTATAAGCCTTATGACTACAAAAGAAAAGATAAACTTAACAGGGCTTTTAAAATCAATTCCATAATAAAAAATATTAAGAGCAGTATAATTATATTTTGTTTAGTCACTGGATAGATAATTAGTGGCATAACCAGAAATATAAACAATTAACAAAATCTTGCAAAGGCATATTACCAAATAAATAAATACATGGAAGGGGGGCAGGATTGTTAATCATGAGAGATGGGAATATGAGAGCCTGGACTCCTGAATTCTTTTCCTGGCTTTGCAAATGATTTGGGTGACCTTCGGTAAGTCACTTAACCTCCTTGTGCCTCAGTTTCTGCATCTGAAAAGAAGTGTAATATTCCTAATCTATTTCACTGAAATGTCTTGACGTTTATCTTGGAAGCTCTTACACTTGTGAGAAGTGCCTACACACAAGTATTCTAACTGAACTCCTCTTTTCTGTCAAACATTTAGAGATCTTCCAATATGTAAATTATATTTTATGAAACTTATTTTCAACTAATTTAATGAATACATTTCAAAAGGACTCCATTGGATCCTAAAATCCACAAACATGAGAATATTAGTCATTTCAGCACAACCTATACAGATTCTGTTAGCAGACTGCTAAGTAATAGCACAGCAGTACTGGAGAACAGTTGTAACAGAAATGTTCTATTTAAAAGAAAATAATCTTTCCTCTTAAAAATCATGCTTTAAAATTTCTAATTTGGAGGGAGGGGAAACATCTTTCATCCAGAATGCCCAATATTCTGATTTTACTTTAAGCCATGTTTCAAAAGTCATCCAGTAAATCTACGTAAGTTGGGTTGAAATGACCATAACATTATGAGAGAAGATACCGGTTTCAGGATCCTAAAGCCAGGTTTTGTTCTTGTATTCAATTGAATTTTCTTTTCAAATCAGTTTATTTTGTCTGTAAAGAACAATATTCACATATTCTTCTTGCATATGTATATACTAAATTAAAAACATCAATATAAAAAAGTTTCCAGAGAGTGTTTGTTTTTTTATTTAAATATATATACATAACTGGTGAGAGCATGTGGATGATAAAATCATCCTCATATACCATACACCGTTCAGATGTGAAAGTGTCAAGTGATGCATATTTACAAAATGATAACCATAAATTGTGAAACATTGCTTTTATATTGTTTTTTATAAAAATATATTCTTGTTCAGTAGAACCTAAATTTGATCTTTTAAAAATATTAATATAAAAGAGCTTCCTTAGTGAAAAAAGCATAGTAAAATGATAAATGTACTGTGCAATGATAGGTAAATTAAAATAAATTTAGCTGTTTAAAAAAAGATGATCTTCTAGGCACGAAACTATGATGATCCCAATAATCCTTTCCATTGATTCCAAGGGGAATTTGACTATTGACTTCTATACCAGCAGGACTAAACTCTACCAGTGTTAATATGGTGAAATGGTAGGATACAGAATACATTTCTGGTACACCATCTACTAATCAGAATATTTACTACTGGACCATCTGCCTGGCAGCACTGTTGTGCGATACATTTTTGGTGATTGAGCTTCAAATTCTTGGAGAAAAAGGGACAGCTCACACACATTTCAGCTCGGTAAAGAAAACACTTGTTCCTCCTTGATGAATTAAGTTTAGCTTTGGCACCAGCACTGGAGGAAACCTGGTCAGTTATCATATGCCTGTCAGTTGGGTTACAAAGACAACTGGCAAAATGAGTATTAAGGTCTGCAATATGGACCAAATACTATGGTCTAGGGTCCTAGTCAAATGAGATGGAAACTGTACTGTCAGATCCAGAAACAGAACCTAAACAAACTATAAGATTACTTTACAACTTTAAAGTTATGTGAATTTGTTGGTTGTGAAAGATGCCAAGGTAATAGCCCCAGAACTTTGCAGTAGTCATGTTCACAGAACAGGTGGAGCATAGATACCAACAGTGCATGCTTCCTTACACTACCTGGAGAAATGTGCCTCAGACATGATCTTGTGGGAACTCTTCTAGAGGTGAGTAGATAGTTATGTACTTGGCTTCTCTGCTAGGGTTATAAACAAGATGACTAGCACATGATGCTTTCTATACATGTATAATATTGGTTTAGCAATGTATATCTTCCGTAGTTTAGACCAGGGGTGCCCAACCTACGGCCCACCAGGGCATGTCATAAGGCCTAAGGCATTCTTCAACACAATATACCAATGACTAATTAATTAGCATTTTGTCATCTTTACATCATTTTAATTTACACAAGTGTGTAAATAGACAACACTGTACATAGAAACAACCTATATAAATATATACGACACAAGCTGAACTTAAAATATAAATCAATACAGGTGACTTTAAATCTTATTAAAATATATAGAAATCTATTTGGTTCACACAAGCTTGTGCTTAGGTTTATGTGTCCCTCCTCTGTAATAAGGTTGGGCACCACTGGTTTAGACAAAATATTAACCATATACATCAACGGTCAGATTTTCCAAAATGGGCATCAAAATTTTCATCCCCCACTATTTGAGGATAATTTACTGGCCATAATATGCCAAAGTACATGATCTAGGGTGCAATTAAGTACACAGGCATCTCAGTGGTCTAGGAGTTGTACCCAGAACTTTGTGAAAACAAAATATGGAGAACCTCTAAGAGTAGGCTAAAAAACAAGCTCCTGTTGTTAAAATAGCTTTACCTGATATGATGCTACCTATTATTGTCAATGCCTCTAACAAGATTCAAATCATGTTACATAACAAAATTAGGAAGTGCTTTGTTTTCCAGTCCAAAAAGGAAGGCAGGTAATTAATTTTCTAATTTTACATGGAGAAAATAAGGTAGATAAACTGAGGAAGGAAGGTGAAAATTTGTAATAGTTAGATAAACTGAGGAAGGAAGGTGAAAATTTGTAATAGTTAGGTTAATAAGTTAAATAATAAAGGAAATGGCAACAATTGAAAGGAAATATTGTTCATGTGTAAAAAATATAGAATGGAGGTCAAGAATCTCCTCACAGCAAGAGGTTGATTAGACAGTTCCATACCTGAAACACGTATGCTTTGTTCTTTATTAAAGTGATCTCCATCTGCTCATGCCCTTGGAATTTTTTTTAGCAGTATAGCCTGCTGTGTTCAAGCTCCACAAAACTCTGTATTTTTCCTGTACATAATTAACTAATTATGTTCTAATCAATAGTGTAGATCCTGATTTTACAATGTAAATCAGATAGATGAGATAATGGCTGGGGGTCAATCTTATTTTATTTACAAAGCTCAGCACGCACATCCAATTTCATTACATCGCATCTACCTGCACAGGAGGGAATCTTATCAGCTGGCCTGCAGAAGTCTTAGAGTGAGCAGTGGGGAAACAGACCTGTGCTTTTATAAAGGAACAGTGGATGCAACACATACCCATTACAGACACATTTGTAAGTTACCACAGTTAATATCATATAAATTTACAAAGAGCTGACTCAGGCAGAGTGAGAAAACCTATTTTGCATTCATAAGTCAGCAGTGCCCATCTATAGCTGTAAAAGTAATTACCTACAAGTCCCTGAAACACAACATTAATAAGCTAATCTTTAAATTCAACTTCACATATATGCTTCAGAGACTACAGAACATCTCTCTCACTTAAATGCTCACACCATTGCACATTTGTCTACAATGTCATGCAAAAAGGTACCATGTTAAAAAAAATTGCAATTTATACATATGTAAATATTAATTTCTGAGGGTAAATCTATTTTATGGGAGAAGGATATACAGCGTTAGAGGGGGCCTATCATACAGTCGTTCCTCAGGCAAAATTCCAATAGATTTGGTCTAGAATTTTACAAACAACAAACTGTCAAATAAATGATTGGCCTGAGCTGTATGTTCACTCCACCACCCATCAGTTCAGAACTACAACACTCCTGCTATTCCAACACCAGGGGGGTATTTAACTGTCACAGTATGCTGCCTGGGTTCCCCTCTGCGTTGGCTTATTCTGTCCCCATCTCCTAATTAGGCGTTCCTAATACTACACACACTGTGAAGGACAAACCTCTTTCCTCATACACTAGGCTCTTCCGCTTGCTGATTCAACATTTATCCTTAAATCCATGCCTACCCAACACTGCTGGACCTCTCCTGAGCAGAGGCTCAAATGTGAACACGTGTACTACGTTTGTGATGTGCACAAACGGAGACTAAACTAAAACTGGCAGTTTTTCCCTATCTAAAGCTGAAGTTGAACCCAAGATCCAGAGGTGAAAGGATAGTACCTTCTAGATTGCACTATCAAGCCGTATGTGTTCATTCTTCTTACCAAAAAGAGGAGCCCCAGAAAAAATCAAATACTTTCATCATGCAATATTTATCGGACATTCTGCTTTCTAGACAACCGTCCCCCAGGCATCTATTGAAAAATGTGGGAATATTTTCAATGCCTGCATTCCATAATCATCATATTGCATAATCATGCAACCCTACTTCATGGGTTTCAATGAAATTTACTTTGGTTTTGATGTGATCTGTAACATGCCCTTCTTTAAATAAATACAAATTATGGGTCAAACATAAAAAAAGAAAAGATAGATTACACAACTCCAACTGAAAGTATACAGGCCATATCCTCAGCATCCCATGGGCTCCTTTGTAGTGGTCAGGCAGAAACCTGCCCCAATTAGGCAGCTGGGTATTGCCCTGGTTTAAAGTAATCCCTGAATGGTGTAAATCTAGCACAGCTAGCTTTACATCACCTGCCCCTCTCCCCCTACCCTCACAGTGTAAGGGAAAAGTGGTGTCCAAAGTGCCTTGCAGTCTGACCTGTACACCCACCCTAACCCCGACACACCAAATGTATCACCATGGATTGCTAAAGGCTCTGAACTTTTGGCAGTAATTTCAATTTAAGATGAATAAGGTAGACATAACTTTCTGTCTACAAAGTATTTCAAATGTATCACAACACACTTAAGGTATCTATTTTGGTTCTTTTTAAGGTGCCTATCACAGTGGTGTCTAAGTGCCATATAATTGTCAATTATCTATACCACAGATGAGTAAAAAGAAAACAAGCATACATCTATCAGGCATTTGTATAGTCAATTCCACTTAAAAAACAGTTGTGTTTATAACCACGCATTTTAAAAGTAAACATCTAGAGGCAAAGAAAAATCATGCACTGACTACTTTCACACAATTTTGGAAAGGTATATTTTATATATTTATAATGTAAGACTCCCTAAATGGTCAGGGACACAAAAATATCTTGTCTGCTTTATGAAACAAATGAACTCAAAGAAACTATTAAAAAACATTTACAAATTAAAATATAGAAATATTAGCAAAAAACCTGCTTCGACATATATACAAGTTGAATCTTTATATCTTTATAGGGCAGAAGTGTGTATTCACTTTTGTTATAAGGCAGCTGTGTAACACACCATGGGTTCTCAAAACAAATTATATAGGGAAATTCCGTAAGTATATGCACATACAAGGGGAATTATATGCATAGATACAATGTGTATGTGTCTCTCTACCAGCGTGTCTCAAATATATGGGGGTTATAAACTGTATATGATATATACCTACTGTATCTGACCTGCTTTTATATTATTTTTAACCTATAATGAGTAGTTCTATGAAGACAGAGTGCTAGAAAGATACATACTACATATTTTTTCCTTCTTGGAGACAGGAAAGGGTGGTTGTATTTTTGTTTGTTTTGTATCCATTAAAATTAGACTCTGCAGTTGCAGACAAACTATGAGCAGGTACTGTACTAATGACTTCTCCCGGTCCTAACCTGTAACATCCACACTACTCCAGAACTTTGGGCGTTTCAGGAGTTTAAACTATTGTAATCAATTGTACTCGATTGCATGGTGATTGTGAACTACTGTAAGTGTCCACTAAGAATATGAAGATCACCACTGAACATTTCAAGATATGAAATACGCAATATTTTACCAAGGTTTCTAGAGAGGAAAGACAAATGAAATAACTTACTACATAAGAGAGTTGTACATGGATTTAACACCTTACCAAAATAAAGCCTCCACACAACACAGCTGACAAGAAAAGTCATTATTCTACCTTCCAATGTTTTCATGTTTGCTAATCACCAATACACTTTCCTCATTCCACGTGAGACTATAGCATATATTTCAGTTAAGTTCAGTGTTTGCTAGCTATAAGATGGTAGTAGTAAATAATGCTTAACAGAACAGTCATTTCATAAACATGTACCTGAGTATCTATAGTACTGACGATGCTGGAGCAGTGGAGGATGATTGGTTTAATAGAGTACTGAATACACATTTTGGGGGGTGGGGCATCAATGGAAAAACACAGACAAAATATACTGTTTCAGATTAAGAAATTTAAGTAATCTACTACGAAACAAATGAAAATTTAAGGTAGCAAAAATTAAAACCAGGAAGTGGCACTCATTGTCTCACATTATGTTTTCAGAGAGAATAAAATAATGCTGTACTGGGAACTGGAGTTGGTAACACAAAGGCTAATTATTGACCATATGTCACAGTATATTTGGTTTTCTAGTAAGATAATGTTTTTAAAAAGTCATTAGTAATTCCTAGCCAGACATTAAATAGGGGCCTCCATCGTACATGATGAATTTTTTTCCTATTAACATAATGGCTGGATGTAATTTTCTCTAGTCACCCGTGTTTCTGAATTCTCCAAGAGTTGCATCTAAACTCCGTCCTCTCATCTAAAAAGGCCTTCAGACTTGAAAACTGGACTCCCAAAATACACATTTCTTCACACAGGAGGAGCTTTGTGTGTGCCTTACGGCTAAAGAATATTTATAAAATGTTAAGAAAATCTTCTTTTGACTTTTTTTTTTCAAAACAGTACAACTTGTTAGACACATCAAGTCAATTTTATTGAACATAGTATCCAAACATGAGATGCCCTAATAAGATATGACTTTTAAATTAGTATACACCAATTTGTATTTTTCTCCTATCACTTAATACAGCATGTATCTTTTTTCTTTTATGTTTAAAATGTATTTTCAACTAAAAATATACCTTGATAGATGACAAAAAAACTCCACCATAGATCAAGAAGTTCCAAGATGATATGGCGCAAAGTTACAAGTATAATTACACTTGAACACAGTTTTTTCCCAAGCACGTTCAAGATGAAACGATGGAGATGTCTATATACTGCTGCTGTAGATTTAAGAACTTGATCAGTATAGTTTGTAGACCAAAATATTATGTCTGTATCTATCTGGAGGTACATAGACGTAGATGAAGATCTTTCAGATGGTATGCTGTGTGATCAGTTCTTCATTCATCCCCAACTTATATAGCAGTTTCATATTTAAATTAGAAAAACCAAAACCAAAAACTAAAACATACCTTGACCTGAACACCACAGCAAAATTAATCCAAATAAGACAATGTTCAAATTTTCCTGTTTGTCTCAGCAGTGATCCAGAAAGCATGGATATGGATATATTTCTGTTCACTCGAACATTTGAAAGCGGAAACAATTAGTTCATGCTAATAAGCACAAAATCAATTCTTCTGCAGCAAGGCTATTATTTCAAAATGAGAAAGTGTCAAGTGTTTTACAGGTCTGTTATTGCCACTGTACTGAAATAATCCTTTTACATAAACTTCTATCATATTCCACAACACAGTATTTATATAGGATATTCTTATTAAACTGAATATTAGTAGAGCAGCAGACTGATGGCAAAGCGTTGATTTTTTAAAAGAAATCAATACCACCACAGAGGAACATACAGTATTTAAGTCCCATAGGTTTCTGTCACTCTTCAATGAATCCAAGCACTGTATATCATCATTTGTCAAGGAAGCACAGGGGAACAAGACATTACTTAACAGGACAATTCTGACACAACATTTATCTGGTATTTTCCAACAATGGATATATCAAACGTTCCTGATTAGTGCAAAAAATGCAGGCAAATTAACTGCCTTGTCAGTCCAAGTAACAAACCAATCACTTACATTCTAGCCAAACCTGACAAGCAAACTCAACTTTTTGTCACGATAAGCTTATGAAAAAGACAAGATAGCTGTTCTCCTTTACTTTATGTACTCTATTGAGAGTTTTATCCACATTTTAAAATCACATTTATAAAAGAGGTTTCCAGGATTGCCTCCGAGGATGAGCTGTGGTAGAGTTGTGTCTCATGAAGGGTATCTACACAGTAAAGTGATAAGAAAAGAATATTAACATTTAAGATCATAGCAGCTCTGCTCTGTGTCTTATGAAACATTTTAACACCACAGTAGATTTAAATGATATGTATGGTCAGATCCAAATAGATAGTTTAAGAGTAATGTCATACATATAAGCCTTTTTCTTTTCTTAGAGTCCAAACTTCAAACTGACTTGGGTTACGTGTAGCATCCTTTTTGATTCTTTGCTCAGTGCAGTTCAAAAAGAAGAGAAGACTGCATAGGTTTCTGATCATAAAAGCAATGACTTCGTTAAGACAGACAAATATGAACATGCAAGATAGCATTTTCCTCATAGGTGGAACTCTAAGCATTAATACATGACACAGTGTGCAGATAAACCAGATGCTTACACTTCTTGGGTGCATTGTTGCAGTTGCAGGAAGGTGTTTGTTTTATAGGAAAAGTAACAGAAAATAAGCTTATTTACTTAATTTTTACTAAACATCCACTCTCAAGATAGAACAAACCCTTTCTTTAAAAAATAACCGCTTTCTATTCCAGAATTTGAAGTACTTAAAGTACTTTTAGTATCTCTTTTTAAAAATACTGCTTATATTACAAGTAATTAAATGGAAAGTGAGTAAAAAATGAAATTGTGTCAAAGAAAAATTACCACTTAAAGAAACATAACAGGAATGGTGTTGCAGTTTTCTAGCACCAATGTTCATTTAATGTTGGATTTAGGGGTCCATTCTTTTGACGAGAAGGGAGTAACGTAGGTAAATCCACTTCACTTCTCCCTTCTCCCTTCATCTTGATGAACTGAGACATTAAATTAGCTGCACTAAGCCACAATAATTTTACTATTTAAGAATTACGTTTTAATAACGAGTCTGCACATCTTACAGTAGTGATGCAAAGCCAAATCAATGCCACTAAAAGAGTACTCTAAAGGATCTGCAGAGCAGGTCCAGGAAGCCTATGAAGAAAGTATATTTAAAATAAGTTTTTTTAAAAACTATGTACACTGTTAAAAGGCACTGGGTGAAAGATCTAAACAGCGTATACCTACGAATAGCAAGACAGCCATTCTGTGGTAATTTTCCCTTAATGAAAAATGCAACGTAATGAATGTTTGTTACATATATATTAACAAAGAAAACTATTCCATTTAAAAACAAGTTTTATACTGCCTACTCTCTAATTTCACATTTACGGAAATTCCAAAATTGGGCTATGTCAACATTTCTTTCACATCAAAAAGCCTCCATCTAATTTACTATAGGCTATTTAAGGAAACAATGGCTACTTATTCATATAAGCAGCTCAAGCAACAATTGATTCATGTAAATGGAAGACAAAAAAAATATAACTGAGCAAACATACTAATGAGAACTTATGTTATCCACAAAATTGATGATCAATTTTACTGATTTGTGAAAACTCAGAAAACATTTCTTCTTTGTCATTATTATTAAAACTCTTGTCCACGACCTGCTCATGAGAAACAGGATGGATAAAAATCAATAATTAAAAACAAATAATAAAAACCAGATTTTTAAATTTAAATCAGATTTTTAATATACATTAAATACAGATTAATTTAAAAAAAACTTATTAAAAATTAAATTTTAAATTTGACAACCTATGTTAAGGCTTAAGCTTATAATAATTTATTCAAATCATTTAAATTAAATACAAAAAATCAAATTAAGCAGTACATGTTTGCTGCCAAGTTTTAAAGAAAATCAGACCATTGATTTGGTGGAAGTACTAGAGTTTGCTGAGAGCTAAGCCAGCTTTTGACAGCAGTAACATCATCTGCAGGTGCAGAGAGAATATTTTATTCATTTCAGTTTATTCAACTCGTTCAGTTCAATGACTAATTCATTCAAAAGTTAAGAAACCGATTGGGAGTTGAAAAAGCAGAAAAGCTTGTTTTCCTCTTCTAATTTATGAGCAGACACTATGTGTGGGGGTAAAATCTACTAGTTCTAAAATCTTGAAGGACACAATGACCAGAAACAATCAGTTCAATAAACTAACTACAGATAAAACTCCCTTTGTTTAATATATCAATTAGCTTTAAATGAAAAACATATTTTGATAAATATCTTTTCCTAAGTATTCAGCACATAGTTTAATTTTAAAAAATATTAAAATTCTGTTTTTGTGCATTTTAAGTTGCATTTGAACTTACAACCAGCTAGAGACTGATACGAATCACAAATAAAAATTAATAATCTATTACTAAGAAATGTATCATTCATTATTTTCTAACAAGAAAAAATATCAATATTAAGAATCTGAATAAACGTCAGATAAGGTTTATCACTGCTTTAATAAATATGTATAGATAGCAAAAAGAGGCACCAGATTTAGTGTAAAAGTTATATTTAGCAGCAAATCAACCAGTTTTAATGGTTGCTCGTCAATGAGCGTCATCCTTTCTTTAGGAAAATAACTCAAATGTACAAATGCAAAACATGATTAAAATAGATTATTTAAATACAGGTTTCCTGCTTGCTGATTTAAATCATGATTAAATCAACCCTGACACTGAGTGATGTGATGACTCTTCCTTTTGCCTCTCCCCTTTCCATTTCATCTACCCACAACCCTTACTGATCCAAACAACTAGTTCTTTTCTCATGTCCCCTCACTGGCTTCCTCTTACTTACTACATCAACTTTAAAATCCTTGTTTTCCACTTCAAGGGCCCTACTTAATCTAGCAACCCTATACATTTCCAGTCTCAGATCCTCCTTCTTGAGATTATCAAAGGACTGGTGGATTTAGCCACAGAACTCACATTTCTATCTGTGCCTGGAGAAGTGAAGACTTGCTCAGCTGGAGAATCTGAAATGGAAACATGAGTTTCCCAGACTTTCCAGTCAGTGGATGAGGCAACAGCAGGCCAGAAGAGCTGTGCGGGTTTTGTTTTGTTTTTTGGAGGGGGAAGATGGGGAAGAGGGAGGAGAGGTGTTATAGCCAGGGAGGTTCTCTATATACCTCTGTTCCTCAAAAGGAACCTGTTGATTTCCCCTACCCGCCATGGCAGAAAGAAAAAAGCTGAATCCCTTTCTGTCTCTCCTTCCTATCCAGGGAATAAGGGAAGAAAAAAACAACCTGCCACCACCCACCCACCCACACACATACCTGTCCATATCAGCTCCCTCTTCCCCTAGTCAATTAAAAAATATGTAGTTTTTGTGTAAAAGCTCTTGAAATTACCTTAAATCTTCTCAAATACAGGAATTGAATTGACTGGGATATTTTGAGATTTTTCCAGAGAAAGCACCCCCGAACCTTTTTATTAATTCTTTTGCTGATAGCATTTATAGACAAGAGGAAGGGGGGAGTGCTAATTGAGTGGGGCAATAGTGAGTGATGCAGGATTCTGAGATGATAGTGGGAATCTCTTGTTTTTAAAAGGTTCAGAATTTTTGTTAGAGAGGATGTTTTGGGGCATTAGCTAGATTCCAATGATACACATACTTTCAAACTTAACTTTTTTCAACAAAACCTTTACATGAGCATCCAAAATGTAAGCTGGGTCTGTGCATGAGGTCCATACAAGGTGCACTCTACTCCGACAGATCTTATGAGGTCCAGTAAAGCTTGAAACTACCCTTTTGTAAATCCTGACAAGTCCCTACATGTGTTTCGGGTTGTGGGGGAAATTATACATGGATGGGATATGACAGTAGTTGGCAGTGGAAGGGAATAGAATGGGGTGGCCTTCAACCAAAATGAACATTTTAAATGAAATTTTAAATCTAGATCTCACCTGCTAGAGTTCACCATGAACAACTAACGTGTTTTAAAAGGTAGTAGATACTAAGTGTTGCTGAAAATCAGGTGAGCTAATATGTTTTAAGAACTCACCTTTTTCTCCACTCTAGACAAGGTGATAGAGGTGAATAGTACCCACAATGCCCAGTTAAGTCAGTGGGTGTTGCCAGACCTCAGCCCTTCTAAAAATCAAGAATCTTACTAATTAATTAAACCAAAAAAATCAATGGTATGGAATGTGTCTCCTAAACTTAGACAGTGTTAATTAATGAGATTCTTCTCACTATAGGTTAATTGTAAACAATTACAAATATTTCCAGAATGGCTACAGAATACATATATAGTGATCATTCTGAACAAAACACAAAAAGAAAATAAAACAACAAAAATCAATATTCACAGTAGCAACAAATACACATCATAACATCTCAGGTACAGATGGAAACTAAATCTCAGCCATTCTCGGGTGGTAATGGTTAGTAAATACTAGCCTTTTAAAGGTGGTCAGTGTATCCCCACATTTAATAAATATGCTGACTGAGGCAAACAAATACAACAGTCTATCAATGCATAGGATTATGTGTTTCAAACACTATACTATTCCACTTAAGAATAAGTACACTGTACTTCTAGAACTATTTTAAAATTTAAAAAAGAAGTCACATAACCACATATAAGAATAAAATAAAATATAGATATCAGACCAAGGAAATGAATTCCTTCAATGTGAGAAGTATATTTTTCCTTTATTCTGCAATATCTTTGTGAACAAAAGCTTCTGAGGACCAATGAGAAGAAATTCAGTCAATAGACTCAATACTCTACATGAAACCCAGCTTTCTCTTTTAAGAGACTGCATTTAGAGAACTTGTCACAACAAGGTCCTTGACGTTATCGAAGCAATTTTAAGATACTTTAATCACTGGCAAAACTGAGTAACCTGACAAGAGAAATTTGGGCCAGAAAGATTTCAGTCACTTGAAAGGAAGGTTATTGACTGATGTAATTTCATTTGGATGTGACTGAATCCAATTGATTTGGTTTTTGCTATGCATATCTCCCTTCTGCAGCTGTCTCTGTCTATCTGATTCAATGTGCAATTGCAGGGAGTGCCTATCCATTTTCACTGAAAGCAAAACCCCTCCTTCCACCTGCTATTATTTAGAATGAGTACACTATGAGAGCATCTTCAAGTTTAATCTTGCTATATTCGCTGTAAAGAAAAGTATGTTCAGCTGAATACTTGCCTATGAATCTAACCAAATGTGGTGACTGTTGGTGTATTTACGGTCGTTAAAATGACAAGCAGCAGGAGCATAAACAATTTTTCATTAGTACCTCATCAAGACACCAAGTTAGGGTTCTTATAGTATGAGGCCATAGGATAGTAAGAAATTAATTCTCAACCCTGATTGCACAATATCAAATACCAAATGTAGCCATGCATAGTCACAGCCGAGTACTTTGAATACATTAAAATAAAAACAAAAACACAAAAACTGGGGATGGAGGGTAGTTGTAGGCAGCCAGTTACCAAATATTCTGTAAACACAAATAAAATATCTAAGTATGAAATTAAATATCCCATTACAAACCCTGTTTTTACAATAGCTTCAAATGATTAAGGAGGTGTTGGCAGAGGCTCTGCAGTTAAGATTCTGTTACAGCAAGATACAATCCATTTAATATTTTAGGGGCAAATCATGGCCAGGCTTTTATGGAAACGCAAGATGGAAGTGACGTGCAAGACACCCCTTGAGTCTGGCTTTCTACATCACAGGTAGCAGAACTGGAGATAAAGTAGACTTTGCACAGCTGTTGCTCCCCATTCCCATGTGCGGGTAGATATGAGAAGACAGGGAGTGGACAGAGCCCTGGTTACACTCTCCCGAATTGCAGTCAGTGCAGTTAAGTTAGCAGTCTCTTGAATGCAAACTTTGGTAGCTATAAGCCTGTCACCCCTCTTATGGGGGAACAGAGAGGATATGTGATTGTCTAAATCATCATCTCACTCGAGGATGGCTCTAACTAGCTCTGGGTTGATCCATAGTCACAATATATTCCTTAATGACTGAATTTTCTCCAAAATTTGGTTCAATAACTCTTTAGAAGACAACTGAATTTTCAATGTAATTTTTTTAAGTTTATTACCTTTTACAGAGAAAACATTTTAAAATCGTGACATCTCAGATACTAGATACTTTTGTTAATTTAAAAGTAGGGCTGTCGATTAACTGGTTAATTCACGCAATTAACTCAAAAAAATTAATCACGATTTAACAAATTAATTGCAACTGCAGTTTTAATCTCACTGTTTTAATCTCACTGTTAATGTAAACAAACTTGTTTCTCTCAGTGACTGGCTGAACAAGAAGTAGGACTGAGTGGACTTCCAGGCTCTACAATTTTACATCATTTTATTTTTGAATGCAGTGTCTTTTGTACATAATTCTACATTTGTAAGTTCAACTTTCGTGATAGATTGCACTACAGTACTTGTATTAAGTGAACTGAAAAATAATATTTCTTTTGTTTTTCGCAGTGCAAATATTTGTAATAAAAAATAAATAAAAAGCACGGTACACTTTGTATTCTGCATTGTAAATGAAATCAATATATTTGAAAATGTCAAAAATATTTACATAAATGGTATTCTATTATTGTTTAAAACTGTGATTAATTTTTTTAATTGCTTGACAGCCCTATTTAAAACTACACACAAACCCTTCACTTATTTAGAGCAACCTAAATGAACTATGCCAAGAAATGCCAATGGAACTGTTCAGGTTTATCAGCTATTTCTTTTCCTTTCTTTCTGATGCTACAGGAATGAAGTAGCTGCTTCTGTTACAGAGCTGCAATATCCTATGTTTTAACAATTTGGGCTTAAACTCTCTCCCTGTCCCAGCTCTTATTAGTAACAAGAAGTCATGGAGGGGAGAACTAAAGCCTAGGTTGTCATATACTCAATTTGTAGGTGTGTTCCAAAGGGAGCTGTACTCTGGGCCGGGCCACTGCTTCCCGCAGCTCCCATTGGCTGGGAAAGGTGAACCGCGGCCACTGGGAGCTGCGAGGAGCCATACCTGCAGATGCTCAGGTAAACAAAGCATCTCGTGACCCGCCAGGGCTTACCCTGAACAAGCTGCAAACCAAGTTTGGGAATCCTTGATCTAAGAGAACAGAAAGCAGATTGTTCTGACAGTGGTTTCTGATGACACTGAATGATTAATTACTACAGTACAGACCCTAAAGGCCAGTTCTAATTGCTGCTTTGAAAGGGTTGTCTATGTAACAAACTCTACATTCGTAGTAATTGGTTACCTGGAAAAAATGAATAGTTCCATGACCTGCTAATATTTAGGAGTTGAAGAGAACAAGGAGCACCTTCTGCAGATTGAAAGTGCTTGCTACGGGCTGCTTACCTCTTCACATATCTTAGGTGGGAGAGTATAAAGCTCCTGTCCCTATCCTGACATAGTCTCTCTTTTCTTCCATCTTTTTTAATCCATTTCCCATGCTGAAGACAGAAATTAACTGACCTGTAAGAACCTGACATACGCTACTAGTAATGTTACCAGTGTGATTAAAAATATATCTATAACCTGCTGGCAAGCAGAACATATCTGAATTGTTTTAACACAGTCGGAGAATGCTAGCAAAAACAGTTATAATCTACCAAGATGACACCAGATGGCTACAGTATGGCTTTCTGAGCTGAGTGAAATAATTTCTTTGAAAAGAATTTATGTCACCATCCATATGACAGACAAAGCAATTGTATGGAAGTGTACATTATACGACTTTTTTATTTAATAAAGGATTTCTGATTACTATGAATGTTTTTCTGCCATTCTGATATCTTAAATGATCATTAGAAAACTATTATAAAATACACACACGTATGTATGTGCACCCACATAAAATGTCAAACAAATACCATGTGTTCACACAGTACAATGAAACCTGCATTAAAAGGAAATATACTGGTAGCAATAAACCATATAAATTAAGTACCTTCAAGAGTAGTCTTAAAATATGTCACACTGTTAGCATAAAAATCTGTAATTTATAGGATTTCATCAGGTGCCCAACATTTCCTATTTACACAATCCCACTGCATTTGACTATGGGACTTGTGTATATAATAAATGCACCTTTTCAGGAAGCTTATTCCTTTAGTAGCTAACATTTAAATAAGATGCACATATACACACTTAAGAATAACAATTTTTGTTTTTATGGTTTAAATCCAGCTGATGTAAAATTTTGAAGTTTAATATTGGACCAAACAGATTTAAAAAAAAAAAATATTATCCATATTTTGATGATAAATTGTTTCCAATCTCATTTTAATGATCACAAGCGATCGTCTTTTGAGCCGCTCAGCCCGCCGCAGCTCTGGGGTTCTGGCTGCTGGCCCCTTGCCAGCGAGGGTCCTGCCACCGGCCCCATTCAGCGCCCGCTGCTGGCTTGGGTGAAGGAACGCAGGCTGGCAACGGGCTGAGACCCCGGCTGGCAGGAGCCCACGGCATGAACCCCTAGAGCGTTAAAATGGCACGTGAAGCCTTAAATTAGAGTAAATAAATGAGGACTCGGCACACCACTTCTGAAAGGTTGCCGACCCCTGCACTAAATTAACAAACTGTCAATGCGCATCAGCAATGTGCATGCAGGCAGCCGGTCAGCAACAGGCTAGCTTCACACCCCAGCTTTTCGGGAACTAAATGTTTATGTAGACAAGCCCTTAGGCAACAACTTGGGTGACAAATGTCATTAAACCCTTTGGAAATTGAATATATATTATTCTGGAAAACTTGCCTAAAGGTTTACTTTCAGTGCACATGTGCATCTGTAACTATCAACACACATCCCATTAAATAGATTATTCTACAGAGAAACATGAAAGGTGGAAATAGTATACATTACATTGTACATTTTGTAATAATTGTAAAGTGTTCAGAACTTCTAGAAGGGTGCTTTTATTAATCTAAATAAAATAAAATAGTCCAGAATGAAAACTCTACCAGTTGAGCTAAACCAGTAACTCTGACCCCAAGTTCAACAAAGTATTTAACATTAAGATTGAGTAGTCCCATTGTAGTTAACAGGGCACTGCATGGGTACTGTCGTCTGCTCACTCATTGTAAATTGCAGATTCACTGTCTAATAAAAGGGGGTGGAGACGGGAACATTAAAAAAGGTGTAATTTCTGCCCCAAGACACTTGTAGATTGTCTTCTCCCAGAAAAAACATTTAAAAAGTTGTTAATACTGTGAGTAGTTGTGATTTAGAGAATAAAATATATATATATATATATATATATATATATATATATATATATATATATATATATATATATAATCAAACTACTGCTATATATACTATATCAGGGACCACGGGACATTGCCATTTTTAATTACAATATTTAGCCTAACCGTTATGCAATTAATGCAATGATACATATATAGGTGCCATTCAAATCAGGTGATCATATCGCAGTCTGGTAAGGTTAAAATATAACCAGCAACAACACATGTAACTTACTCCCTTACTACACCATTGTGTTGTAAAGCACACTGGGGCCCTACTTGTAGCCTTTCAGCACTATGGTAATAGAAGTAAATAAATACATCATTATTCACAACAGCAGTGATGAGGGAGACAACCACCACCAACGGCAGTCATATGATTGCCTTCTTTCTTTTCTACACTCATATCTTGAGCAACCTAGGAGTTCAAGCTCTAACCAGCCCACTTAAACCTTATAGGCCTGCAGTATTCTAAGGGCTAGCCAAGGTCTGCAGCCCTGTGTAGACTACTGAAGTGGCTCTCAACCTTTCCAGACTACTATACCCATGTCAAGAGACTGATTTGTCTTGTGTATCCCCAGTTTCACCTCATTTAAAAACTTACAAAACCAGACAAAAAAATACAAGTGTCAGAGCACACTATTACTGAAAAATTGCTTACTTTCTCATTTTTTACCAAATATTGTACTTACATTTCAGTGTATAGTATACAGAGCAGTATAAACAAGTCATTGTCTGTATGAAATTTTAGTTTGTACTGATTTCGCTAGTGCTTTCTATGTAGCCTGTTGTAAAACTAAGCAAATATCTATAAGACTTGATGTACCCCCCTGGAAAATCTCTGAGTACCCCCAGGGGTACACATACCCCTGTTTGAGAACCACTGGACTACTGAATATGGAACCCCAAACCCTACAACACTTGCCAATAATGGAACCCCTTGACATTCCACAATTTACTGATAATAGTCTTCTGCTATTGGTCATAAGTAACAGAGCCGTGTCACTGTGATGAGCTGATCTTCTTGGTGCCACCCCAAAATCCAGAGACAGCTGCTATGGGTAAGGCCCCTTTCTTTGACTGAAAGCTGATTTTATACCCCCACATTGATGGCACTGGCTTTACTATTGGGAAAGGCCAATATGCTACAGAGCATAGTTTTTATAAAGGGTAGCACATCTAGTGCTTATTTATACTGATCAGAATAACATCAAGTTTATATTGCTCATATGTATTTCTGCCTTTACAATAAAAGGTGGCAAATGCTTGAAATTAACTTAATTAACCAAGTTCTCTTAGTTGTGTTTACAAACAAATCTAACTCCTCAAAAAAGAAAAATAAGGAAAAAGTATGAGCCCATTTATTTGTGTAGAACTCCTATTTTTTAACATCAAGAAATTACTAGAACATTATTAGAAACACTTTTTCAGTAAGGCCAGATTACTATAAAATTGTAAGGATAGAAGAGGTGGCTTAAAAATACATTTACTTAACTTGCAAGGTAAACATTTCATATACA
Source organism: Chelydra serpentina (assembly GCA_037349315.1). Taxonomy (NCBI): domain Eukaryota; kingdom Metazoa; phylum Chordata; order Testudines; family Chelydridae; genus Chelydra; species Chelydra serpentina. The sequence continues at coordinate 30,609,639 of JBAIAC010000048.1, forward strand.
TTTTTTAAAATGTTTTATAATTCACACCTTCTCCCTTTCTGAACTTTTAAAAAAATGCCAGTTTTTCTCGTAATGTGACAGGAACGTTAATAGAATGAAACACAAAACATACTTAGAAAATATATTAAACAAGGTAAAAATCTAAACCGTCCTAAGATTATGGCACAATAAATGATAGTTTTATGAAACAAAATCTTTATGCTTATGGAATATATAAAACAATATTTTAGCATTTAAGCACCATATTTCAAATTTCCACTGTATATAAAAAACATCCTTTCACCAATTTCTGAACAGAATGTTATTTCTAATTTGTAAATCTGACAACAGAAAACTTCTAAAGTGCTAGTGGCAAATTACTTAAATCAACACAGCAGTTCACTGCACACAATTAGAACTTGGCTAAACAGTAATTATCTCGTCAGCATTTGTATTTCAAAACACTGAAAAACAAACTTCCTTGACACTTTTTTTTTTAATTTAAGAATGTCATAGAATCTATATATAAATTACAGCACAGCTGCTGGAATTTTCTATGCAAATAAAATATTCAACAAGAGCTGTACAGAATTACATCAATCCTAAATTTAAAAAGATTTTAGAATTATTAGCTTTAACTAAATACAATAAGTTAACAGTTACTTTAAATATTTAAGGTATTTAAGGCACACTGTAAAAGAGGTGTATAGCATGGTTTGATAAAAGTATTTAAGGTGCTTCATCTACACAAAACAATTGTCAGATTGTCCAGAATGTCCATAATAGAGACTGAAATAAAAATTATTACAATGCAATAATCATACAGTGCAAATTTCACATTTCCCAACGTAACAATGCACATTTTATGCTATAAAAACAGCAGTAAGGAAAGATAACTCCAAAGAATCAGCTTTAAGACAGAATTCAAAATCCAGTGAGCCTGATGTCTTACATGTTTTTATACCATTTAAAAACTGCTAAACATTACAGAATAATTTCAGCTATGGAACATTATATACATGAAACAATCAAATTTTAGTGCATGACTTGTGCACCAATTCATCTGGTGAATTTTGACTAAAATTTAGTGCAGGGCTGCCACCAAATTACAAAAATATAAACCAAAACCCCCTATATATCTGCATCTCTTAAGATTTGCTTATTTATGGCTGCACAAAATACACTAATCAGAGGATTTAGTGTTACCCTTCTACCAAAAGTAGATACAACTGAACACTAAAAAAATAATAGTCCTGGTCAGGATCCATAGATTAAGAACAGTCGCTATTTATTACAGATACATAGGGCAAACTCCTAGCCCTGCTGAAGTCAGAAAATTCCATGGACTTCAAAGAGGATTTCAGTCACATTGCCTCTATGAATTTTTTTTAATTAGTTATTTGTATTTACCACATAGAAAGAGGCAATGCGCCTGACTGTTACATTGGTGAACACTTAATTCACTGGTCCCCAGGTGGGGGGTAAATGGGACAGGATGGGGGAAGGTGAGCTGTGCTCCAGGGCTGAAGAGGTGAGTGGGGCAGGACAGGGAGGGGAAGCCGTGCTCTGGGAGTGGAGGGGTAAGTGGGCCAGGACGGGGGAGACCTCTCTTCACCAGAGCCATTGCTGAGTGCTCCTCCAGGCTCCAGCTGCTGCTCTTCCCACCTTCCGGTGGCGGAGGCCAGTTGCTGCAGGTAACCTGGCAACCCTACTACTTAGTGCTAAGCTTGAAAATATGGATTCCTCTGATTGAATTAAAAAAATTAAATGCACTTTTAAAAACAAGTATATTTTACTCTTAATATGTATGTTAGTTACATTACCTCTCAGTACTAAACTATAACTATTAGACAAACACTGGACTCATGAAACTGAATAGGAAGATAGATCTACATTAATTTCTTTCTAGAAGTCACGGATTTAGAGACAAACATACAGAGTGAAAGAAAGATGGGATAATAGTCTACATTTCTTAGATTTGATGATATTGTGGAAATTAAATTTCTTTGCAAAATACAACCCTATATTTGTCTGAGGCCATTACAGACTGTTAATGTTACTACTCAAATCTTTGCAATTTGGCCTTTTCCCCTAATTAACATAACACAAACACACTGAATACAGAACTACTGTAAAGCTGATAACTAGCAAATGGCAATTGTCAATATTTTAATAGGTACCACTTTGTTTTGCGCACACACAACCAGATGCACAAGTATGAATCCCTAATGTATTCCTGTCCTGCATGGGGCTATCACAACATGTCCAAACTGAATATATTATTATAAACCAAGCTTCTATTGCAAGTTTGTACTTTCTTACAAAAAACAACAAAAAACAACAACAACCCAATTAATTCTAGGTTGGCTTACTGCAAAAAAAATATAGTCAAAACTACAGAGAAGGTCCAGACCAACCTCTTACATCTAAACATCTCTGTATCTGATCAATACATATTTCTATTAGTTAAGAGAACATATATCCAGAGTTTTTGAAAAAATTCCTATATAATATTTTCGTGGGTTTAGAAACTGACTGAATTGGTTAAGTAAATAAGACTGATTACAGAGAGGGTGCCTGTACACTTCCTATTGTTTATCATTTAGTTTCTGAATTAGATTAAATGCATTACAAGTAGGGCTGTCAGGTAATCACAGTTAATGCATGTGATTAAAGCAAAATAAATTAAATAGATTTAAAAAACTGTTGTGATTAATATATATTAATATTTAACATAATAAATGTATTCTAAATCTTTTGGATGTTTTTCTACATTTTCAAATATACTGATTTCAATTACAATACAGAATACAAAGTGTACAGTGCTCACTCACCCTTGGCTTTCTCTGCATTTTCTTTCACATCACTCGCAATGTGTGAAATATCCTGCCTGAAGTGATTGCCAATTATCCCGATGTCTTTAGAATTACTGAGCTACAGCTGTGGTTCCCAAAGTGGGTTCCCCAGGCACTTGGGGGACCACTGTAGGTTATACAGGGGGAGAGACCTGTCTGTTTGTTGAAGTAGGGGCAGAACACCGGAATTGCGTTTTGGCACTTCTACCACATAGAGGAGTGGTAGAAGTGCCAAATCAGCACAGCATGACCTTTCAGGGCATTCTCATAGTACCTGAAATGAAAGGGATCTGGGACATTTAGTCAGATGCCAAGGGGATCCTTGGCAGGAAAGAATTTGGGAACTACTGCTCTACAGGGTTTCCTAAAATGTTCACAGTTTCATTGGGTAAGTATATAATACACATATATTACATTTTAAAAAATGCGAAAAGACCATTAAGGTTGCAAAGCCAAGCTCTTAAAAGTTAGGGAATGCCAGAATTAAAGTTGCCTGTGCAATCCTAATTCAGCCCCCTTCTACATATGCATTATCATACGTTCACTACATGATCGCATCCTATTTTTTCGCACAAGCTCGATGAGGTGAGTCGGGGGGGGGAGGCAGAAGCAACTCGTGGGACTCCAGCAGCAGGGATGGAGAAGCAGCAGTTGTAGGAGTGGGGGGAGGAGAAGCTCAGCTGGTGGCCAGCCGCCTTGCTGTGTTTTCCGTCTCTGGGCTACAGGGACACATGAAGATTTGGGTGGGGGGCATGCCCCTGCTTGCTCCCCCTCCCACCGTGCACGCTCCTGCCTAGGACCTGCTTTTTCAAAGTACTTAGCAAGACATAGCACTTCATATGTTCAAAGTACAGCTCCACAGACTTCATTGTAGCTGTGAGTGCTCAGCACATCTGCAAATTAGACCTTATGGTTTCAAGCAAAGCATTCAGAAAATAAGGAACACATACCAAGTGACTATGTATGAAAAGTTTGCATTAAGCAACTCAGCCAGCATCACAGCAACTCTGTGACAGAAGCAGGAGCAGAATCCAGTTCCTCAGGGTAGCATTCATCCATTCTTTCTTCTTCTGCAAACCCTATCTCTTTCTCTACACATTTTTTGACTTCTGCAGCAAATGAAGCAGGGGTCCTACAGACAACAGTCTCCTTCACTGCTTAACCCTGATTTATTGCCAGAGCAGATCCATCCTGTGGACTGAATTAGGTGGGGTACTGTGGAAAAAATAGTACGTGATCATGTAATTAAAGACTATCATAATGCATATGCATAAAGAGGCTAAATTACTGTTGCACAGCCAACCTTAATTCTGGCATTTTCTAACATGTGAGTGCTAGACTTGCACATTTAAAATGTTCTTTTCACACTTATTTTTGTGTGGAATTTCCTAGTTTTTTTAAAAAGCAAAAACAAATTCCAATATGTGGCATCATACTCACACCCACATAGGTCGTTAGTAAGGTTGTAACCTTTGGATCCATCACACAGAGCTCTGCTTGAGCTAATGGAATAACTGATAGCAGTAGCAGATTGTCATCTTCTATATGGATCAGCACTAGAGGGGGATGAGAAACTTTATCAAAGACTTTCACAGCTAGGATATCCCTAGCCGCTCTTTCCCAGAAACTGGGAATCAGTGACAGGGAATGGACAACTTAATGATTACCTGTTCTGTTCATTCCTTCTGGGGCACCTGGCATTGGCCACTGTCGGAAGACAGGATACTGCGCTAGATGGACCTTTGGTCTGACCCAGTATAGCCATTCACAGACATCTGATGACAGCAGATGCATGGGGAGACTCAGAAACCTTGGGTTCCAATCCAGGCTTGGGAGTGGAGAGTGCTCTGGTGAGCACAGACTTTTTCGCCATTTCCCCCCAAAGCATGACCACTTCTGCCATGTCCCTTCCAACCTGTCCTTATCCCACTCCTGCTCTTCCCACCCCTGGCTCCTTAGTTCCAGTCTCCTTGCATAGCCTGCCCACTCTCTACTCCAGTGTTCTCATCCCATCCCATCTTCTTGCCCAGCAAGTCATAGTTTCACCCACAGACTCTGTCCCAGTCTTAGCCCAGGTCTACACTAACCCCCCCTGTCGAACTAAGATACGCAACTTCAGCTAGGTTAGTAACGTAGCTGAAGTCGAAGTACCTTAGTTCGAACTTACCTGTGGTCCAGACGCGGCGCGCAGGCTCCCCCGTCGACTCCGCCTACTCCACTCGTCGAGCTGGATTACCAGCGTCGACGAGGGAGCACTTCCTGGTTCGATTTATCGCGTCTTGACATCGATCCCGCGCCTCCGACGCGACGGGTAAGTATAGACATACCCTTAGTCTCCGCTCAACTCCCAATCCTAGTCAGTTCCAATTCCCCTCACCTTGCTTCTTATTCAATCCGTCTCTTTCCCCAATCTGGGACTCCGGTTGCTCTGCTCCTCCAGCCCATGTTCCCCATCCCCTCTGGCTCCTAGTACCAATCTCCCTCCGCAGGCTTCCTGCCCAATCTTAGTATCTTCCCCACACTCCAGTTCCTTGTTCAGTCTTCGTTCCCCACGTGTTCAGACAACTTGGCTCCTTGTCAGATCTGTTATCCCTCCCAACGTACCTCCTTCCCCTGATTCAGTCTCCTTTTCCAGCCATTCCATGTCCCCTCTCCTCAGTTCCTTAGCCAATCTCAGTCTCCCCCCACCTGCTGATTCTCAGTTCTCCCCACTCCCTCATTTCCCTCCTTGGCTCCCTCCTCTCTGATCACATGTCCAGCCCCAGCATGGCCCACTGCAGCTAAGAGCTACAATTGCAGGGAAAGTTCTGCTCAACCCTGGGCTGCAGCATGCTCAGTATAGATAGAATCTTCAGGAATTTCACGGGTAAACTCTAGCAAGTCTCTACTGTGTATGTGCATATGGAGATTTTTTTCAAAGACTTATAACTTAGTAAAATGTGGACACATTTTCAGGGGGGATGGCAAATGGCATATCCATGGCATCAAGGCCAGCCCCTGCCACATTTTAAATCCCTGCTCCAAAACATGGGCATGATAGGGCTGCTCAAAGAAAAAGACACCATAATTTGTTAACACGGGCAAAACAATGTATTTTTCACTAGTCTCAGTCTCTGAAATGGCTAAACCGTTTTGGGTGAAATTTCCCCCCAAAATTCAGCCTGAGGCAGACACCAGGCATGGAAAGTTTCAGGCCAAACAGTTAAAGTTTGGCAAAGTTATAAGCAAGTGAAACAGGGTTTTATAATGCAAAGTATCTGGCAACCTTAACAATGGACAGTGTTGCGCACCCTATCTATAATATCTAACCATATCAACACCACTGCTAGACTTATACTTTCAGAAAAAGGGTGCATTTTGATGTATTTTCCATGTAGTGCTTTTTGCATTAACGTATAAGAAAGTAATGATTACCTCAGTCATCATATCATTTACATGCTCTGTATCACTCATGATTCTTGAAGAAACAGAATGTGGTTATTTTCCCCTTTCAAAAATGAAAATATGTATATTTTAAAAATGAGACTATTGAGACCCTCTAAGGTCCATAAGCAGAATACCATTTTCATAGGGAACAAGTGTCAGAACTATTTTTAATCAAGCACATTAACTTTGTGCGTGTTCAGCAGCATTATTTCTCCTGGTGAATTTCAGAAGATCTTTATTTCCTTTGCAACCATTAATATAAAGATGAGGAGAGGTTACATTAGATATTACTTCTAAAAAGTAAAGAACCTCCTGGGGTTCTGGTCCACAACTAGGGCTCCTAGGCGCTATTGTAATATTAACAATGAATAAAATACTGTAAGATAAAACGACTATAGTATTTATTAATAGTACTCAGTGTAGTAGCCGTGTTAGTCTGTGTCAGCAAAACGAAAATAAGAAAGAAAAACTTGTAGCACCTTAGAGACTAACAAATTTATTTCAGCATAAGCTTTCGTGGGTTAGTACCCACTTCATCGGATGCATGGAATGAAACATACAGTAGACAGATATTTATACAGTCAGAGAAACATGATAAGGTGGAGGTGCATAGACCAACCTTAAGAGGCTAATTAATTGAGAGGAACCATAACAGCAAGGGAAGAAAAACCTTTGAAGTGATAAACAAGATGGTCACACAGGTGCGAATGGTACTGTCACTCCTTCCCTTCAAACAACATATTATGTTTATACATTAAATGCATTCTAAATTGATGGTTTTAGCTTAATTAGGTAAGGTGAAAATCATACTTCAAACCTTATCACTTGTCTATAAAATATTAGCTTATAAAGTACTGGCTTCAGAGCAATCTTTTACAAATAAACTAGTGATGGAAAATGTATATTAAAATATTTTAATCAAGATTTATCTATATTAAAGATAACTGTGCTGCCTACATTCTATATTTTATCAGTATTAACCATAAAAATTGCATTATTAACCTTATGGGTGAGACTGAAAATGAAATTTAAATTCAGAATGAGGGAGAGTGGGCTTTTTGCAGAGGGATTTCACAACAGACTGAGCTTATTTTTAATTAAGAACTTTGAGTCTAATTTTTATGAGTGAGTCAAACAGTAAGGTGTCTAAGGGCAATGAACTGCATACACACTTAACTGTAATTATAAAATTTAGGGCAGGGTTTTTTTAAATGTGTCCTATATATAAAGTAGGTAGAGCTGTCTGATAAAAAGCCACTTAAGGTTCAAAGTCTAGGCACAACTTCAAACAAATACTATATACTTGTTAGGTATATATTCGTGCACAGAATGCTTTATTCCATTTCCCAGAGCCTTTAATCTGCGCACGCGTGTGAGTGCGTGTGTGTGTGTGTGAGAGAGAGAGATATTCAGGGCCTTTAAAAGCTAAATTTGCTCACTATTATTCTCTGAATCTGACAAGATGGGGGTGTTTGGAAATGACTGCGCAGCTGGTCAAAATCAAGTTCATAGCAAAGAGAGGTCCATATTAAAAAACCCTGTCACTACTGGCACCATATCACACAATTGTCATTACTGGCAACCTTGTTGGCAATCTCAGCAGAACCTTTCCTCTCCCCACAAAGCCTCAGAGGTGGATCTGAGCTATCCGGGGAAAGAAAACCCTTTGACTCTTTAGGGACAGCACTCCCTTCCCCTCATCTTGGGCACTCGGTTTCTTCATGGGATTAAGGAGTGAGCTCTGGGCTGTTTGGACAGAGGGATGAAAAAGATTGCAGTTTATTGATTTCCGTGCACTCAAAGGGAGGGCTTCTAATTCCTTCTCCATGTCTGGGTGCCATTCTGCACCCTGAGGAAACCCCCTATTTCTTGCGATTGGAAAAGGACCACGTTTTGGGGCCTTATTGTGGGCATCATGATAGTTGCCCTTGGGAAAGTGGGAAGGAATTTTTCTTCATTGTCAGATTAACATGGACAGGGTAGTCATGGTTTTTGTCTTCCTTTCAGCAGCCCAGGGACCAGGTAGATAAGTTAAGTTGTGAAATTCATGTCATAACTTGACAGATGCCCAGTGCAAGTAACCAATCAATAGGGAGTCCAGTTCCCTGATGAACTGAAATCAGACATGGATTAGGAGATGGCCTCTCGTAAAGAAAGTGGGGAATGGGCTTGGGATGCCTAACAACTGGTACAGCAGGAAGACAACCCCCTCAGACTCAACCCTCTTAACTCTCATATGGGGAGGGTGGTGGGGTCTTGCCAACGGTATTAGTGTTGACTAGGTTAATGGGAGGGGAGATTGAAGGGGGCTTATGCAGCCCTCCACCAGGTTGAATGGATGACCCACACTGAATGATGCAGGAAAGTTTCCAGATGTGTTAATAATGTGGTGGCCTAGTTAAACCACATTCCTGGTATCTTGTCTTTTTCTGTCTGAAATGTCTGGGACAAAGAAGAAAGACTGAAAAAGCAGAAATGACTGAAGTACCCTCTCGCTTTTAGAGATGTTTCTTACTAATGCATGTCAAAACACAATGGCAGAGTGGGGAGGAGATGCTCACACAATCACAAGTTTTAACTGTTCTACACAACAGAAGTTGCTCTTGGTCAGTCAACTTTTATAGCCATAATATCATTTTATGAAAAGGTAACATTGTTTGGATAAGTCTTTCAGAATTAAAATTAAGCAAATAGAAGCCCTTCCTCCATTTACTTATTGTTCTTTAATGTGAAGATCTAAGATTACCACTGGCATTTTAAAGACGTGCTGGTTTTCTTATCCCTCTTTCACAGCTCTGAGTTACTACAAGAAGCTTCAGCAAGTACCAGCAAAGGACATGCTGTTCCCATATATATGCAGAGAATCTTTAATAAGGTTGGTTACTAATTAACGCTGTGTTGTTCCTCTTCATCTGCTTTGTAAGTGTCGTAAGATATTAAACAGCTGCTTAGCCAGTTCTTATATAATAGTACTGGTATACTCTCTCCAAAATATATTAAAAACAATAATTAAAAATTACTAGATTGATTCCTGTCATATAACTGGATTATCAGAAGTAGCACAATTGATTTTATTAATGTAAATCTGGAAATCTTAATATACATGTACATGTACAGCACTTCATATGTGTGTATTGTGTCAGATTGTATTAAAAAGTTGTAATTAAAAGTTATATTTGAAAAAAAAAGTAATTTTTAATAGTGATGTGGAAAAATAAGCATTTCTCCTTACATGTTTTTACCTAACTCCTTTTAAGGTACTCAAGATATTTGGTAAATAAACCTACGTTTTGTTGCATTTTTCTCTTCATTTACAAACAAAATCGTCTTCCATACTGAAACAAACCTGTTCCTATCAAAACTTCTCATGCTGCTGTTACTGAGTCCTGCTCGTTACCCCTTTCTAACATCTTCAAGACCCATCCATTCCTTTCGATTCCCACTACCAAAATTTTGTTCAAGCTCTGTCTGTCCCTTGCCACATCCGCAAGTCCCACGAGACTCTCCCTTAACTTCATTCTGATCAAGATGGTGCTAGACAAATCTTTTCCCCTATCCCCTTACAATACAATCCATGTTGGCACAGACTCTCCACACTGGGTTCTTTTTGCTCCTCCACAGCAAATTTCAGCTCTTTGTTCCCAATGTCAAGTCTCTACAAACAATTTAGCTTCTGCCTGTCTCTGCTCATTACTCCTCCATCTCTCTTTTTGCTTTGCCCAGGCCACCTGCACAGCCACTCTCCCTTTTGCCACACTGATTTTCATGACACACTGTGCAACTCGAGTTCCCATACTGACCTGGTCTCCCATGCTTTCATTTTCTCCTCCGAGTACTCTTAAAATTTACTTCTCACATGTCTGAAAAAATCCTAGACCTTTCAACTAATCAAGTATTGTTAAATAACTGTACAATGATATTTTTAAATTCTAATCACCGGTTCACGAAACAAGTTATGTATTCTGTATTGTGCCTACTTAGGACTCCATCTGCAAATTACCAAGCATGATGCTTACTATTTACGTAATGGTATGGTAGAGCATAATGCTTATACTACACCCAGTATCATTTGCAGAATCAGGCCCTTACACTGTAAATTGTGTTTTGTACAGTGCCAAGCACACAGTAAGTGCTCTAATAAAGAATTAATGAACTCTTGTGTTTCACTAGAAAGGCTGATCCTCCTGCTTTGTCACTGCATTTTCAAGCCTGCCAGTTCAATGAATGCTTAGAAGCCTAAAGTTCCAAAGCATTAAGGAATGAACTGAGTTTTTGTACAATTTTAAATTTAGCAAATTGAGAACTGAATTAGGACTAGAGTGAGCCTTTCCTCAATGCCTTCAGTGTGGAGCTGCCTGATCCCAGAAAGAGCCCTGGGAAGAAATTGTGACTCAGATTCACAGTTCTTTCTCTGCTCCTCCATTGCTCCTTTGGGAGGCAGAGAGAGAGAGACATGGAATAATTATTTACTGGGCATAATACTTGCCCTCCCATTCCTTGTGCTGGCCAATGTGGCGTCCATGGGAGGAAAGCAGGCAGAGCCACAATTCAATCCACTCTGTGTTCTTTGTACTATCCTTACCAACGTATTGATGCAGGTGGAGTACCAGGTGTGCAGTACCTGCTCCTTCTCCATCTTCCCCACCCACACGACACACAACCCAAGGGTCGTGGGAAATTGAATACACTCATGTAAGTAGATGCAATCTGGCCCTTTGTGACTTTTAGTTCTTTAAAAAAGTTCTTTAAAGTGTGTGCTTTAAAAAGCTCTTCACATTTATAGGTTTTTAAAATACAAGCATAAACCTTGACTGACGTTACTGGAACACAAACTTTTAATCACACAATATTTTCCTACCAAATTATAATCAAGGTTTTTGCTACGCAATCTTGGTGCTGCCACTGCTGCTTTTATTGTCGTATTAAACTGTTAGCAAACAACTAAAGGTTGCCAAACAAATTCTACCATACCTACTTCATTTTTGTAATAAACTGCTTTGGAGTTATTGTTTATGTGTTATGAGCAGATAAAAATCAACAAATTGTATCATTCAGGTTATTGCCATTAGGATTTCTTCAGTTATTTTAGCTTTTATTAGAACATTTTTACACAATTTACTACGTTCACTATCACTCCACTACAATCTCTTTATAATACGTATAGCTACTTGTACCTACTCAAGATAAAATGAATATTTTATTTACATTTTTATAAAAGCTATCATAACCATTAAAATATTACCACTGTGCCATACTGAACCTTAGCGTTCACTGTCAATTCCCTCCCCCGAAAGATATAAATGAAATAGCTGAACAACACTAAAATTTTAGCCATTTAGCAGCTTTTAATACCTTAAATGTTGTAGTATGTGTGTTACATTTAGGAAATCTACCACATACCACATTGTTTTCATTATTTCAGTCTGACCCTGCTCACCACCCACAAAATGAATTTGCAAAAAAATCAATGCTTTGGAAAGCTGCCGGGGGTGGAGATGGGGGATTAGAAGTTGTGGGTTTGTTTATTTTTCCCCTTTTAATTATCAAGATGTATTACTAAAGGCTTAAATTACATACATTTAACCAACCTATTTTTATTTCGTAGACTGGGATGCTCTTCCAAAAAGAAATTAGAATGTTTTGACTAGCAGTCCAAGGACTACCTGTTGTTCTAGAGACAAAGCAATGCACTTAAACAAATGTGTTCCAAGCTCCCTGATGAGGGCACGGAGCACTGATAATGTAGCAAACTCATCTCTGAAGATGGAAGGGTAGGGATTCTGATGTTGTCGAGAAATTATGCGATAACTGAACCCCTAAACTAACTTACAGTGAGTCAAGCATTTCCATGTCCTCTTTGGATAAACTTAATGCTTTCTAGAGACAACAAACATCATCCAACCCATTAAAGAAATGGGGGGGGGGGGGAATGAAATGAGGTACAAAGAAAGCTCCATACATCTTCTGAAAGGACTGATTGCATTTTTCAAGGATAAAGTTGTAAAGTGTGCTACAAGCACCAAGGTTCTTCATCAGCTCTAAAACAGAAAATCTAATGGTGCCAAGGGATGCATGCTAAGTAATTTTAGCTAAGTAATTTTTCTGTCCAACCACTCTTAAATGCATTACTTTAGATGCAGACAAGCTTCTATACTATATTACTGTGCAGTAGCTTTATGTCTTCTCTCTCCATAAAAATTTATCCTCTTCCAAGTGACAGGCAGTGACCTTTCAGGGTACTATGTCTACTCATACTTTGCTCCGTTTCACAATCATTTCTAGTAATATACATCAGAAATGACAAGCAGAAATGGGATACTATGTGTGTGTGCTCTGTCGTATATCTGATGTGTAAGGTCTCTGTGACTGCTAATTAGAAAGACTGCTTTCCTGATTTATCATACTTCTTTGTGTGCAATTACTGCAAAGGAACAACATAAATTAACTTTAAGAACTAGGTGCTCAATATTGTCCCTGGAGGGAAGTATATATTAAAAACAAAATCAGTAAAACCCAAAGTAGGAACAATGAAGCTCTAGAAAGCTTTTATTTTTTAAAGAAAGGAGATTCCTGTAATAGAATTCAAATGCTTGGCCACTTTTCCTCTGCTTTCCCAACCTAACTTTTGTTTCTTTTTAATGAGAAAAAGGAAAGTCAGCAAAACAAAATGTCACCATTAAATCATTTCACAGCATTTTGTGTCAGAAATGTAATGGAAAATGCACACATCATGGGAAAGGTTACTGTTCTTCCAGAACATCTTTTCACTTGGTTCAGGGCTCATCCCTCTATATAACTGTGCAGGCACTACTGATGGTTGTTCTCCCTGGGCTTAATGTGGCAGTTGAAAGATTATGGCATTTTCAGGAAACCACAGTGCAGTGATTTTAGTGGTTATCTGGCTGAAAGTGATGCTATGATTTAGAATAACTGCTCTGTTTATGTGCAATGGTAAAAGTCAGTTACTACACCATCTTGCACTGTCAACTTAGTTCTTTATGGTATATTTCCCTAATATGGCATCATGTCAGATCTGAAAGTCAGTTGGAATTAGAGGATCCTCTTACCCCTGCTCTTCCAAGGAACGCACGTCAGTTTCATAAAATGGTGCAGTTGTACTGAATTTAGCTGACACTTCTGGCATGTTTACCACAACACAAGGACTAATAATTTACAAATATATATACAGGCTATTTGCTATAACATGGTATATCTTAATGGGACACTATAAATTTGAAATCTCATCAATTTCAGAAAACGAGTTACAATTAATTTCAGGTACTACATACCAATTTTTGTGATTTTACAACTGCTTTTTCCACCTCTTGCACTGTCAAAGACCCTCACACATACACAGATATACCTTACAGAAAGAGTTAAACTGACTATATTCAAACTGCTGTCAAATGAGTAAAACAGTTAAATGGAAAAGAAAAAATATATATACTTCTCTGATTTCTTTCACACACCATACTATTAATTATTTATATTACAGAACTCACCTAGCCATTCCAAACAAGACAGGGATCCCATTGTGCAAGGCACTCTACAAACACTATAACATGAGACAGTACTACTACCATTATCTGGCCTCCAATTGGTTTAAAGATTGGGGTTTCTCTTCTTTTTTCCTTGATCGTGTAAAAAAAAGTCAGCCACAAACAATTTTTAAAACAAAGGGTTTTTTTCAGCTTTTTTTAAAATTATCATTTTACAACTTTTTATCAAGTGTCAAGACTATTAGGTCTTCACTTCCCTCTAACTGTTGGAGGACTTTGGTATTTTTAGAAGACCTGAATAGTGATGTCACACAAGCTACCGTTTTGCCACCTCTCAAATGGAGTTCTTTGCCTTGAGGAATTAACTCCATTTGAAACTAAAGGGTTATAAAGCTGCAGCCACTTGACCAAAAGATTTCAATTTCATTGGCTCCCTTACTTTTTCCAATGTCATCTTCAGTGGCATGATCAAGGGAGCAGGGCTTAACTGGGTTAGGCTAAAAATTTTACATGTTCATTGGGAAAACTCAAAGTGATTTTTTTCCTTGTTTTTGTTCTCTCTTTTCCCACAAAACCAAGCCATGGCATTAGTCCTCAATGAGGAATAGGTCAGAGCTAAGTTTCAAATTGTTGCCAATTTTGCAACAGCACTGTTCAAGAGTGTGCTTAGAATTGTTTTACATTGGGAAAATCACATTTTCTTCCTGTCCAAAACTCAAAAATGGCTGAAGGGATTTTTTTCAAAACTGAAAAGAAAAAGGTAACTTTAAACCAGACACCATGTGTGGAAAACTTTTGGCCAAAAGGTGAGTGTTTAGAAAAGTTGTGAACAAGTAAAAACAAGTTGTTATAATGGAAAGTTTTTGTCACTTGAAGTATACTCTGTGATACCGAGCTCCTATGCAGTATGGAGCTTAGTCTTTGATGTTTTAAATAATATACTGAAAATCAGATATGCAAAATATCCTTCTACTGATATGACAATCTACAGGAATTACACAATATTATAAAAAATACTTTTTAACAAAATAAAATCCTTTCAACTAAAATATGCACTCATAAGATCCACAGTTCTTCCTCGAGAGGAGCCAGTACTGGTTTTCATTAATGATAAACTCAAACAGTGTGAACCTGGGAGAAGGTGAGAGATGCAAGATAAGTATAATAAAACCTAGTCACAGAAACTAATAAAATAAAATAAGGCACAAAGAATTAAACGTGAATTTTTGTAATTAGTAGAGCAGACTTCTCCAGGGAAGCACAAGAACTATACTGCTCTGGCACATTACCTAATCTGGATTTGCAGGGGAAACAAGAAAAGGAGAGTTTTGCTATGATTATAAGCCTAAGTAAGTGGCACTTACTGTAGAGAGTGTGAGGGGAATGGAAACACCATAGTTATGCTGAAATATTGGTAAGGAGCAAATATTTACAATCCTTCATATCCCAGTTCTCTTCTCCCCCCCCCAAAAAACCCACACAGACTACCCCATACCAAGATAGAAGATTAACAACGAAAATAATATCTCAAAACAAGTCATATCCAAACTATCTATTTAACTGACACCATTATGACAAAATTACTCCACATATATTGAAATTTGATACGAAATTATCACCTTTCAACAAACTAAACAAAACTACTTCTGCTGTCTGACACTTACTAACAATAGCATCCACCTTTACTCAAGCAGTTCACTTGGAACACCTGAGAGGCAGAGTGATGGAAAGAAATATACTGCAGAATCACAACTGTGTTTGGGAGTTAGCTCTACAGTGGCCCAGGCTAGAGGACTTAAAGGTTAGCCATCCATGTGGAACGACAGCACAATATGTAGGAGTAGCTTATTTTTAAGTCAATATTAAGATTCTTGATCCTCAGGTAAAAAGGAAACAATGTGAACTCAAAGATGATAGCCACAAGAAGAGACTATACAGTGGTTTCCCGCAATACTTTCCCTGCCAACTAAAGCACATTCAAAAACCAGAGAAGACTGCATTTTTCTACTCAGAAACAAGAATGGCAGTCAACCTGTATACCTCTCATTTTAGACTCAAATTAAGCTTCAGTCTCACATAAATTTGTTGTTCTCACTTTCATTACTGTAAATTGGTGCCATCAGACATGCTTAATCATAAAACAGACTACAGAAAATGTCAAAGAAATTGATGCAACATTATTTGAAGCTTCCTATACTGCTATTATTCGTGTCTCCTTCACTATGGATCTTTGTCTCACAGCGTAAATAGGTGGCATCCTATTTACATTAAGATGAGGGCAAAGACTTTTTGAAACAAAATTGGGGCAACACACGATATAGATGGCTTAGGTTTCCTACCATCAAAAAGCTCACAGATCAACCAATTATAGATTAACCACATAACAGAGGGTCTGGGTAGGGGAAGAAATAAAAGGGAAAATAATTGGAGAACTGTAAGAAATCACTGCTTCACACATTAAGATTACTTACTGCAATAGTCAGCTGATGCTGACATGATGATGCAGACAGGTATTTAATTGAGAAAATTGCCCACATAGATGCCCAATTAAGAAATGCAAGAGTTGGCAATAACATATTTCCTGTATTAAAATCACAACAGCCACTGCATCGCTGCATTTAAAGACTTATTTTGCTGTGGCCTTTTTAAAAAATTGCTGTATTTCAATATCTGAACAAGACTATTCTGTGGTTATATATTTCTGAAGTATAACTTTCAGTTTCATGGCTGCTGTAAGAGTGGCTCAGCTTAATGAAGCAAAACATCTGAATTCATAAAGAACTTGACATTTGTTTTATGAAGATACTGTACTACAAAATGCTCTTATTTGATAAGCTTACTGAATTTCAAATGACTGAAGACGTTTGACTACAATCATGCATTAGCTGATTCATTTAAATGCCAGGTGATTTTGGTTATTTGATACCAGGATGATTGTTTAAGGAATTAATCTTTAACAGTAAACACTGGAAACAGAGGATACTGACCCATGACAAGTACAGTAACCTTTTGTAATCCTGACCCTCTGCAGGTAGCTGGGCCAGGAAATAAATTCAGTTTTATCAGTCCTCTGGGTTGTCATGTTTTTAATTATACGTCTGCTCTCTACATTTTGTTCCATATCAACACTGTACAAGTGACCTTTACTCTGAAGAGATGTCCCATTCAATGACCTTCTCTCCATGATAACTCATCCTTATTTTCTATTTAAGACACTAATTACAGGAGCTACAATATTACATTTTGCATTTCAGGAAGTCGTTTGGATCTCAAGACTTAAAAAAATTACAAATAGGACAATGATGCATATATTCCCCATGGGTAGCATAAAACAACATATAACCCTGAAGTACACAGCCATTTTGGGAATGGATGACAACTGTCAAATATACTGACAGGCCATAAGGCATAAATGTATGGATGGCAGCACAAACTTTGGCAGGTAGCAAAAACTACAAAAATAAAATAAAATAAATAAATAAATCCACCCTTTAAAAAAAAGGTTGTTAAAATGTTTTTTGATAGCATTACTAGGAAAAGATGCAATCTTGACAGAAGAAATGCTTGAGTATTTATTTATAAACAGCTTTCTAAATGTCACAGGTGAGAACTATATTTCACTATATGGTCTATAAGCTCTAGACAGATCTAAACCAGAATTCTGGATTTGAACCCTGCTAACCTTGGAGGAAGTTTGGATTCAGATCCAAACTTTGCAGATCATGTTGATCTCTGCTAAATACCAAGCT
Organism: Chelydra serpentina; assembly: GCA_037349315.1. Taxonomy (NCBI): domain Eukaryota; kingdom Metazoa; phylum Chordata; order Testudines; family Chelydridae; genus Chelydra; species Chelydra serpentina. Next base: position 30,627,147 of record JBAIAC010000048.1, read on the forward strand.
GTACATCAAACAGCTCTTCTGAATGAAGGAAGAGGGAAATTAACTTATATGATTTGGTGAAAAACAGCAAAACTCTTGCAAAGACAAACTTATCAGATACCAGGATCATATCACAATATTATGATTGCAGAAGTCAGGCTTCCGCCACTTGACTGCAGCACAAACAGATATGTGCACATTTTTTTTCTGGTCCTACATGTGTAAACCTATGCTACCTTTCAGCAAAGTATTTGTAACAAATACAAATATGAGAAATCAAGAAAACTCATTCCCTTTCCACAATAAAACAAAATTGATCGCTCTTCTTGAAATACCTGGACCCAATTGGAAGGCATACTTGGCTAGAGCCATCATTATAGTATCGCTTGCTTTTCAAAATGCATGAGGGATTAGTAGCACTGTTTTTAGCCGGAAATACTATGAGATGGACCTGTGCAAGACAACTTTCCAATCCTGACTAGCAATATCTTCAATATTCCCATATTCAATTGTAATCTGTAACACATCAGCTTGTTGCACATACTGGCTGAAATGACTAGTTTCTCTTGTAGCAACCTAATTAGCTTCCACTATGTTAAAAGCTCATAGTTAAAATTTCTAAAACAACTAAAAATCACTTTGGCTTTCAGAGATTTTGCTGGATTGTTTATTTTGTTGAGGTGTATATCCAAAAACAACCATAAAAATCCCATGTCAGGTTGCTTAACAGTTGGCTGTTGTGCAAGACATGAGCAAAGGGACTGCCAGTTCCCTAACAGGTAGACACCAAATGCTTACTCCATCAGTCATTTTGGTCTAGTTATTATGAACCCTGGTGACTAAGGAACACTAGGTTTATAGGAGGATATAAACAAAAATTCAATAAAGTTTACAGAAGTTAACCATTGTACGTAATAGATTTGCTTAAAATATGTGGTATACAGAAAATGTGTGCTGATGTGGTATAAAGTTTTTACTGGCACTTGTTTGGAATGACCTGAACAACAATTTTGTGGTATTATCACACTTAATAATAACTGTCTTCTTAAAGGCCACAACAAAACACCATGATTATATCTTCTCTCACACCCTATCTAATATTATCTCCCCAAATATTGGCAGTCCATTGTGCCAAAACACACAAAACTGATAATTGCCATTTTTATAATTTTAATAGTTTTCATTGAGAGCGGCTGGATAATCAGCACTTCTGTAAATCAGGTTGCTTTCTTAGAAACCCAATTAGAAGCCTAACTTTAGGGAGTTAAGTTTGAATAGTTGGCTATTTTGCCTTCAAAGGCCTTACTACTATATATTCAAATACAATACATATAGTTCAACTGAGTTTTTTGTTTTTAATCAGAAAAGAATAAATAGTAATTTTGTGCTGCATAAAAGTATTTTGTGTGTATGACTTGGAATACTCCAACAGACCAGTGGTAATTGGTTTTGGACTACTGTGCAAAACTGAAGGTACATTATTTTATTACTTATTCAGCCACTTGAAGATATTTCAATTTATCCACATTTCTACAGAATATGGCTAAATTCCCAGGATAGCTGTTATGTAATATGATGATATGAACATTTTAAATATGTGCATTGGTGAGTTATGACCTCATAAAAAAGTAGGGACACAGTTATGAAGCAGGCAATTCCTCTGCAGGATCCATGACTCATATAAGATCATAATGAAGCATTACCAGACTGCAGCAAGTTTCTTGGGAAACAAATAAACTTGAAAAATAATATACAATTTTAAAATGTAAGAAAACTATTCATACCCTTAAAAGAAAACAATTAGTATGCAACAAGGTTTTTTTTGTTTAAGTTTGCTCCTTATATGAAATACACCAGAGACCTCCTCTAAAAAACATGTCTTTTAAATCTCTTTTACTCAGTTAGAATTTTTGGAGTTTGCTAAAAACAATTCTACCCTTGATATCAACATTTGAGAACTCCTGAAGTTAAAAAGTAACCATTGTCTTCCAAATTTACATTAATGATCAATTATTTTAATTGATTGAGCTGTTTAATGTCTTAGGTAGCCTGTGGATTTAATATGTTAATATCAAATCAAACTTGCAGATATGTAACTCTCTCATCTGAGCAATTAACTGGATTGTCTCAGAGATCTACACTAGAACTATCTAAACCAAAAGCTTAACATTAATTTCAGAGGAAATTAAATAGTCCCACTGTCCAAGCAATTTAAGGTTACACTTAAAATTTAGTTACTGCTCAGTAGCACTCATTCCCAAGAAGAAAAACAACTGTAAAACATTACTTTGTTCTAATCAAAGATTTACTTTCTTTACTTGCAATGATTATATGTTACAGGCCAACCATTTAGCTAATCAAATGAACATTTTTTTCCTCTATCAACGTGTTACCGGAAACTGTTCTTGTTCTTCTACTAATTTTCTTTAAAGCACTGAAGTATAGGATAATACATGAAAGGACCAAAAACAGAGATACTAGACTAAAAAGGAGTACAACACAAAGACTGTGACAGAGACCTCTCAATGATAATGTAACATACAACAATAAAACCATCTATGTACAGAATTTGACAGCAGTAATAAATAAAGGCAAACAAGGTCTTGGCATGTGTGTGTGTTATATATAGACCATACTAGCAATCCTATTTAAATAGAGAAGCCTGCTTCATCAAAATGCTACTTTAAAGCAAAGCTAATAATTTAAGGTAGTTCTGTTTTATCACACTGTTTTGGCACAAAAGTGTAGTTACTTAAGACATTCCTTTTGCCAGTCAATTTTCTATCATAAAATGTCCTTTTAGCTCACTATAATAAAATACTTTACACTTCTATGTCACCTTTTTAATCAGAGGATATCAAGTAATTTTTTACAATCTATTATTCAAACCTTAAAACCCAGGTAGGGGGGCATGATATCCTTTTTACAGATGGGTAGACTCAGATGAGGACTCTTTAGTAACTTGTCCAATGTTGCACGGCCAGAAAAAAAATGAGGAAACCTGATTCTCAACTCTGTGCTGTAATTCCTGGGGTGCAGCTTATCATTTTTAACGGTTTATTCTTTGTTACCTGATATTAAAATTACTTCACTATATTTCTGTATATAGTGGAATCTGTTTTGTAGTTTATAAAATAAGCGTTCAATTTTGGTACCAGAAAGACTGAGTTGATGAATTAGCAGCTAAGTGTTCAGCAATATCACAAGTGCTACCCCAAGAAATCAGAATGTGGTTAAAGTTAGTTTGGTAGAGAAAATGTTCACCATGACAGTAGGGTCATCCCTTACCTATTCCAAAGGTACCAATGATCTTAAATTTCCATTTGGAGAGCCATACGGGATATATTTTATACTAAGGACAAACATTTCCAGTATAACCACACACACACTAAGACTACACAACATCACCAAAGAGAATAGCTGAAATCCAAGAATGTGAGTTAAACCTACAATCTTTGAAAAATTTGGAAGAACTCAATGGGAGAGTGTAAAGATAGTCTGGGGCTACCCAAATGTTGTTAAACAGCTTCTGGACAACAGTGTAAAGAACAGCAGGATTAACACTCTAAACTAATATAGAGCTCCTAAAAGAGAGGAATAGGGGGTTAGTTTCAATAATGTTGTGATGTTCTAACGTAAGACTAGGAGGACCTTAAAGCAAAAAACACTGATCGTATACATCCTTTTAAATACTCTGCCTGAGAAGTTGGAATCAATCCAATCAATAAAATCCCTAGCAAATGTTAAAAGGTGAAACAGCAGCAGAGAGCTTGTAGTTAATAGCTGTGCACCCCTCTGAACTGTTTTGTTTTAAGAATGATCTATATTTAATATACATGTTAACTGAAATGCTAGGAGGGACAGGAACGATTTAAGCCTTGGTTGATGAAAGAAGTGAGGGCTTATTTAAACAGATCTGATTTAAGAGTAAATTGCTTCATAGGTTTAAAGACAGTAGCAGGAGTCATCATTCAGCAGCACTTCAGCCACTGTGAAGCTCTTGACCAGCAGGAAAGACAAGTCTAGGAAGGAGGAGCAGAAGGTTAAGTCTCCAAGGCTGTTCATTTGTTAGGATATCACTGCAACCTATAAGATCTTTTCAGTCTCTCTGAGGCTGAAAGGCTGCTCTTCGTCATTGCAGAGAAAAGTATGGAAACGCTGGAGGTTTGAACTACTTCACAGATCTCCATACATGGCAGATGATAGGCTTTGCATAAACAAAAGAGTCCTTCAGTGAGGCAATGTTGCAGTATCTGACCACCAGAGATGTCCTTGTGTGTTTTCCTCTAATTATTCTCCAGTTAACAGCTATCTTTTATAAACTGTAAAGTGGGATGTACGAATAAACAATGGAAATCTAAACCAGGTAAATTTTTGTCACACACTAGTGATGATGGCCCAATATTTTTGTGATCCGCTCTGTGTGAGGCAATGGTAGACAGGGAAAGCTAACAAAATACTCAAGACTATCAACCCTAATTCTTCAGTTTCAGTGGTCACTCATTTCTGTTTAACTTGATGAGTTTTTCCTTATATCATAACTGAAGACTGGTCTTGCTCACTTGGAGAAATATCTTCAGTAAAACTCGCAAACACAAAACTTTCTTACTGGTGACTGGACGGGGAAAGGACAAGAATAACTATTTGCATAGCTATTAACTCAAAAATGTCTCACGGCAGCCTCCTTTTCCTTCTGATCTTGTGCCCACGCTGTGCCAATGAAGGCAGCAGATGAGATACCAGCCAGAGCTCTCTCATATAATCCCAGCACATTATTTCTAAGACTCAGGATTCAGATATGGATTGTTCCCATATTGACACAAAGAACGCAAGCCGCCCTCCCCACCCCCAACCCAAACAGCATAGGATGTTTTACTTGTACAATAAAAGCTTAACTCAGTACTGACTTGTAGATATATTGGCTGAGTCCTGTGTAGCATGAGGAAGGGCAACAGGAACTGTGACTTCATTAGTGAAGAGATTGGAATGCTCCAAAAGAAAAACCCTCCCTTGTCTTTTGAGGTTGTACTTTCCTTGACTATATCAGTATTTCAGACCTTCGGGGAAGTAGACAGCTATGAGCTTTGGAACAAATCTTTTGTTGACTTCCCTAAGTAACTGTCCACCATTTGAGAGAAATGTTACTAACTTGGATTTTCAAATGCTGTCCTGCATTCGCACTACTACAAGGGGGACCTGCGGGGAGGGGAGAAAAAGCAAAGAGCCCCAGCTAGAAGGCAAAGTCAGAGAACTGACAATTTCTGGTGACCTGAATGAAGTAGGAGAAACAATTTATAAGCTCCCTTCAAGTGAGGTGGGTTTCTGAGGTTCCTCTCCCAGTAGATTCACTACACAGCAGAAAACCTGTTTGGTAGTGCTCCCAAATATGTTTTGGCTCGTGTCCTTGAAATCTGGGGTTTAAATTTCAATTAATGAAGATTATTTAGGTCTACTCCACACCTTTACTCCAAATGCTGAAGAAAATTTGTTCATTGACTTTTTTTCCCAGTAAAACACAATTGTAGTATCCTCAGTAACCCTCCCACTCACCCTCCAAACCTGCCCATAAAACAACTTTCCTAAACCCATGTATTCTTCTTGCTGGGTATCTTTTGATCATTACCATCACCTTATTATCTTTTATATCACATTTCTAAATAGCGTCTCTAACTTGCTGAAATATTAAATCAAAAGCTTAATCTGTGTTCAGAAACACTAATGCACTGATATATTCAAGGATATATTCTATTTCAGGTACCAAAATTCAAAGTAAATGAATGATATCATGTATAAACTTCAAATATATCTGGAATAAATTCTGTTTTCAAAACCATGTAAGAAACTAAAATGTTTACTTTGCATGTATTATTGAGTCCCACTTTCTACCATAACTTTAGTTCCTTGAAAGATAAGTTACCCCCATTATATAATTCAATGCCCTTATTCCCCAAAAATTTCAGCAGTTGTGCCTGAGCTGAAGATCCCGCCACAGAAACATCTGGTTGAAGAGGAGGTATATAAAAATAAAAGCAAGCCCCTCTTATTTTTACTGATGTTAACCAAGAGATCTTTTAATGGAGGCTCTCTTGATTTAATTAAAAACTGCTTTCTGGTTGCTGAGCTCCATTATTTCTCTCCAAAGACAATAACTGTATAGTCTCTCTAGCTTGGCAAAGTAGGCAAAATGCCAGCTCTGAAGGCAAAGTCAACACATCTCTGTGGGTAATCAGTAAAAAACGATTACTAACCTTCCATAGCTGTTGTGCTTCAAGATGTGTTGCTCATGTTCATTCCAATGTAGGTGTGTGAGCACTGCGTGCACCGCTGGCAGAAAGTTTTTCCCTTAGTGGTAACCATCAGGTTAGCTCTGATACCCGCTGGAGTCACGTCCTCATAGCACCAGTATATAGAGCCCTGCCGTCCCCTCAGTTCCTTCTTGCTGGCCAACTCCGACTGAGAGGTAAGGAGGGTGGGTTTTGGAATGTACATGAGCAACACATCTCGAAGAACAACACTTATGGACGGTTAGTAACCGTTTGTTCTTCTTCGAGTGCTTGCTCATGTCCATTCCAATGTAGGCAACTCCCAAGTAGATGTAAGAGGTGAGTTTGGAGTTCAACAACAAGCAGACTGTAGTATCACTCTGCCAAATCCACCATCTCCTCTGGACTGCTGAGTGATGGCATAGTGAGTTGCAAAGGTGTGGGCCTAAGACCATGTTGTCTCTCTACAAATGTCCTGCATGGGAACCTATGCCACAAACAGTGGCATAGCCAGGTGCAGAGTACAGGGGGAGCAGAGCTAAAAAAAGGTGCCTCCCCCTGTTTACTCACCTGGTGGCGCTCCAGCTGTTCGGCAGCATTTCGGCGGCGGGTCCTTCACTTGGAAGGCACCCGCCGCCGAAGACCCGGAGCGAGTGAAGGACCCGCCGCCGAAGTGCCGCCGAACAGCTGGAGCGCTGCCGGGTGAGTACACAGGGGTGGCGCCCTTTTTTAGCTCCGCTCCCCCTTTTAAAAGGTGCCAAAAATTGTAAAAGGCGCCACTTGTGCTCACTGGAGGAGCAGCCTCTACCCCCGCTCCCGCCCTGGCTACGCTACTTGCCACAAATGTGGCTGAAGAAGTTTGTGCCCTTGTGGAATGCGCCATCAGAGCCAAAGCAGGGACTTTCGCCAGGTCATAGCATGTGCAGATGCAGTAAAGTGATCCATAATTAAATCCTCTTGGTCGAGACTAGGAGACCTTTCATCCTGTCTGCCACTGCCACGAAAGGCTGAGTATTTTTCCTCAATAATTTAGTCCTTTCTATGTGGACTGTCAGCCCTTGCTTGTGTCTAGTGAATGTAGCCTCTTTTCCTGGCTATTTGCTTGCGGCTTTGGGTAGAAGACCGGAAGAAAGATATCCCAGTTACCGTGGAACTGCCACATCACCTTTGGAAGGAAGGCTGGGTGAGGGCGCAGCTAGACTTTGTCCTTGAAGACGACCATGTATGGGGGTACCGATGTAAGAGCCCTAATTTCCGCAACCCTTCTGGCCGAGGTGAAGGCCACCAGGAAGGCCACCTTCCAGGACGAGTAAAGAGCATGTTGCCTGGGGCTTGAATGGGGGACCCGTGAGTCTTTATAGTACCAAGTTGAGGTCCCAGGGCTCACCTGTGGGTACGGTCTGTCCAGCCCCTTAAGGAAGCAGCTAAAGAGCATGTTAGCAAAAATGGACCTGCCATTTACCCTTAGCTGAAATCATCTCTAGGTGTACTCTAATCGAATACACGATAGCCTTTGTTACTTCAGGTGTAGCAAATGAGATGGAGCGACTCAAGGTTTGGATGATGTAGGCATCCGTGATCCTGCGAGATGAGATCCAGAAACAGAGGTAGGGTGATTGGTGTTTCCACCAGAGGACCAGAAGGGTGGTGAACCAGTGTTGACGGCCAGGGCTATCAGGATGAGTCTCGTTCCCTCCTCTCTGACCTTCAGCAGGACCTTGTGTATGAGCGGAATGGGAGGGAATGCATGGAAGAGATGGTCCCTCCATGGGAAAAGGAGCGCATCTGTGAGCAAGCCCGGGCTGTGATTCATGAAGGAACAGAACTGCAGAAACTTCCTGTTGCACCTCATTGTAAACAAGTCTATCTGGGGAGTTCTACTCCTCTGGAAAATGTCCTTAACAACATCTGGGCACCCCGAGAAGATAGGAGGCCTTGAGGTGGTTTGAATAAACCCACAGGTGAAGTGTTTCCTGGCACAGGTGAGAAGAGCACGCTCCACTATGTTGTCTGTAAGCACAAACATGCATTTGCCTTGTAGGTGGGGCTGGAACATTTGGCAGGCAAGGCGCACTGCTCTGAGTTTCGTCACATTGATGTGAAGTGAGAACTCCTCCTAGGACCAGAGGCCCTGAGTTCTGAAGACCCCCAGATAAAACCCCTCCTCCCACAACTCAAGCAGAAGTATTGGTGACTAGAAACATTGACAGCTGCGGTTTTGCAAATGGGACGTGCACATACTGACCCCGGATCCGGCCACCACAAAAGTCTGAGTCTGAAGAAGTCTGAGTCCCAAACTTACATGTTTCACCATGTATATGCATGATGCCATATGCCCCAGCAGTTTCAGGCAATTTTTTGCTGTGGTGATGGGATGGTTTCTGAGACTCTCTATGATCAATCCCAGGGCCCAGAATCGGGCTTCCGGAAGGAAAGTTTTGGCCTGGACCGAATCGAGGACCGTGCCTATGAATTCTATCCTTTGGCCAGGGAAGAGCGTTGATTTTTGCATGTTCATCAACTTCTGGAAGGTTCATAGAATCATAGAATCTCAGGGTTGGAAGGGACCTCAGGAGGTCATCTAGTCCAACCCCCTGCTCAAAGCAGGACCAACCCCAACTAGATCATCCCAGCCAGGGCTTTGTCAAGCCTGACCTTAAAAACCTCTAAGGAAGGAGATTCCACCACCTCCCTAGGTAACCCATTCCAGTGCTTCACCACCCTACTAGTGAAAAAGTTTTTCCTAATATCCAACCTAAACCTCCCCCTCTGCAACTTGAGACCATTACTCCTTCTTCTGTCATCTTCTACCACTGAGAACAGTCTAGATCCATCCTCTTTGGAACCCCCTTTTAGGTAGTTGAAAGCAGCTATCAAATCCCCCCTCACTCTTCTCTTCTGCAGGCTAAACAATCCCAGTTCCCTCAGCCTCTCCTCATAAGTCATGTGCTCTAGCCCCCTAATCATTTTTGTTGCCCTCCGTTGGACTCTTTCCAATTTATCCACATCCTTCTTGTAGTGTGGGGCCCAAAACTGGACACAGTACTCCAAATGAGGACTCACCAGTGCCGAATAGAGGGGAATAATCACGTCCCTCGATCTGCTGGAAATGCCCCTACTTATACAGCCCAAAATGCCGTTAGCCTTCTTGGCAACAAGGGCACACTGTTGACTCATATTCAGCTTTTCGTCCACTGTAACCCCTAGGTCCTTTTCTGCAGAACTGCTGCCCAGCCATTCGGTCCCTAGTCTGTAGCAGTGCATGGGATTCTTCCGTCCTAAGTGCAGGACTCTGCACTTGTCCTTGTTGAACCTCATCAGATTTCTTTTGGCCCAATCCTCTAATTTGTCTAGGTCCCTCTGTATCGTATCCCTACCCTCCAGCGTATCAACCACTCCTCCCAGTTTAGTGTCATCTGCAAACTTGCTAAGGGTGCAGTCCACACCATCCTCCAGGTCGTTGATGAAGATATTGAACAAAACCGGCCCCAGCACCGATCCTTGGGGCACTCCACTTGATACCGGCTGCCAACTAGACATGGAGCCATTGATCACTACCCGTTGAGCACGACCATCCAGCCAGTTTTCTATCCACCTTAACGTCCATTCATCCAGCCCATACTTCTTTAACTTACTGGCAAGAACACTGTGGGAGACTATCAAAAGCTTTGCTAAAGTCAAGAAATAGCACATCCACTGCTTTCCCCTCATCCACAGAGCCAGTTATCTCATCATAGAAGGCAATTAGGTTAGTCAGGCATGACTTGCCCTTGGTGAATCCATGCTGACTATTCCTGATCACTTTCCCCTCCTTTAAGTGGTTCAGAATTGATTCCTTGAGGACCTGGTCCATGATTTTTCCAGGGATTGAGGTGAGACTGACTGGCCTGTAGTTCCCCGGATCTTCCTTCTTCCCTTTTTTAAAGATGGGCACTACATTAGCTTTTTTCCAGTCATCCGGGACCTCCCCCGATTGCCATGATTTGTCAAAGATAATGGCCAATGGCTCTGCAATCACATCGGCCAACTCCTTTAGCACCCTCGGATGCAGTGCATCCGGCCCCATGGACTTGTGTTCGTCCAGCTTTTCTAAATAGTCCCGAACTACTTCTTTCTCCACAGAGGGCTGGTCTCCTCCTCCCCATACCGTGCTGCGGAGTGCAGCTGTCTGGGAGCTGCCCTTGTCTGTGAAGACAGAGGCAAAAAAAGCATTGAGTACACTAGCTTTCTCCACATCCTCTGTCACAAGGTTCCCTCCCTCATTCAGCAAGGGGCCCACACTTTCCTTGACTTTCTTCTTGTTGCTAACATACCTGAAGAAACCCTTCTTGTTACTCCTAACATCTCCAGCTAGCTGCAACTCCAAGTGTGATTTGGCCTTCCTAATTTCACTCCTGCATGCCTGAGCAATATTTTTATACTCCTCCCTGGTCATTTGTCCAATCTTCCACTTCTTGTAAGCTGCTTTTTTGTGTTTAAGACGAGCAAGGATTTCACTGTTAAGCCAAGCTGGTCGCCTGCCATATTGACTTTTCTTTCTACACATCGGGATGGTTTGTTCCTGCAACCTCAATAAGGTTTCTTTAAAATACAGCCAGCTTTCCTCGACTCCTTTCCCCCTCATGTTATTCTCCCAGGGGGCCTTGCCCATCAGTTCCCTGAGGGAGTCAAAGTCTGCTTTTCTGAAGTCCAGGCTCTGTATTCTACTGCTCTCCTTTCTTCCTTGTGTCAGGATCCTGTTGACTTGATAATGTTGACAACATTAACTATATATCTGCCTCCACCTGCCTCCCCTGGATCAAGAGATGGGATAATGGAGGCCAAGGAGACCATGCGGAACTTCAGCTTCTTCATGAATCTGTTGAGATTTTGCAGATACAGGATGGATCTCAGACCGCCGATGGTCTTTCAGATTAGGAAATAACGTGAGTAAAACCCTTTGCCCCTTAGCTCCAGAGGAACATCCTCTATTGCTCCCACTTGCAGAAGCATTCACACTTCCTGAATTAGAAGTTGCTCGTAAGAAGGGTCCCTGAAGAAGGACAGGGAGGAAGAATGGGAAGGCCAGGAAGAACTGAACTGTAGTGTACCTTAGTCCTATCGTGCATAGCACCCAGTGGTAATATGGGCCCACGCCCGATAGAAATGGGACAGTCTACAAAGATAGGGGAGGATGGATCCAGACACTGTCCTGGTTCACCGTCCTCGGGCACAACCTCAAAAAGCCTGTTTAGACCCAGGCAATCGCCTCGCAGGCCAAGGCCCATGGGCCAATGAGGGCTGGGGAGGAGGCCTCCTTTTGTAGCGCTTACCCTGCCTCTTATTATAATCCTGCTTCCACTGAGGTTAGTAGAAATGAGGCAAAGGCTGGGGCTTAAAGTGCCTCCTCAACGGGGCTGGGGTATGTAAGCCTAGTGACTTAACGTGGCCCTCAAATCCTCTAAGCTGTTGAGCTAAGAGTCTTTCTGCTCTGAAGAGAGAGACGTGCTCTCGAGAGGAAGGTCCTGAATTATTTACTGATCTTCATATGGAAGTCCGGCTTTGCACTGGGGGAAGAGGTGGGGGAACCCTACCCTCTGACGCGATAGAGTACAACCTCCTTGTCTGAGGTGCTTGGGCCTGATGGAAAGTCAATGGGGTTCAATAAGGCCACAGAACAGGTACCTGCCACTGTGCGGGCCAGGCCACTGGTGGAAACCCTTGGCTCATATCAGCCATCAGGTACCAGCAGTCAGAGCATTGCCGGCTCTTGCGGGAGCAGTTGCACTCTTGTTCGGAGTTCAATGGTGAGATGTCACTCCCCGATGACCTTGGGGGAGTGGTGCCAGATGGTATCAGAGTGGTGCCAGGAGTCGGGTGACTAGTGCTGCGAAATCAACACCAGTTTGTCCTTTGATAGCATCTGCGGCCAATGCTGTAGCCATTCTCATTTCCGGTACGTGTACCTACCTGATGGGGGAAACAGCAGGTCTCTTGCTGCCACGAATGCCTCTGGTGTTGATCGAAATGCCATCACTGCACTCCTATGGCTCTCACTCGGAGGAGAGTCCAATGGTACCAGACTCGACAGTTCCCCTTGTTAGGCTGGAGTCGAGAGTACCAGACTGGCAGCCATTGAGCCCGAGTGGCCCGACACGGGTGTCACTCTGCCGGCTTCCTTGTGACCGGAAGGCTTCTGAGTTGGGGAGCGTCCCCTGTCCGTCTTTCGTTGTTTCTTTGGCTCCAAGCATCCCCATGAGGGGTAGATCTCCTCTGCATCGGAGATCCCTGGTAATGCCAAGAGTCCTGGGACGCAGACGAGGAGTCCTTTCTTGGTGCAAGAGAGGCTTGGCTATGCTGTCTGTCTCTCAGAGAAGTCAGCATGCTTCTTACCAAGGTGGAGGTGCTCAGTACCGAGTCGCGACTTGGCTCCTGAGAGGGGACGAAGAGTCACCTCCATGAGAAGGAACTCGAATCTCTAGTCCCTGTCTTTTTGGATACAAATCCTGTAGCTGTCCCACAGGTGAGATTCCCCCACACACTTAAGGCAAGGAGAGTGGGGTTCACTAATTGGCATGGGTTTATGGCAAGTCTCACACGGCTTAACCTCGGAGACCGAGGCATGCCATGGTGCCGGGGAAGAGGAAACCCCAGTAAGCAGGGTCCTACTCTAATTCTACTATGTAACACTAAAACTATAATATCTACTGTTTTATGAACTATATACAGGAAAAAGAGACAAAGTCCACTGGGTAGAGTACATGTATGAATGCAAAGACGAACAGAAGTTCCAGCGACCGTCACGGATGGTAAGAAGGAACGGGGGGTGTGGGAGTGGGTCGGCAGGCCCCTATATAGCAGCGCTATGATGGTGCGACTCCAGGGGGCATCAGAACCAACCGAACAGATACCACAGAGGGAAAGACTTTCTGGTGGTGGTGCATGTAGCACGCGCACACCTACATTGGAATGGATATGAGCAAGAACTCGGGGAAGAATGGCTGTTCTGCAGCATCAGACCCCTCTTGGCTTAGATTCCTGATTATAATGCTGTGCTTGTTAAAACTTGCATGCAGGACAGCTTTTCACCTTTCTTCCATATGGGAAGCATTTACTATGGTGTTGAGCGACAGGGGACTATTAACACGTTTTTTTAAAATGTGTATGTTCCTCACAATAATGTTCGCTTCACCTCAGAACAATGTTACCAAAGCTAATTGATTTAATGGTTTTTACATAAGGGAAGTGCTGTAACTCTAATATTGGAATACCTTGATCAAATCTTGTGATCTGTTATAAAGCATAGGCAATTCACCCTGACAAAAGAAAATGAATTCTCTTGTGTTAGAAAAACAGATTATGTTGCTTATTTACATCTAAATCTTAAGTGTAAATGTGTGTGGCAGGTCAATAAGTGTATCAAATCAATGTTTCCGAAGTAACGTTCCCCTAAATCAGATTTTTTAAAAAGCATTCTATATTGTGATTTTCTTCATTACGGTCATGATGAGAAAGTGATGAAGATAGAACTTTAATCCCCTGTGGAAAAGGTCACAGCATTAAGCCTACCTGACTAGATTTTCATTGTCTCCAGTCCCCTTGCATGTAGCACATTCAGTTCTTAAATCCTCTGACTTGGGCTTCTTTTGTAGAACAGACTGCCTTTGCCGTCTTTCTCTAGGAATACGTTCCTATCACAGAAGAAATCAAAAGAAAGGGGTGGGGAGGGGGAAAGCAAACATTTTCAATTATAGTACTGAAGGCAACATTACACACCTGAAGTTTAATATTTTGTGAATCTAAGCTAAAAAAAAACACTATTATCCCAACCTCAGGCTTTTCTTCTTCGGGCACATAGCTTCGTTTTCGTCCTCTAGTTCTCTAAAAGAAAATATATTTCGAAATTAATTTAATTTAATACAAAATGTCTTTACAATTAATCTAGTGTTCACAAAAGAAATATCTGCAGAAATTTGTTAGAAAGTGAACTACTGAACAAATGCAAAGATAACTACAATCAAACATTAGAGCACTTTCCTTAGTCTTTTGGAAACTATTCAATACACAGCAACATCAAAAGAGTGTGTGATTACATTTATTTAATGGATTGGATTGGAGGTGTGGATTCTTGTCCCAGCAAAATAAATTTCAATGGTTTACTTCTCAGACATATTCTAGAAAAATACACAAACCTTCTATAGACCATTGCAACCTAACAAATATATAATTTACATATATATGGGAACAAACTATTTGGAAGAGTAGAGTCCAATTCCTCAAGCATGTATACAAGTGCTATGTTAGAACTACTAGCTCTAATCAAGATACTGTACTGTTATTTATCTGCATACAATGTCCTGTAAAGCACTTTAAACCTAACCTCAAATCTTTGACCCCTCTAGAAAGTTATTGCAGTTCCCCCTCTGCTTCATTTGAGCAGAGAAATCCATACCCTATGATGTTATCCAAAATCTTTTATAGGCAGAGCCAAGATCAACATATTTACTTATCTAACTCACCTGCCCTTCACGAGAAGAGGACCAGAACACTCTCCTAAAATTGAAAGCTTTTGAGGGTAAAAATAAAGTTGTAAGCATTATTCCTTCTACAAATATAAAAGATCAAAGTACTGTGCTAGCACAGATCTGTTGGTGGAAATGCTTACAACAGGTGTGCCGTGTCATGACAAGAACAGCTGCTGTGGTAAACACTTTTAAAGGAAAGAAAGAAAGAAAGAAAGAAAGAAAGAAAGAAAGAAAGAAAGAAAGAAAGAAAGAAAGAAAGAAAGAAAGAAAGAAAGAAAGAAAGAAAGAAAGAAAGAAAGAAAGAAAGAACCAACTTTAATCATGACATCAATGCATATGAATCACTGTTTTATTAACATCATTTCCTCATCTTCCACTCCCATTCCATAATCTGATTAAGAAATGTGAAAAAATAGAATATAAAAGCGTGGGCCACAATTTTTAAAAATCGGGAGGGGCTAAAGTTAGGCTCAAAATCCATATATAGGCATCTTGCCAATGTTTCAAAGTGCAGAGCACTAAGTGAAGTCAATGGATGCTGCTAGAAGCTCAACAGTGGAAAAAACAACATTATTTACGTTCCTGAATATGACTTTAGAAGACTAACTTTAGGCCTATATTTTTGAAAATCTTGACCTGATTATTCTAACAAACACAAAACATACATATATACCTATTTTTTGTGTGACAATAAATAATAAGGTTTTACATTCCATAGCCATCCTAAACTTTTGGATTTTCTTTTATATACATAACAATATATATAACACCATTAATTGTGTGTACGAGTATATTAGACACACAATTTTATTATATATTTTCTTTATGCTCCAAGGATATTACAATTTAATACCATGGATCTGAAATTAATAGGAAATAAAGGTTATTTTGATAATACTATGCATGTGCATTGTCTTTTCACTTACTCAGAACGAATTAACATTTAAACAAATAAATGCCAAAAATTAACAGGCAAGTTGCTATTAGTTGCATCTCTCCAAATCTAATGCGTATTTAAGTGAAGGAAATGTTTCTGTACTGGGGAAATTAAAACTGTTCAATGTTTAGTAGGACAACTAAGTCAAACCCCCAAAACCTTTTGTCAAATTGAACAGTTTTCGATGTATGTGGACTGAAGTGCATGAACAGAATCACGCCAATAACTATAGGGCAGATGTTCATAAAGCTGCAGCATTAACTATATATCAACATTCACAAATACATATGGAAAGATTAGGCAGATATCTTTTTAAAATTATTAAACAAAGTACTGAAAACAAATAAGAGATTAAAGCACTCAGAATATATAAAAAGAAAATATGTAACATATTTAAACAGTGTGAATTTAATACCATCTGTTTTCATTGGCTACTAGCACACAACAGATGGAATGGTTATCACCAAAAGTGAAAACTATTCCAGCATTGCCAATTGACTGTAGAATATAATTTATTTAATTTAGTTTATACTAACAGTGTTAAGGGGGAAAAAACATACTATAATACAACATAAGAGGGTTCAGTGATCTCTACAGCAACAAATTTTTAGGTTTCAAATCAAGTAAGCAAGTCACACACAGAAGTCCACCTTGAGAGAGTCACTACATTTATCTCTCTTAAACCACAGTATTAACTGTAACCTTCATGTGCTAAACAACTGGCACAAGCTGAATAACACCCTTTCCCTCATCGCCCCCAAAAACCCATTCTAGAAAACAAGAAAAGAAAATGAAGCTGAGAAATTCAGGGATCATTCCAATAATCAACCTTTGATACCACAAATGTTAAAAAGAATGTCTTGACACACTGCTGGTTAGCTAGTTACAGCTAGTTGATGCAGCTGTATTACAGCACTGCAGTAGAGCGGGTTAGAATATCTGAGTCCTATGAGTAGGTCTACACTTTTGGCGGCGTGTAGAGGACAGACACTGCACTTCTGGCTAGCATAGGGATAGCAGTGTAGACAGTGAGGCACTGGTTAGGTGAGTAGACTACAGACACACCAGAACCTTAGGGAATATACCCTACACGACTTTCTACATGCCCAAGCAGGGCTTCCCACACTACGCTGCTATTTTTAGCAGTGTAGTGTCCCACTGTCTCTCACTGCCAAAGTCTTTCCCTTCTGCAGTGAAAGACTCTGGCAGCAGAGAAAGGCTCCAGCATTGGGGAAAGGCTCTAGTAACTGCTTTCTGTTGAAGCCATTACTTACTGCCTCCCTCCTGCCAGAGTCTTTCATTGCCATGTGTAGCTACATACCACAGTGTGGACGCAGCTTGCCTTTCACTGCAGAGTGTAGCTATATGTACTTTACATGCCGCGGCAAGTGCAGACAAGTCCTATTGTGATGCTTCCTGGGATACCCAGGGTGGTGAGGCAACTCACCACCACTTGCTTTTAGCATGAGCTAGCCTTGTCTGTGCCTGCTGTGGATCAACTCCCTGAAGGTCTACCAGCCTCGGGCAACACAGGCACTACCTTCCAGACCTTCACAGGCCTCGCCTTCTCTGTACAGCTTAGCGATAGACACGCACCAACACCCCGAGTTCTCTGAGAATACATTTGGAGTGCTCAGCCCCTGTTCCACAGAACTCTTATAGACACGGTTCCCATAGTACACATCAGCTTCTAAGAGTCATCTTAGGATCACCACTTTGCTTAACACACAATACTGAGATTACAGAGATATACAGAGATAGTGAAAACAAGAATAAATAAATACTGTGTCCAATTCTTGCTGCCACAATTTAGGAAGGATGTGAACAAACTGGAGAGTGTCTGGAGACGAGCAACAAAAATGATAAAAGGTTTAGAAAACCTGACCTATGAGAAAAAGTTTTAAAAAACGGGGCATGTTTAATCTTCAGAAAAAAAGACTGAGGAACCGGATCACAGTCTTCAAATAATTTGAGGTCTGCTACAAAGAGGATGGCGATCAATTGTTCTTTGTGATCATTGAAAGTAGGACAAGAAGAAGAGGGCTTAATCTGCAGCAAGAGAGATTAAGGTTAGATATCAGGAAAAACTTTTAACTGTAAGAGTAGTTACGTCCTGCAATAGGCTTCCAAGGGAATGGTGGAAGTCCCATCATTGGAGATTTCTAAGAACTGGTTGGACAAACACCTGTCAGGGATGTTTTAGGTCAACTGTTCTCAAATTGGGATTTACAGACCCCCAGGGGTACTTACAGACTTCACAGGTCTGCAAAATATTACAAAAAAAAAATCTCATCTCATGTCTGCATTGCCTAACAATTAAAACAGATAAATCTACTATTTCTGTTTACATAACATATTCCTTAGTGAATGTATACTACCGTAATACTCATATTGCATAAGCATCAATGTAAAAAATCTCACTGCTTTGCTACAGCAAATCAGAAGTGACATCCGTTTTTTTGATGACTGATACGTCATTGGTGGGTGGAAGTGGAGTATGTTTTTACAGTGTGTGAAGAACAGAAAGTTTGACGAAAGTTATATTGATTTTGGTTTTATGGAATTTAGTGATGGATGACCGCAATTTATTGTATGCTTACAAATCCTTTCAAACAAAGCAATGAAATCTGCAAAGTTGAAATGACACCTCACAACAGGGCACCTGGAGTATAAAGATAAATCCAGAGACTTTTTTCAACGAAAGAAAGAACGCAATTGACAGAAAATTCAAATGACAAACATAATATTGGTTCCAGAAAAGGCTCTGAAAGCATTTTTCTTAACATCGCTTCGGATTGCGAAGAGTAAAACATCCCATACCAGTGGAGAAGAACTGATTCTTCCAGCTGCTATAGGCATGTGCAAAATGATGATAAGTGAAGATGCAGCGATGAAACGTAATGCTATACCACTTCCTAATTACACAGTTAGTAGGAGAATTGAAGAGCTTTCAAATGATGTGAAATGCCAAATAACTGAAAGGCTACATATAAGTGATAGTTTACAATTCAGCCCTATGACACAACTGATGTTGCTAATGGAGCACAATTATTAGTTTTTGTTTGTTATGCTTGGCTGGGGGAAATTTTGGAAGATTTTCGTTTTTGTCAGGCGTTACCAGAACAAACAACAGATCAAGAAATATTCAAATTATTGAATGATTTAATGAAAGCTGAATAGCTGAATTAGGAGAAATGTGTTGCTGTTTGCACCGATGGTGCTGCTGCTATGACAGGCAACAGGAGTGGTGTTATGGCAACAATACGAGCAATAAACCCACAGGTAATTGTAACACACTGTAACCGACTTTGGAAGAGTACTTCAGTGTTTACTTTCAAAAAATATAAACATGGAGGAATATGATTGGGCTCGGGATCTGTTCTCAACTTTTGCTATGTCATTTTGCTGTTTGAGTAGAAAAGCAGAACAGGTACTGCTCGAACTATCCTGTGACCACACACTGAAAATTAAGTTTCAGGGACAGACATCTTGCCAATTTTGGCCAACTGTTGCTGCAGTGTACCCACTTTTAGTTATAGAAGCAATGAAAGTGCTGCTACCTTTCTCAACAACATCTATATGTGACACATCATTCTCTGCCATGACAGCTATGAAGACAAAGTTCAGGTCCTAACTGGAAGTGGAGAATGATTTACAAGTTTGCTTGTCAGCCATCACACCAAGCATAGATAAACTCTCCAGTAAGGAGCAGGCACACCTCTTGCTTCTCCATCTCATTGATATTTGTAAGTATTCTTATACTCTTTTTTATTAAAGCATTACTAAAAGTACACATCTACTTTTGTCAATCAGTTTCTCAGTTAGGGGTCCATGATTAACATTGCATTTCAAAAGGGGTCCATCAATAAAAAAAAGTTTGAGAACCTCTGGTCTAGGTGTACCTGGCTCTGCCTCAGTGTAGGGGGCTGGACTTGATGATATCTTGAGCATCCTGCGCTACATTTCTATGATTCTATATTTTTAATATTTTCTGTACTATTTTCCATCTTATTTCTTATACATCTTAGTCATTTAATTTTTTGACTGCAGCTGTACATTGAACAGTAAATTGTCCACAGTAATGCCAAGGTCCCTTTTCAGAGTTCTTCAGTTAATTTAGAAACTTGCCAGGTGTATGAGTAGTTCATATTTTCCCCTACAATATGCATTATTTTACATTTATTAATGTTGAACTTCATTAGCCACTATGTTGCACATTCACCTAATTTAGTTAAATTCCTCATAGTCTTCCCTGGACTCTACTAACCTAAATAACTGTATCACCTGCACATGTTGTTAACTTGCTGTCTACCCTCCTTTCCAGATTATTTATAAACAGATTAAACTACATTGAACCCAGTACAAAACTTGGCAGAAACATGGAAGCACGCCACTGTTAACATTTTGCCACAAGGAAAATTGACCATTCCTATTCTGTTTCCTGTCTCTTAGCCAGTTTTCAAACCATGACAATATTTGCCTCTCATGCTATTAGTATTTCATTTCTTTAGTAGCCTCTTCTGAGGGACCTGATAAATTTTAAAAGAATTTCAACTGGTTCATCTTTATCCACTTTATTGATATATTCAAAGAATTCTAATACATGAGTGAGACATGATTTCTCTTTGCAGAATATGTTGGTGAGATCCTATCATATCATGTGTAGACAAGTCTTTACACACATGATGACACTTAAAAACACAAATGTAGACAATATGGTAAACACATATTTCTGCTATCAAATTGCATTTTCTACTTCTAGAGGGTATTCTGGAAATTGACATCAATGTAGTTTATTTTTACTTTATTGCATTTTATTTTGCAACTTATTCCTATAATATGTTAAAATCAGGATTATATAATTTTTCAAAGTAAAATGTTTCACTTTGACTTTACCCTTTGCATGCCATTTCATATTTTACTTATTATTTATTTTTTTAAATATATGTAGACAACCTGCTAGAAGAATTAGCGAAATAACAAGCAGTGGGTAAAAGGGTTAGTTACAAGTCACATCTCTCATTAGCAATCAAACCCAACTGTGCAGATCAATATGGCAACGAGTTCATATAGCTGAGGTAACCTTCACTTACAGAAAAAGAGCGGATTTTTCTCTCTTTGGAGCTCATTAGCAGGGGATAACTGGATCACAGGACAGATTCAATTTCAATTGCCTAAAGCAGATAAGCTCCAAAAACGGAGCCCTTCATTACTGCTGCAGTTGTTTGAAAAATGAAGATAACATTTAACATTTGACTAATATGTAAACCATCTTAAAAACTATTCCTGATCCCAATACATGTACACAAACTCCCAGAATAAGGAGCTAAAGCAAAGTCAGTA
The DNA here is from genome assembly GCA_037349315.1 of Chelydra serpentina. Classification (NCBI taxonomy): domain Eukaryota; kingdom Metazoa; phylum Chordata; order Testudines; family Chelydridae; genus Chelydra; species Chelydra serpentina. The sequence goes on from JBAIAC010000048.1 coordinate 30,648,173, forward strand.
AAATCTGTCAAATATACACAGAACACAGAGAAAGTTGAGCACAGAAAAAGCTAATGAATTATTATCCATGCTTAGAATTCCTATAAGATCCCAAAATTTACAGATTGCTGATTAATTCATTAATAATTTCAATTCCAGTACTCTAACTTAATTTCCTTTTCCTACTTTAGACCCTGATCCTGCAAACTCCTCTGAACAGTCAGATCTCTGCATGAAATATTAATTAATTTCAAGGAGGCTCTGGCAGGGTACAGGGCTGTGACCAAACAGAACCAATCACAGGACTGCGGTCTTGGCTATTATAGGAGGAACTAGTACCTGGGCACCTCATGACCCAGGACATAGCCCACCCTTTTATACCCCTCTGTATATAACAGCCTTCTGCTGATGCCAGCTAGCTAATGTAGTTAGTTCTGTTGCTCAAGTGGTAGAGGTCTATGCTGAAGTACTGAAGGTTTAAGATTCAGTCCCTCCTTATGATGCACAATTGGGGAGGGCTGTTAAAGTTCTACATAATAGCTTGTTTTATCTTTTAAAAAATACTGGGAAATAACATACAAAAATTATGTTAAGTTAAGTTATTTAAGTTATTTAATTTCTGAAATCAAATATTTGAAAGTTAGGAAATGCAGCCTTAATTCTGTTGCCTTGGGCATACGCTTTTCAAAAGTATTTAATTACATGATCACATACCACTTTTCCCCCACAGAACCTTTGTTTTATTGAACATACAAGATGGACACACATGGGGCAGAATTAAGGTTGCACGGGAAACCTTACATCTTGCATTTCCTAATTTCGAGCACTTGACCTAGCAACCTATATAATTACCTTTTACTTTAGATGTATATTTTCATACAAAAAAAATATATCTGAAAGAGTACTAGGCACTTCACAGACAGGGAAAAAAAAGATTCCTGTCATAACATGCTCATAATCAAAACACAGCATGTATAAAAAAGTCAAATGTAATGAAATAAAATCAAACTGAAATGAAAGATTTAATATTCAATGTTCATATATTTCTAATACATTATGAACCTAAGTAGAACAAATCCAAAACCATTTTATATAATATTTTAAAATAACATTCAACAGCTAAATAATATACAATTAAATACCCAGATTAACATTTCTTTGTAAGAGGTGTTCTTGCCATTTTGAATTATTTCTTATTATTAGTAGTTTCCAAAATTTATAAAAAATATATACAATAGGAAAACAATCCCTGCCCCAAAGTTTACAAAACTAAGCACCTAACCCTAACTTTACTAGCATACTGTTAAGGTGTTTAAAGGATCAAGCCTTGAAATAACAAATACTTAAAAGCATAGGGGTCACTTAAAAATCTCTTCTGTCAGAATCTGTCACCTATAATTGTTACAAACAATATCTAAGGTTATGATAAATGAAAAGATCAGAGGAAAAAAACTATTTGTACAGTTTATTTACTTTTCACATCTGACAGCCAGTATCATTGCTTTCCATCTCCAGTTAGGTCCTGATTCTGCAGAAACGTATGCACTCTGGCAATTTTAGCCTGGTGCATAGTCCCAAATCTCATGCAAGACTACTCAGCTGTGTAAAGTTATTTGTGTGTGACAGCACTGCAATGTTGGGGTCTTAGTTTCCCCAGTTTGTGTGGGTCTTTCTTTCTCTTATGAGAGAAAAAACATGTACATAAAATAATAATGGTCACTAAATAAATTGCTTTTTATCATTAAACACCTACATATGTGCTATGTGCTACATAATGCATAGGGCAACTAAGAAAGCTGTGTTAAAGGAGCTATTACATTATTATTGTTTTCCCATTAGATGTCACAGTCTTCAAAAACTCTTTGTGTTCCTGGATACCTGACCTTGGAAAACCAACACTAAATAAGCCTTTTAGGCATTTATATCTGAAATATTAAACTTTTAACAGTACATACATCATTAAAACACTGACATTTTAGATCAGATTCACATTTGTTTCAAATGAATTTCCACTGATAAGAATTTTACTGGAAAACCTACCAAATCCATCACCCTATGTTAATTGCCAACAATCACCATCTACGCAGAGGCACTTTTTGTCCCAGTCAAGCGCTGACCTTGCCCAACCTTAATTGGCTTGGAAAATGTCACAGAATCTTAGCACAAAGTAGTATGATTGTAGCAAGACTTACCTATGACTTCACTCATATTGGTTTCACAAGTAAAATATTACTTTTTACATCATACTATTTTTTCTTCAAATAGAGTTCTTAAAAACAAAACAAAAGAACCACTCTTTTGAAATAGGGACACAATCTCCATTTAGGTGAGTTGTCAGAGGACCAGACACTATATTTTTTTAATTAAGAAAAAATGCAAGTGTTTAAATTGCCCTATTTTATTAGCAGATATTCCCAAAGGCAATGTGGGATGAACTAAAAGGGCAGTAGATAAACATTTTATGATGCAAGTTTTAATTAAAATATAATGCATGATTTTTATTTTAATTAAAAAGATATTCTATTAAGAAGTGCCAGGTGTTGAAACACTGTCCCAAGGGCTAACATCCAAATAGTGGAAGAAAAATCGTGCTGATGAGTTTTAAATAAGCGAAAAGAGAGACTGCATGTCAGTTTGAATATCATCAGCATGTTAAATTAACATAAGGGACAATATCTGTTCTGAGTACAATTATCCATTATTGACATACATATAATCATGACTTGCGCACACACAGTACAGCCGAGGACACAAATTCAAGCAAAAATCTACATTAAAAGAGAAAAAGTTTGCCCTAATAACAAAAAAGAAAAAAAGAAAGAAAATGAAGAGTAAATAACAGCATCTTGCATTGATATAATGCCTCATCACAACAATTCACAAAATGCTTTTCAAACCTTTAGACAGATCTCCATTATAGAGGAGTCACTTCAGGATCTAAAAGAAGCAATGTTCAGGACTGAGGATGGAGCCAGGCTATCAACAAGCCCAACACATTTGACAACAGGGTTGCAAAGAGGAATTTCACTAGTTATATCAGGGCAAAACTCAGCTATGATAGAAAATGAAAGTGAGCTTTAAACGTCCATGCAGAAAAGACAGATCCTTGATTTTTAAGGTTTCATCTGAAAAAACCTCTTTTCCCACCAAAAACTGGATGTAATTAGAGGGACACTAAAACTGGCAACTTTCAGATTACTTTTCAGACAAAACTGCTTGGATTTTGATGGAACTGTCTACTGCTGTGGAAACAAAACAATGTCTTGAGAAGACAAACACTGAAGCCCTCTCTATTCTTCTCTATTCTTGTAGTAGTAGTAGTAGTCGTAGTAACATCACAGTTCTACTTCAATAACAAAGTAGGTGATTTTTTGTACCTTATGCTCTATGACAGTGATACTCAGACTGAGGCTCGTGAGCTGCTAGTGGCTCTCTAATGTGTCTCTTGCTGCTCTTTGCAGCACATGATATTAAAACACTGTGTGAATTAATTATTAACCAGTCAGGATTCTTTTACTATGTTATTAACCAATTATGTAGCTCTTTTGGGTAATGTTGGTTGCTAATTTGGCTCCTGTACCACTGTCATCTGAGTATCACTGCTTTATGATAACTTGGCAGAATGGAACGAATTAAGGATGCACTGCCAACATTCAATCTAATTATCTGGTTTCTTTAAAGGAAAGTCTCTGATGTTAACAGAAGCTTCCATATGTTTGAAATAAAAAAAATATATTATGGAAAATTATGAGTTAATACAATACAGTAAACTAAGGATCCAGGCCATTCCCAATCCTGCTACTGCTGCTTCTTCAGCATTTCCAAGATCCGTCCTTTACTCTCTATTCCCGATAGCCAAATCTCTTGCTCAGGCCCTCATTTTATCCTTACTTGATTACAGCAACATACTCTTATCTGGCCTCATAAATACATACATATTTCCTCCCCCAATCCTTCAGTCCATATAAAATGCTACTGCTAAACTCATCTTTCTTGCCTGCTGGTATGATCTTGATTTTTCTTGATCCGTCCTTTGGATTCCCATCTAATATTGTTGCAAATTTAAGTTTCTTGTCACCATCTTTCAAAACTCTACATAACTCTGCCCCTTCCTACTTATCCTTGTCAAACTTTGCGCTGGCCCCAAACTCTCTGGTTCATCAACCTCATATACCCATTGCCAGATTCTGATGCAATCAACCTTCATGACTTATTTTATGCAGTTCCCCTATGGATGGTATGAACTCCATGAACTCACCTGCAAGGCCTCTAACCTTTCTGCTTTAAAGTCCCTCTTAAGGACCCACTTTAGCTGTGCTGCTTTTAGTGAATCAAGGTGACGCATATAAATAGCTTAGGCCTTGGCTACACTTGCAGATGTACAGCGCTGTTAGTTAAACCCGTGTTCGTACAGCTGAGTACGGAAAGCGCTGCAGCCTGTTCACACTGGCAGCCGCCAGCGCAGTAAGGTGGCTACATTTGAGGCATTTGCAGCTGTATTGGGAGCGGTGCATTATGGGCATTCAAATGGCTGCAACGTGCTTTTCAAATGGGGGGGGGGGGTGAGGGGGACTTTGACAGGGAGCGTTTTTGGAGAGAGAGGGGGGTTTTGGAATCTCCACAGAGTGTCAGCTCATTATTTCCACACCTCCACATCCCCTGCCTCTCTCTCAATCACTGAAAGCAAACAGCAGGGGCTTTGTTTGTTTTTAAAGAGCAGATAAAAGAGAGGAAACGGAGCCTTCCCCCTCCCCCCGCCGTTCTTCTCCCCCCCCCCCCCCCCACGCCGTCTCTGTCCAAGGCAACTTTGCTGCCGGCATTCCTAACGGAGCCCCTCCCCTCTTTCCCCCCCCGCCCCGCCTGCAAACAGTAGCTGTGTTTGGTTTTTTGTAAAGCACCTCAACAACGGAGCTCTGAACTCCAACCCGGAAGTGCCGTTTCAAAACAAAGGCAGCTTCCGGAGATCAGTAACTGCGGAGTTCCTCGGCTACACTGAAAGACCAACGTTCCACCCACTTCGCAACAGTTGTTATTCCTCTCGGGGAGGTGGAGTACATGCAGCGCTGTATCTGAGGAGATACAGCGCTGCACGTGCCTTGCAAGTGTAGCCAGTTAGTGAGTTACAGCGCTGCAGGCAGTTTTATTGCGCTGTAACTCGTAAGTGTAGCCAAGGCCCGATTCTTCTTCTTTCCCTCAACTCTGCCTACTTATTTGTTCTTAGAATGTGTGCTCCTAGAAGCACAGACCATCTTTACGTGTTTGGAAAGCACACAGCACATACTGGACACTACTATAAGTAAATAATATATAAAATAATGATATTCCTAATGACAAGTCTATTAAATGCTATTCCTTCACAAGTATGATTAGTAATTTTCATATTCAAATGTCTTGCCAGTGTTTATTTTTCACGCATTTAAATATGTGTCAAGCATGTTACATGCCAAGTTTCTGTCAAGAGCAAATTAGTACATCCAAGTTTTAAACTTCAAAAATATGGTGTTTAATAAATAGAAGAGCTGAATTGTTCAGTAAAGTGACATCATCTTACAAAAAGCAAAGCCCCTAAAAAGTAAATAGAAAAAGGTGTTCCAACTGTATGGAATTTTAAAAATGCTTGAATACATTTTATTTGTTATAGAGTGACCTTAATGCACACTAAGCCCCAAAACAATAGCTCTCTGGGTAAACATAATCTAAAGAGATTTAAAGGGGACACAACTTGAAATCAAGTCAGCTACCAAAAAAAGATAGCTCCAGCTAATACACCTACCTCTGAGTCGCTTTGCCACTTTTTGTTGTTTTGTAATCATGTATCCTTAATTTTTTAAAATGTTCTCTCCCCATTATGAAAAATTCACACAAAACAGGAAAATGACTAGCTACGCAGGAGAATCGGTGAACAGACTTTACACAAAGTGCTGTCAAATTTGCAAAGTAAAGAAACTGAAAATAGAGAAATTTTTTCTCGCTAATTTCTTTCATTTATAGCAATCTTAGCTGAAACTTGTAAAAGAAACAGTAAAACAAATTAATACGCAAACATGTTTAAGAAATTATTTAAAGCGAAATCTCTTAAAGAAAAGAGAGAGGAGAGGCAGGGACAGTTATCAAGATAAAATGGGGTGTGCAAGTAATTTTTCTCTATCCTGTCAAAACATTAGATAGGGGATGAAAACAGAGGGAAGTCCTAGACTGTAGTAGTGGAACAAGTAGGCAGGGAAATAAATGAATGAAGTCAGTCATATAGGATGCATCACATCCAGGGAGAGTTCTGAAACCGAGGGGGGCATTTATGAATTGGTTTTAGAAAAGGAGAGGATGCTAAAGAAGGTGATGAGATAGGGGAGTAAAATAGCTCCACTTCCTGGAATGAGAAAATATTCGTCATACTATTTAAAAAATTAAGGAGTTAGGAAGACTGCCACAGATAAATTGACAATATTTGAGATAAGAAGTGAATAACTACAGGATAAGAATTTCAGCAGAGATGTGATAGAGGAAAAGAGTTTTGACTAAAGGTGGGTATCAGTATTTCTGGTCTTAGTGGCAATAGTTAAGGAGAGTGAAAGTCAAAGACAAAGATGAATTTTACCCAACAGACGAGGCTTCAATCTCTGAAACATTCAGAAGTAAGTGGCTTTGGAGTAGCCAGTAGCTAACAGAATCAAGACAGAGAGATGGGAGAAAATGAGATCAGAGAATATACTGACTGTACTGTTTGGAATATCCTCACAAAAGAGAATCTATATTTGAACAAATGAAAAGACAGCCCAAAAAGATGAGGAGATGACAACCTAGGACAAAGCATTAACCCCTGAAAGGGGACAAGGGAAAGATACGAGGCTTCACTACTCCCTACCAAACAAGAGAAAGCAATTACTAAGATAAGATCCAAACCAAATGAGCAGACTTCAGAATACACCAGAATTAACTTGGGTATTCATGAATGATAAGTGGCTACAAAAATATCAATTTCTGTTCAGTTCAATTCAGTGAGATTTTATTGGCATGACAAGCTGTACACAAGTGTTTCCAACTAAAATTATAAAAAAACAAACATCAGGTACATGTGCTTGTCATGGGAAGGTATTACCCATCCGTGATAGGGCTAAATATTATGTTTAGGGTTTAATCCCAAATCCACTGGTCCTTCCTGATCAACCAACAGAATGCTACATGGCAGAAGAGGCATTACTTGCTCTCTCTCTTCCTTTCCTTATAGGGTTAAGCACAGTTTTTCCTAATCACTTTTTGATGAGTGTATTTTAGGATTCCTGACCATTTGAGAAAATCTCTTTCCTGCACTAATATTTCAAAGACTGAAGTAGAAAGTGCCTTTCTATCTCAATCTCTCTTTTGCTGAACTCTTTTTGCTCAATCTTTATTTGGGTTTAAACTGTTCTTTGAGCAACCTAATTTCCGTATCAAATATATAATCACCGATTCTATATTTGGCAAGAGTTCAGCGTATATATACAGAGTTTTATACATTTCACTGTAGTATAGCAGTTTCCTAGTGTGACAGTTCCATGCAACTTGTTAATGTTTCTGATTTGTTCTTTCCAGTAACTTGGATATTAGTATCTGGCAAGGTCAGATTAAGGCACTAAAGGCTCATGCTTGAGTTCCCAGCGGGAGTCAGATGATGAGGACAGAATTTCAGTTTCATTTGAGGGGGAAAAAAGTTTCTAGACTTTGTGTTTGCAAAAAATATGCTTTAAAGCATGACCCAAGTGTAACCAATGAGAGAGCATCTACCCAAGTCTGCAAACAGCCTGAAACAATAGCTCTCAGATAGGGGGAACTACCATACACCTTAGTGTGCTATTAAGTCCAAGATCTACTGCTAGCCAGAGTGGGGGGGAATGGGGGGAAATCCTAATAATATCACCCCAGCAGAGGACTCTGTGTATGGCAGGAGAAGAACCCACTCACCCACGCAGGAACACATCAACTGCAGGGGTATAAGTACAATGAACAGAAGAACTGCCATTCTGGATCAGACTAATGGTCCATCTAGCCCAGTATCTTGTCTGCCAATAGTGGGAGGTACCAGATCAGGCATCGGCAACCTTTGGCACGCGGCTCGCCAGGGTAAGCCCCCTGGCAGGCTGGGCCAGTTTGTTTACTTGCCGTGTCTGCAGGTTCGGCCGATCACGGCTCCCAGCACATCCCCTGGCGCGCGCCGCTTCCCGCAGCCCCCATTGGCTGGGACAGTGAACCGTGGCCAGTGGGAGCCGCGATCGGCTGAACCTGAAGACACAGCAAGTAAACAAATCGGCCCGGCCCGCCAGGGGGCTTACCCTGGCGAGCCGCGTGCCAAAGGTTGCTGATGCCTGTACCAGATGCTTCAGAGAGAATGAACAGAACAGGACAATTATCGAGTGAGTTATCCCGTTGTCCACTTCCAGATTCTGGCAGTTAGAGGCTAAGGGACACCCAGAGCATGGGGCTGTGCCTCTAACCAGCCTACCTAACAGCCATTCATTAACCTTTTTTTAAACCCAATTATACATTTGGCCTTCACAACATCCCCTGGAAATGAGTTCCATAGGCTGACTGAGCATTGGGTGAAGAAGTACTTCCTTTTATTTGTTTTAAACCTCTGACTATTAAATTCATCCACAACCACTGGTTATTGTGTCATGTGAAGGGGCTAAATAACACTTCCCTCTTCACTTTCTCCAAATCATTCATGATTTTATATACTTCTATCATACCTCCTCCCCTCTTAGACATCTCTTTTCTAAGTTAAACAGTCACAGTCTTTTTAATCTCTCCTCAGATGGAAGCTTTTCCATACTCCTAATAATTTTTATTGCCCTTCTGTGTACCTTTTCCAATTTTCACTTTTTTTTTTCCTTTGGAGATGGAGCGATCAGAGCTTGATGCAGTATTCAAGGGATGGGCATACCGTGGATTTATATAGTGACCTTATAATATTTTGTCATGTTATCTATCCCTTTCCTAATGGTTCCCAACATTCTGTTAGCTTTTTTGACTGCCACTGCATATTAAGCAGATGTTTTCAGAGAACTATCCAAGATGACTCCAAGATCTCTTTGTTGAGAGGTAACTGCTAATTTACATCCCATCATTGTATATGTATAAATTGTGATTATTTTTTCTAATGTGCTTTATTTTGAATCCATCAATATTGACTTTCATCGCCATTTTGTTGCCCAGTCACCCAGTTTTGTGAAATCCCTTTGTAACTCTTCACAGTCAGCTTTAGACTTAACTATAGAGTAATTTTGTATCATCTGCAAACTTTGCCACCTCACTCTTTACTCCTTTTCTAAATCATTTTGATCCTAGTACAAATTATTGGGAGGACCCCACTATTTACCTCTCTCTATTTTGATCATTTATTCCTATCCTTTGTTTTCTGTCTTTTAACCAGTTACTTTTCAATGAGAGGACCTTCCCTCTTATCCCATGACTACTTATTCTGCTTAAAAGCCTTTGGTGAGAGTCGTCAAACACTTTCTAAAAGTCCAAGTACACTGTATCCACTGGATCACCAAGGATTTGACGTCCAATTTTTTAAGGATGCCTTTTTTGCTTCTACCCACCTCTTTTACGTTGGTGTTTAGTCATGGTGCATTTATTTGATCCTCTTACTGTTTGTTTTTTAAATTTGGAGTATACATTTAGTTTGAGCCTGTATTATGGTGTTTTTAAAGTTTCCATGCAGCTTGTAGGCATTTTACAGTTGTTTTAAGACTGTTCTTTTTAACTTCCATTTAACTAGCTTCCTTATTTTTGTGTAGTACTTTTTTGAAGTTAAATGCAGCAGGGGTGCATTTCTTTGGTATTTCCCTTTCTGCAGTGATGTGAAATTTAATTATATTATGGTCGATACTATCGAGTGGTTCAGCTATTTACCTCTTGGATCATATCCTATGCTCTGCGCTTTGGACTACATTAAGATTTGCCTCTCCCCGTATGGGTTACAGGACTAGCTACTCCAAGAATCAGTCATTTATGGTGTCTAAAATAATGGGCCTACTGCTGCCATCCCAGCCCTCAAGAGGGGGAAGGTAGGACCTCTGCTGACACATTTTGTGCCCACAAGGTTAAGGGGGCCCTGCTGCCACTGCTGGGGGGAAGAAGGTTGCCCCTGCTGCGTGGTTGCCCCTACCACACTGAGCTGGAAGGGGACAGGGGCAAGGCCATGGGGTTGGAGCCTTGGGCCCTTTCTTTGGCCCTGAGTTCTGGTTTTGCATCTTGATGTATTTTTCAATTTTTGATTCTCTGGTGCTTTACAGGTATGCTGATTTGATTGAGATGGCACCACAAGCTATATATTCTTTTCTGCCTGGTGATTAGCAGTGGAAATCCAGGCAGTACTACTCTGTAGACATCGTTGCTGGGATTCCTGTGTGCAACAGTATTGGTTTGCAAAACTACAGATGTATGGTTTTGCTTTGGGGGTTTAATCAGTTGTTTAAGGTGGTCCAAGATTTCACTTTCATATAGAAGAAGGGTTTATAAAGGGTCAAATAATTTTAGCAACATTTTTATTGGAGGGTTTTTATAAGGAGACCATGGAGAAGAATAACCTCAGTTTCCAAGAAAGGGCTGAAGATTAGAGTAAATGCAATCAAGACGACACTGTACAGCAAACATAAGTGGTGTGCCTTTTCCCGTTAAGCTTGAATCTGGTGTGCTTTGCTTCACATTTTAGCACTAGTATGGCAATTCTTCACTCAATTTCAGAGATTCTTTAATATGTGTTCAATTCTGTAATTGCATATTGTCACTGGGAAATAGTTGTAATCATGAGACCAACTTAAAAGCCGTCATTAAGAGAAAAAATAGCTTTGATTTAATTCTGTTTAAAAACGGAAAATAGGTATTCTACAGATGGTATATCCCACAGGAATGAAAATATTTTGAGTGAAGGCAAAAACATCACACTAGGTGGCACACTTGCTCAATACAGATAAAAGTGTCTGCCAGTTTGCTGTTGATCAAACATATATAACCATGTACCATTCAGAACTACCCAATATATTTCTCCAAAATAATTCTTTCATTTTCCAGAAAATAGGCAGTAATAAAAAGGGAAGTGCCAAACAAAAAGAAATGCCAGTAAATCAAAAAATTATTAAAAAGAAAAACAAGCATAATTACAGAGAATTACAGACCCCCAGGATTTGTTTGGTTGTCATTCTCTTGAGAATTTTGGCTTTCTGTAGAAGTGAATTTTACAATACTTTTGTCACTATGCCATTACAGAGCAGTACTATCTGTGTGAATTTGTTTATAACCAGTGTATTTAGTGCATTACACCTGTTACTGTTTCTAATACAACAGTAAACATGCAACATATTTATCAAAGAAATTCAATTTAAAGAAAAAAACAACGAGGGATCCTTGCGGCACCTTAGAGACTAACAAATGTATTTGAGCATAAGCTTTCGTGCGCTAGAACCCACTTCATCAGATGCATGGAGTGGAAAATACAGGAGCAGGTATAAATACATGAAAGGATGGGAATTGCCTTACCAAGTGCGAGGTCAGTCTAACGAGACAATTCGCTTAACAGCAGGATACCCCCACACTTGGTAAGGCAACTCCCATCCTTTCATGTATTTATACCTGCTCCTGTATTTTCCACTCCATGTATCTGATGAAGTGGGTTCTAGCCCACGAAAGCTTATGCCCAAATACATTTGTTAGTCTCTAAAGTGCCACAAGAATTTGTTGTTTTTGCTGATACAAACACGGCTACCACTCTGAAACCTGTCAATTTAAAGAGTTAATTACAAAATGTTTTTGTTTGCCAGAAGTTTGATATAAAATTTTAGTCTCTTTTTCTTTGGTGAAACTATACCAGAGGATTCTAATACCTCGGGTTTGTCATTTTTGAAACTCTAGTGACATTTTTTGGAGTTCCTTGATTTGCTTGCACAGTATAAGAAGTCAACTTTTCAGCAATGTCCATATGGGATTTTATTAATGTATAGGATTAACACTTTGCCCTAAATTGTCAGATTTAGATACTATAGCAATCAAGATGATAACAAATATTTGCATACAAAGAAAGTGGGCATTCTCAGAAAACAGGCTTTTACTTCTTATTGAAGACTGCCAGGAATTTCTGAAACAAGGAATCCTCTCAAAAAATTCAAGTTCTCGAAAAACAGAGGCAGAAAGAGGAAAATTAAAACTAGAAGAGAAAAGTGGTTTCCAGAAGCTGGTAAGTGAATAGCCTATTTATGGAAGTTTATGGGGGGAGGGATAGCTCAGTGGTTTGAGCATTGGCCTGCTAAAACCAGCGTTGTGAGTTCAATCCTTGAGGGGGCCATTTAGGGATCTGGGGCAAAAATTGGGGATTAGTCCTGCTTTGAGCAGGGGGTTGGACTAGATGACCTCCTAAGGTCCCTTCCAACCCTGATATTCTATGATTCTATGAAGGTTGCCACAGCAGATTAATGATTTTTCATTTAATGTATTCTATACACTTAAACTTATAACAAATGTCACTATATGACTAACTTCTTTGTTCTTTTTTTTGAACACTTAAGATTTCTTCATGCTTGTGCCCATCTTGAAGCTGAAAAGATGACATCTTAAAGATCACCATTTTATCCCCTTTTAATACATTCCGCTACCATAAGGCTCTGCAAAAGAGCCATATCTCCTTCATCTGAACATGCCCTGCCCCTCAGCCTAGTGTAGCAAAAGCTCAGGCTAAACCAAAGTCCGGTATCTACAAAGCATCACAGGCTCACTCAGCTACTGGATTGGCTGACATATCAGGCAGACCTGTTGAAAGTCTCTGGGTAAGGACAAAAAGGGTAAAAAACACGGATGATGTCATGGGTCTACGACAGACCACCTAACAAGGAAGAATAGGTGGATGAGGCTTTTTTTAAATAACTAACAAATATCATCCAAAGCACAGGACTTGGTGGTAATGGGGGACTTCAACTACCCAGACATCTGTTGGGAAAATAACACAGCAGAGTACAGATTAGCCAACCAGTTTTCGGAATGCACGGAAACAACTTTTTATTACAGAAGGTAGAGAAAGCAACTAGGGGAGAGGCTGTTCAAGATTTGAATCTGATAAACAGAGAGGGACTGATTGAGAATCACAAACAAAATATGAGTGAACAATGTAACAGTTGCAAAAAAAGCAAACATAATTCTGGGATGTACCAGCAGGAGTGTTGTAAGAAAGACACAAGACATAATTCTTCCACGCTACTCTGCACTAATAAGGCCTCAACTGGAGTACTGTGCCCAGTTCTGGGCACCGCGCTTTGGGAAAGATGTGGACAAATTGGAGTGACAAAAATAATTAAAGATCTAGAAAACAGCCTTTGAGGAAAGATTGAAAAAAATGGGTTTGTTTAGTCTGGAGGAAAGAAGACTGAGGGGGGACATGATAACAGTATTCAAGTATGTAAAAGATTGTTATAAACAGGAGAGTGATAAATTGTTATCTTTATCCACTGAGAATAGGACAAGAAGTAAAAGGCTTAAATTGCAGCAAGAAAGATTTAGGTTAGACGTTAGGAAAAACTCACTAACTATAAGGGTAGTTAAGCACTGGAACAAATTATGAAGGGAGGTGTGGAATCTCTTTCACTGGAGATTTTTAAGAACAGGTTTGACAAACACATGTCAGAGATTGTCTCTAGATAATACTTAGCCCTGCCTCACTACAGCGGACTAGTCTAGATGACATATCAAGGTCCCTTCCAGTCCTACATTTCTATGATTCTATAATTACCTTTTTATTAATAACATACTGTAGGATCATTTACGTAACTTTACATTCAGTACTGGATAAGAACATTTTATTTTATGAAGTTCTTTCTATGCTTTTGAATTTTGAAATATTGCTGATTTTCCTCTGAGTTGTGCTGTTAAAAGTTGGATAACTAAGTATTAAGCAGAATGTCCAAAAAAATAGGAAGACCTATTACTAAAGGACTTTAAGATGCTCATTTTGAAAAGTCATGTTTAAATTAAATGACCAATTACTCTGAATAGTTTGAGAAGGCCAGATTTTTTGTTTTATCACATAGAATTGACAAATACAGATTAGAATGTTTTATAATTATTTGTTATAATGCTTCATGGAACACGGAAGCATATATTCATAAGAGCTTTATTTTAGTGGTCCCTTCTCTAGTCATCATCTATTCAGAAATCATATCTATGATATCTCACAGTTAAATCACACAATGGGTAAGTGGAAAGAATTTGGGCAGAAATGCTTTCGTTAAATACAATTAGAGTCAAGATAACAATCATGTTTATCTTACTAAATCCGAATAGAAAACCATTCTTCTCTTCGCTACCATCTTTCTTCCACACTCTGAACAGAAATGAATATTAATTCACCCTAAGAAATAGTATTTATTTGTAAACTAAAAACAATATACACAAAAGCTTCCTGTGATGAATACCACTTATAATCTAAATGCGATTTATAATCTAAGTGCTTTGGGTGTGTAATTTTTTTTATTGATTTACTTAGAGTGAAAGCCTCTAGAAGCAAGGACCTTTTCTCCTCTATGATCTGAACAATATACACAGCAACACTCCAACAAATAAAAATAATTCGCTTTATAAGAAAATACACAATCTTTTCATTGGGATTTTATGCAATGAAATTACATAATTTATATATAATTGTGTAGTTAGTGCAATATAATTTTGATGGTAAAAGATCAGTCACTTTTGTTTAAATCATGGAACAAATGAGTCACACAACACTTTTCCCTCCACTATAATACTGGATGGATGTTTTCTTTCCAGTCAAATGCATCAAAACAGTGCATGGTTGGAAAATATGTTCATGATTAAAGTTCTGAACCTGCATTGAGCTTTATGTGGATGCAAGGGTCTGCACACAGAGAGTTCACTGCAGAACAGTATGTTCAGCAGCACAATATCCCTGAACAACATTAAGAGGTATACTGGCTGACAAGGAAGCCACTTCCTACATGTGGATTTTTTCTAGAGGTCTCCAAAAGTTCTGAGTCCCATCACATAAAGTCACTGCTTTAGAAGATGTGACTGCAGATGGTATTACTTTAAGTAAACAAAGTTTGTTTCCTTCCAACCTTTACACTTCCAGATAATTATCACATGTGGTAGGCAAATAATATTTTGTGAGATTCTAAAGGAAAGTGATTATTATATCTAACCTTAATTCACTAATACACTTTACTGTTATTCAGATTATGCAAATAGATTATATTTAAGGAAATTCCCCAGTAAAGTCAGGCCAGATTTAAATGCAATTATTTTACTGAACAGACTGTCTACAGTCTGACAATAACCTAGATTAGTGAGACAGACCAATTGGCTCAGGAAAAAAAAATTAAACATCATCTTATTTGCTCTTTTTCATTTGAGGAGAGCAAAGCAACTTGACATTTAAAGTTTGTTGGGTTTTTTTCAAATTGGGTGACATCTCATTAATAAATGATCTCAATAACAAGAGCATATGCAGTTAAGCTAGATAATTAGGATCCAACCCATTTAATTTTTATATAAGAAGACTGTTGTAAAGCACTAGTCATATGTCTTCATACAGATTTCTATAAACAAAATAAACAGAATTATATACATTATATAGTAAATCTTCCTAGACATTCCTTATGGAAGTTCCCTGTGCAAAAATTCTGAGATGTATACGTATTACAAGAACAAGCTGATCACTAACTATGGCTAGGGAAAATACATCATCAATTCTCATACTTTTTCCATTTAAATTGTTCATCATATATAAACTTTAGTTTAGATTATTGTTTTTTCTAATGAATATTAGCATTAGGGAGAACTAAATGTAGAGATCACATGTGGTTTGTGGAGATTATATTTTCCATTTCCCAGCTTTATAAAGTGAATCAACTTTGTAAAATTCTAAACAGCGTTAATTTAAAGGGTTACTAATTTGAAGTCTAGAAATTTTTTAAATTATTTGAATTGTGGAAGCATAAGCAATAAGTTAATTTCTTTGTTCACATACAGTCCTTTCCAAAGCAGTTTGCAAACTGAGGGCTCATCTGATGAACACTTACACTCCTTTACTTATTCTGGCTCTAATTCGGGAAATAATTGAAATATGTGCTTAAATTATCCTTATTCAAGAAGGCTGTTAAGCATATGCTTAAGTACTCTTCCTGAATCAGGATACTGAGAAGTTCTGTTGAGCGCAGTGGCTACTCATACATACATTTGCAGGACTAGGCTTCAAGATGACTTACAAGTAGTTTCAAGCACTACACTTGCCCGTTGGGTCCCCATCATCTTCCGTAGTTTTACTATCAAACGTTCCTGTATTTTTCTATCCCCACTCCTGTGTGGTAGATTCATGCTGACAGCCAGCCAAAATGTCTGATTATGCAAGGGAAACAGTGAAACAACCGTCGAAATGTACAATGTAAACTGACAAAAATGGAGGAAAATTCTTTGTTTTTAGTTACAGTAATATTAGTTGTTGCTTGTAACACTAGAAGGTAAAAAAATTCCACACAGCAGTGTCAATTTTAATCTTATTTTAAATCTTAGTAAGCTGTACCCTCTGCATAATAACAACCTGAATGGCAGAATTTACTCCCTACATCCTCATTTCTACTTAATCGTGTGATTTTCTTTATTCAAATATCCTACAAAATATTTTGAAAATAGAGACAATGTGAATCAAGGTTATGAACGGGCTAATTCTTTACATCTGATCAAGTGTGTACACACAGTATTTTAAAAGGCACTACCAAATAAAAATCTAAACATTTTAAACAACATTGGAATAGAAGGCAGCAACTAAATAGACAACCAATACAGCACACTGTAAGAGGGGAAAATATGACCCTGATATAAAAAACAGTCGCTTTAACACTGACTACTTCCATCTCCCCACTTCACTTCTCATAATTCCCAATTCCAAGTAGAAAGGAAGTCCTTAGTGTCCCTTACAAATGGAGTTGTAAATTTTGGCACAATTCTGCTCCCACCCCAACCATCATCACTCTGACCATCACTGCTCTGAAAAGTTTGGGCACCACTACTCTAAGAGGAGTGTATTGCTCACAATTCCCACCTGTCCAGTAATGGATTGCGAATCTATCTTTTGTACATGCTAATTCAGAATATGGCCAACAGAACACCTCATTCACAGTTTAACTTCTGCTTTACGGAGCTCAGATAGTCTCAGTCCAGATATAAGAATAAAAATGGTTAAAGGCTTGGAAGGATTTCTCTCTGAGGAGAAACTCAAATGAATGGGATGGTTCAGTTTAGAGAGATGATGAATAAGAGGAAACATACGAAATATCCCTATTTACCTTCTAACATAATGCAAGAACAAAGGCAATCTGAAACTGAAAGGTAGCACTTAAATGGATAAAAGGAAACACCTTTTCTCCTAAAAAATGCCAATAATTAATCTACAGAACTCACTGGTACAAAGCATCATTGAGTGTTTAAGGTAATAAGGTTTTTTTTAAGTTGATAATTAACAAGTGCTTTATATCATCTTCTTTATGTTGCATATACTGCCATCTTGCCCTGAGTAACAGCTAATTCAACATCACCACCATTTATATTGTAATGCTTGGGGGGCCCAATCAGGGATCAAAACATCATTGTGCTAGGCACTGTACTTTAAAGACACAACAAAAAGACAGGCCCTGCCTGACATGTTGTTTTAATTACTACATACATACATAAGCAGTTTCTTGATTTTGTAAAACATTAAGCTTATATACAAGTTCTTAAAAGTTAAAATGACTGTTGGTAATTAGAAAATTAGACGGAGAAGACGTAGATAAGTAAACATCCACAATTACATTATATAGTTTGCATAATTTAAAAAAATTATAACATAATCCTCATGTGTCAGGGCATAATCCAACCACTGGCAGGATGAAACATCTATTATGGACAAATAATACCTTTTTTTTTTACTATGGGGTGAAGCATGTTTTACTGGTAAGACCCTCCTGTGTTGCTTTTAATCCATTTTTACTGTAAAATTCCTGGCTTTTACAAAAGCTATTATTCAGTTTTTTACTCCATTTGACCTGAATTTCAGACCACTCAAATATATGAAAATACTGATTATGTTAAGAAAAATCCAATACTTTACATTAGGTAGATGTGTTTATGTTCATAAATTAGTCTATTTGTAAATACAAGGCTGTCTGTTAAAATAAGACAATATATTGGAAGATACATACAGATGTGCATATGTACATCAGTGCTTCAGTCCTTAAAAAAACAAAAAGAATGCCAGAACTCCCCAGACCCAGCTCTCTGCTCTAGACGGAGAGATGACACCCAGCTCAATAACCTGGGCAGCCCAGGTAACTTAATCACCATCTCTCCTTTCAGAATGGGCCCAAAGTGGGCCTGGAAGTGGAAGAGATGAAGGAGGCGAGCATGCCATTTCTTCACACTGCCTCCTTCACCTCTTGTGGGCCTACTCCAGAAGGAGAGATGGCAGCTCAGTTATCTTGGCGGCCCACATTACCAAGCTGCCATTTCTCCTTCTGGAGCAGGGACCAGGATCCAGAAGAAGTCTTATTTTTCTCTATTTTTTCCTTTTCTTTTGTCTTCAATATATTAACCCTGATATTTACCCAGAAAACTGTGAAGTTAATTTTCTTGCACTGATTTTCACCTTTTTTAAGTTAGTATATTTCTTGGGAAATTTTAAACAAAATAAAAACAAAAATGTAGAGCCTTGGTTACTGGCCACTCTCATGGACAGGTTTCTGCTCTAGATATCAATGGTCTAATCGGGTATAGTAATTCCTGTATTTTTACCTTCCTACAAATGCACATTAGTTATTTCACTCAGTTAATAAGGTGTTTTTTTAAGTTGATAATTAACAAGTGCTTTGTATTATCTTTTTATGTTGCATATACTGCCATCTTGCCCTTAGTAACAGCTAATTCAACATCACCACCATTTATATTGTAATGCTTGGGGGGCCCAATCAGGGATCAAGACATCATTGTGCTAGGCACTGTACAAAGACACAACAAAAAGCCAGTCCCTGCCTGATATGTTGTTTTAATTACTACACACATACTTAAGCAGTTCATTGATTTTGTAAAACATTAGGCTTATATACAAGTTCTTAAAAGTTAAAATGAGTGTTGGTAAACAGTAGGAATTAACTATGGTAAATCATTACAGTGAAACACAGCCATATACATTTCAATATGAAACTTACTTTGTGAATTTCACTAAGTGGCAAAAAAGACTTTTTTTTTCAATTGCGTGAGCTCAACTGACTTTTAACTTAACATAAATGGAAAATCAGTTAACACTCATGGAGACACAGCTTAACACCTTTATAATTACACTAACTGTTTGTGTCGTAACCTAGGGCTTGTCTACACTTAAAATGCTGCATCAGCATTCTCCTGTCGGTGTAGGTAATCCCGAGAGAAAAAGTCTCCCATTGACCTAGTGCTTTCTATACTGGGGGTTAGGTCGGTTTAGCTGCGTCATTCAAGGGTGTGGTTTTTTCACATCCCTGAGCAATGTAGTTATACCTAACTAATTTTCTAGTGTAGACAAGGTCCTAGGCTCCGTGCTACACACATGGTAAGGGAGGTTTTCAATCATTTTTCAAACTGAGCTTAATGAATTGGGAAAAAAAAAAAAAGCATCTCTAGTGAGTGGGAAAGGTAAAGGTGTGAAGGTCATGAAGTACATTATTTCTGCTTTGTCAATAGTTTCACAATTATATCTAATTAAGAGGGCAGCAGCTCCACTTCAACATCTAAATAAATATTAAATGTAATAAACCAATTATCATGACCAGATATTTTTTCTCCCTCATGCATGGTTACTCTTTCAAAGGAGTGTTAAAATAGGTTAACATGAATAAAAAAAAGAAAAGATGGACACTAGGAGTTGATTCTCTTTGTTCCAAGGACAATTCTTTTTTAAGATGTACAGCAGCTCCATGTCCACAGAAAGCATTATTCACATGATAAAATCAACAAAACCATCACAAGATGGGCAAGGCATTTGGTGAATTGACTTTAAAAATGTATCGAGAAGGAAATATACGGTTTGTATTTGTTTGCCACAACAGGTTCACAGATTCAGTTTAAGACACTGTCTCCACGTCACAAGATTTTCTTCAAGGTTTATCCAACAGGACAGAAGTTAAAGATCAAATCACTGAGGCCAAGAATTGAGTCGACATGCATCAGAAATTACAATCTGTACTGAAAGGGCTCTGAGATAAAACTGAAGATTAGCAAAATCAGAGAAGGAGGAATAACTACTGAATTACCAGCATCTCCAAAGGCATGGAAAAGGGAAACAATTAAGTCTTAAAACTAAGAGATTACAGAATGGTGAAATTGGCCATGTGGTGTGAGATACTGAATGGATCACAGAGCACAGACTCTTAAACTTACATCATACTAACATTCAAGGTCAACAATGACAAAGTTTCTTAGATTCTACACTAAGAGAAATAACTGTGAAAAATACGGAATGTGAGAGGGACAGACTTTGGGGAAATTGGAGAGGCTGTAAGATCATATTTCTGCACTTTGAAGGGCAAAAATGACATCAACTGCTGGGGGGGGGGGGGGGAAGAGGGAAGGACAGGACAGACAAGTTCTGTTTTCTTTTATACTCTGAGGGTTTGTCTACATGGTGTGGCAATACACACTACAAGCATATGATTTCTAAAGAGTACTAATGAGTTGTGCATTAACTGGTCTGTGTAGACCCTGCTGGTGTGCACTAAAGGTTCCTTAGGGCACTTTAACACACAACCAAGGATCTCAAAATGCTTTGCAAACATTAATTAAACTTAGCCTCACCCTCATGAGGCTTAGCCACATTTTTCAGATGAGGAAACTGAGGAAGAGTAAGATTAAGTGATTCGGCAAAGCATCTGTCACAGCTTGAAACAAAAAACAAATCTCCCAATTTTAGTTTTGTGCCTTTGCCACAAATCCATCTTTTCCCTCAGATAATCCATTTTTTCATGATGGTGTTCAGGATTTGCAACTGTAATAGTCACCGGAGGAAGTGTGGAGAGGGGAATGAAAAATCTGATTCAGACTCCTCCTTGGGAATAAGAGCCACTACTCTTATATCCTTTCATTGCTTGATTCTTTAAGCCTTATCACTTTAAAGCATTCAAAACTAGGGTGACATTTTTTTTAAAAAAAGATCATTTAATTTCATTAAGATGATTTCAAGAGCCTATCAGTCAGAAATGGAACTTTCCTTCAAGCTGAAGAAACTTTTATTTTCTTCCTATGTAAAGAGACTCTTTGGTTTATTCATGTGGCCTCCCTTCCCGGCCTTATCATTCCTACAGGCTGAACTGAATTTGCCCCTATGTCCTGAATGATTCTTAAAGTTCTTCCTAACTGCTGGAACAGGAAAGGAAAGCATTCCTTGGATTGGAGCTCGAAATTTTGTCAACAGGTTCTGCAGGTCAAAAAACAATCCCAACATGAAGATTCTGGTGTGGATAAAAACTTCTAACGATCATAAGAATACATAGCTTAACCTCATCAAAGATTAGCTGGACAATGTAGAGGTGGTATTTGTAAGCAAAGCATAATGGGACTCCAAAGCAGACTGCTTCAAGAAAATGTAGTAACGCCACGTAATAAACAATGGATATGGCTAGTCTGAGATAAGGGGTGTGTGTGTGGGGGGGGGTAGTTATTTTGGGTATATCTTTTTGGAGATGAACCATAGTTCATATACAACCTAAAGGTCACAGATGCCACACAGCCCCAAACCTGACAGGTGAGAGACCAAAGGACTGTATTCTAGAAAAAATTATACCTTTGATTGTATTTATGGATATTTTCTCAAGTTCTATGTTAATCTTGTTAGGCAATATTGTATTATAATGAAAAATCCAATAAAAGCCTTTAATTAGAAACATGTTGGAAAACAAATCTTGAAGGATCAGAGTATGGTGGAGAATGATGAGAGAATACAGTAATGATTAATAGTAGCTCTGCTTTCAAGGAAATGACCTACAGGATTTTTTCTTTGCCAGTAAAAAACCCAAAATTTCTGTTTATTAAAAGCATCCAATAACGGTTGCTTTTTTGTTAGTTTGTTTTTGGTGGTGGTTTGAGAGCAGAAGCACTGAAAAATATATTGTTAGAAACCACAGTCTAAAGCAGGGATTGGCAAACTTTGGCACGCGGACCGCAAGGATAAGCCCCCTGGCGAGGCGGGCCAGTTTGTTTACCTGCTGCGTCCGCAGGTTCGGCCAATCGCGGCTCCCACTGGCGGGCCGCGGGCCAAAGGTTGCCGATCCCTGGTCTAAAGCATGTTAAAGCATACATAAAATTGTGCAAAATGGAACATATAGAGGTTCAGATTATAAATGATAAATATATAATGACATTACATAATGTTTTTGAGACATACCAAAAAATTTTAAACTATTGTTTTTATCCCCTCTGCCATGACTGTTAGAAGAATCCATTATCCTAACTGTGAAAATCACATTTTTATAAACACACACACACACACGTAAAATTAATCAATTTATTACCTTTTAATAATATAACAGGTAATATCAAATTGTTTACTTTTGCAAAGTATCCTTTAGAACTTATCTCGAGTACCAAAGTATCACTACATTTTTTATTACCAAGTACTCTGAAGAACCAAATTAAAATAATCTGTACAATACAACTTTGACTATTTCTCATTTTTTTTAAATTAAGATATACCCAAGTGTATAAAATAAACCCAACTGACAGCCCTTGACACCGAAGACCTGTCTCCCCTCAAGACAGGAAGTAGAAAAGGTGTAATCTTCTTCTATATTATCTTAGAGAAACCACCGCTAGGCTATTCATTGAAACTGCCAAGCAGGATGACAAATCGTGCCAGCTGTGGTGGATTAGGTGACACAAATTGACTATTTCAGATAGGCCAGAGAACATCTGTCAAAATATAAAGATTTCTGGCTGTTACCTACTTGTGATGATTTTTATTTTATTTGACTTGGCAACCTACAGTTTAAAGGAAAAGCTTCATCTACCATTCTTTGAAGTACACAGTTACCAGCATTATTATTTTAGGTACTTCCTCAGAAGTCAAGTAAATCACATTTTGAGACAAAAAATTAAGTATCTAATAATCATAGAAAATAGTTTTTACAACCATATTAGAATGTCATAGGTTGCCATTATTTAAATACAGGGCTAATTCATCGTACCCTAAAGGTCCCAATTTTACAGATATTAAGCCAAATAATTATGAATATGACCTATACAATAACAATGAAGTTGTCACTTACCGTGTTTCTGATTGGAATCTTCTTTGGTTCTGGTGGCACATCCTGTGGAACAAATTTCACTGGTTCCTTAATCTGCCTCCTTGATCTCTTGGTCCCATCTGGTAAGGTTTCCATGGCAATATCTGCTTCCAAGTCACTGCTGCCTGCCTGGTCACACTCTGAGCACTGCCTGGAAGAGAAAGATTTTATATGGACAACAGCAACCACAAAGCAGAAATAAAATATTTTGGTAACAATACAACACAAAAACAAAACAATTCCACAAAAATTTAAGGTAATTTTCTCAAAATAACAGATATTCAAGTAGCTGCCCTTGCCGGATACACAGCCTATTTTATTTATTTATTCATGTCATTTAAGTCATTTGGGATCTAAACTCATTGGAAGCACTCCTTCATATTTAAGAAAGATATTTCTTCTACTATTTCACCATTTTTTAATCCTACCCCCCATTGATCTTGAATCTATTCATTATTGTAGCTGCTGCAGCCTCTAATCTCTGCCAATGACACACCGTGCGGAATTTGCTCTCTGTAGGCAGCTTTTTACTGACAGACTCGCAAGAAGGGTTTCCTCTGAAAATCAATAGACCATTTTAAAGATGGTGGACAATTCAATTCACACTAGATACTTTTTTTAAAAAGTCTAGAAGACATTAAAAGACAAATGAAGATGTATATATAGGCTGTGAAGTGCATATTAGCAATTTTTTATATTCAGATGAAAAACCCCTTGTTGTATTTCCAAAAAATTATAAATTCATGGTCAGAACTTCAAAAGTAAGCAATCGCTAATGTATGCTATTAACAAGCTTCATGAAAGAAAATTAACAAGATGTGAAGTTATCTTCATATGTTCTCATATACAGAACAAAATAATATATGTCATACCAAGATGTTAGGTCATAAATGCAGATGTTAACCTAACATATGGGATTGAAATTTCAGGTCTACCCATTAATATCAGTGACATCAAATTAATTTTGAAATCCTTTTTTGATTATACTAAAATACATTGTTCAATGCTTTTTACTCCAAATCCTATCAAAATCCTACCACCAGCAGCAGTTTTCACCCACGAAAGCTTATGCTCCAATACAGTAACTGTACATATGTATTCCCAAGGAGTGTAGCGGCACAGACAAAGTAGAAGTCTTTATAAGACAGATCAAAAGAATGATCCAGCAGTTAGGCACTAGCAAGGGACTCAAAAGACGTGGGTTCAATTCCCTGCTCCATCATAGATTTCTTGTTTGACCTTTAGTCTTGCTGATTTCAGTTCCCCATTTGTAAAATGGGGATAATAGATTTTCTCTTCCTAACAGGGGCATTGTAGGGATAAATACACTAAAGACTGTCAGGTACTCAGATGCTATGGTAACAAGGGTCAAAAAGTACCTTAGATAGATTTATTAGAGACCTGTTACAAAAAAAATGAGTGTTGTAACTTTTATATCACTCAAGAAGAACACCAAAGAGAACCTCTTGTAGTTGAGATTTTACATAAGAAACTTGCAAAAAATTTACACAGAACATCTGAGCTAACTCTGGAATTGGTGGCACAACTGCCACTGCAGTCAAAACTAGGAAAAATCAAGTCACCCAACAAGAAGGTAGTGAAAGCAATGTCTGAAAAATAGCAAAGAAAACAATGTAATGGGGGAAAATAGAAGCACAGTAAATTGACTCTTAAATGCACTTAATTCACTTGGCAGAAACATGGCCAATATGGCAAGGGAGAATACAGGACAGAGGTGGTTGGTCCAGACAGCATAAGTGTGCCTGTTGAAGCAAAGAATCAAGGAGTTTGTCCAAGCGAAGGTAAATTATGCTTATTTTTTGGATTTGTGATATGGAAGCTGTTCCATACCCCTAATCATTTTATTAGTCATTCTAATATATCTTTTTGGAGCTAGAGCGATCAGAACTGCACTCAATATTTTAGATGTGGGCATACCATGGATTTAATCTAGTGGCATTATGATATTTTGTTTCTTGTTATCTATCCCTTTCCTAATGGTTCCTAACTTTGTTAGCTTTTTTTGACTCCTGCTGCATATTTAGCAGATGTTTTCAAAGAACTACCCACGATGACTCCACGATCTCTTTCTTGAGAGGTAACAGCTAATTTACACCCCATCACTGTATATGCAGGAATTTGATTATTTTTTCCAACGTGCATTATTTTTTTTATCAACACTGACTTTCATCCACCGTTTTGTTGCCCAGTCACCCCGGTTTTGTGAGATCCGTTTGTTACTCTTTGCATTCAGCTTTGGATCTAACTAACTTGAGTAATTTTGTATCATCTGCAAACTTTACCACCTCACTCTTTACCCCGTTTTCCAGATCATTTTTGAATGTGTTTAATAGCACTGGTCCTAGTACAGATTCTTGGGGGACCCCACTATTTCTCTCTCTCTATTGTGAATGCTTACCATTTATTCCTACCCTCTGTTTTCTATCTTTTAACCAATTACTGTTCAATGAGAGGACCTTCCCTCTTATCCCATGACTGCTTACTATACCTAAAAGTCTTTGGTCAGGGACCTTGTCAAACACTTTCTGAAAGTCCAAGTATACTGTATATCCACCTGATCACCATTGTCCTCGTGCTTGTTGACACTTCAAAGAATTCTAGTAGATTGGTGAGGCATGTGTTCCCTTTACAAAAGCTGTATTGACTCTTCCAACATATCGTGCTCATCTATTTGTCTGATAATTCTGTTCTTTATTATAGTTTCAACCAATTTGCCTGATACTGAAGTTAGGCTTCCCAGCCTGTAATTGTCAGGATTGCCTCAGGAGCTTTCTTTACAAATCAGCATTACACTAGTTAACTGCCAGTCATCTGGTGGTACAGAGGCTGATTTAAGCAACGGTTTACATACTACAGTTAGTAGTTTTGCAATTTCATATCTGAGTTTCTTCAGAACTCTGGGTGAATAACATTTGGTCCTGGTGACTTATTACTGTTTAATTTATCAAGCTGTTCCAAAACCTCCTCAACTGACACTACAATTTGGGACCGTTCCTCTGGTTTGTCACCTAAAAAAATTGGATAAGGTGTGGGAATCTCCCTCACGTCGTTAGCAGTGAAGACCAATGCAAAAGAATTCATTTAGCTTATTTCTCCACAACAGCCTTGTCTTCCTTGGGTGCTCGTTTAGTCTCTTGATTGTCCAGTGGCCCCACTGATTGTTTGGCAGGCTTCCTGCTTCTCATTTACTTGAAAACGATTTTTCTGTTGTTTCTTTGTCTCTTTTATTAATTGCGCTTCAAAGTCTTTTTTGGCCTACCTAATTATACTTTTACACTTCACTTGCCAGAGTTTATGTTCTTTTCTCTTTTCCTCAGACAGATCTGACTTCCTATTTTTGAAGGATGCTTTTTTGCCTCTACTTGCCTCTTTAAGTCTGCTTTTTAGCCATAGTAGCATTTATTGGGTCTTTTTTTTTTTTTAAGATTATTGCTACATTTGACTATGCTTTCTTTCACAGATAGCACCACTCCCACAACAGTGTGACCTACTCTTTCTTGTATATTTTGTACCGTGTGACAGAACCCTATGTGACACTTTCCTACACTTTGCACCCACCCTGTGTGACACTGTAATAATTTTTGTACAAGGCATGTCTTGTGAGTTATCATTTTTAAACTCATAATTTCCTGGTCGGTACTGTTCTGGTAAAATATGTGTGCCAACATTGTATGTGACGTTATAAGATTTCACTATATGGTGTTATTAACCCCACAATACTGCCCAGACAGAAGTTGTCAATCAGTTCTGTGCTTAACAAAGGAATGTGTGCTTGCCTTAATTTGCATTTAAACAGTAAACAGAGTCATCAAACAGTCAGGAAAGATAAACGAAGTTCAAACAGTTGAAAAAACAGCAGGGAATATCCTTCCACACAGCCTCTCTGGTTCCTGGTTTTCAGCTGGAAATATTTTTCAAGAAGACTGAAATTATAAAAAGGAGGGACAAACATCCCAAAGCACCCCTCTCTTTCTTTCTGCCCACTGCATTCACTGCACCTGAAGAGACAAGGGAAGCAGCCATTGGACTCTGGGGGAGTGGTCCTGACCTAAAGAGTTTGGTCAATAAGACTGCCAAAAGCATGTGATGAGAAAACTGTGTTTTTAATCTAATGTAGTTTGTTAAGTTAGGCACCAGTAAATGTTTTATCTTTATTTTTCTTGTAACTATTTCTGACTTTTATGCCTCATTACTTGTATTCACTTCAAATCTATATCTTTGTAGTTAATAAAATTATTTGTATTGTTTTATCTAGTCCAGTGTGTTCAAGTTCAAATGTCTGGATAACTCCATTTGGTAACAAGTTGTGTGCATATTATTCCATTACAGGAATAATAGACTCAATATATTTGTACTGTCCAGGGTGGGGCAGTACAGGATATAAATTTCTAGGGGGAAATTTGGGACTAGGTGTGTTTTGGGGTGACCGGCAGCATAACCAAGGCTAGTAAGAGCCAAGTTGTAGCTGGTTGGCTGAAGAACAAATACTGACATAACTAGGAGCAACTTACATGCTGGAGGCTGTGAGCAGTCCAGGCAGGTTACAGCAGCAAGGCATTGTTAAGGGCACCCCAGGTCACAGGGTCGGGCATGACACAGCTACTCATTAGTCTGGATTGTACCCATGTATGTCAGACTGGTATTATCATGTCCCGTTGATTATCATCGTTCCACCAAGTTTCTATGATGCCTATTATATCAACAGCCTCATTTAATACAAGCAATTCAAATTCACCCATCTCAGTATTGAGACTTTTAACATTTGTATACAGGCACTTATAAAATTTGCTAATATTTAGTTGTCTGCCTTCATGTGATATAATTGAATGTAATTGAATTATTTTTCACTTGAGTGTTTTTCTTCAGTGCCTACCAGTACTTTATCAACTTCTATTCCATCCTCTTGACTAGGATACACAGTATTCCCCTTTAACAAATCCTCTCATTTGGAATCACACGCCCCCTAGAAATCTTACAAAGGAAAATTAGTGAGATTTTGCAAGGCTTAGAGGAAGAGGACATTTACATGGATGACGTTTTTAATTTATCAGAAGTAAAAGTGGTCTCTCATGCTGGACTACGTAGAGGCCCTTATATGCAGAAGCGGGGAAAGAAAGCAATCCACACAGAGAGCATTAACACCATGTGTGGAATCTACAGGGGACAAATTCACCTAAGGCATTCCTTTAATCAGAGAGGACAGTGGGTTCCCCATATTGAGTTTTTGCTGTGTTATTACACACACACACACTTATTTAAACTTTTTTAAACCATTTTTAACCTTTGTGGAAATGTAAGCCAAGGCCTCCATCTAATCAACAAAATCACTTTGACTGATGCTCATGGACAGACTCCAGTGAAGACTAGTAGCAGATGCACAGGAAGTTGCAAGAAATCCCAAAGTAGGCAGTTATGGAATAATCCACCATATCAAAATATCTTCCTAGCACCCATTAGTTTGAGTCTGGCTTACACACTGATGCATGTGAGTTTATAGTCTTTCCTAAATTATTGACTTTTTGTTTTTAATCCTATTTTACCCTAGATGTTCTTATTACCCATATAAAATGTCCAGTCTATATATTTCAATGGTGGTACACTCTTGACCTCATAATATCTTTTGGCAATGAGTTCCAAAGACTAAAAAACTGCACTTTCTATGAAGAAGTACTTCCTTTTATTGTTTCTAAAGCTGATGCTTTTCAATGTCACTGAATGTTTCTGTAATACGAGAAAAGGTGAAACCCCTTCCTCAGTAGGCATTAGGAAGCCATGGTAAGACTTGTCAGTCAGCCAGGAAAGAAATGTCTCAAAGAGGTCAGGTTGGACTTAAGGGGAGAGGGGCCTGTTGAGCATAAGTGTTTCTCCATCTCCTCCCGCAAAGAATTGTTAAAGGTGTGATTTAGGGAGCTCCCACTTAGATCAAAATGTCCTCTATTTTTTTCCAGGTATTTGTTAATACACAGGGGAAAGCAGAGCCCCTCCTATCATTCCTGGTGAAGAAAGCAGACACAGTACTCTCCTGATCTAGGAGCATGAGGATGCCCTTACTGTCTACAAACACACTTCTTGACAACTGGGGTAGGAGAAATGCTGTTCCCCCATACACAAAGATCACTATTGTTTTTATTTGAGCACTGGAATCTCCATCCCTGGAGGTGGGGAGGAGGAGAGAGAAGAGAGTTTCAGTGCATGGGAACCAAAGCCCATCTCCATAACTCCACAACAACTCAGTGCTTGTTTCTTATTAGCCTTGTGCAATGGACCTGCCAGATTTCTGAAGAGATTAGACTACTGAAAATCACCAAATTCAGCTCTATGGAATTCACCCATTCAAGAAGAGAACATATTTTTGGCCACAGATAAGTGGTAATAATGTTATTGAATCTTTTAAAATTCTGCCACAGTATTTCACCTCAATGAACTGATTTGTCACACATCTAACATTCTAGGAAACTTCCTGAAATTCATATTTCTTCACTTTATTTTGTATGGCTTTATACTAAATCCAATATGAATACTCAAAAAGTATAGAATCATCAAATCATAGAAGATATGGGTTGGAAGAGACCACAGGAGGTCAACTAGTCCAACCCCCTGCTCAAAGCAGGACCAATCCCAACTAAATCATCCCAGCCAGGGCTTTGTAAAGCCGGGCCTTAAAAACCTCTAAGAATGGAGATTCCACCACCTCCCTAAGTAACCCATTCCAATGCTTCATCACCCTCCTAGTGAAATAGTTTTTCCTAATATCCAACCTAGACCTCCCCCACTGCAACTTGAGAACATTGCTCCTTGTTCTGTCATCTGCCATCACTGAGAACAGTCTACCTCCACCCTCTTTGGAACCCCCCTTCAGGTAGCTGAAGGCCGCTATCAAATCCCCCCTCACTCTTCTCTTCTCCAGACTAAATAAGCCCAGTTCCCTCAGCCTCTCCTCTCATGTGCTCCAGCCCCCTAATCATTTTAGTTGCCCTCTGCTGAACTCTCTCCAATTTGTCCACATCCTTTCTGTAGTGGAGGACCCAAAACTGGACGCAATACTCCAGATGTGGCCTCACCAGTGCAGAAGAGAGAGGAATAATCACTTCCCTCAATCTGCTGAAAATGCACCCACTACTGCAGCCCAATATACTGTTAGCCTTCTTGGCAAAAAGGGCACACTGTTGACTCATATCCAGCTTCTCATTCACTGTAATCTCCAGGTCCTTTTCTGCAGAACTGCCGCTTAGCCAGCCTGTAGCAGTGCATGGGATTCTTCCATCCTAAGTGCAGGACACTGTACTTCTCCTTGTTGAACGCCATCAGATTTCTTTTGGCCCAATCCTCCAATCTCTGTAGGTCACTATGGACCCTATCCCTACTCCTCCGGCACATCTACCTCTCCCCGCAGCTTAATGTCATCCGCAAACTTGCTGAGGGTGCAATCCATCCCATCATCCAGATCACTAAGGAAGATGCTTGTTACGTTCTTGGCAGGCTGCGGGCCTACCCAGGGTGCTCTGCAAGAACGAGGCCCACACACACTGTGTGTTATTGGCTTTATTGAAGGCAAAGTGACACATCCGCAACGGGGACTCCTGGCGTTGCTGTCACGGAGGTGGGGAACCCAGCTCACCGAAGTTCGGCCTGGTACGGAGTCCAAAAGCGGGGCGGGCTCATACAGCTATATAAAAGCATCTCATACATAATTAATTAGGGGCTTTTCACAGGCTGTGTTCATTTTCTGGCTCAAGGCCATACAAAGCAGCTCTAGCTAATTCATAACAAGCTGCAGCTGGCAGGCCTTGACCGACAGTGACCAGCCGCTGAGAAAGAGTGAGAAAGCGAACACACCCTTGCTATGCCGTAACACAATCTTCCGTGGTACCCTACATTGCTGAACAAAACTAGCCCCAGGATAGACCCCTAGGGCACTCTGCTTGATACCAGCTGCCAATGAGACATTGAGCCATTGATCACTACCCGTTGAGCCTGATTATCTAGCCAGTTTTCTATCCACCTTATAGTCCATTCATCCAATCCATACTTCTTTAACTTGCTGGCAAGAATATTGTGGGAGAACATATCAAAAGCTTTGCTAAAGTCAAGGTATATCACGTCCAGCACTTTCCCCATATCCACAGAGCCAATTATCTCATCACAGAAGGCAAACAGGTTGGTCAGGCATGACTTGCTCTTGATGAATCCATGTTGACTGTTCCCAATCACCTTCCTCTCCTCCAAGTGCTTCAATATGGATTCCTTGAGGACCTGCTCCATGATTTTCCTGGGGACCGAGGTGAGGCTGACCGGTCTGTAATTCCTTGGATTCTCCTTCTTCCCTTTTTTAAAGATGGGCACTATTATTTGCCTTTTTCCAATCGTCCGGGACCTCCTCCGATTGCCACGAGTACCAGTGCTGCCTGGGCCACGCAGGAGCGATCAGGATTAAGCGGCCCCTGTCCCTGCGCAATTTGAGCAGGACTCTGTGGACCAGTGGAACAGGCGGGAAGGCATAGGACAGGTGGTCCGTCCAAGGCAGGAGAAAAGCGTCTGTCAGGGAGCCTGGGGAGCGACCCTGGAGTGAGCAGAACGCGTGGCATTTCTGGTTCTCGCGAGTCGCGAATAGGTCTATGTAGGGAAATCCCCACTTCCGGAAGACAGAGTGGATAACGTCCGGTCGAATGGACCACTCGTGAGTCTGGAAGGACCTGCTCAGTCGGTCCGCCAAGGTGTTCTGGACCCCTGGGAGAAAAGAGGCTACCAGGTGAATGGAGTGGGCTATGAAAAAGTCCCACAGATGAATCGCTTCTTGGCAGAGCAGGGAGGAGCATGCCCCTCCTTGTCTGTTGATGTAATGCATGGCCGTTGTGTTGTCTGTAAGGATGGTGACACAACGACCCTGTAAATGCTGGGCGAAGGCTTGGCAGGCAAGGCGTACCGCTCGCAGTTCCCTGACATTGATGTGCATGGTCAATTCCTGCTCCGACCACCGGCCCTGTGTTTGGAGGTTCTGTAAATGGGCTCCCCAGCCAAGCGATGACGCATCCGTGGTTAAGGCTAGGGATGGCTGAGGTGGATGGAATGGAACACCTTCTAGCACCTTCCTGGGGTCTAGCCACCAGTTGAGGGAGGCCAGGACATGTGATGGTACCGTCAAAATCAGGTCCAAGCTGTCTCTGCGCAGCTGGTATACTGAGGAGAGCCATGCCTGGAGGAGTCGGAGGCGCAACCTGGCGTGAGCTGTCACGAAAGTGCAGGACGCCATGTGACCGAGGAGGCTGAGGCAGCAGCGGGCCGTCGACATTGGGAAGCTCTGAAGGCTGCGTATGATGGTTATAAGGGCCTGAAAGCGAGCCTCTGGAAGAAACGCCCGGGCAAGAGTGGAGTCCAGTACTGCCCCTATAAAGTCTAACCTCTGGGTTGGTTCCAAAGTGGACTTTTCTACGTTCAGGAGGAGGCCGAGCTGCTTGAACATGCTCATGGCCGTCCGAATGTGCGACTGGACTTGGCTGCTGGAGTTGCCGCGGATAAGCCAGTCGTCGAGGTAGGGGAACACTTGAACTCTTTGACGACGAAGGGCGGCTGCCACCACTGCCATACATTTTGTAAAAACCCTCGGTGCCGTTGAGAGGCCGAAGGGCAGAACCGTAAATTGAAAGTGTCTCTGGCCCACCAGGAAGCGGAGGAAGCGTCTGTGAGGTGGGTAAATTGCAATATGAAAATACGCGTCCTTCATGTCGAGGGCGGCGTACCAGTCTCCATGATCCATAGAGGGGATAATGGTGCCCAGGGAGAGCATACGGAACTTCAACTTTACCATAAATTTGTTGAGCCCCCGCAAGTCCAAGATAGGACGCAGCCCCCCTTTCGACTTGGGGATTAGGAAATAACGGGAGTAGAAACCCCTGCCCCTGAGCTCCCTCGGAACCTCCTCTACCGCTCCAGCGGAGAGGAGCGATTGTATCTCCTGAATTAGGAGTTGCTTGTGAGAAGGGTCCCTGAAGAGGGACAGGGAGGGACGGTGGGAGGGAGGGGGGGAGACAAACTGCAAGTGGTATCCGCTTTCCACTGTACGTAGGACCCAGCGGTCTGTGGTGATATTCGACCACGCACGGGAGAAATGGGAAAGGCGATCTCGGAACAGGGGGAGAGGATCGACTGAAGCTGGTACTTCGGCCTTGAGCGTCCCTTCAAAAATTTTGTTTGGGCCCCGACGATGGTTTGTGGGGGCCCTGCCTCTGACCAGTCTGCTGACCGGACTGTTGCCTCCTGCCCCCTCGACCACGCGATCTCCTAGAGAAGTCCTGCCGTGGTGCGGGTGTAAAGTAGGGACGCTGCCCGAAGGGCCGGAAGGGTCTGCACTGCGTCGCCGGGGTATGCATCCCCAGCGTGCGGAGGATGCCATCTTTAAGGGTCTGCAGCCTCGGGTCAGTTTTTTCGGAGAACAGACCCCGACCTTCAAACGGTAGGTCCTGAATAGTGTGTTGGACCTCCGTGGAGAGGGTGGAGGATTGGAGCCAGGAGATACGCCGCATGGCGACTCCTGAGGCGATAGTTCTGGCGGCCGAGTCGGCGATATCAAGAGAAGCCCGCAACAACGTCCTGGTCACCTTCTTACCCTCCTCGACAAACGCTTTATACTCCTGCCTGGACTCCGGAGGTATAAGT
Source organism: Chelydra serpentina (assembly GCA_037349315.1). Lineage (NCBI taxonomy): Eukaryota > Metazoa > Chordata > Testudines > Chelydridae > Chelydra > Chelydra serpentina. Next base: position 30,682,144 of record JBAIAC010000048.1, read on the forward strand.
TCTTTGAATTTCTCCATGGAGACCCAGGTGTTATAGCCGTAACGGCTCAGGAGTGCCTGCTGGTTCGCAGCTCTGAGCTGTAGGTCCCCCCCTGAGTAGATCTTTCTCCCAAATAAGTCTAGGCGCTTGGCGTCCTTGGACTTTGGGGCGGGGGCCTGTTGGCCATTCCTCTCCCTCTCGTTGACCGACTGAACCACTAAGGAGCACGGAGGGGGGTGAGTATAGAGATACTGGAAATCTCTTGGAGGCGCCATATACTTCCTCTCTACACCCCTGGCAGTGGGGGGTATCGAGGCTGGGGACTGCCAGACAGACGTGGCGTTGGCCAATATCGTGTGGACGAACGGGAGGGCTACCCTGGTGGGGGCGTCAGTTGTCAGAATGTCCACCACCGGGTCCTCAAGTTCTGGTACCTCCTCGATCTGCAGATTCATGTTAAGGGCCAATCTGCGTAGCAGGTCTTGATGGTCCCGGAGATCGATAGGAGGCGGGCCGGAAGATGACGCTCCCGCCACTGCCTCGTCGGGAGAGGAGGAGGACGATAGACATTGAGCCAGGGGATCCTGGGAGCGGTCCTGGTGCGGAACCGCTGAGGAGTCCAAGGTCGGGGCCTCCAGGTCTGGGACCACAACCGACGACTGTGGCGGGTCAGAGACTTCCGGGGGAGGGCGGGATACCGTCGCCTCTGGTGCTCTGGGCTCAGATTGGGCCGAGTGGGAGGTTCTAGATGGGACCCCTTGGGCTTGATGGTATGCCATAGGGGTCCAGAAGGGCCATTGCCCCTGGACTTGAGATGGCTCCTGTCCAACATCCGGCCAGTGGCCCTGTTCACCAACCGCGTGATCCTCAGCATAAAAGTCGCTACCGGCTCTAGAAGAGTGGGAGACGGAGCGAGAAGGCCAAGGCGGTGCAGAGTAACCTTGAAGAGCGGTCTGCGTGGCCATGGTATGTCGAGGTGCCGGGGATCGGTACCGGGATCTCGATCGGTACCGAGACCTGGAACGGTACCAGCGGTTGCTGCGGTACCGGGAACCCGACCTGGATCGGGAACATCTCGGCGAACGATAATGATGTCGATCGTCCGGATATCTACGCGGTGACCGGCCGCGGGACCGGGAGCGGTACCGGGAGTCGTCATACCGTCACCTGGAGGGCGACCTGGAACGGTACCGCGAGTACGACCGGTGCCGGGATGGTGACCGGTGCCGGGACTGCGAGCGGTGCCGAGGAGAACCCGATTGCTGTTGGCTGGTCTCCGCATGCGGCACCGGGCATAACATGGCCGGTTTGCCGTGGGATGTGACGATCCGCAATGGCGGTACCGAGGATCAGTCATAGCAATCAGGTCCCGTGCCGCCGAGAAGGTGTCCGGAGTGGACGGCAGTGGAAGCTCTACCACGGTGTGTACCGGGGAGCTGACGGTCACCGAGCTCAACGGGCCTTGTGGGGCCAGAGTCGTCGGTACCGGAGCCTTAGAAGGCTGTCCTGCGCTCAACGGCCTCTGGGGTGCCGGAGTCGGCAGGGTCGGTGCCGGTATTGGTAGCGGCACCAGACTCGACGGCCTTTGCAGAGCCGGAGTAGGTGGCATATATATCTGAGCCACAGGCACCGAGCTCGACGGTCCTTGCGGTACCGGAGTCAATGGTGCTGGCGCCACACCGGACTTGGTGCGGTCCTGAACAGGCTGCGGGGGCAGCGGCGCCAGAGTCGGTGCTGGTCCAGGACCCGACTTCCTCACTCTCGGTGACAGAGAGCGACGCCTCTGAGAAGTCCCGGCCTGAGGTGTACGGTGCCGGGGCTCTTTCCCAGAGCTCGGGCGTTTCGGTGCGGGGCCGACATCGGGCTGAGCGAGGCCTCCAAGAGGAGCTGCTTTAAACAAAAGTCCCGCTCCTTCTTGGTCAGCGGCTTAAAAGCCTTGCAAATTCGGCACCTGTCCAGAAGATGGGACTCCCCGAGGCACTTTAAACAGGAGTCATGGGGATCCCCCGTGGCCATCAGCTTCTGACAGACTGAGCAAGGCTTAAATCCCGGAGAGCCAGGCATTGGCCCGGTACCGGGAGGGAGACAGGGGAGAAGCCCCTTATCTCCTGCTACTATTTACACTAACTACAACAAAAGAACTATCAGTAAACTATTAACAACTACTTAAGAAGTACTTAAAAACTATCTACAAGATAAACGAGTGCTAAGTATGCTAGGGAGGTGGAGATCAGCGAGCTGCTCTCCACAGTTCCAACGACCGTCACGGGCGGTAAGAAGGAACTGAGAGGGCGCTGGGCTGGCTGGGGTATATATCAGGCACCGTAACGGCGCCACTCCAGGGGGCACCAGCCGGCCCACCGAGTGTTGCTAGGGTAAAATCTTCCGACGATCGTGCACGCCGCGCGCGCACACCTAATTGGAGTACATATGAGCAAGCACTCGAAGAAGAAGTTATATTTACTGCTCACAGAAGCCTGAAAGGCAAAAACTCTGTGGGAACTCCCCCCAGGTGAACTCCCAGGCAAACTCCCTCTGTTTGCTTCTCCTCTGTTCACAGCTCACTCGGTTCGCAACTGGCTGCTTTCCGAAGTGTATATTGCCCTTGTGTAATAAAATTATATATATTGTATCCAATATGACCAAATTGTTTTAAGGGTTAATGAAATAACATTTTAAATAGAAGATTTAATAAATAAAAACAGCAGGGAAAAACTTTTGTTGAACTTCACACTTAGAACAGGGGTCTGTTTTATACAGTGTCTAGTAATCTTAAAAGAGTATACCAAGGCAAAGCCAAAAATGAAAAGAAAGCAATCAATACAACTACATTTCTCTACTATAATCTTATCCTCTAGACTATGCCTGAGCTAATTAAAAGTGAAAGCTAAATTTGTGATCAGCAGTGTAGCTGAAGCGTGAAATTCACAGCAAAGACAAGTTAGCACTTTGAAATATAAAAGCATTGCTATCTACCTGACCTACTCTACCTGACTACCCACTGAGAAGTATAGTGAATATCCTTCTGAACTGTTGGCTTTTAATGACCTTTTCAACTTGGTTAAAAAGCAGATCACAACTAGAGACTTCCTGTACATATGCTATGGCAGCAACAACAATTAAATATAATTATTTAGATTATCCATTCTGCAAAGTCAACCACAGTTTAAGAAGGAACAAGCAATCACTGAAGGTTCAAGATAACGGACTACACACGACTGATTTAGAGTGGCTAGCCTAGACTAATGCTCAAAAGAATTAATTTTTAAGTCGTGGTGGGACCCTCTTTGAGTTTTGCATCTTTTAAAGGAAATCTCTATTTAATAATTAATTTAATATGGTCAAAACGGGACCCAGTGTTTATTTTAGAAAAAAATTCAGAAAGAACTATATACAAAGGGTAAGGAAAAGTTGAAACTCAATTTTCATCAAGTGATCTATTAAAAAAACCTACTTTTAGAAATGGTTATTTTCATATTCCAATTTGATGCATTAGAGCTCACTGCTAGGCGGTTCTAAGCCCTTCTTCGTCGAGGAAGTTATAACATTAGCCTTTTTGCCAGAGAGATGAGTAAAGACCATTTTCTCATAATTAGATGTTTCAAAACATTTTACAACATGGAGGATACTTACAAACACACTAATTTTATGTTGAGTCAATTGACTCTGGCTCACAGGACTCAGGCTGCTGGGTTAAAATAGCAGCATAGACATTCAGCAGGGGCTGGAGCCCGGCCTCCAAAGCCCACCTCACTTGCTGGGCTTCAGACTCCGGCCTCCAGCCTGCACGGGAACAGCTACACTGCTAATTTTAACCTTGACGCCCAAGTCCCACGAGCCTGAGTCAGTAGACCCGAGCTCTCAGACTCAGAGCTATAGGGTTTTTTTTGCAGTGTAGACAAACCCATAGAGGCTAAGTAATGTGTGTTTGGAGGCATCATCCATGTACATATATAGTTATAATAAAACATCACTTGAGAAAATTGAAATCCATTCCTTTTCTCATCAAAACACTATTTTGACATTATTACAACACTAATTTTTCAAAATACTGTTCCCTAAATTTATTCTAAAGATGTGAAATTATTCTTTCTGCTTCCTCCACTGAAATATTCCTACATTTTAAATTAAACTGAACTCAAAAACTGTATGTATTGAATAGAGGTTACTCCATAATTTAGAAAAAATATCAAAAATTATGACCAGGTGATGAAACATTATAAATTACTAGATTTATTAATTTGAGAAATAACTTTTTCCACAAATTCAACTAGATGTTCCAATGCACATTGCCCAATACAAGTACTTAAACTGCACTTTAAATTAAGTTTGTAATCTCATCACATTTATTTGTATTTTAATAGAGAATTATTTATCTTGAATTATCTATTAAATATACACATTTCAGATTAACAATCAAGAACTGTCTTAAATGAGCATGAGTTTAGCAAATCTCTATAAATAAAATTTACATTTCAGAGATGTAGACTATAGTGCTTCTCCTGACGAGTTGAGTAAAATGTCAATATTGTAAATGAGCATAACCCAATTCCCCTACCCTTCCATGAAAACGTAAGTGATGAGAGTGAAGTCAGAATAAAGACAGATCTTAACCACATAACTTAATTTTTAACAGTAATAATGACTAGGGAAAGAAACTTGAAATCAAGATAGTCTAGTTAAAGCAGTATTTGGCAATGCCTAAATACTCAAAACTTACAACCCTTTTCACATTTAAGTTTTACTTGGAGTGCATGGAAATGGCAGAAGATAACTAATTAACAACATTCTTACTTACCAATAACTGTTTTTAGTCTTCCTTGGCATTCTTGTAAGAGGAGGGTCCAGACAGCCAAGATGATAATGTAGTTTACAGGTATCACACAGTAAGAGGAGGTGTTGATCATGGTTCTTCTTACAAATTCCACAACTTTGAATAAATGCAGCCAAAAAAAGCATTAAAATTACATTTGAGATGGTAAAGCATATATTATACAGTACCGTATTTCTTAGTGACAACAAAAAGTGCAAGTATGCAAATATATGTTAATGACATCATACAGTTTTCACAGTATTCATTTAAAATTAACTACATGATTACTTTTGAAAATGTTTATGACTAAGCATCTTTTAAAACTATGTGATATCTCATCGTCTAACATTTTCTTTAAATTTCATATTCAAGTACTGTAGAACTGCAATTACCCTTCTGATGCTCGAATCAGGATATCCCATGATATCACCAAGCACCAGTGCAAAACACAATACACCCGGGGAAGTGGGGGAGAGGGAGGGAGGAGGGAGAGAAGATCACCATGCTGGGAAAAAGTGGCTAAGCAGAATATTATTACTACTATTAATCAATTATCTATTTCAAGAACATTGAAAGACAGGACTGCAGTCTCATCATGCTGAATAATGTACAAACACAGAATAAATCAGAGTTCACTTTTTAAATTGAGCTACTGTACCAATATTGGCATTCTAATTTAATAGTCTCAAAAAGATTAATTTTGTACTTATTTATCACATAATAGAAAGAAAGAAAGAATAGATAGTACAGAAAAGTAAAAACAAATCTGTTCAAAAGCAGCTTGCTGACCCATCAACTGGAAGAGTATTGTATATACTCGTTGATAAGCCTAATTTTTTTTAGTAAAAAAGGTAAGCAAAAGAAAAGGGGGTCGGTTTACTAATGGGTATAGAGAGAGGGAGAGCTGAGACACAGCCCCTCCCCCCAACAGAGGAGGCAAGAAGAGGCAGCACAGCCAGCAGAGCCAGAAGGGAAGAGGTGGGGCCAGAGTCTCTCCGCTTCTAGCCACGCTGCTCTCCCACCAGCCTCTGAAGCAGCTGCAGCTCTGGGGCTGGCAGGCTGAGGCTGTACCGCCCGGCCTGACTGCCGGAGCACGCTGCAGCCGCACCAACCGGCCTGCCGGAGCAGCTCCAGCCAGGCCAGAGACATCCTCCCCTGCCCCGCCCCAGCTAAGATGGGAAGGGATGGGATGGGGAGAGTGTGGGGGTCCTGGGCTAGGGGTGGGGTCATTTGGGGGGTGGTCACAGGGGTTACTCCCCTGACTCCCAGCTTCTCCCCCCCCCCCCCCCAAAAAAAAATTCCCCACCAGTTGCTGTCCCAGCCTGTCAGGGTAAGCAGCTGGCGGGCCGAGCCACTTTCTTTACTTAGGTTTAACTCCGTGCCTGCGGACACTCAAGGTAAACAAACCGTCTCGGCCTGCCAGCAGCTTACCCTGATGGCCTAGGAGCCAAAGTTTGCCAACCCCTGAATTATAGGGTGGGCTTATGAATGGGTCATAAACATTTTCCATTATTACTTATCCATCTTGGGGGAGTTGGCTTATAAACGAACCAGTTTATGATCGAGTATATATGGTAAATATCCTCAAATGGCAAGTATTTTTAACACTATACTGCTGAATACATAATACTGTTCGTACCAAAATCCGCACAGCAGTATAGACTACCTAATTCAAAAGACAATAGCATGGATTTAAAATTTCCACATTACAGATACAACAGATTCTGATATTTCAGATGTAGAAGCCATTTTCCTTTAAAGCACTGCTGTCTATTAACAGAGAAAGCCCTGCCAATGTGTGTGCCAAAATAAAGAAATGACTCAGCTTCTTAGCTTGGAGATAAACATAACTCTAATGACAGCCAACAGTAAGTAAGCTGTGGGGAGGCATTTTCTTCAATTTTTGTGTAAATAAACACTTCAATTATAAATATTTATCAACACTCTCCATACTATATCATGCTTATTCTACCAAGACTGCATTACTTGCCTATAAAGTACTGCTGGAAGCGTAGACGTCTTTTGTGTTCCTCCTTCCTTTTTACTTGGTTTCCTCTCCTTGGGTGCTCGCAAAATTGCTGGTATATTCAATTTCTATTGGATTTGAACAAATGCAGTTTATATAAAAGTTTTTTGGGGAAGAATCTAAGTATATCATTCCCCCACATTTGTCACTCCACAGCCAGTTAGATTTGGTCAACCTCAGGTTACTATTATGAGGGAAAACTGCTTTCTAAACTACTTTACAGGAAAGAGCAACTACGGTATTTATTTTGTCTCAAAACAAATTTTGTTTTTCACAGAATTATAGTCACATTTTTCAATGTAAAACTAAAACAAAAAAATCCAAACACTAAAGTCCAGGCTTTTAACTTCCCCCCCTCCCCCAACCTGAAAGAAAGAAAGAAAGAAAGAAAGAAAGAAAGAAAGAAAGAAAGAAAGAAAGAAAGAAAGAAAGAAAGAAAGAAAGAAAGAAAGAAAGAAAGAAAGAAAGAAAGAAAGAAAACCCATTACACTTGACAAAAGAATATTGAGGCAGTTTATTTTCCTCAGCCTCCCTGTTATACTGGTGCTCCACAGGTTAATTAGAAAAATTATCTTATTGGACCAAACTCTCCACAAAGCAGACTAGATTCTCTTCGGGTTTCTACTAATCTGCAGTATGCAAGCTTCTCAGACAGCAACCATCTATCAAAGTCATTTCTTGGCGGCCCTGTGGGCCTGCATCTGTTCAACCAACTGGAAAAAAGTGTCATGCAAGCTGTGCAAATGAATTTTACTTCTATGTTCTATTTTTTTAAAATTTATTAATGTTTGCACTGGGAAATACATTTGTGAACTTTTTACAAAACTATTTGTAAAAGGTAAAATCTTGTTCCAGACAGACCAAGTTCTACTAACAAAGAGAGATTTTTGTATAAGACAAGTAGGCGAAAAAAAAATCAGCCAGCTTGGCGTGGGTAACCAATTTGATTAAACCACAACCATCACGCATACATCAAGGGTAGATTTCATTTTAAGTACAGTAATACAAACAAAAGTACCAAAGGCGATCACAAAAATCTCTGACATAGGACCTAATTAGGTGATGTCTTTTTATTCTCATCCTCTTAAAATACTGACTCATTATAATATTTATTCTGTACAATTCCCAAAAGCACCTTTATAATTAGTATGGCATGTCACTGTTCAATACATTACATCTTGATGCTGTCTTCCTTGTGTGCCTGCCAGGTATGAGCCTTTTAGGGGGGTATGAGAGGCCAATGAAATGACTCAGTATTTCAGAAACACAGCCATCTACATGCTGACAGATACAGTTTTCAGTGTGAAAAAGAACACATGTACTGAACAAGTGCTCTTAATCTTCTTTAAAAACATGACTGGAAATAGTTCCATGTTCTCTTCTGATGGTAAATGACACATTGCCATACTACATATATGGGGTTTCAGTGATTTATCATGAACATGATCCATGTATCTGTTTACCTTTTGTCTTAATTCAATGAATTTATGAGCATATTGAAGCATGAAATGTACCTCCTTCCTTGCAATGGACAACATGGTTACTGGTAGCATCAAGAAATAATCAAACGTTCCCATATCACTGATATCATATACTCACTATTTCTAAAAAAGGGTACATCTTTTTATCTGCATAATTTAAAAAACATTGTTGCAAGTGATGTGTGGTTTTAGGGATGTACAGTTTATAAAATGGTCATAAACAGTCAATACAAACCCAAGGAACCATTCTACAGTATTTGAAACCTATAACTGCTAAAGAAAAAGTGGAGGGGAATACGGTGGGATTAACTCAGGCTTCAGGTTTAGCTTTATCACAAATGACAGGTCAATCAGTTACAGCAAATGAAAGAATTTTGTAAACAAGATAGCTATTATAACAATAAAATTAAGCTACAGGTTCCCAGTAGGTTGCTTGCAGAGCTTTAGATATATTTCAATCAGAAATCATTAACCCCAGGGTATGCAAAAGTGACAGATATAAAATAAAAAAACCTATTATCTGAAAATCATGTGCACCTGTGTGGTGCAAAAGAGGGGGGGGGGGGGGGAATGAAAAGCCAACCTGCCCAATGATTCTACCCAGTAGAGTCCATATTCCTTGCCCTTCGTTTCGTAGCTTTCCATTCATATTTTGTAGCTCTTCCAAGGACTCACACAGCTGAAAATAAAAAATTGAAAAACTCTTTTAAATTTCATTTACTGAAGTTATTCAGCATCTATTATCTGAGAACTCTTTACCTGTAACTTTTATAAATTACATAATTAAAAACACAATGAAACGCAATAGTCATGTCAATACATCAGAGATCAGTGTAGTCATTCAGGCATATAACAGCACTAAGAAGAAAGTTGGGCAGCCATCTGTTTTGTAAAAGAGGATCTGAAGTAATTCAGCATGACAATTAGGTTCCACAATCACAATCAGAAAGCAAAATTAAAGTATACTAATGCATCATACAAATTGTACTATACTATTTCCAGCTATGAAGTTATGGCAAATGTTTCTATATAGGGAATCAAGTTTTGTTCCTTCACCACCAAAAAAACCGCACACTCTTAGAAAACCAAGCACTTATTTTGTTAATTTAAAAGGACACCGAAGCAGACAACAGTATTCTCAAAAGTAATCGCCAGCTATAGTACAGTATGTACAACCTAGTAATTTTGTTAATCATCTCCTCTATTCCTCTCGTTATTCTTGGACAATACAACAAGCGGGTGTTAACATTTGTTTGCATTTAAAACATGTTTAAACCACTTTTGATAAATTCTAACCTACTGAATTCAGCAAGCATCAGTATTATATCACCCTGCTCAAATAATAATTTTAACGGGTTATACTCTGTTTCAAAACAGTTCAAAAAGTGATAAGGCAATTTTTAATCAACTCCTCCACATACCATGACTTGCTTCATACACATTCATTATAGCAGCACGTCTTTGAGGCAATGTTATCTTCTGTTGCTCCCCATAAAGAAAGTTTTGGGGAGGCTCAACATTTAGATATTGATAAAAGCATGGGCAACTGTTTTCATGTTTTGTTTTGTACAATATTTCATGTAAACAATTCCCGCACTGCTGGAAATCCAGACACTAACACTGGAGGAGAACCTGAAAGTCAAACTACCCAAAAACAAAACTGAAAGTGACAAGTCAGGGGTCACTGTCCAAACTAAGTGCACACAAACAGCAAAAATGGTAAAAAGTAAGGCCCAAATCTTTCAATTGGTTTCAATTGGGCGTCTGTGCTCATGTGGAGTCCTGTTAATGAGGCTCTATGTGAAGGATCAGTGCCCAACTTAGATTTTAGAAATTCACTGTAGTTGTGATCATTTAAAATAGGAAAGGTAAGATATATTTTAAGTAGAATTTTTATCCTGGTACTCCCCCTTTAAATAGCAGTTTTCCACATCTCTACGAAATGCCCTTTGAAAAGCAAAATTCTATCAGTTAACAACACTCAAACACTTAGCACAGTTGTATTCACTGCTTTTCTTACCTTGTTATATTCTACATGAAGTTTTTCTTGCTCGTTTTCTAGTTTATCCTTAATATTCTTCTGTTCAGCCATATTTTCTTGGATCTGAATCATGCGCATATTTCTCTCTGTTTAAATAAAATCCAATCCTTTCTAGCTTTAGTTGCATTTGTTCAAGTGTCCCACATTGTTAACTCGTGGAACAAGTGTTACACATTTAAGCACTAAGATAAAAAAATCTTAAAATGTGAAACTACTACTACAGAGAGAGAGATGATCAAATTACAGGCCACTGTCTTGTTAAATGATCTATGAGAGTGATGGAATACAAACACTTTCCCACCATGTAGACCCGGGAAAAGTTTTTTGATGAATAGTTTATTTGCAAAGAATGCAGTTTTGGTTAACCCAAAATTATTCGTGAATATGACACAAATTTGTGAGTAGTTTTGAACCATTTTTCTTTTTAGTACTTGGATGCCATTCTCAAAATGGCCAGAGAAGGTAGTGGTGAGATGGAGGTGACTGCCAGAGTCCTCCTTATAACTTTTGATCAAGTGTTTAGAGCCCTCACCCAGGATGTGGGAGATGCAGATTCAATTCCCCTCTCTGCTGTTATGGAGAAGGGATCTGAACTTGAGTCTCCCCCATTGCATTATATAACCCTGGCCACAGGCTAGGGGAATATACCGGTGTGGGTCTCTGGTGTGACTTCCTAATCACTGGAATAAAAATTATAAGGCATCATCACCAAGTCTACCTCCTCGAATCTAGCCCTTTAAAAAAAACAAACCTAAAACAGATTTTTTTTCAATTTGCTAATTTATTTTTTTTGGCAGTTTTTAGATTCAGTTAACTCACATCAAATCTTTTTTTTAAAAATGTGAACCTCCCAGTGCACCAAACAAAATCAGTTATTCACACAGCTCTACTGCCACATGCTTTTGCTTGCATGGGCAAAGTCAGAGTTTGATAATTGTTTGGTGATGTGCACTGATTGGTCATCTCAGGCTAAACCAGCTGACCTCAATCACAAGAACACACCCTTCTAAGATGGAAACAGAGTACTGAGGACCGAAAGACACGGCACCCAAGATTTTGCTAGGGATGTTCAGAGGGGAGAGAGATGCTCTTCCACCTGACTTCAAAGAGGACAAAACAAAAAAGGTGCCAAACATCTACCCTTCCATGTCTGTCAACAAAAACTTACTCCCTGCTGTTTATGTCTGAAGTAATTTAGTTTACAAAAGAGATACATTTAAAACGGCACACTAACTTACTTTAGCATATTGAGATACTGAGTGTTTATGTGACCTCTGCATTCATTTGAATGAGCAATGATAGCTTTTTCTCTAATGATTATAAGAAAAAATAATATATATATACACAAGCATACGCTGTTACTTTAACCAAACCCTCTCCTCTCTCTTTCTATAATTAGTCAAATGTTTTCTTCAAAACATCATATAACACAAAGTAAATAGGTGGAGAGCATTGTCTATACAGTTTAAGAAACTTAAATTTCATATTCTCATCCTTACCAAGATAATAATTCACAAAATCAGCAGTCAGAGCAGGTTGCTTATGTTTTCTCCTTCCATCCACACTGGAACTGGTATCTGAAGTGTCCACTGGAAAGATGTCTGTACTAATTCCCATTAATTCAGCTTTACGCATCAGCTTACGTATGGCTGAAGCACTGCTAGTGAGTGGTCGAGGAAGCTTCTCCCTGGGAACCCATGCCTGAGGCCTGGTGGTACGAGCTAATTCTGCCTTGGCACGATACTGCTGCAGTCTGGCATTGATTCGGGCCTACAATCAAATTCCCAGAAAATCAAAATAGAATAAAATGGTGTAAAATGGAATCCAAATCACTTTTGCTAGTAAACTTAACCTTCCTTTAGACTACATGTACACGAGGCACTACTTTCAATAAGAAAAAATGCACAATCAAATCCAGCATTTTTCAATGCTTTAGGACAGGGATTGGCAACCTTTGGCACACGGCCCACCAGGATAAGCCCCCTGGCGAGCTGGGCCGGTTTGTTTACCTGCTGCGTCCACAGGTTGCTCTCCCAGCTGCAGGAAGCTCCACGGCTGCTGCCTTCAGAGCCCAACTCTGAAGGCAGAGCAGAACAGAGGGTGGGAATACCGTGACGCCCCCGTCCCCCCAACACACACACACACACACACACACACACACACACACACACACACACACACACACAAACAGCTTTGCAACCCCCCACAACCATTTTTGGGTCAGGACTCCCACAGTTACAACACTAAAATTTCAGATAATTTCATGTTTTCAAATGTTTATAACCGATTTTAAAACCCTCTGGCCATGAAATTGATCAAAATGGACCGTGAATTTGGTAGGGCCCCTAGTAGTCGTATACAGGGTGACCAAATACCGAGGGTGAAAAATTGGGACAGGGGTTGGAGAATAATTGGCATCTATATAAGACAAAGCCCCAAATATCGAGACTGTCCCTATAAAATCGGGACTTCTGCTCACCCTAGTTGTATAGCTCTATGCAGTAAAAACTACAAAGTACCTTGTCGCTACTAGAATTTTACAGCAAGATATCTAATACACAATAGTTATATCGCTGTAACATATACACATACACACACACCCTTTCTTGGCTGTGAAGACACAACTTAGAGAGGAAGCTTTTTTCCAGTCTCTCCTACCCACCTTCCACAGACCCCTGCAATGTAAAGGAAGGGCTAGTGCCTCCCCCTCCAGAGCACTTTACCTAGAAAGAGAAAAAGCCAAGGGAGGGCTGGGGAAGAAAGGAGGGGTGGGGGGAGAGAGCAGGGGAAGGGTATCCCAAAGGGAGAGAAAAAGAGAGGAAGGCTGAGGATGCCCAAAGTTGGGCAAGTGGGTAGGGGAAAGGAGGAAACATTCACAAGAAGGTGGAGCGGTGGCTAGACATAGAGGGATTCATGGAGGGGAAATTTTCACCAACACATATACTTTTTTAATTAGTCTTTGTCTTTAAATGTGATATTTAGCTTCACTAGTTAAAGGGGCACATTCTGCAGTCAGAAGAAAGTACACAGTTTGCCTCTTACCGGTAAACTTTTTAATCCTGGTCATAGCCCCTAAACAAAGGGATAATTCAGCCCTCATGATAGAACATATATTAACACAAATTTAACACCGATAATCTAGAAAGACTGGAAATACAGAATGATGGCAGGAACAAGAAACATTTATAATTTCTATTAGGGTACAGGGATGAGAACAATCTGTACACTCACTCTTCTTTTGAACATGGCAGTGCTCAGCTCTCTTGAAAATCAGGCCATTAATTTAGGTTCATATATAAATATTTAGGAGCCTAATTTTAGGCACCCATGAAGGGCTCTGAGTTACTACAGGGAATTCTTTCCTAGTGTCTGGCTGCTGGGTCTTGTTGAAATACTCAGGGTCCAACTGATTGCCATATCTGGGGTCTGGAAAGAATTTTCCCACGGTCAGATTGGCAGAAACCCTGATTGTTTTTTTCGCCTTCCTCTGCAGCATGGGTCACTTGCAGTTTTAAATTAGTGTAAATAGTGGATTCTCTCTAACTTGAAGTCTTTAAATCATGATTTGAGGATGTCAGTAAGTCCTCCAGAGATTATAGATCTATTACAGGAGTGGATGGGTGAGGTTCCATGGCCTGCAATGTGCAGGAGGTCAGAGTAGATGATCATGATGGTCCCTTCTGGCCATACAGTCTATGAGATTCACAAAGACCTTTACAATTTAGGAACTGGTTACAGAGCCTTTTTTTCCCCTTGTCCTTCATTTCTGACCACTATTATGTAGATCCACAGCTTGCCTCTGCCACCATCATCCTTATCCCCTTACAGTTTCTCTCTGCCACTTTTCTGCCCCACAGTCAGTCTCTGATCCCCCTGACCTTGAAGCACAGTCAGTCTCCCTCCTCTCAATTCTTGTCTCTGGTGTCACAGCAGCCCCTGACAGTTGGGAGAAGAAATTGCATGGGAAATCCTACTTAGCCCAGGTCTGGGGCAGGCCCCATACAAATGGAACCTTCTGAGTGTTTTGTTTAAAAACTATCATCCACTGAGTATATGCAAACTGAAATTTGTTAGAGGATTATACATTTTCAAATTTCAGTGGATTTTCATGAGGCTGGCATAAAACCTATTGACACCAGGGCAACTCACTTGCTAAAGTTCAAGTCCCTTCTTCAAACCACAGAGGCACTAGAGCTTCTCAATTAAATTAATGAAATAATTTAGCATGTGCAAAATAGATTTTCCCTAACCTCATTCTGAGAAATAGCTGAATCACTTTTACTGAAATGGTGTACACACAGCCCCACCCCACCCCCCACCCCACGCCCCGGGAAATTTCAGCCTAAAGGACTAAAACATACAAGCAACTGAAAATAGAGGTCTTATATTAAAAAGTGTTAAGGCAACCTTACCCGTAGGCTTTGCTACTAGCTCCTTGTAATAACTAAGGGAGAAGGCGGAACTTTCTTCTAACGTACACATATCAAAATGTCTAAAATCTTGGCTGCTTTGACTGATTTTTATTTTTTTTAAATCTTGAAATAAAGATTAGAAGTAAAATAAATACAACTATGGCATTAAAAAAGAATGATAAATTTCCCTGGTATAATAGAGAATTATATAAACTAATCAAGATTATTTCCATTCAGATGCCTGCATGTGCACCTTTTCAAGGACTATATTATGGGGTCATTCACTCTTAGGGAATCCAATCTAAAGATAATTCACTGCCATATTAATTGACCATATGCCATCCATGTAGTCCAAATTTCATTTTCAAACACCGTAATTCCACCTTCCTCTTCCCCCTCCCCACCCCTTCTCATTTAACATTGATGATTAACACACAAGCAGCTTTGGCACGGGTACAATACCTGCGCTTCTGGCGAGAGCTGTTTCTCTCTTTCCTGCAAGGACATTTTACAATAAGACTGTAAAGCCAAGTAGTTCTTCCGTTTCCATTTTCTGTCTAACCTGTCCGCATGCTGTTTACAATAAGCAAAAAAAGGATCTGCTATATCCTGTTTCAGCAAGAAAAACGGATGGAAAAGAAGGGGAGGAAATCTCGTTAGAAAAATGATACGGAGGAACATAAAGCCAGCATTTCATGTATAACCACAATTAGCACTGACAACTAGGGGGAAGGAATACAAGCCAAAATAGGGAAAAAAACAGGTTAAAGAATATTTAGATAAATTAGATGTATTCAAGTCAGCAGGGCCTGATTAAATTAATCCTAGAGTACTATCTTTTAATAATCCTAGGTTTTTAAAAAAAAAATTAAGTTTAATTTTTTTATAATCCTAGGGTAATCGTTTTTAAAAGTGGAACAAGGAGGACGCCGGGAATTACAGCCTAACTTCAATATATGGAAAAATATTGGAGTAAATTATTAGGCAATCGATTTGTGAGCACCTGGAGGATAATAGTCCAGGAATAGTCATGCTGAATAGTCAGCATGGATTTGTCAAGAACAAGTCATGCCGAACCAATTTAATTTCCTTCTTTGATAGGATTACTGACCTAGTGGATGGGGAGAAGCAGTAGACATGATATACCTTGATTTTAGTAAAGCTTTTGACAAAGTTCCACATGACATTCTTGTAACCAAACTAGGAAAATGTGGTCTAGATAAATGTACTATAAAGTGAGTGCACAACTGGTTGAAAGACCTTACTTTAAGCGTAGTTATCAATGGTTTGCTGTCAATTTGGGAGAGTGCATCTAATGGGGTCAGTCCTGGGTCCGGTAATCTTCAATATTTTCATTAATGACTTGGATAATGGAGTACAGAGTATGCTTATAAAATCTACAGATGACACCAACCTGGGAGGGTTGCAAGCACTTTGGAGGACAGGTTTAACATTCAAAATGACTTTAACAAATTGGAGAATTGGTCTGAATTCAACAAGGTGAAATTCAATAAAGCCAAATGCAAAGTACTTCCCTTAGGAAGGAAAAATCAAATGCACAACTACAAAATGGGGAATAACTGTCTAGGGGTAGTACTGCTGAAAAGGATCTGGGGTTATAGTGGACCACAAACTGAATATGAGTCGTTAATGTGATGCAGCTGCAAAAAAGGCTAATATGATTCTGGGGTGTATTAACAGGAGTGTTGTATGTAAGAAACAGCAAGGTAACAGTCCCGCTCTATTCAATGCTGGTGAGACTCCTGCTGGAGGACTGTGTCCAATTCTGGGTACCACAATTTAGGAAGAATGTGTACAAATGGGAAAGAGTCCAGGAGAGAGCAACAAAAATGATAAAAGGTTTAGAAAACTTGACGTATGAGGAAAGGTTGAAAAAACTGGGCATGGTTAGTCTTCAGAAAAGAAGACTGAGGCGTGATCTGGTAATAGTCTTCCAATACCTTAAAGACTATTATAAAAAGGACGGTGATCAATTGTTCTCCATGTCCACTGAAGGTAGGACAAGAAGTAAGGGGCTTAAACTGCAGCAAGATTTAGATGTTAGGAAAAATGTTCTAAGTATAAGAGTAGTCAAACTATGGAATAGGCTTCCAATGGAGGTCACGGAGTCCCCATTATTGAAAGCTTTTAAAAACAAGTTGGACAAACACCTGCCAGGGATGATCTAGGGATTTACTTGGTCCTGGCACCGCGCAGAAGGCTGGACTTGATGACTTCAGTCAGAGTTTGCATCAGTTTAACTAAAGGTCTGTTTAATACCAATTTAGTTAAATTGATGCAAGCCCACATGTGTACACTCAAACAGATTTTTAGATTGTGTATATTGATTTAGCGTAATTCAGTAAGGGGGAATTGACTTAAGCTAAATCAACGGAAGCCAGATTTAAACTTGTTTAAACCAGACCACACAGGAATTTTGCTTTTGTTTTTTAAGCTGAGAAGTTTATTTTTTAGACTAGCTATCATATAGTTTATGAAAACAACATAATTTGTTACAAAAATTCAGTTTCTTATATCAAAAGAGGATGCTAAAACTGTACTAGCAATTATTTCCGCACGGAATTGCAAACAGACTTAAAAGGTATATTTAATTGTTCCCAAAATTCATGTAGCTCAAAGTCTAAATTCCATTATTTGCACATAGAAGTGACTACATTCTCAAAATTGTGGATGAAAATATAGAGGGTTTAGTTTCAGAGAACAAGTTGAAGCCAAATTGAAAAGTCTAACCTTAGAAGTGAAAGATTTGTTTTAGTTAAAGGCCTCAATTGAAGGTTTCAGTAGACACCATATTTTAAAATGTAACGGAGGGTCAATGCTACTCAATATACTAATTAGTTCATGAATTATTTTTGTTTGTTTGCTTTTTATATATATATATATATATATATATATATAAAATCAATCATAATTAAAGAGCAGTGAAGGAGGTTCCAGCAAATACAGCACAGGATAAACCAACACTGCAAGCACCTCATCGTTCTCTAATATAGCTACCTAGTGCCGCACAACAAAACAATACATTCTCCATGTACTCTTTAACAGCCTCTAATGATCTCCAAAGTTTGGGGTTTTTTTGAATGAATTTACATTTCTGCAAGTTAACCCAGGGAAAAAGGGACAACTTCCTATGACAAGTGTTATACCAACAGGTAACAATTACAATAAAGCACATAAAGAAAGCATTTAGAGCATTGTATTACTGCACTAATCATGAAGATGGGATGGGAGCGTTGTCATTTTTCTATATTGAAGTGATGGAAGTTATTTTTGTGTATCCAAGGTTGTTTTTTTTCCCTCCATGCCTGTTCACAGACAAATATAAAGTTACTGGTATATTTTAACACTAAATAGTTATAAAAACCTGCCCTCTTTGTCTCCTTCTGTAATTATGAAGTGCTCCTGGTTGCTGTTTGGACAGTTCCAAGAAACACTCGCCTCTCTTTTGCCCCAACAGCTCACTAGAATATTTTATCATTCCAGAAGAGACAGGCAGGGAGTCCTTACATATATGTTAAATATATAACGTATGCACTGGTCTCTCTATGTTGTTTCTCTGTGCAGCAATCACATTCTGCTCAATATTCCTCCAACAGATCAATGTTTCCAAAAAAAAGGGACATTTGGGAAAAAAATGCAGAATAAGGTGTGTGGCTAAGTGAAAGAGCTCATTATTATAACTTGTTTTCCAAATTCATTCTTCAAATAGCATGGTTTTCCTTTTGACTTCTTCAAAGTGGTTTTTGTATGGCCTAAGCACCGGCAGTCTTTTGTATGATCTTTCACATACATAATTTTCTTCTAAATTTTCACATTCTTATGGCTGAACTACTTTATCAATTCATTTACCTCATGTATATAGTCTGCAGGCTGAATAAGACTGCCTCAGGCAAAGGTGGATTAATACCTCTCAGTTTACGTTCTCTTTTTAATTTCCAGCACATTTTCTATATGAATAATTGTCAGTAAAATTTACTAACCAGGCACAAAAATCCACTCACTCTCTCATGACAACTAACAAATTAAATATTTTACTTGCCTGTCCAAAAAAAGCCCAACCACCTACTCAGCAGAGGCAAGTAAAATTTTGCAAGTTTGATTTAAAAATATACTCTGTATATTTAGATTTCAGGGTAGGGAAATATACATGAAACAGAGCTTACCTCCACAGGAATTTAAATGAACAATTCTCAGTTATGTGATTCCAAAGCATTGATTACAAAATACTTTGTTTGCAGTTGTTTAAAGATATGCAGTGTTTTTAGATGAAAAGCATGGCAAACACATACAATGATGGGAATTCACAACATGAGCTCCTTAAAGAATCAACATTAAACCCCATCTAGTAGAGCCATCACTGTTTAGCTGAAGGCACCATGTTTATCTTTTCAGCACTTCATCTTGTAGGTGAAATTTATTTTTTGTGAACAGTTCTGACAGAGAATTACTAATGGTCTGAGTGGCCAGTACCTTCAGAAATAAGAAAGACAATGATTCCAATGTAGATAATGAATGACAACAAAGCCTGCACGTCAGTGTGTGCGGTTATGTGCGCGTCCCTCATCTATACATAATTTACTTTCTGTCGCATTTACTATATGTAAAGATGAATATGATGGGCTAAACTTGAACTTTGCAATTACGAAAGACCACTAGACACTTACAAGGTATTTCCATTGAATAAATCAGCCCTTATGCAAAATCTTGTCATTTGGTTTGCTTTATTCATATTATCAAGAAGAAAACTGGTATCATGAGTGAAAATGTAAGGAATGTGAAATTTAAATGTAAGTATTTTAACTGGATGCAATTATTGTTAATTTACAAAACACAGAATAAAAATCAAGAAGTATCATATTAATATAATGAAAGTTACTTATTTATGTTACAATGTAATGATAATATTGAAAAAAGATTTATACAAAAACATTTGAAGAGAAACAGGGCTCCATTTGCGTCATTTGAACAGCACAAAGGGGATGTAATCTGGCTACAGCTGGAAACTGAGTAAAGCAGAGGGAGATTCTAAACTGGAATGAAGCTGACAAAGCAAACTCTTGCACCAATGCGCCCACCTCTTAGTTAGGAGCATTTCAGGAGAAAAAAGTGGTAAGATGGGGATCAGAAGAGCTCCTCTAACACAGTCATTAGCTGGTGTATGATTCCTTAGAGACAATAACTAGCTATAATAAATCAGAGCAGGCCTAACTAACTTAAATTAAGGCTAGGTCAGCTTGAAACAGCTTCCTGTGACGAGCATATCTTGGCACAGGAAAAATAAAAAATCTAGCCCACTTCCAACAATATACCTATGACCTCACAGCAGCATCTTATCAAAAACTCTCCTCAGGAATGTTATCCAGAAATACAATAAGTTTCCCACATGCTTTTGTTCCGATATTTCCATTTTATGTTTTTCTAAAGAAGTTGCATTACACACATACCTCTTCAGCTGCTGCTTCTGACAGCAGGCCTTCTTTCTGAGCACAGGTCACATGGAAATAAGCTCTACACATGCCAGCATCACAACTAATGCAAACACCAGTTCTGGCAAAACGAGGATCTTCACAAAAACTGCATTCCTAAAATAGAAAAATGCTAAAATTAACTACAGAGTAAACACTACAATAAAGATTCCACATTCCATTTTTAATTTGTTTTGGCATAAATGAAAGATAATTTAGATGTCTTCTATATAAAGTTGTTAAATGTTACTAATGGATGGATTTAATCTCATGAGGTATAGCAATACTGTTAAGGCGAACTACCTAAACTGGGATTCTCCAAACTTCTTTTTTTTAATCCTATATTCCCTTTCAACAGGTAAAGTACAACAAGACTTGAAATAATAATGTTGGCTCTTCTTGTTTTCTTGCACTGGTAGGTTTCAACATAAACTCCGCACATTACTTTGTTTTATGTGACTAAACATGCATTGTTAAAATTAAGAAGAAATTAAACATAATAGAATTAAACAAATGATCATCTGGCTAACATGTAAGCCAGTGGTTCCCAAACTCGGTCTGCGGCTTGCTCAGGGTAAGCCCCTGGCGTGCTGGGCCGGTTTGTTTACCTGCTGCCTCCGCAGGTACGGCCACGAGCGGCTCCCACTGGCTGCGGTTTGCCGTTCCCGGTCAATGGGAGCTGCAGGAAGCCCCCGCTGCTTCCCGCAGCTCCCATTGGCCGGGAACGGCAAACCGGTCTGGCGCATCAAGGGCTTACCCTGAGGAAGCCGCGGACCGAGTTTGGGAACCACTGATGTAAGCAATAGTCATAATAGTAATAAAATCAGTGCAGTAATCCTTATTTGGGAAGGATCCAATTGCATTAGCAACTTTATAAACTATACAGATAAAATCAGAATCACCTCACCCAAAAATGCAATATATTCCAGGTTTATTATTTATATCCCTGTGAAAAAGCAACACACAACGCTATACAACTGTTTAGTCATGAAATGAAGAAGAATGCTGCATTAAAAACTGTATAAAACTGAAGCTCCAGAGGGAATTCAGATAGGCATAATATAAAATAATTATCCATATTTTCATTAGAAACTGAGAGTCAGTCTTTATTGTGATAGGGTTAGTGTTTTATTTTGGCAACATATTGCACTGCCTTGGGTTACTGACGCTGCCCACCTGTGAAGCAGGTGAGGGATAGCTCAGTGGTTTGAGCACTGGCCTGCTAAACACAGGCCTGCTAAACACAGGGTTGTGAGTTCAATCCTTGAGGGGGCCATTTAGGGATCTGGGGCAAAAATTGGGGACTAGTCCTGCTTTCAGCAGGGGGTTGGACTAGATGACCTCCTAAGGTCCCTTCCAACCCTATGATTCTATGAAGAGCTTACTTATCCTATAATTCTTTTAAAGCTTGTGATGTGCCCAAATTACTATTTCTGCTCCTAATAATCAGTTATGTCAACAAAAAACCTAGCTATTGTGTAGAAAAGCTGCTGTACAGAGGTTGCCCACTTGGACACTTCTGTAACGGTGCTGAATGTTTTGGAAGACTCATACTAGGCATGCTGGAGAGCCACTTCTAATACACACAGGCTGCTCTTCAGTCATCCTGGCATAAAAGTTTTTTTTGTTGTTGTTGGTTAATTTAGTATTCATGAAAAGTCCCACATTGATAGCCTTGGGAACTCAAATTTTACATGCACCAAATGGGTACAAGAGAAGCAACAGCAAAATCTTCCCCACATGGCCTGACAGCTAGAGAAACATCATTTGAACGTAAGAAAATCAATGAGCCATCTACCAGAAATCCTTTGGTCTCTACTGAGTGTCATTTTGTGCCAATTATAATGGTAATTTGAGTGCTATGCACATACATCCTCTTATGAACTGGACTAAGAACAATTATACTTCACATAAAAGTCCATTTGGGGAAGGGGGAATATATTTTTCACCCAGACTCCCATACATTCCTCAACTCTCTACAGTCATACTTTGGCAGACTGCCATTAACACACATAACAAGGAGGTAATGAGTGTCTCCAGAAAGAAGGAGAGAGGGGAAGAGAATGAGAAACAAAAGAGAAGACAAAAGAGGATACATACTTCTGTTTTTATTGCATTTCCAGCCCTGAATCTTGTTGCATTTGTTGCAGAAACAGAATTACAAAAAGCTAATAAGATATGCTATGCCACATATGTAGAGCAAATAAAACTATACCTATGTAAACATGTCTCTTCTAGTCTTACCTTGGCGCCATACTTAGAATAGTTCATTTCGGTAAGTGTTACTGGCCTCAACTTGTCAATATCTCCAAATGCCACTCCTGGAACATAGAGGGCACAAACAATGTGGACCCACCTACAAGAGCAGAAAAATTAAGCCATTATCATCAAGAACAGCAGCATTTTGCTCTTGTATTGCACTCTTCATCTGCAGATCTCAAAGAACATTACAATGGATTGAAAGTATCATTCATATTTACAGATAAGGAAAATGAGGTGTAGAAAGCCAAAGGTGTCAGAAACAGGAACACAAGCCTATTGACTCACAGTTGAATGGCCCATCCACAAGCCTCTGGTGCCTCCCTCCTATCATCTTAGATTTTTTGTTTAATTTGTTTTGACTTTTTCCAGCCCAAGTGTTGGCAGCAGCTTTCTTTACATGGCTCATTGTCAAATACAAGTTCAGTAAAAACCACAGCATTACCTCTCTCTCCCCCTAGTATGGTTTGG
The DNA here is from genome assembly GCA_037349315.1 of Chelydra serpentina. NCBI lineage: Eukaryota > Metazoa > Chordata > Testudines > Chelydridae > Chelydra > Chelydra serpentina. The sequence goes on from JBAIAC010000048.1 coordinate 30,705,112, forward strand.
CTCAAACATTGCTTGATTTGTATGCTGACTCTCTTGTGGGGAATGAAGGGAAGCTGCTCCCAAAAACAGACAGAGACAAAAAGTCACTTTGCCAACCACTTTGTCAGAGACGGTTTCTCTTCTTTTTCTGGATTTGTTTACATACTCTGAATGATCTGCCATATGATAATGCAAACACAGAACAGAACTCACTAGATCTACTAATTCCTGCAAGCGAGTTAAAAAGGCAGTAGCAGTAATAAGCCTAAAATTATTTGAATGTTAAGAAAGAACCGCCACTTCAGCAATGAAATTTAAAAAAAAACAAAAAAAACAAAAAAAGCAAGGGTGTTTTTTTAGTTTGTTATTTTAATGAAACATCAAATCACAGAGTGTGTTACTTTTCAGGAGCCAGGTACTATCATAGGTGGTATATTCCATTTTTCAGTGTCAAATATTAAGGTATAACGCTGGTCTTATAAACAGCTCAAATGGGAATTAATCCAGGGAAGTCTAATGTTCTGCATTACATAGGTCAGACTAGATGATCACAAGAGTCCTTTCTGGCTTTATAATCAATGAAAGACTTGATGATAAAATGGAAAAATCATGATTTTGAGAACATTAGATGAATAATATGTGAACATGGCAAATCATCATGAGTTTACTTGGTGTGTCAGACTCTCTTTCCCAACAATGTATACAGATGGCATGATGATTTCTCCCAATTTGAGGCCACGTGATAATCTCTTGGATTTAATTAAGAATGAAATAAATGAAATAAATGTATTTGTTGACAAAGACTAGGAATGTTAATATACCTTCCCTTCGAATATCCCTCTGTACACAGTTTTGGAATTTGGTCCTTTATGAAGGGAACAACCAATGTTCCTGGCAATATGTCCAGTGCTATAGTAATTCTAAAAAAAAATCTGCTGTATGATAAAACTTTCAAACATCACTAAAAAAAATGATTGGTGTCTCTTGTCAAACAGCCCTGTGGATAGTTATGTAAAACTAGATCAAGATGCAAGACTTCACAATAAATTATAACATACTTGACAGATAAATTTGAAAAAAAATAGAGAGAGAAAAAAAGGAAATTTGGACATATATTTAAAGAAATAATCTGATCATGTTGTGCCAATGACTACCTTTGAAATATTTAAATAATGTAGTTAAAACTTTAGTTATGTGAATGATAGTAATTGTGGCAGCAACTGCTAGAATTAAGTCTGTACGTGCATTTCCATTTAAACTTGTTTTAATCCACGTAAAGCTTTCTGAAATCTTCACCATTTGAGTTGAAATTATCTAGGTTTGGTCTATGTTGAAAGGTGAATTTTTTCAGAACTGTGGCCAAAAAAAAAAGCTCAGTGACTTTGAAGCACAAAGGTGGAGAGGAAAAAATTCCCTTTCCAAAAATCCTTGCAACCTTTATCTGAACAGCTCTAGAACTGAAACAGCTGGTTGTAAAAAGGTGAAATATCACATGGAAACAGTCACAACGGAACATCAGTACTTAAGCATTCAGCGAATGCTATTTTTTATTTGACCCGTCAAGGTGCCTTCAGGTCCTTGATTCCTGTGGCAATAGGTACAGAGAGCCAATGCATGAGATGTCTCAAGAAGAAAGCATGGAGTCTTGGTGTTACATACTATCTCTTGGATGAGAGGGTATGGACAGAGATATAGGTTTTTGCTTCATGCTATCTATGTTAGGTCCCCAATCACTGAAGCATTTGAGAGCCTCAAAAATTATAACTTAACGAGGAGTCCAGTGGCACCTTAAAGATTAACAGATTTATTTGGGCATAAGCTTTCCTCACAACACTCTTGTGACATAGGGAAGTACTACTATCTCCACTGTACAGATGGGGAACTCCTCCTCTCATATGTATACATCAAAGTTCAATGTCCAGGTTCTGTAACCAGCGAATAGTCTCTCTATCAAGGGAGGTAAGGCATTGTAAACCACCCTTCAGATGTCGAGATTTGAACTTCACCACCACATGAGTTATTGTTACAATGCTGCCCCATGGTCACTGTAAGGAGAGGAAATCAGGCCAAGCTAACATATAGTTGCAGCAACTCTGGACAAGCCAGAGAATAGTCTCTTGAGCCAGGTCCAGGATCTACAACCAAGTGAAGGAGGAGGTAGGCAGGGGCAGCGAAGGACTCCTGAGTTTACTTGGTGTGTCAGACTCTCTTTCCCACCAATGCTTCCACTCTATAAGAACGTAGTTTTCAGCTCCCTAGCAGCGCTGATCATCCGTACATGGTAAAGGGCAAGTAAGTGCTCTCATCCAGGAGTGTGTGAGCTACCGTAGCAAAAGGATGATGAAAGATCAGCCACAGTGTTACACTCCAGTGCCCAGGAGAGGGATTTCTCCCCTGAATACAAGTGACCTTGGTATTGCATGGTGTTTCTTGTCTGAAAATGGAGCATCAGTTAACCAGAAATGTAATAAGTCAGTTTTATCTGTCACAGCTCTCCAGGCAGAGCTAACAGTAACAGTATCTAATCAAAAGTCTGGCAGAACGATGTGTGCTACCACACACAAAATAAAGGTTAATTCATAATTCAAGCAGCCACTAATAATATGAGCGGCCACTTGCATTTAGATGGGAAACTGAAGAATAAAGAGACTGTGTTGCGAAAGGTCACAAAGGAAGTTTGTGGTACAGTAAGGACTTTAACATAGGTCTCCCAAGTCCTGAAGGCTGGTGTCCTCATCACTGGACCATCCTTCCTCTCCACATTTAGAAGTGTTTATTAATGCAAGGTTACTTAATAAAAATTAGCAAACATCCATGATTTAATTATGGATGAGATTTGCAGCATTCCATGCATCACCGAAGGCTCACTGGATGATAATGCAGGGCTCTTTCTGGTGCAGTTGATTCCTAGTAGTCAGTGCATAATGCTGTGCAGAAGGACTGTTAGATTGATGAGATGATATGGCAGTGTTGCTTACAACTAAAGTGTGTGGGGAGGGAAGGTCTCTCATTCCAAAACTAGATCTGGGACAGCGTCCATTTGATTTAAGAATACCAAAACTCATGTTCCTTCTGCCTGATTAAGGGTAATACAGAAAATACCCAGACCTTTACTTGTGGAGACAGGCAACAACTCCTTTAACGAGAGCAGAATGTAAAAAAAAAATAAAAAATAAAAAAATTAAGGAAATATTTGTGTTGCCTTTGCCTAAAAAATTAGCACTTGATGTCAATATAGACAAGTGGTTAATCTTCCATTTTTGGTTAAGATAATAGAGAAAGTGGAAGCTAAACAACTCTCCTAGAGCCTAAATGGTTGAGAATTCCTTGAGACATATCAGTCAGGCTTCAGACCTGGCTGTAACATGATACAGATGATAATTGTCTGACAATGGACAAATAACAGGTTCCATACCGATGCTGTCCTAGGCCTGGTCTACACTAGGACTTTATGTCGAATTTAGCAGCGTTAACTCGATTTAACCCTGCACCCGTCCACATTACGAAGCTATTTATTTCGACATAAATGGCTCTTTAATTCGATTTCTGTACTCCTCCCCGACGAGGGGAGTAGCACTAAATTCGACATGGCCATGTCGAATTCGTGTTACTGTGGACGGAATTCGACGCTAATAGCGGACGGAATTCGACGCTAATAGCTCCGGGAGCTATCCCACAGTGCACCACTCAGTGGACGCTCTGACCAGCCACTCAGGAAAAGCCCCGGGAAAATTTGAATTCCTTTTCCTGTCTGGCCAGTTTGAATCTCATTTTCTGTTTGGACATCATGGCGAGCACAGCAGCACTGGCAACGATGCAGAGCTCTGCAGCCGTGGTGACCATGACATCGCAGAATAGGAAGAGAGCACCAGCTTGGACTGATCGGGAAGTCTTGGACCTGATCGCTGTGTGGGGTGATGAGTCCGTGCTTTCGGAGCTGTGATCCAAAAGACGGAATGCGAAAATTTATGAGAAGATTTCCAAGGCAATGGCGGAGAGAGGATACGTCCAGGATGCAACGCAGTGCCGCGTGAAAATCAAGGAGCCGCGACAGGCATACCAAAAAACCAAAGAGTCCAACGGACGCTCCGGATCGCAGCCACACACAGGCCGTTTTTACAAGGCACTGCATGCTATGCTCGGTGGTGCTGCCACCACTACACCACCAGTGTCCGTGGACTCTGATGATGGGGTCTTATCTAGGGCCACATCGTCTGACATTTTCGCAGACGGTGAAGAGGAGGAAGGAGAGGAGGAGGACGAGGCAGTCGACAGCGCTTTAAACGCTGATTTCCCCGACAGCCAGGATCTGTTCATCACCCTCACCGAGCTCCCCAACGAACCCTCCCAAAGCAGCAGCCCAGACCAGGACCCAGGCGAAGGATCGTCAGGTCGGTGTTTTAAATATTTATTTTGAATAGAATAGGCATTGGTTTCTTATCAATGTGTTTTTATTGCTTGCTTTGCAACAGGCGCTTCAGTTTTCAATCTTTTCAAAGGCAACTACTGGAATAGTCTGTCAATATGTATGGGGATAGAGGAGAAATCCCCATTGGAGATCTCCGCGAAACTTTCCTGTAGGTATAGTGAAAGCTTTTGCATCAGGTTCCCAGGGAGAGCGGCCTTACCATCTCCTCCATGGTAGGATACTTTTCCGCGCCATGCAAGCTGCAGGTACTCTGGTATCATTGCCTTGCACAGCATGGCAGCATACGGCCCCGGGGTTTGCTTGCATTCACGCAGCATGCGGTCTTTCTCTGTCTCCGAAATCCTCATCAGAGTGATATCAGTCATGGTGCCCTGGTTTGAATGGGTGTTTTTGTTAGTATAGTGACTCCTTGATTTTTTCTTTAAAGAACGACAGGCGGCGGTTGGCAGATATGCCGGGGGGTGGTAGCAGTGAGGCTAACCGCAGAAACTTTGCGGTGCGCCGGCAGGGAGAGTTCCCTGAACCGGCCACGCGGAGGGGGTGGGGAGGCTAGGTGAGCCGTTAACACACAGGCGTGCGCAGGCAGGGAGAGCTCCCTGGACCGGACACGCGGAGGGGGTGGGGAAGGTAGGCGAGCCGTTAGCACACAGCCGTGCGCGGGCAGCCAGAGCTCCCTGGACCGGCCACGCGGATGGGGAGGGGAGGGTATCTGAGCCGTTACAACACAGCGGAGCGCAGGCAGGCAGAGTTCCCTGGAACGGCCACGCGGAGGGGGTGGGGAAGGTAGGCGAGCAGTTAAACCACGGCGGGTCGCAGGCTGGGAGAGTTCCCGGTACCGGCACCGCGGAGGGGGTGGGGAGGTTAGGAGAGCCGTTAGCACACAGCCGTGCGCGGGCAGCCAGAGTTCCCTGGACCGGCCACGCGGAGGGGGTGGGGAGGGTATCTGAGCCGTTACGACACAGCGGAGCGCAGACAGGCAGAGTTCCCGGGAACAGCCACGCGGAGCGGGTGGGAGAGGTAGTTGAGCAGTTAAACCACGGCAGGTCGCGGGCTGGGAGAGTTCCCGGTACCGGCACCGCGGACGGGGGGGGGGGGGGGGGAGGCGGACGTGTGTGCGAGCCCTTGTAGCCGAGCGGTTTTGCCAGCATCAGGAACTGGCCACCGCTAGGACCTGTGCTTGAAACATGGGAGTACCGCACTGCTGTGAAGTTAGGTCACAGCAGTCCAAAGGCACTGGCTTACCATGGTCTCCAGGGAGCAGTTTTGCAGTGTCCAGGTCCGCTAGGATGATCTGAACACCAGGACCCCTGGCAGTTAATACAAATACACAATATTCGACCTTGTACTGAGTGCACATGTGATAGATAGTATGCATGGTCTTGTTCACAGGGAAAGAGTATAGGCATTGTTCGGGAAAATGTATCTTTCTGAGGAATTCACTCCCTTTCTCCCATCCCACAGCTGCGAGTGTCTCCCTCCCTACCCGTGGATCGCCCTCCCAGAGGCTTGCGCAGATCAGGCGGCGCAAAAAAAAAACCCGGGACGACATGTTTTCGGAACTGATGGTCTGTTCCCGAAATGATGCTGCTCAGCGGAGAGAGGACGTCTCAAGGTCCGAGCGAGCAGTCAGCAAACGGGAGCAGAGGGCTGAAGCTCGCGAGGACAGGTGGCGGTTGGAAGATCAGCAGACGACTCAAACGCTGCTTGGACGAATGCGGGAGCAAACTGATACGCTCCGCCGCCTTGTTGACGTTGTTGGGGGGAGGGATAGCTCAGTGGTTTGAGCATTGGCCTGCTAAACCCAGGGTTGTGACTTCAATCCTTGAGGGGGCCATTTAGGGATCTGGGGCAAAAATTGGGGATTGTTCCTGCTTTGAGCAGGGGGTTGGACTAGATGATCTTCTAAGGTCTCTTCCAAACCTGATATTCTATGATTCTATGACGTTCTGAAGGAACGAAGGATGGAGGAAAGGGCACCTCTGTATGTTCTTTCCAACCGCCCTCCCCTGCCACAAAGTCCTATTTCTCCCTCACCCAAAGTCAGTAGAACGAGGGGAGGCAGGGGCCGAGGAAAAAATCACTCCACCCCTGCGGACTGCTCCAGTAGCAGAAGGCTCTCCTTTCCAAAAATATAGATGGGACCTTGACATCCCTCCAAACGCACCCCACCCCAGCCCCCGTCCAAGTGTCATCCTAAAATTTTGCTCTCCTTAATAAAAAATTGTGTTCTGAACAGTACTGATTCCTCGACTGTCTTTCAAAGGGCTGTTGTATTGTGGGGGAGGGGAGGGGTGGTTTGTGATTTGAGACGATAGTCGCATATAACAGGGTGGGAACAGGGGAAAAGGTTCATCAGAAAGTCGCACTCACATTGCATTCACTAGGCACAGTTGCCATTCTAGGAGGGGGTTTTCCTATTCTCTATGGGGGGGGGGCTGTCACTTTCAGGTGGTGGAGGGTGGCTGCAGATCGTTGGCGGCAGGCAATAGCCTGCATGACAGATCCATGCAGCAGGGGATCAGTGGCCGCAATCCCCTGCAAAGAAGTCACACAGCCCCCCCCCTCACAGACTTCCGAACAAGAGTGGTTGCAGGCTCCATTGAAACAAGCAGTACACCTTTGCGGACTGCTCAGGGAGCAGGAGCCTGTCATTCCCCGAGTTGGGAAGCGCCCTTTCCATCACTCCACCCGCTCCCCAACCGCGTTATTTGTCCCAGTCTCAGCACTTTACCGAGAAATCATTAATAAATTAGACGGTTTTAATAAACAATCTTTCCTTTATTATACTTTTAAACCGGGGACTGAAGGGGGGGAAAAGGGTGCTGGTAATTGTAGAGGATAGACAACGGTCACCGGGTAAAGAAACGGGGGCTGGTTCACCTTCAGTTTTAACAAGCGAAACAGTCACTGGTTACCCTGCTCGCTCTGGAATCTAGCTTTCAGGGCTTCCGGATGCTCAGCGCGTCCCGCTGGGATCTTCTAATCGCCCTGGTGTCCGGCTGTGCGTAATCAGCAGCCAGGCGACTGGCCTCAGCCTCCCACCCTACCATAAACGTCTCCCCCTTGCTCTCGCAGAGATTGTGGAGCACACAGCAAGCTGCGATCACAATGGGGATATTTGTTTGGCTGAGATCGGAGCAAGTAAGTAAGCTACGCCATCTCCCTTTCAGACGGCCAAAGGCACACTCCACCACCATCCTGCACTTGCTCAGCCGGTAGTTGAAGAGCTCCTTTTCAGTGTCCAGGGCGCCCGTGTATGGCTTCATGAGCCAGGGCATTAGCGGGTAGGCTGGGTCCCCGAGGATCACTATAGGCATCTCCACATCCCCAAGAGGTATTTTGCAGTCTGGGAAGAAAATACCTTCCTGCAGCCGTCTGAACAGACTAGAGTTCCTGAACACACGAGCGTCATGAACCTTGCCCGGCCATCCAACGTTGATGTTTGTAAAACGTCCTTTATGGTCCACTAGTGCTTGCAGCACCATAGAAAAATAGCCCTTACGGTTAATGTACTGGCTGCCCTGGTGGGCCGGTCCAAGGATGGGGATGTGTGTCCCATCAATAGCCCCGCCGCAGTTTGGAAATCCCATAGCAGAAAAGCCATCTATGATCACCTGCACGTCTCCAAGGGTCACTACCTTTGAGAGCATCAGGTCAACGATTGCATGGGCTACCTGCATCACAGCAACCCCCACGGTAGACTTGCCCACTCCAAATTGATTCGCGACTGACCGGTAGCTGTCAGGAGTTGCAAGCTTCCACAGGGCTATAGCCACTCGCTTCTGGATAGTCAGGGCAGCTCGCATCCGGGTGTCCTGGCGCTTCAGGCCAGGGGACAGCAACTCACAAAGTTCCAGGAAAGTGCCCTTATGCATACGAAAGTTTCTCAGCCACTGGGATTCATCCCAGACCTGCAGCGCTATGCGGTCCCACCAGTCAGTGCTTGTTTCCCTGGCCCAGAATCGCCGTTCCACAGGATCAACGTGTCCCATTGCCACCATGATGTCCAGGGGCCGGGGTCCTGTGCTTTGCGAGAGGTGTGTGCCCCTCTCCGAGTTCATGTCCTCACGGAGCTTCTGTTTCCTCCTCGCCAGATTTATCTGCATCTGCCTCTGGAAAAGGTGGACGATAAGGCGCGAGGTGTTGACAACGGACAGAACAGCAGCGATGATCGCGGAGGGCTCCATGCTCGCTGTCCTGTCGCGTCCGCGCTGTCAATCACCAGAAAAGGGCGCGATGTAATTTCCCGCCAGCGCTTTCACGTAGGGAGGGCGGGAGTGTGGGTCGAATGACGACAGGTTCCCAAAACCACCCGCGACACATTTTTGGCCCCAGAAGGCACTGGGGGCTAGACCCAGAATTCCAATGGGTAGCGGGGACTGCGGGAACTGTGGGATAGCTACCCACAGTGCACCGCTTGCATTGTCGACGCTTGCCCCGTTAGTGTGGACTCACAAACTCGAATTAATGTCCTTGGTGTGGATTCGCACGATCGACTTTGTAAATTCGATTTCACAAGTTCGGTTTAAGATAAATCGAACTATTCCCGTAGTGTAGACATACCCCTAGATACCACTAACCACAAGATTCTTCAATTCTCTTCAGTAGATGGGAGTTGCCTTACAGTGGCCTCATTCTTTTCTCTCAGAAATCCCAAAGGGTAGTTTGGGGGGCATCACTTTTCTGTCCTGAAGGCTCTCTTGATGAATTCCTTAATCAAGTAGTTGCTGAACCAACAAGGGGGGATGCCATTTTAGATTTGGTTTTGGTGAGTAGTGAGGACCTCATTGAAGAAATAGTTGTAGGGGACAACCTTGGCTCAAGTGATCATGAGCTAATTCAGTTCAAACTAAATGGAAGGATAAACAAAAATAAATCTGAGACTAGGGTTTTTTATTTCAAAAGGGCTAACTTTAATAAATTAAGGAAATTAGTTAGGGAAGTGGATTGGACTAAAGAATTTATGGCTCTAAAGGCGGAGGAGGCCTGGGATTATTTCAAGTTAAAGTTGCAGAAGCTATCAGAAGCCTGTATCCCAAGAAAGGGGAAACAATTCATAGGCAGGAGTTTTAGACCAAGCTGGATGAGCAAGCATCTCAGAGAGGTGATTAAGGAAAAACAGAAAGCATACAAGGAGTGGAAGATGGGAGGGATCAGCAAAGAAACCTACCTTATTGAGGTCAGAGCATGTAGGGATAAAGTGAGACAGGCTAAAAGTCATGTAGAATTGGACCTTGCAAAGGGAATTCAAACCAATAGTAAAAGGTTTTATAGCCATATAAATAGGAAGAAAACAATGAAAGAAGAAGTTGGACCACTAAACACTGAGGATGGAGTAGAGGTTAAGGATAATCTAGGCATGGCCCATTATCTAAACAAATACTTTGCCTCAGTCTTTAATGAGGCTAATGTGGAGCTTAGGGATAGTGGCAGCATGACAAATGGGAATAAGGATGTGGGGGTAGTTATTACGATATCTGAGGTAGAAGGCAAACTCGAACAGCTTAATGGGAGTAAATCGGGCGGCCCAGATAATCTTCATCCAAGAATATTAAAGGAATTGGCACATGAAATTGCAAGCCCATTAGCAAAAATTTTTAATGAATCTCTAAACTCAGGGGTTGTACCATTTGACTGGAGGATAGCTAATATAGTTCCTATTTTTAAAAAAGGGGGGCGGGGAAGTGACCTGGGTAACTACAGGCCTGTTAGTTTGACATCTGTAGTATGCAAGGTCTTGGAAAAATTTTTGAAGGAGAAAGTAGTTACGGACATTGAGGTCAATGACAATTGGGACAAATTACAACATGGTTTTACAAAAGGTAGATCGTGCCAAACCAACCTGATCTCCTTCTTTGAGAAAGTAACAGATTTTTTAGATAAAGGAAACGCAGTGGATCTAATCTACCTTGATTTCAGTAAGGCATTTGATACAGTACCACATGAGGAATTATTGGTTAAATTGGAAAAGATGGGGATCAATATGAAAATTGGGAGGTGGAGAAGGAACTGGTTAAAGGGGAGACTACAGCGGGTCATACTGAAAGGTGAACTGTCAGGTTGGAGGGAGGTTACTAGTGGAGTTCCTCAAGGTTCAGTTCTGGGACCAATTTTATTTAATCTATTTATTACTGACCTCGGCACCAAAAGTGGGAGTGTGCTAATAAAGTTTGCGGATGACACAAAGTTGGGAGGTATTGCCAATTCAGAAAAGGATCGGGATATCATACAGGAAGATCTGGATGACCTTGTAAACTGGAGTAATAGTAATAGGATGACATTTAATAGTGAGAAGTGTAAGGTTATGCATTTAGGGATTAATAACAAGAATTTTAGTTATAAGCTGGGGACACATCCGTCGGAAGTAACGGAAGAGGAGAAGGACCTCGGAGTCCTGGTTGATCATAGGATGACTATGAGTCACCAATGTGATGTGGCTGTGAAAAAAGCTAATGCGGTCTTGGGATGCATTAGGCGAGGTATTTCTAGTAGAGATAAGGAGGTGTTAGTACCGTTATACAAGGCATTGGTGAGACCTCATTTGGAATACTGTGTGCAGTTCTGGTCTCCCATGTTTAAGAAGGATGAATTCAAACTGGAACAGGTACAAAGAAGGGCCACTAGGATGATCCGAGGAATGGAAAACCTGTCGTATGAAAGGAGACTCAAGGAGCTTGGTTTGTTTACCTTAACCAAAAGAAGGCTGAGGGGAGATATGATTGCTCTCTTTAAATATATCAGAGGGATAAATACCAGGGAGGGAGAGGAATTATTTCAGCTCAGTACCAATGTGGACACAAGAACAAATGGATATAAACTGGTCATCAGGAAGTTTAGACTTGAAATTAGACGAAGGTTTCTAACCATCAGAGGAGTGAAGTTCTGGAACAGCCTTCCAAGGGAAGCAGTGGGGGGCAAAAGACCTATCTGGCTTCAAGATTAAACTAGATAAGTTTATCGAGGGGATGGTTTGATGGGATAACATGATCTTAGTCAAAGGTCAATTCATTGCCATCAGTCAATGATGAGATGTTAGAAGTTACTACAGAGAACTTTTTCCTGGGTGTCTGGCTGGTGAGTCTTGCCCACATGCTCAGGGTTCAGCTGATCGCCATATTTGGGGTCGGGAAGGAATTTTCCTCCAGGGTAGATCGGCAGAGGCCCTGGAGGTTTTTCGCCTTCCTCTGCAGCATGGGGCACGGGTCATTTGCTGGAGGATTCTCTGCATCTTGAAGTCTTTAAACCATGATTTGAGGACTTCAATAGCTGAGACATAGGTGACAGGATTATTCCAGGAGTGGGTAGGTGAGATTTTGTGGCCTGCATTGTGCAGGAGGTCAGACTAGATGATCATAATGGTCCCTTCTGACCTTAAAGTCTATGAGTCTTACGCAGGGTTCTATTATCACTCTTCCTATTTCATGTGCATCTGAGGCCACTGCCCCAGACATGCAGGAAGAAAGACAAGATGCAGGGATGTGGTTTAATTAGGCTGCAACTTTATTAATTTATCTCAGTGATTCTCAACCTTTCCAGACTACTGTACCCCTTTCAGGAGTCGGATTTGTCTTGCGTACCTCCACATTTCACCTCTCTTAAAAACTACTTGCTTACAAAATCAGACATAAAAATGTCACAGAAGTGTCACAGCACTACTGAAAAATTGCTAATTTTCTCATTTTGTCTGTATGAAATTTTAGTTTGTACTGACTTTGCTAGTGTTTTTATGTAGCCTGTTGTAAACCTAGGTAAATATCTAGATGAGCTGATGCATCCCCTGGAAGACCTGTTTACCCCCAAGGGTACACGTACCCTTGGTTGAGAACCACTGATTTATCTCATTCTGGGAATTATTTGGTAGTAACTAATACAGTTCATTTCAGCATTCCATCTTCACTCATTTCCACCTGTTTGGTCAAGGCTCCCATAAGCCCCTCACCACCACCCCTAACATGGTTACAGCCCACTGCTGGGACCCCTCCATCCTTGCCTTGTATGAGGGTTAAGAGGTTGGGGAAATGGGGTTTCCTACCTATATCAGTCATTAGGAGCCCCACTTCCATTCTCCAGCTTCTTTAGGAAACACCTTCCCCTAAGTCCACATCGAACTCCAATTTATTACTGAATACCTGCCACTAGGTATACCTGCTGATCCAGGCATAAGAGGGCTCCATCCAACAGGACAAGCATATTCTCTCTCTCCCTTGTGTTCAGGAGGCGAATGATTTACCTGACCCTCACTGGGCAGCTGTCAGCTCAGGTGATACCTACCCCCTTTCTCTGCCCAAAAGAGGCAGGAACCCTTAATGGGCCTATGATCACTTTCCTTCTGGTTGACCAGACAAAACCCTGTTTTGAGGTTGTGGGGACTGCATTCGAAGTGTTACTGAAGAAGCTTGGAATGAAGTGTTTTCAATATACTTATGACACAGATCTCTCTCTCCATTATGTCTGACACCTAGAGTATGGTTGAGTGTCTCTCTGTGTCTGGTAACGACTCAGGTCTGGCTGAAGCAACCAGATGAGAGGATGCTTCCACCAAAGACAGATAAATTCACAATTTGGGGGTCTTTTTGCGACTCCCAGCTATTATTAGTCAATTATAGAGCTGAGGAGGACAGTTTTTTTCCCCTATCTGAATCACTGTCATCTTCCAGACTGTTCTCCAAGATGTAGACCCTCACTTATATCATTCATGCCTTTGGCATTTCAAGATCAGACTACTGCAATGTGCTCTACATGAGGTACTCCTTAAGTCTCCACAAAAACTGAAGCTGGTACAGAAGACAACAGTCCACCTTTTAAGCCAAGTATCTTAACATAAGCACACCATCAGATATCCAAAATCTGGACTGACTACTTTTTGGTTACTTGCAGTTTCAGGTATTGGTTCTGAAATCCTACATGAAATGTGATACAGACATAGTTGAAAAGTGGACATTCTTGAAGTATAGTTGTCTATTGCATTTTGGCCCTTAATACTATTAGACCATCACAGTGACTTCTGCCCAGCAGTTAACATTACACACTACAAAGCATGTCAGTAGGTCACACACTTCTTTGCTTCTGTAGGTCAAGCTCATTCCACACACCAGAGGCTGCCTGAATCCCTCCATTTCCACTACCCCCAAAAGTTCATGTGCCGTGGTCCTATCACCATCAATTTCAATTTCTCTGCAACACTTCCTCCATGTTCCCTATTCCCCCCACTGTCAGGATATCTGTGCTCGTTCATCCGCTCCTCTCCCACAACACCCGGAGCTCTGTGTGCTCCCTTATTTGTTCTTTCCCTCTATAGCCCACCACGTCAAGGACTCTGTGCTTCCCCCATTTCTTGTGCCACATGACAAGATCCCCTACATTCTCTTCCCCAGCCATGCACCCGCACATGACAGTCTCCCATTGCCCTCCATTTCACCTTCCCTCTTCCCAGATATCAGGGTCTGTGTGTGCCCCCTCTTCTTCTGCCGCTATAATTTTTTTTTCTTTCATTCAGGCTGTCAACATTTTTCACTCAACTGAGACATGGATGAAGCTGAGATGGGGGTTATTGTTATGAAGAAAGATGTTAAAGGCTGCCATCAATTGTTCTTTGATCTATAGATAATTTAGATCTGATTGAAACCGATGGGTCCGCTTACCAGATGTCAGGGGCTCTGTGTACCCCTCATTTCCTCCTTTCCAGTTTCTTTCTTACTTTCACCAAAATCAATAGGATTCTGTCCATTCAGGTTGAGAACATTCCATGACATTTTGGAATTGATCATATGTGGCATTCAAACGTTATCACATTACATCCAAATAGAGAAATGCCATCAATTTGAGTGTATGGCCTCGCAAACTCAGCCAAAATATAAATACGTTTATTAAAGTCTCTTTATTATAATTCAAGCCCAATGAAAATGTCAACATGAAGTATAAGAAGTAACAAACAGTATGTTTAATATTATCCATTGTTCAGCATTCTGTGGTCAAGTTGATATAAAAAAGAAAAGGCACTAAAAGGTACAACAACAGAAAACAATGCCTACAAGTCACTACATTTGGTTAAACCCAGAAGGATTTACCAAGCAGAGATAATAGAAACTATCAAATGTAATCAAATAGAAACGTTTTACTGGACAATAGCTCAGTCACTGAAGTATTTAAATATTTGTATAAAATGGAGTTCCTGTTCAAAGTACAGTAATGCATCACCATTGTTAATATCCAAAACCAAGTAATTCACTCTCCTTAATTTTAACTGAGAAATTCACTTTAAAAAGTAAGGACTTTGTCTTAAATTGTAAAGATGATTCATCCAATTAACTGCACAGAAATGTGTTTTCTGGGGCTACAAATGTGGTTCTTCCACTGTTTATTAGGATTCTGTGCCTATACATCCAGGAGTTAGTGAATATGATTTATTTATATAAACTACAATTATGGTCCAAGATAAACTTTAACTTAGTCTTTTTTGTTATTTTAAAAAGAAAGAGAGATAAACCGCCAGTTTGTAATCTATTCCATAGCAAGAGACAACATATTGTCAGGCTGTTTCTGTAGCTGCTAGGATGGGGGTTGTGACTCGGGGCCTCAAAAACTTCCTCCCCATCCCAGTCTTTCCCACTGTTCCAGAGAGGAAGTAATCCCCCTGATGCACCGAGACACTAGAAGTCAGGGCGGGGGGGTGGAATCAAAACTCTGCCCACTCGGAGCAAGCTCTGTTAACCTGATTCTCCATTGCAAAGGAAGTAGCAGCAGGGTGCACTCATTCAGCGGGCAGCTGATCCCCGCTCTACTCTCTTTCACCAATACACAGAGCCAGCCATGATCAGGTGCAAAGTGTTCTCATTTTTATACAGTGTATTTTTCTTAAAGAAATTATATTGTTTAATCTATGTACATGTCAAACAATTCAAAATGTTTGTCATTTATGGGTGTCAAAAATCTTTTTGTGTATGTCAAATGTCAGAACCACATAACACCTTTTTTCAATAGAATGCCATCTGATGACATATGCAGAAGAAGTCTCATAACCTTGAGATTACGTTATAAGAAGGTCTATTTTATTGTTACTAAAAGCATTCTGAATTCTATAGGTTTTCCTTTTTTGCACCATGCCACTGGTTTAAGATGTGTTAGACTGAGAACATTTGTATAGGGGGTAGTGAAGAAATAGTTACACATCTTCAGAATTATCTACTATTTTTTTAAAAGCCAACGTTTTAGTTTAAGATTTTTGATAGTAAGTTTTAATACAACTTCCAAATGCACCCTGCAGAGTTCAATATAAAGATACACATCTTCAACAAGCAGCTGCTTCTCAATTTAATTTGCACAGTTTTTTCATGCTCCACTGGTGTATTAAATGCTGCTGCACTCTGTAGGAGTTTATCTATGATAAACCCAACAGCTGGCTGCTTGCTTCATACTGACCTTCTCAAAATGTTTTAGTACATGTCACGCAAGTATTACAGTATTACAGATTTAAACTGCCATTTCAGTGTGATTGGCACACAAGTGTCTCATTTCCTCCACCACCTATATGCGAACTCCAACCTGAATCTTTATTAAAAAACATACAGAAGTTAGTCAAGTTCACAGCTGAGGCAGTTTCAGCTGCATTTAATACCAGTTCTAAATATTTTCCTGCTCATTTGTTTAGCTGCACATGTTTTAGAACCTTGTAATTAAGACAAATTGGGTAATCAAAGAAGAATAATCTTCCTTGTTACTTTACCATCCATTTTGCTTGGAGCAATAATGACAGATGTTGACTAGGGAAGAAGAAGAAGAAAAAAATCAACCCAAAACAAGGACAGGACAAATTTCATATTCTAGGATACTTTTTTGAGGAGAAAAAAAGATTTTAAAAATCCATCTTCGTGTTCATGAAACTGGGAAGCTAACGCAAAAAAAAAAAAAGATTCTTTAGAAAAACTAGGCATTTCATTAAAGTAACTATTCATCTTTCACTTAGCAGAAAGAGAAATTATTCTGACTTGATTGTGAAGAGAAACTGAACAGATTTGGCTTCACCTATCCGTAATTTCATATCACAGCACTGATGCATGTCTAACATAGCTGGACATCCTTTAAAATGGTGGGAGTTGGTGGAAGGAGGAGGATTTTGTTATTTAGTATTTATACTAAGGTAGTGCCTAAAGGCCACAACTAGGTTGGGCTCCATTGTGCTAGACACTACAGAAACAGAATAGTGGACAGTCCTTGCCTAAAAGAGCTTACAATCTAGAAAATTAATGAAGATTGAGTCATGATATCCATTCTTACTGAAGTCTGAAACTTCCAGACAAAAATCTGGAGTAAGGGGATAAGGGACTTTTCACACCCAATCTAATGGTTCTCTTGCACATCATCTGTGTTCTTCAGGAAGGAAAAAAACTGACCAGCCTACAGGTTGGGAATCAATGTTTTAAACTCCATATGCATCACAATGTCTCCATGTCCCTTCCAGCTTTTCCCCCTACTTGTTACTTGAACTAGGAATGCTACAGAGGTTACTATGCTTGCTTATTTTCATGCTCTATCCTCTGTGGGTCCAAGATTACCACAGCCAACATTTTCTGAAATCAAACAAAAGAAGTGAGCTGGGAGGGTCCCTTAAGTCAGCAGTCACTAATGGAGAAAAGAATCTTACCAACTAACTTGCCATGCTGTGCAGAGAACCAGTAAAATGAAGAAATGTCCCCACATTACTCAAGTCCACTCTAGTATACAAAATATTTAAGCACTGTGTTGTGGTTCAGTGTTTTTATAAAGTATGTGAACATGTAATTAAAGACTGTCAATGCACATATATAAGGGGGATGAGTTAAGGTTGCACACACAACCTTAATGCTAGCATTACCTAGTTTTTGAGCGCTTATTTTTGCAACTTAATGTTCTTTTTAGCATAGGTTGTATGTGCGCAATTTATTCTACCAATACTACTACTACTTTTTTTAATTCTCTAACTTCTAATTGTTAGGAACCGAATTGTTGCAAATTGTGCAATGGTTTTAAAATGTAGACACAATCACTGGAGACTAGATTAAGAACAAATGTATTGTGTTCATTATCAAGACACACTTCGACTAAGGTCTCTGAAGGTGTTTGAGGCCCCAGTCTTGCTAACAACGTAATCATGTGCCCTAACTTTATGCATGTGAGTAAACCCATTGACTACAAAGCCTAAATCACTGGTCTATTTTTTAAAATGCCATGGTGGGCAACATTAAAGACTATGGTTTCCGGAATCAAGCTGCTTCTCTTTGTAGGTAACATTCTTCCCTCTTCCCCAAGACTAAACTCATATTGTCCAGAATCCTCCCTGATATCAAAGGTAAAGAGGAGATATGGCCCTAAGAAAGTTAAAATACTAGCACAATTTTACCTGCAAGAATTAAACCCATTGATGTTATTCTCAATAAAACTACATTTACAGGAGGTGGAAAACTCTTTTTGTTACATAATGATGTTTCTAAGGGCCTCATCCTGAATGTGGTCACCTCCCAATGACTGCAGGGTCAGATAACTACTGTAGTAGCATAAGTAGAAAACTGAGAAATAAGTTGGGCAAGAAAGCTAAAAGTAAGATGAAACAAAGTCCTTGGCTGGGAGAGAGAGCAGAACATTAAGCAGACGGCAGGGAGAAAACATAGCTATGTTCTTAGAACACATTATATATAAAACATGCATACAATGTTTTATAGCACTTGAACTGAAGAATGAGAGCATATCTGCGACAGATAGGGAAAGTACCAAACTGTGTAATTAAAGCTTTTTTCAGATGAAGGGTCTTCCTTTGAGTCATAACACATAAGCAAATGACTATCAACAAATGTAAAATGAAAACTTATTGTATTTAACTTTGCAGTTTTTACTACTTCCTTATCTTTTGTGCAAATATAACTGGATCACTTTTGCAATACCAAAATGTTTGGCTCCCAAAGGGATTGAGGAAGAAAGTTATTAAAACCAGCCTGAACTTAAGCAGATACCTGAAAGTGGAGAAACTAGGCACTTTGATATACTTTGCCCGTGACATTATTTACTAATAAAGACCCTATTTTGTTGTACAATACATAACTGATTATACTAGCTTTAAAATATACAACATGAACATTCTCTCTGTGAATGCACACTGAAATTGTGAAAGACTTCACTGCCATATATGCTGTAAGGATTTGAAGGTTAGTGTGCTTATAGTACTTGAAATAATAATACATATTTACCTGGTTCTTTGACTCATTCATCATAATCACTAAAAAGGTTTCTCAGGACTGTTGCACCCATGCAAGTCCAAAAGACACAGTGACTCAGCCTGGGCTAAACACTATCTTTTGACATTAATGTCCTTGCCAACTAGTTGTACTGTCTTCCTCTGCTAAGATTAATCACTGAAGTGTTGTTAGCAAGCCCATCATCTGAAAACCCTCCAATTCTTTGAATATCAGACAAGTTTCAGATTTGTGGAAGCATATGTGCATATGGAGTGGCAACAGCAGAGACCTTGATGGTCAAAGACATCCTGCTGGTCAGAGGTCAGGCAGCAATGCTAATTCTGCCAGGATTTTTCAAAGGATTTATTACCATCAACATCCAGTGTTCTTGACTTATTTTTTGAATCTCGTAGAGAAAGAAGAAATCACATTCGAGTGGTTCTGTTCTTTCTTGTCATAGATCCCAGAGAGTACTGATGAGAGAGTGTTATTCCTGTCTGAGTACTCTCAGCTGGAGGGCCTTACGTGAGATTAATATTGTTACCCCACTTGATCAACATGAAAAGCTATTAGGGGAAACAGAGAGGTAATAAAAAGTACAGAGACCTTGACTGAGACATTTACTTGCTATCCCATTATCTGGCAGAGATCATCACCAGCATGAAAGCTAACAGGCTGAAGCAGAGTCTAGACAAGCAGAATCTAGACAAGACTGCGGTAATGCTCACTGACAGGAAGCAGCACACAGAGAAAAATGATGAAGTCTATGAGCAATCCCATAAATTATTACATTTGCTTGCCATTTGTCAAAGTGGTATGCAATCTCATCTCTCAGTGGTCAGAAATGTCTTTTTCCATATTGGGGTAGCCAAAAGTCTGTTTTTTATTACTGGTGCAGACTTCACTATGTTCCTACATACCTTTGTTATCTCTAGAATAGTGCTTCAATGCACCCTATCCATATTCAACCACAGGTGCAACACAAACTCCAGCTAGTGAAGAAGGGAGCTTTCTGCCATCTGATAAAGGCGACCAGCGGGGGCACATATATTATATGGGTGCTCCACACTACACAATGGCTCTTAGAAAACTTCTGCGTAAAATTCAAGGTGTTGGTTAACATCTACAAAACCCTAACTGGCCACGGCCTAACTACGTCAAGACCTCTCTAACTAATCGCACAAGCTGTGTTTGCCCCAAACACTTCAGATAAGTTATGATGGGGGTGAGATTCAAAGAAGCCAGCTTGTTGGCAGTATAGGCCCACACCTTCAGAATTAATTTGCTGCCAGAAGTTAGACTAAACCCAAGCCTGACTATATTCATGAAACTGTGTTATACGTGCCTTTGTTTAAGGGTTTTCCATAATTGCTGGTCCTCTTCTCTTGTCATTTAATCTACTGATGAGGTCTTACTCACATCTCTTTTTGAAGTCTTGAAGTGGGGTGGGGGCGGTTCCACTGGGTATTTAGCATCCTACACATGGATAATGTTTTTGCCTTAATCTAAACTCTATTCCAAATATTTTGGTGGTGAATGCAGTATAAATGCTTGAAATACATAAAAGAAGTAAATAACTTTCTACACCTCTAATTTCCTTGACCCTTTAAAATATTTTTTTCCTAAAACTGAGCAAGCAAATTCATGGCCATGAAGGGAAGATTTCTCAATATTGATTAATGTATGTAACAATGTATGCTGAGTGCATATATCAGTGAACATCAAGATTTATTGCCTCCTGAACTATATATTGACCTCTGCTTCACCTCAGTCTATTTTTAGTTTATAGGGCAATACATTTTGATGTTCAAATCAACCAATCAATATCTGCTTCCTATTACATAGGGCATAAAGGATATTAAAAGTATACAAAAATTAAATGTTGGACTAGAAAATACAAGCATTTTTCTAAATAGAAATGGGGAAAAAAAGATCAGCTCCAATGCAATTTCATTTATGCTATTGTCCCCTAATGAAACCCACAGGAATAGGTCCAGCATCATGTATTATAATATTTAACTTTTACTTTTAAGACTATGTGGTAATATCAAGTTTGAATAATCGCTTCTGCAACCTGACCTGCCAGCGTCTGTCTCCTTGAAGATTCCATCTTGATTGGGACATAGTTCACAGCTAGGAGATACCCCACATTTGCATGCATCACAAAACCAAGGTTCAGTAGAGTTTTCTGAAGCTGAGCTCATAATAGAATCACTCTCTCCATCAACACCATAGCAACCTACAGACAGAGAAAATAAAGAGCAATTGAATACAAAAGGTGGTATGATTATTTCAAAACAGCCTTCAAGGGACAGATTTTCAACCCAGTCCTAAACAGGCTTTGTGCAGGCACAAATAACTGCAAGCACGACTTTGCACCCACACAAAGACGAGTATCTGAAAAATCTAGTCCTTGAAGGTGACCTGCAAAGGTTTTTTTTTAAATTGGGCTTTTTATTTTTTACTTCTCCAATATATAAAGAAGGCCTGAAAAGTATTTGTTTATATGTAAAAACATGTTTTATCTGTATGATTTGTATGTTTTAAGCACAAAAATAACAAGACTGTCCAGTCTGGTCTGCCCTAGTTTGGTAAGAAGATTTTAAGGGTAAACTTTACCATCTTAATTGAAGGGATAGGAGTGTTGAACCTTTAATAAAGGCTTACATTATTCAAAATGTTAGTCAGTAAAAATTAAATTGGCATTAAAAGTGATTTCAACAGCAATTAAAAATCCTCTCACTTTTTTAACTCATTATGTCATGATTACATTAGTTCTCCAGTCAGTTTACAGTCTCCCTGACAGGAACTGACCTATTAATGTAAAAATAAAACAATTAAAAACTTATCAGGCCTTCTTTTTTGTACATCATAAATAAAAAAGGGCACAAGCTATTTTTTCCCCTTTCCAGGTCACCTTTAAAATGAAAATGTAGAACATGAATAAATGCATCAAAGCAAAAACAAAATTCTAAATATGTAACGTAAATATTTTGACATCTTTATAAACGTACAAACAGTACTTATACAGATATTTCAAATTGGAGTTCAAGGTATTTTTACCAGCATTATTGGGAGTTCCCCCTCCCATTAGCATCCAGGATATAAAAGAAGGCATGTTCTGTTGTCACAAAGAACATTCCAAAGGCCGGGGGGAGGGGGGGAAGTAAGGGGGGAGAGAAAGAGGAACAAACATGTAAGATGACCAAGTGCTGACTGCCCACACCTTAAAACAAGTTTTTTTTTTTATTTGAAGTATTCTACACACAAGCACCCCACACCACTGCAAAATAGTCAGCTGTTAGTGGTAATGGTAGAAGTGGGACTTTAGAAGACTTCAGAATGAAAGGAAAATAGCCTTATGAACCAACTCAGGAAAAGTGTTCAAGTATAGAGAGCAGTGTGGAAGGAGAAGTGGACAAATGACATGTCAACGTTGGCATAACTGGCAGAGGAAGGGGAGAAAGAGTGCGGGAGAAGGTGGGGTTACATAAAAAGAGATATGAATGGATAAGCTATGAGAGGCAGTAGTATAGAATTTCCCATGAGATACCACAAAACTGAAAATTGGATGCAGAATTTGTTACTGCACACCAAAAATAGTAAACATCTTATTTGATAAATACACAGAGATTAGATACACAGAATATTGGCTTTTACTTTACCTCTCTAATTTAAAATTTTTAAATAGATTATGCTCTTTATTAACACTTTATCAAAAATAGCCAGCAAAATTTGTATTAAGTTTATGTATCATTGCAGTCCAGTGATTATATGCAACTCCCTGGGGGAGAGTGAATACTGTCCTCCAGGAATTAAGAACAGTGGGGAATTATTAGGCAAATTCACTCAGGATGTAAACACTGCCAGTGAGGTACCAGCACCTGGAGAGGTTTGCACGTACTGGTGGCAAACTGGATTCTCCAGAGATCAACATACAAAAAAGGACTTTTGGATAAATAGCCTGAATTTAAACTGACTCAGGGCCTTCATTCCAATCCAGCAAACTGACAAAACCTTCTGTCCAAGGGGGAGTCCCAATCCTTAGGGAAGGGTCTGAAGGACTAACTCCTGCCAGAGCTCCTTCTGGAGTCGGGGGGAAGGGAGTGACTTCTAGTAAGTTTTTTTTTTAAGCATGCATGTAGGTTTATTGTTGATATGTTTTCTCTATAATTGCTTTTACCTTAAAAATAAATGTGCTTGCTTAGAAAGACCTGTATGATAACTTATAACGATGGGCAATTACACAGTTTACAGCCTTTGAAGAGAAACCAAACCATAGACGCTGGTCATTTAGACTATCTGGCTTGCTGAGAATAACAGTGTAGGCAAGGAACTTTGCAGCCTGCAAAAAATCCTGGGCAGTAGGGAAAGAAATATAGGTCTCCTCCCAAGAGAGATGACAGCAAGGAATGTGGAGGCCTAAAAGTAGGAGCCCTTGCTGCACCATGTTTGGAATACAGACGCAGTTGCCCTGAACTTCGACATGTAATATGTATCATAATAGCACAGAATATTTAAAAGTTGTGTATGTGTACTTGAAACAAATCTAAGTTGCCTACAGTTACTTTTTTGGAATGTTACACAAACATGGAATGTTTTTGGAATGTTATACAATCTTCTTTGTCCCAAAAATCTCATATATGTCATGTAAAGTTAGGCTCACAGATAGGATTTGCAGGGCTCAGGAAATGTAGCAGAAGCACCCCCACAGTCACATGAGACCTATAAGGGCTACAAGATAGATTTTTCAGTGTAGGTTTCCTTGTCTACGCCTATTTCTCTATTCTTGCCTAAAACAGCACGGTTAAGGGACCATCTCCTTCCATTCTGCCATCCCAAAAACAGCACAGTAACTTAAAAAAGCTACAGATCAACAGTGGGAAAAATCAAAGCATAAAACATACAAATATATTCAAATCCACCCTCTTCACACAGTTTTAAACTCCTCATAGCTCCTGATTCCCCCTTCACTCTCATCACTAATAAATCACTCAGAATAATCTACTTAACATCTTCCAACCCATCTCTTCTCTTTCGTAAACAGAGCTTTCTCCATCTTCTACTGACCACATCACGTAACCATGTCTACCATTCTCCCTAATCATCACGTGAGCCCATATTGCCCGTTCCTTCTCCTGCATCACACTGCCCTCTCCCTCATCAAGACAATATGTCAACTGTACAGAAGAAATCTGCTCAAGTATTTTACACCATTTGAAATCAAAATTATAAAAAAAGGTAAGGAGGGGTCATTTCTCACCCAGTTTTTAATGAAAACATAAATAAAATGCTTATGACAATTATACCAAAGTTCTCCTTAAAATATTTTTTTTAAGTCCAGTTTAATAAAAGCTAGTCATAGCTGGATTTCAGTTGGTCTCAAAACATGTCACAGTATTCTCACATTTCTGAGTGTCTCATGACAGAACAATTAAAGCCTTCGTTACAAAGCTGTTCTAACCATCACCATGTGTTCTACGGCCAAAAAGTAAAGATAATTTCCACAAACTTTTCTTCGTTGCCCAAAGGGCACGCCTTTAAATGCTGTTTATTCAGTTACATTACAGAAACTGGGGAATTTGCATTAGCTCTTCTGACATTTTAGGTTAAAAGAGAATGTTAGAACTGCATTAGTAGAGTCACGACTTCCTTTCTGAACACTATTTTTCTCAATTATGAAGCTGCTTAAGATACTTCCACTTTTAAGCAGTGGAATTTTGAAGACCTTCTGTCTTTATTGGAATCTGTCAAGTTACTAATACACGGAGATATGCCAATCTCCTAGAACTGGAACGACCTTGAAAGGTCATCGAGTCCAGTCCCCTGCCTTCACTAGCAGAACCAAGTACTGTCCCCTGACAGATTTTTTGCCCCAGATCCCTAAATGGCCCCCTCAAGGATTGAACTCACAACCCTGGGTTTATTAGGCCAATGCTCAAACCACTGAGCTATCCCTCCTCCCAAGTAAGTTAGAGAACATTAACTTGCATTTAATTTTTTTCTTTTAAATTTGACTTGTTCTCAAGCATAAAACAGGGTTTATATTAACAAGTGTACTTTATACAGTCAAATTAGAAACATGTCCAACAAACTGATGTAATGTTTACGTTAGTATAGTTTTACCATGTTATATTAAATCTCACCTCACATATGGTAGCGCTTAGCATTGTATTAAAGCAAACTAATGTTCAGAGATAAGTGGGTTAAAGTTTTAGTTAAAACAGACATTTCATTAACAGTGCAGAGGTCAATATGATGTGTTGTAGCTCAGATACTGTACAAATGGACACACTAGGAACACCTAAACAAAACATAGCTGAACAGATCTGTTAGTCTTCTCTCTGCATCAATCTTTACTCGTCCTCAAACGTCCCTTGTCATTCACTCCCCAAAGGCACCTAAATTGGAGACCTTTTGCTTGTATTTCTGAACATTACTTACATTAGAAATTAAAGAATCATGAAATAGGTTTCAAGATTTAGTTACACTAAAGGACTGACTCCCTTGTTTTAAATTTTCCTGCGTGAATTATTTTTGTCTCCTTTATTTTCAGTTTTTGTCACACATTAGGGCCTGGGCAGGTTGAGATGGTACGCTCGCTATTACACTGACCTATAACTTGGTAGAAAATGTCAGTTAAATAGAAATTTAGGTACAAGCAACTTCCACCAAGCACTTAAGAACATTTGTTTGCAATAAGAGGCCTTGTTTGAAACTGTTAACAGCTGCATTTCCATATCTCCCTGAACTTTTTCAACCGGATCAAAGAGATTTTCTTGTATATGTTTCTCATGAAACTTGTTTAATTTATTTCTAGGCAAAACATAACTGAGAATGTTTTGCAGAGATTACTGTCTTTTCTTATACAACCTAGCCATTTATGTAGGTCTGAGAGCAATGGAACAGCTTATGAGAGTGCCTGAATTGGTTGCAAGAATGAACTCTTATCTAGAAAAACAGACGACATCCCAGAATATTTGAAGACAATTTGGTCAGGGAGGAAGAGGGAAGAGGAGGGAGTTTACAGCTGTAAAACAAAGAATCCTGCCAATAACTTTACATCAATATAACAAACAAAATCATGATATCTATAGAAACAGAAAACTAAAATACACATTTCCATTCTCCTTTCTGGTTTTACCAATAAAAGGGTGAACATTTTCTTTGTGAATTTAGCTAACATTTCAGAAAAAGCAGTTTATACAAGGATATATTCAGCACAAAATTTACATTTTAAAAAGGGACACCATCAACTTAAAAATTATCTACTAGTGTTATAGGATTTCAGCTGAAGGTTAGTGGAAAAAATATTGTTTCCATTTTGTTTACTTTGTGAATGTTACATCAGTTGGTGTTTCCCATGCACTGTCAGTACTTAGAAACAAAAACATTTAACAAAAAAATAGAAAAATGTGATTGTAAAACCACAAAAATTGACAGGGAGAGTCAGGAGGAAATGTAGTACCTATTTTTGAACTATTTTTGAACTTTTTTATAAAAAAGATCAAATTTCAAGTTGAGGGTAACAACCAAGTACCAGTACTGTAAACTGAAGATTTGAATGGCACATTTCACATGTTCCCGCTTGCGAGCCAAGCTACTAAACACAAGAAAAAGGGGGAGTATTTCTCTGATGGGTCTTTTTTTCCCTGCATTAATTCTGCTGGCAGACTAAGAACGTCAGAGGTACCTTTGAAGTTAGGCAAGTGGACATAACAAGTGACAAGTCCACAAATGAAAATGAGTATAATTTATTCCACGGTTGCAGAAATAAAAGGTGGTCATAATAAAATTATACAAAAAATATTTTGGAAAGAACTATGGGATCCCTCTAGGATGAATGGTGACATTTACTGCTTATAGAACATAATCTGATTCACTTAAATTTGTTTTATTACATATCTACAAGTTTTATATAATTTTAACTAATACTCTAATCTAATAAAATAATATTATAATAAGTATAACTGAAAAAGTAGTCATATTTTGATTTCTAGTAAATTTGATTTCTAGTAAAGTAAAAATATAAACTTCAATTTTTTTCACATCATGATAAAAACATGCATTTGTGTTTTACCACACCAGAGTCCACTTTCCTCATTCTGATGCTTCACACGAAGATGAAAAATCCCATTAACTTTACTGGCCAATTATGAAATTCTATACACAGACACAAAAATCATCTTTCATTTCTGAACTAATCAGCAAATGCCCCAAAGCACGGTATTTATCCTCTCAAAGACTATACACTAGAAATATTATTGGTCATAAAAATGATCCAACCAATAAGACCAGCTATAATATAATAAACAAGATAAAAATGATATTCATATGTGAAATCTATGGACTAAACACCACCCAAAAACATTTAACAAATCAAAATATGCTACTATGGTAACTTCAAGTAACAAAAACCTTGTAAAAACTAGTAAAATCAGATCCTCCAAAAATAGGAATTAATGCAGTTCATCTGTATAGCAGATTGGAAACCAATGTGCTCATTTTGAGTAAAGGACATGAATTACTCTAAGTCTTTACCAATGTTACAGTTAATTAATGGGTTCAAATACAAATTGTACCCTTCCTTTTGCAGATTATATTTATTAATAAAAATAATTCCTAAAACACTCACTAATACAAAGTTATAATACTATTCTATCAATCACAGCTTATGGTCTTGAAGACACCAATTATTTAGCAACTTAGATTATGTATTTGCTTCTTGCAGTGAATTTTGGGCCAAATTCTATGTTCTGTTTTGAGATGAAAAAGTGAAGTAGTAGGCCTAAAAGTGGTCTTGAGCATCCACAATTCTTGTATAGGTCAATGGGAGTTGCTGACATGATAAGCACCTCTCAAATTAAGTCCTAAGGCCCCAAACCTAAAAACACTTAAATATGTAAGTAACTTTAATTACGTGAATAGCCCCATTCAATTCAACAGGAATATACAGAAAAGTAAAGTTACTCATATGCTTAAGTGTTTATCAGCTTGGGGACTAAACAGGCTAGTGTAACTCTACCCCGGGATGTCCCAAATGAAACTACTGCAGGCTTGAACAGTAAATCATGACATACCTATCTCTTGCTTTAAAAAAGGAGGGTGGTGGTAAAGTTGATTAAGATCTTTTTTTTAAATGTTGAACTCAAACAAACAATTTCAGTTTATATAGCAAAGAAAAAGTACAACCAATAATGGATGTGTTCATATACTTCCAATCTAAAAATTATGCAAGTCTGTATATAAACTCAATTAGTGTTGCAAGGTTTGTTAACTTTAGTTCTAAAAGTCAAAAGTTTATGTAGCTCTACTTTAAAAAAATATAATTTAAATTAGCAAAAAGCAGTTCAGGAAATTGCTACTTAATTTTTGTGCAAGAACAAAAGTGTTGTTATTGCCACTAGCAATTAAATTTTGTCCCGGCAAGAAATATTCAAGGCAATACGGTATTTCTATATGACATCTCAATCCCTGAAAATTCACCTACTGCTCAGCAGGAAACCATATTTTGCATTACAATAATGCAATAAACAGCAGAGGACTTATTAAAAATTAAATTTAGCTACTTTTCAAGTAAGATGGATCCGTTAATATTTTTGTTTGCAGAGCTGTTAAACTATTGAATCCTGCAAATTATATGGCAATGTGATTTGTTGGTTTGGTTCATTATCCATTGACTAGCATAAAATAGTAACAATGCTGAAACTCCTCTAGTGACAGAATTAGAATTTTCCATAGTACACTAAAACTAACTTCGGGAAATTAAGCATCATCATAGAAATTTTTAAAAATATTAGTCTTCCATTCCCATGCAACACTCATCAGTAAGATTTTAAAATATAAGAAATCTGTGTAACTGAACTAAACTGTAAAACAAAAGGACAAGTATACTAAGAGGTGTGTTAATGTATCAGCTACCATAGCTAAAAATAATTTATTACAGATACCGTACATTAAATTCTATTTTCTTTATAGTGTGATATCAGCTTTAAATAAACATTTTTTTAAAAAAGCAAATAAAATGCTTTAAAAAAAAAAAAGAAGTTCTAATATATTAATCCAGTAAATGGCACTGGAGGTTATGTCTGGGCAATAACTTTAATATACAGAATGCAGTACAGACCACTATAAATTGTTTACTAGAGTTGATTAATGTAACCTCTCTCTGCCTGTAGAATACCCCCTGAGCCGACTGCGGTTTCCTCAAATTTGAGTATTCAAAATTACTCAACGGTATTCAGGG
Organism: Chelydra serpentina; assembly: GCA_037349315.1. NCBI lineage: Eukaryota > Metazoa > Chordata > Testudines > Chelydridae > Chelydra > Chelydra serpentina. The sequence continues at coordinate 30,733,970 of JBAIAC010000048.1, forward strand.
GTGACATATTTTATTTTACCATATGGATTGATGACAATCAGTTTCTTTCAAGCATTTAATGCTTTTTCAGCAATGCCATCTAGTTATCAGATTTGCTTTACTAACAAATCTGCCTAGCAATCTGCTAATAAATCAACTTTTTAACCTCCTTGATATCATCTTGTTTTGATTGAGAGATGTTGCCTAATTAAATTTGTTAATGAAGTTACATGCCTGGGGTACTTATGCTAACTCTTTCTAGAATTACAAATGCACTTCTAATAATTATTTTCTTCATCGTGTGCTGGCCAAACTTCATTTATGTAACAATGCAAATTTAACTCCCTCTGCCAAGTAATTACATCACACACTTGTTAATGTTTCCTTAGCCAGACATATTTTCTTAACATAAGCTGAACTCAGTGACAGCCTTAGTAATTTTAAAATAAATATATTAGCCACAAGGAGGCGTTCCACCTTTTTGTTAACTACAGCTTGCAAAAGCTCTGCAGCATATTGATATAATCGGTTAGAGGGCAGCTGTTACTGAGAGAGAATGCACTAGATTATCATTAATCACTGCTGCTAAATACACTGAAAGAATCTTGTCCACAACAGAGGAAAATGAAGGGAAGTCAACCCACAAAAATGCAATTCAGCCAGAGACTTGTGTATACACTCAGGCAAATAAAGCTACACAGCAAGGATGGAACTATACTATACAGAATATCTGTTCGGCAGATATTATTATGACTTTATATCTAGGACGCTGTTTACTACGAAGACACAGAAATGCCATCCACCCGCATCAATGGATGGGGGAACTTGACGGGACCAGTGCTGAAAGGAGGCCAGTCCCAGTAAAAAGGGAGGGAGACACTCATCAAGGGACAATAGGTAGCACCTCCCTCGGTAGTTTCTTGCACCCATTGTCCAGCTATAGGGTTGCCAAGTCTCCAGGAATTAAAGATTAATCTTTAATTAAAGACTATGTCATATGATGAAACGTCCAGGAATACATCCATCCAAAATTGGCAACCCTCCGTGGGAAGGGGTGCTGACTGGCCAGCATTCCGAGCTCCCAGGATTAAGCCCAGTCCAAGGGCCATGGGGACCATCTTTTAGATCTCTTCCAGCAGAGAAAGGGTTAAAATTCACTAGGTTTCACCAGCAACAGCAGTCCTCAAGATTTCCTTACCAGCTTTCCTCTGGTTCTGGGGCCCCTTTCCCTGTGAGCATTGGGTCTGCCCCAATGGGAGGGAGTCAGTCCTCTCTCCCACTGCAAGCAGTTATACTTCTGCCCCCACCACAGCATGAGGGGTCTGACTGTTATCAGGGCAGAAGCCTCCTTAGGGAGGAAGTCCATGCTCCTCCTCCCCTCCATGGGGAAACTGTGATCTGAAGTGGTGTAGAATTGCTCAGGCCTGCAATTGGGGCCTCTCCCCCACCCCACTAGTGTGGGGGGAGGAGTCCAATGGCCACATGGCGCTGCTACAGCGGCTGGGAGTGACGCTCCTGGAGCCATGTTTGTTGCCACACCTCTCCATCCTGCTCCAAGGGGAGAGGGGGCACGGGGTGACATGGTACTTCTTCGGTGGCTGGGAATGGCCCTTGTTCTGTGTTCCTGGGCTGCCCAGCTCTAGGGAAACCATTCTTCCCACTCCCTACCTGCAGGGGCGGGAGAGATTGGCTGAGGGTCACATGGGACCTCTGCAGTGGCTAGGAAGGGTCTGGTAGCCCTGCCAGGGCAAGGTTTTTTGGATCAGCCCACACCCCTCCCACTACTCTCCAGAAAGAGGGGAAGGGATCACATGGTGCCACTACAGCAGCTGGGGGGAGGGCGGGCAAGTGTCTCCAAGCAGCCCTGTTAGAGCTGGGTCTGTTGCCTTCCCCGCAGCTCTACACTCCCTCAGGAAGAGAGGCCACTGGAGTATTGTGGCTGCTGCAGGAGCGCACTGCTCCTTCTCTCGGGCTGCATCCCTTCCCACCCCATTTCCAGCTCTGGTGGGGGGAAGAGGAGGGCTCACGGGATCTTGGCCAGAGGTACGGCCAGCAGGCGCCTGCTCCAGGAGCCACCCGAGGGAGCCAGACGGAGCACCCAGTCCCTTCCACCCCATTCCTTCCCAGCAAGAATCAGACCATAGGCAGCAGCGATGCCCTCCTGCAGGTAAGGACCCTAACAGAGGCTCAGAGAGTTGTGGCTTCAGAACTGGGTAAGTGTTATTTGGGCAGCTTTGCCAGGGAATAGTGGGCTTGGAAGCAGTCCCCAGAGGGAGAATGTGCTCAGTCTTCACGCGAAAGGAGCTCAAGCGAGGATCAATGGCCTGCAACAACTGCAGAAGGAAAGTCACAAGAGGAGAGCAGCTGGGCAAGAGCCAGGACCTCAGCAGGGATGGTTCACTGTGTGGATGCTGCTGAGTCACAGGACTGCACTCCTCCTGGATGGGTCCTGAACCATCACACAGGAGGTCCACATAATGGATTCAGGCTCTGAGTTTGGGGAAAGTAAAGGGCCAAGCCTTATTGAGGTGGATGAGGATGATGAGACGTGGGTGAGCAGCCCTGGGCCTCATTCCCATAACCTGCCAAGAGTCCAGCAGGCATCCTCAGGATGCGACGGTGGATTCTTCGGTAGCCCGCACCTACTGATAAAGAGGATTGCAAACCTCGGTGCTCAGGGGCAAGGGTGGTGGCTCAGGGTGCTACTCCCTTGGACACCCCACCCCCAAGGAACATGGGGTGACCTGGTAAGATCACTGGCATTGGTGGCCCAGAGGTTGGCAAAACTGCCTGATAATAGTCCCCTCTCAGAAGAGTGGTGACACTTACAGTTGGGGTGAGATTCATGTCCCACAAAGGAAAATGGAGCAATTAGGGAGTCCCTTTCCCCCCTTCACCAGGTGGCATCATTCCTAACAAAACAGGCAGGAGACATAGCAGCTAACAACGCCACTAGAGCTTGTGTGGGATCCAACCGCCCACTTGGAAATTATGGCTAAAGGGGTTAAGGAAAAGGTTGGAAAGGGGAACGTGTGGATTTATTTACCTTGTTGTTCAGGGAAGAGCAGACAGAGGAGGGGGTAAATAGCATAAAAAATTATGAGGACAAACCCTGCACCCCTAAGGTGATTCAAACTCTTGAACTGGCCTGCATCCTTTCACATTTATGTGAGTATAATTTGTGTGAGGAGCCCCTAGAGGTGTATTTCATTCTTCCAGTACAAGGACTTAGTAGGAGGGCTTATGCTACATATGGTGAGGTAGCATGGTTAAGGTATGACACAGAATTTAGAAAAAAAGGCAGCAAAGGAACCAGATTTACCATGGGGTAAAACAGACCAGGAACTTTGGTTGCATGTATGACTCCTTAGTGTCCCACCCAGCTGCCATTCACAAACAGCATACTGTCAGCGCCAAAACCTTCTTTTTAAAAACACGGATATAAAAGCCAATGTGTACTTTGGATTAATGATAGGAAACGTTTTCGCACGCAAGGCTGGTACAACTACTGCTGTAGGATGTGCTGAAGACACCATAGCACACCTTGGTAGGTGAGTCAAGGGTAGTTCCTGCAATGCTGTAGAAAACGGGGGGGTCTGCAAGGTCCCAGTGCTTCAGGAGATGCTACATGGAGTGGCAATAACCATGGAAAAGGCTCCTTCTCTACAGACTTAAGAAATTTGTTATTGAACTACTCTAGCAAAAAAAGACAGCTTATTTATGGAATGGATTTTCAGCTGGTTTTCAAATCCCATATGAGGGTGTGAGGTGCCACTCATGGGCAAAGAAGTCCGCTAAAGGTTTCGAACATAAAGAAAAGGCAGAGATCACTTTGGAGGTGGCAGGTCCCTTCCCATACATTCCAATACCAAAACTGCACGTCTTTCCTAAGCATAATGACAGGTTTCAGTGTAGTAGCCGTGATAGTCTGTGTCAGCAAAAAGAAAACCAGAAAAATACCTGTGGCACCTTAGAGACTAACAAATTTATTTCAGCATAAGCTTTCATGGGTTAATATGCAAACTAGATACCATTACCTTAGGCTTGAATATTGACCGTGGATGGCTCGGTCATTACGTTAATTGAATTTATTTCCCCCCTTAACCCTGTGTGTCAACTGTCTGTAATGGCCCCTGTTGATTAGCACTTCAAAAGTTTCTACTGATAACAGTTCCTTTCAATTAATTAGCCTCTTAACGTTGGTATAGGTACTTCCACCTTCTCATGTTTCTTTGAATGTATAAATATCTGTTCACTGTATGTTCCATTCCATGCATCCAATGAAGTGGGTTCTTAACCCACGAAAGCTTATGCTGAAATAAATTTGTTAGTCTCTAAGGTGCCACAGGTATTTTTCTGGTTTTCTTTTTCCTAAGCATGGTTGCAAAGGTGGCAAGTAGAAAATATAGACTTTCTATTGCCTGTTCAATCCCTGGGGCTCAACAATAGAATGATTATATTGACCCCCAGCTGTGTTCAGTGAGACAGTCCTCATTTGATGCTGCGGTAGCTATACTTAGGGAGTGTAGTCCTGGGGTGATGTTGGTAAAATGCAACATCAGGTCTGCATTCCGATTGCTTACAGGACACCCCAGGGACTTTAACTTGTTTGAATTTCAGTTTGAAGACCATTATTATTTTGATAAAGTCGTGCCCATGGTGTACTCAGTGTCATGTGCCACTTTCAAAAGATGCAGCTCCATGTTGCAGTGAGCAATACTTCCCCGCATTGGACAGGCCAGTCTTGTGCCAAATCTCAGTATCTTCTTATATGCAAGAAGATTAGGGACAGGCAACTGCAAGTACATGCTTCAGGTATTTCAGAACATAGTCAACAGCCTTGGGGGTCCCCCTTGCCACTGAAAAAAACAGAAGGCCCTGCCCAAAGTTTAGCATACATGGGAATTGAACTGGACTCAGTTGTGGGTTTCTAGGTTTGTGACCAAGAGCACCCCTGTATTCATACCCTACATGCTACCGTAATAATCTCAAAAAAACAAAATATACCTTGTGAGCTATCATTTGAAAACGAATAACTAGCTGTTCAACAATATCATGGTGAAGTATATGCAGCAACATTGTGTGTAAAGTTATGAATTCCCGCCCGCCCCCCGCCCACCATGATGATGTTAGCACATGTTCAAACCCACACAACCCTGACTAGGCAAAAGTTGTCAAACGGGTCTAACCTCAACAAAGAAATGTATGTCTACCTCAATCTATATATAAGTAGAGCCTTCCCAAATTCAGATCCATGTTGATCAATTTCACGGCCAGAAGGTTTTTAAATTGGTAAATTTCAGGTTTTCAGATGTTTATGTCTGAAATTTCACACTGTTGAAACTGTGGGGTCCAGTGGGGGAGGAGATCACAAAGCTGCTGATGGGGGAGTCACGGGATTGTCACCCTCACTTCTGCGCTGCCTTCAGAGCTGGACTTGCCAAGACTAGCTGGACTCTGAAGGCAGCCACCACAGAGCTTCCTGCAGCCAGGGGAGGTACCCAGAGGTGGGTCTAATCTCCCTCCCTCTCTCTCCCCCACAGAGCAGCAATACAGGGCACAGGAAGTACTGTCCTTCCCCAGCCCAGCAGACGAGCAACTGGAACCCAGTGAACAGTAAGAGCCCCCAGCTCTGCCCCTTCCCTCCAATAGCTAGATTTCATGAGGGAGGTCTACTTTCACGGTCCGTGACATGTTTTTCACGGCTGTGAATTTGGTAGTGCCCTACATATAAGTAATAAACAGGGTCTTTGAGACAGCAAAAGGGCGAAATGGCAGGAGACAAGGCAAATCTGCATACACAGGGGAGAAGAAAGCATGGCAGAACCTTTACCCCAGACTCCTTGTTGCTTTCTTCGTTTGAATAAACTTTGAGGGGTAATTCTCAGAAGAATCCACTTCAAAGGGTGACTGGACTATAAAAGTGAGTGGCAAAGAACACCACAAGGCATCTCTCTCTCCTCTCCCTCCCCCAGCCTGCACTTCCATGGAACCAGCCCTTTGACTTTGGGGGGCAAATTCTGACCTTTGAATTTAGTCAGCCATGTTGCTGGAAATAGGTGGTAGGGATTTTACCTTGAACCAAGTCTAGCTTGTTGAGTTTATGCTACTAGAAAGCATTTTAATTTTCTTTTCATTTCAGTTTTCTGACTTTAATACCTTATACTTGTACTCACTTAAAATCTCTCTTTGTACTTAAATACATTTGTTTTATTTTTCATTTAAACTAATCCAGGGTTGTGTTTAAACTGAACTGTTTAGCAACTCCACTTAAAGTGCAAACTGTTGAATATTGACCCTTTAATATCTGAACTTTCCAGGAAAGGGCTGGACTGTGCAGAACAAATGTTTTGGGGAAAATTCAGGACTGGGAGTGTGTTGGGGTCACCCTGAAAGTAGTAACTAAAGCTGGTGGAAGCCAGTGTGTTACTGGAGTGTTGTTGACAGGCTTCTGGGGTCAGAGTTGCTGGACCAGGACTGCAGCTATCCCCAGACATTCAAAGTGTGACCTGCATGTTGTTAGGCTGTTTGTGAGAAGCCCTAGTTGGCAGCTACAACAGCAAAGCATTGTGAGGCACCCAAGGCTGGAGGACAGGCGGTCACACAACCCCTCACTGGTCGAGACTGCACAAAAAATGTGACAAGGTTACCTAGAGAAATAGGAATCGGTCAGGGCACTGATATGAGCTCTTAAGAGAGCAAAGGAAAATTATTCTGAGGGTACTACAGGTGGTTATGGGGAACCTAAACTTTGCACGGGGCGGGGGGGCGGCTCCCGGTTGGGCATTTTGTGCCCATTTGGCATTGGCCTCCTCTGGAGTACAAAACCCCACCACCACTTAATAAGAATGCTAAGGGAAATGAAGGAAGAGACTTAGAAGTGTGGGGAAAATTCCTGGAAGAGTTAAATGGTGGTTTTCAATATGGCATTTGGAATGGTTGCTCATGACTGAGCTATAGGTACAAGCTGATGCCTCAGAAGGCATAGGTTTGGGGGTTTACTTTCACGGTGAGTGGTGTAGACAGATAGCCTGAGCCATCTAGCTTTATGGCTATTATAGAGGACATCACCTTTTTTTAGTTTTTCCTATACTGCTGGCAGAGTTGGAGAGAAAACTTTCAGAACAAGAAAGTCCCTTTCTGATGTGGCAACCAACCCATGGTCCATACTGTAAACAGAGAGTCAGCTAAAGTTGCTTGGCTAACAAAGCTAGTGAGTGTCTTCACTTAACACTGTCTGTGGTTTAACATCTTTTTTCATGCAGTGTATGTCCTGGGAGTGGATAATGATGTTGCCGATGCTCTCTCACTTTCAGGACAACAGACTCTGGGAACTTACCCCACTGGCCAGTATGGATCCAGGGGCAATCCCCCAACAGTTCTGGGAGCTTGGCTCACGCCAACAGCAGGACTAGTCAAGGACACAGTCGCCCTGCAGACTTTAGGCTTATAAGGCTAGCCATTCAGAGTTCATGGAATTTAATGCACAGGAAGGGCTTCATGGTAGTTGGTCCATATCCGTATTTCAGGTGGCACAGTACATGGCCTTTGATCCATTGCAGGTGGGCTTCCTCCACTATTTCTGGCTGGCTAGTGGGCCTGGAGTAGGCTAGTGAGTTTCCCAACTCATGTGGGCATTTCATACTAAGGAAACTCTTAGAAGGCTAACCCAAAAGGAATAGGTGTTAGAGGAACAACAGGTTACCCATAACACTGGAAACCCTGTCAAAGTTATCAAAAACTCTGCCTGGGGCTGCAGCTGGGAGAGGGAGGCCATTTTATTTAAGGTGGCATGTGTTATTGCCTTGTTTGATGCTTTGACAGTGAGCAAACTGGTGCCTATGGCAGCTGCAGACAGGTCCCAGAGTGTATTAAAGGTAACAGACATGCAGTTATCTGCAGGAGTGGTATCCCTACTTAAGATATTCAAAAACAGACCAGAAGGGAAGAGGGGATAATGTGGTGTTGGAAGGAATGTGCGGATGATTGCTTGTGCCCCATAAAGACAGTAAGAGCCTCACTAAAAATCTGGGGCTTACAGCCAGGCCCTACCAATTCAACACAGTACTAAGAAAATACCTTGCACTACTATAATCTTGATCCAGATAAATTGGGTATTCATTCTTCCAGGATTAGGGCAGCAATTTGAGGGGCTGTAGAGGATTTTGGACCATAGCAAGCGCAGGCAATAAGGCATTGGAAATCAAGGTGTTACAGGACTTACATCTGCACCAAGGAAAAGATGGCAGGGAGCAGCAAAAGAAAAACTATGCTAGTCTGTTTCAGAAGCTACACAGAGCATAGACAAATGTTTGGATTTGCAAGTACTCCGTAGGGCATTAGGCTCACAAGAGGGCAGACAGGACAGCAGCCAGATCTTGGCTAGGCTTCATGGACAAAGATATTCGCATGCAGGAGAGGTATGCAGTAGGATCAACTCATGACATTTCTGCACTCACTGTCAGATAAGGGCTGAGAGCAGACCCACCCCATATGCACAAGACTAGAATGAAAGTAAATAAGGGTGGGGGGGTCACCAAGATATTCATGGAGAAAGGGGGTTCAGTGATACAGCATAGGGACATCCATTACAACTGACCAGAAGATTTCAGAAATGATTGCTATATTTGTCAGCTGAAGATGCTGACATATGGCTAATGCATATGCAGGCACAGACTGGGAGTCGTTGTGATACCAGGCAGCGTGGTTGGGTAGGGAGTGACCAAGCTAGTTGCTTGCACCCTGTGGTCAGTTTCCAGTGCAGTTAAGAGAACTTAGTGAACAGTTCCCAGAGGTAAAAGATCCTGGATTTTGGTGTTGCACCTTGAGCTCATGTGATAGGGGAACTGTGTAGCCTCCACAGGCCAAGGTCCCCATCCTGCTGCATCCTCTGTCCCACTTGCTAGGGAGTGGGGCGGGGATGTGTGTGCTAGGACTCGGAGAGCAGAGTCCTAGAGAGCCTACACAGTGCCACAGGTTAGATGGTAAGGAGCCCTGTAACCCTGGCTCCAGTTATGGGTTACAATACATAGTAAGGATCCCTGTAATCCCCGCATCGGAACCAATTAAATGCCTGGTATAGGAAAGTATGGGGCAGGTAGCACCTTACGCTTTTGTTAAAGATAATAAAAGTTGGGTCCTGCTACTAAATTCCATGCATGTTTGTGTCCGTATTTTGCCGCTGTGTCTACATTAACTTAACCATTTGTGACAGCTAGCATAAAAGGTTTCTTCTTTGTTTTGTTTTGTCTCTCTCCTCCAAGCCAAAACTGCCTATTTCCCCACTACTCTAACAATTATTGCTCGTACAAATTTAGTGTAACAAATTTTAAACAGAGTGCCAACTCCCTTCCAAACTGTTTGGGTCTTGTCACCTCTACAAAAATTCCTCTAATTTTACTTTTTTTTAAATAAACTAGCTGTTTACTTCAACTCTGAGGCACAATTGTGTTTTAACTGAATTAAATAACGTTTACAAGATACCACAGATACCAGTGAGCCTTGCAGCAAAATGTAGGTCCGGTATCCTTCAGAATACATGGGACATCTAATTTTGCAGAGTATTTGCTCAGGTCATAACAGTCCAGGGACAGGGTGGATAAAAATCAATGATTTTTTTAATTAAAAAACATTAAAAATCAGATTTTTTAATTTAAATCAGATATTTTTGATAAAATGCTTTTTGAGGAATAAACCTATCTAAAAGGTTTAGATTAAGATACATTATAGCTCAAAGATATCTCATCATGGAATAGGGATTATAAATTCTAATTCTATAGTATGAGACAATATATTCATGTCATGTTTAAGAAAAGTTTTGTAAATGAGTTCCAACAGTTCATGGATTAGGGACCCAGTCTTATGGGGTTCCAGGGGCTTCTGTATAGATTTAGGTTTATCTTTCTATCTACCCAATGGGGCTCAGTCTAGAAGATACCATCAGAGATGCTTAGTTTTGCAGTTCTCAAACAGCAAAAATGTTTTTAAATAAATAATATCTAGGTGAGAAGTAACAGACCTCAACCCTATTGTCCCTCTGCAAATTTGCATACACAGAGTCAATCCCTTACCTCTCTCTAAAAGTGCAAAATTTCAAAAAGTTCGATGAACAGCACATTGTTGAGGGCAGACTAGATCTGGACAAGGAGAAGAAGTCTGGAGATAAATATGAGAAGGGAGAGACAGGCAGTAGAAACAAAAGTGAAACTATTTGAGCAGCATATTCCAGAAGTCTTGAGGTCTTTCTGAGTGTAGCCATCATTGGTTTGAGATCTACCATACCATTCTCTCACTAGAAGGGAAAACCTATAATAGCAGCAGGCCATAAGAGAGACCCAGTTTGGGAATATTTTAATGAAGTTCCTCTACCTGTAGGTAAGACAGGCATGCATGCAAAATGCAAACAGTGCAACAAAGAAATGCAAGGCCTGGTTGCCGGAAACCACATCATGAGAAGTGTTCCTTTTCAGGAGGAAGCTGCGTTGAAGATGATCAAAGGAACATGTCTGAACATGCAGGATCTTCAGGTTGGTAAACTTTTTTATTTCAGACTTCTTTCTTATGGACTGTCTGTCTTCCTTCTGGATTATTCTTGAATTCTCATGTTTGAGCAAAAAATATAGTTGTTACTCTATGGTAACATCATTTTAGATGCAGTTGTGATAAAAAAAAATAAATAGCTGAAATAGGCAGATCTTCCTTTTACAATTTCACCTTTAAAGTAGTACTGAGTGTCAGTGAATGCAATGAGTAATACTAAATGAGCAGTATGGTAATAATAATTAAATAACTGCATTGACTTATTTTGTTTAGGAGGTCCATCCTCAACATACAGGATTCTGAAGACTATCCACCTTCAAGACCACCATAATTTTCTATCGTTTCAGAGTTATCTGCCAATGATAGTGTTTCAGTCACATCATGTATGTCACATAGCCACAGTACATACCTGTAGCAAAAAGAAAAAAAAAATCTCCATCATCCAGAAACAACCATAGATAAGTATCAGGGGGTAGCCGTGTTAGTCTGTATCAACAAAAACAATAAGGAGTCTGGTGGCACCTTAAAAACTAAGATTTATTTGGGCATAAGCTTTTGTGGATAAAAAACCCACTTCTTCACGTGCATGGAGTGAAAATTACAGATGCAGGCATTATTATACTGACACATGAAGAGAAGGGAGTTACCTCACAAGTGGAGAAACAGTGTTGACAGGGCCAATTCAATCAAGGTGGATGTAGTCCACTCCCAATAACTGATGAGGAGGTGTCAATACCAGGAGAAGGAAAGAGCCCCAACCAGGGGTATTCTATCTGCTACCCAAGATCCATAAACCTGGAAACACTGGACTCCCCATCATCTCAGGCATTGGCACTCTGACAGCAGGATTATCTGGCTATTTGGACTCTCTCCTCAGATCCTACACTACCAGCACTCCTAGCTATCTTCAAGACATCACGGACTTCCTGAGGAAACAACAATGCATTGGTGATCTTCCTGAAAACACCATCCTGGCCACCATGGATGCAGAAGCTCTTTACACCAATATTCCACACGAGGATGGACTACAAGCGGTCAGGAACCGTATCCCTGATGAGGCCATGGCACACCTGGTGGGTGAGCTTTGTGACTTTGTCCTCACCCACAACCATTTCAGATTTGGGGACAACTTATACTTTCAAGTCAGCGGCACTGCTATGGGTACCCTCATGGCCCCACAGCATGCCAACATTTTTATGGCTGACTTTGAACAATGCTTCCTCAGCTCTCGGCCCCTATCGCCCCTCCTCTACTTGCACTACCTTGATGATATCTTCATCATACGGACCCATGGGAAGGAGGCCCTTGAAGAATTCCACCTGGATTTTAACAATATCCACCTCACCATCAACCTCAGCCTGGACCAGTCCACACAAGAGATCCATTTCCTGGACACTACAGTGCAAATAAGTGATGGTCACATAACCACCACCCTATACTGGAAACCTAAAGACCGCTATACTTACCTACATGCCTCCAGCTTCCATCATCCAGGACACACCTCACGATCCATTGTCTACAGCCAAGCCCTAAGACACAACCGAATTTGCTCCAATCCCTCAGACAAACACCTACAAGACCTTTATCAAGCATTCTTAAAACGACAATACCCATCTGGGGAAGCGAGGAAACATTGACAGAGTGAGACGGGTATCCAGAAGTCACCTATAACAGAACAAGTATAACAAGGAAAATAACAGATCACCACTAGCCATCACATACAGTCCCCAGCTAAAACCTCTCCAGCACATCATCAACGAGCTATCCTGGATAACGATCCCTCACTCTCACAGACCTTGGGAGACAGCCCCCGACCTTAAACAAATACTCACCAGCAACTACACATCACACCACAGAAACTAACCCAGGAACCAATCCCTGTAACAAACCTTGTTCCCTACTCTGTCCCCATATCTACTCTAGTGACACCATCAGAGGGCCCAACCACATGAGCAACACCATCAGGGACTCATTCACCTGCACATCTACTAATGTGATATATGCCATCATGTGCCAGCAATGCCCTGCTGCCATGTACATTGGCCAAACCAGACAGTCTCTATGTAAAAGAATAAATGGACACAAAATCAGACATCAGGAATGGTAACATACAAAAGCCAGTAGGAGAACACTTCAATCTCCCTGGACATTCTATAACAGATTTAAAAGTAGCCATATTTGAACCAAAAAAAGTCAAAAAACAGACTTTAAAGATAAACCGCAGAACTAAAATTCATTTGCAAATTTAACACCATTCATTTGGGCTTGAATAGGGACTGGGAGTGGTTGGCTCACTACAAAAGCAACTTTCCCTCTGCCAGTATTGACACCTCCTCATCAATTATTGTGAGTGGACTGCACCCACCCTGATTGAACTGGCCCTGTTAACACTGGTTCTCCACTTGTAAAATAACTCTGCTGCCTGCATCTGTAATTTTCACTCCATGAATCTAAAGAAGTGGGTTTTTTACCCATGAAAGCTTATGCCCAAATAAATCTGTTAATCTTTAAGGTGCCACCAAACCCTAGATGAGTTTCTGATAAGAACCAGCAGATTACAAAAAGAGATAATTGTTGAAAAAATTGCCTGGTGTGTTTATGCAACAAACTCTCCTTTCCGTATGATTGAGAACCAAACCCTTCATTAACATGGTTTAGTCATTAAGACCAGGATACAGTCCACCCAACAGAGCTGATGTCGCAGGCAAATAGCTGGATAAAGTGTGTGGCAAATTGCTGGCACTACTATGAGGGTCCCACACTTTCTCTTCTTGTGGGGGGTTTTCAGGGCACCGTTTTTTGCCCCTGAACTGGGGTATCAGCTGTCCCACTAGTATCCAAGAGAAGGGGAATGGAGAGGGAGGGACCCGGGCCCGCCCTCTACTCCGGGTCCCAGCCCAGGGGCCCTAGGTTAGTGGGTAAACCACTTGTACTAGTGGATACTTTCCCCTGGGCTCCTTCCCTCTCCTGCTTGTGGGGCTTCCTGCCTTCCCTCTGCACAAGCCAGGTGTCCCTTTACCTAGGGTCTTGGTCTTCTTAGCCCACCACAGCACTTCTCCAAACTCTCCTCTGCTTTCCTCCAAACTGCTCTCTGCTCCACCACCAAACCACTCTGCTCCAACTCCTTCCTCCTCCTCCCCTGTCTGCCTGAAGCAAGGGGTTTTATTAGGTTCCTGAGAGGGCCTTAACTGACTGCAGGTGCTCCAATTAACCTGTAGCCACCCTCCCTAGTCTCCAGGGAACCACACCTTAATTAGCCTAGAGCTTATATATTTCCCCTCTCACACTCTACTACTGCAGCTCCCTGGCCCTCCTGTATCACAAGTGTATGAAAGAGAAATTGAACAGTGTGCAAAAGGTCTAGAGGGTAAAATTGTTAACCTGAGTCTTGATGGGTGGAACAATGTCCACAATGATCCTGTTGTATGTGCTTGTGTGACAATGGAATAAGGGAATCTCTTCCTTACAGAAACAACTGACATCAGGAAATGCACACACTGCAGAATACTTACAAGTAGCAGCAGTAAAAGCTATAACAAACTGAAAAAATATTCAAATGTCTAGTACGCAGCTTGGTCACAGACAATGCTGCAAATGTATCCCAGATGAGAAAAAATTATTTAGGAGAGAGAGAAGAGAGTCCCAAGCTAATAACATACGCTTGCAGTGTTCTTTTGATGCACCTCTTAGCCAGACTTCAGCATTCCAGAAATAAAGGCTAATGTTGTTGAAATTGCAAAATACTTCCAAATACTTCTGACATAGCTGTAAAACTAATCTGAAAAGGTTTTCAAAATAAAATCACTTTAAAAATATATAGCGTGTACCTTCTAAAAATGAAACCTACATCTATTTCTGAGTTGTGAAGAATATGTATTAAGGTTATGACAACCAACAAGAATACACTTCTATGTAGAAATCCATGATTAAATCGAGTCTTCCTGACTAGTGATTTAAATCACAATTTAAATCAAATCCACCCTGTCCATGGATTTAGTATTAAATTCAATACGATGACATATTTGTAAATGGAAAGACTGGGTCCTGATATTTACTAGAAACAATTTACTGACAATACAGTTTTTGTTCAGCATAGTCAACTTTTTTCAGTTTCCCCCAAAGTTTGGATTAAATATACCATCTTTCTCAGTAGAAAAAAAGCTTAGTATGCTAAATAATCACTTACATCACCACAAAAACTTTCATTGTGAGTGATCAACTTTCATTGATTTAGTCTCAATACAGGGAAAATCCTCTTGGATTGTGGCAGGACATAGCTCTGAACTTCAATGTATAATATGACAAAAAAATATTTGTGGCGTGACACCACCAACAGGGGATAAAGAAAGATAATTAAACTAAGTTCCTTAAAAAACTACTCCTTTGGAGAAGTCACAGAAAGAACAAGAAAATCAGCACAGGTCTACACTGAAGTATTATTATTATTATTATTCAGAAGTGACAATTTTATAACTAAAAATACTTTAAGTGGATTGAAACTAAAGAATATCACTTGAAATCTCTAGAAAAAGAGAAGGGGTGTAAGAATCAGGTGACCTCATTGTATTAGCTTTCTATCTTAAATATAATGAAACAAAAGAAGCGTTGGCAAATGGATCCACCAGGAATGTGTACACAGCAACCCACTTTAGAGACTTCAAAGACAACCAAGTGGAAACTTGGAACAGAAGTGAGATCACAAAAATATAAACTGCACCCTCACTAGAACGCGAGGTTTGGGAGCCATGCGCAGTACCACTTTAACACGGGGACCACGTTATAGCGGGGGGGGGGGGGGGGGAAGAGAGGCGTTACCATGGATTCCAATTTAAATAATTTATTTTGGGATCCATGGTCGCACCCGCACTAATTCCGAATTCGCGTTATGTTGACATGCGTTCTGGCAGGGGTCTCCTGTATTTATGAAGGAAACTGGTTAACACTAACTTAAAGAACCAAACTAGGAATCTTCATTGCTCACATCACCATATCAACTTGAAAAAATCCACAGTGGCAACTCTCAGAAGAAATGTACCAATATATAAGGAAGAGACCTATGAGCACCTAAAGAGGGCAAAAAACTATGAAAACAAAGACACAGAGAGGGAACAGCATAGAAAAATGCAATTAAAGGATCTGGAGGTAAGATGGCAGGTGTCTCAATTTGCTATATTAAGAGTGAAATTACATCTTTGATTTTTTTTAAACTATAAAACTGCACAGCTAAGCTGAAGTATTTGATTCACATCATAAATTATGATGCTTAAAGACAAGTTTTTGTAACTTCACAACCACCTTTCAAGATTTCTCCTCCAAATACTGTTTCTGCTTCTCTCCTCTTCCCACCACTAGTAGTAATACTAACAGCTAATATTCAATCTAACTTTACCAGCCAAATACAAACTTTAATTAAACAAATAAAACTGTGCATAACATTTTATGTCAAACCTTGCCATTTTGGGGGAACAGCTTTATTAGATATCATCATACAAGCAGAAACAACTAACTGCAATTAAGTCCCATCCAATTAACACTCATATAAAAACTGGCTTCCAGTTCTATATACACTTTCAGTTAATCCAGTTGCATGTAACATTTTGGCAGCCAGGCCAAGACTCACCAGTTCATCTTTACAACAGAAAGATTATAAAGGAGTTTTCTATTGCAGGCCTACAATAGGCATAATTACTAGAATCTATCCCTATGTGAGGACAAGGTTCTTGATAAGAAAATAAAATAGGCTGTGTGCAAACTTGGTACTAAAGCTTAAAATATTCATCTCACAAGGCTGCTCCAGTTTGTCACTAGAAACAGAACTTTGGGATGATGTGCACCAGTATTATTACAGAGTAACTATTCTAGCTGTAGTAGACAATCACTTAAAGACCCAAACTTAGGCCTGGTCTACACGGGCTCGGGGAAGGGTCAATTTAAGTTACACGTCGTCAGCTAAATTCAATGTACTTTGATCTACTCACCGTGGTGTCCACTGCGGTGAGTTGACTGCTGCCGCTCCCCCATCGACTCTGCCTGCGCCTCTCGCGGCGGTGGAGTACAGGAGTCGACGGGAGAGCGCTCGGGGGTCGATTTATCGTGTCTAGACTAGACGCGATAAATCCACTCCCACTGGATCGATTGCTGCCCACTGATCTGGCGGGTAGTATAGACATACCCTTTGAGTTCTAAAATTAGTCAGAAGAGGAAAATGTTCAACCTATTACTCCCCAAAATTGAGACATTTTCTGCTGTTAAATCTCTATTAACATAAAAGCGTAATTTCTTTACCTCTTAGAAAAGGATAAACAACAGTGGAGGACTGAGATATAATAATTTTATGAACACTATGTGACCTGGTCAGTGAGGTGAAGCTATTGTAAATTGGGTTATAAAACCTTCCTGTGTGATTAATGTATTTGTCAGGCTTTATTATGTGAATAAGGGACTGTGGGGAAAAACAAGCAGGAAAGCGAACGCACACTAAGAGGCTATTTACAGGACAATGGCGTACTTCCAGGCTCCACACCAAAGAGATGGAGAGGTTATTCACATTATACAGTAACTGGAGTTTTTCCAAAAGGTGTCCCACTCCTATTTCAGATGTGCATGTGCCCCTCCACTTTTGATTGGAGATTTTTGGTAGCAGTGCCAGTTCGACCTGTGCATGTGCCATACACACCCAGATGCTGTGCAGCAAGGATATGTAGGGTTGCGCGTGAATGAGCTCAATTCCTTCTCTATCACGGAGTCCCAAAGAAAACTCCACAGCAGAGGGGAAGAAGGGCAGGTAGCGGAGCACTCATAAGGAGACACCTTGAAGAACTCCAGTTACTGCACAAGATAAGTAACCTCTCCTTCTTTGAATAGTGTCCTTCCAGGTGCTTCTCTTCAGGGGAACTTTGAGAACAGATTCCAATACTGAAGAATGAACTGCACTGACAACTGCAACATCTGATCTGGAGGCATGAACCAGAGCATAACAGTTGGAGAATATAGAGAGGTCCACGCTGCAGCTCTAGAGATTTCAGTACCTGGAACATCTTTGAGTAATGCCAAAAAACTAAGACTGTGACCTTGCAGAAGAAGCTATTACTCTAGGAGGTTGAATGTCAGCAGAATCATAACGCGCAATAATACCCTCCAGGATCCATCTAGGTGGAGATGGCAGATCCCTTGGATAGGTCTGCAATTGAAACAAAGAGTCTAGAAGACTTTTGAAATGGGTTGGCTCTATCCAGATAGAAGGCTAATAGCCTTCTGACATCTCAGGTATGGAAGACAGCTTCTTGTCTAGTATGATGCAGTTTGGGAGGGACGGGACTAGGAGATGAATGGACTGATTAACATGAAATTGAGGCTACAATTTAGGCAGAAACTTGGGATGTGACTGTAACAATACCCTTTTCCTTGAAAAACACCATAAAAAGAAGGTCTGCCATTAAAGTTCCCTGTTCTTTGTCCCTCCAGGCTGTAGTGATAGCCACCAAGAAATCTGTTTTCATGGCTAAATGAAGCAACAAAACATGTAGCTAATGGCTCAAAGAGGTGTTTCGTAGGGCAGTGAAGAACCTGGTTCAAGTCCCATACTGGAGTAGGTTCTCTAATCCAAGGCAAAAGATTGCTTGGTCCTCTGAGAAATGTTGACGTTGTGGGATAAGCAAAGATCAAAAAACCGTCCACAGACAAGTGGAAGGCTTTAATAGCCACCAAATGAACCTTTATGGAATTCAGAGAGAATTCATGAGTACCTATCACTGCCATGATCTTTGAGAATAGCCTTGGGGCAGAGGAGAGGCCAAACAGAAGCACAAGGTACTGGAAATGGTCAATTATGCAGCGAAGGCGGCTCTTGTGAGAGGGGCGAATCGTAACATGAAAATACATGTTCTGAAGGTGGAGTGTCACAAACCAATCTGGAATTACTGAAGCAAGAGTCACCATCCTGAATTTTTGTTCTTTCACATAATTGTACAGACATCTGAGATTCAATATTGGTTTCCATTCCCTGTTCTTTTTGGGGGGGATGAGCAAGTAGTTGTAATAGAATCCTTTTCCTTGTGTTAAACTGGAAATGGTTCTGTGGCCCCTAAGCATAGGACACAGAGAACTATCTGTCTCAGAAAATTATTGTGAGATGGATCCCTGAAAAGAGATAGGGAAGAGATGGAAGTGAAATGGATGGAATAACCAAAACCTACTTTTCGGATATTATGCTCACCCATGCTGGTTGAAAGGATGTGATGGTGCAAATGTTGATTCTTGCTGAGTAGATGGTGTGAACTCTTGACCAAGCGTCAAAAGCGTCATTTGGACTAAACAGATACCTAGGAAGAGGTAGCTATAGCAGTTGGTTGCTTTTTCCTTGAATACCTTGCTCTCTTTACAGGTGGTTCATGAAGCCTATGGAAATTGGAGAAATGAACTGAATGACATCGGAGCTGTCTGCAACTTGCTAAAACTATTTCATTTGCAGGTATGTACCAAGTGATCTCAAAGTGGCTCTCAAATCTTTTGAAATATGAAGAGAGCCAAACACCAGAGACAGAACAGCTTGAGACCATCAACGGAAATCCTCACCAGTATTCTGTACTTTCCTAAGAATCTTGACAACTGGAGCCAAGATCCAGGTCACATCACAATTGCGGTGGAAATGGATCAGACTGCAGTGTCAACTCTTGATTGTTAGCGATTCTGAATTGTAAATTTACCAAAGAATAACTCTTCTGACCAAAAAGATCTAACTACTTCTCGTCCTGGTAAGGAGTAGACTTTGTAGGATATTATCCTCCCTTTTCATTAACTGCCTGAAGAGGGGGGGTGTGAAAATAAACATTTCGAATTTTTGTCCAGAACGTAATATTTCTTGTCCACGTGACTACAGATAGAAGGTGCCATAGAATGAGTCTACCAGATGTCTCTTAGTAGACTCCAACAAGATGTTATTCACAGGAAGGGGCTCACATGCAGAAGCTGAAGCGAGTAAAATGTCCAGTAGTTTGTGATGAGTGTCCTAGATTTTTTTCTAAAGAAATCTGAAGCATATCAGCTCCTGAAACTGTTTAAAATCATCTGCCATAGAAGGTGGCGGAAATATGACAGCCTCCTGCTCTCCAAAGGTCTTTGATAGCCCAGGTTGATGAGGAAGAAGCAATAGATCAGGAAAGAGACTCTCCTGATGCTTCGCAGGAGAGGGATTCAGGATCCTAGGGAAAAAAAAGAAAGAAAAAAAAAATTGGTGATAAAGGGCCCAGAGATTCCAATTAGGCCACTGAGGGAGCCCATAAGGCAAAGGAAGCTGCATCCATCATTGGTCATCCCAAACGGCTGATGCTCAAGGTGGCCTGTCCCCAGCTGAACTTCTCTCAGTATGGACAAGAGAATGGAGTCTGGTAGAGTAGATGGAAATCCCTGCACATAAATCTGTGAGTCAGATGAATCATCAACATGTTCCAGAGGAAGTACTAGGTATTCACTATAAATGAATGATGTCGGTGATGTAGGCCTTGATGAGAAGCACTGAGTCAGTGACCCAGACAATCTGGTACTGTCCAATCATCCGTTCTGAGAAAGTAAGGGAGATTTCAGTTCATTAAAAAGAAGATCTCATCTTGGGTACTTAAATTCCCACAGTACCGATGATATGCAAACAGCAGTTGGATGGGATTCTGTAAAAACTGTCGTTGGTACCAAGGCAGAAAATTGACAGACATTTTGAGTGAGTACATCCAGTCTCAGACAGTACCAGCAAAATAATCTGCAGTACCAGCACTAACGGTACAGAAGAGACTTTGAGAGTAGACTTCTTAGAAGCTGAATGTTTGCTGGAGTTGACAAAGCAAGTGGAGAAGCAAGCACACTCACTGATGCCACAGGGGTCTTCAGTATCAAATCTGGAGTAGCGAGATGAATCTTAAATGAAGCCTGAGATGATCTTTCAGCACTGGAGCTACTTGGAGCCTCAATGAAACTCCCTTTGGGAACCAAGGTCTCCAGAACCTTAAATTGATAACCGAGATTTTTTTTGTAGGAGACTTAACTCCTACCCCTTTTATTGGCATTCCCAGTCTTGCTACACAAAGCTCTCGATACCAGGGATGTAGAGGAAACTCATATACAGGCAAGTCTCATCTTACGCGGGGGTTCCGTTCCGCGGTTAGCGCGTAAAGCAAAAAACCGCGTATAGTGAAACGCCATTGAGTTGAATGGCGGACGGAATTGCCCGCAGTACAGATGCCGTTTTAAAATGGTTCTTTTTTTTTTTTCTGTTTGTGCCAACTGCGCAAAGCTGAATTCGCGCATGTTAAATGCGCCTAAGATGCAACTCGCCTGTAACCCTCAAAGCTCTTGGTGACCAAGACTTGGAGGTAGGTGGGACCACAGCTAACTACCTTGAGGCCCTCAGTGACCAGGATCTTGAGGCAGACAGGGAACTATTTGTGCTTGGAAGCCAGCATACCGGGAGGTTCTCCAAACCCACATCAGAAGTCTGTCTTAGGGCTTGCCCCATCATCAGTAATTTGATCTCCCTGTTTTTTTCTGAAATCAGCTCCTCCTTCAAAAGCAGATCTTACACTTACTAGGGATATGGGTGTCTCCCAATCGGTGAAGGCCCCACAAATGCTCGTCACTGACCAGGATAGATTCCCAACTGGAAAGACACCACTTAAAGCCTAGGGATCCTGGCATGCTGCAGAACAACTTCTTGGCTAGGAAAAGCTAACAAAGAGAAAAGGGGACCCCCAAAACTAATTAAGCTAACTATACTAGAACTAAATCTAAGGAGGTCTATGCTCAGTGCTCCATCTCAGGCTCAACAGCAGTTGAGAAGGAACTGAGGGTGATTCACCTGTGAAACCCTATATATCCTCACTACGGGGCACCAGGATGAATAGGCTCATACATGAGCTGAATGGGCACTGCTACAAAAAAACTCTGATCAAACACTCACGGGCACATGCACAGCTGAAGTGGAGTACCCACAGAAATCTACTCAAAAAAAGAAAACTCTTTTGCCAGGCTGGGATCCTAGAGATCAAAACTGAAATAAGCACCGTCACTGTATTAACCATTGGTTACTATCCCACTCTTACCACCAAATATGTCAGAGCTACAGGACTAACTGCACCTCTGACCCCTCTCTCCCTCATCTTTAAGAGTGTTCCCTCCTCAGGTCTCAGGCCTCAAGCTATCACCCCTCTCTCGGGTTGGAATCACACAATTCTCCCACTCTCAGAATAGGGGACTGCAGCTGAAGGCCTGGTATCAACTGTTATCTCAGGTATGACTTAAGTTCAGACCCTACAGTTGTGTTCCCTCTGTAGTGTTGATCTCCATGGTCCCAATCTGGCAAAAAGCTGTATCACTTCAGAATGTAACCTGGAAGTATGCTAGTGCTGTATAATTGCCTCTAAGTATGTGTTGGGAGGTTGATCTACAACTATTGTGCTTCTTTCTTGCTTGTTCATCCCCCCTCCCCTCAGTCCCCTGTTAAGCTAGATCAATACATTCACAGAAAAAAGTCTTATAATCCAATATACAATAACTTCATCTCACTGGTCAGATGACATGGAGCTGCTGTGTGATACATTTTACGAACAGCACAGTATTACCACCACCACATCTGAATGTTTTCTACACTAACTAGAAAAAAATGTAATATTAGGTTGTGAATTTAAACACACAAAAGTTGGTTAACATTTTATTTCCTTTCTCATAGTATCAACTCTTCCACAAACTGCGTACAACAGTCGGTTAGACTGTTTAATGTAGACAATATGTAGTTTTATGTTGAAAACCTTGACTTTTTCCATTTTTGTCTTAATCCACAGAATTGTAATTTTTTTTTTTAATGGAAAATTATGTACGGTTTTTAAAGAACACTAGTATCATAATGGTTCCAACTGAGCTTTCAAATTCATACCGCGCTGAAGTGAATAAGGTGAGGACAGGCAGATTCCCACCTTTGCTGCTACTGTTTGAAAGGAGACAACTTGCCATAAGATTATATTAACAGAGCAACAGCATCTGCTCATGTTCTGACCACTGCATCAGGCGTGAAATGAGAACTTTTAATGAAAATTCAGGATTTGCAAAGAACTTGCAATATGTTCACAACTACTGTATTTCACAACCCATAATTTTCTCTTCCCTCTGAAAATACTTTCATTAAATCTGAGCGCATTCTGTCTTCTCCCTCCCCCATAGTTAGTTACCAATTGACCTATTTTCAGTTTAAATTCAATCTGACAAGGTCAATTTCAGAGAATGGAAAGTATGCGATGGATTTCACAAAACAGATTCGACACAAAAAAGTCAACACTAGAACAGAGAAAGCTGTAAAATCAAACTACCAGTAAATAATTTATATTTTACTATACAGTAAATACTCTTAAGAGTACACTCCTTTTTAGCACAGAAAATTCTATTCCCTGCCATACAGATCACAGCAAAGTAACAAAATAAACAGATCGAAAGAGATGTCTGGGCAAATGTAGAACTTATTTAATTCATAGCAACTAAACCCAAGGGCAATTGCTGGTAAGTGCAGCACCAACTATGTCACATGCTATGATATGTACCAGACAGTTTTCTTCAGACACACTGCAATCAATATGTCAGGAGAACTGACATCACAGTTGGGGGTACCCTGCTATTACAAGCAAGTTACAAGATCCTAGCATAAAAGCATTTATCCAAAGTGACAGATTAAAGATTTTATAAAAGAAATGGGATTTATTCACACCTAAAAGTGAATATTTTGAAAAGTAATTATACAGTTATAAATGTAATAAGCAGGGTTGTCCTTCCCTCTTTAAATCTAAAATTGAGGCGAAAACACATTTTTAGTTTTGTCTATGAAACAAAAACTACTACAAATGTCCTTTGTCAGTAGACTTAAATTTCTAGGCTTGCATTGTAATTTTTCATAGACACATGAAAACAAATCAGGGTACTGCATGGAAGAGTGAATTAGTAAACTAATCTTTCATTTGTATTATTTACAGGTTTAGGGTGTTATAGACAGCAATCACTCTAAATGACAGTTACCTGCCTTACAGAGTTCATAATATCTACTAAGATATTTGTAGAGCTTCTAAACTCCAAACACCACATCAATTGGACTTAAAAATTGGGAGAAAACTCCATAAAACTAACCCAGAAGTTTATAAATTCTGAGAAAATTAGGAGTAAGTGGAAGTTTCAGCAGCAACTCCTGAAACAAGGGGCAGGAGAAAGTCAGACAAACCTCCATCCCCTGCACCCCCATAGAGATTCTTAGTAGACTTAGTCACTCTCAGATGCAATCAACCCCACCTGTAATAAATACTGTTGCTCCTCTTTCAAGTAGTAGCAGACTTCAGGGCTTTGCAGGTCAATTCCCCATTGGAGGGGATTGAACTGTAACTTGTGTAGGCACCCCATAGGAGAGGGGCCTCTGACCTTTATTGGGAGGGTTCCAGTTGGGAAGATCCTGTGTGCTGCAGTCTAACCTTAGAGACTACAACTTCCATGATACCTTGGGGAAAGAGCGAGAGACTCTCTTCCAGGCAGCTCTCTTCCAAGGAGAGCAGACAGTGGGTTCCATTTTGTGAAAAGGAGTGAGATTGCTGGTGTGGAGCTCTGTCCATACCAGGAGCTGCTGCTAGGAAGCCAGAAACTGCTACTGAGAGCCTACAGGGGCTTTGATCGAACAGGGAGATTTAGAGGCTGTTGGTGGGCTTTACTGGAGCCAGGGCAGAAACTATTGCTGTGCCTAGAGCTGACTGAGGTGGGCCTGCAGTGAAGGAACTGAGTAACCCCCACTCTTGTTTAAGAAAGTACTTGCAAGGAAAGGGGCACAGCAGAGAGACTGAGTTTGAGGACAGGCAGAGTGATCATCCCATCAAACCAGGAACCAGAGCTGATGACATTTGGTGGGGCAAACTCCAATCTTCAGAGAAGTTGTGCAGCTTGTTGCCTTGGCTGGACTGATGCACAGAACCAACAAGAGTGCTGTCTCCAGCTGCAGATCTTCAAGCGCGCCCATGCAAGCGTCTAGGACTCTGAAATCCAGAGGAGTGTACACTCCGGGGTGGGGTAAATGATGGCAGTGTAAATGCCAGTTAGATAAGTTTCATTGATCACTGTATTTTATATTTGTTAATTGATATTATTCAACTGCCCGATGTGGATTTAAATTAGTAGTGACATTTAATCTTAGTCTGTTATACCCTGTTTCTTTAAGTTGTTAAGTAAAGGTTTGTTAACTCTAATTTAAGTTTTATTGGATGTATATTATTTATAATTGGTATTTTTGAGTTAGACCCATGCCACAGATTATTATTAGAAGAAGAATAGGTTTATTCCTGGAGGTTCCCAAGGTACACAATTGAATGTGTACAGGGACCAGCAAGGTGGAGGCACCGCCAATTTTAAATTCCTTTAGAAGTAAAGGGACTGCAGCAGAGTGGTGGATAGAGGATTCCCACCTAGCCAACATCATCACTGGGATACTCAGGATCTCCTTTAATGTCAACATCATCAGGCGCCCAGGCACACAGGTGAGGGTTGCCTGATCCCGAGTAACCCAGGGAGGAAAGGGGTTACTTGTTTTATTTACATTATATAACACTGATACAGCATTTGTGCAGAGACTGAGTAGTACTCGCATGCTAAGAAAAAAAACTAGCAAAACTATGTGTAGCAGCTGTCTAGTGACTCCTACCACAACAATATCAAATTAAGCACCGCAATATGCTATATTAATTGAATTATTCAGTCTCATTAAAAAAATGTTAGTTAATTAAATACATTTGATGCTGCAGAATTCCTAGTCTGTGACATGTAACATTTTTATTCTGATGCCAAACCCCTTGCTACAGGCCCCTTGCCACAGACTTGAAGCCAATCTTGCTACAGAGTACACATACTCAATTACCTGATTGCATGGCTGAAAATTAGATGTAATCTCCCACATTTTATCTTTTAACACTGTATATACATATGCAGCTCACTTATTTTCCTTCCTACTCAGTTCTCCCTACAATCCTATCCAGTCAAACTTCATAGGACTCCACTCATTTCTTTGATATGCTGTTTGACTGCAAGGTGTCATTACTAAATTAAATCTCAGACAACTCAAATGTTAGCCATAATTATGCTAGAAATAGCTACAGAAGTCAGGAAGTAGGTAATTATTTTACAGTTTACCTACAAGTACTTATAATTTTTGTGCAAGTACAATGAGTTTCTTTATATTTGTGCTGTTGGTGGTGCAATGTAATGCCTGAAGATTACCTTCTAACTAAAGAAAGCACATTTTAATACATTTAGCATTATAGAAATACCTGTTTCAAGCAGGATGTCCATTAAGATACAGTACACCTTATAATATATCATCATCATACTCCAGATAAAAAGTCAAATCCCCATGTAAACAGACTTTATATTCAATGAGTTCAAAAAAACAGAAAATTACTGCGCCTGAAAAGTTAAACAAAAAACCAACAAAAGACGCATTTGGACAAGATGAAATTAAGAAAAGTGGACGTAGAAAATAAACTCTCTACCAGTTTATCCCTACAAATGCCTCAGTGAAGTCAGCCAATTGCCTGGCTATCTAAAAGTCCCCTTGTTCTTGAGCACCATATCTAAAAAAAATAGAGTAACATAAGGCTCCATTGGTCTTCTCCACAGAAATACTTCTTTCCATATTTGTGCTGTTGACCTGGATACACTGCTTTAAACTTTGTGTCAAACATAGTTAGCTAGCTTAACAAGGCCCCCATGATGTATTTGTTTGGCTTACGTGACATTCAATTTGCATAGAAGCTAATCTTTCATGTAAAAAAAAAGTTCCTTGCACTCAAGGCTGTGAAAAAAACCTTCCATATATGAACTGTGGGTAGCCAGTGCAGCAAGGTCTTTCCAAGTCTGCAGACAGCTTGAAACAAAGCTTCAGAGTTGGGACCTCCCTTTTCCCGTATTAATCTCATTCAAGGTTCAACGATAAAATCAAATGATGATATTTTAATATCAACATTAACTATTTCATTGCTGACCATTTTTGCAGAGAGAATAGGGTGGGAGCAAAGCTGCTTCTGCATAAAAGGAAAAACAAAGGAAACAGACAGCACAGTTGGAGGGAAGCATAAAGGATGGAGAAGGAAGAGAAACTGGAAGATATAGTGGTGATCTGAAAAGACTAGTGTTTTTCCACTTAGTGACATTATATGCAATAATAAAGCTCTGAACAAAAAAACCCTAAGAGTATAGTTACTATAGGCCATATTCTATCCTGGATCCTTGCGCAAAACTTCCACTGATATCAGTGAATGTTTCACTGTGGATAGAAGGGAGCACATACATCCTACATGTATACCTACTTGAGCATAATTAAACATGAAATTCAGTCCTCTTTGTTTGACACCACTCACTTAAAGGGATAATACCAGATTGCCTCTTTTCCCTAAAACTGCTTGGCTTTTGAGCTAATGGTCCCAGTAAGTCCTCTTCTAAGCAGAATAGATGCATCGCTAGCAGCCAAGAAAACATTTCCATAATATGTTTCTCTACATAAATTTTTTAAAATAAATCCATGGACATAAAGTAAAACAAACTGTTTCATGGGTTAATGTAAAGGTAACTAAATCTGTTTTTAAATCTATTAAATAAATTCTCAGTATCAGTGCCAAAGCTTGTTCCATTTCTAGCAATTTGGACTAGTTTGAATTAATTGATTTTATTTGGATACAGGAGTAAGCTTGAAGACAAAACATGTTTGGTGACAATGTACTTTTAGACATTTAAAACTACAGGTAACATATAAAAATCCTTGTTACAGAAAATATATGGAACTATTATGGTGCAAATAGACAACAATGATCTTCAATTCTTTTTAAGAGAAAGAGGTTTAGTAAACTAAGGGAAGAATTACAAATGTTTTATGAATTAAAAAAACTATTTTGTAAATAAAGTGTTCATGGTTTTTAACCAGGGAAAAAGATTGTCACTTCTCCAACATAGTTTCAGCCTGCACTCTAACAAGATACTGTGGTACAACTTTGTCACAAAAAGATTTTCATGGAACTCCAAACAAAGAGTTTATAATGTAGCAAGACAAAGATGGAGAGAAATGTCTGATACACTGGCTCTTCTGCAATTCCTAATCAATAACATTCACTTTTTAAGAGAGAATACATTTCTTTTAGAGTTTCCTTCTCTTTTAAAAACTTGTTATGAAATGAATACACATATATTTTATGTCATCAATTTTTGTATGCAAGCCAGCAAAAGGAGTAAAAGTCAAAGAGTTAGGCTGCAAATTTTATTCATACAGGTATTCACACATGCAGCATGCACCTCCCTACACAAAGACACACAGTCTCATGCACACACTTGCCTACACACACAGACTTTTTCTACACTTTTCCAGGGGCTGCCTAAATCACCCAGCCAGGAAGGGAGGAAGTGGGCTGGAGAGGTGGGGGTGGAGGAGAGAAGATGGGGAGGGAAAGAGGCCAAGGACAAGAGCAGGGTGTGGGTGAGACGGGGCAGTGAAGGAGGGGGCGGGGAGTATGTGGGATGGATGGGGATACAGGGGGAGGTGCATGAGGATGTGGGGGACACAGATGTATAGAGACATAATGTGAGTGCAGCAATGTATGGAGAATAGGGTGCCAGGATGGGGGGGAAGGAACATGGGGGTGGCAGCTCTGGGAAGTGGAGAGGATGGATGGGAGAGCACTGTAAGGGGTACAGGGCTGGGATGGGTAGGTGTGGGGGGGGAGGATGGGATGGGATGGGGGAAGGATGCAATGATGAGGGGGATGGGAGGGCGCGGGGGGTTGGGACAGGGAGGCATGCAGTGAAGGGAATGGGGGTGAAGCCCCATTCCCAGCACTCGGAGACAAGAATACACATACCTCCAACTCCTGGGTGGTGGCGATAGGGCGACGGACAGATGGCAGTTTGCTGCACGGCATGCACTGCAGCTCGAGCCCAGCCACATGAGGAGCACAAGGAGAAGCATACAGGCAACAGCAGAAGACGCGTGCCCCACACTCCCCCACAACATCCATCTGCTGAGCACTTGTGAGTGGTGCTAGTTCCTCCACTGCCCTGATCCAGCCAATGGGAGCTGCACCTGCAGGCATGGCAGCACACAGACTCCGCTCTGGCAGCCCCTAAGGCTAGGAGCTGGACATGCCAGCTGCTTCCAGACCCAGGAGCTGTGTGGGCCGCGGCATGGTACTAGCAGTGAGCCTGCCAGCCCCGCTGCGGCACCATGAACTGGACATTCAACAGCCCGGAGCCGTCAGGATTCCTTTTGAACTGGGTGTTCCGGTCCAAAACCAGACACTGGTCACCCTAGTAGTACAGCTAATGAAAAGACTAAAGGAGAAAGATTTTTGAGCCTCAATTTTTTCATGAAACCCACAAGGCAGCAGATTGATACTGCCTACTGGAAACTCTACCTAATTGCACCTATAAGCTACCTCCCCCTTAGCTCCCTTATCACTTTCTGCATGTTACAAGAGACCTTCTACATGCACAATACTACCCAGTGTGGACTTTTTGAACAATTACAAAATTTAAAAAAAAATTATTCCTTTCCAATTCCTCTTTTCATATAGACTGAACCTCCTCCTGATTTCAATCTATTATCTTCACTAATATACTGTATTTAACAAGAATCTAACTTTCACATGAACTCAACTGCCCTGACCATACCCTTTCCCAATCAGCTCCATGCACTTTTTGGGCCTCATTGGCCCTCTGTCCACTTTGTACCACTGCAAACTTTGCTCTTAGAATTTACAGCCATGACCTTTTGCCCTAGTTTATGAAGCAGAAGCACTATATTAGTATACCTAAATGTTATCTGAATTCCCAAAAATAAGACCTGAAAAATAATATCCTGCATTTCTGCATTTTCAAACTGGAATTTACACTAAAAACTATCTTATAGCTTGCCCCATATTCTCTGAAGTTTTCTTCTCTAAAAGCACATTTACCTCGGGGTGGGGGGGTGGAGAAATCTACCACTTTTGGTCTGTTAGGGTGAAATTTATACTATGGTAAAAGATCTCCGCAATACAAAGAATCTAACACCAGGTTTTTAGGGTTCATTTGTCAGACCAGGAAGCTTACATTCTTTATAATAATAAGTAAGCTTTGCCTTTATCTTTTCCTTCCCAATAATAAAATAGAATAAAGAGACAAAATTACCTTCATGCACTGTTATTCCACAGTTGTCACACTGGATTATTTCATCAGCATCTTCACTGTTATCCCCAAGACAAACACAGCAAATCAGAATATGGTCCATTTTCTGGGAGGTCCAGTTTTGAGACTTTTCAAGGATCAGTGAGTCCTAGCATTGAAAAATTAAAATGCAATGATTACACTGAGACTCACACTGGAATTGTTTATTATTTCTACTAAAAACAGGTATTTGCCCAGTGTAAATAAAAAAATTAAAAAGAATTAAGGATAAAAAAAATTGCTGCCCTGTAACATTTTTATATTTATAAATGTATATATAAAAACATTTTAAAGCATGTAAAAACCTTCAAGTGCTTAATTTTTCATGTGTGTAAAAAAAGTCCTCCTCTCCACTATAATTGTATGATGCCCAAGTGCAATTCTGCCATCCACCTTTTAGGGTCTTGATGACGCCTGCTGTAGAGAAGCCTTGCTTGGGTGGGCCTTATAAGATCTATTAGAGCAGGTCTCCCTTCCGGAAGACCTTATCCACCAACCTGATTTAAACTGTTGGTGTTCTTTAAAAGAGGAATATCAGAAATATACAAAACTTCATTGCAAGAAGAATTAAGGTTGAAAGTATGTTTTGGGAGTCCAGCTAATTTCAGAAAATTATTACACTTTTTAACAAAAAGTCTACACCTTCCCAAAAGCCCACACAAGTGTTAAAAAAAGTATACTGCTGATTTTACATATGATTTTTTAAATGGGCAATAATTTCTCATCCTCTGACTACTAACATGAGTAAGGATTTGCAGGATCATATATATAGCTTATAAAGTACTTCAGAATTCTTCACAGTGAAAGGCACTATATAAAGTGAAATATTACTAATTTATACCATTTTATATAATTCAATTAGGAATTTCTCTCATTAAAACATGGAGCACTTTATAGGATTCAGATATAAAAGAGTGACGGATAAGTTCTGGGCATTTTCAACCTTTCAAGGTATTTAAATTAATACTATTTAGAATGGATTTAAGGTTGTCCTCAAATTGATTAATATGTTTCTGGACTGTAGAATTGTGTCTCCGTACTGTATTAGCACACTGCACCCCCAACTCCCACCTCCATTTTTATAAAAAGCGTAGAACATAGAATTTAGGCTGACTTCACCAATAAAGTCTTAACATATGGAGAGGTGAGGCATCAGACGCACTAGTAATAAAAACATCACTACTGATTAAAGAAGCATTTGTAATAGTTTCAGAGCAGAGGTTGGCAATCCATGACTGACACAGCTACTATTAGAATTCTTGGCATATCCCAGAATCTGTACTGCTGTGGATTTTGGAGCAACAGGAAAAAAAGTGGGTGGGATAGAAGTTTTCCTTTTCAAACATCCCATTCCCACCCCAATCCCTCATGGACGATTGTGATAATGTAATTAACACCCTCTTTTTAACCCTTGGATCATTGGTTCTCCAATCCCAATGTGAACTATTACCTCCCACAATCTCTCAATCCCACACAGCACTGCTCTCAAGATGTTTTGTGTTCTGCTGCCACCACGAAAAGCTCCACAGATTACCTGCGGCCCATGGACAACAGTTTGAGAACCATTTCCTTAGAAAATAAATCTAATACCCAAATGGCTCTGAAGACACAAGTCATTTGCCATACATGCATCATTCATTGATCGATCACTTTGCTCATAATTAAAAGCAATACAGTACTAGACAGAGAATATCATTAGTAAACATTTCAGAGATGCAAAGGCAATTAGTTTCCAGATGATGTGGGTCTTATGATATTTTCTCTTCCCAAATTTTCCTAAAAACAAAAAAAAGTTTCTAGTTGCAATATTCAGGACTATAGGTAATAGTTACAATGCAGTGGTAACAGACTAATGACAGCTTGGGGGCAGGTGGGGGAGGCAGACTTATGGTTCAGCATAAACTTTTGAGTGAGACGAATTGAGTTAACTGGGACAGTTATTCTGTTTTCATTACAATATGCTAAATGCACATCAATAATCCTTTCTGCAAAAGATAATGCAAGCTGTACAATTAGTATAACATTGTTTTAAAATGTATAGTACTTAAACACTGAGAAAAGTGAGGCCAACACCAAACTGATGATTTGAAAGCCTGAGTAATATATCTAGTTCCTCAACATTTTAGGGAATTTTTCCAAAAGCTCAAGGAGATACATTTCCAATATGGTATGTAAAACCACCATTTCTACATTAAGCAAAAGAGATGTGCCTAAGTTATACATAAAATCTAATATGGTGCACTTAGAACTAGGAATAAAATGTAATTTATTATGGTGTGTTTGCCAACATCACATGGAGAAACTGTTGTCTTGGTTGTTCTAATTTTCTTTAAACTTCAGAAAAATAGAACAAAGTCTACATAATCTCAGGAGATCAATAATACAGACTCTTGTCACTTCTTAGTTACCAGTCTGAATCCACCCTCTGATGCTTTATGATGGTTGTTCAGTGGCTTACGTGTAATATGTTTGTAGATCTCAACCTGGTTCCACTACACAGTACAACTGGCATCTTGATCTGACAGGCCAAGGAACAGGGCACCGAGAACAAGTGATCTTCCAAAATTTGGACACTGAAGTTCTGGTATGAGGCACATTGGTGGAGCACTGTGGGAAAGTTTGTACTGCTGCTACTACCTTTTCTGTTTACAGAAGATTCCTGGTTCCAGAGCTATTAATCTGGCACAAGCTATATATTTACATTAAACATTCAAAAAAAACCAAATAAAAAAATACAGGCAGTCATTACAAATTTTAAACCCATTCAGGACACAGGCAATCTCTTCAGGAATCTAAGTGAGGCGCAAGTAGTTATAGCCAGATTGCTTGTAGTTATTGTCCTGAGAGGGACAAAAACCAATTTAAAGATGCTCACAAAGACTATGGTAGAAGAGAGGGCAACAAGATGAAGGCAAGCTAGTAAACCCTATACTCTGCTGCCACTATGAGTATATTTTCCATTACCCTCTCAATCAAGAAAGAGGTCATGATCCTTGAGGTGATGGGGAAGAGGAGTCTAGGAATAAGAGAGAAAATTATAACCAAAAAAATTGTATAGTGCCATGTTTGCATAAGGGATGAACAGGAAATAAAGGAACTAACGTTTTCCCATATTACATATGTTCAGGATTAATGAGGATTTTCCC
Organism: Chelydra serpentina; assembly: GCA_037349315.1. Lineage (NCBI taxonomy): Eukaryota > Metazoa > Chordata > Testudines > Chelydridae > Chelydra > Chelydra serpentina. The sequence goes on from JBAIAC010000048.1 coordinate 30,766,876, forward strand.
CTATTTTTAAAATAAACCTATAAAGGCCAGCACTTTGTGATAAGACTCATGAAATGAACATTTCTCTCCCTGTATAACTGCCTATAAACATGATTTAGGTAACTTTCCCTTCACTTTACAAACACAAAAATGTGTTAGCAATACCTCCTAACTATGGCAGATAAACTGTGCCAGTACACAGTTAGACTTGTAGCAGAGAGGTCCTTAGAGGTCTAAGGACTTTACAGAAAGCCAGAATTTTCAGTCAACACCACAGGCTCAGATTCTTTGGCTTCATTGAGGAAAGTCTAAAATTTTGGTCTGATTTCTAGTTCTATAAACACTGACATTTTTCTAACTAAAAGCAAACTTATAAAACTTTGACTTTTTATCCAAATGAATAAAACTACTGTGAAAACAACACTGATATGACATTTATATGGAGAAAATATGTATGAGAAACAGATAGAAGGTAGAGGACTAAGCCAATGCTACAAGGATACAAAATTCAGCATCAAGATTAGGTTTTGTGAAGCTGTGGTATGGTGTATGTAGTGGCCAGGAACCCTCATATGGGGTCAAGAACTGTTGTTCCAGCCAAACCCTACACCTGCAAGGTAAAGGGGAGGATTTCATTCCCATCACCATTTAATTCCCCATACAAACCCCACTATTGCAGGCTTTTGCAGAAAGTATTACGTTTCTCAACCTATGCACAGGTATCTCCTAATAACTTTAATGGGAATTGCAGAGGGCCTCATTGGGGAAGAATAGAACTCCTTAAAGTAGTATTTCCCAAACTTGGGACGCCGCTTGTTCAGGGAAAGCCCCTGCCGGGCTGAGCCGGTGTGTTTACTTGCCGCGTCCGCAGGTTCAACTGATCGCGGCTCCCACTAGCCGCGGTTCGTTGTGTCTGGCTGGGCAAAGCGAAGCGCGGCCAGTGGGAGCCTCGATCGGCCGAACCTGCGGACGCGGCAAGTAAATACACCGGCCCGGCCCGCCAGGGGCTTTCCCTGAACAAGCAGCGTCCCAAGTTTGGGAAACAGTGCCTTAAAGCAATAGCAATTATAAAACTGAAGAGCATCATTTATCTACTAATGATGCTTGACACAAGTTGCGACAATGTAAGCTTATCTGCCTACACTTAATACAGAAGAACACGATAAAGGAACTGCATTACAACACAGGTTCAAGTATAACATGGTCTGTCCTTGAATTCTATCTTTGCAAAATTAAAGGGTAAAAAAAAAAAAAAAAAACAGAGCAAAAAGACTTGAGAGAAAAACCAAAACCTTATTAAAGGCCTCAATAATAGCTGCCTACACAAAGTTAGTTGCTTAAATACTCTGTCCTTTCATACATTAAGCACAGTAACATCTGCATTACTAGGACTTCAGCTTCTGCATTGTAATGAGATTCTGCTGGACTCTAGAAGAACTATTTTTACTAAATGTGAAAAATTAATACAGTGGAGCGGCCAGCAGCACTTTTAAAACCTTGTTGTTTCAAATCCCATAAAGTGAAATTGGACATGTATTCTGTTAACCTAGAAGTTAAAACTAGATTTAAAAAAATTAAAGTCCATTAAGCCAATTTTCAGTTTTAGAGATTAAATTACCTTGCTTTGTATTGAAAGAAAACAAAATCTAAAAAAAGCTTAATCAAAAAATTCAGATAGTTCTTAACATGCAGTGTTAGGATAATTTTTAATCAGCTGTAATCAGTTCATTTTGAAAGGTAGGAAAGATGGTCTTATTATTCATGCCCAAGATTTGAAGCTAGGAGATCTGGGTTTTAATTCTGGCACAGACTGTGGGAAAGTCACTTAAGAATCAATCCGGCAACGTTCTAAACACCCTCAATTACCATTGATGTTAGTGGGAGCCGAGGACACATTAAGGATTAAGTAAAACCTTAATCTCTCTGTCCTTCACTTTCCCCATCTGTAATATGGGATTATACTGTAACAACACTAACCTACCTCAGATGTTCTGAGAAGCTTAGTCCATTAATAACTGTGAAGTGCTTTGAGAGTCTCAGCTAGAAAGCATGGATAAGTTTATAGTGGTAGTTTAAAATTAGAAAACGATATAAAGGAAAAGGGACTGAGAGTGGGCTACCCTCACTTTAAGAGATCCCTAAAGATCAGGGTAAAATAGGCCTGCAATATCACTGCCTGTATTGTACTTACTGTGTGGCAAGAGGGAAAACTTTACCTGCTATGAGGTTCAAAATGTCACATTCATCTAAGAAGTACTTTGGATCCTAACACTATAAAAATCTAACCATTCCTTGCAAGGTCACAGCAATAAGCATATAATGCACACAATGTCGCAAATTTCCAAATGTAAACAAGTGTACTGGTTTAATGTTAAAAACAGTACATGCATATGATAAAATTAAAACCTACGGGATATAATTTTCAAGTTATTTTTTTAGTCACAACTACTAGCGTTAATACAATGCACAACTGATCTCCAATGTTAGTGACTGAATCCATCAAGTATCTACAAGTAAATCTCTCATTAAAAGTACAACACAAAGACATTTGTTTCTTCAACATTCCAAAATACTCAACCTTGCTCAACACAATTTGGAGTGTTAAAAGTAAAATCAGCACACATTACTCATCAGAAAAGACTCTTTAAATGAAAAAACCCTCTAAATAATCCTGTACAACTATAATTTATCCAGAAGTTACACCCTATTATAGCAGCACTATAATTACCTGCAAAAAGTTAAAAACAATAGTCTTTACAGTGATTTTTTGAATTTTGCAATTATGATGTATTAAGTCAACAACCCAATACAGCACTAATACCCCTATTTAAGGGGACAGGAATTGTGTGTGGTAAAAAATTGCAATATCAGAAACTTAATACATAATACCTGCATTCTGCACTCACAATGTGTTCAATACAATTAATTCTTACCCATGGTACTGTTTGGTGTTTTAAAAAAATTATAGCAGACACCAAAACTACAAACAGCTTGCTAGAGAAATACAACATTCATTCTAGCTGAGCCCACATAAGAGTACATGTTCCTCTATCAGGAATTCTTGAACAGTGAATGTAATTTTTCTTTTCTATGATGTTTGTTGCAACGAGGAACTGGATCAAGAATAATTTGCCTTTTTTTTTGGTATTTGTTAGGATGTGTCAAAGCTAGTACGTGACTTTAGCATTGGTTTCTGTTTAATAAGATACATGCTATAACAGAACTAAACTGTTCATTAGCAGAAGTTAGCTCACACTATGGACCTACTTGCTATGAAGCTGATCCAAAGGCCATTGAGGCCAATGAAAAGACTCCCATTGATTTAAATGGGTGTTGATTGGCCCGTATGGCCCAAGTAAATTCATTTCACTTGCAGTACCCATTCAGCATAGTTTTGGAGGTTTTTTAATTATTTAAAAAAACCCACTGTAAATAGGATTACAGTCAGTTTAACGTCAATGAATAATTTAAAAAGAATAGCACTGCAGAGTACTTTCCATTTTTCAACAGACATATTATAGAAAGTTGGTTGCTCTACCTCATTACTCTTGCTTTGTGATAGAGCCAGGCTATCATTTGTCAGCTCCTCATCATCAGCACTATTCCTGCTAAGAACTTTATTTTTCTTTTTCTTGGATCCACCATCACTAGCAGTGCTGCTGTTATCCTCATTGCCTTCCTCATCATTGTCATCCTCATCGCTACCACTTCCATCGTCTTCATCCTCCTCATTATCTCCATCACTTCCCTCTTTCCGCAGTGCAGTTTTTCCCTTCTTCTTCCCAGCAGTAGGTCGCCAGTCGTTGTCATCCTCGCTGTCATAATCATCCATATCATTTAGCTCTTCCATCGATACAAAATCCAGCAGAGGTCGGTTCCTACGCAAATTCCACTTTTTTGGTTCATTTGTTTGCTCATCAGCAGCAGCATCAGATTCAGTTGCTTTTTCTCTCTCTTTTTCTTTTTTCTTTTTTGGCTTCTCATCTTCTTCCTCCTGTTCCTTTTTTTCAGTCTTAATCACCTCTTTCTCTGTTGTAAGCATCATTTCTCCTGCAGAAGTTTTGGGTTGCTGTTCTTCCTCTACTTTCACTACTTCTGCCAATTCTTCCTCCAAGACATTTTCTTCTGATTCACTACAGGAACCTTCACCACTGTCCTTTGATGCATCTTCACTCCCACGACCACTTCCTTCAGAATCTGTTGAGCATATGAAAATTTAAAAAAAGTGTTCCAACACAAACGTACCCAAAAAAACCAAAAGCTGTTGAAGTAACAAGTTGTTAAAATTACAGAATGATGTATGTTCCTCCCTTATTAGGCATCCAACCTATGCTGCAGTTGGTGTCCAAATATCGCTACTGCAAGTAGTACTACTCAGAATCTGTTGAATGAGTGCATTTTGAAATGACAAAAAAAAAAAAAAGTTAAAATATATTAAATGAAAAATAGTTAAATTCCCCTTTGCATCACAATTCATATTACCAACAGGCAGCAGTATGGGATAGATATAGTCGCCATTTGATATTATAAAGCGTTTTAAAATCTTAGTAGTTACTTTTTAAACCTTGAAAATGAAAGCTAAAAATAAAATAGATACTCAATATAAAACACTCCATTTAAAGAATATTAAGGTTACAAAATGAAGCATTCAAAAGTCAAGAAGTGCCAAAGCTGAGTTTGCTCACACAAACTTAGCTCTGCCACCTGGTATATATGCATAGTAAGAATTTTTAATTTCACCATCACTTATTATTTTTACCCTACAAGAGCTCTGCCTCATTCAGTGAACAGTTTGGACAATGGGCAAATCTGAACTGGGTGTCACCCCATTATCATTCTTCAGTTACTGGTCCCTTGTCTCATTCACTACAAATAGTGCAATTTGCACAATGGATAAGGCAGAGGGTCTGGACTTCTGCCTCATTCTCTATTCAATATGCAAATAAGTGAAACTGGAGTTCTGTTGGGAAAAAAAGGAGAGCATGTAAAAATGTAATTAAAGATTATTATGATGCATTTGCACAAAAAGGTTGAAAGATACATGGACACTTCCTGACTTGAATGTTTCTCTTAGTAATCAACATTCTTTTACTAGTTTTCATTTGAAATATTTATTTTAAGTTAAGAGAAACAAAGAATAAATTGTCTTCTTTGAAGCAATTTACTAGAAAACAGTAGAAAGTTCTGTTCTGCACGATACATGCACTCAATGAGGCAAGGGATTCTGTGGCGTGCATATTATTCAATGAAGTAACGATTGAGATTTTCCAGGTTGTTCAGACCCATCACCAAATTGTGCCGGTCATCTCCAAGAAGTGCCAATAAATAAATAAATCTCCAGCCTCATGATGCATCTTTTGAGCCACACATTATAGAGAACTGCTTTACCGGCACCTAAAAAAAAAAAAAGCCTCTACTCTTAATCGTCTTACTTACCGGGCAATAGCAACTAATGCATTTTATTAGTTACCAAAGAGCAATCCCTGCACGCACCTTCATAGTCATATACACCGCAATAGACAGTAGAACTAGCATGGTTCAGTATGGTGGAGACAGGATGCAGAGAGCCCCATACACACCATGTAGCTAAGCCCTACGTGGTTACATCCATAAATTCAAGGATGTGGTGCTAAAGAGTGACACCAGGTTCTAAATTTCTTAAAGGACCCATTTCTTACAATAAATTTTAACTTCTAAATTAATTAACAAATTTTACTTTTAAAAATAAAAGGCTTATGAACAAATGCCATGTCTTATGGTAAGCCAGCGAAAGTAGGCTCACCATAACAGGAGAGGAGTGCCTAGCACCATTTTGGAGATTTCCTTTAATTGTACACGCTCTTGATCCTGCCAAGACTTATTCAGATGCTTAAAGTTAAACTCAGAGAAGAGTCTTTCCAGAATCCAAGTATAAGCATGCTGAGTACACAGGAAGTGTCCTGAATTGAACATGTGGTAGGAAACATGACCACCATGTTCAACTTCAGATATCCTGAGTCCTTCCTTTAGGGAGCCAACAGCCTCCATGACTAGGGGCAAACAAGAGAGACTGTCATCACCAATACAGTATCACAAAGCCCCATTGTCACAAAAGCAATTTTTTTAAGTTAACTATGCTTAAGCTGATCAAGTCCCATGGCCACGGTTGTACTAAACTGTGCCTGCACTGGATTATGAAAAATCACTATCAACCTTATTGCAAGAAAGACACAGTCAAAAAGTTAATCTTAGATAAATGTAGATATAACTGCACTAGGAAGTAGAGTCTTGTCCTTTTATGGGTTTTTTTTATTCTAAATATGCTATGATTAAAGCTTTTTTTAAAAAATTAGTCTCGTTATACAACTACTTAAAATAATTGCTCCACAACTAATTTTGGCCTTTCAGAATAAAGAGTAAAAAACAAATGGTGACACTCATAGTTGAACAGTGAAGCACCTGACTGCCAAAAAAATACATACAAGTAATGGGATACATTTTTTAAACTCTTTTCTCTGTACAATTTGTCAAATATTATTTAAATTTGAAAAAAAATACGTTATTTATACAGCAATGGTCGACATAGCACTATCAGAAAAAAAAAAGGGGGGGGGGGGTTTGTCAGAAAGCCTAATGGAGCTTTTCTAGTTCTTTCCAATCCTTTATTCTTGCAACTTGTCCCTGTTTCCATGTTCCGTGTCAGCTAACCACCTATACTCAGTCTCAAGTCCAGTCACAAAAACTGGAAAAAGCAGTATGTGAACCAAATATCTCATAGAAACTACAGTATACCATAGGCCATTCCAATCATTTCACCTAATTACAAACGGTAAATTGCTTTTTCTAAAAGGACAGTTTTAAAATATCCTAAAGAATAATCAGTTACAAAACCCGTTATTTTGGTGGTTTGATACAGGATAAGACAATTCTTCTCCAGTTTGCATGTATGAAAAAGAAGGAATTTTAAAATCATTGTAACTTATGTTCTATTAGCAGATTCCTGTTTATTTTCTGGCTATCAGATAAAGCTACTCACCACAATTGTGCATATTGGATATAATAGTGGCTGAATCAATCTTAAATACCAAAAAAGAATAGAATTGGTATCTATTACGTAATGTTCCAAAGATTTCATTTTAGACTGAATCTAATGTCAATTTTACTTGTAGCCATAATTTTATGCACTTATTTGCATCGTATGAAGATTTAACTAAGCATTTTAAAATATGAAGTGTATGGCTCGGATCTTTAAATTAAAACATTGCTGTAATGTATGTAAAGACAAAGATCACCAAACAAAAGAGTTTAAGATATGATTGTACTGATTAGAGGCAGTACTTTGTCATCCAAGCCTGTGAGTGAAGCATTTAAGCAACTTTATCAAATGCAGGTGTGGATTTGGGAAGGCTACAAAAAATGTGAATGATTGGCTTGCAGACACACAACTGGAGATAGTAAGTTTGTCAGATGCTGTAAAATGAAGTGTGTCATGTCTAGTCAGCACAAGAATGAAAAGCGTCTAAGGACATCCCAGTTACTAATGATGTAGTAAGTGGGCATTCTTACCTCTGAGCCAGCACTCAATAAGTGACTCAGCATCCAGCACAGTGGCTCTCTCTTTATTCATGTGTGTTCAGAGCCCAGCAGAATAAGGTACCAATTTTGATTGGGGTCTTTGGGTGGTATCATAATGGCAAGTGTTTATTAATAAATAATAATGGCAAGAAAAGCATAATGCAGCCTGTGGCATAACAGGAAATTTTAAAAAAAGTTAGAGTAAAAAGGTCTGAGCACTTTAGGCCTGCTGCCATATTTCAAAATCCATCTTGCCTACTTAAAAATTCTCTTTATACAGTAGTTTCAACTGAAAACATTAATGTTCTTCACCCCACTTATTATCCAGCAATGTTGATGCAAACAGATGCAGAGTTCATCCCTCAAATGTGACTACATATCTACATGGGCTGTAAAGTGCTTTGAGAGCTCTAGGTTAAAAAGGTGCTATACACACAAGTTATACAGGGAACAACTAGATACTCTAGTCCAGGCATCAAGAATCCTTAGGATGCATCTATTTAAAGTTAAAGAGAAAAGAGTACACTATAGCTGCTTTTCAAAGCAAACTCTCAAAGCACTGATCTTTATTGTGCACTGCTGGATTGCAAAACTTCAGTTGAAGACATGAAATTTCACATCATGGGGTACAAGCAAGCATCCCAAATCACAAACTTGAATGTTCTTTGTCTCTTGTAACGTAAAAAAAAGAAAAAGAAAAAGAAAAAAAGAGCCAAACCAATTATTTTTTAAAAATTATTCTAAAACTGAGACCATGTAATGCCAATCTTCAGCCAGGAATAAGTCTTGAAATTATTTGTAATAAACAAGTTGAGTAATAAATACAACTTTAACTATAATGATACTAAGGCCTTGGCTACACTTACAAGTTACAGCGTAATAAAACTGCCGGCAGTGCTGTAACTCATTAACTGGCTACACTTGCAAGGCACGTGCAACGCTGTATCTCCTCAGATACAGCGCTGCATGTACTCCACCTCCCCGAGAGAAATAGCAACTGTTGCGAAGTGGGTGGAATGCTGGTCTTTCAGTGTAGCCCAGGAACAATGCAGTTACTGATCTCCGGAAGCTGCTTTGTTTTGAAACGGCACTTCCGGGTTGGAGTTCAGAGCTCCGTCTGGAGTTACTACAAACACAGCTTTACAACCACAGCTATTGTTTGCAGGCAGGGTGGGGAAAGAGGGGAGGGCTCCGTTAGGAATGCCGGCAGCAAAGCCTTGGGGGGGGGGGGGGGGGGAGAACGGCGGGGGGGGGGGGAGGCTCCGTTTCCTCTCTTTTATCTGCTCTTTAAAAACAAACAAAGCCCCTGCTGTTTGCTTTCAGTGATTGAGAGAGAGGCAGGGGATGTGGAGGTGTGGAAATAATGAGCTGACACTCTGTGGAGATTTCAAAAACCCCCTCTCTCTCTCAAAACACTCCCTGTCAAAGTCCCCCTCACCCCGCCCCATTTGAAAAGCACGTTGCAGCTACCTGAATGCCCATAACGCACCGCTCCCAATACAGCTGCAAGTGCCGCAAATGTAGCCACGTCAGTGGTAGTTACTGCGCTGGCGGCTGCCAGTGGGGACAGGCTGCAGCGCTTTCCCTACTCAGCTGTACGAACACGGGTTTAACTAACAGCGCTGTACATCTGCAAGTGTAGCCAAGGCCTAAGGAACACTACTTAGAAATAGTATCTGAGAAGGTGTAAGAAAGTTACTTTATTCGTTGAAAATAACCATGCAAATGCAACACTAAGGCTGAGAACTAGTGTCATGTCTACACTGGGAAAATTAATGAATTCCAAAACCAGTTCAGCTGAATGGATGTTAAAACCAGTGGGATCCTTAAAGCAGATAAAGCATCAGTTGCTTCCATATTTTACCATTGTGTTGGTTACACTTGATGAAAAGCTTAAAACCAGGATTAACTGACACCGTTATAAAAATGGGTCTACCCATGGAAACTTTGTCCACACTAGGGTTAACACTGGAACTGTTGAGTAATTTGTTCATTTATTTTGGAAGTTCCCTTATCACATACAAGACATCAGAGGAACAGAATCCAGAAGATTTGGGAGTTAAAATACCTATTTAAACAGTTGAGTCCAATCTTGCAAACCCTTGCTACAGCACATACTTCCATTGATTTCAGTGTGACAATGAGGACGATTAAGGGTTTGCAGTATCTTAGCATCTCATACTACTACACAGGCTGTTAAGATCTAACTTCACATACATAGATGCAATGTGGCTGACTGAGGGGAACCCAACTTTTGAATTTCTTGACTTTGGTGCATTTAAATCCTCATATTTGATGTTTAACTTTTCTCCTATAGAACTTCTTAGGTTTTTAGTAATTTGAAATAGCTGTTTGTGTGTGTATTTGAATATTGACATATCCAAATACATGCCTATTTGTTGAGTAGCCACACATAGTGGCATTTATTTGAAAGTGTAATCATATTGCACAATATAATAATGTTATTCTCCATTTACTTTTAGTCATTTGGTTATCTACATTTGTAAGGAATCCATTCCAAACAAGAAGTTCAGCCATAGAATTCTAAATCCAAAGAGTACTTAGACTTAAAGATGCATAGGTCCTGATCCTGCAACATACTGTACATAGACAGACCTCTGGATCCACATGGAGCACCACTGAATTCAATAGGGTACCACACGAACACAAGAATCTGCCCATATGTTATGTATTGCAGAATCAACAATGTTGTAAACGAAAGGAAAATCTACTCTTCAATAACAGGGTATTATTTGTGAGGCAAACTATGGACATGTTGCAGAGTCCTTTTACACCCTTGTAGTTCAGTTCTTCCATCAGAAAAATAACCAGGCCAAGCATAGCTTAAATATAAAATCATATATCAACCACATTCAAAACAGCACAGACCTGCTCTTTCAAGCATACAATTATTGTCTAATTAGTATGAAACACAGGAAACAATCTAAACATTTATATTGTACTAAAAATCAACACAAAAGGGATAGAAGCCATTAAAGAACTGACAAGCTTTTCCTCTCAAAATATTCAGAACTTTATTTCAAATACTTTTTTTCCCTTTCAAAATTTCACAGAGTAAGCACTCCCAATTGAAGTTATACCAATTCTGAAGTTTTAAAGCAAAGCTATTTGAATGATCTGAACACAAAAAAGGTCAAAGTATTTTAAGAGCTGAACAAGCAAACTTCTCTTATTGTCAGAGATCACAAACTGCTTTGGCTTCTATACTGCCTCTTGAGGGAATTCCCACTCGCACTCTTTAAAATTGGAGTAGAGATTTAAACATTTGTAAACTATTCGAGGCCTGGACTGAGTCTCCCTAACTGGTTTGTACAACACCCATCGTTCAATGGACTTTTAATCCAAGTGGAATCTTTAGGTTCCAATACAAAATAATAATTCAAGTTTTACTTCTGAATTTATTTTTTCACTAAATCTGAGCACGTTATACAATATACTCTTTTTTTATTTTCTCTCTCTACACCTCTTTCCCAGTCATCTCCTAGAATATTTTGATCCTCAAACTACCCGTGTCCCCCGTACTCCCTTTCCCAAGAACCCCACTTTTGCTATTGCACCAGTATAAATGCCACCTATGGTCTTGCACCAGAATAAAAGTGACTAGCCTGCCACTGGAAATTGACAATATAATTAGTTTCACTCAACTCCTTCCAGAGCAGTTCTAGCTGCAAGATGAAAAGGCCTTAATTCCAAAGAAGCTTAAAGTGAAAATTAACAAAATGCAGATCAGTTTCATTCTGGTGCTGCTGCAAGTCTCTCCTACAAAAAGACAAGCCCCAGCAGAATCTTTAAAATTGGGACTAAAGTTGAGAAAGAGAGGCCAGGGGGAAAATAGAGCATACCTGCAATCCTCTATCAGTTTAAACACCTATGTTGGACAAGGAGCCATAAGGAATTACTGAATTTATTAATACGGGACAGTTTACCAAGAGATGTGGTAGAAATTACAAGTCACTAGGCTCAACGCAAGAATTACTAGGTGAAGTTCTTTGGCCTGTGTTATGCAAGAGGTCAGACAGACTAAGTGGCCATAGGGCTCCCTTTAGGCCTTAAACCTCTTGTTTTATTTTTATATATGATTCTATGACCTGCATATAGCTAGTCTATTTATCTACATGGTCCTGCCACTTTTACCCTCTTCCTCCCACCTCCAGCCTCCATTTATTTATTACATCAGTTATTGTGGGGGGGCTTATTTTAGGCTTCAAGAGAGATTCCATGCAGCTACAAGGGTCTTTGCATAAGGATTAGACTGCAGGAATAGGGCTTTAGACTGTAAATCTTTTGAGGCAGGGACTATATTATTATGAGTTCATACTGCTCCCAGTACAGATCTGATTGAGTCCTCTGGTGCTACTGTACTATAAATAAATAAATCAACACTGATTTTTTTTCTCCCAAGTTTTCTACTTTTTAGCAGGGACCAGGCTTGAAAAAAAAAAAAAAAAGCCATCCAGAAAAGATAAGCTCTTGCTTTTGAAAACAAAGAGGTGCTGTGAAGGAAATGACTGCCTAACATTAATATGTTAGTCCAACACTATGAATAATAGGTATTTCCATAATTTTTTGGGTTTTTTAGACAAAAGTCAGATCTACACATGCAGCACTGCAGTTGTACTGATGCAGCTGCGCCGCTACAGCACATCTGGTGAAGACACTATGCCAACGGGAGACAGCATTCCTGTGAGCATTAAAAAACAAAACAAAAACAAACAAAAAAACCCACCACCACAAACAGAAGAAACTATGTTGTCAGGAGAAGCTCTTCCACCAACACAGCATTGTGCACATGAACTTATCAGTGTAACCCATGTCACCCAGCAGGGTGGTTTATTCATACCCCTGAGCAATGTAAGTTATCCTGACATAGGCGGTAGTATAGACATAGCCTAAATAAAAAATAGGAGCAACAACTAAAACACTTGTGCCCAGAAAATACTTATTGTCCCTGCTGGTCCTTGTTTGATCTCCAAGGGGAATGTTTTGAAAGCAACTAATGCTTAATTATCAGTTTGCAATCTTTTTGTTGTTGTTTTTTTTTGAAAAAAATACTTTTTAAAGTTGTACCCTGGATTAGGTATTTCACAGAGATAAGGATTATAAATTAACCAATCAGATTATTGGGCTTCAAGTGCCAACATTCCAACAGGTTTATATCCTATACAGAAACACAATGTACAATTTCAATGTAAAGCCTACTGATGTATCAGTACCACTCCTTTTCCCGTTCCAGATATGAGCTGAGAAACCAAAAGCCATAATTTCTCATAAAAAATAAAAATAATGAAAACAAAATCATTTTGAACTGGGGAGATGAAGGGAAATGTTTACCTGAGGCATCTCCAACCTTAAAATCACTGTCATCTGAGCTATCATAATCTAAAGCTTCCAGCAGTGAAGCTGCCAAAGGCTTCACTTGTCTCCTCTTCGAATTGCGATCCACTGTAGAAAGGAAAACATTTCATTATTAGATGATAATAATGAAAAATCAACATTATATTAAGCATAAACCATTTAGATTATACAGGTGCTGGTGGCAGGAACTGCCTATGTTGTACAGTTTAAAGCTCAGTCAGTACACAAACAACATGAGATACAATAGCACCTCCCTACAGCCAGGGATCTGAAATAGTCCTACAAGTGCAGGGAGGGAGGGGAAACATGATGCATAAAGGTTTGAGGTTAATACACCTTCGGTTGGGGCATCCCCGGCCCCCAGGACCAGCGCCCCTCAGAAATGATAGCTCGTTAGTACCAACAAGCACTGGATACGGAGAGTCACGGTGGGATGGGGACAGGGAGGGGCTAAGGGGGGGTGGCTAATGCCTCCCAGCAGGAGGTGCCGGGGGAGGGGGGCAGGCCTCGCACTGTGGGTAGGGAAGGGGCAAGAGACTGACCCTCCGCGCCCGGGGGATGCCCCGTGCTAGCCCGGGGCGGCTGGGCGGGCAGTGCGGGGGGAGGCGGCGGGGACAGTCACTTACTAAAGCCGGCGGCGGGACAAGGAGGCAAAGGGCGGGCTCGGGCGGCGGCAGGCGCGCCGGTCCCCGTCCCACCCCTCAGGCTCCTCAGCGCAGGGCCCCGGCGCTGGCGGAGTCCGGGCCGGTAACCCAGACAATGGGCACCGCCGCAAGCCGCGACCCGGATGCAGATCCCAGCCACAGGAGCACAGCAGGCTGTGCGCCTACGGCTCGCGCCCACTGAGCATGCGCAGAACGCCCGCACAGGCGCATTAGGGGAAAGTGAAGCCGATCACGCTTCCATGATGCCCCGACCCTTTGGCAGCCCGGCATCTCAGCGGGGAGCCGCTGTGGCTGCCCCTCGCCCCCCAAGGGAGCAGGCGCGGGGTGAGGGGGATTTAGGGCTGGGTGTATGTGCAGGATTTGAGGGGGAATGGGGACTAACTATGCCCAGGCTTTCATGCTGATCTGGGTTTTCAGTGCAGGGACAGAGGGACTAAAGGTGCAGTCCATTCATTCATTCACTCAATAATACTGGCAACGCCACGTGTTCAGAAATCACCAATCCACACCCCCCCCCTACACACACACACACACAATGACACTGGATTATGATTAGTGAGTTTTTAATTATACATTTTGGGCTCTTTTGATTTTCCTTTTGGTTTTTGAGCCCTCAAAGTGCATGCAGGTCACGTTTTCAGGCTTATCTGAGCAACCACGAGGGCTAGAAACTTGTTTTAAAGGGAAGCTGAGAGTCTCACCTAATCACATGAATCCAGGAGCTGGGGATTTAAAGAAAATAAATATTGTGAGACTCATGGTGAAATCGCAAGAGCTGGTAACACTGCTCACTGCCTGATCCTGGGTTGGGGAAATGGGTGCCTCCTCATGAGCTAATCACCCATCCACATCCTTGCTTAATGCAGTGTTGCCAACCCCATCCTTCAAACATAATAAATCTGACCTCCAAAACTATCAGACTGGTTTAAAAACCATGAGATTTTAAAAAAAATACATTTTGGGATATTTTTATTTCCTTTCCGATTTTCAAGTCTTTAAGTAATATGTTTTCAAGTGTTTCTTCGTAACTATTAGGACTACTAAGCTTGGGAGGGGGTGTTTGTTTTTCAATAAAATCTTAGAATCTCATGTAATCACATGACTCCAGGAGCTGGGACTTTAGGAAAAATCACCAGATAGTGTGAGACTTGTAATAAAAATAGCAAAAGTTGACAACACCTCTAACAGAACCGTGAATGTTCTCAATTTTGAGTTCGGTTTTGAATTCTACTAAGCTTTTAGCCTCAATGCCATATTTCAATACGAGTTCCACTGACTAGTTGTGCTTTGTGTAAATCAGGGGTTCCCAAACTTGGTTCGCAGTTTGTTCAGGGTAAGCCCCTGGCGGGCTGTGAGACGCTTTGTTTGCCTTAGCATCCGCAGGTACGGCCGCTCGCAGCTCCCAGTGGCTGAGGTTCACCATTCCCAGACAATGGGAGCTGCGAGAAGCAGTATATAACCTCAGATTTATATCTCAGCCCAGCCCACTAACCATAACTAAAAATTTAATTTGGTCGCCCTCCATCAAGTGAGTTTGACACTGCAACATTAAAAGATCTTTGTTCAGTGACGTACGTAAATTTTGGCAGTCTCACTGTAGTACTCAGTGAACCGGTTCTGAATCACAAAAGTCACTAATTGATATATTTATTTTATTTCCTTAGAGACTTATAAGAACCAGAAAGGGCACCTATAATCTCATACTCTAGATACTGCTAACACTGCTAACAATATAAAGATAGGAACAAGCAGCAATCCCAATAAAATATAGCAATAACTAAACCATACAGGTCAGAAAAGAAGACATTTCTATGCCTCCTTAATCACCACCCTTCACCAGCGTCTCCCTTTCTAAAAGCTCCCTTAAAAAATATGAACTTTTCAGTATGCTCTGCACACCAATAGATTTCAGCTATTTCAGATAAAGGTAACTGGAGGGGAAGAAAATAAGAAAGAAATACTTGTGGAGGGGAAGAGTATTTCCAATGAAAGGGGCTTTCACAGAGAACAGAACGGACCTTCTCTTTTATTACTAGGGGGCTCCATCTTGAGTACCTCCACAGATCTCAGCAGAGAGGTCAAGAATACTGGAATGCCTAAACTACCCTCTTGTTCCAAGAAGCATTCAGACATTGCTGGGGTATTTGGTAATCCATGCACTTTTACTGCCAATGCTGTGTCTAAATTCATAAATTCATACACAAAAGAAAGATATTTAATCTCTAAAGGTTATTGTAACAGGGCTGGCTCCTCTCCTGTCCTGAAGTTCCTCACAAATGATCTTGGATACTTCTTGACTGTCAACACCTCTGTGAGTTTTTATTTATGTTCACATCACCGAGCCACCATCACAATCCTCTTGCAGCACTTCTATCTACAGTATCCTTCAGTCCTCAGCACTTTCTCCAGGAATAGGGCATGTTCTCACCAATCAGAGACCTAGCTTACTCTGAGCTCTGTTAGCCCCTCTTTCTTCCCATTGCAGATCCTTTCTGGGTTCTTTAACTACCTTCTCGGTTGATTGGATAATTAGCCCTTTAGCTCATCAGTTCACAGTCTGATTGGGTAATTAAGTATTCTGCCCTTCAATCAAGGCTTTTCTGCAACTAGTTAGTGCCTAAGTTACCAGAGTGCTGGGGCATTTTTAGGAGTAAAGTTTACTCCTGGGGGAATTCTGCACCAAAAAATTAAAAATTCTGTGCACAATATTTTAAAATTCTGAAAAAATCTGCATAATTTATTTGTCAAAATAACACAATATAATCACTCCAGTTTGAATTATTTTGGTGATTTATTTCAAAATATCTGTCAACAAGTATGTCAACAATATATACAACAACAACAAAAAGATTCTTCCAGAAGTAGAGTTAGAGAAACCCCTATGACAACTTAGTTCCAGTTGGGGGATCCTGGAGGGGGCTGTGTGGGGCCCTCAGAGCCCAGACACCTGCACTCTCCCCCAGAACTCAGCCGCGGGGCACTCCCAGGCCCAGACACCTGCACTCCCCTCCCTCCAGAGCCCAGCCACAGGGCACCCCTGCAGCCCAGACCCCTGCCCCCCCTCACAGCCCAGCCACAGGGTACCCCCAGAGGCTGAGCTCAAACATCCACACACTCCCTCCCCCCAGAACCCATCCACGGGGCACCTCCGAGCCCAGACACTTGCACCCTTCTTTCCCCAGAGCCCAGCCACGGGGCACCCCCGGCCCAGACACCTGCACCCCCAGAGCCTTTATTCCCCCCAGCTTCATTCCCTTCCTCACCCTCTGCCAGAGCTGGGTCTCCCTGGACCTCTCAAGTCCGCAGGAGAATGAGGATCAAGCCGGATGGCCAGAGCGTGCAGAGCCTCCATCCCTGCTGGGCTGGGCGCTCCATTCACTGAGCTGGGCTCTGCAGAGTTAAATGACCCCTAGTGGCAGTCAGGAGTTCTGCAGCTCCAATTCTGTGGGGGAAACATGGAATTCTGCACAAATTCTGCACTGTGTAGTGGGACAGAATTCCCCCAGGAGTAAAAGTTATAAACAGCTAAAAATAATAGTTTAGAATGAAAATGTTATTGTAGCTACATCACTAGCACAACTATATAAAAATGCCTAGGGTTATTCAGCACATCAGGTCATTCAAGCATTCTAATTACTCTTTTTAGGTCTGTACTTCAAGTGCACAACCTGTTGAAAGAGCAAGTAGCCTGATCTTCATATAACTAGTGTTCTTCTACTGCTAAAGAAAGAGGGAAATAATGTTTCTGTGAGTGCATTATTGCTCTAAGAAACATAGGTATCTTTGTTGTGGTTCAGTAAAGACCATTAGTAAAGGGAGTTACACAATAGCAATTCAGCAGAGCATACAGTGGTACTTATATAAGTTATCTTCAAACAAAATATTATTTTTAGTTTAATGAGAGCATTAAATGTGGCTTCAGTTTAAAAAGGTCAAAACAAAGAAAAACACTAAAATTGTATTTCCATTCACCTAATAAAATGACATCAAGAATAGAAAATAAATACGTTTTAACCTTCTATCATTTATTAATAGAAAAATAATAATATGAAATTCTAGATGTAAAGGATTTTTTTCCTGTCAGTGAGCAGGCAGTTGAAGTCACAACCTTTCTGTCTGAATCCGAACACCAAACTCTTGTATTACCCATCAAAACACCACCATCTGCAGTAGGGATGCTGACCTCTTTCAAACATCTTCCCCCAGAGGGAATTCTTCCATCTTCCACTCTCTAACTATACATTACAACAAGCACCTTTCTGAGTGATCTCTACTCTTTTTCCTAGTATTACTTGGTAAGATACAGAGAGATAAAGATTAAATCAGATGTCTTTGCTGTTTTAAATTACAAAGAGCTGGGCACCTAGTACCAGTGGTCCCTAACAATAGTAATCTGAAATAAACTGCAGACTGCAACAAAGTCTAGTGCAGTACAGTGTTGCTGTGGAATGTTCCCATCATAAATTCAGACATTTCCTGTGTGACCTGTTCTAAATGACAGATTATTAACCTTTGCTTGATTATGTGGCAAATATACTTTTAAAGAGTCCAGACATAATTTTTAAAAACCTAACTGAATATGTAACTTGTAGAAAAGCTACATTAACATAATGTTATTAAGGTTGCAAAGTCAAGCATTCGGAAGTTAAGAAAAGCCAAAATAAAGGTTGCCAATGCAAACTTAACTTTAATGTACTTACCTGTAAATACGTGAGTAGTCCCATTGACTTAAGTAAAGTACACATGTGTTTTCAGGATCAGGACTTAATTCTGTCCTCATGTTCAGATTCTTTATAATACAAGCTCCTTATAGATGCAGAAAAAGGTCCAAAAGTATTCTGAATACTTGGGGCATTAACTCTGAATCAGATGGCTAAGGATGATAAGCCATTATATCTAGATCAGTGGTCCCCAACTCAGTGCCTGTGGGCGCCATGGTGCCCGCTGGGGCATTTATGGGCGCCCGCACCGGGGACAGAGAATGAGCTGCTGAGCGGGGAGACAAGGGGCAGCTGCAGATAGTCTAAACTGAGTAAGTGTTATTAACAAAAGCAATAGCCATCATCACCAGGGACCTTAGATTGTAAATTCATCAGGTCAGGCAGGTTCTCTTTGTTGGTAAAGCACATCTGCCTTGGCATACTGTATAAACAAATAAGAATAGTGAATAATAACAGTAACTGAATGATTAAAGAAAAGAGCTATCTGAGTACAAAAGTTCTTTACCTAATAGCCAACTAGATATGAAAACTATGTACCCAATCCAAAAACTGTCACTGACTTCAGTTGGCTTTGGATCTTTATGGCCCTTTATGAAGTTATTTTTGAGAGGTATATATTTCTCAGGGTATGTCTACACTATGAAATTAGGTTGATATTATAGAAATCGATTTTTAGAAATGTATTTTATACAGTCAATTGCGTATGTACACACTAAGCGCATTAAGTCGGCGGAGTGCGTCCTCACTACCGTGGCTAGCATCGACTTACAGAGCGGTGCACTGTGGGTAGCTATCCTACAGTTCTCGCAGTCTCCGCTGCCCATTGGAATTCTGGGTTAAGCTCCCAATGTCTGATGGGGCAAAAACATTGTCGCAGGTGGTTTTGGGTACATGTCGTCAGTCGCCCCTCCCTCCATGAAAGCAATGGCAGACAATCGTTTCGCGCCTTTTTTCCGTGCGGACGCCATATTGCTTTCAGCAGATGGTGCAGTAGGACTGCTAACCGTCATCCTCCAATGCTTCTGCTGCAACTCCGCTCTGCTGCTATTATCTCAATAGCGAATATCTCCATGTTGTCTGGCATGGGCTCCTGGGAACGTGTGTTTTTCATAGGGAAATGTGTGAGGTGCTAACTGTCATCCTCCACCGCTCCGCTGCAACTCTGCTCTACTGCTCTCATGAATCCACCTCGCAGGTTCTCTCGTTGTTCTGTATCAATATATATTCTTGTGGCAACCATCGTCAGCCACCGCTTCCGCTGCAACTCTGCTCTCCTGCAGATGCCATACCACGGCAAGCATGGATCCCGCTCAGATCACCACGGCAGTTATGAGCATTGTAAACACCTCACACATTATCCTGCAGTATTTGCAGAACCAGAACCTGCAAAAGCAGATGAAGAGGTGACGGCAGCGCGGTGACAACTGTGAGGAGGACATGGACACAGACTTCTCTCAAAGCATGGGCCCTGGCAATTTGAACATCCTGGTGGCAGTGGGGCAGGTTCATGCCATGGAACGCTGATTCTGGGCCCGGGAAACAAGCACAGACTGGTGGGACCGCATAGTGTTGCAGGTCTGGGATGACTCCAAGGGGCTGCGAAACTTTCACATGCGTAGGGACACTTTCATGGAACTTTGTGACTTGCTTTCTCCTGCCCTGAAGCGCAAGAATACCAAGATGAGAGCACCCCCACAGTTCACAAGTGAGTGGCGATAGCCCTCTGGAAGCTTGCAACGCCAGACAGCTACCAGTCAGTCGGTAATCAATTTGGAGTGAGCAAATCTACTGTGGGGGCTGCTGTGATCTAAGTTGCCAACGCAATCATTGAGCTGCTGCTATCAAAGGTAGTAACTCTGGGTAATGTGCAGGTCATAGTGGATGGCTTTGCTGCAATGGTATTCCCTAACTCTGGTGGGGTGATAGACGGAACACATATCCCTGTCTTGGGACCAGACCACCTTGGCAGCCAGTACATAAACCACAAGGGGTACTTTTCAATGGTGCCGCAAGCACTGGTGGATCACAAGGGACGTTTCACCGACATCAATGTGGGATGGCCGGGAAAGGTACATGAAGCTCGCATCTTCAGGAACTCTTTTTGAACAGCTGCAGGAAGGGATTTACTTCCCAGACCAGAAAATTACAGTTGGTGATGTTGAAATGCCTATAGTTATCTTTGGGGACCCAGCCTACCCCTTAATGCCATGGCTCATGAAGCCATACACAGGCACCCTGGACAGTAGTAAGGAGCTGTTCAACTATAGGCTGAGCAAGTGCAGAATGGTGGTAGAATGTGCATTTGGACGTTTAAAGGCTTGCTGGTGCAGTTTACTGACTCGGTTAGACCTCAGCGAAACCAATATTCCCATTGTTATTGCTGCTTGCTGTGTGCTCCACAATATCTGTGAGAGTAAGGGGGAGACGTTTATGGTGGGGTGGGAGGTTGAGGCAAATCGCCTGGCCGCTGATTACACGCAGTCAAACACCAAGGCGATTAGAAGAGCACAGCAGGGTGCGCTGTGCATCAGAGAAGCTTTGAAAACCAGTTTCATGACTGGCCAGGCTACGGTGTGACCGTTCTGTTTGTTTCTCCTGATGAAAACCCGCCCTCTTGGTTCACTCTACTTCCCTGTAAGCCAACCGCCCTCCCGCCTTTGATCACCGCTTGCAGAGGCAATAAAGTCATTGTTGTTTTAAAATCATGCATTCTTTATTAATTAATCACAGAAATAGGGGGATAACTGCCAAGGCAGCCCGGGAGGGGTGAGGGAGGAGGGAAGTACTGGGTGGGGTGGTGGATGAGGGGAGGAGGGAAGGACAAGGCCACACTGCACTTCAGTACTTATTGAATGCCAGCCTTCTGTTGCTTGGGCAATCCTCTGGGGTGGAATGGTTGGGTGCCCGGAGGGCCCCCCTGCCCCGCGTTCTTGGGTGTCTGGGTGGTCTGTGCTCCTGCTGCCTTTCCTGCAGCTCCACCAGATGCCGCAGCATATCAGTTTGATCCTCCAGTAGCCTCAGCATTGCATCCTGCCTCCTCTCATCACGCTGCTGCCACCTCTACTCTTGCTGCTGAAACCTCTCATCTTGCTTGTCCCTCCTGTCCTAGCATTCATTTTGTGCTTTCCTGGACTCTGCGATTGTTTGCCTACACGCATTCTGCTGAGCTCTTTCAGTGTGGGAGGACTGCATGAGTTCAGAGAACATTTCATTGCGTGTGCATTTTTTTTGCCTTCTTATCTGTGCTACCCTCTGGGACAGAGATGACAGGGGGAGCATTGAAACATTTGCAGCTGCAGGAGGAAAAAAAGGGAGAGTAATATTTAAAAAGATACATTTTAGAGAACAGTTGATATACTCTTTCACGGTGAACCAAGCTATTCACATTACATAGCACATGTGTTTTCGGTACAAGGTCGCATTTTGCCTCTTATATTGAGTGCCTGCCAGTTTGGTGTGAGAGATCACACATGCAGGTCTGGGCAACAGAATTCGGCCTGCAGGCAGCCATGGTAAGCCATAGACTTTAGGCTTCTTCAACCTTCATAACATGTGGGAATTGTTTCAAACAGCAGTGCCCTCCTTTCCCATACCAAGCAAAGCCTGTTGTGTTGGGCATTTAAAAGGAGGTGCTTCGGTTTTTGGGTTAATGTGAAGCACAAACCCAAGTAACTTTCCACCCCCCCCCCCCCCAATTCTCTGGGATGATCGCTTCATCCCTCCCCACTCTGCGTGGCTAGTATCAGGGAAGATCCCTGCTAGCCAAACGCGAACAGCTCAGCGTGAATGCCCCCCCCCCCACCGCATTGCTAACAGTGGGGAGGATTTCTTTGCTGCCGCAGGCAAACAGCCCAGCAGGAACAGGCACCTCTGACTGTCCCCTTAATAAAATTCCCCTATTTCAACCAGGTGACCATGAATGATATCACTCTCCTGAGAATAATACAGTGATAAAGAACAGATGTTGCTGGAATGCCAGAAAACACCGGGACCATACGCTGCCATGCTTTGTTATGCAATGATACCAGACTACATGCTACTGGCTTGGCATGGTAAAGTGTCCTATTATGGAGGATGGAATAAGGCTGCCCTCCCCAGAAACCTTAGGCAAAGGCTTTTGGAGTACCTCCAGGAGAGCTTCATGGAGATGTCCCTGGAGGATTTTCACTCCATCCCCAGACACATTAACAGACTTTTCCAGTAGCTGTACTGGCTGTGAATGCAACCCAAGTTTTCAGGTCAAATTAATCATTAAACACGCTTGCTTTTTAACCATGTACATTTACAAAGGTACACTCACCAGAGGTGCCTTTTCCGGCTTCATGGTCCTGAAGCCCACCTTGGGAGGGTTGGGAGGGGATTGGGTCCAGGGTGAAAAACAGTTCCTGGTTGTTGGGGAGAATGTTTTCTATGTTTGCCTGCTGTGCGCTATCCTCAACCTCCTTCTCCTCCTCCTCCTCATCTTCCTCATCCCCAAAAGCCTCATCCCTGTAGCGTGAGACTCCTCCCTTGCTGGTGTCCATGGACAGGGGTGGGGTAGTGGTAGGGGCCCCCCTCCTAGAACTGCATGCAGCTCATCATAGAAATGGCATGTCTGGGGCTCTGACCCTGCTCGTCTGTTTGCCTCTTTGGTTTTCTGGTACGCTTGCCTGAACTCCTTAATTTTCACGCGGCACTGTTGTGCATCTTTGTTGTAGCCTCTGTCCATCATGGCCTTGGAGACTTTGGAATATGTATTGGCATTTCGTCTTTTGGAACGTAGTTCTGATAGCACAGATTCGTCTCCCCATACAGCGATCAGATCCAGTACTTCCCATTCGGTCCATGCTGGAGCTCTTTTTCGATTCTGGGACTGCATGGTCACCTCTGCTGATGAGCTCGCCACGCTGGCCAAACAGGAAATGAAATTCAAAAGGTCCCGGTGCTTTTCCAGTGTACCTGGCTAGTGCATCTGAGTTGAAAGTGCTGTCCAGAGCAGTCACAATGGAGCACTCTGGGATAGCTCCCGGAGGCCAATACCATCGAATTGCATCCACACTACCCCAAATTTGACCCAGCGATGTCAATTTCAGAGCTAATCCCCTCGTCAGGGAGGATTACAGAAATCGATTTTAAGAGCCCTTTAAGTCGACAAAAATGGCTTTGTCGTGTGGACAGGTGCAGGGTTAAATTGATCCAATGCTGCTAAATTCGACCTAAACTCGTCGTGTAGACCAGGGCTCAGTAAAACAACAGACACAGTCCTTCATCCAACAAATTATTCAGATGGATTTTTTGTTGTTCTGAAGATATCTGGGATGTAAAGGACATCTGCTGCAACAAATATAAAAAGCATAGACCTGCTACTGCTAATGGAAAATAGTCTAAGCACTTGCATATTTTTTTCCAAATAAGTTAATTAATTAGACAAGAATAATTACTTGAAAGCGAGTGTCATTGACCCTTCTCACATAAAGCTTTTCCCACAGAATCCTGCTGATATGGCCAGAATAGAGGAAAATACAGCCCTCAGCTACAAAGAATGAAATCTTTGTGAATCTGCTTTTAAAATAAAATGTATAACAGTGGATTTTCTCTCTCCTTTAAAAAAAATCTATTTATGCGATTGTGTACAAAATAAATTGAATTGGTTTGGATTTTATGAGACTCTATTCATTAAAAATCTTCAGTTAAAAAGCAATAAAATAAATGTTAAAATGCATTCTTTACATTTTGAATATTCTCTATCTTATTAAACAAAATAGTGACATTCAGTACACCATTTGTTTTCCTTTCTGATATTCATTATCTCACTAGTCAGCTCAATAGGCAGCAAGAGCAGTACAAAAGATTTCTTCAGTGTCCATGCTGATTTCATAAAAACTAATCTAATTTTTTAAAGTTGTTTTTGCCAAAATATCCAGCCTTTTGTTGAAATATTTTCATTAAGAACTTTGAGCTATAGGATCCTGATTGTCACCGGAATGCAGACAGTCCTAATCAGGGAAAGGTTTTCATTTCATCAAGACACTTGTATAATTGTTCTTATTTTTGTTCTTAAGAAGGAAAACAGACATCAAGATATGTATCTTGGTCCAAGTGTGCCACTGTCAGCTTCTGCATCCACATATGACAGACACACTGGCAAGTTGCCCAGAAAGAGCAGCAACAGACAGTAGATCTGAGTGCATTCTATGGCTAATGTGGAAACTGACTACAATAAAGCCCCAGCATGTACTATGTTCTGTCATAGACCTTTCTTATGTCATCAACAATTGCAAGGAAAACACAGACTCCTGAAAACAGGATTTAGCAGACAAGGGAAGGAGGAAACTGAGTTTCAGTTATTGTGTTTGTAAAATATAAATGTTGGGGCAGAGGTTGTGTCTTCATCTGTGGTAACAGCCCCTAGCATGGCGTAGCCTCATGAGACTGTGGGGGCTGTGTGCCATTGTAATGATGATAATTTCTTATTTTGAGGTTCAGATTCTCAGCCTTGCTCCAGCTGCTTTGCACCATTCTGGTAGCATAGCTTTTCTTGAAACCTGGGTTGAGTAGCAGTGGCTGCCAAACTTCCAAAAGAGAAAGACGACTTTTCTATACTGCCATGCCATACCATTAGAAAGAGAATTCCACTTGGTGTGGGAAAGAGAATGGCAACTGATTGTAGAAGCTCACTATTCTGCATTGTTACTGGTCAGTTGGGTACCAGCTTGGGTCTGAGAAGTGCACAGTGGATGCTGGGGGTTTGCCAGGCAATGCATTGAGTGATGTAGAAGTGTATGATCAAGGTGATCAGTATGCCAGAGATCCTTGAGGGATCTGAACAATTGGAGTTCTTGAACCATGGTGGGACAGAGATGGAACTCATGTGCCCATCCTGTGCCTACCACATCGAGCCAAAGAATATATTAACAGAAAATATATACCCTACTGTGTTGATCAGTTCCTTTGTGTTTCATAGGTTAGCTAGGCAAAGTACATTTAAACAGTTATAGAAGAGCTGGTAGCAATTCCTGTACCTGATACTTTGAATTATAAAATATTTTGACCTTTTTTGAGAAGTTCAAACACCTCTGTTATTTCCTGCAGGTCTTTAAAATTTGCCAGTAAGAAAACCCTCAGACTAAAGCTATGCCTTATCTTTGACCTATGAAATTCCATTCAGGTTTAACTGTTGCAAATTGTTGAAAATCACCATTTCTCTGCTGTAGCTTGCATTCCTCAGGAAAATTACAACAAACTACAAACTGAACATGCAGCTGGCTCCATTTTGTGGCCAAAGTAGTAACATTATACACTGCCCTAGAAACACCAGAGAGCTGCCCAAGCTCCTACAGGATGGGGAGGAGAGAACCAGACTGGGCTCTGCTCCCACCAGACCACACTCACACCAGGCACATACTGGGGTGTTGGAACAATTTGTGTAGTGGGGGTGCTAAAAGCCATTGAACCAAACTATAAACCCTGAATGTGATGGAAACCACTTCAAGCCAGGGGGTGCGGTAGTTCCAGCATCCATGGGCGCATGGCTGAGCATTCCCGCTCTGAGAGAAAAATTCAGTTTTGCTGAGAACTTTCAATTTTCATCAGGAAAACCAAAATGAAATATTTTGGTTTGGGTCAATTTAACATGGATCAAAATATTATGGTTTGTTGAACAGACCTGAAACATTTCATTTTGAGTCAGTTCAACATTAAACTACATTTGCCTGTGGTGCTGCATTATATCATGGGAGTTGTAGTTCAGGTGTCTCATGCCCCCTATTCTCTCTTATGAGCCGGGTTCGCTTGCTGGAGTACATCTCCCATGATGCAAAGTGGTCGCTCCTCTGACCAAGCATTCTGGAATTGCATCCTGGGAGTTATATGACAGCAGGTGCATCAAGGAAGATGTTATCTGTCCTGGGACTGGCTCCATAGGTGCAGACTCCGTGGGTGCTCCGGGGCTGGAGCACCCATGGGGAAAAATTGGTGGGTGCTCAGCACCCACCGGCAGCTCCCCGCCAGCCCCGGGGCCCGCGCCCTCACCACCGGGAAACGTGGCGTCGGGGGCGGGGCCCCGCAACGTCACCCGGCATCGGGGGCGGGGCCCGGCATCGGGGGCGGGGCATCAGCCCCCACCGGTGCCGCCGGAAGTTGGCGCCTGTGACTGGCTCATAGGGGAGAGTAAGGGAGACACAATGCACAGTCAACCTGTGGAATTCATTTCCAGGGGATGTTGTGAAGGCCAAAAGTATAAGTGGGTCAAAAGGAATTAAATAAGTTCATGTTGGTTAGGTCCATCAGTGGCTATTAGCCAAAATGGTCAGGGATACAACCCCGTGTTCCGGGTGTTCCTATTCCTCTGCCTGCCAGAAGCTTGGAGTAGATAACTTGATAAATTGTCATGTTCTGTTCACTCCCTCTACAGAATGTGGCATCAGCCACTGTAGGAAGACAAGACACTAGGCTAGATAGACCATTGGTCTGACCCAGTATGGCCATTCTTATGTTCTTATGACACCATGCACCCAAAACTACAATTCTCATGAGGAGATGCAGCATCATAGGCAAATATAGATTTATGGTAAACTGACTCAAAATGAAACATTGTGAGTCAGCTCAACAAACCAAACCAAAACATTTTGTCAGAAACCATTTCACTTAACATTTCAATTTAAACATTTTAATTTAGCTGAAACAGCACTTTTTGCACTTTGCAGGTTTGAGAGAGCCATCACTGTAAAGATTTTTCTGTAGACCCAAGAGGAAAGGGGAAGAGAAAACAAAAACAAGTATGAAGGAGACAGTACCACATGTGCGACAGAAACACTGCAGAGGACAGTTCTTGATTGAACTTTTGAAAAATCTTTGTAGTTCACTTTTAGGAGGGCTTCATTACATGAATTTCATTACATGATTTTTCATTTTGTTGTAGTATTTGAGGGGGTGAGGGCAAGAAATGCATTACTTTAACAGATTTATTCTTTCACATGTATTGCATTTGAGGTGCACTATAGTTTAGCACAGGGGTAGGCAACCTATGGCACATGTGCCAAAAGCGGCATGCGAGCTGATTTTCAGTGGCACTCACACTGCCCGGGTCCTGGCCACCGGTCTGGGGGCTCTGCATTTTAATTTAATTTTAAATGAAGCGTCTTAAACATTTTAAAAACCTTATTTACTTTATGTACAACAATAGTTTAGTTATATATTAAAGACTTATGGAAAGAGACTTTTAAAAAACATTAAAATATATTACTGGTACGCGAAACCTTAAATTAGAGTGAATAAATGAAGACTCGGCACACCACTTCTGAAAGGTTGCCGACCCCTGGTTTAGCATGTCAAAACTATATGCTTGATGAAAATAAGATTGGCAGTCATTAAACTTTTGAGGTAATGTAAGGTATTATCAGTGTTTGTTTTGCATTCCATGGAGAAAAAACAAGAGAAGTAGGTGCTTGAGCAGTTTGGGAATGTAACTGATGTTTATTAGACAGATCTTTCAGACAAGTGGTACTGTTTTGATCATGTCTCATTGAATAGAGATGGCAGTCTGGAGGAGGTGTTTCTTAAGGGTCAAGTCCCAAGGAGGAAAAACAGATGGGCAGAGACAGCATCAGTGGAGCAACATCACAAAGTGTACAGTCTTGTGAGTTAGTCAGACAAATAAGGTTAGTAAAAGACAGGAGGTCTCATGGCATCAACTTTCAGGACTGAGGATGCTCTGAAACAACAAGTAAACAAACAGAACATTCTGTTCTCTTTAACCCATCTGATTTCTTGTGAAACATAACATGAATACACTATTTCATACAGTAACACCTACATACTTTATGAAACTCGTCATTATTTTTGTGTGTTGGCTTGTATGTTCAGCCTCTTATCAAGCCTCATTCAATGTCTTACTACATATACAAAAGCACAAAATCAAAATATGTTGTATTTTTCCTTATTACATACTTTTCATCTCAAGCTAGACTCTGCTGATCAAATAAAGGAAGATAAGAAATTCTGGCTCAGAAGTCTTATCACAGTTATAAATTACATGCAATCACACAATCTGAATTTTACAGACATATTGTACGTATCCTTCAATGAAGGATGATGGGCCTCAGTGCACACATAAAACATTTCATTAGCTTTCTCTCATACATAAAATATAGTAATACAACCTCCCACATTTAAATTAAAATGTATTTAAAGAAAAAAGTTGTATTGGAGTAAGAAAAAGGAAAGATTTTGTCTTAATAAGTGGCAAATCACTCTTGATAACATTTTAATAGAACAGAAAGCACAAGCAAAAATGAAGAGAGTAGCCTAGACAATTCCTGCCACATCTCCTTGTTCCCCCACCCCCACTCTGAACTCTTCCCTCTTTTTAAAATTTAGAACTGATACTAGGATTCCTTATATGCTGAGCCACAAGACACTGAGGTTTGTACCAATCTAGACCTGGATCATGTATGTACTACTGAAACTTGGTTGTGCAATATTGCTGGACCAGCTTTAGTATAGTTGGTACCTGCCAGGTTTGGTACACATACAACGTGGAGGTGATGTGGCTCTGCTGTTTGCATCCAACCTGAAATGGAGAAGATCTCCTAAATCAAAAATGATTTGAATACAATGTTTCTTGCTTGTGTGTGGGTCCCTAAAGGTGAGCAAGTTGAGACTGGTTTTGGTGAACCAATCACACTGCTACATGGAAAATTATTTGCATAAACTAATGAAGTTTTTCACAAAAGCTGGACGTGACAAAGCTGATAGTGCTCGATGACCAATATCTATGGGGATACCAAATCCTATGAACCTAGCTCAGGATTTCTTGGTCTCCATAGTGACCATAGGACTATCTCTGGCAGTTACTGTTTCAGCACACATATATAGCTGATCACACTTTGTATTAATCCTCCTAATGGCAGACGTACACACTGAACATGAGAGTGACCGAACCTGGTGGCTCCTTGCATAAGAGAACCCTTGGGAAAGAAGAGCAACTGAAAGGAAGATTGGAATAATTCTAGAGTAACTCCATCTCCTCCTGCTTGTGTTAATAATACCTAATAGTCAACAGTATCAAAACCAGCTGACAGATCTAAAAGGATCAGCATGGACTGTGATGTTCTTCCATCACCAGAAGGTGATACCAACACAACCAGCATAGTCTTGATAGTATACCCACACCTACAACTAATGCTACTGGATTCAAAGATACCAGAATGCTCCAGATATTGACAGAATTGCCTCACCAACTCTTTCTAACAAAAAGGAAGGTTCAAGAGAGGATGATAATTGCGGATACTGTAAATGTAATGAGATAGTTTCTTGAGGATCTACTAATTCCTTCTTTAAGAGAAATTGGCATCATGTCCTCCCACAGAGACATTTCCAATCAACTCCAATAAGGGCCCTAGCATCAGGCTTCACGAGCCCAAAGAAGCACAGATCTAAATCGCTTGACATAGCCCCTCTCCATCCCCCAGCACCTCCAGAACCTCAATGTCTGTCACACACTGAAACTCAGACCAAAAAGACGTAGCTCTGTTACATCCTCTCCAGATGTAGCTCTGTGACCAGCTCTGTCCAGATCTGCCACATAATTTGAAAATTCCCTAAGAAATAGTCAATTCTGTCATGAGATGTAAGCAACTGGGGTTAAGCATCATCTCTTATGGCCTCAGTCCCTGAAGCATATTGGATTTATAACTTGTTTTCCAAAGGTTTTCTCTTGCAGTCCCTATTGAGGCAAACCTCCTCAGGTTTGCAAATTCCAATCTACTTTCGACCGTTCTCCCTGAGCCAAATATCCTATCATTTAACCTCTCTATAAAACTGGAAGAGAAAACAGAAGCAAATAATGCATTCCTTGGTGACTATCTGAGCAGCAGTCTTCAATGGTCAAAGTCAGTTTGCTTCTTACCTGCTGTGACGGTGTTCCCCATAAAACTTTATGGGGAGATGCTTATAAATGTATATATGTAACTAAAATATGTTTTATGCTACATGTGCCATGTGCCATATCTCTGTGAAAGTTATGACCTACTGAATTTACTCCTCCTGTTTGTATGCATGTATCATTGTTGTAGTTGGAATTATGAAGATTGGTTTTCTATTTGCTGGTTTTGTACATAGCCTTTGTAAGTGCATGGGATCATCTTTGGAGCAAAGAATGTGCCTGTTAAATGCGAGCACTTGACAGACAAAAGATGTTGCAGACCCCAATCCACATTGGGGCCGGGTCTGGAATGCAACTGGTTAGACTGGTTAGGGCGCATGGACAGGTGACTTGCCCATGTGATCCCAAAACTCCAGGGCAACTGGATCCTACGCAGGGAGAGGAAGAAAGGCTATAAAAGCCCTTGCAAGACCCTTCCATTTGGTCTTCAGCTGGCTAAAGGGAAAGGCTCTCCACCCCCCCCCCCCAAGGACATTCCTGAGGGGAACTGAACAAAGGACAAAGACACTAGGGGGTGTGAGCAACTGCTGGACCCAGGCTAATTCTACAGCCTGTAAAAAGGAAAATATCCGAATCTGGTGAGGCTTTTATCTGTGTTAACTTTGAATAGACATAGACGTGCGTGTTTTATTTTATTTTACTAAGTAACTTGCTTTGTTCTGTCTGTCACTACTTGAACTCACTTAAATCCTATTTTCTGTACTTATTAAAATCACTTTTTACTTATTAAGTTTCCTTGAGTACGAGTCGGTGCCTGGGGAAAGCGAACAGTTGTGCATATCTTTCTATCTTTGAAATAGAAGGCGAACTATTTATGAGTTTACCCTGTATAAGCTTTATACAGGGTAAAACGGATTTATTAAGGGTTTGAACCTCCTTGGAGTTGAGCAGCTGGGTGTCAAAGGCAAGAGCGCTTCCAGGGGCCTTACAGTGGTGAGTGGACTTGGTTCGGACCTGGGTCTGTGTTTGCAGCAGATCAGTGGAATCTGGCTCAAAACAGACAGGATTCGGGAGTCCCAAGCTGGAAAAGGCCTGGAAGCAGGGCAGAAGTAGCCTTGCCACACCAGGTGGCAGCACCAAGCAGGTCTCTGTGGCCCCAACCCGTCACACCTGCCAATACTGCAATAGCTAATTTCCCTTTCTGTGCAAGAAAAAGTGCATAAATAAAGAGAATTGCCCTTTACTTCTTGTATTAGATAAGCCACAGTATAAAAGTCATATTAGACGAAAGACAGGTGAATTTTTTCTTATTCAACATAGGTTTGGGGAAAACAGTGCAATGTGGTCAGAGAATGGGGTCCTACCCTACTCCCATTGAAATCAAATGAAAGTTCTACCATTGACTTCAATAGCAGCAAAAGTGCACCTATTGTTACTTTGAGATTTGAGAGTCTTATTCTCTCCATACAGTGTTTCCATTAAAAGACTGACATTCTCCATTGAAGTGAAAATGTAGAAAAATAAATTAGAATGCAAAACCAATTTATACTTTTCTAACTGCATAATCCTTTGCTGACACAGCTTGTGCAGATAACACCACAGCAAGGAGAACTACACTTTGTAAACATAAGCTGTTTTCTTTCTCCTTTGTTAGTACTGTATTGTTCTCTTTAATGTTTGGAATTCATTGTGAATGTGGGGTCTCACCTCTCCTAGCCAACAGTCAATTATAAAAATCTTTATTTTTTTCATATTTTAGAAGTTGCTTATAAGGCAAAAAACTGATCAGTGAATCATCCCTTATTCTGTCCTCAGACTGGTTGCTTGAGTCACTCCTGTGGCAGCTATAGCAATTGCTCCCAAGTAAGGATTTACCTCAGGGAGGACAGACAACAGCAGCGCCTTGCTCCCCAGCAAGAGCAGGCTTGTTTAGAGGAGAAACTCTTGCCAGTGCCCTAAAGCATCTCTGTTAGTTGAAGATGAAATATAGTTCCTGGTGGTCTGACACTGACCCCTCCCCTGGTAGTCCTGTCTAATTTTTGGGCTGCACCAAGCAGCTCCAGATTCCCCAACAAAGTGGCAGTTGCAAGGAACTTGTGCAATTAGCTCTCCACTCCATGTGCATTTTAAACATCTGGGAGCCAACAGCCTGGTGTGCATAGGCAGAACTGGTGCAATCCGGGCAGTTCATCTGGCCTGAGAGCTGGGCAACTACTGGGTTTTGCTTCATGAATATTCATATGCAATAAGTGATTCTTTTTGCAAGAATATTTGTAAGCTTGGTCCCTGCCAAAGTTTTGCTATTTCTAAAACACAGCTTTTTGTGACCAAAATGCTCAAATTCCACCTTCTGGGCAAGATTGTGAATTTTCTTTTATTTTCCTGTATAGATAATTACACAGTGAAAAATCCAAACAAAACAAAACCCTGCCCCTTTAAACTTGCTTTCATTTCACCAAAAACTTGAAATGAAAATTCATTTGGTTTCCTGTGATCCCACAAAATGATTTGTTACCAGCTTCGTCAGCAGTCAGTATTTGTTTTTCACTCATCAATCTCACAGTCTATACATATAGTGGATGGACTGCTGTGCTGATGGATCTGCAAACGATTGCCAGTCCTGTTCAATTAAGAGAGAACTTTGCTTGGTATTAACC
The DNA here is from genome assembly GCA_037349315.1 of Chelydra serpentina. NCBI lineage: Eukaryota > Metazoa > Chordata > Testudines > Chelydridae > Chelydra > Chelydra serpentina. The sequence goes on from JBAIAC010000048.1 coordinate 30,799,691, forward strand.
CTTGCACTGTACCCAGGGGTGCACGTAGGGCAGTACGGTACACTGTACCATTAAAAAATGTATTGCCGGTATGCCGTACCGGAAAGACACAGGAGCAGAACGTAGGGCCCAGGGCCATCCATACCCATACAAAAGTACGCAGCTGTGTAGGGCACCAGGAAATTTGGGACACCAAATTTCCTGGTGCCCTACGCAGCTCCGTGCTGCTCCAGCCCTGCTCCGCCTCTTCCCCATGGCCCCTGCTCCTGCTCCGCCCCAGGCCCGCCTCTTTCCACCTCTGCTCCGCACCAACCCTGCCCCCACTCCGTCCCTTCCCCAAAGCCCCCCCGCCCCTGCTCTACCCCCATCCTGCCTCTTCCTGCCCCTGGTCTGCCCCAGCCCCGCCCGCACTCCACCCCTTCCCCTGAAGCCTGCAGCAGGGGTCGGGCACCCTGCACTCACTGGTAAGTGGAGCGACCCAGCCCGCTCCACACCTCCTCCCAGCTGCGCCGCTGGGAGCCAGGGGCGCAGAGCGGAGCAGGCTGGGACCGGGTCACTCCACTTCCCGCTGCTCCGTGAGTGTGGTGTCAGGAAGTGGAGCGACCCAGCCCCAACCTGTTCCGCTCCGCTGGTGAGTGCTGGGGGGGCGGTCCCCCCCCACGGAGGCCTGGGGCCACCCCCCCATGGGGGGTGCTGTATAGGGCACCAAAATGGCTAGGGACGGCCCTGGTGGGGCCATGGGAGGCCCTACGCCAACAGCTCCTCAGGTACGGCTGTACCGCCCCCAGACCCACCACCAGCCCTTCCAGGCAGCTGCATCTCCTGTCTGGGGTCTGTACAGCCCCGCCAGAAGGGGCTGGTGGCAGTACAGCCACGCCAGATGAGCTGCTGGCGTGGGGCCACGTGGCGGCCCCACGTTCTGCTCCTTTTGCCACTGCGATTCCAGAGACCCCAGTGGTTCAGAAGTCTATATCTGGCACAGCAGGAGGACAGAGCCCCTCCTCAGGTAATGTGGGATGGGGAGGGGAAAGTGTGGGGGCCCCGGGCTGGGGGCTGGGCAGCGAGGAGTCATGTGGGGGGCCATGTGCTCCCCTTTAGCTGGAGCCCCCCACTTTGTGTCTCTCCCATGAGTCGCCTATGTGCAGCGTACTAGTAAAAAATAAATTCTACTTGCATCACCTATATTTTTCCATGGCTGCAATTTTCTAAATAATATCTATTCCACTGAAAAGCAGAGCAGGAAATGCTAGGAAGGTCTAGGCACTTTGGAATAATATGTTTTAGAAACGTCCTTAATACCTAATTTAGAACCAAAGAGGTTAAATAAATCTCTGTTTGATAATTTTGGCATTTGAAAACCAGTGACCATTTTCATTGGCCCTTGTTTACTAATTCTTAAGAAAGGTGCTTGATTGATAGTAATAAACAATTATATCCTTCATCCATAGAACAGATACAGGCTCCAACATTGTCCCAACAATGCTTCTACAATCAGGCAGTCCTTTGCTTTTTTTTGTGACACTATCTACAAGAGTGCTGCCAAAAAAATCAGAAAACAAAGATGCTTTGGTCAAGATAAATATTTTAACAGAGATTTTAATTTCTGTTGCACCACTCTCTCTAATAATTTAACAACTCTTTGCAGAGTACAAAGGCCTAGAAGTGTGAGATCAGACTCTTCCAGCTAAAACAATACAAATGCCTGTGCTCTTTAAAAGAAAATTTTCCCAAGACATTTATTTAGCCCATATTCCCATCATATCCTACTCTCATAACACTTATCACAGCCTCTAAGTGTTCAGGAAGGTCTGGACTCCAGAAGCACATTCCTTGTTTTCAAAGAAATTTATAAACATAGGCACAGGATACATTATCTAGTCTAATTTATTTACAATTACGGTAAAAAAATATGATAAAAGAACGCTAAGGCTCCAAACTCAAGGTCTCTAAAATTAGAAAAATGCCTGTGTAATCCTAATTTGTCCCCCTTATGCATATGTATTATGTTACGGTCTTTATTTCATCTCATTTTGTGGTTTTATACTGCTGGCTATCACTGATGTATCTGAGCCCCTTGCACGTAAAATCAATAGCCATCGCAAAGTCCCTAGTAGACTTACAGAGTCTCTAGCGCTTCTCCCTTTCGGGGGTCAAAACTGTACTTTGTATGGTAGGGGTTTGGGAATCATAGAAATGTAGGGCTGGAATGGACCTCGAGAGGTCATCTAGTCTATCCCCCCCATTATAAAGCAGGATTAAGTATATCTAGACCATCCCTGACAGGTGTTTGTCTAACCTGTTCTTAAAAATCTTTAACGACGGATATTTCACAATCTCCCTTGGAAGGCTACTCCACTGCTTATCTAGAAATTTTACTCCCCTGGGTAGGGATCCACTGAATTTAGAGCCCAGTACCTTTCTCACCATAAGTCAGAACAATTCCCTTATGCCATAAAGACACATGATTGACTCAGTTTACCAACTTATCAGTTCTGAAGAGTGCATTATTTATATTTTTAATATATATATTGAAATATATAATCCGAGTCTTAATTTTGCAATCCTGATTCTCCACTCATTTGCACCTACAGAATAGGTGTGGAGCCACTCAGAGTTATCCAACCCAATGTCTTATGAAACTATATGTTCCGCTCCCCCAAAAGGAGAACATGAGGATGCACACAGCAGCAGATACTTTGTCCTTTACCCACCTGTGTAAAGAGAGACCATGCAGATCTGGACTCCACTCCACGTGTAAAACCCCTTCACAGGAATAGGTGTTCATATTGTGAGCATCTCTTATAGTGGAAAGTCTTTCTCAAAGAGGAAGGTTCTGCAATGTTTCCTAAAGATGGTCAGAAGCTAGAATGGCCTGATCTCCTCTGGAAGATTGTTCCTTCTTCTTATATGCTTCATCCTGGGATTTGTGCTCTGCATTGTTTCAGAGTAGTGCAGCTGTTATGATGGTTCATAGATTGAAATTTAGTCTTTGGTAGCTGAGCTTAATCTACTAATTACTTTGAAAATTACAAGGCCTTATTCTGGCATCAGAAGCTGACTGGGAGTCAGTGTACAGCCTTGAGCATGGGTCTAATTTGCTCCTGGTGGACTAAACCATGGAGAAAGTAGTCAGCTGCATTCAGTACCAGCTGCTCTGTGCATTGTCTTCATAGTCAGCTTCAGATACAATAAATTGCAGTAATCTAACATGGAGGTGACAAATTCATGAATCACTGTCGCCAGTTCTCATCTGGAAAGAAGAGGCGACATTTCCTAAAAAGCTGGAGATGAAAAAAGGCATTTTTGGGAAATGATACTACCTTGTAAGCTAAGCTTAGTGAAGAGGCAAAGAGGACCTTGAGGTTTTGCACTGCTTTGTTGAGGGCAGGGCCGGCTCCAGGCACCAGCTTGCCAAGCTGGTGCTTGGGGCGGCAGGTGACAAGGGGGCTGCAGTCCGAGTCCCGCGGTGGCAATTCGGCGGCAGGTCCTCTCTTCCCGCCGCCGAATTGCCGCCGCGGGACTCGGACTGCTGCCCCAGTCTCGCCTGCCGCGGCGGCAAAGGGGCGGCAGGTCCGCCGCTGTCCCCTTGCCGCTCCGGAATGGGACTGCCTGTGTCAGGGGCGGGGCCCCGCCCCCGACGCAGGCACACGTGGCGGGGCCCCGCCCCCGACGCAGGCACACGTGGCGGGGCACCGCCCCCGACACAGGCGTCGGGGGCGGGGCCCTGCTACGTGTGCCTGCGTCGGGGGCGGGGCGCCGCCACCCCTGCTTGGGGCGGCAGAATTGTAAGAGCCGCCCCTGGTTGAGGGGAAGCTGTATGCCTTCAATGGAATGTGAAGACAATGTCTTGGCCAGGTCTTCAAAGCATTTCCCTTTTCTGGCTAGCATCACTTTGGTCTTGCCTTAATTCAGCTTGTGTCATGAATGAAAGCGTGTCATGAATGAAGGCCTGCAGCTATGCCTGCCCAATCAACAGACATCTGAAGAGCACAGCTAGACACTAGGGTTGCCAACTTTCTACTCGCACAAAACCAAACACCCTTGCCCTGCCCCTCCTCCAAGGCCCAGCCCCATCCCGTCCCTTCTCTGAGGCCCCGCCCTTGCTCACTCCATCCCCCCTCCCTCTGTTGCTTGCTCTCTCCACTCTCACTCACTTGCTCATTTTCACTGGGCTGGCTCAGGGGCTTGAGGGGTGGGAGGGGATGAGGGCTCTGGCTGGGGGTGCGGGCTCCGGGGTGGGGTTAGATATGAGGAGTTCAGGTTGCGGGAGGGGACTCCAGGCTGAGGCAGTGGGTTGGGATGCAGGAGGGGGTGAGGGCTCTGGCTGAGGGTGCGGGCTCTGGTGTGGGGCCGGGGATGAGGGATTTGGAGTGCAGGAGGGGGCTCTGGGCTGGGGCTGAGAGGTTCAGAGTGTGGGAGGGGGCTCCGGGCTGGGGCAGACGTTGGGGCATGGGGGGATGTGAGGGCTCCGGCTGGGGGTGCAGACTCTGGGGTGAGGCTGGGGATGAGGGGTTTGGGGTGCAGGAAGGTGCTCCGGACTGGGATCGAGGGGTTCGGAGGGCAGGAGGAGGATCAGGGCTGGCGCAGGGGGTTGGGGCGTGGGAGGGGGTCAGAGCTGCAGGCTCTGGGTGGCGCTTACCTCAAGCAACTCCCGGAAACAGCGGCATGTCCCCCTCCAGCTCCTACACGGAGGCACAGACAGGTGGCTCTGTGCTCTGCCCCGTCTGCAGGTGCCGCCCCTGCAGCTCCCATTCGCCATGTTCCTGGCCAATAGAGCTGCGAAACCGGTGCTTGGGGCGGGGCCAGCGTGCAGAGCCCCTGGTTACCCCTATGTGGAGGATCTGGGGGGGGGGGGATATGCCGCTGCTTCCAGAAGCTGCGGGGAGTCATGGCAGGCAGGGAGCCTGCCTTAGCCCCACTGTGCCGCTGACCAGACTTTTAATGACTCTTAAACCCAGCAGCTGTATAGGAGCTGTGGCAGCTCACTGCACCTACCTGTAGATTCTCTGTCTTCCTGTGCTTTCCTCAATCCAAGCATTGCTGCAGTCTAGAGCCTATCCTGAACCTTATCTTGTTCCTGCCTTCCCTGACTCTAGGTTGTCTGGTTCTGACCCTCAACTCTAATTCTGTCTTGATCCATTCTTTAGCTACTGGTTCTGACCCTCGGCCCTGGTTCTGACTTTGTCTTGACCCTTGTCTCATGCATTTGGACTCCCAACTTTGATTCTACCTCTGACCACTAGGCCTGACATTTTGAGCCAGCTGCTCTTCATCCAAGAGCTAACGTCTTGTAGGCATTCTGACATTTTAGGTGTGGTGATAGTTACACGATTACATGCTATTATTTATACCCACCTCCCATCAGTACTTAGAATGGACAGTCCTCCATGAGTGGGTAGAGATTTAATATTTTACTTTATCCTCATCATTCATTGATTTCAAGATTTCCTTCAGACCTTTCTCTGAATACAGAATTATTAATTTTCTCACAAGCTTTTTTATGACACTCATCACTGTGCTATCTGACTATTTCCCAGGGTTGAATTAATTCTTCACAACAGCCCCATGAAGTGCAGGGCTGGTATTATCCCCATTTTACAGATGAAACTTTGAGGTGCAGAGAGGTTAAAGTCAAAATGTCAAGTAACTCTGGATGACCAATTTAAAATGCCTAAGGCCTGATATTTCAAAATATTTAATATCTTATACCACTGTATTTGTTCAGAGCTCCCATTGACTTCAGTTACAGTTGTGAGTTTTCAGCACTTCTGCAAATCAGGCCTTGGATGTCTCAGTTTGGGCACTCAGAAACTGAGGAACATGCAACTAATAGAAATTAGCTGCCAAACTCTAAAAAGTCTCCACTGAGCAGCTGCAAATTGAGATTTTTAGTTTTTATCACTTGGGCAGATTTTACCAGGGACAGGAAAGGGAAATCCTGATACTAGGGTTGTCCCCTGCCAAATCCCTGCTCCAAAGAAGCTAGAAGTTCTCAACAAGAGAATTGTAAGAATTTTTTTAACATGGGCTAAATACTGTTCTGGGAATGACTGAACTGTTTTTAAAGAAACTTAAAAACCATGAGGCAGACACCGGTATGAAAAACTTCAGCCTAAACAGTTAAAGTTTGGCAAAATTATAAGCAGCTGAAAAAAAGTCTTATAATGGAAAGTGTTGGGCAATCTTAACTGTAGGCAGTACTCCTAGAACCAGCTGGATGTACATAGTCAGGTATTAGATAGCAAAAGCAGCACACAGCTAAACACTCACAGAGCTCTAAGTACCAGCCCTGTTTAAACCTCCTGTGGTCTGTAGTGGTTAAATTGAATCCCTGCTTATGGAAGTGAGATGAAAGTTTCTTACTAAATTAGATAGTGGGCCAGAATTACTCCTGCAACCATTGGGCCAGCTGCATGAAGGGTGATTTACCCCTGAATGGGATAGTGGCAGAGGCGGTTTAGAGAGATGTTCTGAATCAGCACATTTTAGTTGGTCTCCCACCCATCCTAGGTAGGCTAGCCCCAAGTAGTTCTGGTGCTGTGCGGCACCCTCTGGCGGAGTGGGAGTTGTGTAAGATTCATGCCAACGTATCCCAGCTCAAAGATGACGATTGAATATTTTTTAATGTAAATAACGGCCACTAGAGACGTGTAGACTGGGTTCTATCAGCTTTTGCTGGCAGAACCTAGGGAGTAAATAAAGCCCACAATTTATTTCATAAATGTATATGCTTCATAGTTGTACTACTCTTTCCACAACGCTCCTCAGTTTCTTCTTTGTGCCTGACAAATGAGGGTAACATTACTGCCTCTAAAATGACATTAAGAACATAAGAATGTCCATATTGGGTCAGACCAATGGTCCATCTAGCCCAGTATCCTGTCTTCCGACAGTGGTCAATGCCAGGTGCTTCAGAGGAAATTAATAGAACAGGCAATCATCAAGTGATCCATCCCCTGTCATGCACTCCCAGTTTCTGGCAAACAGAGACCAGGCACACCCAGAGCATGGTGCTGCATCCCCGACTAACAGCCATTGATAGACCCATCCTCCATGAACCCATCCAGTTATTTTTTGAATCCTGCTATAGTTTTGGCTTTCACAACATCTCTCCATTCTGAAAACACTGAGCAAAAATTTAACAAAAAACGAATGCTTAGGTATGTGCCTAGGATTTTTGTCCCTCTCAGAACTTCATTTGTCACTGTTTCCCATTTCTGTTTTATTTTTACATCCACAACATTTTCTGTCTGAACAATTATCTCTCAGCAGGATGGGAAAGACGTATTTCAGCTGACTCCTGCTTCAAGTCAGTTGTTCCTGTGGAGTGTATTACCTGAGGCACGTTTGAGTGGTTCAGTCCACACTGCTTCAAAACCTATCAGATTTAAAAAATGATGTTTGGTCACTACTGAACTGTACCAGATTTGAACCTGTTAGGCAAGAAGTAAAAAACGCTCAATATTACATTTTTACACACCTGAGACATCCATCTGGTCCCCCTGTGAAATATATATTTTAGTAGATTTATCAGTGTAGGGAATGTTTAGGAACATTTCTTCATAAGATTCGAAACATGCTGCTAAACAGAACACTTGTTACAATGCATAAGGAAAAATCTAGAGATTTCTGGAGCTCTACTGAAGTTGAGCTGTGCAGCAGTCCATGCCAGTTGAGGATCTGACCCCCTAGCAATCAGAACTATTTATTTTAAAGAATACAATTTAACATTTTATTTTAAAATGCTTGTAACTAAAGGCACATTTTGCCAAAATATAGTTTTGTTTTGTAATCTTCTTTCTTTAAAGGTCTGCAGTGAACCAATTTCATTTTCCTAGAAATTATTGTACTTTTTGTTAGTTGAAAGTCAGTGTTAGCTGCATACAATTATTTTTGGTCTTTAATTTAACGTGATTGCAGTTTGCACAGCCCTTCAATTTATAATATTAAAAGAAAACTATCACAAAACAATAAAATGACTTAATTAAATTCTACAATTAAAGAGTTATATTCTAAACGATCTTAGTACTATAGCACAAATATCTCTATATTTAAGCTTACGGGTAACACTATGTTTTGATTAACAATCAAAGGTGTAATTTGTATTTGTTTTATTGGAGAAGCAACTCTGGATGTCAGTTTATGTACCAGAAAATATATTATGTAGTAAAAAAATCACTAAGTTTGCATTATTATAATTATTCCACTCTAAAATGTTCTTTCTTTCCTGTCACACATTAACAGTATAATATAATCACTGTCTTCCAACTTCTTCTGGTCTGACTCTCTGAGGGCCCTGTTTAACAGGAATTTCATTTACATGGGTGCTAGCAGCATATGTTGTGAGGGGGCTTGGATAATTTGATACCAACTGAACTTCAATTTATTTTGTTATAATTTATATAGAGCCAGGACTGCATTAGTGCTTTTCAGGTAAGTACAAAGACAAGGGAGGGGCCTTATGTTACAAAGGTATAATGGAATAGAGAATGAGCACAAGGTACTTACTCTGAAATCTTTACAATCTAAGGCACAATCCTGCAATAAAATGCATATGGGCAAATCCCTGAGTTCACCAAGAGCCCTATTGTCTTCACTGGGATTCTGCATAGGTGCAGGGGTCAGCTCAGGATAGGAGCGTAAGGGTCTGACTCTGCAAACACTACCAACCATAGTGCTCACCACCAAAATTGTGCCATTAGTTTAAAAGATGCCAGTGCTCTTCATAGTATGTCTTTGAGCTTTCAGGCCCAGAGTGGGCTCAACAGAGGGAGTGGAGGACCTTTTTACCCAACTCCAGTTTGGATGTCTGAAGGCTGTGTGTGGGTACAACCTTCCACAAGCCATGGATGGATCTGTAGAACTAGATTTTGAGGAAAAAACACTAGAACAAACCACTGGAGTTTTACATGAGAGACCAAATATAGCAAAATATTAGGCAGTCTGAAAACTTAGGGGATGAATATGAGAATTGAAAAGGTGGGTAAGGAACTGTTTAAAGGGGAGACTACAATGGGTTATACTGAAAGGTGAACTGTCAGGATAGAAGGATGTTACTAGTGGAGTTCCTCAAAGATTGGTTTTGGAACCGATCTTATTTAATACCTTCATTAATGACCTTGGCACAAAGTGGGAATGTGCTAATAATTTGCAGATGATACAAAGTTGGGAGGTATTGCCAAAACAGAGGAGGACCGTAATAACATGCAAGAAGATCTGGAAGACCTTGAAACCTGGAGTAGAAGTGGGACGAAATGTAACAATGCAAAGACCTGCACTTAAGGAATAACAAGAGTTTTTCCTATAAGCTGGGGACTTATGAGTTGCAAGTGACAGAGGAGGAGAAAGACCTGGGTGTACTAGTTGATCACAGGATGACTATGAGACACCAATACGATGCAGGTATGAAAAAGGCTAATGCAATCCTGAGATGCATTAGGCAAGGTATTTTCAGTAGAGATAGAGGGGGCAAAAAAGCTTACTTGTTTAAAGACTAAACTTGATACGTTTATGAAGGGGATGGCATGATGAAGTTGTCTACACTGGCATATGGCCCATCTGCAACTCCTATTAGCAAATATCTCCAAAAGTCAGAGATAGGACGCTAAATGAGGAGGGCTCTGAGTTACTATAGAGAATTCTTTCCCAGGTGGCTGGTTGGTAGGTCTCTCCCTCATGATCAGAGTGTAATTGAGTGCCATATTTGGGGTTGGGAAGGAATTTTCCCGCAGGACAGATTGGTGGAGACCCTAGGGCTTTTTGCCTTCCTTTACAAAATAGAATTAATGGTGGATTCTCTGTAACTTGAAGTCTTTAAACCAAGATTTCAGGACTTTAGTATCTCAGCCAGAGGTTATGGGCCTATTACAGGAGTGCATATGGCTTGCAATGTGCAAGAGATCAGACTAGATGATCATGATGGTCCCTTCTGACCTTAAAGTCTATGAATCTGGGTCTTAAATTAGATAATATGCATTTGTTTACAAGAACTATAGGCATACTGAAATATTTTGAGGATAAATGGTTCTGACAACACTTGGAGCATCTTCAATTCCTTTTCTTCAAACTCTTGTTTTTATTGGTATTCCTGTAAGCAGAGTCTGAATGAGCTCTCCCCTGACATCTAGTGATGAACTGTGGAAGAGAACTTCAGAAGCTGATCTTATTTGCATGGGCACACCCACCCTGCCTAGGTGCTCAGCATGATGGGATTGCTTGTACAAATGATCACTTTAGGCTGGTGCTGGATCCCCAGTCTCCTTGCTATTAGGGCAGGAATAATAAAGGGTTGTTATCCTTGTTGTGTGAATAAAGGGCAGCAAAACTGTACTTGGTATACCTCCAGTTGAGGGACTCACCCTCAACTAAATGATACTCACTAGGCAGGGGACATGGATTCCAAAACCCAGTGAGTTGAGAAAGGGTGGGCTCTGTTTAAGGGTTTTAGAAAGGGTTTGACTTGTTCTCGTTCCACTGTGTAATAAAAGAGCTAGTTTAGACTCAATTGAAAGTCTTGTTACACACTGCAGGACTGAAATCACTGATACCTAGGTCTAAGTGTTAGACCTGCTTCGGGACAGTGTCTCTGACGCAAAAGACTCACCAGCAGTGAGGCTCCCCTGCTAACATCTGAAATATCTGCCTCTGGACATTTCCACTGCTTGCATCCGAAGAAGTGGGTATTCACCCATGAAAGCTTATGCTTCAATACCTCTGTTAGTCTATAAGGTGCCACGGGACCCTTTGTCGCTTCTACAGATCCAGACTAACAGGGCTACCCCTCTGATACTAAAACCTGTGTTAAGTGTGGGGACCTGAAGATATCCTGGTGGATTGGCGATCGGCTGTCAGGGTGGCTGTTGGAGAGGAGTGGCAAGTGAGTGCCTGGGCAGCAGACTGAGCAAGGTGCCTTCTTATTCCCTCCTCCACACCCAGGGTAGGAAGTGAACTCTGCAGATACACCTCTGAACTCTGGGTCTGCACTGACCAAGGACAACAACTGTGAGTGGGTTGCAGAGAAGGGACAGACATGTTAAAGGGACTTTTGGTTGCTGGATGTAAGAACCTGTGGGAAAAGGACACTGCCCAACTTACGTGGGGGTGGATCTTTTGCTCATGGTTTATGTTTATGACCCCTGTTTGCAGTGTTTTCCCAAATCAACGCTGAGTTACTTCCCACCTTTTATTAAAAGGTGGGTTTTTTTGTTACACTCAGATTCTGTTTTTGCAAGAGGGGAAGTATTGGCTCTTAGAGGCACTCAAGGGGTGGTGTGTAATTGTCCCAGGTCATGGGGTGGGGGCTCGAGCTGGTTTTGTGTTGTATTGTTGAAAAGGAACCCCTAGATACCAAACCTGTCCCTTGTTACTGCCAATTCTGACTAGAAGGGTTACATTCCGATTTGTAAACACTTCATCGTCCCTCCCCTTTGCCCTTATATTTATTGTTTTGCTGAAATTTTTAATATTATATTTTTCCTATGGTTGTGAATAATGAGAAACTAATCCTGCTAACAAGAAGAAATGTTAAGCCTTTGAGATGTGGTTTGGTGAAGACTCTTGTGTATCTTGTAGATAGAAAAGAAGACTAACACTTGTTAGAAGTATTATTGGGGAGAGCAGACCCTGCTTTTGGAAGTCAGTATGTATACGTATGTACTTTGGTCTCATCAGGCATTGAGATAACTTTAGTGGTTATTTCTATCATGGACGGGATGATGGTGGGTCATCATAGCAGGTGACTACAAGTGAAGAGAGGATAGTGTGTGGCAAATCACTTTGACATCAGCTGCTGGATTTTTGAAGCTAGTGAAGGGTCAGGAAGGCTCCTGAAAATTCTGCTATGATGCCACCAATATTCAGTTATCTTTTGAAAGATAAACAGTAGAACCTCAGAGTCACCAACATTGAAGTTATGAACTGACCAGTCAACCACACACCTCATTTGGAAATGGAAGTACACAAGCAGGCAGCAGCAGAGACCAAAAAAAGAAGAAGCAAATACAGTACGTTACCGTGTTAAACATAAACTACTAAAAGAAAAGAGAAAGCAACATTTTTCTTCTGCATAGTAAAGTTGTAAACTTTTGAACAAAACATTATGGTTGTTCTTTCAGTTACGAACATTTCAGAGTTACAAACAATCTCCATTCCCGAGGTGTTGGTAACTCTGAGGTTCTTCTGTCACAGCTTAAATTATATTTTTCCAAATATTAGAAGATTTATCTATCTTTTAAATAGTCTTTTGAAGAACTGTCACAATAAATATAATTTGTGTATTTGTAGGCATGACTTTTAGGGTCTGCATCTGTGTACTTTTCCAAATCTTTGAAATAATTTTGGCTTCCATCTAATGTTCTCTAGATTTTCTCACGTAGGAATATTTTCTCAGTTTTTGCCTTTCTACTTGTACAGCCCAGTCTGCTGTATCCTACAGAGACTCTCCAGCTTATGCGTTACTGATTAACAGAGACATGTTCAAGATTATGTAAACCAACACATGATGAAAAAATGCATTTAATTGTTCTAGGAACAACTGGAACTTCTCCATGTCTCATATCTTAATTCTTGTTAAAGAACATGTTGATTGCCTTAAATCTCTAGCTTTGAAAGTGGTTGGAAGTGTTTTTGTAGGGGGAAAAAATGGACTGATCCTATCAAATGTGTGTGTAGTTTGATTCTTCAAGAGATCAGATAGGTGATTGTTTTAGTAGCTGTAATTTCATCTTTTCAGTAGAAAATAACACTTAAAACACATTATGATTGATGTTAAACATGGTAGAAACCTGCAGTTATGATTCATAATGGGGAGGCTTGAGAAAAAGACACTGGAAACAGGAAGGCAAGAGAGGAGAAAAACAATTTCAGGAAATGAGAAACATAAGTGAAAGATCAAATGGGCCTGGGCATAAAAGAGAAATGCTACCAATGAAGGGAGAAGAACTGAGAAACAGACAATAAGAAGGCATGGAAGTGTATGTGTACAGGAGAATAGTAGGAGAAAATAAAACTGAGGGTCTGATTTTCAGAAGTATTGTACACCATGGCAAATCAAGCTCTAGGTTACTAATGGACTGGTTCATCACAAAACCTTGCCAAAATCATTGTGTAGATTTATGGATTCAGTTATTTAAATTATATCAACCTACACGATACTAACTTTACTCAGAGTAAAAGAAGGGGCTAGCCTAACTAAAGTGTAAAATGGAATTGACAGGCATGACTACAAAGATCCTTAACTCTCAAAAGAAAGAAATTCAGATTGAATAGATTTTGCTGTACAATTCACTGGATTAATTTAGCATTTACTCTCTATAGTGGTATGGATTTATACTAGACACTTGCATAATAGGAAACTGTGCTTGTAGTAAGATCAATATAACAGTATCACTACTATAAATAAATACATACACTCTATACATACACTGCATTTAAACTTGTAGTTGTAGATATCATGGCTCCTTGGTCAAGGTATTGCACTCTGTGTGGTCGCTGAAGGACATAAATGAAGTCCTAACATTTCAAGCAACTGAGAAGTCTGAGGCTTAACCTGTTTTAAGAAAATATTTACACTTAATCTTGCTCCTGCCCTAGGAATATAATTGTTTCAGTTTCATGGAACTGATCTTATTATTGTATACATTTACACAGGGATAAAAAACTCATGGCTGGCCCTGGTCAGCTGACTCAGGCTCCAGGCTGAAAAACTGCTTTGAGGACACATGGGCTCGGGCTAGAGCCCAAGCTCTGGGACCCTCAAGATGTCTATGCAGCAATTCTTCAGCCCAGAGTCCAAGCACTGTTAGTTCAAGTTAGCAGCCTAAGCCAGCTGTGGGTTTTTTATGCATGTGTAGACGTATCCATTCTCTGCCAAACTTTGAGGGAAACAAACTCACATTAAGAGGTCAGGTTATAGGAAATTATAACTTGCTTACAAACATATTCATAGCTTTCTGATAGAATACAAATCTAAGTGATTCTTGACATACTTTATTAAAAAAGCCATCCATCATTTTATACAATAAGAGTTTTCACTTGCGTGTTGTATACATATCTATCTCCCAACACTAACTGTGCTGCAAGAAAGATTTTTTGGTTTATTTTTTGTGTAAAGCACTCAGATACCAAGGTGACAGGTAACATTGTCACAACTTAGCTATTATGGCTTTATGTATTAAGTCAATAAATATGCCATAGTTGGACCCATCCAGCATAGCACTTAAGCATGTGCTTCACTTTAAGTGCATGACTATTCCCACTGAGCATTAATGGTGTGAACCCCATTATGGATTATTTACCTTATGAGATCAGACTAAACCCAATCCCGACCAAACTGCAAAATGCATTTTTTCACTAAAACCTTCCTTGGTAATAATATCTTTCTCACGGGCAGGTCATGGTTCAGAGAAAAAAAGCAGATCAGAAGCAAAGAGTAGGAGGGAGAGGGAAACGAATACAGAAACATATGAAGGTGGAAAAATAAAGCCCTAAATTGTGTATTAAATAACTCCATAGATGTGCCTGGTGCTTCACAGAAAAAATAAAGGCAGATTTCCTATAAAGAAAATGAACAATGCAAGGTCCCAATCCAGCACATACATGCATGCCTAACTTTATGCATTGACTTTAGAGGGATGACTCATGTGTAAAGCACTGTTGCCAGCTCTTATGATTGACGTTGTAAGAAAGTTGTGATTTTTTTTTTTATTCAAAAGTTGTGGCCAGTTTGTCAAATTTGTGGTTTTGGGATGGTCAGACATCAACATGTCACTAGGCAGGTGCTCCTCTGGGGGTCTATCTCAGGGTTCCCTTCAACCTGTTTTCTGGTGAAGAGTGAAGACCCTCCCTGGGTACTCCCACAAGGAGCATCAGCCCTGCGTGTGCACCCACACATAAGTGCCAGCACTCAGTCTGAGACATGCAGCCTTCCTTCCAAAGCAGGACAACAGCACAGAAGGCAAGCCTAACAAACGAGTGGCGTGGTAAAATGAGTGAGCGATGCTCTGACGTGGTGAATGGGGTTCAAATGCCACTCAAATGTGCAACTACAAAAAGTTGCAGTGTGTTAAAAGTTGTGGTTTGCACAACAAAATCGCTGCCTGTGATTTCCTTACAGCCTTATCATTTTATTTTGTCTGATTTTTAGTTTTTCCTCGTAGATTTGTGCCAGAATCACGAAAATCTGAGCTTTCATTAACTGCCCCCTCAAATTTCTAGTCCTCCTGGTGGCAGAGAACAGCTTTAAAATCATGACGTAATTATACACTAAAGGCTCAAAACCCAGAAGGCAAATATAAAAGGTGTATTTGATTAGCAGTAGTATTACCGCAGCACCCAGGAGCCCGTCATGCCCCAGGCCCGGTTGTGCTAGGTGCCTGCTCAAACACAGAACTCTGAAAAGCCAATCGCTGGATTCGACCCGGAGGGGGGCGGCTTTTATTAGGGGCTGAGCCAGGCTGGCCTGAGCTCGTGCACACGGGCTCCGGGGGACAGTGACAGGAAAACACTGGGTAGGAGGCGCCGAGCGCAGCCGCTGCGGGGCTATTTTTAGAACGCCGGCCCCTGGGGGACGCGATTTTGACGCCTGCCCAGCCCCGCTGCGGGGTGCAACCGCCGCAGCAGAGGCGGAGCCACTTCCCCACCCACCACGGTTGCAGCATCCAGTTGGCGCATGCGCGTGACTCGCCTCCTCCTCTCTCCCCCGCCCCCTTCCTCTGTATACGTGTCTCGGACGTTGCCTGTTTTCTGACTAGGGGCTGCAAGTCCTGGGGAGACGGGGCAGTAAGGGGGACGCATAGATGACTCCATACAAACCTCTCTGTAGGGTCTGTTTGTTCGGCGGCTGAGGCAGGGCCGCCCACTTCCCGGATTCCAATAGGCAAAGTGAACGCAGGCAGCCAGCAGGACAGCCCCATCTGGGTGGTTATATCTGGCGCCTGCAACGCGGGGTCCTTGAATGACATTGGGCCTTACGGCGGGTTAGAGAGACAGCGAGACGAGACTTTCCTGAGAGGCCGAGTTCGGGTCTGGCAGAGCGCGAGACCCTCGCACCCAACCGTCACCATGTTCCGACTCATGATCAGTCAGGCCAAGAAACATCCGAGCGTGCGTCATGGAGGGCGGCGGCTCGGCCCGGAGCCGGGCGGTTTGAGGGGGGGGGGCAGTTGGAGCCGGGCGGTTTGGGGGGGGGGGCAGTTGGAGCCGGGCGGTTTGCGGGGGGAGGGGGGGCAGTTGGAGCCGGGCGGTTTGCGGGGGGAGGGGGGGCAGTTGGAGCCGGGCGGTTTGCGGGGGGAGGGGGGGCAGTTGGAGCCGGGCGGTTTGCGGGGAGGGGGGAGGGAGGCGACTTCAGCGCTCTAGGCGTCGGTGGGCAGCCGGCGTCGGTGGGGCTGCGTGGGCAAGAATCTCGCCATCTCCCGCTCTCATGGGCTTAATCGCTCCGCTGGGAGAGCTCGCTCACCGAGCCCCATCTGGTCTTCTGCCCTTCCCCGCCCCTTCCCGCCGGCTCTAGCGCCTCCCCAGGCTCCGTGGGGCCCCTCGCGCCCGGACTAGCACCGCCTTGTTGTGACAGCCCTTTCCGGAGACCCCTGTGAGCCCGGCGGGGCGGTGCTGCCGTCGCCCCCCTTCCTCGGAGGAAGCTGTGCATGTCCCCATGGCCCTAGAGCGAGAGTAGTTTAGAGGCCCAGGTCCCCGTCGCCCTCCAGCGGCACGGGCCCTTTCCAAGCCCAGTCATGGTAGCCAAGTGATTTTTTCCAATCCGTTTTCTTGGCTCTTGTGAACCAGCGTAGCTATTGCAGGTGCAAGCAGCGTTACCCTAGAGAGTCAGAGGGTTAACTTCTGCCGCCTTCTGGGCATTGTGGGGCCCTTGGTAGTGGCATGTACGGGCTCCTCACCTGCTCTTCCAGAGAAGCAGGATCTCCTAGCATTCGGACACCCTAGAGGCATGCTGGGTCCTTCATGACTAGGCATTTAAACTACTTAGAGTATGGGGTGGTTCAAAACTGATGAGCCAAATGTGTGATCACTGGGCAGGACTTCATTTCCAGCCTTGGTTTTTAAGTGGCATGTTTATGTCCTAATCTCTCATTTATTTCCAAATCTTTTGTTCTAGTTGATCCCTCTTTTCATCTTTATTGGAGCTGGAGGTTCTGGTGCAGCCCTGTACATTATGCGCCTGGCAATGTTCAACCCTGATGTCTGGTAGGTAGTAAACTTTACAGTGTGTATGTGTGTATATATGTGCGTGTGTATGTGTATATATAATAGTCAAGCAAACTTTGCCGTTTATGAAAAGTTTGGCACTCCTGGAGGCTCATGTTTCTAGCTGAGCTTCAGAAGTGTGCTTCAGAGTTGAGTTTGAAGGACTGCATTTCTGATTGAGGAAATTCTGATTCCATGCTTCTGAAATAAATTTTGGAAACTACCTACAGTAATGGTGGTTTTGTTATGTGGAAACTTGTTAGGACAGATAAGCATTCATGTTCTTTCAGTAACTAAACACCAGTTCTATAATATATAATGCATGTTAAAAGCAGTCTGATTTATACCTTCTGCTATACTACTGTATTTCTCTTTGTAGTTGGGACAAAAAGAATAACCCTGAGCCTTGGAATAAGCTGGCTCCCACTGATCAGTACAAGGTAAGAGGCAGAAAGGCGTTTAGCCATTAGGGCATCGGCTAATCTACAGATGTATGTTATCTGTGGCCTGGCTACTTTTGGAGGGTCATCAGTGGGAGGTGGTGCAGGGAGGACTGAATATGCTTCCTTTGTTGTCAGTTTCCTGCCCAGGTTTGGATTGGGAATCAATCAGTGGAGTGATGAGTTGATTTGTGAAGCAAGGCTAGATTTGAATATTAAAATGAGACCGCTGGTTTAGATATTACCTTTGCTTGAAGGCAGTGTCTAATAAGGTAGGAGAAATCTCGTTACCTAGGGCAAAGTGTTGAATGAAGAAAGTAGTGCTGAAATTAAATTTGTTTTCAATTCCTTAATACAGAACAACAAGGAAGAATATGCTACTCAGTAGTTAGTGTTAAATTGATATTGGAGGGAGGAGGGAAAAAGCTTTGAGCTGTAAACTACACATCATAGATGTCGTGCTAAAATCAGTTTTGGAATCCAACTATTTTGGTTTCAGTACTACTGCAAAAGTCTTAAATAATTTTTAATGCTTCTATTAGGATGATCAAATAAGTACAGTAGAACCCTGCTAACTTGCAGAGAGTGGGAGTATTTACAGCACACAAAGTTTGGGAATAAACAAAAAAATGGATCAGTGTACTTCACTTGGACAACTGTGGTTCATTTTTTATGACTTAGTAATATACTGTAGGTTCCGTCATTTGATAGGAAGTCTTGCATTCTAAAAATCTTCTGCTAAACCAGAGACCCTCGTTTTGTGAAAATTGAAGTGTAAACTATTGCGGTTGTAAAATATTGCTGAACCCTCTTTTGCTGCATTTCTCACTTGTTTGCCTATATTCCTGAAATAAAGGAAGAGCTTTGTAAAGCGAGATCTTTTGCAAGACTTCCAAAAAGGGCCACTTAGTTGAGACAGATGATATGTGAGCCTCTGGGTCCTTTTTACAAATGCTGTTTTGTGACAGGCTCCAAAAAAAGCATCTCCATTGCTATTCAAAGACACTTCTTTTTTAAAAAAAAAATTCTAACCTCTTCTGATATTTACCATACCAAAGTTAATTTGTATGTTAAAAAAATATTGCCTTCACTGTAAACTGTTTATAATACAGACCTCACAAGTGTTATGGTTAAACACCATTCAAGTTTGTAGGGTATTTTGAAAACAAGTGCAATATATTTCCTGTTTCAATATAAAAAGTTTAAATCTCATACTTGTAGTAGATTCACAGACCATTTAGCTTCTAAAGTTAACCATCACTGGTTCTAGAAAAACTCAAGTTTACCAAAGATAAGTGATATTGTTACCACAGTATCGTCAGTATTATGCTTATTAAAAGGAAAAACCTCCAAATGCTGACATTTTGTTCTAAGGCAAATGGCCACACATAGTGTAACTAATTTTTTTACACTTTGGAGAAAAGTCAAAAGAGAAACCTACCTTTGTACTCTATCAGTCATGTTAATGGGAAACTGTCGTAGGTGTAAGGTGCTTTTATTTGATGCTAAAAATGTGCTATAGGTTGGTGCTCTTCTGAATAACAGTATAACTGAATAACAGTGTTCCCAGCCTGTACTGGCACAAGAAGCAGAAATCTCAAAGCTTACCATATTTGGTCCTGTGTATCGTTAGCATTTTTTCCTGGCAGTGTCACTAAAACAACTCCTCGTGTGTTGTGGAAACTAAAGTAGTTAAAAGTATTGGAAATGATAGATACAGTGGCTGATGGCATATAATTCTGATAAACACAATAAAAAGTTTCTTTTTAAAGCAGATCGCTAGGAGATGTGTTAAGGAAAGCAACTTTGTTAGAGAGCTTATTTTTTTACTCTCCTAACAAACTTTCTTTTCCAAACTAAAATATGCAGAATCTCAGGATTATAGTTAGTAAAATGGAAGCATGTAGTGAGAATGAATGTGTTTATGCAATCTTAAACCCTTCATTCTAGTTGCTCAGAACTTGCTAAAACTTCCTGAGTTTGGTCTCTGACCAAAGGTGATTTATATTAAAATATGGGTTTAAAAAATGGCTTCAGTGCTTTAAGTTCAAGTTGCAGGGTTCAAGCTAAGATCTATATGCAGTACACTTTTCACTGCACAGCTCAAGTGATCCTGTATTTTTTAGTTGTACAACCGTATAAGCTGAAGTCCTGATCCTCCAAATTGATCTGTATGGGTGTATATCCCTGAACCCATACGGCTAAAGTAAGTGGGCTGTGCACAGGCTTGCCTGCACAGATCAGCTTGGTGGGTCAGGACTCTTATGAGAAATCTGGAGCATAATATGATACTTATAGTAGTTTTTTGTCAAAGGGTTGTAAATATTCAAATCTCTTCCCTGGAATGCTCAAAGCCCTCCCTAAAGAAAGTGCCCATTTCCCTGTCAAATTTCAACTTTTTTTTTATATTTCCAGATATTCTGGCTTGAGGGCTGCTAAATCTTGTGATTTTATTTTTTTTTATTATTTTTATTTTTTTGAGACCCAAGAGCTGAATCACTCTCATGTCTCCAAAAGCTTGCTTTTGGATAAAGATCGGTCCTGTAAAACTTCACTTTGAGTTTAAAAGTTATGACTGATAACATAGAATGGATGTTAGAATGGATATGGTTAGATACCTTTGTTGTTGTAATGGTTACTGCCACTCCTGCTGTCATGAAGTCACTGCTTGCTTATTTAGTCAAAACATATGTTTAACAATGTCTTATTCAACCTTGGATGCTAAAATATGCCTTACTAAGAGTCAATATTTGATCAGTATTTGACTTATTTTATTGTCAGGCATTCTCTAAGCTCTTAATACAAGATGTAGAAGATCTATTCTCTCTTTCCGATGTTGTATCTTCCTGCACTGTCCTGCACTGTAGTGGCATTTATTTTAGGACTGGTCCAGATTGTGATCTGAGCTACAATCTTTGAATCCAGAAGATGCAGCTTTTACTAATACTGTTCTAAAATGTTCTCTTGCCCACTTTATGCCTGTTCTCATGTTCTTTTCTATTTATGTATTGCTGTACTTAGTGCTTCACAATTGAATAAGGTTACTGCACATAAAGCTGTTCAATCTTGCTCTTGATGTTTTTCCCCTTATATCCTGGTCCTCGCAAGATAGTAGGAGGGATTATTATCTCTTTTCTATCCGTGAGGACCTCTGTGATCATTAGGGATTGGCAACTGCTCTAAATGTATTACTCAATAGGATTAGGAATCTAAATTTGATGGCACTGAGAATAACTGGTGTTTGAGTGAATGGAGGCTTCTAATCAGCTCTCTATGGTTAATCTTGGCTTAAACCATCACTTTCACCTTGTATTGAAACAGCCCTCTGTGCCACTTTGGAGCCAAGATTGGGGACCAATATGGCAGTAGCATAGTAACTTACTCAAAGATGACTGGAGAAGAAAGGACACCAACAACTTCCCTGTTTTTCAAAGTAAACCTGTCCAAACTATTAGTTCTCCATGATGTGGTATGTTAAAGAAGCTGAGGTACAACAGCCCATGAACTCTCTATCAAATTCTGTATATTAATGTTCAAATATTTAATCCTGGGGATGGTAAGGAAGTTCTGTGGGTTCTTGCTGGGCAACGGTTAGAAAACAACTGGTTTAAACCTTGCAGTGAAGCTGTCTTTCACACTTGCTTTAACTGAGGGTTCTTGTGGCATATGCTAAAAGCATGTACCATCAGAACTTAAACTAGAAATGTATTTAAAAACATGCAGCTCTAGTGCTAAAATCTCTGTGCAATTGACTATACTAATGTCTCAAAGAAAACAAAGTGGTGTATATAGAAATAACTGTTTTCAGTTAAATTGAAAGTAGTGTTCTTCCCTAGTACAGACTTTGATCTTGTCCTGATCAAAACCCTCTTTTTTTTTTTTTTTCCCCCACCCCCTCTTAGTTCTATTCGGTCAATGTGGACTACAGCAAACTGAAGAAGGATCGTCCTGACTTCTAAAGAACAAATTCTTCTCCCCCCTACAAGCTGCACAGAATGAAGGTCTTCCAGAAGCTATCCGCACAACTAATACTTAATCATCCAGGAAATGTTAATTAAGCTTGCCTCACATTGCACTTTTAATCATGTGCTGGAAAGTAGCTTGTTGGGGCTTAATAAACATCTGAAACTTGTGGAGCGTCTAATGTTTTACTTCATGAAATAAAAATAGATTGATGTTGACACTGGCAATTGCATAGTCCAGATATCTGGCCTCTCAAATGTTCAGGAAAAATAGAACTGGCATTTCTTCTCATAAAACAACCTCTGAAATAAGCCAGTTGGCTTTACTTTTTAAGAAAATACCTCCCTTTGAGAACAGTGATTAAAACCAATATCCTGTCACTGTTATTCTCAGAAGTTCATTGGCTCTGAGTAATACTATGAATAATAGAATATTCTTCAGGGTTCTATATAGTAGATGGGAGAAATACAGTAGAAGCAACAAACTGTTTCAACTGCAGATACCTATACTAAGTCTAGGCCTTCTTTTCACTGTGGACTCTTATGAAATGAGAGAAGTTAAGATCTAGGCAGTTGCCAGACAAACAAGACAATATAGGTGTTGCAGCTCCTTATAAGTGAGAGGCTCTTTTGTATGACTTTTCCTCAATCACAAGTTTTTTACTAAGTTGTCAGTGCTGGAAGTTTCTGGGTGTGGTTTTTGAAGTATAAAAATGAAAACTGGTCTTCCACAAACCCTGCTTTAAACTGTAGTTACCACAGTTGTCAGAGGTACAGTTAGCTCTCTGATCCCTCAAGTCTCAGTGTACTTTCCAACAGCTATTGGCATTTTTGCATTTGGTTCCACTCTAGGTTGTCTACACTGCACATAAAAACCCATGGCTGGACTGCATGCTGACTTGGGTTGTGGGGCTGTTTCATTGCAGTGTAACTCAAACCCAAGTCAGCTGGCACAAGCCAGCCACAGGTGTCTAACTGAAGAGTAAACATACCCTTAAATAGCATCCTGGCCTATAGTACTCCTTGGGTCAACTTGCTTCCCTCAGCAGGCCTTGCTGGGTTTGGCACTTACTATTCTCCTTGGGAGTTTGTGATCAATGGTAAATGATGCCTGGATAGTCATCTTGAACCATAGGATTGCTTAATAAGCAGGTGTAACAAAGCAGCCTGTGGCAGGACACTACTGAGGCCTGGTCTACACTAGGAGTTTGTCGAATTTAGCAGCGTTAAATCGAATTAACCCTGTACCCATCCACACAACGAAGCAATTTATTTTGACATAAAGGGCTCTTTAAATCGATTACTGTACTCCTCCCTGACCAGGGGAGTAGCGCTAAAATTGACATGGCCATGTCGAATTAGGCTTAGTGTGGACGGAATTCGACGCTAATAGCTCCGGGAGCTATCCCACAGTGCACCATTCTCTGGACAGCAGTCCGAGCTCGGATGCTCTGCCCAGCCACACAGGAAAAGACCCGGGAACATTTGAATTCCTTTTCCTGTTTGGCCAGTTTGAATTTCATTTCCTGTTTGGACATCGTGGCAAGCTCAGCAGCACTGGTAACGATGCAGAGCTCTCCAGCAGAGGTGACCATGCAATCCCAGAATCGAAAGAGGGCTCCATCATGGACTGATCGGGAAGTGTTGGATCTGATCGCTGTATGGGGAGATGAGTCCGTGCTTTCAGAGCTGGGATCTAAAAAACGGAATGCGAAGATCTACGAGAAGATCTCCAAGGCCGTGACGGACAGAGGATACAGCAGGGATGCAACGCAGTGCCGCGTGAAAATCAAGGAGCTGAGACAAGCGTACCAGAAGACCAAAGAGTCCAACGGGCGCTCCGGGTCTCAGCCCCAGACATGCTGTTTCTACGCTGCACTGCATGCTATCCTAGGTGGGGCCTCCACCACTACCCCACCCCTGTCCGTGGACTCTGACGATGGGGTATTCTCAACGGTCGCTTCCTCGGAGGTTTTTGCGGACGGGGAAGATGATGAAGGAGATGAGGAGGATTAGGCAGTCGACAGCGCTTTGAATGCTGATTTCCCCGACAACCAGGATCTCTTCATTACCCTGACGGAGATCCCCTACCAACCCTCCCAAGGTGGTAACCCGGACTGTGAATCAGGAGAAGGATCAGTATGTGAGTGTTCAAAACATATCTTTTGAATAGAATAGACATGGTATTTTAGCAATGGGTTTTTAATGAGTAATTTGACCTAGGTGCTTTAGTTGCATTCATGGACAGTGCAGCTACTGGAAAAGTCTGTTAACATGTGTGGGGATAGAGCAGCAATCCTCCTGGGACATCTCCATGAAGCTCTCCTGGAGGTACTGTGAAAGCCTTTGCAGAAGGTTTCTGGGGAGAGCGGCCTTATTGCGTCCTCCATGGTAGGAAACTTTACTGCACCAGGCCAGTAGCAGGTAACTCTGGTATCATTGCCTGACAAAGCATGGCGGCATATGGTCCCGGTGTTTGCTGGCATTCACGCAGCATACGGTCTTTCTCTGTCTGCGTAATCCTCATCAGAGTGATATCAGTCATGGTGACCTGGTTGGAATTAGGTGAATTTTATTACAGGGACTGTTTGCCTGTGCCTTTAAAAAAATCTACCCAGCGGTTTCCAGCCACGCGGTGGGGGCGGGGAGGCAGACCGTTCATGCTGAGCGGTTCGCCGGCAGCTTGCAGGGATCATTCCCGAGACCAGCCACGCGGTGGGGGCGGGGAGGCGGACCGTTCATGCTGAGCGGTTCGCCGGCAGCTTGCAGGGATCCTTTCCGAGACCAGCCACGCGGTGAGGTGAAGGCTAAACCGACCATCCCAGAGAATGGGATGGCTGGGATTACTGTGGTTTCTGCTGCTGCACGTTAACACGCACAGCGCAGCAGTAACTGGGCAACTGTAGGAGCTCTGCTTGGAACGGGAAAGGAGGGCGCTGCTGTAAATTAAGCTTTCAGCAGCCAAAAGTCTACGGCTTACCATGTCCGCCTGCTAGCCGAATTCCGTTGCCCGGCCCCGCTTGTGTGATTTGCACAGCAAGACCCTAGGCACTCAATATAAAGATTAAAAAGTGCGACCTTGTACTGAAAGCAAATGCGATAGGTAGTGTGCATGGTCTTGTTCACCGGGAAAGACTATATTCATTGTTCTGGAAAATGTATCTTTCTAAAGAATTCACTCCTTTTTTCATCCCACAGCTGCAACTGTCTCTAGGGTTCCCCCGGCATCTCCCTCCCAAAGGCTGGCACAGATAAGGCAGCAAAAGAAACAAACGCGGGACAAGATGTTCTCTGAACTCATGCAGTGCTCCCGCACTGAGGCAGCACAGCAGAGTGAGTGGAGGGAGACCATTTCGCAACACAAGCGATCAGCCAGCAAACGGGAGGAGAGGCAGGACGCCCGTGAGAACAGGACAGAAGGGACGCTCGCGATGATCGGTGGCGGCAGGAAGACCAGCGGGTGACTGAGGCGCTGCTTGGGCTAATGCGGGAGCAAACGGACACGCTCCCGCGTCTGGTAGATGTTCTGCAGGACCGGAGGCAGGACGACAGAGCCCTGCTGCAGCAGATCTCTAACCGCCCTCCCCCGCCCCAAAGTCCCATATCCCCCTCACCCCAAGTCCCAAAAAGGAGGGGTGGCAGGCTCCGTGGAAACAACCAGTCCACCCCTGCGAACTGCTCAAGTAGCAGAAGGCTGTCATTCCCCAAGTTTTGAAGCGTCCTTTCCTTCCCTCCACCCACACCCCACCCTAGCCTCCGTCCCAGTTCCCTCCCTTTACTGAAAAATCCTTAATAAAAAATACGGTTTTGTTGAACAATGTTGCCTTTATTTTCCTTTTTAAAGGACGGTGTGTTTGAAGGGGGGGAAGGGGGTTGGTAATTGGATAGGATAGGCAATATTAACAGGGGAAAGAAACGGGGGATGGTTCACCTCATGTTTAAACAAACGTAAGAGTCACTGGTTACCCTGGTCAGTCTGGAAGCTAGTTTTCAAAGCTTCCCGGATGCACAGCGCATCCTGCTGGGCTCTTCTAATCGCCCGGGTGTCTGGCTGTGCGTAATCAGCGGCCCGGTGATTTGCCTCAACGTCCCACCCCGCCATAAAACGTCCCCCTTGCTCTCTCAGAGATTGTGGAGCACACACAGCAAGCTGCAATAACAGTGGGGATACTTGTTTCGCTGAGATCTGAGTGAGTCAGTAAGCTTCTCCAGCGCCCCTTCAAACATCCGAAAGCACACTCCACCACCATTCTGCACTTGCTCAGACGGTAGTTGAAGAGTTCCTTTTCACTGTCCAGGGCGCCTGTGTACGGCTTCATGAGCCAGGGCATTAGCGTGTAGGCTGGGTCCCCAAGGATCACTATAGGCATCTCCACATTGCCAACAGTTATTTTCTGGTCAGGGAAGTAAATACCCTCCTGCAGCCGTCGAAACAGACCAGAGTTCCTGAAAACGCGAGCGTCATGAACCTTGCCCGGCCATCCGACGTTGATGTTGGTGAAACGTCCTTTATGATCCACGAGTGCTTGCAGCACCACTGAAAAGTAGCCCTTTCTGTTAATGTACTGGCTGCCCTGGTGGTCCGGTCCCAAGATAGGGATGTGCGTTCCGTCTATAACCCCACCGCAGTTTGGGAATCCCATCGCAGCAAAGCCATCCATCATCACCTGCACGTTTCCCAGGGTCACTACTTTTGACAGCAGCAGCTCCATGATTGCATGGGCTACTTGCATCACAGCAACCCCCACGGTAGATTTGCCCACTTCAAACTGATTCACGACTGACTGGTAGCTGTCAGGCGTTGCAAGCTTCCAGAGGGCTATGGCCACTCACTTCTGGACTGTCAGGGCTGCTCGCATCCTGGTGTCCTTGCGTTTCAGGGCAGGGGACAGCAACTCACAAAATTCAAGGAAAGTGCTCTTACGCATTCGAAAGTTTCGCAGTCACTGGGATTCATCCCAGACCTGCAGCACTATGCGGTCCCACCAGTCTCTGCTTGTTTCCCAGGCCCAGAATCGGCGTTCCACTGCATCGACATGACCCACTGACACCATGATGTCCAGGTTGTGGGGTCCTGTGCTTTGAGAGAGGTCTGTGTCATCATCACTGTCCTCATCACGCTGCTGTAGCCTCCTCACCTGATTTCTCAACATCTGCCTCTGAATAAGGTGGACGATAAGGTGTGAGGTGTTGACAACGGTCATAACTGCTGTGATGATCGCAGCGGGCTCCATGCTCGCGGTGCTATGGAGTCCGCGCTGTCAATCAAGGGAAAAGGGCGCGAAATGATTGCCTGCTGCTGCTTTCACGGAGGGAGGGCGGGAGTGAGGGTTGAATGACGACAGTTACCCAAAACCACCTGTGACATTTTTTGCCCCATCAGGCATTGGGGGCTTGACCCAGAATTCCACTGGGCAGCAGGGACTGCGGGGACTGTGGGATAGCTACCCACAGTGCACTGCTTGGAATGTCAACGCTTTCCCTGTTACTGTGGACTCACAAAGTCGAATTACTGTGCTTAGTGTAGACACACACATTTGACTTTGTAATATCGGTTTCAAAAAATTGGTTTAAGTAAAATCGAACTACTATCATAGTGTAGACATACCCTGAGAGTATAAATTCAGGACAAATTGCTTAGAGTAGGGAAGTCAGCCCAAGGCTGGTGGTCCTTTGCACACCAAACCAGCCAAACAGAGGACTTCTAGTTAGCCAGTGGGGTAAAACCGAAGTCATACAAGTAATTCCCTCAAACACTCCAGTTGCGCAGTATCACCACCAGTGCCACTCCTTATGGGGATGAATGATTATGAAAACCAGTAAAAGATAAAGGTTCTCCTGATCCCAAAGGACCAAGCTCCAGACCCAGGTCAATATACAAGTCAAATCTTAGCCACAAATCACACTGTTGCCAATCCTTTAGAATTTAAAATCTAAAGGTTTATTCATAAAAAGAAATACAGATGAGAGCTAAAATTGGTTAAATGGAATCAGTTACATACAGTAATGGCAAAGTTTGTGGTTCAGGCTTGTAGCAGTGATGGAATAAACTGCAGGTTCAAATCAAGTCTCTGGAATACATCCACAGCTTGGATGGATCATTCAGTCCTTTGTTCAGCACTTTAGTTTGTAGTAAAGTTCCTCCATAGGTAAGAAGCAGGACTGAAGACAAAATGGAGGGGTTTCCACAGCCTTTTATATCCTCTGCCATGTGGAAAGACACCCCTTTATTCTTACTGTGGAAAACCTCAGCAGCAAGATGGAGTTTGGAGTCACATGGGCAAGTCACATGTCCCTGCATGACTCAGTTCTTTACAGGTAGAGCAGTCATTGCTTACATGCTACCTTGAACATTCCCAGGAAGGCTTCTCATATGTGGATTGGAGTCTCCCAAGGTCCATTGTCAGGTAAGTGTTTCTTGATTGGGCACTTAATCTGAAGAGTTCCTTCTCAATAACCTGGCCATATGCTTCACTAGTGCTACTTAATATCAAACACAATGAAATACAAATACATAGCCAATATTCATAACTTCAAATACAAAAGTGATACACACATACAAACAGCATAATCATAACCAGAAATTACAACCTTTTCATAGACACTTTACTTGACCTCCTTTGTACAAGATTTGGTGCCACTAGAGGACCTTGGTTGCAACAATGATCTGTATGGTCGAAGAAAGCATAGTAGAAGTTATAAAAACAATCTATATTCTTATCTAAATTACCTGGAGGCTTGCAATCTCTTGGCAGAGACCCTGTCTCCCAAGCAACTACCTCCTCCCAAGAAAGCCACTTCTGTGCAGGCCAAAGTCCTGTGTCTGTTTCCTGGGCCTTTGGGCTCTGCTGCCTGAAACTAGTCTGGTGACCTCAGCCAGTTCTTGGAGGGTGGAACTTCAAAGAAAATGATTCTTTTGTTGTCCTTTAAATAGTGGCAGATGGATGGCAATTTGAAGTCATTGTACTTCCTGCCTAGAACAGACACCCTTTCTAAATCCCATGTTTTCTTTCAATAAACACCTTTATATCAATCAGACAGAGTAAATTATTACAGACACCTCATGTGCTTCACAGTAGTTGTGACCAACACTGCTCTCTTGGGAGAATGTTTCCATAAATTCATGTGATCTCTCTTTCCACACTGTAGTGTGGGGTAGATCTGAGAAAGCAGCATCAGAGAGAATGTAGCCAAGGAAACTGAGGTAGATAGTCTTTCATCTTCAGTTTCAGGTTGAGGCATGCTGTTCAGTGACTGCCTTCAGAATTTAAGTAAAGATCAGTTTGAATGGTAAGGCCCTGTTGGGCAAAGCACTTGAATATGTGCTTATCTTCATGCATGTGGGCAGTCTTACTAAAATCAATGGGAGTACTCAGCGGCTTAAAGTTAAGCACATGCTTTGCTATATTGGGCCATAAGTAAACTTTACTTGTTTAGACAGGATGACTGTTCCAGGATGCTGAATAGTAGAGTACTTAATCCCTCTGAATTACCTTAATTCTCTGTCAAATTTGAAAAATCTGATTTTTAGATCTTCATACTCTTATCAGCCAATGAAGGTTGTTAGCAATAGTTCTTGAAGTGCCACTGTACAAGAAACAAAGTGTACAACATATCCTCTAAAAAGAGTATTGGATTTTTGTTTTCTGTGCTGTGAACTTTTTGCATGCCAGACATATATTTTTATATGGTTCCTTTTTTCGTTTGTGGTTTAAATCCAACTTGTTCTCAGGCTTTACAATTTTAGTTTTAAATTCTTACCAGATCAAAACTGGCATGCAAGTTACCAACCTTAAAATAAGTGTTTCCAAAGTAGCTTGATACAAAGAGGAAAAAACTAATTGTGTGGGAATTTAAATGCTTTTTTGCCCCACTACAGCCAGATAATGTGAAATACCATGTCTTGCTATTTGTTTAAAGGCACCAAGCTATGTATTCTTCATATGCTCCCAAAAGGTATATTGTGGCCATGCTAAGTCTAATGGAATTCTTATACACTGATATGATGAAAATATGTAAACTACTTATGAAGTTTACTACTAGGAAGTGTTACAGTTCACGTATAGCACAATTATGGATTTGTCTTACAAAGAAAGGTCTAGATTCAAACTTAATCAGATGGGTTAGTTATTTTAATGTAGTTTTTGTGTTTAATATGCTGTATACACAAAATTATTGTTAAGGTACTTAAATTATAATGGAAAATTGCACAACAGTATTAATGGGGAACCACACTTAGATGTGTTGGAGAAATTAAATTTGAAGATCTATTCTGATGGCTGATTGAGTGAGAGGTACAGTAAGGTGAGGGAGCGGGGGGTGGACTGTGAAACAAGCGTTTTGTAGCAGCTTTGTAAACTGGAAGGTAGTTATTTTGGTGGACAGAAATGGGTTGCGTCCACCTTATCGTACAGTACTTAATTGGCAGATTCACCCACCACTTGTGTGGGGATGCCCATCTGGGGAGGGACTTATTTTTGACATTCTAACTGACAATTTCAGGTGAAATAATGCAATATTATTGTGCTTGAAGTTAAACTGTGTATATTTTTTTCTAGCCACTTAGAAACTATCAGCAAATTGCCACATTAGTACCAAAAGTAAAGTGTTAACAGATATAAAAATGAACTCATCCCTTGTTTGAGACATTACACAATATCATAGTCAAGTTAATCTAAAGGGGAAGGTATTGTATCAAACCTCCTCCTTATACACCGTATGGCCTGATTTTGGTGATTTTCTTGAATTTAAAAACAATTGTCTTTACTCATTAAAGAGCAGAACATTTATTATAGTTATTAATATTTGTTTAAAAAGTAAAATGTGTTGTATGGTGTTTTATTTTCAAGGAAGTGCATACTTTTATTTTCAGAATAAGAAGTATGTCTTTTATATGAAAGCTAGTTTCATGTAGATCAACTTCTTCAAGAATCTTGAACATATCTTTTAACTTGTTATATACTAATAGTCAAATCTTCAATACATGTTCTTTCAAGCTGCTTTATATTAGGGTCCAGGCTGTGCTGATGGCTGGAGTGACATGGTATTCATTTTTATTATAAACATATGAACTCCTGATTGAAACTTTCTTCATTAGAAACTAAAGTTAGAAGTCTTACCAAATAGGCCTTTCTTACAAGGACATAAACTCTCCTCTAGGTAAGTTTATAAGGGAAAGATGAATGATGAGTCTAGAACATGGATCAGAAATCATTCAATGTTTCTTTGGGGTTTTATTGTAGCTTTTTGTTAACAATAGTCCCAAAGACTTTCAGAAGAGAGACAAATCATTATCCTTGAGGTCTTATGTCAACATACAACTACTAGGGTTTGGAGGAAATATCCCTGGGGTCAGGTTATCCCATAACTGCTTACTGTAGGTTTGTATTTATTTATTTTACACTTTTTTCTGAATATCTAGTACTAACCCCAGCCAGAGACATAATTCTGGGCTAGAAGGACAACTGATGTAGTTGAGTGAATACCAAATGACCACAGTCCTTATGGTAGGAAGGATGAGTTTAAGGGAATTGAGCAGTAGGAATAACAATATGAATTTCAATCAGAAGGCTTGAACTCTCTCTTCAAAGTTCTTTTCAACTTTCCCTTACAGTACTTGTTGACTATCAGTCTCGTGCCAGTATTTAGCCTTAGATGGAGTTTACCACCAGCTTTGGGCTGCATTCCCAAGCAACCCGACTCCAAGAAGACCCCGTCCCGGCGCGCCGGGAGCCGCTACCGGCCTCACACCGTCCACGGGCTGTGCCTCGATCAGAAAGGGGGAATATTCTAGGGAATAAGCTATATTTTACAGACAAACATAAATTTTGCTAACGATTCATATTTTACAAACAGATGATCTGATTGCATTTTAACTTAAATGTCAGCTGTTTTTTCGCCTTCATTTGTCGTTTCCCCTTCCTTAAATTCTGGTTGTTTTCCATTTTCTCATTTCTGAGACTTTCAGAGAGTGTCCTGAAGATGAAAGAAAATATGATGTGTAAAGCCTGGTTCAGTGTACTCAACACAAACTTCAAGAGACTGCAGGGGTTTTAGAACCTTTTGCTCTCAGAATCAAAGCACTGTAATCATCCTTCAAATGCAACTGGAAATGCAAAAACCATTCCAGTTCCAAGCGCGCTTGTTTTTGAGTTTCAAAAGCATCAGACATGTAAAACCCAGAAATCCCTTTAGTAACCCTTTAAGTTTTTGACTGCCAGGCTTTTACTAGTCCAATAATGTGTCTATTAGGAATGTGTCTATTACTACTGTACACAAAGCATCATCTACTGTGGTTCTTTGATCCAGGAAATGTGATATGGAGATCTCAGAAAGACTATCGTACGCCTGGTTCCTAGCAAGACCAGGCTGAGGAGCCCTTTTATAAATCACAACATCATAGAGCATGTGTGTTCAAGGTTTTTGTAGTGAAGTAATTTAAGAAAAACTAAATTACCAACTTATCAATACTTCAAAAATAAAAATTGTTTAATGGAATATACTTAATCTATTAAACCCAAAACATGGTTCCACTGGGCTGCAAAAGACAAGCTAGCCCATTCCAACCTGCTTAATTGTTTTAGTGCTGGCACCATGCGTGGTGCTGTACAGTACACAAAAATAGATGCTTCCTCATTTAAATAACTGTGTAATTTTTCTTCCCAAGACAAATGTCTTCAAATTATATTTCTTCTGGACTATGCATGTTTGAAGTTTAAAGTTATAAAAGAAAGCTGCTTTTGACATCCAAGCCTAAAATAGTGTCAGAAAAATTTAGAAATAAGCGGGTTTTTTTACATTTTTTCTTCCCCCATTCATATTTGGAAAATTACAAAATGGCAGAAATGATTTTTATAAAACCTTTAAAAAGCAGTTCCGTGCAGAGTCTACAAATGAGAAATTCGATCCCTAAAGCTATTTTTTAAAGTTATAACCGAGAATAATGGTTTAGAATGAAAATATCAGCCCAACCAATAATACAGCAGTAGCATCACACTACTGTATTATTTTGTTCCTTGGTCCATTTTTTAAAATTTTCACGTGAACCTGTTTTTCTTTATTAAGGCCCCAACCTTGCAAAGACTTAAAATCATGCTTAACTTTGAACAGATCCTTTGAATCCAATGGGACTACTCAAAAAGGTAAGTGTGTGCTTGAGTTTGGGCACAGTTGAGAGCTAAGTGAGCATAAGAATATACAAACCCTTTTGACATTCTCAGGCACTGGTATTTTTCACATATTTCACATATTCCATATAGCCAGAGTTCTGGAAATTTCAAAATCACCCAAGTTAGGGAATGCCAAGTCCACCATAATGGTTTATTTCTCTCAACATGAGTGGTGTGGAGAGAGTGAATAAGGAAAAGTTATTTACTTGTTCCCATAATATAAGAACTGGGGGCCACCAGGTGAAATTGGTGGGCAGTAGGTTTAAAACAAATAGAGGGAAGTTCTTCATACAGCGCACAGTCAACCTGTGGAACTCCTTGCCTGAGGAGGTTGTGAAAGCTAGGAATATAACAGGATTTAAAAGAGAACTGGATAAATTCATAGAGGTTAAGTCCATTACTGGCTATTGGCCAGGATGGGTGAGGAATGGTGTCCCTAGCCTCTGTTTGTCAGAGGGGGTTGATGGATGGCAGGAGAGAGATCACCTGATCATTGCCTGTTGGGTTCACTCGGGTGAACCTGGCATTGGCCACTGTCGGTGGACAGGATACTGGGCTGGATGGACCTTGGTCTGACCCAGTGTGGCCATTCTTATGTTCTTAACTATTACCACTCTTCTAATGGTATTACAAATACCTTTACTACCACTTGTAGCTATTTGGTAGTAAAGCACACCTGTTCTTAATAAATGTACATTAAAATTTTCAGTTTTCCCTTTTTAAAAAAAATCTGGTTTCTCTCCAAGTAGGCAGAGAAGGGAGTCCCTGGAGGATCTGGTGTAGACCTGGCCTGTAGTTCTTGTTAATCAGCAGAACAGTGAGGATTTTCCTATTATTCTTTGAGCCAAGAGCAATATATTATCAAGAAATAATTGTTAAAGGTCATATTGCCTGTCTAAGTACTATCTGTATTTCTGGACTCTGCTAGTCTGAAGGCATCTGGCTTGTTTGTCCTTGTCTGTATTTTCAGCCGATGTCTTTGGTAATGGAGTTTTACTAAGCAAATAAATTGGAAGCCAACAGCTTCTACCTACTTTCACTGATAAATCTAGTGTTTGTCCACCAAAGAGTGGAAGAGATGATCATTGTGTGGTTCATCCAATTCCCTGTCATGCCTCTCAGGGGTACCCGGGAAGCATCTCACCATCACCTGCCCTTAGCATGAGAGCCTTGTCTGTGCCTGCTGTGGATCAGCTCCCTAAACTCACCATCCACTGGCAACACAGGCACTACCTTCCAGACCTTCGCAGGCCTCGCCTTCTCTGTACAGGTTGTTAAGGATAGACATACACCAACCCCTGAGTTCTCTCAGCTTCCCTCTGGAGTGCTCAGCCCCTGTTCCACTGACCACTCACAGAACTCTTACAAACATTGTTCCCAAGGGAATAGTATACAGCAGCTTGTCAGAGTTAACTCAGGATCATCACTTTGCTTAACACCAGGGCCAATCAGAGGAGGGTCCAGGGGGCGCATTTGGCCTGGGCCTCAAGCTCAAAGGGGGCCTCAAATTTAGACACTTGTTAATTTTTTGTCATTTGATAAGTTTTGCAACTGTTTTTACGCGCATCCCTATCGGACCAAAATGTGACACACTCTCTCAGCTTAGAGCTGCAAATAAGAGATGTGATGTGGTAAAAGACATAATTTTTTTGTTAACTGATATAGATTTTGTCATGTTAAAAATGTTTATAAATATTAATAAAAATATATCGGTTCTGATGGCACAAGATTAGACCATGTGTCGTCATTTTTTATTTTTGTTATGGCCAGGGTCCTCAAAAGCTGGAAGTGGCCCGGGCCTCTCTGAACTTCTGAGAGGGCCTGCTTAACACATAGCACTTTATATATAATATAGTGAAAACAGTAAGTTTATGATCAAAGAACAGAGATTCAAGAGATAATGAGTAAAAATATTGGAAACAAATGGTTACATATAAAACATATTGTAACACGCTTCCTCAAGACTTAACTAACAAGTCATGATTCTCCTATATCCTACAAGAAAGCTTATCCCAAGTTCTTTCCCCAGTATTTTCAAACAGTTTGGCTGAGATCCCTTCTCATAAAATCAAGCATACTGGCAACTTGTCTTCACAGATTGAAGAGATACCAAGGGGTTCTGTACCCCAGCTATAGTTTCAACAATTCATTGTCTTACCCCTAAACAGGACGACAACTGTTAATTTTGTTTTTAACTACAGCCCTCCCAGTCTATTTATTAGCATTTTGCTCAGGCTGTAAATGGGCATTCATTGTGAACCATACAATACTTAATTTGCATATGACCAGCCAGAGTGAGATAAGCCGACTTTAGCGGGGCCCAATTCCGGGGAATCGGCTTAAAGCCTGGAGATAAGCATCTCTCCCTGCCTGCCAGGATTATTTATTGGAGACCTGTCTTAACTCACAGACATGATTTGTAGTGTGTATATATATAACTCTTCACATATTTTCCATATACACATCTTGCAATGATTATGATGACCAGTGTGACATAGGCTTTCATTAGAGACCTTCCATAACATTCTTTTGGTGAATTCAGGGAATCCCTGAACCTCTGTACCTCTTGCCCCATGGCAGTTGGCATCAAGTGGTCCTTGGGTCACAGCCCCGAAGACAGACAGTGAAAGTAAGAATCAAATCACTTGATTGGAAACTATAGCCTATATAAAAAAAAACCTCATGGTGCTCAGGGGTGTGAATATTCCACCCCCCCAAGCAACATAATTTTCACTGACATAAACATTTGTATGCACAGAGCTATGTTGGCGGGAGAGCTTCTCCTGCTGACATAGCTCATGCCGCTTGCGGAGGTGGTTTTTTTAGGTGTCTTCCCCACGTACACTGCAGCGGCGCAGCTGTACCAGTAAAGCTGCACTACTGCAGCACTGTACGTATGACGTCGCCTAAGACACTGCCTACCCTAGGGAAAAATTCTAGAAACTTGCCATAGTTGCAAAACCAGTTAAGGTCCACCAGTGATAGTAATGCTGAGAGCCCTCATATAGATAGGTCACTGACAGTGTTCCCTCTAATTTTCCCCACACATGTGCAGAATGAATTTTGTTATGTGCACCAATATGGAGGTGATGTGTGACACATCACCTCCATATTGGTGCACATAACAAAATTCATGTGTTGGGGTGGGACTGAGGGGTTCGGAGTGTGGGAGGGGGCTCGGGGCTGGGGCAGAGGGTTGGGGTACAGGGGTGTGAGGGCTCCAGTTCAGGGTGCGGGCTCTGGGGTGGGGCCAGAGATAAGGGGTTTGGGGTGCAGGAAGGTGCTCCAGGGCTATGGCAGAGAGAGGAGGATTCCCCGCAGCTTTCTCTCCCCGCAGCAACACCTGGGCTGTGGGAGAGAAGTGCCTCTCCTCTAGCCGCAGCAGCTCTGGAGCTGGGGCCGCAGGATAGGTGCCCCTGCCCTAGCAGGTTCTGGGCATGGGCCGGAGGAGGGGCATCCCAGCTGCGGCAGGTTCGGGCATCCCCTCCCCCAGCAGGTCCGGGGCTGAGTTGTGACCGGAGGAGAGGCGCCCCAGGCCACAGCGGGTTCGGGTCGCCCCTCCCCGGCTGCGGCAGGTCCTGACCGGGCAGGTTCCCTGAGCACCTGCACGGCGCTAAATAGGCTGCTGCATGGCCACGCAGCTTACAGAGAACGTGGGTCACTGACCCATTTTTTTTTAACATGTCACATCATTTTCCTCAAAGCAGGAATCAGAAACATGGTCTTAAAAACACTGTTGACTGCTGGCAGTCCTATACTAGACTGTTGATAACACGGATGGAGTTGAACCAGAGTTTGTGGTGCCGGTGAATGTTTAGAATTATCAATGTGGACCTGGCCTGTGGGGATTGTTAATGAGCTGCACAGCAAGGATTTGTCTATTATTCTTTGAGCCAAGAGCAATATGTCTGCCACTACCAGCATTCTGTTGGTGCAATAATTCTTTATCTCATCTTCCAGTGATCCTGATAAACAGCAGGGTGATCAAGTTTTAAATTAATTCTATCCATCTAAGATAAAATCAGTTACATATTTCCAAACATTTTGCATCTGAAATAATATCGTAAAATGTATGTGATTCATGTATTAACCTGTGATTCTATTTATAATATAACAAATAAGAGGGATTTATTTTATACAGTCTCATCATGAATATAAAAAAACTCAAAACAAAACAAAAAATACCCAGTGGAAAATTAAAATGAATTAATCTGTGCCTGGTACTGAAAGAAAATATTTCAATTTGCATAGGATTTCTTCCCAAATGGCATCTGACAAAGTATATTTCAGATCTGTTTCCCAGCTCTGTCTTATCTTAAAATTAGGTGGCTTGGTTGCAATGCTATATAATAACCTATAAAACTGAATGCTGTGTTTAATTCTGACTGGACTGTAATACTTTCTCAAAGAGACAGCGGTTGAGGGGTGTGTTACAGGGATTCTTGAAACTTGTCTATAAAGCACGACAGACACCTCACAAAGTCAGAGGTATTTTCAGTTGGGCAAGGAGTCATCATTTCTCCTTCTCAATGATAGGCCTGCCATCACTTTCAACTGAGTGAACCAGAAGACACTTGCCCTAGGACAGTGGGAACTGATGCTTACCAGGTCTAAGGCCATGTGTACACTACAAAATTATGTTGACCTAAGGTACATCGGCACCCAGCCGCCGCAGTAATTACAGCACTTGTACGTGTGCATGCTTAGTTCCTTGTGTCAGTGGTGTGTGTCCTCATCAGGAGCCCTTGTATCGATGCAGAGTACAGTGCACCCTGGTGGTTATCCCACTGCACAACTTGCCACCATCCAGCGCAGGGTCTTTTGGGAAGTTTGTGCAATGCCTGATGGGGCTGAAACGAGTCACGCAGGGGTGATTGGGAGCATGGGGTCAATTTCCCATAATGCAGTGTTCTCCATCCCATACATTCATCTGCTTTCCATAATATTTTGTGCCTTCTTTTCAAAATCCCCACAAATCCACATGTCCCTCTTTGCTGTCTGCCTTCTCTGACAGAAACATGGAGCCCGCACAGCCCTGCACTATTGTCATGAGCGTTGCAAGCACAGGGCGCATGATCCTGCAGTATTTGCAGAGCCACAAGAGGAGCAGTGGTTCCCCTTTTCTTCCTAGGCCTACCAGTTCCCAAAAGCCTCCTCTTCCCAGGGAGTGACTGCAGCCTGTAGTGCCCACTCACTCCTCCCTTTCTCCTGGGAGCCTTTTTCCAGCAGCCTCTTCTGCTTTCAGCACCTGGGCTTTATAGGCCCCGCCTATTCCTGCCCAGCTGAGCCGCCTTAATCAGCTGCCTAATGGGTTAATTGGCCCATCTGGCCTGCATTAACCTTGCTGGGCGAATGTGGGGTAATGACCCCT
Source organism: Chelydra serpentina (assembly GCA_037349315.1). Classification (NCBI taxonomy): domain Eukaryota; kingdom Metazoa; phylum Chordata; order Testudines; family Chelydridae; genus Chelydra; species Chelydra serpentina. The sequence goes on from JBAIAC010000048.1 coordinate 30,837,804, forward strand.
CACATAAATCTCTACAGAGGATTCACGGGACATCCCAGTGCACATAAACAAACTGCTCTGCATGGCACCCTCTGCCTAACTCTAGGAGGGAATGAAAAGCAGATAACAATTGTACTTCTCTATGTTGTTCCACTACCTCTTCTAGCACAAGTAAAAGAATAAATCAACAGATGTATCCTGCTACTTTGGGGGTTCCATCGCTGTAATTTCCACAGCAAATGGCACACTTACCAGAGGTTCCTTCCCCTGCATCAGTCTTGTCTGTGCTTGACTGGCTGGACTGTGGTGGAGTCAAAAACATGTCCTGGCTCATTGCACAGCTGGATCCCTCTGGTCACCTGTCTCTCATACTCCTCCTCCTAGTTGTTCATGGCAGAAGCCTGTGACTCGGGCTCCTCAGAAGTATCCAGGGTTCTTTTGGGGGTGCCGGTGGGGGTCTTTGCCGAGGATGGCATGCAGCTCTTTATAAAAGCAGCAGGTCTGCGGCTCAGCACTGAATCAATTGTTGGCCTCCCTGGCCTTCAGGTATGCCTGCCGCAGCTCCTTGGCTTTCACAAGGCACTGTTGCTGGTCCCTCTTGTAGCCTTTCTTCTGCATCCCCTGAGCAATTTGCTTATACGTGTTGACATTTCTACGGCTGGATCAGAGGTCTGCCTGCACAGACCAGGCAGAAGTGCATCTGCAATGTGTAGCTGGCATGGTCAGCTGGGCAGTTACATTCAACAGTGGAGAGCTGCTAGGTGTGCTCGCCAAGCCAGGCAACCAGGAAAAGACATTTCAAAAATGTTCTGGGCTTTAATGGTGAGGGGTAACTTCCTGTCTACCAGAGCCCTGGCCAGCAGAGATCACAAAGGTGACTAGAGCAGTCAGTGTGGGCATTGTGGGACAGCTCCTGGAGGCCAGTAGCAGTCGATGTAATGAATGCAGTGTCTACACTATAACTGTCTCGACCTACCTACATTGACCATGACTCTCCGCTGCTCATGGAGGTGGTGTTATTTAGTCGGCATAGCAGGGCACTTGTGTTGGCAGAAGCCATATTTAAGTGAAGACACATCCATAGCGGGGTTGACGTAAGCTGCCTTTCATCGACCTAACCATGTAATGTAGACAAGGCCTCAGAGAACACAAAAAATGAAGCCATTCACTCACCTCAGTGTAGGAGGCCATTGCTTATTCAACACTTAGTCATGAGAAGTTCCAGTGAAATCCAAATTGTTTAATCTCATCCTCCAATCTTGGAGAAACTTAAGGGTTTCTGTCTCCAGATATCTCCATGTCTTCCCAAAATGCATGTTAATTCTAACACTGCAAGCTTGGAGGCACTTTGCCTTTTAATCAGTGTGTCTAAGTTTTCCTTAGCAATAATGATGCAATGACATCAGCCAGTATGAAGTAGGAAGCTGGATTCTATGGTTACTCTTGGAAAGCATGTCAATTTTGAAAAACACAGTACAGTGGAACCTCAGAATGGAATGTTCATAACTCTGAACAAAATGTTATCGTTGTTCTTTCAAAAGTTTATAACTAAACATTGACTTAATTCAGCTTTGAAAGTTTACTATGTGGAAGAAAAATGCTTTTTCCCATTTATTTTTTTTAGTAGTTTAAGTTTAACACAAGATGGTACTGTATTTGCTGCTACTCCTTTTTTTTTGGTCTCTGCTGCTGCCTGATTGTGTACTTCCAATTCCAAGTGAGGTGTATGGTCAGTTTGTAACCCTGATGTTCTTAACTCTGAAGTTCTACTGTAAATCTTTTTTACATTCAATGGTAACTTCCATCTTCAGTCAACCACATACATCACTATGACTGGCTAGATATGGAAACCAGTATAGATTTATTTGCACAGAACTTGCAGTTTTGGGAAGTCACAAATGTATCTTTCTACTATACAAACAGGACAAAAAATACAAGCAATAATAAGCAGCAATAGCATTTGTCTTCCATGTGAACCAGGTGAATAATCCATGAACTGAAAATTTCTTGAGTGGAGAATAAATTTGACAGTCTGTTATTTTAGGAGTGGGAGGCTGGGTAAGAGCTGTGGCTTGTACTCTCACTTACTCAGATGCTTTGAGAGAAGCTAAATTAAAAGATGGAGGCTTATATTTCTTCAGGGTTTCCTACCTATCAGGGCCGGTGCAAGGACGTTTCACGCCCTAGGCGAAACTTCCTTGCACCAGCCCTGCGCCTGAACCCCGCCCAGCTAATGCCACCGTCGCCCCCCCCTGCGGCAGCGAGCTTCCCCCGCCCACGGCAGGTGGTTCCCCAACCCCTGCCCGTGGCAGCTCAGCCCCCCTGCCCGCGGCAGCTCAGCCCCCTACCCACGGGCCGCGGCAGCCTCCCCCCCGCCCACAGAGCCTCCCCAGTTCCCGGCTCCATGCTCAGCCGCTGGAGGTGGAGCCGGGAGGCAGGAGGCAGCTGCGGCGAGCCACCCATTTTCTCGCGAAGCCCTGCTGAGCCCCAGTGGCACGGTAACAGCTCTTGCCACAGCAGGGCTTTGTGAGGAAGTGAGTGGCTGCCTCCTGCCTCCTGGCTTGAGCGTGGAGCCGGGAGGCAGGAGGCAGCCGCCTGCCGCCGAGGGCGGTGAAATGCCACCCCCCAAATCCTGGCACCCTAGGCGACCGCCTAGGGTCGCCTAGTGAAAGCGCGGGCCCTGCTACCTATTCTTTAGGATTCTGTACTGATAGGACTGTTTCTTTCAGAGCTAATATTAAGGCTGAAGCTCCCAACAACAGGATCTTCTGAAACCATCTTACTGATTGTTCAGAAGTCCGAGGGCAATCATCTGCATTTCTTATCTCTTATTTTATCTCTTTTGGATTCCTGGGATAATTCATTCCTTCTTTTTGCTTTCAGACGCAAAGAATCAGGAGTTTGTCTGTTATAACTGCTTTGGGTAATGCAGACTAAGAGCTGAGAGATTCATGAGACAGGATGGGAACAATTGCACCCAAACTTCTGACAGTTTGATAGCTGCATTACCTGACACCCACATGGAAGTGCAATTGGCTCAGTGCTGGTGAGCACTGACTGCAGAAAGAAATACCAACTGCACTAGCATTTTAAGACTTGCAGAGGATGTTTTATAAACACCTAAAAGAGCATGCATCATAAAGTAAAATAGGAATACTGTACAATTCTTTTGGAAGAATACATTTGTATTGACAATGGTTTACAATTTAGACACTTCAAGTAATATTTCTAGGTACATTAATCTGAATTACTCTGGACAAAATAGTACACTATGACATTTACAGTTCATCACGCTAATATACAGCTAACTTTCTGTTTTAGTAGAACTGCACAATGCATAACATATTCATAGATACATTTATAGGCTTGTTTTTTCAAATTGCAAGCAAACTATGAAGATGAAATGCTTTCTAATTTTAGTTTTCTTACTGCAGGCAAATGAAACAAACTGCTGGGAAGGTAATGAGAATACATTACTTCATTCATTCTCCTCTCTGTTGTACCGGTCCCTCCCCCTGGAATTTAATGGTGTGGCACCGGTGTAACTGAGTGGAGAATTTGGACTTCACTATTTAAAACTGGAATGAAATTCAGGTTTCCTCTGTACTGGTAACAAGTCTTGATACTTTTTTTGCTGGGTTCTGCAGCAGAAACATTATTAGTATTGAAGAAAACTTATTGATTTTTACCGTAGTTCTGAACACAGAGGGCCAAATTCTTCCCTCACACCAGTGAAATCTCATTATAGACTATGGGATTTCATTAGAGTAACTGAGAGAAGAATTTGGTTCAGCTATTGTTCCCATGTAACATTTGAGCTAGTGCATAAGTTCTGTGAGTTTGGGACCTTAGGGAAAATTCACCCCTGAACTGAAGCCATTTTATTTCAGCTGTGCTCAAAGTGGCGGAGGATCCACCAGTTAATTCCCTCCTGTGCAGACTGCACACTCCTCACAGTGTAGAGCCAACTGTGCACTGACACTGTGAAAGCCCCAGTGCATGGGCTAGTCTAGTAGAAAGGGCAGGCCAGAGGATGGATAGGCAGAAATAGGTATGGCTGGAGTTGATCAGTGATTTTCAGCTGATGGGAGCCATATATAGGGGCCATAACAGCAGAGGTGCAAGTTAGGGAAGCCCCAGAGTAGCAGTAGCCTGTGCTTTGTTCCACAGCAGCAGCCAATTACTGGAGGTGTAAGCACCCTACCTTCTCTAGCACTAGTATAATGGGGGGCTGTTTACATCTGTCAGTTTGTACTCATATTTGACAAATGCAAAAGCCACCTCAATCCATGCACAATAACTAGATACAACTGTTGTTCATCTGGTTTTGTCCGATTAGAATGCAGTGAGAATTCACCTGAAAGAAAAGAGTGCAATATTCCTACTTATTGAGGTTATTTCTTAAAAACAAAAACTGTGAAAGATGTGAGTGACTAATTTTTGGAGAAGGACTGGTGACTCGGGTACAAAATTTCTCAATACTAATGCCAATTTTGCATTCTTGGAAAAGTATGAAATAAATAAAAATTAAAAATGTATTAATGATTTATCTTGAAAACAAATACTGAATTTTGGTCCATATAAATCATTGGTTCTTTATGAATTATGGCATACCTTCAGTAGTTATTTATTCTAAAAACATGAACCAGTTATACATACATGAACCCAGGGCAATTATGTATATTTTAATATAAAATACATCTTTTAACATGTTCTACAATTTAATACTCCTACTAAATTTATAATGAAAAGGAGAATGGGGAAGAGAGTAAAAATGTGATTCTTGAAGTGAGAATGTTCCAAAAAAGGAAAAGGTTGCACTACTGAGGAAATACTGAGGAAGAATTAATTTGATTTGACAGGACTATTCCATCTTTAACTTAACTGCAATACGTATGCAGGTACATACATGCAATACAGACTGATCAGTCTAACAATATATCTGAAAATCTGTATAGATATATATTACTGCATTGCCCTTTGATTGTAGATGACTGGGTGAGAAAGAAGAGTGCCCTTTTGGAAGCCTAAAAGGAAGAGATTTGTTATACCCAAGACAGGGAGTGTGATGAGACAGAGACAAGTGGCCCTACTCACTCAAGGATGGGAAGCTGTAAAATGTACAGCGGAAGTATAATAAATTCATGCATTGTAAATTAGTGGCATAGGAAAATGTTTTTTCACATGAGTGTCAACATTGACAATTGGATGGATTTTTACTTGTGTGTTGCATCCATTGAAAATGAGGAGAGTTCAATGACAGCAGTACATAAAAGTGTATAGATATGTTTTCTGAGGTCTCCATTTTTCTTGTCTTTAGTTTTTATTCTTTCCTCCCCTCCTCACTTAGATAACTGGAGTTTCTGCTTACTAGGCTGGAAATCTTCACTCAGACATCTTCTTCTTGTCAGTAGCATTTCTCATGCTGGATTATGCTGTTTCCTGATTTCCTGGCATGTTAGGATCACTGGCTGCTTTTATGTTAGAGAGATGGCACCTTCCCCATCAAACTGTCATGACAGTTGTGACACCAACTTTCTAAATAGACAAGAAAGCAAACTGATCAAAGTAAAGCTTTCCAGGAATTGCAATAAATGGCTGACTAAATATTAAACAATAGCTGGCATCTAAACAATGAACATTGTGGAAGCTGATCTTCTTTGCAAAAAAATCTGCAGAAAAAAATTATACCATGGAGAAAGCGAAATATTCAACAATTGGAATTCCTGAAACTGTAATCTCATTCTGTTGGTTGACGTTTGTTAGAATTAATGATTTCTTATTACCAAGCAAAGTCAACACCAAATATATGGGAAAGAAAACTCTCACAAAAACAGCTTTGTTTTAAACAGGCATCTGCAAAAGGAAAAATAGGCTTATGTACTTCTTTTTTTTATGATCACTAAATTAGGCCTCACAGATGTGAGGCAGTGAGATGGGCTATGACTTGTTAACAGTTTTTAGAGTTTTGCTTGCTCCAAACTAATTTTGTGCAGAGTGATATGGGGTCTGATCAAAAGCCCATATCAATTAATAGACTCCCACCTGTTTCAGTGGGCTTTGGATTAGGCTCATAATGTGTAAAATAAACCCTTTGGACCAGCCAGAAAGAAATTGGAGCAAAAAGAGGAAGAACAAAAACAGACGGGGGTGTTGCCATTGACTTCAATGGGGCAGGATTTCACTCTGGTACCTATAAGACATAGGCTTTGGCTACACTCAAAACTTCAAAGCGCTCCCGCGGCAGCGCTTTGAAGTGCGAGTGCATGCACCAGCGCTGGGAGAGAGCTCTCCCAGCGCTGCAGGCACTCCTCCTCCACGAGGGGAATAGCTTACAGCTATACAGTGCTGGGGCACTGGCTACACTGGTGCTTTACAGTGCTGTAACTTGCTGCGCTCAGGGTGGTGTTTTTTCACACCCCTGAGCGAGAAAGTTGCAGCGCTGTAAAGTGCCAATGTAGCCATAGCCATAGAGTTGCCAACTCTGACTGAATCTATTCCGAGATTTTTTTTCCCAACACGACATAATGTTGTTTTCTTAAAATATCCTATTAAAATCTCTTGGATTGCTTTCAGTAGTCACCAGGAGATTGATGCAGATTCCAGGGGACCCCAGGCCAATCCTGGAGGGTTGGCAACCCTAATAAGACACGATCAGTGATTGCCTTGAGACAGACAGATCACAAAAACACAAGGACACTGGGCAGGCAAGCAGGCAGCTTCACCAAGTCCAGAGGACCTGAGAGAGGAGTTTTATAGATATTTTCTATAGGTACCATTTCATATTTTCACACTGACAGATTTAAGCTTGGCAAGTTCAGTTTTTCTGTAGTCTCTAGACTCAGCTACATTTATTCTGTTTAATTGTTACATTCTGGATTTTTCTCTCTATTTTGTATGCTAAGTAAACCTTGCTGTATTTAAAATAACTTGGATTTATGATTTTTCATGGGATAATCACCGTGTGCCACTTCCAAGATAGAAGGAAAATGAATTTCTGACTTCTGGTGTGAGATGTGGAAAGGTAGTCTGAGACGCACCAGCCCGATCAGTCAGTCAAAGGACCAAGGGCTCCATTTTAAGTAGTGCTGCTGCTATCTCAGTTTATGGCCAGGTTGAAGCGTGTAGAATGCTGAAAACTTAAAAAGGAAGTTGAGACTCAGGGATCTAAAGAGGCAGTTCCAAAAGCCAGTCTTTGTTTGCCTGCAGAAAAGATAGTGCTCTGGGAAGTTGTTTACATATTGCAAATGAGAGCACAAACAGGAAGGAAACGTGTGTTATGATGGGTAAAAGGCCACTGATCAATATGCAACTGTGAGCACAAAATGGTTCCTCTGAATATTTTGGAAATCAGGTGCTATGTTGCATACTAATCTGGTGACATACAAGTGAGCACTGCAGATCTCTTGCTTCTAGTAGTGCTTAGGGGCACATAATGCTCCCTGCCCCATGAGCGTGGAGGGTTTTCTGGCAGCAGAATCAATGCTGGAAAACCAATGTTTGTAGCAGAACCAATTATGCTGTGCAAGGGACAGGCAGGATTTGTGGATATGCACTTCCTCTGCACAGTTTGGAGTTGGAAGTGGGACAAGAGTACATAATCTGCCACTGCACAAACCCTCCAGCACTTTCCAGGTGCAGGTTGCCTGTGGGCATCAGGGCCACAAAGGTTACTACAGCACACCATTGCTGTTTCTGAACAGAGCTGCAGCCATTCTGTTGCCTTGAAGGAAAGAGTCCTTCTCTCTGCCAGTTCTGTTCTTCAGTGCTCAGCCCAGTTACTTGAGCTGGGTGCTGGGAAGATGATTTTACTCTAAGTGCTCTTCATGAAATAACTCTTAATAGTGCATCTCATTGTTCCTGTATGCTTGAAAATCTAGCCTTCCGAACATTCTCGATGCACTAACCTAGCTATAAACCAGGATAGCAGCAGCACCATTTGAATTGGAGCCCTTGGTCCTTTGGTATCTTGAGCTGGTGTCTCTGACACCACCCTTCCACATCTCACAGAAGTCAGTTCATTTTTCTTCTCTTTTGGAAATGGCACACACTAGTTATCCTATGGAAAAATCATAAATCCGAGTTGTCTTAAATAAAGCAAGATGTACTTAGCATATAAAATAGAGTGAAAAATCCACAACAATACAAGTTAAACAGACTACATGTGTATATGCATTTCTTAATTCTCTGCCATAGTTTGTGAATTGCTTAATAAAGTAGGAAACAATACTCTTATTAGGAAGGATTTTCTGCTAATGTTATATAGCTGACATGTCTACTGGGATTATTGAATTTATCCTTTTAAAAACATGCTTCCATTACTGAGGACTGCTGTACTATATTAAGAATATTTCTGCTATATAACAGTATCACAGCAACATTAATGACGTAGTTCAAGTTAAGTTGTTCCAGCACTTCTATTATAAACTCTATCTTCTTTGGGTTTTAAATTGACCATAAACATTTAATCAGGTTTAAACTTGACATATAAAGTCCAGTCCTTGGGGCACTTTCTAAATGAATGACAAGACAACAGTTTGGCCATTTTAAAATTAGATGAATGTGTAAGGGGACTGTTATCCCCTTACTAACATTCAGAGCTTCCAATACCAAAAGGGAAAGGGTGGATGGGACGGACAGTCCCCAGGGGCAATGGGGAGGCGAATCAGGGAGTCAGGAGGTCAGGGTGGATCCCGTCCTCCGTGGGAGCTGGAGCTGCCTGAGTCAGAGTGAGTGGGGCTGACCTGCCATGGGAGCAGACCTGCCCTGGGAGCAGAGGTGCAGCCCAGGGAGACAGACCTGCCCTGGGGGGGAGAAGCTGCAGCAGCCAGAGCCAGAGGGGCCAGGGAGCTGGAGGCAGTGCAGCCGCAGCAGCAGTTGTGCTGAGGCAGAGGAGCTGGAGCTGGGGCTGGAGCAGTCCGGAGCCGGGTTCGGTGAGCAGCTGGGGAGAGCGAGGGGAACCCTGGGCAGTGGGCCCAGCACAGAGAGACGCCTCAGCCAAGAGGCCCTGCAGGCCAGACTTGCAGGGGGATCTAAACCCCGACAGGGCGGGGGCGACGCTGGGAAGAAGGGTCCTGCCACCCAGAGCTTGCGAGCGTGTGGCCACCGCCACAGCAAGTATCCAAGCCACAGCGTCCCTGCAGCACAGCCAGGGCCTGAGAAGGAGCCTGGGACTTGCACAGGAACAGACTGAACTGCCCTGACATTTCAGAGACACTGTTGTGATGTTCCCTGCCACAGAGCGGGGTGATGTGTTTTCATTAGCCTTTCCCATTTCTCCTTATTCCTGTTAAAAAATTAATTGTTAATTAAATAATTTGCATTTGCTTTGAATTGTATGCAGTGATCAGTGGGTCAGGGAAGCATCCTGTTCAGAGAGAGTACCCCGGAGTGGGGACACCCTAGCCCCTGACCTAGGTGACCATAGCAAGGTTGGGGGTCGAGCCCCTCAGGAATCCTGGGCCCAGCCTTGTTGGGGTTATGAGGACTCTGCCAGACAGGAGAGTGCAAGGGGAGTCCTTGAAGGCAGGGAGGCCTCTGGGGTAAAGGAGGAGGGAGCGAGGACTGAGATCCTTCCGCTAGCCCATTTCACCGGGGTAGTGCAGAGACGAGGAAAGTTCCCCACAATAGCGGGACTATTCCCCCACTTACAAATGTAACAAAATAGCCATGACACATTTTGTTTCACTTGTATCATCCACAACTACTTTGATTTAAAATGGAAAGGGTTTACATCATGGTTAAAGATTAGGGTGAAAGCCTGGACCAGTGGTGTAGCCAGGTTTAGAGCACAGGGGGAGCAGAGCTAAAAAAAAGGCGCCGGGAGCAAAAAGCGTCAGGAGCAAAAAAAGGCGCCGGGAGCAAAAAAAAAAGCTCCGCTCTGGCTGCAGTATAGGAGCAAAAAGTGTGGGGAGCAAAAAAAGGCACCGGGAGCAAAAAAAAATGCTCCGCTCTGGCTGGCTGCAGCGTAGGAGCAAAAGGCGCCAGAGCACAAAAAAGGCGCTGCTTCTGCTCAGTCGGGGAGTGGCCGCTCCCCCTTCTCCCGCCCTGGGCTACACTACTGGCCTGGACCTATTGAAACCATTGGGAGTTTTGTTGTTGACTCCAGTGGAGCCAGGATTTCATCCTAGGCTACTTTAAAATTATAAGGGCAAACCATTTCAAACTTGCACTAACTCCCTTTTAATACTTTCTGTTTCAGTAGCAAGACATATTTATGAAACATGCATGAGATGTCTGGTTACTGGCAGGAAACATCCCAGCTGCTCTCTGCTGCAAAGAATTGCAGCCATGGCAAAAACAAAAATCACAAGCTTTAAACAGATTACAGTTTATCCATCTCAGCAATCATCTTGCTCCAGGACAGAATCCTGTCACCAGAATCTTTTTCTTTATTTTATTCAAAAGGCATTCAATAGGGAGGGAGAAAGTTGCAGTCAGTGTAGATGTAAGTGCTATCAGTGAAATGTACATTTTCCAGATAATGCTATTGTACTGTACTTTTTCAGGTAATAGGTAACCTTAGAACAGGTACATAGTCCTATGCATATGTTCAGGCTCAGAAATTCCACACTCCATAAATGGCTTGAAATCTTTAACCCTTGGTTGGTACATCCAGTAACTATCATATGTTTATATGGTGCAATGGTTTATATTTTCCAATGGTGTAATTTTAATTAATTATTTGTGGCACATTACAAGCTCCAACTGAGATCAGGGCCCCATTGTGCCACTATACATGCACTTAGTACGAGTCTGGCCCATCCCAAAGATCATACAGTCTAAATAGACAAGACCAAGAAAGGGTTGGATAAAGATGATATATTATAATAGATTATCAATAATATAAAATGAAAAATATTACTATAAATATTATATACAATAATATATTTTATAATTATATTTAGTAGACTTCTTCATCTTCATTTTATTGGGTCTGCCATAGCCAGTGATGCTATCTGATTTTTCTGTACCATTGTCCTAGCCCTGGAGCTTATTTATTCAGGGAAAAAAGGACATCAGACTTGTTATCCACTGCAGCAATAGTCTTCCAGACTCGATCAGATTTCTTGTTAATCTCCTTGACGCGCATGAGTGTAGTTTCCTCTGCCTGAAGGAAGCTTAGAGTTCACCGAATCTCTTGTCTCTAGCACAATGGGTTATAATTCTCACCTTTGGACTCTTGCAGCTGAAAATATCAAATTGACCCTATTTATTCTTAGTACTGATGAAAAAAATTAAAATGACCTCAAACCCTCAACTCAGCAATGCAGCTAGACTGGGAATAAAAAGAATAAGAAAGGTACATTGTAACAAACTATAAACAGAGCAACGCAGTGGAACTCAAAAAGCTGAAAATACCAAATATTTTATTTTTTGCAGCTGATTTTAAAGTGAATAGATCTGTGCAAAAATGCCAAAATAACGAAATTACCACAATCAGAACTTTCAAGTTACCACCATAGATATTGAGTAAAGTTTCATCCTATATCTTTGCACATGGTCACACAAACAAGCAATGGGAGAACCTAAAAACAAATTAAGTTATTAAAGACAATGGGACTGGAGGTGTTTGAGCCCTTTTCAGAAGTAACAGTAGCCACTCGAGTCAGCGCTAGCTCCTGTCATGGGATAAATGTATTTCTCTTTGGAACTTTGCCCAGATCATGTGAGTAGGGCCAGGAAATAAAGTTTCATTTTATTTGTGTATTCATGGCCTTTGAACTCAGCCAGGGGTAATGAGCCTAATACAGGATTCTGTAGGTGAGATTCTGTGGCCTGCAGTGTACAGGAGGTCAGACTAGATGATCATGATGGTCCCTTATGGCCTTAAAGTCTTCAAGGAGTCTAAGCAAATCACAGCAGCCAGCCCCTAGCCAGAACGCAGAAAAGCAGCTAGATGTACCAATGGGGAGAAAGAGAACTTATCAGAACATTTCAGAACCTCAAAAAAGGTTAAGGTAAACTTTGGTTCTAAAAATGGGTGAAGGTTTGAGGATGGTGGAAAGGAGGGAACCTTGTTTTAGTAAAACAAGTTCATATATCTCTAGTATGAAAATAGCTGTGCTCCTGCTTTAACTTAGCCAGTTTAGCCTGTGGGATTGTAGTGAGTTCTAGGTAAATTGGCACCATAGACAAAGCATTTAGCGTCCCCTATCATTCTACACATCTTTCAATATACTCATCGAGATCTACAACTCTTTGTCTTTATTTGTCTTTGTCTTTTCTATGTCATTTCTATCTCCAAAGTATGTCTCTTGTTCTCCAGTGCCATCTGCTGAAACACCTATGCTTCCCACAGGCACTCCAGAATCCTCTTCACCAAAGTGTAGCACTGATTCTAGGGAGGATTTGCCACGCATAAAAAATCCAGGGACACATTTGAGTCTCAAAGGCTCCCACCTTTTCCTTAGCAAAACAGAAATCCTACATGTAAATAATAAATTTGAAGAGTAAATGATTATCGTTTGCTTTAAAAGCTGAATAGGGCAGACATATACATTTCAGCATATTTAAATTAGCTAGAAAACGCTTCATTGACACACTTGATCCTATTTTTGAATGTAGAAATTTATACAGGATTAATCATTGTTAGATACTTTGAAAAGGGATTAAAATAAAGCCATATTTGTTACTTCTTATGGAATAAGATATTACACTGCATTAAATATGAAAATAGAGCAAAAACAATTTGGTTGTTATGCTTAGCTATAAACAGGAATGACAGAATCAAGGTAATTTGGGAAATTATTTAATCAGATAAAAATGAAATGTTACACTGTAGAAATCAATTTTAAGGAGAAATAATATAGTTGATATATAAGCTATGCTGTCTTTTTAAGTGATTTCTGTGGAGCCAAACCAACCTCTTTGTGCCTATTCATCTGCATCAATTAGAGCATAGGTGTGCATACCTATCGTTAAGGTTGTGTAAGCACTTCTGGTATAAATCCTTTTTGGTTATAGGCCATTTGTAAAGATTGTTTCACAATGAAACGTGACAGAAAATATCGCAGTCCAGAAGCAATATTGTTAATCAGATTTTTTATTAAAAAATAGAAGAAGTTTGGCTGCTTTAAAGTTAGGTGTGTATTTAAAAATAAATACATAAATAATATAAAGAGGTTTATCTGTTGAAATATTTTGTGCTTGTATAATCAAAATCCATGGTTATATTGGAAAATAAAGACAGAGAAAATTACTGAAATACATATATGGGGCCCAATCACACATGTGTAATTTTAATCATATGAGCAGGCCCACTGAAGCTGACACAAATAACTTTATTCTCACCTGAATGAAGTTACTTGTATGTGTGAGTCTATGGCTACTATGGAAATTCAAAAGCTGTTTTCAGCCAAAAATTGATGGCAGTTATTTGCATATGGAAAGCAGATTTACTGACACAAAGAAATGTATGCAAGAAATATCTACATATTAAAAAGTGGTTATATGGATTTACTCAGCGAACTATAACAACTGCAAAGCACTGAGTAAAAGTGACCTGTTTTAAACATCGTCCCATAGATTCTATGACTCCAAATCCTGCAGTTCACACTGTGCAGACTCACTGTTGTGCTTATGCAGAACCCCATTCAGTGAGTCTCTGTGCAGGCGCAGCAATTGCATGATTGGGGATATAGACAATAAACACCAAAAAGTCTAATAGACTTCACTACAGAGTTGTGAATCTTTTCTACTATTCTACCTAAATTTGTTTTCCTGTCCAGCTCTCTGCCTTGTTTCTTACACAATCATCATTAGTGAGACATCTGAGCATCTACCAAACTTATAAACACTTACAAACACCACACATAATGTTTTTCTGACTCCTTCTTGCCTACAGTCAGCAGGCACTGGATTTTCTTTAACATTTGTTTGTTGTTTTTATTTTGCTTATGAATATTTTAAAATCTCATGCCAATGCAGTATTTCTGTGGGAGGGCTGGACCAAAGAAGTTGGATTTGCATTTTTCTCAGAAGATGGTGTGGTTTGTAATTGTCCTGATCTCTTCCAGGAATGATTTCCCGATTCATGGGCCAATCACCAAGAAAGCTCTCTCTCCTCTGCACACACACAAATTTCATCCTTGAAGCTGACAGTCCCACTGTTTCAGAGGGGCATAGTGATTGTGGGAGGTCATGATCATGCAGGTGAGTCAATCCTGCAGGTAAGTTGGGCCAGTGCCATGTAAGGCTTTGAAGAGAATCAAAACCTTGAATTATATGTGATGTTCAGCATGAAGCCAGAGAAGAGAGCAGAGCACTGGGAACAAACTAGTAATTCTAAAGGTCGTAATGACTCTCCTCCCTTTTTGGTGTTTACACATTTCAAATGCGTACATAAAAGAGCCATTTTTCTGTCTAGAATGTATCCAAGTTAGGTACAAATTTAGTTTACTCAAAAATGAGTCCTTTCTGCCCTTTGCTCTTTTCTATGTTCCCGTCAATGTATTGAGCTTCCTGGAATCCAGAAGCTTTTAGGTACTTAGGTATTTTATAGATTTCTATGTGTTCTCACTAGTACTATACAGAAAGATACTAGAGACACATGCACCTGCTCAACCTCCTCCCCAATTGTTGTCAGCATGTAGTTCAGAGATTACAACTGGTTTTTGATTTACTGTCACCTGCAGGAAAGTATGTGGCATCACATGCCATGGCTCAAACCATGAAGAGATGTGTCTAATTTCCTCCCTTCAGAGTGAGCTATTGTGTCAGAATAACAGAATCATAGAAATGTTGGGCTGAAAGGACCTTAAGAGGTCATCTAGCCCAATTTTCTGTGCTGAGGCAGGACCAAATACATCTAAACAATTGCTGATAGCTGTTGTCTAACCTGTTTTTAAAAACCTCCAAAGATGAGGATTCCACTATCTCCTGTGGAATCCTATTCCAGTGCTCAACTATCCCTAGAGTTAAAACGTTTTTCCTAATATCTAACCTAAATCTTCCTTGCTGCAGATTAAGCCCATTGCTTTTTGCCCTGTCTTCAGTGGACATGGAGAACAATTGATTACCATCATCTTTATAACTTTAATGTATTTGAAGACTGTTATCAGGTCCCCCACTTAGTCTTCTTTTTTTCAAACATGTCCAGTATTTTTAACCTTTCCTCATAGGTCATGTTTTCTAAGCCTTTAATAATTTTTGTTGCTCTCCTTTGGACTCTCTCCAATTTTTCCACATATTTCTGAAAGTGTGGTGGCCAGAACTGGATACAGTATCCAGTGGAGGCCTCACCAGTGCTGAGTAGAGTGAGACAATTATCGCCTGTGTCTTACATATGACAGTCCTGTTAATACACCCCAGAATCATATTAGCCTTTTTATCAATGACATCCCACTGTTGACTCATATTCAGTTATTGATCCATGGGACCCCAGATCTTTTTCAGCAGTACTACTGCTAGATAGTATCAGAGGGGTAGCCGCGTAAGTCTGGATCGGCAAGAGCGACAAAGAGCCCTGTAGCACCTTATAGACTGACAGATATATTGGACCATAAGCTTTCGTGTCATGTCATGCATCTGACGAAATGGGTCTTTGCCCTCGAAAGCTTATGTTCCAATATATCTGTTAGTCTATAAGGTGCTACAGGACTCTTTGTCGCTCTTACTACTAGATAGTTTTTCTCCATTTTGTAGTTGTGCATTTGATTTTTTTCTTCCTTAGTGTAAAACTTTTCTCTTGTCTTCATTGAATTTCATCTTGTAGATTTCAGACCAATTCTCCAATTTGTCAAGGTCACTTTGAATTCTAATCCTGTCTTCAAAAGTGCTTGCAACCCCTCCCAGCTTGGTGTCATGTACCAAATTTATAAACATACTTTTCACTCCATTATTCAAGTCATTAATGAAAATATTGAATAATACCAGACCCAGGAAAGACCATTGCGGGACCCCACTAGATTCACCCTCCTAATTTGACAGTGAACCATTGATAACCACTCTTGGGTCTCTCAATCAGTTGTACACCAACCTTATAGTAATTTAATCTAGACCAATGGTTCTCAAACAGGGGTACATGTACCACTGAGGTATGCAGAGGTCTTCTAGGGGGTACAACAACTTATCTAGATATTTGCTTAGTTTTACAACAGGCTACATAAAAAGCACTAGCCAAGTCAGTAAAAAATAAAATTTCATACAATGACGTGTTTATACTGCTCTATATACTAGAAACTGAAATGCAAATATAATACTTATATTCCAATTGATTTATTTTATAATTACATGACAAAAATGAGAAAGTAAGCAATTTTTCAGTAATAGTGTGCTGCGAGACACTTTTGTATTTTTATATCTGATTTTGTAAGCAAGTAATTTCTAAGTTGGGTGAACTTGGGGTACACAAGACAAATCAGACTCCTGAAAGGGGTACAGTAGTCTGGAAAGGTTGAGAGCCACTGATCTAGACCACATTTCCCTAGTTTGCTTATGAGAATGTCATGTGGGACTGTATCAAAAGCCTTTTAAATATTTAGATATAGCACATCTACATTAGGCCAATATCCCTCATAAAGAGCACGTTAGGTAAATTTGGGTGTTGGAGGAAAGATCAGAGAGAGGACTACGGGCAACATCTTCATTCCCTCTCTCAGATGCTTTCTCCTGCTCCTCATTCTCCCATTCTTATCTCTTTCCGCTCCTTCCTACTATCTCAGCTACATGGGCTTGGCCCAGGTTCTTCTTGAAGAAGCAGAAATAGAGGCGCTAATGTCATTCTCACCTGGATTGCCATACATGTACCTCCTGCGTTGAGGGTTCACAGCAACCGCGTCCTTCACCTCACCTATGGAGGTCCACAGAAGATAAACTACAAACCTCAGTGAACTGGAGAGCTCACACAATGTACATTCACAGATGGAGGAAAAGAGAACCATTTATCTCCTTGGCAAGATGAGGGTTCCTCAGGAGTTAAGCACAACTGGAGTGTATAGAGCACAGACACAGAGCATGGCGGAAAAGGAGGCAGTGGGAAGGCAGAGAAAGAGCTGGAGCAGAATTTTTCAGAAATTTAAGTCATCTGTATCTCTGGATGGCTTTTCCTCTGGGTAGATTCTCAGATTTATGGATCATTATGTTGACTTCTACATACCTATGACTCACTAACATGATCCCTATTTGGATGTATGTGTCACCCAGGAAAGTTCAAATCTCCCTGAGTACAGAATTCTTGATTTCTGGCTCCTTGATAACTAGCCCTGGAACTGTCTGTCTTGTTCTCTCCACCCCCCTAGTGGAGGTTTTTTCACCCTGTTGCAGTTTCTCTTTTGTTTTCTATATATTGAGTGCTTCTTCCTCAAAGTATTTTCGGAGTGCCTTTTTCATTATTCAACCTTATTGGTTTTATAAATAGTTTGCCAATTAGTACTACACTCCCCCTCCAGTTCTCCCCCTTCTACCTCCAGTATAGACTTTATCATTAATGTGAACTTTTGAGTTGTGAGAATCACCTCAACAGTTTCAGTTCCTGCCTCATTTCTGCTAGCCTCTCAGAGCTCAAGATATGCATATCTTCTGGAACTCAGTTTATACTACAATAATATACACTTAAGCAGCAGACTGTAATAGCTATAAAGGATTTGTTGCAGTTTATTGAGCAAACAACACAAATAAAACCCCCATTATTTACTGAGCCTTAAATATATATTTATATGAGCACAAATACTGTAAAGAATGTTTCTGTGGGAATTATTTCTCAGGGCTGACAGGAGATCACACAGGAAAATACCGAGAAAGGAAGAGAAAATCCTTAAGTTATAGAAAAAAAACTTTAAATTTTTTTTTAAAATTCTGAAGGGTCATTGTAGTATTATTAGTTTACTCATGGCTAGTCATTTACTCGTGGCTAGTCATTAATGTTTAACTGTTCCACCTAAAGTTCCAAAGATCTACACACAAGAGAGTCTCAATAAGCCTATGAAAGTCAATGGGTGTTGTGTTTCTAAATCCCATGCAGCTATTTGAAAGTTTAGGGGCTAAAATTGAGGATTGTTGGTATTGTTAATGGATGATCATGGAGGGATAGATTAGAATGTATAGACCCATCAAAAATCTCCACAAATTTATAAGGGAACTAAGAAGCAATGAAATCAGTCAGGATTGCAACATAAGGAAGCATGTGTGTTTCTGTGCATGTACACAGGCATACTACATACGTGGAGGTTATATCCATGTGATAAATTGCACAGCCATGCAATAAATTGCAGAACCATGTGAAAATAAATTTATTATGCACCACTGAGTGCCTCATATGCCAATTAATGCATCTCCCCAGGACTTATTCTACCATTTCAACTAGCTTTGCCCAGCCAGCAATTCAAAACAAAACAAAAACTAAAAGCCCTACTAGAGGGCTTTTTCCTTCTTCCCCCAAATGTCGAATTCCTCCCAGAGGATTTTCCAGTTAAAGGACTGGATCAGCCAGATTCAGACCATGTTAATATAGTTGCAAAAAGCCAGGCAAGAGGAGGAAGGGCTGGGAAAAGTTGTAGTCAGAAGCTCTACTGGAAAGATATAGATTGAGCTGTTTTAGGGATAACAGTATTTCCCTTTTTCTAATAAAGTTCCTTGTTCAGTGTTAGTAATGATTCTGTGATTCTCTAGCACTGTTACGTGATACCCCTTTCTTCACTTTCCCCTTATCAACCCATTCTCCTCAAAAAGACTCTCTTCTTGCTCACCCTTCCCACTGCTGTGTCTGGTCTTGTATCCGTTTGTCATGACCAATCTTGCAAGTGACTGCATGGGGACAAGTGTCTGCTCATGAAGAGTCATTTGCAGGACTGGGGCCCTAGTTGGTAAGTGCTGTCTTTGATGAAATTTTGGGATAGTCAATTAAAACGAGCAGTTTCCTGAAAATGAGATTGTAGATATTTTACTGTAGATGGTGATTATTTGTTTATGTACTGTAAATTATTAATAAATAGATTGTAAATAAAGAAAAATTTCACTGATGAGGAGAACCAACATAAATTTACAAACCAGTAAGTAAGTCAATGAATAGGCATAATAAAAAGGCAAGGATATTGCATTACTACATAGACTTTGTTCATTTATTTTGACAATCATAGTTTAGTTGTATATTATAACACTTCCTATAGGAGTAAATATTACATAGTATGTTTTTGTAAAAATATTGATGCCTTAGTAATATTAAACATTTTCTGTGAGGCGAGGAGAGACTGTGTGAGGTTTATGAGGTGTGTGTATTAGTGAGGTTCTGTTGCTATATTGAATTGTCTTTCCCAAGGAAACCTCGGTGTTTCACAAGGAAGTGATCTGCCCTGCTGAGGCTTACCAACAATTTGTACATGTCACTCATTCAGGTTTCAGTATTGATTGTGGCTTCCCATTACTCATCCCACAGACACCATCCTGGACAGCAGAGGACTGAATCTGAGCTTCATTACATGAGGGCAAATCAGGATTAATACCAATTACATCGGAGGTGTTACACCAGTGCGGAAGCAGAATCAAGCTCAATGTAGCTTCACTGGCTTCTGATTGTTTGTTATTATTGAATACTCCATATCATTTTAAAGTGGTACAAAGATAATTATTTTGTAAATACTCCCTGCTGCCTTGATGTGCCAAGCAGTTTGGATACATCCCAGGATCTAGCTCCCTAAGCGTTAAGATTCTAGCATTAAGATTTCAATCAGCCAATGTGAGATGCAATGTGAAAGAATGGCATAAAGTGAGGGAAAGAAAAAAAATCTATTCATACTGGAAACTTAAAGTACTGAGCGATTCATATCTGTAGTGTAAATAACTCTCTCTATGGTCTTAGTTTCATGATTCTTTATATCTGATATAAATAGTTTTCAAGTATAAAAGTGAGGGCATGATAAATTAGGGTGGGATATAGGACATTTTGGGATTAAAATGAGGGACAACCCTCCAAATGGGGGCCCTTTGAGAAGTATTCTTTTAATGGCACAATTTTGCACAGCCTGGTTCTTACTCTAAGATTTTTCAGGAATGCGGTAACAAAGGAATATAAGGCAGTGCAGTAACCTAAGCTCGAGGCTTCAAAACGTGAACTACAATCTGTTGAGAGCATTGTTATTTTATGATTTAAAACAGGCCTGCACAACTCGTAAAGCGGCGAGGGCCATATTACTCCAAAGAAAACAGCTGAGGGCCGAAACCCCCCAGCTCCACGGAAACACCCCCTCCCCCCCAGCGCCACCCGCCCTGCGGAAACAACCCCTCCTTCCCCAGCGCTGGGGTGTGGAAGCCTGTAGAGGGGGAAAGAAACAGCGCACATAAATGATTAGGGGGCTGGAGCACATGACTTATGAGGAGAGGCTGAGGGAACTGGGATTGTTTAGCCTACAGAAGAGAAGAATGAGGGGGGATTTGATAGGTGCTTTCAACTACCTGAAAGGGGGTTCCAAAGAGGATGGATCTGGAGTGTTCTCAGTGGTGGAAGATGACAGAACAAGGAGTAATGGTCTCAAGTTGCAGAGGGGGAGGTTTAGGTTGGATATTAGGAAAAACTTTTTCACTAGTAGGGTGGTGAAGAACTGGAATGGGTTACCTAGGGAGGTGGTGGAATCTCCTTCCTTAGAGGTTTTTAAGGTCAGGCTTGACAAAGCCCTGGCTGGGATGATTTAGTTCGGGTTGGTCCTGCTTTGAGCAGGGGGTTGGACTAGATGACCTCCTGAGGTCCCTTCCAACCCTGAGAGTCTATGATTCTATGATAGGGTGACCAGATCACAACAGTAAAATAGGACCCGCCCCCTCCCCGGTCGGCCCCACCATCACACCCCTCTTAACCCCCCCAGGGGTCACTATATTACTGCGCACAACAGTCAATCAATGCAGTTGTAGATAAATCTCTGCATTATGCATTTTTGTATAACTTTTATATGACTTTGTATTGAACCTTGGTAATATGTTATAGCGGGCCCCTAAGGTAGTATAATTAAGGTAAAAGAAAAATGTCTTTTTGCTAGAAGTAGAATAAGATCTTCCCCCCTACTGTGTATTCAATTGCCCTGTTGAATGAAGGAGGTGTGAATGAGAAAGGCGTGGAAGGCAGGCACCTCCAGACAGCTGCAACCCTTGGAGAGCGGATGGGAACCAGACCAAGGACAATCAGACTTGTCAAGTGGGCTGACTAGAGAAGAGCAAACATACTGACGGCCTCGGGGGTTAGAATCAAGCACCTTCTTTTGGGAACACCCTCTTTGCAGCATTGGGACAACCCCCAGCCCAGAGACAAGCAGCAAAAAGGACCAACGGACACAGTCCCAGATTTTGAATCTGGGAGATTTGCCGCCAGCTCACCTGCCTGCCTGCTGCTGGCCTCTTACCTTCTGCCGCTGCCCCCGCCCCCTGCCGCTGGCTTACCCTCACTCCCCAGCCTGCCACTGGCCTCTTCATGAGCCCGGCCAGCTGGCCGTTGGCTTGCCCCACCCCGCCGCTTGCCTACTCACCCCCCACCACGGGCCGCAAGTGAGCCCACCTACTCAGCCCCCTGCGGGCCGCACAGTGAGCCCACGCGGGCCGCATGCGGCCCCAGGGCCGCATGTTGTGCAGGCCTGATTTAAAATGTGATTCTTTTAGTTCTGCAGAAGTAAAGGAACTTTGCTTTTAAAAGCAGCTCCATTGATACTTATGATTAAACACATAAGGGCAAGCCACAAAATATATTATTGGATACACTAATGTCTTAAAAGGATGCATCCATCTTAAACAAGGTTAGTAAGATCTTTCTCAACACATTCTTTTCGAGTTGTTATATGTTCTGCAATATGATTTATGAAATAAGGACTCCATCATCTTTTTTCCACCCCCTTATAGCTAAAAGGAAATCTTTGTAATAACAGTTTTCTTCTGAAATTAAGATTTATTGAAGAGATAATCAGAAAGATTAGACTTGTCAATGTCTACTGGATGCATGATCTAAGCAATTCATTTTTCATTTTAAGCGAAACAATTCTTTCTGTTGATAAGAAGGTATTTTTGTTTTAAAATATGAAGCATGAAGCCTTATTTTATTAACTTTAGGATGAGAGGAACAAGGTGATTACCTGGATTTATAAAACATCAGCATTAACAAGGATTCCCTGATTTTTCTTTGCTTCCAGAACTGTAAGGCAAAAAACTTTGCTCTGTTCAATTCTCTTTTTTTTGTTTATTCATTTTTTAGTAACTTTCATCTTCATGAAAAGGTTGTGAGGAAAGTGTTGTTGGGTACTTGTATACACAATATTCTACCTATTTTATTAGATACTAAGCCTAGATATTCAGCAGCAGCCCTGAAAATGACCGGGAAGTAAATCCTCTCTATGCAATAAAAGGTACCACATTTACACATGTCTTATAATTTTTCTTCTTATTGGCTAATATACTGGTGTTTTACTTGGATGTTCTGCACTGTATGGCTTGTGCATAATATTTTGCCTATGAATATTTAAAATGTGTCAGCTAATAGCCTATAGGAGGTCTTGATAACTACAGTTCTCATTACTAACCAAGAAAGAATTATCGATGCCTTAGACCGCCTTGGAGTGGCTGCAAAGTAAGGGTGGTGCTCTTCCATTGACCTCCTCCCCAGAGGCTGGTCCCAGCTGCTATTTATTTTACTTGCTGGAGTCCAGGGGATAAGTTGTATGATGAGAAAGGCAGAAATTGCTATTTGGGTCTTTACCAGTTGGACTGCTCTAGCTTCTTTCCCTCAGTGAGATCCTTTCATCTTTGTCTAAGAACAGGTCCTTGGAGACCTTAAAGCTTGTCTTCACTACTGGGCTAAGTCGACCGAAGTTACGCTACTCCAGCCCAGCTATGTGAATAATGTAGCTGGAGTTGGCGTAGCTTATGTCGACTTACAGTGGTATCTTCACTGCGCTGCGTCAACAGGAGACGCTCTCCGGTTGACTTCCTTTACTCTTCTCGGAGAGCTGAAATACTGAGGTCGACTGGAGAGCGCTCTGCCTTGACCCCTGCTGCATTGATTGCAGCAGCGTCGATCTCCCCGTAGTGAAGACAAGCCCTCGGAGTGGTGGTAGTAAGAACCACTGCAGCAGAGGAAGCCCAATCACAAGGTTAAGATTGGAGACACTGGGCTTGCTTCTCTTCGGCAGGGCAAATTTCACCTCTAGCACAAGTAACAGCTGCTGCACTCTCTAGGGGATTTAATAGCAAGAGAGGGCAAGGGACTGCTGCCCTATCTCACAGGCTCTACCAGGGAAGGGCAGCTTTAAGTTGCAGCTGGGGCTTCTATGAATCCCTGCTGGCAGAGGCTACCCAGGAGAGAGATGGAAACAGTGCATGGCTGTGCCAGTGTTACCTGGCCATGACACCTTCATCATCCACTTCTGAGTTACTCTGACCACATTTGGGCTCTCTGACAGAGTGGGAGTTTCAGAAATCTTGCACAGCTTCAGCCTTCTGCAGGTGGGCTTTCTACGTCTGGAGACTTTCTATGCTGGCTCCAGTGAATCAAGGTCAGATGGTATCTTTTACAGAGATCTCAGGGTCAAATTGTATGTATATAAGTGGCTCCCAGAATTTGCAATTAGTGCATGTGGAATTTGACTTTACAATAATGAACTTGTAGATCATGCACTGCAGGAATTCTCCTGCCTTTTACTCTTATCCTTTCCTTGGAAACATATTTCACAACCTTGTGTCCCTGAGTCACCTTCAATCTTTTTACATAATTTCATCCCAGGTCCTTCTTGAAGTTCCTCCTTAAAATGGTGTGCTGGCTAAGGGTTCTCTTAGACCTATTGCTGATTCTATATTCTCATCAGCAATGACTTATAATATCTGTCGTGGTCTGTGGGTGGTCAGGAGACTGTGTCTATTCCTCTCCTTGATGACCTCAGAATTGTCATCCATACCATTGTTACTGCAATGATCTCTAGTTAGGGAAAACCTTGAAGTCCACCCAGAAGGTCCATCTGGGGCAGAACACAACTACCTGCTACCTGAGTGATGTCAGCTACCCTGAGTCCTTAAAGCCTGTGCTCAAATCTCTGTGTTAGCTTCCTATTTATTCCAGATGGAATTGAAACCCCTGGTTGTGATCTTCAAAGTCCTGGGTGGGGTGAGATCTAATTATCTGGAAGATTGTCTGTCATCTGAAGCCGCATCATAAAAGTTCAGAAAAAATGGGAGACTCTTGATATTAATTCCAGAAATAAGTTTGAAGTACTCCTTGTCTGGCAGCAAGACTTCCTTAGTTGAGAGCTGCCATTGGCTTTGGAATTTGCTTCCCTTGGAAGTCCAACAGAGCTTGAGTATAGTGATGTTCAGGGCATAATGCAAGGCACTTATTTTGTTTATCATTTGAATGACTGCTTTTGTTTTTGTCCTTGCCATACCTAATTAGTTTTTAATCTTTGCCTAGCTACTCTAGCAATAGGTGCTACAGAAAAGAGCAAATAAACAAATATGTGCTTTGTTTGATGGACATCACTGAATATGTGAGGCCTTCCTTCTGCATCGGAGCAGCTCACCTTACTAAAGACTTTCCTACTTAGTCATAAGGAGTTATAAGCATTTAATGGGGTGCTTATAACTTGGATGAGGGATTATGCAAGCAGTTAATGACACAAGGATGAAATTTTCAGTTTTCTTGGTCCGTCTGTGAGGCAGCTAGCACCCAATGGCCATCTGATGTAGAGAACAGGGTCAGTAGCTCTGAGGAAATGGAGGCCAGAGTCAGCAAGGGCTGTGAGACACAGATGGAGAACTATCCTCACCTAGCAAGAGAAGTAGATAATTTAGAAAACCAGTTGGTCTGCCTGAGTCTACAGTATTTTCCTCTGATTTCTAGTACTAATTGGGCTTGCAGTGTTCTGAACTGGAGTCCCGGCTATGGTAAAAACCCTTGTGCTGTCATCATTCTTATTTTTTTAAAACTTTGGCAATAGAGGGAGATTCTACAGGATACTTATTCTCAGCCCAACATACTGTGCTATGGATAAAAGTTTTTTTCCCCCAGAAATTTTCAGTGAAGCTTGAAAGAGAGAGGAAGGATCAAAAACCCAGAGCTGCAGTGAGAACAAAAGTTTGTAGCTCTTTCCCTTATAAGACTCCAAGTAGTCTACAAGGGACAGAAACTGTTTTTTTTTTAACAATTTACTGAAAGGGGAGAACTGTATATAGAAAATGAACAACAAGAAAGGAATATTGTGAACAAAACCCTCTATTTGCTATTATGGCACAGATTGAACAGCATCAGCAAGAGAAAAGGTGGCTAAGGGGGTTTCAAACCACTTTTATGGCCTCAGCTCCAGTCACAGAGTGTCCAGCTGCCAGTCTGTGGATTGGCCTAAAGTAGAGCACCTTTCTTCCCCCCAGCCACACCCCATATATGGGATACTGGAGTGGGAATGGCATTGGAACTGCTATGGGATCTTTATACCACTAGAAGATCCCCTACATTGTATCCACATGTGTATGGCTTCTTTGTGCTAGTGAACCAGTGCAGAGCCTCTGTTTCTATGTTACTCCAATCTTTCATAATGTATTACATTGACTGCCTGTTAAATATTGCATTAATCCTAACATTTCTTATATTCCCCCCTTGATACACGTCTAAGTCTCATTAAACTTAATAGCTGTTATGTGCACACATCATGGGTAGAACAGCCCTTTTTTAAAGGGGTTCAAAATTGGAGAGAGACATCTTTAGCTGAACTGGTTTAAGTTATTCTATGGATCATCTGAAGCAGCTCTGTATACTATTTCACTGCTCAAGATTAGGAAAATTCTTGGTTGCTAGCTGAAATATGGAAATCAGTCTTGACCAGCATCCAAGTTGTCAAGTTAATAAACATTCAAATCTCATCGCAAATAAGAATTTATTTCTCAGTTAAATCTGAATGATAGAGCACCTTTTGCACTTTGGTATTATTGTGTCCAGGAAATACACACATGTCTGTAACATTGTTTTGTATTGTAAAAACATACTAGATTATGCCATATTATATCATGCAAAATCATAAGTAGTTACAAGGTACTTAAGCACATGCCTGTAAACACGAGTAGTCCAACTGATTTCAGTGAGACTACTTGTACTTAAAGTTAGGCACGTGCTTAACTACTTTGATAAATCAGTCAGTGCAAATACCATTTATATTTAGACCTTATTACAGGCCTTTTTATCTGTTGTCATTGAATTAACTCTAAAACAAAAACAAAAATATTTTAATATTAGCATTTTATACACAGCACATTTGATGTTTGTCTGAATGATGTGAAGAATAATGTAAGAAACCCTCAATGGCAGGTTCAATAAAAAATATGTTCAGTTGGCACACCTTGGAAGACAGGGAAGGCTGATAAAACTTGGTGCAGAAGCTGAATATATTTTTATTGGATGCAGCTCTTAGAGACCATACATTTGAAAATGTGTATAAATGCGTTTATATGTAATTTTTCTAAGTGCTCGTCCTTCAGCCATCCTGCAATAGTATAGATCAGAAGTGTAGTTTTAAAAAGTTAGGATGGGTTGATCATTTGGAAGTTCTTCAGTGTTTTTTAAGAAATGGTTTATATGCATTTTCAGATGTACTGTTCTCTGAAATGTCTGTTTTCAATGGTTATAATGCGCTCTTCACTTAAAATATTTATTAGTTTTACAAATCTAAAACTTACAAACAAGCACCTTTCCTCCATTTTAGTTTCCCTAATACTTGTATCTCTGTTTACAATATTGTGTCATGGTAGTACCTATGCACATTATTTGAGGTTGACTTTTTTTCTATACAAAACAAGTCATGATTAATATAAATGAGCCCAGATTGATTCAGATACAATAAGGGCTGAAGAGTGATGGCTGATGCAAAGAGGGGTGATTAGTATTGTTCTTGCTACATGATGAATTACACTACATCATGCATTAAAACAATGAATTGTCCTTCAGGGTATCAAAGGCATGAGCAAACAACATGATGGCAAATATATGGTCTTTTATCAGATAGAAAAAGTTTGAAATTCAGCAATGATTTGTAGACTATTTTCTGAGTTTCAGAGCATGAAGGAAGGGATGCTGCAGTGTCTTAGGATAGTTTTGGTTACTGAACTTCTTGCCTCTTTAAACTCACCTGGGGCCCAATCCTGCGCTCCTTACTCTATCAAAGCCATCACTGTAGTCAAGGAGAGTTTTACTTGAGAAAGAAGTATAGGATTGGGTCCTCAGTTCTTTGGAAGTGGCAGGTTTAGCAATAACCCAGAATGAATGTACTTGATTAGCTTTCATGTACAGGGATGGAGTAAATCAGGGAAAAAGCTCTCTCTCTCTCCCTCCCTCTCTCTCGCTTTATATAGATAGATAAAAAATAGAGGTGCTTACTTTTGTACATACTCTGGTGGACTATGGCTGCTAAGAAACCTTTGTCTGCCATCATGATCATGGGAGAAACAAGGTGGGTGAGGTAATATCTTTTATTGGACCAACTTCTGTTGGTGAGAGAGACAAGCTTTTGAGCTTACACAAAGCTGTTATAGAATCATAGAATTGTAGGACTGGTAGGGTAGGATCCTCGAGAGGTCATCAAGTCCAGTCCCCTGCATTCATGACAGGATGAAGTATTATCTAGACCATCCCTCACAGGTGTTTGTCGAACCTGCTCTTAAACATCTCCAATGATGGAGATTCCACAACTTTCCCTAGGCAATTTATTCCAGTGCTTAATCACCCTGACAGTTAGGAAGTTTTTCCTAATGTCCAGTCTAAACCTTCCTTTCTGCAATTTAACCCCATTTCTTCTTGTCCTATCCTCCTTCTTGTAACAACCTTTTATATACTGTGATCATGTTCCCTCTCAGTCTTCTCTTCTCCAGATTCAACGAACCCAATTTTTTCAATCTTCCCTCATTGGTCATGCTTTCTAGACCTTTAATCATTGTCGTTGCTCTTCTCTGGACTTTCTCCAATTTGTCCATATGTTTTCTGAAATGTTGCACCCAGAACTGGACATGATACTTCAGTTAAGGCCTAATCAGTGTGGAGTGAGCAGAAGAATTACTTCTAGTGTTTTACTTGCAATACTCCTGCTAATACATCACAGAATGATGTTTGCTTTTTTTGCAACATTGTTACACTGTTGACTCATATTTAGCTTGTGATCCAGATCCCTCTCCTGGAATTGACACCTCCTCATCAATTGTTAGGAGTGGACTACATCCACCCTGATTGAATTGGCCCTGTCAACACTGGTTCTCCACTTGTGAGGTAACTCCCTTCTCTTCATGTGTCAGTGTAATAATGCCTGCATCTGTAATTTTCATTCTATGCATGTGAAGAAGTGGGTTTTTTAACCCACAAAAGCTTAAGCCCAAATAAATCTGTTAGTCTTTAAGGTACAACCAGACTCCTTGTCGTTTTTGTGGATACAGACTAACACGGCTACCCCCTGATCCTTTAGTATAAGTGTAGTTAACACATATTTCAAGGGAAAATTCAAGGTGGCTTCTTAACATCCCTCCAGTCATAGGCAGGGGAAGCAGCTGTTTTTGTTTAGTGCGTTATTGATGGTTGTAATAAGCCATAAAGCCAGTGTCTCTATTAAGGATACAAATTCATTTCTCATTCAAGATCTCGAAAGTTGTAACTGAAATGACTCTAGTCTGATTCAAGGGAATTTCCCTTGGATGATCATATCCCAGTGCTAGCAAGTTGTGAAATGCAGTTGTTTTTAGATGTGTCTTGTGGGACAATTTAATTGGTGAAACCCACCTTCAATCTAAATACAGTAAGAAAAGAGGACAACTGAAATAAACTAATCTTCTTAGGGCTGGTCTACACTAACCCCCCAATTCGAACTAAGATACGCAACTTCAGCTACATGAATAACATAGCTGAAGTTGAAGTATCTTAGTTTGAATGAAAAGGTACTTACCGGGGGTCCACACGCGGCGCGCAGGCTCCCCCGTCGACTCCGCCTACTCCGTTTGTGGAGTAGGATTACAAGCGTCGACGGGGGAGCACTTCCTGGTTCGATTTATCGCGTCTAGACAAGATGCGATAAATCGAACCCAGAAGATCGATTGGACTCCTCTGACGTGATGGGTAAGTATAGATGTACCCTTACACTTTACTACTGCTCCCAATGATTTAATTGACTGAGTTAGTTTTCTTAGGCTTTGACAACAAGAGAAGTTGTACTTAGCAAACTCAGGGAGTTGGTAGGAAAGATCCCATGGGAAGCAAGTCCAAGGGGAAAAACAATAGAAGACAGCAGTTTTTCAAAGACACATTATTGAGGGCACAAGAGGAAACTATCCCACTGCGTAAGAAAGATAGGAAGTATGGCAAGAGACCACCCTGGCTTAACCAGAAGATATTCAATGATCTACAAATAAAAAAAGAGTCCTACAAAAAATGGAAACTATGTCAAATTAAAAAGGATGAATACAAACAAATAACACAAGTATGTAGGGACAAAATGAGAAAGGCCAAAGCACAAAATGAGATCAGACTAGCTAGAGAGATAAAGGGTAACAAGAAAAACATTCTACAAATACTTTAGAAGCAAGAGGAAGACCAAGGACGGGGTAGGCCCATTACTCAATGGGGAGAGGGGGAAATAACAGAAAATGTGGAAATGGCAGAGGTGCTTAATGACTTCTTTGTTTTGGTTTTCCCCAAGAAGGTTGGTGGTGATTGGATGTCTAACATAGCGAATGCCAGTGAAAATGAGGTAGGATGAGAAGAGGCTAAAATAGGGAAAGAACAAGTTAAAAATTACTTGGACAAATTAGATGTCGTCAAGTCACCAGGGCCTGATGAAATGTATCCTAGAATACTCAAGGAGCTGAATGAGGAGATATCTGAGCCATTAGCGATTATCTTTGAGAAGTCATGGAAGACGGAAGAGATTCTAGAAGACTGGAAAACGGCAAATATAGTGCCCATCTATAAAAAGGGAAATAAGGACAACCCAGGGAATTACAGATCAGTCAGCTTAACTTCTGTACCTGGAAAGATAATAGAGCAAATAACTAAGCAATCAATTTGCAAACATCTAGAAGATAAGAAGGTGATAAGTAACA
The DNA here is from genome assembly GCA_037349315.1 of Chelydra serpentina. NCBI lineage: Eukaryota > Metazoa > Chordata > Testudines > Chelydridae > Chelydra > Chelydra serpentina. The sequence goes on from JBAIAC010000048.1 coordinate 30,867,807, forward strand.
GTCAGCATGGATTTATCAAAAACAAATCATGTCAAACCAATCTGATAGCTTTCTTTGACAGGATAACAAGCCTTGTGGACAGGGGGGAAGCGGTAGATGTGGTATATCTTGACTTTAGTAAGGCTTTAGATACTGTCTCGCATGACCTTCTCATAAACAAACTAGGGAAATGCAACCTAAATGGAACTACTATAAGCTGGATGCAAAACTGGATGGAAAACCATTCCCAGAGAGTAGTTATCAGTGGTTCACAATCATACTGGAAGGGCATAACGAGTAGGGTCCCGCAGGGATCAGTTCTGGGTAAAGTTCTGCTCAATATCTTCATCAATGATTTAGATCCGGGGTCTCAAACTCAATTTACCTCAGGACCAGTGCCAGTCCTCAAATCCTTCCAGTGGGCCAAGAATGTCACTGAAGATGGTGTTCAGAAAAGAAAATGTTTATATTGTATTTTTTATTTTGAATTTCTTAGAAATAATAAAATGGTCATACAACGTTATACAATTCTTCGCCTGCCAGAGAGTTTTGAGTGTTTGCCAGACACCTGGCAATGCTTCAGTTCTGTCAGTTTGTTGATGTTTGGCCTCAATGACTGAGCAATTGAAACCTTCAGGATTGCAGCAAGGTGTGCATCTGATAGTTGTGTTCAGTATTTTGATTTGTTTATATTCATTGTGGAAAAAAGTGACGCTGCCTCCATGGCTGACTCTGCCTGGCAACTAATGATACTGCCTCCATGGCTGACTCTGCCTGGCGACTAGTGATGGTATCTCTGTCCCTCTCCCCCAGCCAATGGGAGCTGCAGGGGGCGGCACCTGCAGCAGACATTGCCGGCAGCGTGTCTGCATGCATCTCTCTCCTCCACGGGCCGCAGTGGGGAGGTTCTCGGGCTGCAGATGGCCCGCGGGCCAGGACTTTGAGAACCCTGATTTAGATAATGGCATACCGAGTACACTTATAAAGTTTGTGAACAATACCAAGCTGGGAGGGGTTGCAAGTGCTTTGAAGAATAAGATTAAAATTCAAAATCATCTGGACAAACTGGAGAAATGGTCTGAAATAAATAGGATGAAATTCAATAAGGACAAATGCAAAGCACTTCATTTAGGAAAGAACAATCAGTTGCACACATACAAAATGGGAAATGACTGCCTAAGAAGGAGAACTGTGGAAAGTGATCTGGGGGTCATACTGGACCACAAGTTAAATATGAGTCAACAGTGTAACACTGTTGCAAAAGAAGCGAACATCATTCTGGGATGTATTAGCAGGAGTGTTGTAATCAAGACACGAGAACTAAGTCTTCCACTCTGATTAGGCCTCGACTGGAGTATTGTGTCCAGTTCTGGGAGCCACTTTTCAGGAAGGATGTGGACAAACTGGAAAGAGTCCTGAGAAGAGCAACAAAAATGATTAAAGGTCTAGAAAACATGACCGATGAGGGAAGATTGAAAAAACTGGGTTAGTTTAGTCTGGAAAAGAGAAGACTGAGAAGGGACATAACAGTTTTCAAGTATGTAAAAGGTTGTTACAAGGAGGAGGAAGAAAAATTATTTTTCTTAACCTCTGAGGATAGTACAAGAAGCAATGGACTTAAAGTGCAGCAAGGGAGATTTAGGCTGGATATTAGGAAAAACTTCCTAACTGTCAGGGTGGTTAAGCACTGGAATAAGTTGCCTAGAGAGGTTGTGGAATCTCCACCATTGGAGATTTTTAAGAGCAGGTTAGGCAAACACCTGTCATGAATGTTCTAGATAATTAGTCCTGCCATGAGTGCAGGGGACTGGACTAGATGACCTCTTGAGGTCCTTTTCAGTCCTATGATTCTATGATTCTGCCTTGCAGTAAAAGTCATGCAGTTTGTCAGCACTTAACATGTTTAATTGTATTTTTATCAGGGACTGGAGCATACTCACCCCCAACCTCCAAGCTCTATGTAAGTCCTATAAACTGTTAGGTCTTCAGTCTCTATCAAATTTAGGTCCACGTAAAAATTTCAGGGGAGATAAGATTTCAAATAATGAGACACATAAGATACAGTTATGAGGTCATAATTTCCACTTTGTGTAAAAATAATATCCAACATCCTACAACAATTTTAAAGCTTTCTCTATTATTCCATTTGAATAGATAATTTACTTTTGGTGTCAGGCTATTTCTTGCCCAATCAAAACTAATCATCCTGATCAACTCTAATGACATAATGTTTGAAATAGGACTATTTTGCTTGATCTGCTGCAGGGCATTAAAATTATATTTCTTTCCAGGCTAGATTACATTAGTTCTTGTTCACTTGTTTAATTTCAAGGGAAACTTTAAGGAAGCAGATACTAATTCTCATTTAATTGGAATTCCAGAAATTTCTACCCTGAAGCACTTCAAGTTCTCTGATATAAAGATTTATATGTTTAAAACATAGATAACAATATATTATCTCACATCACTATTGTGGCATTAACAAAAGACTTTCATGGAAAACTTAGTTTCAGAAATATTGTAAACACATGCCAATACTTTCAAAACATTTGATATTTTTCCTAAAATATTTTAATGTTAATTCTAGGAACATGAAAACAGGAATTGCCATATTGCATCAGATCAGCAATTCATCTTGTGCAATATTCTCTTTCCAACAGTGGCCAGCTGTCGTTTCACAGGCACATGGAAGAAACCTGCAGAAGGCAGCTGTGGAAGTAACCTGCTGACAGGGAAAATTTAACCGTTATATAGGATTTTTCATTTCAAAGTGCTTGTAAAAGGTGCTGGAGACTGATGACTTTTACTAAGTGATGAAGTATAGCATAGGCAGCATCAAGACAAGCTCCCCCTTCACTACTCCAACTATTTTTTGGAGGAACTAGCCCCAGCACTATAGTTTAGTCAGCATGCTTCATCTGTCCCTGGACTTTTTGCTGAGCGTTCCAGTAAAGGTGCCACTTTGTATGAAGTATAACAGTGGTTTTCAAAATATGGGGAGACCTGTCTACTGGGAACCTGATTTTGAATATCAACCTATTTCATATATAGGCCTAATAGTCAGCAGAAAGTCACTACTTACCTGAGTTAAATTTGAACTGCTGACCTTGCAGAAGGAAAGTTCTGTAACTCATTATCAGCCTTGAGCTAGCTGGTTACCAACACCCAGGATGAAATCTCAGCCCTATTGAAGTCATTAGGAGTTTTGTCATTGACATTGATGGAGCCAAGATTTCAACTCTGCTCTTTAACATTGAGGTACCTCTTTTATTATGAAGGTTCTTTAAGTTTGAAGAATCCAGTGTTTGTCCTCAATTTCCTTCTCTATTCTGAAGGCATTCACTTTTTATCTTTGTTGCCTGAGACAGTTGTTTCATTCTACTGATAGATGTTATGTCACCTTGCAGCAAACTAGTGCTTCTTTCACTTTATGAGGGCTGTTTTCTTCTACACATTTTCATTTCAACTCTTGTCTTTTTATATAAATGATGAGCTCTTTAAAAATATACTACAGTAATCTATTGGGACAGATCAAGGAGTTTCTGCAAGCCACAAATGAAATTGGTGTGGGGATTGTGGTTATCTAAACCTTTATGTACTCTATTCTCTTCTGGGCACTTGAGTCATAAACCTTTGACCTTACACAAAGGGAATGAAATGGTTTGGCCTGCTATGCCTTCATTTGTTGCAATTGTCCCCAATTACAATGACTGGATATACTTTTAGTAATGAGATTATTTGTATCAAATATAATAATAAAAACATGTTAGTTTCAGAATGAACTGATTTTCAATTTGGTTACCTTCCAAAACGGAGTAGTAGTAGAGAAAGTACATTAATCTGCACAATTTAAGCTTTAATGGGCTAGTAAACATACTTTTACATTAATATGTTTTAAACATAAAGTACTGCGGTTCTATTAAAAAACAAATCAGTTATGTACATTTGAATAACCAAGATGCTTTACAATTAGTATTTGTGTCTTCCAGTCTCAGCAAAAAGGGTCTAATCCTGCAGTGAACAGTTTAAGGCTGCAGAATCAAGCCTGAACTGGATTGTGAAAAAGGTACCTAGCTGCTGAAATATAAAACAAATTCTCAGTTTGCAGTAGCAATTGTAGTAAATATTTATTTTGTTGCAGCTAAATAGATTCCAGGTAATCGACAGATCATAAAATTGATCTGAAGGTAAAAGTGCAAATTTAATACACATCATTTCTCAAGAATATGTACAAAGATGGTGCATTAACTTTGGGGAAATATAATTTCCCCCCCATCAGCCATTTTCCTAAAGCAAATTTTTGTCTTTACTATCATTTACTATAGTAATTTTTTAATATTGATATTGTGGCAGCCTCCAGAGTTCTCAATCAAGATCAGGTCTCCTATGCTGTGCTGGACCATCTTCAAGCACCTATGAATACATGGTCCCAGTCTTGAAGAGCTGACAAAATAAGAAAACCATAAGGTTAAAAGCATTAATTTACAATGAGGTCTTCAGCCTCTCGTTCTTTGTGAGTCTAAACAAGTGTCTGATTCTGTAAACCTTAAATCACATGACTATGTGACTTCAGTGGGACTACTCAGAGGAGTAGACACTAGTATTTTGGGACTGCAGATAGAAGTAGTGACAATGATGCAGGGATGTGTGGTGAGTATTTTTTTTCACAATATGGTTTTTGTGCTCTTTGAGGATTAGGTTCTTGAGCACTGTCTGGCAAGAACATGCTCAGTAAGACCACTCAGCAGAAATATCAGGACCTCTGCCAGCAGACTTATTGCAACGTAGCTAAAGGACTAGTGGCCCTAATATAGGCAGAGGCAAATGAGCCACCCAGAATAAAAGAAACCACACATTTCTTCCACATTTCATCTGCCACGTTGCAGGTGGATACTCTGCATCCTCATCAGTATCATGCCATAAATCTAGCCACATCATCAAGGCTCAGCTACTCACTGCCATTGCTCTCCTGGTAAGTCATTCCCAGTCTTTAGTTCCTAGAAGTGATGAGGACACCTGACAGAAAAATCAGGAAGAACCCAGTTCCCACTGGCAGAAAAGAAATCCAACCACAAGGTACAAATGAGGGCTAATGTGTTAGAGGTCCTACTTACTTGGTGTGGGTATTGGTGACTTTGTCATACAGAAATTTATGTCAAAGTCCTTGTGACAGAATATACTGCTGTATCCATTATTGTAATAATCTTGGTACAAAGTGTGCCTTGTGAGGTATCATTTAAAAACTCATAATTTGTTGATCATTATTGTCCTGGCAAAATATATGTGGCACCATTGTATATAAAGTTATAAGATTGCACTGTATGGTGTTACTAAAACATGTTCCAAGTCTGAGGAGTGGCCAAACCAGTTCCTCATAGAGAAAGGGAAATCTTATGCCTCTGCCAGGTGTAAACTAGGTCAGTGGCCTGCTAAATGGCCATTCTTTGACAGGAAAGGGGACATGCACAAAAAAATCTACATCTTAGCAAAGAAGCAGCAGAGGGTTTCCATCACTGAGATTGCCTGTTGTCATGCTCCCAGATGGAAATGCTTCTGAAAGGGGGGAGAGGACCATAAAAAGAATTGGGAAATGCCCCAAGTCACCCCTCCTCCTTCTCTCTGTCTCTCTCTGACTGTCTATCAATTCACTGCATGAGAAGGAACAAAGGAAGCAGCCTTTAGATGTAAGAAGGGTCCTGGCCTAAGGAGTTTGGTCAATGAGACCGTTGAGAACATATGTGAGAAAATTAGTTTGTTCCATAGTTTGTTCAGTTAGACACTAGTTGAGTTTTATCTTTATTTGTCTTGTAACCATTTTTGACTTTTATGCCTTATTATCTGTAGTCACTTAAAATCTCTCTCTTTGTAGTTAATAAATGTGTGTTATTGTTTTATCTAATCCAGTGTGTTTGAATTGAAGTGTTTGGGAAACTCCATATAGGGTAACAAGGTTTATGCATATCATTTCTATTAATGAAATCATGGACTTTATATAAGCTCGTATTGTCCAGGAGAGGGCTGGGCAGTACAAGACGTATATTTCCGGGAGAACATCCAGGGCTGGAGGGATGTGGGGTCATCCTGCAATATAATTCAGGCTGGTAAGAGCGTAGGTGTGAGTGACAGGCTGCAGATACACACAGACCAAGCTGGGGTGATTTATTTGCTGGTGGCTGTTTGTGGGCAGTCCTGACTGGAAGCAACAGCAGCAAAGTAGTGTAAAGGGCACTTCAGGTTAGAGGGTAGGGGTGACACAACTATTTATTAGTCTGGATTGTACCCTGGATATGTCACATTCCTCTATCTCTAAGGTGGTATGAGGCAATAAATGCATAAAATTATGCTAAAAAACTATATTGAAAGAACATTATTAAGGTTGCAAAGTCCAGCACTCAAAAGTTAGGAAATGCCAGAATTAGGTTTCCTGTGCAACATTAATTTGGCCCCTTGTGAGTATGCATTATGATACAGTTGACATACTCCTATTCTGATCAATCCTAGTCTTCACTCTTAATCCCAGTCTTCTTGCCCAGACAGTCTTAGGCCTGGTCTACACTAGGACTTTATGTCGAATTTAGCAGCGTTAACTCGATTTTACCCTGCACCCATCCACATTACGAAGCTATTTATTTCGACATAAATGGCTCTGTAATTCGATTTCTGTACTCCTCCCCGACGAGGGGAATAGCGCTAAATTCGACATGGCCATGTCGAATTCGTGATACTGTGGACGGAATTCGACACTAATAGCTCCGGGAGCTATCCCACAGTGCACCACTCAGTGGACGCTCTGGACAGCAATCCGTGCTCGGATGCTCTGACCTGCCACTCAGGAAAAGCCCCGGGTAAATTTGAATTCCTTTTCCTGTCTGGCCAGTTTGAATCTCATTTCCTGTTTGGACATCGTGGCGAGCTCAGCAGCACTGGCAACGATGCAGAGCTCTCCAGCAGAAGTGACCATGCAATTGCAGAATAGAAAGAGGGCCCCAGCATGGACTGATCGGGAAGTCTTGGACCTGATCGCTGTGTGGGGCGATGAGTCCGTGCTTTCTGAGCTGCGATCGAAAAGACGGAATGCGAAGATCTACGAGAAGATCTCAAAAGCCATGACGGAGAGAGGATACAGCCGGGATGCAACGCAGTGCCGCGTGAAAATCAAGGAGCTGCGACAGGCGTACGAGAAGACCAAAGAGTCCAACAGATGCTCCGGATCGCAGCCACACACAGGCCGTTTTTACGAGGCACTGCATGCTATGCTCGGTGGTGCTGCCACCACTACCCCACCAGTGTCCGTGGACTCCGACGACGGGGTCTTATCTACGGCCACGTCATCTGAAGTTTTTGCGGACGGTGAAGAAGAGGAAGGAGAGGAGGAGGACGAGGCAGTCGACAGCGCTTTCACCGCTGATTTCCCCGACAGCCAGGATCTGTTCATCACTCTCACTGAGATCCCCTACGAACCCTCCCAAGGCAGCATCCCGGACCAGGAACCAGGTGAAGGATCAGCAGGTCAGTGTTTTAAATGTTTATTTGGAATAGAATAGGCATGGTGTGTTAGCAATGTGTTTTTATTGCTTAATTGGCCATAGGCACTTTAGTTTTGAGTCGTTTCCAGTGCAACTACTCGAAAAGTCTGTCAATATGTATGGGGATAGAGGAGAAATCCCCATCGGAGATCTCCACGAAGCTCTCCTGGAGGTACAGTGAAAGCTTTTGTATCAGGTTCCCAGGGAGAGCGGCCTTATTGTCTCCTCCATGGTAGGATACTTTTCCGCGCCATGCAAGCTGCAGGTACTCTGGTATCATTGCCTTGCATAGCATGGCTGCATACGTAGGCTGACCATATGTACCGTTTTAAACGGGACAGTACCGTTTTTTTCATATTTTCCGACCGTCCCGTCATTTTAATATAAATGTCAATTTTGTCCCGTTTTTAATAAACTATATATAGTTTTTAATTTTTTGTAAAAAACTGAACGCTGGCTTGTTGCGGCTGCCCCTCGTCTCCCTGCCGAGCAGCTGAGCAGGGAGACGAGGGGCAGCTTGTTGCGGCTGCCTCTCGTCTCCCCGCCGAGCTGCTGAGCGGGGAGACGAGGGGCAGCTTGTTGTGGCTGCCCCTCATCTCTCCGCCGAGCTGCTGAGCGGGGAGACGAGGGGCGGCTTGTTGCGGCTGCCCCTCGTCTCCCCGCCGAGCTGCTGAGCGGGGAGACGAGGGGCGGCTTGTTGCGGCTGCCCCTCGTCTCCCCGCCGAGCTGCTGAGCGGGGAGACGAGGGGCGGCTTGTTGCGGTTGCCCCTCATCTCCCCGCCGAGCTTCTGAGCGGGGAGACAAGGGGCGGCTTGTTGCGGCTGCCCCTTGTCTCCCCGTCCTGTTTTTGCCATCCCAATGTCCCGTTTTTGTCTCAAGGAAATATTGTCAGCCTATGCATACGGCCCCGGGTTTGCTGACATTCACGCAGCATGCGGTCTTTGTCTGTCTCCGTAATCCTCATCAGAGTGATATCAGTCATGGTGCCCTGGTTTGAATGAGTGGTTTTTTTAGTATAGTGACTTCTTGACTTTTCCTTTAAAGAACGACACCCGGCGGTTTCCAGCCACGCGGGGGGGGGGGGGGGGGGGGGGGGGGGGGGGGGGGGGGCTGGGAGGCTAACCATTGAAACTTAGCGGTGCGCAGGCAGGGAGAGTTCCCGGGACCGGCCAAGCGGAGTGGGGAAAGGGTAGGCGAGCCGTTCAAACAGAGCGGTTCGCGGGAACGTACGTTTCCCGGGACCGGGCACGCAGAGGGGGGGAAAGGGTAGGTGAGCCATTCAAACAGAGTGGTTCATGGGCACGTACATTTCCCAGGACCGGTGACGCGGAGGGGGGGAAAGGGTAGGCGAGCCATTGTAGATGAGCGGTTTTGCCAGCAGCAGGTACTGGCCACCGCTAGGAACTGTGCTTGAAACATGGGAGTAGAGCACTGCTGTGAAGTAAGCTCTCAGCAGTCCAAAGGCAACGGCTTACCATGGTCTCCAGAGAGCGGATTTCCAGTGTCCAGCACCGCTTGTGCGATCTGTACACCAGGACCCCAGGCACTCAGTATAAAGACATAATATTCGACCTTGTAGTAAGTGCACATGTGATAGGTAGTGTGCATGGTCTTATTCACAGGGAAAGAGTATAGGCATTGTTCGGGAAAATGTATCTTTCTGAGGAATTCACTCCCTTTCTCCCATCCCACAGCTGCGAGTGTCTCCCGCCCTACCCGTGGATCACCCTCCCAGAGGCTTGCGCTGATCAGGCGGCGCAAAAAAAGAACCCGGGACGACATGTTTTCTGAACTGATGGTCTGTTCCCGAAATGAGGCAGCACAGCGGATAGAGGACGTCTCAAGGTCCGAGCGAGCAGTCAGCGAACGGGAGCAGAGGGCTGAAGCTCGCGAGGACAGGTGGTGGCAGGAAGACCAGCAGGCGACTCAAACGCTGCTGGGACTAATGAGGGAGCAAACGGACACGGTCCGGCGCCTGGTAGACGTTCTCCAGGACAGGAGACAGGAGGAAAGAGCCCCTCTGTATGTTATTTCCAACCGCCCTCCCCCGCCACAATGTGCAATCCCCCCCTCACCCAAAGTCACTAGAACGAGGGGAGGCAGGGGCCGTGAAAATAATCACTCCACCCCTGCGGACTGCTCCAGTAGCAGAAGGCTCTCATTCCCAAAACTTTAGATGGGTCCTTTCCTTCCCTCCAACCGCACCCCACCCCAGTCCCCGTCCAAGTTTCATCTCAAAACTATGCTCCCCTTAATAAAAATGTTTGTTCTGTACAGTGCTGTTTACTTGACTTTCTTTCACAGGACGGTTTGATTTGTGGGGAGGGGGTAAAGGGGTTAGTAATTTGAGATGACAGGCGCCTGTACCAGGGTACAGACATGGGGAAAGGTTCAACAGAAAGTCACACTCACATTGCATTCACTAGGCACACTTGTCATTCTAGGAGGGGGTTTTCATGTTCTCTATGGGGGGGCGGGGCTCTGTGACTTTCTGGTGGTGGAGGGTGGCTGCAGATCTTTTGCGGCCGGCAATAGCCTGCATGACAGATCCATGCAGCAGGGGATCTGTGGCCGCAATCCACGGCCAAAAAGTCACACAGGCCCCCCCTCACAGAGTTGCGAACAGGAGCGGTTGCAGGCTCCCTTGAAACAAGCAGTCCAACACTGCGGACTGCTCTGGGAGCAGGAGCCTGTCATTCCCCGAGTTTGGAAGTGTCCTTTCCATCACTGCACCCGCTCCCCAACCGCAGTATGCGTCCCAGGGTAAACCCTTAACCGAGAAATCATTAATAAAGCAGACGGTTTTAATAAACAAAGTTTCCTTTATTATACTTTTAAAGCGTTGAATGAAGTGGGGGAAGGGGGTTGGTAATTGGAGAGGATAGGCAACAGAAACTGGGTAAAGAAACGGGGGCAGGTTCAGCTTCTGTTTAAACAAGCGTAACAGTCACTGGTTACCCCGCTCGCTCTGGAAGCTAGCTTTCAAAGCTTCCCGGATGCGCAGCACATCCCGCTGGGATCTTCTAATCGCCCGGGTGTCCGGCTGTGCGTAATCAGCAGCCAGGCAATTTGCCTCAACCTCCCACCCCACCATAAACGTCTCCCCCTTGCTCTCACAGAGATTGTGGAGCACACAGCACGCTGCAATCACAATGGGGATATTTGTTTGGCTGAGATTGGAGCGAGTAAGTAAGCTTCTCCATCTCCCTTTCAGACGGCCAAAAGCACACTCCACCACCATTCTGCACTTGCTCAGCCGGTAGTTGAAGAGCTCCTTTTCAGTGTCCAGGGCTCCTGTATATGGCTTCATAAGCCAGGGCATTAGCGGGTAGGCTGGGTCCCCGACGATCACTATAGGCATCTCCACATCCCCAACACTTATTTTGCAGTCCGGGAAGTAAACACCCTCCTGCAACCGTCTAAACAGACCAGAGTTTGTGAAAACATGAGCGTCATGAACCTTGCCTGGCCGTCCGACGTTGATGTTGGTAAAACGTCCTTTGTGGTCCACTAGTGTTTGCAGCACCATAGAAAAATAGCCCTTACGGTTAGTGTACTGGCTGCCCTGGTGGTCCGGTCCCAGGATAGGGATGTGTGTCCCATCAATAGCCCCGCCGCAGTTTGGGAATCCCATAGTAGAAAAGCCATCTATGATCACCTGCACGTCTCCAAGGGTCACTACCTTTGAGAGCAGCAGGTCAACGATTGCATGGGCAACCTGCATAACAGCAACCCCCACGGTAGATTTGCCTACTCCAAATTGATTCGCAACTGACCGGTAGCTGTCAGGGGTTGCAAGCTTCCACAGGGCTATGGCCACTTGCTTCTGGATAGTCAGGGCAGCTCTCATTCAGGTGTCCTGGCACTTCAGGGCAGGGGACAGCAACTCACAAAGTTCCAGGAAAGTGCCCTTACGCATCCGAAAGTTTCGCAGCCACTGGGATTCATCCCAGACCTGCAGCACTATGCGGTCCCACCAGTCAGTGCTTGTTTCCCTTGCCCAGAATCGCCGTTCCACAGGATCAACGTGACCCATTGCCACCATAATGTCTAGGGTCCGGGGTCCCATGCTTTGCGAGAGGTCTGTGCCCCTCTCAGAGTTCATGTCCTCCCGGAGCTTCCGTTGCCTCCTCGCCCGATTTCTCTGCATCTGCCTCTGGAAAAGGTGGACGATAAGGCGCGAGGTATTGACAACGGACAGAACAGCAGTGATAATCGCAGAGGGCTCCATGCTCGCTGTCCTGTGGCGTCCGCGCTGTCAATCACCAGAAAAGGGCGCAAATTCATTGCCCGCCGGCGCTTTCACGGAGGGAGGGCGGGAGTGTGGGTTGAATGACGACATTTACCTATAAACACCCTCGACACATTTTTGGCCCCAGAAGGCACTGGGGGCTACACCCAGAATTCCAGTGGGCAGCGGAGACTGCGGGAACTGTGGGATAGCTACCCACAGTGCACCCGTTACTGTGGACTCACAAACTCGAATTAATGTCCTTGGTGTGGATTCGCACGCTCGACTTTGTAATATCGGTTTCACAAGTTCGGTTTAAGAAAAATCGAACTACTCTCGTAGTGTAGACATACCCTTAGTTTCACCATCTGGGCTTTTGTCTAAGTCCTGATCTCCCCTGGCCCTGAAAGTCTCTCCACCTCTGCATATCCAGTCCCAATATCCTTGCCCAGCCAGTCCTAGTTCCCTGCTCCTGGCTCCTCATCTGATCTGTCTCTACCCCACTATTGGCTTCCAATCTTAGTCTTCCTCCTTAGGCTTTTCATCCAATCTCACCCCTATCACTCCTGTCCCTGGTTCCTGGTCTTAGTCTCTTTGCTCAGTCAGACACGCTTCTTCTCTTGTACCCCAGCTCCTTGTCAGTCTTATCTCCAACCTTATTCCCCCATACACTAGTTTCCTTTCCAAGCCAGTCCATTTCCTTCCCACTCCAAATCTTCAGAGATTTTAGGTGCTAAAATTGAAGAAGTCTCTTCTGAGCATGTGCAAGCTGTGATTTTTCAAAGGCTTATTAACTTGGCCAAATTTGGTGAGATTTTTCATGAGGACAGCAAAAGGCACATCACATACACTGACAAGTGTAAAGTCTCTTCTGTGAAAGAAAAGGTTAGCAGAATTGTTTTACATGAGCAGAATAATGTATTTTTCCCTCGCCTTGTTTTCAGAACAGGTTGAACAGTTTTAGCTAAAATGAAAATAAATAAATAAATACATAAATTCTGCCTGAGGCAGCCACCCAGCATGAAAAAATTCTGCCCAAATGATTAAAGTGTGGCAAAGTTATAAGCAATGAAAAATAGGATTGTGGTAGGGTCTGCTTGCTCCTGCCCCTTCTCAAGTCCACAAACAGTTCAGAGACCTTTATGCTGGTAAAAAACCTGGTGCAGTTTATTTACAACGTTGGTTCTCACCATCTTTGTACGCTATACAGCCTTACACCTACTGTCCTAGGGCATCCTCCGCTCAGCATGAGTGGGGATGGACCCAGAGCTCAGGCTGCAGCCTGAGCCTGAACATCTATGCCACAATTAAACAGCCGCTTAGCCTGAGCCCCATGAGTCCAAGTCATGTGGCAAGGGCCAGCTGCGGGTGTTTCATTGCAGTGTAGATATACCCTGAGTGACCCAGAGCCCCTATACTGTCTCCTACACTCCTCTGGCATTCAGCACAGTGTGTGTAGCTGGAGCAAATGGGGTATGGCTGGGCAGCTCTATGCCTTAATGCCAAAGGGGGCTGCAGACAGCAGTACACAAGAGCAGCCCCAAGGATGCTCTAACTTATGCTGGGTACTGACTTGGTTCCTAGCTGATTTGGGAGAGTGGAGAGGTGGCTTGAAATGACCTTTGTTCACTGCCCCCCAAGGCTCTACTCTCTGAGTCTTGTATTGAGTGCAGCTTGGCCATACTGGAAGATTTGGGACTTCATCTTTAAAGCAATTTGCAAATATTGGAGTAAACCACTTTGCCTTACTCATGTTACTAGTCCCATTGGCTTCAGTGGGACTACTTGCATTAATAAGGTAATCAGGAGGTTATTAACCAATTAATCCTCTCAACAGCTCTGTGAGGTAGGCACTGTAACCAAGAATTATCCACATGTCATATATGTCAAAGCTATTGTAAGTAAAGTTTACTAGTAAGTAGATTATTACGTTTTGTAAGGGGAAAAAACTTGAGATGGCTTATAAAGTCTTAATCATTTACAAAGGCAAACCACGTTTTATTGATTTATTTTTAAAAATAAATGGTGATAGTTAAAAACAGTTACAATGAGTCAGGCCTTCTAAGAAAGCCTTTTTAGCGTTACACTGTGTAACCATGTTTAGGGCTCAGTCCTGCAAGGTGCTGAGCAACCTCCCTGAAGTCAATGGGAATTACTCAGCATCTTGCAAGATCAGGCCCTTACAAAGTAGACATAGTGTGCCCCATTGGGTATGTCTATACTACAGCTGGGAGTGAGCCTTCCAGCCTGGGTAAACAGACTCACAGTAACTTCCCTCAAGCTAGTGCGCTAAAAATAGTAGTGTGGATGGTGTGGCAGTGGTGTAGATGTGGGCTAGCCACCCAGACTCAGGCCCAGAGGGTTGGGTGGGCTTGAAAACCCAAGTTGCCATGTCCACAGCTATTTTTCAGTGTGGCAGCTAACAGAGCTAGCACAAGTCTGTCCACTGGGCTAGGAAGCTTGCTCCCAGCTGCAGTGTAGACATCCATGGACTTCAGGGAGTTTTGGATCTGGCCCATTGTAATTTTATGTTCTTTACCTTGTGTGACTTCAGAGTGCTACGTGATTGTTGAAGATAGCAGAGCAGCTTAATTTTTAAAAAGATCAGTATGCACTTAGCATTCGCTTTTTAAAATTTAAATTGAAAGTTTGTTTATTTTTTTATTTATTTGTGTTTGTAGTGGGATAATTCCCTTGCAGCCTAGATTTCTCTGTCTTTCAGAATACAGTAATGCCACCCAACTAATTTTTCGTCATTAAACCCTGAAGCATTTACTAAAGGGAAAAATTATAATTCTATCTCTTCCACAGAAATGAAAATTTGCAAACCTAAGATTAGGTGGAATACATTAGCATGTGCACAAGTGCTTAATTACATTAGTGATGCAAATGTTTTGCAAGATTATGCTTTTGTAAACAAAATGATCTTGTTATTATAGAGAATTTGTGATAACTGCAATGTAAAGGAGCCTCGGAGGAAAAATTAGGAGAAATGAGGAGGACTACTGTATTCAGTGCCTAAGACAAGGGTTTCCTTAAAATACATTGAATCCCCAGTAATGCATTAAAAATGACTGTTTAATTTTACATGGTAGATTCTATAACAAACCTTTTTTCCCTATATGGTTTATTTTTACTTTAGTGTAATAGAACTGGAGCAATTATGTCTTAGATAGCTAAGCTTCTGGATATTCTAAATCCCCAACAATGGGAAACATGCATTGGTATTGAACTAATTTCACACCTTCTGCATTAAAACTTGGAATATATATTCATACATTTATTTTACATAATATTATAAAATACATTCTGTGGCATGAAATATGGTGCAACGAATAGGTGTGATTTTTAGGAAACAGGATCGTTTTATATTTGCACCTGTAGATTATATTTTGCATTTTCAAATTGGTGCTTACATGTCAAAAATAATAATTTTTCCATCAGTCACAAACTGTTTATTAAGAAGTGTTACAGTTTCTTACATTTTTATTATTGCTGTTAGATTTAATTATAATTTCCCATAATAAACTTTTCTCTTCAACAGAATTACTTCTGTCCTAAGGGCCAAATCATGCATTTCTTGAACACCCCCAAAATCTCACTGAATCGGATGGGAGTCTTTGCTCCAAAAGAAATGCATGATTGGACCTTAAGGCCCTCATGATGTTGGGGAATAAACCAGTCCTGGCTTTGTTAGTAGCATATGAAGATTAAAAGGTCTATACATGATTTGTTTGGGATGAGCTGAATAATTCACTTGTGCCTTTGCAACTAATTAGTAATGCAGCTATCCCAATCTCATGGCAATAAAACCTTTCTATCATTTTCCATCATCATTTATGTGTGTGTGTGTGTGGGTGTGGGTGTGGGTGTGTATGTGTATAAAACCAGTGTTAAAAGAATGTTATTTAGATTGCAAAGTCAAGCTCTCAAAGTTAGGAAATGCCAGCTATATGGTTGTCCAGGCAACCTTGTTTCTGCATCCTTGTGCCCATCCCATGCAATAAATTACAGATAGGTCCTGTGGAAAAAGAAGTATGTGATTATGTTATTAAAGACTGTACCATAATGCATATGCTCAAAGGGAAAGCATGCATGGGCAACCATAAATTTGGCATTTGCTAACTTCGAGAGCTTGACTTTGCAATCCAAATAATATTTTTGGAGGTAGTTTAAAAAAAGTAATTTCCTAGTTTTTTAAAAGGAAAAAGTTAAAAACAAATTATATTATGTACAATTGCCCGAACCCCATGCATCTTCATCAGAGCTTGAATGGTGAACCTTCAGCATCATAACACTGTGATGTCCATCACTAGAGCTACTGGACTAGCTACAGTGTTTAGCAGCAGGCGAAAGCTATTATGCTGCTTTTATTTCATTATATTTTATGATTAATTAAATCAGGCCTAGAGCCTTGGAGAGGCCTTTTTATCATTTAAAATCCAGCTATAGAAAATTAAATTAAAAATTTCTTAGAGAAGCCTGCTGATGGGTCCAGGGTCTCTTGACCATGCCACAGTTACTCAGACAGCTCCCTGGCTGGATCCTCAGCTCTAGTCAATGGAGCTACACCAATTTACTCCAGATGAGGATCTGGTCTCATAAGTATATGTGTACACATATATAAGCACACACACAGATATACTATGTACACATATTATAGAGAAGCTAGGAGTGACTGCTATATTTAGGTTGTCTAACACTTTCCACTATAAAAGATTCTTGTGACCTTCTACTCCTTCGTTGTTTGCAGCAAGCCTTTGAAATTCAGCAAGGAGAAAGATCTGATTAATATCATTCTAATTCAGCTGTTGTATTAGTGGAAACAAACTCTTTCTCTCTCTCACGCACACACACAAAGACATTTCTATTGTGATGCAATTAAATGATTCACCAGTATCTATCTATCTATCTATCTATCTATCTATCTATCTATCTATCTATCTATCTATCTATCTAATCTCAGACAATTTTTCTAGTACCATGATGCTTTACTGCACTGAAACCCATTTCACATTTCATCAGTCTCTCTGAAAATGATGAAGTGAGATCATTTACCCAGTTCTTGTTAATGGGTTGGGCCTTTTTTATTCTTACTACACAAAATGAGAGAATAGCATGGCAAATTCATATCCATTACTATAACAGATATACTGCAGTGATACTAGTCAGATCTTGTTTAATAGTTGTGCTAATAAAGAAAAATATCTGTGATTTGAGAATGTTTAAAATTAGAATACTTGGTAGATCATTTTCTGCTCTGTATAAACTCCTGTTCTGATTGAAAATGTGCCCAACCCACAAACTTCAGATCTTTATCCAAATTTTCCCATTGTTCAGGAATGGTTCAGTGCATGGATTTGCTTTTGGACTTCTGTAGTTCTGGCAGTTTCTATTTCAAATATGTAATCATAACTAATAATACTTTGCAGTTCTACAGAGTCATTCATCCGAACATCTCATTGCCGTTACAAAACTTAATTATTATTATCACAATCCTCTGAGGTAGTCAAAGGAGATAAAGGAATCATTTCACCCAAACTGAAATGCAGCTATCTCTGGAGTGGAATGTGGCAGCTGTTTAACAGGATTCAGTAATGCAGTTTGGGACAGGAAACAGAGAAGATACTTGTGTTCATCTGAAACTAAAGGGGGAATTTTAGGAGTAAAAATGTAATATCCAATCTAGACTCTAGCCTGACTCTAGGGTTAACATTCTAACAAATGTGCTATGGTCCCATACTTTCTGCTGCATTCAGCTTCCATAGGCCTTAAATTACCGTAGATATATTAGGAAATCAGATGCTGTGCTAATAGATGCATTATAGGTACCTAGTTGGATGGATATATATTTAATTAATATTTCAGTTTTACATAGTTCCATTGGCGTGAAAGAGCCTTTTAAGGTGAAAATGCATGAACAGATAAGGGTCTATTTAACGGCCTGAACTCAACAAGGAGTGATACGTAAGAGCCTGTTCATACCTTTAACTTGGGCCAAGCTTGTTGGGGATGTTTGGAGGAACCAAAATAGCACTGAGTTTAAAAGAAAGCTAAATTATTTTAGTTCCCAGATAAAATAAGATGTTAATGTATTATTCTTTTCGCCAGTGGATGTGACTTTTCTGAAAGCATCAACTATATTTTGATTTAATTATTGCCCTTTTGAAAGGTTTAGAAACTAATACAGCGTTCCATCTTCTGCTGTGTAGCTCATGCAGTATTCATATATAAAATACCATTACTTTCAAATGAGTTTGTGATAAAAGGAACCCGCCGCATTCCATTGGCCTTCTCCTTTTTGTTTAAAGAGGCATGCTTCCACTGCAGAGCAGTAATGGCAATAGTGCTTTGGCAAACAGCTATAAAACAAGAAAAGTCCCACTTTCCTGTATTAATCCATCAGGACGCTTTCAGGGATTCTTCTTGTCTAAAATATTCATAGACAGCAAAATGTCCTGAATGCCCTACAGAATTTGTGCAGAGCCAAGCAGATGATTGATAGTGAAGTTCTGTTCTGAGTCACTCCCAGTATGTAATTCTATTTGTCTTGCCAAACACTAAAGAGCAAGCAACTCATAAAATGTAAAGGTAACAGGCCTTGTATTTTCCCACATTTAAAAAAAGAACTGGTGTCTCCACTTCACTGTGCTTCATTGAATGTAACAAATTTCTATTAAATCAAAAGAGAAAGGCATAGTGTTCCTGGAGGAGTACTTAAAAGCTATATTAAGCAGCTGTCATTTATTGTATTTTATATGTATATGTGTATATAATTTCAAAAATGCCTCCACCACAGATTACATCATAAAAAATTTACTTCTTAAATAAATCAGTAAGATAGCTCCCTTCCTTCCTTTGTTATCACATTCAAAAGAATGATTTTTTCAAGATCGCACCATTCAGACTAAATACAACCTCCCTCTATTAAAATAACATTAAGGCAGAAACTCCAGTCTTTACTCACCCTGTTGTACCCAGATAAAGTGGCTGATATAATGCATTAATGAGTCTGTGGTATCTGGATTTATTATAACTTCCAACCAATAGCATCATGGTCAAGTTCGCATGCCTTATTGTATTGGCCAATACTACTTCATCAATGCTATCCTATTGTTTTGTTGGCTCCTGAGCTGCAATGTGCAAAAGAACAAATTAAAGATGAAGTTTCAGCTTAAATGCTGACTTTCATTGGTTTTCTCATTTGAAGCCAGGCTATCAACATTGTTTGACATTTGGTATTGCATTTATTTGTTTGTATTAGGGATAGTATCCAAGTGCTCGCCCGCTAGCTGGCCTGCCTGATAACATGCCCTTAGCCAGCATCTTTATTTCTACACAGTCCTGCTGCGTCTTACTTTTACTGTGAAAAGTCTCACTGAAAGAAATTGTGCAAGTGTCCTGTTATACAGACACTGCTGGGAACGAGATCCAGACACAATCAAAATGGTGTAAGAATAGCAATTTTTAGTATTTGAAATGCTCAACAGAACATCAAATTGGGAAGAAAAAGAGTTAGCAAGTTATCCACCCTGTTGTGGAATGAGTCCTATGGTGGTCTTTATTGGCCATCCAGGCTTACATAGTTAAGGCAGCTGACTTAAGCCTTATCTTCCCCCTCGCCCCACATTTAGCTAAGCTATGAGGTAGGCAAGATGCCACTGTCCCCCAATCCACCCTTCCCTTGTCTCTGATAAGAGTGCGCACAAAGGTTGTGTACTTGACCTAGCAGCACTCCATCCCCATGCCAATCAAAACTTCAGGTCCCAGTCAAAAACCACTCACAGGCCTGTGTTCAGGCCTAGGATAGGTAAATGATCCTGCCCCCACCATTAGACCAGGCCAATGGGGGCTGCGGGAAGCGGTGCGGGCTGAAGGATGTGCTGGCCGCCACTTCCCACAGACCCCATTGGCCTGGAACAGCAAACCGTGGCCTGTGAGCACTGCAATCGGCCAAACCTGCGGACGCTGCAGGCAGGGCCGGTGCAAGGAAGTTTCACGCCCTAGGCAAAACTTCCTTGCACCAGCCCTGTGCCGCCCCTCCATGTCTCCCCCCAGCCAGCTCCCCCGCCCGCGGGAGCTCAGCCTCCCCCACCAATGTTGCCCCCCCCCCAGCCAGCTCCCCTGCCCGCGGGCGCTCAGCCCCCACCACCACCTGCGGGCCACGGGAGCTGAGCGGGGAGCCGGGGGGTGGCTCGCCACGGCTTCCCCACAGCTCCCTGCTCAGGCACTGATCTGGGGGCAGGGGGGCAGCTTGTGGCGGCTGCCCCACGGCTCCCCGCAGGGGGGCAGCTCGTGGCTGCTGCCTCGCGGCTGCTGCTCCCTGGCTCCCCACTCAGGCGCTGAGTGGAGGGGCAGCGGGGCGGCTCGCCGCGGCTGCCCCTTGGCTCCCCGCTCAGCGGATGAGCGAGGAGCCAGTAGGCAGCCGCTCACCACCCCCCAAATCTTGGCGCCCTAGGCGACCGCCTAGGGTCGCGTAGTGGGCGCGCCGGCCCTGGCTGCAGGTAAACAAACAGTCCCAGCCCGCCAGCGGATTTCCCTGACAGGCCGCGTGCCAAAGGTTGCCGATCCTTGGTCTAAAGCAATGACCTAGCACTGTAGCACACCACCTCGAAAGTCTTACTCTTTGGCCTTGAATCTCAATCTTTGGGGCTGTAAATCTCACTCTTAAGGACAGCTGTCCCAGTCACTGTGATGGGTCCTTTGTTTGGAGCAGTGGGGCACATGCCCTTCTGGACTCCTTACAGTGGACAGAAACAGCACCGTCCCCATAGCATTTCTGGCCACCACATGGAAGAGGTCTCTGTGTGCTGATGGCACTGATTGGTCTATTTACAGGCTGCAGGAAGGGCTTATTGATTCTCCTGCCCCAGTTTCGGGGTGTGTGGGGAGGAGATATTGTTTCAGAATGGGAAAGTGTCTTTCAGCTGGAAGCTTGGCCCCATCCTCCATGAATTTTCTAGTGGACATTGTGTATGGTTCTGGGGTTTGAGAACTGGGTTTAACAGATTGCTTCAGCTCTATGTGGATTGCCTGTTGTTTTCAGGAATTTGTTTTCCCCTACTATAGATTGACAGTTGGAGGTTTCTATGTTCCCTGAAGAATTTATAAGGGTTAAATGTTAATAGCATAAATTGCTTTTCTTGTTGGGTGCTTGACCAATGGTCTAATGGTGGGGGTATCCAGATTTTTTGTTCCAACCAGCAAATAATAGTTTTTATTAAAATCCACTGGTTTCCATTGCATATAGAATCCTCATGTATCCTAGACTTCAGTATAAATTAGGACATTTAAGTGTTTCATATGCAATATTAAGCGGTATACATTTTAAAACAAACTATTAAGTGCTGGTTGAATTAAAAACCTGGACTATTGGATGTCACCAAGGACCAAAAGTCAAAGTTTGTGTCTAAATCAGGGATCGGCAATCTTTGGCATGTGTCCCATCAGGGAAATCCGCTGGCGGGCCAGGACGGTTTGTTTACCTGCAGTGTCCGCAGGTTCCGCTGATCGCAGCTCCCGCTGGTCGCGGTTCACCACTCCAGGCCAAAAGAGAAAAGCAATTGTCTGCATCTAGGACACATGAGGATTCTATATGCAATGGAAACCAGTGGATTTTAATAAAAACTAATATTTGCTGGTTGGAACAAAAAATCTGGATGCTTGAAGATCCCTGAGAATCAGAGTTAATAACCCCTGGCTTATAACACACAGTCAATGGACAGAACAAGAGAAATATTCAAAAATAAACTGTTTTTATATAAACCTAACAAAAAAAGAAAAGTTATGTTTTATCAATGCAACAGTGTTTATTTTGCATATAAACTTGTCATAGTGATCATTCATTTAAAAAATACTTTACAATACAAATATTATTTGATTTATATATTATTGCTCATATTACATTTACAGCAAACTAAAATAAAGTAATCAGATTCCAAAATAAGTAAATGCAAAATAAATTAATTAAAATTAAATAATTAAAATAAAACACAACCAAACAATACATTAAATGAATGTAAAATAAGTAACGTAATTCAATTGAATTTAATTAATTTGAAGCTAACAAAGCATAGACAAAGGATTCAGATTCCACATTTCCTTTAATATCTAATTTGTTTTCACATTTTAGTCACGTGCTTTGTTATATTGCCATGTGGCCCCCTTTGATGTTTTTATAACTTCTTTTGGTGCCTCAAACTTGAAACATGGCTCAGGATTTGCCAGCTTCACTTGGATAATAGAAGGCAGTGTCCCGTCTAGTCCAAGGTTTGGTCTGAATGGTCTCCTATTCTTTCAAACAAAACTGAACACTCTCTCGTCTCTTGCATTTGAGTTGGCTAAAATTAAGACAAGCCTGGCAACCTTGGACAGTAATGGGAATGTGAGATGAGCACATTTAAAAAAAGAAGTGCATTTTAAAAATAAGTCTTGCCTGCAACCAGGACAATGAAGGACAATGAATTTGTCTCGTGTGGTGTGACAGGGTGGACTAGGCCCAGAGACCCCCTGCTGAAGGCCTCAGGGTCCTATCACACCCTATCCCAGAGAAGAGAAGAAGAGAAGTCCTCCAAGTGGCCTAGAGTGGTTGCCGGGAAGCAGCCAATGAGAGAGGTTGTAGGCAGCAGCCAATCAGGGCCAAGCAGACTCACCTAAGAGGAGCTGCAGGGCCAGAGTCAGTCAATTGCTGCCTAGAACTGAAGGAGTGAGGATTGTGTTCCTGGCTCGCTGACTCACTGAGGAGCAGCGGGACCACAGACAGCTCAGTTGCTAGCAGGGACTGGGGGAGCAAGAAGGAGCACCTGGCTAGCTGCTGGGACTGAGTAAGGACTGAGCCCAGGGAATGCTGCAGGAAGATAGTATCTCTAGGGAGGAAGCCCTGAGGGTATGGCATCATACCAGGGCTGGGACTGTTTAAAGACTGATCCCAGGGAGGGCTACAGAGATACCAACAGAGGTGTACTGGGATAGGCCCCTGGTGGACTATATGCCCCGAAAGGGGTCTGTTTGACATACAGACTCTGCGTGTGACTCGGCCAGAGGGCTGAGTCAGTAAAAACCTGCCTGAGAAACCATCAACAGGAGTCACCACAAATGGAGAGACTGCAGGCACATGCACTCAATCAGAGGGTGCTTACGAGAGGTGGATACCACCCTATTACATGTGGTTTAAATTTTGAACTATATTTTGCAGAACATGCAAACTTTTGATCAAGTCCTGCTTGTTTTTTGGGTGAACTCATTTTTTTTTTACCGTTGAGTATTCACACACACAACCCTCCCCCCCACTCCCCCGCGTAGCCTCCTCTCTCCTTTTGTTCACATATAAAATGCGGGCCTATAGTCTCCATGGTTACCACAACACAAGCTTGGAAAGTGGTTTTCCAAGCTTTAAACCAGGGATTGGCAACCTTTGGCACGCAGCATGCCAGGGAAATCTGCTGGTGGGCCGGGACGGTTTGTTTACCTGCAGCTTCCACAGGTTCAGCCGATTGCAGCTCCCACTGGCCGCGGTTCGTCATTCCAAGCCAATGAGGGCTGCGAGAAGTGGCGTGTGCTGAGAGATATGCTGGCTGCCGCTTCCCACAGGCCCCATTGGCCTGGAACGGCAAACCTGTGGGAGCTGCGATGCTGCAGGTAAACAAACCGTCCTGGCCTGCCAGCGGATTTCCCTGACAGGCCGTGTGCCAAAGGTTGCCGATCCCTGCTCTAAATCCTGTGCCTGAGGCCCTGGATGTCTTGTCTCTTTCAGCACCTGAGTAAAAGTATTCTAAATCTTTAAATATGTACTCACAATGAATGAGATTAGTTTTGGAAGGTGTGTGTGAGAGAGATAGTATCCTAATGAATGAGTCTCACATCCAATGAGACTTGACATGTCTGGCGGGGTGGGCATTCGTTACAAGGGACATTGCATGCCATCCCTTTAAAACTGTGTCACAGATTTTATAGTACATGCATCACAAGACTCATAAAGCCAAATATAAATAGCCACAGCCACCATTCGAGACTCATTCATTTGGGACGTGGTTTCACTTATATCAATGTCAGCTGAAAAGTATGGTGGCTGCATGAAAAATTGCAGGTTTTCACAGCTTGCTCAGACAACCTGACAGATGGCAGCTGCCAGTTTGGTTTCCCCCCACTTGTCACAAATGAACGTTTTCTTTATTCTAGATTGAAAATGCCTATACTGAAATATAGTAGGCATTTTCAAAGAGTGGTTATAGTCAAAGCCAGGGGTGGTCAACCTGAGCCTGAGAAGGAGCCAGAATTTACCAATGTACATTGCCAAAGAGCCACAATAATACATCAGCAGCCCCCCATGAGCTCCCCCACCGCTCCCACCCACCAGCAGCCCCGCTGATCAGCACCTCCCCCTCCCTCCCTGCACCTTCCGATCAGCTGTTTTGTGGCGTGCAGGAGGCTCTGGGGGAGAGAGGGGAGAAGCTAGGGCACTTCAGGCTCAGGAGAGGGGGAGGGGGTGGAGTGGGAGCAGGGCCTGTGGCAGAGCCAGGGGTTGAGCAGTGAGCACCCCCCGGCACATTGGAAAGTTGGCGCCTGTAGCTCCAGCCCTGGAGTCAGCACCTATACAAGGAGCCGCATATTAACTTCTGAAGAGCCACATGTGGCTCTGGAGCCACAGGTTGGCCACCCCTGGTCAAAGCAATTATGTCAGCATGACAATTTCAATTGTGAGTGGAGAAAAGGGAAGAGAAATGAATCAATGATAGACTTGTCCACCCACAACAAGAAAGAGGGGAAAATCAATGTAGAGGAGGCAAAGAAAAGGGGGAAAGTTAGAAGTGGGTGAATGGGGAGGGAGATAGACAAAAACTCTGCCTCTGTAACCACATTATTCTTATTACTCATATTTCTATGGTTTACCATACAACACACTAGCCTGTATTGCTAGTTGGATATTACTCATCCAATATTTTGTTTGCTGATTATCATAAAAATATTTTCCCAGATAAATTATTTGATTGGTAATGTTTGTCATTTTTTGTTCAGCTCTGCATTTTCTATTCAGCTTTGCTTGTTTTTCCTATTAGACTAGACTAGAGGAGATGGCTGTAGGGCATTCTAGTTACTCAAAAACAATCTGTGATAAAAATTACACATAGCACACAACAACTCATAATCTCGCCCCAAATTACTCACAATAGAATGCTCTATGGTTTAGATGCACCAGCATATATATTATATATTCTAAAGTCTTTTCTGATGCAATCCTGTTTTTGCATTCTCATTATGGTAAGCCTCAGTGAAATCAGTAATATAAGCACCCTGTTTCAATAAGCAGCAAAGACAACTGAAAAATTACAAAAAAAATCCAATAATTTGTAAAACAAGGATTAGTACTTAGTGGCAAAAGATCAATGACACTGATTACTTTTATATGGCTCAATAAAAAGTGAATGGGCCAGATCCTCAGCTGGTATAAATTGTTATACCTTCACTGATGTCAAGGAACTGATGCTCATTTGCACCAGCTGAGGCTCTCACCCTATATATCCATGTGAGAGAGCCAGGGTTGATTCTTGGTCCTTGAATCTAATTACCTAATAGTGCTGCTAGTGAAACATGGAAGCTGTTGAGTAACACAAGTTATCCATTTGAACAGATGAATGGGATTGTTGATAGGCTCCCAAGA
This sequence comes from Chelydra serpentina, assembly GCA_037349315.1. Classification (NCBI taxonomy): domain Eukaryota; kingdom Metazoa; phylum Chordata; order Testudines; family Chelydridae; genus Chelydra; species Chelydra serpentina. Next base: position 30,893,200 of record JBAIAC010000048.1, read on the forward strand.
CAGACCCATTTAATCCTTATTGGTGGTGATTAGCAGTTTTGAGAACAGTACAGATAAAGAACAGGAGAAACTGGGGATTCTTCTGGGCTCTGTAAAAGGCAACATAGGCCCAAACTGGTTCAACTGTTTCTCTGCTTCAAATATGCATGTTGATATATGGGACAAAACTCACACATAGTGCTGCCTTGCATGCCTTGGGCATATTCCCTTAGGGCTTATCTACCCTACAAGCTTTTATCCTGTTTGTAACTAGCTTGTGACATAGTTGATTCCAGTGTGGTTCATGTCCACACATAATATGGTTATGACAAAGGCTCAGATTATTTAAATCAGCTGAGCTGTGCTCAGGGCAAATCCAGAGGCAGTAAGAACAAAGGCAGCTCTGGGCCACCTCTGTGGCTCACTGATCATGTGAGCACCAGGCTGGTTCCTTGGCACAATTCAGAACACCCAAAAGGCTAATGGCTGCCAATGTGGCAATTCTGGCAGCTGAGGATCAGATGACAGTAGCAGTGCTCTGATCATGCCCCCTTTTCTCTAACTATGCCTCTGCATCAGGGGCTGGGCGGAAGGCTGATGCAGGAGCATCTACAACAGCCCTATTCTGCTGGAGAATTCCACTAGGGACGTGGTGGAATCTCCTTCCTTAGAGGTTTTTAAGGCCTGGCTTCACAAAACCCTGGCTGGGATGATTTAGTTGGGGTTGGTCCTGCTTTGAGCTGGGGGTTGGACTAGATGACCTCCTGAGGTCCCTTCCAACCCTAATCATCTATGATTGTATGAGAGGCAAAGGGTGTCCTCTTGTGGCAGTATAAATTGTGGCTACAGCTGCCAGAGCTTGGCGGGACTGATCTAGGCAACTTATTCAGCTCTCGTTTAAAATTTGCTAGCTGCTGAGTATAGTTTCCATAGTTTGCGTCCCTAGCTGTCTTTTCAAAACATATGGTTTCTGATGGTACCAGAACAAATCTGAGATCTCAATGTGTCCTTGTGGAGTGTTTTCTATCTTTGTTTGTCTATATCTCATATATACTCTGATGGAATTTACCATCAATTTAAAAATAGACAATAGTCCCTCTTTTCTCTCTCACGCTTTCTTTCTGTTATTTGTGGTTTTTTTTTTCTGTTCTTGAAGTGGCTGATATAGAACAAGTGTCCCTTGGCAGAATTGTCCCTTAGCCCAGTATCCACAGCTTTCCTGTTTTTTGTGTTCAGTATTTTAAAAGGCAAAAACTGAATCAGGGTTAATGAGTCTCATTTAATATCAGGGGAAAAAAGATATACAGGGTTAAAGCCTGGGAACAGGCAAAAGGTTATCGAAATCTATGACTATTCTAGCAGCATTAGCTTCTTTTTCAACAGGTAAACCCCCATAGAATCATAGAATCATAGAATCTCAGGGTTGGAAGGGACCTCAGGAGGTCATCTAGTCCAACCCCCTGCTCAAAGCAGGACCAACCCCAACTAGATCATCCCAGCCAGGGCTTTGTCAAGCCTGACCTTAAAAACCTCTAAGGAAGGAGATTCCACCACCTCCCTAGGTAACCCATTCCAGTGCTTCACCACCCTACTAGTGAAAAAGTTTTTCCTAATATCCAAACTAAACCTCCCCCTCTGCAACTTGAGACCATTACTCCTTCTTCTGTCATCTTCTACCACTGAGAACAGTCTAGATCCATCCTCTTTGGAACCCCCTTTTAGGTAGTTGAAAGCAGCTATCAAATCCCCCCTCACTCTTCTCTTCTGCAGGCTAAACAATCCCAGTTCCCTCAGCCTCTCCTCATAAGTCATGTGCTCCAGCCCCCTAATCATTTTTGTTGCCTTCCATTGGACTCTTTCCAATTTATCCACATCCTTTTTGTAGTGTGGGGCCCAAAACTGGACACAGTACTCCAAATGAGGCCTCACCAGTGCCGAATAGAGGGGAATAATCACGTCCCTCGATCTGCTGGAAATGCCCCTACTTATACAGCCCAAAATGCCGTTAGCCTTCTTGGCAACAAGGGCACACTGTTGACTCATATTCAGCTTTTCGTCCACTGTAACCCCTAGGTCCTTTTCTGCAGAACTGCTGCCCAGCCATTCGGTCCCTAGTCTGTAGCAGTGCATGGGATTCTTCCGTCCTAAGTGCAGGACTCTGCACTTGTCCTTGTTGAACCTCATCAGATTTCTTTTGGCCCAATCCTCTAATTTGTCTAGGTCCCTCTGTATCCTGTCCCTACCCTCCAGCGTATCAACCACTCCTCCCAGTTTAGTGTCATCTGCAAACTTGCTAAGGGTGCAGTCCACACCATCCTCCAGGTCGTTGATGAAGATATTGAACAAAACCGGCCCCAGCACCGACCCTTGGGGCACTCCACTTGATACCGGCTGCCAACTAGACATGGAGCCATTGATCACTACCCGTTGAGCACGACCATCCAGCCAGTTTTCTATCCACCTTACCGTCCATTCATCCAGCCCATACTTCTTTAACTTGCTGGCAAGAACACTGTGGGAGACTGTATCAAAAGCTTTGCTAAAGTCAAGAAATAGCACATCCACTGCTTTCCCCTCATCCACAGAGCCAGTTATCTCATCATAGAAGGCAATTAGGTTAGTCAGGCATGACCTGCCCTTGGTGAATCCATGCTGACTGTTCCTGATCACTTTCCCCTCCTTTAAGTGGTTCAGAATTGATTCCTTGAGGACCTGTTCCATGATTTTTCCAGGGATTGAGGTGAGACTGACTGGCCTGTAGTTCCCCGGATCTTCCTTCTTCCCTTTTTTAAAGATGGGCACTACATTAGCTTTTTTCCAGTCATCCGGGACCTCCCCCGATTGCCATGATTTGTCAAAGATAATGGCCAATGGCTCTGCAATCACATCGGCCAACTCCTTTAGCACCCTCGGATGCAGTGCATCCGGCCCCATGGACTTGTGTTCGTCCAGCTTTTCTAAATAGTCCCGAACTACTTCTTTCTCCACAGAGGGCTGGTCACCTCCTCCCCATACCGTGCTGTGGAGTGCAGCCGCCTGGGAGCTGACCTTGTCTGTGAAGACAGAGGCAAAAAAAGCATGGGCCATCCTTCCCATCTATTGAAAGAAGATGATTCAGAACAGAGTGGTAAAGGGAGAAGAAAACAATTACTAAAACGCAAAATCAAACAAACAAAAACAACCCAAAAAGCCATCCCCAAACCAACCCACCACCCCGCCCATTTTCAATATGCCCAGTGTGTAATATCAATATCACTTCTTACATATAAAATCAGTACCATTTTTAGTATCTGTGAGTGATTTGACCAATCCATATGTTTGCATTTCTGCATCTGCAAACTGACTGTACAGTATGTGCGCTCATAAAGGAGAAATATGCATCTCTGCAGAATACAAGTTATAAACAACTTCTGTTCAGAACCAGCAGCCTGTTAAAAGATACCTTAATGTTACTGTTCTTTTAATCCTGTGCAATGATATGCTTTGAAATTGTAACAAATAGAAACAAAACTTTTTCCGTTCATCTGATATTGATATCTTGCACTCTGTGTATGGTATCTGACAGCTCCCTTTCTGATAGTTTCTTTTTTATGTTATTCTGCCTTTCTATACAGAGGATGTTACAATTTTGGTATGACTCATAAGAATTTTGAAATGCATTTTCACCTCCTTCCCAGGGGACATTGTTATCTGTTAACAACTCTATTGTCTGATCTAGCAGAAGGAAGCTTACTACATTTATCTTTTGATGTGGATCCCATTTAAAGCAGAGCAAAGTATCAAACTAGTGATCCACAGATGCAAAGAATCAAATACAAACAGCACATTTTCAAAAGAATGTTCATGGATTCTGCTTCAAAGGACGAATACACATTCACAGCAAAAGGACAGAAAAATAACATGATATTGAATGTTGATGGGTTTGTTAAAAAATTAGTGATATAAATGGCAGCAAAATTAATGGTCTGTTTCCCACTATTATAATTTAAATTTACTTCAAGTGGAAGAAAATAAACCAACTAATTTTGGAAGAATGTCCAGAGAAGTTAATCTACTTCAGTTTAACTTTGAAAGAGAAAGATGACAAGGTAGTGGAAGGTAGAATGCTGTGGTTGATTAGCAGGAGTCATTAGACCATTTTAATTTGCATATGATTAATCTTTTTCTTCTTTTTTAATTTTAGACTTTTTTAGTAAATCATATTTCACAGTTGTCTTCTTTAGTTCAGCACCTGAATCCAAATTCTCTCAGCTGAAATTACTTTGGTTGCTCTGGCTTAGTCTCATGTGGACCCGAAGTTACATGACACACAATTACCACAGATTTTGGCACAATTGTAATGAAGCTCTTTTGTGTAGAAAGGCCAGAATTAGCATAGGTGCCAGTGAAGAGTGAAATGCTTTCTTTCTGGGAGGAGATGCTTTGGCATCACGATGCTCACCCTTATGCCTTACTTGGAGACTGTAGTAAAAAGCTTGGCTTCTGGGAATGCTCACTTATACTTTCAACCTGAAGGGAAAAAAAATTTTTTTTAAGGGAAGTTGCTAAATGAAATAGAAATGTGCTTCTTAAGAGATCTGCTACAAAAATTATTATGTTTGACGTACAAATCAGTGAGGTATTAAGCATTACATGTTGTGCCACAGCTTCAATATTATGTCAGACTCCAAAGAGGTTTCTGAAAACTGATTTTGATCAAGAGCTTGTTAATACTTCTAGGCCTTGCAAGGCTTCCTCACCCTTTCAGCCTACTCAGCAGGAGGGTTTTTTGCAGCCAATTCCATGGAAGCCTTTGGTTGAGAGTCAAAAGAGAAGGAGACTCCATTGTAATACAACTCCCCTGCAGAGCGCTAATCCCAAGTCACTAGAGCCAAAATCTCATGCCATGTAAAATATGCATTCATTTCCCTAAATGAATCCAGCTCAGAGCTGTAGTGATGGCATATCGCCTTAGGCATAGGCATAGGAGTTGAGAACAAGCTGCTGATGTAATGTTCCTGGCTGGGACTCCAACACTTAGAATACACATTAGATACTCAGATACAGTCTTTTGGTGGCTTACATTCAGACCCATCTGTCAGGATGGCACTATGCCTGCTAACATTGTGATATGTCAGTTTTATTGGGTCTCAGGGTAAATCAAAGGTGCATTTAGGTGGGCAGCCTGAATATGGCAGAAAGTGTAATCCCTTCTGCAGAGAGTCCTTTCTCCAGGATGGTGACATATGCCTCTACATCTAATTACACCTATTGACACTAATGTGCAAAAGACATGCTACCTGAAGAGATTAAGAATTAAGACACAGGATTTGGGGACACTTGTTGCTGCCAAAAAAAAAGAAGTTATATTTTGCTGAGCCCCTAAGAGATCACATGGATGTCAAGACATGTTATACCAGGCCTGGAGTAACAATTCATGGACTCTCCTCTTTGCAAAGGGGAATAGAAGACAAGTGCTTTTATGAAGAGGTCATGGTGACAGAATTGAGGACACAATCTCAGAGATTAATAATCCAGACTAGACCATCTCCAGTTCCTCAGTGCCCTTTCGTTAAAAACTTGAGCTACACAATTTGCTTTTCCCTCTTCACAAAATGTCCATTATCAGAGCGTGATTTTTACAAATTTGTTTTGCTATTCAACATTTTGTGATTAATGTTTTATATGAACAAACCTATGGACTGCTCATGAGCTGTTCACTTTGAGTGGTGTGACTGGTCCCCATGTCAACCTTTATAAACTATGTCTGTGGTTTCATCAGAAAATGAGCATATTGTGAGCTAGATTGTGCTCTTGCCCTAGGCAGCCATGAATAAGAAGCCTCTTTCCCTTATACAGATCATATAAGGGAGGCCTAGAATCAGTGCAAGGGAGCGTAGGGACCAACACTAGTTGTTTCTTCCTGGCACATATTACCAAAGAAGGTTGGGAAGAAGTAGAGCCATGGCCCTTGCTTCATTATGTGTTGAAAGGTGGGCCATGTGGGAGGAAGTGTGATTTATCCTATAATAGGGTGACCTAAACCAGCACAACTGGAGAGCTCCAGGGGGTAGGGTGACCAGACAGCAACTGTGAAAAATTGGGACAGGTGGGTGGGGGGGGGGTAATAGGAGCCTATATAAGAAAAAGACTTAAAAATCGGGACTGTCCCTATAAAATCGGGACATCTGGTCACCCTACCAGGGGGCATTGTCCCTTCTATTGTTTCCATTGTCCCCAGTGCAGGGTTATAACTACACATCTCAATCCTAATCCTTTGTGATTAAATGAATCTTGCCTATTGGCTAGAAACCTATTGATTGAAAACACTCATACAAACAAGGTTTCTTTGGGACAAATTTTTGTGAGAAGTGAATAAAAAGGCACGGTGAACACAGCTGAAGCAACGTGCTCTATGTTTGCTGAGCTCTAGGCAAAATATACATGATTTGGGCATCTCCCTTCCATGTGTGCAACTGCCCTTTGTATGTGCAGCTGGGGCAAAGCTAAAGATAAGAGCATCAGAAAGGTTAAAACTGCTCTTCATCCAAAGGTCAAGGGTAGAAGGATGACATCATAAGTTGCATCCAAGGGGAAGTCTATCAGGTTTAATTTTTTTAAAGTTGCAGATTTCTCTTTTAAGCCAATTGTTATGGAGATAGTATCGGTCTGTTGGTGTTAGCCCCTCTTCTACACAGGCCCATTGGTGTATGCTCACATATGACTGAGCTGCATATGCACTCATCTTTTAACGCATGCTTAGTTGAAGGATCATCAGTGAGGCTGGTTTCCAGATACAGCCATAAAGAATGATAGGGTGGAGGGCAGTATTAGCTTTCTTGTGGTAGCTGAAAATGTGTTTCTGTTTAGCTCTTACCTGCTTACATGGCTCCACTATTGTGGTATCTGAGCACCTAACAATCTTTACTGTATTTATTCTCATAACATTCCTCTGCAGTAGGGCAGTCCTATTAACCCATGTGTTTAAAACCTGGAGTCTGATCTGCTTGGAATATCTGCTGAGAGAATTTTATTTCGGAATCAGTTAGTTTCTGCAGTGATTTCCCAGAAATATTTTTAATGAAATAAGTGAGGAGGGAAATGGAATTTCTGTCTGAATTGTTCATGAAATTGTGTCCTGCCACTCCAACTATCATTGAACTGTTCTGGCACCATTACTTGGAAGTAACCAATGTAGCTGACAGGAAATATTCTCCCTGAAATTGTATGTGACCCTAACTCCTCTTGCCATACTGTGCTCCAGAATATTTATTGTATAGAAAGGGCATCAGCCTGTAGTTTTCAATAACTCTCTATTTCCTTTTTATTTATGCAGTGTATAGGTTAGTATATAATTGCAGTAATTTCACACATATTTTTCTACATCTCTTTAGATCCAATATTGCCTCCTTTTGCTTAAGCAGTGGCTCTGTGAGCTAAAACCTGCTGACCTTAACTCACACAAATTCCCTCTGAAATCATCGGGAGTTTTGCATGAATAAGCCTGAGCATGATTTGTGTCTGTATTTTTAGACATATGGCCTTTGACATCAACAAGATAACTAAATGTGTCATGTAAAGAAGTGAAACAGAGCTTCAGAAACAATGTATGTTTACAATTATACAACTCCAATCAAAGGAGTGACAAAGAAGTTTTTCTTGATTTTGGCTTTCTTAAATAAAAATATACAGCTTAGTTAGTAGCTTCTATCAAAGTGATACAACTAATCAAAGTCATAACAGGATCTTTAAATGCTTAAAAAAAAGAATACCTTGAATTGTCTTTTAAAGTATAATGGGCATAATCCAAATGCAGTGACACAGATAATATTTTTATCTTCTTTTTACTACAAAGTTTTCTATTTTGCATTTTCAAAAGCATGGTTTAAAAATATTCTTGTAAACTATAACATTAAAAATAAATAGGACCAGGTATGCTTTCAACTGTTTTTTATGTCAACACTACAAAAAAAAAATCAAACTCCATTTCCAAAGGAACACCAGAGAGCTTTCTGTGGAAGTTGGCAGACACACAAAGGTATTGTTTTGCAGATATTGTTGTTGATAGGTTTGATATACAGCATGGTTTGTCTGAGCCAATGGGATATTGTCTTCTTAACAAATCTCATCATGCCAGCAGTGTTGCTTCTTTAGGATGGCTTATCAGCTCCAACCAGAGTCTGCCACACTTGCACTTGCCTTCATCGCCTGAGAGGAAAATAAATTGTACCCAAGCAGTTAATAAGAAAGAATTATTGTGAGTGAGATGCATGACATTATGAGAAAGCATGGTGTTTTACGGACTAAATATTGCTCTGCAACCCTACCCCTCCTGGAAAAACACAGACAAACAAAAAAACCCAGGTTTGGCATAAATGAAATGAGCATTTCATTCCAGAAATAGATTCACTTTAAGCACTGTTACTGATGTGCTATTCTCTTTCAAGAAGTATACTTACGACATTTCTCCCCTATATTAAAATGCATTTTAATATAGACATTGGAAAGGGCTATAAAAAGCTTGTAATAGCTTCTCTGCTGTGACAATATGCATCTTCTTTTATATATATTTGTGCAGCTTGATAAATAAAGATACTTATATATATAAATGTGACATGTAGCATATGAATAAAGAGAGGTGAATATATCTCTCATTTTCCTGTGGGATAGCTGAGCTTCTCTAAAAATGAATGAGCTAAGGTACTGTCGATGTGCAGTTTATGTGCCAAAACCTGCTCACCTTACACATGCAGGTTAAATGGGACCATACTTGTGAGAAAGGTGACAGGGATTTGGCCCTATACGCAATTCTCCAGAACCCTGCTGCTTGAAAATCTCAAGAAACGGCTTCTAAAGGCATGTTAGCTGCATATATGGATAGTGAGCACACATTGGCTAATATATGCAATGGCAAACTTGGGCATGCCGCCACACAGCTTTTACTAGCTTTGATGCGAGGTATGCGTTTAAGGTCCTGATTCAGCAAAGCAGTTAAGCATGCGTTTAACATTAAGCCGGGAGGTAAGTCCCTTTGAAATGAAACACGTGTCAATGCTTTGATGAATTGGGGTCTTTATCCTCAACAACTCTGAAAATGTAGGTGTAAATATTTCATTGTGAATTGTATTTTATTTAAATTTTGTTTCTTCATAATAGGGGGGAGGGATAGCTCAGTGGTTTGAGCATTTGCCTGTTAAACCCAGGGTTGTGAATTCAATCCTTGAGGGGGCCATTTAGGGATCCGAGGCAAAAATCTGTCAGGGGACAGTACTTGGTCCTGCTAGTAAAGGCAGGGGACTGGACTCAATGACCTTTCAAGGTCATTCTAGGAGATTGGCATATCTCCGTTAATTATTATAATTCACAAGCAATACCCATTTGGTACCTGCACTATGGTGATGGGTTCCTCAGAAATGCATGTGATGCTTTTAGTTCAGTCTATGGAAAGCACACATAAGGGAATTACTCAGTATCTTATTGGCAAAGAGCTGAGGTACTGGTGAAGAGCAAACGAACAGTCAAGATCAAAGAACAAGAGGGAGAAAAATTGATAAGTGCAATTCTATTGTGACTAAATACTCTGCACTTTTCTAGTGTCTTTAATCTGAGGATCTCAAGACATTTGGCAGATAGTAAGTAAACCTCACAACATCCCTGGAAGGTTTGTAAACACTATTCTGCACAGTTTACAGATAGGTAACTTTAAGGGCACCGGGGACAAAGAGGCTATTAGGCTGCTGGTGGGCTAAGACCGTTGCCTATTATGCTGACCAGTATTCTCTCATTGTTTCCCTCAGCCCCCCCATAGATGTGTCTTTATCCTTCTGTTGTCTCTTGCCTTATATTTAGATTGTAAACTCTTTGGGGCAGGGTCTGTCCTTTTTGTTTGCGTTTGCACATGGTTATCCCACTGGGGAACTGGTCCATGTCTGGGGCTGCTAGGTGATACAATAATACAAATGATAAATAACAATACTTGTCTGAGATCACACAGGAAGCCAATGACTCATCTGGGAACTGAATTTAGAAACCTCCATTCCAACCACAAGATCACATGCCCTCCCAAACTAAACCCCGTTTTCCATTCTCTTGCCTCATTCCCTCTTATTTTCTGTTTCAGACTTAGAGCCTGTCCACATAAAAGCTTGCAGCAAAATAACAAAAGGTGTACATTAAAACTGATTTAGTTATTTTGGTGCAAGTCCACGTGTTGATATTCTTATCAGAATAAAAGTGGTTAATATGAATTAAATGTGGATAGGGTGCTAACCTGAGATGGGGGAGACTTCAAGTTCCCCCTCTGCCTGACTGGGAGAAGAGATTTGAACAGGCCATCTTTCAGGTACGTACTAGGTTAAAAATTATGAGGGGATCCTCCTCCTCTTCTTTCCCCCCGCCCCATGGCTTCTTGTTAAAATGGTGTAGGTGCTTAATGCCAGGAGAGGGTTTGCAACTCAGAATCCCAAGCAGAGATGCTGTAGGTGCCTCCCTGCAGCCCAGATAGGTGCCTGTCTCCAAAAATGAGGCAGCACTCAGCACAAACCTAGTGGTGGATTAGCCATTGGGCCAACGGGGTCCGTGCTTGGGGGCCCTGGAAAAAGGGGCGACCCTGCACCCTGACCCGCCCACCCAGTGCTACTGCTGGGGACCAGGATTGGGGCACAGGGGCTTGCCCTGCTCCACCTGCCTGGTTCAGTCTCCCCCCCACCCCCCAGGAGTGCCTGGGGGGTGGGGTGGACTGCAGGCAGAAGGGGTGGAGAGGGGCCCCCACTTGCTCTGGGCCAGGGCCCCACAAAATGGTGATCTGCCTCTGCACATACTCCTCTTTTTGGCACCTCCCATTGTCTAGGTTAGGCGAGGAGCCCCCTAGAATGGTGGCTTTTGTGAATCCCATTCTGGGGTGCCCGTATTTATTGTATAGGGAGCCTAGGCATCAAAGTCAGGCTTTGGAAATCGCAGTTATTTTCTAAACGAAAATAAGAAAGAAAAACTTGTAGCACCTTAGAGACTAACAAATTTATTTCAGCATAAGCTTTCGTGGGTTAGTACCCACTTCATCGGATGCATGGAATGAAACATACAGTAGACAGATATTTATACAGTCAGAGAAACATGATAAGGTGGAGGTGCATAGACCAACCTTAAGAGGCTAATTAATTGAGAGGAACCATAACAGCAGGGGAAGAAAAACCTTTGAAGTGATAAACAAGATGGTCACACAGGTGTGAATGAGGATCGTTAACTTAAGGGAAATAGATTCAATTAACGTAATGGCCGAGCCATTCCAAGTCCGTATTTAAACCTGAGTTAATGCAATCTAGTTTGCATATCAATTCGAGTTCAACAGTTTCTCTTTGAAGTCTGTTTTTGGAGTTAATCTGTCGCAACACTGCTACCCTCAAGTTTGTCACTGAGTGATTAGGGAGGTTGAAGTGTTCTCCTACTGGTTTTTGAATGTTATGATTCCTGATGTCAGATTTATGTCCATTTATTCTTTTGCGTAGAGACTGTCCGGTTTGGCCAATGTACATGGCAGAGGGGCATTGCTGGCACATGATGGCATATATCACATTAGTAGATGTGCAGGTGAATGAGCCCCTGATGGCGTGGCGGATGTGATTAGGCCCTGTGATGGTATCACTTGAATCGATATGTGGAGAGAGTTGGCATCAGGCTTTGTTGCAAGGATAGGTTCCTGGTTTTTGTGTTTGTTTGGTTTAGTGTTTTTGTTGTATGGTGTGTGGTTGCTGGTGAGTATTTGCTTCAGGTTGGGGGGCTGTCTGTAAGGAAGGATTGGCCTGTCCTCCAAGATCTGTGAGAGTGAGGGATCATCTTTTAGGATAGGTTGTAGATCTTTGATGATGCGCTGGAGAGGTTTTAGTTGGGGGCTAAAGGTGACGGCTAGTGGTGTTCTGTTATTTTCTTTTTTGGGCCTGTCTTGTAGTAGGTGACTCCTGGGTACTCTTTTGGCCCTCTCAATCTGTTTTTTCACTTCAGCAGGTGGGTATTGTAGTTGTAAGAATGCTTGATAGAGATCTTGTAGGTGTTTGTCTCTGTCTGAGGGATTGGAGCAAATGCGGTTGTATCTTAGAGCTTGGCTGTAAACAATGGATCGTGTGGTGTGTCCAGGATGGAAGCTGGAAGCATGTAGGTAAGTATAGCGGTCAGTAGGTTTCCGGTATAGGGTGGTGTTTATGTGACCATCACTTATTAGCACAGTGGTGTCTAGGAAATGGACCGCTTGTGTGGACTGGTCTAGGCTGAGGTTGATGGTGGGATGGAAATTGTTGAAATCATGGTGGAATTCCTCAAGGGCTTCTTTTCCATGGGTCCAAATGATGAAGATATCATCAATGTAGCGCAAGTAGAGTAGGGGTGTTAGGTGACGAGAGCTGAGGAAGCGTTGTTCTAAGTCAGCCATAAAAATGTTGGCATACTGTGGGGCCATATGGGTACCCATAGCAGTGCCACTGACTTGAAGGTATATATTGTCCCCAAATGTGGAATAGTTGTGGGTGAGGACAAAATCACAAAGTTCGGCCACCAGGTTAGCCGTGGTAGTATCAGGGATACTGTTCCTGACAGCTTGTAGTCCATTGTTGTGTGGAATGTTAGTGTAGAGGGCTTCTACATCCATAGTGGCCAGGATGGTGTTGTCTGGAAGATCACAGATGGATTGTAGTTTCCTCAGGAAGTCAGTGGTGTCGTGAAGATAGCTGGGAGTGCTGGTAGCATAGGGCCTGAGGAGAGAGTCTACATAGCCAGACAATCCTGCTGTTAGGGTGCCAATGCCTGAGATGATGGGGCATCCAGGATTTCCAGGTTTATGGATGTTGGGTAGCAGATAGAATGCCCCTGGTCGGGGTTCTAGGCACGTGTCTGTACAAATTTGTTCTTGTGCTTTTCCAGGGAGTTTCTGGAGCAGATGGTGTAGTTTCTTTTGGTACTCCTCAGTGGGGTCAGAGGATAAAGGCCTGTAGAATGTGGAGTTACAGAGCTGCCTGGCAGCTTCTTGTTCATATTCCAACTTATTCATGATGACGACAGCTCCTCCTTTGTCAGCCTTTTTGATTATGATGTTAGAGTTGTTCCTGAGGCTGTTGATGGCATTGTGTTCTGCACGGCTGAGGTTATGGGGCAAGTGATTTTGCTTTTCTACAATTTCAGCTCGAGCACGGCGACGGAAGCAGTCTATGTAGAAGTCCAATTTGTTGTTTCGACCTTCAGGAGGAGTCCACGCAGAATCCTTCTTTTTGTAGTTTTGGTAGGAAGGATTCTGTGGGTTAGTATGTTGTACATTATTTTCTAGGCACCTAAACATTAGGTGTGGCAAAGCTCAGTGTCACCACACCTAAGTTCTTTTGTGAATCTAGCCCCTGAAGGAGTAGTTAGTGGTGTTAACAGAGGTGGGAGTGCAAAGCTGCAAACAAAGACAAATAAGAGAGAATAGAAACAACTTGAGTGCCCTAACAGTACTGATAGTCCTGCCACTGCCCCTAGGAATTGACACAGAGGATGACTTTGGTATGAACCTAGATCAGGGTGGGGGGGTGAATAAAAGCCACAGTCACGTATCTGCGACTTCCAGTCATAACAAGATAATCTATTAAAAGCCTACGTCCAAGTCCTGGAGTTCTGTTCAGATTTTATTTTGTCCTCAGGCAAAACTCTCATTGACTTCTATTGAATTCTATAAAGTATTTCAAGACCCCGTTGCCAATGAAGCAATATACATACAGAACATGGAGCTAGTTGCACTGAACATACATAAGATAAGGGAATCTGATTGTTTAAGTACATTTTTCTTATGAAAGTAGTTGACCTTTTATGTCTTCTTTCAGTATTTGTAAGAAAGAATGAAACAGGTTTCATAAGAAGGTTTTCACAAGGTGATCATACACAGTATATCAAATCTGTATGTGTTGGTGAAAACAGTCAGAACAAAAATGCATTTTGCAGAATAACCAATTGGTTTAATTAATTCCTACTCAAAATAGAAAATGAGTAGGAGGATTTTTTCCCCTTTTACTATTCTGTTGCATGGCTGTCTAGACTAAGTAATTGGAGCCAGGAGTAAGGGATAAATAAACTGAATCCAAATCAAGATGCAGAAAAGCAGCATTCATACATTCATATCCATGCTGTTCCACTGAAGCCGCACAACTAACTGATTTGAGTTGTGCTCCATCTCATATCCAGGCCATCTTCCACACAGTCCCATACACCTGGAATTCCCACCTTGCTCATCATGTTTCCACCCTCTCTTCACTTAGCCCTCATTAAAGCTACCTTCTTCTGAAAGGTCTATGGGTCCTATTTCTCACCTCATGAGGTATTAACAACATATTCATAAGTGTGTACAAGACCTGTAGGATGGAAAAGAGTGCTCCATCATTTTGCTGCTTGTTGCACCCCCTCGCTGCTGAAAATCAGCATATTGCTATTGAAATATGAACATGGGCAGAAAGAATGCAGGGGTTTGTGCTGTAAATGGCCTGTTGTATGTAGTTAGAGGAGATGATGTTTCCTGTAACTTTTCAACAGTGGAATATTACAACTCAACAACTGATAAATGGACAGTTGTGTCATCTTGTAGGAGTACAGGAAGCAAGGAGCCATACAGGTGTTACAGTTATTTACAAATCATTATGAATAGCGAAAAGATTTTCAACTTAATTATGCACTAAGGGCCGGCTTCAACAAGTGTTTTTGAAATGACTGAGAATCAAAGCACTTCTCTACTTGTAGCTGCACATTGAGTCACAGTGGAAGAGGTGATGGTCTGCAATTATGTATGATAGATAATGAAGATTGCTCCAGGTAGAAGCAATGTGGAAAAAAAAAATCCAAGGAGCTATGCTGATTTACTCAGAAGAGCATCTAGTTCTGTCTATTTAGACTGTAAGTTTTGGAGGCAGGGATCTTGTATTCCTATATGATAGTAAAGTGCCTGACATACTATATACTATATAAATTATAAAAAAAATACGATATAAATCATAAAAAAATGATGATGATGATTTTTTAGCATCTCTATGTTCAGCTCATAAGCACTGGAGAACTGGGAACTCACCAGCACAACCTCATGAGGCCATTCTCATACAGAGAAACATATGGTGCACTGCAACTGAGTCATAAAGATTTACAACCTGGCAGCAAACAATCAGGAAGGTTAAAGGCAGGCGGGAGTCCATTTACACAGGTTAACAGTGCCTGTGCACAGGGACATTTTTGACAATAACTCTGGATAGGGATCAACTCCACGTTGCAGGTCTTTGGAGATAAAGCTGAAAACGACCTTTGCCCACAACAGATTACAAACAACTAGGCTTTCTGACAGAAAAGTAGTTGCAATAAGGAAAGGAGAGACACCCAGAGAAAGCTGGTGTTGCAAGTATGGAGAAAGGGAAAGAAACAACACCAAGTGCTGGGTGCAGATGGGCTGGTGCTGGGTCCTAACTTTGGAATGAGCTACTTGCAGATGCCCTTGCCTAGAGAAATCATTGCCTGTGGTAGCCAGCACAAAATGTTTTGGCAGCAGCATCAGAATCACCAGGCAGGCTTTTTCTTTCATATCATACTCTTGGGGATGGAACAGTGAGGCACTGTCATTTTGATGTTCATAGAAAACAAAGAAGAAGATGATTTTTATTTCACTAAAGCCAGCCCAAACCTTCCTGAAAAACAAACAGGACCCAGATATGCCATGCAGTTTACATTTGAATTATGAAGAAATAAAACCCAATACAATACAATAGAAAACAATATTTAAATCTCATATATTTTTAGGGTTGCTGGGGATGAAGGCATGGATTTAGCAAAACACATATGCTCAACTTCTAGGGGACTTATGCATGTGTTTAAAGTTAAACAGATGCTTAACTGCTGTGAAGAACTGGGGCTTTAAACATACAGCATCCCACCACAGAGGGTGGGTCTGGAGGCTCAAGGTAGTCAAAGGAAGTGGCAGAATGGCATGGGGACAGGAGGGCAGCACAATAGGAGCACAGGCTACTAGAGCCCTATGTGATGATTCCATCTCCCTGGCACCTGTCACTCTCCATCAACACATGGGCCAGTGCATTTAAGCATGTACTTAAGTCCCTTCCTATTCATGGCATCCCCAAAACACAAGCTTAACTTTTAGACTATACTAAGTGCTGTCGTGAATAAGGATGCTTTCCTGAATCAGGGCCTAGAGCTGTGCTCTGCGACAGGTTGTATGTACCCCATAGCGAATAAAGTACATTCTCCATGTATTAAATATTTTTTCCTTTGATAGCTTATTGACTGAGCCCTGTCTCACAATAGAAGATGCAGAGTTGCTGGTTTGAAATAACTTATTTTCAAAAACGTATATTCATTTATCCTAACAAAGGATGCAAATTAAAAGAACACCAACCAAAAAACAAAACAGAAGCAATCAGTTACAAAGGTTACAAAATCACTTTCCCCTTACTTAAAAGATAGGAATTTAATAGACAATAACAGCGATTCATAACGTATGGCAAAAGAACACTTCACATTCGTGTATTCTTAGCGTGGCAGAGAGACAAGGTAGGGGAGGTAATATCTTTTATTGGGGCAAATTCTGTTGGTGAGAGAGGCCAGCTTTCAAGCCACACAGAGCTCTTCTTTGGGTCTTAGCAATTTATAACAATTACTGTGTTCTCTTAATAAAAAGAATTTATAAAAGTAGAATTTATAAAAGGTTTTAAAAAGTCATTTGAGAGTTAGTCACATACGTTTGCCCAAGTGAGACTGTTTCATTTTCCAGCTTCCAATTGGACCCACCAACCACTTTCACTTGTGTCGCATCATTTCCTACTGCTATCACCTCCATCCTTGCTTCTATATCAGCAATTGCAGCAACCACCTGAGTCACCTGAGTTAATTGTACAGATGGAAAACAGATGTAGTTTCCCAACAGGAACAATCAGAATTGTGAGCGATCAGTGTTAAAATCCATTTGTGATAAATGTTGCAGACTCTCTGGGTCCTGGGATTATTGATAAATTTAAGTATTTATACACGTTATATATATCTTTGTGAGCTAGGAATTATAGGCTAGTCCATAGGGCGGGGTTGCTGAGCTCCCACCAGGAACTAAATCAGGTGGGGTATTTACTGCAAATCCCAGGACAGGTAACTCTAGAGAAGTACCACCTTTAGGGGAGGAAGGAATTGCATATATCAGTTCAGGCTGGGTTCAAGAGGTTCAGCAAAGAAAAAAAAGTGAGCCTGAATTGGCTCAGTGTTCTTCATTTGAGTCTCAGGCTGACATGAAATGGTAAGCAAGAGGGATAAACCCTTCTGAAAGAGTTTGAAGGATTGTGGGAACCTAGAAGATCTTCATGTGGAAGAGGAATGATGTCTAGTAAATTTAGCTTGCCTGTAGACTGTTTGTTATTTTGTGATATGTTTTCTCTGTGGAGCATTTGTCCTAAAATAAGTGTACTGTGCTTTGCGAAAGTTGGCTAGTCACTGGTAACCCTGTCATTATCCCTTGAGAGGGAGAGAGCTGCAGGTGCTGACGAAGGTCAAACCTGCTGGGATGGCCACAGTGAACTGCAGGGGGACAATAATCTCAAATGCCTGCTCTTGAGAGAGAGTTGTAGGTCTCCACCCATAGAGAGATGACAGCTGTAGGCCTGAGACCTAAAGGGCTGTCCTCAGTCAGACCATGGAAAGTGCAGGTCATTCTGTCAGTATGACGTAAGTATTTTGATGTAGATAGCTATGCTGCTATTGTCACTGTGGTTCTGTGTTCTGCACCTTTAAATCTCAAAGGACTTGTCTGTCTACTGAGACTGGTAGCCACGATATCTTCATTTCATTGCAGACTGTTACACAGGAGACAGGCACGTTGTGTACTAGCATGGATAATTTACTTTCCGCCCCTTGCTTTGCTGTTGTTTTAATTTAATTCACCAGCCAGGGAGACCGTATCTGTTTGCTCTTTGTATGGAGAAACATAAACATTTCCAGGAAAGATGATAGAAGAAATACACAAACTGTGCTTATTTACGCCAGCCGAGGGTCTGGCACAGTGAGTCTGTGTATATTTTCCACAAGACCCCTGCCTCATTCCGTACATGGTATGGACAATGCTCAGTGAAGCAGCAGCTATTCAATATTCATTCATTCAATTAGTGACCACCTGTGAAAAATGTGGTTTATGTGACTTACCTAGAATCACCCTGTGACGGTGTTCCCCATAAAACTTTATGGGGAGATGCTTATAAATGTATATATGTAACTAAAATATGTTTTATGCTACATGTGCCATGTAACATATCTCTGTGAAAGTTATGACCTACTGAATTTACTCCTCCTGTTTGTATGCATGTATCATTGTTGTAGTTGGAGTTATGAAGATTGGTTTTATATTTGCTGGTTTTGTACATAGCCTTTGTAAGTGCATGGGATCATCTTTGGAGCAAAGAATGCCTGTTAAATGCGAGCACTTGACAGACAAAAGACGTTGCAGACCCCAATCCACATTGGGGCCGGGTCTGGAATGCAACTGGTTAGACTGGTTAGGGCGCATGGGCAGGTGACTTGCCCATGTGATCCCAAAACTCCAGGGCAACTGGATCCTACGCAGGGAGAGGAAGAACCTTCCATTTTGTCTTCAGCTGGCTAAAGGGAGAGGCTCTCCACCCCCCCAAGGACATTCCTGAGGGGAACAGAACAAAGGACAAAGACACTAGGGGGTGTGAGAGGCTGCTGGACCCAGCTGGACCCAGGCTAATTCTACAGCTTGTAAAAAGGAAAATATCCGAATCTGGTGAGGCTTTTATCTGTGTTAACTTTGAATAGACATAGACGTGCGTGTTTTATTTTATTTTACTAAGTAACTTGCTTTGTTCTGTCTGTCACTAATTGAACTCACTTAAATCCTATTTTCTGTACTTATTAAAATCACTTTTTACTTATTAAGTTTCCTTGAGTACGAGTTGGTGCCGAGGGGAAAGCAAACAGTTGAGCATATCTTTCTATCTTTGAAATAGAAGGCGAACTATTTATGAGTTTACCCTGTATAAGCTTTATACAGGGTAAACCGGATTTATTAAGGGTTTGAACCTCCTTGGAGTTGAGCAGCTGGGTGTCAAAGGCAAGGGCGCTTCCAGGGGCCTTACAGTGGTGAGTGGACTTGGTTCGGACCTGGGTCTGTGTTTGCAGCAGATCAGTGGAATCTGACTCAAAACAGACAGGATTCGGGAGTCCCAAGCTGGAAAAGGCCTGGAAGCAGGGGCAGAAGCAGCCTTGGCATACCAGGTGGCAGCACCAAGCAGGTCTCTGTGGCCCCAACCCGTCACACACCCAGGTGGCACAGACAGAATTAGAACATCAGGGCAGTATTTAACTGCCTTAACAATGTCCTTTCTCTTCCTGCAATCCTCTGCCTCATTCACCACCTCAACATCTGCAACAAATAAGGCAGAGGTCCTACAAAAAACAGCCTTCTTCAATACACAATCCTGATTCATTCCCAGAACACTGTCCAACCTGTGCACTGACTGAAGCAGGGATCCTGTGGAAAAAATAGCATGTGATCATGTAGTTAATGGCTGTATCATAATGCATGTGCATGAGGAGGCAAAATTAAGATTGCACAGGCTCCCTTAACTCTGGCTTTTCCTACCTTTTGAGTGTTTGACTTTGCAACTTTTTAACATAGTATTTTTGGATTTAACACCGTTCATATTATCTCCTGGTGCCTTAATGGGCTAACCTGCTGCAGCTGCCGCAGTTATTAGTCGCCATTGATAACATCATTTGGTTGCTAGGTGTGTGCATTTGGGTTTTGAGAGCATTGACATAAATGGAGCTATGTCAATTTACATATGCTGAGAATCTGACCCACTATTTATAATTAGGAATTGACTCATCTATTTATTCATTTGATGTTGGCGTTCTTCTTTGCTGAATAATACCCATGGCTCATAATACAAATGTAGCATCTCAAAACATGTTGAAGCAGAAAAAATTAATCGGAAACCCTCTTGCTCACATCCTTCAATTACTTCCAGTTTTCACTCAGATCTGGAGTCTAATCCACATGATTTTATAACATCACTCATGGATTTTGGATAAAACTAGATTCCAAGCTTCTCTCAATACCCCATATTTACAAAGACCCACTTTCCTTAGTGGAGGCTAATAAATAGAAAAAAGCAGCCAATAAAACGAGAGAGGATAAAGAAGATAATGACAAAGAAAAGCAATAAGTGAAATGACTAGTGAAAGAGAGAAGTGAGATTAGAGGAGGACAAAAATAAAATAAAGACAGGAAGGAAGAAAACAAAAATAATTGTTAATTGTGCCATTGAATTTCTTGCATGAAGGAATAGAATTTAAAGTTCAAGACTGAATATGTTTGAAAGATTATGAAATTAATGTTGGAATGGATATTTATGTATTTAGTACATTGTCCCAATGCCCTGGGAGCTGGAAATGTGGAGTGATTATTAGCTTGGTTTCTGTTTTTGTTGAGCAGGTTTTTTTTTTTTCTATTACTCTGTTCCACTATATGATCACATTTCTTGGCATAATTTAGATCTGATATATGCAAGTGCCTCCATTTTGAAGAGAGCATATGGAGAGCTCCATGAGTGCCCAGGGAACCAGAAGTATGCAGTGATTAACCGTGGTTTCTGTTATTTGTTGAGCAGATGAAAAGAGCTGTGAAATAAAAGGCATTGCATGATGGTTTCGATGTCCTTCTGCTGTCCTTTGTTTGCTTATGCTGCATCAAGAGTGGAAAAATAATAGTTCTGATATAGCAAAGGAAATCAGGTAGCCACTCACTGCATCAAAAATCAGAAACAAAGAAAAAGAAGATACAGAGCACTACAGTAGCTCAGTGCTGACAAACAAAAGGGAAATACACATATATTTTTAAAGATGTAAAAATTAAAAAGACTATTACGGGTTTTGGGAAAACAGCTAACTACTTCTAAGCTTTAATACCTGTAAATATGTTGGTTTTCTCTTTCTCAGTTAATATGGACTAGAATTAAATATCGTAACCTATTTAGTCTTTTAGAATAATTTGTCAAATATAGAGGTGTGGAATTCCCGGCTAATACGGTATAATTTAACATAGCAGTGTCTGGGCAAATAGGGGTAATGATTCCACAAGGCCTTATTTTTAGCATACCCAGGAAACGTGTAGTTGTTAACATGGAGGGTCTGTTAATTTCTGGGGAATCTGTAGGGCCGATGTGATTTTAAATGCTCCAGTAGCTCCATGAGAGATCAGAGAACAAGTAACTAAACTCCTACTCTCTCTGGAGAGGCTTCAGGGGATCAGATACTCCCGGTAACCCAGCTATGAGGCCTATTGCTGTCACTGCTTCATGGATAGAGGTCTGGCTGGTGCTAAATACTGTCAAACTAATGTGGGCTAGCTTTTCAAACAAACTCTTCTTAGCTGAAAATGTGGCAAGATTACAAGATGTTGAGCAGATGAGTGAGCGTGGGAGATTGGGAAAAGTCAGTTATTGTGGCTGTCATTTGGAAACTGGGGACAGAAGAGACAGAGGAAAAAAATGAAGAATATCTCACACACACACAAGAGGCTATTAAAGAAACATTATAAATATGGAATGAGCATGAAAATGCTGTCAGCTGGTTAACAGACAGGAAAAAATAATAGGAATAACTGGCCAATTCTCAGTAGGGAAAGAGATGTAGTAGTGGGTTGTTCCAAAGCCCAGTACTAGGTCTGATGAGCAGGAAGTTTATTAATGATATGTAATAAATGTTAACTAGTGAAGTGGCAAAAATTGCGGTTGACACATTATTTAAGTTGATCAAGACTAGAAGGGTTAGTAGGGAGCAAAGAGGGACCTGGCAAAGCTAAGAAATCATGCAGATGAACCTGAGATAGACACGTACAATAATGCATATTAGAAGGAGCAATTTAAACAGCTCATTAGACAGTGATGTACCGTGAGTTAGTTGTAGTCTCTCTCTGGAACAAGATCTAAACTCAGTGGGAGCAGCTGGGTGCTCAGCACTTTGAAAATGAGGCAACTTATTTAAGGACCTAAATATTTTCCTATGAACCCAACTTTAGACACCCACTTTTGTAAATGCTCAGGTCACTTTTGAAAATCTTACCCCATGTATCCACTGATCTTTTATTTTTTTTTGTTGCCTCTATCTTTGTTTGTTCAGCTTGCATCAATTAGATGTAAAGCAGTGAGGACTGGAACAAAGCAAAAAGACCCAGATTCTTCTCCTTCTCTCTACCCCAGCTGTGCTGTGTGAAGGTAGGTGGACTCTGAGCATGCCAACCTGATTGGGCCCCACACACGAGTTAAGCAGAGGAGCACCTATCTTTCCCCAGTTCATGGATCACACTGGAGCTTAGGCAGGAGATAGGTACCTGGATGCCCAGAGTGAGGCAGCAGTGTGCATGCTCAGATGCAGAAACATGGACACCTTGGGGTACTTTTATTGCAAAACCTTAGGTGCCAAGTGAGTTTAAGCATCAACGGGGTTGGACAACAGTCAAACAGAGGTTTGTGATCACAGTGACTCCTAAAAATGGAACTTAGGTGTCTAACTACCTTTGTGGAGCTGGGCGAAAGAGATTATGCTTTCAGCTGATACTCTGGATATGTATGGTGTGAATTCTAATGGGGGTGTCAGGGTTCCCTCCCCACTCTGAACTCTAGGGTACAGATGTGGGGACCCGCATGAAAACCCCCTAAACTTATTTTTACCAGCTTAGGTTAAAAACTCCTCAATGTACAAATGTTTCCTTGTACATGGGATTAGGTACACTGCCACCATCAAGTGATTAAAACAAGAACCAGGGAAAGGAACCACTTGAAGTTCCCCTTCCCCTCAAAATACCCCCTCAAGCCATACCCCCCCCCTTTCCTGGGGAGCTTGAGAAGAATCTCCTAACCAATTGGTTACACAGTGATCTAAAACCCCCGGAGTTTTAGAACAATAGAAAAGAGTCAGCTTCTTAAAAGAAGGATTTTATTAAAACAAAGAAGGTAAAAATCATTTCTGTAAAATCAGTATGGTAACTATTTTACAGGGTACTCAGTTTCCAAACTCAGAGGGATTCCCCCTCTGGACAAAACCTTAAAGTTACAGAATAACCCCTCCCTCTAAACAGGAACAGGAATAACCCCTCCCTCTAACCATAGGCGCTGACTCCGTGGGTGCTCCGGGGCTCCATGGGGAAAATTTTTTCCCCATGGAGCATCCATGGGGAAAAATTGGTGGCTGCTCAGCACCCACTGGCAGCTCCCCGCCAGCCCCGCGCCTGTTACCGGAGCACTTACCTTTGCCCCCGACGTCGGCCGACGTTGCGGGGCCCCGCCCCCGACACACCCAGCGGAGCCGACGGAAGTCGGCTCCTATGCCTCTACACAGGGAAAGTTCAAGCTACAGAAAACAGGAATAAACCTCCCTTTTTAGCACAGGGAAAGCTCCACAAGCAAAACAAACAAAACCTATTTGCAATGCCTGACTAACTTGCGGTTCTATAGTGAGGTTTGGTGAGGCTGGTTTGGAGGATACTGATTTTCTGCCCGGTCCTTTTAGTCCCCTGAAATAACACTGACAGACAAAGAGCCACACACAAAACCTTCCCCCCTCCCAATATTTGAAAGTATCTTGTCCCCTTATTGGTCAGATCGATGACAGCCAGGTTACCTGAGTCTTGCCCTTTACAGGTAAGAGAATTTTATAGTAGTGTATCGGAGCTTCTTAACCCCTTTCCTTTATATTTATGACAGGGGGTTAGACAATGAAATTCTTCAGTATGTGAGATCTTCCCTGTGTTTAAAATAGAAAATACTGATAGAACTGGGAATATCTCTCAAATTCTTTAAGTGATCCCTATAAATCTAGGTGCATCATATCATCATCCATTTTGGATCTGGTATTGACCAACAGGAATGAATTATTTGCAAATGCGAAGGTGGTTGGGAACTTGGGAGGAAGTGATCTTGATCTGATAGAATTCAAGCTCCTAAGGAAAGAAGGGCATACGAATAGCAAAACAAGGACACTGGACTTCAGAGACAGATTTCAACCAATCCGGAGAAATAGTAGACAAGATTCCATGGAAAGACCAATTAGGAAGAAAAGGCATCAAAGGAGGCTAGCAGTTCTAAAAAGATGTAATATTAGAGGATCAACAACAAGATATTCTGATGCAGAGGAAAGATAAGCCACAGGAAGCCTATGTGGCTGTACAAGGAGCTTATTACCCATCTAAAAAACAAAAGGGATACATACAGGAAATGGAAGGAAGGGCATGTCACCAAGGAAGTATACATGAGAATAGCGCGAGAGTGTAGAGACAAAATCAGAAAAGCCAACGCATGGGTTACAGCTGGCAAGAAATGTTAGAGACAGCAAGAAGAGGTTCTACAAATAGGTCAGACAAAATAGAAAGTTCAGGGTTAGTGTGAGTCGGCAGCTCAATGGAGAAGGTGAGCTCGTAACTGAAGATGATAGAAAGGCAGAACTGCTCAGCTCAATGCCTACTTTGCTTCAGTATTCTAAAAAACAAACATATGACCAGATGACTATTGAAGTTACCATAGACCATAAAGGGGAAGGATTGCTGTCAAGGCTGATTCCCTACTCTGGCACTCCGAGTGCAGAAGGTGGGGGC
Organism: Chelydra serpentina; assembly: GCA_037349315.1. NCBI lineage: Eukaryota > Metazoa > Chordata > Testudines > Chelydridae > Chelydra > Chelydra serpentina. Next base: position 30,917,816 of record JBAIAC010000048.1, read on the forward strand.
ACACAAGGATTCTAAAAATTAATACTGGCCACTCCAGGCTTGTATTAAATTCCCAAGGTTACAGCTTTTCTCTGACCTTAAATGGATAGATGCTGCCACCACCCAAGTGGAAAATCCCTTTGAGAACCCAGGAGGATGCACTTGGGAACTCCTTCCTTTGGGGTACCCTCAAGTCTTTCAGTCCCCACTCTGCGGAAGAGCTGAGAAAGGAAAAAAAAAAAAAAAAAGGAAATCAGCTGTTGCCACCAGCTAATTAAACATGTGTACAAACCTCTTAGGACACACAAATCCAATCCTGTTCTTAAAGGTAAATTTTATTAAAAACAAAAAGAAAGAAAATACATCTGGAAACTCAGGCTATTGCTACAGGTTGCCTAGCCCTGGTCTAGACTTAAGGAACTAAACTCAGCAGCAGCTGTTTCTTGCACCTCCACCACACTCTTCTCTGATCTACACTTTTCTTCAGGAATGTGCATGGTTACATCCATTTGAGATGGAGATATGGATGCTGCAGTAGCTGCCAGGTCACCTGCACTCTGACTAACTGGAAGATCGGGCATCTCCTCACCACTCACATCTTCACTGGGGCCGGAAGGCTCACCATGAACATTTGGGTCTATGTATCTCAGGAGAGCTCCTTCCTGGTTAGATAGAAAAGCTTCCTTTGCTTTCTTTTTTTTCTCTGAATGCTGCCCCAGAGGGCCGTTTTCTTCTTTCACTCATGAGTGCTGTTCTGTGCCAGCTATAGAAGCTCTCAACACTCAATTGAAGGGGACAGATAAGCAGGCTGGTAGCAGGGCATGAGTGAAGGAAGATATCCGTGTCTTAAGGGCCTAATTGGCTCCTACTATTTCAGTTGACTGCCTGTTCACCTCAAGTGGGTTCAGGGAAGCAGCAGGAAACCAGAAGCTTTCTGAGAAGCTGGTGTTAATCAGTCCAGGCTCCTGGGTGTGCTAGAGAGGTACATAAGAGGCTCCTCCTCCTCTCTCTCCCTGCAGCTCCTGCTGCTTTCTGTTATTCCCTCTCACCTTTTCTCCTGCCTGCCTGTTATGTCTCTTGTGCCCTCTTTCCTCCAACACAACACTCCATCACCTCTGTGCATCTAGAGTAGAGAGAATACATATGCACCAGCAGCAGACACAATTTTCTACACTCTGGGTCCTAGTGGCGCCCCCTCCCCCCGCACAGTCTGGCACCTGAGGCGGCCACCTCAGTTCGCCTCATGGTAAGGCCAGCCCTGCTGTTCTAAACATCCTGAAGGTTTTAGAGACTTTATTATAAGAATCATGTGATTAATACAAAGTCTGCCAATGTTGTGCCCCTTATTCACTCTGGCAGTTTGCAATTCAATACCTTGTCTTCTTTAAATGGGTAATCTGCCATTTGGATTTTTGACTGAGATTATGTCTTTTACAACCATTCAGTGATAAAATGGGTCACGATTTATTCTTGCACCTTAAATGTTGTCAAATTCCACTAAACAGAATGGTGTAAACATCTCTCTGAAACCTAGGAAGATCCATTCCAACATGAAGTAGTTTACAAATTTTGTAGTCCTGTTTCTAAAAGTTAACCTGTGATGTAAGTCTTCAGTACTCTCTAATATTGTAAATATCATATCTTGGTAAACTTCCATATGCTTTTTTATGTGTTCAAGACCTTAATGTGCAGGAAAACTTCATTTACAGCCATCAGAGGTCTTACAAAAGAATGCCATGGCTGGATTAGAAAACTACTTTCATTTTATGTGGGGGACAAATCTCAATATTAATGCAAAAATGGTTATTAATAAAATTATTATTCATTCTTATAATGGTAGGGTTTTTTTTTTAGAGGTCTCTCCTTTCTCTCCGCATAACTGGTCTCAAATGTCAGAAAGGATAACACCTCCTTAGCTATAAATAGTATTTATTACCTCTAAGTGTGTTTACACAGACTCTGGAATGTAGCTTTATAACTTCTATTTTATTTTAACATTCTAGAGTAGGTTTTCTTGTACCACGTTCTGAAATATGTATATGGGTATTGTGCTCTCTGTAGAATATTGCACAGGATTAAATTTTTTCCATGTATTGCAAATAAGTTGTAAATCTAGGAATCACTTAGTCAAAAAGGCAAACAACCATGATTGCCTTCCCAATAAACAGGATGCATCACTTTCATTAAGACACCAGTATGGTATAGAGATGGTTTTTATCATGAGGAAAATAAACTTTGTAAGATATTCATGTTTTATAAAAAGACCTGATCCTGTAAAAGTATATAAGGATGTTCTTTATACAGGCCATTACAAAGAGGAATAATGCTTAGGATGTGCTGTCAGAGCTATAAACTAAGTCATAAAAGTGGGTTTAATTTACTCATTCTCTTTACAGAGAGAAAAATCTCTAGTTTTAAGTTTTACAAAATAGCCTTATTGAAACAGATTTCTATTATAAACACTGTAAAGTCTTCATTCCTCAAAAGTTACGAGAACATTTTATGATTGGGAAATCTTTTGTAGTAGATATTGGTTACTTCTAATTCATGTTTCTACTTAAATGGGAACATTTTGGTTGTCCCTCAGATGCTAAAGATGGCATTAGCTTCTTTTCAGATGTATATTTGCAAATGATTAATATCTAAATGTAAGCCTTCATATAATATATTATTATGTGACTAGTAAGATGTCTTATGTGCAACTATAGCAAGTCATCTGATGCTATAGCTGGTTACTAATGTAAAAAGTCATTTAAGTATAGAAATATTTATATTAATTGGGAATTAATTAGTTTTGTGGCAATGCTTACAGAACTCTTCACCAGACTCAGGAAGACAAGAAGAACCTCTCCAAAGATAGGTAAAAAGAAAAAAATAACATTTTCTTTGAAGACCATTTAAGTTTAAAGACTATATTAAGAGCTGAGTGACTTTTTTATATAGGAAATAGGAGTCTTTGGACTCATTTGAAACAGAATTTCAACTCCAATTAAACCCCGATGGAACTAAAGGGATATCTCAGAAAATGAAGTTGAATAAAAAAGTTAAAACTCTAGCGTTAAAGATATTCTGAGCATTTCCTGCAACAAAGAAAACAATAATTACAACCCTGTTGCACATTCATTACCAGACTAGATATTCATGAGCTGACGATACTGTCAAAATGCCAACTGCCTGTCTCAGTGGTGGGAAACATGATGGAACTTGCAGTGATTGGAACAACCCCATTAGAAAAGAGGGGGAAGCACATGCTTTTGGAAACTCTAATCATCCATTGGTCAGGTGGAGAAGGAGGGGAGCTGATTGGTTACTCATTCTTCCCTTTCACTAATGTAAACCTTAGTCCTTTTCATTAATGCAAATCTTATCGCAGGTGCCTAGGAGGCTCAGTTTGCTCCATTTCAGCATCAGTCGGATTTCTTAGTTCCCAGATCCAGGATGCAAGATCCATGAACTGAAGATGCTACTAAATCCATCCCACAAAGGCTTTGAGCCAATGAAAGGTGACCATGACTGATATATGAATTCAGCCAACCACCTTCAGTGAGACTGGAATTGAAACCTATGCACTCACTCACTCTCTTTTACTCTCCTAGCCTTACAGTCTTTCTCTCACATTGATGCCTATACTCTTGCCCTTATGCAATCTTGTACATATGTTTTTTACACATGCGTATGGTCTCAGGATTAGCCTAGCTTGTTCTTCTGAGCTCCATAAGCAGACAGCAGCAGCGGCAACAAGACAGTTAAGAAGAACAAGGAAGCTGCAACACAACATCAAGAAGAAGCAACCTTTTAGCCTAGCACTGCTTCTGTAACATGATGACATCACCAAAACTTCAACACTGCAGAGATGAAGTTTGCAAAAGCAGTACTGCAGGATTAGATTTAAACATTTCTTGTAAGTTATTTGAATGGGATATTGAAATGGTATTGTAATTTAAGGAATTAACAACTTTTCCCATTAAATACCAGATTGTGTAATTCTGGAAAAGAGTCACAATGTTTTTGAATTTAAGATACTTTAATATTCATTAATTGTCTTTTCTCAAGACAACTCCATGAATGCCTTCTTTTTAGTATCCGAGTTAAATACTTCCCTTAGTCTCATAGGATTTAGTTAAGATCACTTACCTCTGCCAATTTTTAAGTTGTTTAAACAACGAGGAGTCCTTGTGGCACCTTAGAGACTAACAAATGTATTTGGGCGTAAGCTTTCGTGGGCTAGAACCCACTTCATCAGACGCATGGAGTGGAAAATACAGGAGCAATTTGTTAGTCTCTAAGGTGCCACAAGGACTCCTCATTGTTTTTGCTGATACAGACTAACACGGCTACCCCTCTGTAAGTTGTTTAGGTTATCCATGTGTCACCAGGCCTCAGTGGGTCACAGCTGAGGATGCCTGATTCAGGACAAACTGCTGAGAAATAGGGCAGACTCACCTCGAAACCGGTGGTTATTCTTCCATAAGCGATACCAAACCAGTAACAAAAGTAAATCTCTGTTTCACCACACTGGCTAACAAAAAGTCAGAAATGCAGACTCCTTAGGTATCCCAGCCCTTCTCTTACCACCCAGACACTAGACTTAATGATGAGTAGTTCTTTAAAACCAATTTCATCAACCAAAGGGTTCTTCTGATCCCAAAGGACCAGCCACATAACCAGGTCAATATATATAACTCAGATCTTACCCAATAATCACACTGTTGCCAATCCTTTAGTATCTAATATCTAAAGGTTTATTTATAAGAGGAAAGGAAGAAGAGAGAGTTAAAATAGTCAAAGGAATCAAATACAAGAACTTTGCAATGTTTGTATGTATCAGGCTTGAAGCAGTGATGGAATAAACTGCTGGTTTATAATGTCTCTGGTAACATCCAAAAGATTGGAAGGTCCTTGGTCCTGTGATTAGAATGCTCCCATTAGTATAAGTCCATAGTCCAGAGATCAGAGCAGGAAAGAGGCAAAATGGAGATGCTTTCAGGGCCTTTTATACTTTCTGCCATGTGGCTAGTCTGCTCTCAGTAGAGTCAGTGGAAAAGTACAGACACAAGATAGAGGTTAGGGTCACATGATCTAGTCACATACCCTTGCATGCTTCAATAAGTCTGTGATAAATGAAGGGAGGAGATAGCTCCTTTTTATGGACACCCAGCCTGCCAGTAGCTATAAAATTCCTCTTAGTAGCTGTTCTCTAATTGCTCTACCTGTAATGGGTTAAAAAGTCTCACTGCTATGCATAGGTAAAAGGAAGTGAATGGACACCTGGCCAAAAGAGCCAATGGGAAGGCTAGAACTTTTTAAAATTGAAGAAAGACTCCCCTTTTGTCTGTTGTTCTCCCGTGGAGAGGCGAAGAGGGCAGCAACTATGCTGTAAGAAGCTTGGGGCCAGGTATGGAAAATCCTTGGTATCATACGTAGAAACTACTCATTTGAACCCCAGGTATGTAAGTAGATCAGGAAATGTCTAGGAAGACACGAGTAGAGTTTATCTCTTTATTTCGTTATGGCTTGTGGATTCCTCTGTGCTAATCCCAGGTGCTTTTGTTTTGCTTGTAACCTTTAAGCTGAACCTCAAGAAAACTATTCTTGGTGCTTAATCCTTGTAGTTGTTCTTTTAAAATCTAGCAATAGCCTGAGTTCCCGGATGTATTTTCTTTCTTTTTTGATTAATACAATTTACCTTTTTAAAGAACAGAATTGGATTTTTGTGTCTTAAAAGGTTTGTGCACGTTGTTTAATTGGCTGGTGGCAACAGCTGATTTCCTTTTTTTCTTTTTCTCAGCTCTTCCCTGGAAGGGGGTGGTGGCAAAAGGGCTTGAGGGTACCCCACAGGAAGGAATTCCCAAGTACGCCTTCTTGGGCTCTCAAAGGTGTTCTGCACTTGGGTGGTGGCAGCATCTACCCATCCAGGGTCAGAGAAAAGCTGTAACTTTGGGAGTTTAATAAAAGACTGGAGTGGCCAGTATTAATTTTTAGAATCCTTGCAGGACCCCACCTTCTGCACTCAAAGTGCTAGAGTGGGGAATCAGCCTTGACAGTCACTGCAGAGGCCATTATCCATATTCTAGCTAAAACTTCCACAGGAAAGCCTATCGGGGGTGATAAGCTTCTTACATGGCCCATTGTGTTTGTCGATGGGCCATCAACTTGAACAGTCCATTCACAATGTGCTGGCCTGACTGGATGTAAACTAACTACCTCCTGGGTGTTACCACAGGAGCAAACACCGTTTGAAATACTATTACATAGTCAATATTCATAACTTTAGATACAAATATGACACATGAATACAAATAGGTTAATCATATTCAGCAAATCACAACTTTTCCATTGACACCTTACATAACACTTTGTATAAGATTTGTTGCAATTATGTAACAGTGATAGCAACAGTGCTCTGCATGGTCATATTTTAGTCATATAATGTCACACCATTAGAAACCAAACATTATTCATCAACAGTTATATGAAATTCTTTGCCCAGCTACAAGTGTCTTTTTTATTTTGGTTATTTGTGATACACTAAGATGAGTCATTATGGATTTTGGAAATAATATACTCTCGTCTTATCTTATCAGTAAAAGTGCATCCCGTCAGGGTAGATGCACTCTTAAGGTATAATCCCAGTTGAAAGCTCTCCACAGTGAGCCATACAGAAGAGATTGTAATTGAAGTGACCATTATTTATTGCAAGTGTTCAATTTTGATTTTTTCTTTTGTTATTTCCTTTCTTTTAATAATAAAATAGTCATAGTTAATAATTGATTATTTTGCTTGTTAATTGTGGTGTCCCACAAGGCATGAAAAGCACCCCATGAAACTAAAATAGTGGGACTTGCATCCCTGAATTGGCAGTGAGAGACAAATATTAGGATTTCACTCCACCGTCTCTGATTTCTCTAGACTCCAAAAGTTTAGTAACTTTTGTAATAAAATGACTTGGTGCTCATGAATGTAAAACACCCCTTTCTACCTTACACATGGAGCTTTTAAGAATATTTTGCAGCTATGCAAGCTAAGGATGATATCCAGACCTCATGCTCCAGGCTTCTATGCCATGAGAATTGGGAAGGAGTTTCTTAATCTTGCAGATCACTATACAACTGGTTTAGGGTAACTTTCTTCTAAAAGCATCTAGTATTGGCAGTGATGGAGGCAAAACATCAAACTTTGTGAGCCAACATCCTGTTCTACAATGGCAATGCTTATGTCCATCCCACAGCTGAAAGTCACTTAAGGAGACATATGTCTGGTATTGTTCTCTCTCTCTCTCTCTCTCTTCCAGGGATATGTGAAGCAGAAAGACTACAGTTGTTCTTCTGAGCTATGATACTCTCAAATGTATTTTTGTCAGATCACATGATCTTAATAGTGTCCATACAGTTTCTTACACAGGAAAGACTCTTGTTCATCCCAATGTAAAGACAAAGTGATAATTTCAATGACCTGTTCCTAAATAGGCATTTGTTTACTCAGTTTTATATAACCTGAAATTGTCAGGACAGGAGTCCTTAAAGAAAGAAATATGCAGCCCTTCTAAAACTCCATTAGCCACGTTTATGTGTGCAGGATTTAAAGTCATTTGTGCAACCAATTAGATAATTTATCTGCCACTGGGAGACAAGAGTCTAAAAGCTGAAGGGAAAAAGACATTTTTCTCGAAGACATTTGTTCAAAATCAGCTCTGGTGTAAACTGGTGTAACCCCATTGACTTGTGCCAGATTACACCAGAATTGAATTAGGCCAAACATAGTAATCCTTACTCAGGCAAAATACCCATTGTTCTAATAAAAGACTATAGGGTGGGGCTATAAAGAGGATGACTCAGAGCCTCATGTCTGTTAGCTCTAAAAAGGGAAGTTAGAAATTATTCCCTCTTTGATGGTGATGTCAAAGGGTTGACTTCCTCTTGACACAACAGAAAATGGAAATGATAAATAATGGGCCTAATCAGAACTGGTATATGTGGATGCATTTCCACTTACATTAGGTCTGAATTTAGCCCATGTTCTCTTGGCAGATGTGAGATTGTCACTGGTGGCATAATGTTGGAAGCGTCTCCATAGCACAACTGTGTCCAGGTAGCATGCATAAAGCAAAATAGCACCAAACCCATTGGGGATAGCTGAGGGATTTGCGTATACCAGTGTTCTAGCCACACATTTTAACCACCTCCTGTTCTGATATTTGTAAAGCTGCAGTGTATTTGACCTTTTAAATCTCAGCAAGGAGGCTGTCAAAGCAAACAGAGTTGCTCTGTTTCAGTTGACTCCTCTGGCTTTTTGGTTTAAGCACCTTTCAGTGTTGCCAACTCTTATGATCTAATAAATTTTGCAATATTAGGTGTTTTTCTTAAAGTCCCAGCTCCTCATGTCTTGTGAGCACATGAGAATCATTTTTAGTAACTCTCTAACCCTTGTGGTTGGAGAGAAAAGCTTGAAAAGAATAAACTGAGTGCACCCTCAAGGCTGAGAAACCATTTGGTAAATAATAAACTTGGTTCTTTTTATCTCTTAAAATCTTGAGATTTTTAAAGCAATCTCATGCTTTCTTTGGGCCTGACTCATGATTTTTTAATGCTTGGGATTGGCAATACTGCTATCTAGCAACGGTTACTAGGGAGAACAAGCTTTTCTCACCAGCAATGGGCAGGTGTTCAGGGAGCAGTAGGTATGCAGTCTTCCAGCTGGTTTTGCTGTGGATTATTTATCGATGACAGAGATTTTGCAGAAGCCCAGGCTGCTGTCCTGCATGTAAGTATTTCAGTGAATAATTTCATTTAGACTGTTGTTTCAGGGTGATAATGTAATTAATGTTGAAGGGAGATGAGAAATCTCGCACATTGCATCTGGAAGCTTCTCCTCAGGAAATCCTTGTAGCTCATTGTTTCTGTCAAGCAGGGTAATGTGCCTGTAAACCTCCACTGACAGAAAACATATCACTGCATCAGCAGAACCCGAAAGTGACAAAATAACCGCAGTGTGGAAGAGTGACTGCCAAATATCTTAACACCACTCAGACTACACCAGAAAAACACATTCATACAAGGAAAAATAAACCGAGATCAGTTGGAAGCCTGGAATGGTCATTGAAAAAACAGCCTGAGTCAGTCCCAGCCCCAAGAAATTCCAGTAGCTCTCCTGATGAGCAAGGGAACCACTCTGAATAAACAAAAAACTCCAATGTCAGACACAACAAGCACCTACTTTGAAGAGAAGATGCCACACCATCAGCAGCAGAGGTAACAACACTCCACACTGGTTTTTTTTGGCGCTGTAAAAGGAGCTGCCAACCCACAATGAAAAATCAAGAGAAGTTGTGGGGCAAAAATACCAAGGCTGTCCTCGCAGAAATTCACGTAAAGTTGTTTACTGTATTCCCAAACTTAAATATTCATGAATCAGGCCTCAAACAAGTCATGCAATTGTGTTTAAAAATAATATTTTAGGGTGCTTTTATTTGCCTTCTGGTGTCTGAGCCTTGAGAATGCTTTCAGTTCACATTTTCAAGCTCTTCTGTTGAAACACGGGAGCCAGAAACTTGCTGAAAAGAAAAAAAACCCCAAAACTGAGATTCTCAGCTCACCATCAAATCCTCACCCAAATAAACTAAAACACTACCAAAAATTAAATACTCAGCTACACACATACCCCTCTCAGGATGGGAAAGAAATCAAACAACATGGGGTAGATCTGAGTCACGTTGCTTAATGCCCTACTGAAAGGTGCTCTGATACTACTGTGATGAAGGTGATGTAAGAATTTATATAGAACAAAACTGGACTTCAGAAACTGCAGCTTTCAATAAAAACTGCAAATATTGTGAAACTTCTGATTGAAAACCCATGACAGCTGGCAACACTTGATGAACATGCATTGCGACATTAGCTTGATTGCTGCTGATCCCAGTCTAACTCGATTGCTGCCAAAGCAGAAGAAAGATCAGTCAGCAATATGATGAATGTGCAACTAAACTGATCCTCAGTGAGGGCTAGTCGCATGCTTCGTTAGGGGGTTTAGTGTGAAGCCAATTTTGATTTATTTGAGCAACGAAAAATATTTTCCCCTTTAAACTCAGTATTTATCCTAAAAAAAACCCCAAGATTTTTTTCGTCAATTTTGACAAAAATATAGTTCTCAGATAGAAACTAGTGACAGACACATTTAGCTAGAAAGATTACTAGTTTTGTTTTAAAACCTGGCATCTCCTTTTACCCATGCAAATCAGACCCTGAAAAAATTGTGCATTTGCAGAAAGGAAAATAGCTTACTTTTGAGATTTTGGTGTAACAGTAAAATATTGGGAATCTTCACCAAAACAGTGTTACTTTTATTACAACTTTTCTAATCTGCATTTAAAAAGCCCAACCATTATATGTTACTGTAAAATATAACCAAACAATAACAACTAATGTAGAAACATACAGTGTCTCTAAGACATCACTTGCTCTTTTCCTTCAAGCAGGACATTAAAAGAAAACTTATAAAAGTACCCAAATAATACAAAATGGATTTTTCTTTCCATGTTTTGAAAACAATGACAGATCATATTTTTCGCTAAGTAAAAATAATCCCATTTACCTCATGGATGCTACAGTATTAGCCGTCTGCTGGCTAGTTTTAGTATAGGGACCTGCAGATATGATTTACCAGCATAGTTCTCCATATGCTTGATATACTGTTGTATCTTCCTGGGTGTCAAGAGGAGAATATATCCCTATATCATCCATTGTTCTGTTTCATGGCTCCTCCATACAGTAAAAAGGAGAAAAAAAAGTTAAATGAGATCACATATTATTTTAAACAGAAACCTTATAAAATGTATTTGAGTGAGTCATTTAATTTAACACATAGTAGTAGTAATGGTAATAATACTTAATACTTAGCATTTATATTATGCTGGCAGTGTATATTTAGCTAAGTAAAATATTGTCAGAGCTGTCTTGCAACATTCCTAATTTGTATAACCAAAAGATGGCAGCACTCCATGCAGTATACATTGCCTGTCACATCCACTTCTTAGCAAAGTTCCACTTTTAATGCTGTATTTTAAAGTGCATCCTAAAATGCGCACTACTATTTAGGAAGCTTTCAAACTATAACAATGTTTAAAAGTTAGGATGGACCAAAATGATTTGGAAAGGTTAAGGTAGTAACTAGCCAGTTTTCAGTTTTCTGACCAGCAATATTCCTCACGTTAACTGAAGTGTCCCATACTGTCACTGCATGCAGTGATCCCTTTTCTCCATGGGATAGTCCCCGTGGCAGCAGCAATTTTGAGTGCTTCCAATGTTTTTTTCCCTAATGTAGCCCCTAGCTTGGCAGAAAACCACTCTTACTTAAAATTGCTGCTGCCATGGGGACTATCCCATGGAGAAAAGGGAGCACTGCATGCAGTGACAGTGTGGGAGACTTCAGTTAACGTGAGGAATATTGCTGGTCAGAAAACTGAAAACACTTCTTATGATTTCCATCTTTTCCTCCCCCAGCCCCATTTTTGTTCAGTTTCCTCAAACTGTAATGAGAGAAAGTTCTAAGTTCAGTTATGTGTACTACACCCATCCCTATGGTGTCTGAGAGCCTTCCAGGAGTGCACTAACAAGGAGATGAGCAGCTGTTGTGTGCAGTGTCTTCCTTGCATTCTTTTGCAGTAGGAAAACTGTGTGCAGCTTTAAAAAAAAAATTATATCTAACATTTTGTTTTAATTAACAACGTCAAAGAAGTGTGCCTTGCATATGTCATGAGGGTTTATCTATTTTGGATTTCATTCCCTTAGTTTGAAACAGCTCAAAGTTTTTGACTTTCAGAGTATGCTGCAAGGATCGTTCGTTTTCTCAGGCTTTTGGGGATGGGGGCAATGGCCTAGGTTGGGTATGTTTCAAGAGCCGGTGTGTGTGTGTGTTTAATGTACATGTTCTTGCTTGGTTTCTTTGCTAGGTGGAGAGTGTCAGAATTCCTTCTGAGACTTATTCCACTTGGCTTATCTGGAACACCTTGTCCAATCCTGGGAGAACACTTCATCCAGTTCTCTGGGGTACAAAAATTCAGCTTGACTCCAGCTCATCACTCAGATTACTTTATTAGGCATGTCACAGCTCTATGCACATACTGGCCAGGCCTAGACGCAGGGGGTTTAGATACAGGGTGATACCACAATTCCAAATCATGTCACACACTACACAGTTTATATGCATTTTTCCTAGCTACAAACATCTATATTTCTTGACTCTAATTGGCTTGAACATTGTATGGATCACATAAGGATCAGTTGTTTTGCAGATCCTGTAAAAAACAATCCCTTATGTCCTCAGCTTATTTACATTTCAAGCTTATCAGTTCAGGTGTTCCCACTCATCTCTACTAGCCCAAAAAGAGTGTCTCCAGCACAAAGCCTTGTTTACAGTTTAACCTTGTACTCAAATCAAGCTACCTGCAAGTTTACTCATGCCCAGCAAGATCTATGCCTACAGAGAGGAGAAGCTGTGCCTTTATGTATTATGTCATTTTTTGTAAAAGATATTAAGAGTAAGGGATAAAGGAAGCTGCAGCACTTATTTTTTCTATTTTACTTATTTATACATTACTGATAGATTATTTAATTATCATTATTAATTTTAATTTATGAATTTCCTGGTGGATTGTGTGGCCAGCTGTAATGTAAAACCTGCACTAATAATAAGTAACAAACTCAGTCTGCCAGCCTAAACAAATGTGACCTAATGCTGATGATCTGTAATAAAAGCCTTTAGAAGCCAGCGCTTAGACACAAGCTAAATAAAAGAAACCCATGACATAAGAAACAATAGCACATGGGATTTATCACTGGCACAAAGGTATCCCACGTAGCAAGGCAGTACAGGCAATGGATTTGATGGTGATATATTCTCCAAGAACGGGGACCAAGAAGAACATGTGACCTACTGACCATACTTGGCAAATACAGTGAGATATTGTCAAGAGACAGAAACTTGAGAATAGGACAAAACTTGGAGCTAGATCTCTGTGTATGTTCCAGGTGAGATTTCCAAAATTTAGGGTTCCATTAGCTCTAAAGGGGCTGTTAAAAGAAGGAAACTGGAAAGACTGCAAGGAAAGGTTAGTATTTTATCAGCTGAAACTAGCAGAGTAGATCAGCAATTGTGGGAAAATTACCAGGTCATGGGAGGAGTTGCATTAGTCCCAAAAGACCGAGAGCATCTTCTTATTGCCATCTATTGATGATGTATTATTTGATCTGCCCAGTGCAAAGGTATTTACATCTGCAGTATTAAGAACAGATCTGGGTACCCAGAACTGGATGAAAAACTGACATTTGCCATAGCTTTTGGCAACTAGTGCTGTGGTGAATGCCTATGGGAATCAATCCAGCCCTAGAAATTTTCCACTACAAATGGAACCAGCCACTTCAGAAACCTCCAAGACTTTATTAGGAGACATCCTGATGGTGGGAGTATGAAATGTCAAGGAATCAAATGAAGCAGCAGCATGCTCTAGTTATGCACCATGTAATGATGACCTCTGGCCCTCTGAGTGATCAACTTCCATCATCCTGAACTCTAACATTCTCAGATAATGTCCATAAAAATAAGATGCAGGAAGCTACATGGAGCCCAGAAGGTGGAATACCTTTTAAATATGTCTTTAGGAAGTATACCAGGAAATAAAAAGAAGCCAGAGATCAGACTGTGGTGAGAGAAATGGAAAAGTCAGCTCTATTTACAGATCATTGGTTTATAATTATGTAAAATAAAAGCACAGTTTAATTTTTAATCAATGCTGATCCCTCTCTCTATTGTAATCCAGCCTGTGATACATGAAATAACAATTATATAGTAAAGTGATCCTTTCTTGAAAAGACAATTGTTCATATAAATCCTGAAGTTCATATTAAATAAACCAACCTCATTCCTGAATGGCTTTAGCCCTTTAATACTTTATGTAGTATATTCTTTACTAACTTTGCCACAGTATTCAACAGAGACAGGTTCTTGTAAAGAAATTAATAGAGATAATAAAATAGGGCTTAACAAACATTCATTAGTGCAGGGACTTGTGATATCTTTTTGTAATCCCTACAGGATCTTTCTACCTGCTGCTGTGCTTCATTTCAGAATGCAGAGGTATCATTAAAAACCAAATCTGTTTGCTTTAGTCTGCACACCAGTTTTCACCAAATTACTATCACAAATCCCCAATATAGTTACTAGAGGAGCACGACTCCCTAGAATTTCTAACTTCAGTGTAATTTTAAATCTTTACAAGGATGAATTCTTCCTCTTCCGCCTCTTTCTTTCTCTGACTCTGAATGAATGATGGAAATAAGGAGACTTCATAAAATTAATTTGTTTTTATTAGTTTCTGGATTCTTTCAGGGAGACTCAGAACAAATTCCTAAAAAAGATTAGAACATTAAAGAAATGCTGGTAAAGCTGTATTGAGATTTTTTATCTCAGTTACTTATGAGTCTCACATGGTTAGTGCTCAGGGAGCCATGTTATTACTTATACTGACACTTATCTGTATTTAGCTTGATAGTTAGCTCAGACAGATGAGATGGTTTTACAGGTGGTTGTTTATTTGGGTAATTGTTTGAGGAAGCTTTGACTCTGACTTCATTAATTCATCGCCTGTCTTCAATATTTCATATTCGTTTTCTTTTTTTGTGCAAATGAGACTTCTACAGAGAGGCAGAATGATCTTGGCATAGCTAGGAATGGAAATTTGGGTGGGCCTCAATTTATGGTGGCTGGGCAATGCACGCCCCCCCCCCCCCACGCCGCCCTCTCTGTGTCAATACGGGGCACCTAACCTGGCCCCATGCCTGTGATCCAGGGCAGACAGCAAGGTTCTGTTTCCCCACATTGGCCACCATGCACCTCACCACTTCCTGCAGGGACATGGGGAGAAACCCAGACACCCCCACCACAGCAGGAAGGCAGCAACTAGCACAGACACCCCACACGGTGACTGTCTTGGGGGGGGCAGGAGTAAACCTCCAGGGAAAGGGGGATGCTTCATGTGACTGCTGAGCCTGGGTGGGGGCTGTGTGGCATATTGAGGTCCCTGGTCCTTCAATGACACTGGCCAGGCCTGATGGCACAAACCCCAGTGTCACAAGAGGGCTATTACTGCATGGGTGGGGAGGCACCACTGGTGTTGGAGTTGGGCTATGCAGCTCCCTCCACCGAAGCTGGTGCCTAAGAGGGCAGGGGAGAACCAACATGGTGACATGGATGGACATATTGCTGGAATATAAGGAGTTTGGAAATAAGGCATACATTTTAACAGTGACAGTAATTAACCATTGGGGCAATTTACCAAGGGTCATGGTGGCACTTTAAAAATCAAGATTGGATGTTTTTCTTTAAGATATGCTCTCGGAATTATTTTGGGGAAGTTCTATGTATAGAGTATAACAGAGGAGGCCAGACTAGAGGATCACAATGGTCCCTTCTGGCCTTGGAATCTATGTGACCAGGGCTAACGGCAGAACTCCTCCTATTTGAGAGCCTTGACACAGGCTCTGATTTGGGCAGGCCTGGGGGCTCTGTCACTACACCCCGGGTCTGTACAGTGGCAACCACAATGGGACCCTCATGTCAAATAAAACATCTAGGTGTTGCTATACTACAACTAATAAAATAATGCTGTGAGTTGTGGGCAAAGCATCATTGAGGCTGGAAGTTGTGGCCACTGCCCATCATTTAAGATAGCTGTGAGACACTGTTAAGCAGCCCCCATCTAAAAAAAAGTCTAGCCAGAAATTCAAACCATGTGTGGGAAGAGGGCTTTGGCTGGGCATTGTTTTGGTTAAGGGTGGGTATGTATAAGAGAAGCAGGAGACAGCACATAGATAAAAAACCAGAGACAGATACAGCCTGGACAAGCATGGTGTATGCTCCTGGACAAGCCAAGAGAAGGGACTTCTGGGTCTGGACAAGCTGATTAAAGAGGCTGCAGGTTGTAAGCAAAGAAACTATTTCCTATTGTTGGTTCATCCTTGTTTGGGGAAACCAAACTTTGTATGTTCCTTGTAAATAAATAAGATTGCATCAAAGAAAATATCTGACTCTGTCATCAGTTTCTCCTCCTAAATGGAACAATTCTCAACACCTTGAAGCTAGCTAACCACACAAAATGGGCAACAGGAATAATCTTCAGATTTTGTGGTAAAAGGTACATTGTCAACAAGTTAAGACAAATTATGCATTGACATCTATGACCTTTGGGTTGTGCCCTCGGAACAGCTTTTGGTCCACTGGTAAATTTTAGAGGTACATGGAGTGAGTCAAGATAAGAAAGGTCAACAGAGTCAAAAAAGCCTTTTGCATTCAGTTTGTGCTTCAGAATGGGTGCACTTCTTTTTGCCTCATTTCAAATCTGCTGTAGCAGGTGGGTTTGATAGGATGACTTGAACTTGAATGGTATTGGTTCAAGTTATGCTTAAGAGAATCCACTTAGGAGTGAAAAACAAATTGAGAGAGAGAGAGAGAGAGAGAGAGAGAGAGAGAAAAGGAACAGAAAAAAGGAAGGGAGAACAAAATCCTTATGTGAAAGTAAATAGATTGTAGACATAGTCGGTTTGTCTCCTCAGATGTGTACAAGAACCAGCCACTGACTTCAGTGGGAGAAGTGCACATACCTCTATGAAGTTGGTTGGGTCCATTGATCACTCTGGCTTTTTGCAGGTGAAATGAGCTTTATCCACAAGTGACTTAAACATCTGTAGAAGGACAACGTAGTTCCTAGAAAATCCATTACTTAACTATGCTATCTCCCCTGTAATTCAGCATTTAGAGGAGGTCTTCTCTTGAGGCCATTTCCAAACATAAGGGAGAATATCATTATGATGTTGATGATGCACAACTATATACTGTATCTTTTGGTTGGAGGATATTGCAAGATGGAAGCATCAGAACAATCCTGTCCTCAACCCTGGGAAAACAGATATTTTACTGGTGGGTAGATATCATTGTTATGCTCTCTCTCCTTTTTGTGCCCTTACTTATTGTGGGAACTTGCTCTGAAGGAGGAATCAAGGTTAAGAGTTTTGGCACTGCTTCTGACCAAGCCTTTCCCATGAAAAACCATTCATCAGTTGTTTATCAAGGCATTTTTTTTCAGTAGGTCAGTTGGCACACACCAATTCTGCCTTTATTTATTCCATGCCAACCTCACAACAGCAATACATGATGCCCTTGTGAACATCAGGCATGTTTACTGTAATTCTCTATTAGCAGGGCTTCTCTGTTGCCTGCAGCTTGTTTGGAATGCAGCAGCATGTTCACTTACTTGTTTGAGCAACAGTGATCATATTACCCCTTCCCTGCATTCTTTACTTTGGTTGCTCACAATGGCAGAATGATTTTAAAATGGCACTGTTAGTTTTTAAATGGTGCCTCTATCTGAGATCTCCTTCTTGAGGGGTATGTATGCCTACCCCCCTCATCAGATATAAGAGTCCGGGCTTAATCCTGAGTGGGAATATCTGCACTGCTATTTTTAGCCTCATAGTGCGAGCCCGAGTCAGTTGACCCAGGCTCTAAGACTTGCTGCTGCATGTGGGTTTTTTTTTCCAGTGTAGACATAGGGTATGATTCTCTACCAGGGGGTTCTTTTTATTCAATGTAGATGGTAGGGTATGACTTGCTGCCATGGGGCTTCTTTTGCAGTGTTGATATAGGGTGTATCTCTTGGATCCCTCTTGTTTTCTCTTATGTTAGCAGGGGATCCTGCCTAAGTGTGGTGCGCATGAAACTTAGATTTCTTTGACATCTGTCTCACTTCATCTCCTCCTACTTTAAAAAACAACAACACCACCTGGAGAATTTTTCATTTCAAAAGTGTTTTTTAAGACACTTTGGTTCCTTTGCCCCATGTTTATTTACACACACATACTTCAAACACATGCATTCCAAATCTCTCCCCACCACTTCTTTTTGTATGAGACTGTTGATTGATTTTCTTCATGTTGTAGGATGTTTTTATTTTCTCACTCTGTACAAAACAGTACATTTAAAATCTTTTTTCACCTTGTACATTTCCACAACTGAGTGTGGTGGGGAGTTGCTTTCTAAATAACATTACTATGGTACAATTCAACTCAACTCTGAAAAGCACCTTTCATAAACATGGCACAGTCATCATTGGTTCCATCTCACCTAATGAAGGATATGTGGCTTATATTCTGAGCTTAATGTTGGCTGTATCTATGAGAGCTGATCATAAACACCAAAGGAAATAAATATTCCTTTGTTGGAATGCATCATTACATTTTCATACCATTATGATGACAGAGGAGCAGTATCCCCTCTGCATGAAATAGATGGTTGTGATTATATTTTTTAACACATTTTAGACTAAGTAGCAGATGTTTTTGCATAATTTGAATTTGCACTTGAGAATATGGAAACACTTGGTTAAATGCAGCAAAAGGATATGTATTGATGATCTTATTAATATTAGCCAAGAAGGGGATATCTGAGCAGCAATTAATTGACATTCAATTAATTTGAAGCAATTAATTGAAGCAGCCACCTGGGCATGTCAGTATCTATGCTAGTCTTTAAATGACATTCCTCTGAAAGCTGGAAGCATTCTTCATGATAGCCTCATAAATGACAGCCTCAGCAATTATTAACGTGTGGGACATCAGGCAATGTAATCCCCAATTGAACTTAGGACTAGATGCAAAAGAACAACAGCAATGCCACTTTGCATCAATTGTTAATGGTCTGTTTTGCTAAATGAAGTGCACATTTATTCCATATACTCATCTTGACAACGAGATATCTACCTATAGCATACAGGGTATAGCAACTGAACCAACCCAGGAAGGGCAAGATAAACATAATGGGCCAAATTTTTCTCAGTTACCATCAGACATTGAAGTCAATGTAGTTGCATGGGTATAAGTGAGAGCAAATTTTGGCCTTCTGTAGTTTGTGGTGCTTCGTCCCTGTTTTCACATGCTTTCACTTGGTCAGTAAACTGCACTGAAGGTTAGCCCTGTTGACAAAATGATAGTTGGAACTCTTATAGTATATTATCTTCTGCCACCTTAGCAAAATGAGAATGTGTAGACTATGCAAACATCTGAGTGAAAGCGAAGGTAGGGTATGGGGGAAGGCAGGCACAGAGAGACAGTTTTTTAACAATATGTGGTGCAGGATGATTAGGCATACAACTTTTTGAATCCTCTCTACAGCAGTACATGGAATGTGCTGTGACTAGCAGATTTCTGGATAGCTGACTCCAATTTACTGATAAGTTGAGAAGAAACCCTTCATTCTGTCAGAGCCCTCTTTTTAAGAGAAGTGCAGCCTACTTTAAAATTGAAGTACCCAAACTGTGGCCTGCAGAGCCCTACCACAGAGAGCTGAGGATTGCTGTTGGCTCCACCCCCTTATGTACAGCTGGTTGAAAATTCTGAAATTTTAATGAGATTTTGAATTTTATAATTTCTGAATTAAAAAAAAAGTTTGTGTTCCCCCAGCCCTGCATCCTTCCAGCCTTTCCACCGCCGCTTGAGCAGCTTTAGTGCTGCTCCAGCCAGGAAGTCATGGAACTGGAGCTAACACTAGAGGCAGTTACTCCATGAAAAGAATAGTCTCCCCCTCTACATCTCCCAGAAGCAACTATGATTCCTGGAACAGGAGGAAGCTGGCATCAGATGAAGTTTCCACCACCACGAGAAGGATCTACACTGGAGGGAAGTGTCTCTTGAGGGACAGCTAATGAGACTGCAGAAAGAGCCACCACTGCTGAGGAAAACATTAGTGTAGTGAGCTTCAGGAGTAGAGTGAACAGATGTCCCGATATTATTGAGACCATCTTGATATAAGGGGCTTTGTCTTATATAGGCAACTACACCACCCTCACCCCAATTTTATTTTTCACACTTGCTATCTGATCACCCTATGCTGGAGGGAACGGTCAATGGAGGTGACCATGGAGAGATTACCACAGGAGCCACCAAGAGGGAGCCCCTAGAGAGACTGCCACGTGGGTGAGACACTGAGACCAGCCCACAAGGAGCTGGGTAGGATGGAGAAGGAGCTGGGGGATAAGTGGGAAGGAAAGCTGGAGCCAGAAAGAAATGAATGAAGGCTAATGCTGAAAACCTTGAAACAGCAGGGGGAAATAGAAGGCTGCAGCTGGAGATCCTGAAGCAGAATGGAAGAAAAAAAAAAAGCAGGTGGTTCAAAGTAACAAGAACCGTATTTGCTCCAACCCCTCAGACAGAGATCAATACCTACAAGATCTTCACCAAGCATTCTCAAAACTACGATACCCGCATGAGGAAATAAGGAAACAGATAAACAGGGCCAGACGTGTACTCAGAAGCCTCTTGCTGCAAGACAAGCCGAAGAAAGAAACCAACAGAACTCCACTGGCCATCACTTACAGTCCTCAGCTAAAACCTCTCCAGCAGATCATCGGTGATCTACAACCCATCCTGGACAACGACCCCTCACTTTCACAGGCCTTGGGAGGCAGGCCAGTCCTCGCTCACAGACAGCCTGCCAACCTGAAGCATATTCTCACCAGCAACTACACACCGCACCATAATAACTCTAACTCAGGAACCAATCCATGCAACAAACCTCGATGCCAACTTTGCTCACATATCTACACCAGGGACACCATCACAGGACCTAACTATATCAGCCACACCATCACCGGTTCATTTACCTGCACATCCACCAATGTAATATATGCCATAATGTGCCAGCAATGCCCCTGTGCTATGTACATCGGCCAAACTGGACAGTCCTTACGCAAAAGGATAAATGGACACAAATCAGATATAAGTGTTACCGAAATATCGGGTCCACCTAGCTGAGAGCCAATAACAGCCAGACAGGGATAAGGAAAGAGGGTTACTTTATTCTGCAGAAAAAAGGAGAGTCTGCACCTTAGTACATAACTCTTATTTACACAGAAATTACAGGTCTTTTATACACACTTAGGGTATGTCTACACTACGAGACTAGTTCGATTTTTGTGAAACCGAACTTGGCAACCCGATATTGCCTGGTCGATTGTTCGAATCCACATCAGGGATCTTAATTCGAATTTACGAGTCCACAGTAAGGGGGCAAGCGTCGACATTGCAAGCGGTGCACTGTGGGTAGCTATCCCATAGTTCCCGCAGTCCCCGCTGCCCACTGGAATTCTGGGTGAATCCCCCAGTGCCTTGTGGGACCAAAATTGTGTCAAGGGTCGTTATACGTAAATTTCGTTACTCGACCCACACTTCCGCCTTCCCTACGTGAAAGCGCCGGCGGGGAATGAATTCGCGCCCTTTTCCTGTGGCTGTTAGCTCGTACGCCACAGGACAGAGAGCATGGAGCCCTCCGCGATTATCGCTGAAGTTCTGTCCGTTGCCAACTCCTCGCGCCTTATAGCGCACCTTTTCCAGACTCAGATGCAGAGAAATCGGGAGAGGAGGCAATGGAAGCTCCGGGAGTACTTGAACTCTGAGAGGGGCATGGACCTCTCGCAAAGCGCTGGACCCCGGCCCCTAGACATCATGGTGGCAATGGGTCACGTTGATCCTGTGGAACGGCAATTCTGGGCAAGGGAAACAAGCACTGACTGGTGGGACCGCATAGTGGTGCAGGTCTGGGATGAGTCCCAGTGGCTGCGAAACTTTCGGATGCGTAAGGGCACTTTCATGGAACTTTGTGAGTTGCTGTCCCCTGCCCTGAAGCGCCAGGACACCCGGATGCGAGCAGCCCTGACTATCCAGAAGCGAGTGGCCATAGCCCTGTGGAAGCTTGCAACACCTGACAGCTACCGGTCAGTAGCGAACCAATTTGGAGTGGGCAAGTCTACCGTGGGGGTTGCTGTGATGCAGGTAGCCCATGCTATTGTTGACCTGCTGCTCCCCAAAGTAGTGACCCTTGGAGACGTGCAGGCAATCATAGATGGCTTCGCTGCGATGGGATTCCCAAACTGCGGTGGGGCCATAGATGGGACACACATCCCTATCCTGGGACCGGAGCACCAGGGCAGCCAGTACATTAACCGAAAGGGCTATTTTTCTATGGTACTGCAAGCATTAGTGGACCACAAAGGACGTTTTACGAACATCAATGTTGGGTGGCAAGGCAAGGTTCATGATGCTCGAGTTTTCAAAAACTCTGGTCTGTTTAGACGTCTGCAACAGGGGGTTTATTTTCCGGACCGCAAAATCACTGTTGGGGATGTGGAGATGCCAACAGTGATCCTAGGGGACCCTGCCTACCCGCTAATGCCATGGCTCATGAAGCCATACACGGGAGCCCTGGACACTGAAAAGGAGCTCTTCAATTACCGCCTGAGCAAGTGTAGAATGGTGGTGGAGTGTGTCTTTGGCCGTCTCAAAGGCAGATGGCGAAGCTTACTGACTCGCTCCGACCTCAGCCCTAAAAATATCCCCATTGTGATTGCAGCGTGCTGTGTGCTCCACAATCTCTGTGAGATCAAGGGGGAGACGTTTATGGTGGGCTGGGAGGTTGAGGCAAATCGCCTGGCAGCAGATTACACTCAGCCAGACACCAGGGCGATTAGAAGATCACAGCGGGACGCGCTGCGCATCCGGGAAGCATTGAAAGCTCGCTTCCAAACAGAGCAGGGTAACCAGTGACTGTTACACTTCCGTAAACAGATACTGAACCTTCCCCTGTGTCTTTACACAGGTTCCGTTGCCCATCCTCTCCCATTTCCAACCCCCTTCCCCCTCCTTCGATCAACACTTTAAAGGCACAGTAAAGGAATTGTTTTTTTATTTGGACCATCTCCTGAACTGGTTTGTCGGTTACGGTTTTAACCGTGTACGCATACCGCAGTTGGGGAGCGGGTGGAGTGTGGGAAAGCACCCTTCAAAGGGGAATGACATGATCCTGCCCACAGAGCAGCCCTAAGTGCTGGACTTCTTCTTTAAAGGGACCATTAACCTCTCCTACTCGCATGTGTGTGTGGTGTGGTCTCTGTGACTTTGTCGTTGTGAATATCGGCTACTGATCCCCCGGTTCATTGATCTATCCGGAAGGCTATTGCCAGCCCCTAAAGATCAGCGGCCACCCTCCCCCAGCAGACAGCGTACCACCCAACCACCAACCCCACGTAGAGAACCTTGAAACCTACACACAGAATGAAAGGTGTGCTTACTGCATGCAATTTTTACTGTGCCTGTCACTGCATCTGTTACCCTGTCTGCACCCTCGGTTGTGCCTCGGTCCTCTGCACTTACAAACCCCGTGAACCAATAACCAGAGAAACAAACGGACCCGTTTAAAACACTCTGGGAAAAATCAGAGAACCAAAAAACCAGTTTTATTAAACAGAACATTAAGTTAACATGGAACCTGGGAAGGGAGGTGTTGAGGGGTGCGGCTGGAGGGAGGGGAAGGAAAATTCTAAGGTTTTGGCACTAACAGGCTTCTGCTGCTGGAGCAGTCTGCAGGGGTGGAGTAAATATTTCCACGCACCCTGCCTCCCCTTGTCCTAGTGACTTTTGGAGAGTGAACCGCTGGACTTTGTGGCGGGGGAGGGCGGCTGGAAAGAACATATAGAGGTGCTCTTTCCTCCTGTCTCCTGTCCTGAAGAACATCAACCAGGCACCGGAGCATGTCGGTTTGCTCCCTCATTAGTCCCAGCATTGCTTGGGTCGCCTGCTGATCCTCCTGCAGCCACCTGTCCTCGCGCGCTTCAGCACTCTGCTCCCGTTCCATGGCTGCTCGCTTGTACCGTGCAACGTCCTCTCTCCGCTGTGCTGCCTCCCTCTGTGACAACATCATTAATTCAGAGAACATGTCGTCCCGGGTTCTCTTTTTGCGCCGCCTTATCTGGAGTAGCCCGTGGGAGGGAGAGGCACCGGTAGGGCGGGAGACACTCGCACCTGCAGGATGAGGGAAAGGGAGTGAATTCCTCAGAAAGATACTTTTTGCAGAATAATGAGCATACTCTTTCACCGTGATTAGGACCAAACACAGTGCCTATCACATGTAAACGTACTACAAGGTCAAATAGTATGCCTTAAGGCTGAGTGTCTGGGGTCCCGGTATACGGATCCCAGAAGCCTTGCCGTACAGTGAAAATCACCTCTCTGAAGACCATGGTAAGGTGATGAGTTAGGACTGCTGAGAGATTGCTTCACAGCAGTGCTCTACTCCCATCTCTCACTCACTGTCCCTGGCGGCGGGCAGGAAATGCTGCTGGCCAAACCGCTAATCTACAGCGGCTTTCCTAACCCCCCCCCCCTCCGCGTGGCCGCTCCCAGGAACCAAAAATGCCCGCAAACCGCTCACATGAACGGCTCGCCTACCCTTTCCCCCCCCTCCGTGTGCCCGCTCCCGGTAACCTAAAGTGCCCGCAAACCGCTCAGCATGAACGGCTCGCCTTCCCCTCCCCCCCCTCCGCGTGGACGCTCCCGGGAACCTAAAGTGCCCGCAAACCGCTCAGCATGAACGGCTCGCCTACCCTTCCCCCCCCTCCGCGTGCCCGCTCCCGGTAACCTAAAGTGTCCGCAAACCGCTCAGCATGAACGGCTCGCCTTCCCCTCCCCCCCCTCCGCGTGGACGCTCCCGGGAACCTAAAGTGCCCGCAAACCGCTCAGCATGAACGGCTCGCCTACCCTTCCCCCGCCTCTGCGTGCCCGCTCCCGGTAACTTAAAGTGCCCGCAAACCGCTCAGCATGAACGGCTCGCCTTCCCCCCCCCCATCCGCGTGGGCGCTCCCGGGAACCAATATTGCACGAGACCCGCTGTGTCTTGACGGCTCGCGTACCCTTTCCCCGGCCTCGCGTGGCCGGTCCCCGGCACTGTCCCTACCCGCACACCGCTAAGTAGTAATGGTTTGGCTCCTGACTCCCTACCACCACGCGTTAACGGAAACAGCCGGGTGTCTTTCTTTAACGGGAAAAGGAAGCATTCACTATACTAATTATAACACTCATTCAAACCAGGACCGCTTGACTGATATCACTCTGATGAGGATTACAGACACACAGAAAAACTGGATGCTGTGTCAATGCAAGCAAACCCCGGGGCCATATGCTGCCATGCTATGCAAGGCAATGATACCACAGTACCTGCAGCTTGCATGGCGCGGGAAAGTATCCTACCATGGAGGAGACAATAAGGCTGCTCTCCCAGTGAACGTGCTAAACAAGCTCTCACTTTACCTGCAGGAGAGCTTCGCGGAGCTCTCATATTGGGATTACTCCTCTATCCCCATACATATTGACAGACTTTTCAAATAGTTGCACGGGAAAGCGACTCCAAGGTGAAGCGCATAAGGCCAATTAAGCCACAGTTACACAGTGCTAACACAGCATACCTATTGTATTGCAAATAAATGTCTAACACACTGACCTGATGATCCTTCGCCTGATTCCTGGTCAGGAATGCTGCCTTGGGATTGTTCGTAGGGCGGCTCAGTCAGGGTGAGGAAAAGTTCCTGGCTGTCGGGGACATGACGAGTGAGACCGCTGTCTAGTGCCTCGTCCTCCTCCCCTCCTTCCTCTTCTTCGCCGTCCGCGAAAACCTCCTCCGACGTGGCCATAGAATGGACCCCGTCGTCGGAGTCTACGGACAGTGGTAGGGTAGTTGTTGCAGCACCACCGAGCATGGCATGCAGTGCCTCGTAAAATCGGCAAGTGTGTAGCTGCGACCAGGAGCGTCCGTTGGACTCCTTGGTCTTCTGGTACGCCTGCCGCAGCTCCTTGATTTTCACGCGGCACTGCGTAGCATCCCAGGTGTATCCTCTCTCCGTCATAGCCTTGGAAATTTTTTCGTAAATCTTTGAATTCCGTCTTTTGGAACGGAGCTCGGCTAGGATTGATTCGTCGCCCCACACAGCGATCAGATCCAAAACTTCACGATCACTCCATGCTGGAGCTCTCTTTCTATTGTGCGATGGCATTGAAACCACTGCTGTAGAGCTCTGCATCGTTGCCAGTGCTGCTGAGCTCGCCACGATGTCCAAAGAGGAAATGGGATTCAAAATGGCCACACAGGAAAAGGGCTTCAAATTTTCCCGGGGATTCCTCTGAGTGGCAGGTCAGAGCATCCGAGTACAGATTACTGCCCTGAGCGTCCACTGAGTGGTGCACTGTGGGATAGCTCCCGGAGCTATTAGCGTCGAATTCCGTCCACAGTACCTCGCTTTCGACATGGCCATTTCGAATTTGGCGCTACTCCCCTCGTCAGGGTGGAGTACAGAAATCGATTCAAAGAGCCCTTAATGTCGAAATAAACTGCTTCCTAATGTGGACGGGTGAGGGATTAAATCGAGTTAACGCTGCTAAATTCGACATAAAGTCCTAGTGTAGACCTGGCCTCAGACAAAGCCCTGGTCATGTTAACATCTGATTGGTGGTTGCCAGACCTCGGATGTCTGCTATCTGGTTAGTAAAAACTGGTCTGGGACAGTGATTTCTGCCTTAGCGAAGGCCAATGTAAAAGCTCAGGGTCTTGCGTAGGCGAGGCATCTACTTCCCCCTAGTGGCCTCTGATAGCCATAGCTGCTGGTTGTTAAGGGGGGTTCATTGTACCTTATGACTTTCACAGTCCCCCCTCGGGCCTGACAAAACCCAAATTGTCAGGCCCGTTCCGCAGTTTACGATCAAGTTGAAGGGACAGATACTGGGTTTTCCCTTGGGTAACAGAGCTTTTGGTGACAGCAGTACACAGACATCTTGCACATTGTAACATTACCCAAATAACACATAGAAAGAAAAGAAGGAAAATAATCCACTTAACAATTGTTCGGAAAAATCCTGTAAACCATGACCCAAGGTCTGGGAGGAGATCCTCAAAACTAAAGGTATGATCAAGGGATGAAAAACAACAGCAGCATTATTAATAGCTTGTAAATCCTTCTTAATTAAGCCAGAGTGATTAACATAAAAACAACATTTTGGACACAAATCAGATATAAGGAATGGCAATATACAAAAGCCTGTAGGAGAACACTTCAATCTCCCTGGCCACACAATAGCAGACTTACAGGTAGCCATCCTGCAGCAAAAAAACTTCAGAACCAGACTCCAAAGAGAAACAATAGAGCTTCAGTTCATTTGCAAATTTGACACCATCAACTCAGGATTAAACAAAGATTATGAATGGCTAGCCAACTACAAAAGCAGTTTCTCCTCCCTTGGTATTCACACCTCAGCTGCTAGAAGAGGGCCTCACCCTCCCTGATTGAGCTAACCTCGTTATCTCTAGCCTAAGTCTTCCCTGCACATTTATATCTGTCCCTGGACATTTCCACTGCTTGCATCCGATGAAGTGGGTATTCACCCACGAAGGCTTATGCTCCAATACCTCTGTTAGTCTATAAGGTGCCACAGGACCCTTTGTCGCTTCTACAGATCCAGACTAACACGGCTACCCCTCTGATAAAAGTAACAAGAGAAAGTGGGAAATACAAACCTTGAAGGAGATGGTGTAAGGGAGACAAGAAGCAGGCATGAGGGATCCAGGCCCCCAAAGGGGCTACAAATAGGAGGACATGATGGAGTCTGAAGGGGGAATGGATTGTGTAAGGTGAAGGGTCCTGAATTCCAATGTGTGTGGGTGAAAGTGGTTGTGATTCTGGGAGGAAAGTGATTTTGAATACGTGTGCTAGGGTGCAATACTTTTGATTGTGAGCATGTGTGTGTGTGTGTGCATTAGAATAGAACTTTTATTGAATACATGACACTGCAGCTCTTTGTTTTGTGTGGTGGTTACCTTAACATTTATTGCAAACAAATCTGGCCTCTGTTTTTGTTTACCCTTATAGTCTGTCTTTATGCCATGCTGTGCCGTTTTAATTAGATGCATTTCAGTACTTTCACTGCTTTCTTGCTTTCACTTAATTTGTGAAGCACTGTTTTTACTAGCTCTACAAACGTCTACTGCTTCCCACAATCTTGCTTTCCTCCACTTATTGGTCATACCACAAATTAGTCTCTAATGAGTCCATTTTTTAATGGTTCAGCTTCACGTGACTGAACTTTTCATTACACAAGTATATCACATAGTGGTCAACAGTCAGGTCTCACCAGGCAGCAGGCTTCTGGGTTTTTTGTTTTTTTTTAAAGGTGCCTTTCCCAAGTGACATTAGGAAGCCTTGACATTTTTGAATTATTTTGTGTAGCAGTTTGCAATCTGTCATGCTCCCACTGGAATATATTGTAGCTCTCTAATCCCCAAAGGGTTAACTGTGATTATTCTGCAACAGAGAGTAGAGTGGAGGATTTAACTCTCTCCCAGTTCTCTTCAGCACTATTTCCCCCCAGAAATATTTGGAAGTGCTGGACCATCTCCTTCAGTTCTCTGTGAGGGTTCAAAGTGACTTCATTTACTTCATTTTTTGCCAAACATTTAGTTTACTTCTTACACCATGTAATGCAGGTGTGAAACACTGGCATGCTGGTTAGAGAGACTGAACTTTATTTCCTGGCTACAACCATTTGGACATGGGTCAGGATTACAAACGGTTAATCCCTCATCACATGACATTATTCTAAAATGGAATGTAGATATTTTATGAACTAGACTACACTAATCATTAATGCCATAGTTAGTCGAATCACTGTGTAGTTGGTGCAAGTTTTATCACCAACACTTACATGGCTTCCCTTTGGCTTCTCTAGAGAGATGGTTGATAACCTATTCTAGCAACAATTTACCTGTCTTCAGATGTCTGAATGTTTATGATGGCATAAGCTTTCCACTCCAATGCTATGTTGTTATTCAATCTGGTGCTCTTTCACTTACTATGGATCTGATGTTGCTCTTCAATTACAGATTTCAGGGAATTGGGGTTTATCTTTTAATGTGACTCAGCAATTCATGAATACTTAACCTTGTCAGAACAGTCAGAGCATGTCTCTTACCAGCTCTGGGGGATCTGCTAAAGACTTTGTTCGTAAAATAAGGATTTGTCAAAGTGTGACTCCAGTACAGTAAAAATGCCCCCGGAAGTGCTAGTTCATCACAAATCATTTAATGATTACTGCAATTTATGAAAGCATTTATCCCTGTGGTTGGGTCCAGGATTAAGCTCATATAAAATAGGATAAGATTGAAATCAAAAGGAGCTAAGCATTCAGCTGCTTTTGGAAACCCCACAAAGAATCTATCTGCATCTTTAAGGTACCTAAATGCCATTAAAACTCTGGCCTTTTTCTCTTTCATTTGTGTTCCTTCTGCTTGTTTTTGTTGTTAAGTCTTAATTTTGACATCACAGTATTAAAGTATAAATGTGTGTGATGTCACTCAATCAGCATGAGGTAATTGCAGTTTGGTGCAGACGGCATACATGAGACCAAATATCTGGGATAATCAGCAAAAGTGGCCAGGGCACCTGAAAGGCAAATGGCTCTAAGTTAAAAGTAAAATAAATCTTAACATTTTCCTTGGTATGAAAGCTCTCTCCAGTTGAAGTGATGCTAGTAAGTGCTGCTGCAATATGTTTTTATACTGCAGATACTCTATCAGACAAGATAAATGGAAAATCTCTTTTTGTTCATTGACAATATTGTCTCTTGTGACTGAAACATTTTGTTCAAGCCTGAAGTTTTAGCCCAGCTGATATGAAATCACAGTTCTTTGTCATTGTGCCATTGACTCATATTAACATTGTAAAAGTGTTGTAGACCAGCAGCACCTGAGTACTAGGTTTTGTAAAATAAACCACCTTTATGGAAAATGGAGCAATAACGTACATTTAGTAAGGGCTTCTCTGTTAATGCCTTATCAGAAAAATGCAGTGGTGAAAGTATGCTACCCACCACAGAGTCAAATTGTGTGCCATTTGGGAGAACTCATTTTATACAACAAAATGCTAGGGTAGCTGCAAGATAATGGTGGGCACTCTAAGGAAACCAGTTAAAATTTTTAAATAATTTCTTAAACAGCTTAGCTGAACATTTTCACAGAACTACATTATGATGACTCACAATGAAAAATTAACAAGGGGCCTTTTGCATTTATTTGGTATGGTAGCTCATGGTGGGCCTGATTGTAACACCTGTAACTACCCTTATGGAGTAGTTATGTGAGTAGTTCAATTGAAGTCCAGGGGTCACTTATATGAGTCCAGTGCTATGGAATGTAAATAAGATTGGTGGAACTGTAAAGGTTCAATTCTGCATTTGTTTTATACTGAAGACATGGGAGGCAAGGAATTCAGGATTAAAACCTAATTTTGAACAGCTGCATATCGTCAGTGACTTATAACTTATAGTACTTTGCATTCTGCAATTTTTATTTTTCAAACTCAGATGTAGGTAGACATTGAAATGCAACCTGAGTTATTTTTTTTAGTATGGTTGATAGCAATTAAACTTATTGTACATGACATTTTAAGTATCCTCACAGTGGTGCTGGAACAACTTGTATAGTGTGAGTGTTGAGAGTCACTGAACCAAACTGTAAACCCTGTATATGATGGAAATCACTTCAAGCCAGGGGGTGCAGCAGCACCCCAGGTTCCAGTACCTATGAATCCCCATGCACAGGGAAGAGTTTATTATGTGTGCTTTATTTACCTCTGGATTTCTTATGATCCAGTTACCTCAAAGAAAAATGTGCCTCAAATTATGCTCCCTCCTCTGCTCTTTGTCAAAATGGCTTCTCTATTGTTAAGACAATTAACTTGCAGTGGTATCATCAGTAATTCAGATGACACATTCCTGAATAAATGCTATATATCTACAGTAGCTAATGTATCTAACATATTATTATTGCTAGTGAAGTTCTGACAACATAAAAATGAAATAAACCAGAAAAATGAAGATACTATATTTAGAATATTCTCTGTTCTCATTCCCACCATCCCCTAAATGTAATGTTTCCTCATCATAAGAGTCGGCAATAGACCTATACGGCATTAATCTACTGTCAACAGAGTTTAGAGAAAGCGAGTGTGGTCAGATTCACAGAAGCAGTGAAACAACTGCCTCATCTATTTTTTTATCTTAGGACTGCCCTAGCCTGTGTCATGAGCCAAACTGGCCCTCAGCTGCCCCTGAATAAGGGAGATACATACTATCTCGTGTCAGCATAGGGTGAAGGCAGCTCAATGTCTGCAGAAGCTGAGCTTCCCTCAGATGGCCCAGTATGCACTCCGCTCTACTGCTAGCCAGCCTCTCCACCTCCTTTGCAAAGGCTAGTGCCTTCAGAATCCTTGTGTTTCCTGAATGGGGAATTCTCTTGTGTGCCTATTTTGCTCATCCATGTAGAGGCTGGGCACAATCTATCCCAAACTCCTTTATGCTCTATAATAAAACTAAAACTAAAATCTAGTAGAAAGGCAATGAGGTCTTTAGGATAGAAAGGATAAGATAAAGATATATAGAGCCAGATCCTTTGCTGGTGTAAAGTGGCACAGCTCCATTGACACCAATGGATTCAGTTATTCAACTGAAGTACATGGAGATACTTTGGTTTAACCAGCTGAGGATCTGATTAATGATTTTGTTTTCTTAGCAGAAGGATTAGCTACTGGCATTTCTTTATTACCACTATCATTGTTCTTGATGTTTCTTCTACTTTGGTTATTTTCATAAAACACTATACATGTTTTTAAATGAACCTTCTTTTAAATGTTACACTGTGCATTAGGGCTCAGGAACATATAGGATCTGTTAACAATTCAAATTCATTTAAAAAATTAATCTAACTAATCTAGTTATAAAATAATACTCTACAGATAATTATAATGGCTTCATGCATGTATACATATATATTCAGTTCCTTAAATATACAGGGTGGGATAATTCTACATAAATGGATACAGAAAGAACAAGATAAATAAATAGATAAGGAAATTAGGTCCACTTCCTGCACATGCATTTGATTTCTTCCTCCTGTAATCTGGTATATTTGTTGCTAAACACAATGGGCCAAATTCTGCTCTCATCTGAACACATATAAATCTAGAGTACCTGCACTTAGGGCATTGGTGTTACTTTGAACTGGTACCGATGTAAGCAGAATTTAGCTCATGGTAAGGTCAATTCTTTGATGATGATATATCTGTAGAGTGTGGCATCCAGAGAAAAGGATCTATTCCATTGTTATAACAAGTCATCCTCCAAATGAAATTGAAACAGGGAGATAATCAGAAGGCAGAACCACAGCTGTGTTTAGTAAATGGATAATCCAAGAAGGAAGCTGTTTACTTGGATTCTCATCCTATTGTCCTATAAAAAATTATCCCAACCAGCTGACAATCTCAACATTAGGCTTCTGAGTATGGAAATCAAGGAAAAGGGGGAAAAAGAAAATGGAAAAATTTGTCACTACAAAATTACTACTACATCTCAGAGAAAAATGGAGGATGCTAAGAAACAATTTATTTTCTCAACTTATGTTTCAATTTTTTTTAAAATACAGCTTATTAGCTTTATTCATCAGTACTGCTTGTTATCTGAGCAAGGTCAAAATATATCATGTGTGGTTTTATTCACCTTTAAAATATGCACTTTTTCATACCAGTGAATGTAATTCCAGAAACTTAGAGACTTATGGCAATGATTATCTTTGTCCTGGTTATTCTACACAATGAACAAGTGGATAATGATAATGCCAGTCTTATCCCTTCTGCAAATCCCTTTCAACATATTATTATTCAAACTGGAAATGCACTGCCTTCTTCCTATAAGGTTTTCTGTTAAAGGATCTAGGGCTAAATGTCCCAAAATTCATAAGCAGTTGTGTGTACAGACCAGAATCTGTGAGTGTGCTTGTTTCCCCTTTGGTTTTCAAAGAGCAACCCAAAATGTTTGGAAATAAGGAGATGCATCTGCCAGAAAATTGGCAGGGGAGAGTAATCAAAAGAGAAATGTGCAGAGCTCTGCACATTTGTTATGTGGCCAGTAGGTGTTTGTGCCACTGATATTGTAAAGCATGTGGATGTATAGGACTAGGTGGGTCAGATAGAAATAGGGGCCCCAATATGGAGTAGCAAGATTTGGTCCCAGAAGGCTCCACAGCTGTCATGCACCTGTTCTATATAATAGACCGGTTCTGTTCCATCCTGAGTATCTGAACACCATGCTATCATCACACCATAGTATCTGAGCGCCTTCTTGTAGTGCTTTAACCAATATGACTAACATCTGCCATGGAGAAGATGAGAGAGAGAGAGAGATCAAACTTCACATGACAGATGTTAGTTACATGGCATATAGCACTACTGAAGGTGCTCATACACTGCAGTGGAAAGAGCAGTACAAGGATACTATAAGCAGAAGTCACCTGATGTTATCTTCTTGGCTCTCTGCAGGGAGCAGCTCCTTTCACTGCCAATCGTAAGAGGGAGTCTGGACCCCCACTGAATACAGAGCCAGTAGAAGGTAGACTTGAAAGGAAAGATAAGCAAAAGAGCTGAGCCTGACTTGTCATCTGTCCTGGTCCTTTATACCCTCCCCGAGACCCGCCCACATTCATTAGGTTGCTCTCAGTTCCACTGCTTGGTATAAAAGTATCAACTGATGCAACATAGCAAACACGCACATGCAGGGCACGTTACCAAAACTGTGGTGGTTTGTATTCAACAGCAAGGCACACAGCAAAAGCAATGGGACATCCTTTTCTGTTGACTGGTTTTAGGCTGGCCAGAGACCAGTCGAGAGATTCATCTCCCTACCCGCATCTATCATCGTGGTTTTAGATCACCCAAAATAAAAACCAACAAGGGAGTGTAGGAGTAAAATGCAGGTATGTTGATTAGAAACAAGATAAGTAAATGGGTTATGCACAGATACACAGATACCCTCCCACCAACAGCACAAGAAGAAGAACTCCACATGGACTCCTCCTGAGGGTCGAAATGACAGTCTGGACCTATACATAGAATGCTTTTGCCGACATGCACAGGCAGAAATTGTGGAAAAACAACGCCGCCTGCCTCATAACCTAAGTCGTGCAGAATGCAATGCCGTCCACAGCCTCAGAAACAACCCTGACATTATAATCAAAGAGACTGATAAAGGAGGTGCTGTTGTCATCATGAACAGGTCTGACTACCAAAAGGAGGCTGCCAGACAACTCTCCAATACCAAATTCTACAGGCCACTCTCCTCAGATTCCACTGAGGAATACACTAAGAAACTGCACCATCTACTCAGGACATTCCCTACACTAACACAAGAACAAATCAACATACTCTTAGAGCCCCAACCGGGGTTATTCTACCTACTACCCAAGATCCACAAACCTGGAAATCCTGGATGCCCCATCATCTCAGGCATTGGCACTCTCACTGAAGAACTGTCTGGATATGTGGACTCTCTACTCAGACCCTATGCCACCAGTACTCCCAGCTATCTCCGTGACACCACTGTTTTCCTGAGAAAACTACAATGCATTGGTAATCTTCCAGAACACACAATCCTAGCCACCATGGATGTAGAGGCTCTCTACACTAACATCCCACACACAGATGGAATACAAGCGGTCAGGAACAGTATCCCTGATGATGCCACAGCACAACTAGTTGCTGAACTCTGTGATTTTATCCTCACGCACAATTATTTCAAATTTGGTGACAATATATACCTCCAGACCAGTGGCACAGCTATGGGCACCCGCATGGCCCCACAATATGCCAACATTTTTATGGCTGACCTGGAACAACGCTTCCTCAGCTCTCGTCCACTCATGCCCCTTCGCTATCTACGCTACATTGATGATATCTTCATCATCTGAACCCATGGGGAAGAAACTCTGGAAGAATTCCACCACGATTTCAACAGCTTCCACCTCACCATCAACCTCAGCCTGGTCCAGTCTACATGGGAAGTCCACTTCCTAGACACCACGGTGCAAGTAAGCGATGGTCACATTAACACAACCCTATACCGAAAACCCACTGACCGCTATGCCTACCTACATGCCTCCAGCTTCCATCCCGGACACACCACACGATCCATTGTCTACAGCCAAGCACTGAGGTACAACCGTATTTGCTCCAACCCCTCTGACAGAGATCAACACCTACAAGATCTTCACCAAGCATTCTCAAAACTACAATACCCGCATGAGGAAATAAGGAAACAGATCAACAGGGCCAGACGTGTACCCAGAAGCCTCTTGCTGCAAGACAAACCGAAGAAAGAAACCAACAGAACTCCACTGGCCATCACTTACAGTCCTCAGCTAAAACCTCTCCAGGGGATCATCGGTGATCTACAACCCATCCTGGACAATGACCCCTCACTTTCACAGGCCTTGGGAGGCAGGCCAGTCCTCGCTCACAGACAGCCCGCCAACCTGAAGCATATTCTCACCAGTAACTACACACCGCACCATAATAACTCTAACTCAGGAACCAATCCATGCAACAAACCTCGGTGCCAACTTTGCCCACATATCTACACCAGGGACACCATCACAGGACCTAACTAGATCAGCCACACCATCACCGGTTCATTCACCTGCACATCCATCAATGTAATATATGCCATAATGTGCCAGCAATGCCCCTGTGCTATGTACATCGGCCAAACTGGACAGTCCTTACGCAAAAGGATAAATGGACACAAATCAGATATAAGGAATGGCAATATACAAAAGCCTGTAGGAGAACACTTCAATCTCCGTGGTCACACAATAGCAGATTTAAAGGTAGCCATTCTGCAGCAAAAAAACTTCAGGACCAGACTCCAAAGAGAAACAATAGAGCTTCAGTTCATTTGCAAATTTGACACCATCAGCTCATGATTAAACAAAGATTATGAATGGCTAGCCAACTACAAAAGCAGTTTCTCCTCCCTTGGTATTCACACCTCAGCTGCTAGAAGAGGGCCTCTTTTGTGGACTCTCTACTCGGACCCTGATTGAGCTAACCTCGTTATCTCTAGCCTGACTCTTCCCTGCACATTTATATCTGCCCCTGGACATTTCCACTGCTTGCATCCGATGAAATGGGTATTCACCCACGGAAGCTTATGCTCCAATACCTCGGTTAGTCTATAAGGTGCCACAGGACCCTTTGTCGCTATAACTATGCTGACTGTGACCAAAAAGGGTTTACTCCCTTCCCAAGATGGGCCCCAGGTAAGGGGTATGGAAGACTTGAAAGGTCTCTACCATTT
Source organism: Chelydra serpentina (assembly GCA_037349315.1). Classification (NCBI taxonomy): domain Eukaryota; kingdom Metazoa; phylum Chordata; order Testudines; family Chelydridae; genus Chelydra; species Chelydra serpentina. Next base: position 30,953,887 of record JBAIAC010000048.1, read on the forward strand.
CTTGCAGCTTGTGTCTGGAGCCTCCTGACCTTATGACACAGATCAGGTCCGGAACCGACCAGGTGACTCAGTAGAGTGAGGAGTGGACCTCAGCAACAGGTAGGTGGTAGCTCTGCTTGATGTTGGTGATTCCTCTTTCTCCTTCCCTGCATCTTCGTGGATGCAAGTAAAATCCAGATGAGAGGGTGGCAGCTAGCAGCTCACCCTTGCGTGCAAGTGTGTTAATCCCTCCCATGACCCTAAGGCGCGGTGTTCTGGTTTACGCACCTGAGTAGAACACACTGCTGTGGTCCAGCACTCTGCTACTCAGATGGGTAGCAGCTTCCCTCTGACCTGCTAACCCTTATGTGCCCTGCTTTTACTGAGTAGATCACATGTCACATGGTTGCCCGTTTCCCGCCTTTCAGTAGAAAGGGCAGGAAACTATACCTGAGGAGGGGAAGCAAGGGCAGCCAAGATGGATTCCTAGTTGTTGCCAGAAATTCAAGATGGCATGTGGGCATTAATGTCAAAACAGAAATACAGAAAATTCTCCCCCTACATTTCCATAGGATGGTGTGGAAGGCCATGAATGGAGTGAACCAGGAGTGGGTCATCAAAAGAGCGATGTTATCCATAGGGCAAGGAATTGTGCTGTAGTCCTGTGCTCTACCTGTTGGCAATGGATTTCACCTGCCCACTTTCTGTACACTCACCCATACAGAGCCCAATTAGTAGGGCTGTATTTACGTAGTGTGTATTTCATCTAGAGAAGGGAAGAGAGCGAGAGAAGAAGAACAGGAGAGAACCCATGTGGCAAACCTATATCTGTTCTCTTCATGGTCTCAGGCAGCTTCTTCAGCCTCACAAATATGGTACTTTGATGCAGCAATGAAAAACAAAATCACAGACAGACTACAACACGCCCTGGGGCAGTGGGGTGTGGGAGGACTCAGGCTTTGGTCTCCGCTCCTGGGGTCATGAAGTAATTTTTGTTGTCAGAAGGGGGTCGTGGTACAATGAAGTTTGAGAACCCTGGTTTGGAACGAAAATGTTGCCTTGGTGGCACTGCAGTACAGAAGGCCTGGTGTTTGCTCAATGAAATTAGAATGATACAGTAGTTTGGCTTGGCAGAGACTTCTAGAGGGTCATCTAGCCTGTGAACCTGCAACATGGCAGGATATGACAGTGGTGGGCAGGAGCAGCATGTGAGAGGGAGCAATCTGGGAGCTGATTGTGGAGAGAAGGCTGAGCAGCTTGGGAGCTGGGCCTGAAAGGCTGAGAGCTGGGCTGCAACACTTGGGAGCAGCATGCAACTGGGAAGAGGGAGAGGCTATGAGAGGAGGAGAAGGCAGGAGCATGTGAAAATGGATTCAAACAAGATGAACAAAAGAACTGAACTCTGGCCAGGGGATTTGCAGGCCAGTGCATGATTTTCTCATGGAAAGAGTATCCCTGACACTTGGCTTGAACAGCCCCACCTTTACAGGCTGGGTTGGAAACTGTAATTTAGTTTGTTTACAGAAACTCTTAAAGAAATTGTACCTAGGATAATTGCACTTTTCTTTCTGGAAGCCCCAGTAAAGGAGTCCTTTGTTTTGTCACCAAAATCTATGAGTATATCTATGGGAACCCCCTGAGGGTGAGCATCTGAAGAGCCTACCACTTGGTGCACCCCCCGTGTTTCTCTGTAAGCATGTGGTACGTGCAGCACAAGATAACTTGTTTATGCCAGCACTCACCATGACTCCCTGCAGTGGGGCTGGTTATGGTACTTTCTGCAGTAACACAGGAAAGTGCAAGAGAATGCTGCAGATACTGAGGTAATGGTATCTATTTGTCTTAGGTAAAATTGCAAGTTGTCAGTACCTCCACCTCCATTAATGTTCTTCTAAGGGTATGTCTACACTACGGTACTAGTTCGATTTCTGTGAAACCGAACTTGTGAACCCGATATTTCAATGTCGATTGTTCGAATCCACACCAGGGATGTTTATTCGAATGTCCGAGTCCACAGTAGGGGGGCAAGCGTCGACATTGCAAGCGGTGCACTGTGGGTAGCTATCCCACAGTTCCCGCAGTCCCGCCTGCCCACTGGAATTCTGGGTGCAGCCCCCATTGCCTTGTGGGAACGAAATTGTGTCAAGGGTCGGTATACGTACATTTCGTCACTCGACCCACACTTCCGCCTTCCCTACGTGAAAGCGCCGGCGGGGAATGAATTCGCGCCCTTTTCCTGTGGCTGATAGCTCGGACGCCACTGGACAGTGAGCATGGAGCCCTCCGCGATTATCGCAGATGTTCTGTCCGTAGCCAACAACTCGCGCCTTATAGCGCACCTTTTCCAGACTCTGTTGCAGAGAAATCGGGAGAGGAGACAACGTAATCTCCGGGAGTACTTAAACTTTGAAAGGGGCATTGATCTCTTGCAAAGCGCTGGACCCCGGACCCTAGAGATCATGGTGGCAATGGGTCATGTTGATCCCGTGGAACGGCGATGCTGGGCAAGGGAAACAAGCACTGACTGGTGGGACCGCATAGTGATGCAGGTATGGGATGAGTCCCAGTGGCTGCGAAACTTTCGGATGCGTAAGTGCACTTTTATGGAACTTTGTGACTTGCTGTCCCCTGCCCTGAAGCGCCAGGACACCCGGATGCGAGCTGCCCTCACTATCCAGAAGCGAGTGGCCATAGCCCTCTGGAAGCTTGCAACCCCTGACAGCTACCGGTCAGTAGCGAACCAATTTGGAGTGGGCAAGTCTACCGTGGGGGTTGCTGTGATGCAGGTAGCTCGTGCAATCGTTGACCTGCTGCTCCACAAAGTAGTGACCCTGGGAGACGTGCAGGCGATCATAGATGGCTTCGCTGCAATGGGATTCCCAAACTGCGGTGGGGCCATAGATGGGACACACATCCCTATCCTGGGACCGGAGCACCAGGGCGGCCAGTATATTAACCGGAAGGGCTATTTTTCTATGGTTCTGCAAGCACTAGTGGACCACAAAGGACGTTTTACAAACATCAATGTTGGGTGGCCAGGAAAGGTTCATGATGCTCGTGTTTTCAAAAACTCTGGTCTGTTTAAACGCCTGCAACAGGGGGTTTATTTCCCCGATCACAAAATCACTGTTGGGGAGGTGGAGATGCCAACAGTGATCCTGGGGGACCCTGCCTACCCGCTAATGCCATGGCTCATGAAGCCATACACGGGAGCCCTGGACACTGAAAAGGAACTCTTTAATTACCGCCTGAGCAAGTGCAGAATGGTGGTGGAGTGTGCCTTTGGCCGTCTCAAGGCAAGATGGCGAAGCTTACTTACTCGCTCCGACCTCAGCCCTAAAAATATCCCCATTGTGATTGCGGCGTGCTGTGTGCTCCACAATCTCTGTGAGATCAAGGGGGAGACATTTATGCAGGGCTGGGAGGTTGAGGCAAATCGACTAGCAGCAGATTACGCTCAGCCAGACACCAGAGCCATTCGAAGATCACAGCGGGAGGCGGTCCGCATCCGTGAAGCTTTGAAAGCTCGCTTCCAGACAGAGCGGGTTAACCATTGACTGCTACACTTCCGTAAACAGATACTGGACCTACCCCTGTCCCTTTACACATGTCCCGTTGCCCATCCTCCCATTACCAACCGCCTTCCCCCTCCTTGGATAAACGCTGTAAACTCACAGTAAAGGAAAAATTTTTTTGTTTGAACGTGTTCCTGTACTTCTTCTTGGGTAATGATTATCTCCGTGTAGGCATACGGCGGTTGGGGGGAGGTTTGGTTGGGGGACACTTCCCATCAAAGGGGAAGCTGTTGATCCTGCCCAAAGCGCAGTGCCAAGAGGTGTTCCGCTTGCTTAAAGGGACCATCAACCTCTTCTAATCCCATGTGTGTGTGGTGGTGTCTATGTGCCTTGTACGTATTGAGTATCGCCAACGGATCACACAGTGCATTGATCTATCCAGCAGGCTACTGTCAGCCGCAAAAGATCAGCGACCACCCTCCCCAAACATACAGTGCACCACCCAACCCCCAACCCCACGTTTAGAACATACAAACCAGCACAACGAAGGAAAGGTGTGCTTAATGCATGCAATGTGTACTGTGCTTGTCACTTCAGCAGTTAACCTGTCTGCACCCTCGTTTGTGCTCCCATTCTCTGCACTTAAAAACCATGTTAACCACTACCCAGAGATACAAACTGTCCCGTTTAAAACACTCAGGGAAACATTGGTGAACCAAAAAACAAGATTTATTCAACAAAACAGTAACTTCACATGGAACCTGGGAAGGGAGGTGCTCAGTGGTGCTGCTGGATGGAGAGGAGGGAAAAGTCTATGGTTTTGGGAATGACAGCCTTCTGCTGTTGCAGCGGTCTGCAGGGGTGGATTGAGTATTTCCACGCACCCTGGCTCCCCTTGTCCTAGTGACTTTTGGGGAGGAAGCCACTGGACTTGGTGGCGGGGGAGGGCGGCTTGAAAGAACATACAGAGGCGCTCTTTCCTCATGTCTCCTGTCCTGGAGAATATCCACTAGGCGCCGGAGCGTGTCTGTTTGATCCCTCATGATTCCCAGCATTGTTTGGGTCGCCTGCTGATCCTCCTGCCGCCACCTGTCCTCGCGCGCTTCAGCCCTCTGCTCCCGTTCCCTGGCTGCTCGCTCGTACCGTGCGAAGTCCTCTCTGCGCTGTGCCGCCTCCCTCTGTGACAGCATCACTAATTCCGAGAACATGTCGTCCCTGGTTCTCTTTTTGCGCCGCCTTATCTGGACTAGGCCATGGGTGGGAGAAGCACGGGTTGGGTGGGAGACACTCACAGCTGTGGGATAAATGAAAGGGAGTGAATTCCTCAGACAGATACTTTTTCAAGAACAATGACCATACTCTTTCACCGTGAATAGGACCAAAGACAGTGCCTATCACATGTACACGTACTACAAGGTCAAATAATATGCCTTAAGGCTGAGTGAGTGCCTAGGGTCCCGGTATACGGATCCCAGAGGCCTTTCCGTACACAGAAAATCACCTCTCTGAAAACCATGGTAAGCTGCTTACTTACGACTGCTGTGAGATTGCTTCACAGCACTGCTCTAATCCCATGTCTCCCTCAGTGTTCCTGGCGGCGGTCAGTAGCTGCTGCTGGCCAAACCGGTAATCTACGGCGGCTGTCCTAAACCCCCCCCACCCCGTCCGCGTTGCCGCTGCAGGGAACCAAAAATGCGCGCGAACCGCTCAGCGTGAGCGGCTCGCCTACCCTTCCCCCCCCTCAGCGTGGCCGCTCCAGGGACCCAATAATGGCCGCGAACCGCTCTGCGTGAACAGCTCGCCTACCCTTCCCCCCCCTCAGCGTGGCCGCTCCAGGGACCCAAAAATGCCCGCGAACCGCTCAGCGTGAGCGGCTCGCCTACCCTTCCCCCCCCTCAGCGTGGCCGCTCCAGGGACCCAAAAATGGCCGCGAACCGCTCAGCGTGAGCGGCTCGCCTACCCTTCCCCCCCCTCAGCGTGGCCGCTCCAGGGACCCAAAAATGGCCGCGAACCGCTCTGCGTGAACAGCTCGCCTACCCTCCCCCCCCTCTGCGTGGCCGCTCTAGGCAATGTAAAATGCCCGCGAACCGCTCAGCATGAACGGCTCGCCTATCCTATCCCCGGTTTAGCGTTGCCGGTCCCCGGGACTGTCACTTCCCGCGCACCGATATGCACTACTGGTTTTGCTCCCGAGCCCCTACCACCACGCGGTAACGTAAACTGCCGGGTGTCTGTCTGTAAGGGGAAAAGGAAGCATGCAGTATACTAATTATACTACTCATTCGAACCAGGACCCCATGACTGATATCACTCTGATGAGGATTACGGAGACAGAGAAAATGTGCATGCTGAGTCAATGCAAGCAAACCCCGGGGCCGTATGCTGCCATGCTATGCAAGGCAATGATACCAGAGTACCTGCTGCTCGCATGGCGCGGGAAAGTATCCTACCATGGAGGAGACAATAAGGCAGCTCTCCCAGTGAACGTGCTAGACAAGCTATCGCTGTACCTTCAAGACAGCTTCTCTGAGATCTCTGCTGGTGATTACACCTCTATCCCCATACATATTGACAGACTTTTCGAATAGTTGCACGGGAAAGCGACTCCAAGGTGAAGCGCATAAGGCCAATGAAGCCACAGTTACAGAGCGTTAACACACCATAAGTATTGTATTGAAAATAAATGTCTAAAACACTGACCTGATGATCCCTCTCCTGATTCCTGATCAGGAATGCTGCCTTGGGAGTGTTCGAAGGGCAGCGCAGTCAGGGTCAGGAATAGTTCCTGGCTGTCGGGGAAATCTCCAGGGTGACCGCTTTCGATTGCCTCGTCCCCCTGCCCTCCTTCCTCTTCTTCGCCGTCAGCGAAAACCTCCTCCGATGTGTCCGTAGAATGGACCCCATCATCGGTGTCCACGGACACTGGTGGGGTAGTTGTTGCCGCACCACCGAGCATGGCGTGCAGTGCCTCGTAAAAACGGCAAGTCTGAGGCGCTGAGCCGGAGCGTCCGTTGGACTCTTTGGTCTTTTGGTACGCCTGACGTAGCTCTTTGATTTTGACGCGGCACTGCGTAGCATCCCGGCTGTACCCTCTCTCCGTCATAGCCTGTGAAATCTTCTCGTAAATTTTTGCATTCCGTCTTTTTGAACGGAGCTCGGCTAGGATGGATTCATCGCCCCACACAGCGATGAGATCCAAAACCTCACGATCACTCCATGTTGGAGCTCTCTTTCTATTCAGTGATGGCATCGAAACCACCGCTGTAGAGCTCTGCATCATTGCCAGTGCTGCTGAGCTCGCCACTATGTCCAAAGAGGCAATGTGATTCAAAATGGCCACAGAGGAAAAAGTATTCAAATTTTCGCGGGGATTTCTCTGAGTGGCAGGTCAGAGCATCCGAGTACACAATACTGCCCTGAGCGTCCACCGAGTGGTGCACTGTGGGATAGCTCCCGGAGCTATTAGCGTCGAATTCCGTCCACAGTACCTCGCATTCGACATGCCCATTTCGATTTTGGCGCTACTCCCCTCGTCAGGGTGGAGTACCGAAATCGATTCAAGGAGCCCTTAATGTCGAAATAAACTGCTTCCTAGTGTGGACGGGTGAGGGATTAAATCGAGTTAACGCTGATAAATTCGACATAAAGTCCTAGTGTAGACCTGGCCTAAGAGAAGCAGAGCTTGAAAAATATGTTAAACATTTTTTTGCTGCACTGTAAAATGTCTTAGCTCCCATTTAATTTTATTCATGATTATTTACAAGAAAGCAACTTTCATCTGTCCATAAATCCTTACCTGGTACATTCTTCTTCCAAATTGCTTTATTAATCCTTAGTTATTATTAATTAGAAATGGCACAAACAGCACAATCATTTCCTTAACTCTGTCTGACAGCTGGGCTTTAGTAGAGTACAAAGCATGACTTTGGTTACTGGAATTTATTTTTCTCTTGCATTAACTATGTCACATGGCAGTGCCAGCCATGAAAAGGAGAAAATATTTTCAATGTGTCATTTTTAACTGTAGAGACAATGCTTTATTATAACTATAATGGATCAGGATCCATGGTCGGTGGTTAAATAATGCAGACAGTCAAAACAGCTTTGTGTTCACAATTACTCAGCTTTTCCTCTTCACATTCTCTTCCTTTGCTATCAGTTTACCCCTCTGCTGCAGACTAAATTGGTCCTTCTCCTCTGATATATGTTGTGGCACCCACTGCTTAGACCATGTGTGACACAAATCAAACCATTTCCCTGCACTGGCTATTGATCTGGCAGGATGTGCACACTTAACACTGCAAGATCTTGGATAATTGCTTAGTTCAGAGAGAGCCCTCTCTTTCTCTTGACTGGTTCTCATGATCATGTTCAGTGCACTTACTAACAATGCTCAGTCTGCTTCATTTTAGTCATCTACCTTGGGTCTAGTTCTTGATCTGAAAGGCATGCAAATAACTAGTGAGGATCAATGATGTGGAGTAGCTTTTCGCTGCTGTGTCTTAATTGTAACTTGACCCTGGGGAAATGGTGATAATACTATAGGAAACTATATTTGAAATCTTTGCATCAGAACTGGAGTCCTAATTGAACTTCTGTTGCATCCTTTTTCCTCTGAACAACACTGTGGCAGGGCAGGGGTAAAACCCCCCTTTAAAGCCCTGCCAAACTGCTGGCTGCGGCCTGCTCCCTGGCCAGGGGTAGGGCTGCAGGTATCCAGTAGGCGGCCCAGCTGCAAACCCTAATGAGGACAAGCTCCGAGGAACAGGCTGAGCTAAGTGCAGCCAGCTGGGTGGAGTCAGGAGGGCTATAAAGCCCAGGGCAAACCCCAAAGAGGGGGCTAGCCTGGGAGGAGACAGGAAGGTGGTTTAGCTGTCTCCTTATAGTAGAGGAAAACCTCCAAGGGCTAGCAGACCCTGGGGAGGGTCTGAGGGGCACTAACTGTTGGGGGAACTGCACATGCACTATAAATAAAGACACTTGGGTGAACCAGGACAACAGGTGTTGGGACTCTTAATTGCACCAGCCAAACACAGGGCGCCGGGACGAGAGAGGGAAACCGGCGCAGACCCTGTGACAAACACATTGTTGTTAATACTTCTAATGATCAGCTTCATCTGATCAGTCAGTTAGTGGTGTGAAAATTTAACTGGTTTGCCAACCCTCATTACTTACTTCTACTCTCACACCTGTCATAAATCATGCTTTTAAACACAGAACAATTATAGGATTCCAATGTTGTTCTCTGTCCAGAGAAGCTTGGCAAAGAGATTTGAAAATGCCACCACTTTCTGAAGCAAAGAAAATGTTTGATAATTGGATCTTGGCTTTTTCTAACACAGTTTGGACAAGGGATATCAAATTGTACTAAAATATAGAAAGTTGTTAATTAGAAATGAAAACGAAAGAAATACAACCCAAGAAATAAGAGAATGCTCTAATGAAAGAGTTCTACTAGAATGTTCTAAAAAGAGGTTTGTTCTAATGGAATCTTCTTGATCATTCAGAGTAGTGGATACTGAGGGAATGGAAAGCATCATGGGCAGTGGGGAGGCTAGCCCTGGCCCTACCCATTCTGTTCGAGGCCCCACCCCACACCTGCCAGAGCCCCGAGAGCTCCCCTGCGGCCAGAGCCCTGAGCCTCCTCCTGGCTGGAGCGCCAAGCCCCCTTCCTCGCTGCCGGAGGAGTCATGGCTAGCCTGTTCCAGCCACACCAGCTGGCCCCAGCTTCCTAAGCTGCGTTGGCTAGCCCAACCACCAGGCCGGACCAACCCGCTGGACCAACCCCCAGGCCTGCCCAAGCACCGACCCGAGCCTCCCCTGTCCCTTCCAGCTCCAGGCCACTGGCTAGCCTGAGTCCCAAGCTCCAGGCCACTGGCTGGAGCTGAGTCCCTGCCAGCTTTAGGGAAAAGGGGGGGGGTGAGTGTGGGGCTTTGGGGCAGAGCATGGGCAGAGCAACAGCCTGGGTTAGTGGAGGTTTAGCATCCCCTGGCCTTAGGTACCTGCCATCCATGGAAAGCATATGTTAGGAAAGGGCACATACAGCTGTGGGTAGATGGTCACAGCACACCAAGTAGATGCAGATAAAGGGCATGTGGGAAGATTAGGAGAACAAGGAAGAGAAAAAGAGATGTGGGAGAGAGAGGTGTGGTCTGAGCATATGATGAGAAACCAGGAACTTAGGTTTTCTAGCCTGTATTCTTTCAAAATATGGCAAAATAATATTTGTGAATATTTTATTTAATGATTTTCTCCCTCCTCGTTGATTAATGCATAACAGTCCCCATTATCTCACCAGGAAATATGGTTTCATGGTTTAAGTTGGGCTTAGGAGTAGAATCTTTTTGTATGAAACATTTTTAGCTCAAAAATGAGTAATCAAGTTGGCTGAAGCATTTTGTGAATTTCTGTCAAATTTGCCAAATTATTTTGGCAGGAAAAACAATTAGAAAAAGTCAAAATTACTTTTTGATTTGAATTTTCCTTCAATTTTATTTTTTAGAAAAGGTAAAACCCCTCAAAAATGAAACAAAACATTTCATTTTGGATTGGGTAAAATGTTTAGTTCGACCCAAAATGAATTTTTTTTAACTTGTTCGTTCTGCTAAAAAAACATGTTTCAGGTCTATCTGAAACCAAAATGTTTTTCAGTTTCATGGTTTGGCCACCAAAGTGAAAAATTGGTTCTTTGCATAATTCTACTCAACAGCTCTCATATCTACTCCAAACTTCCTATGTGATGATAGGTAAATTGCTTAACTCAGAGCTTAAGCTTTGTGTCCCTAAAAGATGGACACTAATACTTCCATATCTCTGTGGGGTGGATTGAAGATAAATTAATTAATGCTTCTGAGGTGTTCAAATGCTAAGGTCAGGGAGCCTGTGTAAGTACATTGACCAAGAACCCAGTGCTTCAAACGTGTGAGTACGATCCATCAAATTATTTATGATCTTTTAAAAATTGGCATTTAATGTATTCACTAATAAATCTGTCACTCTGGTCAGATCTACCTCTGTGGTTTTGGGCAAGTAATCTCCTTAAAACCTACCTCTTCTGTGAGCCCTACAAATCATTACTCTCTGGCAGTGATAAGGTAATTGGCATGCCTAGATTTCCATTTTTCTGCTACATTTGTTCAGTTTTTTACCTCTTCCTCTCAACCTCACTCAGTCTGTTGTCCATTTTGTCCATCTATTGTGTCCTGTCTGACCAGCGGATTGTGTGTTCTCTGAGGCAGGGACTGTATTCTTTGTTATTTGTGTATACAACACTTAGCACAATGGTGCCCTGACCCATGACTGGGATTTTAGGTGCTAATTTAACACAAATAAATAACAATAACAATAAATAATAGTAATACATATAATAACCTCTATATCCCCATTTCTCTCTCTCTAAAATGGGGCTAACAAGATTTCCCCACATCTCAGGTTGGGTTTGTGAAGATTAAATAGATAATGCTAGTAAAGCGACTTGAAACTGTTCATAAAATTCCCTTTCAATAGATGATGGAACTCAGTAGAAGATTTTGCAAACTGGGAATGAGTCTTACATTTTCAACCAATTACCACTGAGACAACAGTTGGAAACAGGTTTTTTTTCTTGTATTATTAAATCGACCTCCAGCTACAGAGAGAAGAGTATCTTCTTTCTACATACAGCATTATATTGCACACTGTCAACTGTCAGAAACACTTAACTTCATGCTGAAAATGTTTTATTTCCACACAGTTCCTCTTTTGGAATGCGCTGTTGTTAAAAGAAAGGACAAGTAAGGCAGTTGAAGGTTACACTTGCACAACACCACAAAATCTGGAATCTTTTCAATTATAAATAGTGAATTCTATGAAACAGCTGCAACACTTTTCTGAATTCTTTGTTTTTGACTGCTTTCCCTTCATGCCTTGAGCAACCAAAAGGATTAATTCTGGGTAGTTATTTAAATATAGTAACTCGCTAAAAATCCTCTGCCAAGATCAGAGAAAAGGGATTAGGATTAAACTGCTCTAATCAGAATTTTTTTCCCTTCTAGAGACTCCTTCACTTCAAGAAACAAGAATTAACACTGTAGGGACGGCAGCATTGTATTCTATTTTTTATCAGTGCTGATAAATGTTTTCCTTTAAAAATATGGTGCAAAGGATTATCTACAACTTTTGTCTATAGGTGCCATGCAGATGACTAAGAATGGCACTAAATAGTTCACTTTCAAAACCATCTGTGTTCTTCTTTTACCACCATGTAGAACAGGACTGTCTTTCACTCTGTTTTTATAGTGCCTAGCACAGGGTGGCTCCCAATCTTAGTCAAATTCTATCCAACCCACCTTCCTTAGGTACCCTCGTAATTCAAATCATTAATAAAAATATTTTCTGGTCACTCATAGGTGCATCCCTTATGTGGCAGACGAGGTACAGTACTTTTAAAAGGATGATCGTGTCTGCAGATGGTTCCTTAACAGCACAGTCACCCTTTGCATACTGATTGGTTAAAAATATTTCATATGGTATCTTTTACTCCTGAAAAATGGATTCTGGTGGAGCTATTCTGACAGAATAATTGTTGTTGTATTTAAATCATGGACAGACATTTAGATAACATGCATTTATGTATGAAAACTGGGGCTCAGTAAAAACAAATTCTGTTTCGTGAAAAAATTCAAGTTTTAAAGTGTTTTCACATTGGAGTCAGTTTTTTTGTGGTGTGTGAGAAAAAATGTGATGGAGAGAGTAAACTTCCCTAGAATAGCCAATAGCCCAGTGGCTGGGGTACTAATGGGGGGTGGGGTGGAGGACACCCAGGTAGAAATTGCTGCTCCTCCTGAATTGGAGTAGGGACTTGAACCTTGGTCTCCCACCTCACAAGTGAAGGGGCTATTCTAGGTGCGCTGTAGTTCTGACCAGAAATAACCACTGGGCTACTCTACACTCTTTTTGGTTTTGACCAGAAATTCCATCTGTTGGATTCCCTTCGAGACCTTTTCCATTCAGCTTTTCCAGAACACCTGGCCAGGTTCTGGGAGAACACTCCATCCGGTTCTCTGGGACCCACAAATAACTCACTTCAATTCTAGCTCATCACTCAGGTTGCTTTATTAGGCATGTAACAGCACTTTGCCCACACAGGGTAGGCCCACATGAGGGGGTTTAGGTACAGGGTGACACCAGACTTCCAATTCACGTCACTCACCACACAGTTTATATACATCTTTCGGAGCTATACTTCTTACATGTAAATACCAATCATGTTGCAGACTGTGTAACGCAAGCTTATCAGTTCAGGGTGTTTCTGCCTACTTTGTTTACTATGAACATACCCACAATAGTTAGTTTCTGCCTCCCTTATTTAGTATAAACATATGCTCAATAGTTAGTTGTTTCAGCGGTTATTTGTTCAGGCCTTCCTGCATCAGCTAACCAGCCCTACACCAACGTGAACCCAAGAAACCTTCCCAAGGAAACTGTTTTTGAAACAGATATGCCTCTGTGAAAAGTTTTGGTTTTGACAAATCAGCATTTTCATGGGAAAAGACATTTAGTTGGAAAATTCCCGACCAGCTTTAGTGAAAATAGATCTTTTGAGGAAGGCTAATGTAGACACATTGGACTAGGTCATGGCAGAAACGCCACACCGCTTCAGAAGGAGCATGGGAGATTGCGCCTCAGGCAGTCTGGTGCATGTTAGGCACGTGCAGATCGTGTGGTCAGAATACCCATGCTGCCCGACCCTGCCAATGCAGCACTGGGTGCATAATGTTATTAAAGACCAGGGGAAAAAAAGGGCAGTGTTCTGTTACATTTCACCTGTTCTTTCTGCTGAGTTTCACTAGCTCATTCTGTGACTATGGCCCCTTATTCCATTATGACCCCCCAGTGGAGACAATATTATGACAAACCTTGGCTTAGCACTGAAAATAAAACTGCTATTTGTAGCATCTTCTTTATATAATATATTTCTCATTTTTAATGTAACTTTTAACTCATACTTGTGTTTCTCAGCTTTTGTAAGCTGTTTATGACATTATGGCTACTTTTTTTCTCCTTTCTCCTTTTTCTTAGATCTGCTTTAGCACTTTCCATATGTTCTAGGTACTATTTTGAGGCTTCTATGAACATTTATTACCACTAGGCTCAAGGGGGTGGGTTTCAGTATTACTTCTGGTAATCCCTCAATCATCATGTTTTGGTTTTAAAAGCTAGAAATCTAAAAGCACCTCTGACTTTGGTAGATCTGTAGGAATACAGAGTATTTTATACCTTCTGAGCCAGAATCTCAGCTATGCTGATTTACACCAGTTGAGAAGTTGACTTTTTAAATTTACCCCAATCAGTGATGCCAGACTCAAACTAAAATATAACTTCCTTTTCTCCTGTAAATAATTCTCGCCTTGTTTCTAGGAATATGAGGGGAATAAAAAACAAACAAACATGCAAATGATACTGTCAGCATTGCCACAATACATATAGACCTGTGCAAATTCTTACCACTAGGTGTTGCCCATACACATAGAGGAGCACACAAAATCCATCCCATAACATTGCCTAGAGGACTATATGATAGCAACATGCAAAATTCCACCCCTCCTTTGCCCAAATGGCCACAGCAGCATGAGGGGAACAACTAACCTTTGAAGTGCTGTGGGAATACCTCCAAATCTAGTATCACAGTCCTCTGGTTTAAGGCTCCTGAGCTTCCTTTATTTGTAGAAGGAGAAAATAGGAGGCAATGAGTGATGGAAAAAATTTCCTCCATGCCTTAAGGCAGTGAGTTCTCGACAGGGAGGTTAGAGGTGATTTAGAATTTATGCTCTTTGGGGGCAAGGACTGTCTCTCACTATATGTTTGTTCAGTGCTTAGCATAATGGGGCTCTGATCATGCTTGTATCCTTTACTGTAATAATCATAATAATAGATATAATATGATCACAGATTGCTCCATTTCTGGTGTTGCAGGGGCTTGATGGGTGGGGAGAGTTCACATTGCAAGGTGACCAATCCTTGCCTGATCCTTGCTTTCCTAATACCTCTCTACCCTGTTCCCTCTATACCAGAAGGCATAAAAGGAGTCAAGTTCTCCTCTTTGGGACTGGGGCTCAAACATCTCCCTCACTTTCCCCTTCCTGCAACATTGTGTACATGTGTCTGTGGGGCAAGGTTAATCTATGCCAGCATCCTGTGTGAGGAATACCTAGGACATAGAATCATAGAATCTCAGGGTTGGAAGGGACTTCAGGAGGTCATCTAGTCCAACCTCCTGCTCAAAGCAGGACCAACCCCAACTAGATCATCCCAGCCAGGGCTTTGTCAAGCCTGACCTTAAAAACCTCTAAGGAAGGAGATTCCACCACCTCCCTAGGTAACCCATTCCAGTGCTTCACCACCCTACTAGTGAAAAGATTTTTCCTAATATCCAACCTAAACCTCCCCCTCTGCAACTTGAGACCATTACTCCTTGTTCTGTCATCTGCTACCACTGAGAACAGCCTAGATCCATTCTCTTTGGAACCCCCTTTCAGGTAGTTGAAAGCAGCTATCAAATCCCCCCTCACTCTTCTCTTCTGCAGGCTAAACAATCCCAGTTCCCTCAGACTCTCCTCATAAGTCATGTGTTCCAGCCCCCTAATCATTTTTGTTGCCCTCCGTTGGACTCTTTCCAATTTATCCACATCCTTCTTGTTGTGTGGGGCTCAAAACTGGACAAAGTACTCCAAATGAGGCCTCACCAGTGCCGAATAGAGGGGAATAATCACGTCCCTCGATCTGCTGGAAATGCCCCTACTTATACAGCCCAAAATGCCGTTAGCACACTGCTAACGGCACACTGTTGACTCATATTCAGCTTTTCGTCCACTGTAACCCCTCGGTCCTCTTCTGCAGAACTAGTCTGTAGCAGTGCATGGGATTCTTCTGTCCAAAGTGCAGGACTCTGCACTTGTCCTTGTTGAACCTCATCAGATTTCTTTTGGCCCAATCCTCTAATTTGTCTAGGTCCCTCTGTATCCTGTCCCTACCCTCCAGCGTATCAACCACTCCTCCCAGTTTAGTGTCATCTGCAAACTTGCTAAGGGTGCAGTCCACACCATCCTCCAGATCGTTGATGAAGATATTGAACAAAACCGGCCCCAGCACCGACCCTTGGGGCACTCCACTTGATACCGGCTGCCAACTAGACATGGAGCCATTGATCACTACCCGTTGAGCACGACCATCCAGCCAGTTTTCTATCCACCTTACCGTCCATTCATCCAGCCCATACTTCTTTAACTTGCTGGCAAGAACACTGTGGGTGACTGTATCAAAAGCTTTGCTAACGTCAAGAAATAGCACATCCACTGCTTTCCCCTCATCCACAGAGCCAGTTATCTCATCATAGAAGGCAATTAGGTTAGTCAGGCATGACTTGCCCTTGGTGAATCCATACTGACTGTTCCTGATCACTTTCCCCTCCTGTAAGTGGTTCAGAATTGATTCCTTGAGGACCTGTTCCATGATTTTTCCAGGGACTGAGGTGAGACTGACTGGCCTGTAGTTCCCCGGATCTTCCTTCTTCCCTTTTTTAAAGATGGGCACTACATTCGCTTTTTTCCAGTCATCCGGGACCTCCCCCGATTGCCATGATTTGTCAAAGATAATGGCCAATGGCTCTGCAATCACATCGGCCAACTCCTTTAGCACCCTCGGATGCAGTGCATCCGGCCCCATGGACTTGTGTTCGTCCAGCTTTTCTAAATAGTCCTGAACTACTTCTTTCTCCACAGAGGGCTGGTCACCTCCTCCCCATACCGTGCTGTGGAGTGCAGCCGCCTGGGAGCTGACCTTGTCTGTGAAGACAGAGGCAAAAAAAGCATTGAGTACACTAGCTTTTTCCACATCCTCTGTCACTAGGTTCCCTCCATCATTCAGCAAGGGGCCCACACTTTCCTTGACTTTCTTCTTCTTGCTCACATACCTGAAGAAACCCTTCTTGTTCCTCCTAACATCTCCGGCTAGCTGCAACTCCAAGTGTGATTTGGCCTTCCTAATGTCACTCCTGCATGCCTGAACAATATTTTTATACTCCTCCCTAGCCGTTTGTCCAATCTTCCACTTCTTGTAAGCTGCCTTTTTGTGTTTAAGACGAGCAAGGATTTCACTGTTAAGCCAAGCTGGTCGCCTGCCATATGTACTTTTCTTTCTACACATCGGGATGGTTTGTTCCTGCAACCTCAATAAGGATTCTTTAAAATACAGCCAGCTTTCCTCGACTCCTTTCCCCCTCATGTTATTCTCCCAGGGGACCTTGGCCATCAGTTCCCTGAGGGAGTCAAAGTCTGCTTTTCTGAAGTCCAGGCTCTGTATTCTACTGCTCTCCTTTCTTCCTTGTGTCAGGATCCTGAACTCGACCATCTCATGGTCACTGCCTCCCAGGTTCCCATCCACTATTGCTTCCTCTACTATTTCCTCCCTGTTTGTGAGCAGCAGGTCAAGAAGAGCTTTTCCCCTAGTTGGTTCCTCCAGCAATTGCACCAGGAAATTGTCCCCTACACTTTCCAAAAACTTCCTGGATTGTCTGTGGAATGCTGTATTGCTCTCCCAGCAGAGCAGGGTGGTTAAAGTCACTCATGAGAACCAGGGCCTATGATCTAGTAACTTCTGTTAGTTGCTGGAAGAAAGCCTCATCCACCTCATCCCCCTGGTCTGGTGGTCTGTAGCAGACTCCCACCACGACATTACCCTTGTTGCTCACACTTCTCAATTTAATCCAGAGACTCTCAGGTTTTTCTGCAGTTTCATACTGGAGCTCTGAGCAGTCATACTGCTCTCTTACATACAACGCAACTCCCCCACCTTTTCTGCCCTGCCTATCCTTCCTGAACAGTTTATATCCATCCATGACAGTACTCCAATCATGTGAGTTATCCCACCAAGTCTCTGTTATTCCAATTACATCATAATTCCTTGACTGTGCTAGGACTTCCAGTTCTCCCTGCTTGTTCCCCAGGCTTCTTGCATTTGTGTATAGGCATTTAAGATAACTCACCGATTGTCCTGCTGTCCCAGTATGGTGTAACTATTTTTGAATATCTTTGACATTACTGAGTGAGTCATAACCCACCAGTGATGATCTGCTTCCTGGACACAATTCTGTCAACAGGGGAGAGATTCAGGAAAGGTCGGATTCTCTTCTGGTTCAACTGTCAGTGCCTGGTGCACATCACCAATAGGAAGCCAGGTAAATCTCCCAGGCTCATGAGGCTTAAGTATGTAGTTTTACAGACTTACCTCAAAGTTAGCATTATTTTAACGCTGAGCACATCCTGGGTATTAACAAAGACTTTGTTTCATTCTTGGACGGACAGATGTCTGAGCTTTAGTGTCGTTTGCCTGGAGCCAGATGGAATCCTGCCAAGATCCCACTAGTCCTGTGGAGCCTTGACACCTGACTGCTCTCATGCTGACAGAAACATCAGCAGCTCACAGGACTTTGAGAACTTACATTGCTGGGTTTTCTGACTTCTTGTCATTCTGTTCTGTCCCTGATGTGGCCTGTGCCTGAGGAATAGGTTTCTGTTTTTCTAGAGTGCTGGTATAACCTGGGATCTCCCCATCAATAGTGTTTGAGTGCTTTGCTGATGTCTCATTTTGGGACCAAATGATGTATTTCCCGAAACCTGGCAGTCTTTTTTAAGTGTGCAGACTTCTGCAGGGTTTGGCAGGATCTGAAGTCTTCAATATGGGATCAGTGTCTACCAATTACTGTACAGGTTGATGGTCTTTGCTTATAGCTTTTCAGAATACTGATGGCTCTGAAAATTTGATCTTGAAGGCAGCATTAGCAGTAGCCTTCTTTGGAGTTTTCTGGGTTTTAAAACATGTAGCATTGTCCTTGTTCTGCAACCTGGTTTTGTGTGGGGGCTGTACTCTTTCTTTTCTTTTCTTATTTGTCTGTACCTGTGTTTTCTTTGTCAGAGTGTGTGGACTGGTGGCCAGTGGAAGGAGCAGATTGCGGTGGATTTTGTGTCCGAGAAAGACTAGCACTGAAATAAGGAAAGGCCAGTTAATACTGTGCCTCTGCTCCCTAGAGTCAGGTGCTGGATCTTCCACAGATCCTAATTGTTCAGGGTAGGCTTCCTGGTTAAGGTTAAAAGGGAATGTAACTCATACAGTCATTTCTTCACCCCTACCTGGTTTGGTTTGAAATATTCCTACTGTGGGTTTGGCAGGGACCCAACAGGCCAACTAGGATTGATGAAGTGAATAGGGAGGCAGCCACACAGGCAGTGGAGATGGGAGTGATCATCTAAAGCTGTGAAAGTTTGTTTTGAGATGAGTGTTCCCTCTGTGACACAGGTTTGAACAGTTTTTTTTTTTATTAGACATTCAGATTTGGGTATAGAAATTTCTGAATAGTTGGCAGGGTGCCTAGGGATCATCCAAGCTAATCATTAGCATTTCCTATGATAGGAGGCTGTGGAGCCATAAATAAGATACTCTGAGTCTAAGCAAAGACTTCGGAGTATGTAGAGAGTGATAGCATATGGGGTTGAACCTTTAATGCTTCATGAAAATTTAAAGCACTCTTTGTCAGAGCTTTTGTCACTTATGTTGGTACTACATTGGTCCTGTGCAGGAGAAATTCTTCCCTGGCCCCTTGAGGCGCGCTAATAGCACCTTTATGCTGCTTGAGCAGAAAATACCAGCCAGAATTGGCCTTCTAGGGTCTAGGTTGTACAGCACCACTGCAGTCCTTATTTAGGATAAAACTTCCAGTGAAATTAATGGGAGTACTGTCTGAGTAAGGACTGTGGGATTTGGCTTCTGACAAGTAATGGTTAACTGGTTTTCAGCTCCACCTACTATATTTGTACCACCTTGAAGTGCTGTCAACAAAATTGCATATTTGTCTGTTATATACAGTGATAGAAAACAGCCCAGTCAAGTATATTTTTATAACATTGTCATTTTGCAAAGAAATGCTCACCCTACATGTCAGGACAGATGACTGCTCAGCTCACCTCTGAACCCGTGACTAGCAGTGTATTCTAGTGTAACTGCTGCAGAAACTGCCTGTCAGGAAAAAGGCAAAGACTCACTGATCTAGCAAACTGCTTACAGTAAGTTGAGTTTCTGTACTACTAACCGTTCTGCTCACAAACCCAAGGGCAAACTGTGTGTCCCATCACTTATAGTTACAGAAGAAATATGTATTTAGTTGTATCAGTAGTTCAGCTGCAGTGAAGCTTTTAAACAAATGTGTTTATAGTTTTATAACAAATGGGTTTGAACCATAAATATGATTGATGCACTGGAACAATGCCAACTTGCAACACTGACCTCAAAACGACAAACTAAAGGGATTTAGGGCCCAATCCTGGGCAGAGGTTAGCACCTCTGGCAATATACTCAGCACACTCAATCCCCAATAGAGCCAATGAGGGTGAAGGATACAGAGCCCTCCATGGGAGGCTCTCCGCTCTTTGCAGAAAGAGGTCTTAAAGTGACAAATGTTGCTAAGATCAAACCTTAAAACTTATAGCACACACTTTCCCTGCTGTCTTCATGGCAAAACTTTCTTGTCACATTCACATGAAGAAAGAAAAAAAGAAAAGAAAGAAAGGTTAATGCCGAAACATAATTTATATTAAAACCTTTGCAACTTGTGATGGTCTCTTGTAACCTGAAATTTGCATCCTTTTCCTTCCTGAATTTAAAAAAAAAGAAAAGAAAAGAAGCAAAGAAATAATGCCAGCAAACAGGATTTTTTTTATTTGTTCTTTGGTGTGAATTGGCACAGGCAGTATGATGAAGTTAAAATGCAGAGGTTAATTGAAAAATGAGATAAACAAAGCCCCTTGAAGGTCTCAGAATAATTTTGCCTGGCAGCATTGACAGCCTACTACCAGCAGGCACTAAAATCTACTCCAAACTGTTGGAGATAAAAAATTACCAAAAAAAAAAAAGAGAGAGAAAAAAACCAAGAAAAAAAACCCCCAATACCCCCTAAAGTTAATTGTCTTTCTGTTCCTTCCACCTCATTTCAGCCCAATTATAACTGGGAAAAGTCATTCTGTCTAATTTGCATTAATGCACCTCCATGGAAAAAATAGCTTAGCCAGTGAATTTGATCTTTTTGTAGTTTATTATGGACATATTTAAAATAAAAAAGAAACCCAGCAGAGCAAATTGCTTTGGAAAATTCATGTTTCTTCCCTCCCCCCACCCCAGTTTTTCTTCTGCCACAGAAAATTCTAAGATTCAGTGTTAGACAAGAGTATTTTTCTTCAATATACATTCTTTAATCACAGGATAGAAGATATGGAAATACCTGCTGGAACTCCACTACATCAGGTCTGGCTAACCATCAGTACTGATTAAGAAAGAAGAAAATGTTCTGTGAATTGTGACATCTGTAGCTCTTTCACTGTACTTATGTATTTTTCACAATAGCCTTGATAAAAACTCCATAAATCCTCCATTCTTTTGTGTTATTGGAAATAAGTCAAATGCCAGTTAAGCTTCAAATACTGTAAACATTTTAGTGGTGTAAAAGAACTCAAATGATCAGAGAAACCTTAAGTATTTTTGTCTTTAGCTCCCTGTATAAAAGCAATGTAGTGTTTTCACAGAAGTGTTTCCATTCATGTTTTAATAAACATGTCCAAGGCGGTCACTTGTCATTGAACCCATTTTACATCTTTTTTCTTATAAAGACAGTGGAGAAAAATAATGTGTTATGCTCTAAATGGTCAGTACATGCACTTGGGCTGCCTCTGCTCAGTGCCATTTATATTAATAGGTACGATTATCCACGCAGGCCTTTGTTTTCAATGTACTGTTTATAGTCCCCATTTGTGCATCTTTCTGGAGTTAAAGTGTTTATAATGATATGGAGCAGCTGGCCACAAACTATTGTTTCTCATTAAAAAGACATGTTTCCTGAGCGTTTGGGGATACTTTATGCTAAATAGTACATACTGTTGACATTTTGCCCTTTCTGTTTTCCTTTAGTTCTTTGCTACTGAATATTGATGGTTCAGGGTTAAGCTACCAAGTTCTAAAATAAGACCTGGGAAGCTTGCTGAGACAGAAAACCAAGGGCGTAGCCAGTTTGGGTCATTAAAGATCCTGGGGCAATCTTTGCAAGAGAAAAGGGGTGTTACCCTTTGTGTTCCTGGCCAGTTCCAGCTAGAGTAGTTGCATTCTGTCCTACCTAACCTCGCTTTTTTTTCAGCTGGATAAATTATTGTTCATTTCTCCTCCTAAAAAGCTGTTGTGTTGCTGGCCCAGAATGGCTACTGTGTTCTGCTCCAGATGTGGCTGCATTCCAGGGATAGGTGAGGTAACCCCTACACTAATATATTGTGCAACACCTGGATACTTCTGTGGGACAGTGTAAGCCAATAAATAATGATGTACAAGAGTTACTGTAGGAAGCTTTGACAAAGGGTCCTGTGGCACCTTATAGACTAACAGAGGTATTAAAGCATAAGCTTTCGTGGGTCAATACCCACTTCTTCGGATGCAAGAAGTGCATCCGAAGCTTGGCTCTAATGTGTACTGGTCAGCATTACCAGGTGTATACTGCAGAATAATATTGTTTTTGGTAAGTGAAAAGGAAACTTTTTATATTGGTTTAAAGCTATAATACCTGTGAGGTAATAGTCTTTACCGTTATCTAGGAACCTAACATGGCTGGTTCTTTAGTACTTTCTCTCTCTTTTTAAAGGACTGTAAAACAAACATATCTAAATTAGAAAGCATCTTCTGTGTAGAGTTACCATATTTCCCTAAACTGAAAATGGAACATCGGGAGTAGATATAGACCCATCTGTCCCAGTCCTTCTCCCTCTTATTTTTCCCCATCTCATCCTGTCTGTCCCTCTCCTTTCCCATTCTGCTCCTCTTTCCCTCCTCCCCTGCCCTCTCCTCATCTCTCTGCATTGAAAGAATATGAGCTGCCAGGCATCACCGCTCACCCAAGCCCCGCCGTGCATGGCTGGCCCGAGCCTCCTGGTGTTGCCACTCACTTTAAGCGATGTCATGCACGCAGTGCTTAATTTGTGAAGGGACTTGCCCGGGCTGAGTCCTGGCACCTCTAGGCTTGGCATTTCATAGCCCTGGCACCTCTGGGCTCCTGGCCAGCAGCCACTGCTCTCTGGCTTCCCAGATCTGAAGACTGAGCCCCGGCACCTCTTTCATTACAGATTAAGCAGTACAATATCATAACTTTTTTGGTAAAACTGGGCATTTGTCCCTTTTGCTTTTGCCCAAACATTCCTCTGTGCCCTCATAGGGCAAGAGCAAACAGGACAAATGCCCAGCTTTGCCAAAAAAGTCATGACGTCCGAGACAGAGCTTAAAAAGGGGACTGTCCTGGCCAAAACGGGATGTATGGTCACCCTACTTCTGTGCAATTTGAAGGTGAAAGAAACACAGCATTAATGGAAAAGGGGACTTGTAAAAGGACTGTGCAGCAGCCAATAAGAATCAATTGCTAGTTCACAATATGTACATGATGGTGCTACACCCAAAAGCTGTTTGGAAGCTAATGTTGATTCAGAATGCAGCAGCTTTCTTGAGAGGCGCATCTAGCTGTGAGTGCAATACACCGATGTTCTGGAATCTGCATTGCCTCCTAGTCAATATCTAGACAGAGTTTAAGGTATTGGGCTTGACCTATACATTCCTAAGATCTAGAATAGACCTGGAGTAAAGGGCAGATAATCATTGTTCATTTCTCCTTCTAAAGAGCTGTTGTGTTGCTGGCCCAGAATGGCTACTGCATTCTGCCATGCTATCCCAGGAACAATCCTGGGAAGGAATTGTAACTCAGTCTCAGTTCCTCTCCTGCTCCCCTCCTGCTCTGGGAGAGGGGAAGTAACATTATTCCTTGAAAGAGTGCAGTTTACTTCCAGGGCCGGCGCTACCATTAGGCGACCCTAGGCAGTTGCCTAGGGCACCAGGATTTGGGGGACGGCATCTCTGGTCCCTCGGCGGCCGCCAGCGGGAGAGACTGCCGCTGAAATGCCACTGAGGTCCCTGGCGGCCGAAGAAGCTGCCACCGAAGTGTGCCAAGCAGGGCTGGCTCCAGGCACCAGACGGCAAAGCATGTGCTTGGGGTGGCACATTTAAGGGCGGTAGTCCGGGGATTCTGGGGTGGCCATTTTTTTTTTTTGGCTTCAGCATTTGGCGGTGGCCATTTTTTTTTTTTTTGCTTGGGGTGGCTGAAAAGCTGGAGCTGGCCCTGCTGCGGAGAACCCCAGCAGCACTTCGGCGGCAGCCTCTCCCGCCGCTGCCTAGGGCGGCAAAAAAGCTGGCGCCGCCTCTGCTTACTTCTCCCCATCGCAACTGGCCTGCTACTCTGACCAGTAAGTAGGAGGCAGAAACAAAGCTCTGCTCATTTCTTGCCTCTCTCTACCCACTTTTATACAGAGTACTCAGCAATCAGAGGTACATTCTGCACCAGACCCCAACCCAAGACCTGTGTGTGTGTGTGTGTGTGTGTGTGTGTGGTGGTGGTGGTGGTGGTGGTGGCAGAAGTGGTATCTGACTTGTATTGAGCAGGGCCCTTGACCATATTCCTGTGCTTAGCTGAACATGACAAGTGACATATTAACAGGAGTGTTTGTATGTAAGACGTGGGATGTAATTGTTCTGCCCTATTTGGCACCGGTGAGGCCTCAGTTGGAGTACCGTGTCCAGTTTTGGGCACCGCTCTTTAAGAAAGATGTAAACAAATTGGAGAGAGTCCAGAGGAGAGCATAAAAAATAAGAAGTTTAGAAAATCTGAGCTGTGAGGAAAGGTTGAAAGATTTGGGGCATGTTTAATCTACAGAAGAGAAGGCTGAGGGGAAACTTGATAACAGTCTTTAAACATGTAAAAGATTGTTATAAAGGGGACAGTGATCAATTGTTCTCCAGGCCCACTGAGAGAAGCATAAGGAATAATCAGTTTAGTTTGCAGCAAGAGAGATTTGGGTTAGATATTAGGAAAAACTTTCTAACTATAAAGGGTAGTGAAGCCCTGGAATGGGCTACCCAGGGAGGTTATGGAATTCATGTCACTGGAGGTTTTTAAGAACAGGCTAAACAGACACCTGTCAGGGATGGTCTAGGTTTGCTTGGTCCTTCCTTAACATGGGCGGGGAGGGGCTGGATTAGATGACCTCTCAAAATCCCTTGCACCCTACATTTCTCTTGTTCTATGATCAAGCCTGACATACTTTGGAATATTCTTTCCCCCTGCTGTATTGCTCCTTCAGCTCATAAAAGAGGAAGTTGCTGGCAGGAAGTTCTCCATGAGCGCTCCTCAACTCAAGGAATCCACTCCCTTCTTAATCCAAAATGGTCTTAATTTTCTGGCCTTCAGAACATGCTGCAATTTCATCTGGTTTCTGAGGAAGATCGAGGCACCTGGGTAATGAGCTTGGACAATTTTTGGGGGAGGAGATTGGAATATTTTTCCAACCATGGCTTGTGTAATGCTGCCTGGAGTGGCTCCTGACTATGAGTGATTTCCTCAGGGAAGACACTCCAAACTGGTGGTATGTTCTATAATTAGATTTCACCAAACCAGTACCAAATGTGACTACCAAAGTACTATGATAATCTTATACTGGAGTCACAGACAGTCCCCTTATACACTCCAGTCTATCTTGCCATCTGGGCAAGCTGGACTATGTGATAAATGGTCACTTACACCAAAAATCACAAATATTCCTGGTTACTCCCAATCCCAAGAGAACAGTTACTCACCCAGGTTGATTTGCATACTAGGTCCCACATCCATGACAACATTGGTGGCCAGTTCTAGAGTAAACCAACTGACAGTTTATTAGTCAAGAAAAAGGAATTAGAGTCATCGAGAGGTTAAAGAAGGTAAAATATATGAACAGGTGAGTCACAGTCTATAATTCCAAATGGTAGCAGAGATGTAATAATCTGCCCATTTCATAAAAGTCTCTCAGAGCTACCTAGAATAACTCTGGGAATCCCATCTTCTTGTCCATTATTCTGCCCTGTTAGAATCCAAACAGTGCAGAGATGAAGAATTTTTCCCTTGTGTCCACACTTATAACTTCTTCTTACAGAAAACAATCTGACAGGGTCACTACTCACAAGCTGACAGGGTCACCACCCATGTGGGGAGTGAGGAATGCATTTAGAGTCTTTAATCTCTGCTTATCACACACAAGGACCACTTGCCTTCAAATGTGAAAGAATAAGTACTTTCCTGTTAAAGTTCTTCATTTGCATTCCACAAGGCTTCTTTCTCATTTGATGAGTCATTTAGTTACAGGGGTATACACAATGTAAATGTTTGCTAGTACATTATAACAGAATACAGATAAGTGAAAACAATGCATATGCAACATCCCATTCATTTTCATGAAGTTTGAACACGAAGTACATTCTTATACATTTAACTATCACTTTGATCTATACTAGTACACAAGAGAATTGGCCTAGGTTCCAGCTATGCGTTTGTAAGTATTCAGTGAGACTTGGGGCTTTGGCAACTGGTCTGCCAGCATCAAAGCTTGTTTACGGAGTGCATTACTACCATAGGAGCTGAATTATCTGCTGGAGTGATTCTACTTAATGGATTTTAAAACAATGGTAGGGTGCTTATGACCTGTGATAGGCACTTTTGATATGTGTACAAATCAGAATTAATAAGTGTAAATAAATTGAGGGACTTTGTTGCCATTATTATTTTAAATAAAGGGCAACAAATGTTTTATGTTTGTAGAACTATTCAAGATTTCCCCCCTTTTCATGATAAACATTTATCCTATGGGAACTTTTAAAATTAATGTTAAGTAACTGATTCATGTTAGAGTATTTGTATTGCAAGGATATTTGTTCTTTTAAGTATTCTGTTTTCCCACAGTTGATCTCAGTTGCTGAAAATAATAATAGATTAACTTGGTCTTCTATGAAAATTCAGTTTATTGAATCTAATTACATTTTTTGTTGTTCTTTCCTCTTGGTTTTTTTTTTTTTACCAACAATTAATATCAAGCTGATTAACTAAGTTTTGAAAAAAAGCCTAATATTATTAGCATATTTAAGGCCATTTTCATTTAAGCATCAGCTCAAACAATCACAGATGCAGTAGCCACAGCCCTCTGTGTTGCCCTACCCAGAGCCCTGCCCAGCTCTGTCTTGCTCAAGGGGTTTTCCACTGCATTGAGAACTTTCCATGACCCTATGCTGCTGGGTGAATATTACTCTTTATTACAAACAACGAGGAGTCCTTGTGGCACCTTAGAGACTAACACATTTATTTGGGCATAAGTTTTCGTGGGCTAGAACCCACTTCATCAGATGCATGGAGTGAAAAATACAGGAGCAGGTAAAAATACATGAAAAGATGGGAGTTGCCTTACCAAGTGTGAGGTCAGTCTAATGAGACAATTCAATTAACAGTAGGATACCAAGGGAGGAAAAATAACTTTTGTAGTTGTAATGAGAGTGGCCCATTTCAAACAGTTGACAAGAAGATGCAGGGCCGGTGCAAGGAAGTTTCGTGCCCTAGGCGAAACTTCCTTGCACATGCCCTGTGGCCCCCCACCCAGCTAACACCAACCCCCCCATGCCTGCGGGCCGCGGGAGCTGAGCGTGGAGCCGGGAGGCAGGGGGGCGGTTCCCCACGGCTGCCTCCCGCTCAGCGGCTGAGGTTGGAGCCGGGAGGCAGCTGCCCACCGCCCCCCAAATCCTGGCGCCCTAGGCAACCATCGTCTAGTGCTAGCTCCGTCCCTGAAAAGATGTGAGTAACAGTAGGGAGAAATTAGTATGAGGGAAATTAGGTTTAGGTTTTGTAATGGTGTTTTGTAATGACCCAACCACTCCCAATCTTTATTCAGGCCTAATCTGATGGTGTCCAGTTTGCAAATTAATCCCAGTTCTTCAGTTTCACATTGGAGTCTGTTTTTGAAGTTTTGTTGTTGAAGAATTGTCACTTTTAGGTCTGTTATTGAGTGACCAGGGAGACTGAAGTGTTCTCCTACTGGTTTTTGAATGTTATAATTCCTGATGTCAGATTTGTGTCCATTTATTCTTTCGCATAGAGACTGTCCGGTTTGTCCAATGTACATGGCAGAGGGGCATTGCTGGCACATGATGGCATATATCACATTGGCAGACGTGCAGGTGAACGAGCCTCTGATGGTGTGGCTGATGTGGTTAGGTCCTATGATGGTGTCCCTTGAATAGATATGTGGACAGCGTTGGCATCAGGCTTTGTTGCAGGGTTTGGTTCCTGGGTTGGTGTTTTTGTTGTGTGGTGTGTAGTTGCTGGTGATTATTTACTTTAGGTTTGGGGACTGTCTGTAAGCGAGGACTGGACTGTCTCCCAAGGTCTGTGAGAGTGAGGGATCGTCCTTCAGTATAGGTTATAGATCCTTGATGATGCGCTGGAGAGGTTTTAGTTGGGGGCTGTAGGTTTGCTTAGGGAAGCCCAACTTCTGCTCTCATTTATTTCAAATTTGGGACACAGTGTGGTCCATGGTTAGAGCAGTAAACTAAGGGCTGGTCTACACTAGCCCCCAAGTTCGAAGTAAGATACGCAACTTCAGCTACGTGAATAACGTAGCTGAAGTCGAAGTATCTTATTTCGAACTTAAAAGTACTTACCCCTGGTCCACATGGCGGTGCGCAGGCTCCCCCGTCGACTCCGCCTGCTCCGTTCGCAGAGCAGGATTACCGGCGTCGACGGGGGAGCACTTCCTCATTCAATTTATCGCGTCTAGACAAGACGCGATAAATCGAACCCAGAAGATCGATCCGACGCCTCTGACGCAGCGGGTAAGTGTAGACTAGCCCTTCGACTGAAGAGAGCTAGAGTCTCTTCTTGGTTCTGCTAGTGGCATGTGACCTTGGGTAAGTCATTTCACCTCCTTGTGCTTCTGTTTCCCCTTTGTCTAATGAGATCATAATCTCATTGAGGCAGGATTGTGTTTGTACAGTATCTAGAACAATGGGACCCCAATCTTGGGTGGGATCTTCAGGGATCGTAATAATAATAATTTGCTCTGGAGTAATTTAGAGCAGAATATGGACCAAGAAGCTAGTCAGAACAAGCAAACAGAACCATTATCCTGTTTTGCACAGTTAAAGTTAAACCAAGTGTAATTAATCAAAGTGTTATAGCTGGTGGGTCCCCTCTCCAAAGCGTAAAGAAAGACTAAATAGAGCCTAAGTAAAATAGGGGAAACTTTTAGCAACTGAAACAGCTACACTTTTCAGGGCCTTATTAGTTGAAAAGTCCTATTTATATGTCTGACACTATTTCCAAATAGCACTTTGGATCAAAGAGAAACAAATACCACCGAGCTATGTTTTTTCCATTTACAGAGAGCACCCATGTCCTTTTAGTTCATAATAAATAGATTTTTATTTTAGATTAAGCCAGGCAACAAGAAAGAAAAAAAGTGAAATCTCCATGAGAGTGCCCAGGGTGGCTCTCCTCTGGTAGAGACTACCGCAAAGAGTGCAAAGTAAAATCAGCTTCCACATGATTGTGACCACTAATCCAGTTTTAAGATCTGCTCAAGTAGCCCCATGGGAATGGATGCCTCTGTGATTGCAGCATCCATGGGCATATAGGGCTGGCCCGGGGATACACAAAGAAAGAATAAGTACCTTCATTGCTAAGCTGCTCTGCATCTACTGAGCCACACTGAAAGTATCTTGTATCATTCTGTGTGGGAAAATACATGTTTCCCATGTATGTGTTATGTAGATTTAATAACGTAGGAATATGCTTGAAAATAAATCTCCAGTGATGTGATATTAGTCAGTTCTCATGAAATGTATCTGTATGTGGGATGACACAATACATTTTGCCTCCTGCATTTTAAACTCTCTGAGAATTAGCCAGCATGGCTGCACAAACGAGAGGGAGAGTGGAAGGAGCCTTTTCATCTCAAGGCATGACTTACGCAGGGGTCGGCCACGGTGCAGATGAGTAACAGAGCCCAGGCTAGGTGCTTCTAATGGCAGCTCGGTCCCCAAAGGAAGCTCGTCAGGCATGGAGGATAATGCATTCCTCCCTCTACAAAAAAGGGGTGTAATTCTTCCTGTGGCCTGCTTTGCAGTCGAGCCTCATAAGGAATGATTGGAGATTAAGGAATAAATTTCTTCCTGGCGCTCTCACTGCAAATATGGCTTCTCCTTAGACTCTCAAGGCAGGGCTAGGACTTCAAGGCACAACTAACCTTTACAGTGTGTAATTGTACACTGTAAATGATCAACTATATTCTAATCATACATTGCATGTATTTAACTGGATATAAAGCAAATATATGTAAAATGTATTTCTGTGGGATAAATATAGAAAGTTTGTGCATTATGCCTAAGGGTGAGTGAAATTTGGCAGGTTGCTAAATCTCAGACAAGAATTTGTTGTGACCATTGCAATCTGCCTAGTTTTGCACCCACCTAATTTTGCGCTGAATGTGGATTTGACCAACCCTGAAATTCAAAACTGTGAAATTCACTTGGGTTGTTCTGTTTAAAATTAAAATTAAAGCTGTTTGTGAGGCCACATCCTCAGCCGAATATCTGAACAGAGTGAGACATTACAAATAAACAGATTTAAAAGTTAAACACTGGGAACCAGTGTCTGGTATTTCCTGATTTTTAGAGTTCTACATTTCCTCTGTTGCGCTTGATGATACAACAGCATTACCAGAACAACAGGCAGATTTTGAGCCCCGGTACGTTGGCAGCTTTGTTGGTGGGAAGGTAGGAATACTTCCTCTCTGCTTGCAGAGCTGCTGAAGAGATGAAGGTGGAGGCTAATCTAGTACAATGTCTGGAGGGGCTTAGTGGGACTTGATACTTGCCTGGAAGGTGAAGGATTGAACGATTCATACAACAGTAGATCCCCTCTGGATTTATCCTAACCCTGCACTGCTGCCTTTCATCCCCTGTATGTTGCCATGGAGGGAGCTTGTGTAGGATCAGGGATTTGTGCCATGCAGAAGCGAACACTCTTATAATCCTCCACACTATTCAATCCCCCAACTATGTGAACCAAAACCAAACCGATTCTGCTGCCAAAAAGCCCTCCACAACCATGGAGGAGAGGGGATTATTGATGCTATTAGCTGTTGAAAGAGACACTTGGAATTTGGGATGGGCCCAAAGGAAAACCTTGTATCCAATGCTATTCCCTCCCTGGCCCCACTCACCAATTTTGGCATATTCCATAATCCCAATCTGGATCTGCATTTCAAGCCTATCTTTACTTAGAAATCTGGACATGGAACTTGACAGGTAAGAAGCCATTCACTTCACTTTTACACACACACATTATAAATTCTAGAAGATAACATTTCAAATAACTCTGTTCTCACATGACCTTGACAGTTCCAGGAACTAAGGTTAGATGATGATATCCTATAATCATCAGTATATGGCACATACTACCAATGAGACAGTACAGAAAATCTTTTCTTTTTCATGTTTACTTTAGGATGCTCATGGGAGTCCACTATCATCATCAAAGAAAGATAAATTCCATGCACATAATCACTTCCTAATTAATAGCTGTTATGAAGCAGCTCAGAAGGGCATTTTCCAAGTGACGGTAATTCACCTGCACCAATTTTGTTGTCGGGGACATCCATATGGATGTCCATATGCAGGAGGGGACAGGATTTGGCCCTGGCATTCTATGAACTACTATATCACTGAATCCTAAGGTATAACTCTATTCTATGTGCTTTTGAAATTCTGACTATATTTTTGCTGCATTGCCTTTGGTAGCAAATGGTTTAACTTTACTTGCTGATTCAGTAACCCAGACCAGCCAAGTCTGCTGTTTTTCTCTGTAAACAGTAGGGTTTTGGCCTTTTCTACAAGGAACCTTGGTTTTTTTTTTTTTAATAATGCCAAGCTCAAGACTCCGTGATAAGAGATTTCATATGAAATCAGAGAGAGATTTGCGTGTCTTAAGAAACAGTCCTGGCATTAAAATATTTCAAAGTCATCTTCTGTTTTTCTGACTTTCAGAGTTTAGATTATCTGAATGCAGGTAGCCCAGGCTCACTCAGAAGATAGAATTCTAAACAAATAAGTATATACAAATTCTACAAGAAAACGCTAAGCAAACATTTCTGTCTTTTATTATTTTAATGGCCACGGTTTTCAGATTTCTCATTTTATACTGTTCACTCTCTACACCTTTTTCTACTCCATGCATTTTCCCTCTCTGCTCCTAGGGCACAGAATGCTTCTCCCAAACAAATGTGTCAGACCACAACCCTGTCAACATTCAAATCCCTCCTCGAGGCCCACTTCTACTGTGGAGCCTTCAATATATTGGTCACCTAAGAAATACTAGATAGGAAGACAAACAAACAAACAAAGAAGACGACACAAAAGCTGTTCAGTCTGTGGAGTTACTGCTACATCAGATCTTTCACTTTTACTTTAATTCAACATTGAAACTACTGTACATCAGCTTTTACAAGTAAACTTTCTGTGATTGTTCTAATTTGCTTGCAGAGTCACTTGAGATCTCAATTAGCCTTAAAATGAAGACATTGAGAAACTTGACACATAAGAAGTATTATTGTAATGAGCAAGACTAGTCATTAAGTCATCTTCAGGTTAGCAATGAAGGTGTGATGTGCATAGTGACATTAAGGTGACAAGGAAAGCAATAACTATAAGAACAATTAAACAATCCAAATTATATATGCTGTAGTGTATTCAATACAAATTTAAAGTTAGCAGTGATAAAAATGCATACAAGTATAAATAAGAAAAAAATACAAAAGATATGCAATAGTAATTGCAAGTTAATGCTGAAGGAAAGACACTGGGACTTGAGAGTGCTCAGAACCCTGCAGGGAATGTGCTGGGAAGAAACTCTGTCACCGGTGCTGAACTTTATTCCTTGACTTTAACAAAGCGTTTGATATGGTCTCCCACAGTATTCTTGCCAGCAAATTAAAGAAGTATGGACTGGATGAATGGACTATAAGGTGGATAGAAAGCTGGCTAGATCATCGGGCTCAATGGGTAGTGATCAATGGCTCCATGTCTAGTTGGCAGCCAGTATTAAGCGGAGTGCCCCAAGGGTCGGTCCTGGGGCAGGTTTTGTTCAATATCTTCATTAATGATCTGGAGGATGGTGTGGACTGCACCCTGAGCAAGTTTGCAAATGACACTAAACTGGGAGGAGTGGTAGATACGCTGGCAGGTAGGGATAGAATACAGAGGGTTCTAGAAAAATTAGAGGATTGGGCCAAAAGAAATCTGATGAGATTCAACAAGGACAAGTGCAGAGTCCTGCACTTAGGACGGAAGAATCCCATGCACTGCTACAGACTAGGGATTGAGTGGCTAGGCAGCAGTTCTGCAGAAAAGGACCTAGGGGTTACAGCGGACGAGAAGGTGGATATGAGTCAACAGTGTGCCCTTGTTTCCAAGAAGGCTAACAGCATTTTGGGCTGTATAAGTAGGAGCATTGCCAGCAGATCAAGGGATGTGATCATTCCCTTCTATTTGGCATTGGTGAGGCCTCATCTGGAGTACTGTGTCCAGTTTTGGGCCCCACACTACCAGAAGGATATGGAAAACTGGAAAGAGTCCAGCAGAGGACAACACAAATGATTAGGGGGCTGGAGCACATGATTTATGAGGAGAGGCTGAGGGAATTGGGATTATTTAATCTGCAGAAGAGAAGAGTGAGGGGGGATTTGATAGCTGCTTTCAACTACCTGAAAGGGGGTTCCAAAGAGAATGGATCTAGGCTGTTCTCAGTGGTAGCAGATGACAGAACAAGGAGTAATGGTCTCAAGTTTCAGGGGGGAGGTTTAGGTTGGATATTAGGAAAAACGTTTTCACTAGGAGCGTGGTGAAGCACTGGAATGGGTTACTTAGGCAGTAGCGTAGCCAAGGGGGGAGCAGGGGGAGCGGCTGCTCCACCCAACTGAGCAGAAGCGGCGCCTTTTTTGTGCTCCGACGCCTTTTGCTCCTGCGCTGCAGCCGGAGCAGAGCATTTTTTTTTGCTCCCGGCACCTTTTTTTGCTCCTGACGCTTTTTGCTCCCGGTGCATTTTTTTGCTTCCAACGCTTTTTGCTCCCGGTGCATTTTTTTTAGCTCCGCTCCCCCTGTGCTCTAAACCTGGCCACGCCACTGTACTTAGGGAGGTGGTGGAATCTCCTTCCTTAGAGGTTTTTAAGGTCAGGCTTGACAGCCCCAGCTGGGATGATTTAGTTGGGGATTGGACCTGCTTTGAGCAGGGGGTTGGACTAGATGATTTCCTGAGGTCCCTTCCAACTGATATTCTGTGATTCTATGACCAGTTGGCCTTGTTGTGTAGTATGCATTACGCTGTTGCTCCAGGAAGGCCCTGCTACAAAGCCAGCTTTGAGTACCTTCTGCCAGTACCAGAGTCACTCCACACAGGGTTAAGAATCTCTCAGACAGGCTCTGCGATCTCTGGGATATTGCTCCTGGCTTTTAGGAGGGAGCTCTTTACCGTCTCTTTTTTGAGTCTGAATCTCATTCCCAAACCAGAGTGAGTCACTTACTGCAGGGAATGACTTGCACCATTCCTATGCCCTTTCATGAATACAGTCACTGTGACAATCTATTATCATTTATAAAATGAAAACATAGACAAATTCCAACTAAAGGAACAAAACACACAATGTGGAACTATGGGTAAGCAGCAGTATAATTCATCTAAATAAGGCTGACCAGAACTGACTTTTTCCCCTTTTCCCCTACAGAGGGAATGTTACCCAGGGTTATCTGAACCCAAAACTATGGTAACTTATATTTTGCCCTCTCCAGGTGATTTTAGGAATAAATCGATGGGGACACAGCTCTTCCATCTGATAAATGATTGGTAGAAACAAGAGTGCTTTCACTCGAAGATACTTTTTTTATTGAGTCTAAAGCACACACATAAAATAGCAATAGTCTAGAGCAACCCAGATATAGTTACTCAAAGTCTATACGAGATAGTGCCAAGTGGTCAGAAGCAGGTTTTTGGTGGCCAGCCTTCCTCCTAGATGCTGGGGAGTTGGATGTCATCCTTCTAGCTCATAGAAAAACCTCTCCAAACTTCTCCAAATTACACACTCTAACTGATCTTTTTATAGGTCAAAACAAAGCAAATAACTCATAATAACCCCTTGCAAACTAACTATTTTCCTAGCATCAACAAGCAGCTCCTCGTCATAACATCAGCAAAAACTCATTATCAGGAACACCCAGAGCCAAGGTCAGCTATCCACACTTCTGCTTATTCTCATGATTCTTCCTATTTTACTCTCCATGCTTATCTGCAAAGCTGCAGCTATTTTATATGTTTATGCAAAGCTTAAATTATTTCAAATTATGTGGTGTTCTCACTTCCAGTTAATGGTGTCTGAGAGCACAAAATGTCTGAGATTATGTCAAGTCAACTTCTCTCATAACAGGAGCAGAGAATTTCATAGCTCTAAGACTAAGAGCTCCCATGCAAAATGGGGAAAATTATACCTATCCTCCTACGTAAAAATGCTTTGAATTCTCTAGACAAGTTCCCAGTTCCAAAGCATCCAGTGGGTGAGCGGGTGGCACGCCCTGGAACGCCGAGCAGTGGGTGTGCACCCCCCCTCAGCGTGCCAGGTGGATGGCGTGGCTCCCCTCCTCCAGCCCCAGAGCACTGGATGGGTAGGCGGCACAGGGCTTCCCCAGCTCTGGAGCTCAGGCCAGCCCCCATTAGCCCCAGCCTGGGGCCCCAGCCATGGGGGGGGGGAAGAGCCCCCACAGCACAGCACTGGGAAGCAGGAAGGGGACAGGTGAGGAGCATGGGCGGGGCCACGCAAGGCTGTTTGGGGAGGCTCAGCCTTCCCCTGCCTTCAATACCCGCTGCCCATACTCAGACGATTGCCTATTATGCTGACCAATTATTCTCTCACTGTTTCCTTCTGCTCCTCTGTCTGTCTGTCTATATCATGTTGTTTCTTGCCTTATTCTTGGATTGTAAGTCTTTGGGAGAGGAACAGTCTTTTTCTTCTGTGTTTGCATGGCGCCTAGCATAACAGTACTATAGTAGTAATAATAATAATTAATAATAATTAATAAATAACATGCAGTGTCATGCATGATAAGGACTGCAGGAGCAAAGGTTCACTTTGGCCTTCTGCAACATGTCTTCTGACTGGCCCAGAAAGCCTCTACTTTTCTGTCTTCTGTCTTCACTTTTTCTAATTTTTTAGCCTAACAGACAAGGGGGATATAAATGAGATTTTTTTCTTCTGTTCAATAGGGTGAAAAGAGGCATAGGATTGGGAGTCAAAAAGACATGACAGATGATTAGCAATTATGGGCTTGGTGCAGGAATTACTGGGTGAAGTTCTATGGCTTGTGTTATGCGGGAGGCCAGACCAGATTATCATAATAGTCTCTTCCGGTCTCCAGCTTTATGGAATGAGTGATGATATTCTAAAAACCACACATTTCTACATTTTTGTGCTTGAGGCCTTGCTTGCAGTAGAGAAATTCGAACCAGTATAACTAATGATGCCACTACTATTGCATCATGATTAGTGCAACATCCTTCTCTCTGGCCCTCACAAATGCAATTTTGCCCTGCTGCGCCAATGTAACATGGGCATACATTGCTGCAATTTAGTCTTATATCACATCAATGTAGTTTACACCAGGGGTTTTGTGGAAACAGATGGTGGTTTCTGCAAGCAGGAAAACCATCACTGGGAAGTAAATGCTTGATAAATGAAAAGTAGTCATATTGCAAGGCCTTAATGACGGCCCTGATGGTGCAGAACAAGGCGACAAAATGAATAGTGGTGGAGCTGAGTGTCCCCTCTTTACCTAAACTTGAAGGAAAAAGTAAATTTTCTCCATAAATGATTTCACAGTTAAGAGCTGGCTCATTCTCTAGTCTTTTAAACAGAGATAGAGTGCTTGCCTTTTCCCTACACAATCTGAATGTTTGGCCCACACCATTCAGAGCTCAAGGACTTGTCATTTGAAGTAGTTTTGATTGATCTACCTAAAACAAATACACTTTTCTGACAACGTGCTAATAAACCCTCTCTGGCGTTACTGAGTACTCCTTTCAAGATCTGACTGGTTTCTTTTTTTTGAAGTGATGAAATTTGTGGAGAACTGTTATGAGGTTCTAATTGAATTTCACAGAAGTAGCCCTGGTGCGACCCAAAGTTGAAAAAATAAAAATCCTCAAAGCTATTCTCTGCGGAATCAGTGATTAAAAATGCTAAATGGGAAAGAGATGTATGAACTAGAAATAATCAACAACTACAGGTAATGAAGACTTTTAAGATAAGTTAATGTTGATAACGTCTACAGGACATTTGGAGGGGGGAAAGTGGTGGGCAGATGAAAAAGAGTCATGGCAACAGAAAAGTGTTTATTAAAACACCTTTTAAGAAACCCTAGGAAATAACAAAAGCTGTCTTTAAAGGAGTCTATTAAAATAAAGCCTAGATGAATTAGATAATTTTACCACCTGCAGCTTTAACAGAACTTTTTTCTTAGTTCTTACTGCAAGCTTTAATTCACTTCTGGAGAACTTTAATGCATACTAACAGTCATCAGTACATGATGGTTGGTGAACAGCGAGTTGGACAAATCCCATTTACAAAAATTTAGTGAGGCCTGGAGTACGGAAATCCAGTTTAATCTAGAGTAGAGTGAAATGACCTGGGTAGATTGGATAAGCAGATAGATGATAACGCAAAGATTATACTGGCCTCTGAGTGAGAGTGCACGTGGGCTGACTGAGAGTCAAGGGCTTGATCTTGAGCTCATTGAAGACAAAGGTAAAGCTCCCACTGAATTTAATGGTGCAGGATCAGAGCCAAATTTGTAATTTAGATGTCTTGTTAAATTAGCACACTGTTAGACAATCACACAGCAGCAGGGAGTAGGATGCTTCCCTTTCACTGCCCCCTCCCCCGCCCTGCATCTGATCAACTCTTTTAGGTTTTGACCTCTCTACCATCATCCAGGTCTTTTTGACTTCAAGCTACAGTGAACTCTAGATGGGGCTTTATCTTAAATCAATTTGAAAACTCAACTTGGTGCAGAGGGTGAGGGCTTGCTTGTTAAGAGGCGTATCTCACTATAAGCACATGAAACCAGTGTGTCAGAATCTGCACTGATTGCCTGTTGGTCTCTGAATGGAGGTTGAGGTGTTTGGTCTTGATCTATACAAACCTCAAATGGCCTGGGACATAACTTGCTGAGAATTTGCCTCTCTTCCTGTGCAACACTACTGGAGCTGAGATTGGGGAGTTCTCAAAATGGAGCTCCTTTGGTATATAAGACAAGACGTTGTTGGTGAGGGGACCCTTTGATGTTGAATTTGGTTCCCCCTTCCCAATCCTAATTGTGTTGACCTTCATAGCACACTGCAAAGCCCTTCTATATGGGCAGTGCCTGAGGAGGGCTGAGGTGTGAGGTATTTGTGCAAGAATGGATTTTTATTTTGGGGGACTAGATTTTTGTAGGAGCTGAGGTGGGAAATTCTCAGTTTTTTTGAATGGCATCTTTTTTTTTGCAGACAACAGCTGTTGGTTTGCTATTGTTGTTTGTGTCTCTGCTGGACTGTGTTGTTAATTGCTCGTCAAGGTCACCTAGAGCTTGAGACCTGCATCCTCTTATATTTTATATGTTGAAATGAATATAATAAAACTCGATAACATTCAGATAATGCTCTTTTTATAAACCGTTATTTCACTCAAGCTTAACCCTATCTCAAAGTTTTCCACCTCAGTAGCCACAGGCTATATCCACTTGTCATCTCAGCTTGTGGTCCTGATGGCTGATTCCAGCAAGTCAGAACTGGGAAAGGAAGAGGTAAGCTTGATTCACTTTCGGCAGCCATAGCCTCAATTTTTACGCCCCTCCCCGGCAGCTATGTAGCACCAATGCCCAGGCTGCATATGTGAGTGAAGGATACATGAAGGTAAACCTCTGGCTGGACAAACAGTAGCGGTGCTTGTCTTTTCTGACAGTTTGCTTACTTTTTTCACTACACTTCACAATAGTTACATACCAATCTTAAAACTCTTTGAAGTCAACTGTGTTGAGATACATGCACTATTTTAAAAGATGGCATTATAAATCACAACTCAAGGCCAATGAATCAAGATGCAAACAGTGAATGTATAACTGTGCTTACATTCTTCACATAATAAATCTGAAAGACTTAGTCTTTAATTGTCATTTAACGAAACTGAGGAAGTAAATCTGATTTGAATTAATTAATGAAAGAACAATTAATTAAAATACTTATTGACATTTAGGAAGTATGCTAATTGATAGTTAATTTTCTCTCTATATCTTTTTCCATGTCAATTAGATACCCATATTTTATTGCTAATAATATATTAATTTTACATTTATTGTTGATGCAATTTTGAGGATATTATGATAGCAACTGACTTTTCTTGTTGAATGGATTAAATCATAAAAAAAGTCCTTGTAGCAGTCAATTGATTCTTACTGTACAATAAATGCCTTTTAACTGAAGTGGAAATTAAATACTTATTTGCCACGCATAATACAAAGCATTAACTATACAAAATGGGCTGCATTATAGACTCACAATGTGGAATTCAAAATAGGCAGTTTCAGACCATGTTAAATATCATTGGCAACCTGCTAAAATAAGACATGGGAAATAGTTTACACTTCAGCAATTATCTGATAAGAACTGGTGACTAGCAGCAAGCCTATGAAAACAGACTGGGGGGATGACTAGGAGGCTTGATTCACCACTGTGTTACTTCAGTTTTATGATACTGTAACTTCACTAAAATCAGTGGAATTACATTGGACTAAAGCTGGAATGGTGAATCAGGCTCTAAAGTATGATTGGTCACTGAGATTTGTTACTCCCTACCCACTATTTATTCAATTAAATATAACACACACAGCATCATTTCCTCTCAATATCAATGCAATTTACTTAAAGTGTTTTGTCTGTATTATCAGAATCACTGCAAACGATGGACTCCTTCTCACCAGAACTAAAAATAAACTTATCTTTGATGATGATTTTTTGTGTAGTAAAATGTGTGAGTTGAACAACAGGACTTCTCAGATTCTAGACCACACGAATTGCCAT
This sequence comes from Chelydra serpentina, assembly GCA_037349315.1. NCBI lineage: Eukaryota > Metazoa > Chordata > Testudines > Chelydridae > Chelydra > Chelydra serpentina. The sequence goes on from JBAIAC010000048.1 coordinate 30,993,493, forward strand.
TAAATACATTATTTCCCAAAGCTTACTTTCCAGATTGAAGTCTTTGATTGTTCATATTTTTAACTGAGGTCCAGATTCTCATCATAGAAGATTAGGGTTGGAAGAGACCTCAGGAGGTCATCTAGTCCAACCACAGGCGCCGACTTCCTGCCAACCACAGGCGCCGACTTCCCCGCCCCTGACGTCACCCAGCGTCGGGGGCGGGGCCCCGCAACGTCTCCCAGTGCTAAGGTAAGATGGCGGCGGGCTCCGGGGTTGGCGGGGAGCTGGCCGCAGGTCCCGGGGCGGGCAGGGAGCTGCTGGTGGGTGCGGAACACCCACCAATTTTTCCCCGTAGGTGCTCCAGCCCCGGAGCACCCACGAAGTCGGCACCTATGAGTCCAACCCCCTGCTCAAAGCAGGACCAACGCCAACTAAATCATCCCAGCCAGGGCTTTGTCAAACTGGGCCTTAAAAACCTCTAAGGATGGAGATTCCACCACCTCCCGAGGTAACCCATTCCAGTGTTTCACCACCCTCCTAGTGAAATAGTGTTTCCTAATATCCAACCTACATGTCCCCCACTGCAACTTGAGACCATTGCTCCTTGTTCTGTCATCTGCCACCACTGAAAACAGCCGAGCTCCATCCTCTTTGGAACTCCCCTTCAGGTAGTTGAAGGCTGATATGAAATCCCTCCTCACTCTTTTCTTCTTCTGGATATTAGGAAACACCATTTCACTAGGAGGGTGGCGAAGCACTGGTTACCTGGGAAGGTGGTGGAATCTCCATCCTTAGAGGTTTTTAAGGCCCAGCTTGACAAAGTTGGTGTTGGCCCTGCTTTGAGCAGGGGGTTGGACTAGATGACCTCCTGAGGTCTCTTCCAACTCTAATCTTCTATGATTCTAAGAGGGACTTAGTGGGTTACAGATTGTTGCAATCCAGTATCTCTGTTCAGTACATGCTTTTTGGTGTCTAATATAGTAATGAATTTAAGCTTACAGGCTCATCTTTTGAATATGTTGTGAAGGTTTCCTTTGAAGATGAGGACTGATAGGTCAGATATAGAGTGATTGCTCTGTGAAAAGTGTTTGTTCACAGGCGATGTGATATTTTAGTCTTTTGTCCTTTTCCTGTGTGAGTGCATTTGAGAGAGTAGTGATTATCTGGTTTCACCCACATAGTTGTTATTCGGGAATTTAGTGCACTGGATGAGGTACACCACAAATTATGATAGGCATTTGTAGGATCTATGGATCTTGAAAAGTGTGTTGTGGGAGGTGTTGGTCACTGTAGCAGTAGAGATTTGTCTTCTGGTTTTGCATCCTTTGTTTCGGCAGGATCTGGTGCTGCTTGCAGTTGGTATGTCCTGGTCTGTTGGGCGCTTGCTTCTGATGATGGGTTTGGAAGGTTGTGGGGATCGGGGCGTTGTTTGAAGGCCAGAAGAGGAGGTTCAGGAAAGATTTCTTTCATGATGGGGTCCTCACAGAGGGTGGGTTGTCTTTTTTTGGGTTCCAGTGTGGGGTGGTAGGTGGCAACTAGGGTGTGTGGTCGAAGGGGGTTTTATTTCTATACTGAAGCAGGTTCTCTCGGGATATTTAGATGGCTCATTCCATGTTGAGATCTACTTTTCTGCTGGAGTGTCCTTGTTTGGTGAAGGTGGCTTTTAAGTGTATTAAGTGTATATCCTGGACTTTCTCCTTGACACATATTCTGTGGTATCTGAGTGTCTGGCTGTAGATAACAGATTTATTGGTGTATTTGGGTTGTTTACTGGATCTATGAAGGCAGGTGTGGTGATCTGTGGGTTTCTTGGATATAATTGTCTGTAGGGCTCCATTGTTGAAGCTGATTGTAGTGTCCAGGTCTTGCATTTTGCTATGATACTGGGAGTTCCTTTACCAGATGTGAAGAAGGCTCAAAAGCTTGTCTCACCAACAGATGTTGGTCCAATGAAAGGTATTACTTCACCCACCTAGTCTTGAGTAAAGAAGACTGCGAGGGGACCTGATAACAATCATAGATGTTAAGAGCTGCATGATGGGGTACACCTGCCCCACACTGTGTGAGAAGGGGTTAACCCTATACTGTGGGCTGAGAAAGCCATGCCACCTCACCCCTGCTAGGCATGCGCCAATTGGAACCACAGTATAAAAGGGAATGGATCAGCTCAGTCTTGCTTGACCGAGAAGGAGAGAGGATGTATGGTGCAAGCTCCTGCCCGGGAGCTTGCCAGAGCCCCAAACCACAGAGGCCAGGCCCACCAACACCCAGGTGAATACCTGGCTGTCCGCAGATGCCCACAAGAGGAAGGAGTCATTGGGAACTTAGGCTACTCACTACGTGGAGGGCCAGAGGACCCATGGACTACAGAGCAGGAAGACAGGGTAGGAAGTAGCTCTAGGCCATACTTCTCTGCTCAGAAGGGTAGTCCTATTAACTTCAGCTGCTGGGCCATGCTGCCCTGCACAGAGGGGCAGCCCCATTGACTCTGCCCACTAGGCCACACTGCCTTGTGCTGAATGGCAGTCCCATTGATTCTAGCCATTAGGTTGTACCCCCCTGCACTGAAGAGTGCTCCCATTTACTCTAGCCATTAGGTCATACCACCCTGCATTGAAGTCCTATTGACTCTGGTCACTAAACCCAACGGTCCTGAACCTAAGGACAACCCCCCTGACCCTATCCATTAGGCTATACCACCCTGAGAGGAGATGCGTCCATTGGACTTGGCTGAAGGTCCATAGTGCCCCCCTGGGGATGATGGGGTATACCTGCTCCGCAACAAACTATAAAGAGAAGGGTGATCAAAAATTCTTCATGTCCACTGAAGGTAGAACAAGACGTAATGGGCTTAATCTGCGACAAGGGAGATTTAGGTTAGATGTAAGGGTAGTTAAGGTCTGAAATAGGCTTCCAAGGGAGGTTGTGGAATTCCCATTACTGGAGGTTTTTAAGAACAGGTTGGACAAACACCTGTTAGTTTTACTTGGTCTAGTTTTACTTGATCCTGTTCCAGCATAGGGGGTCTGGACTTGATGACTTCTTGAGGACCCTTCCAGCCCTACATTTCTATGATTCTTTTATACACAGTGCTTATTTAAAATGCTATGTAGATTTTGTCCTCAGATACCCCTTGGGTTTCCACCACCTTTTAGTATGAGTGACAAACATACCAAGGGTAGAATTTGACCTCACAAACAGTATCCCCTCTGCATGCACAATCGCAATTTTCCTAATCTAAATAACGCTGCTATTTTATTTTATTTTATTTTATTTTCTAGAAAATAATCCAATAGCCATCATCCTCATAAATGTTCATCAAACATTACGTTCATTGTTATTATTTTTGTTAGAATATGCATTTACATCCTTTAAAATTCTGTAATTCAATGCCAATTCTCTAATTCAATGCCACATACTCATTCATTCAAATGAACAATGTCATAATTACATTTTTAGTGGTAGCGACAAAGAGTCCTGTGGCACCTTATAGACTAACAGAGGTATTGAAGCATAAGCTTTCATGGGTGAATGCATCCGAAGAAGTGGGTATTCACCCACGAAAGCTTATGCTTCAATACCTCTGTTAGTCTATAAGGTGCCACAGGACCCTTTGTCGCTTCTACAGATCCAGACTAACACGGCTACCCCTCTGATTTTCAGTGGTGTTTGCATAAACATCCTTTCACCTTGTTTTGTGAAGTTGTCTGGAAGGGGATGAATTTGACAGAGTTTCCGTCAACATTTCTGATTTGGGAAAACAAATGAACCATTTTCATTGTAAAAGCACAAAAAGAAAGTGCAAGTTGGATATCAGTTGCAGTTTTAACAGCAGCTAATCTTACCTGTGAGGTTATCGGCTGCTGGATGATCCTATTTAAAACACCTATGATACCAGAGTTTGCATTATGAAGCATATGCTATATCTTTCTCTTCCAATGGAAAAGGGTATTATTCTTCAGTTATCAGAATTCATGCTAAAACAATACACTTCTTTTCAGAGAAATTTGCTACCTTATTTCTGCTAGAATAATTTAACTTTACATTTCAAAAGAGCAAACATAGATATTATTCAGGACCTAGCAGGTAGCTATAACTATTAGGATCTTTTTCTCACAGAGATCCAGTCTTGTGTGTAAACATTGCCATTATCACTTCAATATAGCAAAAGCACTTTCAACTGTCATTCTGCACATGCTGAGCCGGAAGTTGAATCTTTCCTTGGTGCTGTTGAGGTGGCTAGTATATGGCTTCATGAGCCAGGGGAACAAGGGATAGGTGGGGTCTCCCAGGATCACTAGTGGCTTTTCAACCTTATAAATGATAATCCACTAGTCAAGAAAGAAAGTCCCTGCTTTCAGCTTTCCGAACTGTCCTGTGTTCTTAAAGATGTGAGCACAATGCACCTTCCCTGACCAGCCCACACGGAGATCACTGAAATGTCCTCAGTGATCCACCAACACTTCCATAGAAAAGAAGCCCTATCTGTTGATATACTCAGTGGCAAGGTGGGCTGGTGCCAAAATAGGGATATGCATTCTGTCTATTGCTCCACTGCTGTCTGGGAACCTCATTGCTGCTAATCCATACACTATGTCCTGCACATTGCCAAGATGTAGTCCTGTGTAGCAGAAGATGATTAATGACCCTAAACACATGCATAGCAATGGCCCCCCACAGCGGATTTTCCAACTCCAAAATGATTTCCCACCTACTGATTGCAATCCAGCATTGCAAGTTTCCACATTGCAGTCACCATTTGCTTCTCTACTGTCAGTGCAGCTCTCATTCTGGTATCCCAGGGCTGAAGTGAGCTCGGACCATAGATCTATGAATCAGATTTCAGAGTGGTAGCCGTGTTAGTCTGTATCAGCAAAAACAACGAGGAGTCCTTGTGGCACCTTAGAGACTAACAAATTTATTTGGGCATAAGCTTTCGTGGGCTAGAACCCACTTCATCAGATGCATGGAGTGGAAAATACAGGAGCAGGTATAAATACATGACAGGATGGGAGTTGCCTTACCAAGTGGGAGGTCAGTCTAACGAGACAATTCAATTAACAGCAGGATACCAAGGGAGGAAAAATAACTTTTGAAGTGGTAATGAGAGTGGCCCATTTCAGACAGTTGACAAGAAGATGTGAGTAACAGTAGGGGGAAATTAGTATTGGGGAAATTAGGTTTAGATTTTGTAATAACCTAATCACTCACAGTCTTTATTGAGGCCTAATCTGATGGTGTCCAGTTTGCTAATTAATTCCAGTTCTGCAGTTTCATGTTGGAGTCTGTTTTTGAAGTTTTGTTGTTGAAGAATTGCCACTTTTAGGTCTGTTATTGAGTGACCAGGGAGACTGAAGTGTTCTCCTACTTTTTGAATGTTATAATTCCTGATGTCAGATTTGTGTCCATTTATTCTTTTGCATAGAGACTGTCCAGTTTGTACATGGCAGAGGGGCATTGCTGGCACATGATGGCATATATCACATTGGTAGATGTGCAGGTGAATGAGCCCCTGATGGTGTGGCTGATAATAGTGCGGAGCTGTGCACGTTCCATGCGTCTGTCAGAGATGGGAGAGCGCAAGGAGGGTTGCATGTGTTTGTCAGATTTTTTAAAAAGGCATAAAAGTTATGGGATATGGATGACACTATGGGATGGAGAATGTTGCATGCTGCGAAGTTCACCCTTACTCCCAGTCACTCCTGGGTGACTCATTTCTGCCCCATCATGCATTGCCAAAACTTTCAAAAAGACAGTGTCGAGATGATGATGAGTTGCACACTAGGATACCTACAATGGTGCACCACACTATGCATCGATACAAGCACGTCTGGTGAATATGTGCAGCACTGACATGAGGAGACAAGTATACACATGCACAAGAGTTATACTAACTGTGGCAACTTTATGCTGACGAAACTTGAATTGGCCAAAGTTTGTAGTATAGACATGGCCTCAGAAAGGGAAAGGATTTTCCTCAAAGCAGATTTAACTCTGTGTGCCCAAATATCATGTGTTATGGTCATTTACACACGCAGTTACCAGAGTTTTGCACTACCATGTTAACTGCACACACAAATTAGACACAATTGCATACACAGCTTACATACACTACTGCACACCTAATTTAATTTAAAATCAGACCCTTCACTCTTCAGGCGCAATTGCAATGGACTATTGTATGCTAAAATTCCTAAAGTATTCAATTAGCTGCTCGTTACCTAAACAAATTCAAGTTTGACTTATGTGAAATGTTGTAAAGAATGTGGAAAATATATGTTACAAGGAGGGCAGTTTTGTTTGCATCCAGTTATGCTACACTTGTAAGCATTAAATTAGTAGTGTTGGGTATTGCTTGTGGATGTCTTGTTCTCTAGCTTACTCCCCTTTCAAAATGTTGTTGTAAAATTGAAAGAAAAATGTGTCTGAAATGAATGATATATTTAAAGAAATAATATACTCAGCAGTGGTTGTCTCACGTTGTTACAAGCTCTTAGTATTTTTTTCTCAGATAGGTCTCCATTATTGTGCTTGGTGTAAACATCTGCTTCCACCCAATAGCTAATGAAGGAAGTACTGCTTAACGCAGAATTGTGATGAACATTCGCATTTGTGTTCAGAGTATAAGTTCACTTTGATTTATTTTGATGATGAGGCATTGAGAAGTTACTATGCAATTACCATGTTCACTAGTAAGTCAGAAATGCCAGGCTGAGGCAGTGACAAGTCTTTTCAAGTTTTCTTTCCATTTTTTTCTGAGAAGTGAACATGTAAAGGGTTGAAAATTTTTCCTTTTTTTGTAACAGGTACAGGGGGAGCTGCATCTCTGTCCCCTTCCTCTGAGCGCCCTCCCTCAGGTTTCATGCCTTTACCTCTCCTGGGGCAGAATTCTGCAATTCTCCCACTTTCAGACCAGGCCCAAGCCTATAACCCACTGTGGATCAATTGTGCACACCCAAGATTAGGAGCACAGACCTGAACCTGGGTCTCAGACATTGCAGGTGAGGGCTCTAACAACTGGCATATTGCCTATTACAGGTAGGTCTCGCTATGTTATTTTTTGTGAAAAAATGTGAAAGGTCTTGAGTTCATCCTAATATGGAAGAGGAAATATTTGTGAAATCTTGAACATTTTCATGGAATGGCAAATTTTCACAGGATGACCAGCTCTACCCATAGTTGCAACCACTGGGAGATGAAGGCAACATATCCTCTAATCCCCAACTTTTTACAGTCATGTTTATATTACTGTTAATGACAATACAGGTCTTCTGCGTTCCTTTCTCGTGTTCCCTCACATCAACTTATTCAGCACTGGTCCCAACAGAGACAGAACGAAACCTGTTCATGCTGATAATCGAAGCATGAATAAGAAAATGTTGGTGTGCCTATGGGACATAGGATAAGCTTTCCTGGACAGACTTTTACTTCCCTAGAAAGTACCATAAATTCTCTAATAGAGGTCTAAAGAAATTGCCAGCCTTTGTTTTCCATATTCAGGGTTATGCCTCCTTTATTTAACAATGTGGAACGCTATCAAATTATTTTTATGCTGATTGTGCTGACTTTGCACCATGAGATCTTTATATAAAAAGTCCCCCCCCCCTTTAAATGTCTGGAATAACTGAAGTTATTTTAAGGTATTTTCATAAAATAATATACATGTGATTTGTGAAAGGATTTCAAGATGTATGGTGCTTATTTGGAAAATTTTTATCTAAATGGTAGGGAGCATGCACTACTGTTTATATCAATTAATGGCTTCCTGAAGTATGGTTCATTAACCAGGAGTTTCTTCAATGTTAGAAATAAAATATATGACTCTTTGAAGACACAAGTGCATTATAAATCTAGCGAGTAGCAGCTAACATTTCTAAATTATTCAAATCAAATTGAAAAACCATTTAATAAAGAAAGAAAAGTTTAAGATAATTTTTTATTCAGAATAAACAGACAAATAACTAATGTAGGTAACTGTTACCTTACACTGTATATAGCAACTGCCAAGATTTTTGGATGGGATGGATCTTGTTGTTAAGGCACCAGATTGCAACTGACAAGATCTGAGTTCAATTTCTGGCTCTCCCACAGACTCCCTGTGTGATTATGGGGCCAATCACTTCATTTCTCTTTGCCTCTGTTTTCCATCTGTAAAATCAAGGTCTTAACGCTTCCTTTGCCTTGCCTGTTTAGAATGTATGTTCTCTGGCACAAAGATTGTCTGTTATTATATGTATGCACAATGGGATCCAGATCTCATTTTGGGCCACTAGACACTATTGTAGCACAAATAATAAATAAACACTAATGATAATTAAAGATACAGTCAGGGATGATAATAGATATTCATTGCTTTAATAAAATAAACGTTTCTGTTTCTCTCATTATTTTTATTAGTTCATATTATGCTATTATGGCCTGGAATTTGCATGGATTGTTCAGTATTTTATTCAGAGTTGATCCAGGACAGAAGCTTTACTTTATAGTTCCATAGCCTGGAACCAAAACTCTTCATGTAAAACTGTACTACACAATCAGGTTGCCCTCCAGAGTGCTTTATCTATTTAATATAATGAACATATAGCTTATTTTCTGATGTTTTTTCAGAATTCAGATAACTTCATTGTGGAACACAACATGTCTTATTATAACCTGCAGTCAAAACCAAAGAGGGTGTTTTCAAATTTATCTTCTGCATTTCTCCATACAAATGACTGGCTATTTATTTAGGTCCTTAGAGGAAACACACAGTATAATGGGTGAAATGACAAAATTAATTAAGAGAAATGTTGGTTCATGCTTCCATAGAAAAAATATATCTTCAGTAATTTTTAGTAACCTATTCAGGATTTTATTTGAAAAAGGATAAGCACACTATCTTGAATGTGCATACCAAATTAAATATCATTAAATTGTATACATAAAATAATTAAACATTTGGAAATTGAATTTAGCAATGGATCACTGCCTCTAAACTACAGAATTCTACCTTGGGCTAAATTAAAAGTAACCACTTGGTGTTTTGACATCTCGTTAGTAAAACTGCATTCACCACACACTAGTATGGCTGAATACTAAAAAAGAGTGAATGTTAAAATCTGTGTAAAGGATTTGCTGTAAGTATCATAGTTACAGACCTAATTCTGAAGGGATAATGCTGATAGAAATTGTGTTTAGAACACCAATTACTAGATTTGTAGATTACTGGACAGAAGTATTAAAAGTAGCTGCACTTTGGCTAAATATTAAGGACCATTTTTAATTTTCATATTCTCTCTGGGAAGTACTGACGTGTGTTATTGTACTAGGAATACACATACTATTGGCATTTCTCAGCATTTTGACATGGGAAAAGAAAGGAAGAATGTAAGAAGATTAAAGAGAAGGAAAAACTATATGGTGACTTACAATATTTCCCCCTATATTCTATTTTCATTTTTCTTTTTTTTCATGGATCCATTACATTAAACATTTGGAAACAAGTAATTAATGTTGCTGCTGCTATTTGCTGTTGTAAGTTATTAGTAATAAGCATCAGGCATAGATTGAGTTTCAATGCACCAGCTCGCAATTCCATATGTGACTTGGGAACACTGAGAGGGAGATTAAAGACATTGGAAAACCCTAAATAAAAAAAAGCAAATGATTAGGAACAATGCAATCAAGTTCTCTTCCTTTTCTCTGCATTTGTGTATCTTCAAGTGACATCCCATCAATGTGTACTCATACAGAGTACCAGATTTTTGTCTTTCCAACTACCAATCTAGCTCCATTATCCTTTTCACTTCTAAATTCATTTACATTAGCCTTAAGTTCAACTCTTGTCACTCCATTCATGATCCCTTACCTTCTTTCTTCTGTCTTCTCTGTTCCACTGAAACTGCATTCATAACTGTCTCTAATAATTCCTTTATGACCAAGTCTGACAGTTTCCTTATGCTCCTTGATTTCTGAGCTGTTTTTCACGCAGCTGATCATATTGTCATTTCTTGACTTTCATACCTTTGTCCTTTCTTGATTCTCCTTCTAACTCTGGTATTCCTTTAGCCTCTCTATTCCCTTTTCTAGTCGTCAATGAGAACCCTCATAGATCCCTTTCCTAGGCCTCATTCTCTTCTCTCTAAACCCTCACTTTGTGCAGACTCCGGTGTTCACATTGATTCCACCATGATGCTGTTGACCTAGGTGTCTACTCCTGACTTGTTTCCCTTCATCCAATCCTGAGTTTCAGCTACTGTCTCTGGCACCTTCTCCTGGATGCATTGCATTAAGCATAACTTTGCTCCAACAGCTATACAGTATTATCAGTACAGAAGTCAGTAATATTGGTAATCAGATTGGATTATATGCTTGTGACACCTCACATTTTGCCTGTGATGCCCCCAAGGTCTCCTTTTTCAGTATATTGAAGCTGTTTAATATTTTTTGGCGTTTTCTATATCCAAAGTTATAATTAAAACAGACACTCTCCCTTAGTGCCTTACTTTAGGCAATTTCTCTTGGGCTTCCATTTCACCTAGATATCTTGGAGTACACGTAGCCATAGATTCTTCAGATTTTTAAAATTTAAATCCTCCCATTACAACTGTTCAGTTTTAGAAAAAAGTGTTACACTACCAAAATAACCTAGCCTATCATATTTTTTCTCAGATAAACACCACTAAGAGGAAACTTCTCCACATTATCTTTTCCAAGTTTTTCCAGTTAAATTTCTTATAAAATTGATATATTAAAATGTTAATTGAACATGCATAGATATAAAATTAAAGTTGATCAGCTTTATAAAAAAAATAGTAAAGAGTGGTTTGGTGTTTCCTTACTCAACCTAAAATTTAACTGCATAACTGGATCCATTTGCTGACTAATGCCAAAATGACCCCAATAACACTGGATCTCTTTGGAAAAATCACATATCTTCATATTCAGAGGTCAAATTATGGAAAAAAGGTGATGTTATGCTCCCAAGTTCCACTCACAAAATAACCCTTCGCCCATGTGATCGCCAAAATCAGAGGCTAATCATAGTAGATTGTCGAGGTGTTCAAAATACGGTTGTGTAGCTCTCTAAGCTGCTTGAAATTCGCTATCCCTTGGTGGGGTTTGAATATTACAAGAAGCTTTGCTAAACTCCTTAGGTTTGATTTCTTGATCGAGGCAGAAAAACAAGGGATTGTAGCTCCTAAACTCCACCCTCTTCTGGCTCCAAAATGAGAATGTACATGAATTCAGTAAATTATGAAGAACTTACATAATTCAGTAAATTGTGCAGGTCTGTGAACCTCCCTCTCCTTTTTAACATGAGAAATTAAATGGTTAACAATATTGACATTTAAATCACCATTACTGGGCATGTGGGTCAACACTATATTGAGATGAATGTGGCAGGTTGCACGTCTCAGAGCTATTCCAGGCTCTTTGCAGATTCATCGCCACACTGGGTACATTCAATTCACATTTTTGAAGTTTCCTTCATAACTGTAACAGCTGGAGACTTTTAGTTCTAAAAAGGATGGGAGCTGAGATTCTGGACAACAAGGTAGTAGCTTCAGATGGGTGCTGGTATGCAATACTGCCATGAACCAGCTGAATCGGAGCCTTTTATTTCCTACTTGAATACGGCACTGTTCTTTCATGGAAGAATATTATCCTCTCTAATAATTAACCTATTTTTGCACCACATAATGGTTATATGAGCCAGAGCTGCTAAAACTCTTAAATACCTTCCATTCTGGTCCATCATTTTCCCTGAAAGATTGTCTTTGTATAAAAATTGGGATCTTTGTGGCCATACTAGATATACCCACTTTTTTTAGACGAATGTGGATAGGTATGGATACCAGTGATTAGTTGAGGACAGACTACAATTAGGCATAGTTTATAACAGACAATTTAATAGCATAATTTGACATTCCATTATTTTAAATACTTCCAAACTCATATTTTGTTGGCCAATATTACTTAAATTATCAGACATTGAACAAATTACAAAAATGTAATATTTAATATCTAACAATAAAGGCAGATGATCTATGCCATACTTGTAAAAGTTCAGGATCCTCCACATAAAAGATGTATGGATAACTGGGAGTTAGATATTAAATTTTATGCTGATCCTCATTCTACATTTTAGGAAAATGTTTGGAAATATACTTCGAAATCATCTCTATGCACTAATCATCTGAATATCAAACATCAGCTATTGCACAGAACCTGCCAAACCTCACATAGATTATATGGAAGGGACCAAATTGATTCTGATAACTGCTGGCACTACACTTTTGCTATAGGCTCTTTCAAACATATGTTGTGGGACTGTGCAGTTACACAAATTTTTAGAGAAATAGTTAACATGTAAGTTACTACAATTTCAGATTTTCCCATGCTATTTCTATAACCCCGCTGGAGGCTGATAGCTATGCTTCCACCAGAAAAAATGATTCCGTCTTCCATTTTCTTTTCGTAGCTGCAAGAATCTCTATTGCTGTTCAATGACATAATGCCCTAAGGGGCCAGATTTTCAGCTAGTCATAGGCGCCAAACAGCTGATTCACATCAAGCCTGGGAGGGAGTGGGGAGAAGCAGAGTGGCAGTGCGCTCAGGGGAGGAGGCGGAGCGCAGGTGAGATGGGGCGGGGTGGGAGGGGCATGGGGATGGCCGTAGGAAGCAGAGGTGAGCTGGGAAGCGGTGCAGAATAACCGCTCCCTGCCCCAGCTCACCTCCGCTCTGCCTTCCCCCATGCCACCACTCCGCTTCTACCCTCTCCCTCCCAGGCTTGCCGCGCACCAAACAGCTGATTCGCAGCAAGCCTGGGAGAGGGGGCAGAAGCGCAGTGGCGGCGCACTTCGTGGAGCGGAGGTGAGCTGGGCGGGGGGAGGGGGGCCAGTGGGGAGCTGCCGGTGGGTGCTCCCCACCCACCAATTTTCCCCCATGGGTGCTCCAGCCCCAGAGCACCCATGGAGCCGGCGCCTATGCAGCTAGTATAAATTGACTTCAGTGCAGCTATGGCATGCCAGTTTACACAGTGAGATCTCACCCCATCTTCCTTCTGCCTTAATCAAATAAAACCTAAGTACATGCTTAATTTTAAGCATGCGAATATGTGGGTAAGTGCTTTGCTGAATCAGTACTTCCATTTTGATAAACTATTAGGCATTCTTAGAATGGAGAAACAACGCTCTAAAGAACAAGATATTTCTATGGTATCTTGAAACTGGGTGCTTTATTATTTTTATTGAGTCTAATGTATATTTGAATATACATATATAGATATATAGACAAATGTTATGTGAAATTCCAGAGTGAAAGGCTACCTACATATAAAGAAAAACAATAATGTATGCCTCATTTTAAGAACATTTCATTATGTGGTCTAAACTATGGAGTTGCAAGCAGTGCCTCCATAATGCCTTGAAATTAGAAAGTCTACTGTGGTTAGATCCTTATTAAGAATTTGAGGTATTTTGTTACAACTTTTATTTTTGTCTGTCTCTGAATAGTTATTAAACACCATTTTCTTTGTATTGTATTTTTTATTTCCATTATTTACTTCCATATATAATAGGAATTTTTATACATGACTCCCTTTGATATTCCCTAGAAAAATATATTTTTAAAATTATTTATATTTTGACTGTACACTTTTCTTGTCTCCCTTTGACCCTTCATATGTGGCTTGTCTTCTTAGATTATAAGATCTTATGTGTAGGGACAATGTCTTCCTACATGCAGAGACGCTGCCTAGCACATTGTAGGTGCTTTGGTAAAAACAACAATTTAGTCCTTCATTACAGAATTATAAGGTTGGTATTTTTATTTTGATCTAATGCTTCAATCACTCTGCATGCAAAACTACCGTCAACTAAACGGGCAGCTAGTCTTTAATTTGACATGGGACATAAAGTTATATTGACATAAAGCCAACATGTAAAGTATCTTGGAGCATGCTGGGGCTTGGTGTGAAAGACAGGTGGGGCGTGGCCAAAGCATGCTGTATTCCATTGATCTCTAGACAGTACAGCAGCCCCAAAGGTTTGTTACAAGCTGGCACAATTTAGAGTAGCTATGAAGCTTGATGTTGCCATAAAAATTCCAGTATTTATAAGCATTATGAATGATAGAAGCACTGTGTATGGATCCTTATGGAGGCTGGTTACATTTTCACAAGGCCTAACTTGGGCTAGCCATAACATTTAGCCTTGGCAATTGAATGTATGTTAGGAGGTTTCAGACAGGTTTATTGATGTGCTTAGGAACTTCACAAGATTAAATGTGCTTTAAGTAAAGGGCTAAAATATACTTTTACTTAGATAGTCACACACATTTTCTCACTGATTTTGGCATATATATATATATATGTTGTATCCTTGGGGCAGCAGGTTTAGGAAGAAATCACTTGAGACACAGATCATTGTGAGTCATGAAAGCAGCCATTTATTTTCACATACTGAACTAACCAAACCAGCCAAAACTGGCTGGGCTATCCCCTAATAATGGAACTCAGTTGCCAAAGCAACAACAAGGTGCTATTACCACGACAACCAAATACACAACAATATACCATTATTTAAAGCAAGCATCACAAATTATATTATTTAAGACTTAGTCCTACAATGTCAAAATACCCAAGACCAAACTTCTATTTAAATTAAAATTCAACACTTTAGTCATCTACAGTCATCTACAGATGCAGGAACTTATTATGAACTGATTAACACTCTTAGATAAAATAAAAAATCAGTCTTCAATTATATAGGTTGTAAAATACTCAGGAGCCAATAACAGTTATTATGCTTCTTTTTACGCCTGCAGCTTTAAGGTGGATTTGGCAACATTTGTTAATTAAATCTTTCACCCATGAACTGGTGAAAGCTGGTGAAATCAAAGGTAAACTTTTAATTGTCCTGAGTAAGAGTAATTAATAGTGATATATCAAGGAAGATTCTAAATCAGTGGTAATCGGAATGATAGGCAGGACTTTGCTCCAACACTTCATTAAACTTCTATTTTTATGGGGATTTCTTCACTTCCACTGGAATGAACAAGTCAGTATGCATGACTTATTCTGCAATGAACTTTGATGAATTTTTCTAAGTACATTAAAATGAGTTGCATATTCTGTTAATCCAAAGAAACCCCCTATACATGCTGCGATAAACCCTCTGATGTACATGTAAGAAGGCAGGATAATGGGCATGAAGGACAATCATATATATGTATATATATAAATATATATTTTTGCTTGTCGATAATAACTCTGAACTGCCTACAGCATTCATAGTGCCTCTTAAAAGTCAGGTATTGTATTGAATTTGAAATTCTCTTATGCTGAGCAGGGAAGGAAAAAAAATCAAACACTTTCTGAATTGGGCCCAAATATCCAAGGTTAATTTTCTGAGAAAGCTGCAGCAGCTAGATAAGGCCATCCCCTGCAAATTAGTTTTGCCTGCCTGGATTACAGCTAAATTTATGCAGCTTGCCTTATCCTTTCAGAAGCGCCTCTGAAGTGTCGTAATTAACTGGCACACATAAAGTGAGCAAATTTTCTGCTTGGTGGCAGCCATTTCTCATTTCATCTCCGTTCTAACCCAAACGGAAAGGTAGTTTCTTATTTTTACTGTTAAAAACCCCACAATCCTCCAATACTTTACCACAAGTCTTTGAAAACAAACATAAAACAGCTTCAGAACAGAGTTTGGATTTTAAAGGAGCACGAATACTGCCGAGGGAGCACGGTGATAATTTTGCATAAAATTAAATAAAGAAATTTAAAAGAGGTTGGTTTTTTTTCTGATTTTTTGGCGTTCCCAAAATAGCAGTGTTCACCAGAAACATTCTTTCTCTCTCATTCCACTTTTCATTCAACCATCCATCCAAATTGTAGGCTAGAAAGCAGAACAGTACTATTTCTTTGAATTATTATGACATATGTGTGCTCGTCTCCTGACATAACATCAGGCAATATTTCCTGTTTGTCTCTGAATACTGCCTTATTCCTGTGTGTGTACGGTTTACATATAGCAATGCTATATTTTTAGGACTTTTTTCTTTCAATTTCTCTTCCTTGCTGATCAAAACATTTTGTTTTGTTTTGTCATTTAGGAAGAAATAATTAAATAAAAAGTTAAAAATATTTAAACTCTCCATGCATAAGATTGTTAAACACAGCATGAGCTACAGTGTAGATGGGGCCTTTAACAGCATCTCTCACAAAATCAGTCCCTGTCATTACCCTTTCTTTGTACTTCTGACTGATTTTTTTGTTTGTGATGCTCAACAATACAGTTGTTCCAGTAACAGTTGGTGAATTTTGCTCTATTTCTGAATACATTATTCTTTGAATATTTGCCCCACAATTTGCCCAGTTTATAGAGCTTGTCAAATTATTTAGTCGTGTATGTTTCAGATAATGTATTTGACAAATTTCATTACAATTTTGTAATGAAATATTTGAGAAATATTTTTCCCATCCAGTTTTTAGACAATACACTAAAGGTATAAAAAGCCTTGCAGATATCAGTGAGAATTTTTTTAGTCTTAGACATCCTGATCCTTCATGTATTTTCTGGTTATTCATTAGGGTTGTTACCGTCATAGTGTGTACTAAACTTCCTCCATTTCAACTAGTCTAGTTTGGTAGAAAATGTTTACACAGTATTTTTGCTTCCTGAAAATTGATATTGGAGCTCAGCTAGGAATTTTCTACAATCTATTTTCACCCAGGAGTTTTCAGCTATGTCAATTACAAAAGCTCTTGTAAGTACATCAACAAGTATGACACAGTGTGTTATGTGTCTAGGGCATACCCCATAAAGCAAATCTCCCAACAATTGAATAACCGCAGCAGGACTTTGCTCTCAGTCACACTGGATTAAATCCCGAGTAACTCCACTGACTTCAGTCGAATTGCTCAGGACTGACCCTCATGTAACGACTGATCAGAATGTGGCCCTTAGTATTTAATCGTAATTCTAAACAGCTTCTTACAACTGACAGTCATTTCATTTCTCTGATATGTCAGTGGGTGTGTAGATACAAAAGAAGAGAGCATTACATAAGCTCTCAGTGTTTTTATTTGTTAAATCTCAAAGTGACAAAATTGCATGCTGTCAAATATTTTTTTCTTTTTGTCATGACAGTACTAAAATATCCCGGTAATTAAAATTGTCACTAGTGCTGCACTATATAGAAGGTTGGAGTGTGAAAACAAGGGAAGTTGGACAGACATTTTATACCATATGCAACTGAAATCTTTCTTCAGAAGCTGAGTGCATCTGAACATAGCTGGGTCTGAGAAGAATCTGAGACTTAGCTGGTGAAAAGCCTGATGAATAGAAGTTGAAATAGTCATAAGAATTTAACAAGGATTAATTGGTCTTTTACCAGGAAGCCCACCAGAAAACAATAGGAATTAATTTTGGTGTACTTTAGGATTAGAAACAATTAACCAGAGGAACCTTAAAAAGAGATGTCAGGAAGGATTGAGGTCATCAGTGCCTGTCTTCACCCACACTCTTGACCTCACAGTAAATTGATTATGTGCAGGAGCCTAGCACACCATCCTTATGCTACAGGATTCTTTATTCATGTGAAAGAACATTTCTAGCTAAATTGCTCTTGCTCGAATCAATTAAATATATTCATCTGAATTAGAGTGGCACAGTTTTAACACGCTGCCAAAGTTGTGTTAAAGTCTTGCTTAGCTGGGGGTCTGTAATGTGGTCATTCTGGTTCATTCGTAGACCAAGGCAGGAACATTAGTAGGCCTGAGTGTCTGTCAGTGATGCAAATGTTTAAAGAAAGAAAGATTAACGATTAACAATTTAAGATGGCGGGGATTGCATCTTGATGCGTGTTGATTACAGTGAGATTACTTTGCAGAGTAAAGTACTACTCAGTGTTGACTGATTTTGGGCAGTATAGAAATAAAGCCAAAATATTTAAGTAAAAGCTAACCTGTTAAAATTCTGAATTTTGAGCACTTTTATTTCATTTATTTTTCATTATACAGTAGCTAGTTGACCAAGGGCCCACTCAGCTTCCATTGAAATCATCAGTATAAATTTCCATTTATTTTGGTTGGAGAAGGATCAGATCTAATATCTTTGATGTGCACCTGAAAATATGTTGTCACTAACAGGAACATGGCAGAAATTTTGGCGCCCAAAGGAAAGAACTTTGACCCACTTCTAATAAACTGCTCAAAAATATGGCAAATTTTGTGTTCTTATTTGCATGGTGATATCCAGAAAGCTCTTCTAACTCACAGCTACAGTCTTTCCTAGTGATGCTGAGATCTGAGTTTTGGAAATAAATCAAAAGGTTTTGTTATTATTGTGGATGAACTAACTGCTAGTGAAAATTTTGGAAGGCCACCCTCAATGTTTAGCTTCTGGACTAAGACTGGATAGATTATTGATAACAAATTATCTGTTTAATGAATTTTGATTCTTTTTGTTCACAGATAACTGGGAAACAGATAGTGTTTTTCTCAAATGTATTCATTATTCAAAGTTGTTCCATAAATAATTCCTGTGAATAATGTTTTGATCTGTATCTCATTCATGAGTAGTTCAGTGTGATACTATGAATTTTGAGATGTGAAATTCAAGTTGGTTTGATTCTAAATATAAGTCACATAATATGGTTCTGTTCCCTGACTGGATGAGGTTAATACTGTAGAATCTGATTTCTGGCAGAAATACTCCTGACCACAAAGTCTTTGAATATTCTGAAATATCTGCTTCAACAACACTGCCTCAGCAAACTTTCCTGCCAGTAAACGCATTCAATAAAATAGTGGCGGAGAGCAAAGACAACAGGAAACAAAGACACTCAAAGCAAATTCATTAAAAATAATCAGATAAATATTAGTGGGAAATGATTTGCAGTATTCAATCAGCTGTATTCCGTACTTTTTTGTTGAGTAGCGATAATACAGAAGAAAATTCAGACAATTTATGAAGCTAACAATATTTTAATGTTAAGCATGTAAAAAAAGCATATACCTGCTCAGATGCTATACATAGGGTGTTATCATAGTTTTAACCAATACTTACTAAGATATGTGACATACATGATATTAATGTTAGCGGAAGTAGCCTCAAATACATAATTTTTACCAAGACAAATGCACTAACAATGTTTTAAATACATGTAGTGATATGAACATAATGGCAGGCACACAAGAACACATTTAAATGGGTGGCACTCTTTGTTAAGTAGTATATAAAATATATTGAGCTAATCAACAGGTTTGGCTTTATTTTCCTTTGATGAAGTTATTAACACATTCAAATAATATTTCTCTTTAATTAGACTTTTGAATTGAACTAAGCAAATAATAGATTTTTGGTTCAGTGGCTGAACCAGAAAAAAATCAGTTTGCTTTGAACTGAAACTGATCTTTTTTTTCAATTTTTCTCACTGAAATGAAAGAACCGAATTTTTTTTTTTACTTTGGGTCAAATTTTTTTTCAGATGTTGATTCCAAATGACATTTTTAAACAAAACATTTTGACATTCCTGAAATTTTTTTTCCAGCCAAAACTATTTGTCAAATTTGACTGAATTCCCATCTAAGTTTGGTGCCCCCCAAAATGTATTTTTCGTCAATTTATTTGCCAATTTTCCCCCCCCAGCTCTACTTTTCAGCTGCTCTGTCTTTTCTGCAGCAGGATGAACAGAAAGATCTGTGAATAAAGAGAAGAATTCACTGTAGGGCCACAACAAATTTAGTATATGTAAGAACAACTGCATTGATAATGAAGTTCTCATTGGTGAAGTGAGATCTCTATTGCCATTGTCATGAAGACTCTTTGTGTTGTCTCTGCATTGAGATCGCATTCTGGAAACGGTGCCTTCTCTCATCATGTTTACTCAACAGTCAGATTTATTGATATGATGTTGCTGCTTCTTGGAGTCCCAAAGTAGCATGCATGGGTGGGGATGTGTGGTCCAAATGTAGCTGTGACATCTAATGTATCAATAAGCCACTCCAGAAGGTGGATGAGAGTTACAAAAAGGCCCAGGCAGTCAATCAGAACGTCTGTCTACAGCTGGATTTCTCGTCCTTGTTGAAAGAAATTAGTAAATCTTGGAGTTTAGAAAAATGTGCAGTCTGTAATTTCATAGTGCCTTTTATTTTTCATTGTCACTGCTTATAAATAAAATCATGTCAAACCGGGGAAACCTCTGATATTAGTCCCTAAGGAGTCTTGCATTATCTGTGAGTTTTATGGAAATTCATGATCTCAATTCAGGGGTCAGTATCCCACAGTTCTAATGACAATAGCTCTTTGGTAGAAATTTAACTGATGGCTTTTGAATGCCAGTTTATTCATAGTCATAATTCTCCTTCTAATTCTGCATCCTATTTTAAAGACTCCCCCAAGAGTTTCTATAAAACTGCAGGGCTAGTCTATGGTTAAAAGCCATCGATATGGTTATTAGTTTCTTATGTATTCAGAATGTTTTATATAAATACTACTTCTTGAGTTGATGTGTTTCTTTTCTCAGATGTGTGTAGACTATGTGCGAGACTTAATTAACATTAACCTGAAAAGCTCTTGCATTTCATTTCCTGCTGATCAGCTGAAATACCAAGCACCATGGGTGCTCTTATACATATAAAAAAATCTTTGATTGCTTAATAATCTATAGCAGACTTTTAAAGATAGGAATGGATAAATTGCTGATATTTGTCAAGGTTTTTCACTGAGTGATGGGGGGAAAAAAAGAATCCCAGCAACCCAGTTGCTTACATTTAATTCAAATTAAACCTTAAATGAATAACTGATACATGTATAAAACTAATGAATAAAAATCCTGTTTACCAATTAGTTAAATCCAATTAAAGCTTAAGCTGATAATTGTATAAACCTCTGAAGTGGAAAAGAAAAAAGTGCTCAGAGCTGAAGTCTATAGAATGTGTTGAAAGATACATTTATTGGAAAACTGCTACTGCATAGCATGGAGGTGATTAGAGACTGTGAGCCAAATACAGCTCTGGTTTAATTCTTTTGAATTCAGTGGTGTTACAGCAAGGATGATTTTTAGCCCATTGTAGTGAGCATGTTTGCTAACCTAGGAACACCCACAAAGCTAAGGGGAGAACTGGCATGCAGCTTTCTACACAGGCTCATCCCTTGATGGACTAAAAGTCCTTTGGATGGAGAATGTGGTATTTCCAGAAATTAAAATTCCATGCCTAAGCTAGTCAGCATCTACAGTACTGGAATGTTATTTCCACTATTATTCTTTCAGAAAGGCCAACTTGGCATCTATAGGTTGAAAGAAACCATTATCTATATGTATCTACATATCCTTGATTGTCCTTTGACCCTTTCTCTGTCCCAGACCCCCTGTTTTTGCCAAAGGAGTAGAACTCTTGTTTTTTCATTAGGCATTGGATTCAGGCAAATATTAGTCTGACTTTTGGTGAAACAAAAGTTATAATTGATGCAGTGGAGGTGCAGATGCAGTGACCCTTCATGCATGCTGGAGTATAATTATTGTAAGTCACTGATTTCTGGGCTGGTTTTGAAAACCCTTGTAAAAGTTAACTCACAAAGACAGGTCATGATGCCACTGCTCCACCGCATCAGCTATAATTTATTCAACAATAAAATAGGCACCATGCTTGACTTTCTCTATAATGCTAAGTGCTTCAACATTCAAAACCAGCTGGTGGAAATATTACAGCTGCAAGAACAAAAAATCCCCAGAAACAAACTAGTAAATAACTTCCTCCTGATTTAGAGATAATTGAGGTTACAATTTAATATATTTTCTTGCATTCATGCTTCAGACCCAGTACATTCCTTTTAATTCAAATAGGGTATGAAAACTATTTCCCATGGTCAGTGCTGCTACCCCCTGGCATTGCTCTCACAGCCATGGCTCTATTTGTGTGATGTGAAATGATGTTGTTTTATTGAAACATAGATTTTACACAGGCAAAAAATACTTGGGTTCATGAAAGTGGGACATCATCCTAATTACTGTCACTAGCTCTTTTTTCCTTTGAGATTCTCGGTGCTCACCTTTTCATTGGCTAAGCTGTGACTTGGACTACACACTTATGCAGGATAGCAAGTTATTGTAGATCCCAGACCTTGGGCCCAGCTGTGCAGGAGAATGCAGTAACTGGACAGGCAGTAGTTGTAGTAGGACTGAAACAGGAAAGGGAGCTGACGGCACACCAGGCAAACAGGAGAGGGAGTGCTATTTACAGAAGCCAGGGTGGCTTCTCTTTTAACAGAGAAGAAGGAGTTGTGCTTTCTCCTGCTCCGCCTTACTTTAATGCTTGGGAAAGGGGGAATGAATGGAACATCTGCTCTGTTGTTCCAGTGCACCAGCTAGTACAGCTGAGCTGAAGCAGTGTGTTGTAATTTGTTACTAGCATAGGCTAGCAGCAAATTACATCCCTCCTGCCCCCCAGCCCCCCGAGCAAGTGGAAAGTGAAAAGGGAATTGTTACTCAGGGCATGGCTACACTTGCAGATGTAGAGCGCTTTGAATTAAACCAGCCTGCGGAGAGTGCAGTAGGGAAAGCGCTGCAGTCTGTTCACACTGACAGCTGCAAGCGCACTGGCATGGTCACATTTGCGGCACTTGCAGTGGCATTGGGAGTGGTGCATTCTGGGCAGCTATCCCAGTGTTCAAGTGGCTGCAACGTGCTTTTCAAATGCAGGGGGTGGGGTGGAGTGTGACAGGGAGTGTGTTGTGTGTATGTGGGGGGGGGGAGAGAGAGTGGGTTTTTGGGGTGCTGAGAGTGTGTCAGCATGCTGTCCTGTAAGTTCAGACCCCCGTTCCCCCTCGCCTCTCTGTTACTCACTGAAGGTAAACAGCATTCCTCAGTAATGGTTGCTTTGTCCCGGAGCAGATAAGCATGCTGGCTGTCAGAAACGGAAAGGGCATATCTGCATTCCTACTGCTGATTCCAAAACAATGACAAGAGTGGCCAGTTGACTTAAGGGGATTACGGGACGTTTCCGGAGGTCAATCAGAGCGCAGTAATGCAACACCTCGTTCACACTGATGCTGGGGCGTCTCAGCTCAAACGTTATTCCTCTCGCCGAGGTGGATTACCAGGAGCGCTCTAGCCACGGAGTCAGAACGCTCTACGTGCCTTGCCAGTGTGGACGGGGAGTGAGTTAGAGCTCACTGGGCGACTTTAGTATTTTGCTCTAATTTGCAAGCGTAGCCAAGCCCGCAGAGGGGTCTTTCTGTAGTGCAGTCTTTCCTGGACGATTCCTGGAGTAGAACAAATTACACACCACCCTCTGCTCAGGATTGTGCCTAAAGGCACCATCTAGCCCCTAAGGGTATGTCTATGCTGCAATAGTAAACCTGAGGCACTGATCTCAGAGCCTGGTCAGCTGACTCGGGCTCATGGGAGTCGGGCTACAGGACTACAAAATTACTGTGTAGACATTTGGACTTGGGCTGGAGCCTGGGCTCGGAGACCGTCCTCCATTGTGGGGTCTTAGCGCCCAGGCTCCAGTCCGAGACCAAACGTCCACACTGAAATTTTATAGCCTCGCAGCCTGAGCCCCAAAAGCATGAACTGAGTCAGCTGTTCCAGGCCAGCCGTGGCAGGGCCGCCAGTGTTTCATCACAGCATAGAGATGTACCCTAAGTTATTTTCTTAGGGCTTCAACCACACTGTTGTGAATTTATTCAGGCTCTATAGCTTGAGCAAAGATTAGCTTTCCGTGTGGAAGAGGGACAATTGGCAAATTATAGTAAATATTATTTATTAATGTATCCTGTGTATTAGAAGATCAGCAAGTATCCTGAAAACATTTTTATCGGGAAGAAGTAGGGGGGTCTCATGATTAAAACAGTGTATTGGGCTTCAGGGACTGCAACTCACCACATATGTGCCATTCTTTGGGCCCCTATGGCCCTAAGGTATTACTGTAATAATAATAATAATAATAAATAATAAATGATAATAATAAACCAACTTAATGTGCAAAGAGAGGAGTCTCTGACTTAGATCTGAAACAATAAATATTGGCCATCTTGGAGTTATAAATAAATAAACTACAAAAAGCAGATCTACCGCTAAAACTCTCCCACCTGCAAAATGTTCTCTCTTGGGAGTCTTTTCTAAAATGCTTCTAACAGGCCAGCATCTGGACATGTGTTGGCATCTCATTTTTGGTAGAAAAGAATATTGTAGATAAAAAGTGGAAGCAAATGGAACTCCCAGCTGTAGAGGGCATGAGAGATACTCGTTACTATTGTAGCCAAGACAAATACAGTGATTATTATATCACTTAGTTTTTTTTGTCACATCAGCAGAGGAAATAAAAAACAAGTTCACTATGCTATCAAAACTGATAAAGATATATTGGGTGAAATCCTGGGTCTACTGAAGTCAATGGCAAAACTCTCATTGACTTCAGTGAGGCCAGAATATGATCCATTTCTTATTATATATTATTATTAATAATAATGCATTTTATTGCATTAATGCCCAGGAGCCCTAGTCATAGACCAGTACCCCATTGTGCTAGGTGCTGTACAAATACTGAACAAAAAGACAGTGTATAGAAATTATATAATGAACACTGAAGAGGTATGGCCAATTTTCAATGGAATTACTCTAGAGTTACATTATTGAAAGTAAAATGAGAATCTGGCCCTGTTTTGTGGAATGTGATAAAAAGCCTGAGCCAACGATGCTAAAAGGTAGGCTTGGTTATGCTGGTTTCAAGCATGGCCAGCAATATGTTTGTCAAAAGTGAAAAAGCATATAGCTTGAGTATATCCCATGTGGCCACATTACATGCATACCTATACTAATAGCACAATTAATATCTCAGGTGAAAGCAGCAGAAGAAAATATATTTGATCAATTCTATCTGTTTTACCACATTGTCCCTGTGACCCTAGGCCCGCCCTTTAGTCACACCGTATACATTTCTACAATATTATTTTTACAAAATATACCTTGTGGGATATCATATGAGAACCAATAACACATCGGTTATTAATACCATTATAAAATGCATGTGTTAATGTTATATGTGTAATTATGAATTCCCTCTGTAGGATGTTACTAAAACATGTTTAAGATAAGACAGCCTAGACTATGTAAAGGTTATAAACAGATTTGCTTTTGACAAAGGAATGTGGATTTACCTCAATTTATATATATTAGCAGCAAACAAAGCCATGGAGCTAAACTGGCAGAGGTTATCCTGATCCTCAACTTGAGAGACAGAGAACTAACATGGCTTCTGTACCCCAGAGAGACACAGGAGACTGAATCCTCAGGATGCCTTCCTGATTTGTAAGACAAAGACATCCCTTTTAGGAATATAAGGAACAGAGAGAGACTCCATCTTTATTCTTCACCTTAGGAGACTAAGTGATTTGATCTCTGTGATGGGTCCTGACCAGGCTGGCCAGTAAAAAGCTGGAAAGGAGACCATGGATGAAAGAAGCCCTCTTGAACAAAAACTGTATCTTGCTAGATTAAGTTTTAGACTTTTAGATGCATGTTTTCACTTTTATTTGCCTGTAACCATCTCTACCTTTATTTCTTTTACTTGGTATCACTTAATCCATGGTTTTTTGTTCACAAACTTCTTTTGATTTCATTAAAAATAATCAGTGCTGTGTAAATTCAGTAAAGTGTGTGCTTCACAGGTTGGAGTATTTTTACTGTCTCTGAACAGGCAGCGAACCTAACATTTTCTCAGCGAGGGTTTGGTGAGAGGGACTGGTCCTTGCAGTAGGATAATTTTGGGGTGAATTCTGGTCTGGAAGGGTACTAAGGTCACCCTGCAATGAGTAACCAGGTTTGGCAAAGCCAGGTTGAGGCTTGTGGATTGCTGGCAGGCTTTTCGGATCAAAGCTCTGGACCATAGCTGCACAGTCACAAGACACCCAAGGTTACAAGGGAGACTGTAATCGAACCTCTTATTGGCTTAGATGAACCCCAACACATCACAGACCTCTTTACTGTTGTAGTACCTTAATGGAAACTAAGGGTATGCCCGTATGGAGAGTCAGTACATGGCAAGCAGGTGTGTGAATCTACAGCCCTCTAGCCCACTGTGCACTGACTCTCCATGTAGACTCTTCTATGGCACAGTAAAAGTTCCATAGTGCACTTTGACCTACTGCTGTTTCAAACTTTTAGTGCACAGTAGCAGGGTCCACATGGTGAGTTAGTTCATGGCAGGTGAGTACCTTGCTTGCCATGCACTAACTGACTACATAGACAATCCCTAATATCATTCTTTAGTTTCCATTTTATCCCACATTTCCCCATGTGATTTATTTTCTAAAATTATTCATATTCTCCATACTCAAAGAAGACAAAGCAAGAAAAAAACAAATCAAGGCCTCTAATAAGCAAAGCCCTTAAATGCATGTGAAAATTTAAGCTTCTAATATCTGAATTATATCACATTCATTTGTCTGATCTATTATCCAGGAAATCATGCTGATTGTCATTAATGTCATTTTCATCCTTTAATTCTTTATTGACTGAGATTTGTATCAGCTATTCCATTATTTTGCCTGGGATCAATGTCCAGTTATAATCTCTATAATTACATGAGTCATCTTGTTTACCCTTTGTAAATATTGGCACAACTTTGGCTTCTTTTAAGTCCATTGGAACTTTCCCAGTTTTCTAAGATTTATTAAAAATTAATATTGACAGTCAAGGAGTCAAGGAGCTCTTTAGCCAACACTTACAATTCTTGGTTGCAAGTTATTCACCCTGATTCATTTCTCAGAGATGATTAGTGAATGATTTCAAAAGCATTGTGTAGCTACAGAAAGACAAATTTCTCCAAGACTGAAATAATCAATGTAAACATAATGGAAAGGGTCTGAGTGAGCTCTCCCCTGACATCCAGTGGTGAGCTGGGAAAAAGACTTCAGGAGCAGACTGTATTTACATAAACACACCTCCTTTGCCTAGGTGTGTGAATGGAAGGAACTACTCTTCCAAAATGATCAATTTTGGCTGGTGTTGGGTTACAATCACTCTAGTATTAGAATGCAGGGGTAATGGAATGTTGTTATCCTGATTGTAAAAGGCAGCAGAACTGGACTTAGCCCATTCTCAACGATGGGGTCACCCTCAACTGAACCTCACTCACTAAGCCTGGGGAAAGATGGTAAATGCCAGTGAAGGAGAAAAAGGGTGTGGATAGGTGTTTGTACCTGGGGATGCAGGTGCTGCCTAAAAAGTCTTAGGACAAGACTAGCCCTTAGACACTATTTGACCCTCTCCATTGTTTAAAGACAGAGCTGATTAGACTCAATTGAGAGTCTTTGTTTTGTTAAGTGAAACCTAAAATCACTGATAAACGGTTTTAGCTGCTGAGTGTTAGACCTGGTGTGGGACAGTGTCTCAGTGAAAGAGACTGCCCAGCCTGTAGTGAGGTTCCCCACTGCCTACTGCAATCACTGAGAGCTGGGTTAAGTGATGGAACCTCAGAGTGTGACAGCATGGTGAATGGCGGAAGCAGCAGAGCGAGTGGCAGTGGCCAGTGGTGCCAGAGTAAAGGATGGCAACTGAGAGTCAATTGCAGAGGCAGCAGCAGTGCTCGATGTCTTCCTCCCTCCGCTACTCCCAGTGGCAGATGAACTCCTGTGAATTCTGGACCTCTGCTGAGCAAGGACTACAACTGTGAGTTGGGTGCAATGGAGAAAGAGGGCAATGGCAGGTTGAGGGAACATTTGTTAGACTTTCACATCGCAAGGTGAGAAACTGAGGCAAGGGGCACTTCTCAGTGCACTCTGGGGTGGGTGTTAACTCATGGTCACGTGTTTTTGAATTGTGGTTGTGGTGTTTTCCAAAATTAATGCCAGCTTCCCTTTCCCTCTTTCTTACAAGTTCTACAGACTCAGTGCTTGCGATTGGGGAAGTATTGCTTCTTAGAGGTGCCCAGAGGTGGTGTTAAATTTCCCCAGATTACTGGGTGGGGGCTTGAGCTGATTCTGTTTTGCATACTTAAGAGGAACCCCTTGATACTGAACCTGGCCCCTCTTGCTGCCGACTCCACCTGGCAGAAAGGTTACATCTATAATCATGGTTTCACAGAGTGCTTAGAGAAAAAGGCCATGGCAGCTCATTTTCTTCAAACAGTTGTTGTTGTTCACATCTGAGATCCTTGATAACATATTTCCCCATATAACCAAAATCTGGCTGGAGGCAGGGCAAAAGAGTCTCCATAATTACAGACAGTATCATCATAATGTAGTCTTATGCAGTACAGGTGGCGTGTTACCTTCCATTCCTCAGGCCTCTAACTAGCAGGCAAAAAAGCAGCTGCTGCAGCTCAGCTCCTGTACTTAAAAAGGTGTGTCATATTCCATGGTGGGCAGGGTGCTGTCTACTTGACTAGGGCCTATTCTGGAAAGGTGGCATGGAAATCGGTCCCTATTTTTTCCAAACTGAATGTTTTTATGTTTGTTTTGTTTTTAAAATCTCTCTCTTGAATATTATTTCCCCTTTATCTCTGGCCCTTCTTTTCAGTAGAATCCATATGAGAGGAGTTTGGGCTCCAATTAGTTTAAATGGGGCAATAAGAATTCCCTGACTGCTTTCAGAACAATGTCAGTTCACGATGAGGAGACAGTAAAAACAGCATTGGTCCATGTGTCTAGGGATGTAGCAGCTCTTCTACATTTCCCAGCTCTGCATTTTTAGCCCCTCATGGGAAAGATAGTATAGGGAGAGATTTTCAAAGGAACAAAAGGGAGTTATGATCTGGGTGCAAACTATCCTTTGAAAATCTCTTCCCTAGTGTATTTGGGGCTTGTTCCCACTCCCACTGAAATCAATGGGAGTTCTTTTATTGATTGTGGTGGGAGCTGAATCAGGTCCTTGTTACATTAGCTAAATCCTGACTGGACCAATATGGGTACAAGCTAACAGTGATCATCTGGAGATGGAAAACTAGCTTTAAAATACACTGTGTTGTCTTGTCTTTAATAAAAAGAAACACAAAAGAAAACACAAAGGGGGGATGCTATTGAATCTGTGCAATTAGAGGTTGTAAACTCTGATCATCACTCCAACAGTCGGGTCAAGATATAAAATCATACTTACTGTGTTGTTGCACATAATGAGATAAATAGGGAGTTTTTAGTTAGCCATTCAGAGCAGACATTCCCACTGACCTCCTGCTCCTTCAAGAGGCAAGAATAGTTTTTTGATGCAATCTCATATTGATTGAACTGCCACATACTAACTGATGGCCAACGTTTGAAGGATACTGTTTTAAGAAAGCTTGCAATGTTGCTTCACAAGCTCATGTCATATTCTTAGACCAGACACACCATAAAGGAGAAAAGAATGGAGGGATACAGGAATTAAAATAGTCTGTTAGAAGCATTACTCTTTTGCTAAGCCCAAAGTGAAACATGTGGGTCTAGGTGTTGATATAGGCTTTTGTTTTTTTCTGATGGGGAGGGCACTGACTACATATTAGGACAAGGAGACATTTCTTGCAGATTGATCTGCATCTAATCTGTGCTGTCTGTGGTGCATGCTGGCCAGATGCCAGTTCTTATCTCCGACTATTGATGTGTTACATCCTAAGGACCAAACAAAGTTTTTAACTAGCCTAAAATAGTTTTATACTGAAAGCAGAAGTCATCTCTCCAGAATATTTTCCAAAGGGGTCAGAAATTTGGGAGCAGGATGAAATATTATTTGGGATGGGGAGAAAATATGATACCAGAACATTTAAAACCCAATCTGACGTCCACTGAAATCAATGGAAACACTTCCATTGACTTCAGTGGTAATTGGATCAGACCATGACTGGGAGTTTTACATACAAATACCTTCTACCCTCATTTCCCCCTTAAAAGGGTAGCAGAATAAACCCCAAAATTCATCCTTTTCTCAGTCTAGTTTTTAATGGCAATCCAGAATGAGATTTTGTTTTTAAAGGGACTAGATTAGAATTCAGAAATACTAAGAGATATGTTCAAGGGCAACATTTCAGAAGTGGAGTTTTACCAGAGGACGAGTTCATAAGAAATAAAATGTAATTCTAATTCCATTGTGGTTTAATAGAGAGGTCTGTAGTAATTCTCTAAAAGTGTTTAAATTTTCTAGACATCTTTTATTAGTTCAAAGATTTTAATTTCTGAGACATAAAAACCTTTGTATGTGCCAAAAATCTCAGTGCAGTGTGCACTGGTAATGAAGGCTGTAGAGCTATGAAAGCAGAATACACATCACACTCTTAAAGAGAAACAAACCATCACATTATTTACAATTAGAACTGTTCAGATACCAAAAGAAAAATCCCCAAGTGGTGAATAAATCACAGATTTTGGTTCACTATGATTCACAGGGTGATGGTAGTTGTTCTTCATAAATGTTTGGACAGCCTCATAAAAATATTTGTGAATCCCCAACATGTTATGAATCTTGAAAATTTCACAAATTTTAGCAAGTGTGATTATTCATCCTACAGTTCATACCAGAAGTGCATTATTCATGATTCATTATCTTCCTGTTTAAAATGTTTCCGTTTTCCTGTCAGAGAGCAGGAAAAGTCACATGTAGCAGTTGATCAATCACACAGAGCAATTAGTAACCAATCAAAGCAGAGTTCATGGAACAACCATTGGCCAAAAGTTATTGATTGAAACTACTTTATCTGGTGAATATGAATGATGAATACACTGAAAAAAATCAGGATCAGTTTGCAGTTGATATGAACCAAGGAAGAGACTAAATTCTTGATCCTCTAGTCTATTCACCACAGACAAACCCCTGTGCTCCCATACCACAGCTTGCAGGATAAGGGTCTAAACTGGTAGCTAGTACACTGAACAAGGGGTTCCAATGAGGGTATAAGTCAGAATGCACAGTGAGCCAAGGTCACTTTTTTCCAGGCTGGCAATTATTAAGGGACTGCACATTGTGGTAGTTTGATGGAAAATTTTAAATATGAATATACAAATAAAAATGTACATATGGTTCAGAATGATTCTAGTTGAGCACATTGTAAGCTTATGTAGCTGCATTACAGTATTGTTTTCACCCAGATCCTTCCTCCTCCTCTTCCCTGTGACTGTTACACTAATTTGTTGTATCTTATCTTAAATTAAGTCCCAATTCTGAATTTCTCTGTGTGTACAGTATGTGTGTGTACCTGTATGTGTGCACCTGCACAGGCCCCTACAAAGTTCAATGAGGCTCTACATGGTCCCAATTGTGTGCCTACACCTAGCAAAATGTAGGATTGGGGTCTTATACCGTAAGCATAATACTCTGAGTAACCCAGTTAACCCCTTGATGATCACTTTACTACAGTTACAGTCCCCAGCTATAGATTCCGGCTCTGCAGTTGATGATATAGAACTTGGTCAGCTCTGGAAATCTCCAATTCAGTTCCTGGTGTATCAGTCAAGATGGCAGCTGCCACATTTCCCTGAAAATGAGGAAAACTGATTTTCTGGTCTTGCACCTCCTGGTGTGGGCCGCTTTGAACACAGTGGTGTGGTTTGGTTGAATGATATTGGGGTCAGGATGTTAGGAGCCCATAGGGATGAGGAGTCCACATCCCCGGTGTAATGTGGTACTGTGCTCTATGGATGCTTCACCTACACTACCATTAAGGTTATTTTGAGGTCAGGCTAGAGAAGGATCAAGGTTATGGACAGAGGATCCATGAGTGTGTTGATCCATCAGCTTACCCCTAGCCTCACTCATTACAGCACAGCAAGAGTGGAGAGTTTTGCAAGGTGGAGGATGATGTAGCAGATACAGGCTATCACTTGACTGATGAAACAAACTGAGGCTTGGCATTTGGACAAGGATTTGGCTCAAATTATGAGAGGCATGGCAGAGCTTGTTGATGATCCTACCTGATAGGATTGCACCAGTGGATTTGCCATGAATGAATTGGTTATTCACTACACAAGCTAAATCTCATTCTTGGTGACTTTCAGGAGTAATGTTAGACTGTGTCATATAAAAATAAATAATCCTTAAGGCTGCATCTGAAAGATGCCGCCTGCCCTCAATGGTACGCAAACTCTACAGCCACTTAATTCCAAGGATTCAGGCACAAAAAGTTATGACAGAGCCATCTGGAGTGTCAAATCTCTCTTGAGAAAAGATGAGCATTAATTTTTGAAAGACAAACCCCACAAAATGAGAACTTTTAAAATCCACTTTCATCTATTACACAAAGTGAAAGACGAAAGGCACAAAATAGATTAACAAATTCAGAAGGAGACAACACATTGTCATTGTCATATGTCTCAGCTGCTGTGCAAATTTAGAATTAGCTTCATTCCATAACACTGAAATGGCATTTGTCACTGTTAGATGTGACAATCAACAGTTTTGCTCCTCTGCCTTTTTGAACTGTGAGTTCATTTGATAGTACACACCAGTGAATCAATTATTTTACAGCTCCATTTTATATTTCCTTTTTGTATTACATTACAGGCAGTGGAAAAGAAAGGGGAAAGCTGCTCCATAAATCAGCCTGGCTAAAGGACAGTTAGAGTGCCACCGTATACCTGCACTGATCATATCCTTGAACCAGAGGCAGAACAGAAAATGTGCTGTGAATTAAAAATAAAATAAATAAATAAAAGGAGCCCTACACAGAAGCAGTTGAAGTTATCTGGGGTTGTAGCAAGCATTAATGTTTATAGCAAGCCTTAAATTATTGGCCAAAGAACAGGGTAGAAAAAAATACATCAAGTTGAATAATCTTAATTGAAATTAAAAAAAAAAATCTACAAAACTTGCAAACTATAGTGTTATTCAGTTCACATTTTCCTCTCTTCTCTTTCAAAATGAAACTATAGGATGAGGGATTCATTTTTGACTTAGTTCCAGGAAAGGTTATTTTGAGGTGTCTAATACAATGGCAGGGGACTTCTCTTGATTTGCTCTGCTAGCAAGCATTGGAGCATGCTGGGGGGATACTAACTCATTCATTCATTGTCGCAGGTGTGGGTCACTAATTCAGTCCTGTGAATAAAGGAGCTGGGGTGGGGATAGGGATCTAGGGAAAGTCCTTCAGGAGAAACCCGTCAGACTGCCAAGTCTGGGGAGAAGGCTTGGCAGGAAATTATGTTGCAGTGTGGGATAAATGATTACAGGGAATTAGAAAATCATTAACATTTTGCACAAAATATGCCCAAACTGATGCAGCCACTATTAATAAAGGGATGAAATTCTGGCACCATTGACTTAAATAGGGCCAGGATTTCACCCAATAATGAGGAGCCAAATTCTTCTATCAGCTCTGGTGATGTAAACTCAAAATAGTGATTTCAGCTGATTTACTCTAGATTTCCACCAGTGTGAGAGAATTTATTCAATTTTATGTAATGAGGTATCCAAACTGACTTAATAAAAGTCTATTTTTTCAGTCTGGAACATATCTGAGCCTTTTATACTAACTGGTAATAGTAGTTTCCACTGGGACACATTGTCCCAGGATGAAATGTGCTGCTGGATGGTTCCTGTCAAACACACCTGTATAAATATACATGGAGAGAATGTGTGTTGATGAGTAGTTTTCATGTCCCATGAATCAAGGATCAGTGCATAACTCCCAGGTGGCCAGGAGAAGCCACCACAATGAATAAAAAGGGCTTTACACCCCTATGTTAATATATCACCTATAAGATGACATAACATATCACCCGCACTGCTTCCCGCAGCTCCCATTGGCCAGGAACAGCGAACCGCAGCCACTGGGAGCTGCGGGCAGCTTTGCCTGTGGATGGTCAATGTAAACACTGTCTTGCGGCCCGCACGTGGATTACCCTGATGGGCCGCATGCGGCCTGTGTGCCACAGGTTGCTCACCACTGCTCCTGATCCTTGACTATCTGAGGGACTATAGAGAGGATCCCGGTGTAACATAGTTTTGGGGATCTCCACAGGCTGCTCTGTTGGCTTCAGTGCTGTGGGATGTGCCCCAGTCCCTGCTATGCCCCCAGCTGCACCCCTGGCACATCTCCTATGCTGGGATTTGTGAGGTGTCCATGGAAGGCAAACATACAGCTGTCTATTGCAGTGCCTATCCTAGGGGAATCCTCCACCAACTGAAATGGGGGCTTTTTAGAGTCCTTTTACACTTTTGTGGCCCTTTTACCCGATGTAAAGGGGAGAGAAAAGATGAGGCTTTCACCCCTCATAATAAGGAGCTAGATTCAAGGCTAGCTCTTTCAAATGTTCCCAGAAGCAGTAAAGGACCTCATTTTCTTGCATGACCTATGCAAGAACCAAGCAACTTTGCAGTACTGTATGAGGCTCAGGGAAGAAAAAGTGTGAGTCATTTCAATAAGAGAATATTTAAAAGGCTGAAGCAGTACACTCTACTGCTTGAACATATCATATAGTTCTTATGTCTTACACAGAATAAAAGGGAGCCATTGGAGGAAACAAGCAATTCTGACATCCCATTCTCATAATAAAGATTACAGTGCAAAACAATGGCACACCATGAATTCATTTGAATTAAATTCAATCAATTTTAATTTCTTCTGGACAAGTGCAATATATTTCTGGAAAACACAGAAAACCAGCAAAAACATTCTGCAGTCAATGATCGTTTTTGTTCACTTCTGTTTTAACAGACCATTTAAGAGGTTGGTTCATCACTCCTTTAGTGTGCTAAGAACAGCTGACAGTGAGACCTTTGGAATGTTAAAGTCTCAGCAGGTCACACACTGACCTCTTGATACAGGGAATAACCACTAACTTCACGAGTGATAATTTAATCCACAGTAGTTGAGCTGAGATTGTTCAGAACCTCACAGAAGTGTTTAATACCTTGTGGGATCATGTCCTAGAAGGGCGACATCTGGTGCTGGCTTTTCATCATCTAAAAAGGTGACCTCTCCTGTTTCCAGTTCAGAAATAAATTGAGCTCTTCAAGTGCAGAACAAGCACCTTGTTTTCTCCTTGTAGACAGGTTTGTTCAGATGCTAATAAATAAAAAACTTCTTCCATGTCGTGACACTTTCTTGGGGTGACGAGAACTATGAGTGACTGTGTCACCCCTCTGCCTTAGCAAAAGAGAGATTTGCTGATGCTAATCTGGGTGACAGTTCCCTGTTACCCCCATCCGTTAGCCACCCCAGACAAACTTCTCAGGACTCTGTCAGACTTTATTTTGCCTTGCAGGTAACACTTGGTGCACCCCAGTCCCAAACCCCCTTGGAGAGCATTTCCCTGTTGTATCCAGCCCCTGGACACTCTCAGTAATTACCAAATCTGCTCCCTACAAAGAGACAGTTTACTTGATTCAACTAAGAATTCACACTTCTGATAAAACAAAGAAAGGTTTGTTAACAAAGATACTCAAGTGTTACTAACATGATTCTAGAAGATTAAACATAACTTTAGCAGGCTAAAATCTTTGTCTAAGTTAAGTTTCTCACCTAAAGTACCCTCAGTACCACTGGGCCCCAGCTTTCATGGACGCAAAAAGTGCTGTCCATTTTGCTTCCTCAGTGATGGATAACCAAGGAGTTCTCTTTCCTCCTTTTTACAGTCCTGAAACCTTTGAAATGTATCCCTTTGAAGTGTATCCCCATACAGAGTTTTTCTCCTTTGCTGTCTGTTCTTCAGTATGCTGATGCTATATTGTCTCTCATCCTCCCATTAACTTGCTTTTCCTGTTGACTTAATATGCAAATGAAGTTTGCTTTGTGTTGACTTACACAATGCTTGATTAACCTCAGAGACCCAGGTAAATCAACATTCTTTTAATCTGGGAAAAACTTGTTTATCTACCTTGCTTACCTAGTTTAAACAATTTTTTAGCACATAATCAACTTCTTGACTAACATCCATACCTACAGCTCACAATGCTTATGATGACCAGGAAGATATAAGCTCTCATTTGATACCTTACATGACATTTCATATAGATCAAAACCATGACTGTAATGTATTAGGTGTAGTGGTTTGTCAGGCCTGAGAGGAGTTAGTGTTATGTATCAGTGATGTCTTTGCCAGTTGGCACTGAGGGATTCATAGAGTCACACATACACTATCAAAGTGCAAACTATATGTCACCTATGTCATTTTGTCGATTGCTTCCATTCTAATCTGAGCCAAATGGACACAATTTTAAAGCAATACAGGGATGTACAGAGGTAAACATACATAGCACTGAGCACAGCACACAAAGCAGGTATCAGTGGATCAAATGACAGAAAATCAAATGACATGAGGATCTGCTCTCTTATTGATTCAGGCATGGGAATCCTGTGTGTGCATCAATGGGGAACTAGACCCCATCATTTGGGGGAAAGCCTGCCTCAAGTGTAAAGCTCAAATAACTGGGATGTGCCACTGGGGAGTGTAGCCTGTGTGGGGCTAGGGAGCACAGAGGGTTTATCCTCAAACTATAGAGTGGCAGCAGAGCTGCTTGCTGGCAGGTAGGGATATAGCAGCCCTTGCAGAGGAAGTAAACAGAGATGTGTGTGAGAGAGAAGAGGCAGGATTTGCTCTTATGGGCATAAGACAAGGCATTAGTGAAGGTTGTCAGCATCACAGAAACATAGTAATGTCCACATTCTTACTTATGTGAATAGCCTCATTGACTGTCCCCCAGATGTGTACAAGGAGGAGACTAGAATGTGGTCACAAGCACAAACACTTTGCATAAGAAATGCCCAAGCCATAAACAGGACACAAGATTTAAAGAAAAACAACAACTGTGTATAATTGTCCAGCCCCCATAGAAGTTAATATCACACATTTTGCATGCCTCCTACGTAGTTCCTTGTTCATAGCAATGCTTTTACTGCCTTTCGGAGGCTACTCTGTCTTGTAAAAGGCATCCTCCAGAGGTTTGCAGGATTTGTTGCCTTGCTACATTTAACACATTTACTAACAAAAACAAATTGATTTTTATTTATCTGGCAAAGCAAACCCTGATACTTTCCCCCTAATATTTAATCCTCTTTGGCAATGTAAATAATGAGAAAGACACTCGCAGATCTGATTAAGCTGCAAGTTCCATTTTAAACAATGAGAGATCAATACCATTACCAACTCCATAAAACAATCCTTATCACTTCTCCACTCTGTGTATGCAAGCACAGAGCTATGATGATTTTTAATATAATGCTCCAACAGTAGTCTAACCCTCCCCCCAAAAAATAAAAATAAAAATGATTCTATAGTGTCTAAAATGTATTGATCAGTTGACTAAGCCTTAGGGGAGAACTTTTGCAACCCTGAAAACTTTAAGGGAATTGTTCTGCCATCATATATGGTACTCAGCATGTAACTCACCTTTTAAAAAGTACATCTAGGGAATGTAGAGCTCTTAAAAAGTGCTGAAATGACAGCTCTAGAGATGAAAGTCTTCTAACTATCTGCAGAACAAGGAAAGCAGTGCTTCATCACTTTGCCCCTCCAATGTGTCTTGGAAAGAACACTTCTAAGGTGAGAGAGAAGTTTGTTTTTGTGCTCTTTCAAACCCGGGTCTCTCTGCTAAGCTTGCAAACAAAGAGTGTAAATTGTGCTCCTGCAAACAGCCAGATTAGCCTAGT
This sequence comes from Chelydra serpentina, assembly GCA_037349315.1. Classification (NCBI taxonomy): domain Eukaryota; kingdom Metazoa; phylum Chordata; order Testudines; family Chelydridae; genus Chelydra; species Chelydra serpentina. The sequence continues at coordinate 31,031,018 of JBAIAC010000048.1, forward strand.
GAGTGACCCAGGCCCTAGATTTTGCACTACTCCCAGAATATTCTTCAGTCCCAATTTGCCATTAGAATTAGGCTCCAAAGCGTTGCATACTGCACTCCAAGGGACAACTCCATCCTCTTCCAATGAAAGTACTGGTTAGAGAGGTTCTCAGAACAATGTTTTTGGTAGCCTCGGAGTGCTTGTGGCCGCTCTGGTGATTTTTCCAAGCCGGAGCCCCGCCACCCCGGACTGAAGCCCAGAGCCCGCCGCTGAAGCTCTATTGCTGGAGCCAGGTGGGGTTGGGGTGGGGATGCTGAAGCCCAGAGCCCCAGGGCTGAAGCTGGGGAAGGAGGGGCCCTGAAGCCTGAAGCCCAAAGCCTGCCCCCAGAGCAATGTTCCCTCTAATTTTTGACAGGCCGTGTGCGCAAAAAATGTCTTCTATGCACATTGTTGTGATTCTGTGCAAATTTTTGTGCACACGGTGTTTCGCCGTGTGCGCGGGGTTTAGGATCTGTGAGGGAACAGTGCCCCAGAGCCTCTCAGCCCCCGGGAAAGTGAGCTGAGAATTCACCAGCTGCCTGCAGAGTTGAAGGTTCCTCCCCCTCCAAGCAACCCCTCCCAGCCCCACATGTCTGCAGATGCACTGCCTGGAGCCCCCTGGAGGCTGTGCAGTACATTGGGCCGATCCCCTGCTGGTGGTGCCAGCAAACACCAAGGCAGTGCATCCAGGAGCAACAGCTAGATGCTGCAGGGAGGGGCTGCTGCTTTGCCTTCCACTCCCATCTCTGGCCAGGAGGCTGCTGTGGCTGCAGAAAAGTTCCCGGGTGGCCACATTTGAGAAATGCTGGGTTAGGTGATCTCCCATATGTCTTCAAATGGGATCACTGTCCCTCTGTCATAGATAGTATAGAAAAGAAATTACTGTGCTAGGAAGCTAGTCCCAGAACAAACAACTGCATCTATAGCCTGAGTCACACACAAGGGAGAAACTATTACACTGACAGAACAGCAGGGCTCAAGGCTGCAGCACCATGCAGTCAAGTTGCTCTTGCACTGGGAATACTTTTCACACAGGCACCTTTCCAGTTACAGTGAGGGCTGCTATCTGTTGTCCCTGATGATTCAATTAATAGGTGAGGGATTTTGTGTTTAGGGCTGGCTGGAAAATAACAATTCTCTTTCCCCAAAATATTAAAGCTTTCTAAATGTGTTTTTGTTTTGGTGAGGATTGAAAATGAGATCTTTTGAAATATTGGGGTCCCGTGAGTGCTAGAGGGGAACTGGCAACTCGCATTTGAGAAAACTGGTTATTTTTTTAAAGTCCAGTTTCTGACAGAACCCTTGAAGCAGAATATACTGATTTAAAACAAGCCTTCAAAACAAACTTTATGAGAATTTTTCTGCTCCCTTGTTAATGTTTAGAAGGAGATTTTTGGCAAAAGAGAAACTGACAATGTAGAGGTGGGAGTCACCAAGGGACTTAAGTGCCTAACTCTCTTTGAGATCAATGGGAGGTAGGCACCTAAATACCTTTATGACCTTTATGACCCCCACCTTCGGTGACTATCCAGATGAAAAGTGAAAATGAATATACACGAAAAGCTGTACTCAGTCTTAGGTCATGCTAGTGTAAACCTAAAGAAAATTCATTTGTAAATTGGTGGAAATCCTAAATTACTTCAGATTTACACCAGTATAACATAGAGTAGAATTTTGCTTAAATTTCTGTCAAATACATAGAGAAAACATATAGAAAGAGAACCCTTTTCCCCCTTCTGCTACTTGTAACTATAGAAAGTACAGCATTTTCAGAGAGAAATGTGATTTGATGGTGTCCCTTTTATGGGCTATAGGTTATGTCCAGATTAGTGATCCATTCATCCATTCTGCAGCACAACTCTTCACACTGCTGGTGAACTGTCCCTGCCTGATCAACTCTTCTTCTGGAGGCTGGCCAGTATGTTATTGAGCATTATCAGCCACGGCTGATGCTGCTCAAGGAGATAAGGAACATACACATTGTTGTTTAGTATGTGATTAAACTGCTCTTGGTAAATTGTTTCTTTTAAAACTTTTGTTAGAGAGGAAAAAGAGAGCACCCAGGGAAATCATTTTTAAACTTAAAAGAAAATATTACAAACAATGAAGAACACACTATATGCCATAAACCAAAAACAATTATGAATATTTGTCAATATTCCTTTAACATTGGGTCTTGGTTTGCTAGTGTCTGATAATCTAACCAGTTCCCACTCTTAATTCCAGCCCTACTTTGAGCTGCTGTAACCTGCTGGTGAGCACTAAATCAGTTTACCTGTCCCTTGAATATTTTCAAGAGTTTGAGATTTTTTTCTCCCACACTGATTTGGGATGAAAAGTCAAAATCTCAAAATTTTTTGCAAACCAGCAAACTGAATTTTTTTTTAGGTTCTGATAAATGTTTAACTTAAAAAATGTTGAAAGATTTTGTTTCAGTTTTGACTTTTTTCTTCTTTATTTAACCTTTAAAAAAAATCTAATGAGTTTAACTATCAAAATGAAAAGTCATTTCAAATTAGAAAACTTGAATTTTTCATTTCAAAAATATTAATTCACAACTTGTTTTCAATGGGTTTTTTTTGTTGTCAGGAGATTGTTGGCAATTCCGGGTTAGTTTTGACAAATGGCATTTTTTGACAAAAAAAGTTTAGTTTGTTAAAAAATTGCCAACCAGCTTTATTAAGCACTGACATGACATTGCTGCAGCAGAGTTGCCGCTTCTAACTTGGGAGCCACCCCATGATGGTAGAGAATCTTGGGGTCAAGATTATTGAAGAGACTGGTTGGTAGCTGTCTGGATGACCAAGGTTAATGTGAATACAATTTTACTAAGACCTAGTAAGAATTATGATCACTACCAATTGGCTTGGCAACATTTGGATCAAAGAAAAACAGCTTCAGGAAAATGTACCTTCATCCTCTTAATTTCTCTTGTTACCTCATCACCAGATCACCTTTGCTAGCACCTCTAAAATAATGCACTAAGGGTGAGATTTAAAAAACTATTTAGGCACCCAAGGATGCAGACAGTCACCTACTGGGATTTTCCACAGTATCTAAGGCACTTTTGAAAATCCCAGTAAGCACGTATCTGCATCTGTAGGCAGATATGATGTGGTGGGTTGTGCACCCCTCACCAGCCCTGATAGAGTTAATGAGGGTCTGAAAGGCCAGTTAGGTTAGCTGGCATTACCTGAAAGAGAAAGAGGGCCAGGGTTAACTGAGAGTGAAGCCCAGCTGGGGAAGGGCTGGGACAGCACTATAAAACCAGGAAACTGAGAGCAGAAGGGAGTTGCAGGGGAAGGAACCTGCAGTCACTCCATGGGAGGAGGGAGGTTGTCAGGGACAAGGAGGAAATCCAAAGGGAGTGTAAGCCCTGGGACTCTGCCCTGGAGTTTGGCAAGCAGCTAGGATGGGGGCAAATCTGTCATGGGTAGAACCTGGTGTAGCAGGTGGGCCTGGGTTCCTCTATAGTCACTTGTATAGTGGCAGAGCCTAAGCTGAACACTTTATGGAGACAGCATTTTGACAGCGGTCCTGTTGGACTTTGTAACCCCAGAAGGTGTGGACTAAGTGGTGATATGGCTGGAGGGTCAAGGTACCAGAACTTTAACTGCAAGCACAGAGCAGAGAGGGGCGCCCAATGCAGAGGGAGCGACTTTCCCAGATTAGACATGAGGAGGCGCACTAGCAGTGAGTGGGACTCCTGTTCCATAAGGGTATGTCTACGCAGCAGCTGGGCGCTGTGACTCTCAGTGTGGGTAGACAGACTTGAGCTAGCACAGACAGAAGTGTGGACGTTGTGGTACAGGCAGTGGTTTGGGCTAGCCTCCTTTGTTTGGACTGGGGTGGCTAGCTACCACACGGCTATTTTTAGTGCACTAGCTCAAGATGAGCTAGTACAAGTCTGTCTGTCTGCGCTGGGAACCACACCTCCCAGTTGCAGTGTAGACATAACCTAAATACCTTTGAAAATCTGGCCTAATGATGCCTAATCTAGTACTTTTTTAAAACTGTCATCACATTTTTTTCTGTTAATCAGAAGTTAGATCAGGTGATGCAGTAACAATCAAATCAGTTTGCAGCATCACCAGGGACTTCCACTTGCCTCTGTGAAGTTGCTAGGCTACTATCTTAAAGAGACAACTCACTTGATTAATTGCAAATACAGAACTTCTTTTTAAAGCAAATACATTTATAACAACATAGGCTGAATGAAATAGACTTCTGCAGCAAGCAAAATGTTAGGACTGTAATCTTGTGGTCCTCCTTGAATACTGTATTAGGAGCAAAATCATTGATTTTACTCAGAGAACACATGCTGTACCAACTCCCAGCTAGGTTTCAGCTGTGAGAAACTAACACGTTGTTGATAGATAAGTGCTTTGCGATTTTTCATGTTTTGCTTGTTTTCAGTCTATTATTTTCTAAATAAATGTGACCTGACTAAATGTGTGTTAAATATAACTGGCAAATGAATGCCTTAAAGTTCTAGTATGTCTCTAATCCAGAAGTTATTACTGTTAAACTTTGCTTTTTCTTTTCATTCTTTGTCTTTTGAAACTTTTCAAAGGAAGAAAAAGGTAGTTTTTACTTGCCATCATTAGTGCTTTTACTAATAAATAAAATATAATAATAATAACCTAGAAAAACATTTTTTCACAAGCTATTTGATTGTTTCTGAGTGGAGCTCATTGGTAAAAGATTTTAGTCTCTGTGGAAAACATTTGAAAAATATAAACCAAAATTCATTGCCTGAATTTTTTGTGACATATATTTGGTGTATATATTTTTTTGACAAAAACCTGAAAACTTTCAATTAAAACAGACTTTTTTGGTGAAAATGTTCATTTCGTTGAAAAGCTATTTTCCATAGGGGAAAACAATGCTTTGGTGGAAAATTTTCAACCAGCTCTACTTATGAATGGTTCCTCTTGCCAAAGCCCAGAATAAAATGGGTATGTGGGATTTGCGCATGGTTTTGCTTGCAGCTCCTGGAAGTAGAAAAGGAAAGGCATTAGCCTTGTCACTGCTAGATCCTGATTTAGCGAGGGGACAGCAGAAATGAGGAACCTGCAATGAACTGAAAAAGCAGGTGAGGGAGTAACAGCACAGCACAAAGCTTCAGTGGGCTGGAGAAACGAAGCTGAGCTGAACACACTAAAAAAGGTCTGGAATAAATACGACTTCTAAAAATCAAATCCAAAGAGCTTGAAACCATTGAGAAGATACTAAGATTAAAGAAAGGAGACTATAATTAATCAGTAGTGGGAAGCTGACTTGAGGATTTCTGCACATTGTGTATGTCTATATGTCTCAGGCTCAGACAGTGGTGCAGCTGCAGGCTACAGCTCATTGATATTCTGTATGTGAAAGCCAAGGGAAATAACAGACTCAGGTCTTCTTTTGGGGTTGGAAGGCAGTGGGGAGGGAACGATGCCCTTCTAGGTTAGTCCGCAGAAGATCAGGCTTGTGTGGGGCACACGATTTTTCACCTTGAAGCGCAGTGATTGATGCATGAAATAAGAGAAGAATATACCTTACTGTTTAACCCTTACCATGCTCCAATGTAGAGCAGTGACAAGTTTGATTGCTCATATTCTACATATGCTGTGGAATATAAACTAATTTTTCAGTGAGGGTTTGGCCACTTTAGGTTTATTGTGGTATTCATACTGCATCCTTCCTTAGGGCCAGGTACTGCTCTGCTAACACACCAACAAGCCCTCGGTGCAGCAGAACTGCCGTGAGCCTACTTTATAACAGGAAACAGCCTGCAGAAAGGCTGCACAGGGTGGCTCTGCCCCCCCCCAGTGGCTTTCTCTGCAGCAGTTGGGGAGTGCTGAGGTGTGTAGGAATGGATCAGAAGATGTGAGGGAGTGGCCATGGGAGCAACCATTATGTGTAGGTTTCCTCATTGCCCCATGGATCGTAGTAATGGCAGAGGAATGGCTACACCAACGTACGTGGCTCGCAGGGGGAGAATAACCTCTCCCCTAATTTTGAAATTTCCTGTGCAAAGCCCATTTATTCAGATGTCAGCATTTACCCTTTAAGCAGTGTCACGAGTTAAATAGTTTCTGTATGGTAATTGAAGATATTCTGCATACTTACGGTACTGTTATCTGCTTTTCAACTAGTTCTTCTGAAACTTTACACAGAAAAGGTAGTTATGCAGAGAATCCATCTGGAAGCTTCATTTTACATAGATACTTGGGTCCTGGTCCTCCTCCTATTTTCAAATTTTAAAAACAGTGTGGCACATCCATTGACTTTACTGGGGTTATGACTTCGCCCCGGGTTTCACTGAAGTCAGAATCAGACCACCTGGAGAGAGCGCAAACCTGCTTTGGAATGAGATGAAACAAGCCACGCCACTGTCTTTTTACTAAAGCCGTGTGTGGCCCATGGTTTAAAAATTCCAGACATCATATTTACACAACATTTAAGGTAAGGAAAAGCAGTGATCCATACAAGAGGAAACATGGGAAAGGGCCCCATCAATAACAAAAAAGTACATTTTGTGTGCTTTACCCAGCATGTCAATGTGCTTCACAAGGAGTCATGGGCACCGTGCTAAGGATTGCTTGGCTCAGTCTTTTCAGTAATTAAGACCAGTCACAAGCAGCAGCAAGTATATTCCTAAACTTGTAATGAGAAATGACTCCCAGAATCAAGGGGCATAACTATAGAAGTTCCAACATCATGCAATTGTAAGGTGATGCTAATCTTAAGGCAAGTCTCCAAAAATGCTTTGTGATGAAAGTTCAGCCCCATCTCCTGGAGAATGGCCTTTTAATGCCAAAGTTTTCAAACAAGAAATGTTACTGGCAAAGTATATATACACATGCACACCGAGAGCTGCATGAACCAGAGATATCTGTATATATGCAAATTGGATATCAGCAGGTGTACTAATATAGGACCAGATTAGGATGTGCAGTTACCTGGTACAAGTGTGGGTTCTGTATGCTTACTATTTAAATGGGCATTTTTGAAAATTTGATCCATGATGTTTTTATGTAGGTTCTATGCAGTAACCATCACCTTCCCTCTTGGCATCCTTTGTGTTCTTTCCCCTTCTCTGTTGTTTTCCCCTATACATTTCTCTTTTTAAAAATTACTTTATTATTTTGAAACTGTCCTAGTCCTGTTCTGTCTCTAAAACCAAGTTCCTCTTCCACGTGGCTGTCTTTTGTGTCTGTCATTGAAAGTTCATCAGGACATGGATGATCTCATTTTCTGTCTTGTACAAACACATCATCCCACTTAATAAATATCAATAAAATACATTTCCATTTCCAGCCCAACAGAGTGTGCTGCTCCTCCCATTGCCAACTCACTGAAGCCTGTGGGTGGCGCAGTGAGATTGGTGATTGTGTGAATAATGTAAGACATTCACTGCTATGTGTTGGCCCTGTGATAAAAAATGATCTAGAGATTTGGGGCATGGTCTCTGCTTCTGTCCTTTTTGTGCCAGCAGCCTTGAACAGCCAGCTGGAGATCTGCTGAGGCAACTTTCAATTAGATTGCAGGCTGGACTGGTTCCCAGTTATCTTGGGGAAAGTGAGGCTTGAAGTCCTCTTTGCTCCTTCCTCCTCTGCTTCAGAAGCTCTAAGTAGAGCTTTGGTGCAAGTGATGGTCAGGGCCCAACTGTTAGCTCAGATGAATTTTACATTTTGATTCACACAAGATATATTCATGACCTCACAGACTAAAGGGCCTTAGCAATATAATCAGTTATTTGCATTGGCAAAAGTGTGGTAAATGCAGGCAGGTGACTGGATTTCTGAAGCTAGCTTTTACAGTCACTGCTATTTTAATATCTAAGGCTGAGATTTTCAAAGCAGCCTAAAGGTGTTAGGCACCTGACCCCCATTGAAATTCAATGTGTTTTGGGCACCAAACTCCTTTAGACTTTGTTAAAATTTCCAGGGCAGCCTAAAATCTTTGTTTGAATTTATTACATGGAATACTTTTGTGAAATTGTGAAAATGGATCCAGATTGTCACAATGGCACATTCACATCTTTCTTTCTCTCTCAATGAATTTCTACTGTTGTTGTAGCTTATTCTGAATTAGCTTATATTAGAGCGGGTAAATTATTTTTTGCTGAATCATTTTTTTACAGTAGAAAATGCCTTTTATCCAAATTGATTTTTTCCCCAAAAATGTCCCTTTTTGTAGACGCTTTTTGTCCAATTTCATTTTTTGAAACAATTCCTGTAAACTGAAAAAAATTAGCTTTGGCATTTGGGGTTTTTTGATAAAAAATGAAATTTCAAAGAAAAATGTTAACCAGTGTTTTTTAAAATATAAGACCATAAGAACGGCCATACTGGGTCAGATCAAAGGTCCATCTAGCCCAGTAGCATGTCTTCCAAAAAAGGCCAATGCCAAGTGCTTTAAAGGGAATGAACAGAACAGGTAATCATCAAGTGATCCATCCCATCGCCCAATCCCAGCTTCTGGCAAACAGAGACTAGGCACACCATCCCTGCACATCCTGGCTAATAGCCATTGATGGACCTATCCTCCATGAACTAATCTAGTTCTTTTTTGAACCCTAATTGTTTGAATCTATTATTTTGGAGGGGGGTCAGGAGAAAGTATTTTCCCAACAAACTCTAGTTTATACATGACCCTTCTGTTAAATACTACAACATACATTGCCAATATCCTACATGGTCTTTTGCAGGTTGCTTTGTTACACATGAAAAGAAAGCCACAATAAAAACTGTGAATCCAAACTGAATGAGAAGTGCTTTTTCTCCCCTTACCTGATGTTTATTTCCTTTGTTCACTTCCACCACTCTTTCATGCCTGTTAAAGAGAATTTCTCAGAAAAGCATTCATAGTCACTGTGGAACAGCCACTATAAGTGAGAGATTTAAGTAATACCACCCCCACTATGTAAATGTAAAAGGCTTATTATTGTGTTGAATATAGTGAATGCTTACTGTGCTGCTTCAATGCTGCTAATAAACCATATCAAGTCAATTTACTTTGTCCATTCAGTAGTCTCAGATATCAAACCTGCTGCTACAATGCTGATTTTAGTATTGGGATGAAAAGCTGGAAGCTCTGACGCTTGACCAAACATCAATACAGCAGGAAACTTGATGCTTTAACTGCCTGACCAGTTGGACTACTTTTTGAATTTCTCTGAAACAAGAGAAAAATACTGTACTCATACACCAGAATTGCGCAAATGCACCTTTGTTCATTTGTTTGTATTTCTTTCTTTCTTTTTTTCTTGTTTGCTTTCTATCTCAGACCTAAAAGTTAAAAACAACAAAAAATTATAGTTGGCCCTTCCTTCTCTCATATTACATATGAAACTGGAAAAAAATGCATTGTATCTGGAAGCCAAACAACCAAAATTTAGACTTCAAACCCAAACAATTTGGTGATACCACTAGTGATACACTTAACAACAGAGATACATTAATTAAGATGCAATTACACTGTAATTACAATATTATTTTAATTTTTGATACCTGTAATCATCATCAATTCATATAACTTGAAGCTTAACTTAATGTCTGAATTATTTCCAATTATTCTTTTAGTCTCAAACTCAATACTTTTTTTTTTTAGACTTCTGGTGCATTAACTACATGGTAGTTATGCTGTAATTAAACTGAAGTTATATTATTTTATGTGTATTTAATAAACTATACTACAATCAGTGGTTTAACAACACATCTGAATTACCTTAGCTTAAAGTGAACCCTTTTCCCTGTGTGTTTCCTAACCTACCTATATAACAACACTGTAATTAATATATCTGTATTGTCAAATCATAGAATATCAGGGTTGGAAGGGACCTTAGGAGATCATCTAGTCCAACCACCTGCTCAAAGCAGGACCAATCCCCAAGTTTTGCCCCAGATCCCTAAATGGTCCCCGCAAGGATTGAACTCACAACCCTGGTTTTAGCAGGCCAATGCTCACAACACTGAGCTATCCCTCCTCCCTTGCCCAATGTATCCACGTCATCTTTCCAGCTATTTGTCTAGACGCATATCTGTTTGGTATAAGCAAAATGTGCAAAGGCACCCATCTGAAAAGTGCACTGTGGAAAAAACAGCATGGTAAATTTTGCCCACCAAGTTATTCTGTATGATTTGCACTTGGGAAATGCATCTTCCTTGTACAACAATTCCTCATCAAAGAGCAGAATAAGCAACAACAAAAATGTGTGCACGTTTTGGCTCATTAATTCAAGGATTACTTAAGATATTAATGATCTTTTTAAAGTTTAAACCATTAGTGAATCTTGGCTTTGTTTTATATCACAGCTTTATAACGCAACTTACATTGCATTAAAGTGCAATCTCCGTCTTTGCCTTATCCCACCATGAAAAACCAACCACCTCTATTTACTGTAGAAATTTTAAAAATAGATACTAAAGTGGTCCTAAACTTTGCTAAGGCTTCACCTTCTTTCCAATCTTACCTTGCAGCTCTTTTCAGCTTCCTGCCTTCTGCTAAAGTTCATTCTCTGATGAGCCTTTGAGCTGTCAGTCTGTCTCCCTAGCCTCTCTCTCTCCATTGTAACTGGCAATTTGCTTGAAATTGTTTTATTCCTTCCCTGGCCATTTGACTGCAGGGAACAGTTACTTAATGTGTCTTCTTTTATAGAGGCAGTGCACAGAAAAGGCAAGTAGGCCAATTAAGTGGCTACTGCATTAGCATTAACCTTTTTAGAAAGTGTGAGCATAGTGTCTAGAAAAGATTCAGAACTCAATCAGTTTCTCACAGCTAGAAAAGTACTCTTTTTGCTTATTGACACTAATTCTTCACTCAGTTTCTCTTGTATTGGTGAAGGTGCATTGCTAGAGTCCCTTGTCGGTAGGCATATCCATTTCCAGCTTGTGGATAATTTACCCCTTTATTTCATGTGCCGTGGCAGGTTAAGAAAGTTCTCGACTTGACTGCCAATAGATCACACTTTATTAGCTGTTACTTTGCCCCTCCTGTAAATCTCAGATGGGACTATTATGCCTTTGGGACATGGTTTTCAGCCAAGCACCTGATGTTTTCATTATATTAGCATCAATGGTGGCCAAATTTCCCAAGGTTCAGTGGTCTGCATAAGTATCCAGAATTGTAAATACTTTTCTGAATTTTAAGTTCTCCAAACCAAGTCTCAGGACATTTCCTCACCATACAACCAACTTCTTTCCCCGATGCACCTCTTTCTCCTCCTGCATCTGCTGTCTCCTCTGGGGACAAAGCATGGCAGCTTAATATCCATCTCCATACAGTTTTTCTTCAGAGAGTGGCTTGCTCCAGCCCATTCCAGTGTAGGTTTGTGCTCTCACCAGGTGATCTGATCTGATGCAGCACAATGCAGTAGCCCCTCAACTAGGTCCTACTGATTTCCTCCTGGATCTACGCCTGAGAGTCTTCCTCAGTAGTGTGAAATCCTTGAACACATAAGATCCCTCCCTCCATTCATAGGAGAGCGTCAGTTTTCATGGGCATGGAGGAAGGAAGGAAATTTGTGCACTCTCATGTTTCATAATACCATGAAGCACTATGATAGAACTACACTCACGGTTTTTCTAATTGTAAAATAAACAAGATCAGCAGGAACTGATGGAGGGATGTCCATAACACAGCAGTGGGAAAACATGCCAGCTGTTTTTCCATTGAAGATGAGATACGCTGGGCTGGATCAAAAGACATCCCACGTCTGGATATACCTGAAAAATAGGTTGGTTCTAATTTGAGCAGGTTGAACATTTTTTAATTGAAACCTTTTTCCAATGGCAAATGGCTTCTTGACAAACCAGAATTTTTTTTTTACCATAATATATAAATAGAGAAACAAAATAAAACAAATGAGTTTGTTGGAAAATGTTGGGTTTGTGTTGAACAACCAAATCTCGTTTTTTGTTTGTGTGTGTGTGTGTGTGTGTGTGTGTTTTAATCAGTAACCAAAACTTATCAGTTTTTGGTTGATGAAAAAATTCTGGTTTTGGATTTTTCATCAACCCTCCTCCCACAAATAATTGAAGAAAAAAATGGTGGGGTGGGGTTTTTTTGGTTTGTTTTCCTTGAAATGTTTCACAAGGTTTTTAAAAAAAATACATCACAGCTCTAGTTCTCATTTGCTTAGTCTAGTCTATTTGTGTCTGTTGTACTTTAAAAGCACTTATCTCAATTTCTCAATGTCAAAAGGATTAATCTCACAGACCTCAACTGGTACCTGATCCTGCCCTGCTGAAGTCAATGGGATCTTCACCATTGAGTTCAAGAGGCTGAGATTTACATCTCTGGAGAAAAGAGAAAACAAAGTAGAGAAAGAAAAATAGTGGACTTCTTGCTACCCCGGTCAAGATGAGTTGCTTCTGGAGGGTTAAATGAGTATTTTCAGTCCATACATGGTCTATCTTAGATTCATAGATTCCAAGGCCAGAAGGGATCATTGTGATCATCTAGTCTGACCTATTGTATAACACAGGCTATAGAACTTTCCCAAAATAATTTGTGGAGCAGATCTTTTAGAAAAACATAAACCTTGATTTAAAAATTGACAGCGATGGAAAATCCATCATGACCCTTAGAAATTGTTCCAATGGTTAATTACCACGTTTGTTAAAAATTTACACCAAATTTCCAGTCTGAATTTGTCTAGCTTTAGCTTCACCCAGTGGATCATGTTACACCTTTCTCTCTAGGTTAATGAGCCCATTATCAAATATTTGTTCCCCATCTACTTACTTATAGACTGTGATCAAGTCACCGCTTAACCTTTCTCTTTGTTAAACTAAATAGATTGAGTTCCTTGAGTCTATCACTATATGGCATGTTTTCTAATCCTCTAATCATTCTTGTAGCTCTTCTCTAAACCCTCTCCAGTTTATCAACATCCTTCTTGAATTGTGGACATCAGAACTGGACACAATATTCCAGCAGTGGGCAGACCAGTGCCAAACACAAAGTGACCTGTCCTCTTCATTATTTACCACTCCCTCAAATTGTGTCTTATCTGTCAACTGTATCAATGATAATTTTATATTTTGTTCCAGGTCATTGAAAAAAATGTTAATGTAGGGTCAAAAACAGATTCTTGCAGAACACCACTAAAAACACATCTGTTCAATGATGATTCCCCATTTATAATTAAGTTTTGAGACCTATCAATTAGCCATCTTTTAATCCATTTAATATATGCCAGGTTAATTTTATAAATCTAGATTTTAATCAACATGTCGTGTGATATCAACTCAAAAGTCTTACAAAAGTCTACGTATATTACATCAAAACTGTTACTTTTATCAGCCAAACTTGTAAGCTCATAAAAAATTAAAATTGTAGGCAGCCACAAATTTGAGTGATGGAGCAAGATCTCAACACAAATCCCTTATAGGTACATGTATCCCACAATTCACAAATTACTTTTCAATATTACATACAAAGTTGTAAGGTTCAAAACAGTTTCAACAGTTTTAAGCATCCCAGTTGCTTTGCTAGTGATTATATAAATAACCTTTAATTTTGCATATCTGTTCTCCTAGTTAAGCTTCTTTCTTAACTCTGAGAATCAAATGTTCACAAAGCAAATGTCAAACTGAAAATTAATATGCTATGAAATGAGAAGCAGTGAAATAGAGAAGTGATGTCCAATGAAAATTGCAGGCAAAACTTTAGCAATAAACTACTTAGTCTGGTACTGGTTTCTTATCACTCATATAAACGGGGGGAGGGAAAGCTCAGTGGTTTGAGCATTGGCCTGCTAAACCCAGGGTTGTGAGTTCAATCCTTGGGGGGGCCATTTAGGGAACCGTGGAAAAAATTGGGGATTGGTCCTGCTTTGAGCAGGGGGTTGGACTAGATGACCTGCTAAGGTCCCTTCCAACCCTGATATTCTATGATATTTTGATGGAACCCTTCGCAAGTCTTTTGTTTTTATTCCTGGGGCCTCAAATAGCTGACTTTTCCTCTGGATCCTTTTCACTGTTGCTTTGATTGACAAGAGTGACACGAGATGCTGCTCCCACCAGGCACAGAGAGCCAAATGTTGTGCTCAGTTACCCTGTTGTAAATCTGAAATAACTATATTTGAATCAAAATAGTTACTCCGCAAACACATCAGTGCAAGTAAGAGCAAAATTTAACCTGGGGTGTCTTTTGTGCAGTGTGCCCCGGCCTTGATAGCCTAGAAATGAAAGACCGCATGACGGATCTGAACTCAGATGTCCCATATAGCAGCTAGATTGCAAGACTATCTCCCTGCACCCCACCCCCCAGAACAGAACCGCGCTTTCTCAATCCCACATGTGTAGAATGTCTGAGGGATTCTGACCAAGCCAAATATCAGCATTAGGAGTTAACAATCTAATCCACTAGCATCTAGTCTAATATGCTTCCGCGCTGGGAGGAATTGCGGTTACATTTTCAATGTGTCACCGATGAGTGGACACATTAGAAACGTCATTCCTTATCAGCTAGAAGAAACACTTCCTTTCTCATCTGCTCAGAGGCGGGTGATATCAAAATAAGTTTCAAGTGCAGGGATAATGACTGAGTGCCCAATCCTGCAGCCATTGAAGTGAATGGCAAATTTTCCATTGATTTCAGCGATGCAGAATCAAGACATTAGGGGCAGAATGAGGGAAGCTGTGTCAGGATATATAAACTGCACCAGCGAGGAAGGGATTAAGCAGCTGTTCGGGGCCCAGGAAGCCCTACCCCACCACTCTTGCAAAGCACGCATTGCTTAAAGGAGGAACTCAAAAGAAGAACAGGCCAACTCAGTAGGGCAGCAGATAGTGAAGGTGAAGTGACTTACCTTCTGAGCTCCTGAAGAAGCTCTTGTGAGATGATGAGTCATCCCTGAACTATATCCCGATTAATTCACATGTGCTGATGAGTCGTTCCTTTTGCTAGGTTCCAGCCAATCCACAAGCCTAGAGTGGGTCTGGTGACTCTCAGGACAAACATGTAAACCTCATACAAGAAACAGCATCTCAGTCTGCCCAGCATCACTTCATAGTTGGAACTCTTTCCAGCCTGATAGTGGTGACAGACTCCACAGACTTGAGCCTGCTGCAGCCCTACTCTGACTCCAGTCTTGTTCCCAGCCTAGCTCCAGCCCTGCCCTAGCTCTCAGCCCCACTCTTGCTTTGTTCCCAACCTATGCTTGACTCTTGTGTCCTTATTCTGGCTCTGACCTTTTGGTTCCTGTTCCTGGCCTGGCTGCCACTGCTTCAATCACTAAGCTTGACCTCCAGGACTTGGTTTCTGACAGCTTTGCTGGGGCCTGACTGTAAAGATGTGTCCAACCCAAAAGGGAAGAGACTCGGATTCTCAGAAGGTTGGAGACTTTATCTTTGATTTCCAGTTATTTAATGTCTTTACTTTACCTGCTGGAAAAGATGTGTCTGATAGGAAGTGATCCAGGGAGGTAGCAGTATAGCACTTAGGTGGTACAGGATTTAGCTGCTTACACTGGGCCCCGGATTCGATCCTGATGGAGAGGGTGGACTTGGGCTCACCCAAAGGGAGACTTGTACACCCAAGGGCAGAAGCTGATCCCTCATATGGGGAGTCTAGGGGAGAAAAGCCCCTGAGGACTGAGGAGTCAAGACCTCAATCCAGGGGGAGACCCTCACTTAATTCAGAGGGCTAACCCTGTTGCTGGACATTTTTCATATAACCCAAGAAGTGCAGTCATCCAACATGTGACTTGGCTGGAGGGCTGAATCATGGAAGGGGTACACCACCACAGGACCACAGTGGCTGTCAAGATGGCTGCCAGGAAAGAAGAGGATCTGTTTGACCACTAGGTGGAGTCTCTGGTGATTGATCCCCTTCAGAGGCATTATAGGAACTCATGGAAGGTAACTGTTTAAACAGCTACTTTTGTTTTACAAGCATTTGTAGAAACTGAGGATTGTAGCAGTTGCAGGTTCGGTGGTGCAGTAAAATAGACTATTTAGAGGCTGAAGAGAGCAGGAGATTTTTTTTTTCTGTGACTAGCAAGCTATCTAGATACCTAAAACAAGAAACACCCCTTCAGTCAGCCATGGGTGAGAACCTAAAAAGCTAAATAAAGAGTCCTTTATAAAAGCTCACTTGGAGTGTTTAAATAATCACTCTGAACATCTTGTAGCAGCCACATGCACCCAAAGTACTTTTCCTTCTTTGTGATTAATAATTGGAGCCATAGAAAGTGCATCCATGGTGTCACAGATCCACAGATCTGGTGCTCTGGAACAGTCCCTGGGAGGACCCCTTCAGCGTGCTGGCCCCCCTTAGGGTCTCACTCTTTCACTAGGGTAAGTCACTTGGTTTCACTGCCTGCTTGGATCAAATCTTGGAGCCTCCAGCACCCCTGCTTCATGTTGCAATCTCCTTTCAATGAGCCCACCTGAGTTGGACATTTGGGAAAGACTTGTACTCCCAAAGGGAGCTATGTATCCCCACCTTCAGCATCTGCAGTGACTCTAAGCCAGCATTGTAAAAGCAGTAGGGTTTATCCAATGTCTGGAACACAGTGTAGAAAGTCCTTGGTTAGCACAGGGAAAATGAAGTTAGAGCATGGTCCATTCTGGTTACCCAGAGCCCCAGCCAAGCGGTGTCCACTCTTAGCTCCCTCTCTATCCCCTTCTGTTCAAGTTTCCAGGCCAGTGCCACCTGGCCCTCCTCAGTCCTTTGTTGTCCAGATGATCAAACAAGGCTGGTTTCCAGGAAGGGTGGGCCATCCAGGGTCATTAGTTGCTAGGTACCAAATATCTCTGTGGTCGGATTTACCAGTTTCTTCACGGACTCCCCAGTGACAGGGGCCAGTACTACTGATGCAATGGGTCTATAATTTCTTTCTTCTATAGAGGAAGTCTGAGAACAGTTATTACTGAGCAGGTCATTTTTGTGTATAATAGGGAATAGAAAAATGACAGACTAGACCAAGGAAGACTTTTTTTTGCGGGGTAGGAGTGGGGGAAGGAGATGACTTTCAAAACTACAGATGGGAAATGGGCACTTAAACGGCTCTTCATGCCTTAGAAAATCTCAATCTGTCCAAGGAATCTTTACTTGCAAGGTATACGCTGAAGGAACAGACAGGTAGCAGAGTGTGGAAACAGAAGGAAAGAACCACATGACAGCCACTGATACAAATTTAAACCACAAACAGGTGATAGCATCACTCAGTCTGAGAATGCTGGAGGCTTTTCATGTACCATGTTAGTAGCTGCATCCTTCCCTACTCCTACCAAGTCCAAGCCATCAGCAGTAGTGATTCCAGGCATTTTTAGTATATATTTAATGAACATTCTCCCACTTCAGAAGTTAAAGTTGGCATTTCGATGTTACTCTTTAATGTATCACAAATCGCTGTAATTTGTGTCCCATGAACCAAGCATTACAGCAATAGGATTTGAAGTTAACATTTTTAGGTTGCTCACCTTGATATCTAGCTAATTGAAAGAAACCTTTCCTGAAGGATAAATAGGCATCACTCTGTAAACCAAGTGCTTGGTTTTGGGTTTTTTTTTTTAATTGATAGCACTGGTGCAATCAGCCCACAAGTGACTGGCACTGACTCTTTCCAATTTAGGGAAAGCTTTGTCCATGTCAGATCACTTCTAAAATTGTGTGCTTTTGCTTTTCAGTTTTTATTTTTGTAAAATTTGGCCCACACTAGCCGGTCTATGCTGTTGTGGTGGCAAAAGGGTCACCAAAGGAGCTGCAAATGACTGGGGGGAAATTCTCCCAGTGCAGCAGCACCCTGTGGCCCTTACCATAGACCCATGGTGGTGTAATTTATGCCGAGAGGATTATATCAGCCCCTAGAGTAGCCCAGAATGCAGATGGCACAAAATAACATCTCTCTTCTTCCCTCAGCTGCAGCTTCTGTGCTCTCTGGAGGTGCAGCACAGAACCTACCCCTGTTTCTCAATTTGCTTGTGGACTATCACTTTAATCTTGCCCTTATATAAAAGTCTTTTAGAATGTAACAGAAAATTAATCTTTCTACAGATTTATTTTACCCATCTTATTGCATTTATTAGAGAAAGAGATCCCTGCTATAAAATTTTGCACAATGGTTAAAAAAACAAAACAAAATCCTACAAAAGACAAATAATTCTCTAATAAATTTGATAGGGTTCTATAGTAATTACTCTAAAATCCTATTTTAATCCTTATTTCATTGTATCAGATTTTTCTTTAAGGGTGAAATCCTATGAAAACATTACCCCTGTGTAGTGGGCCCTTTTGGAAATTGTAATCCAAATCCTGCAGCATTTTGGAGGGAATTTCTGAGAAAGTGTGGCAGATACAGATCCCTCCAGCCAGGCAATTCTTTTGATTAAGGTTCTCAGATTTAAACAGTGTTTAATCAAGGACAGCAAAACCGAGGGAAAGCCAGTTTCCAGGTGTGCCTTCTTGTGCAGATGGTCCTCTGCCAAAGAGAATCAAAAGAGACTTAATTACAAGAATGATCAGTAGAGTCAGGCAGAATGAGAAATTGTGCTCTCTGATGGAAGCAGATCATTACAGAACAGCAGCGCGGCTTGGCACCGGGGCAGGAGGAAGCTGCTTCTGAAGGACGATACTCTGCTTTTTGAAGTCTGTAGAGACAGCATAATCCTCACTGTAGTGTTTAAAGCATTTACAAAAACCGGTGCCATGACCACCTTCTCTGCTCTTCCTTCTCTGTGCAGCTCTAAACCAGCAGGGCAGCCAGCACAGCCATGGCCACTTGTCTCCTGCAGTGAGTGTGCCGGTGTCCTTTCCAGTCTGCTTCCAGTCAGCCAATGCTTTCAGCATTTGGTAAATCCTAGAAAGCGTTGCCTGTAGAAGGCGATGCTGTGGTTTGTATGTGTGTGTGTGTGTGTGTGTGTGCGTGCGTGCCTGGGGGTGGGGGCAGGGGCAAGATGACAATATTTCTGAGCCCTGAGTCCCGCATAAGAACTACAGTTATGCTGTGCTGGTGTTTGATCAAGAAAACATGGTTCCTGTCCCCAAAGAGTTTGCATTCTGTGTGACTGCAGAACCTCTTTTTGGTAATGCTGTATGACGAAGGCTTTGCCAAATACTGTTTTGTATTCATACTTATGGTACGGGGCACAGCAACAGCAGCAAAACATAACATTTCAGCAGGGGTTTTGAGTCTTCAGGAGCTAGATTGACCTTATCAAGGCCCATCTGGTTCAAGGAGTTTAAAATACTAAAATGAGACTTGGGATGTGATCTTGCAATTTGTGTATGGCTGTGCAGGAGGAGAGAACAGGCTAGCTCCTCCTTTTCTTCTGTTTGCTCCTCATTTTCTTTCCCTTTCTCCATACTATTTACTTGTAAGAGTTTTCATTTTGCAGTTCCTCTAGTGCAGACTCCACTTCTGCCATTAGTCTGTTGGCTGCCTGCCTGTTGATAATTCACAGGAGATAGTGCTTCTGGCAATGTTGAATCACTGGGGGAAGTGGACTAGCAGTACATGTAATAATACAAGGATCTCAAAGTGCTTTACAAACAATAATTAATTCTCTCAACACCTTTGTGAGGAAGGCAAGAATTCCTGTACTAGGGTGACCAGACAGCAAGTGTGAAAAATCGGGGCAGGGGGCAATAGGCGCCTACGTAAAACAAAGCCCCAAATATTGGGACTGTCCCTATAAAATCAGGACATCTGGTCACCCTATCCTGTACACATTGAAAACTGGGCATATTAAGGGTCAGAGTGGGCAAGGTCAACATTCCCCAAAATCATTACTAATTCTAGATGCCTCTGTTTTTGGGTATTCACCTCTGATGCCTAGCTGGGCACCTCAAAACTGATACATCCAAATAAAAAATCACTTTTGAAAATGTATTTCTAAGTAACATTCCAAGGTCACACACAACCAGCAGCACAGCCAGGAACAGAACTCAAGAGCTCTGAGTGCCAAGCTCTGCTTTAACATCTAAACAACACTCTCCCCAACAATAGCAGTAATGCAATTTAGCCCATTTAGAGGGAAATTCAGTATAGATACACTCAAGAAACTTGGAAAGTACCAGGGAGAATTTGGGAGGTCTCACAACAACACTGCTTTAATCCAGTCTCACTTTTGGTATTTAGGAAATCAGACATATAATCTCTGTCTCTGTAGGGGACCTAAGCATTCACAAGCTTTTTCTTTCTGCCGCTTTCTGCCTATTTTTTGCCCAAAGACATAATAACTATTTTAGGTAACTTCATACTGTGACAAGGCATGTGTTATGTAAATGAAATGAAGGCATTCAAGAATGAATTAACAGATAAGGCAGGACAATTTTGGAGAAAATGGCTAAGTAATTTTTCAGGATTTAAAACTTGTATGCTATTGACTCAAGTGCATTTTATCTTCTCAGATACTTTCTCTGATCCTAAAGCCTGTTTCCCTTTCTTTATCTGCTAGTTACCTAGCTATTTAGCCACTTTTGCGTATCCAATTGTGGCATCTGCCTAGGTCTTTGCAAGTTTTATGCACTCAGGCTATGTCTACACTACTTCATTTACAGTGGTGCAGCTGCACAACTGTAGCGCTTCTGATGAGGATGCTCTAAGGCCAGATCTACACTAGGGGCGGGGGTCGAAGTAAGGTACGCAACTTCAGCTATGTGAATAACGTAGCTGAAGTCGACGTACCTCGCTCGACTTCCCGCGCCGTGAGGACGCCACAATGTCGACTGCTGCTGCTCCCCTGTCGACTCCGCTTTCGCCTCTCACTGGAGTGGATTACCGAAGTCGACAGCAGAGCGATCAGGGATCGATTTATCACGTCTACACTAGACGTGAAAAATCAGTCCCTGAAAGATCGATCACTACCCGCCGATTTGGTGGGTAGTGTAGAGCAGCTCTAAGTCGATGAGAGAGAGTTCTCCCATCGGCTTAATAACTTCTCCCTCCATGAGAAGCAATAGCTAGGTCAGAGGGAAAAGCTCGCCTGCCAGCATAGCGCTGTCTACACCGGCGCTTAGGTCAGCGTAATTTACGTTGTTTAGGGGTATGGAGTAAGCACACCCCTGAGCGATGTAAGTTATACTGAAATAATTGGTAGTGTAGACGTAGCCTCAGTCTTGTAACCTCCTTCTCCCATATGAACTGAACTTCCAGTGACTTGTGTTTCCAAGATAAAGGGTCAGATTCTCAGTAGGTGAAACTTTGATGCGACACATGCTGGAGAGGGAGCCATGCTGGAGGCACTGCAGCGTGTATACTAGGTATCATAGAATTATAGAATCATAGAATCTCAGGGTTGGAAGGGACCTCAGGAGGTCATCTAGTCCAACCCCCTGTTCAAAGCAGGACCAACCCCAACTAGATCATCCCAGCCAGGGCTTTGTCAAGCCTGACCTTAAAAACCTCTAAGGAAGGAGATTCCACCACCTCCCTAGGTAACCCATTCCAGTGCTTCACCACCCTACTAGTGAAAAAGTTTTTCCTAATATCCAACCTAAACCTCCCCCTCTGCAACTTGAGACCATTACTCCTTGTTCTGTCATCTTCTACCACTGAGAACAGTCTAGATCCATCCTCTTTGGAACCCCCTTTTAGGTAGTTGAAAGCAGCTATCAAATCCCCCCTCACTCTTCTCTTCTGCAGGCTAAACAATCCCAGTTCCCTCAGCCTCTCCTCATACGTCATGTGCTCCAGCCCCCTAATCATTTTTGTTGCCCTCTGTTGGACTCTTTCCAATTTATCCACATCCTTCTTGTAGTGTGGGGCCCAAAACTGGACACAGTACTCCAAATGAGGCCTCACCAGTGCCGAATAGAGGGGAATAATCACGTCCCTCGATCTGCTGGAAATGCCCCTACTTATACAGCCCAAAATGCCATTAGCCTTCTTGGCAACAAGGGCACACTGTTGACTCATATTCAGCTTTTCGTCCACCATAATCCCTAGGTCCTTTTCTGCAGAACTGCTGCCCAGCCATTTGGTCCCTAGTCTGTAGCAGTGCATGGGATTCTTCCGTCCTAAGTGCAGGACTCTGCACTTGTCCTTGTTGAACCTCATCAGATTTCTTTTGGCCCAATCCTCTAATTTGTCTAGGTCCCTCTGTATCCTATCCCTACCCTCCAGCATATCAACCACTCCTCCCAGTTTAGTGTCATCTGCAAACTTGCTAAGGGTGCAGTCCACACCATCCTCCAGATCATTAATGAAGATATTGAACAAAACCGGCCCCAGCACCGACCCTTGGGGCACTCCACTTGATACCGGTTGCCAACTAGACATGGAACCATGGATCACTACCCGTTGAGCCCGACCATCTAGCCAGTTTTCTATCCACCTTACCGTCCATTCATCCAGTCAATACTTCTTTAACTTGCTGGCAAGAATACTGTGGGAGACTGTATCAAAAGCTTTGCTAAAGTCAAGAAATAGCACATTCACTGCTTTCCCCTCATCCACAGAGCCGGTTATCTCATCATAGAAGGCAATTAGGTTAGTCAGGCATGACTTGCCCTTGGTGAATCCATGCTGACTGTTCCTGATCACTTCCTCCTCCTTTAAGTGGTTCAGAATTGATTCCTTGAGGACCTGTTCCATGATTTTTCCAGGGACTGAGGTGAGACTGACTGGCCTGTAGTTCCCCGGATCTTCCTTCTTCCCTTTTTTAAAGATGGGCACTACATTAGCTTTTTTCCAGTCATCCGGGACCTCCCCCGATTGCCATGATTTGTCAAAGATAATGGCCAATGGCTCTGCAATCTCATCGGCCAACTCCTTTAGCACCCTCGGATGCAGTGCATCCAGCCCCATGGACTTGTGCTCGTCCAGCTTTTCTAAATAGTCCCGAACTATTTCTTTCTCCACAGAGGGCTGGTCACCTCCTCCCCATACCGTGCTGCGGAGTGCAGCTGTGTGGGAGCTGTATGACACATTTAAGACTGGGTTTTCAATGTGGCTAAAGGAAATTATGTGTCCAATTCATATTCAAAGTCATTAGGAGTTGGGTGTCTGACTTCCTTAAGAATCCTTTAAACAGCCTAGCCTCTTTTATCAGAATCAAGACTAAAATACCAGCAGATGCAAAGATGTGGTTAATATGCTAAAGAAGATAGAGCGCTAATCCCTCATAGGTCAGGCAATGCAAAAGGTAAGGCATTCATGGTAACTTACCTCATCCGTAGGGCACATTGGATACTAAAGAATTCATAGGGCTAGTTTACACTAGAAGTGCAACATCGGCACAGATGCATAGCTGTAGCATGTCTGGTGAAAATGTTTTATGCTGATTGGAGAGAGCTCTCCTGTCAGCATAATAAATCCACTGCCATGAGAGGTGGTAGCTCGGTTGGTGGGAGAAGCTCTCCTGCTCACATAGCGCTGTCCACACTGGTGCTTAAGTGAGTGTAATTTATGTCACTCGGAGAGGTTTATTCCTCCCCCTTCCTCCGAGTGACGTAAGTTATACTGAAGCAAGTGGTAGTGTAGACCTGGCCATATTAACAACGTGGGCTGATCTATGCATAACAACTGCTCCTTGCTACCAGCTTTTGAGCCTCAAGCTATTCCAAGAGAGGCTAGGGAAGAGGCGGGTAGGAGGAGGAATCATACTCCCCTCCATCACACCATCCAGCAGAATGGCCTTCCACACAGGGGTGCACTTGCTGTAGTCCTGTGGGGATGTAGCAGCAGGCATGCTCCCCCTGCATGTGCAGATGTTCCATGAAGGGAGAGGAAGATGGTCCAATGATTAGCGCATTAGTCTAGAACTTGGAAGACCTTGCTCTACCACAGACTTGCTTTGTGACCTCGGGCAAGTCTCTTTGTGCTTCATTTCCCCATCTGTAAAATGGAGATAACAGCACATCTCTACCTCACAAGGGTGTTGTGAGGATAAATACAGGAATGATTGTGAGGTGCTTAGCTACTACGGGAATGGGGGCTTATAAGTATCTAAGATAAATAGATGGGGCATTATGCTTTCCTGATGAAAGGTGCCCCCTTGTGCTCCTGCTGGGCTGAGGTAGCCCTACACTGCTCCTGGGCAGCCCTGTACTTGGGAGCCACAATGGCTCCCATAAGTAGTTGTCCACAATACTCCAAAGTGTGCAATTCTCTGGCAACCTCAATTTTCTTTTTTCAGAAAAGAGGGAGGGGAGATCAAAATACTAATTTCTACTGAAGTCATGGTGTGCTTCTGAAAAGGCATAGCAGTAAGCTTATAAAACTACAGCACCCTTTGATGAAATGTAGGTATTAAACCACATCCACATCACTAAATCAGACCAGTGTTATGTATTCACATGATTCTATATATGTATAGATAAGTATCAATGATAATGAAGCTAATTGGCAAATTCAAGAATGAATTAAGCATTTCCTGCAAAAATCGTCGGCTATATAACACACCTGAGAAACAATCTTTTAGTGGCTTTTCACACTCATTTTGTAGGTATTCCATTTTTGCAAGTTAGCCTGGAGACTAATCCTCAATATCCATGTCGTAAGTTTCGGCTTTTAAAATTAGTGGCTTTTTGCATGCATAAGAAGTCTTAGTGTCTTTGTATACCATTTTTATCCTTGCATTTACCCAAAAGAAAATAAATTTTAAGTCACCTTTGGTCCAAGACCCAGCATGGAAGATTTCAATTGAAAAGGAGAATTTATAAGAAATCTATGTGCATGTGAAAACAGATCATTATAATCAAGAGTGTTAAAGTAACTTTGTCGCTAGTATTCATTAACTATGAATACTAAAAAGTTGCTTTCTTTTTTTATTAATACAAAGTGTGATGAAACACTTAAGGTGTAACCCCGCTGGAAGGTGTTGTCATCAGCAACAAGGCCTGGATTCCAAATATCTAGGTTCCATCTTGACAAATAACTAAACTATCTCAAATCCTCATCCAGAATTTCTGGGATCACTAAATACTTTCCCTGGTACCCTTCTCCACTCACAAGCACTGAGTTTGTGTATGAAACAAAGAAAACTTCATTATGGGGGGAGAGGAAGTGAACACAGCATCAACTTTGGAAAAAACAGCAAAATTCTCTCTCCACAAATGATAAGAGAAACATGCTGCATGGTAACTTTGGTAGTCCATTAATTTGGTTCCCACCTCTTTCTATGAACAGCCAGTAGGTAAAATACCCTTCTTCATCCACCATATCCCACTCATAATTTGGTGCTAGTGGGTATCGCAGTCCAAGTATTAAAGTGTACTCAAGTATGCTTGTCCCCAGTCCTTTGAGAAGTGCCCATGTCCTGTCCTGTGTATCATTTCCCATCAAATAGTCCCCTCAACAGTGCAGGAGCCTATTTGGAGGGAAACAATAGCATACCAGACCCCCTGAGCAGAGTCCTTGCCACAAAGTAGGAACCTCTCTTCTGTTAGTTGAGTTCTGCTACCCAACCAATTCTGAGTTTGTATGCAGTTATGGTGACTCCACAATGTCACTGGAGGAATTCTGGGTAGAAATTTTCATGCTAACTAAACATTCTTTGTAGCTGTACATAGATTGGATAAATATGTATTTGAGGACTGTTTAAAATATGCATTATATTAATAATATAATATAACAATAACATTATTAATATAATATAATAATAACATTTTTCTCAGTGAAAGGAATTACAAGATTTAGAGAGTCTTTATTACTAGTTTGATATTTTTGTACTTCTGCCATTTAAATGTAACTATTCTACTTTTAGACCTTTTTTTAAAGGGATAAAATGTGCTCACTAGCCTAGTTGTGCTCTGCAGGGTGTTTATAAGGCTTAGTGTCAGCTTAGGTGGTACATCCAGGAACTACATTTTATGAATCAGCACTTTGCCAAGGAGTGCTTTCTTAAATACTCTTACTGCCAGAATGCTTAAAAACGGAGAACATGCTTTTGATGGTAAAAAAAGGCCTAACTGGGTTTAAAGAAGAAAGTTATTTTTAGTTTTCTCTTTCCTTCTCTTTTTATTGTCCTGCTCTCAAGACTTCTGAAATAGATTCTTCAGAAATTATTTACTATCCACACGCATCATTGGAAAACAATAGGTGCTTTATAGACAAATTCAAAAGACAGTTCTCTGCCCAAAGATCATGCAGTTTGAATAAGGCATAAAACCACAAGGGATTACAATAAAAGGAGGGGGAAAGGAGAAGGATGGATGAGGTTTACATCTATGAAAGATCATAAGATAAGTTTGTTAGGGCTGAATGAAAATGGGAACATAGCGGGGAATATATGCACCCGTTTTGGGAGGGGGGGAAGAAAACTCCATGAGTTTCAGCTCGTAAATTTTCCTCACCATCATTTTGTTGGTGGCAGGGGCATCGCTCCTCCCTTCCTTCACTACACTTTTTAATTTGTTCCAGGGCTTGCCAGGGCTGAGCCCCAGAACATCTAGGCTTGGCAGTTCATAACCCCGGCACCTCTGGGCTTGCTGCATCAGTTGTTCATGTAAAAAAATTACTTGAGTCTTGGCACCTCTTTCATTACAAATTAAGCACTGCCTCACTTTGGAATGCACAAGAGATTCAGTTCCTAAACCAGCAGCTGTTCTGAGTTCTAAACAAATGCTGGGATGCCCGTCAAGGAGCTGGGCCATGCCTACCTCAGGCAGGAGCCATGCTACCACAATAGCAGCCATAGAGGAGTTAGCATTAACTCCTATGCAGCTTTCTGGCTGGAAACCCATGGGCTTAACAGACGAGCCTGTTGTGGACAGATGATCTCTGGCTTCATACCAGCACCTAACCTAAGTTCCCAGTTTTCTCAGAGGAGTATTGTGTTAATGTCGATAGAATAAGTTGGCCCAGAGAGACACAAGTGTTAACAGACGCTGACAGCAGACTTTAGCAGAGTGGCTTTCACAAACTCTGAGGGATGAGGACAGCATCTACCCATTCTCCTCCCTACCTCTTTTAGGTTTGGCATTTCTAATGCACCCATCAGCAAAGTATCCAGAAGCTTTTCCTTGAAGGGCTTTTTCCTTTCTCCATCAGCATTTAATATTGTAGCTATGCATGCTATAGAGCGGGTGCTTCCCCTTTTTCTATGTCCTTCTGATTATTTGTGCCTGTTATGGCTCCCCAACAGGGAGAACTGGCCCTTGTATTTCTGGTGTGTGTGCACCTTCTGCATTCAGACGCACTTCCTCCGCTCCCAAAAATTTCATAAAGACACAGTTTAACTTTAATATTCCTAATGGAGCTGCCTTTATAAATAAAGTCATCTCTTTGCCTTGCACTGGAGTCTTTTGTGAAACTGTTTTCATTATTATCTAAAATGCTGCTTCTAGCAAGTGGCAAGTCATTTCTAGAGCGCTCTGATATTCTAAAGTTTATATCTAAATCTAGTCAGTGTTAATAAAAATTCTAAGATTAGCTGTCATAGCAACTTGAAACTACAACCTTTGTATGAAAATACCCTTGAGGCTTGCATCCTCAAGGTGATGTCATCTAAGAAGAAAATTCACCAAATGGCACTATAATTATTCCCCAGACCCAGTGCAGAATAATTATAAAACTCTGCTCTATTAAATTTAAATACAGACACTAAATTGCGGCTGCATTGTGTAGTCTCAGATTGGAGATAACGTTTACAGAATGCTCATTGAAACACTCAAGGAAAACTTCTATAGTTTTATTTTTCAAATCAGTTTCTCTCTTTGGTGAGTTTCTGGGTTTTTCACCAGCTATGGGAATGTACCATGACACTCTCACAACCCTAAGGCAGTGCCAGGAATTATAAAAAAGAGTATTTGACTGAACTGAAGGATTACACAGAAGAACTCATATTTTACCCTGCGATCTCCACTGCCAAACTCATATAATGCTGCCATCCCCTATTCCCCTCCCCTGCCCAAGATGGACAAGGCAGAACTCCAACTCCATGACATGCAGGTCATAAAGGCCACTGAGGGGCTGACTATTTGAATGTCCAGAAAGGGGAATATCAAGGACAAGGCAGATGTGACCAGCCAAATTCCGGGATTATGTAGTTAGTGGTAAATGGTAAATAGAGTTCTATGATCATTTTCTGATTAAAGAGTATGAGTCATACTCTAGCTTCATCCAAAATCAGAGTATACCTCTATAATCCTTGTTACTGTAACATAGTGCCCATAACAGATTCAATATTGTATAGTTTCACCAAGCATTTCAGTCTCTATTCTTACCAAGTTTTTTTCCCAATGTAGGCTACCATTAATTGTTTACACAAAGACCTTCACAGATGATGTTCAGCCCTCCAATTAAAATTACTTTGCTGATTTGTCTGACATCCCGCCAAATTATAAACACTGAGACAAGAGGTTGAAAGGGGAGATTAGGAAATTGAAATTAGCCAGGACCAATGTTTAGTCAAAAGCTGCAGAAATGTACTTGAACTTGTGGCTCTAAGGGGAAAAAAAACAAAAGAAAAACAATGTCCTAGAAGAAGTCATGAAGTGCTATGAAATATATTAGTACTGTCCTTATTGTCTATTGAAACAGAAAACCTTATGTTCTTTATATTGAGAAAGGCAGCAAAGCAAAGACAACAAATGTGTTACACTTAGAGTGGTTTGAATTGTCTTATTACAGTGCTATTAGTGCTGGGCTGCTTTGAAATCATTGATTGTTCCTGAGAGATGATGAGATTATGGTACACAGAATTTAGCTATCGTTACCATGTGATTTTCAATTAAGAAGAAAATCAAAAGTATCCCAGTGTCATGGTCATAACCTGAAGGGTTCAGACTAGATTTCAGCTGCATACAAATTAAGAGAAAGACTGACTGATAGTCTGTCTGTGGGAGAAAACTGTGGGCTTTTTGTGGAAATGTCCTATCAGTTTTGTGATCTCCATTACTGCATTTCCATGCCATGAAAGCTGTGGTCTGTGAATTAAGCCCTTGATTTTTTCTTGACATTCAGAAAACCTTCCATTGGGAACTCAAATAAGAAATATATTAGCTCCATGTCAGGCAGAGCAAGGTCTCAGCCTCTAAGGGCCTACTCTAACAGAAAATATCCAAGGCCTACTGGGTAGCACAAGGTTCGAAAGACTGAAGATGCTGGTTCCCTGACAGATGACCCATCCAGGGTAACGTGTGGCTAACTGCATGAGAGTAAAATGGGAGAGAAGCTCTGAAGTAGGGAGCTGTGAAGCTGCACAGAAGGATGATGAGCTCTGGTGAATGAGCTCCTTGTTTCCTAAAAGCTACAGTGGACCCGTTTTTTCCTCTAGATCTATGCAAAATTTTCATTCTAAAGCACAAAACGGCTTTGGGTTCTCTCACAAACCTATACCTTTGCTCAGGTTCACTGAAAGCTTTATCTAGGTTTATGAATCTTTTTAGCAAATCTGGGACAAATTCCCAGTGAAACTTAGAGACCCATGACTCTACAATTAACTTAGGGCTGGTCTACACTAGCCCCGAAATTCGAACTAAGATACGCGACTTCAGCTACGTGAATAACGTAGCTGAAGTTGAACTATCTTAGTTCGAATGAAAAAGCACTTACCCGGGGTCCACACGCGGCGCGCAGGCTCCCCCGTCGACTCCACCTACTCAGTTCGTCGAGCTGGATTACCAGCGTCGACGGCGGAGCACTTCCTGGTTCGATTTATCGCGTCTAGACAAGATGCGATAAATCGAACCCAGAACATCGATCCCGCACCTCCGACCGGATGCGTAAGTCTAGACGTACCCTTAGACAGACATACAGACAGATGTCCACTGTACTTGGCCAGTTCCATGTGATGTGGATTATGAACAGCTTTGGGCTGGCTGAGAGTTCTGTGGAGATAATAGTTTGAACTCCCATCCTCCCCACCCATGCCTGACAGCCCAAGAAATCAGGATATTTTCCCACTTGTTTCTTGATCATTATAAGACCCCATTTTCTCCTCTTTTACGGGAACCTTCTTACCCTCTATTCCTCTGACTCTTTCACCAAAACACACACACACACACAAGCACACAAGCAAGCGCGTGCACACGTTCAGAATACTTTTCTTCCCCGACCCATGGGATTGGAATTCTCTAGCAGATCAGTAATGGAAAGGTGGAAGTGATGCAATGTGAACTGAGCACTGAATCTTGGCCTTCCAACCAGGAGTTTAACACATGATTGTCGCAGATGGCTTCAGCTCTATTCAACTTGATGCCTCTCTGATCCCAAAGCACTACTAGAGGACTTTCTTCTGGAGCTGATTCCCACAACTTGAACCATGAAAGAAATATAAAGGAAGCTGCCAAAAGAGAGAGGTGGCAAAGTCTGGATACAATATTTCTTTTTATTGTTTCTATATCTTTTTCCACTTCATTGACAATTACTGCCAGCTAACAAGAAACTGAACTGGTCCACCAGTCTGGTCCTCATTGACTTTCTCATTACCAAGTACCCTTGGCTAATATGACAGAACAATATATGTATATCCATCTCCTTTATTCTAGGCACTTAAAACACTTATAAAAATAGATTACTCCCATGATCTCTCATAAAGCAATAACTCTCCCCCTCTCCTTAATGAGTTAGGAAGTGTCTAGAGTAAAGAATAAACTCTCTCCTCTTATTGAATCAAAATCAATAATATACAAACAAATAAGAAAATAATTTGTTTTGATAAACTAATAAATGGCACAAGATACTTTCTGTCTCTCCTTATCTCTCAGTAAGGATTTAACAGTTGAGTGGTCTACTGAGGTCTCATATTATTACTTAGCTTTTACTATTTTTACACAATATACTGCAATACATTTATTAGTGCACTATGGTGCCTGTTACAGAGTGTATGTATAATAGCTAGCAGATTGAACCTGATCTTGGTTGGGACTTCCACGCATTGGAGCAATAATAATAAGTAATGGAGCAATAGCAATAACTAAAAAAAATGAAAATTAACAAAATAAATGAATAAAGTTCAAGTCTCTAATGCATTTCCATGCTCCTTTGTTGTCTTGTTCTCTTACTTGGTAATTTGCAAATACACTAATTTGCAATGCGTCTTATCAGTCAATAGTGCAGATTAGTGAGGTTCTACTGTACATATACAAAAACCCAGAAAAACATTTGTTTTATTTCATTCTCACTGCTAAGATGCCTCTAGGGCTTTACATTAGGAGAAACCATAGAACGATCAAAAGGCAATATCCTACTGTGGGTAAGTTGATACACAGAAATACATTTGCAGTTCTTTTTGGGTTTCACACCAAAATAGGTGTTACATAAACATAAGAGAAGCAGAGTTTTGGATAACTGACATGTGATCGGAGAAGAGAATACACATAGAAGCCATGCACCTTCAATGATGCAAACTACATCACCCAGAAAATTTCGAGCAGGCAGGCAGGCTTTCTCCAGAAATAGTATCTTTACTGATGCTTTTCAAGGAAAAAAACTACTCACTCTGAACTAGACTCTACAAGACAATGGGATTACTTTGCATGTTTAAGTGCTACTCATACTCATAGTAGACCAGCAGAAACTGGCCTTGTGCTTGTTTTCTTTCAGATATACAGGTGCCACTTAAAGCCATCCATGATACTAATTAGCTACTTTTAGTCAGTTTTCTGCTGTTTACTTCCACCCCAACTTTCCTTCCTGAAACAGTCCCTGTGTATTTCATTTTATAAATTAATTACTGGAATAAAAAATATCCCAATTAACAATGTAATGATAAGTGTATCTCAGAACTAAGAACAGGAGTACTTGTGGCACCTTAGAGACTAACAAATTTATTTCAGCATAAGCTTTCGTGGGTTAGAACCCACTTCATCAGACGCATGGAATGTAACATACAGTAAGCAGATATTTATACATTCAGAGAAACATGAAAGCATTTTTCCAAAAAAATTTCCAAAAAACCCAGGATTGGGCCCATGAGAGGTGTTGGGCACGCCGCACGGCAAGCCGCCCGGGGCTCACCATCCCTGGCCTCAGCGAGGTGAGGGACGTCCACCCGGCGGACAGGATTGGGCCCCTGGAAGTCTTGAAAATTTTTTCCCGATGCCTTCCGGGCACGGGGGGCTACCCAGGGAGGGATCTCTGAGGCTCGCAGGGAGTACTGGGTTGACCTGGTGGCCGGGAAGCAAACCGGCCATCAGGTCAACCCCATAGCTGACAATGGGTTTACCTGGTGGCCGCTTCGCCTCCCGGACACCAGGTCAACCCCATAGCGTACGGCGGGCTGACCTGGTGGCTGGTCGGCTGGGAATGGCTTGGTTATTACGTTAATTGAATCTATTTCCCTTAGTTTACTATCCTCACTCACACCTTTGTGTCAACTGTCCACAATGGGCCAACTTGATTATCACTTCAAAAGTTTTTTTTCACCTGCTGATATAGTTCCTCCTAATTATTTAGCCTCTTAAAGTTGGTATAGATACTTCCACCTTTTCATGTTTCTCTGAATGTATAAATATCTGCTTACTGTATCTTTCATTCCATGCATCTGATGAAGTGGGTTCTAACCCACGAAATCTTATGCTGAAATAAATGTGTTAGTCTCTAAGGTGCCACAAGTAATCCTGTTCTTTTTGCTGACACAGACTAACACGGCTGCTACTCTGAAACCTATCTCAGAACTGTTCATTGCTGTAACCTCTGACTCTGACCTTGTTTTGTTCTGCCCTTGTTATTTGCTTGTAAAACACCTTGTGCACACATGGCACAGTAGTAGAAAAAATAATGCAATAGCAAAAAAAAAAAGAAAAAAAGGATAGTTAAATGATTATTAATAATATTAGACCATTTTAGTTTTTGTCATGTTTCCCTCTACTCTCTACCACTCTACTTCTGAATATCATTTATAGGATTTTGGAATTTAATGTGGGGAATTGTATGAACATAAGAACATAAGAACAGCCTTGCTGGGTCAGACCAAAGGTCCATCAAGCCCAGAATCCTGTCTTCTGACTGTTGCCAATGCCAGGTGCTCCAAAGGGAGTGAACAGACAGGTTATCATCAAGTGATCCATATCCTGTCATCCAAAGCCCACTGAAGTCAATGGGGGGTCTTTTCATTAACATCAGTGGTTTTGGATCAGGCCCTAAGAGCTTTCACTCTATTTTCCACTAAACAATCTGGCCTCTCCCCCAGTCATCATCAGCAAGTAATGGGTGCATAGGTAGCAATACCTGCACTGAGATAATTATAATTTCAAATTGTTCAGACACTGTCAAAAATCCATTACATTCTAAGATTCAAAACTACCCGTATTCTCTTGCTCATTTCCAGATATCTACCAACCTGGAAAAATTTAGATTCACTACCACTTATTTTGAGATTACTTTCAGATTATGTGGTGATCCTAAGAGAACAGAGAAACACAGGAAAAATAAAAAACAAAATCACAATGTTATGAAAACTCTGGGATTTAGAATTTTTAGAAGCATGTACTGTATTATAGCATACAAATATAAGCCTTGATTTTAATGTCTTACATAAATAGGATAGAAAGTGACTGAAATACTGCAAAAGAAAGACCTAAACACTTTTCTTTTTTTGGTTCTATACCCTCAAACTGATCAAAATAAATTTGAATAAAGTATTGATATTAGTTCTACTATTTTAAGTAAAGTTAATTGATATTTAGAAGGCTTTATGATATTACATAGATATTGGACGGGGGTTTATTGACAGATAATACCTTTACACAGGATTTTAAAAGTCAACTTCCTTATGGGATGAATGATGAGAGAGCACAGTAACACTTTCTGAAGATGCAGAAGATCTATCTAAAGAAATTAATCCCCACACTTATCAGGAGAATCTCTGTAATATCCTGCTGCGTTATGTTATGGTTATGATATCATAGTCACCATCAAAGCACCTGACTTGACCCTGGGCACTCATACAAAACATCAAGAGTGCTTCAATATCACTTTCCAAAACAATTTACTATTGGCACGCACCCAATTATTTACACAACCATAAATTTAACTGACTATTAGGGACGTAGCAAAGTAAGAGCAAATGCCCTCAAGCAATCCCCCACCAGGCAAAGAAGGGGAAAAATAGCAAGTCTGGAAGGTCAAGAAATCTATATTTAGTAGGACAGAGGGAGCAAGCAAGTTCCAGAGTCAAGAATCCCTCCTGGAAGGCATCCTCTTTTATAACAATGGTGGGCTAGTTTAAGTGTCTCTAATGATTGCAGCTGATGCTATGTAACAGAGGGGGTGAAGTAATCTCTCATATATAGAGTTATCTGCCATACTCATTGCTAATAATTTATCAATACTTTTAGCCTTTTCTTTTTTTCTGAACATTGTTTGCAAACTGCTCCTAGCTTTTATTAACACAATTCCCAAATATTTGCTTAATATT
Source organism: Chelydra serpentina (assembly GCA_037349315.1). Taxonomy (NCBI): domain Eukaryota; kingdom Metazoa; phylum Chordata; order Testudines; family Chelydridae; genus Chelydra; species Chelydra serpentina. The sequence goes on from JBAIAC010000048.1 coordinate 31,065,283, forward strand.
TGAGAGTTGTTTCTGAGCTCTTCACTTTCTGCGGGTTACTTGTGGGTGTGATTGATCACCTAACACCGCTGGATATATATTCTGTTCTCTCATTGGAGGGGAAACTTTTTTAAAATAGGAGAATATCGAATAACAAGTGATGAAAGATAAATTAACATATACTCTTGTACAGCTGGAATAACTTTTTTCATGTGACTACAGAGCCCAAAATCAGCCATTCCCTGAATATGCATAAATTCTTCTCTAGGCTTCTTAAAGACCTTAGTAAAAGTCCCTTAATCAACACTAAGACACCTTTCAGCCATGGCTTGATCCTGCAAACAACTATTTGCAATACAAAGGTTTGTTCATATCCCAGCTATGAGAGGAATGAAGAGACAAGAAAAAATATTTTCTAACACAAGTTTCCCTATCCTTAATTCACCTCCAATTTATGATTTTTTGCCATGTCAGATGGTATAAATGAGAGCGACATACAGTGTAAACATCTACTCTGAAACTATTGCAGGGGAGGATTCAGAAATCAGTTCTAAATTACAGTTATATTCCTATTCCAACAGGCATGTTGGGCAGTCCTGCACATATACCAAATTATGGAAGTACGCCCAAGGGTTTCACCCTCTCATTGCTTGGCATAGCATTGTGCCATTACTGACACAATGCATTGGAGAAGGATGAATTCCTAGCTACTTTGCTGAGTCTCGCAGAACATAACTAATATGCCTTTCAGGCTATTTTTCACATCAAGGAATAGACAAGGGAAAGTGATATTTGCAGCAGTGACATTTCTTCAGTGGAATAGCCTTAGGAAAGAAAATGGGTGTAATCTCTTAGAGGTATCCCATAGGAGGCTGACACTAACTGCCTCATTATTCTGCCTATTTTATAAAAATACTTCACGAGGAAATCAGATTAAAAAAAATACGAATACATCGTATATAAACACATTTTGGGCAAGGTCCTCCCTGTATGTGAGCTATATTCAGCTCAGTGGAGCTGGGAAGCTAGAGGAGGCTGTAACTTACACCACTGATGCAAGATACCTAATGGACTTTATGCCAGGGAAAGGATAGCATAGCATAGCAGAGCTCCACCATGCCTCAACCCACTACTTTCCCAGCCCCAACATATCTACTCCATTATCCAGCATGCCCCTTCTAGTAAAGGTGGAGGGAGGGGGCAGAATCTGACTTTGCTAGACAGACTTTACTTTGGTTCGTATTAGGCACAAACCGAGCCAATGAGCAGGGTCAGTCATAGGGTTCCATTACTCTGGGAGCAAGTGGGTATTTTGAGGCCCCTTGATATTGCTATTTAAAGAGAAAAAAGAAAGACTGTCCAGAGGCTAGTTAGACTGCTGGAAAATCTTGGATTTTAAGAATTTAAAAAAGTAAAATTTGGCTACTGTGTCAATAGTTTACTGTGATTTATAATTTATATAAAGGATGAAGCTTCTCCAGTCTGCTGCTGTTCTACCGCTTAACATTGGTTAACTTTATACCTATTTTGGCCTTTTTGACAATAACTTGGAGCCCCTGGAAGACCATTTTGGGTCAGGGGGAAATGTCCCTTTTGCCTCTCCAGTGGCACTAGGCCTGCCAGTTAGGACATTTATGCTGCTGTATAAATATTATATATAACAATGAATATGCTAATGGTAATATTCATTTATATATGCATTGCCATATATAGAGCAATACCTTCACTTTGTACACTCATGAAACAAGCCAGCAGGCCTATTTCACCTTAACTCAGTTTGTGTAAAGCACCATTTTGAACATCATCATGATACACTCACAGTCCAACTCCTCATACGTTTCTTGAGGGGATGATGAGCATTGGCAGATTCGTACCTGTCACTTACTGACTTATGGAGGCTGAAGTTACTGGAATTTTACCATATGTCATAGGGGTGTTCAGATACTAAGGCGATGAGTTCAAAGAACTGACTGTTAACAATTAACTATGATAAAGGTCTGATTTTGATACTACCCAGGAGCTCAGTTGTGCTATTTAGGCACCACACAGCGTGATGGGCAGCATAACTCTGCGTTGCCCTTGGAGGGATCAGGGAGGAATTGTTAAGTCACCTACATGCACAAAATCATCTCTTTCCCAGAGACACTTCTGTGATGGTTTATAAGCTCTTCAGGCCTGATTCTAATGTCCTTACTCATGCTGACAAGCACTTTACAGTGCAAATATTCTCATTAATTTTAGTGGCATTACCTATGGAGTAAAGTGCTACTAACTGAAAATAAGGCTATCAGATTCTGTCCCTTAATGACTAAGGATTTCCATCTTTGAATTTCAGAGACAATAAGTGCATTATTCTAGGCTACTATTTATTTAGAAAAATAAACATACCTAAATTGTGACTTATGTAAATAATGGTTGCTGCAGCTGTATGTGGACAAAAACAAAATACAGATTGAGCTCCACACCACCCGTGTCTTCTTAGTGACTGAATTTTTATCACTGACAATGAGTTTTATTTTTCATGTGCTTTTCTATCCTTAATTGTTCTTGCTTGAGGTTACGTGAAAGGCTGTTGTAAGTAATTCTCTTTCTGTTTGTACGTGGACTTTACAGATTAGATTTGCCAAGCAAGTGCTACCTGGGTCCACCATCCACTATATGTTGTGATTCTACTGTCCATCAGAATATTTACTACCAGAGGTCCCAAGAGGGCAGGAATACAAAACTAGCGAGAGTGCGAAACATTTTTTTCAGAATAATGATAATGTCCTAAAACATTTTTTTTCTTGTTGCTATTTTGCCCAGAAGACTATGCAGAGCTAAAAGGCTCAAAAAGCTTCATCCTTGGATGTTATAGCACTGGTAAAGTAGATTTTCAGGAACCCCTAATAAGAAGACTCTAAGAGGTCCCATGTAGCATCTTACTTCCATTTTTATTACCTCAGAAGCAGCTGTTTGCTTGTTTGTTTATTATCAATCAATTTGATTTCTGTGATTGATGAGACTAAGTATAAATACACACTAAACTGAGCAATTATTCCATTTACGGAATTGACTGTCATGATTTCGGTCATTTCAGTTAGCCAGTATTTTCAGAACTGTTTGTGCTGATAATGTATGCTTTTATAATGCATTGAGGCCATGCAAAATGTGCAAATGACTTTATCAACACCTACAAACATGGCATCTTCTGTGCTTCCTGGATTTTACAAAAGTGAGATGTTGTGAAACTAAAGTGAAAGCCACGGTCCCTAAACCATGCAAATTTAGGCATTGTCCTACAAAACATTGCTCAAGTGAGTAGAGATTATTTACATGACTGAGGTGTGTCAGACTACACATTTTACTTTAAAAAATAAGTAGAAATATGGTTATATAATATAAATTATGCACTGATAATTTATCAGACACTTATTTATAAGTACCTAAGGCATCTATATGCTTTAAACTAGAGATATTTTCTCTCAGATTTAACTTTAATAAAACTTTATGATAATACAACTCTGTTAATTATCTGCAAGAAGACATAAACAGCACATTAATTAAATTCACAGATGATACTAAATTGAGAGGTGGTGTGAACACCAGCAAAAACAGAGAATTAATACATAGGGATCTCAAGAGGTTAGAAATCTGGGCAAAAAATAATAAAATTAGACTTAGCATTGAAAGAGGCAAGATATTAGAAAAATAGAATCATAAAAGATTAGGGTTGGAAGAGACCTCAGGAGGTCATCTAGTCCAACTCCCTGCTCAAAACAGGACCAACACTAACTAAATCATCCCAGCCAGGGCTTTGTCAAGTCAGGCCTTAAAAACCTCTAAGGATGGAGATTCCACCACCTCCCTAGGTAACCCATTCCAGTGCTTTACCACCCTCCTAGTGAAATAAAATATAGTAGTGCAGCAAGGGAGCAGTAATCTGAAATACAGCTATTCAATAGGAAGGAGTTATTTGGAATGCAGCAGTGATGAAAGGGTAATACTGAACAGCAAATTAGATATGAGTCAGCAGTAAAATATGACATCCTCCACTCTGCACTGACCTGTGGGGAGGGGGAGATAGGAAGTGGCCCAGGGAGGGCAGCCTTAAGCAGCCTCAGTTGCCAAACCACTGGTAGCCCCAAATGACTGTGCTGGAGTGGGAGGGACCGGGCTCCCCTACCAACAATCCCCCACCGGTCACGGGTCGCAGCCCTGACCACTAGGCCACACTTCCCAACCAATCCCAGAGTGAGGACCATTACAGTGTGCTTTCATTGTGGTCCTGCAGGCAGGGACTGGTTCTTGGCCCTACACTACTTAATATTATGGATGAAAACATAAAATCGTCACTGATAAAGTTTGCAGATGACACAAATTGGGGGAGTGGTAAGTAATGAAGAGGACAGGTTACTGATTCAGAGGAATCTGGATTGCTTGGTAAACTAGGTGGAAACAAACACATTTGTTTTTTATATGGCTAATGTAATGCAAATGTATGCACCCAGGAACAAAGAACGTAGGCCATACTTACAGGTTGAGGGCTCTATTGTGGGAAGCAGTGACTCTGAAAAAGATTTGGGTGGTGGTGGTGAATAATCAGCTGTGGGGCCAAAAAAGCTTATGTGATTCTGGGAGCACAAACAAGGCAATCTCTAGCAGTAGTAAAAGGTTCTTTTACCTCTATATTTGGCACTGTCATGACTGCTGCCAGAACAGTGTCCAGTTCTCATGCTCTCAATTCCAGAAGGATTATAATAAATTGGAGAGGGTTCAGAGAAGACTCATGAGAATCAGGGCCGGCTCTAGGTTTTTTGCCACCCCAAGCAAAAAGATTTTTGGCTGCCCCCCACCCCTGCACTCCCCCCCCCACATCCCCTGCCGCATCCTTCCCCGCATCAGTGCTGACTCTGCCTGCTCCCCCCTCACCTCCAGCCTGTCCGGCGCCGGCAGGGTTGGGGTAAGCAGCGGGGCTCCCGGACCACGCTTCAGCCCAGGGTCCCTCCAGCCAGGGCTCCCACCTCCAGGACTGTCCGGGACCTGGGAGGGCAGAGCCGTGGGGACCGCCCCGGCACGGGGCTGAGGAGCCAGGGCAGGACAGCCCCAGAGGGAGCGGAGCCCCGGAGAGTGGAATGCAGGCCCTGCACGGCAGCACCCCGGGCACCAGTCCCCTCTATGGCCCCGCTGCTGCTGCTGCTCCTGGCCACCCTGCCGCAGTCCCTGAGCGGCTCGGGCCCTTCACCCAGCCCCGGCTGTGGTGCTGGGGGGGCGGCTGCCCTGCGGCACCTGCAGGCAGTTCTGTGTGCGCTGCGGGGCGGCCCGCAGCCCGAGTGTCCCAGTCCTTACCCAGTCCTTTTGCCGCCCCAAGCAAAAAAAAAAGGATTGCCGGAATGCTGCCCCTGAAAATGTGCTGCCCCTGAAAATGTGCTGCCCCAAGCACCTGCTTGGTTTGCTGGTGCCTAGAGCCGCCCCTGATGAGAATTATCAAAGGATTAGAAAACATGATTTATAATGATAGACCTAAGGAGCTCAGTCTGTTTAGTATTAAAAAAAGAAAATTAACGAGTGAGTTGATTACAGTGTATAAGTTTGTACATGGGGAACAAATATTTAATAATGGGCTCTTCAATCTAGAGAGATAGGTATAACATGATCCAAGGGGTGGAAGATGAAGGTAGACAAATTCAGATTGGAAATAAGGCATACATTTTCAACAGTGAGAGTAATTAACCATTGGAACAATTTACGAAGGATTGTGGTAGATTTTCCATTACTGACCATTTTAAAATCAAGATTGGATGTTTTTCTAAAATATATGCTCTAGGAATTATTTTGGGGAAATTCTATCATCCGTGTTATACCGAAAGTCAGAAGAGAGTATCGCAATGGTCCTCTCTGGCTTTGTTACCTATGAAAAAGTAGAGGATGAATCCCAAGAAAGGAAGTGTGTCTTAGCTGGTGGGATGAAGGGTAGGTAGTTTAACTTTCTTGTCTGGCTCAGAGGTGGCATCTAGAGCTTGGTGGGAAAGTTTTCCTGCCCCAGCATAATTTTGGAGAATTTGAAAATTTGTCTCTTCCTGAATTGCAAAGAAAGTTGAAATCTCAATTTTTTTTTCAGACTAGTAATCTGAAAAAAAAAAAAAGTCAGTTTGGGCCAATTTAAATATTTCATTTGGATAATTTCAAAATATTTCAGTTTGACCTTTTTGGCTTAAAATTCTCAAATTGAAGAAAAACAAAACAAAATGATTTTTGCTTAGAAAATGTCAAATCAAGATATTTCATAATTTTGCAAGTTTTGTTCTAAAATTTTTTTGAAAAGAAAAATTAATTAAAACTGCCCCTTTCTCGCAAAGAGTTTTGGTTTAAATGAATCAGCATTTTCTGACGAGAAAACGTTCCATTGAAAAATTCCTAAAAAGCTCTAGTGGAAACCCTGTGAGGACATTAAAAATCTATATACTGAGCAAGGACTGAGAGAATGGCAGCTGGAAAAGGCCACTTGAGCGTATAATGGCACCTGCATGACATACACCAATATGCTGAAAAAATAAATGCAACTACAATATGTAACCCCCCGATAACAACACTGAAAAGTAGACATTTTGTTCGATTTGTATTAGATTTTAGAAGGTTGGCTCACAGATTAGATGACACTATAATTACAACAATTATTTCCCAGTGACTTGTTTAGCCATATACAAGATTATTATTTCCCTCTTTTTCTCACCGAGAATTCTAAGGGGCACATCTCACAATGCCTAAGGAACAAATTATTTGTTTTGTTGCCCTAAATAATCTTGCACCAGTGACCTCACATTGTCAGCTCAAAGCATTAATGTCTGGGCTTGGACAGCGCTTTTACTAGAAACCTAAAGCCTAGCTGGCATCTGGTAAGTATTTTCTACTTCTGATCTTTCATCTGAATCTGAGTTAGAGAAAGGGAGGGGGAAACAAAACAGGAAAGTGTGTGGAGTGGAATCTAAAGAGGTTGATACAGTAAACATGCTTACTCTAATGATCCAAAGCTTAATATATCTGGAAGAAGTACTCTGACACAGAGCTGCTGAGATGGTTAGTAACTGTACCAGCAGAAACTCGACTGCCAGATTATGTAAATGCTCACACTCTTCTGCTCCTAATAAACAGAAATCTGACTCTGATGCTAATAGATAAACACCTAGGCTTTGGTTAAATGGATAAGCATTTTCCAATTTAGGGAACTGTGCTTGTCTGCTTCATGGGGGACATACTGCGCGGATAACAAAAAAGAAATTAAAAAGGGAAACTTTGGCTAAATGACATTTTGACATCATTTAGGATGATATGTTTTCAAAAAAGACAAACCACAGTGCTGATGCCTTTGTATTTTAAATAAATTAGCACAATATAAGAAAGTGAGTGACATAAATTGTTACAGTGGATAACTACTACTCTCTGTGAAAGTATAAAAGAATGATACTCTTTAGGAGACATTTATCAACACAGAAGGACTGTTCTTTAGTATCTGTTTCTCTTTCTCTGTATTTGAAGATAATAATGTTATTTGTAAAGGGCCAAATGCTCTCCCAAGTGCACAGCTAAAGAAATCAGCAGCAATTCTTCCCCCAGGCTATGGAGTTGATCTGCAGTTGCTAATGCAGCCTTCAAACAGCAGTAAACCTCAAAACTGCAATATATCCTTGCTAGTGGACAAAATGAATGGAGGATACATGTAGTGATAGACCCACTGCCCTCTCCCGTGCCTGACATGGTAAACAACTGGTAAAGGGAGTGGCCACAGAGTTCTGTTCCATGGCATGTGTGGGGTCTATACACATCAGAACCATATGAACTTCTTGCTGCTACCAGGGTCAGCCATCTTAGAGGAGTGAAGAAAGCATCTTTTCCCCCAAATCCTTCAATCCTTTCCTGCCAGGGCAGAGAGGTTGTTGCACGAACAGTTACAATATGATAATAAGGGCTAAGGCTGAGACTGAGCCTCAGAAGATTTGGATTCTCTTCCTGCCTCTGCCACAGGCTTCTTGTGACTCTGGAAAATCACTTGTGTCCCAGTTCAATAAGGTGCTTAAGCACACTCCTAACTTTAGGGATGTGATTAAGTGTCATTACAGTCTTCTGAGCTTCTTTGAGTTGGCTCCACTTCCTGGGGCTCAGATGATCTATAGGGTTTGGTTCTTCTAGTTTGGTGGCTTCAAAGGCCAGATTAGGAGGGAAAGAAATGGTGGGAGACTTCCAAACACAACTAACTCCTGGCATTCAAATGAAATGTCACTCACTCACAGCAGATTGTACAGATGGTCATAATATGATAGCCTTGCTTCTTCCTCACATGCTTTGATCAGGAGTGAAATAGCTAATGATCTTACCATTTAAGACCCCCGATTCAGGAACACAGCTCCGTTTAGGAAAGCCTACCCTTATCTTTACATACTTAGATGTTTTCCTCAATTGGGATGGACTTAAGCATGTGCTTATGTGTATTCCTGAATCAGGGCCTCTCACCATTTTGACATCTGAGTTAACACCTCAGTGAGATTAGTGGGCCCCTTTTAGACCTATTGTTTCAGGATCAAACTCTGCCACATACCACTTTATCTGTTACACTCAGTTCATATTTTCAAGGTTATATTTGCAACCATAATAATTAGACATTTTTTTTTACAGAATCCAAGTATAAATTCTGCATCACAAGAAAGCAGCCCCAGAAAAAGCCATTGTGAGCTAGCTCAATTTGAGCCTTGTTCACACACTTTTAATTTTGAAATAATAGAACAAATAACTGATGATTTGGTATTGAAATACTTTTCAAAGCTACTAAAAATCAATAAATTATACTTTATTTCAGGCCGTTATTTGTTTTTCAGGGCACAGCTGATCTACCCAACTCACTCTGGATTGCTTATATTGTGGCTTCAGCCAAGCGCTATTGGCAAATTTGACAATACTGGTATCTGTAATGATTCTATTGGCAAATATATAGACTCACATCAAAATTCTCAATAATTTTCTCTGGTATCTCTGTCCATTTCTGCACTGTATGATCATGAGTCTTCTGTGCAGTTTCTTACAGTGGATATTTGTGTTTCTCAGGTAGACTGATGGGCTGGATGTCAGGTCAGATTTTGTTTATGTAATATGTCAAAGTAACACCTTTGTTTCTGTTGCATTTCCTTGACTTATGTATGTAGATCTGGTAGTTGCTTAGGTTTGAGTCACTTACAATCTCTTGGGAAGTAAAGTTTTTGTTTACCTGACTTATGATTTGTGTTAAGGAAGCCAGTCTTTTGTTGGTACATTTCTGAGTTCCAAAAGGGTTAGATATAGATCTTTATTGTCATGATTAGCTTTCTTTAAGACATTGTTCACTGTCCACATAGCATTCTTGGCCATCCTTCACTCTGAGCAAACATCCCAGTGAGAAGCTGATGTAAGCCTTGATGAATTTCTGAAATTCTGCACTTGCAGATTTGCGGTCCATAGTCACTAAGCAGAAGCTCTGGAATTCCATGCCTTTCAAATTATGATTTGACTTTGATATCCATCTGTTGGGAGATGAAAAAAAAATCCCACTGATTTTCTACACGACCACCACTCCCAAGAGGAGGAGGAGGGTGGTGGTGGTCGGGGACTCTCTCCTCAGGGGGACTGAGTCATCTATCTGCCGCCCTGACCGGGAAAACCGAGAGGTGTGCTGCTTGCCAGGGGCTAGGATTCGTGATGTGACGGAGAGACTGCCGAGACTCATCAAGCCCTCAGATCGCTACCCCTTCCTGCTTCTCCACGTGGGCACCAATGATACTGCCAAGAATGACCTTGAGCGTATTACTGCAGACTACGTGGCTCTGGGAAGAAGGATAAAGGCGTTTGAGGCGCAAGTGGTGTTCTCGTCCATTCTCCCTGTGGCAGGAAAAGGCCGGGGTAGAGACCGTCGAATCGTGGAAGTCAACGAATGGCTACGCAGATGGTGTCGGAGAGAAGGGTTTGGATTCTTTGACCATGGGATGGTGTTCCAAGAAGAAGGAGTGCTAGGCAGAGACGGGCTCCACCTGACGAAGAAAGGGAAGAGCATCTTTGGAAGCAGGCTGGCCAACCTAGTGAGGAGGGCTTTAAACTAGGTTCACCGGGGGAAGGAGACCAAAGCCCCGAGGTAAGTGGGGAAGTGGGATACCAGGAGGAAGCACAAGTAAGTGAGTGCAAGAGGGGAGGGCTCCTGCCCCATACTGGGACAGCAGGACGATTGGTGAGTTATCTTAAATGCCTATACACAAATGCAAGAAGCCTGGGGAACAAGCAGGGAGAACTGGAAGTCCTGGCACAGTCAAGGAATTATGACGTAATTGGAATAACAGAGACTTGGTGGGATAACTCACACGATTGGAGTACTGTCATGGATGGATATAAACTGTTCAGGAAGGATAGGCAGGGCAGAAAAGGTGGGGGAGTTGCGTTGTATGTAAGAGAGCAGTATGACTGCTCAGAGCTCCAGTATGAAACTGCAGAAAAACCTGAGAGTCTCTGGATTAAATTGAGAAGTGTGAACAACAAGGGTAATGTCGTGGTGGGAGTCTGCTACAGACCACCAGACCAGGGGGATAAGGTGGACGAGGCTTTCTTCCAGCAACTAACAGAAGTTACTAGATCACAGGCGCTGGTTCTCATGGGTGACTTTAATCACCCCGACATCTGCTGGGAGAGCAATACAGCGGTCCACAGACAATCCAGGAAGTTTTTGGATAGTGTAGGGGACAATTTCCTGGTGCAAGTGCTGGAGGAACCAACTAGGGGAAAAGCTCTTCTTGACCTGCTGCTCACAAACAGGGAAGAAATAGTAGAGGAAGCAATAGTGGATGGGAACCTGGGAGGCAGTGACCATGAGATGGTCGAGTTCAGGATCCTGACACAAGGAAGAAAGGAGAGCAGTAGAATACAGAGCCTGGACTTCAGAAAAGCAGACTTTGACTCCCTCAGGGAACTGATGGGCAAGGTCCCCTGGGAGAATAACATGAGGGGGAAAGGAGTCGAGGAAAGCTGGCTGTATTTTAAAGAAACCTTATTGAGGTTGCAGGGACAAACCATCCCGATGTGTAGAAAGAAAAGTACATATGGCAGGCGACCAGCTTGGCTTAACAGTGAAATCCTTGCTCGTCTTAAACACAAAAAAGCAGCTTACAAGAAGTGGAAGATTGGACAAATGACCAGGGAGGAGTATAAAAATATTGCTCAGGCATGCAGGAGTGAAATTAGGAAGGCCAAATCACACTTGGAGTTGCAGCTAGCTGGAGATGTTAGGAGTAACAAGAAGGGTTTCTTCAGGTACGTTAGCAACAAGAAGAAAGTCAAGGAACGTGTGGGCCCCTTGCTGAATGAGGGAGGGAACCTTGTGACAGAGGATGTGGAGAAAGCTAGTGTACTCAATGCTTTTTTTGCCTCTGTCTTCACAGACAAGGGCAGCTCCCAGATGGCTGCACTCCGCAGCATGGTATGGGGAGGAGGTGACCAGCCCTCTGTGGAGAAAGAAGTAGTTCGGGACTATTTAGAAAAGCTGGACGAACACAAGTCCATGGGGCCGGATGCACTGCATCCGAGGGTGCTAAAGGAGTTGGCCGATGTGATTGCAGAGCCATTGGCCATTATCTTTGACAAATCATGGCAATCGGGGGAGGTCCCGGATGACTGGAAAAAAGCTAATGTAGTGCCCATCTTTAAAAAAGGGAAGGAGGAAGATCCGGGGAACTACAGGCCAGTCAGTCTCACCTCAATCCCTGGAAAAATCATGGAACAGGTCCTCAAGGAATCAATTCTGAACCGCTTAAAGGAGGGGAAAGTGATCAGGAACAGTCAGCATGGATTCACCAAGGGCAAGTCATGCCTGACTAACCTAATTGCCTTCTATGATGAGATAACTGGCTCTGTGGATGAGGGGAAAGCAGTGGATGTGCTATTTCTTGACTTTAGCAAAGCTTTTGATACAGTCTCGCACAGTGTTCTTGCCAGCAAGTTAAAGAAGTATGGGCTGGATGAATGGACGGTAAGGTGGATAGAAAACTGGCTGGATGGTCGTGCTCAACGGGTAGTGATCAATGGCTCCATGTCTAGTTGGCAGCCGGTATCAAGTGGAGTGCCCCAAGGGTCGGTGCTGGGGCCGGTTTTGTTCAATATCTTCATCAACGACCTGGAGGATGGTGTGGACTGCACCCTTAGCAAGTTTGCAGATGACACTAAACTGGGAGGAGTGGTTGATACGCTGGAGGGTAGGGATAGGATACAGAGGGACCTAGACAAATTAGAGGATTGGGCCAAAAGAAATCTGATGAGGTTCAACAAGGACAAGTGCAGAGTCCTGCACTTAGGACGGAAGAATCCCATGCACTGCTACAGACTAGGGACCGAATGGCTGGGCAGCAGTTCTGCAGAAAAGGACCTAGGGGTTACAGTGGACGAAAAGCTGAATATGAGTCAACAGTGTGCCCTTGTTGCCAAGAAGGCTAACATAAGGGCTGTTGGGCTGTATAAGTAGGGGCATTTCCAGCAGATCGAGGGACGTGATTATTCCCCTCTATTCGGCACTGGTGATGCCTCATTTGGAGTACTGTGTCCAGTTTTGGGCCCCACACTACAAAAAGGATGTGGATAAATTGGAAAGAGTCCAACGGAGGGCAACAAAAATGATTAGGGGGCTGGAGCACATGACTTATGAGGAGAGGCTGAGGGAACTGGGATTGTTTAGCCTGCAGAAGAGAAGAGTGAGGGGGGATTTGATAGCTGCTTTCAACTACCTAAAAGGGGGTTCCAAAGAGGATGGATCTAGACTGTTCTCAGTGGTAGAAGATGACAGAAGAAGGAGTAATGGTCTCAAGTTGCAGAGGGGGAGGTTTAGGTTGGATATTAGGAAAAACGTTTTCACTAGTAGGGTGGTGAAGCACTGGAATGGGTTACCTAGGGAGGTGGTGGAATCTCCTTCCTTAGAGGTTTTTAAGGTCAGGCTTGACAAAGCCTTGGCTGGGATGATCTAGTTGGGGTTGGTCCTGCTTTGAGCAGGGGGTTGGACTAGATGACCTCCTGAGGTCCCTTCCAACCCTGAGATTCTATGATTCTATGATTCTATGATTCTATGATACACTGCTGTCCTAATATTGATTCAATAGCATAAAATTGACACTTCCTGCAATGTGAGCTTGGGAAGTTCTATATTAGAACCAGAGATGAAACAAATTCATGTTTCACAGCATGTAAAATGACAAAGAAAGGCAATGTGTTTTCTATCTGGATTTATTGCTATAGCTTCCATTAAATCTTAAAAACGTGAACATATGGGGGTATGAGAAAGTTTAAAGTGGGTTGATTTTCCAGAACAAATATTTGCCGCATTGTATTGAGATGCACAAGGAGAAGCCATGAGAGACTTTCAGTGATATAACTATATATACAGGGTTAAATAATTCTTCTTTAGAGGAAAGCAGAACTACAATATTCCTAAAGGTTACATGCCATCTCTTCAGACCATTTAAGGCTTTTGAAATGCCACTCTGAAGTAAAATAACTACCTCTCCAGAAGAGTCATTCCATTAGAGAGCCGGCTAACATCAGTACTGAGATAAATGGGAGTGCAGAAAATTGATTTTACACTTGTGCTGTAAGTGTGGTCAAATGTTATAGGCCAATACATCAAATAGGATTCTAAAGTATTGCTGTGGCTTAAAAATAATAATATAGAGGATATTGTTAAATACAGCTTAATATGTACTTTTTTGCTAGGTTTATATTAAAATGTTCACTTGCAATGTAACACAAGCTTCATTTTCTTTGTATTCCACTTCTCTCTCTGTCAATAATATTCATACAAAAATTGACCTCACTATTCCTTCAACAATCATCTCTTCTAATTCAACACGCTCTCTCTCTCTCTTTCTCTCTCTCTCCCTCTCCAAACTACTTCAGTATGACAGGTAAATAGTAAAACACATACTCTGCTTCATACAAGATTGTTCAAACCTTAATGGAGTAGAATAGAAGGTTTATGATATTTCAGCATAATTATTTTCCAGTAGGACTGCTGTAGCACAGAGAGACCTCTCAGATTAAATAAAAAAGTATTATTTGCACAAATATGATTTTATGGTACCTGATCTGTTAGCAGTATTGAGTAAGCTACTGGCTGCCAGCCTTTTTCCCTCCTTTGATTTCTATTCTATCAGATGTTTCTTGATTTGAGCAAGGCTGTGTCTGCTTTGGAGCCTTGCTTTGCTGATGCTGGTTAAGCTGCACTACTACCCAATTGGGACCAGCCATTTCTTGTCAGGTGTTTCAGACTACATCATGATTGAGTAACGGCAAGGATGATTAATGCAATATTATATTACTTTCCCTTCCTTGCAGTGTTAAATAGTCTCCAGGGTAAGTAGGCAGAGGGACAATGACATTATGAGAAGCCCCAGTGTACTCTTGGCATCTTAACAAGAAGACATTTGTCATTATTTCCCCCCCGACATATAAATTAAGAGAAGGATTCACAACAACACTAGAATAGTTCAATACAAACAATAGAGTGCTGGTAACGAATGTCGTCAAAAGATGGCTGTTCTGATAAACTAGGAACCTTGACTCAGTTAAATAGGCCAAGCAGGGTAGGCAGCAGGAGGAGGGGAGTGTTTTGTGGGACTCGATTCTTGGTGAGAGTTTTCCTTCATTGATTAGAGGGAGGTAGAGAGGGAATGTTTAGTTTTTATCATCTTCTGTTGTGTGGCACTGTTGAAAATCTTGTTCTTGCCTTTTTCCTGTTGAGCAAAACAGTGAATCAGTAGAAAATATACTTAAAAGTTATAAAATTAAAACTGAACATGATAATACAAACCAAATTCTGCTCTCAGTTACTTTTGTGCAAACCTGCTGATTTCAGTGAGATTGCACAAGTGTAACTGAGAACAGAGTTAACCCATTATATTGATGGAAACATAACATGTGATTTTCAGACCATCCTTGGACCGGTTGTTGCTCTGTGCTTGTGATCAACTTTAGGCATTTCATTTTTCATGATAATGTTTGTCAAAACAATGAGGAGTCCGGTGGCACCTTAAAGACTAACAGATTTATTTGGGCATAAGCTTTTGTGGGTAAAAAACCCACTTCTTCCTCGTTGTTTTTCTGGATACCGACTAATACGACTACCCCTCTGATACTTGTCTGTCAAAATGTATCCCTTAAGTTGTAAATTTGGGTTGGGAATGGAATGGAAGAAGATGGCTATCTACACCTGCTGAGTAACTTATTGAACAATTTGCAAGAGCAACAAAGAGTCCTGTAGCACCTTATAGACTAACAGACATATTGGAGCATATGCTTTCATGGGCGAAGACCCACTTCATCAGATGCATGCGGGTGGGTCTTCGCCCACGAAAGCTTATGCTCCAATATATCTGTTAGTCTATAAGGTGCTACAGGACTCTTTGTCGCTCTTGCAGATCCAGACTGACACAGCTACCCCTCTGATACGTATGGGACAATTTGTACTCTTTGTGAATAGAATCAGTACTGGAGCAAGTGTCTCTGTGCCCACAAGCACCCACCATTCGGAGAAAATATTAATAGCATTTGCCAATGGTTTGAAGTGTAAGTAGGGACACTTGGGACATCCCTGTGAATATCCTCCATTTTGATTTATCTTCCAGCTGGGGTCTGTTCCATCCGATAACTATCAAGACACTATGGTGATGGGAACCGTGTAAGAATCTACTGTAGATAGACCAAGGGTGCACAATGACTATAAGCTGTGTGAAGTACACATGAGCAAAATGAAGTACTTGTGTGTTTGTGGAATCTGGGCCTTAGGCGCCAGCAATATAATTTTAGTTATAATTTTATAAAATTGAGAAATTGGCTATTTGCTGAACATTGAGTTTTTTTATATAAAATTCAATCTTTTCTGATTAGTACCATTTTAATGCTCTTCTCCTATTTATCCTTAAAATCTTTGAATACAGTGACATGGTGTAATTTGTTAAAAGGGCTCAGTACAGTAATGTCACCGTATGTGATGCATCATTCAATTAAAATCATAAGAAAATTTGGGAAGGGTTTAGGATTGACAGTATGAGCAGGGTATATTATTATTCTCTTGCTGATGAGTCATGAATGGCTCTTGATTTCCAAAAAAAGATAATTGGACCGCTTATGCTTTTCAAAAATAATGGAACCATGTTTAGAAACAACATGCCTCTAGTATCTGAAACAAATTCTCCTGTTCCACCCTGTCAAATACCTTCTGCACATACAAATACTTTAGGAGAGAGTTTCAAAGGCACAAGGGGAATTTAAACACCCAATTCCGAGTGAAAGTCAATAGAGTTGGGGGCCCAATCCCCATTTGTAGCTTTGAAAATCTCCCATCTGGTCCACATTAAATGAACAGTTTATCTGTTACCTCATACCAATCTTCCTTTAATAAGTTCTGTCTGAGATGGATGTAGTGCCATAATTAGGGCATTGGGTTTTTGAGTTTGTTAAAAGTATCTGCCAAAATGTTATCTAAGTCTATTTTGTTGACAAAGATGGGGTTATAATTAGCATATATCTGCCTAAACCCACTCTTTTTTATAGGAAATGAAGAAATTAACTCCTCTCTATTCTTTTTTTCATATGCAGAAGTGGATATTCCATTTGTAAGCCTCCAGTCATAGGTTCGGACATAAACTGTGTCATAGGTTCGGACATAAATTAAGTAATGTATGTATTCACATGGTAACTCCCACCATGGAGAATGAAGACTAGGGAGATAGTAAATTGTCTGAACATAGGATGCACCATCTGAATACATACATTACTTCATTTATATCTGAAACTATGACACAGTTTTCCAGTGAAGTCTTCCATTGGGAAAGGTGATTATAAACAAGACTGTCACAAACAAACTAACAAAAATAACTTGAACATACAAAAAAATCACACCTCACTGTTTGAGAGATAATATCTTTTTCTCATACTAATACTGAATTTTATACAGCATTTAGACATCAAGGTGTTAGGAGCACTAGAAATACCTAGAATAGATGGGCTGATTCATGGAATCAGTTTTTGAGAACTTTGGACGAGGTAAGCCACTTCAAAAGCCACAGACAATTTGTGAGGTACTAGAAATTCACATTTACAAAGGGAATAGCAGAAATAATAAAATTTGGTGATTAATTAAAACCTCTCCCATAGTGTTCTGAATACAAGGAATCACCCTTAGACACAGCTAGCTGTAAACATAACCATAAAACTAGGAACATACCTGTTTTTTCATCTTGTTCATAAGGCTGATGATTTAATCAAAACAAGATATCAGCCACCTTTTAAAAAAATAAATGTAATTAATATTGAAAAGCTGCAAGATTTTCAAGGATTTGATTATATAGACTATTATGATTAGATCTGTATGAGCTATTTGTAGTGAACAGTTTATTCAGTGAAGTTAGATGATTTAGCATGAGCTTGCTACATTTGCAAACCTCGAGGAAAGTATTGTGGGAAAATCTGCAGACGCTGATGGAACATCCTATTCTTAGGGTACATCTTCACTACCCGCCGGATCCTTTTTATGCAATAGGTCATAACATTTACAAGAACTGAGAATCTGTGGGGCACTAAACATTTCATCTAATATGAAATTCTGCTTATGAAAACAAACCACTACAGTATCTTGTGGAGAACGAGATATGTTCAGATCAGTCAGCTCTGTCAGGGAAAAAACAACAACCTCTTTCCCTCCACAAAACAAATAAAACAACTGGAAGTCAGTTAAGAAGAGGAAAACAATTTAAAAAAAAGAAATATGGAGGTCAATACAAGAAGTATTCAACACTTTTCTTTTTCTAGTCTAAGGGTGATTTCCATACAATGGACCAGTCCTTAGTCTGGTTTTGCAGTCTAACTGAACCAAATCCTTCTCTTTTCCATTACTTTATCCTTTATTGTCCCTACAATTCCTTAATCTAATGCCCTCTCCCTTTTAGCAAAATTATACTATCCCACCCCCATCATTACCCTTTTTCTCTCCATGCTATTTCACCTATACTAGATACTTCTACCCAAGTCTCAAGCCCTATCTTTGATGTTATTTCAACATCAAAGTTAAGTTGGAGTTAAGTTGTTGGTATGTATCAATCTTTGTTGGGCCATAGCCACCAGCTTAATTCAAACCTTTTATACACCAGGGTTTCCCTAGCTCAAAGACACCCCATATTTCATTTCTTGGAAACAATTTCTCTCTTCAAGAGAACATTGCCAGTGTTACCAAATCCTCTAGATGCAATTCAGCAAAGATAGAAAGCTAGATGCCAGCTAGGGAGGAAGGAGAGCACAGAGGGGGAGTTATTTATTCAAACTTTTTCAAATTTAACAGAGTTACAGCTTATCTTCCAGATCTTAGCTGACGTTTGAATCAATTCTTAGGATTATTTTGTTATTAGTTTATCCATCTGTAACTTTTGGTGTCAAAGAATTGAGAGGTAGAGGATGCAGCTTGGAAATGCTGGGACCACCTAAAAAGTAACCAACTGTAAATAAATCAGAGAAACAGTGCAGTGCTCTATGCAATATTAGTCTCTCCATTGCTATTGGAA
Source organism: Chelydra serpentina (assembly GCA_037349315.1). Taxonomy (NCBI): domain Eukaryota; kingdom Metazoa; phylum Chordata; order Testudines; family Chelydridae; genus Chelydra; species Chelydra serpentina. The sequence goes on from JBAIAC010000048.1 coordinate 31,083,843, forward strand.
ATATCATGTGTCCCATCAGCTAGTTTCAATAAAGCATTGTTTATATGAAATATCAGAATAAACCAGTTAAATTGGGCATCAGGATTTGGTACATCACACAGCATTTAAGTAGTTAAATTGTTGGACGACAATTATATATCCATGACTCTCTTTTTCTTTCATTCAAATAAGTAGAGCATACCTGTGACGTGAGCTTTGAACAGGCATAAATCTATGCCTCATTTAGCTGAAATTAAGTGTAGCTTTAATAAATGCACAGAAGGACACAGGGTAAGCATGTCATTTCCAGCACAGGTTTTAAAAATCTACTATGGATTAATGAAATGGGACTGAATAGAGAAGACAGTTGTTGTGTCCAAGTGTGCCTTAGGAGTCACTTGTCAAAGGAGAAAATGTATTGTAAACACAGATGGCTTAACTTTAAAATGTTTGAAGTTTAGTTTGGATAAACCCAAAGTTTTGGCACTTAGCTCGATATTATGTGAATTGCTCTATTCTGTAATTTCCAGAAGATCAGTCTCTCTTTAGAGATTTCTAGTGTGTCTTACATTGGCCAAAGACAGAAATACACTGAAATACTACCCTATTTTGAAGTATTTTGTATTTTCCACTTTGGGGTGAAACTAGGATGTTTTTCAGTAACTGAAATTATACTTCTAAACGTTTAATGAACCTTTGAAACCTCAGACTCCTCAGATTTGATATGGTTTCACTGTAGTTAACCCTAATGCTCTGGTCCAGTTTTGGGTGGTCAATGTTCATGTCCGTTCTTATTTTATCCAAGCCAGCTCACTCACTCTAAATTGTAACAGAAACATCCTGAGAGCCAACAGTCACTATTACTAAATAATCCAACATTACTGGGGAAAGTTTGTTTCATTATATTGATGACCAGGGTACCTTATAGGAAATCTTTGGAGGTGTGGCATATGATTTTACAGCATTATTATTGACAGTATGTTTTTATGTTCTTTCATCTTTGCTTTGCTGTATATATGGAATTAGGATTCCTGGCAAATTATAGCCTTTTAGTTCATATGTTGTTGGTGAACGTGAAAGGTAAGCAGCAATTTTATTGATTGGTACGTACAATCACATTCACTGAAAATATCAGCTATTAACCTTAGATTAGACAGTCTTCCAGCTGAACAATGAATAATGGTTACATTTCAATAAAATAATATTTCATCACTTTTTAAACTCTGCTACTCCCATATTGGTTCATTTGTTAATAATGGCTCTCCCCCGTTATTTACAATAATGCTACACTAATGACACATTGCAACATAAGCCTATTTATCTCTGAAAACACACAAATTGAAAGCCTTAATATGTGCATTCCGCCCTGTGTAATTGTTCTATTGTCCCATCAGGCCTCAAAAATCCACTAAATAATGACCTGTTAATTCATATAAAGGAAAAGCTGTGAAAAAGGAGACAATTTATTAACATCCAGCTAAGGAAAAGAATAACTATCAAAAGGGGTCATCAACTCTACTGTTTATTTATTCATAGACACTAACCAAAGAAACCAGAACTGGCGCAGCAGGTTTCATTTCTTCATTTGCCATATCATATTTAGTAAGAATCATATGGGATAAGAATGTAGTAGAATCATATTAGTCTGCTTATCCTGCAAGAAAGTTAAAATCAGAGCGGTACCACACAATTCCAATAATCTGCACTAACAGATCAGGGCCTAAATATACTTAACAAACAATTTAGAGTCAGACCGAAACTAAGACCCTGCCTCCAAACAACCTTAAACACTGAGAAAGTTTGGATTCAAATCCAAACTTGGAGGTTAAAATTAATGGAACCTTATAAAAAGAATGCATTTGTCCAGTGCCTAGGACAGTGGGGCTTTCGGTGCTACCACAAAACAAATAATGATAAATATTAATCCTTTTTATTAAAGACTTCTGTCCTGGAATAATTGGTCACATTTCGTATTTTCAGTTTTAAAAGTCAGGTAAATATATCCAATCTGGGCCTGAAGTTAATGAGCAGTTGCTAGTTAAAATGGAATATTTTCATAATTCCTAGAATATGAACAAATGTAGCCTTTAAGTTTACTTTGGTGAAATGAAAGTGGTTTAAATTTTCAGCACTGGTTTATTTAAAAAAAAGTTTATTCCCTTCGCTTTCACACAGTAGGATGGCCAAGGACTCCAGATAATTAGGATAGATGGTGAAGCATGACAAGCAGGGCTGAAATTAAAAGGAGAGGGGGATGGATTTCTCTGTCTCTGATGGAACCTATTCCCTAACTGAATGTTGGTACATTATCAGTCAGAGATAAAAGTCATTGTTGGCATGGATAAAGACTCTTCTGAAGAGCTAACTGTTGTTGGTTTCCTTCCCCCACTCCTCCCCCATGTGCCAGATTGCACTAAATGGCAATTAATTTTCATTCAAATTGCCTCAGATACCCTACAAAACAGGCTTGATCTCTCCCTCTGCAAATTTTTCTCTGTGTGCACTATGACGTAGTATGTTCAAAGTTTGTCAATTTGGGGCAATATGATATTTGTTTTCTCTATTTCACTTTTCATTCATGCACCACCCACAGAAAGCATGAGAGTCCAATGTGAAAATGTCAACTTGCCTTGGAATGTTCACATTATGCTGCACTGAGTTTTTGCTGATATAACACAAAGTGTGGGTGGATATTTGATTATTTGACACTAAAAAAATTACAGCATTAACTACTAACCTTGTGCCCCGGACCTAGCTAGAATGCTCTGCTTGTAAATGAGTAGAGGGCAGTCGAGCTGTGACTCTCAAGACCATGTGAGAAAATCACCATGGAATGCAGCACACAAATTCACATATAAACTGTGAAATGGGGTTTTCAGCTGTATTTCCCACGACACCTTTTCAACTCCTAGACAAATAAAAATGTTAAGAATGTGTATGTCTTTGCCTACTCTTTCATGCTGACACACTGGAAGCATTAGTATGTCTTTCTGAAAAATTGGAAGGCTCTGACTATTCAATGTAATGTAAAGAAATTGCAAACTATTCCCTGTGTCACGCAGATCCCAATGGGGAAAGTAAGTAATACAGAAGTAGTTCTCATTACTACAGGCTGTTATTGGATCAATTTTATCTCCATATGCTCCCCGAATATTTCCCGTTTACACATAGATTAATTTAATTTTCTTTATCTGCTGCTTAAAGACAGTTCACCTACAAATCCTTCAGAATTCAACAGCTTAACCTCATATGTAAAGAGAGGTGCTTATGTCATTCAAAACTGATAAGAGACACATTCTACTCTTTTAGTTCCATGCTTCTATTTTAATAATTGGAGATAAATTAGTATTAGTAAGTAACAGATTCATAGAGTCTTTTTCTAAAAGCTCTTGTAATCCAATGGTAAACTACTTCCAAGATCACTGAACAGAATTTTACATTGCTATGATAAGCTTAATTGGATGTTTGAGACTGCATTACGTCAGAGCTTATTATTAATATATTTGCAAACATTCATTTGAACAGCTTATGAAGAACTTACTATTTTTCTTCAGAAGTTTAACATTAAAACATTGCTGATTACAAATAAAATGTAGAAAGAAACATTATGTTTTGTTAGATATTTAAGAAATGTGGACATTTTATCATAGTGGAGTCTACTTCAACAAATTATCTTAAAAGTAGATATGAAATGTATTGTCTTCATGGGCCCAGGTACTGAATCAATACATATTGAGGCCAAACAGCACCAATGCGAGGAGCCTAGGTAACAAAATGGAGGAATTAGAGCTACTGGTCCAGGAAGTGAAACCAGATATCATAGGAATAACTGAAACATGGTGGAATAGTAGTCATGACTGGAGTACAGGTATTGAAGGGTATGTGCTGTTTAGGAAAGATAGAAATAAAGGTAAAGGTGGGGGAATAGCATTGTATATCAATGATGAGGTAGACTGTAAAGAAATAAAAAGTGATGGAATGGATAAGACAGAGTCTGTCTGGGCAAAAATCACATTGGGGAAGAAAACTACTAGAGCCTCCCCTGGGATAGTGCTTGGGGTGTGCTATAGACCACCGGGATCTAATTTGGATATGGATAGAGACCTCTTTAATGTCTTTAAGGAAGTAAATACTAATGGGAACTGTGTGATCATGGGAGACTTCAACTTCCCAGATATAGATTGGAGAACAAGTGCTAGTAATAATAATAGGGCTCAGATTTTCCTAGATGTGATAGCTGATGAATTCCTTCATCAAGTAGTTGCTGAACCAACAAGGGGGGATGCCATTTTAGATTTGGTTTTGGTGAGTAGTGAGGACCTCATTGAAGAAATGGTTGTAGGGGACAACCTTGGCTCGAAAGATCATGAGCTAATTCAGTTCAAACTAAATGGAAGGATAAACAAAAATAAATCTGAGACTAGGGTTTTTGATTTCAAAAGGGCTAACTTTAATAAATTAAGGAAATTAGTTAGGGAAGTGGATTGGACTAAAGAATTTATGGACCTAAAGGTGGAGGAGGCCTGGGATTATTTCAAGTTAAAGTTGCAGAAGCTATCAGAAGCCTGTATCCCAAGAAAGGGGAAACAATTCATAGGCAGGGGTTTTAGACCAAGCTGGATGAGCAAGCATCTCAGAGAGGTGATTAAGAAAAAACAGAAAGCATACAAGGAGTGAAAGATGGGAGGGATCAGCAAAGAAACCTACCTTATTGAGGTCAGAGCATGTAGGGATAAAGTGAGACAGGCTAAAAGGCATGTAGAATTGGACCTTGCAAAGGGAATTAAAACCAATAGTAAAAGGTTTTATAGCCATATAAATAGGAAGAAAACAAAGAAAGAAGAAGTGGGACCGCTAAACACTGAGGATGGAGTGGAGGTTAAGGATAATCTAGGCATGGCCCAATATCTAAACAAATACTTTGCCTCAGTCTTTAGTGAGGCTAATGAGGAGTTTAGGAATAGTGGCAGCATGACAAATGGGAATAAGGATGTGGGGGTAGATATTACCATATCCGAGGTAGAAGCCAAACTTGAACAGCTTAGTGAGAGTAAATCAGGCGGCCCAGATAATCTTCATCCAAGAATACTAAAGGAACTGGCACATGAAATTGCAAGCCCATTAGCAAACATTTTTAATGAATCTCTAAACTCAGAGGTTGTACCGTTTGACTGGAGAATAGCTAATATAGTTCCTATTTTTAAGAAAGGGAAAAAAAGTGACCCGGGTAACTACAGGCCTGTTAGTTTGACATCTGTAGTATGCAAGGTCTTGGAAAAATTTTTGAAGGAGAAAGTAGTTAAGGACCTTGAGATCAATGGCAATTGGGACAAATTACACATGGTTTTACAAAAGGTAGATCATGCCAAACCAACTTGATCTCCTTCTTTGAGAAAGTAACAGATTTTTTAGATAAAGGAAATGCAGTGGATCTAATCTACCTCGATTTCAGTAAGGCATTTGATACAGTACCACATGAGGAATTATTGGTTAAATTGGAAAAGATGGGGATCAATATGAAAATTGAGAGGTGGATAAGGAACTGGTTAAAGGGGAGACTACAGCGGGTCATACTGAAAGGTGAACTGTCAGGTTGGAGGGAGGTTACTAGTGAAGTTCCTCAAGGTTCAGTTTTGGGACCAATTTTATTTAATCTTTTTATTACTGACCTCGGCACCAAAAGTGGGAGTGTGCTAATAAAGTTTGCAGATGACACAAAGTTGGGAGGTATTGCCAATTCAGAAAAGGATCGGGATATCCTACAGGAAGATCTGGATGACCTTGTAAACTGGAGTAATAGTAATAGGATGAAATTTAATAGTGAGAAGTGTAAGGTTATGCATTTAGGGATTAATAACAAGAATTTTAGTTATAAATTGGGGACGCATCAGTTGGAAGTAACGGAAGAGGAGAAGGACCTCGGAGTCCTGGTTGATCATAGGATGACTATGAGTCGCCAATGTGATGTGGCTGTGAAAAAAGCTAATGCGGTCTTGGGATGCATTAGGCGAGGTATTTCTAGTAGAGATAAGGAGGTGTTAGTACCGTTATACAAGGCATTGGTGAGACCTCATTTGGAATACTGTGTGCAGTTCTGGTCTCCCATGTTTAAGAAGGATGAATTCAAACTGGAACAGGTACAAAGAAGGGCCACTAGGATGATCTGAGGAATGGAAAACCTGTCGTATGAAAGGAGACTCAAGGAGCTTGGTTTGTTTACCTTAACCAAAAGAAGGCTGAGGGGAGATATGATTGCTCTCTTTAAATATATCAGAGGGATAAATACCAGGGAGGGAGAGGAATTATTTCAGCTCAGTACCAATGTGGACACAAGAACAAATGGATATAAACTGGCCATCAGGAAGTTTAGACTTGAAATTAGACGAAGGTTTCTAACCATCAGAGGAGTGAAGTTCTGGAACAGCCTTCCAAGGGAAGCAGTGGGGGCAAAAGACCTATCTGGCTTCAAGATTAAGCTAGATACATTTATAGAGGGGATGGTTTGATGGGATAACATGATCTTAGTCAAAGGTCAATTAATTGCCATCAGTGGTAAATAGGACCAATGGTCAATGATGGGATGTTAGAAGTTACTGCAGAGAACTTTTTCCTGGGTGTCTGGCTGGTGAGTCTTGCCCACATGCTCGGGGTTCAGCTGATCGCCATATTTGGGGTCGGGAAGGAATTTTCCTCCAGGGTAGATTGGCAGAGGCCCTGGAGGTTTTTTACCTTCCTCTGCAGCATGGGGCACGGGTCACTTACCAGAGGATTCTCTGCATCTTGAAGTCTTTAAACCATGATTTGAGGACTTCAATAGCTGAGACATAGGTAAAAGGATTATTCCAGGAGTGGGTGGGTGAGATTCTGTGGCCTGCGTTGTGCAGGAGGTCAGACTAGATGATCATAATGGTCCCTTCTGACCTTAAAGTCTATGAGTCTATATACAGAAAGAATGAGACACCTTTAAATGAACACTTACTGAAAAAGCTTATTAAATAAACAATTTTTTATTTAAATATTATCAGGCTAGCAAGTTCCTGCTATGTCATTTCTGTAAAAATTCTCTTCTGCTCTGCAAAGGGACTGTGCAAAAATGGGACCATTTACTCCACACATTTTCTTGGGTTTATTCAGAATAGGATCTGCTCAGTAGTGAGAAAGTGTTTTGCTGAATTTTATGCTCCTATTATAGGTCCTGCAGAACCAACATTGCTAAGGGAGTATGAACTGGCTTCCATTCCTTCAGCATAAACACAATGGTTTACTTAGCACAGATCATACTTGTGAAAGCCTATCGAAGGGAAAGAAGATAGATATCACTGTGGGAATAATTTGAAAACAAGGAGATGGGATCCTGAGAAGTAGTACTGGTATTAGTAGCAGCAAAGAGTTTGTTAGTTTTCATTTCAAGTGAAACTTTCACATGAGTCTGCTATCTCCAAATCAGAGTTAGTTGATTCCGCCCAAACCCACAAATATCAACTCAATTACACAAAAGTTCAGTGGACCTTGGATGATACTGTTTGCTTGACTAGGACACCTCCACCCTATCCTTTTTCTTCCTTCACATCAGTAAGTTCAGACCCAGTTATGCAGCTTGACCAATTCATCTAAAACTCTTTCAAAAAGCCATGGAATGGGCAGGATGCCAGAAAAAGAAGGCGAATTTAAGGATTTTGAAATATTTACTGACATCAGCACCTGTACTGCAATCCTTGACCCATTGAATGGGATTATGTTCACCATAGCTGCTTCAACAGGAAGGCTGAGAGCTGAATTGTTACGGAGACATGGGACTAAATGACTTCCTGCAACAGGCAGAGAAAATGAATGCACACAAAAAAAGAGAGAAGCTGAGTTTTGCATACACACAGCACGATTTTCTCTATGCCTGTATCTCCAAAGGTGATACTGATCACATCTCTCTGATTGCAGTACACAAGAAAAGACTTGGAGAAGCTCCATCAAGGAAATAGTGATTCCTATATATTCACAAAAGTAATGATCTGACCCTGGAATTCCAGTCAAGATGTCATCTAATAATCACAGATGTATTGTCAGGAGTGCATGTTCCACTTGATGACACACGACCAGATGATCTGGAACAAGTAGTAACTGTACATGTGAACAGCTATATGCACCAGGAATATGAAATGAGCAGAAAGTTTACATATTAATCTATTCAGCCAAAGAAGAATGAAACATTATAAGCAGTATTATAAGGAATAAGTGGTGGATGGAGAAAGCAACACTTCCCATGTGAGTATTCTTAAAATATAAATCAGCTTCAGTGATTTTGGGAATATTAATTAAATGTAAGAAAGAATAGAGGAAGGGTACCCTGGAAATAAGGCACACATTTTTTACTGAGAGGGTAATTAACCATTGGAAAAAATTATCAAGCGTCATCGTGGATTCTTCACCACTGGCAATTTTAAAATCAAGATTGAATGTTTTTTTTCCAAAAGATGTGCTCTATTTCAAACAAGAATTAATTCAGGGAAGTCTTACAGCCTATATTAGATAGCAGGTCAGAGGAGATGATCACAGAGGCCCTTCTGGCCTAATAATCGATGGGTAAATTAAAATGAAGAACTGGAGAAGTTGCGTTCTGGTAATGGATGAACAGTGATCTTAATCTATTGGTAAGTAAATATGGAATTTTCTTGAAGTATGAAGTTGTACAACAGCAAAGATTATGACAGGACCTATAACTCCACATGAATGGCCTGTAGTGACATGGGACAAGGTAGAAATTTGTTTGTTTACCTTGGGAAAATATGTTCATATGATGATAATGGATTGTTTTAGCAACTTTCCAGAAGCAGTAACTCTTGGAGATACCACAGATTCTTTTGTGGTCAGTCCCATTAAATCCATGTTTGTACATTTTGGAATTCCAAGTATTGAAATATAAACAATGAACTATGATTTCCTTTGTGTAGTGGTTTATAAAAAATATGAAATTAAACAAAATGGAAACAAAGCTGTGACAAAATATATATTTCTGATAATGAATAGGATGAGAACTTTAGATATAAGGGTGAAATTCTGGCCCCACTGAAATCAAGAGGAGTTTTCCCATTGACATCAATGTGGATATTATTTCCCCTAAGTTTATTAAGGATTTTAGGATGATAATGAAGAAGTTTGAAGTTATATTGTTGGGAAAATAGTCTTTTAAATTTTCAAGATTATTCTGGTGAAATTATTTCATGGCTCTAATATATAACTAATGGGTGAAATTAAACAAGTAGGTAATTTTTTTTCATTATTTCTTTAGTACTGGTTATATGTGTGTTTTTCCATCTGGAGATGGGCTAATGTGTAATATATCTTTATTAAAGACTGTGAAAGTTTCTTAGACTGATGCTGTTATTGGAAATGCTACATGGCTATAATTGTGACTGAGAATATGAAAGGAGAAATTTGTGCACTCCTTTTCTGTAAGGATTACGTAGCAAGAATATTTAACCAATAATGTTTTTTTGGAAAAAATAATCTCAGCAATGAGTAAGTTTATTTTGTTTGTTTGTTTTGTTTTTAAAGATCAATTTATCTGGCAGTGGCTTTAGTAAGCATGAATAAACTTGGATTTGTAATCTTTTCAAGCTGCTTTTAAAAAGAATGCTTTCTCTGATACTGCTAACCTTTATTAGTCCTGCCAAATCTGTTGGCTTATCTATGCAGCACATGGTTGTCATGGGAAGAACATAGCAACATGTTAAATCCATGTGCTTCTCTCCTGGCTTCTGGTGCTCCAAGATATCCTGTTGATTTTGGAATATCTCATGCCTCACCTCCCTCCTGGCATCAGATATAAGAGAATCACAGCAGCTGGGAAATCATCAGAGAACAAGGCAGTAAATAATGACACATGGAAAGGAAAAAATCTGTCCAAAAGCCAGCACCTCTTTCCCTTTTGTGAGCCTAAAAATTCTTTTTTTCAGTGGAGTGGATGCAGTTTTCAAAGACAACACCTCTTCTCTCTCTAGCAGAATATGTTTTTCATAGACAGAATTTAATTGCTCTAGTCTCCCTGTTCATTCTGCATGGAAGAGGTTCTTCATGCTGTGAACATATCCTCTTGGACGATGCATCAGGATAAATAAATACAACTGTGGCTTGTTATACTGGACCAAAAGAACTTTGATCCACTAGAAATGTAGAGTTAGCCAGAAGGCCTGGACCAATTTTAGAAATGTTAGAAGTAGGCTTGTATCTGGTATACTGAAAACAAAACAAAACACAAACCCCCTCACCCCTTCCCCAACCCCCCCCCCCCACCTAAACTTTAACAAATTAAAACAAATTTTAAAAAAATGGCAGTGTACTGAGAGAACCGTTTATTTTTTAAAAAGGTACAGTACTTCTAGAGCAATGGCCCACTGTTTTAAGTATTGTGCATGATTCACTATTTCCCCCCCGCCCCCAGTTTTACATCAATATATCTTCACTGACATCCAGTGCTTAATTGTAATGAAAGAGGTGCCGGGGCTCAAGTAGGTAGGTGCCGGGGCTGAAGCAATTTTTTTACATGCATAACTGATGTAGCAAGAGGTGCCGGGGCTATGAACTGCCAAGCCTAGAGGTTTCGGGGCTCAGCCCTTGCACAAATTAAGCACTGCTGACATTGATGGATTTGTCAATACAGAAATGTAAAACTGGAGTAATGCAGTGGTGAATCAGGTGCACCGTGTTTTGGACTCAACACAAAAAAGGGCTAGAATGTTTTGGCTTGGAAAGATTGATAGTGTCTTGGATTAGAAATTACATGTTGCTGTGCTGTGGAGAAGTGAGTATATTACCTGGATGCTGGTAGTTCCAAAAGGGTTGATAATGGATAGGCTGATGTGAACCATGTCCATTTCTCTCCACTCTGTGTCCTTGTGCAGAAGGGCCCAGAGAGTCTAGTAACCCTGTTAGATGCCCTTACGGGGCAGGTAGGGTTACAATGACCAGCGGCCTCATTCCATTTTCACATTGACCAGCACAGCTGAGTCACAGAAAGCTTTATACAATGCATCCTACTGAAGGATATAACAATCCCTGCTCTACCACTTGTTCCTCCAGCACCCTTGATTAATTCTAGTCTGCACCAGCCAACATATTCCGTGGGTTAATAGCCACCTTATAGCCTATTAAATCTATTTAAAACTCAGGAAATGATTCAGTGAAATCTGTCTTAAGTAACAACCCAAGGAGGCAGGAAACACTGGTCATTCAACAGAACTGGTCTTTAACTAAAAGTCAAATCAAATTGTTCTGTAACCCTTTGGGAATACTTTAAAGTAGCTACTTAAGAATGCTTATTGAGTTGGTCTTCATGCAAGTTTCTGTGTGTATTTTATTATTGTTTGTATTATGATAGTTCTTAGAAGGATTGATTGATTCTTTTCTAACGCACAGTAAAAGACAGTAGCTGCCCAAAACAAACTTTTGAGAAGAGGATGTTGATTGCCAGATTCACTGAAAAGCTGACTACCACATAGTTCTGATAAAGTTATTCTAATACTGTTGACATTTTGACTGTAGAGAAAGGTGTCGCAGATGCTGCCTTAGCACTCAATGAATTGGGATGATATTGTTGGCTGGGAGTCTGAGTAAACTTTTACAAATCCTTTGGGAATTATTAACTGCTGGTGTAAAGAAGCATAGCTCCCTTGAAGTCAATATTTCACCAGTAGGGTTATGACATTTTCCTGACAAAGGGAAGAGAGAATTTAAAGGAAAAGATTAATTTTGGGGCACCTAAAAAGTCTAGACATGGTCTCTGCCAAGAAGTGCATACAGAGGAAGAGGAGAGGAAGGATAAAGGTGATACAATTACCCATTAAACTATGTGCACGTTGAAAGTTCTGTTAATAGTGTATTTGGGTAAGCTACCAAACTTCCCTCTCAGTCCTCTAGAAAGAGTACATATGTGAGTCTTAGGAGGGAGCTGAATGAGGTGGCTAAGTAAACAGATTTGGGGAGGTGCACACCCACACACACAGAGGTATTGAAATGGGGTAGAGTGAGAGGAAAATATTTTAAAATAAATTCTAATTCTATAAAAATCAGTAACCAATCCATTTAATCAAAATGGCTCTATCAGTCTGTAATGATACATATTGCATATATATATGTGGCTAGATCGGGAGCAATAGCCTGTGCTGGGCGTAGTTATCTTCCCTGATAGGGAAATTGTCCTGCAGGCCCTGATCCAAACTGAGTCTTTGCATTTACTTTAATCTGCTTTATTTCAGCCCTTTAATGTGCAAGACTGTTGAGAGTGATCAAGTTGCAGTCAGTGTGATGGCAAAGTAGCAGATATAACTGCAACTATGGGCTGGCAGGACTGGCCTTAGCGAAAAGTTGACTTAAGGACACTGGGGAAAGAGTCTTGTATTTAGGACTGGCGATGTGCATGGGACAGACGGTTAGATATCTGAGTACAAAATGTGTTTCTAAATCAGTTGCATGAATGCAACTGCACTTATATACTGATTTTAAGTTTTCTGGTATATATTTTCTGCCAAACTGAGTGGGCAAGGTCAGGACCAGAAGGCTGGCCATGAAGAAATTTAAACTGAAGAATCATTTTGGCACATGACTAACACAGAAAGCAACATGAGCTTGGGGTATTCATTAAGGAATCAAAGATAAATGTTTAGCCTAAATAAGGTAAGAGCAAAAGCATAGATACATAGAGTCCACAAGGAAATATTAGTTTAAAACAAGAAGGGATCAGATTTCAGGTTCAAAGCTAATTTTGTAGTTGGTGCTTAAAGTGAACAGCAGATGCTGTTTCTGTTTTACTGGCTTTATTGAGGGGTGCTGTCATCAAAAGCTAAAGATAAATCGACTAATCTGGAAGACATTTGGAAAATCTGGCCTGATGTAGCATATAACCTTTTTAGAAATTCATGGGTCCATATTACCCCAAAGACATATGAATCTCTGGCGGGTTTTTTTCTTGATTTATTAAGAAGAGTGGGCATTCTGTTATCTGGTCCAGCCCATTGGGTCAAGGAAAGCAACATATAAATCATTTAAAGCAAAGCAAAATAAAAAACAACCCCCCCCCCACCAATTTAAAAAACCACACACCGTATTAAATAAAGAAACCCAACTCAGAAAATTAGAGAGGATTCTAAAGGCCAGAAAATGTGGAAGCATCTCTCTCAGGGATCGTATACAGAAGGTAGGGATAAAATGATAAGAAGGTAACAAACAAAGGTTAGGCAATTCTGAGACTGAGGATTATATTGGGGCTTTAGGTCTGAGCCTGTATAAGAAGTGGTATGTAGCTGTATCATCCAGGAGCAACATAAAGGAATTGTGATTGTGACTCACCCCTTGCTCCTGTGGGAAGTAACTTGCTACATCCTGTTGTAAGGTGCACAATATGCCCTCCTCATACCTGCTCAACTCTGCTGACTGGCTTGTTGTGGCGTCAATCTGTGGCTCTGCAAGCTCCTCACATCTCTTTGCCTACCAGCATTACAGAGAAGTAGTGACCCCTGGAACCTGCTCTCCCCCACATATGTAGCCCATAGGATTATTTTGCTAGTTAGTATATCCTACTAATCCAGCCAGCCGTATCAAATAATATGTTTCTCTTTCTGAATTAATCCATTTCATATATTATTCTTATATTTTATCAGTATTAATTCTTATGAAATTAGGATGTGTTGAGGCATATGATATGTGTTTCCTAATAATTATACATAGAATAAGTTTTGCTGAAATGCTCCGATAGGATCTGCTAAATAGATAAAAGTATAATCAGTTAAGAGTAAATCAGCTCTCCTGCTAATAATGGAGCATGGGCCTCTATGAAGCTTTTGTCAAGGTGGACACAAATCCAGAACATCATAGACCGTATCTCAAAGTTTCTCAAGTACTCATAGAAATTCTGTGAGGAAAAACTGGATAGACCCTTGTAGAAAAGGACTCACCTTTGTCTCCTCATGAGACATCACAGAGGGAGACAACATGGCCTGAACATAAACAATCTTATTCATAAAGTCCATTAAACACTGATGAGTTATTTCTATTAGCTCAGCATTATTGTAGACCTGGACATAGGGACTCAGGCCTCCTGGTCAGAGCAATGGTGGTCATGAGCCAGGAACTGAGGATCAGAGACAGGAGCCAAGCCAAGAGTCAGAGCCAGAGTCAGTCACCAGGGGTGAGGCATAGAAGCGGGGATCTGGAGGAAGGTAGAGTCCAGTGTAACAGCCATCCAGAGACTCCCCTAGTTGCTTAGAAAACTTCCTGTGCCCTCTTCTGGCTTACATAGTGAGTCTGAGCCAATCAGAGAGTCCACACGTCTCCTCCAATTGGACTCTACCTTCTTCCAGATCCCTGCTTCTATGCCTCACACCGGGTGACTGACTCTGGCTCTGACTCTTGTTTCAACCTGCAAGTGACCCATGTCCCATGCTGCAGAGGAATGTGAAAAATTCCCAGAGTCTCTGCCAATCTGACCCAGGGGAAAAATTCCTTCCCAACCCCAAATATAGCAATCAGTTAGATCCTGAGCTTGTGGGCAAGACCCTCCAGCCAGACACCTGGAAAAGAATTCATTGTAGTAACTCAGAGCCCTCCCCATCTAGTGTCCCATCACTAACAGCTGGAGATATTTGCTGCTAGCAGTCGCAGATCGGCTATATGCCATTGTAGGCAGTCTCATCATACCATTCCCCCCAAAAACTTATCAAGCTCAGTCTTGAAGCCACTTAAGTTTTTTGCTCCCACTTTTCCCCTTGGAAGGCTGTTCCAGAACATCACTCCTGTGATGCTTAGAAACTTTCATCTAATTTCAAGCTTGTTGATAGCCAGTTTATATTCATTTGTTCTAGGGTCCACATTGGCGTTTAACTTAAATAACTCCTCTCCCTCCCTGTTATTTATAGAGAACAATCATATCTCACCTCAGCCTTCTTTTGGTTAGACTAAAAAAGTCAAGCTCTTTAAGTCTCCTCTCATAAGGTAGGCTTTCCATTCCTCAGGTCATCCTAATAGCCCTTCTCTGCACCTGTTCCAGTTTTAATTAATCTTTCTTAAACATGGGAGACCAGAATTGCACACAGCATTCCAGATGAGGTCTCACCAATGCCTTGCATTATGGTGCTAACACTTCTTTGTCTCTACTGGAAATACCTCTCCTGATGCATCCAGGACTGCATTAGCCTTTTTCATGGCCACATCACATTGGTGGCTCATAGTCATCCTGTGATTAACCAATACACCCAGGTCTTTCTCCTTCGCTGTCACTTCCATCTGATATGTCCCCAGTTTATAGGAAAAATTTTTCTTGTTAATCACTAAATGCATAACCTTGCACTTTGCATTATTAAATTTCATCCCACTTCTATTAACCCAGTTTACAAGGTCATCCAGATATTCTTGTATGGTTCAAGACCTGTAACCTGTCACAGGCATGAGGAGAAACACTGCTGGCAGATAGATTGGTTCCCAATGTGTGTTCCTAATGCACTGTTTGTATTTAGGAGTCAGTTCTTTGGCCTACTAACAGCATACAGCCAAGTTCAGGGGCGTGCAATTCTAACTGAAGTCAATGGTTCTTGTACATATCTAATTGAAGAGAAGATTTGCTATATAGAGTTCTGACAATAAAAAGAAGTCTCATTTGTAAACTATTTTTGTCAATTAGTTGTGTTATTGAAAGTTACTGTAAAATGTGCAATATTTGCAATATGTCTCTAGCTCTTAGTTGGCACACTGGTCAATGACATGCCCTTATAACCAAGGGCATAAAACTGTGCATGGCCTTTCATGTCAATGGTCTTAGATAGAAAGAAATCTTGGCTCTAATACTAAGACTATATGCATATACTGGGCCTTCAGCATGCCTAATTTCATGTCCATCTGGTAGGGAAGCATAGTACTTACTTACAAGGTGGTATGCCAGTTACAAATGGGCATATCTGATAACCAAAGACAGATTTCAAAGGAAAACTTTCAGAAAGCAAAAAGAAACACATCTTCTACGTGGATCCTCCTGGAGGCTTGCAATGCCAAATTAGGGTCATAGAATCTCCTATGCAGTGGCACTTGTAAACTTTAGACTTCAAAGAAGTGAAGTGGGTATTCACCCATGAAAGCTTATGCTCTAATATGTCTGTTAGTCTATAAGGTGCCACAGAACTCTTTGTCGCTTGTATATCCTGTTTCCTTCATTGATATGTGTAGTACTATGAATTTGGCAAATGGAGAAGTAAATCAGAGCTGCAGTCTATGTTTACAAGACCTAGGATAAGATGAGGAAAGGAGTCCTAAAGTGGGTATGCGGAAGGGTCATGGATTTAGGTTAGCAAAACTACAGTAACTCCTCGCTTAACATTGTTGTTATGTTCCTGAAAAATGCGACTTTAAGCGAAACGATGTTAAGCGAATCCAATTTCTCTATAAGAATGAATGTAAATAGTGGGTGTTAGGTTCCAGAGAAATTATTTTCACTGTACAAAAAAACTATATATACACACACAGTGTATACGTTTTAAACAAATAATTTAATACTGTACACAGCGATGATGACTGTGAAGCTTGATTGAGGTGATGAAGTTTGAGAGTGTGATATTTCCCAGGGAATACCTTACCGATAAATGATGAACTAGCTTTTGGCTGAGCTATCAAGGATTAACACATTGTTGTTAATGTAGCCTCACATTCTAAAAGGCAGCATGGCAGACAGAGACACACACCATGTGTGTGAGAGAGATGTGCATTGCCCCTTTAAGTATGCTGACCCCCCTCTTAAGTACATTGTCTTTTTAAGTGGACCAGGAAGTTGAGACAGCAGCTGCTGCCCCAAGCTCTCTCTGTCTCTCTCAGTCTGTGTCCCCACCCTGCTCTATATGGAGAAGGGGTAAGCGGGCTGCAGGAGCAGGGGGAAAGGAGACACCCTGACATTAGTCTCTCCCTTTTCCCACTCTCCTCCCCTTCCTCCCCCAGCAAGCAGGAGGATCACAGGAGCAGCTCCAAGGCAGAGGGCAGGAGCAGCACATGCAGTAGGGGGAGGGACAGCTGAACTGCCAGCAGTTGATAACCTGCTGGGTGGCTGCCACACAGGGAATTTAGGGGAGCGGGGAGCTGATATGGGGGCTGCCGGTCCACCCTGGTTCCAACCACCCACCAGCTAGCTCCAAAGGGCTGCTCTTCCTGCAAGCAGTGGACAAAGCAGGCTGCTGCCAAACAACTTTATAAGGGAGCATTGGACAACTTTAAATGAGTATGTTCCTTAATTGATCAGCAACTTAACATCGAAACAGTGTTAACCGGGGCAACTTTAAGTGAGGAGTTCCTGTACATCCTTCCCTCTTTTCTCTTGCTGAGGAGAGATGGGTGAAGCAGTATCTTGCCTCTCTTCTTTAAAGTCAGTACTAATATAAAACCAAGCATTAACACTGAAATCCCTTAACTCCCCCCAAAACAACCCCCCCAAAACACAAAGGAAGCGCATTTTATTCCAAGACCACACTCCCAAACATAATCCAGTTTAGTGCACTACCCTGACTTCTCTTCATCCACTCCTCACTAACCCAAACAAGCCCATCCATACCTTCCCACCTTTAATCAGGATCATCATTCAGGTGCCCCTTCTATCTGCCCTTGCTCCCTTCACACTCCACAGCTAGAACATCCACCCTCTCCTGGTGTACCCTGAAAGGCTTTCTCTTCTCCAGATGCCCGGTAACCTCCTCCCATTAAGAGCATATCAATATGAAAAGAAGGAATATGAATAAATTAATTTAAAATATTTTGCATTTATCTAGAGCTTTCCATTGGAAGGTCATGAAGTGCTCTACAAATCATAGTGAATAAACCTCATGTATAGCTGTCCTCATTTATTAGATTAGGAAACTGAAAATGGAGAAGTTAGGAGCCCAGTATTCTTGTTCACCTAAGCTGAGGTGGGTAAGATGACCTTATGACAATCTTGTAGCTCCCGGACTGTGAGACTCATGTGCCAAAGGGCTGCTCTAACTTGGATGTGGCTGCCCATAGCCTCAGTGGGCTATTCCAGCAGCCAGGTATATCTCCAGCAATGCTAGATCATATAGCCATTAAGGAGCTAAAAGCAATGCTCCAGCCTGCCCTCTTTTCTTCAGCCATGCCTGCAATGCTGGGGGCTGAGAGGCACAATGCAGTATCGCCATGTCATCTCGGGATTTCCTCTACAGCCTGGGAAAAGCCCCAGATTTCTGGCTCCTTTGCACTGTTGGAACAGTAGCTAGACAGAGTATCAGGCTCTAAGCGCTTGCCCAAAGCCACAGCTCACAAAAGGAAGTCTGAGGTACATCCAGGAACAGAACAAAGCTCTTTTGACTCCCTGTGCTGTGCCATAGCTGCAAAAACACCCTACCTCCCATAAAACATACTGAGCTTAAAGCTGCATGTGAATATCTCATTACTTGTGGCCTTTCATTCCCTTCTCCCACTTCTTCTGACAAAACCTTTCCCGTATTGTTTCTTTTATCTCAGTTGCAATTTCTTTATGTTCCCTGTCTTCTATTTATTGGTTCATCTCTCCTATTTAATATTTTCTGTAACCGTCTCACATCACACTACTCCTTCCCTGTCCCTCCATCAATTCTTCTCTGACCTACACATCCTCCCATCCATTTTCTGGTCTCCCTCATCTCCTGTCTCTCCCTCCCAAATTTACCCTCTCCAGCTCTCTCTCTCTCCCACTAATACACCCATCTCCCTTTCTCTATCCACTTTTCTCCACCTCAGTCTTTTCTCTCACATATCACCCCTCACACTGATCCTTCCCCATTCCTTTTCTTCCACATTTCCCTTTACTCCATTTCCCCACCTCACTTTCTCCCAAGGCCAGGGCAGAAAGGTGGGAGATCAAAATGGCTTACAGAACCCTAATGATGCTGGCCCATCAGCATCAGGCTATTATCATGGTATTTTAAGATATGGAGCAACAAAGGTGTTAAGAACTGAATGAGGCTGGAGGGAGCAGATTTTTAGCAGCTGAATTCAGTGTTAACCTCTTTTCCTGAGTCTGGCATCTACAACATAGAACTACAGTACACAAGGGTGTTAGTAGTTGTAACTGGTATTTTTGTAGTGTTTGTGTACACTTAGCTGCAACAGAAGAAATTTTACTCCCTAACATCATCTGATGAAGATGAAAATAGGATAGTGAGCTAGAGGTAAGTCTTTCCCCTTGTTACTTTCAAGAGAATGTTAGGATACACTTAGAAGAATGCAATCATTGCCTTAAACATTGCTGCTTAGCTTACCTTTATCAACTAGTCTACAATATAAAATGACACATCAAATCATCTTGTCTAGGATCTTTCAAAATTTGTTGAGATAAATGCATGAGGGAAAGAGAGCACTACCCACTTGAGAATAGGAAATAGCCTGGTGGTTAGATCACTCATCTAGTATGCGAGTGGAAAAAATTCAAATCTCTGCTCTGAACCAGCCAGAGCAACACCTTGAGTGTGGGTCTCCTGCATCCCAGGGGAGTGCCCTAGTTATTGGCAGTTCTGGGTTTCTCTCTCAACTCTATCCTGTACCTGAGAAGCCTTCCTGTTGGAACTGATATGTTTCCTCAAAATGTTTGTGGAGACAAATCAGTGCTTTTCAATGGAAATATGTTTTATCAACACACTCCTGACCAGCTGTGTACTGTACCTAAACTGGTTGGATAGTGGGACTGAACTGAGAGGAGTGGGAGGTGAAAGCAGTTCCTACCTTGTGGCAAGGGCTCTGCATTGAGCCTCCTCCACTGGAGACTGTAGATATGATTCCACAATGTAGGTAAATTCAGAGTGTAGAGATGATTTCACAAGGAGAGCCATTGGCGTAGAGGTGGCTTGCAGCAAATAGTAGCACCGAGGTGGCTCTTTGCTGAACTTGCAGAGGGCAGCAACAATGCTGAGTGAATGCTGGTGAGGGCCTCCCTACCCATTGTCCAATAAAGCTGGAGTCTCACTAGCTGGATTGATTCGTGGAACCTCAGGACTAGATCAGGCTGCACTTCTCCTAGAAACTGGAGACAGGCCTGCTCAAGTGCACCTCCAGACCCAGGGACGATGCTAGCCACTGACACCAATTATGTGTGGGGTGCAGTGGAGGGACTATTGGGTGTTCACACTGGTGGGTAGGGAAACTGAGCTAAAGGACTGCTGCCAAAGTTGCTATGCTGTTTCACATATTACTCATATAAACATAACGTTGATTTGGTGGTGCTGTGTTTTTCCAAGTTCACGTTGTGTTTCTTTTCCTGTAATAATGTTTTCCCTTGTTATAGCCACATATTCAGTATTTGTGAGAGGAGAAGCATTTCTTATTAAGGGCACCTACGGAAGATATGTAGTTTTCCCCAGGTTTCTGGGTGGAGGCTTGAGCTGTTGGTGAATCTATGGTAAGACTGGATAGTGTTCCAGGAGTTCATATTTTTTACTGACTTGGTGAAATCTAATTATAGAACTCACCATAAGCTTGGGGTGTCTGCCCTGTTTTCTGATAGTCTTCCTTGAGGTAGGCACTCATGGTTGTGAGCCACTCCAGACAGCATGGCAAGAGTCACTTAACTTGCTCAGCTGTGTTCAAACTGATATTGAGCCATGTATTTTGACTCAGCTGGCATATGTATCTTGACTCGATGGAGAATATCATCATGCAACCTGCAGAAATGCTTGCTCTTCCGATCACATACAGACAGGAAGTACAAGTAGTATGTTTACTATTACGCATTCCTCTCCATACAAGTGCTGTCAGTTAGCCTCTATGGATTTACCTCTCGTGTGAACTCTTCATATGTGACCCATGAACATTTCCTATTGTGAGAGGCAGTGCTATACGAGTTGTTCTGAACTGCTTACTCCCTACACAGGCAAGGAAGCCCCTGTAAATTCACACAGTAGACAATACAAATAGACTTAATTAAAAATGATGTCACTGACATGTGAAAGAGGCCATGTGTAACAAACAACCTTTTCTAACCCCTGGCAGTAAATTGGCTCTATATGGAGGATATCTAATCAATGGAGAGGAACTACACACTTCATTTGCTATCTTAAATAGAAGCTATGGGTAAGACTTGCAGAAAGAAAGAAACAGCCTGAAATTGTAAAATTACAGTTTTTGTACATGGGATTTTCCAGTGTTGTGGATGAGGATACGTGAAGATCTGTTAATGCCTTGGGACAAATCTTGACATCCTTAGTCACATCTTACATAGGTTTCAAAGGAAGATCCATCCCCCTAACCCAGTGCGAAAGCCAAAGGGGCAGGAGAACCATCTGGACTCTTCAGGCTTCTTTGTCACACCAAACGTACAGGAAAACCTGAAGTTGTAGCAACTTGCATTGCTTTCACCTCTGTACTATGTACTATGTATTCTTTGTCTGGCACCTGCAGTACCTGTGGGCGATGGAGGTGGAGTATGCAGCTGGGTTCAGATAGGCTTTGGAAGCACAGCTCCTGTAGAAAACAAGCTCTTTGGGATGCAGTAGGAGATGTAGAGGAGAGTCTGCACAGAAGATCCCCCGAGATCCCTGGGTTTACGAAGCAAAGCACATTTGCTGATAGAAGAATGAGTAGGAAACTCTACGGGTTCACATTTGTGGCATTTCCTTCCCTACTCTACATGGGAATAACCAGCATGTAGGAGGAGAATGGGTGTCTGACTGAGGATTTGGCCCTTTATGCCCATGTCTTCAGAATTCTCCTTTATTATGAACAGAGACCTAACTTAGTCAACTATTCTATTGCCATTATCTATGATCTCACACTGCTGCTTCAGCGAAGAAAGCAGTCTCCTATGTTTTGATATTCACCAGTCCCAGAAGAACTCTTCATTTAACCTTTACTTTCTCAATGTCAGCTTCACCTTCAACATCTCTTCTTATTATATGTGAGCCAACTGCTGAATTTCTGCAGCATTGCTTCCTCACCTTTTGAGTACATGGGTAAGATTAAAAAAGAAGCGTTTTCAAACTCCTCTTTTTATCTCACCCACCTATTCAAAGTCAGAAAGCTATAGTACATGGTGCAGTCATTTCAGTGCACCTTATCCAAAGGAGAGCTTCTGCAAATATACCGTGTTGTCATATTCTGCATTTTATACTAAAGTCTGAAACCTCACGTTATTCTTAGGAATTGTGATCCTGGCACATTCATGCTTTCCTTCATCTTCAGTTCTAGCACTTGAAATACTGGCTCAGGAACAGGAAGATAGAAGGATTTCAGAGTCTTACACAATAGAAATTGAAAGTCAATATTAATTATTTTTAAAGGGGCACTGTGAGGGTAAAAATCATATTTATCATATATATGCTGGATCACTTGATGATTACCTTCTCTGTTCATTCCCTCTGAAGCACCTGGCATTGGCCATTGTCGAAAGACAGGATAATGGGATAGATGGCCCTTTGGTCAGACCCAGTATGGTCGTTCTTATATTCTAACTTCATACCTATATTACAAATTACACTTTAATTTAATAAGACTGAAAATATTCAACAAATCAAATGTACTTTTCACTATTTATTATAAGATAATCACAGAGATACTGTGTTCATATTTTTTTCACACGGGACAATAAAAATAGTTTCCTTTTTTTGTGATTTTGTAGAATTTTGTTCTTATTCATTGATTCAGTGCTGCAATATTTGCATTAGAAACACTGCAGGGAATATTTATTGTTTAAATGGCTTCATTTGGAATTTAAAAAAGTCAAGAAAGTATTTCTATAATCTTTGGCTATTCCCTTGAGGCAGACAGTAATTCAAAGCAGTAGAGGAAGTAGGTAATTTAGGATCTGTGGTTTTTTGTTTTGAGAATAAGGGATAGGCTTTGTTTGTTAAGAGTTAGGGCAGAGTGAAATTATTGCACGATTAATCACAAAATGTCACATGACATTTGCCACTTCATTCTGTGCGATTTTTAAATCCTTGACATTTCCCTTCTCATCGCATTTCAAGGGCCAACTTTTTATTTTTAATCCATTTCCAGTTTGAGATTTTACACTTTTAAAAAGGAGCACATCTGAAATTACACATTTAGCTTTTGGAGAGAAATGAGATCGCGAAAGAATGACAAAGACAGTCTTATGGACACATTTATAACATTTTATGCACACACAGGCACAGCAGCTCAGGCCAGAAATTGGCACCACCAGGGATATATGTGCTGCAGTTCCACTGCCACTGTCTTGAGTTGGCTGAGCAAATAACTGAATATTCAATTCTGGTGCAAGTCAGAAATATAAAAACTCGTTTTGGCTTTTTTTTGCTTTGGGTCAACCTGAAATGAAAATATGTAAACATGTTTGGCAACCTGTAACATTGAACAAAGTTTCATTTCAGATTGATCAAAACATTTTGGTCAACCAGAAATGGAACATTTCATTTTGACTTTGAGGGGGTTTAAACATTTTTAAAATAAAATTGTGGGAAAATCCAAAAAAGTTAAACTGTTACATTTTGGGAATGATGAAATTAACCTTTTCAATATTTCCATTTTTTTTTCAGTTGAAACAATTTGCTGAAATTGACCGATATGCACAATTTTTATTTTGGTTAAACAGAATCTGCATTCTCCAGCGAAAAAAGTTTTAGCACAAAATGTTTTGCCTAGCTGTGGGTACGAGCATCTCTATCACATTCTGTGCCCCCAAGACTTTTCACCCCACAGAGGGTGTGTGTGCGGCAAACGGGAGGTTACGTCTTTGCAAGGAGTGACTCAAATATGAACAGTTTTCTATTGCTTTGCAGCTGCTATCTCCTATCATGCCCAAGCACAGGAGGATCAGAAGCAGGAATAGAGAACTGTTCAGTGGAGAACAGTCATCCAGACTATGGATGAGAGTAGTGGGATCCATAGTCTCTTCCATAGTCTGATATCTTGCAGCTGGCAATGCAGGTCGCTATGGTACTTGTAGGTGTAATTTGGGCTAATATAGACATTTTCTCTGCTGCATCAACTACTAAATCCAACTGTCCTTCTGATATGTTTTAGTAAGACAACCAGACCCAGAAACAGAAAGAGAGGGGGTAATGTCATTTTATTTAATATTTTTCATACCCAGTCAGCTGTGTGGCGAGGAGATAAAAGTGAATTAGCTTAATTGTGAAAAGGGTATTTCACACAAGGCAGGGAAAGGATCAGAGAAGACTGCCTGGGATAATATCACAAACAAAAGAAAAATGTACCCCATGGCAGTCGCTTCAGTTCAGATTTTTCAAGGGGACAGTATGGGTTTCGGTGACACAGTTTGCCTGCCTTATCTCCCACATAAAGACCAATAAAAAACTTGAAACATTCAGAAATAAACTCTTAATCAACAAATGAAGTATTGAGGAAATATAGCAGACTTCAGAAGAGCCCTAGGAAGACAGAAAGATACAAGTGTGAATTAATTACATCCTGAGAAACTATAAGATACCAACCACCTCTTTCCAATAAGCAGCCAGTGACCTATCAGTCAGCACGTGTCAGTGCAAGTATGAGATACTAAACTGAACAAACTCCAAACTTTCCTTCTAGCCTCAGGCCACTATATTAAATCTCAGGACTATTAAACTTAGTTATTTAGAGGGAAATAGATAGTGAGTAGCCTACAATATCAGAGGTATCTCCAAGAGACATCTCTAAACTCTGTCAGGAATTGAGTAAGCAGCCCCTGAAGTTAGATCAAATTGAGACAAGGTGGAGACAAGAGAAAGAAGTGCAGTAGAGTAGTGGGGCTCTTATGCTGCCTGTTACAATATGCTAGTGGGTAACAAGAAACCAACTTCTAAGGCAATCTAAGGCCAGGTCTACACTACCCCGCCCTGTCGAACTAAGGTACGCAACTTCAGCTACGTGAATAACGTAGCTGAAGTCAAAGTACCTTAGTTTGAATGAAAAAGCACTTACCCGGGGTCCACACGCGGCGCGCAGGCTCCCCCGTCGACTCCGCCTACTCCGTTCGTCGAGCTGGATTACCACCGTCGACGACGGAGCACTTCCTGATTCGATTTATCGCGTCTTGACAAGACGCGATAAATCGAACCCAGAACATCGATCGCGCGCCTCCGACCGGACGCGTAAGTATAGACCTACCCCAAGTATTTGCATACATACATACAAAAGAAACATCTAGTCGGCAATAAACACCTAGTGTTAAATTGGACTCCTGGCTAGGAATGGAAAGGTAGCTTCTCACACACTGACACAAAAAATGAAATTGAACCCACTTATAGATTCATAGATTCATAGATTCTAGGGCTGGAAGGGACCTCGAGAGGTCATTGAGTCCAGCCCCCTGCCCTCATGGCAGGACCAAATACTGTCTAGACCGTCCCTGATAGACATTTATCTAACCTTCACTTAAATATCTCCAGAGATGGAGATTCCACAACCTCCCTGGGCAGTTTATTCCAGTGTTTAACCACCCTGACAGTTAGGAACTTTTTCCTAATGTCCAACCTAAACCTCCCTTGCTGCAGTTTAAGCCCATTGATTCTTGTTCTATCCTCAGAGGCTAAGATGAACAAGTTTTCTCCCTCTGCCTTATGACACCCTTTTAGATACCTGAAGACCGCTATCATGTCCCCTCTCAGTCTTCTCTTTTCCAAAATAAACAAACCCAATTCCTTCAACCTTCCTTCATAGTTCATGTTCTCTAGACCCTTAATCATTCTTGTTGCTCTTCTTTGGACCCTCTCCAATTTCTCCACATCTTTCTTGAAATGCGGTGCCCAGAACTGGACACAATACTCCAGTTGAGGCTTAACCAGCGCAGAGTAGAGCGGAAGAATGACTTCTCGTGTCTTGCTCACCACACACCTGTTAATGCAGCCCAGAATCATGTTTGCTTTTTTTGCAACAGCATCACACTGTTGACTCATATTTAGCTTGTGGTCCACTATAACCCCTAGATCCCTTTCTGTCGTACTCCTTCCTAGACAGTCTCCTCCCATTCTGTATGTGTGAAACTGATTGTTCCTACCTAAGTGGAGCACTCTGCATTTGTCCTTATTAAACGTCATCCTGTTTACCTATGACCATTTCTCCAATTTGTCCAGATCATTTTGAATTATGACCCTATCCTCCAAAGCAGTTGCAATCCCTCCCAGTTTGGTATCATCTGCAAACTTAATAAGCGTACTTTCTATGCCACTATCCAAGTCATTGATGAAGATATTGAACAGAGCCAGTCCCAAAACAGACCCTTGCGGAACCCCACTCGTTATACCTTTCCAGCAGGATTGGGAACCATTAATAACTATTCTCTGAGTACGATTATCCAGCCAGTTGTGTACCCACATTATAGTAGCCCCATCTAAGTTGTATTTCCCTAGTTTATTGATAAGAATATCATGTGAGATCGTATCAAATGCCTTACTAAAGTCTAGGTATACTACATCCACCGCTTCTCCCTTATCCACAAGACTCGTTATCCTACCAAAGAAAGCTATCAGATTGGTTTGACATGATTTGTTCTTTCCAAATCCATGCTGGTTATTCCCTATCACCTTACCACCTTCTAAGTGTTTGCAGATGATTTCCTTAATTACTTGCTCCATTGTTTTCCCTGGCACAGAAATTAAACTAACTGGTCTGTAGTTTCCTGGGTTGTTTTTATTTCCCTTTTTATAGACGGGCACTATATTTGCCCTTTTCCAGTCTTCTGGAATCTCTCCCGTCTCCCATGATTTACCAAAGATAATAGCTAGAGGCTCAGATACCTTCTCTATTAGCTCCTTGAGTATTCTAGGATGCATTTAATCAGATCCTGGTGACTTGCAGGCATCTAACTTATCTAAGTGATTTTTAACTTGTTCTTTTTTATTTTATCTTCTAAACCTTCCCATTTGCATTCACTATGTTAGGCATTCCCTCAGACTTCTCGGTGAAGACCAAAACAAAGAAGTCATTAAGCATCTCTGCCATTTCCAAGTTTCCTGTTACTGTTTCTCCCTCCTTACTGAGTAGTGGTCCTACCCTGTCCTTGGTCTTCCTCTTGCTTCTAATGTATTGACAAAAAGTTTTCTTGTTTCCCTTTATTCCTGTAGGTAGTTTGAGCTCATTTTGTGTCTTTGCCTTTCTAATCTTGCCCCTGCATTCCTGTGTTGTTTGCCTATATTCATCCTTTGTAATTTGTCCTAGTTTCCATTTTTTATATGACTCCTTTTATTTTTTAGATCTTGCAAGATCTCGTGGTTAAGCCAAGGTGGTCTTTTTCCACTTTTCTATCTTTCCTACCCAGCGGAATAGTTTGCTTTTGGGCCCTTAATAGTGTCCCTTTGAAATACTGCCAGCTCTCCTCAGTTGTTTTTCCCCTCAGTCTTGATTCCCATGGGACCTTACCTATCAGCTCTCTGAGCTTACCAAAATCCGCTTTCCTGAAATCCATTGTCTCTATTTTGCTGTACTCCCTTCTACCCTTCCTTATGTAAGCAGAGTCAGGATGAGCTCTACCCTGACATCTGGTGGTGAGTTGTGGAAAGGGATGTCAGGGGCTAATCTTGTTTGCATGGACACACCCACCCTGCAAAGTATGATGGACCGCTTGCCCAAATGGTCACTTTGGCTGCTGTGGGAGCCCTAGTTTGTCTGTTATTGGGGCAGGAAGAATAAAGTGTTGTTACCCTGATTATGTGAATCAAGGACAGTGGGCTTTTGTTATGATGAAGGGACTCACCATTAGCTAAGCAGCACTTGCTAGGCGAGGGACATGGATTCCAAAACCCAGTGAATTGAGAGAGGCTGGGGACAGGTGTTTGTATCTCGTGGCATGGGCCTCTCCTGAGGGCCCTAAATGTCAATTGCATCTCCTTCTCTTTCTCCACTGTGGAATATCAGAGCTAATTTTGAGTTCCTTAGGAGTCTAATCACAAGTTGCTGAGTTGGAATCACTCTGGGCTAAATGTGCAAATGAGCATGAAGGCTCCCCTAACTACAAGCTGAAATCACTAAAAAACTGAGAAATGTGTTAAGTAGTGGGGGAGCCGGAAGATATATTGCTGAGCAGTTGACGGAGCAGAGCTGCTGATGGAGCGGAACAGCTGGCGGGACAGCCGGAGCGGAGCTGCTGGTGGAGCGGAGCAGTTGGCGGGCCAGCCGGAGTGGAGCTGCTGGTGGAGCGGAGCAGTTGGTGGGACAGCCGGAGCGGCTTGTGGGACGGCTGAGCGGAGTGACTTGTGGGATGGCTGACGGAGCGGAGCCGAGCGAAGCCCCACGAAGGGACGGGGCACGGGGCAGTCAGCTTTGAGCCACGTAAGGTGCCCCTTACCTCTCCCCTCCCCATTTCTACCCAGACTGGGGTGGGGGGGGTGTAACACTCTGCAGATGAACTTTTGAACTCTGGGTCTGGACTTTTGGGTTGTTGGACGTTTGGGACTTTGGGTGATTTTTGGGGTTGCTGGACTCAAGAATCAATGGGAAAGGACATGGCCAATTTGCTGGGGTGGGTCGTTGCTCACAGTTTGGTTTACAAATCCTAGATGTGGTGTTTCCCCAACAAAAGGCCGCATTGTTTCTCTCTGTCATTAAAAGGGTTTTCTACACTCAGACTCTGTGCTTGCGAGAGGGGAAGTACTGCCTCTTAGGGGCGCCCAAGGGGGGTGATATATATTTGTCCCAGGTCACTGGGTGGGGGCTCGAGCTGGTTTTGCATTGTGTTATTGGAATGGAACCCCTAGATACGGAACCCGGCCCTTGTTGCTGCCAACTCTGACTGGCAGAAGGGTTACACTTAGAATTGTGAACTCTAGGATTTCATGATCACTTTCACCCAAGCTGCCTTCTACTTTCAAGTTCTCAACGAGTTCCTCCCTATTTGTTAAAATCAAATCTAGAACAGCTTCCCCCCTAGTAGCTTTCTCAACCTTCTGAAATAAAACGTTGTCTGCAATGCAGTCCAAGAACTTATTGGATAGTCTTTTACTTCTCTCATAGCAGTAAAAGAGACCCCAACACCAGATTTAATACAAACATTTAATACATAGTGTTCCACTAAAGGCCATTTTATGCCAAATTTTCGGACCCAGATTTTAATTTTGCAGGCACAAAGTTCAGGTGAAATTTTGAGCCCACAGTTATTTTTCCAGAAGGAATTCAATATTCTGCATCTTAGGTTTTGTTTGGTTTTTTTTGTTTTGTTTTTTGGTACACAGGAAACAGATACATACTATGTAACCTAATTGGGTTAGTATGGTTTTTACAAATTCTGATTTCTGTAGCAAATACACACATTTCCAAATTGAGAAAGTGGCTTTCCATGAATATTCTGCAAAATTTTCAAAACTCATTATTTTTTCAGGCATTCCTATCTGTAAACTTGGGCACCAGGATATTTGTGGAAAGCAAACAAATGCAAAGTGACTGTGTTTAATCATTCAAATGAATTTTTATAGAAAATGTTTTCTTGTGTTTGGTTAGCTCTTGTCTTTAAGTAACTTTTATCAGCATTATTCGTTACAAAAATGAGAGCCTAGCTAGCTACATGTTTCATAGTACTTTGGTAAAGTTGCATTTATATTCTGCTTATCATTTTTCATCTGTGTATTTTCTACTCTATAACTGTGCTTGTAATTAACACTATTAGTATTGAACATGTAGACTGTTCCCTTCACTGTCACAATTACTATTTAGTGATCTGAAGAGAAGAGAGGTAGAAGCAGAAGCAGGAGTGATGCAATGGTCATTTGATATAGTCATCAGGGGATTTTCAGTCCCCTTCCAAAGTGATACCTGCATGAAGCTGACTAATGTTGCTTTGAGCACAAGGAGAGTTAAAAGACCTTTACTATGGACTTTGTTGTTTGGACAAAGAGGAGAGAGATTTACTGATGTATTATTGATCTCTTTATATTTACTTTCAGAAGACTATGTTGCTACGTGCACTGTATTACACTTCTCTCTTAATTTAGAGGATATGTTGTTTAGTGTATAAACAGTATTTGAGCAACATTCAATGGAATTAGTCCCCAGCTGCAACTTCTGTTTACCTTACTGTAGCTTAGACCTAAGACCAGCAACATTTCTTCCCATTATCTGTACTCTTGCTATCAGGGCCGGCTCCAGGCACCAGCGCAGCAACCCAGCGCGTGCCTGGGGCAGCAAGCCACGGGGGGGCGGCGCTCTTCCCCGCTGGCGCCCCGGCCGGGGGAGTGGGGCGGCGGGCATGCCTCCCTCCCCGCGGCGCTCCTCCGGCAGGGGAGAGCGGGGCATGCCACCCTCCCCGCCGGCACCCCGGCTGGGGCAGCGGGCATGCTGCGCTCCCCGCCGGCACCCCGGCCAGGGGAGCGGGGTGGCAGGCGGCTTTTTTGCCTGGGGCAGCAAAAAAGCCAGAGCTGGCCCTGCTTGCTATAATATGTGTGTATAATATGTGTGTATAAGAGACTGGTACAGCCACTTCTCATTAGGTTGCCCGACTCTTCCTCATTATAAGACCCTGTTTTTAGTTGCTTATACATTTGCCAAACTTTAACAATTGTGCCTGAAATTTTCCATTCTGGAATCTGGATCTCGCAAAGCTCCAGGGCTGACCAGACTGTGCATGCACCATCCCACAGAGTGATGGAGCATGTTACAGCTCAGGACTAGAGGCACAAAGATGGACATTCCTTGTAACAGAAGTTCCCAACTAATGTGGGGCGGACACTGGAACTTAGAGCAAGAAGCCTGTATCTGTGACCAGCCTGCTGGCACCCAGTGTGGAGAAGGACACCTTTTGATTTGAATACAGAAGGCACAAAAGCTGGGCCTGGGGAAGGAACAGATTAGAACAAGGAGTCTGGTGAGACTGGGACTAGAAGGTAGGGAGAGAAACTGTGATTTGGAGTTGAGGGGATTGACAGGATTGACAGGCAAAGAGACTGGGACAAGGAGCCAGTAAAGGGGAGAGACTGGGGGAAAGAGGAAAGGGTGGGATGGACAATGGACTGAGATGGGATGAGACACCTGAGGAGTGAGACTGGAACTGAGAGCCAGTGAGGTGGAGAGGAGAGAGATAGATCAAATGAGGCACTGGCAGGGGAGAATGGGAACTGTCTGGGTAAGGAGACTGGGGACAAGGTGTTGGTATGGGAGGGGGAACTGGGACTAGCTTGGCAGGAAGATTAGAACTGGATGTGGGGAGGAGAAAAGATTGGAAGTTGGAGGGGGAGACTTGGGTTTGGACAGAGAGACCAGAGAGGAAGACTACAGTAGCGTAGCCGGGGGGGAGCAGGGGGAGCGGCCGTTCCCCCACTGAGCAGAAGAGGCGCCTTTTTTGTGCTCCGACGCCTTTTGCTCCTACGCTGCAGCCAGCCAGAGCGGAGCATTTTTTTTTGCTCCCAGCGCCTTTTTTTGCTCCCGACGCCTTTTGCTCCTATGCTGCAGCCAGAGCAGAGCATTTTTTTTCTCCTGGCACCTTTTTTTAGCTCTGCTCCCCCTGTGCACTAAACCTGGCTACGCCACTGGAAGACTAGTACTGGCTGACAAGGATGCAGAGATAGGGATGAGAAACCTGAAGAGTGGAGACTGTGCCTGGGTAGATAAGAATAGAACTGGGATAAGGAGCGACAGTTTGGGGTACAGGACTGGGACAAGGACAGGTTGGAAGGGATGGAGCGGAAGGGATTAAGCTTGGAGAAATAGGTAGAGTTCTGCGCAGATACAAATTTATATCTGCATATGGAGATATCCATGGATATAAATTGGTATCTGCAGAACCACAGGGCTCTCCCGGGAATCGCAACTGTGAAAGGAGCAGAATACAGGGCCGCCACTCGCAGGAGCCAGTGCCCCGTGCCAGCAGCTCCTCCGTCATGGCTGTACCACCCCCTGCCCTGCCCCAGCTCTGTCCCCGTCCCTTCCAAGCATCTTTCTGCATCTCCTGTCTGGGGGCATGCGCACCGCTTGAACACAAGAGCGCAACCAGGGAAAGCTGCCGGTGAGCCTGGTGCCTGCCCCAGTGAGTGGGGCTGGGGGTGATACAGTCATGCCAGAGAAGCTGCTGGTTTAGGGTGCTGGCTCCTGGGAGCGGTGGCCCCATGTTTTGCTCCTTTTGCCACTACGGTTCCTGGGAGAGCCCTGTGGTTCCGCGGACACTGATTTATATCCACAGATATCCGCATCCGCAGATATAAATTTGTATCCGTGCAGGGCTCTAGAAATAGGCTGTAGAGGCTATGCCCACATGAGCACTCTTCCCTCCAGATTGGGGAATCTCAGGATTCCTAAATCTTGCTATTTCGCTGCTGTCAGCAAATATCTGTGAAACCCACTGGCAAAGTGGGTGTCCCATCGCCCTCACCTCAAAGGGGTTTTGTGTAGATACGTTAATGAAAGTTTTGAAGCACTCAGATGCTATAATGATGAGCATCATAGAAAAGCTAATGAAGAAATTAATAATTCTGTTTTCAGAGCAGGGTTTGAATATTGTGCAGTAAATAGGGCATAGGACCTCACATTGAACAGTGAACAATAAACAAAATATTGAATAGCAGCTCACAATCAAGTTGGCACCGTCCGCCCTGTGCACTGACAGAGACAGGAGTCCTGTGGAAAATCCAGGAGTCCTGTGATCATGTCATTAAAGATTGTATCATAATGCATATACACGATGGGCCCAAATTATGGTTGCCCAGGCAACTTTAATTCTGGCATTGCCTAACGTTTGAATGCTTGACTTTGCAACCTAATACTATTTTTAGCATAGTGCTTTGTGTGTAACACACATGCACACACACACACACACACACACGCACGCACACATGCACACACAAACAACTGGACTGTGCCCTAAACCCGTGGCTCTCAACCTTTCCAGACTACAGTACCCCTTTCAGGAGTCTGATTGTCTTGTGTACCCCCAAGTTTCACCTCAGTTGAAAAGTACTTGCTTACAAAATCAGACATAAAAATACAAATGCATCCCAGTATGATATTACTGAAAAATTGCTTACTTTCTTATTTTTATCATGAAATGTAAATATTGTACTTACATTTCAGTGTATAGTATATAGAGAAGTATAAACAAATCATTGTATGAAATTCTAGTTAGTACTGACTTTGTTAGTGTTTTTTACGTTGCCTGTTGTAAAACTAGGCAAATATCTAGATGAGTTGATGTACCCCCTGGAAGACTTCTGCGTACCCCCAGGAGTATGCATATTCCTGGTTGAGAACTACTGCCCTAAACATTATCCCAAGTTATGTGTAACATTTTTTCACAGATGGTTCTTCATATTCTTTTTTTTTTTTCTTCCTCAAGTCTCCTTCACTCTCCTGGCATTCTCAGTTTAATTCCAATGTTTCTTCCAATAGTGAACACACCATGTCTTCTTTAGCAGCTCAGTTAATTACAGATCTCCTCTTACGCTCATTGGCTGAGTGTTTTCAGCAGTCTAAATACCAGAATGATATTCGTGCCTTCTCTTAATTTTCTTTATTTGGGGACTAAGTGTCAAAGTCAGTTGGATATGCCATTTTATGTAAAACTTTTCAAACTTCTTCTGCTGAATTGTTTCTATTTATTTCTTCCCAGCCTTCAAGAACTGTATCTTGTTTTGTTTTATTTCTGTTGATAGACGTCCCATTAGGACGCAGTCCCTTTGTCTAATAACACTGACTGTGGATTTATTTATTTTTATTAAATGTGCTGAACAAAGATTCCAGAATGTGCTCACATGGGAAAATGGACACACAGGTCAGAACTTGTTAGCTATGTCAACTTTCCTAGACTCTTATACTTGTGGGGCTGAGAAGGCAATAGAATTCAGTAAATAGTCATTATATTTATAAATCATTGTTGTGAACGTTCAGGGCCATATCCTACAGTCCCTACACAGCAAAACTCCCAATGAAATCAAATAAGTCTTTGTATTTGGTATTGTGTGCCTACAGTCGTTGCAGAAATAGTCAAAACAGATAGATGTCTACATTCTATCACAGAAGCACTGGACGTGCAATATTGATCAGGTCAGTGGGTTCATTTGCTCCAGTAGCCTGCAGTATCCAATACCAGATGCATCAGAGAAACCCTGTACTACACAGTTAGGGATATATTGAAGTTTATTCCAAAGCCCATCAGTTAATGGCCTTGGTGCTGGCCCTCAGACTCCCATTAACTTCAATGGGCTTTGGATCAGGCCTTGGGTGCACATCTGTAACTTGGTTGTAAGGCAAGTAGTACATTCTGCAATCATTTGCAACTGCAATTAATAAGTGCCAACAAGTGGTTGCAGGTTCAAAATTAGACAGTTTAAGAATTTGGCCTTACATCTGCTTGCAGTCAGGTTTATAAGCACTATGGTTTTAATCAAGTCAACGCTAATGTTTTCTCTATGCTGATAGCAGCTCCTGTGTGAACTGCCAAAGCAAGATACCATGCTAAAGATAAGCAGTGAAAAGTTCATTCCTATATATATTGAAAAAACTATTTTTTTAGAAATTATAGTAAGCCCTAATTTCTAAAATAAATATCATATTCTAGGGAATTTGTGCCATCAGAAATAGCCATGGCTTGGATGCCATATTGCTAATAACTTTAGTAGTTTGTCCTTATCCACTGAAGGCTTCCTTGATGAAGTTTAGAAGGTTTTAGAACTCCTGCATATTTTGGCTTAAAATTAAGTAGAGAGAGAATCCCACAAGGCCTTTTTGCTAGGAGACTGGCCTGAATTTAAATATACTTCATAATTATTCATTTGAATAACTTGCGCTTTACCAGTCCAGAAACAATCCATTTTTTTTCAGACTTGCTTTCACATTTCTGAATTTCACACTCTTTCCTCTCATTGGTAATGCTAAGGAGTTTTTTGAAACTTGAATCTATTGATACAAATATGAAAGTAGGATTTCAGCGCAGCAAAAATGCCCAATTTTGCTTAAGGACGTTAGTGGACATTTTGATCTCTAAAATTCTCCTTATAGGTGGTCTGGGATCATGCTCTGTTTCAAGCCTCTGGATACTTATATTGAAATAAGAACTCTCATTTTGCATTTTAAAGTGTCTACTTTGCATAATAAATGCTATCTAAGCTACAGGCAGTATTACTGTAGGAAAGTAGGTGCTGGTACTCCCGCTATTTGCCACAAGGTGATTAAAACCAGGAAAATGCTGATAAATGAATAAGTGTGCTTTGTTATCAGGCAAACAGGTTGCACAAATCAAAAGCGATCACTTTAGTACAGAGCAAGTTATACTGGAATCAGAGACTTGGATTTTGCCTCTACTCAAGGAGGCCTGTGCAGCCACACAGAACCCCAGTGCATTCTATGTGGCTCTGTGGAAGGTGGAGGAGCCTCCATCTGTGGAGTTAATTGCAGGATGGGGATCACAGGGATCTGATCAATAATCAGCTTTCAAAAGTACAACATCATAATCCACATCATTGCAATGTGATAAGACCTAGCAAGCATTCCTTGCACACTCTCGTTCTCCATCCAAAGAGTAGCATGGGAATTTATCAACATAAATCTAACATCAAGCCTGAAGTTCTAATTGGTCCATATTCATTTTTTTCATCTCTCTGTACTTTATTGTGGAGGGGGAAAATGCCCTATTATTGTTAAGGCAAATGGCCTCATATTTTTATTCTTTAAAATTCAAATAAGAACTTTCATTAAAAATGAAATTCTTATGCATATAAAGATTGAATATACTGTAATGGAAATTCATGTTTTAAATAGGTTGCTGAACAGAGACAAAAATTATAGCCAGCCAACTAGCATTGTAACTATCGGACCAAAAAATTATAGACTCATAGTACACAGCCAAATGCTTAAGAATTCTTTCCATATACATATATTACTGTGAAATGTCAAGGGGCAATCTGAAGCTTGCAATCAAAAATAATTGTGCAGACTAATAAAAGATATACTCCATCTTTTGGAATATGAAGGTCTGGTAAGGACATGAGATTTGAAATGAAACCTTGGTATCTATTGGGTAAGTTACAAAAACTGTTTCCAAAGTTGAAAGAAAAGTTTTCAGATTTGTATTTTGTTTCTTGAACTGTCCCTCAACACAAATGGAGTGAACTAAAAAGGCAAACATAGGAGTGCGTGAAGGCCTTTGGGAGCATCTGGCATTTTGACTACTTGACTTACAGTACAAATGTTTACACTGAAAAGGATGCATTTATCTCTTCCTGTACATAGAATGTAATATTGTATGGCTAACATTCATATTCAAATGCCAACATGACAAGATAAATTATTCTTCTTTTTATGTAATCTACTTTGACTTTAAACCTGCATTCTCCATCACTTTGAATGACATCACTCATTCCTGACTTCAGGAGTGGCAGCAAGTGCACTAAGACAAGAAGGTAAGACTTTTTTTTTTTCATCTCATACATTAGTTTGTTAATAAGCAAACCTCATTCTGGTACTCGTGATATTCCTTTGGATTAAGATAGTGATTCTCAATTTGTGGGTCCTGAACTCAAAGGGTGGAATGGAACCTTAGATGTGCTTTCATCTCATCCCTCAGGTCTTTTTATAATGTGGATCGCTCAGTGCTTGCCAGCAGTTTTCCTCTGTGGCCAAGAATACTTGAGCACCTTGAATGCAAAAGCAATTACAACATTTGTTACAATGAATGAGTGGAGTAAAGTATTTTCCCTTATGCCCGACAATAAGAGCACCTGAGGGCATTTTGTGGTGCAAAATAGCTGCACACAAAGGAGGAGGCTGATGTCCATCTAATACAAATTAATTTTCCAAGGATTTTGCATATCTCAAAATGTTGTCCTCTGACCTTTTCTGTGGCAAACTCTGTGGTTGTACATTATCTTTTCTAGTCACACCACACAAAAATACAAGCACTTGAGGCCCTGAATCATTTCAAGTTATGAATCCACTCATATGCCTTTGATCAAGGAAGTCACCTTTATTCTTTATTAGGCAAATATACGGTGACTTTGCTTTAGCATTTCAGCCTTTCTATAAACAGAGCTAGAATATTGGTTTTAATTTTTGACATCGTCTTGATCCAGATAATATACATGGTGTCACTCGCAAACTTTATAGAATCTTGGGGAGATGATTCAGTCATCATTTCTCCTCAGCAGTCGCACACATCTTCCCCAGACAGACATCATTCCTGTGAGCCTGGGGTGTCGAATTGGTCTTCCTCAGCTTTGCTAACTCAGAAGTGAAAATAGTTCCCAAATACTCAAAGGTCATTGTTAATCTTCTGAAAAGGACAGTCCTTCACATTGAAACTAGTATTTACATTGTCATATCTATTCTCAATGTACGGCTATAGGCAAAGTGAATTTTATATCAAGAAAGAAGTATCAAATTGTTATTAAATTAAATTAAGTAAAGAAGGGTGCTATTATAGGGGTGCTCAGGATGAACAGTAGAACATGTTTAAGGTATTGTGCAACTTCTCCTTATCAAATTCTGCTCTCAGTCACACCTGTATAATTCAGGAGTACCTCTACTGATTTTAATGGAGTTACTCCAGATTTACATAGATGTACCTGAGGTTAGAATCTGGATCATTAGATTTGCTGCAGTAACGAGATATTTGAACAGTAATTATTATTTACAGAGCCCCATACACTAAGTTTGAATGTTGCTTTGTAGACATACAAGAAGAGAAGGACCCTATAATCTAGTAATAGTTAAAGAGACTATCATTTGGGTTTCAGAATGCCTTGAAGCAGAGTCTGTTAACCAGAAGTTAATCAAAGTTCCCTGAATTATGATGGCTCTCTTAATTTAGTGAAGCAATTATGATGTTGGTAACTAGCTCCTAACCTAACAGTTATGGAGCTCAGAGTCTAGTTGGAAGTTGCATAAAAAATTGAGGAAACCTAGCACAATGGAATCCTGATTGAGACTGCTAGATGCTACCACAATGTAAATTAATTATGATAATAAATGTGATACAGGAGAAATGGGGTGCAGTTAATAGGAATCTTACTTGTTAAGTCCATTGTAACAACAGAAGTGGTGTAAGGGAGAGAAGCTTTGTCACATAGAATGCCCTTGTGTATGATACTAGTACTATACATTGTACAAGTAGCATCACCTGGCATTTTACGGCCAAAGAGGTAAAACATCCAGCCTATGAAGTAGCAGCCATAGCAGCACTGGAAGCAGGTGAAGCAGTAGCTGCCAATTTTCTTAACATAGGTCATTTCAGAGAATTAGGCATGCCATGTGTAATAGTAGCAGCTGCAGCAGTAATATCTTTGCCAATGTCATGTTTTCTAAGGAGGTGTCTTGACGGATCCAGCTGCTACCACTGCTGCCAATGTAGAAGATGATGTTTTACTGTGGTACTGAAGTTCAGTTTCATCTTTGGTAAATGGGCACAAGGAGTTTTTCATTGTGTGTCAGGTTATTGTTATCTGCAGTTTAGTTTCAAGTAAATTTTCAGGGATTATAAAGCCTCTTTTGCCTAACTTTGCTCTGAGATCAGTCTGTGAGCTACTGGCAATAGGAAAATTTTCTTGCATTATGAAGTCTACTTCCTGTTCCTTTTCTGGAAGAATCTGCTGTGAAGTTTAGAGGGAGGTGACACCCTGAGGACTCCTTTAAGGATCAGGGGGTATTAGCTGAGGGGTCACTTGGCTCCAACAGGACAAATGGGTGGGAGTGAGTTAATGGACTTTTCTTGAAGATGACCACATGTAAGAAGTGGGGTTGCAAGGTAGTTGTGGGGGGGGGGGGATGTGTGAACAGCATCAGCAAAGTTTTTTGGATTATTCATGAACCTGAGCTATTATTCCAAAGAGAAGAGAAGTTGAACTCACCTTAAGTTCAGGTGGGATCATGGTGCAATGCATATATTTCATGCAGCCCTAAATGTATAACTGGTGTCTTGCACGTGTTATGTCTTGATTTGGATGGGAGAGATACACAAGAAGCAAAATTCAGTTCTGAGTTATGCTTATTGCAATTCCATTGATATCATTAAAGTGAATTTCTTGAGGAGAGCTGCTGAGTGTTATGAGAGGGAGAGTAAATCCAGGGGAGACTTAAAAAATATTTACACGGGTGACAGAGGAAGTACTTAGGGCCAGATGGTGATCTCATTTACACTAGTGTAAATCTGGATTATCTCTATTGACCTCATGACTGGTGACTTCAGTAGAGCTACTCTGGATTTACAAGGTGAGATCACAACTTGGCCCACAGTGTATTGTAAACTGATATGCAAGCTGTAAGCAGCTAGAGTCAAATTCTGCCCTCAGTTATATCTGTGCAACTCCAGTGAAGTCACTAAGTACTTTCTCTGTCTCTCCCTAATGCTATGTAATATTTCTTGTCTCCTTTGTAATATTTTTCTCTCCCTGCCACAACCTTCTGCAGCTCGCTCTGAGAAATGGTGATGAACTAGCAGAGCTGTGACCTTTCATAATGAGAAATACCATGAGACTGCCTGTCTCCCACTATTTTAACTGTTTCTCCTGCTAGAAGTAGTGAGAGGCTGCATTTTATCTTCCAGTGCAACAATGGCAGTTTGCAGGCTTTTCCGTCTCCTCTGGATTTATATTTTCATCTGAATAGGAATCAACCCAATATTTGTTTCCACAAACATACAGAAAAAATGTGTCCTCTGGTGTATGCACACAACTCTGAAATCAATGGGAGTTATGCATATAATCCTAAGGGCACTCAATGAAACTGGAGTTGGAGATCCATTAACAGGGTTATTGAAAGGGATGGAGAATAAAGGGCAGTTGTCCCACATCCAGGTTTGCTGTGGGAGGCTCAGGAGCAAAAGGAAATCAGCTCTTACCGATATCTTCTCTTCACATTGCTGCTGCTAAGATAAGTGAGGAAGGGGAAAGTGCCAGGGGATGTGCTGGGTGACAACACCATCATGTAACAGTTTCCCAAATACAATAGGAGCAGCATAAATTAAGACCAGAGAAGCACCTCATCAAGGGTGACGAAGCCTTAAATATCAGAAATATCTCTGTTTATAGGACCCGTGCTGGTGATTCTGCTGGAGCTATAAACCCTGTGTTTTGTCCGAGGTTTTGAAAATCACCCTGCAGGCTGAAATTTGCTGAAAGCAAATGCAGGCTACTTAAGCACACGTGTGCCTCCGTCCTCATCTCTACCTGGCCCGCCATATGTTCTTTTAGCTCTCCTCCCATACCCCCACATAAAGGTTGACCAGATGCTCTGGAAATTGGATGTCTCCCAGCTTTTGAGGGATAATGAACCTCTGAAGCAGATTTATAAATAAATCCACCTATTGTCCCCGCATTCTCCCTTTTTAAACAAAATTGTTCCAGAGCTATTATTTGTCTTGCAATGTTGCTCAAGGAGGAAACAGAGAAGCAGGCACCATTTCACCCTCCCTCCACACTGTTCAAAAACCTGCCACGGGGACTTGCTTTATCCTCACCAAAACTCTGCCCTCATCCAACCCTTATTCCTGTCAGACATATGCCTGTGTTTTACTTTGAGAAGCTGGTCACCCTGCTCCCAGCCACTGTGACATGGTGGTAAAGGAGAGTGGGAAAAGTGAAGACTGCGAGGAGAGGGCCAAAGAGAAGAGAAGATGAGCCAAAAACATGTAGGTGAGAGCCAGGAATTGGGAGTGGGAAAGAAATAGGAGGGAACAAACCCATGGAAGGGTAGGAGGGACAGAAAAGAGGAAAAGGAGGGGATGAAACAGGGGGAGGGGTGGAGAGTCAGAGGAACGGGCAAAGATGTGAGGAAGAAGAGACACCAAAATATGGAGGGGAAAGAACAAAAATGTGGAGGGGATGAACAGAACAGGGGAAAGCAGGTTGGATACAAAGAAAGGGGGAAGGATAAAAACTGGGAAGATGAGGTAAAAGAAGCAGAGGAGAAGAGGACACAGGGATGGGTGAGAACCAAACAGACGGAGTGAAAGGGATAACAATGGGGGAAGATGAACAGAGATATGGAGAGAGAGAAGAAAAATACACCAAATAAGAAGCAGGACAAGGTGAGGAGGAAAGCCTTTGATGGGAAATGGGAGGGTCAGGGCTGAAGGGGACAAAGCAGAGCTGGGTGGGGTCACCTAAGGGGATGAGGAAAGGAGACGCTCTGCTGCTGCTCCTTGTTCTACACCAATAAACCTGTCCCTTTGGGCCATCTGTGCCACTTCTCTCCATGCAGGATTAATTGCTGCAGTATATCCTCAAGGGCTTCAGAATACATCCCCAACTTCAATACCCCCAACGTGAATGTGAATGTTGGCTACAAAAAAAGACTTACATTCCTTATATCTCTCTTGTAATATCTTTTCCTTTTTAAAACGTGTTATCCTTATATGGAGACCTAATTACTGTACAATGGCCACCCATAAACACTTGCCAATTTTGCCTTACATAAATAGATATGGTAACCTCAGTATTTGCGGTATTGCCTATACTTATAATCAGAAATACGTATGTAAAATACGTACTGATGTTACTGTATCTACTTATCTAAGACAAAATTGGCAAGTGTATAAATGTAACCAGTCTATATAGGATGTTATAGATGCATATAAAATCTCAAAAAAGTTAAACATAATAGGAATAAAAGGGACAAAATATAATAGTCTGAACAGTGTATGAAAGGACTACATTCATAGATTTGAATAGAATAGGCTTTCCTGGAAATCAAGTATCAAAGTAACCTTTGTATAGAGAAAGAAGAGAGCCACAGTAAGTCATTTTCTAACTGCGAATGAATGAAGAGGTGGTAGCTGGACATTCAAAGTACATTTTTGAAGAGCACGCCTTAAAACACTTTGCAAAATATTCTTAACACCTAATTATAATGGGCTAAATTCTGCTTTCTGCTGTAATACTTAAAAAATTATGCTGGATGCTGTACAAATGCATCAGAAGACACAGTCCTGTCCCTGAAGAGGATAGCCTGGTAGAATCTGTAACCAAGATCAAGGCTCAAACAATCCAAGCATTGCAGCTCAGTCTCCTTTGTAGTTATTGCCTTCCTTGTCCTGCTCATTTTATCCATCACATGATCCTGGCTCTGTAATTTTGTGGTTATTACAGTTTTCACTCCACTGTTTTGTTTTATTTGTGATTATTTCCTGGAAAGGAGAGTTTTCCCTCACAGTGTCAGCCCTTGTATGCAGTATTGTTGTTGGCGTCCGTTAGTCTCAAGACACGATGGATATGCGCCCATGGGGAATGTTTAGTTGATGGTTGTGCAGCGTCTGTTGTGGCTGTGGAGCCCCACACGAGAGTGGCAGTCTCGACTGCATTTGCTGCATTTGAAGGCGGTGTCAGCTGTGGGTTGGAGCCGCTGCTTCCTTTTTCGTTGAACCCGCTTTTCCTCGGCAAGCTGCTGCAGCTTGTCTTCGCCAGTTTTCAATCCAGTGGTCAGAGCATGTCATACATCTCTCTGGACGTCTTTTCCTGGTATCACCCACTGTATCACACCACATGGTCTGACTGAAATGGAATCTACAAATTCAGGAGAATGCATTCCAATTAATATTAAATGCAAATAAATCCTGTTGGTGGATCTTTGTTGCAGTTGGCTTGACATTATCAACAGCTATTAAAATAACTTACAAAATCCCTTAATCTCTGACCAAGAGAGAGTGAGAAAGCAAGAGAGAGTCTTGTATACAATTTAGTTATAGATTAAGCATCATTCTCTATTGCATTTACAATTTGCTGGAGTTTAGCATCTTTCTTTAGTCTCCGTTGTGCCATCTCCATTCTTCAGAATAAACACATATAAAAATGATATGAAGATTTCTAAGGCTTATGCTTTTACGGTGCACTGCACTATAGATTTTCATTCAAGAGTAGCTTGTCCAATATTAATTGCTTGTGTTTACAGTTGGTTCTTGTAACTGATCTTGTAATTTTTTATCTTCCACCAGAGTTCCCAAATTAAATCAGCTTGTCCCCTTCAGGGCTACTAGACTGGACTGCATTTCTTCTGAGCTCAAAGAAGCATTCTGCTCTGGCGAGGCTGCTTAGGAATTGGATATCTTTAAGCAATGAGTCCACACTACCAATCTAAAATGACACAAGATAGATTAGGATCTTGAAAAAGAAGTGTTGACCTTTTACTGTGTAAAACACCAATATACTACTTCCTATTATACAGTTCTGTGATGATGTATTTCAAAATATGATTTGGAAATGCCAAGCATTCAATCATTATTGCTTACATATTTGCCAGTAGGGTCAATAAAACTGCTAAAAAATAACCTGGGAAATTAATTTTCTTGATACATGTGTCTAATTCTTCTTTTCATCTGTATAGTGTCTTGTGTAGCTCCCTCTGCCTTTTTTTTAAAAAAAAGTCATCACTATTTTTCTTATCAAATGAAACTTGTCTCTTTGCCATCCTTGCCCCAGGTAGCTGATTCTCCTTCCCATTCTCTGATTCACCATACTTAATTGCAGGGGTATTCTTCTCCCACTTCTGGTTCAAATCTTTAGCAGTTAGCACAAAAACATGCTTTCTGGGGCCTTCATTCATTTACCACTCGAGATCTTTTTAATGGCTATAGAACTGATCGAAAATCCAAAATATCAATAAAAAGACTATCACTGATTTCAGTTGGCTTTGGATCAAGGCCATGTACACGTCCCTTCTTTCTCTCTCATAAGAGGAGCTACCAACAATGTCACCACACCAAAAAATGTTATAATTCTTTTCCCCTGTGGGATGTGTGCATACTTGCAACTTCATTGCTGCTCCAGAGGATTTAAGAGAGGGATCTGCTTTCCAGCGCCTCTGGTGACTTTTCATGTGCATCTGTGCACGTGATATTATGGGACAGCAAGGTTTATATTTAAAACAATATGATTGGAGCTTTAGAAAAGCCCACCTATAGGCTTGTGAATCTAGAGAAAAGCTTAATTAAAGATAACTGAGAATTTACAAGGTAAACATAATTAGACAAGAAGATAGAGGAAGGAAATGGTTTGGAGACTGCTCTGAAGTGGGGCTTACACTTAACAATCATTTCAACTTTTTGTTATTCATTAATAAACAACTGCACAAAGACATTTTAAAATGGGGAACATGTAATAGTGACCTCATTCTGCATGTTGTCTTTTGATTCCCACATTTTTGCCTCCCACTTGGATGATTTGTCTTTGCTGTGGCCCTTTTTAACACTCATACTTCCTCATGAACCTGTGGCATCATGGAGCTTCTTAATACAACTTCTTATTTCTTGAGCTCCCAAAAATGAACTAGGAGCTTCACAAAATAAGAAATGTTCCTTGTCCTGAAGAGAGTGCCAATTAATTTTAATAAGACATGACAAGCAAGGGTCATATTCAGTAGGTAGATCGGAAAGGGAGAAGACTGACAGTAAAGATAAGATCACACAGTAAAGCATGGATACAGATTGATGAGTCTATTATCTTGTGTGTATTATCTTTCCAGTCTGCAATACTTGCCAATTTCACAGCAGAGGTGAGATTTTGGGAGGGATTTTAATGTGTGGCACCATAGTTATGGGGAAAGAGGGGAGGGATTTTCAAACTTCAAGGGCAGCATGGGAAAACAGAAGGGGATGAAGAAGCAGAATAGATAGGGCTGTAAAATATGAGAGCAGACCAGATCCAAGATGTAGGCCGGGGCTGAGTAATGTAGAGCAGTGAAAGGACAAGAAGTTTGAATTTAATCAGCAGTACAATGGGGAGCCAGTGGAGTGACTTGAAGACATGGCCAAACCACACATGACAAAGATAATGTTGGCAGCTGCATTTTAGATGGAGTGGAGAGGTGGGTATTAAGTGAGTATCAAAAATAAATGAGAGGAAGAGGTTGCTGTTCATAAG
Organism: Chelydra serpentina; assembly: GCA_037349315.1. Taxonomy (NCBI): domain Eukaryota; kingdom Metazoa; phylum Chordata; order Testudines; family Chelydridae; genus Chelydra; species Chelydra serpentina. The sequence goes on from JBAIAC010000048.1 coordinate 31,128,560, forward strand.
GGAAAAGCTGAATAGGGAATGGATGAGCAATTAGGCTATTGGGACAGAAAAGAAGTGCTGGATCTTAGTGGAGGGGAAAGTGAGAAGATTTGGCCGTAACTTGGGGAAGAAAGAAATGGAGGAGTTGAAGATTAACCCCAGGTTGCAGGACTAGGGGAAAGGAAGAATAGTGGTGGTGTCAGCTATAACAGAGAATCAAAGTAGTGAACAGATCCAGGGGGAAAGCTGATGAGTCCAGCTTTAGCCATGGTGAGTTTAAGAAATTACTGAGCTATCAAGGATGAGATGTCACAGGAACAGTGAAAGATGCATGACTAAACTGCTGGAGAAAGATACAGAGTGCAGAAATAAATGTAAGAGTTGTCAGTACAGACATGAACATTGAAACCATGGAAGCAGCAAAAAACAATGAAACTGTGTGTTAAAACGTGGGAGAAAAGAGAGAATTTTTATATAGTTTTGAAACTCTTAACATTAACTGTGCTGTTGAGTGGAGTTGCCCGGGCCTGCTTGCAAAACTATTTGAATCAGATGCTCTGCAGGTGTAAAAGGGCACAACCCCTTAGAGTTCAATGGAGTTGTGTGGTGCCCATTTACACTAGCCAAGGATCTGTCTCTTTTTGCTTATTCTAACATCAGTTTCTGTGCGAAACTCTTATTAGCATTAATGAGAATTACATACATAAATCTCACTTGTGCTGATTGAAAAATAGACCCTAAAACATTTTTATGAAGAGGGGGGGAAGCAGCTCTTGAGCTCTTCCTTAGCAGCTCATGGGCTTACACTCCTTTAAAAAAAAGATGCTCTTCTTGAACTTTTAAAGTACAGCTCACCCTCAAGAAACCTTTCAAAAATAACAATGGCCCTATTAGTCACTTATTTCTGTACTGTCCACAGTTCAAGGTCTCCTACATGGAGAGCTTTGTGGTTATAAAGACTGAGCACTCCTATTCCAATACAAATATGCCCAGAGGTCATACAACATTGGAGATCTATACAGAAATCACTTCAACCACTCTGAAAGTGAAGCCACTAGGGCTGGTTGAACATTTTCCATGGAAACTGTTTTTTGATGGAAAATTGGGTTTGCAGTGAAAAAAAACGGAGTGTGCAAAACCTGAAATATTTTGATTTGGAAATGCTGCCACAGTCCCTTACAGCAAAAAGTGGGACTGTAGCCCACGAAAGCTTATGCTGAAATAAATTTGTTAGTCTCTAAGGTGCCACAAGTAATCCTGTTCTTTTTGCTGACACAGACTAACATGGCTGCTACTCTGAAACCAGTCCCTTACAGGAGTTGTAGCTAAGATGACTTATGTCCCCATTGTATTCTGCTGGCCTACTCAGTCTTCCATTCAGGGACTAGCCTCCTCTTCTCCACTAGAACTTTGGGGAAGGTCGACTCCCCAGATGTTCCACCCCAGCTGCTCTATAGGTAGTTTTTATGGCTATATGGATGCTACATCAGCCCTTGGTATGGTGGTGGTGAGAGGGAATAGGGTAGAAATCCAAAACAATGCAAGCATTTCTAGCTACATAACTCAGGAAGATTATAGTGCTCCAGTGGGCTACATGCAATAGATGTGCCTGCTGTAAAAATTTGGCCCACTAATTGGTAAGAGTTTGAGAACTGGGGAAAGCCTCAATGTGTTGTGAAATTCTCCTTGGTGCAAAATCTCCACCACATTCACTAATTTTGTTTCACAGTGATCACAATTGTCAAGTCAGCATTTTCTAGTAGTTATCATGCAGAAGTATGTAAGATACCTTAGATATTTCTCATTCTACATATAGAGGAAAAACTTTGGTTTTTCAGGACCACAGTGCCAACTGTTGGCAAATGTTAATTTTTGACAAGCACAGACCTAATTCCTCACCTCTTTTGTACTGATAAGCCTTTGTACCTAAGCCTTGGTCTTTTAAACACTTGGGGCCACATCTTCAACCAGCATAGCTCTAGTGAAACCAATGATGCTGATTTCTACCAGCTGAGAATTTTCTTACCTGACTTTAAATTTTAATTCCACTTTTCCAATAAATCTCTTTTAGACACTGGTGCCTGGATGTAACATGCAGTACAAATCATTTCTTTGAAAAGAAGCCTCATTTGATGTTTCATTTGGCACATAGTACAGCTTACTTATTTTTCCTTTAATAAAAAGCCCTATAGATCTTTTAGCAGCTGAAAATGTTATGCCTGAAAACAAGCTGCAAGCATCCATTTCCACTCAAGCAGATTACAGCTAGTTAGACAATTTTCTTTACATTTTATGGACATTAACTTCATATGGGATACAGAGATGAATTTATTTTCTTAGGCTGCAGAGTCTTGCCTCAGCTTTCAAGTCTGTTTGACATTTATAATCTTCTGTTTGATTTGGTAGTATATTAAATCTCACTCTCTCTGATCATCATTCATAACTTTAGTTATTCTCAGATATTGAACAGGGTATTTATCTGCAAGCCACAGCTCTATTAGCCACCTAATTGTGAACTGCCTGCAATTTAAAGGTGTCAGGACCCTGGTAATGAACCCAGGCCGACAAGCAGCATCCTTAATTGCTCTGCTGTGGTGATGCAGTGAACTGGCACCCTTGATCTACAGCCTTAATGCTAACGACCTAGAAGTACAGAGCAGCCACTCCCCAGGCCTCTGATTGGATGGACTGGCAGCACTCTTATTGGGTACCTGGACTATATAAAAGTCCAGGTATCCATTGTCTGCTGATTGCTCCCTATATCGGCTTACCTTACTGCCTAGCCCAAACCTGCTGCCTTGTCTGACCCTGCCTTGCTGCCTCACCCAACCTCGCCTCGCCAACCCACTGGCCCAGCCGCTTGGACTGGATCGTCCAGATGCTAACCTCTGCGAGAACTCTGTCTCCTTGGACTGCCTCTGATATGTATTGACCTGCTGTCTACCTGACCATCTGCGCACACTGGACTACTCCTCCAGACTGCTCCCTAGCCTGCCTCAACCACTGGGCTTACCAAGGCTAAAAGCCAAATTCTACTGTGATTTATGCTCCCTCCCATTCTCCTATTCAACCCTATTGACTTCAGTGAGATTACAGAAGAGAGAATTTGTCTCTGCCATTGATATAGTCCCATTATTTATATTGTATATATATTGTATATTTGTATAGCCCCATTATTTATCAAGCAGAGTGCCCCAGGGATCCGTCCTGGGGCTGGTTTTGTTCAACACCTTCATTAATTATTTGGATGATGGGATGGATTACATCCTCAGCAAGTTCGCACATGACACTAAGCTAGAGGGAGAGGTAGATACACTGGAGGGTAGGGATAGGGTCCAGTCCAGCGTGACCTAGACAAATTGGAGGATTGGGCTAAAAGAAATCTGATGAGGTTCAACAAGCACAAGTGCAGAATCCTGCACTTAGGACGGAAGAATCCTATGCTCTACTACTGGCTGGGAGCGACAGGCTAAACAGCAGTCCTACAGAAAAAGATCTAGGGATTATAGTGGATGAGAAGCTGGATATGAGTCAACAGTGTGCCCTTGTTGCCAAGAAGGCTAATGGCATATTGGGCTGCATTAGTAGGAGCATTGCCAGCAGATCAAGGGAAGTGATTATTCCCCTCTATTCGGCACTGGTGAGGCCACATCTGGAGTATTGTGTCCAGTTTTGGGCCCCCCACTACAGAAAGGATGTGGGCAAACTGGAGAGAGTCCAGTGGAGGGCAACAAAAATGATTAGGGGACCGGGGCACATGACTTATGAGGAGAGGGTGAGGGAACTGGGCTTATTTAGTCTGGAGAAGAGAAGAGTGAGGGGGGATTTGATAGCAGTCTTCAGCTACCTTAAGGGGAGTTCCAAAGAGGATGGAGCCAGGCTGTTCTCAGTGGTGGCAGATGACAGAACAAGGAGCAATGGTCTCAAGTTGCAGTGGGGAAGGTCTAGGTTGGATATTAAGAAACACTATTTCACTAGGAGGGTGGTGAAGCACTGGAATGGGTTATCTCGGGAGGTGGTGGAATCTCCATCCTTAGAGGTTTTTATGGCCCGGCTTGACAAAGCACTGGCTGGGATGATTTAGTTGGTGTTGGTCCTGCTTTGAGCAGGGGGTTGGACTAGATGATCTCCTGAGGTCTCTTCCAACCCTAATCTTCTATGATTCTATGATTATTTCCATTGATTCAGCAGGAGCATATGATACATGTTCAGCGACATGCAAGGGGTTAGTAATGTCATTCAAACACAAAGGTAAAATCTAATTTATGCATGTATTATCTTGGTTATCCTGTTCATACATATTCATCATTTAGTCAATCAGCTCTTCAAACTTTATTCAATATTTCTTCTCCTGGCTTTGTTTAAAAGAAAGTAATCCAAATAACTCCTGATAAGTGTTCCTTCTTCTTTCTTAAAGTGTACTTAATGCCTCTTAAAGCAATACCCATCCACACCCTAAAGTCAGAAAAGGTAATATGTTTTGTAGGCAAACAATATTGCCAATACATTCTTCAGGAACATATGGCAAAGAATCAATAGATTGGGTATGATCTCAATTTTTTCGCTGTTTTAACTCCACTGGCTTCAGTGGGATAACTCCTGAACGGCACTGGTGTCAAAAGCAATCAGAATTGGTTGTAAGTTTTCTACTGAAACATCTTTTTGATAGAAAATATTTTTATTGCAAAATGGGAATATTCATGAAAAAATTTGTTTTCATCTTAAATTTTTGGGTTTCATGCAAAAAACTGAATTCCTGACAAATTGTGAATTTTCCAACCAAACATTTTCGGTTTTTGGTTACCATAATCTGCCAGTGCAGATTTTGGAGGGAAAAATTGTCTCCCGATGAGCTCTGGACACATTCTCCATACTAACAGAATGAGAGTGAGATTTAAAGCAGAGTCACATCAGTTTCCTTGCTATATATAAAAAAATCATGAACCTGATTGTACAGGCCTTATTGAGGAAACTTCCCATTAGAATTGATATTTTTCTTCCTTTCTTGAGTAAGGAGTGCATGATTGGGTTCCTTTTAAAAAATAATGTTTACAAAATAGTTTCTACAGGCATGGTGCAGAATCAATATAGAATACATTTTTTTATAAATTGTTGATTTCATTGCATTGTTTCTGTTATGAGCCTGTATTTGCAGGAGTATTTTTTGCACTTTATGGAACCCATTTATCTGTGAACTTGGAGTTGAAGCAAGGCTGAATATGGATCTTAGTTGGATTGTGATTTTAGATGGCTTTTTGTTCAAGTGTCCACTGTCGTCACCATAGCCCATGCTATTCTTGCACAATAGTGTCTAAAGGAAGGGGAAAACTATGTTAAAATACACATGGCTTTGAAATGCAGATATATGATGATATTGGGCAAAATCTTGGCCTCCTTCCAAGTTGATGGAAATTTTGCCATTGACTTCAATGGAGCCAAGGTTTCGCCCATTCTCTTCATAGAAGAGAGACATTCTTAACATTAAGGTGGAAGTGGGGTATTCTCAACAGTTGATAAGAAGGGGTGGAAATCAATTTAAATTACTACAGTACAGGCCCAACAAAGAAAGTAACAGAACTCCACTAACCGTCACCTACAGCCCCCAACTAAAACCTCTTCAGCGCATCATCAAGGATCTACAACCTATCGTGAAGGACAATCCCTCTCTCTCACAGACCTTGGGAGACAGGCCAGTCCTCGCTTACAGACAGCTCCTCAACCTGAAGCAAATACTCACCAGCAACTAAACACCACACAGCAAAAACACTAACCCAGGAACTAAACCCTGCAACAAACCCCGGTGCCAACTCTGTCTGCATATCTGTTCAAGGGACACCATCATAGGACCTAACCACATCAGCAGCAGCATCAGGGGCTTGTTCACCTGCACATATACCAATGTGATATATGCCATCATGTGCCAGCAATCCCCCCTTGCCATGTACATTGGCCAAACCGGACAGTCTCCATGCAAAAGAATAAATGGACACAAATCTGACATCAGGAATCATAACATTCAAAAACCAGCAGGAGAACACTTCAGTCTCCCTGGACATTCAATAACAGACTTAAAAGTGGCAATTCTTCAACAGAAAAACTTCAAAAACAGACTCCAATGAGAAACTGCAGAACTGTAATTAATTTGCAAACTGGACACCATCAAATTAGTCCTGAATAAAGATTGGGAGTGGATGGGTCACTACAAAAACTAATTTCCCCCTGCTGATACTCACACCTTCTTGTCAACTGTTTGAAATGGGTCACCTTGTTTACACTGGCCTCATTAGCACTACAAAAGTGATTTCCACCCCTTCTTATCTACTGTTGAGAATAGCGCACTTCCACCTTAATTGAATTGGCTCGTTAGCACTGACCCCACATTTGGTAAGGCAACTCCCATCTTTTCATATGTTGTGCATTAATACCTCCCTACTGTATGTTCCATTCCATGCATCTGATGAAGTGGGTTTTAGCCCACGAAAGCTTATGCCCAAATACATTTTTCAGTCTCTAAGGTGCCACAAAGACTCCTCATTGTTTTTGCTGATACAGACTAACACGGCTACCACTCTGAAACCATTCTTAACATTGTAGAGAGAGCTAGGGGCATTTCAGCCAACATGCTTAGAGCCCTTAGATCCTCAAAAATCAGAAGTCAACCCCAGAAGTCTCTGCCGTCCATTGAATGCTTTCTCTCATGGCTGCACAATATTTAATGCTACGTCTACCCCTATTATCTCCTATGTGGATTTCCATAAGAGATCTGCAAAATACTGGGTGTAGAATGCCATAGACCCACACCTGAACAATCTGTAGATACTCAAATATGTCAAATATTCAGAGACGGGCATCCACGGAATTAGCCAAGCAGAGAATCTGGAGTGATAAAATGGATTGATAGAAAATCCTGAAAGGTAGGTCATCCAGGCTATTTACTGTTAGAAGGCTGGTATCAAAGGTGGGAATAGGGGGCATAGTGCATTTGCTACACTCCCCGTTTCTTTGGTCAAAATTCCTACTTCTTTGCTTACTTCTGGCAGGGAAGTTAAGAGCCACAGAATAAATAGACTGCTTTTCCTCCTGTGTGCAAGATTTAGGAAAAACAGCAGATTGCTCTACCCGTTTCCTTCTTGTGGTAATCTTGATGGCATCCACACAGAAGCAAGGTGATACCTAAGGATTATACAACAGATCTGGTCAAAAAAGCTAAATATATTTGCACAAAAGTTTGAAAGTAACACAAATTTTTCTTTGACTCAACATTTTCCCCCCATGAACTTTTATGAAAAACGTTTCCCATTTTATTTCAGTGGGAAACTTTTCCACTCTTTTAAAGAACTACTAATTTACAGTATAGAAATGTATCAACAGTGGCTGAGATTGAACCAACAGTGGGTGAGAGCCTTCTCTTTGTAGATAAAAGAGATCCTTGCACATTTTACAGCCAGCATTATTCCAGTGCCTACAAGAAGAGACACTTAGTTGGCTGAGAAGTTTACAAGCTACACAGCTGCCCTGATAATAGTATGGAAATGCTTCATCTTAAAGGAAACTGAAACATGGGGCTTTGGGAACATCCAACTCTTGTTTAGATGTTCTCATTCACTGCTGAAAGCAATTTCTTCATCGTTAATTCCTTTGCACGTACCTTCTGCCTAATGGAAAGGGAAGTTTAAGTTGCTCAAAGCACAAGTATTTGATATATTCTATACTAGGGATGAGACTAGACCAGTGGTTCTCAAACTGTGGGTTGGGACCCCAAAGTGAGTAGCAGCCCTGTTTTAATGGGTTCGCCAGGGCTGGTGTTAGATTTGCTGGGGCTCAGGGATAAAACAAAAGTCTGAGCTGCACCGCCCAAGGATGAAGCCCTCAAATTTCGCTGCCACCCAGGGCAGCAGAGCTTGGGCTTTCACTTCCACCTCCCCCCACCGGCCCAGGGAAGTGGGGCTTGTGCTTCAGTCCCCCTTCCCATGGTCGTGTAGTAATTTTTGTTGTCAGAAGTGGTTTGTGATGCAATGACGTTTGAGAAACCCTGGACTAGACCAAACCCCTATCTCTAAGCACTCCCAAATATTGGAGGTGGAGGTCCAGATCCAATGTTGCAGATTACCACTATCTTTAAAATGAGTCAAAACAAACCCCATATCTGTACCAATGTGTACACCAGGTCGTTTGAAGGTCAAAATGTTGTAGCTTAAACACATCTTTAGTTAGCACAGATACAGTGACAAATGGACATAAGGTCAAGTTCCATTACTTTGGATGAAAGAATATTGTTAAGAATTGTCTGCAAATGGGCTGAGTGTTGGAACATATTTATTTCAAGGGGCTTTGAGGAGCTCCACAGGCTACCCTAGAATTTTGTGTTTTTAATCACTATTATTCAGTCAGAAGAGTCATGTCATTAATGTTTTCTTGTAGGGACAGAGAAAATTAAACAAGGGAGAGAAAATGAGGGGAGTGAGTAAGTGGGAACTAGCAAAGACAAATATGAAAAAGGTTCAGTTCATTTTGATGCTTTCCCAGAACTAATCCAAACCTCTTTTTAATCTGAATTATGGTGATATGTATTTGGGAAGCTTGTGCACAGCTCTTAGGTTCATTGTAAATTCTCATAATATGTAATATAAATTAAATGCATTTTAGGAAATATTCATTCGTAAAATTGTTGTAGACAATCTTAGCACAGTGAAATTAATTGGTAAGGAAGGACTTGATGGGAAAAACATCCAGAATATTATATATTAGTGATTTTGTCTTATTGAGGATAAATGTATTATAATAAAATACCTATGCCACCATAAAACTGAAAGAGGCCAGAAACATTTCATACCTTCTAGTTCCCGACATGGCATTACACAACCGTACCATATAAGACTGACTCATCTCTACCCAATAAATAAGCAGCTTTGTTGGATAGAAACGGAAGAGTTCTTGACCCCTCACAGGAGTCATATTATTCCCTATAAATGCCCAAGTTTTAAACTTCTTAACAAATGTATCAAGGTTTAACACTAATCCCTGATGGTCTGACACTGTTAGATAGAATTGAGGGATTACAGTTTGGACACACACACAAAGCAAAAAACCAAAATACTTCTGATGTTTTCCAGCTCATTAAAACTTTTGTCCAATGAGTTAACTTCACAACTTAGCACCAGTACATTAGCTCTCTCAGTATGACTTGTTCTTTAAAGAAAATCTGTTTCTTAGCTAATAATTTTTATTAACATTTTCTCTAGAGGTTTAATTAGTGTCTACAGTAGGTCCTGATGGGAGAGGTGAAATGAGTGTTTTATAGCACCACACAGGGAAAAATGTGCACATTTTTACATTAACATAGAAAAGCAGCCCAAAATAAACCTGACCCTGTGAATTGTGGGAACACTCATAATGGTCAGAATGCAGTTATTATAAACTATTTTATCTTTCAAAATAAAGATTGTTCAACTTATTCACATTATATCTGTCTTCTATTGACAATGGGCAAATGTCCATATTCATACACCTTGATCTTTCAGCAGTATTTGGCACAGTTGACCTCCTGAGGTAGAAGGAGTTGCATGAATGCTGGTTTCTGTCCTTCCTCTAAAGCAGCTGCTTCTGTACCTTGAACTTAGTCACCTGTACAGTCCTATACTGGTTAAACCCCTAGTATAACTATAAAAGTGCCATGAGCTCCAGCTTCAGCCACATTCAAATAAGACGCAGCTTTATTATGTGCAGACAGCCCTATCACCCAGTTCTTTGGGTTCTTCAGGAAGATTGAAAACTTTGATTAAAAAAGTACCTATCTGAAATTGAACCCAGGCAAGATGGAGGTTTCACTGGTGAGCTTGGAAAAGCTTCTGAAGGATGTAAGCAAGAGCATCTGCATTCCATTCATCAGGGAGGTTTGTGTTCTTAGAGGCTTTCTGGACTCTCACTGCTGTTGGACATCCAAATAGCCTCAGTAGCCAGACTTATTTTCTTTCATCTTCAGCTGGGCAAGAGGCTGTGAACTGTCTGTCAGATACAGGGAGCCATGAGCTCGTCACTCCAGGCTTAATTAATGCAGCATGCTCTAACTACGTCTGAAGATGATTGCTTTGGAGAGACTCCTGATGGCACAACATGCAACACCACATCTTCTTACTAACACAGGATGATAAGAAAGAAAACATACCTTGGTGCTCCACACACTGTAACTGGCTCCTTGTCCAATAGTGGGTATAGGTTTAAGACCTAGTGTCATAAGTTGTGTCACCCAGTCACGCCCGTGAAGTGAGGACAGGCATTTTGCTTGCCTTGTACATCATTCCCTGGGCAACAGCAACCTTGTGGATTGGTTCTGAGGTAAGGCCCTCCAACTGTACTTCTTAGCAAGTCCATTCCCTTTCAGGGGTACTATTCAGTCCAAACTAGGCCCATGGGAGGCTAAGTCCCCTACAGCCTCCCACAAGGAAGGGAAGGAAACTTTCCAACCCCTGAAGGAAGTTTCAGCTCCTATTCTCCTGCACGGCTAAAGCCAAGGTTTAGTCTTGGGGCGTTCAACAACAAAAACAACAAAAGCAAGCAAGCAAGAATGAAAATAGGCCTATCTTCCTTTCTTTGACCTGGTCTACACTGTGTGTGGGGGGATTTCTCCCTCCCTCGGTGGCTCGTGCTCCCCCACCTTCACTCACTTTCATTGGGCTGGGGCAGGGATTTGGTCTGTGGGAGGGGGTGAAGGCTCCACCTGGGGGTGCAGGCTCTGGGGTGGGGTTGGGGATGAATGGTTTGGGGTGCAGGAGGGGGCTCCAGGCTGGGGGGTGGAGAGGTGGAGCTGAGGGTTTTGGAGTGTGGGAGGGGGGCTTCGGGTTGAGGCAGGGGGTTGTGGTGCAGGACGGGGTGAGGGCTCTGGCCTGGGGGTGCAGGCTCCGGGGTGGGGCCATGGATGAGGGGTTTGGGGTACAGGTGGGTGCTCCAGGTTTTGGGGGGGCTCAGGGATGGGGCAGGAGGTTGGGGCTCGGGGTTGGGACATGGTCTTACCTCAGGCCTCTCCCAGTCAGCGGCACAGCAGGGGGGCTAAGGCAGGCTGCCTGCCTATCCTGGTACCACGCTGCACCCCAGAAGCAGTGAGCAGGTCCAGGTCTTAGGTGGGGGGGTTAGGAGGCTCCACATGCCGCTCTTATCCACAGGCACCCCCCACCTCCAGCGGAGTGTGGAGGCGGTGCTCAGGGTGGGAGCAACGCGCAGAGCCCCATGTTTCCCCCCCCCCCCGAACGCCTAGGAGCCAGACCTGCTGGCTGCTTTTGGGGCACAGCACAGTGCCAGCCAGGACAGGTAGGGACTAGCCTGCCTTAGCGCTGCAGCACTGCCTTCTGGACTTTTAACCACCCAGTCGGTGATGCTGACCAGAGCCTCCAGGGTTCCTTCTGGTCGAAAACTGGACACCTGGTCACCCTAGGCAGGCATCGCTCTCAACTATTCCTTAGTAAATAACCCCATGTCCCAGTCTGGGAGCAGTGAGTCCAGTTCTGCTTGTCTCAGAAGGCCTCCCCCAACTGGCCTGGATTCCTCCTTTGCAAGGGCCTATCATTCTGAGAATGTTGAAATGAAATGTTTTGACTTTTTTCAAGAATTTTATTTTACATGATTAGTTCAGCATAACCAGCATTAGTTAGTGAAATGTTTTGTGTTGCTAAATCTGCATATTTCACTGAAAATAAGTGTTGGTTGAAAAATTTCACCCAACTCTGTCCTTGAGGAGAGATTCCCCACCATGTGCACAATTCTTCTTGTCCTACCTGTCTTCCCATAACAGGCCCTGAATCCTGCCTGCATATTGTTTTAATAGGGAAAAACTTCCAAGCCTGCTGTCTCCTTTTGTGTACTTACAGGTGGCTAACACGCCCACCGTCACAAATCTACTGTGTTCAGCAGGATTGCACCCATTTGCTGGAGGCAAATAAGCCAATGGCCAAATAGGCCTGTCCATTTCAGGAGTCTTTCAGGGACAGGTTAGTAGCTTTCTCTCTTATTCTGTCCACTTATAATTTAGGGAATAGCCAGGTAGACCCCTCCCCGCATTCTAGAGTAGCAGAACTGAGAAGCTGCTCTCCTGAGTGCTGCAGCTATGGCTCTTTTAACGCTAAAAGACACAATGAATTTTATTGTGCACTGCTGGGTTCGTGCTAATCTCATGGGGTTGTGGGTATGGCAAGTAAGGTCTGAGAGTAAAGTACCACCACCTTTTATTTTTCTACCAGGACCGGGATATCTTTAATACTGGCAAAGGGTGAACTGAGCAAGTATATTTCTTTTTGTAGAAAAGTTCCCTTTTTTGCAAGTATGTTCCAATGTGTACATTCATCTGTCAAATGCTTACAATAGACTGGATAAGTGTGCTCAAAAGGAAGGCTTTTTATCATAAATACAGGTTTTTATTGAAAGATTTCACTCGATCAAATAAGCCTTTTTTTTAAAAAGGAGAAAACATTAAAATGCATAAATCATAAAATGAATGCATGGCTACGATACTCTATACCTCAGGAGAGCTCCCTATAACCCCCATATTCATCATGTATATATAATTGTGATATTTCAGATAAAGCATGCCATGTGAGGTACCGCGAGAAAGGTTATGCTCTGCTGAAAGCTATCATTCTCTCTAGATATGTATATCATTAGTGCATATGAAGTTATGAGATTGTGTTATATGGTTGTCATTAAATATGCTGTGAATTGGGGAATTGCCCAGATATTAGGTCCCCAGAGACATCAACAAGGGAGCTAACCAGCACCCGGGTGGGTGTCAAACAACATCAACAGCCATTGTCCAGCAAGGGAGTTACAATTCAATGACTCACTTGCACAAGGTCACACCAGAGAAATTCCTCAACCTTGCCCAGTGACTCAGCAGTGCCCACCAGACATGCCTGGACTTGTGTTCTCCAAGCACATGGAATGAAGATACAAAATAGAGAACAGTGGCCACATGGTTGCTCCTGTCTCTTCTCCCACCTACACTGAAGACAACGAGAACACTGGAGCTGAGGAGACTGGTCCCCAGGCTAACAGGGAGAGCCTGCGTCTGAAAGACTTTAACCAACCTGCAGTATCCAGTGGGGTGAGAAAAACTGCTTAGTCCAGATATTGCCTGGCTCAAAGTTGAGAACTTAGACTGTGTGCTTATCTTTTATTTTCTTTGGATAACTACTCCGGTTTTTTGCCTATCACTTATAATCACTTAACATCTTTTTTGTATCTAATACACTGATTTTAATGTTTATCTTCACCAGTGAGTTTGACTGAAGTGCTTGGTAAATCTGCTGAGTAACAAAGGCTGATGTATACCACTTCCATTGATGAAGTGGTGAACCAATTAATAAATTTGCATTGCTCAAGAAAGGGCTTTCAACAGTGCATGATGGTGTATTCCTGAGTTATAAGGCTGGGAACTGGATTGGTGCCTTTCTTTTTGTGATTTGTGAATGGCTCTGAGAGCATTCATGCAATCCAGCTGGGTGTGGGCTCTACATGTGGTTGTACTGAGTGGTCCCAGCACCCGGAGGGGTTTGCTGCTTGTCACCAGCAAGGCGTTGTGAGAGACAACCCAGATTAGTGAGATAAGGGGGGCACAGTGGTCCCACAGTTCCAGGTTGTTCCCCCCGGGATCCAGTCACAATGGCCTCTCTATTAACTATGCCTTTTGTCACATTGTCCAGTGTGACTCACAACCGGGAGTGCCAACCTCAAGGGAGACTGTCAAAAAGCAAGGCAGACACTCCAAACTGGCTATACGTTCCATAATTAGATTTCACCAACCCAGTAACAAATGTGAACTCCTGAATACTATAACGGTCTTTCAATTGACTCACAGACAGTCCCCTTGGGCCTTCCAGTTTATCTTGCCATCCAGGCAAGTTGGACTTTGTGATACAAGGTGGATGAGGACCTTTTTATAGGACCAAGGTCTGTTGGTGAGAGAGACAACCTTTCAAGCTTACAGCATCGCACCTTTTATTTATATCATAACCTAGAGTTCGGCATGCATTGTGAACCATAATGAAAGGCAATGAAAGACAACCATAGTGAAAGGATAATTTTTTTAAGCACCTAAGTGACTTAGGAACCCAAGTCCCATTTTCAAATGTGATTTGGGCAGGGTAACTGGTTTGGTGGATAGAGGGAATGAATGGACATAATATACCTGGACTTTAGCAAGGCTTTTGACACAGTCCCACTTAACATTCTGATAAATATGATGGAGACATTTGGGTTTGGCAGAACTACCATTAAGTGGATACATAATCTGTTAAGCAACCACAAAGAATAACTATTAATGGAATGATGTGAGATTGGAAGGCATTCTCAAGTGATGTTCCACAGGGATCTGTTCTGGGTCTGGTGTTATTTAACATCTTTATTAATGACCTGGATGTAGGAATAGAAAGCATACTGATCAGATTTGCAGATGGCACAAAGCTAGTGGGGGTTGCAGACAATTTGGAGGATAAAGCTATAATTCAAAGGGATCTTGATAAACTGGAGATCTGGGCTATAAACAACAAAATGATGCGATGCTGTTGCAAAAAAGGCAAATTCAATGTAGGGTTGCCTTAATAGAGGCAAGTCATGGGAGGTGATAGTACCCTGTATGGCATTGGTTAGGCCTCATCTGGAGTACTCTGTCCAATTTTGGTCACCAATGTATAGAAAGGACGTAGAGAAACTGGAAAGGATCCAGAGGTGAGCAACAGAGATGATCAAAGGGATGGAATGCAAGCCATATGAGAAAAGGCTGAAGGAACTGGGTATTTTCATTTGAAAAGAGGATATTAAGGGTAGATATGATAATGGTCTTTTAGTACTTGAAAGCAGAGGCGCCAACTCCATGGGGGATCCAGAGCTGGAACACCCAAGGAGAAAAATTAGCGAGTGCTCAGCACCCACCGGCAGCCAAGCTCCGCACTTTCCCATCGCCCCCAGGTGCCTCTCCCCTGCCAGAGGCCCCACTGATCACTCCTCCTCCTCCTACCCAGCACCTCCCACCCACCACGAACAGCTGTTTTGCGGTGCGCATGTCTGCTCCGGGAGGGAGGGGGAGGAGCAGGGATGGGGCACGATCAGGGGAGGGGGTGGAAAGAGGTGGGGCAGGATCAGGAAGAGGCGGGGTGGGGCTTGGGTGGAAGGGGTGGAGTAGGGGCAAGGCAGAGCAGGGGCAGGAAGAGGTGAGGCGGGGTGGGGGCTTGGGGAAAGGGGTGGAGTGGGAGCGGGGCCTGGGCTGAGGGTGGGGGTTGAGTATCCCCTGGGTAGAGGGGAAGTTGGCACCTATGCTTGAAAGGCTGCCATAAAAAATTTGGAGAAAAGTTATTCTCTCTTGCTACAGAGGCAATGGATTCAAACTACAGCATAACAGATTTAGATTAAATCTCAGGAAAAACTTCCTAACTGTAAGAACAGTAGGACAAGGGAACAGAATGCCTAGAGTGGTCATGGAAGCTCCTTTAGTGGAGGTTTTCACAAAGAGGCTGGATAGTCATCTGTCTTGGTTGGTTTAGACACAACACATCCTGCATCTTGGCTGGGGGTTAGACTAGATGACCCTTGCAGTCCCTTCTAACCCTATGGTCAGAGGTGCTGGAACAATTTGTATAGTGGGATACTGAGAGCCATTGAACCGAACTGTAAACCTGGTATATAATGGAAAGCACGTCAAGCTGTGGGTAGGGGGAGGAGACGGGTGCAGCAGCAGCACCCCCTGAACCCCTAGTTCTAACACCAATGCCTATGGTTCTATGATTCTATGTCTGATTGACTTTCAGTGACTTAGGGAAATGTCTAACTCACTTTTGAAAATAGGACTTATGGTAGAAAGGTTTAAAGCACCTAGGTGACTTAGGCCCATTGATTTCTAATGAGACTTAGGCTCATAAATGATTTAGGGCCAGATTTTTAAAGGTATGTATCTGTATATCTCCCACTGATTTTAGTGGCACTGAAAAATCTGGGCTGTTTAGCCCGTTTGAACATTTCACTCCAAACCTCTGTCCTGAGGGGATTCCAGTCTCACTCAGACACAAAATAATGCATGGGGATCCTGGACATTTCCACTGCTTGCATCCGAAGAAGTGGGTATTCACCCACGAAATGCTCCAATACCTCTGTTAGTCTATAAGATGCCACAGGACCCTTTGTCACTTCTAAAACTATATGATTTGTTAGAATTTGGAATCTACCAATCCACTTTTTTTTTTAAAAAAGTGATAAAACGGAGAGAAAATCACCAGAGGAAAATAGAGCTGAGAAGAAATTACTGAAAACAGCACACTCACAGTTATGCAAAGAATGTTATTTATAACAGAAAGATATTTTCCCACACTTTTGTAAAATGAAAATGGTGACCATGGTACTCAACCACCTAAAGATCATAAAAGATTCTCTCTAATTACAGGTCTATCCCTTTGCTAAGTGCAGTTGCAAAATGCTTTGAAATAGTAAGAGTTGATTGCTTCTGATATCCCAACTGAAAAACTGGGTCTTTTGGGCATTGCTCAGAATGATTTTAGAAGAAAAAGGGTCAGTGTTTGATAGAATTATGAGAACCCTGGAACACATCAGAGGGTTTAACAGAAAAGAATGCACCTTGGCTGGTTTCTTTGATGTGGAACAAGTCTTTGATACCATATAGCTTAAAGGACTGTGCTATACATTTTCTGTTTCTAACTTGAAAATTGTCTGTTGCATTTAAAACACTTTTTTTTACAATTTTTTTAAACACTTCTTGAAAAGTTTAGATAGACTCAGAATTTGCAATAATACTCTACCTGGGCATACGTAATCTCTGCTTAATCCAGGCATCTTTTTTTATTACATTTTAGTGATATCTAGCATTCACTTATAGAGGGCTCTCAACCTTTTGTCTTTTTTTAAAAATATGTCCAAAACATTAGGTCAGAATAAGAATTTGGAGGACCAAAATTCAAAGGGACGTCCACCTTGCCTCTAATTTTGTTTCCAGAATTAATTACAAGTGAAAAAATGCCAGCACAATTAATTCTGGGCACAAATGACAGCACTTAGGTGTTTTGTCATCTGATGTACAGGCATGGTTAGATATCAAAATTATAGTATTTGGGTGTACAATTAATGACAGGTTCAAAATTAGGGGCTATTTCTGAAACATCAGCCCTTCAGATCTCAGTCCAGTAAAGTGCTAAGTGTCTCAACTCCTGAAAGTCACCACCCTGCTGGAAGCACTCCCCAATTTTTCAGGTCAGGCCCACAAAACCTGGGGTAGAGCAGGCCTAGTAACTGGAGCATGCAACTTGCTAGGCATGTGGCTGACTCCAGGAAAGACACTAAGCAATAAAAATTGCTGCAATATATGTTTAATGATTGTTGTGTTTTGGCACCACTTTAACAGATTCTTCTTTTCAAACAAACATCAGAGAGTTTGTTCTTGCAATTCACTATCAGAAGGAAAAGAGGATGATTAGAAATCAGATATTTAAAAAAACTGGAATCAAGAGTCAAGACTTTTCAAAGCATTTTCTTATTTCTACAGACTTTTTCCCTTTTTAACCCAAGTATTTGTTAAAGTAACAAGTTCTATGATGAGTACAGTGATCCCATCAGAGCACTAACAGGGACAGGGAGAGAGATCTAGCTGACTTACATCAATGGAAGCAAAAAGTTAAGTTTTTATATTTGCCTTTGAGAAAATTTCCACTTACAGAAATGTTGTCCATGCCCATTAAACAATTTATTGCCCATGCAATCCTGCATTCCTTGTGCACCCCAAGGTCTCATGCATATCAACAGGGGCTTGGAGTGTAAGGAATGGGTGCTATATTTGGACTCACAGTCAGTCATACAAAAACATGTGCATTTTTGTATGGAATGAAAATCTGTGCATTTTACATCTCTGGTAAGAGGAAAGTGTGTTATGAAAATGAGGTACAAATGGGGAATTTGGTGGCTCTAAGGAAAGTTATAAGTATTCATTGAAAACAATCTATGAGGATAAGGAAACACCTCTTTTTGTATGTAAGATCCTATTTCGAGATTTTATGGGGAATTATTTCAGTAACATGTTTTGAATTAATAATAATAATAAAAAAAAGCCTTAGACATGAACCAAAGAAGTTAAAGTTATATATCAGCGGCTCCCCTTATGACAGATCCAATTCAAAATCTATCTAGTAAACCTATTTACTATAGGCCTGGGATTTATTTAAAGAGTTAGTTGGCAATGAATGCTTCTGAGTATTTCAAAGGGATTATTTGGGACTGAAATGAGTGTGTCATACCAGTAAATAAAGAAGTCAAGGAAGCTGGTTGTTAAGTGGCCACCTTTTTTGGCTGCAAACGAGCCCTTGCAAAATTGGCTATTGGGTATAACAGGGGAATGTCTTGCTTAGATAGTTCAGCAGAATCCAGAGAATTGGTGGCTGGTAGACAAAACAGTCTGCCTCGTCAGATTTAAACCACTGAAAACCAGGAAGTACAAAAGTCAAGGTACTGGCACTTAATTCCTCTTGCTGCCCCTGCCATCCACCATGATGTTCCCCTTTTCAGCTTCTTACCTATCTCTTGCCCTGTTCCAAGTCCCCCAACCCTTCTCCCCTCCCCTTAATCCGATCCCCGATGCCATCCCCATTTACTCCCTTAATCCCCTCTCCCCTCTGTGACACTGGCAAACCAAAAGCCAGCTCGGACCAAGGTCATAGGTGTTATCTAAAAACGGATAAACTCATAGCTGGCAACCAAAATAGCTCACCTGCATGTTAGCTTTGTTCAAAATAGGCATTTGTCTTATAAGAATGTATTTATTATTTAGACTCTATGAAAACTTGTAAATTGCTGCATGCATTCTTCTGATTTATAAGGTCTATAGTCCATGCTATAAGGAAATTTGTAACATTTGCTTTATAACTTTGAATATATTTGCTCTGAACTTGTAAACCCGGACATGGGAAGCGTTCCCACTCCCCAATTAAGGAGGCCTGTCAAGATTAAATGGGCCATTAATAAACATCACAATACATGTGACTGGGTGAATGGCCCTATCATACCTTGGAAAGGTTACGAGCAAGGGAGCTTGTCTCATAGATTGGAAGACTAAAAGGAAAAGATAAGACAGAGCCACATGAAAATTCTTCATCTCTTTGCTGATTGAATTCTTACAGGGCCAGAGACACTAAACTAAGGCAGAGATCTCCAGGGGTTACAGATTATTGAAAGATTAGTACATCTCTGTCACCTTTAGGACCCACAGATGGTAGCTCCTTTGTGTATCTATGTTTGCTTGCTTTAAAATTAAATAGCTCTATTTCTTTTTCCTAGTTAATAAACCTTTAGATAGTTTATTACAGCATTAGCTACAGGCGTTTTCGTTGGTGTAAGATCAAGGGTATTAATTGATCTGGGGTAAGTGACGGTTCTCCTGAATATCTTGTGATGTTTATTGTACATAACCATTTATCACTAAGTCCAGCTTGGCTGGATGGCAAGATAGACTGGAGAGCCTAAGGGGACTGTCTGTGATTCCATGGGAAGACTGTTACAGTGCTCCATGAGTTCACTAGGTTGGTAAAATCTAATTATTGAACATACCACCAGTTCAGTATGTCTGCCCTGTTTTTAATAGTCTGCCCTAAAGTACACACTGATGGTCGTGAGCCACTCCAGACCGCGTGACACCCTCCCTTCCCCAATGCCACAACTCCTCTCCCTTTAGTCCCTCCAATTCTCTGGCCCCTATACCACCATCCCATCCATGTACCCTCCAAATCCCTACACCTCTCTAGCACTGCTTTAACCCCACCCCCCACAATATTCCTTCTCACTGCTCTGACCCGCTATATTCCCTAGCAGCATATAAAGTTATAAGAATCTGGAAATTCTATGAGAAGCTCATGTGAGTGGGGTTGTGTTACAGAAACCCTTTGACCAAATGACCCTGTGACTTGTTTTCCTTTGAACGCACTCAGTTTCATTGTTCAGCATGATTACATTACCCTTACTATTTTATTTACTAAATTCTTTAAACTCCCCTCTTCTTAATTAATTCTCATTTCCTTGGCAAGATCTTGATTTATAAAAAGGGGAGTAGTGAGTCTGAGAAACAGACACTGAAATATTATGTTCAGTTCTGGTGCCCATATTTTTAAAAGAATGTTGCAAATTTGGAGAGGGTGTAGCAAAGTACCACAAAATGATTTGAGGGTTGGAAAAAAAATGCCTCACAGTAAGAGACTTAAAGAGCTCAATCTGTTTAGTTTATCAAAAATAACGTTGAAAGGTGACTTCCATTACACTGTAAATCATGTATGACAATCATTAGAAAATTCCAGGTACTTAAACCTAATGGAGAAAGGCATAACAAGAACCAATGGCTGGAAGTGGAAGCCAGATGAATTAATATTAGAAATAGGGCAAACAAAATTTTAACAGTGAGGGTGATTAATCATTGGAACACACAATCTCTCCATGTCTCCACATCTAAATTGGATGCCTTTCTGGAAGATATTCTTTAGCCAAACACACACACAACTTATTGTACTGAATACAGGATTAACTGGGTAAAATTTAATGGCCCATTTTATACAGGAGGTCATGTGAAATGATCTAATGGTTCCTCTGGTCTTAAACTCTATGAATCTAGGAATATTTCTAAAATAAAATCAGAATCTGCATGTGGATTTTAGAGAACTTCACAATATTACTCTTGAAGCAGAAATTTTGGTCTCTCCACAAAACTTTCCAAAGGAGACCCTACAGAATGCAGGCAGGGAGCAAGGAACTTGCACAACATGGAATCACTGAAAATTGCCACCGGTGAGGCTCAGATTCATGGCATATGGGTGTAGTGCTGGTTCAATGACTACCGCATATGTCCTTAAGCCACCCAATAACTGTGAGAACATGCTGTTGGAAATCCTTTGGCTGTTAACAGATCCTCAGACTTGTGTATATGCATTTTTCATTTTCTTTCACTTGAGCTACTTAAACTCTGACCTGGAGTTCCTGGGTTGATTCTGAATATCTTCTTCAGTATAATGCCCCCAAAGGGGCAGTGAATGCCATCAACTTGACCCTACACTACTCAGCACCCCCATGAAGTGCCGCAAATTTCAAGACTATCCACATCAGCATGTGTCTTTTAGAGCACTTAGAATAATCCATCTTTTAACAGAAAGCTCAACTTTAATTATAGCAGAGCTAGTGCTCTGCTATAATTAGGAGGACATTTAACCAAAAGGAATTCTGTCATGCAAAATGTAGTGTTTGTACCCTTGTTTGACTCTTTATTATACATACAGAAGCCCCAATAGTATTTTTTTTTAAAGAACTTATTATTTCTACATTAGGAATATCAGTTTTGGCTTTCCTGGTTTTGCTGTTCTATTCTATACAGGCTTTTATACTGCTCTCCTCACTATCTGAGAGACTTCCAACTGTGCATTAAAAGGTACTTTTTACCTTTTCTAAAAAAAAAAATTAGGCAGGACTTCAGCATACCACCAATGCCATACAAAGCATGATACTTTTCACTGCTCAACCAAATTGTTGAGCTGTTGAACTTCTTTGAGGACTAGAGAACCAGGCTCCCATTGTGACCCATTGAAATCAATGCAAAACTCCCAAAATTCTACTGCTCTAGTGGAAGCTTTCTCTGGCCTCCATTGAAGGCATGTAGGGGCTGACTCTTTCAAAAAAGAAAATTTTATCCCAAGTGGTCATCAAGAGTCTGAGTTAAATAGATGTCGACAACAGCAAAGGGCTTTATTCACACCAAATGTGCGGGGAGGTATCATTTAGAACTCCATACCTGATTGTGAATTCCCGCTAGTAAGTGGAAAGGTGGCAATGCGATCCCAGGGGACTCTGCCTTAAAGAGAGCAGAGCTCCATAGAAGCATCCCTGAGGGGGGCATTGTTAACACCAATTATTAGGGGGGGCATGATAATCATTCCTGTCCCCACACTTTCCACAGGATGTGATCATTATGGAAGATATCTTGCTGCTGAGGGTGAGCAGGGAATCAAGGGAGGGTCTTATCCAAGCCCGCGGCTTCCACCCTGGCCTCTATGTGTCTCGCTTGTGTGCATAAATGGTTCCCCCGCTGCCCCACGACAGCACAGTGGCACGGGAAAGTTACCGTTAATAGGGCAAGAAACAAAGCAGCTCTGCCAAGGAACCTCCGGCAGTGGATTGCCCAGTATCTTCATGAGAGTTTGCTGGAGATCTCTGAGAGAGATTCCTGTGAAGTGAGGGGGTCTATCAACAGCCTGTTCGGCCGCTCAAACTAAGCATGAGGTGGGAGACAAGCCTGCTTTCTGCAACCCTCCTGCCCCCAACAACTTGCTTCAGCAATTCCCAAAATCAGATCCACTTACCAGGGGCCTCCTCTCCTGTTTGCGCTTCACCAAGATCTGACTGCTGTGACTGGGTAGGCTCCTCCGGGGTAGAAAAGAGCACCTGTCTGCATGCATCTCTGGCCTCTGAGTCCCCCACCCCCTCTTCGTCCAAGATTTCCTCCTCCTGGCTCAGTCCACTCTCGACTGGCATGCGAGCCAACAAAATATATACAAGGGCCTCTGCAATGGAGGTGGAGTTGCCACCAATTATCACGTACAGCTCTTTGTAGAACCGGCAGCTTGTGGGCGCAGCACCGGAGCGGCGGTTTGCTTCCCGTGCCATGTGGTAGGCGTTCCACTGCTCCTTCACTTTTACCCTGCACTGCAATGTGTTCTGGTCATGATCCCTTTCTATTATGCATCGTGAAATCTGTCCATATGTATCATAATTCCTTCAGCTGGAGTGCAGCTAGGACTGCACAGCCTCCTCTCCTCAAATGTCGATGAGGTCCAGCAGCTTGGCATTGTTCCAAGCAGGGGATCACCTGGTGCGTGAAGCAGGCATGGTCACCTGGAAAAATGTGCTGAGACCACTGCACACATCACCGAGCAAACAGGAAGGGGACTTTCAAATTTGCAAAGGAATGTACGGGGTGGGGATGACAGTTGGTCACCTGAGGGCAGGACAGTAGAGTTCAAACCGATGACCAGAGAGGTGAGAACAGGCATTGTGGGACACCTCCTGGAGGCCAATCGCAGCACTGTAATCGTCACAGTATCTACACTGGTCCTGCAGTGCTGTAACCCCGTGCAGAAAGCTGTAGGCCTCTCGTCGGGGTGTTTTTTTTAGAGCACTACAACTGCGCAGTTTCTGCGCACTAAATGGCTTGGCAGTGTGTACACCTTGGGAGTTACAGCGCAGAAATCTGCTTTACTGCGCAAAAACGTGCCAGTGTAGATGGTGCCTTAAACAATGGACCACCTCTCATAAAAGCAAGACCTTTTTAATGTTTCTCCCTTCGATATGAGTCCACAACCAATCTTTCTCCCCCACCCCCAAGAAAGCATTTAGAAATGTTATTGTGCCACAGAAAGTCTCAACTTTGAAAATTCCTCAAACTCCCCTTGCTCTATGTCCCATAATACCCCCTCTGAAAGTTTATCTTTGAACAGGAAGAAGTCACATAGTAGTAGAGACTGTGAGTGTGACAGAAATTGATGGCTCTCCTGGGTCTGAACATAATTGATTTCTTGCTCTGTGAGTAAGCAGCTTTGTTACTTCTTTTGCTTTTAATATCCCTCCATGCCAACAACTTACAAGAACCATGTGTACTACAAATAAAATATGGACTGGAAATGAATACTCTGAGCTTGGGCCCACTCATTTCCCTCCCAGCAATGAAATAACTATTCCTATCTATCCACCAATGCTCTTATATAGACCCTATCATCATAGTGCCACAGTGCTTGCATTTCATGTCTTTCCTCACCTCTCAGGGGCTATGACAAGATCCATCTACATTTTTGTCTCGTTAGTGGATGGAAGTACAGAAGTTCCTATGTTCTAACTACAGAATATGACAGCATAATACAGCCTCATATACAGTACATATTAAATAGCCTTTAATTTCTTTCCAAGTTGCTTATTTTAGCTAATTTAATTTTGTAACTTATGCTGACAGAAAATACACTTTCCTGGCAAATATTTAAAAACTGGATTTCAAACTACCAGGACTGGAGATTTACTTATATTATATTTAAAATGAGTACAACCTAATGCTAATCCTGATGGACTGAAAGAAGATTTACAATTCCTCTAACTATAACGACAGCACTGATGAGACTGCAAAAATAAGGAATACTCATTTCATCAAAGCACCAATTGTATTCACTAAGTAAGGAAAAAAATTACTGTAAGATCTATGGGGAAGAGATAGCAAGATTATCTCAGCTATAAAAAGAAAAGCTCATATTAAAGCTGATAAAGCCAATGGAGTTGATTCTGCCTTTGGATACTTACATTGCCACAAACTGTGTCTTGGAAATTCAGCTACTGAGTTTCTCTATACTGGAATGAATGGTCATGCCCAATATGTCTTCTGGCCACCGGATTAGGGATTCTATGCCCCAAATTTTTATTTCCTTCTTATTTTACTCAGATTCCCTTTGAAAACAAACACAAAGACCAAATGCGGCTTGGGGGGTCTTTCCATGATCCCCTTTTATTTTCTCTGCTCCTTCTTTCAGTCTGCAGGATGTTTTTGGATATAACATTACAAATATTGTTTTGTTTTTATTAATCATGTTTGTTACAGATTTGCCTAACTGCCAACCAGGAATAGAACCCCATTGCATTAGGCACTGTGTAAACGCAGAACAGGAGCGTGTCCCTCCCCCAAAGAGCTTACCATCTAAATAGAGAGATGAGATACAGGGTGGGGTAAGGGGTAGAACGCACAAGTAGAGTGAACAATGTGATGGCAGCATATGTCATGTCGATGACACTTTTTTAGGGGTTTACTTAACAGAGATTAAGCTAAATGGAAAGCAAAGTGAAAGGAAGGGGGTGAGGAGGAGTGGGCAGAGGACAAAAGCATAAGAAGGGCAGGTGCGAAGTGACACTGAAGTGAAAAGACTGTGAGGGAGGAGAAGGGGAGAAGGTTGGAACAAACAGTCAATCAGCACAGGGCACAGAATCAAAACTATCGGAAGCTCTCTGAATGTCCAGAGATGCCTACTTGAGCTGCTTCTACCAGCTGGAGTCCCTGGCTGGCTCCTCTCTGCAGTTTTTCCCCAAGGCCACATAAAGGGAGGAAGGGGAGGCACCAGCTGGGGCCAAAGTATGTGTGTGTTTTGGATTCAGGGTAGGCCCATTTTAACCCACTCTCCCCCAGTGCAGCAGTCTCTGCTTTGGCTGCTTATTCTCCTACCAGCTGGAATCTTAAATAATGAAACTCTGTGGCAACACTGGTTAATCGCTTAGTCCCATGTGTTCCTCTCTTGTATTTAGGAAAGAGAGCTACAATTCCATGACATCCACTAGCCACTTTGCTATCAGTATTTATTTAATGTGGAAGGTGCTCAGATACTGTGAGGATGTGCAGCAGTATAAAACTCCATGATCAACAGAAAGATAGATAAGTTTAAAGACATATGATGGCAGACTTACTTGGCAGCCATTGCCTGATGAGATGAAGTGGGATAGGGACAGCATAACTCATCATTATCCACCAGGCTGTTTTATCTCTGGTACCCTCTATGATGTCAGAGGGCTGCTGCATTGCATGGTAATTTGTACTTAAAATCTTTGACAGGGATCAAGCCATCAGGGATGAAAGATTCAGAATGCTGTCAGACTAGTTTACGAAGAGGTGGTAATTTATCCCCTAATGACGGTAGAGAAGGTGATGAAGGAGCAGACAAGGAGACTATCAGTGAGGAAGAAATATTAGATACTGTTATAAAGCTACACAATATTTCTTCCTGAAAGGAGCAAGCATAGTCCCTGTATCACGGAGGCCATAAGGGCTCTTTTTTAATGTCTCATTTTATGGTAGATTAGTCTGGCTCTAAGCACCCTACAGGTGTTGGTGATACAAGGAGCTAGGAGACTAAAGGACACATAGCAATGCTGATGGCAATTCATTTCATGTTACCCAACAGCAATTTCCACCAGGGATGCATGCTGAAGAAGCCCACACATAATACTGCACCAACGTTGGTGAACCCCCATGAGTCAAGCCAAAAAGAGACCAACAGTAGGGGAGGGCATTTTGTAATGATTCAGGTGATCCCACAAATACACTTTGTTGCTTTTGTCATCAAAGGATGATTTAGGGTCTTGCTTGAGACTATCTCTGCTCTAGCCAAACCTGAGCAGAGCAGTAATACTGGTAGAGGACGCCAGCACAGAAAGCTGTGACTTCACTGAGCATAATCTTTTATAAGAATTACTCAAGGCCTGACATTAGCCTCATGTGTTTTCAAAGCTAAAAAAGAGTTGGGTTCCTTTAAAATATGGATGAAAAGTTTGAATTGATTCTTATTTTATGAGATGACCCATCCCTAATGTGTAATATAGGGCTGTTGTATGTCTGTCATTGGCATTGCCGCCTGCCTGTTACTTAATATGACATAGAGTTGGTTGCAGAGGGCACCCATTACAGAGAGACAGAGAGATTGAGATCAGAGAGCCCAGTTTAAAAGTCTGTTTTTCTTACAACTCTCCTTTCATCTCTTCTCCCTATGTTTTGTATTTTTTCCCTCCTGCTGGAATGAATGATGATGAAAGAACACTCTGTGCAACCCTAGGCAATCATTTTTTTCCTTCAGGTAATTTCCTTGTGTACCAAACAAAAAAACCCCAACACTTAAAGTAGCTAGTGGGTCAGATTTCCCAATTACCAGTGAACATTTTGGTATACTCATAATTACCCCAGAGGCAGATATTTCATTATATCCACTCTAAAAGTACCGGACTCTCTTGGGTAATCATGTGTATAGATGCTCTCAGATGCTTTTTATGTGTCTCAGATGCTTTTTTATAAAAAAGAAAATGAAGATTTCATAAAAAATAATTTCTCCCAAATGTGTTATTAAAGATGAAGGGGCCAGTTGGTAGAATTTGATACAAAAAAACCTCAGAAGTTTGAGTGATAACTGTTTGGGGGACTGAATTCTATAGGCACAGCAATAACCTACCAATTGCCTTCTAATTCTAATTGTCTGTTTGGATTTGATTTCTTTCCATAAATGTAGTAATAAGATTTAAGGATTGAAGGGCACACATATCATCAGCAAGGCAGTAAACAGAGTTTTTTAAAAGGAGGCGCTCAAGAAATGACAACAATATTCACAGAAATTAGAGAAAATCCTCATAGAAAATGAATTTGGATTTACTTATTTATCTTGTGTCATAAAACCTTTTAATCCAAAGCACAATGTTTTTTTTAATCTTGTAAATATTAGTGAGTAATTATTATACAGTATTTTGCTGTTTCAAAGTAATGTGTTTATAAAATTTTCAAGCATTATAGATTAAAGAGCTGCAGCTCTGACACAATTTATGTCATGGAAATATATTTTTAAAGATAATGGGGAGTGAAAGGTAGTTTTCATAGTTTCCAAATCCAGAAGGGCCTATTAAGATCATGTACTCTGAATTTATGCTTGATCTTACTTCAGAGATGAGTTTTGTTGTTGTTATTGTTATTGTTGTTTTAAAGAAAGATTTATACAAATCTATTTGGCAGTTCTTGAGATATCTGAGTTAGGGTTAAAAAATGTTTTTTGCCAGCTAATGTAAGGAATTTTTCAAATACATTTTGTAGATTGGACAAATGAAAATGACTTAAAAAAAACCCCCTGTGAACATGGCATATGTTTGGTGATGATTAAATTCCTCTACATGTTTGAAAAAAAATATTTTGAAACAGTGAGACCCTGTATGTTTGAAAACAGCATATACCTTAAATATGTTATTTAGCCTTTTAAGTTGCAACATAAACAGAATACAAAACATTGCCACAAATATCACGTTTACTGGCACTCTTAGGAGAGAGTTATCCTGGCCCAGAATTGAATGGGCCAGGATAATGAATTGCCCATTTCCTTCTAGTGATGGTCATTACAGGTCAAGGCTCTCTTGGGGTCAGATTTCAGGGAATAAAAGAGGGGGCAGTACGCTTCCAAGGTACCTCTGCAAAATGAACTCCACACATCTGAGTCACCAAAATGAGATGCTCCTCACAGTTGATGTAGATTGAGCAGATATTCAAAATATGATAATGTATGCCACCTGGCTCTCCTGAGCTCCTTGAGCTTGGGAAGAATTTGAAATAGTTAACACGCTATTGACATTTAAATTATCATCACTGAGCATCTGAGTATACCTCACTGAGATGAATGGGGCAATTCACATCTCGCAGAACTATTTTTCCAGGCTCCATAGACTCATCTCTTCATTGGTTACACCCATTTTTGAGGACTTCTTCACAACCATAACAGCTAGAATCTTACTTTGTTTAGAATGAGAGCTGAGATTCTTGAGTCCAAGATAGTAAATCGGAGTGGTACATGGATATGTACCCCAACTGTTTCTGAGCTCTGGGGCTCTGGCATATCCAGTGGGGAAGTCTGAACAGCTGTGTCTTTGATTTATCCGTGGTTAAATAGATTTCAGCCTTCAAAGATCATCAATTTGGTACTTTTCAGCAACACTAAATTCACTTTAGGAACTGAAAATAATAATGTACAGGCAGATTGTTCTCCCCCTTTCCAGGAAAAACCCACAGAAGGGGCACCATAAGGCCAAAAACTCCATCAGGTTCCCCACTTGCAGAGTTCCTCTGACTTATTTTCTCACAGGTTGGGCTTTGCCAGTAACTGCTAGAGGCACAGGGTTCTCCAGTGCATAAGTGGCAGCTCTCAAAAGTAAATGCAGCTTTAGGATTTACGTCCTTGGTTCAGTATTTTAAGAGAGGGCAGGTTTCCCAACAAGCATAATAAAACTGGGAATGGATCAATTCCTAAACAAAACAGGATAGAAGTCAGTTCACAACACATGCCCATACACCTTTTTGGTTTGTTACCAAAGCTCAGGCACTACTACTGTGATTCTGGTGGGTGCACTGCACACCTTTCTGCTTGCTTTGAGAGCTAAGATTGTGGAAGGCTTTCCCCATACTTAGCCTTGACACCTTTACTGTGCTCTAAAATTAAGAGTAGAGCATGGAGCTTGCAGAACAATATGCAATCAGTGAAAGCAGTTATAATGACCTTCATTTTATATATCTTTACTAAAACACGCATTGTGTTGACAAAAACTGTGCAGATTTTAAATTTAATATTTTCCACTGCATATTTTATAGATAGTCTATACTGCTAAGTTTGTAGTGTTTTTTTAAGACCCCCTTAGGAAATTTGCCGACAAGCTGCAGTAACATCAGACCGCTATTGGTACAGATGAACCATTTTAAATCTATAGTGCAGAGCGGAACACAAAGGAAAGTGGTTCTACAGTCCAAACTTTGTTGAGCATAAAGTAATTATTTATTTGTCAATTGTGTAATCTATCTGTCTAGGTGCTTTACAGTGTATGA
This sequence comes from Chelydra serpentina, assembly GCA_037349315.1. Lineage (NCBI taxonomy): Eukaryota > Metazoa > Chordata > Testudines > Chelydridae > Chelydra > Chelydra serpentina. The sequence goes on from JBAIAC010000048.1 coordinate 31,157,967, forward strand.
CCCTCATCTCTGCAGTATCTGAGTTTTGAGGTGAAATTTGCACACGTTAAAACAATGTATTTGCTATAAACATGTATTAAAAATTAACCTTACTTCTCTGAAGCATGGTTTGACCTTATACCTGGGGGAGGGGGACTATCCTGCAACCATCATCTCCAAGAAAATGGAAACTGTAGCTAAATATAAGCGTCCTCTATTAGAAAGTGTAATAGTCCCAGTGGTGGGACTATTTGTAATGGTTTACATGAATATTTCAATCATCTAAAATATCAGATTGAAAACTGCATGTTAGATCAATGTCCTTTGGAAGACTGTAGCAAGCCCTTTGTGAGAAAGTCATCATTTGGTACACATATTTGAAGATACTGTAGTATAAGAACATGTATTTTGAGAGAGTGTCTGGTGTTTGCAAAGCTCCTATGAGTATGGATTTTATGTCAAGTGAAAGTAGCAATGATAGCACTGGAATTTAATAGAATTATATCCTGATAGAAAGAAACTCTAGAAATGGACAGAAATAACTCTACTGTCTATGTAAGGAACTTAACTGTTTTCACCTGGATCTACTAACAACTCTTTCTCTCGCACATTCTCTAATTAGCTGGATATCTTGTGGTCAAATTACACTTATAATGCAGTTATTTTGCCCCATTGTAGATACTTCACAATAGACTCATATTTTAAAATAGTTCATAAGGAAAGCTCATATATTGAACAGCTGACACCAAAAAATTAGCTTAGTGCCAGCCTCAAAAAGGTTGCTGTAAAGGTTGCCAGCCCCACAAATGACCTATTTCCCTTTTCTCTAGGTCTTTCTGCATATTGCCATGTAGGTCTTTTTTGCAATAGAAGTGTTTCAACAATTTTAGGAGAAAGGAGAAGAGAAAACGTATCAGTGTAAGCACCTCACGCATTAACAACCCTACAATACCCAAACGGTGCGTGCAAATATGTGGTCTATCTAGCTATGAAAGTGTGATACAGAAAAAAAGAGTATGTACTGCTCCTTTAATTTCTAACAAGTTATTGCTTTCTACAGAGTTCAGTGGCTGTTTTGATTGCCAGAGTTGCTGCACCCTTTACCAAGGAGACACACCCTGCACTCTCTCACGGAAATTCTACTTTTGCTATTTTCCTTGTTATTTCCCTTAAATTGAAATGATTCCAATTTAGACTGATACTGTGTATTTTCCTCTATGCACGGAGAAACATCACAATTTACTTTAGAAAATAAAATATTTTGATACAGAAGTAGCTTTCGGTTTCAAGCATCCCAGGGATTATGATAAGTGACAGAGAAGATGGGAATAGCTTGTACTTTTACTTAGCACCTTCCCACCAGAAATATTCAGTGACTAACATCACTTTGTGAGGAATCTTAGTATTATTTTAAGGTCTTCTTTCCAAAGGCTGAGCAGGACATAGCTTGTAAAGTATGGCAGAATCCCACCTCATTTGATATGCTAAGGGCAGGTATGAATGTTGTACTATCATTCTGAATATCATATCTTCCCTCTTTTCATCAGCTAGTATGTTGATTTCGAATGATATTTTGAGAGGATTCTTAGTAACCTTGGAATTTATGGAAATGCAAGCTCAACATGCAGCCTTTCCCATCTCTGCTGCTTCCAGTTGTTTAGTAAGACTGCTCAGATTGTGAAAGAATATTTACCAAATCCAAAAACAAAGAAAGGGCTATTTCCTAATTCTCATTATAATATAAATCCATTGAGACTTGGCTTTATGCTATCTGTGCTACATGGCTGCATCTTCTCAAGAGCAACTATATCCTTTCTAAAATATGGTGACAATACTACAATACACTACTCTCAGTAAAGTTCAATTTATAGCTTAAATGGTTACAACATCAGCTCCTTTGATATATATTGTATTCCCTCTGGCAATACAATGCAGTTTCCTGTTTGCCTTCTTTATTGCAGCTACAGTACTCATTGGATTGAAGGTTGTGAGGATTTTCCTACATTAACTTTCACATGTTTTCAACAGGTTGAGAAGCTACATATATTGTGTGATGGCTACTATGTCTTCTTCTGTCTATCATTACATTAATGCTCCTCAACAACATCATTGGTAAGTCAGCAAACCATGTTTCCTTAAATGAAGCAGGGTATTTTCAAGCAAGCCAGTATATCTGCTTCTTTAAAATTGAGCCTGCCTGTTTTGCATATGGTAGATCTCTCTCTAAGACCTTTTCAATTAGAATAATTGGGTAGAACCTTTTCAAGTAGGATAATAATAAATTATTTGTATTCTTCAGATACCTATTTTCCTGAGCTACTTATTTCCCCCCACAGATTTGTATTCAGGTGTACGTATGAAACTTCCTCCTCTACCATATTCATAATTAACCATCTACCAGAAGACATTCCCTGATTATCTTAATTGTAACCTGACAAACAAATTGCACCTTTATTTTCTTTATCCATTCAAGCACATTGACATATAATGTTCTTGCACTATCATCCCATTTCACCAAGAATGAAACTCTGGACATCGATCAATAGATATGTAACACACAGAAATTCTGTTAAGACAATGAGAACTTTATCTCATTGCCTTATATAATATAGGACAAGGTTTCACAAAGTCAATAACCCCGTCATATGCCTGGGGGCAGTATTCACTGAGTCCACTGGCTACTATTACCAGCAACAAGAGAGCTTTCCCTACTCAACACCCTTTACATCTGTTCCTTAATGCCTTACAGAAATATACAAGAAAGCTTAATTCTAGGAGATTACAAACAGCAGATGGGAAAGCATTCAACCCTAAAGAAGTGGTGACCAGAACAGAGCTACAGTTGAGAGGCATTCTACAGTTGCTTGACAGATCTGGAATATGGAGCTCAAATTCATGATGATGCCATAGCGAGAGAACTCTATCAGTCTGCAAATCAGTATATAGTGGTTTCTTCCAGGCAGATATATTTTTGTATTTTTCTTTGAGGCAGGTCACTGAGTAGTAGGCTATTTTCCACAAAATAATCTGTTCAGGTCATACCTTGGCAGCTATCTACCTTGTGGTAGATAATTCATAATTTTTGGTTTGGAAGCTGTTCAGCACACAGAGGTGCCTCCTGAACATAGAACTTTTTAGACCTGTCTTTAAAGAAAGGAGCACTGGTTCCTAAAGAAACATTTTCTAGTGCAGTCTTCTTGGATAGCTAATTCTTTTCCTTGCGTTTGCAGTGTTTTCTGAGCCACCTGACAGCAGCTTCATTAGCACTGTGAAGAGCCCTGAGGCCACCAGGAAGTCTGAATAGTTAACACTAATTGACCATTGACTGATGGAAAACACATTGACAAGTGGGTCATTGCGCAGACCCAATGTGTACAGGCTGGCTGCTCATATTCCTTGGCCAGTTCGGAACCTGTTCAACAAAGTCAGATAGCTAATAGGGATACATCAGCATTTATTCTACATAGATAAGTTACATATTCTTTTGGAAACATAGCACCTCCAGGGTTTAATCAGAATTTTTTGAATTGATTAGGCCCAGTCCTGCAATCCCTACGCAAACAAGTGTAGGGATTGCACTCAGTGATGTAAATGGGAATTAAGAACATGCCAGGACAACAAGATTGCACCCTTCATTATTAAAAAGTTGTGAACAGTTGTGAACAGAGATCCCCCAAAAGAAAAACTCAATTTAAAAAAGAGGGAACATTTCAATAAAATCTTTCAAGTATCTTACTGGCACTGTGTATTCCAGTTTTACTTTTAACCATATATATTTTATGAAGACACAAAGAAAACAAAATAAAACTCAGGCTTCACAGTATATTTTCCCAGATTCTTAAAATACAGTGTAATGCAATTGGAGGAAGACTTCTCTCTTGTGCCAAAATACATGGCTATATCATTGAAAACATAGATTACAGAAAAAAGACACATTCTCTGGATAATTTAAAGGGGAAATCTAATTTCTACAGATATGTGGTAGCATGCCAACATGATTTAAACAAACACAACTGTATACACACAGCAATCAAATGTGGCCATAAGGAATATCCATGTATTGACAACTGAAAACTGGCCACAAGCTGAACAGATGGAGTATATATAGATCAATATTTAATTAAATAATAAAAGGTCACCATTTTGTTTTACCACAGTCCTCAGAACCAGTGCATAATGTCCAGAAAGAAAGCAGTGGAATGTAATCTCTCTGCTTTATATTTATTTATTTTTAAATATTAGTTTTTGTTCCACGGGGAACAAAATTTTTTTCTATAACCCATCAAAAGCTGCCTAAAGGTAAATATTGATACTCAGCAAATGTGTCAGTTTATTTCAACATAGTTTTCCTTTTTAATCATTGTAACTCTATAAATCTTCATCTGACATATTGGTGTGTGCTTTCTAGACCATATGTTCTGCATTGCAGTAAAAAAGCACCTACCAAGCCATGGAAAGAGTGCTACAGAAAGCATGCATTTTTTATGGAACACAAGAGTAAATAGTTGTGATAGTTTACGTAACTTGATGGGGTGTCTATTATCATTACCTTTGGGCTGGAGTAATTCACAAGATCTGCTTTTCCACCTTGATCACTCTTGTCTTTTAATTGAATCTGAGTACTTTATGAGCAGGAGTAAGCAGGAATGTAGCTTTTTTGGCCTGGCAGGGTCTTCTTGCTGGGTTAGCAGGTGCATAATTGAAAGTCCAGGGGCAATTTCAGGAATGCTCAGGAAGAAGGGGTATTTGAATGACAGAATGTATGTGGTAATAGTGTGCTGTTAAAAAAAAAAAAAAAAGGAAAAGGTAAAACACCTTCTGAATTAGGTCCAGAGAGGGATGAACAAAATGCCACTCCAAATAGATGATGCAAAAGATGTTAGTCCCAACACAATTAGTAGGTAAAGAACTGCCTAACAATACGGAAATCATGTAATAACAGAAAATCAATCACATATGAAAGGAGTCAGACACTCTCCAGCTTGAACACATTGCTTCTTTCTTCTCCTTTCTATAGTTCACAAGGGATTAGACATAGACATGCCATCACAGAAATAAGAAATCAACAGGAAGTAATGCCACTCAGTGTCCAAATTGTTCAGCTTGCAACAGACTTGAAATGTCACCATGGGGAAAGCAACCTTAAGTATTCTAAGTGATATATATTCTAATTCTTTCTACTGTGCATGACACCTTAGAATCATAGAATATCCGGGTTGGAATGGACCTTAGGAGGTCATCTAGTCCAACCCCCTGCTCAAAGCAGGACCAATCCCCAATTTTTGCCCCAGATCCCTAAATGGCCCCCTCAACGATTGAACCCTGGGTTTAGCAGGCCAATGCTCAAACCACTGAGCTATCCTTACCTACCTACCTACCTAATATAGGTAGATGCTTGTCTCCTAGGGATTTCTCAGTAGCATTCGAGGCCCATTATGCATGTATTTTTGGTTCATGCTAAAGATAGGGCTAAACCCAAACTCCAAATTCAAACACTCATGAATAGTGAGGAAAGTGTGGATCTTGATCCACACATCATGGCTTAGGCACACCCCTACAATATATCTCAGCAGTCAGACAGGAAGTCTTCCTACATTACTTTGCCACCAGGCTATAAAGGGGCAAAGTAGTGCAGGAAGCAGGTTAGCAGTATGGGAAAGAGAGACTATTGCTTCAAGAGAGACAAAAAATAGTGATTAGGGTGACACTAGAAATTCTATTGATTGGATTAATGGATCAGTAAAACTGAAGATAATCCTTTGATAAACTTGCTGATTTTCAGAACATGGGGAATAGGAGGACAATGGCTGTATGGGAAGAGACCAATACTTACTGAGCGGGGTGGTAGTGGGCAGGGATGCTAGGACAATTTGTATAAAGGGGATGCTGAGAGCTATTGAACCAAAGTGTAAACCCTGTGTATAATGGAAACCACTTCAAGAGAGAGTATGCAGCAGCACCCCCAGCACACCTAGTTCTAGTACCTATGGTATGGGGGTGTTAGTGATGTGTGGATCAAGACCCACACTTTCCTCACTATTCATGAGTGTTTGAATTTGGAGTTTGGGTTTAGGCCTAGCTTTAGCATGAACCAAAAATACATGCATAATGGGCCTCGAATGCTTCTGCGACAGTGGGGAGGGATAGCTTAGTGGTTTGAGCATTGGTATGCTAAACCCAAGGTTGTGAGTTCAATCCTTGATGGGGCCATTTAGGGATCTAGGGCAAAAGAAATCTGTCAGGGGACAGTACTTGGTTCTGCTAGTGAAGGCAGGGGACTGGACTCAATGACCTTTCAAGGTCTTTCCAGTTCTATGAGATAGGCATATCTCCATATATATATAGTGGGCCCATAACATCACTACCAGTTTGCTAACTAATGGAAGAATTCTCTGTCTCTTTCCTTAGCTGGAGTGAATCCAAGATGGCAGCCATAGGGTTCAAGTAGTCCAGAGGACCACCACAGTTTTGAGCTCCAGGCACGATCTCCTGTGTGATGTGACAATAAAGCAAAATCAGCGCATTTGGTGCCAAGAACTTCAAAACCATTTACATTTGTTTCTTTTCATTCTTAGCTACTAAGGACATGCAGCTGAACAGTAAATGTCACTAAATGGAAATTATCCCAATAGAAACAACTACTGTGCACAGAAACTTTCAGACACAGCTTCACATATTTAATATGTTGTTTGTTTATGAACTCAAAGATATATTTTTCTGTTAATCCAGTATGACAAATATTTATCCATCATTTAAGGCAGTGGCCCTTGAGACACACGCAGCCTGTCAGGATAGTCCACTGGGGCCGCCAGACAGTTTGTTTAGATTTGCATGACTGCCTGTGGTTCCCATTGGCTGTGGTTTGCCGTTCCTGGCCAATAGGAGCTGCGGGAAGTGGCTGCCAGCACATCCCTGCAGCCTGTGCCACTTCCTGCAGTTCCCATTGGCCAGCTTCCATATGACTTTTTTGTCCTCATGACATTTTTTTCCAGATTTGACCAAGTTATAAGCATTTGAAAAAAAATCACAGTTCACACATGCTCAGGAGAGACTTGTCAGAGTTTGGCAGCTAAATTCACAAAAGACTCGATCTGTACTGGGCATGCTGAAGCCTGGGGAGGCAGGGGCTTTGCAGGACTTCCCTGCAAATGCTGTTTTTTGGCTGCTGTGGGCCACTGTGGTGCTGGATACTGGAACTGAAAGCAGGTAGACTGTCTCTCTGTGCTTCTGATGCCTCTTGTTGGTGCTCAGGCTGCATTGAGGAGGAAGCCCCCTGACTCAAATGCAAAGGGGACAAAAGCCAGATGTGGAAGGATGTCAGAGGGAGTAGTTTGGGACAAAGAGCTGGTGCGGGGGGGAGGAGGGAATACAAGGACTAGAAGCTAGCAGTGTAGAAGGGAGACTAGGACTAGTAGCAGGGGAACTGGAACTAGGCTGGACAAGGAGACAGGAACTAGGATCTGTGAAGGGAAGACTGAGATCAGATAAGGAGCTGGGATAGGTACTGTGACTGACTCAGCAAGGAGACTAGGGCAAGGAGTCAAGGAGACTACGGTGAGGTGCCAAGGTGTGAGGAAGACTAGAATCATACGAGGAGACTGGAAGGGGAGACTGGAAGTGACCGGGCAAGCGGACTGGAATGAGAAGACCAGTGAGGTAGAGACTGTAGCTGTAGCTCAATCTATGAATTGTAAATTATATTGATTACTTAAGAATTCCCAGTTATCACTCTGAGGTTTGACAGGGTCTTGTCCCAAGATCAGGCCCAGTATTATTAAAATTACTGTTTAGTTAGGAACCGGTGTGCAGAGTTGCAACACTCACACTTTAGGAATCCTTCTGTATTTGTAATAGTTTATTAATACATTTGGCAAAGTCACAACCTGAAATGTTAGCCATGATCTTCCTCATCACCATCACTTTCCTGCTCGTCACCAGTGACCATCATTCTGGCACCTCTCAAGGGTTACATCTCTCTTTCCTCCCACGCACAGGCTAGGATGTAACTTTTATAATATGTTACGCTGACGCCACCATGTCTAATACATATTCATTAGGGATTTCTCTCCTCTTCCTTTTTTGTATTTCCTCACCCTACTAATGTTGGAGTGCCCTTCTCCTAAAGGTCAGTATATTAATGATCTCAACTTATTATCATATACATCAATTAATTGCCAGGGCACTCTTGTGGTCAGACATCTGCAGATGTTCTGTCCTAAAATATCCCAAAGCTGGTGTTAGCTCCTGTTCCTGTGGCTGGCTGGTGTCGTCATGGACAAACTTCCCTCTTAAATATTTTATTCCCAGTTCCCCAAAACTTAGGGGTGATGGTTAGACCATTTATCTGTGCCAAAGTTCATAGGCATCAAGCCTTATGCTAACTGCCGAAGCCAATGTCTTAGGATACAGGATACAATGTCTGTAGGTTCCTTGAATTACTGTTGAATAAAATAAATGCTAAAGCTACCTCTGTGGGCTAACGACTGGCTATATGAGGAGATGTACTATAATGAGGCACCAGGGTACAGGAAGAGATTGGAATGAGGATCCAGGATGAGGACGGGGGAGGGGAAGGAAGGGGAAGAGACAAGTCTAGGTCAGACTGTAGGGAACAGGAGCAGAAGCATCTGTCTCCCCTTTAGAACCTGGAACAGAACCCGAGATTCATGCATCTCAACATTCCTGTTACCAGCAAATATCTGTAAAGCCCCCTGGAAAAGTATGTGTCTCTTCCCCCTCTAGTGTCTGATATAGATAGAGGGTAACATCTTACTATTGCTATTAGTTACTCCATTCATGTAAGTGGCAGAGGTCTGTGCTTTGGATCTCAAGTATCCAACCCTGATGAGGAACTATATGGGTGTTATGATGCCAGATGATGGAATTTCTGTTTTTTTCCCCTTCAGGTTTTTTATATATGCAATTAAACATAAAAATATGGTAATAGAATGTTCAGTTTACAAAGTCAAGCACTCAAAAATTCAGAAATGCCAGAATTAAAATTGCCTGTGCAAACTTAACCCAGCTACCTTGTGTATATGCATCACGATAGAATCTTTAATTACACATTTCTCCCCACAGGATGGACACTGCTCAGAGAATGAATCAGGGTCATACAGTGAAGAAGATTGTTTTTTGTAGGACCCCAGCCTCATTTGTTAGAGAAGTTGGAAGGTTTGTAGTGAAGTTGTGCTTAGCTCAACAACAACTTTTGATGACTCTCATGATTCTGTAACATGACTGCTTGTTTGTTTGTTCTTTGCTGACCCCTGACTAAGCAGCTGACAGAGGTCTGTTTGTTAGCGCTTTGGTAAGGGCTGTTTTTCTCTGATGCTTAGAGCTTCGATCAACCGTGCTGTTCGAAGTCTTTGAGTGGTTAATCGCTCCATGGTGGTGAGGACAGAGCTGAGCTGAGCTAAGCAGGGAGACTTGGTATAAGAAAATCACTTGCTAGGTGAATTTGAGAGCCATGAACAAAAGCAGCCAAGATGAGAGTTTCAGAGGGAATATAAAGAGGGAGGGTCAGAGACTTTCTTTCCATATTCAGCTCTGTGTGTGATTTAAAGATGGCCAGTGATGGAACAATGGTGGTGCCCTGCAATGGATGTACCATGTTTTCTTCCTGCCCTGAAGCCAGAAGGGATTTCCTGTGTATGGAATGCAAATTGGTGGCTGTGCTGAAAGAAAAAAAATGAACTGGAGGAGCAAGTAGAGATGCTAATGACAATCAAAGAATCTGAGGAATTCACAGACAACCAGATTCGGGAAATATCAGTACCCCAGGTTTTAGGAAAAAAGGAGCTGGCCACCAAGGAGTTGGAGAGAGAGAAAGTCAGGCCTGGTCTACACTAGGACTTTATGTCGAATTTAGCAGCGTTAACTCGATTTAACCCTGCACCCGTCCACATTAGGAAGGAATTTATTTCGACATAAATGGCTCTTTAATTCGATTTCCGTGCTGCTCCCCGACGAGGGGAGTAGCGCCAAATTCGACATGGCCATGTCGAATTCGAGGTTCTGTGGACGGAATTCGATGCTAATAGCTCCGGGAGCTATCCCACAGTGCACCACTCAGTGGACGCTCAGGACAGCAATCCGTACTCGGATGCTCTGACCTGCCACTCAGGAAAAGCCCCGGGAAAATTTGAATTCCTTTTCCTGTCTGGCCAGTTTGAATCTCATTTCCTGTTTGGACATCGTGGTGAGCTCAGCAGCACTGGCAACGATGCAGAGCTCTACACCAGAGGTTACCATGCAATCCCAGAATAGAAAGAGGGCTCCAGCATGGAGTGATCGGGAAGTTTTGGATCTGATCGCTGTGTGGGGAGATGAATCCGTCCTATCTGAGCTCCGATCCAAAAGACGGAGTGCAAAAATTTATGAGAAAATATCCCAGGCTATGACGGAGAGAGGATACAGCCGGGATGCAACGCAGTGCCGAGTGAAAATCAAGGAGCTGCAACAGGCGTACCAGAAGACCAAGGAGTCCAACGGACCCTCCGGATCGCGGCCACACACTTGCCGTTTTTACGAGGCACTGCATGCTATGCTCGGTGGTGCTGCCACCACTACCCCACCAGTGTCCGTGGACTCCGACGACGGGGTCTTATCTACGGCCATGTCATCGGAGGTTTTCGCAGACGGTGAAGATGAGGAAGGAGAGGAGGAGGACGAGGCAGTCGACAGTGCTTTCAATGCTGATTTCCCCGACAGCCAAGATCTATTCATCACCCTGACTGAGATCCCCTACGAACCCTCCCAAGGCAGCATCCCTGACCAGGAATCAGGCGAAATATCAGCAGGTCAGTGTTTTAAACATTTATTTGGAATACAATAGGCATGGTGTATAAGCACTGTGTTTGTATTGCTTAATTGGCCTTAGGCGCTTCAGCTTTGAGTCGCTTTCCAGCACAACTACTCGAAAAGTCTGTTAATATGTATGGGGATAGAGGAGAAATCCCCATCGGAGATCTCCGCGAAGCTCTCCTGGAGGTACAGTGAGAGCTTTTGTATCAGGTTCGCAGGGAGAGCGGCCTTATTGTCTCCTCCATGGTTGGATACTTTCCCACGCCATGCAAGCTGCAGGTACTCTGGTATCATTGCCTTGCATAGCATGGCTGCATACGGCCCCGGGGTTTGCTGGCATTGACGCAGCATGCGGTCTTTCTCTGTCTCCGTAATCCTCATCAGAGTGATATCAGTCATGGTGCCCTGGTTTGAATGAGTGGTTTCTTTAGTATAGTGAATGCTTCATTTTCCCTTTAAAGAAAGACACCCAGCGGTTTCCATCCACGCGGGGGGGAGGGAGTTGGGAAGATAACCATTCGAACTTGGCGGTGCGCGGGCAGGGAGAGTTCCCGGGAGCGGACACGCAGAGGTGGGGAAAGGGTAGGCGAGCCGTTCAAACAGAGCGGTTCGCGGGCACTTTCAGTTCCCGGGAGCAGCCACGCGGAGGGGGGGAAAGGGTAGGCGAGCCGTTCAAAGAGAGCGGTTCGCGGCCACTTTCAGTTCCCGGGAGCGGACACGCGGAGGGGGGGAAAGGGTAGGCGAGCCGTTCAAACAGAGCGGTTCGCGGGCACTTTAGGTTCCTGGGAGCCGCCACGCGGAGCGGGGGTAAAGGATTGGCGAGCCACTGTAGATGACCGGTTTTGGCAGCAACAGGAACTGGCCGCCGCCAGGAACTGTGCTTGAAACATGGGAGTAGAGCACTGCTGTGAAGTAATCTCTCAGCAGTCCAAACTCATCAGCTTACCATGGTTTCCAGAGAGCAGATTTCCACTGTTCTGCAAGGCTTCTGGGATCTGTACACCGGGACCCCAGACACTCAGGATAAAGACATAATATTTGACCTTGTAGTAAGTGGACATGTGATAGGTACTGTGCTCGGTCCTATTCACAGGGAAGAGCATAGCCATAGTTTGGGAAAAAGTATCTTTTTGAGGAATTCACTTCCTTTATCTCATCCCACAGCTGCGAGTGTCTCCCGCCCTACCCGTGGATCACCCTCCCAGAGGCTTGCGATGATCAGGCGGCGCAAAAAGAGAACCCGGGATGACATGTTCTCCGAATTGATGGTCTGTTCCCGAAAGGAGGCGGCACAGCGGAGAGAGGACGTCTCAAGGGCTGAGCGAGCAGTCAGCGAACGGGAGCAAAGGGCTGAAGCTCGCGAGGACAGGTGGCGGCAGGAAGACCAGCAGGCGACTCAAACGCTGCTGGGACTAATGAGGGAGCAAACTGACACGCTCCGGCGCCTGGTTGACGTTCTCCAGGACAGGAGACAGGAGGAAAGAGCACCTCTATATGTTATTTCCAACCGCCCTCCCCCGCCACAAAGTCCAATCCTCTACTCAACCAAAGTCACTAGAACGAGGGGAGGCAGGGGCCGTGGAAATAATCACTCAACCCCTGCAGACTGCTCCAGTAGCAGAAGGCTCTCATTTCCAAAACTGTAGATGGGTCCTTTCCCTCCCTCCAACCGCACCCCACAACAGTTCCCTTCCCAGGTATCATCTAGAACATATGCTCCCCTTAATAAAAATTATTGTTTTGCACAGTGCTGTTCCCCTGACTTTCTTTCACAGGACGGTTTGGTTTTGGGGGAGTGGGTAAGGGGGTTTCTTATTAGCGATGTCAGGCGCCTGAACCAGGATTCGGACAGGGGGAAAGGATCAACAGAAAGTCACTCTCACATTGCATGCATTGGGCACACTTGTCATTCTGGGAGGGGGTTGTCTTGTTCCCTATGGGCGGGGGGGGCCCTGTGACTTTCTGGTGTGGGAGGGTGGCAACAGATCTTTTGCGGCCGGGGATAGCCTGCATGACAGATCCATGCAGCAGGGGATCTGTGGCCGCAATCCATGGCCAAAAAGTCAGAAAGGCCCCACCACACACAGTTGCGAATAGGAGGGGTTGATGGCTCCCTTGAAACAAGTAGTCCAGCACTTTGGACTGCTCTGGGAGCAGGAGCATGTCATTCCCCGAGCTTGGAAGCGTACTTTCCAACACTCCACCCGCTCCCCAACCGCGGTATGCGTTCCAGGTTAAACCCTTAACCGAGAAATCATTAATAGAGACGGTTTTAATAAACAATGTTTCCTTTATTATACTTTTAAAGCGTTGAATGAAGGGGGGGAAGGGGGTTGGTAATTGGAGAGGATAGGCAACAGAAACTGGGTAAAGAAACGGGGGCAGGTTCAGCTTCTGTTTAAACAAGCGTAACAGTCACTGGTTACCCCGCTCGCTCAGGAAGGTAGCTTTCAAAGCTTCCCGGATGTGCAGCGTGTCCCACTGTGATCTTCTAATCGCCCTGGTGTCCGGCTGTGCGTAATCAGCAGTCAGGCGATTTGCCTGAACCTCCCATCCCACCATAAACGTTTCCCCCTTGCTCTCACAGAGATTGTGGAGCACACAGCACGCTGCAATCACAATGGGGATATTTGTTTGGCTGAGATCGGAGCGAGTAAGTAAGCTTCTCCAACGACCTTTCAGACGGCCAAAGGCACACTCCACCACCATTCTGCACTTGCTCAGCCGGTAGTTGAAGAGCTCCTTTTCAGTGTCCAGGGCTCCCGTGTATGGCTTCATGAGCCAGGGCATTAGCGGGTAGGCAGGGTCCCCGAGCATCACTATAGGCATCTCCACATCCCCAACAGTTATTTTGTGGTCCGGGAAATAAACACCCTGTTGCAGCCGTCTAAACAGACCAGAGTTCTTGAAAACACGAGCATCCTGAACCTTGCCCGGCCATCCGACATTGATGTTGGTAAAACGTCCTTTGTGGTCCACTAGTGCTTGCAGTACCATAGAAAAATAATCCCTTTCGGTTAATGTACTGGCTGCCCTGGTGGTCCGGTCCCAGGATAGGGATGTGTGTCCCATCAATAGCCCTGCCGCAGTTTGGGAATCCCATAGCGGAAAATCCATCTATGATCACCTGCACGTCTCCAAGGGTCACTACCTTTGAGAGCAGCAGGTCAACGATTGCATGGGCTACCTGCATCACAGCAACCCCCACGGTAGACTTGCCCACTCCAAATTGGTTCGCGACTGACCGGTAGCTGTCAGGAGTTGCAAGCTTCCACAAGGCTATGGCCACTCGCTTCTGGATAGTCAGGGCTGCTCGCATCCGGGTGTCCTGGCGCTTCAGGGCAGGGTACAGCAACTCACAAAGTTCCAGGAAAGTGCCCTTATGCATCCGAAAGTTTCGCAGCCACTGGGATTCATCCCAGACCTGCAGCACTATGCGGTCCCACCAGTCAGTGCTTGTTTCCCTTGCCCAGAATCGCCGTTCCACAGGATCAACGTGCCCCATTGCCACCATGATTTCTACGGGCCGGGGTCCCGTGCTTTGCGAGAGGTTTGTGCCCCTCTCAGAGTTCATGTCCTCCCGGAGCTTCCGTTGCCTCCTCGCCCGATTTCTCTTCATCTGCCTCTGGAAAAGGTGGACGATAAGCCACGAGGAGTTGACAATGGACAGAACAGCAGCGATAATCGCGGAGGACTCTATGCTCGCTGGCCTGTGGCGTCCGAGCTGTCAATCACCGGAAAAGGGCATGAATTAATTGCCCGCCAGCGCTTTCACGTAGGGAGGGCGGGAGTGTGGGTCGAGGGACGACATTTATTTATAACCACCCTCGACACATTTTTGGCCCCAGAAGGCACTGGGGGCTACACCCAGAATTCCAGTGGGCAGCGGGGACTGCGGGAACTGTGGGATAGCTACCCACAGTGCACTGCTTGCAATGTCGACGCTTGCCCCATTACTGTGGACTCACAAATTCGAATTAAGGTCCTTCATGTGGATTTGCACTATCGACTTTGCAATATCGGTTTCGCAAATTCGGTTTAAGAAAAATCGAATTAGTCTCGTAGTGTAGACATACCCTTAGATAGGATCCTGGCAGTTTCTAACCATTCGAGGCAAGGGGTCACAGTGGCATTCTATACAGCTGGAGACAGATGAGGATGGGCAGGGTGTAGCCACCAGAGAGAAGAGGACTAGAAGACATTCCACACAGCTAGAAGTTTCCAACTGATACCAGGCCCCCAAAACGGAAAATGTGGAAGATCTCTCTCAAGATCTAGCTGATGCAAGGGAACAGAAACATGTAACATACACAGCTGTGGATGGCAGCTCAGCCCAAACTGTAAGAAAATCAAGTGTGCCCAAAAAGAGCTCTTCAACTGTGCAAGGAAGACAAACAATCCTTGTTGGGAATTAAGTACTCAAAATAATTGAAAAAAACATTCTTTATGGGACAGGTGGACAACAGGATGGTGTGCTGTCTTCCTGGAGAAAGACATAAAATGTGACTCTAAGGGTATGTCTACACTACGAGACTAGTTCGATTTTTCTTAAACCGAACTTGTGAAACCGATATTGCAAAGTCGATCGTGCGAATCCACAGCAAGGACATTAAATCGAATTTGTGAGTCCACAGTAACGGGGCAAGCATCGACATTGCAAGCGGTGCACTGTGGGTAGCTATCCGACAGTTCCCGCAGTCCCCGCTGCCCACTGGAATTCTGGGTGTAGCCCCCAGTGCCTTCTGGGGCCAAAAATGTGTCGAGGGTGGTTATAGGTAAATGTCGTCACTCGACCCACACTCCTGCGCTCCCTACATGAAAGCGCCGGCGGGCAATTAATTCGCGCCCTTTTCCGGTGATTGACAGCTCGGACGCCACAGGCCAGCGAGCATGGAGCCCTCCGCGATTATCGCTGCTGTTCTGTCCGTTGTCAACACCTCGCACCTTATCGTCCACCTTTTCCAGAGGCAGATGCAGAGAAATCTGGCGAGGAGGCAACGGAAGCTCCGGGAGGACATGAACTCTGAGAGGGGCACAGACCTCTCGCAAAGCACGGGACCCCGGCCCGTAGAAATCATGGTGGCAATGGGGCACGTTGATCCTGTGGAACGGCGATTCTGGGCAAGGGAAACAAGCACTGACTGGTGGGACCGCATAGTGCTGCAGGTCTGGGATGAATCCCAGTGGCTGCGAAACTTTCGGATGCATAAGGGCACTTTCCTGGAACTTTGTGAGTTGCTGTACCCTGCCCTGAAGCGCCAGGACACCCGGATGCGAGCAGCCCTGACTATCCAGAAGCGAGTGGCCATAGCCTTGTGGAAGCTTGCAACTCCTGACAGCTACCGGTCAGTCGCGAACCAATTTGGAGTGGGCAAGTCTACCGTGGGGGTTGCTGTGATGCAGGTAGCCCATGCAATCGTTGACCTGCTGCTCTCAAAGGTAGTGACCCTTGGAGACGTGCAGGTGATCATAGATGGATTTTCCGCTATGGGATTCCCAAACTGCGGCAGGGCTATTGATGGGACACACATCCCTATCCTGGGACCGGACCACCAGGGCAGCCAGTACATTAACCGAAAGGGATTATTTTTCTATGGTACTGCAAGCACTAGTGGACCACAAAGGACGTTTTACCAACATCAATGTCGGATGGCCGGGCAAGGTTCAGGATGCTCGTGTTTTCAAGAACTCTGGTCTGTTTAGACGGCTGCAACAGGGTGTTTATTTCCCGGACCACAAAATAACTGTTGGGGATGTGGAGATGCCTATAGTGATGCTCGGGGACCCTGCCTACCCGCTAATGCCCTGGCTCATGAAGCCATACACGGGAGCCCTGGACACTGAAAAGGAGCTCTTCAACTACCGGCTGAGCAAGTGCAGAATGGTGGTGGAGTGTGCCTTTGGCCGTCTGAAAGGTCGTTGGAGAAGCTTACTTACTCGCTCCGATCTCAGCCAAACAAATATCCCCATTGTGATTGCAGCGTGCTGTGTGCTCCACAATCTCTGTGAGAGCAAGGGGGAGACGTTTATGGTGGGGTGGGAGGTTGAGGCAAATCGCCTGGCTGCTGATTACGCACAGCTGGACACCAGGGAGATTAGAAGATCACAGCGGGACGCGCTGCTTATCCGGGAAGCTTTGAAAGCCAGATTCCAGAGCGAGCGGGGTAACCAGTGACTGTTACGCTTGTTTAAACAGAAGCTGAACCTGCCCCCGTTTCTTTACCCAGTTTCTGTTGCCTATCCTCTCCAATTACCAACCCCCTTCCCCCCCTTCATTCAACGCTTTAAAAGTATAATAAAGGAAACATTGTTTATTAAAACCGTCTCTATTAATGATTTCTCGGTTAAGGGTTTAACCTGGGACGCATATCGCGGCTGGGGAGCGGGTGGAGTGTTGGAAAGTACGCTTCCAAACTCGGGGAATGACATGCTCCTGCTCCCAGAGCAATCCAAAGTGCTGGACTGCTTGTTTCAAGGGAGCCAGCAACCCCTCCTATTCGCAACTGTGTGTGGTGGGGCCTTTGTTACTTTTTGGCCATGGATTGCGGCCACAGATCCCCTGCTGCATGGATCTGTCATGCAGGCTATCCCCGGCCGCAAAAGATCTGCAGCCACCCTCCCCCACCAGAAAGTCACAGCCCCCCCCCCCCCAATAGGGAACAAGACAACCCCCTCCCAGAATGACAAGTGTGCCCAATGCATGCAATGTGAGAGTGACTTTATGTTGATCCTTTCCCCCTGTCTGTACCCTGGTTCTGGTGCCTGTCGTCGCTAATAAGAAACCCCCTTACCCACTCCCCCAAAACCAAACCGTCCTGTGAAAGAAAGTCAGCGAAACAGCACTGTGCAAAACAAACATTTTTATTAAGGGGAGCATATTTTTTAGATGATACCTGGGCAGGGAACTGTTGTGGGGTGCGGTTGGAGGGAAGGAAAGGACCCATCTAAAGTTTTGGAAATGAGAGCCTTCTGCTACTGGAGCAGTCTGCAGGGGTGGAGTGATTATTTCCATGGCCCCTGCCTCCCCTCGTTCTAGTGACTTTGGGTGAGGGGGGGATTGGACTTTGTGGTGGGGGAGGGCGGTTGGAAATAACATATAGAGGTGCTCTTTCCTCCTGTCTCCTGTCCTGGAGAACGTCTACCAGGTGCCGGAGCGTGTCAGTTTGCTCCCTCATTAGTCCCAGCAGCGTTTGAGTCGCCTGCTGGTCTTCCTGCCGCCACCTGTCCTCGCGAGCTTCAGCCCTTTGCTCCCGTTTGCTGACTGCTCGCTCAGCCCTTGAGACGTCCTCTCTCCGCTGTGCCGCCTCCTTTCGGGAACAGACCATCAATTCTGAGAACATGTCGTCCCGGGTTCTCTTTTTGCGCCGCCTGATCAGCGCAAGCCTCTGGGAGGGTGATCCACGGGTAGGGCGGGAGACACTCGCAGCTGTGGGATGAGATAAAGGGAGTGAATTCCTCAGAAAGATACTTTTTCCCGAACAATGGCTATGCTCTTTCCCTGTGAATAAGACCAAGCACAGTACCTATCACATGTCCACTTACTACAAGGTCGAATATTATGTCTTTATCCTGAGTGTCTGGGGTCCCGGTGTACAGATCCCAGAAGCCTTGCAGAACAGTGGAAATCTGCTCTCTGGAGACCATGGTAAGCTGTTGCCTTTGGACTGCTGAGAGCTTACTTCACAGTAGTGCTCTACTCCCATGTTTCAATCACAGTTCCTGGCGGCGGCCAGTTCCTGCTGCTGCCCAAACCGCTCATCTACAGCGGCTCGCCAACCCTTTACCCCCCCTCCGCGTGGCCGCTCCCGGGAACTGAAAGTGGCCGCGAACCGCTCTGTTTGAACGGCTCGCATACCCTTTCCCCCCCTCCGCGTCGCCGGTCCCGGGAACTCTCCCTGCCTGCGCACCACTAAGTTTGAATGCTTAGCCTCCCCACTCCCTCCCCCCCCGCGTCGATGGAAACCGCCGGGTGTCTTTCTTTAAAGGGAAAATGAAGAATTCACTATACTAAAAAAACCACTCATTGAAACCAGGGCACCATGACTGATATCACTCTGATGAGGATTACGGAGA
Source organism: Chelydra serpentina (assembly GCA_037349315.1). NCBI lineage: Eukaryota > Metazoa > Chordata > Testudines > Chelydridae > Chelydra > Chelydra serpentina. The sequence goes on from JBAIAC010000048.1 coordinate 31,176,825, forward strand.
CAGAGAAAGACCGCATGCTGCGTCAATGCCAGCAAACCCCGGGGCCGTATGCAGCCATGCTATGCAAGGCAATGATACCAGAGTACCTGCAGCTTGCATGGCGCGGGAAAGTATCCTACCATGGAGGAGACAATAAGGCCGCTCTCCCTGGGAACCTGATACAAAAGCTTTCACGGTACCTCCAGGAGAGCTTCGCGGAGATCTCCGATGGGGATTTCTCCTCTATCCCCATACATATTGACAGACTTTTCGAGTAGTTGCACTGGAAAACGACTCAAAGCTGAAGCGCCTAAGGCCAATTAAGCAATACAAACACAGTGCTTATACACCATGCCTATTGTATTCCAAATAAATGTTTAAAACACTGACCTGCTGATCCTTCGCCTGCTTCCTGGTCAGGGATGCTGCCTTGGGAGGGTTCGTAGGGGATCTCAGTCAGGGTGATGAATAGATCCTGGCTGTCGGGGAAATCAGCATTGAAAGCGCTCTCGACTGCCTCGTCCTCCTCCTCTCCTTCCTCATCTTCACCGTCTGCGAAAACCTCCGATGACATGGCCGTAGATAAGACCCCGTCGTCGGAGTCCACGGACACTGGTGGGGTAGTGGTGGCAGCACCACCGAGCATAGCATGCAGTGCCTCGTAAAAACGGCAAGTGTGTGGCTGCGATCCGGAGCATCCGTTGGACTCCTTGGTTTTCTGGTACGCCTGTCGCAGCTCCTTGATTTTCATGCGGCACTGCGTTGCATCCCGGCTGTATCCTCTCTCCATCATAGCCAGGGATATTTTCTCATAAATTTTTGCATTCCGTCTTTTGGATCGGAGCTCGGATAGGACGGATTCATCTCCCCACACAGCGATCAGATCCAAAACTTCCCGATCAGTCCATGCTGGAGCCCTCTTTCTATTCTGGGATTGCATGGTAAGCTCTGCTGGAGAGCTCTGCATCGTTGCCAGTGCTGCTGAGCTCACCACGATGTCCAAACAGGAAATGAGATTCAAACTGGCCAGACAGGAAAAGGAATTCAAATTTTCCTGGGGCTTTTCCTGAGTGGCAGGTCAGAGCATCCGCGTACGGATTGCTGTCCTGAGCGTCCACTGAGTGGTGCACTGTGCTCCCAGAGCTATTAGCGTCGAATTCCGTCCACAGTACACGAATTCGACATGGCCATGTCGAATTTAGCGCTACTCCCCTCGTCGGGGAGGAGTACAGAAATCGAATTAAAGAGCCATTTATGTCGAAATAAATTGCTTCCTAATGTGGACGGGTGCAGGGTAAAATCGAGTTAACGCTGCTAAATTCGACATAAAGTCCTAGTGTAGACCAGGCCTAAGATTGGATAGGTTTCTGAAGTGGATGGGGAAGGATCCACTGGTGATGTTTCATATTGGCATCTGCCTTGTGGGATATTTCACAGATAATACATGACTTCAGGGAGTTCAGATGTGTGCTGAAAAAGAAGAATATCTAAGTGATCTTCTCTGAGATACTTCCTGTCCCACAAGCAAGCGAAGAAAGAAGGCAGAAGATTCTGCAAATGAACTGCTGGCAAGGTAAGTGATGTAGGGTGTAGGGTTTTGATTTTGTGGAACATTGGTCCTTCTTCTATGGGGAGAGGGCTATATAGTTTGGATGGCCTCCATCTCAGTAGAAGGAGAATCAGTCTCTTTAGGGACAGGTTGGCCTCAAGAGGGAGTTAAACTAATAACAAAAAGGGAGGGTGGAAAGATGGAAGGTATGATCACTCACCGAGCAGAGAAATGAGATGTTGAGAACAAAATTAATCAAAGAACAAAAGAACACGAAGAGAAGAAATTAATTAATCTTGTATGCACCAATGCTAGGAATCTGGGTAACAAACAAAAGAAATTGTTTTCTTTAATTTATAAATCTGATCAAATTGATATTAATGGTGGGATGATTTGCATTATTGAAATGTTAAAATCAATAGTTATAACCTATTTAGTAATAATTGATTTGGCAAAAGGGCTGGGGGAGCCGAACTGTGTGCCAAAAATGTCATTACTTGTTTCTCAGTCACTGATAATTCACAGGAAAATGATCTTGAATGTTTATGGATCAATGTCCAAATAGATAAAGCACAAGATGGGGTATTAGCTGGTCTCTGCTAGAGACCATCAATAGGGAACAAGATGAGCGGCTCCTTATGCACCTAACTAAAATGTGTAGGAAAAAAGGGGACTTGAGTTCGAATGACATATGCTGTAGGTCTCATACTGCCTATACGAAAACATTTTTGAATTTTATAAAACATACTAACATTTTTGAATTTTATAGATGACAATTTTCTAACTCAAGAAGTGTTGCATGTAACATGGGGGAATTCCATATTAGACTTTGTACTGACATGTAAAGAAGAACTGATCATAGATCTAACAATTAGTGGTAACTTAGGTACAAGCAATCGTGACTTGATCACATTTATAATTTGCAAACAGAATGAAGTCCTGACTAGTAATATATATACTTGGTGCTTTAAAATGGCCAGTTTCACAAAGCTGAAAACAATTGTGAACCAAATCAGCTGGGAGGAATCATTTAATCAGAAAAATGTGAATAATTGGGAATTGTTTAAGAACACTTTACTAGATGCCCCAAAAGTCACAATACTGCATCAAGATGGAAGGCTATATTGGTTTAAAAACTGACCTAATTCAGAGGGGAAGTGAAGGTGGCTATAAAAAATATTTAGACATACCAAATGGAATAAAGGGGAAGTCAATAGTGAAGAATACAAATCAGAAGCTTGCAATTGTAGAAAATTGATAGGGTAAAATAGGATAAGACAAGGAGAAATCTCTGGCTAGCAGAGTTAAGGGTAATAATGAGGTTTTTAAAGTATATTTGGAACAAAAAGAATCCTAACAACGGTATTGTACTCTTACTGGATGGAAATGGAAGAATTATAAATAATAATGCAGAAAATGCAGAAGCGTTCAATAAATATTTCTGTTCTGTATTTAGGAAAAATCACAGATGATGTAGTCATATCATATGATGATGATAACACTCTTTCCATTCCATTAGTATTTCAGAGGATTTTAAACAGAAGCTACTAAAGTTAGACATTTTTAAATCAGCAGGACCAGATGACTTTCATCCAAGAGTTTTAAAAGAGCTGGTTGAGGGGCTCACTGGAAGATTAATGTTGAATTTCAATAAGTCTTGGAACACTGGGGAAATTCCAGAAGACTGGAAGAAAGTTGGAATGTTGTGCCAATATTTAAAAAGTGTAAATGGGATAATCCAGGTAATTATAGGCCTCTCAGACATCAATTCCTAGCAAGATAATGGAGGAGCTGATATAGGACTTGATTAATAAAGAATTAAAGGAGGGTAATATAATTAATGATTATCATCATGGGTTTATGGAAAATAGATCCTATCAAACTAAATTGATATATTTTTTTTAAAATGAGATTACAAATTTGGTTGATAAAGATAATAGTGTTGATGTAGTAGACTTCTGTAAAGCATTTGACTTGGTACTGGATGACATTTTTATTAGAAAACTAGATCAATATAAAATGAATATGCCACACATTAAAAGCTGGCTAACTAATAAGTCTCAAAATGTAATCGTAAATGGGGAATCATCATAGTGGGTGTGTTTCTAATGGGATTCTATAGGGATAAGTTCTTGGCTCTACATTATATAACATTTTTATCAATGATTTGGAAGAAAACATAAAATCGTCACTGATAATGCTTGCAAGTGACACAAATCTTGGTGGAGTGGTAAATAATGAAGAGGACAGGTCACTGATATCAAGCAATCTGGATTGCTTGATAAGTTGGGGGCAAGCAAACAATATACATTTTAATACTACTAACTGCAAATGTATACATCTAGGAACAAGGAATGTAGGCCATATTTAGAGGATGAGGAACTCTATCTTGTGAAGCAATGATTCTGAAAAAGATTTGGAGGTCATGTTGGATAATCAGCTAAACATGATCTCCCAGTGTGATGCTGTGGCCAAAAGAGCTAATGTGATACTTGGATGTATAAACAGGAGAATCTTGAGTAGGAATAGAGAGGTTATTTTACTTCTGTATTTGGCACTAGTGCAACCACTGCTGGAATACTGTATTGAGTTCTGGTGTCCACAATTCAAGGAAGATGTTGATAAATTGGAGAGGGTTTTGAGAAGAGCCACGAGAAAACATGCCTTATAGTGAGAGACTCAAGGAGTTCAATCATTTACCTTCAGAAAGAGAAGGTTAAGAGTTGATTTGATCATAGTCTATAAGTGGCGACATGAGGGTCAAATATTTAATAACGAACTCTTCAATCTAGTAGAGAAAGGAATAACATGGTCCAATGGCTGGAAGTTGAAGCCAGACAAATTTAGACTGGAAATAAAATGTAAAACAATGCCATTAATCGACCATTGGAACAGTTTACCAAGAGTTGTGGGGGATTCTCCACCACTGGCAATTTTAAAATCATGATTGTATGTTTTTTTCTAAAAAGATATGCTTTAGGAATTGGGGAGGTGCCTGTGTTACACAGAAGTCAGACTAGGAGATCACAATGGTCCCGTCTGGCCTTGGAATCTATGAATTTGTAAAACAAACAAACAAGCAAACGAACAAGCAAATATCTCCCCCAAGACCTTGATCGTGTCTTTTTTTAAAAATTTGTGTGAGTAACTGTTTATCAATGTGAGTAAAAGGGGTCACAATCTGGATTATAAACTTTATTGTTTTACTTTAAAAAAAATTGCAACCAACGGTAATAATACAACTACTCAGAAAACATTTCTATGATAGAGTTGTTTTAGAACTGACCTTAAGCTGAAGTTTTTGAAGATTCTGAGATGTGAGGATTCCATTTTCCCAATTATTTTAAATGTGTGTGTAGCTTTGTGTTGCAGAACTCCAAAAGGATTGCAAGAAGATACAGACAAAATTTTGCCCTCACATTTACTGTCTGCCTGCCTGAATGAAGGAGCTACCAGAAATGTAACAAGAAAGGTCTTACTTGTCAGACATTCAGCTAATTTTTGTAATACTCAAGGGGTCTGAATATTTTGGATAAACATTAGATGCACATGTGAGCCGAAACTGAACGTCAACATTTGTGAGGATTCACATTTTGGCAGATCTGTGGATAGGGCACTAGACTGGGACTCAGAACACGTGATTTCCTTGCATGGATCTGCTATTAATTGATTCTATGACCTTAGGAAAGTCAATTCACATCTTTTTTTCCTAAGCTTCCCACTCTGTATTAGGGTGACCAGATGTCCCTATTTCATAGGGACAGTCCTGATTTTCGGGTGTTTTTCTTATATGGGCTTCTAACAACTCCCCCCCCCCCCCCCCGTCCCAATTATTCACATTTAATGTCTGGTCACCCTACAGTCTATACCCTTCTTTGTAAAGCTTCTCAAAGGTCTCTGGAGGAAACACACAATAAGTGAAACTCTGGCCCCATTGAAGTCAGTAGGTGTTTTGCTATTGATTTCAGTGGGGTCAGGATTTCACCCTATATAAAAACTTGGTATTATATGTGTCTAAAGTGCTAGAAAACCTCAGTAATCAAGGGAAGGAAGACTCATTGTAGCAATTTTGTTTGCATGGCTTTCACAGTTCACTCCAAAATGATTCTGTTCCCTTTGAAAATATGTAAAACTGATTCAGCATTTTCTATCAAATTTGCAAAGATCAAATAACTGCATCTAACATTAACAAGTGACTGGAAATGAGGTGCAGTGTAACCGTAAAAGGTTCTCAAATTACTGACTTTGATTCTATCATGTTTTGTGGCTTATTAGTTTTATTACTGCATAGGAACAAAAAGTGCTTATTAAAATAAAATATTGGGTTCTATTTATGACAATGCAAGCAGTTAGCAAAATTCCATGAACACAAGTTTTCCATGCTTACAATTTGTGCCTTAGTTTTACAGGTACCTTGATGTATTTAAGTACTAATAATTTGGCAAATGTGCCTCAATTATAGCTTTTTTTGAGAAGGATAGTAGTCATGATGGTGCTGAATGGGTTTCTGGTCATTAGGTTACTGAGATTATATCAGTTGAATTTTTTTTCTACCAAGGAAAAAGAACTATGACTGGGGTATATACCATCTTCCAGGCATACAGAGAAACAATTTTCAGTAACTAATTATAGCTAAAGGTATCTAGGGAAAGACATCAGTGAAAAAAATCTGTCACTGGAGTTCATTTAGTGCTGGTGAAAGTATGGTTTGAAAAATGTTTGGTAAATGCTCATAACCTTATTCATTTCTCAGAACAATATCAGTGTAACTATCCATAACAACAGTGGTTTGATTATAGAGAAGATAAAAGGCACATTTTGTAATGATGCTTTGGGTGCAGGTGTGTATCAAAGATGAGTGACCCATTTTTTTCATGAGATTACAAGAGAAAGTTATTAACTCTCAGAACTCAGAAGCTTTATGGTCAAAACATAAATAACATAGTAAATATCTTCCTTCTGTAGAGAGCTTGATATTTTTCACTGTTCAAATGTTCAAACTCTGGTTCTGAAATTTCAGAGAGACTGACTAACGCAAGAGGAAGTATGGTCCAGTGGTTAGAGCACCATCTCGGGAGACCTGTGTTCAGGTCCTTGTTCCATCACAGGCTTCCTCTGTGACAAATCACTTAGTGTCTCTGTGCCTCAGTATCCCCTGTAAAATAGGAATAACAGCACTGCCCTGTCAGAATAAATACATTAAAGATTATGAGGTGCTCAGATACTGTGGTGATGAAGGCCATAATGGTACCACATATAGGTAGGTGTGTAATCCCTAAAATTTGGGATTTCTAAAATCCTTCTCATTCAATTTAATATACTATTTGGGGAAGGATATAGTAGCCCTTCTTTTCAGCTGTATTTGTTTTTACATGTCGGCTGGCACAACATGTTCATAAATCCAGTGGGGATCTGGCCAGAGAAGGAATTTTCCCGTGTAAGGGAAACATTTGCTGGTGCAGAGCTTCTGTAGAGACTCTGATGTCACCACCCTTTCTGAGTCCCAGCATAGTGTGAATTGCTGAGGAAAAGGGGAAACACAGGGTGAATTTCTGAGGGTCATTGGCATCCAATATAAATACGAAGCTTAATCTTACATTTATACGTATCACACATCATACACAGAAAGGGCTCTCTGCACTGTAATTTTCATTAATGATAATGGAAGTTACAAACATTATATGCATTATTGTGCAGAGCCTATATCACAAAATATGAATTTTTAAACTTGTGTGTTTTGACATTTTTGAATATAGTTCACGAACCCCCAGACTGCCAAAGAAATACAGGAAATAGAATGCAAAGTGTAAGAACTGAGGATGTTACAGAGAATATTACTCTCTTCTCATTTTCCTACTGTGAATATGATCTGCACCCGAATTATGATTGTATGGCTGTCACTACTTGCTTTTCTCATTTTCCATGGTCAACATTATTTTGAAATTATTCTAAGGGCAAACATTATTGCACAGTTACAAGCACTTTCAATAGGTAAAGTATACAGTATAAAGTCTCTACTGTTACTAAGTAAATGTCATCTTCCCCGAAACCTGCCTGCAAATATTGATCAAGAATCTCAAGCTCCTCAAAGCGCTGCTAAGTCAGAATGAATTAGTTTAGAGGGCTTCAGAACATTTATAGCTCCAGTTACAACCTCACTAGTGCTGAGTGATTCCATAGTTTCAAAGAGTTAGATTATTTCCTCTTTATAACATTATCCACTGGATATTGACCCCTATGGCAGAGGTATATTGACATTTCATTCTTGACCCATGGGCAGGTGACTGGAGCCAGCAAATAAAAATCAGTCTTTTAATAGCACTCCTGTGTGTCAGATCTATGTTACATTGATATTGACCAGACTTTCATTCTTGAATGAAATAAGAAGCAAGGTGATAATATGAAAACATCATATGTGCTGTGACTGTTCAGGTGGTTGAATGGATGGAACAACAGAGAGGCACATTTTTGTCCTTCTGCAAAGATCAGGGCTCATGTGACATTTATCCCACAAACATCACATTTTGTTCTTGATGTTTAAGTACACTGGCAATATTTCTCATTTTAAATTGATGCTAATTTGGCAGGATCTTCTCTCTAGGTTCAATGGCAATAGATTGATTTGGACTTTTACTTCTGGCAGTAGTCATTCCATAGTTAAGGCTGTGTTGCCCCTTGTCCCAAGCAGTTATTCAATATTTGGGACCTTTCTTTGTTGTTTCCACTAGCAGGGGAAATTGATGATATGAGTCAGGTATTTCTTTGGTGTGTTCCTCTTTATTTATATATAGTAGAACCTCAGAGTTATGAACACCAGAGTTACGAACTGACCAGTCAACCACACACCTCATTTGGCAGCAGCATAGACAAAAAAAAAAAGAAAAGACAAATACAGTACAGTACTGTGTTAAACGTAAACTACTAAAAAAATAAAGGGAAAGCAGCATTTTTCTCCTGTGTAGTGAAGTTTTAAAATGATATTAAATCTATGTTCTGTTTTAAACCCTCGAACGAAAAACCATAACATTTTGTTCAGACTTATGAACATTTCAGAGTTATGAACAACCCCATTCCCGAGGTGTTCATAACTCTGAGGTTGTACTGTAAAGAATTTAGGAATAGCTCAGTGGTTTGAGCATTGGCCTGCTAAACCCAGGGTTGTGAGTTCAATCCTTGAGGGGGCCATTTAGGGATCTGGGGCAATAATTGGGGATTGGTCCTGCTTTGAGCAGGGGGTTGGACTAGATGACCTCCTAAGGTCCCTTCCAACCCTGATATTCTATGATTCTATGAAATTCCCATTTCCCTAAACCATAGTAGGAACAAATAATAGTTTTCTAGCTCACAATTTCAAAGCCTGTCTCCCCAGCCAGTCTTGCACCCCCAGGAGCTCTGTCTCTTCTCCCTTTCCAGCAACACACTCGTAACTGACTTTCTGCCAACTTTCTCTTACTTTCTGGTAGCATTTTGTGTGTGACGCATACTGACACAGATAAACACAAAGCTACAACCAACAATGCCCCAGCCTCTGCAGCCAGTCCCCAGGGAAACCTCTGGGTCCACATGGCTGGTCAGTTGATTGGCCTTGTGCAGTAGCTTCCACTGTCTCTAGCTATTTTACTCCATAAAGGAGCTTGATTACTTCTTCCATTTGTCTGAATGAAAGGTGCCGAGCACATCCATTTGCTTTAACAAGGCCTGTGATTGTCTATAGCTCAAAGCCATGCTTGATGGCAGATACTAACACCTTCCAGCACCACAGGTTAAACTACAATACAGTAGCTTCCCATTTTATGCACAGTTTTAATTCACTCACCTCTGATTTCTTGAAAAAGAAAACCATCTCCCTGAAATTGTGTTTTACAGGTATTGAACTAGACCCTCAGCACCTTTGCAGCTGCTGTGCTCCACTCTCATGTAACAAAGCAGCTATAAGCCCAGTGGATCCAGACCCACGGAGAGTCCCTCAGTTTGGGCCTTCTTTACTTTCAACTCCAAATCTCTTTTCACTCATTAACCTGATGTTGGTTCTGCTATAGAACACCATGAGACTATCAGCTGGTTGGTAATTCTCTTCGCTTCACAACCTCCTGTGCTAGTTGAGAATCCCCTAGCATAAAGAGAAGGAGGAGAAACATCAGGGGCATAGTTAGGAAGAGGTATGGTGGTTCAGAGTTCCACTACACATGATACTCTTTGTACTAGTGGCAGAAGTTAGAGTAGACCTCCTGCTGCTACCGGGGTTGGGTGGCCAAGAGTCAGGGAACCACAAGCGATTCTTTCGGGCTGCTGCTCTCCACTATGTTAGACAGGGTGACCAGATGTCCCAATTTTATAGGGGCAGTCCCGATATTTGGGGCTTTTTCTTATATAGGTGCCAATTACTCCCCACCCCCGTCCCAATTTTTCACACTTACTATCTGATCACCCTAATGCTAGAGCACAGTTTACATGTAGAGGAAACTCAGGGCTAGAGTTTCTCAACACGGCATCAATTTATTTAACCTCCTCTCCTAGGAAGCAATTTCTTACTGCTATTAAGAGATTTATGGTGTGACAGCTCATGCTTTGAGGCCGCCCAAAGATGCATCATCACAACAGGTAGGTCTATCTATGTTAAATTGTCTGAAAAGATTCTGATGGTAACTTGTGCTTGAAAGTTTGACTTGCTTGTCTGTAAAGACCAAAGTCCAAGAGAGTCGGTCCTCTTTCAGCCATGTTTTCAGAGGAAGGGTGATGTCAGCATAGGAAGGAATAAAAGAAAGTTAATTGATTCCATGCCAAGGAAATAAAGGAGTTGGGCTGTCGTCTCTTGAGTGGTCAGATCTAGAGCAACTTGGAGACCATAGTACAGAGGCTTTATTCCAAATCATGGAAACCAACAAGGTCCATTTTGGTAGCCCCAAATACCTCAAGTTGAAAATGATTTTGATATCATGAACATTTTAGAGTTTCATCTAGTTTAAGGCCAGAAGGGACCATTAGGTCACCTAGTCTGACCTCCTGTGTATGATAGACCATTAGATTTCCTCTATATTTAGCCCTATAACTCCAGTTAAACCAAATCATGTCAGTCCACAGGAGACTAAACTGTTGTGTATCACAGAGGGAACAGGAGAGACCAAGACAGCATCGATGTTTGAAGCCTCTACATGGCAGGGAATTGTTTAGGTGAGACACGACCAGAGGCTCCTGGCACACAATCCATGCTCCATGCTGCAGAGGAAGGCAAAAGTCCAAAGGTTCCTGTCAGTCTGACCTGGGGGACCCCAACTCTGGTGAACATTATGACCCAGAACATGTGAGCCCATGCCATTTCCAGCGTCCCACCTCCAGATGTGGCTATTTTCTGATGCTTCAGAGAAAGGCATGAACGAACAAACAGAATGCATCTAGCCAACTGTGCATCAGGAAAAAAATTCCTTCCTAACCCGTACAGGTGCCTGTAGGGGATATATAATGAGATATAATTATAGTCATTGTCCTAATGTAGAGCTGCAAGTGTTTTGAGCATATTGAGGGCAATGCAGAGCTTCTGGTCCTCCCCATGGTCCGTAAAGGATGGGCATGATCAGGGGCATTCATTGATTCATAGAGTCACAGATTCCTAGGCCAGAAGAAATCACCACAACCATCCAGCCTGACCCTCACACATACAGGTAGTAAAACTTTTCCCAGAAGCTAAAAGAGGTGTTGAAATACCTGTCAGAGTCCAATCTTGGACAGATATGGAGAGGACATGTACATTGATGTCATCAAGATACAGCAACATTCCTGGGATGACAGTCAGAATGGAGGTAATCATTTTCTAACAGAAACTGGAAGCCAAACGCAATCCAAACAACATTCATTCAGATTACAAAAGCCCTCAGCAGGAAGCAAAAAGATTAAGGTTCTAGATGTGATGAGCAAAGGTGAACTCTATGTGTTCTTGTGTCAGATGCTGTTTCAAAAACTGGACAGAAGCAACACATTGAAAAGTCAGTTCTTCTGATGTGCTAAGTGTTTATCTGGTAGTATTAACTCCTTGTGGAGCTTTGTGACTTTTGTTGCCCCTGCCAGTTGTAAAAGCCAAGGTGGAGCTTGATTTGGTTCAATAATGTCAAGATTTTAGAAGTGTAGGAGCTCAATAGAGACTGGTTTGTGGATCACAAGGTGAATCCAATCAGACATTGTAGAATGTATCTGAGGTATACACAAGCCTGAGTGAATATGGAAAAATGTTTTCCACCCAGTGTTGTTATTTGTTTTAAAGTAGTGCTGAGAGATCCCAAATGAGTTCAGGACTCGGCTGTGCTAGGCACTGTATAAACACATTGTACACAAAGGCACCTGCACCAAGAGCTTACAATCTAAGTAAAAAAGACAAACAAAAGGTGGGATGAGAAGCAGAAATACCAAGTGATGAAATGATTTATCTAAGGTCACACAAGCAGCACAGGAATAGATCCTAGAGTCTTGATTCCCAATCTATTACTATGTTCACTAAACCATTCTGCCTCTCATATTATTTTGAATTTTTAAATTAATTGAATTCAGCCATAGACAGACCTCTTTTGTGCTTGCTTTACATTAATATTTGTGTAACTGAATTTTACTGGTATGAAGGGAATTTCAAAATTGCATATGCAATAATTTGTGGAAATGGGATATTAAATTGGTATTGCACTGAAAATCTTTGCACACTCATCCAGTGAGGGAAGACAAACAACTCAATAATGACTAATCAAATATACAGATCAATCCAGAGAGTTAAAACGTTCATAAAAACAAACAAAAGCCAACCAAACAAAAACCCAAAGACAAATGAACAACCCTCTCTCCCCAAACAACAAATAAACTGGAGGAAATAACTGCTTGGTTATTCAGTGAGCAGAGAAAGGATCTAAATTCATTGGCTACATTATTTGTTGGGAATTACTCACTCAGTGCTAGGAATGTTGGTGTATGCGCTGGAGAGGTTTTAGTTGGGGACGTTCTTAAAACTACAATACCGACCCGGTGAAGTGAAAAAACAGATTGACAGAGCCAGAAGGGTACGAAGAAGTCACTTACTACAGGACAGGCCCAACAAAAAAAGTAACAGAACGCCACTAGCCATCAACTACAGCCCCCAACTAAAACATCTCCAACGTATCATCAAGGATCTACAACCTATCCTGAAGGACTATCACTCACTCTCAGAGACCTTCGGAGACAGGCCAGTCCTTGCCTACAGACTGCACCCCAACCTGAAGCAAATACTCACCAGCAACTACACACCACACAACAAAAACACGAACCCAGGAACCAAACCCTGCAACAAACCCCGGTGCCAACTCTGTCCACATATCTCTTCAAGGGACACCACATCAGCCACACCATCAGGGGCTCGTTCACCTGCACATCTACCAATGTGATATATGCCATCATATGCAAGCAATGCCCCTCTGCCATGTACAGTGGCCAAACTGGACAGTCTCTACACAAAAGAATAAATGGACACAAATCTGACATCAGGAATTATAACATTCAAAAACCAGTAGGAGAACACTTCAATCTCCCAGGACACTCAATAACAGACTTAAAAGTGGCAATTCTTCAACAGAAAAAGTTCAAAAACAGACTCCAACGAGAAACTGCAGAACTGTAATTAATTTGCAAACTGGACACCATCAAATTAGGCCTGAATGAAGATTGGAAGTGGATGGGTCACTACAAAAACTAATTTCCCCCTGCTGATACTCATACTTTCTTGTCAACTGCTTGAAACGGGCCACCTTGCTTACATTAAACCATTAGCACTACAAAAGTGATTTCCACCCCTTCTTGATAACTGTTGAGAATAGCCCACTTCCACCTTAATTGAATTGGCACGTTAGCACTGACCCCGACAATTGGTAAGGCAACTCCCATCTTTTCGTATGCTGTGTATTTATACCTCTCTACTGTATTTTCCACTCCATGCATCTGATGAAGAGGGTTTAACCCACGAAAGCTTATTCCCAAATAAATTTGTTAGTCTCTAAGGTGCCACGAGGACTCCTCATTGTTTTTGCTGTAATGAATTGTTACTCAAATCAAAGCTGACTTTCAATTGCTATACCCTATCGTCCACTGCAGCTGAAGAAGTTTTTTTGGTCCAATTTTGCATTTACTGTAGTCTTATAAAATATCCTAAATAGATTTATTTCTTGCTTTGGGCTCTTGACTGTGCTGGCTCTGCCTGCAGTTCGGGGTGAATCCTGCTTCATGCAGGATTGCTTTTAAAATACATTTTTGTTCTTTAGGCATTATGAAGAAAGTTCAGCCTCCACCTATATATGGGAAGAGGTCTGCCTGGTAGCAGAACCGCTGCACAAGGGCAGGGAAGATGAATTTAGGGTGATGGAGAGGACATAGGTGGTGCATTCTTCCTGCCTTACATGGAGCATCTCCATAAGGGCTCCCCACAGGACAGAGGTATAACCATAGCTTCACAACTGTGCAGATACTTTAGGGCTCCTTTCCCATGTGTGGAGACTACAGAGAAATATTTCAGTTACTGGTTCATAATGAACTCTACAGAGAAATCTGTTACCTGCTCTGTAGCCTCAGTAGCAGGGATCTTTCTCTCCCACCCTGCCTGGTATTTGGCTGAGTCCATAGATTTGGGCATGTGTGAGAGTTGTGTTCCATATTTACAGCTTGGGTTCCTTATTGTCTTCACTCTGCACTGTCTGGTGTGTTGAAAAGAGGGAAAACATGTATGAACTGTTTTTCTATGTTAGGAACACTTGGGCATTATGTCCATCCCTTAGTGCATTAGGCTCTACCCTACAGCCAGTGAACACCCATGTCTGTCTCTTTTTTAGGACTGTCAATTAATCACAGTTAACACAAATGACTAACTCAAAACAAATTCACTCGATTAAAAACATTAATCATGATTAATCATAGTTTTAATTGCACTGTTAAACAATAATAGAATCCCAATTTAAATGTATTATCAATATTTTTGGAAGTTTTTCTACATTGTCAAATCAATATATTTGAGGCATTTTGCTTTTTGGTTGAATTTTGTTGTGTGGCTGGGTAAACAGATACACAGGGACCTTGACACACCGGGCTTTGGAAGATCAGTGACACTGATCCTTATGCAACATATGCTATATAGGTGTTGGAGATGATTCACCTGAATATCACACATGTCATGGAGCTAACTGTGATGCTGGCAGACCAGTTGCCAGCTCATGCTGAGGCTCCTAGGTCTCACAGACCACTGACAAATGCATAGTTGGAAACCAGTCTGGCTCAACTTTGTGTCAATATTGTTAAAATAGGCATTAGATTTATAAAGATGTGTTCAGCGTTTAGATTCTATGAAATGCTTGTAAAATGCTGCATGCATTAATCTCACTTACAATGTCTATATCCCATGTTATAAGGTAATACTTAAGTATTTGCTCTTTTACTATAAAAGTGTTTGCTTTAAAACTGTAAATTCCCACAGTCAGGAGAGAAGCATTACCAAATGTGAAATACTGGCTTACCACAAGAGGTGTTGTCTTCTGCCCAACAAAGAAAGGTCCATAGACATGAGACGAACCATTGTGGAACATCAGTGGACAAAAGACTTGTTGATTGCTCCCCCTACACCCATGAAGAGGAGACCTGCACAATCACTCATCCATCAGCTTAAACTCTGAGGGAAGGGAATAAAAATTCCTGTCAAGAACAATTGTTATCTTTATGCTGCTTGCCCATTCAGGGGCAAGGATTACTAAACATAAGCAAAGATCTGACAGTGATTGGCCTGGGTTAGCCCTAGAGGACATATAAAGCTTGCACATTATAGAAGTTTCTATTACCTTTTAGAACCTAAGACTGTAACTCGTTTGTGTGTATGTTTACCTGCTTTAACCTTGTAAATAACTCTCATTTCTTTTCTTAGCTAATAAATATTTAGTTAGTTCATTACAGGTTTGGCTATAATTGTGGCGTTTGGTATGAGATCTACGGTTCAATTGACTTGGGGTAAGTGATTGGTCCTTTGGGACTGGGAGTAACCTGAATATTGTTGTGATTTTTGGTGTAAGGGACCATCTATCACAAAGGGAAGCTCACCTGGGTGGCAAGATAGATTCAGAGTACCCAAGGGGACTATTTGTGATAGGGTGACCAGGTGAAGGGACCCAAAAATCGGCACTTGTCCGAGCAAAAAAAACCCCACCTCCCGCCACACTTGTTGAGCAAAAAAAAAAAAAAAACCGCTGGAGTTCTCCGAGCCCCGCCAGAGATCTCCAAGGGGAGGGAAAGAAAGAAAGGGAAAAAAAACCCCGCCGGAGTTCTCCGAGCCTAGCTGGAGATCTCTGAGGGGAAGGGAAAAAAAACAACCCGAAGCCTTGATATCAGGACAAATGGCGTCCCAACCATGCATTGGTCAGGACGCGGGACAAAGGAGGAAAAATGGGGACAGTCCCGATTTTATCGGGACGTCTGGTCACCCTAGTTTGTGACTCCATGTTCAGGCTGTTGTAATGCCTCAGGAGTTCACACTTGATACTTGGTTGGTGAAATCTAGGTAGAGAACTTACAACCAATTATGGGGTATGAGCCCTGCTTCTTGACTGCCCTGAAGTTGGTTCTCAAGCTCCTGAGCCAGTCCAGACAGCCTGACACTAACACATGCAGATTTTTTTGAGAGTAGAAAGAATAGTGAAAGATAGTATTGATAAATGCATAATGCATTTCAAAAGGTTCAGGGCATATCTAAAATTCTTTGATCTAAAAAATGAACTTGAACTCTTTCAATACTAGTTTTACATGGTATTCTGCACTTTTAGTTTACATCTGGCTGAAAATATAAAAAGAACAGTCTAATGATATTTTGACATTGGAAAAGACAGGTAGTACAGAGGCAGATCAAAATGAGAAGAAAACAAAAACAAAGAAACAAAAAAATCCCCCACTGACCAAAAATTTTTCAACAACAAAAGAAGTTGGATCCAAGTTTTTAGAGTTTTAGGGTTGATATTAAAATTATAATGATAATTATTATTTATATAGTCTCAGGTGTAAATGACACTACACAGAAAAGTGGGAAGACAAAAACCATTCCACCAAAAAGCTTAAATTATGACAAGCAAATAAGATTCATGTCAAAAATGGAAGAAGACTGTGTTGGAGAGATCAGAGTTGGGCACTCATTTGATATTAACTCATTTTCCTATCCGCACAAGAATACACCTGGTTCTCCAAGCCCCTGTTGCTGGTGAATCCAATAAGCAATTCTGAGAAGGCCAAAATGCTAAACGTTCTGTGCAGAACTCATTGAAGCTGTTCATAGGTCTGTCCATGTGGATCAACTCTGTGGGTCAAGGCCTAAGTGGCCAACACCTGGCTAGTGCCAGGGTTTGCTCCAGTTGTTATCAACCTTGATATGAACAGAAACCAGCCACCAGAAGGTTAATGCAAAAATTAACCAAAAAGGCTCAAATACAGACAGATCAAATTGTGAGGCAGCTTTTACAAACATGTTCAAATATATTTTCCTTTTATTTGATGAGCTCTGGTGCTGATACAACAAAGTGTACAATCACCAAAATCTTTACAGTCTGGAAAACCTATACTTTCACAAAGTATAAAAGCTGTGTATATTATAATTCATAAGCTACTGCAGTTGATTAATTGCTTAATATGAAGCCAATATTCCACAGTAAGTCAGGAGTATTAATTTAAATATTTAAGTCATGATGATGTAGAATATGTGCAGGAAAAATCAGTCCTCATTCTCATACTCCGTGTTGAAAGTCTTAAATTCATTTTGCTCCAAATGCCATTTGTTGTTATCACCAACCAAATCAAACTTTATTTTCTTTCTAGAAACATGTAGTTAACCTTCTCACAGAGTGGTCTGTAAGTTTGAGACTATCTTTAATACTTTGGGCCAAACAAACTGGCTGTGTCTCGTACTGCCAACCACACACACAGACAGTGGATAAAACAAGAATCTTCTCTATGCATTATCTATTCAAAATTATTATTTCAAAATGTACCTGAATTGTAAATAACACATTCTAATCATTTCAATTGTAGATTTACAGAGAAGAAACATAATTCATATCAAATGAGTTTTGAGAGATATTTCTCTATTATCCAGCATGAAATACATAATATTTTTAAACTGAATTGCCTACATGTACTTTTCCTATTAAAATAAATCCCAAGGAATCTGTGATGTTGAAACTTGCTGCACTGAGAATGGTAGCACTCTATCAAGTATATACAATTTAACTTTCGTTAGTTGTTTTAATTCCCGATGTGTCTTCAGACAAGATTTTCTTCCAATTATCTAAAAGACAAAAATGGCAAATCAAGTACTAAGGGGGATGTTTCACTGGGACTGGGTAGGCTCTGAACCATTCCGCACTTCATTATCCTCCAATCAAGCAGTCAAATTTCCTCACCTCTGGAATTCACATTCTGCTGATTATCATTTGTGTACTTTAATTGGTTACACTGTAATTTCTGCCTAGACCTTTATGAACAAAAGAGTGTTACTGATGGCTCATTCACAGTTTTATTCTCTTTTTTGTAGTTGGCTAACAGATTCCCTCCAGATTTCACTATCATCACCTACACAGCTCTCCCACTGGCTATAAAATACTGAAGCAGCTTGTAGGTAATTGATCAGACAAGTGAACTGTAAAATATTCATTTTCTACTTCAGCAGCCAGATAAATCTCTTGGGAAGTGGATGAAAATATTGCTTATGCACATCAGGGTCGGTGTAGTAATAGCAAGGTTGCTGATAAGCAGGGGTCTGCTACAGAGTTAATGCTTAATTCTGTTCCATGCCAGAGACAGGAAAGCATGCAGTCTCCCTTTGCCTGCAGCTAGAAGTCTCATTATATACTGAACCTGAGGCATCAACACCAGTGCACTAGTCATGCTAGTTCAGGGATGGTGCTTCCTGTTTTAATTAATCAGGTTAATCTTGGCATAACATGCCAAAGAACCAATTAACACTTACCTACTATAACCAACATGCTAAATACCAAAATATTAATAGATACAAAAGAATGATCAGAAAAGTCACGGCAGAAAAGATGATTGAAAAACAATCTGGCTCATATTTTACACCTCTGGTAATTTTTAAAACCTCACTTTCTTTTTTCTCCTTTAAGTTTCCAAATACCTGTCAAGATGTTTTAATTGAAAGTGTTTAAACACAGCCTGCATATAGACTGGTAGAGCAAAAAGCAAAAAGATAGTGAATTCTTTTCATCTTTATCTCTCTGGGTTGCCATAGTAAGAGACTCTGAAGGGAATTGGCAACAGATTTGTCTCTGTCTCATGTTTAATGTGTATTAAGTAACCTTACCCCACGACCAAACTGTACTAATCAGAAAATACATGCAATTCCTCCACCTGCTTTATTTGCTCACAAGAAGGGAAAAGCAAAGCTTTAAATATTGGATTATTAACAGATTTTTCCCCCAATGGTTTGTTTTTGAAGCAGAAGAGAACATGTGTTCAGATCCCATGTCCTTGGAGTATGGTGTCATTCAGCTTAAGAAGATGCATTTGAAGTCAAAAATAGTCGATACTATGTATGCTACAGTAGTTACGACCATCTGGGGAAGATAAATGGAGCACTACAATTTTGCAGTGGAAAAGCAAGTATATTGGAGTGCTTCAGCATCTACTATACAGACGCTGACACGTAAATCAACCTTATTTAGATCAAAACAGTCAGTCAGTTAAGAATAGAATATAGTCCCATGTTTCTTTCCTTATCAGCAAACTTCTTCTGATGATTTAAATCCAGTCCCAGTAAAATGATGGTAATAAATCAATCACAAAACTCAGGCTACTTTCAAATACCAGAGGACATTTATTTTGCATTGTATCAGTGAATACCCTTGTTCTCTCATAAACAAGTTTTAAGTAAAACCCCAGGCTTGAGATCAACTGCATTAGTTATGAAATACACTCCATTCCAAGGTCCCCCTGCAGAGACAGCCAGGTCAGCTGAAAAAACAAATAATCTGACATCCTGTTGTCTTATTCCACCATCCCATGTGGGAGGTGGAACTTAGATTTCTGCGTACTTGATGTGTAACTGAGATGAATTACCCACCTCTTTAATAACTGGCGTGAAAATGATCTTCTGGCCTTCTAATATATCAGCATGTACCAGGAAAGTCTAAGCAGTTATGAAAGGGAGAGCTGGAGATGAGGATATTTGGGTACAAACCCTGAGCAACTTTCACAATTGCTCTTTCTGGACCTTACCATAAATCCAATCCTGCCCTTTTTGCACATCCTAAATTATCTCTCACATCAAAGGATAATAACAAAAATGAAGTCCTGCTACTAATGAGGAGGGGGTAGAGTGCACGAAGAGCGAAGTGTTGATTTAGTTGAGGCCACCTGTACACTCTGCACAGATTTATTAAACAAACCAAAGGAGGATCCTGTAATGTGATGTGACGGGGCAAGGCCAGAGGGCTATAGGAAAGTGGTAAGGAACCAATATGTTAGCCCCAGGCTAAACAAATCCCTGATACCTTATGGCAGTTGCTCCAGGTTAATCAAGACACCTGGGGCCAATTAAGAACTTTCCAGAAGGCAGGGAGGTTGATTGGGACACCTGAAGCCAATCAAGGACTGGCTGGAACTAGTTAAAAGCCTCCCAGTTAGTCAGTGGGATGTTAGGAGCTGTGGAAGGAGGTTGCATGTGAGAAGCTGGAAGCAAGAGGCACTAGGAGCTGAGAGTAAGAGGATGTACTGCTGGAAGATCCTGTGGTGAGGATAAAGAAGGAGCTGAGAGTAAGAGGATGTACTGCTGGAAGATCCTGTGGTGAGGATAAAGAAGGTGTTGGGAGAAGTCCATGGGGAAGTAGCCCAGGGAGTTGTAGCTGTCGTGCAGTTGTTCCAGGAGGAACTCTAAACAGCTGCAATCCACAGGGCCCTGGGCTGGAACCCGGAGTAGAGGGTGGGTGCGGGTTCCCCCCAAAACTCCCAACTCCTTATCAGACACAGGAGGAGTTGATCTGGACTGTGGGTTCTACCAGAGGGGAAGATCTCTGAGGCAAACAAAAATCCGCCAATAAGCGCAGGACCCACCGAGGTAGAGGAGGAACTTTGTCACAGTAAGCTTTACCTGATATTGTACACTAGGGCTGGACATGCAGAAGATGACAAGTAAACCCCAGACTTCAGCCACATTGAGCTGTGAAAGGCACTATTTCATTACAGCAAAGTTTGTTAATGGCTGGTGACAAGATAATTATTCTTAACATCAAAGCAGTAAATACTTAACTGTTTGCATAAGAATAAAAGTATGAGTGAGGTAGATAATGCACTGATCTGGTATGACCCAACACATAGAACACCTTACAGAGGGATGCAGAGTATGTCAGGAACATAGGCCAAGTAACTGCAAAAAATAATTATGGTCTTTTGAGATTTCTGATCTACCATGGGACAAGATAGCTACAAATATATATTTTTTTAATTTGGCAGATATTCACATCTACTACAAGTGGACTGCATTCCCAAATTTCCAGAAGTTCTGAGTCTGCCAGATAAGTCAACATATTCCATTATTGCGAAATAAAAGCTGTATTTTCAAGACATGGCATCCTAAAGAGTGAGTGAGTGATCAAGTTTCATCTGCAAGCAGATAAATGGGTAACTCTGTATGAGATATTGGGGAATGAAATTCAACCCCAGTCCTGGATACCCACAATCTAATGGAATGGTGAGAGAACCATTAAGATGATAAAATCAGGTGTTTCACATAACACTTGCCTCAGGTAGAGATACCTACTTAGCTCTACTGGTGTTAAGAAACACACCATTGACAGGTATGGAATACTGTCCTGCACAGCTGCTAATGGGAGGACATTGAGAATGATTCTTCCATCCTCACATGAACTGCTACAACCCAAAATACAAGTCTCCAAGGGCTCACACCAGACTAAAGTAGCTACAGGAAAGACAAAAGAATACTGTGACCAGATAGCTAAGTCATTGTTTGTGCTCCGTCACTGAAATCCAGTATGCATGGAAGCAACACAAGGTTGTTAAACCGGCAAGGTTAGCTACAGGTCCAGAGCCACAGTCATATCACATAGAGATACCTTTAGGAGAGAGGCACAGGCATAATAGAAGGCACCTGAGATCTGACTATACAATGCCAACAACAAATACTCAACGGACATCTAAATCGGAAGACTCACGGGCAGCAAGCGGAATCAACATCAACATCTTATAAGAGACAGGTTGCATCAGAGTAATCAGAAAGATTCACAAGAAATGGACATCAGGTGTGCATGACAGCACAATACTGAATCTTGTATGATAATTTTATACATGGGGACAAGGTGGATGAGTTAATATCTTCTATAAGACCAACTTCTGTTGGTGAAAGACACAAACTGTCGAGGTCCTGAAGAAGAGCTCTGTGATGCTCTAAAGCAGGCCTGCACAACTCATAAAGCGGCGAGGGCCATATTACTCCAAAGAAAACAGCTGAGGGCCGAAACCTCCTGGCCCAGCGCCTCCCAAACAACCCCTCTTTCCCCAGCGCTGGGGTGTGGAAGCCTGTAGAGGGGGAAAGAAACAGCGTGCATAGGGTGACCAGATCACAGCAGTAAAATAGGACCCGCGCCCCCCCCGCCCCGCTCGGCCCCACCATCACACCCCTCTTCACCCCCCCAGGGGTCACTATATTACTGCACACAACAGTCAATCAATGCAGTTGTAGATAAATCTCTGCATTATGCATTTTTGTATAACTTTTATATGACTTTGTATTGAACCTTGGTAATATGTTATAGCGGGCCCCTAAGGTAGTATAATTAAGGTAAAAGAAAAATGTCTTTTTGCTAGAAGTAGAATAAGATCTTCTCCTCACTTTGTATTCAATTGCCCTGTTGAATGAGGTGTGAATGAGGAAGGTGTGGAAGGCAGGCACCTTCAGACAGCTGCAACCCTTGGAGAGGGGATGGGAACCAGACCAAGGACAATCAGACTTGTCAAGTGGGCTGACTAGAGAAGAGCAGATACACTGATGGCCTCAGGGGTTAGAAGCAAGCACCTTCCTTTGGCAACACCATCTTTGCGGCATTGGGACAACCCCCAGCCCAATGACAAGCAGCAAAAAGGACCAACGGACACAGTCCCAGATTTTGGGCCGCACAGTGAGCCCACCTACTCACCCTCCTGCGGGCTGCACAGTGAGCCCACGTGGGCCGCATGCGGCCCCCGGGCAGCATGTTGTGCAGGCCTGCTCTAAAGCTTGTCTTTTTCATCAAACCTCACCTACCTTGTCTCTCTAAAATCATGGGATCAACACAGATACAAAAACACTGCAAGCAATTTTATACAGGGACTACATGCAGAAGAAGACTGAGCCAATGGTAAAGATTGAACTCCAACTGGTTAAATGTTAACAACCTCTTCAAAGATGAAGATTAAACAGCGAGCAGTCAGTAGTACTTCAACAGTCTTCTCATGCTTCAGGCCTGGTTATGATGACATTGCTTGTTTGAGATATTATTTATTAGGGAGGGATTTTAAAAATGAAGAAAGGGAGATGTAGTAGATTGTGTCATGTGTAATCACCAGAGGTACTCCCATTGTGAGAGATCTCTCACATAGTGCAGGCACACTCTGGTTCTGTAGGGCCCATCTCATTATGTATCTAATAAAGAGAGTTGAGGTTTAAAGGTTATATCCCTGGTCTCACTCTGGTTCCTGTAACACACAGGCTGCAGCATACTCTCAAGGGAGACACTCTCAACTGCCTGATCATGCTAGAAAGCAGGACATTATGGACAAAGCACTTTTCCCTGGATGGCTGTAAGGTGATTGTGAATAGCTGGCAAGCATTAGGATAGTCAGTGACAATCTTTAAAGCCAATGGGTTTACATTTTCAAGGTTATTGGCACACTTTATGCTGAATCCTATCTAACTGAAGTACTAACTATGATCATTTCAATAGGTCAAGGAGTGTGATATTGCTCAGTATATATATTATTTTTTGTGGGGGGAGGACATTTTATATTAGAAATAATAAACAGAACCCCAGATCTGTGATATACCTTCCTTTGGCCTCTATGAAGAGAAGAATGAGGGCTGCTTTATTATTTTGATTTCTCTTTTGCCCTTTTAATTCCTTTGAACGTTTCATCTGATGGCTGAACTAGGCCATTCTTTTGACTTTTTTTTTAAATCACTGTAGTTTCTCCAAGCATTGACATTAGTCGTTATATAATTTGTTTTAAGTACTGATAAACCTTTTTTCTTTTGTCGTACAAATTTGATGTGCCACTTTTCCCCTCAGTGTTGAAATGCAGCACTCTATGCAAGATAATCCTTTTGTTCTGTTAATCATATGTCTAGCTCTCTATAAAGGACTCTTCCCCACTTTCAACTTCAGTATTTCAAAAGCCCCTTTCACTGCTTTCTATATCCTCAGATTCTGGCCGGTTATCAGTAGATTTATTGAACAGCTATAGTCAATAGCTTTACAATCCAAATGTTCAATTAGTCTAGTTACTGCCATTAATCTAGATAATTTACAAAGATCAATTAAGGAGCCACTTCCAAGTTCTGCCACTTTATTTTAACAGGACTCCCCAAAGAAAGATTTAGAACCTTAAATCAACCTTAATTTGCGTTCATGCCTCAACTCCAGTTGACTTCAGTGGGAGGATGAAGATGATAAAGTGCAGTATATGGCCTAGAGTTAATAATGTACAGTCTTTCTGACTTGCTATCAGAGGGGTAGCCGTGTTAGTCTGGATCTGCAGAAGCGACAAAGGGTCCTGTGGCACCTTATAGACTAACAGAGGTATTGAAGCATAAGCTTTCGTGGGTGAATACCCACTTCTTCGGAGCTCTGACTTGCTATGTTTCTCTTATTCAAGACTTCTCAGATCTGTGTCATCTCAATAAGACCAGGGCTTGGATATGCTTATTTGAATTATAAAGGCCAATTCTGGAAATGGGTTTCAACCTGGTCTCTCAAATTGCAGACACAATTTTATTCATTAAAAACTTGTGCATGCAATTTTAAAAATGCCTTTGAAAATGTAGCCCTAAATCAAGTGTGGCACTGCTTTTAACATCTATTGAAGGACAAACCTCTCTCTAAATAGCATAAAGTGCTAATGTGCTAGCAGATTTTTCTGAAGTTATTATGCTGATCAGGACACAAATAAAGGTTATCTTGGAGTTTTCACTGAAAAATGAAGTGACTTTAAAACTAGACTGCACAACAAATTTAATATATTGTAGGGAACAATCCTATATTGAATGTCAGACTCTTAATTCCATTTCACATTTCTTGGATTCTGTGCTAGTGGCCAAAACTCTTTAAATTTGGTGAGACTGGTAGATCTAGGTAGACCTTGGGCTGAAATAGTAGAGTCAATATGGGTGAGAACTGATGCACTGGCATATATGCGGCAGCTTACCCAATATTTGTCTCAATTTTTTGTGGCTTTAGGGAGTATTATTTAGTCCTTCACTTTCATGAGCACACAATTTTTTAAGAAGTTTGCAAGTAGAGCTGGGTGAAAAATCTAAAATGCTTTGATAAAGTTTTTTTTGGGGAGGAGAGAGGATCAAATTTAATTTTCAACAACAACAACAACAACAACAATAAATGATCTCAAAGTCAACATTTGGAAATTTCACCAGCTTTCTTCAAACAGTCTTTACATTGCAACAATGAGAGTAAAGGGTGGGCCTTACAACCCTGCTCAGCCCTGTTCAGCTTGCCATGCTGACACAGAAAGGAGAGAAAGGACTACTCATTCAATACTCCCCACTGCAAATGAGTGGGTGGAGAGAGGGAGGCGGCCTGGCCACACACAGTTGGGTGAGGAGGAAAGGAGCAAGTTGTTCCATACAAAGCGGGGAAGTAACTTATTCCTCCCTAAGGGCAAAGGGAAATGGGGAGGGAATTGCCGCTCAGAGATGTCTCTGAATTTCAGTTTCTCCCAGGGCTACTGTGCTTAAAGTCACAATCTAGACCAAAGGAACTGTAGGAAAGGACAATACCTCCTGTGCCTATCATGACAATTACCTTCAGTGAGACATTTTGGAACAACACATCATTGGTTCAGTCCAGCATTTTAAAGCTCCCACTATTTCCTTGCACTTTCTTTCTTTTTAAAAACATATTTTTATTGTGGTCTTTTCTCTGGAGATCAACAAAAATGTCTCTGTACAGTTCAGAATTAATTTACTGGTTAACATGCAGACACTTTGGAATCATGTGGCCAGTAGCTCCTCTTTGGAATGCATCAAGTCCACCATCCAATATTATCTTGTTGTGTAATGAAATGCCATGAATACATGCCCAAAGTTGTTTCCTCTTTCATAGCATGACACCTGTGATAGCAACATTCAGCTGGTCTATTTAGTTGTTTTTGTTTGAAGCATAACTGCAGCAACAACTATCCGGAATCCTGATGCACCTCATATAGTAAGGTGCCTTATATTGACAGAGAAACTATAACATAAAAGGTATATTTACTTTTTCCCTCTTGGCCCACCTTGTGCTTTAATAGTGGTATTTATATTAAAATGCAAATGCCCTACTTCTTTTTGAAATGAAAAGACACAAAACCCCATGACTGCCTCCTACAAATCCTAAAATACTAAGGCTGGCTCAGAAGAAATAGTAGCAAAACTGAATAAAATGCAATAGAAACTACCTACAGTAACTCACTTTCAACGATCACTTTATAAATATGGGGACAGTCCACATAGTGAATGGACTTTCCAAATGGTGTTTTTCTATTTGTCTGAACACTTAAAAACACTCCAAAATTACAGTATTGATCATCGTATTATTTTTGTTCTAATCTATGGTACAACAAAATCTGAAGATTTACAAATACAGGAAAGAAGAATCTCAAGAATGACCTTACACAGACAAGGTTTAGAGAAACCATCCACTTAAAATTCAGGATCTACCCAGATCCTTTGCTATTGAAACAATTAATTGATCTGTTCTGGATGCAATTGTTTGGTTTTCTAAATCTGGTGTTCTCTCTTGTACTGACTGCTCTGCTGATGGTGGCTTATGCACCATGTCCATGGTGGATAGGATTAGAAGCAGTGACTGATGAGAGTTTTACAATGTTTGGAGTTTTGTGTAGCAATCTGAAGACCACCCGGATTTACAATGCTTATTACTTACAGATAAATGTGAATACAGCACATCTATGTATAGATATAAGCAGGTGGAGTTCCCAATCTGCCCTGAACAAAATATACACATGCTGGATACTGTCCAGATTTACTCCTGTCCTGGGATTTGCCTTTATTGTTAGTGCAAATGTAACCTTTTGCTGGGTGCCAATGGCAGTGACCAGGGTTAGGTTCAATTTGTCTAGAGGTACTTTCCTAAAATTATGGAACTCTGGCTTAACCCACCACCCATAGTCATAGACGTACTCTGACTTTTGGCGCTGGGAAATTAACATATAACCTCTCTGGTCACTTTTGCAGAGGTTCTTCCCCATTCCCAAACACTGAGAGTCTTTGGGAACAGAGAACAAAGAACTACCTTTCACTTGAAGGAAAAGAAGGAAAAACACAAGAAGGATGACAACCACATATACATTTACATATAAAAAAGGAGCAAAACCCAATCAGTGTATCAGGAGCGTGGCCAACAGCACAGTTTCAATGTATTAATTCTCCAGCTTCTTGAGGTCCAGAGCTCTAGTCACAAACATCCCCACCCACGTAAATCCCAGTCTCAGGTCCAATTAGACTCAGTTGGTGCTTAATTTGTAATTAAAGAGGTGCCGGGGCTCAACCATCTTTTTTTACATTCATAATTGATGTAGCAATCCAGAGGTGCCGGGGCTATGAACTGCCAAGTCTAGAGGTGCTGGGGCTCACCTCTGGCAAGTCCCGGCACAAATAAAGTGGTACTCAGGGGAGCATTGGAGATGGCTCTCTTCTGCCTGTTCAGAGAAGTCTGCACCACCATGTTCTCCTCCAATGTGCAGCTGCATGGTCCAGTTCTGTAACACTAATTCTGCTGGTGCTGGACTATTAGATCCTTGCTGTGACATCAGCTCTGCACCACCCTGCCTGTTGGGGCACAATACAGTCAGCTCTGGCCTGCTGCTTCTGCCACCACCTGCTATGTGCTGTGAAGTTAGTTCTGCACTCCTGCTGCTGCTGCTGCTCTAGTCAGGCCACACTGAAAAGTCAGTTCTGAAGCATCACAGTTAAGCTTGGTCTGCCACACATGGTTCAGAATTGCTAGGTGAGAAACCCAGACAAAACAGGACCCTTGGACAGCCTCATAGACTTCAAGATCATAAGGGACCATCATGATAATCTAGTCTGACCTCCTGTGGTCAGGCCACAGAACCTCACCCAACTAAGCCTGTAATAGACCCATATCCTCTGGATGAGTTACTGATGTACTCAAATCATGATTTAAAGACTTCAAGTTATAGAGAATCCACCATTTACACTTAGTTTAAATCTGAAAGTAACCTGTGCCCCATGCTAAGGAGGAAGAAGAAACCCCCCCCAGGGTCTTGGCCAATCTGATCCACAGGAAAATTCCTTCCCACGCCTAAATATGGTGATCAGTTAGACCCAGAGTATGTGGGAAAGACCCACCAGCCAGACACCTGGGAAAGAATTATTTCTAGTAACTCAGAGCCCTCCCCATCTAGTGTCCTATCAGCCGCTGCTGGAGATATTTGCTGCTAGCGGTCACAGATCAGCTACATGCCATTGTAGGCAGTCTCATCATACCATCCCCTTCATAAAATGATCAAGGTCAGTCTCGAAGCCAGTTAAGTTTGTTGCCTCCCTCCCTCATTACTCCCCTTGGAAGGCTGTTCCACAGCTTCAGTCCTCCGGTGGTTAGAAACCGTCATCTAATTTCAAAACTAAATTCTGATGGCCAGTTTATATCCATTTGTTCTTGTGTCCCCACATTGGTGCTTAACTGAAAGAACTCCTTTCCCTCCCTGATATTTTTTCCTGTTGATGAACTTGAATCCCCCCCTCCCAAAGCAATCCACTACCTGTAAACTCAAGGTGACCTATTTACTCTAGGGCATATTGTGTGTAATTCCTATGTCCTATGACACATACAGTCGTAGTAACAATCAATTAACATTTATGCAATCAGAATATAGACAAAATTTAACTAAGCAGAATTTTAATTCATGAGAGTTCCATCCTTCTCAGCATTCTAGCTCTGGGGCTTGCAAAAACACAAACATCAGCCTAACGATCCTCTGTCAGCTGGGCTGCTCCTGGGTTTTCTGTGCAGAACCTCCCACTTTCCTTATTTCCCTCTGCCTCTGAGAAAAGCTTTGGTGATCTCTCTTCAGTAGAGCAACTTGGACAGTCCTGATCTAACCTCAGAGTGACTGAGCAAATATGTTTGTTTCTCTATGTAGGGGTCAACCTGACATTAAGATGACTCATCAGAAGTGTCCTGCATCTCCATGCAGGGTCCTAGAATCTGCCACTCTCTAATTATTTCACATTGTGGAAGCACCTGGGGGCCTTAACTAGGCCAAGCCCCCATTGTGCTGATCACTGTACAAATCTATAGTAAATGACAGTTTCTCTCTTCCCCCAAAGAATTTACTTTCTAAAGATATGTCTACACTTGTGGCAGTATGTAGAGTACAGGCACTGCACACCCAGCTAGCACAGGGATAGATGGTGAGGCCTGGCTTACGCGAGTAGAATGCCTACATGTCTGAACCCTAGGGCAGAGGTTCCCAACCTTTTTCTTTCTCAGGTCTCCCCAACATGCTATAAAAACTCCACAGCTCACCTGTGCCACAATAACTGGTTTTCTGCATATAACAGTCAGGGCCAACATTAGGGGGTAGCAAGCAGGGCAATTGCCTGGGTCTCCATACCAAAGCTACATTGCTCAGGCTTTGGCTTTGGCCCCGGGTGGTGGAGCTCAGGGCCCTGAGCTTCCGGCCCATGCAGAGAGGCTTCAGCTTTCTACCTGAGCCCCAGCAAGTCTAATGCTGGCCCTGCTTGGTGCCCCGCTGAAACCTACCCGTGGCCCCCAGGATACTGCCCTAGGATATATACCCGATATGATTCCCTACATGCCAAAGCAGTGCATTCCACATGTACACAGATATTTTAGTAGTACAATCCAACCGATTATTATTACTGGTCAGCAGAAAAAGACTTTTAAAACGATACCTCACAAGGCATATTTTGTACAAAACATATCATAATAATATCTCAGTGGTGAATATGGGAGTTCCAGGGTACTACTGTGAGATACAGAGTGCCACAGTGTCCCACTGCCTCCCTTCTGCTAGAGCTTTTCCCTGCTGCCTTCCCCTGTCAGAATCTTTCTGGTGTAGCTACATACCACAGTGACAAGTGTGGACACAGTCTGCTCTCACAGCATGTAGTGCCTGTAGTCTACATGCTGGCCAAGCGTAGATGAGGCATAAAAACCAACAGAAATAACAATGGCTGAGACAAACAAGCTGGCAGGAGAAAAGGGTATGGGAGGACAGGGTAACAAACAGGAATTGCAATTTCTCATATCCTGTCTGTTCTGCTGCTGCAAAAGAGTACCTTCTGCAAGGGCGAATTTCACCTTATGATTTGCATATAAGTAATTTTATTCCGTAGTGAAGTGTAATAGAGGAAGAGAGGGACTCTAGACTAACATTTTTAATTAAAAAGAATATGTGGAGGAAGACTTTTTTTTTTTTTTGAAATCACCTAATGTTTCTGGTGGACCTCTTTCTTTGACCTCGTTTAATGGCAAGATGGATTCTCATTAGTCCAATGCTTTCAGAAGGTTCACCTCAAATGAAAACGTAATTGTAGAGCTGGTAGAGACACACACACACACACAGGTCTAGCAACCTGATATGTACCCAGAGTCCCCAGCAGACTTTTATGGGGGGTGGCTGTGTCATACTGCCATGTCCTCACTACCACTGTTGCCCATGCTAGCTAGATTAAAGCTAGAGGGAGTATGCCTACCTGTGCTGCAATAACACCTTCAATTGTGGGGCAGACATACCCTAACAATGAGCATCTTCTAGTGTGCACTACCGGTAAAACTTCCAAAAATATCAAAACGTGCCACCTTTCCCTTTAAATCACCTTCTGAATGTTAACATTACATATTACTTTGTAATCAGGAATTGCTATTGTTATTTATTTTATTCAAAGTATAATATAGAATGGGGCACCTATAAATATTGAAACTCTTTGGCATTTTATATCTAGATTAGACAGTGTAAATTAGATCAGAATCATGCCTTTAGGGTTTCACTCCAAATACAAATAGAGGCCCTGATCCTGCAAAGACTTAACACACAGTGAGTGTTTCCACTGAAGTCAATGGGACGACTCGCTGTGTGTAAAGTTAACACAGGCATAAAGCTGAGCACATACATAAGTCTTTGCAGGATCAGGACCTTAATTAAGTTAGAACAACTGCTGGTAACAGTATAAAGTTGGGAGACCATGTCTAGTGTTATGAAAATAACAAAAAGTATTTTCTTGTCCCCATTTATTCACTCCATTGAACATTTAACATTTGGGAGATTAATATCGAATAATTTACCACTTTTCTTTCTCAACAATATTCTTTTTGCAGTGAAATTCAGACCCTTTGGGATTCAGACATTTCGTTAATAATGAGCAGTTTTCTTCCTGCAACATTTCAACTTTCTCATTGTAAAATCTGACTCCTATTAGAACCAGCATTTTAGCTCTATGGATTCTTCTGAAACAATTAAGGCTTCCTGTCGGGTACACCAAATTCCTTCAGGAGGGAAATGTGAAAAGTCAGTGAATTATGGAATGTCATAAAGAACACAAAAGCCTAAAAATGGTTCCTAAAGGCTAATAAATTGTATAATAATTGACTGTGATTTTTGTTGAATACTTTATAAAGCAATATCACAATACATCCTTCCTGATCATTGTGAAAGGTTGTGAGCATCAGTGAAGGCAGAGAAAGGGATTTACAGCATGTGTGTATATATATGTGGGGAGGGGAAGTGTAGAAAATAAGAAAAGGAGATTCAACTTGGAAATGTTCAGGGTAACATATCTGAGGAAAAATAATCTAAAAATATATGTATGCAATAGGAGGGAGAATCTTGGAAGGCGGACGTGCCAAAGGAGACCTTAAGGTGATAAGAACCACAGTTTAATAACGAGATTATAGTGCAGTAAGAATGCAAAAAAGGGCCAATAAAGCTTTTGGCTGCAAAAAGCATCGTGTTGTGGAAGGTGATATGCTCTCTGGTTTCATCCTGTGTCACTGAAGTATTATTGAAGGGAGAAGGATTATGTTCTATATGGGCCTGATCCATAGCTCATTGGGAGTCTTGCCGATGACTTCAGTGGGCTTTTTAGATCAGGCCTTATATGGCTCTGGTACAGTCAAATCTGGAATATTGCGCGCAATCTCTTTGCACCTTGTTATAGGAAAGATATTTGACAAAATGCAGGGAGAATGTTTTATTAAGGGGGCTGAAAAGACTGACTTATAAGGAATGATTTAATAGCTAAATATTTAGTTTGGCTAAGTATTTGAGGATATAGTAGTCTACAAATAGGGAAGGGTGCAAATATCAAGAGGAAGAATTACTTTTGGTGGTAAAGAGGAAAAATGGGATTTCAGTGGCTATTAGCCAGGATGGGTAGGGATGATGTCCCTAGCCTCTGTTTGCCAGAAGCTGGGAATGAGCGACAGGGAAAGGATCACTCGATGATTATCTGTTCTGTTTATTCCCTCTGGGGCACCTGGCCACTGTCGGAAGACAGGATTCTGGGTTAGATGGACCTTTTGTCTGACCCAGTATGGCCATTCTTATGTTCTTATGAAATTCTGACAGCAAGATGTTGCAGGCAGTGAAATAGTCTCTGGAAGGATATGGTGGAATACTTTGGGACACCAAGCCCTAAACTCATCAAAACAATAGAAAATTCACCATAGGAAATTATCATGCATTAGTAGGAAGGCAGACTACATGACCTAATACCTTTTTACAATCTCTAATTTCTGGGGTTCTACAGTCACTTAAGAGCTCCCTACTGTATGTTCCACTCCATGCATCTGATGAAGTGGGTTTTAGCCCACGAAAGCTTATACCCAAATAAATGTGTTAGTCTCTAAAGTGCCACAAGGACTCCTTGTGGTTTTTTCACAATAATCCAGATTTTCAACTCCTACGCACTCCAGATGGTTCCTATTTACAAAATGTAATTTGATCAATTTAAAAGCAAAATGCAGTAAACAAATAATTGAAATATCTGAAGAGAAATAATTGAAGCACAGAAATCATAGAAATGTAAGACTGGAAGGGACCTCAACAGGTCATCTAGTCCAGTCACTTGCACTGAGACAGGTGTTTGTCTAACTTGTTCTTAAAAATCTCCAATGAAGGAGATTCCACAACCTCCCTAGCTAATTTGTTCCAGTGCTGAACTACCCTTACACGTAGGAAGTTTTTTGTAATGTTTACCCTAAATCTTCCTTGCTGCAAATTAAGCCAATTACTTCTTGTCCTG
The DNA here is from genome assembly GCA_037349315.1 of Chelydra serpentina. Taxonomy (NCBI): domain Eukaryota; kingdom Metazoa; phylum Chordata; order Testudines; family Chelydridae; genus Chelydra; species Chelydra serpentina. Next base: position 31,209,911 of record JBAIAC010000048.1, read on the forward strand.
TCCTCAGTGGATAAGGAGAACAATTTAACACCCTCCTCTTTATAACAACCTTTTATGTACTTGAAGTCTATTATCATGTCCCCTCTCCTCAGTCTTCTCTTCTCCAGACTGAAATAAACCAATTTTTTCAATCTTTCCTTGTAGGACTTATTTTTCAGAACGTTAGTACTTTTTGTTGCTCTCCTCTGGGCTTTCGCCAATTTGTCCACATCTTTCCAAAGTCGGTTGCCCAGAACTGGACATAGCACTCTCATTGAAGCCTTTTTAGTGCTGAGTAAAGTGGAAAAACATTACTTCTAGTATCTTCCTTAAAACATTTCTGCTAATACACCCCAGAATGGAGAGGGCTGTAACTGGGGATGGCTGATTGGGGAAACAGCCACAGCTGCGGCCACACCCCAATGAGGGCCCAGCTGGCCCTTATAAGAGGGTAGTGGGCCTGGAGCAGACAGTCTCTCCCTGATTTCAGAGAGGAAGGGACCTAGCTTCTGGAGCTAAGCAGAGTAACTGAGGTGGAGCAAGCCTAGTGGAAGGCCAAAAGGGGTACTGGGGTTGCAGGGGGCAGCAGGTCCAAACCCCCCTTGCCTATGATGACTGGCTTATAGAGACTGCAGTCGGCCCCAGTGAAAGGGGGCTAGATGGTGACTGGCAGTAGCCCATAGGAGGATGCAAGGTGGGATTAGGGGGTTGGGGGTTCCCTGGGGAGGGGAGATCCAGGTCTGTGGGGGTACTTAGGGGGCATCACCCAATGGAAAGGGGCACTGGGGTCTGGGACGGACACAGGGGCCAGCGGCGAGACACCGGCCTGCACAGGGAGCTCCGGAGGCTGGAACGCTAATTCCCTGGACAACCAGCAGGAGGTGCCGCAGGGATGAGTCTGCGCACCGTTAGAGGCACATTTTCTCTAGTAAAAGGCCTTGAAATAAGGCATGGCAAAATACTTAACTCTATTTAGTTACCTCTTCACAACAGGTATGACAGAAAAATCATATGAACGTGAAGCTGAGAACCATATACTGAAAATCTGAATATCAAAACTAAAGATAAAACTCCAGACTATATTATAATGACTTTCAAGTCTAGCTCTTTAAATAATAGCCTATAGATTTGCTTAATACTGTGAGGTTTGGCATTCCCATTGGGATTTGCTGGGTATGATATGAATTTTTGCATTTTGCACCCCATGCTTCAAACAACCGAGGAGCTATGAAAACAGTGCTAGAATTAGAGAACTTTACTTTCTTAAAAGATACATATTGTGTAGGCAGAGTAATGATGTTTTAGATTCAAAATATACTATGTCTGCAATAAATCCCTGACAGGACTTGGATTTGATATTCCATTATGCTGTTTATGAGTGTAATAAATCTGAATTGATATATTTTCAAAACGTTTACTAATAGTTAAAGAAACAGCAATATTGAAATGAATTCAACTAAATATTCCTGAAGAATGTAACAACACCAGACTGCACATGTAGCCCCAAACCTGCAAGTGACTGTGTGGGTTGACTTCTATGTTTCTGCAGTGTCATCTGTGGGATCAGGATCTTAGGCTCTCCTTATGTGCCTGCAATTTTGTAGGATTGAGGTTTTATATAAGTACCTTTCACCTGGAAGAATCTAAAAGTGCGTTATGGGTCCAGTCTTCAAAGGTTGGTTCCTAAATTGCCTCTTTGTAAACATACAAAGAGCACCTTTGCATGCTTACACAGGTATTTGCACGTGCAAAATTTTTTACTGATCACACGTGCCTATTTGCTGCATGTATTTACATGTAAAAGCACATGTTTGCACATCCAAAGGAGGACTACCTTTGTAGATTTTATGGCTATGAATTAGAAACCAACTTTTGAAAACTTGGTTAAAAAATGGAATCTGTATATTTGCAGATAGGAAAGGGAATGTGATATCATTGTTTAATTATATTTTAAATTATTTTCTGTCCCACTTTTATAAATTCACATTGTATCCTATTTGCTTTTTAACACCTACTGCTACACTGAAACATGATTGACTTAAACCTCGAAGCAGAACATTTAATATCCCTTCCAAAATTATTATCAATAATCATAACTGTGTATTGTCTTGTTATCCATATAAATGTTCAATCCCTTTTGTCTCCTTAAGTTCATGCCCTCAATGACTTCATGCGGCAATGAGTTCCACACCTTAATGAAGCGTTGTGTGAAAAAGTATTTCCTTTCATCAGTTTTGAATTTCCCACCTTTTAATTTTATTGACTGTCCCCTTGTTCTTCTGTTATGAAATAGGGAAAACAGAGGTTCCTGATCTAACTTCTCTACACCATTCATTATTTCATATATTTTTACCATGCCCAATTTCTTCATCTATTTTCTAAAGTAAACCATCCCAATATTTTCAATTTCTTTTTAGAGGAGAGTTTTTTTATGCTCTTGATCATTCTTTCACTTTTCTCTAGCTCTGCAAATATCCTTTTTGAGATGGGGTCATCAGTACTGTGAGTGAGGCTGCACCATTGATTTAAATAAAGGCATCATAACTCTCTCTTTCTATTGCTCACCACCCATATCTTATGCATCATGCCATTTTGTTAGCTTTTTTTTTTACTGTAATAGCATGTTGAGCAGAGGTCTTCATCAGGCGGTCTACAATGAAGCCCAAGGTCCCTTTCTTGAGTTGGTACAGTTCATTTAGAAAAAACTCTGTAAGGTGTATGAGCAGCTTAATTTTCTTCCTTTTAATATGCATTGCTTTGCATTTATCAACATTGAATTTCATTTGTCATTATCTTACCCATTCACCTAGCTTGTTTAGGTCTGTTTGAAGAGTCTCACAATCCTTTCTGGTCCTGCTTAAATGAATTATCTCTGTGACATCTGCAAAAGTTGCTACCTTGATAATCACCCTGCTTTCCAATGTATTTATAGATATATTAAACTACACAGGACATAATATGGAATCTTGAGGCACCCTACTGTTAACCTTTTGCCATGACAAAAATGTTCCATTTAATCCAACTCTACTTTCTGTCTCTTATCCAGTTTTTGATCCATGACGACACTTGGACTCTCTCCTCAGAACAACTTAACTTCTTTAGCAGCCCTTTCTGTGCGACCTTGTCAAGGGCCTTTTAGAAGATTAAAAACATTATGTAAACTGGCTCTCCTTTATCTGCTATTTTATTGACACATTCAAAGAATTTTGAGTGATTAGCAAGACACCATTTTCCTTTGCAGAATTTGTGCTGGTTAGACCCTATCATGTCATGATTTTGCAGGTGTTTTGTTATTCTGCTTTTAATTGTCATTTCAACCAATTTGTCTGTTACAGAAATAAGGCTGATAATTCCCCCATATCACCCCTATAGACTATTTAAAATCTAGATGCAACCTTTTCTGCCCTCCAATCCTCTGGAACAGTGGCTGTTTTTAATGAGATTGCATATTTTTGTTAGCAGCTTAGTCATTTCATGCTTAAGCTCCTTCTGAACTCCAGATGTACCATCTGGGCCTCATGACTGATTGCTTTATAAATTACCAGTATGTTCCAGCACCTCTTCTACCTCAGCTTTATTATCAGTAAAAAAGAAAATCTGAGGTAGATATTAACACAACATCCTCTGGGGTGAAGACTGATGCAAAGAAATAATTTAGCTTCTCAGCAATATTCTTATCTTCTTAATTGCTTTCTTTAACCCTTAGTGATCTAATGGACCCAGTGATTCTGGGCATCCTACTTCCTGTTTAGGTATGTCTACACTTCAAGCTGGGGTGTGATTCACAGCTCAAGAAGGCATACTTATGCTAACTCTTATTGAACTAGTGGACTAAAAATAGAATGTAGCTGTGGAGGCCAGAGCAGCATAACAGGCCAGCCGCCCTTAATAGGTATGTAGGGTCTCAGTAGGGTATGTGTGACACTCTGCCCCATATTCATCATAGTGGTATGATTATGACATAATTACAATGCATCTTGTGCAAAACGTGTCATGTGAGGTATCTATGAAAAACTTATGATTTGCCAAATATGATTATCCTATTTGTATCAATGTATCATTTTGGTATCTGGAGTTATGAATATTGATTATGTATTTGTATTTCAAATGTGTTTACTCCTGGATAATACCCAAAGGTTCATTTGCATGCAGGCTAGGTAGCACATCATTAATGGCCTATTCAAGTGGAATGGCCCATCAGCAAAGACAATGGGCCATGGAAAGGACTTGTCTTCACCTGGGCACATTTCAGCCAGCCTACATGAATTTCAGCCAGCTATGAATCAGCGAGGCATGCAAGGTCATGTGACCAGACCACATGATACTGAACTCCATTTTGGTACCTATATTTTTCCACAAACTGGGCTGGGTACCTGGCTTGGAACAAAGGGGTTCCCATCATATGGGGAAACTATATAAGTTGGGGAGTGACATTATGACTTGTCTTCACTCCTTCACAACTCAACGCCTGAAAGAACCTCGGGAAGACAAAGGGACTTTGAACGGGGCAGGGGAACCCAAGGTGCAAAGCAGAGGCAGCTTGTGCCTCAAGCATCTGTAAGCATGCTTGTATCATCAGTCAGGGTGAGATATTGCTGATTCAAATCCTATCTAGTGTGTATAAGTCTTAGATGGTGGTTTTGTTTAATTTCCTAGGTAACCTGCTTTGATCTGTTTGCTATCACTTATGATCACGTAGAATCTATCTTTCTGTAGTTAATAAACTTGTTTCATGTTTTAACTTAACCAGTGTGTTTTTAAGTGAAGTGTCAGGGAATCTTGGCTCCGTTAGCAAAGGCTGTTGCATATCTTCCCCACATTGAAGGGGGAGCGGACTAATTTAATGAGCTTGCATCATATAGAGCCCTGTGAAGTGCAAGACAGTATAATTCTGGGTTTATACTCCAGTAGGGATGCAAGGCCGGGGAGCTGGAAAATTGGCTTAGGGTTAAGGTTAGGGTATCACCAGCGGAACAGTGTGGGAGGCCAACCCAGCTGAATGGTTCCAATGTCTTCCAAGCTGCACTCTGGGAGGGGGGGGGAGGAAGTACATCTTGTGACAGTATGTACTTGGGGTGGCTAGCCTCTCTTGCAGCTTATGCTGTCATGGCTACATTCTATATTAGCAGACTAGTTCAATGAGAGCTAGCACAAGTATACTTCCTCGAGCTGGGAACAATCACCCCTCCCGCTCAAGCTCGAAGTGTAAACATGCCCAAAGACTCTCATCATTTGTCTTCCTGCCTTTAACTATTTGCTCTTCAAAATCCAATTTGACCTTTCTAATTTCTCTCTTACACATTACCTGTTTCAATTATTGCTCCTGTTCACTGACTTCACCAGGATCAGATTTCCAAAGTAGAAGGACTTTCCCCCCACTCAGATAGCCTTACCATTTAGCCACATTATAGGTTTTCTCTTTGCCTTCCTGGTTCTCTTTTGCTCAGCAGTACATTTGCCTTCTGAGACTATTAATGCTTTTTAAGGGGTACCCATGTCACCTCTAAAGATTGTACCTCTTTTATTTTTAGCTTTAGGGCCTTTTTGACTAATCTCATTTTATTGTAATCTCCCTTTCTCTGCCCCTTGGATGTGTAACCTAATTATATTGTGGTCACTATTACTTAATGGCTCAGTTACTGTTACTTCTTGAATTATTCCCTGTGTGTTGCTGAAAACTTAACAAAGATTAGCTTCTCTTCTTGTGTGCGCTAGCAGTGGCTGTCCCAAGCAGCAATCCACTACGGTGTTGAGAAATTATTTCACTAATGTTTGTCCCATCTGACCTGTTTATATGCAGGTAGTTGAAGTCTCTCATTGTTATCATTTTTTTTAGATTTTGCTGCCTTTTTGGTCTCTCCCACCACTGTACACTCAATTTCATTTCCTTGCTCAGGAGACCAGTAGCATAGCCCCACTAATATATTTACATTCTTACAGTTGGGATTTGTATCCATATAGATTCAACCATGTCATCCTTTCCACTCAGAATTTTTATCTCGCTAGCGTCAGGCAAGAGTTAAAATTTAGCTAACAGCTAAGACAGAAACTGCAAATTAAGCAGGAATGCTTTAGTAGCTTAAAGGCACTAACAATTGTAAACATTTAATAAGCTTATATGGTTAATGCCCGCCCAGTAACTTAGCTTTTAGAACTGAACAAGCCCTCTCTTCACAGCCCACCGGATCTCTTTAAGCACTTATCCCTCCCTGTCTCCCCCGCTTCTTTCCCCCTCAAGGTAGCCATAGATGTTTAATGCAATTAGGATGGCCTTTATATGTACGTATTTTTATTTTTGATTAGTTTTTTTTTTATTTGTAATAATGTTTGGTTTTGTATGTACAAATAAATGAAAATGAATTAATTAAAAATGTATATAACTGGCCATTATAGCACCATATTGTTGAAGCTGTTTATCAGTCTTCCCGGTACCATGAATAAACCCCCTTCAGTATTGCCTGTGCCTGCCTAATTCTTAAAAAAAAAAATCTTTTTGCTTAACACTAGAATCTCTGGAATCCTTTAGGTAGAGAGATAGTATTCCGTCTCTTCACCCTCGTCTGTCACTGCACATTGAGCACTGCAAGACTTTTTTCATTGAGCGATTCAAAGGGACTCCTAAGACCACCTGACGAGGTCTGCAAACCAATCAAATAAACGAAGAACAATAAATCACCAGGTGCTGGTGGCATACCAGCTGAAGTACTGAACATGAGGAGAGAAACACTGACTAACAAGCTTCACTTGCTGCTCCTCAAAATCTGGTGCACTGAATAAATCCCTGGTGATGTACATAATGTTAACATCATCACCATTTTCAAAAAGGGAGACAGGGCCAACTGTGGTAACTATCAAGGCATTGCCCACTTCTCCATCGCTGGGAAGATTCTTGATAGAATCTTACTGAATTGCTTGCTCCCTCTTGCAGAGGAAATACTTCCAGAGTCCCAGTGCAGCTTCAGACCAACATAAGGCACAACAGACATGATTTTTGCAGCCAGGCAGATCCAGGAAAAATGTCAAGAACAACACCAGGAGCTGTATATGGCCTTTATCGATCTGACCAAAGCCTTTAACTCTGTAAATCATGAGGCTCTGTCAAAAATCATGTCAAAGTTTGGCTGCCCAAGCAAATTTATCACTATTGTAAGACTCCTCCATGACCAGATGACTGCCTCCATCCTGTGCAGTGGCTCTACCTCTGAGCCCTTAGTCATCTAAACTTGCATAAAACAATGTTGTGTAATGGCACCCACCCTTTTCTCCATTTTCTTACCAGCTGTGAAAACACTAACCCAAGACCATCTACCACAGGGCATTGGCATCCAATATCGGATTGATGGCAACCTCTTCAAACTTTCTCATCTCCATTCTCCAGAACTAAAGTAATATCAGCAACTATTACTGAACTCCAGTACACAGATGATTGTGCTCTACTTGCACACTCAGAGGAGAATCTTCAAACAGCCCTTAATTGCTTCTCTGAAGCTGTAATGATAGTGGTTCTGGCGGGACCTAACTGAGAGTGCCAGTTCAGGACAAATTGCTTCAAACAGGGCAACTACAGCCCAAGGCTGGGGTTTTCCACCTCTAAGGCAAACCAAACCAGCCAGACAGAGGAGACTTTGGTTTTACCCCACTGGCTAACCACAAGTCATTCCAAGCAATCCCCTAAGACACTCCAGTTTCCCAGTCTCACCACCAGTGCCACTCGTTATGGGGACAAATGGTCATGAAAACCAATGCCCCAGTAAAAGAAAATAGGTTCTCCCGATCCCAATGGACCGAACCTCAGAGCCAGGTCAATATACAACATAGATCTTACCCACAAATCATGCTGTTGCCAATCCTTTAGAATCTAAAATCTAAAGGTTTATTCATAAAAGGAAAAAGGTATAGGTGAGAGCTAGAATTGGTTAAAAGGAATCAATTACATACAGTAATGGCAAAGTTCTTGGTTCAGGCTTGCAGAGATGGAATACTGCAGGTTCAAATCAAATCTCTGGATTACATCCCCAGCTGGGATGGGTCCTTCAGTCCTTTGTTCAAAGCTTCCATGTGTAGCAAGGTTCCTCCAGAGGTAAGAAGCAGGAAATGAAGACAAAATGGAGATGAGGCAGCTGCCTTTTATAGTTTCTTCCAGGTGTAAAGACACCTCTTTGTCCTTACTGTGGAAAATCACAGCAAAATGGAGTCTGGAGTCACATGGGCAAGTCTCTGCCTAATTTGTTGAGTCACAGGCGTGTCTGCCTTCTCTCAATGGATCCATTGTATCGCTGATGGCTCTTAATGGGCCATCAAGCAGGCCTAGCAGAGCTGATAGCTTGTCTGGGGTCCCAGAAGCATGGCCTCAGTTTGAAATACAGACAGTATAAAGCTAATATTCATAACTTCAACTACAAAACTGATACATACATATAAATGACATAATCATAACCAGCCAAGCATAACCTGGTCTTAGACACCTCATTTGACCCCCTTTATGTAAGATTTGGTGCCACTACAGGACCTTGGTTGTAACAATGATCTATATGGTCCCAGTTATTGTCAATAACATCACAGAAGCTTACAAAAGTCTAGGGCTAACTCTGAACATTGGCAAAACAAACGTTCTCCACCAGCCAGTCCCGGGTCAATCATCAGACTCAGCAAGGAATATTTATATCAACAAAGAAGAACTGGAAAATGTAGAATACTTTGCCTATCTTGGCAGCCATCTCTCACAGAGGGCAGACATAGATGTTGAGATTCAGCACAGAATTCGTTGTGCCAGCTTTGCCTTTGGCAGACTGTCTTGCCGGGTGTTCAACAATCAGAACATGAGAACACATACTAAACTTTTAGTTTATAAAGCGTTGGTAATCCCAACTCTCCTCTATGACTGTGAGACTTGGGTGACCTACAGACAACACCAGAAAAACCTGGAACGCCAGCACCAGCCCTTTCTTTAGAAAATCCTCAACATAATGTGGGAAGATCTTCAGTGCTGAGGCCCCGATTATCCAGCATCAGCTGAGGTGGAGAAGGCACCGTGTGAGCATGCCTGATGTATGCTTACCAACACAACTGCGGTATGCCCAACTCACCAAAGGAGAAAGGAAATGAGGAGGCCAAAGGAAACGCTTTAAAGACAACCTCAAGATAAACATCAAGAGATGTGGCACTGACATCGCACACTGGGAGACAGCAGCCCAGGATAGGGATAACTGGCAAAGACTTGTCAGAGAGGGAACATCCACTTTTGAGGAAAATCACCTTGCCCTGGGCACAGAAAAATGCCAGAAAAGAAAGGAAAGACAACGGTCACGCAGCAATAGCAGCCCAACCCTGTCTTCCAACACCACCTGCAATGTCTGCCAATGAGCCTCAAAAATTGGACTGTTCAGTCACCAAAGGACCCATGAAAAATAAAACCTGTGAGAGAGTTCATCCTTGACCTTGAGGGATTGCCAATGATGATAGCAGTAGCATGCAATGGCACCTTACTTACTACTAACTCTCTTTCCTTCTCACCTGCACTAAAGGTCTGCCCTCTTATAGAGACATTTCCCCCCAGCGTGCTTTAAGGTGAGATAAATTAGAGGTAGCTGGCCTTTTAAATTTGGCAGAGCTAAGTAGCTGCAGCCCTAATATAGCCATTTTAAATTGGCTGCTGCTAATTGCCTTTCTCTTTGCTTCACCCTTGTTATATTTTCCCTTTCTTATTTTTAAGGAGTTGGCTTATTCTCCTATGAAACAGATGAGAGTTTGTGAACCAGTTTGAGGTCTTTGGGAGTTGCTGTATAAGTGTCAGATAAATCATCACTTCCTGGTTTCAGCTGGATTGGAAATACCAAGGAAATAGCCTCTCTCATGGTATTTCCATTGGTATCAGCCAAAACTAGGACATGGAGGGAGACACAATTAAAAATAAAAATTACATGAAAGTTAACTACGTTAATAAATCTCAAAAAAGGTTTGAGTTTTGAGTCAATATTTGGACATTCTCTTGTCTTAAAGACTTGTGTATGCACATTTCAAAGGAATATATTTCAGCTGATATCATGATTAATTATAGATCCTATAGAGCCATAAGTGTCAATACTTGGCGTTCCAATCTATTGCAGGGCCAGTGCTCCGCAATCTGAATCTACAGTCTTCTGCCATTTATAGGCTTCAAACCCTTAACTTCTGCATAGGTTTTCCTTTAATTAAACCAAAGCCTTTGTAATAGTCAGTGTATCATCCCGTTCCCCTTTAAACCAAATTCATTCAGTTATCACTCTAACCCACCAGCCCTTATATCTTCAGGAGAGGCGCTTTGTTCAGTGCCACTTCTTCATTTCAATGCTTAACTTGATCTTTCTGACTTTCTGCCTAGCTCCCTCACCTAGTCATTTTTTGTCTTTTTCTTTGCAATTTCACTTTCCAGTCATGCATTGCTTCTGTAACACCTTCATCTCCTGTTAAAGTAAGTCATGTAACTGGTGTTTATGTCATAGTAACCAGAAGGCCACATTGTCTGAATACTTTTCATTGAGGGCAGAATTGGATCTTGCTTTTTATGTACTGCTCCTAAGCTTTAAAAAGACACTTGAACGAACATTCTTCTGTTAGCTATTTTCATTTCATGATGTTACTTATTCTTCTTTGTCTTGAATAGATCAATGTATCTGTTTAGCCAACTAGCTTGTGATCAATAATAATTTATATCACAGCATATTATATGGATGCAAATAGAATGTATTTGTACAACATAACAAGCACCACTGCAGTAATGGTTATTAACTCAATAGCTGTGTATGTCTGATACAACAAAAGTATCGTATCTCATGATATTGCTGTGGCTCAGCCCATGTTCAGAGATACTCAAAATGTTATGACATATCTAGTACATATATTATTAAATTGTGGGGTGGGAAGACGGAGAAAGAAGGAAAGGAAAATTAGGAAAACACATCTGATATTCATTGCTTTATGGAGAGAAGACATTAAAAAGTTGTCAAGATGATGTAGTGAATTTTTTTTTGCTTCTCATTAGTTATTTCTCAGTTTTCTTTCTAACAGCTAACTATGACACAAATCCTGATGTTTCTACTGAGGAAAACTCCAGTTGACTCAGTAAACACTGAATACAGAGCTTGGCCTTTACAACAAGTAATCATTGGATGCAGCAATGATATGCTGCACTTCTATAATACCTCCCATCCAAAGATCTCAAAGTAAACTTAAATGAACTAAGCTTCACCATACTTTTGATCTAAGTCATTTTGAAAAAAAAAACCCAGGAAACAGTCACAGAGAAACTGAGTGTTGTGATTCCTCAAAGACCTCTTCCACTCGGTTTATCCAAAACATCTCATCCAGTAATGGCAGAACACTTTATCCAGTTCTCTAGAATCTAAGAAATCAGTTCAACTCTGGACTCCTCACTGAGGCTTCTTTATTGGCATACAATCAAACCACACTGAGTTGATTGAGCTCAAACATATTGGGTAGGTAGAGAGCATACCACACATCCAAAGTACAAATTAATCAGATTATATACACATTCTAAAACAAACTGCTGCATGCACCTTCTATTCCACATTGTATTCATGGGATCTCAGGGTTGGAAGGGACCTCAGGTGGTCATCTAATCCAACCCCCTGCTCAAAGCAGGACCAACCCCAACTAAATCATCCCAGCCAGGGCTTTGACAAGCCTGACCTTAATGCACTCTATGACTGGTTCATTGATTTCTGTAGACAATCCCCATTTGGGTCATGAGCAATTCATGCATTGAACTACTAGGCTGTAGGTATCACACATTGCTTACTGATCTACTATCTCTTTTCTACTAGCTATATATTTTACATATTTACAAGGCTACTGTAAATTCATGCCTTGTTCATTTTTTCATACCTTGCCCAGAATAGACCTAAGTGCATAGGCGCCGACTTTCATCGGCGCCAGTGGGTGCTCGCACCCCTGCCCCTGGCCCCACCCAAACTCCACCCCCAACCCCAAATCCATGCCCCCGCCTCCTCCCCCAGGTGTGCTTCATTTCCCCTCCACCCCCCGCAGGCTTGCAAGCCTGGAAGGGTGCGGGGAGGGGAAATGCAGCGCGCCCACCCGCAGCGCCTCACCAGCCCCCGACCCTGTGCCCAGCTCACCTCAGCTTCCGGCTTCTGCTTCCACAGGCACGCCCGCAAAGCCGGTTTTTAAACATTTTTTAGTTCACAGGCAGGCCTGCTGCCTGCCAGCTGTGCGGCGGGTGGCAAGCTGGGGGGGAGTGCCATGGCGGAACCTCAGGGGAGGGTTATGGGGAGGAGGCGGAGGGCCCGGCTCCGCCTCTGCCTCCACCTTCTCCCCATACTCCTCCTCCGAGGCACCACCGCAGCGCTCCCCTCCCCCCCGCTTGCCGCCCGCCGCACAGCTGATGGGCGGCAGGTCTGTGAACTAAAAAAAGCGGCTTCACGGGCGCGCCTCCTGAAGCGGAACCTGGAAGCTGAGGTGAGCTGGGCACAGGGGTGCTGGCATGGCGGGGAGGTGCTGGTGGGTGGTCAGTACCCACCAATTTTTCTCCGTGGGTGCTCCAGCCCCGGAGCACCCATGGAGTCGATGCCTATGCCTAAGTGAATTGGCTAAGATCACAGAGCAATTCTGGGCCAGGGTCAGGAATAAGAATCCTGATTTCCTTTCTCTCAGTCCTGCATTTCAATCACTAGTCCAAGCTGCCTCACTTAAGAAAGCATGGACCATTTTTTCAAAAATGGATATACAGCAATTGAATGGGCAAACTGGGTACTGAGATCCACTCATACACCTAAGTGGCCATTTTGCAAATAAAATATCCCATCTTTGCCCACATTTGCACCTTTTTGAAAATGTGGCCCTGCATATGCATGTAAAATGTGTCTTAATATGTGCTCATATATATAAATACCCCTCTAAAATGGTTGCTCAGATACTCTTACGAAGCTATTGTTAAAAATTTTGTGTGACGGGTGTTTTCAGGTATTACAGCGTGTGCTAAACTCACTTGAGCACTGTGAGTCTGTGTAAGGTGGTTGCCACTGTCCCTCTGTCCATCTGGGAGGGAGGCTATGCCCCCTCACTATAAATCCTCAGGAAGAGCATAGTTCAGGGGTAATTAGCATCAGGGTCTCTGCCACTCAGCAGGGTAACACAATACTGAGTCTAAGAGCCCCGATCCTCTGACCAGAAAGGGCACTAAACAGTTAGGGGGCTCTAGCCTATAGTCAGGGTAGAGCAGCAGTGTCCATAAGCCCTGGCCCTCCAGCGAGACAGCAAGCAGTTAGGCGGCTCTGACCAGTATTCAGGGCAGAGTCATAATGAGTCTCTAAGCCCAGGCCCTCAAACAGTGTGGGGGACAGCTAACTGTTGGGGTTCTGGCTCTGGCGGATCACCGACAAATGCAGGCCTCTTGGCCTGTGATGGGGAGGCTGCCATATCCCAGGGGTGGAGTGACCGGGTAGAGGGACGCAGGCCCATCCAACTCCACTGCATCCCAGCCCACGGCCCTTACAGTGGCAGAGTGTTCTGATAAAAGATAAATCTAAGTCTTGTCAAATGCTTAGGTCAATGGGAACATGAAAGTTCTGAGCACCAGAACATAACAGAAATATGTACATGTGACTAATATGACCATATTGCAAAAGAGTCTAAATCAAGTAATCATAAAGTCACAGAAAAGTAGGGCAGGAAGGAACCTCAAAAAGTCATCAAGTCCAGTCCCCTGTGTGGGTAAGAACCAAATAAATCTAGAAAATCCCTGACAGCTGTTTGTCTAACTTGTCCTTAAAAGCCTCCAATGATGGGGATTCCACAACCGCCGTTGGAATTATTCCATATTTTAACTACCCCTTATAGTTAGAAAGTTTTTCCTAATATCTAACTTAAATCTCCCTTGCTGCAGAATAAGTCTATTACTTCTTGTCTACCTAACAGCCCTTAATATATTTGATGACTTTTCTCAGGTCTCCCACAGTCTTCTTTTCTCAAAACATAACATATCCAGATTTTTTTCCTCATAGATAAAGTTTTCTACATAATTTTTCATTTTCGTCGCTCTCTTCTGGACTCTCACCAGTTTGTCCACATCTTTCCTAAACTGTGACTCCCCTCCCAGAACTGGACACAATACTCCAGCTGAGTCCTCACCAGTGCTGAGTTGAGTGGGACACTTACCTCCAGGGTCTTAAATACAACACTCCTGTTAACACACTCCAGAATGACGTTAGACTTTTTAGCATGTGCATCAATTTATTGATTCATATTTAAGGCCCTACATAATTCATGATCTTGCAGAAATTGCAGATCCCATAATATTAGGCTTCCACCGCCATTTCGACGGCTGGAGCTATGCCATGTGCAGGGCTGATAGTCGGTGGCCGACAGTGGGAGCCCCACTCTCAGCACCGGGCGGCTGACTATGGAAAATTGGGGAAAAGTAATAATTTACTTTATTACTGCATATAATAAGGTCCATTATTAATTTTCCACCATTTTCCATGGCTTGTCTGCAACTCAGTCACAATTTTTGGACAATCATCCCACGATTCAAATAGGGCCTTACTCATATTAAATTTGTGATCCACTATAATCTCCATATCCTTTTCAGCAGTACTATCACCTAACCTGTTATTCCCCATTTTGTAACTGTGAATTTGATTTTTCCTTCCTAAGTGAAGTACTTTGCACTTATCTTTATTGAATTCCCATCTTGTTGAATTGAGACCAATTTTCCAATATGTCAAGGTCATTTTGAATGCTAATCCTCTCCTCCGAAGTGCTTACAACCCCTTCCAGCTTGATGGCATCTGCAAATTTTATAAGCATACTCTACAGTAGATTATCCAAGTCATTAATGAAATTACTGAAGAGCACCGGACCAAGGACTGACTTTGGCGGGACCCCACTGGATATGCACTCCCAGTTTGAAAGTGAACCATTGATAACTACTCTTTGAGTATGCTCTTTCAATCAGTTATGCACCCACCTTATAGTAATTTCATCTAGACCACATTTTCCTAGTTTGCTCATGAGAAAGTCATGTGGGTCTGTGTCAAAAGCCTTATTAAAATCAAGATATTATTAACTGAATGGCTTGCAAAATATTATTAACCTAATGGCTTTCAAGATTTAATTTAGAAAGTAAAGATTTTTTGAAGAAGATGTACATGTGAAAAAGAACTTCTGAATCTGGTAAATTTCTTCTTTTGTTTGTTTTTATTTATTTTATAAGATAGACTCTTTCATGTAGATATTTTTCTAAAATTAAAATGATGAAAGCCCAAACTGTTCTTCTAAGATCATATGTTGCACAATATGCTTCAATCTGAGGTAAATATTTCAGGCTGAAGTACAAATATATATAATAAGATGATGATTATTATAATGGAAATGCTGCCTTACACTTAAGTAGGAACAGAAACTACTCACAGGATCTATACCATACATGAATAGGAGTTGGATCATTTTAATTTACAGTGACAAAACTATTCTCTGGGCTTCAAGCAGAGTGCCAAATGAATTACCCGAAGTTAAGAATGGCATTGAACATGGCTGCTCACCAGTTTGGGAAAAGAAGAATGCCTGCTGTAGAAGCAAAGTTTTAACCCATGATACACTGGTAGGAGGGGTGGAGCAACACTCTAGAAATGTGTGACTATTTGGCATATACTTAGGGTATAAAGAATGAAACTGGGACACCTTATTCAAACATAGGTATGTGAAGTTTGGTACTGAAATCTGTCATTAGGAATAAATATTTATTGTGATTTAGGTCCCTACATTCATAAAACTTCTTGGTTCCTGAACCCATTGAGCAATAGATTTTGTGACAAAATGAGTTTGGTAATAGGCAAAGCTCAAAAGGGTTGGTTCAGATAAGCATCCAGAATCTGAGGGCTGGGGCAGGGAGTTGGGGTGTGGGAGGGGGTCTGGACTGGGGGTGTAGGCTCTGGGGTGGGGCCAGGGATGAGGGGTTTGGGTGCAGGAAGGGGTTCTGGGTTTGGGGGAGCGCAGGGATGAAGCAGGGGTTTGGGGTGTGGGAGGGGGTCAGGACTCTGGGTTGGGGCTGGGGATGAGGGGTTTGGGGTGCAGGAGGTGATCTGGGTTTGGGGGGGCTCAGGGCTGGGGCAGGGGCTTGGAGTTCAGGGGGGTCAAGGCACTGGATTGGGGGTGCAGACTCTGGGGTGGCATGGGACCAGGAATGAGAGGTTTGGGGTGCAGGAAGGGGTTCCAGGTTTTGGGGGGGTCAGGGCTGGGACAGGGGCATGGTGTTGGGGTGTGGACTTACCTCTGGTGGCTCCCGGTCAGTAGCACAGCCGGCGTGCACTGCGGACTGCACTGCACCCCGGAAACGGCCAGCAGCAGGTATGGCTCCTAGGTGGAGGCGCGCAAGCATCTCTGCACGACTCGTGCCCAGCAGCACTGTCCCCCCCTCAGTTTCCATTGGCCTGTTGTCTGCCAATGGAAGTGCGGAGCTGGTGCTCGGGGTGAGAGCAGCGCATGGAGCCCTGTGGCCCCCCTGCCTAGAAGCCGGACTCGCTGCTGGCTGCTTCCAGGGCACAGCTCGGTGCGAGAAAAGGTAGGCACTAGCCTGCCTTAGCTGGGCAGCACTGACAATGGGACTTTTAACATCCCAGTTGGCGGTGCTGACCAGAGCAAGGTGACCCAGCCGCGACCCAGTAGTGGATCGTGACCCATGGTTTGAAAAACACTGGATTAGATTATCACAATGGTCCCTTCTGGTTTTCTAATCTATTCATCTAAATCAGACCCAAGCTAAAGATCTAATTATCATTTTACTTATGTAGGATTTATACTAGTTGTAACTCAGTTGACATTAGTGGAGTTACTCCTTATTTACACTGGTGTAACTGAAATCAGGATCACTCTCCAAATCTCTCTCATATAAAGCCAGGGAGCTCTGCTAAACAGGTCAGACAGTTTATAATTAGCTCTAATTGGCACTTCCACAAGATGTGACATACTTTACTTGCGGCTGAATGGCAACTCAAAAAGGTGTGAAGGTCTTTTCTACCCTTCAGTAAAGAAAAGAAAACCGAAAAAATTACTTTCATTCTCTTCCTTAGAACAAAATGCCCATTGATCAGTAGAAGCAACAAAGGGTCCTGTGGCACCTTATAGACTAACAGAGGTATTGGAGCATAAGATTTCATGGGTGAATACCCACTTCATCGGATGCAAACATTGATCAGTGTAAATGGGGACAAGTTTATCGGAATCAATAGGAAATGGCTCTTGGAAACTAATTTTTAATCTACATAGGTGATCACTAAATTAAATTTCCCTGTATCATAACAACAGTCTCTCTGGCTTCCAAGTACGCCCTGCAAATGATTCTCACTTAAAATGTAAATTCATATTTCTCCCTTTCTCTGATATAAACTATAAGATGACAAATGGTGCTGTTTCACCCAGACACGACTGTAAAGGGCTATATCAGCATTTACATAAGAAATATTTTTTAACCTTTTTATTCTTTTCAAATGCTCTGTTCAAGCTCTATTATTCTTAAAGTGGCCATATGTCCCAGTTCTACTAGAGAGACAAGGTGGGTGAGGTAATATCTTTTAGTGCACCAATTTCTGTTAGTGAGAAAGACAAGCTGGTCACATTCTTCAAATATAGCTGCGTAAAGTTTAGTACTGAAATCTGTATTCAAGGATAATTTTTTTTTTTTTTTTTTTTTTTTTTTTTTGTGATTTAGGTCTGTACATCCATCTGTATATCTCTCTTGCCAACAGAAGTTGGTCCAATAAAAGCTATTAACTCGCCTACCTTTTCTCTCTAATACCCTGGGACCGACATGGTTACAACTACACCAGTTCTACCATCATCCCAAGGAGCTTTTCCTGAAAATGCCTTAGTTTTTCATTTCATCAAGCAGAGGTCTGAGATATTTATAGCTACAAAATATTTGTTCAAGACATTACTACTCCAAGTAGAATTTGATCTGTTTATACCAGGAACATACAATATAGTGAAATGGATGTTCAGTGTGATGAACAGTGCCTAGAGTGAAGAGAAAAGTCCATTGAGTGTAGAATCTATCAAAGTTGTTCTTAGCTCAAAGTGAATATTAAAGACACTTATTCAGTGTTTCATGATAAGCACATTCAGAAAGCTGTTAGTGGAAAGAATCCCCCACTTGACGAAATAGGCATCAATAACTGTTGAGCAAAGAGCTGAAGTAGCAACATGATCACACTTTTTTTCTAAATGTTCTTTTGAAATTAATATTTTGTAACCCCTAACAATGTCACAAGAATGTCTTGAATTTGATTTTGAAAATACTGCCACTTTACCTATTCTTCACCTTTCTAATTTTCTGAATCATATTAGATTATTTTCATAAGGTTCTTTGCTGTCTTTTACAGGCCCAGAATGGAAGGATGTGGAAGGTCACATGGTGAATCTTAGGATAGGTCCACACTACTCGCCTGATTCAGCGGGTAGAGATCGATCTTCTGGGATCGATTTATCGCGTCTCATCTGGACGCGATAAATCGATCCCAGAAGCGCTCCCCCGTCGACTGCGGAACTCCTGCTCGCCGAGAGGAGGAATCGCTGTCGACAGGGGAGCCTGCCTGTGCCGTGTGGACCCGCAGTAAGTAACCTTAGTTCGATCTAGGAAATGTCGACTTCAGCTACGTTATTCTCGTAGCTGAAGTTGCGTTCCCTAGATCGATCCCCCGCCCCAGTGTGGACCAGCCCTTAGTGTTAAAAAAGGTTGGACCATCTATTCCAGTTATCTTAGGAACTTATATGGCCTCCATTACTGCAGTATTTGAGCACCTTACAATCTTTTAATATATTTATCCTCATAACACCCCTCTGAAGGAGAGACGTGTTATTATCCCCATTTTACAAATCAAGTATTGAGGCACAGAGAGGCTAGGACCCAGATCTCAAAGGTATTTAGGCTCCTAACTTTCACTGATTTCAATGCAAATTAGGAAACTAAATGCCTCTGAGGATCTAGGCCTAAGTGATTTTCCCAAGGAAGTATGTGGCAGAATAGAGACACTTTCAAAAATGTTATCCTGGAATTTTTGCACATCTTAAAACATTGGTTTCTATGGGATCACTTTAATTTTGACTGCATAATTCTGAGCAGAAATAAAGACTTTCATTAGCCCACAGTAGCAGCAAAATCCATCTCAGATCAATGACACGAGAATGAAGCACTTCACTTCTGGTGATTCAGTGACTTTTCAGCACAGACACATGTTCTAGTATACTATGAGGAGTTCACTTACTTTGTCACTTCCTATGGTGCTACTAGAAGCAATCAGGAAGTGAAAACAAGAAGAGGAAATACACCTTACAACATAAACAGGAATCAAATAACAGTTAAGAATTTCTGTTAAACTATCTTACAATTTTGTATTTTATTATCTTAAAAAAGTTGTTAGAAAATACTGACTCTAAAAGTGAATTTGAAGCATAACAATACATAATTTTCAGATATCACTTGTGTTGAAGGACTTCATTCATTTTAGTCCTAAAATTATTGACATTCCACACAAAATTGATGTCTTCACTTATTTATTGTTGAAAATCATTTACAAAATCTCGCCAAACATTTCCAAATTTTAACATTTAAACATTTTTTTCTACATTTCAAATGCTACAAAAATATTATGTTTTCCCATAAGAAGGATCATGAAAAATAATCCAATTTTTAAACTGCTATAAAGCTGCACTCTCCGAATTTTTATTAAAATTTTGTCATTTGTAAATTTTGAAGAAAAAAGGACAAAGTTTTCATGAAAATATTCCCATTTTCCAGCCATCTCTACTATTTACATCCAAAATAGATAATCATGAAATTGAGGTGGGAAAAAAGAGCTTACATAAAAAGAATGAATTCTATAGCTTATTAAGTTTTCTGGATGAATTTGTTTTGTTCCCCTCATTTTGGGTCTTTCTAACACATTGCAGAAGATATGTGGCAAGTTGAGACCTAAGTACTAAGGGCCTGTCTTCACTACAGGGAGATCGACACTGCTGCAACCGATGCAGCAGGGATCGATTTAGCGGGTCTAGTGAAGACCGGCTAAATCGATGGCAGTGCGCTCTCCGGTTGACCTACATAGCTGGAGTAGCGTAACTTAGGTTGATTTATGCCCACAGTGAAGACAAGGCCTGAGTGTTTACAAACTTTCTAGAGAGTTGCTGAATAGAGCTAGTTGGGAATTTTTGACAAAACTTTTTTTTCATAGGAAAATGCTGCTTCATTGAAACTTTTCATGGAAATGTCTCAGTTTCAACTGGGGGTGGCGTCAGGGGTGGAAATTTCCTGTGCGTGGGGGGGGGGAGGGGG
Source organism: Chelydra serpentina (assembly GCA_037349315.1). NCBI lineage: Eukaryota > Metazoa > Chordata > Testudines > Chelydridae > Chelydra > Chelydra serpentina. The sequence continues at coordinate 31,230,231 of JBAIAC010000048.1, forward strand.
AGGAGAGCTAGAGACTGAGGGGTTGGGTGGTGGCTCCAGACTGGGAAGGGGAGTCCCAGTAGTTACTACTGCCATTCCTACAGCAGTTCCTCTGCAGCTGGCTATGTGTGTGCTGATGCCCTTACCTGTCCTCCACATCCCTGGTAACTGGTACCTTTGCAGACCCTGCCCCCTGCAGAGGTGCCGGAGCCCTACTTGGTTCCCCACTCCACCTTGGTGACTGATGCATGTATTCCTGCCCCTTCCCTGGGCCAGGTGTCTCAATTGGGACCTGCAGTAGTTGACAGGTGGGACCAACTTGGGAGTTTTACCTGATCTCTGGCAAGTGGCCTGATCTCTGCACCATGGGCAGCTTCAGCCAATCCCCTGGGTCCCATTATCATCTCTGCCCCAATGCAGGTGGAAACAGAACATAGCCAGATCTTGCTGCACTCTCAGGTCAATGAGTTGTTGTTGGGGCAGAAACAGAGATTTGCTCTCCATAGCTAAGTGGTTTGAGTAGTCACCTGGGGTGTGGGAGACCCAGCTTCAAATTGCTGCTCCAAACTTGACAGAGCAGAAACTTGAACTTAGATCTTGCACTTTCCAAGGGAGGGCCCAAACCACTTGGCTATTCTAGCATGAAAAGTTTCAAAAGGTTTTATTTTCATCCTTTCACAGAATGAAACCAAATTTTGAAAATTAAATATATTTTGTGAAATGGAATTCTTGTTTTCTTCAGCCCTAATGCTGAATGGCTTTTTTAAAAGACTCATCGGAATGAGTAGCAAGAAATACCCAAGTAAATCTTGATTTTACAGACCCAATAAAAGTGTTTAGCACATTTAAACATGAAACAGTTAAAACTGTCAAGCCAATCTGTGCCCTGCAAAGTTTTTAGATATTAAGTAAACAAGTAAACTGCTTCAGAGGTGCTGTTGGTCTACCAGGTCATTTAAAATTTCCCTAAATACATATTTATAAAGTAGCCATTGAAAAAAATTCCATACATATGTATTTCTACAGCAGAGCATAACAGGTCCAAACGTGCCGTCATAGTCCGATGGGTTTTTTCCCATATACTTCTATAAGGAGTATATTTTCAATTTAAAAACCAGCATAAAAGCAGATTATTAACTCACTGTTATGTTTAAATAATGTTATGAGTGTGACACCAACCAACAAGAGTTAGGAAAATGGAAATTCAAAATCCTGTCTTTCAGTCCATCCTTAAAGAAAACTGTACCTGTTTAACTCAGCCCAGCAGCTTGAGAACCAAATTACACGCAGAAATATCCACTAGTTAAAGTGGATTGGAACAAGAGGGGGGGAGCACTCATTGCTTCAACCAAGGCAGAGGGGGAATGAGCACTGCACAGACAATCCAGGGGTTGCCAACCTTCCAGGATTGTCCTGGAGTTTTCAGGAATTAAAGATTCATCTTTAATTAAATATTATATCATGTGATAAAACCTCCAGGAATTCAAAATTGGCAACCCTACCTTCTGGTAAAGGGTGAAGTGAAAGTTATACTTCCCACATCACCTCCCCTTACTTTAACACCTGGTCACACTCATGGAATCGTATCGGTTTTGATGGGCCTGGGCAGGCGAATTTTGCCTTTACCAGTCCGATGGTAAATGACAATTCTCATCCAGATTAAACTAGGGTGATCAGATGTCCCAATTTTATAGGGACAGTCCCAATATTCAGGGCTTTGTCTTATATAGGTGCCTATTACCTCCCACCCCCATCCCGATTTTTCACACTGGCTATCTGGTCCGGCTACATTATTCAGCAATCCATTCAAGAACCTTCTCTGGGCCACTCACCAGACTCCTGTGAGGGGAGCCAGTCCTGGATTTTTTAAGCCTCTAGAGTCTGAACAGAGCTTATGTACTGTTCCTCCCTTGAATCCTTTAGGCACACTCTCAAGGTGCATATCCTCTATCTAGCACAGCTGTGATCACATGGCACATTGCTGTCCCTGGCTAGACTCCTCCAACAGGTTAAACACAACCTCTCCCAGAACTCCAGCCACGTGGGTGTTCTGGGCCAACAATTTACCTTTTCAAGGGATACATGGTAGGTGCAGCACAATGTCCATAAGGCATTCTAATACTATAGTGATGGGGGGCAAATAAGCACTTAGCTGACAAGGATTGCTGGAATGAACAAACCAGAAACAGTTTTCTTTCAAAACGTTTTGCCATACCTGTGGATACTGAACGGGCCTCTTAGAGAAATGCACCATTCTATGTGCCAGAGATGTTCCAAGTTTTAGCTAGAACAAAATGATGTTAAGAATAAATTGTCTGGGCTTTAAATTTGAGATTGCTGGTTTTGTCATTACATCTTACCACCTCGGCACTATTGTTGTGTCTGTGTTAATTATGATTCTGTACTAGTCATTAACCTTATGATGGAAAGCTCTGATGAAAAAAAATGACAGTTTCAAAGGTAAATTATTTATACAAGCTTTTATTCTCTCTGTTAAGTTATGGAGTGGAATCCTGGGACTTCTAAGGTCAACTTCAAAACTCTCATTAACTTCAATGGGGCTGGGATTTCACCCACTGTCTTTCATCACTACTGACTTAGGGTTGGCAAAGTCCCAAACACTGGGAAGATAAAATGGGTTTGCCACACTACAGAGGTCTTATGGAAACTCTCAGGACCAAAGGGTACAGTAACACAGGTCCATGCGGAATTGAAAGGAATAATATTGATAACCAGGCAGTTCATGACTTAGATTGCAAGACATTTGCAAGAGGGATGGGGATCTTCCTTTGAATTCGTACAGCACCTAGCACAATGGGGGGGTCACAACTCTGGCTGTGAATTCTGGGAACTAGAACAAGAATAATTTTTAAAAAATAATATTTTCTAAATTAGGTGCCCAGAAGTCCTTCCCTCCCACCCCAACATACTACTGAAATATTCCGTGGGGAGAAAAAGTTTATTTGTTCTGGTGGCAGCAAGGAACAAACTAACAGGTGAAAAGTAGTTGCTAGCGAAGAACAGTATCTGTTACAAAATGGAGATTACTGAATTTAACCCCATAATAGGGTTTTATCAGCAATCGGTATATGTTCAGCATACACATTGTAAACAATAGTGTATTGTATACAAATGCAGTTACATAGCACAGTGTTACTTGTGATAATATATTCAGTGTCAGTAATCAGTCACATACATAATTTGTACTAAATAATTCTGAAATTAAAACTGATCTCTGAGTCCTTTCTCTAGCTGTCAATCACAGGGAATTTTCTTTTCCTGTCCTCTGAAGCAAGTGAGACAGGAGTTTTTATCTCTAGTTAATATCTTTCCTAATCTCCTCTCAGAGGGACTATCTGCCTCATATTGAGGGCAATGTAAGTAATTCAGGGTTAAAAGAATGTGTATAATAGAGATGTGACATGTTTTAATCCATTCCTTAGGAACATGTGACTAGATTAGGAGTGTGGGCTGGCCGGCCTGTCAGACACTGTAGCAAAGGGAGCTTTGTGGGAATTCACTGATGGTAAATTGCTTATGACTTCATCAAAGCATCCAAGTTATGTTTAACTCTAAACATGGTGTAAACAACTTGTGAGCAGGTGTGTTTATTTTGGATAACGGTTCTTCATTTGAAAGTGATGGGCAGATACTGAGTTAACAGAGAGCTGAATTCACATGTACAGTACATATACATTAACAAGTGTAGGCTTGCAATTAGGTGAAGGTTTCGAACCATCAGAGGAGTGAAGTTCTGGAACAGCCTTCCAGGGGGAGTGCAATGGGGGCAAAAAATCTGACTGGCTTCAAGACAGAGCTTGATAAGCTGATGAAGGAGATGGTATGATGAGACTGTCTACAATGGTATGTGGCCCATTAGCGACAGCTAATAGAAAAATCCCCAGCGGCTAGAGATAGGGCACTAGATGGGGAGGGCTATTAATTACTGCAGAGTATTCTTTCCCAGGTGTCTGGCTGGGGGGTCTTGCAGACATGCTCCAGGTTCAACTGATCGCCATATTTGGGGTCAGATTGGCGGAGACCCTGAGGTTTTTTTCTTTCCTCTGCATCATGGGAATAGGTCACTTGCAGGTTTAAACTAGTGTAAATGGTGAATTCTCTGTAACTTGAAGTCTTGAAATCATGAATTGAGCACTTCAGTAACTCAGCCAGAGTTTATGGGTCTATGCAGAGACAGGTGCATCGTGGAGGTGAATGCCTGGCTGAAAAGATGGTGTCGCCAGGAGGGCTTTGGCTTCCTCGACCACAGGATGCTAATCCAGGAAGAACTGCTAGGCAGAGATGGCGTTCACCTTTCGAGGAGGGGGAAGACCCTATTTGGATACAGACTGGCTAACCTAGTGAGGAGGGCTTTAAACTAGGTTCGACGGGGACAGGAGAGCAAAGCTCACAGGTAAGTGGAGAACATGGGGACCTGGGAGATGGGTCGGAAATAGGAGGGGGCGTGGGCTCTAATGACAAAGAGATAGGAGGGTCAGGGCAAAACTGGGAGGCAAGATCAAATCAGTATCTTAGATGCCTGTATACAAATACGAGAAGTATGGGTAATAAGCAGGAAGAACTGGAAGTGCTAATAAATAAATTCAACTATGACATTGTTGGCATCACCGAAACTTGGTGGGATAATACACGATTGGAATGTTGGTATGGATGGGTACAGCTTGCTCAGGAAGGACAGACAGGGGAAAAAGGGAGGAGGTGTTGCCTTATATATTAAAAATGTACACACTTGGACTGAGGTGGAGATGGACATAGGGGATGGAAGTGTTGACAGTCTCTGGGTTAGGCTAAAAGGGGTAAAAAACAAGGGTGATGTCATGCTAGGAGTCTACTACAGGCCACCTAACCAGGTGGAAGAGGTGGATGAGGCTTTTTTTAAACAACTAACAAAATCATCCAAAGCCCAAGATTTGGTGGTGATGGGGGACTTCAACTATCCAGATATATGTTGGGAAAATAACACGGCGGGGCACAGACTATCCAATAAGTTCTTGCACTGCATTGCAGACAACTTTTTATTTCAGAAGGTTGAGAAAGCTACTAGGGGGGAAGCTGTTCTAGATTTGATTTTAACAAATAGGGAGGAACTCGTTGAGAACTTGAAAGTAGAAGGCAGCTTGGGCAAAAGTGATCATGAAATCATAGAGTTCACAATTCTAAGGAACGGTAGAAGGGAGTACAGCAAAATAGAGACAATGGATTTCAGGAAAGTGGATTTTGGTAAGCTCAGAGAGCTGATAGGTAAGGTCCCATGGGAATCAAGACTGAGGGGAAAAACAACTGAGGAGATCTGGCAGTATTTCAAAGGGACACTATTAAGGGTCCAAAAGCAAACTATTCCGCTGGGTAGGAAAGATAGAAAATGTGGCAAAAGACCACCTTGGCTTAACCACGAGACCTTGCAAGATCTAAAAAATAAAAAGGAGTCATATAAAAAATGGAAACTAGCACAAATTACAAAGGATGAATATAGGCAAACAACACGGGAATGCAGGGGCAAGATTAGAAAGGCAAAGGCACAAAATGAGCTCAAACTAGCTGCAGGAATAAAGGGAAACAAGAAAACTTTTTATCAATACATTAGAAGCAAGAGGAAGACCAAGGACAGGGTAGGCCCACTACTCAGTGAGGAGGGAGAAACAGTAACAGGAAACTTGGAAATGGCAGAGATGCTTAATGACTTCTTTGTTTCGGTCTTCACCGAGAAGTCTGAGGGAATGCCTAACATAGTGAATGCAAATGGGAAGGTTTAGAAGATAAAATAAAAAAAGAACAAGTTAAAAATCACTTAGATAAGTTAGATGCCTGCAAGTCACCAGGATCTGATGAAATGCATCCTAGAATACTCAAGGAGCTAATAGAGGAGGTATCTGAGCCTCTAGCTATTATCTTTGGTAAATCATGGGAGACAGGAGAGATTCCAGAAGACTGGAAAAGGGCAAATATAGTGCCCATCTATAAAAAGGGAAATAAAAACAACCCAGGAAACTACAGACCAGTTAGTTTAACTTCTGTGCCAGGCAAAATAATGGAGCAAGTAATTAAGGAAATCATCTGCAAACACTTGGAAGGTGGTAAGGTGATAGGGAATAACCAGCATGGATTTGTAAAGAACAAATCATGTCAAACCAATCTGATAGCTTTCTTTGATAGGATAACGAGTCTTGTGGATAAGGGAGAAGCGGTGGATGTGGTATACCTAGACTTTAGTAAGGCATTTGATACGGTCTCGCATGATATTCTTATCAATAAACTAGGGAAATACAACTTAGATGGAGCTACTATAAGCCAGCGCAACTGGCTGGATAACCATACTCAGAGAATAGTTATAAATGGTTCCCAATCCTGCTGGAAAGGTATAACAAGTGGGGTTCCACAAGAGTCTGTTTTGGGACCAGCTCTGTTCAATATCTTCATCAATGACTTGGATAGTGGCATAGAAAGTACGCTTATTAAGTTTGCAGATGATACCAAACTGGGAGGGATTGCAACTGCTTTGGAGGATAGGGTCATAATTCAAAATGATCTGGACAAGTTGGAGAAATGGTCAGAGGTAAACAGGATGAAGTTTAATAAGGACAAATGCAAAGTGCTCCACTTAGGTAGGAACAATCAGTTTCACACATACAGAATGGGAGGAGACTGTCTAGGAAGGAGTATGGCAGAAAGGGATCTAGGGGTTATAGTGGACCACAAGCTAAATATGAGTCAACAGTGTGATGCTGTTGCAAAAAAAGCAAACATGATTCTGGGCTGCATTAACAGGTGTGTGGTGAGCAAGACACGAGAAGTCATTCTTCCGCTCTACTCTGCGCTGGTTAGGCCTCAACTGGAGTATTGTGTCCAGTTCTGGGCACCGCATTTCAAGAAAGATGTGGAGAAATTGGAGAGGGTCCAGAGAAGAGCAACAAGAATGATTAAGGGTCTAGAGAACATGACCTATGAAGGAAGGCTGAAGGAATTGGGTTTGTTTAGTTTGGAAAAGAGAAGACTGAGAGGGGACATGATAGCGGTCTTCAGGTATCTAAAAGGGTGTCATAAGGAGGAGGGAGAAAACTTGTTCATCTTAGCATCTGAGGATAGAACAAGAAGCAATGGGCTTAAACTGCGGCAAGGGAGGTTTAGGTTGGACATTAGGAAAAAGTTCCTAACTGTCAGGGTGGTTAAACACTGGAATAAACTGCCCAGGGCGGTTGTGGAATCTCCATCTCTGGAGATATTTAACAGTAGGTTAGATAAATGTCTATCAGGGATGGTCTAGACAGTAATTGGTCCTGCCATGAGGGCAGGGGGCTGGACTCGATGACCTCTCGAGGTCCCTTCCAGCCCTAGAATCTATGAATCTATGAATCTATTACAGGAGTGGGTGGGTGTGGCCTGCAATGTGCGGGAGGTCAGACTAGATGATCATGATGTTCCTTTCTGGCCTTAAAATCCATAGTCTCAGTTTGGGAATCTTTGATTTAAATGAGGATGGACAACTCAGGTTCCAACCCTCAGTCCAATTGTAGGAATAATTTTTATCTGATTGTTATCCTTCCCTGCCTCAGTCCAGTTCATTGGGATCTCTTAGGAGTGAGAGGAAGGTGACTAATGCACTGAACTGGGATTACTGGGTTGATTCCTTGTTCTGCCACATAGGTCCTGGGTGACCTTGGTCAAGTCAGACCAGATTAGAGCCAGATTTTTAAAACTATTTAGGCACCTAATAAGGCAAATAGGTGATTAGTGGGATTTTCAAAAGCATCTACACAGGCACTAGGGGCTTTTCAAAATTCCACTTGGCACCTAGACACCTTTAAAAACCTGAGCCTCTAGGCCTCAGCTCTCTTTTTGTAAAATGGGAACTATAGTTCACTACCTCAGTGAAGTGTTACAAGCATACATTAATCAATATTTGTAAATCATGGAGATGTTGCTGTGCTTTGGAGTTGTATGAGTATCTAAACAGAGAGACAAGAGTTTGAATCCCTGGGTACATCACTTGGAATCAGAACTTCAAAGGTTATGTGATTATATTGGCACACATGCAAATAAAAACATTCTGCTAGCAAAAACTTGAAAAGAAATTGATAAAAATTGTATTTTTCCCCTCCAATATGCTAACCAAAGTCCACACGAGAATTACCTTTCTTTAATAATGTAGAAACTAGAACACAATTTCTGCATCTTCTATATCTTCACAACACTCTATACTGCAGTGATGTAGAAGAGATTTTTCTTCTATAACTATAAATAAACTGTTTTTTTCCCTTCCACTAGAAATATTCATCTTATCTGAGGTTCCTCAGATAAGATCCATCCCATTGCTCCTAAACAGTGCAGGAAGTGAAAAAAGACCATGAATCACTGAATGTATTACAACTGCTCAGCTGTTTAGAATTGTAAGAGAGTTTCAAAAAAGGATCAGTGTAATTGCAGATTGAGAACCTGACATTATTTATGCAGCAATATTATAAAGGTTTTTCCTCTGGATTTGGGGTGTGTGTGTGTGTGTGTATTCAAGAATATGTGCATAATGCTGGGAGAAAGCATTTCATTAAAAATGAACAGAGAAATTAGATGGACTGTATAACATGTTGGAGCAGAATGAGGTAGTATCTTCTATTGGACCAATGTCTATTGATTAAAGAGACGAGCTTTAGAGCTACACAGAGATCCTCTTCCTCATCCACCTTGTTTTCAGATTCTGTAGCACAAAAGCATGTCTCTTTCAGCAGCAGAAGTTGGTTGAATAAAAAATATTATCTCACCCACCTTGGCTCGCTAATATCCAAAGACCAACACAGCTACAACAACACTGCAAATGTATAATATGTTGCAATATTGGAAATGAAAATAATAAATTTATCTTGAAATATCAAACATTGATTATTTGCAGTAAATATGCTCGGTGTTAGGGAAATAAACAAAAAACCTTTTAAGATTTATTATTTTAAAACTTAAAGAAAAAAGGTATATCTTTGTCCTCTCTTCAGCAAATTCAGAATTTTGCTCTGAGCTCTTAAGTGGCTTAGCTATCATGATTGCTATTCAGAAAAATCCATAAAATTTACCATAGAGGCTTTGGCAACACCTCTGCAAAGGTATATAGTCTATGGAGATAATTGCATATTATCTGCTACTTATCTAACTGAGCATGCACGTCTAGGGGAAGGATGTGAAACTGATATACAACTTGATCATGCCCACCAAAGTCTTTGGGAATTTTGCCATTAATATAAATAGGAGTGGGATGAAGCCCATAATTGTCCATACAAAGTTTTTTGGATCTTCATCTAGTAATGACCACTGTCAGAGACACGATACTAGATGGACCATTGGTCTGAACCAGTATGACAAACTCCTACATTCTTTTCCCACAAACATGTGGCTTAATTTGACTTGACTTGTTTTCTTAAACAGCATAAATTTGCACTAGCAAAACAGTTTCCCTATTGGATAAAATGAAACTGTGTTTTGATTCCAAATCTGAGCTTTCATTTGTTACAAAGCAAGTTTCTTTAAAAGCCAATGGTAGTTATTGATGACTCGCCCCCTCCCCACCACCCCAAACGAAAAACATAAATTGGAAGGAAGTAACTTCCACTCCAAGGTTGTTCTTTTAAAGTGAAGCATAATAATGGGTACCACAGTAGGGGGCGGGGGAGGGGGATGAGGGGAATTACACATTATGGAGCCACAAATGGCAAGTTTTACAGTTTTATAAAAATAAGGAAATAAATCAGATTTTTGGTGCCAAATGCCCTTTCACAACGTAAGTATATCCCCTTGCTGGCTCCCAGGCTACTCACTGCAAAGCTGGGTGATAGCATGTGAAGTTCATGTCTTGTGGAAAGAGAAGCTTTCATTGAAGGAAATTGCTTTTTATTTCCACTTTACAACACTTTTCCTCTACCTCTCCCTTCTTCCATAATAAATGATATTTCATAGTCCTTGTTACATAAAATATGAAATTGTGGGGCAAGGGAGGAGAAATTGTATTTTTAGCAGAGATGATCAAAGAATTTACCCCCTCCCCTGTGGTGGAAAAATTGAATTTTTCATAAAAAAAAAAGGAAAACCAAAAAGTTTTTGACCAAAACCTGAAATTTTCTGCCAAGAACCAAAATGTTTTGGTTTTGGGGTTTTCAACAGTTGCAATTTTCCACAGAAAGCAGATACTTCCCAAGAAACATTTTATTTGGGAAAAAAAAAACCCATTTACCAATGAAACAGTTTTCATTGGTTTTTTTTTCTCCCGTTTTAATATTTATGCACTGCCTTTTATGGAACATGCCATGCTATCCTAATTTTCAAACTTGCCCTGTAAACTGTTAAGTTGTTTCCTGAACTAGTAGAGATGTTGTCCAACCACCACCATTTATGTTGGCTTTATACTATGACTTTTAAAAAACTAATTTCCAGTCCACTCATACCTGCTAATTATTACAAACTGACTGAGTATCATTCAAGTTTGGTAACTTAATTCATATCTTCAAAACTCACATGATTGAGGTTCTCTGCAGATAAGGGACTTGATTGATAATGCTTTGAAAGTAGTCTCGATAAAATCCAGTTTTATTTTTAAAATTAGCAACATCTAGTTCTTTTTTGCAAATCACATACCCATAGGCCTTGTACACCAGTGATCTGCTATCCTTATAGTGTGCATCAAAATAGAACAACAATGGGAAAATATGTTGACAATTCATTATCTTCCAAGGCTGTTGATATCCAGCGTCTCTTTGTTAGGAACTCAGATACCACAGTTATGGGCACCACTATAAGAACATAGTCATGCATCGGGACAAATTATGCCTATGCATTCAGCAGACAACTGGGAAATAAGACAGACTGTTTGGGAGAAAGAGGACATGACAAGATTTGTTAAGGAAAGATAGGAACTCCAGTGAATTAAGACCGTGATCACAGGGCTTCATTTAAATGAGAGCTACTGAACCACAGGGTCATGCTATTCTTTATGAGTCTGTAAACTGAAATTGCATTTAAGATGCGATGAAGTGTCTCTCTTTTCCTCAGAACATGTGGTAAGTACAAACTTCTAATGTTTGTGTGTTTTTTCCATAAAACTCCATAAACAAAAGGGTTGCCTTGCTCTAAAAATTACTTAGAATTTCAACAATGAGCTTATTTGGTTTGAGTGGTCTTTTGGCATGTTGATTTATGCTGTAAGAGTAGCCAAGCTTTTAACAAGTTAAATAGGATAATGGTTTAGAGGATGAGTGCTGGGCAAAATGCATTCCAAAATGTAAGGATTTAAAATGTCTGAATTAAACTAAACCGACATGCATCCATTGTTAGTATATTTGCTGTAATTATCTCTGGAAATTCTGAAACTGGACTCAAATCACCTGTCAGTTGAATGTGAAGAGAGGATATTGGTTCCCATTACTTGAACTACATTTTAAGCAATTGGCCAAAAAACCTAGATATTAAGTAAATGGTGCAGTATTTCACTTAACGTAGTGTTGCACTACTAAGGTCATTTTGGCATTTGATGAATCTTTAATAAGGAAGTAGACTAATATTAAGGAGGCACATTAAAAAATCTGTAAAATAAGATTACCAATAATAGCTTAATATTTAGCATATTGATGGCATAATAGTGCTATCCATGCACATTTCTATCTATGGTTTTATATTGGTGACTATCACCATGGTATCTGAGTGCTTAATATATAGTATCCCAAACTTGTTAACAGTCAGAGGATAAATATGGTTACTAAACCAATTAATCATAATAAGAGGTTCTCTTTCCTTACACCCTGAATCATTTGTGTGGTTCAGGAAAGTTCAGTTAAAGTATCATCCAGCTAGGGGAAATCCCAATATGGCCTTTATTCCTTCCAGTTCTGCCAACTCCATTTTCTACCATTTGTATTGTCTGCCCTTTTGGGAAAGCTCAGTGGTCTACTAAAACTCTTCATTAGTGCTGTGTTCTCAGCAAGAGACGAGATGGACCCTATATACCATTGTTTCAACTCTGACGACAATCAAGTGGCTTGCTACTCTTCTCTTGTAGTTCAGGGCTCACAATTAACAACTCTCTATCTTATAACCCAAGATGCTCTGCAGAATTCTGAAATCCTTTCTTCCAGTCCCAGGATAACCTTTAATCTTAGCAAAATGGACTGAAATTTGTGAGGTTTTCCAATCACAATGTACCATGATATTTGTCCTTTCCTTTCAAATTGATCACAGATGGGCCAAAGCGATGTGAAAAACCGAATGCCTAAAAACCAAAAACATTTTCATTTTTCAGCCAAAAACTGAAAAGTTTTGATTCTGAAATGCTGCCACAGTGCTTCATGGGAGTTGCTGTCTGGGTGCATTATGCCTCCATTTTTGTAATAGATCAGGTTAACCCAGGATGCACCCCAGCCATGCAAGGGCCATGATGCATGTCTTCCCCTCACCAACAGAGGGGACTGTGATGCATCTTGGGAGATGCAGTCCAACCATTGAGTCCAGCCTATAGAGGACAATGGGAGCATGAGACACTTGAACTACAATTCCCATGAAGGATTGCAGTGGTGTGTCAGAATTGAAATATTTTTGGTTTCTGGGTGAAATACTTTGATTTACAATTTTTCACTGAAACTAAACACTTTTTCTTTGGGGAAAAAAACATTTTCCAACCATCTGCAGTCAGAGGCCTGTTGAACTCCATGGGTAATGACAATTTATACCGTCTGAGGATTTTGCCCCCAAGGTCACTTATTTAGGGGCCTAAATTCAGGCATTCAAGTTTCATAGTACTGGCCCACTTCAAATCTTTCAGTCCAGCAAAAATTATACCACAGGAATTTAGCATATTTTAGTGGATGGCACTTTACTATTCAAACTTTGAAATGCAGCCCCAAAGCTAGGCAATTTTGACTACGAATACCCTTAATATTAATAAACATATTTATATATGTATCTAAATGCTCAGATATTTTTTTAAGCAGGACTGAAGTTGTCCATTTAGAGTAACAGCTTTTCTTGTTTTTTGCTTTACCAATTGCCACAAATACATACAATTTTTCAAGTTTATGTTCGGCATTTCTGAACATCAAGCAGAGCAGGAAAGGGGCTTCACACTGTGATGCACTTTCAAAACAATTTAGCCACTAGGAATGTAAATTTGATAAGTGAAAGCAGTACTGATACAGCTACTGTACCGCTTGCAAAGCCTTAGGCAGGTGGAAATGCATTTACTTTGTGCTAAGATCTTACACCTATCTGAGAGCTCTATTTAGAAGTAGCCTCCATCACAAAGATGGAGCTGATTCTACCAATTTGGCCCAAATGCTGGTATGTTATTCTTGAATGACAGGAGCTACTTAACCCTGATGAACAAAGGTAAAACTACAAACCAATGGCTCAGTCCTTCTAGTCGTTGAGCGCCATCAACTGCCAATGAAAGAGGGGAAGCGGATGGCATTCAGCACATTACTGGTCCTTTAAGTCTAAAAAGGGGAGCCTCTGGGACCATGCTATTCTGACAGTGTTTCTTGCAAATGTATGTTCAGAGCACAAAGGAAAACAAATACTGAGGCCAAAGGAATGGTGCCCAGGTAGCAGTGCATGGTTTAAGAAGACCCCAGGCTGTAAGTCTATCCAGAGCTGTACACTGGAGCTTTGAAGAATGTGCATGGAAAAGATTCCCTCTTTCTCAGGCAGCCAGAATGAATCCTGGGAAAGGAGAGAGGATAGTAACCTCTTCCTTCCATCAGAACAGGGGACAGTGTGCGGGCAGCTGGAGGGGATAGTAGGCTATCCCTTGGACAGGGAGATGTCTATCGGCTTATCACCAGGTACATCTGGGAAGAAGGATCCCTGGGTTGGGGCTGGTTTTAGTTTGTTTTTGAACTTACTACAAAGCTTTTTATTAGGTTTGCTTTGCCTTTGCCATCAGCATGGGCTTAAATCCATCCCTATCCATGAGAGCACTTAAGCACAATCCTGTGTCCCATTGACCTCCATGGAATTTAAGTACATCCTTAAGTGGTGTCCTGAATCGGAATGGTTTTCTAAGTCAGGACCAAAAACCTTTGCAGTTGAGTTTCAAGGAAATTCTTCCAATCTTTATTCAGTGTCCACATTTATTGTCCACAAAGTCTGGATTTTCCTCAAAATTTCTCATTAAAACAATATAAAATAAAATAAAATAAAAATCAATGGGGTTTTTCATTTCAAATTCACCTCTGCTCAAAAATGGGCCTAGTCACTCCTGAAATGTTCAATTTTGAGTGAAAAGTCACCACTTTCAGCAATAATAAAAATTCCATTTGGAGTATAAAAGTCAAAAATATTTGTAATTCTGGAAAATGAAAATTTCTCAGTGAAATGAGAAAAAAATAAACTCGAATTGCAAATGATTCATAACGGGTAAGGGAAGCTGAGGCTATATGATGTATTACTATTATATTCCCCCTCTTCCTGCACTTCCACTTAGCTCTTTGCTGAAGCACAGGCCAGAGCTCTGACTTTTCAGAATGCATTACTCTGTCAGAGCTATTGTACCTAAAACCCTGATATGTAGCTCTTAATAGTTCCCAGTCAACTTCAAAGAGAGAGTACATACCATTTCTTAGTATAAACAAATATTTAATGTACACAGGAAACATTATAAATAATACAAAACATGGTAAATAGTATTTGGAATACTATGAATATCTTTTAAACAAAAGCTGTGAGGCAGTAAATCTACTGGTGTTCCTCATACAGACTTCCCCATTTTGTTGCTGCTACGTATTTTCCAATATAAGCCTTCAGCATAACATTTATATTTCTATACTTTCGCACACACATCAAAACACATTCCCTTCTGATCTTTTCTCAGAGATGATTCCTGAGACTTTATAGTGTGCTCATAATATGTGGAGTGTGTCATCTGTACTCTTGAGAGCATGAGAAGAAAAGCAGAATCTCAGTCCTTTCAAACACTTCAGAAGCTTGTCTGCAAACAAACAGCCTGGGGAGTTCCACAGCTAGCAGCATTCCAGCGTTCTGTTAATAGCTGACTAGTCCTCAGTTACTGGTGAAATAGAAGACTGTATCCAAAGTGGTACAGGGATTGGGATCAGCACAGGAAATAGTTATTCCCTTGATCTCTATAAGGCTTGCACTCTAGAGGGCAATATCTTCTCCCCATAAAATCTGGTAAGAATTTACAAACCTTCACCTCACTCAGCTCCGCTCCATTCTCTCTTTAATGGAGACAGAATCCCAGTTTGAAGCAGCTAGATGACAATTAAATGGAACTCCAATGTCTGTGTAGTCTCTAGGGTAATACATGCTCCCATGCCAGCGCTTCCTCTAGGTCCATAAAACACCACAGTGGACCAAACATTATTCCTAAGGGAGCATTTTCCTAGTAAGTAAAGCTGGAATAGCACCCACCTGTATCCAATGTGGTACTGGGATTGGGACCTAGACCTCACAGCAGACACATCTCTTGGTCCTACATGGATCAACTACTGAGTCCACAGGGCTGTCTTAAACTCCTATATTTATAACCTTCTCCCGGTGCTCTGATTGGCTCAGTTCTCAGAGTGTCACTAGGTGTGACATCCCAGGTGATGCCCATGATGAAAACGTCCCATACAGCTACAGAAGCAGCTATTGCTCAGGTCTAGGAACTCCCACACCATCGTTCTGGATGTTTTGGGGCCCTCTTGTCTGAGTTGCCCTGCATTCCGCAAGTGTGTAGAGACACGGGATATTCCAACCCATGCCTCCTCCCCAAGGCTTCTCTTCCTTTCTTTGAGGCAAACAAAGTAAAATGCTGCAGTGTAAAACATATGGGTTACATTCCCAAGGTATTTTTTTCTTCTTTTTTACAAAATTGTACAGCTGTAATAAGCATGCTGGAATCATGATAATTGTCATGATATTTCCAGGCCTATTGCTAGCAGACAGTATGAAAAAAATCTCATGGGGATACGTGATCTCATGAGATTTGCCTCCCAAATTCAAAGGTCTGGACAAGCACCTCAATTTCTGGATTGTTATCCAAAAATAACCCTTCATTAGTCACAATCCCGCCCTTTTCACAATATGCAGCTATTATTTACCATATTTATAAATACAAAACTCCTATCTCTCCTCCTCTTTTGCACTTTCTTTATTTCTTCACTCTTATTTGCCTCTTCCATCCCTCTCTTTTTTCTTTTTGGTGATTCTCTCAGGCTGTCTTTCTCTTCCAGACCTGTTTTTTGTCCTTCCAAAGTAAAGCCAGTATATAGATCTCACTCCCTTTACATACACATATGCACACACACAAATACACTGGGGGGGCCAAGCTCACTGCCACTACTCCACTGCCACTCTTCTTTGTCTAATAGAATATTGGAAATTTTTCCCCTACAGTCCTCCCTGTACAGAAATCAATGTTCTGCTCGACTGAGTGGAGTGACAGTAATGTAGAAGACGGCAGCCCAACAACCTGATGCACAATGAGCTGCTATCCAAAAATTCCTGTCTGCTAAAAAACAAGAGGGAGAAAGTCACACTTTGTTTCATCCATAGACAGTGGAGCAATTTCATTTATGTCTTAAGACCAGAAAATAGCAGCTCAAATTTAGGAGGATAGTCTTTCAAAGAAGGGGATTAAAATCTGTTCCTTATTTACTATATATTCAGCTGATACAAGGGACAAAAAATAAATACTATTGGTCTCTTAAAAGGCAAAGGGAGGATATGACTGGGGCCAGCAAAATCTTTTGGGGGATTAGTGGGATTTTTCTCAGATTATGAGACATTGAAAAAAATTGTTGATAGTATTTCTCTCTGTTAATCTCCTTTGGTGGTTGTTGGGAGTCTACCGGTGTCAGTCATTCTTGGTTATGTTGTGCAATGGAGTATAACATACCATGAAAGAAGTCCAGAAATGGAGCTTCCAAGACAGTAAAAAATTGCAGGATGGCAGCTGTGGCAAGGATTTCAGATTCAGATAATCAAAGTTCAGAGATTACATCACAGTAAATCATTTATCAATAAATGCAGCTTCTTTTTTATCACAAATTGTCCACCAGCAGCTCATGATTTTCTAGAATTTATTCTTTATTCAACCTCTGTCATCTGGATCATGTTTACAGCCAACCAGCCAATCAGATTGTAGATTGCTTTCCAGCAGGTTGTTACAAGAACAAATCTGAACCTGTGTTGACTAATTTTATTTGAAGACACAGCTCACGTGGTATTGTTTCTGTTCCCTGACTGGATTAATTAAACTAGGGCTGAAGTCTCTGCTAGTGTAAATAGGTGAAAATCCATTGATCTGAATCTCAGAACAGATTTGATTAGAGTTTTGGGTGAATGTTTCGTGTTGATGGGTGTACAGGGATTGTTTAATTTTTATTGCAACAATTCAAATAACTGTACACCAGACCACCACTTCATTTAGCTCTTCATAGGACATAAGACTGGAAATGACCTTCTTTGTGTTCGAGTCTATATCTCTGCGATCACAGGCAACCCAATCATATATTCTCATTCATAAACATATGTTCACTCCTTACTGTCTGCCCAATGCTTATGATTTCAAAAAGTTAATGACATCTGAAGAAAAAACAGAAACACTGAAGTGATTAGAGATTTACTAGTAACTCATTTAAATCACACAAAAGTCAGGTGATTATCTGCTGCATCGTCACAACTGCGATCCATTGTATCTGCAGCTATTTAAACGTTATTGGATTCCATGGAATGTTGACCTACTAATATCCTCCAGTTATTCATTTTTCTTGGAACTACTCTCCCCATTATAGCTCCTGGCCATTGTGTTTAGAGAACACAGCTATACCAGTTAGTGCTTATTTTATCTGGCTTCTGCATTGCTTTTTTTTGTACTCCCACAAATTATTCTCTATTCCTGCTGCGAGTAAAAAAGTAAATGTTAATGGGTTTTTTCAGTGCTTGATGCTCCCTTATTTTTCTAGCACACTGTTAAAAAGGCTGTTATAGACTGTGATATGGTGCTGTTCATCTTCAAAGTATTTTACAAGCAGTGACTAATTACATTAGCTGTGTGGGGTATGCATAGTATGTTCCAGATCCTTCCCCCAGTCAATGGAAACATTGCCGCTGAGTTCAGTGGGAACAGGACTGAGCCCCCCTCGATGGTATACTAATGATGATAATACTACCTAGCTCTTATCTACCACTTTTTGTCAGTATCTCTCTTAAAGCACTTTACAAAGGAGGTCAAATGGGAATATCAGGGGGGAGTCTCACAGATGAATGCTGATTCTATAACTTTGGTTCCTGCAAAGCCTGCATCCGTGAGCCTTCCTGATATGGGAGGAGCTTTAGTGTTCCATGTAAGTTTCTAGTCCTTTTCTTTCAGTGTGTTCAGAGATGTAAGTCCATGTAAAGTGAGAATGGCTGGCTGCTGACATAAGCAGTGGGCGTGTACTTCCACAGCAGGATGCTAGGGGAAACCCAAGGATCCCTCCCCTGCTCTGTGCTCATGAGTGCGTGTACATGCACATGCGCTCTCTCACTCTTGCACACACCCTCTTTTTATGTACAATTAAAAGGGATGTATCAAAAGGATCCCAGCGAGTGATGTGTGGGGCAGGAATCAGTTACATTTGGAGGCAGGATGCTAAGAAGTTGTTTGACATGCCCCCCCAAAATGGCCAATGCTGGTGTTGCTGACTGACTCCAATTCCATTCTAAGACCACACCTCTTTCTCCCAACCATCCTTGTTGATTATGTTTGTTTTCCACATACAGTAAGCAGCCATATACTTTGTGTTAAATAGGTAGGAGTGACTGAGCTCTGAGCGGGAGCTGGGTATAAGTGATTTTCAGGTTCGAAGAGGGGATGGGTTCTAACCAAAACCCAAACTTTGCTTGGATTCAGAATCCAAACTTGGACCTGAATCCAGATTTATTAACAATATAACTGGCTGAACCTATAGCCTGGAACTAAACAGATCCAGATTTCGTGCTTGGAGATCTGCTCTAGTTTTAATGTCCAAGGCTGTAAAATACTCGGAAGAATTGTCCTTTTCCATTCTCCCATTTGTTATATCATAATTTTACCACAAGAGGGCATATTTCAGAACATTACTGGCATGTGCAGGCACTTGTAAAGGCATGTTATTTTGTGGCTGTGCACTCTAAATGTCAGGAAAGAAGTTATGGTGTAGAGGGGTGGAGCACTAAGGTCTTAGAATGAAAGACACTGGCAGCTCAGTGCTTGTTATGCAAAATCAGTTCTTCAAGTAAAGACATGTTAAACCTAGCAGTTTTCTTGTTTCTGTCACTGGGGTTTCTGCAATAGGCATCCTTTTAGGATTTCTCTGGTTTCTGTGTCTTGCAAATAAGTAGTGGTAGAGAGCAGCATGCCTTGCTTGCCACATCTTCCAAGATGATGGTGGTAAAGCTGGCAATTAGGGATCATACACGCAGGCTGCTTTCGCTTTTTTACTTGTTCACAGATGTCTAAAACGACATATGTGTGCCCCGTTCAAGGGATGGAAAGAGAGGGCTGCAGAATAGTGGTCACATGGTTTCTTGATCAGATAAATATGCTACAGCCTTCCCGTTTTAACTGGATACATTGCACTTCACTTCCTGCCCTAAAGTGGTACTGAATGTTACTGTGTGAGGAATACAGTTGTGGCTCAAGTCAGGCTTCTCAAAAATGGAAGTGCTCAGTGGCATCTTTGGAAAACGGTGGTCAGGGAGGACTGATGGAAGCTCTGAGTGCTCAGCACTTGGCTGGATTGTGCCCTCTATAAAGTGCTTGGAAACTTTTAACTGCAAATAACTACTGTATATACAGAAATGATAACTGTAAGCTATCTTATTTAGAGAGATCTGATTTTTTTTCTCAACTGCTCAGCATCTCATGATTATTTTTACTGTGGAACATTTTTAGGGATATAATTATGAATCAGGTGCCCTGAAATATGCTTGTAAATGATTACTTCACTGATAGTCTACAGCTGTGGTCGAATCAGAGCTTCACAAGAATTTAAAAATATACATGAGGAAACTATTCACTGTACAACACTCCCCGCCCCCATGCAACTTGCAACAACAAAAAGTAATTTGTTTGGCTTCTGTACTGAACATTTGGTAAAGTGCGAAAATTGCAAAGGAAGGAAGGGATTAAAGATTTGTAGGTGAGCCTGGGGGGTTTCCTTATCTGTAAAATATTTTTAAAACATATATTTGTGCAATCCAAAGAGAAAACAGATGCTCTTCACTATCTTTCTTATACAAGGACGAGGCTTCTGTATACTGAGTGTCTTCTTAGACTGTAAATTCTTTGGAGCAGGGAATATGTTTGCCTACATGTCTGTACTGTGCCTTGCACACTGGGTTCCAATCTTGCTTGGGGCTTCAGAATACAACTGTAATAAAATTATTAAGAATAATTATTTGAATTACAATAACACTTAGAGGCCTCAGATCAGATTAGGCCCCCATTGAACTAGGCTCCATACACAGTAAGAGATAGTCCTTGTCCAAAGTGTTTACAATCTAAATAGACAAGACAGACAACAGGTGGCAGAAAAAAATTATTATTATCTCCATTGTACTGATGGGGAACTAAGGTGCAGACAGACGCAGTGCTTAAGATCACACAGAGAATCTATGGGAAAGCCAGCAATTCAACCCAGAGTTTTTGTGCTAGAACATTACAATGGCCATTTTGGGTTAGACCAATGGTCCATCTACCCCAGTAACCCATCTTCTGACAGTGGTCAGTGCCAGATACTTCAGAGGGATTGAAAAAAGAATGGGTCAGCTGTGAGAATCACCCTCACATCCTCTGCAATTCAGACTGGTACAAAGAATTAATTTTCCTTCTCCGCCACAGCCATGTCTTCCTTGAGTGCTCCTTTAGCACCTCAGTTGTCTAGTGGCCCCACTGATTGTTTGGCAAGCTTCTTAGTTCTGGTGTACTTAAAAACAATTTTGCTGCCAGTTTTTGTGTCTTTTGCTAGTTGCTCTTCAAATTCTTTTTTGGCCTGCCTAATTATACTTTTACACTTGACTTGCCAGAGTTTATGCTCCTTTCTATTTTCTTCAGTAGGATTTGACTTCCAATTTTTAAAGGATGTCTTTTTGTCTCTGTCTGTTTTATTCGGTATAGCCCTGGTGGCATTTTTGTGGTTCTCTTACTGTTTCTTTTATTTAATTTGAGCTTCTGTTACAGTGTTTTTAATAAATTTCAATGAAGCCAGCAGGCATTTCACTCTTGTGACTGTTCCTTTTAAATTTCCATTTAACTAGCTTCCTCATTTTTGTGTCATTCCCCTTTTTGCAGTTAAATGCTATTGTGATGGGTTTCTCTGGTATTCTCCCGCACTACAAGAATGTTACATTTCATTACATTGTGGTTTCTATTACCAAGCGGTTCAGCTATATTTAGCTCTTGGACCAGATCCTGTGTGTCACTTATGACTAAGTCAAGAATTGTCTCTCCCATTGTGGTTTCCAGGACTAACTGCTCCAAGAAGCAGTCATTAATGGTGTCAAGAAATTTTCTCTCTGCATCCCACCCTAGGTGGCATGTTCCCAGTCAATATGGCGATAGTTGAAATACCCCCATTATTATTGGGTTTTCTGATTTTATAGCCTCTCTAATCTCCTTGAGAATTTCACAATCACCATCACCATCCTGGTCATGTGGTTGGTCATATATTCCTGCTAGATGGAATTGAAGCATGGAATTTCTACGAATAGAGATTCTACGGATTATTGCACTGTGGCTTAAACACAAGACCATCCTCTACCATTACTAACACAAGTAATCACTGCCAAAATACTTTAGCAGCATCCAGAATGAGGCTAAGCATTCACCAGAGACAAGGCAAATCTCTAATAGTTCCCTCACTAAATTGAACTCTGGCTTTTTATTCTCTAGAAATGCTTGGTACAACAGTGCGAAGAGCACTAGAAATTCTCTGTCTTACCTTTTGTTGGCCCATTATCATAAACCCAAACAAATTGGTGACCTTGGCCCACAATTTTTCATTGAGAATTAGTGACCAGATGAGACTACTTTCCCAACAGACTGGTGATTAATGCCCAGGAAATTGCACCAGGTATTGGTCAATATAGCAAAGTCAGTCACTATTATTTGTGGAAGAACATGAATGGGTGTTATTTCTGATATAAGAAATAAAAAACAAGGTGACAGTTTTGTAAAAAGCAGGATCTCATCACTAATATGTAATAAAAATAATCACTTCCGTTATTTATCACCTTTCTACTGTGGAGCTCAAAGCACTTTCCAATATTAACAGCCCACCTGTGACTCATGGGTGAGTAACATAGTATTATTGTATCCGCAACAGTATGAAGCAGAATATAAACTCATCAATAAATGCACAACGATAAATTATACAGGAAAACTGTATTTTGTGATGTGCTCTGAGTATATTCATTGAACTGTGTTGTAAACTATATTTTACCTTGCTATGAATAAAAATGTGCTTTTTTTAAGCCTCAGGTTGTCTATTTCTGTTATATAGTGGTTTGGCCATGACCTATCTGGGTTTATTTGTCTTCTTCTTTTTGAATGGCAATAAATGTTAAACTGCTGTCTATGGGGAAGGCTTAATAAATAATAATAATAATAATAATAATTAATAATCTGAAAGTATCAAGACTATAATCAGTGCCCTTTGGGATTCTGCAGCTTCAGAATTTACCAATGAATACTTTTATCTGCAAAACAAAACCTGCTGCCAAAAAGGTCACTGTTTATAGCAATTATGGTTTGAAATGTTATGTATATACCTGTATACATTACAAACGGATTGTTCCCTGCAAGTTTCACTTGCCCAGTCCACCCAGAGGCCCAGAAATGCCCTTTTAAGGTAGTAAAGTAACAATTTAAATACTGTAGTAATATCACTGTTAACTATGGGCCTGGAATATGGCTGAAAAATAGGCATCTATTCGATAAGGGAAGACAGAATTCATTACATATAGATTATTACAGTTGGGACCCTGATTACATTTGGTTATATTAAACAATCCAATATCTACATTTTATTACAATGCATTGTTCTTTCTTGCTTAAATTATCCCATGGAAGGGTCTAGGAATAATACTAGTAGATTGCAAACACCCTCATCCACAATGGATTGTTGCGAGTAGCAGACATCAGACCTCTGGAGATGCCTAATTGTATGTCAGGAGTGCTATATTCTGAAGGCAAGTACTGTGGACCTTTCCAATACTAGGCCTACAGACTCTAGAACCTGGTGCACTTATAAAAAAGTGTACCAATCGGCACTTTTCAAAATGGAAAAGAGATGACTACTAGAGCCAAGAAAAAGAAAAGGTTCAGGCGCTCCAAGTTATTCAGTTAGTATAAAGAAGATAAATTTGGGACAGTTATCTCCCTAGAAGGACTGCAAGGTACACTCAGGAAGGAGAATGCAAGGACCCTAGAGTAAGGAAGCAGTGTTATCTAGTACTTAGAAAAAGCGGCTTGGTATTAAGAACTGGATTCAAAGGTTCTAACCACAAATACCTCATTAATTTGTTATGTGAGCTAAGTCATGGTGGCCCGAATCTGAAGAGTGCTGAACACCCCGCAATCCCACTGAAGTTAATGCGAGATGAAGCTGCTCAGTCAGCAGCTCACAGATTATTTTTTAATAAAGAAGCAAATAATAAAAAATACTGAAAGGCAAACAACACACAGTTTGTAAATGTTACCAAATACCACACATTTCATAGGATATCCAATTAAATTACGTAATTACACAACTTCACAATGTGTCAAAGCTGCAAGATCAGACCATATAAAAATAAGACAATATTACATGGGCATAACATGTTAGGGTGGGGAAACAACTAACCCCCTCTCCCACACAGACACAAATAGGCAAGAAATAGAAAGAGGGGATCTGGGGGGGGAGAGGGGCAGGAAGCGGGAGGGAAAAAGCAGAGAAGTCTGGCATTTTTGGAGCCACCTCCCCATTCTTTATCCAAACATTTCAAGAAATGGGGTCCAAACTACTTCACATTCATATCATTGCTCTCTACCTTGATAAGCTATTCTTTTTCGCTGCTAACTCAGACAGGTCCGAATACTACTGTGCTATTCTGGGCACAAACCTACTCCTCCATTTATATAAAATCATGCTCTTGGTAATCACTGAGGACCTCAAGACTTTGTGGTGGAGTTAAACCCAGCTGAGTAGGCATGTCACCTAGGATATAATTTTCAACGTAGATTTGGTTGCGGAAGCCAAGTACTATTTTCACTCTTGTGTCCACCTCTTTCCACAGATGACTGGCTGTTGGACAGTCCCATAGCATATGCATCAAGGTTCTTCTTTCTTTATTACAGTGCCAACAAACATCAGAGGCCCCCATCTTGCACAAGCTATGTGGCATCCAAAACACTTGGAATAGAATCTTTTGCTGTATAAGGCAAATTTTATAAATCATCTCCCCTTGTCTCTGTAACATTACACTTCCCCTACTGCTCTCGGAAGATAGGGTGACCAGATGTCCTGATGTTAATGGGACTGTCCCAATATTAGGAACTTTGTCTTATATACACAATTATATATATTTGTGTATATAAGACCCCCCTTGGGTGGGGGGCTGGGGGGAAGTGTCCTGATTTTTCCCACTTGCTATCTGGTCACCCTATTAGAAGAGTATGTACACACTTTAAGCAACCTCTAAAATAATATTTTCAGCCTACCCAAAACTGTATTTTAAGAAAAAAAAATCACTTTGACACAATACCACTGCCATGGCAGTTGCGTCCAGTGGGAAAAAGACTGGGACTCTGATAGGCAATAGAGTTTGACAAGATGCAAGGCTGGTCTTAAGAACAATAGTGCAAAGATTGAGGACATGTAGGACGACTTTGTATTTGCCACAAACATTCAGGCAACTTAATACCACTGTTTCAGAATAAAACTACAGGTTGCAGACGAATTCCATGATGTTAGGTATTGTTCGTGAGCAGAATGAGAATACCATGCCAGAAATATGCCAAGTTTTAGGAGCAGTGGGCCTTTAACCTGGGCCAAACTTTGAGCTAGTTCAGTGCTGTGGAGTTGAAAGCTAGGATAGCATCTGCCGTTATATAAAGGAGCTTTGGTTTGCCAGTAAATCTTAAATGAATACAAATTTTAGTCCTCTGAGCAGCAGAATTCTTTTGAACTCCTGTTGGATACAGGGATCACAGGGATCAATCAGACTACTGCAGGCAGGATGTGTTCATTCAGTGGCAGCAGCTTTGGCACCAAAAGAGGATTGTTAGAGCCTATTTTCCTTTTAGCAGCAGGAGTAAGTACTGTAAAGAAACAGGACTCAGTGAGATTGCATGATGCATAAACAGTATGTTATCCTCTGAGTGTGCAGGGAATTATATACGAATGAGGAACAAGAACAAAAATTCAGTTGCTGGTGTAGCAAACGCATGGTGCTGAACACCCAGGTTAGAATCAGCTGCCAGGGATGCCTTTGTCTTCAGAAGGGAACTCTGCAACCATGTATCACTTTCTAACCCCATCCTTTTGGATTTAATCTCTGAAGTCCAGAAAGTAAACTGATCTGGACTCAGCTGTCTCAGCGCCACAGGTTTTTATTTTGTAAAACAGATGAAGCACGTCATTTTATAGATTAACTGAAGATTTAGAAGGGGAAGTATGTATTGGATTGGTTTCTATTAACAGCAATGGAATAAAACTTAGAGTTTTTGGAAACCACTTAGGGAAAGAAAATTCTAATGTGTACAGTCATAGAAGACAAACTACAGTACACAGAGTTGTATTAAAACATAGATTATGTTTCACATTATTTATCTTATTTTTTATAAGCAAATTCAGTTCCAAAGCTTTCCTTAAGTCTTCTTTGGGGAAAAAAATGGACAAAATGCGTAAAAATCAATCCAGGGTTGTATAGATTGATTCTTGAACAACAAAATCAGCACAATAGTCAGAGGCTATAATACAATGCCTAATAGGTGGCCACTCTCCCCCCCACCATATGTTGTGATTCAAATGTCTGGTAATTATTTTGAGGATGTAAACTAAAAAGAAAAACAGACACAGAAAGATCAGTAGCAGAAGGGTTTTTCCAGACATAATACCTGCAGCTGAGTTTCTGCTTCTGTGGGAGATTTGATTTGACGTCCGTTCATTTTAGCATTTGGAAGAGAATAAGGCTTGGCATATGCTTCTATATATTTTCCTCCTACAGAAGGAAAGAAGTGGCAGGCACCCTGCAATACCTTTTTAAATAGCTCTTTATTGTACAAATTGAAAGAGAAATATTTAAACATGCTTCAGCGGGTAATATATAATAATTAGCTAGTCACTTTAAAAGTATATTTCTTTCCTGTTGTTTAGTATCTCTGAAAATACAAAACCGAAGTTTACAAATACAAAACTGGTGAGGCTTTCTAGTTCCATGAATAAACAAAAGCTTTTAAAAGAGGCTTATTGTGCACAGTGCTTGAGAAAGTACATCACATCTTGAGGCCTTTCTCTACTCTCAAGAAAGACACAGCTATGCAAAGATGGCAACATCAAATTTGCTCAGGATGAGAGAAATACAAATATGCAGGAATTAATGAAAACAGAATTTTGATTCCAGTTATTAGTCTCTGTTATATAAGTGCTGAGCATCTCCTTCCTGAAATGGTGGTTGAGGACATACATCCATATTATTTATCAAATTGATACCATTTGACACCAAGTCTAGCAGAAGAAGGCATAACAAGCCCCAGTGGTTGGAAACTGAAGTGAGAAAAATTCAAACTGGAAATAAGGTGTAAAACTTTTAACTGGAAGGGTAATTAAACATTGGAACAGCTGGGATGTGGTAGATGCTCCATCACTTGGAGTCTTTAAATCAGGACTGTATGTCTTCCTCAAAGGATATGTTCTAGTTCTATCCACAGGTTATTGCGCTCAGTGCAGGAACTGATGCATGCATTTCTATGGTCTTTGTTATGAATGAGGCCAAATGATCATACGGATCCCTTCTGGTCTTCAACTCTGAATATTTTCATAAATTAAACAGTACGGCTAATAACTGTAAGTATGTGAGTAATCTCACATGTTTAAAGATAAGCACATACTTAAATATCTTGCTGAATTAGGGCCTTAAACACTGAGATGCTGCCATATAAAAAGAAATGATGATGTACTTTTAGTTATCCAGTATAACTGTGAATAGCTGAGGGAAGCTGATTACTGGTTAGAGCAAAGGACTAGGAATCAGGACTCATGGATTCTAATTCCTAGTTTTGCTGCCAATTCACTATGTGGCCATGACTAATCATTTAAAATCTCTATGCCTTAGTTTCCTCATCCAAAAAATGGGTACAATGACACCTGCTTCAATGAGGAAATAATAAATGGTTGTAAAGTACTCTGAGAGTCTCAAAAAAAAAAAGAACACTATTTACTATTTAAATGTTAGCCCATCTCTGGCACAATATGTTATCCATATGAGAAATGGCCCTATTCCATATAATACTATGGGATTTGTCTAAATAAAGCTCAAGGACCTGATCCTAAGCCCATGGAAGACTCCCACTGTCATCAATAGGCCTTTGATCAGACCCTAATTACTTTCTTTGC
Organism: Chelydra serpentina; assembly: GCA_037349315.1. Taxonomy (NCBI): domain Eukaryota; kingdom Metazoa; phylum Chordata; order Testudines; family Chelydridae; genus Chelydra; species Chelydra serpentina. The sequence continues at coordinate 31,257,815 of JBAIAC010000048.1, forward strand.
CAACAGCAGATGAATCCATGGAATATACCAGGAAAAAATTTGCAGGAAATTCCAAAGAGAGAGCTGGCCAAACAGTATTAGAGACTGTCTTGGCCACATAAAAGAACAGAGAACAAATAGCCAAACAGTGATGAGAATGTGCCAATTACTGTATGAAGGGCTATGAACCCTTACAAAGGTGGACAAGAAGACAGACACTTTTAGCTAAATATCTAGTGTTGAGACATATGGAATTGCCACATGACAAGGTCTCAGCAAAACAATCTGTACGACGGGAATAGTCTCTCTGTTGTGGGAGCATGTGGGAAACAACCGTAGAGACTTAAGAATCCAGCTACCTGATAACTGACAGTAAATAGCAGAAGTATCCATCTTTACTCATGCACAGACTAGCAAACTCAATTATCAAAATTATTTTTTTCATACAACTCTTGTGTCTTGCTGATGCCAGGGAAGTCATTTTTTACTTGACCGAGGAGGTCATCTGCAGTCTCACTTTCTGCAGTCTGGTTAAAATTAGCTTTGCCACTTCCATTTCATTGGAATCCCTGTGTTTTTCAGCCTCTAATGTGATAAGTAATGAGGACAATAGAAAGTACCCTGTCACTGGTGGAACATTGTTGGCATCTGGAGGTGCAAACATGTTTTCAGCTTAGTATAGTAAAGGGCATCAGTTCAGGGCCTTAGATGGTTTGGAGCATATGCAATTGATGGAAATAAGTATATTTCTAAGGTTTTGCAGGCAGTTATGTGTGTGTGACTGAAACATTTAACTCTCTGAACACTGAGGAAAAATATCTAGATGATGTAAAACAAATGAAATGCACATGATAATAACAATAAGCACCGGAGAGCCCCTCTTATGGGCAAAATGCATTAGTGTCGCTGTAGTACACAGTTAGAGCTCTTACTGTTTCCTGTTGCCGCTTCTTTAGAAGACAATTGCCCTTGATATCACAGTGATATTTCAGCACTTCTTTATGGCCTCTACCCAGACCCCTATTATTAAGCATTTCTTCTTCATTAATAATTGATGCCCATGTTTAAGGCTTCCATTGGAAAATCTCTCTCAAATCTACTTTATTAGATTTTGAGTAAATGTTCCCCAAATCTCCTCAGCATTTTGTTAAAAATGAATGTCATATATCTTTTGATAAAACCCACAGAGTTAAGTGCCTAATAAAATACTACATGACTAAAATGACTATTAATGTTTTAGCATTATGTTGAAGTATGAGTGTTCTCCCGGCAAAGGTATGAATCACTGGTTTTTCATTTCTTTAATTCTTTATTAATTGGTACTTGAGGCAATAAACCATAACATATAACTTTGGCTTCAGATAAGGTTTAATGAGTGCCTGACCTTTGCTTGGATAATTCTCTGTCAGTGAACTAGCTCAGGATAACCCTTTGAAGTTTGAATTCATGTTATCGAATGTTACTTGCTTTTCATTGTCCTTGACTTAGATGGCCGTCCTAAATGTTGGCCTTTTTTTTTAATCTAGAAAAGGCAGTCATTTGGCAAGAATGCTTCATTTCTAAGTGTCTAATTCAGTGGAAACTTAATAAGTTTTCTGTGTGGGTGGTTTTTTTTGGTCTCTGTTACATTAATTATTCTGCATTAGAACAGCAATCTAATTACAGTTGGAACTGAGGAACATTCAGCTGTCCTAACACACCCAAATCACAGAGAACCATTAAGTGTTCATGAAATCTTTGAGGTTGCTCCTTCAGCTAAAAGTGTTAGATATGGTTACAGAGTATAAAATACAGTAGAATATGTCCATATTTTTCTACAACTCTGCCGAGTACACAATATCTACTTTTAGAAATCAAAAAAGCATTGCACAAATTATATTATATTGTACAATAGTGATGGAAGAAACCTGGAAGGTTTGAGGGTTTATTCATTTCAGATAAACCCTAAAAAAATATTGATACTTATCTAAACTCTGCAGACTGATGCAAACTTTCCAAGCTGGAAACTGGACAGGTAATCTAATGAGAACAATCTCTCCCATCGGATTCCTAATGCTTCCTGGTTTGGGCCAGGTTTGAAATGTTACGAGAACACTCTCTCATGTTTTAAATTGGATTAACCTTTCCTATTCCTCTGCAAACTAATGCATACCTCCCACTGGCTGGTCATATGGAGACATCAGTTACCTTCTCCTCACCCTTAAAGTGGGGAAACTGCAATCCATTTCATATTTCTTTCTTGACTCTCTATCTTTCAAGTATATTTCCACTGATAAAAGAAAGGCCTGGATGGTAAATAGTTTGACAACCACTGACTTAATTAATGTATCATGATTTACACACACATATAGAGCTTATATTACTTTTTAGTATTGATGAGTTACAGATATACATAACATATTTTAATATCAATCATTCATGTAAGTGATAATGTCACACTAAAATTGACATGGGATAGGTTTAGTCTTTTGTAAGAAGCAACACATTCATGACTCCTCCTCTGACTTCTTGGCCTGAAACTGGGAAACACTCCCTCTCCCAACCCCCCACCCCCCTTTGCTCCAGACCCCTCCCTCCAACCTGCAGGGGCATCATTACAGAAATATTACGGGGGGTGAGTTCTGTCAGCATATAGAAATTTATACATAATTATATTGTACCCTTCAAACTCTGGGGAGAGACAAAAATAGAGCGTATAGACCTATAAGAAGTCCTAGGAGGCAAACAAAGGTCTGGACGGGGCCCCCTTACCCCATGGCAAATGATTACCATGCTGACCTGCCTTGCCCTGCTCCAAACTCCCTCAATACCTTCCCCACACCTCCTTCCTGCCCCCTTTAACTCCTATATCTGCCTCCTGCTCCCCCATTCTCCCCATCCACCTTTCATAGTGACTCTATACAGACGCTATGTTTTGTCTTGGCCTGTGAACCATAGCATGGGAGCTATTTTGCTTGTGGGCATGTCTTCATTCTCTTGAAAACAGTGGGAGGTGGCAGCCAACTTTATTAAGGGCAGCCTCACTCCCACATGCATATAGACCGTAGAGAAATGGTGACCATCTTGCAGGCTTCAGTCCCATTGACAGTAATTGGAGATGGTGGCCACTTTATAGGGGAAAATTCATGATTTGGCAGCCTTTCATCCTGGTTTCCTGAAACAAATTGCTCCCAAATTGCTCCTACATTGCTAGACTCATGATAAAATCACCAATCATGAGAGTTACAATACTGATTTAGTTTGATTCAAGGCACTTGCAAAAGTCCATATCCGTTCACCCACCCTTAGTATAAGCAAACTTTGGGTGTGATACCAGGAGGTGTTGAGAACAAATTACTTAGGGAGGTTGTGGAATCTCCATCACTGGAGATTTTTAAGAGCAGGTTAGACAAACACCTGTCAAGAATGGTCTAGATAATACTTAGTCCTGCCATGAGGGCAGAGACTGGATTAGAAGACCTCTCGAGGTCCCTTCCGATCCTATGATTCTATGATTCTGGACTCCTATTGAAGGTAAATAGCATTGAGGGTTCTCACTATGCCACTGGGATGGGATTTAGGTTCTTAACCTAAAATTCTGTTTTATTCTTCTTTTCATCCATTGTTCACACTTTGGGACTCTCAGTGCAGCAATCCTCATTTTGATAATAAATCACTGTAGCCAAAAGGGCAGACAGGCCTCATAAAAATGAGCTGAACTTGAGGATTAAAAATATCCTGCTATTCTCCAGTATGCCATGTTCTCCTAATAGTTGGAAGCCCCTGTTGTGCAAGATATACAAATAGCGTTACTTTTAGACCAGATACAGGGATGAATTGTCAATCCTCATTCTCCATTTGTGCATAAGCACATGTTTGCACCTGCACTTAGCAAAGGCAGACATTTGTGTGTGTGTGTGTGTGCACATGCATGTGCTAAAGCCCTGAACCAGCAAAGCACTTGTATAACGTTATGCCCATGAGCAATCCCATTGACTTTATTAGGACTTCTCATATGCTTAAAGTTACACATGTGCTTAAATGCTTTGCTGATTTTTGGGGGATGAACACTTGCACTCACCATTTGACAAGTTTGATACTTGTGCAGATTTTGGTACTTGCCCCTGAAAAGTCCATTGGTTTTCTTGTGCGCTTAATTTCAGTTCTGAGTGAAGGCTTGGGCTCATTCTTCAATCCAATTTACCCATTTCCAAAGATGTGACAGCAGGGCCAAAACCACCTGAGCAGGAGCAATCTAGAAAGAGTAAATAGATCTGCGAACAGTTTACAGCTAGCAGCATCAGCCAAAGGAAACAAGCTGCCATGCCATGGCTGAGACTACATTCCAATAATAGAATTAATGAAGTTCATTTCCACGCAGGACTGCCCTTGGTCCACTGAGAGTCAAAGGGCAGTTGAAAAGTATAATTACATGTGTTAAAGAGAAATAGCAATGGGAGTTAGCCCAGTCTCACGATGTGATTTAAAAGAACAGTATGCCTTTCTTTTATTTTTAGTTTGATGTGGGTGAATTGCAAAGCAGGTGTGGGGGAGACTCTCTTTGAAACAGTACTTACCAGATATAAATGGAAACACTCATTCAAATTCTTCATTCAGAATAATGCAGAGGAAAAAAATTCTAGTCCCTGTGATTACATGTCCAGCAGTAGGAATGAATACCATCAGTTATCATTTGCTTGAGGTTGTCATGTTCATAAAAAACAACTGTCAGGTGAGAATTACTAATTTCCAACAACATTGGAAAAAATACTGCATCTAACAGTTTCCTTTTATTTAATCACGCATACCAATTTTTTTTTTCCATTTTTACCTGCTCTGTACAGTAAAATCCAGTGAAGTGTTGCAGGTACTTTAAATCGGAACTAAAGGAGACAATGATCTTTAACTATAGATCCTGCAGACTTCCTGTAGATAAGAAATCCTTTGTCAAAGCTAATGCATGAAGGAGTACGGTATACTTGTTACTTTGTCTTTTCACAGTGCTTCTGATGACTGCCAGGCGTTTATGGCGTCTGTTTTTCTTTGCACTTGCTTGAGGCATTTAATCTTGAGGCATTTAAAGCAGTTTCGGGACCAAATTTCTTTCTCAGCCAAGTGATGTGGTGTGATTAGAATATAGAGCCACGTGCTTCCCTTCACTTGCATTTAAAGAAGGCTGTTAAACTGGACAGAGGGCATGGAAGGAGGAGCAGCAGCTGTGCTGCATGCTGTCCGGTTCCCAAGTCTGTAGACGCCCTTCTCCATGGGGTAAGTTTAGGAGTATCCAGAATGGGAGGAGATATAGCAGAAGTAGAAAGGGGAGCATCCCCCTTATGTGGCATGTCCCCCCCCCCCCCGCCCCCGGACCTGACAGTTCACAGAATCAGAGAAATGGCGAGTTGGAAGGGACCTTGAGAGGTCACCTTGTTCAGCCCCCACACGTAGAGGCAGGGTCAACGACACATAGACCATCCCTGGCAGGTGTTTGTCCAATTTGTTCTAAAAAACCTCCAATGATGGGGATTCCACAACCTCCTTTGGACGCCTGTTCCAGAGCTTAACTACCCTTATCATTAGGAAAATCTTTCTAATATAAATCTCCCTTGCTGAAGATTAAGACCATTACTTCTTCTCCTACCTTCAGTGGCCATGGAGAACAATTTGTTACAGGCCTCTTTATAATAGCCCTTAACCTGTTTGAAGACTATCAGGTCCTTTCTCACCCCCATTAGCCTTCTTTTCTTGAGACTAAATTTGTCCAGTTTTTTTAACCTTGCCTCATAGGTAAGATTTTCTAAAACTTTTATTATTGTTGTTAATCTTCTCTGGACTCTCCAATTTTCCACACATTTACTAAAGTGGAACTGGACACAGTTCTCCAGCTGAAGCTTCACTAGTGCTGTGTAGAAGAGGACAATTACCTCCTATATCTTACCTACAACACCCTGTTAATACATGCCAGATGATATTAGCCTTTTTAGCAACTGCATCACATTGTTGACTCATTCACTTTGTGATCCACTATAACCCGCAGATTCTTTTCAGCAGTACTACAACCTAGCCAGTTATTCCCCATTTTGTAACTGTGAATTTGATTTTTCCTTCCTAGGTGAAATACTTCGAACTTATCTTTATTGAATTTCCTGTTGTTGAATTGAAGGTTGTTTTGAATTCAAATCCTGTCATCCAAAGTGCTTGCAACCCCTCCCATTTTGATATTATCTGTAAATTTTATAAGCATACTTCCAGTCCATTATTCAAGTCATTAATGAAAATATTGACTAGTACCAGATCCAGGACTGATCCCTGAGGGACCCTGCTTGACATGCCTTCCACATTTGACAGTGAACCGTTGTTTATTAACTCTTGAGTATGATCTTTCAACCAGTGTGTATCCACTTATAGTAATTTTATCTAAACTACATTTCCCTAGTTTACTTATGAGAATATCATGTGAGACTATGTCAAAGCCTTACTAAACTTAGGATAGATCATGTTTACTGATTCCCCCATCCGCAAGGCCAGTAATACTGTTGAAGAAGGAAATTAGGTTGTTTATACATGATGGAGATCACGTGTAGAACATCTGTGCAGAGAATCACAATGTCAAATGGGGAAGGTAATTGAGGAAGGGCCCATACTACAAGCCTTGATCTATGGGGTTGCAGCTATATTTCCCCACTGAGACTAGGTGAACCTCATGAAGTGTCTACTAGGTGTTTCCATAAAAGGGGATTATCAGACCCAAGAATACATTATTATGTGTAACCTGGAGGTTTTCTTTTGAAGAAGATGCATGACAGAGGGCTGCACATTATTAACAAGGGTAACCAATAAAGAGGATAAATATTTCTGTGTCTCAGATGCTCAGGACCGTGCTACTACTTTTATCCATCCTTTATTCCTATGATGGAGTAGTTCTGATTCTATCCATAGCCAGCCTCGCTCCCACAGCCCTTGGAATCTTCCTTCACCTTGACTGTTAGGCTCTCAACAAGAGAAGTTGGGACCAAGGGGAAGAGCAGAGACAAACCTGAAGCTGGGAGTAGCAGAGGAACTCATAGTCAGGTTCCAGGCCAGGGATGATACCAAGAGTCAGAGTCAATTTTCAAGGTCTGAATCAGGAGGCAAAGTCCTAATTAAGCTGAGTTCAAAACCAGGAGTTCAGGAGCAGGAATGGTCATGGCAGATACAAAACAGCTATGTTGTTGTCTAGAGACTTCCTGGGATGCCCCTTGGGTTTATATAGGGTGGGGAGTCAATCAGGAACCATGAGGCTGCTGCCTGTCAGATCCCTTTGAGGTAGGCCTTTCCATAGTCTATGTCCACAGCAGGTAGTGGGTGGCAGCATAGCACTGTCAGCAATTTGGCCACTCTGCAGGCCTGGGTTCTAGACTGCACAGGTCCTTTCATTGATTTTTCAGATCCTGGGCCATCTTGAGAATCCATATGAAAAGCCTGAAAAAATCAGTTACTGGTGTGGCAGTGGTACCTTATTATCTTATCTCCTTAAATGCTGAGTTCTCTCTGGAGATAAAAAGTGCCGATGTGGAAATTAAGATATTAAATCAGTGCATCTTTCTCATTTCCAATGCCTGATGCAGGAACAAGTGTATCGGTGAGAATTAGAGTTGTACCTTGCTCAAACTGATGCTGGATCAGTATACCTAGAGGGGAATAAGAGGATAGAAGTTAGTTCTATCTATCTGATTTAGGGGCAGGTATACACGCTGTAAAGGAGATTTTGAGCACTATTCTTGTGCATATAGGTATTCATGATGGAAATCACACTTGCCTATAACAATTCACACACCACTAAATATGTAAAAAAAAAACCAAATAAATAGCAACCTGTATTTCCTTAAATGACAGTCATTGGGCTAACTCACTTGGACTGAAGTTCCAATCCAATCTAGGATGCAAACAGTTCAAAATTCAACTCAAAGCATAAGAAGGATGTTCTGCAATATAATGGAAACTCAGAGAGATGGTTTTATAGACCATGATTAGCCTCATCCCAGTAGAAAAATGCGCAAAAATATTGAAAGGAGGAGACAGAGGAATAGATACCAGATTAAACTTGTGCTTTATAATTTGCAGATGCATGGGAGGAAGGGTGGAAACAATTACAGAATAATATAATACTATATAATTACATAACAATGCCGATAGATTGGCTCAGTATAAAACAAAAATGATGACACAAATCACTGACATGCAATGCTATTATTTTGTTTATTTAGCTCAGGCCCTGTTTATAGATAGGAAGGAAGGAAGGAAGGAATTTAAAAGGTGAAAAAGAAAGAGAGAAATAAAAGTATTGTTTGTCCTGCTCGTTTATATAGTACTGTAGAAAGGCTAAAGTGACTGTGTGATTTAGTGTATTTGAATACTAGATACTGAGAAATGTGATTAGGAGAACATAAAGGTTTCATGTGTTGAAAAGACTTACAATCCCCAATGGCAGTATGCAGTTTAACAGATATGTGCAGTCCATCTCATCTCATCTGGAGTGGCAATGCACTGTTCACCAGTATTTCAAATCAGCTGAGCAAAGCTTGCTGTTGTTCAATCCGATTTTTTCATTCTTCACTGTGAGCTTGAATATGCTTCTTACAATAACAATGGAGAGAAAGCCTAAACACATGCCTCCCAAATTGGCCCCTAAGAGATGGTAATTTTGGACTTTCTACAAGGGAGAGAGCTATAGGTAAATTCCCAAAAACATAATTTAAAAAATGTGGAATGAAGTACTGGTATATGCCAATCTTTTCTATGTATGTATACAGCGCAATGGATTTGCTATATTATTTCAAACCAAAAATCACTAGTCACTTTGAAAATGTAAGTCATTTTCTTTTTTATTTTAAACAAACACAAATCTGGATTCACAAAAGAACCACACCAGAAGATGGGTTACCTTGAGTTCCAGTGTATATCTGTGCTGTTCATCCTACCTTTTCTCCTGCTTTCCTCAAACTCTATTTTGCACTTTTTGTTGTGCTGAGGTGTTATCCTGTTCCCTTTATTTAACAGGTTTGGTCTTTTGGAGAACACTCTGACACTAAACTTGGTCGGCATAACCCTCCCTTGCAATTATTCTGCAGTAGGCATCTGGGTTGTTGCATATCCGCTTGTTTGTTTCATAAGATAGCTATGATAAATGATTCCTAGGCTTTTGGTTTAGATGAGCAGTTAGCAAACAGTCTTTTCAAAACTTAATTAAAATGTTATTTTTCTGCATGAGCATAAAGATCATAAATGGACAAAATGTTTTTCGCATATTTTCCTCTGGTGAAGAACTAGCTCACACTTCATAACCATGAACTGAGGTCCATCTCTTAGGCCTGGTTCTCAGAATGTCGAATTTAGCAGCATTAACTTGATTTTATCCTGCACCCGTCCACATTAGGAAGCAATTTATTTTGACATAAATGGCTCGTTAATTCGATTTCTGTACACCTCCCCGATGAGGGGAGTAGCGCTAAATTCAACATGGCCATGTCGAATTCGTGGTACTGTGGATGGAATTCGACGCTAATAGCTCCGGGAGCTATCCCACAGTGCACCACTCAGTGGACGCTCAGGACAGCAATCCGTACTCGATGCTCTGACCTGCCACTCAGGAAAAGCCCCGGGAAAATTTGAATTCCTTTTCCTGTTTGGCCAGTTTGAATCTCATTTCCTGTTTGGACATCGTGGCGAGCTCAGCAGCACTGGCAACGATGCAGAGCTCTCCAGCAGAGGTGACCATGCAATCCCAGAATAGAAAGAGGGCTCCAGCATGGACTGATCGGGAAGTTTTGGATCTGATCGCTGTGTGGGGAGATTAATCCATCCTATCCGAGCTCCGATCCAAAAGACGGAATGCAAAAATTTATGAGAAAATATCCCAGGCTATGACGGAGAGAGGATACAGCCGGGATGCAATGCAGTGCCGCGTAAAAATCAAGGAGCTGCGACAGGCGTACCAGAAGACCAAGGAGTCCAACGGACGCTCCGGATCGCAGCCACACACTTGCCGTTTTTACGAGGCACTGCATGCTATGCTCGGTGGTGGTGCCACCACTACCCCACCAGTGTCCGTGGACTCCGACGACGGGGTCTTATCTACGGCCACGTCATCAGAGGTTTTCACGGACGGTGAAGATGAGGAAGGAGAGGAGGAGGACGAGGCAGTCGAGAGCGCTTTCAATGCTGATTTCCCCGACAGCCAGGATCTATTCATCACCCTGACTGAGATCCCCTACGAACCCTCCCAAGGCAGCATCCCTGACCAGGAAGCAGGCGAAGGATCAGCAGGTCAGTGTTTTAAACATTTATTTGGAATACAGTAGGCATGGTGTATAAGCACTGTGTTTGTATTGCTTAATTGGCCTTAGGCGCTTCAGCTTTGAGTCATTTTCCAGTGCAACTACTCGAAAAGTCTGTCAATATGTATGGGGATAGAGGAGAAATCCCCATCGGAGATCTCCGCGAAGCTCTCCTGGAGGTACAGTGAAAGCTTTTGTATCAGGTTCCCAGGGAGAGTGGCCTTATTGTCTCCTCCATGGTAGGATACTTTTCCGCGCCATGCAAGCTGCAGGTACTCTGGTATCATTGCCTTGCATAGCATGGCTGCATACGGCCCCGGGGTTTGCTGGCATTTACGCAGCATGCGGTCTTCCTCTGTCTCCGTAATCCTCATCAGAGTGATATCAGTCATGGTGCCCTGGTTTGAATGAGTGGTTTTTTTAGTATAGTGAATTCTTCATTTTCCCTTTAAAGAAAGACACCCGGCGGTTTCCATCCACGCACGGGGGGAGGGAGTTGGGAGGCTAACCATTCGAACTTAGTGGTGCGCAGGCAGGGAGAGTTCCCGGGAGCGGCCACGTGGAGGTGGGGAAAGGGTAGGCGAGCCGTTCAAACAGAGCGGTTTGCGGGCACTTTCAGTTCCCGGGACAGGCCACGCGGAGGGGGGGTAAAGGGTTGGTGAGCCGCTCTAGGTGACCGGTTTGGGCAGCAGCAGGAACTGGCTGCCACCAGGAACTGTGATTGAAACATGGGAGTAGAGCACTACTGTGAAGTAATCTCTCAGCAGTCCAAAGGCAACAGCTTACCATGGTCTCCAGAGAGCAGATTTCCAGTGTTCAGCAAGGCTTCTGGGATCTGTACACCGGGACCCCAGACACTCAGGATAAAGACATAGTATTCGACCTTGTAGTAAGTGGACATGTGATAGGTACTGTGCTTGGTCTTATTCACAGGGAAAGAGTGTAGGTATTGTTCTGGAAAAAGTATCTTTCTGAGGAATTCACTCCCTTTATCTCATCCCACAGCTGCGAGTGTCTCCCGCCCTACCCGTGGATCACCCTCCCAGAGGCTTGCGCTGATCAGGCGGCGCAAAAAGAGAACCCGGGATGACATGTTCTCAGAATTGATGGTCTGTTCCCGAAAGGAGGCGGCACAGCAGAGAGAGGATGTCTCAAGGTCCGAGCGAGCAGTCAGCGAACGGGAGCAGAGGGCTGAAGCTCGCGAGGACAGGTGGCGGCAGGAAGACCAGCAGGCGACTCAAATGCTGCTGGGACTAATGAGGGAGCAAACTGACACGCTCCGGCGCCTGGTAGACGTTCTCCAGGACAGGAGACAGGAGGAAAGAGCACCTCTATATGTTATTTCCAACCGCCCTCTCCCGCCACAAAGTCCAATCCCCCCCTCACCCAAAGTCACTAGAACGAGGGGAGGCAGGGGCCGTGGAAATAATCACTCCACCCCTGCAGACTGCTCCAGTAGCAGAAGGCTCTCATTTCCAAAACTTTAGATGGGTCCTTCCTTCCCTCCAACCGCACCCCACAACAGTTCCCTGCCCAGGTTTCATCTAATAAATATGCTCCCCTTAATAAAAATGTTTGTTTTGCACAGTGCTGTTTCCCTGACTTTCTTTCACAGGATGGTTTGGTTTTGGGGGAGTGGGTAAGGGGGTTTGTTATTAGCGATGACAGGCGCCTGAACCAGGGTACAGACAGGGGGAAAGGATCAACATAAAGTCACTCTCACATTGCATGCACTGGGCACACTTGTCATTCTGGGAGGGGGTTGTCTTGTTCTCTATGGGGGGGGGCCTGTGACTTTCTGGTGGGAGAGGGTGGCTGCAGATCTTTTGCGGCTGGCGATAGCCTGCATGACAGATCCATGCAGCAGGGGATCTGTGGTCCCAATCCATGGCCAAAAAGTCACAAAGGCCCCCCCACACACAGTTGCGAATAGGAGGGGTTGCTGGCTCCCTTGAAACAATGAGTCCAGCACTTCGGACTGCTCTGGGAGCAGGAGCATGTAATTCCCCGAGTTTGGAATCGTACTTTCCAACACTCCACCCGCTCCCCAACTGCGGTATGCGTTCCAGGTTAAACCCTTAACCGAGAAATCATTAATAGAGACGGTTTTAATAAACAATGTTTCCTTTATTATACTTTTAAAGCATTGAATGAAGGGGGGGAAGGGGGTTGGTAATTGGAGAGGATAGGCAACAGAAACTGGGTAAAGAAACGGGGGCAGGTTCAGCTTCTGTTTAAACAAGCGTAACAGTCACTGGTTACCCCGCTCGCTCTGGAAGCTAGCTTTCAAAGCTTCCCGGATGCACAGCGCGTCCCGCTGGGATCTTCTAATCGCCCTGGTGTCTGGCTGTGCAAAATCAGCAGCCAGGTGATTTGCCTCAACCTCCCACCCCGCCATAAACGTCTCCCCCTTGCTCTCACAGAGATTGTGGAGCACACAGCACGCTGCAATCACAATGGGGATATTTGTTTGGCTGAGATCGGAGCGAGTAAGTAAGCTTCTCCAACGACCTTTCAGACGGCCAAAGGCACACTCCACCACCATTCTGCACTTGCTCAGCTGGTAGTTGAAGAGCTCCTTTTCAGTGTCCAGGGCTCCTGTATATGGCTTCATGATCCAGGGCATTAGCGGGTAGGCTGGGTCCCCGAGGATCACTATAGGCATCTCCACATCCCCAACAGTTATTTTGCGGTCCGGGAAATAAACACCCTCTTGCAGCCATCTAAACAGACCAGAGTTTTTGAAAACACGAGCATCATGAACCTTGCCCGGCCATCCGACATTGATGTTGGTAAAACGTCCTTTGTGGTCCACTAGTGCTTGCAGCACCATAGAAAAATAGCCCTTTCGGTTAATGTACTGGCTGCCCTGGTGGTCCGGTCCCAGGATAGGGATGTGTGTCCCATCAATAGCCCCACCGCAGTTTGGGAATCCCATAGCGGAAAAGCCATCTATGATCACCTGCACGTCTCCAAGGGTCACTACCTTTGAGAGCAGCAGGTCAACGATTGCATGGACTACCTGCATCACAGCAACCCCCACGGTAGACTTGCCCACTCCAGATTGATTCACGACTGACCGGTAGCTGTCAGGAGTTGCAAGTTCCACAGGGCTATGGCCACTCACTTCTGGATAGTCAGGGCTGCTCGCATCCGGGTGTCCTGGCGCTTCAGGGCAGGGGACAGCAAGTCACAAAGTTCCAGGAAAGTGCCCTTACGCATCCGAAAGTTTCACAGCCACTCGGATTCATCCCAGACCTGCAGCACTATGCAGTCCCACCAGTCAGTGCTTGTTTCCCTTGCCCAGAATTGCCGTTCCACAGGATCAACGTGACCCATCGCCACCATGATTTCTACGGGCCGGGGTCCTGTGGTTTGCGAGAGGTCTGTGCCCCTCTCAGAGTTCATGTCCTCCCGGAGCTTCCGTTGCCTCCTCGCCCGATTTCTCTGCATCTGCCTCTGGAAAAGGTGGACGATAAGGCGCGAGGTGTTGACAACGGACAGAACAGCAGCGATAATCGCGGAGGGCTCCATGCTCGCTGTCCTGTGGCATCCGAGCTGTCAATCACCCGAAAAGGGCGCGAATTAATTGCCCACCGGCGCTTTCACGTAGGGAGGGCGGGAGTGTGGGTCGAGTGACGACATTTACCTATAACCATCCTCGACACATTTTTGGCCTCAGAAGGCACTGGGGGCTACACCCAGTATTCCAGTGGGCAGCGGGGACTGCGGGAACTGTGGGATAGCTACCCACAGTGCACCGCTTGCAATGTCGATGCTTGCCCCATTGCTGTGGACTCACAAATTCGATTTAATGTCCTTGCTGTGAATTCGCACGATCGACTTTGCAATATCGGTTTCACAAGTTCAGTTTAAGAAAAATCGAACTAGTCTCGTAGTGTAGACATACTCTTAGCTTTCCTACGTAACTGAAAACTGAACAATCCACATGTCTAGTAAGCACTGTGCACACTACTATATTCTCCACTGAACTGACCAAAATCATGATTCCAGTGTGTTTATAGGCTATACATAGTGAGCTGTATAGGACACCCAATGTCCTAAAAAACAACCAGTATCGATAGTATAGAAAGTTAGGACATTTCAGTGAAATATACTGAAATAAGTCTTCACTTTGGAAATCAGGTACATTATGTCACTATCCCTGATGTTACTGTCCAGAGTGGAGATAATTGCAGTTCATGTCACCCTGTTCTTGAACTGCTTTGCTATGTTGACATTTGTACCCCCGGAGAGCAGCCACACTTCACTGAACTGCTAGATACTGGTTCAACTCTGTCATTTCTGCCTGAATCTATTTACCTGTGCTGTTTCCATAATGTACTGCTTACAGATTCTGAACAATTGTAATGATTTACATGAAGAAAGCAATTCCTGTGCTTGGTTGTTTTAAAGTTCCGGTGAAGCCTGGTAACCCGCACATGTCTAAAGAATTCAATATTGTGAAAACTAGCACTGAGAGGTAATCTAAACTGTTTCTTTAAATATTTAACTCTGCTTTCCTTATCCCTAATGGAGTTCCTTGATCAAAGTTAGAAAAAAAGTTATTATTTCTTTAATTCTTTACCTTTGAGATGAGTGAAAACCCTAAACTGCATCAGCCAGGGTAGTGCTTACTAGCCCAAGAGATTAGGTATCAAATGATAGGTTCAATTCAAAGGTCCATGTTAAGTGCGAAGACAAAAAGTGTGTGTGATACCATAGTAATTAATGTATCCGGAATTAACATTTTTAGGCCATCATTAGGTGGAGTTAGCCTGGGAGTTCGCCTGAAGAGAGCCTACTGCGGCATCCCCCTTGCAGGTTTCCCTGAGTAGCTTCTGCCACAAGTGAGGAAACTCTTCGAAGGAAGGGACTATGGATGCTGAGCGATTCGCTGTCGTGACCTGCACAGGATGTGCCATGTTTGTCTTTCTTCCACAGGATAGAAGCAACTTTGTCTGTACAAAGTGCAAGCTGATCTCCATATTGGAGGAGAAGATTCAAGGTCTGGAGAAGAGAGTATCAACCCTGCGTTCCATAAAAGAAAATGAGGAGTTCCTGGATAGACGTCAGGATAGGCTTCAGTGGGCACAGTGTTGTGAGGATTCAGAGCAGGCTGCGCAGCGGGGACAGAAGGCCAGCGAGGATAATTGGCGGCATGTGACCTCCAGAAGAGGAAAGAGTATGAGACAAGTCCATGTACAAGAAACGCATATTCAGATGAGCAACCGTTTTCATGTTCTCTCCACAGGCACTAGTGCAGAGAGTGGAGTGAATGATGCATCTGAGGGAACAGAGCAGAAGGAGACTCCACTGATTGGAAGGCATGAGATGCACAGTCCTAGGGATGGGGGTTCCACGACCACCACTCCCAAGAGGAGGAGGAGGGTGGTGGTGGTCGGGGACTCTCTCCTCAGGGGGACTGAGTCATCTATCTGCTGCCCTGACCGGGAAAACCGAGAGGTGTGCTGCTTGCCAGGGGCTAGGATTCGTGATGTGACGGAGAGACTGCCGAGACTCATCAATCCCTCAGATCGCTACTCCTTCCTGCTTCTCCACGTGGGCACCAATGATACTGCCAAGAATGACCTTGAGCGTATTACTGCAGACTATGTGGCTCTGGGAAGAAGGATAAAGGCGTTTGAGGCGCAAGTGGTGTTCTCGTCCATTCTCCCTGTGGCAGGAAAAGGCCGGGGTAGAGACCGTCGAATCGTGGAAGTCAACGAATGGCCACGCAGATGGTGTCGGAGAGAAGGGTTTGGATTCTTTGACCATGGGATGGTGTTCCAAGAAGAAGGAGTGCTAGCCAGAGACGGGCTCCACCTGACGAAGAGAGGGAAGAGCATCTTTGGAAGCAGGCTGGCCAACCTAGTGAGGAGGGCTTTAAACTAGGTTCACCTGGGGAAGGAGACCAAAGCCCCGAAGTAAGTGGGGAAGTGGGATACCGGGAGGAAGCACAAGTAGGTGAGTGCAAGAGGGGAGGGCTCCTGCTCCATACTGGGACAGCAGGACAATCGGTGAGTTATCTTAAATGCCTATACACAAATGCAAAAAGCCTGGGGAACAAGCAGGGAGAACTGGAAGTCCTGGCACAGTCAAGGAATTATGACGTAATTGGAATAACAGAGACTTGGTGGGATAACTCACACGATTGGAGTACTGTCATGGATGGATATAAACTGTTCAGGAAGGATAGGCAGGGCAGAAAAGGTGGGGGAGTTGCGTTGTATGTAAGAGAGCAGTATGACTGCTCAGAGCTCCCGTATGAAACTGCAGAAAAACCTGAGAGTCTCTGGATTAAATTGAGAAGTGTGAGCAACAAGGGTAATGTCGTGGTGGGAGTCTGCTACAGACCACCAGACCAGGGGGATGAGGTGGATGAGGCTTTCTTCCAGCAACTAACAGAAGTTACTAGATCACAGGCCCTGGTTCTCATGGGTGACTTTAATCACCCCGATATCTGCTGGGAGAGCAATGCAGCGGTCCACAGACAATCCAGGAAGTTTTTGGAAAGTGTAGGGGACAATTTCCTGGTGCAAGTGCTGGAGGAACCAACTAGGGGAAAAGCTCTTCTTGACCTGCTGCTCACAAACAGGGAAGAAATAGTAGGGGAAGCAATAGTGGATGGGAACCTGGGAGGCAGTGACCATGAGATGGTCGAGTTCAGGATCCTGACACAAGGAAGAAAGGAGAGCAGTAGAATACAGAGCCTGGACTTCAGAAAAGCAGACTTTGACTCCCTCAGGGAACTGATGGGCAAGGTCCCCTGGGAGAATAACATGAGGGGGAAAGGAGTCGAGGAAAGCTGGCTGTATTTTAAAGAAACCTTATTGAGTTTGCAGGAACAAACCATCCCGATGTGTAGAAAGAAAAGTAAATATGGCAGGGACCAGCTTGGCTTAACAGTGAAATCCTTGCTCGTCTTAAACACAAAAAAGCAGCTTACAAGAAGTGGAAGATTGGACAAATGACCAGGGAGGAGTATAAAAATATTGTTCAGGCATGCAGGAGTGAAATTAGGAAGGCCAAATCACACTTGGAGTTGCAGCTAGCCGGAGATGTTAGGAGTAACAAGAAGGGTTTATTCAGGTATGTGAGCAACAAGAAGAAGGTCAAGGAAAGTGTGGGCCCCTTACTGAATGAGGGAGGGAACCTAGTGACAGAGGATGTGGAGAAAGCTAGTGTACTCAATGCTTTTTTTGCCTCTGTCTTCACAGACAAGGTAAGCTCCCAGGCGGCTGCACTCCGCAGCACGGTATGGGGAGGAGGTGACCAGCCCTCTGTGGAGAAGGAAGTAGTTCGGGACTATTTAGAAAAGCTGGACGAACACAAGTCCATGGGGCCAGATGCACTGCATCCGAGGGTGCTAAAGGAGTTGGCCGATGTGATTGCAGAGCCATTGGCCATTATCTTTGACAAATCATGGCAATCAGGGGAGGTCCCGGATGACTGGAAAAAAGCTAATGTAGTGCCCATCTTTAAAAAAGGGAAGAAGGAAGATCCGGGGAACTACAGGCCAGTCAGTCTCACCTCAGTCCCTGCAAAAATCATGGAACAGGTCCTCAAGGAATCAATTCTGAACCACTTAAAGGAGGGGGAAGTGATCAGGAACAGTCAGCATGGATTCACCAAGGGCACGTCATGCCTGACTAACCTAATTGCCTTCTATGATGAGATAACTGGCTCTGTGGATGAGGGGAAAGCAGTGGATGTGCTATTTCTTGACTTTAGCAAAGCTTTTGATACAGTCTCCCACAGTGTTCTTGCCAGCAAGTTAAAGAAGTATGGGCTGGATGAATGGACGGTAAGGTGGATAGAAAACTGGCTGGATGGTCATGCTCAACGGGTAGTGATCAATGGCTCCATGTCTAGTTGGCAGCTGGTATCAAGTGGAGTGCCCTAAGGGTCGGTGCTGGGGCCGGTTTTGTTCAATATCTTCATCAACGACCTGGAGGATGGTGTGGACTGCACCCTTAGCAAGTTTGCAGATGACATTAAACTGGGAGGAGTGGTTGATACGCTGGAGGGTAGGGACAGGATACAGAGGGACCTAGACAAATTAGAGGATTGGGCCAAAAGAAATCTGATGAGGTTCAACAAGGACAAGTGCAGAGTCCTGCACTTAGGACGGAAGAATCCCATGCACTGCTACAGACTAGGGACCGAATGGCTGGGCAGCAGTTCTGCAGAAAAGGACCTAGGGGTTACAGTGGACGAAAAGCTGAATCCTATAAAGAACTCTCAGCTCTTAGGACAGAAATGGATGTCCGTGAAAGAGATTTCTATTAGTCTCTTCAGTTTCTTATCTACCTAAATCAAGATCAGCTTTGCTGTAAACTTTCTTCTAGTTCCTCTGCTGACAGTAGCAATATCAACTATTTCCCTTTCAGAGAAGATCATTGTTACTTTCCTCTAAGATCAAGTCTACAGTGAGAAATAGTGATAATAAAGAAAGATTGTGCTATTTGAACTAGAAGGCTTTTCAATCTATTTCCTGATCTAAAAGACACAGGAGACCTAGATCCATTTTAAGTTTCAATCACCTAAACTCTTACATCAAGTAGATGAGGTTCAGAATTGAAACCCTACAGTTAGTGATAAGAGCCATCTTGCCTAGAAGGTATCTGCTCAATAGACCTGAGTGATGCAAGCTTCCACATATGTAATTTGTTCTTGTCACAGCAAATGTTGGCGTATCAACCTCCTTGAGGCTGATGACCTAGTCAGTGTTTTTTCCATCAGGATCTCAGACTTTATTGTCAAATGCCTTTGAAAAAAATTCTTTAGTGATTACAGCTCGTTTTTGGAAATTGGGTCATTATGTCTTCTTGTGCCTGGGGATAACTGGTTAATAGAAGCAGAAAGACAAGTGAAAGAAGAAATTTCTACCAAAAGTAACCCTGAAAACTCTCAGATCACAAGTCTATCATCAATCTTCAACTCTTGAATATTTCCTGGTGTAACTAATATCTTGGGACCCTTTACAATAGTCTTGAAGAAATTCTGTTTTTCTTTTTTTAAATCAGCAGATGACAGAACACAACTCTATCCTCTCCTGTAGCAAGAGGTCAGTCTATCTGAGAAAAAAGCTCTAAGGCAACTATTATAAAAGTTTTTTCATTGCCAAAAGACTCTTCATCTTTACAACATCACGTTTGGAACAGGAAACCTACCTCACATAATTGTGAATCCATGGGAAGCAGTGGGAGCAAAAGACCTATCTGGCTTCAAGATTAAGCTAGATAAGTTTATGGAGGGGATGGTTTGATGGGATAACATGATCTTAGTCAAAGGTCAATTCATTGCCATCAGTGGTAAATAGGACCAATGGTCAATGATGGGATGTTAGAAGTTACTACAGAGAACTTTTTTCCTGGGTGTGTGGCTGGTGAGTCTTGCCCACATGCTCAGGGTTCAGCTGATCACCATATTTGGGGTCGGGAAGGAATTTTCCTCCAGGGTAGATTGGCAGAGGCCCTGGCGGTTTTTCGCCTTCCTCTGCAGCATGGGGCACGGGTCATTTGTTGGAGGATTCTCTGCATCTTGAAGTCTTTAAACCATGATTTGAGGACTTCAATAGCTGAGACATAGGTGAGAGGATTATTCCAGGAGTGGGTGGGTGAGATTCTGTGGCTTGCATTGTGCAGGAGGTCAGACTAGATGATCATAATGGTCCCTTCTGACCTTAAAGTCTATGAGTCTATGAATCCAATAACCCACTCCTGGCCAGTTTAAGGGAGGAATCATTTTTATGGTGGCCCTAGAACTGGTCAGAAAAACTTTGATAGAATCATTTTCCTTCAAAGAATGCAGTTTTGCCATAATAACAACAATTCATGAAATCATGTTGATTTTGCTGAAATTTCATTTAGGAGAAGAAAAAAAAAAGTTCAGACAGTTGAAACATCCTATTTTGACATTTTTGGAACACAATATTTCATTTTTTTGTCTTGAAATAATTTCATTTTTAAATTTTCAATATTATTATTTTGTTTTGTATATAATACCATATAAGCAACATTGAAACAAGACATTTCAATTCTGATGAAATAAAACATGATAGACCAGAAATGATTTTTTTTTTTAAATTCTTTTGCAGAGGATTTTAAATGTTTATGTTTTGTCCCTAATGGGAATTTGTTGAAAGCATGAAATACTTTGCAAGGAGAATCTCCATTCTCTGCACAACTATAGATGGCACTCTTTAGGAAATAACCTGTTACTGAAACCTGAAATCTGTTATTTATTCAGACTGTCATGAGCTCATTATTGCCTAATCCCGCAAAACACTTCTGAACATGCTTAAAGTTAAGCAAGTGCTGAAATGCTTTGCTCGACTGGCGTTTATACCTTTCTCCCTAGCATTTCAAGAGTAATAGAGATATGCTAATGCTAACAATAAAATAGAAACTAAAAGCACTAGCTATCCATAATTTTATATCTGTCACTACAACATAAAGTTGGAATACAGAAATAGAAATGTGATAGTTCGAATCCATCATCACATGTAAGATCTGTTCTTACCCCAATCTAGTAAAAATGTAACAAGGATAGCTAATCATTTTTCACAAGTAGACCACCCCTTTGCATCAGGTCTCCATCATTAGCCAGCTGCAGTACAAGCATCTGCAAGCTGCTTGCTTTTATAGTAGAGCTGTATTTAAGAGGCAGTTTTATGCTGAAAGTTAGTCTATACATACTGTAGGTGAGATCTTCACCCTTGGCTCTGGCTATTTTACACTGCATGAAAGGACGGGCATGACATAAAGGGGCCATAAGAAGCCCATATATATTGGGGGAAGGAGTCCCCTGATGCAGAAATAGTGACAGACATCCATAAGGCTGCCTTAAAGACCCCCTCACAAACCCCATGTAGGGTCCATGACAGGGAGCAGCACTGTAGCTCGTAGGGCTGCCTGCCAAAACACAGCCAGGCCCCCAGCACTACGTCAGTATGTTGGAGGCCTATTTTTCTGTTGGAATGGCCCAGGTCCCAGAAGGCACAGCGGTGGCTTAGCACCCTCCCCTCAGATTGTGAGTTCTGTGCTGTACCTCTCCCACCATGTGACCTCTGAAAAAGACAAAATTAGTTATGGAGGCCATCATGGGTTTTGCATTTACTGTATCTCAACGATTTTATATCAGACTGGCTCACTTTAGAATTAAAAAAGGTAGGAAATTTTTAGAGTAGGTAGAAACTTCCTAAATGTTGAGTGTTTAAGAAAATTTGTCATGAGAAATTAACTTTTGACTAAAAAGAAAAAACCCTTTAATATTTTAATTGGCAAAACATCAGTAAAATGTCTATTAAATAAAATTAGTAAAATATTTTGAAAATGTCATGTAAATTCTATTACTAATTTTTCAATTAGCTCTAGTTCTTTCCTAACTGCAAATCCCACAAACTCAACCTGGGGCTTTGAGAATTAAGAATTGAGTCCAGCAGGGTCAGATAAAAGAAGCTTCAGGGGTTTAGGAAGTCGGTTCCTAGCTAGGACCAGAGAAGTAAGGAAGGGTGATCCTCTCTAGCTGAAGGTGCTTGAGTGATAGCCAGAATTCGTTTCTGGTTGTGTTTCACTTAGCTGTGTTTACAGGAAGAGTAAGAACCTTAACCCTGACATAAGGGTGAAGCTAAAAGCAGTCATGTAGGAAAAGGCCCAGGGAAGAAGCAGCAACAAATTGAAATTGAGTGGTGAGTAGCAGCTGTTTTTAGCGTTCCTGCATTGTAAACTTGTGAGGTGGGTCGTGGGCCTGGGTTCCCCATGCAGGCCACAGATAAAGTGGCATAAACCCTAATATGGAGACGGGACTTATTTTGGAGTCTGAACAAAGGGCTGAACTTAAAGGGCCCACAGCTGGGGCTGAAGACCCTAGTTAGGGCAAATAAACTGTCAGCTATTGGACTCTTTAGTCCTCCAAAAGGGGTTCGTTGGGACTCTGTGACTTGGGATGACACACATAACTGTGACTTGGGATGACACACATAATTACAAGCCAGTTAGCTAGACATCACTCTAGAACAAAATAATGGAAAAAAATTTTATAATGATTTAAAGGGTAGAAATAAAATTAATATTAACCAACATAGTTTTATGGAAAATAGGTCTTGTCAAGCAAACCTGACTTCATTCTCTGAGATTACAAGTTTGGTTCATAAAGATAACTGCACAGATGTAATACTCAGACTTTTTCAGGGAATTTGATTGGTACCCTAACATTCTTATTTTAAAAGGTAGCTCTGTACACTATATAATATCAATAAAGCATATGTTAAATGGATTAAGAACTGGCTAACTGACATCTCAAAAAATAGTTGTCAACAGGGAATAATCCAGAAATGGGTGTGTTTGTAGTGGGGCTAAGCAAGGATTGGTACTGGGTCTGACACTATTCAACACTTTCATCAGTGATCTAAAAATACATATAAAATCATTGTTGTTAAAACTTGCAGATGGCACAAAGATTGGCAGAATAGTAAAGAATTATAAGGACAGGACAGTCATGGACCTCTTCAAACAAAATGTATTTTAATAAGTCAAATGCAAAGTTATACATCTAGGAACAAGGAATGCAGAATGAGGGACTATATCCTGGAAAGCAGTGATTCTGAAAAGGATTTAGGGTCATAGTGGACAAGTAACTCATCTTGAGCTCCAAGGCCTAATTCTTTCTTCAAACCTATAAGCAAGGGAGTAGTGAGTAGAAGTAGGGAGGTGATTTTTACCACTGTGTCATTGGTGAGACATACTAGAATACTAAATACAGTTCTGGTATCTACATTTTAAAAAATGTGTTCATAATGGGGAGATGGTGCAGAAAACAGCCACACAAATTATTTGAAGGCTGGAGGGAGAAGCCTTACAATGAGAGATGTAAAGAGCTTTGTGATAAGCTTAACAGAATGAGAAGATCGAGAGAGGACTTGATTACAGTGTAGAAGGACTTTCACAAGGAGAAAATACCAGGTACTAAAGGGCTCTTTCATCTATTGGAGAAAGGCATAAAAAGAACCAATGTTTGGAAGCTAAAGACAAACAAATTCAAGTTGAACACTACTCGCAAACTTTTAACTGGGGTGATTAACTATTGGAACAAACACCTAAGGGAAGTGGTGGATTCTCCATCACCTGATTTCTTCAAATCAACACTGGATGCTTTTATGCTTTAGCCAAACTAGTTATCGGGCTCTATACAGCATGAAATTGTCTATGATAGATTGGACTTCAGACAACATGATCTAATGGTCCCTTCTGGTTTCATGGCTTGTACGAAGGTGGAGAAAGGAATTTGTGCTGCTAGTGGAGGATACACAAATACATACACACACAAATTGTCAACCAACCTTACCTGGGCATGCAATTTGTAGACACAATTAACTTCAGGGTCAGTTTAGTTAATCTAAACATCTGAGTATCTGATTGGCATCTAAATGATTTAAATTAGGGGTGAAAATAATTTCAGAGGAAAAGTTGTGCCAGTAATTTACAAGTACAAAAATTAAGGCCATAGGTGTGTATGTACACACACTAACCATGTGATATACACACATTACTAAACTAATGATACCAAAAGCTTTCTATATATATTTTTTCTTTTAAGAGCATGCTTTTTCCTATTGTCAATCTGAAAGTTATTCTTCACTCTCTGTAAAGCAATGCACTTTGCTGATGGTGTATGTTTCACAGTTAAAGCACTATCATCTGGATAACGTTTTCTATGTTAGGGGCTATTTAACTAACACTTAGGTACATCTATACTTACCCGCTGCTTCGGCGGCGAGTAATCGATCTTCTGAGGGCTAGTCTACACTTACCCGCAGTGTCGGAGGCGTTGGATCGATCTTCTGGGTTCGATTTATCGCGTCTTGTCTAGATGCGATAAATTGAACCAGGAAGTGCTCCCCCGTCGACGCCAGTAATCCTGCTCTGCGAACGGAGCAGGCGAAGTCGACGGGGGAGCTGCGCGCCGCCGTGTGGACCAGGGGTAAGTACTTTAAAGTTCGAAATAAGATACTTCGACTTCAGCTACGTTATTCACGTAGCTGAAGTTGCGTATCTTACTTCGAACTTGTGGGCTAGTGTAGACCAGCCCTGAGATCGATTTATCACGTCTTGTCTAGACGCGATAAATCAATCCCGGAAGTGCGTGACGTCGACAACGGTACTCCTGCTCGCCGCAAGGAGTAAGCGCTGTCGACGGGGGAGCCTGTCCACCGCGTGTGGACCCGCGGTAAGTGCTCTGAAGATCAAACTAAGATACTTCAACTTCAGCTACGTTATTAACGTAGCTGAAGTTGCGTATCTTAGTTCGAGACGGGGGTTAGTGTAGACCAGATATTATTGGCTAGGCAGAAAAATACAAACCACTATCAGTTGCCTAATTTGTGGTTCTGAGTTATTTAATGGATTCTGAGACAAAATTGAACTAGAAATGCTGTTTGTGCTTTCTCCACTAACCCAAGTATTCTGTTTCAATTAGATTTCAAGTATTTTGTTTATTTGACTGGGGTTTTTGTTGTGAGGAACAATCCAATATACAAAAATAATTCTTCGGTTTTTTTTATATTTAGAATTTGGAAACACTTATGAGCTGCATTTTTCTCATTCAAAACACAAGCTTTTTCCAAGGTATCATCTGACCCCCGCCCACCACAACAATATGATGGTTTTTTTGCCCTTGTCCTGCCCTCCCAACTCTCAGCTTCATACTGTGCCAACTTTTCTTACAGCAAAGCATGGCTGAACAATACTGCTCCTCAATCATTTGCACAGAGCCCAGAAGCAAGGCAAAGGACCATAGGATATCTGCCCAGAATACTGAGAAGTTATTCCACACAATCCTTACTGTGTGTGTACACAGTGATATATATTGAACAGGAAACAGCTGTCCAGGTGTATGCTGTCACTGCGGGTTACCTACTACGCACCAGCCAGTATGCTACAAGTCACAGCACAGTGAACCCCCCGTGTAGAAAAGCCCTTGGATGGGTCACTAAAGATCTGTGATCAAGAGGTTAATGTCTTGTGCAGGAGGCTGATTCAATCCCCAGACTTGGTTCCCTTGTTATTGTGTCCAGTGACAAGATAATTGTAATTATTGTGATCATAGCTAGGTAGGTTGGGAATAACATAGCTGTCAAGTTCTATGAGTAACACTTTCATGAATGACAGACGTATTGGAGCATAAGCTTTCGTGGGTGAATACCCACTTCGTCAGATGCATTCACTTTGTCAGATGTATTCACCCATGAAAGCTTATGCTCCTATACATCTGTTAGTCTGTAAGGTGCCATAGGATGCTTTGTCGCTTCTACAGATCCAGACTAACACGGCTACCCCTCTGATACTTGACTTTCATGAATATGAGGTTTTTCTGAATTCAGTAGAGAATTATAGAGCTTCTACAGAAATCTGTTGGGGATGGTTCAGACACCTAGAGAAAGGAGCCCATTCTCTATTAAATCCTATGTCTATAAAACCCAATAACATCTACAGAACCCTATTTGTGTAATCTTTATTATATTCTGTAGGTGCTTTCATAAGGATGCAACTCCCCCCCCCCCATCCCAATCTCTGTTACCTACATTGTCTCTATCACTCATTCTTGGCCAGTCTCCTGCTCTTGTTTCTTGCCTCATCCCTATTACTCATCCGCCATTTTGAATAATGGAAGATTTTAAAAAAAAATACTTTTCCCCCTCTTTTTTTCAGACTAAGCTATTAATAACCTGAGAATGACCCTCAGTGGCCAGTGGATGAAGAGATTCCCCCTTGTAGTTCCAATAGTCTGCAACACTGATATGTGAAGTTAATGGGTCTATTCCAGGAGTAAGGTACCAGAAGTTGCTACAATCTAGTCTTAAGTAATTTAACTGCTAGCAAGAGCAAATGTGTTTTGTCACACCAATGGCCTATTCCTGCTCTCATTTAAAATCAAGGGCAATATTCCCATTGACATTCATATGATCAGACGATGGTTTCCTAAAGGAAGAACATTTGGCAGGCATGCACTTAGGCCCTCAGAGAAGGAGGCAAGAAAGGAGAGTCAATTAGTAAGTGAGGGCAAGAAGACCCAATAAATGGTGGTGTTGCATCATGCTAGTACCCACTTATGATGTTCTCAATGTTGGTGGCACATTTTATTGTCTCCCAATGTTTCTTGGTGTTATATGTGGCCAGCTTCTCTGGGCCATTTCTACATGGTAGACCAGCAGAGCTCATTGCCATCTTAAAATCTTTAGTACTTCTCTATGTGGTGATACCCATCAATTACGTATGTCAGTTCCCCATATGACTGACATTCACCAGAATCAGTCATTTGGCTGCCACATGGTGGCAGATTGGTTAGTGGCTTTTGAATAAGCGCTGGCCCCACTGACTCTAATAGGCCACAGGATCTTTTTCTGTAAGAAGTTTTTGTGTAAGATGATCATCAGAAAGCCCAGAAAAAGAAAACAAGAAAAATACCTGTGGCACCTTAGAGACTAACAAATTTATTTCAGCATAAGCTTTCGTGGGTTAAGAACCCACTTCATCTGATGCATGGAATGGAACATACAGTGAACAGATATTTATACATTCAAAGAAACATGATAAGGTGGAAGTGCCTATACCAACGTTAAGAGGCTAATTAATTGAAAGGAACTGTTATCAGTAGAAACTTTTGAAGTGTTAATCAACATGGCCCATTACAGACAGTTGACACAAAGGTGTTAAGGGGGGGAAATAAATTCAATTAATGTAATGACCGAGCCATCCACAGTCAATATTCAAGCCTAAGGTAATGGTATCCAGAGACACCCTAAGTCCAGGCTAATGTGTCCATCTTGCTATCGATATTAGGGTCCCAGATGTGATCCTTTATTTTCTGTGGGGTTTTTTTTTTTTTTGGTTTCCAATAAAGAATAACAGTCATGCAGACTCCTTGGTGGCCATTCTTGATCTAGTGGATGTGAACACAGGTACTAGCTACCCTCTGGTGCCCTGGGTGAATTGCAGGTGCCTTTCCTACTCTGTCATTTTCAGTAGATAACCAGGGTACACTGTTGGTACCCTGAAGAAAAAATTAACAGATTCCCTCAAACTGCCTCAGTCTGCCCCATTCAACTTTTAAAAGTGGCTATCACAGTGTTACAGAAGTCTGACAATGTCATGCATTTTTAATAACAAAATTATTATCCCTCTATCATTTAAAGTTATCTAAGGAGACTGAGAAAGGGGCAGATTCTGTCCAAAGCTGGAGTAATAATTGTGTTTTGAAGGAAAGGCGACAGATTGGGTTCTAACTTCTAATTTTATACATGTTTCCATAGAAGAAACTGGAGTGTCTTCTTCCTTCACCTAGTGCACCAAGGATAAGAATGGAGGCTCTGATTCTGAGAGCACACAATGAGAGCACACAAAGCCCTGCTTTTGCAAAGCATTTAAGCATGTGCTTAACTTAAGCAAAAATGTAAATGTAACTGTATAGAGATGGATTGAGCAGGAGTTTAAAGTTAAACATGTGATCGTTCTGTTGAATGGGGCCTACAACTCTACATCCCTCTCACAATAGTGCAATGCATAGACCACCCTCCAGATGAGATTTCACCACCAATTTTGTGGGAAATCAGCAGATCACCCAGAAAGAAGGATTTCACCTATAACCTTTAACAACATCAACATGAAATTTATTTTAATTAAGAAGTAACTTTGTATATTATCAATGAAATACATCAACTGTTCCTTGTTAAAGCATAAGATATATTACAAAGCAATTCTATACTAAAGCTTCAGGGCTTCGCTAATTAGAACAATGACAGATATAGCACCACAGAAAGTTATGTCATTGGAGACACTAGACAAGGGACATTTTATTAAATTAGCACTTAAAGCAATAAAAGAAAACATGTTAAGCATTGTGCTATCTTTAAAAAATCTTATCAAATCTTGACAATGTGCTAAATGTGTTTTGCCAACAATCTTGTAGGCTGCTAAAGTTGAACAGAAAAGCTTTAGTAAATAGCTTGAATAGATATCACTATCAACATACTCATGCAGACCCACAGAGTACAATACTTTCCCATTATAAAACAGTGTTTGAATAGCAGTTCCTCCTTTACTTCTCTGCAAGAAACTCAATTTGGAATTCTCTGTTCCTTCTGTAGATCAAAAACAGTGCAAGTGTATGCAGGAAAAAGCTCTGGGAGAGAAAATATTAAATGATATCATGATCTAAATTAGTTGTATGCCCTCAATTGGAATATAGAGTTCAGTTCTAATTACCCTATCTCTTAAAAAGAAAAGACAGGGGAGGGATGACATTTTCTGATGAGTGGTTGTAAAGTTTATTTGTACATCAACCCCCCTTCCCAGCCCAGGCATAATGCTGCGTGTCAGGGATCATTTGGCCAGAAAAGGACCGTGGTCAAATGTTATTCTGGTGATCCCTGGTTGTGGAATACACCTGAACAGCCCCAGACCAGCATGGCAGGAAGGAGAGAGTCTAAAAGTGGCATAATGAGACCCTTTTGGCCCTCCTCTGTCCTCAGTTGTGCTAAGTGCATCTCAACTACCGCTGAGGACTGAGCCCAGCATCTTGAACTCAGGACATGACAGGTAAATAAAAAGGAATTGATTTTCAGATGTTTAGAAAACTGGTGGGCCATAAACGGAAAAATATCAGATTTGTTCAACGATAAACTTCAAGTACAGTAGCTGGTAACTGAGCAATAGTTGAAATTTATGCATGCGAATAAGCTGTATTCCAAATTTGTTCATAAGTACAGTGATAGGTACTTTAAAACTGCTATCAGATACTGATTCTGTGCACTGTGACATTTGGCAAATCATTAGACTTTAAAAAGGATGGCTGATACAAAAGTGCAAAGAAATTTAGTGGCTACTTGAAATACAGCTACAGTTTGTAAAACCTCTTTAAAACTAATTTCTTTATAACAGCTGTAGTGACCTGTGGTCATCCTTCCCCGTCAAGCTTGGAGGGAGGCCACTCTGCCTCACTACCTCACACAGCAGTTAATTATTAGAGGTATGTCTACACTACAAAATTAGGTCGATTTTATAGAAGTCGATTTTTCGGAAGAGATTTTATACAGTTGATTGTGTGTCCACACTAAGCACATTAAGTCGGTGGAGTGCATCCTCACTATTGTGGCTAGCATCGACTTACAGAGCGGTGCACTGTGGGTAGCTATCCCACAGTTCCCGCAGTCTCCACCGCCCATTGGAATTCTGGGTTAAGCTTCCAATGCCTGATGGGGCAAAAACATTGTCGCGTGTGGTTTTGGGTACATGTCGTCAGTCGCCCATCCCTCCGTGAAAGCAACGGCAGACAATCATTTTATGCCTTTTTTCCTTGGTTACCCATGCAGACGCCATACCACGGCAAGCATGGAGCCCGCTCAGCTCACTGTCACCACTGCAGCTCCTGGGTGCCTTCACAGCAGACGGTGCAGTAGGACTGTTAGCCGTTCTCGTCAGACATGTTGCTTGGCTGGGGGTTCTGGGAACGTCTTCCTTGCCTGGCTCCTAGCAACCTCCATGGCATGGTGTATGGCTTCTGATGCAACTCTGCTCTCCTGCGAGCTGGAGGCTTCTGCCTCAGGCTGCTGTCCCAGCCGGCAGCACTGCATGGTTGAACCTACCCCAGCCTACCCCTTGCTCCCATGGCTCATGAAGCCTGGACAGTAGTAAGGAGCAGTTCAACTATAGGCTGAGGAAGTGCAGAATGGTGGTAGAATGTGCCTTTGGACGTTTAAAAGCTCACTGGTGCTGTTGGTCAGACCTCAGCACAATCAACATTCCCCTTGTTATTGCTGCTTGCTATGTGCTCCATAATATCTGTGAGAGTAAGGGGGAGACATTTATGGAGGGGTGGGAGGTTGAGGCAAATTGCCTGGTGTCCAATTTTGAGCAGCCAGACACTGGGGTGATTAGAAGAGCACATCAAGGTGCACTGCGCATCAGAGAAGCTTTGAAAACCAGTTTCATGACTGGCCAGGCTATGGTGTGACAGTTGTGTGTGTTTCTCCTTGATGCAAACCCGCCCCCTTTGTTGGTTTCAATTCGCTGTAAGCCAACCACCCTCCCCACTTTGAAATAAAGTAACTATTGTTTTGAAACCATGCATTCTTTCTTTATTAATTTAAAAAAATAGATAACGGACAAGGTAGCCCGGGTGGGGTGGGGGAGGAGGGAAGGACAAAGCCACATTACTTATTGTAGCCACACTAAAAATCAAACTGTTTGAATGACAGCCTTCTGTTGCTTGGGCCATCCTCTGGAGTGCAGTGGCTGGGTGCCTGGAGTGCCCCCTCCCCCCCCCCCCGTGGTCTTGAGCTTCTGGGTGAGTAGGCTATGAAACATGGGGAGGAGGGTAGGCAGTTATACAGTGGATGCAGTGGGGGGGTCTGTGCTCTTGGTGGCTTTCCTGCAGCTCCAACAGATGCTTCATCATGTCCGTTTGCTCCCCCAACAGACGCTTCATCATATCTGTTTGCTCCCCCATTAGCCTTAGCATCGTGTCCTGCTTCTGCTCTTCGTGCTCACTTAATTCTTTCCTGGCCTCTGCCACTGAATGCCTCCATGCATTAAGCTGTGCCCTATCAATGCGGGAGGACTGCATGAGCTCGGAAAGCATATCGTTACGAGTGCATTTTTTTCGCCTTCTAATCTGCAATAACCTCAGGGATGGAGATGATGGGGGGAGCATAGAAACATTCTACACTCTATGATTCTGGGGGGGACTATGATTCTGGGCTTTCCTGTGCTCCTTAATTTTCACGCACCACTGTTGTGCGTCCCTGTTGTAGCCTCTGTCCATCATCAATATATATGCCCTTGCAGATTTTGGCATATATATTGGCATTATGTCTTTTGGAACGGAGTTCTGACAGCATGGATTCCTCTCTCCATACAGCGATCAGATCCAGTACCTCCCGTTCAGTCCATGCTGGAGCTCTTTTGCAATTCTGGAACTGCATGGTTACTTGTGCTGCTGAGCTCTGAATTGTCATCTGTGCTGATAAGCTTGCCACGCTAGCGAAACAGAAAATGAAATTCAAAGGTTCCCGGGACTTTTCCTGTCTACCTAGCCAGTGCATCTGAGTTGAGAGTGCTGTCCAGAGCGGTCCCAATGGAGAACTCTGGGATAGCTCCCAGAGGCCAATTCTGTTGAATTGCGTCCACACTACCCCAAATTCGACCCAGTGAGGTCGATTTAAGCACTAAACCCCTCACCGGGGACGAGTACAGAAATCGATTTTAAGAGCCCTTTAAGTCAACAAAACAGGCTTTGTTGTGTGGATGGGGGCAGGGTTAAATTGACCTAACACTGCTAAATTGGGCGTAAACTCATAGTGTAGACCATGGCTAGGATAGGGCTCTGGTCCCTTGGATGGGGCAAAGCACCACTCAGTTTATAGTCCAAGCCTACTGTCAAGACAGACAATAATTTACACAATCTAGAGCTTTGACTACTCTCGGCGGGCAGAGAAATGAGCAGTCTTTAGCCCAAAATCTCCTGGCTAGGGCAGACAGGAAACACAGTCAGCCACAGGCCTTCAGGCCTCAGGCAAGTAGGCCACCCCCCAGGGTGGGGTTGGCAGCAGAGGGTAGGGGGATCCTCCACCAGGTCCCAGGCCAGGGACCTAACAGTGGCAGGTGGACCCACCCCTGAGTCAGTGGGGATTCTACCACAACACTCTGACTCGTATTGTGACAGCACAACCAGACTAATGTCTGGTTTCCCTGGGCTACTTCCTACCACAGTCCTTTGGCATGGCTCCATTGTCTGAGATTCCTCAGTCTCCTCTGGGTAAACAACAGATGGCTGCCCAACAGCTCCTCTCTGCAGTCAGTCTCCTTTAGGGTGACCAGATAGCAAGTGTAAAAAATTGGGATGGGGGTGGAGGGTAATAGGTGCCTATATAAGAAAAAGCTCCAAATATTGGGACTGTGCCTACAAAATTGGGACATCTAGTCTCCTTAGTGGTCAGGGTGCTACTCGGCTCAGTAGCAGGGCTGGAGTCCTATAGTAAGGCAGGGATATCTCAAAACACCTAGGGGCTGGCTAGCTATGTTTTTGGATTTATGGGCTATTCAAGCCCAACATACTGAAATGGCATATTTGCATAATGAATTGCATGATGTAATTAAACCCCGCTGGGTGATGCCATGACTTTAGAAGGGGAATGCCTCATTTTGATTGCCAAGAAACTTCTGAGTAGGAGCTCCAAGGGCATGGAACAAACAAGGCCGCCATCTTCAAAAACTGAAGGAAAAAAAGGAGCAATTGCTTACTTGCTCATAGCTATTGCAATGACTGCAGTTGTGGTAGCTGCTGCTGTTTAACTGCTGTCCACTCACCATGCTGCGCTTCCTCCACCCTCCCACCTGGCCACCAAGGGATAGAAGTCCAGCAACAGCTAAGATTCAACAGATACAAGTAAGTAACCTCTAGCCAGCAAGAAAATCTGATGTTAGTCAGCCTTCCCAAGAAAACATCAGCTAATTATGACATTGTATGGTGCGGTCCAGGTCAGTGAGGCTACATCACCCCTTCCCTGCAACCTCAGATGCCTCACAGTGCTGTATATCATCTAGGATACTCACAAACAGCCTTCGGGATGCAGGTAACACCCTGAGAGTGTATGTATAGCTGCTGCCTGCCAGCCACACATCAGTCGCACTCTGGCTTCCACCGGCCTTGTTTACCATTTTCAGGGTGATCCCAGTCCTGGGATTTTCCCCTAAAACACATGTTCTGCACAGTCCAATCCTCTCCTGGACAGTCCAGATATATTAGGTCTATTGTCCGCTAAGGGGATCAAAATACAACAGTCTGCTACCTTAAATAAAGTTACCCAAACAATTCACAGCACTGGTTTTAAGTGAGTACAAGTATGACTTATTAACATCAGAAATGTTTAAAAGAGAAATAAATATACAACATCTTCTAACCTTATCAAAGTAGACTTGGGTTCAAGCCATATACCAGCTTCCTGGGGTTGAAAGAAACCACACAAAAGTCACACAATGAATTCTGTATAAGTATCAACTTTTCAGGTTTGGTTTGTTTTTCCTCAAGTGAGGAGGGCTCTAAATTAGGTTCAAATGGAATAGGTGCCAAAAGCCTAGAGGCAGGTAGTGGTGTGTGTAAGATAAGCAGCCTTACCAGAGGAATAGACCTTTGGGGGTTAAGATGGGAATGAAAAATTACTTTAACATCATAGCAACAACAACAGGGAAAACAATGGGAAAATCTGCTCACCATCTTAAATGTCAATACATGAATGCAAGGAGTATGGGAAATAAACAGGAGGAACTAGATGTATTGTACATAAAGCTAAATTATTACTTAATTGTTGTCACTGAAAATTGGTGGGATAAATCTCATGACTGAAATATTAGTATAGAGAGTTATAGTTTGTTTAGGCACGACAAGCAGGTAAAAAAGTGATGCGGTGATGCATTATACTGTACAGCAAGCATATATACACTTGTTCTGAATTTCAGAAGGAGGTAAGAGGCAGACCATTTGAAATGATTTGGGTAAAGATAAAAGGAGTAAAAAAAAAGGGTGATGTTCTGATAGGGTCTGCTATAGACCACCAAAATAGGAGGAGGAGGTAGATGAGGCATTTCTAGAACAAATAACAGAAATATCCAAAACACAAGGGCTGGTAGTAATAGTGGTCTTTAACTACCCAGACATCTGCTGGAAAAGTAATATGGCAAAATACAGAATGTCCAATACGTTTTTGGACTGTACTGGGGATAGCTTTCTATTTCAGAAAGTGGAGGAAGTAATCAGAGGAATAGCCATTTTAGACTTGATTCTGACTAACGGGAAGGAATTGTTTGCAGATTCGAAGGTTGAAGATTATTGGGTGAAAGTGATCATGAAATGAGGTATTTCATTATGCTAAGAAAAGGAAAGAGTGAGAGCAGCAGAACAAGGAAAATGGACTTCACAGAAGCAGACTTTAACAAACTCAGCAAACTGGTAGATAAGGTCCCCTGGGAAGAAAAAGGAGTTCATGAGAATTGTCAGTTTGTCAAAGAGACAATATTAAAGGCACAACAACAGACTATCCTGCTGTGAAAAAATATAGGATGAAGCCAATATAGCTGCATCAGGAGCTCTTTAATGACCTAAAAATCAAAAAGGAATCTTCCAAAAAATGGAAAGATGGACAACTTGCTACAGAGGAATATGAAAGAATAGTACAATCATGTAGGGACAAAATCAGAAAAGCTAAGGCACAAAATAAATTTAATCTAGCAAGGGGCATAAAAGGCAATAAGTAATTTTATAAATATATTAGTAGCAGGAGAATGATGAAGGAAAGTGTAGGTCCATTACTTAGCAGAGAAGGAGAACTAATGGTGGATGACATGAGAAGGGATGATATGTTAAATGTCTATTTTGCTTCACTGGAAAGGTTAATGGAGAATAGATACTTAACACCACTAATATTAAACAAGGGGAAAGGAACACAAGCCAAAATGGTGGAAGCATAGGTTAAAGAATATTTAGATAAGTTGGATGTATTCAAGTCAGCAGGGTCTGATGAAATCCATCCTAGGGTACTTAAGGAACTAGCTGAAGCAATCTTGGAACCATTAGCAATTATTTTTGAGAACTCCTGGAGGACAGGTGAGGTTCCAGTGCATTGGAGAAGGGCAAACAGTACCTATCTTTAAAAATGATAAAAGGTTTAGTAAACCTGAGCTATGAGAACATGTTTTAAAAAACCCTGGGCTGTTTAGTCTTGGGAAAAGAAGACTGAGAGGGAACCTGATAAAAGCCTTCAAATAAGGGCTGTTATAAAGTGGATGGTAATTGATTGTTCT
Source organism: Chelydra serpentina (assembly GCA_037349315.1). Taxonomy (NCBI): domain Eukaryota; kingdom Metazoa; phylum Chordata; order Testudines; family Chelydridae; genus Chelydra; species Chelydra serpentina. The sequence goes on from JBAIAC010000048.1 coordinate 31,292,943, forward strand.
CCATGTCTAAAGAAGGAAGGACAAGCAGTTATTGCCTTAATCTACAGTAAGGGAGATTTAGGTTTAATTCTAGGAAAAAACTTTCTAACTATAAGGATAGATAAGTACTGTAATAAGTTGCCATTGGAGGCTTTTAAGAACAGGTTAGGCAAACACTTGTTAGGAAAGGTTAAAGTATACTTGGGCCTGCATTAGTGTTACAGATACACTAGAAGACCTCTTGATGTTCCTTCCAGCCCTACTTTTCTATGAGTCTATGAATGTTTAACTCATACCATTCAAAACTTCTCTCCTGGCTCCTGAGTGTTCAGGCTTGCAGCTGCAGCACAAAAGGGCTGGCTGAGGAGAATAACTACTGTGTCTTCCTCAGTACTATTTACCTCCCTCTGCATCTGCAAAGGCAGCATCAGTGCTGCATGCAAACCTCTCAAACCATCTGTGGAACCTTTGACTTTCTCTCCCCCTAAAACTAGAGAAATCCAGTCTTCTGTAGAGTCTCCTGCTCATGACTGCATGCTCAGTTACTAGCTCTGCAATAAGGGTTTGTGCTTTTGAGTTTGTGCTACACTACAGCCGGAATCAATGCTCTGAGATCGATCCACCAGCGGTCAATTTAGCGGGACTAGTGAAGACCTGCCAAATCGACAGTAGATCGCTCTCCAGTTGACCCCTGTACTCTACCCCCGATGAGAAGAGTAAGGTAAGTCGATGGGAGAGTTTCTCTCGTTGACCCCCCCCATGGTGTAGACCCCATGGTACCCCACCTAAGGTATGTTGACTCCAGCTACGTTATTCACATAGCTGGAGTTCCATACCGTAGGTTGACTTACCACAGTAGTGTAGACATAGCCTTAGTCTCCCAGAATTTCACATGGCAGCATTCAAGGCTGTCTGAGAAAATGGGGAAATTGTTGATCTGCTACAGTAAGAGTCCATGTGTCTCCCACAGCCCAGGCAAGTTGCTCCAACTGGGCTATGGAGTCAGTCTCTCTCTGGTTCAATGACTATACAAAGTGGAATGGCTCCAACTTGAAAGATTCCCACACCCCAGTAGCCTGAGAGTTAGTGCACTCACTAATTCTGAATTTGTTCTGAATCAGGCAAATCAGGGACTTGAAGCTGGATCAAGTTAAAATTTCAGTCTCTGGTCTGCTTACAGGGTAGCCTCACTATGCACTACGCCTTGCTCGTGGATTTAATCCTCAAGGCCCCACTGTGTTAGATACTCTGAAAATATTTGGGAGGACACAGTCAAACCGGCAAACACTCCCATATGTGCTTAACTTTACACTGAACTCACTACACATTCTTTAAATTTACCTGCATGAATAGTCCCAGTCATGTCAATTGAATTTCTCACATGCATAAAGTTAAGCACTGTACAAAGGTTTACAGCTTTGGTTCCTAAGGCTGATCCACCATCAGGATCCACTAGCATGGACCCTTGCACCCATGTGGATGCTCACTTCAAACTATAGAAGTCTGCATGGGCACAAAGGTCTGTGCTACCAGTTATGGACACAGAATAAGGGCCCAATTTAAAATGAAATATAATAGGTAAATGGAGGAGAAATGAGGAAGGCAACAATAATAAGAATGCACCATGAAATAGAGTATCAGAGGTGTAGCCGTGTCAGTCTGGATCTGCAAGAGCGACAAAGAGTCCTGTAGTGCCTTATAGACTAACAGATATATTGAAGCATAAGCTTTCGTGGGCGAAGACCCACTTCATCATGTGCATGCGTCTTTTCTTTCACCCACGAAAGCTTATGCTCCAATATATCTGTTAGTCTATAAGGTGCTACAGGACTCTTTGTCGCTTTTCCATTAAATAGACTAGCTTTCTGTATAACCTGATGGTTCTAAATCTTTTTATTTATTTATTTATTTAATGTGTAAATAAATAGCAGCACTCCTCAGTGGCCATCTACATAACCTTAATCATGATTAACACTCTCTAGGGAAAATGAATATAAATTAGGGTTTAGGAATTGCCTTCTGTGAAGGAGAAATAAAATAAACTGCTATGATTTCTTTTTTCTCTTCCTTCATCTTTTTGAATTTTTTTCAAGAAACCAGAAAGGAATTCAGTGTCTGTAGGGCAAATCCTAAAGTTTTTATTCTGGTATAACTCCCATTATCTAGTTTTATTCAAAGATGGATTCCAAGATTTGGTCCTTTGTAATGGCAGATCCTGTTCTTTACATATACAACGACAGGAATGCAAATGTTTTTATTGGGGCTCCATTCCTCTTTGCCCTGCAGCTTGTGTAGCCATTGACATCAGTGGAAAAGGGGTGTAAATCACTACCAGTTTGACTTGGTAGCACTTTACACTCACATTGCTATGGTGTCGATGGCTACACAAGGAGTCAAACTATGATGATTCAGACCTTTAGTGTTTAGGTTTACATCACAGGTAGGGTGACCAGACAGAAAGTGTGAAAAATCGGGATGGGGGTGGGGAGTAATAGGTGCCTATAGAAGAAAATGCCCCAAATATTGGGACTGTCCCTATTAAATAGGGACATCTGGTCACGCAAGAAGGATGCAGGAGGACGCAAGAAAGATTGGGAGAAATGTGTTAAGCAGCTATGGAGCATAGTGGATGCCTCTGAGGGCATGTCTGCACTAGGAAAAAGGTGGATTCTTAACTCAAGTTAACAGAAGGTAAAATCCTAATGAAGACAAGGCAGCTGTCATTTTCATACAGGTGAGTAGGTTATGTTAAGGATACCAGCAAAGTCATATTGCAAAACATGGCATGGTGCATTAATAATCTTATTTCTTCTAAATACACTTATGTGTTGATTCAGTTTTCATTAAAGTCAACAGGTTAATTAAAATCTTGCCTAAAGATTTCAAAGGGAACAGGTCCAGGCCATAAAAAGTAGGAGTTACTGATAATACAGCACCTTAATCTCTTTCTCTCACACAGCGCAATCCTAGATGGGCTCATTTTCAGAAAGTCTCCCTCCCCGATATGTCAACCCATTTCCTGCTCAGAAATTGGTTGCAGTAGTGGATTATAATGAAAGTTTGACCTCAGTTTTTTTAGACTTAATTTCAGAGACTACAAACAATATATATTTTATATGAGAAGATTATGCTTTAAATATACATATTTCAATGGACAAACTGTGTTGTAATCCTAAATTTCAATCAAAAATCATCCTTGATACAACATTATTAAAGATGGTATTAAAAAAAGGATTTGCTAAATACTGAAAAAAGAATCAAACATTTTATGGCACAATGACATCTTAAGCAATGCTTTCTTCTGACATACAGGATTTTTTGTCATTTAATTTTTTTTACCTTATAATATGCTTTTGAGTCATTGTTTAAATATCATTGTACTTGGCACAGAAGAAATACCTTAACTTTTGGGGCTTGGTCTGCAACTTAAATTATATTTGTAAGTGCTTCACTGAAGCAAATTTTTCAAATATAATTCAAGTATAGTAGTCATGTTTAAAATATAATTTTTCATAGTTATGTCCCATCTGCTCAATACTGATAAGGAGTTCAATGAACCAAGCTATAAAAATCAATGCCATTAAATGTTTATTAATTATATAACACATTGCTTAGATTACTGAGCACATTTAATATCACAAATGCATATTCCAAGGTATAGATGCAAAATCAGAAGATACATTTTAAATATGTTTAGTCTGCACTTTGTTCATCTAAATTTATAAGCATCATGCCTATTATTTTATTTAATCTGATCCTATACTGAGAGGACAGTCTCACTGAAGGGAAAGCAGATAATTTTGGACTGGGAAAAAAATCAGTGCATATTAAAAGTCAGTGGAGCATAGTAAGTGAAGCTGCATACAAACCGGCTTCCGACATTTTCCAAAATTATCAGTAAATTTAAGGCTCATTTCTAATTTTCTTGGCCATTATTTTTAACTCCAGTAGTGCCACAAACTGATTTAATCAGCCAGTGGTGCATGAGGCATTCAGGCCAATTACATTGGCACAAGAATTTTTCATGGCTTTCTTCAAGTCTAGACTCACAAACAGACACTTAAAACAGATTAACTGCATTAGGATTCCAGGTTAGCGTGAATGCGGGGAGAGTCATCAACAACAACCAGAAGCTAACAATATTAAAACAACAAGCTGTAGGCCAGCCAAAGTGGCAGATCACAAAAGGCTTTATTAGTAGCTTTAAAAATACCTTACTGAGAAGTAATAATTTTTTATATCGTAAATCATTTTTTGGTAATAGCAGCAGCAGCAAACAGAAGGCAGACGTGAAAGTAAAAATAGTCAAATGGTAAAACAAAATGATAGACTATAAAGAATGAATTAATTTCAAGCTTCATCAAGACACACAGAAGTTAAGCACCCAAAAATTGAAACATAAAAAAAATCTGTGTGTCTTTTTGACCTAAGTGTCTTTCTCAAGGTCACACAGAATTCTAGTGCCAGACCTGGGACAGAGACTTAGGGCTGGTCAGAAAATGGGAATTCTTGTCCATTAAAATATAGAATGAAAATAAAAGTTGTCATTTTATTTAAAACATTTCCTTATATTTTCCAATATTATGATGAAAAAATTAGAAATGAAAGCTTTTTTGGGGGGAGGGCCAGAAAACAAATCCTAACCTCACCCCCACCCCAAATTCCCAGACTGAAAACTTTTTTTTTTTGCTGCATTCAAATTGATAATAAATGAAAAAAATTCTTAAATTGTTATTTCAGATAAATGGAAAATTTTGAGTGGTATGAATATAACCACTATGCCCTGTTCTTACCCTGCAGTAAAATAATGAAGTAACACTTAGAACATTATACGGTAGTAATAGTCGGCGATCCCTCATGGTCGAGGATGATCTCTTTCATGGGTTTTATTTTTCATGGGTCCTTTGGTGAAAGAAGAGTCCGATTCTTGAGCCACAGACTCATTGGAAGACGTTGCAGGTGGTGTTGGAAGACAGGGTTGGGCCGTGATTGCTGCGTGACCATTGTCTTTCTTTTCTTTTTGGCTGTTTTTCTGCTACTAGGGCAAGGCGATTTTCCTCAAAAGTGAACGTTCCTTCTCTGACATGTCTTCGCCAGTTATCCCTATCTTGGGCTGCTGTCTCCCAGTGTGTGGTGTCCATGCCACATCGCTTGATGTTTATCTTGAGGGTGTCATTAAAGTGTTTCTTTTGGCCTCCTTGTTTCCTTTCTCCTTTGGTAAATTGGGCATACAGCAGATGTGTTGGTAAGCATACATCAGGCATGCACCCGGAGTGTCTGCTCCATCTCAGCCGGTGCTGGATAATCAAGGCCTCACTTCTGAAAATATTGGCCTCTGTGAGAACTCTGACATTAGTGTGATGATCCTCCCACTTTATATTGAAGCTCTTCAAAAGAAAGTGCTGGTGTTGGCGTTCCAGGTTTTCTGGTGTTGTCTGTAGGTTACCCAAGTCTCACAGCTGTTGAGGAGAGTTGGGATTACCACCGCTTTATGAACTAAAAGTTTAGTGTGTGTTCTCATGTTGTGATTGTTGAACACCCGGCGAAACAGTCTGCCAAAGGCAAGGCTGGCACAGCAAATTCTGTGCTGAATCTCAATGTCTATGTCTGCCCTATGCGAAACATGGCTGCCAAGATAGGCAAAGTATTCTACATTTTCCAGTTCTTCTTTGTTGACACAGATCTTCCTTGCTGGATCTGATGATTGTCTGAGGACTGGCTGATGGAGAACTTTTGTTTTGCCAATGTTCAGAGTTAGCCCTATACTTTTGTAAGCTTCAGAGAAATAGTTAAGTGCTGTTTGAAGATCCTCCTTTGAGTGTGCAACTACAACACAATCATCTGTTTACTGGAGTTTGGTTACTGTTGTCAATATTACTTTAGTTCTGGCACGAGATGATAAAGGTTGAAGAGATTGCCGTCAATCCAATACTGGATGCCAATGCCCTGTGGTAGATGGTCGTGGGTTAATGTTTTCATAGCTTCTAAGAAAATGGAGAAAAGAGTGGATGCCAATACACAGTCTTGTTTTTTGCCAGTTCAGATGACAAACGGCTCAGAGGTAGAGCCACTGCACAGGATGGAGGCAGTCATCTGGTCAAGGGGGATCTTATAATGGTGATACATTTGCTTGAGCAGCCAAACTTTGACATAATTTTCCACAGAGCCTCACTGTTGACACAATTGAAGGCTTTGGTCAGATCGATAAAGGCCATATGCAGCTCCTAGTGTTGCTCTTGACATTCTTCCTGGATGTTAGCGTTATGGAAGTCAGCAGGGATTTCTTTGGTGTGCCAGATTTTGAGGAGCAGCAAGTGAAGCTTGTTAGTCTGTGTTTCTCCCCACACTTTCAGTACTTCAGCTGGTATGCCACCAGCACCTGGTGCTTTATTATTCTTCATTTGTTTGATTGCTTTGTAGACCTCCTCGAGAGTTGATGGGTTGGCAAGAGTTTCCCAAATTGGGTGCTGAGGGATGGAGTTGATGGTGTTGTCAGTCACAGTCGATTCTCGATTTAGAAGCTTTTGGTAGTGTTCTCTTTGATGGATTTGTTATCTTTATGAAGGATACTTCCATCGTCAGATCTCAGTGGCCACATGAGCTTGGTCCGTACAGGGTCTTTGTCTCACAATAAAAAGCTCTGCTTATCATCTGAGAAAGACAGATTTACTGGTTAGACCAGTAGCCACAAACTGTGGTCCATGGTCCACCAGTAACCCACAGAGCTGGCTGGCTATAAGATCTGGCTGATCACATGGTCCTAACACTCCATATTTCCAGCTGCTAAATCACATGAAGAGAAGTTAAAAAAAATACATAGCTAGTTTATTAATGACTTTACCATGTAAACAACTTCTGTAGCTGACATAAAAATGTTACTCAGTCATCCACAAGAATGAAGTTGGCCCATGCAATCATGAATAGTGAAGCTTATGCTTCCCTGTATTAAGAGAAACTTTGTACTAGACAACAAAAAAGGGTATGTGAAAACTAGACATCCATTATGCAGACTTAGTTTTGCACAAGTTGCCACTTGTGCTGCTTTGGGTCTCATTGTCATGTCCTTACCGGTCAGTCTGTATACTTCAAGTCTTATCTGAGCTGCTTCTGCTGATGTTAGTCCCTGTTTCACAGGGGCAGGAATGAAATACACCCACCAACGCAAGCACTGCAAGCTACTGTATCCAGTAAGAAAAGTTTATAAAATCAAAGACAAAGTTATAAAATAATAAGTAGAACAAGAACACACAGTGTAGATACCTGCTTTGGTTCCTTTACTAGAAAACATTTTTAATTACTTATGTTCACAACATACTGAACCACAGACATCCTGTACCCTAATTGTAACACCACAAAATGCAATGCAGCACAAAACAAACTCTAGTTGATAACATCACACCTATTGCTGAGGGCAACGTACAGCTGATGGATGACTTCAGGATAGTGGTAGATTAACCTTGTGCTATATTCTCGGAAATCCTATCAATGCCATCAATCTGTTAACCTTCTGGAGAAGCCACACTACTATTGCTCTTTCTCTCTGTCTTTTCTAAGGTGTTCATAGACTTATACCCTAATTCCAGAATGTCAAAAATCTGGTAGCATTTGGGGACTCTTACTGAGTGATACTGAGCAGTCTTAATTTCCACTGACTTCATTAATGGTTAAAGATACACTGCATCACAAAGGATCAGACTGTTAAAGCCAAAGTAGAATTTCCTAATGTCATTGACACTAGGTTTCATGGTAGTATCCTCGTGTAAAAAGTCCATTTGATCCTTGTAAAAGCACTTCTTAGCGGCATTTTCTACTTTCTAGGAACATGCCTAGTTTCATTAGATCATGATCTGCAACCTTTGGCATGCAGTCGCCAGGGTAAGTCCCCTGGCAGGCTGGGCCGGTTTGTTTTCCTGCTGCATCTGCAGGTTCGGCCAATCGCGGCTCCCACTGGCCGTGGTTTGCCACTCCAGGCCAATGGGGCTGCAGGAAGCAGTGGCCAGCACATCCCTTGGCCCGCGTCATTTCCCGCAGCCCCCATTGGCCTGGAGCGGTGAACCGTGGCCAGTGGGAGCCACGATCCGCCGAACCTGCAGACGTGGCAGGTAAACAAACCAGCCCAGCCCGCCAGGGGGTTTACCCTGGCGGACCATGTGCCAAAGGTTGCTGATCCCTGCATTAGATCATGACCAGGATGGGTAGCAGAGGGAGAAAGGTTGATGTTGAGCTCATTTTCTTCCTTAGCACTTGGAGGTAAAGATTGAGGATCAAATTCGCCCTTGATATAATCCAATTATCTTCAAAGGAGTTACACCAGGGATGATTTGGGCCCAAGTATGTTTAGAGGAGTCAAAGGCAAACTTCATTTAATAATAACAACTTGCTGTTAGATAGCACTTTTTATCTCAAAGCTCTTTACAAAGGAGGTCCGTATCCCTATTTTACAAATGGAGATACCAAAGTACAGGGAGATAAGTGATTTACCCAAGGTCACCCAGCAGGTCAGTAGCAGAGCTAGGAATTGAAGCCAGGTCTGAGGCCCATGCCAGTGTCTTATCCACTAAACTGCCTCCCTTTAGCTAAACCAACTTCAGTTATGCTAAGCTTGTCTCAACTGGAAGCTCCTCTGTATCACTGCCAAACAAAACATTTTACATTTTACAACATCAACACACAAACAAACACATAAACAAAACCAACCCTTTTATCCTGTATAGTTTAGGCTTTTCTGAAGTGTAAAATTTTACAGAATTACATTCTATCAGGCATCCTCTCCAAATTTGGATTCTAGACAGAATTCACCAGTTTTATTTGCATGGTTAGTTTTTTTTTTTAAAAACAACAACATAATTTCACCTACCTCCAGGAATTGCAAATGCCCAAGGCTGAAGTGCAGTTAAACAGTTTTGTGAATTTGGGAGATACAGGCTCCCACTCATGTATTTCATAACAAAGAAAAGAGCCAAAGTATGCTATTGCTACAGCTCTGGCTGATACAATGTACCTATGGTAACAAAATCTGCCAGGGCTGTTAACAAATCCTCCAATGTTCTGAACTGAACTAGAGGAACAGACATTGTTAGAAATCCACTACAGTTGGGAGGTAAGCCAGTAGTTTTGGTGAAAAACCATATGCTTTCAGCACATAGGGAACTATAGTCTTCATTACCTGTTATACGTAGATAGAAGGAGGCCAGCATCGCTAATACAAATTATTGTACTACTCCCTGGCCATGGCATATTGCTACTACATGGTTGCCAGGAATAAGAAAATAGAAGGTGTTAAACAAACAAGCAAGTGGGAAGAAAAAATTCCGAACAGCACCAGACGTTTGGGTGTGATTTGACTGTGAACAAACAATGTTATCACTAGCTATAATATTATAGATGCATGAGAAATGGATTGCTGGAGGAGTATTTGAAGCTTAGAGATAATTTTTTCTTACTCATCCTTTCCATTAACTCTTTCCCAACAGATACATGCAGCAGTTCTTTCTTCATGTTTTCTCCACACAGCTTCTTAATTAACTAACCAGTTCTTGCCAGCCATCCATTCCCACACCCTGTTATATTTTGGTCATTTCAAAAGTTTATTGGTCAGACCCTACCAGAATGTAGAAGGTGCTGATGCACTTGTGGTACTTAAAAGAAACTAACCCCCCCTTTTGCTTCTTCTGTAATTATATTTCATACTGTGTGTCACATGGCCCTCAGATAAAAGATCCTGAATTGCTCATGATGCAATTGTTGTTGGCCCAGAAACACACAAGGCTCTTCTCTTGAAAAGAAAAGAAAAAAAGACCCTCCGTTTCATTGTTGTGGTCTGTGTTTAAACCATGAGAGCCTTTCCTGGCACTCTGGTGTGTATCCTTCCCCTCCCACTCTCTCAGTGATTTTCAGTGATTTTTTTTTTCTTAAATAAGCAATGCTAATGATCAGGCCTTAGTAACAAAGATAAACAGCGGTCTGCTTTAGTTAAAGTTTTATATGCTCAGGTTATAATTATGCCCAGCCCAACAAGAGGTTATTGAGAAAGAGGGTGACAGGTCCCTTTTTCTCCCCCTTTCACTTCATTCTTGTACAGGGGTCTGGCATAACTGAAGTACTTGCACTGATGAATACAAGGGCCCTGTGAGCCCGCCACTCCACAGAGGCTCTAAGGAACTCAAAGGAAGGTGAGGAGGAAGGACCAGGGAGGGCACAGGCCCTGGTTCTCCTGTTCTCTCATGAGCCAGTGGAGCTGCCTCATCATGGTGAAAGCATGCAACATGAGCTTCTGTATAGAAGTACAATTACGGTCCTGTTGCAATCCAGGAACCAGTGAGGCACAATGCCTCCTGGAGCTCCTGCTGGTGTCTGTACTGCTCTTGACATGAGCTATAATTTATAACCACAGTTGAAACTTGAATACTGCACATTTCACATCACTGGAATTGAATTACTTGGAAATAAAATTCTTAAAGAAGACTGACAAAAGGCAATATACAGTGGATTATGGGAGGGAAAAGGCTGGGGCTCGAACTGTGGAAAAAAAGGGAGGGCATTCTCTCAACCTCCACCAACAAGCCAAACTGCTACTTGAGATACCATAATAAGATGCCACTCAAAGCAAATCTTGTGGAAGTTCAAAATCTGAACACTAGCGCTAGTTGAAATATGTTCAACAGAAAAATTTTCTGTCAGAAAATGCAGTTTTGTCAAAACTGATCTGGTTTGTGGGAACATGTCAATTCCAATTACACCTTCAATGGGAAAAAGTTAAAACAAATAGTTTCAACTTTTGTTATTTTTATAATGTCAACGTTTTGTTTTAATAAGGTAAAAACATTTCATTTGAGTTTATAATTTCAAGACTTGTTGTTTAGATTATATATTATATTAAAATGAATATTTAATATAAACTATTTAATAGTTTATATTATATAATAATGTTTCAACATACTGAAATGAAGTTTTTCATTTATCAAAATGATATGCTTCAATTGGTCTTAATTTAAAAAATGGAATTTTCGTTCTGTGGGAAATTTTGAAATTTCAGCTTTTTATTCCAATTCAGAACAAAAAACTTTGAAAAGTCAGCACTTCTCATTTTTCAAATAGCTCAAATGAGCATGTGGGCTCTGCAGGGTTCTTGGTGCTTGGTTTCTTCTCAGTGGAGTTGATACATCCATGGGCAGGTTGAAATGAAAGCATATACACAACAGGCGTATCTCTTGGCCTTTGGCTCCTGGAGTCAGACATCAGAATCCCAGCTTGTTTCTAGCCCACATGGTTTCAAAATGTGAACCAAGTGTAACCGATGCAGTGATGTCTCAGAAAATTACTTATTGTGAAAATTAACAGAAAACTGAGAAGTCTAATTTCTGCAAATGGACTGGTTTTCTATCAACAATTTCCTTTGAAACAGTCTCTAGTAAGCAAATAAATGAAATGAGACATTATAATATTTTTCTGCTTATCATGAGTAATCGTTGAAAATGCTATTGACATAATAATTTTTAGACATTAGAGATCAACTTTTTCACTTCAGCTAAACAATTTACACATTCTTATTTTTCACCCTTGACATAATCAGGTAGAATTTTCATAGAAAAAAACCAGCATCAGTTATATGTGGTTTTCCAAAAAGAACAGAAACACCCACAATAGGTTTCCTAAAGTTCAGGACATGGGAAGCATGAAAAAACTTCTTAGAACTCCCTCCCCCACCCCTTAAAGAACAATTGCCTCATTTAGGAATAATTGGTATTCACAAAGGAAATGCACATGTTCTGAAACCTAGTAATTTCCAATTGCCAAGACACCTAATGAGTTGTCTTAACAAGATTACCAAACATATAAAAGGAACTAATTACATTGCATTTAATTCCAAAATCACAACTAGATGCAAAATAGGTTTTGCAGCTGGCATTTTGCTGGTATTGCAAGAGGAAAATGAGGAGGTAGCTGGAGATCAAGGGACCATCCTACTCAGTTTTCAGGAAGAGTCACTCCTTCCTACACAAAATAGACACCAAAATTATATGCCATTATTGCTTGAAGAGAGAAACATTTTCACGGTCCGTGACACGACAAAGGATTAGCCAAAGACATCCATTCTTCAGAAGTGTGTTTAATGTAGTGGCTTTCATTTATTTATTGACATTGTCACCTACCAAACACTTGTTGATCTGTAGGTAAAGAGTGTGTTGAATACACCCTGAATACGTAAGAAGGGGTATTCCCCATTTAAACGTTCCCTTATGTTACATTGCTGTGCATCGTATCTATGCAACATAGCAATGGAATGGTACTGGTCCACAATATAAATCTTGGAGTAAATTTTCCAGCCATTTGTAAATTTTATATGTATATACATTTCTTTTATTATATCAAAAATCAGGAACTAAAGAATTCCTAGAAATATATGTATATCCTTCATACATATATGCTTCTTATTGTTCTAAATCTTACTAAACATAGATTTTTTCACTGATACTTTTATCTCCCATTATTAATTGTCTGTGTTTAAAGTTGCTATCAACTTTCCTTTTTTCCATTTGTTGTATATTGGGTTATTTTTTAAAAAAGCTTTTTATTGCTGATTTCAATTATCTTAGGGTATGTCTATACTTACCCGTCGCGTCGGAGGCGCGGGATCGATGTTCTGGGTTCGATTTATCGCGTCTTGTCAAGACGCGATAAATCGAACCAGGAAGTGCTCTGTCGTCGACGCTGGTAATCCAGCTCGACGAGTGGAGTAGGCGGAGTCGACGGGGGAGCCTGCGCGCCGCGTCTGGACCACAGGTAAGTTCGAACTAAGGTACTTCGACTTCAGCTACGTTATTAACGTAGCTGAAGTTGCGTATCTTAGTTCGATAGGGGGGGGTTAGTGTAGACCTAGCCTTAGTCTTCGTCCAGTGTTGAGAAAAAAGTTACATTAATTATGTTGCAGGGGTTTTTGCCCCCAAAATGCAGTCAGAAACTAAGAACAACTCTTTAATGTTTTAGGCAAAAAACCCTTTATTTAAACTAGCAACTTGAAAGAACTAGCAGGAATCTATTTTGATGTGAGTGTATATTGAATGTTAACACATCAGCATCAATGTGGAGGGGTCAGCGCATGAAAATTCATTGCATTCTCCGCATTGCTTGCAGCTTTTCCCATCAGCTGACCTTGGGCAAATGTGGGCATCCACTGCCGAGTTTGCTAGGTGCTCCATGGTGGTTGGTTTTCGATGGTAGCACTGCTTTGACAGGCATGATGAAATGATCAGTATCAAGGATTCTTTTCTTTATATGTGCATCTATGAGTCATTCTCCTAGACTGACAAGGAACAAGCAGGTTCTTTGTCTTGATCGAGTGTGGTGCCAAGCAGGATTGTTGCTGACCCAAGTGATGAAACTTGCAATGACAGCAACATCAGGCATGTTGGAGAAAAGAACTCACAAGCCGCAGCACATCTACCTCAGCCCTTTTACTCAGAAATTACATTTTTACTATAGAATCAGCTTTATGTCATTCTATTGTTAAGTGCCTATATCTATTTCACTTTCAGTCTCTATTCTAAATAATCAGTACCATGGAAAAATAATACTGCAGTACAACCAACAGCAGAATTTGACCTAATACATCTTTTTTTTAATCTCACATTCTTATTAAAAAGATATTCTACAATAATGACTTTAACCACGCTAATAACTTTGTCAGAGGTGGCCAAATTCTGACATCAGTATTTTCTTAGGCAAAACCGATGGAGCACATTTTACACCTTCTAACGAGCTCTATACACCGTATTTTCTGTAAATACACAAGACTTTTTTTTCATCTAAAAATGTCAGCCCTAAAATGAATCATGTTTGTAATTTTTTACTACTATATTATTGCCATGCACATCTGTCTGAGGCTCTGACTTGGGTGACAGGAAGGTGTGAATAAAAATAGGAAAACAGCAGCAATTGCAATTAAAAAACAAACAATAAAAAATAAATGCAGCATACAAATTATCGGTGATGCTTTCCCACCTTCATGTTTATCCCAACACATTTAACCATTTCCCATACCTACAATACATTTCCCAATCTTCATTCAGGACCATTTTCTGTAAGAGAAAGAGAGCCAGGGGAGGCAAATGCTCCCCTGAGTAGCAGAAAGCTGCTATGGGGCAGATAAGCCCTGTGATCCCCCTGTGGCTAAGGGAGAGTAATGATCTTGAGCTCAGTATCACTCCAGGTCAGGACTATCAAATTTGTTACTTTTCTATCTCTTGAGTTTATGTAAAAGAAGAGTAAAAGAGTCTGCCCTTCCTGCACAAACAAAAAATTCCTCAAATAGGAAACTCAGAACCTAATGTTCTTCAGCCATGTTTCCTGATATTTAGAACTCATTGTTCTTGGCATCTTTTAGTCTTTTAACACCCAGGCACCCCCTCTTGATCTGATGGAGAGGTAGGAGAACCCAGACCTGCCCTTTCCTCTGGGTTCCAACCCAGGGACCCTGTTTTGAGTAGATAAGGAGTATTTATTTGATCCCTCCATCACTTCCCTGAGCTTCTCCTACCTTAACCCATCTTGCTGTCATCTTCACCAGATCTCCAAACACTGCAATCCCCATGTGGATCTGTAGTTCCTCACAGATTCCCTTTAGCCAGCTATGAAGGTGCTTTCTTGAAGACCACCCCCAATCCTCCTTTGGCGAAGCTGCGCTGTATTGTGAACAGTTCTTCTCTCTTGCCTTTACAGCAGTCGATATCTCCCTCCTCCAAACAAGAATTCCCCCTCAGCCCTCTCTGTGGAGCTGGGGTTTGTGTCTCAAGCCTCTCGCCTCAGATTAGTCTGTCCTTCCCTCCTTCATGCAGGAGTTCTCCCTCATCCTGGAGCTGCGGGTTGTGTCTTAGTCCTTGGAGGGAATAGTCACCTTGCAATAGTCAGCTGTAAGGCTTTTGCCAACTCTCTTCAGCTAAACAGCCTCCTTAACTAGCCTTCCAATATGGAGCTGTGGCCAGAGTCCTAGTGGGGAGCCAGCTATGGTCACTCAATTAGGGTGAACTTCAAAGAATGGGACAGACAATCCCCATAAAGCTGGTGGATATTCCAATACTTAGATTTACTAAGTCAGCATACAACAGCTTCTTTATTACCTCACTGGTTACTCAGAAGTCCAAACAACACAGTTCCCTTAAAGTGATCCAGCCTCAGGCCTCCATCCAGGTACCCACGTCAAATATGATGAACATTTCTGTAAATCTTATTTCATCATATAAAAGAAAAGGTTCTACCAATCCCAAAGGATCAGACATGTTACCTCCCAGGTTAATGAATGTTTCACATCTTACCCAAATACACGCTACAGCCAATTCTTATTAACTAAACTAAAATTTATTATAAAACAAAAGAGAGAGAGAGTATGGTTAAAAGATCAATATACATACAGACATGAGTTCAATTCATTTAGGTGCAGATTCATAGCAGAGATGGTGAGCTTCATAGTTGCAAAGAGTTATTTCAGAAATAGTTCACAGTTTATAGTCCAATGTCCAAATATCATATTCAGGGCATACCAGCGTAACTGGGACCACAGTCTTGCAACTCAAACTTCCCCTGATGAAGCCTAAACTGATCTGAGATGACAGAATCAGGACCCAAGGATCTTTTATACAACTTAATGTCTTTTGTCAAGTTAGAGTTCCTCAGGGAACAAAAAGTCATTAGGATGACTTTGAAGGAGGTCCATCACAGTTACTTAGCTATACGAATTAACATAAGGACATTTGCTTATTCCTCCACTATTCACAGTAGATTTCAAAGAGAGATGAATACCAAGATATCCCATGTTTACAATTCATTTAAATGCTAGGATGTTCTTTTGATCTCTGAACATACAACATAGACAGGGACTGATGATTACATTGTCGACCCTACTCATACATATGTAAATACACAAAAACACAAACATTATCTTCCCATATGTCTTTTGAGAGGCATTTATTTTGCAAGATGTTTAACTCTTTCTGGCCATGCATCACGGGGGTTCATCAGACCAGCTTTCTCCTGCCAGTGTCTGCGCTCCCTGTGAAGGAGGAGGCAGCCTTTATGCTGGCCCCTTTCTCCCAGATCACCCTGCAACTAATTGGGGAAGAGGAGACCCTTGCCCTGCCCACTCTGCCAGGCTCCTGGTCCCAACCACAACTTTTTCCTGGGATAGATTCTTCTCTATCCCTATCCCTCCTTAGGCCCTTGTATATCTTTACTGGTCCTTTCAAATATCCTTAAAGGCCCAGGAAGCTAGTGAAGGGGACGGACCCCTTGGCACTACTTCCTGTAAGGACAGGCCACCTTGTCACACCTCCTTATTTCTCATTTAAGTTCTGAAGGTGAACAAAAATTTCTTCTTTTAGCCTCTGCAGAACTCAATTAAAAACCAAGCAGACAATAGAATGTCATAACAATGTAAAAATAAGGATACTGCTGAATTCCAGCAATGCTGGAAGACATCAGATAATCAATCAACCTCCAGCACCTTGCAGCACCATCACAAGTGAAATTGCATTTGTGTGAGCACAATTGCCAAGCTATGGAAACAAAATAACATGTACTCCTACAATCAAAACACAGAGAAAATGAGGTTACATATACTCCTATAATTTCCTGGTAGGCTCAAAGAGTTCACACACAGAAACCAGCAAAGAAAAATGCACGCAATGCACATGGTATACTCCCACTGGAATGTTTTCAGTTATAAAGCTAGGATGTGATTAGACTGCCTCCTTCTTACAGCAACACTAGAGAATGAAAGAAAATGCAAACAGGTGGTTTGTCTGTTGATGAGTATGGGAAAGAGCCACTGCATACTTTTGTGATTACCACTCCCACAATATACACTATAAATCTGCTTGGTGGGAGGCTGATGAGGCAATAAATGGAAAGGGATAAGTGGAGAGGGAGGAAAGCAAATTTATTTTTTCCCCTCTAGCTGTAGAGGAGAGTTAGGGCTAGATAGAGCCCTATGAACAATTCATCTTAGTCTACACTGGAAGGCCACAAGATTGTAGTTACATTACAATCTTCACATTGCAACAATAGCGATGACATAAAAGGCAAGATCCCTCTCCCATTTAAGTCTATTTATGTTTTGTCATTGAATTCAAAAAAACTAAGACAGGACCCAAAATCTCGACTTTAAAGAGGAAGAAATACAACTCATTTTTTTAAAGAAATAAAATAAAGGCAGAACTGTAACTTTCTACAACTACACTCATTTTACGTCACTTATGACATTTGTCTTAAAACAAAAAAAAGACTAAATTATAGACATTTGTGAGTGGAAATGGTCAAGAGATGAAATTTGTTCTGTTTTATATGAAGTTTTTAATTGTTGCCCCTTCCTTTATATGGCTCTTTGGTGTTGTTATTTCTCACTAGCACATGATAACAAGCTTTTTAATTACATACTTGATTAGTATGCATGCAAATGAGCTCAATTTTTCTTCAATAAATAATGGCCAGCTTTTTTTAGATGTTTTTCTTGGTATTAAGTGAATTCTTCAGTTCTAGCAGCTTTATCCAGTAACTGTTGACTGAATAGAGTAAAAATTCAGATAATTTGCAAATTCATGTGACACTCCACGTAGTGAAGGGTTGAACATTGCAACAAAATATTTGTGAACCTTCCTCTGAATAAAGATTCATTTGTCTTGACAGTATGCATGACCTTTATTCATAAGAATTTGTAATAGTTTATTCACAAGAATTTGTGGAAAGTGAAAGTTATATTAATACCCATGTCATTGTGACCATTCCAGGCTTCTGTGATGGCTGCCATCTTGGCTGACAAACCCGGAATTGTCCTCAGGACCTCTAGAACTAAGAGCATAAGGCTCCACCGCTTGAGCTAAAAAGACAGGCTCTGTAGCTGAGTGCTACACCCTCACGCATAATCTCTGTGTCTCTGACACGGAGGAGGACACATCACACTAACTGTGACAGTGGGTTACATTCTTCCTCTGGATGGAAAAAGATTGTCTTAAGCTTCTGAGGCCCCACCACTGCAAATCCCCAAGATGCCACCACTTATGACCATATTAGGGACCTTCCCAGGTATAAACATGAATCTCAACAGCTTGAGCTAAACAGCAAAGTTTTCAAATTGAGAACAGGAACATATTTATGCTCTTTGCAGACTGGGCACAGAGGAGGACCCATAACACACACTTACCAGTAAGTTACACTTGCACGGAGGTTTACACTGCAAGTGAAAACATGACTATTTGGTAAGTCGTTTTTTTATTTCCCTCCTCTTGTAACAAAAGTTTGCCTGGTCTGACTTGCACCGGTCTATTACAAGAGTAAGTCATGCCAGGGCAAACCACATTTTCACTGATGCAGTAGGTTTATATTCAAGCTTTGCATCAGTGCTGCTATATTAGTGTGGTTTCATGGGTGCAAATTTTCCTAATGTAGACAGCTTTCTCAACAGTGGCACCAACTGGGACGACTGGGGGCATGAATTCCCCCAAGGTTTTTGCACTTGGTTAATGTTCCAGAGCCCACAAAGGCAGGGGGAGCCTTGGCCTGACCACTTTAAAGCAGTGGTCCTATACTAAATCAGTACAGCTGCTGCTGGAGCGGTCAGGAGCATTGCTCCGGCTGCGTGGTCTCAAAGCCACTGAAATCGGACTCAGCATCACCACTGTCCAGATAGAAGGGTGACCAGGCCAAATGGTGTTGCAACCTGGCACACATGGAGTCTTTTCCTATGTGGCAGAACACATGGTAGTCCTCTGAGAACTTGACTCCTTGAGGCATCATCTCATGCACTGTGTGGGTAAAAAGAAGGGACATCCCAGCCGAGGGACACCTGGGGCCCCTGCAGGAGGAGGTGGGAAGACAAATGAGGACCAGAAAGGGACCTCTGCCATAGGGTAGGCCCCCTGCCCAAGAAATATCTGAATTGGCACTACAGTTTCAGCCATCCAATCTAGGATGAGACACTATGCCATGTGAGTTAGGTGAACAGTTACATAGCATGAATACAGAGTAAACTAAGGCAGTGATGATGCAGATAGTTTTCAAATGAAATATGCTCATGTTAACAGCCCAATTTTGCAATCTTTACTCATGCTGAGTAGTGCCTTACTTACCTCATGAGTAGTCCCAAAGCCGCAACTCAGTGGGCAGAATCAGGCCCAAAGTGTGAACAACTTTGAAAAATTAGATGTGAAAAATCAAAGTCTGTTTGCACATAATGTACAAAGAGAAAAGCAGGTCAATGTTGAATAAGTTAGTTGCTCTGAATCCTTTGCCCAGCTCTAGATGTGATGCAAAGGAAATTGGCTCTATAGTTTGCTTTTTATTCAAGGTGTGGGCACCAGCCATAGATCATACAGTCATCCAGTACAACATTATCAAAACATGACAGATGTTAGTATTTTACACCATAAGGAATGGTCTACGTTGCCTATTTTTTGTCACAACATCTGGCTGAGCATCCATTATGTCATATAATGTAAAGTATATTTAAATACATACACTGCATATAATGCTTATATGGAGAAAGCAATTCTCCCAAGATTTTTCTAACTTGTTTAGAACCCAATTCCGAACTCAGTTGCAGGAGATTGTATCTGTCATATCTTGTAACATCAGCTACTATGCATGTAAACAAGCCTTTTTATTACAAGGCACAGCTTTACAACAAGCTGTTTTTACAAGACACAGGAACAAATTAAAAATGAATTTTAGCCACTGTGAATTGTTCATATTTATCAGATATGGACATTGACCCTTACGGGATAATGTTTCAGGGTGCTACATAGCTTACACCAGGGATCTCAAACTCAAATCACCAGGAGGGCCACATGAGGACTAATACATTGGCCCGAGGGCCGCATCAATGACACCTCACCCACGCTGCCTCCAGCCCTGCCCCCCACTCCACCCCTTCCATGAGGCCCCGCCTCTTCCCACCCTTCTCCACCCCCATTCCAACCGCTTCTCCAAATCCTGCCCCTGGGGAAGGGGTATGGGAAGGAGGCAGAGCCAGGCACTCTGCCTCCTCCCCATACCCATCCCCCGAGGCACAGCTGCTGCGCTTTCCCCCGCGCCCCCCCCCCAGGCTTGCCGCCCGCCGAACAGCTGACGGGCTTCAAGCCTGTGACCTAAAAAAAGCGGCTTCACAGGGCGGCGCCTCTGGAGGCTGAACCCGGAAGCGGAGGTGAGCTGGGCATGGGGGGCTGGTGGGGAGCTGCCGGTGGGCGCGCTGTATTTCCCCTCCCCCCTCTCTCCCAGGCTTGCAAGCCTGGGGGCAGGAGGGGAAATGCAGCACGCCCGGGGGCAGAGGCGGGGATTTGGGGAAGGGGTGGAATGGGGGTGGGGCCTGGGGTGGAGTTGGGGCGGGGCCAGGGGCGCGAGCACCCACCAACACCGACTAAAGTCGGCGCCTGTGGTTGGAGGATCTAGGCACCATATAACAATCTATCTGTCTCCAAGGTCCATACTTCCCTCCCCTCCCTCATTAATTCTAAGCAGGAATAGTCCTTGATTATTGTCTCCAGCTTGGTTGTTCTGAATCAACCCATCTTGGGGGAAAGCTTGCACAAAGAATAAGTCTAAAAGGTGACAAACTTAAGGCTCATCTTCATCTCCAGTACTCTGAAATTTCAAAGCCTAAAATATCTCGTCTCCTGTTTAGGAGATTTTTACTTTGGAACACCAGATACATAATCTTCATTGAACACAGCCATCATGGTGGGCTGTGGAGATGTTATCTCTGAGGTAAATAGTCCGTTACCAATTGAGAGATCATTCATAAAATTAGCTCCCCATTCCTACTGGCAGCTGGATAATGACACTGTGTGCCTTTGATGTGAAAGAGATGTTGAACTATGACATGATTGTATTGTTGACACTGAAGCCCATAGTGCACCTCAGTACCACAAGTTGTCTGCCATATATGATGAATAGGAGCAGATACAGGATTAAGCACTCTGGGGCCCTAAAACAAGACAGGGAAGAAAATCATGGCTCTCTAAGAGCTACTCAAGAGGAATAGGCGAAGCTACCTGGATTCTGACTCTCCATCGGTCAGGTGGTCACAGACAAATCAGCAATACTTCATGACTAATGTTATTGAATAATCATTTCCCCATATACTGGATTGAATCCTTACTGGGAAAGTTCTAGAATGGTGTATATTATATATATATATAGGAACTGTGCATCTTCTGTTCTGAAGGACGTTTGCAATCATTGGCAGTGTATTGCTTGCTGCTGTGAGACAGAAACTGAAATTCCCCACAGGTACAGGTTGTCTAATCTGTGTCACTTAACAGAGTTGGGTCACCTAATTAAGAGTTGTATATAGAGCTCTTCAAAACTAGGGACTCCCACATGACTTTTCAGAAATACTACAATTTTTTGGAGATTTACAAAGGACTCAGCTACTTCAGAACTTTGCTACTTCACACAGAAATGCCTCTGTTTCAGGGACAGGCAGTCCCTGCAGTACCATCTTAGGTGCAAACAGGAGTACGGACAACTCTATAACCTTTACACACAAAAAGAATAACTGGTCTCCTCTGTAAGCTTTCTGTTTCTTTATTTTTTACAATGAGATCACATTAGAGCTTTCTCTACAATTCTGAGATGCCCCATAATGTCTTCAGAAATATGTCTAGTTCTGATCATTCAAAAAGTATGGGGAATCTTTTATTTTTGATAGTTTCATGTTAATATGTCTCCTCCCAAAATCTGGTGTGTGGATTGCCATGCCTGAATCAATCTGAAATCTGTTCTTTCTATTGTGTTAGGTTCAGACGACAATTGTCCCAAATGCTGAAGACCAATCATCACTGAAGGATATAATATTATTCTTTTCAGATGCCCTCCACCTGTGAAAAATTACAAAGAGCAAAACTGCACCCCATGAAAATGCATGGTAATATAGGAAACTAAAATAACACTTTCACATTGCAGATTCACATGGAGAGAAATGTAAGTGCCTGCTAAAGAAAAATGGGCCCAATCCTGCTCCTATTGATGCCAAATCAATTATTTGGACAAATGTAATGATATGACATCTCTAAAGAATTTTACTTAATGGCTTAATATACAGCTCCCTTTTATACAAAATGTAACTCTTTACTTTTGCTTTTTATTTATCTATAATTGGCTTACACTGGAGGACCAATCCTGTATGTTTTCCTAATGCATATGTCTATGAAGTTACTATGAGTTTCAGCATTTGGCCCTATCTACCTCCTGTAAATGCTGAATTACCTAATCAGAAATAAATAGCTGAGCTATTTGGCACATATTGATAATGTATTTATTTGGCATATATCATCACAGCCCTAAAATGTACATAGTGTGGGAGGATTAGATTTATGTTTTCATTCAAACAATTTTATTTTTGTATATCTTCAGTTATGTAATGCTGAAAACCTTGCATTTGATTCCTCTTTTCAGCGGTATCTAGATTCCCATTCATTCATTTGCAAAAAAAAAGTTTTGTCTTGAAAATATATTGCCACCAGTCTCCTGTGAGCCAAAAATGGAATAAACCAAGGCTCTGATTCAGGAAGTCACTTAAGATCATGCCTAATGATAAGTAGGTGAGTGGTCCCAGTGACTTCATATACTTACGTACCTTTCTGAATAGGGCCCTAAGGTCTTGATCATTCTAAGAGATCCATGCATATAGATACTTACACCTGCTTAGAGACTCAATGCAGTTAATTAAACACTGTGTAGACCTAAAGATTCATCTACAGAGATTCTTTTTCAGGATCAAGACTTAAAATTTTGTAGAATAGAAAATTACAGCTGGAAAGCATGAGATTCTCAGGGGGGAACGAGGCAAAATTAAAAAATAGTTCTAACTACTTGAAAATTGTGTCAGTAAGTCTGAGAACAACAAAGTGTCATTTATTTTGAGAAAAGATTAATCCAAAATGAGAGAACCTAAGTAAGGCCCCTTTTTTTTGTACGGAAATAATTTTTTAGTATGAAAAGAAGAAATCGAGAGGGGTCAGAGAAAATATAATTAGGATTCATCTCAATTTCTACTGCAAAACATCCAACATGCAAAACCACAAAAATAATAAAAGCCTTTCTCTGAAGTCCATTATGAATCCCTTAGGGGAAAGTGGTCTCAGGGCTTGTCCACATGAGAACATTACACTGGTTTAACCAAAAGACTGAGATTCAATCAGTTTAGTTTAACTGGTGCAGTGTGGACATCTGTATTTCAGTTTAAGTGTGGCTTATTTCAGTTGAGTTTAAAGCCATTTAAGAAGAAATTTAAGTTACTACAAATTTAAGATAAACTGGCTATGCCAGTCCTGCTCCCTGCCTCTGGAGTAGGTACCTTGCTGAAGGTGGGCAAGGGCTGGGAGAAGGCAGGACCATAGTGAACTGCGTCTACTCTCTGTTTGCCATAGTCTATGAGAAGGCAAAGGAAGCAGAACTTAGCCCCTCAGATCTCTATGACTTACATCAGAGGCCCATATAGGCCCAGAATATAGGAAAACAAAGATGGTTTAAAGCCACTTTTACACACACACACCTGTTCCTACTCCACGTTCAGGAATGAAGTAACTGAGATTTATATCCAGAGAACCAACTCTATTGATTTCAGTGGATACAGGATCATGCCCCTCATTTCTAATAATACTGAATTGTCACATTGCTATTGGTGGACAATGGGAAATAGTATTGTTTTTGAGCTGGATGTTCTCCTTATCATGGCTGGAACATTTGCTTTAATCCCATTAAAGTGGGTGATAATTACATAACTCTTTACCTTGGAAGGCCATAATGTTACCTGTGAGCGCTGCATTCTTGGGGAACCAGGGCGCAGTACCCAGCCTGCTCGACTCATGAAAGACCTCCCCTGCTCCAGCCTCTGCTTGAACCAAAACCGATTGGAAAAAAGACTTACAAAAAGCAATGAAAAGGCAGTGGGGGACACACCTAAACCCTGGGGACAAGGGTGACAGGATAAAGGAAACTCCCCATGTCTCATTTGCATTGAAGATGGGACAAGGAGGCATCTCCATTAGCATACAGAATGGAGAACAGAGATTCCAAGGCAAGAACCACACGGAACTCTGGGACCAGAAAAACACTGCATGATAATTAACATCTGCTCCAGATGTTAATGAACCGACACCTGCACACACCCAGCTCAGTAGTTATCAGACAAATTCTAGTAATAAATCCTTTACTGGTATCCAAAATACGGAAGCTCCCTAATTGCACTGTGAGCGCCTCCAAGGGACAACGCCCATAGCCAGGAATGATCAGCTCTCATTGTCTAGCCTGAACAAAACAACTTTGGTATACTCCCTTGAGCCATCAATTTACACATAAACAAATCTAGTGTTCTCCTTTGAACCATTGTTGTTTCTCTACAAAAACCTCTACCCATGTACAAGTAAGTGCTCTGATGTTTGGATTCAAAATCTGCATTAATTCCATTGGGAATTCACCTTCTCCTGACTGAGCATGTTGCGGGCTCTGCCACTCTCCAGCACTCCGGACCCTCAGCTACCACCACCACCTGGGAACCCCAATCGATTCAAGCTTCACGGAGTGAGAACCCAGCTCTCTCTCGGTATCGCCTTCTGACCCTGACTTGAGTGATCAGTTATAGTTTTCTAAAACTGATTTTATAATCAAATTTGAAGTTAGATTTAATATTATAACTGTTTTGTTTGTTTGGCTCCCCTATGGTTATTACCTGGCAATAAATAATTTTCATGGTTAAGCTGGTTGCTTCTCTCTCTCCTCCTCCCCACCCCGGGGGTGTTTTTTGGCTTCCCCATTCACTCTGCAGCAACGCTCCTCGTACCTAAGCTAAAGATCCCTGCAGTGCCCACAAATCCTGTGGGGTTTGCTTATCAAGTGGGTTACTACCAGAATTATTATAACCTGAATGTGGGGATAGGGACTTGCTGAACCTGAGACATATGAGGGCGGCAGCTTGGAAGTGCTGTTCGATCCAGTCTGCTGAGTGCAGGAGCAAATAAGGGTGGCAGATTGAAAGTGCTGCTTGACCCAGCCTGCTCAGGCGTACTCTATTCCAGTGCGGTGCCCATGGCATATGAGGGTGACAGCTTGGAGGTGCTGTTCAACTGAGCCTTCTGAATCCAAGGGCCTATGAGGGTGACACTTTGGAAATGCTGCTCAACCCAGCCTACTGAGTCCAGGGACATATAAGGGGTCAGCTTGGGAGTGCTGATTAACCCAGTCCTCTCAGACGTGCTCTGTTAGTGAGAATGTGCGCGCGCGTGTGTGTGTGTGTGTGTGTGTGTGTGTGTGTGTGTGTGTGTGATACTCCATTGGGAGGGAACTTGCAGCAGGGAGAAGTAGAGCTCCTTATAGAACACAAGTGACACATGCAGTACATTGATAGAATTACAGAAATCCCGCTCCAGAAGAGTAGCCCTAATAAATGAGCATACCCCAAAGTAACAGGCAAATCCAGTAACAATAAACAGGAGTGGATGAACACATTGTACCCTTTCCTATGAATTATTACTCTGGTTTATCTGCATTTTTCCAGCTTTTGTGCTATTTCATTCTACCCTTGCCCACCTTCACCAAGCAGAGGCACAATATTGCTGATCAAACTTAAATCAACAAACCTGTACATGATTCTTTGCTTTTGTCAAAACAACTGAAATATCTAGGTCTTATCCTTTCTTTGTCTCCTGGTTGAACCACCACTCTTATTAACTGTGTCAAGCAGCACAGACTATTACAAATTACAATGTGTCTGACAACTCAGAAAAACTAATGGTTAGAAGTCCTTATCCTCGTTGTAGTATTTTATACAATATAGAATTATAAAAATAAACAATTTTATGCACAGAAGTGCCAGGCTCAGCCTATTGTCCCAGCAGACTATATAATTATAAAAAAGAACACAAAATATGTAGCTACGGAACAATATTTGCTTGGTAGAAGCAGTTAATAGAGAAGGTCCCATACTGTTGGAAATAATATTAAAATGTTTAGGAGTCTAAGCTTTATTAAGCCAAAAATATCAAGAAAAAAAATCTAAATGTGTCAGATCTTTTTTTGCTCCTACAAAGGGCTCCTGTGTAACACAACTACTTTTCATATGGGCTGTTCTTCAGGGATGGGACAGTGTCTTTCTTTGTGTTTGGAAAAGAGATTAACTCATTAGGGCACTACAACAACATAAATAAGAAATAATAGGTTCCCATGTGAGGAGAAGAAATGTGTACCCACTTTCCCAGATAGTTTTGCCAATGAACTACCTCTGTTGAAGTTAGTGGAGTTACACTAGTGTAAAAGAGCAGAGATTAAGCTATTAATCAGGGTGTTTGAAGAGGAGGAAGTAGGAGTAGATAAGCCTCCCATGTAGGAGTTCTGAAGAGGTGTCACGTTCTGGGATGAAATCCAGACCTGTGAAGAGTTGTCATCTCTTACCCATAACCCCGAGAGCTTCACAATGCCTTGCTACTGTGGCTCATTGCCTAGGATGCCCACAGCAAGCAAGAAGCATGCACTCTATGTCTATATATTGGACATTCCTGATCCAATGGTTTGGGTCCTGGAGCCTACCTGAAATACTACAGACTTCCACTGGTCTCCACCAGCCTTGGTCAACAGCTGGTAAGGTGATGTCACACTCTTCCTAAGCCCAAATTTTCCCCAAAATGTGTGTCCTGAAATGTCCAGCCCAGTCCTGGAACAATCAGAGGAACATTAAGGTCCATTGATCCTCTAAAGAGTCAATATTCAACAGTTTGTTACTTTAACTGGAGTTACCAAACAGTTTAGTTTGAACACAGACCTGGTTTTACATGAAAATTAAAATAAGTTTATTTAATGACAAAGAGAGATTTTAAATGAGTACAGGTATAAGGATTAAAGTCAGAAATGGTTACAAGAGAAATAAAGATAAAATGCTTTCTAGTAATTAGAACTTCACAAGCTACACTTGTTTCTAGGTCAAATCCTCACCATGTTTCTATCAAAATGGCTGACCAAACTCCTGTGTCAGGATCTATCCTCCAAAATCCAAGGGACAGAAGCTTTGTCAGTGTTGTGGTTAAATGGAAAGGTGTATTTAGCCCAGTTAAGTTAATAAATTGTGATGTGCTTACGTGTCTTTAGAGAAACAAGAGAACCATATTATTTCTCTAAACTGTTCAGATAGGGCTGGACACTGAAGAGCACACAGTTTTGGGGAAAATCCGGAATGGGGGTGTATTGGGGTCATCTTACCAGTTGTAACTAAGTCTGGTGGAAGAAAGAATGGGGCTGTAGACAGGCTTCCCTGGTCAAC
This sequence comes from Chelydra serpentina, assembly GCA_037349315.1. Taxonomy (NCBI): domain Eukaryota; kingdom Metazoa; phylum Chordata; order Testudines; family Chelydridae; genus Chelydra; species Chelydra serpentina. The sequence continues at coordinate 31,320,217 of JBAIAC010000048.1, forward strand.
ACTGCTGAACCAGGGCTGTCTAAGCACACAGACACTCAGGGTTACAGGACAAGTGGTCACACAACTCCTCACTGGTCTGGAATGCATCTCAAACCCCAACTGGACTGTCACAGGAGGGTACCTGTGTCCCATTTCTCACACACACCTCACTGGCCTGAAGGCGCCCATAGTTTATTTTCTATTATTGTTATTTACGAATAATAAAAGGTTTAACAATAAACTAGAAATATTAAATCAGGAAATAGAATCCACTAAACCTGCAGATTTTAGGATTTTTTTTTTAATTAAAAAGGTTTGTATTCTGAAACTTCACATTTTGTTGCTCAAACATTACAATTTGGGGCAAACAAAATCAGAATAGTTGAAATCAGTTCAGCATGCAAATATCACAGAATGTGCACAATTTCAGATTAAGAGCTAAATTCTGCTCTTTCTCAGATCTGCGTGCTACATGGACAGTGAAATTTCTGCTTGATTCCATTTTAATTTTCTCTTCTAAGTATATTGTTGTGTGAAATATCTATCTTAGGAAACCTGACACACCGTGCAATAAGATTTGTAGACTTATCTTAATCAGTTACTCTGCTACTCACCATGGTGACCTTTATAAGATTCCCTTGGCTCTTTGTGAGAGGCAGATGTCAGTATCATTGGTTAACTATGCTATATGATTTTTCCTTGGAAGACATCCAAGTTGCATAAACTGTTCTTCAGAGAGAATATATCTTTTACTTAAGATCTCATCATTTTATTCTTGTCAAAGTCAGCAGCATATGTTGACAGTAGTTAGGTTGCCTTAGGTGCTGATGACTGTTCTGCCTTAGAATTCATTAGAAGATAAAAATAAAATCTACCACTGAGCTCTGCAGTTTCAAAAACAATGTGGCTATTTACCTTGAATACTGTCAAGAAAGTCTTATTTGTAAGCATTTCTGCATGTTCAACATTTTATTTCTATTAATAAAACCCTATCGCCCTGATTTTGCAAAGCACTTAAGCATATGCACAGCTTTAAGCACATGCTTATCATTAAGCACATGCCTAAATGCTTTTCTGAATCAGGGCCTATGTGAAGCAGATCTGAAACTTAATTAATGTAAATTACAATGCACCATGAGGAATGTAGCTTGTACCTGTACCAAAGTCCTCCAATCAGAGGTGACAATTTATTTTATTTAGGCAGCTACTTAAAATTAATACAGAGAATAAGTTTATGAGAGACTTTATGAGTTTTATTTAATACAGAGCACTATAACTGAAAGAATAGAAAAGTGAAATAAAGCAAGGTTAAGTATAGCAAAATACCCCCTGCTTTGAGCATACTTACAGCCTTAGGCTGGTGCAAGATAAAGCAGTCTCCCAATGTTGGCAACTTACAACCTTATGGATACTGGGAACAGCAAAGATAGATGAAAATGTAAATGAAGATCACACAAAAGGATATTTATTTAAACTCAGGCTTCTCCCATTTGGTCATTCCTGGTGTTCCACCTAGGGATGGGTTTGACAACTTATTATGCACCTTTGTACATTCTATCCACATACATCTGGTACCATATCTGATCAAGTCTCAGCCCACTATTTGTATTTGGCATTCTGGGAAACCAATATTTAGGTTCCAGTGTGTATATGTGGTATTCTGGTTAACCATCATTACATTTCTAACGGTTATCCCAATCATTCCTGTCAGTCCCATTCCCAATAGTTTTGATACATCAATGTGATTAGCTCTTATTGCAAAAAGCCCCTCTTCTGAGCATATGCGCAACGTGCCTCGGGTGTCATGTGACCGAATTTGGTCCACTGCTTGGATGTTTAGCTTCCCGGGCCGACTACTGATGGGGAATGCGACCTGAACACTGATCCATGCCCCCCCAGAAGCCCCTAAGATGATTTCTGGTTTTACTTATTTATCGCAAGATGCATTGCTAAACTATCACAAGATGCATATGGCTAACTTCTAGGCCTCACTCTAAGCCCTTAACACTGAATGTTTAAGACCTATGGCCAAGCCTATTTTAATACATATATTTTGGTTCTTCTACTTGCTGTTACAGCTTCAATAGCATCCATTATTATTTTACTCAAACTATAGCCCCTCCAAGATCAGGTTAGGGGTCAGCGATCAAGAGAAAAAATGCTTTAGGGACTCCTCCTAAGTGTAGCTAATAAGGAGCCGTTTCACTACTTCATTTCTTACAAATCCAGAATTCAAATACAAATCCCAACACTCACAGACACCTCATGGATTTATAGCTTCCCTGGAGAATATTACATGCAGAAATCAAAGAATGGTTTGCCCTGATCCATAATAGTAACTTTTCATCCCTGACACATATAATGGGCCAGTCCTGCACATCTTGGGCATGTGGTTTGTCCCTCTGTCTATGCACAAGAGCAAGCTGAGTGGGAGCTGGCTTAATGTTGGGGACTACTCTTCACTTAAAAATTACTTCTGAACACTGATGACACTACAAAATGGAAATTGATGATACTGAATATAAGAGTTTGTTATTATTAATTATTTTGATGCATTACAACAGCACGGCTCTCACTAAAATAAAAGTATGCCACATGCTTTGGTTTTAGTGGCTACATTCCATCTGAATTCTGACTTACCAGAGTTCAGCTGACATGACATCTAGAAAGTTACATGTGAGAAGCATGTCACTGCCATATGCCACAAAATACTGCAGCATCAAATGCAGATACTCAGAGAGACTCGCCATCCCTAAAGCTGGCCCAGGAACCATGCTGTTGTGCTCTGCTTTCCTTGTGAATCCTCCCAGTCTGCATGCCTTGCAGGCTAGCTTCTCTCTCCTCTACAGGAGGACACAAACCCTTCCCCTTGAAGAGAAGGATGTAATAAAGACTCCAAGGGGTGAACCTTTCATAGTTTCCAGGGATCTTTTCCTCTAGTTTTACTCCACACCCCACTTTTTTTTGACAAAAGTGGGCATTTGTCCCATTTGATCTTGCTGAATGATCAAGTTGGCAACAACAAATGGAACAAATGCCCACTTTTGCCAAAAAAGTCAGGACAGCTGGGACAGGGCTTAAAAAAGGGACTGTTGTGGCCAAAACTGGATGTATGATTACCCTATATACACGGCACTGTATTTCAAGTACCACTTTCCTCTTTGACAGCCCTGTTCATTTTAAAGTCCTCTTTTTTAGAAACTTAACCTCACTCCATGACTGCCTTTAAAAAGTTCCAAGCTGGATAGGGGACATCACTCAAGAACAAATACAATCATCTTTTTGCCACATCTGAAACACTAAGTAAAGCTAGTGATTTAATCTTTTTATCCCATGTTCAGCTTATTCCCTTTATGTCAAGTGCCTTTTTCTTTTAAGAGACATTTTTCATTAAACCTAATTTGCATTGAGGTCATGATTAGTGTTCTTTAGTATTACCGATTAAATAAAGCAAACTCCCTGTTTTGGACAAGAAGATCAGTGCATTATTTGTAGATAGGAAAGACAATCCATCATCCTAATGATTCAATAGTCTGCAGCATTTTAAATTTAAATATTTTACCCTCTGTGAATGGCTTTTTTTGTAAGTCTTTTTCACTTTCTTTTAATTGTTCTCAGCAACCATTTATCTTCAAAATGTCTTGTGTGTTGTAGACACTTCTTTGTATGTAAAGTTATAGAAAAATCATATGTATAACTATGTTTAAATAATTAACGTTGTGGCACAAAGTGACAAAAGTTGTGAAATTCAAAGCTAAAGTTGGCATCATTCTCACAGCCAGGCTAATGTGACGGAGAAAAGCACAATGATGTAAGAGAAGGATGCTGTGTCAGCTATAACTTTGACGTCATGGTTTTTGTCAATTTCTGTAACAACCACAAGAGGGTTTTAAATGTAGATTTTTATTTTCTGTATCAATTTCTTTGTTATATTGAAAAAATCATGAGAAAATAATTTTCAGGCATGACAATAAAATGTTACCTATTGGCCTGATCCAAAACCTTGTTGAAATATTTCTGTTGATTTTATGGGCATTGGTTTAGATCTTATTTACCAAAGAGGTTGGAAATGCTTCCTAGAAGTTACTCCAGAAACCCAGGTCACCCCTTTCACAGTAACACATATTGGAGAGGATTGGGTAGAAAAATTCTGTGACACTTTCATAGAGCTTGTCCTTTAGGATAGCATTCCAGGAAAGCATGGGGAGGTATTCCTCCCTGCAAAATGAGCCCTATGACCCATCCATAGATACGAGAGAAACTACACAAGGGCAAAATCATTCAAAAGGAGAGCCTGCACCTCTTCACTATGTCCCTCGTGTTCCGTCTCCTTGTTACTTTGCAGAGAGCTCTGATGGAGCCATGCTACCAGGGAATCCCACAGAGTTTGGCAGCTGCTGAGACCCTCTTACCCAAAATTCCTGTTGTGGCTTGGCCTCTGCATGGTAATACAGTCATCGGGGGGTTGGGAGCAGGTGAAGGATAATGCAATGGAGACCACCTTCAAGTCTGGCTCATGGAGGTATGATCTAACCCCATGTAATTAAACAAAACAACAAGATATTTATCTGAGGTGTGTGTGTATATACGCACAATTGCACTTGAAAGCATAGAAAGAGTATATAAATTAGAGCTAGTTGAATAAAACTTATTTGTAAATAAATCATTCAATGATTGAAGGAAAAAAATAGTCAAATAAAGAAATTGTAGTGCTACATGGTAAGTGGGGGATAAATTGGCTGGGACTTAATTGAAGAAAAAATGTCAAAATTAGATAAATTATTCTCAATGAATTATTCAGCAAGCTCTACTATAAATAAATGGCAGGTCATTTAAAAGAGGTATGTAGATTCATGTATTTGTGTTTATTCATTTGTATTTGTGTCTACTCATGTTTATGCTTTTTATAGGCTTTTGTAATGCTTCATGGAGCATTTGTGGAGATAAAATAATGAAAGATCTTATTTTCTCATGGATATATCAGTTCTTCAATAACATAAATACAGTTAGCAGAACAGCTCTTATATTATTTTTGCCTAGCAAATGGCTCCACATGGCAAAAGAGAAAAGAAAAAGAAAAATAGACACAAAAATAATATTGGAATGTGCAGGCCTGAAATGCACACTCCCGAATACTGGGCAAGCTGAATACACGTAGTTTGTATTGAACATTCTGGTAAACGCTCGTAATAATAAGCTATGGTTTGTGAAGTAAAGTGGTTCTTAAATGTTTTCATATATCCACTTTGTACTATGTATCACTAATATGAACATTTCAGACCACACTATTACTAGGTAAATTAATTTAAAAAGTCACAGCAGAAAACCAGAGGTATTTTATAATGGCAAACCATTTTTTGCACTTGAACTATATATATATGTAGTGTTTGTATGTATGTATAATGGGGTTAGGGGCAGGGGTATTTTAAAATGGGACCCCCATCCGACTACAGGTTATCTCGGAAAAACAAGAAACAACCTGTCTCTCACCACTCCTGGCATTACCCAGAGGAACAGACTGGGTGTGGTTCCCCGCCTATGGGAAGAGGTGGGACACGAATAATTCCAGGGGACTTCCTGCCTGCCAATCTACCCAAGGAGGCTACACCAGCAGGTCCTTAACTACTGGGTCCTCAGAACACTCTAGGATTGGGTTTAAGGCTGCAACCCAATTACCCTTCCTCTTGAGGCACATCACAGCCGCTCGTGAGACTCCGGGACTGAGAGGCCTGAACACTGGAGACTATGGCGAGGGAGCTTCCAAATCACCTCACCCTCTTCTCACGGTACCACCTCCCCACTTGCTCCTCTTACCTGTGTCAGATCCATCACTGAGCTGGAATGCTTCACACACCCTTACCCCCCCCAGTTACTAGACAGATTCCTAGTAAGTAACATAGCCCCTAATGGTGCGAAAGCTCTACCTTGAAATAAGTTGCTAAACAGGGCACACACACAAAACACCAAATAAAATATAATAGATGCATCTGTCTCAGGAACAGCCTACAAATGGGAGGAAACTAGTTTGCAGGTTTCAAAGTACACTAAGCAGTGGAAAGAGTTTAAGATATACTAAAGCAGTCCTTACACTACTTCCTACTCCCAAATTCATACAAAAAACACACACGCTCAACAGCAACAGTCTCTTCTGTGGTGTGGTGAAACTTGGCTCTTTGGTATGGTAGTTCCAGAAAGGGTGTGTGAGGAGGATAATGCTCTGTGCACCAGGTTATGACATCACTCAGAATTCCACACCAATTATCACCCCATTTTCCCCATTTTTATTGTGTAAGCCCAAACTCTTCACGTACAACAAAGACCCTGGTTTGAAAGATCACTAGATGCTGTTCCTCAGTAGGCTTTAGCGAATGAAGGAGACCCACCTCCCAAGCAGATGAATGCACTAGTCGAGTAGTCACCAGGGGGAGTGCTTTACTTACCCACCTTTGTCCAGGTCTGTGCATTCAGGTCTTTGTCTTGGGAGTGGACTGGGAAAACCTCCACAGTACCAGCCACAGCTACCCCATAGGAGTCACCACCTTTTCCCTGGAATCGGGCTGCTAGGAACTCCCCAGGCCGGTGCTAGTCACGGCTCCCTGGATGGCTGGTCTCAGGACAGTATTGGGGTGGTTGCTTTGTTCCCGCAGCTCGTCCCCTTCCCTGCTGGGTCTTTCACCATTTTATAGTGGGTTCATGCTCCCCTCACTAACTCCCCTTGGCCTTGCTCCCTGGCTCTTACTTATCCACGTTGCTGTGTCTTCGGGCAGCTCCTCTCCAAGTCTCTCATGCTGCTCTTCTCCTCCAAGCTTCCGGCACCAGGTCCATCACCCTGCCTGGGGATGCTGTTCCTGTCACCCCTTCCCCCAGTACACATGGAGGCCAGGACCTGAGCTGGGGCTCCCTGACTGACCAAGCAGCCTGGTCAACCAGACTAACTTGGGGTGCTAGTTCCTTCTCAAGGTCCTGATCTGAAGATCTCTGATGGGCCAGAGGCTTCCTCAGTCCCAGGATTATTACTCCTTGTTGGACCCTCCCTTCTCTCTTGGTATGGTGAGACAGCCAACAAAACACCAAAAACCCACCATGAAGTTTTAGTAAGGGGGCAACCGTTGCCTTTTTTATATTATATATAATTTTTGCCAATACACTAAGGCTTTTGGCTCTTTCCATTAACTTCTCTGGAATCATGTCCATAACTCCCATCATACTAACAACAACAAATATGCATGTACACTCGAGAGCAGACTATACCACTTCACAGCCAAAGTTTCAGCTGGGGATGAATTTTTGCTGCTTAATAGTAAATCTTGGGAAACAGGGTTTATAATTAAAGCACTGACACAACTACAAAAGCATAAACAGGACTGCTATAAATATTTCAGTAGCTGCAATGGCGAACCTAGTGAAGTGGGTTCTTTAGGGCAGTCAGGTTGTGGCAGCTGATGTGAAAGGGAACATTACGTTTAGGTCTGTTGATCAGTTGCCATTTTTATGTTATTATTTAAATCCTTTCTACTGCAGTAAAAAGTGACAATAGCTTTATGTTCTATCATGGGGGGACAGTTTGAAAAGCACAATTTCAATTAGACTGAAACACATCCAACTTTTCAATAAAGAAACAAATCACTCTTGGCAGACCTTGACCTTGACTTGTGCAGGCACACCACAAAAGATCACTCAGTGGCACTGAAAATACATAAAGGCCTTTGGAAGGGAATATGTTTATCAGAATGTTCCCAGAAGTTAGCCCCTATTGTGAGAAATAATTAAAGCATTAGCAGAACAGTCTGCCAGGGCTAACTTTATTAAAAGTTAATTTAGGAGATTTGGGAATAAACAACAAAAATTAAAATAAAGGAAACACAGTGTTGGCAAGTGGATAATTGTGAACATTTTCTGTGATCACGCCAGCACAACATTCAACGTTGTCTGTTGTTTGCTATTCCAATGCTTCAGGTACAACACTGTTCTAGTGGGGGATATTTGTTGCTAGGATAATAAGCAAAGGGACCTGTACTGTCTTTCTCTCCATGTTTCTCGTTTTATCTAGTGCTTTTCAGTTCTATAAGCTGTTTCTCCCCAGAGTTTACAGTGATAACACCAGAACCTGCAGAGCCACTACCATGTTCCTGGTTTCCCTGCAGTCAAACTCAGTCTGTCAGACATCATTTAACAGCTTATACAAGATAAGTTGTCAGCAATGAAGAAAGAGAAAGAAAGTTAGACACCATAAAAGAATTGGGCATATCTTATAGCATCCTCCTTCTATCGGACCAAGCTTTGTTCTTTCTGGGTCTACTCAATCCCTGAGGTTCATTTCATGGGAGCTTTCTCCAGAAATTCAGGAAAGTTGTTTTCAGCAGAGGGTAGCTTATTTAAGTCTTCTCAACAAAACATAATAAAACCCTTGCAAACTCTTCTCTCAAAGTCTGTGCAAGCAAAGTAGTCCCTTACTCAAGTCTGTCTCTCAAACCAGTAACTGGATTTTCTGGCTCTTACCTCACAGACTCAGCAATAGAAGGCTTCACACAATCCCCCCACTCCTGTCCATTTGATTTTTCTAGAGTAGTTCCTTTCTGCAATAACTCCAGAATCTGTCTATTGGAAATAACACCATTGTCCCCTCGGCTTTATGGAGAGTGTTGCACTTTCTGGTGGTCTCCATTTCCTGCTGCCCTCTTTTTTATAAGGGTTAGTTAATTAAGTTCCAACTCTTTCTCTGGTGAAGTGTGCAGGGGCTAATCAGCCAGCCAACTCCAGGCCTCTGACTAAGAGGAATGATATCCCTTATACCTTTACAGACCCCCAGTGCACTGGAGTAGCACTATTTAAAGAAGAGCATTTGCCTCCAGGAGAGTTTCTGACATTACAGCACCAATGACATTATAGGAATGAACATACATAGGTGGGACCACAAGGCATAAAAATGAATGGAGTTTAGCAGGAGTTTCAATGAATGAAATTTCAGCTTGCCACTTTCCCAAACAAGACTCATTTGGGCCATGACTACACTAGCGAACTTACAGCAGCACAGCTGTACCGATGCAGCTGTGCTACCTTAAGATCGCTTGTGTGAGAGCTCTCTTGTCAACATAATAAACCTACCTCAATGGGCAGCAGTAGCTATGTTGGCGGGAGAAGCTCTCTGCTGTGCACACTACCACTTATGCCAGCGAAACTTAGGTCGCTCAGGCGTGTTTTTTTCACACTCCTGAGCGACATAAATTTTGCCAACATAATGTGGCAGTGTAGACAGGGCCTTAGATTCCCTTAGGCTTGAAGATGAAAAGTAGAAGGTTGTGTGTAATCGGTCATAAGTAACATGTTGGAGAGTGAGACTGATTCTAATGGAGTCTGAGTCTAACTTTTGCCCTCTGCTCTATCTATGACAAGCGATTGGTCCAAATTCAGGAGAAATGGTAAGATCTAATTCACACCAATGTAAAGCTAACTTAGGTTCTGAATTTGTCCCAAAGGTTTTCTGTGTGTGTAAGGGCACAATTGTGGCCACTGAATGAATGCATAGGATATAAACTTACTTACTGCCTTAAGTATAAACCAATATCTTACCAGATATACAAAATTATACAAAAATTGTTTTTTCCTGTGTAGAGAGCAAACAAACCCTGAGGCAGCAAGTCTCAGAGTTTGGGTCAACTGACTCAGGCTCATGCTATGGTGCTTGAACTATGGGGCTAAAAATAGCAGTGTCGTCATTCCCGCTCAGGTTGCAGCCCAGGCTCTGAGACCATCCACCCTTGCCGGGTTTCAGAGCCTGAGTGGGAATGACGACACTGTTATTTTTAGCCCCATGGCACAAGCCCTGTTGCATGAACCTCGGTCAATTGACCCAGACTCTGAGACTCCCTGCTGCAGGGATTTTGCTTTTTTGTTTTGCAGTGTAGACATACCCTTAATGTCATGCACCTAATGTTTTCCAGATCATAATATAATATGTTATAAAAATGAAGGAAACAAAAAGATGAACAGAAGTTTTTGAGGGTAGTGTATGTGAACTTTGTGGAAAAAAATACGTAATAGTAATAATGTTTTAACTTAAATTCTGAAGGGTTTTAAATGCAGCCAGGACTGATCTTGTTCTTTCAAGTAATGGTTGCTATGGGTGACCCAGAATGAAACCAATCATGGCACTGTAATTTAAAACTAAAACAGCTGGCAAAATATTTCCTCTCAAGCATGTTGTCTCAGAAGTAAATGAAAAGGTTGGGAGACTTTCCATTTACTTTTACGAAAACATGGACTGCTTGAACTAAAGAACATATTAATGTTTTCACCATAGCTTTCTATTATGTGCCAAGGAACTCCATTCCAGAATATCACACTGGAGGTGATGAAAAAAGACAGATGATAGAATGAAATAGTTGGGTCTAACACAAAATAATCAACCATCTTTATATTTCCACTTTACATTATAACAGGAATCCTGATTACCTTCTATAGGTGGTGGTGTTTCACCTAAAAATAACAGCAGCCCTAAATACATGGCTGTCTACACAGCTATAGTTCAAACTATAAAGAAATCTCTTGTGAACATACATGCCAATCATTGTAAAGCACCAATTTTTATGTTGAAAAAACTGATAACCTTGGCCAGACATATACAGTTTATGACCATGTTCAACCAAGAGAATGTATGCTGAGTTAAAAGAAAAGTTGTGTACTACCTAAGTATGGCTGACATATGACACATATAGAGAAATATAGAATTTATTTGTGCATCACATGCCTGGATCAAATCTATGTAAATATTAATGCTTAAGTGGTGGTGTATGTGATCTTTTGCTTTGTGAAGATTCATACATTTTCATTCTCAACTCATCTTCGATATTTTTTATGCATGTCGCATTTCCCCAGTAATTGTCCTGTAGCAACACCTACAGGGAATGTCATCAGAAAACAACAGCTGAAGATCTTTCTAATTTTTTTCCTCATCTCTCTTAAAACTGAGCAGGATCTTGATGCTCAGGTCAGGAATCTAGCAACAGCGGTACAGAATGCAAACGCGCAAGCTATTAAATAAAACATTGTCAGAATCAGAGAACAGTGAAGAAGCGTATACCAAAAGAGTCTCTGGGCTGCTCCTTGCTGAAGTGGCGTGGTTCTCAGCGTGCCCACAGTGACAGGGATGACTGTGATAAAATAGCAATGAATAAAGTCCCCAGCAGTACTTAACATGTTCTCCTCTGTTTTCAACCAAGGCTAACAATCTCTTATATTTTTTATGTTTTTGCTAGAATGCACAAGGTCCCCTACAATGAATCTTCATTAGGGCCTTCATTTTGCCAAGTTTGTCACAAAGGGAGGTTGAGGCATTATGGGATTTTTGAAAACAAGCAAGCAGACAGACAGACAGACACAAAGCCAAGCCAAGCAAAGTTTTAGCATAGGGAAGAACCTGAAGCCATCAGAACTGTAGACCTTGGCAATCAAGCAGCAGGGAGAGCCTCTACCAGTAATTATTTTAACATTAGCCACAATCAGTGAGAAAATAACAGAAAGTGCTTTTCTTCACAGCTCCAACTTCCAAGGTGCACTGCTGTGTGCTGTTTCTTCCAAGCTTTAATAAGAAATATGATAAATGGCCTCCTCTGCTAATGTTTTTAAGGCAGCCAAGATTAGAAGATAGAGTTTCTCGTTAATAATTTTGTAGCCTGCTGTATTAGATGTAAGAAATCAGAACATGGGTGGAATGACAAAAGAAGCCTTACTGGCTTTGAGAGATGCTGTCTAAGCTACACATACTTTTTTTTCTCTACCTTTGCTTCATTATTGTCCCAGAGCTATAAACCAGGTGCCAAAGCTAATTCCCCATCTCTCTTATTTCCACTATTCCTAAATAAAATATGCAAATGCATAGTGGTTTAAATGCCCAGAGCGATAAATAAAGGATTTAGTGTCTCCATTTCATCCATTTATGGAGACTGCCTATATTTACTGTAGTCTTAATTAAAACATTGTGGAAATAACAAAATATGGTGGAGATATATGTAAACTGCATTGCTATTATGTGTTAATATGTATCAGAGATCTGGTTGGGCTCCCGCTGTTGGACACTCATCAAATTGCTTTGAGGGCATCCAAATGCTGAATCGCATATGGCATTGTCTTGCTGGGGGCAGGGCAAGGTTAGGAACCGTCACTGGCTTTGAAGACCTAGGTACACACTCCAGGTGCAGACTTCATATCTGATACCCCTTTTGGCAGTTGGGATCCCTTCATCCAAATGCCTCAGTTCTGAAACTAGTTCCATCTCCACAAGCCTTCCCAGCAGCTCTTGCATGTTCCCCAGAATCCCACCAAAAGCGTGAGCCTTCTGGTTTACAGTTTACCTCTTCAGGGGCATGCAATAGTGACAGCAAACAGACACACAGACAGACTTTAAACAGGATTCTAAAATACCATTACTCTTTACATAAGAGATAAAGCACAAGAGAGCATGGATCATATCAAAAACAACAAACATCCTGAACGCAATGCCCCTCACTCTAGCTCACCCTTCCCTTGGGAGTCCTTGGGGGATCATTTGTGTCCAGGTAGGCAAGGTCTCCCGCTGCCTGCTCAGGCTCCTGAAGCAGCTCCCCTCAGTTTGAGCTGGTGAAGATCAAGAGTAGAGTAGCTTTTGCCCTTTTATAAAGTTCCAGTGTCCTGTTAGGTGACCTCCCCTGATTAGCCCCTTCAGGTGATCATAGATTCCTAATGGGTGACTTCGTTGCCAGGCAACCTTTCCCTGACAAACCAGTTCAGCCTTTTGTCTCAAGGCACTTATTTTTGAATAGAGGCTCTTCAAGATTTAAGGACACTTTCCTGTTAGCTGGGGCCACTACCCTTTGGAATTTCAGTGCAGCATGGAGGTAGAAGGACAACAAGAATGAAAAGGGCTGTACATTCAAAATGGAGTTTGCAGCTTGATAGAGATACATAGAGTTAATCATTGCTTACCAAATTCATATGTTGTACAGACAGGTTTCCCAAATAGTCACAACACGATGCAGTTAACTTGTTTCACAGTAGATTACTTCAGCAATAGGCAATTATTTTCAATGATGGCAAGATCTCCGGGGAAATTGCATAAGACTTTTCATGGGAATGGACTCAACTCATGTTACCACAGTACTAATTCAGATGTCATCCTTTGTGAGGTGGTTCCCTCTGAACAAAAGCTGAAAGAGCTTCATCAGGAAATCTGAAAAAAAAATCTATTAAGAGGCAATCTGCAGCTAGTTCATATATTGTTTATTTTACTTTGCTTGGTGATATTCATTACGTCTTCATTGTTAAGGACTTGATTTCTTAAAAGTTCAGATGATCCCATTGCATATTTCCCATGTGAAGAGTGTGTTTTTCTGTCTATGACATCCTAGTATTTTCATCAGCAGCAAGATGGGATGATCCAAACAGAGGATTAGGAATACCAATGGGCTTTGAACAGTACAATCTGATGAACTCCTGAGAAATAATTTTTTTGTTGTAATGTAAGTTGGCAGTGATAAAGAATAGGGAAATGAAATACAGCAAATACACAGAAAGAATGTCACTTCATAATGTTAAGAGCTGGTGATGGATCTTTAAACAAATATCAAAGGGTATAATAAATTCTGAAATGTCTTCAAATGAATGATTCTACAATGATCATTTTGGTGTGTTAGATATGAGTTGTATCCTGGTGCCCAGGGCTTTTGTTGTGAAAGGTTGAAACTATAGCATGGGAACTGTATTTGAGAGAAAGGTGTCTGTTTTAATATTGTTATGAAGTTACAGATACCTTAAAAAGACCGTATGATATCACAAAGGAGCTGACATTTCACTAACACAGATTTTCACGGAGATGAATAATATGACTCAAGCAGCATAAAACAGTTTCAAATGGCTCAGAGACTGAATCAGAAATTCAAACTGTGTTGAATAGCACCCTTCTGGGCCTGCTTTACTTCTAAGCCAAAAGTTCAACTCTGCTTTAACTGGCATATTTGAGCCTAATGCTCTGAAAAATCAATTCCTTTAGGTCCAACTGCTGTAACTACATTTCCAGCCAAAAGTTGGATTTTGTCATAGTTTTGAAAACCTCTGATGCCTCCTGGTCAGCATAAAGCAGGAAATCCATTTCAGCCTCTTAAACAGAATAAGAAAACCAACTTAATCTAGGGCCTCAAATAGAATCTCACTTTGTAAAAACTAGCCAATATGGTGAAAGTGAATCACCTTTTACCTGACAAGTTTACTCTTCTTTTCCTGTAGCTGATGACATCATAAGCTCTTAAAATGGAGCAAGAGCGCCACTTCGTCCTTACACTGTTTTAAGCGTTATAGGCTGACTGATTTCCAATGTGCTGAGCACCCAGCAGCTCCCACTGCAATCACAGACTTTCACTGGGACTTGTGCTCCTAAATAAGGTGCTTTTGAAAATATTTTCTAGTGAAAACTGAGGCTGGGATTTTATAAAGGAATTAGTTACAGAAATCCTATTATTGGGTGTTCAGCAGTTTTGAAAAAAATCAGATAATATATTTAGGGACCTAAATATACACACACTTTAAGCTCCTGTATTTTAAAATCTTGGCCTAACTTTTTTTTTTTAATGAAGTTTTTCAGTTCTATTTTCACAGTCCATGTGGCCCACTCCCTTTCCAATTTTTTCTCCCACCTGTTCTCTCTCTCTCTCTCTCTCTGTCTCCCTCTCTCTCTCACTTACACACACCCCTCTCTCCTGCCTTCCTGATGTATTGTCTCTTTAGTTTCATGCAGATAGAGACTACCTATTATTTTCCATAGCAATCTCCCTAGGCCACACCATTGTCAGATCAGTAATATGCTTTCTTACACCATTCTTCCCCATCCTATCCAGCTCTTCCTTCACTTTAGGAACAGTTCATGGAGGCCACATGAGCCTTGATTTTAACCCTGCTTTCCTATGTATCCTTGGCCTACACATGTTCTTTAGCCCCCCTAGCAGTTCTGCACTGCCAGAAACCATCTCTATAGAGAGAAGCATGTTTCAGAAATTCTAACCCAGAGACATTCTAAAGCATGGGTCCCACATGAGGAAGGGGAGCATGCAGGCCTGTATGATGATTGTCTTTTCACATTTAAACTTTGGTAGGTTTGTATCAACTGAATTTATGTTCAATAAAAATAAATAGATTATGCCGATCCAAATTTTGAAGTCTCTTCCTTAGCTTTTTTTCAAGGTTCTATCAAGCCCCACACAGAAAACAATGCTTTAATTAGTGTACCACAGACACATAATCAATCCAAGCAAATTTTGGACAATATAATTATGTCTGGAATTACGTTAATCACTAAAATGTTGGCAATAAGGGCTGCAAGCTGAGTGAGACAAGGAATTTCCCTGATAGCTCAGCTAGCTTGAGAGGTTAGACAGCCCCAGGCACATTTTTGTTATGACTCGTCCCCATCTGTCCCTCAGGATTGCTAATGTGACTACATACAGGGCTTTGTATTGGTTAATTAAGTGACTTTGCCAATGTCTATCCCAGGAATACTTAATCAGTAAGACTGTTCTGGTTGCAGGCAGTAGATTCTTTTTGGAAAAAGAATTCATTTGAAAAATATCAAGAAAATCAGGGGGACTGCCTCGGATCATTCATGATGACATGAGGTTCAATGTTGGCATTGAACAGTGGGCTCAATTTATTAAAGCAAAAATACCAGACTAGAGAACTGCCCTTTAACTGCCCTCAAACACTCCCCTCACCCCCAGTGTTTTATGGTGAATAGACAAATGAGATGGGATGCACATAGGATTGCTTAGCAGAATAAAGCAGGTATGTCCCTCTGCTATCCAACCCTGTGTTTTAAGGTATGCACTTTACCATGTCATATAGGTCTTTTTGCATGTCATATATGTTTCATCACTGTGAGGTTTTCCTTTGTTCTTTAAAGTGAGACGGGTCAGTTAATCTTCTTTATAATGCACTAAGGGGAAGGCAAGTGCACTCTTTTTGCACTTATCTTGATACTACATTACTGCCACTCTGTCCTTTTCCTTTGGGGGACCCTACTGTTCAGGAGACTAGCACACTAAATACAAGCTACTGTCAGATATTAACAGTGAATTAAAACTGCAGGTAAAAATGGTGACAGTGGCATATTCCTGTCACTGGGCTTGACAGGAAATTTATTTTGCTGTAGCTGAAAAGTAATTAACCTCCACTGTGAGAGAATTCTATTACTAGTAGCTATTCCACCATGCAAAGTGCACTACATGGAAATGTTACAGGCCATCAAGCAGAAAAAGCAGATTTGTCTGCATTTTAAACTAAAGTTCCATTCACTCCACTCCCCCACCCCCCACACACCATTCTCATTCTCTCTCCCCCCACTCTCTGTCTTCACTGAAGCTAGAAATTGAGAGGCACATGTGGTAGAAAGAAAATGGTAAAAAAGTGTAAGGGGTTTTATAAGTCATTTTTAGGAGTTAATTTTGTGTGTGCCTTTTAACGAGTACTTGCTCTTTTGTGGGAGAAATTGGTGATGATCAAGAATAACATTTAGCCATGAATAGTTTCATTGCAGACATAAGAAAATGTCAACAAAGCAGTTGATGGATTCTCTCTCTCACACTTTCCTGCCATCTTTCTTGGCGAAAAGTATGAGCATCACTTGTGAAAAAAATAAATAAAACCAAAACATCAAAAATGTGACCATATTCTGAGGCCAGGAGTTCAGCCTTTTCTTGTATGGATGATTGTACTTTGCAAACTACAACGGCCAGGGAGAGGGACCAGGCAATCTGTGAACTTTTGCCTTGCTGAAAAAATTATTGTGTTTGAAGAGAAGAAAAAAAATCATTGAGCTCTTCTTTATGTGATCAATTGCTGCAAAAGTTCATTATGGATGTGAGGAAATCTACCAGTCTCTGTTACTTATGTGGTAAAGGAAAGTTTAGATGGAAAACAAAACTGCTTTTCTGCTTTAGAGAGAACTGACTGGGTTGCCTCCATCTACGTCATGAACTGTTAGTGGTGGGTTGGTCTATTTTGAAAGCCAAAAAAAGCAAATGGCTGCACTTCAAATTACAGGGGATGCAAATTTTGAGAATTACAGACTAATGCTTCCTCTTCCCTCCAATTGCCTGGCAACCAGGTTTCTGAGTGACAGCTATGCATTAACAGCATGCTGCCTTCCTCCTTTTCAGGAAGAGGTGGCTGACAGCATGTTGCAGCTATGAAATGACTTCAGCCTAATGATGGTCTATGGGAAAAAATAAATCTTTAGATCTATGTTTTAAAGTGACAGTACACTCTGCAACTCCAGATAATTGTTATTAACGAAGGAATGTTTCATACCTTTTTAGTAGGAGTTTCTGAATCATGTTCCATTTAAAAGAGATTTCCACTTATCTTTCTATTTAAAAAAAATTCTGAGAATGTATAATTGAAGTTTACAATACAGCACCAAGGAACCTATTCAAAGGGCTTTTATTCTCTTTTTACAAACCCTCTGTGATCAAAAATCAGAAAATGTGTGTGTGCTAAAAATGAGTAATGGACCATAATTGAGCTTTCTAATGGTTTCTGTTTTAACGATCCCCCCTTGATCCACCCCCAGTCAAAACCTGAAGTCAACAGTTTACTTCAGAGACATATAAACAAAACAAAAAATGTTGAGCGAGTTGGCTTAATACAAGAAACTGGGAATACGAGCATAAGGAATTTTGCACTTAATGTGCTACAAGTCAAAAGTTAAGAAAATGAGAACTGCCCACAAGAAATGAGCAACCATGGAGGCTGATTTACAGGGTAATGGATATTACCTGTTTGGATGCACAATTAGCCTGCTTATGTGCACAAACACAGATTTGCACATGAAATGTAAATATATATCAGCATGCACTTTTTTGTAGAAGGAACATTACTTTAACCCAAACCAAACTCTCTTTTTATCAACAGTTCTGGAAAACCATGATGGACCAAAGTTATCCATAGTGCAAGCCCATAGAAGGCTATAGAGATATACCATACATGAGTATGACTCGAACAATTTTCTTCAGGTTCATGGATTTTGGAACTGTTTAGTGAATATAAAACTAATGTATGACAGTTGAGATGTTGGAAAAGGCAAAGTTCACATAAGACAATTGTATTGCTGACAGACCCGAAGGCATGTTCCTGTGTAGATGGTGAGTTTGAAAGGTCCCAGATGGGATCCTGATAATGCAGTACATTGCTTGGTCATTGCTTCTGGGCAGGGCCGGCTTTAAGCCGATTCCACCAATTCCCCAGAATCGGGCCCCGCTCGAATCGAATGAATCGGCCGCGGGAGGGTTGCTTTTTTTTGCTCAGCTGGAGGGTGCGGGGCCCCCACCATCGTTCTTCGCGTGGGGCCCCGCACCCGCTAAAACTGGCCCTGTTTCTGGGCACTCTCATGACATGGTGAGAAGGTACACTTTTCTGGTGTACATTGTAGCTCCCCTCTTCTCATCTTCTCCACCAATGGCATGGAAGAGGGGACCCTGGATTCCAGTCTGGGTTCTCTGGCAAGCCTCAGGGTAGAGAGAGGGCATAGACTCCACACTAATGCTCAGGTTTATAGGACATCAGTGGTCACTGGTACTAGTTGAGATCTGCACTGGAACACCTCTGCTGGGTTCTGAGGTTATACCAATGTGGCATTAGTTGCTAATATAGTTGTGGTCTCAACATTTAACCATATTATAGCTTCTGTGTCTCATTGTTTCCATATTCATGTCAAAAAGGTGGTTTTTTTCTCTACAACTGTCTTATTCAATGGGAGAAGGAAGGGAGGTCTATCTCTTCTTAACAACTATGAACCAGTAACTCAGTAATTAATTACATTTACAGATGGTACTACATTGTGAGTGGTGTAGGAATGTTCCACCGGAGTACTGTGGAACTTACAGAAATTTCCTTATGGTATCAGCTCAACAACACAAGGATTCACATTCCATTCAGTGTTTATCTGAGAGTCTAGCTGTCTCTAAGTTAATAAAACCCTTCAAGCCAGACCAAACTGGTGTCTAGAGCTCTGTCTTTCTGTAGGGATATAGAGCTGGAACTCATATTGAAGAGGTATGTGGTGCTCTGATATCCTGAACAACTTACAAGAAGATGGAGTCACAAAGCAAATATCTCCTGACTGAGATACCTGAAAGATTAAAGATTTCAGAGTTTTAAAAGATGCCCAAAGTACATCACCAGAATGATTTAAGTAATTGTGAGAAGCAATTAGAAACCGCAGGACATAAGAACAGCAATACCATGTCTAACCAATAGTCCATCTAGCCTAATATCCTGTCTTTCAATAGTGGCCAGTGCCCAATGTTTCAGAGTGATTGAACAAAACAGGGCAATTATTGACTGATCCACTTCCTGTCATCCAGTTTCAGCTTCAGAAAGTCAGAGGTTTAGGGACACCCAGAGTAGCAACCCTGACCATCTTGGCTAATAGCCATTGGTGGATGAATGAATTTACTAATTCTTTTGAAAGCCCAGTTATATTTTTGGCCTTTGTAACTCCCCTGGCAAGGAGTTCAACAGGTTGCTTGTGCATTGTGCGAAGATGCACTTCCTTATGCATGTGTGTTTGTGTGTATTATTTTCAATGAGTTGTGGCAATTAAAAAAGTCAATGCTATTTTGTGCTGCACACACAGAGAAGTATTACATTACAATCCTCAAAATCAAAAGTCTCTCTCTCTCTTTCTATGAGCCAGATTTTGCCATCCTTACTTACATTGATTACAGCCTTACTCCTTGAACAACCTGTGATGGGGTCCCCAGGGTGCAATCTGGACTGTGGAACCACTGAGCCCTCAAGCCCACCAGCCTGGGAGATTCCTCACATTGTGATGCTAGCATCAGGCAACAAGTTTCTGGCAGGCACTGCACTTACACAGCCATCCACAGGCAGGGACACACCCGACTGAGTTACATGAATGTTCTCTCAGCCACTCATGAACCATCAATATAGAGGCTCCAGCCAATTCCCCCATCTCCCAAGCCTTGCACCCCAGAACTGTATCATCTTGCACTGGTTAGAAGCCTGGCCAGTGTAAGTTCATTACCTAGTTCACCACTTCTTCAGTATGGAATGGACATACACTAGCCTTTGTAGTCTGAGCTGAGATTGCCCCAGCACTTCAATCAAAACCACACTTTTAGGTAAAATATAAACATTTATTAACTACAGAAAGATAGATTTTAAGTGATTATAAGTAGAAGGCATAGGGATCAAAGTTGATTACCTAAGAAATGAATCCACTGTCTAAATTCTAACTTAAACAGACTAAGCAAGATTTAAATCAAACTGACTCTCACTCTAACATGATGATGTTACAAGCAGCTTACAGTTCTTTGATACACAGATTAGATCCCCTTTCAGCCTGGGACCAAACTTCCGAGTCCAGAGTCTTTGTCTTTCAGGAGATCTTCCAGGTGTTGAGATGGGTGTAGGAGTGGGGAGTGGAGACAGGCCAAGTGATGATGTCACTGTCTCTCTTTTTATACGTTTTTCCAGCTGCTAGAAAGATTCTTGCTGTGATGTGGGGGTCAGGCACTTTTCATTGGTCAAGCAGTCTCTATTGCATATGTGCTTTCTGTAAGGAGTCTCTGGGATAGTGGATTCTTTTTTGAGGGTCCATCAATGCCCATCTGGCCAGTGATGGGTGCTCCTTTGTCCTTTGTCCTTACTGAAAGTCTGGCTGTGGGAGTATCCCAACCTCACAACATGTTTCAATAACACATATAGCACTACTTCATAACTTCACATACAATGATAATACATGCAATCCAACAAGATATTAATGTTCAACAAATCAAGACTTTTGTATACTTTGTACAAAACATATCATAATTATATGACAGTGGTGAATATGGGGTTTTCAGGGTGCCACTTTGAGGTACAGACTGTTATACAGTCCCAATGAGAAGGGTGACAGAATGTGATGCTAATGAAACCACAATTGTGTAGCCAATTATTTCCTTATATCATATAATAGATGATTTATTGTTGTGGTTAAGTATAATTCATTAATGTGTGATGGATAGGTTTAAGAAGGATAGGATCATAGAAGTATAAGGTTGACGAGCACTTATGAGTGATGTGTGTATTAGGTATATAAGCAAAGTAAGGCTGTGATGCAAGACCTACAGGTTGAGGACTGTAAGATTTCAGCTTAGCCACACTAGGCTTTAGGCCTAATGAGGGCTGGCATAAGTCGGTGACCCAGGAATGAAAAGTTACAAGATTACTGTAAAGAATATGCTAACTGGGTTATTTTGGGGAAAATATGCCACAGTGTACCCATCTAAATTTCAGGAACTTGATTGTAATATCATGAGAAATTCTGCAGTAATTGCAGGTTACCATGTGGACTTATGTAGGTTGAGGCCAATGAGTTTACGGGGAACGAAGAGGACAACCTATGAAAATCAGAGTACCCCAAAGTTTGTGGGGTGTGGAAATGCGAAAAAGGGGTTCACACCCTTATGCATATGTATGAGTCTTAGTAACTGTAAACCTCAGGATAAAAGGTGTTGCCTGGCCTGTGAGCTGGGGAGTGAGGCAGAAGCACACAGGGAGGCACCAGGATGACAACCACAGGTGATGGTGATGAGGAGGAGGAGGAGGAGGAGGAGGAGAATAATAACTGACACTACAATGTCTCCTCACTGGAGATGTGAAATGATGCCAGTCATAGGGCTAAACACTTTGCACTCTCTCTATATATGCTATTTTAGTGTTTGTAGGATTGTTTATCTGTTTAGTGAATTTCTTAATAAAGGAATTTGTAATAAACTGTAATTGTTTCTCGTGTGCTCCTAGGTCTCTTAATGCTAATAGTACTCCTGACACTGTAATCCTCAGGAGACCAAATCTTTAACCAATGCAGTCTAAGACATTAATCAGAAATCAATACACCCTTCTATCAATAAGGCTATACCTGGAATACTACACTCTGGGCATTTTAAAGAAAAAATATGGTCACACTGAAGGGATTGCAGAATAAGCAAGAAAAAGATGAAGGGGAGAGATTTATGAAAAATAGTTAAAATAACTGAATACGCATAGCTTGAAAATCAAAACAAACACAAAGCAAGGTGTGTGTGTGTGTGTGTGTAAATTGATAGTCACTATCCAGGCTGTAAAGAGCCAAGAGAGAGAGTAAAAACTGGAAATTGTTGCTTTGATATCAAGAAAAATATAGAGGTAAGATCTATATTACTGTGGAATAATCTTCCAAAGGAAGCCATATCATTTCAGAAGTTCAAAATCACATTTCATAAAGAGCTATGGAGAACAATTCTGCAATGATCTAGATAACCTAACTGACCCTTCCAGATCTAATATCTATGATCTTATCAACCCTTGGTTTTATATTAAATAGTACCACAAAAGATGTCAAGAAGGGAAAGGCCCAAAAGTATTACCAGTGTGCGCCAAGTAAATTTACTGACTTTATTATAAATGGAAAAAAAATTCAGCTAAGATTTTAAGTACAAAAAATATAGTAACATATGTCAGAATGAGGCTGTGGACAATGAAGTTGTTCTGTAGTTTTATATGGGGTAGATTCTGTATGGCAGCTTCTCAGAGACAACAGAAAGGCTATCCATGGAGAAAATAGGACAGAAGAAAGGGCTTCTGAAATACATATATATGGAATATGGGGGTAGTAGAAAGCACTTTTACTTCACCAAATCTCAAGTGGCATATGGTCCCACTGGAAATATAGCCAACTGGCATACATGAGAGCAGCCGTCTTATGCTGATGGTCCAGAGCTGCAATGGATACACAATAAGAATCATCAAAGTGTAACTTCCTCCCTCACGCCCCACCCACAAACCTTTCCTTCACTGAACAGAACTCAATGTATGATCAAATCTGGGCCTTGAGTTTTGCCACATATATCTTATGATGAGAAACAAACTCCAGAAACAGGAAGTGGAATAAAGCTTTCTGCATTTACACTCCTCTTTTTACTACAAAACCAACAACAAAAAGCCAGACCTTAGAATATTACTACTACTAATGGCAGGAACTATCTCCAGTGCATCTCTCCACACAGCCCTCATTGATAGTTCATCCTCTCCATAAACATCAGTTAGAAATGAAAGGGTTAGAAATTCAGACCACTCACTTGCCTGGGAGAGCAACCCTATCACCATTTTTACAGTATGATCAATCTATTCTGTAATGCAACTATAATTTACCATGAATCTACTCCTCCCTCCCCAATCCCCTTCTAAAGCAGAAATCTTGTGAACAGATATTAAAAAGACCCTGTATCATAGCTGCACTGACTATATATATATATTCAGTGCAGTTATGATACAGGATTTTTTAATTGATCACTGCAACAGAATATATAGCTATGCCATATCATGCACAGGATGTGCTTATATATATAGGTACCACATCTATTTTCATTACATACTAGCAATAAGCACATCCTGTGCATGATATGGCACAGATATGTATTCTATTGCTGTGATCGAGCTAAGAAGTTGAAAATATATTGCCAGCAAGGATTAGAATAGAGAAATAGGAGTTGCCATGGACGTATTAAGCATGGTTTTATCAATGCTTAATACGGGACAGCAGGACAATCGGTGAGTTATCTTAAATGCCTATACACAAATGCAAGAAGCCTGGGGAACAAGCAGGGAGAACTGGAAGTCCTGGCACAGTCAAGGAATTATGACGTAATTGGAATAACAGAGACTTGGTGGGATAACTCACACGATTGGAGTACTGTCATGGATGGATATAAACTGTTCAGGAAGGATAGGCAGGGCAGAAAAGGTGGGGGAGTTGCGTTGTATGTAAGAGAGCAGTATGACTGCTCAGAGCTCCAGTATGAAACTGCAGAAAAACCTGAGTATCTCTGGATTAAATTGAGAAGTGTGAGCAACAAGGGTAATGTCGTGGTGGGAGTCTGCTACAGACCACCAGACCAGGGAGATGAGGTGGACGAGGCTTTCTTCCAGCAACTAACAGAAGTTACTAGATCACAGGCCCTGGTTCTCATGGGTGACTTTAATCACCCCGACATCTGCTGGGAGAGCAATACAGCGGTCCACAGACAATCCAGGAAGTTTTTGGAAAGTGTAGGGGACAATTTCCTGGTGCAAGTGCTGGAGGAACCAACTAGGGGAAAAGCTCTTCTTGACCTGCTGCTCACAAACAGGGAAGAAATAGTAGAGGAAGCAATAGTGGATGGGAACCTGGGAGGCAGTGACCATGAGATGGTCGAGTTCAGGATCCTGACACAAGGAAGAAAGGAGAACAGTAGAATACAGAGCCTGGACTTCAGAAAAGCAGACTTTGACTCCCTCAGGGAACTGATGGGCAAGGTCCCCTGGGAGAATAACATGAGGGGGAAAGGAGTCGAGGAAAGCTGGCTGTATTTTAAAGAAACCTTATTGAGGTTGCAGGAACAAACCATCCCGATGTGTAGAAAGAAAAGTAAATATGGCAGGCGACCAGCTTGGCTTAACAGTGAAATCCTTGCTCGTCTTAAACACAAAAAAGCAGCTTACAAGAAGTGGAAGATTGGACAAATGACCAGGGAGGAGTATAAAAATATTGTTCAGGCATGCAGGAGTGAAATTAGGAAGGCCAAATCACACTTGGAGTTGCAGCTAGCCGGAGATGTTAGGAGTAACAAGAAGGGTTTCTTCAGGTATGTTAGCAACAAGAAGAAAGTCAAGGAACGTGTGGGCCCCTTGCTGAATGAGGGAGGGAACCTTGTGACAGAGGATGTGGAGAAAGCTAGTGTACTCAATGCTTTTTTTGCCTCTGTCTTCACAGACAAGGGCAGCTCCCAGATGGCTGCACTCCGCAGCACGGTATGGGGAGGAGGTGATCAGCCCTCTGTGGAGAAAGAAGTAGTTCGGGACTATTTAGAAAAGCTGGATGAACACAAGTCCATGGGGCCGGATGCACTGCATCCGAGGGTGCTAAAGGAGTTGGCCGATGTGATTGCAGAGCCATTGGCCATTATCTTTGACAAATCATGGCAATCGGGGGAGGTCCCGGATGACTGGAAAAAAGCGAATGTAGTGCCCATCTTTAAAAAAGGGAAGAAGGAAGATCCGGGGAACTACAGGCCAGTCAGTCTCACCTCAATCCCTGGAAAAATCATGGAACAGGTCCTCAAGGAATCAATTCTGAACCACTTAAAGGAGGGGAAAGTGATCAGAAACAGTCAGCATGGATTCACCAAGGGCAAGTCATGCCTGACTAACCTAATTGCCTTCTATGATGAGATAACTGGCTCTGTGGATGAGGGGAAAGCAGTGGATGTGCTATTTCTTGACTTTAGCAAAGCTTTTGATACAGTCTCGCACAGCGTTCTTGCCAGCAAGTTAAAGAAGTATGGGCTGGATGAATGGACGGTAAGGTGGATAGAAAACTGGCTGGATGGTCGTGCTCAACGGGTAGTGATCAATGGCTCCATGTCTAGTTGGCAGCCGGTATCAAGTGGAGTGCCCCAAGGGTCGGTGCTGGGGCCGGTTTTGTTCAATATCTTCATCAACGACCTGGAGGATGGTGTGGACTGCACCCTTAGCAAGTTTGCAGATGACACTAAACTGGGAGGAGTGGTTGATACGCTGGAGGGTAGGGATAGGATACAGAGGGACCTAGACAAATTAGAGGATTGGGCCAAAAGAAATCTGATGAGGTTCAACAAGGACAAGTGCAGAGTCCTGCACTTAGGACGGAAGAATCCCATGCACTGCTACAGACTAGGGACCGAATGGCTGGGCAGCAGTTCTGCAGAAAAGGACCTAGGGGTTACAGTGGACGAAAAGCTGAATATGAGTCAACAGTGTGCCCTTGTTGCCAAGAAGGCTAACGGCATTTTGGGCTGTATAAGTAGGGGCATTTCCAGCAGATCGAGGGACGTGATTATTCCCCTCTATTCGGCACTGGTGAGGCCTCATTTGGAGTACTGTGTCGAGTTTTGGGCCCCACACTACAAGAAGGATGTGGATAAATTGGAAAGAGTCCAACGGAGGGCGACAAAAATGATTAGGGGGCTGGAGCACATGACTTATGAGGAGAGGCTGAGGGAACTGAGATTGTTTAGCCTGCAGAAGAGAAGAGTGAGGGGGGATTTGATAGCTGCTTTCAACTACCTAAAAGGGGGTTCCAAAGAGGATGGATCTAGACTGTTCTCAGTGGTAGAAGATGACAGAACAAGGAGTAATGGTCTCAAGTTGCAGAGGGGGAGGTTTAGGTTGGATATTAGGAAAAACTTTTTCACTAGTAGGGTGGTGAAGCACTGGAATGGGTTACCTAGGGAGGTGGTGGAGTCTCCTTCCTTGGAGGTTTTTAAGGTCAGGCTTGACAAAGCCCTGGCTGGGATGATCTAGTTGGGGTTGGTCCTACTTTGAGCAGGGGGTTGGACTAGATGACCTCCTGAGGTCCCTTCCAACCCTGAGATTCTATGATTCTATGATTCTATGAATGTGGGTTACTGCCCATATTACTGTGTCCATTCGTAGTGCACTGTATCACACTTTAATGTATGATGTGCTGGGAAAATGGAAGGAAACATTAACAATTCATTAACAAAGTGACTGGTGAAGGAACCTTGGTTTTTTTTACGTATGCCATTATATCAGTAGTAACACTGGCAAGCTATAGTACCGTTGTCCTTCTATGGCTGGTAGATTTAGACTAGTTATGACAGTAAAATAAAAATAAAAATCATCAGCAACAACAGAAGAGTGTGTACTGAACAAAAAGATAAATAAGAAATGCTTAGTAACACAAGTACAGACAGTTTGGGAGGCCAAACATGGACGTAGGCACTGCAGAAGATAACCACTGAGGAAGTGTAATAAATGAAATGTTACTGCTTTCAGCTGACGTAAGTAGGGTGCTATGGACACTGATGAGAAAGTGAGTGAGTCAGGGAGTTCATTTATAGTTCTTCTCCTTGAAGGGTGGCATTGATTAAAGGGTTGATTTTTATTACTGAAGACGAGATTGAGAGGTCACAAATCCTGATTCACAGCAAGCAAGGGCATGGCTGAGTTAATTGATAGTTTTAAGTCACCAGTTCCAGTCTACTCTAAGGTAATATAACTCAAAGTCTTATGGCTATTTTGGTCAATTTGAAAAAAAAGTGGTTGGTGACTTCAGTCTAGTTCATAGCAGAAAAGTGTTCATCATCACAAAAACTGCCAGTTGGCAAGCTATATAATGGTCAATGGTATAGAGACCAAGTTACCCCCTTACCCTCTCACATATTTCTGTTCTGTATCTTGGGGGAAATGCCCCCCGATGATATAGTCTTATCATTTGGTGATGATAACATACTTTCCATTCCATTAGCACTCCTGGAGAATGTTAAATAGAAGTTACTAACAATTAGACATTTTAAAATCAACAGATCCAGATAACTTGGATCCAAGAGTTTCATAGGGCTGGTTGAGGAGCTTACTGGACCATTAATGCTGATTTTCAATAGGTCTTGGAGCACTAAGGAAGTTCCAAAGACTGGAAGAAGGCTAATGTTGTACCAATATTTAAAAAGGGTAAACCGGATGACCTAGGTAATTATAAGCCTGTCAGCCTGACATTGATCTCAGCTAAGAAAATGGAGTGGCTGATATGGGACTCAATTAATAAAGAATTAAAGGAGGGTAATGTAACTAATGCAAATCAACATGGGATCATGCAAAATAGATTCTGTTAAACTAACTTGATATCTTTTTTTAAACGAAATTACAAGTTTGGTTGATAAAGGTAATAATTTTGATGTAATATACTTAGGCATGGTACCACATGGCATGTTGATTAAAAACCTTAGAATGATATAAAATTAACATGGCACATGTCAAATGGTTTAAAAACAAGCTAACTGATAGATCTAAGAATGTAATTGTAAATGGGGAATCATCATTGAGAAAGTGTGGATCCTACACAGATCAGTTCTTGTCCGTACACTGTTTAATATTTTTATCAACGACCTGGAAGAAAACAAAAGCATCACTGATAAAGTTTTCAAATGACACAAAAATTGAAGGAGTGATATGTAATGAAGAGGACATGCCACTGATTCAGAACCTTCTGGATTGCTTGGTGAACTGGGTGCAAGCAAACAATATGTGATTCAATATGGCTAAATGTAAATGTACATATCTAGGGACAAAGAATGTGGGCTATACTTAGAAAATGGGGGACTCTGTCCTGGGAAGCAGTGACTGTAAAAGATTTGGTAGTGGATAATTAGCTGAACAAGAGCTCCCAGTGTGGCTAAAAGAGCTACTACAAACCTGGGATGCTAAACAGGTGGATCTTAAGTAGTAATAGACAGGTTATTTGACCTATATATTTGGCACTCTTGCAACCGCTGCTGGAATACAGTTGATGTTGATAAATTGGAGCGGGTTCATAGAAGAGCCACAAGAATGATTAAACGATTAGAAGACATGCCTAATAGGGATAGACTAAAAGAGCTCAATCTATTTGGCTTAACAAAGAGAAGGTTAAGGGGTGATTTGATTACAATCTATAAGTGTCTATATGGGAAACAAATATTTAATAAATGGGCTCTTCAAGCTAGCAGAGAACGGTATAACGTGATTCAATGCCAGGAAGTTGAAGGGAGACAAATTCAGACTGGAAATAAGACATACATTTTTGACAGTGATGGTAATTAACCATTGGAACAATTTACCAAGGGTTGTAGTGGATTCTTCATCACTGAAAATTTTTAAATTGAGATTAGATGTTTTTTCTAAAAGATATGCCCTAGAAATTATTTTGGGAAAATTCTATGGCCTGTTATGCAGGAGGTCAGGTTATACCATAGAGTCCCTTCTGGCCTTGGAATCTATGAATCCTGAGGAGGTCTCTCCAGGTAGGGACCAGATTGTTACTGCCACTGGCCATTCTGTATCTGTTTGGTGAATGAGAAGCTCTGTTTCCAAAGATGTCAGCTACAAGCAGAACATTTACTTACTGACAGGAATTATAAATTAGAAAAGAGTCAGGATGAGAGAAAGAATGGACTTCAAGGAACTCATGCTTGCTAGGTTTACAACCAAAGAAGTGAAGGAGAAAACTGTCATAGGGAATTTTGGAGACAGCTGCAAATAAAGGAATGACATGTTGATGATCTGCATGAACAATACACTTGTCCCAAGATAACATGCAATTTGAGCTCAATTCTTGTAATGGATTGTGTGTGTTAACACTGAGGAATTATTTAATAGGACAAAAATGGGTAATGGTCCCAAGAATGTTGTTGTACATATGCTATGGGCCTTGGGTTTTCCTGTGGTAACTGCACTATCTCATCAATCTCTTAATAGATCTGAAGAGAAAATTTTCCAGAAGAAAGTTACAACTATTCAGAGACCAAATTGTGAACTATAGTTGAGTGGAAGTAAGATGGTAATTCTAATAAAACTGATCATCCTGTAAAGAGGTAGCACTGAAGTGACACATAAATTCAGGAGGGAGTAATGAGAGATTTTTAACAGGGAAGAAAGAGTAATAATAAAGGATGGAGTGCATGATTCCTTATAACTGTGGCAGGAAGCTGAACATACTTGGCACTATGAATTTTGAGTAATCCTGGCAAGAGCACCGAAACAGCTACTTGTTCACAGGCTTCCTTTAATTGTCTTAATGGAGGAAGTGCTGACATGCTTCAACATTTTTGAATCTACAGTAGAATGAATAAAAACCTTTAAAATACAACAGATGCACAAGTATGCCAGGGACTCAGAGTCCTTATGGTTCCCATAACTATCACTGCTTTCACTCACACACACACACACACACACCTTATGTACTCCGAATAAACTTGAAGCAAATTTAGTTGTAAAGCTTGCCTTGCAGACATATTACTTACCTTTGGTAATTTGCTTCTTTATAAAAGTGAAGCATCAGCAGGGGGAAAAAAAGATAGGTATGTGTTAGTCACTATTTTTCTTTGCTGAAACTGAAAAAGTTTAACAGAAAATGCTTGACAAATGCATTTGTGCTTCTTATAAATGTAGGTTACTTTTTTATGCCTTTCAGTGTAGCTCATTCAAAAAGAGACAAAATATCTATTTCTTTTTAAGATAGTACTGAAGTAATTTGAAGAGAACATAACAGCCATCAGGTGGGAAGAAAAACATGGGAGAGCAAAGGCACAAGATGAGTGATGTACAACACACAAGTAGGTGGACATGCTATTGATGAAAGCTTTTTCTTCATAATGCATTCAGGTGCACTTGTGAATTAGTTACTTCTACTCTAAGGTAAAAGCATTGGCTTGTACTAGAAGAATAGAGATTTATAAAAAGTGAACATCTACATGTAAAAAAAAGGAACCAAGGGACATAGATGCCATGACAAGTGTTCAGGAGCACATAGAATCAACAAAACTGGTGAGCATGGTAGAAGATTCAGTATATAAACAGAGTGAAAGCCTTTCTGAAAGGCTAACCACTATCCAGTCCCTCCTACTGTATGTCCTTGGAAATAAACTACAGTGTTAATATCAGTCAGGTTTGGAAAATGGTCCAAAACAACCCAGCAGATACATATCTGAAGACATCAGTAGAGTCTGGCCCATCACGAAGAAGATTCAAATAATTTGACTGGGAAATAGAAAATTTTCCTACATTTAAAATAAACTCTGGGGATTCCAAACACATTTTCTAGACTCCAAGGATGGGTCTTGTGGATCCTTCTGTGGCACTGAAGGATCTATGACAATGTGGACTCATCACAAAATCTAATATGTCAGAGGAGTGTAATGTGCCATGCTCTGTCCCCACCCTCATATGCCCCAGGAACTCTCAGACACTGTCCATTGAAAGACAGATTCCTGAGATGTATTCACATTCCCATCACCAACACCAGTGTAGTCACATGCAGCAATATTATCTATAGTGCTTCTCTATCTTTTGCCCTTTCCCTCAGAGCCAGGGAGGAACAGAGATCTCCCTTCCTTCAGATCTCTGCACACACTGAGCTCAACTAATTCTAATTCCTCCCCCAGTACATCATTCCTGTGTCCTTCTTATACCCCTGAGCTGATGGTCTAATTGGCTCATCCAATACACCACCTGATGAGCCAATTAGATTGCACATCCCCAACCAGCCTTCTCCAGGGGACCTGATTGATGCCTAAGCGATGAGAGTGCTGACTCATCTGCTAGCTCCCAAGAGCCTTTAGCTGTGGGCAGGCTTACGCCTACCCATCCCCAGTCTCACAATAGGAGCTAACTCCCAGGACTTTGTCATAAGGTGTCGCAACATATTGCAATCTCTGCATAGAACCATAGAATCCTACTAGTAACATCCCACTGCCAGACGCCTCCATGGAACCAAGGAAAAGAGTTGTTCAGCCCACTGACCTCTACACATGGCTGGGAGGAACTACTCTCATAGTCTGCACCACAGTCTGGACAGTTTCTGAATCACCTAACAGGGCTAGAGACAAGAGTTTTACCCAAGATAGTAAATACTGAAAAGGGTTTTTTCCCCTTTCATTTACAGACTAATTATCTGGAAAAATGCTTCCTAGGCTCCATTGCTACATCCTGATGCAAGATATCCTGATGGCAAAGGCTGTCTAAAGATCCTGTCTGGATTATACAACTATAAAGCTCCAATAAAGAACAAAAATAAAGAGTAAAGATGTTTTTAAGTATTAGGCATGAAAGTAAAGCTAAATTGTCCACACAAAGCATTTGCTCACATTTATATTGTTAATGCATTTCCTCTTCTTAAATAATTGTTAAAACACTGCTACAGTAATGATCACACCTGTTATCTTGAACTACAACTCCCAGAAATCTCTTGGTTCTGTGAAGGCAAATAAGGGTAATTATCATTGAACAGCAGGGGAAAATGTTAATTAAGCAGAAATCTGGAAGAGCAGAAGTGTGTGTTTACAAAATTTGGTCTTTGTAGGATTGTTTTCTAATGACAGAAGGAGTTTATTTGTGTTAATAAAAATGTTCAGTTGCTGATTCCAGACTTTCAGCATAGACACCCTAGATCTATTCAAAATTAATAATGCTAAAATTATGCATATGTGAACATGCTTTGTATGTGTATTTGTACATGTGTGTGCTGCACGTGTGTGTGTATGTGGTATTTTTTCCTATTCATTCTAGGTACACAGCAATATTTAATATAATTTTAAATGACAGTTGAAAACACATCAGCATTTAACCAAATTTTGCAAAGAATCAAAGAATATACTAAAGCATTACCAAAACCAACCTTATATGAAAATCAAAGCCCTTCAAACTCAATTTTTCAGGACAATCCTGCCCTGAAAGGGCTGGATGATCTAATAGGCCTTTAGCATCTCTAACTTCTATTATTGCAACCCATCTTCTCAGAAATGGCCTTAGAAAATAGGGTGGCCTACCAGTGTTCTTGGAAGAACAAAAGTGAGCTCACTCAGAACAAGGGGCACAGTGACTTCCCAAGGTCTTCCACTGACAGAACTCCTTGTGTCCACACTCAAGACACACAATTCTAGAGCCTATGCAGTGTTGTTGCAGCCGTGTCAGTCCCAGGATATTAGAGAGACAAGGTAGCTGAGATAATACCTTTTATTGGACTAACTTCTGTTCCATCTCTCTTACCAATAGTCCAATAAAATATTTCACTAACCTTGTCAATTCTAGAGCCTGCCATTTGTAGTGTCCCAGTTGATCATATTACATTAATCCTATCTGGTGAATGAGGCATGCATAACAATGGCAATGTCTACAACCGGAAGAACTTGGTCAAATTCAAGGGGAAAAAAGAATAATCTTGGCCACTACTACCATCGGCATGTGCTGAAGTAACCAAGGATCTAATAAGATACACTCCTCCAATTGAAGGGGACAATGTTGACTATGTCACTTCCTATGGTTATTTCCACTACCATCACCTCTGATTTGTCTGGTCTGAGCCTCAAACACAGAGTTTTTATCCAAGTCACAATCTCTCACTCACGTATATGAGAACAGGAAATGAAATGTTAAGCATCCTAATGAGAGTTGCACATGTCCATGCCCTACCAGTATCACAATTATCATGCACCACTGATCACACACTATAACCTTAACTCAACCCCTACAGATACCAGCCTCTCCCCACTCTGTTAACCCCTGTATAGTGTTACTCTAATGTAATGTACATACTCTGAATCATTCTCTAATTATGTGTGCTTCTTCAAAACTAGGAAAGACATAATGTTAGCTAGAGTTAGAGATGCACAGAGAACACCAAAGTGGGTTCTAACCCACGAAAGCTTATGCTGAAATAAATGTGTTAGTCTCTAAGGTGCTACAAGTTTTTCTTTCTTATTTTCATTTTGCTGACACAGACTAACACGGCTACTACACTGAAACCTATCATAATGTTCAGTAATTCTACACATAACCACAACACCTATTGCAAGGTTTTCTTTTAGCAATCGATATTGGTCTAGGTTTTGTAATATTTATTGAAAGTTAATCCAATTACTGAACTTTTCATACAGCTGGGAATATTACAGTAACCTATAACATAAAAGAAAATTCAATTAACAAGATTTTTGCTTTAGTATTTCACCAAACTACAGGAAGGTGATGCTGAAGACTAAGAGTGGCAGGCCTTTGGAATTGTTTAATAGTATTATTCACCTACTCTAATTAGTACTGGACATAGATAATGTTTTTCAGGAGTAGAGATGTTGGATAGTTCCTCTGTGACATTGACCAAACCATAGCAATAATGTTTTGAAGAATCAACATCTTGTCTAGGGCTGGTCTACACTAACCCCCCAATTCAAACTAAGATACGCAACTTCAGCTACATGAATAACGTAGCTGAAGTCGAACTATCTTAGTTCGAATGAAAAGGTACTTACCTGGGGTCCACACGCGGTGCGCAGGCTCCCCCGTCGACTCCGCCTACTCCGTTCGTCGAGCTGGATTACCAGCATCGACGGGGGAGCACTTCCTGGTTCGATTTATCGCGTCTAGACAAGACGCGATAAATTGAACCAGAACATCGATCCGACGCCTCCGACGTGACGGGTAAGTGTAGACCTACCCTTTAAGAAACAAGGGAGTGCATCATTTAATGACTGAAGAAGGGAACAGGAATCAGCAATCCTGGAATCTGTCCTGTTCTTGCTGTTGTGTGGTCTTAGAAAACTCCTTTTAAAACTTTCTGTGTCTCATTTTACCAATCTGTAAACATGGCTATAGCTATACGGGAATGTATAAGATTTAATTATTAATGTCTGTTAGATCCTGAGATGAAAGATGCTATGTCATTGCTAAGCATTAAAATACACTGTTTAATAGTCAGTGGAAGTTAAGAAACAGAAAACACTATTGTCATTATTTTTTTATCCTGTATCTTTCCCTCTTTAAGATTCTCCTGTCTTCATTATGCTTGAGACTTGACATGAAAAATCTTTCTAAACTAGTCGCCTTTGGCAATGCTCATATACATGAAACTTTATTGAATGATAGAACAGGATAGAAATGGGAAATGGTAGTAAATATTTTTTTTGTTTTAAATATCTTGCAATTCAGTGAAATGAAATACCAGCCCAATGTAGACTGTGATCATGTACTCTAATATTGCTAAAGTGCTGTATTGAACAGGCTGCTTTGCTAAGCGCACAGAGAGTCTGATCTGGAAAATCCACAGTTTGGCATGTCATTTGTATGCTGATGAAGTCCAGAGTTATATTTCCATCCGTATTCTTTTGGATGATGTCTGACACCACATTTTCAAAGCCTGACAGATCTCTTGCTCAATGTGTAAACAACTTTTGATCTTGAATATGGACAAAACTGAAGTTTTATTTATTGCTTGACCCTGTCTGCCAGTTTGCCACCTCTGGCATGCTTTATTTAAAAAGAGACTAAATCTTTTCACTCGGAACCTGTTTCTGCTTTCAAGGATCAAACTCTGGTGTTTCCCTTGATCCTGATTTTCCTTTTGCTTCATATACTGATATCTCAAACACAAAAGTATCCTCTGAAGTCAGAGATTATATCTCTGTTGGATGGTAGAACTGGACCCTCTGATGCCAAAACAAGGAAACTATTTTTTTAAAACTTTCTATAAATGACATTTTTGACTGCTCACTGCCTAAATGTTGGTCTGTATTCTAGCAATTGTTGTAATGTTTTTTTTTCCAGACATCCTATATATTATCATTTTTAGTTTGTAGCTCATATAAAATTCTCTGTCCCATTTCATTTTTGTTTGTTTTTAATTATTCCAATATTAATGGGACTTTACAGACTAAACTAGAAGCAGCGGATCAAGTTTAATACATTGCCATCATTAGTGCACTGGGACAGGTTACCTAAGAATGTACCTGTGTTACTGGAGATTTTTAACAACAAATCAGATAAACGTCTGTCAGTGATGGTCTAGGTATACTTATTCCTGCCTCAGCATAGGGAGATGGATTAGATAACCACTTGAGTTCCATTCCAGCCCTACATTTGTATGACTCTATGATTATTAATTATTTTTAAAAGGCCCAACACAAGATGGGGCAGTTTCAGTGTTTCAACAAAAACTCTAAATTGGAGCAACAGAAATTTTGCAGGTTGGGTGTGTGCTGCATAATGAGAGCTGTTTGGAAAGTTTACAGAGTGTCTTGCTTCCAACTCTTTTAGGACTAAAAGTAGCCATTGCTGTCAATCGCTCACTTTGAAGATGACTTAATTCACCAAAAATATCTAAAATAAATGGTATTAGGCTTACTGACAATCTGAGGTTTGGATCTGCAGTTTCAATTCCAGCTATACATATTCCCAGAAAGCAACAAATAACTCCCCTGCTGCTCACCAAGTAGCTATGATGACAGGGCCAGCCCAGAACATTTTGGCACCTGAGGCGGGGAGCTCAAATTATGCCCCCATGCCCCCTTGCTTGGGCCAAAAATTTGAAAGGTCTCAATTCTGCCTTCTTTCTGTTCTACTCCTCTCATGATACTGTTCTGCTACCTACCCCAATAAAGGAGAACTAACTACTTAAAATGCCTTGTTCAAAAATTTTAGGTAACACTTAACTTTCAAACACCTGAATAGCAAATGTAACTTTTCTTTTCTGCATAGTAAACACTGGCATTTTTATCTCTTTAAATAATCAAAGTGGTGCTTTCTGTGCCTTCTTGGTTGCAAAGATTTGAACAGCTTCCTGAAGGTCCACAGTCTGGGCCAGCTCATGCTCTCTTGAGATGGTTGCAAGGCCGACCAGCCTCTCCTGTGTCATTGTGGAGCATAGATGTGTTTTTATTAACTTCAGCGTGGAGAAGCTGCGTTCTCCACTGGCATCTGTTACAGGAACTGTTAGGAAGTGTTAACAGAGCAACAAAAACATTTGGAAAAAGGGTGGTCATCTTATTTGTGCACATATATTCCAGAACAGTCTTTGGAGTTGATCTTGCTGAAAATGTATCTTGAAAGGGCTTTCAGTTCATCACCTAAATCACTTGCATCAATATTGCGCATGTCATCATGTGTCAACACTGTCTCTAGTGCCCTGCATTGCTGGTGTAGTGAAGAGTTTTGGAATATCATACAACATCCCAAATATACTGCTGTGTTCCTTGAGCTGCATGAAATGTTCTTCAATTAACTGTATTGAACAATCTAGCACCTGGTTAAAGAATTCAACTTTAAATTGTTGTTTGGGGTCTCTTATGGGATTATCCCATGCCTTGTAATCAAAAAGTCTTCTTCTTCGGTGACTCTTGTATTCTTGAATGGGTGTGAAAATAGCTTCAGTGTGAAGTTCCTCTACCAACTTCTGTGCACTCTTCAGAACATTTTGAAATCTCTCATCTGACCGGTAAGACTGTAGGTATGACTTTGCTTTGTCCGGTTGTACCATTGCTTCAGATATATCAAGGTCAACACCTTGGAGTCTCTTGTTTACAACATTTATTTTAAACAGTATGTCATACCACAACACAAAGCCACACAGAAATGTGAAGTTATGTATGTTTCTGGTGATTCCATTTCCCTCTGCCACTGTTCTCCCACGAACAGTTCCTGTCATAGCATTATCCTCCATAATGGCAACTATGGAATCATCTATCTTCCCAATTTGGTGTTTGATAGGCTTTATCACCTCCACTCGACTTTCCCATCATGTGGCACTCAGTGGTTTCAGTGTCAGAGAGGATGTTCCCAGATGTTGCTTCAAAATTTGCCATCAATGAGTTGATGCAGAGAAAATACATAAATGCTTTGAATTACATTAAAAAATTCAGCAGCCTCACTAGAAGCTGATGCTGCATCACTGACCACCAAGTTCAATGAATGAGAACTGCATGGGACAAAAAAAGCTTGAGGGTTTAATTCTCGGATCTGTGTCTGCACTCCTCTGTTCTTTCCTCTCTTGTTGGCGCCATTATTATAGCCCTGACCTCTCACATCAGCTATAGCAATTCCCGTATCTTCCAGCTTTTTAAGAAGCACATTTGTCACACCAGCTCCTGTAGTATCCTTAATGTCAATACATTCTAGAAAATGCTCTCTGACAGTCACCATTGCAGGGACATTTTCACTAGGTTTTGTTTCTGTTACAAAACGCACCATTAAAGTCATGTGTTCCGTATGGCTGATGTCAGGTGCGCAGTTCAGAATAACAGAGTAATATCTTGCTGACTTCAGATCTGCCACAATTTTCTGTTTGAGTTTTGTTGCCAGTAACTGTATAATCTCATTTTGAATTGTTTTGCGAAGGTAGTGGTGTGTGTACATTTCTTGGGTGGTGACTCTTCTTAGATGCTCCTGGAGTACAGCATCAAACTTAACTATCAGCGCCAGAATTTTAAGTTTCCATTGTTTGACACATACAGCTAATCTGAAGTGCCACCCACTGCTAGGTTTTGGGTAGCAAGCATTCTCACAATGACAATGAGCCTTTTCAGAACATTTTGCCAGTAAAGAGACTCTGACGCAATCTTCTCTTGATGCTGATCATCTATGGTGGCCTTTAACCTTAATCTCATCTCAAGCTCTTTCCACCTATGGAATGCTCTCTGGTGATTTGCTGCCTTCTCATGGCATGCTAGATTTCTAACCAGATTTTTACAGTCCATTGTTCCTGTAGAACCCAATGTGGCTGGAACATTAGACTGGAAGAGTTTGCAACAAAAACAGTATGCAGCATTCTGGGTTTTTGAGTTCATAAGCCATGGACTTTCCACTTTGTCACCATTGGGGATTTCACGCCAGTAATGTGTTAGATGTAAACTTCTATTTTCATTGTCTTTGGGGAACATGAAATTTTTCACTTGCTGTGGCCATGTACAAGGGAGTCCCTCAGGCTACTGCTTAAGTGGGTCCATAGTCCTGGATCATCTGGGCTTAAGGAACTAAACTCAGCCGCGTCTGTTTCTTGCGCCTCCACCACACTCTTCTCTGATCTACACTTTTCTTCAGGAATGTGCATGGTTACATCCATTTGAGATGCAGATATGGATGCTGCAGTAGCTGCCAGGTCACCTGCACTCTGACTAACTGAAAGATCAGGCATTTCCTCAGCACTCACATCCGCACTGGGGCCGAAAGGCTCACCATGAACATTTGTGTCTATGTATCTCAGGAGAGCTCCTTCCTGCTTAGATAGAAAAGCTTCCTTTGCTTTCTTTCTTTTTTTTTCTGAATGCTGCCCCAGATGAGCGTTTTCTTCTTTCACTCATGACTGCTGTTCTGTGCCAGCTATAGTGGCTCTCAACACTCAATTGAAGGGGACAAATAAGCAGGCTGGTAGCAGGGCCTGAGTGAGGGAAGATATCAGCATCTTAAGGGCCTAACTGGCTCCAACTACTTCAGTTGACTGTCTGTTCTTCTCAAGTGGGTTCAGGGAAGCAGCAGGAAACAGGAAGCTCCCTGAGAAGCTGGTGTTAATCAGTCCAGGCTCCTGGGGGTGCTAGAGAGGTACATAAGAGGATCCTCCTCCTCTCTCTCCCTGCAGCTCCTGCTGCTTTCTGTTATTCCCTCTCACCTTTTCTCCTGCCTGCCTCTTATGTCTCTTGTTCCCTCCTTCCTCCAGCACAGCACTCCATCATCTCTGTGCATCTAGAGCAGAGAGAATACATATGCACCAGCAGCAGACACAATTTTCTACACTCTCGGTCCTAGTGGCGCCCACCCACAGTCTGGCACCTGAGGTGGCTGCTTCAGTTCCCCTCATGGTAAGGCCAGCGCTGCATGATGATGTACATGTATTTCATGTGAAGTATATGGGTGCTTAGAGAAAAGTTACATCTTTTTGCCTTAGATCTTCCTCAATCAAATACTCTAATTGATATTATGTAGTGACAGGAATCATCTGTTCAGCGGCTGGAGAAAACACCAACAAAGGCAGGTTAGTATTAATTAGTGTTTTGTGTGGGGATTTTTCCACTGGAAATAGAAAGGAAGAATTGGTTAAGAAAGTCAAGTGGTGGTTAAATAATGCCACCTGCAGAACTGTGCTAGAAGGGGGAGAAGATGCAGGAAGTCCTTCCACTCCATGCCCATAGTACCCACATAGGGGCAGGCATAATCAGGCTGTAAGCCATGGGAAGTGCAAAAGTGGGGTGTAAAGAGAGTGGCATAAGGATGCTCATTTTCCTTTCAGACAATGCAAGGATACCATGTGCTGGTCATCTGTACAAGTGTATCGAGAGACAAACCATCTCACATTCCTTCAAGTGCCTTTAGGTTCAAGCAGTGCACCTTTTATCCTTCTGCAGTATGGCTCAAAGCCATAACTGATCCAACAGTCTGACTTTAGAAATATTTTATCCTCAAGAATAGAAATCGCCTGGGGTTAAATTAGCTGATCTGCAGATGGTCCTCACCTTGCTTCCTAATCCATAGATACATCATGTTTATGCAGTAATATACTAATACTAGGCTTGAAAGGATTAGGTTTTTAATGGTACATTTAGTTAAATGTTGATTTCACAGTACACATGCAAACCAATTAAAAATATTTGTATTGATAATAATTGAAATTAAAAATAAGCAAAGTCAGAAAAATGCTGCTTGAGAACTTACTAGAGTTTGATTTAAGGATATTTACTTTGCATATTTTGATGACTTGTGTCTTGACAGTTATAAAGCTTTAACTCTTTGAATCTCAGTGTCTACTGCAATTAAATAATTACTGTCTGCCTCTACCCCCAGAATATTCCACAACTATAAAAACTGAAATTGATAAAAATAAAAAATGCTTAAAATAAACATTGATATTATCCATTGAAATTATAAAAAAAAAAAACACTGAATTCTGCCAAGCCTAAATAATACTTTCCATATCACCTTTTGACTGAGGATTTCAGAGAGCTTTCTATAATTAGTGAATTCAGCCTCATATCACCATTATTATTATCTCCATTTAATAAATGTGGAAGCTGAAGTTCATGTGACTTGCCCAAGGTTACATAGCAAGCCAGTGGAAGAGATGGGAAAAAAAGTCTGGTGTCCGTAACTCCCACTCTTTTGCCTCAGGGTCAGGACCATCTCTCCCCACTATAATTAACACTAATATATTTCATGCTATAATTGACTGATTATAGCATTAGCCAATTAGTATTAAGAGATGCTGCATTGTCCTCCCCAGAAATAACTTTGCTCAGGGGAGATGTGAGGCTAGTTCTATTGAAAATCTATAATTCAAGGTAGTGGAGTAAGCCACTACAGAAGAAAGTCATTAGTTATAATGCTTGACCTTATATGTCTACCTTTGTTTTGCTTTTATAAATACTAGCTAAATAAAGGGCCAGATCCTCAGCTGCTATAAATCAGCAAAGCTACATTGAAGTTGGTAGAAGTAGGTTGACTTACGCCATCTGAGGATCTCACTCCCAGTATTTATTTATATGCATCAGCAAAACAACAAAAATACTGTAAATCTATGTGAGATCAATTAAATTCACCGGCCATTCTAAAACTATGCACAGTAGAGTGCTTTGATTGCCATATGTGTTGAGCAAAACTGGTTTTTCGTGATAACAGTCACAGAGAGGCTTTTAAGCAAAGGGAATTCTCACTTGATATTGCCTTCATTACTAGTCAACAGAAGTCCTACTTCCTTAATAATACAAAATGGAATTTCCTTTCCCATTATCTGGCACTGTAACCAAATCACTCTTCAGAGCAGAGAACTGTATTTGGTTTTTCTACATACAGGATCTCATTTCACATCTGGCAACACAACACTGTACCTGTCTGCCAGGCACGTGGAAATCATCACAGTTTGTCTTGACAGTCAAAACACATTCCTGTCTATTTCATCATAATTGATTGTAGTGTTCTCTTTTCTGTACACGTGTAAATGAAATGCATTAACTGTTCTGAAATCAAATGATCTGAATTGAAATCTTCAGCATCATGTACTGCCTTCACTCATGCCCCAAGTTCAAGGTGTAAATATCTCAATTTAAAAGAGAAGACAAGTTACATGACTATTATTTAGGTGAAATCAAATTAGTTTTCAGTTTTCATGTAACTGTCTGAATTGTGTGCAACTGGGAATATTTCAAGTTGTGTTGAAGCAGAGGGGGCAAAGGTGTGAACAAATCTCGGTAAAAGAATCAGCTGACTACAGCTTAAATCAAACAAATATATCAAAGAGAAATGGTTTTATGGTTCTTTTAATCTAGGTCACACAATCGCCAAGGTTCCCTAGACTTCATAATCTCCCTAATGCGCGAAGATAAACATCAATATGGTTCAGAGTTCATGTTCAGATGTATCCAAACATTCAGATGTTTTTCCATATTACCAGATTCAATGGTAGTAGCTGCCAGACACTCCCGCAATCACACCTCCCCCTAATCAGTTATCCATTCCTTGTCATGGAATTTACCAGTTGCTTTTCTGGATCAGACCAGTGGTCCATCTAGTCCAATATACCATCTCTGAATGGTATTAGTGTTGACAAGAGTCTTTCCATTGACTTCAATGTATTTTGGGTCATACTTCTGATGTATAATACCATATTTATAGGTTTCAGAGTAGCAGCCGTGTTAGTCTGTGTCAGCAAAAAGAACAGGATTACTTGTGGCACCTTAGAGACTAACAAATTTATTTCAGCATAAGCTATCATGGGTTAGAACCCATTTCATCAGACACATTTAAATAGCATAAGAGCGATTTAAATTGTTGATTCTGTATTTTTAAGTGTAAGTTAAGTTCCAATTTTTTTTATAAATACCCTTCTTAGATCAAACCAGAAACATTTTTATTTCCTGGAATGTTCAGTAAATAAAAAAGTCAAAGCGCCAATCCTGCATTTTTATTTCCTAGCACAGACCTCTGAACCCATGCAGAGCCATATAGGCACAAAAGTCCATGTTAGGTGATGCCACTGGAGGATTAGGGGTAAAACAGTGGGTATCACATCATTACTATTTATTACTCTTTGTATTTCAGGAGTGCCCAAGATTTCAGATCAGGATCAGGAGGTCACCACTGTGCCAGGTGCTACATAAACCCATGGTCTAGATAATACTTAGTCCTGCCATGGGGCAGGGGACTGGACTAGATGATCTCTCAAGGTCCCTTCCAGTCCTATGATTCTATGAGAAGACATTGTTTCTGCTCTGAAGGGCTTACAATCTAACTAACATAAAATACACCAAGTGAGTGTCACATACATAAGGAGGGTGGAATTACAGATTACATATGTTAATTCTGGCAACTCAATGGACCTGATAGCTCTAAATAATATGACATGTTTTACTTTTAGAAAACGAAACAAAAACAAACCTATCCCCTGATTTCCACTGAATCTAGCGCTGTCATTGGCTGGCTAACTTTTTCTATGCATCTCAGCAGAAGTGGTTCTCAAGGAGGGAAAGCATTTTATCTTTCAAATGTGTAGCTTTTGTATTTTGTTAGGTAGAATCCAGCATTTCTGAATGTCAATATAACCCACATGCTTCGAGTTTGCAACTGATAATGTTATTTGTGCTC
Source organism: Chelydra serpentina (assembly GCA_037349315.1). Taxonomy (NCBI): domain Eukaryota; kingdom Metazoa; phylum Chordata; order Testudines; family Chelydridae; genus Chelydra; species Chelydra serpentina. The sequence goes on from JBAIAC010000048.1 coordinate 31,363,159, forward strand.
AGTCTCTATAAAAAATATCTCCACATTCACTTTCTAAGAATATAATAACGTATTGTAAGGTGTTTGCAAATAGAATGCCAGCTCCGGATGCATCCATCAAAGCTGCTTCACTCTTATTTTCTATTCATGCAACCTCATACAGCATGTAATGTTTGAATATTTGAAGCTGTTAGACTTTATTGCAGGTGGGCTTGGAAGAGCACTAATTTGAGTCCAGGATTAGCTGGAATTGATGGAAGGAACAACAATTCTCTAGATTGCTGATTCTGATGTTAATAGCCCAGATGTTACTGGTAGCTGCCAGCTGGGAACACAATGGCCAAAAGCTCTGCATATGTAGTTTAATGATGATGAGTGAAATATTTGACCACAACTAGCATTTTTGGCCTATGTGATTATGATGACTTGTAACCTCATTGCATCAGCTTATGTCACAGCCTAATGAAGAAATCATATATTATATTATAGAAAGCTGGATGCATTCTTAGGTTTTCTGTTCTTTTAAAGGAATGTTCATCTACAAATTGCCACTTTATGGTATCCCATTCATTACCTTAGTAAATACATTTCTCTTATGTAGACATCAACATATCCCTAAAAGGCCATTGTCCGATACTCAAAAGGTCACCAAGGGTCCTATGCTTTTTGTCATTGCAGATTTTTAATACACTGACTACTCTCTCACTGCAGACCACAGGAAAAAAATAAAAATAAGAAGATACTTCCAACTTTACATAAAACTTTCTCTGAGGCTGATTATTGTTTTCAATATAGAGCCATAGTTAATTATATCATGTCAGTTCATCTACAGCCCAACCATGTGAAGTGCTGAGCATGTCCTGATTTGTGTTGAGCACTCACACAACTCCCTGTGAAAGCTAATGGGAGTCAATCATGCTCAGCACTTCCTAGGAGGCACTCATCAGCTTGCATGACTAGACTCCCATTGACTTCCAGGGGCTTTGGTTCAGGTCCTTAGATACTCTGCTTTTATATGTACTCTGCTTTTATGCACTATAACTTCTATTATAAATATGCATTTTATGAACCACAGTGCATACATGGAAAAGCACATAGGTGGAAGCAGTATTTAAAGCCCCTGGACTCTTCAGCGGTTTCCCACTTAATTTAGCACGTCATTAGACACCAGTCAACTACATACTGCCAGAGCAGAATACAAGGTTGTGGACAGCAACACAAATTCCAGAAAGAACTATGGAGGGGAAAAATGCAACAGGGATAGACAACTTGAAAATGTAAAGGCCTTTTAAGAGAGCAATGACTTTTTTACCCCTGCTCACCAATTATAACCAGTGTTACTATGGGGACACTAAATGAGACCACAGAAATCCTACTTAAACTAAAGCACATTTAAGGTTGAAACCCATAAAACAGATCATGATAGTAACACAAATTGTAGTCTCTCTTTTTCTTGTGCAATGCTGACATTACAACTCTTGTGAAATAAAATACACTATAGAGTCTAATGCTGGGTTATTTGGCAAAAGTGAGTAAAGATATCACAGACTTAACCCCCAATAATAGCAAATAGAAATCAATGCACCTTAACAGGCAAAAAGAAAGTAACTAATGCTGTGACTCAAAATAGCTAGGAGAAGAATCCATTAAAAAATGGAGGCAGAAATAAAAGCTAGTGGGAATTACAGGTTAGTCAAGGAGTCCACATTCAGATCCAGATTGGTATTAGAATTAGCCTAGCATATTGATATGTATAAACACCATATGAAAATCACATGAGGTGCAGTTCTCACAAGATTTTGTCTCAAAATGGTGATATCTGCCAACCTGAATGGTGTAAATCTCATAAGAATGATGAATCTTCTGGGATTTGTCCCCATCTAAACCAGAACAGGAGAATAGGCCTCATTTGTTTGTTTGTTTGTTTAGTTTAACCTGGCACCAAAACAGTAGGGGGTGACTTCAGATAAAGAAATCAAGTTTTAAATTCCAAAGAGGTCAGTATTTGCATGTTCCAGTTTTGGCTCATCTCTAGCTGAATGAGATAGAGTCAATGCACAGAAATTCCTCTGCACAATCCTAAAGAATGCTTAGTATATTGGGATGAAGTATTATGTGCCAAGTGACTGGAAAAATGTGAATATAGAAGCAGCGTGCTAAATCGATGCTAGAGAGTAGGGCTGTTCCTGTCACCACTGTGTACCTTGTAAAAAGGAGCTCTCATGCTTATACATCTTTAAGCAGTTGGTGACTATGAAGTCATGTGGGATGTCCTCCATGTTTTTCCTTTTATTTCCCCCACCCTTAAAAAAAAAAGAATGTTATAGGTTGCAAGGTCCCCTGTCACCATAAAATCTGGGGAAGGGAATTTCATACTGGGAAAAAATCACAAGGATTTTGTTGTAGAGCTTCTCCTGCATCATTTCATTTAGGGAGCTGGTTTTGTCCCCCATCCCACAAAAATCTGCCTGTAAATATGGTGAATCAATCAGGATCTATGAGAGGCATGGGTCATTTGTATAGAGGTCTTATATCCTCGTGACAGCTTGGGCCCTTTTGGCCTCCATTTTGCTGCCTGTCAAAGAGAGTCTCCTGGGGACCCAGAAGGGGAGCAGTTGCATAAAATATGTTAATACAACTTGTGAATATCTACTGCAGGGCCAAGAGGGGATGATATGCATCCTGCCCCTGCCCGGCCACTTTTTGCCCTGACTCCTACCCTTTCCCTGACATGGACTCTGGGCTACATGGAGAAACTTCCACAAGGTCCAGGAAAGAGGAGGGACAATGCCACAGAGGAACCTGGACCCCCTTTCACCGAGAAGGGCTGGGATCCATTTGTGGAAGGCACTTCCAGATCTCAAAGGGGATGATCTGACCCTCTATGTTGTTGATTTTGCCTCTATTGAGGAGGGCTAGACCTGGTTCATTGTCAACATGGCCTCTGCATTGATTAGGCTGAGCACTGTATGTCACTCAAGAGTGATGTGATCTAAAACACTCCCTACCCAAATTGGGGATGAAATGACTCCTCCACCATGTGTCAAGCTGCAAGGAAGAACTGAGTCAAGGAAGTAAACCCAGAATGCATAAGAAGCAGCTCTGTGAGATGACATTAGGCTTATGGACTATCAATTTGTGTCCAAGTGGCAGAGAATAAGTTCAAGCTCTCAGCATGAAATAATAAGGGACAGGATGCCAACCTTAATTTTTAATTTCCATGCCTTCGTCAGTGTGTGTCACAATCTTAACGTTACATTATCCGAGTATAAAAAAAATGGAAGTTAGTTTGGAATGATGAGTGACTGTCTAGTGTATCACAGTGTGGTCTGAGTTGCAGCCTTGTCAGTTTCTTTCAGCATGGCTAGCTCCATAGAGAAGTGGCATGTATAGCAAAACAGAGTACTTCTCAATTGTTCCTCTTCCACGCATCCCTGATTTTTCATCAAATATTCTTTGCCTCTTCATAATCTGGCTGTGTTTCTTACTGAAAAATAAAATCTCCAAAGTACTGTAGAACATTTTCAGTTTTAAAGTAAGAGTGAAGAGTTCTTTACAATTCAAAACCACTTATCGTTATACAGTCATTTTCTTGGTCTTTTGTTTCTGTTGTCACACATTGTCTCTCATTTGGGTTTATTTTCTGCTACTGAGTGTTATTCCCAAACTACAGAGGTTTAAATAAAAAGAACTCATAGGAAAATATTATCTGCTCCTCTTCTATCGTTGGGAATGGCTGCACACAACAGATAATTGAGTGAGGGATTTTTTTATTTTTTTTTTTTAAAGAAGAACTGGATTAAGCTGTTTAAAGTAAATAAAACTGTTTGACCAATATCAAAAGCTGAAAGTCAGAACAGAAAAATTCAAAGGAGAATGTGAGTTGCAGGTCACTGGAAATCACTGTTACAAATACAAAACTAAAGGACAATGTGAGGTCCCACACCAGCAGAGAAGGGGTTAAGGACAGCCTATGGGCCCTGCTAGCCCTGCTCCACTGTACCTACAGCAAATGCCACGCCTGGAGGGGGAATAAACAGAGAGAGACTCGCTCAGTTCAGGGCAGGCTGGCCAGGAGGGAGGACAGAGCTCTGCCTTAAGGGAGCTTCTCTTGCAGAGTTATGGAGAGACGGGCCTGTTAGGCAGAGAGCCACTGGAGAACAACAGTTAGACCCCAAGAGTAAGACGTGAGCATCAGAGATTATTTGCAACCAAGCCCAGAGGAAAGGGCAGGGATGCCCCAGTGGAAGACTGGGGGATGGCCCAGTATTGAGTTAGATTTGTTTCTTTGTTGTTGTAGAACATTCTGGGACTGAGCCCCTCAATCCCATCCAGAAAGTGATAAAACTGAATTGGTGGAGCTCGCCTCTGCAGACATTGGAGTTAGAGGCTTATTTCTGCCTGGGGAGACCCACAGCTGTGTTGAGGCAAAGCACCAAGAAGGCCAAGAAAGCTACTCCAGTCAGATCGCTGGAAATAAAAGTTGCCTTTCCTGCTGTGCATTCCCTTCTATTTCTTATCTGAACTGTCGGTCAGTTTACTTCAGTCTGTGATGTTCTAGCCAGCAGCCCTGGCCTGAACATCATTGATTTAATCCCCAGTTTAGATGCAGTAGAGGCTAGGGAGTATCAGGGTGCTATTCTGGTAGTTGGAATCTTAAACTGAGATAACTTTTGGCTGTCGGGGTGAAACTTAAGGATCCTATGGTAGAAAAGACTGGGGGAAAGCCCTGTTATTCTGCTCACATTTCATCTCTCAGTAATAAACAAGCTCTAATGTCCATGAATTTTTGCTGAGCACATAATTGCTACTTTGCTTGCAGTACACAGTTACTACATTACCTGTTTCTTATTTATCACTTTGAAAAGCACATGGATGTACTTCGAGTATTCTAGGAAAGACCTGGTATAAAAGCAAATTCCTGTATTCTTCTATCAAGTGCCAGTGCACATCAAGCGTAGTACCTATCTAGCTGAATGTGGTTATATCACAGTGATAAGCTCTAAGGGAGCATCATGCTTGATACAGTACATGGTCACAACAGAAATGCAAAGGGACAGAATCAGGGTCAGCCATTTCCAGTGGAGCAACAGCTTGTTTTTGATTCTAGGGCTTGTAAGATAAAAAGACAGTGGACTGGATCAGCAATGTTTGCTTTAAATTTCCTGTCCCATGTGAGTTTCGATCAAGAGCTGAACACTGAAATAAAAGGACACAACTTGTTTTGCACTGAGCTTTTCAAAGAAAAATGGAAATCTCACCCCCACTTGGTGTAATGGACAATAATGATTCATAAGGGGGAGTCTTAAGTAATTTTTAATTCTGGATCATTTTATAATTTCTTATCCCCATTGCACACCCAGTGTGAAATAAAACTGGAAACACACTGCGGTTCTGAAGATTTATAGCAAAGAATTAACCTCTCTGTAATACTTGGCAGAGTTTGAAATGGGTAGATTGTGCCCAGCCCCACAAGGAGGGGAAATATGGGGAAAAGATACAAGGAGCCTCCCCCATGCAGAGGCCTTGCAGTTCAGGAATTCAAGAATTACTGCACTGGATCAGTGCTAGTATGATGAGCACCATTTTGGCCAACCCACCAGGGACCGAACCCGTGCCCTTCAGAGCTAGGATCATGAACTTCCCCAGCTTAAGTGAAAGAGCCAAGGCTCCCTAGCTCGGGGCTGGAATAGACTCATATCCTCTGCGGATCAGGCACAAAGAGGAAGCTGTAACCCACACACCTCCTGGGAGTGGTGTTCTGTCCCATCTAGTGGCACCAAGACCACTTAGAGAGAGAGCTAAAATGAGTCTGCTCTACAGCCTTAGCCAACAGTCAGTTGGCTTTTAACTCATGCGGTAGAGGCTAGTGCACTAAGCTCCAAAGTACCCAGGTTGGATCCTATCCCCCGACGACTGGGGTCTGTCAGTGTTACATTTACCCTAGTTTATCCTGAAAGGGCAAGGAATGACAATGCAGAGTGTGCCTTAAATGCACAATATAGCCTATAACTGATAAACAATCAAGTGGATTGCTCAAATATCACTTATTTGGATTACACCCTCTCCTCTACTGCTGAACATTCCTTTGCTTTGCTAATAAGCATTTCACATAAACACATTTAATTTAAAGTGTCATTCACATAAGCAGAATTGTGTTAAAAGCATGTAAGGCTTCTTGACATTGCAAGATAAACTCAATAACATCCATTAGAAGGAAATTCTCTGTTAATGATTACACTTTTGACACTGAGCCACACTATCAGGACAGCCAAGACTGGGATTTTCTTGTACTTTGGTGTAGGGTCATAGAATCATAGAACCATAGGGTTAGCAGGGACTTCAAGGGTCATCTAGTCTAATCCCCTGCTAAGCCGCAGGATTTGTTGTGTCTAAACCGTCCAAGACAGATAGCTATCCAGCCTCCTTTTGAAAACCTCCAGTGAAGAAGCTTCCATGACCTCCCTAGACAATATGTTCCATTGTCCTACTGCTCTCACGGTTAGGAAGTTTTTCCTGAGATTTAATCTAAATCTGCTATGCTGTAGTTTGAACCCATTGCCTCTTGTCCTGCCCTCTGTGGCAAAAGAGAACAACTTTTCTCCATCTTTTTTATGGTAGCCTTTCAAGTATCTGAAGACCATTGTCATATTCCCCCTTAATCTAACTCTTTTCCAAACTAAACATACCCAGTTCCTTCAGCCTTTGCTTGTATGTCTTGCATTCCATCCCTTTGATCATCTTTCTCGCTCGCCTCTGGATCCTTTACTGTTTCTCTACATCCTTTCTATTCATTGGTGACCAAAACTGGACACAGCTGAGGCCTAACCAGTGCAGGGTCAGATGGTACACAAAGAGAAGAAGAGTTATGGGAGGGAGCTGGGCACAATGAGGGGAGCAGGGCAGAATGGAAGAGCCATCCTGTGCAAAAAGAGCAGAGCATAAGAACTGCCATACTGGGTCAGACCAATGATCCATATTGCTCAGTATCCTGTCTCTGACAGTGACCAATACCAGAGCTTCCAGAGAGTGTACTGAACAGGGCAGCTGGAGTGATCTACTCTTGTCTTCCTCTCCTAACTTCTGGAAGTCAGATGTTTAGGGTTGCCCCAAGAGTGGGGTTGCATCCCTGACCATCATGGCAAATAGCCATTGGTGGACCTATCCTCCATTAACTTATGTAATTCTTTTTTGAACACAGTTATACTTCTAGCCATGACAACATCCTACGGCAATGAGTTCCACAGGTTAATTGTATGTTCCATTGTTTGTATTAAACCTGCTGTCTATTAATCCTGGTTTTGTTATTGTGGAAAAGGGTAAATAATACTTTTGTATTCACTTTTTCCACACCATTCATGATTGTATAGACTTCTACCATATCCCCCTTTAGGAGGAGGCAGATTCATGACCCTAGTGTACACCACTGTAATTGGTGCTAGAAAACCTTGGTACTAGAAAATGTTGCATATCCTTGAGTGTCATCTACTGTCATATTATCTGTTAACAACGCTCTATCTACATGTATACAGACATGTCTTCTTTAGCACCTGGTCAACAGAGCTAGCTGAGCACAGAAGGGAACATATGTTTCACCCTTATTAAGGTCTGTAAACTAGCTGCACTCCCCAGGAGCTTGAGGAGGGATGACTCAAGGTGCCCAATGCCTCTTGGAGAACTCATGAAAGAGATGTCCCCAATGCAGGATTATGGCCTAATGTCATAATTTTACACTTAACAGAGAGAGTTTCTTTGCAGTTGTGGATATCTTTCATAATTTTAATAGCCATTGAATGCATTTTATTTGTATACATTTCCTGAAGTCTTTTTTAAAATTAATTTTAGTTAAATCCTGCACATTTACATCATTAGTGTAATTAGATTTAATTGCCCGTTTAGTGTAAATACCTCTACTTGCATAATTAAAATGCAATTATGACACAGTTCTATGATATGTAATCACATAATTGCAAAGTGTGATGATGTCAAAATCTTTGTGAAACAAAAATCCACTGCACAGGAGGCATGTGGCACTGGCCCCAGCAGCACCTGGGCAAGGCCTTTGGGGGCTGTTTTTAATCACCAAGGCAGCAGCATAACATTTTCTGAAAGATAAAATGAAAGTGGATTTATGACCCTCCCCCCGAAAAGTGAGGTGATAAAAACATGATAAAAGCTTCTACAAACATATACAGATGAAATCAACATAAATGTAACTACCAACTATTAACTAGGGCAAGACATACAACGCACACAAAAGGTAGGACAGCTATATGCAGCTTCGAAGCATTATGCGTCAGTAAATACGGAGCTAAACCAGTGCTCCTTCCCCCTACAAAATCCAGTCTTTACCAATAAAAAAAGGAAGAAACTCTGCACTAAATATGCAGCATAGGGACCTGGATCCCATCGCTCTCCCATAAGTAAGACCCTACCAAATTCAAGGTCCGTTTTGGTCAATTTCACAGTCATAGGATTTTTTAAATTGTAAATGTCATGATTTCAGCTATTTAAATATGAAATTTCATGGTGTTGTAATTGTAGAGGTCCTGACCCAAAAGGGAGTTGTGGGGGAGGGGGTCACAAGGTTATTGTAGAGAGGGTTGTGATACTGTTACTCTTACTTCTGCACTGCTGCTGGCGGCGGTGCTGTCTTCAGAGCTGGGCAATTGGACAGTGGTGGCTGCTGGCTGGGAGCCCAGCTCTGAAGGCAGAGCCACTGCCAGCAGCAGTGCAGAAGTAAGGATGGCATGATATGGTATTGTGCCAGTATTTAGCCTTAGATGGAGTTTACCACCAGCTTTGGGCTGCATTCCCAAGCAACCCGACTCCAAGAAGACCCCGTCCCGGCGCGCCGGGGGCCGCTACCGGCCTCACACCATCCACGGGCTGTGCCTCGATCGGAAGGCTTGAACATGATATGGTATTGACGCTCTGAGTTCGGCACTGCTGCTGGCAGGGCGCTGCCATCAGAGTTGGGTGGTCAGAGAGCGGGGGGGCTGTTGGCCAGGCACCCAGCTCTGATCGCGGCGCCCCACCAACAGCAGCGCAGACGTAAGGGTGGTAATACTGAGACACCCCTAAAATAACCTTGCAACCCCCTGCAACTCCTTTTTTGGTGAGGACCCCCAGTTTGAGAAACTCTGGTCTCTCCTGTGAAATCTGTATAGCACAGGGTAAAAGCACACAAAAAGACCAGATTTCAAGGTGGGAGACCAGATTTCATGGTCTGTGACATGTTTTCCGTGGCCGTGAATTTGATAGGACTCCACCCATAAGCCTTTGCAAAAGGCTTAACCTCAGACCACTCCTTCCTTATAGCTATTAATGAGGGATGATGCTTTACTGACATACTCACAGAATGAGGAGAACTGTCTGTCCATAACACAAACACCAATTTACAATGATTGTTCCAGAATGGGGTTGGCAAGTGGCAGATAAATACCAACTGTCAGACTGAGTCACTGAGGAGACAAATTCACTGGGCTAGCCCAGGAGGTCAAGTTGGTCCTTCTAACCACACCAGGTGGATGAGATAAAAGAGAAGGTACAAAAAGGAGGGACATATACAGGAGCTTTCAAGTCATATTATGCTGTGCTGAGCTTTCATGACAAAATGTTTCTAATATTGTTATATTATGCTTATGTCTAAATGATTTTTTCATAGCAGCAAAGGTAGTTACTATGGCTTGAAATTTATATGTAGGAATATTCTGTGGTGTAGCTGAAATAGGTTAATACTTTTGCCACACACCTCTGGAGCGGGTTGGTTCAGATTCTAAATTAGGTCAGAGGAGAACATGAATTTGGGGATGGATCCTTAGTGAGTATTTGTTAATGTTGAGAACAACTGACAATTTCTGCTCAGGAGCACTGGAGAGCCTCAGGGGCACAAATGGGAAGCAGAGATTTTCCCCCTTGTCTAGTAATAAATAATAATGATACTTAGCACTGATATAGCTGATGTGCTGTAGGTTGACAGATCTGTGGGAGGAAGATATCACAGCACCTATAATGAGTAAAATTCACACAGGGCAGAAGGACTACAGAATTCCGCCCCCAATGCAATGGAAACTTCAGTGGATTCCATAGCCTTGCTATTTTCAACCATCTGTGTTAGGGCAGACTGAGAGATCCAAGGGATTGCGGACACGTTGTGTTCATTATTGCATGGATTTAGTGACTATATATAGTGACTACATTGTCTGCCACATATAGAGGGGATTCCTGGGTCCTTGTTCCAGACCAGAGCCAGCATCATGGTCTCAGATAGGCTTCAGAGAATCCACACACCTCTTCATAATCCACTCTAAATTGTTGAAGATTGTTGAGAGTTGTGCATATTTTGGGCCAAATCCTGAATGGCAGCTGAGCATTGGTAAAACCAATTGAAATCACTGAGAGCTGCACGTATGTGTTCAGTGCCTGTAAAAATAGGTCTTTTGGCATAGGAAATTAGAGAAGCATCTGCCCTTCTACATCAAAATTCTGCTTTGAGTGTACAAATCTATTTTTATTCCTATATGACTCATTTTGGATAAATAAGAAAAAGAGTGTGCAGCTGAACACCAGAAAGGAATACTGTTAATTACAGGCGAAGTTGGTAGTGATGCCTATGATTAAGGTTTCCTGACTCTTCTAATTATAAGATCCTGTTTTCAGTTGCTTAACTTTGCCAAACTTTAACTGTTTGGGGTGACATTTCCCATACTAGGTGTCTGCCTCAAGGTGCAATCTATCAATAGATAGATAATATATTTTTCCTATCACTAATATTAAAAATATTGAAGTGTTTCATTGAGAAGATCAAGCACCTCCATGGTATTTCGTAAGTTTTAAGAATGACTGACTTTGCAACCTTAATATTCTTTTAATGTAGTTCTTTTGGGTGTAACTTGTCTAAGTATTTGCAAACTTCTGTGTCTGTTACAAGAAAGTGATTCTGGGGGAATTATGAATTCAATGCAAATATATGCTCTTTCTTGAGAATCTTGGTATACCATTTATTTGCGGCATCACAGGCAAAGTGTGAACTCTATATTCTTATCGGTGGTGCATGATGCACAGTATCAAAGTTAACGTTAATATTGTTTCAGTTAGATTCAGAATGTTTTCTGAGGACTACTGAGAGGTTGTATCCTCTTTAAGACTAAGAGCTTTGGAGATTTTTATTTTGCACAGCATTTTCCAAATTTACAGCCTCTCTGTTCAGCAAAAGCTTTTCAATAACTAAAGCAGCTGAAGAGCCTTTTGTGTTATCCTACTCCACTTGTATGGAGTCTTGCTGCATACTCACAGTTTGTAGTTTTCATTGTTAGTTTCAGATGAAGCCTCCAGTTTTACAAGATAAAGGGGGGGGGGTGTGAACGAATTGACCTTTGACTCCAATGTTTGAAGTGCAACTGAAACAGTATTAAAGTGAACCACTTCCTCCAGTTGGGGTCTATGGGATTCCTTAGGGCTATTGACCTGGTATAATAAGGTAATGGATTCTGTTATGGGAAATACCATAGCCAGCAGCACTTTCTGCAGAATCACTTATAGAGAGTGGGCAGTATCTCTGCACCTCCCAATGATGGGAGAGGAGGGGGGAAAATCAAAAGATTTCTGCCCCACAGAACTTTAAAACATCAATAGAAATAAATAAAAATTTGTCTGAATCAATATAGAAAAAATCACATAAAAACCAAGACAGCTAAAAAATGCTGATAGGAGCATAAAGCTTTAGGCTGAGATTTCCAGACAACCCTGTAAATTCGTTCTCTCCTCTTCTAGTCCTGTTATCTTCCTAGCTAAACACCTCTCTTTCTCCAATTTAACTGAATCCCTTGCCTGCAATCCCAGCTGTGTCTTTGCCACATTTGACTCTCTCCTCAAACTCCGCCCTTCTCCTGCCTCCAATTATCTCTCCACACAGGATACCAGCAATTTCTTTCAAAAGAAAACTAACAAAATACATTATCTTCCCCCTCTCCTTAGCTTACTGTCCCTTTTTTCTTTTCCCTCCTACAATTCTCTCCTCCTTTTCTCCTATCATGGACATGAAAGTTTCTTGCCTACTTTCTTCCTCTAAGCCACCCACTCTTTCCAGTGATCCCATCCCATCTCTTAATTTGCTTCACACCTACTGTCAATCCCTCAGGTTTTGTCTACACTGGCAATTGAATTACACAACTTTTGTCTTTCAGGGGTGTTAAAAAACACACACACCGAAAGACAAGTTTTGCTGATGACAGCGCTGGTGTGAACAGTGCGTTGTCGGCAGGAGCGCTCTGCTACCAACAAAGCTAACCCCGCTCATTGGGGGTGGAAGGTTTTTGTCAGCAGGAGAGCCAACAAACAGCAGCTACATTGCACAACTTTTAGTGGCATGGCTGTAGTGAGACAGCCGTGTCACTAAAAGCTGTGTATGGTAGACATAGCCTTAATCACATTCTTCTGTCTCTTTCCCCTCACAATACAAACATGTTAATCTCCCTCATCTTAAAAAACATATCTATACCCTATCTGCCTCTCCGATTACCACCTCATTGCTCTTCACTCTTCATCTCTAAGCTCATTGAAGGCACTGTTTACAATTATTGTCTGCAGTTTCTCTCCTGGACTGTCTCCAGTCCAACTTCCGCCACTTGTACTTCACCGAAACCACTCTTGCATAAGTCTTTAATTATCTCTTTCTGGCCACAGCTCAGAACTAGTACTCCCATCCTCATCCTTATTGATCTGACAGTTGCCTTCAGCATAGTCGACCATGCTCTTCTCCTTTAAAACTTGTCTTACCTTGACTCCCATGACTATATCCTCTCCGGGTTCTTCTTATATCTCTATATTTGGTCCATCAGTATATTCTTTGGAGAGCTTCCTCATCCAACTATTTTTTAGGGGGAGCATTAAGCAGACCTCTTTCTTTGGTCCCTTCCCTTCTTCCTCTACACTTTATCTCTGGGTAATCTCACCCAGAAACACAAATTGAATTACCGACTCTGTGCTGACAACTCACAGATCTACCTTCCTCCAGGCCTGTATCCTTCTCTCCAAACTGAAATTTTGGTCTCTCTTTCTGACATCTCCTTATGAATATCTAGCTGTATCCTCTTTCAAAACCTTCCTTAAAACTTTCCTTTATCATGATGCCTACACAAAACTTGATAAAGGTAAAGTCCTTGGTGTTCTGAGACCACTGGCCATCATGTTGACTAGTATTTTCTCATTGTTTCCTTGTACTTCCCCCTGTGTATGTCTCTATCCATCTGTTGTCTCCTGAGTCCTGTCTAAGTTCTTGGGGGACAGGAATTGTCTTTTTGTTCTGTGTTTGTACAGAGCCTAACACAATGGGGTCCTAGTCAAGACAAGGGATCCTAGGTGCTATGGTAATAAAAATAAAACAATAATAACAACAATTAAGGTTCTCAAATTTCATTGAATTTCAATGGAATTTGGGTATCTCTATGCCCATGAGCTCCTTTGGAAATCCCCATGATGCTGAACAAAGAGAAGAATGAACCTTTCATGCAGTTACATTCTGTAATCTTGCTGCCCCTATAGATATTTCCTTCTTAATCTGTATGAAAATTAGTGTTTTACATTCGTGAACCACTAAGCAAGCAAACTCCTTTTCTCTCAGTGGTTGTAAGGAACTTGATGTTTGGTTTTTATGGATCATGAAGAATGCACTCAGGGATTAAAGTACAATGAGTTGGCTACATTCACAAACCCAGCACCCACCCCTCCAAAATATGAGGGGCCAGCTGGACTCACTGAAGGTGGTGAGATATCTGGGCTATGATGGGGTGAGAGAGGTAGATGAGATGGAAACTGGTGTATGGAAAGTAGCTGGAGATGGGGTGTTGAATGACGTAATGGTTTATTTTCAGGTTTTTTGTGTGTGCATTGGTGGGATACCCAGTTTGATCAACCTTAATTCAGAGTTAATTACGATTTTTGTCTAGGAATCTATTTTAAATCTCTCTTCTGTTACTTTCCTTATTTAAAATGAGTTGAAGTCCTTTTTGCTTTTGATAAATCCACATGTTATTCTGCCTCTTCAAGAGATCCATTATTATATCACTGACAGATCTTTTGGACTCAATATTTACTCATCATTTCATTTTAAAGGAAAATTAGCACTTTAATCCTGGCAATAGCACAGATGGGAGAAGTGGATTCCTTCATCCTAATTTTTGTGTCAGCCACTCTCAACAAGTACAAATATTGAGGGCTTTGTTGGGTTCCCAGTGTTAAACTCTGACCTTTAAGAATAAGGTCAGAGATCTTCTACTTCACATTATTCTGCTGTGAGATCAGGTATCACAGCTGACATGTATTTTCTCTATCTTGCAGCATATTCTCCCTTTCCAAACCTTCTCAAATTTTAGAAAATAAAGAAAACTATATTGCATTCTTCCTTTGTTTTTGTTTACATATCAAGCAACTCCACTGGAGCCTTTTTTTGTTTTTTTGTTACACTATTGTCTCTCAAGAAATTAACAAGGTATTCCTCTGTTAGCCTGCTTGGGCTTCTTCATATTATTGCCGTTTGGAGTCAAATCTCTGCAGGGCTTTACTTGGGTATTTCTCTATAGGTTGTGTTTTACTGCAAGTGCTCCTCAATTGCAAATTCATTCACTGCCCGTAATGAGTTCATTTGGTAGAAGTGTGACTGTCATGTTGACTTGCATAAGAGTGCCACTATAAGTCAGCCTTGGCTAAACATTCATTAATTAATGGACACAGTGTGTTGCTAGATTTCACACAAAGTGAATCTGCAGTGCACTTCTGATCATAACATGTTCAGTTCACTGCCTAGCAATATCATTTCCTCCGGCATATATTGAAGAAACTCTTTGTTAAATATATGCATTTTCTTTGGAACCAGCATATTCAGGGTCTGACGATTAACTACCAACACTCTTTTCATTCCCTCTCTATCACAAGCACAGAGGGTTAACGTAACATACTCCTGTCGGAACTAGAGAGACTTAACCTGATTCTTCACTTCTGAGATTCATTTTTACATTAGTAATGTCATTAAATTGCTGGGTGAATACTCAGTACACTCCTGGGAAGTCATGAATAGGTCAGCTTCATGAATGAAAGAACTACCCTAAGCATGGAAAGAGAGATTAACTCTATCAAAATAAGCTAGATGAAAAGGAGATGCTGCTTGAAGAATAGGAATAAAACAGAACTCTTCTTTCTGAAGATGGATGCACTTCATGGGATTTGTGGCTAGCTCTCTCTAGCACTTTAAGTATCTTTTTCTTGATTACAAGTTCATCATTTCCCGGGCTTCATTAATGCTAGACATAATAGTACTGAATGACACAGTCACAGTGCACTGCTATCAAAAGTGTCATAGTTTAACTTCCCTCATAGTTCCGGGTTTGTTCTACAAGCACAATATTCCTTAGTGCTTTTCACTACCTTACATGAATTACAGGGTTTCTTTGCAATCAAGGCTGTCCCCGCCTGTCACATGCCATCCTGACAGAGGAAAATATTGCAACCTGATTAAATTCATGTTTTGCTGTATATTGGGGTTATTGCTAGGTCAGGTAAAATAAGGAAAGAATTTTTCACACTTCAATGTCCTATTGAAAAGTGAGGCATCATCTAAATACTACCAAGGTCAAGAGGCTAGAAAAGGTCATGTACGAAAACAGCTTTCCCACTCCATATAGAAAATCTCTTGTAGTAGAATATAAAAGAGGACCTCTTTTTAGACAGCACATAAGGTGCCAAAGCCACCTGGAAGCACCTCTGCAATTAACAACAATTTAAGATACATTATAAATACCCTTTATGATACCAAAACAATGGAGAATACACAATGAAATGACAATTGCTTAAATGGAAGACTTCATAAATTGCACTTCTCTGGCAGAGGTCTGAGTTTATCAGGAGAATTGCACAAGCAGATGGGAGTGGGAAGTGCATGTCATAATATAGGACAGTAAAATGAAAAACCTCGCTCTTCACTGGTAATGTGCCTTTCGTGGCACATTACTAAACAGCACTCCATGCTTGAATGAAAGGAACATACAGGAGAGAAAGGAACCACTATTCAGTGAGGTATGAGGGGGGCTTTTCCTTGAATGCACTTTCAAGAACAAATCAGATAAGCGGTGTATGTAATGAGAATAGAATTTCTACTGGAAAAACAGCATTCTTACTCTAATGAAGGCAAAAACCACATGAATGGGAATTTAAATGCACACACGCAGAAGCTATTCCTGCTTTCCTCTCTTCAGGCTCAAAGGGCAGTTCCATATACCTGTTGTAGGTAGATGACCCCTCTTCACAAACATCAATGATTTTATCCTTACTATACTCCACAGGTAGAGAACAGTTGTCACCCCACAAATGGGGAACTGAGGCACAGCATGACTAAAGAACTTGCCCAAGGTCACAAGTCTGTGGCAGCGCTCGGCATTAAACCCAAAACTTAACCACAAGAGCATCCTTGCTTCTGGATGCAGTGGAAATAGGGCTGATGGCAGAACCCTCAGTGCCACTAAGCAGAACTCACTGCTCCAAAGAACCTCCCTCCACAGATTCTTTCAGGTCACTGACTGAATTTGTCCTACAGTTTACTAATAGGAATATTTATCAGTTCTCTAGTACCATGGCTGTCCATGATGCTCTACAGACAAATTAAAAAGACAGGTCCCTGCTCGAGGAGCTGCTTATTCATTACTAGGACTAGGAGTCTGTCATTGCAAATTACAGGAAAAATCATGGTGTGGTCATGGAAGAGTCAAGCCCTGAGTTTGGAGAAAATATGTCAAAGTTGATTGGATGTATAGTTCTAATTAAAATATCCTGTAGTTTGCAGGAAAAGCTTTCAAAATTATCTTAAAAACATGTACAATTACTATTTCAGTGCCTGACAGGTCATGTCTGCAACAGCAATAGTGATCATCCTCTCCCTGAACTCCTGACTCCTTGTGACAAACCACTTGCCCTTATTTCAGAAAGTTCCTGCTCTCTCTTAGCCTTCCCATCCAGCCCAGGCTTTAACCTGCCAGTTCCCTAGCTTCTCAGTTAAACTGATTATTCTGCTTACTATCCCATCGGTCTACCTCTATGCAACATCCCAAACTGTCGAAACACAGAATGTCCTGGAAACCAATGCTTGAAATTGAAATTGAAATGTTCTTTAACATAGGTTTCGTGTAACATATAGATATAAAACACAAACATACACTGGGATCACCTAGGGCCTCATCCAAAACATCAGATAGATGACAATCAAGTCCTTAAAAGTTCATTCCAATACTAAAGGTATTACTGATTCTAGCAATAGTTTCCATAGTGATTATTTAAGACCTTCACTATCTCTAAAATTTGAATACACTTTTTAAATGTACCCACTGTATGTTTGCCAGTGTGCAACCCAAAGAAGCCCTAAGATAATTATATATGGTGAAATCCTGATGCATTGAAGTCAATGGCAAAACTCCTCTTTTCTTCAGCAAGGCCAGGATTTCACTCATAATGTTAAAGGTGCAGATATTAAATGACAGTAACTTCTCTTAAAAACTATAACAGTAAAGCTGGAACTACAAAATAAGCCCAATTGCTAAGTGAAGAATGTATATTTTAAAACACATATTTGAAATACACAGCGAAGGTAATTGGATAGTGTCTGTATATTTTGTTTGGACACATATTACTTCCATGTGATGATCTTACAAGATGTATCTTTTTAATTGCATGCAAAACTCTGATCCTCTACAGATTAACAATTTTCTGGTCTACGTAAAAAGGTTTAAATTAAACCATTTTTAATGTAAAATCTTAAATGTGAGGTATTTTTCTGTAAATGAGGAGAAATATGAAGAGGATCATCATTCCTGGAATCTTCTTTACATACACACAGTTGCATGAATTATCTAGACTGACAAAAAGTGATATTAATTTTTAAAAAGGCTCTTCTTGGACATATTTTTAGTAAACTATTTCTTTTAAGAGTTCTTGGGCTTCATGCATTATCAGCATAACATATCATACCTGGTTTCATCAGCACATTATGAAATGTCATCTCTAAAAAGTGATGAACTCAGCAAATTATTAAGGATGCAGTTCACTAAAGCCCTTGACAGAGACTTTACATAAAACTGCTCCTTTTAAATGTGCAGAAAAACACCATAACCTGCAAAGTGAGAACCGGAAGAGAGCTATTTCCACACAGTCTATACACAGACATTTGGCATATTTTAGTTGCTTGTGAATAAGAAGAAAAGCACCTACTTGAAAGATGTCTCTTTCTTCCTACATTTCTTTCTTTGTATGTTTCTGTGACATTGGTGAGTAAAAAATAGGGTCACACCTTTTATCTACAGTGAAACCAGACAAGAGGGCAAATATTTGGAGAGACAATTTAAAGACTTGTGGTTTTTCATCACTCTTTGCCACCTGCTGTCTCCTATTCCTCTCTTTTCATCCCTGTCCTTTACTTTTTCACCAGCTTGATTTAAATTTTATCGTCTATCTATCATGCAGTAGATTCAACACTGCTGTCAGATTAAAGGGTAAGGGAAGCATGTACAGTGATGTCATCTCATACATACCCAACCTTAGGCATTAGACCTGAGACTCAAACTTTTGTTTCCTCAAACTTGCCTCTGAAATCTCAAGACTTTTCGTGTTGCAGAGATAAAAGTGTAAATATAAAATTCAGCTATAAAAGAATAGAATGGAGGAAGAGTACGTGCCATGGTGTGCTGAGGCAATATTAATTATAACTGTTACCTCTCCTTTCCTGTACCTCAGTTTAACTCATTGCGGAAGCACATGCCAGAATTCCATCTTTACAAATTTTTTCAGAAAGCATTACCCACAATTACATCTATTGTGTGCAAAAACTTGAATGTAAGTGTCAATAACAACGCTGTAGCCCTGACTGAGCCCTCCCTTGAGGATGCTCACCAAGCTGCAGGATTGGACCCAAACCTGTTTTAGGGCTAGTCTACACTTACCGGCTGGATCGGAGGCGTCGGATCGATCTTCTGGGTTCGATTTATCGCATCTTGTCTAGACGCGATAAATCGAACCAGGAAGTGCTCCCCCGTCGACGCTGGTAATCCAGCTTGCCGCGAGGAGTAAGCGCTGTCGACGGGGGAGCCTGCGCACCCCGTGTGGACCACAGGTAAGTTCGAACTAAGAGACTTCAACTTCAGCTACATTATTAACCTAGCTGAAGTTGCGTATCTTAGTTCGACAGGGGGGGGTTAGTGTAGACCAGCCCTTAGATTATTGGATCTAAGTGGTTTCCAAGTAGTGCCCCTTAGTCTGGCTTCTCAGGCACACTCCTAGGGTACAGACAACTGTCTTGTACCCTTTCTTGAGATGTGGGACTTCATGGTCCTGCTGCCCTAAGCCACAAGATCTGTGCTGACCACCCTCCCCCAGGCTCCCTAGTTGCTCACAAATGCCTTCCTGAGAGCTCCACCCTCATGGACAGTTTGACTCTGAGGACTATTTGACAGTTAAAACAAAGTCCAGACTTGAGAAATTCCTTTGTAAACCAAACACACTTTATTCATAGACCAAGCACTAACGACATACAGATCTATGGAAATAAAAACAACGAACACCTGCACGCAAGACCCTGCCTCATTCTCTTTATCCCTCCTGAGAGCCCTTTGGGTGTTTGTCATCGTCGGTCCAAGGAGTCCAAGATCCTTCTTCTCCTGCACAGCCTTCTCTGCTGGTTCTGATCTCCTCTCCCCATGCTAGAGACAGTCTCCTTTCAACAACCATTTCTAGAATGTTGTCCCTTCCTTGAGTTTTTCCCTTCTCAAGTCCTCTGTGTTCATTACAGCTGGTCAGAATCATTTGCAAGTCAATAATCATAAGCCAGTTTCTCCATTGCCCTACTAGGGACCCGGTTCTGTCTTACACTGGGAGTGACTGTACCCCCACTTTGGATTTGGACAGAACAGGTCTTGATGCCTGTATTGTTTGGGCTATGTAGAACCATTGTCTTCCTTCCTGAAAATGTGTAACACATCCCCAAAGGACTATGTTAACTCTTTTCACCTGTGTATGATAGTAATCAGATACATAGAGGTACAGATAACAAATACTGGTATCTCCCACATGTTTCACAAACAGCTCCCAGGCAGCTTCAAAGTACCCCACAATTTTGACTTCCACCACTTTGCCGCTATTGTATATGGCTCAGTGTAACATATCATTAACTCTTCCTCACTTTTTAGCACACATATATAAACACATCCTCCTCTGATCTTCTCAGCCTCTGTTGGATGACAAGAATGGCAGCATTTCAAGTTCTTTTTACCAAACACTTTAGACTTGTCATCAAACAAAAGTCCAGGGATCCTTCCTGTTAGCAGCATAGTAGTCCTGGAGTTAATAGTTGACTGGTCTCCTTGGTTTTTGGTGAGAAAGAAAATCTGTATCCTGTATCCAAAGTGATACACGTATTGAGTTCAGCATATAAATAAACATTTCCCTTGATTTCTACAGGGCTCCCTATCTATAAGGCAGTATATTTTCTTCATAAACTCGCTAAACCAGATAAGGATCTACAAACCCTCACTAACTTCTGCCTCTTTGTTCTCTTTTTAACTGAGACAAATTCCCAATTTAAAAGCAGGTAGCTGATAGCTAAATGCAAATTTGATAGCCTCTGCAGCCTCTACCTCTAGGGGTAACAAGTGCACCCTGTGAAGAACTGGTTAATATCTGTAGTATTTTGTATGAATATTGTTCATACCTCTGTGTGGTTGCTTATGACGGTTCACTTGCTGTGGAGTTAGATCAAAAGGAGTTGGTAAAGAAACCAAGCAGGATGATTGCCTAGATAAGGATCCAATCCTGATTACATAGCTGGTTTGCCAAGGCTGAGAATCTAGAGATCATAAAACACTGATCTGTGAGATGATCCACCCTACAGAAAGGGAGCGAGAGAAATGGTTATCAGATGATGCAAGCTGATAGTCTAAGAGTCAGGGGCCTGCAGCAAGAAGGTTGTAACTTGTTCCCTAGAGACCAGGAGTCACCAAGGCTAAGAAACGTGCTCCTAGGGGATTGAAGGGAATGCCAAACCTAGGTAAGACAGTGTGTGTATATAGTTCTCTATTGTTTTAAATCCATTTCTCAGAATGCTATTTGGCAAAATAGGTTTGTTGCCAAAATGCTGCTTCTGTGTCAGTGCATATTATTAGTGTCCATGGATTCCAGAGAGAAACTCTTGCAAGATCCAGGCCTATTGTGTCTGCTTGGTATCACAGCTGATACCCAGGGTGGTATAACCCAGACACCTAGTCAGAGAATAGTTGGATCCCAGGTTCCCACCCCAAAGAGAAGTGGAGGCATGGGCCTGCCACTTGAAAGGGGTACACTTGGGAGCATGCAAATGGGTCCCAGAAGAAGGAAACTACCCAGAGATCATGACACTCACCTCTCAGCTCTCCTAGATCCATAGATTACACTGCAATGGACCATATGTTACTCTAACTGAGGACTTCCCTAGTAAGTAAAGCAAGAATAACACTCACCTGCATCCAAAATGGTACAGGTATTGGGCTTCAACCCTGACAGATGACATCTCTTGAACCTGTATTTATCCTTATAGCCATCCCCCCGACACACTCCCAATCTTTGATAAACTCATCTCGCAGATTGTGAATATATGTGGGGCCTGCAAAATTGTTTGCCCTAAATGGAAACTTTCTACACAGCTTCAAACACAGCTATTCAGCATATCTAGTAATTGCCACTCTAGTTATGGATGATTCTGGGCCTTTCTAGCTAACTTGCCTTGATATGCTCTTTGCATGTGTGCAGAGACACACAGACCAATTTGTGTCTCCTTCTCACCTGCTTCTCGCTCATTCTTTGGCCTTAAACATGAAATGCTGCAATATAAAGGTATGCAGGTTACATAGGGACATAAATCTTCTCCAGGCAGGCTGCAAAGAAGAAAGTTCTTGTGTCCTTGAAACTTACTGTGCCACTCATTTAAATTCAGATTATCTTATCCTCTGTTAAAAAAAAACACCTTTCAGCATTTATTAATATGGCAAAACCTTGGGGAGGGGGATGTGAGGGGGTGGTAATCCAAGGTAGTACAGAAGAGCAGAGAGCTGAGGGTGAGAAACAGAAACAAGGAAGAAACTGAATCATCTCAGCTCTGAGGTGAGGAGGAAAAGAGAAATGAGTCTGGGAGAAGGATTTTCTTACCAGCCTTCTAACTGCATCACATTGCCTGCATACAGCTAGGGTAAGAGAGAGTTATCTACTCTCTTCTTTTTCCAGATTGCTGAAAAGAAGGGGTCCTATCCTGATTCCTTTCTGTAGCTGCAGAGCTCTGTAGTACAATTTCCCTTCCAACATGCTTCAAAGGACACTATAACGTATCTGTCCTTTGGCTGCTACGAGTGGTGTTTTCCCCTCCCCCATCCGTTTTATGGGGCTATTCCTCCTTCTTTCCTTCACTTTCTACAGACTGGAAGTCTCCAACCTTAATCACACAAAGCAGAGAATATTTCTTTAATAAATATGTAAAAAGATTACATTTTCTCTTGCTCCCTCTTCTGTTATAAATCTAAGTTGTTTAATGAAGTTACAACTTCTGGACCATTAGACCATGTCCACACAGGCAGCAAAAATGGTTGCAACATGTTCTAAAATAGATATTCTTATGCGTGTTGTGATCTACCAAAAGGTTATTCCTATAAACCTTTCATGATGATAATATTGCTAAATCATTTAAGAAGGAAGCTTTCGAGCCCTGAAATTCAGTAATCACAGGCATCTGTCTTATAGATATAACTGAATTTCAGTTAAAAACCCAATCG
The DNA here is from genome assembly GCA_037349315.1 of Chelydra serpentina. Classification (NCBI taxonomy): domain Eukaryota; kingdom Metazoa; phylum Chordata; order Testudines; family Chelydridae; genus Chelydra; species Chelydra serpentina. The sequence goes on from JBAIAC010000048.1 coordinate 31,385,967, forward strand.
CCCATTCTTCCCTCTGCCCCAGAAAAAATCCCCAAGGGTATATACTGTACCTATGATCATTTTAGGGAAGCACAGATTTCCTGACATGAGATTCTGAGACTCATGAGCAAAGCAGCACTGGAGACGTTACAGAGCTGTCACTGGAATGAGGACAAAGCTTTGCAGATGACAGGATACATAACCACTTTCAGAAATAAAGGCACTGAGTTGTTATTTTATATATGACATCCTGAATTTTAAAATTTCAATCTGGAATTTGTCAGCAGCCACTGATTCATCCTTTCCAAAGGGCATAGAGAGGGGACGGGACAATGGTCACTCCCCTTCTCCTCCACCAGCCAGAAGAGTTTAGGAACATCACATGGCAGTTCTTCCTCCAAACTTTCAGGGGCAGTAAGATCCTACAGCAAAGGCATTATTAGGAACTATTGTAGACTAACTTGGTAAGCAGTAGAATTGAGAAAAAGCCAACTGCATATTACCTGCAAGACCAGTCCATAATCTCTAAGGTCTTTCCTAGAGGGACTTACTAACACAATGTGTCACTGAGAGTTAGTTTCATGTAGCAAAAAAAAAAGCTATCTTAATGTCCCAATTAACTTTTGCACAATTATGCAATGTGTTTCAAATTTTGCAGTTCGTATTTCAGTGCATGTGTATCTTCCTAATTGAATTGCCTCCTGATATTTACTTAGACCGAAATCTCACTCTGTGGGAAACTTTCAGGTTTAACTCCTGAAGTACAATCATGCCTACAAAGAAGCAGCAGACAAGCCATTAAGTGGATTTGACCAACTGATCTATGTAATTGTAATTTCAATGGCCTCATTCCTCCTTTAACCTTCTCCTCTCAATATTGGGGGGAAAGAGGATCCTGTAGAACTCTTCCCCACTGAATGCAGTAGGTAAAGGCCACTGAATAGTTTCCCATATTTTCCCTCCACCCCCTTCAATCAGGGACTGATTGTGCTTTTTTTTCCCCCACAGGTGTGAAAAGGAGAAGGAATGTGAATAAAACCTGTCCCTTTAATCCCCTCATGCAGGTGTTGGATCCAATGGGGAGGGATCACAGTGTTCAGAAATGTAGCTTCTGGTCCAACTACTCCAAAGAGGACAGGAAAGCAATGGGACCATGGTTTTTCTCCCTCTCCATGTCAGTCAAAAAAGCTAGCTGGACATTGTAATGGAATGCTAAAACTGTATTATAATGTCCAGCCTCCAAGTGGCACGGTGTGTAACATTTTTTACCTGAGCTGTTAACAGCTATGCCTGGCAGTGCATTTAAGTATCTTAAAGAGAACACAGCTTTTGTATCTCTCTCCATAATGGAAGCTGTGTAGCCAGTCTACATCTGGTACAGAAGTCTGACCTGTTAGTAGCAGCCCTGCAACCTGATGTGTACAAGAAGTAAATGACAGGCACAGAATTATGGTGGTATGGTGTGGTACGCTCTTTGGAGCGAAGCTCATGCCTTCATAGCTGTTTGACATGACAGTGGGGGCCCAGTTTTGATTAGGGCCTCAGAACACTACTGTAATGCACGTATTAAATAACATACATAAATAACTTAAAAGGAAGTTATTTATGTTGCAAAGTCAAGCACCTGAAGGGTTAAGAAATGCCAGATTTGGAGTTTCCTGTGCAACCTTAATTTGGTCCTCTTATGCATCCTGTGCACTAAATGAAACAGGGGTCCTGTGGGGAAAAAATAGTATGTGAACATTTAATTAAAGACTAAGTTTGCACAAGAGATTTGAATCCAGGTTGCATAGAAAACTATAAATCTGGTGCGCCCCAATTTTCGAGTGCTTGACTTTACAACCAAAAAATATGTTGTTTAGGATTTTCTTAAAAGGAAGAAGATAAAAACAAATTCCATTATGTGCAATATTAATAACCCTTCTCATAACATAAGAATGGCCATACTGTGTCAGACCAATGGTTCATCTAGCCCAGTATTCTGTCTTAGACAGTGGCCAGTACCAGATGCTACAGAGGGAATGAACAGAACAGGGCAAATTCATCATTTAAAATAATTCAAACTGTATGCTATTGTGGTCTAAATGTGCTTTAACTTGTAATCAGGGATTTGCGTCAGAGTTTAATTTTTAGAATACATTGTAGTAGGGATTATTAGTGACATTAATAAAAGATACTTTGTTTTTGGAAAGAATACCGCCTGTCAATCATTTTATCGGAAGATAATCTCCGAGTCCTTTCGTGTTTCCTTAACTGCCCTGGAAACCCATACCTTGAGAGGGATAGATTAAAGTGGGTGATAGTCAAGTTATTCTAGGGTTTCCCCAACCCATTTTTTTGCAGTAACACTTTGTACTACTCCCGCAGCTGTGATGCATTCCCAGTACAGTGTGTGCTGCTGCTCCTACTATGGTGGTAGAAATGGCAGTTAGATCCCGGCACAAGAGAATATTCGTGTTCAGTTATTTTTTTGGCATGCCACCTACATTTTCCTACAAGCAAAAGAAAGGAAATAGTTATTTGTCCTGGGCTTAGTGACTCTTTCCTGCTGTCCTGAAATGAATGGGTGATAGTAATGCCCATTTGCCTTCCTCACAGGTCTGCTGTAGGGAATTATTGGTATGTATGTTGTCTGGGATAATCAGCTAATTCTTGCTGTATAATGTTTTGGAAATAATGAGTCACGTAAATGCTGAGAACAATACAGTCATCACAAAACATGAGAGAACTAATGAGATTCAGGGCCTGATTCTCATAAATAGAAAGACCCCTTTACACTGCCAGAGCTGCAGCTCCTCAGGGTACATCTATACTTACGCGTCCGGTCGGAGGCGCGGGATCGATGTTCTGGGTTCGATTTATCGCATCTTGTCTAGACGCGATAAATCGAACCAGGAAGTGCTCCGCCGTCGACGCTGGTAATCCAGCTCGACGAACGGAGTAAGCGGAGTCGACGGGGGAGCCTGCGCGCCGTTTGTGGACCACAGGTAAGTTCGAACTAAGATACTTCGACTTCAGCTACATTATTAACATAGCTGAAGTTGCGTATCTTAGTTCGACGGGGGGGGTTAGTGTAGACCTAGCCTCAGTGACTAAGTTTTATCAGTCGGGGATTGTTTTAGATCTTTTGCTGTATGTGAGATAGATGATTTCTTTTTTTGTCAAAATGACTTTCAAGGGAGTCTCAAATCCTACATACCTCACTATGATCACACCTCACTATGATACGATGGTTTGAGTTTGCTCCGTTAGAGAATGGGAAAACCAGAATGACCTTTTCTGAGGTAGCCTAGTTTGAAAAATTGCAAAATGCCTCCAATCTAATTACTTCAATATATAGTAAAAGTAATTTCTATCAAATTCCAGTTTGCATTTATTTTAAGTTGTGGCTTTAAAAATGCCCAATTACAAAAAAATGATTGACTGCAAATTATTAAAAAAGAATTCAATAATTAAAATCATGATTCCCCCAAATCTTTGTGCTCGGAATGACATCCTTAAACATTGGGAATGATTACGTTCTGAACATAGCTCCAGAACCAAATTTTGCAAATTGTTCCTATATTTATAAAGGGTCAAGTTTTGACGTTCTGAATCAGAAGATCTCCTGACTTTGAGGTATCCAAAATCCAGACCTGGAGCCAGATTTTGCAGTATAGGTAAGTTATAAATCATTGGAAATTAGTTTGGAAACACCAACAAGATATCATCTTAGTGGTGCTGACAGGTGCCACTATAATTAAATTAAATAAAAATAATACAGCTTGATTTTCAGAAAGCTAGCCCCGCTGCTGGTCTGTAAAATAAATAAATAATTAAAAACCCCACTCCAAAACAAAGATGAATTGCTGTGACCTAGTATACTTATAAACCAAATAGGGAAATAAGATAGATATTATGTAATGACAACATCTGACATTTCTCTTTAAATCTGCATGGAAGTCTTAATAGTTTTTTTTCTTCATAATAAGGATTCAAAAAAACTACACTGGGTGTTGCTGATATTTGTTCTTTCATTGCAGCCCATTTGGACTACTACTGCTATGGTTCCTCTCAGCTTCTTTATCTGCAATGACCACAAGTTTTGACACAGAGCAGAAAATTGCACCTGTCTCTGTTTCAGAGACTCGCTATATTTATTATTTAAATGCTGCCTAAATGCTGTGTTTTTTAAACATAATTTCGATTCAATAAAACAAATAAAATGAATGCATTAGTCACAATGATGGACAAACTCAAAAGGTTTGGATGTTATTTAAAAATATAAATAAATTACTGCAATTTTTTTGGCTATAAAAGTAACTACTGAAATATTGCCAGAAAAATAAAAACATGACTCGCAAAAGAACTCCAGCCTATTCCTCAGAAGAAAGGTTGAAAACTGGTTATAGATAAGTATCTGGAACTATAGAAATAATCTACTTGTATACATGTAATTTTGCATGTGTGTACACGTGCATGTGTACTTTTGGTGAACTTATTCTTCTATTGACTTCACTGGTGTTTGAATTAGTCCCCTAATAGCTGTGCGCCCAAGTGATAGAATTTTCATGCACAAAGCCTATTTTTCCATATGCACTTTCAATTACCTGCATGCACCAGTAGGTTCACCATGTTATATATATGTAGATGAAGACTAAACCTAGACCCCAAGATCAAGACCCTGCACAAATGGAAAGACTAATAGAGCTGAACAAATAACTGATTTTTCGGTTCACTGGCAATTCTGAAAAATAAGAAAAAATGTTTTGGGTTGAACCTATAACAAAGTTATTTGAAATTTTTGTTGAATTGAAGTTAAAGAAAACATTTGGCGTCAAATTAAACATTTCATTTGAACAAAATCAAAATGTTTCACTTCAATTTTGATCATTTTAAATGTTTTATTTTTTAAATTTTATTGGAAATTTTGAAACAAAACGTTGTATTGAACCAAAAGATTGAAATGTTTGGTTTAAAAAATGTCAAAATGAAGCATTTTTATTTTTATCTTTTTGTGCAAGGGGTTAAATCAAAGCAATCAACATAATGCAATTTGAAAAATGTTTTGGTGTCACCAAATCTGCATTTTTTGCTGAAAAAAGTTTAATGCAAAAAATGTTGCCCAGCTCTACACACACAGCCTCTTGAGGTTTGACACTCACAATTTATCAGTCACCGCTGCCCATCGGTGGACAAGCAAGGCCCAAACTGAAAGACAAACTTCACATTTACTTGTGGACATTTCCCCATGCAAAGTCTTTTCACTCATAATCTTGCCTATAATCACGCTCAATTCTCTGCCCATGGAATGCAAGACGTGGTCCCCAGTGACAACAAATCCACCTGAAGGGAAGTTTGCAGTGACAGCTCCCACTGTCATGGGAGACCTGTAGACAGGCAGCACAGCCTCAAATTAAGGAAGCCAATGCAGGGAGGGGGTACAGCCAAGGCATCTGAGAGATGTGCAGATTCTAACCCTCTCCCTTGCAACCTTCTCCAGTTGGAACTGCTAGAAAGATAGTTAGCGTTACCTTCCCCTGAAACACTGGGAAAGAATACTGCCTCCTGCCCACCACTGAAGGAAAAATTGTCTTCAGGAGTAACATGTTATGCAAAGTAGTGCAAATATAGTCTTTTTTAGCCCATTGGGGGGGTCTATCAGGACCATAAATGGTATGGACTGAAGTTTCAAGCGCTGACACTGATCCATGCAGAGAGATGCTACTGTGTGTGCACATTCATATCTGGTGCCTTCTGGAACTTAAAACCTCCTGAATTTAACTGGGGTCTATGATGGGGGTCTCTCACCTCTTGTGGATGCCTCCTGTTATCTGGGTGTGGTGCTGCTATCTTTTTTTCTCCTGGCATTCCATTTGGCTGTCGACTCGCTTGGTAGGTCTTCAGTGGCTCAGACTTCCAGCCAAGTCTCACAATCAAATGGATGAACACCTTCTGGGGTAGCAAAAAGGTCCAACAAAACTATCTACCTTCACTAGGATCTTCAGCCCCATCTTTGGGTCCTTTAAGTCTAGCCCCTTTTCTTGGGCTTTTAAAACTAGACATGTCCCCTTTCCAGGGCTTAGGCCACTCCAGCACTGGGTGGTGGGGGCATCCTGGCCCACCCACTACTTTGAGTCTGAACCCAGGGACACTACACACAAAAACGACATACCACTACCTCCATCTCACTGCTGCTATTCCCTATGCCTTTTCCCATGTAGACCCTTTCCTTTCACCCATTACCTTAGGATTACAGTTGTCAGGTCCTCTCATTCCCAGGGCCAGTAAATCAGCCCACTGAACTCATCTGGCCATAGCAGAGCCCCTTTTATACCCCTCTGGTCCCAGCCAGGAACTGACCTGCTCAGGCCCAACAGTGCCTTTTATCTGAACCTGATAAGCTCTGATTGGCTGCTTCCCTTCCACCTTTCTAGGCAGGCCTGAAGGACTCACCTTCACCGCTCCTTTCCTAGGGCAGTGTGTAGTAGGGCTGTGGGGCCTCCAGCAGGGAATCTCAAAGGGCCTGGTACATCCCTTCACAGGGTCTGTGTCTGAATTGCACCAAGCTCAATTTATGAACTCATGCAAGTCCCTGAGAAGCAAAGTACTTTTTCTTTGAACAGTATTAAAAGTGACAAATGAGTTGAAAAACACAAAAAATTGCACAACAAATAGCAAAAAAACCCTGGCCTAATACTTGCTTAACCATGGTCTAGAAGATGCAGCTTTTGGAAGCCCATTCTAAATCTGGAATTTCCATGGGCAGTTGCAATTGCTTATAAATTTAGATTAAAAAGCAGACTTCAGGTGAAAGCTCCTTTCAGGAAAACCACCTATTATCCAAACTTATGCTAACCTATGAAGATGGAACTTTATTACCTGGAAAATATCTACAATTTCTTTTGTTACATACATTTTCCCACTTGAAAACAGAAGATAAGTGTGCATTGCAAGAGATCAACCATTTTCTGATATCCATGTTGTGATATACAAACATACAATCCAGACTCATAAGTAGTTGTGTCACCCCTGCCCTCTAACCTGGACTGCCCTTTACAGGGCTTTGCTGCTGTAGCTTCTAGTCTGGACTGTTCACAAACAATCTCCAGCATGCAAGTCACTCCCAGCTATGTGTGGCAGCCACCAGCCACACCTGGGCTTTTACCAGTCTTGGTTATACTGATGGGTGGCCCCAACACACTTCCAATCTTTGATTTTTCTCCTTAAGTCCTGTACTATCCACCCTCTTCGTACAATACAAGTTTATATAAAGTTTGTTATTTCTTTAATAGAAATAATATGCACAGAACTTGCCGTCCCAAATGGAGGTTCCCAAACACTTTAATGTAAACACACTGGATTAGATAAAACAATAAAGCAAGTTTATTAACCACAAAGAGAGCGATATTAAGTGAGAACAAGTAATCAGGTATAAAGGTCAGAAATGGTTACAAGAAAAATAAAGATAAAATGCAGCTGGTGCCTAACGTAACAAACTATGTTTAATTCAAAGCAATTTCTTTTCACCACATGCTTTCAGCAGTTTTACTGACCAAACTTCTTAGGTCAGGACTCCTTCTTCCAGAACACAATTAATGCTTCCTTGGTTGATTCAGGTGCCAAGAATGCCATGGGCAGAGACAGAGAGAGAGAGAGAGAGAGAGAGAGGTTGTGCTTTAGGGTGTTTGCCCCTCCTTTTTATAGTTTCAGTCCCCCTTTTAAAAAACATTTCCAGCTGGGTACCAGGAGAGAAAAGGTTGATGACTGTTCCTTGCTGCTTTTTTCTCACCTGTTTCAGCTTTCTTTGTCTCCCCTACTTGCTTGATGACTCTGCTTACTGCTTAAATGCAAATTGAACAGAGCACATGTTCCTTTGTTAGGACAGATCCATTTGCCAACTTCTTCTGGGGTAGGGCTGTGGTTTAGAACATGTGCTAATATCATACAGAGAAATATTAAAACTTCGTATACGGTGTTGCCACACATATTTTACCAGGACAATAATGACAGCAAATTATCAGTTTTCAAATGATACCTCAAAACGCAGACTTTGTACAAAGATTATTACAATAGTGTGAACGGTATTGACACGGGTACATTCTGTCACACATGTACTGGATTTCTATGTGGTTAGCTGTAATGGGTTTAACAATAAAGATAAACTTGTGGGGAAAATCCACAGGTCTCTAGAAGATCTCAAATGAAAGTTGAGGGGTCATAAATGGATCAGGTCCATTCACATCACAAATAGCTTTGAAAAGTTACAGCAGAATTAACCTGGTAGGATAGCATAATACATTTTATTTACAGGAAGTTATGAAACACTCTGTGGTGTGTTGCTCTATAAACAGCAACTGCCACGCTAAGTATAACTAGCTTGCCAATGTTTGTCATGTCAGTTTCCCCATTTTATTTTCCTTGATAGCAGTGCTGTGTAGAGTGGATCTGTACTGTGTGCCCTAGTATAGGATAAAAAGTAATTTACAATAGCAAGAAATAAATGGCTAGAAAAAGTGTTATTACAATTACCTCTCACTTATGTAGGTATTTTAAAATTATTATGGTCAAATCCTTGTCCCAAAGGCTTGTAAATAGAATTCTACCTTATACTCAAATGCCTCTACACAAACATAAGTGGGGGAGGGGAATTCTTACTTAAAGTGCTGATCCAATTGCTATTTAAATCAGTGGCAAAACTGCCATTGACTTCAGTGGTGCAGAAATGAGACCTAAACCATCTTAACTTCCCCTTATTGTGTCTCGGTACTCCAGGTACATAACTCCATCCAAAATCCCCCTTGTGTTGCTGTACCTCAGAACATCAGTGTGAGGTACAGATGGAGGTCTTAGCTCTAAATTCCCATGTCATTCTGGGTCAAATCCTTCACACTGTTTTCACATCATATATTTGTATATACTGTACAGTTATTTACAAGTATCAGCAGATCAATTCTTCATTATCTGATGAGGTTCAGACCAAGCACTGAAACTGGGAAACAATAGTTAGTAGCACCTATAGACTAATTTGGTATCAGCAATCCCATGAGATTTAAGGAAAACAGCCTCCAGGATCATGTAAATGTGCTTGTGTTAGCGGCTTTGTCCTGTAATTCCATTGAATCAGCTTTTAAAGCCTTCTTACCCATATGGCACCATCTTTGAATAATACATCATCAGTGTGCCTCACTCTACTGATTTACTAGGATTATAAATCATTTGAAACACTGCTCAGTCTGATGATGTATTTGAGTTATACATCATCAGAATATGGTGCTGAGATGATATATTACTCCAAAGAGGGCGCTGTGCAGAAAAGAAACCAGGGGCACATTTAGTTACTACACATTTTTAAAGGATTTTAGTTAAAGGGATCTCCCCCTAATGTAAATCTGCACTGCCATAGCTATGAATCCCACTTGTATCCAGTGAACCTTGCTACACATTTTAATCTCAAGGACAGACATTCAGAGAGAGTACAGGACTGTATTCCACATTAGGGTATTCAATGGCACTACATTTTGGCACTTTTGAAATCTCTAATTTGGACATCTGTTTGTGTTATAGCATGAAACAAATTAATCAACTGATTTTAATAATCTACTTTGGGCAGGTTAAAGAACAGTATAAAATACATTTCAAAGGCAAGTTTTTATACTTTGCTGAGAGTCTTTAGAGCTTATAACACAAAAGTTGAATCTCTCAAAGATTCAGAAAAGCACCGATACAAGCGTCAGTCACACTCTGACTTACATACCATTCCAGAAAAACTTTCTAGATCAAAGATTTGAGTTCCATTTAAGGTAGCAAATGAGTAAAAAAAACCCCTCTTTCTAGCCAGTTTTAAGAAACTTTTCACTACCTATCATATTTTGTTAAATTTCTGCCAGAAGCCTTTAGACCTCATTTTGTATTGAGGATAAAGTGTAGGCCTGGCTTGACATGAGTAATTAAACACAGCTGAGGGCTCATTTCTTGGGCGACAGAATTAGGGAGGTAAATGGAGCTGGCAATAGAATATCTGTGCTAACTAAGATAGGTAAATGGGTCAGTAAGCTAAGAGACAGAATGTCTGTACTAGCTAAAGTCAGGGGGAATACCCAGTGAACCAATAGACTAGATCAGCCTGGAATATAAAATGAGGTTAAGATAAAGTAATACATGAACAGTGCATGGACGGAGCTGGTTGTACAGGTACTGGGCCCTAAAAAGTAACCAAGCCAATCCCCCAAAGTGTAATGCAATATATAGTCAATGCAATGTAATGTGTAAACATATATGAAGGAAGAGGTTTTCTATGTAACTTTGGATGTGTGGTAAGCCTTATACTCTCCCCTGCTATGCTTGAGTCTGGTAACTTTCCTGTATGCCAAATAAAGGAACCTGAGTGACGAGACTGGAGCCAGAATGAATTTTTGGGGAACTGGTCTCCGGGCAATTAGGAAAGGAAAATGTTCTGAAAGTGAAAAAAAAGCAAACAAAAACAAAAAAACTCCTTTTCCAACTTGCCACACATGAGATGAAGGACAGTTCACAGGCAAAGTAAATGACATGTTTCACCACACAACAGTAAATTGGATGGTCCCATGTCTCCATTGTGTGAGGATACAGCATCAACTAGAACAGTGTTTCTTCAACAAGGGGCAGTAGATGTTGAATACTGATATAGTATCTGTGACTTCTTAATACATACAAATATGAAACTCTACTAATAGTATATTGAGAGAAATTGATGTTGCTTTGAAAAAACTATAGTCAGGGAGAGATAAAAATGTAAGGAAACCTACAAAGTCCTTCATTACAGTTAATTGTGACTGAAAAAAATGGGCCTTCACTGACTAGCAGAAATTGGCATAGCAAACTTGCATTGGATTGGAGCTCAGTGCACCAGGTGTTGCATTCACTCAAGAAATGAAAAGCAGAGTACAACTCTCTAGTTAATTCAAGCACAGGGAGAGGAAAAGGTTAAAGGGTAAAGCTACTCATAGCTGAAAATGCTATTCCTAAATTTCTATGGGCTCATTCTGTGCTTTGTATTTTCCAAGAACCCAGCGAAAAAATGTTAGAAGAAATTCAAAAACGTGGAATAATGTCAGCCATGGAGTTCAACAAATAGGCTGCAGAAATAGTGTATGATCCAAAAATGAAAAAAGTGGAAAAGCTTCTGGAGATCGCTTTTTAAATCCCCTAACCTCAAGGCTTAATTACTAAACTGGCAGAAGAGGTGAAGTTTACCACAACTGACCTTTCCAAAGAAGAGCCAAGTTAAATAATTTCCTTTCTGTGAACACACACAAGGGCTGTTCATGAAAGGTTAAGTGAGATATGATATAGATAGTGCAACAGCAATGTTTCAAGGAATCATGGGGTAGGTGATTAAAGGGTTAAATGGTGTAATGTGTTATTTAGATGGCATATTTATGCCTCTGTCACAGGGCCAGTACCCCTCATCACCCTGGGGCAGGGTATGAGCATGGTAACCTCGCAGTTAAGTCCAATGGCCAGAGTCGACAGAACTCCCCTTGTCTTCAGGGAAGCACGATCCAATGGCCAGAATCAATAGAACTCCCCTTGCTGGCCTGATGGCCTGAGTGAATAGGACTCCCCCTGTCGGCCAGGAAGTGCAGTTCGATGGCCTGAATGAATAGGACTCCCCTTGTCTACAGGGAAGCGTGGCCCAATGGCCAGGGTCAATAGAAGGGTAGAGTGGCCTAGTGGCAGGAGTAAATATAACCTCCCTCAAATGCAGGGTAGTGTGGCCTAGTAGCCAGCACCTGAGGACCAACACCAGGGGGATGGCGGCCCCGGTAGGTGGGCCCGAGCCTGCCTGACTCCACTGGGCCCCGACCCAGGGCCCTAACAGTGGCAGAGTGGTCCGCCACTAGATCAGTGGGGAATCCCACCGAAACATACTGATCTCATGAGGGTGGGAGGTACCACTCCCCCACCCTCGCTGGGTCACTTCCTACCAGCTTGCCTGCAGCAGCAGTCCATAGGGCATCAGATCCTCCAGGCTCCTCAGTGCAGGATGCTCCCTGAGGTTCCGCTGGCGGCAGGCCTCCAGTCCAGGTCTCGGGTTCTTCAGCTCCCATAGGCAAGGGCTGTAACAACTCCTGGGCTGGAGCCTCTACCAAGCATCCTTCCTTCTTAGCAGTCAACCCAGACTGAGCTAGGCGTCTCCCTTTTATACTGCAGCAGCAGTTGAAGCATGGCTTGAAGTATCGAGGGGGAGTGGCTTCTGCTGTTAAAAGCGCTGCCTTAACTCCTTCCACTCCAGAGCAGGGCCAGTCCACCCCGTCACAGCCTGGGAGAGATCAAAGGGAACGTGTAAGAAACTTGTGGGGAAAATAGCAAAAATAAGGTTTAATTGATAAAAATGTGCCATTTCTAGATATTTGGGGGGATAGTAAATATGAAGCCATTGAGAATATAGATGTAACCAAAAATGTTTCAGAGCTGAGATGATTTTTTTTGTAATATTGCATATTATGGATTGTTTATTTGAACTGTATAAACCTTAATCATCCAATGTTAACAAAGGTTATATGGGTGTGACTCCATAAGGTTTGATCTACTGGTCAGAGAATTAGACTAACAGAAGGTTTGGGTTCTAATCCCATCTTTGCCATTAATTTGTTCTATTACCTTGAACATGCCACTTCACCTGAATGTGCCTACAGTATTTGGTCTGTGCTGACTATGAATTCTTCAGTGCCAAGGCAGTTACTCATTATGTATTTGTACAGTGCCTAGTGCAATGGAGCCCCAATCTCAGTTAACTCTTTTAAGCACCATGAGAACACAAATAAAATAAATACATAAATAGAGAAATAACAAATAGTTCCAATTTAATACAGAACTTCTCTCACTGCTAACGTGCAGTGGCTCTTTAGGAGGAATGGGAGCAGTAGCTGCACACATACATACATCCAGAAAAGGAAAACCTATAGCAATTGCTTCCTTAGCATTATCAAAGGCTGAAAGTCCCTCTCAGAGGCAGGGATATTAGGCATTATTTTGGAGGTAATTAAATTACACAAATACTTTGTTGTTGTTGCTGCTGTTGTTAAAACAGAAACATTCATCGTGATCCCTGACCAAAAGTCCTTAGGAAAGATACAGGATTCACCTCTAGCACCTGCTAGGATGCATTCTGCATATTAAAGGTCAGTAGATTCAATCATAAATAACAGAGCTAGACCAGCATCTCACATCAGATCAGTGGAGTGTGGCTGTCTTCCAGCAGTACAAATGAGAGCATGACAAAGAAGTTTATGAACAGGGTAAGGAGAACTGCAATTATCTGCACACACAACAATAACATTACAGGGAGCCAGCCAGGAACTTCACATACCTGATTTTGGGAGTAGCAAGTCTGGCATTCTGTAGAGAAATGCCATATCTGTCCACACTGATGACATTAGGCCTGTTTTTCAGAACATCCTATATAACTATCTTTGTAAGAATATCCACAATGGAAGAATGACTTTGGTTGATGCAGTGGAGGAGGATGAAATGCATAGTTCTTACTAAAGAAGTATACTGCATTTACCACCACCTTTACTGCTGCATCTCTGCTCCTCTAAAAATTGCAGTATTAATGCTTTTGCTGCTTGGGTAGAGTTTGTAGTTCCCTGGAAAATTATTTTAGCCTGTGCCAGTCTGGCTACCAATAAGTATCGCTTTCTATAAAGTTACTTGAGGCTCAAGCAGTAATAGCTCAAGTAAGTGTGGTATGGTGTTTTTTCTCTACTGGAGCTAATCTGAATAATCCTTTTGACAATTCTAGTGCTAACATGCAACAAGTTCCTGCAACGTAGCAACATACTGGTCAGTATACTCACCACTTTCTGTGTTCATTGATAAAATGTGTGTTATTGCAGTTACTTTAGGCAGAGAAGAGTTATTTTAAAACTGAAATTATAGTAGCATGCCAGTGGCACCTAACTACCACAGTCTTGATAGGTGGATTAGACTGACTAAACAGACAGATATCAGGAAGAGGAAATGTATAACATGTACATTGGCCTTCAGTACCACCGTATTAGCAAAAGTTGCTTCTTGGCATTGGAGAGGTCATTTCCCATTAATATCATGTAATAACTGAAGAATTCAAATGTCAGTGGTACAAAGCCTAAACTTCACAATTGATTAAACCAACCACATCTACAGATGTTGCTATCCTGATTCTGGAGTAGTGGATCTCAAATGTGCCAAGAAGTCGAGAAAGGAATGCAAAAGCCTTCTAGAGCACCATAATTATGTTTATTCAATTGGTCTGGATCCAACTTTTATTTTGTCTTCTCCCTTACTTTGTTTGCTAACATGTTCTCTCTTGGAGAACAATAATGGATGGTGGTAAAAGTTTTATTTGTGCTAAGATTACCTGTAGAGACTGTGGGGCAGATCCTCAATTGCTATAAATTGTCATAGCTCCTTTGATTTCAGTGGAAGACCTGCCCCCTATAAGAAAGAGACAGGGTGTTTTCTCTGACACTTTACTGTTAGCTTAAAAAGCACAAGTCAAAATTGGATATTTGTAATAAGATTGTACTGTTATAGGTTTGACATTTGTATTTTGTATAATATGAAAATGTCAATAAACAGAAAGTTTGAAGGAGCTGATTTGTCTTTTGCAATTAGACAAGCCAATAAAAAAAATATAGAGACAAGAGGTTCAAAGCTGTTCAAATGATTTTTAGAAATGTACCCTTTGCAGCAGTTGTACATTTTGAATGCAAATGGTTAATTAGAAAATTCATTTTTCACAAAGAATTGTGTTGTTCATATTTTGATTCATCATTAAATGTTTTTCCTGAGTGCAATAGTTTTACAATTTCCCAAAGGGACATTTCACTTAATTTCATTTTGGATTAGCTGGTGCTCTGAGTTTGAATTTAAAGTTTAAAGGAACCATTTGATTTTAATAACTTTTATGTGTAGTGTTCCATTGAGTTTGAATTTTAGCACATAGAACTACTTTTCCATAAGGTGATTTTTAGTAAATCCCTGTGTGTAAAAGTAAGATAAACACACATCACTGAGTTTGTTATTGCAATTCAATTATTGGATTTCTACATTTGAATATATTTTGAGCATTGAAAAGCATGAAGAGACTGTTTTCTCTTGGTGGTCATAGACACTTTTCTAACACTCCAAAACTTGAAATAAGGCTATGTTTATTCTTAGATCTCAGAGAATATTAAAATGCCATGCTTTTCTAAATATACACAGTAAATTCAGGAAAGCAATATTTCTTCAAAGGCACCTCAAAAGCAAACTCTTGAACAATATCCATCTCTTTAGATTCTGCACTCTCAGATAAATCCTTATTTTGATTTCTCAAATAAAAAGTCAAAGCTTTTAATTCCCCTTCCAGATCATTTCCTTCACACAAACTTTGCCCGTCTTCAATTTTTCAGTTTTTCAGCCACTTCTTTAAAACAAGAGTGTAGGTGATGCTGGCCACAGATTCCATGCCAGTTGCCTAATTTGCAAGTTCTGTTTTTTGCTTCATCTTTCTATTTTTAATTTCCTTTAAAGTCCATACAAAATATGTATGTCTATGAAGTTCTCTTAGCCATTGGTATACAGTATCACACTCCCAGAAATGCCGTTAGTTAAAAAAGTCTTGAATTTTCAACCAAACCAATAAAGTTAAAAAACAAAGTAAAACAAACAAAACAGAATGTGTGTTGTTGTATATTATAACAGCAGAATAAGTGAATATGCTATAAATTGAACATTCTTTCCTCAGTGCCTACAATTCCTATTGCTAATGGGAGTTACTTTACCACATCAAGGACAGAATAAACTGAAATATATATTGTAAGAAGAGGACACTCTAATGACACTGACTCCTTGGTTATTTGGAATGGCTAATTAAGTCACAACTTTGTTCCAACACTTCCATAAGGTTAGATTATGCACTTGGTCCTATATGCATGTTCAGTTCCATAATATGCTCAAAGCTATTTGCCACAGCCCCTGTGAGTTCCTTAACACCGGTCAACTGCGTGGGTGTGGGCTCAGTTAATAATGCTGCGTGCTGCAGTTGTAACCAACCTGATGGGACTTGAGAAAGGAATCATAAACTTGAAAGGAATTTTGGAGGGCTTCATTTTGAAAAAATGACATCCATGTATTCCAAGGGGTGTCCACCGAAGTCAAATGCCGACTAGAGTATGACCATGAATTGCTATTGTATGACCAGGCTCCTCTTCCCATCAGGATGTCGCTGTAAGGACGGAAATGGAAGTAAGTCTTTCCTCACCTAGACTAAGCAACATGGCCCAGCAGATATGTGCAGCAAATAAGGTACCACCCCATTGATCCAATCTGGAGGGTTGCAGGCCAGCTGTGAAGAGTTCACAAATTTAGGTAAGGGCATACATTGAATATAGGACAACCTTCACTGTCGCCATAGTTACTATTGCACCAATCATGAAGGCACAAAGAAGGCAATGGAGAAGGAAGTTCAAAGAGTCAAGGTCATTGCATCTGCAAACACAGGTGCTGATCCTCCAGGAAGCTCCCTGTGGTTTATGCAGAGTAATTTGCAGGATTAAGGACTTCGTAAGTAAATATACACATGGACCATGGGGTTCTCTTTTAAAAGCAGGCTTTGGCAATTTGAAATGGTGTAAGTGGCAGTGCAATATTGCACTACCCCAGAAGCAGACCAAGGATCCAGCATTGACTCAGAGAGTCCTTGCTTCCCCGTGTGATGCTGGTAGACCCGGTGCAAACTCATTCCAAGGTCCCTAAACCTTAAGAGAACACTATTAAATGCATAGCTGAAAACCAGTCTGACTTGCCTGTGTGTTAGTATTGCTGAAATGGGTATTAGGGTTGTAACAATGTGTTTAGACTTTATGAAATGCTTGTAAATTGCTGCACGAATTAATCCCAATTATAATATCTGTAACCCACATAATAAGTGTTTGTTCTGAAACTGTAAATCCAGTCAGGAAAGGAACATCACCAAGTGTGAAATACTGGCTTGCACCCATGAGGAGGGGTTTTCTTCAGCCCATCAGAAAGACCTATTGAGTCCAAGTTAGCTATTGTAAGCCATCAAAGAACAAGACTTTGTTGATTGCTCCCAGCACACCCATGAAGAGGGGGATGTTCAGAAAGATGTCCCATCCGCTTGGACTCTAGGGAGACGGGGATAAAAATCCCCGAGCAGAAGGAATTAGAGTCTTTTTGTGCTGTTTGGACTCTAAGGGGCAGAAATTCATAAACATAAGCAAGAGATCCCCAGGATTAACTTGGGTTAACCCTAAAGGATTTATAGAGCTGGCATATTTCTAGCAGCTCTGTCACCATATGAAACCTAAGACTGCAGCTCATCTGTGTGTGCATGTTTATCTATTTTAACCTTGTAAATAACTCTTATTTATTTTTTCTTAGTAATAAAATCCTTAGTTAGTTTACTATAGAATTGGCTACAAGCATTATCTTTGATGTAAGAGCTAAGGTGCAAATTGACCCGGGGTAAGTGACTAGTCCTTTGGGACCGGGAGTAACCTGCATATTTTGTGATCTTTGATGTAAAGTGACTATTATCACAGAGTCAAGCTTGTCCGAATGGCAAGCTTGTCCGAATGGAATACCCAAGAGGACTGTCTGTGACTCCATGTTAAGGCTGTATAGTGCCTGAGGAGTTTACATTTGTCACTTGGTTGGTGAAATCTAAGTACAGAACTCACAACCAATTTGGGGTTTGTGTCCTGCTTCCTAACTGTCTGCCCTGAGGTTGGTATTCTAACTCATGAGCCACTCCAGGCTGTGAGACACCCCATTGTTCCAGGGGAAAGTATACTTTGCCAAACCTTTCCCTGGAGCAGGTTACTTCCCTCTCTGTTCTGGCTCAGCTGTGGTGGCTGGCACACTGTGGGGACAGAACCAAGCATGAGCCCACTTCCCATCCCTGCTCATCCACTGCTCAACCCGTTCATGAAAGGGGAAGTTGCAACTCACAGCGTAGAAATCACTTCTTCAGGTTTGCTTAGAAAAAAAAAGCACACAGTGGCAAATATAGCCTAGAGCTATGAAATTTAATGGATCAGTCAATGTACTGAATTCTATTCATTCGAGGGCTGTCAATCAATTGCAGTTCACTCACAATTAATTTAAAAATTAATTGCGATTAATCGCAGTTTTAATCACACTGTTAAACAACAGAATACCAATTGAAATGCATTAAATATTTTGGATGTTTTTCTACATTTTTATATATACTGTATTCTGTGTTTGAACGATTGGCTGAACAAGAAGTAGGACTGAATGGACTTGCAGGCTCTAACATTTTACATTGCTTTATTTCTGAATGCAGTTTTTTTGTACATAATTCTATATTTGTAAGTTAAACTTTCATTATAAAGACATTGCACTACAGAACTTTTATTAGGTGAATTGAAAAATACTATTTCTTTTGGGGGTTTTTTACAGTGCAAATACTTGTAATAAAAATAAATATAAAGTGAGCACTGTACACTTTGTATTCTGTGTTGCAATTGAAATAAATATATTTGAAAATGTAGAAAACATCCAAAAATATTTAAATAAATGGTATTCTATTATTGTTTAACAGTGCTATTAATCGCACGATTAATCATGATTAATTTTTTTAATTGCTTCACAGCCCTAGTTCATTCAAAAGTCTGTAGCTGCAATTATAAACAGAATTCTATCCTTCACAAATGTACATTGCTTTCAGGCACTACAAGACAGTATGAATCAGTATAATACTGTCTTTCTTAATTATGGGCTCAGTATATTGGTTTACTTTCCTGTTGTGCTCTGTTCACTGACCTGAAGAAGAGATTTTAGTAATGCAAATGCTCCTGTATCAATACTGTACAATCAAACCAAAATATATGTTTGGCACTTGGTTCTGTATGTAGGCAACTGTATTATCAAAGACTTTGAAATTGTATCATGTGAGAAAATATTGTCAATTGATGCCATTTGCGGGTGGAGAGCTGAGGGTATCTGAAGGTGTGGAGAGTTGAAGGAGGAAGAGTAAATATAAAGAGAATTAAAGGGTTGAAGACCAATTTTCAGTTGTAACCAACCATTTTTGTTTAGTGCAAATCATTACTTACACCGGGATGTGCTGCAGTTTTCTCATTTCCCCAGCTACCTATAAACTGTGCCTCTAGATTTGATCGTTTCTCCTCAAATGGACCCCTCCATCTCAATTGCTACTCATCTCAATTGCTACTGATGACAGAGCAGGAGAAGTTTGGAAATGATCATGGAGCAGCAAGATATGTCTTCCTATAAAATAATTGGGATTTTTCATCCTTCCTAGATTTTTCTTCTCACAGAAATTAAAAATTCAGCGACCTTTTGGGGAATTCAAAGGGCCATGCCAACGTTAATGAAAATACAGTTCATATCACAGTCACTGAGATGTTCAGGAAGCGTTCTCTGGAGGAAAGCAATGAATGCCATGAAAGTAACTGAAAGCTTCACCTTCAGTCTCTTTGTTCCAACTGAAAACCTCTTCCTACTCTACACAGTACTTCCCATATTGGTATTAGACTATAAGAATGTCTGTCATTTTAAAAATGGATCACTATTTAATGATAATGATATTCACTGAAATGAAGCTTTCTGCAGGACTTATGGCCTGTATGAGAGAGAGACGTTTCAGAGATGGGACAGTTGGCTGTCTGATCGTAATCCCTTTGATTTCTGGGAGATGAAGAATCTTCCCTCCATATGGGGGGTCAAAAAAGGAGTGCCTGTCTTTGATGCCTTTCCCTTAACACTCTGTAATTCATACACAGCAGTTGGGCAGTGAAGTCAAAGGCTCTACCCCTGGCAAAGGGAGGAATTTGGCAGTCATGCAGCTACTTCACATCTGGCCTAAGGGCAGAGTGTCCCCCTCAAGAAATGCCATGGGCTTTGAACCAAGGAGCAGGCTTTGGCCCATAATTTTTCACATGATATTTCCATTTCCAGTTCTATTTTATTTCAGTTTTATCTAAAATTCTAGGAACTTTCTGATTTTTAAAAGTAAAAATAACAGAAAACATGGGTAGGATAATAAAACCAGACCCATATAATAATAGCTCCCACATATCCCATCCCATTAATCTGCTCAGTAGAAAAAATGAAACTAGGAAACACAGTGATGTGACATTTACAAAAAAATAATAATAGTGCTTCTTTGAACCCCAGAAAAGTCTTGTTTTATCTGAACTGGTTCACACCTCCCAAGTGTTCATCCATGACACTCTACATGCTCACACACCTACTTTATTTATGATAATAATGAATATACTATACATTTAAATTCCACCTCATATTCCAAAGAATCCCAGAGAGCTATACAGACTTTATAAACCGTACATATAAGAAGCATTGCAACTTCCGCTGAAATGTACACACCTCAGGGGTGGAACAAATCAACTCGTTAAAAGTGCACAGAAGCACTGCTCCTCATTTTAGGAAAATAAGTGAATGTCATATCTAATCAAAATTGCTCACAAAATTGTCCTAGGCCGAATAATTACCCCAATTAGAATTTGGCCAGAACACCAGAGTTCTAGGCACTCAGCATCAGAACCTGGACATGACAGAGATGCTAGCCTTGCTCTCAGACTTTAAGGAAAATTAATGAAAAATGTTAGGTAGGTTGCTTGGATCTATCTCCTCCCTCCTTCCCCTTTCCCCAAGGAACCCAGGACCTCTCTCCCCACTTCCCTATCTATAGACAAGGAGGGAGACTGCCCCCGCCCTGCATTGTGCCCCTCACCCCCACCCCCAAAAGGAGAATGGGAGGATGGGCCCTAGGAAAGTTGCACTCCTATGGCCCTTAATTATCTCAGCCAGTCCTGGGTCTGGACCTCCTTCCTGGGATGATCCTCCTCTTCTCCCTCCTCTGTTGTGTTCCCTCTCACCACCTCCTCCCTGTGCTCTGGCTGTTCCTCTCTTGCAGCCTGTGCAGTGAGTGTCTGACAGGAGGTAAATCATGTTGATTGGGATGTTGAATTCACCACCCAAGCCACAGGCTGAACATCATGCTCTAAATGCCCTACGGGGACCATGCTGGAGGTCCCAGAGCACATAAACATAGGTCCATCGGTGTCCACACAGGACAGTTAGAGAGCAACATACAGCCTGGGCTTGGACAATGAATCTAGCAGCTCGCCACTGCATTCAAATTGCCCTGACTTGCCTCCTATCAGACCCTCACTGTTCTGTCTGCATGTGTGTTACAGGGATGGTGGAGAAGAAAGCCCCCCACAGCACTATGTGTTGGACCTGAGTGGTGGTGAGTGACACACGCAGACATACACACCAACTACTAATTTAGATTTCAATCTACTAATTTTGCAAGCACGCGCACACACAGACACACACACAAAATGTATAGATGTGTGTGTATGCACTTGCAAAATTAGTAGATTTAAACCTGAATTAGTAATTACACAATTACATGTAAAAATCAGGAGGACTATGGAAAATCAGGGAGGGTTGACATATCTGAGATTACAATAATAGGAAGCTTTGGAAAAGAAAACACAGCACACAAACAAAGATAAATCTAATTATGCTTTAATTTAAAGTATGTCTATTCTGGCTCTCCTTCTTCGACATAAAATGAAAGGTCAACAAAAATTGTTTTAACTTTTTCCTGCCTCGGCCCTCTGCCAAGTGGTTCCCTGCTCTAGAATCTCACCTGATTCACACATCAGCAAACTGATTTCAAAATGAATACCCTGGCCAAATTCATGGTTGGGGTCACTCCATTAGCTTTAGCTGTCTCCCCGTCACAGGACCATGAACTGCACTTGAACTTCTCCAATTCCCATATTTAATATGAGAATAGAACTAGACTGGAAATATGCTTTCATTTTTTATGTTTTCTTTGTATGTTAGCGTCTGTGTTCTTTGGCACTACCATTATTTAGTATGAAGTCTTTTCAACAGCAGTGAAAATGCTTGAGCTGCAGCATATTGTTCAGTGAAACACGCTGGACCTTTTTGTCTTTGAGTGGTACCCATGGGACCCAAAATGCCGAACAGGAGAGGGTATTCTTTTTCTGGTAGCATCTGGCTTTTTGGCTGACTCCCCAGATGCTATTGGCAGATTTGCTTTTGCTTTCAGAACTGTCATGTAGTTAAGTTCCTGATAGGCTGCTGTGCCCTTGTAGATGTGATCTTTTCACTCACCCTTGTTTCTAACATATTTTAGCACTGGTTATGGTTTTTTTTATTTAGCTTTACTGTACAAAACAGTACAAGAGAGAACAATCCAAGCTTCTCTGCTATTTGTACTGAGAAGAAGATTTCAATACTTAAAATGCCCTTGCCACATATTAAGCCGTAGGGCAGTTTGTCTGGTTTAATGGAGAAGGGGAGTTGCTCTCTTTAATTGCAAGGTGTCTTGTCCAGCAGGCTCGAAAGAAAGGAGTTGTTGCTCTTTCAAGTCTCGCTCTCCCCAGAGAGATCTGTCTGCTCCACGTAAGTAGCAGGAAGCAGACAGCCAGATCAGGTTGGTGAGGGGACTTGCTGCTCCCACAGAGGTGACTGGAAGAAAAGGGGTGGTATTTACATCCAACATTGAACCAGGAATGCCCACTTTTTACCCAGACTCTAGCATCACAATATCTGGAACCTCAAGGTAAAAATCACAGATTGGAAATGAACTGATTTAAGTTACCTCATAGAGCCGAGGAATTTACATGAAGAAAAGTCATTTGGGAGATTGAGACAAGCCGAGATCATCCAGGAGCTAAATCAAAACGATAACACAAAATCCTATGGACTTGACTTTATTATTTAGTCACAGCTCTGCACTGAGGACAATGCAGAAAGCTCCTCAGAAGTAGAGCTGGTTAGAGAACCTTTGGTAGACCAGTACTCTGTTGGAATATGCAGGTCCGCTGAAACAGGAATGCTTTGCAAAACTGGATTAATTTTGCTGGAATTTCATTGAGAGAAAAATGGGGAAAGAGTTCTGACAATGTTGAAACATACCATTTTGACTTTTTTTTAACAAAATGGTTCAGTTTTTCATTTTGAAATGACTTTTTGTTTCAAAATATTATTCTTGAATTATGTATTATAATTATATATATATATTGCTATAGGTGAACCACTTATAAATATTAATTGGCTCTGTGATGGGGTGCATTCACCCCGCACTGGAGATGAAGGGATTAAACCTGCACTCTTGGCAGTGGAAGCCATGCCCCTTGGTCCCTGCTGGTCATGCTCCAACAGAGTACTGCTATAAAAGGGAGCAGATCAGCTCAGTTGGGGCTGACCATTGAGGAGGGAGGATGCACCTTGCAGGCTCCAGCCTGGGTGCTGCTGAAGCCCCAAATTGCAGAAGTCAGAGGTGCTGAGACCCAAGCGGATAGTCATATCCCTGCAGATGCCCCCAAAAGGTTGGAGTTGCCAGGAGTACCATAAGCCGAGGAACCTAGAGACCCCAGAGACGTCCGGACAACTGCATCGGGAGACATGGTAGAAAGTGGCCTAGGTGAACTAGACAGTGGGCTGGTTATAGAACTGGACATTAAATCAGCATGTTTCGGTCAGATCTCCGCTGACTAAGTGGTGAGCACACTCACCACGGCCAGGGCCCCGAGCTAGGACCCGGTTGAGTAGGGAGGGCCCAGGTCCCCCTACCCCAGCTGCCAACCCCTCAAGGTGGCAGCCCACTTCCTCGACTTGCCACTAGGCTGCAAAGCCCTGAGGAGAAGTGTAGCCTTATTGATTCTGGTCGCTAGGCCGCACAGCCCTGTGGAGAGGAAATGCCTTACTGATTCTGGCCTTTGGGCCACACCACCCTGCCGAAAAGGGCAACCTTATTGATCCTGGCCACTTGGCCTCACAGCCCTGTGGAGGGGGGCAGCCTTATAGACTCTGACCATTATGCCCTACTGCCCTAAAGATAAGGATAGCCAGGCAGATTTAGCTGCCTGACTACAACACCCTTGCCCCACCCCAAAGGGGGACAGGGTGGACTTGCCTCGCAATGGGCTCATACCGTCAGTGACGATCCTAAGTGTTTCACTCAGACCCTAACAGTGAATAATCTAATTATAGGATATTTGTCCTGAAGCAAGTAAGTAAAATAGAGTAAGTTATGAATGGAATTTCAATCTTAGTACTACACTTTTGGGTTTGTTGTGGATTTAAGGCATTTCCTTTATAAGACACTTGGCAAGTTGACAATGATTTACTGTCCTATACTTTGTTTATGTTTGTGGTGATGTTTTTTAAAAAATGAAACAAAAAAACTAACATTAATGTGGTCCAGCAGGTGGTACCTTTATGCCTATGTGCCAAATTTTAGTAAAATAGACACTTAAATTGTATCATCATCATTTTTTACTCTCACAATGAGAGAGGTACTGGAGGTCACTCCTTCCATACGGCTGGAATTTCCTTTCTGAAGCAAATCTTATTAAGGGGCATGATTCATTCCCTGTTTTCCCCCTAGAAATCCTCAGAGCCTGGCGAATTTACTCCAGCTGAGCACCAAAGAGAGGATTCCCCTCTAGTGCATAACTTTTGTATCTGAGGTACTACAATCGTTCCCTTGATTTAGAGTAAGCAATTTGTGGTATTCAGATAATATGCTATGACAATGTGATGAAGCAGAGAAACCACACACCAGCACAGAAGGGGTTAAAGATAGCCTTTGGGCCTAGCTAGCCACACAGCAGGTTATGGAGGGTAGAGAAAAGGAAGGAGCCTGGCTCAGTTTGGGGCTGACTGGTGAAGAGGTAGGAACTAGCTGCCTCCCTACCTGAGGGGAAGACTCATTAGCCTGATAGTCGAGGCAGTCACCAGGAAGCAAGCGCTGTCTTCCTGGCCAAAGGAGATTGAGGAAGAAGCTTAGGAGCACCTGGTCTAAGAGGAACCCAGGTGATTGAAGCACAGAGATTTTGGCGGGGTCAGAACCCCACAAGCTTACAGCTGCCCCACTTGGAAGAACCTGGGACCACAACAGGAAGCTGTCCAGGGTCCATGAGGGGGCACTACTAGAGTCAAGCCACTTGGAATATATGGGCCGTGCTCCAAACTGAAGGGAAAGCAGTAGGAAGTAGCCCAGGGCAATGGACACAGAGTTCCTGCTGGGAAGTCCCCTAGTCAGGGGTTGACTTACACAGGGCCCTGGGCTGGGACTCAGTGGAGTGGGTGGGCCTGGGTCCCCTTACCCCCTTGCATTAAAGACTGAGGCACCAAGGAAGCAGGAGACTAGAAGTCAAGCCCTCAACCACTAGGCCACCTGACCCTCCAAGGCCCCTGTTACAGGCAACTTTTGGCAAACTTGACTTTTTAAGGGAGAACACAGTTCTGGTTTACATGTGCATGTTGACTGCAGCTGAAACACATAGCTTTGGAAGTTTGACCCAATATATTGAGAGGCCTATGGTTAATATTACACTTGATGCTGATTATTTATTAACAATAGAATTTTACCTCCTAGAAATAAACTGTATACACAGCCTCTTTTAGCAACCATGTAGAAGTTTCATAACTTAGACAATATGAATGAAATAGCAATAATCTCAAGGGTGACTTCGATATAGATTTTCCTAGATGCATTCAAAGTGGAAAATACTTAAGCCTGTAGAGCTGTATCAGGGATACCTCTAGCCAATATGTTCAGCTAAGCCACCTGCCTGCTGTTTCAAATTCACTAATAACTAATGACACCTTTCAGCCCACAGTGAATTTTTACAGACAAGTTATTAAACACCTAAATTAGGAGTTTAAATTGGAAAGCTATCAGATCTTAACTATACTAGTGCCAGTGGGTGGTGCTATATTTTACATGAGAAAACATCTGAGACAAGAAGATACATGGTAGCAACCACTTACAGAATATCACCACCACATAAAATAAAGTGAAAACCCTTTTGAAGATAGAAGTAAAAAAAACCCCAAACATACTACTGAATACTAAAATCTTTTCTTGGGGGCTACAGAAGTAATGCAAGTTGGACACTGATAGCAAACAGCAGGAGACTGCCAAGATTAAGCAGCCCGAGGGCCAGAAAAGTTTAGTTATAACCCTACCTAGCTCAGCTGTATAAGATTTGTATCAGTGACATCCACACGATGTATTGTAGGAAAACACTGAAAATAACAGAGAGCATTAGTTTAAAAAGTAGGGGAAATATATACATTGTTTCCAGTGTGTTATATTAATTTATTTGTGGATCATATGCCCATTATCTTGTTTGCTTTTGTTCTGTTCTTTGTTCGGTTAAGTTTTATGTGCACACGATTGCAGAAGGATATCTGCTATCTGGAGATGTCTCATTAGATACATGGGGAAATAAATGTATCCTTACTTGGGAAGATTTGGTGGTTGCCTACCATAGCAACATGGGAGGATTATTCTTCAGCATTGCAGATTAGAGTTGAGTGAATTATTGTTTTTTTGGTTCACTGGCTGGACTGGGAAAATTCTACCTCCCAAATTGTTTTGTTTCAAACAGAAACTGATTTTTTAAAATTCTCTTGCCTCCCCCCCTCCCACCCCTAAAAAAGAAAGAAAATAATTTATTACAGGTTAATTCAAATCAACATTTTCTAAACAATATGTCAGTTTGAATGGACATTTTCTAAATAAAACGTTGATTAAAAAAAAAACATTTTGAAACAAAATGTCAAAATGGTTCATTTTGAAAATGTTGAAATGAACTGTTTTAACTTTTTTAGAAATTATTTTCCTCATTTGTATACGGCTGAAACAATCCACCAACTTTGACTTCTATTCACAAATAATTTCAGTAACTCTGAAACTTCATTTTTTGGTGAATTTATTATTCACCAAAACAATTTTATCCAACTCTACAGCAGATTTCTCAGACCCACAAGAAAAAGTGGGAATGTTTATAAAACAGACAATGAAGGCTAATTTAGCTACAACTAATCAGGAAAAAGATCTTAGAGTCATCGTGGATAGTTCTCTGACGACGTCCATGCAGTGCGCAGCAGCAGTCAAAAAAGCAAACAGGATGTTAGGAATCATTAAAAAAGGGATAGAGAATAAGATGGAGAATATCTTATTGCCCTTATATAAATCCATGGTATTCCCACATCTTGAATACTGTGTACAGATGTGGTATCCTCATCTCAAAAAAGATATACTGGCATTAGAAAAGCTTCAGAGAAGTGCAACTAAAATGATTAGGGGTTTGGAACGGGTCCCATATGAGAAGAGATTAAAGAGGCTAGGACTTTTCAGCTTGGAAAAGAGGAGACTAAGGGGGGATATGATAGAGGTATATAAAATCATGAGTGGTGTGGAGAAAGTGAATAAGGAAAAGTTATTTACTTGTTCCCATAATATAAGAACTAGGGGCCCCCAAATGAAATTAATGGGCAACAGGTTTAAAACAAATGAAAGGAAGTTCTTCTTCACACAGCACACACTCAACTTGTGGAACTCCTTGCCTGAGGAGGTTGTGAAGGCTAGGACTATAACAGGTTTTAAAAGAGAACTGGATAAATTTATGGAGCTTAAGTCCATTAATGGCTATTAGCCAGGATGGGTAAGGAATGGTGTCCCTAGCCTGTTTGCCAGAGGGTGGAGATGGATGGCAGGAGAGAGATCACTTGATCATTACCTGTTAGGTTCACTCCCTCTGGGGCACCTGGCATTTTAAAATCATGTCTCTATCATTATTATTTATTATTGTCATCCTTATCCAGACACTTTTCAAGGCCGGTGGATAGATACAACTGCAATTACGTTGTTCCAGGAGATTATGCACTGTACAGAACATAGGTATGAGTAAAGACTAATGCACCCTTTCTATTGACCCCAAATACACCCATGACTACTTCATGTGCAGTTTGCATTTATATTAATTAGAACTGAAAAAAAGACTGTAAAAATAAAGTTATGAAAATTCGTGCCCACTCCTTGCAAATAAGCACCTTTGTGCTTTCTCCCATGCTGCTCCTCACACTTGGAAGGTGCTCCACATAAACATCCACAAAACGTACTCAGTATAACACAATATTTAAGGGGTAGATTGACACTAGCATTAACATGGTTGTGAAGAAGAGTGTGAGAGAATAAGCTACACCTTCTACAACCCCATGTGGCTGTATTAACCCTACCAGATAATAGCTGTAGGTCCACTGCAGTCACTGGGCTGCTGTTTTTCCTCCCCATGAAATAATGGGGTGGGAGGCAATGCAGCATGACAGGGAATGGGTGGAGCTGTCTAGGCACAGGGCAAGAAATAAGCAGCACCCTTTTCAGGGCTGCAGTACATTATTTTCCCTCCAAAGCAAGAGACTTGGTGGGGAATAGTGACTCTCTGACTCAGTGTCAGAACACAGTGCATATCTAAACATATTTTCTGTACCACTTTAACTATGAGTTCACAAACTGATATAGTTAAAGCAGTACAACCTTCCTGGTGTATGCACAGTTATAGTGGTATAAGGGCACCTGAGGGGACACAGTCCCTCTCCTTTCTACCTACAGCGTACACTGTAGATTGGTTACAGTGTAGTAGCCGTGTTAGTCTGTGTCAGCAAAAAGAAAACAAGAAAGAAATACTTGTGGCATGTCTCTAAGGTGCCACAAGTATTTCTTTCTTTCTTGTTTTCTTTTTACTGTAGATTGGGTACATTAAGGGTACGCTGGCCCTTTAAGACCCCATTCGTTTGGTTTTCTGACTTCTGCCAGCTGCTCTTTAACTCACTGTTGTAATTTAATAGTCTTACAACATGGGCCTTGAAAATTCCACTTCTTTCCCACTTGTGTGTTGGAGGAACTGAAATGCTCTCAGCTGCTCCCAGCAATCTCACCCCACTCCTTCTGGGATTGCTGGGTCTGTGCCTTAGGCAACTTCTTGTCAACCAATGCTGAGACACTTCTTCGGGAGTGTCACAGCCTCTCTGGAAACTACCCTTCTACCTGAGTGGCAGCCTTTTATCCCAGCAGTTGCTAGTCAGTTAATTAGCTGCAGGTGAAGAGATAGCCACTCTACCCATTAACATTTTTGTGGCTATTGCCACAGAGGATATATTCACCCCATCACAAGGTGCTTATACCCATACAGCTTGTTCCCATAAGGAAATGGGAATACGTTTTACCAGCATGAGGTACCTTTATGCCAATATGACTGCATCCATATTAGGGGTTGTACTGAGTTAGTGTGAGCCAGGCCTGGGAGTCACAAGTCCCTCCTGTGTTCTTCTGGAGGCATCACTGCTGAATGCTGCCCTACATTCAGGACTGAGCCTAGAGGCTTAATCTAGCCCCAAATGAATGTGTTATGACTGTACAAGTGACTTTTGTGTTCACTTTCTGAGAGAATTCTAGTAAATGAGATTACTAGCGGGCATGTTTGCAAGAACAGGGAATTTTAAATGAATAGTGGAGAACATTAACATAAAACAAATAATTACATTGATAATGTGTGTATTTGCATCAAAACCCTAATTCTTAAAGTTAAACTCATCCAGTCTGGGAGCAGAAAAGTGGCCTGTGCTCTCTGTGCCCAATACAACTCAAATTTCAGAATTGAATTCCCACAAAGAACTGTTTGTGTGAAAGCTCCAGACCAAGAAATAAATGATTCAGTGAATAATTCTGAATAAAGATTATATTTGAGAAACCAAATCAGCTATTTTCAGATAATTCATAAATAGAAAAATAGGCCAAATTCACTTGCATTATTTGCTATGAATTATTTGTCCTTTTTGAACTAACATGTAAATGCATGGTCGTTTTTGTTAATAAACCAGTGAACATAAAGGCTACTTTAACTACACAGAAAACAGGTCAATACCTAGAGGTGATTGAGTTCTTTAGGAGAACATTTCACCTGCACAGGGCTGATTTTGTTAGGCACAGGATGTGAAGGAGAACCTACTTTTACAATATAAATATGAGTACCGCAATAACTGTGATCTAGATGCTTTGCTGATATGGCATGAAATGCAAGATTTTTAACCAAAAATGTCTTATCTTGGCATTAAATATGTTATTTAACCGAGATCATTATCTTTATTGATTATTGGATCAATATTTTCAGAGGAATCTATTATGTTTTTAGAACCTAAATGCATAATTCTATCAGTTGGCCCAGCAGGGGAACTCTATTGATTCAAAACAAGAATGAAGCAAGCACTTAATCATCAATATGTGAGATCCAGAGTCTCTCTCAACTAGCAGGCTTTCAATTTTACTAAACTGTAAAATGTTTCAGAAAGAAAAAGGTGAAAGTTGAAGCTTTAATCACTAGTGGTACTGGAATAGTTCAAAACTATCGTATTTGTTTTAATGCTAATTAAGCAGCACAAGTCGAGGTGCTGAGGATTTCCTGGGGATTAATGACTGCCTGGGAAGAGTTGATACCTCAATGCTATGAATTGGGCCATTAGCCCCAGCCGATCATTGATCTCTAGGATATGCCCAATATAGAGGTAATTTTTACCTTCACAAGTATACACTGAAAAGGGAGAATAAACCCAGAGTGGATAGTTTTATCTCATAGCTGATGAAACTGCAATTGTTACATACAGGATATTTTTAGAGACTTAATGCACTTGTCTATCAGGAAGCATCACACAGCATTCAGTATAACCTGTAATTAGCTTTTAAAATGAAAAATATGCTATGAAATATGTTGGTGTGATGTATGGTATAAAAGGGTATTTCTCATATTTTCTTCAGTCCACCAGCCCACACAAGTTTAAAAAGGAATTGCTATTCAAACTCTTTGTCACCCTCAATTTAAGGATCCAATCCATATTTACTTGAGGGTGGTTTACCCATGTGAGTTATACCTTTGACCCCAAGGAGTTGCAAGTTGGGGTTATACCTTTGAGTTGCAGGATGGAGCCCTAAATATTCACGATATTGTTTTCATTCTACACTTCACTGTTGCCATTCTCTGTCAGTATTTAGTGTGTGCTATTTTCTGTTTGAGCTATGCTTTTATTACATTTGTTCAGATAAATCACATAGCACCAGATCCTTATATCCCTACTCCTTGAGAGGCCTTACTGACTACAGTGAAGCTACAGAAGGAATAAACTACTACTCATTGTGAGTAAGCCTATAGTATTGTGTTCATTTGCTGGCTGGTTGAGTGTGCAGGCAGTCCTAGTGTGAATGCTCATATATGCAAATTTAAAATACAATCTCCACAAAAACTTGCCTTTGTGACTTTCAGACTCATTTTCTGTAAACTCATGTGCCAATAAACTTGATCACATGAACGTTCACGGGGAGCAAAGGCAAAAGGAGCATGAAGAAAAACCCAAACAGATTCTTCAAAATAGTTGAACAAGTATTTCCACAGAAAGTTTTTATTTGCAGTATTCACCCAGGAGAGTTTTCAAAATAATTGACCAAACTGACAGAAATAAGAACATTTTGCAGAGTATTGGAATCTAATATGTATTTCCTCTTTTTGTTCATGGCAAATCTGTCTGCACCTCAGACACCTGTGCAATCAAGGCACTTACCTTTCTTTAAACTCCTCTAATTTGGATTTCATGTTGCAAATTTGTTTAAAATGCTTAATAACGTATTCACTAATTGCTTGTTTAAACCCACTCTAGCTGGCAAGCATTCTGTTAAAACTGATAAAATATAGATCACTCTGAATATTTATGTGCGATTTGTGTGCGAGTGACATTTATGATTAACGCAAACTTAATTTGTTAGTGGAATCAAATAAGAATTGTCTCAGTGTATTCTACTGGAATGATTAGCCGGGGTCATTAATCAAGAAGTCCCTTTTGTTCTTAATTTTATGCCAGATGAATGAGTAAAGACACAAAGGAAAATAATGTTTTGTCAGGCTCTGGCTTTCTTTATATGATGAATTCAATTTTTTAATAAGGAGCTTCCACATCTGTAATGCTTTTCATCACTGATCTTCTTTCTGTGTGTGGCCATATTGATGGCTGATTGGTATTCAAGAAAAACAATTCCAGAATACACAGTCATACATTTGACTCTAGATGGAATTTTGGGCATCTGCATCATAAACAGACACACAAGGAGAGTAGATTCTGAATGCAATTAAAGAGCCTTATCCAAAGCTTATGGAAGTCAGTGGGAGTATTTCTGTTGCTTTCAATGGGCTTTGGATCAGGATGTTAACAAAATATCTTCAGGCCAAATTCTACCCTTATTAACAGCAATGAGGCTCGCAGGTGTAAGTGAGGACAGAACTTGACCTTTATTGTTTTTCTTAGTTTGCTAGTTAACTCGTCTCCCATTGATATCAGTTCTTTGTTCGATAGTGACAGGGGGCATGCGAGCAATTTATGGAGATGAAGTAAAAGTTTTTGAACTAAGTGAAGTGATACCATGAGCCTGTAAGAATGGTACTCAAGATAACAATGTAAAATACCCGGCTAGTAACATCATGACACACTTAGTGCCAGAAATAAGACGGTGATCCAAAAATATGTGAACAAATTATTTTTAAAATATGTGAAGATAACTGTTATAATCTGATATTGTAAATAATTTGATAACAGAGACATTCAGTTCTGGGCTACTGAGTTACCATCTCATTACTGCTCAGTGTCCTGTGTGAAGTTCAGTTCCCAATGGGATGGAGGGTATTTACAGAGCAAAATATACCATCACAATTGGCAGTAATACACTAGTTTCAAGTATTTTTAATGGACTGGCAATAGAAGAGAAACAGGTGTCATGGCTCCTCCAGACCTTCACCAAGATGAATTAGACAGGAAAACACAGAATGTTGTCCCGTCTCATCTGTAGCCTGATCCAAAGTCCTTCAGATCAATTTGGATATTTCCACTGATTTCAAGGACCTCTGGATCAGGCTCTTTAATTCTTTGGTATGGCAGTCATTTTAGCCACTCCTATGAAATAATGGATTAAATAACCAGTTGAGTGATGCCACCATCTGGCTGATGTCCAGGAATCCTCAATGCAGTTTCTTCATGGGAGCCTCTGACTTCATTAAGAGTTCTCAGTACAAGCTGACAGTAGTATCCTCAAACAATGAAATGCTCCGACCCATTATAAGCTGCCATGCACTTAATCACTGTACGGCTGAAAAGCCACACAGTTACTAATTTACACCCAATCAGTTGTCAGAAATGTGAGTGGGCTTTATGTTTGCAAATTTGTACAATCACAAGTATAAAAAATAAAATCTCCACACTTGTTAAAAAATAGCTAACACAAGGCAAAGGAACTAATGAACCACACTATTCATCCACATTTGAAAAATTCACAAACCATAGAGCATTTTTATAGAAAAATAAATATATATGTATACATCTGTTAATAATAATAATTATTATTATGCTGGTGCCTAGAAACCCCTACTCTCATGGGTCCCATTGTGTAAATCTATTGCACTGTACAAACACACAGCGAGAGATAGATTGTAAATTCTTCAGGATATGGACTAAATAGATGAGCAAAGTGTGGGAGGGGAAACAGAAGTACAGAAAGTTAAAGTAACTTGCCCAAGGACACATACAAGAGGTTACTGGCAAATCTCGGACTAGAACCCATGTATCCTGGCCTCCAGTTCAATGCACTCTCTGCTATAATATGTTGCCTCCCATTTATAACTTATGTGAGGGGGAAAAGGCATTTTTAATAAAGTTATTTGATTTTAACAAAAAGGGGAATTTAGAAGCAAGGAAAAAATATTGACAGAAGGAAGCAGGAGTCCCCAATGAAACATATACAGCAGGATGTATTTGCTGAATAGCAAGATGCCTGTGCTATAAAGCAGGATTATGGACCGGCTGGATCTTTTGATTTTCTTCATCCACAGGGTCTCTATTACTGATCTCTAAAGTGCTGAATGTATTCAAGACAGATCCCCAGGTCTCACTAAAATCAAGCTAATGGTAGAGAAGTTACACATGTGATCTGGACTTACATCTCCTACCTGAACTGAGGTCCACTTTTATAAGGAGTCACTATTCAACCTGCAAATCTCATTACTGGATCTGGTACATGTCAAATATAAACTTTCTTGGATTTATATATCTACCTATCTATTTCAACTCTAGTTAGACCATCAGTTCTATGTGTATACAATTTATGGGCTGGATTCTGATCTCCCTTATGCCTATGTAAACTCCCTTGAAGACAATGTAACTACACCACTATAAAACATGTTCAAGATCAACATCAGGCCCCACAAATCCTTACATGTTCATACTGTTTATATTATTCCAACAATTTGACCTTGTGCTCTCTCCTGACTGATGCTTACTTCCAGTATCACAGACCAAAAGGATGCTCTGGATGGGGATGTTAAAAGTTTGCAAAAGCATGTTAATGAACTTCTACAAAATGCCAGTAGTTAGTAAACATATATGAGTATACAGCATGTAAAATAAACAGTACCTCATAGCAATCCATTTTACATTTTTTTAAAAAAATCAATGAGGGCACAGTCAAAATTCACTGCCCACAATTGAAACTGCCATGACCTGATAATGAATATAATTATCAGTCCTTCAAACGATGGACTTCAGTACTATTACAATTCCACATCTTTGCCCGGATGATACATCAATAACAAACCAAAGAAACAGGCTATGAAATGGACATGCATTATTTAAATTGGGTAATTGTGCATGTAAAGTTGTGTTTGCATGTGCAGTTACCTGTTTGCTTGCAAATATTTTGTAGGAGCAACATAGGGGCCCATTTGTGAAAATGTGCCTTTTTAACTGAACTCAGCATGAATAACCAGAAATATGTCAGAAACTGATCCTGATCCTGAAATTGACTCGGAGTCCCATTGACTTCAGCAAGGCTTCACACTGACTCTTTCTGCCCCTGTGGAGCCCCACTGTATAAATCAGTTGGACCCTATCACAGAATCACAGAAAGGTAAGGCTAGAAGGTGTCATCTAGTGCACCCCTCCCTTCGCTGAGGCAGGACTAAGGACACCTTGACCATCCCTGACATGGGTTTGTCTAACCTCTTCTTAAAAACCTCTAATGACAGGGATTCCACAACCTCCCTAGCTAACCTGTTCCCATGCTTAGCTATCCTTATAGTTTGAAAGCTTTTTCTAATATTTAACCTAAATCTCCTTTGCTGCAAATTAAGCTGATTACTTCTTCTCTTAACCTCGGTGGACATGGAGAACAATTGATCACCGTCCTCTTCATATAAAATGTAGAATCGATTGCAGGACACGGTTGAAACGAGTATAAAATGGTAGAATTATTAATTTGCTGCTTTTTAAAAATTAACAATTCCTGTTAAAACTTCTACTTTCTACCCTAAAAAGGGCCATGAGAGAGTAATGGAGAAGATGATGGTTAACTGTTGTTCTTAACATTTTTACAGGTGTAATCTAGGGGTTGCAATAAAAGCTTACAGCCCCCTCCTGTGTCTGTGACTGACATCCATTCGGTTGCCAAAGGTTCCACTCACTTGTAGCCTTGAAGCAGTAAAGAGGGGGTGCATAAAACATATTCTTCTTCACAGCAGTGTCCTCTGATTCTGAGTTGTTGCTTCCCTGCCTGTTTCTGAAGACAGTGGCTGCCCAAGGTACTTTTCACTAAAAGAACTGTACTGGCCATTACCTAAATCACAGTGCATTTACCCAGTTTGAAGACTAGACCATTGCACAGAGTTTCCTGTGGGGAAAAGTAAGGTACTGAGACTGCTGTCAATTGTCCTTCAATCTACAGTTTTAACCAGAAAGGAAAAGCATATGTCAAATGACGAGGTAAGAAAATTGTAAAGAGTGGTAACAAGAGTCATTTTCTTAGTGGGTGCAAAGTAGTAGGTCATCTTGCAGTGGAATGTATTCAGCATAAGCACTAAGTCAATTTAACTTGCAGTAACACTGTAGTATTAATCTCAGGTTAACCTTGAAAATGGCTTGTATTATTTTGCTAAATTTAGATTTGCTTCAGTTAATTTCACAAAACGCAAAAAGCTACTGTCCACTCAGTGTGAAAGTAAGCATCCATGAGTGAATAAGGTTAAATCAATACAAATCTATGATGGTGTAACCAATCCATAGATAGCACTGTCTGAAAAGGCCACTGCACCTCTTCTCTCCACCATTTTTCAGGATAAACTCCATTCCTAGAAATGTCTTCTCTAACCTGGAAGGGTGAAATCTACTTCTGTAGGTGCGCAGGTACCACAGTGATAATGTCGT
The DNA here is from genome assembly GCA_037349315.1 of Chelydra serpentina. NCBI lineage: Eukaryota > Metazoa > Chordata > Testudines > Chelydridae > Chelydra > Chelydra serpentina. Next base: position 31,422,090 of record JBAIAC010000048.1, read on the forward strand.
ATAATAATACTGATCAAGCAGACAGACAGGTTGATATTCTCCTATTAACATCTAGCAATCAGGTTCTAGGCGGGAGAAATGCAGATGGGTTTGAGATGTGAAATCCATCCTCACACCTGGTTCAGGGCATGGGGCTGCCATGGGGTATTGGCCACAGTCACTCAATGTTAATCAGCATAATAGACAATTCCATGTCCCCTCTCCTAACCTGTGCCTATCATAGCACTCTGTGCTAGTCTTTATGGACTCAGCATGGAGACTCCTTCTGCAGTGAGCTGGGAAAATAGGCATCCTAGTGTGGCCACTTTGCTTTTGGATCCCCTAAGCAGCCCAAGTGGGGGAAACCACTGGCACTGCAACTCGCCAGTGTTAAATTCAACCCTAACTGAATATTTGCAGTAATGGCAAATCCATCTCACTAGTTGTAGCACATGTGAGCTTATAGTTAAACAGCTCGCAGTATCGAAATAACAGCAATATCTTGCTCTCAGGATCGCTGACCAGCTAGTGACAGATTATTTTGATGAAATGCTTCTAGTCATGGTTAATAGGTAGCATATGTCTTGCTAGAGCAGTTGTAGGCTATATGAGGAGGAATTGTCCTTTTCAGTCTAAGTGTGTACAGCTCCTGTCACAATGGGACCTGATCCTTGACTGAGGCCTCTAAGCACTACAACACAAATAAAATAACAGGTGTTACCTCAACACTAATAATGACTGTTGATAGTGCAAGTCTGTCTGTAATCATATGGAACAGGGACGAGCTCCAGCCTCCCTGTGTTTTGCTCTTAATTAAAGCAGTTTTTTTTTTTGCATTTTAATTTGCCATTGGGATCTTATATCTACTACCCCACACATAATAAAAGCCCAAGCCGAAGTCCAGGTACTCTTACTGTTAATGTTAGGGCAGCCTAAATATTTTCTTCCTTAATTCCGTGTCATTTTTGGTGGTGTGAATAACTCCTTCACTGATATTGTTACTTTGTAAGTATTCGTGGGCTCTAAGGCCCGGATCCTGCAATATACAATACATGGATGGGCCGCATCCCCTGTACAAAGCCATATTCATTTCAATGGGGCTCCTGCATTCTACATGTTAGGACTGTGGTCAAAATTGGTCAACTCATCTGAGTTTTCCCTTTTCTAGGCAATGTTTCGTGTCTGAGTTAATGACTCGAGATTGTCGAAATAACAGGCTCAATTTAAATTATTTAATCTAAGATTATTAATCAAAGATTAGTACAGCATTATACAGAATACAGAAATAGATACATTACTACCCTTTGTTGTCAGACTAAGATATGTGTGTGTCCTGCATCTGGAAAGGACGTGCAGTTTTTATTCCCCCAACCTATGTTTTCATATCACTCTCTATATAGGGTTTCAGACTAAGAAAACCTCTTTGCTAAAAATATTATCCCAGAAACATATATTGTGATGTCATTTCTATACAGTCTCAGTTTACCTGACTCATGTGAGAAGACATGATTATTTACAGCTGAGAGGACTAACAATTTTTCAAGTTAATATCTTTCAGTGGGTCTTTCTTACCCCACAATCATTCTTCCATGTTGATATCCCCAATAGAAAACATCAGCTATAACAATCTCTTATTAGTTTCCCTAGTCTGTATATGCTTATGTTAGCATTTTATCTATATGTTAAGGAGATGGTTTCTAAGAATATATAGAGTTTTATAGACATGCAGGTGCCCTAGAGTTATTAAATACAGCATAATGAATACATTTATGAATAGGGTTACACATTGGTCAAGACCAGTGTTCTGGGCTTTAGACTTCAGACATACTCTTTGTTGATTCTAAAGAATAGTTAATATATATAAATGAATCAAATAAACAGAAAAAAAGAACTAAAAGTATTACTATTTACTAACAGGTACTAACAGCAAACAAAGTTTAGTTCCCATCATTTGTCCTCGTTTGTCTTTTCTCTGATATTCAGGTTATTTTCTTATCCTTCTCTGTGTTTTTGTGGGCCACAGTTTGACATTAACCCAGAGCCCCATCTTTGTGTATGGACTTGGAGTGGTTTGCAGGCGCATGGGCACACCACCTCAGTGGGAGCTTCAGGAGGCATTTTGCCTCAAGCTAGCACAATGGCTCCCAGAGCCTCTCCCTAGGAGGGCAAGCAGAGTGCAGTGCCTTTCCCACCTCCTAGAGGTTCTGTAGCATGTTCTGTTGTCTGGTGAAGAGTGAAAGGATGGAACTATGGCTCCACCCACCCACACATGCTAACCTAGCAGAATGTAATTCTTTTTAAAAAAAATTTTAACTTGTGGGTCATGGGGTTGTGTAATGGGGCAACAAAAAATTCTTCACCAGGAGCACCCATTTACCTAAGGCTTGCCATGAAGAGAGAAAGCTCAAAACGTACCTCTGAAGACTCCCTATGCCAAGGAGGGGCATGATCACATGGTCATCCTCTACAAGAGAGTCCCAGAACCTGGACTTAAAAGAAGATAACTGCTCAGGTAGGAAGGAACCAGGATCTTGTAGGTTTGGGGTTGCTGGGGAACTGTGGAGAGATCATGCTTCCTGGTGCAGAGGCCACAAAGATTCAGATAGTTCAAATCAGTTTTCTTCAGATTATACCCTGACTAGCTGTATGCCAATCAGATCCCACCTGAATTTTGGATAGTTGACGATTATGTGTAAAAGGTAGCCAGCTGGCTATCTGGCCCCACATTGGATCTTGAGGGGGAAAGGTTAGCAAGCTGAGCTATTCTCAGCTGTTGGGATCTTCTAGGAGCGTGTTGGGGCTAGCTAGCCTGTTACCCCTCTCCCAGGCATTTTTACATGTGTCTATGTGTGGAGAATGGTGGAAAGGTTTCCCATTCTCCCACTTGGAATCACTGAGGGTTGAGTGAAACCAGATTTGGATCTCTGAGAGGGTTACTGACTGGCCCACTTCATCTCCTCAATGCACAAGAAGAGTCTTCCATGGAGTGGGTCGTACAGCCTCCTCCCCTGAGGAGGAAAACACTCTGCTGATCTTGCTGCTGCCACTGCCTGTATTAACACAACTTAACTTACATTAGGCTGTGGCTTGACGAGCATCTGACTGTACTGTAGTAATGGGACATATTAGGATAGTTATGGTATTGCATTCTGGGGATGCTTCTGACCAAAGGAAATTATCGTCTGAAGCCAAGAAAAGCTGCCAGAACTGCTGAGAGCCTGTCACCCTCCACCAGCAAAGGAGAGATCAGTGGAAGAAGAAAGAAGCATGGTGGAATGGACTATGCACCACAGGAATCAGCATGTCCAGCTTAGAGTTTAGCTAATTGGACTCAGAAGGAAGGACCGGGGACCATGGCAAGAGAGTTGGAGAAATGTGAAGGATGAAGTGATGAAGAAAAGGGAATATTACCCTTGGTTTTAAAAGGAAAGAAGAAAGATGTGATGCAATCAAGGAGGGTGGGGAGAGAAAAAGCCTCAGATGGTTTGGATAGGCTTGCTTAAAAAGCCAAATAATCATCCATTGTTGTTAAGATGACAATTATGACAGCTGTAACATGAAGCTGAATTTGATAGATATAGATATAAAATAACATCCTAGAGGAGAATATATATTAAAAGTGGAAGTCTTGATATGCTGAATAGCTTTTTCTTGTGCCTAATATTTAAACTATTTCTATGAACTATGTTGGAAGATAAATTACTTTCCTGGTGGCAGTAATTTACCTTTTAAAAGTAACAATATTTTATTAACTATCAAACATTACATTATTAATTTTAGTAGACTATAGTAACAGTATAAATGGTTGGCTGCCCAGAAGTAATTTTTTATCCCTACCCAAACATAACAAAGGTTTCAGGATATATTTTGCAGCTGCAATTCCCCTTATAAACAGGTGTAAACATGAGCTAAAAACAAAACAAAACAAAATCTGAAAATAACATTTTAGAAATCTCAAAGGAGGCCATAATGGTTTTAAACGATACGTATTATGCAGTGAATATACATATATACAAAACAGTTTATTGTTATAAATAGTTATTTGGGTTAAATCAGTAAAATTAAGACAAATGTTGCTGTTTATAACATTGGAGAAGCAAAAAAGTATACAAGCTAGATTGCTTTAAGTAGGAGATATATATGTATTTGGATCTGGATGTATATTACATAGAATATGCTGTTGCATATAGTACCTGATCCTATACCTATTGAAATCAAAGGGAACGCTCCAATTCATTGTAATGGAAAATATCAGACTTATGTTAGTACACAGAATGAATCTGGCATCTGTCTTAATAAAAAAAGCTACCTGTTTTGTTCTTCTTAAGGCAGAGAGAGTAAAAAAGACATTGCTTTTTCAAAAACGTTACATAACCATTGTTGCTAACTCTTGCTATTTTATCACAAGTCCCACAATATTTGGTGTTTTTCCTGAAGCTGCTGAAATCTTCTCATTAGCTGAAAAGCTCAGCTTTAATTACAAAAGAAAAGTTTCTAGGCCTCATGTTTGTAGGAAACAGTTTGAAAATATGACCCTTAAAGGTTCCAACATCAGAAGGAAAATAAAAAGAACCGCAAATTTATTATTTTTTAAATCTTATGATTTTTAAACCAATCTCACAAATTTTGGGGGGCATGACTAATGATTTTTAAATACTTGGGTCTGGTGACACTGCAAAACAGAACAAGCTGCAAGTTGCTGCCTACCACAGGATGATTTTCCCTCTACTGTCCAGACTCCCACCTTCCAAAATAGTAGATGACCTTTGGCCTCTGCAGCCACACCGAGCATTATCAATCTCAAGTGTTCATAAACTAGGCCCCATAAAATCATGAGTTTACCTTAAAAAATCATGTGATTTGAAATAATTATACATTGTGAGTGCTTTTGATTTACAATTGGAGGATTTAAGCTTTTCTTTGAAACCATGGAGGTTGTAAAATTTTTATAAATGAAAGCTGAGATTCTCTTGGATAATATGATTAATTTCCGCTCCGCCACCGTAGAACGTGCATTTATTCGTGTTGTTTTAGCCGTTAACTTCAAGCCATCCCACTGGCTAGGTGGGCAGGCATGCGTACCTCCTCAAGCTTAGCTAGCCTTCAACCTCTAAGGAGAAGGAAAAGCGCTCTTTCCTCTGAGAGAGCAACCCTCCTCCCTGGATTGGATAGTCTGACACCTTTGTAGCATGGTAAAACCTACCAGGGCATACGCCCCGCTACCATAGCTGTCAGATGGCCAGGGTCACCGCTGCACCACGTTGAGGCGCTGAGGTAGGATTTTGCAGCAGTGAAATTGCCGAAAGCACCAACCAACTGCAGAGCATGCTACGAAGACTCAACAAGAAAAGTAGTCAGGTCGGCCTGAAAATGAACCGCTGCAAAACAAAATATATGCGATCAGACGTCTTACGAAAAGCCCAAATAACGGTAACAGGAGAAGACATCGAAGAAGTGGAACAGTACATATATTTGGGCCAAGAAGTTAATATGCGCCAAGACCTGAATGGAGAACTCTCGCGAAGGATTCGGGCAGGATGGTGTGCGTTTAATTCCATAAAGGACGTCCTCAAAGGAAAAATTGACAAGACCACACGTAAAAATATTTTCAATTCAGCAGTGCTGCCAGCCATGCTGTATGGCAGTGAAACGTAGGCACTGACGAAGAGAGAAGAGCAACGGCTGTTGGTAGCTGAAAGGGCAATGGAACGAGCTATGTTGGGAATCTCCCTTCTGGATCGTATACCAAATGAAATCATCAGAGAACGCAGCGGTGTGAAAGATATTGTCGTGGAAAGCAGAAGATGGGAAGATGACATCGTTAAACGTTTCAGACAAATGTGGAGAAGAAAGGCAAGAGTGTGAGAAGAATGGCAGACGTATTGTGATCAGTGCAGTCTTAACGACAGCTGAAGTCCAATCGATCCAGGTGATCCAGGTGAATATGATTAAAAGATCTGAAGCTTTAAGAAAAGCAGCAAATACTGTGAATAAAATCACGAGAGTTGGCGATGTTGTTTATATATTTTGGCATCTATTTTATGACACTAAAAATGCTACTTAACTAAAATGGAGATAGAAAATAATGGGTATGGACAGACACGTTCCCATTGCTTCATTTTCACTTTTTTTATTTCCTGACTTTTCTGATTCATGAAACCTTAACATTACATTTAATGATGTTTTTAAAGGTTAATTTTATAGGCGATTTACGATGGAAAAAAATCGTGAAAATGGAAAAGGTATAATCAATAGTTGTACAGGTGGGGTCAACAAGTATGCACATCATGAGTACCACATTATCGTTTAAGCTGGAGCTGGTCAGAATATTTCCCCCTCCCGCTTGGTAAATTTTGATGAAAACAAAACAAAAAAATCATTTTTTTCCTGTGAAAAATGTCAACTTGTCTTCAAAAAACAAAAACAAAACAAAGAACCACCTTCAAAATTTCAATTCCCATTTTTTGACAAAAAGTCAAAATTATCCATGGAAAACAGACACTCTTCGCAACAAATTCCATTTAATTGAAAACCCAATTTTCTGTCAAAAATCAGTTTCAAACAAAAAATTTTGACCAGCTCTAGTACACATATTCATAGACTTAAGAACATTTTCTTTGGAGTATACAATTTTCAAGAATAAATCAAAACAATTATTCTTCACAAAACAAGAAAAGGAACAGTTGGGATTTTCAAAGCGGTCCAGATATACATTCTGAGTCTCACCTACTCACCACTGATTCACTGTATGACCTTGGGGCAAATCACGTAACTGCCTTAAGGCCTCGGGAGGGAGGTGGGAGGGATAATAACGTTTGCCAGTCTTTGTCATATGCTTGAGATCTATGGGATTCAAGGATGATAAAAGTGGTATGTATTATTATTAGTCCTCAATATCATGGTATCACCACAGTTAAGTGTAAAATAGCATTGGGATCCTGGATATAAAGAATCATTTGTACTCACACTCAAATACACTATCTGGTAAGACAAACATTTGCGAAAAACAAGTCCAATCAAATCAAAATCCTATGGAAAGTCCTGGCCAGGACACTGAGCACAAAGAAATATCTATAAATAAATAAAAAGGTGTGTTTTCTTTACATGCATGTATTTCAGGTTGTACATCTGTGTGGTATGAGGGACAGATTGAGGTCTCTCCTGTTCATTTAATGATTTGTAATGATTAATAGCTATTATTCATGCTTTTCAGGCTTTTCACATTTAATAACAGCTCCTTCTGACCAAAACTATAAAAAACATGATCAGAATGGAGAGTACGTGGGTGGATTAGAAATTCTGCATATTTGCCGTCATTCGATTTCTTTCCAACAGAGCACTTTTTTGATTAGCTTCAGAAAATGAAATTGGAAACATTTCATGTAATTTAAAAAATAAAAATAGAGAGAGAGAGATTGAGAGCGAGAGAGAAAGAGAGAGATCTGACTGGCATCATAGTCAATTGCCCCCTTCATACTTTTCCCTGCTCATTTGTACAGCTATAATTACAGATTCTTTGGGAAACTTTGATGTCAATCCTTATTAATCTCTAATTTCTAATCACAGGCCTAAGTAGTTTTTAAACTTCATCTCAAACCTTTTGAGAGGTCTGTGGTTTCTGAGGGAAAAATTACATGTTGCTCATCTTTATGATGTTTTCTGGAGACTTTTTGACACATTTTTTTCCAAGGGGAAAAAAGCTTGAGGAAGGGGGAGAGGGAGGACTAGAATTTTTTGCCAAGTGAAAGTTGAGTTCCAGTTTTTAATGCAATTATGGTTGGATTTATTGGTGGGTGTGACAGTTCTTGGTTAGGCAGCTCCAATAAGAATGAAGATAAATGAGACTACAACACCTAAGAGACATGTAGGCAAGATTAGTTGAGAATTAAGAGCCTCTTTTGAGATTCTGAAACCTGTGAAAAGATTTAGCAGAGCTACAGTGTACAAGTGAGGGCAGCAAGGCGCAAATGGCTAGGAAGTGAAACGAAAGTGGTATTTTTAGGCTGTTACTCTATGTGAAATCAATTAGTAAAAGTGAAGCCAAAGAAAAGGCAACAGTCAGGATTTTACTTAAAAAATGAGTACCAATCGTGTGCTCCTAAATACAGTAACATCTCCATTTTTTTCTAGTCTTGCAAGAATTCCTCACAGTAGTTCAAGAGCTATTCCTTATGTATACAAAAAATACTGTAGCTTCCCTCTGCCAGTGAAACAGTATTTTTCTATTGCTTCTTAAAAGAGGCACCATTATATATTGTTATATTGCATACAAGGGGAAAGAGTAATAAATAAACACTTATTTATACACTAAAAGAGTCCAATTTATCAGCACCTAAAATCTGAATTGCAGAAAGCAAGAAGGATGAGCCAATGCAGCCTCTAAGTTTTAGATGATATAGTCATGATCCAATACCTACTCCTGATTGTTATCTTATAAACTAAGGGACTGGTCCAAAGCCATTAAGGTCAATGGAAAGACTCCCATTAACTTCAGTGGATTTTGGATCTGGTCTTAGCATATATTATCAGTGTGTTTTTAGAGCACAGTTTTATTAACACAAAGAGGTATAATTGGAAGAGAACAAGAGGGGGCCAGATCTGTAGCTGATGTAAATTGGCATAGGTCAATTGAAATTAATGGAACGTCTGAATTTATACAAGCTGAGGATCTGACCCTAGATTGCATTCCTTTTCCATGTAAGAAGCATCAGTGGAGAAACTATGGGCTAGATCTACAAAGGGATTTAGGCACCAAACGTATCCCCTGTGGATCAGGGTAAACCTATCGACTCTGGCCACTAGGCCTCATGGTCCCGCGGACCAGGGCGAACCCCATTGAATCCAGCCACTAGGCCTTACCACCCGGTGGATAGGACAATCCTATTGACTCTGACCACTAGGCCTTACCACCTTGCAGACCAGAGCAAACCTTATTGACTCCAACCAGTAGGCCTTACCGTCCTGTGGATCAGGCCAAACCTATTGACTCTGGCCACTAGGTCTTATCACCCTGTGAACCAGGGCAAACCTGCTGACTCTGACAGGGCAATTCTATTGACTCAGGCCACTAAGCCTTATCACCCTACCAACAAGGGCAATCCTTTTGACTTTATCTACTGGGTTTCACTGTCTTGAGACAGAGGACAGCTTTTGAGACCTTGGTACATACTTGGATGGCAAGTCTCTCCCACCGCTCACGTATCCATTGCTATTTTTAGTGTGCTAAGCAATCAGAGCTAATGTGGGTATATCTGCTTGAGCCAGAAATTACACCTTCCAGCTCTAGTGCAGACAAACCCTTAGACCAGCAGATTTTCACTTTCATGTGTTTCCTTGGCCTAGAAACCTTTTAAAAGTGCTGCTTATGGGCCTGATCCCAAACCCTTTGTATTCAATTGATAGAGTTGCATTGATTTTGATGGGCTTTGTATCAGACCCCAGGTTTGGTCACTAAATAAAGATTCCAACCAAGGACGCTGTAAAGCTTTAATTTCCTATAATTTCTATTAGGAAATAATAGATATTGTAAAGGAACAAAGAAAAAAATAATCAGCTAAAGTGGTGTAGTCAACAGTCAGGAGGAAGAGAGTTTATCTCTTTTATTGGAAAGAGCAGGGGAACTAAATTCAAGAACGACTAACCATTGCAAAAGGGCAGGTAGGCAGAAAAAAACCCTCCAGAGACAGAAAGCTCAACCTCAAAAAATCATTCAGAAACCACTGCCAAAGAGAAAAAGCAGAGGGGCAGGAAATCAGTGGAACAGTCAGTGACTAAAAAGAGTACAGTGCAAATCCAAAGGGCCTGGGCAAGTCTGATATGATTGCTATCTTGACTGGAAGTGAGATGAAACAGACTGAGTAGTGGAGTTTTTGCAGGATTTGCGCAACACCTGTGATGCAAAGCAAAGTCTCAAAGCACATTTGTATTTTTCTGAAGGTGTTTTATTTGCTTAATGTTTTAGAAGAAAATAATTTGGAGACTCTTTTTAGATGGTCTTATTGCTTAATCTGGGGAGGAGCAAAGGAAGAGAAAATAATTTCTTAAAGTAGAAATGGGAATGGAAACATAAAGAACACATGTATAATTTGAATGGTTTTAGCATCTAATTGGACAATTCTGTTCTGAGCCTCTAAGAGGCATAACACAGAGGTTACTGCCCAGCGGGAGGGAAGGAAAAGGTGGCTTTATGACACTTTCATACACATCAGGTTCTGGATGGATGGATGTGTGTGTGTGTGTGTGTAATAAGTGGCACAGCCCAGAATCCCTATAGCACCATAAGTTATGGGCCCACCCTCAATCCTTTTCTCACCCTCAACTCCACATGCCCCCCCGCCAGCACATTTCCTATACCAAGACTTGTGAGTGGGGCATTGTAAGGTTGGTTATGTCTGTGCCTGCACCAGGCAAATCCTACCCTGCCTGTTGCAGCACATTAATGGCCCCACATGCCATCAGAGTGGCATATGGGAGCAGGAACAGCCTTAGGCATTTTACTGGCCAGAGCAGAAAATGTTTTCATTGACACCACCCTGCCCTGAATCAGCTAAGAAAAAAAAAAGCCTGAACAGCACAGCACCCACTGGAAGTTGGTGCCCAGGGCAACTTCCCCGCTTGCCCTTCCCTAGAACTGGACTTGTATAGGAGTCAGAGTGAGGGACATCATCTGTCCCTGAGAGTCTGGAATCCTCTGTTCTTAGTTTTCATAGATAGTTAGTTGTTTGTTAATGAAATATTACTGTTTCACAGACACTAGAATGTGCATGGTCTGATTTTACCAATTGTTCATCCACTTGTCTGCAGTAAAACCAGGAAAATTATACTGCCTTCCCTCACAGAATAGGAAGAAGGTATAACTTATTGGCTTGGAGAGTTTTCTTTCTGTTCTCTCCAACCCACTAAAACAAGACCTTTAATAAATATTTAAGTAAGGGATAACCAGATTATTTAAACTCCTCAAGTGCAAGATGTCAGGAAAATCCCTAAATTCTGACCATCTTCCATCACCTCCCAGAGCCCTATTCTTCTGCCACAGGATATGGGTAACCCATTGAAGGGGGAGAATGGAGCAAAACCCTAAAATGATCCATAAGGCTATTGCCCACGCTGGCCACAATGCCTGTAAGAAATCAAAGAGTTAATGTTGGCTTGAAGGACAGAGAACTTGAACATAGCTGACACTTGGCTTTATATATTTACAATTGCCAGGAAAATTGCAAATGTATATAACATGTGAATATCACTGTATAGCCACCCTTTGCATATTACTTAGACTATAAGCTGTTTGGGGCAGAGGCCATGTGTTTGTAAACACCTAACATGATGGGTTTCTGGACTCAACCATAATATAAACATTAAATCATAATTATAGCAATAAGCAATAAAGCAGTCTGTAGATATCCGTAGGAAGAATGCATACAATACAATAAGAGAAAGGAAGACATAATAATCACCTAAATATCTTAATAAACATTTTGCTTTTTATTGAGGACATTAATGAGTTATATAGATGATGAAAAGAGGGCTTCATAATAAATATTGGGTCTATCAGCTTTTTACCAAATACTGGTATAAACTTACCAGTTAGCATCATTCCCATCTGGTGAGCGGACTTGCTACCTGGGAGCAGACTTTTACCTCAATTCTCCTACTCCAGGGGTGCCCAACCTACAGCCCGTGGGCCATACATGGCCCACCAGAGCATTTCAAAAGGCCCACCGCTTGCTTCAACACAATATACTAATGGCAGATTATTAGCGTTTTGTTGTCACATTTACATCATTTTAGTTTTCACAAGTGTGTAAATAGACAACACTGTATATAGGATCACCTTATATAAATGGATATGAAACAAGCTGAACTTAAAATATAAATCAATACAGGTAACTTGAAATCTTATTAAAATAGATAGAATCTGTTTGGCCCACACCAGATGGTGCTTAGGTTTATGTGGCCATCCTGTGTAATAAGGTTGGGCATCAATTTCACTATGTGAGTCAAAAGGAAGCTTCCCTCCAGCCAACCAAGTAAGCTTGTCTTATCTGGAAGTCATTTGCATACCTTACATATGTTGTTTTACCCAATGTCTTTGTTCTTAATACAAAGATCAGATACTTTGATTCACTACAGCAATGAGGATAACAAGACTGAAATACAGAAGTGTTTTGTAAAGTACTTTTCAAAATCTGACATGCAAAGAATTCCAGCTGAAAACTGCAAGCAAATGAGTTACTAATCTCAAGACTTGTATGTATTAGCTGACAGTTTCTGTCTGCTCCTTTGCCTTTGCCTCCAAAATGCTAGCCTGAAGTCGATGAAATAGATGGCAGGAAACTCTCCAAAGGTGCTCTTTGGCTGTTCCTGCCTAAGCTGTCAGGCCCATCATGCCTCAGAGCCTCTTCTCTGTTTTTAATGTGCTGAGTGTCATTCTGTAAAGGAGAGGAGAACAGAGGCACTGAGGCAGCTCAGCAGCAGAATATGCCCAGTTACATCAATAAGGACAACAAAGAAGCACTACTAGAAAGACAGCAAAGGATGTCTGGAGGCATCCAGGTTACCACTGCAGTGGCAGAGGGAGCAGGACAAAATGTAAGAAAACACACCATTGAGGTACCCTAGCAAGACAAGTTTTCTTGGGAATTCTCAATCCCCCACCTTCTCTCTGTTCTTAAATTAAACTTCTGGAGGCCCCAACATCCTATTAGGTAGAGTCCTGGTGAATCCTTCCACATGATGGTCTGCAAGGGATCGAAGTTTAGTCTGAAAAGCTCCATCTTCCAGCAGCTACTGTACCAGGTGCTACCACAGTCCCAATAAAAGTTCCTCTCTGATGGACCGCAAGCTTGTCGTGGTGGAGAGGCTTGCATGGGCTAAATACCCTCAGAGCTAAGAGTCATAGACTTTAACATCAGAAGGGACCATTATGATCATCTAGTCTGACCTCCTGCACAACGCAGGCCACAGAATCTCACCCACCCACTCCTGTAATAAACCCCTAACCTATGTCTGAGCTATTGAAGTCCTCAAATCATGGTTTAAAGACTTCAAAGTGCAGAGAATCCTCCATCAAGTGGCCCGTGCCCCATGCTGCAGAGGAAGGCGAAAACCCCCCAGGGCCTCTGCCAATCTGCCCTGGAGGAAAATTCCTTCCCGACCCCAAATATGGTGATCAGCTAAACCCTGAGCATGTGGGCAAAACTCACCAGCCAGACACCCAGGAAAGAATTCTCTGTACTAACTCAGATTCCACCCCATCTAACATCCCATCACAGGCCATTGGGCATGTTTACCGCTAATAGTCAAAGATCAATTAATTGCCAAAGTTAGGCTTTCCCATCATACCATCTCCTCCATAAACTTATCAAGCTTAGTCTTGAAGCCAGATATGTCTTTTGCCTCCACTTCTCCCCTTGGAAGGCTGTTCCAGAACTTCACGCCTCTGATTTTTAGAAACCTTTGTCTAATTTCAAATCTAAACTTCCTGATGGCCAGTTTATATCCATTTGTTCTTGTGTCCACATTGGTACTGAGCTTAAATAATTCCTTTCCCTCCCTGGTATTTATCCTTTTGATATATTTATAGAGAACAATCATATCTCCCGTTAGCCTTCTTTTGGTTAGGCTAAAGAAGCCAAGCTCTTTGAGTCTCCTTTCATACAACAGGTTTTCCATTCTTCGGATCATCCTAGGAGCCCTTCTCTGTACCTGTTCCAGTTTGAATTCATCCTTCTTAAACCTGGGAGACCAGAACTGCAAACAGTATTCCAGATGAGGTCTCACCAGTGCCTTGTATAACGGTACTAACACTTCCTTATCTCTACTGGAAATACCTCGCTAGATGCATCCCAAGACCGCATTAGCTTTTTTCACAGCCATATCACATTGACGGCTCATAGTCATCCTGTGATCAACCAATACTCTGAGGTCCTTCTCCTCTGTTACTTCCAACTGATGCATCCCCAGCTTATAACTAAAATTCTTGCTATATCGTCCGGAGCTTTTATATTCCGAGTAGGGTCCCCTTTGGCAAGCAGGTCTGAGATGAGGCTCCTGCCTAACCGTGGTTCAAACTTCAAATGACCCCAACGGTGGACCGGGCACATATAAAGGACCTTCAAGTACTCTGTGTCTTTGAAGGCGGAGGAGCGCTGCAGCAGGAGGGAGCCCCCTGCTTGTCTTGGATCTCCTTGCCATTGGGTCAGAGTTTTCCTCCTGTCAAGTTCTGTGTGGTTACCGCCTGCGCATCGGTTCCCCCACGTTAAAAGATTTCACATGCAGGCCTCTGCCAAAGGTCTCACACCCGCACAAAGTCCTGTGGCGATGGAGGAGTGGCGAGGAAGACAGGAGAAGTGATCTCTGGGAGTCTTCAGTCACAAATCTGCATGCAGGCAGCAGCCATGTAATTTTCCTCTTGTGCATTTTGGGAGCAGCAGCTGTGACTGACCAGGCCTTTTCAGGATCCCCTCTGCTCACCTCAAATGGGGAGGGGGCTAGAAAAGGTGCCCCAAACATAGGCTGTCTCATACTCTTCTGACTGGATGACCGTATCCAGTGGGATCACTCAACTCCGTGGCCGAAACAAGAGATATAAGACAATGAATTTTGCCACCTGGAATGTCCGCAACCTTATGGACTTTCAGAACAGTGAATGCCCAGAAAGAACTGCCATAATTACCAGATAACTGGGAAGACTCAACATTGACATTGCAGCTCTTAGTGAGACCCGCCGGGCCGATGAGGGCCAATTAAGACAGGATGGAGGTGGCTACACCTTCTTTTGGAAAGGAAAGCCACCTGAAGAGAAACACATTCATGGGATTGGCTTTGTCATCAAAAATAAGATCACCAGTCAGCTTTTGGAGCTTCCCATGGAGATCAACAAGTGTCTCATGACTCTTCGGCTCAAGATCAGCAACAACCAATATGCCACAATCATCAGCACATGGGCCCCAACACTCGATTATGAGGAAGACAATAAGGAGCAGTTTTATAGAACTCTTGATGCAGTCCTCACAACCACACCTAAGGCAGACAAACTCACCCTTCTGGGAGATTTCAATGCCAGAGTTGGACAGGATTCCCAACTTTGGAGAGGCACAATATGCAAACAAGGAGTGGGAAATGTAAACCCCAATGGTATTCTTCTCCTCAGCAAATGTGTGGCGCATGACCTGCTCATTACAAATACCATCTTCAGTCAGAGTAACAAGTTTAAGACCACTGGCACCTCCTTGACTATGTTATAGTCAGAGCCCAGGACTATACCTATGTCTGTATAACATGAGCTATAAGAGGTACCGATCACTATTGGACAGACCATCAACTAGTAAGATCAGTCATGTACCTGCAGCTCGCTCTACCACACCGTAAACACCCAAAGACTAAGCAAAAGCAGTACAACATCAAAGCACTTCAAGACCAAGCCAGCTGCAAGACATTCCAGCAACATCTGTCTGAGAAACTCTCTCACCTGCCTGACAACATCATTGACATTCAAGAGCACTGGGATCAACTTAAAAACACCATTCACAATGCATGTGCTGAAACCATAGGATACTCCACTCATCAGCACCAAGACTGGTTTGATGAAAACGACAAAATTCTATCATTAATTCAACAGAAAAGAATTGCATTTTTTAATTGGCAAAATGATTCTTCTAATAAACAAAAACATGAGGCCTATCACCTGCTTAACACCAAAGTCCAAAGGAGGCTACGTGACATCAAAAACAAGTGGTGGCAAAATCCAGGGTTTCGTAGACTGGGATGACATGAAAAGCTTCTTTCAAGCAACAAAGGCTATATATGAGCCAAGCTCCAAAGGCCCAACTCCGTTATATTCTCAGGATGGCTTCACCCACTTCAAGTACAATGCAGCCATTAAACAATACTGGAAGGGCACTTTTAGAGCCTACTAAATCGTGAATCCATGGCCTTTGAAGACACCATCAAATTTATTACACAACGCTCAGCAATGGAACACCTTGCTGATCCCCCATCTTTTGAGGAAGTCCGGCATGCCATCACTCAGACAAAAAAAATCACAAGGCACCAGGCACAGATGGCATCTCAGCTGAGGTTTTTAAAGCTGGTGGAACAATGCTCCAGCACAAACGTTACCAACTCTTCAACAAAATCTGGACAGCGAGGAAATTCCATCTGACTTTAAGAACGCCAACATTTTATAATAGTCAACAAAAGGGACAAATCTTTGTGTGGGAACTACAGAGGTATTGCTCTCCTCTCCATCACAGGGAATATTCTTGCCTGGATCCTACTAAACTGCCTCCTCCCCCTTGCTGAGTAACTCCTCCCCAAATCATAGTGTGGCTTCAGGCCATCCCGAGGTACCACCAACGTTAGCTTCATGGCACGACGGATTCAGGAGACGTGCAGAGAGCAACACCAGGAACTGTTCATGACATTCATCGACCTAACCAAGGCCTTTGACTCTATCAATCATGATGCCCTATGAAAGGTGCTGTGTATGTTTGGATGTCCACAGAAATTCATTTCCATCATCAGACTACTGCATGATGGGATTGTGACGCTGTTCCCCATAAAACTTTATGGGGAGATGCTTATAAATGTATATATGTAACTAGAATATGTTTTATGCTACATGTGCCATGTAACATATCTCTGTGAAAGTTATGACCTACTGAATTTATTCCTCCTGTTTGTATGCATGTATCATTGTTGTAGTTGAAGTTATGAATATTGGTTGTATTTCTTGAGAAAGGAATGTGCAGGTTAAGTGCCCAATCAAGAAGCACTTAACAGACAATAGAACTTGCAGTCACCAATCCACATTTGAACTTTGCCAGGAATGTGGCTGGTCTGGAACTGAGTTAGGCAGGTGACTGGTCCATGTGACCCCAACTCCTTTTGGTAACTGGATGCTACACAGGGAGAGGGAGGGGTGTCCACCCAGAGGAGAAAATCTATTTAAACCCCGAGGAAACCCCTCCATTTGGTCTTCAGCTGGCTAAAGGAAGAAGCTCTCCACCCCCCCAAGGACATTCCTGAGGGGAACTGAACAAAGGACAAAGACATTAGGGGGGTGAGTGATTGCTGGGCCCAGGCTAGAAGGAAGATAGCCTGTTTACTGGACCTAGTGAGGGGTTTATCTGTACACAGGGTGATTAGACATAGAACTGCGTGTTCTTTTTTCATTTTATTCGGTAATTCACTTTATTCTGTCTGTTACTGCTTAAAATCACTTAAATCCTATTTTCTGTACTTATTAAAATCACTTTTTACTTATTAAGTTTCCTGGAGTGGAGTTGTTACCTGGGGGAACGCAAACAGCTGTGCATAACTTTCTATCTTTGTAATAGAAAGCGAACTATTTATGAGTTTACCCTGTATAAGCTTTATACAGGGTAAAACAGATTTATTAAGGGTTTGAGCCTCCTTGGAGTTGAGCAGCTGGGTGTCAAAGGCAAGAGCGCTTCCAGGGGCCTTACAGTGGTGAGTGGACTTGGTTCGGACCTGGGTCTGTGTTTGCAGCAGATCAGTGGAATCTGGCTCAAAACAGACAGGATTCGGGAGTCCCAAGCTGGAAAAGGCCTGGAAGCAGGGGCAGAAGCAGCCTTGGCACACCAGGTGGCAGCACCAAGCAGGTCTCTGTGGCCCCAACCCGTCACAGGGATGACTGCCACCATTTTGTGCAATGGCTCGGAGACTGAACCATTCACCATTCGCACCGGTGTCAAGCAGGGATCTGTCATTGCTCCAGCACTCTTCTCCACTTTGCCATAATCCTGATTCTCATTCACGACCGCCTTCCTAACAGAATCGGGACTGAGTATTGTATGAAAGGCCAACTCCTCAATTTTCGACGTCTTCAAACAAAATCTAAGATCAAAGAACTGGCATCACTGACCTTCAGTATGCAGATGACTGTGTCATTCTTGCACACACAGAGGCCAACCTGCAAAGCACCCTAAATCTTTTTGCAGATGCCTATCACAGCCTGGGTCTCTCTCAACATCGGGAAAACCAAGGAACTCTACTAGCGCTTACCTGCACAAACTACCCTTCGTACTCCACAAATCACCATCAGCGGAGAACTCCTGGAAAATGTGGACCATTTTCTGTACATTGGCAGCTACCTCTCCCAAACAGCCAGCATTGACACAGAAATTGAATACAGGATTTGCTGTGCCAACACATCTTTTGGAAGAGTACTCAAACGAGTCTTCAAGGATAAGAATCTACAAACAGGTACCAAAATCTTGGTTTACAAAGTAGTTATCATCTCCACCCTTCTCTATGGGTGTGAGACCTGTGTAACCTGCAGACGTCATCTCAAGTGGCTGGAGTGGTTGAGCAGTGTTCCCTCAGGAGGATTCTCAGGATCAGCTGGGAAGACCGATGCACTAACATCAGCATTCTCTCTGCAGCCAACATTAGCAGTATAGAAGCGCAGGTCATGAAACACCAACTCTGCTGGGTTGGCCACTGTGTACGTATGTTTGACACTTGCCTCCCCAAGCAAGTACTCTTCTCTCAGTTAAGTCAGGGAAGAAGGGCTCATGGAGGGCAGCGGAAGCATTTCAAATACATACTGAAAGTATATCTTAAAAAGGGAGTTATCAACCCAAAAAACTGGGAGGACTTGACACAGAACAGAATACAGTGGCGCCACATCATACACCAAGCCACAGCTCACTTTGAGGAGAACAGACGTGCTCATGAGACAGAGAAGCGACAATGGAGGAAAGAAAGGGCACAACACTCCTACCAACAACTATGTCTCCTCCAAGATTATACCTGTCACTTCTTTGGGAAAATCTGCAGGGCAAGAATTGGGCTCCTCAACCACTTAAAACCTCACCAATGAGGTTTGGCACACATCATCCTCGCATCAAGGGATAGCCGAAGAGACATGTTCTTTAAACAAATATCCCTGCAAGGTAGATAGGGTATCTCGTTGGTTGGATTAGGTGTTCCCCTTTTGGTCCATCTCTCATCATCACCTTTTTGATAATACACCTTTGTAAAGAGATATGTGGAAAAGTACCCACGCTCCTATGGATATTAATTGAAGTTCCAAATCCTGATACACCACCAAGAAAAGGTACCACTGGGTGCTTAATTGTGATGAGAGCTTTAACATATGCTCTGCAGATCTGATATTGGTTCATTGTGTGCTATGCAAATGTGGATGTGAAATTCTTCTGTTCTTATGAATAGGCTAGCTGATCTTTACTGCAAATCAAAATTGTTTTTATTAGTGCTGACTGTAATTACTTTGAACAAAAAAAATGTTGTCAATCCAGGGGAGATTAACTTTCTCCTATTGAATGTCTGAGATCCTTTCTCTAATTAATCTAATTTATTTTTCCACATTTTGTTTACTTCTGAACTCATTTCATAGTTTAGTGAGCTTACATTTCAAATATTAAGAAGTTTTAAGGATTAATTTTAGAGATATTCAGAATGACACTTTCCCTTGCTTCCTACCATTGTGCTATGAGCCCTTATATGGCTGTGTTATATTTACATATAAGAGCATTCTGGAAGTATTTAACCTAAAATTAATGTTAACTTGTTCTAGAATGCAATATTTCATACGAAGTCTGGTCCTGCCTACACAAATCAGTTATATATTAATCACTCTTGTCACCACCCTAAATGATACCCAGGACAGGACTTTTTATTAAAAATAATGAATATTCTGAAGTGAAGCAGAAACGCAAAGCACATTCTTGAAGTGAATAATTCAAAAATGCATTCTTGTTTAAATTGGCATTTTAAATGTCATTTCAATCACCTTACGTGTAATTTTAAATGCCTCCTACTTCTTGAATTCTCTATTTACAAGAGCCCTGTCAATCACAACCTAAGCTGCAGGGTAGGCTATTTTACTAGTGTCAGGCTGTTCTAATTTCCTCTGTCCACATTTTCCATCCCCCACAGAGAGCAAAAGTTTTCAGAAATGCCAATGTGCACACGTATTCACTGCTGCCAGGACATCTTTCCTATTGCTTTGCTTCGGTATGTGAGTGTGAGCAAGAGAGATGGGGGTGGTTGGGCAGTTCTTCAGCTCTCCATCTTCTACTTAAGGTTCCCAGGTCCTGAATTAAATTACAGAGAATGATCCATAATATATGTTCAGTCATACAATGGCTCTCTAAGGGCTCCAGTTACTAATGGCATAGACCCATTTGTGGAGGTTTTCATGCAGCTCGCATGAAAGGGCCTCTGCAATACACCACTTTTGAGCAAATTACAGGCCAGCAATATTGCTCACCAAAGGGGTTCTTGGCCTGGAACAGGTTATTTAGCCTTATTTGGCTGGGGAAGAAAAAACTATAAAAGGGGGGGGGGGGAAGGCAGCGATTTGTGAACCACAGGAAAGGGGTGGGCAGTAACAAATTAGCAATGTACACTTTTTCATGAGTACAAAGCCTGAGCAGACTCACAGGGCTTCCTATCAAAATATCCTATTCTTGAGCTATTTTTCTCAGGCATGTGGTATGAAAAAGCTGTTTCTGAAGAAAGAGGCATGTAGAACGCAACTTTTTTAGGAAAGGTGAATCTACTCAGCCAGCTTCAACGTTTTGTTCCAGTTAAGCCACCCTTCTGAGTGGTCTGCTGTGGTCAGCAGTGTGTTTGAGCTGCTGGCTCCCTCTCCTGCTAACCTATAGGAGATGGTCACATTCTACCAGTGGCTTCCTGCCACCCCACCTCAAGGAAAAGGAGGAAAACTCCCACCTACTGTTGGATCCTGTCCTCAGATCTCCAAGGAGGAGTGCCTGAAACCAACATCCTTGAAACTATTCCAACTGCCCTCCCCAGTTGACCTCCTCTCCTTCTACTCATGTCACTACCTTAAGCTTTACATGGAGACTGGGACATTTCCCCACTGTCCCCTTCTTTCCTATTCTGATATCTTCTGGAGCAACCAAATGGCTTCCTTCCATTTCCTGGTCTGGATCATTTAGGCAGCAGACAAGGAAGGATGTTTCCCAATTACATTCTGGGGTGTCCCAGGCTCATAGATGAAGGGCCAGCTTTCAATAGAAGGACTATTTAGGTTTCCAACCTCTATCTGCTACAGGATGGGGATGTGAAGCAGGAAGACTGTCTTCTACTCTACAGATCATTCATCATGATTTTTGGTGGGGGAAGAGAACCTGTTTTGATTGTTCCACCAAAGAAACCATATCTAGGAGTGGGTCCTTTCCCTGAAGAGTCCAGTCTGCCCTGAGAAGACATTGAAGGTGAGGCATAAGTTTAAGATGCCTCAGTGTGGCCTTTCTATACCAGGGAGCTATCTCATGGTAAGTCATGAAAAGAGAGCTAAGGTTGTTTGGGGAAGGAGGCATTGAGAGAAATTATAGAAGATAGAGCCAACATCTGTTGGGAAGGAGTAAATGGGGTGCTCTATGAGTGTGCAATGGGGAGGAGACCTAGTGAAGTTACTTGAGTCTTCTATTCCATTTATCACTGAGCTTTGATATCATAAACTCTGGAGCGGGCTGAAAACTTGTTTAGATTGACTCCAGTCTCTTCCTACCTGCCTTTATAATGGCCTTCATTGGCAGACAATAAAGATGGGCAAAAGAGCTTTATTCATTTTTGTGGATCTAAATATTGCCCAGATATTAAGACCCCATCTCCAGCCAACACAAATAACACCCAAACTTGAATATCAGATTTAATAATTTTTCCTCCCTTGACTATGTTTACAGATTTTGTTTTTATAAATAAACCTCAAAAAACTGGGATTATAAGAGTATTCAGTTATTACACTTAATGGTCATAGGGACTTGAAATCCTACGTTTGGCTCCTCACTCGTATTGTATCTACCAGGGGCTCAGACAAGCACAGAGGTGACCAGTGGGGGCATAGGGGATACACTTAATTCCTGTGGCTCCTGTTACCGGGTTATCAGAATTGCCGTTAACTGAGCTCTGAATAAAGCTGAGTTCAAAGTTCAGTTCAGCAATCCAAGCTGGATGATTGCCATGTTAACAGATGCCAGGTATACAGGGAGTTGAAGTTACATGAGAAGGGAAATGTAGACTCTTGATATAGACATGTTCAGTCTAGAAACACTGCTGGCTATGACCTACAGTTTGTGATTCTGCTAGGTCCCCCTGCCAATGGATGATTGAATCAAATTATGTATTTCTACATAGTGGCTCTGTAAAGTTGAGGAAATCCAGCTTTATTAATTGTTATTAGGTCTAATCCCAAATTCCTTGCTCATTTTTAAAGTATTAACAACTATATGCATGTTAATTAGGTATACAATTGCTCATTCAATCAGATAGTTTAGGTAATAACTTCTCACATCAACATGCATCATTGTATCAAATGTATGTAAAGTCTATGTATGCATAAATGTTAGACCTTGATCCAACTAAGTACTTTAGCATATGTTTAACTCTAACTATGAAAGAAGTTCCATTAGTGTATAAAAAGTGCATGCACAGATATTTGCCAGCACAACACAGATCACAGAAAAATGTAGGCCACCTTTAAAATCAGATGTTAAAACAGAGTTGATTAAAGCAGTTATAAGTGAGATGGAACCACACAAGGGACCTACAAAAATTGTCTGCCAGCATATGTTGTCTGCTAATGAACGTGGAGCTGAACTATACCCAACTCATTTGGAGATACTTTTGGGTAGTGTATTATTACAGGATATTGCCTACTAAAGAGGATTTCTTGTAAGGCTGGTAATGGAATTTTGCTGGAGCTGAAATGTTTTGCAGAGACATTTCAATTTCAACAAAGACTTCTTGAAAACTTTTTGGGGATTTGGAGAGAGACAGAAAAAAATCCTCTCACACGCCTTCCTGTTGGGATGTGGGAAACCCAGGCTCAAATCCTTGCTCTGCCTTGTTCAAAGCAGAGTTTTAAATCTCAGATCACCCTGGGTCAAGCAGAGCAGGGATTTGAGCCTAGGTCCCCCGCATCCCTGGCCATTCTCACAGACATATCAACACCTCTTCTCAAATCATCATCTGTTTGAAAGCAGACATTTTACCACAACTCGATTTTCACCAAAATGTTCAAAAGGTTTTGTTTCCATTCCAACGTGAAGCAAAACCAAATTTTGAAACCTAATCAAAGTTGCCATGAAATGGAATTGTTGTCTCACAGTCAGCTCTAGTTCATTGAACAATTTTCACTAAGACAATAAATATGCAGATTAAAGGTCAAGCACACATAAAATATTATAATGTTTACATAATGTAATGGAAACATAATACAATAATGAGGGCAGAGTGGTCTACCTCCGGGCGGGAAGTCAAGAATACGGAGTCTGTTGGGGGACATGGGAAGGGAAGATGGTTAATGGTAATAATGGGGAATCTGACTGAGGTGTATATATTTATGGATATGGAGTACAGACAAATATCTTTAAACTGAGACCTCACTGTGGCATCTTTAAATTTCTTCTGGTGTTCTAGCTTCCTGCCTTTTTTCAGAGCAGCCTGACCCACCTTTGTGAGTGTATGAGCTGGCTCTGGTTTCCTATCATGGAACCTTGCACTGAAATAATACTGTTCTTGGCGGAGTTTCTGAAACTAAGGAGCTAGAGCCTGGGTTTCACTTGCTTGCACTGGCAGAAGCCAGGGAATGAAATTGTCCCACTGTTTTATAGTATTTATCCAGCTTTAATAATGATGTATCTGCTGTTATGAATAGAACCTTGTCTTCCTGTACAGCACCTACCCAAACAATCAGCAAAATCAGTTGCCTAGTAGAGATGTTCTTTAAAAGATTGAACAAAATTGTACTGGAAACGTTGGGAATACTTTCATCTAGTCTTTGTAGCCAGGATGTTGCCTATTAGACATGCTCTGTAGTGCAAATCTCCCTCTATTAGGTTCTGTGGAATGCTTTTCTTCACTTATATTTTCAATTGCATTTAATATGTAATGTCCGATTTTTCTTATTATCTGGCAATCCCTTAGCCTCTATCTCAAAATACATGATTACTTAATAAGTACTAAGTATTAATTATTATCTCTAGCATTTGTTAGTGGCTCATAGTCCTAACCCTTTAGACAAATCCATTTTTAGATAAGTAAACTCAATGTTTGTAAAACTCACTTTAGAAATATATAATTGAAAAAAATATGGCATCTTTACAAAACACCTGTGAGGAGTGGAGGGTGGGGTGGCATGTGGTATTACCATCATTTTAGAGATGGAGAGCTGCGGCACAAAGATGAAGGTCAGAATGTCTCCTGTTACAGTACTTCTCACCTCCTATCCACCTTTCCCCCCAGCTCCTGTCCTTGTCGTCCACTACTCCTACTTCTGTGCTCCTCTTCTCTTTACATTTGCATCAGGAAGCATCTTCCTTCACTTTCATGCTGCTTTGGTGGCAGCATGAGAGGCATCGAGAACACAGGAGAGACCTTCTCCCTGCTCTCAGTTTATGGAGCCAAGCACCACAGAGGTCTCTCTGACAACCAGGAGGAGCAATAGCAGGAACAGTTCTACATAGACCATGATGTCCCAGGATGGAGCATGCCCAGTTGTTCTGTGGTTGGTCTGGAACTGACTAGGGCAAATCAAAATCAGAGGAAATAACTGTTAGATTTGACAAATAAATACATAAATAAAGTTAAGACCATTTATCAGTCTAACAGCCGTACAGCAGTAAGAACACAAGAGAAAGAAAATTTAAAATAGCCAGTTTTATTAAGACCTTTCCCTTAGTGAGAAAAAGCACAACGGGGGGAAAATTGCCATCCTATCAAGTATGAATTACATTAAAGTTCTTTCCTCTAGAGAATTGATTAAATCATTGTAAACAACCATTATAAAATAGTTGTCAAACAAATCACCACAGGAAATTAATTATGAAAATTAATCTGCCCTGTTAAAAATTAATAAATAGGCAATTGTTAAAAGGCCAGATATGTCACCATTATTTATATGGGCATGATCTTACTTGGCAAGTGATCCCACTGAAATCACTAAACTGTTTGCAGAGTAAGATACTGCTTAGTTTGAGTAAAGCTGGCCCAATCTTTCCCCAAATCTGTAACCTAGCCTCAAATATCCTAATGTCATTGTAAAAATGTTTTCAAATCTCACAAATAACAAAGATCTGCTATCTCCTCCAGAACATCCTGTTTTATATGAAGGAAATATTTGATCTTGTTCTTGGATACCCAAAGCTTAACCTTACTCAATTTGATGTATAAAAATTTTACCATTGGTTTACTGATGGTTAACAAAATAGCCTCATTATATCTGCCATGTAGCACAGTATTAAGAAACATCAGCAAAACAGAAATGGCATGAAAAAGTGCCATTACAGGAAAAAACAGCCCCAAGTGCACATTTTACTAGTTAAATGTATTTCCCCCTGATTAAGATCCCGATTAAGGAAAGACCTTGAGCTTATACTTAAGTCCATTCCAATCAAAAGAATATAAACATCTGCTTAAAATTAAGTGCATGCATAAGTTCTGCCTTTAATGGGAATACTTTCCTGAATAGGGGATTTAAAAAGCACGTAGTATATTATTGTAGCTCCTCCTTGCTGTGGCCAATCTAGTATGGTAAAATATAGATATCTATAAGTATTTGGAAAGAACAAAATTTGAGGGTCAGTAAGTACATTAGGTTTCCTGTCTACATAACCACATCCTAAACCAATGACTACCAACTTCCTGAAGTTTGCTATTTCCAGAATTACCATAGCTGTAATTTTGGGGATGATGCCATTGCTTTGGTTAATGAGGAACAGAGTTAGTTTATTGGGTGATGTTTCTGGGCATAATATAAAAACATAGATCCTCTCTACCATAAAGAATTAAGGATACCAGGGTATAAAGGAAACAGAAATTGGTCCAATAAAATATATTACATCCCCAACCTTGTCTCTCTAATATCTTGGAACCAACAAGGCTACAACAACAGTGCAAACAAGGAATAACATGGGCAATCAAGCAGATGAGCGATCATACTGTAACACTCTTGTAAGAGAGATTTTTCATAACATCCCATTGGAGCTCTTCTTACATGTGCTTGAGAAACACAAGGCTTCTAAATGTGTAGCTGAATCTGTTATTTGTTTACAGACTTTCTAAACGGGTATCAATATCAGACATTGTCCATCATTTCTGTGGCACACGACAATAAAATGTCTTGCTGTATGGCGGATTCAAGTTTCAATTTCCATGAAGTTGGCATTTTGTTTCCCCTTCTCTGGCTGCATTATGCCACCACCTTACTTGATGATTGTCATTAAAAAAACAAACAAAAGCATTGGAACAGAGCTCTAAACCAAACCTGGAGCAACTAGATAGTCCAGGCTCTTTGGAATCAATTCATGCTGAAGAGAATGATGCCATAGCCTATGAGCAATTGATAGAGCAACAGAAGGTGAAGCAGATGCAATGGAAGAAAAATAAGCAGGTGTCTGGCATTGGGAGAAGCAGGACCTGGTTTCCCCCTCTGTCTGGTGTCTAGAAGAGATAATGGCAACGCACATCCCTGCCAAGAGTGTGTTGTTTACGTAGTGTGTTCACACCCACCTGCTCCTTCTCAAAATGAGCTTGTGAACTAACCTGATTGAAAAGAATAGAGGATGGAGAACAGAAAGCGATTGATGGGTTTTTTTTTCCTATTGTGACTGTTGAACTGAGACAAAACTTTACAGAAAATTCATAAAATCCATGAGGGAATACAGTTGTTTTGCCGTTTAAATTAAACCAGTGTTGAACTGCTGGTTTTCTGTCTCGCAATGCTTATCTTGTATGCTACTGTCTCACACATAGGCTCAGTCCCAGATATTTATCTTCATATTTCCCTACCCTATGAAGACAGTGTTAGCATAGCTAATGCCAGAATTAAGTCCACATAAACAATTTTTATCTAATGAGTCAAGATCTGTGGCTGTGTACTATAGAAACGAATGTCTCCAAACATAGCCCTTTCATGATCAAGATATATAAACTGGGATTTGTCCCCGGAAACGACACAAACATATGACAAAAAGTAGTTGTTTAACATAGGAGCTCTTCTAGTAAGGATGTCACAGAATAATACCAAAACTTTTGAAAATACTGTGGAGTGGACAACTGAACACAGCTGGATGGGAAAGGTTTTTCCCATTCTGGGGGGGAAAATTGAGATTTAAAAAAAATCCATACTCCATCAGGACCAAAACATCAACATTTTGAAAATTCATGAGGCTAAAAATTTCAGTTCAAGTTAACTGAAAAGTTTCATTTTGACATTTTTGAAATATTTTGTTTTGATATTGACATTTTATTTTTATATTATAATTATCTTAAATTTGGAAATGAAAAGCCACTTCACAAACAAAAATAAGGAATTTTTCATTAAAACAATGTCAAAACAGGACATTCTAACAATTTCAAAATATATTTTTCCAAAAAGAAATTGAACTGAGAAATTCATTGAAACAGACCCTGTCTCATGAACAATTTTGGTTTCAGTGAATTGGCATTTTAAGGTGAAAAAATATTTTGTTAAAATAATCCTGACTAAGACAGGACATTGCCTCTTGTATAGTTTTTACTGGGTTGAGCTGTTTATTCAGTTGGTTTAGCCCCATCCCTAAAATAATCTTTCTACTGAAATTGTTGCTTACTTTGTTAGCTAGGTGGCATGATGCAGTTTAATAGCAGAGTTATATATTTTACTAGATGTTGTTTTCTAAAAAAAAAAAATACTTCATTAATGAAAATGTATACTTACTCAACACAATAAAAGTTTACCCAAAGTCAGAATGTTATTATATTAGAGTGCATATAATACATATTTTATTTTGTGATGATTGTCATAACTTATAACCTTCTTCTATTAGTAGTTGATTTTTAAAAATATTTTTAAACTCAAACTGGTTGAAATATGGGGGAAATGCAAAAATGTTTGCAGTTTTTTCACCATTTTTCATGGAAATTTCAAATTTCAATGAAAAATTGTGTTTACATTTTTAAAGTTGAAAAGCATCATCTGGCTTGATATTTACAACAAAAGCCCTTGTACACAATACATATGCATTTATTATTAACAGCACCATGAATGCTATCATATTAACTTAAGATACGATAGGCCATATCTTGTTCAATTTACCTGCAGCAATAGTCCCAGTGAAGTAATTGGAAATACTTGAATATATATGATAAGTAGAATTTAGGACTTCGATTCAGCATATGATATTTACTTGAGTAAATATAGAATCAAGTAAATATCATAGTCATATAAACATAATTCATAGTGTTACATCCATGAAGAAGTTTCTTGTTCATGAATGGACAAATGCAGTTATATTAAGAGTCAGTAAATTTAGATTATTTCACCCTAATGTGTAAATTAGACTTAGGAGTTTTGTTGACTAATCATATAACATATAAGTGCATACTGATAGGCTGCAGCTACTTTGGTGAAACTTGAATGATAGAAAAAAACTGATTGTAGGTATGGTGAGAATTTATGGACTACATTCCTCTCTAAGCCTAGTATAAATCTAATTTAATTTGATCTATGTTGCTGGATTTACAGTAACCTACTGTAGATTTTTCCAAGATGCAACCACTTTGTCTTGGCATTTATTCTAAATCCACAATGACTACAGCAATTTTCCAAGATGCCAAAGAGTATCATTATTAGTTCAAGTGTGTCTGCCAGTTGTATGGTGTCATCTTCATAAATTAAGGAGCTTAACTCTAGATCCTCCAATGTCAGAGCCTCCAACATGTCTAATATTCTTAATGTCCAGTTTAAGAACATGGTGGAAAGTGATTCCATGCACCCTTGTTTTACACCAAACTTTGACTTGAATGACTTGCTTAATTTTCCATCAGTTCTTATGATGCCAAAGGAATCTTCATACATACCTTTTATTATTGTAATTATTCTATCTGGAACTCCATATAACTTTGCTTCTTTCCATAGCTCTTTCTTCTAAGCCTTATAAAATGCCTTTGTGAAGTCAATGAAAACAGCAAACATCCTTAATCCTCATTCTCACTTTTTTCCATCAACCGTTGAAGCATGAATATCTGACCCATGCAACTTGAGCCTGGTGTGAATCCATACTGTTCCTCTCCTAATACTGCCTCTAAAACTGGTCCCAGTCTGTTGACAATCTGTTACTTTCATCATGTTTTTTTCCTGACAATAAATGTATACCTCTATAATTATTGGGATCTGCGGGATTTCCTTTCTTCAAGACTGATACAACTAATGCCTTTAGCCTGTCATCTGGTACCTTCTCTTGCTCCCATACCTTCGTGTATATTTTTTCTAATGCTTTAATAGCACTTGTCCGGCAAACTTTTAGCAGCTCAGCATTTATGTTGTCTATTCCTGCAGCTTTCTCATTGATAAAGTGTTAAAATACAACATAGAATGATAGAATGATAGAATCATAAAAGATTAGGGTTGGAAGAGACTTCAGGAGGCCATCTAGTCCAACACCCTGCTCAAAGCAGGACCAACCCCAACTAAATCATCCCCAGCCAGGGCTTTGTCAAGCAGGGTCTTAAAAACCTCAAAGGATGGAGATTTCACCATCTCCCGAGGTAACCCATTCCGGTGCTTCACCACCCTACTAGTGAAATAGTATTTCCTAATATTCAACCTAGACCTCCCCCACTGCAACTTGAGACCATTGCTTCTTGTCCTGCCATCTGCCACCACTGAGAACAGCCTAGTTCCATACTCTTGGAACCCGCTTTCAGGTAGTTGAAGGCTGCTATCAAATCCCCTCTAACTCCTTTCTTCTGCAACCTAAATAAACCCAGTTCCCTCAGCCTCTCCTTGTAAGTCATATGCCCCATCCCTCTAACCATTTTTGTTGCCCTCTGCTGGACTCTCTCCAATTTGTCCACATCCTTACTGTAGTGGGGGGCCCAAAACTGGATGCAATACTCCAGATGTTGCCTCACCAGCGCCAAATAGAGGGGAATAATCACTTCCCTTCATCTGCTGGCAATGCTCATCCTAATGCAGCCCAATATGCCATTAGCCATCTTGGAAAGAAGGGCACACTGTTGCCTCATAGCCAACTTCTCATCCACTGTAATCCCCAGGTCCTTTTCTGCAGAAGTGCCACTTAGCCAGTCGGTTCCCAGCCTGTAGCAGTGCATGGACTCTGCACTTGTCCTTGTTGAACCTCATCAGATTTCTTGTGTCCCAATCCTCCAATTTGTCTAGGTCAATTTGTCTAGGTCACCCTCCAGCATATCTACCTCTCCCTCCAGTTTAGTGTCTTCTGCAAACTTGCTGAGGGTGCAATCCATCCCATCATCCAGATCATTAATGAAGATATTGAAAAAAACTGGTCCCAGTACCGACCCCTGGGGCACTCTGCTTGATACTGGCTGCCAACTCGACATTGAGCCGTTAATCACTACCCATTGAGCCTGATGATCTAGCCAGCTTTCTACCCACCTTATAGTCCATTCATCCAATCCATATTTCTTTAACTGGCTGGCAAGAATACTGTGGGAGACCGTATCAAAAGCTTTGCTAAAGTCAAGGTATATCATGTCCACCATTTTCCCTATATCCACAGAGCCAGTTATCTCATCATAGAAGGTAATCAGGTTGGTCAGGCATGACTTGTCCTTGGTGAATCCATGTTAACTGTTCCTGATCATTTTTCTCACCTCCAAGTGATTCAAAATGGATTCCTTGAGGATCTGCTCCATGATTTTTCCAGAGACTGAGGTGAGGCTGACTGGTCTGTAGTTCCCTGGATTCTCCTTCTTCCCTTTTTAAAAGATGGACACAATATTGGACCTCTAATGATCACCACGAGTTTTCAAAGATAATGGCCAATGGCTCTGTAATCACATCAGCCAACTCCTCAGCACCCTCAGATGCATTGCATCCAGCCCCATGAACCTGTGTATGTCCAGCTTTTCTAAAAAGTCCTTAACCTGTTCTTTCAGTACTGAGGGCTGCTCACCTCCTCCCCATACTGTACTTCCCACAGACTTTGTCTGTGAAGACTGAGCCAAAAAAATCATTACTTCAGCTTTTTCTACATCATTTGTCACTAGGTTGCCTGCCCCATTCAGTCAGGATCCCACACTTTCCCTGACCTTCTTCTTGTTTCCAACATACCTGTAGAAACCCTTCTTGTTACCCTTCAGATCCCTTGCGAGCTGCAACTCCAATTGTGCTTTGGCCTTCCTGATTACACTCCTGCATGCTTAAGCAATATTTTTATACTCCTTTTGTGTTTAAGCTCACTGAAGATTTCTCTGTTAAGTGAAGCTGGTCATATTTGCTATTCTTTCTGCACATTGGGAAGGTTTGTTCCTGCACCCTCAATAAGGCTTCTTTAAAATACAGCCAGCTCTCTTGGACTCCTTGCCCCCTAATATTAGCCTCCCAGGGGATCCTGCCCATCAGTTCCCTGGGCTTGATCATCAAAGATGAAGTTAAAAGGAGATGTGCCTTAGCCACAAGCAAATTGAAGAAATTATGGACTAAGAAAAACATTACATTTGGTACCAAATGAAAATTTATCAAACCAGCCTATTAACACACATTTCTCTGTGATCTGGAATCAGCTTTATTAAATGAAACAGAAATCAGAAGGTTGGAAGGAGTAGAAATGAGAGTTCGAAAGATGACAGGTGTGAAGCAGAATGATATTTAAGACAAATGAGGAAATTAGAAGGAGAGCAGGATGTCAAATCCAGGTATGGGGTTGCTATAGTTGAAAAGATTACAGTGTTGGGGACACAGATGATAGAATGCCAAAGAAAATAATGCAAACACAACTAAAATCAGTCTGACCTAGAGGACAACCACCTGCTATATGTCAGGACATCATACATAGGCACATAACCGAGCTGGAGGAACACGCCATGTACAGGAATGAATAGTGATGCTGTACCAATTCTGTGGTTTGCAAAGATGCTCTGGGATGAAAAAAAAAAGAAAACATGACCTTTTTTTGTTGACTGTCAAGATCTCTTGTCCTTCATGAGTCAAATAAACTTGATAGTGCCCTCAAAATTAAAACGGAAAACATATCTATGGTAGTTTCATGCTATATCTTTTATGATTTTTGTCACATATAATACACAGACACAGATACATACATATACATATGTCAATGTGTGTGTGTGTTTCCCAATACGTACAACACCATTCTTCTTTAGCTATGGGTCTTAGAGTGCAAGCTGATTTTCCCTTGAACTGAAGTCATGTAGGATATATTAAAGAGAATTGCCATCTGAGAATTCTTGCTATCAATAAGCTTAGATTAACAAATTTCCCCTTTTATTGAATTAAAATCATTAAAAAAATGCTAATAAGAAAAAGGAGTTCAAGACATGTAGAGTAGCTAGTGTAATCTGGCAAAAAAAGTTTCCACAAAAAAATCCTAGTTTAACTCAAAAGTCCTATGGTTTTATTATGTAAAGTGGTTATATTATGCAAAATAGAGTAAACAAAAAAACTGTAAATGGATAAATTACCCTAAAACAAGTTAGAGAATAGCAGAGGGACTTATGGGTTTCCTTCAAATGCTTGGTATACCTATGGGAATTCAAATCTGCTGGACAGTTTTATACCCATTAGCTTTTTTCTAAGCTATTGGGTCTTTCTCAGAAGTAACAAAACCAGGCTTGTACTTCTGGAAAGAAAGAACAATAGGAGGGTAAAGTCTATTCTTTCCTTGGTTTTCTGTGTCAGATAAAACCTACAAACCCACACCACATTTTGAATTACTTGAATGGAACTAAGACTGTTCAAAATTCTTTTTTAAAAGGCAGCATATACAGTGGCACAAAGAGATCATGAAATCAATTCATAAAAGCAGTACACAGATTGACCAAAGGCAAGACTTTATTTTGAAATAAATATGGTGCAGTGGTAAGTTTTCCCTAACAAAATTTGTGTAAGCATCCTAATAGCACACGTACATAAATTGCACCAGCAGTTGATGCTAGGAGATTGAACACATTATTTTGTTGGCAATTCAAACTATTATTATGCTAATTTGTATTGGGGGGGAAACAATTTAAATGAGTGCATTCTTTTGTTGGAGAGCAAAGGATCATTTTATTTCAATTTTTCTCCTGTGGAAGAGTCTGAGGGTCAATCTATTTTTATCCTTTAAAAAATAAAAAAGCAGCCTCAGTACAGGATGCACTTTCACATTTCACATCACCAAAAAATACTGAGCCATGACATCCAAGATAAATAGACAACTAAAAGCAGTGGGAAAGGGTCAGATCCATTTGACTTGTGGACGACTGTAGAGAATGCTGGTTCACACAAACTTTTATTTTATTTCAAAAACTGCCAAGTGGAAACCATCACATGCAAATGTTTCGTTTCCCTGATTGTAAAATAGGGAAAGAGGGAGATAACTATGGGCCAACTATGTTGAGCATTTCCGGCTCCTTTTGATCATCTTCTTCATGAGCCTTCATTCATTTCCTGAATCTCATGATTTCAATCAGCATCTCTCATGATTTGGTCCTGAATTGTTTTTTCATTCATGGCCAAATCCTAATTTCCTTGTTCTGAGTCAAATCCTGCAAACACTTATTTACCCCAGAGTCCTTTCATCCATCCATAGCTTAATTGACTGAGTAATAAGGGAGGAAGGGCCACAGGACTTTATCCTAAACATTATTCTTTTCCATGTTATTTGTAAAGCTGAGGACAAATGTTTAAAACATTCATTAAAATGTTGCTATTTACATCCCCCCCCTTTTTTTAAAAAAAATGAAAAATATGATGATAGTTTTAAGAGTTTTGTTTCACTATTTTTGTCAATGTTTGGGGAAACATCCAGTAAATATGACACTTTTTTTTTGCCAGCAAAGTGACTTTTTCTGATTATTCTGAAATGTTAACAGCTGCACATTATAATGGAAAGTAGGAAGCTGAAGTGCAAATGATCATATGAATTTGCTGCAGCAGCTGGTCTGGATCATTATCTTTCCCACATGATCAGAAAGACTCACTCTCAGAATAGGTAAGACCAGGAAGTAAAGGGCTGGCATTAGAGAAATGGGATAAAATAGGATGAAAAAATAGTCAATGATTAACAAATATGCTTCAAGAGTAGTTTGTATCTCATTACATTAAAAGGTGTATACTAAATATTTGTGTGTATTTTTTATAAAGTGCTGTGGCTATTGCTTATGATGCTGACTAGTATTCTCTCACTGTTTTCTTGTTCTCCATCTGTCTATTTGTTGTATGCACCTGTTGTATCTGGTCTTATACTTATATTTTATGGCTGATCAGAAAACAGAATTTTAGTCTTATCGAAAATTCTGACATTTTGACATTTGTTTATGCTGAAAAGAATCAAAATATAGGAGATTGCTGTGGAATGAAAAGTTCAGAAAAAAATTGATCCCAAAATGTTTAAACAAAAAGTTTCAGCCTTTTCACCTAAACAAATATTTTGACATTTAATGAGAAAATATTTTATTTAATTTTGAACATTGATCCAAACTGAAAGTTTTCATTTTTCCTAATGGAAAATTATAATTTTTTTTTGCCAGAACTGATATTTTCCCATGGGAAAAAAATTCAAATTAGATTAAACCACATTTTGTGATGGGAAAATTTTTCAGTCAGAAAATTTCAACCAGTGCTATTAAACTGTAAACTCTGAAGTGCAAGGGCCATCTTATTGTTATGTGTTTTTATAGTGCATAGCACTGACCTGATTCTTGAGTGCTACTGCAATTCAAATAATAAATATTTATAAAAATACCTAGGTGGGTGTTTGTGGAGCAGAGTGGAATATTAGTAAAGAAAATAAGTGATATGGGTTGTGATGAGAAAAAGATTAAAATCCCACAAATCTGAAATGTGGAAAAGAGGAAGGGAAAAAAAGACCTAACATGATCTTCGATCATCAGTATAGCTTCAAATTTCCCTCCATCAACATTCAAGAACAAACATTACAGCAATGGGGGTGTCTTCTCCAGCATGCCCACTAGCCAGAAGGGATTAGGCTCTTGCATTACTTATGTACGTTTGCTTCGTCTTTTAAATCCTTAATGTAAACATATGTTAGTAGTGCCACTTTCATTCAGACAGGTGTGCGACATAAAACAAACAGAGCAGCCATGAAAGTACTCCTCCATTTATCAGAGGGGTAGCCATGTTAGTCTGGATCTGTAGAAGCGACAGAGTCCTGTGGCACCTTATAGACTAACAGACGTATTGGAGCATAAACTTTCGTGGGTGAATAACCACTGCATGCATCTGATGAAGTGGGTATTCACCCACGAAAGCTTATGCTCCAATAGGTCTGTTAGTCTATAAGGTGCCACAGGACTCTTTGTCATTCCTCCATTTAATAACTGCAACAGTGAGTTAGTAAACTCTGATGTTAATCCAAAATCAATAGTTTAGGGAGGTTTGGGAGGAATTCTAGAAAAGCATAGAGAAACTAGATATATTGGCAAAATCATGGCAGATTAAATTCATCATAAACAAATCCACTAATTCTATACACTCATGTTACAACTCCTTAGATAAAAGATTTAAGCATCAAAAAGGACAATTACGTGTAGATATTGGCTCATTATGAAATAGTGCTCAAAGCGGGGGAATAAGACTGTAGGTTATATTAAGAAGGGGATAGAGAATAATATGGACAACATTATAATAACTGTATATGAGTGCTATACTGTGAATAATGTCTAGAATACTGATCACTATTTCAGAAAGGACATAGCATAAACCAATTTTTAACAAATATTGGACAGCACCTGCCCAAGATATCAATTAGTTACATTTAGGGCATCCCACTATTAACCTCTTTCCATACTGAGAACTGTTCCTTTTACAGCAACCAAAAGGCATGCGTTTGTGACATCAAGGTTGGAATTTTGCAATGCATGTTATAAAAGGGTGCTCTATCAGCTGGTCTGGGAACTGTTTAGATATGTTCAGGAAAAGGTTGTGATACATATTTTCCCAAGTCTGTAGACTCTCTTTGCAGCTGGTCAAAGGAGGCACATTCAGACCAGTGGCTGAAGCAAGTAATGTAGCACTCCCTGAATATGGTCCCCATTATGGGAAGAGGAACAGAGAATTTGCACAACAGTAGATGTTTCCCCCTTTCCTCATTTATCCAGGCCCTATATAGAGAACCCTTAGGTGCACATACTGAAATATGGTCCTTTAGAAGTCCTGAAGGACAGATTGCCCATTTTGTTAGACTCTGACAGCATGATAATTTGCTGGAGAACATTTTAGACAGAAATTTGCCTGCCTTAACTTGTTTTCTGTAATGGATGGTGTTTGTAGATGGATTATGTTTACACTTTTAGTTTTGACTTTTTGAGCCCTAAATGGACTGAATCCTAAATATTTCTGATCTTCTGACACATTATGTGTAATGCAGTGTAGTTGTAGCCATGTCAATCCCAGAATATTAGAGAAATAAGGTGGGTGAGGTAATATCTTTTATTGGCCCAACTTCTGTTGGTGAGAGAGACAAATTTTTGAGCCACATGGAGCTCTTCTTCAGTCCGTGTGGCTCAAAAGCTTGTCTCTCTCACCAACAGAAGTTTATCCAGTAAAAGATATTATCTCATCCATCTTCTCACACTGTGTGTAAGTAAGACACAAAGGGTGGGACTTTGATTCTGGAGTCCATGCAGGGGTAGTTTTGGTGGCACATTTTGTGTCTTTGTTTTTGAAGTCTCTGGAATATCTTCCTTCAGGATCTCAGAAGAATCATAGATGAAGCTTCACTCAGCAGTAGCAAGAAATATATCTGTCTATTAGATCTGGTCTTTCAGTTGCTTTCTTTCACCTGACCACGGATCGCCATTCCAAGCCAATGGGGGCTTTGGGAAGTGGTGGCCAGCACATCCCTCGGCCTGCGTTGCTTCCCGCAGCCCCCATTGGCTTGGAACGGTGAACCGTGGCCAGTGGGAGCCGCATTCGGCCGAACCTGCAGATGCTGCAGGTAAACAAACCGTCCTGGCCCACCAGCGGATTTCCCTGATGGACTTTGTGCCAAAAGTTGCCAATCTCTGCTTTAGAGGCTTTGTGTTATGCCTGGTTAAAACCAATGCTGTTGGTTCATCATTTTGATGAGCACCAAATTCACTTACACCTTTTCAAAGTAAATAAAACAAAAATGGATGCACCGCCAATTTGCTTATAAATGGTGTTTTTAAAAAATAATGCCAAGTCTGTGAAATGCCAAGTGCTGTGAGATCTGCCATGCTAATAGTCTTCATGAAATTCAGCTGCCATTCCTAGCTTTGCCATAAGCCTTTGACGTTCCTCAATGCTCTGGTTAGTTGCTCATGATATCATCACAAACCTCAGTAGCATGAAGGAGACATTCATAAAGCTGCAACTACTGTAATAGGAAGAAAGAATGCCACTGCAATACACTGCATGCTTGAAGAAGCACACCCTGTTTAAAAAATATAAATGTTCATGGATTCAGAGCAAGAACTATGGGGAGAAAAAAATGGGAGAAAAAACTATTGGGAAGATTCCAAAAATGTTTAAATACTGTAAATTACTTTATAGAAATGCATTAATCTCACCTTGTTACTTTGGAATCTTTCCCTGTCTGCTCCAGGCAGCAGTACAAAGTGGTTGATAGCTACAGTTTGAGATATAGACTGACACTTTCTTCTGCAGCAGTCATGAGTGAGTTATTCCAATCTGTGCTAGCACAGCTGGAAAATTTACCTTCACACGGCTGGAATTCCATTTCAGTCTGTCATGATACACTACGCTGAGCCCGTTTCTTCATGAGCTACAGCATGGGTGCAATGTGTTTGCTGCGATTTCTACCATTGCAAATACAGTCACTAAAGCCAACTATTAAAAGTAAGTTGAGATGAATGCTTTGAGACCATAAAATAAATTATTTTGTAAGGGGATCTAAGAAAACAGGACTCGCTGGGTTAGAAAAGCTTACATAATTGCAATTTTATTTTTTTATTTTGATTCTTTACAGCTGCTTTTACACATAATTTACATTATCCCAGGTCTAGGATATTTTAAGATTCTCCATCTCCATTACAGACTTTATTATAGATTTCTCCAGCCCTTACTTGATCATACAGAGGAGCAAGGGTTGGGGGGGAGTAAAGCTTGTTGCCTATTGCCTACTTGGCCTTGAGGGGTGTATGGGAAAGGTAGTATCTTTGAGTGATTCGAAGTGCTGCACTCCTTGAGTGGTTATTTTCTTCTCTGGTCCCCACTGTACACCCAGCTTTCACTTGTGGCTCCAAGTAGTTGTAAGTATGCGACAGTGGCCACCCCTGGTAAGCTGCCTCGGCAGGCGGGCTAAACCAGGTAAGGGTAACTGGAAGTGCGGAAACTGGCGGTGATTTAGGGATTACCGACCCAAAGGCAGCAGGGAAGCTCAGCAACACCCCAGGTGACAGAGCAGCCCTTTTTAGGATTGCACTCCTCTCCCTTTCTAAAGGAAGGGGCTAGAAAAGGTGCCTCAAACATTGCCTGCCCAAATTAAAGTCTGCCAGCTTACTGCGGCTAGCGGATCATCCTCAATTTGGTCGAAAACAAAAGATAACCAAAAAAGCACTTAAGATTGCTGCTTGGAACATCAGGACTATGTTAGACAAAGACAATACCTCTCTATTTGAAAGAAGACCAGCTCTCCTTTCAAAAGAGCTAGACCAGTATGACATTGACATTTCAGCACGCAGTAAAACTAGATTGGCAATCGAGGGCATTATTACAGAACCGGCTGGGGGTTATACATTCTTTTGGAAGGGAAAAGAACCACATGAAGATAGAATCCATGGATTCGGAATTGCCATCAAGACTAAACTCTTGCAATGTCTTGAAGACTTTCCAATAGGCACTAAGGAAAGACTCATGAAACTCTGGTAACCACTAAATAAGTCGCGATTTTCTACCGTCATCAGTGCATATGCACCACCTTAACAAGCCCTGACGATGCTAAGGAACAGTTCTACTCTGATCTCGACTCTCTCATCAAGTCAACACCACAAAGTGACAAACTAATCATTCTAGGAGATTTCAGTGCCAGAGAAGGTAAAGATAACAACTGGCAAGATGTCATTGGGAAAAATGGCATTGGAAAAATGAACGGAAATGGTCTCCTGCTCCTAAGTAAGTGCAGAACAGCCTGACAGTTACAAATACCATCTTCAGACAGACAGACAAATATAAAACTACACGGATGCACCCCAGATCCAAACAGTGGCATCTAATAGATTGTATCATTGTCCCACAATGTGACGTAAGGGATGTCAGGATCACCAGAGTCATGCATGGAGTAGAATGTTGGATGGATCAAAGAATGCTTAGGTCAATACTGAATCTACACATTGTAGCCACAGGCCTGAAACGCCCAAAAACAATCAAGACTTCCCCTGATATTGTTAAACTAAACCATGCATCCTATCAAGACAACCTTGGTGATAACCCTTTCTCATGGGTGCAATTCAGAGAGACAGTACAAAAAACTGCAACTTACGTCCTCGAATGGAAGAAAAGGGCTCACTGTGACTGGTTTGATTAAAATGACAAGGAAATCACAGTACTCTTGAAAAATGAGGCTTTCCAAAACTGGCAAAATGATATTCAGTCCACCTCAAAGAGAGACAGATTTAAACACCTGCAGAACAAGGCACAAATACAACTACACTTGATACAAGATAAACGGTGGGAGAAAATAGCAGCAGACACTCAAATGTATGCGGAAACAAATGAAACAAAGAAGTTCTTTGATTCCTTGAAGCTAGTCTATGGCCTTTCAAAGGTGGGCACAGTTTCGTACATGATGGCTGATGGCAGGACAGTCATCAAAGACAAACATGGCATGGAACAGAGATGGGTTGAACATTTCAGCCAACTAATGAACAGACCATCCTCTCACGACCCACTGACACCTGGTCCCAATACCCAGTGGATACCCCACCCACCCCGCTGCATGATGGAAGTTTCTGGTCAGACTTCGTTAACTGTGGCCCCTTAAGTGTTTCTTACAGCTATCTTAGTGAAGGGCATGTTCAGACATCAGTTTTAGCCTGGTTTTAATTCATCCCATAACAGGGTTTTACTCACTCATAGCAGTACTACGACATCTTCTGAGTCACGGGTTGCAATGGATGGATGTATAAATTAAGTAGTTGTTTCCCTTTTCACCTTCAAAATAAATTAAAATGCAATCATCAGTGTCTGTCCCTGTGACAATACCATTCTCTGCCACTGAAAGTACCCAGTGACCTCCTGGCATAAATCTCTACCTACACAACAATCTATCACCACAGCTTGTTATGTCTATCACATCAATGCCTCCTCCATGGCCTGGACCACAATTGCTGCACTGCTGTGACTCTCTCATACTTCTGTAGGGCCATTTGTGCTGGGCCCACTCACTCCACAGCTCTCTGCTTCGCCTATTGCACAACCAGTACAAGCAATTGTTAGCATTGGCTTGCACCTCACTCACAATCCTATTGCTTGGTGGGAGGCCTCATTGTACTTCTCATTGTGAGGGATATGTATGAAGAGATGTTTCCAACAATTGTCATCTATAGGCTGTGCATGTATTTAACTACATACACTTAGACACATACTGAAAAAGAAATACAAGAAAAAATGAAATATATTTGTATAAGTTATTAATTAATATCTAATATTGGGGCTACATGATACCAA
Source organism: Chelydra serpentina (assembly GCA_037349315.1). NCBI lineage: Eukaryota > Metazoa > Chordata > Testudines > Chelydridae > Chelydra > Chelydra serpentina. The sequence continues at coordinate 31,462,723 of JBAIAC010000048.1, forward strand.
ATACATTGCTATAGCCTTACTACCTTGTGATCTGAGCCCATTTAGGAAAAGAGGTTTGGAGCATATCAATACTTCAGTAGAAGATGTCCAAAGAGCATGTAGGGGCTCATAGTTCAGGTGGATGCTGTGTTCATGAGCCAGTAGGTGGCCCTCTTTCCAAGGAATCACTACGGCCCCAATCCTGCTGGAGTTGCCATCTTTTAGATGAGATGTAAAACAGATCATCTGTGGTTACCAGAGATCCCATACCACTTCCTTTAAGAGCAGAAATATGAACTCTAGTATTCTGGACAAATTCCAAATCAGATAATTACCATCTGCTTATCTTAAAATTCCCCAGCACCATCTGGATACAGAATTCTTTACTTCTTGTCCTAATTGTTCCATGTGCTGGTGAGCAGGTGCTGTGTTACAGTTCAGAGGTGTCTCCCTTCCAGTGGTGGGTGAAATGATCTCTATTGATCTCATATCTACATCCCTGGGGAATTCTGAAGCCCAGTTACTCTGTAAAATGCTTGCTATCCTCTAGATGAAAGCAGCTATAGAAATTCAAACATGTTATTCTCTCATCATTTAAGTGCTATTTCAGCTGATGAACCTATATCATTTCCAAGATGTCACTCTTTCAAACTGAGATGTATCCTTGACAGTAGTTGTTTTTAAACTATAGACTTTGTTTAGTAAGTTAAAGAACATGATTTCAAGAATACCATCACTCAGAAAATCACTTGACACATTCCTTGCCGATTTTAAGTCTGCCTCTCCAAAAGAGTTTTGGTGTTTTTTCAGCTAATACTTATACAAGCATTTTCTCACATTAAAGAAATGGAAATAAATACAGATTATCTTTGTTGACATTAAATTCCAACCTCCCATAATAATTTAGAGTAATCTTTTCAAAATACAATATTTCCAGGGAGAATTACATTTCCATGCCACACATTTGATACTGATGGGGAATGATTAAGTGATTTATTCCCAAAGGCTCTGTGAATACAAAACCTTAACAGTTCATAGTAATCGTAGATCAGTGTGATTTACAACAAAGGTTTGGGATTACGAACCCAGGCCCAGCCACATAGTAACACAGGCATGTAATGCACATTTATTATTCAATTTAGCATCACTGTCATTTTGTATTTCATACTCTGGAGAGATTTCAAAATGAAATAAAGGACGACACTAAACATAAAGTGCTTCAGCATTCAGTGTCATTTTGAAACTACCTAAACAGATGAACCAAAAACAAGAAGAACAGTCATTACAGCATGAAGTCATTATCATTTCCCTTTCCAACTTCTACAACGAAAAGTCATGTAAGTAGCAGTAAATCCTACATGTTTGACTACACCAGCTAATTAGCAAATAATTATGCCATGGCATTTTGTCAAATTCGCTGGTGCTCCATTAATGTGCATTTCAGGTTTAGTATATAGATCATTAAAGGGTACTCTTATCATTCTTTGCTTTTTGACAAGCCTTTTGCATATTTGCTGCCATACATAAATAAATATATCTTGGACAATACAGGATAAAGCATCTGTTTTTAACTAGTTTTGCAAAGTTTCGAATAATGAAGTCACATCAAATCTGAGTGATAGTTTCAATGATTTAATTTTTTTTAAATGACAAAACCATCCATGTTGAGAAAAAAGGGGAACCCTGATGCAACTTTTTATAGTATATGCATGAAAATATAAGCTATTTGAAAGTGTACAGCAAATGAGTGAATCCTTCAGTAAGTTACTGATTCAGACCATCTAAGCTTGTTCCAACAGCCATAACCCATTCAATTGGATCCATGCCATATGGCTTCTTTTTCCTAGGGCCAGATTTCTAATCTCAGTTACTCTGATTTCTAAACTTTCTCTATTCTAGATTATCACCATCCTTACTCAGCTGGGCAGAGGACTGAGGGTAAGTAAGACTGACCCCTCCTTCCTTGTTCCCCTGCTTTCAATACAACTCTGGTTGTGGTGGGGAAAGTATGAGCTTATTGGATACTTTCTGCTGCAAGAAGAAGGCAGGAGAGGAGGAGACCATAGTGAGGCTGAGAAGCTCCTCCACTCTCTTGTTCACTAGCCAAAGCTACTGGTGAGGTGTACAGGGCTCGCCATGGATATGGGTTATGTAATTTACTCCTCTACCAGAATAAGATTTTTTTGAGTCACAATTTGTTCTCTTCTCAGCTACTGGGCAGTGCAGCTACTGGGCACTGCCCCTTACTCGGGGCTGATTGCAAAGTTACAAGTTAGTCGTTGCTGATCAGCCAGGTTCTGATCTCAGTTTTACAGCAGTGTAATCCCAGAGTAACTCCATTGAAAGGAATCATATCAGTGTATTTACAACTAGAATCCAGCTGCAAGTTTCATGTTTCTGTGTAGAGTGAGTTCTCTGAGAAGAACCTTGGACAGACTTTTATACTTAAATCTATCAACTCCTGAGCATTCTACAACCCAGCTTTCAAAGTAGGTTTTTAATGCCACTAACTGGAAGCTGAGTAAAGTCACACCATTTTGCGTACTGAACATTCAATGACTATTTACCATAAAAATATACTATAAAATTGAATAAAACCATTTACAGACTTATGACATTCAGTTTTACAACACAAAAGCCAATTCCAGAGGGAATGATTTAATGCAAGGGGGTAGCCCCAGAAAAATACAAATTATTATAGGAAAAGTAGTAAGGTAAGAAAGTCTGCCAGAACTTCCAGGCTTCACCGCTTGACTTTTTAGGTAAATTAAGAATATCATGGGTCCTGGATGTGGCAGCCAGCAAACAAGCTGCCTGTTTGAGGGAGCGAGGACTGATTCAAATCAATTTCAGTAACAACCACAGTAATAGATTTTGGACAGTCTGCAGTAGTTTGTAAGAGTTATAATTAAAATGCTTATCCCTTTTCACAAAAAATAAAATTAACTTATAATAATACTTAACACTGACATAGCACATTATATTTCTCTTCAAAGCACTGAACAAACATAATTCTCACAATTCTCCTGTGACATACAAGATGTGAGTAAATAAATATATTGATTCCGTTTTACTGGTGATGAAATTGACCTACAGAGGGTGAAGTGATACTCATGACTTCATAACCTCATAATCAACAAGTCTAGAGATAAAGTTTTAGTCTTTAAATGAAAATAATGGTATTTTCACCTCCAAAGCAAAGGAAAACAATAAAAGAAGAAACAAATGTAGTGCACTGGTTAATGTGTATTACATGTAAATCTCTGTGCTCTATCTTTAGGGGATATGAGTCTGTTGCAGCCCTTATCTACAGAGCCTGGCTTTTCTACTCAAGATGGTATGCTTTTAGCTCTGGAAGTTTGGCAATCAACCTCTGGTGTTGACCAAGATGGTGGCCATCACATACATGGAGATTTATCCCAGATTCTAACTGCTTTGGGGCTCAGATGCTTGGCATCAGCTTTCTCTGTCCAAAGAAAGTATGTAGCCAACTGCTCAGTGTATGGTATGTGTCCTTCTCAGTGCCTGATCAACAGAGCACATGGGTTTGTTATGACCCCAGATAAAGAATCTAGTCATTTTACCTCAAGAAACAGAAGGTCATGTGTTTAGATTGAGAGGTCCTACATTCAGTCACTGCAAGTAGCCTGATCCAGGGACCAGCTTGGGGTGGTCAATCTCGCAAATGATTTACTTCATCCTCTCCACAGGAGACATTTTCCAACCTGTTTTGCAAGATTAGAATAGTCTTGTAGCGACAGGATAGAATGCAACCCCCTTCCCTTACCTAAGATAGCTGTATCCACCAAGTTTATCCATCATGCTGTAGCCTATGTTAGGTAAACTAATGCAGCAGCAGCTTCTTCTCCATCTTCAAAAGGGAAGCTCTCTTAGCATTGTTAACTACTCTGTCCTTTCCAGGAGCTTTACCTGCTGAATGAAACCAGGCTCACCGCTACAGATAAGTACAATGTATGTGGAAAAGGACTCACTGTTAACTGGAGATGCTGATCCATAGTATAAAGAGTGCAAACTAGAATAAAAGGAAAGAGGAACTTCAGGTAACACTGCTCAAATGTAGCAACTCCAGTTTCCCCATGAAAATGGAACAATGGAAAAACACAATAGGTTTAACTGTTTTCCCCAGATCGCCATAATAGTGAGGATTTCAATAGCGTCCTTGATCTAACTGATCTAATACATTCTAATTTCTCAAAAAGGATTGTTTTAGTGCATCATCCCACTGCAATGATTCTCGAATTACCAATGTATTTGGAGGCTGTGCTTTGGAGATTCATCAAAGTTGTGCTGAGGTCTGACAAGCCTCAATGCATTTCAGCACACCTCCAAGTGTCCTTGCAATAGTTTGATGTGAATTAAAACAAAAGTGGATGAGGGGAAATAACAAGAAAGCCCAGTTGTGAAACAAGATATTTTTTTCACGGCATTAATATTTTAACATTTTCACCTATTGTTAAAGAAAATTAAATCCCATCATTGCATGAAAGGAACAGTAAGGCTACCAGATAACAACCATGAAAGCCAATGGGCCTGACTATAGTGGGTCTGACATTGGGTTTCAGTGGGAATTGCTGGTGATCAATATCCCTCAAGATCAGACCTGTGAGAAATTCAGAGTTAAGACTCTAACTCTGCTTAACTCAGTAACTCTCACAGCGTTAGATCTCTGAAAATAGTGTGTGAAGTTTTACACTGCATACGTTGTAATGCTAAGCCTGACAAAGTGACCAGAGTCCTATTTAAGTATGAAAAATCCCCTTGATTTTAAACAACTTGCATCACAGTTTTTCTGTGTTTAATAAACTGCCCATTTTAAAATGGAAGACAAATAATGCATTTTTAAATTGGAAAACATGGACAAGGACTATTTTAATAAGCTGTTTTCTTTATTTAAATATTATCCACAACATGTCACAGAAAGCTTTAAATGAAATGTTATTGTGCATTAGGCAGCAGTTACATTTTATAAGGCAATTTCTAGTTTAACATTTTAAAAATCACTAAACGCTGTTATTTGAAATTACACTCAAAGAAATGGAAGTTTTTATGAGCAGCTTTCCAATAAAATTTTACCAAAGGTGCAGCAATAATATTTGAATACATTCTTATTGCATATCATTAAAGCGGTGCTTATAATTTAACATTTTTTAAATTATACAAAGTTTAATTAAAAACTAGAAGTGTAGCTTGGCAATGTGAAGTAGATTATGGTATTGTAAATATCTCTTTACTCTCTACATCTGCATTTCAGATACATATATTATACATATATTTGAGATGCAGCTAAGACACATTTGTTTCTAAATAATCATTGACGATCTACCAAGTTGTTTTCATGTTTTACTTATTTTGCATTTTTAAAATAGGCAATATGCATGCACCAGTTACTAGAGATATACAATCTTGCCACCTTAGAATGATGGATTATAGGAAATATATTGCCTAGTCTGCATGTTTTCTTTTTTTAATACTCTACGTCTAATTTTCCAAAGGTGAACTGATTTGCATATGATAATTCCATGACCATGCAGTCAAATGATGCATCTCTTCAGGTATCTAGTTGGTGATTTGTGCAAATGTCTGATATGCACGTGCAGTCATAATCCACACACAAATTGGATGCACAAGTTTCAGTCCCATTTTTGCATGTGGCTGTAAGCATGTGAAAACCACCCTTATCCAGGGCTGGTGCTACCTTTAGGTGACTGTAGGCGGTCGCCGAGGGCGCCAGGATTTGGGGGGTGGCATCTCAGGTCCCTTGGCGGCCGCTGGCAGGAGAGGCTGCCGCAGAAGTGCCGCCGTCGGCTGCTGGGGTTCTCGGCGGCACTTCGGCGGCAGCTTCTCTCGCTGCCGCCTACAGCAGCAAAAAAGCTGGTTCCGCCCCTGCCTTTACCAATTATGTCACGTTCAGAGTTGGCCACAGAGATTCTGCTGCCCAGGCAGATATCCCTCCCTACTTATGGTATGACAGACAGCAAGTATGAAAAATCAGATGGGGGTGGAGAACATCTGGTCACCCTACCCCTACTATTCAGGAATTGCATCCACGCAAATATTTACTGAACATTTGTTGCACTAAGTGACCACTTGATCTGCCTATATGATACAATTTACTCTGACCCTGTTATAATTTCAGAGTACATTTAAAATAAAAAATAGTCTATCCTTTCTTCAAACTAAGACTCAGACAGTGGAATACTTCAGACAATGATTTCTCAACTGAAAGCACTGTGCCTGTCTTAAAGAATTCACCCTTGTTCCTTCATGTAATTATTTCAGCCATACCTGCTGTTACTGGACACAAACAGCATTTACAAGGTGAACAGGGTCAGTCTGTATCCATGTTTAGATGGAAGCTCTCTCAGGCCTCGTCTACACTTAAAAGTTTTGCTGACAGATATGTTGGTTAGGGGGTTGATTTTTTCACCAGCATAGAGGTAGAGCCACAAGTCCTTTTACCTGTAATGTTTATTTTAGCTCAGGAAACAGGGAATAAGTAGGACCCTACCAAATCAAAGCCATGAAAAATGCATCATGGACCATGAACTCTGGTCTCCCACTGTGAAATCTGGTCTTTTATGTGCTTTTACCCTATACTCTACAGATTTCATGGGGGAGACGAGAGTTTCTCAAATCGGGGGACCTGACCCAAAAGGGAGTTGCAGGGGGATCACAAGGTTAGTTTAGGGGGGTGCGGTATTGTCACCCTTTCTTCTGTGTTGCTGCCTTCAGAGCTCAGCAGCCAAAGAGTGGCACCTGGTGATTGACAGCCCAGCTCTGCAGGCAACAACGCAGAAGTAAGGTTGCATGGTATGGTATTGCCACTCTTACTTCTGCGCTGCTGCTGGTGGGTTGCTGCCTTGAGAACTGAGCACCCGGCCAACAGCCGCTGCTCTCTGGCTGCCCAGCTCTGAAGGCAGCGCAGGAGTAAGGGTGGCAATACCGCACCCCCCAAAACTAACCTTGTGACCCCCACACAACACCTTTTTGGGTCAAGACCCCTACAATTACAATACAGTGAAATTTCAGATTTAAGTAGCTGAAATCATGAAATTTATTTTTAAAATCCTATGACCGTGAGATTGACCAAAATGGACCGTGAATTTGCTAGGGCACTAGAAATAAGCTATGCTGACAATGGACATTTTGCTATATCAGAATAGCTGTACTGGCAAATATTTAAAGTGTAGACAGGGCCTAATGAATAACACATCAGTGATGTAGGAAATGATGTTGGGTACTCAGTAGTTGACATTTTCTCTCTGAATCAAATGCTCTAATATGACAGAGGGCAATTCACTGACAGAAGAGTTGTCTTTTAAGATATGAAACAAAGATCTTGGGAATTTGTGGTAAAATCCCATTCCACTGTTTGTAAAAATATAATTGTGAGTCACTGCCAAAATCATACTGAGGTAATCACTTGCTGGCTATCTAAACTATCTCTGCCGTTTCATTTGGATATGGAATTTTTCACGTTCTACAAGAACTGAGAAACAGCCAGTACATACTGATGGGGCATACCGGGACCTCTCTGAAGCTACTATGTTGCTCTCCAAAACCTTAGCTTTTATTTAAAATACAAAGCAAATGTTTGGGGGAGATGCAGCATTGTCTGTAGAAAGTCTAGAATAATACTCAGAGGTGGGACCTACCCCATTCATCGCTGTGAGATGTTAAGTCAGATATGACCAACAATGATAATTTCAATGTCAACACTGTTAACTATTTCATTCCTCATATAAGAAAGGAGGGACAGGATTACAGACCTGCACCCCTTACTGTAAGTAACATTTCATATTGGTGCCATGTGTGGGTGGTGTTGGGGCACTACCACTATGTATTTTTTCCCTAGTTAAGAAAAAGACATATACAAAGTTCCCAAAAGAGCCCTGGACATACTGAACTCTCCACTGAGGGGAAGCCAAGCTCGGGGGGGCCTACCAGAGCCAAGTGGCAACACAGTCATATTCTGAATAGGATCGCAATGTACGGTAAGTGGTGTCTCATCTTGGTGACTTGTGGGGTGCAGCCTTGAAAAGTACCATTTCTCCGGTTCAGTCCTTGTCTTCTACCCTCAAAAATTGTGTTTCTCGGCATTAAGACTTTAACAGTTTTTACCCTAGACATTGTTGCATTTCAACGATGAAGGAAGAGATCCCTATATAAAGGATCAGATATTATAGTTATAATATATTAGATATTAAAGTTAATAAATGGCTTTGGAAAGGTGGTACATAATACATTTCTTACTGTGAAAACATAGGCTTTCATAATTTCTAGAAAAATAGGTAAATGTTATGTAAATGCTTGTGTCCTGACTTGTCTATGGTACAAAATTAAGTCGACTTAAGAAGGCATACTGCTGCCGCAATAATTGAAGTGGTGGTTCATGTCCACACTTGCTCCTTCTGTCAGTGGTGCACCATCCTCACCAGGAGCACTTCCATCAGCTAAAGTGGGGCATTGTGGGATACTGAAAGCTGGAGCCCGGCAGCCTGCAGGGGGCACACAGCTGCTCCCCCCACCACCGCTGACAGCCACCCTGGTGCTGACAGTCAGAGCTGTCAGCTGTACATGGGCTCACAGCTGCCCCCTGCACCCTCTGCCCCAGTGCTGACAGCCCAAGTAGTTAGCCGGGTGGTGGGTGAACCCTGAATCACCTGACAGCTGGGGCTGTCAGTGCCAGGACAGGGGTAGCAGCTGTGAGCCCTGCGCCTCACTGACAGTTTGGGCAGTCGGCACTGGGGTGGGGGGGGGCAGAGCTTCTGTGGTCAGCCCCCCTTGGGGCTGACAGCAAACAGCCAATGTAAGTAATGCAGTGTCTACATGAACACTGCCTCACACTTACTACATCAACATAAGTACTATGCCTCTTGTGGAGGTGGAGTTTTTATGTCAGTGTATCAGGTCATTTACTTCAGCAGAAGCAGCATTGTAGTATAGACACTGACGTAATTAGGTTGATGTAAGCTGCCTCACATCAAGCTAACTCTGTAGTGTAGACCAAGCTTCGGCAAACTTGTACATTTTTCAGAATTTGCACCAAACATCTTCATGTTTACAAACACACTCACCATTTTGCAATGATGATTTTTAGTGACAATTAAATAAAAATGTATTATCTGTAGAAGTGCCTTTTGTTTTTGCAGAAATAAAAAATCCCCAGAATAGATGCTGCTGTCCTTCTTTTAGAGTCTTTAGTCACTAAATCTGTGTAACTGTGGAACCAGCATCCTATCTTGTCTCTTATCACAGGTCATTTTCAATGCCCTTCCCCTCCTCCTTCCATCAAATATTTGCAGAGGATTTGAAAACCATCTCTCAGGCATGGGTTTCCAATAGGTGAATTTCACTCAATGTGAACCACTTGGGAAGGACCATATTCATTCTTATATCATTGGGCTCAAAATCACAAAAGTGAGAAATATATAAGACTGGTACTCTCAAAAGGATTAGGAGAGTCCATCCCCAATATTTATTTGGATTACTAGCATTATTGGTAGTGTCAATATTACCATCTGTAATAAGCAGGAACAAATATTAAACCTGTTCATACCAAGATTACTTTAATTCAGTGACAGGTCTCAGGATCTCCTTGGGAGCAATTTAATGTGTGATGATCAGCTCTAAAGGCTGTGTGCCCTTGTTGACCTCCTATCTCTAAAATGTCAACTGGTGTGTGCACTCTTCACACCAAAACATCTCTGGTTTTGAGTCCTTCATGCTGTTCAAGGGGAGATTTTTTTATAAACAGTGTATTCCCATGAAGACAGCTAGATGTGGGATCAAATTTTGCAAGGTGTATTCTTGTTACTGAGGGTCAATTACAAGCCAAGCAGCAACTTGGGGTACGTCTATACTTACGCGTCTGTCGAACGCGTCGGATCGATGTTCTGGGTTCGATTTATCGCGTCTTGTCAAGACGCGATAAATCGAACCAGGAAGTGCTCCGTTGTCGACGCTGGTACTCCAGCTCGACGAACGGAGTAGGCGGAGTCGACGGGGGAGCCTGCGCGCCGCGTGTGGACCCCGGGTAAGTGCTTTTTCATTCGAACTAAGGTACTGCGACTTCAGCTACGTTATTCACGTAGCTGAAGTTGCGTACCTTAGTTCGATAGGGGGGGGTAGTGTAGACCTAGCCTTAGTGAGGGGAGGGGCATGTGACGCCATGTGCCCTCCCCAGGCATCACCTCTGCTTTTAAGATGCACTGTAATCTGTTGGAAACAACATACAGAACAACGTGCTTGTCAAGAGAAGAGCTGAGGTGAAAAGTGTTGTACTAATATAAGTTACTTGTTCTATCATTAGCTCCTAAAATATTTGTGATTAGAAAAACTCATCCTGTTCAAATTGGTTTGGGTGCTACCCAAGGACAGAAGAGTAGAACCATTAAGGCTTCTGGCTCTGGCATTGTCTTTTAAAGGCCCTGAAGTGTAAGCTATTAGGTGACTATTGGAAAGGGCCTCTTCCTTTTTCCATAGGCTGGTAATCTCTGCTACCCAATGAAACCTCTAGTGTTAAATAAACATCACAATCCATCATACCTCACTCGTGATACACCCAAATTTAATATTAATAATAATCAAAGAGCACCCCCACATCTGTCACCATCAAATGTGACTATCAAGAACCCCCCGCTCCCACCTTCAATAAATAAAAAGCTGTGTAACTCAAAAATCTGGGAAAAGTTATCATTACATCACGTGGAAATCTGCCACAAATATTAGTTGTATTGCTTCTTTCCTCAATAGGAAAATAATCTGTCCAAGAATAAAATTATGCAATACAGATGCATTTTTGCATAATTACTTTTCGTAATAGTACTTTAAATAACCCCTGCTCTAGCTGAATTTACAAAAATGTTAATTTTATTTATTTATTTCACTGTTTTAAAAATGTCTTTCATGCTCAAGACACCTGTAGAAACATTAAAAACACAACAAAATAAAATATATTCTTAAGGGGACTATTCCACTCAAGCCATTTCACAACATAGCCCTGTGACGGTGTACCCCATAAAGCTTTATGGGGAGAGGCTTATAAATGTATACATGATGTAACTGGAATATGTTTTATGCTACATGTGCTATGTAACATATCTCTGTGAAAGTTATGACCTACTGAATCTATTCCTCCTGTTTGTATGCATGTATCATTGTTGTTGTTGGAGTTATGAATATTGGTTTTATATTTGCTGGTTTTGTACATAGACTTTGTAAGAGCCTGGGATCATGCCTTGAGAAAGGTATGTGCATGTAAAGAGACCAATCAAGAAACCCTTACACAGACAATAGGAGGTGCAGACCCCAATCCACATCTGGGCCTGGTCAGGAATGCAACTGGCTGGACTGGTTAGGGTGCATGGACAGGTGACTTGCCCATGTGATCCCAAAACTCCAGGGTAAGATGATGCTACTCAGGGAGTGGGGGAAAGGCTATAAAAGCCCTTGGAAGACCCCTCCATGTTGTCTTCAGCTGGCTAAAGAGAGAGGCTCTCCACCCCCCCAGAGACATACCTGAGAAAGACTGAACAAAGGACAAAGACAATAGGGGGTGTGAGCGATTGCTGGACCCAGGCTATGAGTTCTACTGCCTGTAAAAGGAAGAATCTGAAGCTGGTGAGGTTTTTATATCTGTGTTAAGTTTGATTAGACATAGACGTGCGTGTTTTATTTTATTTTACTTAGTAATTCACTTTTTTCTGTCTGTCACTACTTGGAATCACTTAAATCCTACTTTCTGTACTTATTAAAATCACTTTTTACTTATTAAGTTGCCTGGAGTACGTGTTGGTACCTAGGGGAGGGGCAAACAGCTGTGCATATCTTTCTATCTTTGAAATAGAAGGTGAACTATTTATGAGTTTACCCTGCATAAGCTTTATACAGGGTAAAACGGATTTATTAAGGGTTTGAACCTCATTGGGAGTTGGGCACCTGGGTGTCAAAGGCAAGCACACTTCCTGGGCTGCTTCCAGGAGCCTTTCAGTTGTTAGGGGATGTGGTTCTGACCTGGGTCTGTGTTTGCAGCAGATCAGTGGATCTGGCTCTAAACAGACAGGATTACGGAGTCTCAAGCTGGAAAGGGCAGGGAAGCAGGGGCAGAAGTAGCCTTGGCACACCAGGTGGCAGCACCGAGGAGGTTTCTGTGATCCCAACCCGTCACAGTGACACAACCCCAATTAACAAAATCAGCACATATCTATTAAAATTCAAGTGACTAATAGCATCCCACAAACAACCATCCCAAATTCCTCCTCCTCACTCTTCCATGCATAGTTTGAGGGTACAGTTGAGACCTATGGCAGATTTTGTTAAAGTTATCAAGGTAAAATTGTAGAAATGTAGGGCTGGAAGGGACTTCAAGAGGTCATCCAGTCTATCCTCCCTTGCTGAGGCAGGACCAAGTATACCTAGACCATCCCTGACAGGTGTTTGTCTAACCTGTCCTTAGAAACCTCCAGTGACGGGAATTCCACAACCTCCCTAGATAACCCGTTCCAAAGCTAAACTATCGTTACAATTAGAAAGTTTTTCCTAATAGCCAACATAAATTTCCCTTGCTACAAGGGATAGACCAAGGGGGGGAGAAAGTTCCAGAGTCAATAACCCTCATGGAAAAATGATGTAGAGGGAGGAGGGGTAGGCTAGGAACAGGTTAGAGTTTATTCTCTATTCTGCATAGCTCCATCCATCCCAGCATAGGTTAGAGCAACATCTTGGCTCAGAGGCATCCACCAGCTGAAAATTGCTGGAGTGCAGTGGTATGGAGGCCTGCCATATTGCCAGGATGGAGATGTGCGGGGTGGGGGGTGAGTGGCAGAGGAGCTAGATAGGCAAACTTTAAATCAGCTGAGAGTTCTTCCTGCTGGGCGAGAAATGGCCAGTCAGTACCTTCTCAAGTAGTGTCAAGGGACCATATTACTGGAAAGAATTTGTCCCTCAATGATACCCAGGATATTAATAGCGTGAGAACCTCTGCTGGTTGTGACTGCTCAGGCCTTAGCCATTTGGAGCTTTCTAGGTGAAAATCAACACCTTACATTTTACCCAGAAACTGATCAAATGTTGATACAGCCCTCAAACTACTAGTGTAATGAGCACTTGGTGTAAAATTAGCATTTAAAAAATGTGCAGCCATATTCTGCGCTAGCTCATGTCACTGAATGACCTTATTGTTTAGCCCCATGTAGAGTGCATTGTGGTTGTCTATTCTGAAGACATCAATAATTGCAGCAAGATCCACATCTAAAAGAAAAGATCTCACCCTTCTTGACAAGCAGAGATGAAAGAAAGGTCTATTAAATTAAATAATTGAGTGGCCATATACCCATGCTCCTTTGGTATCAATGACAAGTGTGTGAAAGAAAGAAAACATTCATTTGACTTTGGTACCTGAAAAGACAAAATTATTTATGATAAAAACACATCAATGAAGTAATTTCCTACAACAAAAATATTACATGTGTATTTTGGGCACTTGTGTGGAAAATTCTTAGCTCCAATTTAATCCTAGGCTTGTTAACATCATTCCAATATGTGGAATACAGCTTGTCAAGAGCCTGTAAGGCTATCTAATAAATCAGACCGAGAAGGTCATGCAAACACTGTGATTAATACTGTAATGGTACATACATATTTGAATTTAAAATTAAAAACATCCACTTTCCAATAATACCCTGAAAAGTTCATTTAATTAGGCAGAGTTGGAGATTAATTAATTCAGTGATAATTTCCAATATGTCACTTTATTATAGTTAATGGTTCATTTTAAAGTCTTTTAAAGTATGCCTCTTTTATACAGATTGTCTCCATGGAATGTTGATGTTATTCTTGACTCCATGAAGATTTGTATGATTCTGGGGAGTTTAGGTCTTTCCAAAAATTTTCACATTTGGGACAGAGCTGCTGCACAGATTATTTTAGCATCATGAGATGATAACAGGGTTCCTACCTCACCCATATATGGAATGGGATGAGGGCTTCCCAGACTATTATTATTTACACAAGGTGAAGTTTCCATTCTGTATGAATTTTCCATTGATTGAGTCACTGCTGCTTAGCAACATTTCGTGTATGGGGGTGGCATAAGGGGTGAGTGTAGAATGGGTAAGTATAATTCCACAGATGATCAAATTTCCCTGAGCAGTAGGGGACACAGATTATCATCATTCCAGTGCTGACGGAGGGGAGGTCCACATATACGGGGTGCTCCATAGATTACCAGAATTTCATAATAAATAATACACATCATAATCCCAAATACAATATTTATAATTATATAACACCTGAAGTCTTCAAAACATTCAGTAAATATATTTACTATTTAAACCATATAATAGGTGTTATTTTCAAAAGCGCATAAGGAATTTAGGAGAACCTGGTCCCTTTGAAATTCATGTAGGACCATGTCCTGCATTTATACCAAATATTGGGTGGAATCTTCAAAAGAGACTAAGGACTTCAGAGCGCAAGACATTTTTAGCACAAAAGTAGTAGCAGGAGACAAAAGAACAATGTTTCAAATGAGATTGGTTAACCTCTACCCAAAAGCACAAGTGTCCCTTGGTCACTTAGGCTCTTTTGAAGATTCCACACAATATCTGGTATCATAAATGTAAGGGAACTTTGAGGAAGAGAGGAACCAAGTCCATTTATTAAATGGACCCCTAAACTCCCCTCCATCTTTGGGCTAAAAACAAGACTTTGTTGGTCCACCACAACTTTTTGTGCATGTATGGTTGCCCCTCTGGACCATATGCTCCATCCCCAACACCATTGTGTTTTATGAATCTCTACTCTCCAAATAGCAAGTGATATTATCACATGTTCCTGGGGACAAGCTAAAGACAGCCTAAACTCTACTGATTAGATCTCTTAATCAGTCTTTACAACTTGTTTCTTGGAGTGGAGAAAGAGTGACATATAATTCTGAGCACAAAGTAGTTACACATTACTGTCTGTTAACTGGACACAAAGATAATCAACTCACAAAGTATAGACAAGATCATTTGTAGCTCCTTTTAAACTAAATCCATTCACTGTCCCCACAATGTCTTTTTTCATTGAGGCATATTATGCCACTTAAATATAACATGAGCAAATTGTTCCTGAAATGAAACAACATGATCTTCACTGAACCAGGGAAAGAAAATATGATTGATGTACAGTAGTTGCGTCAGATGAATGAAGGTCAGACTGGTGTTTTCATTTTATGTTGGTGTGAAAGGTGAAGTCTTCAGTCAGTGGAGAGAATCTGGCAATATTTCATCAGCTGTTCTATCTCTTGGAAACTGAGTTACCTAGACTACACTGATACACACAAAATATAGGAGCCTTTCTAAATTGCATCTTTTTAATGGAGGTCATACATCAGACTATAGGAGTAATGTATGTGTGGGGGAGGGTGTAAAAGGAACCACTTTTACATTTATAATTGCAATTCCTAGATATTTGGAACTGCCTGCATCCAACAGTAGAAATACGTGTATGTAGGTATGTATTGAGACTGAAAATGACAATAAACCATGCAGTATCTACTGAATTCAAATCGGCACTTAAGACCTGATACAAATACTATTGGTCTATCAAGTTGTCAGTGAGGATTGTTTGAATTAATAATTGTTTGAGGAAAGGAATATCACAGTGAAATTTTGAGGAAAGAGGCCACAGGATTTATTCAGGAATGATGTACCAAAATGTGGGATATTGCAACTGGGTAAACACAGAGCCAAATACTCAGCTATGGGCAAACTTCAAACCATGATGGAGGGAGGCCAAGGTTGCTTAAAGATCTCCTTTGTTCTTCCCTGATCTTTCTGCCACTATGTGAAAGGCTGACCCCTGAATGCTGAGTTAGAAGAAGCCTGAAGATTGCTCTAATTTATGCCAGATAAAAATGAACCGCAGGGGCTGAAACCTCAGATGGGGAATCAACATGGCATAGATATATCCTGGACATGCTCTGTTTTTAATGCTTTGCTGGCAGCAGGGGAGCGTCAGAAGTGCCTCTATCAGGGGCGGCTCTAACAATTTTGCTGCCCCAAGCAGGGGCGGCGGCTCCGCCCCCGATGCAGGCAGTCCCAGTCCACGGCGGCAAGGGGAGAGCGGCGGACCTGCCACCTCATTGCCGCCGCTGCAGGCGAGAACGGGGTGGCAGTCTGAGTCCCGCGGCGGCAATTCGGTGGCGGGAAGAGCGGACCTGCCGCCAAATTGCCACCCCATTCTCACCTGCCGCCCCAAGCACCAGCTTGGAAAGCTGGTGCCTGGAGCCGGCCCTGGCCTCTATGCCAGTTCTGTACCACCAAAGGATTCCCCTCTGCTCTAGGGTGATCCTTCCTTTTCTGGTAAATTGCACCAAGTCCAACCCCGAAAGGCAGTTTTACCCTTTTAGGAGCTGTGCTGCCATTGGCTGAACACTGCAGTTGGCCATGGAGGGACCAGCGTAAATTCTCCTAAACAGAAATACATCAGGTCTGGGGAAGTGTGTGTGTGTGTGTGGGGGTGTGACGGGTTAGGATCACAGAGACCTGCTTGGTGCTGCCACCTGGTGTGCCAAGGCTACTTCTGCCCCTGCTTCCAGGCCTTTTCCAGCTTGGGACCCCCGAATCCTGTCTGTTTTGAGCCAGATTCCACTGATCTACTGCAAACACAGACCCAGGTCCGAACCAAGTCCACTCACAACTGTAAGGCTCCTGGAAGCGCTCTTTGCCTTTGACACCCAGCTCCCAAGGAGGTTCAAACCCTTAATAAAGCTTATACAGGGTAAACTCATAAATAGTTTGCCTTCTATTTCAAAGAAAGAAAGATATGCACAGCTGTTTGCCTCCCTAGGTAACAACACGCACTCCAGGTAACTTAATAAGTAAAAAGTGATTTTAATAAGTACAGAAAGTAGGATTTAAGTGATTCCAAGTAGTGACAGACAGAACAAAGTGAATTACTAAGTAAAATAAAATAAAACACGCACGTCTATGTCTACTCAAGTAACACCGATATAAAAGCCTCACCAGTCTTTCCCTTTTACAGGCTGTAGAACTAGCTTGGGTCCAGCAATCCTTCACACCCCCTATTGTCTTTGTCCTTTGTTTCGTCTCTCTCAGGTATGTCCTTGTGGGGTGGAGAGCCTCTCTCTTTAGCCAGCTGAAGACAAAATGGAAGGGCTCCCCTGGGCTTTTATAGTCTTTTTTCCCTCCCTGTGTAACATCATGTTACCATGGAGTTTTGGGATCACATGGGCAAGTCACCTGTCCATGCACCCCTCAGTAACCAGCCCAAACAGTTGGATTCCTGACCAGGCCCCGATGTGGATTGGGGTCTGCAACTTCTTTTGTCTGTTAATGCTTGTACTTAACTTGCACATTCTTTCCTCCAGACCTGGTCCCATGCTCTTAGAAAGGCTATGCATAAAACCAGCAAATATAAAACCAATATTCATAACTTCAACTACAACAATGATACATTCATACAAACAGGAGGAATAGATTCAGTAGGTCATAACTTTCACAGAGATATGTTACATGGCACATGTAGCATAAAACATATTCCAGTTACATCATGTATACTTTTAGAAGCCTCTCCCCATAAAGCTTTATGGAGTACACGTCACAGGGGGAACCTGTAGAGAGTGGCCAAATCTTCCTCTTTCTTCTCTGAAACACATGCTCCGTGGTTCTGTGGAAGCCTGATGGTGTGGAGTTGCTATGGAGAGAAAGGAGCATACAGTGGTTCTGCTCTTCTGCCCACTCATCTGCCTTCCAAAGTAGTGTGGTGGCTTTCGCATCTCCATGCCTGTGTAATGGGAGTGATCATTGGATCCATGCCTTGAGATTCTTAGCCAATTGTATCATTTGATTTTCCCAGTCTAACATTTTGGGTAACAGTCACACATCACTAAATGAAAGATGACGGAGTAGATCTTTTTGTTTCTAACAGGCAGGTGCATTTAATCTGCTTGCATTAAGTTATATCTGTTCCTGTAAAGACATATAACCCAATGTGACTAATTCCTTGCAGTGTCTTTACACCACAGTATTTCTGCACAAATATCAACACACTGAAAGATTCTGGTTGTATGTTAAACAGAGAATAGGTTTCGTAAAATCTAAGTGAAAAATACCCTACATTTTTATAAATGAATACTTTAATAAAGGGAATTAAATGAAAATGCCTCTTGACCCTTACACATTTTATTATTTATTTATCATTCATTTGTCTTACTGTAACATGTAGGAGCCCTTCTCATGGACCAGGACCCCATTGTGCTAGGTGCTGTACAAATACAAATAAAAAAGACAGTCTCTGCCCCAAGCAGTTTACAATCTAAGTATGAGTCATGATACATGATACAATACATGGATGACAGACAGAGGAATAAAAGTACGTAATGGGAGTTTATACATGGGAACATGATGCTTGACGCTTTTAAAGAAGGCCAATTTTTATATGATTTATAGGAAACAATGTTTTAAACAAAAATTTTAAAAAAGCTCCTAAATTAGTCAAATTGGGAAAAAATACTCAATTCAATCCAGAAATGATTTATACTACAGTAATGTTTTATTAGCTATTATGTTACATTACAGTTTGTTTCCATGTTTATGGCTTGTTCTGTTTATACATTTGGCCAAAAATCAAATCAGGAGTACTGCACCATATTATCTCTTTTGCCATATTATATTTAGGTTCTATAGTATGGTTTTTGGATCTGATCCAAAGCTCATTCAAGTCAACTGAAAAACTTAATTAAGTGAATAATTTCAATGGGTTTTGGATCAGACCCTTTTAACATTTACTTTAGAAAAGAAATGTAATCTGTCTTCCTTCCATTATGATAAACTAATTAAACCTTAAAAGACAAAAATGGAGAATATTTTCATTTCCTTTCTGTCCTTTTTGGAAACATTTAAAGAAATTATTTTAGGGTGTTCAACATTATTTTGTGCTAATGTCCTATGTGCATGTATTTTGATATTTGTAATTAAGTTTGTTTATTAAAGATTTACAAATGATTCTGGTACTACTTTGATTCTCCTTCAGTGTTCTTATTTTGATAGAGGTGCACAGAATGGTATTTATCAAGTTTACCATGAATTAAGATGCACCTTCACTAATCTTCGAATCTGGAGCTGCCAATAAAATGGAACTGTAGAGATTGGATTGCCACTGCATTTTCCCTCCATGATTTTTATATTTTAATAAAACAGTTCATTATAGTTAGTTCATGTTGAAGCCATTCGATATTTATGTGAAGTAGCGTATAATTATCTCTGTTGCATTCCAAACAGTTTGGTATGCTTTTAACTTAAGATGATTTTTCTCCTGTTTTAATTTTGTACACACTAAAGTCTATATGCCTGTTCAGCCTTTTAATTTCTTCCTACTCTTGGATCTTATTTTTTTTACTTCAGTGTGTTAAAGTGGGTGACGGGAAGCATATCTGGCTTCTAGATACAAGTGCCCATGAAGACAGTTAATTCAAAGATTTATTGTCTTGAGAAGCAAGCGGAGGTTGATGTTCCAAGTACATTTTTGCAACCAGTCTGTAATTCTAGCAGCATGCTTTCATTCCTCCTTTGAATTCAACACTAAGAATCTAATTTATAGAAACTAGGATTTGGACATTACATGACCGGTGGGACCTGGAATATTTAGTGCTCTGCATACAAAGCTTGTGCTCTGAAATGACTCAAGATTTTATAAAAGATTGCTTTTTTCTGTAGCAATCAAGCATCACTCAGAGAATACTCTGTACTGCAGATTTTATACCTGCTGTATTTGGACTCCCCCAAAATAAACTGCAAATTCATCAGCATTAAAACTGGTGTTATTATGGGGCTGACTCAACTGAAGAATAAAAATCATTTTTTCACTTGTGAAGATCTGATCTGAGTCTACAATATGGTGAAGAATGAAATGATTTTTTTGTGGTCTCCAGTGGGTCACTCCTATACAAAGCTCTCACATATACTATTTTATATGCTGATAATTTCTTCATAAAGATCCAGGCCTATCTTACACTGAACAATGAATTGGCTCTCTTGAAATGAATTTTATTCAACACTGGCAATAGCACTAGAGAGCAAATAAACATGCTATAACAGAAGCCATTAAAAAGGCAACATTTGCCAAAAGTTACCACACAGCATCATACTGTTTGGAACTATAGTCCCTCTTAAACAGCAGATATTTACTAAATCAGACAACTATAGTCAAACCGTCCAGCTTCAACACAGAACACGTTTCAGTTTTTTTACCAGTGAGTGTGACCACACCCTGCCCGCAACTCTTTATAGCACAGAGACCTGTAGTGGCAGAATAACATTCTACACGTATGGTAAATTGTTGGAAGATGATGAGTTTTAAATTTTAACCATTGTACGGGTTCCAGTGCTTTATGCAGTACTGCAAGAAGAAAGTGCTCTGCAAGACAATATTTTTATGACATAATGGAGATTGATTACAGCTATTAATGTATTTTAAAATAAATAAATGACGAGAATAAAAAGAGTGTAATGAAGTTGAAATGCTCTAAACATATCAGAATCTGTTTCTTCTGGAAACCTTTTGAGACCCTACTTTCTCTGCTTGTTTTTCAGAGTTGTCACAGCAGCCTAATGTATACCATTTAGCATTGCACAGCCATACAGTTATTGTTGTTTTTTTCTTCTAGAAATACAAGGTAGGACCAAGTTCCAATCTCAGAAACATCAGGGTAAATCTGGAATAACCCTCTGGCCTGGATTTTAAAAGCTCGCTGTGTCTGTTATTGCTACATTGGCCGCCTACAATCCCCCTAACCTCCATCATAGTGTTCCTCAGCAGCTTCTTGTATCTCTGGCGATAGAATCACTGGCTGACGGCTCAAGGCAATACTGTCTAGTGGGGAAACTGTGCTGCCTTCCAACATCCCTTTCTCTCCCAGCTCCTGCCTACTGCTCTCCCTGCAGTTCTAGAGCAGATGTTTCCGTTCTCTCTCCCTGTGCCTTCATAGCTCCCTATCTGCTTGTGCAACACTGAATCTGATGGCCTTTTAATCATAGTCTAATAGGGCCTGTGGGGTGCCGCATTTGCAAGAGCCAATGAGCAGCTGTGAAGTGAGCGTGCTAACTATTGCCTGCTGAGTTCCCTGTGGCTCAGGTGTGACTAAAGCAGCAGCACCTGTCTGGGTGATTGTATCCCAGCTAGGGCTTTTGAAATGCTTCAGGATGAGCAGCTATGATTTAACCATGCCCAGAGTTGACCTTTTCTTCCTTGCTCCCACCTGGGTGCTCCTACCTTAGTGGCCAGTGATGCCCCTTAACATGGCATAGAGCCCAGGGGAATCCAGCCCTCCTTCTTAGTTGCCCAAATTGTCATTTTTGGCTGCACAGACTTTTGAAAAAGTTGGTGTGATTTGCCCAATTCCACCTACAAGGTCAGTATGAGGCTTAGAACTTTCTGACAGCTAGGCCTAGGCTTAGTCCACTGGGCCACATTACTCCTCTAATGCACTAAGGCACACTCTGTCTTTCTACTGGAGGGCTCACACTTTCATTTGTAAGATGTGAACAGAGCACATTTTTCTCACATTACTCTGTATCTCCTGGCTCAGAAAATGAGCATTTTTTGGTAACGCTATTAGTACCTAGCTTGATAAAAAAAAACCTCAGTATGGATTTGTTCAGTCAATGCCAGAGTTCCATTTTGATTGAGAGTCTTTGATACATTGTGGCATCAAAATGGAAGATTCTGACACAGCAGAAAAATAATTAGCTCAATTCAAACTAAGTGTTTCCTATTTTCAGCCAGTCATTTTTAGTAGGCAGTCTTTCTTTTCCTTTTTAACAAATCACTTTATTAAGCATACTTTTGGTAAAATACAACCATCTTTGCCAGTTTGTGTTCCTCCCCCTGGTTTGCAATACTCTTGATCAGGGATGGTTAAGGTAATCTTGGAGCCTATGTACACCTCCACAACACTCCCTCCCCCTGGTCCTGCCCTCCATGTTCTTGGGGTAGTAGTGGCACACAAGGGCCAGCTTCTAGACTGGTGGGAAACCCACCATGACTCCCTTTTTTGTGCAGGGAGCCCTTTCCTTCTCCAGCCTGCTTTCAATGAATGATTGACTTATACCATGTATTACAACGACATCCTAAACCTTCTTCTAAAGTGTCATTTAGGCAAACTGTCTAACTGAAGTATTCTTGGACTATAACCTATAACCAGAAGCATTACTTTTCCAGTATTCAACACTGAAATTTGTCTAACTTTTGGTATTTGTTCTTCTACCAGCCATTGTAATACCAAGCCTCTGACATCCCAAAGCTCTGATCATTGATGGCTGTAAACTGAATAATCAGAGGTGAGCAAAATGAGGAGGGTTTTCTTGTATCAATAGGGGAGCTCTCCAATGCCCCCTTTTTGAGACCTTCATCCACTCTGGGTGGAACCACATGGTACTACCACTATTAAACTGGTTTTATGGGCACCCGTCCCCTCTTTTTAACAACCACGATAAGCCATGCCTCTGCTGTTGCTACCCAGGCTACTGTGGCTACACTACTATTTATACTCACACTTGCTCAAGGAGAGCTAGCACGAGTGTGTGTCCACGAGCAGGGGAATCACACCGCTAGTTTGTACTGTAGATGTAACCTTACACAAATTGCCTTGAGATTGATTGCACACATTTAGCACAGATGTAGTGTGCCACCAACCCCAGTGCCAGACCCTCAGCTGGTGTAAACTTACATGGCTCCATTGAATTCAGTGTAGCTATGGTGATTTACACCTGATGAGCATCGAACCGCGAGCCTTTAGTTTTATCCTCTTTTTTCCAAGCCAGTGAACAAAGGTCAACAGAATTTTAAAGATTGCAGCACCCACAAATCCATTTTGTAATAAAATCCATTATTTGCCCAGGGAAAGAAATATTTTTAGAAAGTACAAAAGAAAAGAAATAGCTATTATTTTTAAGGTAAGTGGTATTCTCTCCAGCAATTGTTATCCATGGTTGACTGTCTCAGATATTTTATATTTTATAATTTATAATTTTACTGGGGCATGAATGTGCTGCAGAGTTCTGCAATTGTAATTGGAAAGTAATAATGATAAAATTAAATAGTTTATTCTCAGATAGCTTATATTTTGAATCAGCGGTCCATCCTTATTCAACCAAGTGCTTAAGCATATGCTTAACCTTTAAAATTAAGCATGCGTTTAAATGCTCAGATGAATAGAATGGATGTAAACACATGCTTAGAGGCTTTTGGCCATAGAGTTAAGATCTTGCAACCTTATTTGTATGAAACATTTCTTTTCCAAATATTTCCACTTTTAAAAATATTTGTTAGGAAATATGATAAAAAAACATTTTCCAGTTCAGAAATATAACTGAATTTTAAGAAAAATATACAACACAGAATAGTGAAGGGAAAAAACAAAATTCAAAGACAAAACAATAACACTTGCAGTATGGAAGAGAGGTTGTACCTTATTGTTCAACAAGCCTCTTGATCAACCAGAATGATATAACAGCCCTATTGGAAGCCTTAAAATGACTATAAGTAAATGATTAGGACGAAACAATGCGAACTGCATCTCCTGTTTTTTTCAATGGTTTTGATCATTTGAAGTATCTTTCCTGCCCTGGAGAAAGTCAAGAGGGCATTATATGGGGACTCTTTTATAGAGTACAGAAATAGAGCAGTTGTATTGCTATTCTGGTCTGAAAAAATTGATTTGATTCTTCAAAATCACACATGCTTTAAATATACACCAAGTATTCAACGGAACAATAACAACCTACAGTTTGTGGTACAGATTCTCAGCTGACATAAATTGGTGTTGAACCATTAACTTTAACAGAGTTATGTTGATTTATGCCATTTGAAAATTTAGACTGCAGTGCATCATTTTTGTCTGGCTATACACTGAGGTTCTGTTACAAATTTATTTGTTCAGTAGTTTATCTAAATTAGCTCACAATGATGGTTTTGAGAAAGAAAGAAAGAAAGAAAGAAAGAAAGAAAGAAAGAAAGAAAGAAAGAAAGAAAGAAAGAAAGAAAGAAAGAAAGAAAGAAAGAAAGAAAACACATTTGGTTGCATGTGTCCTTTTTAGAAACTAAGTTAATGGCTTCTTTTCTCCCAGAAGTGCCTAATGAATTATGAAGGCATTTCTCTTGAGCATAATAAGCAATATATTTTACTAAGGAAGACCTTATGTTCTTTGCACACCCTAGGCATCAATTAAACCTCTGTATTCCAGTCTGTAAACTGCTGCTGAAGTTAAGAGTCAAAGGTATGAGATAGCAAGGTGAACATTGGACTCCCTTTTATTAGTGATGGCACCTTAATATGATACCAAAAGTCCTTTGGCTTCTCTAATATAGTTCATGGCACAACCCTCAGTTTAAAGAATGATCGGCTCTCCCCCACGGTGCAACAAAAATCTTTGCACTGCTTTCTGCACTCTGAACAATGCAACCTTTGTTTGCTAAAGCACCAGATCCCAACACTTCAGAGCTTTTTATCCTTTTTTTCATGCTTGTGATTACATTTGCAATTCATGCAATGTGGATTAGGGAGACTATTTCTAAATCCCAGGGGGCGGAGGGAGGAGGGAAAAAGAAAAAAATGTTGTTGTTGTTTTTTAAAAAATCTCTTTAATTCATCCTGAGAGAGAGTTTGTTGCACACATAGAAGCTTTCAAAAAGGTTCTGGGGGACGAGCCATAATATGTCTCACATGTCTGCTTATGATTATGACCCATTATAGAATCATAGCTGCATAGAACCATAAGGTGAGAAGGGACCGCAAGGGTCATCTAGTCTAACCCTCTGTCAAGATGCAGAATTGGGGAGTAATTCTCTGAGTATGTAAAGAGGTTTGGCTCTTGAATACGTAGTAAGGCCATCACATCATTTCCTGTTTTGAAGGGGACATTGAGTGTTGGGATTCACATATGTATCTAGATTTTTAGTAAACAGGGAATATGAGCTGGGACCTTCTTCTTCTGTTCTTCTATATTTGTGTTCTTTTTTAAACTGGAATGGGGATCATTCATTAGGATCCAATGCCTTTATTCCATTCATCAGAAAATAAAATCCTTGCAAACCCCAAATACCGAGAGGCCAGAAAAACAAATCAACAAAAATAAATGTTCACTTTCATTGAGACTTTTGCAGGAAAAATATCTCCTTTCCTGTCCAGCTGTCACAATCACCCTTGTTTTCCTTGCACAGCAGCTGGGCACAGCTGTAGTCCCTGGGCTCTTCCAAGAGCAAGGACTGCTCCTTTTTAAGCTGCCCTAAAGGGACAGGGAGAGTCAGTGAAGGGGCAAGTCCATAGCCTTGCCCCACCTCCGCACCGTCAGGGGAGCTAGCTGGACATGTAGGGTGAGCACATTGTCTGAAGGATGCAGCAGGGGGAATGCCCTGCATGTTCCTGAAGCTGACAGAATGGCTGCACCTTCCTGAGTTGCAATCCTTTACTCCCATTGTGTAGGCCTGGAGGAGGGCAAAAGAGGGCACTTCCATGACCTGAAGCCCCTACATTCCTCCATGTAGGGGCTAACTGTTGGCTTAGTTCCACTGCTCTACTGAGGTACAATCCCTCCTGAGTAATATAACTCTTGTTTGTTACAACAGACAAACCTATGAGAGCTTTTGTCTAAGCCAGCAAATGGTACTTCCTTCCTCCTACTGCAGGGAAACAGACATGACATGTATATTAGTGTAATTTTATCTTTCTTCATCTGACAAGATTGTAACATGAGCAAGAAAGAGACTCTCTCTTCCCCTGGGGGAGAACTCCCAGCAGACAACAGTCCTAAAGGAGAGAGGCTGCCTTAAAGCCAAATCCATTGAGATCCAGAGATAAGATCCTCTTACATTTCACTGAAGCCTGTACCACAAAATGTAATATAAAAGGTTATGTTTCATTCTGCTAGAGTGGTATTTCTTAACTTAGGAGTACATGAGCACAGACAGCCTGCTGAGATTTGACATGACAACTATTGTCATCTTGTTGAGGTACAGCCTAGACTACAGATGTCCATTTATAGTGTGTGTGAAAATCTTTAACACACTTCGAAGCTTTTAAAAAGTGGATTTCTCAAGGGATCCATTTATTCAGAGACAAAAAGCTTCTCTTCTGACCATTTATGTTTCTGACTTTCTGGTTGCAGCTATCACTGCACAATGCCCTCTTTCCGACGTCTGAGGAGGTTATTTTGTGGGACGTCATCAAATGGCTTGCATTATCATTTTCCTAAAGGCAATGGGACTACAAATAAATCCAAGGACTCTTGCTTTTATAATGATGATTGTGAACCAAATATTAAGAGTACTCAAGCATGTTTTTCTTCTTAAATTCTCATTAGCATCATGATTATTTAAAGCTATAATTTGTTTTCTTCAATAAATATTAGGTTCATACACACACACGTGTGTGTATCCTGTTCTGGTGAGCAGAATATCCACATAACTTTATTCAGATTCACTTTCAATAATCAAACAAACTGATACCTGCTATTGGATGTTTAATGGAATAGTAAAAATATGGATACCTCCCACTCCTAGTTTTTGTAGTTCCTCCATTATTTTCCCCTAGATTTGTCTGAGATGTGTTCTTCAAAACTCTTATTCAGTATACTGAACAGTGCTGAATATCAGTTTCCGATGCTTGGCAAAATTCTTTCTCTTTCATGTTTTGTTGAATGTATCAATGGAGTAGCGAAATCTGGGAACCTAGAACTCCATTCCTCCCTATTCAGGAAATCTTTAAAGACAGAATCATAGAATCATGGAAATGTTGGACTGGAAGGGTCTTTGACAGGTCCACTCACCTGCACTGAGTCAGATTAGGTATTATATTGACCATCCTGCCAGATGTTTGTCTAGCCTGTTCTTTAAAATCTTTCAATGATGGAGATTCTACAATTTGTTCCAGTGCTTAACTACGCTGACAGTTAGGAATTTTTTCCTAATCTCTAGCCAAAATCTCCCTTGCTTTAATTTAAGAATATTACTTCTTGTCCTATTCTTAGTGGATAAGGAGAATAATTTATTACCCTCCTCTTTATAACAACCTTTTATGTTCCTGAAGACTGTTATCATGTCCTCCATCAGTTTTCTGTTCTCTAGACTAAACAAACCCAATTTTTTTCAATCTTTCCTTATAAGTTATGTTTTCTAGACCTTTAATCATATTTGTTGCTCTCCTCTGGACTTTCTGCAATTTGTCTACATCTTTCCTGAAGTGTGGTACCCAGGACTGGACACAATACTCCAGTTGAGGACATATAAGTGCTGAATAGAGTGGAAGAATTACTTCTCGTGTCTTGCTTATAACACTCCTGTTAATACAGCCCAGGATGATGTTCACATTTTTTGCAATGGTATTACACTGTTGACTCACATTTAGTTTATGATACTGCTGGGGGCAGGATTGTGTCCAGGGCTAGCAGTACTGCCTAGTGGCAATACTCCAGACTGTATTGCCCAGTGGCTAGAGTCAGTGGCTGCCTTGTCTAGCAACTATAGTCTGTGGAAACATCGCCCCATGGCAAGAGTCTGTGTGGCCAACCTGCCTGGCAGCTAAAGTCAGTGGCAATGTCTCCTGATGGCAAGACTGTGGCCGCCTTGCTTAGTGGCTAAAGTAGAGTGTCACCTAATGGTGAGAGTTAGTGTCTGGGGGTAGGAGAACCCGGGCCCACCCTGCTCCACCTGGTTCTAACCCAGATCCCTTCAAAATAATTGTCTAAAAACATGGCCTAGAGACAGGCACCCTTAGGTCTGTTCCCTGGGTCACTTCCTACTTCTGCTTCTGATGCTCTGTCTGCACCATGAGTTTGTCTTTGGGTCCCCCTGGCATCCTTGCAGGTCACGCTCTGGAGCATCTTCCCCTATCTGTAACAACACATCATCCTCAGCACCCCACAGTTAAGAGGCCTGTGGCAACTTGACTGTGAGTCCCAGTCCCAGCCACTTGGAGCCTCTGGCGTCTCTGCAGGAGGCTTCAGCAGCCAACTGCTCTCCTGCTTGTTGAGCCCAGAGTGATCTGAGCTGCTCCCTTTTGAACTCCCCCTTCACTGGGAACATGCCCAGCAGGAGTGAGGGGGCATGGCTTGCTTTGTCCAGAGAAACCCCTTAAACCTTGCCTCACCAGTATGAAGTTTGTACACCTGATCACATTTGCACTATATCCCCCAGATCCTTTTCTGCACTACTCCTTCCTAGACAGTAATTTCCCATTTTGTATCTGTGCAGTTGATTATTTCTTCCTAAGTGTATTATTTTGCATTTGTCTTATTGAGTTTTGTCATATTTATTGCCTTCAGAGTGACATAAGCATGTGCATAAAGTTAGGCACATGTTTAAGTGCTTTACTGAATCAGGGCCTAAAGAGAACCAATAAGCAAAAGTACAGAACTTAATTATCTCTCATTTACATAATCACCTGTTTCTAGGCTTTTCACTTGCAAAGTCAGTGTGAGTCTCACCATAAACTTGTGTGACCTACTCCATTCTTCTGGCCTGATGGTTTGTCATGGTACAAAATAGGAAAAAATATGGTTTTGTCATTCAAAATTTGCAATGGTATAGATTTTCAAAGCCAGAGACTCCATCTGGCAGGAATAGAAGACGCCAAAGCAGGGGCTGCTGCTTAGTTATTAGTTATTTGTTCCTGCATAATTATTACAGTTTTAAAGGCCATTTGTTAAGGATTATGTATAACATTTTCAGAAAGATTATTACTGATAGGATTTATTTCCAGAGAGTGTGTGTGCATACGCTGTGGGTTTGATATATTATATGTCAACTGAACAGAGGATACCACTGGATACTAAAAAGGCAGTGGGAAGTTCCATGTGACCTAAGGTGACCAGAGGCCCTGATTTTATAGTGATAGTCCCAATATTCAGTGCTTTGTCTTATATAGGTTCCTATTACCTTCCACACCCTGGTCACCCTAATGCAGGGGTGGGCAAACGTTTTGGCCCGAGGGCCACATCAGCATTGCAAAACTCTATGGAGGGCCGGGTAGGGAAGGCTGTGACTCACCAAACAGCCTGGTCACCGCCACCTCCCACTTCCCACCGCCCTCAGAATTCCCGACCCATCCAACCCCCACTGCTCTTTGTCCCCTGACTGCCACCTCCTGGGACCCCCACCCCTAACTGCCCCCCGGGGCCCCACCCCCTATCCAACCCCCCTTGCTCCCTGACTTCCCCAACCCCTGTCCAAACCCCTGCCCCCAGACGGGCCCCCCCAGGACTCCCATGCCTATCTAACCCACCTGTTCCCCGTCCCCTACCTCCCCCGAACCTCCATCCCATCCTACCGCCCTCTGCTCCCCGTCCCCTGACTGCCCCCCCAGAACCTCTGCCCCATCCAACTGCTCCCTGTCCCCTGACTGCCCCGACCCCTATCCACACCCCAGCCCCTAACCACCCCCTGGGACCCTACCCCCTATCCAACTCCCCCTGCTCCCTGTTCCCTGACTGCCCTGAACCATATCCACCCTCCTCCCCCTAACAGTCCCCCCGGGACTCCCACGCCTATCCAACTGCCCCCTTCTCCCTGTCTCCTGACGGCCCCCGGAACCACATGCCCCTTATCCAACCCCGCTGTTCCCCGCCCCTTTACCATGCCGCTCAAAGCAGCAGGAGCTCACAGCCCTGCCGCCCAGGTGGAGCCAGCCATGCAACCCACGCTGCCTGACAGGAGCGACGGGCCTGAGCGCTGGCAGCGCGGCGCACTGAGGCTGCAGGGGAGGGAGGACAGCAGAGGAGGGGCCGGGGGCTATCCTCCCTGCCTGGGAGCTCAAAGGCCAGGCAGGATGGTCCCACTGGCCGGATGTGGCCCGCGGGCCATAGTTTGCCCACCTCTGCCCTAATGTAACCTCCCACCTGAAACTCCCTTTAAAGAGTCAAGGTGGGTGAGGTAATCTCTTTTATTGGACCAAGTTCTGTTAGTGAAAGAGAAAAGCTTACACAGCTATGTATAATTTCAAAAGTCTCTCTCTCACCAGCAGAAGTAGGTTATGAAAGAGATTACCTCACCCAGCTTTTTTCTTTAAGATCCTGGAATAATAGGGCTACAACAACACTGCATTAAAGGGCCAGTCAGATTACACCCCTTCTGTTGTTTTCCATTAGAGAATTCTCAAATCCATATATAGCCAATGGTGTCATGTTCTCATGTCACCTAGCAATTAAAGGTAGGCCAATACCGTAACCTTTTATCCACATAGACACAAAATTTGAAGAGTCAAATTAAATAGAATCTGGAACCAATTTATCCCCAGTGTGGCTTTTTAGGGAAATCAAATGCTCACTCCATTTCTACAAATATTTTGCTTCATGAGGAGCAGAGGGCCAGCTTCCATCATTGGAACACTTCAAAATGGGTAGTAAGACAAATACTATTAATTCCATTTTACAGGTGGAGAAACTGAAAACTAAAGAAGACAGTTTAAGCCAACCCTGCACCACTGAAGCAAATGAGAGTTTTGCCGTCACTTAAATGGCAGCATGATCAGGCTGCAAATGACTTGCTCAAGGCCAGAAAGGAAGTTGATACTGAGGCCTGGCTTACTGAGGCCAGCTCAAGAGTTCCCCATTTTAGCCGTGCATTCAGAGCTCCACAATTCCCTTATATCAGAGGGGTAGTCGTGTTAGTCTGTATCTACAAAAAAATTGAGGAGTCTGGTGGACCTTATAGACTAACAGATTTATTTGGGCATAATCTTTCATGGGTAAAAACCCACTTCTTCAGATGCATGGAGTGGAAATTACAGAAACAGGCATAAATATATATTGGCACATGAAGAGAAGGGAGTTATGTTACAAGTGGAGAACCAATGTTGAAGGCCAATTTAGTCAGGGTGGATGTGGTCCACTCCCAATAACTGATGAGGAGGTGTCAATACCAAGAGAGGGAAAATTGCTTTTGTAGTGAGCCAACCACTCCCAGTCCCTATTCAAGGCCAAATTGATGGTGTTAAGTTTTCAAATTAATTGTAGCTCAGCAGTTTCTCTTTGAAGTCTGTTTTTGAAGGTTTTTTTGTTGAAGAATGGCTACTTTTAAATCTGTTATAGAATGTTCAGGGAGATTGAAATGTTCTCCTACTGGCTTTTGTATGTTACCATTCCTGATGTCTGATTTGTGTCCATTTATCCTTTTACGTAGTGACTGTCTGGTTTGGCCAATGTACATAACAGAGGGGCATTGCTGGCACATAATGGCATATATCACATTAGTAGATGTGCAGGTGAATGAGCCCCTGATGGTGTGGCTGGTGTGGTTGGGTCCTGTGATGTGTCGCTGAAGTAGATATGGGGACAGAGTAGGCAACGGGGTTTGTTACAGGGATTGGTTCCTGGGTTAGTGTTTCTGTGGTGTGGTGTGTAGTTGCTGGTGAGTATTTGCTTCAGGTTGAGGTGTTGTCTGTAAGCAAGGACTGGCCTGCATCCCAAGGCCTGTGAGCGTGGGGGATCATTTTCCAGGATAAGTTGCAGATCTCTGATGATGCGCTGGAGAGGTTTTAGCTGGGGACTGTGATGGCCAATGATGTTCTGTTATTTTCCTTGTTGGTCCTGTCCTGTAGTAAGTGACTTCTGGGTACCCATCTCACTCTGTCAATCTGTTTCCTCACTTCCCAAGGTGGGTATTGTTGTTTTAAGAATGTTTGATAGAGATCTTGTACGTGTTTGTCTCTGACTGAGGGATTGAAGCAAATGCGGTTGTATCTTAGGGCTTGGCTGTAGACAATGGATCATGTGATGTGTCCTGGATGGAAGCTGGAGGAATGTAGGTAAGTATAGCAGTCAGTAGGTTTCTGGTATAGGGTGGTGTTTATGTGACCATCACTTATTTGCACTGTAGTGTCCAGGAAGTGGATCTCTTGTGTGGACTGGTTCAGGCTGAGGTTGATGGTGGGGTGGAAATTGTTGGAATCCAGGTGGATTCCCTTAGAGCCTCCTTAACAAAAGAAATGTACATACTAAAAATTGCTTCTTGTTTCTTTAAGAAGATGCTTGCTAGCTCACAAGTAGCATAAATATGATCAGCCACAGCAGTCGCTAAACTATCTTTTTTCATGAATAACAGCCTAAACAGGCTCATAAAACTCACATAAACTGTCAGTCTTTGACTTTATGGTTGCCTTGGGCTGCAGCAATTAAGGAATGTTCTTTTATTAAAAGAAAAAATGTCAAGATCTTTTAATGCTCATTATGTATTTTAACTTCTCCTTTTGGTAAGGCACTACCCCGCTTCAAAGGTTTATTAGAGTATTCATAGCAATGAATATTAAATATAGTATATTTAATAGAAACAAATTCAATTATACACAGAAAATTGTATATTATGGGTCATATTTTCTAAAGGGCTGAGCACCCACAATCAGGGCCACATATTCCAAAGATCCAGTACACTGGAGACTGTTTGAATGTGGAGCACTCTGGAAAATCTAGACCTAGAGGTTAAAATAAAAGTTGATGGGCGCTCTGAGCACTTTTGAAAATATGGGAGCTATGATCTTTTCAATATCCGGCTTGAGCTGTCAGTGCTCATCACTTGGAAAAATAGGGCCCTGAGCTCTTGAAAATTAAGGGAATATACTGTATTTTTGTGTCTTTTCCTCATCATGCTGCAAATGTGTCAATGATCCTCCGCCCCCATGAATATAAGCCCCAAATGCAATTATATACTCTCAGAATGGCAAGATTTTAATAAATCATCATTAATAGTTAAAATACACATACAAGCACACAAAGAAATAATGAACCATTTCCTGAAGCTTGTTTGCTACTCTGACATGTTTTCACCATTCATTATTTAAGAGATAACGACATGTATCTTCACTGTAATTCCCAGTGACAATCTTTTAACATTACTGGAATCTGTGGAATGTAGTACCAACATTAGTTTTATTGTATTTT
Source organism: Chelydra serpentina (assembly GCA_037349315.1). NCBI lineage: Eukaryota > Metazoa > Chordata > Testudines > Chelydridae > Chelydra > Chelydra serpentina. The sequence goes on from JBAIAC010000048.1 coordinate 31,495,656, forward strand.
CCTTTGAACTCATTTCTGTGTGATTGTGTTTTAGAATCTCAGATAAATAACTACATACACTGAGAACTTCAGAAAATGCTTCATTATTTTCAAATGTATTTTTGCTACAATAAACAATAATGGATTATTAAAATCTTATGATTGCAAAATAAAATAGATAGCATCTCCAAGGTTCATTTAACAAAGTTTTGTTTCTGAGACTGGATAGATAGATGTTAAATCAGGAAAGGACCAGAAGAAGACTGGGAGTACTAGCTGGCCCAAAGATTCTGCAGGTGGAGATGAACAAGATTGCAGTATCAAATCATATAATTAGTAACAAATATTTCATTAAAAGATTCATGTTAATTCTATTGTAAAAAATATACAATGGATGGAATTATTAGAAATATGCCATGAGAGCTGAGGCATTGACATTTAAATTTAAACAGCAATCTGTGACGATGTCCGTTTCTTAGAGTGTTTAGGGCCTGATTCTTAACCCAGTTACACCTGGTGTAAGTTGGGAGTAACTCTAGTGAAGTTAATACATTTACACAGGTGCAAAACCGGTGGAAATGAGATCAGAATCAGACCCACAGCACTTATGGTGATGCCCACCAGTTCATTATTTATGAAGTCTGGGTTGTGTCCTTATCATAAAAGGGAATGTGCACATTTTCACTTTTCATATTGTGTGATTATTTACTGTGTAGCAACTAAATAATCGATGCATTTTCCACAAATGCAACAAACTAACCATGAGGGAAGGGATCAACCTAATAATAATAATAAAGAGAGCATCTGGTTCCTTTTAGGAAATTCTGTCGTTCCATTTAGGGGGAAGAAAATTAGAAATGTGTTGATTCATCATGAGAGTTTTCCTGCTCAGTGCAAAATAACACACCTCTACATTCATCTGGGTATTTTAGCCTGTTTAAGGAAATAAATAAGCAACATTCATCTGATACCTACATTTTATGCTTGGGTCATCTCTCCTAGATAAAAGCATAAAAGCTCCCCTCCCCTCCTCTGAAGAACTGGGGGACAGCTATCTCATCTATATCATCTCTCACTCATCTGGATCCCATGATGGAGTTCTCCCCACAGGCCAGAGTCCACCCAGAAATATATGTTGAAGATTGGGCTGATTTGAGGCAGGAGTGGGCAGGCCCAGGTGGAGCCAAAGGGTTGTGAGGGGTACACATCATCGACTTCTGAATCTGCAGATTCATGGGAAAAGACTACAGACTTGCAGAGTTCTCTGAACTATGTTTACTGGGGGCAGCTGCAGCCAGGGAGGCTTCAGTGGACAGGGATATGGGGTGGGTGGGAGGACACTGGGGGCCAGAGCCAGTGTGGAGGAACAAGTCCCTTTGAGGATGGCCTTGGCCTCCCAAAGATCATCCAGGATGATGAATTACACTAAAATGAATTACAATGAATGACACTAAAATGCCTTATATGAAACACTTCACAGTAGATTTCCCCCCCTCGGTTTTCACATTCCAGGGCCTCTGCCACAAAAAAAGCTCATGGATTTATTTTCAAATGCACTCAGACAACTTTCAAAGCAACCTGTGCATGGCAGGATTTTTTTTCCCCCCTTTGAAATCTCTGAAATGACTGCTCTGCACTTCCCCACATTCTTTCATTAATTAGCTGGCTCATGGGCTATGGCCAGCTCCACAGCTCACTGAGCAGCCTAATATTAATATCTTGTAGCTTTGTCACTTCACACAAATGCCACATACCTTTTTAGTGTATAAGCAAACAGCAGCTCAGTAATGAGAAATCAGCCTCTAGATTTTTTATGTTCGCTAAAGAGAGGGCAAAAATATAAAGAGGTGCTTTTCAAATCTATTCAGCCATGGACCCAGTATATGAAAGAAACCTTGCAATGCACCAAGACTACAACAGGTCTGGTAGAGAAACAATTCAGGCTTACTTGGTAACAAAAAGTTAGAGAAAATTTGAAGCAGGATAGTTAATTATGATGCAAAATTCTGCATAAAAATGTGAACAGTACCATGAATAAGCGGTGGTTGACTGTGCATTTAACTGGATTTATTGTTTGTTCAAAAAAGGCAGACATCTAACCCAGGCTCTAGGTACTCCTGACACAAATTACAAGAACAAAGGGAAAATAAACTAGAAGCTCCCCCTGTGACCGTTTAGGGGAATAAGTCTGTATCAACTTATGGATTCCGTTTTCATTTGATGAACACCATGTTGTATTACAACCTCCATTTTGAATGCAACCTTTAGTGTGGCTCTGAGTGTTCATTCTGTAGCAAGAGCTACAGGCTGTAGACAGGCTGTGTCTGGGAAGCTGTGACAGCGCTATCAAGGGCTGTCAACACTGAATGGTTCTGCTTTAATGAAGCAATGGGTTTGGTACCAACAGGGCAATTGACTTTGAACAACCATCTGCCCAAAAGCCAGTGATGAACTGGAGACTGGAAATTCTGTAGTGGAGGCACAGAGGTAAGAAAGGTGTTGAGGATGTTTGAAAAGATAAATTCTGTTTAAGTCAAGTAGGTCATTTCACTAACAGAAGACGATGGGAAGGCCAAGAAGGCTGGGGGAATTGTGGTGTATTAAAAATTGAATTAAAAGAACAAGCTATAATTTTAAATTCTAAGAGATTTCCTGGTCCTGCTTGCAATCGAGAGGGCTCTGTAGGGAAGCGTGCGATAGGTCTTGAGCAGGCAGTCTACTGCATGGTGGAGGGAGCTGTGCCTCTCTGCCCTAGGGAACAGCCTGCTTTTTTGTCTCTCTCTGGTTTTGGGTCTTGTGTGTTAGGGTTCGGCATTCTAAGAAATAAAATTATGTTACACTGCAACCTCCCAGAAAGCGTACTGTATGTTTTTTATTTAGCTTCTCTGTTGATATATCATGAATTATAATGGGCCTAAAGAAGTTAGACCTAACCCAGGACTAACAGGGCTCATGCGGGGGATTGCATTCAGGGTTTCTGTTGTTTTCTATAAACTTGCAATTTTCTTGTGCTTTTTAAGAGTAAAGTGTGTTTGTAAACCTGTGTTTCCTTGCTTTACTGCCATGTTGTTCCTGGGGTGTGAAAAATAGAGCTTCCATAGCCAGATGGACTCTGGAGGATTTAGGAGACTGTGGCACTGGTCCAGGGTCCAGGGTATAACTAGTCTGCAAAAAGCAGCCCATGGCAGTGAGTCTCAGAGCCTGGGTCTACAGACTCCAGCTCACAGGGCTCATGCTACACAGCATTAAAAACAGTTGTGTAGATGTTGTGGCTCTGGTTTTGAATCCTAGGGGGGAGGGATGGACCCCAGCCCTAGTTGCAACATCTATGCAACTGTTTTTAGCACCATAACATGAGCCTGACTAGCCTGAGTCTGTAGACCCAAGCTCAGAGACTCACTGCCACTCATTATCTTTTGCAGAGAAGACTTATCCTAGATGGCTACAATGCAGAGTCCCACTGCCCAAGAAGGGTGTTAGTCATGGGGTTTGCACGTGGGAGTGTACCTGAGATGCCCAGAGACAGGAACAATGATCAGATGATTAAACAGCACCAGTGGGGGGTTAGAAACACATGGGACTCATCCAATAGATATGTGTACGTTAAGCAATCAAGACTGGACCAGGTTGTGACATCCCCTCTCCGACAGTCAACGGAACTCTCAGCCTTTCACAAAACATAAAACTCCAAGCTTCAGTCTTGTTAAAATTAAAGGAGATAAACTCCAAGGTAAAGAGTAGAGCTGTATATGTCTTTCACAGCTAAACTATCAAATATCACATTAAACAATGCGGTAATAGAAAATTCACAACTGGATTAGCCCTCAATATTAATATTCCTAGAGAAGGAACTCTATCCAACTGGAATCAGAAGGACAAAAGTCTCATACTTGGATCAAACAGTAAAGAGGGAGTAACAAGAAGGTAATTGTCATGCTGGAATGTACACAAAAATCAGCACCTGTAAGTAAAAAGTTGATGAAGTCTGGAGACTCTTGAATACCAATAGGATAATTACAATTCAGCAAGAGTAACAGGACTCAAGTTCCACTAAAATAAAAATATAGATGAAAAGCAGTAATATTTCTGCTTATTATAACTCATGATATCTCCTTTTCTCCATATGTTAGTGGTCAGCTCATGTTTACCAGTATTTATTAGGAACCATCTACTGTACTTTGACATTGTGTTGTAGGGACTGTAAGAAAAAAGATGGCTTTTTGCTTTTTAGTAACATATAAAAATGCTTTTTTGATAAAGTTATGTAAGCTGGTCCAGCCCTAAGGCAGCTGTCAATCAAGGCATGTTTTATGTCTTTTAGTTCCCTGCTATTAAAAACAATCAAGGTTACCATAGAAACTGCAATTCTCTCACATGATTCGTGTGCAGTCTTTCAGTTGTAGTACATGTTATTAAAGAAATAGACACATCTTTGTGCACTTTGAACTTCTGTATTTTTAAATTTTTTGAGGATAAATATATTTTAAATCCCAGGCACACTTTCTCTATTTTAAAAAAGTTTTTCTTTGGCAACATAGAATATACTAATGAACACAAAATAAATTATTCTAATACTGAAATTTTCTCAGTGGAGGATGAAAGAAAAAACATAGTAATAATATACCAATTTGGGGCATATTATTATTATGTTTTTAAAAATATTTCTATTTCGTCCTCTGCTCCATTAATCTCCAAATACATGAATGGATGATTCTCTTCTATTATTAGAAATGCAAAACAAATGTTCACAAATGTTTGTGCAAATTCAGAATGGCTGTTCAGTTCAGTCATGTTCATGGTTATTCTCTATTCATGAACATTAGCATAAACAGAGTTTTTTTGTCTGCACTAATGTTTGGGGAATTGCAGTTGTTCTGAATATAAAGACACACATTTGCAAGTGAATAAGTGTATTTGTGTGAGAACAAGAGTAGTCGCTACTTATTATAACTCTGTGTACGTATAGATATTGTACATGTGTTAACAATGCTAACACCTTTTGTTTCAAGTTTTGGCAATTATTCAACAGAGTTAGTATATTCAACCAAAACTTCACAGATGTATAGCATCTGGGCTGAGATGAGGCATATTGGAATGATGATATCCAGCACAGCAAATCAGCAGCCACACCCACTAAAATCAATGGTAGAATTTCCTATTTACATCTTTGGAAGCACAAATACATTTTGTCATGAAAATTATCTCATAAGATGTCTGCAGAGATGGAGTCTGGTCAAAAATTCTGGTAGGTGAGTTTGATATGAAATTGATTGGATGAGGGCAGGGCCCCACAAATAAATACTCTTCCACTTGGTGTTGTTTTCCCAGATATACTATCTGGAAGAAATCCTGTCTGGTTGACATAGTTTGCCTTTATATGTCTTCAAATCTCAGGTCAGATAGGTGCTGAGCACTCCAGCCCCAACACAGCCAAATATGCACCTACTTAACTTTATGTCTGTGAATCTATTCAGTAAGTATTTTGCTGGCTTGTGGCCAGAATCCTCAGCACCTTGTTCGATTGAGCTTTTAGAGTCTTATTAACACAACAGAACAAAGAAGAATATGATCAGACATGTGGGCTGAGAAAGGAAAGGTAAGTTCAAAAAGGAAAGACAAGTGTTAAGAAAAGGCATTTTCACCATGCTTATGCTTAGGGCCCTAGACTGTATTTTCCCACTTTTTAAATGTGGACTTTTGCCACAACCATTGCTTCACCCTTTTCTCCCTCTTGGATCTTATATTATTATTCTGTACTGCTGCATATAACTTGCTCCACGAGGTGTCACAGCCAGCATAAATATGCAACAATTTATATTTTAGTGGAAATGGCATTTACTTAAATTGCAATTCTGCATTTATTGTTGGCAATAGCTATTTATTGGATGCTGGTATTAAATAAAGAGAGGTATAAAATGCATAGTATTTGTAGTCCTATTTGTACGGATGGTTTTAGTGCTTGTCTTTATTTGTATCTCCTTCAGTTGTGGCTGTGATAAATAACAATCAGCTATAAATTCAAATTAACTCCTGTATGCCATGGAGTGAATTATTTTTTAGCATAGCTGTAAAGTGCTGAGGCAGACTGGATAGTCTGCTTTATCCATTGCAAAAAAATTTAGCCAGCTTGGTACGTGCAGAAAAGAACACTAGATTATATATTTTTCCTATTTATAAACAATACTCAGATCAGAAAGGCATAGCTCAGGTTACCCCTTCCTGAGTTGGCTGAAGTTAAATATGCGGCATGCAGTACCTCATTATGACCAAAAAAACCTTATGGAAATCATCCTTCCACACAGGTAACTTTAGATTGATCCACTGCATCATTCTGTGCAGCACTGCAAAATCATGCATCCAGCTTTGAATTGGACCATGGTCAGGCACATGCATGATAGAATTCCACATAGGCAGTACCTCCTCTTAGAGCTGATGTCCACTCCTTTTCCTCTGCAGGTCTTGCATGGTATGGGTGATAAAGGAACTGACTAACAGACTTGCTACTTTGCATAAATATCAGCATATTTTCCATTTTATTGTCACAATCTAAGGGCTGGTCTACACTAACCCCATAATTCAAACTAAGATACGCAACTTCAGCTACGTGAATAACATAGCTGAAGTCAAACTATCTTAGTTCGAATGAAAAAGCACTTACCCGGGGTCCACACGGGGCGCGCAGGCTCCCCCGTCGACTCCGCCTACTCCGTTCGTCAAGCTGGATTACCAGCGTCGACGGCGGAGCACTTCCTGGTTCGATTTATCGCGTCTAGACAAGACGCGATAAATCGAACCCAGAAGATCGATCCAGCGCCTCCGACAGGATGCATGACTATAGACGTACCCTTAAGTCATAGACTATTAAATTAAGATAACATGCACACACATTGGATTGGACAAAGGTTAAGGTAGCCAGGCAGGTCAATTAACTCTGTCACATGCACCTGGAGAAGCAGCCAGGAGAACTAGTGGTAGGAAGCAGTGAAGGCTAGTGGAGGAAAGCCCATGACTGCTGAGCTGAGGGTTCCTGGACTGGAAGACAGTGTAAAGCAGGGATCAGCAACCTTTCAGAAGTGGTGTGCCAAGTCTTCATTTATTCACTGTAATTTAAGGTTTTGCCTGCCAGTAATACATTTTAAAGTTTTTAGAAGGTCTCGTTCTATAAGTCTATATTGTTGTATGTAAAGTAAATAAGGTTTTTTAAAATGTTTAAGAAGCGTCATTTAAAATTAAATTACTGCAGATCTTATCAGTTTAGCGTGATCCTTTCCCTTGCTTTTCCTTGCTGAGTTTTCCCCTCTTGCCCCTATCTGCACCCCTCACTGCCCCAGGCTGGGGCCAGTGGGCCACAGCTGGGAGCGGTTGCAAAGCGCTGGGCTGAGGCCAGGAGCAGAACCACAGGCTGGCTGCCAGCGCTCCAGGCCGGCAGCGAGCTGAGTGGGGCCAGAGGTCCGGACCCCAGCTGGCAGGGGTCCGGCGGTTGGTATTCCAGGCCGGCAGCGGGCTGAGTGAGGCCAGAGGTCCGGACCCCGGCTGGCAGGGGTCCAGCGGTTGGTATTCCAGGCCGGCAGCGGGCTGAGTGGGGCTGGCGGCTGGTATCCCAGGCCAACAATGGGCTGAGTGGGGCCAGCGGATGGGGCCAGTGAGCGACTCAGCCCACTGCCAATCTGGGGTTCCATCTGCCGGTCCCTGCCACCCGGGGTCCTGGCCGCCAGCCCCACTTAGCCTGCTGCTGACCTGGGGTTCCGTTCATCCAGGCAGGCAGCAGGCTGAGTGGGGCTGGCGGCCGGGACCCCGGCTGGCAGCAGAGTGCCACTAAAAATCAGCTTGCGTGCTGCCTTTAGCACACGTGCTGCAGGTTGCCGACTCCTGGTGTAAAGCGTGGGCCTGGGTTCCCCAACCAGCCACTGGGGAGTGGCCAGGGAGTTGGAGATGCCAGCTAGATAGCAGGCCTGGAAAGACTGTGAATTCCCCAGAAAGGAAGAACCTTAGTGTCCTCGCTGAAGGGCCAAACCACAAAGAAGAGGCCGCAGATCTGGGAGTGAATGGGGCTACAGACCGAGACAGGATGGGGGAAGACACCACCAGAGGCAGAGCGCAAGCTGGCAGAGTTAATTCCCAGGACAGCCAGCAGGAAGTGCCTTGACTGTACCCCATGACACTTCTTCAATCCATTTGTCACAGTGCAATGTTTTTCAAATCTGCACATCATATCGATGAATGGTTCTCAAACTTTTTTCATTTGTGGACCCCTTTGAAAATTTCAAATGGGGGTGTGAACTCCTTTAGAAATCTATTGTCTGTATATATAGTTGAATTCTGTTTAATCAGTTTTCTGTTTAAATCTTTCGTGGACCACTTGAACATAGTCTGTGGACCCCAGGGGTCAGTGGACCACAGACTGAGAACCACTGAGTAGTTAGATCATCATTTACTAGTGAATACTGGGTGATACTAGTGAGCAGTAAGCAGCAGTACTATGACTACGTTTGATCCATGCATAGTGGCAGTAGTTAAATGTATATTTTCTCTTGAGACACACTAACTGCATATTGAAGAGGTTTGAGACACCTTGTTTATTATTTCATGAAGAGGTTTTGAATCCCCTTTTTGGGAAAGTAGGTTCTATTGGGTATTTCCCACACTTGAAGATGCTCAAACTATAATCAGCTGATGAAAAAAGTTTCTGCAACAACACTTCCAGCATCACATCAACCTGCAGTATTTCAGTTGATGCACTTCTTTCTCCTAGCTTCTCCTAACCTGCCATTCCCATTCCTCTCCCCTATTATCCCTCTTCATGAGGAGCTCAGAACTGGTGCTGACTTTCCCCCTTCTAGCAAGATCAACCAAAGGGAATGCAGAGCACCCCAGACAGGCAGTTCATATTTTACAGAAACCACTTAAAGAGAATTCTGTTTGTGCAACTCTGCCTCTTCTGTTTATCCTTGATGCTGGCAATAATTTTTCTCAGTTTGTCATTTAGTATGTGGAGTATAACCGGGCCTTTTATAACAACAAATGGGGTCCACTGTATGTTTGCCTTTTCAAAAACTCTATTTCAGATAGATTGCAACATATGATTACTGTGCTGCCTTGAAATCATACTGCCTCAGCAAAAGGTGTACGCAATCGGTAAGGCATTTTTAACATTCTGCCACTTACTAAGGTGTCAGCTAAAGTGGGCTTTTTTCTTCCAGCACTTCCAAATTCACATTCATCCTCCCTCTTGCTCGCTTCTTCACCTCCACACTCCCTTAATATACTCCTGCTTTATACTGTGCGGTTTCTCTCAGAACGTCACGTGGTTATTGTTTAAATGGGTTCAGCAAGCTGTTGTTCTCCCAGGGATACCTTTGTTCCCTTTGCTAAGCAGCAGACTACATTGCTGCTGTTGCTTGAATCCGAGAAACAATCGAGGATTTGCCTCTTTCCAGGCAACTTGACAATGATGCATGAGGAAGTAGCTGTGAGCAAGTGTCAGCCTCTCCCCACAGACACAGCTATTACAGCTACTATGGTCACTGCATACAGAAGATCACACTGGACCTGAAGCTTTTTCTTTAGTCACTGCTGTTTTGCTCTGGTGCTCTTATTCCAAGTGGCTTTTTGAACTCTGCTTTCCTGTGATAGCATCTCTGCCTTGGTGTCCTTTGTCTTTCAAATAGCAAAGTCCAAAGCCCTCCCATCTTTCCCTTAGATGATCACAAGGACATGGTCCATTTAGGGATCAGATGAAGAAAAGTAGGGCTTGCAGACAATGGACACCTTGCTCATCTCACCAGAGAATGTGTTTACCGTAACTGAATATAGCGAGTCTTTGGATGGGCAGCAGGAAAAAGAGGATGGGACTCTAAAGCCCACTTTAGCTGACACCTTAGTAAGTGGCAGAATGTTAAAAATGCCTTACCGATTGCGTACACCTTTTGCTGAGGCAGTATGATTTCAAGGCAGCACAGTAATCATATGTTGCAATCTATCTGAAATAGAGTTTTTGAAAAGGCAAACATACAGTGGACCCCATTTGTTGTTATAAAAGGCCCGGTTATACTCCACATACTAAATGACAAACTGAGAAAAATTATTGCCAGCATCAAGGATAAACAGAAGAGGCAGAGTTGCACAAACAGAATTCTCTTTAAGTGGTTTCTGTAAAATATGAACTGCCTGTCTGGGGTGCTCTGCATTCCCTTTGGTTGATCTTGCTAGAAGGGGGAAAGTCAGCACCAGTTCTGAGCTCCTCATGAAGAGGGATAATAGGGGAGAGGAATGGGAATGGCAGGTTAGGAGAAGCTAGGAGAAAGAAGTGCATCAACTGAAATACTGCAGGTTGATGTGATGCTGGAAGTGTTGTTGGGTTATGAGGGAATGGAAAGGGGGATGGACTTACGTGATTGCAGCCAAGGGAGAAACAGGAAGTGGCTGGAAAAGGTAGGGGGCTCTGACCCCATCATGTGTACCAGAGAAAGTGGGGAAGGTGTTTATACCCCAGAAGGAAGGATCTTTCTCATCAATCACCAGTAACAACATAGCCTGTTCAAACCTTTTGCCTACCCTAGAATTAGGATGGCACAAGGAACAGAATTTCCCTCTAGTTGATTTTGCAGCTAGGCAATAAACACACTTCCAGGGATATGAAAATAATAACCATGTGCCTATTTGTGGGAGTGTACAAAACTGTTGCAGTTTTACAGCTGTTTATCATTTGAAGTTAATAGCAGGGCCCTGGAGAGAATTGTCAGTAAAATTAAAAAATGGATGCAATAGAAAATAGATAAAGGAGTGTTAGAAGGCTGGGAGTCTGGAGAGCTGCATTCCATTACTGGCTCAGGCACAGGATCTCCCGGCATGACCTTGGGCAAGTTTCTTAAGAATCCGTTTCAGTACCCAAAACATGATGTTTGGGGCTTTCGCTCTAAAGGTAGAGAATGGAAATAAACTTGGAGCAAAAAGGAACAAATCCAGAGCACAAGGTCTATATTTAAAAGGGTAAAAATGTTTTTTACCATTTTTGTTCTACAGAAAATGTTGAGGTTTTTTTAAAAACATGAGAAATTCTTATTTTTTTGGCTGTTTTTTTCCCCCCATGAAAAGTTACTTTTCTATGGATTATAAATCCAAGTTTATCACCAGCTCTGATTATATCCCTGATTTAATACAAACCTCTCCTCTTCCTCCTCCTGATTAATTATGTTGACAGAATTTAATCATACCCTTTGTGGGAGGTTCTAATTCCTTCTAACAGTTTAGTCCCACAGAAGACACCTGCATCCTTATGCAGAGTCATAGATTCTGCAACCCTGTTATATGAAGTCAGTAAGAAAGGAGATGGCTCAGGGATGTCAAGATGGCATATGTTTATGGCCAAAGAGGCAAAGGCAGCTGTGATGTTGCACTCTATATGTTTATGGAAATATTCTTATAAGTGTAAATATAACCTACCTGGAATATGCTTTATGCTAGATATGCCATGTGAAATATCTTTGCAAAGGTTATGATCTACTGAATATATTCATCATATTTGAATGCATGTATCACTTTTGTATCTGAAGTTATGAGCGTTGGCTCTATGTTTGTATTTGAAGTGTTTGCTGTAGGAAACACATAAGGGAGGTTTGGCCAATATATTGTGAAGGGGCTTTTCAAGTAATTGGGAGTGCTTAACTAACAATGGACTTTGGGGCACTCCAATCCACATCTGAACTTTCCTGGGAACGTTAAAACTAACATGTAAACAATGGCATCAGTCTGCAAAAAGCTGAATCATTCATGGACATGTGCTTTGCAAACTCCATCTTGTTGCTGTGATTTTGCACAGAAGAGCAAAGGGGTTTCCACCCACAAGAGAGAGAATATAAAAGGCCCTGGAAGCCTCCCCATTTTGTCTTCAGCTGGTTCAAGAGATGGCCTCTCCACTCCAAAGAGATGCCTGAAAGAAACTGGAACAAAGGACAGTAACTACTGGGATGTGAGTGATTGCACGACCCAGACTAGGAAGGAGTCCAGTCTGTGAAAGAAGCTTATTGGAACATCTCTGGGGGTGAGATTTCATCTGTAATCAGTTTCTTAATGTATTAGGCGTAGACTTGCTAGTTTTGTTTTATTTTGCTTGGTAACTTACTTTGTTCTGTTATTACTTGGAACCACTTAAATCCTACTTGTTATACTTAATAAAATCACATTTGCTTAGTATTTAACCCAGAGAAAGTAATTAATACCTGGGGGAGCAAATAGCTGTGCATTTCTCTCTATCAGTATTATAGAGGGTAGACAATTTATGAGTTTACCCTGTATAAGCTTTATACAGAGTAAAATTGATTTATTTGGGGTTTAGATCCCATTGGGAGCTGGGGTCTGGGTGCTAGAGACAGGAACACTTCTTAAGCTGTTTTCAGTTAAGTCTGCAGCTTTTGGGGGACGTGGTTAAGACCTGGGTCTGTGTTTGCAGCAGGCTTGTGTGTCTGGCTCAACAAGGCAGGGTTCTGAAGTCCCACGCTGGCAGAGAAACGGGCTCAGAGGTAGTCTCAGTACATCAGGAGACAGTCCCAGGGGGATCTCTGTGACCGAACCCGTCACAGCAGCTACCAAGGGAAGAGTATAGCGTATGGAAATTATCCTTTGACTTTCCATTCCCCACAACCACGCACAGGTTCAGGATGAGACAAAGTGGCTGTATACATAGCAGTAATGACAGCAAAAACTGTGAGGTCAGGACAAAACTCATATGTTAAAAGTGGTTATTTTTACACATTTTTGGTGTGAAATTTCTCACACCATGCTACTAAATAAGAACAAAGAAAACAAAAAATAACCAAAACACTCAGTAATTATGAAGATGATTTGTATTTAAAAAGGTTTAAAAAGTATTGTGGTTCATCCTATTTGTCTACAAATAAATGGGGGTTGGGTGCCTAACACCCTTAGGCTTCTTAGAAAATCCCTGTCATAAGTTTTATACATACTCAGGATCACCTGGAGTGATCGAATGACGAACAACGAGGTGCTGGAATGTGTCAAGATCTCCAGCATGTTCACTTTTCTCCGTCAGCACCGCCTCAGATGGCTTGGCCATCTAAATCATATGGAAGATGGACGGATCCCCAAAGACCTGTTGTATGCTGAACTTGCCTCTGGAAACAGAGCTACAGGATGGCCCCACCTTCGCTTCAAGGATGTTTGTAAGAGGGACCTGAAGACTGTTCAAATCGACATCAACAGCGGGAAGAGCTCGCCCAGGACAGATGCAGATGGAGACACGCTCTGACCACTGGATTGAAAACTGGCGAAGACAAGCTGTGGCAGCTTGCCGAGGAAAAGCGGGTTCAATGAAAAAGGAAGCAGTGGCTCCAACCCACAGTTGACACCGCCTTCAAATGCAGCAAATGCAATCGAGACTGCCACTCTCGTGTGGGGCTCTACAGCCACAATAGACGCTGCACAACCATCAACTAAATGTTCCCCAGGGGCGCATATCCATCGTCTCTCGAGACTAACAGACGCCAACAACTATATATATATATATATAGCACACACACACTCACACACACAGAGTATGCACTAGTACATATAGCTATTGTGCTGCTCCCATTTACTTATCCTTTCAATTTGTTGAAGTTCATAGTTGTGTAAGAAAATGGAACACAATAGGGCAACAAAAACAGGGCAGCTGAATATCTCCAGAGACATGAGAAAATATGTTTACTTGCATTATATATATCATCTAGAGATTTTTCATTGATATGGAAATGTCTGTTTTTCTCTCTTGCATTTGTTGGCCTGAAGTATATGTAAATTCAAAAAACTTGCCAAACTCCTTTTAACCTATTATACCTAATATTAAAATAAACTTATAAAGTAAGAACAGTAGGTGAGCAAGAAGCAGATTCTAGAAAAATACATATGACGAATGAAAAGCAGACAAGTGTCCCTTTCTGTTTTAATAGCCAGGGAGAAAATCTCCATGAGGACATTGGATTTAAGGTCAGGAGGGACAGTGACATAAGGACCTCTGAGATCCCTTTCTGCAAGGAATGGAGTAGTTCCACATATGGAGAGATCCTGGACATAGGAGGATATGATCTGACCCTGTTTTTTTCGTCCCTATCTCCTGACATATGCATACACTCCAGAGTAAAATACCATAAAGCCGCAATAGCCTTTTGCTCCAAAACCCAGGTCTCCTAAATTCTGGTACAGCATCTAAAAGTTCTGTCCTCAGTTACTCAGATACGATTACAAAAAATGCAATATCTATTATTGTTCTGGTGTATGCATTCACATCAGAAAACATATATATATATATATAATATGCAGCCATGTATACTTACAGAATAATATTCCTTGTACCACTTAAGATCCATGTTTAAGTGCTAACGCGGGGCTTTAGTGGTGGTGCATAGGGTCTTGTGCAAACCTGTAAGTACTAGGGTTAATATCATCCTTTGGGCCAGATTCTGATACGCTTACTCACTTTGAGTAGTACTTTACTCCACAAGGAGTTTCAACAGAGCTACATGTGGAATAACATACCTGAATATGTGTATGAAAATCAAGCCCTTGGCATTTTGGGCTACACCAAATCTGAGCAATCAGAATACCTAAAGACATCACAATAAAGTAAAAGAAAAGTATTTTCTTTTTCAGAATTGCGTTTGGCAATATAATGCTAATTCTGGATAAACTCATTATACACAGCTTTAAAAGTAGGTAAAATGTGTCCATGCTTTGCTTTGGAACAAAACTTAGCAATAAATATATTTTAAAAAGAACATTTAGGGCCCAATTCTGCACATCCAAAACCCGCTTTGAAGGTGTTAGATGCACAAGAAATGAAGAATTTGAGACTTTGGAACCAATTTGATCGTTAAAAATGTGGGCCTTCTGTGCCACAAAGGCTGGTACAGTAGCATGAGACATGCTTTTCTAAAATCAGATCCTTAACAATATCACTCCTTCGGTAATACCATTTAGTTTTTCCATTTTTTAGAAAAAATCTCCCATTAAAATTGTATTTACAGATTGAACTCCAATAATAGCATTGTGATATAATATGTTATTTACTAAAATCTCCTTATGGCAACAGGATAGCTGCAATATAACAACCAATTAAAATTAAATGCTATGTACCACTTACAGAAAAATAAAAATAAGAGGTCAGGCAATTAGATCTAACAAGACTCTTACTATTGTAAGACTGGCTGGCTTATATAAAAATAATGGCACATTATCAAAAGCATTTAGAATCACTGAATACGTACAGCAGCCTTTTCTGACATTTTTCAAGTTTTCAGTTTTAAAGTATAACTTCCATCATCTGTTGCTAACTTAAAGCTCAGAGTTCGTAACAGAAAGGCAGAACTCTCTGTAAAATCAAGTAAAAAAAGTATGAATTTTTTGTATGTATGTGTGTGTGTGTGCACGTAACATGAAGAGAAATTAAAAGAGTTCCTCTAACGTTGAGTGACACTGACAGTTTTGTACAGCCTCTTTGATGTCTGGAAAGTGCTTGTTAAATGCAGCTTGAGCAGCTCTTAGACTAGCCCAGCAAGTTGTGACTTTTGACATCATGGACTTAAGGGAACAACTGGGTTTCACTAGCAATATGACTCACCACACAGAAGTAATCTCAGACCAGACAAGGGTCTTTTAGGACATTTCTGTTGAAGAGTTTAGAATTGTAGACAACAATCTTTTTGGGTTAGTGGGTGTTATGGAACTTCAAGACCACATGAATTAAAGTTGACGCAGAACAGGGCCTGTTTTCAGAAGCTCTCATCACCCACAACTTCGAGTGGAGTTAATGAATGCTGCAGCTACTCAAAGCCTGTGAAAGTCATGCCCATTTGATCAAAGTTAGTGCCTCTAATACTAGACTCTGCATGGTGCATTCTAATTCTATTTTAGCTATTTCAATTTATACATACGCTAAAAAGGGGAAGGAAGAGGATCTAGTCATATATTCTAGGTTCTCTTTAATTTTGTTCTTAATTTTGTTCTTAAAAGTACAACAAGGAAAAGGCATCCTTGGGGGGGAGGGGGAAGATTGCAAATATTGCAGGCACAAAATAATACAGTTGACAATAGAGAAGATATGCACTACAGCATTCAAAGGGCCCCTAGATGGCATCTTTGTTATTTACACATCTTTCTTTCAGATTTCAAGACCTGTGTAAAAAAATATTTCTAATGATTTTTCAAATACTCAAATTATTAAAATCATTGTTCAAAAGATCGAAAACGTTAAATAAGGGTGGCGAGGTACATTTAACAGCATTCATCCTCTCAACATTGTAGATATGGTGTCCTTGAGCCTGACATACATTGCTCATGCTGTTCGTTAATAAAAACAAGTAGAATACTAGAAGGGTTCATATATGGTTCTTTCCAGCAAACTTTGTATTTGTTGACTAGAAACAGGATTTTTGATGAAATTGCAGTGTTTCTTTCATCCAAGTGTAGGGCCAGATTCTAATACCTTCAGTAAACTTCTGCTACACTTTATTGACTTCAATGGGCTTTCTCACAGAGCAAGGTAATATTTAATGTGAGCAACGTGAGGAAAATCCAGCCCACAGTATTTTGATAAGCTTGCATATATATAAGAGCTGGTTGAATTTTTTTTTAATCAACATGGGGTGTTTTTTTCACTGAAATGAATTTTGTTTAAAAACAGGTGGAAATTTTCAACAAATTTACAAAATGTTGTCCTATCTTTCAACTAGCTACAGTGCTAGTTGAAAAAAGCACCTAAGCAGGAAAAACCCTGAAGTTTTCATTAAACTGTTTGTGAAAATTATGTCCCTTTTCATTATAAGCTTTGGTATACATAAATTTAGCATTATGCAGAGGGAACACTCCATGAAAGTATTCCCTTCCTTCTCCTCCATGAATTCCTCTTCTTCCTGAACATGCCACTTTGTCTTCTCACTATTAAGAACATTCCTTACTCCTTTCTCTCCATTAGAAGACCCATTGTAACATACTGTACCCCATGTTAGCCCCTGTACCCACATATTTGCCACCATTATATGATTGAGATGTTTTGTACAAAGTATGTTGTGTGAGGTATCATTTGAAAAAGTCTTGATTTGATGAACGTCATTATCTTGTTGAAATGTATGTGTCATCATTGCACTTGAAGTTATGATATTATGCTATATGTTTGTTACTGAAACATGTGAGTCTGGGAAACACCCACAGACTAGCTCTTCAGTGGCACCATAGAGGTGACCAAGTGTTAAGCAACCACCACCAGCCATATACCAGTGGGGGAGTTGAAAACAAGTTGCTCAAGCACATGCACAAGAATCTTTCCGGTACCTGGAGGAGAGTACAACATAAGGGACAACGACATTACCTCTTAACTTCTTCTTCCTCACCTACACTGAAGGCACAAGAATATTTGAAAGACAAAGGCTAGGTCTACACTAACCCCCCCTGTCGAACTAAGATACGCAACTTCAGCTACGTTAATAACGTAGCTGAAGTCGAAGTACCTTAGTTCGAACTTACCTGTGGTCCAGACGCGGCGCGCAGGCTCCCCCGTCGACTCCGCCTACTCCGCTCGTCGAGCTGGATTACCAGCGTCAACGGCGGAGCACTTCCTGGTTCGATTTATCGCGTCTAGACAAGACGTGATAAATCGAACCCAGAACATCGATCCCGTGCCTCCGACGTGAGAGGTAAGTATAGACGTACCCAAAGAAACACTTGAACTGTGGGTAATAGTCCTAATTGGAAACGCATTCCAGTTAGCACAGATTGCTGTAGGTTTTGGGGTAGAGAAACCTTATTACTTCAAATTTGACTTAGCCTGATAAAGTTTAGGAATTAGACTGTGATTTTTATCTTATTTCTTTTTGTAACCAATTCTGATCCTCTGTGCCAATACTACTTAATCTCTTATAATCTATCTTTCTATAATTATTAAATCTGTTTTATGTTTAATCTAAAACATATGTTTTTGTCTGAAGTGCTTTGGGAAATCTACTCTAGCTAAAAAGGGGTGGTGTATATCCCTTTCCCTTTGGTGGAATGGTGAACTAATTAACGAGCTTGCATTAATCAAAAGATCTTGAGTAATGTAAAATGCACATTTCTGGGTTGCAAGCCTGGATCTGCTGGTGTCTCCCTATATACAGTTCATGAGTGGCTTTGGAGAGTATTCATGGAACTTAGCTAGGTGTTCCTCTGCATGCTGATGGCTGATTGAACAGAGCCTAGAAGGGCTGCTTGTCACTAGCATAGCAGTGTGCAAGACTTTCTGGGCGGGACAGTTAAAGGGGCATAGGGTTCCCCAGTCCAGATTAAGCCCTGAGGGATGTCACACCCATATTAAAGAAAGTCCCTGTCTTCCCTACCCTACTACAATGACTCTCTAATCCTAAAAGCTCCCCTGGACCTTATGGGTTTGCGGGGGAATCTTACCTCATATGTCTGAATCAATGGGCTATGTCTTTTATGTGTTTAAAGTTTAAAGGAGTGAGATAAAACCCTTTTTTTAGCAGTGATTTCCACCACCAGGAAAGAGAAACAATTACTCAACATCAAGGATGATATGGCACTTTGTATCATCCCAGAAGATGGAAATTGAAAGGCAAATGATGCCATTATGAGAGTCTTTGTAGAGTTGCAAAAGGAGCAAGATTGGTGGCTGAATAGAGAGTTATGTGGAGGAAAAGAGCCTGAGTGATACTAAGAAACAGTCATAAGAAAAATAAATAGTAAGAAGGACATGTGTATCCAATCCAATCTGAATGTAAAAGATTTGTTTGGAGTATGGGAAAAAGTTTGATGTTTGCTTTAAAGGACTGGGCTGCTTCTTGTCCCCAAACCTCCAGACTTGTTGATCTACTTCCAGTTTTAAGATTAGATTCACTGAAAACATTGGGTTCTCTGGATTTTTCCACTGTTATATCTGTGAAACTAATCACTATAACTAATTCCAAGAGCAGAATTTTGCCCTTTTAGGGTCTGATCTGACTCTCAATGAAGCCAATGAGAGTCTTTCTGTTGACTTCAAAGAAAGTTCGATCAGGCCTATAGAGAAAATGATTCACTTTGTTAGAGACAGAGAGAGTTTTAAAAAGAAATAGAAGAACATAAAGGAAAGCAGGGTGGAAAGTCATGCAGACAGAAAAGAGAGGAAACCAAGAATGGAAGAGCTCACAGGGGGGTAGGTAGATAAGAGACCTTAGGGCAGTAATGGAGGAAGTTTCTATTGAATATCTGTTGAACAATTTTTATTAGACAATTTGATTTAGTGATAGGTAGCAACTTAGTGAAGGCGGTCCAGAATGGGGTTGCTACACTCCCACTTTCTGGATCAAACAGTTATCTAAATTAATTAGTGCCAATTTATCTTCAATAAAGTGTGTCTGAGCCACATTTCTGTATTTAATGTTACACGATGGAAAATAAAACATGGCCTATCTGATATATTTGGAGCCTCAGCTGTACATATTTGACCCCTATTTTACACAGTTGTGGCTCATTGATTCTCTCTTTTAAACTCCTGGACTGAGCACTCAGCAATCATTGGACTACCCATACATCTTCTGTGCTGATTTAGTCTATGAACTGTAACCCTGCAACAGGGCTGTAATGTTTCTGGCACCTACTATGCTGGCTGCTTGTCATTATGACATATAACCTAGAAGATGTACTTAAGAACAAATAACCTCAGAAGTGTTAACATGCCATCAGTCTTTACAGCCAAAAGCAAAGACAGGGCTCAAGACAATCCAAAAATGAATAAATGAGCAAGTTCAGAGACCAACTGAACCCTGGCAGTCACCTAGATTCAGAGCTGGAACTAAAAGTATCAGAGAAAGAGAGAGATTTAGAAAAGCATTTCGTGAACTCTAGGATTTTTTTATATATACCCTGGGAAACCATAAAAGTTACCTGAACAGTTTTCCTCAGTCATATACTCCCAGTTCATATAAGACATCAGAAATAGCTGTCTTGCTCTAGAGATGGACAAGCTTGATTTATAAATATTTTTCCTTGCTAAGTCTTATTAGAAATACCAAAATATACAAGGACAAATTGAAATAAAGGATTCTAACACGCTGTAATAGTGCTTTCCAAAAGGTCAAGCAGTAAATTTTACACTGAAAATTAAAATGTAACTAACACCAGCACTGGTGTTACAATTTATCCCACTTCAGTCCTGGTTTTTTTAATGACATTTTATTGAATTTTTGATAATACAATAGAGTCAACATGAAATAGTTCCCAGAGTATTCGATTAATCAACAAATACGAAGCTGGGTCAGTCAATAGCAGAATTAAACAAAGAGGAACAATTGAAAAGGTAACAAAGAAATCTAATTTAAATTAATGCAGCAAACAAATGATTTCTATTATGGTACTCATGTTCATTAAACAAGTATAACAGACTTCTGATTGGTCCACATGAACCCAAACTCTGTGCTTAATGAAAATAACCTTTCTTTACAATAATTCAGTGGTTGGTTATTCATAGTCAGTTGCGTATGTAGCTAATTCTGCATACCCTCACTCATGGGGGCCTATATTGTGCAATATCAAGAAGACTATAAACGCTCAACAATTAGAATAATAGTTCCACAATTTAGCCCTTGTTAGTCCCTTGCAAAGCTAATAAGAGTTTCTGGGATCAGGTCCCTGGAGGTTGTTTGACCCATGGGTTACAGACCTGCATTGGGGAGTAACAGGCAGTAAGATGAGTCCAGAGCATGCAGTACTAAACTGGTGCTGTAAACCTGCCTAATCCCTGAGGGAGGGGCAGCGAATGGGCAGAACCAGGCCCTACCCCACTTGCTAGTCAGCACAGGTAAACCAGAATAAGTGTGTTTGTAATTAGCTGCTGTTAGTGAAGACTAAGGCTGTGTCCTAGAGCCACAATGCAACTTAGTTTCCACACTGCCTGTATCAGTCTTCTTTAAGGGTAGATAGTGAAACCTCATGATCTCAACAGTGAGCAGGAACAATTCAAGCAATCCAATTCAAGTCAGTGGGGTTACGGATATGAGTTATTGCTCACTGTTATGAGTAGGGTTTTCCCTATCTGACCCTTAATTTGCACTATGGCCAGTAACTCTGGTGCTTATCTAAAATTGTCTTAGAGCAACTGACACATTGTTGATCAGTTACTCACACAAGTACAGGTGACCCCCGCTATAGCGCAAATTCGGTATTAGCGCGGGGGCGTGCATGGATCCCAAAATAAATTGTTTACATTGGGATCCATGGCAACGCCCCCCCTTCCCCCGTGTTAATGCGGTACCGTGCATGGCTCCCAAACTCCGCGTTCTAGCGGGGGTGCAGTGTAATACCATTGTACTCAATTGGATGGTTACTGCTCACCTGTGAGTAAAAGGGTCTTTAACCTTATTAGGTTTTCTGGCTGTCACTATGACTATGTCACATACTTAGGTTCTGGACCATGTACATGCTTGTGCATTCTCACCATACCTGTGCCGAGTGCTCACATTATGCTGTGTTAGACACAGGTATAACACTGGGTACACACATATACCCACATCCACACTGCCACTCATTAGTTCTACCTTTTCGGGACAATATCCCAGGGTTCTGTGTGGAAAGGGAGACACTCTAGGAACCAGTTTCCTGTGTGTTGTTGGTAATCTACCCTACCTTCAGACATTAACTGAGGCAAATTACTGATCACTTTTGCTTTCATGGTATTCCCTGCAAACAGGTTGGAAGACCTAGAACAATGGGATAATGATCTGGTTCTGCTCCTGCTGTTTATTGTGTGCTCATGTAGTGAAGTTGGCTAATGGAGAGATGCTAGGTGGAATTTGGGCAGAACTTTCTGACACATGGAAGATGGCAAAGCCTGGCAGCTGTAGATCCATTCCAAACCGCTTCGGGCCTGGAAAGTCCACTGTAAGGGTCATGGTTGTGGAGATTTCTGAGGCAATGAATACTGATCTAACCATGGGTGGTTGCCATAGAAAAGTTCCAGAAATAATAGCTAGATTTGAGAGGATGGGTTTCTGAACTGTGCAGGGGCCATCAATGTCATCCACATCCCAATACTTTGCCCTCCACTGGGGCAAATGTGAACCAAAACTATTCACTTATATTGCAAGGCTTGGTGGACCACAGAGGCAGATTCATGAACACAAACATGGGAAATACTGAAAAGGTTCATGACATCAGGGTGTTGAGGAGATCATGATTGTACTTAAGGAGTAGGGGAGAGAAGAAACTTTACTTCCCAGACACGAGGTTGTTCTCTTCAGTGTGTCAGTGACAATAGTTATTTTGGGAGACCCTGCATAGCCGCTCCTAACTTGGATCATGAAACTGCACCCTGATATCATTCTCGTTGGGGATGCCAATGTATGTGTATGGATGCTAATGTTGCAAACACCATTCCTACAGTTTGCCTGCTGCTCTCTCCATAACATTTGTGAGGGTAAAGAGGAGTGCGTCCATGTCAAATGGACTCAGGGAAAGTCTGGTTTGCACACTCTGTATAGGCAGCTGCATCCCCACATGCACACAGGCTGTGGTTCCCATCAAGCAAGGGAAACCTGGGATGCCATATGTGCATACATCTTGGCACATCAGGGAGGCTGAGGATGATGTCTGGCTCCACCAAGGGACGCGTTCACACCCTGTACAGCTGCTAGAAATGCACATTAGGGAACTTTGGTACATACTTGTGGGTCTACATAGCTTGTGAGGGTTTTGTTCCCTAAGGTCATTAGACATTATTTCCTGTGACATGACACCCATTAAAGACAATTATGACAGGGTGCCTCCATGGGGTTATCACTTTAGGATTGAGTTTTTGCTGTGGATGGTGTAATAATGCAATCATTGTGCAATGAGTAATAATGCAATCATTGTGCAATGTTTTCATCTTCACTATTCGCAGGGTTTTTTGTTTTTAACAAACCTCAGTTATCTGGAGAACTCAATCTCTCTTAATGACCTTATCAACATTTGCTTGCTGGAGGGCATGCAGCCATTCTTTCTTTTAACCCCTCATTGTCAGCAGTGCTAGCTGCACTTAGTGGCTGTGATGGAGCACTAATCTGTACTATGGTTGAAACTGATCAAGGTTTCCGAGGGGAAGGAGGGGCCATTTAAGCATACAGGAGTGGCAGTGGCAGCAGGTAGCCCTCAAACTCATTCAGCCACCAGTTCAATGAGCCTCTCCTTCAGGGAATGCTCCCGTTCATTATGGCATGCCTCCTGCTCCATGATCTGGATCGTCAGTGTCTCGTTCTGTTACAGAGCTCAATCCTCACATACCCTGAAGAACTCAAACTGCTTCTGGTTTCTCCTGTCCAACCATGGTTACCGTATGTCTCTGTTTTCCTGGACAAAGCCTCTTTTTTGAATTTCCTTTCTGTGTCCAGGGGGAATTTTACAAATAACAGGAATTGTTCTAGGTTTTTGCAAAGCAGACAAGCTGCAGCTCAGAAAGAGCCCTGATTGGTCCGCTTCCCAGTTGGTCCCTCCCCTGCATCTGCAGCTGATTGGTCCATTTCCCTGCAAGCCACAACCCTGGGGAGGGGGTCCTTCAGGGAGGCACTGACTGAGGCTATTCCTGCATCCTGGGCTTTTTGCCAGATGCCCTGCCATTGTGACTTGGAGAGACACTACCTCCCACCTCCAGTGAGTACCCCCACCACAGGTACCCTTACAACACCCCCAACATCTCCCCACCCCAGATCCCTCCTCTGACAGTGTCATTTGGGAACCCGAAACATGGTAAACCTATGTCCAACCCTATGAGCATCTCTTGCAAGGTCCTTCTCCATCTGTCTCTGCTGTCGTTGGGATGCTGCGGAAAGAATTCCGGCAGAAGAAAGAGTTTCCTCTTGGGAGCCAAAGGTCCTGCCAATTCAAAGAGAAGGGTTAAATCATATATACATATATTTTCCTTCTCTCACCCCTATTGCCCTCAACTTGTGCAGCCTGTGTCAGTGCAGGGAGAGGCCCAGCACCAAGGACAAGGATGGTACAAATTTTGCAATCTTCCAGTGGAGAAAGGATTGCTGTGACTAACTTTTCCTCAGACAACCAATGTGTTCTACAACTGTCCCTTTCCCCTTCACAGACCTAACCTCCACCACCACCTCACCTCCCTCCCCATTCCCTCCGACTCCCATTTGTAAGGGGTTGTTAAGACTGGGGAGGAGGGAGAAGCACTGGAATTGCGTAATCTTCTGAGGGTCTAAAGAAGCAGTTACTAACTTTAGACAACCAACCATAATTTTTCTACAACTGTCCCATCCCCAACTGGGACCTCGCTAACATGCCTTCTCTCATCACCCAGTCCAAGTGGGCCCAGGACCATCACTGCCTGACTGCTGTCCAAGAAATGTACAGACACAGGGACACAATGACTTTTTGTTAGACATCTGTTTTTATGACCTAGCATTAGCCAAATACATAACGGGTTCAGCAGAAATCAGTAAAATCATTTATTTATATCAGTGTCTTGCTTGGGGACCATTTTGGGGTGAAGTGAAGTGGGAGCTGGATGGATAGAAAAGTTGGAGGAGTTTGGTAAGGAGATGTGGTATGACAATGCTGTGGCTTCAGCATTACAGTTCAAATTCACAGAGACATAGCAATGCATGGCATATTATCCAGAAAGGAAGTCAGTGCACAATACTTCAAATGCCCTGGGGATCTTGAAATAAGGAATGCAGCACCAGAACAATAGGGGATATTGGAGGGAAGGGTGGGAGTCCATTGTAACTTACAATATTGGAGGGAAGGGTTCAAGCCTCCTTGGACTTGCTGGGGAATGCGGGGGGTGCTTCCTCAACTGACTGCTCCAGATAGAGGTGCAGAATCACTTGAACCTCATCCTCTGCGGCTTTCAGGGCATACTCCGTAATCCCTGATGCCTCCTTACCCTGGCCCTCAGCAGCATCCCATCAGACAATGAAACCGGTGGGATTGAGGAGGAGGTTGTGAGCTACTTCAAGATCTGTACTGGGAGAAATGCAGTCAAGCTCCTCATAGAAGGGGCATGTGGAACAAGCCCTCCCAGAGTGACTGTTGGAGTCTTTCGCCCTCCTCTATAGGAAGCATCAAGTGCTTGATGCATTCCCAGCACTGAGCCAAAGTCTGCTGAATACCTGCCTGCTCCAGCCTCCTTGAAATTTCCCAGTACAGGTGTATGGTCCTTGCTCTCTGGGCAATGTCATGGAGGATGGTGTTCTCCAACCACACACCGATCAGCACCTGGGTGTGATCGGCAGGCTAGGCAGCAGCTATTCGTAGCAGGATTCTTGTTCACCTAAATTGTTCAAAAGCGTGCAGTGGAAAGCTGTTCTTATGCTCGCTACTGCTGGTGAAAATAGAGGGACAGAGACCTTTATAGATTGGTGTCACAGGGCTGGTACACCCCATCAACATTTAGGAGGCAGGGAGAGTGGCATTATGGTCCCATGACTGAGCCTGTAGGTCTATCCCTGGCCTCGGGGCTATGCAGCCTGATGGCCAGAGTCAATGGCATGGGCCTCCCTATCATGGCTGTGCGGCCTAGTGGCCAGAGTTAATGGTACGGCCCTTGCTATCAAGGCAGTGTGGCTTAGTGGTCAGAGTCAATAGTTTGGCCATTACTGTCAGGGCAGTGTGGCCTAGTGGCCAGACTCAATAGGGTTGGTGAGTTCCAGGGTGGATGGGGGCCAGGATAAGGGAACCCAGGCCCTCCCTCTCCACCTGGTCCCAACCCAAGGCTCTGTCAATGGCGGGGTTGCCTGCCAGCAGCTCAGCGGGGATCCTGATAGTCTCCAGTTCTACAACCAACTACCTGCAAAGTTTCCCTGGGTCACTTCCTACCCATTTCTCCATGACTTGCCATCCTGGGGTCTCCGGGATCTCTCCTCCTTCAGTGGTGTCCTGGGCCTGGGGGTCGTGGGTCTTCTCTGTCTGACTGGCCTCCGCATCCTTCTGCAGAAGCTGGCGGCGCATTTCCTTCCTCTCCAGCAGTCAGCCCAGAATGAGCTGCTCGGCTCCCTTTTATATCCTGTTTACAGCTAGAGCATGCTCAGCAGAGCAGAGGGGGCATGGCCTCCTTGGACCAAAGAGAAGGATTAACCCCTGCTGCACCCAGTGCAGGGCTGGTACGCCTTCTCACAGTTGGGTAAGGGTCAGGAAAAAAGGGGGGTGGAGGCTTCAACTTGAGACCCAGTGTACACTGCTTACCCTTGTCCTCACTGAAAATGGGAATGGGTATGGGGACATGCCACAGCCTCAGGCACGTACTTAACCATACTGCTCAGGTGCACTAGCTTATTCCTCCCTCTAGCTGTCTTCAGACATGTGCTTCTGGGGTTTAGGTGTGGACAATAAGGGGGTTATGGCACAAGCACACACTTGGATTTGTGTTCAGCCACTAGTGTAGATGTACCCTGTGTTGAAAAGAAACAGGTATGTGGCTATAACAAGGTATGGGAGTTCTCTATGCCCTTTGGAAACTGTACTGGGAAAGAGCTCCCTACCTCACACCATGTGCCAAAAGCATATGATCTTGTGGCTCCTGTGTAAGTTTTATGATAAATGTTACATTATTTTTACTGTATTTTATTTACTATAGTGTAAGAATGATGGTGAAAGCATTAAAGCAATGTTAAATGTTCCTGGAGGAAAGATGGTTGCACTTATTAGGATTACTAGGCTATTTTCATTTGTAACTGAAAATCCTCTTTTTATTCAAGAGCTGTATATTGTGCAGGTAACCAAAACCCAGTCTTCTTAATCTTCAGTGAAGTACCATTTCCCTGACTTCAGTGACAGTTCATTTTTTGTTATGTTAACCATGTGCTTCTGATTGATTGTCAGTTGCATTTAATTATGATGAGTTACAGATGGCAGTTTTGTGAGGTGAACTACTGATCCCTAGAGGCCATCAGCACTGACACCACCAAAATGATGTCCCTTAAGTGTCTTGGAGTGTGCAGTGCAATTCCAGTGGGCAAGAGGTTTTACTAATTTTTCTATTTATAAAAATGGTATTGTTCTACACAGCCAGAAAACAATGTTACGATTCTTATTCCAAAGCATCTTTTACATAAAAGACAGTGTGTGTGAGGGGGGAGGAGGATATAAAGGTGCATACTCTTTGAAACAATGTAAAGCTATAAAGCCCTATCCAAATGAAACTGGCCTCCATGATACTGGCATGAGAAATTAATGTGGGTTTCCTTGTCCATCTTTGTTGTAAATTACACTACTAGAAATAAGAAATAAAAGGTATCCTGTAGAAGACCATTATGTTGTGCCCCTCCTTTTCTCATCTGTTCTTCTCCAGTTCTCCATATTTGAAGGACATTCTTATTTTGATAACAGGAAGAGGATCCTTGCTTCCTTTCCTATTAAACCTTAGTTCTAGTCTCTCTTTTCACAGATGTGGTCTCCTTGAGCCATTGCTGTCACTCATTAGAGCCCCAATGTGTAGTATAAGGCAGCACTTGGTAAACAAAGCACTATGGGTCAGATGCTTTGTTACCAGTGAGAAACCACACAGACAGGAACAAACAGACAAACAAAGAGACATTTTGCACACAATAAAATACTTTTTAAAAAGAAGTTAAGAGTTTTAAAAAATCCTCCTTTTCCTCCTGAACATTTATTTGTGATTCTTACCAGGGACAGAGAGTGAGACTATGCTGCTGTTTTCACATTTCCCTCGCTAAGCAGTCTTTTGGTTTCAATACACCTGATAGTGCAGTCCCCAGCACAATGCATCTAACAAATCACAGAAAGTGTCTGCACCCTGCTAATGTATCAAAGTCCCTTAATGCACCAACAAAGTTCTCCAAGGTCAAAAAAGCAGTTTATCAACCTCTTATATGTCTTATAGCAGACAATAAATTTATTCTAGTGTTGGAATCTATGAATATTTCAGATGCTCGGTGGTATAAACAGTATTGCTTATGATGCTCTGTGTGTCTTTGTCGAGTTGGGCCAAATGCTGTCATTGCTCCACACATAGCATATCTTTATGTTGCTCTGAGCACAATAAAATGTAACACTGCATGTTTTGCATTTTCCTTACAATGCCCTGTAGCTTCTTAGTCATAAGTTTCTTTTTTAGCAAACAGATCATTATTAATGCAAATTTTCATTAACAGATAGATTGAAACTGTTAATGTTTTGATTAATTGCTCAGTCCCAGCTTCTTTAATTTCTAATCTAGTTAAAAAATAACTTGAGAATTTGCATATCTTGTACGATGCTTAGCATGATTTCTTCTCAAGAAAAAAAGCCTCCCCACTGAACATATTCTAACTGTTTATTGTACTTAGTAAAATCTTGTATATGTCCAATCTTTTGTCTTACCTAAGCAAGTATGTGTGTGTTAGTATACATGCACACTCATATACATATACATGGCCGATCTCAAAATAATTGTGTGGGTTCTTTTAACATCTGATAAAAGTAAATCACTGACTTAATTATTAGAAAATCATTTTAAGTTTCTTCACAAAATTCTGTAACAGGTGTTGTCACATTGGGCCAAATTCTGCACTCAGCTACAATGGTATAAACCTGGAGTCAATTTTCCATTCAAGTGAATGAAAATACTCCATAATTACCAAAGGGTCGCTGAGGCTGCAATTCAGCAAAGCACTTTCCTAACCCACATCATTCATTATCTCATTTTGATAAAACACTTGACCTTGCTTGCTTTCCTGAGACATGGTTCCATACCACCTCCAACTCTACCCCAGTACAGCTAGTCTCCACAGGATATGCTCCCTATAAGCTTGGACATACTCCACAATGCACCAGAAAAAAGAAGAGATAGTGCAGCAGTTCTGTTGCCCACCAACCTCAAATGCTGATGTTCCACCCCAGAAACAAAAACATCCATCCATGTTCATCTGTATAATCCACAAGGCAAAGGACAAGGGAAACCTAGGACTTCTAGAGGAACGTACAAAACTACTACCTAGCATGGTACTAGAATCCCTTTGATTCCTTCCCATCAAGGACCTCAACCTTCACATAGACATAAATGGTACAATAGTACTTGATCTCGTGGACCATGTTGATATCATGGGATTCTACCAAGCAGTCTCTGAACTCACTTCTCTGGCTGATATTAGAGATATACACCCCTTTTCCTAGATATAGACTTCACCCTTATCACTTGTACCTTCATACCTGCTTGGCTTCACTATTGTAATGGATTCTGCCTGGGACATGAAAGCCACTTGGAAGCTCCAGCTACTATAGAGTGCAGCTTCTCACCTTCTAAGTGGGTGGACTGATGAGAGAATGTAATACTTATACTCCATACTTTGCATTTGCAGCCACTAGTGCCTGGATCCTCAAAGGTATTTAGGCACCTAACTCCCATTGAAAATCAACAAGATTTGGGCACATAAAAACCTTTGAGGATGTGGGCCTAGATTCCTTGAAATTCAAGGTCTGAGCTATTCTATAACAAGCTCTAGATAGTTGACATTTTAGGTAAAATGGGTCTCTTTATCTCTAACCTACCATACAATTTGGATTTATCTGGAATCCTGGAGGCAGGGCTTTCTTGCAGAGGGACTAACAACTCTGTTGACAAAAATGAATTACAGAAATATGTTTAAACTTGAACCTGGGTACTTTAAGAGTAAGATATAAAATACATGGTTTTGCACACAGTTTCTACTGGCCAAGTCTCTCTCTAGTCTATGTCTTTATAGCCTGCTAGGCAACATGGTCTATCTGCTTCTTCTCTTGGGAAAAATGTGAATACCCCCAATTTGAAACCATTACAAGTGAATCTAGATACTGTGACCCTGGCAGACCAGGTGCCAGCTCATGCCAAAGGCCCATGGCCTCACTGAACACTGACAAATGCATAACTGGAAACCAGTCTGGCTTACCTGTGGATTAGTATATTTAAAATAAATATTAGTGTTCTAAGAATGTGTTTAGTGTTTAGACTTTATGCTTGTAGGATCTGCATGTATTGATCCTACTTACAATATTTGTATTCCACGGTATAAAGTTATATTGAGTGTTTGCATTGTAAACCTCTGTAATTGTGTATCACCAAACAGGAAAAGCAGCATTAATTGAGGCAAAGTGCTCATCCTGCACACAAGATGGCCCATTGGAGGCAAATGAGGCGTTGTGTAGCCTCAAAAGACAGACACCTTGTTGATTGCATTCCTCATTCTCGCCAGGAAGGGGAAGCCTGCGCATGAACTCATCCCATCAGCTTGGATTCTGAGGTGAAGGGAATAAAAATGCCTGACCAGAAGGAACTGAGGTCTCTTTATGCTGCCTGGATTCTGAGGGGAAAAGATTTCTAAACATAATCAAGAGATCCCCATGCTGCTTGGCATGGATCAGCCCGAAAGGACATATAGACCTGCTTATTATAGAAGCTTATATTACCTTTGTAAAACTAAGACTGTAACTCATGTGTTTGTGTATGTTTTCTGTTTTAACCTTGTAAGTAACTCTCTCATTTATTTTCCTAGTTAATAAATCTTTAGTTAGTTTATTACAGGATTAGCTACGGACATTGTCTTTGGTTTGAGACTGGAGTACTATTGACCTGGGGTAAGTTACTGGTCCTTTGGAACTGGAAGTAATCTGAATATTGTTGTGATTTTTAGTATGAAGTTACCATCTATGACATAGTCCAGTTTGCCTGGGTGGCAAGATAGACTGAAATGCCCAAGGGGACTGTCTGTGTCTCCATGGTAAGGCTGTTATAGTGCTTTAGGAGTTCACACTTGTTACTATGCTGGTGAAATCTAATTATAGAACATACAACTAGTTTGGGGGTTTCTGACCTGCTTTTGGACAGTCCGACTTGAGGTTGGAGCTCACAGTCCTGAGCCACTCCAGACAGATACCATGGTGGGGACCCTAAAAATTGCATCTAATACATAAAAATGGATTTGTTTTTATTTGATCTGCTAGAAAGATTTAGTTAAGAAATTCCAGACCTATAAAGGCATGTGTAGACAGCCTCCTGTCCGAGGTCCATAGACTCACACTAGTGCTCTAAAAAATAGCTGTGTAGACAATGCAGCTCAGGCTGGACTCAGGCTCTGAAGACTAGGGGTTGGGTGGGCTTGAGAGCCCAATCTTCAGCCTAAGCTGTGACACCAAAGGAACATCTATACAGCTATTTTTAGAGTGCAAGCGTAAGCCCTGCTAGCATGAGTCTGTGATCCTGGGCTGGGAGACTAGCTCTCAGATGTAGTGCAGACATGGCCTAAGTGAGATTACTTTCAGTGCAATAAAGGCTTTTAGGGAAAACAATCATAATAGTGGCCCTTCGATGTATATGGTAAATGATTTAGAGAACCAAACTCTACAGAATAATATTAGTTTGTTTGTCTCAAAGAGGAGAGTTAATGAGAAGTGAATTTCCATGATATTTGCCTATAATGTCATCATCAATGATGTTCCACTTTGTGTAGCAGCTCTTAACAGATCACTGCTACCTATACTGGATTTACTAGACCTGTTTCACCAATGCGTGAGCTATAATAGTCAGAAGGATTGTTTTTAAGAGAGCAGTTTTTGTACCTCTTCTAATGAAGCTGCTCCTTCAAGTGATCTGTAAAGGGTTTTGTTTATTTGTATTCCTCCTTTATTTAGCTATGTCAGACTCACAAAAGAATAACTGTTCCCGATTGCACAGTAAAATTGAATCATATATTTTAAAAGGTTGTTTCCACTGCATATCTTCTAGATGGAACATATGAAGGCGATTAAGATAAACATTTTACCAAACCTTTGGTATTCATTTCAGATGTTGCTTATACAAATATACATTTTCTGTGGTTTACAGTATGATGCTTAAGTTTGTACAGAAGAAAGTGATTATGCTGTTACCTATGCTATGTCTCCTTTGCTCCTAGAGTGAAATCTGTTCTACCTGACTAAAGCCTAAGTAACTGGACTTTATGAGGGAGGAGTGAAAGGGGCTTGGGGAGTTGAAGTCTGATCCTCTAACCCTGGGCTAGTAATCGTGGAGACAGTAAACCCTTCTTCAGCTGTTACGCCACTCTATGGGCTAAAGTAGCAACTACAGCCACTGCACATTAGTTCATGGACTGTTGAGACCAGCTGATTTGTGTAAAAGTGTGACCACTTCCCCATCCCACCCTGTGCGAGTTATTCAGTGCTATCTATGAGGGCCAGCATGAAGACCCATCCAGTGGCACATCAAATTCCCTTGAATTTTGTGCTAGGTACAGAGGCATTTTTTTCCAGTCCAACTAAGTGTTTCCAACCCAAAATTTTCTTTCCTGGTTACTGTAGAAGGAAAATAATTATGTATGGATCTTAAAGGTCTAATAGACCCATGCTCAACAACCTTCACTGGGGGAGATATCAGATGATATTTGGCTGTCTCTGGCTGTTGTTTCCTCCATCTGGGAGATTCCTTGAGTTGCTAGTGAACTCACGGGGTATATCTTGTTTCTTATAAGTTAGTGAGGCGACCAGGATGGATTTCACACATTGCATCCCATTCAGGTAATATTAGTGGAACCCCATTAAATAGCCTATACAGTATTAACCTAGCCTATGTATTATTCACCACACTAAAGAAGTGAAAATAAAATGAGGAGAAATTTTGCCAGGGTTCACAGAAAGGTATTTTTTATTTCAGCCTTTTGTAGAATTGTTTTCAGCTCTTTATATCCCTTGTACTGTATAAAGTCTTCAGTGTTTTTTAAAATTAAATGTGAACAATATAAAAACAGAAAAACAATGGCTATTTAAGCAGAGAATGGATCTTCCACAGCACGAAGAGTCTTCCTGTAAAACCGTTGCCTCTCTCAAGTATTCATTGTAAACAACATCTACATATTTTTGTCTTTAGTACTATTATAAAGTAATGGTTCTTTTATCTGGGTCTTATCTTCCAGCTATAAATTTAATAGTTACTGCAGACTAGACCGCTGACGTTAGCTCTAATGATATGAGACACTGATAACTCCTAAGGAGTTTAAGATAAATGCAAGGGAACTTAACTTTGTGAGTCATGACATATTTTTATTAGCTACTCTGCCGTTTGATTTAGATTAGGAATTGGAGACAGTGTGCTATTTGCCCACAAAGATGAGAGGCTCTTCATTTTATTATATCATAGAAGTAATACATATGTGATTCAAATTTCTCTATGCAAGAGGTGCTCCACTTATTGGGGGCAGTTAGAACAAAATCCACCCAAGACGCAGAGGGCCTGTGCAAGAACCTTGGCACCATTTAAACCCTACAAAAGGGGCTGTGTGTGTGGACTTTCACCCAGATGATCAAAAGTATTTAGGTGCCTAACGCCCATCGAAATCAAAGGAAGTTAAGCACCTAAATACCTTTCAGGATCAGGACCTCTCTTCCCAGTCCCCCCAATACAGAGAGTTGTAGGGAGTATGTGACATGCCCCTTATGGTGCCTTAAAGGCAGGAGCAGCCCTAACTGTTTTGCTGGCCAGGTTGGAAAATGTTTTCAGTGCCCCCCAAACAGGCAACCAATTGGCAAGTAAACAAGGCCAGTCAATCAGGGCAGAGAAAAAGCCATGTATGGTACCCCAGGGCAACCGCTCTATTTGCCTGTCCTTAGAATGCACAAACTATTTGATGTACACCAGCGGCAAAAGGCCTGTGACAGAATCAAAGACCGAACCGGATTAAAGAAAGAGTTAAAGGGAGCTATTACAAAGGGTAAGGATATTTCAGAGAACCAAAATGATTTCTTTGCATCAGTCTTCACCACACAGAATATTAGGCAGTTACCTTTTAACCTGCTCTTCTCAGGTAATAAAAATGAGGCACTGTCAGAAATTAAGGTGTAAAAGGGAGAGGTTCCAGAATAAATGGAATTCATTCTGGAGGAATTTGACAAGTGGCTGAGCTGCTAACAAAAATACATGATTTTATGTAAGTAAAATATTATACAGCGGAACTGGAGAACAACAGAGGTTTTACTTATCTTTAAAACAACTGCTAGTCATGAGTCTGGGAATATGAGACCAGTGAGATATACCTCTGTCCTGGGAAATTCAGTAGCAACAGTAATTAAAGATAGAATTATAAAACTAATACTTCAGATAATCACGATATTATAGGAACAAACCAGTAGATTTTCTAAAAAGAAAAATCATGCTTATTTAATCTACTAGAATTCTTTGATCATCTCAATAAAGTAGTTCATAAAGTTGAACCAGCTTATGTGATTTATTTAGACTTTCAGTTCTGGTGACTCTATTTCAAGAACAATATAGTAGGAACAGAAGGGGAACAGAGATGGGTAACCAAAATGATCATAGGCATGAAAGCATTTCCATATGAAGCAAATAAAAAGATTAGGATGGTAGTAGTGTAGGGAAGAGACAAAGAAAGGAGCATTAGAGCTACACAAAATAATTAGCAGCATAGAGAAGATAAATCAATGTTCCTAGTTATCTTTTCTCATAATACAAAGACAAGAGGACTTTCAATCAAATTGAAAGGCAACAAAATTAAAACTGATAATATTTTTAATAATACTATTAATAGTGTTTTGTACAGTGCATAATTAACTAATATAACTCTGCCAAAAGTCATCATTGTGACTAAGAGTTCAGTGGGATTCAAAACAAGTTTACACATTTACATTTACCAAAGATGCATACATGATTATGATGGGATTTGTGGACCTTTTAACCAGTGATAAGCAGGAAGAAAGTTAACCCTGCAGATCCAAGCAGAGAAAAGACCACAGCTGCATAACATCAGGGTAAGGATTGTCACTGATCTGTTCATGAAAAAGGAAGGTTAGCCTGAGCTGTAATGAATTAATTAATTTCCCCTGGCACCATAAGAAGGATGTGCTTTGCTGTTTCACGTATTGTCACTGGGAGTAGCTAATGGGAAGGGTCTGCTTTGGGTAGCGTAGCCTTTGAACTTTGTCTTTCTAAAGACAACCATTTTGTTGATTTAGTGTAAATAGCTGAGTAAAGGGAACTCCTGCTTTGATTTCCTTTGAAACCTGAGATGGTAGGAAACTGTTCTTTTTCTGCTTCCTTGCCTATGTAAAGTAGGCTCTGGCTAACCCTGACTGTGACTCTCCTGACCTGCCACACTAAAAAATGAAAGATGTATTAAGTAAATAGTATTAACCACCAAAATGGTACAATATAGTGGGGATCTCAGAGTTGAGTTCAACAGAAACCAGAAGCAAAAATACAATTGTTTAAAACCCCCTTTCAATCTCTTTCATTGAAAGCTCTATACTTCAGTTAGCTGTTTTTGTGGAAATGTAGGGTTTTTTTTTATCAGCTAAAAGTGCAGAACTGCAACACAAATGAAACACTAACATGAAATTGATAGCTGTAAAATAATACTATGACAAGACCTGTAAAAGGTAGAGTATTCTCCCCATTTTATAGATAGGGAACTGAGGCGCAGAGGAATTGACTTGCTTAAAGTCAGGGAGGAATTCTGATTTTCAGAGATACTAGGCACCTGAAATCTCCCATGGACTTCAATTTTGCACCTTTGTCTAAAGCTGAGCCCTCAGAATTAGGCACCTAAAATTAGAGGCCACTTCTGAAAATTTGGCCCTTTACTGTTTTTACTTGCTCCCATTCCTAGTGGTCTATAGAATCATAGAAGATAGGGTTGGAAGAGACCTCAGGAGGTCATCTAGTCCAACCACCTGCTCAAAGCAGAACCAACCCCAACTAAATCACCCCAGCTAGGGCTTTGCAGCAGATGTCTACTCTCATTTTTCCTTTATTTGTAACCTAACCCAAAGAACTACAACACAGCATACCCTCGGATTTACTGTAACTTGCTGGCATTGCAAATATTTCTGAGATACACTTTCTTGGATAATTTTGGGTAGAGAGGTTTTAGAAGGCAGGGAGAAGTTAACTTGTCTGAAGGTTGACTGTTGCCAACAAGGTTATGTTTTGCCTTCAGCTTAGTTTACTATGACTTTCAACTCCAAGAGAGAGCAATAAAGAAAGGAACTGGCGATGTGCGTATCATTTCCTTAATTGGATACTTAGGTACATTGAGGGTAAAATGCGTTTGTCTTTGTTTCTCCGATATTCTGTTCTCTGCTTCTTTTTTGTTCTTTTTTGAACTGTGTATAAACACTTGTGTAAATAAATCGCTTTTGTTTTATGTCACCCAGTTGCAGTGTTCTTGTAAATAAAGGCTATGAAAGGGAATAAATATCACAATTTGCTCCCTCTGAGACATACTTAATTAAAAAGAGAGAGTAGGAGGACTTGTTGGGGAACTACACTTTGCCTTGAGATTTTCTTAAACAAATCAAATCCTCCTTGATTTACAAGGGTCTGGAGTACATTTAACACAGAAAAGCTCACAGAAATAAAGAAAAGTGGGTCCTAGTGTTATATTTACAGTTTGCCTTCCCTTCTTAGAAGTTGACCAAAATTCATTTTAAAAAGTGA
Source organism: Chelydra serpentina (assembly GCA_037349315.1). Lineage (NCBI taxonomy): Eukaryota > Metazoa > Chordata > Testudines > Chelydridae > Chelydra > Chelydra serpentina. The sequence goes on from JBAIAC010000048.1 coordinate 31,532,059, forward strand.
CCTGGAGACCAGATAAGTTTAACTGTTTTATTTGATTATGAAATAGTATTCACCTGACACATAGGAACACTACTCATTTGCCTCTAGTTTCTTCTCCTCTCAACCTTTTAGCATATCCATACCTATGGGAATGTGTGTGTGTGTTTGTGTTACACTTTTTTTGATTGCCCTGTGATGTATGACCCCTGCAATCTCTGCTTTAGAGTGTTGTTTTGTTTCTTAAAATAAGTAAATTTACATTTCAAAAACTAAGCAAACAAAGGGGTAAGTGTTTGTGGTAAAGTATCATATATGAAGAAAGAAAACCATCCAAAATCACAAAACATGGACTTGGCATCATTGACAGCAATCACCATAAACAGAATTTCATTGGGCTATGTCTTGGCATAAACAGACACAGTATAAGAAGTTTTTATTTTAAAATCTGCTTTTAAAAAATAGCAAATTAGAAAATTGTTAGAAAGCAATGCAAAATTATATTTATTCTTCTTTGAGACTTTTTTTGCTCATCTCATGCAAAAGTTAAACAAAGAACTGCTGAGCATTATAACTTTGAAAATTGGCAATCAGTTTAGAACATTAATCTAGAACATTTTGCTATATTTAAATTAAAAATTAAATTTCTTACCATACATCTGGGTGCATTAACAGAGTCTGGATCAGATCCCAATGTAATTTCACAATGGTAAAAAAACCCAAATGCATATATCTTGTAACATAATCACATCTTACCATATACTTCTAATGCTTTAGATTCTAGAAGAATAGAGTTGGTTATAATACTCAAGCTTTACAAAAACAAGCAAACAACCATATATCTAATCTATCCTAAGGGAGAGAAAGAAATTGAAAATTCAGTAACCAAGCTAAAGGATGTTTGAAAGAAGGAGTTTAAAGGTTTAGATATAAAGAACTACACAGCACTGAAGATAAGACATACACAACAATATATTATGAACCAAAGCCTTATATTTTGAGTCTGAGCCTTCTAGCTCGGAAAGTTTAATATGTGAAGGGTTTGCAGGATTAGGCAGTATATGTATATAATCAACAACTTCCTAAAGTGCCTTAGGTGCCGTGCTGTCCAATATATTCTTTGACTGTCATGAAAAAGTCAACATTTGTCAACAGATAATAGTTATTTCATATTCTAAATATAGGGGAAACCAGTGTTTTTCAGACACCAATATATGGTAATGAATGGGAAGTGCTGCCTTTTTAATGGTGAGCACAGTGTAAGCTGTTATGACTAGACAATATAGTCCCATAAACTGAAAATTCTCCTTCTGTTCCAAATACCTAGTATAGCTACTCTTTCTATATGAACATAGACATCAGAGTGCATGTAAGCATGCATATATCTGTCTAATGGTATTATATATAAAATGTACAAACACTGTGTTATCAGTAGTCTTGGTGAAATTCAATTTAAATGTTGTATAATTTCAGTGAATAATATCAATGTTTATTTCTGAGTTAATTTTTGCCTATTTATATTTTCACAGTTGCAGAAAGTTATGGGGGGGATGTCAGACAATAATTATTTATGGCCAATAGATGTCAATTTAGAAAAGTTAAAACTTTATAACCATTAAAACACAAATTGTCAACATCATGTGTCAAAATTTACAAAGTAAACATCCTTAAATCAAACTCTAAGAAGTTCTCAAGCAGCATTTTTCTTACTTTGCCTATTGTTATCGATGCAAATTTTTTTTGGAGGTTTGTGTCTGTAAAGTGAAACAGACCTTTATTGGCCTTTACTAATACAAATCTAATCCTTCTAAGCCTCGTTATCAGAAACTAAGTTTTTTATTACAGACTAACCTCTGAAGTGCAAAATCACAGAACACAATTTGCCTCAGTAAAGTAAATATTTGCAAGTGAACAAGAAACAAAAGTAGGTAGTTTCTTTGTTTTGTTTTATAAACTGGGCAGAAGTTATTAGTGAAGTGCTAGTACTGCAGGCATTACTGCTGTGTCCTCTATTATTTTATTCATATAAATGAATTGGATAATGCTATAGAAAGCAAGATTTCTAGGTGATTCTAAATTAGGAGGAACAGTAAATAATGAGGAACAATGTAGTCAATAACTGGACTAATAGATGACAAATGCAGTTGAATGTAGTTTAATGCAGAATAATGAGTCTGGGAGGGAAAGTAAATAAATAAAAGGAGAGAACACCTATTATTTGCAAGCTCCTACACAAAAAAGAAAACAAAAAAAAAGAAAAGGATCATAAGTTACATGAGTTTTCTCCCCTAAAATGAATGCCTTGCAAACGTCAGCCCCAATATCACCTACAGTTGAGAAAACAAGCTGAACGCTAGGATGAATTGTAGGAAGATTACAGAAAAAGAGAAGATTATTGTCACTTTGTAAGACAAAACTGTATGGATTTATGGCTTTAATATCTAATTTGGGTGTACATGTTCTGCCACAGTCCAGGCACACACACTGGTATTGCTGGTTGGGCTTATGCACTGACTGTTTATCTCCAGTTAGTTTGGTAGCCATAGTTTCCAAATGCTCTTTGTCAATATTACACAATGGTAACTTCTTTTAGACGTCAGTGTAGTAGCCGTGTTAGTCTGTGTCAGCAAAACAAAAATAAGAAAGAAAAACTTGTAGCACCTTAGAGACTAACAAATTTATTTCAGCATAAGCTTTCGTGGGTTAGAACCCACTTCATCGGATGCATGGAATGAAACATACAGTAGACAGATATTTATACAGTCAGAGAAACATGAGAAGGTGGAGGTGCATAGACCTACCTTAAGAGGTTAATTAATTTGTTAGTCTCTAAGGTGCTACAAGTTTTTCTTTCTTATTTTCGTTTCTTTTAGACTGTACATTTTCAGTGATTACTTAGACCATCCCATGTATATTTTCCATCAGCTACTTCACCAAAGATCAACTGGATTTCATCCATTTGTGGAACTTGAACAGGCCATCTAAGATTAATCTTGATAAGCATTGCCTGCATGCTGAAGAGAACCAGCATTTCCCCCATAATGCTGTTGATTATTATATCTTGCCACTTTTCACTCATAAAAAGTCTTGTCTGGAAGCTGCCTACTAACACAATGACATAACAATGTGAGCAAATCCTTTTCTCATAACTATAACATAGGCTGGAAAGTACCATTGCACTGTAAAACTTAATCTTTTGCACAAAAGCAACTGCCATGTTGCTTCCACACATGATCCTGTCTCCAGCAAATTACTTAAGCATGTGCTTAACTTTGAGCCTGAGAGTAATTCCATTGAAGTGAGGATCACTATAGCATTTCTTTTGTAGTTAACCTTTCTTAACAGATTTTGCTGTTCTTCGTGTCTCCTTTTGTACAGCCATCCACTTTTGAGGGTTCTTATTTGCCCAAACTTCTGCTGTTGTTTTTCTTTCCTCATAAAAATTGCTGACCCTGTGGTCTGTTCGGTCCTTCTTGCCTCATATTTCGTGCTGGTTTCTTTGCTCTGACCTTGGATCTTTGAATCCCAAAGTCTGTTTGTCTTGAGGACCCTCTAAGTAATCTCTTCCCCTGTGTTAATAGCATTAATTAATACAGACTGATACCCTTTTTCTGAAAGCTTTGGTGTTAGTGGCTTGAGTCTGCAAAGTGCTGTTAGTAAACTGGTCTTACATGTTCTGAGACCATTGTTCTAAGCACCTTAGCTATGGAGAAAGGTCCTTAGGTCCTACTTGGCCGAGGGAGGTTAACACCAAGGAAGGGAGATGAGCCACCACTGAGGAGATTCTAAGTCAGAGATGGTGATCACCACACATATGAAATTTCAACCTATGGCTCCTGCATTATGAAACCACTGCTCTAACCCCTGGAGCTACAGAGGAGGGAAGGAGGTTAAGACAGGAAGGGAGATGAGCCACCAGTGAGGAGATTCTGAGTCCGAGTCATTACCGTAGAGCACTTGGTTTCTAAATAGGTACTTCTATTGAAATCGATGGAAGTTAGGGGCCTCAATACCTTTCTGGATCTGGTCTTAAGAGCTTTGCATATTGTTTTTTCTCCTCAAAAAGGAATAGCTATTTTATATAATTAGCATCCCATAAAATTTGCATTTTTCATTTCTAACTCCCTGTTGCACATACTTCTTTTCAGTGAATTTCAGAGCTATTGATTTTAATATTGCATTTTTCATGCATTGTAGAAAGAGCAGCTATTGGTGTCTTTGATAATATATTCTCTCCAAATATGAGATACTGAGGATCAAATGTTCAAGGCCAATAGGAGTACTGTTTTGGTCAGATGGGAAGGGAAATTGCCTTGACTTTGTTCCAAGCAGGCAATTAAGAAATGATAAATTGGACTCTCTTTAAAGCTGGAACCCATTACTCTCAAACATGTCATGCACTCCGAAGTGTAAAATACCTGATAATCATAAATAATATTACCAATTGTAAAACATTGCAAACAAGCACAAATATGTACTAGAGAATTGAATGATCTAAAAATTTAGAGTGCATATTGGTCTTTTCTTCACGATATAGTGAAATTAATCGATTATCAGAGGATCTTGTTTTCTTACCTTTTAATGCCATGTTTGAGACATTTTCTCCTGTTAATACAGCTCCACTAGTTATCTCTCCATGCAGACAATGCATGTCAATTCTGTAGGGAAAGCTGAAAGGGCAATACACAGCATGTTGGGTGACACCATAGATTCATGCTTTGTCAAAAAGAAAGGAAGAAGGACCTTGTGGTTCTACACTGGGCTACGACTTGGGAGAGCAGAAGTCAGTTTCTGGTGTTGATGCAGATCGTGGGCAAGTAACTTAATTTCTCTGAGCTTTAGTTCCAAATCTGTAAGATGGAAATATTTCCTTACCTTCCAGAGAGACTGTTAGAATGAATTCATTAATGTTTGTGCGGTTTTTAGATACTACATTAATGGGAGCCACATAAGTGCTGATCTTAATAGAACATGTCACAATGTCTCACTAGGAACTTTTGCCACTTTGTTCTCTACTAGTTCATATGAATTATCTCATTAGCCCAATGTGGTCATTATAACCCAGTACTTGGCTCTGGTCAGTACCTGTCAGATCTCAGTAAGATTTAATTGGAACACTTCAAGGGACTAAACAGGTACCAGGAGTTCTGACTGGATTGGAACTGGGAAATTCTACAATGCAAAATGTGTTTCTTCCCCCATTCACAATTCCTATGCCAAAGAGGATGGAGCGAGGCTGTTCTCAGTGGTGGCAAATGACAGAACAAGGAGCAATGGTCTCAAGTTGCAATAGGCGAGGTCTAGGTTGGATATTAGGAAAAACTATATGAGCGTGGTGAAGCACTGGAATGGGTTACCTTGGAGGTGGTTGAATCTTCATCCTTAGAGGTTTTTAAGGCCTGTCTTGACAAAGCCTTGGCTGGGATGATTTAGTTGGGGTTGGTCCTGCTTTGAGCAGGGGGTTGGACTAGATGACCTCCTAAGGTCTCTTCCAACCCTAATCTTCTATGATTCTACTCCACAGTGCAGTATAATATAAGCACATTATAGTTCAGGGATTATCAATGTGACACTGTACCCCCTCTCTAAAACATACACAAGAAATTTTAAATTACTGTAAAATGAGTTGAGGTATTTGTAACTGTTATAAGACAGGTTGTACAGTACTGTCCTGATTTATCAGCTACACTTTAATTGTAACAGGAAAATGATGCAGAGTAATCCAACTTGTCTGGAAGTAGATGAGTGTGAGAGAAAAAGACACAGAAACCAAACCCTACCATTAAAATCGGTGGGATGTATATTAAGAATAGAAGTAGTAGAGGTCATCTAATTGTTCATATTCTCTCTCAATATCTCCATCCTGCAAACTATTGAAATAAAATAATGCATTTATTGTATTTGGTGTTCTGAACTGTCCAAACTAGTTACATAATGACATAGGATAATTCTTGAGGCACTGGCAATAGGCTATAGCACCAACCACAAACTACTATGTCACAAGTGACTGGAAATAAACATCATCTAAAGACTATTTTATGGATGACATGAAATGGGTTGAGAGTCTTAGTGGAGGAGTGTCTGCATCCCAAATGCTACCATGTAAATGAGCGTTAACTGATTTCTTTATTGGCTGTCTCAGCAAAGAGGCTAAGGACTGAATGTTCATGGAAACTAAATTGCTCTCTTACTCCTAGAGGTTGTCCTTCTCTGGAGTTACACAGAACAGGATGGGGAAATGTGGACAATCACTGAACATATGTCACCAGATCTGTGGCTAAGCGTAGGAGTTTAGACTGTAGAGCTGTCAGGCTAATCCCTTTCATGCACAATAAATCTCAGTTTAAAAAAAAACTACTTGTGACAGATAGTAATGAACTACCTGCTGGTAGGCAGATGTCCCTCATGTTGGAAATATTTAAACTTTCTCAGCCATTGTAGTCTGTAGAAAATGAATATCTTTAGGAGATTTGCTCAATGATATTCTAACAGATAATGTGATTTGTGTGAATACTGTTGAACGTGGTCTAAGGTAGAGGCTTCTGGGATCCAGATATTCTGATTGCCTGCTTAAGTGACCTTCTTAACAGCTGAATAATTAAAATAGCCTATGAGAGTATCTGGGATTGGACATTCATTCTGACCTTTTTCTGCTGAGAGTTTTGTGAGGAAATAAGTGTTTTTTGGAGGATGTGGAATTTCCTTGCCACCCAGGCTTTTCATTATTATCTGCCTTTCTTTTCTCTTGGGGGTTGCATTCCAGATCTCTACCTTTGGACCTGGTGCCTGCAAGTACCAGGAAATTGAAAATTGCCCCCAATAACACCACTCACATGGCCCCCAAATGGCATGGTGGAGGAAAAGGGAGCTGATCCCCTCCCAAAGAAGCAGGGGCATGAAGTTCCCTTCTACACCAATGGGAGTGCCAGCAGGCCCCCTTCCCTCCACCTCAGGAGCAGCAGGGGCAGAGACACCAACCCTATCTCCCCTGCAGAAAAGAAGGGGAAGCCACAGAGCGCCCTCCACTACTTACCCCAGAAGTGGGGGTAGCTGCAGTAGATGGGTGAGCTGGGCCAGCTGAACTCCTCGCATCCTGCCACGCAGAAAGTACTGTGTTGGACTGGTGTTGGCAGGGCTTCTCCCAGAGAAATGGGTCTTGGGACTAACCCCCATTACCACCAGCCATTGGGCTACACAGGATAGTTTACACCTCTAAGGGATATTATTTCAGGCCCTCTGCAGGCTCTGCACTGAGTACACTTGGTTCACATGTATTTTTTGTCAAAGGAAAGAGATTCTGATGTAATCATGAAACACCAAGATCTGGGGCCCCGGGCACAAGGATACAATGCCTATGCATTAATCCAACCTTGATTACAGTATGACGTATTTACATAACCATCAATTTTTATGTAAGGGTAGTTTGTCTATGAGCCCCTACTACTGAAGGTTCCCTGCATTCACAGCACGTAGAGAATAGCAGTTGATTGTAAATCTGTGGCATATTTTAATTTCCTTCTGTTAGGGTAAATGTTTCTTTTGAACTAATGTAATTAAATGGGTTCTATTTTTTCTTTTTGGTGTTTCCTTTTCAGTAAAATCCCCATAACTTATTGTATGGAGAAAGTCCACTGTGGCTGCGTAAATCCCCAGATGCAGCACAGTAAGTAGTTTTGCCACCTAAAAGATCAGAATTACGGAAGGCCTCATCTCTTCCATGCTGTGGAGTCCAGGTCATGGGGATTTCACAATATGTACCGGCACAGAGAGGCATGGGGGAGGGGCTATCATTGCAGAAATCTGTCAATGGGATAACTGACGTAAGTGACGTTAAGTAAGCACATAAGTGTTTGCAAGTTTGAGGGCTTATATTTTCAGGTTCCACATTACAATTAACACTCATTTGGTCTCTGTTAACAAATGTCATGATATGGGGGACAACATAAGCCCTAAATGTGCCTCTCTAACTTAGCCCAGGGCTACACTGGGGGGAGGGGGGAGGTTGATCTACGATACGCAACTTCAGCTACGTGAATACCGTAGCTGAAGTCGGCTTATCGTTGATCGACTTACCTGGCCGTGAGGACGGCGGCGAGTCGATCGCTGCCGCTCCCACGTCAACTCCGCTTCTGCCTTTCACGGAGGTGGATTTCCGGACTCGACGAGGAGCGCTTTCAGGGATCGATTAATCGCGTCTAAACGAGACGTGAAAAATCGATCCCCAATAGATCGATTGCTACCCGCTGATCCGGCAGGTAGTGAAGACAAGCCCTTAGAATATATAACTGTAGAATATTATTAAGATGGCTGTTTCTCCACATGGCACATTCTCCTGTGGTTGAATTGTTGCCACATACAGGCATCAAAATGGGGAAAAAAATAAACAGTTTTGAGGACAACATAAGTCATTTTTATGTAGTTCTTGAAAACACTGTTCTAGAGTTTATGGACTTTGAAATGAGGGTATTTTGCTGATTGAATTCCACAACAAATTTTGTGGGTTTTTTTGTTATTCTGGAGCTGGGCTTTCTAGCTTTCAAAGATAAGTTTCACTGGATAACAGATTGAGCTCGTCAGTAGACATGGCCTTTAAAATAGTTTGACTGATTAATTCACATAACTAGAAAAAGAGTGATCTACATTTTCACCGTTTATAGTCTGCTGGCTCCTCTTCTGGACTATATGTGAATAACTTTACACTGGCTTTTCACAGGCTACAGACAGATTTAAAGACCATCCCTCTATCAGGTTTCTTGTTAAAGATGTATATGTTCTGTTATGACTTACAGATGCTATTCTGTACCCCCTGACCAATATTTATTACATGTAAAGAGAATCTAGTTGTATGGTTGTAACTTTTGCATTGATTAAAATGGAAATAATTCTTTTTTAAATATACTCCCTATGACAAAAAATGATTAGAAAAAAGGTTTGCCCCAGGACCTTTGTTCCTACAATCCTGGATATCTGTGGCTGTTCAAGATCACTCCTAAACATGGGGGCACTGGAAATCCAAACACAGACCTGAATTTTTGCAGCTTGACCCCAACTCTGAACATTGTAATATATACAAAAAGTTCTGGCTGCTTGAACAACTATCCTCAGAATAATTGTACTCACAGGAATATGATGGGAAAGTGACTGCATTTTTACGTTCTTCTTGTAAAATAAGATATAGAAACCAAATCCTAATCTAATCTATTGCAGAGAGTGATCCTGTGACTGTTCTGTGGGGCATGTCCTATAAGACCACTGCCATTTCAGCAAGTCAGTAATTCAGAAATTACCTTTTTTCCAGTCTAGCAAGTGCTGACTCTGGGACTTGTCTCCACATTAATCTTTAGTCTACTGAAAGGTGCATGTAAAGAGTTATATGATAGTGGTCACTATACAGGTATAAAAAAATCTATGTACCATTCTTTATTGTTAAAAATTTATAGCTACTGTAATTTGTTTCAGTCTCCAAGTGACCTAGTAGGTTAAAGCACTTAAAGTCTTTTACTTTTGCTTCTAGAGACATTTGGTTCAAATAATCTGTTTTAGGTGACAAGTGAAAATGCGTTGGTCTCAACTTATTTCTTAGTAGATGTTTGTGCACATCCCCAATCCACCATATAATTCAGCATGATTGATCATCCCTGTTCAGAAAAGTATTATGCCTGAAGAAAAAGGACAGAATTTAAATCCAAGCAATGCAGCTAGCCAGAGGGAAAAAATGCAAAGCAAATTAAATGGAAAGACATTTCCTCATCCCCACATACTTTACTCTGATTTACAGAGTCATAAATTCTCTTGGAAGGGTTTAGGTTTCAACTTTGCAGTCCTTACTCAGGCAAAACTCCAATGGAGTATAGTAGGAGTTTTGCTTGAGTAACAACAGCTTGATTGGCATTTCAAGTGTTGTGCCTCATATGGTCATACTGAAAGGTATCTCCACGATCATGTTTGTTCAGTCACTGTGCCCATCCACTGCATGCTTTTGATGCTCAGTTAACAAAATACCTTGCAGAATATATGTTCGCAGTGTTGTAGCCGTGTTGGTCCCAGGATATTAAAGAGACAAGGTGAGTGATGTGATATCTTTTACTAGACCAGCTTCTGTTAGTGAGAGAGACAACTTTCAAGCTTATAGAGAGTTTTTCAGGTCTGCAAAAAGTGTTACAGCTAAATACAAAGTGGAACAGATTGTTAAGCATAAGGCATTAACACATGTTGTGAAGGGGGCAGTGAACACCTCTGCAGTCATAGAACAAAGGAGGGTTAGTGGGTTACAGATTGTGGTAATAAACGATAAATCCAGGGTCTTTACTAAGTCCATGACTTTTAGTTTCTAACAAAGTTATGAATTTAAAACCCCAAGTGCATCTTTTGAAGGTGTGCAGGTTTCCTTTGAGGAACAGAACTAAGAGGTCAGATATGGAGTGATCATTGTGTAAAAAGTGTCCACACACCACTCATATAGGGTTTTTGTCTTTTATCATTTTTCTGTGCGAGTTCATTTGAGAGCCTAGTGAGTGCATCATTTCAACCACATGTTGCTGGGGCATTTAGTGCCCTAGTTGAGGTACAGCACAGGTTGGGATAGGCACCCATGGATCTCGAAAGATGTGTTGTGGGAGGTGTTGATCATTGTAGCAAAAGAGATATGCCTACAGGTTTTTCATCTGTTGTTCTGGCAGGGTCTGGGGCCACATTTGAGTTGGTGTCTTCTGGTCTGTGAGGAGCTTCTGATGATGAGCTTGGCCTTGTTGGGGGTGGAGTGGGGAGGGATTGTTTGAAGGCCAGAAGAGGGAGTTTGAGAGAGATTTTTTTCAGGATGTGGTCCCCATCCAGTATGGGTGGTAACTGTTTGATGATACCCTGTATGAGTTCCAGTGTGGGGTGATAGATGACAACTAGGTGTATGTAGTCAGTGAGGGTTTTTTCCTCTGTATTGAAGCAGATTCACTCAAGGTGTTTGAATGGCCCATTTCACAATGTGATATACTTCTCTAGTGAAGTGTCCTTATTTGGTGAAGTTGATTTTAACTGTGTTAAGCTGTGTATCCTGGACTTTCTCCTTAGAGCATATTCTGCGGTATCTGAGTGCCTGGATGTAAATAACAGATTTCTTTGGATAGTTGCTGGATCTGTGGGTTTCTTGTATGTAGTTGTTGATAAGGTTCCATTGTTGGAATTGTTTGTGGAAGTTGATGCTGGTGTGGGAGAGTTCTAGAGAGGGTTAGATAGATGGGTTGTGGTTTTTAAGTTGTGCTGGAAATCTATGAGGGAGTTTAGGTTGTCTGCCCAGAGAATGAAAATATCATCAATATATTGTTGATTTTCTTGTCAATTTGCCCACAAAGTCTTCCTTGAGGTGGCTCATGAAGAGGTTTGCAAGTACTGATCACTGTTCCTACGCTTGGGACAAAGTGTTGTTTATTATAAAATTGTTGTGTGGGGATGCAATGCAGGATATATATATATCTCAGTGGATATATATATATCCATTGAGAAGAGGAATGAGCAGAATGAAAGGACATTTGGGTTACGCATGCATAGGTTCTAAAAAGCAGACAGAACGTTCTTCTATACCAGGGATTCTCAAACTTCATTGCATCGCGACCCGCTTCTGACAACAAAAATTACTACATGACCCCATGACGGGATACATGACCCCATGAGGGGGACTAAACCCTGATACCGCCCAGACCCCACCACCCCAGGTGTAGGGGGCCTGTACCTGAGCCCAGTCACCCAGGTCTGAATCCCTCATGCTTCAGCCCCAAGTGGGGGGCTCAGGCTTTGGCTTTAGCCCTGGACCCCAGCAAGTCCTGACAACCCCATTAAACGAGGTCACAACACACTTTGGGGTCCTGACCTACACTTAGAGAACTGCTGTTCTATACCATTTCAATCGGCATCTTGATTTATGGGTCAAATGAGTAAAGGGAAATTCTACTTAAGTTCTATTTTTGTGGTCATAATCGATAGCATTTAAATTTTAACAACATGGTTTGTGTCTGCAATCAGGCACTTGGATATCTAAATACTTCAATTACTTGCACCTGTAATTGATAGCCAGGGCAAAATTACATGCTCTGTTTAAAAATGTGGCCCACACATTGAAACATATTAGGATTACATGTAAGAAATGATGTTCTATGCCAAAGTATCAAAGCAACTTAAATTGATTGTTATAAAATTTTGGGAAAACAGTATCTGCCAGTCTGATAGTCTAGGTGGAGGTTATTCAAAGACTGTAAGCGAATATGGTAACTAAAGTACTCAAAAAGACTGAATTGCAGTTAAATATGCATATTGGATAGGGGCCATAATCTGGAATAAAGGCTCTCTTTGTTGTGCTAGGCATGGTACACATATGAAATAAAAACACTGGGACAGATTTTTAAAGGTATTAATGCATTTAAAATGCAGATAGGACTTAATGGGATTTTCCAAAGAGGCTAAGCTATTGGAAAGGCTCCTTTTTAACTGCCAGCTATTTGATCAGCAGTTGCTTTGAACCTGTTTTATAGAATAATCTCTATCTACTCTCTTTTTCTGAAAAACTCATAATGAAAGAAGCACAAACCTTCATATTGTTTGGTTATTCTTTTTCTTAGAAAACTTCATTTTTGTTAGCAAATTTGTGTTCTTGTCTAATGTCTTAAAATATTTAACATGTACATTGGCTTGGTTTTTTGCAGGGCTCTTTTACGAAATCAACACTGAGGTGGCCAAATAAAAGAAAGTGCAAATAATATGCAATATAGAAATAATTCTATTGTAAAAAAAAAAAAGACTGGAGTAACAAAAGGAATGGAAGACGAAATAAGTAAAATTATTGCAGACAATGGATTTCTTTTATAACAAGGCAAGTTCATTTATCAGGTATTTACTTAAGAAGTGTGGTATTTTTGTCTCCCTTTGTGTTCTAAGCCATTTTTATTGTAGGGCATAAATAGTAGAAATGTGACAGCTAGACTAACTGAAGATGACAACAAGAGAAAGGACAAAGAAAAAAGTATTTTGTAATTTAATTTTTAAAAGGTACCATCATTTATTTTCAGTTGGCATTCAATTTTCAATACACTCATTTTAAAATGCATTACTGTTTAGTTTTGAATGTTATGGTAATTTGGGAATTGACTTAGCTTTTCTCAGAGTTATAGATATGAGACATATACTAATGAACATGAGTTCCAGATGACAAATGGTGCTTGAAGTTTCCATGTCTGCTAATTCATTTTTGATTAGAACATGGATGTCTTTTGAAATATAGATGGCATTTGCCAGGCAAAATGGTCATCAGATTTGAACATACAGTGTGATGCTTCAATGCTGTTTGATCTTTGGAGTCATTTAAAATCCACTGATAATAGTGCTATAAAGGCCATGTTCCCTGACTCAGAATGCAATAAACTACAGGACTGTATCTGCTTTTCAGTAGCACTGATCCTTCAATCTATTTCATTTATGGAGATTATGTGGAATTAATGCAATGCTAACCTGTGAATTCACAGGTTGGCTCACATTGCTTACATTTTCAAAACCAGATCCAGGTGCATAAGGATTTTACTGAGGGGGGAGAGTGGGTGGCATAAATTGATTTACATTTGTTTGGACCATAATAGAAATGTATTTATGATTATTAAGCAAAGATGAAACATATGCAGATTAAACTGAATTTTGGAGAAGATAAATTCATCTGGCCATGTATTTAGAAACCCCAAGATTGTTTATAATAACCAATCTGAATGATTGGCTGAAATGATTGAAAACAAAATAGTACAAAATGGATTTTCCATATTCCATTTTTTCTCCTACTCAGCAAAGAAAATATTACACTTTAAATGATTTTCAAGGCTCCAGACACTTCCTGTATGCTGAGATAAGCCACACACTAAAAGACTCTTAATTGATCCCCTTTGTTTGGACTTTACACAAAGCCTTGTATTGGCATTTGCACAAGGTGAAATTTACCCATTAAAATATGTTCTTTTTCTTTGAAGTTGTTTTTTTAAATACTATAAATCCAGGGCCGCCATTACAAATACATTGTTTCCTCATAGTTACCATATCTTGTTATATGAAATAGCCAGATTCTCCTAATCTAAATACACCGGACCCTCGCTAGAACACGGGGTTTGGGATCCATGCGCGGTATTGTGCTTTTACCAAATCCGCGCTATGTAGACACGTGTTCTAGCGAAGGTCTCCTGTATATGGGAAATCTGCTGTGCTTTGGATACTGTATAGTATCTGTTGGCAAAGATTGTTTTTAGTTGTGACTACTGTGGATCAAATCAAATGCAGCCTTTGCTTCCCTCAGTTTGTTTCTCAAGCACCTTTCCGGCAAAGAATTCAGAACAGTTTCCAGTCACTATCTGAAGCCTCAGAGCGCTCCTGTACAGCAAGTATAATTCACATAGCCATTTTACAACTGGATAAGTGGCATGCCCAATTTCATGTACCAACCCAATGGAAGAGCCAAGAGGAGAACCGAGGAGTCCAGACATGCAACACTTTGATCTAGCCACTAAACTCCACTCACTAGTGAGTCTATTGTGTTGGGCAGGATCCTTTTCTTAGTTACTCTGGTGAAAAGCCTGCAAATTTAACTGAGCTCAGAATCTGGCTTCCACATTTAATTATCTCTTTTGGCAGGCTAGTATCTGGGGAGTTTGAAAGGAATCTCACTGTGCTAAGCTTTGTTTCATCGTAAAAATTAATAGAATTTAGACACTGGAAAGACCCACTATGGCATTTTACTGATCTCTCTGGCAATGTGCAGTTATTCCACCAAGGCTGTGTTAAAGTGCTTTGCCTAATTCAGTCCTACATGATTCAAGCCATGAGGCTGTCACCACTTCCACTGGAAGAAAGTTCCACAGTGACACGTTTAGGACATTCTTCCTTACAGTTATCCTATTTTTACTTGACTCATTTACCACATTAAAAAAAGAAAATTACTTTCCTTCCTTGGTCTTTACACCTTTCAAATACAGATAAATTATTATAACACCCTGAGAAATCAACAGTAAGCCGAGCTATAAATATTTAGTTTTATTAATCATCACTCATTAATTAATCACTGCCACCTTTTAATTATGTGTCTTGCTCCTCACTAAATTCATTCCAAATAGTGACATGTACTTGATTATCTGGGCTTCAGGGGAATTTGTTTAGTATTGTTCACAAATTTCTGAGTTTGCATTTTTTCCAGGATGACTATCATTTTGAGTCTCATCCTATGAAATACTGAGTGTCCTCAACTCCTACTGAAATCCATGGGAGCAGAAGTAATAGAGTTTTGAGGATGCTGATTATTTTATAGGAGGCAATCTACACCTCAGAGGATAAGGCTCTTTCTTATGGCCTGCTCCTGCTGCCACTGATGTAGCTATCCTTGTATTTTATTTGTATAAAAGTAAACCTTACAGACCCACAAACCAGGACAGGCTTCTATTGTGCTGTGTAGTAAAAGATAGTGTTTGCCTTAAATCATTTGCAAACATAGTTGGCATTCTTACATATTCGGAGACTTACATTATATGGATAAAGGAGGAGGTGGCCATTGTCAATATTCAACTTATTTGTATTTCATTTGTAACTGGCTTTGTACATGTAATGAACAAGCATATTTAAAATAAATTTAACTAAATAAAAATATGTACAATCACAAGCAGATTCTCTATTCTGGACAAATTTGCTTGGTTCAGCATCCGTGTGTGGCTTCTGATTACTGCTCCCTAATTCTGTGCTTCACTTTAGCCACCGTCAGCTGTAGAAAGATGGTGTAGGGACTGGCTATGCAGCCCTTATGCCCTGGTAACTATCAAACTATGGGGAGTTACAGAAATGGATGGCACAAAGAGCACAGAGTAAATTGGATAATGTATCTCCAAATATTCATCATACTGCTAAATCCTACAGCCTAATCCTGTGAGGTGCTAAATACTCATTAAGAAGAGCTTGTAACAAAATGGGTTTCACCTTCCTCTTGTTCTAAATTCTGTCTTTATTTCTTAGCTTAGTTGATGGACCATGATAATTTTGTTTCTTTAGTTATCAGTGAAAAAATTATTGGAATTTTAATAATTTAAATGGTACTATAGTGTATTAGTATTTTAATATATCTTTACTTTCACCGGTTCATTTGAAACCATCCAGTGAGTCTTGCCATTCTGGAATTTCTCTGGAATTTCTGTTGCCATTCTGGAATTTCTCATACAAAATGGCTCATGTAATCAAAACATTCATTCACAAATGCATGAAAGAATTTAGAAGCTTCCAGTAATTTCTCACCAATACTTTTTCCCAAATGGTAACTGTCACAGTTTTAGGTAACTGCACCTTTGATCTCCTCCAGGGTCTGCTGTAGGAATGTCAATTCAGGTTTCAGGCCTCCAACCTTCACTTCTGTCTGAGCAGGAGCCTGCATCCCTTCTCTCTCTAGACTTGAGTTTTAGGCTGCAGTCCTCTGTAGTTCCCTGTGATCTCTCCCGCAAGCCAATCTGCCTAAAGGCCAACACCTGTGCTCTGCTTTCTTTCTGAGAGCTATGAACCGTGTATGCCAGAGGTTACAAGTGAGCACAGAGTTGTTTCTCAGAAGAGTACATTTATTCAGGATAAAAGGCATACAGAAAAGGCACGCAAACGATAAAATAATCTACACACACACTAAACGTACCAAAAGTCACCCACCGTCCGCATGGGGCCCAGGAATGGCAGTCTTTCCAGCCCTTCAGCAGAGATTGAGCCCCCTCCTTGTAGAAATGCATGTCTATTTGCTGCATCAGAAAGAAGACTCTGAGTCTGATTAAATTCAGCCTTTACAGCCCCCAAACTTTTTCCTCCCAGCTTCTTGAAAAAAGGTAAAACTGGTCCCACCCCTTATTCTCCAGGTGGTCAAAAGCAGGGTACCTGAATAGCCAGTCTTGGACTTTTGCATTAATCATCCCCTTGTGATTCCAGATTCCACAGGAACATCCTCACCCCCTGTGTCCAGAACACACAAATGTACATCACCTGTATTGATACAAAGGGCTATGAATATTTTATGGCTCATACCATTTGGTCTATCTCAATACAATGCTTTTTGAGGTTTTCATGCTTTAAATATAAAGTAAAATATGATCCCCAAAGATACTGGTTGCAATATCTGTCACAGAATCTTTTTAGAAAAAAACATCCTCCCTTAATTCCTTAGCAAGATGTTTTTTAATTGGAATTCATCAGCACCACAATATGGAAATGACACAAAATCATATACATATCAAATATAAACTCAGTTGGATATACAAAAAGTAGACTTCAAATACCAAACAACTGCCAGTTATATTACAGTTAATCAAAGCAGCAAACTCTTCTAATCCTGAAATTGATGTTATCTCTGGTACATTTCTCAGACATTAACATGATCTCATACAATAAACAGAAATTAACTTAATGGTATTAAATATACATTTAATGGTGGTTATAATGGTCAAGCAGCTCCTCCTAGTGACAAGATACACAGTGAAATCTGAGGACAGGTTACCAATGGTATAACATGGACTGAATCACTATGGACTTGATCCAAATCCCACTGAAGTCAATGGAAAGACCCCCACTGACTTCCCTGGATCATATCCTTTAAAAGGGCTATCCATACTGGCAGGCTGTTTGCTCACAGGGGATGTGGTATGCTAAAGTCACTTGAAGAAGTTCCTCAACTCTTCATTCTCCCATCAATTTTTATGAAGAATTCCCCATTAAATGTAGTTGATAGTTCCATGTGCAAATCAATGGCAAATCAAACAGGAAAATGTATGCTGACTGGTAAAACTTTAACTCAAATAAAACCTTTAGTGTTGTTATTGATTTACTATAAATCAAACTCAGGTGGGTATGAAATTTGTAGCATGTATAGCACTAGGTTATAGGATGATATTTAATTCATCTTAATCTCTTGTTGATGTTCTGTTAATTCTGATTATTAGGAAAGGAATATAAATATTCCATGTTTGAGTGATGCTGTTCAAAGCAAAGCAGTAGGGTGAGGTGCTGCATTCTGGGCTGAGTGGAGGCAGCCTAGATTATTAAGACAATTCATCATCTAGAATAGTTAAATCACCTACAATTTAGTAGGTGCTGTAATGGAGAAGGGTTTTTCTTTGCATCTTCCAAACCCAGGGTGCTGGCTTGGGAGAATTTCCTGTGGTAGATCCTGTATTGCCTTATACCTTGTGACTGCTTTTTCTATTGCAGATCATCAAAGGAACATGGAGATTTGTGGGGCACATGAGGAGAGGGTGGATGTTTCAGTGTCAGTGTGTCAATGGCTGTGGTTAATTAATGGTTGTATTGACCCTCTGCGGCATCAATTCCATGACCTTTTGGTGAGAATGAATTACCAGAGAGGATCTTTTGGAATATGACATGGTAAACGAGCTTCCAATGGTTGATTTAAATGTTGCTTATACCAGAACAGTGCCACTGCACAAACCAGCACTAAGTGTTAGCATGTAAGAACATAAGATTGGCCATACTGGGTCAGGCAAGCAGGCCATCTAGCACAGTATCCTGTCTTCTGACACTGGCCAATGCCTGGTACTTCAGAGGGAATGAACAGAACAGGGCAATTATTGAGTGATCCATCCTCGGTCTTCCAGTACAAGCATCTGGCAGTCAGAGGCTTACAGACATTCAGAGAATGGGGTTGTATCCATGACCATCTTGGCTAATAGCCATTGATGGACCTATCCTCCGTAGACTTCCCTGTGTTTGTTTTAAATCTGCTGCCTATTAGTTTCATTGGGTAACCCCAGGTTCTTGTGTTATGTGAAGGGGTACATAACACTACCCTATTCACTTTCTTCACACCAGTCATGATTTTATAGACCTCTATCATATTCCCCCTTGGTTGTCTCTTTTCTAAGATGAATAATCCCAGTCTTTTTAGTCTTTCCTCATATGAAAGCCATTCCATACCCCTAACCATGTTTGCTTCCCTCCTCTGTACCTTTTCAAATTTGAATATATCTTTTTTGAGATGAGGCAACCAGCATGCAGTATTCAAGGTGAGGACATAACATGGATTTATATACTGGCATTATGATATTTTCTATTTTATTATCTATCCCTTTCCTAATGGTTTCTAACATTCTATTATCTGTTTTGACTGCTGCTGCACAGTGAGTGGATGTTTTCAGAGAACTATCCACAATGACTTCAAGATCTCTTGCTTCAGTGGTAACAGCTAATTTAGACCCCATCGGTTTGTCAGTGTAGTTCGGATTATGTTTTCCAATGTGCATAACTTTGTACTTATCAATATTGAATTTCCTCTGTCATTTTGTTGCCCAATCACCCAGTTTTGTGAGATCCTTTAGTAACTCTTTGCAGTCTGCTTTGGACTTAACTATCTTGAATAATTTTGTATCATCTGCAAAACTGGCCATCTCACTGTTTACCCTCTTTTCCAAATTATTTATGAATATGTTGAACAGCACTGGTCCCAGCAGAGGCAACTCATAACTGTCCATAGTGTGTGAGTGTGGGGGGGGGCACAATTTAAAGGTTGGGGGGTCACGTGACTGTCCCACATATCACTTCTGCTGCCCATCCATCCACCTTTATATGCTCCCCTCCTCGCTGCCCCTTCCCCCAGCTCCCCTTCTATCTGTCCTCTCCCTGCTTTGCCCCTTCACACCCCCACCCAGCCCCAGTGCTCCCTGACAGGGCACTTCCCACTCCCAGCGCTATGAGGCGAACCAGTCCCTGGCAGGAGCACTTAGCACAGCTGCAGCCTGGCCAGGAGTTTCCTTCCTTCCCCACTGCCTCTGACCAGGCTGGCGCCCTGGGAAAGCCCAAGACCCTCCTGCACAGGATGCTGCCCAGGAGGAGTGGAGCCCTGTGTGTGCCAAAGCCCCATGCAGCGCTGGCACAGGGGAGCCTTTCCTCCCCTCAGCTAAGCTCTGGAGTGGGGGAAGCAATTTCTAGCCCATTCCCGTCCTGAACCTGCAGGCTCCACAGCAGCCTGCAGGGAGAGGCTTACCACCCTCTTTGCTCCCCCACCCTGGGAAAGCAGGGCTGCTCTGTCCTCTAAGCACCCTCCTCTGCTGAGCCACCTCTGGCTAGGCTCTGTGCTCGCTGAAGCCCTTTCAATCAGGTTCCCTGGGGCCCTGATGCACAATGCCTTAATCCCTCCCTGCCTGCGCTGCAGCTGGGGAACAGAAAGCGGCTTTTAGTTTTTGTGCCTTTTGCTAGTTGCTCTTCAAATTCTTTTTTTGCCTGCCTAATTACACTTTTACACTTGACTTGCCTGAGTTTATGCTTTTATTTTCCTCAGTAGTATCTGACTTGCAGTTTTTAAAGGATGACTTTTTGCTTCTAACAGCCTCTTTTACTCTATTATTTAGCCCTGGTGGCATTTTTTGGTCCTCCTACTATTTTTTTTTTAATTATCCATGCAGCGTGTAGGCATTTCACTCTTGTCATTGTTCCTTTTCATTTCCATTTAACTAGCTTCTTCATTTTTGTGTAGTTCCCCTTTGTTATCCCCACTGCAGGATGTTAAAAGTAACTACATTATGGTTACTAGTGCCGAGCTGTTCAGCTATATTCACCTCTCGGACTAGATCCTATGTACCACTTGGGACTAATTCAATAGTTGCCTCTCCCCCTGTGGATTCCAGGACTAGCTGCTCCAAGAAGCAGGCATTAATGGTGTGTAGAAATTTTATCTCTGCATCCCGTACTGAGGTGATGTGAACCCAGTTCATGTGGGGATAAATGAAATCCTCCATTATTATTGATTTTTTCTAATTTGGAGCCTCTCTAATATCCCTGAGCATTTCATAATCACTGTCGCCATCCTAGTCACGTGGTCAGTAGCATATTCCTACTGCTATACTCTTATCATACAAGCATGGAATTTCTATTCATAGAGATTCTATGGTACAATTTGATTAATTTAAGCTTTTTACTACAAGTTTCTGTGATGTCTATTATATCAATATCCACATTTAATCCCAGATACTCAAGTTCACCCATCAATTTCTTGCATTTGTATACATGTTTAGTTGTCTACCATCATGTGTAGGGCCCTACCAAACTCACAGTCCATTTTGGTCAGTTTCATGGTGATAGTATTTTTTAAATCGTTAATTTCATGACTTCAGCTATTTAAATCTGAAATTTCACTTTGTTCTAATTGTAGGGATCCTGACAGAAAAAGGACTGGGGGTGGGGGAGAGTCACAAGGTTATAGTGTGTGTGTGTGTGGGCGGGGGGGCGGTGCAGTACTGCTACCCTTACTTCTGTGCTGCTGCTGATAGCAGCATTGCCCTCAGAGCTGGGCATCTGGAGAGCGGTGGCTGCTGGCCGGGAGCCAAGCACTGAAGGCAGAGCCACCACCACCAGCAGCAGCACAGATGTAAGGGTGGCATGGTAGGGTATTGCCACCCTTACGTCTGTGCTGCTGCCCGCAGAGCTCGGCCCTCTGTCAGTAACTGCCACTCTCTGGCCACCCAGCTCTGAAGGCAGCAGCGCAGAAATAAGGGTGTCATGGTGTGGCCTGGTGGGGCGCTGCCTTCAGAGCTGGGTGCCTGGCCAACAGTGGCCACTCTCCAGCCACTGAGTTTGAAAGCAATGCAGAAGTAAGGGTGGCAATACTGTGACCCCCCTACAATAACCTTGTGACCCCCCTGCAACTCCCTTTTGGGTCAAGACCCCCAGTTTGGGAAACGCTGATCTCCCTCATGAAATCTGTATAGCATAGGGTAAAAGCACACAAAAGACCAGATTTCATGGGGGGAGACCAGATTTCATGGGGGGAGACCAGATTTCATGGTCCGTGACGTGTTTTTCATGGCTGTGAATTTGGTAGGGCCCTATTCATGTGATGTAATTGAATGGGACTCTTTTTCATTAGACTGTTTGGCTTCCTATCCATACTTTATTCACTTCTATCCTCTCCTTATTTCTAGGATATAGAGAATACCCATTAATAGATCCTCCCCTTTGGGATGTCTTTGTCCAAACTATGTGCTCTTCCATACTTAACAGCTTTCTCCCAGCCCTTACTTTAAAAACTCCTCTATAACCTTTTTTATTTTTACATGCCATAAATCTGGTTCCATTTTGGTTTGGGTGGAGCCCATCCTTCCTGTATAGTCTCCTCCTTTCTACCTGGCTTTGTGCGTGGAACTGGAAGCATTTCAGAGAATGCTATCATGGAGGACCTGGATTTTAATATCTTACCTAGCGGCTTAAATTTAGCCTTCAGGACCTTTCTCCTATCTTCCCCAATGTTCTTGATACCTACATATACCATGACCACCAGCTCCTCCCAGAATTGCATATAAGTCTGCCTAGAGGAGGAGAGATGGGGGAGGGATAGCTCAGTGGTTTGAGCATTGGCCTGCTAAATCCATGGTCGTGAGTTCAATCCTTGAGGGGACCATTTAGGGATCTGGGGCAAAAATATCTGTCAGGCAACAGTACTTAGTCCTGCTAGTGAAGGCAGAGGACTGGACTCAATGACCTTTCAATGTCCTTCTAGTTCTATGAGATAGGCATATATCTAGATGTCTGAGAGATCTGTAACCTTTGCACCCAGCAGACAATTTACCATGAAGTTCTCCCTGTCATCACAAGCTCACTATCTATATTTCTAATAATCAAATCCCCCATAACTATTACCTGTCTCCTCCTAATAACTGGGGTCTCCTCCCCCAGAGGAGTATCCTCAGTGCAAGAGGATAACATGACATCATCTGGAAGGAAGGTCCCAACTATGGGATCTTTCCCCTCCACTCCAGTTTGATATTCTCCTTCCCAGAGACTTCCATCCTCCTCAACAGCACAGAGGCTGTCAGAATGAGGGTTGGAATGCTCTATTATCTCCTAGAAAATCTTGTCTATGTACCTTTCTGTCACCCGTAGCTCCTCCACTTCAGCCACTCTGGCTACAAGCGCACATGCTTGGTCTTTGAGGGCCATGAGCTGCTTGCACCAAATGCACACATATTCTACCTGCTCACAAGGCTACCCCACTCTGCTGTTGGACTTCTACTTGAATTGCAAACACTTGCAGGTGTTTGGGGCAGAGCCATAACTAGGAATTTCTGCGCCCGAGGCAGGGGCGCAGAAATTCCTAAGGGCTTACCCTCTGCTGATTTGCCGCCGAAGCCGCAGCACCGGCGGACCTCTAGCAGGCAAGCGGAAGCAGCTTCGGCGGCAGAGCGGAAGTGCTGCTAATAATACCCTCTGCCAAAGCCGGCGGAGGGTATTATTAGCAGCACTTTTGCCCTGCCGCCGAAGTCGCTTCCGCTTACCTGCGGGAGGTCCGCCGGTGTCGGCAGCAATTCGGCGGAGGGGGCCTTCTCCACACACACCGGCGGACCTCCCGCAGGTAAGCGGGGGCGGCTTCGGCAGCGGGGGAGGACGGGAGCACCCCTGGCAGCACGCTTTTACGCCCCTGCCAGCAGTGCGCCCCGAGGCGAGTGCCTCACTCGCTTAGCCCTCGTTACGGCCCTGGTTTGGGGGGGGAGTGGTTTTTTGTTGTTGTTTTTGTGGGGAAGGGTTGTTTCTGAACCTAAGTTCAGAGAACGCTAGGTATGTCTGGCTCACTCGCTCCCTTTCAAATCTCTTGCAGAAATCTCCTGTTTGCTTGCTCCTCTCATTGCTTTGGAGATGGCTTTTTAGACCCCTGTTCTTCCTTAGTAACCCCGCACCCTGGTTAAGGGTGCCTAAAGGGATTAGGGATCAAAGCCCCATGAAAAGCTCTCAGCCTTGCCTAGCAGGCCGCTTGGCTCAGCACATGGTCCCCCCAAACAGATCACAGTATAAACCTCAGTCAAGCGGGCACACAGCAAGCACACAACAAACAAACTCACCCCAAGGGTCACATAGTCACTCCTTCACCTGGAGAACTTCCTTGCTAAACTTCCCTGTTTGCCCCTCCTGTTCTCTAGCATATTTTGTAGACTAATTAAGCACATCAGGGACAGGTATTAGACTATATAAGGGCATGTTCAATTGTTACATTTTTAGCAGATGTTTGCACTTGCAAAGTGCAGGCCCTAGTTTATGTACATATAATGTTGCATTTGTTGAAGTGGAAGCCAGATTAGGGCCAATACCTGCTTATGTATCTCCTCTATCTTCAAGAAATGCTTCCTTTTGAGGTACTGCATTTTACAGCACCAAGTAACGGTCCCCAGAGTTACAGGTACTGCTGAGTGTTCAGTGGAGAGTTTTCCACTGTAGAACAACTTGCCAGAGAAGATCAGAAAGACAGTTTTCAGAGCATATGGTAAAATTCACCTTCCTGCAGAAAGCATCTTGCCGTTAACAAAGAAGAGGAAGAAGTTAAAAAATAAAAAAGAGTGCACTTAATCTTAGGGGAAGTGAAGAGCACAATCTCCCATGATGGAAAGGCCTGCCTTGAGCCTTGAAGACAGCTACAGAGGGACTCCTGGTGGATATCCTCAGGGAATTAATTCCATCTGTGTGGGCCCAAAGTGAGAAGATCTGGCCCCTGGCTCAGTTCAGATGGAACCTCAGGCTAGAGAATAAAACCACCTCAAAAGTCTTAAATTGGCTTGAAGAGACAGTCTTTGAAGAATGACAGGTCCAATTGGCCTAGTAACACAGCTCCATGTAAAGAAGGGTACGGATTTTAATCCTGAATGACCTTGCTGCATTCAGCGATTCAGGTCTGGCCCTGGACATTCTAAAGTGTCACATTCGGAATTTGGGAGTTAGTGCTGTAGATATTTCTAGTTGGCTTTAAACCTGAAAATACCTAGTTTTGAAAGGTAAATTTGCATTCAGTGGCCAGTGATCTCCTTACTCCTTAACTATTTTTCTTTAACTCTGTTACTACAGCACATTCAATCCAAATAAAATCAATTCTGCCAAGTTACTGTATCTATTCTCTCTAAGCAGACATTCAGAAGTATTTTCAAAGAGCAGATCAAGCAATATCACAGGTCTTAATTGTGTTGTGAAATGATACCAAATTCATCTAAGAATAAACCAAGCGTTAGAGTAAAAGAGGTGTGAAATAGCCATAAACACTTCTAATTCTAATTCATTTTTCTCTTTAGTAAAAACATTGTTTGCAACAAAATAAAATAACTACCACCATCACCATTCTCTTTTCCACAGTTATTGGGTTATTCCTATTATTATGATTATTTGAAAAGAAACACATTTCTTATTTATAAACATGAATGAGAGTTTAGAATGTAAGTTGGTTTTCTAAAATTACAAGCAAGATTTGCAAGTCTACATGCTGTTAGGCTGTTAAACGCAGATATATGTACCTTAATAATTGGCCTATTCTGTTCTATCTATGTTTAGGAATGAGTGGTCTGCTGCCAGGTGCACCCTCGTGACTTGGGGTCACACTACAGGCAGCTTGCCTCAGTTTCCCCACTTGGTTCCTCAAATAAATTCCACACACCCTTTTTGTCAATTCAAAACACCCCTTCTTGGAGTCTGGGTTTATTCACATGCAATAAGCTTAAAAATAAAACTAAAAATCCATCCATTTTACCTTCTTGTCAGGTCACATCCAGGCCTTTCCTGCATGTAGTTTCAGTTCCACAACCCAGAACTTTCGGCTGGAGCCTATTTACTTTTAAAAGTCTCTAATATCCCTGAGAATCCCCTTCACTGCAACTTCCTGCTGCACTTTATAGGAAATCACCAGTTCCATACCCAGGGGATCAGTAATTGGGTGATCAGTAAGCAGCGTTGGCAGGCCCCAGACCCTCTGGTCATAAAGGGGCAAGCCATTGTTACAAGGTTCTTATGCTGCATTCATGACCATAGTATCTGAGCTCTCCTTAGAAAATTCTGTCTTCCACACAGATGAACTTTACACTGAACTGTTTACTTAAGTGCCTAATATGGACTTAAGCCCAGAATTTCAAAAATATTTAGTTGCCTAAACAATGAGGAGTCCTTGTGGCACCTTAGAGACTAACCAAAAGGGTACCCAGAAGTCACCTACTACAGGACAGGCCCAACAATGAAAGTAACAGAATGCCACTAGCCATCACCTACAGCCCCAACTAAAACCTCTCCAGCACATCATCAAGGATCTACAACCTATCCTGAAGGATGATCCCTCACTCTCACAGACCTTGGGAGACAGGCCAGTCCTCGCTTACAGACAGCCCCCCAACCTGAAGCAAATACTCACCAGCAACTACACACCACACAACAGAAACACTAACCAACCCCTGCAACAAACCCTGTTGACAACTCTGTCCACATATCTATACAAGGGACACCATCATAGGACCTAACCACATCCGCCACACCATCAGGGGCTCGTTCACCTACATATCTACCAATGTGATATATGCCATCATGTGCCAGCAATGCCCCCCTTGCTGTGTACATTGGCCAAAGCGGACAGTCTCTACGCAAAATAATAAATTGACACAAATCAGACATCAAGAATTGTAACATTCAAAAACCAGTAGGAGAGCACTTCAGTCTCCCTGGACACTCAATAACAGACTTAAAAGTGGCCAGTCTTCAACAAAAAAACTTCAAAAAAGGACTTCAATGAGAAACTGCAGAACTGGAATTAATTTGCAAATTTGACACCATCAAATTAGGCCTGAATAAAGACTAGGAGTGGCTGGGTCACTAAAAAAATATTTTTTCCTCTGTTGATATTCACCCCTTCTTGTCAATTGTTGCGAATGGGCCACATCCACCCTAATTGAATTGGCCTCATTAGCACTGACCCCCCACTTGGTAAGACAACTCCCATCTTTTCATGTGCTATATATTTATACCTTTTTACTGTATTTTTCACTACATGCATCTGATGAAGTGGGTTTTATCCCACGAAAGCTTATGCCCAAATACATTTGTTAGTCTCTAAGGGTATGTCTATACTTACCCGTCGCGTCGGAGGCGCGGGATCGATGTTCTGGGTTCGATTTATCGCGTCTTGTCAAGACACGATAAATCGAACCAGGAAGTGCTCCCTCGTCAACGCTGGTAATCCAGCTCGACGAGTGGAGTAGGCGGAGTCGACGGGGGAGCCTGCGCGCCGCGTCTGGACCACAGGTAAGTTCGAACTAAGGTACTTCGACTTCAGCTACGTTATTAACGTAGCTGAAGTTGCGTATCTTAGTTCGACAGGGGGGGTTAGTGTAGACCTGGGCTAAGGGTACGTCTATACTCACACGTCCTGTCGGAGGCGCTGGATCGATCTTCTGGGTTCGATTTATCGCATCTTGTCTAGACGCAATAAATCGAACCAGGAAGTGCTCCGCCGTCGACGCTGGTAATCCAGCTCGACTAACGGAGTAGGCGGAGTCGACGGGGGAGCCTGCGCGCCGCGTGTGGACCCCGGGTAAGTGCTTTTTCATTCGAACTAAGATAGTTTGACTTCAGCTACGTTATTCACGTAGCTGAAGTTGCGTATCTTAGTTCGAATTGGGGGGTTAGTGTAGATCAGCCCTGAGGTGCCACAGTGACTCCTCGTTGTTTTTGCTGATACAGACTAACACGGCTACCACTCTGAAACTTCCGAAGAAGTGGGTATTGACCCACGAAAGCTTATGCTTCAATATCTCTGTTAGTCTATAAGGTGCCACAGGACCCTTTGTCGCTTCTACTCTGAAACTAGTTGCCTAAAGACTCCAATAGGGAATTAGGCACTTAGGCTTGGTCTACACTACAGAGTTAGGTCAACGTAAGACAGCTTCTATCAACCCTCTAAAGTGCAGCCTTGCTTTTGCCGATGTAAGTGCCCTACTACACCAACATAATAACTCCACCTCCACGAGAGGCGCAGGGCTTAAGTCAATGTAGTTAGGGCGACGCGTCGACACTGCATTGCTCACATCAGCTGTTGGCTAAAATTCTTGTTAATTTCATGGTTCTGTGCTGGAGCTGGAGCTGATTGAATTACTGCAGTGGCTCTAGGTTGACCTAAATTAAGTGGACTTAATTTTGTAGTGTAGACAAGCCCTTAGATGTTTTGAAAATTCCAATAGGTGCCTCTCTGAATCTCTAGGTGACTAAATACCTTTAAAAATCTGGCCCTTGCTTACTGAGCCTTTCCCCCCGCTTGGCCTACAGAAAAATGGTGTCCAAATATTTTTGTCATTCCCTATAAAAATAGCTTTGAAATATCATTGATGCAACGCGAGACTGAGATAGCTCACTAGATAGGTAATTACTGTATGTATTTGTGAGGCAAATTTTCAGCTGGTGTCTAACTAGGGTGCCCACAATATTTACAAGCACAGCTATTTGAATATGTAAATCCTGCAATAACATATGTGAATCAAAACTGCATGCCCGATTCTCCATTTGTCAGAGTGATGATTACCTGATTTCTTCACACACGTCACACGTGGGGATTTATGCACATACAAAAAGATGTGATTGCAAATATTGTAAGCACATTTTTATAGCTCCCTAGGGCCTCATTCTAATTTATACCTCGGCAGCATTAGACTATGATGACACCTACTTCAGGGTGCCTTTTACACTGCCAAAGTGGTCCTAATGGGTTTTAATTTACACCCTATTTATAGCCAGTTTAAGACTCCTGCCCAAATAGTCTAATTTACACCTAATTTAAGATGAAATGTAAGACCCTTTGCAATACCAGAGTGGTCTAATGGGACCTCAGTGTAGAGGAGAAACTGGCTCACACTATTCTAGCTAATGCATAGTGAAAGTATATACTGTGCTTATTACCCAGTAAGGTAATTCTTTCAGAAGCAGAGGATGCAGAGAACCTTCATCCCATAGAACCAGGGGCCATATCAGTTCCTGTACTTAGGAGAGAATAGTGAGACAAAATCTTACCCCTTCAAGCTGAAATGCCACCTCACTCCCTCCAGATATACCCTGGTTGCAGTTCCAGCCTATGGACTGGAATACTTGCATCTGCATTTGCACACTTCCTGTGGCATGCATAGGTGAAGGGGAAGTGGAGGATGAGTGACATCTGACTCCTTACTTTTTCTTGCCCCGTTGATAGCTCATCCAGTGCAGCTTGAGGACTCATTCATTCATATGCCTCGTCGCCCAGTGTCTTCTCATGTTCCAACCTCTCCATTAAAAAAAATCTGGTTGCATCACTACTCTCTGGGAATTATGTACCACTAACTGCATAAAAGCAGAGAACTCATGGCTTCTCCATGCCAGCTAATGTGGGGCTGGCAAAGAGTCCTCCACTACAACATGCATGGTCACTCCTTCTATATACCCATGCCCCTGAGCTCAACCCTTGGGCTCAAATGACACAAGACCTCCATACCTGATCTGCCAAAATATCACCTTACAATACTATATATGGCATCACAGAGATCCAAGTCAATAGTTCCCTAATACTATGGCTGTATAATACTGTAAACGGAGTCTGGAAATTAAAGCAAGGGAGTTGCTTTTCAATTTTGATCACAGAAGGTTAACATTAAAAGGTATATTTTAATTTATTCTAGCTTGAACAAACATCATATTACATATAGAATTATTATGAAAGGCATGTTTAAGTCTTACTGTGAATCAAATTCAGCCTCGGCATTTTATAAAAGTACACTCTGGCTTTTGATTTGCCTCAAGGCACGTCTGTTCTATCTGCTATGTAAAATCAGTTGCTGCTAATTCCTTGATTTGTACTACAGAGGCACCACTTTGGATGATTAAAAATCTTTTATGTTGTAGTAGTTACTGTTTTTCATTACACAGTGTGTTAAAGGAAAGATGAGTTTGTCTTTGTTAGGGATGTAGAGGACCTGCGGGGGGATGTACTGAGGTTTCAAGAAACCGTTAGATCTTTTTTGGTGGGGAGGGATTTTGTGTCTTTAATTATGCAGTAAAAAGTTTTTGAAAAAAAATTCTGTAAACATTTTCTACGGAAGCACTTCTGAATTGTTTAAAATATTTCTTTAATCCAACAGATTTAATAAAAGAACAAACTTATTTAAAACAACTGTACAGAAATAATGGCTTCAAAAAAGGGCTACACAGATTCTGAGGTTTACACAGAAGTTCAAGAACGAAATTATCAGGGGTGAGATTCTGTGCTCGAGCATCTTTGAGATGTAGCACTGGCTTTGCACTCCAGAGGGAGGAGGGAGCTAAATTGACATAAGACCATATTTGTCCCATTCCAATCCTAGACTGCTCTAGGCTTCCCTCTCTGGAGCTCTGTGTAAATTGCAACAGGCACCACCCTTTGATCTATGTGCCACATAACTGCCTGCATTTTCCACCTGTCCTTCTCACACCCAGCCCTGCCCCACCCCCTTGAAAAGCAGTCATCAGAAAGCTGTTTTATCACTTTTTTCCACAGCAGGAAAACAGGGTGCTCGGAAATCTTTTATGCCACTCTATACCTTTTATGCAGCATAAGGGGGCCAGAGTGGTGGGGGAGGATCTCACCCTCAGATTTCCAGAAAAGAGGCTAAATTCTTGGCTGGTGTAACTAGGCAAAACTCCATTGAGATCAAAGGAACTGCACCATCATTTATATCAGCAGAAAAATGACCTAGATCTATCATTCAGCTTCTGAAGTAGATTTCCATGGTACCAGTATTTTGCTTTAAAGACTTTTGTGTTTATCAGAGTATTTGTTGTTTTATAAAAGAAAAAAGCTGAGGCCTAATTTCAATAATGTGAAGTTAATGACAAGCATTGCTCTGGGTTAAAAAGCGACCTACCACCAACCTAACAGCTATTTTGAAGCCTCTTTCAACAAAAGAACTAGCAACAGCTAATGTGATTGTCATCATTAGCAAGAATTAAAAGTCTCCAAAGTTAAAACGCCAGCAGCTGCCAAATAAAATATTTTATCAATTGCTATCTGTAGTGGGTTCCTCTCGGAGGCCAGCAGGCCTAGTGGGCAGTCCTTCGAATCCCAAAGTCCGGAGATGGGCTTGCCTAGTGGTCAGTGGGCCTAGCAGTCAAGCTGTGACTCATCATTCCCCGGTGCTTCAGAGTTCTCCCAACTGAATTGGGAGGGTAGGAGGGAAGTAGGGGAACTGTCAGGGTTCCCTCCCCACTCCGAACTCTGGGGTACAGATGTGGGGACCCGCATGAAAGACTCCCTAAGCTTATTTCTACAAACTTAGGTTAAAACTTCCCCAAGGCAAAAATCCTTTCCTTGTCCTTGGACGGTATTGCTGCCACCACTAAGTGATTTAAACAAAAATTCAGGGAGGGGCCACTTGGAGCCCTATCCCTCCAAAATATCCCCTCAAGCTCCTTCACCCCCTTTCCTGGGGAGGCTTGAGAATAATATACCAAACAATAGGTTAACAAAGTGAGCACAGACCAAACCATTTGGTTTTTAGGACACTAAAAATCAATCAGGTTCTTAAAAGAAGAACTTTATATAAAGAAAAAAAAGTAAAAGAATCACACCTGCAAAATCAGGATGGAAGGTAACTTTACAGGGTAATAAAATATTTTAAACACAGAGGACTCCAACTTCCCAGTTTCAAAAAACAGGAATAAAACTACCTCTTAGCATAGGTAAAATTCACAAGTTAAAACAAAAGATAATCTAACACATTTCCTTGCTTTACTTACAATTTTTGTAACCATAGATGCTCATTTCAGGTATGTTTTTAGGAGATGTTTTTTTCCTGCCCTGGTCTCTCTCTCGGTCCAAAGAGAGAACAAACAAAGAGAACACAAACAAATCTCCCCCCGCCCTCCAGATTTGAAAGTATCTTCTTTTCCCATTTGTCCTTCTGGTCAGGTGCCAACTAGGTTAATTGAACTGATTAACCCCTTACAGGTAAGGCAATTCAGTACAGCTGTCCTGTGTATATTTATGACAGGAACCCAGACCCTTCCTCCCCACTAGGTCCTACCCAGGGCCTAAGGGTGGAGGCATGGCGTTGGGGACTTACCCACAGCCTAGACCTTTTTCCTGTGGATCACTCTGTCCCCAGAAGCTACAGTCTGGCATCCTTCATTTGGACAGCCTCTCCTTCACTCTTTGCCACCATTGGCTGTCAGAATCCCTTTTCAACAGATCCTCCATTTGGAGCATGCTCTGCCGCTTCCATGGGACAGGACCTCTTGGCCCAGTACTGATCTCTCACTCCTTTAGTCTCTGCATAGGTCTGTGAATCCCATTACACAACCTCTTCCCCTCAGGTCTGGTGTCATGGGCTCGGTCTATGTTGACAAGTTTCCTCTGTCCCATTAGAAGAAGTCTGCATTCTTGTGATCTTTTCCCACTCAGCGCAGTACCTCAAACCAATATGGCTGCAGTGAGAGGTACCATTGCATGATCCGGGCATGATTCATGGCATGTAGTCACCAGAAGGGCATGTGGTCTGTCACCAAATGGAATGTCTGGCCCCATAAGTAATAGTGGCGGGCCTTCACTGCCAAGGCCACCTTCTCAATTACTCATTATGAAACTTCTTGAGGGAACAATTTTTGGCTGAGGTAATGGATTGAGTGTTCCTCTCCTTCTACATACCGGGATACCACCACCCCCAGGCCAATGTTGGAGGCATCAGTCTGTAAAACAAACGGCTTTGAAAAAACAGGATGGAACAAGACAAGCTCTCAAGCCAGTTGATCTTTCACCTTTGAAAGCCTTAGCACAATCTTGAGACCACCTGACCTTTTGTGGGGAGGGGTGACATATTTCACCAAGTCCATCAGCAGGACAGCAATTCTGAAGTTTGAGATGAATCATCTATAATACCGTTAACACTAGAAAACATCGTATTTGCCTTTTTATGGTGGGCTGGGGCATTCTACCACAGCTTGCACCTTTACCACCAATGGGCATAGGCAACCCCTAACCAACATGTACCCCACTGTGTATCTTTTGGTTGGCTAGGCGGCACTTGGAATAGTTGGCTCTCAGATTGCAGAACCCCAGAAACACGTTTTAGGTGATTGTTCCATGTCTTACTATAGATGTAGCATATAATATTTATATAACTAATGATTAATATAATCAATGTTTGCAGCTGCATATTGGTCATGAGGTAATTATACCTTACTCATTAGCCTCTGAAAAGTGGCTGCCATGGTGTGCAGGCTAGAAGGCATAATCCTAAATTGGTACAGGCTGAACGGCATGTAGAAAGCTGTCTTTTCTCAGGACTCAGCGGCAAGGGGATCTGTCAGTATCCCCTAGTGAGATCAAGAGTGGTGATATAACTGGTGACCTCCAACCTCTCAAACAATGATATTCACTGACTTTTCAGAAGTCACTGCATAATCTTGTCAATCCATCCTTGTCATAAACATACAGCTAAGGGTAGCATAAAATCCTTCCTTTACCTGTAAGGGGTTAATCACTTCAATTAACCTATTTGGCACCTGACCAGAAAGACCAATGGGGAAATAAGATACTTTCAAATGGGGCGGGGGGGTTGTTTGTGCTCTTTGTGTGTTCTCTCTCGAACGAGAGAGGGACCAGGCAGGAAAAAAACATCTCCTAAAGACATACCTGAAATGAGTCTCTAAAATTACAGAAATTGTAAGTAATAGCAAGGAAATGCATTAGATTATCTTTTGTTTTAGCTTGTGAATTTTCCCTATGCTAAAAGGGAGGTTTATTCCTGTTTCTGTAACTCTGAAGCTAAGCCTAGAGGGGAATCCTCTGTGTTTTAAATCTTTTTATTTACCCTGTAAAGTTACCTTCCATCCTGATTTTGCAGGTGTGATTTTTTTACTTCTTTAAAAAAATAAAATTCTTCTTTTAAGAACCTGATTGATTTTCAGTGTCCTAAAAACCCAGGGGTTTGGTCTGTGCTCACATTGTATCAATTGGTGAGGATATTATTCTCAAGCCTCCCCAGGAAAGGGGGTGAAGGGGTTTGGGGGACTATTTTGGGGAAACAGGCACTCCAAGTGGCCCTTTTTCCTGGATTTTTATCTAAATCACTTGGTGGTGGCAGCAATACCATCCAAGGACTAGGAAAGGATTTGTGCCTTGGGGAAGTTTTAACCTATGCTGGTAGAAATAAGCTTAGGGGGTCTTTCATGCGGGTCCCCACATCTGTACTCCACAGTTCAGAGTGGGGAGGGAACCCTGACAATCCTCTTTAGGCACAAGCACAATGAGGCTATGCTATTCGCTGTAAAACTCCTTGACTATCCTGAGATCCAACATTGCCTGCATCTCTCTTTGCACTGTCTCCCACATGTGCTATGGCAACAATAGAAGATTCACTCACACCTCTTTTCCTGGTTCAGACTCTATGGGATGAAACACCAGAAGAGTCTGACCTGGCACCTCTGAAGAGACTGTGGAGAAGGACTGGGCAAGTTTTTGAATCTGCTGTTCTTGTTCCATCTGTAGATCCTGTTCCACTGGCATTTGATCAGAGCTGATAAATATGGGGACCTGTGGCCAAAGTTTCTGGTTCTGGGAGAAAACAGTGTTACCAGTAGTCCTTTCTTGTTGATACACTATAGTGTCCCGCCTCTTGCTGTGCTGGCAAATCTAGTAATTTACTATGCTGATCCATCTGATTACTTCAAAGCAGCCTTGCCATCTGGCCAACAGTTTTGGGGGTATTAGAATTAACATCTGGTCCATGTTTGGCATTCTCAGACTTAGGGCCCTTTGATTTAGGATTGTGCTGGGCTCTGCGGCACTTTCACTAGGTTCTCCCTTGCTAACTTGCGCAAGGTCTTTAATTTCTTCCTCAGTTGTAGCACATACTGTATCATGTTAGTTGCTGAGGCCAGAGGCCACCCCCGCCCCAATTCTCCTGATTCTCAGTCTCTCTCTTCCATGCCCTCCCCCCTTCTTGTACTTTATTAAGTCCTAAAAATCTCCAATCCCATCACTTATTACAGGGTAGGTGAGTTTCACAGCTATCCCCACACAGATTTCCTCATTGTGGTCCTGCTGCACCTTAAGCTCTTCATGGGATAGGGGCACGCAACCCTGTGAATGCACCACAAATAGATGATGGCTGTGGGGTCTGTTTCAGGTCCCACCAAATTTGACCTCACCAGAGTTTGGCTGCAAACTGAGTCTATCAAAACATGTGCCTTCACACTGTTGACTTGTACAGGAACCAGTAATTTCTTTCTCCCCTTTTTTGTAAGCCCTGGAGTCAGCCATCCAGACTTGTCTATAAGTACATTCCATGTATGGACAATCTTGGTAGAAATGGTCTGGTTGCCCACATGAGAAGAAAGCCCCTGCCATTGGGGTAGGGGATCCCTGCTTAGTCTTCCACACCCACTGTTGGCTTCGGGGAAGGCTCCTCCTAAGGTCAGCTGCACCTTCGAGGCCTGGGTCTAGGCATGCCCCCACATGCCACCCTTTATCTGCAGCCCTGGCTTTTCCAGGGTTAGTTTGCCAGGCTCCTTTCATGCACCCTGCCTTGATCTCCCCTCTGGTGTGGGGGGAAGGGGGGAACAACTCACTATGATACCAATTGTCACTAGATAATTCCTGGATAACCATTACAGTCTCAGAGAGGGCTTCAGGATAAAGTTGCATCACCCTTTCCCATCATCCGGCCAGTATAATTTGAATAATTTGCTCCAAGATGTGACTATTGGCTATCTGAGCACCCATGTTCTCATCAGGCTGGATCCAACACCAACTATGTTCTCTTAGACATTGGGCCACCACCTGCTCTTGTGCCCAAGGTGGGAAACTTTCCTGCCAGAATTGCTGGCAGTGAGTATCAGCCAAAATATCAAAGACATCCAAAATGGCAACCTTAAGCTATGGGTAGTCATGTGCAGCTGCTGCATTGCTGTTCAGCCTGCGCATTTCCCATTAGGTATGGGGCTAGCAAAGTAGCCCAGCTATCCATGGGCCAGTGGGTAGCTGTGGCAATGCTCCCGAAGCTTAGCAGGAATGCCTTAGGCTCATTGGCTGGTCCTATTTTTGTTAGGTTCAATGGGAAACTTGATGTGGGATTTGAACCAGTGCCCGCCAGTGCCAGGTTCCCTGGTGGATTCTGGGGTTGTAACAGCATGGTCATATGTTATACCAGTTGTTGTTGCTGATCCTTTTGTTGCGCAGCCAGCTCTCTAATGCGTTGCTGCTACTGCTGGAGCAGATGCATCTGCTGCTGTTGTTGCTGTTGCTGCTGATCCATAACCCACTTTAGCAGTTTGTTCACATCCATCTTCAACTCTTCACCTCCCTTTTTTTTTAAAAAATGTCTTCATAATGACTGCATTATCCATCAATTTGTCCTGGGTTTCACTCAGAGATCAGCGGACCTACAGGGCAGGCTGTGGCTTGACGGTCCTCCTCGTAAAATAGTGAGCAGGTTCCACTCAGAGGCTGGCAGCTCGAGTGAGCAGGTTGTGACTTAACTGTCCTTCCACCCCCAAAGTCTGGGATGGATTTGCATGGTGGTCAGCGATTCTAGCAGCCAAGCTTTGGTCCATCCTTCTGTGGTCCATCAAGTTCTGGCCAAGGGCCCAAGGGAGAGAGTATAGAGTGTCTCGATCATTTCTTCCTGGTGCATATGACCAGTCCCCTGTGGGCTTCTTCCTACCTCCCCATTCTCTCTTGGATTTGGAGTGTGGTTGCCAACAGCTCAGTTGGTTAAATAAGAATTCCCCAGTTTTTCTTCCAGTGCTTAGTCATTCTCCCTCAGCAGGGAGTGGCGGGAGGGGAAACAGGCAGGCTCCTACCCTCCCAGCTGGGGTCTTACCTACAGTCTTATCCCTTCTCCTGCGGATTGTTCTGTTCCCAGAAGCTGCAAACTGGCTTCCTTTCTTCCAACAGCCTTTGCCTCACTTTTTCCCCTCATTTGACTGTCAGAGTCCGCTTTTGAGCAGATCCTCCATTTGGAGAATGCTCTGCAGCTTCTGCGGGGCAAGACCTCTTTGCCCAGTACTGCTCCCTCGCTCTCTTAGTCTCTGTGTGGGGGCTGTAGACCCCATCACACTATCATTACACAGCTTTAAAAAACCTAAGGCACAATAATTGAAGTATTATAGTTTAGTAAGAATAGTATTGTAGGGAAACATGAAAATAGGCTATTACTTGAGGAGAAGCTTAAAAATTAAAACAAAGGCCACAAAGAACAAATACTGTCCTCCAAGATTTCTCCACAGTAGCAGTAGAAAGACTACAAAGGATATGACTTTTTGAAGGCTTATATTTCCCAGATGTTAATTAGCAGAGCTCCAATGGCTACATGTTAACACATCCCTTTTGTGGGATTTTTATGTGTGGGTATTTTTTTAACTTGAAAGCAATATTACTGGGTATAATCAACTATAACCAAAACTCAGGGACCCTATCTCTAGTGTAACTAACTCCAGTGCAGGTGTCACTCTGAATGTTGTAGTACACCAATCCTCAGTAGCTCTTTGTACCAGGAGCTTGAAGACAAGTGCTATAGATGCTCCAAGCACAATGCTGTCACGGCTGTAGTTCTTGGTGGGTTCTCATAAACACACTCACATTTTGAGTAATAGATTACTTTACTAGGGCTATCAATAACTACAATGTGCAATTACCCAAAGCACACTAATTTAAAATTACAATAAAATATGAAGTCAGCAGTTCCTAAATAACCCTTGTGGCCTTTGTGTTCAGTACAAAGGTAACAGGCACTCTTTGAAATCCCATGCACATCACTATTCCATTGTTTATGTGCAGTTGCCCCCATGTCTCCTGGTCACTATGCTGTATCCTCCTGCTGTGTCTACTCCTGCACCCCTGTGAGCAAAAGGCTGCTTTTAATGTCCAGCTCTCAGTCCACCCGCTACCTGGCCTTCACTCTGCATCCTGCTGCCCAGCTGTTGCCTCCAGTCTACTACCCCTGTTCGCACATAGCCTCTGGTTCTTTGCCCAGCCTGGCTTTCTCTGAACTCAAAGTGTTACTTCCTTTTTCAGCTGTTGGGGGATTACGGAGCCCTGTAATGGCAGGATGTTGAACTGGGTAGCAAAGTGCCCTCAACTGGCTAGTTTCTTTCTCTTCAACTCCACTCTGATGGAAGGAAGATATCCCCTAATCAGCCAAAAGGCTAATTACTGTATTTTATACAAAGTACGTACAGAACCAGATCTTTAGCTGATATAATTTGCTTTGTTTACATCAGATGAGAACTTGAACACAGTCTGAACTATTGAACAAGCAAATGTCCTTTTGATAGAGACAATAGAGACAAGAGAAACTGAAATCACACTTTCCTGATTCTCCAATATTTGAAATAGTTAAGTCATAATCTATATTTTCTATAGGACTGAAAATATTGTACGTGACAATGAACATTATTATGAGGCTGAACTCAGATTACTGGGATATAATATTTAAAAGGAAGATGAAAGTAAAGGAAGTAATTTAAAAAGTAAGTAAATATATATGAAGCGACAAAGAGTCCTGTGGCACCTTATAGACTAACAGACGTATTGGAGCATAAGCTTTCGTGGGTGAATACTCTTTCGTGGGTGAGAACTCTTTGTCGCTTCTACAGATCCAGACTAACACGGCTACCCCTCTGATACTTAAATATATATGGTTTTTCAAATGCTACGTTACATTAATTTTCTTTGGGTATCTAAAGAAAAAAGGTTCAGTAGTCTTTAGAGGAAAAAGCTTTTCCCAAGTATTTCCCTCTGCTCAAATACTGGTCAAGCCACTAATATTCAGTCATTTAATTTCTTTTTTGTTAAAAAAAATAACTGGAAGTTTTCCACCTCTGTGATTTTTTGAGAATAAAAGTTAAAGTTTCAAGGTTGAAACTTCAGTGATCTTTACTGTCACAATCATAATGAGTGAAGTAAAGGGGAAAAGAAACAGTCATTGCATGCTCAATTGTAATGTAAAACTGGCTGAAACTGAATGCACTGTAAAGTCTTTTTATCTTTCCTTCAGCACCTAGTTCCTTCACCATTGTAGTTGTTGAAATCAAAGATCCTGGGAGAGCCATGGAGAATGGCAGCAGCAGCAGCTAATTATCCTTTACTATGTCTTGACCAACTGCTAACCTCCAGGCTAACTGCCTTCAGCATCTATAGAGTGCTTTGCATTTTCCCATTCATGAGTCACAGCAATGTTAATGAGTTAATTTCAATTGGTGTGTAAAGTACTTTATGGGAAAATGTGCTGTTTAACCCAGGACACTGGTTTTCCAGTGTTCACCAACTCACTCCCTTCCCCTCCCCCACAAGAACCCCCACCCTAAAATAAATGTATTTGGCCTACTGAATGTTAGTGCCACAAGTACTCCTGTTCTTTTTATTGTATAACTGTAGAAATCATGCAACATTTTCTATAGTGTGATTAGTCCAGGCTAAACTCCTTGAGAATTAGACCATTTCAGAACAAATAGGAACCAGCTGCAAGATTTTTCTTGTAGCATTAGATAATCCAGTCTCCTGACCTTGAAACTGCAAAGGCAAAACCTAAATAATTCTATATATTCTAAAAATAAAGAATGTCATGCTTAAACAGTAATGTATAATTTGAAAGATCCAAACTCAATACTGTTCAGCTCATTGTACATGCTATCTCTCACCAATGTAAATCAGAAGATACTACAGTGGAATCAATGGTGTTAAATGGGTGTAAAAGCCAGAGAATCAGGTCTGGACTGGTTCTAATCTACAGCAGATGTTTATGCCCATTATGCCAACTGAGCAGCAATACTGGTCGGACCCTGATATCAAGAGATCCACAGAGAGAACTTTGCAACCCTATGCTTGCATACAGATCCATGTTAAGCAAGATCATCCAGGCTAGCTGATCTATGCCTGGCAAAACTGTGGGAGTGGGACAAAGATGCATTTAAGCCACCTTATGCTCCTCCAATCCTGGTGAGAGTTGGAACATTCAAACCCCCTTCCCCCTGTGAATGCCACTTACACGGGCTGTTGTAGGAACTGTTACCACAGTCCTATGCCACTGGAGCCAGAGTTCTCAAACTTTGTCCTAGATAGTCTCCCTAAGCTATGAAAAAAATGACTGCACCTCCCCATAGCTTACTAAAACAATATAACAAAATGAAAACTCTATACATTGCAAAAATCAATAAAAATAGAAGGGATTTGATCAATATAAATCAGTATGAGTTTCAGAAGTATTAATTTTATGTTCAAATACAGTACAAATGGAAGCAGCTAAAATAAAACACCACAAATATTTTAAGAAACATGACACCAAACAATGATATATTGATTCCGTATACTATCCATCAGTTCTACCTTTTTAGTAGGAGGGGTGATTTTGTTTCTTTGGTGTACAAAGTAGTGACATTTGGGGTTGCAGTGTAGAATGGACGAGACAAAAGGACCTGGGGATTACAGTGGACGAGAAGTTGGATATGAGTCAACAGTGTGTCCTTGTTGCCAAGAAAGCTAAAAGCATATTGGGCTGCATTAGTAGGAGCATTGCCAGCAGATTGATTGAAGTGATTATTCCTCTCTATTCATCACTGGTGAGGCCACATCTGGAGTATTGCGGCCAGTTTGGGGGCCCCCACTACAGAACGGATGTGGACAAATTGGAGAGTGTCCAGCAGAGGACAACAAAAATGATTAGGGGCTGGGGCACATGACTTATGAGGAGAGGCTGAGGGAACTGGGCTTATATAGTCTGCAGAAGAGAAGAGTGAGTGGGGAATTTGATAGCAGCCTTCAACTACCTGAAGTGGGGTTCCAAAGAGGATGGAGTTAGGCTGTTCTCAGTGGTGACGGATGACAGAACAAGGAGTGATGGTCTCAAGTCGCAGTGGGGGAGGTCTAGATTGGATATTAGGAAAAACTATTTCACTAGTAGAGTGGTGACACTCTGGAATGGGTTACCTAGGGAGGTGGTGGAATCTCCACCCTTAGAAGTTTTTACGGCCCAGCTTGACAAAGCCCTGGCTAGGATGATTTAGTTGGGGTTGGTCCTGCTTTCAGCAGGGGCTTGGACTAGATGACCTCTTCCAACCCTAATCTTCTATGATTCTATGATCTTTAAGAGAAATCCAGTGTAAACATCCTTCAGTGTTGAAAACAGTGGGCCAGCTTACCTCTGTTATATTCTGCTTTATTATATTCAGTAGTAATGCAAGGAACCTACAAGCTTGTATCCTGTAAGACATTGATTTCAGCAGTTAGCATGAGACTTGAGGCCTATGAACTTTGGCATAGATAAACTTAGGTAATTCATACATTTCAAGGAAAAGGAAGTAGAGTGTAGGAGGGAATTTTGTCCATAATGACATCAGCCAACCACAGAACATGAACTGACACTAGCTTCTGGAAGGTTTTGTATGAAACATCCGACTGCAAGAGTGCCATTGCAACAAATTGATGTATATGATAATGAGGTGAAATCATAAATACACTAATCTATAGAAGAAGGACACCTTAACATTGGTAAGGGGAGGAAATACAAATAAGGAAGAGAGGAGAAACCCCTATTGAATATGCATTAGACATCAGCGTAACATATTATAAAAGTGGGATCCCAGCCTGGGGACAGTAGGAGAGAGAGAGATGTAGCCCTTGGGAGGGGCTAGGTTGATGGCCATTGGTGAAGATGAGAAAGGTGACAGTGATGAGGAAGATGATGGTTAATATTTCAGGTTGTTCTGCAAGGGATGGTGTGAGTATGGATGTTCAGATGTACTTTCTGTATTATCTCTAGCTACCTTACCGAGTTAGAGTGTGTGACTTTGCTAAATGTATTAATAAATTATTTATTTGTAAATATAAAAGAATGCTATAGTGTTAGTGTGCACATCGGGGTTCCCAACAATATAATAATTTTAATAATACTGGGCCTCATCTTGGGACCAGAACCTGTCAGCCCTCAAAGTGATAACTGGGAATATTTATTCATAATCTATAGATCAGGCTACACATGTAACAACAACTCTGTGAAGTTTGCTTCCCATCTCGTCACATACAATGGCAAAAACCCTTGATGTAACGGAGGAGAGTTTTAAAAGTTTACAATTTTTACTGCAAATAAAGAACATTGCTGAGCTCTTCTGCCATCTTCTTAGCAGCTAATGCCTGTTGTGGATCATACAATAATTCCAGATTGCTGTGGGGGGCCATTTCTTGTACCCTTGTCACAAGCCTGCTATGCCATCCTGTCATAGGCTGTGCGCCATCACTGCAAATTTCAAAACAACGCCCCCAATCAAGGCCTGTGTCTTGGACAAAATTATTTAATAGATTAAAAAGCTCTTCATCAGTTGCTCGTGCTGGAAGTGGATGGCAAAACAGAAATTCCTCTTTTAATTCTGTTACTGTAGTAAAACAAATGTACACCAGTAGCTGTGAAGCATTTGATATATCGGTAGGCTCACCTATCTGAATTGAATAATACGGGATCTTTCTAGGATCTGCTCTTTTACATCAGTGACCATCTCCACAATAGGGCATGAGACTGTATTGTTAGAAATTGGGATCATATCTAGCTGTGATGCTGCTTTCTCTCCTGTCATCACCGTGCACATATCCTTTGCAGCTGGAAGTAATAATTTCTCACCTATGTTGTTTTCTTACCAGCTTTGGCAATGTGCAAGGCCACATGGTAAGAATCTTCAGTAGCCTTCATGTTAACAGTTCTATACACGTCAACAACTTTTTTTTTTGGTTCTGTTAACTCATTGAGCTGCCTCTGAAAATAAACTCTATAGGTTTGGATACTAAGATAGGGTGTCTTGTTTCAAGATGCAGGCGTAGCTTGCAGGGCCATGTACTACTTCACTGCATACAACGCATTGAGGCCTCAGTGCATTGTTCGACCCCCTCCACGTTAAGCCCGGTTTTAAACAAGCTTCATCATATTTTCAGCTTCTGCATTTTGTTGGAACTTCTGCTGCTGCCCTCACTTCAGCTTGTGTTGTACGCTTTTCTCTCTTTGTCACAAAACAATTCATTTCTCAAGCTGTTGCTCAGTGTAGGCATATGGTGGGGGGGGTTTCAGTATGCAGCTGAACTTTGAAACTTGGAACATGAGAAGGATGTAATTTTCATTGAGGGACAATATTTGGTAATTACATGTGCCATGCTCGGGCTCTGCGCAACATTATTTAGGAAAGTTTGAGCAAAATCATTTTAGTTTAAGTGTGGGCATTGTGAAATAATATATTGTCCCCACTATAAAGAATTCTGACTGCATTTTCTTTTACACAGTGCTGTGGTAAAACTAGCTGTGAAGCTCTCATTGAGTAACCGCACATTTGCTTCATTTAAACAATTCGGGGGGGGGGGGGGGCGCTGTTATCCTTTAAAAAGTGATGTCTGAGAATGAGTAATAGAAAATGTCTATCAAGTTGACATCATGACATGCACATTGTGAGATGTGCACTATGCTTCCATTTGAGCTTATCAAAAACAACAAACAAACGAGCCAACAACACCACTCCCAAGCAAAAAAGTTTGTGGAAACAATTGAAAAATTGACCACCTCCAGGATGCACATATCTCTTGAAATGTACACCTTTCCATCCAGATTCAGGGGCAACCATCAAGTCTAGCTAAGTTGTCTCTTCTGCATTTTCACCCTCAAATGTTTGCAAAGGAATCTAGTATATTTGCCTGACTAATGCCTATTTAGCAGGACTGCCATGCTGTTTAGACAAGAGAGTATTGGAAAGGATCCTCGATCAAGGTTATATGGGAAATTAGGAGGTTTCCAGGTAGCAGCATCTTGCTCTTTGCACTGCTGCATAGTCCCTGGATCTGTGCAAGCTCCACCATATGCCTCAAGGGCCCTACCACATCCACAACTGGAGTGGCCATCTACCAGAAATATGGATGACAGCAGGAGAAGATGCAGAAAAGATGCCTTAATTCAACAGTGGAAACGTGTTATCTTTCTTCTGTGGAAACAAGACCCCAAATCCCTGTATAGTAACTGAATCCCTTCTGTGTTAAGATCTCCAGGGCAACAGATTCAGACTTCACAAATCTGGGTTAATTTCTTGGCTCTTCATTCTATGAACTCTGGGAATGTCACTTAACCTCCCTGTGGCTCAGTTCCCTGTGCAAAACATGGAGATTCTAATACTTCCCTGTCTCTCAGGGCTGTTGTGAGGATACATTCAGAAATACTTGGGAGGCACTATAATTAGGGCCCTACCAAATTCACGGCCATGAAAAACACATCACAGACCATGAAATCTGGACTCCTCTCATGAAATCTGGTCTTTTGGGTGCTTTTACCCTATACTGTACAGATTTTGCAGGGGAGACCAGCGTTTCTCATATTGGGGGTCCTGACCCAAAAGGGAGTTGCAGGGAGGTCACGAGATTATTGGGGGGGGGGCACAGTGTTGCCACCTTTACTTCTGCACTGCCTTCAGAGCGTGGCGTCTGGAGAGTGGTGACTGTTGGCTGGGTGCCCAGCTCTGAAGGCAGCGCCCCGCCAGCAGCAGCACAGAATTAAGGGTAGCAATGACATTCCATGCCACCCTTTCTTCAGCACTGCTGCCTGCAGAGCTGGGCAGCCAGAGAGTGTCAGCTGCTGACTAAAGGCCCAGCTCTGCAGGCAGCAGTGCAGAAGGTGGCAATACCATACCGTGCCATCCTTACGTCTGTGCTGCTGCTGGCAGCAGCTCTGCTTTCAGAGTTGGGCTCTGAGCTAGCAACAGCTGCTCTCCAGCAGCCCAGCT
The DNA here is from genome assembly GCA_037349315.1 of Chelydra serpentina. Lineage (NCBI taxonomy): Eukaryota > Metazoa > Chordata > Testudines > Chelydridae > Chelydra > Chelydra serpentina. The sequence continues at coordinate 31,576,594 of JBAIAC010000048.1, forward strand.
CTGAAGGCAGCGCCGCCGCCAGCAGCAGCGCAGAAGGAAGGGTAGCAGTACTGCAACCCCTCCCTCTATAACCTTGTGACCCCCTCCCCCCCAAAACACCTTTTTGGGTCAGGACCCTTACAATTACAACACTGTGAAATTGCAGATTTAAATAGCTGAAATCATGGAATTTACAATTTTAAAAACACGATGAGTGTAAAATTGACCAAAATGGACTGTGAATTTGGTAGGGCCCTAACTGTAATACTGTGGTGGTTTGAGGCAATGAAAACACCAGGACTGATAGAAAGATTTTGTCCAGACAATTTGTGCTAGGGGCAATGATGTCACTGGAATTAGGAATTTCTTTACTAACAGGAATTCAGAATAGGAAGAACTTGTGTTGCTATGGATAAAGGGCAGAACTAACATTTGTCTACCAATTCATCAACCCACATTTTTTACTTATATTGCTTGCTTGTGGCTCAGTAACTAAGGAACAAACAATAGCAATAATAAGTAACTGAAAATTAAAGCAGGAAACACATTTCCACAGATGTCAGCCAGACACATCAGAAGTTAAATAGTTAAGGTACTCTTTTGTTTCCGAATAGAGTTCTTAGTTTATGGTAAACCTTTTCTTGTTTTGCTTAACAAGGATGACCCCACTGGCATGGCAGTCAGTTGGTGGCAGCAGAAGGGAGAGACTGAAATAAATCTTTTCAGGTTTCTTTTTGTGCTCCATCGCTTATTTCTGGTTTAATTAGTGTTGGTGTGTACTGTGCAGCATGAGGCTAGCTATGACATTTCAGTTTTAAAAGAAGTACAGGAAAATACAAGTTAAGATGCTTTTTCTTTTTGTTCAGAAAAATGTAGCATTTTATTTCTTTCCCAATTAATACACAAGTTATTTTTTAGTGTGTGGAAGATCACTGAAAATAAGCTTAAAAGGTGACAGCAACTAATAGGAGGCAGGGAACAGAGCACCATTAAAAGGATCAAAGCTCGAGCTTGATGGGAGGTAGGAAGAGGATGGATTGACAATTCATTTCTCGGAGGATAAGGGTGGTGGTGTTGGGGCCTGGAGGGTCGGGTTTCCTTCTGCTTAATCTGAACTAGCTAGGTGGTAAAAATCTACTATTTGGCTTTTCATTTGTTATTAAAAATATGATGGAAATTGGTACAGATGAACAGGAAAGTTGTGGTTGGTTGTTATGAAATGGCTTATCCATCTCAAGTTGCATTGCACAATACAAATAGAGAAGTTCTAGCATCTCCAGAGATCAAAGCAGTGTTCTTCTTAAGGGAATAAGCATTAAAATGTGGACTACAATTAATACAGATTACATTAAATGTTGTAAACATTGATAGGTTATGAACATAGATGTAGTTTGACTTCTATAGTTGGGGGTGGGGGGCAGCTCCAGTCAGGCTGATGGGGCTGCGTGGGGGTGGGGAAGGGAAAATTCCACACCTGTCTGATGTTTTCAGTTTGGGGAGGCAACTCCTCCCCTGCCCCGCCAAACTATGCCCACGATTATGAACCGCTTGCTTAAATTCACAGTGTTAGGATCCTCACTCTATTTCCAACTCATCTGATCACACTCTGACTCCTTATTATGGCTCATACAGTATGTATGATGACTAACTCTGTTACGGGCTCTATAATGACATTTATGAACTGCCATACATACTCCTAATGGCAAAAATTTGGCTTTGCTCCACTGGTTTCAATCAAAATCTTAATGTTTAATATATACTAGTCCCTCTATCTTATAACCTATGGAAACACGGAGATTGCCTCCAACTTCAGGAATGCCCCAGATAATCTGGTACATGTAATCCCTTTTATCCAGAGGAAAAATCCCCCTTGTAGTGGATAGTGGCATGGAATGTTCTGTGGAATTGATCTGAAGCAAATTGTAGTTGTTACTTACACTCTGGCAAGATGTATTCACTGAAACTTCATTAAAGTTTTCAATTCTATCTTAAGGGAAAATATTAGATGTGGTTTAAGTCAATTAAATAGATCACTGGCGTGACATGATTTTAATATTTAACAGTATCTCAAATGTCTTACGAAGAAAGAGACTCATTGCATGTGTGAAAAGTTTCAGGATCAAGTCTCAGATTTATTAGTCATCCTTCAGTACCTTGAGACCAATTCAATTTGTCAGAACTGGATACCATTGCCATTTTCCACAGAATCTTGGGTTTTAAATCAAGGCCAACATAGCATCTAACCTTGGAGTGAAAAAGAATTTATAGTATTGCTGGAAGGGCCATGTCTCAAAGGGATTTAAATCTTTTGAATAATCCATTCTGATTTTTTCCCCTAGAGGTGTGAAAAGGGGACAGCTGCTACTATGTTTAACACAGTAAGTAATAAAATCACATGAACAGTGAGAATGATCCACACAGCAGAAATAATAGGTGTATTTTCACTGCTTATCTTAAATCAGGATTTTGTACTAGGAGAATCCAGTCTAGTCTTCTAATCTGTTTTATATGATTTAGAGCTATTTTTCTGTGACAATTTCAGCTTGCTTCTTCTATTTCTATATGAAACATGTGTTCGGGCAGCAACCATGCCTCACCAGACCAGACCAGACCACACCAGACCAGAAACATGTATGTGTCTTCAGACATACAGATTATTACACATTACTGTGTATATTAGGGTTGCCCAACACTTCCACTGGAAGACCCTGTTTTCGGCTGCCTATTTAACTTTGCCAAATTTTAACCATTTGAGATGGAATTGTCCATGCTGAGTGTCTGCCTCCGGGTGATTTGGAGGTGGGGGAAGGAACATGGGGGGGGGGGGGATTTCAGCCAAAATGGTTTAGCAATTTCTGAAACTGAGGCTAGGGGAAAATATGTTGCCTTACTCATGTTAAAGCAATTCTGATGATCTTTTGTTTTATAAGCTCTGGGGTCGCCAGGTTCTGGAGAAAATGGTTGAAATTTGGCAGGATAATGGTCTTTGTGTCAGGGATGTGCCTTGTGTGAAAATCTTCCCAGATTTAGCAAAGGTATAAGCCTTTGAAAAATCAGAATTAGCACATGTTCAGTTGCGCCGTCTTAGATTTTAGCAGCTAGGTTCCCTGAAGATTCCATCTCCACTGAGCATGCTTTGCCCTCGGGCTGAGGACTAGACTTTCCCTGCAATTGCAGCTGCCTGGTTGCTACAGGCCATGTGGGATCTGTGCACCTGAACTGAGAGCAGGTCTTTACTGTTCTCCAAAAGCCCATCCTCCAGGGCCAAGGGAGGTTGGAGGAATATTCTGCTTGATTCAAATGCAGAGGGGACAAGAGCTGGCCCTGCAGGGTGATGGAGGGAGTAGATTGAGACAAAGCATCTGAGAGAGTAGGGGGTGGGAACTGGGACGGGAAGCCGGGGGATACAAAGAATCAGGGACTGGGCGTTTGGGTGAGGAAGATACTGAAACTGGCTGGGCAAGGAGACTGGGACTGGACGCCAGGGAGAGGAAGGTGGGCTGGGATGCAGTTAAGTGTGGGGAGACAGATCAGATGAGGACCTGTGTGGGGATAATGGGACTGGCTGGGCAAGGAGACTGGGGCCAGGATGAGAAGCCTGAAAAGTGGAGAATTGTACTGGGAGCCAGCAGTGGGAAAGACACAGAACTGGGACAAGGACAGGTTTGAGAGGACGGGACAGAAGTGGTCAGAGGTTGGGGGAATGGATTAAAGAGTGTGTGCCTGGAAAAAAATACACACACTATGTACACATACATATGATGTGAGGTGTAGATCTTATTAGACAAGTATTGTAATCTGAGTATTTTAGATGCAAAATAGTAACTCCAAAATCCATATGTGATGACAATTATGTGCAGAATATTAACTTATTATAAATCTTACAATTTCCCCTCTGCTTATGGAATCACAGAATGAAATTACTGTCTCTGAAAACAATATAGTTACATATTATGCACACAAAAAAAGATATTCTTTAGGTTGACCTGCAAAACAAAAATGAGAATATATTTAAGCAGTGCAAACATTCCCACTATCCAGGCTGACTGCTGGAGGCATTTAACATGTATCTAAAGTTGGTATTTTTACTATATTTTTATTTTTACTTCAGTTAAATCCTTCTAGTTCTTCCCTGTTCTCCAAAGACATCTCAAAATATTTCATCCTTTGACATCAGTGTCCCTGACATCAAACACTGCAATGATACTTCTGGAATATTATCAATGAAACCAGTGATTTCACAGTGTGAAAAAATAATTTAAAAATAAGGGCAATAGATGTTTATTCTTGTGTTAAATGCTTCTCACAGTCTGATTATAATAATAATGCTTAGCTCCTATCAAGCACTTTTTCATCAGAAGATCTCAAAGCACGTCACAATCTTTTTGGTGTATTTATCCTCACAATACTCTTGTGAGATAAGGAAGAACTATTATCCCAATTTTAAAGATGGGAAACTGAGGGAGGGAGAGACTAAGAGACTTGCCCAAGGTCACACAGGAAGTTCATTGCAGAGCAGGGAATTCAGTGTCAGTCTTCCAAGTCCTAAATTAGTGTCCTAACCACCAGCCCATCCTTCCTCTCTTGCTTTTAAGGGGTTCAGTATAGAAGTCTGTGCTTGACTCAGCTCTTTTTTCTTTTAAATAAACAAGAATGAGATTTTAGTTAGAATAGAAAATAAACAAGGTTTTCATTTAAGTAAAAGTATGCTAATGCCATTGCTGACCTAAAGCGAGCAATTGCAATGTGCAGCAATAAAATGCACCTAATGAAGAGCTCAAGTAAATAAAATTGGCTAGGTATATTTTAGGCAGTTTTTTATTTTTATTTTATTTTTTAAACATGTTTATATGGTCTCCTAGCTCAGGCAATTAAATTAATAATATAAGTAAAAAACCACTTTGCCTCCAGAGTAGAAATTCAACAATAAATAAATAATTATAGCTTCGAAGTTTAATAGAAGCACTACAGTTTCTTATGAAATCACTTCATTACTAGGAGAGACAGCAAAGAAAAATTCTGCTAACGCCGAATGATACATTTAAAAAAATTCCCTTGACCAAAAGGGGGAGCTCTAAGTATCTTCATTATGTGCCTTGCAACTATGTAGCATAGGAGTCAAGGATTCGCCAACCATTCCAACTCCACAAACTTAATGTTTGACAATGTTTGACATTTGACAATGAAAGTTTGACAATTAAGCAGGTCTTAGGGTTGAATTCTGATGTTTCCATATGAACTTCTTAGTGGGAGCAATAGGTGTTTGGACACAATAGAAATGATCATTTTATTAGCATCTGAATAGAAGTAGAATTATACTGAAGTCAATAATTTTACTTGGAGACGAATGGTCAAATGCATCCCAGATGTAATTCCATTGTTGTCAGTAGAATTAAATCAGACATGGTCCCTTGATTTCAAGGAAATTTTCTTTATTTTATAATCTAGTTTTCCACAATGGGTGGCTCAATCTAAATTTCTTGAATAGAAAAAGACCGTCAGCTAAGCGTTAGCAGCTGAAATACTGCACCACAAATTAAATACAGTAGTGGTGATGTCCAAGTCCTTAAACACCCCAGATGCAGCCATAGGTAGTCATTTTTGAATGTTTTAAGAGCAGCATGGGACAAAACTTACAACAAATTAAGAATGTTTTGCAATACTGGCAACATGGTACTGATCAGTCAGTGATTTGTAATATTGAACTGCATAGCAATTTAAATGCATTTTGATTATATCAGAACTCCAAAATTGCTAAGATTTTAAACACTACATAATGTAATGAGTTGAAAGTGAATTAGCTATGAAGCCAAAATGAGACTTATACTAGTTCTTACAAAAACATGATGATATTAGTAGGGCTGAGTACTGAAATAAGTATTTAGCATCTGGGAATAAAATGTACAGAACTGCTGTAGAAGCAGAACTCAACGTTTCTTGAAATATTTCTTTTTGTTTTTATAAATATTATTTGCTCAACATCAATGGGAGCAAGAACAGGTCCTCGGAGACCAAAGTCTGTAGAGCAGAGTGGCTTTTTCTGATAAACTAAAGAGGCAGTTTGTGAAAGAAAAAGTGTTTTTCCTCATTTGAAACAATCTCCTTCCCCAACATGATTTTTTTTTTTTTTTTTTTTGGCTAGGAAGGGAAAATATTTTACATAGTTCTAATTGCTAGAGGTCTAAATATGTGGACTAACTTTTAGGTTTGCCACATTCCTGCCAAAAAATATATTGTTAGGTGCCATCCACTGAAAAGAATTAAAGAACAATACAAGTCACATTATCTGAGATATAATAATGTCTTCCACTTGTAAAAAAGTGGTTGAATGTAAAGGATCTATTACTGAAGAGGTTAAAAAAATAACACAAACTTTGGCTACCATCAAAATTAAAAGCTTAATGAAAAATATCTGAAATCCCACAACACAGAATGTCATTCCAAATTCTAGTTTGGGTGCCAGTTTAGTCCATGTCCATGGTATGAGCTAGAGGTGTGATTTCGCTGTTTGTGTACATATACTCGTATACACTCCTCGAGCTAACACAGGTGTAAATAACCATGCAGCTGCAGTACCATTGGTAGTGGCAGTAGAGGCACTGCTGAGCCATCTCAAGTATATATCCACCAATTTCAGGCAGGCTTGTATTTGCCTTGGCTCAGTCATGCCTTTGCTGCTGATACCAATGCTACCACAGCTCCACTGCCATGTGTACTGAAGCAGGGCAATCACTCCGCTAGCTCATAGCACAGACATAGCCTAAAAGATTAAACATGGTCAAAGCCCAAAGGTCTTTCCAGGATTTTAAAATCAGTTATACCCTAATTCTGCAACGCACTTGAGTACATGCTTAGGTCCCTTTTCAAATTCCATTATGTCAATAAAACGTAAGCCTGAGTTTAAAGTTAAGTGCATGCTTAAGGGCTTTGCTGAATCAGAGGCGTATACAGATCTGCTTCCCCACGGCCCCCTTGAAAATGGCTTTGAGTTTAATTCAGGGATCAGTTGTTGGCATCAAATTAGAGCAGGTTCAACTCTTTGTCCTGAGGCATGCCTCATGTGAGATCCCAAGTCTCTCTTTCTCTCACATTCTGTCCATGAGATAAGTTGTGGCTTCAGCACAACAGTAAAGATCAGGAGTATGTGTCTGCTGGTGATCTGAGCAATAATATCATAGAATCATAGAGTCTGAAGCCAGGGGGGGACCATTAGATCATCTAGTACAGTGTTTCTCAAACTTTTGTACCTTTCACATAACAAGCCTTTGAGTGTGACCCCCCTTATAAATTAAAAACACTTTTGTATATATTTAACACCATTATAAATGCTGGAGCTAAAGCGGGGTTTGAGGTGGAGGCTGACAACTCACGACTCCCCATATAATAAGCTTGAAATCCCCTGAGAGGTTCCGACCCCCAGTTTGAGAACCCCAGATCTAGTATGATCTCCCACATATCACAGGCCGCTAACACCATCCACTAAGCCCTGCAACTGAAATGACAAAGCAAATGAGACCCAAGGAGACTAGACCATTAGTAAAAAGAAAATAGACCATTAGTGCCACTAAGGTAGAGGATAGCAGGGACCGCACTGCACCAATACCCCACCATTAGTCTCCTGGAACACATTAGAGAAGAGACGTTCCTATCACTTTAGACTGGTCACCCTAGAATGATTAGAGATTTTGGTTAATCATCCCCACCGAAGCATGTAAGGTGCTTAAAAGATCAGCAATGTTTGAAATAGCTCTTCTGTATTATGTATGCACAAATGTTTCCTCTGGTATTCAAAGTCATTGATAGGAACACAGTGTTGGGATATTTACAGTACCTATTCTCTTTAGTATTGTTTACCATAGTTGGCATAGCATCAAATCAACATAAGTTAATAAAACAGATCCTTTTTTTTTTTTTGGTCAGCTTCCTGCTAAAACTGTGACTTCTACAAGAATCAAAGAATCAAAGAAAAACATATACATATATAAAGGAAAAAAATACTTTATCTTCTAAAATAAATATAAAGCAAATGATGCAAAACCAAAAATATTATTTGCACAGATACTTTGGTGTGCAAGACTCAGCATTTCAAAATACATTTATGTTATGCAGAACTGTATAGATTTAGTTAGTTCTTAATGCTTGAATGAGGAGCTTACAGTGTTGGAAACTTTCCAATTTTAGTAAACATATCCCGAAGTAGATATTTTCTGAGTTTTTATTTCAAACCCAAGGAAACATTTTTAGTCTTCACTGAGCCAGAGAACCATGGTATCGAACAAAGTATATTAAAGACATGAGACGTATAGAATAACCTCAATTCAAGGAAGGTGTAAGACAATTTCCCCAATAGCATGAAATGTCTCTAATGGTAATAGACACAATAACTATATGTTACATACTGAAAGTATAGTGTATAGCAGCGATATTACATTTAAAGGGCCATGAAAAAGAATGTGGTAGACTGTCTTTTTTATATATTAGAAAGGTACATATTATAGCATCACACAGAAATTAAACAACACTTACATTCCTCTGTTGCAGCATATGATTTATTGATTTTACAACTAAATTATTCAAGTCACTCATTGGTGGTAGAATTATACAGTCCCACTGCAGCAGAAACAAATATGCAATTCTAACAGAAAAGTGTCAGATATCCAAAACTGAGTTGCTTAGTGGAATGGTAAACTTCCATGCAGGTGGAAAAATCAGTAGTGTCACAAATGAGAAATAACATATTATTGATAAATGTAAGGCTTGATTCACAGCTGGGAATAATGCTTACATCCAATCAATAGTAACATTTAATTTTCAAACCCTCCACTGGTTTGTAACTCCAAAAGAGACTATGAAAATAATTTTCTCATAAAGAATGTAATCCCCCGCCCCTCTCTCTCTCTCTCTAATCCTTAAAAAGATCAGTTAAATGTGCTTTGAAATACTTGGGTTAGCACTCTTTCCCAAATTTGGGGAATGGTGTTTCATGCTGATGCTTAGGGATTTACAAGTGTACAATAACATCCTGATAACATTAATGGGAATTATGCACATAAATCCCACTGCACTGAGATGAGAATTTAGCCTTTGGCTCAAAGCATTCAATTCCCTTCATGAACTTGCATATCTACCCAGATCAAATTCAGTAGTGTTGTACAGTACTTGGAAACCTTATGCAGTCTGGAATAGGATATTTGCAAACATGGACAGTGTGTGAGTTCAAAACTGCTTAAACTAGTAATAAGACAGGGCCAAACCCCTAGAACGTCCACAAAGTACAGATCCAGCTTCAAATTTTGAAACTCAGGCTCATGTCTCATTAGTAGACCTCTCTTGGGGGTAAATGGGGCTATTGAGGGATAGCTGTATTGGTGAGCTACCCCAAAAGATCTATTTTAAAGTGGGATTTTCCAATACAGAGTTTCCTCGGAGGAGAGAGAGCATCTCATTCTAAAGGCTGGAAGGTAATGAAGTTTTCTTTTCGAGGTTGTAATGGGAAAGCAAGTAATCAGACATGGCCACATGCTAACCCAGAGGCTGATCACAGCTGGCTGCAGGAGTTTGCCTCTCCCTCTGTTTGCCTCTCCTAATATTTGATATTATATTGAATATATAATACATATTATATTTAATATGTAATATTATAAGAGTTCAACATTATCAAAATCAAAAGTTGTGGCAGCCCCAGATCAGAATTTTTCTGAATTTTTGTTTTGCAGGCAATTGTGAAATCTTGTCTTTTTGTTCTGATTTGGAATGATTTTTTTTAATCTTAGAATTTCCCATGTAACAGAAATTCTCGTGTCTGAGCTGCTCTAGTTGTAAGAGTACATATAGGTTTGTGTAGCAGTGGATCAGAATTGTGACGTTGACAGGGCTGTCCGCATGGCCCAGGTTGCCAATCCCATTGATTCCATTTTCTCAAATAATTGGTAAAATAGAATAGTGATAGTATGGAGAAAGGCAAAGTGCTTCTAAAGTGTTTGTATATCAATGCCAATTACTTTCTGTGTGATTACAGGATAGGAAAAATACATCACAGGTAGCCTCTTCAATAACCATAAGTCTTTTACTCAAATACATCCAGTTGTCCTTGAGGGAAGAGAAAACCTAAGATTTGCTATACAATAACCTAGGATTCACTATACAAGATCAGAAAACCCAGAGTCTTGCCTCTGGCAGTGACCAATGGTTGATGTTTCAGAGGAAGAAAAGACCCAGTTAATGCCTCCAGCCAAGCATTAAATGGTACACCAGGGTGGGAGGTGGAAGAAAATCTGTTTCCTGACTTCTGCAGCAATCAGCCTGTACCCTTAAGAGTGAGACTGATACATGAGAAATGCCACATCGGTCAACACCTCTAAGGTTAGTCTCTAAGGTGCTACAAGTTTTTCTTTCTTATTTTCGTTTTACCTCTAAGGACTGTACTTTTGTTTACTTCAGTTCTAGACTATTTCCCATAGAAACACATTGTTTGCTGAAGAATGAATTCAGCAGGATGTTGTCTGTTTAAAAGGGGTGGGGGACTGAGAGAGGAGTATTCCTAGAGCAAAGTTTTATTCATTAAAAATGTTTTGGCTTTCTAAAGTTCAGTGTGTTTTCCCCTATAGCCCCTCTCCAATCAGAGAAATAGGGTTAGTGCAGAGACACAAATCTATCCAATTCTGAAGAAACAGCACTTTATTTCCCCCAGAATCTAATACAGAGTGGATAGATTAGTTTCTGTTGAATTTGTTCTATAGCTATGATTGAAGCAGAGGCTCACAATGTCTTTTAAAATGATATAAGGGTATCCCCAATAGTGGGAAAATGATAGACTTAGAATGTAAAAACAATCGGTGGAAAAAGCAGAAAAGTATCCCCGTTAATAGAAACAGACGTATAAAACTGATCTTAAAAAAAAATCCTGATGTTATAACAATGCAATGTTTTTTTCTTTCTCAGGTTTCTGAGAAAACTGATTCGTTTCATATAAATGAAGAGTTGAAGGCCACTTTAAAAAAGTGTGTTTTATTTCACAAAACCAGAATGGCTATACAGCATTTCACAATACAAACGTACAACCGCAATAAATGCATTCTTTCAGTATATTGGGTATCCAAACTGCATGATACCTAGGAACCCAAGGAGTCCGTACTTAATTTGAGATATAAATAAGTTAGTTTAAATTCTCATGCCAATTACAGCAGTGCAAATCTGGAGTAAGTGCACTGAATTTCTCTGCATTTATAATGGTGTAACTGAGAGAAGAACCTGGCCTGAAATAAAACTCCTGCCTTACTTAACTTGCTGCTGGTTTGAATTAATCAGGAGTAACAATTTGTAGTTGGTTAGTTTTATCCTAATCCTGTAGTTACAGGAAGTGAGCAGCCATGGTCAATAGTTTTGGATCCATAGGCTGTGGACGATCTCTGGTCTCTCATGGTGAAATGTGACCTAATACCTAGATTCACTTTTAACCACTAACTACCATGTTGTCCCTGTCTGGAATTCCAACCAGAGGAAAAAGAAAATATGACCATTTGGAATATCAGTTGTTTGGGATTTGGTGCAGGATGTTTTTTTTAATTGTGACTGAACAAGAAGCCTGAAGTATAACGATAGCATGTGTAGACCTTAGCAACCATAATCCACAATAAAACCTTATCAGTAATTGTGGGAAAAGCAGATTCACTAGGATTACAGAGTTGTGCAATCAATATTCCAATAAACAATTTGACAAGTGATGTAAGATTCTTCAAGTCAGTTATTCAATTATTCTTTTTTAAATGATTCTTCTAGCCATAGTGCCAGTTTGATAATTTAATAAATATATTTGTGAGTATATCAAATTAATGTTGTGGTATTTTAAAATAAATTATTCAATTAATGTTTTATTAATCAGGCACCTAACTCTGCCATTAACAAATCCCTGCTGCAATATAATGCTTCTTCCAAAAACAGAAAAGTATATTAGCACTGAAATGATTAGCAGAAAAGTAATTTGCAACAGTTCTTTAACACTAAGTTAAGCTGAGAGGCTACCTTTTTCTATTATTTTCCTTGTTTGAGTTCTTACAATCACTGGCTGGAAAAAAATTCTTCATAATTACTGTGTCTTGGTCACTATCAGTAAAAGAAAATGACATGGTGCCCATTAATGCCATGAGAATTGGTTCTCTGGTATTCATATTAGTCCACTGTTCTATAAAATATCATGGAACTTATTAGACTAAATTAGGTTTATACTGTCAGAGGACATTCCAATTCTCTGATCATCATCTGATCTCTTTCAGCATTCCATGACGCTCTTTCACCTTGTCACTCAGCCTTTCCAGGACTTCCAGTCCATCAAACTTGATGACTTCTTGTCTGCTCTCAGCCCTTTCCTCCTTTCCTCCATGTTTCCCTTTTCTTCTCCCCATACACTTTATCTCTGAGTAATCTCATCCACAAACACAAATTAAACTTCTATCTCTGTGCAAACAGCTCACCCCTCTATCTCTGTATTCCAGACCTGTCTTCCTCAGTCCAAACTAAAATCTTGGCCTCTCTCTGACATCTCCTCCTCATGGATATGTAACTGTGTCTGGTCAGGTTCAACATGTCTATAACAGAGCACTTAATATCCCACCCCAAGTCTATCCCCATTTCCTTTCTTGATCACTATGGACAACACCATCTTGCCTATCACTCAGATCATAAACTGGGTGTCATTAACTCCAGCTTCTCTCTAGGCCATCACAGACAGACCATGTCTAAATATTACAGATTCTTTCTGCATAACATCTCTAAAAGACATTCTTTCCTATCCATCCCCACACAGCTCTTGTCCAAGCTCTGATCATCTCACATCTCAGTTACTGTAACATTCTTCTCTCTGGCCTAACAAATGCAATATTGTACTGCTCATATCAATCCAGAATGCTTCTGCAAAGTTCGTTTTTCTAGTCCATTGCTTTGACCATGTCATCTCTCTCTTTGAATCCCTCCACTGGCTCCCCCCTTTCTTTATCACATCAAATATAAGCTACTTCTTTTCATTTTTAAGGCTTTTCACAGCCTATTCCCACCCTATCTATCATCTGTCATTCACTACCAAGATGAAGACTCCCCTCACCTATGACACCAGCCTCCATTGACTACTTGTTAAATTTTCAAACAAGCACTTCCATGCCTTCTCCTATGCTGCCCCTCACACTTGGGAGAAGCTCCCATAAATATCCACAAAGCTACCTCATTGTCCTCCTTAAAACCCTACTTTTCCATGATGCCTATAAAAATCTTGATAGTAGCTAGGCCACTCATGTAGTGAGACCACCGCCTATCATGATGGACAATATTGTCTCACTGATTCCTTGTACTCCCCCGTCTGTCTGCATTAGGGTGACCAGATGTCCTGATTTTATAGGGACAAAGTCCCGATTTTGGGGGCTTTTTCTTATATAGGTGCCTATTATCCCCCACTCCCTGTCCCAATTTTTCATACTTGCTATCTGGTCACCCTAGTCTGCATCCATCTCTTGTGTCTTGTTTTATACTTAGATTGTACACTTTTTGTGGTAGGGCCCATCTTTTTGTTCTGTGTTTGTAGAGCACCTAGCACGATGGGGTCCTACAGTAATACAAATTCTGAAAGCATACTTAATATAGATTTAATCTTATTCCACATTTAAACAATTGATGGTGTCTAATTGTCCATGAGTATTAATATATCAAGAGCTCTCTTGAGGATTACTGGAGCCAAATTCGGAGGGGAAGGGTCAGAGGGTAAATCAAAATAAGAGGATTCAAAATGAAGGAACATCATGTCCTGTTTCCACATATGGGCACGTAATAATACATGCTTTTACAGCATATCTGTGCCCATTTTATTACCATTTCTTCATTGGACCAGAATTGGGCCTATAGATTTAAATATCTGACCTGTAACTCTTCACTGAAAAAGCCTTTTATTATCTTTTCTGTGCCTTTTACTGTTTTTTTCTCCTCGGTGAACCATCTTTTTTTGTTAACAATATTGTCACAGATTTCTTCGGTGACATATAGTATGGTGCATTTTGATGTTCCACAGCAGGTTGCATCAGTTACAATGTTTGATGTTACAAGAGAGATGAAACATGACATGACCATTGAAACTTGATGAAATATGTCACAATCCAAAGCATTGCTCTGAAAATCTGACAATGCTGTTTCCTCAAAACAGTCATTTTTCCCCCAGAGGAAAAAAAATTTAAAAAAGAATTTGTCCTGCTCACCAATATATTTGAGTTACATATTTGCAGTCTACATATTGTGAGTGTAAAATATCTACAAACTTCAAAGGGTCCGAGTGAGAAATATGTGAAAAAATTCACACTGAGCAGTACATTCTTGATTTTTAAGGGGGTCAAAAGAGTGTCAATTATTCTACTGATTATAATTATAAGACTATAGAAGTTTCTACATAGTGCGGGAAAAAACCCTAAAATGTAGATGAGGGAACAAATATAAACCCCCCAAACCTCCCACACAACAGCAATAAATTAATTAATGCAAGATACAACACTGGAGTAGTTGAAACTCTGATCACTGGGGCCCAGATGATGGATCTGGATCATTCTAGAATGCACAGGGTGGAGGGGACAATCTACATTGACTGATAAAGATTCCAACCTCTGTGGAAACCACGTGTCTGAATTTACTAGATCAATTGGCTTAGATCCATACAACCAAGGAAAGAGACAAATTAAGCCAGCAAGGGAACACAAATGTGATAAATTGAACTGGAGTAAAAGTATCATGATTTTAGAGGGTTATACTTTACATTGAGACCAAAGGGACAGGAATGTATGCCTGGTGGTTGCTCCTAGGAGTGGAATGGGTACAAAAAGTAATGACTGAGCATGTAACACTGGCCTTACACTATGTTTAATGAAACTCCTTTTCTTATCATTCTTACAGCTTGTTGCAACACCTCTTGCTCATGAAAAAACAGTCATATTTTTGGCAGCTATATTTTCGTGCTTAAAGGTTAATTTTAAGCCCAAAGCGTTGTAGGTATTGGAGTATACATACCTATCCCCACCCTACCTATCATCCCTCATTCAGTATCAATAGGCCCATGATGTCAGCCTTCCAATACCAACTTGTTACATTTTCAAACTTGCGCCTTCATGCTTTCTCCCATGCTGTTCTTTATGTTTGAGCGTGGCTTCTTGTAAATATCTGCAAAGCTATTTCATTATCCTCCTTCAAATCCCTCCTTAACATTCTCCTTTTCAGTGATGCCTTGGGAAACTTGACAGTGGTTAGGCTGCTGATGTGCTAAGATAACAGCCTTTTCATGCTGACCAGTACTGTCTTGTTTCCTTGTGGTCCCCCACTGGTATTTCTTTATCCTTTTGTTGGGGAAGGGACTTTCTTCTTTACACAGTGCCTGGCACAATGGAGTCTTGGTCCGTGACTGGGGCTACTAGATACTACGAGAATACAAATAAATAATAATTAATAATAACAATTAATAATAACAAAACTGTAAATTCAGTTTACCTGGAGATCCAGCCACTGCGATCTGTCAAGAAATCACAAGGCAGGGCTTTGTTTTGTGGCTCGGGCATGGGACTGGAAGTCCAGAAACACAGCTTCTTTTCTTGTCTCTGCCACAGGTTTCCTGTCTGACCTTGGGTAAATCACATAACTTCTCTGTGCTTCAGTTTCCTGAACCTCAAAACTTCATGGGTCAGACCACCCTCCAAATCATGACATTGGCCTAAGATTTTGTTTTAAATGTTATTGTATTTTCGTCTGTCTTTAGATTGCGAGGACCCGCCCCCTGCACGCACACACACACCTATCTCCCATGTGTATGTGATAATTACAGCATTACCAACCCTCCCTAATGTATAGCATAAGGCAATTTTGCCACCTGCTGCAGGAGCTCTCATTGGAAGTTCAAACTGAGGTCAAATTACAGAGATTTCCAAATTCATGTGATTCATGCTGCTGGATTGTCCCCAGACCCAAACATCAATTCCATTCCTGCCTGGCCCCACATCTTCCCATCCTCCAGCCAGAAATTTGTTAATCACTCCCCCAGCCACCAGTGTTGCCACCTCAACCACACATCAGTTCAGTGCTTCTTGCCCCACAGAGCACCTCTGCTCCTCCAGAAGCTATGGGAGCTCTTCACTCCCCTCCTAGGGCTATGGGGAGGGCAGGCAGCTGCAGCAGCATCCTCTACTCCCACTTCCTAGGTTGGGGAAGCAGGTCATAAGAACATCAACATAAGAACATAAGAAAGGCCGTACTGGGTCAGACCAAAGGTCCATCCAGCCCAGTATCCTGTCCACCGACAGTGGTCAATGCCAGGTGACCCGGAGTGAGTGGACCCAACAGGTAATGATCAAGTGATCTCTCTCCTGCCATCCATCACCCGCCTCTGACAAACAGAGGCTAAGGACACCATTTCTTACCCATTCTGGCTAATAGCCATTAATGGACTTAACCTCCATGAATTTATCCAGTTCTCTTTTAAACCCTGTTATAGTCCTAGCCTTCACAGCCTCCTCAGGCAAGGAGTTCCACAGGTTGACTGTGCGCTGTGTGAAGAAGGACTTCCTTTTATTTGTTTTAAACCTGCTGCCCACTAATTTCATTGGGTGGCCCCAAATTCTTTTATTATGAGAACAAGTAAATAACTTTTCCTTATTCACTTCCTCCACACCACTCATAATTTTATATACCTCTATCATATCCCCCCTTAGTCTCCTCTTTTCCAAGCTGAAAAGTCCTATCCTCTGTAATCTCTCCTCATATGGGACCCGTTCCAGACCCCTAATCATTTTAGTTGCCCTTCTCTGAACCTTTTCTAATGCCAGTATATCCTTTTTGAGATGAGGAGACCACAATTGTACTCAGTATTCAAGATGTGGGCGCACTATGGATTTGTATAAGGGCAGTAAGATATTCTCCATCTTATTCTCTATCCCTTTTTTAATGATTTCTAACATCCCGTTTGCTTTTTTGACTGCCGCTGCACACTGCATGGATGTCTTTAGAGAACTATCCACAATGACTCCAAGATCTTTTTCCTGATTAGTTGTAGCTAAATTAGCCCCCATCATATTGTATGTATAGTTGGGGTTATTTTTTCCAATGTGCATTACTTTACATTTATTCACATTAAATTTCATTTGCCATTTTATTGCCCAATCATTTAGTTTTGTGAGATCTTTTTGTAGTTCTTCACAGTCTGCTTTGGTCTTAACTATCTTGAGCAGCTTAGTATCATCTGCAAACTTTGCCACCTCACTGTTTACCCCTTCTTCCAAATCATTTATGAATAAGTTGAATAAGATTGGTTCTAGGACTGACCCTTGGGAAACACCACTAGTTACCCCTCTCCATTCTGAAAATTTACCATTTATTCCTACCCTTAGTTCCCTGTTTTTTAACCAGTTCTCAATCCATGAAAGGATCTTCCCTCTTATCCCATGGCAACTTAATTTACGCAAGAGCCTTTGGTGAGGGACTTTGTCAAAGGCTTTCTGGAAATCTAAGTACACTATGTCTACTGGATCACCCTTGTCCACATGTTTGTTGACCTCTTCAAAGAACTCTAATAGATTAGTAAGGCATGATTTCCCTTTACAGAAACCATGTTGACTTTTGCCCAACAATTTATGTTCTTCTATGTGCCTGACAATTTTATTCTTTACTATTGTTTCAACTAATTTGCCCGGTATGGACGTTAGACTTACCGGTCTGTAATTGCCAGGATCACCTCTAGAGCCCTTTTTAAATATTGGCGTTACATTAGCTGTCTTCCGGTCATTGGGTACAGAAGCCGATTTAAAGGACAGGTTACAAACCCTAGTTAATAATTCCGCAATTTCACATTTGAGTTCTTTCAGAACTCTTGGGTGAATGCCATCTGGTCCCGGTGACTTGTTACAATTAAGTTTATCAATTAGTTCCAAAACCTCCTCTACTGACACCTCAATCTGTGACAATTCCTCAGATTTGTCACCTACAAAAGACGGCTCAGGTTGGGGAATCTCCCTAACATCCTCAGCCATGAAGACTGAAGCAAAGAATTCGTTTCGTTTCTCCGCAATGACTTTATCATCTTTAAGTGCTCCTTTTCTATCTCTATCATCCAGGGGCCCCACTGGTTGTTTAGAAGGCTTCCTGCTTCCGACGTATTTAAAAAACATTTTGTTATTAGCTTTTGAGTTTTTGGCTAGCTGTTCTTCAAACTCCATTTTGGCTTTTCTTATTACATTTTTACACTTAATTTGGCAGTGTCTATGTTCTTCTCTAGTTACCTCACTAGGATTTGACTTCCACTTTTTAAAAGATGCCTTTTTATCTTTCACTGCTTCTTTTACATGGTTTAAGCCATGGTGGCTCTTTTTTAGTTCTTTGACTTTGTTTTTTAATTTGGGGTATACATTTAAGTTGGGCCTCTATTATGGTGTCTTTGAAGAGTGTCCATGCAGCTTGCAGGGATTTCACTTTAGTCACTTTACCTTTTAATTTCTGCTTAACTAACCCCCTCATTTTTGCATAGTTGCCCTTTTTGAAATTAAATGCCACTGTGTTGGGCTGTTGATGTGTTCTTAGCACCACAGGAATGTTAAATGTTATTATATTATGGTCACTATTTCCAAGCGGTCCTGTTATAGTTATCTCTTAGACCAGATCCTGCGCTCCACTCAGTACTAAATCAAGTGTTGACTCTCCCCTTGTGGGTTCCTGTACCAGCTGCTCCAAGAAGGTCCAGGAGTTCTTCATCCTCTCACCCTTCCCAGTCCTGGTGTTGCAGCAATAGAGAGGGGAGGAGGAAGAACAAGGAGCAGACAAACCCATTCTTCATTGGATGGGTGAGAAAGTGGAAGGAATAGACCCTGAACTTGGGGTAGGGATAGCTCAGTGGTTTCAGCATTGGCCTGCTAAACCCAGGGTTGTGAGTTCAATCCTTGAGGGGGCCATTTAGGGATCTGGGGCAAAAATCTGTCAGGGGACAGTACTTGGTCCTGCTAGTGAAGGCAGGGGACTGGACTCAATGACCTTTCAAGGTGGTTCCAGTTCTAGGAGACTGGCATATCTCCATTTATATATTATATATATATATAACTTGTTCTGCTCCCTCCACCCCACTCCCTCCAGCCCTACCAAACCCCAAAACTCCTCTCATCTCCTGAGGGGAGTGGGGGAGAGCAGCAGCAGCTTTGATTGGCTGCTCTTTCCCAGGAGGTTGGAAAGTGGGAAGACATCCAATTAGAGTGAGTTTACTCCTTGTCAGAATTTGGAAATCACATGAAGACTGGAACTTCTTGCACAATGGGATCCAGCAGAGCTAAAATTGCATTACTCAAGATCTAATCATGAGAGTGGCAACACTGCATCTCTAAAACAGAAAATATTACTTATGTGTCAATGTGCCCTGTGCGACTGCATGCATTAATATTTGTGAAGTGTTGTGAGACCTTTGGTGAATGGCTTTATAGAAATGCAGACTATTATTATTAATAGGCTAATAGGGGGTAATGAAGAGGGAACCTCAAAACATCTCGATAAGCATCCAAGTGTGTGCTTAAAGGCCCCTTTCATCACGATTTTACCATGTCAATCCTTGCTTTTCATATGAACTCCCAGTGTCTCAGGAATAGGGTGACCAGATGAGAAGACCTGAAAATCGGGACTTCCCACCCGAAGCAAAGAAAAAAAAACGGAAAAACGGAAGAAGACTGGAAATCGGGACAAAAGGCGTCCCGATCGACCATCGATCGGGACGCGGGACAAATGATCAAAAATCGGGACGGTCCCGATTTTATCAGGATGTCTGGTCACCCTACTCAGGAACAGCTATTGGGACTCCTGAAATCTTCCAGTTTCATTTCACCAATAAAAATGTTTTTTTTGTATATAGCTACAAAATATTTGTGGAAGACATATTGTTATACTGAGTAGAATTTAACAGACACAAACTGTCCAGTGGACGGAATGTAAAGGGTGTTTGGAGTGAAGAGAAAAATCAAAGTACAGACACTATCAAAGCTGCTGTTCTGCTCAAAGTGACCCTTAACAATAGTTGTTCAATGTTTCGGGCTAAATTCATTCATAGCACTAAAATTATTGCAAGAAATCATCCACTCTGAGAAATAGGCATGTGTTGCTGTTGTTTCAGAAGCTGGCAGTCATGAAAATCTGTACTGCTCTGTGAATATTTCACAACCACAAAAAGTATTGCCACAAAAGTACCCCAGTTTTGAATGTAAAAGGATGGTCACTTTAGAACAGGTGCTTATCTGATCTCAGATATTTGGAGCCAGATCTTTCACTGGGGTAAATCAGTATAACTCCATCAACAGTGCTCATCAACAGTATTACAGAGCCTTTGTTCTCAGTTGCTGGACCTCCAGGCAACCAGACTGTTCAATTTCCTATGCAGGCATGTTCCCAATAATCACAGCATTGCACAGCAGCTCCCCAAGAAGTCAATAAATAGAGAATGGAGCTTAACTTTATTATTATTATTATTGCCAGCTATGAGTCCCAGTCATAGGCCAACACCCTTTGAAAATCTTGGCCAACATCAATATTTGGAATCTCGCACAAGGCTTGAATGCCTCATTTATGTTTGGGGTGAGAATTTCAGAAGCCCCTGACATGATTTAGGAGCAAAAATCCCATTAAAAGTCAATATAACACTTTTGAAAATCCAAGCCTCCCTATTTTAAGGTTACACAGGATAATATGAGCACTTTAGTTATCAGATATTTTAGTCACCTGAACACATGAAACAGGAATATGTGGAAAGGAAAAACTTTCTAAAAGGAAGTATTTCTAGCTATATGATTTCTGATATTAACACACATATACTTACAACAGAAGTGAACTAAAGTTAAAATACAATCCACTTTTAAATTTTTTCAGAGTGCAGTGAACACACAGTCTGTGGTTCATTTGCATATATGTAAATATTCTGTAGATTGACAGTTACAATGGTTATTATATTATGGGTGAAAAATTGAACTTAAATAAATCATACAAAAATCAACTATGCTTAACTTGTAATATAGTTTCTATGTAATTTCTTACCCAGAGTTACATTAAATATTTTATACTTCATCATCTACTTTTCAATGCCTAGAAAATTCTAATATATCTAATTATATTAATTTTTATTGGGAAACTGTTGAAATGAAGGAGGCATTTTTATAATGCTCTGCGTATTATGTTCAGAATTGTAATCGTGAAATTTGAAATCTAATTTTATTCATTATACTCTATTGTTTTGCTGTTTTTTGAAGTCATTTTAAGTTTTAAACATTTACTTAGGGATTTAATTAAAAATGTAATTGTATGCTTACAATAATAACATACACTCTATGTAACCTGATTTCCTCAATTCTTCAAAACTGGATTGGTTCAAATTTCTGTTATACACAATATTTTTGTCACAGGGTCTCTGCATAATTATTTTCTCAATTCGTGTGTGGTCATACAGTTCATTCTCTTTACATGACATCTGTTCACACTAACAGGAGTTCACACTTACACCAAGAGAAGAATTAGACCCTTATTGTGGACAATGTATGTCTTTGGGCCTGATGCTGATACTTTGGTAAGTGTCACATATGCTAATTTGACGCTTCAGAATTGTTTTCTAAGAAGAGAATGTTTTGTAATGAGACGCCTCTGAGGGCACTTAGCCACAAGCCCTGAATAAAGAGAGGTACTATGGCGCTGTCAAGCTTCAGGAGAAGCAACTGGGATATTTAGCCTTTCATCTGAAATTCGGATTAAAGTTTGGATGAGCCAGTGGTACAAGATTCAAATCTAAATTTATGTGGGATTATAAAGTCACCTTGGAGTGTGTGTGCA
This sequence comes from Chelydra serpentina, assembly GCA_037349315.1. Taxonomy (NCBI): domain Eukaryota; kingdom Metazoa; phylum Chordata; order Testudines; family Chelydridae; genus Chelydra; species Chelydra serpentina. The sequence continues at coordinate 31,598,422 of JBAIAC010000048.1, forward strand.
GAGGGGTCAACCTGCAGCAGGAGTCCCCAGAGATCTTCCTACTCAGCTAGAATTGTTTTGTGAGCCTTGGGGAGTGCATATCAGAGGAGGAACTGTGCCACTATTTTAAAAGCATGCAGCATAATTCCTAACTCTGTTCTTCCCCACCCTGATCCATTCTCTCCTTATCTCATTCAGCAGTGAAGTGCTGGTGGCATTTACACTCAGTGTGTGCAAGGCCTGAGACTGGTTGCTCATGGACACATAGGGGTTGGGAAATTTTGTCGTACCCTCTTTTCTCCCCTTATACACCAACACAGAACATGCCACATTGTGGCTAGCTGTAATTAGGTCATTGAAAATCCCAGTTTTACCTGCCTCTCTTCACAAATTCCAATTATATGTGTTGGTTGTTATTGTTTTATAGTTCCATACAATTTATATAGTGTTTTCTGAGGTATTTATGTATATTTTAAGGTATTATTCCATTTCTATTGATCTAGTTGTCCAGTTCATTTTTATGCCGCTCTGATTTTACATTTATTGCCATTACAAAGCTAGGTAAAAAGACAGTAAACTGTATTCCCCATTTGTTTCTGTGAAGACTGATCATGACATTTTCTACCTTCTAAATAAGCTTCTGCCAGAGCCCCAGAAATCCTGTCACAAATCTACTGTCACAGTTTATTGGCTAATCAGCAAAGAATTGAAATCTTGATTGGCTTTTTTTGTTGGTTGATTGAAACGGTGAGATAGGAAGTACTGGACAGATTAATTAATTTGTGCTGGGGAACCCAAACTTAATCTAAAGGATGTTGTCACTTTGATTGATGGCTGTGTAAAAGAAGAAGTGTTTTTTAAAAAAGCCCATGAATCATCATTTTTGTGGCACATAGATACTAGTCTTGTCTGTTTAACCAGTTCAGTGCTGGTTGTTAATATTAAATACTAACATCTCCCAGTATTTAGTTAAATACTAAAAACAACTACCAGTATGTTTATGAAGACAGCTTTCATTAACCACCAAAAGGTAGAAGTCAGGTTGTTTTTGCCAAATATTTGGACAGCCAGATACCAACAATTTCCTCACAGCTTCATGTTTTACCAGTGCAATTAAAAAATGTCTCCTGAAATTAACAGGTATCCAGTGTATATATTGTGATAACCTACAATATTCAGTGTATGAAGTGAGCAAAGTGATGCTTTATTTAATGTTCCAGTTAGTCATAGCTAATATTTGGTAATAAAGGTGTGATACACAGAAGAGCAAGGGCTGGAGAATTATCTTTATTTTCTCATCCCAGTCATCTGATGTAGGTCAGAATTTCAAAAGGTTACATTCCTGTCACATGGCAGGGTCTGTCTTCATTGATTCCAGCAGCTACTGTTGTAATATACTTTTACAGCTAACGTTTATGTGACAGTCGGTTCATGTTACAAACCCCAAGTCTGGGACTTTAGAGATATGTTAACAGCAGGCATTAACGCTGTGTCATACTCTACAATACAAAGGTTTCCATTGCACTTGAGAGAGAGAGAGAGTAAAAAATAAACCAGGCAGGTAATAGAGATTTCTTAAATGATTGTTCTATAAATACCCACAACATTTTTCCAAATGTGACAAGAAATAATATGAAGAGTTGCAAATGCATAAATGGAGCAAGTGGTAGAGCCTTCCCTCACAGGCACTGATATTTTTTTTAAAAAAGAGGAGACTATTATAAAGCACTACAAAATAATTTCTTTATCCAAAAGCTCTGAAGCAGTTATTAAACCAGCTGTTTTCAAAAGTACACAAATCTGCTAAGTTGCAGTTGGGTAACTGTTAAATGTTAAAGCAGTGAATGATCAGCATGTAGCAGATGGCCTGGGAATGGGTTAGAAAATGGCAATGTTAATACCACCAGACTGAGATGTTCATTTGTGCTGTAGTATGTGCAGGCTGGGTGAATAATGAAGGTTCTGTAATAATTGTGTAAATCCCAACATTATTAAATCAATTCAGCTGGGGTTTCTTAATATATGTGAAGCACTTGATGTACTTTGAGAAACACCTCCTCTTTTGCTAAAGCTGTTCTCATTAACTCATACTGCTTTATTTGCTGTGACCTCAGTGGTCCTTTTTAGTAATGAGTGGAATAAAAATTAGAAATCTACTTTCACTCTCAATATTAGGAACAGGGAAAATGGTAAGAAAAGTGTAAATGCATAAGTATTGTATCACAGTAGTCCTGCAGGGTTGTCAGTGTTTGTAATACAAACTCCCCTTGTAGAATTTTATAATTAAAGCTTCCAATTTTGTGGGAAATCTTAAGCTATTAAACTTGCTACAAAAATTGGGGTAAGAAGACCAAAATTGATGCCTTCCATAGCTTTTCCTCTGTCAGCTTTTCATAACTTACCACCGCACTGAAAGGAAATTTAGGTTCTTATAGCTAGGGAAGCATAGATCAGGAGAATAACATTTATAAGCTTAAAATAAATTAACAAAACATAAGAATGTCATGCTGAGTCAGACCAATGGTCCATCTAGCCCAGTATCCTGTCTTCCTACAGTGATCAGAGCCAGATGCTTCAGAGGGAGTGAACAAAACAGGCCAATTTATCAAGAGATCTATCCTCTGTTATACAGTCCCAGCTTCTAGCAGTCAGAGGTTTAGGAATACCCAGAGCATTGGGTCTCAAAAACTACATGATGACTCAAATAAAGATAATCACAAATACTTTCAAATAAAATGCAATAAATAAATGAATACATACTTACGTACAAATACCTGAAATCAGAAGACCTCATAAAAGTTTGCTTCAAGCCAAAGTGCTCCATGCAGATTTCACGAGAAGAGCATACTTGGATGTGGCTAGGTGTTGGAGCATTTAAAAATTTAGCTTGCACACAGATGTTTGCACTGCAAAATGTCTGCCCACTTTTATTCCACGCAACTTTGTATTTTCACAAGTGGGAACAGAAGGTTTATAATCCAGCATCAACTACAATACCTTGGGCCATATTCTGTTCCAGCTGTGTCAGTTGGACTCTGATTGACATCTGTGCCAAGACTAGTAGTAGAAACATGGCCCTATGGATCAATATGAGACATCATAGATGAGTAGGAGCCAAGAGAGCCTGAAACATAAACACTGCAAATTCCTACCTATTAATACAGCTGTGCTGGAAGAAAAGATAACAATGAATGCTAATATCTCATAGTACTGTTCCACTGTACTAATTGTAGTGCTACAGCACATGGTACGGTCCTAAAAGAAATAAGACACTTGAAACAATATTTATTAGTAGCTTTGGTTCAAAATGTTAAATGTAGAAAAATACATATCTACAGAAGACTCATGCTCCACTTATCTGATAATCAACACTATCAACTGAATGTATCTTGCTACTATTCTTAGCAGAGAGGCAATTTCCTAGGTAGCAGTGAATTTCTCTGCTATCTTGCTGGTAAAACAATTACAGGAAAGAGATGGACTAAATATGAGCCCTCTTCCCGAATCTTCTGCATGTAGGGCCTGTTCCAAAGCCCACTGACACCAATGGGAGTCTTTCCATTGACTTTGGTGGGCTTTAGACCAGGCCCATCTAATAAAAAGAAAAGTATTTCTGCCAGTTCTGTGCTGTGGCCAAAAAAATTTTTTGCTTCATATTCTGAAGGGAAAAGGTAGGAAAAGGCAGTAAAGAAGTAAAGAAAAAAAGTCAACATGTAGCTGAATTAATAGGCCAAATTCTCCCCTCAGCTACATCTATGAAACTCTACTGAGGTCTTGAGTATTGAGGTCATTAGGGGACTCACAGGTGTGACTCAGGGCAGAATTTGGCTCTCAGCCTCTAAACTAATCAGGACTGTCGAAATGTACAGAATACACACACTGGGCCAAATTCTACGGGAATTTGGTGCCAGACTGCTGGTCTAATCAGGCTCTAAAGTTAGTTTAACTAGCCTAGGAAGAAACACATATGTTTAAGAATGATCATCTGCTGGCATGAAACCCCAAAAGAGGCTCTTATGTTGCTTCCTCTCCATACTCCAGCTGTTGGTATTGGAAAGAAAAGTGAACATGGTAAATGAAAAGGAGGCATGGCCGGGACACCTCTTTGCCAGGCCAATCTCTGGCTGTGTTCAGTTCCTCTAGAGAAATTGTACCCTGGCGTAAGATAAAGCATCCCTCAGGCTGCTCCAGGATGATATAGGAGTGCAAAGCTGATCTTTAAGGTCACCCTCATGACCTGTGGTCTGTACAGTTTGGCTGTATTGTAGCAGCCCATCATGTATAGTATGTAAATAAACTGATGCTTCTTCTAAATCCACTTATTTTTCCTGTCAGACAGTTCGTAAAAGAACTATATGTATACAGAGGCTCAACAGAATGTCACCTGCTGTCACAGAGTAGTTATTCAGCTGCAGAGATTTAATTTCTTCTCTCTCGTGTAATTTGAAAACACAAAACTGGCTAATATGCATTGAACTGTTTTTTAAAAGACTATTTAGTGTTTGTGAAAGAAATCAGCCTGATAGCCCTCGAGACTAAATTCCTTTTTAAAAATCTCTCTCTCTACTGGAAAAATCCTCTGTGCAAGCAGCTGCACTGAAAGTTTCCCCATACCACCCATATGCCTTTTATATTGTTCTCTTCACCTTGAATGGTCCCATGCAATATCTGTTAACTTCTTATGCTTACCATCCATACCTTATATGCCTTCCATCTGTCTTGAAGGGACCAGCTCTACATTGACTTGAGATTTCATTTTCCATGCAGGGGCAGCCCTCATTGAGTAGTCTTAATTAAAGACATTTTCTTCTTTCCATTCTTGCCACAAGAGAACAAAAGAAGTCTCTTCTTCTATGTCCCTTTCCAACGCCCCTTCCCCTTGATAGCATTGCTATTCTGGATTAGAACAAGTTCTCTGTCTTTGACAGTGACATCTTCTTTGGCACATTGTGGCCACTTTGTACCCTCAGGCTTTGTAAAAGTGTCACAGACAATTCCTCTGGCAGTAGGGGACACTCTGCTGGGTGGAACTATGCTGCTGCTTGGTCTACACCTCTGTCCTCCTACTGTGACAGATTTTTGTTACCAATTTACCTCAGGTGATTAGTCTGAGATTGCAGGACCATGGGGAGGGGGCGGGGAGATGCAGGAACACACACCATGTGACTGAATTTTAAAGCTTTTTTGATAAAGTAATAGCGGAGAGTGCTGGGAAATGCTTTCACGTTTCTCAAAGGAAGGAAGAAAGCGTTAGTGCCCCAAGCCCTAACCCACTTTTATACTCACATACGCCCGACCCAAAGCTGGCCAAGCCCAGGTGTAACAGAAGAAGAAGAGGGCGGGGAAGAGTATACGGGAGTGCTGTCCTGGGCCCAGGTCGTCCAAGGATCCGCTGTGATCTCCGAGTTGCTCCAGCTCTCAGGAGGGTTTTATGTCCTGGGCTCCCAGCTCTTGAACAGTCTCTTGGAGAAACCCTTTAGCATGCTGGAGCCCAGAGGCCTCACTCATCCTTCAGGGCAGGCCACCGGCTTGCCTGCTGAGACTGGCCCTTAGCCCCCCTGCTCCTGGTGGAGACTTGTCCACTCTGCAGGGGTTAATGCACTGATATAAAACCACCGGGTTCATGGTCACTGGGAATGCAGTGTGGGAAGCCCCCACAAGCCATTTCTGGGAGTTGTCAGAGCAAACACAGACCTCCAGTGTGTTTTCTGCATTAGAAACTGCCTGTCTTCTCTTTACTGAATCTCATCTTTATCTCAGGCTCCTGGCTCTCAAATTAGGCTCAGATCCTGACAGTGATCCTTGTATACTGTCTTCGTCTTAAGACTTAATACCATTGCTGATCCAGGTGAAAGACACTGGCCAAGCCCAAACCCAATTTTTGCCTCATGCTCTCAGCTTGGAAATGGACTCTGACAGTTTTGACCTGGACTGGCCTCAGATTGATCTCTGACCTTTGTGCACTATATTGAGCGGCTCCGCCCATGCCCACAGGCCATCCATGATCCAGCCCTGACAGGCTGTCCTCATGTGGACTTTTGGGACACTCTGCTATTACCCTTTCACCATGTTGAAAATCGACCATTTATTTTGTCAGTTTCTAACCTCTAACAGTACTGTACCTGTGTGACATTCAGGATCCAGACATGCCAAGGGGAGAGAACAGGGAGTCTGAACCCCAAAGAATAAGCAATTGAATTAATTGATTGTATACAATAGGATCATACTATAAAAGTGTATTGAGCAAGGTCTCTTATGAAAACTTGTGACACACTGGTGATTAATATCATTGTGTGATGCATGTCTCGATTGTGATAAAAGAGTTTACGTGTTTGTTGGAAATATGTTCTTAAAATGTGTTTTGGAAGCAGTGAATAGATCAAACCTGGCTTAGACAAAGAAATATGGGTTTACCTGTCTGACTGGCTTGACTGCAGGCAGAGAACAATGAAAGTACATTTACATATAAGATAAACAAAGCAATAAAGCTAACAAATGGCAGCTTGGTGAGTACACTGGGCATGGAGGACCCCAAAATCTGTATGCTCAGCAAGTCTTCCTGGCTCTTGAGGCCAAGATAATGGACTTTGAAAAATATAATGGGAGCAAAATACCATTCTAGTTATCTATCACTTAAGGAACAGCACCCTCTGATTCTGTGAAAGTTGGATCTCTGGCCCAGAGGGCTAGAGATATTGGTCATAGATGTAAGTGAGAAAATTCCTTAGAGAAAGATTGTAACTTGCTAAAATTAAGTTTTAGTTAGTAGAACGTGTTTTGTTTTGTTTGTAACCATACCTGTCTCTTTTTCTCTTGCTTAGTGTCACTTTTAAATCTCTGTTCTTTTTTAATAAGTATATTCTTAGTTTTATAATAAACTGTCTCAGTGGTATATTAAAGTACAGAGTGAGTCTTCAACTAATCTAACAGGCTGGGTGTCTATGCTGTTTCTTTGCAAGCAGCTAACAATAATTTCGGTCAGTATCCAGTGAGAGGAACTGGACACTACAGAGAAACTTCTCTGGGGAACATAGGAACTGGGGTTCATTGCAAAGCAAAGTTAAGATTGTCAAAGTCTTGAGGTGTTTTCTGGTGAAGCAGGCAGTCTGGCATGGCAGGGAACTGACACACAGTCTAATCTCCGGCAACACTCACTCTGGCTAAGGCAGAGGGGTACTACAGTGATTTATGGTTCTGGGCTGCCCTCTCATCCCATGACAACTGAATTTCAACAATAGCCTGTTGTGAGGGATTTGGTCCCAGATTTAGAAATTCCAAATAAATTAAAGCTTTTAGTTGCTCTATATCTACCATTTTTCTGACCTGCTCTAAAATAGATTCTTAGTAGATTAGGCATAATTTTTCCCCTACAGAAGCTGTGTTGGTTCAATCACGTCATATCCTATGATATTTTGTTAATTCGCATTAAATTTATTTATCCATATGGTGGGTTCTTCACCTCCTGGAGTCTTGAAATTGAGACTGTATCTTTCTAAAATCTCTGTTAAATTATGGGCTTGCTGCAGAAATTAGAGGATGAGATTCTATAGCCTGAGTTATCCCATAGGTCAGACTAGATGACCGCTCAATGTCCCTCCGTGCCCTACATTTCTATGGTTCTATAATGGTCCTGTCTGGCCTTAAAATCTATTAATCAATGTTTATCGAGATATTTTACCTCCATCTTCAGTTATTGTTTCAACCAATTTTCCTGATGTACTGAAGTAATGCTCACAGCCCTTTTTCCAATATGGAGTCCTATAATACTATTTTTAAAGAAGGGTACATCATGTGCTACCCTCCAACCTTCTAATATAGTAATTGGCATTTAAAAGAGTACATGTGTTCGTAAGCAACTCATTCATTTCATTCTTAAATTTCTTCAAAATTCTTGGATGGATTCAGTCTTGGTGACTTGTTGATATTTAATTTATCAGTTCCCACACTAATTACTGATAAGGAGTCATGTGTATTTCACAAAAAGATTAAGTCGGGGGTAGATATCTTCTAAATCATCTCTCTGATGAAAAATCATTTAACTTCTTCACCATGGGTGACAGGTTCAGTCACAGAGACCCCATTGGGACCTGATGTGCTGAGACTGCCTCTGAGCACATTTTTTCTGCCAGCTTGGGACTTCAGAACCCTGCCTTGTTGAGCCAGATATGCTAATCTGCTGCAACACAGATACAGGGTTTGACCCATGCCCCCAAAGTTGCAGACTTAACTGAAAATGGCCTAGCAAGTGTTCCTGTCTCTACCACCCAGACACCCAGCTCCCAAATGAATCCATTTTACTCTGTATAAAGCTTATATGGGGTAAACTCATAAATTGTCCGCCCTATATAACACTGATAGAGAGATATGCACAGCTGTTTGCTCCCCCAGGTATTAATTACTCACTGTGGGTTAATTAATAAGCAAAATTGATTTTATTAAGTATAAAAAGTAGGATTTAAGTGGTTCCAAGTAATAACAGACAGAACAAAGTAAGTTATCAAGCAAAATAAAACAAAACACCCAAGTCTAAGCCTAATACAGTAGGAAACTGAATACAGGTAAATCTCACCCTCTGAGATGTTCCAATAAGCTTCTTTCACAGACTGGACTCCTTCCTAGTCTGGGCCCAATCCTTTTCAGACCAACGTTGTAGTTTATGGCCTGGGTCCAGCAATCACTCCCACCCCCGTAGTTACTGTCCTTTTGTTCCAGTTTCTTTCAGGCATTTCTTTGGGGTGGAGAGGCCATCTCTTGAGCCAGCTAAAAACAAAAATGGAGGGGTTTCTTGGGCCTTTTATAGTCTCTCTCTCCTGGGCAGAAGCCCCTTTGTTCTTCTGTGCAAAATCACAGCAAGAAGATGGAGTTTGTAGCCACCTGGACAAGTCACATGTCTATGAATGATTCAGCTTTTTGCAGGCCAATGCCATTGCTTACATATTAGTTTGAACGTTCCCAGGAAAGCTCAGATATGGACTGGCATCTTCCAAAGTCCATTGTCAGTTAAGTGTTTCTTGATCGGGCACTTACTGAGAATAGTCCTTCCTCAAGAAGCTGACCAAATGCTTCACTGAGGCTACTTAGAATCAAACACATTGAGATACAAGTACATAGACAATATTCATAACTTCAAATACAAAAACGATACACGCATACAGACAGCATAATCATTATCAGCAAATTATAACCTTTCTATAGACACCTTATTTGTCCTCCTTTGTACAAGGTTTGGTGCAACTATAAGACCTTGGTTGCAACAATGATCTATACGGTCACAGTTCATGTCAACGTCACACCATGTTTTTATCTTTTTAATTGTTCTGCCTTGTTTATCCTCTGGTGGTCCATCTTTATAATCCTTGCCATTTAACCCTGTTAAAAATTCGTTTTTAATCCCAACCTTCTTCCACTACCCCATCTCTAATATGGGGAATTTACCATTTAACATCTGCAGTTATTTTCTTCCTGAACTTCATGTTTGGAAAGAAGCCTTCTGTCCAGATTGACTTCTTCCAGCAATGGAAATCCCCACAGCACTCAGAGCAGGCATGCCAAACCTATGGACAAAACGCATACATTGGGCTTGTTTTTGGCTTAATTGGCTTGTGAGTTTCTTGTTGACTAGTTTTTGGCTTCTAGCTTGTTGCTTGGTCGGCTTGTAGCTTGTTGCATGTTGTAGCTTGTTGCTTCCTTTTTTTTTTTTTTTGATCAGCTCCCAGCAAGCAGGAGCAAGGGGGGGCAAGCAGGGTCAAGGGGTGGGAGAGAGTCAGGGGTGCAGAGTGGGCCCACCACAGCCCCAGACTTCACACCGGGGGAATTTAGTCACCTAGAGTGGTGGGGTTCTTAGGGATTGGCTTGTTTTGAAATGGGATTAGCTTGACTTTTGGCTTATTGTGAAAGTCGGGGTGCTTATGTACTACATGAAAGTTGGTAATTGTGACACAGAGTAATGCTGATGTCCTGAAACATGTCCCCTTCTTGGCTGCTAGCTAATTCTGGGTGAAATTCAGCCCTTCACAGAGGGTGCAATACAAAGTCTATGCACCAATTATGTGCCTCGTTAGCGCTTAAAATGTGGCCATGTGCTGTCTCTTTGCACAAGGATGAATGATAACTTCTGTAGTAGAAGCTGCCCCTCTCCTTATGTCCATTTAGTTCTTGGCCATTGTGCCATGATATTTAGGACTCGGTTGTCAACTAACATGATTTTGGCTACCTCAGCTTTTTGTGACTAACTTGAGAAACCTTAAAAGGCCTGATTTTGAGAGAACAGGCGAAGAGCACTTTCAGAAAAATTAGGTTCCTTTAAGGTGTTCAAGTTGCGACAGTGAAAATGACTATTCACTTTTGAAAATTTAGGCCTTAGGTGTCTGTCTGTTAGTGGTTGCTTGACACCACCATCATATAAGTCACCAAAAGCTTTCACCCACTACCATCCTAGACCAGAATCAAACACATAAGCAATAGATGAAAGGTTATGAAATAAATGTTAGTAACAGATCTCATTGTGTGTTTTTCATGGGAAAAGGGCAAACACATTTAAACTGCCATAAATATGGTATATTTTTCCCCCAAAGACAAAAGCTACAAACCATAATGACAACGTTATTTTATGAAGGGAATTATTAAAATAATATGGTGCATTAATCAAAATATATCTCAGAGTAATACATCAATGTCATAACCATCAAAATATCAAAATATCCAAGACATTTCTAAGATGGGGAAAAACAATATACATATGAGAAGTCAAAACTGTGATACAATTCTTGAAGGCTACAACTAGGAACAATACTAACTTAATAAAACTGCATTTAATTACAAGTCTTTTCAGTCTGCATTAAAATTAATCAGTGCTTCCTTTGTGTATCTTCTCTTCTGCATAACATGTGGGTCCAGATGGCTCTCAAAGACTGTAATTTCTGGGGATTTTAAACAACACATTCTTATTCTGTAATAGAAGGCATTTGATCCTTCATTTGATGTTGGTTCCCAGAAAATCCCTACCTTTAAAAATTCATGAGAGGATTTGAGTGATAATCTAAACAGCTGGTCATTTTCCTGCTCAGTTCACTTAAATCTAGCCAAAAAAAGAGAGAGGTTTTTAAACAGGGTCAGGTCCTAATAAAGACAACAGAGTGTGAAATTTCATTTGTAGAACTTCTTAAAATGCCAGGAATCTCAGATAATGGGGTGGGGGCATGAAATGACTGCAGTGGTAATTATATTAGCTGGTCTGTTGACAGCAAAAATACACACTTATTTGGAGGCATTGATTTGCTTCAACCAGTTAAAAATACATTGCTTATGAGGGACTAGATGTCTCAGAGAACTGTTAAGATGATATGCAGCCTTTTTCCCTTTAGCTAACTGGTTTTAATCTGACCCTGATTGGCTGTTTGATGTCTATCCCATGGCCTATATGAAATGAATGGATGGTTTCATTCCAGGTCAGACCAATCAACTGTCCACATCACAAAAATGATTAATTGCACCATTGTTGGCAGTTTTGGGAGAGAAACTAAAAACTGAGCAGACAGAGAGAGTGTCCTTAGAGGTAGTTCAGCCCAGAATTGAGACAAATTTCTGGGAAACTTGCATTGCTGCAGCCCATGCTGTGCCAGTCATGGGGGAGGTAAAGAGAGGACTTAATCTCCAAGGATTTACAGCTACTTAATGACAGCATTAAATACCCTAAAAATATGCTGCTTCTTTATGACATTTATGTACTGTAGAGATACAATGTGATGGCACATATATATATCTATATGTCTGACATGTTGTTAGAAATTATGGGCCAAATCCTGAAGTTGTTAGTCCACTATTACTATTGATTACTGAGATTTCATTGAGTGAATGGGATTTTTCTTGAGGAAGAACTTTCTAAAGTAGGAGTAAGATCTCCAGGTTTTGGATCTGTATGCTTAGCTATGAAGAGGCAAATGACATGACAGAGCTTTAAAAAGTCTATTTTGAAAAGAACTGTTAAGATGTTTATGGCCTTAACTTGTATTAAATTCTGTCTAATAGACATGATGCCATCTACAACACAGTTTCTGCATACTCACTACCACAATCTGAAAAGTGGCCTGTGCATTTTTAATGCTTTCTCTGTTACTACAGAAAATAAGGGAACTAAAATATTTGAATAAAAATATGTAAATATTCCTCTTTTTCATCCTCTGTGGTTCTTTATATTTTGGCACTTCTTCCCTAACCAGTCTCTCTCTTTAAATTTGCTTAGATTTAATGTCTTGCTCATCTTAAATTTTCTTTCAGTATTTTTATAATATACCGTTTGTTTGAAGATTCCCCATGAGAGTGTTATCTGCATGTGTTTCCTTCTCCCTCATTTCATTTTTGCTTCATTGTTTTCTCTCCTTTTTTTTCTCATCCATATTTTGTTAACTAGAATTTCTTTTTGTCTTTGAAACCAGGAAACTACAAGATCTTTGGCAGATGCTGTGGAAAGTATACAGGAAACAACAACAGGGGGAAAAAAGAGAAAAGATCACCATTTGGTTTAACAGTAATTACCATAAACATGCATGTGGTACAGCATGCTTCAAATCTAATTACTGAAATAAATGACTGGAGTAAATTCTCTGATACTTTGGGCTAAATTTATCAAGGGAATTCATAAGAAAGAACAGCACTTGTCAAAGCATCTTCTTTGTCCCATATTCCGGGGGACTCTGGTGGGAAATATCTAAAATGTAAACATGAGTGGATTATCCGCTTTCGTTGGTATCATTTCACTGCACCTTTCCTCAAGCAAACAGAATGGGTGATTGTCTGTCTTTACAATGATCCTCTAGTGAAAGATGGAAGTGCTCATGGATTAGAGGGAATTTAACATGCCAGAAAGAATATTTCCACAAGAAAAATGAAAACTGCCTTTTGACAGGAATGTGCGGCTCATGGTCCTACAATATTTAGGGCAAGTGGTCAACTTGGTTATTTAAATTGAATGAGAGGCTATTGCAAGAATAAGAAACCATCCTTTGAGGGTTAGGATGATAAAAGGTTAAATTCATAGAGAGTTTAAATCAAATCCTGTTTTATATTTCTTTATCAAATAACTGTCATATTCTCCCACTAACTGCTGCTTAGATAGATTTGATCCCAAGGAGCTTACTACACATCAAGCATGCATCATCAAGTTTTTTTTATTTTAAATACATGTATTTGTGTGGCTTACTGATAAATAACAGGGAGTAAATTTTACTGACTAGAATCAGGTACAAAATTCTTACTGAAGTAACACAAACTTTTGCAAATGTAACACCAACAGACGCCAGTAATCCGTGGGTGGGATCCAACCAGGGACCTTTGGAGCTTAGTGCATAAGCCTCTACATCATGAACTAAAAGCCAGCAGGCTGTTAGCTCACGCTGTAGAGCAGACTCATTTAACTCTCTCTAATTGGTCTTGGTGCCACTAGATGGGACAGACCACCACACCCAGGAGGTGTGTGGGTTACACAAAGGCTTCCAAAAGTGATTAATGATTTTGAGGAGCTGGGCCACCTAAATTGGAACCGCTTCTCATAGGGTGGGTGGTCTGTACTGTCTACAAATCAAGGCCCTTTAAGGTGTCTAAAATTAGGCACCAAGAATCACTTTTTGAAATCTTACCCTTTATACCTATATCAGTAATATGATGGTCTTGCCCACTGATGATTGGTGGTCTAAAGGGAGCGTGTATTGCTGGCCCTAACTGAGTATTTCCTTAATCTCCTCTGGTGCTAAAGGCTGTGTCTGGGAATAGCAGTTCATCTGAGTTCTGTTCCATCTACAGTGTGTAAAGAGTTAACTGGTACATGTTAATAAAACTAAGCAACAACTGAAGTGACACTTTTTTTTCAGAACCAAAGTACTCAGGAGAGATGCATATGTGGGTGATAAGGGATCAACTAAATTTTAGCAAGTTGCTTTTAATTAAGGAATTGCTAAGTAAAGCAGTGTATTCAAATACTTGCTTTGCTGATAAGCAGGAAACTCAACCCCCCCCCCCCCCCCATTGCTAAAGTATAAACAGATTTTGTTGATCATTTTTCTTGGAAAACAGCTTCTTTTCTTGAGCTGAAAAACCATGATGTGGCATATCACATCCGGCTTCACCTGTCATGCAGTGCAATGCTACCTTCTGTAATGTGATGCTGCTTGGCTGATGTGACAAGCCACAGAGCAGGACAACATAAAGCTTTAGAATAGGAATTTTATGATGAGGACATTGTCTTTGCTGAAACCCACTTAAGAGAAACATTTCTAATCCCTAATGAAATTTGATTCACCTCCGTCTCCCAAATGCAAAAACTGCAGTACTTAGTTTCAGCTATTGAAGATGCTTACTGAGCTTTGCTCTTCTTTGTAAATTGTTCACATGCAGATGCCCCCACAAAATTTAACAAGGTCTCCAGCAAGTGAGCTAGCTAGAAAGATTTCTCTACCACGCTGACTTTGGGCCAAACACATTTCACACTAAGCCCTGGTCTACACTACGAGTTTAGGTCGAATTTATTAGCGTTATTTCGATTGATCCGTGCACCCGTCCTCACGACGAAGCCCTTACCATCGACTTCTAGGGCTCTTAAAATCGATCTCGCCACTCCACCCCCAACGAGAGAATTAGCGCTTAAAGCGATATTGCCGAATCGAAGTAGGCTAGTGAGGACGCAATTCGACTGTATCGGCCTCCTAAATCTATCCCACGGTGCATCAGCTGACCGCTCTAGACAGCGGTCTGAGCTCGAATGCTCCTCCCAGGTAGACAGGAAAAGCCCCGCGAACTTTTGAATTTCATTTCCTGTTTGGCCAGCGTGGTGAGCTGCAGGTGAGTGCAGATCTCATCAGCAGAGGTGACCATGATGGAGTCCCAGAATCGAAGACGAGCTCCAGCATGGACCGAGCGTGAGGTACTCGATCTCATCGCTGTATGGGGAGACGAAACCGTGCTAGCAGAGCTAGGGTCCAAAAGAAGAAACGCCAAGACATACGCCAAAGTCTCCAAGGGCATGCAGGACAGAGGCTACAACAGGGACGCGCAACAGTGCCGCGTGAAAATTAAGGAGCTCAGGCAAGCCTACCAAAAAACCAGAGATGCAAACAACCGCTCTGGGTCAGAGCCCCAGACATGCCGCTTCTATGATGAGCTGCATGCCATTCTAGGAGGTGCAGCCAGCACAGACCCTCCCATGTGGTTTGACTCCGTATGTGGATCATCAGAACCCACAGAGGAGCCTGATGATGATAATGATGCTGAAAATAGCACACAGACCCAGCAAGGAAGCGGAGAAGCCCTTTTCCCCGACAGCCAGGAACTCTTTGTCACCCTGGAGCCAGTACAGTTCGAACCCTCCCAAGGCGTGCTCGATGCAGGAGAAGGGACCTCTGGTGAGTGTACCTCTGTTTAATTAATACATGTTTTATAAGCAAGCGTGTTTATTGATTAATTCGTGGCCAGTACAGCCACAGCTACTCGAAAAGTCTGTTAACATGTTCGGGGATGGAGCAGAAATCCTCCGGGGACATCTCCTGAAAGATCTCCTGGATGTGCTCCCAAAGCCTGTGCATGAGGTTTCTGGGGAGGGCAGCCTTATCCTGTGCTCCGTGGTAACACACTCTACCACGCCAGGCAAGCAGCACGTAGTCTGGAATCAGTGCTTTGCAAAGCATGGCGGCGTACGGTCCCGGTTTTTGCTGGCATTCAAGCAACATCCTTTCTTTATCTGTGTGTGTTATCCTCAGAAGAGTGATATCATTCATGGGAACCTGGTTGAAATAGGGGAATTTTAGTACGGGGGTATTCAGAGGGGCTCCGTCCCTGCTGGGCTGTTTGCCTGTGGCTGAACGGAAATCTTCCCCGCTGGGACCCACGCGGTGGGGGGAGGGGGCACAGCGAACATCTTGCCTGGGTGTGTGTGGGGGGGGGGGGGGCGATTAGGTTCTCCCTGCATGTTAACCCGAAAACCGCCGCCCCACCTAACTTTTCAATTGCTAAGCTATTTGTTTTAAATTGCCAGCCCACGGGATGTTTGTTATGGGAAATGAGGGGGTTGATGTTTGAAAACATTCCCGCCTGTTGTGAAGCTTAAAGAAGCCTATAGAGTGTCTTACCATGGCTGTCTGCAAGCCGAATTCTGTTGCCCGCCGGACCTGCTTGTGTGATCTCTCACAGCAAACCGGCAGACCCTCAATATAAGAGGCCCAGTGCAACCTTGGACAAAATGCACATGTGATATGTAATGTTTTGTTCAAACAAAATGTGTCTTTTACATTTGTCTCCCGTTTTCTTCCTCCCACAGCTACAAATGTTTCAACGCCACCCCTTTCATCACCATCCCAGAGGCTAGCGAAGATAAGAAGTAAAAAGAAAAGGAGTCGAGACGATATGTTCTCAGAACTCATGGAATCCTCCCACTCTGAGGCTGCCCAGCAGAATGCGTGGAGGCAGACACTGTCTGAGTCCAGGAAGGCAGAATTTGATCGCGCGGACAAGTGGCGTGCTGAGGACAATGACTGGCGGGCTGAAGAGAGACAGCGGCGGGATGAAGAGAGTAGGTGGCGTCAGCGTGCAGAGAGAAGGCAGGATGCAATTCTCAGGCTACTGGAGGATCAAACGGAAATCCTCCGGCTTATGGCTGAGGACAGGCGTAGGGTTCAGGAAAGGCAGCCTGAGCCCAGACCGCCGCTACAGCCCCTGTGTAACCAACAGCCCTCCTTCCCGAGTCCCATAACCTCATCCCCGAGACGCCCAAGAACGCGTTTGGGTGGCCTCCGTGCTCCCAGCCACTCAAGCCAAGAGAACAGTCCAAGCAAGAAAGGGCTGGCATTCAATAAGTTTTAAAGTGCTGTGTGTCCTTGTCCTTCCCTCATCCCCTCCTCCACCACCCATCCTGGTGCTTCCCTTCCTCCACCACCTATCCCGGGAGACTGTGTCAGTTACCACCATAGTCCCCCCTCTGTGTTTTACAAATTAATAAAGAATGCATGATTTTTAAACAAGAATCACTTTATTTCCTCTGCAAGCGGTGATTGAGGGGGGGAGGGCAGGGCGGTTTGGGTAAAGGGAAGTAGAGCGAATGAAGGGGAGGGGCTTTTCATTACTGGGGAAAAACAGAACTTTCACACAGCATCCTGGCCATTCATGAAACTTGTTTTCAAAGCTTCCCTGATGCGCAACGCACCCTGCTGTACTCTTGTAATAGCCCTGGTGTCTGGCTGCGCATAACCAGCGGCCAGGCGATTTGCCTCAACCTCCCACCCTGCCATAAACGTCTCCCCCTTACTCTCACAGATATTGTGGAGCGCACAGCAAGCAGTAATAACAATAGGAACATTGGTTTCGCTGAGATCTAACCTAGTTAATAAACTTCGCCATCTTGCTTTTAAACGGCCAAATGCACACTCCACCACCATTCTGCACTTGCTCAGCCTATAGTTGAAAAGGTCCTGACTACTGTCCAGGCTACCTGTGTATGGCTTCATGAGCCATGGCATTAAGGGGTAGGCTGGGTCCCCAAGGATAACTATGGGCATCTCAACATCCCCAACGGTTATTTTCTGGTCTGGGAAGAAAGTCCCTTGCTGCAGCAGCTGAAACAGACCAGAGTTCCTGAAGATGCGAGCGTCATGTACCTTTCCCGGCCATCCCACGTTGATGTTGGTGAAACGCCCCTTGTGATCCACCAGTGCTTGCAGCACTATTGAAAAGTAACCCTTTCGGTTTATGTACTCGCTGGCTTGGTGGTCCGGTGCCAAGATAGGGATATGGGTTCCGTCTATCGCCCCTCCACAGTTCGGGAAGCCCATTGCTGCAAAGCCATCCAGTATGAGCTGCACATTTCCCAGACTCACAACCCTTGGTACAAGCAGCTTGGTGATCGCCCTGGCTACTTGCATGACAACAGCCCCCACTGTAGATTTTCCCACTCCGAATTGATTCGCGACTGACCGGTAGCTGTCTGGCGTTGCAAGCTTCCACAGGGCTATCGCCAGTCGCTTCTCTACTGTGAGGGCTGCTCTCATCTTGGTGTTCTGGCGCTTCAGGGCAGGGGAAAGCAACTCACAAAGTTCCATGAAAGTGCCCTTACGCATGCGAAAGTTTCGCAGCCACTGGGATTCATCCCAGACCTGCAGCACTATGTGGTCCCACCACTCTGTGCTTGTTTCCCGGGCCCAGAATCGGCGTTCCACTGTATCAACGAGCCCCATTACCACCATGATGTCCACCTTGCGGGGGGGCCTTTTCTGAGAGAGGTCTGTCTCCATGTCCTCATCACTCTCCTCAGGCTGATACTGTCTCGTCCTCGCCTCCTGTTGCTCTAGCAGCTCCCGATTCTCGGTCTCCATATACTCCTGGACAATGCGCGTGGTGTTCATAACGGCCATAACAGTTGCGGTGAACTGATCGTGCTCCATGCTTCCCCCGGTACACTGTTTGCAGGACAGCAGAGTGGGAGCAGAAGCGGCTGGTGGATAACAATGGTGGCAGCAATATGGCGCCCGCACGAAAAAAGGCGCGAAAGGATTTTTCGCTCCCCCCTCAGGTGCTTTCACGAAGGGAGGGGGGAGCAAGGGTTAGGCTCATTTCCTTCTAGCTGCAGATAGTACAATATGCCGTGAGCAGGGGTTAGGCGCCTTTCCTTCCAGCTGCAGATGGTACAATAAGCTCTACTGACCCCCTCAAGGATTGAACTCGCAACCCCGGGTTTAGCGGGTCAACGCTCATACCGCTGAGCTATCCCTCTGCCCGTGTTCCAGGCAGTGCTGAATCTCCCTTAAAGAAAACGTAAAAAAGCGCCCCCGGCCAGCCACACCAAAGGCCGCCGGCCAGGAGCACTGTAATGTCAAGCATATTGTACGATCTGCAGCTAGAAGGCAAGGAGCTTCTCCTATATGGTCCCGCGACCACAACCATTTATGGCATAGTGCACGATCTGCAGCTAGAAGGCAAGGAGCTTATGCTGTGCAGTCCCGCGACTACCAGCCTCAGGCGGAATGGCCCCCTCAAGGATTGAACTCGCAACCCCGGGTTTAGCGGGCCAACGCTCAGAACGCTGAGCTATCCCTCTGCCCGTATTATACCGTGACTGAATCTCCACTAGACCTAATGTGAAGGCGTACGCTGGAGATGTACGGTAATTGTGAGCCGAGCAGCCTTCTGTAGCCTTCTGTAGCAAACATGGAAAGCACGCAGACAAGGCGCGAAAAAGATTGCTTTCAAGGAGGGAGGGAGGGACGTTTGATGGCCTGATGACATGTACCCAGAACCACCAGCGACATTTTTTTCTGCCCCATCAGGCTTTGGGATCGCAACCCAGAATTCCAATGGGCGGCGGAGACTGCGGGAACTGTGGGATAGCTACCCGCAATGCAATGCTTCGAAGGTCGATGCTAA
This sequence comes from Chelydra serpentina, assembly GCA_037349315.1. Lineage (NCBI taxonomy): Eukaryota > Metazoa > Chordata > Testudines > Chelydridae > Chelydra > Chelydra serpentina. The sequence continues at coordinate 31,617,799 of JBAIAC010000048.1, forward strand.
TCTCGCAACTGTGGACACAGACAATCGACCTCATGGTCTTAACGCTCTTTAGTGGGGACACACACAATCGATTCCATTAAATCGGGTTTTAATATATCGACTTCTATAATTTCGACCTAATTCTGTAGTGTAGACGTACCCTAAGAGCTCACTAACACTGAAACAGCTTGAGACGCCCCATTTCCACATACTATTATTTTTTAGCAGTTTAGTTTATCCAGCGTCATAAAGGTTATTCCTCATCCTTATGCTCAGAAAAGCGTGATGCCAGTAAAGGATTAGATTTATGCCCAGATTAAAATAAGGTGTACAATGTTCAGTACCACAGAGACATCTAGAGATACAGTGGGATGTGCATTTTCCAGCATATACTGTATATATTTCTTCATCTTCTGCTTCACATGACAGAGCCCATGTGGGTGCCAGGTGACTGAGCCTGCCTTTAAAATGAACTTAAACAAGGAAGATTTTTCCTGCTTTGTGCACAGATGGCAAGCTTATTACAGAAATTCTCAAGTGGTTCCTCTGTGCTTATTTTAATGTATGTCAATGGAGAGTGAGTTGCCGTCAAAGGCTGGACTCACGATCTTAGTGTGGAGAAGTTATATACCAATCTCTTTACCTGTTACATGCAGAGATTTATAAAGGGCATTTTTTATAGTACAGGGAGCTTTCCATTATGATGAACTAGTAGTTTAAATGAAGTAATTACACACCATTAGACTAAGCATTATGAGATCGATTCAGTAATCACTCATCTCTGACACATTTACTGTAAAATTCTTTGGAACAAGCCTGTAGTTCCCAGGATCCATTACCAAATCCCTGGAAGGGGAAAAATAATTGAAAGGCTAAATCCATTCTCAGGTAAGTAGTGGTAGCCCAATACTGGAGCCCCAATAATTTGATAAGCTCTTAGGAATGAAGAATATACCAGTAGAAGGTGATGAATTGCAACTGCTTTAGACAAGTGAATCTACCCTCTATGGAGATGATTGTAAGCTTTAAGGAATTGCATTGCTCAGTTGCTTAGCCACAACTTGATCTTTTAAAGCTCAAGTAAATCTTTTCTGCTGTTCTCTGAGAGGGAGATGGAAAATGGAGCAGTAGAAAATAAACACTTGGGCTCCACTTTATCTGAACCGCTATCGTTGATGAATTAATGTATCTGGAATTACCCATTAAGGGCTCAATCCTACAAGCTGCTGAGCACTCTGTCTCTGATCCAGCATGTGTTTAGCTTTACATTTATGCATTGTTTGGGACTTGCTGGATCAGAGCCAGATTGGTCAGCACTTTGCAGGCTCAAGCCCTAAAATACTTCATCTATGAATTTAATTCCTTGCCACTTTTCGCTTAAAACCTAAAAAAAATAAATAAAAAGAGCTGCAATTTAAACTTCGTAATTAGTATTACTGAGCGACTAACTCACTGCAAGTATTTATTTAACAAATTCAATCTCACAGCACGATGCCCACAAGCAGATTGTGATTTCTTCTACGGCAGCCATTATTTGAGTTTAGTCAACAGATACTTTGTGATTTTTTTAAAAAACAAAAACTCGATTGACTGTGAAAAGTTTGCTATGAATATTGAATACTCATTGTTCAGAACTGGTGCTGTCGCTCAGCTGTAATTGGTGGTCAGATGGGTCACATGGTATTGTTTCTGTTCCCTGACTGGTTGAGTGTAACATAACTAGGAAGATGGTCAAAGATGACACTGCATCTGAAGACGTAGAGGTTTTTACCCACGAAAGCTTATGCCCAAATAAATCTGTTAGTCTTTAAGGTGCCACTGGACTCCTCGTTGGTTTTGTGGATACAGACTAACATGGCTACCCCTCTGATAGTTGGCACTGCAGCTTTGAATTTCTCAGACTGACAGCCAGCAGGATGGGAAATTTTGAAATAAATTAAACCAATTTCTTTCAGGGCTATCGAGGCTTTCCCCAAGTCATCATTACTAGGAAAATGAGGGTCCTCTAATATCTGCAACCAGGGGCAGAGTTAAAATATTTTTTTCTCATCAAATTCCCTCCAAGTAATTGTGTGTGTGTGTTTAGAGTCCTAGTTGCAAAGGTGCGGTCAGTGTTGGCCAGCAGCAAGTGACTCCCACCTGGGGATTCCTGGGGAGCTGGGAGGGAATTCTGGCTCATTACTCCACTGTTCCCATCTTGTGATGTTCCTGGAGCAATGCAGCTACCTGTTGCCCTTTATTATGGACTGTGTCCTTGTGACAAACTATAGTCCATAGTAACTGCACATGTGTCCATGAGTGTCTAGATTCAAATCATGCAGTCAGATCCTTGTCTGACTTGTTTGTCTCTGTGTTTAGACGCGGGAGTTTTAAGAACCCCATCCCATTGCTGCTTAAGGCCTTGATACCTCATGGTACTTAAGCACGTGCTTAACTTTATGCAAACATAATTTCAATAGAATGTTCTAGTGCAAATACAGGATAGTGCAAGCTTGAAATTAACTTTCTGAAAATACAACTGAGTCACTACAATGCCCATGGAAAGTTAACACAGAATAAATATAAGCATGACCAAAGCAAATTAATATTCACATTCAAACGATTTGTTACGGAAAATTGGCAATGGTATAAAGTATATTTAGAAAAAGTGTACAACACCAGACAGTGGCGCTATGGAGATTGATGCCAGCCAAGCATCTAGCCCTTAGTCAGTGCTTCTTTCTTAAACCTTCTGAAAGTTACAAGCTTCAGAGAAACACAACAAATGCTGATTGGACATGATTCTCAGAAGAATTACAGATGCCCAGTGGGATCTGAAAGGAATCTTCCCAATTGCTGTTGCCATGATACCAGCCTGTACCCATTTTCACAAGCCCTTAACTATCTTTAAGTAAATTAAAAGTCGCTCTAGGGATTTTTTCAGATGAAATTCTATCCAGTTATATCTGGGATCGCAATTCTAGCCACTGAAGGTAATGTCAGTCTGATTGTACCCATCTCAAGTTATTGAATCAATATGAAGAAGACACAATTATAAACTCTCTAGACAAGCCAAAAAAAAAGACAATTCAGATTCAAGTAGAATGAGAAGTAGAAAATTTGAAATGAAAATGGAAAAGAATGGGCTGGAGTCAAAACAATTAGCTTTGTTGTAGCTTTAGCAACAGAGTGATCCATATGTGGCCAGTTTCTTGATGAACAATTTCTTGATCAAAATGTGGCCTAAGCTTTTTTCATTGAATTAATGACTCCAATGGGAATGGCTCATTTTAGGACAATAAAATGATCTGCTGTACTTAAAAGAAAGTAAATTTTCTCATTTAAAGTTAAATCCTCAGGAAGCTCCTGAAACTCCCATCAAAGCCAACCTTGAAATGTCTTCCTTCCTGTGTCATGATTAAAAATTTTTCCTTCTGCCTACTGAAAGTCAAAGCAGTGTTGCTCATCTATGCAATTTTCAGCCTGAGAAAGCTGACATGTCCGGCCCCGATGTAGTGTACAAATGTCATTTTCATTCCTGCTTCGGAAAATGGTTGGCAATAATCATATTTCTCTCTACACTCAACTGGTAAAGAACCACAATGCTTGCTTTGCTGTCATTGGTAAATTCTCACCAAGCCCTTTGCTAATTTTTCTTCACCCTACCTGTGGCAAGTACCTGTGGCAAACATATGCCTAATGTGGCCTTAATCCTGAAAGTTCACATGTGATACAGAGCAGGGTATTCAAAGTTTTGGCCTCTATAACAAGTACAAGTGGAGAACATGGGTGAGTGCAATTAAGGTCTTGTCTACACAACAAGTTACAGCCAGGCCAGTGAGAGAATCTACAGTGCACTAGGTTGTCCCACAGTAACTGACCATGTAGAATGGCCTCAGTTTAAGTCCTAGTTGTAGTCGTGGGCAATAAGTGACACTCTTTAGCTTCTTCTGTGCCCAGTGCTTTTCTTGAAACTGTGCAGGATAAAAAAAGGCACGAATTGGTGCAGTATGGCCAAAACTTTATCATGAGTCTTATGATAGTTGGTGTTTTTCTTAAGGCCCCAGCACCTGGAGTCATGTGATTATGTGAGAATCTCAGTTTTGATTTAAAAATAAAACACATTGCCTTTGTGGTGGTGGAGAAAAGCTGGAAAATGAGACCCCTAAAAGTTCTTTAAAAAGCACAGTAAAATGACCCCCAAATTGCTATTTTTAATTTAATTATTTTAAGCTTATCTCTTAATTTTTTTGAGACTGACTCATGATTTTTGAATTTTCGGGCTGGCAATACTGTGGGAGACAAAGGGTGAAATCCTGGCCTCATTGAAGTCAGTAGCAAAACTCTCATTGACTTAACTGGCGCCAAAATTTCAGCCTTATTTCTATTAGCATGATGAGAACAATTTCATCATGCTAATAAAATATTTTGTTACTCATTCTCCTGTTAGGTCTTATTTATTTCATTCAGTGGCCACCCAGCTGCACTCCCAATAGTGCTACAATTGGTACCCAGGTGCTCTTCCACCATGTCACTTTTTATGGTATGCTTACATATAGAAAATATCACAAATATACTGTACAGGGTCAAGACTTGTATCTGATTCTTTCGTCTTTGCTGGGTTGCTCCTGAATTTTACTGTTGGTTAGTGTTCCAATATTTTATCCAGAAGTACTATCTGAAAATTCTGAAAATAACAACAAAAAACAAAACAAAAGCAAACAAAACCCAAACAGATAATACAAAACAAAACAAAACCCCAGCAAAACAAAACTGTGATGGGTCCGGTAACGCAGCGCCCCTTTGTGGCAGGAGGGGCTGAGGTGTCGGGGCCTCGCCACTCTTAAGTCCCTGTGCCCATCCCTTTAAGGGCGTCCGGTTGTGGCCTAATGGCTAAAGTCCATGTGACTTGCCCCGCATATCAGGGCAGTGTGGCCTAGGAGCCAGAGTCCGTATACCTCGCCCCGAGGTTCAGGGCAGTGTGGCCCAGTGGCCAGAGTCCATACACCTCAACCCGCAGATCAGGGCAGTGTGGCCTAGCAGCCAGAGGAGTAGGGGGACCCGGGCCCGCCCTCTCCACCAGGTCCCGACCCATGGCTCACCTTATAGCGGGGTTCCCCTTGTGCTTAGCTCGGCGGGGATCCACCCGCAACACGCCGAGCGTCAGTGCCGCTTTAATGCTGCCGGCCTCTAACGTTCCCCTGGGTCTCTTCCTACCCTCAATGTCTGGGTCTCCAGTCCGTCCCCTCCTGTCGCCGCCTCCGTCCGGGCTGCAGAGGGTGTCCCGGCTGGGTTGGCCCCTGGATCCTGGGGTGTTGGCTGTCCGACCTCGGGAGCTGGCAGTGTGCTTCCTTCTCCTCCGGTGGTCAGCCCAGACTGAGCCGCTTTGCAGGCTTTTATACCTGGGCTCCAGTTGGAGCATGCCCAGCAGGGCTTCCGGGGCGGGGCTTCCTCTACCAGGAAGGAAGGGTTAACCCCTACAGTACCAGTGTGGGGCCGCTCTGCCCCGTCACAAAGACATTCAAATGCACGTGGTTCTCCCTCTAGAGGATGAGAGAACAAACAACATGTGACAGATGTGTAATTATGCCTCTTAATGCCTTAATGGAAGGTGTTCAGATACTAAGGTGATGAGCGCAATATAAGAATCTATATGGAATAGAATAGAACATACTTTAGCAGCTTATATGCTGAACTGCTGTACCTGTACACTCCTCAGCCTTAAAAACTTGCCACATTTATCCTAAAACACAGATTAGGGTACCTCAAAATAAACCAGTTTGCTTTTGCATCAGGAGTATCTGAATGAGATAAGAATACATTGTATTTAAGACCAAAAACTCTTTAATACAGCAATAGCCTCCATATGGAAGTGTTTGTCTCCTCTGAAGCTGGCTACAGGAAGTGAAAATCAAAGAACACTTGCAATTTTATTTTCTCCCGGTTTGTAATCCACCTATCCAGAATCCCACTAAGAGGGAAAGGGAAATCCAGTACACTTTTATAGAAAATACTTCAAATGTTGCCAATACCAAGGTCATCTACCTGCAAACATTTATCTGAGGCAACTGGAACTTTTCTAAGGCTCACCTCTATATATGTAATGGAATTAATTAATGGAATCATTTTACAAAAACCCACTTGATCATTACACAATTGCTGCATGTGGATCTAGCAAAAAAGTGAACACTCTATATCAGAGATAAGCATGGAAGTCAAATCTCCATTTGAGAATTAAAGAGTGAGCTCTGCTGATATACTGTATACATTTAATGTTGGGGCAGGCAAATAAATGTATGCTTACTGTCACACTAGCTGGAATTCCCACAATTTATGTTCCTTTGGGGCAAATGTTGAGGGCCATGGTCAATGAGAGATTGCCTTAGTAAGGACTGAGTAAAAGCTAAGTAAGGGCCTCCGAATTTGGCCTTCTACCTGCAGCCCAAGGGAGCTCAAAAAGGAGACACAGTTGTTGCATTTTAAAACCCAAGAAAATCAAAGAAATAACTTCCAAATGGTTACTGAACCTGTTCATTACAAGTGAGGGACCATGCAAAAGCACAAATGGACACTTACTTTTAGAAAGTAAGATTGCTACCAAAGGGACGAATAATCTCTACAAGTACTATTCAGTAGAACTGAATTTCACTGTATTGTTTTGGCATCCTTCAGCATCAGCCTTTTAGATTAGAAGTGACCTCTATTTTAAAGGACAAACATTACAGCATTCAGAGTTTGTCTGATTCCATGACACCAGTAGTGGCAGAAGGGTAGTAAAATAAGCCATATAAATATTCAGGGAGAGAGCATGTGCCTTAGTACTTAATTTACCTTTTTTCCTACTAAGTCTACTTACAGACCTGCTATCAGAGAAGCAATTTACTTGAAAGCCATGCTTCCTAATGTTCTCATTTTGATTTTGTATTTGCAGATCAAAGAGGAAATCTAGCTTTGTGAAAGTTTCTTGATTTATCACCTTGATGGATTTCACATTTATTAAATTCTTATCCTTCTGAGCCTACGTATACCTCGATGTATAATTACCACTATTATGTGTCATGCTGAAGCTATGGACAGCCTTTTTATCTGATGTATCAGATGGTGCAATAGGTAGATGGGTCAACTGCTCTTCAGCCAGATGTTCACATTGCAGAACAAAGTCTAATCAGAATTGGTGTGCCCTGCTGACTTCATTTTGTTACCGAGACGTGAAAATAAATAAATAAATATAAAATTAACGTTAACAATGGCAACCACTTTGTGACTTCTTCCAAATAGTGTGGTAATCAGGGACCTGTTTATCCTTTTCTGTTGGCAAAACTCAAGGGTGGGGGAGGTGTCGGCTAATGGCCAAGATTTTTAAACAATGACTAGTGATTTTGGTTACCTCTCTTTTGGGGTACCCGGTTTGAGACACCTTAAGAGGGCCTGAGTTCTCGCAAAGGGAAAAGCATCCACCCTCTGAAAATCAGTCCCTTTTAAAGTGTTTGAAGTAGAATTTGTCAGCATAACACACTTATCTATGGGGAAACAGTAAAATTAGAGGATCTGATAATTAATTTCTCCATGATTTTCTGTGAGACGTTTGTTTACCCAAGTAGAGTAGAGATCTTCTATACATCTAGGCTCCCCTGACGCAAACTCTGGAGCCTCACAGGGATATGGGCAGGATTTTGTTTGGAGAAGCAGAGGAAACTCTGTGGCATGTGCACAGAGAGGTTTCAATTATATAGTCTGCACTCCTTGTAAAAGGGAACTGTTCACAGCCACACTGGCCCTGAAGGAGCATCAGGGGAAATTGTGCCTTAGAAGTTACTACCTTCCAGAGCTGCTTGGGGAATGTGCACCCTGCATCATCCATTAGGATGGAAAAATGTATTCCCCTCCCCAGTGTGTTATGCCCACTCTATAGACAGGTACAGATGGGAGTACCTGTTGATTGGTTCCTGGAAGCAGCAATGACCAAGCAATCTCAGTTCACAGGGACTGCTATGATGCTCTGCTCTTGCACAAGCTGTTAAATACAAAAGGGGGGAAGGCTCCTTGCACACTACACATACACCCCCCCATGGAAAAGAAGAACACAGTCAAGCCTGTAATGTATAGGCTTGACCAGTGCACATATGAAACAGAATGGGATCTGCTTGTTGTAACAAATTTACAGTGTGGGTCACTTGCCAGGATTATCTCTGTATACCTCACTTAAACATTTCCCTGCCTTGAACACTGGTGGACTTCATACTTTCTATTCTCTGCCTGTGGCACATAGTAGTCTAGTCGTCTGTTGGCTGTAATACTTCCGATTAATTTTGGTTGTTGAATTTAATGTGCAGTTGCTGGGTGTTGTTGGTGGTCTGTGATATACTATATTATCTAATGGTCCCTTCTGGTCTTACACTCTATGACTCTACGTCTCTATCAATGCTGATCTATAATTTCCATTGAAAATAAGAAACTCTAATAAAGGAGAATATCTCCATTGTCCAAGCCAGAACAAGGGACATGTATCCTTAACCCATGTTCTTTCTCAGGGATAGCTCAGTGGTTTGAGCATTGGCCTGCTAAACCCAGGGTTGTGAGTTCAATCCTTGAGGGGGCCATTCAGGGATTTGGGGCAAAAATTGGGGATTGGTCCTGCTTTGAGCAGGGGGTTGGACTAGATGACCTCCTAAGGTCCCTTCCAACCCTGATATTCTATGATTCTATGTTACATTCTGGGAGCCTCATTTTTCACTTGCACTACATCTGATAAGGAAAGAAGACAGCAGTGAAAAATAGCCGTGAAATATGTGGAGTTAACTATATTAGTAATGCATGCAACTTCCAGAATACTGTAGATAAGGGCTAGAAATATCAAACAAGAGTAAAGATAAGGAGGAGAGAAAAACAAGTGTGACTCAAGAAATAAAGGATGTCTATTACTTATCATCTGAGAACATTTCTATGCAAAATGTATAAGATGAGGGTCCTCTAGACAAATAGCACATTTAAAATACAAAGTTAAAAATCAATCTAGCTGAATTACAATGCAAAAACAAAAACAACCCCCCTCACAAAAAAATCAGGTAGGATTCAGAGAGGATAAAATGATGATTGGATGTTAATTCACATGCTTGCAAACAAAATGAACCAGGAAGTTACTGATGATACCAAATCTTTATTACATAATGGGAAGGCACCAAATATGTCAACTTTCCAAGAAAAGAATCTAGACATAAGAGAGTGTGTTTAAGAATGAGGAGGAAAATCCAGGCAAAGTATGAAGCTGTGATTTTTTTTAAATGGCAGGAATGAGCCCCAAAATACACTTGCATTATTCCTGCTTATGATCACACTGTACCTGCGTAAACAAGATAGGAAGTGCTGTTTAAGAACTATGCCATGTGAGTGAGTGCATTAAAATAAAACAAAGAATAGAGTAATAGCCTTATGTTGTTATTCAGCTCAGTGATGAAATACAGCAATACAGTTGCTCAGATTGTGGTGACTGCGTGCCAATGTTGTGTCCATTCCTGTAAAGCAATTAATTACTCAATGCACTTAAGCAATAAAGCTGTTCAGGATATAAAACCTCCTGTACCATGTTTAGACATTACAGACTAACCTGCCATTAGCCTTATTACAATGCTTTTTCATTAATGTGTCTTCTCTTTTGGGCCATTCATGCCCTCTAGACAGTCCCCTAACCTTAATCTCCTACAGCGTCCTCCTATTCCTCTACTGCTGGACTGTTATTGTTCTCTGAGGACTGATTGCTCTGAGAATACAGGCCTACATTATGCACACCTCTAAGCTTTCCCTTCCTCAGTTTTTGTGTGTTTCATTGCTTCATAAAAGTGGGGTTGATTAACATTTGTAATTATGTTTACCGATTAAATAGAGAAAATCGCATCTTATAAGAAATGATTTACTATGTGCCTAATAGAGTTGTGGTACAAAACACTTGATAATTGTGCTATCAAATAGCTTTCCTATTCCCTAAGGTGTCCAATCCCAGCCTTGATGCATCAGAGTATTATGTAATAATCACTCTCTTCACGTGGTAAGGAAGATGATGAATTGTTTTACTAATACAGCCCATGTGGGAAAAGCAAATGCCATGCTCTTCCAGAGTTTTCAGCTAGCATTCATCTAGCTGTGCAATGATTGCTAGTAGAAAGGGAGTTTAATTTTTGTCATGCCAGTTAGTGAATGCTCACAGATTGGAGTGCTCAACCCAAAGTGGCCCAGCTCACCCACATGGAGCTTTCAGCTGGCATTCAGTCTGAAGAGGGCCCTCAAGTAGCACTCAATTGTCATGCAAATTTTGGAACTGGGAATTGCTCTTTTATTCAAACATAAAGTTGTTAAACATAGTTGTAGTTTATGTAAACTGTAGTTTGTAGTTTCTATAAAGTTGTAGAAACCTAGCATGAAATCATAATTGTGGCAAAAATTATATCCTTTTCAGTGAAATTCTCTGGTTCCTATCTGAGATGTGAGTAAATTTACGGTGTTACAGATTCCAAGGGCCAGAGAAATTTTGATTCCTCTTTGGTACATGGGATGAAAAGTATGTGGAAAAATACCTCATGCTTTTATTCAAATGAATTCTATGTGTTCATCTAAATGTTTGTACCACCAAACTACCTGATTTAGTTTGAAAGGGGGTGAGGGGAAACTTGGGGTGGAAGGCACCATTTAAATGTGTCTTTTTTACATGTAAAACTATGTGACTCTCTTTTCTATGGGTCATATCATGCATGACCCTGACCCAAATGACCAGTATAGCATGCAAAGGCAAAACACGTTCCTCTGCCTTGTCCAACATGCCTAAAAATCAGGCACAATCGAAGTCTCTTCACTCAAATGAGGACAGCGAGAGTGAGGTAAGTGATATGAAACGGCAGGATAAAGGGGATCAACAATCAATTTTCAATACAGCAAAAAGTGGAAAGCATACAGATTCCATATCCAGTTTTCAGAGTTGAATGATGTCAGAATCCAGGGAAGGTTTCTTCTGCTGTTGTTCCACTTGTGGAAAGGGGGAGGAAAGGCCAGTGATCCTGGTGTCGTAGTCTGGTCCTTCTGGGTCTGGTGGGAGATGGGATACCTGGAAATCCCTTTCACACTTGGATGTACCTGGTGCTGGCTGCTTAGATAAAGGAGCCTAGAGATTTGCATAGTCTGCCTCAAGAAAGCTAAAAAGGCTCACGTATTATCTCCATCAGTCACTATTAATTTAGACCCAAATTCTGCTCCTAGTTGCATTCAAGCAACCCTCATATGACTTCAGTAACTTATCAGTGGTGGTTTCAGGGAACCACCATAAAGAGAATCTAGGGTTCCAATTAAAAACTTCAGCTCTATATCCAGAAGTGGGTACAAATGCCATTCGTATTAAGGTGCAGACTTCTGCTGGCCATCCTACGTCTTGGATAATCCAGAAGCTGAGACAATGTATTTCAAATTATAAAAATATCTGCAGCCAGATTTAGATTTTTTATGCCATGGACCTGACCAGGTTAGTCCTTGCACTCGCCAAACAATTGCTCTTTCCCCCTCCATATGGCTTCAAAGTAGTAGGAAAGCTGTTCATACCTTTTTCCATCATGCAGCCTTGTGCAAAGCCAGACACAGAGTGGCCAATACTGTTCTCTTCGAACAGAACATTTGTATGTTAATTAATTATTGAAGCGTACTGATGTCTTAAATAACAATACACCTAGATCTTTAATTATCAGATTGGTATGAAATCTCAATACATCTGTTTTAAATTTGAACTGTTAGTTATCTAGCACACAATCCCAGTTTCATCCAGTTTTCCACCGAAGACTCTTAATTTTAAAATTGTTACCAACTATGTTATAGGATGTACAGCTATGTAATTACTTAGGGGATCATATTCATAGCACTGGCATATCCCAAGCATTAAATGGCTTTTGTAGTTGATTTAATGATGACGTGATGTTGAGGTGGAACTGCCAAAGCCTCAACTATACTCAACGTCAACTATAGTCCAAAGCATTAGCTCTGCTATAGGGCAAAGTAGCAAAAGAGACAACAAACCATAAGGTAAAAAATGTACCACAACACATACATGTCCTTACTAGAATTTAAAAGTGCAATGCCGCTTTCCTTTATAACTTCTTAATGATGGCACGTCACAGGAGTGAACATTAATGAGTGATAGCGAGCAGAACATATTTGTACCGTGAGGGGGAGGCATCAGAAGACTGAATTAAGGAATGCAAGGATGAGGGTGAAAGTGTTTAGGAGGCAGAAAGAAATGGTGTCTCGGCAGGTGGAGGAATAGGAGCTGCAGTGCTAGTGAGAAACATCAGTGGAGGATGGAAAGGAGGAGAAGGAGGTCATGGTACATTTTGCTCATTTTATCTTTGAAAATGTTGGCTGGAGCTTGTGAAGAGAGGGAAGAGGGTACAGTGGCCGTGGGATTAAGTAGGCAGTTGAAAAGTTGCAAATAGGCAATGAGGATGTGAGGCATGGGAGCCAGTGAGAATGGAGGAATAGTGCTATTTGAGCAGAAGGTTCCTGTGGAAAGTGAAGTTAGATCTTGAGTAAGCATGCAGAGTGAGGACCACCCACTGCACGTGGCACCGCTGAGTTCAGTGCCAGCTCCACATAAACACAGAACAAATGGGGTGTTTGCATAGGCTAGAGGGAATGATAGTGTATCTGGTTATGCAGATTCAGTTGGTCAATAATAACCTTGTAAGAAGTAAAAGCGACAAAGAGACCCGTGGCACCTTATAGACTAACAGATGTATTGGAGCATAAGCTTTCGTGGGTGAATACCCACTTCGTCAGATGTGCAGGGGTCACTTCTCAAGAGTTGTTTTTAGTGAATGGTTTGCCAGATGCCTTCAGGTTGAGAGTGGATTTCACTCCAGTAGCCCATGCTTATTTCAACCTAGAAAGCCTCTTTGCTCAGATTTTATAAAAAGGGAGAGGAGGAAAGGGCTCACTTTATGCATAATGGATACATATTTTTTTTGTGCCTGCTTCATTTTGAAAGCTACATTGTGCATCCCTCTCCATCACAGCCCCCACCTTTGTATTTAGAACCAAATGATGTATGTTTGGCATTACAATAATTGCAAATGTCCTTTGGAGGAAAAGTCATTTTTATTTAGTAAATAGAATGCATGAATAATGAACAGTACAAGAAAATTGTAAAATAATTAGGAGGTGGTTCAGAGGTGCTCATTTACAACTGAGGAAATTAAATATGCAAATACATTATTATCACAGAGGTAGTTAACCAACAATGAGTGAAAAAAGGATTGTGCCTTCTAATTCATCATTGTTTAAAAGACACCTGTGCGTGTTATCTGAAAAATGACAATTCTGAGAAATGCAGATGGTTGCATTTTACCTTCTATCACTTATTTCTGTTACACATTAATTAGATGTGGGGAGGGGTGAATACTGCCTCTCTGTACGAAGAAGAAATTTGTGATTTAAATATTTAAGAAAAAGATTATTAAATAAAGGCATGGAAGCCATAGCTGTTTCTTTTTTTTCTTTTATCAGGCCAACAGGAAGTGCTGGAAACCTCACCCAAAAGATCTATATTTGGTATTTGGTCAATTCCATGAGTTCCAGTTTACTGCACTGTTTCAATGCTGGCTTGATTAGCATTGCGTAATGTTGTGGCATCAGAAAGGTTTCACTATCTGTGTTTCTTAACCAAAGGCGTAAATGATTTTCAAAGGAGGTATAGTTGCTTTTGTTGTTTAAACAAACTGTTGTTCTAATGAAACTGTGATGCTAATAACACTGAGTCCAATTGCCCCCTGAGATCCATGCACAGCGAGCATCCTTTGTGAGTATCTCACTCATTGCTAGCAGAGATGGGGAAAGCAGCTTCCTCCACAGCAGCACAGCTCCAGGCTCCATGGAGAGCCCTGTGGGAAGGAAGGGATTCACATATGAGCAAGTATCTGATCTGAGGTAGATGTGGGAAGGGTCTGGAGCAGGGCCAGCAATCTCCCCTTCTCCAAACCCTGTGTGGAATCTACAGGAATGTTAAAATCCATCCACCAAACACCATCATGTCACTGAACAAGTAAGAATTATTATGAGCTATATTCTGCCACCTTTATTGATATGGCACTTTATCTAGTTCCCACTGAAATCAATGGAAGTCTTATATCGATTTCACAGGGAGTTGGATAATGCCTACATAGCATGTAGTCCCTTTTTCTTTAGTGTGACTACTTATGGATGGAGGTATATTCTGCCACACTTTCTCATGTCAGTTAATAACTATTTAATTATTGTTACTGCTAAAGACATTAGCGAGCTCTTTTTTAAAAGATGCTGCTGTAATCAGAGTTGGTGGAATAAAGGAAAACTCTGTTCACTGATATTCTTGTGTATAAAACCTTTGCTGAGTTGTTTTGCTAGTATATATAGCAGAAGTTGGACAGCTCTGTAATCATTTATTAATATTGCATTGTGACCTGATTATTGGGGTATTTACTGTATGAATATGTTGGTTTAATTTAATAGAATGCTGTTGGAGAAACAAGTAGGAAACGGGACAATGGTTCCACGTAGTCACCCATCTGCCAACACTTAAGGGACAACAAAGGAGCCATTTGCTTTGATGTTCTTCCTCCTACCTCCTGCTGAACTTACTGGATCAATCGGTCAGGTGGGCTTTTCCAAGCTTTTGGTCTGAGAGAATAAGGCTGGATTTAAAAGACAGTCCTTCAATGATGGATGAAGGATGGAGAATTCAGACCCCAGAGGCTGGAGTGTCTGGGAAGTTATACCTACGAGGCTCTCCATTGTAAGGATGGTAAGCCTTTAAATAAGAAAGACACATATCTAGACTGTTTGTTGTTGTACAATACTTTTTTTCTCACATTATGCTCCATTCCTAATGTTAATATTAAACAATTCTTGGCTTTCAGAAATCTATCTGCCACTGTATTCACCAGATCACAAGATCCTGAAAAGAAAGAACCCGTGGGTGCCAAACCCAGTCAGGTCCACTGGGTAAGCATGGTGGATACATAGGGCTAGTGTAGCCCAGAGCCCAGCCTAAGGGTGGGAAAATCACAAGATTCCAGTCTAGGAAACGTACATGCATGGAGCCTGACACCATAAGGCCGTACTCAGAGAGAGGGGGTCCATGATAGTGTCCATCACTGATAAAGTTCACAAACATTTGAGCAAGCAAAATTTTATTCACTACAATGTTCATGAAAAACAAAGGTGTCATAAATGCCAGTGCAAATATTGGTGGCAGTATTTGTACCAGAATTGCTCTTGCAGCCATCTTGAAAAAATCTTTGTATTATCTGCACAATAGATTTGTCAAATCATTATGAATGTTTGAGGAGAATTTGTCAAACGTAAAAGGGCTCCCTCATGTTTCTAAAGCTTGGATCATCCAATTTGGGAACAAAAGCAAGTCAGTGTTACACAGAAGACTAATCCTATGATGCACATGTGTGACTAGTTTGTGAATAATCTAACACCTAAAATTTCTTTACACAACTGCTGATTAAACAATTGCAAATAGGGTGACCAGATGTCCCAATTTTATAGGGACAGTCCCGATTTTAGGGTCTTTTTCTTATATAGGCTCCTATTACCCCCACTCCCTGTCCCGATTTTTAACACTTGCTATCTGGTCACCCTAATTGCAAATAATGAGCAAATGCATAAAGATCATGTGCTGCTCTTGGATCATTAATAAATAGGAAAAGGGGGTTATTGTTTCAAATAAAGTATTTAAAACAAATAGGGCTGTCAATTAATTGCAGTTAACTCACGTGATTAATTCAAAAAAATTAAGTGCGATTAAAAAGTTCATTCAGATTGTGATAAAGGGTCATGACTAGAGTAAAAATTGTAAAACAGTGCTGGTGAATATTTGTTTAAATTTCAAACACCTGTTGACTTTCGAATATCTTATGATCACTGTGAACAATGACAAAAATAGTAAGGTCATTGTTTCCAAACTTCATGTTAGGGATAAGGGCCTGTGGCAGAATCAGTCTCCCGGCAAACCAACAAACACAGCTGGCCTGCAGCTACCTGATTATCTGCACCACCTGACTGGTCAGGAAGGGCAGCTGCCTTGCTTTTAAACCTAGCAGCAGCAGGAGCTCTCTGGCTGCTCAATGCATTCATGCCAGCAGCTGCAATCCTCCCTGAGTCCTCCAGTCCTCACCTTGTTCCTGTCTTGCTTGTTTTGGTGATTTAAAACCCAGGACCCATTGTCTAGAAACTTCTGGTGGCTGTCCCTGTGTGCTTTTGTGCAACTTACATGAGGTCCTGCAATCTCTGTGGGCAGACAAAGACCCCGATACAAGACCTCTGGGTCTCCTACATCCTTCGTCCACACCATCTCAGCCTTGGATATAATTTCCATCAACTTTATCATGGAACTACTGCCCTCCCAAGGACACACCATTATTCTAGTGGTAGTGGATCTTCTTATGAAAAAAGTACATTTTGTACCATGTCAGGGCCCCGTCACTGCCTGAGAGATATCCTGGTTTTTCTTAAGAAAATATCTTTAACCTTCATGGGTTAGCAACAAACATAGTGTCAGACAGGGAAATCCAGGTTGTTTCCCATTTCTGGTGGGAATTCCTGTGCCTCATGGAAATTGATGTCTGTACCTCAACAGCTTACCAACCCAACACCAATAGTCAGAAAGAATGGCTCAACCAGGTCTTGGAGCAGCACTCATGCTGCTTTCTTAATTACATCAGAATGATTGGCTGTCACTTGTCACCACACAGAATTTGACTACAACAGTCCCACCATCATCGCCACTCAACTGATCTTCTTTTCTTGCTAATTATGGGTTCCATCTTCACTGGGCTAGAAATGTCTAGGGACAGGTTTTCACTTGAGGTTATAATTGTTATAATAATAATTATTATTATAATTATAATAATTATAATAATAACAATTAATTATTATTATTATTATTTATTTGTATTACAGTGGCACAGAGGCCTCAGCTGAGCCCCCATTGTGCTAGGTGCTCTACAGACAAATAGTAAGAGAGAACTATTGCTCCAGAGAGTTTACAATCTAAATAAGATCTCCAGTACACCCTGGTTTGGGCCAGGTGAGAAACAGTACAAAAATAGCCTCTCTCACACTATTTCCATTTCCTGTTCTGGCCCAAACCAGGAAGTGCAGAATTTACCTCTTTTTTTTTTTTCAAACCTCCAAAACTTAAATTTTAGATCAGCTTGGGGAATGGAGAGAAGTTTAGGATAACTTTTACATTTTAATCTATCATTAATGAAAAGAAAATCTTTTGAACCTAAGAGCCCCTTTCATTTCTTACTGAATTTTTCCTTCTAAATCTTTCTATAGCCAAAAAAACCCCAGTTTTATAATGCAGTTTTATATAATACATTATAAGGAAACCTCAAGGAAGTGGTCTGAGAAATAAGATAAAAACAATGAACCTCACAGGAAAAAAAAAGATTATTAAAATGTGAGTCAATCTTGTTGATGTTAATGATAATATAGGCCCTTTAAATGACCTTTTTAAGTACAGGTATTGCAAATTAAGCTAATTGGAATGGCAACTGCATAAATTTAAGAGTCCTAGGATTTCCATGTGGAATACTTCAGATTATAAAGGATATATCTTCATTGCTAGTTTTATACCTCCCCTCTTCCAGCTCCCATTCACATAAGTTTGGAATGTGATAGGGTGAAGCATGAAGGAAATAAAACCTCACTTCATCGATGATAATAATGATAATTTTGGAAGGTGAACCTCCTTTCCATGCTTCAGTTGCAAACATAATGTCCTTCTGTGGCATAGTTGTTGATTTCCTGAAGTAAATGTACATGTAAGAGTTTTACCAGTACATTGTCTTTGGTGGTTAAAAGCACAGAATGGATTATTTTACCTTTCTTATAAGTGAAATTTCATCAAATTGTTTGGAAAAAATGTAACTTAAATAAATAAATATTATGCAATTTAATTTCTTTAAATAAAATTGCTGGTTTCAGTTTTCTTTCCTGTTCAAATCTTGCCTTTACCTGCATAGACCCCTGTGGTTTAAATAACCAGTGAGGATACACTAATAAAAATCCCATTAAATTAAATGGCCACTAGCATATAGAATGTCCTTTTGCAATTTCAGAAGACAGTTTGTTACAAGACACCCTGCTATGTACTTTTTATTTTATTAAAGTAAAAATGAAGAAAAGCCTGTAAAATGTGTTTATTTCTATGAAAAATATGTTTCCAGTGTGCTTGGAAAAATTGATGCATCTTAGTTGTTTCTTTCTGGATTGAAAGTTGGCTTTTTCCATATCAGATGTGTTTACAGCACAACCTATTATATATATATATATAAAATCAACAGAATCGGTCAGTAATTTTCATCCTCTGAAGGATTAGTTGTTACTTTCAGTGGCTGGCAATTGAAGTGGTAATTCATTATATATTATATTAAACTATTTCAGAGCACACACTGTACTTGTTTGCCAACAAACATTATTTCTAAAACAGGAACCTGTTTTTCTTGCAATTTTTTTGTATGTCTCTGACTTATTATCATTTGAAATTTGTGAACGAATTTAATGCTCACAAAAATGAGGGATAAATATCACACTGACGTGAGTCCAGCTCCCACAAATCTCTGCCTGTGTGTCTCAGTGTTCTAATCATAGGCAGTCCAAGCAAGTTCTGTGGTGGTTTTGTGATGTAGAAAACAGCGTATAGGATGGGCCATCAAACTCATTTTCACTTGTGAAACTGCCAAGATGGTCACCAAACTACCTCTTTGCTTTTTCCCAGCTCCTCCAAACATATTCATGGCAATCACGCAGCTAATGAACTGGCATCCTAACTCATACAGATCAGGAAAGAAATTTCTACTCACCCCACCCTCATGTTCAGAGTTTCAAAATAATTGGTTTGATGCATTATGTTTGTTTATTTGTGACCCTATTCTGAAACATCAGGTATTGGATGCTGCAAGAGGCTGGATCATAGAACTGATGGATCGATAAACAGGTCTAAAATTGTATCTATCCATCTCAGGCCTTGGAAAAGATTTAATGCAGTAGAAATGCCTTAGCATCACCATTTCATTTGATAGAGCTCCCTTTAGAAATGCTAATAGTAAACTACTTAATGAAATTAGAAAGCACAGTCTCAAAGCCAGATTCACTGTGTTCTGTGGGCTCAAACTGGTATAATCCAGACCTCAAGCCTTCAATGTCAGCAAGTTCACCTTTAGAATGATTATTATTTAAATTCGGACAGTCTAAAAGCCTCCAGTTGGACGTGGGGCGCCAGGTTGCTAGGTGCCCTACAAACACATCATAAGAGACGTCCCCACCCCAAAGAGTTTACAGTCTGAGCAGACAAGACAGACAAAGGGTGTGGGGGAAGATGCAAGATATAAGTAGAGTGATTAGGATGATGGGTGTCAAGGATCATGTTAGATATTCTTTTAAAATTAGTTTTGCTTTTTCATTAGTGTGGGCAGGGCTGTTAGTGCCAGCCAAACTATGACAATCTGGGTAGAAACTTTCCATGGTTGGGGTCTGCCTCAAGTTGATTTGTTTTGGAAAATTTCAGCCAGATCAGCTCAACCATTTCCAAGAAACAGGCTTTGGAAAAATACATTTCTTTGCATGTGTTAAAAAAATTCTACAAACTTTTCCTTTAAGAAGCTCTGGTTCTGAAAGAGTTGCGATCAGGGCAAAAAAGGGCTACATTTACCATGAATAATGAGACTGCTTCTCCTTTCACATATGCTGGCGTAAGTCCATTTATTTTGATGGAGTTACTCCTGATTCACACGAGAAAAGAGAGGCAGAATGATTTTTATCAACCAAAATGTAACCAGCTCTATGAAATATCTAGGGGTGTCTGTATCTGTGAATAAAACCCGGAAGGACTCATGAGAAAACAATTTGGGGAAAATAACTTAAAATGAGGGAACAGAGGATAAAAATGTAGAATAAACTCCTGTTCTTCTTAGGCAGGGTTCCTATAAAAACAAGGGTAGTGCTTCCTAAACTACACCTCATTCAAAGCAAGCTATTTCATGTCCCCCAGCTTTATTTTAAAAAGTTAAAACTTGATTAACTTAATCTGAAAAAGGAAGATGCATCAGATGAAATTGACAACAATAATGCTGCCATAGGAAAATAGAGGAATCGAAATGCCAGACCTAAAACAATATTATTGAGCTTCACAGCTTTAGTATGTTACTAAGTAGTATACATCTGGTAGGTGTATGCCTCACAGTCAAACAAAACAGGCATTCCTTCCAAACTATAACCTCCGGAAAGCAATAGATTGTGCAGCCAAATGGGAAAATGCATTACTCCACGTGCTTAAAAAATATAGCAGAAATATAGCTCCTAAACATTTTCAAATAAAAATATAGTAACAGTAACAATGCCACTCAGAGATAATCCTGAACTACCAGCATGTATTTGAGATGGATCTTTTCAAAAGTGACATATTAAGCAAATACTATTGCAACTTTTATATGAGAATAAAACTGTATTAATGTATATATATAATTAAGAACTTTTGTCAAAAATATAGGGCTAAGTCATGACCCTCTCTATGACTGCTTTGTCCTGTCACAGCAGCAAAATGTCAACTTAAGTGGCCAGTGAAGGCATGGAGGTACCTGCCCAATTGGAATACAGCCATGAAAGCGGACCCTGTGCCATCCCCTACTTGGCCCATAGCATTGTGAGTATGATTGATCTATGATTTCAATTGCTTGGATTGCTCCTTGAGATCATAGAGAGATGGGTGTAAGATAAAGCAGCATTGAGGCTTCTTTGATTTATATTGGTCCTAAACTGGCTTCAGGATCTATGAGCTGCAAAGGTGACTTAAAGCCACATTTTTGTCCTCCTCTCCTGAGCTGTTCTGAGTTCAATGGATCATGGTCCAGGATTAGTGCCATAGAATCATAGGACTGGAAGGGTCCTCGAGAGGTCATCTAGTCCTGTCTCCTGCATTCATGGCAGCACTAAGTATTATCTAGACTGTCCCTGACAGGTTTTTTTCTAACCTGCTCTTAAAAAGCTCCAATGATGGAGATCCCACAACCTCCCTGGGCAATTTATTCCAGTGCTTAACCACTCTGACAGTTAGGAAGTTTTTCCTAATGTCCAACCTAAACCTCCCTTGCTGCAACTTAAGCCCATTGCTTTTTGTCCAATCCTCAGAGGTGAGTGAAGGAGAATAATTTTTCTCCCTGCTCCTTGTAACAACCATTTATGTACTTGAAAACTGTTATAATGTCCCCTCTCAGTCTTCTCTTCTCCAAGCTAAACAAACCCAATTTTTTCAATCTTCCCTCATAGAAAATATTTTCTAGACCATTCGTCATTTTTGTTGCTCTTCTCTGGACTTTCTCCTATTTGCCCACATCTTTCCTGAAATGTGGCACCCAGAAGTGGACACAATACTTCAGCTGCAGACTAATCAGCATGGAGTAGAGTGGAAGAATTACTTCACGTGTCTTGCTTACAACACTCCTGCTAATACATCCCAGAATGATATTTGCTTTTTTTGCAACAGTGTTACACTGTTGACTTATATTTAGCTTGTGATCTACTATGACCCCCAGATCTCTTTCCGCAATACTCCTTCCTAGGGAGTCATTTCCCATTTTGTATGTGTGCAACTGATTGTTTCTTCCTAAGTGGAGTACTTTGCATTTGTCCTCATTGAATTTCATTCTATTTACTTCAGACCATTTCTCTCATTTTTTCAAGATCATTTTTAATCAACTACAGAGGCCAGTTCACTAGAGTTCATAAAAGAGAAGGGAAAACAATTACAACATATATCAAAATAAATTATTCTCTTATCATATTTCCATCAAGGATGCCTCATTCCACCTACTTCCAAATCCAGATTTCCAGTATTGCCAGTCCCAACAATTCACAAATCATTAGTCAGACATCCAAAAATCATGAGATTGGCATAAAACCATGAGGAAAAAAGGTGTAATTTAAACACTGGAAGTCAAATCCTACTAAGGAAAATAGAAAGGAGCATAAACTCTGACAAGTGAAGTGTAAAAATGTAATTAGGCAGGCCAACAGTGATTAACAAAAAACACAAAAATTAACAGCAAAATTGTTTTTAAGTACATCAGAAGCAGAAATCCTGGCAAACAATCAGTAGGGCCACTGGATGATCAAGGTACTAACAGTGCACTCAGGGAAGATAAAGTTGTTCCAGAGAAGCTAAATGAATTCTTTGCATTGGAATGTGAGGGAATTTCCCACACCTGATCCATTCATTTTAGGTGACAAATCTGAGGAACTATTCAAGATTAAGGTGTCAGTAGAAGAGGTTTTGGAACAAATTGATAAATTAAACAGTAATAAGTCAGAAGGACCACATTGTATTCACCAAAGAGTTCTGAAGGAGCTCAAATATGAAACTGGAAAACTACTAACTGTGATATGTAATTACTAATTGTGGTATGTAGCTTATTGCTGAAATCAACTTCTGTACCAGATGCCTAGAGCATAGCTAATATAAAACAATTTTTTAACAGGTTCAAGACTTGATCTTGACAATTACAGACTAGTAAGCCTAACTTCATTACCAGGCACATTGACTGAAACTATAGTAATGCACAGAATAATCAGACACATTGACAAACACGATATGTTGGGGATTCATCAAGACATCTTTTTAAAAGGGAATGCACATCTCAACAATCTATTAGAATTCTTTGAGGGTGTCAACAAGCATGTGTCAGAGGGGTAGCTGTGTTAGTCTGGAGCTGTAGAAGCTACAAAGAGTCCTGTGGCATCTTATAGACTAACAGACGTATTGGAGCATAAGCTTTCGTGGGTGAATACCCACTTCGTCGGATGCATGGAGTGGAAATGTCCAGAGGCATGTATAAATATGCAGAGAAGAGTCAGGCTAGAGATAACGAGGTTAGTTTAATCAGGGAGGGTGAGGCCCTCTTCTAGCAGTTGAGGTGTGAACACCAAGGGAGGAGAAACTGCTTTTGTAGTTGGCTAGCCATTCATAGTCTTTGTTTAATCCTGAGCTGTTGGTGTCAAATTTGCAAATGAACTGAAGCTCAACAGTTTCTCTTTGAAGTCTGGTCCTGCGGTTTTTTTGCTGCAGGATGGCTACCTTTAAATCTGCTATTGTGTGTCAAACATGTGGACAAGAATAATTCAGTGGCTATAGAGTATCTGAACTTTCAGAAAGCCTTTGACAATGTCTCAAACCAAAGTCTCTTAAGCACAGCAGTCATGGGATAAGAGGGTAGGTCCTCTCATCAATCAATAACTGATTAAAAGGTAGGAAGCAAAGAGTAGAAATAAATAGTCAGTTTTCACAATAAGAAGTGGTAAATAGCAAGATCCCCCCGTGATCTGTACTGGCACCTGTGTTGGTCAACATATTCATAAATGATCTGGAAAAGGGGATAAACTGTAAAGTGTCAAAATTTGCAGATCATACAAAATTACTCAGTATAGTTAATTCCAAAAATGACAGTGAAGAGTTACAAAGGGATCTCACGAAACTGGGAAACAAAATGGAAGATGAAATTCAATGCTGATAAGTGCAAAGTAATGCACATTGGAAAACATAATCCCAGCTATACATACAAAATGATGGGGTCTAAATTAGCTGTTACCTCTCAAGAAAGATCTTGGCATCATTGTGGATAGCTCTCTGGAAACATCTGCTCAATGTGCCCCAAAAGTAAAAAAAAAACCAAAAGACAGACTATTAGGAACCATTAGGAAAGGGATAGATAATACAACAGAAAATGTCATGATGCCACTATATAAATCTCTGGTATGACCACACTTCAAATACTAAATGCAGTTCTGGTTGCCCCATCTCAAAAAAAAGATATATTAGCATTGGAAAAGTACAGATAAGGGCAACAAAAATTATTAGGCATATGGGACAGCTTCCATATGAGGAGAAATTAAAAAGTTCAGTTTAGAAAAGAGATATGATAGAGGTCTATGAAATCATGAACGGTATGGAGAAAGTGAACAGGGAAGTGTTCCTACTCCTTGACATAACACAAGAACCAGGGGTCACTCAATGAAATAAATAGGCATCAGGTTTAAAACAAACATAAGGAAGCACTTCTTCACACAATGGACAATCAACCTGTGGAACTTGTTGCCAGGGGATGTTGTACAGCCAAAACTATAACTGTTTAAAAAAGAATTATATACTTTCATGGAGGTTAGGTCCATCAATGACTATCCAAGATGGCCAGAGACACAACCTCATGCTCTAGGTGTCCCTAAGCCTCTGACTGCTAGAAGCTGGGACTGGACAGCCCGGGATGGACCACTCAGTAAAAGTGCCTTGTTTTGTTTATTCCTTCTGAAGTGTCTGGCACTGGCCACTGTTAGAAGACAGGATACTGGCCAAGATGGACTGTTTGTCTAACACAGTATGTCCATTCTTATGTTCTAGATTAAAAATAATAATAGATGTTGGGTTCTTTTTAATTTGCCTTCTGATTTCTTTGTCTCTAGTGTACAGTTGCTTCATGTTTTCAAACTTTTCTCTGCAGCCATGAAAATTAGAAATGTCTTTTTAAGTTAAAGCTGAAATTCTTATCTAATCTCTTGATTTTAGCAGGTGGAGCTTTAGAAAAACACCACATATTTTGAGACTCTCAATCAAATTGTGAAAGATGGCAACATTGGAATACCATGTATTTGAAATGGATGTATAGTGTGGTCTGCTGCATGCTGATTCCTAATGCTTGAACATGAATCAGGAAATAGTGTTCTTTACAAACACAATAACAGCAACTTACACTTCAGCAGATATTTCAGACCCTAAACCCCCAGTCATACCAACATTGTGCAGTACATTGGTATTACTTACTGCTGAAACAGAGTGGAACATGTCATGCACTCTACATCAATGAGATCTTTTTAGCTACAGCTAAAACAGACAACAGTGTTCTAAGATGGTAAGTACACTTCTTCAACTGAGACTCTGGGGGCAATGTGGTATAGGAAGAATATGATTATCCAAGTTTTGAATTTGTCTAGATTTCATTTTAACTATTAACACCCTTGCGTCAGCAAAAAAAACAAAAAAAACCCAAAACCACCACCACCACCACCACAACAACAAACCAGAGGGTATTTTACAGGCTGTAAATGCTCAGGACCTATATTTTGCATCTTAGCCAAAGAAAATGAAATGAGGCTAAAGTTCTTTCAGAAAACCAGTCAGTCAATAAGTGCTACAGGAGAGCTGAAATTAAACTTTTTGGAAAATTTACATCAACACGGATGAAAGGAAAAGTCATTATTTCAGAAACGCAGAACATTACTAGGTTCAGTACTGTATAGCAAAGTTTGATCACCTTGGCAGTGAAAAAAAAATCCCTATTGATGGTGGCGCATCTAGCAATACTTAATTCAGTGTGGGGTAAAAAAATCTATAATAGTTAAAGCTTCACACAGAGGTTCTAATTGAATTTAGGTGGAGCAAAACTAATGCACTGTTTTGGCAGGTCTGAATCACTTTCGACTAAAAGAAATGTTCCTCTTCCTGTGATCTGTGAACAGGGACGAATGGTGATCACAGACCAAATCTTGGATTGGCCAAGGGAAAGATATGCACCAGAAAAAGTAGTAGCCCAACTCCACGTCTTGCTCATCAATGGCTGCCTTCGGTGCACATCTATGGCTAGCCCTATAAATGAGCAAAATGTGCACTTGTTTTAGGCCTTGGATCAGGCATTAGGCATCTTCCACCTGAGCCACTCTCACTCCCCTTTCACATCACATTCCCTTTTTCCCCGTTTTGTTCCATAGTACAAACATGGGGCATGTAAAGGTGGAGTGGGTGGGTGCATGCATCACACTAATTTGCACAGAATGCAAAACAAGATGTAGATACCTGTGGTCTCCTTACATACAGCACTTCCTGCCTCTCTTTCACAACACAAAGATCCATACAGGATCAGAGCCACAAGAGATTAG
Organism: Chelydra serpentina; assembly: GCA_037349315.1. NCBI lineage: Eukaryota > Metazoa > Chordata > Testudines > Chelydridae > Chelydra > Chelydra serpentina. The sequence goes on from JBAIAC010000048.1 coordinate 31,643,755, forward strand.
AAATGTAAATCTAAATATTTTCTTGTAATCCTGACTCAGGCAAAAACTCAGGTAAAATATCCTGACTGAGGACTTGGGAATTGGGTCCATTATCTTTATTTTGATTAATAAGGGAAGAGCATCATGGTACTTAGCAGTAAGATATGAACAACAGAAGCTGAAGTTCCACTCATATCCCTTGTAATTGTTTTTAAAGTTCTGTTTAGAGACATATCTGCTCATATAGCAGATCTGTGCTGCTTTCATTTCTTTCATTACGAATCACTGCAAGAAAGTTGGATATTTTCCTTTAGAATTTACTGGCTCTGCTACTTAAGTTTTTGCAAGAAGTTGCCTGTTTGTGACAATACTGTTAGTTACCTTGGCCGTGCTTCTGAGGTCAGAAAGGCAGCATTAAGATTTCAAGAGCTCAAACTGGCAAGGTGCTGAGTTTTACTTAGAAATGTACAGTGGCCTCAATTCCTACTAGTTTCAACAGCCACGTTTTTCAAAAGTGGTTGGTGATTTTGCGTGCCTCCATTTTAAACTTGCCTTGATCAAGAAAGGGTCTTGAGCATTGCAGGATGGTATATTCTGCGTGCCTCCATTTTGCGTGCCTCCAATATCACATGCCTTAGATACTGAGATGCCTTTGAATTTCAGATACCACTGTGTATATGGTAAAAAATGACTTTTTAATTAGAACTGCTATATAATAAGTGACAAAACCCAGCCAAATTGAAATCAGAGGAGTAATAATGTATCCTTATGTCTTCAGTGTAGTTTAAAAGCTATAAACACAATCTACTGTAGGGATGTCACCTTGAAAAGATTCCCACTGAAATGAAGGCAGGTGGGCAAAAGGGGGGTGATTAGAAAGCACAAATGGAAGGATGGAGGAAATAGAGGGAGATCATCAGCTGAGTGTAAAGGTTATGGTATAGTATACACCAGAATGAATTCTCATCAGAAAAGAGAAGATTAAGTTTAACAACCTTAAACACCAAAAATACAATTCAGTACTTAATGCTATCAGGAGGAACCACTGCGCACATAGAAATAGCATCTTTATATGGGATTAACAAAAACAATAGTATATCGAACAGGTAGTATGTAGTTTCCTAAATAGATTATAAAAAGTAGATTGTGGAAGCAGGATAGCAAAATGATCATTAAAATAACCCAGATGAAAAATAACTAGGACAGGAACTCTAAAGCTTTCATAAGAGAAAAAATTCAATACCTATGCATTTTTTAAATAAAACTCATAGGAAGGAATATCTGAATTAATAAGGAATAATGATCTATATCTATTTAATTATGGCATAATACCAGTCATTTTGATTAAAAATGCATTTACACACTACTTTTAAAAATATATATGTTTTGTGCTTCTGTTTACAAACAATAGGATAAGCACAGTTCAAGAAAACTAAAGCTTTCAATAGGAAGAACTTCTCTTGTAAAATCCAAATAACTGAGGATTTGAATTCAAGATTTTTTTTATTTCCACCTTTGCTGTGTTTATCTGGACTAGACAGTGACTAAAGAACCTTTAACATTTATCTTACTTTTAGATCTTATATCATTTATTGTAAAATTGCCTGTGGAAAGGAAGGCCCAAGAATAGGTACAAGTAAATCCCAAAAGATCTGTTAGTGAGCATCAATTCTCCCAGTTTTTGCCCTTTTTGCCTGTTGACATTTATTGTTCCTTTTTAAAACCATTAGCAAACTGCAAAACGCAGCTACTGCCACTCTGCTGGGCACAGAGGGCATGGAAGACCAGGACAAATCTGTAAAGGTCTTTCCTGATGTGAATCTGCAGTAGGTTTGGAATTCATGGACTATTAAAATGTTTAGTGTGACAGGGGGTGACTTTCTGAATTAGATAGTCTCCACTTATTCAGCAAAAGTACCACATTCCTGGGTTAAAAATTTGCAGGACTTATTAGGAAGGTGTGACACTTTATACCTCGGGGGACCATCCTGTAACCCCCATATTCTTCATTTTTATATAATTGTGATCTTGCGTATAAAGCATGCTATGTAAGGTATCAGGGGAAAGATTATGATCTGCTGAAAGTCACTGTTCTATCTAAATAAGTATATAATTAATGCATATGAAGTTATGAGATTGTGTTGTATGGTTGTCACTAAAACACGCTGTAAATTGGGGAATCAGCCAGATACTAGGTCCCCAGAGACAACAGCGCACAGAAAGTAACCAACGCCCAGGTGAGTGTCAAACAACCATCAACAGGCATTGTCCAGCAAGGGAGTTACAATTCAATGACTCACCTGCAAAAGGCCACACCAGGGGAACTGCTCAACCTTGCCTGGTGACTCAGCAATGCCCACCAGACATGCCTGGACTTGTGTTCCACAAGAACATGAACTAAGGGTATAAAATAGAACACAGTGGCCCCATGCTTGGTCTTTTCTCTTCCCCCCACCTATGCTGCAAGCAACAAGGACACTCAGATGACTGAAGACTCCAACAGAGGAGACTGGCCAAGGTTTCAAGGGTGAATCCTGTGTACTATTAACTGCAATATCCAGTGGGTGGGGAGTAAAACTGCTTACTATAGATGTTGCCCAGTCTAATAGGGTTGAGAGTTTAGACTGTGTGCTTATATTTTATTTCTTTTGGTAACCACTCTGACTTTTTGCCTATCACTTGTAATCACTTAAAAAATCTCTTTTGTAATTGATAAACTTGTTTTACTGTTTATCTTTACCAGTGACTTTGCCTCCAGTGCCTGATAAATATGCTCAGGTTTATATAGGCTGGTGTATACCCACTTTCCATTGATGAAGTGGTGAACCAAATAATAAACTTGCCTTGATCAAGAAAGGGTCTTGAGCATTGCAGGATGGTATATTCCTAGGGTGCAAGGCTGGTAGCTGGGGGGATTTGGCTAGTGCCTTTCTCTGAGATTCATGAGTGACTCTGGGAGCATACATGCAATCTAACTGGGTGTAGGGCTCCACAGGCTGAGTGGTTGTACTGAGTGGTAACACCTAGAGGGGTTTGTTTCTTGTTACTAGCAAAGCATTGTGAGAGAAAGCCCAGGTTGGAGAGTTTAGGGGGCACAGTGGTCCCACAATCCCAGGCTGCACCCCAGGGATCCCGTCACAGAAGGCTTTAAGCTCTCATAAATAATATGTAATAAGGTAACTTTGTTTTAGCCCCATTAATCTAAAATGTACATCCAATAGACAAAGATGTTAGAAATTAGAGTTGTTCTGTAATTGATGATAATGTGAATAAAGTGGAAAAACAGAGTATTACAGGTCTTAAGTGTTTGTTCTAAAGATGGGCCAAAACTGGGACTCCTAATGTCCTTTGAATTTCAGGGATGTTTGGTTTTAAATACCTAGATCCAAACTGAGCTTCAAGGCTGTAGGCTGGATGAAGCTGAGAAAGGTCTTATTTTGTAATTCCTATTGGGTGGTCACTATCACTGTCATCGATCGGTCTATCAGCCTTCACAGAAAAAGCACCAATCACAACACGTCAGACGTGTTGTTCTAGCCAGTCCTCCAGCTACCTGCTGGCCAGGCTGTCAGTAGCACCAGACACCCGATTGACATAGCGCACAGCAGCCTAGAACTCCTGAGCAATCCGCCAACTGCAGCCTCCTAAGCAGCTGGGATTACAGGCACGCGCCACCACACCGGGCCATTGGGTGGTACTTCTTGCAATAGTTCAGTGAAAAAAAGTGGAAATCACAGAAGAATAGTTAATCTCAGATGGCTTTCAATTTTTTTTAAAAGTCCAATCTAATCAGCATCTTGTGAATTTTTGGAGCTGTCAGTCCAAACCCTATCCCAGACTTAGTCAAACTCCAAAATGTATCTTAACCTTAGTCCAGATCTGAATCTAGATCCAAACACTGCTTCGTGCTTTGCCCATCTCAAGTTTATGTTCAAATACAAGAGGTATAAAGAACAATCAAGAAAAACTTTCAGGGGGAATAATGGCCTTGTGGTTCAGGAAGTACATTGAGACTAAGAACATTTTGATTTAGTTCCAAGATATACCACAGACATCCCGTGTGACCTTAATTTCTCCATTATTCAATTCCCCATCTGTAAAATAAGGAAAACAATGCTTCTTTTCTCCACTTTTTGTCTGTCTTGTCTATTTAAATGGTCAGTTCTTCAGAGTAGGAATTGTCTCTTCCTGTGTGTATGTACAGCTCCTGGCATAATGGGAACTTCATCTCAGGGCCATAAGGTGGCACTGTAATACAATTACATAAATAATCATATTATTAATCAATATTATTAAGTGCTTGTTGAGGATATGATCATATTTGAAACCTGTCAGGATGATTATCATAACTTGCATATCAAAATGGTATTATACAACCTATATAGTAGAGATAGAAAAGGAAGAAGAGAAATTATGGAACCATATAGCATATCAAAGTACCATATCTACTAAGACAGTAAACTGTATTTTGATCATTAAGAAGGTAGTGAAATACTTTGGTCAAGGATCCAAGGAAAGAAAAGAAAAGGAAAGGTGATTATATTATGGACCTCTGGTGCAGAACACCAGGACATAAGGAGAGAGAATACATATCTGGACCACTCCCCAGGAGCACAAAACCATACTTGTCATGGGGGCATTAGCTACCAGAGTATCTCTTTGATAGAAAAAAACATAGATGAACATGTATCATCACAGAGGGCAACTTTGTGATCCAGAATGTAGAGAACTGAATTATCCTGATCCAGAACGATTAGTTGAAATGTGATAATTGTGGTGATTTGACCAAACAAGCAGCTTCAATTCAGCAAAGTCAAAAATGTTTTTCCAGAATAACATAGTACAAAAGTATTAGATTTAGCAAAATGGAGGCTATTAAGAAATTTAGGGCCTGATCTAACTCCCATGGATGTCAGTGGGTGCCCATCCACTGACATCAGTAGCAGATGGATCAGGGCTAGTCAGTACTGTGAAATGGAGGAAGAGTACAGATGATGTGCAGCAAACTAAAATTTCTCTGAAAAATAAAGATGCAAGAAGCAATCAACATGGTTTGAAAAGGAAATACTCAGATATCTGTGGGCTAAAAAAACCTCACTATGCTGGAAATGGAAAGGGTTGAGACAAGCAATTAAGCTGGAACATACAATGGCTGGGAAAGGGTCTAAGTAGTAAAAATGACAGAATACATTCAAGCTATATGGGGTGGGGGAGTGAGGAAGGCATCTACAGATCTAACAAGAGAGAAGAGAAATATGAGAGGGAGTCAGCTCATTAATAAATGAGGAAAGGATGACACCTCAGAAATGAGTGAGATACTATGGTGCTTTTGTAAGATGTGCCTTTTAAAAAGGAAAAAAAGTGTTAGTGCTTGAAAAAACCAAAAAAAGAGCTTTGGACAATTAGAAGATACTAATGACTTTGAACATGTATCCTAGGGTGTTCGGGGAATTAGCTAATGAACTTACTGAACCGCTCACAATTGTTCTTTAAAAGCCATAGAGGATTGGGAAAATACCAGAGAAAAGCAAATGTACTACTGATCATAAATAAGAAAGAAAGAAAGAAAGGGGTGTGTTACCTAAGCTTCAGAAATATAACTCAGTTCTTTGTAAAATAATGAAGAGAAAAAATGTATGGGCATGGTTGTAACTTTAGAGTATGTCCTGAATGAGGAGTGGCAGTTGTAGCTTCACCCCTCCCCCTGCCACCGACAGGAACAGATCAGAGAACAAATTGTGACACAGAGTCACAGTTTGTCCCCTGCTTCCTTCTTTGCCCTGGGGAAGGGGATAATGGCTCCATTCTTGCTCATGGAGGGGCACCCTGGGTATGCCTGGCAAGCTACTCTGGCTCCTCGCACTCCTCATCTCACTCTGCCCTCTTCCTACCCACCTGCTTGCAGGGGGGGGAGAGTCAGGAGAATAGCTGTTATTCTCTTTCCCATGGGTGGAGTCATAATCTGAACAGGGTCATGCAGAGAATTAAGAGGGTGCTTCTCTGTGCAGCCAAATAAGGGCTAGGACAGTGTAGCCTTATGTGAATATCTACAGGATAAGACATCCAGGAGCGCTAAATGTTTTATAGAGAATAAACTATGACAGACAATTTGTCATATACAGTTATAAAAGGAGTGGATGAAAGGAATAGAGTATGTATTTTGTAGGTAAAATATTTGCAGATTTTACCAAAGTATGTGATAGTGTCTTTCAAACTCTTGCAGAATTAATGTAGATGTTATTGCCTCTGAGAGAACATGGACTGAAAACTGACTGAAGGACAGCAAAGAGGGTAATGAGGAGCAAAGATGTAATAGTATACAATGTGCAGCAATGTGCAGTGGGGTGTGTCCAGGATCACTGTTACACCTGGTCGTATTTAATGTGCTCATTAATGGTCTAGAAGAGGGGGGAAACCAGCAGAGTAATTAAATTTGCAGACAGTACTAAATTGGGAGGTTTTGCAAACATCGGTGAGTTCAGAGAGAGACAAAGGGAATTGCAAGAGTTAGAAATATGGGCCCAAAATAACAAAATGGGGATGCAATTTGGGAAAAATCTAGCTATTACATAGAATATCTAAGGCACAATAATATGAAACAAAGGTAGTCCATGAAAGATAGTTACCTGGAAACCAGCACGGATGAAAGAGAGCTAAGGAGTGATAATGAAAAGTAAATTAGATATGGGTTTGCAAAGTAAATTTGCTGCAAAAAGATTAATGTGATTTGGGGAATGTATGAAGAAAGGCATCACATCATGGAACAAAGGTGTAAACAATACTTCTGTGTATGACTCTATTGCTGTTGCAGCTAGCATATTGCATTTGGTCCTGGACACTTAATTCTTAGGAAGATATAGGCTGCATCTACATTCCACACCACTGGTGAGGCATGTAGTTAATGTGTAGCTAGACACAGCAGTGAAAGCACACTGCAGCCATACTGTTGTGTGTAGCTACACATGTCAGTGAAAGGCTCTAGCAGAGAGGAGGCAGCAAAAAAAGGCTTCAGCAGCTCCCTGCTGCCAGAGCCTTTAACTGTGGTGAGGAAAGGCTCTGGCGGGGGGGGGAAGAAGTACGGAAAGGCTGAGCCTTTCCCACCTCTGTGTCCCCCTGGCAGTCTTTCCTCATTGCTGGAGTCTTTCTCTATGGTGGGGAAAGGGCTCCAGTAGTGGCATGTGTGATATTACATTCCATATTCCTTATGAAAACATGCTTTTGATATGCATATGACAAAACTGAGATATACTTTATGCAAGATAACGCATGTGAGAAATCACTGGAAAGGTTATGATTTACTGAATGTGATTATCCAATTTCTATGCCTATATCATTTCTGTATCTGAAGTCAGGAATATTGACTATGCATCTATATTTCAACTATGCTACTTTGGGTGTCGCCCACTGCTAACACTTCAGGTACAACAATGGCTCATCAGTGAGGGCCTTCCTGTGGATGCTCCACACTGTCACTGAATCATGGATGCTGTGATCCTACAGAGTCAGGTGGTCTTGTCACCTGATACTAAAACATTACCTGGGACTTCTTGTAACTTTCCACTGTTGTGGTGTTTAGATGTTGCTTACAATTATTAGAACTGGGAGCACTGGCTACTGGGAGTCTGTAAGGACAGGAAGGAGGGAGGAGGGAGTTGAGAGGCTGAGAGAGCTACAGAGGGTGCAGCAGCAACTTAATAAAGAGGTTTCCCTTTTGGAATAAAGACCTGTTGAAGTTTGTGAGTACCTTGCATGACTGAGACAACATTTTGGCGACGAGGATGGATCTTCTGCCTCTGAACCCACCTGCACCCTTTCTGCAAAGCCCAGGTGAGCCTCCAATTGCTTTTACTGTCTGGATCCATATGTTTGAGATTTATCTGCTTGCAGTCAGTGCTACAGAGATTTCTGAAGTAAGTGCTCTGCTAATCCACTGCCTTGGAGCAGAAGGGCAGAGAATATTTTACACTTTTCCCCTTGCAAATGATAAATATGAGACTGCACTCACTGCATTAAAGAATTTTTTTGTGCCAAAAGTGAATGTAGTAGCTCATCGCTACAGATTTCGCCAGCATGAGCAGAAAACAGGGGCGACTATAATGCAGTATATTGCTTCCCTGAGGAGTCTGATTGAAACTTGTGACTTTGGGACTATGGCAGATGAGATGATTAGAGACCAGCTTATTGAGAAAACAACCATGCTTCGTGTAAGAGAACGCTTACTTCTAGAACCAGAACTTACACTAGAAAAAGCAATACCCATTGCCACTCAGATTGAGTCAGCAACAGCTGAAGCCAAAATAATGAGCATGGATAGAGGAGGCACAGTACAGGCTGTGACTCCTTTGCATAAAAATCCACTCTCGCTGCAGACAAAAGATTACAAGAGGATAACTAATAAAAAACCACCGAATCAGCAAATGCAAAATCCTGTAAAAGCATGCTTTCACTGTGGATCCTCACAACACCTTGCAAGCTACACAGGATGTCCTGCAAAAGTAGCTCAGTGCAATCATTGCAAAAAGATTGGGCATTTTGCTAAAGTATGTTGCAGCAGCCAGTACAACCAACAGGTGCATGCAGTTACAATACCAGATGTTACTGTGCTGAGTGTGGACAGAATCACTACTGCACATATTCCAGAACAAATAAAGTGCACTGTAAACATTTCCATCAAATCTGCAGGCATATCACACTCTATTCAGCTAATGTTGGACACTGGCTCAGCAGTATCTATACTACCTGATTCCATCTATTTTCAATACTTTAAAGATGTGCCTCTTACTGAACCCAAACTTCACTTGGTGTGCTATTTGAAAAAACATATTCCAGTACATGGCTGCCTGCCAGCAATAGCTACTTTTGGTGATCGCTGTGTAACTGCAGAGTTCTACATTGTCCACAAAGGCACCCCTATCCTTGGCAGAGATTTATTGGCTGCTTTAAATCTCAGGGTAGTTAATGGACGAATTGATCTTCCTCAGCAAAGCACTCTTGCAGTACACACACCAGTTTCAGCTGGGACCCATCACCAGGTCGAGGAGAAACTCAGCTGTGCTTATGGGTTTCTGCATAAAGTTAAAATGCGGAATAATGTAATGCCTATATGACAGAAGTTACGGAGCTTACCATTTTCAGTCAGGGACGCTGTCTCAGAGGAACTTAGAAAACTTGTTCAAAAGGACATTATTGAAGAGATTGACTCCTTGGAATGGGTTTCACCTATAGTAGTGACGCAGAAGAAGTGTGAAGGCATTCACCTTTGTGTGGATTTAAGGGAGCCAAATAAAGCTATTGTGATTGACAGTCATCCTCTCCCTCACATAGAAGAAGTATTTGCAGAACTCCGTGGAGCAAAGATGTTTTCTACTCTTGATTTGCAGACTGCATACTACCAGGTTATGTTGCATTAAGATAGCAGAGACCTTATAGCATTTATTACACATGAGGGACTATTTAGTTTTAAACGTGTTCCATACGGTCTCGCATCTGCCCCAAGTGCCTTCCAAAAAATGATGTAATTGATTCTGAAGAATCAACATGGAGTTCAGTGCTATCTGGATGATATTATCGTGTTTGGAAATACTTCTGAGGCATGACAATAACCTGCAGTCTGTACTAAACTGTATCAGCAAAGCAGGCCTCAAGCTCAATAGAGCCAAATGCAAATTTAGACAAACTGAACTCTCCTTTCTGGGGCATACAATTTCACAGGCTGGACTAAAACCTGATCCAGATCATATCCTGGCAATTTCAAATGCTCCCCCTCCAACAGATTTGCAAACCTTACGTTCCTTCTTGGGTCTTACCTCCTGGTATGCAAAATTCATTCCCAATTATGCTTCTGTCATTGAACCATTACGAGAATTACTACGGGGAAGTTCAACCTTAGTGTGGACAATGGATGCACAAGCTAGTTTCGAAACGGTGAAAGACTTGATTGTACATAGTCGAGTACTTGCACTATTCAGTCCTGCATTGCCCACAATTGTAACTACTGACGCTTCTGATTATGGACTTGGGGCTGTCCTCTCACAACTTCATGAGGACAACACAGAGAGGACTGTTACATTTGCTTCACGGACATTAAGTAATGCCAAGAGAAAATATTCTACAGTTGAAAAAGAAGCACTTGCTTGTGTCTGGGCTACTGAAAAATGGAGAACTTACCTGTGGGGTCGCACATTCAAGTTGCGCACAGACCACAGCCCTTTGATGACGTTGCTCACCACGAAAGGACCGGGAAGAGCAGGATATCGTATTGCTAGATGGTCTGCGAGACTACTCTCTTTCAATTATGAACTGGAATATAAGCCTGGAAACCAAAATGTGGTAGCTGATTGCCTTTCTCGCCTGCCTTTGCCTTCACCAGATAGTCCACCGGAGGATGAGGAGGTAGTAGTTGCACTTATTACAGGCACTCTTACTGCAGTTACAAGAGAACAATTTCAAACTGCTTGTTCAGCATGTCCAATTCAACAAAAACTACGGGAATTTCTGACAAAGAGATGGCCCAGTAACCCTAAAAACCTTGACCCAGTTTTGCTGCCTTATTTTAGAGTTCGGGATGAACTTTCTTTGCTTGATGGCTGTGTGCTACGAGGTACACACCGGCTCCTTGTGCCAGAAGAATTACAGTCAAAACTCATACATCTGGCACACGATACTCATCAAGGAATTGTCCGAACCAAACAACGACTACGGGATCTGTATTGGTGGCCAGGGATGGACTCTCAAACTGAAGCACTCATAAAATCCTGTGTCACTTGCCAAATGCATGATAAGAGAGCAGTGACATGTACCCCTCCATTACAGCCTGTTCCTCTTCCTGAATCTGCATGGGAAAAAGTGGCAATTGACATTGTAGGACCCTTTGATACTGCTCCAATTGACTGCTGGTATGCCATCACTTTAATAGACTATTTCAGTAAATGGCCTGAGGTAGCGTTTACATCGCAAATCTCTTCTGCTACACTAATTAAGTTCCTCTCTTCAGTTTTTAGCAGGGAAGGTAACCCCAAAGAACTGGTTTCAGATAATGGTAGTCAATTTACTTCCCTGGAGTTTGAAACTTTTCTAGCAAAGAGGAACATTTTACACAGAAGGTCATCCCTATACTACCCTCAAGCCAATGGGGAAATCGAACGGTTTAACAGAAGTTTGAAAGAGAGTTTGCAAACTGCTAAACTAGAAGGGCAATTGTGGATTCCCTTCACTACTGATTTCTTGCAAGCATACCGGGCTACACAACATGCCACAATGCAAAGATCACCCGCAGAGTTACTGCATGGGGAACAGATGAATACTAAACTGAACGTTGCTGGATTGTTAAAGGCACGACCTGATGCCTCAAACGAGGATGATGTGAGAAAAACAGTTGAACAGAACCAAGCAAAGTCAAAGGCTTTCACAGACAAGCGGTGGGGTGTTAAAGAACCAAAGTTCGTGTGTGGTTCCTTCGTTAGAATACGGAAAAAAACGGGAATTTTACGCAAAGGGGACCAGAAATTTACAGCTCCTCTTAAAATCATAGAGAAGAAGGGACCTTACACCTATCGACTTTCTGATGGACGGGTATGGAATGCTTCTTATCTTGCACCTGCCTATGCACCAAGAGGAGATTATGCCAACACCCAGTCTGCATTGGATGACTTCACCATAGCACCCACACAACAAGAAGTTGCACTGGAACCAGGGCTTGAGAGGCGGCCTGTCAGACCCAGACGACCACCTGTCTGGACTAGAGACTATATTATGTAGTATCTACAGTGTTTTCAGTGTAATATTTCTGCCAACAGTATAGTGTCTTGTTTCATATTTGTTCCTGTGGTTAGAACAACAATGTTATTTTAATTGGGAGAGTTTCTTAAGAGAGGAGGGAATGTGGTGTTTAGATGTTGCTTACAATTATTAGAACTGGGAGCACTGGCTGCTGGGAGTCTGTAAGGACAGGAAACAGGAAGGAGGGAGTTGAGAGGCTGAGAGAGCTACAGAGGGTGCAGCAGCAACTTAGTAAAGAGGTTTCCCTTTTGGAATAAAGACCTGTTGAAGTTTGTGAGTACCTTGCATGACTGATACAACAACTGTAAGGGAAGTGGGGGGTCAAGTCTGGGAAACAAAGGATTCCTGTCTTATGAAAATCCTATTTAAGGGTGGGGAGGAAAGCAAACAGAACTCCTCTTCTCCATGGCCTGTTTGCTCAAGAAGAAAGACTGCAAAAGGGAAGGCAAGGGGGGTGGGAGGGGAGTCCAGACTGAGACAGGGGTCCAGTCTGAAAAGGAATATAACTGGAACTCTGAACCACAGAAACTTTGCAAACTGCCTGCAACAATATCTAGGGTGAGAAATACTATTTGTAACCAGTTTCTTTGATGAAACTCGCTTAGTTTGCGTGTTTGATTTCATTTGCTTAGTAATCTACTTTGTTCTGTTTATAAATAAATAAATAAATTTGTTAGTCTCTAAGGTGCTACAAGTTTTTCTTTCTTATTTTCATTTTGCTGACACAGACTAACACGGCTACTACACTTAAACCTTTGTTCTGTTTGTTACCCCTTTTACAATTTAAAATCTTCCTTTTATAGTTAATAAAATTTGTTTAGTTTATTATTAAACCCAGTTTATGTAATTTCTAACTAGGGGTGAGGGGGTGGGTAAGAAGTGTGTACACCTCTCTCCACATTGAGGGAGCGAGCGAATTTCATAATACATCTTTGGGTCTGCACTCCAAGGGAGGTGGACATCTGAGTGCTGGAGCAAGTCGCTTAAACTGAGTCTTCTCAGAGCTGATCTGCAGCTGGGTGTGGCCATGCCTGTGTGTGTGTTAGAGGACTTTTAAGAACCTGGCTCAGCAAGACAGGTTAAAGGGGGCACATACTGGCAGAACAGGTAGACTCAGTGGTATCTCAGCACATCAGGTGGATTCCCAAGGGGTCCAACCCATCACAGCGTGTCAGTAGGACACTACACTGCTATAGAGGCACAGCTTGGGCAAGTAGAGAGCCGTGTAGGGTATGTACCTGAGTACATACCCACACTCTTCAGGTATGTCTTTACTTGCCTAAGCTGTGCCTCCCCACCTACACTGCTATTTATACTTGTGCTATGTACACTACAAGCTGCTGAAATAAACATGCAGTACAGATGCACCCATAAATAAATGGAAGAGAGTTCAGACAAGGGCACCAAAAATGATTAAGGTGCTGGAGTGATTCTTATATGATTAAACATTAAAAGACCTAGATTTACATACATCGGATAAGCAACAACTTTCTACAAGTATTGGAAACATCAGGAAAGGAGAGAAAATGTTCGTCAGTGAAGAAGGTATTGTAACTAGATGTGACGGTCCTCGCTCGGGTGTTGGTTGGTAGGGTAGCCTTAAACTTCTGAACATATTTATAATAATAATACATATAATAATATAACACATGCATATAATAATAATAATAATGAATAATGTTTTGTATTGTTGTAGAGCATAGGAGCTCCAGTCTTGGACCAGGACTCTGCTGTGCTAGGCACAGAACATTTGGAATTTTTGCAAATACATTAAGAATGAAGCAGCATCATGAAAGGGACAAAATCAAAAGGAATAAGAAGGGTGACAAATAGCAAATTTAACTATGATCTTTTTGAGCTGTCAGTCCACTTGGGAGGATGTTACAATCCCATGAAACAAAGATTCACAAAATAAGAAGAAAAGGGATGGAGCAGAAGAGAAAAAACAGAAGACAGAAGACTGGAGAGGAACACAGTCTAAATTCAAAATGCAACAATGAGCTATTCAAAGGAAACAGCAGAGGGAGAGGAAGGAAAGGGAAAAGCCAGAGGAAATGGGAGGTAGGAACAAGGGATAGGGGGATTAGGAAAAGGAGAAAGGAAAATGGTGAGAGAGCAGAGCAGTAGCAGACATGACTGTCCAGCTAAGAGCATATGACAATCCATTGCATAAGCAAAAAATGTCAGTTTTAAACAAGTAAGCGTGGAAAAATATAAAGTGCCAATTTGAAGACTGAGTTGAAGCCTCTAAAAATCTTGTTTGTTGACCTAGTAATGCTTTCTGTAATGAAGAAAGCTAAAATTTACATTTTAAATATGAGTAAACGCTTTGCTGAAAGGAAATGGCTTTTGAGAGTTAAAATGGAGGTCAAATACAATAGAAGTTACCAAAGGATGGGATAAAAGGTAGCTATGCTGTCAGAATGCACCACTTCTTCCTTGAAAAATACGTTTATAACCAATATTTAATGCAATTACACCTTACAATTCAAGTGCCCTAGTCACATGGTAAGATCTGCTTTTACTCCTCCTCATAAACCTAGCAGACTTTGATGTTTTTCACTTTTATGTCAAACTGGACATTTTATTTTGATAAATCAATGCTAATGAGTTGCTGGGTTGAATGCACTGCCTTTGAGTGTTTTAGCACATTTCTCAAAAGGATCACCAAGCAATGATGCATTAATTCATTACGCTGATGATTTCTTCCTCAAAGGTCCAATATATTCAGATATGTGTTTAAGGACTCAAAACATTTTCAGGCAAATACCTCACACATTATTAGTTCCAATACCTGAAGATAGAACTAAGGCTCAGCTATCTTCTTGTTGATACTGGAAGGTGTGCAAAGTGATCTGATTCCAAGTTTCCAACCCCTGTAGCTTCATATCACTGCAGGATTTTTTTTTAAGACGTCTGTTGACTTCAGTGGAGTTGCATAGCTAATGCCCTGCGTGATCTTTGACAATGTATACGTGTCTGACTACTGTGTTTTATTAGCTTAAAGAGTCATTGTGTCCCGTGAGTGCAGAGCTGTTGTCATTCTGCTATACGAGCAGCAGGACTGATGGAATCTGGACTGGGGCTTCCTTCCTACTGCTCACAGGAAGGTGATTTCAGAATTGGCGTGGGGAGAGATAGAGGTGATGCCACTGGAGCCATCAGTACATAGATCCACTGTCCCTTCTTATGAAATGGGCGTGTAGCGACTACAGGGAGTACTTGGCAGCAATGAGGAAGTGGCTTAACTGCCGTTCTGGAGAGCAATAGAATGATTTCTTTTCATATACTTCTCAGTAGAGCATGGTGGGAAATGGTTTTCCACAACTGTTTTTGAGATTTTGAACTTTTTCCCCATCCTAAATCAGGATGAAAAATCAAAATCTTGAACATTTTCACAAACCGATAATCTGAAAACTAAAACTCAGATTGGTCAATTGAAATGTTTTGTTTCAATTATTTCAAAATGTTCAGTTATTGACTTTTTTCTATTTGTAACCTTTCTTTTGGTATACATTAAAATTTCAGAACAGAAAATCACTTTGAACTGCAAAATGAAATGCTTCATTTTGAAAATATCAAAACATTCCATTACAACCATTTTAATTTTTAAAATATATTTTGAATTGGGAGATTCATTGAACAGTTTCTCTATTTTCTGAGCCAAAAAACCTCAAAACATTTTGTTGGAAAATTCTCAACCAGTTCCACTCACCACATGACCAGTTACTTGCCAATGTGCTGCAATGAATATTTGTCCTTCAATGTTACCCCTAAAGACTCGGAATGAGTTTTACTCTTTTACAGTTCCCTTACCACTGAATTTGAAGTTGTTGCTCTTTGCAAGGATTTTGTGAAAATGCAAGCCATTTTTAATTCTAACACTAAAAATATAGTCCTGCTTTATGCTGCTTACTATGCATTTAATGGAGTAACTGGGTTACAAGTGATAAAATCTGTTTAGTAAAATGAGAAACTGCTAAGCTGGTGGATCTAGTTGAATAATGTTATTCAGTTTCTTCTTAAGTGTCAGTAGTAGTTTATAGTAAGAGGTTAACAGAGAATGAAATGGCATTTTACTGTAACAGTATAAATCTACTCATATTAAAGAAGATTATGGGGTTGATTGCTATATTGCCCACAACCAAAGGCCATTTACAGAAAAGAACATGGGAAAACATTAAAGTGTTAGATTGCATATTCTTTGGTATTATTTCATAGTTCCTGTTTCTGAATGTTGGCATATGAAGGTGAATTATACCCCGTAGATGCACTTGAATCTCTAGAGTTTCTCTGAAAACTGAAGGAGTCAAAATGACAGATCTGCTGAAATATTTGATTTTATAATCTTTTCCTATTAGGGTTAATAGGATATTGCTATCTATCTATCTATCTATCTAATCAGTTAAGGTTTGCTGGGATGGAAAAGTGGGGACACATATAATCCCCACTTCCTATCTATAAATGTGTGAAAGAACGTCATGCTTCGTTATAATTCTTCAGAAGCTGCAAGATGTGAATGCATGTATTTTCAGTATTTCAATTTCAATATTTTGATAAAATTAATAAATGCAATTATTAGTTAGGTTTGATAGACTATTCAATTTCCTGATATTTACAGAATAGTTCACCAGCACTATTCTGTTTGAATAAGAGAAGCTTTGGCAATGTGGTATGAAGTAAACTCTTCTCTTGATCCATGAAATCCTTGTAGGATTATTATAGTTTCAATCTAATGTACTGGAGACAGACACCTCTTTCTACATGTGGACTGAAAACCATTAACTTAGGTCCCTTGGTGTAATAGTTCTTGGGAAATCAATGACAATCTTGGGCATAATCCATACCAAATTCTCCATTTAGTCCTGTATGAGATTAACAACTATTCATTTTCCAAATCACCACAATAGGTAGTTGTAGGTCAGTTATATATAAGCTGCATCCCTATCCCACCAATTAGCAAAGAATAATGGTAATAATAAATATAAAAGATGTCATAGCTCTGCTGGTTGGCCTTCTGTTTTGATTTGCAAGTAAGAAATATTTATTTGAAATTTCTGTCTGCATTTGTGAGCAATCTGGGTATTTAGAATACCAGAAAAACTTAGCATTTCTGATGCTAAGTATAGGTAAAATTGTGGTTTCTCAGATACCACTGTGAAATAAAAAGTTAATAGGTTTCACAGACAGTGACCCAAGGACAGAATGGCTTGGTTACTTTTAAAATTATGAAATATTCCGTATGAGCAAGTTTACATACAGTACATATGTATGATCAAATCCTATTCATTTTATTCATACAATTAGTCCAGGGAATCATAGTGAACAGCCGAAGTGGTCCAGAATTTTCTATCTAAATATCTTGGAAATTTTGATTTTGCTTGAAACATTTCAGTTTGTTAAATCAAATCAAAAATTTTTTTACGTGAGTTTGATATTAATCTCTGTCTGCCTGAGCTGCCGTGGTGTCTCACAGACGTTGTATTTCGGGTGCCTCATGCCCTCATTCTTCCCTGCTCACTGGGCTGTCTCATTGAACCACATCGACAGTGTTTTTGTTGACTTCAATGGGCTTTGGATCAGGCTCATACATTCTAAGGTCAAGTGTCCAATTTACTGTATTGGGATTTAACATGCAAATACTCTGTTCTCAAGAAACCACCTGACTGCAAAGGGAATCTGCATGTGCTGCTTATGGGAAGAGTCCTGAATGACTGGTTTGATACCAAGTTCAGGGTGGAGGAGCACTGGATTGTCAGATAAATTATTTATCTAAAAGTTTTGCAGTGTAAGGGTCTGATGTTAAAAGATCCTTAACTGAGGGTGCTCAATACTTCTCAAGGAGGTACTCATCACCCTATAATGCAGGAGCAGGTGCTACATCTTTGAATTTAGTTATGCAACTCCATGGTGTGAATTATTTGCCTTGATGCAGAAATGTTTCATGTGTCACAAATTAAAGAAGTATTGTATGGTATATGTTAAAGTAATTTAAAAGAAAAATGCAAAGGTTTATGCCGTTCAGTCTTATTCAGGATTGATGCCAGGACACAAGCTTATCTGGACTTGTATTACAAAAGCTAACATAAATTTCCTTCTTCCTTTAAAAAATATAATATTGAATTCACTCTGATAAGCTTAGCATTTCTACGTAAATTTTCAGTCTGGTTAGGAATAATTTTTTTTAGGATTATATGAATAATACCTCAGAATCAAAGTTAGAATGAATTTCTCATTATAAAAAAAATATGAAGTATTTTGCAGGGTAAACATAACTGTCCTGCTTTCCTTCTGAGTAGCGAAGGATTAGGTATATTTGAGTTGATGATTTATTCTTTAATATTCATTTCAATCTACTATTGCTTTCTCAGAACTGCAAAATACCTTTTTTTCATTTTCATTTTTTGTTGATTCGTGATCTTTCAGATAAATGTGTCTAAATTTCTTTGTGTCCACAGACAACATTCTGTAGATGCTCTAAAGCTGCACTGGTTTCTGGACAGAGTACACTGTCTGAGCAGAACAAAAATGGACCAGAGAGTACATACATTTGGTTTTGAGGGATATGTATATAATCTACTGGGGTTACATTTAGGGTGTACAAAAATACTTTATTTAGCACTTCAAACGGATGGTGCAGTGCTGACATTATGCAAGTGCTGACCCTTATTATGCAAGAAAGAGCCCTCAAATTTCCACAAATCATGCTGTTCCCCTCTGCAGTGTAGATGGCTTTGAATGCAACAAAAAAGAAGGTTACTTTACCTTATAGTAACTGGAGTTCTTCAAAATGGGAGGTCCCTATCAGTAGCGGCACCAGGGTTTTTGCCGCCCTAGGCAGCAGTGCTCCTCCGCCGTAATCGGCAGTGCTTCAGCGGCAGCTCCTCTGAAGCTGCGTTCTCGGCGGCGTTTCGTCGGCCGCTTATCTTGCCGCCGAATCGCCACCGGGAAATGAGTCGCCACCGAAATGCCGCCCCCCAAATCCTGCTGCCCTAGGTGACCGCCTAGGGTCACCTAGTAGAAGCGCCGGCCCTGGTCCCTATGGGTATTCACCATGGTATGACACACTTCATGAGCCTGTCACTAGAAATTCTTCAGTAGCAATGTTCACTGGTCTGCTCCTGCATTCTGCATCTCATCCTGCTTCTATCCAAAGACATAAAGAGTGGTATGGATCACTCATCGCCCAGTTCTGATTCTATCATGAGACAGGCTGACCTGAGCAGAGGGGAAGGAGGGCACAATGAGAATACCCATAGGGATTGCATGTCTCGTAGAACTCCTCTTACTATAGTGTAATTAACCCTTTGTCATCTTCAAGTGCTGGTCCCTATGGATATTAACTGTGAGTGACTCCCAAGCACTGCTCATTGTGGAGGAGGGTGCAAGGAAGTATGCTGTACACCAGAGTGGAGAACCGCTGAGCCAAAGGACGCATCTGCAGCCAAAGCTTGCACCAGATTATAATGCCTGGTGAAAGTGTTCACAGAGCCCCATGTGGCTGCTCTGCAAATCTCCAAGAGGGGTATTCCCTGTAAAGAAGCTACCGAGGTCATCTGAGCTCTTGTAGAAGGGCCCTAATCGTTTCAGGATGAGGGGCTTTCATAATGTCTTAGCAGAGGGATATGCAAGAGGATATCCACCTACAGAGTCTTTCAGAAGAGCTAGCTTTCCCTTTCATTCTTATGGCGATAGCAACAAACAACCTTGGAGGCTTCCAAAAGGGTGTCATTCTGTGCAGGTAAGGCAAGAACCTTTCAGCAAATCTAGGGAATAGAGTTTGCCTCCTCCAAGTTTTGGTGAGGTTTAGTATAAAACACTGGCAGGTGTACAGATTGGGCAAGTTGAGACTCAGAAGGTATCTTAAGTATGAATAGAGCCCTACCAAATTCACAGTCCATTTTGGTGAATTTCACAGTCATGGGATTTTAAAAAGAGTAAATGTCATGATTTTAGCTATTTAAATCTGAAATTTCACAGTGTTGTAGGGGTCCTGACCCAAAAAGGAGTTGTAGGGGGGTCGCAAGGTTATTGTAGGGGGGATTGCGGTACTGCTACCATTACTTCTGCGCTGCTGGTGGTGCTGCCTGCGGATCTGGGCACCTGGAAAATGGTGGCTGCTGACTGGGAGTCCAGCTCTGAAGGCAGAGCTGCCACCAGCAGCAGCACCATAGAAGTAAGGATTCAATTCTCTAATGGAACATGTACTCGGGAGAATATTTGTTTCAAAAGACAGGCGACCAAGACACTTTAAAATTTAATTCTGAATCAGACTCAAAATGTATTAAGATATTCAATAGTGAGTGTTGTTTAGCATTTTTAAAAAGTAATACTCAGTAAATATGAATAAGTTTTAAAAGGTTCAAATGGGAAATCATTTCTAAAATATAAGGCATCATTTCTGCTTAGCAAAACTGACAGCCTCTCTGGTTTAGTGATCAAAACTAATCTTGTTTAGACAGACTTTGTTTGCTACTGCTTTCAAAATGACTAAACTGAAGGACAAAGTGAATCCTTTCTCATACCATAAACCCTGATTGCAAGAGTGTTCTATACCAGAATATTTTATTATCTATGTCTCTGAATCACTTAAAACTGTTACTGACTTGGTAACACTTGAGATTTTAATGGATCCTTCTTTGTAAAAGATACTGCAGGAGAGATTTAATGTCTGAAGTTTGAAAAGAAGTTTTAACTACTTCGCTGATTTAACATGCGGGGTAGGGCAGGCAATGTTTACTGGGCTTGATTCTCCCCATACCTATGTAGCCCCTACCTGCAGCACCCCACATAGGTTACATAACTACATACAGTTAAATGAGGAGGAACTCCAGTGAAGTAAATGGAATTACACTTGTATAACTGAAATAAAAATGATCCCTATTCTCAGTGCTACTTGGCTGTACATTGCCATGCCAACAGAGCAGTGTTACCTATTCAGGGGCCTATCTTCTATCTAGCTCAGGTATTAATATCACCTCAAATTATCAAACTATCTGAGCATCTTATAATTGTTAATGTATTTGTCCTGAGGCACAGAGAGACAAAATGGCATGCCTAGGATCACACAGGACGTCTGTGGCAGAGCCAGGGATTGAACCCTTGTCTCCTAAATACAAGGATAGAGCCCTAACTAGGCCAGCCACTCTTAACTAGGTGTCCAGGGCCCCCCTGGGGTGCCACAAATAGGTTTCAGGGCCCAGGGTCCTACAAGCAGGGCTGGCATTAGACTCGCTGGGGCCTAGGGCAGAAAGCAAAGCTACACTGCATGATGCTGAAGCCTGGGGCCCCAAGCCCACCACCCAGGACTGAAGCTAAAGCCTGAGCAACTTAGCATCCCGGGGCCTCCTGTGGCACGGGACCCCAGGTAATTGCCCTGCTTGCTACCTCATAATGCTGGCCCTGGCTTTTATATGCAGAAAAACAGTTGTTGTGGCACAGGTGGGCCATGGAGGTTTTATAGCATGGGGAGGGGGGCCTCAGGAAGAAAAAGGTTGAGAACCCCTATACTTGACCATCCTTCCTTTGTCGTTTCAAGTAGAAATGGAGGTACCATTTCACTGTGGAAAAAAAAGCTGCAAACTCTTCAGCCTGGCCAGAACCAGACAGACATGGTCTTGTGTAATGTCTAGCCCAATTTTCATGCCAACATAACACAGTTACATTTAGATAAGCAGACATATCTTTTGGTTATCAGCCAATATTTTGAGAACCAGACACAAAAAAACAACTTTAAAATCTGAGGACAGGGACAAGAATGAGCTGGGCCACAGTATTTATTTCATATGTCTTTCAAGGTTGATAAATAAGGACTTCTTTATAGATGAATGGAGGAAGAAACATTATTAGAGGAGAACTAACAAGTACTTTACATTTGAAAGATTATCTTCTGGAGTTTAATCTACAGTATTTATATTCTGCCCCATTCACTATAGTATCTGAGTGCATCTTGGTCTTTAATGCATTTATCCTTACAGCACCCCTCTGAGATAGCAAAGTATTATCCTCTTTTAGTAGATGGGAAAGTGAGCAGTTAGATACCTTGGCAAAGTAATACAGTCTGTGATAGAGCAGAGACATGAACTCAGGTCCTGGAGGATCAAAACAAGTGCTCTACCACCAGAACTGCCTTATTTTCAGTTCCTCTGCTCCAAAAGCTTTGGGCTCATGGATTAGACCCTGGAAGCGTCTAAGTTCTAAATTCAAATTTAAACCGCAAACTTTGAATGAGATCCATGCAGCTAGACTTCTGTGCCCTTGTGGAGTTCTGGATGGGTGCAAGGGTCTGTTAACTTGGGTCTTGTTTAAGAACTGGGGTTTTATAGGGAAAAGGTCAGTTGCAATGGTTGAAAAATCCATTCCAGAATAGAGAAAAAGAATAGGTTGTCCAAAAGATGAGACTTAGAACACAAAAATAAACTGGAAAACAAATGTAAGAAATGAGTAGAATGCAAATATTGCTGATTGAAATAAACACATAACAAACCATAACTAAATAGCAGAATTTTTCAGGCTGAGTTACTAAATACAGCAGGATGGGAAAGGGCAGTTCTTGCCAAATCAAATCATCATACTTAATTTTTTGTAAAAAAAATGTCCATGGTTTGTAGAGATTGTTCATCCACACCTTTCTAGCTTGACTGTCTAGGATAGATGCTCAGCCACTAACAGGTATAGTGAGTACACTAGTGTGTCTGACCCAGTTTTATGAGAATTTGACCAGTATCGAGTATGTTTTTGTTCTCATCTGTTAGATAAGACGAAATTTTTCTTCCTTCGCTGATCTATCAAGAATTTTTTCTTCATCAGCCCCAAGTGCAACATAATAAAGGTGACAAATAAACTAGGTCTACATGCTTAGAAAAAATATAAAGGGCAAATGTATATCATACAATCTGATTCTACATTCTGATTCCACATATGGCTTATTATAGTGTGTGTTTAGATTTATAAAAGCCCACATCAAAGAATGCCTATCCAGGCCTCTGAGCCCGGATATATTAACACAATAAAGAGGAGTTAGTTTTACAAAATAAAATCAATTAAAGCAACAGCCTTTCTCCTCTTCTCCACTCCTCCTGAAGACATCTCATACTAATCAAGACAGTATATCTGGTATGGATCAACCCTCTTGCCTCAGCCTTTCCCAGAAACCAGGAACCCCACTGAGTTTCTACTCAAACAGATGGGCTTTGCAGCATGCTCAGAAGGAAGGTCAAGAGTTTCCTGCTATTTTGCACTGGAGTGTGTATGTGGGAGGGGAGATGTAACATCACAAAGCAAAAGGGCCCTAACAGGTAATGGTGTGCTGGCCGGCCCCTCTCTGTTATATGAAGGAGTTCCATTTACTAATGTCAGCTGCATCAGTACAGCATGGAGAGAGAACACATCAACGGTTTGATAGTTGGTAGTCTGTATTACAGTAGTCTTTCCTTAGCTGTATTCAGGATTAAAGAAAGAGAGGGGACAGCATCCCCTCCCTGACTAAAATGCAGAGGGAGAGCTCCCCCACCTCCTTTGCTAGTGGAGACCGAGCTCCCCTCTTTTTTCAACCTATTTTAACCACTAATAATTTAATAATCATTCTAATAATCTTTTTACACCACAGCTGTTTAATTCAATGTTTGCCAACAATGAACTTTCAGGGACTAATTTTATCTCAAAACAGAAGTCAGTAACTTCTGCCTGTACTTGCATATCTGAAGACAGAACTGGTTCATTTTCTTAAACAAGGTGACAGAATTTGGACTCTCAAAGCCATGTTGTTAGTCTTCATCCACCGGCTGTTTTGGAGGTGGCAAAGAGGTGCATTAGATGGAGTCAATGTCCTTCCACCTCTGCAGACACTTCTTGAGGTTCTTTCTCAGGAGCTACACTCCTTTTCCCATGTGTAGTTTCACACATTTCCGCATGGGCTGCACCTAGTGGCACACATAGCTGCATCTTTCGTTGTTTGAAGTTTATATTCTTAAAGGACTCATAGAAAAAATGCATCAGGCTCTTTAATGGGGAAATCCTTGCTCAACTGGAGGCGCATAGTGACCCGCAGTCAGTGGAACAGTTGTAGCTCTGTTGTGCTGAAAGGGGAAGCTGAATTTAGCAAAGCCTCATGGAGTTTGTTCAAGGGCATTTGTCCAAAACAACCTACTATCCGGTGTCTGTGCTAGTTTACAAGATTTGTCCCTGGAGAGAACTGAGCATTTGAAAGCTATGCATTTCTTTCTATAGAATCCCAGCTCACCCCGCCATCCCAACCTGCATTATCCTCAACCCAAACCAAAACAATGAAAATAATTGTGTGCACATGAGTAGCTCCTTGTACTTTAATGGGATTGGTCACATGAGAAAAATGAGAAGCCTATTGCCCCTATTGTTCCACTTATAGTCCCTCTCTGTGATTTTTATAGCTAGCTCAATCAGTTCTCAAGCCAACAAAAGTTTTTCTAACTGCCGACACTTCCAGAGCAACCTGGGGTCTGAAAATCAAACTGTGCTCTTTCTGCTTCAAACATCATCTCCAGCAATAAAGATTCTGGAATCAGAACTTAACTGGCAAATCTGCTGATGATGGATGAGACAGAATAGAACACAGCTTGCCCATCTGCAACTATATTGGCTCTGCATTTGCTGACAGGAAGATAAATGTGTTTTTGTCAGTAAACTGGACACACATGACTCAGAAGATGCATAAGGAGCAAGTATTTGCAGTACCTAAGCAACAGTTTAAAAAGACACTTTTTCTTACTATAGCCTTGCTGCAGTCTATGCCTAGGGACTTCTCAAATGTGTGTGTGTGTGTGTGCGTGCGTGTGTGTGTGTGTGTGTTATTACTGAAGTGTACCCTAGGAGAGTATTTTCATATTAACCTTTTACTAACTTTTCTATTGATTTATTTGCATATAATGAGGAAAGATATTGTCAACCTAGTTATTTTTTCTGTAAACCTAAGGAGCTATCACATTCATAAAATTAGATGTTATTTTTATAATTACAAGGGATAGGAAAGTTTGATTGCCACAGCGTGTATCGGGGACAAACAGTTATCAAAAGCAAACACATAATGTGATAAATTCAAAAATAGAGATGCAAAGAGGGTATAAATTAAGTGCACACAAATATTTAGGGCCCGATCCAGCAAAGCACTTAACTATATAACTTTAAGCATGTCATCTGTCTAATTAAATGTAAAGAGACTATTCATGTGCTTACAGTGGCTTGCTGGATTGGGGCCTTAGTCATGTTCCAGGGTATAAATGCAAGTTGGGATTCTGTAAGCAAAAGAAGGTCACAGACCTGCAAATCCTTGCTCACATGAGTAGTCCTTACTTACCGCATTAGCCCAGTCAAAGTCTCTGGGACCCCTCATGTGAGTAAGGTTTACAGGACTAGGTCATAAGTGAGCTGTAGTTCTCAGGAGCAGTAGGGGAATGGGCAGGAACAGTATGAGTGACATGCTAGGATTGTTGCACAAACCAGTGTGCAGAGGCCAATGGGAAAGGTTTTCACAGTCACAGCAGAGAGGGCTCATGACAGGCAGGAAGCAAAGCCTAATGGAATCAGAGCAGAAAAAGTTAAAGAAACCTTTGAAGGTGCTAATTCCGTCACACGAAGGAACCACATCGAGAGTCACAAAGATTATCCAGAACATAACAGCTGCTGTATGGGAGAAACATATTGAATGACGATTTCGCTCAGTCTTCAGTGGAATTACTCTATGGTGACACTGGTGAAAGCTCTGAACATTGCATTTGAAATAATATAACATTGGAACAATTTTATAATACGTAAAGAAATATAAGGAATCTAGGTCCGATTCTGCTCCCACTGAAGACAATTACTATATTCTCATTGATTTTAATGGTTCAGAATTAGGCCTATATTGAACATATGTTAAACAGGGTCATATATTCATATATCAGCAATATATTATACCTATAATATCTTCATGTAAAAAATTATATCATTGGCATAGGTATTGTCAGTAATAAAGGTAATAACATGAAATAAAGGACAATATAGGGATAGATTTCCTGCCCCACTGCTCAGGTGGTGTAACAGGAGCAGAGAATGACCCTACACCTCTAGCTGCAGATTTCCTTGTCTTGGGGGAGTTCCCAGCAGCTGTTTTGCTGGACTAGGGGGCCTCTTATGCCTCCCATTCTGCAGTGCTTGCGGCAAGGGGAGAGTACAGGCCAAGGGAAGGCAAATAACTGTTCACATTCCTACAGTATATATAAACATCTCACGCTAGCTTTACACTGGTGTTAATGCCATTAACTTGGGAGAGGTTACTCCTGTTTTAAACTGGTAAAAAATCATATATTTTTTAAATAGGAAATCAAGTTCATTGAGCCAAATTTTGCTCAGATGAGGGGCTTATGTTGGACATAAATGACACAAATAATACTTAAGCTTGTGCTGCACAGGAGTGAATTTCACCTCAGTTGTTGTAATTTGTGTAGCTCCGCTGACATGAGCTGAACGGATTTCCCCAAGCTGAGGATCTGTCTCTGGCAAGTATACATAATGTTCACTGCTGTAATTCTGAATTCCTGTTCATCTCACTGTATGTGCTGGGTGCACAAGGAATACAAGTTCAGAGCCATATAATATTATATATATATATATATATAAATGTTTATTACCTTGGGAATTATTTGATGTGGCTTGGCTTGGGTGGAAAAGAGGTCATTTTTATCATATTTCTTTGAGATTTGGGTGAAATTGTATCATTAATATTGTGTACTGATGATTTTTTATGAATAACAATAAAGAAACTATTAAAAGCAAATACAAAAATATTTTGTTTCTGCTTAAGCTTCTCATACTAGCTGTTAAGATGCAATTTCCTGAAATGAATATGAACCATTCCCCTTCTTTGATCTTCTTAGTATTAATATTTTCATTCATTTCTCTTTAAATTATACTATCTATAACCCATGCTTAAAAGTAATTTGTATCTGATTGAAATTGAGAGGAGTAGATTGGAAAAGATTTAAATCAGATAAAAAACAAAAGAAAAAAGAAAACCTCAGGTGAATTATGAACACTACACTTCCGTTCAGTATGATGACAATAAATCTCTTTCTTAGGTGAAGCCATCCGTGTAGGTATCTGTTCTACTTTAAGTGAAAAGAATGTGATATAACAAAATACATGTTGGAAAATAAACTTGTGTGAGATCAAAATAGCCAAACAAACAAGTACAAGAGAATATCAAAGTAAAAAACAGTTTACAGTAGGTATAATTGGAATGCATGACAAGTTCTAAACAATAAACTCTGCTGCTTATTGTGCAGAATTTAAATTGCTCCAGCAGAGGAAACATTGTCTGTCTTTTCTGTAGTGATTAGGAAGATCTCTGTGCCTGTTTTCTAAGAAGGATCTTTGGGCCAAATTTGCTAATATGCTCTAGCTGCTTTGTGAAGCCCAGGTAACTCAAAGCAGATGTAAACTCCGCTTAAGCAGTCAGTTAAGGCCACTGTTTTTCTTCATAGGAACAGCTGAAAGCCTAACCCTAATATCTGACAATCTTTTTATTCATATCATAGAATATTAGGGTTGGAAGAGACCTCGGGAGGCCATCTAGTCCAATCCCCTGCTCAAAGCAAGACCAACACCAACTAAATCATCCCAGCCAAGGCTTTGTTAATCCAGGCCTGAAAAACCTCTAAGGATGGAGACTTCACCACCTCCCTAGGTAACCCATTCCAGTGCTTTACCACCCTCCTTGTGAAATAGTGTTTCCTAATATCCAACCTAGACCTCCCCCTCTGCAACTTGAGACCATCACTCCTTGTTCTGTCATCTTCCACCACTGAGAACAGCCTAGCTCCATCCTCTTTGGAACCCCCCTTCAGGTAATTCAAGTCTGCTATCAAAACCCCCCTCACTCTTCTCTTCTGCAGACTAAATAACCCCACTTCCCTCAGCCTCTCCTCGTACGTCATGTGCGTCAGCACCCTAATCATTTTCATTGCCCTCCGCAGGACTCTCTCCAATTTGTCCACATCCCTTCTGTAATGGGGGGGACCAAAACTGGACACAATACTCCAGATGTGGCCTCACCAGTGCTGAATAGAGGGGAATAATCACTTCCCTCAATCTGCTGGCAATGATCCTACTAATACAGCCCAATATGCCCTTGGCCTTCTTGGCAACAAGGGCACACTGCTGACTCATAGCTAGCGTCTCATCCACTGTAATCCCCAGGTCCTTTTCTACAGAACTGCTGCTTAGCCAGTCAGGACCCAGCCTGTAGAAGTGCCTGGGATTCTTCCTTCCTAAGTGCAGAACTCTGCACTTGTCCTTGTTGAACCTCATCAGATTTTTTTTGGCCCAATTCTCCAATTTGTCTAGGTCACTCTGGACCCTATTTCTACCCTCCATCGTATCTACCTCTCTCCCCATCTTAGTGTCATCTGTGAACTTGATGAGGGTGCAATTAATCCCATCATCAAGATCATTAATAAAGATGTTGAACAAAACCAGCCCCAGGACCAACGCCTGAGGCACTCCACTTGATACTGACTGCCAACTAGACACTGAGCCGTTGATCACTACCCTTTGAGCCCAACAATCTAGCCAGCTTTCTATCCACCTTATAGTCGATATCTACATCATCTTTCCAAAGAAGTAAAATTAGAAGTTCTGGGGCAAGAAGATATTGTGACTATATGCATTTTTAGAGCTCTCATGCCACTCAGATGTTGCAATGAAAGTCTGTCTAAATGGAGGATGTTCTTCTCAGCTTCAACTTAAATATTGCCTTAAAGATCTATTTGTGCATAAATAAACTGGTGCAATTTCCTTTGGGGATTTTTCTTCACAAAGGTTGAGTTCTCTTTTTGTCTTTCTTTCTGTCCACATTTCCCTGCACCCCAAAAGATAATTCAGTTGTTTGTGATCCTGATCTTCAAAACACTCTGTGGAAGGAATTCTCATTGTATTTATATTGTATGTATATTATATGCAGGATTGGGCCTTCTCTGATGCATTTCAAATCTTATAACAGTATTTTCTTCCATATATAAAGAAGAAGGCTGACATGAAAATGGCACCTCTTTGCTCTTTAACAAAAACTGAAGAGTGAAATAGGGGAGGGTTAACCTCACTTCTCATGCTCCTTGGAGACAGTGCAAAGAGCAAGATTGTTTTCTTGATTTTAAACTCATTGGCAGCTGATCTTATTTTTTTATAAGTGTGAATCATATTGATTATAATCTCAGTGGATGTCTAATTTTCTCACAGGCTTGTTCCTTCTCCACTGAAATCAATGGCAAAACTCCCATGAATCAGGCCCATACTTTGGAACTTCAATTGTTTCATCATTCTTCAACAGTTTGAGGGTATAAAGTCAGCCCCATCTCAGTGGATGAACAGGTCCCCATAGCGCTGCAAGGTGGAAGCAGTTCGATTTCGGAGGACTGCATAGCAGCATGCCAAAAGTGGGGCGAAAGGATTCCGCAGTATACGGTTTCTCTGGTCTTCCACCCTGCACCAGAAAGCTATCAATACAGCTAAGGCTACTTCAGCTATTGAGCTAATGTGACCACTGTGGAGTCAATCTGCAACTGGGTCATGTCTTGGAGAGGGCAGGGTGGGAGAATTATTATCCAGCATCTTGCAGATATACCCAGCCTTCTTCTCACTGGTCCCTGGATTTGGGCTTTTATCATTTGATATAACCATAGATATGATACTACCAGAGAAAGAAAGAAAGAAAGAAAGAAAGAAAGAAAGAAAGAAAGAAAGAAAGAATACACTTCACCCCACAGATTCCTATTTTAAAGTAATTCTTTCAAAGTGGAATTTGTTTTCCTGTCTGGAACAAAAGCTCACACATTTTCTGTGACCTCAACTAAGGAGATCATGAAAACTATCTCATCATCACTGCAAGGTTATATAAATTACAAAAGGGATTATAACATATTGAAAATCAGAATGGGAAAAAGAATTCAAATGAATAAAATGATCTTAATCGGGGCACTTCGTGTGATATTTACTGAAACATAAACAGCATCTGCAGTGTTTCAGTGTTTCAGATCCTATAAACAAGGCTTAACTCCAGAAATGGCAACCCTAGAACTATACTTTTTTCATGCCAGGAAGTCATTATGGAATTGTTTTTTTATGAGTTCTCTCCTGAATCATTCTGATTTTCTCCTTTGGTTATGTCTACACTAGCACTTTTGTTGGTAAAGCTTATGTCACTCAGGGATGTGAAAAAACATCCCTTTGAGCAACATAAGTTAAACCGACAGAAGCATCCGTGTGGATAGGGCTATGTCCATGGGAGATGCTCTCCTGCCAACATAGCTACTGCCACTCATTGGCGGTGATTTAATTATGACTATGGGAAAGCTCTCTTCAGTCGGCATAGAGCAGCTACGTGAGAGATCTTACAGCAGCAGAGCTGCATCAATTCAGCAGTGCTGCTGTAAGCTCACTAGCTTAGACATGGCCTTAGTAAAGCTATTAAGGGCTTGTCTTCACTACCCGCTGGATCGGCGGGGAGCAATCGATCTCTCGAGGATCAATTTTTCGCGTCTCGTTTAGACGCGATTAATCGATCCACGAAAGCGCTCCTCGTCGACTCCGGAAATCCACCTCCGTGAAAGGCGGAAGCGAAGTCGACGTGGGAGCGGCAGCGATCGTGGTATCTAAGTGCCTGGCTCTAGATAACAGATTTCTGGGTGTGTTTGGGGTGATTTTTGGATCTGTGAAGTAAGGTATGGTGATTCATGGGTTTCTTGTACACAGTTGTTTGTACGGTTACATTGTTGCAGCTGATTGTGGTGTCCAAGATTCTGATGCTGGTTTGGGGAGTGTTCCAAAGAGAGTTTAATGGACGTGTGGTGGTTGTTAAAGTTGTAGTGGAACTCTATGAGAGTCTTTAAGTCATCTGTCCAGACGATGAAAATATCATCAATGTATTTGAGGTATATCAGGTGATGAATTTGTTCAGAAAGTCTTCTTCAAGGTGGCCCATGAAGAGGTTGGCATATTGGCCATCCTAATGTACCCATGGCTGTTCCCATGTTTTGAACAAAGTGTTTATTAATTAATATAAAATTGTTATGTGTGAGGATGAAATGAATGAGTTTGGGGATGTGTTTAGGGTGGATATCTGAGGGTTGTCCATAGTCTTGTAAATATTTGATGTAAGCAGCTATGCCATCCTTGTGAGGGATGTTGATGTATAGGGAGGTGACATCCATGGTGGCAAGGATGGTGGTCTGAGGGAGGTTGTTAATATTGTGGAATTTGTGGAGTAAGTCAGTTGTGTCCTGAAGGAAGCTGGCCATGTGTGTGGTGAGTGGTTTGAGGATGGTTTGTGAGTCCTGATATTCCTTCAATAAGAGTGCCATGGTCAGATATAATGGGTCTTTCTGGATTCCCTTGTTCATGTACCTGACCTATCAGTCCTCATTCTCAAAGAAACCTGCACAACACTTTCAAAAGACAAGCCTGGGAGTTTAAATTCATAATTTTTCTAGACACTTAAAGTCATTGTCTGCAAACAGACCCTGGATTTATGGCTTATTACAACGATCTATAACCCATTAACAGCTCTGCCCCAGCTGCTTACCTTCCCCCTTTCCTCCCTATGACTGGAGGGTTGTTAACAGGCCATTTCACCTTGAATGATCCCTT
Source organism: Chelydra serpentina (assembly GCA_037349315.1). Classification (NCBI taxonomy): domain Eukaryota; kingdom Metazoa; phylum Chordata; order Testudines; family Chelydridae; genus Chelydra; species Chelydra serpentina. The sequence goes on from JBAIAC010000048.1 coordinate 31,675,168, forward strand.
GAAATATGTGTTAACTACTTATGCTAAACTATCTGTTCAATTTTAGTCTTGTTCTACATTTATGTCAGTATAACTATGTCACCCGGGATGCGGAAAATCCACATTCCTGAGCAACGCAGTCATACTGACCTAACCCCAAGTGTAGACAGCTCTGTGTTAACACAAGAAGCCTTCCCATTGACATAGCTACTGTCTCTCAGAAAGGCGGAGTACCTACACCAACAGGAGAAGCTCTCTTATTGGCATAGATAGCATCTTCACTAAGTGCAACAGCAGCACAGCTGCAGCGCTGTAAATTTAGACAAACTCTTGTATTAGCTGTGACACTCTGAGTACGTTTCCCAGACCTTAAGACGACCTCTGTGTAAGCTCAAAAGCTTGTCTCTCTCACCAACAGAGGTTGGAACAATAAAATATATTACTTCACCCACCTCGTCTCTGTAATATCCGGGGACCTACATGGCTACAACAATCCTGTATTATCCAAAAACACATAGATAGACACCAGGATTATCCCCTGCTTTCTTGGTTCAATGGTATCTTTAACATTCACCTGGACTATCTTTTAAAATTGCTTGGAAGGGACTTCAATTTCATGTAAATACCAAACAATGGCACCCCATTAGTTACAGCATGTGACAGGGACAGTGTCTATTATAAGGTTAAATCCTGTGTGCTAATTCTGAAGCAACTGTGTTACCATATAAACTTCCCTCCAATCACATACCAAACTGGCTGAAAGAAAGAAACTTGACTGCCTCAGAACATGGGTGATCTGAAGCCTGCAGGGGCATGACGAGTGGCTTTGTCTCCTTCCAAATTACTTAGTCACAGGCTTCAATTTGGTAAGATCAGAAGTAGGATGATACTGAGATACCTGTATCCATATCACCTCAGACTGTGAATTGTTTAATCTACTAAGAATAAATGGAGTTGGGCCTCGTGAATAGTTGAAGGGCATCATCCAACCACCACACCCATTTCCCTACCCCTTCCCCTCACAAAACCTCTGCTGCAGGACTTGGTATCAGTGGTTCAGGGCAGGGAGACTCATCCTTCCCTCTGGAAGTAATGAGCAATGATCTCAAAAGGGTAAGTGAGTACTGTGATGCTGTGGATTCCAGATCACAGGTAAAAACCAGCAGTACATTCTTTACTGGTTTCTGTGTAAAATCAGTGTAGCCGGGAGAAGAATCAGGCCTTTTATGTTTTGAATGAGATGTAAAACTGAGATTCGTACTAATTTTGATAACTAAAAATCCCATGGTACTTTTCACCAATGTACAGTACTCTCTAGTGTCCTGGCCCACTTTTAATACATTCTGCCTAAAATAATATTCCCTCCTTGTTAAAAAAGTAAAGTGATTCCTATATATAATTATACATTGTGGACACTTTGGTATATTTGGGTGAAAGGTTCTATGTACATATCAGTTTACTTACTAAATATATTAATTATGTCATTCTGACACATCTCTTCTTCCTTTCCATATCTTAAACACAGTTCCCATATATAGAAGTAATTAATCAAACAATTCTTACATATAATCTGTGGTACTATATGATACATTGTACATTAAACATAGGTACTATGCAATAGGATACATTTCCCACTTTACCACAACTTTACAGATTCATAATATTACAAAATAAGGTAGAAAATACCTAAAGGAAAAAATGGTTCTGAACTTGTACATAGATTATCACATCCATATTTTTCCAAGCGGATTTGTTTATACTGTATGTTTAAAAAAATTCTCTTTTAGTAATCTAGATCCAGTGAAGCAGTGCTAACAATAATTAATTTGGTAGTGCAGTTTTATTCCCTTCTTGTGATGAAGCTTGCCATTTAACAACAATGTCACTTCCATAAAAATGTAATACATTTTATATGCCAGGCTGAACATCATGGACTAGATATGGCAAAGTTTGCAGACAAGTCATTTTACATGACTAATATGTATCTTGCATGTGAAACTGTGCACAACAGTAGAAGTACCTTATTGTCAAAAGATGTAACTGTGTGAAATGAATGATGCAAATGTGGTTATCTGCTCATACAAATTTGTGGAAACAGCTACTCCGCCAAACAAGTATTCCCTGCATGCCTACAGTAGGTTTTATTACAAAAGAGAGGTTCCAAAATTTATTTTTAATTAACATTAAATTTTATTAAATTTAATGTAATGATTTTAAATGTGGAGTGTACATTCTAATCCTTAAATACATTATTAATCTCTTAACAATAAGACATTGGGAATTTATAATTAGTTGATTGGCTGCTGTTACTTCACTCCAGTATATGTGGTGGGCAGTAGTGGTATTAGGAATACAAAAACTGCAATACTGGATCAGACCATTGGTTCATCTATTAAGTTTTCTGTCTTTGTTAGTGGCCAGAACCAGATGCTTTAGAAGAAGGCTGAAGGATTACAATATTGGACAGTTACAGAGTAACTTGTCATTAAAAGTTTTCTTTCTACCCTCACACTAGTTAGAGGTTGGCTTATGCTCTGAGACATGATGGTTTATATTCTTTATGGTGTATAATTTACATATAATAGATCAAAAAAATGTAATCTATAATGTAGAGAATATGGAAAATCATGTTTATACTCTTTAAAGATGTATGGTTTGCTCCATCACTAGTTTGCAACCACTGCATGATAATTACCATGTAATTAAACCATCAATAGTTACAATGTAAATGAAGAGTACTTATAGCATATTTATGCCCCATAATTTCCTATGTAACCAGATTCGCTGCTATAGAAAAGTGTACTGCTTTTTGTCATTAGTGATTGTAGTTCCCTAGGATTATAACCTATACAATTTTTATTGTTAACGTGTATTACCCTGATTTCCTTTGTGCATTGTTCCATTTCTAAGTAAAACATTGCAGCAATTTTGCATTTTTATGTTTGACCCCCCTCCCCCACCTCCCTCTAACTTCCAAGTATTTTAGGAAGGGTATCATTGCAATTCATTCCAAAATGAAAATAATTTAGTGCTGCTTGATAATAAGAGATCATCTGGCTTCAGCAAGGCTCGTGTGATGGAGTTTAATAAAACGTTTGATGAAATCTTGATTAGACCACACAATGATTGGTATTTGGGAAACATCAAGTGTGATTTGGGCTTTTATATAGTTCTAACCCTAGAGTCCCTTGTGCTGAATGAAATAATCAGCTTAAATGCATGTACACTAATGATGTGTTTGTCATGAAAACACAGTACACAATTCCTTCATCAATGTCACAGGAAAGTACAATTGATTTAATTCACTGCTAGTTACTAAATATTTTTTATGATAGGATGTTCTAAGAGCCCAGCTACATTTGAAAAGCTCTTTTATGTATAATTTGTATAGACTATGGGTGCTCTGTTGGGTTTTGCCCTTAATACCTTTGTTATTCTTTGTTTTATATTTCAGAGAGGAGATAAAGAATACATGATTAGCTTTAATAAGCAAAGGCCTGTGTGGTTAGAAAAAAAAAGGTGTAAGCTCATAATTGTGGCCAGCAGTGCTCTATCTCACCAGTCAGTAGCCATGTATTGCAATATTGCGGTACATGTATTTTTATGATATGATTAAATATTAGCACGGGCTAAGTCTGTTCCCCATTGATTCAGGGGTACCCTTGGTATCCATGGGAGTAAAAATAGGCCGCTTTGAAAATTTGACCCTTAATATTCATGTAAAACTGTTTTCCTAAAAGATGTGTTAACAAATGTTATAATAAGAGCTGGTTGAAAACTTTCCGAAAGAATAGTCTTCAGTTGGAAAATTCCATTTAGTCAAAATCTTAAATTCCTGCAGAATATGTCAATTTTCATGACATTTCATTGAAAAAAATGTAAATGAAGCATTTCAATAAGATGAAAATGTTCCATTTGATTTAATCAGAACAGAATGTTTTCATTTTTCATTTCAAAATGACGTTTTTCAAGATTTATTTTGATTTGATCTTACTTTACAATATAATATAAAAGTAAAAAAGTCAAAATCAGAATCAAACATTTTGAATGTATTGGGAAACGAAAAATCAAAAACATTTTGATTGACCCAAAATGTTTTCAAAAATGTCATTGCTAAGTAAATTTCAAAAATATTGTTTTTCATTTGAAACAAAATGAACATTTCAGTTTGGAACAAAAAGATAATTAAAACTGTCAGAATTTCCTGAAGAATGGAAAGTCTGACTTTTGACCAGCTCTAATTATAATCTATTTCCAATCCCTTTAGATGATGCAGTTAAATGATTTTAGTGATTTTTTTCTTTTGTAATATATTATTTGTACCCTCTCAGTATTTGCTTTTTTCATATTAACAATAAAATAAACTAATAGTTTGATTTAGTATCTCATCCCATCTGGCTCTTTGGGTCCCATTAGAATATTTTATGGTGCTCATGCTTAGGATAAAAAAAATAGTTAAAGATAGAGGAAAACAGAGTTGATACCAGTCTCAGAAAACTTGACATTTTCTGTGGAAAGAATCTGAATTTCATGTAAGGCTAGTAAAGACAAACCCATACTCTCCCATATGGTCTTAATGCTTTTATGGTCTTAATGCCTTTTTCAGCAGTTCATAGTCTTCCTGATCTTTCCCCTAAATGGTTCAGGTCCTGTCTCTTCTTGTTTGGTACTTTGGCAGTTGAAATTAATTGAAAGTCACGAATGAATATCTTCCCTATTTAAACAGGGCGTGATTGGTAGAAGAGTTTTTTCTGTGATGGTGTCTTCACTGTGAAATTTACTTTCTTCTTGATTTGAAAATCTGGATTTGGGGACTTTCTGAGTACATATCAAGGCCAGTTTTCTCAATATTTTCATGGGTGGGGAGATTTAGTGTTGGGGAAATGAATGAATCTAAGGGAGACGTGTATTATTTATTTAATGAAAACCTCATATGGTTGGTAGGTGGTTTAAGGGAAAACATTTTTGATAGGAGGGAAATTTGTGTGTGTAAACTTGCATGTGTTAAATATGTTGTTAAATATATGAAGTATCTTATACATTAAACCTAAGTGGGAGCTTCAGAAACCTTAGTTTATTTAATTTAAAAAATGTTTTTAGGTCCAATTCCCTGTATTCTGATAATTCTGTGAGGCCTCCTCATGCTCCTGGGATGTAGTCCAGCAACAGAGGGTTCTTCTTTGCCAGCTACTAGGAAGCCAACCTACTCTTCTCTATTGTCTCAAGATGGGTTTCCAGAGCTAAGTATTGTTTTTGGCTGGTCCCTTCCCCATTCAGATGCTGAGTATTGATATTTATAAGGTATGAGCTCCTGGACTGCAAGTTATTCTCAATAAATATTTTAACTTTTGTAGGTCAATGTGATGAGGATTGTACCATGTCATCATAATGTTGTAATGGGAAGATTGACCTAGAGAGCAAAATGCTTCTTGTCATTACAACAATGGTTGCTACTGAAAATTCAGTTTTTACTATGTTAGGATAATTTACTTTATCAAGAACAGGAAATACAGCAAATGCTTCAGTAAAGTAAAATACATTGGGAAGGTAATTATTGAGGATCTGGGATCTGATCCAGTGGCCACTGAAGTCAACGAGAGTCCTTCTATTGACTTCAATGAGATTGGATCAAGCCTTCAATGACAACCCCAATATAACTGCTAAATTAAACTTGCAATATTAGGATACTGTTTGTATTGAAGCACAATCAGATCTCCAGCTGAACCATTCAACCAGTACTAATGCAAATACATATACATGAAAAAGAGGCTGTGGTAATATACGTTGTAAAATATAAAAGAAAGAGAATGTCCATTTTAAGATTTATTATAGTGGGTAGAGTAGTTTCTGGAAACCATTGAGAACTGCTGAACCACAATACTAGCATGCATCTATGTATGTATGTATGTATGTATATTAAATTTCTCTTTTTACTCGACAGTACCAACATTTCCTTCCTGTGAAATACCATAAAATGCCAAATAATTTAGTTTTGCTGTATTCCTAGAATTATAACATTGTTTAGAAAAAAACACATTGTTGGGTTATTTTTGTTGTGATTTTTATTCACTATTTGTAGGAATTCATCTGTGCTGGCAAAAGACATGTGCCCTATAGCTGTAAATGGTCAAAATACAATAAAAATCCTAAGTATCATTTTCAAAAGTGCTCAATGTCCCACTGAAGTTGGTTGGATCATTGAATTCAGTGGGAGCAGTGATAGGCCAATACTGAATTCTTTTGAAAAATCCCACCCCAAAAATCTAAGGGTTTGATTTTGCTCCCATTGAAGTCAATGGCAAAACCCCTGATGACTTCAGTGAGAGTTGAGTCAGGCACTAAATACCAAGATGAAGATTTTACAAAATGGATGCCTAACATTAAGCTCCCAAGCCCTTAACTAAGCACCCAGATTTTCAAAATTTCTGAACACCCAGCAATTCCAACTGAAACACTTTTTAAGAGGTTCACAGTTCATAAATGAGAGACTTTGATTACCAAAGGTCATTAATTAGATTTATATTCATATTGGTAATGGCTCTAGAGTGTTTGAACAGAAAATGTGTAACTGACAGCTTTGCAAAATTAATTGTTAGTTGTATTCAAAGGATCAAAGGTGAATGTATCTTTTGACGTACTCTTGATCGCACCAGTGCTAGAACTATTACTTAATTAAAGAGTAAAGCTTTGCCATTTTACATATGCATCAAGATGCTGTCAAATGTGCTACAACTCCAGGATTTGGATATAGTGTATCACAATACAAGAAGAGACAGTGTTACACAACCAGTACAAGACACAGTGCTATGATTTCATTCTGTTTTCAATGTCTATAAACTGTGAAATGTTATTTGGAAACTTGTCTATTAAATAAAAAATTCTTTCCTTGCTGACAGCACCAGCAAGTGGAGAAATATTATCAAGTATCTTGTTGAAAGTGACAGTTCGTGACATTGTGGCAACCTGATGAAAGGGCTTGTAAACAAATTTAACATCAACATTCATTAATGTAAACCTGAAGGTCTCTATTGTGGCTGTTAAGATATAGTTAGATGGGATGTGTAGATGCACCATTCTAGCAAAAACTCCTGAATGCCCACTACACAGGCATTCTTTGAAGACCCATGTACAGCATTGACCTCGTACTCTGACACCTCTGCAACACTGCCCAACATGGAGTTTCTCGTATAACGATATGTTCCTCTTAGGCCACCATTGTTGTAATTTGAGAACCCCAGTAGTATTGGAAATTAGCCTGGTGTGTTTGTTTGGCTCCCATCACCACAGTAACTGTGCACAGAGTGAAGACTGTAATCTTACAATATTCTCAAAGTGAGCAGGGCATAGATGCATGGCCTCAGGAACAGAGACAGGTCCTTGCTTCCCCCTTGCTCTGTAAGGAAGAACGCTGCACCAGGCCCTTTCCTGGTACATCGTACTTTCTTTGCCTTACCGGTTTAGATGCACAGGCCAGTTTTATGGGGAAGGACCTAATGCTCTATCTATTCCTCTCTCCTGTCTACCCATTCCCCTGTCACATGCATGGAAGGGGGAGAAGTGTCCCATGGGCCGTAATGGCTTTCCAGTACACACTGTTCCCCGCAATGTGGGTAACAAGCTCAGGAGAGTCTGTGGGTTCCTTATGCCACATTACTTGACACACAGCAAGAGTCACCATTTGGCCTCTACAGAGTGAGGAGCAGAATTCTGGAATTCTGCTAATAAAATAACCCTCAAACCTGTATCTCCATGTTTGTGACACTACAACAGGCAATAAGTTTGCTGAGAAAAGGAAAAGACAAAACAGATACAAAGAGCAAATACAGTAAAGTGAAGAAGAAATAAAACACAAACCCAGAGGTCCCACAAATCTGCACCCAGACAGCACCACTCCCAAAGAACAGGATGCCTCAACCTCCAAAGAGAAGAAGCAAAGTAGTTTATCTCCTCACCCTAATAAAACAGAGGTGGAAATTAATTGGCTGACTAGTGTGTATTGCCACTGACTTTTAAACTTTCAAACAATATTATGAGGAACTTGTTCTTTAGTATCCAAATTAAGTGTTGGAAAGAGGTATGTGAGTTCAGAGATCACACAGTCTGAGATCACATGTGACCCACTCATTCTCCCACTCTTTTACAGTGAATACTACTTTGTGAACAGAAGGAGTAAGCCTGATTCTGTATTTAGACTCATTTTACACCAATCTAACTCAGTTAACATCAATGGCATTTCTCCTGATTTATGGCCGGATATGTGAGAGGAGAAGCAGACCTATAGCGGCAATGTCTAATCAATCATAATAAAGAGGTACTTTCAGCATGAATGGTGTAATATTCATTTATAAAAATAAATAATTTTTACTACATTCAAAGTTTAACTTGTCTCTGAACCCATTTCTCAGCCTATTTCTGATCTGTCTTTCTTCTGGCCCAGTTGTGTCTTTTCTGATGTCCTCAGATCTATTTCTGATTTCTTAGCTTAGCAGATTTCTTAGAAGTGCTTAGGTGATAATATAAGGAAAAAGCAGTATGTGAACCTCTCTTCTAACACATACCAGATGGCAGACTCACACAAAGTCCTCAAAACATATTCAAATAACAACAGTTGTGAAGGTAAGAGCTCTCCAAAATGACAGGTAGATCACAAGACAAACTCCCCCCCCAAAAGAAGAGCTATTTAAAGAACAGATTGAGATTCTATTGTGGGTACAGTACCACGAGAACATTAGAATGTCCATAGTGGGTGAGACCAATGGTCCATCTGCCCTAACATCCTGTCCTCCAACAGTGGCTGGTACCGGGTGCTTCAGAGGAAATGAACGGAACAGGGCAATCATTGAATGATCCATCCCCTGTCATCCACTCTCAACTACTGGCAGTCAGAGGCTTGGGCATGAGGTTGCATCCCTGACCATCTTGGCTAATAGCCACTGATAGACCTAACCTCCATGAACTTTTCTAATTCTTTTTTTAACCCATTTATACTTTTAGCCTTCACAACATCCCCTGGCAATGAGTTCCACAGAATGACTGTCCATCATGTGAAGAAGTGCTTCCTTATGTTTGTTTTAAACTTTCTGCTTATCAATTTTGAGTGGCCCCTAGTACTTGTGTTGGGTGGAGGGGTACATGACATATCCTTATTAATTTTCTCCATATCATTTATGATTTTATAGACTTCTATCATATCCTCCCACCTCCAGTCATTTCTTTTCTAAGATGAACAGTTCCAGTCTTTTTAATCTCTCCTCATATGGAAGCTGTTCCATACCCCTAATCATGTTTGTGCCCTTCCCTGTAGTTTTTCCAATTCTAATATATCTTTTTGAGATGGGATGACCAGAACTGCATGCATTATTTCAAGATATGTGCGTATTATGGATTTATACAGTGGCATTATGATATTTTCTGTCTTACTATCTATCTCTTTCCTAACGGTTCCTAACATGCTGTTAGCTTGTTTTACTGTGGCTGAGTGGATATTTTGAGAGAACCAGTTACGGTGACTCCAAGATTTCTTTCTCAAGCGACAGTAACTAATATAGAGAATAGAATCATAGAATATCAGGTTTGGAAGGGACCTTAGGAGGTCATCTAGTCCAACCCCCTGCTCAAAGCAGGACCAATCCCCAATTTTTGCCCCAGATCCCTAAGTGGCCCCCTCAAGGATTGAACTCACAACCCTGGGTTTAGCAGGCCAATGCTCAAACCACTGAGTGGAATTATTTTTTCCAATGTGCATTACTTTGCATTTATCAACATTGAATTTCATCTGCCATTTTTATTTCCCAGTCACTCAGTTTTATGAGAATCCTTTGTAACTTTTCGCAGTCAACTTTGGACTTAAATATCATGAGGAAATTGTATCATCTGCAAATTTTGCCAACTACCTGTTTACTGCTTTTCCCAGATTATTTATGAATACATTGAACAGCACAGGTCCAAGTACAGATCTTTTGGAGAATCCCACTGTTTACCTCTCTCCGTTATGAAAACTAACAACTTATTCCTAGCCTTTGTTTCCTATCTTTTAACCGGTTACTGATCCATGACAGGACCTTCCCTTTTATCCCATGACTGGTTACTTTGCTTAAGAGCCTTTGGTGAGAGACCTTGTCAAAGGCTTTCTGAAAGTCCAAGTACACTATATCCACTGCTTAACCACCCTGACAGTTCAGAAGTTTTTCCTAATGTCTAACCTAAACCCCCCTTGCTGCAATTTAAGCCCATTGCTTCTTGTCCAATCCTCAGAATTTAAGAAAAACATTTTTTCTTCCTCCTCTTTGTAACAACCTTTTACATACTTGAAAACTGTTATCATGTCCACTTTCGGTCTTCTCTTTTCCAGACTAAACAAACCCAATTTTTTCAGTCTTCCCTCATAGGTCATATTTTCTAGACCTTTAATCATTTTTGTTCCTCTTCTCTGGACTCTCTCCAATTTGTCCACATCCTTCCTGAAATGTGGCAGTCAGAACTGGACACAATACTCCAGTTGAGGCCTAATCAGAGCGGAGTAGAGCGGAAAAATTACTTCTCGTGTCTTGCTTACAACACTACTGCTAATCCAGCTATACACATGCTCATCATAAGAAACCTAGTTACTTAATTTTATAATTATTCCCCAAAATCAGACATGAATTTTCTATTGTTTGCTGTCTATTGTTTTTTTTTAAAGTAAAACTACCTATTTTCCAAAATATTTCAAAAGATGTTCTCAGCAGGTTTTTTCCCTTATTCTAATTCTATTCAGGATCTTTTACCACATCCATCCCCATGCTATTAGAATGGCATTTAGTACCTTCTGTGCTATACATTTTCAATGCAGTAATTCATTGTCTCAGCTGAAAGAATATTTTAGCACATTAACTACTTATATGTCATAGATTAAGCAGATATAGTTATTTCCCAAGGGCAAAGATGATTTATGACATGGAAATAATATATCTTAACTAAGTGAAACATCCAAAATAAATTACAATGGCCAATCAAATTAGTGTGAAGATGTTCTAATGACACCTTATTGTAAAAGCAATCTTAATATTAAAGTCTTTTTTTCCCCAGGGCTGAAAAATGATCCTGTTTCAGCCATTGTTTTTTTTTCGTCCTTAGTATGTGATTCACACAGTATTTCTTTCCTTTACAATGAATTATAGGAAACACAAAGGGCCATATCCCTGGCTGCATAGCATGGCTCTGGGTTAATAACATCCCTGTCACATGACAGGAATGATCATTAGCTGGCTGCAATACTTACTGTTCAGAGCAGGTAAAAACATGTGGAAAATATTTTCAAAAATGTTTTGTTTCTTGCAGAAATGTTGCCTGCTTCCATTACTGTTACAGAAGGTGATTATACATGTCTATCACTGGCACAAGCAGAGCAAGGTTCTCTGTGGAGTAACTGCCACATGAAAGAGAGAGAGAGAGATGTAAGAGGATATCTTTTCTGGCTACCTATGTCAACCCCAGAATTAAAACCACCATGGCTTCTCTTTTGCCTTGGACTATAAAACATGAGCTCAGACTTAATCCAAATGACAGGTGTCACCAGGCTACTTGCAGAGAATCACAATGGTGGCACACAAGCAATGACAGTGTGAATGAAGCAGTACAGTTCGAGAGAAGTTGGTGTGGAAAACCTGGAAGTCTTTGGCCTTTTAAGCATTACCCTCAGCTCCACAACTGAGATGAAGCCACCAAGTGTCTCTATATAGAATAGGGTATGGTCCCTAGTAAACAAGTTCAATGAGTAAATTACTTTACTAGCGACAAAGCAGAACTCAAGTAGTTTGGAGGCCTGGTGTGTGTGTGGTTTCTTTTTTAAGGACTGTGATTCTCTGTATTAGACCATACACATGGGAGATGGCTATCTCCAAGTTCAGGTTGTACCTGAACGTACAACTGTGTTCATAAATGCAGACCTTTTACTGACTTGACAGCTGAAAAGGGATCTGTGGATGGCTGTTTTAAAATACAATGCATCACATTTTCAGTTGGTGTAAGTTGGTACAGATCTGAAGTTAACAGAACCATTAGTTGAGGATCAGTTGAACATTTACAGATACTTTTGTAGGTTCCTGACACTAACCAAAGTCATGTTATTTGAGAACAAAGTCAGAGACTGAGTTAATCTTAGGATTTAGAAATAACAGTGCAGTACATATATTACTAAGAAAGCTAATGTCCATGTCATACACATTTATTTTTACCCTTCCTAAACCAGAGCTTATTGTATTTCTATCTCTGAAATGAAAAGGACCACATTTTGTTACACTGAACCCCTCTGTAAACATCATCTTGTTTTTAGACACATTTCAGTCCCTAAAGTGCCCACTTCCTATCATATCAGTAATTTGTTTACTTTCAGAAACATTCACTACTTAACAAGATACAAAGAATTTAATTTTGCTGGTAGTCGAAAACACAAGTAAAAACTTCTCTTAAAAACAGTGGACAAGCTTCATTGAGTTTAAAGTATTCACCTTCAATGTGTAAATTGACAGGTCCCACAAATGCTATTCTTCATTCGCTCTTATTTTCTCATCTCCAGGTACTCACCATAGGTCTCATTTTAAATATATTTGACACAAAATCTTTTCCCTCTTGCTATTACATCTCTCATTTTTAAGAGGGCATTCAGCAAACATCCGATTTTTCAATTTTAACAAGAAGGTATAACGATGGGGTGTAGTATGTAGCCTTTATTTAAATTTGAATTGATAGTTCTGTGTTATAGTGTCCCTGGGGAGTGAGATCAGCTCCTGTGGTGCTACAGTTTCAGATCAATAGGGTGAAAGTAATCCTTTCTCATTTTCTTTGGTTGGGAAATTTATATGAGCACACGAAGAACGAATACAGAGACCACAGAGTTGCAAGTAAAAAGTCTTGTTTGTATTATAAGTGATCAATTACACTCAAAGAGTCATGGAATCATAGAATCGTAGGACTGGAAGGAACCTCAAGAGGTTATCTAGTCCAGTCCCCTGCACTCGTGACAGGACTAAGTATTGTCTAGACCAACCCTGACAGATGTTTGTGTAATCTGCTCTTAAAAATCTCCACTGATGGAGATTCCACAACCTCCCTAGGCAATTTATTCCAGTGCTTAACCACCCTGACAGTTAGGAAGTTTTTCCTAATGTCCAACTTAAACCACCTTGGCTGCAATTTAAGCCCATTGCTTTTTGTCCAGTCCTCAGAGGTGAAGAAGAATGATTTTTCTCCCTACTCCTGGTAACAACCATGTATGTACTTGAAAACTGTTATAATGTCCCCTCTCAGGGCTGGTCTACACTACCCCCCAAGTTCGAACTAAGATATGCAACTGTAGCTACGTGAATAACGTAGCTGAAGTCGAAGTATCTTAGTTCGAACGAAAAGGTACTTACCGCTGGTCCACACGGCGGCGCGCAGGCTCCCCCGTCGACTCCGCCTGCTCCGTTCACGGAGCAGGATTACTGGCGTCGACGGCGAGCACTTCCAGGTTCAATTTATCGCGTCTAGACAAGACGTGATAAATCGATCCCAGAAGATCGATTGCTCGCCGCCGAAGCAGCAGGTAAGTATAGACGTACCCTCAGTCTTCTCTTCTCCAGACTAAACAAACCCAGTTTTTAAAATCTTTCCTCATAGGTCATGTTTTCTAGACCTTTCATCATTTTTGTTCCTCTTCTCTGGACTTTCTCCAATTTGTCCACATCTTTCCTGAAATGTGGCACCCAGAAATGGACACAGTACTCCAGTTGAGGCCTAATCAGAGCGGAGTAGAGTAGACCAATTATTTCTCGTGCCTTGCTTGCAACACTCCTGCTAATACATCCCAGAATGATGTTTGCTTTTTTGCAACAGGTTTACACTGTTAACTCATATTTAGCTTGCGATCCACTATGACCCCCAGATCCCTTTCTGCAGTACTCCTTCCGAGGCAGTCATTTCCTAATTTGTGTGTGTGCAATTAATTATTCCTTCCCAAGTGCAGTACTTTGCATTAGTCTTTTTGAATTTCATCCTGTTTTCTTCCGACTATTTCTCTAGTTTGCCCAGATCATTTTTAATTTTAATCGTATCCTCCAAAGCACTTGCAACCCCTCCCAACTTGGTATTGTCTGCATATATATATACATGTAGCCAATGTTGGGTTCATACTCATATACCCAAAGATCTTATAGAGGTGGATGAATCTTTTAACAGGTGGGCATCAATGTTGCATGTGGCTGCCTGACATGTCCCAGACCCGGAGGCACCCACCCAGCCTGGAGAATGCCTGGTGCTGGCAGCCTCTGGAGCAGAAAGTTCCATACGTTGCTGGTGCTCTCAGCCTGGCCCTCTGCTCCCAGAGGTTGTGGCACAGCAGCAACATGTTCAGGCACACTGGCCTGGGATGGGGTCCCTTTGCGAGGGGATCTCACCAATGAGACATTGACTAACTGCCCTGTGCGCCTCCCTGTAGGTTTTGGTGCCTCCCTCCAAGCCCAGCTGTCAAAATGGTTCGTACCGTGCATGATGTGCATATGGCTGCTGGCACCATATGATGCCACTTATGTTTGGCACATCTGCCCCTCCATACGTTTTCAGCATCTCACGACCCTCCCCCATTGATATCCTTTGGGACTCACAGTTTAGGAGCCATTGAACTAGATTAAAGGGAGAGGGAGAGGAAATTGGGACTGAAATAGAGAACTCATAGTGGCTACTCCACCTAGGAAATATCAAACACCCTCATGTTCTGGCTCCTCTTTAGTGGGGATAATCACCTGGCTTTGTACCTCCCTGTCAGGTAACCAAGATGAGGGTGATCTACCCTAGTGGTCAGAGCAGGCATAGGAAACCAATTGTCAAAAACAGGGATTAAGGTCAGAGCCAGAGTCAGTAGCCAGAACCAAGGGTCAAACCAGAGGGTAGGAACAGAGCGGAGGGTCAAAGCCAAAGTCTGTAGTCAGAAGCCAGAGTCTGGTCAAGCCAGAGGTCAGGAAGTGAAGTAAGCCAGGTAACGGGTAAGGAGGGATTAAAGGCAAGGGCAGGACTGAGGCAAGGCTGAGTGCAAGGCAGGAGCAGCAGGAACAAGATAACACAGGAGCATTCACATTCGTGGGCACAAGCACTGAGCAGCCAGAGAGCAGCAGCTGCTGCTGCTGGCTTGCTGACCCCTCCAGCCAATCAGGTAGCATGGCCAAACAGGCAGCCTCGTGCAGGTCACTTGTGCTGATGAGGTTGCCCGGATACTAGTTCTATGGCAGGCCCTGATTCTTGACACCCCCCATCGCCCAATGGCAGCAGCACTGGGGTGGCCCTTTTGTAAAGGGACTTCTCAGTGCAACAAAGTAAATCTACTCACAAGACTGCAGCCTGGGAAGCTGCTGCTCTATTTATCTGTATCACAACTGAGTGGGAGGAAAAACTCTCACTACCAATGCAGGAAATAAGGGAGGGATGGAGCATGGCTTGGATCCATAATATCGGGTGTAACCCAGCTAATCCCTTAATAATCACTACTATAGGGACAGGCCCTAGAGTTCTGGCCCCATATGCAACATGGGACTCTCCCTGCCCACCCTCCCTCCGCAAGAGGTTCTTGTTTTGTCTAAACGAATCCTATTTATTTATATTTATCTAAAGTATTCCTATTTTAAAGGCCCACTTTAGGATGAAACCAGAACAAAGCAGTCAGCGATGCTGTCAGCAGTCTTTCTATCCTTGGGGTGATCCATCCAAGGAGTGTGAAGGAGCAAGGTTTTTCAGAACACAAGCCTAGAAGCAAAAGGGGAAGGAAGGCGTACACCCAATTTTAAAAACAGGAGCCCACATCATTTCATCACTGAAGTGCAGACATCTGGGGAATCACTGGCTGCAGTTCTGCTGGGTAATATTCCATTGTTAACATAGTTGTTTATTTCCAAGTGTAAGCTCCACATTTGTACAGAATGTAATAGCTAGCACAGGGAGGTTAAAAAGCTGTTCTGCTGTAATAGGGTAATTTGTTTGTTGGCCATTAAATGAGAATGCTGGGATTTTAATTCCACTATTTGGTTTCCAGCATCTACTATAATTAATTTTCTCTTATTGTGTTGCTATAGAATCAAATGGAAACTAATGATGTGGAACCTAAAGTTGTCAAGGCGGTGATGAGCTTCCTCTACATGGCAGGGAAGCTCCTGCTTCTGACAAAATGGCAGATGACTTGAGTGGTTACCGGCAATGTTGGGGCTCTTTGCCTGGTGGCTATGTTCTGCTTGAGTTAGACCACCTAGGGCCTGCAGTTCTAAAGCAAAACAGAGTCAAATCCCTTACTCTGTGCTCTCTTTGCCAACTTCATAACATGTTAATTGTCCTCAGAATTCAGTTTCTTCAACTGGCTCCTTTTAAAAAGCTGCAAACCTGCAATCTATTTAGAAATATTTATTGCTATGAGCAAGGCGACAGTACAATAGAACTGTAGGAAACCCCACTGAAATGAATGTAGGGTTGGGCTGTGTAAATGGTTTGGATGAAAGTTGCCATCTGACGGAGGAGGGTTCAGTTGCAATTGACTGCCCCAGTGAATGCACAAGTTAGGGCTATAAAGGCTCTTTGCCATCTCAATCACTGTGCCATGCTGCAAAATATGTCATTTGTAAAGGGCCATTTTATCAAACAATATGAAAAATAAAAAATGTGAACTGTTGGTTTTGTGATTTTTTTGAAAATCCCTTTAAAACATTTCAACTCTCTGGTTCAGTTGGTTTTCTCTCCAGTGTTGCTGCTGACATTCTGAGGAAGGGGAGAAGAGTTGATGCCACTTCATAGCAGACCCTGTGAATTAAGCACAAAGGCTGATTTCAAAGCAAACCTTCCCCACCGCTGCTGCTCTCCCATTCTCCTTCTCTCCCACCTACTCGTCTGTCCTCCTGTCCTCCACCATCGCGGCGTTGGGCAAGCAGCCCAATTCCCACAGGGCTCGATTGTAACTTTATAGTACAGTAATGAGCAACCTGTGTGGCTCAGAGAGTCACAATTCCTCCCATTCCCTTCTTACTCTGGTGTGGTGGGAAGTAAGTTACTTCACACTTTGTCATGCAGCAGTTTGCAGGGCTGAGCAAGGTAATAAGAGGGGGAACGTACTTCCCCAACTCCCATGCACAGCCAAGTAAGTGCTGTAATCTAGTCTACACTGTAGCCAAAAACTTTAATGTTAATGACAGGTTTCAGTGTAGTAGCCATGTTAGTCTGTGTCAGCAAAAAGAAAATAAGAAAGAAATACTTGTGGCACCTTAGAGACTAACAAATTTATTTCAGCATAAGCTTTCGTGGACTACAGTCCGCTTCGTCGGATGCATGGAATGGAACACTCAGTGAGAGGATATTTATACAGTCAGAGAAACATGAAAAGGTGGAAGTAACCATATCAACTGTAAAAGGCTAATTAATTGAAAGGAACTGTTATCAGTAGGAAAGAAACTTTTGAAGTGGTAATCAACATGGCCCATTACAGACAGCTGACACAAAGGAGTTAAGGGTATTTAACGGGGGAGGGCGGAATAAATTCAATTACCGTAACGACCGAGCCATTCACGTCAATATTCAGACCTAAGGTAATGGTATCTAGTTTGCATATTAACTCCAGTTCAGCAACTTCGTGTTGGAGTCTGTTTTTGAAGTTTTTCTGTTGTAAAATTGCTACCTTTAAATCTGTCATTGCATGATCAGGGAGGTTGAAGTGTTCACCTACTGGGTTTTGAATGTGATGATTCCTGATGTCAGATTTGTGTTCATTTATTCTTTTGCATAGAGACTGTCCAGTTTGGCCAATGTACATGGCAGAGGGGCATTGCTGGCACATGATGGCATATATCACATTGGTAGATGTGCAGGTGAATGAGCCCCTGATGGTGTGGCTGATGTGATTAGGTCCTATGATGGTGTCACTTGAATAGATATGTGAACAGAGTTGGCAACGGGCTTTGTTGCAAGGATAGGTTCCTGGGATTTTGTTTTTGTTGTATGGTGTGTTGTTGCTGGTGAGTATTTGCTTCAGGTTGGGGGGCTGTCTGTAAGCGAGGACATCCGCTCAATGTGCAATGGCAATCAAAATATCTAATTGAATGTTAGGAACATTAGGAAAGGAATAGATAATAAAACAGAAAATATCATAATACCACTTTATAAATCCATGGTACGCCCACACCTTGAACACTGTGTGTGTCTCTCTCTCTTAGGACAAAGCTTGAAGTCCATACCATATGGCTCTGGAGCATGAACAATACACATCACACAATCTGTCATCCAGGCCTTCTCTGTTTGCAGCTGTGGCAGCATTGTTTTGACTGGCCCAGCCAACACTCCACATTTCTGGGATGCCCAGGTTTGAGTTTTGTTTGCGAGTGAGACCGCTATGATGACTGGGGCCATTTGCAAGATTCAGATTGAAGTTTCAACTTCTGACACCCACATGTTTGAGGCTGTTCAGATCCAGAATTTTCTTTCAGTTCCATCTAAAAACTCTGTTAATGGCCCATCTCTTTTTGACAGAGGAATTATACAACAGTCAGACTACTGGCATAATTGACTCATGCAAATACTTATATTCACTTTGATTCTTTACATTTTCAAGGATGCTTTTGATCTTTTACCATATGCTGCATCTACATCTTCAGTTGTGCTTCTATTGTGAAAGTGTGTGTGGGGGGCACGGGGGCAGTAGGACAGCTCTTTAGGCCCCCCTTCAGGGCCACACGTGGTACTGCAGTTGCTCCCCGCCTTAATCTGCAAGGTTTGGCTGCCTCCTTGGAGTAAGTAGCCTATGCCCTGAGCTTGGCATCAGTCTCAAACCAATTAAGTCATAAAATAGCAACTGACGATTCAGCTGTCTGTGCCTTTAAACAACAACAAAATAACCTTTCAAATGCAATAGTTAGTTGCAGTCCTTAGGGCAAGACCCTCACCTGGGCCTGGGTTCCAGGTTAGCCCTGAGGCACTCCTCCTCTATCCCAGGCTCACCCAGCTCTGCTCCTGAGCAAAAGCAGGCAAGCCTTCTTAACTGACTTGCTGATTCTACATTGGTCAGTATTTCCTTCTAGGCTTCTGAAGGACTGTCATGTTAGTTGTCTCAATCTGAGTGGATTTTTCTTGGGTGGGCAATGTCAGGATGCTGATATCTCCAGCAGGGGGCAGAGAAGGCCTGAGAGATTGTGTCACAAAGATCTATTTCTCTGTTGTTTTTCTTTGCTCAAATATTAACTCAATAGATTATTTTCCCCAAAAAATATTTTAAACAATGTATAGGAGGTTTAAATACAGTAATAAAAAGAACAGTTGACATTTTTATTTGCTCATAGCTAAAAGCTCACAGCTCAATTCCATCTGCTCACACACTTTTTTTTCTTTTGTAGATGGAGCAGACAATTTAGTTTGCTTCTTTTTCCTTTCATCAATTTAAAGTTTATTTTGAGTTTAGGTGTGCTATGAAAAATATTTTATTCTATAGAAACAATATTAATAAGATTTTGGGCTACTGAAGACAACACACCATCCATAACAGAAAAATATGATTCTGTAACCCTCTACTGAAGTTCACTCTATACTGCTAATTTCTATATTTAGCTCTGAGTGGAAAATTATGGGTGAGGAATATTTTAGCAGATTCACAGCTCTTTGCTGATGACTCCTAAATCTACCTTTCAACACTTGTCTCTGAATATTTTCCCAGACTTCTGCTTGTCTCGCTGATATCTCTTCTTGACTGTCCTGCTATGAACTCAAGCTTGATACGTCCAAGACTCAGATGATCATATGTCTTTACAAGACCCACTCTCTTCCTCCTTTCTTTGTCAATGTTGACAACACACCTGGGTCCTTTCGATCGTCCAAGTTCCTATATTGGGGAACCTTCAACCTCTCTCTCTCTCTCTCTCTCTCTTTTAATCAAATATTGCTACTCTAAAATATGTCCAGTTTCCCCTGTTCGCATAATTCCTACCACTAAGACGATAGCCCATGCTTTAGCCATCTCCCATCTACCAGTAAATACTGCAGCCTCCTACACTCCAGTTGTCTTCTTCTCACCTCTTGCCACTATAGGCCATCCCAAAAGCTGCAGCCCATATAATTTTCCTTTTTCATCATTCCAACATTATTTGTTCAGTACTTGACTGTCTGACCTGGCTCATCTTCTAATATACAAAGCTCAAGCATCTCCTCCTCAACATCAAGAAACCAAACAAATCTTAAGCACCCTCCATTCCTTCTCTTTTCTCCTCCCATACCCCTTCCTGGACACTTAATGCTCCCCAAATTTCCCCTCACAAGTGTTCCCTTCATCTCCTCTGCCTTCATATCTCCATGTATTCTTTCATACTGCTACTTACAGCTGGAAGAGTTTGCCAATGAATGTATGAGAAGCTTCCATCATCACCTCATCCAATAACACCATAAAACCCCTTCTGGTTGTGGGGAGAACTCTAGCCACAGAGATCACGTATCCAGGGTTGAAAGTAATAGGGAGTGCAGCTAAATGCAGAGGAAGAGCTCCCCTTCAACCTAAACTGGTGCTGCCAAAGCTATTAGTGAGAGCTCCCCCTCCTCCATGTCTAGTGCAGTGAGGGCTTCCCATTCTTGCTTCAGTCTACTTTAACCACTGTAAGTATTGCTCCATGATTGCTTATATGCCTTCTATCTGTACTGCAATCTCTTTATATTACCTATACCATGAACCTGTTAGTTCCTGGGATTACGGTATTTGGGTGACACGGTGATCAGTTTTACAGCACTGTGCATACCTACCAGTACTACAGCATATTGATTATTATAAATTATTGTATTAGTGATAATCAGATTAGTCACTCCATAGGAAGCTTCAGATTACCACACAGAACTATTAATTTCCCTTGGGAAGCCACAAACTGCTCTCTGTAGTGTTCCATCTGGGAGAGAAAAAAGATTCAGTTATAATGAATATAAAGGAGATTTTTTATTGAAACTTGTGGACATAGATAGGACCCTGGAGTTTTCGTTGATTCCCAGAAAAACTAAACGCAACCTGTGCTGCTTCATGCCACTGCACACAGTCTCAGTGGTGCCTGCTGCCATATTCATGTTGCATGCAGTGCATACCATTGACAGGTTCAAGACTGCCCAGAAGTGTGGAGGAGAAAAGGGCAGTTTGCCCCTGATCCCCCACTTGAGAGGGCACCCAAACCAAGTGCCAATGTGACCTGGAGCTCCAGCTCACAGTGTCATTCATTGAAATTTGGCCCAGCAGCCATTGTGATGGAGGGGTTGTGGGGCCAAACTACAGTGGCGCTGCAACCCTGCATGCCGGGTTGCAACACCTCTCTCTGAAATTTGGCCTGGCAGCTAGAGGAGCATCCACACACCTGAGTGACTCCATGCGAAGTAAAAGTGAGAATGGCTCAGTTGTGCATACAATGGCAAAAGTTTTGGGGAATACACCTGCAGAGTCTCTAAGTCCTATATATTGCTTTAGCTATGTTTCTATTTTTTATAATGGGCAGATGCTTCATAAATTCCAAGATTCCAAGAGCAGAAGGGACCACTGTGATCATCTAGTCTAATATCCTGTATAAAAACAGGCCATAGAACTTCTTCAAAATAATTCCTAGAGCAGAACATTTTTTAAAAAATCAAATTTTGATTTTAAAATTGTCAGTGATGAAGAATCTACCATGACCCTTGGTAAGATGGTCCAGTGGTTAATTATTCTCACTGTTACAAGTCTGCTCCTTATTTCCAGTCTGAATTTGTCTACCTTCATCTTCCAGCCATTGGACTGTGTTATACCTTTCTGGGCTAGACTGAAGCGCCCACTATTAAATAACTGTTCCCCATCTAGATATGTAGACTGTAATCAACTCACCCCTTAAACTTGTCTATGTTAAACTAAATAGATGGACTTCCTTGACTCTATCACCGTAAGGCATGTTTTCTAATCCTTTAATTATCATCATGGCTCTTCTCTGAAACCTCTCCAATGTATTAACATCCTTCCTGAAATGCGGACACAAGAACTGGACAAGTATTCCAGCAGCAGTTGCACCAGTGCCAAATACAGAGGTAAAATAAGCTCTCTAGTCCTACTTAAGATTTCCCCATTTATGCATCCAAGGATTGCATTAATCTTTTTAGCCGCAGTGTTGCACTGAGAGCTCATGTTCAGCTGATTATCCACCCCCACCCCAAATCTTTTTTCAGAGTCACTGCTTCCCATGATAAATTCCCCCATTGTGTAAGTATGGCCTGCATTCTTTGTTCCTAGATGTATATATTTACATTTAGCCATATTAAAATGTGTTGGTAAGCTGGGTGCAAGTAAACAAGTGTCACCAGTGCCAATGCATCTCCCCTGGCTCCAAAGCATGTGCTATCACACCAAGTCTCCGTCAGCTCTGCTCCCCTCCTAGAGCAGCAGCCAAAGAGCTGAGCCCCTGAGCCCCTGGCTTCTTGGTCAAGGTACTCACCACATGAACTAGCTCCACTCCAGTGTGGCTTTCCCTCCCCAGGCTTCAGCCTGCCTTAGTACTTCCTCCACAGGCTCAGCCTACCTCAGTCCTACCTCCTTCCAGCTGCCTACTAGCAGCCCTCTATAGGCCTATGTTTAGCTGGATTAGGGTTACCTGCTCCAGTCCAAAGTAGCTGGGCTCAGTGTGGCCACAGACACCAGCTATCCTATGACACCAAGTGATACAGGTCACTCTGTATCAAGGACTTGCCTTCTTCATTTCCCACTCCCCCAAAGTTTGTGTCACCTGCAAACTTCATCTGATTTTATATTTTCTTGCAGCTTATTAATAAACACGTTAAATAGCTATCCCTGAGCGACCACCACTAGAAACACATCCTTTCCTTGATGATTCCCCATTTACAGTTAGATTTTGAAACCTTTCAGTTAGCCAGCTTTTAATCCATTTCATGTTAACTTTATAACTTTCTAAATTTTTAACCAAAATGCCATGTGGTACCAAGTCATGCAATACCAAGTAACGATAAATAACTTTTTTAATTAAAATGGAGATTTTTAAGACAGTTGTATGAAAACTCTATCGGTGAAGCTCTGTATGTATTGAAGTTAAGGCCAAAACTCCTATTGGCTTCAATAGGGACAGGATTCTACCCTATCACTCTACCATTGATACTATCGATGAACTCTTCAAACTCGTAATGTAAATGCACCTTTGAGGACAAGACATAAATCACAGCTCCCACATGGAGATGCACCACCTCAATGAGAGCTGCAGAGATAATAATAGGATAGGGAGAAGTTGCAAGAAATCTCCCTACCCGCACACCCTCCTGTGCCCCTGCCAGAGATGACCCGTACCTGACGATAGGGGCAGAATGAGGGCAGCCATTTTTGCAGATCTTACTGAGCATTCTTGGTCCATGTGAGCATGCTCAGTACAAGCCAAGCAGCAACTCAGGGGTGAGGCATATGATCCCATGTGCCACCCGACCCACAAGTCACATCTGGGCCCCTTGCACAGGTCTTAGTCACAATTCCAGTCCCTGGATTCTCTGAACACAAGTACTGCCTAAGGCTAATGAGAAAAGGAGGAGCAAGGGTGCTGACCAGTGAGGTTGGCTCAACAAGGACGAATCACACTGCAGCCTTTGAAAGAATATAGTGTGGATCACTGACCTGTGTCAGTGAGCTTTCATTGGGATGATGCACCTCCATGCGTCCCCTAGAGAAGTGGTTCTCAAACTTTTGTACTGGTGACCCCTTTCACATAGCAAGCCTCTGGGTGTGACCCCTCCTTATAAATTAAAAAAAGAATTTTATACATTTAACACCATTATAAATGCTGGAGGCAAAGTGGGTTTGGGGTGGAGGCTGACAGCTTGTGACCCCACTCCCCATTTAATAACCTCGCAACCCCCTGAGGGTCCTGACCCCCAGTTTGAGAACCCCTGCCCTAGATGGAGCTGTGGCTTATATGTCTTGCCCTTCCAGGTCATTCATTTATGTTGCACTAAATGTAGTGAGTTTGAAGAGTTCACCTTAATTCCCCCACCAGTTAGACAACAGTGTATGACAAAACATCCCAGTACATAGCTGATCATTACCCAGCAAAACTAACAGTCTCTGCTAATACCCAGGACTCATGTGTCATGCAGCATGATATATTTCTGAGGGTTAAACAGAGCAAAGCAATGAAGCTCTGACCTGTGATCGATATTGAACTTACATCTCTAACACTGTGAGACTCTTAATCTTCATGAACAAAACTATGGCCCTCATTTATACCAATATAAAAGGTCATTGATGTGTTTTCAGAGGAAAGATTGACAACGTTCCTAAACACCTACATTCCTAATCCTTACACTTTTTTAATGAGCAGGAAATGTACAAGAGGAAGCTCTTTAGACTTAACAATGAAATGGAAAAAGGGCATGGATGTAATTTTGAACAATTTCTTCAGAATCTAAGCTAACAAAACTGACTGGAACAAAAACTTTTGTATCCAAATTCTTTTTTGAGCCAGTGATGTTTTGAACTTATCTTGTGCCTACACTAGCGGCTCTGTTCTGGGAAAACAGATATCACATCAGTCTCTAGAATAAAAGACTATTAAAAACACTTACAGTTTAAAGTAATATTCTTCTGAACAAATGTTGTGGCTTTAGACAGTTTTAATCTTGTTAAATATGAAACCACACTTTATTTTTCATGCCATCAGTAAATCTCTGAATCATAACCAGGATATTTCTATGTTCTTGACATAATGGTATTATTAAAAAAAGCCAAGCAAAACCAGCAAGATAAATTAGTATGTAACAGTCATGTCACCAGTGCCTGTAATGGGTTTCAGATTTACTCTACTGGGAAAAACATTTTTAAAAGCACCTACTTTCATACAGTCAGGACCAAATCTTCAAGACTTTCTCGGTATTACTCACTTTTCACCTGAGTAGGATTTGGGTAAGGACTTCAGGATTTGATCCAAAGAATTTAGAGATGGAAAAAACACACTGGATAGCCCAATGAATCTGAGAACTGGGGTGTGTGAAATATTAGTGTAAAAGATATTGCACCACATACTGCTTAATTTTTGGTTGATATCACTGGGAAGGCTTCACTAGAAGAACATTGCACTCAGTAACCAACACAGGACAAAGATAAAAGGAATTTGGATATGTGAACGTTACTCTATACAATACATATTAGGCTATAAACCTCTGTTCAGTCTGCATGCCCAGTTTGT
Organism: Chelydra serpentina; assembly: GCA_037349315.1. NCBI lineage: Eukaryota > Metazoa > Chordata > Testudines > Chelydridae > Chelydra > Chelydra serpentina. The sequence goes on from JBAIAC010000048.1 coordinate 31,700,346, forward strand.
CTTAGCCTTAACAGAAGATCATGGGCAGAGAACAACAGACCCCACCATCTACAAAATGTAACATTTCTGCTAATCTGCATTTAAAATAAAGAATAAAATGGATTTCAAATAATTCTGATCAGGAATTTCAGTGAGTGTGGAGAGGGATAGGTAAAGTATGTAAATCAATCGACACAAATGAAGAATGAGAGTAAAGGGATGAGGGATAAAATGAGAGAGAAAGAAAAGCTGAAAAGCAAGTGAAAGAAAGAAGTATATAGCAAAAGAGAATAAAGGGAGATGAAGGGGAGCAAAATTAAAAGGGGCACTTTAAAAAGTTATTTTTTTCCACTGGAAATGATTAATACAACCACTTTCTACTGGAACTCATTCAGTATAATTAGTGAATGTACATTCATTATACTGTTAATTTGTTATAGTTAACACTAAAGTCCAGATTGTGTCATTAAAGCACAAGGTTGCTTTGGAACAGTAAATGGCCACACTGCCCTAGAGGAAGCTCTAAGGAGCTATCCCATTAGCTCCCCAACACACAGGGGAAGTGTGAATACTGCACTGTACTATTCCTTTGACTATATCCAGCCAGATCTGCAGACCTCTGTGGTGAGGAGAAAGAAGCCATGGTCCAGCTCCCCATCATATTTGGAGTGAATTGCATCCCGGCAGGACTTAGGAGGAAGTTTTCTCAGTGCTGCTTTAAACAAAAGGACTTCAAATTTGCAGTTATCTCTGAAGTGCCTGGGGAAGGAAGCTGCTTATGCATCCATTGTATGGCCTGGCACAAGATGCCCCAAAATAATTGTGCACTTACATATAACACCAAGCTGTAATGAAATAATTATGTTAAAAATCATTTAAACTTTTCCTCAGGACATATACAATTTGAATTGCAAAATTATTACATTGTCCCTAATTTTTCACAGGACAATACATATAACATCCCATCTAGTTTGAACCTATGTAGGGGTTGTTTTGTTTTTTGGTAAAGGCAAGAAAGGTACTATTTTTTCTTTTAATCACCCTTGAAATATTCATGCTACATTTCTTTGACATTAAAAACTAAACAGAGCCAGTGGATATATAGTTAAATAGAACTGAACAAAACAAGTGGGCGAGAAAAAGGTGTACAATTTAAAAAAAAATCTAAGTAATTTTCAGTTCACAGGTTTTGAAAAAGAACAGGTTTTCATTTATTCACTATTTTTATTGAAAGATGTATTATTGATTTTTTGAAAAAACTTTCAGAGGGTTGTGGGTTTCTTTTTTTCCCTCCTTTCTAACTTCTGCCTTCTTTTTTCATTTTTTTCCCTATCACATGGAAAAAAGGGTGAGAAAAGGAAATTGATAAACTGAAAAACCCAAACAAAAATAAAATTAAAAAAACATTAAAAATAAACAAAAATATTGGCAATGTTTTTAATTTCTGAATTTGTTTCCAAAGAAATGAAAACGTTTGTGAAAAGTTTTGGAAAGATTCTGAAAAAAGTTCAAACTGTTCTACTGTTGATACATATACCTCTCCTCCTGACTTAAACACAGCATGTGGAAATCCCATAGTGTCTTCAAATAGAAATCAAGAATCAATGAAAAGTAAAAGCTCTTCCATCCATCTAAAGAAACATATATTGTTAGATGTACATATTGGTGTGTGTATATTTATTGTATATACATATATATATATATATATATATATGTAAAATTTATATTCTGTATGCAAATACATATGTATTTCCACTAACTGTGTATAAGCAAGTGGGGTGTCAATCAATGCATGAAATCATTTTGATGTAAGTATCAATGATCTAAACACTTCTCATCATGTTTTTAAAGGTTGCACATTGCTTCTTTCATTTGTACTGGTCTATATGAGTAACAGTTCTTTAGAAGTAGAACACTGTCCATTCTACAGTGAGATCAGCCACTTCAGCACTGTGGACCCCATCTCTCTCTCCCATCATCCCACTGGAGGGAAAGGTTTGCAACTCTCATGGAAAAGGCAGTGGGACAGCACCCAAATCTGGAAGTGGGGAACCTAAGTTTCTCCTGTCAGCTATAATAATAATGTCTTACTCTTATATAAGCACTTTTCATCAGTAGATTTGAAAACTCTTCACAATCTTTGTAATGTATTTATCCTCTCTTGTTCTGTGTGGAAGGAAAAGGAAAATGTTGTGCTGTGTTGTAGCTCCATGATGACAGTAATAGTTTTCAATGTCTGGACATCTCCTCCTCTGTTACATGTTACTTGACAAACCAAATAAATTGCAACATGGCAGCTGCCAGCTGGCCATTTCAGGTGGTAATCAGGTGCCGGATAAGACACAAAACATGATTTATCTTTAATTCTTCTTTTTGTTTTGGTTATTTTGCTTAGCTGGTGGGAAACAAAAGGCACTTATCACCTTATCAAAAGGAACTAAAACAATCCATGAACAGTTAGAATAAGAAATTATAGTTAACACAATCACAAAAGAAATCCAGCAACTGGGCAATGATGAGTTGTGAACAAGCAATGTATTCTAGTTTACAGCCCACTGTGCTGTGATGATCAAAATATGAATTATCCTCTCTCTGATCTAGAATCTCTGCAGAGAATCATTTTCATCACAAACTAATCTTTACAATATTATACTCTCGGTGTTGTCAGGGTCACTAACCCTGCTGAACTGCTCCGGGTGTTTTCCTCCAAAGAGTACAATGCTTCATTGTTTGACAAGTTAGAGCAGGCCTTAATAACTGGACACGCTGGAACATAAATCCATTCCCAGAGGTGACCATGACCCAAGCCCAGGGCTGGACCTGAAACATGTCCACTAATAGGTGAAATTTCTGTTGCTCCTGCTCTTTAGTCAGAATAGAGAGGGTTGCTACTGCCATCTTTTCAGTGCCACTGACTTTCGGTGAACTATTTTAGGTTAAAAGTAGACATTGCTCCTTTTATTCTCTTGCTTTTGTTTTGTTTTTCATAGCAGTAGTTTATGGCCTGTGCCCAAGAATAGGATATGGCAGGATTCTCTTATGGCTGCTCTTTGGTCTTCCATCCATCATGAAATTCATGGAACAGAGCTCAGTTTTCCTGGATCTGTTCCATGCCCTGCAAGAGTAGGAGTTGGGACATGGTGTTTGTTTAGAATAGGGGACTAGGAGTCATGACTGCTAGTTTCTATTTCCAGCTCTGCCAATTAATTGATCTGTGAGGTGCCTTTGGATGTTACTCAGGGCTACATTTTGAAAGGATTCCTACACACTCATAATTTCTATTTAGTAAAAATGGTCATCATTAATAAAAAATAATTTTAAAAAAGCCTGAGTTATTTTTGTGATGCTGAGCACCTAAAGTTCAGATTGACTGAGCACCTCTGAAAATCAAGCCACTTATTTAAGTAACTAAATGTAATTTTTAGGTACCTGACTTCAAGCAATCAAATTTGACAATTTGGCCTCAGTTTACTCATCTGCAAAATGGAAATAATAATATCAAGGATATAATATTTACCTACAGTACCTCAAAGTGGTGTTATGACACCCAGTCAATGTTAACAGAGTGTTTTATATGCATTTTTAGGGAAGATTTTAAATATACAAATATTATAAAGAGATTCAATTTTTCACTGGTCACAACATTTTGTTGTGACATTACATCAGGTCAGTCATGATTCTGTGATGCCATTAATGTAAATACCATGATGTGACATTATGATGCAAAAAATATTTTCCCATATCACATAAAAATGATAATTATGCACTCTGGTTTGGCCTGTTGAGTCCTTTCCTCTTCAGGAAACTCCATATCTATGGCCAGATCACGTTCACTGTACACATACTCACTGGCACCATTCACCTGATAGAGTGACCCTTAGGGTGAAATCTCATCCCTTGGGTGAAATTTTAGCCCTCCATGAAGTCTCTTGGCTTCTTGTTGGTGTAACCTTATCCAGTGAGTTTGGGTTTGTTCTTTGGTTGTTTTCATAGAATCATAGAATATCAGGGTTGGAAGGGACTTTAGGAAGTCATTTAGTCCAACCCGCTGCTCAAAGCAGGACCAATCCCCAATTTTTGCCCCAGACCCCTAAATGGCCCCCTCAAGGATTGAATTCACAACCCTGGGTTTAGCAGGCCAGTGCTCAAACCACTGAGCTATCCCTCCCCTCAGTCTTAGATCAAATGTATTCTTGAAGATACAGTATATAAAAATGTGGGTTGAGAAACAATAATGTTATCATTTTCATTTCAGAAACTGTATCTCCTTACGTAGAAAAGGGGGTCAAACACTGAAAACCCAGGAACTTTAGGTAAATCATGCAAATAGTAACATATCTCCTATCAGCTTTTCACAAAGCTTGGTCCCTTTTATGAAGAGACTCACTGTACCATATTGTACATGAAACACCAGGAAGAACAGTACTATACTCCCAAGGAGATTTTACTAAATCTGCATTTGAACAGCCAAATTTTGGCCTGACACTCCAGGGACCTCAAATTTGGCGCACAGTAAGGGCCTGAACCCACCAGAGGTAATGACAGACCTCCCAGGGACTTCAATGAGAGGGGCACCAGGCAGAAACTCTGCAAAACCAACAGCAATGTGCATCAGTACTAGGATGACCAGATGCCCCGATTTTATAGGGACAGTCCCGATTTTTGGGCCTTTTTCTTATATAGGCTCCTATTACCCCCCACCCCGTCCCGATTTTTAACATTTGTTGTCTGGTCACCCTAATCAGTACTCAGATACACAGCAGCCCCACTGGGACTACACACCTACTTAAAGTTATGCATGTGCATAAGTGCTTTGTTGGACTGCAGCCAGAGTGCTCAAGACCTTGCAGCAATGAGCTCTTGGTGAATAATTGTTAAAACCACATTTTGGGTTTGACAAAACACCCATTGACTTCAATGGGGCCAGGATTTCACCAATAGCCACCTTCTCTCCTGACCTGTCTCAATTTCTTTCAATTTATATTTTTTGTCTTATCCTTCACTCCATTCCAACCCAGGTCTTTCCGTTCCTTCGTTTGGCCCTTAATGTGTTCCACACACTAGCAGTTTATATTTGAAAATTATTTTCTGTACTTAAAGGCATCTCATAATATTTTTACATATTTTCTGCCACCATTTTATTATGTACTTTTCTGCTCTCTCTTTCTCCTTGTGACACTAAGCAATGAACAATAAAAGGATGTAAAACCTATTTTTATAAGTATGTTGCAGTCCTGCCTGTGTGATGAAGCTATTAATTTAAAATAGCTTCAAATGCTAAAAAATCACCAATTGTTAATGTTATGCAGTTTGTGAAAACTGCATTTACCTCTCAGCTTGTCTCCCTGCATGTAATTGCTCGTTGCTGTATGATGCCTTCTACCTCTTAGATTTCCATATAGAATGAGACAATAAACTCTGATGAAGCTTTGGTTCACAATTAATTAGTACAGTAAGGGGTTTTGCTTTTGGCTTTGTCCTTGTTAGTAAATTGTGATACAACACCTATATCTTATTTGCCGTATGTGAGGCTCTGCACAGCTGGTTTTCATGAAAGAGAAAAATTTGCTCCCAAAATAATTTTAGGGCAAAGATAGGGTGATTTTAGCGCTGAAAAGAAAAATATTATGATGAAAAAGCAGGTGGTTAAAACTTGTGTTTATGCCCAAATAATCTTTTTCCATACAAGTTATTTATGGTAAACTTGTATCCAGTATTTGTCCTCTACTTTCCCCAATAAAGAAATCAGCCCCAGAAACCTATAGGGCTGCATTGTCACAGCCTGGTTCTTGACTATGGAGGGGAAAGAATTCCCTCATTATTCCTCTGCTCAGCCCAGCTCAGATTCTGACTCCAGCAGTGAAAAATTCAGGTTTGGTGGCACCAATACATTTTGCAAATTCATGAAAGTTTCACTGAATTGTTTGTTTTTGAAAAAAAGAAAACCAACAAATTCCAAAACTGTCAAAATGTTTCATTTTGACATTTTTGAAAGGAAACCTTTTGATTTTTTTCAGTTTGAAATGACTTTTTTTTTTTCAAAATTTCCTTTGATTTTATTGGGAAAAAACATTTTAAATGGTCAAAATAACTCCTGATGCTCTTTTCCTTCCTAATGCTACCACAACAGTCTAGTCCTCATTATCATTGGATAATATAGTCTCTAATCGAAAACCATACTATGTTACAGGCAAACATTGAAGCTCTTCTCATCTCGCCCACTTCATCCCTAACATTTACCGCTTTATCTTGAATAGGCCAGACTTCCTGCACCCATGTATTGAGTGTGATGCTGTGATATATGATGATGCTCATAGATCCTTCAGTTTCCTTGGGCACTAGTGGCACACTGGGCAGGTGTGGCACACTGAAAAAAGCCCCCAGTTAGACTTACATTTAATAACATTTCTGCAACATTGTTATTTCATATCAGAAATTTGTATATATTTTTTAAAGTCAGACTCTGTTGGCTTATCTTCATACCTGAAAAATATATGGTATTTTACAATGCCATACATCTCTCCCATGGAAAATAAACAATAACCATTTACAGCATACCTTTAGGGTTGTCCCTTTGATAATTATTTATGATCCTTTCTTACATGTGGCACCACAGTATAGAATTTCACTGAACATGCTTTTAATTGACTTACCAATCAATAGTGTCACCAAAGCAAAGTGAACAATAGTGCGGATTACAAGATCATTTTCTTATATGCACAGAAACTGATAATGTGCAAAAATATTTCAAATACTAAAGAATTGCTTAGGGTTACAGTCCTGTATTTGTTCTTAAACATGTATAAAGAGGTTATAAAAGAAACCAAGGTTATTAATGTCTTATATCAGCATCTGGCAGCAGACTCTGTGAACTTTTAAAAGTATCCTCATGGTGAATTATTTGTAGCATTTTTCAAAATGGTCCCTTTTCTAATCTAATTTTCTACACCTATCAATTGACTAGTACAAGGAAAGGCTCTTTTTTTTTCCAGTCAAGAAAAGGAAAAAAGAGCTACTTACTGATGTTTGGAGGAATGGAAAGCAGCAATGCTTTGTGTCAGTCCATTTGAGAGCAGATGAAGAAAAAGACTGAAAAGGCCAAGTTAGTAATATTGTCTCACTATAAATTATCCAAGGCATGACATTATTCAAGATGTAGATCTCCCACAGCCTCTGCAAGTTTTAAGGAACCCAGTTTTCTCTCTGCAATAGTATAGGAACCTAGTGAAACATTTTTCAAGCTCATTACCAGTCTGGTGAATGTTAAAGGTTGGTGCCTTGTCTAGCCTGAGTAAATCTGAATTCCAGACTAATGAGACTGTTTACAGGGCTAGGGATTTTGTACATTTCAGTTTGTGGTGTAGGTTATTAAAATGACATAAATAAATAGTAGAACCAAGTACTGGTTGTCAGGAGAGCTAGATTCCCTCCCATCTGTACCACAGACTACATGAGTGTTACAGGGCAAATCCCGGAAGGCCTGATTCTGGAAGGGAGGCTGGAAATCAGACTTATTATGGGAAGCTTGTTTAAATCCTAATTGTGGAACAGCTACCAGTTGTCCATAATGAAGACTTTGCTGTATTATAAACAGTTATTCAAACAACATAATTATGGAGGCCTAATAAAAACTAGCTGCAATTTTTAATTGTTTTAAAAAAATTGGCTGGTATTTTCAACACAAACATTGAAATGACAAGTACCTTTGAAGACCTGAATATAAGCATTCCATGCTATTATACTGTGAGGGTGGAACAGCTCAGAAAAAGCTATTGATTAATGACTCTGATAGTCAGAGCTTAATGGCTATTGACAAATGTCTAGAAGTACTTAACGTTATGTAAAATGGCAAAGTACAAATGTGCTGCTATTATACAAATTCTCAACAAAACGAGGTTAAGACAGAACCAAAAAGAAGTTATTAATGAGATCAAAACCAAGGACGACCATGGGAAAATAGTTCTGAATAAATAATAATTGTTATTTTCTTGTAAGGAAAATTCCAGTATTAAGGTCAACACTGTGGCTTCTAAGAAGTATCCTGGGACTGCTGGAGTATGAGCTGTAACATCCTTTAAGAAGTTGCAGAATGTTCTCCCCTGCACTGGCTCTACTCCACTGACCTGGGTCCCACCGCTCTCTGCATTCTATGGGGAGTCTAGTGCTACTATTTAACTAAAAGCTCATGTTCTTTGCATTGATGGTCTATGAGGACTGGCATTGGGGATAGCCACCACACTTTGATACAAAGGAAGGGTTGGGGTTGGGCTCAGGGGAAGATTATTTGTGCTTGTGCACCTTGCACAGGGCCGGATTAGGGCATGGACACTGTAGACTCCATATCCCAGAGTTTTATGATTAGAATCTCAGCTTCCATAAAAGAAAAACGTAAGTTTCTGCCACTCCTGGCTGTAAGGAAAAGCTTGAAAATGTGAACTAAGCACAACTGATGAAGGGCCAGAGTTTGCAGATGATGTGAAATAATACCTATTAGAGTACACTTCCCTACACATCCCAATGGGGTGTTAACTCTAACCCCCTCCTCTCTGGGCCCTGACAATATCATCCCAATAGAGACTTCTGTGTGGCAGGAGATGACGAGTGCAGCGGCCTCAGGTGACCCATACAAACAGATACACCCTGGCTGCTGGGATAAGTACTAGAGGGTTCCCTGCTTCTCTGTGAGGAGGAGACAGGGCCATATTAAAGTAGCTGGTGGATGTCCACAACACATGGGCCAGCACTGTGGCCTGCCCCCCAGCACTTAGACTGGCTGTGACAGGGGACCTCCACCCTCCTTTCCCAGAGAGGCAGTAACAGCAGCATGTGATTCCCTTCTCTCACCAAGAAGTGGCAGCAAAGTGCCCTCCAAACCAGTAAGGGTCCCTTCTTCCTAGTGAAGGAAAGGGGTAAATGTCCCCCCCATACTTACCCAACAGCCATGGTGTAACTGCTTGAGTGGGTAGGATGCACCCTCTGCACTCTTCCCCTCCTGATAGAGAATGCTGTGTTCACATAGGTTTGGCAGAGCCTCCCAAAGCAGAAGATTTTAGAGTTAGCACAGGGCAGTTCACACCTTTCAGAGCTGTTGTTCTAGGCTGTCTGAAGACTCAGGCAGATATCACTCTTTTGGTTACAATCAGGTGACATTTTCAGGGTTTCCTTTACAACCACCAAAGCTGAACATGTTCTTATTAAAAAAAAAAAAAAAAAGCTGAGCCTCTGATGTAATCACATAACTTCAGGAGCTGAGGTCCTAGGTATAAGCATACAGTGCCTGGGGAGAGCAAACCCCTACTTTCACTTCTAAGGGTAGTCTTCTGAAGAAATGTGAAGCTTTCCAAGCCACTTTGCAGCAGTCTCATCAGCGAAGAGCAGAACCCTTTGTTCACAATCAAATCTGGTCAGAGGGCAGTCAACAGTGATGTGTCACATTATCTTTGGCCATAACCTCATGCTGGATCCTCCCATTGTCCCCATGTTTGGTGCCTAGCTGTATATTGACCCTGGCCCATTAAAAATGGTTCAGAAGGACCATGAGTGGCATGGAGAATTAAAACTGGGTAAACACATGGCCAGGTCAGTTATGAGAGATTGGTTTGTGATGTCAGGACCAAACCATTCTTCACACCACATAAATGTCATAGAAAAATCTGGGCAGGGCAAATGAGACAACAGATGCCTTTGACAACAAACATACTCTTGAGTACTTGAAGAGGTCTGTGTGGACCAGTAGGCTCAGGTTTGCCCTGATCTTCTCAACTATTCTGGCTGTAACATCTCATGCTGGATGTGTAGAGGAGTGATGTTGCTTACCACAGGGAGCCACAGTACTGGTGTGGGTCAAATTGTCCCAGTTTTGATGGTCATGGATGAGAGTAGTTGTGTGTCAACCAACTTGATATGAAACAAATGGAGCCAGACCAGAACACGGTATTCTGCTGCAGAATAACAGAGGGCTAAACTGGATGATCAAAGAGTTTGAGTATTTTGCTTCCCAGGAAGTTCTGGCCAATTTGCTCACAAAGTTGTTACGCATCCTCACCTCAGCAGCAGTTTTCCTCAGGTAGTTAAGATACGTGAGAGATCTATCCAAAGTTACTGTGAGGTAGACTGGCTGAGATTTGTTTCAGGTAATGTCCATTGAGAAAGGCATTCAGTTAGTCTGCTCTGGCATTGTAAAGGTGATACACAATTGAAACGGTTTTGGTCCCACTTGGTTGAAAATGCCATTGACTACAGTATTTGGCCATTTTAATGAAGTCAGTATTTAGGGTATCATTGAGTTCTGTGAATGACCCTACTTGGACACCTAAGCCAAAATGTAATCTACATATGTGAACTTGTAAACTGGGTGAGCAGAAGGTTGTTTGTGTACAGGATGAAAAGTGCTGGTGCCAGCACAGAGCCAGAGGGTAGGCCACTGGTTTGTCTTTTCACTCTGTAACTCTGTCTCCCACGAACATTGGAATTGTCTGTTGTGGAGGAGAAGGTCAATGATGTTGACTATCCATGCTGAGAGACATCTTGACAATTTGACTAAGAGCCCTGTGTGCCAAACCATAACATATATTGCTATCAGATCCAGAAATATGGCTCTGATGTTCAGTTTTATCTGAAAACTATTTTCAATTAATGCTGTCAAAGGCAGCACTTGATCGCAGGGGCTCTGACATTTCCAAAATCCTGCTTGCTCGACGCTGAGTATTGGCTCCACTTCTGGGGAGATGTGCTGAAGGATGAGATGCTGCAGCACCTGGAATGGCACAGACAACAGAGCTATCAGTCGATAGCTTGCACCTTTATGTGAGTTTTCCCCAGTTTCAAGAGAGCAACGACTTTTGACATTCACCATGTGTAGGGGTTGGAGAAGGTGACGTCATGTCACTAATTCTTTCTCTCTGGAAGGGAGGTGCCTCTTTGCCACAACTATGCTGAGTGGGAGTGGTGGTAGGACTGCTGGGGTGGGATTTCAGGGGCCTCTTGTTGTGGTGTGCCTAGAACTCTGGATTACCTTAATCTGGACCTACATCTTCTGCATTGAGCCAGCCACTTTCCTGTTCTAAATATCTGAAGGGCAAATACTCAGTTGATTTTCTGCTCTCCCTGCATGTATGAAGAGCATTGCCAAACAAATGTAGAAGGACACTTGTGTCTACAGTTTTAAAAAATATTCTGCTTTTTATTCCCTCTTTGGACAAAATTTTCTTCTGAGAACGTCCTGACAGATTTGGACTCTGATATTCTTCTCTCAGTACAGATGCTATATCTGAGCAAGTAGGGATAGTGGAATATTGAGTCAAGATCCACCATGTGGCTCAGAGAAGAGGGTTTCCCCTCCCCCCCCATGGAAACTCCCATTAGTGTCAGTTGGAGAATTGTGTGTATAATGAAAGGAGAATAAATCCCATTATGACCAATTTAAAAATGTTATTTTAAACCAATATACTTTGGAAAGGGAAAATCTTTCTGGCAGTTTTTCAAAAGGCTGGAAACTGCAGTTACAATGTTTCAGCTCTGTTTCAGTCACTTGTTGCTCCTTTTTATTATGCTTAACTGACTTCAATGTTTATAGTGAAAGGTGACAAGCTAACAACCTTGGGGACTGAAGTCACCACCCACAGGTCACATACAATATCAATATTGCCTGTGCAAGGTCAAGTTTCCTCACTAGTTGACTTCAAATCTAACCTAAAAGAACCACTATTAAAAGTAAGACGGTTATATCTGTGATGTGGATTCCACTGAGAACTAGACTGAGACCACCAACTCATCATAATAAGGTACAGAAGAGCCACCAGCTCTGAGTGACTTATAACCTATTCAGAGTGGACCAAATTCTGCAGTCCTTACTTAAGCAAAGTGGGCTTTGACATCAGTGGGAGTTCTGATCAAGTAAGGACTTCAGAATTTCACTCTGTTTGAACTAGCAACCTAGATTTTCAAGGCTCCTTATCTTGTTAAAATGTATTGTAGAAATTTTGCTGCTGTCAGAAGTTCATTTCTGATCCTATCTTTTCTTAATTTGGTGTAATTCCCTTTCAAAAGCAGAAAACTAGAAACAGTTGAGATGTGAAAAACATAAAACAAATGTTTTGTATCATAAAAAGACCCACGCATTGCAAACTTAACAGTGCTCAGTCCAGAGATTTTGAAAAATAATTTCAGCTGTCCTCATAAAATAACTTGGACATCTTCCATTTTCTTTTCTTTTTTCTTTTTTTTTGGGGGGGGGGGTGGGGGTGGGGTGGAGAAGGCCAGGTTGAACTCATGGATTCATATTTCAGAAACTACAGCAGCTTGGCACCACTGCTAGTTAGCTCTGTGATTGAGAGAGGATATGAAAATGCAGTGGATGTAAGGTAATGCTCTGTGTGCACCTAGCTGATTGTGATAAATTGTTACCTATAGGAGAGACCAAAACATAAATTAGCCACAGTTCATATGCTTGAAAATTCACATGTTTCCCTGTAACGGGGTTGCACTCACCTCTCACGAAAGCCCCCACCGAATACATGTGCCTGCCCTCTCTCTCTCTACCTGTTTGTGGTGGTCTTTGCTGACTCAGACAAAGTCTGTCTGAGAGATAAAAGCAAAGCAAACCCCTTTTGGGGGTCAAGTCAAACAGGGGCCTCTCCCAGTGCCCTCTGTAATGTCTCTCTCCATTTGTTCCTGCTCTGGAATAGAGCGGTGCCCCAAGGCTCCTTCCCTGGAGGCAATGTCTTCACCCTCTCAGGGTATTTCTGGCCAGTTCTTCAGATGGGTCATCACAGCTCAGTCCCCCCAGCTTTCTCAGTGGCTGCTGGTGGTGGGTGGTGGGAACCCGGCCCACCTACTACTCCGGGTCCCAGCCCAGGGACCCTATAAATAGCAGCAGTCCACCTTGTCCCTTTAAATACACTGTGTGGCTGCTAAAATTCTCTAGGCCACTTCCCCATTGCTCCAGCACATTCTTCACCCTTACCTCAGGGCCTTGTCCCGATGGAATCCCAGCAGCCAGCCTGGAGCACCATCCACTCTTCTCTAGCTCTAGCAAGAAACTGATCTCAGGCTGGCCCTGCAGCTCTTATACTAGTCTTCTAGCCCCTGATTGGCTGCTTCCCACACAGGCAACTTGCAGGACCTCTCTACTGCCCTTTTCTGAGGCAGGGTGTGGCAGGGCCGCAAGGTCTCCATCAGAGGGCCTCAGGGCCTAGTTCACCCCATCACAATCCCCTAAACATACATGGAAAGTTGGTAGCTTTGCTAATTCTGCACATTAAAAATGAAATGGAAGTGAGACACAATGTATACTATATGCACACTTAGATGTCTGTCATGTATCATGTAATATACCTCTATTGTGAACAAACCCAAAAACAAATAACATTTAATAGAACATTTTACCTACATTAGCAACACATACCTCACACAATATTGCATGTCTTACCCTGAGATAGCCTCTAGCCAGTGAGGGCACGATCACAGGAAAATGTCAACTGGAAGGTCTTCTGTATTTGCTCTTCTATACAGTCATGGGAGATGAGAAATTAGAGATGGGGAGGAACCATTAAGTCATCCATTCCATCTTCTTGTCCATACAGACCTCTTCCCTCTGGTACATTTACCAGTGCTTTGTCCAGTCATATTTTCAGTGCTCCACATGTGAATTTAAGAGTTTTTTCAGACATTTCAAACTCTGTTTAATCTTGGTAGTGCTGGTGTATTCAGTGACTGAGACATTAGGCTGAATGGGACAGTGAGGATATGCACCATCATGTCCCTACAGAGCAGTAAAAATACCAAAATTGCACATCCTGTGGTTACTCTTCCAGGCCAGTTACCTTTTGTTTCTGAAGGTGTTGGTAATGCAAATCCAAACACACATTGCATCTAAATTCACATGGCTTCCATTTAAATCAGAGAGGTTTAAGTAAAGTTGAATTATACCTTTTTTTAATGGAAATTAAATTGCTCATCTCCTAAAATACTCAAGCAATAGGCTGTTGAGGGGCTCTAAAACCAGTTAATGTAAAAGTAAGTGGTAGGATAGGGGGCAATCTCACTAGAAGCCATATATATTTAAAGAGCTTCTAAGAATCTATCTTTTGTGGTAAGAACCGCACTCTTGTTTATCCCACAAAACAATTTCTTCATTGTACAGCTGTCAACTTTCTCATATTGGATGTCTGGTTCTCTTTCATATTTTTGTAGGCTAAAAATGATCTGCCAGTGGGGACTCTCCCTTGTCATGACAGGAGAAGACTTTTGTAAACTCAGCCTTCTAGTCATGAGTATTAATTTGCATTCCAAAGGAGAGCATCTGGCTTGTATCTGAAATAATAATTATCTTCTTCTGACACATTTATGAGTTTTCTCTTCATTAATTTTTATCTAGGAAGTATTCATTGTTATGGTAGGGTAGTTTTAGAACAAACACCTGGTTTTTACAACTCTTATTGGAACAACTCTTCAAGGTTTCAATCTGGAAAGAGGTTGCATTTAGTTAGGAAAAAAGTTTAACCCTTTGCATTTTCTTTTTGGAATGGCCCACTGATGTCCTTTCTAAGAGTTTTTAAGAGTAAATGTTTCCTTTCCTTTATGTATGTTTCACATTTCCTTATCTTGTATGACACAACCTAGTTCTACTTCCTCTAAAACACAAGAAGTAGCAAGTGAAATATGGTATGGAAATCGCTTTGTAAAACTTCAAAGGTTTGGAGTCAAACGTTATCCTGGATTCATTGTCTTTCCTACTGCAAAGACAAAATGAATTTACAGCCTTTGCATCCCTCTGCGGCCAAACCTCTGAACATCTCCCTATATCCTTGTTAATATCCTCTTTCAATGAAACCTTGAACTGTGCTGCTATTTATTTCTTTCTCTGGTGGTTCACAACAGCTGGCAATGGCCGTTAAAGTTGTTGAGGCTAAGTCATCCCCTTAGTCAGTCAAACGTACTATGTGAAAAATGCAAAATAATTGTTTTGTAAGCAGAACAGATTTTAGTAAAATTATTTATCATCCCATAAAACATATAAAATAGTAGATAAAGTTCTTTAGAAACTGCAGTGGAAGCAATTTTAAGCTGATGATAAAGTGTAATTTTGTACTTCATCCACCTTGGAAAATATACTGAAAGTAAAACCTCTCTTAAAGAAAGGATCCCTGACCAAAATAAAGCCACAGAACATATTAAAATGATATAAGCCTTAGTACATACAGACTTCTAACACATCCAAACTATGATAGCATTCAGCAATACCTCACTTCCCATATTTATTTCTATCTAATCTATCTATCTATTAAATTGCATAGAAAAATATTACGTAAAAAAATATTAAGGTTTCGGAATCAAGCACTGAAAATTTAGGAAATGCCAGAATTAAAGTTATCCAAACAACCTTAATTCAGCCCCCTTGTGTGTATAAATTATTATAAAGTCTTGATCAACAATACCTAGAAAGTCCAGGGCTGAGCTAGCAATATATCTTAGATCATTCATGTCCTACTTGAGTGTCTTAGGCCAGCTCTACACTACCGCTGCTGGTCGATCTAAGTTATGCAATCTGAGTTATGTTTGTAGCATAACTCAAGTCAACATAGCTTAGATCTACTTACAGCGGGATCCACACTACACTATGTCTATGGGAGACACTCTTGTTTCCGCCTTTCATTCAGGTAGAGTCCAGAAATTGATGGGAGAGTGCTCTCCCATTGATTGAGCGTGTGTCTTCACTAGACCCACTAAATCGATGTTGCTTCATCGACTGCAGCAGCACCAATTTAGCTCTGTAGTGAAGACAAACCCTTAGACACACAAATATGTCCTTTCTCTTATTGTTACACTTTGCTTCATGAGAACAAGATGCCAAGAACTCACAGCACATGGTCATCAATTGTTCTCCATGTCCACTGAAGGTAGGAAAAGAAGTAATTGGCTTAATTTGCAGCCAGGTAGATTTAGGTTATATATTAGGAAAAAAACTTTCTAGTTGAAAGGATAATTAAAAACTGGAATAGGTCACCAAAGGAGGTTGTGGAATCCCTATTTGCAATGGGGAGCATACCTCGCATTGACATGAAAAGGGTCAACTAACATTGAAGAGCTCAGTTAAGGTACCTGGCTGCACTTGGGTGTGTGGGTGAGCTCTAATTGTTGATAAATCCAAGCTGGGGGAGGAGCTAGGGTTAGCATGAAAAGAGGAAGTAGGTAGTAGAAAAGGGGATGCAGGGAGAGAATATGTAGTCACTCTCTGGGATTAGAGAGAAAGAAGCCCAAGGGGCAGTCAAGGTCCATGATCCTCACCCTGAGTACAAGAGGCTGTCAAGTGGCCAGGTGTGACATAGAACAGCCACTGGAACTGAGCAAGATCTGGTGGGAAGCCCTGACAAAAGGGCAGGAACTGGACCCCCAGAGATAGAGCCCTGAGAGGCATTTAATTGAGATGTAAGGTCAAGCCCAAAGAGGGCAGAGTTAGGGCTTTTATATATATTTTTGTGCTAGAATTTTTGTTAGAGGATTTTAGGGGAAGGCCTTGATAATTTTGGCCCTGAAACAAGGGTGCATTTAGAGGGGTTGGTTGGGGCGAGCGGCGAGGGGGGAGAGAAAGTCTCAGCTCAGCTAGGAAGAAGCTGAGGGGAAACAGCAGCAAAGAGTGGGACTCAGCAGACCTTGGCTGCTGTTTATCGGGTCCCTGGGCTGGAACCCAGTATAGAGGGACGGCCCAGGTTCCATACCAGCCATCAGAGAATGTGGTGTGATTCACTTGAGAAGGGGATAAGAACCAATGGAGAGCCCCGAGACAAGGGTGGGAGGGCCACAGAGCCTGGATTTGGGATCAAAGACCGTTTGGTGAGGACATTTGGATTGTTTATTTGATGGACTCTCTTACCTCAAAAGCGGTGGATTAAATTATGACCTGACTGGAGGTCTCAGTTATGGGAAGAGAGACCACTGCAGCACCCTAGTGATTGTCAGAAAGGGGGATGCCAGATGGGGAGAGAGACACTACTCTATACCTGACCACAAGGAGGGGCTTGAGCTGTGAGTGAACCCTCTCACACCATGATTGGTTGTTTTTAAGAACAGTTTAGACAAACATTTTTTATGGATGGTCTAAGTATACTTGGTCCTGCCTCAGTGTGCTGGGATGGACTAGATGACTTCTATAGGTCCCTTCCAGCCCTGTAGGTCTAAGATTCCATTATTCTATCATGATGCATACACACAAAGGAGATGAATGAAGGTTGTATTGAGGAATTAAGGAATTTCAATAGTGGCATTTCCTAACTTTTCAGTGTTTGACTTTGAAACTGTAACATCCTTTTAAAATCATTTTTAGAGTGCAATTTCCAAGGTTTTTATAAAAAGCAAATTGAAAAATCCATGTAAATCATAATGATATCTCACATGGGTCATCAGCAGGGCTGTAGCCAAAGAATTTGGGAACAAACCCTCCATCTTGAAAAGAATCTAGTGATGTAGTTCCACACAAAGCCATCCTTTTCCTGTACAAATGGTGCTTGTTTAAGCTGTTAAATATACACATTTTCTTATCTTCCCTTCACTCATATGTTGTGTTTATTAATCCAGTGGACCTGAAGACCTTCCAGACATTGCTCGTTGGGGATGAAATTCATCTTTGTGCAGCACAAGGTCTATGTATTTGTTAAGTTCACTTAAATCTATTAGACTCAAAACACGTTCCTTCTTCCATGCTATAGAAGGCTTGACTTCATTTGCAAAAGAAAAAATTACTTACTATGCACAAAATACAGAATTATCAGCTCTCTGAGATTTAAAAAAAAAACCAAAATGGCCTTAACTTTTTGATTAGCTCTTCATTTTAATACACAAAATACATTAAATATAGCTCACTTTCAAAGGATGATACAAAGAGAACAAAAATTAAAGGAGCAGTTTGATGTCATAAACAAATGTTCCTGGCTTCAATTACAAACAGAAAATACTCCATTTAAAAGATCAGTTCCTCTCACCAAAAACTGTGGTGAAAAATAGTTATAAATTCCACTTTATTGTCTCTGTTTCAGTTGCTGCCACTGGACTTGCTTTATATGGTCATTTTGTTTCATGTAGCTCTGTGTGGGACTTAGTGTTCTAGACAGAAACATAAAACCCTGCATAAGTAAACACCCATAGTTTTTAAACCATAAAACTCAGACAACTGGAGCTGGCACAATTAGTTAAACAATCTGTCAGCTTTCAAAAGAGGATTACGGTATATCAATTGGAGGCTAGGGAAGCTCATATATTTAATGTTTTAACAAGTGTTCACTGGTAAATCAAAGCCTAAATCCTCAAAAGTGAACAGTGATTTTGGGAACACAGCTTGAAGTAGAGAGCACCCGCTCTCTGATGGTCAGACTCAGACCCCTTTAAAGAGTCTCAGGTTGGCCACCCAAAAGCAAAGGCACCCAAAATCACTAGTTATTCAGAAGTCAGAAGCTGAACATATAAAGGAAAAGCAGAATTATGGTTGAAATGTCAATCTTGACTCCAACCCTTTATGCTTAGGTCTTAAAATATAGCTTTTGTTTATATTGTTACAATATGTATACTAATTAATGCTGGATATATAAAATAATATAAACCAGAAATTTTTATACAACTTTATATATAAAACCAGGTAATTACACATCTAAATGCTATCACAGTGAATTGTGGATACATAACTGAAATCATAAAATCAGAGATGGTCCTAAACATTCTACCTTCAGTAGACCTAAAATTAATCAGTGAAGATAGAAAATAATTAACCCTTTCCCCTGACATAAATTTCAACCTACCTTTGAAAATAAATGACAAAGACTCTTCATGAAGTGTGTAATATAGAAGCAGAGGAAGATGCTTTAAAATGAAATGGAATTAATTCTTCTAGCATATTCAATTTTTCAAAAAGTGTTATGATTTTAGTATTTCTGAATTGTCAATAATATTTTAAATTCACTTTTAGCATGGGACAGAATTAATTTGGTTCTAAAATGAAGGGGTGCAGCTTATAATGAATTACAGTTCAGAAATATGCCCAGAGGCTATCCTCTCACTTTAAAGTATTTTACCCTCTAGGAACAGTGTACAACACGTTTTACACATTGCACTCCTGACTGACAAAGCAATATGTTTGTTTTGCCTTATTCTAAATGGTAGAATCTGCATTGATTCAGGCAAAGATTTGTTGAGAGTGTGTGATCCCATTCCCACCTTAGCTAGCACATCTGAAAATTTCAGAGCTTTTCCTCTTAAGAGTGGCTTGCTGTATTACAAGAAGGAGCGATAACAAAAGATTGAAGTAGTTTACAGTAAATATTTCCTCATGGTCCTCTCAGCACAGTAACACACAACTGAAATATCATACCAATAGAAGTATCATACCAGTAGAAGTAAAAAATGGAGTGTAATACATTTACTGAAGTTAGATTATTTTTGTTAAAGTAGTAGATTTCTTGCTTTGTTCCACAATTGCTGTCCTAAAAATACCATTTTGTTTCTGACTAGCCTGAAACTTCTATTGTCTGTTATTTTTATTGCCTTTCTGTTCTGTTTACCTCCCTGCTCAATATCTTTAGCGTGGACACAAAAATCTCCTCTAGACATATACCATTTGCAGAGTGGGATTTTCGTAAGACCTGAATGTTGGCCTACCTCTGGCCCTGTGGATGTCAGTGTGAGCTTTAGCAGTGACTTCAGTAAAACCATTGTAAGGCCAGCAGTGAGTTCTTTTGAAAATTCCACCTATAAAGTCTTAATGGCTTTAATGCATGCTTATATCCAAGGAAAAGGTCTCACTTACTTAGCATAGTTTTAAAGCCCTGCCATTTGGCTCCCAGTTTTAACAATTAACATGAAAGATAACTTAGTTCAATTGCTTCTTGTCCACAGGTCACTTACATTATGAAAATTCATACTTGTGTTTCTCATTTGCAAGGAGGACTGCCTTCTATGCCAAATAAGAACCAAAAATCCTTTATGAACTGTACTACTATGATTCATGTCTGAATAGGTTGTCAGTGATCATGCCCGCTTTGTGGTTTATATTGTTTTGCTCCTGCTTCTAACCGAGAATTCAACAACCTCTTCTCTCTAAAGTTATTCAGAAAAGAAGATGGAAATATTTAGGACGTGTTAAGAATGAAGTCATAGCATATGCCTTGGCAGATGTGCCATTGGGCAGCTGAAGGAACACACAAAAGGGGTCGACCAAAATAATCCCTTTGTCAAACACTATTCAGAGAGGGAAAACGTATGGGACCTAACAACATGGAGAACATGCAAAAAGCATCCCAGGATAGACAGGGAAGGTGGAGCATTGTTCATGCCCTATGTGATGAGGCCTGGTCCACACTAGGGGGGGGATCGATCTAAGATACGCAACTTCAACTACGTGAATACCGTAGCTGAAGTCGAAGTATCTTAGATCGAATTACAAAGTACTTACAAAGTACTTACTGCGGGTCCACGCGGCGCAGGCAGGCTCCCCCGTCGACTCCACTTACTCCTCGCGCTGAGCTGGAGTTCCGGAGTCAACGGGGAGCGCTTCTGGGATCGATTTATCGCATCTACATGAGACGTGATAAATCGATCCCAGAACATCGATCGCTACCCGCCGATTCAGATTGTAATTGAAATCCCTTTCTCAAGACTAAAAGCTTCAGTGAGGGAAACTGTTTCCTACTTCTATACAGTTTAGCATTTAGTTACATGTTCGGGCTTCCTTGCATAACATTAATAAAGATTAAAAACACTGGCAACTATGACTAGCAATAGTGCACATGTAGATTTTTCAAATATTTATGGGGAAGGGAAGCATAACAAATAGCAAAGGACTAAACAGGAGACACAGTATAATTTACTGGACTGTGATTCAGCTTCTGTGCCTGCATTCTACTCACAGCACTGCTACTGACCTGCTGTGTGATCTGTGTGAACACCTCTTGTGTTTCTGTTTGCCTTCTCACTGTTTCTCTGTCTGTTTAGATTGTAAGCTCTCCAGGACAGGTATTGTCTTTTACTGTGTGATGTATAGCATACAGCACAATGGGTCACTGATCTCAGTTTGAAGTTACTAGGCATTACTGTAATACAAATAAATAAGTGTGGTGAAATGGTAGAAGTGTGTTAGGGTCAGAAGCAAAAGTAATGGAGTCAAGGAAATCGAAGAACTGATACAATTATAGTTCATTGTAAATATTACAAATTGCCAAGTTAAAAACAGCTAATGGGTGGTATTTCCTAGCACTGGCTGAGAATTTTCCATTGGAATGACTTTCCAATAAAAATGCAGTTTCAGCACATCTGAAATATTCCTTCAGAAAATTTCAATTTTGCTGAAATTTCTTGATTTTTCTGTTGCGATAATTGAAATGAATTATTTTGTTTCAGGTCAGATCAACCCAAATCAGAATATTTCATTTTACTGAAGTGACCCAAACCATTTCATTTCGAATCAATTGAAAAAACTATGAAACTGCATTTCCCTAGTGCCTTGCCTTGTAACACTTGTATTTTCGTACCCCAGTTGTATCCTATGGCCTGGACTTCTTGGAGAACTATATCATCACAATGCAATGTAGACCCAGCTGACTGAGTTCCATGGTACACTGGGTATGTCATATGACCCTGAGTGCATCTTGGGAGATATAGTCCAACAAGCATGTCCACGATCTGGAGGATGGTGTGGACTGCACCCTTAGCAAGTTTGCAGATGACGCTAAACTGGGAGGAGTGGTTGATACGCTGGAGGGTAGAGACAGGATACAGAGGGACCTAGACAAATTAGAGGATTGGGCCAAAAGAAATCTGATGAGGTTCAACAAGGACAAGTGCAGAGTCCTGCACTTAGGACGGAAGAATCCCATGCACTGCTACAGACTAGGGACCGAATGGCTGGGCAGCAGTTCTGCAGAAAAGGACCTAGGGGTTACAGTGGATGAAAAGCTGAATATGAGTCAACAGTGTGCCCTTGTTGCCAAGAAGGCTAACGGCATTTTGGGCTGTATAAGTAGGGGCATTTCCAGCAGATCGAGGGACGTGATTATTCCCCTCTATTCGGCACTGGTGAGGCCTCATTTGGAGTACTGTGTCCAGTTTTGGGCCCCACACTACAAGAAGGATGTGGATAAATTGGAAAGAGTCCAACGGAGGGCAACAAAAATGATTAGGGGGCTGGAGCACATGACGTATGAGGAGAGGCTGAGGGAACTGGGATTGTTTAGCAGAAGAGAAGAGTGAGGGGGGATTTGATAGCTGCTTTCAACTACCTAAAAGGGGGTTCCAAAGAGGATGGATCTAGACTGTTCTCAGTGGTAGAAGATGACAGAACAAGAAGTAATGGTCTCAAGTTGCAGAGGGGGAGGTTTAGGTTGGATATTAGGAAAACCTTTTTCACTAGTAGGGTGGTGAAGCACTGGAATGGGTTACCTAGGGAGGTGGTGGAATCTCCTTCCTTAGAGGTTTTTAAGGTCAGGCTTGACAAAGCCCTGGCTGGAATGATCTAGTTGGGGTTGGTCCTGCTTTGAGCAGGGGGTTGGACTAGATGACCTCCTGAGGTCCCTTCCAACCCTGAGATTCTATGATTCTATGATTCTATTCTCCCCATGTCCCAGGCTCAGAATCATGATATTAAAGTCCTTGATATTTATGTTATACCTAGAAGACTTTCCATATCTCGTCAGTAATAATTATAATACAGTAACTTTTATTTCTCACAGTAACATGAGTGTTTTGTCTGTGTACACAGATATAAAATGATAGTGTTTGGTGTTAGCCAGCTTAATTCTTTTTAATTTACATATTTATATGTATTTATTCATTTTGTGAGACTGTTAGATCTGGGCCAAAGTTTCTGAAGCTTAATGAAAGAGCAACACAGAAAATAAACATTTCCTAGTTCTACAAATAAAGCTTGAATAGTGTCCCTCCAAGCAAGATTTACGTAATAATGGGATCAGTGGATGCACATAAATGTAGATCTGGCCCCCAACCCACTTGCAAAGTGGGAACTGAGAGTGAGAGATACCCTTCTAGTGATGTATAGGGGATGAACAGGAATCCTTATGTGCCCATTCCCCTAGTGCAGCCCGTACACAGCACTTATGTGGGGCAGAGGGCTCATTGCTGATAATGTTTGAAATAAGTACCTCCACTCAATCCAGTCAAATGCTTTTTCTGCTTCTGATGAGAGAGTTGCATGAGTCTTAGTAGAAGAACCAACCAAATATATCACCATGCACACACTGTTCATTGGATGCCACCTCCATATGAACCCTACTCAATCGTTGTCAGTAAGGATGGCAATTACCTCTTCCCATCTGAGGGTCATAATATGTCAATATTTAATAATGAGAAATGTCTGTAGATGGAGTATTCATCTATTTGGTGACCTCCTTTAAGGTATATTGTGATATGAACATCATACATAAAGAATTTTCCCATGGGGAAAATATTATTAAACACCAAAAAGGGGTCATTTTTGGAGGCTAATGGCTTATAACATTTTGCTGTGATCCCATTTGAGCTGGCAGCTTTACCTGATAGAATACTTTTTTAATGTATTAATTAGTTCTTTTACTTCCATGCTCCTATTTAAAGGTTCACATTGTACTGAGGATAACTTAAGTAATTTTAGATTTTTGAGCAGCTCTGCACTTGGGCTATTATTAGTAAGCTGGGACTTATATAGTGATTTGTTATAGCAACAAATTCTTACCTAACGTCCTCATTAGTCTCCCAAATAACAATGTCAGGCTTTTTTATTGCAGAAATTATTTCTTTGTAGAAGTTTTTTTAATCGTGTAGGCTAGTACTTAACTACTGTTTTCACAGAAGAAGCTTGTAATATAGTGCCATTCTTTAAATTGTTCCATTTATCTCAGACTCGTTGATTTGCACTTTTGTGATTTTTTTAAGAGTATACCTTTCCCTCTATATTTTATATGTTGGTACTTGTGATATTTTTAATGGAATTTGAAGTTTGGAGGGAGAAACTTTTCTTCATGTTATGCTAGGTCAGCAGTTCTCAAATTGTGGGTAAGGACACCAAAGTGGGTCACGACCCCATTTGAATGGAGTCGCCAGGGCTGGCTTAGACTTGCTGGGGCCCAGGACCAAAGCCCAAACCCAAGGGCTTCAGATCTGGGTGGAGGGGCTAAGGTTACAGGTCCCTGCCTGGGGCTGAAGCCCTTGGGCTTCGGCTTTGAACCCCAGGCCTGAGGCAGTGAAGCTTTGGCTTTGCTCTCCCCCTGGCCCGAGGTGGCAGGGCTTTGGAGGGCCCAGGCTTCTGTTCCCCTTCCTGAGTTCCTGTAGTAATTTTTGCTGTCAGAAGCGGGTCCGGGTGCAATGAAGTTTGGGAACCCCTGTGTTAAGTAGAGTAGTTTGATTCTGAAGACAGCTTTGCTTTCATACTATTTACACCTCTATACCTTTTGGTAAACGTATGCATGTCAGTATACTGCACCATGTCATGTGGCATTGATAAGGAATCACATAACATCATTTTCTGGTAACAGTGATCAAGGAACTTCATGAGAATAAGGAAACAGTACTATGCCCAAAGCTTCTCTCTCTGCTTCACTTAAAAGCCTCTGCCTAGAACACTGCCTATTCTCTCCCTCCATACACATATCAATTTGACTTCCAGCTAGAGATTTAAAGAAACAGTGCACATAACATTAGAGAATGCAGCAGAACTCAGAATTTTTACTGTGCATTCATGCTCAGTTTTCCCACCGCTTCATCAGTTGTTACCCTTAAACAATGAAAATGTTATAAAATGGATAAGAATAATGTGAAAAATATTATTCTCAGTGACCTAATTTAAATCTGAATATATATCTTTTATCATATTGTTTATTCAGTCAAGAGTTAATAGAGTCCCAGATAATATGGATGGGATTCTCAGTACACTAAGATCCCTTAAGTATATTTCTCTCTCCTTTTCTTCCATTCAGCTGAGGAACTATTTTAATGGCAAATCCTATGGGCTAGATACTCAGACTTAATGGAGCTACACTAATTTACAACAGCTCAGGCTCTCTATTTTGTAGATTTTTTTCTGCCCTGTTTTCTACTGTTAGGGATTCAGAGTTTCAATTTTTCTAAGTGTATCTTCAATTATAGAAATTGTAATTGAATATTTTTAAAAACAAAAATACTCTTTTAAAATAACTGACTTAATTAAGATAAAAATACTGGTGTGGCCTTTCCCAATTTAAGACTCTACTCCAGCAAAGGACTTCAATGAGAATACTCATGCACTAAAAGTTAAGCATGTGTTTAAATGCATTGCTGGCAGGGCCTAACTCTTCGTTGTTTAACGTCTCTATGACAACTAATATCTGAGCTGTACAGTAACAATTTCCCAGTGCAGTGGATTATCATGCAACAAACTGAAGCTATGTCTACACTACAGACCTTACAAAAGCACAGCTGTACCGCTACAGCTGTGCAACTGTAAGGTCTCCCACGTAGCCACTCTACACCGATGGGAGAGAGCTCTCCTGCCAGCAAAATTAAACCACCCCCATCTCCCACTGACATAGCGCTATCCATACCGGTGCTTTTGTCAGTGAAACACGTCTGTCAGAGGGGATGTTTTTCACACCCCTGACCAATGTTCCCTCTAATTTTTGACAGGCCGTGTGCGCAAAAAATGTCTTCTATACAAATTGTTGTGCTTCTGTGCAAATTTTTGTGCGCGCAGTGTTTCGCCGTGTGCACAAGGTTTAGAATCTGTGTGCGCGCGCACACACACACAGCTTAGAGGGAACAGTGCCCCTGACCAACAAAAGTTTTGACGACAAAAGTGGTAGTGTAGACAAAGCCTAAATTACCAGATATCCCACTCTACATCCTATGAGCAAATTATATAAGCATCTCCAAGTCTTGTATCGGCCATTCTCTCTCAGGTGGCGATGAGCATACACAGTATATTGCCATTACAAAGACTAAAGTTTTGACAACTGTAACACTGGCAACATAATGACAATCCCATACTGAATGTTTTCTTTGTTTAAATGCATCACTTTAATAACGTCTGTTTAAAGGTTCACATTTAAAAGCCAGCCTGAAATGCCTTATCTTAAATAGTGTGAAGAACCAGAGTTTATATTGATGATTCTATACTACAGTGTATAACGAGCTGCTTTCTTGCAAATCGTTTTTGCAACCAATGTGTTTATTTTACAAATGGACCCAGGCATGCTGTGTTATGACAGAAACATGTGGTGAAAATCTCCTGCTCATGAATGCCCTTAAGCCAGGAGGCCTCCAGGATATCAACTGAGTTCTGGGCCAATGATCTCCTGTTGCTTTATTTGGCTCTTGCTGGTACCCATTTCACTGCTGACTGGCCAAATGCCATTCAGCAATAGAAGAGCCTTGCCTGGAGGATTTGACACAGATGGGTTTGGTGAGATGGGTGTTAAGGCTAGGAATCAAACCCATGACCTTTTATTACTGATAGTGTTATAGCAGATTTTACTCCTCACACAACAGCTGCTCCCTGCTTGAGTATACACAGAATTTATTTATGCTTCTTTTTCTTTGTTTTTACCTGTGAGACACCTACACATCAGAAATAATTAGGAAATGAATTATCTGTGTACACAGCCCCAAGATGGTGGATTATACCATCACTTTGGCAGCAAGAAATTTACAAAATGGTATTTTACAAATAAATATGATTTGCTTACCCTTTTGAGTAACTATTGAGGTGATTAGTTATACTGGGACTGATTCTCCTCTCACACGCCTGTAAATCAGGAGTACCTCTATTAGAGTCAATGGTAAAACTGGTTCAAGTGAGAGGAGAATAAGGGCATGTCTAGACTTCAATCACTGGGTGTGACTGCAGATCAAGCGACATACCTGAGTTCACTGTAATCTAACTAGCATAGGTCCCAGAGGTTTGAAGCTGTGGCAGTGCAAGTAATTACCCTGGGTTCTGAGTGGGTTTGAAAAGCCCACGCTCAAATTTCTGCTGCCACAGATTGTTCTGGGACCCAGGCTAGCTAGATTGAAGATAGCTCAGGTATGTCTAACTGAGATGCAATCATACCCAGTGATAGCTATCTAGACATACTCTAGTTTGTCTACATGAAAATAGACTGCCATAAACTGGGGTGGGAATCTACTCCACACTAGTCTGCTGTGATCTAATAGACCATGTGCACTCTGCTGACATGCATTAACAGTTTGTTAAAGCACTTTGAGCTAGTTCTCTTTTACCTTGTCTACAGTTTTGACAGCAGGCAGTGTAAAAACAGGCTGTGTCCACACTGTAGTGTGCAACTATACATGACAATGAAAGGCTCTGGCACCGGGGAGGCAGCCGGAAAATGTTCTAGCTATGGGGAGCTGCTGAAACTTTTCCCTGCTACTTCCCACTGTCACAGCCTTTCACTGCAACAGGAAAAGGCTCCAGCAGTAAGAGGCAGGGGGACGCTACACCGCTAAAAATAGCAGTGTAGACATAGGAGGCACTGTTTGGGTGTGTAGAGACCCATGTTGGGTTCATCCCCTAAGGTTCAGGTGTGTCTATACTCTATATGCCTAAGTTGCCTATAGTGTCTACACCACTGTTTATACCTGCACGATTCGGGCACACCGTGTCTGTATTCCACATGCCACCATAAATGTAGACATAACCTTTGAAGTGGGAGTAGGTCAAACCTCTCTAACAAACTATTAGCACACGTCAGCAAGATGCACACAGAGAGTTAGCCGTGGCAGGCTAGAGCAGGGCAGATTCATGCCCCAGCTTGCCATAGTCTAATTATTCACATAAACAAGCCATAAGACTTTTTGGGATACTATTAAAATCAACTAAATATCAAGGCCTGAAAATTCAGACACCCCTCAAAATGCAACATAGAGCAATTTCAACTTTTTTTTTGGTAATAATTCACTAACAAAACTGGACTTTGCATTAAAAAGGTTTTTGAAATCCCAGGTTTAAAGAAGATAAGAAATGTTAACATTAAGGAATCACCGTGTCTTCCTTAGCTCCCTCTTCCCTGCAAAACAGATTAAGAGGGTAGCATAAGGTAACATAATAGTGAAATATAAAATGAAGGGTTGCTAAATGATAAGATTAAAGGTTTTGATAGTGATTTTTTAATGATTTGAAGGACGGTACTGAAGGACCAGACCAGGAGATCGGAGGAGGCGATGACCATCCTTTGATGGAAGATAGAATGTTTCAAATTCCTGGTGACACAGAATGTGGTAATTTGGGCCTCTCCCATTCTATCATGTCTGTTATTATTGTCTGGTATAAATGTATGTATAGATAGTATACATGACAATAATTCTGTCTAAAATGTATAAATAAAGGTTATTAAAAGTGGACTTCTGTCTCAGTTTCCCAATTTAACCCCAGACAGATTCATGGTAGTTAAATTCCCATAGCACTTTCCCTGGTGCTGAATCTACAAAAATGTTGGAATTCTGAGTGAGTAAAACTATGTACAGGTGACTATGCAATTATATATATCATTCATAAAATTCTTTTTCAATACATTTATATAGCATTTCATTCAGTAAGATTCATCTTTTATTTTTATTCTCTTAGCTGTGAAAACAATGTTTGGCATATATTGTTAGCAAAGGTATATGGATGCCTATTTCCTGGTACCTAAAAACCCTTAATCATGTGCTAGAATAAAATGTAATTGTATATAGCATTTTTGTTTCATTCTCAAAGTTTCTCCAAGTACTTTACATTTGCGCACACCAGGAATTGCTCACAGGCAGTTTTGAACAAGTGAAGGTGTTTTACTGAGCACAAATATTGTCCAGAAACTGGTGGTTCACCATGGTGATTTATTTAGCATGCATCTAGACAGCAACCAAAAATAGGTTAAAAAATTAATCTCTCTTCTGAATGGAAGTAACTCTAAATATTCACCCTATATCATCTTATCAGGCTTTATTCTGAGTATGTTCATTGATTTTACTTGTGGAGCAACATAATATTTAATGAGGAGTCCGATGACACCTTAAAGACTAACAGATTTATTTGGGCATAAGCTTTCATGGGTAAAAAATCCACGTCTTCAGATGCAGGGAGTGAAAATTATAGATGCAGGCCTAAATATACTGACACATGAAGAGAAGGGAGTTACCTTACAAGTGGAGAACCAGGGTTGACAGGGCCAATTTAATCAGGGTGGATGTGGTCCACTCCCAATAACTGATGAGGAGGTGTCAATACCAAGAGAGGGAAAATTGCTTTTGTTGTGAGCCAGCCACTCCCAATTCCTATTCAAGCCCAAATTAATGGTGTTAAATTTGCAAATGAATTGTAGCTCTGCAGTTTCTCTTTGAAGTCTGTTTTTGAAGTTTTTTTGTTGAAGTATGGCTACTTTAAATCTGTTATAGAATGTCCAGGGAGATTGAAGTGATCTCCTACTGGCTTTTGTATGTTACCATTCCTGATCTCTAATTTGTGTAATTTATTCTTTTACGTAGAGACTGCCGGTTTGACCAATGTACATGGCAGAGGGGCATTGCTGGCACATGATGGCAAATATCACATTAGTAGATGTGCAGGTGAATGAGCCCCTGATGGTGTGGCTGGGTCCTGTGATGTGTCGCTAAAGTAAATATGGGGACAGAGTAGGCAACAGGGTTTGTTGCAGGGATTGGTTCCTTGGTTAGTGTTTCAGTGGTGTGGTGTGTAGTTGCTGGTGACTATTTGCTTCAGGTTGGGGGGTCTGTATGTAAGCGAGGACTGGCCTGTCTCCCAAGATCTGTGAGAGTGAGGGGTCATTTTCCAGGATAGATTGTAGATCATTGATGATATGCTGGAGAGGTTTTAGCTAGGGCCTGTATGTGATGGGCCTGTCCTGAAGTAGGTGACTTCTAGGTACCCATCTCGCTCTGTCAATCTGTTTCCTCACTTCCCCAGGTGGGTATTGTAGTTTTAAGAATGCTTGGTAAAGATCTTGTAGGTGTATATCTATGTCTGAGGGATTGGAGCAAATTCGGTTGTATCTTAGAGCTTGGCTGTAGACAATGGATTGTGTGATGTGTCCTGGATGGAACCTGGAGACATGTAGGTAAGTATACCGGTCAGTAGGTTTCCGGTATAGAGTGGTGTTTATGTGACCATCAGTTATTTGCACTGTAGTATCCAGGAAGTGGATCTCTTGTGTGGACTGGTCCAGGCTGAGGTTGGTGGTGAGGTGGAAATTGTTGAAATCCAGGTGGATTCCACATTGGATAATAATTGTTTAAACAAATACATGTTTTTTTAAAAAGTTATCTGCTTGTGGACAGATGATGAACAGAAAAAAAGGCAAAATTCATCAAACAAATTGTCCATTATGAATTATTCACCCAGCACTAATTATCATAAAAGATTTCCAGAATTCCATTTGAGAAATACTAAATAGTTCTAGAAATGAACAGCACAAATAATAATTCAAAATGTAAGTCACCTCCTGTTAACGTCTATACATTCTCAGGTCAAATTGCTACTATGAAGTTGTGAATTAAAACTTGAAAGTTTAAATTGAAAACTGTCTTGTGTGTTCTAATCAGTTTTTTGAAAAATGTAACAGTAGTCCCAGGATTCCACTTAAGTAGTTATTTCCCATGGTGTAATTACCAGTGAAGAAGAATAGGGTGGCTAAACTACAGTAAGATTGAATTTACAGCTGATAATGCCCTTCCAGCCTGCCCTACTTTGGAGTGCGTTATTGGCAGAAAGGCAGGTTTGGGGTCCCCTAAGGTTATGTGATTTAAGACTCAAAGCTCTCCAAAGACTACTGCATGCATAACCACCTTTCCAATAGAAAGAGGATTTTTAAACGGCTTAGGGACTTCTCTTTAAGATTAAAATAAGCATATATTTTAATGATTACTTTAAAATATGAAACAAGGATTAACATTTATGTTCAGGACAAAGTTACCAGCTCCCTCTCTTCATGCCCTCACCCTTTATGTATCATAAGCACCCTATAGCCGCTTTCCTATTGCCTGCAATAAACCCCCAAATTAGTGCTGTCTATAAGTTTCTGCTTGCCTATTTATGTAGGTATTTATTTTTTATTTATCAATAACCTCAATATCCCAAATCCATTAATAACATCACTGCAACAAACTAGCATGGGATGACATCCCGTGTTATCTTCATTTAGGATCACAGACAGAAATGCAAAGGTGATTTTTAAAGCAGTGTCACTCAGTAAGAACCCCCCAATACTCAGACTCCCTCATACCTGCTGACACCCAGGTATGATGTGCAGGTGAGTGTAATGGGTTTTAGGCTGATGTAACTTGGACACAGGATCTAGCAGAAGGCAAACCTTAACGTAGTAGTGGTCTGTTATTCTTGTTACACACCTCCATTCTGGCCCCTCAGCAAGTGAGTTTCACCACCTTAGACAACTTTATGCACTGTTAGAGTGGGACAAATTCAGACAGTGTTTTATAAGCGGGTGTGAGAGTAAGGTACATATTGGCAAGTGGATGTGGGCCTCCATAGTGAAGTCAAAGTTAAGCCTGAGGGAGTCTAGAAAAAGCACAAGTTAGTGCAATGTGTCATGAGGGGACAAGAAAAAGATGTAATCTACATCCATTTAGACTCTTTCTAGTCTTACAGTACTTCAAGTCTATCCTCAGTCAGACTCACCTCAGAATTTGACCCAGAAGATCCTGGCAGTTTAAGAAAGAAACTTTGTTTGACCATCAAGTCCTTCCCATGATATAATTCACTGGCAGAGGACAAAGCAGATATTAAACTAACAATACACTTCATGTTTGATCTAATTTCTATCCCTGTTGCCATTAGATTTTTTTCATGTTGAGGCTAATTCTTTCCTATCCCTGTTGCCATTAGTTTTTGATCTAATCCCAGTCTAGATACAGTTCAAGGCTCCAAGCTTCAGAAGCTCTGCGGCTGCTTTGCTGTCAATAGGACAATGGCACAATGTACAGAAATCCTCCAGTGGCATAGAACTGGTGTAATAACTCTTATGCAATTCCCTTCTATGCAGCTGGTATAGGAGACATGGCTGGGGATTCCTTTCACCCTCGTGATCCCTAGCTACCAGGAATCAGCCTCTTGGCACCTTTGACCAATTGGACCAGCCCTCCTGATGCTCTGGTTCACACCAGGGAAATGGACTAGAGTACAACCAGTCCAGGGACAGGAGACCACTGTTCCTGAATTGTGCTGTGCAATTCTCAGCTCCATTTGAGGATCAGGGTCCTGGTTGGTAGCAAAATGGAAGAGGGAAAGTTCACCTTTTTCCTTACCAAAGAACATATACAAGCTCCTAACCAAAGAGCTCCTATAAACTTAGAAGAGTGACATTCAGAATAGAAGTGCTGCAGCTGCTGAGTGTGTTTTTATATATTAGAGCATTTTAAGATTGTGGGTGTATCACACGCAAATGATTTAACTACAGTCAGCTGTCCTGTAAGTTGTTCATAATTACTGATTTTGCTTTTCAGATGAACATAATAAAGTTCTCAATGTAGTTCTTTCAACTGCTGCAGCAGTGCTGACTCTTCAGTATTGGGTAGTTCAATCACATAGGATATCTTCATATTCAAGTGAAGCAAGATATAAAAAAAGAAAGATAGAAGCAACACAGAGGTAATGTCTGGTGTTATTAGCAACTCAGTTTCATTTGCCTCACAGTGATGGCCTGGTTCTTTGAAAATTTGAACTTCTTAATCACATTTCTAGCAGCAGCCACAGCTCTCATATTTCAGTAAGTTCAGTAAAATGTGTCCTTCAGATTTTGTTAATTTCCATTTATAGACTAGAATAAATCTTTTTTTTAAAGGCTAAAGCTCTATGAAAATATCTGGGCCTGCTTGTGCAGAGAATATACATTGCCTACAAAGCAAGGAAAAGGCTGATAAGATTGACACAAATTCTGATCTACACTCTTTAGGCTCTTCTAGTATTATGGTACCTGTGTGTAACCCACTGGTGAGTGTGCATTGCAAGTCCCCTGCTGGGCCAATACACAGAGGATGAGTTGTTATTGCCCGCAACTAAAGTCTTGAGTTCAAGCTGTAACAGCTCATGCTTTTACCTCTAGAGGTCTCCCATTGCATTGGCCAAGGTGACATCCATCATGTGTCTCCTCTCCCCCAGTATATCACTCCATATGTTTTCAGAAGGTCTCACCCCAATAGAGCAATATATTTTGTCTGTCAACTCTGTTATAAAGCTGAATATCTCAGGCCTTGGTTGGGTTGCTGTGTACAGTCAAAATTCAAACCTGTTCTATTAAGATGGATTACATGGGGCAAGTTATGGTGGGTGTCACATGGGATTCCTCCTGTGTTTCCAATTGGCGGCATAGGAATGTGTATATTTTATTCTCCCAATTATATAGGTTGGTTACAAACTTGAGAGAGAGATAGCAAATATTTTATTTTAAAAAATATCAGATTTGTTAAATCAGATCTAAGGACTAATCATTACTACTTCCCTTTGTTCTGTTTGTACAGCACCTAGAACAATGGGGCCCTAGTCCATGACTAATGGTAATACAAATAAATAATAGCAATAATAATAATACTTCCAACTTCTTTTCCTATCAAATATATGACAATGGGACAGAACAGTGCAGAATTTTACTAATAGGTTCAAAATGAGATTCAGCCAGGGGAAAGCTGGATTCGTATCAACCCAAATGTTTTTAACTTCAGGGTCCTCAAGCCCATGTGAACGGGTTCTGACTCAGATACAATAAACCACAGACATGTTTTGACTTAAATTGGGAAGGGTTTATCAGACAGTCAGATGGAGCAGATCCTGCAGGGTGCTGAATGCCTTTTGCTCTCAAACCCTCTTCATAAGATCTTTCCTTTCAGGGAAAAGTCTGAGGAGGAATATTTTTTTGTGTGCTTCTTTGGGACTCCCATTTAAAAACTTATTTCCTGGCTGCCTACAGTTTACTTTTGAAAGTTCCATCATGCCCTACTCCCTTTTTGTTGTAGTGATCTTTGTCTGAAAATAAACTGTTTAATAACTTCAAATCAGATTTGACTACAATCACTTTAAGGTCTGGCCAACTGGTAGAACCACTATCCAATCTACATGAATTTCATGCTAAAATTAACACATTAATCCATATTTTTAAAGTATATTTAGTGCTCATGAAAGGTGCCAGACTGACAGCCTGGAGTCTGAAATCTTTTGTTTATCCACAGATCATTTAAAGATCAAGCAGCACATCATTTGATCGGGGACTTTTTTGTGGGGGGAGGATAGGAAAAGGAGACTAAATCCAGGATTACAAAAATATTTCAGTTACATTAAAACTTTGGCTTTTTTGCTAATGCTGCCAATAAAGGTACAAACTAGTGCCAATTGGGATGATAGTTTTCTACATGAAGGACACAATCATCTTACCCATATAAGAAGTGCTGTTGAAGTCCAGTGAGCAGGATTTGGCCCAAACATCTCTCTTCTGTGTTTCACTAAAGTTATTTGTACTCCTGTACTGTACAAGAACTTAAAACAACAGTAAAGTGAGGTGATAACCAATCACCAGTGGAATTAATGTACATTTCAATGGGTGTTGTGCTTGCGCAAAGACTGCATGATTTGTCTTGTGATGTAAAAATAAAGCACAAATATTTTTAGAGGAATAATGCACTTTAGAGTACTATGGCAGGAGTCCCCTGATGGAGCTATTATACATAGTCTGTCAAGTTCTTTTTCTTAGCATGGAAGCAAGTTTTAGCCTTGTAATAAGATGTAGTGCTGTTGGTTTTCTGATGCACGGGCATCTTTAGGGAAACTGTGGCAAACAGCAAGGGAGTTTGGTCTCTGCCCTAATCCTCTCTAACAAGCATTAATGCTTGAGGTAGAGCTGCTCCATGAGAATTGGCCACTAGTGTTTGGGCTGAGCGATCTGAAAAAAGGGATTGTCTTCCCGATGTTTGTGACCTCCTCTGTTTAAGGAGTGGTTTAAAAAATGTACAATAAACAAGGAGTAAATCCAGACTATATCGCTGTTAAGATGATTTGCCATGCCTCAACATCTGCTATCACTCAGCAGAGGGGAAACAATAATATATAAGGTACATGAACCTAGACACCAGGTCTATATGCTGGCAGCAAGAATAGCCAACCAATACTACTGGAATAAGGTAGCATGTTGGCCTCACTCAAGTCAACAGCAAAACAGGTAATTTTCATCCATCTGCCCTACAATAAAAATGATTTTATATGAATGGGTTTTTCCCTAAATATTAAAACGAATATATTTCTGACTTAGTGTCTACAACATGTAGACACTAACATCTTCCTTGCCTGTCATTCATCATTTAAACCCCTCTCTCTTTGAATCCCACTACTAGAGCTACGCAAATAATTGATTTTTCAGTTCAATGGACAAAATGAAAAATCCAAAAAAAAGAAATCTGTTCATTCCGAATGACAATTTTTTCTTGTGCTGAAAGGAAAATTAAAATTTTAATTCATTTCAAAGAACACGCTTCAAACATTGTTTCAAGATGATATTGTGATATTTCAAAATGACATTTTCAAAACAAAATGTTTCAAATTGATATTTTTGAAATACTTTTACAAAACAAAATATCAAAACAGCTTGTTTCAAAAATGTCAACATGAAACATTTCAACATTTTGTACTTGTTTTCCAGGGTGCAAGTTTTTTGGTTAAAACTATTTGCAAATTCAGCCTAAAATGTGCTCCCTCCCCCAAAAATGCATTTCTCGGTGGATTTCATATTCACTGGAAAAAAATGTTCACTTCTAATAATAACAACTAATTAATGAGTTATTAAACAAAGAATGTTATTAAGATCTTAAAAGGTATATTGGGATCATATTCTTACAATCATGGTCAAAGGATATAATGCCAACACTTTGTCTGAACTCTATTACTTAACATTTTCCTATTCAGTACTTTTATTTAGAGGAAAGACTAAATGTTGAAGAG
This sequence comes from Chelydra serpentina, assembly GCA_037349315.1. Taxonomy (NCBI): domain Eukaryota; kingdom Metazoa; phylum Chordata; order Testudines; family Chelydridae; genus Chelydra; species Chelydra serpentina. The sequence goes on from JBAIAC010000048.1 coordinate 31,736,263, forward strand.
TCATTTATAAAACTACAAGAAACAGCAGCCATTTAAAACAAATGAACATATAACAGGCTTACAGCACTGTAACAGCAGGATACAGGAGAAAAAATGTAAAAATAGCCACTTCAAAAAAAATTGTTTATTAAAGCCCTTGTCTCCACAGCAGGAAATAAAAGGAAAAATACAGAAGCAGCCACCTTAAAAATGATTTATTAAAAAATGCATCACCAGAGATGTACAGAAAGAAAACACTTTACCAACCGCCTTAAAATGAATTTATTCAGCTACACCCCAGCAGGAAATGCTATTGAAAAAATAAAGCTGCCACTGTGCGAAAAATAAAGAAAAGTGTTTCCAAACAAGGGAAAATGACGAAGCCTCTCTTTCTTTAAATAAATTACTGGGCAATGTTTGTATTGTATTCAAGAGTTGTAATAGCTCTACTAACTAAAAGCTTGCTCTTACATGGTGCTGGGCACTCTGGCCCTAATGCAGCAAAGTACTTAATCATGTGCTTATATTTAAGCATGTGAATAATCCTTTTGGTGTCTATGCTTATGCACTTTTTTGGATTAGGACCAGAGTGTTCAGCAACTTGAAAAATTAATCCCTATTGACCACATTCTGCTTTACAACCAACCTTTGCAAGCTCACTTTTCATGGAAAGGATAAAATTGGCCCCAAAGTTGCTGTGGTATTACTGCTGCTGCTGTGGTGTATAAACCTGTTAGCGTAGCCCCTCCCCTCAGGTGTGGCTCAAGCTATTTCGCTGATTCTTGCAACTTGGAGTGGCTTCGCTACTCTTCTCACCTGATCTGGGTCCTGGGTTCTTTTTCTGATTCCTGGTGCCTCCACTCCAAGTGATTCCTCATTGTGCCCAATACACAAGGGTGTTGTCCCTTGAGAAAATAAGTAATGCTACTAAGCAGTAAGGAGCATAATACCTAGTATACAAGAAGCTATACAGTATATCAACACAAACCCCAGCAAAGGAATGACACACCCAAAATAACAGGATAACAAAGGGAGAGTTTACTGGGAGCAGGAAAGTACACTTTGGGGAAGGAAAGGGTTAAGGATAATTACTAAGTACTAAACATTAACCAATCAACCAATTCCCCACCCCCCCAACCCTTATAAGTGCTCCCAAACACCAGTTCCCTCTCTAGGGTGACTAGATAGCAAGTGTGAAAAATTGGGCCACTTCCCCTCCCCCCCCCCCCCCCGGGGCTGGGTGTTGTTGCATATATAAGACAAAGACCCTTATATTGAGATGGTACTGATAATATTGGGACATTTGGCTACCCTATCACTGGCATCTTCCCAGGCAGATGGTATGCTGAGATGAGTGCTGCAGTGCTGTATACTTTTACACACACACACAAATCTACTAATTGTGGCTTCATCCCTGGGTGGGACAGGCCTTTCCTGGTTCCTACCAGGTTCACTGATTGCCTGGTCTGGAGTCCTGTGGAGGTCACTGCTGGCTCTTGGTAGCTTGTGCTGGATTGGATCTCAGCCTCTCTGGTCTCTGCACAACTAGAACTGACTGATCCATGCAACTTTCCCACAGCAGTTCAAAGTCTTTGAATCAAAGACTCCCTTTGTGGGGAGTGGGAATTAATCAGAGACTCACTGAGGGTATGTCTACACTACCCTCCCGATTTGGCGGGTAGCGATCAATCTTCTGGGATTGATTTATCGCCTCTCGTCTAGATGCGATAAATCGATCCCAGAAGCGCTCCCCGTCGACACCGGTACTCCTGCTCCGTGCGAGGAGTAAGCGGAGTCGACGAGGGAGCCTGCCTGCTGCGTGTGGACCCGCGGTAAGTGCTTTTAAGTTCGAACTAAGATACTTCGACTTCAGCTATGTTATTCATGTAGCTGAAGTTGCGTATCTTAGTTCGATTCCCCCCCCCCCCCCCCCCCTAGTGTGGACCAGGCCTGAGTTACTCTCTCTAGAAGCTCCCGCCTCCCAGGCTCAAAAGCTGAAAACTAATCTTGTCTCTTGCTTTCTGAGTCAAGCTGACCCCTTGATTGGGGGCTGAGCAGCCCTGGCTTATCATTGGTCCAGTAAACTGCTTGTCCAGATCACCCCATGAAGAACCCCTCCTCTTTGCCTCAGCAGGAGTTTCTAGACCATTCTGTCCCCAGTCCTGACTCCCTGCATGCTGAGAAATGGTGTCAGAGGGTTCAGGTAGCCATTACAGTTGTTGTCTCTTGGGTCAGACTCCCTATCTGATCAGTCCACAGCTCCAGGAACTGGTAGTCCAAGTGGGGATTATATAAACTATCACTTCAAATTCTTAAGGGGTTTCTTGGTCCAGCCTGCAGGCTAGGGGGCTCTGTGGTGAACTATGTGCTCTGCATTTTGCAGCAGTCATTCTGCAAAGAGACAGCCACTATGTTTCAGTTGCAAACACACATTCTGAGATCACACATGGCACTCAAAGTAACAAATTTTATTTACAGTGGAGACAGTGTTGTCTAGTGGCTAGATAAGAAGACTCTTCAGGCCTGATTTTACTGACTCTAGTGGCATTATTCCTAATTTGGGGAATAATTAGGGAGGGGGAGGGATAGCTCAGTGGTTTGAGCATTGGCCTGCTAAACCCAGGGTTGTGAGTTCAATCCTTGAGGGGGGCCATTTAGAGAGCTGGGGCAAAAATCTGTCAGGGGACAGTACTTGGTCCTGCTAGTGAAGGCAGGGGACTGGACTCAATGACCTTTCAAGGTCATTCCAGTTCTAGGAGATTGGCATATCTCTCTCTATCTCTAATTTACACTGGTGTAACTCATTGTAGAATCAGACCCCTGAGTATAACCCCAGCTCTGCCCTGACTCTGTAGATTTGAATACATTGTATCTACCTCATGGTGCCTCAGTTTATTCATCTTTACAAATGGGTATAACAATTACTCATCTCAGAGGTGTTGTGAGACTTCAGTATTTAGCTTCCTGGCTTCCATGTATGCACATAAAATGAACCTGAGTATGTTCTCACTCACACCAGTGTTCAAACTCTTTTGAAGCTATTGAGTCAGGTTTTCTGCCCCACCAGTACAAAGGTGAATTAAAGCTTCCCTAAAGGGGCTGCTGAGAATTCCTCTGTTGTCATTGTTACCCTTAAGCCCCTCTTCACCTTGTCAGGGCAGGCGAGGGGGCAGCAAATAATGTGAACAGAGGGTGCTGTGGTCCAGCAATCCTGAGCCAGTGGAATGGCCCCAGGGACTATTCCCTCTAACATAAATTAGGGCATCTCTTTGGTACACCAACTAGTTTTATGGGGCGGGGGGGGGCGGGGGGAATGCTAAACCAGCCTCTAGGGTCTCCCAGGATGAAAGGATTGTGGAAAGGTGGCATAATGCCATCTCTGCTTCAAGGAGCACAGGTACACTTGGGGATCCAGCCCATAAAGTTACAGTAGAATAAAACCAACATGAGTAAGATCACATTATGGCCCATTATATCCAGGTTTGTTCAAGCAGGTTTTGTACTGGCAAATACGTTACTTGTGTGCACTTGTGTATGTGCATGTGTGTGCAAATACACACACATACAACTGGAGGCTGGGTAGAGGCTCTAGAGAAAATTGTGCCTTTATTGAAATCCTCAGATGAAAGGCGCTCGATATGTGTAAAAATATTTTTTCAAGATTTAAGATCAGTTTTCCTACTTTTAAATTATAGGAGGGTAAATTAACTAAAGTCACCAACTTGGCACCTTATTCTGCATTTCTCACTCAGATAAAACTCCCACTTAATTTAAAGGGAGTGAGGGTTTTGGGATCAGGCCATTGGTTTGTGATTTATTTTCACTCCTGCTGTATAATGCAATAACTAGATCTGTGGGGGGGGGGGGGGGAGGGGAGGCAAACAACTGCATATAAAATGGAACCTATTATGGCTGTTCACTTGCTTCATCAAAAAAATAAAAATTGTGTGAAATCAAAGTCCAGTGTCTGCTACAATCTCAAAAGACCACAACATCAGAGGCAGCCCTCACTTGCAGCAAAGCTCGTGTAGCTGATTTAGCAAATTATGACAGTGAATGGCAATGATGATTAGAGCTTGGACAATAATAATAATAACAGCAAATTATTTATTTAGTGAATGTCATCCTTTCCTCTGTCCATGGATTGTCTGTGATCAGACTGATTTTCTCAGTCTTCTTCACCATTCAGAACTATTTAAGGTTTCTTCAGTAAATGCTTCTTGAACTGCAGAACATTCACAAACAGCACTATGCAAGACCTATGGCCTGTTCTGAAATCTGTCTGAGAGAAATCCAGGATACTGGCAACTAACAGGTGTCAGTGATACTGGCAACTAACAGGTGTCAGTGGAGACCTTTTTTTTGGTACTGGTTTCTCAGTGGGCTCGGGAATTTGGCTTGGAGATAGAGCTAGTAGAAACAATTCTACCAAAACTTTTTCCTATAGAAAAATGTCATTTTTTCAGAATTAATTGTTTCATGGAAACTGATCAGTTGCAAGAAAAAAATTGTTGGGGCAGTTTCTCAGGTCCAGAAGGGGGAAGGGGAGGAGGAGGGGGAGAGAGAGATCGATCCAAATAGCCCCAGGCTTAGGGAAGTTGCCTGGGTGGTGAGACACACTGGTGACCATGGAATAGCTAATAGCTAAGCATTTATTGCCTAGGAGGCAGGAGACCCATTTTCAGGTTCCTGCCCCGTCTGATTTGGAGCAGGATGCTGTCTTCGATATTCTACAGTATCTCACACTTCAAATGGCATTGTTGTTTGCCAGCCAGCTCCATTTGGAGGTCAACCACTTTGAACCAATAGAGGAAACAAATTCCAGAGTTGATTATTCTTCCTCATTGGAAAGACCATACCATTGTCTGCTTCAGATGTTTCCTGATTCAACTAGGGGGTCTGAGTTCTTAAATGCCTCAAGTGATCTCAAATATCATGTAAAGACAGGTGATCTTTGAGGTATAAAGTGTCCTTACATTCTTTTGGTCTCTCTCTCTCTCCTCTCCATCAAACTGCTATGTACATGGAGTTTGCTATAATTCCAGGCTTGTGGGCACATCAGAAAGCCATATCTTCAGGGGCTCATGCGTTCAGCCTCCAGCTACTTTGTGGCTACCTGAAATTACTTCACACTGATGCTGAATGCTGTGATTCTGGCACAGTTATTTCTGTATTTACTGCAGATATTTTTGTTCAGAGCTATACTGATGATAATAACATTTACTGAGGATACAGAATGAGGTGAATTCAACCCAAAAGGTTCTCCCGCCTCTTCAGCAACTTCTCACCCACATGCTGATATAAATCTGTGTATTGTGCTATTGCTAAATATCTACGCTAGCCTCAGACTAAGAACCCTACCTAGCATTTTCTCTGGAGGCAAAACTCTCATAGGATTTAGCCTGTGAAAGAATGGCAGGACCCAGACCCTGAATACAGGATACATTTACTAATGATTTCAGTGTTTGAACTTTTATTTGTAACATTTGTATTATACTGAAAAATTTTGCTATCACATAGTATTTTTCTACAATATTTTCTATAATATTACACTTTCAAATTGTGCACAAGAATGTTAGAATAAAATGGAGTAAAAGTGCAATCTTTCATAAAAAATAATTATCTTTTTTTAGCTAATTAACAGTAACTCCAAAAAGTCCTTTTGCATCTCTTTTTAAAAGATGTTTCTGTCTCTGGGAAATTGAAAAAAAAAAATCAGTTATCTAAGATGACTATAATAAAATGTCCCATGTAAAGAAAGGGGTTTTTAATATTAATATGTGCCTTTTATGCCACTTCAGCTGTCATTCTATCTTTAATTTCATATAAACTATTTGGAGTTGATTAACTAGCATATAATCTCTGCCAGTCAAGTACATGAAAAGTTGGTGGTATATTTTTAATCATCTATATTCAGAGCTGAAAATTAATTTTACTGTGATTTTTTTTAAAGATCCCCTGAATTTTTTTTAAGATCCCCTGATTAAAACTTAAGCAGCCAAACATCTTAGGCATTTAACTTCAATGTTGTGTCCTCCTCTATCAGAACAAAATTGGGCATTTTTCTATACACAATAGAGGGAAAAAAAGCAATTACTATCAATCAGTGACTAAGCAACAGATTGGAGTATTTAGAAAGACTCATTCATACACAGATTTGCAGCAGTGTTCAGCTTCTCTGATTAGATTCCATAGATTTTAAATTGTAGCTAATTAGGCTGTCATAGGTTCATTAATGGCTCTACTGATTCAGCACTCCCTCACCTGCATGCATATTAAAGCTCATTAGCTCCCTTGTCTAAAATACCACCTGCATTAATTGCTGCTGATGCACTAGGAATCTTCAGAAGCCTCTTCTGACAACCAGTCTACCTGCTTGTAATACCCATTGCCCCCCCAAAGCTCTTCATCAGAGCTAGCGCATAAAGTTCGTGGTGTTTCACATGTGGCGATGCTGCAGCTGTTGTGAGGGCAGTCATGCCTGTTTTCTGCTTAACAGCAGGAAATAAATAATTAGCAATGCCTGTACTGTAATGCTGAACACAGGGCCAGCTTATTTTCTCTTGAGCCTCTACTGTATGTTATGTAACTGTTTAATTTTCAGCACAAACTAAATGCTAGGAAAGACATAATAAACATAAATAATCTATTATGACCAAGAAGAGTACAGTAGTTGACTTTAAGTCAGGAAAGGCCAGCGAAGTAGAAGTCTACCCCTGTAAAAACTCCCAGTAACTTCACTGGACACACACAGTCATTTAGCTTATTAACACATTACATGCCACACTCTTCAGGGCAGCGTATGAGGTCTGTGGTATCATGCATATAGATTGTAGGTGGAAAAAAAAAACATTTATAACTTTTAACAGTTGTGCCCGTGTCCCTATTGTTTTCAGAAGTGCTGAGTGGTAACACTTTTGTCTGAAGTCAGGGAGAACTCAAAATGCTTCGCACCTCTGAAAATCAGATTCTGTATGTTCAGGAAATAACTGTTATCCAGGTAGAAGCTTCCACCTGGTAGAAATACTGTTATTGTGGTGAACGTAGGTGGTGGACAGTTGAATGGCCTAAAGCAGAGGTTCTCATAATATTTTTTTGTGTGGCCTCAGAGCGTGGCCACCAACTCTTGCTGGTAGCTGCTCTGACAATTTTTCCTTAAATACTAATTAACTTTACGAAAAATAAATATGCACATATATCTGTCCAAATCATTGCAATTTATTTATGTAGGATTTTTTTTTGCATACTCAATAAGAAAAATAATGTACAGTTGTCTCTAGTCTTTACTGAACCTAAATAGAATAGAAACACAAATAAGGTGCTTTGCACTTTCTTATCTTTTTTCTTGTTATATCTTTTGCATTTTTGGTTGCTTTTTCTTTAGACTTCCTAGTTACTAAGTCTGTTGTGAAAAGTGCTATTAAAAATATACAAATATTACTTTTCACAGCAAACTTACTCAGCCCTGGCAAGCCTGGGGACAAATTAAGTCCTGGATGGGGAGGTGGATATGGAGGCAGCAGAGGCCAGCAGGGGCCAGGAGCATTAGGGGAGGCAGCGAGGGCCAGAGTTCGGGGGGATGATCTTGGGGCCATACTTCGCCTGCCACCTGCTACCCCAGGGCTGGACCCTGACCCCACCAGCCCTAGGAAGTGGGGAACTCTCTGACTATATGTTCCTCCAGCTTTTGCATCTCCAGAGGTGGGCAGGGTCCAACCACTGCTGGTGGCCCTGGGGGAGGGGGCAGCTGCTTTGCTGCCCCTCCCCCAATCACTGCCCAGGATGCTGTGACCGCAAGAAAAGTCCCTGGTGGCTGCATTCAAGAAACACTGGTCTAAAGGTTGTTTGCTGAGCCAGTTGAAACTTTTAACATGCAAATTTTTCCATCAAAAAGTGCTTTTTTCGAACAAAACTTTTTTTGAAAAATGTGCATGGCTTCTTTCTTTCTTTCTTTCTTTTCAAAATTTCCATGATCTTTTGTTTTGAAAGTGTATGTTTACTGAGAACTGCATTTTCTCACAGAAGACCGTGATTTTGCTAAAGGAAAAATTTCAAAATGTTTTCAGAAAAAAAATGATAAAAATTTGGATAAGCATTTTGGAAAAACATCATGGAAAATGTTGCAAAAAATTGGAAAATGCGTCTATATTATTAGGGCAATAATATGACCTTGTGCACCTGAGTGGCACCGGGGCGGGGAAGAATAAAATCATACTGAGAACAGAAGGTAGCTTGAGTCATCAAGACACAGCCGGATGGAACCAGCAGAGCAAGCTCAGCAGTGATCTTTATAGGTGCTTTGGAAAGGTAGAGCAAATCCTTCCTCCTTCCTGCCTCCACAGCCACTGAGAGATGTCAGCAGGCATGGGGTGGGGGGGTGAGGACAGTGACAATGCCTTCTCCCCCACTGCCCCCAGTTGGCCCTTTGGAACTCTGGCATATGATAGGTGGGCCTCAGGTTCCAGCAATCACTAGAGGTCCATTCTCTGACTCCTGTCAAGATGCTGGAGAGTGGGGGAAAGAGGCTTCTTCTACCTTTTTCTCCCCAAATGCTTCCTTCTCCCCTCACCTTCTGGCACTCATGCAGGGACAGCAAAAATGTTGCCCTTAGTTTTAATACTTTTCTTCAGACCCTGATCTTGTTCCAAGGCTAATCAGATTTTACTAAATGTTTTGGATGAAATCCTTCTCTTGTGGCTGGCACTGATACAGCCTGTATTCAGGTTTCATTATGAAAGTGAACCAGAGTCAGTACAGATGGGGGAAATGACAGAATCTCAGGTATTTTTTCATTCAGACCCACATTTATAACACAGCCCTAAGTAATGACTATTGGCACTAACTGACACCTTCCTAGCTGTCACAGTAGGGTGGCCAAGAACATAGAGACTGTGCCATACTTCCAGCAAAGGCACATTAATGAGTGGTATGGGGATGGCTGCACTGTCATTGCTCTTTTTTTAAACCATCCTGCAGGTAGCAGGCTTCAGCCAGCTTAACATTTTTATGGCCACGGAATTCACTCCTATTTTTAAACGTGACAAAAGTAACCCTTGTGTTCTTCCTTTCTTCTAGCAACAGTACTTCTTTCCAGAAGGTCTTTGAGAGTCCCACAAGCATTGATTGCAAAGAGCTGTTGCATCACAGTAAAGTGTCCCTAAAAGAAACTCTGTAATCCACAATCACTGATGCTCCCAGCGCTGCACAAAGACTAATATACTGTATATCTCCTAAGCATATATAATATCAATTTGTCAACCTGTACTATATCAGGAAAGCATAGTCTCTGAAAAACATACATCTTGGGTTATATAAAGGCTGCACTATACAGACAGTAATATAAACTACTGGTCTGTGTAGGCCTGGGGACTATTAAAATATGCTGGATTACCTGCACCGTCTGTTCATTTCACATGCACACATACATTCTTGCTGCATTATAGAAGAAAGCCAAATGACGCACAAAGCCAATTTAAAGCCAAGAGGCTATATGGGATCTTCCTCTTCCCTCCACATGGCAGACTCTGTTCCCACAAAATAACTGTTGGGACAAGGGAAAAAAGCGGGAAAGGCCAAGGAAAAGCAGATGTACCTCAGCCTGATACTGTTCTCCCCCAATGCAAACTAAAGTCTGCCTAAAAATCTAGGATTAATCAATGCTGCTCAGAATCCCATTTACTTTCCCTGCACACACTGTTAGCCCTACTGGAGGGGTCAGAGAACAGTCATTGGCTGCCAGCCAATGGTAACATGCTGCTACTGCTGGACTGATTGTGTGTACACATAGTTGGAACCAGAGATTTTGATATGTCCTTGGTTCATAAAACCTAATGTGATCCTGCCTCTTGTTCCTCCTGCTCTGCTCAGCTCCACTCCACACAAAGAAGGGTATGTAGCATCAGAAATTCACCCCATCCTGGGCCGGATCAAAAGCCCTTTGAAGTCAATGGAAAGCCTTCCATTAACTTCCAGAGACTTTGCATCAGGTCTGTAATCCTGCCTACTGTTGGAAGTGTGTGTTTTTACACCTTTTGACATCGGAAGGGAACATAAGAGCCTCAAATTCTGCTTTCTTTGAAGAGTAACATTCTCACCAGCATATTTGGAAAACAAAGTACCATTTATGGGGTCAGCTTTACAGCAGAAGCAAGTTCTAATGCACATTATATTGCTGTATTTACATTAAATTAACTGGATATATCCCTGCTTTTCTTCCCTTAAAATGTTTTGTTCGGATATTTTTGAAATTGCAGTGTTAGCCAGGAAAAAAAAAATCCTCTCCAGTTATTGCTGCAGTGTCTTTTATGAGGCTTACACAAAAGGGAGTGCATGCAGCTTTTGAGACCTTAAAGAAACCTGACCTAAAGGACAGGCCTTTGAAGTCTAAAAAACATGTATAATCTACTTTTACTTAGTCTAACAGAAGAACCATATTTACCACGCTCATGTCATTATGGATTTTATTTTTTTGTTCTGAGTACGAGGTGTATGATAGTCTGGAGATTATCAATTTGGGATACATTTGAAAGTGGACTTTGATCTCCTTAAAACTACCAATCTCAGCTTTGGAAGGAACAAAGAGATAAGAGAAACTAGAAACCTAATTTGCATCTGATACCTCTGGAAAAAAAAAAGAGAGAAACAGAGAACTAAATAACTAGAAAGCCAAAAGTCCTGCTCTATTCACTGCAGGGTCTTTGTAAAATTGCTTGTTTTATAGCCAGAGAGACATCCAACAGACTGTAGTGAGATAAAACCCAGTAACTCAATTATAGCCATGGGCAGCCTTATTCTTTATATGGCTCATAAAACTAGGATTTGTTTTTAATGATGAACTAGAACCTGTATCTCTTTTAAGATGTAAGCCAGAAGCTGCACAACAGGGGCATTTATTCAGACTTCAAAAAGAAGTCAAATGAAAACTGGATGTTAATTATAAAAGAAAATACAGGAATAACACTCCGTTAAGAACTATGTCTGAAACGTATATTTTGATTTCTCTTTTGAACCTGTTTCATTCTCTCTCTCAGCATGTCGCACCCGGGCTCCACCAATGATTCTAGCCTCATTGTGACACAAACACCACAGAGCTTTCTTCCTCACTGCTTGTTTGCATGAAAAGCCCTGCCTGAGCTGGTCTGAAAAGCCAGTGACCTCTCCTCATGCAAATATCTCCTGATACCTACCAGAAACTGACTGAGTCAAGCAGCACTTCTTTGGCCTGGCCTACTCCAACATAAACACGTCGCAGCGTGAACGTTAACAAAAAAAACCCAGAAAACCCAAACCCCTCACAAAACAAAATGCTACAATGCATACACAATTCTGTCTTGGGGAGATGATGACACAAACCACATGTATCAGATATTAATCATGCTGCTTAATGCACAGTTGCAAGGCACTCACATACTACAGTGATGGGATGTTATAAAAACCTACACAGAATAGAATAGAAAAATCACCTACTTCCTGACATCATTTATTTATCTCATAAAGGAACTGTTCATCTGTGTGGAGAAAGGCTGTTGAATGCTGGGAAGAGCATAGAGAACTGAATGAAATCCTAGTGTCCCTTCTTCCCCCATAGGTCAATGAGAGTTATGCCACTGACATCAATGAGGCCAGGACTGTACTTAAATTCACAAAATATTAAAATTATCACAAATAAAGAAATTAAATCTTCTTTGTTGTGGGCTTGATTCTCCTCTCACAACAATGCAAATGAAGAGTAACTCCAGAAAGGTCAATTGGCTTTGTGCCTAGTAACTCAACTTCATCTAGGATTCTAGGTATTTACTACAATATAAACTGACTGTAAAATGCTGCCATTCTATTAACACTGGTTAATGGTATCTTCTTTTCATGAGTGTATATGACTACAAGATTTCAGACCCAAAGAAAAGATTTCTGTGGCTTGAAAGCTTGACTCTTCCACCAACAGAAGTTGGTCCAATAAAAGATATTACCTCTTCCATTTTGTTTCTACAAGATACAAGACAGAGGAGACTGTGGGCCAGTTTCTTGGAGCTATGGTGATTTATACCAACCAAGGTGCTGGCCTTTGAATTTCTGAAGAGCAATAGAAATCAGTTATGAAATGCAAAGAATGGCATTTCATTTTATCTAGATTAAATACCGAAGGTTTTGATCCTTTGTGATGAATTTCCCTGCTTTTGGTGGAAAGAACTGGAACAAGTCTTAAGTGGAGTTTGGTTTCAGCTGAATTTCCTGACAGGATTATTTCTAATGAATCATACAGTATCACTTGTTCCAACTGAAAACAAAAACAAAAAACCAAATCCATGGATCACTTCCATTCAAATCAATGAAACATTTCTATTGAGCCTACATTCCATATCCTCTGTTTGATTTCAGTGGAGCATTAAGTATGGAGACTAAAAATAATGAAAAGTTTCTCCCTGCGAACCCAAGGGGAAAGAGAGGCTGAGAGAATCTTCTCTTAAGAAATAAGGACCTGCTCCAAGCTGGGTTTAAGGTTTTCTCTTAAACCCACCAATTAGAGCCTTATGTATGAATTTCCCTACATTTGTGGGGTTAACACAACACACAACTCTTCCAGCATAATTCTGTTTAGGTAAATATTGAAGATTTGTCCAGGATATGTTGTATTTATAGTTATAAGAAAAAAGCACCTGTGTAATTGTTGACAGACAAAAGCAGTGAGTTACTGAGCTCTTTTCTGAGTAGAATAAACACAGGGTTGCTCCCTTTGGTGACTAAAGTACTTGGTTCTGATTAGTTAATTCATCCCTTCTGATTTTTTTTATCCTTATGTCTTGTTTGCCACTACCCTTCTCTCCTCTAGCTCTGGTATACCAACAGTTGAACTAGCCCAGCAGGCAGCCTTTTAGTTTGAACAGCCACAGAAACAGGAAGGATGCAGTGCAGCAGAAAATTAGGTGAGCTTTATTCACACCCCCAGTAATAAAATAGATTATCCACCATAGGGACTAAAATGTGTGGAGCAGACCTTCCAGAATCAAAACACATTTATCTCTTATGGGAACTGAACATTCTCTTCCATAGTGCTGGATGGAAACTATCTCTGCTCTGGTGAGTAAGGGAAGGAAAAAGGCACAAAAAATCAGCTGTCCCCCTTACAACAGGATTAGATATACTTAAAGTTGTTGCTCTGACTGCAACAACTGCTTGGGAGCTACTACCAGCATTAGCATTCCCAAATGAAGTTGGGAAAAGAAGGGGCTATGGCCATTTGACCCGATGTAACACTTTGTGTGTGTCTGATAGGCTTAGGGGCAAATTCTTCCTTCAGTAATACAGATATGAGTCTTTTGAAATTTGTGGCTGTGCATGGGTGTCAGTGAGAACATGATTTAGCCCTTAAAGATGATTTAAAGTAGACCTCTTAGGCCAACATTTTGAAGACTTGTCCAAATACACTGTATAGATTCCATAAGAAAATAAAGCCTTGGCAATTCTTGCTGGTCCATGAAACTTCATTGGGATTTGATGCTATTCACTCCTCTTTCCCAAACTCTCCACTTCTTTAAAGCAATCATTTCTAAAAGGTGGATGTATGGGCAAAGACTTCCCCTTGAAAACTTGAAAAAAAATAATTTAAGTGTGCATTTTAGAAGTAGCATCTGAATAAGCAGATAATGCAGGATAGGTGTTACTGTACTTTCTTGCCCTTTGTGGTGGTCCTTTGTGGGGCTGAGATTCATTGGCAGGATTACCACTGTCTGTGTTGAAGTAGTTTTGTTTTAAATCTGCAGGGGCACCAATAAAATAGCTTCCATCAGCACTAAAAATTCTACTGATACTTATTAGAATTCAAAGGAAGGAAAAATGAAACACAGAATAAAAATGTTGCCTTTGTATCGGATCCTCATGTATACTGAGAGTCTGTGGCCATGGAGTTTACTGAAGAATTTACCCCTTTGTGCAGAAGCCAACCCTTTGTTTCAACAGAATGATGTTACTGGTCATTGTGGTTGCAGGGAAAAGAGAACCAGTTATAAACCAATGTAATATCTTCTTCCTGAGTTTGCAAACAGTCTAAAACAATGGCTCAGAGATGTGTGACCTTTATCACAATGAAATGTTAACTGTAAAAATGAAATATATTATTGTAAATGTCATTACAGTTAACTATTTCACAGCTTGTCATTTTTTCAGAAATGTCCAGCTAATTTGTTACTCCCTAAATCCCTGTCTCCACCTCTCCATAGATATCAAATACCCCAGAGATCCCCTGCCTAGTTTCCAAAACCTCCAGGTTTGTTTCTGACAAAACTGAATTTAAGCTCAAAATAAACAATGTTGCAGTGACTGTACCATTCAATTTAATAATTAATTCATATAAAGCTTTTTTTTATTTAAATGAAGCTGCTGTAGAATTTTCAGTTGGCATAACGGAGTGCCACTGAACCCAGGAATCTTGTAGCAGAATACTGATTCAGCTTGCTGTGGCATATACAAGGGTCTTGCTGATGTAATTAGGGACAATTTAAAATTTCCCAGTGCACTTTAACCTATCAAAAACTCATCCAAGGAGCCCAGGAGGAACTACCAAAAACCAACCCCAAACAAATTATATTAATATGCTAGTATACTTTCCAAAAAAGGGGAACAATCCTTTTGGATCTACTTGTTTTATCTTCAAACAAGCTCTCTGTGGCCAAAATGTCATTTTCCTGCAGATAATCTTATATACATTATACCTCTTGCTGTCAAGCTATTACTGCATTCATGCAGTCCCCAGCCACCAGGTGCCCTTAAAGTAGCTGCAGTAGTTGCTTCCTCTCCTGGTTCTCCTGCTAGCCTCCTCTAGCACTGCAGAGTAAGGGAAGTGAAGCTTAATTTTGCAGAGAGACTCCAGGAAGCCACAATGGGAGCAGCAGCAACTACATTTATTTTATTATAGTAATTAGTAGTAGTATTTATCATTTATGTTGTGGTAGCAACTAATGGGCACAGCCAGATTGGGCCCCATTGTACAGCACACCATAAAAATATATAATAAAGAACTAACATCTCCTTCTCCCTCCTTCTGACTCTAAGCAGCTTAAGGGGCAGGTGCAGTAGAAGACAGAGCCACCCATCCCAGAGATTTGAGGGAGGAATAAGGGGACAGGATTGCCATGGGTGGTTGCATCAAGAGACTGAGAAACAGAATGATTGGAAGCTTGGGGCTGAAGTACCAGTCTGCTCTTCTGAGATTTTCAGCCCATTTTCCAAACCAAAAGTGTTACGATAAGCTTTGATAACGATGCAGACTTTAGGATGATTACGGGAGCTGAACCTCTAAATCTGTTGCGGTTCATCCATCACTGCATGACACCTGACATCTTGATAAATCATCATTTATTTCTAACTTAGTTTTTTCCTGCATTTTCTGCAATGCAGTTGATTACAACAGCATTTTGTTATGAACTCTAATTTTCAGAGGTTTGCATGAGGTAGTGGGATGGCTCAGGGCATTAGTAATGATCCATATATAGCCTTTGCCTTAGGTCGCCAGTCTAACTTAAGAACAAGTTAGCAGTGACTAAAAATTATTGACATCCAAGGACTTTTTAGTAGCTTACATCGAGGGAATTAATTGTCTCATTGCAGTTCCAAGAGGGCAGGTGCTGATATAACAAAAAAACAATGTACATTTGACAGTCACTGCAGGGAGTCCATGCACTGAATGGGCAAGGAGAATGAATTACCATCTCATCGCAAGCAATGTTTCCTCCAGGTCAAGGCAGATACACGATGAAACAATGAAGAGAAATTTAGGTTGTTAATGCTTGTACTATACTTATTTTTATTTATATTTCAGTAGTGCCCAATCAGGGACCTTGTTGTGCTAGTTTTTCTATAAACGCCTCAGAAGATATGATTCTTGCCCCAAAGAGCATGTGATCTGTGATTTAAGACAAGGCACAAGTGATGGTAAGAAAAAAATAGGAGGCAGCAGATGATGGAGGGAAGCTGAGGATAACAAGAATATTATGCACATACAGAGGTTCATAGAATCATAGAATCATAGAATCTCAGGGTTGGAAGGGACCTCAGGAGGTCATCTAGTCCAACCCCCTGCTCAAAGCAGGACCAACCCCAACTAGATCATCCCAGCCAGGGCTTTGTCAAGCCTGACCTTAAAAACCTCCAAGGAAGGAGACTCCACCACCTCCCATGAGGTTACTCATGTATGTTTATTTTGCAAATAATAAATTTAAAAACTGGTTATCTCCAACTGCTGCTTGATTCAGCCATTATTAGTTGGTTGATCTTCTGTAGGTATCACAGCAGACAGGGTTTTGAAGAGGAGGATATTGTGGTTGCTCAGGGAATGCATTCCATGTATAAGTTGCCGCATGGAAGAAAGTGTGGAAATGTGTGGGAGAAGTGGATGAGTGGGCAACATTGTGAAGTGGAGAGGTGAGAACTTGAAGCTTAAAACTGATGCAGTGAAAGGAATCTGGAATAGAGTTATATGCTCAGAGCAAGAGGTTGGAAGATAACCGTGGCAGCTGTATTTTGTGTAGATGGTAACACAGTGGTGTGGTGTCAGGGAGACAGGCGAGGAGGAGGTTGCAGTAATCAAGGGAAGAGATAATTAACCATATATTTTCTGGGGTGGGTATGGATGAGAGGGTCAGATTTTAGTGATGTTGTGGAGGAAGAAGTAGAAAGAAAGATAACATGGAAGTAAAAACTGAGACGTTTACTAGATAAAGCTGCATGTCTGTGCTTCTCTCCCTGTAAAAGCATCTTTGATTGACAATATGAAATTTAACAGACATTTAGTGCATGATTTGGTACAATCACAAATGTCTGAGATTATGAAGTTAGAAAATCTGATACTGTGCATGTAGTAACATGTGTTTCCGAAAGTATGCTAGGATGTCTAAGTAAACAAGCAGTACTTGTACAGGAATTCACCAATGTAGTTCAGCAGTGTGAAGAAGAGAATATGGAGGTGGCTTGCAAATCTTATACAGAGTGAGGTTTGTTTCATGATGTCCCCAGTTTTTTTGAAAATCAAAACTACAATAATTATTGATTTGTTCATTCATTAATATATGTGTTAAAATACATATAGCGTGTCTGTCCCATGCTGTCGGTTTCCTTGCCAAACTTTTAAAACTACAGCCTTCCAATAGAAGTAATGGGAGCAAACAGCCTAGCTAGTTTCAAGATGGAGCTTGATAAATTTTCAAATGGGATTATATGACAGGTTACCTGTGATAGCAGGGGACTGTACTCAATGAACCTCCCTGCCAGTCCTATGTCCTATATTCCTATATGATAAAATCAACAGACTCCAGCAATCACTCACAGTTCACACTACCCTGGCAGCAACATAGATAATCACACATTTAATAAATGCCATAGCCCACCAACAAAATCACCACTAACATCCCCTTCCAAACATCCCCAAATGTCCCTACAGGGCAGGATAAGCAGTATGCCTCAATATTTATATCATAGGCAGAAAGAAGGAAATGTTTCAAAGAACTGTGACTTTCTGTATGGGAGAGTGAAAACAAGAAAGAAAGCTAGAAATGATCTAGTGTGGTAGAGTAGGTGCATGCTGCTTGATCAATGCCTGTCATTGTCAGACACACTTTTTATGGATATTTGCAATCGCACATTGTCACACACTATCTAAACACACTGGAAAAAAAATGGATACAGAACGTGGAAGGCAAACAATGAAGTCTCATCACCGTTGCTCTTTGTTACTCTATTTTTTAAAAATTCTTTAAATTGAATACATTTAGGGACAAATCAGTATACTATGGGTTTAAGCCTTTAATGTTTAAACTGCTTATAATCTCATACACACATCACAGGATTATCTGTTGTTCATCAAAGAGTGTGTTGAAGGGTATTCATACAGAATATCAATAGCAACATACAATAAAACTCGTTGGAAGAATCTAGCAACTAACCAATACGAAAACATGACAAAAACATTTACGTTAATCTTTCCTAATATTACTCTGTAGCCTAATGTGGGGAGAAACATGAATAATAATAAAAAACACTATTTATAAGATGTACCATAATCATGCTCTTAAACCAGATGAGATATTTAAGATAGCTAGGTTGCTGCTAAGAGGTACAGTATTCTCTTCCCATTTGGTGATACTTGGCAAACATACAGCAATCTGTAGTTTGAAGAAAAGGGAGTTGTAGGCTTGTAATGAACCCCCATCTCCCTGCCCCCCCCCAAAAAAATGAAATAGGAATTTAATCTCTGGATCAGTATCAGTGGAGCAAACAGAACAGAAAATAATTGTATCAGTAGTACTTGCAGGAAATAAAAGGTGATAGTATCCTTTTCAGTTTAGAGGATTGAGCCAAAACTGTCATCCTAACCCTAATCCCCTGTTGTGATTGCTGCTTCTTCTGTTGTAGACGGTGACAAGACAGAATGTGATAAAATATTAGTTAACAAAATCATGTTCTTTATATTTCCTCTACAGAATGAGAAGGGTCTCCTCTTTTTGTGGACTTAAAATACTTTGCAATCAGTTCTAGAACAGTGCTATGTGGAGCCTTTTCTTTAGGAAAAGGATATTTTGTTCATTCTTAATTCTGCTTAGGATCCACTTTAGTAGCACTTTCTGCCTTAGATTAATTACCCTGATCTAATTCATTTAGTGGAGGACAGCTGTGGTACGTGGGTTGCCCACTGATGTATTGTGTTAAATGATGCCCATCTGTCATTGCAGCATATCAGCATGGATTCAGTGTCATCCACTTCATTGGTTCTGCTGAGATGTGAAGTACAGCTACAATGTTTACTACTGTTGTTAATTTAATATCTACACCTTTAATAACCTGACTGCTGTCATTCGCTGAACAATGATACATGATGGCCAGTGAAGAGCCAGATAGAAGGCATTAACTTGACAGCATAGCAGACCATTTGGTACAGTTAATTAGAGCACTTCTGGGCAAACTTGCTGTTCTGGGTCTTGTAGGGCATTCTCCTGTTAAAATGCCATATTGAAAAATAAAGGTAAAAGAATCTCTTAACACTTATTCTGAAAAGTCTGATCATTAACCCATTTTTTGACACAGAACTGTTAATTTTTTGTAATGCTCATTATATTTTTTCACTGCTTATCACTGTCCCTTGGTTTCTCTACAACTCCCCTCTTGCCCCCGTTCCCCCAAAGATTTCAGTGTGTTTGTTTTGTTTCCTTGGAAACAGAACACTGCAGATATAGTGCACAGAATCTAAATACTGTAGTTTAAAATGTTGTGGTTACATGCATATGTCCCAGGGTCTGATCTTTTGTAGGGTCACTGGTGTGCATGACATGCCAAGTTATTTGCCCTGTCAAGGTATTCTTTTATTTATTTAATGTCTGTGTGTACTCATGGATGCAAAGGTTGTTATCTGGTGGCACATTTTAATACCAATTGCAGATATGGACACGGTGAAACAATTTTTCACCTTATTAGGTAATGCTACAACTCCAAGTATGCATGATGTCACTAACCTTTAAACTTTTACATAGTTATATGGTCCAAAAGCCAGGCTGATTTGTACACATAAGAATGCAATATATGCTTTCTCCTGTACCGAGACATCTTCTAGCTGGCATGAAGGCTAAAAAAAAAAGGGTTAGGTGACAGAGAATTTGGAACACAGTACTGGTGGCAGGCAGCTCTGATGATTATGTACCATATGGGACTGTCACATGCCTTGAACATCTGACTGCCTGGTCATGTGTAGCACAGAAAATGGGACAGAGATAGCAGAAACTGTGTGGGTGACACTGCTTTCATTAATACATCCAAAGGTTATATATCTCTGCTGCTTACCTGGCATGTGTGGAAGGCATACATACTGCATTCAACAGTATGTCACACAATGTTTAACGCCAAAGACAGAATCAACAGTTGCATGTGTTGCTGTAGAAATAAAAATCTTTCTTCATTTGCATTTGGAGCCAAGTGAGAGTTGGAATGGAGTGATTCTGATCTGACCTAACAACCTCTGCTTCCTCTCCCCATGATGTGGCTTCCGAGGGAGGTAGTAAAGGGTTGCAGACAGCTCTGTTCAGTTTGAAGCCCCCGAGGGAACATTTTGCCTACAATTCCAGTGGAACATTCCGGGAGAGAAAACAGCTGAACTCCTCTAAGAAGGCAGCCAGTAGCCATGGTACTCAACTTACTGACATTCCTTAAGCCATCCATTTGGGAATAAAGTTGCTGTGGAAACATCATACAAGCCATTGTCCAGATCCAGACAATAACATCAGACTAGATGATCATAATGGTCCCTTCTGGCCTAAATGCCTATGAGCCTATTCTAGGAGGCCCTGCCGTTTTGAAGACATCTAACTTGTCTAAGTCCTGGTCTACACTATGGAATAATTTTGATATAATTATTTCATTCAGGGGTGTGAATAATCTACACCCTGGAGCAACATACCAATCTAAAGTGTGGTGTAGACATCACTATGTCAGTGGGAGAGCTTCTCCTGCTGACAAAACTACTGCTTCTCACAGAGATGGACTAACTACACCGATGGTAAAGCTCTCTTCCATCAGCGTAAAGCATCTTCATTTAAGCATTATCATCAGTGCCACTGTTCCGAAGCAGCATTTTAAGTGTAGACCAGCTCTAAGTAGTTCTTAACTTGTTCTTTCCCTATTTTCCCTGCATTAGTTGTCTGATCACTGCTAACCTTTGTGGTGAAAACTGCAAGAAAAAAGGCATTTTACTCTTTGGCCATTGTTGCGTTTTCTGTTATTGTCTTTCCCTCTTCACTGAGTAATGGGCCCACCCCTGTCCCTAGTCTTCCTTTTGAGGAGAATGATGTCCATTGGCTTTAAGTGGGTGGGTCACTGAACTGGATCTCAGGATACTGGGTTCAGTTCTTTATTCTACCACTAGCCTAGAAAAGGGATAATGCCCTCCTTTGTAAAGTGTTTTGAAATCTAAACATGTAAGCACTATATAAGATCTAGGTATAATTAATTTATTATGATGATGATTTATTATATTTTAGTTTAGGCTTTTTTGAAGATCCCACCGTACATGACTGATTGGAGGAATCCAAGTTTGAAAATTTTGGCCACAGTTCCCATTAAGGTTACTCCATCCAGGCCAGCTAAATACACCTTTAGTACTGCTTGTTGGATCTGGTATTTCACCTCCAAAGTGCCAAAGCTCTGATGGAATGGTGAGACTTCAAAATATGTTTCATATTCCATTAAAATACACAGGCTGGAATGGATGCTAGCGATTAAAGGGTTAAATGTGGTTATGCACACAGACTGAGGGGTAAATAGATTTCTCTCTTGTTTTACAAAGCAAGATAATTGTGCTCCTCTTGTGTGTAATTTGAATGATACTTTATGGTATCCATGAATTGCAAAACTTTGGAATCAGAATAATACTGCTACTCTTTTCAGTTCAAAGATAAGGGAAAATGTGAAATGAAAGAAATGGGTGTAATAGGTGACTTTAGTGAATTTGGGTTTTTTGCCAGTTCCTCAAAAATGCTCCCCCAAATCACTCCTGCTAGCAAAGCTTTACTACTTTCAATTTAAAGGTGTACATCAAAATGGAGAGGAGAAGCAAAAGTCAAAAAGAAACTTCTTTTTTTGCAGAGAGTGAGTCCTATGCACAGGGCTCAATCTCTTCCACATAATCACGGGAAGAGCTTAGTAAGGCGGTGAAATTGTGTAGGTATCTTGAATGTAAACTTTAGAGAACTATTCATCCCAAGTTCCCATCCTACTTCCATTCATTCATACTAATACAAATGTAAGCCTCAGTCCTGCAGAGGGACCTTCACAGGCAGACTCCATTGACCTCAGTATGATCCCATATATGTATAATGTTCTGCCTATGTATATTCCTTTGCAGGATCAAGGTCTTGGTTTGCTGTATTCTTTTTGTTTTTTGAATACATTCCATGACATTTCCCCCATTCAAAAAACCCCACCCATGCCCCAAACATCTAGCATGCATGCAGCACTGATTCTGAGAAATCGAGCACTCTCAAATCTGGATATGCCCAATTCAGTTTGAAATCTCAACCTTACTTCTTCCTCTTTATGCTTGGACCTTAAAATACTTTTTTTGGTCATTCTAAATTATTTGCAAATAAATACACAGAAAGTCTGCCACATTGTGGGAGACAGAATAATAACAATAATAATAGTAATAATTAATAATAATTAATAAGAACAACAAATACAAGCTGGTGGAATATTGAGAGTCCTGCTAGCTTCTGTTTGGATTTGAAATATAGTAAGATTTGCATTTCTCACATTATGCAAACTTCTTCCAGATTGGACCACTGTGATCATCTAGTCTGACCCCCTGCACAATGCAGGACACAGAACCTTGCCCACCCATTCTTGTAAATACACCCATAACCTCTAGCTAAGTTATTAAAGTCCTCAAACCATGAATTAAAGACTTCATGTTCAAAATAATCTACCATTTACACAATAAAACCTTCAAGAGACCCGTGCCCCATGCTGCAGAGAATGTGAAAAAAACCCAGGGTCGCTACCAATCAAACAGGGGAGAAAGTCCTAGTAGAACCAGAAAATACAGAGGGGGTGCAAATAAAATAAATAGATAGTAATTATCTTATTAGTAATAATAATTAATAATAATATCATGTGTTTTCAGACCAGAGTGTCAAGTCCAGGTGATATTTGCTGATTTTCCCTTTTATTTCAAAGATACTAGATTTTATTTCTGTATTGGTCATTGTCTAATAATTGCATCAGGTGTGATGTCCTTTTTAATATGTTGGCTTGAATCACCTTGAAAAAAAAAAAAGCTAAATCTATACCAACAAGAGAAAAGTTCTGCAAGAAAGAATTGCTTGTTTAAAATTCTTGTAAATTAACAATAATATCATTTTATGTTATGTGTGAGAATACTGACTTTGTCTATCTCACTTGGCTGGAAAATCCTAGTTCAAAGGCAGCATGGCACAAATGATGGAAGTTCAGATTGACAAGAAAGAAGGAAAGAAAAATTATGCCATGTATTGATTTCTTTCATTTTCTTCATGTTGATAACAATCAGGATAAACAACTCTTTCGTATAGGGGAAAAAAACAGAATTTTGTCTTGACTAAATTTTGATCCCTGATTTGTGCAGGAAGTCAGTGAGAGCTAGCCATGCACATACACAATGGCACAAGGTGGCATGTAAAGTCATATTACAAACCAATGTATCCTGACTCCTGCCAAGCAAGATAATGTTGTAGGCTCCAGAGAAATTTCATTTCCTTCAATGGATTTACCCCCAAGGTACATTAATGCAATTATTGGTATTAGTATTATTAGTAGTGGTGGTAGTGGTAGTGGCAGTAACCATGATGTGCTAGGTGCTTTCCAGACATACAAGAAAAGACAGTCTAAGCAGTTAATCCATCAAATTGATCTGTCCTTGACCCAATGAGACCCTGGCCCCATTAAAGTCTATGGCAAAACTCCCATTGGCTTCAACGGGGCAAAATTCAACCCTACTATCTATATGCCAGAGCTTCAGTTACTGTACATTGGAGTAATTCCACCAGACTCAATGCAGTTACCCTTATCTTTCCCAGTTGCAGATTTATCCCTGTATATCTCAGTATGAAGGGATACAGCCTCCATGGGTGTAATTCAGCATAACTCCATTGACATCAAGAGAACTAAGCTGATTTATGCTAGCTAAGAACCCAGTTTGAATATTATAACTTCATTTTTTTGCAGATTTAAATTGAATCTTTTTTTTTCTTCTCTCACACCTTGCAATATACCTTTGACACAATGGCTGAGTCTTGGAGGTATGCTTTGGACCCTATAACATACTGAGTTCATATTTGCAAATTCAAAGGGTATATATTACATTAGGTGAGTGCAGGTTTTATGATTTTTTAAAAGAAAGTCCAATTAATGAATGTATTGTACTATAAAAATGAAATATATATATTATGATGTGGAATATATTTCCTTTCCCCTGGAATATATTTCTGATACACAGCACCTTTTGGCTCTTTGGAATTAAATATATTGCAAACAGGAAAATTATTAAAGGTTAAGTACTGTATTTTTCATTATAAATTTTCACTGCACAGTAATGAAAACTGAATAAGCAGATTAAAAACTGATTTAAAAATTAATCCACAAATCTCTTCTTCAAGAGATTTCAGCCTTCAATTAGTAACCCAAGATTTAAAAATTTCATATTGAGCACACCAAGATTTATGTTATGGTCATGGTTGTTGTTGCAAATAACCTGGATATAGCGGACATAAAAATGAAAGTATTCTTTGAATCCTACTCTAATATGGGACTTAATGAGTAAGAGAAAAAGAAATTACAGATTAATTGGCATACGCTAATATTGGTAAGTAAGAGAATGTAGCCACACTAGCTTATCACAATAAAATGCTAGTATATACATTTTAATCTAGAAAAAGTGAGTGCTCAGAAAGAATTACAACTGGGACATGTCAGGAAAACCAATTTGTTGAGCACACTTGAAATACTGGGTGAAATCCTGACCCCATTGAAGTTCATGGCAAAATGCCCAAGGACTTCAGTGGGGCTAGGATTTACCCAGTATATTCTACTAATAATATAGGGAAAATTGTGCTCTTAAATGTATATATATCTCCCATGACTAATAATTAATATTAATAATATGAAAGATAATAATGCTTCCTTTCTCCACTTTTGAGGATGGTAGTCAAGGCACCACCACAGATGACCAAGAAGAGTTTAGTAAAAATGATGTAGTGAATGAGTAAATGCAAAATGTAGTCATTCAGACTGGATGAGCTAAGTGGTGTTTAGATTGGTATATTTTCTATGCGCCAAATCCTTAATCACTTTTTACTTCATTTTAGTCGGGCAAATTCCTATCTTCCCTCCTTCCTTACCAACCAAATCTGTCTGAATATTGGAAATAATTCAAAAATGTTTTGTAATGATGAGGGGGTTTGATAAACCCAAAACAAAACTCTGTTGTGTTTTGTTTTTTAATATCTCTGTCTATGTAGGTGGATCAAAAAATGGCAATGCCAACTCCAATTTCAACTGTTAAGTCCAGTAGAGTTTTGCACAAAACGTAGCCACTGTGCTTCTAAGTATGAACTTAAGCAAACAGAATTTCATGTGGTTTTCTGCTTCATAAAGGTTTGCATTTCTCAGCCCCAATTCAGTAAAGCTTTTGCACATGAGTTTAAATGCTGTCCTGAATAGGGATGCTTTCCTGAATCAGGGCCCTAATACCGAGTAGACTGTTGCTCATATATATATATTTTTTTCCAACTCCTCCTTGCCCTCCATACAGTAAAGAATCATGTGTCATGTTATTCTTCATCAGTAGTCCCCACTGTGTTTCACAAACAGTGAAAGGTTTCATTTAGAATGCTCCACCTAAGAAGATGCAAGCAAAACTACACCTAGTTTTTAGTCATTTCGTTTCCTTGCAGCAAGCAAGATCTAGTAAAGATCTAGTAAAAATTGATACATAGGAATTTCACTGCACTCATCTGTTATGAACTGTTTTCCTACAGATCATAAAACTTTGAAGCAGTTATTGATAATTTCCCCCCCAAAATTCAGTGTAACAAATGACAGTGTTTCTCCTTAGTGTAGTTAGTTATCTGTGAATAGTACACAGCACCATTGCTTTAGAGGGGTTAGAGAAAAATTCATGAATTACAATATAATATTTCCTCCAAAATCTACTACGGGGGGCATTCTGTTAAAAAAAAGTAAAAATTTTGCACACAATATTTTAAAATTCTGCAAATTTTATTTGTCAAAATAACACTACATAATCATGCCAGTTTCAATTATTCTGGTAATTTATTTCAAAATACCTGTAAGCAAGTATGTGTGTAACGATACAGACACACACGAAAATTCCCCCGGGAGAAGAGATTTAAAGAAAACCCTATGACAGCCCCGTTCCTGATTCTCTTCCCCTTCCCCTCCAATAGCCCAGCCGGGGGGGCAGACACCCACAACCCCTTCCCCACAGAGCCCACCTGCGGGGCCCCCTCCAGCCAATATACCCGAATACCCCCTTCCCAGAGCCCAACCGTGGAGCCCCCCCAGCCCAGATACCCGCACTCCCTCCGCACCCGAGCCCAGCTGTGGGGGGCCCCCCTTGCCCAGACACCTGTCCCCGTACCCCGCAGAGTCCAGGGATCCAGAGGGATCCTGATGCTCGGTACTAGGCTTGCACAGAGTTTCCTGTGCACTGCCCTCTCCTTCCCTCAGGGCATGCTGGGACCTGCAGCTGCCAGGAACCCTCTAGCTCCCTATCCCTCCCCACAAGCAGTGTCTTCTATGTGCAAGCTGAACTCTGCAAAGTCCAGTGGCCCCCAGTGGCGGCTAGCAGCACTGCAGCCCATTTCTGTGAGGGGAAGGACATTTTGCACGCATAACGTTAATTTCTGCAAAATTCAACATTGCGCAATGGTGCAGAATTTCCCCAGGAGTAAAAATCTCTGAGTCTGAAAATGAATCTATAGTCATTTTAAGGTAATATACTTTACTATTCTACCTGTTTAACGTATCCCAACAGAAGGACATAAGTAGGGTGCAAAGACAGATTTCTTCTGAAACTTTTCAAAGTTTTCTTTGTCAACGTATGATTTTAAATTTAAATAGTTGAAGATGAACACAGAAATCTTGCAAGACAGATGATCATATAGAATTTGAACAAAAACATTCAATTAATTTATGCCTTTTAAAAGAGGCATTTCAATTTTTTTAAAGGATATTTTATTTCTTCTTCTCCTTATTGTATTTGGGGGGCTCCTATCAGAAAAAATATTATGGTAACCAAAAAGGAATGAATATACAGAGATTGGTTTCTTTACTTCAGGGTTAATATCAAATCAGTAGTAATGACCATGAATATTATAGGTTTTCTATACAATAGGATTTTTGTTCTTCAATAGCTATGTAAATTACAGTATTTTTTCTATTTTCCTACCAGCCTCTAGCAATATCTTACAATATACATAATATACCTAGAAAATAATTAGCATACTTACTGCATAAGTACTCTCCCTCCCATTCTTAATCAGAGAAAGTAAATTATTTCTTGCACTCACAAATAACATCGGGATGTAAAATACGTTTTCTCTTACCCTCCATCCCCTTTGTTCAACCATTTCCAGATCCTGCATTTCAGGGAAACACTAGGTGTTACGTTCTTGGGAGGCTGCGGGCCTACCCAGGGTGCTCTGCAAGAATGAGGCCCACACACACTGTGTGTTATTGGCTTTATTAAAGGCAAAGTGACACATCTGCAACGGGGACTCCTGGCGTTGCTGTCACGGAGACGGAGAACCCAGCTCACCGAAGTTCGGCCTGGTACGGAGTCCAAAGCGGGGCCGGGCTTATGCAACTATATATAAGCATTTCATACATAAGTAAGCAGGGGCTTTTCACAGACCGCGGCCGCCTCCTGGCTCAAGGTGGGGGCCTTTATCAAGGTCATATAAAGCAGTTCTAACTAATTCATAACAAGCTGCCGCTGGCAGGCCTTGACCTGCAGTAACCGGCCCGCTGAGACAACGTGAGAAAGCGAAAACACCCTTGCTATGCCGTAACACAATCTTCCGTGGTACCGTACACTAGGGTAATCTCACTCTGCAGTATACAAGTAAATCCCATTAAGTCAACTGGAGTTATTCATGTGCTGCAGGGGGAGAATAGGGCCTGTGGTTGTCAAATACAATCATTATGTCAGGAATGAGTCACAAACTTATCGTGAAATGCATCTTTCTTAACGGGCAAATAAGGGTACACATTTTGCCATGAGGAACAACCCAGGCACCCTCTCTTACTCCCACCTCTGTGGTAAGGAAACGCTGAGCAGAATTTGGCTTAAGGATTCTAAAGATGGATCTGTTCTGCTTATACAATGAGACTAAGAGACTCCGAGGGAAAAATATCTGAAAAAGAAACACATACCAAGATTTACGCAGTAGCGATCATCCCAGTGCAGATGAAATTGAGGAGTGAAGTGTAAATTATGGCAGTCCTATTACTAAGGAATTAGAAGATATATCTGAAGATAAGGAATGGGAAAGTGATGGAAAATTGTCCAGTTTTCCTGCAGCATAAAGGAGGGTGATGATAAAGAAGAAAGTGGCTCATATGAAAAGGAGAGTAATGACAAAGAAAAATCTGGTTTACATGAAAAGGAGAGAAACTATAAAGAAGCATCAGCCTCACATGATGACAGAAACAGCAGTGAGAAAAATTGCACACCACAAATCGATACATCAGATTCTGCTTTACGGCCATCGAGCCTAAACCCTGCTGATATTGATTGTACAATTTTGAACGGGCCAGGCAAAATAGAGAATATGACGTTTCTAGTAAATAAGCAGAAGTGACACTTCTCAAAGTCACACTGCAAAAGAGTGCTCAAGAATTGTGAGAAACTGAATCAGCGTTGTCTAGTTTACTTGAAATCAAAATGTTCTGTTTTTGTTGCAAAATATTTCACAAGAATGTCAAATCATTGCTTGTGCTTTCCAGGTACAATTACTGGCATAAGTTAGCTGATGCTCTGAAGCAACATGAAAAGTCAACTGACCATTTTCTGGCCTACACCAAATGGATGGAGGTTGAGTCCAGGCTCAGGCTGAATAAATGAATAGACACAGAAAACCAGTGCATTATTAAACCCAGCATTTGAATAACGTGCTCAACATCTGATCTCAATTACCCTCTTAGCCAGGATGAGCAGGGATGGTGTCCCTAGCCTCTGTTTGCCAGAAGCTGAGAATGGGCAACAGGGGATGGATCACTTGATTACCTGTTCTGTTCATTCCCTCCAGGGCACCTGGCATTGGCCACTGTCAGAAGATACTGGGCTAGATGGACCTTTGGTCTGACCCAGTATGGCCGTTCTTATGTTCTTATGTTCTTCCTTGCAAGAATAATTTGGCTTTCTGGGTCTCATCGGATAAGTTGTTCACTGAACATAGCAGTAATTTCCTTGGTTTGGTAGAGCTCTTAGGGAAATATGATGATGTCACGTGTGAGCACCTATGTTGAGTAGTTTGTAAAGAAACTATGGACCATTACAGCAAACAATTGAAACAAATTGATTGACCTTATGGCAAGGAAGGTGTTTGATAACAGAGTAATGCAGCTCAGCAAAGTGAAGTCCGCACTCCCGATATCAGTCACAGTGAAAAGATGTCATTTACAGTAGAATTTGTTGATGACAAGGATGGCTGTATCCAAGTAAAGGAACACTTCATCTATTTCTGGTCTGTGAATGACTCTACTGGAAAAGGCCTAACAGAACTGTTTATGAAAATTTTGAATGAGAATAAAATAAAGTTTCAGGACTTCCATGGCCAAGGCTACAACAATGGTGTGAAGATGAAGGGAAGAAACAGTGGCATCCAGGTAAGGATCATTGAGCTGAATCCAAGAGCTGTCTTCATGCCTTGTGGTTGCCATTTCCTCAACCTGGTTGTGTCAAATGCAGCATCATCTTCTTTAGATTCAGTATCTCTCTTCAGAGAACTGCAAAGGACACACATCCTGTTTTCAGCAGCAACTATCAGGTGGAAGATCTTCATGGACAATGTTACAAACCGTGAAGCCACTAAGTGACACTCACTGGGAGAGCCAAATTGACAGAATAAGGCCAGTGAGATCCCAAGTGACTGTTACCTATCATCTCTGTGTTCTTGGGGAATCAGGGCACAGTATCCAGCCTGTCTGACTCAGGGAAGACCGTCCCCGACCCCCAGCCTCTGCTTGAACCAAAGCCGATCAGAAGAAAGATTTACAAAAAGCAATGAAAAGGTGATGGAAGACACACCTAAACCCTTCTGGACAAGGGTGACACGATTAAAGAAACTCCCCTAGCCTCATTTGCGTCGAAGGGAGGCATCACTATTAGCATACAGAATGGAGAACAGAGATTCCAAGGCAAGAACCGCACTGAACTCTGCGACCAGAAAAGCAGGGAAGCACTGCATGATGGGAAATCTCTGCTCCAGATGTTAATGAATCCACGCGTGCACACACCCAGCTCAGTAGTTATCAGACCAATTCTAGTAATAAATCCTTTATTGGTATCCAAAATAGTGAAGCTCCCTAACTGCATTGTGAGCTCCCTCAAAGGATCATCGCCCATAGCCAGGAATGATCCATTCCTATTGTCTAGACTGAACAAAACACTTTGGTATACTCCCTTGAGTCATCAGTTTACCCATAAACAAATCTAGTGTTCTCCCTTGAACCATTGTTCTTTCCCAACAAAAAATCCTACCCACGTTCAAGTAAGTGCTCTGATGCCTGTATCCAAAACCTGCATCAGTTCCATTGGGACTTCACCTTCTCCTGACTGATCGTGTTGGGGGCTCTGCCTGTCTCCAGCACTCCAGACCCTCAGCTACCATCACCACCTGGGAATCCCAATCGATTCAAGCCTCATGGAGTGGTGAGAACCTAACTCTCACTCTCTCTCTCTAGGTATAACCTTCTGACCCTGACTTGTATGATGAATTATAGTTTTCTAAACCTGACTTTTGTAATCAAATTTAAGTTAGATTAAATATTATAACTGTTTTGTTTGTTTGGCTCCCCTTGTATGATTATTACCCGGCAATAAATAACTTTCACGGTTAAGCTGGTTGCTTCTCTCTCTCCTTCCCCCCACCCCCCCCTCCCCCCCCGTGGGTGTTTTTTAGCTTTCCCATTCGCTCTGCAGCAATGCTCCTTGTACCTAAGCTAAAGATCCCTGCAGAGTCCAAAAATCCAGTGGGGTTTGCTCATCAAGTGTGTTACTGCCAGAACAATTGTAATGTGAAAGTGGGGATAGGGACATGCTGAACCTGGGACATATAAGGGTGACTGCTTGGAAGTGCTGTTCAACCCAGTCCTCTCAGATGTGCTCTGTTAATGCATGTGTGTGTGTTCATCTGATTCTAGGGCTGGAAGAACCCAGCCCTGGGGAACTTAGGTCCTGTAGGATAGTCCCATTGGGAGGGAACTTGCAGAGGGGAGAAGTAGAGCTCCGTATGAGAACATAAATGACACAAGCAGTACATTGATAGAATTACCGACCGCCTCCTCTGCCCAGAAGAGTAACCCTAATAAATGAGCATACCCAAAGTAACGGGCAAATCTGGTAACATGACTGAGATTTACAATACCCTGATGGAATTGGCGTAGTTGAGTACAGTCGAGGCCGGAATCTGACACGAGGTGC
This sequence comes from Chelydra serpentina, assembly GCA_037349315.1. NCBI lineage: Eukaryota > Metazoa > Chordata > Testudines > Chelydridae > Chelydra > Chelydra serpentina. The sequence continues at coordinate 31,767,473 of JBAIAC010000048.1, forward strand.
AGAGCCTGGCAAACCAGATCACTGACTTCAAATTTCTGGTCTCAGTTGTGGTTTGGCATGATATCTTGTTCCAAGTAAATGTTGTAAGTAAGCTACTACGAACTCAGTTGATGGAGATCGCGACTGCTACTACTTTATGAGAAGCTGGCTTGATTTTATTGTGGCCTCCAGAGACAGCAGATTTGAACATGCCATCACTGCTGCCAAAGAAATGGTGGAAAACTTAGGAGATGAGATTGTCTTCAAGGAAAGTTGTATTCATCAGAAAATGAGATAGTTTAGTTACTAGGGTGGAGATGAGGTGAATGGAAGCTTGGAAGAAAAATTCAAGAGAGAGTTTTTTTGCTCGCTAATTGACACTGCTCAAGTGTCCATCAAAGAAAGACTTGGACAAATGAAGCACCACAAAAAGACCTGGGGTTTTTTTGTATGACTTTAGTAAGCTGCCAACAGACAGGAAAACACTCTTGAACAATTGTACAGGCCTTCACCGGGCTCTGACATATGGGGAATGTTCAGACATCAATGATAAAGACCGCTATGTCAAATTGGACAACATCTGTCACATTTTGCCACGCGGGAAGCACTCTCCACTCCAAGTTCTCCAATTCATTCATGATGTGGGGCTGAAGAACACTTTTCCTACTGTGTGGATAGCTTTGAGGATTCTGCTCACACTGCCAGTCACAGTAACGAGTGGTGAGTGCAGCTTTTCAAAGCTCAGGCTCATTAAAATATATCTTCCCTCGATGATGGCCAATGAAAGATTAATATTGCTTGCTAGTTTATGGCTTGAAAATGCCATTGGACGGTCTTTGGCTCTCTCTGACGCTGTGTTTCAGTTCGCAAGGGTAAAGGCAAGCAATGTGACCTTTTCAACTAAAGGACTAGGGATAACATTCTAACATTCTAAGGCTGTCACCTACTGTAACACTATTTAATACTGGTCCACCCAATGTTGGTGCACAGTTCAATTTCTTGATGTTAGTACATTTCAGTTATTCTTAAAATTAAAACGTTTCTATAAGCACAGAGGAAATGCATTTTTTATTTGCTTATATATGGCATGACTAAATAAAGATTTACAGATCCTAGCAGGGGATAAATCATGCGTGCAAATTGTGCATTAAAGTAATGAAAAGGGCTACAAATGCAATAAAAAAAATAAGGTATTCAAAAGTTTAACAATGGAGGAGGGGCGCTGAAGATGCTGCTCAGATGGAACACCATTTAGATTTGAGCCAGCCCTGCCTAGGCCAAACAAGAGAAGCTTATCATAAGAATGGTGAACTTTACAATCATGGACCAAACCAAAGAAACAAAACAAACTCATACTTTGTGTCTACCAGCATACCACTCACATGAATATGCAAGAAAGAAACACTGTTCCAGCCTACCTTTGGGAAACAGACTAAAAATATATAAAAAATGAGTGACTAGGATTTAAATCAATGAATGATTACTTTTTTTACTGTAAAACACAAAGTAGTGCTATAAATACTATACTTGTGTGTTAAGGGCCCCAGCTCCAGCAATCATGTGATTCCATCAGAATTCCATCTTTCATTTTTAATTAAGTATGTTTTTAGACATCGTGGTTGGAGAGAAAGACTTAGGGCAAGTCTACACTGAAAATGCTGCATTAGCGCAGCTGCACCAGTGTAGCTGCGCTGCTGCAGTACTTAAGTGAAGATGCTCCAGCACTGACAGTAGAGGATCTCCTGTCAGCATAGTTAATCCACCTCCCCAAGAGGTGGTAGCTATCTATGGCTACATCGGGGTGTGTGTGGGAGAGTAGGTTGGTATAACGATATCACTTTTGGATTATTCACACATCTGAGTGACATAGTTATACCAACATAGGCTGGTAGTGTAGACATGGCCTTAGAAACCTGTCTCCCTAAGTCTGAAAAGATCCTGAAACTATAGCTCCTAGGTCAGGGAGGGAGATGGGAATTGCTCCATGCAGTTTTTGGGGAGCTACTGCTAAGACCCCCCACTGCTCTGGAGGCCCCACCATCACCAACCCAACTATTGTAAAAAAGAGTTCAGTGGGCCTGTCACAGGGCAGGTATACCGTGTCATCCCTTTGGATGCTATGGCCAAGTCAGAATAACTGCTCTTCTTCTCAGGGCGGGGAAGCCCAATGGTCAGAGACAATATGGCTCTCCTTAAATTCCAGGCAGCACAGCCTGGTGGCCCACGTCAATGAGGTGGCCCTGTAAGTCAGGACAGTATTGGCTAGTGCCTTAGATTTTGGACAGTTTGGCCTACTGTCTGGAGTCACTAGTACTGCCCCTCAGCACAGGGCGATATGGCCTAGTGGCCAGAGTCAATTGGGCTGCCCTTCTGTGCAGGGCAGCGTGGCCTAGTTGCCAGAGCCAATGGTGCTGCCTTTCTATGACGGTCACGGTGGCCCAGTGGCTGGAATCAATAGGGATGCCCTTTGGTGCAGGGGCACGTGACCTAGCATTCAGAGTCAGTAGGACTGTCTTTCTGTGTACGTCAGTAAGGCCTAATGGCCACAGTCAATAGTGGTCAAACTATTTGGATCAACCATGGCAAATAATTTTGGCTGAAAAAAATGGGGAAAAAATTCAGAAAAAGTCAGAACATTTCATTTCAAATGTTTCTGAATGAAATATTTTGAATTTTCATTTTGAAATGGCTAGATTTAATTTAAAAGATTGTAAAAACCACATGAAAAATGAAAACAAACATTTCATTTCAAGTAGAACAAAACATTTTGTTTGACCCAATTTTTTTGACGGGGCGGGGGAGGAGGGTTTGTTTCAGCTGGACAAAACTGAAAGATTGTCATTTCAGGTCAACCCAAAACTATTTTTTATCTATATATTTTGGTTTGCCTGCTGAACTAAAAAAAAATATTATTCATCCCGCTTTATGTCACCGGGTTTAATGTACCTCTGTATCATTCCATATTTATGCCAGTGTATCTCCACTGAAATTAATATGCATACAATTTAAAGTACATAACAATGCTGAAACTGGGAAAACTGAAAGAATATGAGCGTACCATTTCCCCTTTTGTAAAGTAAGTAAGATGGTGCTTACCTTTCATGCTTAATTCTCAAGCATTTTGTGAGGATTTATTTTAAGTTTCTCCAGAGATTTGGATCTAAGACAAAGCAAAATATTTTCCTGCTTAGAGAACTTTTTCTAACTTTTTCTTAGGAGAAAGCATCTGGGCTTTTTGAAATATTGTATGCACTTACTAGGACCCATTTCTACCCAATGATTTTTTAACACAATGCTCATTGGTTTTAGTAGAAGATGAGGCTATGAATAGGAGGTCTATGGGCTGCTCTAATTTACGCTTGACTGCCTACAGCCCCAAGGGATTGTTCTGACAGTTGACAATAGCTAGTGCAGCCAATCTCAAGCCACACCTTCTTCTTTCTAACCATTCTCTTACACATCCCTTACATACCAGTCTCAATAGGTGTAAATGGAAAATAATAAAAGGACCAATTGGGCCCTATGTCTTTAATATGACCTGGTGAAATACTTTTGCAAAACAAAACAAAAGTCCAGACATCTGAAATGCAATATGAATGCATTTCATAAAAGAGACTGCCATATATAAAGCCAGTTCTAGTATAAAGGCAAAGCAGGTGGCTGCCTGAAGTAGCAAAACATTAGGGGCAGCAAAAGGTCTACTGTATGAATGACTGCGGGGCTGGGGAAAAAAAGAACATTGCCCAGATTGCTGAGGGCACCAAAAACTCTAGAACCATCACTGATTGCAAAGTAACAATTTTTAATAGAGTCTTTTCAGGAAAGGCAACTCTGTTGAAATCATAACCCTGAAATGATTATTAGACCAAAGCATCAAACCTATTGTGACATAATGGAAGGAGTCAGTTAATTTCATGGGATTATTTTAATATGTTTTATATATTTTAAAGCTTTTGTTAAAAAGGGAAATTAAATATTGAAGTACAGCTGGCATAGTCCAGTGGTCCATTTGTAAGGCAATGTTTTGTCATGCAGGGAATACAAGACTGGGTTCTGAGTCAGGGTGATGAATGGTAAATGGCATAGTATGTTTATGGAATAATACAAGTAACAGTCAGATTCAAAAACTAAATATTTCTGACTATCCATAAGGAAATATGTGGCTGCAGTATAGTTGGATGTTTGTGCCCCAAAAACTGATGAGAAGTTAGAAGATTTCAATTTCTCAAAAAACATTCCAGCCAATGGGTGACGGGATTTACCTTCTCAGTCTCAAACTTTAAGGTCCAACCCTTCAATGGTATGAGCACCCACAGCTGCTATTTAAGGCCCTAATACAGAAAGGTGCTGAACTATGTGCCATTAACTTCAATGGATCTAGCCACAGGCTTTCTGTTAGGCATACACTTAAGTAACTTCATGAATCGGGACCTATATCAATGGGAGTTATAGGAACTCAGCCCTTTGCAAGAGACATTTAACACCTTTCACAATGAGTCCCTTAGGGTAAATTTTCATATATTTTAAAACTGTTTAAATAAAATGGGCCTTTTCTTTTACCTATGTTATAATTTAGTTGAATAGTTATGCTAGTGCATTCCATATTATATAGACTATAGAAAAATTACTAATGCAAATCTATATGTTCTCCGTGTTAGATGGGTATATTTTCCTTTGGACATATGTAGTTAACTGCTATTAATGATAATGTGAAGTACCTGCGTGAAGAAAAAAAAGGAATTAGACTGTATTTCTTCTATAGTGGCAACAGTGATCCTTTCCCCTATCTTCTAACATCAATTCTTTCTTATGACCCTTCCCAGCTCTGCCAAATCCATACCATAAATCAAACACTTCCTAACTGTCTGTGCCAGAAATTACATTCAATCTTACTACTTTACAAACCTCTGGATAGTCCTTATTGTCAAGATCTCTCTTTCTCTCTCTCTCAGCTCAAAGAGGTGTTATGTAGAGTGATTTTTTTTCTTTTTCAAAGACAAGGAGAACTCTAAAGAACAATTGACAATCTAAAGGACCAAAGCTGATGATGACAGTGTCATGAATTATGCTGCGGAAAGCTTTTAAGGAGTTCTAAGGGATACTGTTTTTAAAGAGCACTGAACCATTTTGCCTTTCCTTGTAAATTCAAAGCATCACAAGCCTTCTTGCCTCCTTTGACCTAGCACTTGTGCATTTCATCTTACCCAGGATTTCCAATAGATCAAGAACATTGATTGAAATCCTGTAGTCTACCACTGGTTCGGTTGCTCATTTCACATTCTGACAGAGAAAATTCCTCAGTTTCTGCTGTGCTGTTTTTCTGTGCATAAATGATAAAAGAAATTAAGATTTGTAAATGTTATTTATGCCATGAACTTGGGAAGACTCAGTGGAAATGAATACAAATAAGACACCTCTCAGCAAGCTCTGTGCTGCAAGTGTGGAAAACACAGGGTACCTCATTATCACAGAAATAGACGGCAATATCTGCCTAAGGTGGTAATGGTTCTTTTTAAGCTCTCTTAAAATTCAAACACAAATGTCAAATTGGAATGTCTTTCAAGGAAGCAGTGTGTTACTTGGAATTTATTCATATAAGTTTTAAGAAATATCCCTCAGGGAAAGAAAGACTCAATTTTTCATTGATATAGATAAAACAGAAGGCTATCTAAGGTGCTGGGAACATATGACACACAAAAAACTAATGGAAGGCCATGCAAAAAGGTATTGAATCTGGAAGTAGGCAAATCTCAAAAGGTTGATATTCATTTTGGATTCACTTTAACCTTCTAATGTTCTCTGTATTTCACAGCCTGAAATCCAGCCTTTGTGTTTTTCAGCAAAGCACTAAAAGCTTTATGTTTTTAGTAATGGTACTCAAAAGCAGTTTACGTGGCTGCAGCTCTTACAGCTGGGTGAACACATGGTTTATGTTTTGTGAATAATTTGTGGCAACCTTGTGAAAGTAATTCACATAATCAGTAGATTTGTAACAGTGGTAAAACTCAACAACATCTAACCACAAAGCAAAATACTCCGTATCAAATAGTAATATGTATATTCATTTGATGCCAGGTGGTCTGAGGAGTAAAAGGTTGTGTTCTATGAAAGAAGGACAAGTTTGCCACTTTTTTCAAAGTGACTAGCAATTTTGAGTGCCTCATTTTTCAGATGCCCAACTGGAGACTCCTGAAAGATTTCAGAGTTTTCAGAAGGTGGTGACCAGTATTGATAATGCTTCTAAATTAGCTGTTCCCACTCAAAAAGAGATCTTGAAGTCACTGTGGATAGTTCTCTGGAAACTTCAGCTCAGTGTTCAGCAGCAGTCACAAAGGCTGACAGAATGTTAGGAGCTGTTAGGAAAGGGATAGCAAAAAAGGCAAAAAAATGTCATAATGCCATATAAAGGTCTGGTGTGTCTACACTTTGAATACTGTGCCCAGTTTTGGTTGCCCCATCTCAAAAAGGATACAGTCAGTGGAACTGGAAAAGGTTCAGAAAAGAGCAACAAAGATGATCAAGGGTATGAAACAGCTTGCATAGCAGGAAAGATTACAAAAATGAGAGATGTTCAGCTTAAAAAAGAGATGACTAAAGGGGAGCATGATAGAGGTTTATCAAATCATGAATTATGTGGAAAAGTGAATAGAAAAGTGTTATGTACCCTTTCCCGTGATGCAAAAGTCAGGGGTCAGCCCATGAAATGAATAGGCAGCAGATTTAATACAAACAAGAGGAAGTACTTTTCCACACAGCTCACAATTGTGAAACTCATGACCATGGGATATTGTGATGGCCAAAAGTATAACTGGGTTAAAAAAAGAACTAGATAAGTTCATGCAGGATAGGTCCCTCAATGGCTACTAGTGAAGATGGTCAGGGATGCAATTCCATGCTTGAGATCATCCTAAACCTCTGACAGCCAGAAGCCAGGAAGGGAAGACAGGGTTGTATCACTCCGACTGCCCTGTCAGAGACAGGATACTGGGCTAGATGAACCATTGATCTCACCCAGTATGGTATTTCTTATTTCTGATGTTCTTAATAAGGTGCTATTCACCTTACCCTTAATTTGGCCTTGAGTAAGGTACTATTCACTGTAAGGGTGGAAGGATCGGACCTAAGTGAAAATAATATTATAGCATATTTATTTTTAAACATAAAGTCACGATGAACTGATTAGCTATTATATAAGCTGAGAGCCTTAATGGTGGCATTTTCATTAACTATACAGCTGAAATGTACAGGAGTCTGACATTCTTTGATAGGTTTATTTTGTCAGTAAAACTATAAAACCTGTTTTTATATTATGCACTATTACAAAAGCTAACAAATGATTTTTTCAAAAAAGGAGTAAAACAGTTAATATGAGAAACAAAATAGCAATTGATCAATGATTCACTTACAGTCAGATGACCTGCTTGTGCAAAGCTGTGCTCACAGAAATATTTCATATTCTCATGAGTCCCACTGAAACATATTTCATTTTTTATCTTCTTTCTACTGTACCTTTAATTCAATAACACTTTGTTTTAATCAAACATGAATGGGTTCTAATTATTATTTGGAGTATGCCAGGACCATTCTCAGACAAATTGTTAGGTATTCATTTTCAATTCCAGGAGAAAGTAAGAGAGAAAAAAGGACAATAGCAAATCTGTTGTGTGTTACTGGGGAGTTACCATCTAATGTGGTGAAGATTGCTCTTGTATAAATTGTCCTTGCAGAGACTATTGCACATATATAGCAAATCACTGAACTATATGTGTAATTTTAATAAGCACATGTTATAGCACTTTATCTGATAGGAGCCTACAAGTGGCTGGACACAACAGAGGCATAGACCAAGTGAAAAGACTATATTAAATCCTCTATAGTAGTACAACCCAGTATTGTTTTTGGTTTCATCTGAGTTTGTATAACACATAATAGGAATACTACTAAAACTGAAGACCATTACAAGTGTAGGATGGAGAAGATAAACATAACAAAAAGATAGCTTTGAACTATTACCAAAAGTCAGGCAGAGTTCAGATGCCATACTTAGCCAATAGCCATTCCAAGTACCATCACACCACCACTTCAGAGCTAAAGGAAAGAGAAAGATCAACTTTCATGTTCACCAAGCATTGTAAAATTAAGACTCTATTTGTTATAACATGGCAGATGAGATGATTCTGTAAAATGCCAAAAGAACGAAATTTGCATAAACATTAGCAGTTCAGTTTACCCATCTAATTATCACTACAGGACAGAGAAGATACACAAGAATTGGCCTGCTTGCATTATCCTGAAAATGGAAACAGCCTAGTGCTCGGTTATAGTACTAGAGTTCATCTGAGTATAGACTAGAGCCAGAGGTGGTAACTTCTATCTCAGTTTGGTGATGGGCGCTTGGAAGAATTGGAAATATTAAATGTTTTAATACAATGCTGTCTTGGTTGGTGGATTATTCCTTGCAGAAGGCTGAATCAGAGGGAAGAGAATCAAGCAATTTTGAGATGGTTCAGGTGGATGAAAAAAACAACTTTTGATTCTAATTTGATTGACGAATCTGAAAGGAGTTTAGTGTCTTCTGAAGCTTATCAATTAGGCGCTGATCCAAAGCCCATTAAAGTCAATGGGAGTCTTTCTATTGGCTTCAATGGGCTTTAGACCAATCCCTTAGTGATAGAGATCAAAGAGAGTGTTTACTGTTGTTTATCTAACTTTGTTTTCCTTGTTTCTTGTGTATAGAGGAAGAGAAACAGTAGCAGAGGTGTGAGATAGGTGCAAATACTTTTTAAACACTGACATGTTTTGCAGGAGTTCAGGTTCTGCACCTCTATATCAGGTTTGAACAAGTATTTCTATCTGTGCAATGCCTCAAAGTATTCTGAGTAAAGTAAAATTAGCTATCATGCTCAAATCCTCCTGGAAAGTGAATCTGAAATACACTTTTAGTAAGCAGTAGCACTAGAAAGCAGAGTATAACTGGTTTCACCATATCATGGACCTCCCTGCCCCTTTAAGCGAGGGGCAGGGGTGGTTTGGTTGGCTGGCCGAATGAAAGGAACAATGCTTTTTGGCTGCGGGACGGGGAAGATGAAAACTGCTACAAAAGGGTCAGTGTGCCTGCTGACTCATCCTCTAGGAATGCAGGGTTTAAAAGGGGCAGACCTGGGCCTGAAGCCTCCCTTTTACACGGAGTAGTCTGAAACAGGACCCACCCTCCTTCCCCTTTATGTGGTACAATACCAGGTTTGGTCAAGACCTGCTATGGGCATTATGCTAGTCGCTCCTTTTTAGAGGGGCTGAGAAGGAATTTTTCCCTTACCACCATATTGGCTTGGGTGCAGTTGGGGTTTCTTCGCCTTCCCCACAGCGGGTTCAGGAAGGGCTCTGTTCATGCATGGCATGACGGGCAGTAAGCCATATGTCGCAACTCTTTATTTAAGTGTAGGGCGGATGTCCAGTGCAGGTACTCCATAGGAAAGGTATACAGTGATTGGACAAATGGCTTGGAAAAGGACTTAAAAAGGTGTTTGGTAAAGGAACAAATGGGAGCTGGTTGGGGACTCCTATGGTTGGTACAGCAGGGAGCCAACCGCCATTCTTAAGCCCACTTTAATCCTTCTACGAGGTGGGTGGATGGTAAGATCCTGGCAATGAATTTGCTGGAGGGACCTAGATGGAAAAGAGGGAGAGCTGGTGGAAGCCCCTTGGGTATGGTAAGGTCCCGGAAATAAATTAGCTGGAGGGACTTGGATGGAAAAAGAGGGGGAGCTGGTAAAAGCCCCGAGGTAATTATGGAAAAAACATGGGGTTACCTGCACTGTACACTTTTATCTGCCAGGTAGTCCCAAACATCTAATAATAAAGTTACGGCCTGATTAAACCCACGTCAAATGTCTCTTGTCGACAAGAATTTCAGATCACTACTGAAAACAGATTTGCTGTAAGATCAATATTCCCACTGATTTTATAACCATAATTGTGAGTATTTCAGGAGAGGAAAGAAGGGAAAATATCAGCCATGGTACCCTGAATATTAATGGTTTACATAAATGTGTTATATTAATCCTAGGAGGAGATAGGCAGTACAATGTACGTAATAGATTAATAGAACATAATCTCCAGTACCACTCCTAGCTGAGGTGAGATGGCTGTCAAGAAGGCTCCAGAGCACTGTAAACTATTTATTTGACATTTACTACAAACAGCTTAATGACAGTGACATTTTAGCCCTGCGCATCAGTTTAATAGTTTTCATTAAAATGCTTCGTTTACTTAGATTTTCCATATCTCTCTCCTATTCTCTTTCAATTTTTTTGTTCATTTGCAGTTAGAGGAAGTAATCTCAAACCTGTACACTGGCTTTGGGAGAATACAATTTACAATAATTATCATTACAAACCTATCCAGATAAAAAACCCAGCATAAGTAATTAGAATTTTGTGGGATTATTTTTTCATCTGTTACAATGACAGCAAGTCATTACGTCCAAGATAACTGTTCAGATGAATCCATATGTCTATGCCAAAGGTCATCCCTGGAAACAAAATTGTATATTGTTATGAAACTGCAATTTATAATGGATATTCCTCTCAAAAAAATCTTTAGTAATGATCTTCTGTAATGAACATGATGAATTCAATTGGCAGAGAGGGAGTTTTTGTCTCAACATCTCCCTGCAAAACAATCAGAACACAAGCAATGCAATAAGGATGCTGACAAATTAAGATGTAACTGGCTGTAGATTACCTAAATTGGGGATAGAAGAAGATAGAAGGATGATGTTGAGACATAGAAGACTATAGCTACACTAGAGTCCTTACAGCAGTACAGATGTACCGCTGCAGCTGTGCCACTGTAAGGTATCCCATGTAGCCGCTCTATGCTGAAGGGAGAGAGCTTTCCCATTGGCATAATTAAACCCCCTGCAATGAGCGTCAGTAGCTATGTCGATTGGAGACGGTGTGTTTTTTTCACACCCCTGACAACAAAAGTTTTACCAACAAAACTGCTAGTGTACACATAGCTTAAAACACTGGACAAGAAACCAGTAGACTTGGGTTCTATCTCCAGTGCTACTGCACACAACTTGTGCAACTGTCAGAAACTGAAAAGTCGATGGTCAAGCCTAGTGGTTGAAATAGAAGCCAGGGATCAGAGCAGGAATCAGGATCCAAGAGCAGAGTTGGAACAAGGCTGGAGCAGGAGTAGGAGTAGGCTGGAACAGGGGCAGGAGCAGTCTGTGAGAACCACCAAGCAGCGGGGAATACTCTGGTGAGATAGCAATGCTGAGCACACCAGAATGGCTGCTCTCATTGGGAGCCCATCCCTGGCCCTTGGATCACCTGGTTAGACGTTTGCCTGTGGATTGGCTGAGCCCTAGTTGATTGACATGGAACCCTCAGATAATCAAGCTCAGGGATAACTCAACAGACTCAGAGATGACTCATTACAGCAACTTTGACAAGTCACTTAATTCCACTGTGTGTTTTTCACCATAGAATGGGGATGATTTATTCTACATTGCAGCTGGGAGTGAGCAATGTTCCCTCTAATTTTTGACAGGCAGTGTGCGCAAAAAAAGTCTTCCGTGCAAATTTTTGACAGGCCGTGTGCGCAAAAAATGTCTTCTATGCAAATTGTTGTGCTTCTGTGCACATTTTTGTGCGCGTGGTGTTTCGCTGTGTGCGCGGGCTTTAGGATCTGTGTGCGCGCGCACACAGCTTAGAGGGAACAGTGGGAGTGAGCCTCCCAAATGGGTAAGGTAGACTCACATAGCTCTGCTAAAGCTAGTGCTCTAAAAATACCAGTGTAGATGTTGCACGTGGGCAAAAGCTCAGGCTAGCCACCCCAGGTCAGCCCCAGGTCAGGTCAGGTGGGCTTCAGAGCCTGGGTTGCCACCCGAGCAACAACATCCAATCTTCCAAACATTTCCACTGCTTGCATCCGAAGAAGTGGGTATTCACCCACGAAAGCTTATGCTTCAATACCTCTGTTAGTCTATAAGGTGCCACGGGACCCTTTGTCGCTTCTACAGATCCAGACTAACACAGCTACCCTTCTGATACTTAACATCCAATCTGCAATTTTTAGTATGCTAGTGCGAGTCTGTCTACCCGGGCAGGGAATCTCACTCCCAGCACACCCATAGGGTCATGTTAATGCTAGATCTATTGATGTATGAGAGATATTCAGGTATTATAATGACTAGCACCACAGTGAGATCTCTCTTGCTGACCTCTGAGAGAGAGATAAGTGTCTGTGTTTCCTGTCAGCAGATAAAAAAGCTCTAGAGTCCTGGATTCTTATCCAGGTGCTACCTAATATTCAACAGACTCCTGTATTTCTTCCAAAGTACTAACTATTTTTAAAAAAGAGAGAAAGAAAAAAAGATGTTAAACTGTACAGAGAACTCTGAACAGCTTGATTCATTCTAGAAGCTTGAGCACGAGGTTTTTTGAAAACATTGAAAACTCAACATAAAAATTGAATTGGCACTTTTATTGCTGCAAAAGAGAAGCCAAATTTTGAAATAACAGCCTATTTGTGCCTGTATATTTACATTTTGTGGATACAAATTACACACCCTTTTTTCCAAAATGTAGCCCTATATATTTCACTACTTATTGTCTATAACTGCAAAATGTGGGACAAAGTGGCATGTCTGCACAAAATGGTAGTTTTATTCTTACATAAGAACATAAGAACATAAGAAAGGCCGTACTGGGTCAGACCAAAGGTCCATCCAGCCCAGTATCCTGTCCACCGACAGTGGCCAATGCCAGGTGACCCGGAGTGAGTGGACCTAACAGGTAATGATCAAATGATCTCTCTCCTGCCATCCATCACCCCCCTCTGACAAACAGAGGCTAAGGACACCATTTCTTACCCATTCTGGCTAATAGCCATTAATGGACTTAACTTCCATGAATGTATCCAGTTCTCTTTTAAACCCTGTTATAGTCCTAGCCTTCACGCCTCCTCAGGCAAGGAGTTCCACAGGTTGACTGTGCGCTGTGTGAATACTCTTATATTGATTCTGTTAGGAATATTAAAGGCAACATTTCCATATGGGAATGTCTACTTTGTGCATGTAGGGCCTGATTCTTATCTTACTTACACTTACATGATTTGGGAATATCTCCACGGAGGTCAATTGAGTTATGTCATACTGGTGTAAAACTGATGTGAGATGGGGATCAGGACTATAAAATCAAGATTAATAAATTAGGCCCAAATTCAGCAAAGCACCTAACCATACACTTAATTATAAGGGAATGACTATTCCCATTGGTTTTAAAAGAAACACTGAAATAACCTGCAAAATAGCTTCATAAACACTGATGTTATAAGGCAATGTATATAGCTCAAGAACCAGTGGCCAACGACTGGTGCTTCAGAGAAAACCATGCCTCCTTCGCCCCAACCGCCAGAATGCACCTGAACAATTGTGCAAAGCTGTATTGATATCAGACTCTTGTCTTTCAAGGTTTTTAGATAAAGCGGACTCAAATGTTCCACTGTTAAAAACAATCAAGCTGACTGGATTATGCTGGTTAAACTAGTGCTGGTTAAACTACATCTCAACATGTACCCCTGGAGCTATGCAGAGGTCTTCCAGGAGGTACATCAACTCTAGCTATTTGCCCAGTTTCACAACAAGTTACATAAAAAGCACTGTTGAAGTCAGAACAAACTAAAATTTCATAGAATGACTTGTTTATACTGCTCTATATACTACACCCTGAAATGTAAGTACAGTATTTGTATTCCAGTTGATTTATTTTATAATTATATGCTAAAATAGAGGAAGTAAGCAATTTCAGTAATTGTGTGCTGTGACACCTTTGTATTTTTATGTCTCATTTTTGTAAGCAAATAGTTTTTAAATGAGGTGAAACTTGGGGGTATGCAAAACAAATCAGACTCCTGAAAGGGGTACAGTAGTCTGGAAAGGATGACAGCCACAGAACTAGTGTGAGATCAATCTGCTGTTGAAATCCTCTTATGCTCTATTCATTCTACTTGTACTTTAGAGTTACCAGAATGCCTATTATTACCCAGTTAGCACATAAACGTGTATATCAAATTTCCACTCACCTCTAATATATAATCTAGAAATCACTTATATTTATTACATGCCAATTATTACGTGTGACCTGCTGTATGACAACAGTATTCATAATCTCAATTAAACAAATATTACCATCTACTGAGCAGTTACAATACGAGTGTTATTTAGTGTTTCAGCTGTAGTGTCATGTGGATTGCAAACCATTACAGGCACCAGAGAGGCTGTTAGAACTCTTCTCAAGGGATAGAAAAACTCCTGCCTCAGCTTCACCTGTGACTGTTGCAGGTGAAAAGTATCTTGGGAACATTATTCTTAATTAAAAAGTGGATTAAATCTATAGCAGAAAGGATTGTAGGGATTTGTTTTGGTTTTTGAAGGAATCTGTTGTGTATTTCAGTCCGTGGCATTCAGCTATGAAAATGAACCTAACAATGGTACCCAACTTAGACAGCTATATATAACAATACTAATTAATAATTAATTCTAGAAACTGTCTGCTATCACCATGTTTATGGAAGCGACAAAGAGTTCTGTGGCACCTTATAGACTAACAAACGTATTGGAGCATAAGCTTTCGTGGGTGAATACGTGGGTAGTCACCCACAAAAGCTTATGCTCCAAATACGTCTGTTAGTCTATAAGGTGCCACAGAACTCTTTGTCGCTTCTACAGATCCAGACTAACACAGCTACCCCTCTGATACTTGACACCATGTTTATGGAGGTATTGTTCTGGGTATATCAGTGTTTCTGTTATATTCTATAGAGATTTTAAAGAATGTATGTTGTTAAAGGACCCTCACAAATGGCTTAACTTTTGAAATGAAAATGTTTATTATTATGATCATTGTCATCCTTATTAATTAATAATTAGGCATAGGCAAACTGGTTTAGATAAAGTAGGAATGAATGGAGCCAGTTTATTTGACGTTAACAGATTTGGCAAAGACCCTGAACCAAAACCCATTAAAGTCAACTGCCATCAATTTCAATGGACTGTGGCTTAGTCCCAACGGGAAAAAGAATATATCATAAAGCATAAGGGAACCAAGTGGTTAAAATAGGCAAGGGAAGGGAATCTTACAACACCCAAAGCAAGCAGAAGGCGGAGCTGTAGGCGAGCACTGCATACCAAAACCAAAAGAGAAGAGAAAAGAGAAGTTCCCCTTTGGTCTTAGAAAAGCAGTGGTGGACCTCTATAGCAATTTATCCACTGTGCAAGCCCACTGGGTTGTAAGTAGTGAAGGTAGAACTCAACATGGTCTAACATGAGTACAGTTTGCAAATGTATCCTCACCAACAAAGATAATTGATTTTATAACATTTTTTAAAACATCTCAGTTTAAAGAATGACATTTATTCTTTTTTAAAATTGTATTGTCACTGGAGAAGTGCCATTTACAAAAAAAAAAGAGGAAAAGATGAACTTCTTATCCTTGAAACTAATCTCATTAGATCAATTGTTATATACTTTTTTATGTCTATAGTCCTGTGGAAAATAATGAATTGTCATTGTTCATTCAGACATGCAGGACCACTTCACTCCTGAATTCCTTCTAATTTTCCAAGAAACTGATCAAATGAATCCCTCTTGCTGAACAAATTAAAAATATTATCAGTCATGACTACAAAAATTAATTAAGAAATGCAGTGAATATTGGAACAAAGATTAAAAATGCATCTTCCTTAATTTTGAGTCATTATTTTGCATAATCACCACCACTCTTGTGATTGAAGGCACTCTCAAAAAATCATGCGTAGCATTTAACAAGTGGCCTGATCTAGACATCAGAAAATATTAAAGATCTGAAAACCAGGTATGTCTCCAGCTTAACAACAGTCGGACACAGCAGAGGTGTTAGGGTGGAAGTAGTGAGCTTTTCATGTTGAATGAAAAACATAGGAAATTCATTTTCCGTGATGAAATGTTTATATTATTTTTATTAATGTTATTTGATTTACAGTGCCAAAAGTGTGCTATGTGATTTGCAGACGTATGTAAAATGACAGAGTTAGCTCCCCAAATAGCTTACAAGTCTATATGACCAAACAAGTGACAGCAAAAAAGTGTCTTGAAGGGCAATAGGAAGCAAGGGTACAATAATAAGATCACACAACTATGGTATGCATATTTTGTCACAATTACCAGGCTAACTGCACCTCTGGCCCCTCCTGGTCTCTTCAAGTGAACCCCTTTAGGTCTCTGGCTTCACCTCTGTCTTGGATGTGGAATCATGCAATTCTCCCATTCTCAGGTTGAGTCCTGGGCTGCAGTCCTCTATGATCAACCCCAATTGTCTTTGGTATCTGCAGTTCTGTTCCCTCTGGGAGCAATGACAGTGGACAATAGCCAAAATAGCCTTCTTAAAGCAAGGTATTATTTACGTAGAACAAAAGACTCATAGAGGGAAAAGGTCTTAAAAAAACACAACAGACTATATGCATGTCTACCTTACCAGGTGTTTATCCATCTTCTATATGGGGATCCCAGTAGGTCAATGCTTCTCAAAGGGCCCCCACTCCACCTCCACTAAGGTGTGGATCCATCTCTGCCCTTTAACTCATCCCAGTTCTCTTCTCTCCACCTCCTCCCCCTGACTTCAAGAAGTGTCACTTAATGTAGTAAGGATACTGTATGCAGTCCTCTTTTTTCAGCTCATACACAGCAACCAAAGTTTGTTTAAAGTAGTGCAAGTGGCAAAAGGTTCCATGAGAGACTTGAAAGCTCACAGATTGATCCAGGCAGGACTGGAGATATCAAAGGAGTTGAGAGGGAGGAAATCTGTTTTTTTCTTTACAAATTTAGGGACTGATCCTGTAACCCTTATTCATGCACATTCAAGCTAGCATATTCATTAAGGGTGAAATGCACCCCATGCAGGCAACCAGCACAAGGTCTATGCATAAGTGACACTTAAGTCCTCCCTGTGTGGGAAGAGGTCATTGTAATGTTGATTAAACACTTTAAGATCTTCAGGTGGAAGACACAGAAATGCAAAGTGTTTCTTCTTGTGGGAAATAAATATAGAAGGGGATAATTTGGGCAGAATTTGTGGTGAATTTGAAAGCACCCCAAATTATAATGCAGTGAAGTGAACCAGCATAATAAGGAGTGAAGCAGTTTCACTGTGTTGATACAACATTCCTGGGCCTCACCTTGTGGAAAAACCGGAACATAAAGGCAGAGAGAAGGCCACTACCCGCACCCTGCCTCACTCCCCACAAAGACCTATTACAGAACAGAAAACATAGATCATATAGAAGAGAGATGAAATATAAACCGGGTGTAACTACTGAAGACAGCGGAGTTACTCCAGGTTTATGCCAGTTTAACTGAGAGTAGAAAAAGGCCCATTGAGTATAATTGAATCAAGGAGTTTTCTATTACATTCAAATGACTTTCACAGCAGGAAACTCCTAAGAACACAAAGGACAGCTATGCTTTCGAAACAATAACACTTTAGCTTTTTTTTCAGCATTTAAGCTTTACTGTTTGAGTGGGATGTTTTACAATTCACCCAGGATTTCTTGAGTTATTTACATTACCAGTGATTGACGGTGAGATTTTCTTATTCATGATACATTGAATTCCAGGACAACTCTACATTTTACAGTTTGTTTTTTGATAGAAATGTATTTCTCTTCTCTATCATCTGAATTGGATCACTTACCTTACTTATGTCATTTATATTCAATCAGATGTTGAGTTCCTTACTTATTTTCTACCGTAATCTCTGTTCACATGTCAACTGAGATTCAGGGATGTTTGAAAAAGTCTTAAAAGATTAAAGATGGTAGAGCCTGCAAAAATTGAGATTGTTACATATTTCTGGAGATGTGTCTAAGACCCTTTCAGATTGTTATTCGTAGGGACAGTGACTCAAACACAGAGACAAAACTGTTGAAACCAAAGTTAGAAAGTAATTAACATTGTGTTTTCCTTTTTAATTGAAAAAGAAAATGTAGTTCTGGTTCAGCAACCGTGACTCAGTATTCCAGGTTCTTTTTTTTTTTTTTTTTTTTTTTTCTGGTAAAGCCTCTTCATTTAGCTGGTGGAGATAGTGGGTAATGCAAGCTTACATACACAGAAAAGTGTACAACAAAAAACACTAGATTTCCATTCCTAGAATCAGAATATACTTTTTGATATAGGTTAGAACACTGGCCCTTTCCTTTTACTGTGATAAAAGGCTATGGAAAACATCTCTTATTGTCTTTCTCGATAATTCAGTGTACACTTGATTTCTCTTCCCTACTTAAACCATTTAACCTTATTACAATTTTTAAAATGTAATTATTTGTTGCACCATTTTATGATACATTTTCTAATTGTATGAACTGTTTTATTTTTTTTTTAAATCTAATTTTTAATTGTGTTTTAATTTTTTCAATTATGTCTTAATATTTTTTGTAATAGTTCCCTTTTTTCTTGCCAACCTCTCATCCCCCCAAAAAGGGAGAAGAGATGCATGAAGGTCACCAGTGAAGATTCATAAACCATTGTGAATAATGTCAGAACTATAATTTAATTAGTAGCCCATCTGTCACTTTCTGTTTGACGAGCACTAAATGTCCAATTATCATTTAATATCTGCTCTAATCAGTTCTGGCAAATTTCGCAGGCACACAAGAGATGACATTAATAGATGGAAGTGAAGCTACTTTTGCCACATTATCAGAGAGAGAGAGCTTGTGCAGTTTTGACTTATGATGGGGAAGGTATGAATTCATTCCTATTAGTATTAAAGACATTTCATATACACTGTATTGCTGTATATTGCTAACTAAAGCTTTTCCTTGTTCTTTCAAGAATTTATCAAAATAATGATGATTTTTTGTGTGTGTGTAACTTATCATTCTGGCATACTTCCAGAAATAATGTATCCATTACGTAATGTGTTCTCTCTGCCTGTACCTTCACAATCTCTCTCTGTAATGTGTCCATGAATTAGTTTGCACCTTCTGTATATTTATTCTGATTGGATGCAAACATTAACACAAAATGCAATTGATCCACAGGGTGCTTTGTAAAGAAAAAAAATGTTGAATTAATACTACTAGTTGTTGTTTAATTGTAACACATGATCTAGTATGATTTAACAAAAGATTTGCTGACATTTCTGACTGCCAAGTAGGCAGCATTCCAACCTAAATACTTCCTTTTCTCTGGCAAAGACAAAAGAAGAAAATATATAGCTTAATGAAAATTCACTGTGTCTCCTAGGAAAATATAGTGCATATGTTTTAAAGCCGTCTGTTGCCTGACATTTATTTCCACATCATGTTACCAAGCGCATAATAACATGCTGATAAGATCGATGAGCTCTGAAACACATATTGATGACATCATAAAATGCACTTCAACTGTAATAAAAGATTAATAACACTGCTTGGACACACCTAGGGTCAAGGGCAGATCAGCCCATACCCATTCAGACTCCAGATCAATATTGGAACGATCTTTGAGAAAGGCTTTTGTCTTGACAAGGAGCTTCCTCTAATGAGATAGTGCTTTTCATGTGACATTTTAGATTTAGTCCCCACCTCTGATGCTAAGTGAAATGCTTCAGCACTCAAAACAAAAACTAAATAAAAACACACCGAAAATGTTTGTAACATGAGTGCTGAGGTTGGCTGCTTAGCAGCTAATAAGATTGGGAGAGCTACTTGGCAGGCCCACTGTAGTGATAAAATAGCCAGTCACAAAGTAAGATTTCAAGTAAAGCCTTGTGCGATAGTTTTTGGCTGTATTTCTAGTGCTAAATGTCATTTCTGATACATCCATATTTCTACTAATAAGATTGAATCTGAGATTGTACTGACTGCAGCTTGAATTTAGTAAGAACGTGTCAGGTTGCTGTGATCCTGCTTGACCCTTCATTACTCTACCCAGCCCAGCACACATTATAGCACAGAGTATTTAGAAAACAGAAATCTGCTCTTTGATACCTTGGTGGTTCATCTACTGTACACGAAGAGGAATTCTCATTATATGCATCGCTGTGTGTATCCTATGACCTATAACCCCTAACAACCTGCTGCGCTTATGAGGCAGTGATTTAACTGCCAGCTTTTCAAACTGGTGGCTGGAAACTTCTGAGTAAAGAGACAACAAAGGGGTTTCTGTTTAAGAAAAACCAACAACACACACACACACACAAAGAAAAACTAATACTGCTCCAGGGGAATGGAAATGCGGAAGAAGGAGGTTGTGAGTGAGCAGGCATTATTGATCCTGAATTCTCCCTCCACTTTTCACTCCCACAGCTCAAAAAAAGGTGACCCTACTGCAGATCTCTGCTGTAAGAAGCCCTGCGGGAAAGCTGTGATCTACTAGTCAGCAGCTGGAGCAAAATCCATGAAGCCATTGATACCAAAATGGCTATCAACCGTGCTCTTCAGCTCGGTCATGCATCACCTTCCGTCTTGAAGGGATTCTTTAACAGCCTTTGGGGAGTGGAAGATAAGAGCAACTTCTTTGCTATGGGAGTAATTACGCAAGAAAGTGGTGGTCTGGCACTTGTAGAGCTGATAGGATGCAAAAATATGAACAAGGCGATCATTTTTTCTTTTAACCAGGATAGAGCAGTGGTCTTCAAATATTTTATAGTGTGGACAACATCCTAATACAGAGAGACTCTTGTGGCCATTTATGTTTACATAACATGTTACTCCCTTCCTATTTATGATCATGTGACATCACTGTGACCAACTACAGTAACTGAAAAATAATTAGAGTAGAACCACAGAGTTACGAACTGATCAGTCAACCACACACCTCATTTGGAACCAGAAGAACGTGCAATCAGGCAGCAGCAGAGACAAAAAATAAAAAAAAAAGCAAATACAGTACAGTACTGTGTTAAACATAAACTACTAAAAAAATAAAGGGAAAGTTTTAAAAAAAGATTTGACAAGGTAAGGAAACTGTTTCTGTGCTTGATTTATTTAAATTAAGATGGTTAAAAGCCACATTTTTCTTCTGCATAATAAAGTTTCAAAGCTGTATTAAGTCAATGTTCAGTTGTAAACTTTTGAAAGAACAACCATAACGTTTTGTTCAGTGTTACGAACATTTCAGAGTTACGAACAACCTCCATTACTGAGGTGTTGGTAACTCTGTATTAGGAACGTAGACAGTCTTTTTCAATTGGTCTGCTCGTGGCTCTGATACTTCAGGGTAGCTCCAGTTTCCTCTCCTCTTATTAACCATGGGGACTGGTGGAGGCAACTAGACGAGCTCCTTATTTGTCCAGCTGCTTTTACAGGTATCCAGATTGCTCTTTGCAATAACAAGCCTGCGCATCTGTAGAAGCAACTGGAAGCTGAAACCAATACCGTGTAACCTGCCCTCTCTCTGCACCCTTTCAGCAAGTGCTCCAGGCTCCAAGGAGAAAAAGAGCATTGTATTGTGTACAGGGTGGTAACAGGCCTGCATCTCGGAACTAAAAGTACAGCTACCAAGTATACACACAGCTCAGTATTTCAGGGCTGCACAGAGGCTTTTGGAGCCCTGAGGCAAAATCTAAAACTGAGCGCCCCCTCCCCCATCAAAAATGACAATGGAGATGAAAGAGGCCCTACAGGGAAGGGATTTGGCGAGAGATGCTGCCCCATACTCACCCTGCAGGAGTGGCTCCTCTCCTGCTGAGCCCAGCTCCCCACTCCGGGCATTGCAGGGGACTGGACGAGTTGACCTCTCGAGGTCCCTTTCAGTCCTATGATTCTATGATTGTGACCCGGTGCACAGGGTCACAGCGCCACTCAGGTTTGGCCTGGCCACCCTCTGTTATGACAGAGGGGTGGCTGGGTCAAACCTGAGTGGTGCTGTAACCCCGTAAGCCATGTCACAATACCACTCATTCAAATTCCATGGGATTGGGGGCGCTCTCCAACTTCCCCTTTTGTCTCCCCTCCCCCGACCGCCTTCTGGATGTCCCTGCAGTATTCTGAACTAAGTTAATTGATGAGGCTAGTAGGTACCTTTAATAGACTCTTAACAGTAGATTTACAAATTTAAAATGGAGAGTTAATAATACGTGAATTGGGGTAGCTCATTTTATGTTGCAAAACTACGAATGTCATGTGGTGGGAATGTGTGGCTTTAAGTCTAGGAGCCTAGAAAACTCCAGTGCAGATGGGATAGGTTTGGGGAGAAGCACAGAGAGACATAGGCTAGGGTTTCCAACTTTCCAATTTTTCAAAACCGGACACTACAGGCCCCTCGCCCCATCTCTCGCTCCCCACACCCTCAGAACTCATCTGCCACCTGCAGAGCCGGGCTGGGAGGAGCTGATGTCGAGCCTGCCTGTCTGCCCAGTTGAAGCACAACAGGGCAGGGCGGTGGTCCCCCAGATCAAGGGGCTGGGAGCAATTGAGCTACAGGGGGGAAAAGAGGGGTCGGTCCCCAGAGAGAGGGGCTGGAGAAAGCCGGAGCCCTAGGAGGCTGAGAAGGCAGGACGGGCCGTCACAAGCAGTGAGTCCAGCCACCGGTGTAGGGATATTAAAGAAGGTGCTGGCAGTGATTGCCCAAGTGAAAGTAACTCCCCATAATTTGTCCCCCACAATTTAAACCTCATAGCATTACCAAGTAAAAAGATCTCTTGGGTCTCCTGTTAAAACTTATAAGCTACTGTCTGGGTAAACCAGTGATTGTATCTGTTCTCAGAAAGATACTGTATTGCTATGAGAAACTTGCAAACAAGTTATTTGACTTTGTTCTTTATGCATGCTTTGTACCTAGAAACAGCATAGAAAGACCCCCACCCTCAAAGGGCAGGGAGTCTCAAATAAATTAGTACGCACCCCGAAAGTGTTGAAGACAGTATGTCTGCTGATGAATGCTTGGTGTACATGAATGAATGAGCAGGGAGGTGCCAGCCTAGAAATTCAGTGACCATCGGCTGAAAGCGGCATCAAAGTGGGAACGACCAGACAACCCCTGGAGGGTAAACTGGGACCCACCCGATCATCTCAAAGGATGGGAAAAACAAGATAACATCTGACAGCATGGAGCCACCAGGAATGCCATCTGCTGATTGATTCAGCAACAGCATGATGAAGCAATTTCCATAGACTAACATAGGAAATAATTCCTATAAGAATGGCTTCTACACACTGAGGACTTTGAGTCTGGTTCTGCAACCACCCTCCAGGAGCATCAGATGAATCTGACAAGGACTCAGCTCCACCCTCATGCCCAGGTTACCTGGCCAGTAACTTGGCATGAGCAACGTCTAGGCTGGTAACTATAACATCTATATAGAACGTGAATGAATGATTGCATGATTGAATATATATATATATATATATATATATATATATGTGTGTGTGTATAAGGAATAAATAGTGATAGTAATAAGTAGTCAAACAACGTTGTTTACTTTTATCTTTGCTTTAATATTATGTTCACAATAAATGTGGCTTTGTTGCCTTATTCCTCTTAAAAAGATCCTGCTGGTTTTTATTTTATTGGTATAACACCGGCCCCACTCCTCAAACACGGCTCGCTGTTAGGATCCCTCCCCCAGGCAGCGCCGGTACCTTCCTTTCCGCTGGAGCCAGTTCCTCCTGGCATGTCTACACTACAAACTTAAGATGACCTACGTTAGGTTGACTTACAGCCACCGCAGTAATTACTGCAGTTTTTCATATCCACACTACCGTCTTACATTGGTGGTGAGCGTCCTCACCAGGAGCGCTTCCACCGACTTAAGCGGGGTAATGCCGGGGGACTGAGAGCACAGGCTCTCAGCTCCGCATGGGGCTCCTCGTCGGGAGCCTTACTGCCACACGGGCACACAGCTCTGCACCCCACTGAGAGCCCAGCCCAGGCTTTCATCTCCATTCCCTGCTGGGAGTCTGGCTACCACTGGGGCTCTCACCTCTGCACGGCGCACCCTGCCGGGAACCTCACTGCCCCCTTGGGCTCTCAACTCCCTGGTCCATGATGGGAACCTTGGGGTGACAGCCAGAGCTGAGAGCCAGGCACCGAGTTCACAGCGAAGCCTACCAGCCTTTCTTGACAAGAATGAAAGTTAACAGCTGATCTTCTCTCCATCAGCTGAGCTCCTCCAGCAGTAGCTGATCTTCCCACTTCTTGGCGGCAGAGGCCAATTGTGGTTAATGCGGTAACCAGACTTTTGGTGTTTGGTCAGCAGTACTAACTGGACACTGCACAGGACCCCCTTCAACCAACTAGCCTTTCCAGTAAAAAACCAGACACCTGGCAACCCTAAGACAGACAAAGAAGTTTGCTGGAGTTTGGAAAGCTGTGTGCTTTGTGTTAGTTCAGGGTTAGCCAACAAATTTCCCAGATGTCACCAGATGATCTGGCTCTTTAATGTAGTTGGGACTGAGCTGCACTTGTCACAGAAATGACTGCAAGGGTCATATGATGAGGAGCATGTGACTAAAACGTGGGCCTGTTGGGACAGAAGAGCAGCCTGTGCTCAGATGGAAGCACAGCTGGAGTAAGATTTCAGGGAGAGCAGACCTCGGAGTCAGTGCTCTATCAAGAATGGGAGCCCTGTTAGGGAAATGCTTCTGGGGATTGCTGCCTGTGCTGGTCAAGAAAATTGCCTTGCTATTACTTATGAGTTTTCTGTTTGGGCAATATATTGTGCAAGGCCTGAAATGGACTTGGGGGCTGGCACGGGTTCCTTTTGGGTTGATGAGACATCTTTTACCTTGATTTAGCTGGTCAAGGTCAATACTTGGGAAGAGCATAAGATCTACCATGGCTGACTAAATCAGGGCAAAAGGCACTCAACTCCACCTACACTAAAGAAAAGCTCATGATTAGGTCGGGGGTAAGTAACATATATTAGCTGAAAGCAGCTTGGCCAGACAGCTACAATAGCCCAGCAGGGCAGGGATATGGCCCCAGCTTTCAAGGAGCTTTGCTGGTAGATCTAAAACAGACTCTCAGAAAGAGAGATTCCCGCAAAGGAGCCAAGAGTTTCAGGGCTCCTCCTGCCAAGGGGAATGTCTAGCATTCAGTACATTAATATGGCTCTTTTCGGTGCATGACCAGTGTTACCAGCTGTCACGATTTTATTTGCAAGTTTCACAGTATTTGAAGACTTTTTCTTAAAGCCCCAATTCCTACAGTCATATGATCATATGAAAATATTGGCTTTCATTTAAAAAAAAGGTATCTCATTCTCCTGGTTGAGGAGAAAAGGTTCAAAACATGAACCCTCAAGACCCAAAGAAGCAAAAGGCAAATAAAAATAACAATCTGAAATGTGTTATTTTTTAAAATCTCATGATTTTAGGGGACCTGAGGTATTTTTTAAAGTTTATTTATTTAATGCTGGGGTTGGTAATACTGATTTCCCTCATTCCTTCCCCTCTCTCATCCCCATATGGAGTCTGGACTTCTCACTTCACCCAATCTTTATTGGCTACTGAATTTTTTTCATGTGGGACAGCACATCAAATTGTGAGTGAATAGAAATATTTTCAAAATAATAAAACCAAGCATTTAACCTCAGCTTGTATTTAGACGTCAGTTTCATTAGAACTTGAAGGCACTTAAATATCCAGATTCTTTTTTTTTTTTTTTTTAGAACTTATTGTCTTTTATAGCATGCCTGTGAGCACAGCAACTGGTTATGTGGTAAGAGCTGGGAATAAAAGTAACATTTTAAAACAGTTTTTTAATATTAAAAGGCAAAATATGCAAATAAGACAATGAATAACTATCACATATACAAATTAAGTTGCTGCTTCAGTAGCACAAAATGTCCAGATTTCTGGGCCTTCAGCCATACTGTGCATGCACTGCTCTTGACTGTATCCTGGAGCAGCAATCATAAAGCAGATGCACATCACACCCAGCACTGGCACATAGAATCATAGAACTGTAGGGCTGGAAGGGACCTTGAGAGGTCATCTAGTCCAGTGTTTCTCAGCCTTTTTAATACCAGGGGCTAGTTTTCTGCTTTCCTAAACTGTGTCAGGGAAATCTCTGGGACTGCTGCCGGTCCATGGATCGGTCACTGAGAAACACTGATTTAGACTATCCCCTGCGCTAAGTCAGGACCAAGTATAACTGGATCATCTCTGACAGGTGTTGGGCTAACCTGTTCTTAAAAACCTCCAATGATGGGGATTCCACAACCTCCCTGGGAAGCTTATTTCAGTATATCCTTATAGTTAGAAAGTTTTCCCTAATATCTAACCTAAATCTTCCTTGCTGTAGTAGATTAAGCCTAAGTTTTTTTTAACCTTCCTCACAGGTCAGGTTTTCTAGATGTTTATCATTTTCGTTTCTCTCCTCTAGACCCTCTCTAATTTGTCCACATCTTTCTTAAAGTGTGGCTCCCAGAACTGGACACAGTAGTCCAGCTGGGACCTCACCAATGCCAAGTACAGTTGGATAATTACCTCCCATGTCTGACGTACAACACTCCTGTTAATATATCCCAACTGCATCACTCATATTCAGTTTGTGATCCATTATAACATCCAGATAGTTTTCAGCAGTACTACCACCTATCCAGTTATTTCATATTTTGTGGTTATCCATTTGATTTTTCATCTTGTTAATTTCAGACCAATTCTCCAATTTGTAAAGTTCCTTTTGAATTCTAATCCTCTCCTCCAAAGTACTAGTAATCTATCCCATCTTGGTGTCACCTACAAATTTTATAAGCATAATCTCCTCTCCAAGTCAGTAATGAAAATATTGAGTACTCAGCCCAATTCATGGGTTATAGAATCTGCAATAAAATTTCATTCTTGCATAGCAAAATAATACCAAATTCTTCAATTTGGGCTGAAACCAGCTGTCTTTACAGAGGCAAAGCTCCCATTTTCTCAAATACTGTAGTTTTGCCTGAATAAGGAGTGCAGGTTCTGGGTCATTTTCACGAAAACAAGCAATCTCTTTAAACTTAATGCAACACCCACCCATCATCAAGAATATCCTTTAATACCAGTTGTCAGTCACACAATTCTATCGCGAAAAACAGAATGGAAAGCTACATCACTTACACTTTAAAAGGACAACTATTTTTATGTTACCTGTAATTTGCCTGAAACAGCTCAACTGTGCATCTGGTCTAAATTATTTTTGTCTTTGCAAAATTGTGGTTATAGTCAGAAAGCGGTTAAAGTATTTTAAATAGAAATACTTTTTGATGGAATATGGGTTCTCTGGTAAAAAGGAGGGGGAAATAAGCAGAAATACATAAATGAATGTAGATTTTTCTTATTTGTGGGTCTAGTTAATTTGAAATATTTTGGTCTAACTAAAGCCTTTGGATTAAATATAGGGGTATCTGGGTGAAGTGTAATGGCCTATGACATACAGGGGTTCGGACTAGATGGTCTAATGGTCCCTTCTGGCTTAAATTGTATGAAACTATAAGGATGACCAGAAAGGTTTTGGATGTTGATTCTGTTTGTTACCCTGATGATGATGGTGATGATTTATTTGTATTGTAATGGTGTCTAGAAGCCCCAGTCATGGGCCAAGACTCCTTTTATGCTAGGTGCTGCATAAACACAGAAGAAAAAGACAGTTCATGCCCCCAAATAGCCTACGGTCTCACTGAGGGTGAAATTTACCCCTACATAGAGGGCCAGCGTATGTACCACAGATAAGTTCCTAAGGGATTAGGTAATGCTCAGGTTTAGGTTGTGCATAGGTGTTGTGCCGGCCTTGTGCACAAGGGTGAATTTCAATGGGAGTTGCTGTTCAGCAGCATCTCTGAAAATCAGGTCATTTCTGTGGCCCTTGGTGTTCCAATGCTTTGTCTCACTGACTTCATTGAGATTTGTATGTGTAATTGAGAGAAGAAGGTGCCCCAAATGAAAAGCTGAAGAACTTCTTTCTCCCCGTCTTTATTCTTTCCCACATTTAAAATCTCATGGCAGGAGAAAGCAGCACAGCACTGGGCTGCTCATGCTCAGAAACACTTGCAGAGCTCATTATCAAGGGATTTCAGAAACTATTGGCTCTCACTCATAACTGAAATTGTCAGGATGCCTACTAGCAATGGCTCCTTAACTAGCCGTCAAGTCATCATCATTACAGTGGCACGGGTATTTAACTTTTAAAGTGAAACTCAACCAATATCTCATTTTTGCAATGGACTGGAAAGTGCCACAGGCACCAAAAAACAGCACAATTCCCCGCTCCCACCTCCCTGCAACCAAACCTTATGTTATACTAGTCCAATTTGCAAGTGCTACATAACTGGTGTGTTAGGCTAAGCAGTACAGGGATTGGGGAATTTCCTTTCTGTATGCTGAACTGTAATGATATTTAAATGGAGCCCTAAACACAAGTTCAAAGTAGATCCTCCTGCTTTAAATCTTTTAATGGCCCTCCCACCAGAATATATATCCTAAATGAGATCACCCATTCCCTGATCTCTTTGTCTCTCTTACCCCCTTCAATGCATCTACTCATCCCTCTGTAGTGACTCCACTCCTCTGCCTCACTTATCAGGAGGCCATATTAACCCATGTGCACATGACATTTGGGGTAATATGCCATATTAACCCATGTGCACATGACACTCTGGGTAAAGCACGTCCAGGAGAGGTAGCCAGGAGGTAGTGATGGTTGGGGGAATGTGAGAAATGGCTGGACATACATCGAGAAGCTGCAGCTGTGCTGTTAACCTAGACTGCACCTGCACGGCAGAGAAGCATTGTCCCAGTTAGGTAGGGGAAGAGTGAACAGGGAAACTGGTGGTGGGTCTGGACAATAGATATAAAGACAGATTGATCTTCCTCTGCTTACTACATCAGATTTGGATGCCAACAGAGTTTGATACCTCTGTCTGCTACTCCAAATGATGGGGTTCCCTCCTCACATTCACAGCTGCCACATGATGCTTTGGGTACCATTTTAAGTGTTGGTGCGGCAGGCAGACAGATAAGTTGGGGCTACAAAAGAACCTGTGATGATTTCCCTGCTCTCTTTCATCAACAGTATAATGTGAAAACTTCTCAGTTGAGAAAAGGTTTGGAGACATCCCTTGCTCCCTGCTGGCCCTCTGCTTTTCCTGGTTATTACAATATATCAATTGTATAATGCCAGAAGTGCGCTTGGCTCTTTCTTTATAGGCACGTCTGATGACCTCTCAAAATGGGAAAACTCCTTCCACAGCCCCTCTGAAGGCTCTTCATGTGCACAGCACTGGGGCTAGGAACGTTTGGGGTCCTCTAAAGCTTCTCCTCTCCTCCCCAAACCACCCTCCACACATACCTTACTTATTGATTTTAAACAATGCTTGTAGTGGACAGTTGCAAATTCTGACCCTCACTTGTTCGAAAGTGGAGGTCAGAGATAAAGAGATGCTTCAAGACTTTAAATACTAATAAGACCTTGAAGTGAACACACTGAATAATAGGCGGCCAGTGCAGTCTGCATGACTCTTGTGGGAAAAGGCCCTTGAGCAGTCATGTTGCTTCATTCTACATTAGCTGCAATCTGTAAGTGGTTTTCAAGGGTAATGCCAAAGAAAGTGCATTACGGTAATTCAGCCTAGAGGCAAAGATCAAAGCGGAGAGATGGGAACATATAAATACTCTTCCCTAACAAATGACCAGCTGCTTCTTGAGCTGTCTGCCTAACTACTTTCCATAATGAGGTAATAGAAAATAGTGCAATCACATTAATGAAAACAGCAAAGCCACTTTAACATTATCCCAGCCCTTAGTGCTGGCCACAATGCATCCACGCTTTTGTGTTGGCCTGTCAAGCTCCCTGAAGAATGGTCCTTAGTTTTAGTAACCATGACTACTTATTTCTTAACCAAAACTATCCTTCAGACCATATTTCTTGCACCAGTCTCATTCAGTCTGGGAAGCAACACGCAAGTACAGCTAATTCTGTGGAGTATGTAACTATGAAAGGTTGATGTCCTTCTTTTCTACGTATGTACCTTTACATTTCTGAGTACTCTGCCTGCCTGGAGAGGCCACAACGATTTTCAAGTTGGGTTCAGAGGACACACACTGTGTTCTCACATGGATCCTTTATTTCTTCTTTCTTGTCTTTCTTAATTTCAAAATCAAATCAGTTAGACTGAAAGTGCATTATATGGAAAAACTATAACAAATTCCATTGCTTGTACACCAAGTTATGGAAGAATTAGTGGCTTTCTCTGGCTGAGATCAAGGTTGAGGTCAAGAATACATAGATTCAGTCTACTGGGCAACTAAACAAATCTATTTTTAAATAAAGTCTTTCTTACTGTTCCTCCTCAGTCAGACCCATTCTTTCAATCACATGATATATCCCAAGAGAGGAAAACTAAACTGTGTATATATTATGCATTACAGTATTCATAATCCAGTAGGTCAGGCCTCTTTGCACGTTGACAGAAATATGGTTTTCTGTGTTTACCTTTGTCTGTCAAAGATACCTATAATAAAATATGGAAATGCAATTATTAACTGTCATCTGTTAGTGGCAGGGCAAGTTCTTTGATGGAATCCCTTGCTTCCCATGCAGCTGTATTCACAGAGGAACATGAAGAATGCAATTTTCAAACATTTTCTTCTTCAAAGGATAACCCAGTCTTGAATTTGGATGTTCAGATCAGGACTTATACATGCAAATGCCTGTTTAGCGTGCTAATCAGAACATCTGAATGTGGAATTTGAAAATCCTTTTGAAAAACTTGTACACAGCATACATCATGAATAAGGCATGTGTATATGCCACAAATACTAAAATGCCACCAACTTTAAATGGGTAATGGACTCATTTTTCCCATTAGCACTTGCTTCCTGGGACCCTTGAAGTCCTTCACACAATCCTTGTTATACCAATAAAATAAAAACCAGCAGGATCTTTTTAAAGGGGATAAGACAAAATGTCACATTTATTGTGAATACAAAAAGAATCATAGTAAGCAGTCAGTTATAGCTATAACATTTCATTCAGTTTCACATTCATTCATTCACACACACACAGGTTCTGTATAGATGTCATAGTTACCAGCCTAGAAGTTGCTCATGCCAAGTTACTGGCCAGGTAACCTGGGCATGAGGGTGGAGCCGAGTCCTTGTCAGATTCATCTGATGCTCCTGGAGGTTGGTTGCAGAACCAGACTCAAAGTCCTCAGTATTTAGAGGCCATTCTTATAGGAATTATTTCCTCTGTCAGTCTATGGGAATTGCTTCATCATGCTGTTGCTGAATCAATCAGCAGATGGCACATTTCTGACGGCATTCCTGGTGGCTCCACACTGTCAGATGTTATCTTGTTTTTCCCATCCTTTGAGATGATCGGGTGGGTCCCAGTTTACCCTCCGGGGGTTGTCTGGTCATTCCCACTTTGACGCCGCCTTCAGCCGATGGTCACTGAATTCCTAGGCTGGCACCTCCCTGCTCATTCATTCATGTACACCAAGCATTCATCAGCAGACATACTGTCTTCAACACTTTCGGGGTGTGTACTAATTTATTTGAGACTCCCTGCCCTTTAATCAAAGAGGGTGGGGGTCTTTCTATGCTGTTTCCAGGTACAAAGCATGCATAAAGAACAAAGTCAAATAACTTGTTTGCAAGTTTCTCATAGCAATACAGTATCTTTCTGAGAACAGATACAATCAATGGTTTACACAGACAGTGGCTTATAAATTTAACAAGGGATCCAAGAGATCTTTTACTTGGTAATGCTATGAGGTTTAAATTGTGGGGGACAAATTATGGGGAGTTACTTTCACTTGGGGAATCACTTTCAGTACCTTCTTTAATATTCCTACATCCTTTTGCCTGCTTTATAGGACTCACTCCTTTGAAGCAGAGGTTATTCCAGCTATATTTGAAACTTTACAAGTTTTGTTTTTGTTTTTTTCCCCCATTTGTTTAAAGGCTTTCTGGAGAATTGCCAGTAAATATAGGGGGGGGTACATTTTTGGAACTACCCCAGGCACATGTTTGCAGATGCCATTTTGGGATCACCTACACCAAAGAATGGAAGTTTAATTAGATCCCATAGCTAGGTTAGAAACTTTAAAAGTTCTGGCTTGCTTTAGAGCATAACTAATAGAATTGCTCAGGAATTTTTCAATTACACTTTTTTTGTTGGAAAATGTAGATTTGTCAAAACCAAAACTTTTCACAGAAGTGTATTCGTTTTTACAAGACCTTGATCAGAAAGCTCTCTCAGGTCCAGGATGGAATTCCTGGTCACAACCAGAATTGCCAATAGCCCAATGGCTACAGCACTGATGGGGGAGATCTAAGTTCAAGTCCCTGATCTGAAGGAGGCAGAGTGCCCTAATCACTCAGCTATTGGCATTTCTGGGTTGAGTCTGTCTCTAATTTTTTCAAAAGGTCTCAGTTTTGTCCTGATGCAGAAAGAAGCTAAATGCCAGGATTCTGAAATTGTTCATTAAATGGAATTGTTGTGTGCTGACTAGCCTTAATAACTATAATTGAAAACACTTACACGTGTGCATAATATTTAGCACCAGCACATGTTTATACTGGGCTCTGATAATTTTATTAAAACATAAATGAAGCATCAATAATTCCTTCTACATCAATGGGAACATAAAAGGTGAGATGTAATGTGGCCAGGCCCTTGGGACATCCCAAAAACCTGTCTCTGAAGCCCTCCAGGATTTTCTTACATATTACTGTAACGTTTCACTTGTTTTCACACTTTATGGACTTCAGAAACTCTGTGAGCTCTTCCTACCATTCAGCCAAGATTTAATGCCAGAAAAAGAGCATTGGAGAAGTCTCATAAGGCTTCATTATTTTTGAATAATATACAATACTACAGTACATTTACTAGTAAATTTTGAAGTTTTGACATAAATAATTAAACCTAAACTAATTGTAATAAATGAATAGAATATATTTGTGTTGCATTGTCCTTGCTTTTTATTGTTTTTTTTCACATGCTTGCTTATTCAGAAAATTCAATAATTAGCAATGGGTCTCCCAGTCATTAGTGTGAATTAGTGAGGCTCTACTGTGATCTCTTTATTAAAAATTACGAATTAGTGCAGAAGGAGAAAAAGTATAAACTAGATTAGATTCCACATTGCTTGTATGTTGTGGTATGTAAAACAGAAAGTGAGAATGGAAACATTCATGAAACTTCAAATTATATGAAAACAGGAACAAATTCCATCCCTGTAGTACCCTACTAGACATCTTTCCCCAATTCAAGGCACTATTGTTTAACATGACCCTTTGTTTACATTACTTTCATCAATTTTGAGACCCTTTGACCATGTTAATATTCAAGATAGGTTGAAATTATTTTGTAAGTCGGTATTCATGAGACAGAATCAAATACTGTATTAAAATTCCAAATCCCCTTCATCTACTGATTTTGTAATTCTATCAATTACAATAATCAAATTTAAGATTTTTTCTTTATATTGTGCTATTGCTTGTGCTCCATAACCTCACTAAACATCTAGAAGATATTTTTCCTCTTAAAATGCATGTTACTGGTAATAGCTATACTGTGTGGTAAATGTCACCAAAAATCATTCTTTTTTTCCTTTTTGCATGCTAAGATCTGTAAATCTGTATTTATTCATGCCATATGTAAGCAATTCAAAAAATTAATTTCCTCTCAGCTTATATAAACTTTTTAATTTCAAGAATAACTGAAAAGTACTAACATTGAGAAATTGAACTGCGCACCAACATTGGGTGGACAAGTATTAAATAGTGTTTCAGTAGTTGACAGCCTTAGAATGTTAAACCTAATCCTTTCGTTCAAAAGGTCACTTTTCTCACCGTTGCCCTTGTAAACTGAAGCACCGTGTCAGAGAGAAACAAACACTGGCCAATGGCATTTTCAAGTGATAAAATAGCAAGCGATGTCGGTTTCTCATCGACCATCGTCAAACGAGAATATGTTTTGATGAGCCAGAGTTTCAAAAAGCTGCATTCACCACTCGCAACTGTGACCAGAAGCATGATCAGAATCCTCAAAGCTATCCACACATTAGGAAAAGTGTCCTTCAGCTCTGCATCATGAATGAATTGGAGAACTTGGAGTGGAGAATGCTTCCCATGTGGCAACTGGCTGTTGTCCAGTGGAATCTCCTGCCCCCCCTCAATCCCCCCCCCCCCCCCCCCACACACACACTTTTGAGAAGGCTCCAGCTCCCTTGGTCAGATTTGTAACATTGTCCATGAGAATCTTCCACCAGATAGTTGATGCTGAAAACAGGACATATATCCTTTGCAGTACTCCGAAGAGACATACTGAGTCTAAAGATGCTGCTGCATCTGACACAACCAGGTTGAGGGAATGGCAGCCACAAGGCATGAGGAAAGCTCTTGGATTCAGCACAAGAATCCTTGTCTGGATGCCACTGTTTCTTCCCTTCATGTTCACATCATTGTTGTAGCCTTGGCTGCAGCAGCCCTGAAGCTTTATTTTATTCTCATTCGAAATGTTCATAAACAGTTCTGTTAGGCCTTTTCCAGTAGAGTCATTCACAGACCAGAAACAGATAAAGTGTTCCTTTACTTGGATACAGCCATCCTTGTCATCAACAAATCTTACTATAAATGACATCTTTTCACTGTGACTAATGTCAGGAGTGCAGTCCATTATTATGGTGTTATACTTCGCTTTGTCAAGCCACATCACTATGTCATCAAGCACCTTCCTTGCCATAAGGTCAATCAACACATTTTGAATTGTTTTGCTGCAGTAATGGTCCATAGTTTCTTTACAAACTATTCAGTGTAGGTGCTCATGCATGACATTATCTTATTTCCCAAAAAGCTCTACTAAACTGAGGAAATTACCATTAAATTCAGTGAAGAATTTATCCAATGAGCCCAGAAAGCCAATTTATTCTTTTGCAAGGAAAAGGGTAATTGAGATCAGATGCTTGAGCACATTCCTCCAATGCTGGATTTCTTCATTAATAATACACTGATTTTCTGTGTCTCTGCATTTATTCAGCTTGAATCTGGACTCAACCTCCATCCATTTGGTGTAGGCTGTAAAACAGCCAGGTGACTTTTCATGTTGCTTCAGAACATCAGCTAAGCTATGCCAGTAATTGTACCCAGAAAGCGCAAGCAACGATTTGACATTGTTGTCAAATATTTTGCAAGAAAAACAAAACACTTTGATTTCAAGCAAACTAGCCAACGTTGATTCAGTTTCTCACCATTCTCGAGCCCTCTTTCATAGTATGATTTTGAGACATGTCGCTTCTGCTCATTTACTGGAACATCATAGCCTTATTTTGCCTAGCCCATTCAAAATTGTACAATCAATATCGGCAGAGTTTAGGCTTACTGGCCATAAAGCAAGATCTGATGTATCGATTTGTGGTGTGCAATTTTTCTCACTGCTGTTTCTGTCATCATGCGAGGCTGATGCTTCTTTATCATTTCTCTCCTTTTCATGTAAACCAGATTTTTCTTTGTCATACTCTCCTATTCATGTAAGCCACATTCTTCTTTAACATCACTCTCCTTGATGCCACCAGGAAAACTGGACAATTCTCCATCAATTTCTTCACATTTCCATTAGCAGGTAAATCTGCTAATTCCTTAGTAATAGGACTTTCATCATTTACGCTTCACTCCTAAATTTCTTCTGTACTGGGAAGATCGCTACTGCGTAAAGCCTGGTCCATGTTGTTCTGTTTCAGATATTTTCCCATCAAATTTGCCCCTTGCTGCAAAGTAGATTTCAATTGAGCTTTTCACTTCCTATACTGAGCTCCTGAAGGCTTCTCTGGGGGTAACTTCTATTTTCTACACGGGAAAACAGACAATATTAGGGAGAGCAAAAGTCTATGTTCTGTGGTGTTAGAAAGTCATCAAACATTACATGTTAAGCATGGCAAAAGAAATAACAGTATTTCTTTTATATTGTTGCGTAGATAGGGGTTTGATAGATATCTCTGGTGTCTCATTAAATATGTCCTTTATTAGTCGCTACTTACACTCTTCAAGTTTTAAAACTGTGTACATTTTCACAATTACACAATATAACAAGATTCACAATATCGCAGCAGGGCTCTCACTTTGTTTTGATTGACTAGCAATGCTCCTTATATACGTGCGATGGCATGGCAGACAACATTGTAGGAGGTTTGAGGAAAATATAGTTTTCAGAAAATCTGGAAGGTTCCATGAGATTCTACAAATGTCCAGAACATTTTAGGAGGTTAGTGAAAAATGAATCCATTTACAGAATACCTGAAACATGTTACTTCAAACATTCTATTTTCCCTTTTGTCACTAATAATAAAAACAGCGCCTGGGTTGCCTGCCCCTAAATCCAGCCCTGATAGCAGATACATAATACTTCCAAAGAAGCTTAGATTAGATCTTCTTGTTTCCTAGGGCTTTCTGTTTACTTGGCTAGACCCTTTACATTACTGGGTAGAGACAAGTGTTTTGGGAGCAAATCTACTGTTTTCTCAGCACTGAGTCTGAATATGACATATTTGCAGGAGGAGGGGAATTAAGGTCCTTTTCAAGCTTTTAATGGGGATTTACAATGAATGGAAAAAGAAAAATCTCAAAACCTTATACAAAATTATTTGGCACCACCCCAACTACTGATGAGAAGATGCGTACGTTTTTTGTTGTTTTCTTTCCACAACAGCATGAGTTAAGGGTGGAGGTACAGCCTTTCGCTTGCATTATCTGTCTTTTGTTAGCTTAACACAGGACAATTCCCAGAGTGGGGGGAGGGGGGGAACGCTCACTTTTGTCGCTAGAAATTGTATCAGTGGTGGTCAATGAATGAGAGAGGCCAGAATACTTGATAATTTGCCTGCAGTGATGCTTGTACTCCTTGGGAGTTGTTTGAATTAAACACTGCCAACCAGGAAAAAAATCAATAAAGTTGTTTAAATGCTTTCACAGGGGCCTTTGTGATGATTGAATATTACTCTTCTTACAAGACCAATAGCTTCCTGACCAGTAACTACAGTTATTTAGGCTGAGGGTCTTCTCTGCTTACTGGCTTCTTTTACTGATACATAGTTTTCGCTTCCTTTTTTTTTTTTTTACTTATGTAGACTAAATCAATAAACCTTCCATACCAGAAATATTAAGTTTACAATTTGGTCCCCTTTTCAGCCAAACCTGCAAAAAATGAAGGGTGAGAACCACACTGATTTATACGAACTACGGATCTGACCCTTTTTTTTTTTTTAATTTTAATGGGCTGGATGATCTTCCAGTGCCTGTAGAATGATGTAAAGAGCACTACATAATAGTGGTTCTCGATGTATGGAATAATGTAGAGGTTTATTAAATTAAGATTATTTAAATCTTTTAATAATAATTATCAAGCTGAAGAGTTTAACACCATCTTAAACAGTGCTTTGTATAGGATATGGCAGGAATTTAAATTATGAATATTTAAACTATTGGCTTGAAGAAAGTAGTAAATGTGAGGCAATCCGCAGTGTGTCTGTACATAGAATCGCTTTTCATCCCATTAAATATTAGGAATACAACTCAGTCTGTGGTTGCTAGAGCTGGTGCTACTGAGCAATTAAAATAATATCTTATCCACACAAAGGTTTTTCTGAACAACTCCCTCTGTTGCTTTAGCGCCAATACAACTTCATCAACACTAGCAACAGTATTCAGCACAAAATGTATCCGAACAGAGCTATACAACACAGCGCTAAACTAGAAATATCCCAATAAATTCTTTATAGCATTTTTCAAAATTCTGAGGAGAGCTGACACAATACACAAGTTTCCCCCCCGTCTCCCCTCATTTCTTATTAGTCTAGTTGACAGGCCTTTCAATGTTACAGTTACAAAAAACTGGAGCTGGCCCCGTCCCTGCCGGGGCCCCGCCGAAACTGTTCGAATCGGGCCCCGCACTTCCTAAAGCTGGCCCTGCATAGAAGCTAGGAATTGTTTAGAGTAGCCAACATATGTAACAGATCTCAAAAATAATCAAATTAAATCATGGTATGGAAAATGTGTCCCCGGGATTTAGCTACATATACATAGCTCAGGGATGGCCAACCTGTGGCTCTGGAAGTTAGTATGTGGCTCCTTGTATAGACACTGATTCTGGGGCTGGAGCTACAGGCACCAACTTTCCAATGTGCTTGGGGGGGGTGTGCTCATTGCTCAACCCCTGGCTCTGCCACAGGCTCTACCCCCACTTTGCCCCTTCCTGCCGCCTACCCTGAGCCTGCCGTGCCCTCACTCCGCCCACCTCTCTCCCAGAGCCTCCTGCATGCCACGAAACAGCTGATAAGGAGGTGCGGGGTGGGAGGGGGAGGTGCTGATGGGAGGGGCTGGAAGTGAGGGGGAAGCTGATGGGGGTGCTGCTGATGTATTACTGTGGCTCTTTGGCAATGTACATTAGCAAATTCTGGCTCCTTCTCATGCTCAGGTTGGCCACCCCTGATATAGCTATTATTAACATCAGTAGAATTAACACAGTGAAAACCCCTTGAACTGTTTGGTAACTGACGCTGGCTTATGCATTCCGTATTTTTGTATAGAATATTGGTAAAACCAAATATCAGAAAACCGTTCTGTTCTGCTATTTAGGCCTGTTTTTGCAGATGTGTTGGATATCCATGGTTCTCACTGAACACAACTGCAGTTCTGAGAGCTCGGCACTTCTGAAAATCAGGAGTCAGATCTTCAACGAGTGTAAATTATTAAGCCTAATCCATGGACCACTAAGGTCATGACTGCAATGAGCGTTGGATCTAACCCATACACAGCAATTTCTAGAGCGCAATATGAAGGTTAATTTTTCTGCTCCCCTAGATGTTTGAGTGTATTGGGTCTTATTCTGCTTTCATTTATACCAGTGTAAATCAGGAGTAACTGCACTGAAATCAGTGAAATGTCCCCAGTGCATGTGGAGTCAGGTCTTTTGTAAAATAAAAATAGGTGGATCTAAAAAGGTTTAGAGTCTGCAAAAACTAGAATAGAGGCTTTCTCGCAAGATACCCAGGACTTCTTGCCTCTGGTATGACTTGGATAAACCATAAAAACATCATTTCATAGGCTATTTTGCCACCTCATTTTAGGACACATGCACATCTAAGAAATTCAGAGGGATGCAGAAATAAAAAATAATTTAAGAAAAAAACATTAGCCTAATTATTAATAAAGTTCAAGCAACTTGATTTATAGGGGGAACATTTGGATCACTTTCTATTTGATCTAAACCAGTTCATCTAGTAAGTTACTTTCTTTGTAACCTATTCTGTGTATGTGTGCAACAGGTCCTCTGCTGGAAATGTAACAGTCTTACTCATGTATATAGACTTATCTCCTAGGTGACATGCTGGAAATGCTCCTTCAGCTGGACTGTAATGTTGCAGTCCTGAGTTCTAATCCGGTCTCTCCATGTGTGTAGTTAACAGAGGACCTTGTTTTTGTGGCCATGGATTCTTGCATTCTTCAACCTCCTGTTACCATTTAAAAAACTTTACATCACACAGTATGATAGCTTTTAAAAAGTTAATAGTTCTGAATCTGAGGAAAGTCCTTTTAATTAAAAATGCCTATGTTGATTATTTTCCATTCCAATGTTGATAATAAATTCAAATATCTGGATTGTCTTATATGTGACATTTGCTTACATAAGCCATGCAGTTATCAGAAGCTAATCCTGTAGAGAAACTAATCAAGGAAGGTGTTACACAAATGCAAAACATATGATTAAAGAGGGGGGAGGCAAATCTCATGCAAAGAACTGAATATTTTAATGAAATTGCCACTGAATGGAGATGTGAGGACTTCAAGCTCAGTTTAATTAGGCCACTGAGTGGAATCCCCTAAGAATCACAAGAATTGAACAGCTAATAATCAGTTTGTTCTTTACTGATTACCAGCTAATCATGTCCCAAACACAACCCTGGTCCCCTCTCTCATTATGAATACATTTGCAAGCCTCTCTTTTAATCTCTCCACGTTTATGGGCACACAAGTCCTAATCAGCTAACTTCAAGAGCTTTAACAACCTGGTTTCTTTAAAAGCCCACCTATTGTTTATGGAGCAAATATTTGCATCCTTCTGTGTCACATTGGTAAACACTTGTTTTGCTTGTGTGAAATGAGAAACCAATTATGCAAGTGCAGCAGATTTTGTTAGTCAAATTTCAAGAGTTAATTTTCACTTTCAAACAGTTGATTGTAGTATTGCCGTGATGTATAACTCAGTCCTATGTGCAAAACTCAGTAGAAAACATATTTGCATACAGAATTCTTTACATATCTTGGAAGCGGCTTCTTTAGCATAGTTACTACTGTAAACAAAAAGTGTTCATCAATTTTCAGTATTGATGGTAAAAACATAGCAATAAAAACTGCACATTCATAGGGCTGGATCCAAACCGCACTGAAAGCACTTGAAAGATGCCTGTTAACTTCAGGGAGGTTTCTATCTGGCCTATTATGCTTTACAGAACTAAATAGTACAGTTAGAGTTTAAAAACAAATGATCTGAGGGAGATACAACATAAATATTAGGTAGAAAAGGTGGATGACTGCCACAGAAGTCAATGGAAATTTTCTCCATTGACTTTAGTGGGGCTAGGATTTCGCCAAGGAACAGTGGAGCAGAATTCAGAGTGGTAGCCCTGTTAGTCTGTATCAGCAAAAACAACGAGGAGTCCTTGTGGCATCTCTCGTCTGAATAATAGCAAGAAAACAACAAGGGACAAGACAGGAGACTCGTCCTAAGTATTAGTGGGTGTGGGGAAGGGAGCTAGAATCAAGAAGGTAAATTTCATTTATCAAAAAATAAAATATAAAATAATGTAGTATATTTCATGTAACGGTCAAACCCACAGCTCCAAATATTTAGTGGCATATAAACTATATTTTGGGTATATCTATAAATAATTGCTAAGATAATTCAACAGTGAGCACAGTGTTAGCTGAGTCATAAGAGTGATCATAATAGAATAAATAATTTGGCTGTTTACAGGGGTAGGGACCTTTCATTGACACTACATTCTGCAGTGATAGCACCACAGGGAAATCTTACTTCTGAGTCAGTAAGCTATCAATGCCCCATTTTTAGGGATACCATGCTTTTGGCCTGAGGATATAATAATTTGTGATCAGAGAGATGCCACTGCACTTTTTGCAAGAAAAGGGACTTTAACCTAATATCTTATTCCACTTTCCAATTTAAGTAATCACATTTTGCCTGTTGTTTCCATTATGTACAGTGGTCTTCCTGCTCCTTCCTGCCCTAACAGATGTGAAATGTTGTTAACTGCTGTCAAACAACCACCTCATTTCACTTATGTTAGTAATGTGTGAAGTGATTCCCCTGTCAAGTTTTGAAGCTGTTTGAGGTCCTTTGAGATGACTACTGTATACAAATATTATTTGTATTTAATAGTAATTTCTTAATTATTCATACAGCACTGTAGGCATGCTAGATGTTTTGAAAGCAAATATGTCAACAAGATTCCACCCCAAAGAACTTACATTCTAAGGGGGGCAATACAGTTTCCATGAAGGCAATGGAAAGACTCCCATTGACTTCAATGGACATTGGATCAGGCCCTTAATAAACAACAACTGGATGGGGATGGGATGCAAATAAAGAAAATGACTGAGCAGTGTGCATCTTGCTAATGCCACAATTGTGTTTAAGTTACTGTTTGTTTGGTTTTAATTTTCTATTAACTTAACATTGCTTTGGACAAGGACACAGCTTGGGATAGGATTTTATTTTTTTTACTACTACTATTATTACAATAGCACAGATGCAGTACTTGATGGATTTCAGGAGTATATTGAAAATAAAGGTTGGAAATAAATTTAATTTAGATTGACTCAGTGTGATATTGGCATCTTTTACTAACAGGTTTTATTTTCACTTACTGGACTATATTCACTTATTGGACTTGTCACAGGGTCTGCGCAGGTTTCTCCCTCTCGTCCCTGTGCCCGGCTGATGCCATAAAGAGTCCCAACACCTGCTGTTGCCAGTTCACCCAAGTG
This sequence comes from Chelydra serpentina, assembly GCA_037349315.1. Classification (NCBI taxonomy): domain Eukaryota; kingdom Metazoa; phylum Chordata; order Testudines; family Chelydridae; genus Chelydra; species Chelydra serpentina. The sequence continues at coordinate 31,809,464 of JBAIAC010000048.1, forward strand.
TCTTTATTTATAGTGCTTGTGCAGTTCCCAGATCCCCCACCAGTTAGTGCCCCCCACAGACCCTCCCCAGGGTCTCCTAGCCCTTTGAGGTTTCCCTCCACTATAAGGAGACAGCTAAACCACCTTCCTGTCTCCTCCCAGGCTAGCCCCCTCTCTGGGGTTTGCCCTGGGCTTTATAGCCCTCCTGACTCAGCCCAGCTGCCAGCACTTAGCTCGGCCTGTTCCTCTGAGCTGGCCCTCATTAGGGCTTGCAGCTGGGCCGCCTGCTGGATACCTGCAGCCCTACCCCTGGCCAGGGAGCAGCTGCAGCCAGCAGTTTGGCAGGGCTTTAAAGGGGGATTTTACCCCTGTCCTGCCACACATCTCCCCCCTTCAGAGAGCCACCAGGCTCACCCTGTCCCTGCCCCTCCTCGGGCAGACAAATCCACTCCACAGGGGGAGTGTCGGTGTCCCCACTGTGGCCTCCTGCAGGCCCTCCTCGGGGCATCCAGGCCCTTCTCCACATCCCCGGTACGGGCAGATCTCTCCCATATGCCCTTTGGCATGGCAGAGACTGCAGGCCTGGTCCGGCGGTGTCTGCTGGTCTGGGCACCCCCCCCTCGGGGTTCGGTTCCCCAGCCCCCTGGTCCTTGTCACCCCCTGGCTCCCGAGAGCCACACTCCCGGCACTCCTGCCTGGTGGGTCCGCTGGTGCTACATAGCCAACACTCCTTAAGGGGCTCGGCTTTCTGTCTAGGAGTTTTCTTTCCCATGCCCCCCGCTTCCCCTGACCCCTTGGGGGAGGGGGGGGTTTCTTTCCCTGGTGGGGGTTCAGCCCCCTCCTCACTCACTTCTATTCTCTCTATTGGGTGCCCCCTGCCCCCTTCCTCCGGTCCCTCGTCCTGGCTTTGGGCTTCGCCCAACAGGGGTCCCCAATCGCCTCCCAGTAGGACCGGGTAGGGCAGGTTCTTTACCACTCCTACCCGCTGCCACCAGAAGCACCCCTGGACCTTCATGGGTACCCGGGCCATCTGGTACCTCCGGGTGTCCCCACGGACGCACCTCAGGGCTACTTTGGCTCCTGAGATCATTCAGTGCGGCTTGATTAAACCCTGCCGCACCAGAGAGCGGGTGGAGGCGGAGTCTACCACCCCCTTCCGGGGCTCTCCCCCCCAGCAATACCGATACTGTAGCCAGGGGCTGTCCCCTCGACCTCCTCTGTCCTCCAGTCCACCCGCAAAAGTCTGCCAGCCCACACTCCATTTGCGGGCAGTCCTGTTTTTTGTGACCCGGACGCTCGCACTGCCAACACGTCAGTTCTCGACTAGGGGCAGGCCCCGGGTCCGTCCCCTTCTTAGGAGCAGAGTCCGGCGGGCTTCTTCCTGATCCTACCCCCTTACTGGGCTTCATCCCCTGCCTGGGCCCCTCTGCCTCTCTGTATTCTTCTGTTAGGCAGACGGCCTCCGCCACCTGGGCCGGCTGATGTCTTCGGACCCACACCCTGACTGGGTCCGGGAGCCCCAGGAGAAATTGTTCCAAAATTATTTGATCCATAACCTCCTCCATAGTTTGGGCTGTAGGCCTCAGCCAGCGGGTAGTCCAATCGGTCAGTCTCTGGGCAAATGCCCTGGGCCGCACACCCTCCATCCAGCGGGCCGCCCAGAACCGCTGTCAGTACCTCTCTGCGGAGAGTCCTACTCGGTCCAGAATTGCAGCCTTTACCACCTCGTAGTCCCTGGCCTGGGTCTCTCCAAAGGCCATGAATGCGGCTTGGGCCTCTCCCCCCCAAGTACGGGGCGAGCCGCAGGGCCCAGGTTGCCCGCTCCCAACCGGCTGCCGTAGCCACCCTTTCAAATGTCCCCAGGAACGCATCAGGGTCATCCGTGGGGGCTCATCTTGCAAAGCCCCCACCCTGGCATCCTGGTTCCATCCCCGGGTGCCGGACTCACCACCCTCTGTAGGATCTGCTGCTGGGCCACCAACTGCTCCCTGATGAACTCCTGGAGGGTCCTTTGCTGGTCCACCTGCCATATCATCTGGGCCTGCCCGTCTGCTGGGCCTGCTGCATCTCCTGCACTGTGCTCACTAGCCACTTCAAGGTCTCCTCCATGGCAGCCACCAATAGCAGTGACTAGGGAGATCCCGGACAAGCCCCCACTGTCACAGGGTCCACACAGGTTTCTCCCTCTCATCCCTGCGCCCTGTGTTTGGCTGGTGCCATAAAGAGTCCCAACACCTGCTGTTGCTGGTTCATCTAAGTGTCTTTATTTATAGTGCTTGTGCAGTTCCCAGATCCCCCACCAGTTAGTGCCCCCCACAGACTCTCCCCAGGGTCTCCTAACCCTTTTGCGGCTTCTCTCTACTGTAAAGAAACAGTTTCCTGTCTCCTCCCAGGCTAGCCCCTTTGCTGAACTTTGCCCTGGGCTTTATAGCCCTCCTGACTCAGCCCAGCTGCCAGCACTTAGCTCAGCCTGTTCCTCTGAGCTAGCCCTCATTAGGGCTTGCAGCTAGGCCACCTGCTGCATACCTGCAGCCCTACCCCTGGCCAGGGAGCAGGCCGCAGCCAGAAGTTTGGCAGGGCTTTAAAGGGGGATTTTACCCCTGCCCTGCCACAGGACACTAAACACAATCAACACAAAAGGAAGAAGTTAGACTATAAGTATGTCTATAAAACTATATTGACAGATTTAAGTGGTTATTGCTAATGATTTTCCTTGATTGGTATGTAAAACTCAAGTAAATTAATATTTCAGGAGAGGTTTTTAACACTGGTCATGACTTATGGGCTGTCAAATGGAGGAGAAAAGTCTTCGTATATTTCCAAGAGAAAATGATAGATATCATCTGACTATCAGTCTAGGTATTTATACCATACTTATCACAATGTACCTGTGGATAGAATGCTAACAACACAATACTGTTTTACTATTTAGTAAAAATGTGTCCGTTAAAATGAATAGCAAATATATACCTAAGGAAAGACTTGAAGCAATACCTTCTCTTTCTGTATACAGTACGTGTATAAATTTGCCCCTATTGAGAACTACCTATATTTTTCTTTCTTGTATATGTATGTATTTATTTATAATCTATCTGGTCATATAAAATCTGGTCATATAAACTCCAGTGATACTAGGAGACAGTTATGATAGATGGAAGTCTAGATTAGACAAATGCCTCAGGAAATAAAAATATATCTGAGCAAGAATTTAAGATACATATGAACCATTATTTAAAAGATATGTGGAGGCTTTGCACACTGTAACAGGGTGATATGTCCCTTTAATGGCCTTGGTGTGCGGGGCAGAAATCCAATGTTCCTGCTCCAGAGAGAAGCCCAGCGAGCATGTGTTGGGAATTAGCTGACACAGCTAAACTGTACCTCATGATTGGCCCATACTCTCAGCTGGACAATATAAAGGAGGACCCAGCTGCATGGGAGTGTGGGGAAAAAACTAGGAGAGAATAGGGAATATACTTTCCTGTAACCAGAGCAGGAGGCTGCAGGCAGGTGGGCCCTGTGGATCCCTTGCCAGGGTAGGGGAAAGCCTTGCCTGGTAAATACTAGAAGCCAGAAGGCTCCTGTCTGAACTCTTTATCAAATGGTGGTTTGTGTTATTTTGGCACACTTTTCTTTCTTTCTTTCTTTGTGAACATAATAAAACAGACCCCTGAAGAAAGGGACAGAAACTAAGTTAGGTGTAGCTGACTATTTGAGCCCAGATGGTGATTAGAACCCCCAGCATACATCTATTACATGCTGAGGTAGGACCAAGCTTTCCATTATAGATCTTGATCCATATTTGGAGCACTTTAAATTTTGAAAGTATTCAGACCTGGGACTTTGTTTCAATCTAGTATAGAGATACAGAGCATAATTATTTGTTTTACTCTCTCCCTTAAAACCTGTCCTAGGAGTAACATTTTCTTCTCATAGGATCTAGTGCAAGGAAGCGTGACTTGCAATTTAGGGGACATTAGGTCTAATTCTCCACTGCCTCACTCCAGGCACAGTCATTTATACCTTTGCAAAGTGTATGTAAAATGCTCCCATATCAGGGTGATTTTTTTTACCCCCCCCCCCCCTCTACTTTCACTGGGCCAGTGTGCAGTTGGTGTAGATTAGCAAAGCCAAATTTGCACCAGCTGAGGAACTAGCCCATTTTGTGAAACTAACAAATCATAGTTCATTTTCTTAGAGTCTAGACATTTTGTTACAGAAGCGAGAATTGAAAATGTTCTTTCATTTGTTGCCTTGCGGAGTGGAGTGTTGGAGACATGAAAAGTTACATCAGTTACACATCTTCTGCAAGGAAAAGGAAGTTAGAAAAAAAATTAGAAGATAGAGAAAAAAGGGTAAAAGATTCTGCAACACCTTATTATCCATCAAATTGGATTTGACAAAATGCAAATATTGGTGTGATCATATTTATGCCAAAAAAGCAGCTGATATACCTCATATTGAAAAATACTTCTGACAAGCTAGCCAATAAAGTAGGAAAATCACTAGTCTGGCAGTTAAAATAACTGAATCGTATGAGAGCCACATCAGGCAATGAAACAGAATGCTGTTGGATAACAAATAAATAAATAAATAAAAATACAAGGCATTTATTCTATGTGAGGGTATTTATTTATTTATTTATTTTATTTGCTCCATAGTGCTTCGGAACCCTAGTCATGCATCAAGACCCCATTGTGCCAAGTGCCATTTTCTTCTGAAGCTTCCAAGAACAAAAGCCCTATTTTATAAATTGTTCAAAAATGTTCTACATTGTCAGAACTGAAATGAGTGGAACGGAATCTCAATATTACTGTGACAGCTTTGGCAATTTCCTGCTATATCCTTGAAAAACCTTATTGAATTAAGTTTAAGCCTGTTTAGTGTCCAGTGTACTAAACCCAAGGTTTATGTATTATTGTGGGACAGGATTGTATGTAAATTCTCTTGGGGGGAGGTGTGATGTGAGGCCTGGATGGTCAAAGGATTATATTGAACAATGCTCCGGACAAGAATGGACTTTTGAGACAATATGTGTAAAGTTGATTTCCTAGAAAATATAGAGGGGGAGGTGAATCCAAATTCCCCACCTACTGTTATGCAGTGCCCAGCCTTTTGAAAACTATGCCCTCAAGAGTGGACCTTTGTCTACTGATCACTTGTTACATAAGGCCATGATCAAAGGCCCAAACTGTATAAGAGAGAGACTGAAGAAAAGAGTTCTGGTTCTGAATCTGAGACAGTTATACATTTGTAACCACAGGGAAAACCCAGTTGTGGGGTTTGAAGGCTGACACCCACCAAAACCCTAGGGTTGGAGTTGGGGTGTCCTCTGATAAGCTTCTTAGTATGTGCATAGGTTCTTTTGTTGTTTTTAATATATTTGCTCTCTATAATGTTTCACCTTAATAATAAATGTTCTTGCCTATGTAACTTATAACTTCAAACCATTACACTCTTCATAGCCTTCAAAGAGAAAGCAGAAGTGAAGACGCTGGCCTGTTTAGGCAGTCTGGCTCACTGGGACTATTACAGCGCAGGCAAGGAACTGAGCAGCTTGGAAAAACCAGGCAGGAGAGAGGTACGGGTCTCTACTCAAGAAAGGTGATGGCTGAAGAGCCAGGAACCCAGAGTGGGTGCCTTTGGGTTACCATGTAGGCGGTGTATAGGTGCAGTTGCACTGAACTATGACTCCTGCATAATCAATTTTAAAACCAGAAAGGTTTTATCTTTTTCAGCCACCTTTTATCTGTTTCAGCCACCTGTTGTGTCCTGTCTGTCTTGCATACTGTGGGCTATCTGGAACAGAGATTGCTTTCTTTGTTGTGTGTCTGAGAAACCTCTAGAACAATTGGACCCTGATTCTTGAATGGAGTTCTTAAGCACTACTGTAAAGATACTAATAAACTTTGTGTAAATTATCAATACAATCTGTGAATTTCATTCCCACTCTGCATACCTGCTTCATTTCATCCTCATTTTTATAATGGCAATAACTAAGAGTTCCATAACTGAGTATTTGCAAAGATAGGATAATCTTGCTATGTACCTTTGCATATTTAGGGGATAGGTTACAGATTATCATCTAACAACACTTGTAGAATGAGAGTATATGTACTCTATTATTTGAATCTAAAACCAAATATTTACGTTTGAAAGGTCAGTAACTCTACTCCACTCTGTCAAACGCTTTCTTCACATCCAGAGAGAGCACTATTTTGTACAACTTGTCCATGGCTTCACAGATGAGATCTAATAGTCTTCCAAAAATAGTCCACAGTGTACCTTTCTAACATAAAATTGCTTATTTTGGCCCTAGCGTGATTGTAAGTTCTATATTGAAATGATTGATCAAAGAGTTTCTTTCTAGTTTCTTGACTGATTTTTTAAAAAGTGGAATCAAGAAATTAAAACCTTTACATTTATGGAAAACACATTATTGAGAGTAAAACTTCAAGAAGTTTGAAGATATTGGGACACCATTAAAATATATATGAAATACTTATAATGAGCCCAAGCTAATTTCCATAGAAATGGGCATACCAAGGCCCAGAGCTACTAGTAGATCTCTTAGAGGCTGAGTGTGTTTTTCCCTAGCTCACAGTGACAACTAGCAATCAATACCTCCCTCTTTCCCCAGGCAGGTGATACAGCAAAGGATGATTATCAATGCTACCCCAGGGCCCATACAGGCCACTTGTGGATCTTTTCAGGCTGCTGCTTTCAACAATCATGTTTCCTTCAGCAATAAGCAAGTGTTGTCTCCTTCTGTGTCCTCCTTTTGTTGACCATGCCTTGAATCTGCAAATTTTTACACACAGTACTTAACTTTAAGTACAAGGCACCCATTGATTTCAATGAAATGACAAATGTGCTTAAAGTTAAGCATGTATAGTTTGATCGCCACATTTAAGAAAGTAAGGCCATTCAGCAAACCATGCAGCAAAACTATGCTTTCTTGTGCCTGATTGGGGTTTCACTTATATTAGTTCTAAAGTAAACATTACACACATGTAAAATTATTGCTCCAATCCTCCCAACACTTGCACATGAATTTAGCTGTGAAAGCCTGAATAACCCCATTAATTTACACTGCCCTAACAGAGAATAAAATGTCTGTAAGAAAATTTTAAAAGTTAATTAAAAGAAAACTTAATACTAATTAAGCTAATAAATATTTTTGGTTTTGATTTTAGAGAAAAAAGTTAAAATAAAATCATGATTTTAAAAAAAAGGAAGAAAATGCCCTCTGTATACAAAGAATAGAGTGTGTATCTATATCAATACAAGGATTATTATAATAAAAAAAAACCTACTTTACCAATGTAAAGCTATATCTAAAGGAGTAATCTAAAGCTAGATTTTTACTGGCAATACTGAACATCTCAGGCTTAAGTCAAGAAAGAAAGAGAATATTAAGCAATTGATTGATGTGTTACTGCTGTGTGAAGTTCACCAAGCTTTTCTCTCAAGAGATTTTACTGGTTTGTTGGCACTAAATTTTCAAAACTATATATTTTTTTTCTGATGCATTACAAGTTTCTCACTGTTGAAAAATTACATCAGTCCAGTTAAAGTTAAGAGACTGTAAAACATAGGTCATCCAGAACTGCCACTAATGGAGAAGACTGTAGAAGACACATTATGGGAATCCAAAGTTATGTGAAGGTTGGACTTTTAGATGGTGAAAGTTGGGAAGGATAGGTCTTATATTTCCACATTGCTTAAAATATCTACCTGGCTAGTGTACAGACCTTAATAACATCATTCTTGCAAAATTATATTTTTAGCTGGAACATTCAAATATTCACTAAAAATGGGTGTTGAAATTCCATATCTGATCATTAACAGTGCTAAATGTGCTCTACGAATATTATACTGGAATATACAAACTGAAACTCATGCTGTTCTGGTTGTTCAGTTACATAAGTAATCTAAAGAGGAAAATTAAATAATATCATGAGACTCATGTAACTAACCAAGATAACATGAATTATGAAACTTTAATTCACACTTCAAAATTCACTCATCTCTATTTGTAACCTTTTAACCTAGGAGTATATGTATACAGAACATGGCCCCCAACAAAAAGAGGGCAGTATATTGGCATATATTTTGAAAGCCAAATGTATACTGACTAATGGGGGAAACATTTACATTTATGACAAAATTCCCAGATGAATACCATCTTTAGAAAAGACTCTCCCTGTAAGATATTACAATGTCTGAAACCATGATTTACTAGTGTGGTAATGCCATTTCCCAAAATGACACAGATGGAGAGCAACCCTTCTTGAATTAAATCAAACTGTGATAGGTCAGGGAAAACAGCAGGAACGTGATAGAGCATATAGGTAACAATACAATATAATCAACAATACAATAGGATAAAACCCCACCACATTTAAATAGGTGCATGGTTTCTCATACTGAAAGGCCACCTCCAGTTCACGCAGCTGCAAAATGGGTGCCTGATCCATCAGGTTACAGCAATCGAAGGCGGTCAGACTTGATGCTGGCCACATCATTCCCATGTATACTGTTGGCTATGGAACTGATGTGCATTGGTTGCAACAGCCCAATGAGTCATTGGCTCAGGGGAATTTTGACTTTGACAGATTCTACAGGAAATTGAATGCTACCTAATTCTTTAATAATTGGACACCATAATCCACTAAAGACTGCTAGTGACCATGAGTTGCTATTCTGTCAAAAAGCTGACAAACTACTCTCTGCTAAACAAAAATGGCATGTAGAAATAAGGGATCCTTACAAATGACATGCCAAAGCCATGAAAGCCTATGATACAGGGGGAGTTTATGTCTGATTAGAACCACTTACTCTCTGCCACTTCAAAGGCATCTCCCAGGGATACCTTTAATCTTACCTGGCAACAAACACACAGTGCTTAGCACTGCACCTTTGTAGAGGTGACCATGAAAGCAGGTAGGAAGTGAAGGGACAAACAGATTTAGCAGGATGTGGAATACACATTGCTGAGTCACTTCTTGATACAAAATGTTATGTGGGACTGAGAGAACAGCGAGAAAAAGAGATGGGATTTGTTTTAGCTACTACTGCACTCCACTCTGAAAGAGGTCTTGGGTTAGTGTGGAAATGGGGCCAATTTTTCAATCAAATTTAAGTGCAAAACTGCTCAAATTTGCTTTTTAGAAATGTTCATTATGTATATATTGATACACAAGAAATAGACAGATAAACAGATCATCAAGTAAGTCAGGGATTTGTATGCGTCAGACATATCTGAAATGTTTTGATCTGGAAACCTTACCAAAACAAATTCTCTTTCCAATTTCCCGACATTTCCTGGCCCCAGTCATTTGGAATAACTATGGTATTTGCATGGTACTTCTTCTTCCAGATCTGGTGGACAAAATACAAAAAATAATATGTGAACTGATTTTTATTTCAAACCACTCAAAATATTTAGTGTAACTGCTAATTGAAGGTTTGTATCATTTGTCAAGTTATCTGAATTCATGCACCCAGGCTTTGTTACAAAACATTTTTGCCATTGCAAGTGTCACGGTTTTATGCTTTTGAGGATGGGAAATGGCAACTTTTTCACATCCTGATAGATTTCAATGCTTTATAAATAGTTTATTAGCCTCTGTATTGTAGTAATGCTGATGCCATTTGAGGGTACATGACAAGATACTACATTCAAAGCAGGGGCTGGTTCTGTCAGCTCTGCAATATTATGGATACGTATAACCTGAGGACACTGGTTAATCATATGAAGCCGAATGTAAGCCAGATCATTAAAGTATTAAACACTATGCACAATAATTAATGACTGTGGTTTTCTTTCTGCCTACATATTAGTCACAGAAAGGAAAATATATTACTCTCACAATGATGTAAGGTAAGGATTTAGAGAGGTGTCAGCTTGATGGTCCTAGTAGATACTTTCCTTTGGTGAGAAACAGCAAATTACACGTGTGATAAATGATCTCAAATGAGCTGTCCTTAAGTATACTCATGTGCACATAGGGCCTTGTGGGTTTTGGCTCAGATCCATATACTTGCATCTTCATGCCTATTATAGACCAGCTGTAATACCACTAGTTGCAGCATTTGGTATTTGCATTTATCCATTTTTCTTATTTAAAGAACTACCAAGAAGGAAGAGAACCTTTCTACATTTTCATTCCTTCCAAATTATACAAAATAAAATAAAATCCTGTTTTACCACTTGGAAAAATTGTGGGAGAAAAGTTATCATTGTAATTAGCACCCATTTTGTTTTGCTTTCTTTCTAGATTGCAGTGTCTGAGTCTCAGTGAATCTTGGGATAGAACAAGGGCTAAAGTAATTACAGAACTAGCCACATGCTGGATAGCAGGGTATTTGCTGCAGTGAAATTCTGAATTAAGCTTGTGATTCTCCAAAGTTGAACAAAAGATTGATTGCTGCTAGTTACAGTTAGCGGGCCGCAAGTAAACCATTCATTTTATTACATGCAAGCTTTAATTATAGCACCGAGTAGTTCAACAGTCTGAATATGGAAAATAATTGATTTTTCCAGGTGTTTTTTTAATTGATATTTGGGGAACTTGACCAATTTCCCCCCAATTTACTTCACTTCACTTGAAGTTGACTTTAAAGTCAAGAGAACACTACCTAGTAAACAAATGAATACCCCTCTATCAGCACCATTATGTTGCTTCAGTACTGTTATTTAAGAGGAATTCAGTTTGCACAGTCATTCCATAACACTGTTCAGTATTTAGGCTCCTGACAGGTTAGAAGCTGTCTCAGGGACCTTACATTGTATCAGGTGGAGTGGAGAACTTTTTAGGTCTGTTCCCTCCCCCTTCCACCATGCCCACCCAGAACATTCCCTCAAAACCTTCTACAGTAGGTATGAGTGTGAGGAGGTGACTGATACAGGAGGTGGTTACACCACCTCCATTAACTTTCCACATTCGGAGAGTTCCCCTACACCAGGGGTGGCCAACCTGTGGCTCCAGAGCCACATGCGGCTCTTCAGAAGTTAATATGCAGCTCCCTGTATAGGCACCAACTCTGGGGCTGGAGCTACAGGTGCCCAACTTTCCAATGTGCCATGGGGTGCTCACTGCTCAACCCCTGGCTCTGCCACAGGCCCTGCCCCCACTCCACCCCTTCCCGCCTGAGCACTCCACCCCCACCCCTGAGCATGGAGTGCCCTCATTCCTTCTCCCCTCTTCCCCCCAAAGCTTCCTACATGCCACAAAACAACTGATCAGGAGGTGCAGGGAGGGATGGGGAGGCGCTGATCGGCAGGGCTGCTGGTGGGCGGCAGGTGCTCGGAGCGGTGGGCTGCTAGTGTACTGTGGCTCTTTGACAATGTACATTGGTAAATTCTAGCTCCTTCTCAGGCTCAGGTTGGGCACCCCTGCCCTACACAGTAGAATCTGTCCCCAGGTATTAAAGAGTTACACATGTATAACATCTGTATGGACTACTGATTTAGTTTATACACTCTGGGTGGTTTTCTCTTTTGCTATTAGAGGCTACTTATGTGTGTACTTTAGCAGAAACTGAAAGAGCCATAGGGTAAGGAGGAAAGTGAAAGGACAGAAAAGCAGTTGTGTATGGGGGGTGTTTTGTTGTGTATTTTTCGTTTATTTGTTTGGTTTGGTTTTTTGGAGGGGAGGGGATTTGGATATGCCATGAACATAATGTGTCATTATCACAGGGTGAGCCAGCCCTTTCAAGTCCCAGTTCTGACTTGAGCTTGGCTTCCTCCCAAATCATGAAACTATAGGAAGTGGGAATAAAAACCAAGCACTTTTTCTGTCTGGAGCCTCTTTCAGGAAGAAGGTGAAGACCTGCTCTGGGAGTTCCCAGATGAAGAAGAATAAGAAAGCAAGCAAACCAAGGTAGGAAGCAAGACTAGGGAAAGGTGAAAGCCTATTATTAAGGCTGGAGCTTTTTTATGGAGAGAAGAGCCCAGGTCTGGGCTCCTCAATGCCTCAGCTCCAGTAGAAAGTGGTGAGCAGAAAACCCTGCAGCCAAGAGGCAAAGTAACTGGCTGAAACTTCTATGGTCCAGGGGTGAAGAGACTTGTTTGTTTTTTCCCTTGTGTTACCCAGAAGGGGAGGATTTTTCCAATTGCCCAAGGGGCTAAAAGCACCAAACCACCAATTAACTCAACAATCAACTGAGGCAGCACTCACAGCAGATGACTATGGAATAAACACACCTGCTGCAATAATCTTAAGTGACTCACATAATCTCATTGTGATTCAATTTCTTTGCCTATAAAAATTAGCATAATTATAACTATCTACTTCACAGGGGTATTGTCAGGATACATTAATTCATGTTTGTTAAGGATTTTAAAACCCACGGGTGGAAGTTGCTATAGAGGTGCAAAATATGAGGTGATTTTACAGACAGCCAGGTCCCAATCCATTAAGGTCTACCCAGAAAAGACAGAAATTTGTTGGAAGTAGGAATGCTTTCAGGAACTAGCATAATACTTTCACTCCACCAGCAATCAAGGAAATCTGACCACAGATTATCAAAATGGTGCAAAACCTGGGTGTCTTGCCGAGTTTATCATTATTTTTGGATCACAGGTGGCCACAGGGTCAAAAATATCATTTTCTAGCTTCAACTGGTCAGAATAAGTACCTAGCTGTGTTGATCCATGCTATCTTCTCATATATGCCCAGGTTAGCTGCAGCTCACTCTACCTGGGGTTAAATGAAGTTCGTGCTACATGTACCAAATACCACCATGAACACATCACATGTGCTTTGTAAATTCTACTGGCCACCCTTTACTCCTGAACAGAATTAAAAAACCTAGTCCTAATCTGCAAAATCCTTACAGAATAGGAACATGTTGCCTCAGAGACCATATTGTCTCCTACAACTCTCCAAGATGTTCCATGGGAATAATGCAGCTCTAGAGATCCAAGTTTAGCCTATCAGGCACTGGATAAGTGTTCTCAACAGTGGGACTCTTGCCTTGGAACTCCTCCTAAGAACAGATCACAATAAGACAAGTTGGACTGCATTCAGACTGCTGTGTGAAACACTGTTTTGATAAAACCTTACCACAAGAACAACCCAAAATTCGAAGCCAGAGAAATTCACCCACCCCTGTAACCCAGAAGCATGGGGAGAGAAAACATCATTAATTCCAACGTCTTTGTTCCTTTATAATTTTGTTTGGAGGTTACATACCGAGGTGATAGGTGTCTGATACATGTTTAAGATAAACAGATAGAAATAGGTCACCGTTGCCATCCATTTGCTCTCCTCCCTGACCCTTTATTTCATAGACTGCCTTCTACTGTAATCCTCATGCTCACTTTTGATAGTTGCCTAATTTGGGTTAAATTATTTTCATGGTTAATCAATTCCACAATGTAAATCTAGGTAATGATAAGTGACCTACAGTATCACTAGAAGAATGCCTGAAAGGAATGGCTATTTAAAACATTGTAAGTGGATCACTTTTTTTAAAAAATGCATCCAGAGGAAGTAAGCTACATATATAAAGCCTTCATTTAATTCTTCACGCATTCATGTTCTCGGAGTAAGGGAGGATGACTGTATATTTTCTAGGTTTGTTTTAGGAAATAAACTAAAGTTTTAGGCATTAAAATTGTTCTTTAAAAAAACACAATGGGCCAGATTCTACCATCCTTATTTATGTGGAACAATACTTCAGCAATACCCTCAATGAAATCTATGGCCATTACTCAGATTAAGATACTCCTCACTGTGAGGAAGAATGGCAGAATCTGACCCAGATAAATTATCTTTCTTTAAAATGCCACCCACTAAATATATGGTTTATACTAAAGGTGGGAGGAATAAGACAATCAGAAAATAATGCTCTTCATATAAATAGTGGCTCAAACATGCTACAGACATTTTTCTGGATCATAACACTTAATTGTTTTAAAAGATCTATGTTAAAGTTATAGCCGAGTTACATCCCGAAGACCAATAAATGTATTCATATTCTTTGCAAGTTGTTGAAAGGTAAACACTCCAAGAGAAAAAATGTAAAACTTTTTTAAAAAATATTTTATTTCATTACAAATGTAATTATATAATTTAGTTTACCCAGTGGAAATGCTATTTGCTTTGTTCCTCAACATCCAATAGCTGTGTGGGCTTTAGAATATCTGTTAATTATACACTGAAGTTAAGACAAAGCTGCTTGTACTCTAAATCTAGTCCTCTTTAATGTATTTCATCCCACTCTGTAACTTAAATGAACTTGCCTAAAATAGCTACACTTCATCAGTTTGAAATTTCAGGATAACATCAACTCAGAGGAACTAGTATGACATAATGCCTATGATTCCTTGCATTTAAGAATATGATAATTGTTTTCAGTGGTTTCTATCCGCCATCATAATTATTTTGACAAGTGTTAATACTATTCATCAAAGAGTACATACTCAGTGTACCTTTTGTTGCTACCATGGGAATATTTGAATGCATAAAATGGTATCATTATTCATTAGCTGAAATGAGTGACAAGGTATTTTATACCATGAATCTTCCTTTCATTATTCTGAGAGTATTAAGGGCTGAGTGAAATTTAAAAAGAAAACTTTTAATGCTGGCTAAAATGTGACATTCCTACAGAACAGTCTTCGTATATCTTTAATTTACTCTACATTATATCACCTGCATTATTGTAAATAGCATAACTTAGTTAAAATGTCATATTTTACATTTCATTTCCCTGATTGATTTCAGCCATTTAGAAGTAATAGCAATATGCTAGGTATTGTAGTACTGCAGGCAGTGTAGTTGGAATGGAAGGTTGTTTTTTCAGCCATAATCTTTTCCCCATAAAACGGTGACATTTTAGCACTTGCCTGCACCAATAAACATAACTGAACAATTATTTATCTTTAACAATACATTGTATAGTTTAGAGATGGAAGGCTGTTCTCTAAGAATGCTCAGGGTGCTGGATGATGTAGGGGTTTAGTGATAGCAGAGCTCTCCACTATCAATCTGAAGCCGGATCAGATTGGTAATAAAGGCATGAACCTACAAGCTTTTACTCATTTTCCCTTGAAGTCAATGGGGCTATTCACATGAGCAAGGACTGCTCTGTGCAGGTCTGTATTATAGCAGTCTGGGACCCTAAGGACACCCTACATGCCCCCGTACACTGTATTTATGGTAAAGGTCAAGCTAGGTACCACCCACACAAGAGACATCTGCTGGACTCGTGTAGGTTGGTGCTGCTTCTCTTTAGCTAGGCTAGGGCCTCCCTCTTCCTGGAGCCACCAGATGGGTTAGGGTCTATCTAGGAGGAAAGAGTCAGCCTGCACCCACCTGTGCAGAAGATACCGTATGCGGAGGGGTCCTTATGACCCCAGCAAATGGTTTTCTCACTACTTCCATCCCATGATGTAAGCACAAGGCCTTTAGTAAGTACAGCCATGTTGGGCATCCCAATCCCTAGTGAGAACCCCTGTCACCAGACACAGTCCTTTACTGGGCTGGCAGGGTGTTACATGGACTGGCAGGGCATCCTCCCCTTATTCAGGAGTTCCTTCTCTAACGGATGGCCAGTGTTCCCTGTAACCTTTTTCTTTTCTTTCCCTGTACATAAAATGAACGAGTAGCAGAGCTTAAGTTTAGAACCTGTGACTGCAGCCTCTCCCATCCCTAGACTCTTGCCCTAGCCTTTCCCTCATTCTGTCATCCCCATCGTGAAATGATTCCCTCTTCTTCCCCACCTCATTCATTCCAGACTCTGCATTCTCTGTCATCTCAATAGAGAGGGAAAGGGAAACATGTCGGGAGGAGGCAGAGACAGACAAAGTGTAAGAGGCACAGTGAGAGACAGAGATAAAGATAGGGACGTACAAGAGGAAGGGAGAGCCGCAGATCTGGAGCAATGGCATCTGAGTCCCTCCCC
Source organism: Chelydra serpentina (assembly GCA_037349315.1). NCBI lineage: Eukaryota > Metazoa > Chordata > Testudines > Chelydridae > Chelydra > Chelydra serpentina. Next base: position 31,825,361 of record JBAIAC010000048.1, read on the forward strand.
CAGTCCTCAATCATAGATGTTTCGTCAGCCAGATCTCCTCACCGTGCACCTTTTCAGAGGCCTGGTCCAGCGCTGTGAAATGGGAACAACTGTTTAGTCTCCTCCCTCCCCATACCTCCTTTCTGGTGCAGGTTGTCTCATGTCTTGTGTCTTCCAGGACCATGTGATGACATCACGGACATTGTCACATGATCTGATTGCTGCATGACACAGTTCATATCAGTTAATCCAGACGTTCCTTACAGTTAATCTGTTTCTGCTTTTGTAAAGGGTAGGGGTTTAGAGGAATTAGAGTTATTTTGAAATAGAAGTGACGCCTGTGATGGTGTACCCCATAAAGCTTTATGGGGAGAGGCTTATAAACGTATACATGATGTAACTGGAATATGTTTTATGCTACATGTGCCATGTAACATATCTCTGTGAAAGTTATGACCTACTGAATTTATTCCTCCTGTTTGTACACATGTATCATTGTTGTAGTTGGAGTTGTGAAGATTGGTTTTATATTTGCTGGTTTTGTACATAGCCTTTGTAAGTGCCTGGGATCATGTTTGGAGGAAAGAATGTGCACGTTTAGTACAAGCACTTAACAGACAAAAGCAGTTGCAGACCCCAATCCACATTGGGGCCTGGTCAGGAATGCAACTGGTCGGACTGGTTACCGAGGGGTGCATGGACATGTGACTTGCCCATGTGATCCCAAAACTCCATGGTAACATGATGTTACAGAGGGAGTGGAAAAAGACTATAAAAGCCCTTGGGAGACGCTTCCATTTTGTCTTCAGCTGGCTAAAGAGAGATGCTCTCCACCCCCCAAGGACATACCTGAGAGAAATTGAACAAAGGACAAAGACACTAGGGGGTGTGAGCGACTGCTGGACCCAGGCTAGTTCTACAGCCTGTAAAAAGGAAAAGATCTAAATCTGGTGAGGCTTTTATCTGTGTTAACTTTGTGTAGACATAGATGTGCGTGTTTTATTTTATTTTACTTAGTAATTCGCTTTGTTCTGTCTGTCACTACTTGGAATCACTTAAATCCTACTTTCTGTACTTATTAAAATCACTTTTTACTGATTAAGGTGCCTGGAGTACGAGTTGTTACCTAGGGAAGGCAAACAGTTGTGCATATCTTTCTATCTTTGAAATAGAAGGTGAACTATTTATGAGTTTGCCCTGTATAAGCTTTATACAGGGTAAAACGGATTTATTAAGGGTGTGAACCTCTTTGGGAGTTGAGCACCTGGGTGTCAAAGGCAAGAGCGCTTCCAGGAGCCTTACAGTTGTTAGTGGACTTGGTTCGGACCTGGGTCTGTGTTTGCAGCAGATCAGTGGAATCTGGCTCAAAACAGACAGGATTCGGGAATTCCAAGCTGGAAAAGGCCTGGAAGCAGGGGCAGAAGTAGCCTTGGCACACCAGGTGGCAGCACCAAGCAGGTCTCTGTGATCCCAACCCGTCACAACGCCATTCCATTTGTGTTGGATATGTATATCACCAAACCTACCTCTACAATTGACACTGGGATATGGCATTTTGGTTGGGCAATGTAGGGAATCCTACCTTCTTAGTGCCTGTGTGATAGATACAGCATTAAGTTGCTAGTATGGGGTTAACTTCCACTTTGAGGAAATTTTGCAGACTTAAAAAACAGATCCATTGAATCAAAAACACCTTGCATGAAGAATATTTTGTCTAGCTATAAGGATATCTACCTCATAGTTATGTTGAGATACAATGAATCAATATTTGTAAAATCCTTTAGGTTCTTGGATGACATGGGCCATGGAAGTGCAAAATATGCATGTGTTGTTGTTATTCTTTTTATGATTATAGTTGCTTTTATTGTGATGTTGTGCTAGTACCCTGCAGCCAGATTTAGGAATTGGATTTATTCCTTAAGCAACATAGCAGAAAAAATCAGGGAACACCACAGGATGATGTGCTGGACTTTCAGGTCATGAATTTTCAGGTGCATTATTTTCACATAGCACCTTTCCATTTAGCCCACAGACTGACATTTCCACTGCCTGCCAAAACTCTTGCACCACCCTGCTTAGGAAATGGGGGATAAAAGTATCAGTGATGCCTGACAGTATGATGCATTCTCAAAATCCCCCTTGCAAAACCATTAGATATTCTCCGTTCCTTTTTAATCATTCCAGTCACCTCTGAGCAGTTCCCTGCACCATTGTAATAATAATAAAAAAGAAGATATTTTTAACTGGAGAATATTCATTAGACATTTTGAATGCTTTTATTACATTATTTAGGGTAGAAACAGTGTTTCTCGCTAAATAAAAAAGATTTCAAGTACAGTGGATTCAACACAAGGTGGCAAAGAGCTTTGATTATAATATTTCGGCAGCATGAGAATCAACTGTAAAAGCTAAGAGAACTCTGTTTCTCTGTGGGAGAACAATCTTCAGAACAAAGACCTTTTACTACCGAGTCTTACCAAGTTTTAGATGCTGATTTTCCTTGCTTTTCTTTTCAATACTGGAATCTCTCTATTAGTGCCTTTTAGGCTGGAATGTCATGCAGGGAATTAAAAGGGCACTGCGACCTGGAAATTGAGGTCTATTATATAGATTGCATGCATCACAATTTACTTAATTATAAAGTTATGCTTATTCACATATAGCTAGTATCTATTAAAAGCATGAAAGTGAAATAACAAAGGTGCTGCATTCAGAGACACTGTCAAGGCTAGTAGGCTGAAAATGAGGTGTTTTTTTCCATATGTGTATAATTACATATATACATATAATTTTAGTGTATTTTAGGCCCAATTCAGAAATAAAAGCAAATAAAGCACATTTTAATCAATCCCTATTATGCAGTAAAACCCTTAAACACTTGACTTCAATGGGACTTAAGCACATGCTTAACTTTAAGCATGAGCTTATGCAGCCTTCCAGAATAGGACTGCGTTCCTGAATTTGTGTTTGCAAACTCTGGCCCAGACTTTAAATTGCCACCTATTGGTGGATCCAGATCACACTACTGATCATCTTTGTCATTCAATCCCTCTGTTATAGTTGTCCACAAAATGTATGTAGTTCTTTAGATGTGTGTTTCTTTTGTCTTGGTTTTTTACACTGGACCCATATATGTTCTTGGATACTGAGTTACTTAAATGAATTTGTCGCACTGAAAAAGAATTACGATTAAAAAGCTATTTTAAAAATATCCCATAACATGCCTGAAGTTAGGCAACTGGATCTATATTTAGGCATCCAAGAGAAATCATGGCCCCATTGAAAGGAATGGCAAAACTTCCATTGACTTCAATAGGGTCAGACTTTCATCTTTAAAATGTAAGTATATTTAATATGCAGACTGCAGGCCTAATTTTAGGAAAATTCAGAGTTTCTACTAAATGTACACTAATTGCAAATGCTTTTTAAAATATCCCTGGACAATTTGACATTCAAATAGATATAGATCAAAATGTGACTTTTAATTCTAAAAGCCCTTTTTTATAATACTTTATAACCAGGAGCAATAGAGGGCAATTCCTTATTTAAAGGTTAAGAAGCAACTAAAACACTGAGGGGCCTCACCCAAACTATTTGGAGCACAAATATCTCAGTCTAAGTTGTGTATTGCCTTCACAGATGCAGCCCCAATGATATGGGATATGATGTACACATTTGGACTGCAGTCAGATCACACTACTTAGCCAAAAAAACACATTTGGACTGTAGTCATATCACACTACCATGGCCAAAAACAAAAACAAAAAAAATGCAGCCACGTAAAAGGCATCTGTAAGGTTTTAAAAGAGGCACAAAGGCCTGGTTCTCCACTCTGTTGCACTAACTTTGTTAGTGTGACTGAATCCACACTCATGAGGATGTCACTATGACATGAAACAGGTTTTAAAAAGTGGAGTATCAGACTCATGGTGTCTCTTGTTACTAATTTGTCTAAAATATGTGTACCAAAATGCTTTATTTACTTGCTTTTTCAAGCATGCAGTCTTGTGTTAGCAAGTAGACCTCAAGAAGTTCTGAGTTCAAGATCAGTTCAAATGAGCATCCAGAATTTCAGATGCTTACTCACATTATTCAGACTATTGAGATCTGCAAAACTGGACTGGAATTTTTTAAAGCTTTTTACAAGAAAAGAATTGTTTATGAGAACGGTGGCATTTACGGCTTCTGGTCAAACCAGGGTCAGAACAAGAATAGACAATGAGACAATAGATAATAGACAATCATGGCATTTCAAGGCATCCTCCAATCCCAGATGGAACCCAGAAATAGTGAAGTACATAGAAATTAAAAATATTTTTTTTTAACCTAGCACATTTTTATTGGGTTCAGTTCAAGTGTTGGGTAAAGGTTAAAAGAATGTGATTAATAATCGTATCCCATTCAGAGTATTTACTGAAAGGCAAATTTCTATAGGACAGTGCCATGGATGGACTCTATTTTTATCATTTACAATTATTCCAATTTATTGCAAATTAACTCTATTTTCTGTTCTTGGTATAATGTTAATAATAAGGATTTGCTATCAGAGGTTTAATACTTAATAATTTCCGTGAAATATTTTGCAATAATGTCTGTACTTTGACCATTATATCCTATGTCCTCATTGACTCCATCTACTTCCTGGTAGGTTAGAGATGCTGTAAAATACTATGAGATGTGGAACAGATCAACCGAGCAATGTAGCCAGTCACACCAAGGAATATTGAAAAGGTCAAAATAGTCAAGTCTACTACTACGATTTATAAAACATATGAAGAATTGGAATTTTAGTACCTAATTCTACTGAGAAAAATCATAATGAGAGCTGAAAATGGCACAGTGAATAGATTTTGGTGACAATAATTTGAAATTGAATGGGAGATGACAGTTTGCATTCTCCACTAAAACTAGGTTCATTACTGTGAGGATTTCAATCTGTAGCTCCCTGTGGGTGTAATATCAGGTTTTTTTTCTTTTCATCACAGCCTAAGTTAAACACACTAGGTAGGGCTCTTTGTATTGTACAGTACTCCTGTTGTGGAGTTTGCTGTGGAATCCATCTCTTGGTGTGTAATTATGATTCAGAATCTAAGCTTGCATTTTAAAAGATGTTTCTAGCACTCTTGATTGCAAAGAAAACCCAATCCCAAATGTAAACTGATGCTGTGACATCTTCCTAAGACAGCCTGAAACCCATAGCTCTGCACATTATGAACTGACCCGCTCATCACAAAGCTAGGAAACCTAACGATGAAATTTAAATTTCAACACATCTATCCAGTGCTATCCAGTTTAGCAGAAACACGCAGCTAAAGCGGTTATTCAACAGTTCCAAAGATCTCAGTCTTGCAAGGTGATCCATGCAAGCAGAAACTTACTCATTCACCTGTGCAGATCAATTTATAGACTCGGGGCCAACATGCCTGAACACGTGTCCTATGCCCAGATGTCAAAACTTTCAGCTTCCGCCCTGATCATTTCTACAATTTGTCAATACTGAAATCTCTGGCACACTGAAAATGGGGGATGAAGGAAATTGAATTTAATATCAACATAAAGAACACTGTGCTACTTGTATTGTGTATTTTATCACCGGAATGAAAAGCAACAGAATTTTCAGGCTGCAATGCTGTAGAACTACAGAATCCAATGACCTTGCTATAGAATATATGTCCAGTTTGCCACAGAATACATGGACCTAGATTACAGTTTGAAAGCATGACCATCTGTGTTTTATAACGATCATGTAGAATGTAAAGTTGATACATTCCATACATTTACTTAGAGGCAAACTGTTCCTACTGCCATAGGCACTCTTGCAAACATGTTTTAGGGGATTGCTTGCAGCCCTATGGTGTAGTGAAAACTGCCCCATTAGTTGGCTATGTGCCTTTCTATCATTTCACTGTTTTGTAAAAATCCACTGCAGGAGGTTCTATTTCCATGTTGTATTATGCCCTTAGCAGTGTTCATTAGGTAATGCAGTGTCCTTATGGGAATTAATTTTTCCAGACACAGAGTCCAAGAATGGCTTTGCAAGGCAGTAAGCTGCAGGTACATATTCTAAGTATATTTTTGGCAGGGGATATTGATTCGAGCAAAGTAAAATCAATCTAATCCCTAATATCTTTCTTTACTCACTCTACCACTTCTAAATCCCCCCTGATAAAATCCCCAAATCCCCCCAGAGTCCAATCATAGGATGTTCCCCTAGATCTTTCTCCCTTCTATTGCAGCTCTATGATCTTTGAAGATCTGTGATGTCCAGTGTGTCTAACAATCTCTCCACTGGACTGAGATTGCTGCTTACTCCAGATTTCTTGGGATTTTTCGGATTTACTTTAATTGTGCCAAGAACGTTGAGAGATATTTGAAGTCAGTTTTAGGCCATGGACCAGAAGAAATACTTCCAGACAGACTGGGCCATGTACATTTTCAAAACTAGAGAGCACTGGAGCAAAGCAGGCAGCAAATGAGGCCACATTTTGGAAGAGATGCAGTGAAGAAAAGAGTGAGGGATATAGCCCTGAGCCATTCTGCCTCACCAGATTTAGAGATCCTGGCTTACTCTGTTTATCTCATGCTTTTCCTATGACGTATTTTACCAACATCACTTCCTGCCATACCTGGATTTTTCCTTCTAAATACAGCCACATTTCAATTTTATAGTCACTGATTTATGGATCCCTCAGTCTCTGAGGTGACCAACTTGAGACACCTGTTATAGCAGCCAGTGTTACCTTTGCAAGTAACATGTTTGTTTAAATGGTGTGTGGAACTGGCCACCCAAATGCCCAGGCACCCAAAAAGCAGTGCCCACCCCCATCCAAATATAGAGCAGGCTCAGCTTTATCTAGATGCTCCAGTCATCCAAGAGCACAGTTTAAGATGACATGACAGCAGGCATGGGACCTGATTCTGATCTTAACTATACTGGTGTAAATCCAGAGTAATTCTTTTGCCTTCAAATTGGACTTCATTGTGTTCACTGAAGGTATTTTCCACTTACAGTGACTTAACTGAGATTCCCCACACTGTCCCTTAGCATTTGCTTTATGTGTCAGAGTTCATATAAATGAACATGCTGAACACATCATCACAAATGTAACACTGTCTGCTTCGAACATATTGAATTTCATTTGAAGTGGTGCCATCCTAAAGTGTTATTTTTGGTGTTTTCTCTGACAGAGCCCGCCCAAATGTTCACCATTTGACTCCTTATTTTCTGTGGCTTTCGTCGTTTTAAAAATAGTAATTTCAGATTACATTGACAGGCTGTCACGTATTTTTATGATTTATATTCATTAAAAAGATAACTTGAAACATCTCAGAATCATTCTTTATCAATATAAATGACTTTATGTTTTTCTAGTCCTCTCCATTAATCCGTGACAAACTGTGAAATTTTCCATTTTTGCCATGACCAATCCATAAAATCTGTCATCTTCCCCCATGATGGTATTCATGATTTACACGGGGTCCTACTTATAAGGTCACTAGTGAAAATGTCTCATGAAAATTACTATTAAGTAAATGGGTAAGTCTTGTAACTGGGAAAAATCACATGAGCATTATTTGTATCTTTCTCCTTTTTGTATACACAGTGCAATTTCAGTATTCCTCTCCCTGTGTTACTTTTATTGCTTTGCAGAAATAAAATCGTTCCTCGGCTTCTGGCTGTAGAATCTATAATATTTTGCTGAGCATCAGGAGGGGTTTTTATGGCATCATGCAAATTGGGTTGTAGGTAGTTGCTTTCGAGATTGGTAGCCTATTATAGGAAGCAACCACAGACCAGTCAGTTTTGGGGGCAGCTGTCTTTGATGATGACCAGATAGCTTGCAGAACTAAATTCCCTGCAGCTCTACTTAGTATATGTCTACACTGGCAGAGTTATGTCACTGGAAATTAAATCGCCGCTCAGAGAGCACAAAACTGCTGTTATGTGTTCACACTGTCAGCTGTCTGCGAAATAGCGTGTTCACACTTGCGGCACTTGCATCGGTATTCAGAGCGGTGCACTCTGTGCTGCTATCCCACAGAGCATCTCTTCCTCCTCTGCCACTAAGAGTTGTGGGAAGGCAGAGGGGGTCGTGGGGCATCCATGTCCCAATGCCCCATGATGTATTGCTTCACATTCCAGCAATCCCTGTGCTTCAGTCCACATTTGGCACCATATTTCAATGGTTTGTGTATTGAGCACTCTGCCTCTTTGGTCTGCAGGAATGGATCCCACACTGTTGACCAATATGCTGCTCACTCTCACTGACACATCACGAGTGGCAGTGGAGTTATTCTTTAAGCTACAAAAGCAAAAGGAGTTCGACATTGATCTCACCACACGTAGTAGCTACAACACGAGATTGCTTGTGGCATTCATGAAGGTGCTGATCACAGTGGAACACCGCTTTTGGGCGAGGGAAACAAGCACTAAGTGGTGGGATCACATCGTCATGCACGTCTGGGATGATGAGCCGTGGCTGCAGAACTTTCGGATGAGGAAAGCCACATTCATGGGACTGTGTGATGAGCTCGCCCCAGCCCTGTGGCGCAAGGACACAAGAATGAGAGCTGCTCTGTCATTGGAGAAGCATGTGGCGATTGCACTGTGAAAGATGGCTACTCCAGACTGCTACCGATTGGTCGCTAACCAGTTTGGAGCGGGAAAGTCGACCGTTGAACTTGTGTTGACAGAAGTGTGAAGGGCCATTAATCGCATCCTGCTCTGAAAGACTGTGACTCTGGGCACCGTGCATGGCATTGTGGATGGCTTTGCACAAATGGGCTTCCCTAACTGCAGCGGGGGTGGGGGGGGAATAGATGGCACACATATTGCAATTCTGGCACTAGACCTAGCCACCGAGTACATTATTCGGAAGGGGTATTTCTCTATGGCTCTCCAGGCAATTTTGGATCACCGTGGGCATTTCACAGACATTAACGCAGGCTGGTCCAGAAAGGTGCATGACGCACACATCTGTTGGACCCTGGCCTGTTCAGGAAGCTGCAAGCAGTGACTTTCTTCCTGGACCAAAAGATCACCGTAGGAGAAGTCAAAAAATGCCCATTGTGATACTGGAAGACCCTGCCTACCCCTTAATGCCGTGGCTTATGAAGCCATACACGGGGCAACTTGACAGCAGTAAGGAACGGTTCAACAACAGGCTGAGCAAGTTCAGAATAACTGTTGAGTGTGCTTTTGGCCATTTAAAGGTCAACTGATGCTGCCTATATGGGAGGATGGACCTGCCAATGACAACATTCCTATGCTTATAGCCGCGTGCTGTACGCTCTATAATATTTGTGAAGGGAAGGGCTAGACCGCTAAGGCTCAGCACCTGGACGTTGAATTTGAACAGCCAGAGACCAGGGCTATTAGAGGGGCACAGCGCAGGGCCATAAGGATCAGGGATGCCTTGAGGCAGCAATTTGAAGCTGAAAGCCACTAATACTTGTTGCTGTGCTCGAGAGTGCAGTGCTTGTAATGCTAGGAGGTGACTGTGATTGGTGCAAATGATGCACTGTGAAGGTTTAAGAAAATTTCCTGTTGCTTTGCAGGGCTCTGTTTGCTTTCAGTTAATGGAATAAAGGTCTGACAGCTGTGACTGGATAGCCTCCTCCGGGGTAGAGAAGAGCTCGTGACTGCATGCATCTCTGACCTCCGAGTCGTCCTCTGCCTCTGGGTCCCCCTCCACATCCTCGTCCAAGATTTCTTCCCTCTGGCTCGGTCCACTCTCGACTGGCACGTGAGCCACCGAAGTACCCACCGTGACCTTCGCAGTGGAGGTGGGGTCACCACCAAGTATCACATCCAGCTCTTTGGAGAACCAGTAACTCATGGGCGCAGCACTGGAACGGCGGTTTGCCTCCCGTGCTTTGAGATAGGCGTTCCGCAGCTCCTTCACTTTGACCCTGCACTGCAGTGTGTCCCAGTCATGTCCCCTTTCTGTCATGCATTGTGAAATCTGCCCATAGGTATCATAATTCCCACGGCTGGAGCACAGCTGGGACTGGACAGCCTCCTCTCCCCAAATGCTGATGAGGTCCAGCAGCTCGGCTTTGCTCCAAGTGGGGGATCGCCTGGTGCGAGGAGCAGGCATGGTCACCTGGAAAGACATGCTGAGACCACTGCATGCATCACCGAGCAAACAGGAAGGGGACTTTCAAAATTCCCAAGGATTTCAAAGGGTGGGGCTCACGGTTGGACACCTAAGGTCAGGGTGGTAGAGTTCAAACTGATGACCAGAGAGGCGAGAACAGGCATTGTGGGACACCTCCCGGAGACCAATCACAGCACTGTAATTGACCAGGATGTCTACACTGGCAAAGTGGCACTGTATCCCCGGTGCAGAAAGCTCTACACCTCTCGTCAGGGTAGTTTTTTACAGTGCTGATACTGCGCAGTTTCTGCGCACTAAGTGGCTTGGCAGTATGTACATCTCGGGAGTTACACCGCAAAAAGCTGCTTTCCTGCTCAGAAACTTGCCAGTGTAGACAAGGCCTTAGTGAACAACAGTTAGATAGCACCCACTAAGAGGGGCCTTTGTTCAGAGACAACATATGCCCACTTCTTATTTTGAGATGGGTGCCTTGGAGAAAAGATGCTGAGTATCCATAAACAAAATGCCAACAGAAGCTGTCCTTCATGCTTTTAAGATTTACTTTAATATCCACCCCAACTATACTAAAATACTCTACATGTACACACTACAGTCAGAAAACCTTTATACTGCCCTTATCCAGGAATTTATATATAATATTTATTTGCATATTACCATATTCCTATTATAGCTAGTCATATTTTTTTTCATTTTACTGAAAATAGCTTTTTGGGGGATGGAAGGTGCCATCTGAGATTAAATACAACATCTCCCTCCAATCCAATTTTCTGAGATAACCTTAATCAGTGTGATACATATGTACTATGTCAGAAATGCTACTGTATAAGGAAAGAAGTGGGTAACTGCCTGAAGAGAATGGCTATTTTGTCACAAGAAGATGGTAGGATATTCTCTACCAACAGGAGAACTATGAACTCAATTGCTCCTACCCAGTCATACTCATTTATATTGACTGACACACTGCTATTCCCACCCACCAACACTGACATCCAGTAATCATTCATATCTCATACATACAGCCATACAGATTCATGCTGGGTCATGTGAGCTAAAATTCCCTTCCACACTCTATATTCACTCGTGTCAAGATATGTGCTGTCCTGTTCATTAATAATAATGCCAATTCAGGCATATCCATGCAGTCATACTCAATCTTACTCAGTTAGGCTGGCACCTTACTCAATCACTATCAGTCAGTTCCTCCCATTGTCACTAAAGCCGTGACTCTTGCACACAAATAACCTCCAGATATGCTCAAAGACAGGAAATTATGCCTCCTACCGTAGGAAGAGCATTTAACTAGCATATAGGAAGTGACAGACAAACACTAACACTTTTAGAGATTTCATTTCAATAACTATCCAAAAGATGGAATGTTCATTAGAAACTTATTCAACTATTTTAGGCCAAATTAAAAACACAAAAAGACACCCGAGTTGGTCCCTCAAAATATGTATGAACAGCTAATTGGAGTTGCAAGTTAATGTAGCTGTAATTGCACTTACAAAAAAGTGTTTGTGTAGATATTTAACCTCACATATGTTGCATGTACAATTGCATATTTGTGACCACATTTGGTTTTTTTGCAGATATAAAAAAAATCTCACCTTTTTTTTTCCAAGTGTGACCCTTTAATTCTCCTTCTGTTGTCTCTTTGACAGCTTCTCTCTTTATGTTTCTCTGGCTCACCTTCTGCAGTATTTCTTCTCACAATAATCATTTCTTCCCCTACGACTTTATATTCCTTTTTTTATTTCTGCCGTGTACTAAGGCTGGGGTGGAGACAAGGCTAATGTGACTTTAAAAACTAGTTTAATCTAATTTGAGATAAAAAATTAATTAAAACGGAATAACCAATCATATGCCTATTGTATGATGTCATTACAGAACAAAAGTATGGTTATTTGGGTGCCCTAACTGTATTTTTCTGTACTTTTGCATGTTAAGATTTCTTTCACGTTTAATCTAAACTCTGAATTTCCTGGGTTTATAATGCTTGATTGGGGATAATTTCAACATCCCTATATATATTTTAACCTTTATGTTACTGATACATACCCTCAACTTTAATTGCATGGGTTGCCGTGCATAATATATTCATTTATTTATTTATTTTATTTATTTTCTGAGAATTATAAAGTGGAAACTGGAAGTGCAAAGGCAACCAAAAATGGAAAATAATGTATTTCAAACTTAATAAATGTTTAGTTAAATATATAGGTAACATGGTGAGTGTTTATGCACATGTTTTGGGGTACTTGTGAAGGTGAAAGGCTAATATTTCATCTATCCTGGCTCATCTCCTAGCTTAAATTTCACTATACTTTTCATAGGTAGAGAAAGGGAACATTTTAGATCCTTTATTTTGAATCCAAAGAGACAAAATAAGGAAGTAAACTGATTACTGTAATTTACCTTAGTAGTCGAGAAATGCAATAAGATCTCTTTACAGATCAATGGCACAGACACCATCTATTATACTGTTAGAGTGACTATATACAGTTTGCCATTTGCATTTCTTTGTATTCTCATTGAACATTAAGTGTTGCTTTTTGCTTTGGTTTTACTAGTAGAAAGCTGTGAATCCGCATAAGATATAAACAAAAATTGTTACTAGTACTTCAAAGCACTTAATATAGGGACATTTCCTGGAGATAAAGACATTTCATTTTTCTCAGTCACAGTATAGCACCCAGAAATTATCAAATGCTGAGGGAGTATCATCCCAGACCAACTTTCTTACTTGCTGATTTGGGGAGAAACAGTAAAAGACCTTGAAAATTGATTTAACATTTTCTTTTATAGCTAGGGGGGGAAATGAAATCAAAATACATGCTTTTCATTCTTTATCCTTTCCATACTTTGCCTTTTATACTTCCCAGTTCTTTTTTTTTAAGAAAGCTATCATGTTTGGTTCTGTAGTGTAATATAATCCAGGAGTTCCTGTAAGATTACTGATGAATTTGCATGTTTTATCCATACTGAAATACAATTTATATGGTGAATATTTCAAATAGTATTGCATCTTAACAAGAATTAGAATAGTCTAGTTGTGATCTTCTGCTTAGTTCACCCTATGTTACATCACATTATAAATAATAATACTAATAATAATTAATAAATAATAATAAATAATAAATCACAATTTGCCCAAATGTGCTCTTACTCATATTGGTAAGCGTCTACTCATGCAAGTAGTCCTTTTTACCTCAATCAGTCTCTTACTTGGTCACTGTAAGGGTGATCAACCATGGGAGATGGCTTCTGATAATGTCAGCACGTGATGAGAAAATTGTGATCTAGCATTTAGCTGGCACAGGCTGGATGCAAAGGAATTGAATAGTTTAGCAATCCCCAAACAGTGTTCTGTGGAACACTTACTGGGCACATGGTGCTAGCTCTATAGCTTGTTTCTGGCTGCCAAATTACATATAGTATGCAAAGTTCCTGAGAAAACATGCAAGATTCCAGTGAATGAGAGAGCCATACAGCAAGTGATACATTATTTCTACTTAGGAAGCATCATTACAGAAGATGAAAGATCAAATACTGAAGTCAGTATCAGAATAGCAAGAGTCACAGAGACATTCTGAAAGAATAAACATCTGATGAAAAGGGACTAAATCTGAAGACTTTATTCTAAATCTTAAAAACGTACAGTTGGTCCGTGTTAAATTAAGGCTATGAAACATGAACATTCAAACAATTGATAAAGAAACTACAATCTTTTGAGTTATGGTGCTTCAGAAAAATTCTGAAAATATCTTGGATTGACCTGGTAACCAATGAAAAAGTATTGGCTATGATTGGAACTCAGGAAACATTAGTCAGAGTTCTTATGAAAAGAAAGATTTGATTTTCAGGTCATATTTTTAAGGAGTTCAGCAGGTGATGCATGTTCACAGGCACTGGAAGGGAAAGTTGATGGCAGAAGAACATGAGGAAGAAAAAGATTTTGGATGGATGACATAGTATCCTGAATATATCAAAAGGATTATTCATCTAGAGAGAGATTAGTAGAGGATCATACCGAATGGGCTACTGTGGTTGCAAGCCTCCAGTAATGGAGATGCCACAAAAGAAGAAAAAGACAGCATAAATAACCCCCAAAAGACTATGCAGAGAATAAGAAAGGTCAGAAATAGAATAGTCAAAATTCTGGATGGAGAAGTGAACTTTTCTGAGAACATCTGTGGGGGGAAAAAGAACTACCAAAGAAAACGCTATGCTGCACATACAATTATCTGCCTGGGGAGAAGGTGAGTGAGAGAACCACCTGTGACAGATGTTAATCACTGCTGGAAAGTGCTCAGATAGTACGGTGAAGTATAAGACCCTACTGAGAAGAGACGAGCATAAGGGCCCTTTTACAATTAAATTTAAATCTAAAAGAGTCTGTGGGCTCTTAGAAACCACTTAACTCTAAAGTGTGCAATATACAGCCAAACTGCTACAGTTTTGGAACTCACAGGAAATTGATTGTGAAGACAAACACAATAGTGGGGAAAATTTCATTGTAGGAACTGATCTTGATTTCACTGAAATGAATGAAAAGACTATAATTTTCTCAGTGGGAACAGAATTGATCTCATAGTCTTCCAGTATTTTATTATCCATGTATTCTCATTGTCATTAATTACGCTAAACTTGCCCTATCCATATGAAGCGATATGAGCATTTTCAAACTCTGTGAAAAATGGGTTAAAAATTATCTTTAATTTCTCTTCTGTAAAGTTTGGAGAAAACAACTATTCCATCATCTCTTTTAGTTTTGTGTTTGTATTAGAGATGATCAGCAATTAGAACTGCCATCCACAGTGTTTCGATACAGTTTTTCATCCTGGATCTGGATAAAAAATTGAAATATCTAAATTCATTATAGAATGAAAAGTTGTGAAAAAATTGATTTGGAAGTGTCAAAATGTTTCAGTTCATTGGAACAAAACCCAAAATGTTTCAATTTGGGACAACCCGATCCAAAACAAAGCATTTGATTTTGATTTTCCTGAAACATGTTGGCAAGGAAAATTATGCTTTTTGCAGAAACCACATTTTCCATCAAAAAACAAATCCGACAAACAATTCCAAACCAGCTCTAGTTTGCATATCATGGTCAGCTATGTCCACATTATGCGCACACACCCCTTATGCAGGGGAGTAAGAAAGGAGGCTCCTCCACCTTGCACAGCCCACATCAGAGTCACCAAAAATATCAGACCCTATGCTTGGAGAAGAGCAGGGTCTGCTATGGAGTTACTCCTCCATCTCTTCTTCATAAAAAATGTAGGTAGACAACTGGCTTGTCACACATGGGAAAATATGCTGTACCCCTTAAAGGGATGTAGCAAATTTCTCTGCCCTCAATATCACCATCACTAGGGAGCTCCAGGATGCATTGCCTCCTGCTTCTCCCCTGTGGGTGGTCATCTGTGTGGTTCAAAAGTTTTTCTCTCTCACCAACAGAAGATAGTCTAATAAAATATATTACCTTACCCACCTTGTCTCTCTAATATCCTGTGACAGCCACAGCTACAACTACACTGCAGGTACCTTATATGCACAATCTAGTCCTTAGCATTCAATTGATATGCAATTGAGCTCATGCTCCCATTTTGTGGTCTTCGTCTGCTACCCACATTGTAACATATAGCTTCAAAAAGCAAGTTAAGTGTGATCCTTTTTTAGGTATGACATAAATAGGAAAGAAATCTTCTGGTTGTTCAAATTGTCATATATGGCAATGTGCAGAAGCTATTACGGCCCACAGTATGCAGAACATTAATGTAAAGACTTGTTTTAAAAAGCTGCAAAGGCTTCAATGCGAAATAAGTAGTAATGTTACTTATCCAATGAAATCAGACATGTAAAGGTGTGAAATGATTTTGGTTGCTTAACCACATCCGTGCATCTGGGTTAATGCATACCATAAAGACTACCTATATGTGACCGCCACCATTTTTGACAAATGCAACTCTATGAAAAGTTTCACTCAGAGGGCCTGCTTGTGCAATCCTTTCTCACATTGGTAAGCATTCCTTATGCAAATCCTCCTGTGATTTTAGTCAAATGACTCACATGAATGAATATATGGGATCTTTTCTCTCAGCCTCCTCCCACAACTTCCCTCCTATCCTACCATTGTTGGCAATGCCACTAATCCCTTACACAGTCCCCTAAGATGGGGCTCAGTTTTAACTCCTCCCTCTGCTTTGCCCAATGTATCCAGTCAGTATCCAAATCCTGCCACTTCTTCCTCTGTGACATCTTAAAACTCTGACTTTTCCTTTCTGTACACGTAATTAAAATTCTCATCCAAGCCTTCATCATTTCCCATCTTCATTACTGCCACGGCCTCTTTTCTGGCTTCCCTGACACCCACATGGACAGCGCCAAGACCTTATGAAAAAACACAGCCAAGTTTATCTCCCTGGCCATCTTGTCTAACCACATCACACCCTTTATTCAGTCCCTCCACTACTTCCTCATTTTCTGCTGCATCAGATATAAGCTTCCTGTTGGAACCTTCTGGGTCCTTCACAGCACTGACCTTCCCTGCTTATCTGCTTCTGCCTCTTCTCAGGTCACCTCATCCCCTCTCCTCTGCTGGTGATGACTGCCTTGAAACCCCATTGGTCTGCTTCTCCCACAAACATCTCTGTATTTTCTTCCAAAGAAGACTTGGAACAACCCCTACAAATGCCATGACCATCTCCCCATTCAAATTCTTCCCTCAGCTCCAACTTTGTTGCCTGCTGTGAAGCCTACAGGAAATCAATCAATCCATGCTGGCTGGGTTTTGTGGCTTTTAAAGATAATTTATTTTATATGTATTTACTTACTTTAAATTCAGATGGTTTGGAACCATCAAGTTGGTGATTAGCTGACCTATGTAACCCATTTTATTATCCTCCCTCCCTGATTCCCTTCTGTTTGTCCACTCACATGTTGTGTCTTATTTCATAGTTGATGATAAGCTCTTTGAGGCAAGGACCCATGTGTTTAGACAGACCCTACAACAATGGAGCCCTGATCCTGACTGAGTTTTCTGACTGCTTCCACAGTACAAATAATATATAATAACTGCCTTATCCTGTGAGGAATGTGATGTATTATTATATTTCTATTTTTCTGATGGAGTTACAGAAACATTAAGGGGTATCAGTTTCAATGGGATGACTCTTGAACAAGGCTAGTGGAATTTGGCCATAGATATCTTGCAAGGTCACACAGTAAATTGGTATAAGAGCTGAAATTAGGACCCAGGGATACCATAATAAACGCTAAATGTGCTGAGACAAGATTTGTCAAGTAGTCAAATGAACTAAAATTAAAAACAATATGAGCTGTTCCATAATCCGTATTTAATTACTTGATGCAGTCATCTGCTGGTCCAGTATATGAAGTTATTCTCAATCACTTGCAGCCCCTATTACTCACAGATCCAAAGACTAGAGGCGGTTTTCCCCTGACATTTATTAGGGGTGAAAGTAATTAGAATGTTTAGTAGATAAAATACAAGTTGAATATTCAGACCTTCCTAAGACTGCTGCAGTGACAGACAATCCAGGTGGAATTTGCAGGTGCACAAGCTGCAGTAAATGACAAAGCTGGCATCTTTGGCAGTTCTCCTATATGCTGATGACAGTGGGTTTTTCATTCAGTTTTTAATCTCTGCTCCTTCCATTTCTTTGTTTCTCTCTCACACACACATCTGTATACACACATTCACACACGCACTCAAGTATTGATCCAACATCACATTTTGACAACTGTTTTGCAAAAACAGGTTTTATTTTTGTTCCAACATGGGACGAAACCAAACTTTGAAATCTCTAAAGCTGCTGCGAAACAGAACTGTTGTCTTCCCGTCAGCTCTCGTTGAGTGTACATTGAGTGCTGAACTCTTTTGGAAAGCTGATCCTAAGGATCCCTCCCTATTCATGTTTAGCCACCTGTCCATTAGAAAAATGTCCTAAAAAATGCCCTCTGAAGTCAGTGGGAATTAAGGGTTCCCAACATCTTGCTGAATTAGATTCTAAATTGCCCTTGCTGGTTTATGGTTTATGATCCAAAGTTCACTTATGTCAATGGAAATATTCTATTGGATTTACCTAATAACTCTGCTGTTGAAATATCCATAGTCCATCACCACTCTTCTTCAAAAAATCAGTCTCCTAAACATAACCATTCATAACATTTTCATTATTCACAAAGTAACAGTGAATTTAATGCAAAACTGCAGTATTTCATGAAATCAGAATACATTTTACTATGTAAAAATCTGCTCCAAATGTGTCAGTTTTGCTAAAAAATGTTCACCCACGAAAACCTTTTCACATATCAAAGCTCCGTGTCCCTCTTGATCAAATCATTGTCCACCAACCCTGTTTTTTTAACTGAAATCTTAAGTTTTATCGTGTACTTGCCTTTTACTATGTTGTATTTGCTGCCAAGCAACACCATTTTGAAATGAGCCTAATTTGTTTCCTTCAGTTCAAGTGTCAGACCTTGTAGCATTTTGGTCTAGCTCAACTGCATCCCCAGATACAGAAAAGGTGACTGGGGGTTCTATTTGTGTTTTGTCTCCTTTGAAATATTTGTTACTGCACTTTTAAGGCAATTTATATTTTGTCATTATATGCCATAATGGACATCTACTGCAGTGGAGTGAAACAAGATCAGACATCAATCATTAATATTTTCTGGATTACAATCTGAAACTCGGAGATATCAAGAATGGTTCATTGATTTGAATATTTCAGTCCTGCAGCACTCAGGAAAGTTCATGCTAAAAATCTGACAAGAGGATCCCTTAGAACAACAGTTTTGAAAATAAAATGAAAGTGTGTGTGTGTGTGTGTGTGTGGGTGGGTGGGTGGGTGGGTGTGTGTAAAACAGAGCATTGTGAATTCACAACTAAGGAAAAGGAGAGCTCAGATAATTGGCAATGGAAAAATGGGAGCGGGGGTTGTTAGTGCCCTGGCTTCAGGTGTGGGAGGCACATAGGTTGAAAAGTTGATTGCTTGATTCAGAGCATTTCCTTTCACATCACTCTTAAGCAAAGCAGGGACTTGAAATGGGTGTCCAGGCCAGTGCACTATCCAGTAGGCTATAGAGTCTGAATCTCTCTCTCTCCTACCCTTCCCCCCCCTCCCTGACAGAATTTTTGTCACAACTGCTACGTCTGCATGAAACTCTGTGACAAATTTTCATTTAGTTGAACGTGTTCTGATGATCTCTATGCCCAATGATCTGAGCTCTCCTGAAAATCTGGTCACTTATTTAAGTGCACAACTGGGAGCAGAAACTTTTTGTCAAAACCTAGCTCTGTGAAGGCAGGTACTACCTGTGACGGGTTGGGGCCACAGAGACCTGCTTGGTGCTGCCACCTGGTGTGCCAAGGCTACTTCTGCCCCTGCTTCCAGGCCTTTTCCAGCTTGGGACTCCCGAATCCTGTCTGTTTTGAGCCAGATTCCACTGATCTGCTGCAAACACAGACCCAGGTCCGAACCAAGTCCACTCACCACTGTAAGGCCCCTGGAAGCGCTCTTGCCTTTGACACCCAGCTGCTCAACTCCAAGGAGGTTCAAACCCTTAATAAATCCGTTTTACCCTGTATAAAGCTTATACAGGGTAAACTCACAAATAGTTCGCCTTCTATGTCAAAGATAGAAAGATATGCACAGCTGTTTGCCTTCCCAGGTAATAAATCATACTCCAGGAAACTAATGAGTAAAAAGTGATTTTAATAAGTACAGCAAGTAGGATTTAAGTGATGTCAAGTAATGACAGACAGAACAAAGTGAATTACTATGTAAAATAAAATAAAACACGCACGTCTATGTCTATTCAAAGTTAACACAGATAAAAGCCTCACCAGATTCGGATATTTTCCTTTTTACAGGCTGTAGAATTAGCCTGGGTCCAGCAGTCGCTCACACCCCCTAGTGTCTTTGTCCTTTGTTCAGTTCCCCTCAGGAATGTCCTTGGGGGGGTGGAGAGCCTCTCCCTTTAGCCAGCTGAAGACAAAATGGAAGGGTCTCCCCCGGGCTTTTATAGTCTTTTTCCCCTCCCTGTGTAACATCCTGTTACCATGGAGTTTTGGGATCACCTGGGCCAGTCACCTGTCCATGCACCCTTCCGCAACCAGCCTAACCAGTTGCATTCCAGACCCGGCCCCAATGTGGATTGGGGTCTGCAACGTCTTTTGTCTGTTAAGTGCTCGCATTTAACAGGCACATTCTTTGCTCCAAAGATGATCCCATGCACTTACAAAGGCTATGTACAAAACCAGCAAATATAAAACCAATCTTCATAACTCCAACTACAACAATGATACATGCATACAAACAGGAGGAATAAATTCAGTAGGTCATAACTTTCACAGAGATATGTTACATGGCACATGTAGCATAAAACATATTCTAGTTACATATATACATTTATAAGCATCTCCCCATAAAGTTTTATGGGGAACACCGTCACACTACCCATTTAAGAGAGAGCCAGGAACTCACAACCCAAAAAACCTGGATTCCATTAAGGAGGCTCCCTGCTTCACCCTAGGTCTGACCTATTTGAA
The DNA here is from genome assembly GCA_037349315.1 of Chelydra serpentina. Classification (NCBI taxonomy): domain Eukaryota; kingdom Metazoa; phylum Chordata; order Testudines; family Chelydridae; genus Chelydra; species Chelydra serpentina. The sequence continues at coordinate 31,846,043 of JBAIAC010000048.1, forward strand.
CATTTGGGTTTTCTCTGTTTCAATCACTTTGCTCTGGGTTTTAGCCAATGCTCTTTTAAAAAGCTAGGAAGGACTTTTCCTCCATCATAAATGATATCTAGTGGTGTGGGGTCGTTGCCTATCTCATCACATGCAAGACGTTTGTCTAGGGAGGTATCATCATTTTTTGTTGCAACTGCACTGTAGGGATTTCATGCATGTTAACTGAGGTAGCAGTAGGGCCGGAGTTGCTGCTGTAATCCCAGGCACTGGCAGGATAGCATCTTGCTGGGTCTTTGCTGTGCACTGCAAGTTAAAAGGAGAGGTTTAATGTCTGGTGTACAAATACATGAGAAGGGTAAGGGGGCATCTGGAACTGTCCTGATCCCTGGCTAAATTTTGCAGGAGGGGATTAGGAAACAATGGTAACCTCAGTGATGGATTACATTGAAAATCTACCACGTGTACCACCTTGTTATTCCGTTAGGAGCCTAACAAAATTGCTTTCCATATGTACAAGCTGACCCTTGTTAAATTCATGTTTATAACACAAGGATTGTTAAACCTACTTCATTCTAAAACCACTGTTGACAAAATCAGATTGTTTAAATTGCCTAGCTGCTTTATCATCCTGTGATAGGTTGAACAAATCACAACTAGTTATGAAATGGTATAAGGTATTAGCTGGTAGGTAAAAGTGCACAGAGAACAAAAAAGAACAAAAATATCCCTGGACGAAAGGAGCAAAGATCTTCCAGGGAACCTAAAAGTAGCCAGTTTAGCCTCAAAAGTCAGTATGGCCAGGATGGAGGTGTTGCTGAGACATCTGGGCGATGCATTGAGTCAGCACATCCCCCCAGAAAGGTCCTCCCCAACAGATACTCCTAGAGGGCAGATGGTCCTTCCCTGGTGATGAATTTCCCCTTAGGATACAGCCTTTCCCTGTTACAGTAAAGCTAGCTCCACTTCTCTTCCAGCTTCTCAGATGATTAATGTTCAAACCCGATGTCTTTGAATGATGGGTGTGTAGTGATCATTGCAGGAGATATGAAATGTCCATGCAAGTGACATGTAAATTTCACATTATACAAATCAAGATGGGGCAGGGAAGGAAAAAGTTAAATAAAACAATTTGCCAGTGACTGCATGGGTTTACTGAGCTCCCTCCATTTGTAATCAAAGGAATTTCCTTCTTTTTTTGAGTTGTTCCTGGCTCGTCAAACCTCCAATAATATAATATAAAAGGAGATATGCCCATCTCCTAGAACTGGAACGACCTTGAAAGGTCATCAAGTCCAGTCCCCTGCCTTCACTAGCAGGACCAAGTACTGTCCCCTAACAGATTTTTTTTTTTGTCCCAGATTCCCTAAGTGGCCTTCTCAAGGATTGAACTCACAACCCTGGGTTTAGCAGGCCAGTGCTCATACCACTGAGCTATCCCTCCCCCCATCATAAGTAATATGATGATTCTGTATTTTTCTGTGTTCTCTTTTTACCATGACCTGAATTAAATGGAATACCCAGGAGATATGAAAAACTTCAAAGCCTGGCCCCAAATAATGTGCAGAATAGGTACAGTGTGAATACCAGCAAAGCCTGAGCTTTATGTTCAAACAACCTTTTAAGAAGCTTCCTACGAAAATAACTTTTTTAATGAATCAAGTTCATCTCAGAGGTTTGATACTGGAAAGAACAATTTAAAAGTCGATCCCAAATCTGACTAGCGCTCTTCTTCTGCACAGTCTCTGCTGTGGCCTGCATAGCAGCCTGCCAAGTGAGAATGACTCAGAAAAAAAAACAACCAGAATGAATAACTGTGGAAGCCAAAAGAGCCCTAATTAAGGATTTATCACTCAGTTTAAGGGTAGGGGAAGTTGTTTTTGAATTAGGGCGCTGGTGTAGAATAAAGAAGTTGCTCCCTGAGTACATCAGTCTAAATCCATAGATTGTATTTACGTAAGATATAGTTATTTTAATGGGATCATAGAGGACATGAATATGCTGTTGGACTGTTGCACCACCGTGTTAGGACACCTTTACTCTTACCCTAGTTTCTTAGAGGTCAAGAAGAGTTTAAGCTCCTGTGGCCAGAATCTCCCCTACAACATAGCCATTTGACCCTGCTCTGATGGTGGAAAGAGGGTGTTAAACCAGCATAGCTGACTAGCTAAAGATTCCCCCAGCATGGGAGGATCCCCAAATTCAATAGTGTCCCCTCAGAGACCTCCTGGCATAGGGTCCTTGGCCAGGTGAAAGGGGTATGGCTGGGGTGCACTTTTATTTCAGTGATTACCAGATGCCAGAACGACCCTTCTTAAGCTATGTCTACATTGCAATCTTCCCTCATTTCATGCCACACCCCTGTGCCCAACCCCCTCTATAATCCACACTCAAGGTCCTCAGACATGCATCTAGGGGTGAATTGTACCCAAGATGGCATGCTTACCTGGGGGCACAGGACAGCACCATGTCCGGTATAGAGGGCATGGCCTTCTTGGCTCCGTCCACCAGGGGGCAGGCGGTGGTTCCTCCCTGTCAGTCTCGGAGGGAGGTCATGACCCCTCACTACAAAGCCTAAATCACTTTTGAAAATGGGATTTATCTCCTAAGTGACAGATGTTTTTGAAAGTTTTACCCTCATGCTTAGTACTTCTGCAGAAATATAACATCAAGTATTTATTTAGATAAAACTATTTATGTCCTACTTCGGGCACATTGGCTACATTTGTTTAGCATTTCAAAAGTGCATCAATTGTTCAGAAACACACTGACACTGAGTGCTATTTCTTTAGTGTTAACTTTAATTTTTATTTTTGGAGACAATACCTGCGGTCTTTAAACCGTTTTGTGTCTGACATCTATCTGGCGATACCAACTTCCCTATCCTATACAAAAACACAGCCTGAAGAAATGCAATAGAAATCTCCTATCTTTTAGGCATACTTAAAATTTCCAGGATTATGTTTTAATGGCAGAAAAGTGTTACAAAATATTAAAAATAAGAATGTCTGTAACTCATTAAATGGTGCAGGAGTTTTGTTCTTTTTTTAAACAAGATTATGTCTGTAAAGCTATGTGATGTATAGACACACATCAATGATGTTCTATATTAATTTCTGTCCACGGGAGTTGAAATTGCTGTTGGTTGTTGAGTCCATATTGAAAGCCATACCTAGCCAAAACTCAATGTGGGCTTTGTAACATGAAATGAGGGGATATGAATAAAGCTGTGTATTGCGGCTGCCCAGTCCAGAATCTCCTGATAACACAAGACTCATTACCTGTAGGATACTGAACAGCCATTAGATAGTAATGGCTTTCAGTTGCACTCAGTATCAACCTGGGCTGTATTTAAACTGGCACCCTACTGAAGAAAGGCTCCATAACCCATTATCAATGCTCAGTCATTAACTCCCACTCATTCCTTCTTATTTCTTTTACAGACATCTCAGGTGAGAATTAACGCAACAGTTCACATGAGCCAGATTGAGTATTACCCAAGACAACTATGTTTTAATGTCTAAAGAGGAGCTGGTATCCAGATAACTAGCTTGGGACACAACAGTGAAGTTCTAGAACAGCTTTCAAGGCATCACCTTTCACTGTGGGCACTGCAGAGTTGCACTGACCCAGAGTTCCAATGGGTCTTGTGCTTGAAGTAGAACCTCTTTGCAGTATCCACTTGATGGTAGCTAGGCATGAAAGAAAAGAGCCCTTACAAATAAAGACTAGCCCTGAAATTCTGGATTATTTTCTTCCTGTGTTTAGATAGAAATTGGACAAAAGGCAGGAAATACTGATATTCAATACAAAAATGAAGGGTTGGGGTGGAATTCTCAAAAGTACCTACCTGATTTAGGAGCACAAATTCCATCAAGAGCCAATGGGACTTGTGCTCCTATGTCACTTAGCTATTTTTGAAAATTCCAACCTTGTTTCCTGCTGACCAGGAGTCAGAGTTTGCTCAAGGCAGAGTCCTGAGCAAGGGGGATCAGAAGCTGGAGAACCCTGCTTTCTCCTTGTCTGAATTGGGTGGTAAATTTACTACTGGCCTATTCCTCCACCCACCTGGCACTGGCTCAACTACTTGGGCCTGCAATTAAATGGGGCAGATTCAAGGCTTCATCCATGCTCCAGCCCTCCCTGCTTCGTAGAAGTAGTAAATAGGAAAGTGTCCACACAAACTCCTTTGTGCTTGGACTCAAGGTCCAGGTAGCACATGCTGAGGACATACAGGGAATTCAAGCCAGATTCTAGCTCCAATATTGCCCTTAGATTAATGTATTCCTGCTGAGTAGAGAACACTGTTTGTGAAGAAATACTCAATATTGGTTACACTCCACTTTATTATCAGTGGCTTACAATAGTTGTTTCAGGTAATTTGGTACAGCTCTGTTTTTTAAAAAAGCCCTTTGTTTTTACTCAAATGCCTTTATATACATGAAAGTCTGTGATGTATAACCTTTCATAACACTTGAGCATTACATTTTTCTTAGTAATGGATTTCATCTTGTACCTGACAGTATGCTCTTGAAACTTATAAGCATAAAATTAAAATACCAAACAACTTCTAAAATAGTATTTTGAATTAGCAGGTTTTACACAGCATCTGAGAGGGGTTTGATAAGCATTTCCCCCTATAATTTCCAAGGTACCAATCTCAGATAATGTTCATCCCTCTTATCCCACATGCACTGTACTTTCTAACTCGCTAGGCTCTTTACCACATCCGTAAAAGAATTCAGAAAGGCGCAAGGGAAATTATTTTAAAAAAATCTCTTGTGCTTACAGGAGAAAATTAGCCACCGCAGGTTGTGAAGGTCTTTTTTTTGTTGGTTGGGGGGAATTTGCAATGGTCAGGAAAGCATTGTAAAAATATGACAATGTCACAAGTGACAAGGGGGGAGGGATAGCTTGGTGGTTTGAGCATTGGCCTGCTAAACCCAGGGTTGTGAGTTCAATCCTTGAGGGGGCCATTTAGGGATCTGGGGCAAAAATTGGGGATTGGTCCTGCTTTGAGCAGGGGGTTTGGACTAGATGACCTCCTAAGGTCCCTTCCAACCCTGATATTCTAAGGTAGAGTATTGTGATTTCCAATGAGCCACAATGTTTTTTTGATATCAGAGGGGTAGCCGTGTTAGTCTGGAGCTGTAGAAGCGACAAAGAATTCTGTGGCACCTTATAGACTAATAGACGTATTGGAGCATAAGCTTTCGTGGGTGAATACTGAACACTGAAGAGGGTATTCATCCACGAAAGCTTATGCTCCAATACGTCTATTAGTCTATAAGGTGCCACAGGAATGTTTTTGATGTTATTCTATGTGGCATTGTCCGAAAAAGAGTATTTTTGGAACAAGATGTCAGCATCAGTTGTCAGATCCTGCCACTCTTACTCAAACTGCGTAGTGTCTTATTCATCAGATAGTCCTATCGGAGCGGGGAAGGAATGGTGGGGAGGGACTAGCAGGAAATACTCAAGGAGTAAGGTTACTACTCAGTGTGAATGCTGAAGGAAGAATCTGGACCTATTACATTTCTAGAAATTTCTAGAAATTATGTTGCAGTTTAGCTTTTCAGGCGTGTTTGTAGTCTAAGCATATATTTAGAGAAGACTGACATATGTGTGCATACTGGCAGGGTGTAGGTATGTCAATTATACTCACTCTATTGCTTTGGGTTTTGAAATAACACTTTTTGTGGGATAGTCTCTATAAACATGAGAAGAACAGATGAAAAGCAAATATAAAAGCTAATTATGATCTTATTTTATTATTGCATAGAGTTGTCAAAGTTAGAAATGGAAAAAACCTATTAGGTCAGCCATGTCTTCCTCCTTATCAATGCATTTCCCTATCATATATTTTCTAGTGTCCAAATGTAGTCTAAAGAACCACTAGGAATGAAACTTCCACCATTTCCCTGGTAAAGGGAGAATTTTCTATATTCCATTCCATTCTACAATTGACTATCTCGATGAATATTTTTTGTGGTATAACGTGATGTTTTGTGCGGAGGTTATTTCAAAGGAGTGGGTATTGTATTTTGCTCTGAACATTCTAGTATTCATTATAATTCTGATTTTCATGAGTGACTTCCAGATCCCTGGGCCAATTGCTGAGAAACCTTTGTTTCTTTCACACACAAGTGTCACTTTTGAGGTTGACAGATCCATTGTTTCAGTGGAGCATAGCTGACATGAGTGGTGATGATAACCATGAAGATTGAGACAGTCATCCAAATAACTTGAGTCAGTTCCAGGCATGGTTTTGAAGATGAGGAGAAACCTTGATTTTGACATTGTATTCCATGGGCAGTTAGAGAACAGAGTAGGGACTAGAGTGATGTGCTCTCATGGGCATGTGTTGTTTAGGACACTCTTTTCTTCAAAATTTTGCATCAATTGCATTCTGTTCTGAGTGCATTTAAACTTTCCTAAGGTCAGTATTTCTATGCCTAGATAAAAAGAACTATACAAGTAGGATCTGGAAGTTACAAATGTATGGATCATCCTGGCTAACTCTTAATCTGTCAGAAGGCAGACCATTCTTCTTGCCAGACACAGATGGAGAAAACTATTGTTGGTGGCCATGACAGTTTGGGTACCCAGACGCAGTGAACACTAAGCTATGGATTGGTTTAGCCTATGTGGCTAGATACCCTCAATGCAGAGTAGGATTAGGAGAGGTGGTGAGTTCTTCAAAATTATTTCCTTTCCACTCCAGTATCATCATCAGTCTCTCCAAGATTTATCTTCAATCATCTGCCATTTATCCACGTGCTGATTTCAGTCAAGCCCTTGGATGTTTGATGCTTTTTGTATCTGATGTAAAGGTGATATAGAGATGTGTGTCTTCTAATATTGCTGGCATGTTTGTCTCTCCCCAATGGCTTTTATGCAGATGTTGAACAAGGTAAGGGAGAACATAGAACTCAATTTATTTGCCTGAAATGGATGAACGGATAAGTTGACCTTAGTTGGTGCTTCCAGAGGTCAAAGTAACCCAGACCTGATGTTTAGAATGCTAAGCCTCCCCTCCCTATGCCAGGCCAGCAATTTGCAATATGACTTTGGGGCAGTGTGCTTAAACCTCATGTAATTCACTTTCTCCATCTGTAAAATGAGAATAACAATTGATTGTTTTATAGGGGTCGTGTGAGGCTAAATCTATTAATGTTAGAATGTTAACCTAAAGTGCTTTGAGATTTTTATATGGTTTTAGTTCTTGGACAGATCCAAACTAACCCTCAGAATCTGAACACAGGGTTTAGTCAAACGCTAATCTTGATCCAGATCTTTAACATCATCTCCTTAGCCCATATCTAATGACCATAAATAATATTGACCCTAAATTCGGAAGGATTTCAGTTTCTTTTTGGTAGCTGAACATATATCCAGTAAATATTTGTAGTTCTAGATACTTCAATGAGAAAATGTTTAAAGGGCTTCTGTAAGTAAAGACTTTGATTGAAAAAAATAATCTTGACTGCTTAAAAAGGCACATTCTCTTTCACTGGTATGACATCTTTTTAATATTATACAACTTCAATGTTTCTGAAAGTAAAGGTCAGCCTAGAAATTTAATACCTGACTAGAAAAGTTCTCTTCATCAGTTTTTCCTCCTTTGATCATATAATTGCCTGTATTCTCATAAATATGCCTTAAAAAAGAACAAAATAGATCAGTCAAGCTCAATTTCATTTTTTGGCCAAGATCTGAGCAATTAAAAAGATCTGTGCTATTTATAATATCTTCTGATTCCAACATTTGCCAGGTTAGAACGTCTGTATCCTTTTATTTCAGATAATGAGACAGCTCCATGTGCAGTAGTCTACATCTGTTTGAATTAGACAAATAATTTATTCTTGCCTATGTGTACACTTATTGTTGCCTTGTTATTGCACACATTGGAAGGATCATAGAATGAAGTTTGATCTAGTTTGCTGTAGTTAAGGAAATTAAGCATGTGTACTCCTGTATTAACTCTAATCTGTTTAAACGACTCTCTGGCTGCATCATGCTATGCTATAGATAAGCTAAATCAAAGCAGGATCTGTTCATATTCATTTTCATCTTCAGCCATCAGGTAAAATAGTCACTTGTTCCATATGGTGTTAGTTCTAAAATGAAAAGGGTATTTTATATTAAAAATCTGTGTGCATACTGCTTTCATAACAACTCTCACACAAGGAAAGAAAACATGAGCTTCATCAACAGCATTTTATGACCTTTTAATATACAGTGTGATGACATAGCCTTTAGATAGTAAGCCAGAATTTCCACTCTGATATAATTCAGAGGCAGGAGTTATACTTTCCATATACAGTTATTTCATTTGATTAGAGATATGCAGGACACATAACACCACTGAGGCCTGTGCTACAATCAAAGCATTTTCTTTTTACAACCGGCACCATAAACTCTCCTTTAAGAAATGTTTAGTAACAGTAATATTTGTAATGCTAATACATAGTATTAATACTAATCTTATACATTTCTCAAGCAATGAAACTAAGTCTGCACTATCAATATGGTTTTTATCTCTCAGGACTAAATATTTCCTTTGGAGATTACTTCTGCAAACTCATAGGAATGCAAGTAACTTTACAAATGGGAGTAGCTAATGGGTTAGTAGTTCAAGCCTATGGGACTAGTAAAGTTACTCATATTAATAAGGGTTTGCGGGATCCGAGCCATCATGCTAAGTATACATTAATACTTCTTTTAATGTTATTATCCATTCTGTGTATTTCCATACATTGAACATTCATGTATGCATTTCATCATTGAACTGTCTGTATCTTCCTTTTGAAAAGAGTTTTCTTCTATATATTGTCCTTTAGATGAGAATTCTAGAGGAACAATCATCAGAATTCTACTATATTTGATTGGCATGGTGTATTTACCTTATGCACTGTAAATACGTACTCTTAAACTGTAATATCTTGTGTGTTTCAAAGTGAATTGGCTGACAAGTGGTTCCTAGGTGATTAGATTGTAAGTAATTTAATATATTTCTAATTTCTTTTTTTAGCTTGATCTTATAGTTCTGACTCCAGTGCTTTGGTGTCAAACCTGTGAGCAGAAAGGGCATTTTGAGTACAGCTGTGCAAACTTCAATCATTTTGGCTCACTGGGGATTATGCCAACTTTTGCCATGGTTTCAATTTGGCAGTATTCACACTCTGAAAATTTCAAATTCAAATGAACACTGAACATTCCTCTAATTCAGGATATCGGGGTTTATGTGCAGGAGACAGAAAATGTTACAGAATTAGTTTTTCCTCACAAAACAATTGAACATTTTGGTGCTTTTTGCTCATGACAACAGGACCCCTGTTTAAATGTAGGCATCAGTGAGCCACTTTAATAAATAACCTGTTTGTAAATATAGGTTCTATGCGTGATGGGAAAGCGGGGGGGGGGGGGCAGATAACATTAATAATGGTCAGTTTCCTTTCAGTTTTGCGTGTTGGCAAAATAATTGTCAGTTCCTCAGCATTCCCCATGCACATACCAAGGTGGAGTTGAAGTAGTTAGTCAATAAGAAACATTCAAGGGCAATGTAAATTGACTACAAGGTTTTTCATCACACTTCGTAGTTTTAAACTGTGCTGTTTATACCAACTGAAGAATTGTTTGCTTGGGAAAAAAGCAGAGGATAACTGAAGACATATAACACAATTTCCCCCAAATGGTTATCTTAGCTCTATGTATTTAATTTGTAATAAGATCAGCTTCTATTTTATAGCACTGCATTTGAATTCAGGTAATTTCATTACTTATTTTTGTATAATTGAAAATGAGTCCATAAAATTGAATAATACTAATTAATAAATATGTATGTGTATTGGTTGTATCTCAAATAGTTATATAACAAAAGGAGCAACACAATTACAAAACTCCCTAATTGTACATTACTAGAACAAATGGTCCTGAGGTTGATTAATGTAACATTAACAGTATCAATAAGAAAGAAAAACTCTACACACTGGTCAAATTGTGATATCATAAATAGGCAGCTGAAATAAAGTCAGTGAGACAGACTCTGAGATTCAGAACAGAATTTGACTCAAGGCACAGTTTGACTCATAAATGTTAACTCTGTGCAGTAAAAAAAATATTGCTATAAAATACATTGCGTCTGAACCTGCTTTCCCTGGGATTTCTCAGGACACAAGTGTGCCAAATCCTCTGGGTTGGTTTTTTTGTTTGTTTTTTGTTTGTTTGTGCTTTAGCAAGAAATCCCCTGGAAACTACATAAATGGTTGGGTAGTGTGGGATCCAGGAGGGTGGGATATTATAACTAAAATGAAATGTTCAATTTAAGGACTGTATAGTAAATGACTTCTTAGTTCATTAAATATTCCCTTTGATACATGAGTTCTCTGTGACATTCTGGCAGCCATTTTAGTTTGTCTCTTTCTATTAAGGAATTCTTCACATCATTATATTTAGGAGAGTTATTTGGAGACAATAAGACTGAGTCAAACATCATGACTAAAGAAAGCTTTTTAAAAGGTGTGTTTCTGTTTTACTTCATTTTAAAGTAAAACAGCAGGATTTATACCAAAAGGGCTCTTATTATTCTTTCTCTTTCTGTCAGCTCTAAAGAATATAGAGAATGCTGCTTAGAGATGGGAGAAAACAAAGAACAGTTTTTAAATAAAACTAAGAGTCAGTGATAGGCCCAAAATCCTGGATCCAGACATCTCTAAAATCCAAGGCAAGATCTGGATCCATATTTTACTATTGGACCCTGTCTATATAGTGGAGCAAACCAAACCCATAAATTTGAACATTCTGCACTTATGAGTGTTTGAAATCTGGATCCAGACTTAGAATTTTTGACTTGGGTTCCTGTGTTCTAAGAAATTTAAAATGCTATACTCTGTCAGCTGGTTTGCTATGATTAATTCCTGAAGTTAAAGCTGCAGCAGTTCCACAGTACAGCGATTCCCAGAGCTTTATTGTAATAACAGTGGAGTCAGTGATGTCCATTCTACATGAATAAAACAGGCTGTAGGTAAACTTCAAGATCCCCTTACTGATTATACATAGCCCTTAGTAAGATGGGACCCTGGTATATGTATGACCTTCCTTTGCCCTTTAACCTATGCACTCAACTAATATTAGCTGTCTTTTGTGTGCTTGCTATCTCAATATTCAACCTATTTTAGATCAGACTGATTGTGAGACCTTCTTTGTGATGGGGACTCATACATAGAAAATGTGGCTGTTTTCATGGCTTACCTCTGGATGTACTGGGTGCTGGACTTTCTACTGGGTTCGTTTTTTGTTTGTTTTTTGAATGAGGAAGAAACTTTCTCAGTAGATCTGGTCAGGAATTTTCCATTGGAATTATTTTCCATCAGCAAATGCTGTTGCTGCAAAATGAAAATTTTCTATGCCTATATTCATAATTGAACTGGTGTAAGTGAGTGGAGACTCAGATCCTGATGCAGAAAGTACAGCAAAACACACAAAGCCTGGTACTGTTTGTATTCTCTGTGCTAAAGGCAGAGGTTTTTCATTTCATAGACATTCACAGCTGCTGCAGTGATCAGTAATTCTGAAGTCACATGACACTTTGCAATATTAGCCCTAACAAAGACTTAGACGGAGGTTTTCATGTTATGATTTTTATTTCAGGAACATGATTTGTGTTTTTGATTTTTAACTCTCATACAAAAAGGAGTGAGCTGTTGCAGCAGAGAGGGGGTGTTTTTTCAGCTTTTCTGACTTATTCTTATGATATCAACAATAGTGCTGGACAAATATAATGTTCCAGTCTACAATACTATATTATCTCTTCTTGAGTTACAATGGGTCAAATTTAAATCTAACTACAGTTACGTTTCCAAAGCAACTTGTCTTTAAATTTTTCACGTATGTTTTCTTTCAGTGTTCTCTGTATCTCTAGTACACTGTAATCAACTATTAATTTAGACTACAGCCAAGATTAGTGAAAGCACACACACGTAAGGGGATGAACACCCAAGAGTACCAGTACCAGCATATTCCAATAGGCTCTGCAATTTTTGTAACAATCAGTCCAACCAATATGGAATTGATGGTTCTGATACTTACCCCATTGCTGCATTCTTTGTGATTTGAGAGAACTGTTCCGCAAATGGAGAACCTTATAGAACAGCAGCCATGTTTATTGCCAGCCACAGGTACTATTATCAAACAGCAACCAACAAACAGTACTTTTTCTTTGGATTCTGTAATGGGAGAGGATGAGTAAATTCAATGAGTTTTCATTGGAATGACAAGCCATACAAATGTTACCAAATATAAAAGTGGCAATATCAATGGTATAAAGACATAATGTGACAGAGTGGGTGGGAGGAAAGAATAGAAAGTGGGTGGAAGTAAAGGAGCATACAAGGATTGAGTGGGGAGATTTGAAGGTGTGTGAAAGGGGAGGGTGGGAAGAAGAGAAGAGGCTGGGAAATACAGCCTAGATGGAGCTACTACAACATGGGTGCATATCTGGTTGGAAAACTGTTCCCAGAGAGTAGATATCGGTGGTTCACAGTCAAGATGGAAGGGCATATCAGGTGGGATCCCTCAGGTATTGGTCCTGGTTCTGGTTCTGTTCAATATCTTCAAAAATGATTTAGATAGGATTACAATTCAAAATGATCTGGACAAACTGGAGAAATGGTCTGAAGTAAATAAGATGAAATTCAATAAGGAAAAATGCAAAGTACTCCACTGAGGAAGGAACACTCAATTGCACACATACAAAATGGGAAATGACTGCCTAGGAAGAAGTACTGCAGAAAGGAATCTTAGGGTTTTAGTGGATCACAGGCTAAATATGAGTGAACAGTGTAACACTATTTGAAAAAAAGCAAAACAGCATGCTTAGATGTATTAGCAGGAGTGTTGTAAGCAAGACACAAGAAGTAATTCTTCCACTCTACTCTACCCTAATAAAGCCTTCACTGGAGTATTGTGTCCAGTTCTGGGCACCACATTTCAGGAAAGATGTGGAAAAATTGGGAAAAGTCCAGAGGAGAGCAACAAAAATGATTAAAGGTCTAGAAAACATAACCAATGAGGAACGATTGAAAAAAATTGGGTTTGTTTAGTCTGGAGAGAGGGGACATAACAGCTTTCAAGTACATAAACGGTTGTTACAAGGAGGAGGGTGAAAAATTGTTCTCCTTAACCTCTGAGGATAGGACTGGAAGCAATAAGCTTAAATTTCAGCAAGGGAAGTTTAGACTGGATATTAGGAAAACATGTCCGTCAGGGATAGTTAAGCACTGGAATAAATTGCCTAGGGAGGTTGTGGAATCTCCATCATTGGCAATTTTTAAGAACAAGTTAGACAAACACCTATCAGGGATGGTCTAGTTATTACATAGTCCTGCCTTGAGTGCAGGGGACTGGATTAAATTACCTCTTGAAGTCCCTTCCAGTCCTACACTTCTATGATTCTATGATCTAGATCATGGTGACAAATAATAAATCCTTTGTCCCAATGGGTTACTATTACATCTTCCTTTATAAAACAAAACAACTCAAATGCAAATACCAGCTCAAAATACAGTACTAACCACAAACTGATATATCCAAATAATAAACCACACCAATGGACATGTCAAGGAAAGAGGTTCATGTAAATGACCTGACTCCCCCTGACTGATGAAAAGATTATTCTAACATTTTGTTGGACATCTGTCACTAGCCACTCTCTGGACCCCAGTGGGGTTTCTCATCACATGGCTGGTTTTTACCCTTAAAATAGTTCTCTCTACATTATCCATTGTGGCACCAAAGTAGATCATTTTCTGAAGACTAGGCAGTGCTTTTCACTGTGGTTTCCTGAACATGGATTCCAAAGGCTTGTGGTCTTTCTTCTCTGCTAACAGCCAAAGTCAGTTGTCAGCATTACTTTTCAAATTTGAATACAATTTTGTTGTGCTCTAATCAGTGTTTAAGAAGCATTTGCCACTGGATGACCAACCTGTACAAGGATGGCTTCGAACCCGTGTGAGTTTGCATCAGCTGAGTTCTTAGGCTAGGCTCTATATTAATTTCAAAATACTTTAGTATTGGTACTTCTGTTATCATGGGTGGGTTTTTTTAAATATGTGAATGCTTTTCTATTTCTAGTCATCACAGTTATTCTGTCCTGTCCTGAAGCGGTATTCTAAGTGGAGCATTCTACTGAACACATGATGCATTTATTTAGATGTTCTGACCTGCTGAAGAATCTCTGTAAGACTTTCTTGTTTTGGGGTCTTTCTTTTTGTACAATCAACTTTACCTTTCTTGGGCCTAGCCTGAGTTTTGTTACTGAACATGTGTTCTAAATGACTAATCTACTCAACCTGGCATTTGGTCCTATTCAATTCAAGGGTCTGATCTTTGTTTTGTTGCAGAACATTGCAGAGTCTTTTCTTGTGGTGTTGGTAATTTTTTCCCCAAAGTAGCAGATCATCAAAAACTTCCATTCCATCCACATACTCAAAGATTCAGTACACGTTGCTTTGGTACATATTGGATTAATATTCCTTTGTCATTGGGAAATAAAGTAGGAGTTGAATTTGACTGGGTGGGAAAATAAGAAGTTATTGAATTAACTCAGACACCAACTGACTGGGTTAAAAGAATGGTCACTGTAAAAAACCACACAAGTTAAATATTTGCATAGATCCATAAGATTTGAATAAAACTTCACAACCAAGTGCTGTCCCATGATGACAATTGAGGATGGTTTCTCTAGATTTCAAAATGCCTGTGTATTTCCAAAACTGAAAACTTCTGTTTCTGAAAGAGACAAGCTTTTGAGCTTACACACAGCTCTTTCTCAGGTTTGGGAAAGGAGTATCATAGCAAAATACAAGGTGGAACAGAGTCTGAAGCATATGGAGTTAACACACATTGCAAGAGACTATTCAAGGACAAAGAAGGATTAGTGCATTACTAGACATTAAAAATCCGGGACTGAAAAAAAGACACTGGATTTACAGCACTTTACAACAATCTGTAACCCACTAATCCTCCCTTGTCCCAAGCCTGAAAAAGAGCTCTTTGTAACCTCAAAAGCTTGTCTCTTTCACTTTCACTGTCACCAACAGATGTTGGTCCAATAAAATATATTACCTCACCCATCTGCCTTTCCCAAGTGACATTCTTGCATAAATCAAAGCATCCTTGACATTTTTGAATGACTTTGCATAGAAGTTTACACCTTCTTTACATTATCACTGAAATGTATTGTAAATCTTGAATACCTTTAGGTAGCCTCATGGAGAAGTATAAAGGTTTCATTCTTTCTGGTTTCTCTTCAATGCTACTTTCCACTGGAAAATTTGGAAGGATAAATACCACCTACTCCGATTGCCAAGTTTCCTTCCATGTACAGAAATTATTTCTTGGCTTAGTCACATGATATTGGCAAGAGACAGAAAAAGTTTATGCCTATGTCATGTGACAGGGGTTAATATCCATTGACTTTACTTTCTACTGTAACTGCAGCCAATAGTGGGAGAAGAATTTCCATGAGTAACATATAGTTAATTTAGGGAACAAGGTAGTCAAACAACGTGATGTCAGGAGGAGAACCAAGCAACAAAGAAACATAAAATAAATACAAACACAATTAATTCTTCAAGAACTGCTAACTATGTCTCTGCTTTGAATATTTGCTCTTCATAATTTGCTGCTCATATTCTGTAATTTGTTACCTAAATCACATGATTTCTGCTCTCTGACTGGGTGATTCTCAAAAAAACAGCTTTCAAGATTGTCAAGTGTACCAGTATAAATAGTTATGCAAATGTATTAGCATGAGAATTCACAATACTACATGTGAATAAAAACTTGCTTGTATGAATGTTTACAGACAGTGAATAAAAGGGGCTGTGAATTCTGTCCAAGCAAATTTGCTGTTTTTATTCAAAGTATATACTTTTAGCACTCTTTGTGCACATTTAGCTGTAACTGTTGGTCAATGCTAACTCTTTAGTGGCAACGACTACAAATACTGACTTTGTCACCACATCTCTAATAGCTTAAATTTGCAAGTCACTGGGTGAGTTGATGTTCTTATGTATCTGTGCTTTTTGGTTGCTTTCCTTTTCTACTTCCCTTGGTACAATAATAATTCATAATCTCGGAGAAGAGAAACGAATTACCTTTTTAAATAACAAAAGGTAAGTTAAGTATGATACAGTCCACTCTCCTGCTAGTCAATATTGACAAATAAAACTCCTACAAGTATCCATTTTTCTCTTTCACTCACACACACTCACCAATTTAGAACAGTATAGCTGAATTTGTTACTAAAATATAAACTGGCTAAGCATGCTATATAAAAGCTCTCTTTCTTTATTAATATGATTTTAAAATCTCCATTGAAAATACGTGATTTAACCCCAAAGCTACCCAATACCTTGTGAATTGATGCCCACGCCTCACTCTTTGATTATGGTAATGCCTCTGATAGCATCAGCACAATAATTAATAGCAGGTTTTGTCAATTTTCTGCTTGACAAAATCCACCCAAAGCCTTACCTCCATCATACCACATCATGAAGGATTACATTATTTCCTTCTCTTTTTAACCCCTGCACTTCTGCTTGGCCGTGTATATATATCATAGGCTCTATTTCCAGAAATGCTGAGTTCCTACATCTCCAGGTGAAGTAAAAGGGCTCTGCACCCCGGAAAGTTAAGCCCTAGATGTTTTGCAGCATTTTGCCAGAAATGCATTCTCTCAAATAGAATGTCAAGGACACCGTAGAATAATTTATTTCTGAGATATACCTTTTGCATCAGTCAGCGTGCTATAGGTTAAACAACACTATTGATAGTTACAATTTACAACAGGCTATATAGAAATTATTAATAGAGGAAAAACCGGAAATATCAACAAGAAGACCCCATTATCTTACAAATTATTTGCTTTCAAAGTATATTAAAATTGTGCAATCTTAGCAGGACTGTCTATATCACAACACTTACCTGCCTCCTGGCAAAAGAGTTACAAAGGCGAAGTGTGTGTCTCATTCCACTTGTGATATTATAATGAGATGTGAGCCTACATTAAAGAGTAGCATGTTTGTTTTCTGAGGGAAATTCCCCAGGTATTACAGAATGCCAGGCAGCCTTCCTAGCTGTCTGCTTTGTTGTTGGTATGTTTCATAAATGTAATTCAAATGCAACTGAATGGTTTTCATTGCAAACCATCAGGTTTTGAAGCTAGAAAGACATGATATGCATATGGTGTTTATTATGATGTGTATTAAAAAGAAATCTTAGTCTAGATCATTTGCTGTTCTATAAGGGGAAAGGTCACTGAAGCACCCCTCTACAAAGGGGGAAAAAGTGTTTCTACTGTCTGTTCTGTCTCCATTTTGAGTGTGGGCTGCCTGCTGCTTATTCTGCATTCAGTTCTCTAAAAAGCTTATTAATGTGGTCTAGAGGGAGACTGTCAGAAATGGCAGACTGAATCAAGGGATTTTTCTTCAACATCCAAATGACATGCTGCAGCGAGAGAATTAAACAGATGACTAACCAGTGCCTTTTTGTCTGCAGATGAAGATGGGATGGCCGACTTGTAAACCAGAGACTGACATTTGGGTGGATTAAACCGTCCTGTTGTTGTGCTGCTAGTTTCTAATCACTAGTGCTTTCTTGATCTCAAGTGTCTCAGCTGAAAGCCTTCTCAGTTCTCGGAGACTTGTTTGCTGAAACCCTCAGCAGAGCTTTTGCTGTAAACATTTATCCACAGAGAAGCACCGCTCTGACACTGACTGAGGAGAATAGTTGGCTTCTAGGTATTTAATTAAAACATTAAGCAGAAAAAGCTTTAGTGTCAACATTCACAAGTGCTTTGCTATAGCTGAGGGTTGCTATAATTGAGTTTTCCAGCAAATGCTTGGACTCCCTCCCCCCCCCCCCCCTCTTTCTTCTCAGAGAGCTGGAATAGCTTGAGGTTCGCTTAGCCTCATGCTGTTAGTTGTGGCTCAGAGACTATGCCCCATGCTGTCATCCTCCTGATTCTTTCAATCTGGTTGTTAGCTTTAATTTCTAAAATCAAGATTGGATGGCAACAAGGGGCTCTAATGAAAAGTAAAAAAAATAATTTGTTAAACAACGTTAAGAATTCTTATTTGCAGCAGCACATAATGTGGTCAAGCTGAATGTTTTCTGGTTTTGTGAATCATCAAATTCCCTTCACCATGTCATGTTAATAAGGAGAAAATACTGTTTGGAAACTAAATGTATCATAGTAGATGTATCATTTCAATTAAGGTTCCCTGTGTGACACCATTTTGATTTACACCATTGTCAAAACTATATACCTTACCATAACATGGGCATTCTTATTAGAAATTGCCCTAGAAACCAGAGGATTCTCAATTATCTTTGTGTGTGTGTGGGGGGGGGGGTTGGGGGGTCACTTGGGTCATCATGTTAGTACTTACAAAAGAACAGCTTCGTTTTCTTAAAAAATCCTACATTTGCCAGCTTGGAAGTAATAGAAAGACATTTAGTAATACTTTATTACAGCACTTTTCTGAACAGGAGCTAGCTTAAAAAACACTCCTTTTGTTCAGATATTCTGTGCATGGACCATTGAAGGTAATAAAGCGAGATTGCCCATGTGATTCTCTTCAATGCACTGAATCAAATGAGAGGGTGTTATCCCTTTTGAGAAAATAGAAAGGTATAGATTTCACATAACATCCTGAAACACTCAAGATGGCTTCTCAAAGACAGAAAAAGCAATGTCTGTTGCTCTGAGATTAACTTCTCATATTCTGCATTCAGAAATAAAGAAACTGATAACAAAACTTCTCCTATGGAGATTCATGTTCTTAAGAAATTTCATTTTTTCCTAACTTCCTTAACAGTATCTTTGTTGTCATCACTCATTTCTTGGTGGGCACAAGTCGAAAGGCCCAGTTCTAAGTAAAGCCAGTTATGGGTTTGGTGCTCTCCAGGGCTGGCTCCAGCTTTTTGGCCGCCGAAGCAAAAACAAAACAAAACAAAAAACCGGCCTCCCCAGAATCCCCGGACAGCTGCCCATTACAAGGCGCCGTCCCAGTCACGTGCTTTGTCATCTGGTGCCTGGAGCCGGCCCTGGTGCTCTCTAAAGGTAATATGATATTTCCCCCTATGCTGTAGGGACAATATAGAGGAGAAAGTCTGGTTTAGGCTAGTGAAAAACAGTGAGTTTGTCTTTGTAGTTGCCCAGGCCTTTTGGGCTACTCCCTTGGCCTTGCATCTTCCAAAAGGAATGCTGTGACTGCAGCTATTGTATCTCTCACCTGCTCAGACTTTTCAAATGGTGCCAGGTCCTCCTTGTTGCTGTTGCTTTACTTCCCTTTACCTCCTACTTGATACACTCAGGCAAATACTTGTTTTTCTCACCACAATTAGTACTTAATGATGCCATGGAATGCAGAATGTGGAATTGTGTGGAACCAAACATCTCATTTCATTTATGATCCTTTTAAAAAAACAACACCACACATCTACAAGCACTGAATGCGAGGAATTAGCATGATCCAATTATTGAAATATCATTGAGCACTCCATGTTGCCAGGCAAGCTTTGGAGCTGAAGCAGTAAGGATAGTGTAATGGCTGCATTCTGACAAATACTAGAGCATTAACAGGGCTACTCTGTCTTGTGTGGAGCTAATTCCTCTTCTGTACTGAGTTCAGAATAGCCATCGTTTAGCATTAGCATGAACACTTCCCCCTCCTTTTCATGCTTTCCATTTAACTCTCTATGTGGTAATATCCACATCCGTGCCCCACATCACAACCGTTTTGTTTGATTAAGGGCTGGTCTACACTACGGGGTTGGGGGGGGGTGTCGAAGTAAGGTACGCAACTTCAGCTACGTGAATAACATAGCTGAAGTCGACGTACCTTGCTCGACTTACCTCGTGAGTGTGGACCCTGCAAAGTTGAAGGCTGGCGCTCCCCCGTTGATTCCGCTTCCTTCTCATGTCGGGCTGGAGTACTGGAGTCAACGGGAACGCGTTCTGGGATCAATTTATCGCATCTAGATGAGACGCAATAAATCGATCCCCAAAAGATCGATTGCTACCCGCCGAATCGGGTGGGTAGTGTAGACCTGGCCTTAGTTGCAGACTAATAGTGGTGCAAACCCATCAGAGCAATTTTTTACACATCCCTTAAGATGTAAAATAGTCACAGAATTAACTTAATACAACCAGAGTCAATACATGTCTCATTTTGGGAGAAGAGAATACTAGACACCAGTATTGGAATAACTTTGGGGGGAAAGCTCTAAATAACACTTTTTTAAAAAAAAGTGTATTTGGAAAGAGAATATTTTTTCTTAATTGAGGAACATTACACTGTCAGTATAAAGAAACATTATCTTAATTAATTCTATTTAATTTATCTCCTTGTGCATGTGCTCATGCACACACACAAATATGTGTTAAAACAACAAGGAATCCTTTTGGCACCTTAGAGACTAACAAATGTATTTGGGCATAAGCTTTCATGGGCTAAAACCCACTTCATCAGAAAGCTTATGCCCAAATAAATTTGTTAGTCTGTAAGGTGCCACAAGGACTCCTTGCTGTTTTTCCTGTTACAGACTAACATGGCTACCACTCTGAAACCTGTCACAAATATGTGTATATATGTTGGACCTTCAGAAAAATGTATATTCTTTTTTCTTCCTCTTGGGGATGTGAGAAGTCATGACCTATACCAAGGGTAGGCAACCTATGGCACGTGTGCCAAAGGCAGCATGCGAGCTGATTTTCAGTGGCACTCACACTGCTCGGATCCTTGCCACTGGTCTGGGGGGCTCTACATTTTAATTTAATTTAAATGAAGCTTCTTAAACATTTAAAAAACCTTATTTACTTTACATACAACAATAGTTTGGTTATATATTATAAACTTATAGAAAGGGACCTTCTAAAAACGTTAAAATGTATTATTGGCACGCAAAACCTTCAATTAGAGTGAAAAATGAAGACTCGGCACACCATTGGAAAATGTTTTTGTTTGTTTTTCTTTCTTTCCCAAAATAAAATTTTGACTTTTTGTCAACAAAGCGAAAACCAGAAAAACCAAAATTCTTCAGCTAAAAGTAGCTGATAATTTTTTTTAAATGGTCTTCAGGTTTTTGAACTGCTGATGAAAAATTAAATTTTGGAGTAAAATAGAACTTTTATATGATGATTTTAGTTAAGTTGAAAACCATCAAAAAAGTATTGATAGACATTTTTCAACCAACCTAGTTAATAATATTAAAATAAAGTTTTCACTGCATGATACTGTAATTTTGTATTCTGTGACTTAAAATATAAATTAGACGAGACAAAAATATAACAAACAGCTATAAGAAGACATGAAATATCTTTGGGGAAGTGAGTTAATATAATTAATGGAAAGGCTAAGAACCTACATAGTGATTAAAACCAAAAGAAACTATGCCCTGATTTGCAACTTAGTCATATATTTTCACCATTTTGTAGCAATTTTGAAGGCACTACCTAAAGTCTGGAAATGCTTTAAAATCCATTAATAAAAATGGACAATATCCCTTTAAAATTTCAGTTATCAAATTGGAGAAGTAATTAGTACACGGATGCACCCCTAAGACTGTGGGCTTGAAAGGACTGTTTATTTTCTGCCTTGCAGCTGTGTGTAAAACCCACTGAGAGAAACTTGTTACCAATTACCGGTTTAGAAGCTTGAAGTGAAGACAGCAGGTACCAAGAGAGTAAAAAGTCTAACCCACAAATAACTATACAACACTGAGATTCCTTAAGACCAGCTGTTAACAAAGCAAAGGGAAAAAATATACCCACTGAGAAGTAGAAAATGCGGAGGAGAAAAGATGGGTTAACTGTGACACAGAAGAAAGGGTTCAGACCACAAGGGTCCAGTGACATAGAGCAGATCAATTGATGCAGTCCAAAAACCAATACATTTTAAATGATGTTTGAGATCTGGGAATGTTCGAGCAGCAAGTCACTTCTATAGCACAAAATATACACTAAATATTGTATTTAAAAATTATTCAGTTTTGAAAAAGAAGGCAGGAAACCATTAATGTCAGCAGTTTCAAGGAAATTAGTCCATGTCTGAGTGGGAAAGAGGTTTTATCCGTCAATTTAAACAACTTTGTAGCATTGACCAGGAAAAATGAAAGACCTAGTGCTATGCTTGGAGACAAGAAACATTTATTAGCTAGCAACCAAGAAAGCAAATGAGCAAGGACAAAGAACCTAAGCTCAGGAAAAGTCATGGACACGTAATCAGCTTTGGACTCAGAGACCAGGACTACTACATCTAAGGATAGTAGACTGGGGGTTCGCAGTCAGACTGCAGTTTGGTAGAAAGAGATAAGAATGCAGTGGACCACAAAAGAATTCATCGGCCCTAGTCCTCAGCAGCAGCCAGTGAGCCCCCAGTGCAACTCAATAAGGGGAGGGACCTGTAAAGGTGGTATGAATCCAACACTTTGCTCCTCCAATTCTGAGCCAGTTGTTTGCCTGCTAGTCCCTCAACATAACTTTGAGCAGCCTGATGTTTGTTAATAGAGCAAATGGGGATCACCATCAGGTAGGGAAGTCACAGACATGTCTCCTCACTCCTGGTCATGTCCCTTGCACCCACCGCAGCCTTCAATGAGGAGTGGGAGACAAGCTTCTGTGCCACAAAAAGGTCCTTCAACATTGGAGTGATAATCCTCCTGCATTAAAGCAACCCCAGTGCAGTCCAGGATCAAGACCACTGATTTTAAATGTTTAAAAGGGATGTATCATGCATTTCCCACTGTGGTGAGCTGGCTGGTATAGAAGGGTTAGTGTCATGACCTGCGTCTTCCTTTCCTCCCCACCCTGTTTGGTGAGTCTGGGATTACTAACCTCATACAATCCTTACATCCAGGTAATCACAAGTTTGATACTGTGCTCAGAACTGCTGCAAGAGGGAAAACTTCCTTCCCTTGTACACCCCCACAGTGGCAGGATACAGTCCAGCCTTTAGTGCATTGTGCTTTTCTCTGGCACTTTTCCTCAGAAAATCTCAAACTACTCTACAAATATAAACCTCACAATATTCTTCTGAGGGAGGTAAGAAAATCTGTTTTCTTGGTATTTCAAGCTGACCAGAGATAGAAAGTAACAGAAATGTCATGACAAAGCCTGTTCTTTTATTTCTAGCCATATCTCTCACAACTAAGAGAGATGGCAACTATGGAGAAAGTTCTAAAATCTAGTTCCACAAAGGGATTTAGGCACCTAACTGCCATTTTAAGCACTTTAGTCCAACTTTTATGCATCACAGAGATCCTCAAATGCCTGCTCAGCTGCCACCTAACCATATAAGCAACTAAACTTCTAGATGTCTATGTTTCTCCCAGTGGGCATAGCAAAATTACCTAAGTCCTGATGGTGCCATGCAGCTCAGCATCATAGTGTTGGTAGGATTCACATGCCTCTCCCTTCTGATGGTCCTGATCTGGTAGGCATGTTCTGAGCATGCCTGACCTGCATAAAAGGGAACTGGAGGCAAATAGACTGGGATTTGGTTGTGTGTTTGCCCGTGTCTGCCAAGGTTTGAATCTCCATTCCACCTGATTTGGAGCTCCCATATCCAGGTCAGTGTCCTAACCATGGGTATTCTAGGATGGATATCTCACCTGTTGTAACTCTTCCACTTTGTATAAATAATTAAATATTCATTGGGCTAGAGTGAGAATGAATCTACAGTCCACCACTTAGGATACTAATCTGGGAGATGGAAAACCTGGGTGTAAATTGCTGCTACAAATCAGGTGGAGTAGGGATTTGAAAACAGGCCTCCCACATCGTAGCTGAGAGGTCTAATCACCAGGCTATTGGCTAAAATAGAATGGGTGTCTTTCCTTTTCCCCCTGATTTGAGTGTCTGGATTTTCACAAGAAGAGGATAACCTGCTTTAGGCACCTAATTCCAGGGGTTTTATGGCTGAGAATCCCGAGAAAAGGAAGGTACCTCTCCCCAGCCTGGAGTAAGGCACCTAACTGTCTTAGATGGGCAAGATGTAAACGTTACCTCTCTCCTCAACATTTCCTATTGACTAATTTAAGCAGCTCCCCACTCAGCTTCCTGGCTTCTGAGAATCTCATTCTAGGCATCTAACTCTCCCCATGCATTGTATAGGGAGCCTGTGTTCCTAATTTGGGTCTGTGTATTCCACTGGATAGTAGGGGACCTAAAAGAGAGGCATTACAAAACGTATTGTAATGCCAAAGTCCCTGTGTGGGTCTAGCCCTAACTATCTAAACTTTTCTGAGATTATCACTATTTCTACTTTATGCAGTTCTTGGGAACCAAGTATGGGAATACATGAGAATGGGGGGTTTTATAACAAAATTAAATGTTCCAATGAGGGAATTAGGAAAGACAAGGTGAAACAGCTTTGTACTGTAGACAGAGTGAAATCCTGGATCTATTGAAGTCAATGGGAGTTTTGCCATTGAGTTCAACAGAGCCAGGATTTCACACATAATATATCAGGAGCTGATTCAAAGCCTACTGCATTCAATAGAAAGACTTTCATCATTGGGATTTGGATCAGGCCCAAGCACAGAAAGTATCTGAAAGCAAGAACAAAGCTTTTATTTAATTTTTACAAAGGTAGAATATAAAATGTTTTTGCAGGTTGGCTCCTTTTCTCTGTTTTCAGCTTTTTATAGCTTGTAACTAAAAATTGAAGGTTATTTTTTTATAGTCATAACAAAACACTAGACAATTACAGTTGAGAAAATGCAAGTTCTTATAGCACGTGCTATTTAAACATGGGTCACTGAATGCAATATATCATATCAGGAAACACACCCAAGTTTAATATGAACTGGTGTTAGTGTGGCAGAAGAAAATTATACTGTATTATATGTTGTAATGGTTGTGGCATCATTAATTTAATTATTTCCAATTTTAAATGAGATTTGTTAAAATCACAGTTGCTTACAAATGTTTTACTTTAAATGTTTCTTACAGATTTTCCTTTAAAGTGAAAATTGTGACTATTGGTTTTAAAGACATGCTAAAAAGGATATTCCAATGAAAATCCCTTGTTTACTTGAAAGAGGCTGCTTAAATGTTTAATGACATTAGCTCCTTGCAAACGGCATTCATTTCCTGCATATGCAAATTTTCTTAATGTGAAACCCCCATAACAGGTAGAATGTAGAAAGTTAATGAAGCCATGTAATTACAATCACTATAGTGACTGCAGTCCCTGGAGAACAATAATGTGATAATATACATGGATTTTCACTTTCTTTGAAAACAACAGCTTATAATTTGAAAATAAATAGTAAAATATTTTCATTATCTTCTGCCGTCTCCTAAGGCAAATGGCAGGTACAAATAGATTACACTTTCAATAACTGCAAAAATACAATTGGGCAACATTTTCATTGTTTGTTTTTTTCAACTTTCCACAGCTAATCTTGGTCTCTGTTTAAACCCTTTTCTCCTTTTAATCATAAGGCAAAGCCAGAGCCACCCTGGAGCTGGACTGATTTAAGTTTGGGAATCTTATCTTTCTCTAATGCTTGAAAGATACATAATGAATATGTCCAAAATGATATAACTGGCAATTTCAAACCACATAACAAAGAAATAAAATATTTATTAGGAACTTGGGAAGCCATTTTGCAGGGTGTTAGAGGAAAGGTTTCTAGGGATCTGTGCTGAATTATAACCTTTCCAATGCGATTGCTTAAGGTTTTCCAATGGAATGGGAAACAAACATTCAAAAAGGAGGATTTAAGCAATATTCGTATGGCCAGATTGTTCTTAAATCATCTCTAGTACCAGTAAGCAAAGGAGGAAGAGGGCACAGAGATCCCTTCCCCATCTGTACAGCTACGCATCTGCTAGCCATAATGGAAGTCCTTGAGTTCAGGAGATACAAGGATCTAGCAGGAATCAGGCTGCTGTTAGCTCTGACCTTTTTAAAGATGGTCAGTGGGAAAGGGATCCATCTCATGGAGGGGACTGCACACTGTCCATTCTTTAAGACTGACACAGTGACTGCTCTCTTCAGGAGCTCTGGGAGATGTTCTTCATAAACAACAATGCCCTCTAGACCTTCCATTAGAAGTTATGGACTTCACCTCCCCATCCCATAAAGAGAATGACTGAAAGACACAAACCTCTTCTTAGCTCCTGATTGAACAAGGTTCTTAAGTACGTGCCTAACTTTAAGCATGGTTAGTCCTGTCGCAGTCAATAAGACTAATTACATTCTTAAAATTAGACTCGTACCTAAGTACCTTGCTGATTCAGTGCCTCAGTGAGATACATTCTCCCCTATTCACACACATCTCATTCCCATTAACTTAAACAGGAGAAATATTTCTTCTTTCAGTGGTAGGTATGAGCCAAATACTGATCTCAGTTACACTGGTGTAAATTTGAAGTAATTCAGTAGAATTATTCTAGTTTTACACTGATTAAATAGAGATGATAATCTGTTCCTACCCCCCTAGGTGTGATTGTTCTGTGGAGACTGCAATTTCTGAATTAATCCACCTGTAAAATGTATAATATTTGTCTAATTAATAGGTATTTTTCATGTATGTTGAATTTAAACATTTCATGTATGTTGAATTTAAACTTTTAAAGAGCATTGAGATTCTCAGATGATAAAGGCTATGAAATGTGCAAAGTATCAGTAGCTAACTAAACTTAAAAATTAAGAGCGAAATGTGTGTTGACACATCTACAGTCTGTACCAGATATGTGCACTATATGACTCTACAGAAGGTAGGTTAAATAACTTATGGAAGTCTTTTTTCTCCCCCTTTTGTACTTAATGCTGGTTTCAGAAGTGATGTAGTTCTACTATCTTGGTGTGTTAATGCAAAAAATTTTTAAATATTCCCTTTCACAAGAGGAATTAGTTATGCATCATACACACATATCCAAATTTACATCAGTGAGGTTTTTTCTTAACTAAAGTTTATGCCTCATATTTTAAAATGTGAAAACACATACACAAACAAAACCCACCAGATTTTTTGCCTGTGCAGAAATACACTTAGGTTCACAACTACATGCCTTACATGTGCAGTATGAGGTATTGTAGCTGTCCAGGTATTTTTACAGTGTCATTTTAATGTGTCACCATAATTTGAACCGTGAGCTGTTTCTGTTGAGATTTTTTTGAAAACTCCTAACTGAAAATAGTCGATAAAACACATGATTTTTATCTGTCTCCATTCATTGGGTTACATCTCAGCATCAAAGATATCTGATATTTGTTCATTTTATACAGAACATTTTTAAAGGGAGAAAATTAATGATTTCATTATTCTTTAGCCAGGCTAGAGTACTCTTCCTTAAGTGATGAAATGCTCATCCCCTACACTTTCTTTACTAAAGTCATTCAGAGTTAAAACATGTCTGTAAAATTCCATTTCCCACAATGTGATTGTTGGAAGTAGCACAACGATCTCCTGTCCAATGTACCTGCTAAGTGTCCTTATAGTTTCATTCCAATGTATTATTCCCCAGCTGTTCAAAGTACTTTAATACAAATATTAATTTTACTCTATCCGTAGTGGGTTTGCTCTATGGTGTTGCTGCCATTAACATTTTAAAGTGTAGAGCCAAGAATGCTGGGACAGATTTATTTAAAGTGTGTGCAGGTGTAAATGACAAGACCCTTCATCAGCAAGGATCCTTGTGCACCAGACTAGACTCAGCCACTGGTAGGGCATGCAATATTACCCTGGGGTTATGAGGAGGAGCAGCTTTAACTATCACTGGAGTTAGAGTCATAGAGTTTAAGGCCAGAAGGGAACACCAGATCATCTAGTCTGACCTGCACATCACAGGCCACTGAACCACTGCATTGAAGTTGAGTTCCAGTTGATCTCCATAGGCAGGAACTGATGTGGGGATATTCTACATCCAAACACACCCTGCCTGGCTGGGCATCTTTCATTACCAGCACAAGGGAGATTGCAGTTACTTTCCCCTCTGTATCCTCCTTAACTAGCAGACATTTTTCAGAAGCTGAAATGGACCCTGGAGCAACTCTTTCCCAGTTCATTATTATTGATTTATAAATATTATATATACAATATGTTAATAGCAGGGTGGAGCTCGCAACATCATATAGCTCTTCTGGGAAATATGAACCACTATGGGTAGAATGAGACATGTTATTCCATTCCCCTTCCACCAGGTGTTGTATCTCAAAGCACTACTAAATGGTTAAGGGAAGAGCTACTGCAGGAAAAACTGCTAATTTTTTTGTAGGGAATGAAGGCCAATAAAAGCTCATTTTAAGATCTTATGGCTTGAGGTTTCCTGTAGGGAGCAAGAAGCGGGAAGGCCAACTGTGTTCAATTCAGGTTAAGGTGAAGGGAGTGCTGGGGAGGCATAGTTGGGAGGGTGCAGCTGGGGAACTATGATAACGGCATCAGCCCATGTTGGTAAAACTTTGTGGCTCTCACTGATGATTGAGGTCACAAAAGAAATCCAAACCCAGCCTGATCTTGGGTAAGCTCTCTAACTCCTATGCAAACCTTACACACACATTCCCACTTGCTATGTGTTTGGCAGAATCCATCTACTGGACACTTGCAGCACTATATATAAATTACATCTATTATTAATAATATTTAGATCTAGAGGGGTATATTGTAGCTCACGGTCCTATAGTATTCAGAACCAGAAACCTGATCTAATATATTAATCGTGGAACGAAAGGCAAGGGGCTTTGACATCTGTGACTTTGAGCAAGTCATTTAATTTCCTTACCTCATTTTCCTTATCCATAAAATGGAGATAATCCTTACCACAAGAAGAGGGAGAATTTTCCAAGCATAACTTTCTCTAAATATTTCATCAAATATTAAACTGAATTTGCTTCAACAGTACTAGCCACTCTTTGTATTTGTTTTCTACTAACATACAGTTGAGTAAGATTTGTCCATAAAAATGTGCAAGGAAAGCAAAAGACTCATGTATTAAAGCAAACATATATTCACACAAACATTCATACTGGAAAGGTTTGCCTAGCCATCTTCAAAAGTCTATCCATCAGGCAACAGAGTTGATACAAGGTGATTAGGTGACCAATAGCTCAGTTTGAATAGCCTATTGCAAATAATGAATGCAAAAATGAATACTGGGAGCCAAAGACAGTTAGGTGCCTGTTGGGGTTTATGGCTGTCCCTCCCCCATTAGTTTCAGAGGGAGGCCAGGCCCCCTCACTCTGGTGCTCCTATATATGTAAGGTTCAATAGGGGGATTAGCAGTTTCAGGACTCTGGCCTCCTGGGTGGAGCAAAACAATGGGCAGTCTAGGGGGCTCTGCTCCTCTGGGCAGAGTAGAGCACCAAGTAAAGCAATAAGTAATCTATAGCCCAAATCTTCCTGACCAGGGCAGACAGCAAACAAATATGTTTGGCCTAAGGTAGATAGGCTGCCACCCGAGGGGTGGGGTCAGCAGCAGGGGGTAGGGAGATCCGGACCCATGCTACTCCACCAGGTCCCAGCCCAGGGCCATGACAGTGGCGGAGGACTCCAAGTGGGGATCCCACCAAAACACACTGACCTAGACTCTGGCAACACACCTGGATTAATATCTGGTGTCCCTGGGCTACTTCCTACTACCCTCCTGGGTGTACTGGTCAGTTGGCAGTACCGGCACCTTCTCTGGGTTCTCGGTGCTGTAGAGCAGAGGCTATCAAACTGTGGTCCGTGGACCAGCAGTGGTCCATGAGCTCCATTCAGGTGGTCCACAGATAGTTTCCTCTAAGGTGTGCACCTGGGCGGCTGCACACAAGAAAATGAAGGGCCACCACCTAATTAGTGGAGCCGTGCAGGTGTGGTTCCACTAATTAGTTGCCTGGACCATGGAGAAGATGCACATGTAAGGTGAGGTGGTGGCTGTGGCTCCAGGGCTGTGGATGCCAGGGAGAGACAGCCCTCCTTCCCAGCCTCAGCTCTGTGGCTTCTGTGGCAGAGGAGAAACCCCCTCCTTCCCGGTCCCAGCTTAGGGGCTGCTGCGGTGGGGGAGAGAGGGAGAGACACCCCCCCTCCTTAAAGCCCCAGCTTGGGGGCTGCTATGGTGGGGGAGAGAGGGCACAGCCATCGCATTAGAAAGGTAAGACTACTGATATTAAAATATGAGTTCTGTGCTTTTATTTGTAGAAAAAATACGTTAATTGTTAAGGGTTTTTTTCATACAGCGCTTTTATCCAAAGTGCTTTTCAATAGTTAGCTAACGGTACAAATAATATTTGGAAAGATCATTACGTGGGTCCACCGAGACCCTCAGCAATTTTCCAGTGGTCTTCAAAAAAAAAAAGTTTGAGAACCATTGCTGTTGAAGTCTGCTTCCTTCTCCGACTCTCACCCAATTGAGCTGCAGGCCCATCTTTTAGACTTCCTGTCCCACCCCTCTTCTTCCAGCAGGGGGCCTGGCTTGCCTGGCTCCACCCACCAGGTGTGGAAAGTAGTTTCTCCCCATCAGTCTCGGAAGGAGGCCACTCCCCCTCACTACAGTGCCAAACTCCCATTGAAAGTGATTGGAAGTTCTGCATCTAACTCTGTCTCCTATGAAAACCACAGCTACAGTGGCCAGTTCACAATAAATCCATGAGCTGAAATTTGTTTTCATAAATTGTAAGTAGAACTGTTATGAAGTGTGAACAAATCAACAGAATTCCTTGTCTAGTCAGGGACACTTCACAAATAGGAAAAATAACCAAATTGGCCGAAAAAGTTGTTTGTTGTGTGTTCTTCACCCAGCTTAATTTATTACCTATCTATCTCATTGCGAGAATTAATTAATATCTGTAAAATAATTATGAAAATAAGCATTTAGAAATTATACCTACCTACTGTAAGCAAAATATGAATCAGATCAAAATATTTCTTATGGTCCCTATCTTATTTGTATTCCAATTCTTACTACAGCATAACTAACTTTTCCCAGTACTCTTCTTATCCGTGTCCTACACTTCTACCTCTAATTGACCTTTGTTAAAATGGACATTGGCAAAATAAACTGAATTTTTATTTTAGAAATGCTCCTCAATCCCTGGCAGATGCTGAGGACCTGACAGATACTGTGCACGTACCAAGATATGATTTTTGGTGAATAGGTCAACTTTCGCGAAGATGTTTTCCAAGGTGTCTGAAAATCAAACAATCTCTAAATTTTGTATGGAAGTTGGTTTGTGGATGTAAACTCAGGGAGTCAAATATCATGTTGGATACAGAGTCAAATTATGCCTTTTTGTGGAAGAACCCATAAAATCTACTAGTTTAATTTCAGTTTCTTCTGAATAATCTCACCACCAATATGATTCCATGGGAACTGATTTCCCCCCCCTTTCATCCTCTCCTGGGGAAGATGCATGTAACAGTTCCAAAGTTTAAAGAAAGGAAACGTGCATGTATGTGCATGTGAACATTATACCCTCATCAATTGTTGTTTGCTTCATCCTACACTGTATTTCTGAATTACATTTAAAGTGAATACTGAAGGGGAATGTTGAGCCAGGGGTGTGACCCACCTCATACATTCCCTCTGGAGACCTTGAAATATTTCCTTGGTTTTGTTTTTACATTTCTGGAGATGCTATTATAATGCTTTTTAGTTTCCTCTTCATATAATAGAGCAAACAAAAAGTGATGAACTGTTGCTAAGAGTTAGCAGGTTATAAGTCTGCATTTGACTGAGTCTTTAGCTACCCAGAAACAACTAATATGTCTATATTGCTTCAAACTGTATTATAGGAGTTGTATTGAAAGAGTGGATAGTTATGTTATATCCCTTATAGAAACAAGCTTAGGAAAACAATCACATCTTCAAACTCTGAGCTGAACAAATGATAACCTTTTTACCACTACAAATCATGTAAGTCCATATCTTCCTTCAAATATGAAGGCTTGATCCAAAGTCCACTGACAATGGAGAGACTCCCACTGATGTTAATGGATTTTGGATTTGGCTCTGCATGTGCACAGCTCTCGTTGATGTCAATAGAAGTTGCCCATTCATATCTGAGGGAAGAATTTGAAATAGATAGTAAGATAAGATATGTATAGTGTCAATATAGTGAGGAGGGAATGCAATGTCAATGAGGGAGTGTGTGTGCAGGGAGTTAGAAAAGTATTTTTGCTCTAATCAGATTTGCGCTAATATTCTAGTTAGCCTCTGCAAAAAAAATAGAAGCTGCTTGACTTCCTAAAGCAGATTTGCAATTTATATTAATTTCATTTTAAGATTGCTAGAAGTAGAGCTGCTTGTATTATCTGGGGCGGCTCTGTGTTTTGTGCCGCCCCAAGCACGGCAGTCAGACAACCGTCGGCGGCGTTTCTGCAGGAGGTCCGCCGGTCTCGTGGATTCGACGGCGTTTCTGCGGGTGGTCTGCTGGTCCCGTGCTGTCGGCTTTCCTGCCGCCGAATTGCCGCCGAATCCGCGGGACCGGCGGACCTCCCACAGAAACGCCGCCGAAGGCTGCCTGACTGCCACCCTCGCAGTTACTGGCCGGCCGCTCCCCTGCGGCTTGCTGCCCCAAGCACGTGCTTGCTGCGCTGGTGTCTGGAGCCGGCCGTGTGTATTATACACTTGTAGATACATTATTTGGTGAATTTAGTTCTTCCCAGTTACCCAAAGAAATAATTGGGTGGTATAAAAGTTCAGCTTTCAGGAACTCAATATCTGCATTATTTAAAGTATTTTTAACACTGCAAATATATTCTGAATGGAAGTACACTGCAGGTGTGCACTGTACAAATAGCAGTACACTGAAGATAGTACATTGTCCTTCTTTAAATATCTGCTTAAAACTAGGCCATGATGGCTACAAAACACCTGACAATGACTAGGCAGCTGGTGTGTTGAAACCACTGCTTATTGCATGAATCGTAACTGTCTCACTGTTGCCTAAGGCTGCTTCCGTATGGTGGTTGTAGCCACATGCCATCTCTTGCCCTTTATTTAGACCAGGGATCTCAAACTCAAATCACCACGAGGGCCACATGAGAACTAGTAAATTGGCCTGAGGGCCGCATCACTGAAACCTTTTCATATAATGATACAAAAGTATAGTCAAAAATGAAGAGTAATATAGTATTCTATTAAAAGTCAATGTATTAACTTTTTAAAAACTTTTATTAAAACCCCTCTTTGCATTAAATATAAACACTCAGTAATGTTTGGAGCTTGGCTGCCAGTGGAGTCGGCGCCTATGGCGGGCCACAGGAAATAACTTCGGGGGCCGCATGTGGCCCGCGGGCCACGTGTTTGAGACCCCTGATTTAGACTGTAATCTCTGTGGGACAGAGATTGTTCTTTTATTGTATGCTAGCCTTGATCCTTCCAGGGACTAAAGAAAGGAGGCCATGACTACAAACCAGAATCTGAATAGCAGAGAGACTGCTCCTTCTAAAAAAGCGGGAAAGAATCAAGAGCAATGAAAGACATAATGGTTTCTGTCTGAATGCCAGACCATCTGTGAGAATCTTCTTCCGCCTCTATTGACACTTACTTCAGCACTTGTACTTGTAATTATACTGGTCTGACAAATCCAGTGTTAAGAACATTATAAAAAAGAAATATAACAAAACCTAATCACAACTCAGAAATAAGTATGGGGGAAAAATAGAAGTAGCACGGCTTAAACATTTCTATGAGGTTTTTGTGAGCATGATGATTTCCAAAATGCCATCACCATCAAAATGTGGAGCAATAATCAAATGAACATTTGCATTCCCATCGGAGTGCATGAGGAAAGAGTCCTTCCTGAAACACAAGGTCTTTTATCTTCATGATGGTTGAGAAGGAACTGGAGTGGCACCAGGGTAGACCTTCCTATCTACCTTTACTCTGCAGCATGAGGATGTGGGGGGGGGGGCACAGTCACTGCTAGCTAAAATCTCCAATCGAGAGTGCGTGGGTATGTGCACATCTCACAGTGGAGCACCCATAATGACAATAATTTCAAGAACTTTTGTTATGGCAAATGCTATCCAAAATTAGTCAGATGGGATCAAAGCTGCAACTTACCCAATATCAAAGAGGTATTTTTAAGTCTTCCATTTCTTCTCTGATGACAACACTGAATATATTTTTCTGCAGTAATCTCGATACCGATACAGTTAGGGTCTGATTCTGATCTCATGAATCATAGAATCATAGAATTATAGAATCTCAGGTTTGGAAGGGACCTCAGGAGGTCATCTAGTCCAACCCCTTGCTCAAAGCAGGACCAACCCCAACTAAATCATCCCAGCCAGGGCTTTGTCAAGCCTGACCTTAAAAACCTCTAAGGAAGGAGATTCCACCACTTCCCTAGGTAATCCAATCCAGTTCTTCACCACCCTATTAGTGAAAAAGTTTTTCCTAATATCCAACCTAAACCTCCCCCTCTGCAACTTGAAACCATTATTCCTTGTTCTGTTATCTTCTACCACTGAGAACAGTCTAGACCCATCCTCTTTGGAACCCCCTTTCAGGTAGTTGAAAGCAGCTATCAAATCCCCCCTCATTCTTCTCTTCTGCAGGCTAAACAATCCCAGTTCCCTCAGCCTCTCCTCATAAGTCATGTGCCCCAGCCCCCTAACCATTTTTGTTGCCCTCCGTTGGACTCTTTCCAATTTATCCACATCTTTCTTGTAGTGTGGGGCCCAAAACTGGACACAGTACTCCAAATGAGGCCTCACCAGTGCCGAATAGAGGGGAATAATCACATCCCTCGATCTGCTGGAAATGCCCCTACTTATACAACCCAAAATGCCATTAGCCTTCTTGGCAACAAGGGCACACTGTTGACTCATATTAAGCTTTTCGTCCACCGTAACCCCTAGGTCCTTTTCTGCAGAACTGCTGCCCAGCCATTCAGTCCCTAGTCTATAGCAGTGCATGGGATTCTTCCGTCCTAAGTGCAGGACTCTGCATTTGTCCTTGTTGAACCTCATCATATTTCTTTTGGCCCAATCCTCTAATTTGTCTAGGTCCCTCTGTATCCTATCCCTACCCTCCAGCGTATCAACCACTCCTCCCAGTTTAGTGTCATCTGCAAACTTGCTAAGGGTGCAGTCCACACCATCCTCCAGATTGTTAATGAAGATATTGAACAAAACCGGCCCCAGCACCAACCCTTGGGGCACTCCACTTGATACCGGCTGCCAACTAGACATGGAACCATTGATCACTACCCATTGAGCCCAACCATCTAGCCAGTTTTCTATCCACCTTACCATCCATTCATCCAGCCCATACTTCTTTAACTTGCTGGCAAGAATACTGTGGGAGACTGTATCAAAAGCTTTGCTAAAGTCAAGAAATAGCACATCCACTGCTTTCCCCTCATCCACAGAGCTGGTTATCTCATCATAGAAGGCAATTAGGTTAGTCAGGCAAGACTTGCCCTTGGTGAATCCATGCTGACTGTTCCTGATCACTTTCCTCTCCTTTAAGTGGTTCAGAATTGATTCCTTGAGGACCTGTTCCATGATTTTTCCAGGGACTGAGGTGAGACTGACTGGCCTGTAGTTCCCCGGATCTTCCTTCTTCCCTTTTTTAAAGATGGGCACTACATTAGCTTTTTTCCAGTCATCCGGGACCTCCCCCAATTGCCATGATTTTTCAAAGATAATGGCCAATGGCTCTGCAATCACATCGGCCAACTCCTTTAGCACCCTCGGATGCAGTGCATCCGGCCCCATGGACTTGTGCTCATCCATCTTTTCTAAATAGTCCCGAACTACTTCTTTCTCCACAGAGGGCTGGTCACCTCCTCCCCATACCATTTCTGCGGAGTGCAGCCACCTGGGAGCTGACCTTGTCTGTGAAGACAGAGGCAAAAAAAGCATTGAGTACACTAGCTTTCTCCACATCCTCTGTCACTAGGTTCCCTCCCTCATTCAGCAAGGGGCCCACACTTTCCTTGACTTTCTTCTTGTTGCTAACATACCTGAAGAAACCCTTCTTGTTACTCCTAACATCTCTGGCTAGCTGAAACTCCAAGTGTGATTTGGCCTTCCTAATTTCACTCCTGCATGCCTGAACAATATTTTTATACTCCTCCCTGGTCATTTGTCCAATCTTCCACTTCTTGTAAGCTGCTTTTTTGTGTTTAAGACAAGCAAGGATTTCACTGTTAAGCCAAGCTGGTCTCCTGCCATATTTGCTTTTCTTTCTACACATCGGGATGGTTTGTTCCTGCAACCTCAATAAGGATTCTTTAAAATACAGCCAGCTTTCCTCGACTCCTTTCCCCGTCATGTTATTCTCCCCGGGGACCTTGCCCATCAGTTCCCTGAGGGAGTCGAAGTCTGCTTTTCTGAAGTCCAGGGTCTCTGTTCTACTGCTCTCCTTTCTTCCTTCTGTCAGGATCCTGAACTCGACCATCTCAATGCTGGTTACATACTTACTACATTGAATTTAGTGGATTAGTCCTAATCTACATCAAAAATATCTTCAAGAAGAGGGTTAGCAGTTAGTAATTGTAGATACTGTCTAATTTCTTCCTATCTCTATGCTCTGCTTTTTTAGACACATTGGCATAACTTTTTTTAAAGGGCATTAAAAAGCCATGAGGGGGAACATCTGAATTACACTGAGCCTGTTTAGCCCTGTTTAGTCAGGAATCTTAAAATAATTAACTGGTTTTGTTTCTGTCTTTGGAAAGAAAGCATAATCAGAAGTTTATTGTACAAGTTATAAGTCACATGATGGCTAATTTCCATACTACCTGATAACATTGCCTGGACCACATCTCAATATACACCATTTTTATGGTATAATATTCTTCATAGGGAAGGAATGTAGTCTGCTGACCAGAAGAGGAGACTAGGAGTCAGTAGCTCTGAGTGCACTTCTTGCTTGATTCACTGTGTAGCCTTAAGCAAGTCACTTAATCTTTCTGTGCCACCATTTTTCACTCTGAAAAAACAGGAAGAATAATATTTCTCACTTAGAAGAGTTCTGGTGCTTATATAATTACTGCTTGAAAAGTCTTTAAGAAGTGAGGGTTTCTGGTATTGATTCATGAGCTTGTTAAAAAAAAACAATCATAATGGAAACCCTACTTACTTATTTAACAATTTCATGAGACTTTCAATGATTAAGAAGAACTGGTTGCACAGTACAGTACTATTTAATAATTTAGATAGTATGTGCAATATGAGTGAACTGATTCCACTATTAGAACTTTTACTTGCCTATTGTCTGTCATTTGTGCAAGATACATTTGAATTCCAGCACTGAAAACAAAAGCCAGGGGTCCTCTGACCAAATCAGAATTCTTTTAGACCAATACCTTTATATCGACATCACATACTAATAACACACCGAGGGGAGAGAATGTGCTGAGCTAGTGCCACTTTCTAGAATTTGATCCATATTTACAATGTTCTGTGCTAATACAATCCGCAGCAACGCTACAGCCTTGCCTGTATCAGTAGCCATTTACAGTAGATGTACCCTGGTGAGAAGAAATTAGGAAGAACATAGACTAACAAAATATATTGTGTTGATAATCTTCTAGAAGATTGCATTTATATATTAGACTTAACATGAAACTTCAGAAATGTTTAGAGCAGCCAGTTGAACTTTCACAGCATGATTTAATAAAATTGCAGCGTGTGAACATACAAACTAGCGTAAGAGTCATTACTTTCATTAAGAATATTACAGTGACTAAATTAAGCCAAAACAATAAAACCTAAGCAACAGATATATGTAAGTCATTTACATCTTGTTGTAGACTCATTTGGAGTAGGAAAGAATGAATGTGTTATGGTAGAAGTTTCATTAGCTCTTGCGTTTCGATTGACTTCGAAGCACACCACAAAAATGCAAAGACAATAAATATAATCCATAAACAAGAATACTATACAGTGCTTTTTTTAGCAAGATGTTCTGTGCCATTATGTTTTAACAGTCATGTTGCATTTTCAATGTGAAAAAAGCTTAAAAAGTGCTGCCGTGGTGTCATCAGTGAAATCTGCAGTCATATTTTACATGGCTTTATTACATAACACTAGTCAGACCCATGAATGTGATATTGTCTCACGAGACATGCTGAAGATATTGGAAGGAAGGCTTTAACAAATTACAGTAAAGTCATAGCATACAGTACCTTTCTCAAAGAAGCTTTGCTCAGACATTTACTGAACTTCTTTACACCACCTAACTAAAATAGCATATGGAATCAAACTGCATTTCTAAACACCATGAATTATTTACAACTATAGACATTTTAAGGTGTTTACATTAGCATCTTCTTAGTGTCTTGGTTTACAGACTGTGATAGGCTGTTGACTGCAGTCTCTAGGGTAGAATAAGACTAGTGGAATTTCCTCTGACATCTGACCACGAGGCTGAACTATTTACATGCAAGATCCTTAGGGAATAAGATTCAGTATAGATTGGTCTCTGAGCATGAATTACTTGTATCTCATTCTGCATCAGAAAAGACTGAGAAATTGGAGTTACACTCTGTGTATGGCTATTGCTTATTAGTATTCTGAAATTAACTGTAATCTATTGCTCCAGGTATATATATATAGCACCTCATGACAAACTATGGTCATACTGACTACACTTTGGGTATATTGTAGAACATGAGGCAAAAGCCCAAGTACTTTCTACCATCAAATGTAGGGAGTGTAAGTGTATCACTGCTTGTGGATCTAGAAGATGACTGTTCCTATAACAAACTGTTTCTTACAATTGGCTAACCAGTTGGATGATATGTATGAATATTTGTGCTTTTTACATCCTAAAGGCCATGTGTGAACAATTTGAAGAGAATGAGAGGTATAAGAATTGCTTAAGAGCCTTTTGATGTCCTCTCTGAAAAAAGCTATGGAATGCTGAGATTATATTTAGTACTGTATGTGGTATTACATGGTTAGAGGAGAGAGCCCATCTCAGTACATTAAGCACCTGCTAATTAGAACATTTGACTAAAACACTAATAAATCACATTGGAAATATGAAGGATTATACCTTCAGTCATTTAGGTTTTGTAAATTATAGACAGAGCTCATAGTGATGCCTGTAGTTTAAGGTCACACTAGAGTTTCCATTCAAATAGATCATTTTCAACAGCTTATAACTTTATCACTCTTTTAGCTTTCAGGTTGAAATTTGGCAAGTGGCTTGCATCCGACGAAGTGGGTATTCACCCATGAAAGCTTATGCTCCAATACCTCTGTTAGTCTATAAGGTGCCACAGGACCCTTTGTCGCTTCTATTATTTTAGTATTTTGCAAATTTTGAGCAAAACTGGTTCTGAAGTTTTTAGGAATGAAGAGAGGGGGAATGTACCTTTTTTCCTGTTATAAAATTGGTTCTGGCACCTGGCTGTTAAATTGTAGAGACTTGACATTTGGCAGGGAGATATAGATGTGCCTTTCACTGGAATGGTGAAAATTGGTTGCAATTTGTTAAAGTTATAGGGCTTTTTAAAATGTGTCTTCCATAGTGGATTTTCAGGAAACAGTCTATCAGTGTTTTACTGGTAAATGCATATGTGTGCAAAACATCAGAAGCTACATAGGGAGCGTGATGCTATGTCTATGCATAGGAAATTGCATAGGGGGTGTGCTAAGTGAAAGAGACTAATGTGGAAAGGAAACTTTCCTCCTTGACTTTAATGAAGGAAATTTTCAGAGCACTTAGAGACACAGGAACTGGCAAAAAGGATGATTCTCCATCTCCAGCTGCTTTCCTTAACAAGATAGCTCTATAGAAAGGGGCATTGCACAAGGACACCATGAGTTTAAGCTTTTTGGCCACAGGGCTATTGTATTTTCCATCCTCACACCTAACAGCATGGAGAGGCCACTGTTTGTACTAACAGTCGAATGTCCAGAGCTATAATTTATTTTATTTACATGTGCAATCTGGGGAGGCTACTGTCCAGAATGAGAGGGTTAGGAATGCTCATCCAATCTAATATTCTGTATTGCTGAATACTCTTTAGTATCTTATAATTCTAGAGATGAATATGGACACATAGAGCCTGATCCAAAGCCAATTGCAATCAATGGGAGTCTTTCTATTTGCCTTTCAAGTGTTGTGGATGAGATCCATAGGTTGTCCAATACCTAACACTGTTTGGAAACATCTTTATGAAAACTCTTAATATGATGTGAAAATCTAATTGATCAGCAATTTTCTGTTTCATCATCTTGTCATAGTAGAACATGACTAAAATACTATAATACCCTGGTAGTTAAACAGTACATTGTTTATTCCTGATAACCTTCTCTAATGCTTTCTCATGAGTTGCCATTGAGAATCCTTTCCTTCTTTTGTGCTCAAGAGCTAATTTTGAAAGCCTATCCTGCCTCTTCTATACCTAGCAATCAGGGGTTTATGATTGTCATCAAACAGTCTCATAACTGAGATTCAGGGAAAACAGTCTCATAACTGAGATGCATAAATTTTGAATCAAATAATATAAGACAAATCAAATGGCATGAAAAGTCGCTACTGAAAATCCTCCAGATTATGAATGAGTGATGGAATGTTTTGACTGTTGAAAGGTTTGAGTTAATGTTGTATTTGCTTTTGTTATAATATTATAACTCATATTGATGGAGTGACTTGTGCTGTGTGAAACTTTCATTATGAAACTTGTAAGCATATGAAGATATAGCCTGGTTTTGTGTTTTATTACCATACCAACTAAAAAGCTTGGACCACATTTATTGAAAAGTCTGACACATTTTCAAGCACCCTTGGACTCTGTTTGGAGTAAACGTTCATTAATTTATAGATTCACTTTAACACTGAGTGAAACTCTTCAGTGTTGATTATGTTTCATGTTGTGTGGGTGGATTGATTCAAACCTGAAGCTCAAACTGAAAATCAGTGGATGAGAGCCCCCTTGATTCCCAACTGCAGATTCTGATTAAATGTAACCTGCAACCAATGCATTTCATTTAGGTCTAGTGCGAATGAGGAAAATTCACACTTGGATTAGGGAGGCAAAATCCCATTCCTTAGGCTACTAATATGCTTGCACCAAAGTTGGATCTGGTTTTAGGTTTTTAGTTCCTTTCATTTAGGATTTCTACTTACAGTGAATATTAATCCAATATTAGTCACTGGAATTGTTTATATATATATTTGTAGATAGATAGATAGATATCGTTTTTATACACAAGCAGAGCTGTAGTGACCAAGAGGTGTAGTGGAAAGAAGACTCCCGTCTCGCTGCTACTGCAGAACCTGCCCATTGAAGTCAACAGATTCCCATTAACTTCAATGGACTTTGGATCAAGCACTTAAAAAGGCAGAGCATGTAGTCCTAACCCCTCCCCTGCCACGCCTGCTGCCAGAAGCCAGCTGGTAAGTACTGACCTTGAAAGGACATGATTTCTTAAGGGCTTGGCTACACTTGCACTTTATACAGCAATAAAGCCTCCTAGGGTACGTCTATACTCACGCGTCCTGTCGGAGGCACTGGATCGATCTTCTGGGTTCGATTTATCGCGTCTTGTCTAGACGCGATAAATCGAACCAGGAAGTGCTCCACCATCGACGCTGGTAATCCAGCTCGACGAACGGAGTAGGCGGAGTCGACGGGGGAGCCTGCGCGCCACGTGTGGACCCCGGGTAAGTGCTTTTTCATTCGAACTAAGAAAGTTCGACTTCAGCTACGTTATTCACGTAGCTGAAGTTGCGTATCTTAGTTCGAATTATGGGGTTAGTGTAGACCAGCCCCTAGAGTGCTCTATCTTACTCCCCGTCCACACTGGCAAGGCACGTAGAGCGCTCTAACTCTCTGGTTAGAGCGCTCCTGGTACTCCACCTCCCCGAGAGAGATAACGGCTCTTGCATCTTGGCTGAGACGCCCCAGGGCCAGTGTAGATGAGAAGTTAAGTTATTGCGCTCTAATTGACCTCCGGAAGCTGTCCCATAATCCCATTAAGATTAGGCCTCTCTTCTCTTTGTTGTGAAATTGGCTGAGGAATGTGGAAGTGCCGTTTCAAAGCTCCGTTTCAAACAGCGGCTGCTTATCTTCTCCCAGCTGCTTATCTGCATCAGTAAATGTTTGCAGTGAGTGAGTGAGAGGCAGGGGTCAGGGGGTCTGAATTTACAAGATAGCTTGCTGACACACTGTCAGCACTCCAAAAACCTACTCTTTCTCTCTCCCCCACATACACACAACACACTCCACCCACCCCCTCATTTGAAAAGCACGTTGACTTGAACGCTGGGATAGCTGCCCATAATTCACCGCTCCCAATTCCGCTGCAAATGTGGCCACACCAGTGCGCTTGCAGCTGTCAGTGTGGACAGACTGCAGCGCTTTCCCTAGTGCGTTCTCCAAAGGCTGGTTTAACTCAAACCGCTCCAAGTGTAGCCAAAGCCTAAGGCTCTGGAGAGCTGTCAGACACTAGCCAGACTTACAGCTCAAGGTAGTGCTAGGTTTCACTTATGGCCAGCTTCCTAGCACATGTGATGATGGAACGTAAGAGCCTCTTCCTTCACACAGCATCCATTCAGAGGTAGGCAGCATTTAACCCTCTGTGCATTATAAAAATAGCTTTTATTGTCTGTCATTGTGCTCATTCTTCCTTAGGGTAGGGAGCACTCTGAAGTATATGAGTCACATTAGGCTGATTGCATGGTATACTTTCAAGTACCTTTTATTTGTATGACTTTGGAACTGGAGAGAGAAGCCTTTTTTATTACTCTGTTTTTCCCCTCTTAGCAGATCGCAGATCTGCACTATTTCTATAACTGCAACAGTTCTGATGACACATTACATTTTGCCACTCACTGTAAAGGCCAATAAATATGAAATGTAAATTGCACCAAATGTATATCTAAAAATACTCTTCATCTTCACTGGGCTGCTTAATAGCAATATTGCACATTTAGTTCCAAGGATTCTGATTATAATCAATAACTAATCACAAAGTAACTTACTCAAATGAAGTCAGGAATAATATTAAA
Organism: Chelydra serpentina; assembly: GCA_037349315.1. Taxonomy (NCBI): domain Eukaryota; kingdom Metazoa; phylum Chordata; order Testudines; family Chelydridae; genus Chelydra; species Chelydra serpentina. The sequence continues at coordinate 31,889,004 of JBAIAC010000048.1, forward strand.
CTGAGTCATAACTTCCCCAAGCACATAATTATAAAGCCCTTTCCAAATTCTATTGAGCAAAAATGTGCATCTAGCACATTTTTCTACTGTGGCGACAGTTTTAAAAACAAGTTAAAAATGAAACTTTCAGCAGAAGCTTCCACTTTCAATTGAAGGGCCTTTAGGAAGATACCCTGTACCTACAGTAACTGAAGCCACTTAATCAAAAGAGTTGGAAAAGTACTCTATCAAAGACACAGAGTATGGCAAAAACACGCAGACTGAGCTGACTGGAGTGAAAGGTCTGGGAAACAAGCTTTCCATGAAAGGAAACGCCTTTCACGGTGCTTAATTTGTGCCAGGGCTTGCCAGGGCTGAGCCCCAGACTCTCTAGGCTTGGCAGTTCATACCCCCGGCACCTCTTGGCTTGCTTGGGCCCCAGCACCTCTTTCATTACAAATTAAGCACTGATCTTCAAAGTGGACAGAAGTGAAGGAAAGATGCATCTGGAGAACATTCAAACCAACACTTGTCTTAGCCCTAATATATAACTCATGCCATGATAGAAAGTGTGGTCAATAGTTATTTATGGGCGTCTATAGCTTTGCTTATAAAGAAAACCCACAGACACAGCAGTGAAGGAAGTACCAACAATATAATAAAATTTAGTGGTACCACACTCCACTGCACTGGCCAATGATGCGGGAATGCATGCTACACCCTTCTCCAGGGAGGTGGCTGGCTGCTAGTGCTGCTATTTCCTAGGCACCCCAGATGGAGGCAGGATGGTCTAGTGGACTGGGCACTGGACTGAGATTCAAAAGTCCTGGCTTCAGTTCCTGGCTGAGCCACAGATTTCCTGTGTGACTTTGGGCAAGTCACTTAACCTATGCCGTCAGTTTCCCGTCTGTAAAATGGATTGTGTATGGATTCTGTGAAGCACTCAGATGCAATAGTGATGAGGGCCATATAAGCACATAACTAGAGAAAGAGGAGGTTTTATGGATAAGTGAGAGCAGGGCTCATGTGGTCCTCAGTGCAGAGTGAGCCCTTTAAATGCCCTTAAATGTGAAGCAGTGCATACTGTAGTACAAATTTAGCACAGTATCCTTGTCAATCATACAAAAGATCTGATACGAAAGGAATCTTTGAGATAATAGCATACATAAGTAACCATATTAAGAAGACGCAAATCCTAGGAATAAACTAGGAATGTGCATATGTGAGAGTTGCTTATTGAAAACTGAGTTTGCATAGGCCCAGAACATAGGTGCGGACAATGCTGACTTCCCCACACAGCCCAGTCAATATACTTCTACTTTGCTAGTGGTGGTCCATCATGCTAGTGATAATTCAGTCTCCCTGCTCATTGAATTCTCAGACTTTCTGCTAAGAAATCTAATAAGGGTGCATTTAGAGTCAGTTGCATAGTAGTTTCTGTGATATGAACATGTGTACACAAGGAACAGAACCCACTGATTCCTTTCAATCGCTACTGACCAGGACAAGAGTCAAATCAATGACTTAGCAGTAGATAAATGTAAAAGGTGAGAGAGTAGCCTTTCTAGTAACTAGTGTATTTTGCTGTGCTGCAACCACAAAATTTGCCATGAATCATTTGCCCTGAAATTGTGCTGCGGAATCCAAGCTTAGTTTTTTTGTAATTGTTTCTAGCCCTTATGGTTGGAAAGATGAACTGATTGTAAATCAAGGAAATGTTGTTTTCCTGAGTCTGCAAGCAGCCTAAAACAAGAGCTCTGTGAACTGTCCTATTCACCTCAATTTAATGAGGTATTAACTCTAAAACTTAAAGATGATATTTTATATGCCAATATTGTTAATTGTTTCATGGCTGACCATTTTAGCAGAAACATCCTGCTGATGTATGTATTCCATAATCCTAAATAATCTCACATGCCTCCCCCTGGGCCCAAGTGTCTGTTACTGCCCTCTACCTAACTGCCTATATTTCCTGTTTTGGCTCTGACAGCTTCTGTGATGAAGTTATGAGTTGTTGATACTACAGTTTTTGGAACATTGACAACTGAAAATATGTTGACAGCATCAATTTAATTTAAAAATACATAACATAGGACTACTGTATTGACTGTGCTGTTCATTTTCATATTTAACTCAGTAAGATCATCCAATTTGAATTTAAATGAAGCTGCTGCAAAATTTCCAGGTGCTACAGTAGGTTGTTGCAGACTCCTAAAATTTTGTAAGTGTGCACAGGGGGATTATGCATATCTTATTCCCAAAAGAGTTTCTCAAACATTCGTTACAACAGTTCAGAACTAACAATTTTTTCCTGCCTTCCAAAACATGCACACACAGAATTGGCATTTATACCTGAATGTGTCACTCTGGCAATTTTGGGTAAAGTTATTTAGCCCAGCAGCAACTGAATGGAATAGAACAGTGCAAGTATGGGTAAAGAGAGGGCTGTTGTAAGCAGATACATATAGTAGAGAATGGTAACCCTATATGTTGCCATGATTTCCTTATATAAAGAACTAAAGAAAATCCTGTGCCAAATAGCAAAAAGGAAAGTCTCCAGAGTGATCAGCACAGAGTTAAAGAGACATAGGATACAAAAATATCCAAGATGTTAAACAATTACTTAACCTCACCCTATACAAATAAAATCAATGAACATTTACCTCCATCAGAAGTTAGATTTACCAAACAAAAGAGGATAAATTAGCAAGTATCCAGATAGCACAGTTCATGGTTATTAAAAGCTTAGAAACTCTTACAAGTGCAAAAGCTCTAGAACCAAAACACATACATCCAAATCCAATAGCTCTAAAGGAAGGTGGAAAATTAAATTGGAGTGATTTAGTGGATATTTTTAAGTTTACTAAACCCAAGAGAAAATATTAAAGGCTGGAGTATGGTCAACATAATTACTTAAAATAGAACAACCACACACTAGGAATTATCATAGATCTTAGCCAAATTTGTTGTAAGGGATCATATAAAAGAACTTCAGTTTGGGTAATTTCATCAAATGTTCTCTGAAAATCTAACTATATGGTGTGATAGCTAATTATAGAAGTGTAGGCCTCTCTTTTTAAGAAAGAAACATCCCTGATGATTTACCTCCAAGTGTTCTTACTATGAACACATCAGGCTCAATTTTCCATCTATATGGTCTACTCCAGCAGTTCTCAAACTTTAGCAACCCGAGGACCCCATTTTAAAATTTTCGGGGACCCCCAAACCCCACCACTTAGTCCCAAGCCCTGTCCCCACACCACCCCTTCCCCATGGCCCCATCCCCACCCTTCCTCGTCCCACCCCTGCACACTCTATCCCCCCTCCCTCCTTCCCTCACTCTCTCCCACCCTCACTCACTTTCACCATGCTGGGGCAGGACATTGGGGTGCAGGAGGGGGTTTGGGGTGCAGAATCTGGGAGGGAGTTTGGGTGTGGAAGAGGAGTGGGGTTCAGGCCCTGGGAGGGAGTTTGGGTGTAGGAGGGGGTGAGGGGTGCAGGCTCTGTGAGGGAGTTGGGGTGCGGGCTCAGGGCTGGAGCAGGAAGTTGGGGTACAGGAGGGGCGAGGGGTGAGGGCTCTGGCCAGGCGGTGCTTACCTCAGGTGGCTCCTGAAAGCAACTGACATATGCCGCTGGCAGAGCCTCTAGGCTGGAGGGCCAGGGGGTCTCCACGCACTGCCCCTGCCTGCAGGAACCGCCCCCGCAGCTCCCATTGGCCACAGTTACAGAGTCGAAGTTGGCATTTGGGGCCGAGGCAGCACATGGCAGCTTCTGGGAGTGGCGCAGGGCCAGGGCAGGCAGGGAGCTTGCCTTAGCCCTACTGCACTGCCAGACTTATAGCACCTAAAATCTCCCAGTTTGGCTTCAGTAGCCTCTGGGAGATAGATGGGGAGGGGGAGGAGTTGAGGGAGGGAAGGAGGAGGAGTTGATCAGTGGGGCCCGTGGACCCCCTGGAGTTCCATGGACCCCAGTTTGAGAAATGCTGCTCTACTCAGCACAGGGGGGCGGGCAGTAGTAATGGAACAAGTTATGGCTCTGATTCTGCACTAGCCCCAGCCCTGGTGTATTACCATAGCATATAGCTCTAGTCATGGACCAGGACCCCACTGTGCTGTGCATTATACAACCACAGAACAAAAAAACCAGTCACTGCCCCAACTGCCACTTCTGTTTTCAGTGCTGTTGTAGCTGCGTTGGTCCCAAGATATGAGAGAGACAAGGTGGGTGAGGTAATATTTTTGAGACGACCAACTTCTGTTGCTGAAAGAGAGAAACTTTTCAGCTACACAGAGCTTTGCTTCAGGTCTGACATAACAGACTGAGGGCTCTGCCATGCTCCCAGAAGTGCTGGAACTAGGAGGTGCTAGGGGTGCTGCCGCATCCCCTGCCTTGAAGTGGTATGCCCACCGTCAACTGAAGAACAAGGCAGTGATAGGCCTTTCACTTTACTGAGGGCATGCTACTTGCTACAAAACTCTGCATTCCCTTGCAAATGACAGGCCCCCCCATCATTTGTGTTCTCTCACACAGGGCGCAATGAATGCAATTCTCTGCAGCATAAAAGCCAAGAATCAAACACACAAAGATAAGAAATGAGGAGTTAAGGTTCAAAGCTCTATGTTAACTATCTCTCCCTGGTTTAATGCCTGAATTTAGGGTCTCTGATAACAGTATTATAAACTATGGAGTAGAATGTGCCTGACTCTGTACAGGGTCACACGGTAACACCATAGCATTTGCTCAACAACCCAAACAGAAAAAAAATTGACCAAAAGCACCAGTCTAAGATTGAGTCTTGGTACCAGTTCAGCAAAGCACTTGAGCAGTGCAAAACACTTAACTCTAGACATCTGCTTAAATATATCCCTATTCAATAATGTACTTAGGCATGTGCTTAACTCTAAGCACATACTTACGTCCCCTTGACGTCAGTGGGACTTGTGCAGAAGTGCTATGTTAAGTAGGAATGGAGGTATGCAAGCACTTAAAGACGGGTATGTATTAAAGTGCTTTGCTGAATTGGGACCCTAGATAGGAATAGAGAAGTAAAATATCTTTCATAAGAGGGGCTCTAACCGGACACAAAGCAGGGTAAAGAAAGGACTGTCTAGGTAGATTTAGAAACTTCATTTTCTTCTATCAAAACTTGAATTTTGAGACTGCAGAAAAATCTGCAGAGAAAATTCTGGAATTTGTGGTACGAGGTGTTTGGTTTATTTCTAGGTATAGCCCTCACCATATACTGAATCTGCTATTACAGATTAGCAGCAGAATCCAGGATACTCAAGATACTATGGGAAAATTAAAGATGGAAGAAATAGCATTGTGATACATGGTAACCTGCCCCTGAATTAGAAATCAATACTAATTCCAACGAGGGCTGTCAAGCAATTACAAAAATTAATCATGATTAATCGTGCGATTAATCACACTGTTAAACAATAATAGAATACAATTTTATTTAAATATTTGTGGATGTTTTCTACATTTTCAAATATATTGATTTCAATTGCAACACAGACTACGAAGTGTACAGTGCTCACTTATATTTATTTTTATTACAAATATTTGCACTGTAAAAAACAAAATAAATTGTATTTTTCAATTCACCTAATACAAGTATTGTAATCCAATCTCTTTATCATGAAAGTTGAATTTACAAGTGTAGAATTATGTACAAAAAATAACTGCATTCAAAAATAAAACTATGTACAGTAAAACTTTAAAGCCTACGAGTCCACTCAGTCCTACTTCTTGTTCAGCCAATTGCTCAGGTAAACAAGTTTGTTTACATTTTCAGGAGATAATGTTGCATGCTTCTTGTTTACAATGGCACTGAAAGTGAGAACAGGCATTCGCATGGCACTATTATAGCCGGTGTCGCAAAATATTTACGTGCCAGATATGCTAAAGATTCAGATGTCCCTTCATGTTTCACCACCATTCCAGAGAAAATGAGTCCATGCTGATGACAGGTTCTGTTCAATAACGATCCAAAGCAGTGCGGACCGATGCATGTTCAATTTCATCATCTGAGTCAGATGCCACCACAGAAGGTTGATTTTCTGTTTTGATGGTTCAGGTTCTGTAGTTTCTGCATTGGAGTAACTCTTTTAAGACTTCTGAAAGCATGCCCCACACACCAGATTTTTAAACCTTGGGTCGAGTGCTGTATCTATCTTTAGAAATCTCACACTAATACCTTCTTTGCGTTTTGTCAAATCTGCAGTGAAAGTGTTCTTAAAATGAACAATGTATGCTGGGTCATCGTTCGAGACTGCTGTAATGTGAAATATATGGCAGAATGCAGGTAAAAACAGAGCAGAAGACATACAATTCTCTCCCAAGGAGTTCAGTTACAAATTGAATTAATGCATTATTTTTTTAATGAGTGTCATCAGCATGGAAGCATGTCCTCTGGAATGGTGGCAGACGTATGAAGGGGTATACAAATGTTTAGTATATCTGGCATGTAAATACTTTGCAATGCCAGCTATAAAAGTGCTATGCGAACTCCTGTTCTCACTTTTAGGTGGCATTGTAAATAAGAAGCGGGCAGCATTATCTCCCCTAAATGTAAAAAAACTTGTTTGTTTGAGCAATTAGCTGAACAAAAAGTAGGACTGAGTGGACTTGTAGGCTCTAAAATTTTACATTGCTTTGTTTTTGAGTGCAGTTATGTAACCAAAAAACCCTACATTTGTAAGGTGCACATTCACAATAAAGAGATTGCACTACAATACTTGAATGAGGTGAACTGAAAAATACTATTTCTTTTATCATTTTTACAGTGCAAATATTTGTAATAAAAATAATATGAAGTGAGCACTGTATACTTTGTATTCTGTGTTGTAATTGAAATCAATATATTTGAAAATGTAGAAAAACATCCCAAAATATTTATAATTAATTTCAATTGGTATTCTATTGTTTCACAGTGCAATTAAAACTGCTGTTAAACACGCTTCATTTTTTTAATCGTGATTCATTTTGAGTTAATCACGTGAGTTAATTGTGATTAATTGACAGCCCTAATTCCAACTATGCATGCTAGAAGAATCTTACTAGTGCTGTGACACCTATCCTAAGCAGATATTTGATTGCTGTACTTTATTTTTAGCTATGGCAACTTCTCATGCTACTAATGTTTATTGAACAGAAAAACAAATTGCTGTAACGGAGATGGGACAGTGAACAAATTTTACAGCACTCTAAAACAGAGGCCTTGATTCAACAAATCATTTACGCATGTGCTTAACTTTAAACGTGTTTAATTCCATTGGCGTCCAAATTTAAGTATGTGCGGAAGTGCTTTGCTGAATAGATTTCACTTCAGTTGACTTAAGCATATGCTTAACATTAACATACTTAACATACTTTATTGAATCAGACCCAGAGGTTGTCAATTGTTTAAAAACTATTTATTTAAATCCTAAATATAGTTGCTCAATTTAAAATATGTTTCTTTTAAACACCTTTATTGGGAAAAGCAATATCTACAATAAGTTTACATTCAGTATGGGGAAAAAAATTAGAGTAGTGAGCCCAGAGTGTTCTGACTAGTAAGTCTTCAGTAGTAGGTTTATGAACTATTTGTATTTATAGATCTCTTTACGTGTAAATGAAATTCAGTTAGCTTATTATAGTGAGTGGACAGGATCATATCCTACCCAATGTCCCTTCCTAATAGTGTATTTGAATTAGTTTGTACAAAAATAACATTTGAATGTACTTTTGCATAAATGAACATAGAGGAAATTAAATATGAAGTCTCTAATCATTAGAAAATGATGGTAGTAATTGGCAGAGTGGACAAGATGCCATGCAGAAGGGTCTAGAGGAACAAAGCTAGCTTATTATTTATCCTGTGTAAGGTCTAGGATGGTTGATTGTTCAGGATAGTCTGCCCCTAAAGAAGAACGGTAGCTAATGAGGATGGATGTATCACCTAAGTGTATTAGAAATAGCTGCCGCAAGAAAGGAATTGTGATGCATGTAGAGTGCTCTTTCTTTGTACAGCTCTCTGGTATAAGGCTGCCTTTGAAAACAGAAGAACCGTGTTTCTGCACGGTACGTTTGCTAAAATGATACAATGGGAACAAATGTTATCCTGGCTTTAAAATGATCAGGTTTTATATGTTCTTTCTTTTTTCAAAGGAAAAGATTTCAAGTTGCCCAACCTTAATTCAGGAAGAAAATAAATCCCTTAAGAGACAGTGAATTAGGTTAGGTTGTAATAAAGATGAGATGATGCAAAAATAAGAAAATTATTTTGTAAAGGGATACATGATTTAGTTATAGACAATTATTATATTAGTAACATTGATGTTTAAAGGCCAAATTTTATTGTGGGCAATAGATGCAGAAAAAAGCAATCAAGTTATGAAAATCAGGAGATAGTTTTCTCTCTGCCATTCTGATGTTCTCAGCAATATAAAAGAGTAGACAAACTGGCACTTGGAACAGGTGTTCAATCTGATATTCAGTAAAATAAATATCTAGAACATTTGTAGCCAAGAAACAGCAAATTTGAAAGGGAAAAACCAGTTCAGTTCAATTCAGGACAGTAAAGGGAAGCTTCATGAGCTCAGGGGGGTGTTTGTTTGTGTAAATGATGTGAGCACATCCTGTTTGTTAGAATTAAAATTAAAAAATTACAAGGATTGTCGTACTCTTGTCAGACACTAGCAAGTTGTTGCCCCTTTAAAGAAGTCAGGAATCTGTATATCCACCCATCTCCTGACTGTGTACAGTAAAGTTGTCTGTCTGTCATCTAGCTGGAGACAGAATGTGAAAACATTCTTCCGTGGATAAGTACTTGCTGTGGCTGTGCTCTGCACACGAGAACCTAATGATCTGGGTTTAGACTGTGCCTCTAGGAACAGCCCTGAGTAAGTGATCTAAGTGCATAAGATCTGAAGAAAAAAATAAAATAAAATGCACCACCCTAGGTGATGTCCAGGGAGCCACTGTGACTCAGAAACACACTATTGTTTCATAATTCATTCCGTGTTTCCTCTCTTCTCAGGGAAGTGGTAGTAATTTACTGTTGGCCTGTACCAGCCACACACATTGTAGTACAGATGCCAGCTCAGCTGTGTTAGCTGGCATGTTTGGAGTCAAGGCTCTGTCCAATCTCTGCCCCTATGCACCCACATGCTCTAGGGGGTTACACTCCCACTTACTGCTACATGCTTGGGACAAAGCTCCAAATAGCCATGGCAAGAGTTTAAGGTTGGGTGAGGGGCTACCTACTCTTTCTTAATCCTGTGCCCGGGATGTAATCTAAGTTACAGTCTAGCACTTTCAATGGGTAATCCTCAAATAATATGAAGATGAGGTTCAATTAATAAACAGGCAACAGCTCCGATACATACCTAAACTGATACTATTAGAATAAAAAGTGATTCATCTGCTATTTTTCTTGGCCCTCAGATAAAATCATCAAAATGTTCAGTACTTATCTTACAATTAATCAGAGTGACAAAACTAGCCAAATATAGCACTCTATTGGTCTGAGTAGTGCCACTATGTCAGCCTACAAAAGACAACATCGGCACCTTCATGATTAAAATATACCGGGGCCAGATCCTCAAGTGGTATCATTTGTCATCCATTGATATCAATGAGCAATGAGAGGTTACACCAGTTTGGGATGTGGCTCAAAGTAACTTCCTTCTTGTTCTTCACCTTAGGTTCAAAATAAGACAGTATCACTGAGAGTATCACCTAAAAGGATTCTACTTGCCTCCATTTGAAGTGCACTATAGAAAAAGGGGAAGATGAGCAGCTGATCCTACAACACTTGGAACAGAAACATTTTCAGCATGAAACAAGCATGTGGGAAGGGAGAACTGGAATGCACAACCACTCTCACGTTTGGGAGACTTGGGAGTTCCATTATGGGAGCTCTTCCTGTGATCTTCTCTACTGCTTTCATTTGCCTGTCCTAAAGAATTCTAGGGTATATGTATTCCAGAGAACCCGCAAGAAGCATGAACTAGATCAGCTTCTTCACTGAGGACCAAAGTATGTATAATCCCTTTATAAACCTGGGGAAACCAAAGTCACATGGAAAAATCAGCCAGTTTTCACTCACAATTTCCAACAGACTACCCCTTTGATCATCTGGTTCTGTATGTGGTGAAATTACATTGCTTGTGATAGTCGCACTGTATACATTGAGAGCAAGTTTTTCATGTCCAAAGTAAGAAAGCATATCCCTTCATCTCTACAGATTTCACAAGAGCCATCAGGAAATATCACAGACCTTGTACTATCTGTGCAGAGAGATCAAATTTTAATTCGGGCATAGGTACCACAATGATAGGTGCTATATAAAACCCTAAAGTAGATAGACTTGATAGAGGGTCTGGACTTGTGGAGTTAACCTATTTATAATCCATTCCTGTTGATAACATTCAGTTGAGATTACTCAGTTACATGCACACTTTAAAATAACTTGGTATCATAAAGATGCTCCCATAAAAAAACTGGAGCTGGGTAAATTTCAACAAGTCTAAGATTTCAATTTGGTTAAGCTCATAGAGTATCTGCATCTTTCAAGAGCTTGTCTCTCCCTTCCCTTCTCCGCATGCCTTATCTTTGTGTGCCATCCCTTTTTCCTTCCAGCCTAGCTAGCTCCTTTCCCCTTTCCATACATACATTTTTTCTACCTAAGCTCCGTAAACCTATTCCTTACCATGTGTAGTACAGCTGAGTGGGGAGAGGAGTGGGGGAAAGAAGAGATGGGGGAGTGAACACTGTTCAGGATCAGAGACAAGGAGATTGGGAGTCAGGAAAGAAAAGATTCTTCTAAATACAATTAGCTATATGGCTTACCCCTCTCCTTGAACCATTTAGTACCTACCGGTACTTCTTTCTCTTTCCTTTCCTGACTCCAAACCTCTCTATCTCTAACCTGAAATAGATTGTTCCCCATCTCTTTCATCCCCCCTCTCCAGCAAACACACATACCTTTTGCTGATGTGTCTTTAGCTTGATAGCTCTCAATAGACTCTCTTGCTAGTCCATGGTGAGCAAATTGCTAGTTTCAAATCCCAAATCCAAGCAAAGAAGGTTTGGCACAATCAAGGAGAGGATGTATTTCAACAGGTTAAATTATGGTGTGGTGTTTGGGCTGAGGCTCTGACAGTCCTTGCTTTCATGACAACTCAGCAATTCCTATTATAAACCTGATTTTTGATCATTCATGTTGTGGCACACTATCATATAAATGCCCATAGTGCAAAGAAAAGACTACTGTTTTAGAATGATTCTGTATATTTCTACACAGTGAACAACTAAAAGTCTAGAGAATTCTGCTACTCTTCACCTAACACAAACAAAGGGTGACCATGCATAATTATGGTGATATCAGTAATCATAATATCACAATTCTGTATGCATAATTACTTTTGCCTAATCATTGCCTCACATTATTTTAGTGATTATATGGCAAAGTAAGAACACCAGCAAAGTAAAGTTTATAGAAAGAAGGTTGTTAATCTACCATTTAATACCTGTTCAAATGTTTTGGTCTGTTGTTTATCTATTTTCCTACCAAAGCAAAATCAAACAGTCTGCTTGTGAATAATTTACTCTAAATTATTCAAATGTGATAGCATCATACATTCTAAAAAGGAACTAATTACAAGAATGGACTGGAGTCTTCAATAATCTGAAATATTGTTTTTTAATCTAATTCTCCTTCTAAAATAATTACTCAGAATCAATCACTGTCAGGATTATAACAATAATCAGATTGCCGTTAGAGGCGGTTGATAATATCTTGGAGTCCAATTTCTTCCCATGATAAGGAGATCAAATCATATCCGCAACTGGGAATTACATTACAACTATTCTAAACGTAGTTTAAATGCATCATTTTATATTTGTGTATCGCTGGTCTTTTGTGTTCATTTTATTTGTGAAAAATATGTACACAGTGGACTTTATATGGTATTTTAAAAATAATTACAACCCTTTTCAACTTATCTAAAGGGAGGCTTTCATTGCAGGAACTAAAGACTTCCTTCAGTTCCCAGCACTGTTTATTGATCTGTTCAAAACGATGACAACCAATTCAGTCTAGAATGTCTCCCTTTGAGTCTTGAACAAGAAAAGCAAGAAATCAACGGCCATGCATTAGCATATAGTTGATAATCCACTATTTCTAAGACTATAACACCTATATATATTTTATCCTAATAAAAAAAAAAAAAGCTTAATAGCCATGCTGCCTACAAGTGATAAAGTAAGCATTTCATTTAGCTTTGAATGCACATGAAAGGTAGGGTTTGGACAGTTTATTCAGCAAAAGAATAATAATTCCTCAAGTCTAAATTTGGAAGTAGTTCAAGATTTTCAAGTAAATGTAACCCCTTTGGGAGTTTGCTAGATCCTGGAACACTGGACTGAGCCTATAGGGTTCCTACCCTTTGGACTACAGCAACAATGGCTCCAAAGCTTCTGGACATCATTTCCCAGCCTGCCTATGGTGCAGAGTGTGGACACAATAGACTGGAAACTTGTACAAAAGCCAATGGAGAGTTTTGGATGGAGTGATTTACATAGTCCCTTTGCTGGGTTCGTGAGGAACCAGCATTTCTCCGTTCCCTCAGTGGGAGGGGACAGGCTGCAAGCACCAGGGACAAGGCTTGAACCATGCCTTGGGGAAGGGGCGACCATTAATAATAAGTAAACTGGGCATGTGGAGTTGTAAAAGTAAAATCACAATATAAGAAATCAGGCCCCAAGGTTATTTTAGGTTTATTTTTCTTTTCCACTGGTTCTAGTTTATATTTGTTGACTGGGTTTTGAAGGTGAGGTGGTAAGGGGTTGGTCTTTATATGAATTTATTTACTTTTAAATCTTGAATTCCCAACATTCATAATAAACTACACATACCTACAAAGCATATGAACTGTGAGTTGCATTATATCATATTGTTCTTACATATTATATTATCCTGCAATGAATAAACCTCTGAAAAATCAAATTTAGAGTTTGTCTACACGGTGCAGCGATGTGCGCTATGGGGAGGTGGGTATGATTTTTAAAGTGCATTAACATGGTGCGTACTAATTGTTATGTTAAAGTACTCTAGGGAACTTTTAGTTCACACCAGCGGGGTCTATATGGACCAATTAGTATGCAACATATTAATGCACTTTAGCAACACAGTTCCGTCATGAACATCGCCTCACAGTGTAGGCAAGTCCTCACACTAATTTCAAATCCACTTCAGTTTTATATGTTCATATTTTTGGTTCAGAGTGGAATGTTATTATCAGTTCTGCAAGTGAGTACCTTTAGCCCTTTGTAGTCCAAATGACCTCAATGAATCTCACATACCTGTTTGCAGAGTGAGCCATAAGTTTACTTTCTGCATAGGACAGACTTGTAATAAGGAGCTGAGAATAAATAGGAAAACAAAAAAAAACAATAGTTAAATGCAGTGAAAAATTGAGAAGAAAGAGGGCAAAGGAAAAAATATATAGAGAATCTGGCAGAACGAGCTGAAAGTTTGGGAGGAAGACAAATTCAAGTGAAATAATACAGCACAAGTGTATATGTATTTACTGCATACAGGGTATTCAGTGCATAATAATACAACATATAGGAGGTTCTATACCTAATACGTAGCACGAGCATCTACACACCCAAACAGATCTTGGCACTGATTCTGCAAGCATAGTCTTGCTTAGGGTGACCAGATGCGAGAACCTAAAAATCGGGACTTGTCCGAGGGGGGGGGTGGGACCCCTCACGCTGGACTTGTTGAGTAAAAAAAAACCTCTCCCACCGCCGCTGGATTTTATCGGGACGTCTGGTCACCCTAGCCTTGCTGGTGATGCTTCTTTGTTCCAGTGACTATTGACTTAAGTGGGGCTCCAGGTAGGCACAAGGATTCATATACATCACTTGGAACTTCTGGCCAGTTTCAGATTCTCTTATTTACCTTTGGTGGTTGTTCTTTTCCTTTGCCTTCCTCTGCAGTGTGTGGATGCAGGTCACTTGCCAGGATTATCTGAGTATATCTCACTTAATAATTTCCCTGCCATTACCAGGGCTTTGATGCACCTCAATTCTACCTATTCTCTGCCTGTTTCACATAGTAGTCTAGGGTAACACCAACAGACCCCCGTCGTCAGAAGGCAGGATTGAACTTGGGATCTCTGGAGCTTAGTGCATGAGTCTGTACTGCATGAGCTAAAAGCCACACGGCCCTTAGCTAAGGCGGATTCATTAATCACTCTCCAAGTGGTGCCACTAGATGGGACAGAGCACCACACCCAGGAGGTGTGTGGGCTACATTAGTTTCCTGTGGGCTGTAATAGTTTGGTCTAATTTTGGTTGTTGGGTTCACCGTGTGGGTGCTCGGTGATATTGGTAACCTGTGATGTACTAGATATTCACCATTTCAGACTACATGATCTGGTGGTCCCTTCTGACCTTAAAATCTATACTGAGTAGCACCTATTGCACAAGGAGTTCCCTTGATTTCAATAGGACTACCTGAGAAGTAACATATCACCCAATCTGAGTAAGGGCATCAGAATCTTGGCCTGTAAATGGTAAGTGGTTATATTTTTATTTATTTATTATTACCTAGAAGAGGTTAGGTAACAGATGTCTGCATAGATCCTGGGTTTAGCCTTCCATGAAAACTAGATTCACATATAGGTTTCTGCAGAAAAATACAGAGCCCAGTTCTCATTTACAGTAAGGCCTTTGCTCCCACTCTGGCACTGTAAAGTGCCCTTGAAGGGCAAGTAAATTATATTTACACTCATCTCATTTTAATACAGCCAGATCTATGTCGAGGGCCCATGGTATCATGACAATTTGGCCCTTAATGTCCACCTAGTTATAAACACAAGTCTCACTTTGAAGTTGAAAAATGATGGAAAGTGAAAAGACAGAATAATTTAAACAAAATTTGTTAGATTGTATAAGCTTCCTAGCCTGTCTTTTGGCATTTGTTAATTATTAGATCATATCTCATTTATGAGAGAAATTTCATATCCCCTATAAAACCATTACACATCTTTTCTCAAGGCAAGTAGACTGTGGTAGATAGAAGGCAGAGATGAATACCCAAATGACAGATGACTTTTTAGATTTCTTTTTAAAATGTGTTTTTAAGATGACAAATTTAAAAGACTATAGGCATCAGCATTACTGACCAGGAAAACATTGTCAAGGAAAGGAGTACTTTTTACATCTTCCTAATAGGCTATATTTAAAAATGTTTGAGAGCAAGCTACTTTGATTGTTGCATTTATTTTGGGCCTCAACTGATCCATATTCACACAAAATTCCCATGGTAATCAGTGGGAGTTTGGGCTCTACTGCAAAGGAAAATAGGGAGTATTTTCCCCCTCCCTCATTTTTTTCCCATTTTGTGCCAAAAATTTCAAAACACTTTACATTTTCTCGTCAGTTTTATGCAGAGTAAAGACAGTAGCATTTTGCCTTCTAATAAGAGACTGATTTTCTTCCTGGCTGTAACTGGGTCTCATTTTTTGCACCACAAATTTAAATACTTTAGGCTGTTATCCAGCCAAGCACATACTTAACTGCAAGCACATGTATAGTCCCAGTGACATCGCTTGGCTGGATCAAGGCCTTAATGATTCTGAAGTGCAGTGGCCTTAGGGGTCATTTAAACGCACAGATTTTTTGCAAAGAAAATAAGGAAACCTGCCATCCTCTTTTGCGCCTGAAATTTTGCATCAGCATATCAGACTTCAGGGTGATTACTAAAGCCTGTGAAGTTAAGCATGTGCATAAGAGTTTGCAGGATTACGGTCTTTGTTTTTGATTTGTGGGTACAATATATCTCTGTTTGAGTATCCCATAATACTGCAGCAGTTCAGAATTCAGAGCCACACATTTAAGAGAACGATGATCCTCGCTGAGTAATGTAGATCCAGCATGTCACAAAATACACAGGTTGCTTGACATGAAACCTGTAGGGACATCAGAAGTTATTGATAACATGTTGTATGGATTTATAGAATTGTGGGCATGATTAACGTTTCAGTTTAACCTTTTATTCCCACAAGGAGATACCTGAGTTCCCCCTAGTTGACAACAGGAATTTCCACAGGATTTTTGCAGCTCAGTTTAAGCACTTTTAAGCCTGCTATAGACATATACTATCTCTGATGCTCAAGAGTGGGTCTCATGCTTTCAGCTTAATTCCTTTCCTGTGCAGCCTCCCTGAATCTCTGCTAAAGCACACGAGGATAAGAAGAGCTACATGCCATGTACTTCCCTTTCCATGCCATGTACTTCCCCTTCCTCTTGTGTGGTTGGGAGAGGGAGTAATCTATTCCTGGTATGAGCCAGAGCAGTAGGGGCAAGTGGGAAGCAGTTATGCCTCTCTACGGTGCTCCTAGGAAGGTGAAACTACACCTTGCCTTTTGTACAGGGCTACAGTTAAATGCACAAATGTAGCCTAGTGAGTCCAGTCGTGGAGTAACTGTAAGATATTACTCCAGGCGATGAGGGGTGGCAGAATGAGGACTGAAAAAATGCCTGTTTGAACGTAATTACAGCAAAATAAAGCTTTGGATGTTATCCTCCCAAGTATCAGTTATAAGATGGTTAGCATGAGTGCTGTGCAGGACTGGAAATGTGCCAGGCATTTGAACTGACAGCATCCAAAATGTCAATATCAGAATTAAAAAAAAAACCAAAACATTCCCGTGGTTCTTTTTTAAACTTGACAGCTAGGATATATTTTAGCTGATGACAGTTCAAGTGAAATAAACAACTCTGATAACATTGTAGCTTTGAAATATAGCTTTACCTCATTAAGTAACAGTGAACTTGGGACTATAGCCAAACTAGCTACATTTTGAAGTCAATAGGGTGAGATATCCAATATGGATATGCTTTTCTTATAGTTTACAGAGCAGATATTGATGAACCACATATTCTTCTTCCCCTTAAGTGTTGCTGTGTGTCCCTGCCAAGTTAAAATGAAAATATGTAGTTGTCTGCTACAGAATTAGCCTATATATCACAATTAAGGGTCCAGTGTTTGCAGTGAATAGCACTTAATGAGGCAGTTTCACTGACGTCACATGTCCATAATTTTTTGTAACACCATGTCCAATTACAAATCTGCAAGGAGTTGGTGCTTCTTGCCAAAGAGACATGGGAAAAGGCAGGATGTGTAGTCATTAATTTATTGCACAAATATTAGAGCTGATCACCCAAAATGGAATTTTTATACCAGAGGAAACTGAGATATTGATTTTGTCCCAAATCAGGATGAAAATCTAGGATTTATATTTTTACCTTATTAAAAAAAACTCAGAATTTCCCTTGGGCCATGATAATTATACAAATTAATAGAAGTCAAAACAATGTTATGTTATTGTACTTTATAATAACAAAAAATCAAAACAATAAAGTCAGAATAAAATGTTTCAACCATATCAAAATGAAATATGCTGATAATTCCTTGTCAAAAAGGTCAACAAAGTGATGCATTCCCACAAAACATTTCAATTTTGTCAAATTGTCATTTTGCAGCAGGGAAACTATTTCTTCAGAAAATTTTTGATCAGAATTCAGCTCTAATTAATATTTCCAGTGGATGTTACTGGAACTACTTGCCTGGGTAACTGCTACTCAGCCTGAGTAAGAGTTGCAGAATCAGATCGTGAATTAGTGATGTGGCCCTGAATCCACAGCAACTTAAAATGCAGCTCTACCCTGAAAAGTGACTACTCACCAAATTAGTAACATATTTCTATATATGTTACTAAACAGATATGACTCCACATATATATAATATGTATTGCATATATGTGGAGTCATACCTGTTTAATAACAAAAGTAAACATTTACTCCTTTGAACAACTGGAAGCACTGCATAGTCTGAACAGCTAAGAGAACTAGCTACCTGGACTTCTCCTTGCTTCTAGAGATCCAAATAGCCACAACCACATAAAATGCTGTTTTCTGTCTTTTCTCACCTGTTGGATTTGAACTTTGCCAGGTTGCTCAATGCATTTTTGACTTCCAGGCCCAATCACTGTAATTTTTTGGGGTCTAGGTATGACATCACCAACCTTTAAAAGCTAAGATAAGTTCTGAAAACAGCAGACCATCTGCTCAAGCCAGAGGCTAAGGAGCACATCATCCTGGTGCTCTGCTTTTAAACTCACCCCCTGGGGAAGAGCATTTGAAATTCAGTGTGTCTGAACTCATTCTCACAGTAATAAGAATCAAGAAAAAAAGAAGGCCCATGGTGCTATTTATGGTAAATCCCTCAGCCTTAGCATGTTGTAGTGGTAGCTAAGACTGTAATGATGCACCAATATACACGCTGTGCTGTAACTGTTAAGTACTCCTCATAGAGAATGTCCAGAAGGGATAGCAACCTTGTTTCATCTAAACAAGTTTAGATGGTCCGCATATGGACACTCCTTTCTCCTTCAGAAAGTTCTGGTCTATTATAAAGACTCTATAACCTTACCAGGAGACTTGAAAACTCCTAACCAAGTCATTTTAGTACAAACGTTCAGTTCACATCATTCCTTCAACTCCACTGTTTTTTCTTTTCATACCAAAAATGTTACATTACATGTATTGTTAAAATGATCTTCCTTCCGCCTTTTACTCACTCTGGGCAATTTAAGATTTCAACTTAGGGTTTGGTTCAGTCAATATCTAAGGTACACAAACCTTTTGAGCAAATCAGGGGAAGTTTATGATACTGCATTTAAATCATATGAAATCTGTAATTTCTCATAGTTTAAATATTGGCAGCAGAAATCTAGCAGTTTTGACAGTTTCGGCCTGACAACACTAAACTCAAAATTTGGCATATGTTAATCTAAGTGTATCAAAGCCAAAGAAAGCGTTTGTGTAAATCCCTGCAAAGCAAAACTGCCAAGTGTCACATGATTTCAAGGCAGTACCACATAAACACAGCCGCAGTTAATACTTTTAGATTTCTCAAAACCCATATTACCATATGTTCAGAGGTATATTCATTCTCTCCAAATAGCATGGAACATTTAAAGGGCATGGAAACATTTTCATTCCACTAAGCAAGGGTAAAATTATACTGTCTCTGCCAGATAAAAAGAAAACAAACACTATTGTAGGAAAAGAAAGAAAGAAATAATCCACAAAGGCCTGAAAAAAGAAGCTTATGTAAACTAGTTTATGTTTGCATATATTTTCATCAACTCTAGGCCTGCTTCTACTTGCACAGTGTTGCCAATAACAAAAAAAAAAAAAAAACTCTCCCATTTTCCTCAATAAGAACAGGATCAGGCTTTTTCTGTTTATTAAACATTGAACGGATTTTTCCATATGCGCACAATAATGACTATGGAGGATCTTATTATGTGGGTATCTACTCTAGCGCTTTACATGCAGAGATTGCTTTCATTATTGACAGGATATAGCCCTTTGTATCCTTGCAGGGCTTTTTATCATGATTAAGATTTGAGTAAAAGCCTTTTATTTAGGGCTGTCAGCTTTAATAGAGGGGAATGAGACTGATCAACACATCTGACAGAAGAAGTCTCTTCTTGGAAATTGCATTGTACCAAAGTGTCAGGTTCAAACAGTGTGACAACTCTCTCACTTCTGTACTGAATCACAAATGGGGAATCACTATGTTTATGTAGATATAGTCATACTAGCATGTTTTAAAAGGAAGCATTTATCCTGTATTGTTTTTGTACTTAAAATGCTTTTGTTGAAAGATGTTACAATAGCAAACTAAGGCTCCAGTCTTGTAATGAGGTCAGTATAGGCAGACCCCTTTGAGTTCACTGAGGCCCTATGTGGGCTCAGCAATCCACCTGACCAGAGCTCTTTGTAGGGTCAGGAAGCTAATGGAACAGTGCTCTGGCTTCTTCCCCCCATTAAACTGGGGCAGGAAAAGAATGTTCTAGAAGCTGGATGGCTTTAATGTAGGTATGGAGAAAGAAATGCTATCCATGGTATTGATATGGCCTCCATCACATCTGAGTGTTTCACAACTGCTAATGTATTTATCTTCACAACATCCCTGTGAGGTAGGGCAGTGCTATTATCCCCATTTTACAGATGGGGGATGGAGGCACAGAGAGACTAAGTGACATACTCAGGGTTACACAGGAAGCAGGGAGTTGAACCCAGTTTCCCAGGGCCCAGGTGTGTACCCTAACTACACAACCATCTTTCCTCTCCTCTGGCATTTTTTTTAAGTTGAAGAAATCCTACAGGAATAATTAGGAGTAATACAAATATGTAGTTCATCTATTATTTCCCCGAAGACTGTATCAGTATTCAATATATCTCTCAATACTATTTTATTATACCACTTTTTTTAGTATCTTTGTTTTTACCTCATTTAGTTCAATTGCTCTTTGTAGAAAGGGGTTCTGCTTCAGCTGCTCTGTGACAGGGTATACCTGCCCTGCACTGGACAGAAAGGGGTTAACCCCATGCTGTGGGCTGAGGAAGCAACGACCCGTCGCCTCTGTTGGGCATGCTCCAGTTGGAGCCACAGTATAAAAGGGAGCAGCCCCTTAGCTCTGTCTGGGCTGGCTGCTGAGGAGAGAGGGCATGTGTTGCAGGTTCCCTCATGGGAGCGGCTGGAGCCCGAAACCATGGAGGCCAGGCGTGCCGAGACCCAGGCATATACTCGACTGCCCACAGAAGCCCAAGAGTGGACGGAGCCATCAGGAGCTTCACCGGCCAATGACCCCAGAGGACCTGCAGACTACAGCACTTGAAAACAGGGTAGGAAGTAGCCCAGGGGAGCTAGACATTGATCCGGTCATCGAACTGGGAACCTAGTCAGCATGTTTCAGGGGGATCCCCACTGCAGGGCTGGGTCTAGCTTTTTTGCTACCCCAAGCAGCCAAAAAAAAAAGAAAAGCCACAGCTGGAGCTGCTGAAGCAAAAAACCGCCCTTGAAATGTGCCACCCCAGGAATGGCCGGAATGCCGCCCCTTCAGATATGCCGCCCCAAGCACCTGCTTCCTTTGCTGGTGCCTGGAGCCGGCCCTGTCCCACTGACCCAGTGGTGAATACATTTGCTACTGACAGAGCCCTGGGCTGGGATCCGTAGAGTAGGAAGGCCCTGGGTACCCCTATCTCAGCAGCCACCTGCCCTTGGGTGGTGGCCCACTCCCCTCTGGCCACTGAGCCATGCAGCCCTGCACAGGAGGGTAGCCTTATTGACTCCAGCTATTAAGCCATACTTCCCTGAGGCTAAGGGTGGTTATTTGGACTCACCCATAGGACTATAACACCCCTCTCTGCTCCCCAAAGGCTTACGGGGGGTATACCTGCCCCGCAAGATCCTCATTGATGGCTCTCTTCTCATTTTGATGCATAATGTCTTGCATTTCTCTTACTTACTAAAGGATCTCATGATAATAAAATGGCCAAAATGATTTATCATGGGTTGGATTAATGTAGTAGGGTCAGTAATTATGGGATTATTATTATTTTTAAATGAGCTCCCATAGTTATTTGTGGTGAAAGAGGTTCACTATATGACCTTGGCAAAAGTATTGCTAGTGTGGGTAAAACACAGGCACTCCTAAGAATCAACAGATACTGTGTGTGTGTGTGTGTGACCACACTCCATAAGATTAGCCCAAGAGGGCCTAACACCAGACAAGAAAGTCTGCCAGAAATAATGAATAGGGATGTTGTTCCCAAGACACCTGGAGCATGATACAAGGGGAAGTAACAAGAAGATGACATGAAACATGTAAGATGATACAAGAGTTATTTGTCTTAGTCTATAAATGTTGGGGTGCTTCACCTCAACCCTTTGTGTGTCCTTGAGGACAGCAGAAAGACCAGTTGCTGACTGAGTTGTTCCTTGCCACAGGAAAGCTCATGTTAGCATACTTGTAGCTCCTATGGGGTGCTAGGACTGTGTCTTGAGAGCAGTAAACCTGGCTGAGTGTCTTTGTCAGTGAACCGTGCCGGTGGTCCTTCTTTCTGGGTAGTATTATCAACGTCTGCTGAGCCAACTATGCACAAGACTGGGACAGCATATGGAGAGAGCACACACATACTTAACCGACAATACCTAGTAGCCCTGATATAGCCTGACAACACTGTCTAACACTGTAGATAATTCAAGGCCCCTCCCCTGCAATGAGGGCTATTTAAGAGGAGCCTAGTTGAAGTGAATGAGGCTACAGATGGAAGGATCCACCCACAGAAAGCTCATTGCAGTATATTTTTTCTTTAACATCTCATCCTTTTTGCTGCACAATTTAACTATTTTTTCTTAACTACAGTGACAATTTACATCATTATGATCAGTGATGGAGGAACCCAAAAACAGTGAACCTTTGGTTTGATTATCACCTGGGCTGGGACCCACTCCCCTCTTGCCATTCCTGTCTGGCCACTGAAAGGAACAGATTTAAGGCCCAGCTCAAGTCTTCTGCAGTTGCAGAAGAGTAGGACGAATAAGACCGGGATGGAGCTGAGGGCCCAGTTAGGAGTCCAGAGGGTGCTATAAAACAGGGAGCATGAAGAGAAGCTTCTGAGGAGGCCAAGTGTTTGTCTGTAGTTTGAACAGGTTGTTTCATTATTTAATTTATTAATACTAAGCATCCAAAGGTGTGCTAGGCCCTTCACAAAAAAAACAAGTAAATGCTCAGTCTCTGCCCCACACTCAGGGTGCATCTACACTGCCAAAACGCTCACAGCAACAAATCTCAGAGACCGGGTCAACTGACTCATGCTTGCAGGGCTCACATTATGGGGTTCACCAGTGCAGACATTCTCACTTGGGTTAAAGCCTGAGCTCTGTGACCCTTCCCAGTGCCAGAGCCCAGGCTCCAGCCCAAATCCAAATGTTTACACAGCTATTTTTAGCCCTGTAGCACAAGCCCTGCAAGCATGAGTCAGTTGATCCAGCCGCTGAGATTCACTGATGCATGGGGAAGTCTGGCAGTGCAGATGTACCCTTAATCCTGTCAGGAGCTCTGTCCAGGCAGCCTTCTATGCCACCAGGGAGTCTTAATGTCACTGGGGTTCTGGGTACAGGGCTCTGCCTATGCAGAGCTCCTTGTGGGATCAGGGCCTAAATACAGCTGTAACGCAACAAATGAGAACCACAGACAGTAAGTGGGTGGTGGGGGGAAGAGAATGGAGAGCAGTAAGTAAGAACAAGAGTGACAGCCAATGTGGTTACTCAATTAGGCATGTACAGCCTTGATGGAACAGTTAATTAGGTTTGGGTTTGTTTTTACACCCACTTATAGATGACATGGCAAAAGTGACATTTTAGGAGAGCTTTGAATGAGGAGCAAGATGTGGCCTAACCAGTTATTTTTTTGTTAAAGCAACTAATGTATCAAACCATACAAAAAGACTATAGTGAAAAGCCACCCTGATAAAAAGCCATTGTTGCCTTTCAATCCTAACTGCTGAAACTGTTTTCTTTTTTTTTATCATCTCTCACCTTAACTGATGCAACCTCCTGCGGTCTGGCCTCCCTGTATCGCACCCAAATCCAAAATATGTTAAAAGATTGTTGTCAAAAATAATCATCCTTGTGCTCTGACCACATGTCTCTCCTGAGTCTCCCTGAGATGACTTCCTTTCTCCTTACACATTAAGTTCAGGACTCTGGTCTTTAACACCAGAGCCCTCCATGGCTATGCTCTTTCTGAAGGCTACTTGCTGTTTGAACTGACCCTTGCTCCCTGTCTCATTGTCTGTAATCATTCCAAGCCTCTCTCCTAAATACCCTTTTTAGATCATTTTCCCATTCCCAATTGTGATGACTCATCTGCAGGTTGGGAGGAATGGAGTTCCAGTGGTTTGTTTCCTCCTGCCAGGGAGAACCCGGCAGATAATTATGGGCGATCTTCATTCTCTGTAAGGCTCTCTTACAATGTCTTGTAGGGGGCCATCTTGATCCCATCTTCTATTACAAGTGTGTGAAGCCAGTTGGGTAAGTTTTGTGATATTTTGGGCTGCAGTACACTCACTAGAAGGCAAATACTCAGCTTTTTGCCCCCCTTTTTGAATCCACATTCTTCACACTCCCTGATTTCCCAGTGCCTAGTCAAGATTAATTCCCAGACGCAAGATAGATGCTTAAATTTCATCCAGAGAAGTTGTTTCTCCAGAGGAAAAAGCTCAGAGACTTCACAGATATTCTGATTGTTCTCACTGTTGAAAGGCTACGCACACCCTTAGTTTCAGTGGCTTGCAATCTTGAGGGCTCATTGAATCCATCATTTTTCTTGGATTCCTACGCAACATCTGAAGCACCATTTTTCATTTCCTGCTGACCCACAGGCCGCAGCCCTTGTCTTTGATGTGGACTTCATAATTGTCATCCATTTATAATTGACCTAGTATTAAATAGCACATTTAATGGATGTTCAAATAATTCAAAATTGGAAGGACAAGAAAACACCTTAAAGGACAGAAAAATAATACAAAAGGGACAAAGGATTTACAAACATGGGAGCTCATGCTACTGTAGTAAGTCTAGGGGAAAATAATCTAAAGCACTGCTGTTCAATGGGTGAAAGAAACCTAGACAGCTAAAACAGAAGTAATAGGGGACAGCAAATTAGACAAGTTTGAAATATAGCACCAAAACCAGGCCTGTGCAATTTTAGAATGACTATGCACTGATATGTCTCAGACCAGGGCCATGGTAGTCTTTACTGCTGAGATAGAAACTACACCTGACCCAATCATTTCTGGCCACCTCACTATCAAAAATATACTAACAAACATGAGGGACTTCAGAAAAGATTGACAATACTTGGATACTGTAGGGATTAGTTTATGAATTAAATACAATGGGCCAGATCCTCAGCAACTGTAAGTCAGAATGGCTGCATTGACTTCAGTGAAGTAAACATATTTACACCAAAACATGTATGCGCATCGTTTGTCTGAAAAACTTTTCAGAGAGCAAGAGCATGAAAAGAATCTACACATTTTTCTGCAGTATAAATACCAAGAAGAGAGGGGTATTACAGTGGTCATCACTGGAAAGATTTAATTGGCCTTTTTTGAACTTTGAAAATGATTCAGTTTGGGTTCAATGTGAGTCTTGGGTGATAATGTGGATTGAGTGTTTTATCCACATCTATTTGTCAGTCTTTAATTGCAGGCCCTGGAATAATTCCTGGTCCCCTGTAGCTTTGCATTCACAGTAGTAAATTATATGAATCACTTATCTGCCTATGAGCTTAATGTAGTCAAGGCACTGAATTTCTCTGTTCTTTTATATTTCTCCCTCCCCTACCATTTGCGTCATCAGCAAATTTTAGCCATGTTTGAAATTATATTTTATTTCAATAACTATCCTCCTCCACCATGTCCTGCATGCTAAGATTTTAGATCTTAGGAGTGGACTCTCCTATGAATTCTAATAATTGAAATCATATTCAATCCACACAAACTCAGTTTCTAAATTTCAGCTGATGTCAGTGTTAGGATCACCTGTTTTAAGGATTAATTTTCAACTATAGTACCAGAATCTATGGATGTTTGAGTTCACAGATTATTAAAGGATTTGATAGACAGAGAGATACAAAGGTTTAGTAACTTAAATCATCATTTGACCTATACTTGGGTTTTGATTCCCACATCAGCTATGTCTATAATCTTTAAAGCAAACATGGATTACAGCAAGCTTGAATGAAAATTGATATTGTAGTATATATTGTCAGTGGAACTATTTTGCAAGCTCATTGGATTTTCAAGACATCTGATAGCATTAAAAGGCATCCCTTGTTTGTATTGATCTAAAGTCAACACAATTTATTTCTATAAATGAATATTTATAGTCATTTAAAAAAGTGGACTCAAACCAAATCAGATTTTTTACTTCCCCTTTGCATTTCTAAATAGTGGCATTTATTGTATAACATTTTCAGCATTTTGTGTGTGCTTTATTTTATTTTGTGTATAATTTAGTGTTTGTTCTCATTAGAAAATGGAAACTGAGTTTAAAAACAAATCTCATCTTATTCTGGAATTTTATTGGCGGTAGTTTGATCTAGTTCAGTGGTTCCCAAACTTGGTCCACAGCTTGTTCAGGGAAAGCCCCTGGCACACCGGGCCGGTTTGTTTACCTGCTGCCTCCACAGGTACAGCTGCTCGCAGCTCCCACTGGCCGCGGTTTGCTGTTCCCGGCCAATGGGAATTGTGGGAAGCAGCGGCGCCCGCTCTGAGCAAGCCGCGGGACGAGTTTGGGAACCACTCAACTAGTTGTTTTGAGCAAGCTACTCATGAGATCTACTCCCAGTTTTCCTATATGAGCTCGGGTAATCACAGGCTTTCCCAGTGCCTTACTTTCCCCATCTAGTAGTTGGTGCTCCTTTGGAGGCAGATTCAGTTGGTCTCATTGAAATCAATGGAACCACTCGTGTCATAAGGGAATTTGTGGAGTTAGGTATGTTTAGCAGGAGTCAGAATCTCGCTCTTGGTGTGCACAGACCAAAGACAGAAAACATCCCCTAAATTGTTAATTACCTAAAGTGGGTATCACTATTCACAAACTGTATTCAGTAATAATGTAAGCAAAAAAACTGAAATAATTGCATTTTAAATGTATTGTTCAGTATCAAAATGTTCACATAATCATTAAATTCTAGTCTAAGTATTTTTTTTTATTTCAGAAAGGTTGAAGTGCTTTTGGAGAGAGAGATTAATTTCAAATCCACTTTCACTGTCATATAACTATTAGGTGATGATCTGTACCCACTCTTAAAACCAGAGATTATATCTGTAGAGGTTGCCCATGATTAAAGTTATGTCATTTTACCATCCCTTTAAGAAATATTTATTGTTTTCAGGGTCTGTGTATTTTTAATATTCCTGTAGTGGAGCAACATATTGCCTTAATTAAAATAACTCACATTAATTTATGAATCTCTGATGGGAATTTGTCAAATGGTGATTAAGGTGTAATAGAAAGATGCAATCATAGCGACCAGGAATTCAGCAGTTGTCTTTCAGTAAGGATCTCTTGACCTCACAACTCATTTACTTTTCAGCATGGCCTGGTAATCTCTGGAAGGAAATGATGTGGAACACATGAGGATTCAGGTCAGAACCTTGTTAGAGTCAGTGTAAAAGAGCAAAAGATTATTAGGACTCAATAAATTATGATTGTAAATTATTTCAAGTGAAAATTATGCCAGGATGCAAGAGGACAGTACATAAAAATCAAATCAGGGATTAATCTGTTTTTCACTCCATTGAAATTATAGCAAGCCTAATGTCTATTGTCATTGCATAAAATGCTTTCCTAAAAAAAACATTAATTGTGTAAGACCTGTATATTTTTTTGTTCTTCAATACATCTAACTATGGGAAGTCAAATGAAAATGGGAAAGTATTCTTAATATGAGTATATTTAGTGTTCTCATTCTTGTTAACTTCCATAAAGTCTTACAATAATGACATTCACCAGTATCACCCAAAAATCACAGCTGTCTGACTTCAAACAACTGAAACTAGTTACAGTCACACA
The DNA here is from genome assembly GCA_037349315.1 of Chelydra serpentina. NCBI lineage: Eukaryota > Metazoa > Chordata > Testudines > Chelydridae > Chelydra > Chelydra serpentina. Next base: position 31,916,497 of record JBAIAC010000048.1, read on the forward strand.
AAGTAATAAGCATTGCTCCCTTGCTATTGTAACACCGAGAGACCCTGATCGTTGGCGGGCAGGATCAAAGCTGGGATCTCTGAAGCTTAGTGCAACAGCCTCTAGTCTACTGCATGAGCTAAAAGCCATATGGCCCTTAGTTAAGGCTGTAGAGCAGACTCAACTCAATCTCTCTCTCTAAGGGGTCTCGGTGCCACTAGATGGGACAGAACACCACACCCAGGAGTTGTGGGAGTTACATACTTCCCCTAGATGAGGAAGTGCATCCCGAGCTTTAGACTTCCCAGTTGAAATCTTAGACAAGCCCCCACTTATAACACCGACAGACGCCGGTTGTCAGTGGGCAGGATCAAACCTGGGGCCTTTGGAGCTTAGTGCATGAGTCTCTACCGCATGAGCTAAAACCTATATGGCCCTTAGCTAAGGGTGTAGAGCAGACTCCTTAAACTCTCTCTCTAAGTAGTGTCAGTGCCACTATATGGGACAGAACACCACACCCAGGAGGTGTGTGGGTTACACTATCTTTCCAGAAGACTCCTCAAAACTCACTTGTGTTTCATGTTGTACAAACTGTGATCACCTGTAACTGCTTTAGTGTCTTTTTTAATCCTTGTGTGATGTACAGGAGAATTGATAGTATCTGTAATCATGAAGGCAAGATTGACATTGAAAGGTGGATTCAACATCAATATACAGTAGTTGGTAAAGATCAGGTGGTCTCTGACTGAAATCAGGGTTACGTGTTCTAAGAAGGCTTTTTTTGTATTCCTTCCTGTGCACTTACACTGTTAGCAATTCCAGGGCAGGGAACTTGTTCTTGGTTTGGCACAGATCTTAGGCCTGGTCTATACTAGACAATTGAATATTTTGTCCCCCCCCAAAAAAAAATCATATTCAGACATTTTATAACCTAGGAGCTGCAGCTATAGCCATTTAGGTTTTACTCTGTATTAGGTGAGTATTAATCACAGTTAAATCACACGATTAATTCAAAAAAAATTAATCAAGATGAAAAAAATTAATCCTCTGATCATACCCCCTTCCAATTAACTTCCAACATTAAAGTGTGCCCTGCCCAACCCACTCACCAGTAATGTTTTCTGCTTCTGCACCTTCTCAGCTGACAACCCAGCTATGGTTCTCTTGTTGCAACTCTCAACCGGACAAACACCAGCAGTTCATCAGCCTGGGACTTGCAGTGATCCATTGGCTGCAACTACACCTACAAAGCCCCCTCTTTTCAGAAGACCAACCCTCACGGCTCCTAGAAATATTGCTGCCCTCTGTACCAGAAGTTGCTCTCCACCAGCAAGCACAATATCCCCTTTTGTCCTGTCCCCAGTTCTTCAGGAGAAGGAGAGGCACACTATCATAGGGATACCATATTTCAAGTTCCCAAATAATGAATACTGCCGAGGGGAGGGGGCATTTGGGGGGTGCTGGATGGGTGTGTATGTACTGGGAATGGGTATTTGGGATGGTGCTGGAGTGGGGGTATTTGTAGCCTCACACTTGAGGTGGGGGCAGTGTTGCGTTCCCTCTCACGGTGGCAGGGTGGCTGGGACAGGCCGAGGACACGGCGCCAGCCCATCAGTCAGTGCCTCCCTGTGGGCCTATCCCCCTCCCAGCCGGCCTCTGAAGCCCACGGCTGGGCAGGCGTCCCAACCAAGAGGCGCTTGGTGGCTCCACTTACCTGGTGGGCTGGGCCGGGGCCAACAGATGCAGGGGAGGGACCAATCAGGGTGCAGAGATGACTCTTTATGAGCTGCAACATCTGCCTCTAGCCTCTGTTTGCCAGAATCTTGGAATGGCAGACAGGGAATGGATCACGTGATGATTATTTGTTCTGTTCATTCCCTCTGTGGCACCTAGCACTGGCCACTGTCAGAAGACAGGATACTGGGCTAGATGGACCTTTGGTCTGACCCAGTATGGTCATTCTTAGGTTCTTATACTCCACAAGGGAAAATCCCAGACATTTCCTCTTATTTGAAAAATCCACCCAGATGGAGATAGGCAGACCAAAAAGAGGTCATATCTGGGAAAAGCCAGACATATGGAAATCCTACAACTAAAAATGGAAATACAATGAAGTTTGTCTTAGGCAAGGATTGACAAAAATCAGTTGCTTGAAAGAGGAAGTCTTCTGTTAAAAGTAGAGTGGAATAATGTATTGAGAATACTTTATTGTATTCACTTAAAGGAGTTGCCAAATGAAAATGCCCTTTTGTGTGGATTTCACTGTAACTGCATCTAATAGCTACTTATCTGAACTGTCAATGAAGGAAGAATACTCATTGATACAAGAGTCAGAGCCATCCACCCCACATGTGATTCCAACAAGCTGCTCACACTAACATTTCAGGATCACTAATTCTTATTCTTGGATGTCCACTAGTCACCATCAGGAAGTCATTACTGTGGGCAGTTTACCATTGATTCTTTTGAGGAATACCACTAGTATTAAGGTCATGATACTGTAACTGCAACACCACCATTAAAAAGGAAGATCTTTATTTCCTGCCCGCCCACTCCAAGTCTGTCATAGGGTGAGAAACCAGGAGATGGGTAAATACCTCTATTAATCATTTCCTGGGGTTACATAATGTTCTGTTAATCTGTGTTTGAACCTGGCTTTCTGTCTGCCCTTTGAAGCCAATGACTCACAGTGAATGAAAGGAAACCATTTATCACTTCTGCAGTTTATACCTGTTTGCTAGTCCAATGTGTAAACAGCGGCAGATTACTTAGACCTGCATGGCTCTATTCACAATATCATTCTCTGTTCTAACTTCCTTCCGCTTTACCCACTGGCTTAACAATGTGTGCAGTGTCTGAATATTACAAGCAGATTAATTTATTCTTTTACTATTGTATTTATAGGGCAATCAATCTTAATATCTATAACAAGTCAGTTTATAATACAATAGATAAAGTACATCAGGCAGAAGAAGAGAACCAAGACAACTTAAGAGGCTGATGGTAAGACTGAAGTTTTCATTCTGTATTGTTATGCCATTGTACATATTTCCTACTGTGTTTTAGTACTGCTTCAGTCACAATACAGTACTTGTATAGTAATTGAATGCAAGTTCCCTTATGGCCAATGTATCAGGCAATGTAACATTGAGAAAAACATAACCTAGTTCAAAGTTCCTTTATTACTTATTTTATATGACCTGCAAAAAAATATTTCTGAACTATATCTAGTGCCTATATAAGTTATTTCTTCAGTAATTATTGAAGGGTACTTACTATGTACTACTAATCTTCCCTAATATTTATTATAGCTATATTTTCACAGACACCAAAGTTAGTGGCAAGAAGTCCATTGTTGTTAGGTCCCTCAGTTTAACCAGTTTCCCATACATCATCGATGGTGACATTTACAATTGTCTGTGTTGCTTTTACAATTTGCTTGTATGGTACCATATTTCAAACAGTAGTGGGTATGAGCTCTTCAAGATCTTGCTTAAAAATGAACACATTGCTTGATGTACAGACGCTTGCAATTATACATGTAAATTGGGTATTTGCACATGCAGATTACCAGTCACAATGTACACAAGTTAGCTGTCTGAACTAAAGCCAACTGAAATCAGTTGAATGACTTCTATTTACTTCAGTGGCCTTTGGGTGAGACCTTAGGCACATAATTGCTTATAGTTGTGTACCCTCATAGGTGCTACTCAGATCGTTCAAAATTATATGTGGTAAAAACAGTATCAAGGTGTTCACCATGCTGAAAAGACCGATATTGCACTGGAAATCACTGAAGTAAATGTTGAATTTTTAATGGCAGGTACTGCCTGTGATTAATTATCCAACAGAGATTAGACTATACCATTCTTGCACTGTAAAAATGGCTCTCTTTTCAAACATAGGACAGTGGAACTACTGTAGTATTTCTCAAAGATAGATAAGCAGTGTCATGAATTGCAATTACTACATACATACTGGGAAAGGACAACTAAAAATACCTTTTTTAATTAATATTTTCATGTCTCACACAACAGGAAAGACAGGTTCTCTCTTGCTGTCAGAAAAACAATATAATTCATGGTTAAGTCACAAAGGAGAGAGACAGATCATTCCAACTTTTTATCATTTAAAGAATAAAGGCAGAAAACATGGGAATGTGATTAGTAGTGAAAGGGGATGTGAGAATGTTGTGTCTGCATGGGAAGGAAACAAAGTAAAATAAACAGAGAATAATAAAACGTGTTCAGCCCTGCACGCTAACGGTAACACAACATGAAGATTCTAGATCAGGTTCTCATTTACATTAAGACATCTTAATGCTGCTCTAGCTGTCTATCTGAGTTCTTATACAGCACCTATTGCTGTTGTATTGGAGTCCTGCCTGCCAGAATGGATGCTTCACTGGACACAGGGTTTAGTTAAATTATCTGAGTACTCAGTGGGGATTTAGAGGATCGCATCACATCCCTCCTTCCCCCACACTATCCCTCCAAACAAAACTACAAAGTCACTAAGTTACAGCCATAATTGTGCATGCGATGTGGTTGCTTGCACATGCAAATTGGTATTTTCAATTATCGATATATGTAGGACTTTCATGTACAATCACAGGTGCATTTCTTGCAAATGCAATTTAGGGCCATTTTTTGAAAGTGTAAGGAAAAAAAGACCATTAAGGATACATTTATCAAAACTTCTAAGCTGGCATGTGCTGGTAACCAGTCAAGTATTAGAGGAATAATAAATGTGGGCAGAACAACTATTAATCATCAATAATACAACATGAATAGAATGTACTATTCAGTCCCCTCTTTTTAGAAGCAGTAGTGGATAGTTCACAGCACACTAGATCCATACCATTATATATGTCATGCAGAGCAATGCTGATACTCTAAAAATATACAAAAGGCAATTGAATGGCAATCATGATAGCATATTTTCTTCTATCATCAATAACTGCTGAAAGACAATTAATTCTTCTGACCAAAATGCTCAGAAACTGAATATACTACGAATCACCAAGTTTAAAGGGTTTGCAGTAAAACCATTGCAGAGCTAGCATACACACAGAGAGAAAGAGAGAGAGAGAGAGAGAGAGAGAGAGAGAAATGTTGACATTAGATGAAAAAGTATCTACTATATCTTAGCTAGTTAGTGGATGGAGATGACCACTTTCCAATCATGTCTGTATTGTACTCTTTGTTTGTTGTATGGGATAATGAAACTATCACAGTGTTATATTTTAAAACAGGGCTTTACACAGTGTCTGAATAAGACTTTTTAATATAAGTAACACTAATAAGTAATAATAATGTCAGGTTATTTAAAAAATGAAGTATTCATTGAATATTATGGATTAATTAGCCTCACGATTCGTCTGATCATTTGACTACTAAAAATCATGTCATATCTGACAAAATGTCTTCATACCTTTTATATATTATTCAACAGTTATTGATTATTTTTATATGCAACAAATATAAACTCATTAAACACAGGAGAAAGCCACTTTGTGCTTGGTAAGAGTAATATCTGATGGAGGTGGTACATGGAATCTGTGTGCACTCTGACCAGCTGAACAACCCTGTGTTCAGAAAAAGGTAGATATTAATGTTTTGGAACATCAAAACCAATTTACAAGGAGTTATATCTTCTACTCATTTTGTGGTGATGGAGGGGAAGGTCCTATCTTCAACCAACTCCACACCTTGCAATTTAATCTTCTCCCTTATGAGGGGGATGGATTCATGGTTCTCTAGAGTTCAGTGCTAATCTACAAGAGGGTATTAACAGAGAATGAAGTGAGGTGTCCCATCACTTCCTAGAAGAGGATAAGTTTATTGCCTCCTCAGTTGTCCAGACTCCTGCCAGCCTGGGTAAGAGGAATCAAACTCAGGACCTGAACACAGATGTCCTAGTGAGAGAACATTTAATTCTCACAAAACTATCAACAGTTTACTCATCTCAGATGCCAACATCTCAGAGAACCGTTCCAAAATTCAGTGCCAATAAGTGCCATAAAATTTAAGAGCTCAACTTCAATGAAATATGAGCTGAATTGGGAGTGGGGAGGAATAGCTCAGTGGTTTGAGCATTGGCCTGCTAAACCCAGGGTTGTGAGTTCAATCCTTGAGGGGGCTGTTTAGGGATCTGGGGCAAAAATCTGTCAGGGGACTGTACTTGGTCCTGCTTGTGAAGGCAGGGGACTGGACTCAATGACCTTTCAAGGTTCTTCCAGCTCTATGAGATAAGGATATCTCCATATATTATAATTTGAAAATAAATGAGCTATTGTTTCAGTAATGGTAGAAAATAATGGTGTGTAAGTTCAGTCTTTAAAATCAGTGGAATGTTTGACAGTGAAGAATATGCATGTGGGCAAAATTGCTTGTGCCTTGTTACAATGGCAGAACCTGAGTTACATTATGGTTTTCTAAGGTTTTCTCTACAAGACCAAATGGATATAAACTGGCCATCAGTGAGTTAAGGCTTGACATTAGAGAGGAGTGAAGCACTGGAACAGCCTTCCAAGGGAAGTAGTGGGAGCAAAAAACCTAACTTGTTTTAAGACTGAGTTTGATACGTTTATGAAGGTGTTGTGTGTCTGAGTTAAAGAAGACTCAAGATTGTCAAATAGCAGGCACCACTGGAATTATTTAATAATAGGTTATCAGAGATTAGTACAGCACTATACAGAATACAGAAAGAAATAGATACATTTCCACCATTTGTTGTCAGACCAAGAGCTGGCTCTGTGTGTCTCTCTTTCACTATATCTAGAGGGATGCACAGTTTTCATTCCCCAAGTTCCCCTGCCATTTCCATTATATAGGGTTTTAAACAAAGAAACACTTTTTGCCATAACAAATATATGTTGTGATGTCTTTTCTATGCATTCTCATTTTACCTCATTTATGTGTGAAGGCATTATTATTTACAGCTGAGAAGACTAACAATTCTTCAACATAATATCCCTCCGTGGGTCCTTCTTACCCCCAACAATCAAACAATATCTGGAGTTTTATAACACGAATTATCAACTACCGCTAAAATTCCTGAATAGGGTTACTTATCGGTCAAGGACTATTGCTCTGGGCCTTAGAATTCAGACCCACTCATTGTTGAAGATAAAGATTCTCAAGAATAGCTAATATATAAATGAATCAAATATACAGAAAGAAATAACTAAAAGAGTTAATATTTACTAACAGATACTAACATAGAGGATGGTATAATAAGATTGCCTAAAATGGCATATGGCCTACCTGCAACTTCAATTAGCAAGTATCCAATGGCCAAAGATGGGACACTAGATAGGAGAGGGCACTGAGTTACTATAGAGAATTCTTTCCCAGCTGTCTGGCTGGTGGGTCTCGCCCACGTCCTCAGTAGCTAAATGATCACCATATATGGGGTCAGAAGAAATTTTTCCCCTGGTCAGATTGACAGAGACCCTGGCGTTTTTTAACTTTCATCTTTGGCATGAAGCATGGGCCACTTGCTGGTTTGAATTATTAGGTAGTGAATTATTTGTAACTTGAAGACTTTACATAATGATTTGAGGACTTCAGTAACTCACTCAGAGGTTACAGGTCTATTACAGGGTGAGGTTCTATGGCCTGCAATGAACAGGAGATCAGACTAGATGATCATGGTGGTCCCTTCTGGCCTTATAGTGTATGGGCATTGATATGGATCACTGGAATAATCGTTATTAAGTTATAAAGAGTATGTCCTCTTACTCCTCATAGCGTCACAGAAACATTTGCAATGAATATGAATCTGCACAAGTACCTGAGTAAACACCTGTGCATAAAGAAGACAGGAATTTTAGTGACACCTACAGCAATACCATGTTAATATGTACAGTACTTCCAGAACAGTTTCAGTGATCTCCACTGCACAAGTCCTTCAGACTATAATAAAACTCGTTATGTATAAAGCACATTTTCAGATGGCATTTTTTTTAAAGTTTCCACTTTGTTTTACAAAATAAAAAAGACAAGAGATAACTTTATTTAATCCGCTAATCTATCAGTGTTGTCATTTGCTATTTGCATGAAAATGGCACCTACCTCCTACTGTATTAAGATGAAGACCCCAGCTAAATAAGTTATAGGCCCTTCTATGTTGTCCTGCTTATTTGTTTATATCATTAAAAATAATACTTGCAGACAGTCTGCCACTTGCAAATGTTTAATGTTCTGATCTAATCTTTGAGACATACTGTATTTCCCTTGCCTACTCATCCTTGCTTCTTTCTATCTGCTCCCTCACTTCTCTTGCCATGCCAGCCATTTCCTCTGCACCATCAGCTTCATTTGTTTTTTTATTTCCTCTGTAGGAATAACTGTCCTGTTTCCAGAAAGAACGGGATTAAAACGGACAAAAGTCAAACATTGCTTTACTCGGTACAAAGCAGTTATCCTAAGGTGATCAGGGAAAAGGACCTCATTGAGGAAATGTCATCAACTAGTGTGACAAAGTTCCTCCTCTACCTTGGTGAGTCCTGCGCTTATTGGCGGATTTTGATCGCCTCAGAGATCTTCCCCTCTGGTAGAACCCACAGTCAAATTCCTCCTGTGTCTGATCAGGAGTTGGGAGGTTTGGGGGGAACCCGGGCCCGCCCTCTACTCCGGGTTCCAGCCCAGGGCCCTGTGGATTGCAGTTGTCTATAGGGTTTCCTGTAACAGCTGCGTGACAGCTACAACTCCCTGGGCTACTTCCCCACAGCCTCCTCCCAACACCTTCTTTATGCTTACTGCAGGACCTTCCTCCTGATGGTCTGCTGATGCTTGTACTCCTCAGTCCTTCAACTCTTCTCACTCTCAACTCCTTGTGTGCCTCTTGCTCCCAGCTCCTCACACGCAACACCACAAACTAAAGTGAGCTCCTTTGTAAACCCAGGTGCCCTGATTAGCCTGCCTGTCTTAATTGATTCTAGCAGGTTCTTCTTAATTGGCTCCAAGTGTCCTAATTAGCCTGCCTGCCTTAAATTGGTTCCAGAAAGTTCCTGCTTGTTCTAGTGCAGCCCCTGCTCTGGTCACTCAGGGAACAGAAAACTATTCATCCAATGGCCAGTATATTTGCCTTCTATGAGACTTCTATACCCCACTTGTCTGGGTCTGTCACACTAGCCTTCAATAAACATTAAAAGGTCTATTTAAAGCTATATGAACTAAGCGAATTGACTTTCATTAATGTAATTGTTTAGTCCAAGCCAGTATCAATCTGACTGATTGATTAGACATGACAGAAGAGGCACCCTGATCATCACTTTGGGAATCTGTGTAAAAGACCAGCTGAACTTTAAAGTCTAACCTAGCAAAGGGCTCTGAGGGATGGCCACACCTGAGGGAGAAGCCCAAAGGTTCAATTGGGCACGCATTCAACATCAAGAATGATTTGAGGTCTGGAAAATATGCCTTACAATGAGAGATTTAAGGTGCTCCATATGTTTAGTTTATCAAAGAGAAAGTTAAGAAGTGACATAATCTTGGCAGGTATGTGTTTACACTGGGTTAAGATATCTGATACTAAAGGTCCCTTTAATCTAACAGGCAAAGAAAGGCACAATAAGGTACAATAGCTGTAACCTGAAGTTAGAAATATTCAAATTGGAAATCATGCACATTTTTAGTAATAAGGATATGTAACCACTGGACTAGCTTGAGAGGGAGGTGGTGGAATCTCCATCACTTGAAGTCTTTAAATCTAAAATATTTCCTCTAGTTCAACCCTATTTTATTGGGCTTGATGCGGAAGTTACTAGTTAAAGCCCTATGGCCTATGTTGTATGGGAATTCAGACTAGATGATCACAATGGTCCCTTCTGACATTAAAATCTCTCGATCATCCACTGTATTCTGCTCTCTACAAAGCAATGATAATGATAGTCTCCTAGCAGAGCCAAGATACATATAAATGTGGTTAATGTACTGTAAGGTAAACAAAGTCATCAGGCAAGAAAGTGAGGGAAGATGACTACTTACCAGTCTGAACAGGGGATAGAGACTGCACCCCCAGGAAGCCTTCCTTCCTCTTGAAATAGTGTCAGTGAACTTTGGGGAGATATAAGGAAAGGCAAAAAGCCATTTTGTTTGCCATCACCTAGGGGACAAAGGGAAAGCTGCACCCTTTGAGTTAATGAAGAGTGGATCCTCTTGGCCTAGGAGTCCAGAGTAGCTGGAAATTGACGATAGGTGAGAAACCTACTTAGATAAAGATTGTAACTTGCTGAAGTTAAATTTGTCACCTAGGAGGCATGTTTATTTTACTTATAACCAAACTCTCTCTTCTGGTTCTTACTTATCATCACTTACATACCTGATCTTTGTTAATGAACTTAGTCTTATTTTTATTACACAACCATCACAGTGATGTGTTTCAAACTGAAGGGTAAAATACTCAGCCAAACTAACAGGCTGGTGAGTGTTCTGTGTCTTTGGAGGCAGCGAACTAGATGATCTCTGTGAGGGTCCAATATGAAGGACTGGACACAGCAGGGGAGATGCTTTTGGGGAGACTTGAGACTGGGAGGGTGTTGGTGTCACCCTGCGAGGAGTAACCAGGCTAGTGGGAGCCATGGTGAGGCCATTGTGCTGTAAGCAGGCTGTGGTGTCAGGCTCTGGTCCAAAGCTGCACAGCACAGAAGCACCCAAGATTACTGGGGAAATGGTGACACCACCCCTTACTTATCTGGGTGAACCCCAAAGCATCACAGTGATGGATAGGTGCACCACCCCAGGAGTAATTGGATGTTTTTGAAGGTGTTTACTACAATCCGTGCATCTAATATCTTGTCAAGAAGGCATACTGAATCAACTATTTCAGTTTACTACTATCCTGAAATGTTGATGTGTTGTGGCGCTGATGATGAAATGTGTCTTGTACTACAAACACAATATGTTTGTTTTAATACAGCTTGATGGGGTTTTAATTCATTGCCTTTGAAGTATAAAACAGACACTAGGGTACAGATTTCACAGCCATGTAAATATACAAATGTCACACAAGCTTTGAATGCAGTTGAAATATATTGAGAATTACAGTAATACAAATAATACAAGGGAAAAATATCTAAAATATTAAACATAGGTGCTCAAGTGTTTCACAATCCATATCCAGAGCCTCTTACATGCAAATGTTTCTGCCGATCAAATTAATTTCCTGTATGTCTTGTTTCATCAGTAAAAATTGATAGAGGATGAGAAAAAATAGATTCTTACATTACATATTTCTTCAGGAACACTGCACCTAGCTATATTATTTTTGTATGTTTTATTAAGGGTATCAGGTGTTTGTTAAATGATTAAAATGTATGTCACAGGGGATTCATCCTCCTTCTTGTGGCTGCAGCTGAGAACTAGCTCTGCCAGTCTGACACCCCTTCTTTCAGGTGCTCACATTCTTTTTTACTCTCTCTCTTCTCTCAGGACTCAGCTGATGCCTCTCTGTGGTTTGGTCCTCTGGTCAGGTCACTGTAATCTTCCCCTTTAAGTACAGGTGGGGAAAGGGAGTTGTGTACTAAAGTCTCTCTATATCAACTGTCGCAGGCAGTCTTCCAATTCATCACCCCTCTATGGTGCCACTTCCCCAGTGGCTGGTAGGGGAACCTGGGCCCATCCTTTTCTCCCACTTCCAGCCCAGGGAGCCTACCACCAGACACTGAGGTATGCATTGTCCTACAGATTGCTGCTGTTTCCCTGGACTGCTTCCTACATTGCTTCTATCAGGCTCCTTTTCCACCCTCTTCTGGCTATATCCTTTTCTGCCTAGCCACAGAGAGACTAACCACAAGTCTCCTCCCTGCTGCCCCTTTCTGCCTGCAGATACCTGGCTTTATACAAGCTCCACCTGTTCCTGTCCAGGTGAGCTTCATCCTTTAATTAGTACTCATTGCCCCCTGGCTCCTCCTTCAGGTACAGCCTAGGTAATTAATTGGCTCACCTAGCCAGCTAACCCCTTTTATGGGCTGGTATGGGGTGAACACCCCGTCACAGAATGAAATTCATTATTAATAAAGTTGTTTTATATTCCCAGGGCAAGATCCCCAATTCCCAGTGAGTCTGGTTCTGTACAGATAGTAGATGTTCTGTTCCTCACTTGGCTAAAGTCAATACTCTGACTCTGACTTACTGTTTACTTTCTTGTTGCTATATTAAACATACAAACAACAAGAACAAACACACTTCAAAGAGTACAGACCTTTTCCTCTAACCCACTATTCTAGGAAAATAAATCATCATCATCCTGCAATATACAATACTGTATAACCTAGGCAATCTGCCAAGACCTCCCTTGTTTGTAACATCAGATCAGATAGAAAACAATCAATTTAGCACAAAAAACTCCATTAATGATGGAATCAAGCTACTTAACCAACACACCAAATTATTTTTAAATTAGACACAGACCCTGAACTGACTTTATAGACTGGAAAAACAAAAGAAGGGAGTAGTAAGGAGGAAATGTGTCATTTCACTGCTGTCCTTTTCTGGCCTGACTTTTCTCTTAGCAGAGCAGTGAAAGAAATGCAATTTTATTTCAAAGCCACAGAATCTCCTGTTTAAATTGCTGTTTCAAGTCCTTCAAAATAAGCAAAGTGCATCATTATATGAGAGGTTGTATCATGCATTATGAGAGTGTTAGTGATCAGTGTTATCCACACCATGTGAACAATATCTTACATAAATATTGTAATAGTGATCATGAATATCTCAATCACTGTTTTCATACATGTGAAACAATATGCTTGTAAAGTAGACACAGGCAGAATTAATCTAAAAGATGCATTTAAAAAATCTATTGACAAAGGACTGTTCTTATGGCTACTCAAATCAGGAGCTCGTACATTCAGATTGAAAAGCCCAGGTTCCATTTGTGCACCTGCAGTTTGGGAGCAAACATAATTGTGAGCTCAATTTTGCACCTGCAATTATTTGAAGACTTAATGTAAGCCTCTTAAATGTACCTGATTTGTGGGAATCATTTACATGTGAGAGAGGCTGACAGCTCACTCTAAATTAAATTGAGGATATGCTGCTGCTATTCTTCCATCTTCCAAAAAACACCTAACCTTAGATCCACATGCTTTCCATATTTGTGACTGGAGGTTCCCCATAAATGGGTGATGCTTTATCAAAAGTGAGAGATTTAGCACAATCTACAGTTTCATTATACTCTGAGATGGGTTTGTCATTGTACCATAGTGCCAACTTTGTTTCACAATGAGGCCCCATGCAGCCATAGTCAAGACGGCCACTTGATACAGCTGAAATCCCTGAATCTGCCAGTGTTGTCTTCCTCCAGAATCAGTAGCATCCAAATTCAGCAGGGCATGTTAGGGGTGCTGGGCACTGGTCCCACGCAAATCTCAGAGATCTGGCTGCAGCTCTGTGGCTGTCATAATCCCCATGAAGTCTCTTGCGATGGAAAAGAAATCAAGGCAGGTTCAATGAACTTGGTTTGAACACCTCCAAAAAACAAGCAGCTGAGCTACTAGAGGGATAATGTCTCCCCTCCTACCAATTGGCTAGGTGGGGAGATGGTACATTGATGGTACATTGTTACTGGCTGACAACTCATCTTCAGAGTTCTCAGCTGGCTTCTTAGCCATCTGATCCTTCTCAGTCTTTTCAGCTGCCTGTTTGGCTGGGAAAACCCATCTCCTAATGCAGAGACATAAGGGCAGGTGCCATTGATTCATTCCTGGCAATCCCACTGCTGTATGTGACAGTGCAGGGACAGTCACAGATTCAACCACTTGGAAGAAAGCAAGATTTGGCAATTGCAATGAGAGAAAGAAAGGGCAGCAAACTAATGCCAGAGAAATGTAGCATACTCTTCTCTCCTCTAAAATGCATATACTATAACCATAAATCTATACATTCTACCCCTAAAAATATGAATGTAAAAAATGGCAGAGGAGGGAAATTACTGGATTGAGCCATAAAAATCATCAATAAAGTCATAAGCCACCACTTAAAAAATAAGCATATCTGGAGGCAAGTGTGCAACTGCTGATTTGGCTGTGGTGTGGATGTAAACTCCTATAGCTACCTCTCTGACAGAAGGTCCGGTGCTAGCTCTATTGTTATTAATTGTGATGCCTTGTTTCTGGTAACATACACAATGTGCTAGGTGCTGTACAAGTATATTGAAAACAAATCTCAGTCCCTGCCCAAGAAGAACTTTACTTGTGCTTGTGGTGGAGAAATACTGCTGTGTCCTCCATTCCGAAGCCGGTAAGGTGAACTGATTGCTAAAGGGTAGCAAAAGGGAGTTCCTGAAGTGGCATCCACAGTTGTGCATGATGATGTGGTTTCTGAAGGACAGCAGAAGTGTTACCAGAGGGCATACCAGAAATCTGTGCGGTGATGATGTAACTGGGTGTGTATGTAGGTGGTCCAAATCACTCTGCTTTCAGTCCAGTCTGTCAATGGGGTTACTACAGATTGACACTGAGGACAGAATCTGGCTCTCTTTCGTTTAGTGCTCCATAACTGCACTAGTATGTAGAAGATGAAGGTGTGAAACTCTGTAAATAAGCAGCACAATGGTATCTACACAGGAGAAGAACTCTAAGCAGTCTGTGTTAAGGAAAGAGGATGGGAATAGAAGGGGACCTGTCATACATGGGAGCTTGTCTGGGATCTTGCCTTTATCTGTGTGGACAGAGAACGGGGCAGCTGGGGGAAAGGGTTGACAGGCCAGGAGATGGAGGAGAGATTACAATGGCTTGTCTAACAGCAGCAGGAAATGCAGAAGACCTTGCAGACCTTCCAGAAATCCACCACTTGGAGAGAGAGAGTCCTTGCTTACCTGGCAGGCTGAGCAACAAAAAGGCCTGCATGAATTTATAAGGGAGCAATCCCAGGTGCAGCAACAATTGCTACAAAATGCAGTGAGTCCTTCAGGGGGAATCGGCAATCAAGCTTAGGGGGGAGACCTCTTCAAGATGGGCCCTGTGATTGACCCTGTTACATTTTTGATCACGTTTGAGAGACTGGCAATGGGGGGAAGGCTGGGATAAGGGAACCTGGACCCTACGGCTAGCACCCTATTTAACAGGGGAAGCTCAGGCAGCCTACTTGACTCTCAGTGATGAGCAAGCAAGGGATTACAAAGTGGTTAAGGTGGCATCCTCGTCTGGGTGGGCCTTTTGACAAAAAAGTACCAGCAAATTTCGACCCGTGAAATGGACTGGGGGATTATAGTATCAGGAATTGCCCCAAAACTGACTGACTGGGCCTGATGCTGGATACGTAAGGTATGGCTGATATTATGGATGCTGTCATTCAAGAACAGTTTCTTCCGAGTCTCCCAAAAAATACTTAGCTGTCAGACAGGCAGCATCAGTCCATCACCCTAGATGCAGCAGTTAAACTAACAGAGGAGTTTATAGAGGCAGACATTCCCAGACAGGACTGAATCCGGGAAAGAAGAACAGAGAACCTACATTCAGAAATGGTGCAGAGAAGAAGAGGGAGGATCCCATGGCAAATGTGTGCTACCAGAGTGAGTGGCAGAGACATACACAAAAGAGACTCTCCATATATGGAATGTTTACAGAATTGTTTGGTTGGGTTGGGACTCCCGGGCAGGGAGAAAGAAGTTACCTCCTCCTCAACATAGCAGAAATGTTTGGTATCAAAGGGATCTGGTGGACACTACTTCATCTTGTACACTACTCAGGTGGGAGTTGGTGAAACCCCATTGGATACTTCCTGGAGCAAGAGTGAGGCTCAAATGTATACATGGGGATAAGAAATTCTGACTTGTGGCACTGGTACTGCTAGAAGTGTTGGAGAAGTTTAAATGGCAGGGGGTTGGGATAGCAACTCAAGCACATTCCAGAAGGGTGGTACCAAAACACCCTGATAAACATATTCCCTAAAGATAACAGGAACATGCTAACCCATCTTAAGGATAAGGTCAGGATGACAGCATGATTAATAGAGATGTTTTTATCAAACCTATAGGTACAAGGCAATGGGTGGCACCCTAATACATCAGAGGGTGGCACCCTGATACATCAAAGGTGATAAGTAACTTGTTTGTATTGGTCAATAAAGATGTATCTCAGAGGGAGTGTCTTTGGCCAGCCAAGGGGGCAGTGGAAAGTCCCGCCACTGACTGATCTGCGTCCATTGTCATGGGCATACATGCGCTAGTGTAACTGTAGACATTGATCCAGGGAGCTAGGACTGTGCTTTGCTGATAATAAACCTGACCAAGCTCCTTCACACCTTAACGGATTTGTGGTCTTTGGGCGGTTCGCGCAAGATCTGCTGTGCCAGGCATCTGTGCAGAGCTGGGACAGTACACAGGGAGAAAACACACGCAGCCAAACATCTGACGACAAATGGTACCTACACAAGAGACGTTCTGTGAGCAGGCTGTGTTCAGAGCTTACCTCAGATGCTAAAAGCTTAAGGGGCCAAAAAATAGCACAGGTGGATCAGTTCTTTACTTCTGGCTTTGCTTCCTATGTAGTCAGCATGGTTGGGGTGACATGGAAGTCTCTATGAGGATGGCCCTATGGCATTGGAAAATTCCTCTTGCATGTATTGATACTTTGGGGCTGAAAACACTGGCTTTATAGCCAAACTCCACAGCAGTGCCATGCAAAGCACACCAGAAGGTCTGACCCTCATATGGCTAATAAGAAAATCCACAGTTGCATTATATACCATAGGTATTATGTATATATTTATGGCCAAGATTTTTTTAAAAATGGGTGCCCAAAGTTAGGTTCTTGAAAAATAGTTTGGTTTATCAGATAAATGGCCTGATTTTCAGAAGTGCAGAGCCCACAGCCATTATGCTAAGGCTCAGAAAGGTGCTTGCCAGACATCACATAGACAGTACTGAGCCAGTGGAAGGGTTGCAAATAGAGCACTGCATGCCTGTCTCTCCATCTTGTGTTCCAACTACTCAACTACCCTCATACACTCTTACTTTTCTGATAATAACTCGCCCATGTGAAGAATGGGTGAGTTTCAGAGTCCACAGTTCGAAGCTAAGGATCAGATTGGACATGAAATATTCTACCTTTATTGTCTTTAGTTCTCACAGATATTTGATTACCATAACGATATGTGAGACAACGGAACTACCTTCACATAAAATAGCGTGTCCTTCCAATCAATACATACAAAATGTTTTTTCTATGACATGCTTCTTTTATGTTTAAAAAATGAACATTGTTCTTTTGTGACAAAACTGTACATGTTTCACAGAGAACGATAGTCTCCTGCATTACAAGTAAACAATGCTAAAAGAGGTAGCAGGTGCTCTCATACAGTACATTTTAATCTATACTGTAATGAATTTAAGACTGCTAAACTCAATTGCTCCTTGAAACCATTTTTGCCTGGACTTTATCTTGTTAAGAACCTTGTACTAAAATCATATCAGCCAGATGGTAGTATAATTGTGGGCCACCAGAGGATAGACTGACTCCTTCAGGTAAAATGTTTTGAGCCAAGAAATATCATCAGGGGGCTCTAGTTACTGGTAAGGCTTCTTTAATTGAGGTCAGTAGTCTGATTAAGGATATAGTTTGGCCTAAATCCGACACTTTATCTAATAGGATATAATGAGTTCTGCAGACCATTTGTGACATTCTGCTTCATTCTTGCAAGCAATCTGATTGGAATCAATACAAAGGAATTATTGGTGAGCTTTTAAAGAAGCTTTATACTCTATATTAATTGTTTCCTCAATAATTATGGGCTTGGAGGGTTTCTACTATTTAAATATTTTATGTTTCAGTTGCTGACAATATTTTAAAATGTACATGCTTTTAATAGTTTGTTGCTTTCAGAAAATATATCATTTTGTTTTACGGCTCAAGGAAAAATATTCTGATTGTTTATTCTAACATATGGGGTATTCTTCAGCTCATCTGTGATGCTTCAGCCAGAGGAATCTTGGGACTCATAGAAATATGGTAGAAAATAAATAACCTTTTAAATTGTACCAGCAAACATTATACATGTAAAACGGACATTAATTAACTTAATTTTTGAACAGGGCTTCAACGTGCCCTCCCTTTTTTGCAGACACAAATAGCTGTGGGAACAAGTCTGCAACCACAGTTATCAAGATGTACAATTCATGTCAGATACTACTCTGCCTACGTGACTGCACACAATAACTAATGAGTCAGATACCTAAAAGATTCCATTTGAGCCTGAAAATAATAATGAGTTCAAAAGGGGGATCAAATAAAAAAAAGTCTAACTACCCAGTTTGGGGAAATAAATGGGATGGTAGGTTGATCATGCATGTGGATGAAAATGTAATTATGTTGGCACAGGTGCAGAGGGCATTTTAAAAAAAATTGGACAAAAGACTCCAGAGAGGGCATTTCTTTGATAAATACATTCTATTTATTGGCCCTTATGAAAACTAAGGAAATAGCAAATAATGAAATCACATTAACAAACAAATAAAAAGTGCAGCAAAAACACAGAAACAAGGGTGTGAAAGTTCTAATCAGATAATCACGGGCTAAAGAAAAGCTAAAGGTATCAGTGCAGTCTGCCAGGAAGTGAGGACGAGAATTGTATATAAATGACCCCAGTCTCATCACAGTTTCCAAGAAGGTCCTAGTCTAGAGGTGGAAGCGACAGCATAACAAAATGGCTGACTGCTGGAACTATGTTTCCCAACCTGCCTTGCAGAAACAGAAAAGTTTCAAATTCAGGCTAGCTGAAAAAATGAGCTTCTTCTAAGCACCAAGATGGTGGCTGCCATGCAGTTGCGGGCCCATGTAATCCAAAGGAGCAAACTCCTCATCCCAGAAACACTCAATGACATCCAGGACCTTCCTGGGGATTTAAACTTTAGAAACAGATCTTCAGGTAAATACACGGGGAGGTTGAAAAGTTTATGTTGTCGATAATACTGCATCCAGGATAAGGGACTGAATGTGCCAGCGCAGAGCATATAGTTAACTAATTTCGAGTTGTCGGGGCACTTTGGCCCACACTGATCTAAGAGCTCCAGTGTTGGGGCTATGAAAATAGTAATGGAAAAATATAATGGTGTTGTGTAGACGCTAAAAGCAGCTTGCCACAACACCACTTTCTCTTCCTCTGTGACAAGTTGCCAGTCACTGCTTCATGGATCCTCTTCCCTGAACCACAATAGGGTACAACAGATCTGTTGCTGACCTTGTGGTTCAACAAGCTGAACTAAGGCAGTGCATAGAGGCTAATACTCCAACAATTCTTGAAAATCCAAAGGATACAACAACTAAATGAGGAATGTCCAGGTGGAAAGTAGCCCCTACATGTAATGCTTCTAAAGCATTGAAGCCTATGCTATTTCTATTAGATTCAGGAATTGACCTCTCGCAATGTATACATATCCTTTACAAATTAAATGAACATCAACTCCCTGAGAATCACAGCTCCATCAGAAAATGTTGTCTTCTTGTTAATACAAATGACCCCTGAGATTGGGGTCACTGAGGAAGATTAGAGAAAATGTTTTCTTTTTCTCTTTTTTTATTTTCAGTTTGCTGACCTTGTGTATTTGACAGCACTTTGTGGATAGCCAGTTTCACTATTTTGTTGACGATGCACATCCTTCCTCAGACCCAGAAAAGGTAGGTTCCAGCAACAGCTTCAGCAGAGCTGGAACTGAAAGTCACCAGGCAGCAAGAGGCAGGCAAGTGTGTTCCAAAAAAGGAGAGTGGAGAAGACATGAACATTTTGGTGGTGTTACTTTTTGGCCTACCATAAAGAGCCTTCTCTACATAAACTGGGGAACCAAAAAGCTCATATAACAATGTTTTTACAATAAATGTTTATTTTAAAAGGCTGATCATTTGCAGGCTGCTCTGTCATAAAACTGATCTTTTTTAATTAGTCACTTTAAAAATCATTTTGTTTTTTTATCAAAACATTTATCAAAATTTATCAAAACATATAATCATTTAATGGTAATTGTCCATACAAGAAATGCTGCCCACCTTAATAGTGAACTTCAATAGTTTTTAAAGCAAAAATAATCAGTTGCAGTTACAGAATTGAAGATTAGAATAGTGGTGATCGTTTTTCTTTGGAATATACCATCTTTGGTTCAGGAACAACAATCTCCCTTGTACTGAAAATGGCAACGGCAGATCTTCTTCCTGACACACACACACACATACACACACACACAGTTCAACTCCAATTTCTGAGTTTTAGAGACAGGATCAGCTCTTAATTCCCTGAAGCTCAATCAGAACATAACACAAACTATTTTTGTTCCAATTCCCAGCTTCTTACAAGTTTTCTCAGTTTCCTTTACAGCTCTTATATAGTCAGTCTATCTGTGCCTAAGACCTTTCAATTCCATAATCCTCCCGCATGCTGGGTGCTTTATAAACTCTGAATGCAAATGAAAGGACCTCAGCTGGTGATTCTGACTGGCTGTTAAGCAGTCCTCTCACGTTGTCTTTCAAGGCCCCTTGCCAAGTTTCCACTGGTCTTCTACCCTTATATTACAGAGAAAATATCCCCTAATTCACTTATACTTAAGTTAAACTTTAAAACGAAGAAGGTGCAAAAAATTCAAAACCAAACCTTTTTAGCTTTAAATAATTATGTAATATTGTTTTAGCTGGACAAAATCTTGCATCCAAACAACTTGGAGAGGGGCAGTGATGCAATATGGCAGTCCCTGGCCTTTGTGCATCATGGGTGATGATGCCCGACCAGGGAGCCAAGCCCATAGGGAAGAATGGGGACATGAGGCAATCAAACTACAACTCCAATGATACACCATGGCACCATTTCCATATTGAAGTATTTTGATTTTTGGCCAAAATATTTCAATTTTCAAGTGAAATCTTCCATAGAAAGCAGACACTTCTTGTGAACAATTTCATTTAGTCAAAAATCCTATTTTCTGCCCCCAAAAATTAGTTTTCACTGAAAATTTTTGACCAGCCCTATTGCCAGCCTGTGATTCTTCTCAGGTCATCTTTCTCCTCAGTTATAAGCATACAAAGCTAAATGTGTGTTTCTAATAGGGGTACAAGCTGCTTGTTCTCAGCCCTTGCTCCAGACAGCGTTCTCTGGATGGAGACTATTGCCATGGACCCTAGTAACTAAATGATCACTTTGGGCTGGATCTCTTGTGGTTTGGTGTGCTAGCTTTCCAGACACACCAACTCATATCTGATGAAGATCTTTCTTCAGCTACCAGTTCTGCCACTGCCTCCCAAACACTTGCTGCTGTCATAATAAGCATGGAAGCAAGTTGGAGGGACTTCTTCCTGAAATTAAGAAGAAAATTAGACCATTATGCAAATGCCCAAAATGATGATGTACATAATGTTACTAAACAGATCAAGATTGGCTTATATCTCAGACTGAATCCAGTTGTACATTAAAGCCTCCTCACTCCCCTCTGGAGTATTAAAAACCTGGCCTGAGATAGTGTCGGAGACAACTGAAAAAATACAGGGAGACACATAGTTATCTGGTGATTGGTGGGCTGGGTCTTTAGAGCTGTCTTGTGCATTCTTTAGGATGCACAAGACAGCGTCCTAAAGAATTGCATAGGCTGGCAGCCTCATCTGCCAATCAGACAACAGCTTTCATCTAAGCCAGTTTGTATGTGTATGAAAGATGTTCCTAATAATAGGTTTAGAGTTATGGAAAAGGTGAATGGTTTACAAATTAGAACAAGCTGTCCAGGTGTCAGCGTTAACTTATTATGTGCTTAAGATTTTGAAAATGCCAAATCAAAGACATAAACTACCTGAAAACAGGTTTATGATACTTGCCAATATCATCAAACAACTCTTTCTCCTTGATTATTTTTCACGCTCTTCATAGAATGCATACACTTGCTATCTGAAGGAAACTCCTTTTATATGAAGAAAAGCCCAAGATTGGTTCATTATTATTGCTAATATTTAAACAGAGGTTACATTAGACATCCTATACAAGTGTTATGCCCATATAGATCCCTATATTAATGCAATTTGGAAAGTGGTGGGATCCTCATTTCAACAGCAATCTTACAGCTCCATAAGTTGGAGTGTTCATTTTTCTGTACTGTCAGCAACCTTTCCACCACCACCACCCAAAAATAATATTGCAGGACAGAGCAGTTGTGATGGTTGAGATGATGATAAGAATAAATAATGCTAAGATAAACTTTACTCATTTCTTTGCTTTTTAAAATTTAATTTAATTTACTTTGCCCACCAGAATTTATTTCCACCCATTAAAATGCAACAAATAAAATGCAGCAACACTTTTCTTTTTTTTTGCTCTGGATTTTTTGGTTTTTGGTTTGTTTTGGGTTTTGGTTTTTTTGGAGGGTTCTTGTTTTGAGGGGGTTGTTTTTTGGGGGGGGTAATTTATTTTGTTTTTACTTTATCTGTGTTAGCAATTTCATTGAAATAGAAATGAATATTTTTTTTAAGGTGGACATGATTCTGTGCTTTTAATTTCTTTCTGCAGTAACAAACTGTCTTGCACCAGTATGTTGCTTACCATTACTGGTCCTGGCCTTAGGGAATGTTACTTTATTACCTTTCCAAACCACACTTCAGAGGAATTAATTAATTGATGCTCTTAGCAGCCTCATCCTGACAAAAACATATGATACTCAAATGTTAAACATGGAAGCTAAGATGAAACTGTCAGGAGAAGGCTGAAAGTGGTTATTAATATGGGTTTTGATAAATATCTTCTCAGGCTCACACTGTGCCGCGTCTACTTTCATCTCAGAAAGTAGTTAATCTGATTGATGAAGATCCTGTTTCAGATTGTCTCCATGCTGAGTTTAATAACTGCGCTTTTTTTCTCCCCAAAATAAAAAAGTCCCATATTGCAAAGCAGAAAGCTTTGCACTGTCGTGTCTTGCAATCATGTAAGAAGCTTAACAGTGAAACCCCTGTTTTTGTCATGCCTGTTTTAGCTTGATGTTCCTTAATCGCCACTCCATCCAGCACACGAGAGACTACAGCCCACCTCCTCGTCCCCGTGTTCTGGCAAAGCAGAAGTCTGATAAGAAAGTTGTCATATGCTGCTAATGCTAAGCCCTTAGGCATGGAAGAGCAAGCCCATCATGACATCCTATCTGGCCTCAAGCACAAAGAAGCTACACAGCAAGGCAGTTTAGTATCATTACCAACATCCTGAACATAAAATTGATAACAGGGTTTTTATAATAATTTAAAAGCTTCTATTATTATATTAAGAATATAGTCACAGTTATGATTGCTGAACTAAAATAAGAGGGATATTTCTGTCACAATGTAACATCTGTAGATGTGCTACCCTACAGTGTACAATTATTCATGTGATATAGTAGTTTTAAAATACCACATATAATTAAATAGAAGGAAACACCAGAGAACACAAATTATTTCAATGGATAGACTTGGTTTGATTTGAAGGCACTGGGACAGTGCTTTGGGAAGCTCTGAGGGACCCAAAAGAAGCACACCCTTTCTCCATAGACATTTGCCATAGCCCCACCTCCTTGCTGTTTTTTCTTGTAGTACAATACTGCCAGAGGTTCTAGATAGGAGTGGTTATTGTGCTTAGGGGCGCACAAGGACAGCAACTGTGGTCACACCAGGCATATTTCCTCCCTCTTGTGCATATATGCAGGGATCAGCCACATGCACAAATACATTTATCCTTTTTAAAAGCTAACAGATTGAAAAAGTATCTAGGGTAGTTTGAAGCAAATTGTGTTATCTTAGAGACTAACAAATTTATTTCAGCAGAAGCTTTCATAGGCTATAGCCCACTTCATCAGATGCATAGAATGGAACACACAGAAGTAAGATGTATATATACACACAGAAAACTTAGAAGTTGCCATACCAATTCTAATGGTGCCACAAGTACTCCTGTTCTTTTTACGGATACAAACTAACACGGCTGAAACCTGTGTTATCTTGTACATTCTAGCAGTAGTCTAAGATCATATACTGGCTGTTGTGCACTCTAGTGATTCAATGCTGGTTTACAGATGCTATAGTAACAGACAATGAAATGATAATGTGACTGCATACAACTAATTAGTAAGCCAGCTTTGGTGGGTGATAACATAATAACAGATCTAGAGGAAATTTCCCTTGCAGTATGGCTCAGTTCCTCAAAGGGATAGGCTCCTAATTTTCATTGGTTTTAATGAAAGTTAGGAGTTTAAGTACCTTACTGGATCTGGGCCTATGTAACTACTATGCTTGACACATGAGTCCCTTCAGATATAACCTTCTACTAGTAAAACTAAGCAGGAAATTTAATGAATTGTAGATGGAATTGTTTAGGAGATGTGGTGTGCCAAAACAAAATTAGAAGAATCTCTGGAAAAAGAACGAGGAAAATATCTGAATTCCCACATTTCCAAAACAAGTACTCCAGAAAAATTCAACTCCAGGCTGGGATCAGATTTGTGAGATTGGATTGGCTTTGGTGAAATAACTGTCGGTTGAAAATCAACTTATAACAGGATACTGGTTTCATCCTTAACTTTGAACAAGTAAATGACAATTCACCCGCACTGAAAAAATTCTCAGTGCTGCGACAGGGGCCTATGTACTGAAAGCCGGTACAAAGGGCCCAACCCTGCAGTCCTTGTTCATTTGAGTAGTCCTGATGAAACTGGAAATAATAGAGAGAGCTGCACCATGTCACCAGTCAGCCCTTCAATGACCAACAGGAAGTGCTTTATGGACCATCAGTGATCCACAGGGAGCAGCTGGGGAACCAATGAGCTAGAGTAAAAGTCTCTTTTTAGCAGAACAGGGTTATTCATAGCATATGAGTGCTCAGCAAAGGAGCACATCTCATATTTATGAAATCCTAAGGGATCTTTATTTTCTAAAGAGGTTGTTACCTCATGTTCTGGGACTGGGACTTGGAGATACCTCTATAAGAGAGGATGAAATGAAGGATATGCCAATATGTGCACAAATGTTCCTGTTTTTTAAATAGTGAAGGCAACACATATTAAGTTTATCCTAACATTAGATTATATATCACTGCCAAATTACCCATCATAATATCAACTAACCTATCCCATATCCTAAAAGTTACATGGAAGCAATATTTCCTTTACGCATTTGTGATGGGACTGTCCACAAAGACAAACATTAAGGTTGATATTACAGAGAAATATGCAAATAATGTATCTGTGGACTCGGTATCCAAAACCCCCATCGTATACAGTAACTTTTATGTGGCAATCTTGTTGTTCTGTGGAAACATCATACATTGCCCACATGGCCGGCCCACAACATTTTGGCACCTGAGGCGGGGAGCTCAAATGATGCCCCCATGCTTGGACCAAAACTTTGAAAGGTCTCAGTTCTGCCTTCTTCCTGTTCTACTCCCCTCATGGTACTGCTCTGCTACCTACCCCAATAAAGGAGAACTAGCAACTTAAAATGCCTTGTTCAAAAATTTTAAGTAACACTTAACTTTCAAACGCCTGAACAGCAAATGTAACTTTTCTTGTCTGCATAGTAAACACTGGCATTTTTATCTATTTGAATAATCAAAGTGGTGCTTTCCATGCCTTCTTGGTTGCAAAGATTTGAACTGCTTCCTGAAGGTCCACAGTCTGGGCCAACTCATGCTCTCTTGAGGTGGTTGCAAGGCCGACCAGCTCCTCCTGTGTCATTGTGGAGCGTAGATGTGTTTTTATTAACTTCAGCTTGGAGAAGCTGTGTTCTCCACTGGCAACTGTTACAGGAAATGTTAGAAGTATGCTCAGAGCAACAAAAGCATTTGGAAAGAGGGTGGTCATCTTATTTGTGCACATATATTCCAGAACAGCCTTTCGAGTTGATCCAGCTGAAATGTACCTTGAAAGGGCTTTCAGTTCATCACCTAAATCACTTGCATCAGTATCACGCATGTTGTCATGTGTCAACACTGTCTCTAGTGCCCTGCATTGCTGGTGTGGGTCTTCTTCAGGTATAGTGAGGAGTTTTGGAATACCATACAACATCCCAAATATACTGCTGTGTTCCTTGAGCTCCATGAAACATTCTTCAATTGACTGTATTGCACAATCTAGCACTTGGTTAAAGAATTCAACTTGAATTGTTGTTTGGGATCTCTTATGGGATTATCCCATTCCTCGTAATCAAAATGTCTTCTTCTTCAGTGACTCTTGTATTTTTGAATGGGTGGGAAAATAGCTTCAGTATGAAGTTCCTCTGCCAACTTCTGTGCACTCTTCAGAACATTTTGAAATCCCACATCTGACCAATAAGACTGTAAGTATGACTTTGCTTTGTCCAGTTGTTCCAGATATATCAAGGTCAACACCTTGGAGTCTTTTGCTTACAACATTTATTTCAAACATTATGTCATGCCACAACACTAAGCCACACAGAAATTTGAAGTTATGTATGTTTCTGGTGATTCCATTTCCCTCTGCTACTGTTCTCCCACAAACAGTTCCTGTCATAGCATTATCCTCCATAATGGCAACTATGGCATCATCTATCTTCCCAATTTGGTGTCTGATAGACTTTATCACCTCCACTCGACTTTCCCATCGTGTGGCACTCAGTGGTTTCAGTGTCAGAGAGGATGTTCCCAGATGTTGCTTCAAAATTTGCTATCAATGAGTTGATGCAGAGAAAAATACATAGATGCTTTGAATTACATTAAAAAATTCAGCAGCCTCACTAGAAGTTGATGCTGCATCACTGACCACCAAGTTCAATGAATGAGAACTGCATGGGACAAAAAAAGCTCTACGGTTTAACTCTCGGATCCATGTCTGCACTCCTCTGTTCTTTCCTTTCATGTTGGCACCATTATTGTAACTATCGCAATTCCTGTATCTTCCAGCTTTTTAAGAAGCACATTTGTCATACCAGCTCCTGTAGTATCATCAGTGTCAATACATTCTAGAAAATGCTCTCTGACAGTCACCATTGCAGGGACATTTTCACTCGGTTATATTGTTGTTACAAAACGCACCAATAAAGTCATTTGTTCGTATGGCTGATGTCAGGTGTGCAGTCCAGAATAACAGAGTAATATCTTGCTGACTTCAGATCTGCCACAATCTTCTGTTTGACTTTTGTTGCCAGAAACTGTATGATCTCATTTTGAATTATATTTCCAAGGTAGTGGTGTGTGTACATTTCTTGGGTGGTGACTCTTCTTAAATGCTCCTGGAGCATCAGCCATCAGCTCCACAATTTTAAGGAAGTTTCCATTGTTTGGCACATACAGCTGATCTGAAGTGCCACGCAGTGCTAGGTTTTGGGTAGCAAGCATTCTCACTATGGCGATGAGCCTTTTCAGAACATTTTGCCAGTAAAGAGAGACTGATGCAATCTTCTCTTGATGCTGATCAACTATGGTGGCCTTTAACCTTAGTCTCATCTCAAGCTCTTTCCACCTATGGAATGCTCTAGGGTGATTTGCTGCCTTCTCATGGCATGCCAGATTTCTAGCCAGATTTTTCCAGTCCTTTCTTCCTGTAGAACCCAATGTGGCTGGAACATTAGACTGGAAGAGTTTGCAACAAAAACAGTATGCAGCATTCTGGGTTTTTGAGTTCATAAGCCATGGACTCTCCACTTTGTCACCATTGGGGATTTCACGCCAGTAATGTGTTGGATGGAAACTTCTCTTTTCATTTTGTTTGGGGAACATGACGTTTTTCACTTGCTGCTGCCCATGCAGTACAAGGAAGTTCCTCAGGCTACTGCTAAGGGGGTCCACAGTCCTGTATCATCTAGACTTAAGGAACTAAACTCAGCAACAGCTGTTTCTTGTGCCTCCACCACACTCTTCTCTGATCTACACTTTTCTTCAGGAATGTGCATGGTTACATCCATTTGAGATGGAGATATGGATGCTGCAGTAGCTGCCAGGTCACCTGCACTCTGACTAACTGGAAGATCAGGCATCGCCTCACCACTCTCATCCTCATTGGGGCCAGAAGGCTCACCGTGAACATTTGTGTCTATGTAACTCAGGAGAGCTTCTTCCTGGTTAGATAGAAAAGCTTGCTTTGCTTTCTTTCTTTTTCTGAATGCTGCCCCAGAGGGGCGTTTTCTTCTTTCACTCATGACTGCCATTCTGTGCCAGCTATAGTGGCTCTCAACACTCAATTAAAGGGGACAAATAAGCAGGCTGGTATCAGGGCCTAAGTGAAGGAAGATATCAGCATCTTAAGGGCCTAACTGGCTCCTACTACTTCAGTTGACTGCCTGTTCTCCTCAAGTGGGTTCAGGGAAGCAGCAGGAAACAGGAAGCTCCCTGAGAAGCTGGTGTTAATCAGTCCAGGCTCCGGGGGTGCTAGAGAGGTACATTAGAGGCTCTTCCTCCTTTCTCTCCCTGCAGCTCCTGCTGCTTTCTGTTATTCCCTCTCACCTTTTCTCCTGCCTGCCTGTTATGTCTCTTGTGCCCTCCTTCCTCCAGCACAGCACTCCACCATCTCTGTGCATCTAGAGCAAAGACAATACATATGCACCAGCAGGAGACACAATTTTCTACACTCTGGGTCCTAGTGGCACCCCCTCTGACCCCGCCGCCCACAGTCTGGCACCTGAGGTGCCTCAGTTCACCTCATGGTAAGGCCAGCCCTGATTGCCTGTTACTGAAAACTGGATCATCTTGCCCTTCAGAGGTAGAGGTTATGCTTCCTTGTGAGGATGGACAAGCTAATGCTTTCTCTGAAAGATAAATGCAACATTTTTATTACAATCTATTTCCCATTCCATACACACAACAACCAGAAGTGGCCACTGTGAGCTTCTCAGGACACCTAAGGCTGCAAGTTACCTAGCTGCCACCTGCCTCCAGCGTGAGGGATTCTTGCCTGTGTTAGCTGGGTGTTAGCTCCCTCTCACAAACAGCCTGTCAGCCACTCAAGACCTCTTCTCTGGGCTACACCAACCATGCCTTTGCCCTGAAGACTGACAGCAGATGCACCCCAGCTAATGAGTCCCTTCAAAATGTTCCCCTGTGGTGTCCAGCCCCTGAGCACAGGATACCCACAGAAATCCCAGATGTTCCATTCCCAAAAGCAGCGTACTCCACTTTACCAGTTGTATCTTAGCTCACCACTCCTGTATCACATCCGGCACTTGAGTTCAATTATAGTAAAAGAAAAGGAAATGTATTTAAGAAAGAACAGAGATTCACATTGAAACAAGTGTGAGTGATGGAAACAAATGGCTACCTACAAAAAAATATAAAATACAAACTAGCGTCTATACTTTTTAATAGTCACCTTTCCTATCTAATAAAGTAGATTCTGACCCCCCAAGTTCAGTCTTTTGCAGCACTTTCTAGTCCCAAGGAGCTAGGACCCAGTCTTTCATGAAGCACCCCCACTCATCAAGATATCTCCCTCAATGAATGGATGCAGAACGGTTTTTCTATCCTGTGACATATTAAATCAGTCTTTTGTCTTTATTCACAGACAGGGTGATCCCTTCGCTGTCATAGTGTTCCTTTTCACTGCCAAGTGGTTTTGATGTTTATAGTTTGTCGCTGATGGTTTTCTATTGACTTTTCTGCGTTGGTGCAACGGTGGACAACTGAGCAATACATTACATGATCAGCTAGCCACAGAGGGGTGACAACTCCCTCCCTCTTGAATGGGACATCACCAAGACATATTATTCCCTGGTGACTCATTTTCAATCCAAGACGATAAGAGCATAATTTTCATTATAGTTACATTGTTCCTTAAATATCACTTGTATATTATGATTATGAGTAGCAATATGTTACAAGCTTTCAGTAGTGACCTCACATGCTACCCTTTACAGATAAATAACATGAAAGCAGAGTATTAGGTGTAGTGAGTTTGTGAGGTCTGAAACAGGAGTTGCTTGTGAACCCTTTGGCAGTTGGCACCAATGGTTCACAGCCCATCCAAGCCTTTGTATTTAAAATTGTTACTTTGCTGAATGTTAAATGCTGAAAAGGAAAGGTTTCAGAGTAAATACTTAGGATCTGTTTTATAAAATGTTAGTTGTATTCAATGGCTATGCCCATATTTTGAGGTTACAGTTTATTGTAAGAAACAATGATATGCTGGCATTTTGCACAACCCAAGCACTCATGGGAATAGAAGGAGTAGGACTGACTCCTCTTAATTACTGGGAAAGAAATGGGTTTGCATTTTTCAGGACGCTTGAAGGGAAGGGAGAGCTGATATGATATACTGATTAGGAAACAATGGGAGAAAAGTAAAAACTAAAAGGCCTGAGTCTCTGTTTGCCTGATGCTGATGTAACACCTGTGACTGTTTTAGAGTTTCACATGCTAAGCTGACTCAATAAAAGCCATTAGAAGCAACAGAAATTAGTCAGTTAATCTAATAAGTACTGTAGTTTGTTCTCTTCTGCTGCAAAACCTGAAGAAGGAATGTAAGTGAAGTGGAGCTGATCTTTGCAATGATGCTGCTGCACAAACAAACAAGAAAATTATAGCGATTATATTGGCGTACGTGCTGCAGGAGATACAAGGCAAAAATTACACTCTTCCAGATGGAAATAGGCTCAGCTGGTAAAGATAGAAATTTGATAACACTTAGCTTTAAGGTGATACCCATCCCCTTCACCCTGTGCAGCTGCACACTGAGAACTGCAGCCCCTCAGCTCAGGTAAACAGGAGGGCTGTTACCAAGTGGTTCCTTCTGAGAGCAAAAGTGGTGAGAAGAAGCAGGGAATAGGTGCTTCAGTCACCATGTGCTTGACAGCAGAGCTGCCTGGCCACATGGTAAGGAGTATGCTGTATTCTTGAAAGGGCTGTAAGCACATTATTTCCCCCTATCCTACAGCCAGGGAGAGCTCTGGGAGGCATTGTTCTCCTTAACGCATATCTCCTGGTGCTCCATCTGGGCTCTCCACCAAGGCCAGTTCTAGGGGCGGCTGAGTAGGGAGGTCCCCCTTAAGTGCCGACTTCCAAAGGGTGACGAACTGCTGCGCCACTCAGCTATACATTTATTTTTCTGCTTGGTACTCAGAGAAAATGGAGGGGAAGGGTGAAAATATTTGCCGCCCTGACCAGCAAAATGGCTATGGATGCTCCTGCCCCCTTACAACAGTCTATACCTAAGGGGCAGACTTATTTATATTTAGTAAGTCCCAGATTCTGCCATCCTTACTCAGACTGAGTTGTACCTAGAGTGACCCAAAATGATTGCTAGAAATTGTTTTATTAGTAATCCATTGTAAGATGTGCTCTTGCATAGGGTGACCAAATGTCCTGACTTTATAGGTTTCAGAGTAGCAGCCGTGTTAGTCTGTGTCAGCAAAAAGAACAGAATTACTTGTGGCACCTTAGAGACTAACACATTGATTTATAGGGACAGCTTTGTCTTATATAGGTGCCTATTACCCCACCCCCATCATGATTTTTCACATTTGCTATGTGGTCTCCCTACTCTTGCATGCTGCAGACGGGTGGGTAAAATAATTTTATAATACCTTTTACAAGCAATCTGTTACAAAGCACGTACAAACAAGAATTCACCGTATTTATATGTGCCTTTAAAAATATTTGTTAAATGTACTATATTTCAAGCCCTGTATTAAGGATCAGTGAAGACATGCACCGTCCAGGCGGGAACGTCAGGAGGCATTGCTTTTCAGAGAGAATCACTTCCTCCTATGGCCTATATTATGCTGTGAGGAAAGGTAAGGGTGTAGCAAACTCTCCCCTGTAGAGACATCAAAGATCCAGGAGACCCTGGTTAGGATGAATGGCACAGGGTCTTTATTTCCCATTTAAACAGACTCTTACCTTCCTTACTACATATCCTCTAGTGGCCACTTTGAATAGTGGCTCTGAACATTAACAATGAGCACCATCCTCCCTGTATGGCTAGCCAATCCCTGGCTGGTGCATAGGGGACAGGAGTTATGGTCCCAGCTACTCCCATTTGCTCATTATATTTCTCTGAGCAACTGGGCTGCTGCAGCTGTGGCTGGCCATGATATGATTTACATGGCAGGTGGGATATCCTCACTCCTACTCCCCTGCAATACTATGTGAGGACAAGTCACAATTTACCTTGCACTTATAAAAGGAAACGTGTAAAGTTTGCTTATGTTGGTTAGCATGTACTCACATGAACAGGTTCATTGTGAGTAGGTACTCATCATCATGGGTAAACATCGCACTGTCCAACCCAACTTACTAGCACAGCTGGTTGAAAAACAGGGGGGAAAAAAAAACATTTGCAACATTTTTTTGGATTTTTCCTCCTGTTTCTTTTTTCCATCAAAATTTTGAAATTCCAAACATTTGGACCGGCCCTAGGTATTAGTAATGTTATTTTCAAGTGAACAGGGTGCTAGCAGTGCATCTTAACAGCTCAGAAACAAGAAAGAAAATAAAAAGACCCCCATATTTATCAAGAAAATCTCATGATTTTTTAAGACAGTCACATCATGTTTTGGGCCTGATTCGTGATTGTTGAATTCTTGAGGTCGGCAATGCTGCTGGATATAGAGAGTATGGCTATGTAGAAACGATTGAGTGTCTGTGCTAGAGCCCCCAGTCTTTGTTTGCTGTGACTTGCAAAGACTGATCTTATGCCTAGCCCCTGTGAAAAGAGGGGAAAGCGCCTCATATCCTCCACCTCTCCTACGGAGCTAGCTGCAGTCTAGTCCTATGTGAATGTATTCTACAAAAACTAAAGCAACTTTCCCTATAAATGCATTATTTGATTGATAAACACTTCACAGCGCCACTATTAAACCATCAGATTATGCTGCTTCTTGCAAATCTAAACTGCACACAAGTGCCTGCGGCATTGCATTACTTTAGAAAGACAAAAAGGTACACTCTCGTAGAGGCATAGTAATCCGAGACAACTGCTGGTAAATCAAGAACATGAAATTTGCAAGGGGGCGGGAATGCTCAGGCTGCCTATCTACATAAAAGCAGCCGGTGGATTTTCACCCCCACATTGGCTGCCACTCGTTTTCTTTTTAAGTTTGTTGAGATGCGTCACAAAAGCAGAGACCGCAGCAAGGAGAAATCAACTAATTCCAAAGGGGCAATAGACACTATTTTTGACTAGAATGGAAAATAAGACACAGTCCCTTTGATTAAGAAAATAAAGGTGTCCCCAGCAGGAGCAGAGCAGATGTGTGAGTGGTATAGTGGGTTCCAGCACCATCCCCATTGCAGGCCCGTGAGGGAGGGCTATGCTGAGTGTGTGTCAAAAGGGGCAGAGTGCATGCCTGGAAGGAAATGAACTTCAGCACTCCCCAGCTGGTGGATGACCCTTGGGGGGTCATAATAGTCAGCTTCACAATTGTATTCTGGGTGTATTCTGGGCATATTCTAATATATTCTGGGTGCAGGGCTGGCATAGAACCAGACCCCAAATCAGAAAGCCACCGCCGGCTCCTTTGTGACTCACCAGAGCCTGGCCCCAAAAATCTGCACATGAAGCAAAATATGTCACCTACCAAAATTTGAGCTGTCTTTGAGTCTTTGATATATTTACAGTATATCAGCAAGAAATCAGGTTTAAGGGTATTTGAGGCCCCCTCCTGGAGGAAAGAGGCCTCCACGGAAATCTTGGGGCTGATTCTCTCTCCCCTTCTGGCTTCCTCTTTCAGGTAAAGAGTAACTTCCATTAACTTGAATGGAAGTTACTTGTATCCCCAGGGGGAAATATGAGGTCCAGCTCATATAAAGGGAAGGTAAAAGTTCTTTTCTGTAATAGAGTATGGGAGGTTTCTTAGTGGGAGAAGGGGGTCTTGGTAAGGGAGAATAAGGGGTTTCCTTAGCTTGGGGAAGGGTTCCTTGGTGGAGGGGGAGAGAAGGGTGCTTGGGTAGGGGTAAAGGGGTAGTGGCAGGAAGGGAGATAGATAGAAAAGGACTGTCTTTGGTGGATGGAAGGGAGTCTTCAATGTGTTTACATACTAGGTTGGGAGGGGGGAAAAGGGCTTCATTTGACATAGTGAAGGGAATAGCAGCTAATCCTACCTCTGCAATGAGAGGTGAGCAGAGGAGAGCTACTGCTAACCCCTCCCACTCTCTGACTCTGCTGGTACTGCTCTTCTGTCTGCCTTCCATGCTATGGAAAGGTACAGCTCTGGTAAGGGCAGTAGAGAGTTTTAATGTTTTTTTAAAAAATTCCTCCAGCCTCTTTAATAATGACTGTCATTTGGACAGTTCTTCCCTTTCTAGCTTCTCCTGAATTTCTTTTAACATAACTCTATCTTTTTCTTTTCTGAAATATTTCTTACTGCTCTACTTTTTCCTGGCACTTATACTGGTGGGCCAAATTTAAATCCAGGGGAAACCTTCAACCTCAGTTCTCTGACTTGGGAAAATCCCAGAGATGTTAGTTTTGTAATCTATTGGCCCTGAGTTAAAAGGGCATATTCAGCCCTTTTGTAAGTGGGCACATGTCTACTGACGTTACTCAAATTCTGCCTGCTCACAACAAAGCTGAATTAAGAACATAAGAACAGCCATACTGGGTCAGACCAATGGTCCATCTAGCCCAGTATCCTTTCTTCGGACAGTGGCAAGTGTCAGGTGCTTCAGAGGGAATGAACAGAACAGGACAATAATTATCGAGTGAGTTATCCCCTGTTGTCCACTCCCAGATTCTGTCAGTTAGAGGCTTAGGGAACCCGGAGCATGGGGCTTTGCCCCTAACCATCTTGGCTAATAGCCATTCATGGTCCATTTTTTTAACCCAATTATACATTTGGCCTTCGCAACATCCCCTGGCAGTGAGTTCCATAGGCTGACTGAGCACTGGGTGAAGAAGTACTTCCTTTTGTTAGTTTTAAACCTGCTGCCTATTAAATTAATCTACAACCCCTGGTTATTGTGTCATGTGAAGGAGCTAAATAACACTTCCCTATTCACTTTCTCCACATCTTTCATTATTTTACATTAGGGCTGTCAAGCGATTAAAAAAATTAATCACGATTAATCATGCGTTCAATCGCACCGTTAAACAAAAATAGAACACTATTTATTTAAATATTTTGGATGTTTTCTAGATTCTCAAATATATTGATTTCAGTTACAACACAGAATACTAAGTGTACAGTGCTCACTTTATCTTTATTTTTTATTACAAGTATTTGCACCACAAAAAACCCAAAAGAAATAGTATTCTTCCATTCACCCATCACAAGTGCTGTAGTGCAACCTCCCTATCATGAAAGTTGAACCCACAAATGTAGAATTATGTAGAAAAAAGATCTGCATTCAAAAACAAAACAATGCAAAATCCCAGAGCCTGCAAGTCCAACCAGTCCCTCCTCCCGTCCAGCCAATCACCCAGACAAACAAGCCTGTCCATATCTGCAGGAGACAATGCTGCCAGCTTCCCATCCATAATGTCACCCGTAAGTGAGAACAAGCATTCCCATGGCACTGTTGAATTGGGCCTTCCGTCTCCAAGAGGAGGCTGCTAAAGAATCCTTCATTATTCAGGAGACAGAACCCTGATATTCCATGCGTCTCCCATTCCAAGCAGCAACCACATAGGAAATAATCTCTGGGAAATATCAATGTTGATGTTTTGCTTATTTGAGAAGAGGGAGAGAAGAAGTCCAGCAATAGTGTGACAAACTCCACCCCAGAAGACATTAGCTTTGGAAAAAAGTCTATTGTAGAAAAATGAGTATTAAAAAGTGCAATTTTAATAGCAGCCCTTGACTACAAGAAACAAGCTGTTGAATTGACATTATTTGCCTTACCAGCCCGGAAGAAGGTGCTGGTCTAAGTGCCTGGCTTTTGTTTTTATCAATCATTGTGACTGTGAAGGAGATAAGTATGTCTGACAAGTTTCATTTCAAAGAAACCTCTTTCAGACTAACAATGAGTTGATCTCATTACCTAGTCTTGGTATTGGTCTGGTGAAAGAGTAAATCTGAAGTTCAATTTGTCACTCTTTTTTCGTAATCAGTCTGTAGAAAGAAAACAGAAATCTTTAAACTAAGGTAGCTGTTTTTAAAAAACTAGTCATTGAAAATCTAGGCCTTAGCTTTAAGCTAAACTTTTCTATTAAAAATAGCTTGTCTTGGTGTAAGAAATTAACAAGACTAAAAAGAACATTTATCAGAACTGAATTCAGTCTACAAAAAGCACTTAGATCTGAAGCACATGAAATTAATCAACAACAAAACTTGGTACTAGAGTGAAACACGGTGTGCAACATTTTCAAAGCCAGTACATGGCAAAAACATATAAGATGTAATGGTTCATTAAGTGGAGTTTGTGCATACCCACAACGAAAATGTCATTACATAATTAGAGTTAAGGTTGCTCAAGTATATTTCCTATCAAAGTAATTACTAGAGTCAAGGAAATCAACATTTGAGATACCATTTGCAAGCAGAGCAACCTCTATTCGTGTACCTCAGCACCATAATTCCTAATACTCTGCTCTAGACTCCTGATCTCCAAGACAAGCACACTTTCTTTTCCAGTTTACAACCACACACAATACACACACATGCAATTCAGATCATAAGAATTGCCACACTGGATTAGACCATTGCTCCATCTAGATCAGTATCCTGTCTTCCAACAGTGTCCAGAGCCAGATTCTACAGAGGGAATGAACAGAACAGGGCAATTTATCAGGTGATTCATTCCCTGCCATCCAGACCGAGTTTCTGGCAGTCAGAGGTTAAGGGATACCCAGAGAATGGGGTTGCATCCCTGTCCAATCTTGGCTAATAGCCATTGATGGACCTATCCTCCACGAATGTATCTAATTCTTTTTTGAACCCATTTATACTTCTGGCCTTCACAACATCTTCTGGCAAAGAGTTCCACAGGTTGACAGTGCATAGTGTGAAGAAGTACTTCCTTATATGTGTTTTAAATGTGCTGCCTATTAATTTAATTGGCTGACCCCTGGTTCTTGTATTTATGAAGAGGCAAATAAAACTTCCTTATTCACTTTCTCCACACGATCCATGATTTTATAAACCTCTATCATACATCTCTTAATCATCTCTTTTCTAAACTGAACAGTCCCCGTCTTTTTTATTTCTCCTCATATGGAAGCTGTTCCATAATCCTAATCATGTTTGTTGCCTGTACTCTTTCCAGTGTTAATATATCTTTTTTGAGATGGGTTAACCAGAACTGTTCACAGTATTTATGGTGTGGGCATACTATGACATTATATATTGGCATTATGATATTTTCTATCCCTTTCCATATGGTTCCAACAGTTCTGTTAGCTTTTTTGACTGCCACTACACATTGAGCATATGTTTTCAAAGAACTATATACGATAGCTCCAACTTCTCTTTCTTGAGTGGTAACAGCTAATTCAGACCCCGTCATTTTGTATATACAGTTGGGATTATGTTCTAATGTGGATTACTTTGCATTTATCAACATGGAATGTCATCTGCCATTTTGTTGCCCAGTCACCTAGTTTTCTGAGATCCCTTTGTAACTCTTCACAATCAGCTTTGGACTTAAATATCTTGAGAAATGTTGTAGCATCTGCAAACTTTGCCACCTCACTGTTTACTCCATTTTCTAGATCATTTATGTATATGTTGAACAGCACTGGTGCCAGTAAAGATCCTTGGTGGACCTGGCTATTTCACTCTTTCCACTGTGAAAAGTGATCATTTATTCCTACCCTTTGTTTCCTATCTTTTAACCAGTTACTGAGTCATGAGAGGACCTTCCCTCTTATCCCATGACTGCTTACTTCACTGAAGAGAGTTGGTGAGGGACCGAAGGCTTTCTGAAAGTTAAAGTACACTATATCCACTGGATGCCCCCTTGTCCACATGCTTGGAGAATTCTAGTAGATTGGTGAGGCATATTTCCCTTTACAAAAGTCATGTTGACTCTTCCCCAACATATTGTGTTAATCTGTGTGTCCGATAATTCTGTTCTTTACTGTAGTTTCAACCAATTTGCTTTGTACTGAAGTTAGGCTTACCAGGCTTGCCAGGATCAGCTCTAGAGCCTTTTTAAAAAAAATTAGTGTAACATTAGCTATCCTCCAGTCATCAGGTACAGAGGCTAAGTTAAGTGATAGGTTACACACCACAGTTAGTAGTTCAATTTCATATCCGATGTCCTTGAGAACTCTTATGTGATTATCATCTGGTCCTTTATTACTGTTTCCTCAGAATCAAACTTAGACACACATTTTAAATCTGATCTGATACCTTGTTGTGACACATACTTTTCCTGTAAAAGTCTATCATATGTTACCATGATGATGATGATTATGACAAATCCCAAAACAACATCTTTTAAAGGGACACCACTTTCTTCAGTCCATTTCTTTTTCCATCTAACCAGTAGGTTCCCATTGCTCTAGCGCATTTCTGTCCATCCATCTTGGGAAGCAGGCTTCCAGCTGCAGTGGTAAAAATATCCCCAGACTCTGCACTTTTGATAGCAAGTGGCAGTGCTTTGGCTGATTCTGTTGCTGGAATGTGTAGTGCCTTAGTAGAAATCTGGAGTCTGTGTGTAGTTTGAGGGCCGGAGAAGCTGGGGAGGGCTGGCTCTTTTAACGGCTATGGTAATCTCCCCACCATCTTTTGTTTTGCTATCTTTGTCATATGCATATTAATCTTACCTCATTACAATTTTAGATCCTTTCACTATGAAGTTTTCTGTTCTTCCTTTGTCCTGTGCCTAGCACTGTCCTTCTCCCCTGCTGCTTTCATTAAATCAGGCACTGCTGCCACCAGCAGCAGCACAGACATAAGGGTGGCAATATAATACCATGTCATCCTTACTTCTGCACTGCTGCTGACAGAGGCGCTGCCTTCAGACCTGGGCGCCCATCCAGCAGCAGCCACTCTCCAGCCACTCTGCCAGTGCTTAATTTGTCCGGGGCTTCCTGCGGCTGAGCCCTGGCACTTCTTTCATTACAAAGTAAGCACCAGGTGTGCCCTCTTTCTTTGTACCACATGAACAGACAAACTGAATATTATCTCCCAGATTTCCTGAGGTAAACCGAGATTTCTTCAGCTCCCTTTTTCTTATCTATCTATTTTCCGTTATCACCTCACCAAGATCTTCAACTCCACAGTCATCTGGTTGTCACCATTTTCTTCGTAGCCATGCTCAAACCAGTGCTGCTTGATATGTCTTCTAGTCTTCTAATTACCAGGCTTCTCTCTGTTACATGAAGACATTACATTTTGTTGACCTATTTTAAAATTGGACCTTTTGATTCATGCTATGGGAACCAGGCCATAAACTAAGACACTGTGGCCTAGCAATCCTGATTTTGTGGACATTCAGAAATAGAAGTAAATGCCTCTCCCAATAATTAGCACATGCTCCTGGCGGAGTAAAGACCTAGAAACTTCTCATACCAGTTGACTAAATCACATTTCCTGAACCCTTTCACTTGAGAGCATCACCTAATTATAGTTAGTGCAACTGGCCAGTTTGTGTTCACCAGACTAGCACCTTCTAAAAAGTGCAGCTGCGCAACAATAGCTGCTTTTACAACAAAACTTCCTGCAGAACTCTGGACTCTACATTAAGCTCCTCATCCACTCGTAGAACTGTAAGGTAAATAAGGACAGAACAGAGATAGAGCAAAGTCATTATGGGTGCTATGGGTCAGATAACACAAAATCAATAGCAAATGGGGTGAAAGAATTTTTATTCTGGAATGATGCACACAGTTTAAAATATTGTTTCTCTATTTAAAAGCAAAAAAGATATTTTAACTTGAGCTTCCAAACTTCCCAGTTTTGTTGTTGTTGTTGAATTGGCTACAGCAACAAATTATGGTTCCAACCCTGCAACTGTATCTCTGTGGACAGCTCCTTGCTCCTGCGTGGATACCTATTGAAGTCAATAGGGTTCCACATGAGTGCAGGGGTTTGCCTACTTAGGTCCATTTACAGGATTAGGGCCTGAGTTTCAAAATCATTTGTTCTGAATACATTTCTAGATGGTTTAGGCTTTTCCACAGCAAAAACTAACTAACTAAATAAAACTGACTGAGTTCCTCTTTATGAAAAATGTTATTTTCCTCATTTCTTTCCATGTTTTACTATTGCTGTATATTTTACTGACGGCATCAAATTCAACATTTAGCTTCCGATATTGTGAAGGTTATTATTATTTATTCCTATAAAGTGTATACTCTTCACTTGATCTTTCTTGTATTTGAAACAGTCACACAGAGTTGTTTATATTGTTTGGAATGACATTTTTAGTCATTTAGTGGCATGTGTGAGTGACGGCACCAATAAACGAGGTATAGAATCAACCCATCACTTTTTAGAAGTCAGATTTTTTGAGACAAAGATAGAATAATTTGTATAATTTCATGGTGATTTCCCAAGGAATGTGCCAATTTCATGGCAACTGCTATAGAAAGGAGGTGATTTCATGCAGATTCAAGCAAAAAGGTAAAAAAATAAATTCCACAAGATTTTGGGGGACCAATTAAATTTTATGAAACCTTGTGAATAGGGACACCATTTAAAAAATGATTGAATAAATACAATATAAAGCTATTTTTGTGTATTCAGAAAGGATGCACGAAGATAATTTTCCAGTATTATTTATATCAACCCACTCACTTCAGATACTGTATACGTGAAAATTATGACTCCTTAATTTTAACTTGGGCTTAAAGTGTGTATTATTTGGCCAGTGTCCAGTGTATCAATGGGGAGGGAGAATAGCCCTTTTTTTCTATAACATCTCACATGTAGAGGGGCACCATGCCAGTGATAATGCATCCATTTAGGATATGAGTCCTGAGATAATGATACACAGACTGACCTCCTCACCCACATCTCTCAACTCAGCATGCCATGGACTTCTTAACCAGGTTTACTGAGAAGATTTTGGGCTTTCTATTGGAGTCACTTGGATGGATTGTCTTGTGAAATTTCAACACAATTGCTTTGAGATGTCTCACTGGCCTGAGACTTCATGGGTA
Source organism: Chelydra serpentina (assembly GCA_037349315.1). Classification (NCBI taxonomy): domain Eukaryota; kingdom Metazoa; phylum Chordata; order Testudines; family Chelydridae; genus Chelydra; species Chelydra serpentina. The sequence continues at coordinate 31,957,396 of JBAIAC010000048.1, forward strand.
TCGTGACTCATAGACTCGTAGACTTTAAGGTTCAGAAGGGACCACTGAGATCATCTAGTCTGATCTTCTGTACATTGCTGTCCACATAACCTCACACATCCACTCCTGTAATAGACCCCTAACCTCTGGATGAGTTACTGAAGTCCTCAAATCATGGTCTAAAGACTTCAAGTTACAGAGAATTCACCATTTACTCTAATTTAAACCTGCAAGTGACCTGTGCCACTTGCTGCAGGGGAAGGTGAAAAAAACTCCATGCTCAGTGGCCCTTGGCAGCTGATGCTGCTGGTCCCGTCCCTCCCAGCAGCAGCCCCCCTGGAGTTCCCCCATCAGAGACCCCCCTGGGTCTCCCCCAGCAGTGCCTCCCCCCCAGATTTATTTTGGAGTATTTATAGTATAAGTTATGGACAGTCACAGGGCCATGAATTTTTGCTTATTGCCCGTTACCTGTCCATGACTTTTACTAAAAATACCCATGAGTAAATCATAGCCTTAATCATGGAATGCCTCTATGAGTTGCTCTATACTGAACAAAAAAAGTGTGTTCTTAATTTGGGTGAGCTAACCCGAATTAGCTAGCTCAAGTTAAAACAGCAATGAAGACATGGCATCTCAACTTTTAATTTGCATTAGCAGCTTGACTTCAACCACTGTAGGCTTTAACTCAAGGAAACTAAGGCAGGAAAATGTATATAGGTGTGTCTATTATTTTGTCAAGACCTGTGTCTCTCTCATGTTAACTAAACAGTAATTGTGTTTGGAATTCTGCACAAAGTCTATCTGTAGATCTGTTTGCCTTCATTATCGTGTGCCTCCAAAGAGTTACACTGTAAATCCGAGCACCCGCACACTAACATATTATTTCATTATTTCTGCTTTTTCTGCATTATTAACATTCTGAGATGGTATGTTTAAACTATGAGGGAAGCTAAGGAGTCAGCACTCGTCCCAGAGGCTAGGCGATTGGATTAGAGAGTCTCAACTCTCGAAAGCGGGTGCAAGATAGAGAATCTGGACTCTGAGAGTGTGCTTAGGGTTCCTAGGTAGGGATGGTGCCTGGACTCTGTTTGGGCTCAAGAGGCTTAGGGAACACATGGGGCCCAGTCAAGTGAGCCCCAAACACAAGACCCTGGGAAGTGGCCAGCCCGAGAAGGAACTCTACCAGGGTAGTGTATGTCTGACGTCACAATGCATTTTTTGATGCATTTGGATACAGTTAATTGCTTCCAACTGAATCCATGCAAAGGTATATCTGGATATCAATGTAACAAGTACCCTATAAATCATTGCAATAAATAAATAAATAAATAAATATAATGAGGTTGGAAAATCACTGGTGAAGTGATGCATCAGCTGATCCCTGAAAGGCTGTTGTATAACTTCATTATTCAAAATAATTACAAAATAATTTAGTCTTGTACTGAACAGGCATTGAATTGACCAGGCTCATGTTACTAAACCATGAATAGCAATGTCCTTGCCCTATAGATGCTACAGACCTGGAAATGTACAGTGCTGATTCTTTCAACAGCTATAGAAATTTTATCATAACTCAACAAGAAGTCCTAGTGTTTTTTCGGGTACAAGGCTCAATACTACAAAATCCCCATGGAAACATCTTGAAATGGAAGCACCATCAATGTGTTAGGAATGTAATAAACATAATACTTGTATGGGGTTTCTTGATGGTCTACTCAGGGGATTGTGGTCTGTGATCACTTGTGGTTATAATCAGAACAGGTCTTTTCACTGCTTCTTTAGCAGTGTTTGTTATTTTCATGCAGTCTTTTGAAATACTGTATAAACCTGGGACAACCTCTGGGCATCTGTATTACTGGAGTAATCTAAGTGTATATATGTGGCACATATATTTTTATTACACACACACAGACAAAATTGAATATATTGATTACTATAGTGAATCTATAATGAAAATGCAAATCCGAAATTGTCCTTGACTCTTGAATTGTGATATTATAATTGTGACTTGGAGATGAACTGTGACTTGAAGCTGCTCCCGGTGGGAACCTGGGGAAGGAAAGAGCCCAGGCACCTCACCTATAGCAACTTCCTGGAAGGGTCTTGAAACTGACAAGAACCTACCAGGAAGATAGCCCGTAAGCCAAAAATTCCATTCTGGTTCTCTCAAAATTGATTTTTTTCTGGAAATCCCTTTCAGTGAAAAATATTGCATTTATTTTTCCATTTCTGTTCAGATTTGGGATTTGTTTTCCCCTAAAAACTTGAAATTTCTATCTTCTGGCCATTGAAAATCAATGGAACTTGTGTTCCTAAGTCACTAAGGTGCATTTGAAAATTTCACGCTTAGCGCTCAAGTGATTTGTAACTTCAAAATTTTGAAAAAAAATATAGATGCTCCATTTGTTCAAATTATTACCACCTCATTCTATGTTGTAAACAGCCCTTAAAGAAAAAGGTCATACAGGCACATTTCTTTGCTTCTTACCATTTATTTAATTTAGTAGACAAGGAAATTGAACTAAATGTATAACCTCCATGATTGCCAAGTGGTAGTGACTATAAAATGGTATGTTTGATAACAGACACTGAGTTGATTAGACCATCTATGTAATCACTGATGGCTGCTAACCATTTCAGTGTCTGTGGCTAGTGCAGTCAATTACTAGTCTTAGAAAGACAAAATTAATGCTAATGCTCCAGAGTTCTACTGCAAAGTAAAATTAAATGAATAGCCATCTCCATGTTTGAATCCTATTTGAAATGTAATGCATGGCATTTTCCAACAAAAGACGCAATTAATGTCATGGCTGTTGCTGTCATATTGCATCGTAAACACTTCAGTCCTTGTCTGTCAAAATCAAAGTAGCTGTCACAATTCAACTAAAAAAAAATCCCTTCTTTATTGAATTTCCTATATACTTGTGCTAAAGTCAAACTAGTAATTATATAGATAGCAGTTATAAATCCACAGTAGAAAATGAATGTATAAAAAAATTAAAGCAGTCTGCTTTTTCTTAAGGGTTTTAAAGGTCTGATTATAAGAAAGGGAGAGGTACTTGAGATGAAAATATTATTATATTTCTTTGATGTTAGAAACTTATACTGTATATTAGGAACATTTATTTATTTATTTATTTACTTATTTTTATAAAATCAAATATACTCTCCCTACCCTCATACCTTTTATATCCTCGAAGTAAATTTGACATATTTTACCATAAGATATTGACCTTCAAGAGTAAGTAGTGGAGGGATAGATCAAGGGGCTGAACATGCATCATAGAATTCAGAGAGGCAAGATGGGTGAGGTAATATCTTCTGTTTCTATTGGTGAAGGAGACATGTTTTTGAGCTTATGTAAACTCAAAAGTTTTGTCTCTTTCAGCAACAGAAGTTGGTCCAATCAAAAATATTACCTCACCCATCTTGTTTCTGTTTTATCCTGGGACCAACATAGCTATAACAATAGTGCAAGCATCATAGAATTCAGTCAGGCCATACAGGGAGACAGGTGTCCCCCCCCCCCCAAAAAAATCTAATCCCTGCCATATCAGCAATTAAATGAGCAATTAAAAGCATTTAACTGCACCTAATGCATCTACAACCCAACACAGCCCTATAACTTTGTGTGAATGTGATGAGGAAAAATGAAAATTAAACTCTTCATCCAGCCAATAGGTTTTACAGTTGCATCATGTATATAAGAATGGTGGCTTGGTCAAGGCCTCAGAAGGAAAAGGTTTAAAATATTCTAAAATTCCCCAAACTTGCCACTGCTCCCTGAAATATTCATCCCTGCTAGTGGTTTCTTCCAGCCCATCTCATAATAAGAGGTATGTTCATCCAGTGAGAAAGCAAAAAAAAACCCACATGATTTGGGTGACTAATGAATTTCAGTCACTCAAAGGAATACATTTCACAGAAATTTGTTTGCACAAAACATTTGTGAATAGTGAAAACCTTAAAACTGAGGTCTATTCGTGAACAGAAAAAGACCTAATTTGGTCATATAAATGACTTATTGTAAATTGTTTGCCCAACTCTAATTGCAACTAATGAACCCTGTTCTAATATCGAGTAAAGAAAACTCATAGTGAAATATTCATAACCAATTTTTCCTGGCACAAAGTTTGCATTAAAAAAATCTATTGATAATTCTAAATATTGAGGACATTCCAATCTGCTTAATGACATTCTGTGAGCAGAAAAAATATCTAAATTTGTTGAGTAAATTATTCACTGTGAATTATAAGAGCTGGGTATCATTATTGTTATTCACACCACACCAATTATGACATGTTTTCTATTTGATACTCAATGTTGTCTTTGTTCCCCCCATTTCTTATATAGTTTCCTTTCTGCATAAAGGCCAAACATTTCAAACATGGATGTTTAAACTTAAACCACCAAATCCATATCTGGGCATCTAAATAAATGATCTTCTTCTTCCTTGCATTAATCCTATCAAATGTGGTCCGCTCACCAGTCCTCTCCCTCCAAAGTGTTCTGTTCAGTGCCATATCCTCTATAACACCACATGTTAACATGCCTTCCTTTATGACATCCTACCCTTTATTTTTCGATCCCTCTCTCTCTCTTTTTCTTCAGTCTTGAGCTCCTGGACTTTCTTACCCAAACAGTTGTCAGGACTGTGCTTTATGTGACCAAACCAGATGAGCATGCAATCCCTCATTTTTTCATGTATTGGTTTTACTTTGTGATTGTCTCTATGTGTTGGAAAGAAATGGGCTCAAACTAAGCAAAGGAAAAACAACATGTATCCAATAAGTGACCTGATTTTCAGAAATGTTGATCATTTAGCTCTTATTTGAGTCAATAGGGTATTGACTCCATATACCACATTTTCTTTATTTAGGAATGTAATTGATTAGACAGCATCACCCTGTAATATTTCATCAAGAAGCAATAAAACAGAGATTCCTATACATCTATAGATTACCGATCAACTGAAAGTAAGTGTCAAACCAAAATTCCAATAATACATAGTGGTAATGCTCATCATCGATTTCTAGACTCCATTCTAAAGAACTCATTTATGTATGCTCTGAAATGAAACAAACACTCAAAAGATAAATGTCACATACAAGGTTTGAATAACTGCCCATGACCTCTCTGAGAATTTTTACAATCTCCTTCCTTAAAGGCAACATTATTAACATAACGGATTTGTGTCCTTCACCTACTGCAAGGATAGTTCACCTGTGAAACTTAGTCCCTGATAGTAAAGGGCTTGTTTCGTTTTGTTCGTGTCACTCTTATCACACTGAAAATCCCATAACTTCCCTCACCTTAAGGTTCTTACTGGATTATAAACTGGAAAAATCGACATCCTATCTCTGTTAACCTTTGGCAAAGCTTGGGGAACTATTCCTTGCTCATGAAAAAGCCATCTAATTGCTAATCTATAATCCTTTTAATATGCTCTGAGTTTTGGATTGATCTATTGCCAGCTGACCCAGCAGTGCCTGTAGCTATATTAATCCTATTATTCACATGTTCCAAAGGAACTCTTTAATGAAGGCTGAAAGGCTTGTGCACTACTAATATTAAGGATGGTTACACTTGCATTGTACTGCACCTAATTACGCAGTGTTCTATTGTTCTGTCTAATTGTGCAAATTAAGTTTTTTTTCCCAAGGCTTAATTTATTTTGGTTACAAGCATTACCATACATTGTTAGCCAGTATGTTATTGTTTTAAGAAGAGGTTAGCTCTTTATGATTTCATTACTGTTCTTTTCAATCACTAACAGAGACTGTGTTTAGACCACACTCTGAAAATAAGTTAACAAAATCAATGCTGATATCTCAGAAGATTTGAGTAATAAATAATAATAGGACTTGCTTATTGGTGCTTACCTGAGGCTTCAAAGACTTTTCAAAACAATCATTAATTACTAGGACTTAAATCATTTCTGTGAGGAGAGTCTGTAGAATGATACTATATAATTTTACAGAGAGAAAAACTCGCATGGAACATGCTATCAGTAAGAATATGTGAATGGATGGATATTCAGAAGATAGAGTTGGGGTCCACAATGTTTGGATTATCATACTAAATCCATGCATATGATCCAGATCTGCATGTCTGCCATGACCCTTCCTTTTATCCCAGATGAGACCTTACCACAGACTTCCTTCCCCCAACAGCTCCCAGAGTAATGGGTCTGTTGTTTCAGGCTGTTTGCAGTCTCAGGCACATGTCACTGTAGCACTTGGGTCTCATTTTCAAGTGGAAACACTGAAGTCTAGGTAACTGTTATTAGTATTTATTGTTATGAAATACACTAAAATTTCTGTGGTAAAGATGTGATTGGGTTACCATTCAATCGGCACCCTATCCACCAGCCACATGGATGTGTCACTCATAAACACCCTGCTCTTGAAATATGCCTCTAATTTTTTAATAGGGTAATTAATAAATTTACTACATTCTAGGGATTTCTGCTTTGGAGACCTTAGGTGAGCCAGTGTAGTGACAATTGTCTGATACTCCATTTAAGTGCCTTTAGCACTCAGGATGAAATCCTAGCCTCAGTGAAGTCAATGTGAGATCTGCCATCAACTTCAATAGGGCCAGGGTGCCATCCTTGTTCCTTATACTCAACCTTTGGAGCCCAAGTGAGACCTTTTATACATCCTATTTTAATTAAGGTATTACTTTGATAGTTTAACCTTTTTTATTCAATAATTTGAATGAAAACCAGGGCCTGCTACACGAGGGAAAGTCATGCATCTAAACAACTGTCATCCTGATTCCCCAGTCTATGTGCAGTCAGCAGATGCAAGTGAGTAGCTTCAGCTAGTCTTGCTATGGAGCCGGGGGGACTCTCTTTGTGTTCCATGGCTGTTCTGCACCTGAGCAGAAAGCCCAGATCAGGTTAAATCAGTTTGCTCCTTGCCATCTCCAGTCTTCTCCCACACCCTTTCCCTCCTTGTGCACCAGAATGCAAAGCTGGGTGGGCAGAGTGCAAGGAGGGGATGACAATCCTGCTTCACTGTACCTCTTCCCAAGGCAGCACAGGATTGTTCAAAGAAAGGAAGAGAGAAATGAATGCAGCACTGCAGAGTTAATGGTATAGAATACTTGGTGGAGAGAACACAGGGAGCTAGACTGTGGAGTCTCACTGAATAGCACCCCACCCCAGAAATAGTCCCATTGACTGGAGTGGAACAGTACATTAGTAAGGGTATGACAATATACCACACAATGAATTATAGAGACTTTGTAAACAGATATCAGTAGAAAAGAAGGGTAATTCATCTAAGGAAAAGAAGAAGATTATTCCACCCTTGGCCATGCATGTTATTAACATAAACATGCTCATTAGTATGCTAATAGTCTCATAAGCCGAGAGCATTTTTTTCTTTAAAAAAACACATGAAGAGTAGAGATGAGTAGCACAGCATGTAGCTGGTATTTAGATTAATCCACCCTGCCACCTTAAAATAGAAGAAGCACAGTAGATGTTGGAGAGAGATATAGATATATATAGTGAGAGAGATATCCAATGAACACAGTTATACGCCTAAGAGACGTATAACTGGCCACTGGATGTCAGTATTGTTCTGGTGACATCCTGCTTAAAGTATGTTTGACTGGCTGCAAACAAATGACCATTAAAGACAACCGTTGAGAGTGATTATGATCAAATTAGAAACACATTAGTGTGTGTGCGGCAGAGTGGGGGCCGGGGAGAGGGTGTGAAGAGCCCATTGCCTCAAAAGACTTTTGATTAATTCCAGAAGTGAGGAAAGCTTTCCACTGGAGAAACGTTTCTACACTTTGGTCTTTTCTTTCCATAACTGGTTCCTTACATTCTGATCCATTCCTTTATGCTCCCCATCATTATGAGCTAATTAACTCATTCAGTTAATATGCCACTCTTGAAGAAAGGCACCAGATTTGAAGGGGGTGGGGGAATCTTGGAACCTTTATCTTGTCCAGTTTTATTAATCAGTTTCCACATTAATTATAAGATGCTTATGGTGATTTATAGAAGCCAGCTCTGATTATCTCTCTAATGTACTGATTTCTTACTTTATGCTGATATCCCTTTTTGAGGTGTGATCTCTTTGTAGGCATTTTGAACTGCTCTCTGGAAATCATTACTTACTGCTATCAGGAATGTTTGTACCTTCTAATCCTTTAAGTTTAAATATGGGACATATTTGTTTTGGCAGTACCTACCAGATTATTAACTTTGAAGAATCACTTAACTTACCAATTTAATGCTGCTGCAATGGACCTTGGATACCTCAGTATGATAGTGACATAAAAGTTTAAATTGTTTTTGTAGAATCGGGCCAGCTGAGAAGTTCAGTGAAGGAGACAGGTATTTTTGCAATTTTATTAATGACTTTTCTTGAAATTATATGATTCACAAATAAAGCGTGCTCTGCGATTATAAGACTAGCTTCAAACCTGATGTAAGCTAGTGAAATTCATTGAAGTCAACAGGTCTTGAACTCCTTGCCTATTCTTGTGATGAATTTTTGCATGCAGTTTATGCTTAATTTTTCAGATGCCACTAACAAAAATTAAAACATTGCATCATTCCTGTATTTTCCCAATACAGAATCAGCAAATCATTTTCTGTGATGTTTGCTGGATTACATCTGGTATTTACTTTTCTCAGAAATATCTATTAAAATTCACATATTACAAGTTCATCGCAAAAAAGTAATTATTAATTCATCATAATAATTTGCAAGTACAGTATAGTGCTTTTCATCCAAAGATAACGAAGTACAGTACAAACTTTAATTAAGCCTCTCAACATTCAACCTACTGGCCACTGTACAATTTTTCTAGCAATTTCACTGCAACTCTATTGCCTACACTCAAAGAACTTTCGAAAACAACATGAACAAATCAACAGATTACACATCCATGAAGGTGAATCCACAGATTACACACTCATGTTAAAGAATGCATCAAGTATAATTTTTAAAGGTCCATTCTAAAAGCTGTTTGTAAATTATTATGACTCTCTGATTTTGGAATTGATCAATCTAACAAACTTAAGCTGCATTATGTTTCATTAAAAAAAAATTTAGACCCCTGAGGCAAAGCCATCAAACAGAAATAGCAACATTAATCAAAAAATGGATCGCTGAAATAAGTGAAGCTTTAATAAGGATAAGTGTACTCAAGCAAAACATTTAGTTAACCCTACATGCTCTGCTGAACAAGCAAACAGTACTTTAGATGGTTCTTGTGGAAAGTATCCATTTGAAACAATTGAAAGTATTAACTCCTGTATCGCCGACACTTTATTTATTTTAATCATAGAGTTAACTTAGATTTCCATAGGAAAGAGAAGAGCTCATGGATTTTTTTGAATTTTTTTGTTTGCTAATATATAAGGAACAAAAATAGTTTCTTTTTTCTTACTCTCTTAGGGAAATTTTTTTCCTGTATGCCCATATTTAAATTGTTATCAGAAATGTCTTGAATTTGGGTCATGCAATTTGAGCAATAATTAGGGGAAGGGGCTGTGGCTGCAGTTTTGTGTTAATGAATGCATGCTTACACAGAAACTGTTCTTGGAATGAAGACAGGCAATAGCACAGTTTAAGTCCAATTGTCATTCATTCATTTTATTCTGCTGACTCCTTTGTCCAGAAGAGTGAGAGGAGTGCTTATCATAACAGTTCAAAACTCCACTGACTTCCTTGCAAACTGGGATTCTTGAACAGCAGATAACACTTCTTGCTGGCATCTTGTGTCTGAGTTCCATTGTGCCAGATCTAGACAGACAGGATAAACACATGAAAAAACGCCATGGAAACATGTCAGATCAGAACACATTTTACCTCAGTGCATAGTTCATAATTAGAGTGCTTTTTTCCCTCTGATAATTGTTAAATCAGACTTCAATATAAACCCCAAGGGAAAAGGTACTACAAGGGGGGGAAAGCATTCACTGTCAAAATAGTCTTGGATTACATGACTAGAGATAGAAACTTATAGCAGAAAATGGGCAAAAAAAATCATTTCTCATGTAAATAAGGGGAAACTTCATAAAATCTTAATCTGGCCCATGGTCCCTGAGGAATAGAGCAGTTGTCATAGACATTAAGTATGAAATCCTGGCCACAAAGAAGTGAATGGGAGTTTTGCCATTGATTTCAGTAGAGCCAGGATTTCAGCCTAAAAAGGCTATAGTTAGACAAATTTAGGATTGGCAGCTGATAGGGTATCTGGGAGAACATAGGAGATTGGAAGGTAAATGGGTGATAATGCAAGGAAGCCAGCTGATGAGCCAAGAGGTCTTGCAGTTCCCCCAAGGGAAACCTGGGGAGCTAAGAAGCTCTGTAGATACTATGTGTTGGGAATAAAGAGGAGCATAGTTTCCCCACTAGCTAGCCAGGTAAGACCTACTTCTATATACATATAAGCAGGTGCGCGCACACACAAACACACACACACACACACACACAAACTAACTAACTAACAAAGTGGACATCCAGCATTCAGATGAGACTTGCTAAAGGGGAATTCTCAACCAATTCTCAACCAGACACATTTCACCACAATCCCACCCAACTACAGCTAGAGACTGCAGGCCCATTTTGTTGCTGCTGCTGCTGTGAGATACAACTGCCGGCACTGGAGGAACTCAGAAATGCCTTCAGGACAGACTTTATTTCCTGCCCTGTCAGTGAGACTTAACTTTCCCAGAGGAAGCAGTGGGAAGAAAGCTACCCTGGCTCAGGCACTAGTAGAGAGACGTTGGAAATTCAGCATGGTGCCATTACTGCCACTGAAGCCAAAAGCAGATTTCTTAGAGGAGTGGAATGAAAAATGAAGCTTGTGCTGCTGCATACCCTCTGTTATGTGACATCGTGGGAGGAAGGATAAGATTCCAGGAGCAGTTAATTCATAGATTTATAGAACTTAAGGACAGAAGGGACCATTAGATCATTTAGTCTGACCTGTATATCACAGACCATTAAAATTTCTGGCTGCTGGTGACTGAGCAATACTGAGCACAGCTAAAGCACTCAACTAGGAAGGTAAGTCATGCTGTTTCCTAGTTTTATTGTAACACAGTTTGCACACTTGTTGGCTTACGTTTTGAAGGCCGTCTCTACAAGGAGAAGCCTATGAAACTTACTGATGTATTTCCTATGAAAGCTTGGGTTTCCATCAGTCATCTGACATCAGTGGCGTAGCCAGGTTTAGAGCACAGGGGGAGTGGAACTAAAAAAAGGTGCCAGGAGCAAAAAGCATCAGGAGCAAAAAAAGGCGTCGGGAGCAAAATAAAATGCTCTGCTCTGGCTGCAGCGTCGGAGCAAAAGGCGTCGGGAGCAAAACAAAATGCTCCACTCTGGCTGCAGCTTAGGAGCAAAAGGCGTCAGAGCACAAAAGAGACATCGCTTCTGCTCAGTGGGGGAGCGGCCGTTCCTCCTGCTCCCCCCTGGCTACGCTACTGTCTGACATTCTTTAAAAGTATGCCAGAGTTTTGCAAACCATTCTAATTCTCTCAGTGTGCCAGTAAAAATCTTCCCAGATATGTTTTTCCTGTCATTAAAGTAAGGTTGCCAACTTTCTACTCGCACAAAACCCAACACCCTAGCCCTTCCCCCTGTCAGAGCCGTAACTAGGAATTTCTGCGCCCGAGGCAGGGGCGCAGAAATTCCTAGGGTCTTACCCTCCGCTGAATTGCCGCCGAAGCCGCAGCACTGGTGGACCTCTAGCAGGCAAGCGGAAGCGGCTTCGGTGGCAGTTCGGCGGAGGGTATTTTAGCAGCCACCGAAGCCGCTTCCGCTTACCTGCGGGAGGCCCGCCGGTGTGTGTGGAGAAGGCCCCCTCTGCCGAATTGCCGCCGAAGCTGTGGCACCGGCGGACCTCCCGCAGGTCAGCGGAAGCGGCTTCAGTGGCAGGGCAGAAGTGCTGCTAATAATACCCTCCGTCGGCTTCGGAGTTCAGTCTGGGCAGGGGCTGCCAAGCCCAAGCCGCCTAGGAGCCGAACCTGCTGGCCACTTTTAGCGGCCCAGTCAGCACCGCTGATTGAAAGCCGGACACCTGGCAACCCAAGGCATGCCCCCACTCTGGCTCCTATGCAGAGGCGTGGCCAAGGGGCTCTGCACGCTGTTCTGTCCTCAGGCGCCATCCCCGCACCTCCCATTGGCTGCGGTTCCTGCCCAACAGGAGCTGCGGAACCCGCACTTGGGGCGAGGGCAGTATGCGAAACCCCCTGACTCCCTCTGTGCATAGGAGCTGGAGGGGGGACATGCCATTGCTTCCGAGAGCTGCGGGGAGCCACGACAGGCAGGGAGCCTGTCTTAGCCCCACTGCACCGCCAACTGGGCTTTTAACGGCCCTTTCAACTGAACATTCTGGTTGAAAACCGAACACCAGGCCACCCTACATTAAAGTGGTCCCATTCACCAACTTCTTTCAAGTAAACCACATCACAAGTTTCTAAAGATAAATAATGCTTTAACAGTAATGCTTGTAATGCAAGTAATGCTTGAACAGACAATCTCAAGGTTTCATTCCTGTATGCTACATAGCAAAAAACAATTATTTGCCAGGATATTTTCCAACATAAAACAATTGAAAATAATAAAAATAAATAGAAAAATATAATTTGAACATGACAATAACCTTAAATATTAAAAAAACCTGTTCCATTTTGGAATATTTCTAATTTTCCTTTTTTAAACATTTCCCACCTAGTCTAATGCAGAATTCAATTTCCAGGACAAGAGCGATAAAACATTGGTGCTGGTAATGGATTTTAATCTGAAATGGAATAAAGAAAAAATGGGAGCACATATTAAAATATGTTAATGTTAGTGTTTGCATAATATCATAATATGTTTTTAATGTACTTTAGGCAAACTGGAAACAACTAACATTAACAGCTGATAATAAATGCTGTTACTTTGTGCATCCAGATATAATTTACATGCAGCGATCATTGTGTTTCTTGTCATGCATTGGTAATGAAAATAGCAATGAAGTAAATTAATCTAGTACTGTGGAGTGGGCACTGTGGTTCAGTTTATCAGTAGTCCTTAGCCTAAAAAGAAATACCCCAAACATATAGCAACAGCAAAGAGGATGCACAGTTCTATATATATTAGTCTATGCCAAAGAGTTCTCTTAACACATGGAGCAGCTGCCAATATGTCCTTGGAAAATATATTGCATTAAACATGTCGATAACAAACTCCATCAGCTTAATGGAACAGATGTTAAGGATTCCAAGTGGATTGAATGACACTGATAACTTCATTCACAAGTAATAGTCAATATAAAATATGATTTTCTTAATAGAGTAGGGCACAGTATTGATAATTAAATAAACTTTTAATAATGAAACTGTCACAGAGCAAGAAGTGCTATGAATCATTCATAGTTACATGCTTGAGGCAAAAAGTGAAAAATGGCTGATTTTTTTTCACTTTTTTTCTGATACATTTGGTCTTCTAAATTAGCTAGTCAAACCATCTGAATAACTAGGTCAATTTTGTGACAGGGTTAAAGCATCGTGGGTTACGGGTAATAAAAAATAAATGATTTAAATAAGAAGGCAGCATGGCTTTATAATGTTAAGTAAACTGTTCGGGATTTTTTTCATAACAAACTCTTACAAATTGTACCAAACTTTCCCACAGCAAAGTTGCAGCAAATAATACCTCCTGTTAATATTTCACTTTAGGTGCTTCCTCAGATTATTACCTTTGGGCCAAATCCTGCAGTCTAAATGCCACAGAGTTCAAAGTCAATGAGAATTTTGCCCAAGACCCAAGGCCCAGAACAACTCCCATGTCCCTTGATCTGTCCACTGACATTCCATGCATGGGTCTAGCCCATCCACATAGAGGGGGATGATGATTGTTGCCACAGTATCAACATTTGTTAGAGTATAGAAGTGTCTAGAGACCTCAGGCAAGATTGCTGTATTGCAGTAGGCATTGTGCAAAGACACAACAGGAATAGTCCCTGTCCTGAATAGTTTATACTATAAATAGACAAGAGAGACAATGGGTGAGAAACAGAGGCACAGACATGTGAAGTGACTTGGCCAAGATCACACAGCCAATCAATGGCAAATTTAAGAAGTGAAACTATCTCCTGACTCCCAATCCAGGGCCCTACGCACTAGACCACACTGCCTGTCTTCCCCCCATTATGGGATCCTCTTCCCATGGTCAGGAATGGGTGGGTACTGGTCATACAAGAGGTGGGAAGAAGGCAGAGATAAAGACAGGGATAGGATGCACATTGTCCTGTGCCCACCAGACTCCCAGTGATTGCCATATAAGTAGGTAGATAGAACTTCTTTTAAAGGACTATCGGGGTGATGCTGGGATTGCAGAGCTGGTGTGAGGGCAAAGGCCTTCCATTTAGATTGTCCTCACCGCCTCTGGATCCATAGGACATGAGGTGTATCTGCAGTTCATTCAACACTTCCATCCCTGATCCTGTTACTATCATCTGATTTCTCCAAAGAGAACAAGACATCTTCCACCTTCCTAGACCCTTCCTCCATCCCACATCATCCTCACTGAATGTTAAAGCTCTTGCCCTCCCAATGAGACAAAGTCTTCAGGGATCTTCTCAAAATACCTGTGAAGTAGGACGTGCCAGCAGTATCATGTCCATTTGAGATTTCAAGCACAGGCCTGAGAGGTTGAGTGCTATCGATTAAAGTCCTCCTTGGATAATTGGATCTTAATTACTCTGCACTGTATTATTTAGACCAGCATTCACCTTAACAGGGATTTTTTTAATCACCCACTTCAATTCACAAGAAGCAAATATTGCTGAATTACACACTCTATTTAATGGCTTAATTCCTGAGTTAGAATAAATATTAATGCAGTTATGATTGGCCCAGTACCCTCTGAATGGTCACCAGGCTGCTATGAATAGACCCAATGACTGAGCCCTGTGTGTGTCCAAGCCAACTGGGTCAGCATAGAGTCTAGTCACTGTTTCTAACTCTGGGGCCTGTTGAAGAAGAAGAACCAGGATGTGTTTTCCTCTGGACAGATTTTCTACTTTTTGGATCACAAAGCTGTCTTCTCATTCTAGAAACCATTTGGATGATGTGAGTTTTACTATTTTCATTATCTAATGGATTTCAAAGTGGTTATTGTTAAATTCCTCATGAATACAGTATACTTCAGTTTTTAACACTTCGAGAATTGGGGTAGGAATCTTCTGCTTCAGTCTATACCAGTCCTTTTGACCTGCAGCAGATGCACATTGCATTTTCTTCTTTGTTTCCATTTATTTATCCAAAGTATTTCCTACCATTATTATTTTTATGATTCTTCATTTTCATGGCTCAGATTATCTCTTTTAGCTTTTATAGCATTTTTTAAAATCATTTTTAATTTGTTTCCTTTTTACCATTTTACATCACTTTTTCCATTTGGTTTTACTAGTTTTACATTATTTCATATTTTCCCTTCATTATTGCTGTCTTTCTTTGTTTAATGGATATACACCCTTTCTTATCATATCTTACTATTCTCCCTCTTTATCAAAATGGCCTAGGATTTTACAGAATGTTCCATTAGATAAACTTTTTCAATTAAATTAATGGTCGCTTAAGCACAAGTGATCATGACTTGATCAAATTTATAATGTGGCAAACAGACTGAAGTCCTGACCAGTAACATATATTCTTAGTGGTTTAAAAGGGCCAATTTCACAAAGTTGAAAAAAAATATGAGTCAAATCAGCTAAGAGGACGAATTTAATCAGAATAATGTGAATGATGAATGGGAATTGTTTAAGAACACTTTACTAAAAGTCCAAAAACCCCAATCCCACAGTGTAGGAAGAAGGTCATATTGGTAAAAAAAAAAGACATGGTTTAGAGGGGAATCCAAGGAAGATATTATATATAAAACAAAAGGAAGAAGGGGAAGTTGATAGTAATGAATATAAATCAGAAGGTAGGAACTGTACAAAATTGACGAGGGGAGCATAGGACACAAGGAGAACTCTGTAGGGAGTTGTGAGGGATCACAGGTTTCAAACCTGGGCCCGTGGGTTCTCAATGGTGCCCAGATGGCAACCACCACCCAACAGCTCTTTGGAACCAGCATGGGAGGAGGCTAACAGAACTTTGACCCACTAGAGGCCCTGCCACAAAGTTCCTGATTGGAATAGACCTCCGGCCCCACTGATTGGCCCAGATGAATTACTTAAGCCAGAAGGCAACACAGGAAGTTGAGCAACTGCTATACTGGATCCTGTCTCTGGATTGACCCCGGCATTGTTCCCTGACTTCATTTTGACCCTTGATATTTGTATCTGACTCACTCTGGCACTGTTCCTTTACTCTGGTTTGACCTTTGGTACTCCTATCTGACGTTGACTTCAGTTTGAGCTCGGCATTGTTCCCTGGTTCCTGACTTGAGCTCAGTCCTTCGCACAGCTATCGGACTGTGATTCCAGTCCCGACCTTCATCATGACTCGAGACACTGATTCTGGCTCAGCCTTTGGTGTAACTCTGACCACGACTCCAGCCCTGATCCGTGGCATAATCCTGATTCCAACCCCAGTTCTGATTCTGGCTTTGGTTCCTGGCTTCCGACCCTGGCTCTAACCACTAGGCCTTTCTGCCCATGGCCCAGTCCTTATGGCAGCAGAGTTAAGGACAATAAGCAATATTTTTAAAGTATATTGAGAACAAAAAGAATCCTAACGATGGTACTGATCCAGTACTATATGGACATGGTATAATTATCAATAATAATGCAGAAAAAGCAGATGTGTTCAATAAACATTTCTGTTCTGTATATGGGGAAAAAACAGATGATATAGTTATATCTAATGATACCACTCCTTCTCCTGGCAACTCAGGAGAATGTTAAACAGCAGCCACTGATATTAAACATAATTAAATCAGCAGGTCTGGATAACTTGTATCCAAGAATTTTGAAAGAGTTGACTCAGGAACTTGTTGAACCATTAATGTTTATTTTCAATACGTCTTGGAACACTAGGGAAGTTCCAGAATACTGGAAGAAATCTAATTTGGTGCCAGTATTTAAATGGGGTGGAATGACTTGGGTAATTATAGGCCTGTCAATCTGACATTGATCTTGGAAAAGATAATGAAGCAGTTGATACCGGACTCAATTAAGTAAGAATTAAAGGAGGGCAGTATAAGTAATGCCAATCAAAATGAGTTTATAGAAAATATACCTTGTAAAACTAACTTGATTTTTTTATTAGATTATGAGTTTGGTTGATAAAGATAATAGTGTTGATGTAATGTACATAGAATTCTGTAAGGCACATGACATTTTAATTAAAAAAACTAGAACAATATGAAATTAACATGGCACACATTAAATGGATTAAAAGTTAGCTAACTGATAGATCTCAAACTGTAACTGCGAATGAAAAATCATCATGAAGCAGGTGTGTTTCCACGGGAGTCCTGAAAAGACTTGTTCTTGGCCGTATACTATTTAATATTTTTATTAATGACCTAGAAGAAAAACAAAATATTATAACTGATAAAGTCTGTAGGTGACACAAAAATTTGGGGAGTGGCAAATAGTAAACAGGACAGGTCACTGATACAGAATGAGCTGGATTGCTTGGTAAGCTGGGCATAAGCAAACAATATATATTTTTAATACAGCTAAATGTTTACATCTAGGCACAAAGAATGTAGGCCATACTTACAGGATGGGGAACTCTACCCTGGGTCTTCTGAAAAAAAATTGATGGTGGTGGATAATCCACTCAGGGCAATGCTGTGGCTAGAATGGCTAATGTGACCCTTGGATGCATAAAGAGAGGAATCTCAAGTAGGCGTAGAAAGGTTATTTTTCCTCTGTGTTTGGCACTGCTGGGATACTGTGTCCATTTCTGGTGTCTGCAGTTCAAGAAGGATGTTGATAAATTGGAGAGGGCCCAGAGAAGAGCCACAAAAATGATTAAAGGGTTAGAAAACATCCCTTATAATAATAGACTCAAGGAGCTCAATGTATTTTGCTTAACAAAGAGAAGGTTAAGGGGTTGCTTGATTATTGTCTATAAATACCTACCCGGGGAACAAATATTTGATAACTGGCTCTTCAGTCTAGCAGAAAAAGGTATAACATGATCTAATGTCTGGAAATTTAAGCTAGACAAAGTCAGACTGGAAATAAGGTGTAATTTTTAACAGAGTAATTAACCATTGGAAAAATTTACTAAAGGTCATGGTGAATTCTCCATCACTGATCATTTTTAATTAAGTGTGGATGTTTTTCTAAAAGACATCCTCTAGGAATTTTGGGGAGTTCTATAGCCTGTGTCATATAGGAGGTCAGGATAAATTATCACAATGGTCTCTTCTGGCCTTGGACTCTATGAATTTATGAATAGCAGAACAAATAGTGTTTTGTTTGAATATAACTTCTAGCTACACTGAAGCTGTGGCAAATTATGTACTTTTCTTTTATTCATAGGAATGTCTTACACATTTATGCTCAAAATATCTTGTTTTCACCTGTATTTTTGTCTCTAACACTGAATAACATCATAGCAGACTAGGAAGACATTCACTGGTAGGAAAGAATAATTTCCCCCCAAAATTGGTGTGTTTTTTCTCTCTGAGGTTATTAGCAATATTTTTTTCCTGTAAAAATTACGGTATGATCAAATCAAATCCTAATAATATACATTCCATGTATGCGGGTGGGTAAGGTTAGACTGCTTTTCTCCCAGACACATAGGAGGTTATTTTCAAAAGCACCTAAAGAATTTAGGAGAATAAATTCATTTAACGATAATGGAACTTGTTCTCCCAAATCGTGTAGGTGTTTCTGAAATCTGCCTCTGAGGGTATTGTTTTTAAAAATGAAGCAAATATAAATGTGCATTTTGCTGAAGAATCACATCCTTTTAATAGTGAACAATATCTTAAGATGTTTTAAAGCTTGGGTTCTTGCATTTTAGACCCCATTCCTGTAAAGACAACACCATGACCAGACTCCAGCTTTCAAACAGTCTTGTGGACTCTTTGCAGGCCCATCCTTTGCAGGCCCATCCTTTCCTTTACAGGATTGGAGCTTTAGAGACCATATTTCTATTTATGCCTTATCCTACCAGAGCTGAGATTATCTGTGACTCTCAAGTTGACCCCTGGGAAGCTGGGTGTGAAAGGGTGTGAGCCCCTTCACTGGGACTACTCACATGCCTAAACTGAGACAAAAGTATAATTATATGTATGCTCAGGGCTTTATTACATTATTTGAGTTTATTTCACTATTACTCTAAAGGACTGTAAATCAGGAGAATCCAGAATCATAATCCTGAATGAGTCACTGATGCGACCTTGGACAAGTCAGGCATTCCCTGTTCCGCAAACAACCCTAAGGGAAAACTGGTTTTAAAAGCACCAAAGTGCTTAAAATCATATGCTGTCTCCTTTAAGATATCTTTTTCTTGGTTAAATGCAAAAATGTCCCACAAAATATACTTAGCTTCCTCTGAAGCTGTAATTGATATAATCATTGGACATCTGATGTTTTGGAAGATAACATGTTACATTTACATCCAGTTATGACTGGAGAAATTACTGTATAATGCTACCACACAGAAACACATTTGGATTGAAACATAGCATTCACACCATGCCCAGTAGTTTAAACAGGAATGTTCTTTAACAGGGCTCATTTCAACAACTGCATTTTACCTGCCTCACATACATAGGTACTTAAATCCTATAAAAATGTACCTTTTTTTTCTGGGGAGAGAGAGAAAAATGAATAAGTAGGACTTCAGAAGGCAGACTGGATCTTAAGTGTATTTAGCAAATCTTGGGAAATTCCAAAACCAGTTAATGGTAGTAAAGGGCAACAATGTAATTACCTAGTACAGCCCTGTTACAACCGAAGCACTTCACAGCGAGGTAATTAATAGTTAAGGTCATCTTAAGTCTTATTCAGCCCGCATATAAATGTATTTCCCCTATTTCCCCTTCCCCCACTTGTCTGGGGAAATCTTGGATCTCTTCAGCAGGCGATAGATACCCCTGATCTGATCTGTTCTGATCTGATCAGCAGGCGATAGATAGCTCCAATTGACTTCAGGGGCTTAAGATGGCTGCATATTTGTAAATTACTAGCTAATAGATAAGGTGCCAGTAGCTAGCACTCAAGAATATGTAACATAGTTCCTGGGTATTTTCGGAACAATGAAATATTCTTGTGCATTGCAAATGGCTTCCTGGGTACAGTTATTTTTGTGAAGCTCTTAACAAGGATAAGGCCCATAGTTTCAGTCCCAATGTGCCCCTCATGGCTAAGGCATGGAATCAGTCCTGGTCATAGTCTCTATACACCCCAAGGCCTGAGTGAGTCATTCAGATCCCACTGTGGGAGCTCACTGGTAGGGTAACCCTGGCTAGAGTATCTTAAGGTCTTTTCCCAGCCATGCAGACATTTGTCTCCAGTCCCTTCTCTGTTCTTGAATGATAGCCATCTTTGTCTTGTCTGTTGGGTTTCAGTTACGATAGGTTTCTCGGACTGCAGTGGACCCTTAACACACTCATGAGCAAAGGGCGGTGGGAAATTTGGCTGTTGGATGCTGGCTTTGGTAGCTCTAGGAATTATTTTGGGAACATCTGATGGCCTGTGCTATACAGGAGGTCAGACTAGATCATCACAATGGTCCCTTCTGGCCTTTGAATCTATGAATCTAGAGAGGGGTGAAGAAGCCCTCTCTTTCGTTATTGGTTTGATTTCTATAATCTTGGTAAAAACTACACTGGACTGTCATCTCCTGCATAGTGGTTTTGGGTGAAGTGACTATTTTGCATCTCCCCATTTATTTTAATTACATTAATAAAGATGCAGCCTCCAGCTTTAATCATATTCCTGTGTGTGATTCCTAGTCACCTGAGGTGTCAGAGTCAACACATTATTCTCAAGTCTAAAGAAAGGCATATTTCATTACATTGTAACATAACCACTAGTTTTAAAACAAAGTAGTTTGGTTTTGAAATGCATTGATCTGTATCTGCAGCCCGTCTTGGGCTACGAGTTGGGGGAGTGATTCTCAGCTCAAATAGATATATGTACAATAGCTGTCATCTGAGCTAGCATGCTAAAAATAATAATATAGCCTCAGTAGCATGGGCAGAGGCAGCAGCAGCACAGGCTAGCCATGCCAAGTACATACAGACAGGCTTCAGGCAGGTGTATACTCGGGGCGACTAGCTCATGCCACCACTGCCTATGTTACCGTGGCTACACTACTATTTTCAGCACGCTAGCTGAGATGAGAGCTAGTGCAAGAATGTCTATGCAAGATGGGAATCATATCCTGAGCTCATGGTGTAGACACACTGAATTATACTCTAAAATGTAAGTTATGTTTCCTTTAGTATCCAACTGTTACTCTATAAACTCATTCTTGATATATCCCTATCTAATCTAGTCTAACTCATGTACATAGATTTGATCAGACTTGATTAGATTATCTGTTTGATCTACATACATAATAAACCAGCACTACTACCATTTCAGGAAACAGAGCTCAACACATATCCAAAACTGTCACTGGCTTGGAAGCCACCTATGGGCCTGATACAAAGAAGTCAATGGGAGATGTTCCATTGACTTAATTGGCCTCTGAATCAGATCCAATCCTGTGTGCATAATGATGGCAGGAGTTAGACCCAAAATATTGTTCAATCACTTCCAAGTTTACTATGCATGTTTCTCCTGTTCCTTCACTTGTTTACTGATGTAAGAGGCAGTAAGCTGAACCAGCACAAATGTTTGTGATGGCTTATTTTTTATTGGGGTGTATTGAAAAATATATAGATACTGTAAGCTGACACTTTAAATGCTCGGGGGTTTCCTGGTTTAGCTTGCAGGCTAGGAAGCTGGGACTAGCAGTAGCAATCAGTTTACAGAAAGCCTGTTGTGAGGTGAGTTGTGCTTCACAGTTTGGAATTCTCCTGCTTTGTGTGTCTCTGGTTTTGGTTTGTGTGTTGTTCTGGATTTTATGAAATAAAGTAGTGTTATGTTGCTCTTCCTCAAAGAGTATTCTATGTTGTTTATCTAACTTCTCTCTGTGTGTGCCGTGAATATATATGAACTTCATTTTTACAAACTGATCAGGGAAAACAAATTATAGAAGTTCTTATCTTCCTCAGTTTTGGAGACTATAATTGCAGTGGGGTGGGTGTTTGTTTTTTGTTTTCAAAATTCCTTCCTGGTTCTGCAAAATTCTCAAGGCTAGTTTTAGAACAAGTTACAAAGTTTTAGTATTAATTTCCCAGACACCTCAAACGGGATTTTAAAAATGAAAAACTATTAGGAAACTTAGTCATTTGTAATAAAATTGTTAGCTACTCTTGACGAGATTGCTTTAGAACTAAGACTTTGAAGCCTGTCACAGGTCTTAAAAATAAAATTGCTTGAGTAGTTGAGGAGAACTGTATTAAAATGCAAATTTCCAGTGGTTAATATTTCTTCAAAAACCAATAATCCCTCAAGGCCACCAATATGTCAAAATACTTAATGGAAAAATATCCCTTAGGCAGAATGGCCTTTCTAAGTTGACTTTTGATTAAACTTAAAATACTATATAGCAAAAAACTTAAAATCAAATAAGGGATATAAATATAGTGCTAGACTAAAATGTCATCCAGAATGCAATTGGAGGGGCACATTTAAGGTCACTAATTTTTAAATAATTTCCCCCCCCTTTTGAGGATTAGCCAAGGAAATAATTGCTAATGTTAAGGTATAGCTACCCTATAGCACATACTTATGAATGGACCTTGGAGAAACCTGGAGAAAATCGATCCTTTGGGCTGCTAATATTCTGTAAATGAAGTAACAGAGATGTCATCATAATGTTAGGGTATAACAGGTAGATATTGCACAAAGATTAATAAAGTCCACTGCACTGAGTATACATGATGTTTTTATTCTACTAGAAAGTAGCTGAAACCTGAAGGCCCAGATCATGTAACAGCAGATCAGAATTTTCCCTGGATTTTGTACTCAAGGACTCTACTGTGCTTCAAATAGAAAAGTAGCAAGATTTGTTTTGATTCATACTAATGATGCATCAAACCTAGGGTCTGATTCTGATTCCACGGGAGCCAATGGGAAAATACCCATTGACTGCAATGGCAGCAGGATTGGGTCCCTAGTTTGCACAAATTCAAGTATACTGTATCTGAGTGCACTGATATTTCGAGGCCAGCAGATAAAATGGTAGTTTAAATAGCAAATTAATCTTGGTACCAATAGTGGCTGACATCTTGAATTACATAATTCCTGTAAGTATCACCCTATAAAAAGGATTTATGGGAAAGAGATCACAGAATGGCTCATTACTGATTAGCATATTCTGTGCCATCGACACCACTGAAATATTGCCTTTTGGAAAGAACTCTGTCTGTGAGCAATGTGAAAAAGCATGGCCTCTCTCCATTGTTTGGGGTGTCCACAACTAAAGAGAAATTTTAGTAGCAATAAAAGCAGCTCCAGATGGCTGAAATATAATCCAATCTCAGTTCATCTCTAATATACTGTATATTTGTTTTTTAAATAGAAATTAGACAAATGTTTTGGTCAGATAAGGAAAGCAAACATGGGCATGAGGAAGCAGTAGGCTGGATTCTCAGCTGGGGTAAATTAGCATACTACCATTGATGTCACCAGAGCTATGCTGATTTATACCAGTTAGAGACCTGGCTTATTACATTTTGTCTACAGAAGACTTGGTTAGCTGCTTTTAATCTGCAGTAAAATGGCAAAGAATGTGCACCTGACCCTATGGTTATCCTATGGCCCCCAATTATAAACATTTGTGTAGTTTAATTTTAATCTTTAAGGCTAGAGTCACCACAGCATTACTCCAGTGCCTGTAACTCCATTGAAATCACATTAGCATAAAACATAATATAGGGGTGAATCAAGCCAGCTATTTTTAAATACAAAGAAAAAGTAAAAAATTTATAGTTCATCCATATCAAAAATAATGCTGAATGTAAGCAACAGAAACATATTGATGTCATTCGTTCCTTTCCTCCTAGGAAGGAATTCTCAGGGAAAGTTATAACTTCTTTTTCTTTGTTAATTTTCCTTTAATTTTAAAGATTCAGCCCTCAATTCCCCATCTTCCTTCAGCATATCCCAGGGCTGCTGAACTCAGCAGCAGAAATTATAGGTGAAATCCTGGCTCCATTCAGGGCTTAAATTGAGCCAGAGCCATCCAGAGTGGAGCTCCAGTAAATATTTTCAAACTTGAGGGAGCCCTGGCGCCTTCCAGGGGGTTGAAAATCTGAGCCCCGGCATGCCCTGCGGAGCAGAAGCCCCAAGCCCAGGAGCACCCCATGGGGCTGAAGCCCCGGCATCCCACAGGGAAGAAGTCCTGAGTCCTGGCACCTGCCACAGGGCTAAAGCCCTGAGTCCCAATGCCTGCTGCGGGCCTAAAGCCCCGAGATTCCCCACCCCACAGCTGAAGCCCAGATCCCCGAATTGGGGGAAGGCATGAGGGAATCCAGGAAATAATCTCTGAGATTTAAACCCTGGCTCCATTTAAATGAATGGCAAAACTCCTGTTGATTTCAACAGAGCCTGGATTTCACCCTCTAGCTACAGAGGAATTTTGGCAAACATGGTGCCTACTGACCTTGTTTGGCCAGTGGACTGGAGCGAGCTAGTGCAGCTCCAAAAGTGGGCAGTGCTGGCTGAAGAGGCAGAGCATGGCCCCAGGGCACTCGGGAGATGTTCTGGTTCAGTGTATGCTTTCAGCAATCCCCACCAGGGTACCTGTCAAAAATTAGAATCATTCTGCAACAAAGTCGTTAATAAAACACACACCTCATTCATGCACAATTTAATATACACCCATCGTATTATTGTTACCTATTTTCAGTTGAATTGACCAATTCAGAGGAAGACAGTTTTTACTATTATGGGAAAGTGTACATTCATATTTGTTGGAACAAATCCTGCTCGCCTCATTCACCTAATTAATACCATTTTTACAACAATGAGGTCTAATCAGCCCTTTGTAAAAGTAAATGGAAGGAGGTAACTCATCTTGTTGGCTAATGGTTAAGGTTAGATGTCATGTTTCTATTCTATTCAGGGTCCCACTAATGTCCCTTTGTATTCATGGTCCTAGGAATGTCCCAGTGAATTAGTCTCTTAAATTTCTGGCAGTTTGCTCTAATACTCTTGAGGTAATCATAAGTATTTTATAAGTTAGTCAGAAGAGCTACAAAATGATGAAGGGGCCCAAGAGAATAATTTACATAAGGAATTTTTTTTAAAAGCACTATGCATCTTGCCCCTGTATGCAGAGTGTAGATAACTCTCTACAAATACATTAAAGGAGAAAATACAAAGAGCCAGAATTGCGCTGCTGAACAGTAATGGCGATGGAGACAATTAGTCAAATTTATTCTGGATGTAATTTCATTTAGGTCAGTAGAATTATACCAGGGATGAATTTGCCCTATTATGCCTGCATAGAGTAGAAGTAAGCATAACACCCAAGGAATCAATGTGTGGACTACATTAACCAGCAGCCCTTGCTAAGCCTTGGAAAGAATGTAGCATGTATTTACACTCAATAGCATGTCTGAGTGAAGTATGCATTCACATTCTGTATTATTGTAAGGGCACCAGTATCACGAGTAGATGCTTAAGAGCGTGCAAATTGCTTGACCCTGGAATTCCAATAAAGCCTCCCCAGACTGGGAGCTCTCTCCTCTCACAATTTATCAACTCTGCAGACTAGAGTTGATGGAGACCTGCATTGCTCTGGATCCCAAGAACTCTGCAAGAAAGGGTTTGATGAGCTAAGCAAATTCATCTTTAACCAAAGTCTTCTTTACTGAGAGGCCACTAAACCATGTTAAGTCTAAGTGCATCTAATCTAAGATGTTAGTTTCAGGAAGTCTCTGTTGTAAAGCACTGTTGCGTGCAGCCAGTAATGTAATCTAGTTTCCTTGAATGCCACTACAGAAAAGAATCAGCCTTTCTGACAAACCAAGTGATACAGCTTCTGCTAACCCTCCTAATCACAGAGAGTAGGATCAGTCAAGAACACAGGAGAAATGACACGGGACTTACTCCATATGACCATTCCCAGAAGACATGCACTGCCAAACAGCAACTTCAGATTCTTCATGAATATCTGGACAGTGGTGCTGGAAGGAGATGATGCAGGGGTGGTGAGAGAGACAATATCTAGTTTCAGCAGAAGGTTTGCAGAAACTAAAGAAAGTGGAAGGGAACCACTTCTGGCTTGCAAATATAGGCTGAACTCTAACCAAGGCTGATTTTGAGTTTGCTGGAGCTCCGAGCCAAATAGACACAGAGACTCATAGACTATAAGGCCACAAGGGATCATAATGATCATCTAGTCTGACCTCCTGCACATTGCAGGCCACAGAACCTCACTCTGGCCACAGAACCTCACTCTCCCCGCCCCCACTCCTGTAATAGACCCATAACTGTATCGCATTGCTCTACTATGGTTACTGAATGAAATGTACATTCCTTATTGTTTCAATATTGTAATAGCCAACGTAAATATATTGGAAACTGAAGTTAAAAGAAAATAGTTTAGTTTCTCTGCTTGTTATTTTAATTATCAACTTTTTTCTTCTTGCGTCAATCAGCCATCTTTGAAAAAATAGGAGGAAAGCTGCCAATGGGCCCAGTCTTGGGGTTAGTAGAGCTGTGCATGGTGTAATATACCCGGGGGAAAAGAAAGTTAACCTTTATCCTCCCTCTGTTCCTGGGGTGAACTGATGGTCTATTTGGGCCCCAGCACAAACCAGAGCAGCTGCTGTAGCTTGTGTTGGCTGGTCATCACCCTCAATGGGCTGTCATGCCAGCTGGGGTGCTGTGGAGAGCAGCAATGCTCCAGCCACATTACCTGCCTCCAGCATACCTTTGACATGCTCCTTCTGCCAGAGTAAGTGGTATAGATCCAGGTATGCCACAGGTACACCGGCCAATGGGGAAGAATTCCTCAGCCGGCTTGTAAAGCCAGCTTTATGTCCGCTTTGCACCACTGCACAAAGAGACTATAGTCCAGGGCCAAGATCTGGCACAAGAGTTGTGTCTCATCCTTAATGTTGTTCTAGAATTGAGGGTTTGATGCTTTTGTTTACTTTAATTTTGTCTCCTGCATAGAGATGGAGGAGGGACAACCGGCAATTAACAAATGTATTTCCATGTTATGTAACTCATTACAGAAGACAATCCCTCCAGGAGAAAGTTTTTGTGATAAGAATTTTTATTTAAAAATAGCTCCCCCCTTTTGGTTTGTTATTCATTCCGTTGACAGAAAATCCATCATGAGAGAGGTTTGTGATAGGAAAAGTTAAAATGGTAAGGAAAAAGCTAATGTACCTGATGCTTAGTACACTGTCAGCCATTCAAAGGCTTGTGCTACCACAAATCTCAGTTAGTTGAGCACAGCAGTAGTTATGAGGAGCAAAGAGCTTGCCAGACATTTTGAAGTGCCCTCCTGCCGTGAGCTGTCAATTTAAAAACAAGGAGCCGGCAATGGCCAACAATTGGCCGTTACTGACATTTAAACAACAATAGAATGAAGACCAAATGGCGGAATGAGTCTATATAGGTCATAAACCTGCTTAATACACCAGAGATTATTTAATTGGTAGGTGCTGATCCAAAATATAAATGATCCTACAGTTTCACTAGTGACAGGACCCCTTATACATGGAATAGCTGTGTTCTGATTAGAAAGACAGTTTAATGTCTGAAGGAATCAAAGGTATGTAATATCAGGAGCCTTTCTTGCATGCTTTTCTATAGCCTATTTTCAAAGCAGAAGAGTGTACCATGGTAATTCTATTGTGTATAACACCTAATGGTGATGAATCCACAGTAAGATAGAGCTACTAGCAAAATGCATATTTTTTTTTGTCATGGAGCTTACTGTTGGTGATCAGATTGCCCTAGCCCTCTGTATCCACCCCCAGCCCCAAAAATTGAAATTGGGTAAAAAGTATCCATGACCAGCCATTGTCACCATGCTGCACACCAAGGTCATTCATTATTCATGGTAACAGAATGGTTGAAACTACGCTTTTCTGCTTCTAAATACCAAGCCCCTACCACTTGAATTTTCATTAGGCCAGGTGAGTACTTAAAAGTGTTACCAGCATAACTATTTGGGTTAGGGGTGTGAATTTTTCACCAATGTAATTATACCAGCAGAGGTGATGTGGGGGTGGGGGGAACACATGGAGTCATCCCCCGATTTCTGCCAGGGTTTATATTTTTATTTTTATTTCTCTTTTGCGAGGAATGGGTTCAAAATATGCCCATGCACCCCATCGACAGCTACACACCGCCTCTGTTACCAGTATAAGCCTTAATGTGAATATAGTTATACTGATATAAAGGCAGCTTATACCGGCGTAGTTAATCCCTTTTCCATACAGAATAGTTATACCAGGATAAGGCACCTTTATACTGATATAACTGCATCTACAGGGGAGGAGGAGGCAGGGGAGGGTTTACAGCTTTAACTGTATCCATATAATAAGTTGTACAACTTTCTAGTGCAGACAAGCTGTTAGAATCTTCACAAGCTGTGAGCAGGGCAGGGCCTATGTCATACAATTGAGCATCCAACAGAAGGCAGTGGTACACAAATACACTAGCTAGTTTATAACTTAGCAAACCCTGCCACAAATGGTAGGTCTACACTTTCAGTGGGGTGTAGAGTACGGGCACGGGGTGTCCAGCTAGCACAGGTATAAATAGTAGAGTAGATAAAGAGGCACCGCTTAGGTGAGTAGAGTAGAGTAGAGAAGAGTCTCTCTACATCTCCAAGTAGTGCCTCCCATGTCTACATTGCTTTTTTAGAAGTTTAGTGTCCCACTGCTGAAGCCTTTCTCCACCATATTGAAAGACTCTGGCAGTGGAGAAAGGCTTTGGCCGGGGGGGGGGGCACTACACTGCTAAAAATTGCAGTGTAGATATGGGAGGCATTGTTTGGGTGTGTAGAGAGACAAGGCAGGGTACCTCCCCTAGAACTGATGCATGTGTACGCGCATGCAGCTGCACACTTCAGTGAGTGTGATCACAGCCTGCCTTTCCCTGCAGTATGTAGCTACAGATACCCTACATGTTGCCACAAGTCTAGGCAAGTGTGGACAAGTTCGAAAATAGTCTAGCCATTTTAAAAGATATCTTTGGAGAGGTTGAATGAGTCCTCTCAATTGCACTGAATGTTTCTTTGAACTTATTAGATACCTCTCTCCCTCCTCCCCCCATAAGCTTGTACCTCCTTGATGAACAGTGTAAAACTGGAAAACACTGGATGGACATAGTAATATGATTTATGAAAGCAGGATCTTTTACTGATAATTATTCCTGTAGTAATTTCATTGAGATGTTTGAGCTGTACGTAAAACAAGAATTTCATTTCACACAAAATGTTGAGGTTTCAATATCTGTTTCCATTCTGCAGTGGAACAAAAACTAGACCTTTTGACATTTTTCTTGACAAATTCTGAGAGAGACCACTCCAGAATAGCTAATAACCCAGAAGTTAAGGTATCTGGGACACTGGTGATCAATATCTGAATCAGACAGAGCATCATCTTAAATCTGGATTTGCCACATTCCAGATGAGGGCCCTAACCACCAAGCTATTAACTATCCTTAAGTGGGGCTTGCTTCTCTTTTTCTCTCTCACTCACTCTTACACAAACACTAACCCCCACATCTACATTTTGACCAGGAATTGTATCCAGGAACTAAGAATCCTTCCCAATGAACGGTTTGCTGAAACTGATACATGTCCATGAAAAAAATTGGTTTAAACAAAACAACATTTTCTAATAAAAAATGTAGCTGAAAAATTCCCAACCAGTTCTAGTTCCAATAAACATTTAATTTATTTTCTGGGGTAAAAAATAGATTAAAGCACTGCTTTCTTATATACACCATTTTACCTCTTTCCAAACAAATTTAAATGGGTGAAAATTAAATATAGCACTCCAACACCTTCGAAATACCAGATCAGCTTCAGGAAAAGTGACAGACTCCAGTATTTGATGAGAAGAAGTGAACATGGAGGATTTGAACTTTTCTTGTTCACATTTTGAATTACAAGTCTGAATAGCATCAGTTCTGTAATTTTGATGGCTTCAGCTAATATCAGTTGTGATTGTTGGGAGATTTCATGTTATTCTGAATTATTGTTTTGCTGTTACGGATAGATGGTCTGTAAGGAAAGAGGGTTAAACTCACCAGACATTTAAATACACAGATCAAAATTCAGACCGAGCACAAACAGCAGTTGTTCCACTGATACCAGGTCTGAAATTGGCCCGTTTTGTCTAGTTTGGCACAGATCATGCCAAATGTTCTTAGGACAAAAAGGAGAAGTTTCAACTTTATTATGAGCCCAATTCTGCCTGGCTTCAATGGGGCTACTCACTTCTTCACATGTGTAAGGATGGCAGAATCTTGGCCATTTTAGTATATCAGGCAAATATATAATTAGCATTTTAAAAATAATATTGAGCATATTAGAAAAATACCTATGTATACATGGGACCTGAGAAATACTGTCTTTCTGGCTCCTTCAGAGCCCATCACAGTCTATTGTTCCAAGGCATATTTAGAGAATTTGAAGTCCACAGATTAATGATCTGATCCTTTAATAGCCCTATGGGAACCATTACAATTCATCATACCAATGCTGCTAAAAGAATTTTTTAGTTCACAGATCACTAACCTCATAGAAAATGCATCTTAAAACTCCTGACTACTTTTCCCTTTATGGTTTTCTAATTAAAAAATGGCTAAATAGATTTCTTTCAAATTAAGGGTGGGGAAGGAAGCTAAGGGTGAAATACCCACTGGTGTGGATGGTAAGAATGAGAGCCTCCACCCTGGGCTCAGAATGAGGCTTCCTGGGGGAGGAGAGGGGAACTGCCAGGTGCAAAGGGTCTGCTGCACCTTATGCATACAGTACTATGGAGGGATGCTATGGACCCGCCTTGCCCATCAAAGGCAGTGACGGGGATGGTCCATGGGAAGGACTGCAAGATATACAGCTCCAGAAGCCCTAACACACTGTGTAAGTAGTACAGAAGAGACTGGAGTACAGAAGTGACTGGAACATCTGTTCCAGACACTAAGGGTAGGTCTATACTTACGCGTCGCGTCGAACGCGTCGGATCGATGTTCTGGGTTCGATTTATCGCGTCTTGTCAAGACGCGATAAATCGAACCAGGAAGTGCTCCGTCGTCGACGCTGGTACTCCAGCTCGACGAACGGAGTAGGCGGAGTCGACGGGGGAGCCTGCGCGCCGCGTGTGGATCCCGGGTAAGTGCTTTTTCATTCGAACTAAGGTACTTCGACTTCAGCTACGTTATTCACGTAGCTGAAGTTGCGTACCTTAGTTCGATAGGGGGGGGTAGTGTAGACCTAGCCTAAGATGGATGAATGGCCAAGGAGAGAATCAAGTATCAGAGGGGTAGCCATGTTAGTCTGGATCTGTAGAAGCTACAAAGAGTCCTGTGGCACCTTATAGACTAACAGACATATTGGAGCATAAGCTTTCGTGGGTGAATACCCACTTCGTCAGATGCATGCAGTGGAAATGTGCACTGCATGCATCCGATGAAGTGGGTATTTACCCACAAAAGCTTATGCTGCAGTACGTCTGTTAGTCTATAAGGTGCCACAGGACTCTTTGTAGCTTTCAAGGAGAGAATGGGAGCAGTCTTTGCTGCAGTCTAGAAACCTGGCTATGGACTGGATTTTTTGACTAATTCATGAAGCCTGTTTTCCAAGCATACTCTTTCTATTCAAAAGTATTCACTGAATTCACTCTATGAATCAATTTCAGCCTCTGGTTTGCCTGTGAACTACATCTTACATTTCTTATTTGAGATCTATGGTATGCAATTATGTGTCACATGTGTCACATGTGTTGTTTCTGCTCCCTGATTGGAAGACTGAAACGTTTGAAACAGAATACTAACAAAGGAAGAATAGCAAATAATGACAACTGAGTAATACTCTTCTGGTAGGAGTTTACACAGGCATCTTCATTCCTGCTCACATTCCTTCAGGCTGTAGGATTCACAAATATTTCACAGCTTAATCTTCTAAATGTTAATGAACAAGGAAGAAAAGGGAAGAAACTCACCACACTGTTTCACAAAAATATTCACAATTCACTTATATGCTGTTCAGCCAGCATTATGGTTCAACTTTCCTTTGTCAGTTAATGAACTAGTGTTCTTATTAAACAAGAGAATCCTTTATATTTCCAATGGATGTAACGAAAACTACAAACTTTGTTTTTAAGCACAATTGAGCCCTCTGGAGGAAATAATTTTGTGTCTTAGTTTTTAAAAACATGAAAGAAAAACATTGGATTTAATGAAAAATTTGATTCTAAATCTACATTTAAAAAATGATGAAAATTCAGTAAAAATAGCAACTAGTAAAGCGTTCTGTAGTTTTGACTGGATAGTACTTGACTGCTAAAGCGGGAACAGGCAACTGGCGATGTTAAGGTGTCTAGTTGGATACTAGTACTAAGGCTTCAGGGCTATAATGAGCTCCCATGGTGCACGGGTCTGTCCATGTTTGGCTTATTGCAAGATATGTGCCTCCATGAGACAGTGCATTAGTTTTGGTGTTAAACATATATTGAAATCACTGAGGCTCCATATAGGTGCAATGGCCCACCTTCACAGTGCTGATTATAGGATTAAGAACTAAGGGCTTGTCAAGACAGCAAGTTACCATGCTGCAAGCCAGAGTGCAATGTCGCATGTGGACACTGCCAGAGTGAATGTCCAGGAGTGAGTCTGAGCATACTGCTACTTCAAAGCATAACAGAGAAATGTTACTTTTAGGGCCAAATGGAAGGCAATGTGGTCTAATGGCTAGGGCATTAGCCTAGGATTCAGACCTGGATTCTCCCCCTGGCTCTGCCACTGACCTGCTGTATGACATTAGGCTAATCATTTTGTCTCTGTCTGCCCCTATTTCCCCTTGTATGTTGTCTGTTCCTCCTGTAAGATCTTCAGAGAAGGGACCTATACTTACCATTTATATTTGCAGCACCTATAAGAATAGGTCCCCAATCTCATTGAGTCCCTGAGACGCTACTCCGATATACATCGCAGAGTGTTAATAGTAATACTGTGCTAGTATTGGTCGCTAGAGCACATGTGGGGTTTGTGACGGTGTACCCCATAAAACTGTATGGGGAGATGCTTATAAATGTATATATGTAACTAGAATATGTTTTATGCTACATGTGCCATGTAACATATCTCTGTGAAAGTTATGACCTACTGAATTTATTCCTCCTGTTTATATGCATGTATCATTGTTGTGGTTGGAGTTATGAAGATTGGTTTTATATTTGCTGGTTTTGTACATAGCCTTTGTAAGTGCATGGGATCATGTTTGGAGAAAAGAATGTGCAAAGAATGTGCCTGTTAAGTACGAGCACTTAACTGACAAAAGAAGTTGCAGACCCCAATCCACATCGGGGCCGGGTCTGGAATGCAACTGGTTAGGCTGGTTGCCGAAGGGTGCATGGACAGGTGACTTGCCCATGTGATCCCAAAACTCCATGGTAACAGGATGTTACACAGGGAGGGGAAAAAGACTATAAAAGCCCGGGGGAGACCCTTCCATTTTGTCTTCAGCTGGCTATAGAAAGAAGCTCTCCACCCCACAAGGACACCTGAAAGAGACTGAACAAAGGACAAAGACATTAGGGGGGTGAGTGATTGCTGGACCTGCTTGGTGCTGCCACCTGGTGTGCCAAGGCTACTTCTGCCCCTGCTTCCAGGCCTTTTCCAGCTTGGGACTCCCGAATCCTGTCTGTTTTGAGCCAGATTCCACTGATCTGCTGCAAACACAGACCCAGGTCCGAACCAAGTCCACTCACCACTGTAAGGCCCCTGGAAGCGCTCTTGCCTTTGACACCCAGCTGTTCAACTCCAAGGAGGTTCAAACCCTTAATAAATCCGTTTTACCCTGTATAAAGCTTATACAGGGTAAACTCATAAATAGTTCGCCTTCTATTTCAAACATAGAAAGATATGCACAGCTGTTTGCCTTCCCAGGTAACAACTCATACTCCAGGAAACTTAATGAGTAAAAAGTGATTTTAATAAGTACAGCAAGTAGGATTTAAGTGATGTCAAGTAATGACAGACAGAACAAAGTGAATTACTGAATAAAATAAAATAGAACACGCAGTTCTATGTCTAATCACCCTGTGTACAGATAAACCCCTCATTAGGTCCAGTAAACAGGCTATCCTCCTTCTAGCCTGGGTCCAGCAATCACTCACCCCCCTAATGTCTTTGTCCTTTGCTCAGTCTCTTTCAGGTGTCCTTGTGGCGTGGAGAGCTTCTTTCTTTAGCCAGCTGAAGACAAAATGGAAGGGTCTCCCCCGGGCTTTTATAGTCTTTTTCCCCTCCCTGTGTAACATCCTGTTACCATGGAGTTTTGGGATCACATGGGCAAGTCACCTGTCCATGCACCCTTCGGCAACCAGCCTAACCAGTTGCATTCCAGATCCGGCCCCGATGTGGATTGGGGTCTGCAACTTCTTTTGTCTGTTAAGTGCTCGTACTTAACAGGCACATTCTTTGCACATTCTTTTCTCCAAACATGATCCCATGCACTTACAAAGGCTATGTACAAAACCAGCAAATATAAAACCAATCTTCATAACTCCAACCACAACAATGATACATGCATATAAACAGGAGGAATAAATTCAGTAGGTCATAACTTTCACAGAGATATGTTACATGGCACATGTAGCATAAAACATATTCTAGTTACATATATACATTTATAAGCATCTCCCCATACAGTTTTATGGGGTACACCGTCACAAGGTTATTTTTCATTAACAGTCTGGCTGAATATAGCACTTCATCCATAATCATGAGCTGGATCCTGGATGAGCTTGTTCCTACAAAGGCGATGAGTATGGCGACTGCAAGTTAGGTGACAAATTCATGGACAATTCTAAAATCAGAAGGCGCCACTTGCAAACATACAGGAAGAAGTTCTCTTCTGTGCACCTTGACATTTATTTGTCATTGGCTCAGTTAAACTATCTGTGTAGATGGGTTTTTTAAAATTTATTTATAATCCATTTATCAGACATTTTTTAAGAATTGTCCATGCAGAGATTATCCTTCCCCTAAATATTACTCCTATGGTCATTGTCTAAAGCTTAAAATACCTTTGCCACATACTCAAAGGGCTGATTTCACATGTTATGCTGAATCCTCAACCACTACCATCTGTTTCTTTTATTGGTTTTCCCTGTTTTGTATTTGTGTGAAATGCTTTCCCCCAATGAGAAGTGTTTCTCATTGTACAATAAAACCAGGTCCAATATCAACTTCGTCATGTTGAGAGAGGCATGGTATTCTGGATTAAAATAACTACCACAATATAACCCTCTGCAGGGTATACGTCCCTATCAAAACTGAAATTCTAAAATCAAAATACTACCCCCCTTCAAAGCCTGATCCTCCACTGCCTTGTACACTGTCTAGTCATTTACATCGGTACAATGTGGATGTAAAATGCTATGACAGACTAGCACTACACTCAATTGGGTGCAGGTGTAAATGAATACACAAAGTACAAGGCTGTGGAGGATCAGGCTCTATGGGCTAACACATTTTGAAGCAGCTTCTAAACTTCAATTTCACACTACCAGCTGTGCCACTGTTTTTCTTTTTGTTTTCTTTTTTTTAATTCCACGTACACCATTTTCCCTTCTTCTTTTTTTCCCCTCCAACTTTCCTATTTCTGATCCTGATCCATGCTAGGCGTAGGCTGCCTGTTCCATCTCAAGCTTCTCAGCTCTTTCCTAATTGGCGAAACCCTCCTGGGAGGATGGCTTTCTGCCATTTCAACATCTTATATTATTTCTGTGATCTTTTCCACAGAAGGGCTGCTAGACACAAGTGATTCATGTTCAGTTTGCCAAATGAGATGACTAATAGGAGTGGACAATAGATCTGTGATGGGCCTTATTGTAGCATTTACCCAGTGTATGTGCAAATATATTACTATTTAGGTGACTGTCATTTTGCGGGGGTGGCAGGAGTTATTTATAAACTTTGGTTATATATTCAAACCAGAAAATCATCCTCCTATTTTCAAAATTGTCATCTCTCAGAGATTACATATCCTCAAAGTCATATTAAATCCTAGTGGCAGGGTATAAAGGCTTTTTTTCTAATTAATTCAATTTGGTTATGCAGATTTGGTTCTGTCTACATAATTTTTCATATAGCATTTTTAATGTTACCTCTGTTTCAAAGAGATTAGACTGCAGAAATTTTTAAAAAATCTATGTAAAAATAAAATGACACATCATACATTAACCCTAGTGTATACTGCCCTGCAAAGTACTGTATGTAGAGGAAACTAAAGTTCTTAAGTTGAAATGTAACTGCATAAATCATGCAAAACAATTCAAAGTTTCTAGACATCAAGAGATTTGCAGACTTGAGGTGTGATTGAAGAGTAATAGTGTACTTTTGTCAGTGAGTTAGCCTGGGTCTGAAAAATAGACTAGCTGATTGAAGGACTTGACCTAATGATCTCATTCTTTTATCTCCACTTTGTCCCCATGTTTCCAGTTCACTCTAGATCTTTGTTCTCAGTTTCTTAGTAGAGGGAAATTTCCCCTCAATTCTACTTATGCAAATTTATTTCACTGAGCCTGTCAGTTTTGGTGAGATCAGCTTTTACACTGCCAATACTATCTTCAGCTGATGTTACAGAGCTAGCTAAAGGTACCACGGGTGTCTGTAGTATGTACGTGGCAGGAAATCTTTATTCGGTAAAATCCCAGATGCCTTTGATATAAATTTGTTTGATTGGTGTAACTATACTTTGTACAAGTATACAAGGTTCCAGAAAATATTAGCCCCTGATCTCAAGATAAATGAAATTACACTTGTTTAGATATGGATACTTAAATTACTGTTATCTTGACTTCTTTGCATGACAGAAAGCATTGAAAGTTTCATATTTCCAAGAGCTTGCTTCATATATTTTTCAATAAGAAGTGTTTTGAAATCAAGAATAATTAAAAAAAATAAATTCCCAGTAGTTCATTCTGGTCACACAATATGGTTCAGCTTCAACAATGACCCTGGCAGGGAATTAAGTTCCAAATATTAATAGTAATTAAAATGTATTCTTTGTATTGCAGTAGCACTTAGAAACCCCAGTCATGGACCAGAATCCATTATGCTAGGTGCTATAGAAATAAAACAAAAATGAAAGTGAGGCCTAAAATAAATAATTTTCTTCACTTTCACAAAACCATCATCCATATTTTAAATTCTGGGGGGAAAGATTTAACATTCTAACCTAGAGACTAAACTGTAAAATAAAGTGTAGATCTTAGAAACAAATACAACATATATAATTCCTTATTTTTCTTTGGGCTTGTCTTCACTACCCGCCGGATCGGCGGGTAGCAATCAATCTATCGAGGATCAATTTATCGCCTCTCGTCTAGATGCGATAAATCGATCCCCGAACGTGCTCCCCGTCGACTCCGGAAATTCACCTCCGTGAAAGGCAGAAGCGGAGTCGACGGATGAGCGGCAGCGATCGACTCGCCGCCGTCCTCATGGCCAGCTAAGTCGATCTACGATACGCCGACTTCAGCTACGCTATTCACGTAGCTGAAGTTGCGTATCGTAGGTCAATGCCCCCCTCTAGTGTAGCCCAGGGCTTTGGCTAAATTAATCTAACTGCAATCATCATCATTATTGAAGACTCATTATGTCTTTCATAAGAGTTATGTGGTTGACACTATACTAATCCACAGGTAAGTCTAGAAGGTCCTTTGATCCTGTTGAAAATATAGTTTTGATTTAAAATGTTCCAAATGTGAATTTTGCTAAGATATGTGCTTTAATTTAGATGTATCTAGGAAAAGCTGGTTAATACTAGATACCTCCTAAATGTGATTTCTTTCAAGCCAATCTATCATGGAAAATGAAGAGATCATTTGACAATAGAATTCTGAGAAGCAAACATTATCAGTCGTTTACCATGTGCTTAGGTCATTTGAAAATAAGAACAAAATCATTGAAGTATTGTTGCTCGAGATAATGCTGCTTGAAATTAAGGGGCAGCTATTTCTGTAGGTTTGTCATTTTCAGAGTGCAATGAACAACCCATTTGTTTTAATATGTATTCATAGAGTGAGGAACTGTTGTAATTTTAAAAGTGCCATTTCTCTATCTTCCACCAATATAATATCTGTGTTACATCCCACAGCAAAGAGACCAGCATCTATAGGAAAATGAGTCTATCTCACTTGCTCTAATATATTGCTTCAAGGGGTTTAATAAAAGTTTCCCCACTGTAGCTTAATTTTTAAAACAAATTTACTTCTTACTAGATATTCCCTAATACAATTAATCAGCATCGTATTCCTATATTTTCAGCAAAGAGGAGGTGAAATTTAACTACGTGGCAAAGACCTGCAAAAAGCCCAACACACTGCTTATGCCGTTTACTCAGGGTTTAAGTGATGCAGCACGCAGACCCTGTATTGGCAGGCAAAAAAATTGTCTTTGTCAATGGTCCTAGCTCCACAGCATTAGCTCAACCCAATTGAAAAGCGCCATCGAAAGACTAACATGTTTCAAGCTCTGTTAGTTGGCCATGTTGTAGCCTAGTGAGTAAGTGTAGGGGAGATCCTATGCTACAATATGACCAGCTAGCACAGCTTCAGATGTGTTAACCTGCATCTTAACAGAGCTTTTCAGTCATAGTAAGCTAAACCTGTTGAGCTAACACGATTGAAAAAAATCACACCCGTTTCATCCATCCCCCAGAGGCATAGTAAGTGTGGGATGGGGCTGGTGAATCATTGTTTTACAGCTCTTCCCATTCCCATGGGGAAGGTTCTAATAGACCATTGCAGCTCTATGAACTGTATTTCCCTTTGTTGCTTATCCAAGCCAAACTTGAACTCAGGTCTCTGGTATTGACAGGAAAGTATAGTGTTAATCCACCGCACCACTTGGCTCTCTTTCATAAATGTTTACATTTCAAGTTTCTTTCAATTTCTGTGAGCTATTAATCCCCACTCCCATCCTCTTTTTATCTTCCAGGTTGCATAGGGAAAGAGAAATGCTGCTATGGAATAATCCAGGATGCCTATTGAATTAAAGCATTTTATAGTGATATTTTGATATTCACCTTCACACTCTCTTCCCTCCTCCTCCTGTCTCTGACACAGTAACCTAACTACAAGCAAGCTTCTCTCATAAACCATACAACATATTCAGAATTATAACATGATGCTGTGGATCCTCAAAGAATTGCAATGTGCAGTGAATTTTTTAAAATGTGCACTGACATTTTAGGAACATGCACAGTGGTATGTGGAATATTAAATGAACCCTGAATTTACTACTCATTTTCCTGGCTAGAACCAGCACTTTTTCTGTGTTCTATTATGAGAAAAATGGAGTGGCCTTAGTTGACTTATTAGATCTTTTCCCGTTCTGATTCCTGTAATTCTGTGATCTCATTATGACAATAACATAAGCTTGCGGATCACCAGTTTCATTAATTCCCACGCGTGAAGAAGTTTACATTTTCCGGAAATGTGATTTCTCTCTCTCTCACACACACACACACACACACACACACACACACACACACACACTTGTGCTGGCCCAGATTTCAAGATTTTGTGCCCCCTGTGCAGATGCAAAGTTAGCCTTGAAAGTAGTGTTATAGCTCTAGGAGACTCACCCATCTCGGGAGACCCTATGTCATACAGTATCCTGAAAGCCAGACTAGGGGCTGTGGCTGGGTACCATGATGCTCTTGTTGATCTATATCTGCCATATCAGCCCCTTCAAGCAGCTCTAACTTATGCTGGGCAAGCGTGATTAACATGCATCCAGCAAGGTCACTCACAACTCTATTAAAATAGTAATTATGTAGACAGTTCACTGAAAATCTAGATTTTAAAGCAAAACTGAATGTTTTCAAAAATAGATGGACAGAATCAAAGACAGGTTAATACACCAATGAGATTGGCTTCATTTATTTTATAAAACTGGAAGAATGCACCATCACAAATACTAACTGACCATACAGAGCCAAGCAGAGTAATTAAAACAAGACTTGTGATGAGCATTAGGTTCGTGCTGTGTGATATTGACAGTGCTAGGAACAAATTGCCCCTATGGAACGGAAGGCTAGAATAATGCAGACATGTGTAAACAACTTTCTCAGCAATGCAGCTAAACCTGAACGTACATAGACATTCTCTATTGAACTAAAAGTACCATTAAGAAGACAGGCTCGCAGAGTAAAGTTTGGGAGGAGAAGTCTGAATCTATACATCTTTAGAACTTGGCTGAGTAAAAATATGGGACCACGTTCTTGGGTCCAGTAAGGGCCACACCACCAGAGTCTGATTGTAAAGTTGGCATAGGTACAACACCGGCTGTACATTGCTGGGGGATTCCCCTACACGGGATGGTCACTGCAAGTAATAGGATCCTCCAGTAGTGTAGAGTTGATGCAGTGACTCTTATGACCATCCCACCCCGTTCTCACAACATCACCTAGTACTGGTATAAGGCTAAACTCTTATGCTCTGACTCGCATACTGTGTATGTAATCCCATGACTTTCAATTGGACTGTTCATGGAGTAAGATACCTTTATTCATGTTGAATTGTATCCGAATTTGGCCCTTAAGGGGATGTGGCCAGGGGACAAGGGAACAACCTTTCAATATGCCCACAGATCTCTGGATGTTATATTGTTATTTTGTGTCTTCACTGGGCAGAGGACCAGCTAGCTCTAGCATGAGCCACCCAGGGTCAGAGGAGCACAGTATACACTTTGTCACCACTGCACTGCCTGCTATTTAGCCTAAGCCAAAGATGTGGGTCATTAAGAGGCTGAGAAATTACTCGCAGGCAGCCTGTCTGGGCAGTGACACAAGTAGGAAAAATGCCAACTCACGTGCATTCTTGTAGGTGATAAAAGCAGCAAACATGATCTCACTTTGAAGGGCATCAACAAATAATAACTCATGATTAGACATGAGTTCATGCCTGCTGTTGAGATAGTATTTGTTAGCTCCATCCAAGGCGACAATTAATTGTAATTAATCTGATGCCTGCATCAGAGCCTATGGTAATAACCTGAATGGAAATTCTTTCATAAGAGTTAATACTAATAATAGTAGGTTACAATTTAGCTCCTTCCAACTCTTCTCTAGTTTTACTCAGTCTATGGGGTAGAGCCCTGGACTGGGCCTCTGGAGACCTGTGTTCTATTCCTGACTCTGTCACTGGCCCGCTTCAGTGACCATGGGCAAGTCACCTTCCTCCCTGTGCCTCAGTCTCCCTCCTGTAAAAAGGAAGTAGTGAAGCTAATCTCCTTTGTACAGCGCTGCGAGGTCTGCAGATGAGAAGTGCTATAGAAGAACCAGGTGCCATAATTATTATTATTATCAAGCAGACCAAGTTATTCATTTGGATTCAGTTTTGTGTTCTTTTCTGACACCTATCTCTGTATTTTCTTTCACATTGCCACCTCTATCTGGAACTCCTTTTCTGACCCGGATGCTGACCACGTCCACCATGCTAATCAGATAGCTAAACAGAATTATACAAATCAAAACATGTGCATTAGCCTCCCACGTGACCTAGTAATGATTTCTATTCTGCCTCCTCCCTCCCATATTGTCAT
Organism: Chelydra serpentina; assembly: GCA_037349315.1. NCBI lineage: Eukaryota > Metazoa > Chordata > Testudines > Chelydridae > Chelydra > Chelydra serpentina. The sequence goes on from JBAIAC010000048.1 coordinate 31,999,186, forward strand.
CTCTCCCTTTTGTCTCACCTTTATGTAAGGTTAGACTTGATACTAGTTTTATTAAGGGCTGCAGAATGTAGCTCTTCAATCTGAAGTACTTTAGGAAAGGGACTTCATCATCATCGGTTTTGTAAAACACCAGCCACATCTATGGCATTACATAAATACTTCAATTATTATGAGACGGCAGCACCGAGAAACCTTTGAAAAGGTTCCATCTAACCAGGCGCTTTGCAAACTTAATAAATGGATAGGAAGCCTACTTACTCTGTTTACTGTGTGGGGAATCGTTCCACCAACCACTGAAATACAGGAACCTCTGGACTGAAACATAATGTGTACTTACTTACATACTGACATCATGTGAATCTTCTAGGCATGCACAGAAACCAAATAATCTGACTGAAACAAAACTTGTAAAAGACTTGCAACCATTGAGCTGTGTATGTAGCGAGCCTGTGTAACCAGGTAACCTGCTTCCCTTTTGTCCTTTCTCCCCTTCCTTCCTTCCTCCTTTGTTTGTTACACTCACTTGTTGCAGCTCATTTTACATTCTATTGTGAGCTCTTCAAAGCAGGGGTTGCATCTTTCTTTGTTTTGCACAGTGAAAATTGTTATACCTCAAATTTATTTTCAAGAAATATTCAAACCAGCTATTGAGCTATTTGAATACTGTGAAAAATTGTTCGTCTACTAAATGATTCAAAGAGAAACAGCAACTTTCACTGAATAACGTGTTTGTCAAAGAGTATTTGGCTAGCTCTCATAGTGTGCAATTCCCCTTGTAATGGGTCCTGGAGGAGAAGCACATAAAAACCTTTGTAAAGGCTGCCCCTTGCCTCTGAGACCACTCTTCCTGTTAGACAAACGGTAACTCTCTTTGACATCCTGCTGTCAGCCATTCAGACACGGATTTCATTGCACTACTATGTCACATATTGAGCTTGTAACAATCCCCTTGCTACATACATACTCACAGTTGCCAGCTATTCTACATGACATGGTTTCATGAACTTCACAGTCTTAAACAGCAATAAAACTTCTGGTCCAAAACTCCCCCAAATCCCTACCTACTAAAGTGTAGTAAAGAATAATCTCTGTGTTAGTAGTATTAGAGCTAATCTCTCTAGGTCAGCCAGTAGAGGACAACATGATTTTATACCCCACGGAGTTTGATAGTATGTATGCACACTAGCCAGTATATTTTAACTAACACAAAGACAAGTTCTTTCATTGTGTTTCATTACAGACTCTCCAATTATCACAAGTCTAATAGAAGAAAGGAGAAAGAATAGAAGACATTTAATTATTTATTACTGTTATTTTGTGTTTTATATTCTGTGTAAGCACACTGGGCAGTAATTCCACTTTGGGAACAAATGAGAAGTGACACTGACAGTAAAAAAAGTCATAGTTAACACAAAGCAAAAAATCAATCTATAGCTTAGTTGTTATTATTATTGTTCAAAGGCTAGGCACATTAACCAAAGGTTTTTAACGTTTTGAATAGCTTATGGCAAAACATTATATTTAAAGGAGGTGCAAAGTACAGAAAACATCAACCTGTATATGCAGGTATTAACTTACGCTCTTATACACATACATTATGCACACAAATACACAACATATGGCATATAAGGAAGACAGACAATAACTGAAGCAACAAAATTTCAGAATATACAAGTTATACAAAACGGTAACCAGATAAGGTAATGCCCAAGCACCACCGAAATGTATTGGAACTGTTTATATATTGAACTTCAAACTGTCTACTGTACGGCTGAACTAGCACTGGAGGAATTATACAAAACACAAGAGGTTTTGTATAAAGTGTTTCAGTGGGGATGGAAGCTATTTCATAAAGCTGGTTATCTCGCTGTCACTTCTTGGCAGTCTCCAGCAGAATATCCCGTTCTCTAACAGCCTCCTCCCCCAGCAGAGCAGGTGTGACTGCAGAATAGGACGTGGCCAAAAAAAGGAACGAGGGCAGAATGCTGCAGCATCCCAGTGAGCCCCGACTGTCAGAACAGCTCACTGGGAGCTGTTGCAGTTATCCATAACTTAGAGCAGGCTACAATCTGTTCCAAGTGGTACCAGGGGCCCAACCAGCCTGCAAACACTGGCAGGATTGAAAGGGTATAAAAATGGCAGATTACAACCATCTTGACTCCGCTCCCAAGACCTAGTTCAAGCTTCATAGTACTTTCAAACTTTGTTGCCTAAATTCTATACCTAATTCTGTAATTAGCCACATAAATAAGTGGCCTAATTTTCATAACTACTGAGCACCCACAACTGCCTTTGACTTCAACACCTCTGAAAACCAAGCCACTCTAAAAACAAGGAGTTAGGCACCTACATTTTAAAATTGTGGCTTCAGCACCTACTTGAAAGTGCTCAGCACAATGCAGGATGAGGCTTACGTTTGTATCCAATTAGGTGAACTCAATTAAAGTTATTAAAGGAAGGGACTATGGATGCTGAGCGATCCGCTGTCGTGACCTGCACAGGATGTGCCATGTTTGTCTTTCTTCCACAGGATAGAAGCGACTTTGTCTGTACAAAGTGCAAGCTGATCTCCATATTGGAGGAGAAGATTCAAGGTCTGGAGAAACGAGTATCAACCCTGCGTTCCACAAAAGAAAATGAGGAGTTCCTGGATAGACATCAGGATAGGCTTCAGCGGGCACAGTGTTCTGAGGATTCAGAGCAGGCTACGCAGCGGGGACAGAAGGCCAGTGAGGATAATTGGCGGCATGTGACCTCCAGAAGAGGAAAGAGTATGAGACAAGTCCATGTACCAGAAACGCATATTCAGATGAGCAACCGTTTTCATGTTCTCTCCACAGGTACTAGTGCAGAGAGTGGAGTGAATGATACATCTGAGGGAACAGAGCAGAAGGAGACTCCACTGACTGGAAGGCATGAGATGCACAGTCCTAGGGATGGGGGTTCCACGACCACCACTCCCAAGAGGAGGAGGAGGGTGGTGGTGGTCGGGGACTCTCTCCTCAGGGGGACTGAGTCATCTACCTGCCGCCCTGACCGGGAAAACCGAGAGGTGTGCTGCTTGCCAGGGGCTAGGATTCATGATGTGACGGAGAGACTGCCGAGACTCATCAATCCCTCAGATCGCTACCCCTTCCTGCTTCTCCATGTGGGCACCAATGATACTGCCAAGAATGACCTTGAGCGTATTACTGCAGACTACGTGGCTCTGGAAAGAAGGATAAAGGAGTTTGAGGCGCAAGTGGTGTTCTCATCCATTCTCCCTGTGGCAGGAAAAGGCCGGGGTAGAGACCGTCGAATCGTGGAAGTCAACGAATGGCTATGCAGATGGTGTCAGAGAGAAGGGTTTTGATTCTTTGACCATGGGATGGTGTTCCAAGAAGAAGGAGTGCTAGGCAGAGATGGGCTCCACCTGACGAAGAGAGGGAAGAGCATCTTTGGAAGCAGGCTGGCTAACCTAGTGAGGAGGGCTTTAAACTAGGTTCACCGGGGGAAGGAGACCAAAGCTCCGAGGTAAGTGGGGAAGTGGGATACCGGGAGGAAGCACAAGTAGGTGAGTGCAAGAGGGGAGGGCTCCTGCCCCATACTGCGACAGCAGGACGATCGGTGAGTTATCTTAAATGCCTGTACACAAATGCAAGAAGCCTGGGGAACAAGCAGGGAGAACTGGAAGTCCTGGCACAGTCAAGGAATTATGATGTAATTGGAATAACAGAGACTTGGTGGGATAACTCACATGATTGGAGTACTGTCATGGATGGATATAAACTGTTCAGGAAGGATAGGCAGGGCAGAAAAGGTGGGGGAGTTGCGTTGTATGTAAGAGAGCAGTATGACTGCTCAGAGCTCCAGTATGAAACTGCAGAAAAACCTGAGAGTCTCTGGATTAAATTTAGAAGTGTGAGCAACAAGGGTAATGTCATGGTGGGAATCTGCTACAGACCACCAGACCAGGGGGATGAGGTGGACGAGGCTTTCTTCCAGCAACTAACAGAAGTTACTAGATCACAGGCCCTGGTTCTCATGGGTGACTTTAATCACCCCGATATCTGCTGGGAGAGCAATACAGCGGTCCACAGACAATCCAGGAAGTTTCTGGAAAGTGTAGGGGACAATTTCCTGGTGCAATTGCTGGAGGAACCAACTAGGGGAAAAGCTCTTCTTGACCTGCTGCTCACAAACAGGGAGGAAGTAGTAGAGGAAGCAATAGTGGATGGGAACCTGGGAGGCAGTGACCATGAGATGGTCGAGTTCAGGATCCTGACACAAGGAAGAAAGGAGAGCAGTAGAATACAGAGCCTGGACTTCAGAAAAGCAGACTTTGACCCCCTCAGGGAACTGATGGGCAAGGTCCCCTGGGAGAATAACATGAGGGGGAAAGGAGTCGAGGAAAGCTGGCTGTATTTTAAAGAATCCTTATTGAGGTTGCAGGAACAAACCATCCCGATGTGTAGAAAGAAAAGTAAATATGGCATGTGACCAGCTTGGTTTAACAGTGAAATCCTTGCTCATCTTAAACACAAAAAAGCAGCTTACAAGAAGTGGAAGATTGGACAAATGACCAGGGAGGAGTATAAAAATATTGTTCAGGCATGCAGGAGTGAAATTAGGAAGGCCAAATCACACTTGGAGTTGCAGCTAGCTGGAGATGTTAGGAGTAACAAGAAGGGTTTCTTCAGGTATGTGAGCAAGAAGAAGAAAGTCAAGGAAAGTGTGGGCCCCTTGCTGAATGAGGGAGGGAACCTAGTGACAGAGGATATGGAGAAAGCTAGTGTACTCAATGCTTTTTTTGCCTCTGTCTTCACAGACAAGGTCAGCTCCCAGGCGGCTGCACTCCGCAGCACGGTATGGGGAGGAGGTGACCAGCCCTCTGTGGAGAAAGAAGTAGTTCGGGACTATTTAGAAAAGCTGGACGAACACAAGTCCATGGGGCCGGATGCACTGCATCCGAGGGTGCTAAAGGAGTTGGCCGATGTGATTGCAGAGCCATTGGCCATTATCTTTGACAAATCATGGCAATCGGGGGAGATCCCGGATGACTGGAAAAAAGCTAATGTAGTGCCCATCTTTAAAAAAGGGAAGAAGGAAGATCCGGGGAACTACAGGCCAGTCAGTCTCACCTCAGTCCCTGGAAAAATCATGGAACAGGTCCTCAAGGAATCAATTCTGAACCACTTAAAGGAGGGGAAAGTGATCAGGAACAGTCAGCATGGATTCACCAAGGGCAAGTCATGCCTGACTAACCTAATTGCCTTCTATGATGAGATAACTGGCTCTGTGGATGAGGGGAAAGCAGTGGATGTGCTATTTCTTGACTTTAGCAAAGCTTTTGATACAGTCTCGCACAGTGTTCTTGCCAGCAAGTTAAAGAAGTATGGGCTGGATGAATGGACGGTAAGGTGGATAGAAAACTGGCTGGATGGTCGTGCTCAACGGGTAGTGATCAATGGCTCCATGTCTAGTTGGCAGCCGGTATCAAGTGGAGTGCCCCAAGGGTCGGTGCTGGGGCCGGTTTTGTTCAATATCTTCATCAATGATCTGGAGGATGGTGTGGACTGCACCCTTAGCAAGTTTGCAGATGACACTAAACTGGGAGGAGTGGTTGATACGCTGGAGGGTAGGGACAGGATACAGAGGGACCTAGACAAATTAGAGGATTGGGCCAAAAGAAATATGATGAGGTTCAACAAGGACAAATGCAGAGTCCTGCACTTAGGACGGAAGAATCCCATGCACTGCTACAGACTAGGGACCGAATGGCTGGGCAGCAGTTCTGCAGAAAAGGACCTAGGGGTTACAGTGGACGAAAAGCTGAATATGAGTCAACAGTGTGCCCTTGTTGCCAAGAAGGCTAACGGCATTTTGGGCTGTATAAGTAGGGGCATTTCCAGCAGATCGAGGGACGTGATTATTCCCCTCTATTCGGCACTGGTGAGGCCTCATTTAGAGTACTGTGTCCAGTTTTGGGCCCCACACTACAAGAAGGATGTGGATCAATTGGAAAGAGTCCAACGGAGGGCAACAAAAATGATTAGGGGGCTGGAGCACATGACTTATGAGGAGAGGCTGAGGGAACTGGGATTGTTTAGCCTGCAGAAGAGAAGAGTGAAGGGGGATTTGATAGCTGCTTTCAACTACCTAAAAGGGGGTTCCAAAGAGGATGGATCTAGACTGTTCTCAGTGGTAGAAGATGACAGAACAAGGAGTAATGGTCTCAAGTTGCAGAGGGGGAGGTTTAGGTTGGATATTAGGAAAAACTTTTTCACTAGTAGGGTGGTGAAGCACTGGAATGGGTTACCTAGGGAGGTGGTGGAATCTCCTTCCTTAGAGGTTTTTAAGGTCAGGCTTGACAAAGCCCTGGCTGGGATGATCTAGTTGGGGTTGGTCCTGCTTTGAGCAGGGGGTTGGACTAGATGACCTCCTGAGGTCCCTTCCAACCCTGAGATTCTATGATTCTATGTAAAACCGGTTGGCAGTTAAAGAAATTTGATATTGGTGAATTCATAGTGAGACTGGTCAAAATACAGGAAAAATGTTTGTGAAAAATATCATGAGAGATATGTCCCTCCTTTTCATCCACCTCTTTCCACTGTTCATTGTGTTAGTCTTATTGCTTAAACAACAAAATCAATAAATAAGTAAAAACTTTAAAATTGCTAAAACCTGTTTTTCAGTTTCAGTGAACTTGCGTTTCTTTAAAAATTGGGCATATTATTTTATGTTGTCTTTGTTTTGATCCACATACTCTTTCCAAAAGTATCAGATGACCTCTCCTGTCAGTATGAGCCAACGTACAACATTTAAGGTCCAAGATAGGCACAAATTCCCATTTTGTTTTACTGTCGTATTTTACATTATTCCTTTGGTTTGTGATTTGCTGCAATTCCATCTACAGTTGGCACTATCCTTCTATGGAAGATCAATTAAAGATAACAGGACAAATTCTTGATTATATTCAGAGAGTGAATTTTAATATTACTTACATTAGGGGATTGTAATCTTATCAAAGATGTAATCTCTCCAGTTTTGCTTGCACTTACTGGGAGGTTTAAGCATTGTAATTCAAACCAATATGATATGCAATATGAGCAAGGTCCATTTTATCAGTGTTCCATCATATAAGCTAAATAAATAACAGTGTAATGAAGAAAAATCAAAATTAGAAAAAAGATTTCCATTAAGCTGCACAGCAATGCAATGACATTTTTTGCTAGCATATTCTAAGAGGCAATGAATCCCAGACCCAGTGCAGTCACTGAAATTGGAATTCAAAATAATACCAATTTCAGTTAGAGGGAAACAGGCTTAGTGGATTAAGCATTGGTTTTGTATTGTCTTTATATTCAAGAGATGACATGGGATAGCCTGGAAGGTACAGAACAATGAGCTAATTTGATAACCCTAAATGAGGATGAACCTTTTGTCAGGAACTTCACTACACAGCTGCCTACACTGAATTAGTCTGCTGAAATTTCAAAGGCTTCCTTTTGTAGGACACTGCACAATTGGCCGCAGGTCAATAGTTTCAAACACAGATTGAGATGTGGGTGTGAGTGCAGCACTTCTGAGAACACTTATTTAGTCATCCAAATTTGATCAATTTGGCCATGAGGGAATATGGATTACAAGGAGTAGTCTATTTCATTCTTGCATTAGTATTTATATTGTTACCATACCAAAGGGCACCACAAATCTAAAATGGCTGCTGTAGACATTTGAGGCCTGCTGCAGCAATTCAAACTCTGCTGAAGGCAGTAACATGTTTGTAAATAGTTCAGATCTTTAAAATAGACTTCTAGGATAATCATTTTTTGCCATTCATTGTTTCCAGATAGGTCTTATTTTCAAGCACTGCTGAAACACATTTGGGCCTAGAACGTGGAACCCTTACTCATCCTGGTGAGCCACTGTTCAGACAAGTCGTCCCACAGACGGGAATGGGACTACTCCCATGGGTAAGGGCTCATCAGCACGCGTAAGGGCTCCGCATTCTGGCCCCTTATGAGGGTGTGCACAAATTAGTTGTTTTTTTTTAATTATTTCTGCTTTGTAGTCATTGAATGCAAGGCAAATAAATAGTTGCTATTTTGAGAGGACAAACGAAGGCTCTGGACTGAGACTCAGGAGATTTTGTTCAATCAACAGCTCTACCACAGACTTCTTGTGTGATTTTGGGCAAGACAGTTAATGCCTCTGTGCTTTGGTTTGCCCTCTGTAAAACGGGGCTATTAACATTTCCATTCTCCCATCCTTAGCCTGTCTTATCTATTTAGACTATAAGCTTTTGTGGGAGGGGACTGTCTCTAACTGTGGATTAAATCCTGTCCCCACTGTAACCAAGGGCCATTGACTCAATGGAGCCGGGATTTCACCCTATGTGTTCGTATAACAAGTGACAAAATAGGGTCTTATTTGGAACCTGAAGGCACTACCAAAATGACTGATCATTACATCCCTCATGTACAGCTTCCTTGGAATTCTTAGATACTGGCCACTGAAAAGGGCAGGATACTAGACTTATCTAATGTGCATCTGTGTTACATCTAACTCAGACCAAAACTAAAAGTCAATCACTTTCACAAGCACTACGCTAAAAATTTTTTTTAAAAGCCCCAAATATTGGGAGGAACACTACTATGCAGCCCCTTGTCTGTTCTCATTAAGCAGACCCTGAAACATCATTCTCATCAGTGCTTTGCTAAATTTTCCACTGTAACTCTTTTGTACTGTATTGACATGTATACCACCTACTTCTCTTGTTAATAGTGAGATAAATAAAAGCTAACTCCCAATGTCAGAAATTTAAAGCCCTTCCTCTATGTCATGAAAATTGGTGCAAAATTCTTCTAATGTATAGTAAAAAGGGATACTTGCCCTTCAGTTTGCATATAGATGCTACAGTATATTTCACAATAGCCTTTAAGCCAGGGGCAGGCAAACGTTTTGGTGGCTGGCAGTGCTACAGCCGGGCCACATTGCCGCCACCACGCAGCACAGAGCACCGGGTCAAGCCGGGCTCTGCACCTGCGCTGCCCTAGGATCTCCCAGCTCCACCGTCTAGAGCACTGCACCGGCGGTGCGGCGCGCTGAGGCTGCGGGGGAGGGGGCAACAGCAGGGGAGGGGCCATGGGCTAGCCTCCTGGGCCGGGCAGGAGGGTCCCGTGGGATGGATGTGGCCCACGGGCCGTAGTTTGCTCACCTCTGCTTTAAGCCATTCTAAATTGTCTGCATTTGTTCAGTGAATTCAAATATATATTTACCACTCAACATGTTTAACTATGAAACAGAGGGCTCATCAGTTTATTGTACATTTTTGCTAAAATGAGGCTTGTAATTCAATTATGTATTCATCGGGGGTGAAAATGGAATATGTTCCAACCAGCAGCCCCCACTGTCCACATGTGCATTCTCAGATCAAACAGTTATAATAATTCCTTGTTAAATTCATCATTTTCCATTAGATGAGCAACTGTGGCTGGTAAAAGGTAATGGTTACAGTGTGTTACACAATTAACACAGTGTGAAATGAACTGAAATATGTTTTCTAAAGCTGATTTTTAATGGAAAGGAATTATTTAGATACTGAGTATGAAACACGTACCCAAATGTGGGATCTGTTGAATGCTTTTACCAAACTGACAGCGCACCCATTCACTGTAAACCGTCTCAGCTCCCATCAAAATTAGACTCTTGTCAAAATCTGGCAAGCAGCCTGTCAAATATATTCTTTAGGCCTCTGAAAAAGAGTATTTGTATTTAAGGAAAAATCACTTCAAGTTGTACAGATGTACATAACTGATGGAAATGTTTTCAGCCTCCATAATGATTTCTGCTCCCAAAATGCACTAAAGAATTCAGATAATCACTGGAGTGAGCTAGGTGACAGACAACAAGTTTAGTATGAGTGGAGTGCATGCAGTAAACAAAATGACATAGCTTTGCAAAAAAAAAACCAGAAGAACCACAAGTGAGTAGTTTACTGTGTTTTCTGCATGATATGTGCCAAATTACCCAAGTATAACTCAAGTAGTCAGTGAACCACAGTATCCAGCCGTTCATAGATACAGAAGTTGCTTATCAATTCATGCAGCTTCTGTCTGTCATAATAAATAAAGATAGCAGGTCTGGTAGCAGATATCTGATCTGAAAAAAAGTTCCATCAGCCCTTTCATGTAGTATAGCATTTTTCCTACTCATAGGCTAACTGCAACACTATGAAATTTAAAGCTATGTGGCCATTTAATTCCACATCTTTGCAGTGAAACACTGTTGGAAGTCACCAGATGGCGCTATTAAAGATAGTGTTGTAAGTTCTGTTCACTGAATGCATAAACAGTTAACTCTTGCCATAAATGAATATTGTCAACTGTACTGCTATTCTTTTTTAGCTACTGGGCATATTTCTGGTAAAGTCTGTTCAGAGGTAATCTCCTGGACCTTGGCTAAGACTCTTCTATGATCTGCTGCCTACAGGTTATATCCCCACAAACAAGCAAAACATTACAAGATACCAAAGCATTACATCACCTCCCCCAAGTTTCTCACAGTGGGCCAATTCAACGTTAGTGTAAATGGTCGGAGTTCCACCGAGATCAATGCATCCATGCTTCCTTACACTAGGGCTGAATTTACCTTTATATTTTTGGGAGCTAAATTATACATGGAATGAAGGCACTAACTTTTCACCTCTGACTTCTCAAGTTCAACTCAGATCTCAAACTACAGGGTAAATGAGTTTGGAGAGCTCATCCACGTCTTTAATGACTGATACATCACACAATTTATAATTCTTTATGGTCTGTGCCAAGGATGCACAAGTATAACTGGAGTGTTGTAGAACATTGAGAGGTGATCTGACTGAGCTGTCATAGCCTGTATATGGCATGTCTGGTTCTGGTACTGCAGCAGCTTTAAGACCTTCACTTGCATGAGCATCAAATTTCTACGAACATATGTAAAAGACATCTCGGACAAATGACATTCTACCAATACAAAGGCTGATTAGTGGTGGACTAAAGTCTAAAGGAGCAGAGGAGTTATTTTAATTTGGACTGTCTGTTTGCATATCTTAAGCGTATCTGAACCTGGACCTTTTCAGTCCCTTCTCTGTGCATCAGAAAATAATGCTCCTTACTTCTCATAATCACCCCTCCCATAAAATCATCCTTTTCTGAAAACCCCCGGAAAGGCCAAACTCCACAGTACTCTTTCCCAGAGATAACTGAAAAGTGATAACTGCGCTTTTTCCAAAAAGGCTCCAAGTTCATCATGGTACTATATCCCCAAGACAACCTCCTCCCATCAGGTTCTCTGAACTTCATAGCCCTTCTTGTTCCAAGTCTCCAGACACATCAGGGTCTTCTCTACCACCTTTATCCCATCAAAATGCACCTAATTGATAACCCCACCTAACAGGTTTCCATTAAATGTCCAACAGATTCCCAGCAATATACTCACCTATGACTAGGTCCCTACCAAATTCATGGTCAATTCCATGGTCATAGGATTTTAAAAATCGTAAATTTCATGATTTCAGCTTTTTAAATCTGAAATTTCATAGTATTGTAATTGTAGGGGGCCTGACCCAAAAAGGGGTTGTGGGGGGGTCACAAGGTTATTGTGGGGGGGTTGCAGTTCTGCTACCCTCACTTCTGCACTGCTGCTGGCGGTTGCGCTGCCTTCAGAGCTGGGCAGCTGAAAAGCGGCAACTGCTGGCTGGGAACCCAGCTCTGAAGACAGAGCTGCCAGCAGCAGCACAGAAGTAAGGAGGGCACGGTATGGTATTGCCACCCTTACTTCTACATTGTTGCCTGCAGAACTGGGCCCTCAGTCAGCAGCCACCACTCTCCAGCTGCTCAGCTCTGAAGGCAGCAGCGCTGAAGTAAGGGTGGTATGGTATGGTATTGCCACCCTTACTTCTGTGCTGCTGCTGGCAAGGCGCCATTTTCAGAGCTGGGCGCCCGGTCAACAGCCGCCGCTCTCCAGCCATCCAGCTCTGAAGGCAACACAGAAATAAGGGTGGCAATACCGTCACCCCCACTAAAATAACCTTGTGACACACACCCCCCCCGCAACTCTCTCTTGTGTCAGGACCCCCAATTTGAAAAACACTGGACTCCCTTGTTAAATCTGTATAGTACAGGGTAAAAGCACACAAAAGTCACAGGGGGAGACCAGATTTCACGGTCCGTGACACGTTTTTCATGGTCGTGCATTTGGTAGGGCCCTACCTGTGACAGTCTTGCTTCAAAAATATTCTCAACACCCACTTCTGTTGTGACACCTACACTAAATCGGCTAACCGTTTGAGCTAGGATGGATGGCAGTCAGGAGTAGCAGCCATTATGTAGCTAAACAAAAGTCTACTGACTTCAATGTAAGTCTTGTCACTGACTTCAATGGGCTTGAGGTCATGCTCTAAAGGAGTAGGGTGTCCAGTCATATTTGGGTTCAGATTAGGGATTTGGATAAAACTGAGTGCTTAGTACTGAACTGATATTTTTGTAAGTATTTACCACAATGTTTAGCATGGAGAGAGATGGGAACATAGGACTGAAAGGAACCTCCTGGCCACTGAGTCCAGTCAGCTGCTGTCACAGGCAGCCCATCATATAATCCCATTCATCAATTTATCAAGCTCCATCTTAAAACCAGTTAGACTTCTTCCCCTCACTGCTGCTTTTGGAAGGCCGTTCCAGAACCTCACTCATCTGATGGTTAGAAAATTTATTCTAATTTCCAGCCTGAATGTACTCGTGGCCAGTTTATACCCAGTTATGTTTGTGCCAGCGATGTCCTTTAGCTTAAATAGCTTTTTCTCCCTTCTTGGTGTTTACCCCTCTATGTATTTATAGAGAGCAATCATATCGCTTCAACCTTCGTTTTGTAGGCTAAACAACCCAAGCTCGTTTAGTCCTCTTTTACTCTCCTCACCTTCCTCCCGCAGCAGGAAAGGTGGCCAAATACTGGCTCAATAAGAAGATTGAAAATGTTTGCAAGATCTAAATCATTAGGAGTGTAACTGAATGTGATGCAATGTAACATTCACTGGAAAGTGAAATGATAGAGGGTGATATCTGATGCCATATTTGAAAGTATACACAGCAGAAAAACACGGTCTCAAGTCAAACACACTGTACCCATTTCAAGATGATGTCCAGTTCAGTTACTTCAAATGATTGACAGACAAATAGAATCTGCAGCCAAATCTCTTATAACCAGCAATTTATTTTCAGTCCATAGACCTTCAGAACTATTCTGTGTGATTCAGATTGTCCATATATTATTTTGTGATAGAGCAAGGGCATTGGATAGTTCAACCCTGCAAAGAAAAGATTGGCAATAATGACACTCTTCAATAGTGCCTTTCAGAAACCTCAAAGCAATGTCCTAGAACTGTAGATGGAGAAGTGTTGTCATCTCTTAGGGCTACACTAGGGGAGGGGGTCGATCTATGATACGCAGCTTCAGCTACGTGAATAACGTAGCTGAAGTTGGCGTATCGTAATCGACTTACCTGGCCATGAGGACGGCGGCGAGTCGATCGCTGCCGCTCCCCCGTCAACTCCGCTTCCACTTTTCGATGAGGTGGATTTCCGGAGCCGACGGGGAGCGCTTTCGGGGATCAATTAATCGCGTCTAAACGAGACGCGAAAAATCGATCCCCGAAAGATCGATTGCTACCCGCCGATCCGGCGGGTAGTGAAGACAAGCCCTTAGAAGAGCAGCTTGTCTTCAAATGGAATATGTGCAACGAAGGAAAGTCTACAAGGGCCAAACGGTAATAGACCCTTACACAACCGCATAGTGTGGGGCTGGAGGGGATATGGGGAAATGCAAGGAGCCTTTTTTGCCAGCCAGGCCCACACAGGAATGCCCAGTTCCCTCAGGGAGTAGGGAAGAAGCAGAGCAATCTCCTGTAGCGTGGGTGGCAACATCACGGGGAGCACGCTGTACCATCTTAAAGATTGCAGCCTGGGCAGTTGCACTGCATCTTGGGGTCCTTAGAGAGGCATTTTTCCTTCCTGAGATACAGTCCTTTACAGAGCTTTGCCTGGGATGATAAGGCTTCACACTGTCCCTGACTTGGGCCTCTGATTAAATGCCACTATTTGGCCCTAAGAGAACTTGAAATATAAACAACAGAAGAGAAAAGGGACCCATCTCTGCCCAGACACTGTAGGAGATGAGCCTGTTTATGATGGCCAGACTGAGGGCACATGACAATAATTGGTACTTTTTTTTATAACAGTTAATAACATTGAAAATATGTATATAAACTTGTATTGATCTGATTGCATCCTTCCCTCTCCATGCCCTTCAAATGTCACTTCTCTGATATTATAAACTCCTGGCTGCAGAGACCTTGCCTTCGTATGGGTTTACAGAGCACCTTGCACAATGGGGCTGTCATCCTGATTGCAGCTAGTGAGTGCTACCTTGTATGAATATTCAAGCCCCTGCTGTGCCACAGTCTTCCTGTCACTTAGCCCCAGATCTTCAAATATACGTAGGTGCCACACTCCCGGGAGTGAGGCACCTAAATACCCTTGGGGATCCAGGCCTGTGGGCCTCAATTTCCCATCTGTGAAAGGGAGATAATAGTACTTCCCTACCTCACCGGGGTGTTGTGAGGATAAGTACATTAAAGAGTGTGAGGCTCTCAGATATGACAGCAATAGGGTCCATACAAGTGCCTTAGATAGATATTAACAAAAAATAAAACAACGTAAAGAGTAGCTTCAGGTAGGTTTCTGTCATCCATATATTTGCATTTAAAAGCTTATCAACAAGGAGCAACTCTATTTAAAACTAAATGACCTAAAATTAAAGATCGCACTCAAAGAACATTTTTAAAGGTCAAAATCATTGTGTTGATGAAAAGATTAAAATCCTTTGCAGCCATGCATAGCTTATTTTAGCCATATGATGCCCATTACAGTGTAGGAGACTGAGGAAATGGCTTTTGTAAAAACAAGGCAAATTGGGACTTCTGTGGTGCCATAATCGAAGCAATGCTGGTATTTCTAATACACACACATGCCAGCAGCAGGAATGCACAGAGCTGTTTCTAATCCATCAGGATTTGGCAGCATGAACCTGAAAGAGACTACAGATCTCATCCTCCTTTGTAAAATTACTTCACTTGTTACTAAATGTGGCACAGAATTGGGCCTTTACTCATACTAACTAGTTCCAGGAAGAGGGACTTTTCTGCCTCAAATTTATGCTCAAAAATCCACTCGGGTACAAAAGCAAAGTTTCT
Source organism: Chelydra serpentina (assembly GCA_037349315.1). Taxonomy (NCBI): domain Eukaryota; kingdom Metazoa; phylum Chordata; order Testudines; family Chelydridae; genus Chelydra; species Chelydra serpentina. The sequence continues at coordinate 32,014,451 of JBAIAC010000048.1, forward strand.
GCCTTTCCTTTCCCCAAGGCAGACAAAAGAAAAAAATTGCTGGTTCCCTTGATAAAAGTTTTCACTTTTAGTCAGTAATCAATGTTCTGCTTAATCCCTGCATATTCATTTCATTAAACTGTGTGATTGTGGTCTAAAAAGTGCAACTGTAAAGATGCCAGTTTGGTAATTGTGGCACCATTAAGCCTCCACCTGTGCAGGCTTAAGCTGATGTATAGGATTGTTACAGACTGGGAAGAGCTGGTGTTGTAAATTTGGGTGGAAAAGGGAGGGATATGGATATATTTTTGGAAACCAAAAATGAAAAAAAAAGAGTTCAGGCAATGTTACTATACTAGCAATAAGTCATCTTTGGAGATCTGAATTTAAATCTGGCCAATCAAACACACTGTTTCTGACTGGATAGAGGTCAGTGAATCGAGCCCAAGTTGTGGGGGTGACCTGGATTCTAATCCTGTCTCTGACAGATATTCAAGCCAGAATCCACTGGGGGTGGGGATCAAGATGAGGGGGTGCTCCTATACTCTTTGGCCCACTGTATTGGGGCACTCACCTAGGATGTGGGAAACCCCCGTTCAATTCCCCACTCTGCCTGATGAGAAAAAGGGATTTTAAGAGTCGTTTCCTACTTCTCAGGTGAGTACTAAAACCACTGGACTATACAGTCATTATCACTCTTGCCCACTTAATATTTAATTAGCAATACACAGTGGAACAGCTTCAACAGGAGAGACTGATGGCACCCTCCACACTGTCCCATAGTCAAGTGGCTAGGGCACTTATCAGAGAGATGGGAGACCCCTGTTCAAATCCCTCTGCCTTATGAGACAGAGGAAGAAATTAAACTATGGTTTCTCACATGCTAGGTGAGTACCATAACCCCTAGGCTAAAATTTACAAAGGAGGCAACCTCCATCATTTATATTTGGTAATTTAACTTGTGTTTTAGAGGATTTGACATTTCATATGTAGTCTCCATTAGTGATTTCTATAGCAGTTTTGCTCAGCTTGCATGTTACAATGAGGTGAATGTGTCCTGAATCAGGAACCAGTTGAGCTAAATGAGGAAGCACAAGAGACAGCTTGTGCATTTACTGCAATATGCCCCATACTGATGATAGATTGAACACAACCAAAGCTGGCAGGTAAAAGTTTAGTATCTAGTGGAATGGCTATTTCCCCATTTTCTACCAGGGAGAGAAGATTTGGGATATGCTTGATGAGTTAACTAGAAGCTCCAGAAATTTGTAATAGAGACATGTGAAACGATAACTGGTGATGAGTGACAGCTAATTATCTTCAGTTGGCAACTCGCCACCAGGTGTTCTGAACCACATAAGAGTAGGGACAGGAAAGCAGTCTAAGGGCATTTTCTTTTAGGACAGGGAGTGTGAGACAGAAAAAAAATCACAAGCTGGCTATTGAAACTCTGTGTTATAACTTCCTATTATGTTTTCATTTGACTGAGGCAGAGTACAGGTAGGAAACAGCTGGTACCAATAGAGCAAAAGAAAGATGTATCTAGTGGTTAACAGTGGAGCAGAAATCTGAATTTCTGGGTCTCTTTCCAACTCTGTCATTGATTTGCTTTGACACTGAGCAAATCACTGAGGTTCTTTATAGCTACATCTTTAGGCATCTAAATATCTTTGAAAATCTGGTCTTTAGCCTTTCTGTAGCTGTTTCTCCACTGTGATTAGGAACCTCCCTCCCTCCCTCATTTTAGATTACACTTACAATTATTCCTCATCTGAGGATTTATGTAACATTGATGTTTGTTGGTGAGCAGTATTACAAAATTAGTTGATGCATTCATCCTCTTAGATGGCTTTTAGTAAAACAGTTGATTACATATCTCTCAAACTCTCACCTGGAAAAGTAATCCTAATTGACCTAGATTAAAATACTACCGTGTTTACTAAAAATGGCTCAATGACCCTAAATGAAGGGAAATGATAAACAGCAATGTATCAAGCTATGGCAAGGGGCCAATGGGGCACAGGAGTGATCATTGCAGGGACTGCTTTAGTTTAACATTTTAATCCAATTATTTGGAAGTGAGAGCAAGCACAATAGTGAAGTTCACAGGTGACATTATATAAGGAAGAGGTGTGACACCCCAGTGAGGACAGAAGTATAATAGAAAGGGGGCTCCAGAGAGGAAATAGCTGCAGGAAATAACAAGTTAGGAAAATGTCTGCTAATGCCCTTGAGAAAAACTAATCTAAAACATAGATACTGAATAAGAGGGAGAGACCTGGGCAACAGTGAAACCCACTATTAGAAGTATTGGAAGCCACTATGACATGAGCTTTCAATGTGATTTGAGGCTGCATGCACAGAAGCATTTAATCACAGAACAGGAAGGTAATAATCCTACTCCGCTTTGGTGGGACTGCACCTGGAATGCTGCATTCCTTTGCAGGCATCTCATTACCAGAAAGATGTTGACAAACTGGGAGAAGTTAAAAGAAAAGCAACAAAAATGATCAGGGCACTGGAAGGAGTTGATTGAGGAAAGGTGATTACATGGCAGAAATACAGATAATTTAAGAACAGATATAAGTTTACAAGTGTTTGAAGGGTTGAAACAATGAGAACTTAGTGTGAATCACGGGGCGTAACTAGAACTCAAAGAATGAAACTGGAAAAGGGAATGTTTTAGCCTAACATGAGGAAAAAGCTTTCTGACAGTCAGCTGTATTACAGTGGTATAGTCTTCCTTAGGAAAAAGACAGAAGCTCACTTCCTTGGGACTTTTAGAACGAGACTGGACAAAAACACCAAGAAATGCATTGTAGGAAACAATCTCTTGCATTGGTAGAGAGATGGACTATAGCATCTGATAGAAACTCTATCTAAATATCTTTGATTAAAGCAGTGGTGGTTAGTATATTTAGGAAAAAAAACAATAAAAATACCACCACCACACCTTGTTTTGGGTCTTCTCAAATGAATGGATTCTGATACACTTATGCAGGCTGCGTAGCAAAATAGTCCCATCTCCTTCGATGGGATTATTGAAATAGCCAAAGTGAATATATTTAGTTACACAGCAACTGTTTGATATCACTTTTGTTCTCTGTGGCTCACTAACCTAACCATCTTCTGATAAGGTTACATTTAAGGTTTAATCTTTTGTTTGTTTTGTTTGGTCCAATGGTAGTGCTGTGCACAGCCTTGTGGAAGATCCAGTTTGGAATCAAGCTGTCAAACTCTTATCCATGTGCCAGCAGCACTGCTGACACAACATACCTAGGGCACAATTTTAAAATTGAGTTGCCTGAAGGTTATTACTGAAATAAGAACTTATGTGCCTAATTTCACCCACCCACATTTTTTACATTTTGGTCTCTTCCTCTTTGGAGGAGTAACTTGCCTCACACAACAGCAACCCCTTTCAGGGATTTAAGGAGCAAAGCTGATGGCTACTACAGAGAATCCTGGCTAGTCCTCCATAGCAGACTCATGATAGCTATGATGTAGAGCTTCAAAGATGGAAATTTAGGGTGAGAGTTTGTTAGGTATCTGCCTCTCCCTGACCCCCAATTGAAAAACAGAACAAAACTATACCTGTCATCTCTTCAAGATCATCATGGTTCCTGACAAGCTGTTGTATTTCTGCTTCACTCATAATCAGCAATAACAGTTGTGCAATCTGAGTATAGCTGGGAATACTGTTGATTGTGAATGAATAAATCTTGCTTTTTTGAGGTGCTGTCAATACTAAAAACTATTTGATTTTTAGCAAACAAATGAAATATGGCTTGAAAGGAGCAGCTGAGTTCAGAACTTAAGTGCCAGATAGAAACTTTAATTACTATAAATACTATTGAAAAAATCATCAATGAAAACTAGAAAGGGACTGATCACTCCAATGCACAGTGAATGCCCGTGATCTCATGGGTGTTAAAAGGATCTTAGGAAATGTGGGGCTGGGGGTTATATACCTAACTGTATCTCTACTGTACTTTGAACTTTGAAATTTTCTTCTTGATGTTGAATCTTTCATGAATACACATTTTGTATAGTAGACCTAAATAAGAAGTTGCCATTAAACAAAGACAAATCAATTGACACCTGCAATATAAAATATCTGTTTTTACATAAACTATGTTAAATGTATGACAAAGACAAGGAAATGTAAAGTTTAACATGAACCACCATCTATCTGTTCCTTCACCTGTTTTGCCTATAGTAGACAGAGTGTGAGTAAGGCTCAAATCCTCCCAATGAGAGCACAGCTTGAATATAGGGCTGTGTAATTAGGCCATTGGAAGGGAATGGAAACCTCTTCCCTATCAGGCCTCCTGGCATCTTCACAATCCATTACCTCTGCAGGAACAGAATAGGGATGTTCTGCAGATCTTCTGGCTTGCTCCAGTTTCTCTCTGTGTTCTTAGTATTTACCATTATGGTTAGCAAAGTTGTATTACTTAGCACATACCACACCACCTAGCAGTAGATCTTCCAGCCTCACCCCCATACCTCCCTGCCCTGTTACTAATTAAAATGCTCCTTCCATATAAGAAGCTCAAAGTGCTTTACAAACATTGGTTTGCTTCACAACAGTCATGGTCATTATTACGTATTGTCACTCTTTTTTTTATTTTTTAAGATGCCTTCTCCACCAATAACTGGCACTTCCATTTTTGCTCAGCCTGAGGTTTATGCATCTTGTACCAGGAACTGAATAACCTAGATGAAGTGCAACATTCATAGCATCTGTGCAGCGATATTCCACATAAGCCACCAAAAAATCCGCTTCACTTTATGCAAGGGATGTATCCCCCCTGTGTAGCCCATCTTCCCAAAACCTGCTTTTGGCAAGCAACTAAATGGGTTCTGCTACCAGGCAAAGGGGGGGTTATGATTTACACTGATTTTCATGCCATCTGTACTGCAATACCCATGCATGATGGAGATGAATGTAGTGTCAGGTTTAACTTGTAATTGACTTGGCTTTTGTCAGTTTGTCTCACATCTTTAACTTTACTTAATCATTCTGTAGATTTTTTTTTTCTGCTGTTAATTAGGGCTGGAGTTGCAGTGAGCAGCTGGTCTGGTCCCGCTCTGAAGAGATCACAAGTATCTGAGATTTAAAAAAATATATATTTGTATTCTTCTGAATGACTAAGATAAATGATTTAGCATCACTTATTCCACTCCTTTGACATCAGTCTAAGTTGAACTAGGGAACTGCCGACTGCATAGTACAAGTGAAATAAACAAGATGAAGAGAAATGTTTAACATTTTAATGAGAAAAAATAAACTCCTTCACAGAACAGGTGATCTATTTGTTAGTTTGGGTAATGATAACATTTTAGTTAATTAGCAGGAAAAGTAGAAAGTAATGAAAAGGTTTTATTTTGCCCAGAGGAAGCAGTTACACTTTTGGAGATACTGTGTTATACTTATCAGCAGATGCTATCAGGTGCATAATACTCAAGTGAATGCAACATTTCCACAGTCCTGGGAATGTATTTGCCCCTTAGAAATGTGGTTGTTGAAGATAGGTGTTAAATGTTGCTGTAAACATGGATGTACTCAAAAATATCTTGAGAATAAACCCATTTATTGTTTTTAGCATCACTGCAGCAAGAGAAAGGACTATGGTTTAAAATTGCCCTTATTTTCTCTTAGCCAATAGTATGAGACCCTCATGTATTTATTTGCTTGTTGTATCTGAAAGTTTTTGGATTTGGAAGTGGCACTTAATGGCAGTACATTAAAAAGATTGCAGAAAATGTTCTGACTCACAAAAGGGCCTTAAGTGTAAGTGAAACTCGGGTTTTCAAACTTTTGCTTCTGCAAAATCAATCAAAGCTCTTAACCTTTTGTGGTGCACCCAAACACTGCTATAGTTGGAAGAGAACCTTTACAAAAAGTCAGGAAGGCTTGAAAGCTAAAATATTCGCAAATATTGGATAGCAGTTTGGAGTATCTTTGAAAAATGTATACATTTTTGTTGAAAATATAGAAAATTATATAAACCATACCTCTAAAATTGTGTAAACACAATTTACAATAGCTTTGCTGTCTGGTGTTTGAAAATGGTATGTTCTTTTGGGGAGGAGAGCTATTTTCTATATGTTTGTACAGCATCTGGTACAATCAAACCCTGACCTGGTTGACCTCTAGACTCTACTGCAATTTAAAAGTTAAATAAAATTATTTAAGGCACACAATCTTTGACAAGAATGCAGTTATTCTGAGCAAGTTTTCATTAGAGATTTCACCAATCAAAAAAGAGTCCTACAAAAAGTGAAAATTAGGTTAAATTACAAAGGTTGAATATAAACAAATAACACAAGTATGTAGGGACAAAATTAGAAAGGCAAAGCACAAAACGAGATCAAACTAGCTAGAGACATAAAGGGTAACAAGAAAACATTCTACAAACACATTAGAAGCAAGAGAAAGACCAAAGACAGGGTAGGCCCGTTACTCAATGGGGGAGGGGGGAAATAATAACAGAATGTGGAAATGGCAGAGATGCTTAATGACTTATTTATTTTGGTTTTTACCAAGAAGGTTGGTGGTGGTTGGATGTCTAACATAACGAATGCCAGTGAAAATGAGGTTGGATCAGAAGAGGCTAAAATAGGGAAAGAACAAGTTAAAAATTCCTTGGACAAATTAGATGCCTTCAAGTCACCAGGGCCTGATGAATGCACCCTAGAATACTCACGGAGCTGACTGAGGAGATATCTAAGCCATTAACAATTATCTTTGAAAAGTCATGGAAGACAGGAGAGATTCCAGAAGACTGGAAAAGGGCAAATATAGTGCCAATCTATAAAAAGAGGAATAAGGACAACCCATGGAATTACAGGCCAGTCAGCTTAATTTCTGTTCTCAGCAAAATAATGGAACAAATAATTAAGCAATCAATTTGCAAACATCTAGAAGAAAATAAGGTGATAAATAACAGCATGGATTTGTCAAAAACAAATTGTGTCAGACCAAACTGATAGCTTTCTTTGACAGGGTAACAAGCCTTGTGGATGGGGGGAAGCGGTAGATGTGGTATATCCTGACTTTAGTAAAGCTTCTGATACTGTCTCGCATGACCTTCTTAACAACAAACTAGGAAAATGCAACCTAGATGGAGTTATTATAAGGTGGGTGCAAAATTGGTTGGAAAACCCTTTCCAGAGAGTAGTTATCAGTGGTTCACAGACATGCTGGAAGGGAGTAACGAGTGAGGTCCTGCAGGGATCAGTTCTGGGTCTGTTTCTCTTCGATATCTTCATAAATGATTTAGATAATGGCATAGAGAGTACACTTATAAAGTTTGCAGATGATACCAACCTGGGAGGGGTTGTAAGTGCTTTGAAGGACAGGATTAAAATTCAAAATGATCTGGACAAACTGGAGAAATGGTCTGAAGTAAATAGGATGAAATTCATTAAGAACAAATGCAAAGTACTCCATTTAGGAAGGAACAATCAGTTGCACACATACAAAATGGGAAATGACTGCCTAGGAAGGAGTACTACGGAAAGGGATCTGGGGGTCATAGTGGATCACAAGCTAAATATGAGTCAACAGTGTAATGCAGTTGCAAAAAAAGCAAACAGCATTCTGTAATGTATTAGCAGGAGTATTGTAAGCAAGACACAAGAAGTAATTCATCTGCTCTACTTTGCGTTGCTTAGGCCTCAATTGGAGTATTGTGTCCAGTTCTGGGTGCCACATTTCAGGAAAGATGTGGACAAATTGGAGAAAGTCCAGAGAAGAGCAACAAAAATGATGAAAGGTCTAGAAAACATGACCTATGAGGGAAGATTGAAAAAATGGGTTTTTTTAGTCTGGAAAAGAGAAGACAGAGAGGGGACATAACAGTTTTCAAGTATGTAAAAGGTTATTACAAGGAGGAGGAAGAAAAATTATTTTCCTTAACCTCTGAGGATAGGACAAGAAGCAATAAGCTTAAATTGCAGCAAGGGCGGTTTAGGTTGGGCATTAGGAAAAACTTCCTAACTGTCAGAGTGGTTATGCACTGGAATAAATTGCCTAGGGAAATTGTGGAGTCTCTATCATGGGAGGTTTTTAAGAGCAGGTTAGACAAACACCTGTCAGAAATGGTCTAGATAATACTAAATCCTGCCATGCATGTAGGGGACTGGACTAGATGACCTCTCGAGGTCCCTTCCAGTTCTATGATTCTATGAAATGGCAACTTTTTAAGGAGGTTCAGGATACATATGTGTCATGAAGATAACATATGGATCATCTGTGATCTATTTAGAAAAGGTAGACTGAATGGCTTGATAATTTTAATGTTCACTGTTTGCTCTCTTTTCGAGGACTGATCTGAGAAAAGAGTAGAGTTAGGATTATTACACATTGTGTAATATTTAATACATAATTGCACTCAATTTGTCTTATTTACATACAATTTTTGTGGTCCCTATCCAGCTCCCATTAAAGTCACTGGGAGTCTTGGCTCCTTGACACCTCCATGTTTTGACATGATCATATTAATGAACTATAGAACCTTTTCCTCTGGATCTCTTTTGACCTAAAATCCATGCTAATGTTAGATCCAGAATCAAATACAGTTCACTAGGGATGGAACATTCCTTTCAAGTTTTAGGCTCTGTTTAGTACAATCCAGAAGGGCATGGATGTCACATGCAGTGCTGAAGTTGCAATTAAATATTATCTGGCAAGCACTGTCCTTCGGTCAAAATGTTAAAGGGAGCAGAAGGAGGTTGTCCATTTCCGGTGGCTGTCCAAGTCAGAACAAAGGATTCATTGCAATGTATGTTTACCTACACAGTCATCTAACAGATTGTTTTCATAGCAATTTGGGTTACCTAGAGAATTCCAAATTAGAGTATAGAATTCTGAATGAGAATACATGAGGATCCACCCATTGAATTACAATATAACCTTCTTAGAGTGAAGATTTTTTTTAAATAAAACATCACTATGAACAAATATTTATATATCTGCATAGTGGTATGAACTGAAACAATTTGAGACTTCCAATCCACTCTACCATGAATGGAATTTTTTGCTATTTCTCAGTTAATTATATGGAGTTCCCGTTGAATTCCACGAGTTTGTAACATCGCACATTTTAAGCAAACAAAGATAAAGTTCAAAGAGCTGCTTTTCATATGGAATTGCTAATTTGCTTATGATCCATGATGGTTGGGCGGGAGCCAGGCTATATTACAACCGTACAAGTGAAGCCTCAACAAGGAGAGACAAAGAGGGATATTCTGCCTCTGACATAGATTAACAAAAATATCCACTGTCATTACATAAACTGAAGATGTTCCCATTTTCCTTAAAAGTTTAGCACTGTGATACAGCACTGGAAAGTAAAGCCAGCCCTGCTTCTGTGTATCCCTGTTTCCTGTCTTCATACTTCCCCTCTTCATTCTAGTGTCATTAATGCTAGTAGTGCCTTGCCATTGAACTAGTCAACTCATAGCTGACTATGTTACCATCTGATCTAGTGCATTCAGTGCCTCACCATCTTGGATATTTTTATTCATCTAAGGATGCTGTGTCATACATACATACTATGAATCATACCATACATTCTTGTGCCATTTTAGTCATTTTGTAATAATGGTTGGTCAGTAGCAAGTATTTTGGAGTCCCATTATCAAACTATCCCTTGCATACATAGTAAAATAATGATAAAAAGCACAAGACAATTTTGAAACATTAAAACAAAACAAGAAGCAAAGAAAATACTCAATAGCCTGCTTTGTTAAAAACCAAACATCGCCCCTCTCAATTCCAAAATATGTATATTTAGAAAGAAAATGTCCAACACCTGAAATCTTTCTTATGCCAGAGATTTGTGTTCCAAAGTTGCCTGGTCTAATTAAGCACTGCTGACTCACAGACCCAGTTACCCAGTACATTGTCTAACAGAGCCAGGGCACTATGTATTTACATTCATTAGATTCAATTTTCACATGGGAAAACTAAAACCATGTTTCAGCAAGTTTACCTCACATGCAATATTTCCCCAAGAGATTGCTGTGAAGAAACTAGGTATATGCACTGTATTATAATTCATACTCACATCACTAATTCACATCCAGATCAACTAAAAGGACTATTCCGAGTCCAAAGTCAAGTAAGCTGATGAAAAACAGTAGTCAATTCAAAAGAAAACAGTTAAGGAAAATACTATTAATGAGCGTGACAAAAGCAGAAAAAAGTATAAAGCTTCCATAGTTAGAAGGAGTTGACTCTCACTCACTATCCGTTGGTTTGTTTTGTTTTTATATTGGTAGTGGTTGTGCTATTGGTATATCGTAAGCAAACATGTATATAATTGCATAATTTGGAAAGTTTTTTGTTGTTTTTTTAAAAGGGCTAGGAAAAAACAGAAAATGGTGACCACTGACTGGACATACAAAACTGATATAAATTACTACCAGTGATAACATTTTACACCCACTTTGCACAAATATAAATGACTACAAAAAATACAGGTCAGTGGAGACTCATGCCCTGTGTAAATGGTTATTAATCATTATAATGGTTACTAATAATGTTTAATACTGGTATTTTACACACTCCTAAGGTGAAATCCTGACTCCATTGACTTCAACATGGAGCCCATCCTTACTGTGGAGTACTTCAACTTTATGTATTATAATATGCAGAACAGATACTTTTCACACAACACAAATCATGAATCACTAGTAGTCTATTCACAATTACTAGCAGAGGTGGAGCAGAAGCAAAATCTTGGCTCTGCGTACTCCTGGACTTTGTGGAAATGTGGATCAGAATCTGAACTTTATGGTTTGGACCATCTCTTTCTCCAAAACTGTGCAGCGTTCGCAGATCCAGGGTGATAAGATTGTCCCCTCATATTATGAAGGAATAATTTCCATTATCTTATTGTTTCCAAGGAGTTAGAGACATGATATTGTGGAAGCTTCTCCTTCACTTATAGTCAATGGTGGAAACATTTGTTATTAGTTTTATTCATTTGTTTCATTTTCATACTATTCTTTAGTAAGAGGGTTAAGGTGACAAAAGAGTCATCTGGGATCTTGATTTTAAGTCCCAAGCAATTCAACATGGGGTTGGAGGTGGTCTCTGATTTCTCACTTCTTGGACCTTTGAATCTCCGGAGCATTAGAGAAGTGCATGTTTGGGCTTTGGAAAGGCTTCTCTTTGTTTCCTGCATAGACTTTTCTCAGCACAGCTTTGGCAGCCTACTAGGCGCGAAGGATTTGGATGGGCACAAATGGTAATCCTAAGAGAAACGAGAGGGAATCTGAAATCCTTTCAATGCAGCCTTCAATTAGGTATAAACATACCGGTGAAGTTATTGTGGTTGGATAGCTGGAACCTGGGGGCAAAGTGTGGCACTATACACAAAATGAGGCACAATTAACTGCTTTCCTATTAGAGAAATAAAACTCTTTCACTACAAACAAGGGGGTCTGTGCCTACACTAGGCTATAATTAAGGCAAAGGCAGACTTGTGCACACACACAGAGGGAACAACTTTTTTTTTTTAATTGGTAAGTCGCTTTTATTTATGACTAATAATAATTTAGGCCCTGCTCCTGCAAATTGTTCTTTGAGGGATGATTCCCACTGAAGTCAACAAGGCCCTATGACGGCATTGAGATCTGCCTGCATGCTATAGCTTGGGATAATTCTGCACAAATCTGAAGACAGGAGATTGAAAACCATGGGAGTTTGAGCATAGTCTTCTTGTTGGACCATTTAAACCACTATCTACACAGTACATATTGAAACTCAACTTTAAGTATTTTATTTTTATGTACAGTTCATTTTTTGTCTGGAAATAAAATATCTAAATACAGACAGACTGTAATGTTGTATATGTATAGCTCTCAACAATACTTTAGCTGAATAAATGCTTTGTACATAATTCTGTCTTTTTAATGGAGTTTACAGCTACATTGATAAAATGGATTCCTCATTTCCTTGATTGTTTTTAACCAATAACAAGCAGAGAGACAATTACAAGTTAATATTAATAAGCAGCTCAAATAACACTGGTTAAACTATGTACAATACAAACCATTCATACAAATGAAGACTAGGATATTGAATTTGTTACAATATTTGTAATAAAGATAAGACAGTCACTTATAACTTACATGTTGTCTATCAGGCATTTTCCTTCTTGCAGAACAGTTGGAGAGTTTTTAAGTAGCTCAGCTGGTCTCAACTCTGCCAATTTAAATGTTCAGTGAAGAAATATGTAAGCATAATGTCTGCCCACATGTAAATTCCAAACGTCTGCTCATCTTTACTAGTAATAGGCTCCCTTCACAGAAAAAGAGCCACCTAACGCCACCTTGAATGTGCCTACTGTATGCTGGAAAAAAAAGTCACTATGCTTTGCTGTGTTCATATAATAAGGAATACTGAACTCTAGACACACATTTTTTCCCATTTTAACAAGCATTTACTCCCATAGTATTATTTACCAGTACAGCTAGTCTAAGCAGTAGAATGCATGAGTGGGGATTATTGATTGGCATGTATTCAAGACTTTAAAGGAGATTTCCATAACAGTTTGTGTTAGAAACCATTTTCTGTCTAGTTAATCCTTTTGGCTTGATGATAGGTTATCCTGAAACATTATGTATCAGACAATGAAAGCCCGCTTAACAGGAATTTTAATAGATGTGAGCTGAAAAGAGTGCGTGTCTGGGTGGTTTTATTTTGAATCCATAGTGATTTACAACTAGACTGATACATGGAGCTGACTGGGCAGAAATTACATTAGATTGTTTTCCACTAACATATTTGCAGCCATTTGACAGTAGCAGCTGAGTGTAGACACATTCCAGGCAATAAGGGTGGCCTTCTTCTTTGAGGTAACAGCCCTGTCATATGACCTCTTTTATTCCTCAGGCTTCAGTCTCAGACACATGTTGTTCATTCTCAACCTGAAGGGAAGTAGGGCGTGTCACTGTGGTAGTTGTAATCAGGACACACCTTCTGTACTAGTTTATAATCTGTACTGTAAAAGGAAATGTAAATACAGATTACTTTAAAGGGCTTGGAGCAGAGCCATGACACATGACTTTGGGTCTGCTCCTGATAACATGTTTTTGAAGGGTCATAGTTGCAGAGTGTGTTCTTGGTAGCCTTGTCAACCTTTTCATATTCGATGCGACAGTTAAAGGACTTGGAATCTTTGGCATCAATCACCGTTTGTTGTGCCAAGTCAAATTCCACTATTTTGGTTGGGGGCACCAGGCTCACAGATACATTCCCTTGGCCAGTGGAATTGTGCCTGAAATAAACGCTAAACGTCCCATTTCCATGATCAACAATTTTCCCAGTTATTAAAAGGTTTAACTTCACAGTTTTGATGTTGGAATGAAAGTCGCCCCAGCCAAACATTTTCTTAAATTTCCCAGTCTTGACAATGGGCCGTCTCTTTGCTCTGGGTCGAGGCTCTTGAAGATCTGTGGAGTTCCTCAGCCAATCCCAGAGATCTTGCTCAGAATACGTTTCTGGGGCATCATATCGCAGGTCCAAATCCGTATCATTTTCTTTGCCGTGAAAAGTCTGTGATAGCAGTCGGCTGATGGACAAGTCTTTGCTGCTTTCTGTCCATATGTGCTTTAGTGTGGATTTGGAGCTGCCTGATTTTAGAAGTTCTGATTTGCCGCCATTTGTTAAATTTGCACATGTGACCTGGGGGGGAAAAAAAAGATCAGGTTGAGATAAGTACCTACAAAACCCATTGTTCCCATCTGAGGCCAAAGAGATTAGAGTTCAGAATTAAACAGAGTTAAAATTAGTTTTAAAGATAAGCTGAAGTATATACTCTATACTTAAAGTAAAACAGAACAGAAAAATCATTTGTGTTCTCTTTCCAAGGGGTCATAATCTATTTCTCTTTAATACATAGAATGCCCTTCTGAATTAATCCAGAAGGCCCCTTCAAATCCCAGCTCAAAACCTACTTCTGCTGTGAAGTCAGCAAGCAGTCCACCAACCAATGGTGGTTTTTGCATGCCAGTTGGGGATAGCTGATTTTTCTGATTTAAAAAAAAATTAAGATGCTGTGGAACCATCATCGAGGCGGCTCTCACAATTTTGCCACCCCAAGCAGTTGCCGCAGCCCCACCCCCAACGCAAGCAGACGTAACGGGGCCTTGCTGCAGATGCGTGCTTGCGTCAGGGGGTGGGGCCCCGCTGCATCGGCTTGCGTCGAGGGCGGGGCCCCCCTACGTCTGCCCTGCCCCCGACGCAAGCAGTCCAGTCCACAGCGGCAAGGGAAGAGCGGCGGACCTGCCACCCTATTGCCGCCGTGGTAGACGAGAATGGGGTGGCAGTCCGAGTCCCGCGGCAGCAATTCGGCAGCGGGAGGAGCGGACCTGCCGCCGAATTGCCGCCGTGGGACTCGGACTGCTGCCCCATTCTCGATGCCGCCCCAAGCACCAGCTTGGAAAGCTGGTGCCTGGGGCCGGCCCTGACCATCATAACCAAGTTGTGCAATAGCAAGCGTGTGCAATAGCAAATGTGTATAAGCATGTGATCTTATTTACCCACATGCTCCCTCCCTCCCCACTCTTCCCTTTGGTTTTTCACATTCACTGGTTGTGCCTTGGCTTGAATTGAATGTATTCACTCTTTAAGGAGGAGACTGTCTCTTACCATGCCATGGCTCTCACGTCACTGGGGTGGTTTTCACACTGAAGGAGTAATAACAATGTATCTATGCTGCTGCAACCTGCCCCCGCTCCCTCGTGTCAATGTGCATTAGAAGCCTGCAACTGTATAAATGCAGTTCTACCACTGCAAATTCCCCTTGTCCGGATAATCTCTAAGTGTTTATACAGTACTTAGCACATTCGGAGTCTCTGATCCTGATGCTGGTGATGGGCTGGGCTCACTTCTGATTTATATCTTGTGTTCCTAAATCTCACACTTCAGGTTTTCAGCCATCTACCTTCAGGGGTTAAGAGAGGATTCTTCCCACACATTTGTTCTGAGCCTTTTTTATCACCTTCCTCTGAACCATCAGGGATGGCCATGGCTGGAGATGGGACATTGGACAGCGAGGGCCAGTGCTCTGAGGTGGCACTGAGCATTTCTCAGGGGCTTGGCTGGCTAGTTCTTGTTTGCATGTGCGGGGTCTAACTGATCACCATATGTGGGGTCAGGAAGGAAGATCAGATTGGCAATGACTTGGGACAGGGGGTTGCCTTTTCTCCAGTGTGTGGGTGCGGGTCACTTGCCAGGATTATCTGAGTATACCTCACTTAATTATTTCCCTGCCATTGCAGAGCCTCAAGCACTAGTGTGCCTTGGTCCCTTCTATTCTCTTCATGTTGCACATAACAGTCTTGTCTCTTGCGGGCAGTAACACTGGTCTTATTTCGGTTGTTGAGTTTAGTGTGTGGGTGCTGGGTGGTGGTGGTAGCCTGTGATAGACAAGAGGTCAGACTAGATGATCTGGTGGTCCCTTCTGGTCTTAAAACTCTATGACTAATTGGGGCTTCTAGGCCATACTACAATTTTAAATAATAGAGGGCTTGAAAAGTAAAGGGTGTGATCAGTAAAGGGCTTGTAAAGTAAAGGGCTTTGCTATGAGCCCTGCATTAATGGCAGGCAGCACATTGCTGTGCTACCCTGGACTGACTTGAGCAGTCACATCTCCCTCCTGATCCCCCTGCTTCTACAGAGAAGGAGTATGCTTGGCTGGTTTTATACCCAGCAGAACATATGCTCCCAAAGGCAGTGGTATAGCTGTGCCACCCAACACATTGAGAAGGGGCAAAGCCAAGGGTCTGCCTAATTCCCTCTCCCCTCCCCCCCACCTATATGCAAAGGGGATGTAATGGCTCTGAAGAGGGGATACCGATATCCCTGTGCCACCATGCAGCCCAAGCCATATTTCAGTCCCAAGTGAATTATACAGCACTGAAATCCAAGTGAGTGTTTGGCCTAGGCTACACTTGCAGATGTACAGCGCTGTTAGTTAAACCCGTGTTCGTACAGCTGAGTAGGGAAAGCGCTGCAGCCTGTCCACACTGGCAGCAGCCAGCGCAGTAACTACCACTGACGTGGCTACATTTGCGGCACTTGCAGCTGTATTGGGAGCGGTGCATTATGGGCATTCAGGTAGCTGCAACGTGCTTTTCAAATCGGGGGGGTGAGGGGGACTTTGACAGGGAGTGTTTTTGGAAAAAGAGTGGGTTTTTGGAATCTCCACAGAGTGTCAGCTCATTATTTCCACACCTCCACATCCCCTGCCTCTCTCTCAATCACTGAAAGCAAACAGCAGGGGCTTTGTTTGTTTTTAAAGAGCAGATAAAAGAGAGGAAACAGAGCCTGTGTTTAGCAGCTGTGTTTAGCAGCTCAACAACGGAGCTCTGAACTCCAACCCAGAAGTGCCGTTTCAAAACAAAGCAGCTTCCGGAGATCAGTAACTGCGTTGTTCCTGGGCTACACTGAAAGACTAGCGTTCCACCCACTTCGCAACAGTTGCCATTTCTCTCGGGGAGGTGGAGTACATGCAGTGCTGTATCTGAGGAGATACAGCATTGCACGTGCCTTTCAAGTGTAGCCAGTTAATGAGTTACAGCGCTGCCGGCAGTTTTATTACGCTGTAACTTGTAAGTGTAGCCAAGGCCTTTGACTCCTAAAGTGAAGATTACAAAAGTGAGAATATCTAAGTGAAATGAACAGTCCAAAAATACAGATCAAAGTTTTATAAAATCATGAAAACCTTGCCCTGAAATCCTGAGGAATCTAAAAATGTCAGGGCCAATTTTTCACATCTGTCAGCACCAGAGCAAAAAGACCTAAGCTAGCCATGTTCATTTTTCCATTCTAGCTTTAAAAATAAAGGACACATTGTCATACTTTCTGAAGGGTAAGCTGAATAGTCTTGGTTTGTAAGTGGACCGTCACTGCTCTTAACTCCTTTACCTGGCTACAATGAGCATCACAGCAGCCCTGGCTGGTAATTTCATCATATGGGTGTTTTAGGAGCCATCCCATTATCCTGTTTGCTTTTATAAATGCCTCCTCCCTTTATCAAAATGAACTGGACATATCCCCACTCCCTGAAACTCAGTGGAAACAATATAACACGTATAGTGTGAAGCCTTCTTGCTGGTGCAATCTAGAGGTATTTGTACTGAAAGGCAGCAAATATAACAAAGATATTTCTATGTCCTGATGAACATGGAATAGAACTGTGTTGCTGAGCATATTTCTCTTTCCAGGGTAGTTATGCCTCCTCCCAGACATGCGACATGGAAAACTGAACATCTTGAAGGGATGATAGGTATGATGACAGCCTTTTTTTAAAAAAAAATTACATCAGTCAGAGTATTAGCAGAATAGCACCAATGCCTTTCAAGTTGGGATGGGGACAGGGCGGAGAGAAGAAATAAATAGAATGTGCTCTTTATTTAGGATTTATCCCTTGGATGATATTTCCATCTTTTGAATGGCAGGAAGGATAAATACCGCCTAGCATTTGATAGGTGGTTTATATCTGTGTCTTAGCATCAACGCAGTGAGCAAGGAGAGAGGCTGTAATGAAATGCTCTGAAGGAGCACTAGTTAATGAAGCAGCAATGAAGACATCATGGGGAGAGAGACTTGGAACATAATTTTGCAGAGGCTTATGGGGAGTGAGAGCAAAATAGGAGAAATATGGTTAAAAGAAGAAATGTGCCAGTCTAGCATGAATCTAAGCAGTTAACTAGCAGATTTAGTGTACCTGCACTCTGAAGGTAGGAAATAAATTGCTTATTGTCATATTTTACTCTCCTCACAGCTTGCTTTTTCTTCTCTTTCCTTTTTCTAAAAAATATTTGTGTTCCAGTGAGTTACATTTCATAGGATTAAACAGCAAATTCCCACATAAACAGGATGTAACGCCATAAAGCTCCATTTTAAAGAAAAGCTTTTTTTTAGACTACATAAAACCAAGCACCCCAGAGAAGAAGTGGATATTTCTGAAATACTTGCTGTTGGCTACAAATCATAAGTGTTTTAGAAGCTAATATGTCTCAAGTTTAAATAGAAGCTTCAGATCCCAAGCAAGACACATTGTTTCATATCTGACCTAACACACACAATTGATTGTTACTCTCATTGATTTTGTAATAGTTTAAGAGCTTCTAGTCATGCAGTTGGCCCCGAGACCTCTGTTTGTGGTTTTCTATTTGGGTAACTGGCTGCATTCATGATTAAAGACCTGCTCCTGCCCTCCCTAGTCAGGCATCTAAGCAAAGAGTCTGACTAAACAGTACAAGAGCATCCAAAAGGGCTAACAATACAATTCATCAAAGTAGTATTATTTGCAAAATGATAGTATCTTGTTTTCAACCCTATAGCTTTTCCCCATACTACTCCTGTGTTGTGTTGTAACTATACATATATTCCCCCCGCCCCCCAGATGTGAGCGCCATGTAGTATATAGTTTGGCTAATACAGCCATGCAGAAAAGCAGGATTCCTTTTATGATTTTGTTATCTGTGTTCACATCTATCCAACCATCTCAAAACTGTCACAGAACCTGTAATATAATTGTAAGAAAACATCCAAACCTATGACATTTTGCATGTTTGCTGAGTGAAAACTATTGCACTTGAAAATGGTCCCATTTTAGCATAAAAATATCATGAAAACAGGACCAATTTCCAATACTCAATGAAATGCAAAAAATATTAAGTATTGCAATTTGTTGTGAATGTCTTCATCCCTACAGCATGTACACAGTTCAAAAATACATGTACTATAACATCCATTTTGCTTTCTCTTCCCCCCCCCATCTCACTGAATATATATCAGGTGCTATTTAATTCTTAATATTTTCTGCACTGAATTGCTTACCATACTGCAGTAGAATTCAATGGGACTCCTCTCACATGGAAAGTTACTTGGGTAAGTTTTTGCAGGATGGGGGGATTCGTACTATTCCCTATAATTGGCATTGGGCCTACATACAGATAACAGTAAATTTAACTACCATGGACAATAAGTGTCAAGATTTATTTGGGTTGTACTATACACTACATTTCCAAAATATGTACCGTGATTTAAGTTTCTATCAACAGAAGCTCTTTGGATTGTCTCTTACTATAGGTTTATATAGTGCCTAGTACAAAGGAGCTCTGATTTTCATTGGGAGCTTTAGGCACAACCATAATACAAATAGTAATAGGTAAAGTATGAAATGCTGACAGGTATACCTACTACAATGCATGTCATTAATGATTAAAGATCTTTTTTTTTTTTTTTTCAACAAAGAAATGCTTCCTGAAATTTTTAAATGATTACAATGGTGGGAGGTGGTGTTCAGAAGGGAACTACAGCAAAGAGTAGAAGATATTTGGGGGCTGATCCAAAGCCAGCTGAGGTCACTGAAAAACTCACAATGAGTACAATGGGCCTTGGTCCAGGCCTTTTAGGTGGAGAATGCATATTTCCTCTAGATAGAGTCACTAGACCCTCTTGGTATCAGAAATCACACTATCATCTGGTCACCCTTTTCCCATGAATGACAAATTGCTGTTCAATATATTTGTTGTAATTTTGGATAGTGCTCTCAGTGAAACTAATATACAAATTTTATATTATGGAGATGAAGTATATCTTCATGACTATGGAATTGATTTGTATGTCCAGTTTCACTGAGTTTCAACAAAACACTCCAGTCTTTGATCCTTTTAGAGACAGAAGAAATTTTCACAGTGACATTAGATGTCACTGATTAGACATTAACTTCATAAGATGTGTTTTTCATGAGTATTATTGTCTCATTTAAGACTCCCTAAGAGAGGGTAACTCATTTACTTCAAAGCCTTTGGCGGTCAATTTAAAGACATCCATCATGCACATGAACCTATTACCTACCATAGGCCAAACCTGGATGCTTGAGATCAGATACGTTTTTTTAAAAAAATCCAAGTGGTACAAAATGACTCTTGATTTCTCAGTCTTTCATTATACTGTAGATCTATTACAGTTCATTATATATAATTACAGTATTGGTTTAGAAATTATGTATTTATTCCTCCAAGTGTATGAATACTTGAGGGCAAATGGAAATGTAAACAAACAATCTAATACTCAAGGTAGGAAATTTCTCTCTTCAGGTAAATAACTAATCAAAAAAACCCAAGTTAATTTTGGCTGGTATACCGTAGTAGGAATTTGTCAGCTCCGTGTTTGCATATTCACTGTGTAGAGCAACACAGAATTCTGACTCCTTGGCCAGATGCTGCAGGTACTTTGCTAGTACAGGAATGTGAACACAACATAGGTCTAAATGGCACTCTAATGACGAGACACAAGCACTCAGAATTCTCCCCTAGATCCACCCATAAACATTCTTGTTCGTTTATTGGTTGATGGGAAGATCTGAAGATTTAGGACCCTCTTGTACTTTGATCAATTTCATAATAGTAGCTCAGCCTAGAGCCATATGAGTAGTATAGGGCAATACTACTGGGTAAGAGAAAGTGCTAGATACTATTGTTACTATGAATATATATTACACAGTGAGTAGTTGGCACACGAACTAATGCCAATGGCATTCCAAATTAAAAATTAAACAAAGAAATTGACATTAGAATTTGATGGAGAGATGATTATAATAGATGGAGTGAAATACAGCAGAGGCCTTGTGACACATTACAAATTAATATTTTGAAAGCAGAGGAAAAACGCATGTACACAAAAGGCCATGCTGATCAATATTTCACATCCAGAGTCCTATCTCTTTATTTATCAGCCTTTCTTGCAACATGATCAGATAGGTGGAGATGCATGTGTTAACTGTACATTCTCAAAATATGCAGCCTTAGAGTGTATTCTCAGCTGAATTTTTCTAATGCCATAAGTGAGCAGGGCCATCCAATAAGCATCCCAGTCCCCATTTTCTGATGATATTCGGTCAAGTAGCTGCATGAGACTGTGCACATTACTTATGCATAAACAAGGAAGATGATTCCACCAAGAACAGGTTCTATTTAATGGCACACTGCAGGAGAAACTACCTCAGTTAGTTACGGCATGCTGAGGTTCCAGTTCTCCGCGCACATAATCAGCTGAATCCACTAGAACATCTTCTGCTGTTGATGTCACTGCACATTCCCAGGAAACAAAACAAAGGGCACATTTCTTATTGTTCTTATATCAACACTGATCAATATGATCCCTAAGAAATGATGATGCAGAAGGTGTCTAAACTCTAAGGCCCAGATCCTCATTTGGATGGCATAGCTCCATTTACACCAGCTGAGGATCTGGCTCTCGAAGTTGTTTTATAGTTCTTAAGTAAATAATCAAGAGGTTAGAAAAGAAAATGGCATGGAAGAGAACCTGGGCTTTTTTCTCTGCCTTGATGTACCATGAGAGGAAAATACGGGGAAATGGATATTACAGCATAAAAAATTATACTTAGGTAATGAAAGATAATAAGAAAATGAAAATACTCTGAGACCTAAGGCTCCATAGAATCATAGAATCATAGAATCTCAGGGTTGGAAGGGACCTCAGGAGGTCATCTAGTCCAACCCCCTGCTCAAAGCAGGACCAACCCCAACTAGATCATCCCAGCCAGGGCTTTGTCAAGCCTGACCTTAAAAACCTCCAAGGAAGGAGATTCCACCACCTCCCTAGGTAACCCATTCCAGTGCTTCACCACCCTACTAGTGAAAAAGTTTTTCACTAGTTGCCCTCCAGGCCAACTACTGCACATTCATCCATACTAGTGAAAATATTGTCTGAGCATTGCTGACAGGGTCAGAGATACCTTGGGCAGGACTGGTCAAAACTGTTTCCATTAAAATTGTTTTCCTATGGAAAATTCGATTTTTGATGGAACAACATCTTTTGGTTTTCATAAAAAAATCTGACATACAATGCTAATGCAGATGGTCATGTAAACAGTTATTTCCATCCTTAATATCTAGGTGCCTAAAGATCTTTTAAAATCTGGCCCCAAGTGACTATTACAGGTATTATGTCACATAATAGAATTTTAAAAAAATCACTGATTAAGTAAAAAATACGTTTACAATTCTTTTTATGGAACAATTTTACAGAGAGCATTAATAACTTTTCAATTTAAGGGACAAATCGTCCCCACTAAATTCAATGGCAAAACTCCCACAGCAGCAGAAGAGCTAGAAAAGTGTCTGATGTTGTGTAGTTTGTTTTCATTTTCTTGCATGATAAAATAATTATGTCAGAATGTATGCTGTTTGGCTTGTAAACCATGTCATTTCTCTTTCAGTTTAGAAGACATTATGCCATCATGTGTAATATAATAGTCTGTAAACTGAAAGAAAACTGAGTTACAATACACAGAGCAGTTCCTCACATTACAATTTTACAGCTCTTCATTTTTGCCTTAGAAGTGTGAGAAATTCAGCCAGAATGGTTCTAATGGCGGAGGTGCAAGTGAATTTATAAAGATTTGGAGGAAGATTGAAATGTAACTGTATGAAATATCCTATTAACTCTTGCCCTCTGTTTTACATTTTTAGAAAGAATTTAAACTAAACCCTTGAAGCCTGGTGCCTATGTCATCATTAAAGATTTTTCACTTCAGTGGATTATGACTTTTGAAAATTCACACCAGCTCCATTCAGCAGGGGATTAAATTTTCATGGAATAAATTAAAGTGGGTTAAAATGTCTAACAGAGTTTTAAGACCACTGCTTTATACAAGCCTCACAGAGTTCTGTTAACTTTCAAATGAAACTCTAGCTAGGTAAATAACTTTTGTCAAGGATCTATTGCTCTCATTCCACACTCCTGTAAGCCCTCTTTTATTAATATTGGCTTGCCAGTTTCTGCATACATGTAGAAAAAAATATTAAATAAAATTAGAATATAGCTGAAAGGCCACAGCGCAATATTTTAATAAAAATCTGCACTGTAGTCTGAGGCATCAAGGAGATGCCCTTTCTCATATAAGTGAATAACCACATAGGTAGACTGAACAAGTTGAAAAAAAGCTCTAAGGCAGTCAAAGAAATAGCAGTTCTGTGCTGTTTGAGCTGAGTAGGTGACAGTATTCTAATGTGCAAAACATTGTCCTCTAGTAACATATTACTAATTATCCACATCCCGCTGAAAATTCTTCATTGTTAAGCTCTTCCATGAATCAAGAAAATTTAAAAAGCTCCCATATTAATATCAATGTGAGTAGTCTATTACTACACCATATTTTTTGGAGAGAAGCATTAGAATATTCATATAACTAATCCACTTGATAAGTGGATTATTCATAGTTGCATGAAGTAGCACAAAACTGCTATTTGATAAGGTTACAGTAGCCACTAATGCTGATGGAATGTGTCCCCTAAATTGAGCAAACATCATAGCATGCATAAATGAAAACAGGCACATACACAAGAGGCAGCTCTATGGCCAGTCCATGTATTCCTGTTATAAACAATCTTCTGTTTCCATCTGCAGTTACCTATTGTATACAAATAGATGTCTATTAAGTCTGTTTTTGAAGATTTTTGTTGAAGTTTTTTGTTGACAGACTGGACTTCTACATAGAGTGCTTCCGCAGACATGCACAGGCTGAAAATGTGAACAAACAGCATCACTTGCCCTATAACCTCAGCCATACAGAACGCAACACCATCCACAGCCTCAGAAACAACTCTGACATTATAATAAAAAGGGCTGACAAAGGAGGTGCTGTAGTCATCATGAACAAGTCGGATTATGAACAGGAGGCTGCCAGGCAACTCTCCAGCACCACATTCTACAGGCCACTATCCTACGATCCCTCTGAGGAGTACCAAAAGAAACCACACCATCTGCTCATGAAACTCCCTGCTATAGCACGGGAACAAATCTACACAGACACACCCCTTGAGCCCCGACCAGGGGTATTCTATCTGCTACCAAAGATCCATAAACCTGGGAACCCTGGATGCCCCATCATCTCAGGCATTGGCAACCTGACAGCAGGATTATCTGGTTATTTGGACTCTCTCCTCAGACCCTAAGCTACCAGCACTCCTAGCTATCTTTGAGACACCACCGACTTCCTGAGGAAACTACAATGCATTGGTGATCTTCCTGAAAACACCATCCTGGCCACCATGGATGCAGAAGCCCTCTACACCAACATTCCACACGAGGATGGACTACAAGCTGTCAGGAACAGTATCCCTGATGAGGCCACAGCACACCTGGTTGCTGAGCTTTGTGACTTTGTCCTCACCCACAACCATTTCAGATTTGGAGACAACTTATACCTTCAAGTCAGTGGCATTGCTATGGGTACCTGCATGGCCCCACAGTATGCCAACATTTTGATGGCTGACTTTAGAACAGTGCTTCCTCAGCTCTCGTCCCCTAGTACCCCTCATCTACTTGCGCTACATTGATGACATCTTCATAATATGGACCCACAGGAAGGAGGCCCTTGAAGAATTACACCTGGATTTCAACAATTTCCACCCCACCATCAACCTCAGCCTGGACCAGTCCACACAAGAGATACACTTCCTGGACACTACAGTGCAAATAAAAGTGATGGTCACATAAACACCACCCTATACCAGAACCCTACTGACTGCTATACTTACCTACATTCCTCCAGCTTCCATCCAGGACACATCACATGATCCATTGTCTACAGCCAAGCCCTAAGATACAACTGCATTTGCTTCAATCCCTCAGCCAGAGACAAACACCTACAAGATCTTTATCAAGCATTCTTAAAACTACAATATCCACCTGGGGAAGTTAGGAAACAGATTGACAGAGCGAAATGGGTATCCAGAAGTCACCTACTACAGGACAGGCCCAACAAGGAAAATAACAGAACACCATTGGTCATCACGTACAGCCCCCAGCTAAAACCTCTCCAGCACACCATCAACGATCTACAACCTATCCTGGAAAATGATCCCTCACTCTCACAGACCTTGGGAGGCAGGCTAGTACTTGCTTACAGACAGCCCCGCAACCTGAAGCAAATACTCACCAGGAACTACACACCACGCCCAAGAAACACTAACCCAGGAACCAATCCCTGTAACAAACCTCGTTGCCTACTCTGTCCCCATATCTACTCTAGCGACACCATCATAGGATCCAGCCACATCAGCTACATCATCAGGGGCTCATTCACCTGCACATCTACTAATGTGATATATGCCATCATGTGCCAGCAATGCCCCTCTGCCATGTACATTGGCCAAACTGGACAGTCCCTACGTAAAAGGATAAATGGACACAAATCAGACATCAGGAATGGTAACATACAAAAGCCAGTAGGAGAACACTTCAATTTTCCTGGACATTCAATAACAGATTTAAAAGTAGCCATCCTTCAACAACAAAAACTTCAAAAACAGACTTCAAAGAGAAACTGCAGAGCTACAATTCATTTGCAAATTTAACACCATTAATTTGGGCTTGAATAGGGACTGGGAGTGGCTGGCTCACTACAAAAGCAATTTTCCCTCTCTTGGTATTGACACCTCCTCATTAATTATTGGGAGTGGACCACATCCACCCTGACTGAATTGGCCTTGTCAACACTGGTTCTCCACTTTTAAGGTAACTCCCTTCTCTTCCTGTGCCAATATATTTAGGCCTGTATCTGTAATTTTCACTCCATGCATCTGAAGAAGTGGGTTTTTTACCCATGAAAAGCTTATGCCCAAATAAATCTGTTAGTCTTTAAGGTGGCACCGGATTTCTCATTGTTTTTGTGGATACAGACTAACATGGCTACCCCTCTGATATTTTAGGGGAGATTTTTCAAAGGCACAAAAGGCAGCTGTATGTCCAACTTCCAATGAAGTTCAATTCTATGTGCTTTATAAAATGTCGCCCTATGGGAGTACACAATACTCTTGCTACATTGTCTTGTGAACACTATCAGCACAGTCTTCCAATCCTTGAGGATGTAATGAGGAGTGGCAATTTTTTTCTTTGCTAAGTATTGTGACAAAGTTCCTCCTCTACCTTGGTGAGTCCTGCGCTTATTGGCGGATTTTGATTGCCTCAGAGATCTTCCCCTCTGGTAGAACCCACAATCAAATTCCTCCTGTGTCTGATCAGGAGTTGGGAGGTTTGGGGGGGAACCCGGGCCCGCCCTCTACTCCAGGTTCCAGCCCAGGGCCCTGTGGATTGCAGTTGTCTATAGGGTTTCCTGTAACAGCTGCGTGACCACTACAACTCCCTGGGTTACTTCCCCACAGCCTCCTCCCAACACCTTCTTTACGCTTACTGCAGGACCTTCCTCCTGATGGTCTGCTGATACTTGTACTCCTTAGTCCTTCAACTCTTCTCCCTCTCAACTCGTTGTGTGCCTCTTGCTCCCAGCTCCTCGCACACAACACCACAAACTGAAGGGAGCTCCTTTTTAAACCCAGGTGCCCTGATTAGCCTGCCTGTCTTAATTGATTCTAGCAGGTTCTTCTTAATTGGCTCCAGGTGTCCTAATTAGCCTGCCTGCCTTAAATTAGTTCCAGAAAGTTCCTGCTTGTTCTAGTGCAGCCCCTGCTCTGGTCACTCAGGGAACAGAAAACTATTCATCCAATGGCCAGTATATTTGCCTTCTATCAGACTTCTGTACCCCACTTGTCTGGGTCTGTCACAGTATGTTTGCTTTCTACTTGCTCAGTCGCTGTGTAGATGTCAAAATCTAGCAAAACTCCACTGAAAGATCATGAGAGCCGTTTCTTTAATGCCATAACAAGAAACCACGTCGCAGAGGGGCAAAGAAGGGTTCTCAGCAGAACCTCTACTGTGAAGCAGAGACATGAGTAGCTTAAGGGATAATACCACCTCTTGTGTTAGAATGTTGGTCTTTCTGTGATTCTTCACTATTGTCGCATGACACTCAACCCCAGTAAATGTATTAAAGAGATAAAGGAAAGTACCCAATGTCATTAGATACATGTACATGCATCATGTAATCTAATAACATTTGTCTGGCAAAGTACTTATTCACATTAGATTATCCTTAAACTTTAACAGGTAAATGTTTAGGCTAGTGGTATATTTCTCATTATCAGTCTAAGGGCTGGTCCACACTAGGTGGGGGTCGAACTAAGATACGCAACTTCAGCTACGTGAATAACGTAGCTGAAGTCGAAGTATCTTAGTTCGAACTTAAAAGCACTTACCGCAGGTCCAGACGCAGCAGGCAGCCTCCCCCATCGACTCCGCTTACTCCTCGCACGGAGCTGGAGTTCCGGTGTCGACGGGGAGCGCTTCCGTGATCGATTTATCGCGTCTAGAAGAGATGCGATAAATCGATCCCAGAAGCTCAATTGCTACCCGCCGAATCCGGCGGGTAGTATAGATGTACCCTGAGTGGATGTTGTGGAAGAATGTTCAGTAGCAGCTCAACTAAATAAAACAGGTCAGGGGTCATACAGTAGAATGCTGCCGTAGATGTATGCTATTTGTTTTATGCACTGCAGTATTTTCTTCCTACAATAGTGTCATACCTAATTAAAAGTGAAAATTAGTACCCAGCAGTATTAATCAAATTCAGTATGCGGTTCTTGGCTCTTGAGAGCAATGGTTCAATTGCTGGTGCCATCAGTGAGGTCATTAATTTAAATCTAGATGAGTAAAAAGGCCTTAGGGCATTGACACATAAGTTGAAGGAGGTTGTTCTATGAAAAATTGTTCCCAAAGAGAGAGAAAACTTAAGGGAAAATATATTAACATTGTCTCAGCACATCCAACTACTGGACAGTAAGAATAATTGTCAGGGTTGCTATGTGGAGGTCAGTGGTTATGTCATTGCAACATAACAGTTTGATACAGGGCTTTTCATGCTCAAGTTATCCCAAAGTGGTTGACAATGGGTTAAATACTGTTTATTTAATGTCTGTGTTGGCAAATACCACAGTCATTTTATACTTGTAAACTTGTGCCAAGCACAGCTCATGTGTCCAGAGAATCTGAGAATGAGATTTTTATCAAAGCCTGAGCACAAGTTTCATAAATTGGTCATATTTTCTCTAAAATTCTACAGAAAAGGTTTCCAAATGTCTGATCTGCAGTTACTTCAGTTGTACTCAGCTGCTGTGCGGAACAACAGGGGGAGACTTCTTGAGCCCTCCTCTTACACATAAAGCAGCTGGACACAGTGTGACCCAAGGAATCTTGGTCCAGAGGAGTAAATTAAAGAGGCGTGCCCCAGTCCTAAATTCTTCCTCCAAATGACTGGTAGCTGAAAGATTATATATTTTTCAGCAAATGCTGCTTCTGTCCTAATAAAGTTGTGGTGCCTTCACTCTTCATGTTTTCTAGTAGAAAGAAGGAAAAACAGAGCGGGAAAGGGGATGATAATCTGGTATTCAAACCTGACTTCACAGGGGCTACTCACATGGGTAAAATAAATTTGGGACTTGTTTGGCCTTTTCAAGCTGGTCAGTATTTGGTTTATTGGGAAACCCACAAAATGTGTGGGATTTAGAGGCTTATCTGAACCTTAGAAAACCATAGGCATCCATTAAATTAATCTGGAATTCTCACAAGACAAGGCTTTGAGATTAGATCTCCAGCATATTGGGGAGATCTGAAAATACCACAAGTTCAGACTTTCCTGTGGAATAGCAGTTCCACCTGGAGCCAGGAAGTCCAGAGGTCCTCACCAATGGAAAAAGAAGGAGAAAACAGAATTTTTGGAACAATAAAAACAAAAGAAACCAACTTCATGTTTGAGTTCCGAGCAACGGTTTGAGCTGATTTGTATTTGACCACAAATCATTTTGACCATCTCCGCTTTGGCCGTGTTGAAGTCATTTGGGCAAATTCTGTCTATGTTTACAGCTGTGCAGCCACTTATACCCATGGGATTCCACAGCAGTGAATCACGCCAGATTTTGCCTGATTGCCTTTAAGAGAATAAACATTCAAGTTACCTCATCAAAAATGGATGACGACCATAATCTATCGATATATTCCTATATCTGTCCAAAAGCAAGTAT
The DNA here is from genome assembly GCA_037349315.1 of Chelydra serpentina. Classification (NCBI taxonomy): domain Eukaryota; kingdom Metazoa; phylum Chordata; order Testudines; family Chelydridae; genus Chelydra; species Chelydra serpentina. The sequence continues at coordinate 32,043,410 of JBAIAC010000048.1, forward strand.
CTTTTCATGGTCTCATCTGCTATAGTTCTATGGCTGAGCAGCAATGGAAAACAAAATTACTTTAGCAAGAACATTTCATTTGTTACCTGCCAACCACTGATACAAAATATAGCTTTGAAAAAATACTAAAAACCTCACTCTAAGGCTTATAGTTTCACTACAATATATTTTCTAAACAACATTCAATGAGCTGATAAAAGCATTTCATTTAAATAGCCATGCTTAGCATTCCATTTTGCCTGGTGTGAAGGAGAGCTGCTATTGTCTCTTTCCTTAACCATAGTTAACGGTATATATTATTATTTATATTATGTGAGAGCTTAGAGGCCCCAACTGAGATCAGGACCCTATTGTGCTAGTAACTGCAAAATACATAGTATGAAACGGTGTCTGCCCTAAGGCATCTACATTCTAAATACACAAGACTTGAAAGTAGAAGGCAGCTTGGGTGAAAGTGATCATGAAATCATAGAGTTCACAATTCTAAGGAAGGGTAGAAGGGAGTACAGCAAAATAGAGACAATGGAATTCAGGAAAGTGGATTTTGGTAAGCTCAGAGAGCTGATAGGTAAGGTCCCATGGAAATCAAGACTGAGGGGAAAAACAACTGAGGAGAGCTGGCAGTATTTCAAAGGGACACTATTAAGGGCCAAAAACAAACTATTCCGCTGGGTAGGAAAGATAGAAAATGTGGCAAAAGACCACCTTGGCTTAACCACGAGATCTTGCAAGATCTAAAAAATAAAAAGGAGTCATATAAAAAATGGAAACTAGGACAAATTACAAAGGATGAATATAGGCAAACACCACAGAAATGCAGGGGCAAGATTAGAAAGGCAAAGGCACAAAATGAGCTCAAACTAGCTACAGGAATAAAGGGAAATAAGAAAACTTTTTATCAATTGTGACAAAGTTCCTCCTCTACCTTGGTGAGTCCTGCGCTTATTAGCGGATTTTGATCGCCTCAGAGATCTTCCCCTCTGGTAGAACCCACAATCAAATTCCTCCTGCATCTGATCAGGAGTTTGGAGGTTTGGGGGGAACCCGGGCCCGCCCTCTACTCCGGGTTCCAGCCCAGGGCCCTGTGGATTGCAGTTGTCTATAGGGTTTCCTGTAACAGCTGCGTGACAGCTACAACTCCCTGGGCTACTTCCCCACAGCCTCCTCCCAACACCTTCTTTACGCTTACTGCAGGACCTTCCTCCTGATGGTCTGCTGATGCTTGTACTCCTCAGTCCTTCAACTCTTTTCACTCTCAACTCCTTGTGTGCCTCTTGCTCCCAGCTCCTCGCATGCAACACCACAAACTGAAGGGAGCTCCTTTTTAAACCCAGGTGCCCTGATTAGCCTGCCTGTCTTAATTGATTCTAGCAGGTTCTTCTTAATTGGCTCCAGGTGTCCTAATTAGCCTGCCTGCCTTAAATGGGTTCCAGAAAGTTCCTACTTGTTCTAGTGCAGCCCCTGCTCTGGTCACTCAGGGAACAGAAAACTATTCATCCAATGGCCAGTATATTTGCCTTCTATCAGACTTCTGTACTCCACTTGTCTGGGTCTGTCACATATTCCTCCCCCCTGCTCAACACCAAGGGGTTAGTCAGCTTGGGACGCCAGACAGTGCACACGTGACAAGCCATCGGCATTGCCATGACGGCTCCCTGCTCTGTTTTGCACATGGAACTGGAAAGGTTGGAGGGATAAGAACCACCTGCTCACCCTAGTGTTCTTCTCCTTGTTCCGCTGCATCCATTGAAGAGGGGCATGGTCGGTCACGAGGACAAATCTGCGCCCGAGCAGGTAGTAGCGCAGCGTTTCCAGGGCCCATTTTACAGCGAGGCACTCTCTCTCCACCACGGCATAGTTTTGCTCCCTCGGAAGGAGTTTCCTACTGAGGTAGAGAATTGGATGTTCCTCTTCCCCAACCATCTGTGATAGAACGGCCCCTAACCCTACTTCCAATGCATCCGTCTGCAGGATAAATTCCTTGGTGAAATCTGGGGCTATCAGTACGGGGTTACTGCAGAGGACAGTCTGTAGGTCTGTGAACGCTCTGTCAGCTCCGTCAGACCATCTCACCAGATCAGGTCCACGGGCTTTCACTAGGTCTGTCAGGGGGCTAGCCCTTGTGGCAAAGTGGGGGATAAATCGTCAGTAATACCCCACCACACCTAGGAATGCCCGGACTTGCTTCTTGCAACGTGGTCGGGGCCAATTTTGGATGGCCTCTAACTTGTTCAGTTGGGGTTTTAACAGACCTTTTCCCACAATGTAGCCAAGATATTTGGCCTCCGTAAACCCTACAGCACACTTAGCAGGGTTAGCTGTAAGGCCAGCTCGCCTGAAGGTATCGAGGACTGCCTCCACTTTCTCAAGGTGGGTTTCCCAGTCTGGGGTATGAATGACCACATCATCCAGGTAGGCAGCCGCATAATGATTATGGGGGCGTAATAGCTTATCCATGAGGTGCTGGAAGGTAGCTGGGGCCCCATGTAGTCCAAAAGGGAGGACAGTATATTGAAAAAGACCCTCTGGCATAGAGAACGCAGTCTTTTCCTTTGCATCTTTGGCAAGGGGAATTTTCCAGTACCCCTTTGTCAAGTCCAGGGTAGTCAAGTACCGGGCATTGCCCAGACGGTCCACTAACTCATCTATGCGAGGTATGCGGTACGTGTCGAATTGGGATACCTCATTTAGTCGCCGGAAGTCATTGCAAAACCTTGCGGTGCCATCACTTCACGAGTCTCCTTGAGATGAGCGTGATAGCACTCCCTGAATCAACCAGTGCTGTGGTCTCTACCCCATTTAGTTTCACTGGTCTGGTGTACATATGTGGGGTTAGTGAGACCCCCACAAGGTGGGTTAGGGAGCATGGGTCTGCCCAATTTCCCAGGTTACACTGCATAGGCTCCTCGGCATTGGGACACTGTGCAGCTATGTGTCCCCACTCTCCGCAGGCATAACGTCTGTATGAAACCCTAGGCATTTCCCGGTCTCTTGGTTTGGGCAGTCTAATATCACGAACTTCTTCCCCCTCAGTGCTCCAACTCTTTGTGGCCTCTGGTGGGCCTTCAGCCCCTCTCTTTTTCCACCTGGGCTCTCCTGGTGGCCCAGTCACTCGAGCTCTTGGGTTTGGTGCTGCTAGTTTAACCCGGGGTTCCGCTTCCTTAACTGGTCTGGTTAGCTCCCTTGCCGTCCTTCACCTCTCTACCAGTGCAACAATCTCGTCATAGGTGGAGGGTTCATTCTGGCTTACCCATGTGCGAAGGTCTGGCGGTAGTCCCCTCATGTATTGGTCAATGACCAGAACCTATAGTATCTCTTCTGGACCCCGGGACTCAGTTCACAACCACTTTCATGCGAGATGGATGAGGTCATACAATTGAGACCGTGGGGTTTTGTCTTCCTGGTACCTCCACTCGTGATACCGCTGGACCCGCACTGCGGTCGTTACCCCAGATCTGGCCAGGATCTCTGCTTTCAGCTGTGGGTAGTCAGCTGCAGCCTCTTCAGGCAGATCATAGTAGGCCTTCTGGGCCTCCCCACAAAGGAATGGGGCGAGGATGCCAGACCACTGATCTTGAGGCCAGGCCTCCCATAGGGCTGTCCTCTCAAAGGCCAGGAGACATGCCTCTATGTCATCCTTTCCCGTCATTTTCTGCAGACAATTGCTGGCCCATATCTTCCGCGTCCCATCATGGCCATGGTTCATCTCCGTAAGGGCCTTCACTTGGTTTACTAATTCCCACAACATAGTCCGGTCTTGAGCGGCCTGGTCCATCAACAGGCAATTGGTCTCCTGCTGCAGCCACACTGCTTCCTGTTGGGCAACTGCCTGGACACGAGTAGCTTCCTGCTGGGCAGCTGTGGCTTGTATCAGTGCCCGTATTACATGTTCCATTGTGGTGAAGAAAAAAAATAAACCCGCTCCTTTTTTTTTTTTTTTAAACACCCCTCTTCTTCCACCACGCTGTGCACACCACAATCCCACCCCTGACACCAGTTATGACAAAGTTCCTCCTCTACCTTGGTGAGTCTTGCACTTATTGGTGGATTTTGATCGCCTCAGAGATCTTCCCCTCTCGTAGAACCCACAGTCAAATTCCTCCTGTGTCTGATCAGGAGTTGGGAGGTTTGGGGGGAACCCGGGCCCGCCCTCTACTCCGGGTTCCAGCCCAGGGCCCTGTGGATTGCAGTTGTCTATAGGGTTTCCTGTAACAGCTGCGTGACAGCTACAACTCCCTGGGCTACTTCCCCACGGCCTCCTCCCAACACCTTCTTTACGCTTACTGCAGGACCTTCCTCCTGATGCTCTGCTGATGCTTGTACTCCTCAGTCCTTCAACTCTTCTCACTCTCAACTCCTTGTGTGCCTCTTGCTCCCAGCTCCCCGCACGCAACACCACAAACTGAAGGGAGCTCCTTTTTAAACCCAGGTGCCCTGATGAGCCTGCCTGTCTTAACTGATTCTAGCAGGTTCTTCTTAATTGGCTCCAGGTGTCCTAATTAGCCTGCCTGCCTTAAATTAGTTCCAGAAAGTTCCTGCTTGTTCTAGTGCAGCCCCTGCTCTGGTCACTCAGGGAACAGAAAACTATTCATCCAATGGCCAGTATATTTGCCTTCTATCAGACTTCTGTACCCCACTTGTCTGGGTCTGTCACACAATACATTAGAAGCAAGAGGAAGACCAAGGACAGGGTAGGCCCACTATTCAGTGAGGAGGGAGAAACAGTAACAGGAAACTTGGAAATGGCAGAGATGTTTAATGACTTCTTTGTTTCAGTCTTCACTGAGAAGTCTGAGGGAATGCCTAACATAGTGAATGCTAATGGGAAGGGGGAAGGTTTAGAAGATAAAATAAAAAAAAAACAAGTTAAAAATCACTTAGATAAGTTAGATGCCTGCAAGTCACCAGGACCTGATGAAATGCATCCTAGAATACTCAAGGAGCTAATAGAGGAGGTATCTGAGCCTCTAGCTATTATCTTTGGTAAATCATGGGAGACAGGAGAGATTCCAGAAGACTGGAAAAGGGCAAATATAGTGCCCATCTATAAAAAGGGAAATAAAAACAACCCAGGAAACTACAGACCAGTTAGTTTAACTTCTGTGCCAGGGAAAATAATGGAGCAAGTAATTAAGGAAATCATCTGCAAACACTTGGAAGGTGGTAAGGTGATAGGGAATAACCAGCATGGATTTGTAAAGAACAAATCATGTCAAACCAATCTGATAACTTTCTTTGATAGGATAACGAGTCTTGTGGATAAGGGAGAAGCGGTTGATGTGGTATACCTAGACTTTAGTAAGGCATTTGATACAGTCTTGCGTGATATTCTTATCAGTAAACTAGGGAAATACAACTTAGATGGGGCTACTATAAGGTGGGTGCACGACTGGCTGGATAACCGTACTCAGAGAGTAGTTATTAATGGTTCCCAATCCTGCTGGAAAGGTATAACGAGTGGGGTTCCGCAAGGGTCTGTTTTGGGACTGGCTCTGTTCAATATCTTCATCAATGACTTGGATAGAAAGTACGCTTATTAAGTTTGCAGATGATACCAAACTGGGAGGGATTGCAACTGCTTTGGAGGATAGGGTCATAATTCAAAATGATCTGGACAAATTGGAGAAAGGGTCAGAGGTAAACAGGATGAAGTTTAATAAGGACAAATGCAAAGTGCTCCACTTAAGTAGGAACAATCAGTTTCACACATACAGATTGGGAGGATACTGTCTAGGAAGGAGTACGGCAGAAAGGGATCTAGGGGTTATAGTGGACCACAAGCTAAATATGAGTCAACAGTGTGATTCTGTTGCAAAAAAAGCAAACATGATTCTGGGCTACATAAACAGGTGTGTGGTGAGCAAGACACGAGAAGTCATTCTTCCGTTCTACTCTTCGCTGGTTAGGCCTCAACTGGAGTATTGTGTCCAGTTCTGGGCACCGCATTTCAAGAAAGATGTGGAGAAATTGGAGAGGGTCCAGAGAAGAGCAACAAGAATGAGTAAGGGTCTAGAGAACATGACCTATGAAGGAAGGCTGAAGGAATTGGGTTTGTTTAGTTTGGAAAAGATAAGACTGAGAGGGGACATGATAGTGGTCTTCAGGTGTCTAAAAGGGTGTCATAAGGAGGAGGGAGAAAACTTGTTCATCTTAGCCTCTAAGGACAGAACAAGAAGCAATGGGCTTAAACTGCAGCAAGGGAGGTTTTGGTTGGACATTAGGAAAAAGTTTCTAACTGTCAGGGTGGTTAAACACTGGAATAAACTGCCCAGGGAGGTTGTGGAATCTCCATCTCTGGAGATATTTAAGAGTAGGTTAGATAGACATTTATCTGGGATGGTCTAGACAGTAATTGGTCCTGCCATGAGGGCAGGGGGCTGGACTCGATGATCTCTCGAGGTCCCTTCCAGCCCTAGAATCTATGAATAAGACAGAGAAATGGTTGAGGGAGAAACATATGAGTGACTTGCCCTAAGTCACATAGCAGGAGAGTGGCAAAGCAAGGCATAGACCCTAGATCTCCTGACTCCCAATGCAATGCCCTACCCAATAGATCACACTGTCTTGTTTATTCATGGAAAAGAGGTTCATTACATTATTTGGCAGAGGTATAAAATCAGATTAAATGAATTGAAAAGGCCACAAGCTTTTTTGGAGTCAGAAAGCCAGCCCAGAGGCAAGTTGTGGCAATAAAAAGGGCAAAAAACCAGCCAAAGCAGCCACAAGCTGTTGATTTAACTCATGCCCTAGGGATGAATCTCTGTCTTCAGTTTTCAGGGATTTTTCCCCTACTGAAAGCCATGCAAAGAGCAGTAATTGCCAACACCATCTGCCATCTTAAAGTCAATCCCCTCTGGGTGTAGTGGGCCTTGCTTGCTCATGGGAGTGCCATTTGCAATCCCCTCCATCCATGGTTTCCCCTGGATTGTCATGTAATTAATCAAACTTGAATTTGATTCCTGCAAATATAACCAAAGACTAAATCTTGCTCACCCTGCTCACATAACTAACTTCATTGACTTTTAAATAATCACACGAGTTAGGTGAGCATGACTGAGCCCAGAGTTCTTCAACTTAATCTTCTGTCTTTAAAGTGGGTCAGTTTAAAAAGTTTTTCCATTTCTGGCTTTTATTTTTTTACCTGTATGGGTCAAGTCCAGTGCCCACTTAAGTCAAGGGAAAGACTCCAGTTGAATTCACTGGGCATTGAAGGAAACTCTATTTCTAATGGGAATATTTGTCTCAAGCCTCTAGAATCAAACATTTTAAAAAACTTTTCCCATCGTGTGTCTTTTCCTTGTGAAATTGAAAATGTGGGCCACAACCTCCCATTGTAAACACACACCAGAGATTCAGAATCCTGCAATAATACTGTTTAACAAAGCTATTTGGTTTCTTGTAAATTAATCTTTTTCATGGTATCCAACTTCCTAAGCAAAGTGGCTCAAAACTGAAACCAAATTCATTATCTTAGATAAACTTAATCAGTGGCAATATGGATAGAAACTGGATCTTAAAAAATATTATCTGATATCTGCAAACCATCTATAATAAGAAATAAAGCAAAGCTGTGGCTTTTTGATACAGTAAATGAACAAGATAAGTATACATGTATACATCATTAACCAGTTAACAGTTTCTTATGGATATGACAGTTGAGTGGGTAGGTTCATATCCCCAAGGGGTGTGTATGTGAATGTATGCACACACACGGGATATGAACCTACCCACTCAACTGTCATATCCATAAGAAACTGTTTTCTCCAGGTTAATACCAATTTAACTATGATTAAACAAAACAATACGCTACCTGGTGGCTGGTAATGTTAAGTACAGTCAGAGAAAACACATACAGTATTTACCAAGTGTCAGTTTTGTAAGCATGTTGTTGCATAGTTTTACTAGTAAAATTCTCATTGTTTGCCTGTTGAGGTCAGGGTAGACTGATATTTGCAACTAAAGGATACTCACCACAATGGTATCTATGATTAAATGAAAGCCTGAAAGCTGCCAGTATTTATCTAAGAACAATATGAGTCAGGGAGGGAAACTGTGAGCCCAGAACAAGACATGTGTGACCATCTTGTTTATCAGTTCAAAGGTTTTTCTTCCCCTGCTGTTATGGTTCCTCTCAACTAATTAGCCTCTTAAGGTTGGTCTATGCACCTCCACCTTATCATGTTTCTCTGACTGTATAAATATCTGTCTACTGTATGTTTCATTCCATGCATCCGATGAAGTGGGTACTAACCCACGAAAGCTTATGCTGAAATAAATTTGTTAGTCTCTAAGGTGCTACAAGTTTTTCTTTCTTATTTTCGTTTTAAAAGAAAATTGTTTCTCTGTGGTTCACACGGAAACCTGAAACTTCACATGGAGGCAAAAGCATTTTGTTGTTAATGATATGTACAACTTTTGTAATAAAACCCAACACAAGGCAAATCTTGAGTTGTTTGGGATTATCCTGGCACTTAAGGGGTGGTAACTTTATGCAAACTGAAACCAGCAAATGTTCACTGAGCCTCCTAAGAACTGTAAATGCCAAGATTCACAAGGTCTGCTTCTGATGAGGGAACTGTCAGTAAAACAGCATAATCCTATAATCCCTTGATGACTGGAACTGCCATTGGCTTCAAGTCAAAAATCTCATCTGGAGGTCTTGGAAGACTAGGCCCAGTTTTTCAGACTTGGACACCTGTAGTAAGACAGCTGTATCCACATTTAGTATGAAAATATCAACCAAAGATTTTAATTAACACTGGCATTTCTGAGCCTATTCCTTTTGACAGTGTATGGTTAAAAACAACACTGCATAGCGGGGGATGTGGCATGATGTTTGATAATGATTTAGAGACCCTTAGCTCTAGGTTTCTAGTTCAAATCCAGCAAAGGTCAATAATGATCAACCGTCTATTGGTTGATGTGAAATCATCAGTATATGTGAAATCAATTAGTGATCACAGTCCATTTCCTAATAGCCGCTTTCTGTATCACAAACACCAAATTGCCAGTGGATGCTCTTCCTGGTAATCTGTTTAGAGAGGGAACGAACAGAACTGGTACTGAGATTGCCACCCATTCAAGAGTAGATTAAGAATGATCATTTCATGGTTGAAGCACGTGTTGGAAATTTGCCCTGCTACTGCCTGAGCTTTTCCTGTTTGTGAACTGACCTGAAGATGAGGGATGTCAAATCATCACCTTAGACCTGTAATAATTTCATTTAAAGATTATTTTAAGTGGCCTGCAATAAGCCCAACCTAAAATTGTAAATAGGCATTTTTTATAATTAAATAGGTGAGACCAGATCCTCAGCTAGTGTAAACTGTAATATTTGTGGGTTCTTATGACGGAGACTTAGACAAAGCTGAGGGAGATGCTTATTATTAGATGTAAGACCTAGAGCACGAAGTCTGCTCTCTGTGAGACTCTCTGTATCACAACATCGCCTTGTGCTCTGTCAGACTAGGTGAAGCCCAAGTATGGCTCTCTTTAAAAGATTTCCTCACATCTCTCCTCTCCAAAAAAACATGAATAAACATAATACACAACAGTATATATACAAGTAAAGAAACCTAATGATTTACTAACAGTTTTCTATTCGTCTTTGAGGTGCCTGCTCAGTCTCATGGATCTACAAATCATTGCTTCAGTCTCTACATTGTGATGCTAAGTTCCACCCATGCTCTTCCATCGCTGAAGACTAGAACTCCTCCTCTCTTGCTATCTTGTGTCTTGTCTTCCCTTCACCCTGAGATTTGTTGAAGGTGTCTCCTATTCCGTCTGTATGTCAGTCCCTCAGCAGTAACAATCTCAAAGGACCTAGAAGCTAATTCGCGAGGGACCTCTGCCTTTTTTGACCAAGTTTTTCCATCATAGATACGGGCATGATCATGTTGCTGCAAACGATCACGTTCTCATGACCCCCTGTTATATTAAACTTTTTGTTTAACAGTTATGTTTGTCAGGTTTTTTATACATAGTGAAGTCATTTTTAATCTGTTGCATCAATTTCTACAAAATTGGGCATTTTTGTTTTTAGTTTTCTATTGAACAAAACCTCTGTTGGTGGCAACCCATCAGCTGATCATGAGATGCATAACCAGGGGAGTCTTGAGTAAAAGTAGAGAGGTTATTTTACCTGGCACTGATGCAACTGTTGCTGGACTACTGTGTCCAGTTCTGGTGCTCACAATTCAAGAAGGATATTGATAAACTTGAGATGGTTCAGAGAAGAGCCAAAAAAAATTAAAGAATAAGAAAAGATGCTTTATATTGATAGACACAAGGAGTTCAATATATTTAGCTTAATAAAGATAATGTTAAGGTGTTACTTGATTACAGTCTATAAAGTACCTACGTGGGGAATAAATATTTAATAGTGGGCTCCTCTATCTAGCAGAGAAAGGTATATTACGATCCAATGGCTGGAAGTTGAAGCTAGACTAATTCAGAATGCAAATAAGGCATACTTTTTTAATGGTGAGAGTAATTAACCACTGGAACACTTTACTAAGTATCAGGGAAGATTCTCCATCACTGAACATTTTTAAATCAAGATTGGATGTTTTTCTAAAAGAAAGTCTCTAGGAATTTTTTCAGGGAAGTTGTATGGCCTGTGTAATACAGGAGGTCAGACCAGATGATTACAATGGTTCTTTCTGGCCTTGGAATCTATGATGCTTGTTCCTCCTAGCCTATGTGTATCCTGAGATCCAGTGGAAAAATTCTGTAGATATTCCACTGCAGATAATCTACTAGTGGTCAAAAGTCCACTTTGCCTGTAGTTGCCAATATTCCTTGATCTAAAAATGGACTTTAAAGGGCAACTAAATAATATCAAGATTATTTTGATTCTCTCTGACTTATCTTGGACATTACTAGATTGTACCAATTTAAAATGCTTTATCTTTCCCATTCTAGCAAAAGATAGAAGGTTAAAGGAATAAAATACATACACCAGGTGAAAGTCCTAGCATTCAAATGCATATCCTCATTTTATAACACAATGATTGCAACAAGACCTTCATAATTATTCTTCCCCCGCCTCCTTGACTGCATCATTTCTAGAAAAAAATCGAGGCATCTTTGTAAATGCAACTAATTTTCAGTCTATAATATGCCTTAATTCAGTCTTTCTGAAACATGGTTGCCCCTGATCTGATCCAATTACTCCTTCATGTTGCAAAGATATTGTAAAACAGCCACTGTTTCTCAAAGACATGTCTCTGACTCTAATTACATGACCTCAGAAGTTAATTCAGATTCCCTCTGCTTTGACTGCTTAGCCTTACAGAGCACATAGTCTATCCTTATCTCAAATTTAAATAATAATAAGAGATCAACCAGAATTTAGGAACTAGGAAATTGATGTCATCTCACAAATGGCCAACAGAAGCTGGTACAGAGTTCAGGTTTTTGTATTTTCATATGTTAGTAGTTAGTAAATAATCTTCCATTACATACATGTATGTGTGAGATATCTAACCCCAGCACAGGCATCAGAAGGTTTAAGGGAGCCTGAGAATGCCAGTAACCTCACTGATTGCACCGAGGGAGGGTATGTTCGGGTGAAGGGGAGGGGATGGACTTAAAAAGGAGAGGGAAGGTCGGTTGGGAGAGGAGATCCAGGGGAGAGGATGTAGTGAGCTCCCTCTCTCTGGGAAGGGGCCTTAATGGAAGGCCAATAAGTCTGGAAGGGCAGGAAGCAGACAGTTTGTTCCTGAGGTGAGCCTGAAGCCTGAGGGAAGATCAGGAGCTACTGAGAGATGAAGGCCTGCCTGAAACCATGGGAAAGTAGAGAACTGTGCCAGCCTTAGACTATGGGGTGGGATGAAGCACAGGAACCTGAGGACAGATAGGAGGTCCTTGCATTATAATTGAGGCTCACCTACAAGGAAGAGGGGTGGCCAGCTGAGCCTGATTGGGGCTGAAGATTCAGTTGTCTTTATATTTCTATTGGGCGTATTAAAGAACTCTGTGGCCCTGTGGAGAAAGGGGTCAGAATCTTTAAGATGGATTGGCCAGAGTATCAGGCCACCCTGATAGCCAGAATAGGCCAAAGAATCCAAGAGGGAAACTGAGGCATAAGTGCTGCAATGCCACATCCAGTCATGAGAGGGCGTGTTGCAGCAGGAACTCTGCTACAGTGTGTACACATAATACACATATAGATACATAAACCCACATCCATGTCTAAAGGATCCTGAGACAGATTACTTACTATTGTACCACAATTTACAGCATGGGACTACGTTTCTAAAAGTCTATGGATTCCCCACGGGATAGATGTTAGTTGCCCACATAGAAGGTTAAAATGGGAGTTACTTCCCTGTTTGGTCATGTAAAGACTGCTTAGACTGCAGCTCCAGCCACAAGGAAGATAGCATTGCTTTTCTACTGTTTAATTAAATTTACTGGTGTGGCAGAGACCTAAATCTGGCCGATGGTTTCTGAATCTCCCAGTCAATATCAATTTATGTTGAAATGCACATTATTACCTTCTCCAGTCTCATCAGTGTTGAGATCTTTCCTCCCCTGCTTCCTTGTTATACTGGGACTTTTCTCCATTAGTAACAAAAATTACTCAAGAAGCAGGTGGTTTTTACCAGTTGTTGCTGGGGGCAGAGGAAAGCCCTGACATTATATGAGAGAATGCAGTGAAACTACTTTGGCTGCCCTCTTGCAGGTTGATGAGTTGGTGAAGTTCCGCGGTGGATGAAATTGGGGTTGTTGTTGTTTTTCAATCAGAGTTTGCACAGAATGTTTCATCAGTTAATTTTGTGGGATTTTACACCTTGAAAATTTCAGAAGCCTGAAATATCTCACAGCACAGCCTAAAACACCTCCACAGCTCTCTTAGGAGAACAGTCTTTCCGACATCTACTCCCAGACTATTTACATTATTGGGCCTTAGTTATATGCAGGAACTTGAAATAAACCCACCTGCAACTCCTCCTCTTTATAGAATAAAATACCAATATATTCAAGAGGCAATGGTCTAAATAACAAGCTACAAGTCAATCAGGCCACAGAACAGCCCAAATAAAAGTCTCCTGGTTTCCTTTACTGTGTAAAACAAAAAGAAAAGGATGGATTTTTTCAATATATTGAAGAAATACAAATATTTAAATTGCCCTAGGCAGATATCAGCTATTTATTAAAAATAGCATGAAAAATTATTAGAGAAGATGGGATTTCTCATACCGAGGGATGAGAAAATGTTATTAGTTTGCTCATATAGAGCAAATTTTCCTGAGATTCTCAAAGCATTTTATAAACATAAACCAAACTCACAACATCACTATTAGATAGGTAACAATTCTTATTCCCATTTCATAGATGGGCAAACAGCAGGACTGAAGGTTTGTATGACTTGACCCAGGTCAACTAGTCAGTCACAGATGGAATCCAAGAGCAAACCTCATTGCTCTAAGTGCTTCTCCGGCTGCCCGATAGGCAAAATTGTAGCATCATCAAGAAATCAGTCCAAAAGATGTGACTAAGGCCGTTATATTAGAAGCTGCTCAATAAAAGTTCTAATATAAAAGTGGTCCTATCAACACAGATGGATAGTATAAAACAAAAGTCTGTTTATCTGGGATCAGTTTTAGGCATAGACTCCACAATACAAAGGGTATTTAAAATACTAAGAAAAAATCTGCTTTGATTAGTAATGCAGGGAACAAATCCAGGATTAAAAATAGAAAGTACAAATATCTAAAATTGGGTGTTGAAAATGAATGTGTATGCTGAAATTCAAAAGATGCAAAGTCATTTTTCCAATAAACTCCCTGAATTACTTATAATGAAAAATGAGACAAGACAGACAAGGGAATAAAGCTTCTCAATACTGGTCTAACATTGGCAAAGTCGGCTTGAGAAAAAAAGGTTTACCGTTTTTGTGGACCTATGTGACACTTTCTGGAGAAGGAAGCCTTTTATTCAGGAAAGGAACAGATGTTTTGGCAGATAGCATAGAAAGAATCCTGTCAGAGACTATAAACTAGGCTTGAAGGGAAGAAAAAAGAATGTGGAAAAAATGTGAAGTATAAAACAAAAGAACCAAAATGACATGGATAAAATAGAAATGCAAAAAACGACAAGAGCTTTGTTAAAAATAAATAAATAAATGTACTCAACTCCTTGTAACTTTGTGAAAAAGTTTTTTATGCCAAAAGAGAAACTGAACTCTCACTGATACAGCTCATTGCAGCAGGGGGTTGGGAGATTAATTTTATAACTGGAGATGGAAATCAAATAAAGGGAAGAGCAAATGCCCTTTTTAAAGATCAGTGGAGAATGATCAAGTTTGCAGCCAATATGAAAATTCAGCCAGGCTTTATAGCCAACACGTTGGTGTATTTGTGCTGCAAGAACAAGAAAATAGCCAACTGTATAAATGGAAAAGAGTGTACAATCATCAGCTGTTCCTTGCACTGATAGTTTCCCATTTAAGTGATTCCTCCATCACGAAAGCATCTTCTGCATCCCAACTGGTTTCCAGCTTTTAATGGGAAACCAATCAAGTCAGACAAGCAGTGAGATAAATCTTTAGAAGAATTCCTTCTGTTAACTGAAATTTAAAAAACTGAGCACAACAGAGGCAATAGTGATTAAGGTGTTTAAACTGGGCTGCTTCAGAGGCTTGATCCAAAGCCCACTGAAGACAATGAAAGCCTTTCCGTGACCTTCAGTGGACTCTGAATCTGGCCCTTACAGCAGTATGCTATACAGGCACTTTGCTACCCCATACTGATTCCCTTTTCCCATTATCTCTTGAGCTGCTGCTTTATGAAGGAAGAACAGCTTCCTGCTAAAGGTCTCTCCAAGCCTTACTTGCCCTGATCCCAGAGGTCTCTGATCTCACAACCCTTCAGTCATGCTAAAGCAACCAGCTGCCTCCCTACCTCTCTGACATGCAGATCCTTCTCCTGCCTCATCTCACTTAGCCCTGAAGGGAGCCAGTTTGCAAGCTGATTGGATGTTCCAGCAACATCCTGGGACCCTGCTGGAGTGCCCACCTATAGATTTGAAGCTTTAAAGGAGAAGAAGAAAGTGGCTGAAAAGAAAAAGCTCCCTCAACCTCCCTCTCAGATCACTCAGCTCAAAATCATTCCCTTCTTCCCAATTGCTGTAATTCAGAGTTTTCCACTCTCTCTCTGAGCTGGAGGAAGTGCTGGGAAGGAGGGAAGAGGGGATAGTGCTGGGGGTAGTGAGAAGGAGGATGGGGTCGGGGATTGCTTTACTGTGTTACGACTCAGAGGTGCACACAAAGATGTTCACGGTTGGTACAGAAGCAAGGGCCCATTTGGGAGCCAAATGTGAGCCCTTCTCTGGTCTTTTGGCTGGCTCTTTGCCTTCCTAGACATGCCCATTCACCCAGAAATCTAGAGACAGAAGGCTAGATTCAGAAGTGACACTTTTGGTGCTGTAATTTCGACCCCACTTCACTCTGTTAGACTCCTTCATATGCTTCCAGCTCCTTGGCGTGTAAGTGACACCAAAGAGACTACCATGCATACACCAGTAAATGTAAGCAGTGTCCACGGGCGTCTGAGTGTCAGAGGTCCTAATCTTACACATGCCGCCCAGATGCCTCTAAACCAGGCTGTGGTGCTTCCTTTGGTCAACAAAAACAAGTGGGAGGTCAGAATGATCAGCAAAAACAAGTTAGAGCTGCTCACATTCTGGGGAGCCTGCACAGACCTATTGTCCTTACTCACACAGGGAGAGTCTTTCTTGGTGTGAAATTTCAGGAACTAATATCACAATAGCAAACATATATTTCTTCAGGACCCTGTCCTGCAAGCCCTCCTTGCCCAGAACACCCAATGAACACAATATGAGTTCCATCTGCAAAGGGCTTCCAGGATTGGGACCTTATTTATTTATCTATATTACCATGCACAGTGGATTCATTAAAGGCAAACTTCCAGCTGCAAACATACTGTGAGATACTTACCCCACTAGGTAACCAAAGATACAAGGGTTCCCCTCCCTAAGGTATCATACAATCACACCATTTTATACTAGCTTGGGCCTGTAAGAGCTAAAAGGCTCAGGCTTGCTAGTTGATCTAATGGAGAGAAAATTCAGCAAGTCACGTTGTGCTTGACTAGGGATCCATAGAATTTCCTAGGCAAAAAAACCCCCTAATAATGGCAGAGTGTATTGCTCTTTCATAGTTTCTGCTGTAAACAGCTATACATAGTGAAATGCAATATTATTACTGCTTCATTTTTAACTCTATTTGCCAGTCCAAAGTTAAAAAAAATAACCAGGACAAGCCTAGTCTTTGAAATTTGTTCCCTTGATTTGAAATACACTCTCTCTCTCTCTTTACAGCACCCTTCTCTATGGTATATAAGCACCTGACAACTTGACCGAATACTCAAAATGGGCAAAAATGTTAGGGCTATTTTTATTCTTTTGCCTTTCCAAAAAATGTGGGGCAAAAAAGTCTATCTTTCAGGTTTTCATAAGCACAGCAAAACAACACAATTTTTGATTCCTTCACTGTTCATCATTTAGGCCCCAATTCAGACAACTTTTATGTACTAAAAAGGGGCTAAGGCACGTTTTTAAGTGCTGTCCTGAATAGTGATGCTTTACTGAATTGAGACCTTAAAAATTAACACTGGCCCACAGTTAACACTCTGTGACATTCTATATGGAAGTAAGAAATAGAAATGTGATGCTTCAAATACCACTCCGTGGTGCCTATTGGGAAATGTTGACTTTTGAATGGTGACCATTGTGTGAAATCATTGAGATGTGACATTTTTCACACAGCTGTATTAAATAACAAGAAATAAAATACATCTATATAAAAGGAGACAGTGAAAATTTACAAGTACAGGAATGTGGGTGGGGGGGAACAAGCAGTACTGGAATAAGTACAGAAACATGGTAAGGCTAACAAGGAGAAAACAGGAATGTTGTTCTTGATAGAAAATTGACTATCAATGGTAGTTTGGCATTCCATATTTATTTTTCATTAGTGGGTTTCATGTCAAATTCTCAGTTTTTAAGTCTAAACAAGATTTTCCTGTCTGCTATCCTTGTTAGCTCAAATTCAGATCTGCAAATTAAGATGTGTTCTTTCTGCTTCATACATCAACCATCACCTATCCTGTTATTCCCAATCATACTTTCACTATTTGATGATGATGGTGCGGCAGACAGAATAGAATGCAGCTTGCTCTGCCACAGATATATATGTATTGGCTCAGCAATGCTGAGTGGGAAAAACTTTTTTTTTTTTTTGGTCAGCAAACTAAGCAGATCTGACTCGAAAGATTTATAAGGTGCAGATCTAGCATCTGGAGTATCAAACTACTCATGCTATTTGGGCTGACACATGGAATGGAAAAAAGGAATATGTTTAAAGGAGTAGGGAACTGCAACAGCTGTTTACCAACAACAACACTAGTAGTGGCGGCACTAAAAATGATGCAATTTGTGGATTTTAGCATCTTGAGTGTTTGTGGCAGAGTCCTTCATCTGAAGAGAAAGTCACTTCTCCCCATTCCAGACTGTCCTAACCACCACTCCCATCCACACCAGGGTCATTCCAACTTTCAGGGGATAAGCAGGCAGTCTACTACCCATCTTAATGAAGCAGTATCAAGTCATCACTCCAGTGGGCATGGATGGTCACTTTCAGATACTGTAATATATGCTCAGTCCTTCCTGGAAAATACTGAAGCTTTTCTTCTGACTCTTTTAAAATGCCAAAGCAATGAAATAGAAAATTACATGACATTTTTTCAGCTCTCTCTCGCATTCCCTCTTGAGTGTCGTGAGCACTTTCTTTCCAGATTCCTCAAAATCTTTGACTCAGCAATCAGGATCCATATCTTGTGAGAAAATAATTTCACCCTGATGAAATCCGATTAAGTATAATCTGCCTTGCCTTCTGCAGAGGAAACAATTGAAATAATTTCCAGTGAATGTGGAAAAAGCTGGAAGTCCAAAATGCCAGAGAACATATGGGCTGATCAAAAGCCACTGAAATTTTTTTATTAACTTTGATGGATTTTGGATCACTGACTTCAATGGACTTTGGTCTCAAGTCACTAATCAATGCTCTTAGAAATATGGATCTTGAAAACTAGAAATGGGGCAAACACTACATTTGTGGCATTACAGGTAGGTCTAAAAAGGTTTTAATCTATTGAAATGTACCTGCAGACACACCACAGATGCCAGACTTCAACCACAAAGAAGACCCCATTTTTATGGAACACACAAATGACGGATTGTTATGTCTGGGTCAGGATGGTTATTGTACCTGTACCATGATTCTGTGCTCTTTTTATTAACAATGGGGGGAGAGAAATAAAACTTGGCAACTCCCAGGAGAAAACAGGACATTGTCTGTAAAGGCACAGATTTATTTTTAACAGATGACAGCACTGTACTACAGAGCAAAAGACAGAAGCTTGTAACTCCAAAGTAATAATTTAATGCCGTTTGTGTTGAGCCTTGCAGTTCTCTGGGCCCCTTTAAAGTTGCCCTGTCTTGAGTTGTATTCTTAATTCTTTAAGTTGTAAAAAATTATTCATATGCATACAGAATATTGATACTGGGTCTTTTCCCCTTCTTCATTAATGATTCTTATACATTTCATAGACTCCAAGGCCAGAAAGGATCATTGTGATCATCTAGTATAACACGGGCCATAGAACTTCCTCAGAATAGAGCTATTTGGGCACAAGCTTTTGTGGGTAAAAAACCTACTTCTTCAGTGCATTTTTTACCCATGAAAGCTTATTCCCAAATAAATCTGATAGTCTTTAAAGGTGCCACCGGACTCCTTGTTGTTTTTGTGGATACGGACTAACACAGCTACCCCCTGATACTCAAAATAGAGCATATATCTTTTAGAAAAATATCCAATCTTGATTTAAATATTTCCACCATGAACCTTGGTAAATTGTTCCAATGCTTAATTACCCTCACTGATAAAAAATGCATGCCTTATTTCCAGTCTGAATTTGTCTGGCTTCAACTTCCAGTCACTGGATCATGTTATACTGTCTCTGCTACACTGAAGAACTCGCCTTTACATATTTGTTCCCCATCTAGGTAAGTATAGACTGTACTCAAGTCACCCCTTCACCTTCTCTTTGTTAAACTAAATAGATGGGGATCTTTGTCTATCGCTATATGGCATGTTCTCTAATCCATTAATCATTCTCATGGCTCTTCTCTGAACTGTCTCCAGTTTCTCAACATCCTCCCTGAATTGTGGACACCAGAACTGGACAAAATATTCCAGCAATGGCCACACCAGTGCCAAATACAGAAGTAAAAGAACCTCTCTACTCCTACTCAAGAGTCCCCTTATTACGCATCTGAGGATCACATCACCCAGGGTTGTGAGTTCAATCCCTGAGGGGGCCATTTAGGGATCTGGGGCAAAAATTAGTAATTGGTCCTGCTTTGAGCAGGGGGTTGGACTAGATGACCTTCTAAGGTCCCTTCCAACCCTGATATTCTATGATTCTATGATTAGCTGTTTTGGCTTACAGCGTTGCACTGGGAGCTCATGTTCAGCTGATTGAAAAATATTTTGGGGGTGGTGGTATACAAAGTCACTGTTTCCCAGGATAGAGTTCCCCATCCTACATTCTTTATTCCTAGATGTGTATATTTAATTCAGTTGTGTTTAAACACATAGATTCATAGATTCTAGGGCTGGAAGGAACCTCGAGAGGTCATCGAGTCCAGCCCCCTGCGCTCATGGCAGGACCAAATACTGTCTAGACCATCCCTGATAGACATTTATCTAACCTACACTTAAATATCTCCAGAGATGGAGATTCCACAACCTTCCTAGGCAGTTTATTCCAGTGTTTAACCACCCTGACAGTTAGGAACTTTTTCCTAATGTCCAACCTAAACCTCCCTTGCTGCAGTTTAAGCCCATTGCTTCTTGTTCTATCCTTCTATTGCTTCTTCTACATATTATTTGCTTGCACCCAGCTTAAAGAGTGATGTGGATCACTAGGTAACAGTGACCTGCCCTCTTCATTATCTACCAGTTACCAAATTTTGTGTCCTCAGCAAACTTTTGTTTTCTTCCAGGTCATTGATGATAAAGTTGAATAGTGTATGGCCAAGAACCAGTCCCTTCAGTCCCTCTGCAAACACACCCATTCAATGATGATTTCATGTACTCCATGATTCCCCATTTTGAGACCTATCAGCCAATTTTTAATCCATTGAATGTGTGCCGTGTTAATTTTATATCAGTCTAGTCTTTTTAATCAAAATGTCATACAGTACTAGGAAAGTGGTTAGTTACAAAACATTTAGCAAAACTGTCTTATTGGTTGATGACAGACCAGGATCTTCCTTTTTGTTCTAGGAATCAATTTTGTTCCAATAATACATGCAGACCCATATGCTTTGTTTTGTAGAATTATTGGGCTATACATTTGTATAAAGATGTTCTCTTCAGAATTGAAATACCAATAAAATATGAGTTTAAAAGTGACAAAGACAATGCACAGTTTCCCAGAGTGGATTTACTGCTTCTTTATAGGATGCTAGAGTAATTTCCTCTGACTGATATTCGATACTTCTGTTTATACATCCTGATTTTGTTTGCTGTATTCATTATTGTTAAACATTATGTTGAGAAGTGAGTTATATACCCAGCTCTACTTCTTCTAGATTCTTCTCCTGATTAGTGTTTTGTTGAATGTGGCTTTTGAAGGATTAGTCATTTTCACAGGACTGCGAGGTGTTTGGGGTTTTGTTTTGTTTTTTCCCCTTCTGGTTTCATTTTCTTACATTTCTCCAAATTAATTGTATAAGCAATTTGCCAGTCAATGTTCCTGAGCTCTCCAAAGCAACTGTGAATTGTATTGACCACCTCTTTTATATTGACTACTTCCTCACCACTTTGAATCATTATCACTTTGCACCACCTCATTGCCTGTGTTCCTGCTTCCAAACATTGCTAAAACAAACAAAAATTATCATTATACCAATACTGGCAGAATAAGCCTAATCATTTTCCTTCATCTAGGACTCCCAGTAACCAGTAGCTCCAGTATCCAAGCCTTTTCAGTGTTTAATAGAATCATAGAATTGTAGGACTGGAAGTGACCTCAAGAAGTCTTCTAGTTAGTCACCTGCACTCAAGATAGGACTAAGTATTATCTTTATTGACGTTCATCATCTCCTCCCCACATCCAACTAAACCAGCTTCACTGAATTGGCCATTTATTGCCACTGTGATTAGAATATATTATTAATTTCAGGATTGGGACCCCATTGTGCCAGGGGCCTGATTTTGAAAAGTGCACAGCTCCCATAGCCCTGCTGAAGCTCAGTGGGTGTTGCAGGGAGTCAGTAATTCTGAAAATCGCACCCTTATAAAAATAAATCCAAAAACATTGTCCCTGTCCCAAGAAGTTTAACAAATAAGATCTGCTTTTTATGTAGCCAAAGTTTTCTTAGAGTCCATGGCAATTATGTCTAAAGCTTCCCCACAATCAACTTTTAATTTGGTTGTCTCAACCAATTATAGTATTAAAAGTCTTCCCTTTATGAATCCATGCTGACCTTAATTAAATCATAACATTTTAGAGAATGCCTGATTAGCTGTCACTGTCCCTTATTGCAGAAATTAGGCTTATAAATCAGTCATTTCCCATCGTCTACCTAGTTTCCTTAAATACTGTATAAGGTTTGTTTCACGTCCATTATCATCTCCCCTGCTTCCAGGATGGTTTTGAATACACCTATGAAGGTTCTCCTATTTCTTTTGCCACTTCAGAATTCTGGGATGGATTCCATCTGGCCCTGGAGCTTTGTTAGTCTTCAGACATTCTAATATCCTGATCATCTGTCCTGGCATGGTCCTAATTTCCCTCAGTATTTCTTCTTCCTCTCCTGGGAAATTTATGTCTGTTTCCAGCATCTGTCCCTCATCCTCCTTTGTGAACATTGAGGCAAATCATTAATGTAATGTCTAGTGCTTACATCAATAAATTACGCTAATCTCTTTCTACTGCTTTTTTTATGGACCTCTTGTTTCTCATGTGCAGTGCTTAAAAATGTCTTCCCAACATTGTTATGTTTGTCCTCTGTTACTACTGTGGTGACCCTTCTGGTAAGGCACAAGCTTCCTAAATAGAGCATATATTTGCCCCCTCTTCCATAATAGCTCTGACACCAAAGAAATATAAATCCTATCATGTGCACTAGCTTTTCAGCCATTTCCAATCTTCCATTATCTATCTAGTCCCAATTGTGACAGGTAGCACTTGTGAAAACTGCCCTCATTTGTCTTATTTCCTAGAGTCTCACACCTGGTTTGCAAGACCTCTGAAGTATCCATTATGCTTCTACACTATCATATTCTAATATGGACCTGAACTATTGGCTTCCTCTTAGTTCCTAACACATATATGTCAAGAAGCTGTATATGTCAAGATGCTGTCTTCACTCAGTACTATATTAAAACAACATACATTGATTTAGCATTCACTAGAGAACACATAAATTAAGGGCCAAATCACCCTTCCCTCAGAGAAACCTATGGGAAGGGAACATGAAGGCGAAAAACAATGGGAGAAGGGCATTTGATTTTTCATCAGATTTTTCCATAAAGGGTGCAGTGTTTGATCTCACTTCTCCTCCAAGTCTCTGTTCTTTCCCAGGAGATGGGAAGGAATCAGGAATTTCAACCCCCAGAATCCGTGGCTTTCATGGAATCACCTCATAGTCAGAGTGAGGCATCCCTCTGAAGACACTATATGTCCATATTAGATCAGGATGTCCCCTGCTCCCCTCTCTGACTACCAGGTGGTGCAAAGCAATGGTGCCATGCTATCAAAGACTACACGTGCCACTGCTCCTGGGACTTCCCTCAAGCTATAATAAGTTCTGAGCATTTTCCTTGCAGAGAAGAAAGTATTTTTTTCTTGCCATGTTGGGGTGTGGGTTGGTGTTGGTGGGAGAATAAAGTTCATAGCATACTTGCTCTCCTACACTGCTGACCCTGCCTCTGGCTCACCCTCCTCTCTGTGCACAGATCCCCAAGCAAGCCCAAAGCCCTCCACATTAAACAGGGACGGGGGGATGATGTTGTGGAGACAGCACGCCACTGATTTGAGTAGAAAGCGGAAAATCCCTTCTGTGTGCAGATCTCAAAGTGTGCATGGTGGAGGGGGAGAGAATACTCCACCCTTCAGTTATTAAGTTCCCTCCACAGACAATACTTCCTAAACTTTTAATTTTTCTCCTTGCCTTTCATATTCTGACCAGTTGAGTAATGCATGAGTTTTGAACTATCAAAAGATAGTTCAAAACTCATGCATTACTCAAGACATTACCTCACCAGTTCTGCACAGGAGGGGAATAGTTAGTTATTTTGTGGTCTGACATTTAAATTCTCTGTTTTAATTAAAATCTCTGTTTTAATGTACACCAATATAGCAATTACTTTAGATCAGCATTGCAATGCGTAGTCATATTCTGTTGATTTCAGCCTTTGTCATCTAGAGAAGAATGTTAGCACCTTTCTAATAAAGGCTACATATTTTTTAAAGGAGAATATCTTTTCCACCTGAAAAATAATGCATGTATACATACCTTAGATGTACCCAAATTCACACATATGAAATCCACAGTAGAAAATCAAGTAATTGCACAGGCAGTTTCTCATTTTCTGCACATGTGTACCCAATTTGTATTTGCAATAGTGGGGTTTTTTACATGCAAATGCAGGCACAAACATTCACATGCTTTTTAGGATCAGACTTTTTGAAGAGGGGCCTTGAACTGTAGCTTCTGCACTCAGCAAACTTCATGGGCTATTACTGTGTTTCTCCATCCACTGGAACAACTCATGAGACAAAAGGAACAGAGACAATTTGGGTATAGGCAGAGCTATATGCAGTTACTCTGTGGAGGAATAAACTGCACCCTTGAAAGGAGAGTAGCACTCCCCCAACACAAAGAGGCAGAATGCCTCCTCAGTACTAAGATTTTTAGTTTCTGTTTACTTCTTCTGCCCTGCCTCCCACTGCTCCAGGCCATCCTCACCCCACTTCCCTCCCCTCCACTGCTCTGTCCTACACCCCCTCCTCCTGCTTGTCTTTCCACTTCTCACCCCCCCACACATCTCCCTGCACCTCATTCCCATGCGCCTGTTCCCCTCACTCTTCTCATCCACCTTTCACAGTGTCTCTTCTGCTCCTCACAGTCCCTGTGTCCCTGACTAGCTCCCTGACCCCGAACCACAGAGTGACAGCCATATTGCCTCTGAGCCTGGCTTAAATCTCACTGAAAATAGTGGGAGACAGCTGCCAACTTTATTAAGGGTGGCCTTACTTCCACATGCAGATAGCCTGTAGGGAAATGGTAGCCACCTTGCAGGCTTCAGCCCCATTGGCAGTGATAGCAGATGGTGGCCATTTTGAATATGGAAAAATTCATGAATTGGCACCCTTTCATCATGTTTGCATGAGACCGGTAAAAATACACCCTCAAACTACTAGAGTCACATGAGAATCGCAAGAATTGGCAAGCCTGCCTCCCTGTGCTCCCACTGGAGCGGTGCAACTCTGTGCTGTTAGCACAGTTTGGCTCTGTGCTGAAGCCACATGAACATTGCCTATCCCTCTTTGATTTCCTCCAGGCAGTATCACATCTTGGTCTAATCACAAGATTCCCTTTAATTTAAGATTATTCTTCTTACATAAACTCAATCCTTTATGACTTTTACACTAGAGTATTTAGAAAAATAATTGAATGGGAAGAACAATGAGAATGCAGCCTATGAGAAACTCCACTTCTCCTCACTGTTAGCATCTAATTTTGCCCCATTAAACCCAATATTGTATGCTGATCAGGTCACGGGAATCCACAGGAGAATGTGCATATACACACCATTCTATCAAAAATATTCCCTTCATTAAAAATGTATGCATCTTCTTTTTGTGTGTGTGTGTGTGTGTGTGTGTGTGTGTGTGTGTGTGTGTGTGTGTGTGTGTGTGAGAGAGAGAGAGAGAGAGGGGGGGGGGGAGGTAGGGGAAGTGAGGGGGAAGAGTGCTCTTCTATTTCCATCTGTCACTTGCAAACATTCCCTCCGAGTTCATTCAGTTTATAAACAATCCTGTCAAAAGCGAACAGATCCATCTTAAAAAGGTTAAGCCACGTTCAGAAGAAACCTGCATACTTTTCAAGAGAATCTTAATCTCTCAGAACATCCTCTTTAACTTTTCCTGACTTTCCGCAATAGGCTTTGATCCCATCTATTATCAGTTTCAATGTGTCTCATATCAATATCAATTTCAATCTCTATCCTAACACAATCACACTCCTTCACCTGCAGCAGCATTCTGAATCCGCAAGAAATGACCTCTCAAGTCAGCATGAAGGATTATTTAAATGAACGGAGGAAATCTGAGATAACAGTTTAAGATACTAGACACTACTTTCTAATATTTGCTCATTACTGCAAATATAAAAAGTTAATAAAAAAGACAAAGCAATATTGTTATTAAGTGATAAATGAAGTTAAAGAGGAGAATCAAATATCTGATGTGCAGTCCATGGACCCAATTTAAAGTTACGCACCATTAACGCAGGACTTTTGAATAATTCACTCAGGGGAAAAAAGTCCAAAATGTGCTGTCCAATAAAGCACAACGTTTTACAGTTCATTTAACCTATGCTTCTTTATGCACAAGTGGCCATATCTCCATTACGCATCCAAGGGTGCACAATCACAAAACAAGGTGGACTGTGACAGAAAGGGACATGACCTGTTCCAGTACACAAAATATATGCATTACCAGCACTCATTTTAGCAGAGGGAGAAGTAAAATAAAAGGTGTAAAATGTCAAGCTGCTTGAATATAGCCTTAATTTACAATAAATGCTCATAACCTGCATAAGTTTTATTCTGAGCTTTATGATGACATTGAAAAAGTATCAGAGGGGTAGCCGTGTTAGTCTGGATCTTTGTCGCTTCATTGAAAAAGTAAGTAAGAAAGGAATGGAATCTGGTAAAGTAACTGCCACAGGACAGGATGCTTATGCTAACTCTGAGAGAAGTACACTATTACTCTGATTCATTCAAAAAATTACACTCCTGACAATTGACATCATACTTGTCTCATATGTACCAGTGTTATGTATTTCCAAAGTGGATTAAGCTAACTCAGAAAAGGTACTCTTATTCTGGAATAAGAGTGTCCACAAGGGAATAGCTACTGCAGAAAAGCTTATTCTAAAAAAGCTATTCTCGTCAATTTCCCCACATGGACAAACCTTTACTCTGGTATAACTCCATTGACTTGAATGACTCACATTTCTAATGAGAATCAGAGAAGAATCAAGACCTGTGTGTGGTACCAATGTTCAGATTCAAATCTGCACAATGCCCAAGTCATATTTCAGGGTTTAGATTTTTATTGAAAACCACAGACGAGGTAGACTCCATGAGCCAAAACAAAATGGTAGAAATCTGAAGATAATAGTAATTAATAATTTCACTTTGATATTTTCGCCACTACCAAAACTTAGCTGAGCTAATCATGCTTTTATGTCCCTCACTGCGGCCTAAGTATTAGAATTATCGCTACCCACAGATAAATGTGAGGGCACTCCTGTTTTATTGATAAACATGTACAACAGTTATTTAAATGTTGGGAGGTCTTTGAATACTTTGAGTCTGATTCACCAGCGTATTATTCCAGTTTTACACTGGTGAACCAGCACTGAAATCAGTGGAGTTACATAAGCATAAATTCAGTGGTCAATCAGGCCCATGCTATTTATTTGTTGAGTTAGTCCTCCTTTTGTTACAGTTATTTATGCCCTATCCCGAGGGCCATACCTTGTTTGGAGTACTTTTCTGAATTTCTGTCAGACTTGACTTGGTATTGTACTTCATTACATCAGAATTTTGCTGATGGGTGATTTTAATATTCATGTGGATGCAACTGTACTTCGTGTTTATTCAGTTTTGATTTAATTAAAGTTACCTATTCGGATCATTTTTGCTTTCAATGACTATTTCATGTCCCTCCTCTTCATCTAATAATCAGTTGCTATATTCAGTTAGATTGAGTTATGTTACCAGTTTTGATTTGATGAGTCATGTCGTTATTTCAAAATCCAGTAGATGAGGCAGATGATAGTCTCAGTAGAGATTTGAAAACTTTGGTGTAGACAGTTTCCTCTTATTCCACCTTTTGAATACCCAGATTTTAAGGGATGAGAAAGCTGCAAATTGTCATCTTCAATCCAAATGGAGGATAAGTAGGTCACAGACCTTGGAGAAGCTTGGGGTATAGAGATTCTTGGTTAGTATGTCAGCATTTCATTATTCTGAGACTTGTCCAGGAGGCTAAATTTGCCCTGATGTCCTTTTGCATAAGGTAGGTAGGTTTCTTAATCGAGAGATTTGCTGAAGATAGGACATTCTATCTAAGACTGTGTAATGATCCCTAAAATGTTCCTTGAATAAGATTTCACTATTAAGAGATCTGTGTGTTGGTTATTTTATTTATTTTGCAATTTGTTAAAAATGTGCCCATCACAGCATCTGTGCCCAACGTGAATCAGTTCAAACAAATTATAAATTAAATAACTAAACTGTCAAAAAGTCAGTGAGTGTTCTCTCAAAATACCAAAATTAAACTCAACCACTTTAGGCCCCCCTCCCTCCAACAAGGATAAATACAAGCAGATAAAGCTTGCAGGGTGCCTTGAAAACAAAAAAAAGATGTGCTTTGTTGGACCAACAGGAAAAGTAAATTCCAGGATTCAAGTGCCCCTCGCAAATGACAACTCCTTAATTCTAATCCCTCAATTTTCAAATTGGGGGACCACTGACAAGAGCATCACATTAGATCTCATCTGTCAGGCTGATACATAAGGAAAGGTGGTTTCTAAGCTATTCAGAATATAAACTGTAATGGGGCTTTAATGATGAAAATTAACACCTTGAACTGCATCCAGAAACAGACAGAATGCCGTTTATAGCGCACAGTTATAATATACATCATAAGAGAAGCACCTTTATGGAAACTGGCAGCTGTGATCTGCACTAGCTGAAGTTCCTGATAACAGTCAAGAGAGTACACACAGGACACTGTATTCAGTCCCAGGCAAACAACCACATTAACCAAGATTTAAGGTGGAATTTATTACATAAGCCAAGAAATTTTGTAAAAATTACCAATGTTAGAAAGAGAGCCTAGGAATTCAAAGTTAAGGTTTACAGATAAACTGAGTGTAAAATAAAGTAACTCAAACAACAGTAACTCTGCCCCAAACCATCATTAACATCCCTATTCCTGTCTAATCTTAAATTTGAAAAAGACCCTACTTTTAAAGTCTCTGGGTGTAACATTAAAAATTGTAACCACAGATCATAGGTTTATACCTACTTCCATCCCTACATTACAGAGAGAAGGTGGGTGAGGTAATATCTTTTACTGGACCAACTTCTTTTGGTGAGAGAGACAAGCTTTTGAGCTTACACAGAGCTCTTCTTCAGGTCTGAGAAACTTACTCAGTGTGTCACAGCTAAATACAAGGTGGAACAGATTGTTTAGCATAAGTAGTTAACACATATTTCAAGGCACCATTCAAGATGAAGTGGCCCGTTAACATCCTTCCAGTCATGGGGAGGAAAGGAAAGGGAGGGGCAAGCATCTGGGGAGAGAGGGTTGTTAGTGGATTACAGATTGTTGTAATAAGCCATAAATCCAGTGTCCAGTGAATTTAAGATCTCAGGCTCATCTTTTGAAAGTGTTGTGCAGATTTCCTTTGAGGATGAGAATGGAGAGGTCAGATAGAGAGTGATCACGTTGTGAAAAGTATTCACTCACAGGTGATGTGATGTTTTTGTCTTTTATCATTTTCCTGTGTGAGTTTATTTAAGAGCACAGTAATTGTCTAGTTTCACCCACATAGTTGCTATTGGGGCATTTAATGCACTGGATGAGGTACACCACATGTTGTGATAGGCATGTGTAGGACCCATACATCTTTAAAGGTTTGTTGTGGGCAGTGTTTATCATTGTAGCAGTGTAGATATGTCTGCAGGTTTTGCATCTGTTCTGGTAGGGTCTGGTGACACTTGGAGTTGATGTGTCCTGGTCTCTGGGGAACTTGCTTCTAATGATGAGCTTGGAGAGATTGTGGGGGTTATTTGAAGGCCAGAAGAGGGGGTTCAGGAAAGATTTCTTTGAGTATGGGTTGTAGTGTGACAATACCCTGTATGTGTGCAGTTGAAGGGAGGTTTATTTCTGTATTGAAGCAGGTTTTCTTGGGGTAGTTGGGTGGCCTGTTCCATAATGTGATCTACTTCTCTGGTGGAGTGTCCTTGTTTGGTGAAGGCGGTTTTGAGTGTGTTATATTGTATATGCCGGACTATCTTTTTGAAGCACATTCTATGGTAACTGAGTGGCTGGCTGTAGATAATAGATTCCTTGGTGTGTTTGGTGTGGTTACTCGATCTCTGAAGGTAGGAGTGGTGATCTGAGGGCTTCTTGTATATAATTTTCTGTAGGATTTCATTGTTGCAGCTGATCATGGTGGCTAGGAAGCTGGTGCTAGTGTGGGAGTGTTTCAGAGAGAACTTATTGAATGCAGGGTGGTTGTTGAAGTTGTGGTAGAAATCTACGAAGGATTTTAAGTCGTCTATCCAGAGGATGGAAATATCATCGATGTATCTTAGGTATATTATTAGTTTCATGGTGAAATTGTCCATAAATTCTTCTTGAAGGAGGCCGAAGAGGTTTGGCATATTGGTATCCTAGTACCTAATGGCTGTCCCCATGGTTTGGACAAGGTGTTTTGTTGTTGAATGTAAAATTGTTATGAGTAAGAGTGAAATGGAGAAGTTTATGATGGATATATGAGGGTTGTCCATTGTCTTGTAAATATCTGAGACAGGCAGCAATGTTGCATTGTGAGGGATGTTGGTGTATAGGGTGGTGACATCCATGGTGGCAAGGATGGTGTTCTGAGGATGTTAATGTTTCAGAGTTTGTAGAGGAAGTCAGTTGTGTCCTGGGGGAAGCTGGCCTTTTGTATGGTGAGAGGTTTCAGGATGGTTTCTATGAGTCCAAATATTCTTTCAGTAAGAGTGCCAGGGGCCAGATATGATGGGTCTGTCTGGGTTCCCTTGTTTGTGTTTCTTGGGAAGCATCTAGAAAGTCTCTGGGGTGGGTTCATGAGGGATGCGTTTGTAGAGTTTCTCTTGGAGTTATTTGGGGAAGGATTTGATGATATCCTTAAATACCTGTGTAAACTGTGATGTGGGGTCTTCTTTGACTTCTTTATTGTAGGTGGTTTCAGAGTTGTCAGTTGGTCTCGTTAATGGCCTCATCGCAGTTAAGGACTACGATGGCGCTCTGTTTGTGTGCTGGTGTGATCCCAATCTGGTAGTTAGATTTCAGGAACTGTATAGCTGTTTTCTCAGTGGAGGAGACATTCTGGTGGATATGATGTTTAAGGATTTTTATGGTCAATTTTTTTACTAAAGCAATCAATGTAATTATCAAGAATGAGGTTTCATCCTCTCTTGGTGTCCAGTCAGATGAATCTTTTTCCTTATGATTGTCAGTGGGGATGTGGTCATTGTGAGTGGTGGTGTCATTGTGAAAGAATTCTTCTGCCGACTCCGCCTCAAAGAATTCTAACAATCCCACTCAGCTGCTCTTCCCCTACCCCTGGCTTTTCCTCTTTGTGACTGAAAGGGTGTTAACAGGCAACTTAACCTTGAGTAGTCCCTTGAAATATGTGTTAATTACTTATGCTAAACAATCTGTTTAACTGTGACACTCGGAGGCTTGATCTACATGACATACTTACTTCGGTATAACGATGGTGCTCAGGGATGTGAAAAATCCACACCCTTGAGCGACGTAGTTATACCGAGTGTAACAGGGTGTCGCTGCGCCCTCCTTGCTTCCGCTCCTGCGGTGCACACAAACCAGTCAGAGATGTCTGCGTTGGTTCAATCACCCGTGCTCTTTATTTACAGTATCCTTTCCCACCACCGTCTAGCTACAAACAGCTTCAACATTACTGCTGGGGACTGCTAGCTCCTGCAGCCAGCAGAGAAGAGTTGCCACTCACTCTAATTCTCTGGCTCCTCCCTTTCCTTCTCCCTCCTGGCTTCTTTCCTGCCAGCCATTATGTAGCCCCGGCTAATGAGGCCGGCAGCTGTTCCCTGATTGCCAATCAGGCCTGGGCTTATGTCAGTCAGCTCCAATTCCTCTTTCTTGATTGGAGCTGGTGTGACAGAGGCCTGGCTCAGATTTCCTTAGCCAGCACCCTGTCACACCGACCTTACCCCATATGTAGAAAGCACTAGACAGTGAGCTTCTCCTGCTGACATAGCTACCACCTCTCATCAACAGACACACTACGGTGGCACAGCTGTGCCCATACAAATTTGTATGTTTCCCAGACATGAAGAGTTCTGTGTAAGTCCAAAAGCTTGTCTCTCTCCCCACCTTGTTGTTCTAATATCCTGCTACAACACAGCTACAACACAGCATCCACACATCCCTACATATTTCCCATGCCCACTATGATGCTTTGTCATCACGCTGCCTTCTGTTCTTTGTCATTACGCTGCCTTCTGTTGTCAGTGCTATATAATTTCAAAAAACTGTCTTGTGTGTGTTGATATACTAGATGTGTGTCTAATGACAATTAGATACCTAGCAGTATGTGGAATCTTTGTAAACACTGAGAAATGACTGCCCACTATCGGCTGCTTGTCAGTGCAGAATTGTTAAATTAAGACTTTTTAAATAGAATGTAAATGGGTGTAGTCTGTGTAACCACTGTACAATATAATTAAGAGCAAGGTTTCTAAATATCCATTTGTAAAATATGCATATAATATATTGTGTATTCATATTGTTTTTCTAGATTGTTGGTATATCTATATGCACACAAAATAATTATAAGATTGATTTATCAGGAACAGTATTGAACCTTCAGTTGAACTAGGAGGAAACAGCACCCTGAGGCTGCTACTTAAATATATCCCACTGCCAGTCCCTTCTTTCCAGCCAACATGAAAATTTTCTACTCTAAACCTCAAATATATTATGGTCAATATATAATCATATGTGGATAACAGAGAAATCTCTGCTTATAATTTGTACGAGTAAATTGTTGCAATTTCAAATTAAGTTCAGTTGAATGATTCACGTCTCTAAGCCCTTTGGAAGTAATGGATAGAAATAATATTTAAAAGGAAAAAGCCAGCACATGTTTTATAGCAAGATGTTGATTGAAATTGTTATGTACATTTCCTTTTGTTCTCTATAATTAAAACTTTAAATCACCCCAAAAAAATCTGTGGAACATAATTTTGAAGAGAGATATGCTGAGGAAAGTGTGCTCTACTGCTTAGACAAAGAGATGGGAGTCAGGATTCATGGGTTCTCTTCCAGCTTTTCAAATGAGCCACTGTGTAATCTTGAGCAAATTCATTAAGTGCCTCAATTTATCAATCTGTAAACTGAACATCCAGTGATAGTACAACAGGGGCCAACCACAATAGCAGTCCCTATTCTCAGGGGAGCACAGGCCCTGCTCCTTCCTTAATATCAACCATTGGGGTGTAAATCACCTCAAATGGACTGGGAAGAGGAGGGGATGAGTTAGAGCCATAGCTCATTTCTCCCTCATCACTAGCCAGCTAAGTTGGCCAGGTGCAAAGAGGAGACCGTGTTGACCAGGCTTGTTAGGAAGTAGTGCAGTGGGCAGAGAGCACTGGGAGACACAGTGCCCTCTCAGGATTCTTTCTTGGGTGGTGAAGCTACACAATCTGACACAAAATCAGTCAACTCAAAAGTGGGCCTCGGGTCACTTGAAACTGGGCCCAGCTTGGCACCCAAGGTTCATGATCTTAAAGTGAACCTTGCAACACACTCTGAGTTGTGACTGAACCTTGTGCATTTCACAGTTCTTATTACCCATAGGATGGTACAACAGGCTTCCCACCGTCTGCTCAGCCAGCTTCATGTGCCAGTACAGAGGGTGGTAACGCCTTGGCCCCCACCTCCTTCTTGCCCTACCCAACCTTTTCAGGGTGATTTAACCTCAGGCCACCTGAGGAAATAGGCTCTGCACAATTCTGAGCACAGAGACTGCTGTTTGGTGGTCCTTCCACACACTCTGACAAGCATCATCTACAGTATGGCCCTAAAGATTTACATTAAAATAATGGAAAATTCACAGATTTGTATGATTTCTGTTCCAAACCAGCAAAAATGTGCCAGTTTCAACAGAGTTTCAGTCTGAGATTTGGAGCAGAAATACAAAAGGTAACTTGTGGTTGCTAACTCAGATGGAATGAACAGAAATATCTGCATGGAATCCTGGGACATGAAACTACCATGTTGTGTGTTGCTTTAATGACTATAAAGCACTTTTAGATTCTGAAATGAAAGGCACTCTATACAGCAGTAGATGGCTATTTAAAAGAAACATTTGCCAATAGTTACCATACAATATTATCTCAGGACACAGCTATTTCCTATTCTTATAGTCCGTAGGCAGAGGAGGAAATCTGTGGCATCTCAGACACCACTGTGTGATAAATAAATTTAAAATAGGTGCCTAGTGGAATTTTCAAATCAATAGGAGTTAGGCACTTTCAAAAATCTCCCTATGCATCTATCTGCATCTTTAGATACCTAAATACCTTTAAAAATCTGGCCCTAAGTGACATGACCAAGGCTTCACACAGGAAGTATGGGGCAGAATAGAGAATTGCTCATAGGCCTCTTGTGTCCCAGGCTAATGCTGTAACCACTGATCTAGCCTCTCTCTTGTCATAGCCATAGTTTTGTTTGATTATTATCTCTTCATCTTAACCCTAGGCCCTGATCCTGCAATTAACTTAGAATAGACACACCTTTGTGCCTATGGAGAACTTGTCTGACTTCAAGGGGCTCTGCATCAGTGCAAGGATGCAACCACAAAGCATCAACCGCAGGACTAGAGCTTTTTACATAGTAAGCTTTTAGGAGCAGGGACATTGTCTTCATCTGTTTTTTAAAAATGATGTTTGTGGCACTTTAGATTTAATATACAATCAGCACATTTTCTGTTGATTTTTTTGTTGCCAAAAAAAAGCAATGTTGTTCTGGGGGATCTAATCTCTGAAGAGGAGAAATTTGTCTTTGATATTAATTCAATGCCAGCTTGTGTCTTTATTTTAGCTGGAGAAATTCATTTCACGATCCTATAGATGGTGCCTCAACTGTAAATAGGTTCCTATCACTTTCTGGCAGACGACAACAGTGTATAGTTTGACTTGTCAATGTGCAGTTTATATGGCAGAAGAAGTGTCACATACCTAATGCAGAAAAGGCATGAGCTGCTTACAAAACGGCAAGAGTCTATACAAACATCTGCAAAAGCATCTACTACTCTATGAGCTCAAATAAGCTGTCTCTCCAGATGACTTCAAGATCAAACTCTAGAATAGCACATACTACGGTTAAAGGTGAACTGCAGTGCTAAAATGAAAATGGAGTTAAGCCTAGAAATATATGCTGAATACCTCCGCTAGCCAGACTGTAGGGAACATTCAGCACAGAATCTACTTTGAATTATGTCATCCATCTGTGAAATCCTCTAGCATTTATGGTTTCCCATCAAGAGAGTGCTTCACTCTCTGGCATCACCAAAACCCTTAGGCCCTGGTTTAATTCCATTGTCATTTTAATTTTACAGCTCAGCCTGAAGAAGACACACCCGAAGACTAGTCTGAAAATTCCAGCTAATTAATTGGTGCATCACTTCTCACTGTACAGTAAATCCTAAAAGATTCCAGCATGCTTTACAATTATATAAATTAAGTATCTATAAAATGGGGATGAAGAGCAGTAACTAACCCACACATTGAGCAACGCACAACCGTAAGAGATGGGGAAAGTTTGGGCCAGAGACACCAGGCAAGAGGCTACTCTCATGAAAAGGACAAGAAGATCTTTTCATGTCCATGCAAAATACAGCAGTCATCAGTCAATAGTCAATAATGGCTCATCTGGAAAAATCCCAGATGGCATTGCACTAAAATTATCTACCATGGATGGCTGAAGATCTTTGTCAAACCAAGCCAGAACTTGAACAGGGGAATGTAGAGATATTTCAGAACTACTGAAGTAGAAAACAGGCAGCACAACTGCACTGTAATATTACTGTGTTATAATAACTGAGGTCAGGTTAAACTTGAAGTCTTCAGGTTATATACAGCCTAGAAAAAGTGATGGAGGGGAATCCATCCCATGCATTTGTAGATCCACTGACCCGGATCCCAAACCTCTGCATCCCGCCTTTTGCTGCCCACAGTGTAGCCTTCACAGTAGGGGAGATAGAGTCCCTGCAGAGCACAGTTCAGTGTGGTGTAAGTGATATTGGACCCCCTTTCCAGGCTTTCAGCATCCATCCCCTTCTCCTCGCTCCGTACAGAGGGACTTCACCAGTTCAGCTGCATTCACCAGGGATATGTTAAATTTACTTGTTAAATTCCTTTTAAATAAAGGGAATCTATCAGAAGCTGAATGCTTAGTGCATTCTGTGCTATGGTTGCTTTGCTGGTTTTGCCTCATTGCTGTATGTGTTCATTTGCTGTCCATTCCATCACTTTTTCAATGAGCAAGAAGGAAGGAGGCGAGGATGATCAGCTATCTGAAAATACAATATAAAAAGGACAAAGCAGTGCAGGCTACTTCTCTAATACGCAGACTGCAGTGCTAAAGACTTCAGTTTCTGACTGGAAAATTGCAGCAATGCACAGACTCCCATCTGACTCAGATACTGGCACCCAACTGTAAAGGACTGATTGAGGATGCCAGGGAGGAAAGAGAGTAGTAATCGGGGCAGGAGGGCTTACAGGACACTTAACAGAGAGGGGAGGGGAGATGAGGAGACTGAATGAAAGTGCTTGGCAGCCAAGAGATACTGTAGAATGTAAGAAGACCTACTGGTTGAAATGCTTAGGCACAGTGCCCAGAGAGAGTATGGATGAATGAACCAGTTCAA
The DNA here is from genome assembly GCA_037349315.1 of Chelydra serpentina. NCBI lineage: Eukaryota > Metazoa > Chordata > Testudines > Chelydridae > Chelydra > Chelydra serpentina. The sequence continues at coordinate 32,079,476 of JBAIAC010000048.1, forward strand.
AGGAAATTGAGAATATGTCTCCTAATCTGCAGAGAAGATGCAGAAAAGGACAATGTTGAAGATGTATACAGGGGAGGAGTTGTGTAAGGTTGTGAAGGCAAGGAAGAGAAGTTTAAGCTTGATGTAATGTGGAGCTAGTTATAGATGCTCGAACTAGAGGTGCTAGGGGTGCTGCTGCACCCCCTGGCTTGAAGTGTTTTCTATCATATGGGTTTCCAGTTTGGTCAGTGATTCTCAGTATCCCCACTATACAAATTGTTCCAGCACCCCTGGAGCTAGTGGAGGGATTCAATGGGTCTGCCAGAAACAATGAGAGATATTTCTAACATCTGTTTTGAATTTTTTTTTAACACGTAGACAGGTTATACTGAGAAGCAACATGGTCCAGCAGAGAGGGCACTAGACAAATACTCAAGAAACCTGGGTTCTATTCCTGGTTCTGCCACTAACTTGTTCTGTGACCTTGGGCAAGTCACTTTGGTTCGGTGCTTTCCTTTCTTTGTGTTGCCTATATTAGACTGTAAGGTCTTTGAGGCAGGGACTGTCTTATCTTAGATGTTTATTATTTATTCATTTTATTATCATAGTGCCAGAGAGACCTAGTTATGTACCAAGATTCCATTGTTCCCAGTGCCTAATACAGCAGGGCCCTGATCTCAGCTGGGGCCTCTAGGCACTACTGTAATACAAATAATAAATAATCCTGAAACCGTAAATATTTATTGAGTTCTGTCAGGTATTATAACTAATTACTGCTATTTTCTTTTAAAGAGCTAATCCACCACTCCACGGATGATAAAAGAGCCTTTCAAATAATGGACTTAAAATCTATCTTCAGAACAATAATTCATTGTGAGCTCTTTTCTATGCTTTATGCAAATTGTTTGTATCCTTTCAGGATCAACTCTACATGCTTTAAAACAGTGTGTGTTAAATAAGCATTGGAAAGGTTCAGTTGCTGTACAATATAAAGAAGTGTGGGGGTATTTTCTATTTCTAAAGGTTTTGTTATGTGTATGCACACTCTAAACTCCCTCCACAAAGTCATTAATATAGAATATTGAACTAGGTGGGACTCCATCATGCAAACCGCATCCTAGTTTGAAATTAACAGATTGATAATTAATAATTACACTCTCTGATTTCTCAGCTATGTAACTACCTTCCAGTAATTCCATATCTTACATTTATCTCTAATTTTTCTATAAGAATCCACCAAATACTTTACTAAAACTTGTGAGAAAGAATAGGTGAGGTGATATCTTTTATTGGACCAGCTTCTATTGAGTGAGAGAGAAGCTTTCGAGCCACACAAAAGAAAGAAAGAAGAAGAGCTCTATGTAGCTCAAAAGCTTGTCTCTCTCCCACCAACAGAAGTTTGTCCAATAAAAGATATTACCTCACTCACCTTGTCTCTCTAATATCCTAGGACCAAGATGGCTACAACTACACTGCATGACTAAACTTGTGATTTATGTGTCCCAATAGTGGGACACATTTTTAGAAATGGCTTCTTGTGTCAGGGTTTCGGTTTTCTGGTACCCAGCTTTAGACACTTTTAGGAGTGTATAGTTCAGATGTTAATGAGCATTCACAACTCCCTCTAAAAATTAGGTCCTAGGTGCCTAGTGTTTCACACCAAAAATTAGAAAGCACTCTTTAAAATCTGGGCCACTGTATTCACTGTGTTTCCTCTATCCACAAAGAGTTTCAAGTTTTTCCACTGACTTCAATGGGGGCAGGCCCAAAACAGTTATCCTACTGAAAAATAAATGAAGTTAGTTTGGAAAATTATTTGGTTTTGATTAACCCATGTTGCCTACTAATAATACTATTGTCTTCTAGGTGCTCACAAAGAGCCCGATCCAATGCCCATTGAAGTCAACGGAAACACTCCCATTGACTTCAATGGCATTTCGATCAAGCCCAAATTGGTTGGGAGTGGAAATTCCCCTTTAGAATAGAAAGAACAAACTTGGTTAATAGGGACAAAAGCTTTATCTTACAGCTAAATAGCTTTAGGCTAGGTCAAATGTAGAAAGGGTCAATAGAATTCTATTGAAATTAATCTTGAGTATCGGTTCTACAATATAAGTAATGCCAAATAGTGTGTGACTCAAAAGGAAAAGCTATAAATAAACTGTTTCGCTGCTGATTTATTTCAATGAGTTTTGAACTCCAGTTCCCTCTATATGCAGCACTTCGGAATTGATGAGAATTTTGACATTAAACTGTTTGTACACCTGCTGTAGCTGGAATGAAAACATTAATTGATTTTCATAATTAAAAATTGCTTTCAGGGTTATTGCCTAAACACTGACTCGAAGCAAAGACAGATATTTAAGAAAAAAAGGCACTTGGTGTCATCATTTCTGTTGGCACTTCTATTTTAAGTTTAAAATGTTATCTGTTCTGTAAAGATAGCTTTGTGGTGGTCTCTGATGGGGCACCAGATCATCTTACAGGAGCTGCAATGAAGACGAGAGGAGAAGTGGGGTCAGAGAAATCTGCTTCAACTTGTGCCCACTCCATCCCCATTGTAAAAGTATTTATACAGCTACAGGTAGGAAGACAGTGTTTTTCAGGGCTTCTGGGAGTGTACTGGAACTCAGGAAACCTTGATTCTAAGCCTAACTCTGCTACTGACCAGCTGTGGACCTTGATCATGCCACCTCACCTCTCTATTATGGGGTAGGGCACTTATCCACCCTTCCATTGCAAGAAGAATCATCTACCACAACAATAGCAAAAAGCTTAAGAACCATAGTACTATCTGCTGTAACACTTGGTTTGTCTTCACACTTATTGAAGGACTGTGGTCTTTAAAATACAGTACTATGTTCCCTGGAAAGATTACTGTCTTGTTCCTGAGTGAGACCTCAGCACTAGGTTACTCAATATTGATTAACATTTAGAAAAAAAACACAGCACATCATTGTAATGCCTAAGCACCTCTGGACCAGCTGAACAAAACTAGTACTACATTGCCTCAATTTGTACCTCATTCAGACCTCTACTTTATTCAATATTTTGTATAAAAAAATTAAAAGTATCAAGACAGAGATCTGCATTTTCAAAAATGACCTCCAATATGGGGGTCACAATTCATTGTCCCTGTATGTTCACCCCCACATTTAACCGGAAGTACAAAATTGTACCTGCAATATTGGAAGTTCAAATAAAACTCAGAACCAAAAGGTCAGCATTCTTTTCCATAATTGTCATTATTATTAATAATAAATATTTATATAGTGCCATGACTTAGCATGGCCCATTACAGAGTCCAGAAGAGATTTCAATCTAAGAAAAAGATCAACTCATAAAGCTAAGTATCGGTGCCTTAATGGCTACTTTTACTTGACAATGTTCCTGGATGGTCTAAATTATTATTGATAGACACATGCTACATTGGTCGAGTAGGAACTCTAACCAGAACATTTCTGAGATTCAAATAAGTTCAAACAACATTTTCACTGTTATTTTTTCATATTTTTTGCTGCTGTACTACTTTGTTTCAGCTTGTCTATCTAGGTATCTAGCTACTTAATATGCCCCTCAGTATCATAGTATTCAACCCCTTCTTAATCATTCATTTATCTTCACTACACCTCTTTAAAATAGGGGTGTATGATCATTCCCAGTTTAAAGATGGAGAATTGAGTCACAGAGGGCTTGACTTGGCCACCCTTAATTGTGTTGAATAGTGACTTATTACTCAGTTTGTGCCATTGAGTTCAGAGGGTCTATATGCAGAGTAAGATGCTCCTCAGTTTGAGTATGGAGGCAAAACCAAGCCCAGAGATATTAAATCTAGATTGTAAATTGGACTGTGCACCTACAAAATGGATAGAAACCCTTACAATGCTGCATGGATTACCAAGACCGTGAGGGTCTGTGTGCATAGGGGTGAGCAGGCAAAGTGTGTCTACTTACTTCTTCTGCAGAGCGAGTGGGCAGGGAGGGGTGATAAATGGGTGGACCTTTGGCTTCATCCCACTGCTTGCTGCCCTGTACAAGGGTGTTGTAATTTGGAAAATAACACCCCTCCCAGCCCCAGAGCAAGGAGGAAGCGGGGGATGGACAGTAAGAGCTGTCTGTCTCTGAGGCCCTATGTCTCGGCTACTCCTGGGATAGTGCAGCTGCAGCTTGTTAGGGCTCTGCCTAAAATCACAATCTAGAGCTAAATGACCTTCCCAAGTCCACACAGGACATTTGGCACAAAGGTAGGAACTGAACCAACATTCATGAGTCGCAGTGTAGCCCATGTTTCCTGCTTGGTCCCAAATCAGCCTGAAAGGCTATTGTCACAAGGTGTCCAGCTTAATTGTGCATGAGGCTTGAATAAATTAAACATGCTTTATTGGCCTGATCCAAAACCCACTGAAATCATTGGAAAGACTCCCATTGACTTCAATGGGCTTTGAATGCAATGCAAACTGCAAACTTAGAAATTGCAACACAAATGCACACAGAGTCCATTTGCAAAATAAGAAAATCCTTTCAAGAAGCTGGTGCTCTTTTTAGCTGTCACTGCTGCAACATAAGCAAATATCTGTCTCATCTTATTAGCAGATGTGTCTTTTTATAATTTCAATTTCCCATTCATGTCAAATTATGATTTCCCCTTGTTTATGGGGGGTTTTAATGCTCTATTTTATACAGGTCATGAAATGTATCAGGATTTGCACCAAAGACCCCAGCTAAGTAGCTCCACATCAGCTCACAAAAGAGCAGACCAGTTTAACCAGCCTTTTTCTGCAGGTTTTCTCAATCTGCTTTGCACCGGTTACAAAAAAGTAGGGTCAGAACGATGACTTAACCTAGAATTTCTTGCAGGGATTTTAGCAGTGCCATGTTCGGAACTGTTTTCTTGATCCCTATTATGTTGTTAGCCCAGCAGAGGGAAGAGACCGTTTAAAATATGTCACAGCGGGAGCTGTCTTAATATTAAGAGTATTAAATCACCAACGGCAGATGTGAAATGTCCCAGCTTTGTTGTACAGCTTGTGATCCTGGTATAGAATTGTTAAATTAAGCAACATGATTTTTTTATTTTAGAAAAATATTATAAACATGAAAGGATCGCCCTAGTGCCTTGTAACACAAGCTGAGCTAAAACCTGTGAACATATAATAATGGTAGATTCTATAATGAACAGCTCAGAAAAAAGGACTGCTTTGTTGTACATTTTTTTAATTGGGTCATGGTAGGTCATTCCTAAATCCCCAGGCAACCAACAAGAACTATTTTTACAGAGTTAGATGCAAAGCAGCAATATGAATATTCAAATATGATCTAATTAATTTTCTAGAAAGCTAGTGTCTCTGTCAGAGCAGAGATTATCATAATATTATCCTTCAGATTTGAGAAAAATCAGAAAAACTCCAAATTATAAGAAAAATATCAAACAGTTCATAGTCTTCATGAACTGTAAGGGGGGGAAATCGCTTTAACTTTGTGAAACTCTGAGATACAGTCTTCTGATGACTTTTCTCCCTAAACGATGCTATTTTAATCAGTACTATTCAGAGAGGCTTATGGTCTATTCTGAAAAGTGTTTAGGTTTCCGCAACAAATCCTTTTTGTCAAAAATGGGTATTTTGATCACTCATGCTGAACATCTGCAAACTAAATTTATATATGTGATGATACCCAGACTCAAACTCCGCAGAGTAATGTGTATACATTACAACAGATGCCAATTTTTCCCTTTGTTATTACAGAAAAGGGAAATGCCAGTGCTGTCTATGACAACAAGCGATGTGGCTTCTAATCCTTAGCAATAAATGTACCTAGCATATGAGCAGAAGTGGCACTCAGCCTGAACATCCATCACCATTTTGATAGTTTGAAGTGCATCTGGTCCCTTTGAGTATATTTACTGTGATTACCCAGTTCAAGTCTTTTCCCACTATTGTATGTGTCATCAAATGACAGTAATGAAAATAACTGCAGCCATTATTATGGGTTTTAGGACTTTGCCATCTGTTGAGTATTAGCCTTTGCCATCCCCCAACTGGCATTCTGTTGTGCCAAAATAGACACATAAGCACCACCATACTACACTTTTATACATTTGTATGGCCCTTTTGTTCCCATGTATCTTAAGGAATTCCATCAATTAGTATTACTAAAGCTCAGGCACTGTAGTTATAATGAACCAGATTAGACAAAATAGATGTACATTTACATTTGAAAGCAGAAATCATGCCAAGCACTGAGAACTAACACAAAGTGGTCTGAAGGGATGGGGGAGGGATAATATGATATTCACAATCACATGCCATGTGCTTATGGGTCACAGGTTCAAATGTAGCCCAAACGGGAGCACATGTTTTAGAACTGAAAGGAAATTTGGTGGCATGTAAAAGGATTTGGTATCCTCAATCCCAATTCCTAGTAGACAGGTGTGTATATCACAAGAAACACCACTTGACACTAATTTGCACCCTTGTTAGGACTCTCAGGGACAAGGTCGTGGATTGTATTGGCATGGTGTCCTTTGGGACAAAGAAACAACCCTAATGTGTTCATACAGTGATCGTTATTTTTTTTTTTAAATCAACATTTGCCCACACTTACAGCCAGATAGTTTCTTGCCCTAGCACAGGTGCTCCAGAGAAGGATGCAGGGACTAGTTATAATAGATGTCCCTGCACTTACAGTAACACAGGCACTTTTGTGGACATAAATTATCTCAAAAAGGTGTGGGAAGATGATTACGCCTACCCTGCACTACCCTACAGAGTGCACTGGGCATGCCAGGATGGGACAGCAGGCTACACCATCCAAAGTGGTGGTACAGCATGTACCACTGCATATTCCCTCCAGGAGTTCAGCCTATGGGAGGGCAGCTCTTCGCCAACCCCAACGCAGTTAGGCCTGTGCCAAAATTAATACCATCTATCCCTTACCCATATCATGGCATCGGATATACCACATATATTGCCTTTTCCAAGTAGGAGGAAACCACTGTGTCCACTGTGTAGTCACTGTTGGTAAATGTTGACTTCTAATGGTGACCACTAAGTATGATATGGTACATAAATAAAAGTTAGAAAAATGTAAAGGAAAAGCACTGAATTGGATAACTGAATTCCATAAGGAAATCCAGTCAATGAAAGAAGTGTCAAATACAATTAATAAATGAAACACTAAAGGTAACAAAAAGGCTCCCAAATCCATTGCCAACAAGAAGATCTTTGGAGACCTTCAAAAGAGTCATTTTAGTGCCACAGCCACATCCCGTTTCTGACTGAAATGTATCATATAGAGCGTGTTTACTTTCAAAGGTTATTATTTGGAAAATTATATGACAGTGCAGTTTCAGTCTCATGTCTATAAAGGCAAATTGGAAAGGTGACAATAATTCAATATATTGTCCTCAGCCAAGGAAGCTTTCTTAAGCAAAGGGGTTATGGCAGTGAATTTGATTGAAGAATGAACACAGCCAGGTGTGAAGGAGATTCTTATGATATTTATAATGGCAAAAGATATCCTCTCTTATGTACTCCTGAACAGTCATGTGGGTCATGAATATAAGCAACAAGAAAGTAACCACTCTGAATACAGACAATATTAACAACAGAAAATAAACACAATTCCTGAATCTCCACACAAGTGGAGGCTTGATGCACACTACCTTTCATGGCAAACTGGCCCCAGTAGCTTTGGTTCTTTGAATAAATTAATTAGGGCTGTTAGCACTAAATTAGAATAGAAACCTGATAGTTTAGAATTCATAATCCTATCAAAAGCCTGAAAAAGACTCAGCTTATTATCCCTAGAATAAAAAAGGGAATAATGTGATGGTAGCACATTGGTAGTAAGCTCAATAAGTACTTATTGAATAAGTAATTTTTATAATATCCAACACTACCAAATAAATCAAACCAGAGATCTACACCAAAGGCTATCTTTTGACCATGTGAAAGTTGACATACCAAGTAACACTGAGAAATTAATCAGGTAAGAGTTTTAAAAATTAAGAAACAGAATGAACCAAAGGAAAACATCTAAGTAGGGGTGGCTGGCGATTCAGGGCCAGTCATGTTAGAGCTATCAACTATTCAGCAGTTCTCAACCAGGGGTCCGAGGCCCCCTGGAGGGCCGCGAGCAAGTTTTTCAGGGAGGCCACCATACAGGGCCAACATTAGACTCATTGGGCCCTAGGGCAGAAAGCTGAAGCCACACTTCCCTGAGCCCCACCACTCGGGGCTGAAGCTGAAGCCTGAGCAGCTTAGCTTCGCGGGGGCCCCTGTGGCATGGGACCCCATGCAACTGCCTTGCTCGCTACCCCCTAATGCAGGCTCTGGCTTTTACATGCAAAAAAACAGTTGTGGCACAGGTGGGCCATGGAATTTTTATAGCATGTTGGGGTAGGGGCTCAGAAATAAAAAGATTGAGAAGCGCTGAGCTATATTACATATGCCATGTAGAATGACTGACATCCTGCAGGGTGCAGTACTATCTACTGCCACTGACAATCCCCATGGATAGAGGGCTAGAGCTGCTTCATCTCTTGGAGGCTACAGTACACCTGGCTGTCTCCAAAGACACCTGGCCCTGCAGCATGGAGACTGCTGGGAGCAGAGGGAGGAGGCACAGAACAAGGGAATTCAGACCCCTGTGGGTCTAATTCAGGTTAGCCAACAGAGTCAGACTATAAAGCTCTATCCACATGCTCTCTGCAGCCTCTAGCCTCTAGAGTCCCTAAAGAATGTAAGCTGCAGGCAGGAGAAGGAGGATTCATTGAACAGGGAATACAGGCATCTGTGGGGCCAATTCAGGATTTTCTTTTTCATTTTTCTTTAGAATTCCCCAGCCTCTCATCCCTGCTAAAACACTTCCCTGGGACATTCTTCACTTCTGTGGTCCCAGCTTTCCACTTTGAAAATATGAGTAACCTTTAGAGAAGGGTAGGAGATGCGAATTTGCTACCTCCAGCCCCAGCACTTATATTGACAACCAGAGTCTTGTCTATTTACATTTTACTACTAGCACAATGGGGCTCCATTCGTGGTTGGTCCTTAGGCACTACTATAATAAACATAATTAATTTTTTTTAATGTTAAAAAGAGAGAAGAACCCAATGAAATCACCAAATCCAATGTACTGTATGATCTTCAGTAACAGTCAGATGAAAAACATGCAGAGAGAAACACTATTATGGAGACAGAGATGCACAACACACACTTCACCAAAGCTCTGTGGGAAAGAGATTAAAACTGCAATCAGGCGAAGTGCTATATAATGTAGCTGCAATTATTTTCACATGAAAAATTGTTCCTACAGTTATTTCTAGATTCTAAATTGTGGACACAGAATTGGAGGGCACTTTTCAAATTAAGAACATTTTAAATGTTTTGCATTTAAAAAAAAAGACAGGAAAAAAGCCAAACCATAAAATTCTGCACAAAACTTCTTTATATCCAAAAGCAAAGATGTAGACCGGTGGTTCTCAACCGTTGGCCCATGGGCCACTTGTGGCCCAATAAGCACTCAGCTGCCACCCGTGTGACATCCTCAGGGCCATACAGGCAGAATTGGATGCAGCCCACAATGGAAAATAGGTTAAGAATCACTGATGTAGACAATAGGAAATGCTACCAAAGCAAAAGCATGCTCCAGGCCATCCTCGCTTACAGCAGCGCAGCTGGAACGAGACCCTTATTAGAGCTCTCTGGTGGAGGATATGAACACAAAGATTGAAGAACTGTCCCCAGAAATGGACAATGTGCAATCTGCTCTCCTACCTAAGGATAGAAAATTACATCAAACAAAAGTTAGGATACTGAATTGGGACAAAGAAAAAAGCATTAGCAATCCAAGCCATTCAGCCATCCACAAACTGGAAAAGCAAAATACAGGTTTTGGGTTGAGCTACACCTTTTGTTTGACCCCAAATGAAACATTTGGTTTCAGGTTTGAGCTCTTTATTTTATTTTACTATTTTTATTATTAAACTGAAGGAAATTTCAAAATGGAAAGTCATCCTGAACTGAAAAATTAAAACATTTTGTTTTGAAAATCTCTAAATGAAACCATTCACATTTTTTTTATTTTGTTTGTTTGTTTCTGTTTTGGTGTGAAACAATTAGGGGAAATCAACACTGATTTGCAAAATGTTTCAGTTGACCCAAATCTGCATTTTTTCCACCAAAAAAATGTTTTGATCAAAATATTTTATCCAGCATCAGGCCTAACATAAAACCAGAAAGTGATCCTCTCATAATGCACAAAAAGGATCCTGAATGCACATTGCAAAATAAATATATAGCTGCATATCCACATCATCCCCAACAAAATGGCTGATGAGGTAAAGAAAAACCAGGCAAGCATACTGCTTCTGAACTCTGAATGATCTGGATGTCTGAACCAGCTCTCTAAAATAACCAATGAATCTATGCAATCGTCAAGAGGCATGGTATTTATTATTTATTTCCATAAGTGATGTAGCACTCTGTAAAGCTAAATTAAGAGAACAAAGGTAAGATACTGAGAAAGGGCACACATATCCTCATACTGTATTAGATCGACACCTTCTAAATATAATCTCCTTTGAGGATAAATACTTAGGTGCTCAGAGGAACAAATTGATGAATTAAACAGTAATAAGTCACCACAACCAGATGGTATTCATTCAGGAGTTCTGAAGGAACTCAAATATAAAATTGCAGAACTACTAACTGTAGTATGTAACCTATAATGTAAATCAAGCTCTGTACCAGATGGCTGGTGGATAGCTAATGTAGCACCAATTTTTTTTAAAAGGCTCCCAAGGTGATCCTGGCAATTACAGATGAGTAAGCCTAACTTCAGAATCACGCAAATTGGTTGAAACTATAGTAAAGAACAGAATTATCAGACACATAAATTAACACAATATGTTGGGGAAGAGAATCATGTTTCATCATGCGATGATGTGATTGGAATAACAGAGACTTGGTGGGGTAACTCACATGACTGGAGCACTGTCATGGATGGGTATAAACTGTTCAGGAAGGACAGGCGGGGGAGAAAAGGTGGAGGAGTTGCACTGTATGTAAGAGAGCAGTATGATTGCTCAGAGCTTCGGTATGAAACTAGAGAAAATCCTGTTGAAACTCTTTGGGTTAAGTTTAGAGGTGAGAGCAACAAGGGTGATGTTATGGTGAGCATCTGCTGTAGACCACCAAACCAGGAAGATTAGGTAGACAAGGCTTTCTTCGGACAACTAACAAAAGTTTCCAAATCACAGACCCTGGTTCTCATGGGAGACTTCAGTCACCCTGACATCTGCTGGGAGAGCAATACAGCAGTGCACAGACAATCCAGGAAGTTTTTGGAGGGTGTTGAGGACAACTTCTTGGTGCAAGTGCTGGAGGAACCAATTAGGGGCCACGATCCTCTCGACATGCTGCTCACAAACAGGGAAGAATTGGTAGGGAAGTAGAAGTGGGTGGAAACCTGGGCAGCAGTGACCATGAGATGGTTGAGTTCAGGATCCTGACAAAAGGAAGAAAGGAGAGTAGCAGCATATGGACCCTGGACTTCAGAAAAGCAGACTTTGCCTCCATCAGGAGAGATGGCTGTATTTTAAAGAAGCTTTATTGAGAGCTGTAGCAGGATGATCACCCCGCTCCGGCCTGAAGGGGTTAAAAACAGCCCTGCCGAGGGCTGCAGATGGGGAAAGCAGCTATCAGGGCTGATTGGGGGAAGGAGCCACAGCTGTGGCCAGCCCAGTCAGGGCCCAGCTGGCCCTTATAAGAGGGCAGTGGGCCAGGAGCAAACAAACAGTCTCTCTCTGCCTTTAGAGGGAGATGGGCCTAGCTGCCTGGGAGCTAAACAGGGACCTGAAGTGGGGCAGTGCCGGGGGAAGGCAAGAGGAGCCGGGGAGCTCCCGCCTGGAAATGCCCCCAGGCTTCAGGGCCCTGTGCGGGGCCTAAACAGGTTCTGGGGCTGCGAAGGGGTAGCCCAGGGCTAGGTAAGGGCAGCAGGTACAAACCTCCCTTGCCTATGATGACTGGCTATTACAAACTGCAGTCTGCCTCAGTGAGCAGGGGCTTCATGATGACTGGCAGTAGCCCATAGGCTGAGGCAAGGTGGGGATAGAGGGTGGGGGTTCCTGGGAGGGGAGACCCAGACTGAGGGGGTACTGCCAGGGGGAAGCACCCCAGACAAAAGGACGCTGGGGTCCGGGGGGGACACAAGGGCCAATGGTGAGCGGGACAGCAACCTGCAGATGGTGCTCTGGGCTGGAAAAAAGAGCTAATTCCTGGACAACCAGCAGGAGGCGCCATGTGGGTGAGTCCTGCCCCGTTACAAGAGGGCAGGAAGAAACCATTCTGATGTGCAGAAAGAATAGCAAATATGGCAGGTGACCAAATTGGCTTAACAGGGAAATCTTCAGTGAGCTTAAACACAAAAAGGAAGCTTACGAGAAGTGAAAACTTGGGCAGATGACTAGGGAAAAGTATAAAAATATTGCTTGTGTATGCAAGGGGATAATCAGGAAGGCCAAAGCACAATTGGAGTTGCAGCTAGCAAGGAATGTGAAGGGTAACAAGAAGGATTTCTACAGTTATGTTAGCAGGTATGTTAGCAACAAGGAGAAGGTCAGGGAAAGTGTGGGACCTTTCTGAATGGGGGAGGCAACCTACTGAGAGATGATGTGGAAAAAGCTGAAGTACTCAATTCTTTTTTTGCCTCGGTCTTCAAGGTCAGCTCCCAGACTGCTGTACTGGGCAGCACAGTATGGGGAGGAGGTGAGCAGCACTCAGTGGTGAAAGACCGGGTTAAGGACTATTTAGAAAAGCTGGACATGCACAAGTCCATGGAGCCAGATCTAATGTATTTGAGGGTGCTGAGGGAATTGGGTGATGTGATTGCAGAGCTATTGGACATTATCTTTGAAAACTCGTGGCGATCAGGGGAGGTCCTGGACAATTGGAAAAAGGCAAATATAGTGCCGAACTTTGAAAAAGGGAAGAAGGAGAATCCAGGGAACTACAGACTGGCCAGTTTCACCTCAGTCCCTGGAAAAATCATGGAGCAGGTCCTCAAGGAATCCATTTTGAAGAACTTGGAGGAGAAGAAAGTGATCAGGAACAGTCAACATGGATTCACCAAGGACAAGACATGCCTGACCAACCTGATTGACTTTTATGATGAGATAACTGGCTCTGTGGATATGGGAAAAGTAGTGGATTTGATATACCTTGATTTTAACAAAGCTTTTTATACGGTCTCCCACAGTATTCTTGCCAGCAAGTTAAAAAAGTATGGATTGAATGAATGCACTGTAAGGTGGATAGAAAGCTGGCTAGATCATCGGGCTCAACGGCTAGCAATCAACAGCTCGATGTCTACTTGGCAGCCGGTATCAAGCAGAGTGCCCCAGGGGTCTGTCCTGGAGCCGGTTTTGTTCAACGTCTTCATTAATGATCAGGATGATGGGATGGTTCACACCCTCAGCAAGTTCACAGATGACACTAAGCTGGAGGCAGAGGTAAATATGCTGGAGGGTAGGGATAGGGTCCAGAGTGACTAGACAAATGTGAGGATTGGTCTAAAAGAAATATGATGAGGGTCAACAAGGACAAGAGCAGAGTCCTGCACTTAGAATGGAAGAATCCCATGCACTGCTACAGGCTGGGGACCGACTGACTAAGCAGCAGTTCTGCAGAAAAGGATCTCGGGATTAGGGTGGACAAGAAGCTGGATATGAGTCAACAGTGTGCCCTTGTTGCCAAGAAGGCTAATGGCATATTGGGGTGCATTAGTAGGAACACTGCCAGCAGATCGGGGGAAGTGATTATTCCCCTCTATTTGGCACCGGTAAGCAGGGCTGGCGCGCCCACTAAGCGACCCTAGGCGGTCGCCTAGGGCGCCGGGAGCTGGGGGGCGGCTGGCCGCGGCTGCCTCCCGCCCTCCTGGCTCTGAGGCTGAGCCGGGAGGGCGGCTCGCCGTGGCAGGGCCATAACGGGGCGCACTGCTGGCAGGGGCGCCCCGTCCTCCCCCACCGCCGAAGCTGCCCCAGCTTACCTGCGGGAGGTCCCTTCCGCCGAAGCCGCGGAACCAGCGGACCTCCCACAGACAAGCAGCTTCGGCAGCAGGGTGAAGGTGCTGCTAATAACAGCCTCCGCCGAAGCAACGGACCTCCCACAGGCAAGCAGAAGCGGTTTTGGTGGAGGGTATTATTAGCAGAAACTTCGCCCTGCCGCCGAAACCGCTTGTCTGCGGGAGGTCCGCTGGTCCCACGGCTTCAGCGGAAGGGACCCCCCGCAGGTAAGCTGGGACGGCTTTGGTGGCGGGGGAGGAGGGGGCGCCCCTGCCAGCTCCCTGCCAGCCCGAACGGGGAGCCGGAGGGCAGCCATGGTGAGCTGCCTCCAGCTTCCCGCTCAGCTCCCACGGGTGGTGGGGGGGCTGAGTGCCTGCGGCCCACAGGTGGTGGGGGGCTGAGCACCCACGGCTGTGGGGGGGGCGGCATTACGGGGGGAGACATTGCGGGGGGCGCAGGGATGATGCAAGGAAGTTTCGCGTAGGGCGCGAAACTTCCTTGCACCGGCCCTGCTGGTAAGGGTACATCTGGAGTATTGCATCCAGTTTTGGGGCCCCCACTACAGAAAGGATGTGGACAAATTGGAGAGAGTCTAGTGGAGGGCAATGAAAATGATTAGGGGTCTGGGGCACATGACTTATGAGGAGAGGCTGAGGAAACTGGGTTTATTTAGTCTACACAAGAGAAGAATGAGGGGGGATTTGATAGCAGCCTTCAACTATCTGAAGGGGGGTTTCAAAGAGGATGGAGCTAGGCTGTTCTCAGTGGTGGCAGATGACAGAACAAGAAGCAATGGTCTCAAGTTGCAGTGGGGGAGGTCTAAGTTGGATATTAGGAAAATTATTTCACTAGGAGGGTGGTGAAGCACTGGAATGGGTTACCTAGGGAGGTGGTGGAATCTCCATCCTTAGAGGTTTTTATGGACGAGCTTGAAAAAGCCCTGGCTAGGATGATTTAGTTTGGGTTGGTCCTGCTTTGAGCAGTGGGTTGGATTAGATGACCTCCTGAGGTCTCTTCCAACCTATTCTTCTATTAGTATTATTTGAGGGCATTAAGAAACATGTGGACAAGGGTGATCCAGTGGATATAGTGTATTTGGACTTTCAGAAAGCCTTTGACAAGGGCCCTCATCAGATGCTCATAATCCGTCATGGGATAAGAGGAAAGGTCTTCTCATGGATCAGTAACTGATTAAAGGGAAGGAATAAATGGTCAGTTTTCATGGTGGAGAGAGGTAAATAGTGGGGTCCCACAAGGATCTGTACTGAGATCAATGCTGTTCAACATATTCAGAAGCGATCTGGAAAGGTGGCAGGGTAAGCAGTGAGGTGGCAAAGTTTGCAGACAATACAAAATTACTCAAGATAGGTAGGTCCAGAGTAGAATCTGAAGAGTTACAAAGGGATCTCACAAAACTGGGTGACTGGGCAACAAAATGGCAGATGAAATTCCACGTTGATAAAAGCAAAGTAATGCACATTGGAAAACATAATTCCAACTATACATGCAAAATGATGGGGTCTATGTTAGCTGTTATCACTCAAGAAAGAGATCTTGGAGTCATTATGGATAGTTCTCGGAAAACATCTGCTCAATGTGCAGCAGGAAGCAAAAAAGCTAACAGAATGGTAGGAACCATTCGCAAAGGGATAGATAGTAAGACAGAAAATATATAAATCCATGGCACACACATACCTTGACTACTGTATGCAGTTCTTGTTGCCCCATCCCAAAAATTATATATTAACATTGGAAAAAGTACAGAGAAAGGCAACAAAAATGAGTAGGTATGGAAATAAACAGTAGGGTAATATGGGTGGCTACACTGCTATTTTTAGCACTTTAGCGTGAGGAGAATTAGGATGGGTATGTCTATGCAAATTGGGAATCTAGGGTGACCAGATAGCAAGTGTGAAATATCAGGATAGGTGTAGGGGATAATAGTCGCCTACATAAGACAAAAGCCCCAAATATCGGGACTGTCCCTATCAAATCGGGACATCTGGTCACCCTATGGGAATCTCACTGCCCAGCTCTCAACGTAGACATACCCAAAATGTACCTGGCAAAAACACTACTGGAGCCAAGTCATTGGATAAACCAGAGATCAGCAACCTTTGGCACGTGGCCCACCAGGGTAAGCCCTCTGGTGGGCCAGGCCGGTTTGTTTACCTGCCGCGTCTGAGGTTTGGCCCATCGCGGCTCCCACTGGCCGCGGTTTGCCACTCCAGGCCAATGGGGGCTGCGGGAAGTGGCGCAGGCTAAGAGATGTACTGGCTGCCACTTCCCGCAGCCCCCATTGGCCTGGAGCAGCAAACCGTGGCCAGTGGGAACTGCGATCGGCCGAACCTGCAGACGCGGCAGGTAAACAAACCGGCCCCGCCTGCCAGGGGGCTTACCCTGGCAGGCCGCGTGCCAAAGGTTGCCGATCCCTGGGATAAACTAAAAAACTGATCAAAAAATCAATCAAAAGCCATACCAAATAAATATACATTGTACTGTGTCCTCAAGGCTGCCAAACTTGGGGTGAAATCACAGCTCCATTGAAGCCAATGGCAAAGCTCCCATTGACTTTGATGGAATGCCAGGATTTCACCCATCAACTCTAAACAACAAACTCCTACGGAAACTGCTAATATCATCCAAATTTTGCAAATGTGATATGAAAGGCACACAACGCATATTAATCAACACTTAATTCTGTCTTTAGGGCCACACAGTATATTTTTGAAGCCGATATTACTAATAAATTATACGATTCCACTAGCGACTTCTGCATCTTAAGAGCAGTTTTCAAAAATGACAAATAATACCACTTCCAAAAGCACTGCTGCAAGCACCGGTAGGAAACGTTTTTGCAAACTACAAACATTTCCGTTTTTAAATATAAATCATTTACCCGTTTTAATTTCCAAGGGGAAAAACACAATAATTATGTCAGTTTCTGACTAGATTGTCACCAGTGGTGCTCTAAAATTAGGTCATCTAGCAATCAGTGACATCTGAGAGAGAGTGCAAAATATTCCAGGCATAAAAGAGGTCTTTGCTCTTCACTCCAGTATAGAGTGTGACAACTGCAGCCTGCCTGCAATGTGTGTGTCACTTCTTCGTATTAATAGAATTTTATTGCAATTCATCAATGTTTCATTGTTTCT
This sequence comes from Chelydra serpentina, assembly GCA_037349315.1. NCBI lineage: Eukaryota > Metazoa > Chordata > Testudines > Chelydridae > Chelydra > Chelydra serpentina. Next base: position 32,096,672 of record JBAIAC010000048.1, read on the forward strand.
CTTGTCTTAGTTTTGCCATGGGAATAAGGCTGCACATTTTTCTACTGGTTTGGTGGTATAGTAGGTGTACGGTACTTTTTATTTTGCGTCATTTTTGTAGAATTGTTAGACATCCCTTGACTACCTGTGGGAAAAAGAAGAGCCAGCTCATTAAAGTGCAATATCTGGGTGATCCTATTGCCTTGTGCCAGTGCAATTCCCTAACATACAGGAGTGAGTATCTGATTCTGATTGATACCTGGTCAGCAAGAGCTGGGAGCAACACTGCTTAATCCATTAAGGGAATGATGCATTGCTATCTCTCTAACTCTGGCAGGCAGACTCATGGTGCCATGTTGCCTTGCACCAGACGAAATCATGTCACATCCAAAACTGTCTTCTGTAAAGGGAAGGTTGCCGTGATCCAAGGAGCCAGAACAGAAAAGCCAGTGTGAAAAGTTGTATAATATTCCAAATTGTTATAGATTTCTGTTACTGCAACTGAGAAGCTACAGTATAGATGGAGAGGCACTTTTGCTCTAAAGTCTATTTACAGGTGCTTATAATATTCTGAAAGATTTTTCTCATTTGGACTGAAATTTTTCATGTATGTTCTTAGTCCGAAGTTTACTATTTTTTTGGTGAAGAATTTACAATAAAATTTAACTTGATCAGCTTTTCCTTTCAAAAAGGTGACTTTTGAATTTTAAAGAAAACGTTCTGGTAGTTTTGCGCATTGCTGACTCCAAAAAGATTTCATTTGGAAACTTCAAATTTTACATGTGCATAGTCATCAGGAAGGAATGCATAGCTTGCCAAATTCAGGGCTTGCCTACCTGGGGACAGTCAGGAACATTAATCCAAATTAACTAAAGGTGTGAATTCAAAGTAGATTAATTAAACTGCATTAAAATGCTGTGTGGATGTTCTTATTCAGAAAAGTAGCCTTATTCGGTTTAGCTTGATTCATGAATTTTGTATTCAGAAAGTGAATTAAGTTAAATGGAATTAAGGCCACTTTAATTCTAAATATGGGCATCCACGCAGGTTTAATGCAGTTTGACTAATCCACTTTGAAAAGCTCATTTGGATTAACTTTCCTCACTGTCCCCAGGTAGAAAAGCCCTTAGAAGCACTGGATGAGAAACAGAGGCATTACTGTGTGAAAACAACGTACAGAGCCCAATTCCACAAGGTATTACATTCAGTGGTAATTGAGGGTGCTTAGCGCACTGCAGGGATCTGGTCCACAATGCGTTTTATTTCATTATTTGTTTATTATTTGTGTTACCATAATGCTTGGGTGCCCTAGTCTTGGACCATTGTGCTAGGTGCTGTACAAACACAGATCAAAAAGATGGTCTGTCCCACAAAGGGTTTCATTTTCCAGGCTGATTTAAGGCCCCAAACCGGCTAAACACTTAAGCATATATATAACTTTGAAGTCAGTGAGTCTACTCATGTTTAAATGCTTTCCTGGGTCAAGCTTAAGGTTCTGATCCAGCTCTTCGAAGTTACTTGAAAGATTTGCTGGGCATTGGATTGGGCCCTAAATGCATAACAAGGCCTGATCTCGAGAGGTACTGAGCTCCTCATAACACTAGGAGGTAGCAGAGCTGTGTCTCTCTACTAGTGGTTGTAATTATATGTGGATGTTATTGGTCTCATTCCCATGAGGATTGTTAAGGAGTGGGATCTCAGTCTGACTAATAGATGCTCATACTGTAAGTGGGCCACATGCTAAATGTCCCTGTAGGCTACTGGAAGACTGGTCATAGGAATTAATGTCACTCATTGCCTCACTTTCGGCATCATGGCTGTAAATTGTCTATTTGCCCCTCAGTGACTAGGTAGCTGGAAGTATATGTTAAACATGATAAACAGGTAGTGAGCATCTACAGCTCACAGTGAAGAAAATGGGATTTGTGGGCCTTCAGCGCCTCTCAGGATTGGACCCTAACAGTATACGCACAGTATAATAAACACAGATGTGTTTAAAATCCTGATTAGATAGTGAATTTGCAAATCTGCATGAACACATGCAACTAATTAGTGTTTTTCATTTTAAATAGCTTTTAAATAGCATCAGGGACTATTTTCACTTCTTTTCCTTTTTATTTATGTTTTAAAACCAATGAAATTCTACTGAAAAGAATATAAATGTTAATACAGCATTATGGTTGTTAATTTACATGTCCCAAAGTCAGGACATTCAAAGTTATGGTTCCCACAGTACTCAAAACATCCTCATTGCATATTGGCTTAAAAGTAATCACCAAACACTGTAGTAAAAATTTCTCTGTATGTGAAAGGGGCCAAGTTAACATTGCTGTGGGAAACATAATTTTTAATTTCCCGACTCTCCCGAGCATGTAAATTCTCCCTCCCTCATGACATTGCATTGACAGTTTTTTGCATGTAATACTATACTATACGTAATACTTCCACTACATTTTGTAACACTATGGAATATGTCATTGAGTATGATAAGCACTAGGATTCTAATACTGTATTATTATGGAAAAGACTATAACCAAAGCAGAAACTGAACTCTTATTAATCTATTGTCATGATAAAAAGGGTAGTGAGAATCAGAAGTGACACTAACTCTTTCTATTCTCTTTGCAACATTTGACTAGCAAACTTATGGTCTCTTTGGATACCATATCCATAAAAGCCATCAACAATATTTGGAGCAATTTACTAAGGCTGAGAAAACAATTCTAATAACAATGTGAGGCTGCCAGAACTTGGCATATTAGAGTATCTCAAAAGATTGCCACGGCTGGCATTTTGCCTGCACTGCCCAAGGCTCTGGAAGACTGACACAAACTAAAAATAGTTGCAAAAGCTAAAATGTGTTTGAGACACACTTCTCTCTTTCATTAAAATACCAGTTGCCTGTCACACAACAAGGGACTGATGCCACAAGGTGCTAATCATCACCTCTGAAGAGATGCTGAGCTGTGCATGAACTCCATGAGGTTGCATGGTCCTCACATTTTCCGAATTCAGACCTTACACACATTCCATTGCCAATCAGGAGATTACTTTCAAGATGTATATGGTAGAATTTTCAAAAGAATTTTCTAAGTGAGTTAGGAACACAAATCCCATGGAAAATCCCTTCCTGTGATCTAAGAGCTCAGAGGGTATAGGTAAATAGAGTGGATCAAGTTTTCAAAAAAGTGGAGTCCCTCTTGCACCTCCAAAAATGCACTCATATGCTTGCACTTCCATTTGCTTAAGCAAAACAATTGGAACTCATCCATGCTGGGTAATTCTGCATGCTGCACAATCTGCCATCTTGACTGGGCAACTATCCAGTTTTCATGTGCAAATGTATTATGATTGCAGAGTCTGTGGGCCTTCAGGTTTTTGATAATTTGAAAACTGAAAATTTGCCCTGTTTATACCAGAATCAATTGTGCCCATGATAGAGGTGAGTGGAAACTACACAAAATATTAGAATATTCTTTTACATTTTAAATGGTTTTTTTCTGCCCTATTTGTGCCCTTTTTGCTTTTGCTTTCTGTAAACTTCGTGAAATTGGCAAGAATGTCTGCTGAAAGTGAATTTCAAAGTCAAATGTGCTTTTGAGGAAACAAAATTTTTCACACATGCTCATACTCACATCCTCATCCTAACATGGAATAGAAACAATACCACATAAGGTATCTGGCCAATCACAACTAACCAGCACAAATCCAAACTCAAATTCCTTCAGAGAACTGTTTACCGTTTAAAGAACTTATTTTTTTTCCCAAAAGGTGACCAAAATAGAATGTAATACTTTGGAATATCAAAGAGATTTAAGGAGTTTTCAACATGCTAGTAGACATTCTGCAAGCAGAAAGAGAGGTGACATCTAAATTAGTTGGCTAAATTACTCACTGAATTATTCACCAAGGTCTACAGCTGAATACAAAGGCTTGGAGAATGAGGGCATAGGCTTCAGTGCCCATGAAGCAAACCATTGGCTGATCCTCCAATGTAAATATTCATTAAATCTGAAAGGTGCCAATCTCTCCCTTTGCTTTTTAAATAAAGAACAAAGTATATGTGGCCTGCAATGAGGGGGTGGGAGAAGAAGGAAGGGAGACTGATGTGCTACTTTGCTCTCTTTGGGTTCTCTTAGAAACTTCAAATTCCCACACGCACGTCACATGATATTGGAAAGCTAAATTCCCTTCAGTGGATTTTTAGAAAATTCCTTTTGGGTAAGACTGGATTATGTTTCTACAATACTATCAATGTTAGAAAGTATATAACTGCTTTGGGCCAGAATCTGCAGTCCTCTAGCACACAAAGGGGCTGGTTTTGTTTCCTGAAGTCAATAGCAAAACTCCTATTGACTTCAGAGGTGCAAGATGAAGCCCAAAGCTCCCAGAGACTCCAGTGGGAGTTCCTGTGGAATTATTTCAGTGCAGAAGCCATTTTCATGGGTTCTGTATGTCTGAGACATAGGCAAACTATATCATGGTGTCCATTTCTACAGTCCCAGCTGTAACAGGATAAGTACTGTATTTGATAAATATTAGTATTTCAACGGCCTATAACTCCCAGCATCAGAAAAAAAAGTTTTAAATATTTTCTTTTGCGCTAAGACACAAACAAAGCACAGATTTCTCCCCTCCACCCAGCAACCGCAGAAGAAAAATAGCAAAGCAAACTATTTTTGAAAAGCAGATGCAACTTCATTCTTCACAAACTTTTTTCAAATGCTGAGCTGCACATTTCTAGTTGCTCTTTGTTGGGCAGCTGCCGAGTCATCACAGTGACTGACATCTTTTCTCCCCAAATACTTTTAGCTTTAAAAAAATGCTTATTTGGTGCATCACTAGCAGCTTTTCAATTTCCTAGAGACCATGCCCTGCAGACCTCTGAAGTGGAATTAGAACTTCTCCTTGCCAACAGAAGCAGGGTCTCCATTTATTATTTCTACAGTGTCTGTTTTCCCTGTCTCTTCTGGAACAACATAGGAGTAGAAGTCGGTTACAGAGCATGGCCACAGCTGAACCTTCTCTCTTTCTTTTCCCTGCTATCTGCAGCCATAGCATTGTATATAGCAGCAACAGAGGCAGCTAATGGTGTATTAGTAGAAACATGTAATTATATCTCCCCTGCACTCCTCATTCAGCTAGTAGAACCTTTCACTCTTTCTTTTCCCTCTAGAATGCGGTCTGATATGACCATGGAGCTGCAGCTCCTCATAACACTAGGAGGTAGCGGACTTGTCTCTCTCTACCAGTGGTTGTAATTGCATGTGGATATTATTGGTCTCATTCTCATGAGAATGATTGTTAAGGAATGTGATCTCAGTCTGACTTATAGACGCTCATGCTGTAAGTGGGACATGCTAAATGTCCCTGTAGCTACTGGAAGACTGGTTATAGGAATTAATGTCACCCAGTTGCCTCACTTGCGGACTCATGGGCTGTAAATTGTCTATTTGCTCCTCAGTGACTAGGTAGCTAGAAGTATGTGTTAAACAGGATAAATGTTATGGCTGTTACCAGCCCTATGCAGCACTATTTACCTCTCTCCATTCTGAAAATTGAAAATGGCTGGATTTGTAACTGCAATTCTGACTCCCTTCATTGTGCCCCTCACTACACCAGTCTAGGTGAAGAGGGAGGCCTTAGAGCAGTCCCTGAAGCTCACCCAGTTCAGGCTATTTGTGTAAGGGTGTGGTTGTACTTTAACTACTCGCAAATTAAAGATTTGGCCCAGTTCCTCATGATATGAATGGAAAGATTCCCATTGGATCAGACTCTAATACCTGGATATTTCCAAGTTTCATTGTTTTCAGACAGAACTTAAAAAGCTGTCTGCCATCAAAATATATAGTATACCCGACTTTATATCCTCTCTTTAAATATAATGAAGCAAATAGATTTTCTACCATCTCTTATCACGTCTTTTGATCAAAAGATTAACTAGGGAAAGGAATGTTTGTTTGTGTGTGTGTGTGTGTGGTGTGTGCACGCACGCGTGTGCACAGCACCTAATACAGTGCAATCCTGGTCTCTGTTGTGGCTTCTATGTGTTACCATAATGCAAATAAATAACAATATATACCAGTATTTCTAAAGATGTGCCAGTTTTCTAACATCTTCATATAAAACAGGACTTAAATGCCACCCCTTACTCAGGGCTGTAGCTAAATGCCACAATCTAGCCCTAGGTCAGTCTGGATCCAGTTCAATACTCATTAAAGTCACAGAGAGTCTTTCCATTTTCTCCAGTGGTACAGGATCAGGTCCCTAGGCGCTAATCCAATGCCTATTGGTACCAATGAGAGCTTTGCCATTAACTTCAATAGGTCTAACTGAGACCTAAATGAACAAACATAATATTAAGCCAAGTTAATACATCACAGAGTGTTCTTGTTCACTTGCTTTTCAACTGAAACTCAGTTTTAAATTTTTATAATACTTGTATCTTTGTAAATGTAATGTTTTTTTTTTTTTTTTAAATACTGGAAACTTAGTAATGGAGAGACTTTGCTATGGGGCTGTGCTAATAATTCTTTGGGGAGAAGTGAGGACAGAACATTAATTTTCTATGTTCATTGTAAAGTGTGTCATTTAATCAAGTTCAGGTTAGCAAATTATGGTCTACTTCAAAACTTGGGGCTTGTCTTCACTACCCGCCGGATCGGCAGGTAGCAATCGATCTATCGGGGATCAAATTTATCGCGTCTCGTTTAGACGCAATTAATCGATCCCCGAACGCGCTCCCCGTCGACTCCGGAAATCCACCTCGGTGAAAGGCAGAAGCGGAATCGATGGGGGGAGCGGCAGCGATCGACTCGCCGCCGTCCTCACGGCCAGGTAAGTCGATCTACAATACGCCGAATTCAGCTACGCTATTCACGTAGCTGAAGTTGCATATCGTAGATCGACCCCCCCCCACCCCTCTAGTGTAGCCCAGGGCTTGAAGTGTAATTCTACTCTGAAAAGTGACAGTAAAGATGGTATTGTTTCTCGACCCACCTTATTTCAAGATCAAACCCGCTGAGTTACTAATACAAAATAAAGGGTGGCTTTTTCCCCCTAACTCTCAGCCCTGCAACCTCAGCCTTGGACATACCAGATACTGTCTGGCTCGCCAAATTATCACTAATAAAAAATGAGCAATCAGAAGGTGATCAAACAGATTTCCGGTGTCGTCTGTGGCAGAATAGAATCCAGCTCACTCTCCAATAGCTGGAGGAGTCAAAGGTAATAAAAACTTAGGATAGTGAAGCAAGCATGTGTGATTATTAACAGACACGTATGTTAATTAACAGACACAGGCATGTATAAGCGATCACTTGAACGTGATCACTTAAGGTCTCAAGTGAGAAGGAGCCATTTCATTTGGTTGATTTTCATTCAGTCCACACGTTAAGCAGTGCAATACAGTATACTCCCAATTAGCCAAAACAGCATGGGGGGCACGGATTTTATTTGGGTAATTGGGAGTTTGGATAACCGAGATGACAGGAGCCATTCAACAGTAGGGTGGCTTCCTCTTCCTCGCAGACCTGGCTGGGAGGATATCTGTTCTTCCCTGCCAGGACCACAGCATCCTCCACTATCAACACCACCACCCTGCACCTTGCACCTGCAGGGACCAGTGTCATGGGATTGAGCAGTCCCATAACAGTCGGGCTGCAGTGGGCTCCGTGCACTGCTACGGGAGACATTCAGTAGCTGGGTGGCTTCCCCCATGGCCAAGGGCTCCTCCTCCTCACAGTCATGGTGGGGGACAAGGAGGGGATTCACATAATGTGGATGTTTGGTTAATAGGGTTTCAGATAAACAGGAGTATAATAAAGATGTAAGTAAATGTTCTCTTCAGTAATGAATTTTTGTTGTGGCTAGGCTTTAGGTACTTGGTTTTGTAAACAATGAACACATTCATGTACTGAGAGCTACACTTAACCAGACTCCCTGTTAATCCTTGGTTATGATTATGAAAAGGAAGAGAATACTAATGTGCTTCATGTTGGATCACCTGTATCCTTTAAAAGTTAGCTCAGTGCTAGTGCAATCATAGAGCTATAGTTGTTTGGCATAGTATGGATTCATTAGAAAAATAAATTCCTTTAAAAGGCATTAACCTTTGTAGAAAATTGCAGATGGCTGTAATGACAATTTGCATGCCTTATGTATTAGACAATGTATTAAGTGCCTGATCAGCATGAAATATCCATGGCCTTCTGAACCATACAAGCCCTGGATGCTGGTTCCACAGCCAGCAAGCTGACACATTCAGACAAAAGGTCAAACTGCAGCGGAAAGCAAATACCAAAAATACCTCAAGTGAGAGTTGCGAACGGGCTCCCTGCCTCCATTTTCTACCTCCTCAGGTCTTTAGACAGTCTCCCCACTAAGGGTCATATGAATTACAACAGGCATCTGATTTTTCTGCTTCCCTCCTCCTTGCTCCCACTCACTCTTTGTCCTCTACCTCAGTTCTGTTGATACCAAGCTGCTTCTTCACAGTTCTACCCTTGCTTTCTCTTCTTCCTCCCTCATCCTTTAAATATGTATAGACTATCACAAATGCATCCAATCAACCACTAGGGAATTGGGTGGCCAGTATCAATACCACATGTCAATGTGGGATAATTGACAGATAACCCACAGTCTCCCATTTGTTCACTGGTTATAATCATTGAATTAGTCAATCCACTGGTTTGAATTTGTTTTGTAAAACCACAAAAGTCCAAATTTGCCTAGCTTTATATTTTGGCAAATACAATTCAACCGTCTCCTCCTAAATTCAAGGCTGACACAACATTTATTCTAGCTGTATATAAAGCACACTCGCTGTATAATATCAATAGCACCACCACATTTAGATTTACTGGTACAGCATTATGGATGGGTGAACTTTAAAAGGCTTGGAGGAGGTTCACTTCCATTCAGATAAGTACCCCAATGTCCAGATGCTTATCTGAAAATTGTATGAATGATCCAGACCTCTTGGATCTGTAGAAGTGGAGTGGAAGATGAGAACCCTGGCATTTCCTGCGTTGAGCAACAAAGGATAGGAGAAAGGACAACAACAGGAAAGATAGTGCTAGTACCACTGACAGTAAAAGTCAGGAAGGCAGTAAAATGACTGTACCTAATCAGGCAAGGAATCTGGGTGAAGCCAAGCAGAAACAGCTAGGATGTCTGTACACCAATGCAAAGAGCCCAGGCAACAAAATGGAGGAATTAGAACGACTAGTGCAGAAAGTGAAACTGGATATTATAGGGATAATGGTGGAATAGTAGTCATGACTGGAATACAGGTATTGAAGGGTATGTGCTGCTCAGAAAAGACAGATATAAAGGTGAAGGTGGTGGAGTAGCATTGCATATTAATGATGAGGTAGACTGTAAAGAAATTAGAAGTGATGGAATAGATAAGAATCTGATTGGGTCAAAAATACTTTGGGAAAGAAAGATAACAGAGGCTCCTCGTGATAATACTTGGGGTATGCTACAGACCCCCAGGATCAAATCTGGATAGCAACCACTTTAATATTTTCATGAAACAAATACTACTAGGAATTGTGTGATAAGAGATTTTAATTTCCCAGATATAGACTGGAGGAATAAGGCTACTAATAATGGTAGGGTCCAGATATTCCTGGCTGTGATGCCATTTTAGATTTAATACTGGTAAGTAGGAGAACTAGCTGTAGAGAGCAAACTTGGTTCAAGTGATTGTGAGTTAATTCAGTTTAAACTAAATGGAAAGATAAATAAAAATAGGTCTGCAACCAGGGTCCTTGATTTCAAAGGCCAAACTTTAAAAATTAAGAGAATTAGGACTAATTCCCTGATTTTTTTAGGGATTTTTCTACTGGACTGAAGAACTCAAGTATCTGAATGTGGAAGAGGCTTGGAATTACTTTAAGTCATAGTTACAGAAACTGTCTGAAGCCTGCATCCCAAGCAAGTGGGAAAAATATCATAGGAAAAGGTTGCAGACCAAACTGGATGAACAAGCATCTCGAAAAGGTTATTAAGAGAAACAGAAAGCCTACAAGGAATGGAAGAAGGGTTGAATCAGAAAGGAAAGCTACCTCTTAGAGGTCAGAAAATACAAGACAAACGTTAGAACTGCCAAAAACCAAGCAGAGCTAGACCTAGCAAAGGAAATTAAAACCAATAGTAAAAGTTTATTTAGCTATGTAAATAAAAAGAAGGCAAGGAAAGAAGAATTGGGACCACTAAGCACTGAGAATGGGGTGGACATCAAAGATAATCTAGGTATGGCCTAACATCTACATGAATACTTTGCCTCAATTTTTAATAAAGATGAGGATGTTGAGGGTGTGGCAGGGTGACTAATGGGAAAAAGGATAGAGTAGAAATTGCCACATCCAAGTTGGAAGCCAAACTCAGACATCTTAATGGGACTAAATTGGGATGCCTGGATACTTTCCATCCAAGAATAGTAAAGGAATTGGTACATGAAAGTGCAAGCCCAATAGCAAGGATTTTTAATGAAATAATAAACTTGGGGGGGGGTCATACCTTGTGCCTGGAAAACTGCAAATACAGTACCTATATTTAAAAAAGGGGGGTGGGAGACTATAAACCCATTAGTTTAACCTCAATTTTATGCAAGGTCTTAGAATAAATTTTGAAAGAGGAAGTAGTTAAGGACAGAGAGGTAAATGGTAACTGGGATCAAGTACAATGTGATTTTTTAAAAGGTAGATCGTGCCAAACCAACCTAATCTTTGTCTTTGAGAAGATAACAGATTTTCTAGATAAAGGAAATGCAGTAGATCTAATCTGCTTGGATTTCAGTAAGGCATTTGATACAGTTCCACATGGGAAATGATTAGTTAAATTGGAGTTGATGGGGATTAATACGAGAATCTAAAGGTGGGTAAGGATTAAGGAACTGGTTAAAGGGGAGATTACAATGGGTCATGCTGGAAGTTGAACTGTCAGGCTGGAGGGAGGTTACTAGTGGAGCTCTTCAAGGACTGGTCTTGGGACTTGTCTTATTTACCATTTGCATTAGTGACCTTGGCACAAAAAATGGGAATGTGCTGATAAAATTTGCAGATGACACAAAGCTAGGAGGTATTGCCAATATGGAGGAGGACCAGAATATCATACAAGAAGACTTGGACAACCTCGAAAAGTAATAGAAACAGGATGAAATTTAATAGTGCAAAGTGCAAGGTCATGCACTTAGGGACTAAAAACAAGACATTTTGCTACAAGGTGGTCATGTATCAGTTGGAATCGACAAAGAAGGAAAAAGACCTGGATGTACTGATCAATCATGAATGTAGGGTGACCAGACAGAAAATGTGAAAATTCAGGACAGGGGGTGGGGGGTAATAGAAGCCTATAGAAGAAAAAGACCCAAAAATCGGGACTGTCACTATAGAATGGGGACATCTGGTCACCCTACATGAATGTGATGCAGCCATGAAAAAGGCTAATGCAATCCTAGGATGAATCAGGTGAGGTATTTCCAGTAGAGACAGGGAAGTGTTATTACCAGTATACAAGGCACTGGTCAGACCTCATCTGGGATACTGTATGCAGTTCTGGTCTCCCATGTTTAAAAAAGATTAATTCAAACAGGAATCGGTGCACAGAAAGCCTACTAGGATGATCAGAGGAATGGAGAATCTACCTTACAAGAGGAGACTTAAGGAGCTTGGCTTGTTTAGCCTAACAAAATGAAGGCTAAGGGGAGATATGATTGTTCTCTATAAATATATCAGAGGGATAAACACCAGGGAGGGCCACCAATAAGTTTAGACTTGAAATTAGACAAAGGTGTCTAACCACGAGAAGAGTAAAGTTCTGGAACAGCCTTCCAGGTGGTGTTTTAGGGCAAAAAAACTTGTTTTAAGATTGAGTATCATGAAATTGCCTACAATGGCATGTGGCCCATCTGTGACTGCTGTTAGCACATATCTGCAACGGCTAGAGATGGGACTCCAGATGGAGAGGGCTCTGAGATACTACAAATATTTCTTTCCCAGGCATCTGGCTGGTGGGTCTCGCCCACATGTTCAGGGTCTAACTAATTGCCATATTCTGAGTTACTACAGAAATTTCCTTCCAGGTCAGATTGGCAGAGAACTTGGGGCTTTTTCAGATTCCTCTGCAGCATGGGTCACAGGTCACTTGCTGGTTTGAACTAGAGTAAATGGTGAATTCTCTGTAATTTGACGTTTTTAAATCAAGATTTGAGGACTTCAATAACTCAGCCAGAGGCTATGAGTCTACTACAGGAGGGGATGGGTGAGGTTCTGTGGTCCGCAACGTGCAGTAGATCAGACTTGATGATCATGATGGTGCCTTATGGCCTTAAAGTCTGAGTCTTTTCAGAGGAGGTATCAAAGATAGATAGCTAAAACTGATTGCCTATAGCTACTATGTACACATGCAAATTCTGAATGTGCAGGTTAGCTGTAGTATATGCACATGTCTGGTTAATGTGCTAGCACAATTTGTTGTGTCTGCATCACACTGAAAATCTGACCATTCACTGGCTATGTGCGTGTGATGCTTTAAATCATAAGATGAATTATTTTTAAAAGGCATGTACTTTGCTTAAATGAAAGGCAATGTTTATGGTTGTGATATCTTAGTCCTTTTTCTAAATATGCAGAGCTTTGGGGAAAGGTTCAGTCAGCCCCACAATACATTCTTCGCCACTTTTCCACTTTGCCCTTTCCAAAAAGAACGCGTTTGTTTAATATTAAAGTTCCCTTTCAAAACAAAGTCTCTAACCCTACCCTCCCATTTATGCATCTGCAGTTTGTTTGATAACTTACAGCATAATTACAGGCTGTCCTCCCACTAAGCGCTGTATTGAGACTTATGAAACAAGGTGGTGAAGTATGTGCTGGCGTCTGAGTAGTAAGCCAGTAATTTACCACAAGCACTTGGAAGAAAAGAAATGAAGGAGAAGCCTGCTATTTAAACTGTTCTGTTAGCATGCTTCCCCCGCACCCCTCCATAGCATATATCCCATTCATATTTCAATTTAACAACATTTTCAAAGCTGTCATCTGCTCTTGCTTCAAGTTAATTTTAAATGTAATCTGTTTATCAGCAACAGCGAGTGCTTTAGCAGATCCAAATGGAGATCTTCCGCCTCGCTTACAAATTTGTGTGCTGGGCTTGTGGAAAGTGAGCCTAAAAACACCAGGCCATTTAGGCAGAGACTTGACTTGGGGGCAGTGCAGTGCTACACCACCCCCAAGGGCAGCACTGGAGGAAGTCTGCTCCCAGAGCTCCTCAGCACACAGGGAGGGTGCTGCATACTCTGCTCGCAAGTTTGGAACACTGGCTGATATATAGAGGTGGAGCCAAGGTTCTGCCCTTCCTTCTCCTTTTCATCCACTCTGGGGCACTGCTCCCCTTGAGGAACCCGTATAAAGGGAAGGTGTTTAGAAGCTCCTGATTCCCTCTGTCATTTGGTTCATTTGCATAAGAACGAGGCAGAACATAACCAGTTGTATCCAAGTCACCAAACACCAGGACTGGTCCATATGCAGAAATAAATGTTGCTGAGAAAGGTGAGAATCACGGATTAGGCCCCAAATAACAGTCTATTTAAGTGCCATTTTCCCCATTGGTATTTTTATATTTACAATTGATGGGCCAAATTCTAGGCCTGATTTTGATCTGAGTTTGGCCTAATCGGCATGACGGGGTATAAACAGTAGCAGAATTTATCAGACTAATGATCTAAAGGATGGGGAAACCTACTATGCTGTGCCCCTTAAAAGGTTTTAGAAGTAAGGGAAATATTCTGGGGGTATATGTAGGCTGAAACCAGGCAAAAATCAGTAGTTCTAGCCCAGAAGTGACACATTTTGAGCTTCCCTGTGACACACCATGTCCGTTTCCTGAAAGAGGCAAACGCTCTATCACTTTTCCTATCTCACTGGAGGGAGGTCCGGCAGCCATTTTATCTGCTTTCTGCACAACCAGATAGTTCTCTCCTGATTATGTAACAAGCCTCCAACCTGCAAAAAAATAACATTTGGAGTCAGTGAGCCTACTAGACCTGGCATGCTGGGGGAAGACTGTGCGGAGTATGGGGGGGGGACTCAAAGGAAAGCAGCAATGTGACCTACCTGACAGGATACAGATTTGACAGGAACTTCTGGGCTCTGATACCAATTCTTCCCTTAAAATATTGTCAAGTATCAGAGGGGTAGCCGTGTTAGTCTCGCTCTGTAGAAGCGACAGAGTCCTGTGGCACCTTATAGACTAACAGACGTATTGGAGCATAAGCTTTCGTGGGTGAATACCCACTTCGTCGGTTGCAAGCAGTGGAAGCAGTGGATGCATCCGACGAAGTGGGTATTCACCCACGAAAGCTTATGCTCCAATACGTCTGTTAGTCTATAAGGTGCCACAGGACTCTTTGTCACTTAAAATATTGTGTAACCCTGGGCATACAATTTTAACTATCTGTGCCCCATCTGTAAAATAAAGCTTATAAGACCCATCAGCCTGCTTAAAGTTTGTCCAGCATTTTTACAGATATAAAATGCTACAGGAATGTTAAGCATTATTATAGGTGGAATGTCCATCTTGAGTTTTTGGAGTTAGATCCATGGCAGATTTAACAGTCAGCAAGGTCAGAAAATGCTGACTGGACCCCACCTAATCCAGATCCCGTCTCCTTCTCCCATCTGCTAGTAGCGGAAGAACTAAAAAGATGGGCCATGGTGCAGGTTTTTATTGTTGGCCCCCACATATGTCCCACATTGAAAAGCACACTCACTTCCTTCACACACACACACTTTTCCCTGCCTCATCACTCTGCCTCCCCCACGCCCCGCTTCATGCCGTGCCATCTGTTCCCTGGGCCCTGCACCGATGCTGCTGCCGCTACACCCATCACCACTGCTCCTGCCAAAGCCAGAACTGCTGTCGCAGGAGCCAGAGCTGCGAGCGACCTCTGCTGCTGCCACCAGAGCTAGAGTCAGAGCTGCTAAGAAGAGCAGCCTGCCAATGCCTGCTGCCCTCATTTGAATTTGCCCCAGCAATGGGAGGGGAGGAGGAGCCTCCGACCAAAACAGAGGCTCTGCCATTGCTGGCCCCAATATTCCCCAGAATTCATGGCACAGCCAGTTTTGGAGGCTCCCTTCCCAGGCAAATTGAAATGTGGGCAGTGGGGACCAGCGCATTACTCTTCCTAGAGGAGCCAGCAGGCTGAACACAATGGCAGCAGCATAGGTGCTGGACCTAAGGGTGCAGGAGTTGCTGCAGAAGTAGTTTCCATTATATTTAGGGTTTACAGTTTGGTTCAATGGCTCTCAGCACCCCCACTGTACAAATTGTCCCAGCACCCCTGGGCAGCAGCCTGTGCCAGGCATGTGTTGTGCATCTGAGCCGCCCTGAGCCTGCAGGGGACCTCCAAGTTCAGGGGCCCCTGAACAGCTGCACCTCTGCCACTGCTACCTGCCTCCCCCCATTCGATTCTGGGGCCCCACCCTCACAAGTAACTGAGTCGGTCACCCCTCTCTGTGTGGGGCTGGGGCCCCCGTGCTGCCTCAGGGCTGATGCAAATCATGAGTTGCATGTGTCTAACACACTCCCAGCCATCAGCCCCCATTTTTATAGAGGTCCCAGGAAACCCACACCCACCTGCCCTGCAATGTCTTTGCAAAATCCCATAGCACTTGAGCATGCCCAATACACAGTGCGGGATAGTAACAGATGTTTCCTATCCCATCCGGCAGGGGTCACAGCCACTGGGTATGCTCCGGTGCTGAAGGGACTGTTGTTGGGAAATGTAGTTTGTTTCCATAGCCTCCTCTTGCCGTGGGACCCTGAGAGGTCTGTGCCTGCCTGCTCTAACCTCTCCCCAGCCCCACAGCACTCTCCCCAGCCAGCCCCACTCTAGCTCTGCATCTCTCTGCTAGATTTTGCACAGAAAATCAACATTTTGCTAGTATTACCCCTACAGCTGAAGGCTAAATAAAGCAATACAAAAATACTTTATTTCAGCCTATACTTCCAACTTCCTTATTCTCATACTGGAAGGTATCTGAAAATGAAAACCATAAATACAAACACAAGTCTGGTTTTAAAAAACAAAAAGAAAGATTTTTGTTATTACAAATTGCCTCCAAAGATCATGAGCAGCAGAAACTAGCCTTTTGTAAACGTTCTGATCAGTGCCTGCAGTCTGAAGTAGAAAGTCAAGAACTGCATCTCAATTCAGCAAGCATGAATTTGTCCTTGTGTCAAGGTTTAAGTCAGAGAAACAATTTGTGCAGTACCTTTGAAGTTGCACCTGTAGCTTTTGCTGATGATATTTTAGAGAAACTTTGCTTGAAACCAGCACAACTGAAGACCCTGTAAGCTGAGCAACATACCAACAAAGCCAAAGATCCCACAGATGATCTTAAAACTGAAAAACCCAAAGAGCTGTAGATGAACTTGAATGGAGCAAAACCAAAGGTCCTGTAGATGAGCAGTTCGACAATGTAGCACATCAAATCCGTCTTCCTGCTGGAACAGGTTTGAAGTTCCCATCTGATAAAAATCACTTTCAAGATTCAATTGCATATGCTTGAACAAATTGGTCCTTGCCAGCCCATTGAAAGTGATATTCCACATAGACAGTTTCTTTTTTTCCTACAAACCACCATTTTTCATCTTCATTTTATGGAATAAAACAATGCACCACATGAAGATTTGAATATCACAGTGCTAGTATACTCATATCTTTGAGCTTGTGCATATTGTCACATTTGTTGGTTGCTCAGGGATACAGAAACTTGAAAATTAACATGGGCAACAGGTTTCAGTGGTTGGAAGAATATGCTAAAGTCAATGTCTGTTTATGGGAGGAGCAAACAACATGTGCAGTCACATGAGGTAGCTCTACAGTTCGCAAAGTGTCATACTATCAATGCATGTTTTGATAAACAAGCATCTGAAAATATTAGGAAATGGCAAGAAGTTATTGCTTGACACAGTCAAAATTTTAACTAGTTTAGGCCTCCTCTTCCACAGCCATCATAAAGTGTTGGAGAGCAACAACGTGGTATTTACTTGAGCATCATTAAGCTACTTGCCAGACATAATACAACTGTTGCCCAATATATCAGTGACACCAAGAGAATCAAATACTTGACAATGACTGATGAACTTACAAGTCTTTTAGCATCAGAAACCAGGAAATGCATACTTAATAGCTTCAAAGAAGCTACGTTTTTTACTATCATTGCAGACGCAAGCACGGATATTAGCCAATTTGATCAAATGGCCATTTTGCATCGCTTTGTTAATATTGATCAAATTGAAGGAAAAGTAGATATAAAAAAAGCATTTTGTAAGCATTGTGGCAGTAAGTGAAATAGATGCTGCATTCTTGTGTGACCTGTTAACCAATGTTTTATTCTTCAAGTATGAATTAGACCCCAAATACATGTCTGGACAGTGATATGATGGGGCCAGTGGTACGGCCAGAGCTTGTGAAGGACTGCAAGCAAAAAAAAAAAAAAAAGCTATCTTTCAGGCAAGGCAGACAAAGTGTATGGACCATACATCTACCTCAAATTAACCTACTTTTGGTTCATACTGCTGAAAATAAGACCAGTCCAGACCTGAAGGTTTTCTTCAAAACTTTTCAGGAAATATATAAATATTTCACAGACTCTAGCCATCAATTGGAAACACTGATGATTAAGTCTAAAAATAATCTTTATCTTCAAACTCTTGCTTGAGAGAGTACAGTTATGCAAAGGGAAAAGGAACTTGATGATGCACGTTAGGCCCTTGAAGAAGTTGACAGGATAGATGCAGCAGATGAAATTGAACAGGCTTCTGAAGAATGAAGGAGACTTTTACAACTAAAGGCAGTCTGCAAAAGTAGATGGGCAGCTCAAATGAAAGTCACTGAGGCAATGATAGTAAATTTTCAGAGTATAATTGAATGCCTAGAAGATGAAACTGTTGCTGAATGCAGGAGTAGTAAGGACATACACTGAGCAAAAAGCAACCTGTCTTTGATGGATCAGATGTTCTACCTCAATCTGTTATGGTGGAATAGGATCTTAGTTATCATGACTGCAGCCTCTGGAATCCTTCAGTTAAAGAAAATTGACCTGTTTCAAGTCATCTGGACATTTGAGAGCACAGTGAGTGAGCTCAGCAAACTCTTTTCTGAAGAAAAGTTTGAGGAAATTATAAAAGAATCTCAGAACAGGTGGGATGCAATGGGTTTTGAAAAAAGCAAACTATCCAAGCCACAGGAAGAGACATGATACTGCATGGATGATGAATTTGCACACAATTTTGTGTTAGAAAAAAGGACAAGATTATGTCTCAAGATTTTACCAATAACAGAGGTTTGTCACTCAGAGTCCAGAGCTACTTGAATTTCATAATGTCACATTCTCTTGATGTTTTACCAGAAATGAAAATGTTGTGAAGACACTTTCTCACCAGACCAAGTGGAGTAGCTAGTGCTGAATGAGCACATTAAAACATGTCAAAAATTACATGCATTCAACACGATCACGGACACAGCTGAGTGACCTTGTTCTCCCTCCAATTGAGACAGATGAGACAGCTAGGTTGGAGCTGGACAGCATCACAGGACAATTTGCCAAGAAAAAGTGCTGAGGCGGTGCAAGTTTCCAGTAACTGAAAATACACAAGCCAACGCAATTTGGGTGAGATTCAACTTTTGTTTAGGCCTGTGATTTTAATTTTATGGGTTTTTTAAAACTTTTTATATTTAAAAAAGCCTAAGGTGACATGACCATTTGCCCTCATACTGTATGTTTGCTGACCGTGCTCTGACCCTAAATCTATCCCTGACTCAGATGGACCCAAAACTGAAGAAGAAACTCATTAAAACAAACAAACAGTGAAGTTTATCAGAAATAGAGTTGGTTTAAAAAAAAGGATATTCCCCACAGAAAAAAAAAAGTCAAAATTTTCTATGGAAATGTTAAGCAAAAAATCAAAACCTGAAAAATGTCAGCCAAAAACTTTCAACTGAATACAACAATTGTGATTTAGAAATCTCACTATGGAACCTCATTCTCCTCTGTGGGCCAGGTTCCCAAGCTATATTATATCTCCCATAATCCATCGTGTCCTCCCTTCTTATAGAGCCACCGTGGTAAATCCTGAGCGTTCCTGGCGGCGGTGCATCATTGGAGGTGTTGTTTGGCTCAGGAACCTGGCCCACAGAGGAGAATAGGGGCATGAAACTTCCATCAACTATAACTTCCATGAAACACCAGAGGGCATTTCCAAACGGAAATATTTTGGCTTTCGATGTTCACTTTTGCCAGAAAGCAGATAATTTTCATGACAAATTTTGTTTAATCAAAAGTCTCAGTGCTTTTGTCAAATGCAGTTTCATTAGAAAATTATCGACCAAGCCTATCCAAAATCATGCACGCTGAAACTGGCAGAATGTACATATCCTGGCTACTTTCAGCCTTTGTTTTGCACCGTTAAATAAGCAATACCACCTCATACTTACCCAGCAATTGCACAGTATCTCATTTGTGCATTTTTGAGGAACATTAAACTAGCCTTGCAGCAGAGTGTTAATGTTTTCATAACTGATACATATCATAAGTATTCCAGATCATTTGGTGTCATTCCAAACAACATTTGTCTCAGCTACTGTACTTGCAGTGACTTACCCATTTTTCTCAACTTGGTATTTAACAAAACTGAAACACACTTCTCTACCTTTGCTACTGACAGCAAACATCTAGGATTGTTAAGACAGAGTGAATTTTTAAAGATGTGCTTCCTTATCACTATTTCTTCTTTTTGCTTATTTTTTTGCTCCTCTGAGCTTGTACAACGAAGATCAATGAAATGCATTCACTTTTGTTAATGCTCAGTTTCAGTCCTCAATGCTACATTGCAAATATGGAAGGGAAGCATTTACTTGTTACAAGGCAACTTTTGCTGTTGGAATTATGTTTTACTTTCATGGGTTTTGGTATTTACGCTATACCCCTTTTCAGAGTTCTCGGATTTTGTGTGTATTTTTTGCAGATTTATTAAGCATAACTATGTTCCCATGAAAGTAAAATCATGTAATAATCTTAGACAGGCCCAAAATAAAGGCAGTGCACAGCCCTTCCCCCAGTGGACATACCTAGAGGCATTCTGTGTCAGGCTCAGAATGGCAGAATGCATCCCTGAATGCCCCAGCTTGCAAAAGGGGTGTTCCTGTTACTTTGCTCCTCCTTATGTCCCCCTCCCTCTCTGCTCATTTTTTAGCATCATGAACCACTGGGAGAATAGGAACAGAACACTCCTTCCCTGCACTCTCATGAACACAGAGACTGCTGTTCCACCTGACCCTTTTGCTCTTCCTATCCTCCCCTTCACTGCCCAATCACCTAGAGCCCAGGCAGAAATATGGTAAGGATGTTTTACCTGCACTGAAATCAAAAAGGGGAGGCTATAAATTGAACATTCTGGGAAGGCTGGTAGAGGAGCAGAAAGCCAGGGGTATATTCACAGAAGCATACGTTTACCATGGAACGGAGAAACTGTTGAAATTTTTTGCCCAATAATTTGCAACCTCTGTCAGAGGCCACACGATGTCAGCAAAAGTCAAGCATGAATCTGTCAAATAATACCCACACTCAGCTGACTTCTAAGAAGTACTGAAATCGTTAAGGCACAATTCTGAAAAGGACAGTAGCGGCCCATCCACTTTGACCTAGATGGATATTTCATATAATAAATGTGACCAGGACATAAGAATTTCCAACAGAAGGTCTCCCTATTTCATCTCAGTTGCCTTAGTTGATCCATAGTTTAAGATGAACATTCAAGTCCCACTGCCTACTCTAAGTAAAAGATTAAAAGATGCTGATGGAAGAGGCAGATAGAAGCACTGTCTGTCTATTGATAAAGGGGGAGATGGATGAGGCTGTGTTACCTGCTTCTTCCAATACTTCCAGCAGGTTCTTCTTTAAATTGTGGCTAAGAGCAGGGAAGCACAATAAATCTGTAGTAACATCAGCACAAAAAAGTTCACTATTGTAACATGAGAATGTGGGGAAATCTACGTAGGTTTGAGGGTTTTTTAAAATTAAACTCCAGAGGTTTGTTTTTTTAATGCTTGAGGTTCAGATCTATAAATATATATATGCTCTTGCAGATGTGCATTTACATACAGTTACTGTAATTGTGTGGGCAAATTGGCAATGGCACATGCAAATGCATACATTGCATGTACGATTATAATAATTGTAGGTGCAATTGATGTTGCCTCTTTCTTTTAGAAAATCTGTCACTAACAGAGACAAAGTGGGTGAGGTCATATTTTTTATTGGAGTAACTTCTGTTCATACACTCACAGCCTTTAAGGCCAGAAGAGCTCTGCAGCTCGAAAGCTTGTCTCTTTCTCCAAGAGAAGTTTCTCTATTACAAGATATTACCTCACCCACCTTCTCTCTCTCATATCCAGGGACCTACACAGCTAAAACTACACTCCAATTCACTAACAGAATGTCCTCCTTGACTATAGGTGTTGTCAAGCATTCAGGCTGTTCTCCTTCCCTTTCTAGCAGTTATTCAGAATGTGTTTTCAGTGCAGCTGGGAAATGTTGCAATTTTCAAAGGTACCTCGGGGAGTTAAGCATCCATATATCGTTGTTTTTCATTTGGGATTTGGGTTCCTAACTTCTTCGGGCTGCTATGGAAATCACAGCCACAGTAACTAATGAAGAATAAGCCTGGATCTCAAGAAAATGGAATAACTAAACTTCTTACAGCTAAAGTCAACATGGAGATTGTTTTTGTAATTCTGTAAACTTCTTGGGGCAGTGACTTGACTTTTGAAAAAATCTCCGTAAAGCCCCCTACACAACGATGGTGCTTCTTAATACGGGTGACTGCTCATCCAGAAGATAATTTTGGTGCCACAAGTGTAGGAAGCAATAAGAACTGAGCAGGGTTAACAACGGAGGGAATGATCATTTTATCCATTTATGTAATTATGTGAGAGCCAAACCGCAAAAATATGAAGCAAATATAGGTCCACATACCTGCTGACTCAGATATGAATGCTGATAATGAGAAGCTGGTCTCAGATGTTGGTTAAAGGTGAGAGAAAACACAACCATACAGGAATCTTCAGAACAAGCATCTCATGTTAGTGATCTGTCCTGAATTTCCTTACATGGAAATAATTGGTAGATGGTCCAGGTAGCACTTTAATTTATTGCTACACAAATTATCCAACTGTACTATTTCTCGCATGTCATTAGGTTTATTTGGGTAGAGGAAATGATGGTTATAGCTGGGCTCAGATGAAGATCATTCAGAGGGGGACCACAATAATTGGCAATATTTTTAGAATTCCTGCCAATAATAAGAATCAGATACTGACAAATGTATTATGCGCTAGGGTTAAGATGATGGGTGGATGAGTCCCCACAGCTCCACATGCTGCTTCTTTAAAGTTCTGTCACACACACCAGCTACATATGCCATGCTTTGCAGTCATCATCTTTGGCCCTCTGGCTTCCACAGATAATGTGTTGATTTTATTATTTTGGGGGGAAAAAAATTAGTTGACTTTTTATATATATTGCCCTAGAACCTAGAGTCCAGCCAAGCTGAGCCCAGTGCAGTGAGGGCAGGAAAAGTGGTGTTTAACTACCTTTATGCTTCCCTGATCCTGGGACCACTGGGGACTGAGCTTGTTCCCTGTTAAGTTTGTGCAGCCTCAAAGCTCTTTGAGCTTATGCCTGACTGGTCACAGCCCCCAAGAGGCCATTCCTGGGATCTGCCAAGCACAAGGGCATCTCCACCACATCTCCTTGCTACCAGACTTCTGCCGGGGGTGGCATCGGGACTGCTAGAGCAGAGCTATGCTCCATAGGATTTCCCAGAACAGGGGATAAACCCCCCAGCAAGCTGGATAAGCAGCCAGAGCAGGAGCCAGGATCTGCTTATGTTTGTAAATGATCCTTTTATTTTAATTAAGATCTTTCTGTGCTTACCGTGTTGAGAAGCAAGTCCACCAGGCTAGTGGTGACATTATGTGTTATGAGGGCAAGTAAAGAATTAATGCACCATGACTTACAAAGTAGGGCATACAGAGAATGAACATCCAAGAGTGCTGAAGCCCCAGAAAAGCCTGGTTACTTCCCAAACATTGAGTATATCAGGAAGAGCGCTTGGTGAAAAGTTGTGGGTCTTTTGGTTTTTAATTAAGTTTACTTGCAACCTTATCCCAAGAAAAGGATTATAAAGTATGGTTACATAAAAGTGATTCTGTGTGGTTCGATATTTATTCACTTTCATTGACTTCTATATCAAATTTGCTCAGTTTATAAATCAAGAGATTACTTTCCTCCAGCTGCCAACCCTGCAAACTCAGCCTGAGATCTGAAAACAAAGCTCTGTTCTTTGATTTGTATGTTGTAAAGATAATAAATAAAGTGATGAAGATTTTACCAATCAAACTTGAATGCCAGGCTTCTGGAGGATGCTAGAACCAGAATACAATCAGTCTTGCTCTTCCATAGCTATATGGACATCACGAAAAAAAAACATCTGTCCAAGTAGGTAGTGCACACCTAAGCTGGGGTGGTTGGGGGGAGTAAAGCCAGAGGTTAAAACAGAGGGTAGCAAAGGAAAGCACAGCTCCCCCTACTATCCCTGGCTTGGGTAAGGGTGAGAGGAAGGATAGTCCAGTGGTTAGGGCACTTTTCAAGGACTTAGACAGCCATGCTCAAGTCCCTGCTCTGCCTCAGACTTCCTGCATGGCCTTGGGCAAGTCATTCTCTGTGCCTCACTTCCCCATCTAGAAAATGGGGAATATTAGCACTTCCCTACCTCCTGGGGGTGTTATGAGGTGAAATACACTAAAGGTTGCGAAGTGCTCTGATACTATGGTGATTGGGACTATATAAATACCTAAGATAAGCAGCACTTCCCCCTAGATTCCCATTCCTCCTTGGGTGGTGAAATCAGACCTCCTGTTTCAGTGGACAGTGGTTTTTGCAGAAGGATCTCCTTCAAGAAAAGACAACAATCCCTCCCTCCCATCGTATTCACTCTCTTTCCCTCCAACTGGCCCTCGTCTTTAGAGTCTTGGCAAGGAGTCTGCCCTTTAAGGGCAGAATTAGAGGAAGAATATCTCCTGATCCCACTGCTGCTGGCAGATTAATTAAATAGACCAGGATATCCCAAAGATAGTACAAATAACCTCGTATTTCCTGGGCTATCCCTACAAGGAGCCTGGGATAGCTCTCAGAGTCCAGACTCATTCAGCTAGTGGAGGCAGTGAGAGAAGGATGTATGTTTGCCCTAGTGATTCAGGATGAGGGAGGGGAAATTGTCTCTCAATTCTTATCCAAAGAAGAGCAGGATTGGAGACAGAACAAGGCAGAAAAGCTCCCTGAATGTAGAAGAAGGCAGGAACAGAGCAGTCACACAGTGGTCCTGAAGAGCCTGGAAGCATGTGTGTAGGTGCAAGTTACCAGGCCATCTCCCCAGAAGACTTTAATTGTAAAGAGGGGCAACTGGAGTGTAGGAAGAGTGGGGAGTTCAAACCCCAGAAACTCAGTCTTGATTCATAAACCTCTTGGCAAACCTGAACCAAGGTTTAAAAGCAGAACCCCCAATGTAGGTGAGTTTAAATTGTTTTCAGATTTCAACCCTACAGTGATAAGAAGAATAATTATTTTTGAACAGTAAAATGAGTAAATAATACTCAGTCAGGGAGCAGATGTATGAAAGTGACATTTTTACATAGGCACTTATCAGAGTATAACCACACTAAACCTGCATTTATGCATTCAGACTAATAAAATCCAAACTTTTCAATGCAACCTACTGATTCACCCATTTCTGGGGTGCAGATCATAAAATTAACCTGAGTTAAGTACATTTTAATATTCAAGTGTGTGTTTTTAATCATTTTGTCATATTCAAGTTACTGTGGTCTCCATCACTACCAATGCTTTCTAGTTGATACCAGATAAGCTCTTGATGATAATGGTATATGCTAAAGAGATGTTATGGAAGCAATCATTGCCACAAAGCCTTCAGAGCAGATGTCAAAATGGATTGCTACAGCTGTGAGAAATATTAGAAAGTACCAATCAACAAGTCAAGGATGAAGACAGTAATATATACCATGGAAGTGCCTTAAAAAAACAAGACTAATCAGAGAATTGTCAATACTTAACAGCAAAGCTATTTCAGACACTGTCTGATTCCCACTTACTCATGCTAAGTAACAGGTAAAGTTACTGAGGAAATGTCAAAGCATGGTCCAATTCCTGAGTCCTTACTAATAAATGTAACTAAGTCGTTATTCAGGAAAAATCACAGTGAAGTCAATCCATTTTGACACCCTGCTCTGAAAGCTTGGCAGCAATAATTCCTTCTGCTTCCTTTCATATGTTATCTCTTCTGCCTTGATTCCTTAATTTTAATGTCCCCTATAGGAATGGTATGTGATTCCTACTCCATCTCCAATGATAAAACTTCTTGGGATGACAGTTATGTGCCATGAAAACTAAGTAAGAAAAGAGCTCAGGATTTGATCCAAAGGTCGTGGTAGAGACACATGTTTCCAGAGTGAATATATCAGCTGATAATCCAGTAATTTTTATTAGCTGTTTTGTTATTTCCTGCAGAAAAGTTTGACTTTTCATTCAAAACATGAAAACCAAAATGTTAGGTTGAAAAGTTTTCAGTTTTTCAACAAAAATTCAATATATTCTATAAAAAAGACACTTTTCATGAAAAAATGAATTTAAATCAAAAACCCAGTTTTCCATCCAACAACAGTTTCAACAGAGTGTTTTCAACCAGCCCAAATTTTTAGTCAAGTGAAGAATAGGGGAGGGTCAAATTCTTGTCTGATGTCAATGGGCAAAGCTCCATTGAAATCAATAGAGTTGTACTCTTTTACACCAACAGAGAATCTGACCTTTTGTTTTTAATATGCTATAAAGAGAGCCCAGGGCTGTGTTGTTAAACGTAAGCACAACAAAAAGGAAAATGTTAGATGGCTTTAAAGCTCAGGATGAAAGAGAAGGACTGAACACCAGGGTTTCTGGTACCCTACATCTTTTGTAATGTTGAATGCTGGAATTCCTTACAGATGCAAGAACATTTATGTTCTGTGTAAGAGTGGAGAGGATCCAGTAGTTATTGTCAGGTCTCCAAGCTAAATCAGCACACGAGCTACATGGATTTCCACCAGCTGAGGATCAGTGTTTATTGTGTTAGGTAACATTTTCCTCACCTTTTCTCTAGTCCATCTGGATCCACTCGGTCACTGAATATCATAATCATGGTGCTCTGCCCTGCAGCTACCCATCTACATGACCTAATCTATACATAGGGATTCAAGATTCCACATCTACCCCAGAATACCTTGACTGAATCATGAGCAATTATCTTTCAGTGTTTGAAAAAGGTTCCTCGGAGAAGGGAGAAAAGTCTGTTTTATAAGCACTTGTCAGGCAGTGCAACCAGTTCACATCTTTCTGTCCTGCAAATCTTAATCTCCTCACAACCTGTCTAGTTGCATCTTAGTCTGTTCTCAACATAATCTCTGTTCTGAGGGATCTGGATTGCTCATGATCTAATCATATCTCCTGTCATCTGAGTACAGGCTATTTTCCTTTCACATCTATCAAAGATACAGACTTCAAAATGTCAGCTAAAAACAATGTGACAACATTGGCAAAAGATTTTACTCTGCTGAATATAAACATGCAAGTCTATTGGGTGTTTTAACAAAAATGGCCCTGTCTTCTTCCTTTATATTTAATTCTAATGTTTGCTTTTCCAACTTGGTTAGTTTCCTCCTTGCTAATCTTCAGAATCTGATGGCTGCACCATGTATAAAAAGTGCATTTTCATAACCTACATAAACTGCAAAACTTCCGTTGTGTGTCAAGTTCTTTTCTATCATTGAGTACTATAAATAAAACCCTTCTTGTTCTTCCTCCACTGATACCATGGACCATTTAGAGCAATGCATAGAAAGCAAAGTGTGCGCTCTTGCACATAAATGTTACAGACCTTTCAAGTGTATTATGGCCCCATACAGCACATCCTGGTCCTCTGTGTGACTTTGTGTTCTTCATGTTTTTATTTGAATGTTTTATTTATTTTTTTCTTGATACACTATAGACCACAAAAGCACAGGGGAGAAAAGTCTATACCAGCTAGGGACAGCAAATGAATATATAGAAGGGAAAGGGAAGGAAAAAACATGTGTGGGTGTGCGCGCGCCCTTTCTCAGTCATGTTGGGGAGTGTGGCAGAGCTCCGACCTTGTCCCCGTGGGTCCCACGCTTCTAGGCGGTTTATGCTAACCTCAGAGGCTCACTGCAACCCTCCACATAGCCCTTCTCTCTAGGGCCAGGGTTACAGTCTACTGAGCCCTTGTCATCATAAGCCAGCCAGGAGCTTGGTGAGAAAACTCCCACAGTCTCTGTTGTCCCTATGGGTTTATTGCAGAACAGTTTAGCCTCCTGTTCTGCCAGAGGCCTGTCTTCCCCTTGTAGTGGTGTGTTGGGGGGAACCCGGGCCCGCCCCCTACTCTGGGTTCCAGCCCAGGGACCCTAGTGGTAGCAGCTGTTGGCAGCCAACCCTTCACTGCCCAAGTTGCTATGTGTCCCTGGGCCACTTCCCCACAGCTCTCCCACTTCTCTCCTCTTCACCCTTACCTTAGGGCTGCCTTATTGATGGTTTAAGGGTATCCTTATTACTCAGCTCTTCAACAGCACTTTCTCTGCCCCCCCCCTCCCCAGTCTGACTGGAGTGAGCCCTTTTATATTATTAGAAGAGCCTTAATTAGAGTCAGGTGTTCAGATTTACCTTAATGGCCTCACCTGACTCTTTGCGGGTTAATTAGAGTCAGGTGTTCTCATTAGCCTGGAGCCGTCCATGCTCTGGTCAGTCAGGGAATAGAAAACTGCTAACCCAATGGCCAATATATCTGCCCTCCATTATTCTGTTGTACCCAACTGGCCTGGGTCTATCACAGGAGTAAGGAGGAGTAAGTACTCTGCTGCTTGACTCTGCTCAGATCTTAACTCCATTTGTGGGAGGAAAGCAGAGGCTACTTGCCTTGTATTCCCCACTCAACAAGGGGGAAAAAGGGAGGCATAGAAAAGGGGGAGGTGGGAGAAGTTGCCCCATCCCACTCAAACACACATCCTCATGTGCCAGACCAGGCACTTACCCGGGAGCAAGATGTTCCATGAAAAAGGGTGAAGTAACTCACTCTTTCCCCAGAGCAATGAGAAAGCAGGAAGGAATTGTTCTGTGGTCTGCTCCAAGAATAGTGCAGCTGTGAGCCATTCCTTACTCAGAACGGTTTGTAAGGATACAGTCTAGCCTTAAATGATACATTATTGAGGTTACATTGTAGCACAGACATGAGGGAAGGTATGATTGGCCACATACATTCAAACTCTGTGGACTAAGTGTTTCATACATCATCCTTTACAGGGTTGCTCTCCCCCAATCCATTATAGTAGTCTTCTGGGCACTTCTGGGCACTTTGTTTCTTAGTCTAACTGGATGTACCATTATCAATAATAGCAGCAGCTCCTGTTATATTTTGTCTTCACTGGAATCATTTTAAAAATTCACCTGTAATAAAACAGCAATAAATCAACCTGGCTGTCTCAAATATAGAGGCAAGATATTGGATTAGTGGAGCCAGTAATCCGCTCCAATATGGAAATTCCTGTGTTCCTAACAAATTTCAATGGACTCTGTTTTTATTGTTTAAATGAATCTAAGACCATTGATTTTTCTTGAAGTAATAATTAAAGGCCAAATCCCAAGATCCTTACTCAGTTTTTACTCAAATTCCCACTCAAGTCAAGAGGAGATTTTCCAAGGAAGGGTTGAGGAAACCTGTAGGAACCACAAGATCTGACCCTATTTGCATTATTTGTAATCATTCTTTTTAAAATTGACAATTAAAGGCATTTTACATGTAAAGGATTGTATAGGTGGTTTGACCTGATATGGGAAGACAAAAGTCAAAAATCAGAAGCTATGATCTCATATCAACATCTGTGCTCTACCTTGACAAAAAGGAAACCATTCTTTCTTCTACAAACCTAGACTAATGAAATCTACAACACAGCATTCAAAACCCAACTGCTACAGAAACGCAGTGTGTGATGTGACTGCACTCAACCATCTTATTCAGGTCTTCGCATCTTCCTTCTTTGTTACCCATCTTTCTCCTACTAACACATCTGTGGAAGCCCGTCACTTCTCCCTCCTCCCCTTCCCACCCCCCCAACCTCCACCGACTACTCTCCCCACCAGTGGGCTCTTCCTTCACTGCTGATAATTGGATTGTTACCCATATTTACTTGGTTTCCTTTTTCTAAGCATTGGAGATGACCACATGGGGTTGTCTTTATCCCACTGTTATTGCTGTCTTTTATAATTACAGGACACTGACTTCTCTATGCTATTTCCAAATGTAGTTTAAGCATTAATGATACTAAATTTCCCTTTTTCCTGACAGAGCTGGACTATTTTCTCTGAAATGTTACATATTTACATTGATCCCTGAAATTTAATTGGTGGAAGGTAATCAGAAATAATTATCAAGTAGCAATATTATGTGGTGACAGAGAAATAATATGATGAAATCTTCAGGCTTAAACCTAAAACAAAATTTGGGATTTTTCCAAATGTTCAATGAGAACAAGTAGCAGGTTTTTAAATAATGGAATGGGTCACTGAGGGGAAAAACAGTTTGAGAAGCTATAAGTCTGTACAGAAAAATGTTAATGCTCTTTGAAATACAAAGGCTAGGGAGCTGTTCTCTTTATTGTCAGTGTTTTGTACGTTTTCAGACTCAGGTCCAGAAGTGTTTATCTTTCACCTCAACAACTGATTGCTGTGCTAATGCTATTTAAAACTAGATGGAAGAAAATTATATTCACCACAAGGATTTGACGGATTCTTTTCTTTTGGTAGAAAAAAAAATTATAGTCATTTTTATTCACACAAAGTCCTGCATAGAAACCTCTGTGTGTAAATCACATTGGGCCTCTATAATTTGTTACTAGCTATTGGTTATTGCTGGGATAAATGCATGGGAACACTATTTATGTAATTGTAAGCAATGTCACATTTGGACTTAGGACTTGGACCTCCTGCAGATTTCTATAGATCATTATTTTTTCTACAATTTGCTGTTTTTCCTGCAAATCATTTAGTTTAAGTTAAATAGGAGTGATGTTCTCAGACATGAGTAGATTCAAATTAATTCTTGTACATAAAAAACCTCATCATGCAGCTATATCAACCTTGTGACAGATCTTAAAGGGAAACTTGAGGATTAAATGTGCAGAAATATTCAAGGATACTATTTAAGTATCCTGTGACTTGCAGTATGCTTTGGTCAACATAAACATACATAACAGAAGGATCTACTGTGCTTTTTTAGCTCTCTTCATGTATTAGTCCAAAAGGAAATAATATCTCTTCGCAATATTTAACACCTTTCTCCATTCTAGTGCTTATTTATTTCTTGCCCGTTCTTTTGTGCTGTTCCCCATAATATGCTGACAAGATGCATGACATAACTTAACATGAGACTTCTCATTTCTTCCTCTCCCCCTCCCCTCATGCCCCACTGTCCAACACTGTTATCCCCGAGCAGACAAATATAAAACTTTCTTGGGGGTTACTGTATTGTTTGCTACTCCCTAAGCACGGCTGCAACTTCTCTGCTCTCTGGCTGCCAGGGTACATGTATCATGCTGTAGATCACAGAGCAGTCACTAGCAGAAACAAATCATTTTACTTAGCAAAGCACAGGCACTGGTAGTTGTGCCTGGACAACATATAGTGGGGCATAACAGTGGCGAAATAGTCCTTCCTGTGCATTTGTTCACAGACCAGGCAGAATCTGACCCTAAGTGATTTTCTCAAAGCCACACAAGAAAGTAGTGACTGAGTCAGGATTATACCTCAAGGGTTCCTCTTTAATTCTCCTATGCTTAGTCTGCTAGAAGATCCTGCCTCTCTGGGCCAAATAACCTGCGTACACATTCACAGCTGGGTCTTAGAAGAATACCAAATTGTTTTACACACTTTCTTGCCTGTGATGTTCTCTGTAGTCTAGTAGTAATGACTCTGAAATAATATTTTATTTCACCTTATGTCAGACAACAAGTTAACTTAGCACATTTTAATGGAGTGATGCTCAGTGCCTCTTGCATTTAATGAGTCCACATTCTGATAAGAGACTCTACTGGGATAAGGAATCATAACAGTAATGAAATCCAAGATTTGGGTTCTTGGTTCATTAGGCAACAAGGATGGCTCTTCAGAATACTTGTTCCTAAAAAGGAGTACAGATGCCAAGATTGTATTTCCCCCTAGGGAGTTTTTCTGTGAACTGTCATTACTGAAGAAATCTGTCTTGGAAGAGTGGGGTGGACCCTGAAGAAACTCAACAGTGCACACCACACTTTTTCAGTAAGACATTTTTAAAGTTAGCTTGTCAGTCCTGGGGGGGAAATACAGCAACTCACATTTCTCAGTCACAGTGTTCAAGATGGGCCAAAGCTTATATTGGATAAACAATATTTTCTTCAGAGAATGTCTAGGGTTCCAGGCACCTTTCATCTAAAATAAACAGGGAACTCACTAGAAAGCTCTGTGATGTTTCATGTACCACCAAACACAGGATTTACCTCCCAGCTGACATCAATATGGTTACCTGTGCCTTTACCCTCAAGGCACTATCAGCATGCTATCCAGAATCAGTCTCCAAAGAAGTATTTTCCAGGAGGTGTGAGGACAACACCTATACTGTGACTACATGGGAACAAAAAAGGTAAATTCACTAACATTGTAATGTCATTTCTTGACCTACAGAAGCTGTATTTCCACCTCAGAATGAAGTCATGTTAGCAGAGGGGGAATAAAGTGTTTGTGGGACAGTCAGTGGTGTATTAATATGAACACATTTCTCACCACCACAGCTTTACTCCCAGGCAACCATTTGGGCTGTCTAAGAGCAGCTGAAGAGTGAATGGAAATGGAGTACTACTTCTAGAGGAAGTCCCTCCTGTAGGTTAAGGCCTATGCATATAAGAATTGGGGGGGATGCCTGTGCTGCCTTGCGACAGAGTGCTAGCAGCAACACCCTGATCACTGATGTTGCTGCAGCACAAAAAAGGCTGCAGGCTCAACAGCACTTTCTATTGAGGGGATTAGGAACACCTAGGTGGTAATTACTAGTCTATTGATGCAATTGGCAATAATTGGGAGGATATCGGTGGGAGGAACAGGAAGCAAGGGGCTTCAGACATCCAGTTGCGTAGAAGTCTCTGCCTGCAGTATCACCTGTGTGACGTTGTGTTTGCTAGAGAACTGAAAAATAAAGGTATATGTGGTGAAAGAGAAGCAGCCTGGGCATGTTTATGACTGAGGGGCCACAGAAACAGGCTAAGCAAGGAGGCATGCGGGGTAGCACCTTGTAACATTCCCCCATTACATTAAAAGAAGAAGTCAGTCTCCAGGGCTGTCAATACCGTACTCGTTCTGTGAGCTTAAATTCATGCTCATGCAGTTTAAAAAGCACCTACTCATCTGACTAAATAGGCAACTGAAAATAAAAGAAATACAGCAGTATGATTGTGGTAGTCGCAATTATTCCATTAATAGTGGGTGCTACAATGAAATCAGAAAAAGCCTCAGTGAGCAAGGTAAGAAAGAGAACAGTGAGGGAAACCCAGGAAATACTTATTTTTTAATTAGCATTTGTTTACTTTTTTTTAAAGTTTGCACCCTGGGTCTTTGCCATAATCTCAGTGAGCTACTTTCCCCACCCAGGTTATGTGTCACCAATAGAACAAAATCTCAGAGAAAAGAATATGCTAATGTGTTCAATTTGTGAAGAAATAAAAACAACTACAATGAATGTAGCCATGGTGTTCATTTCAAGGGTTAACAGGTGGATCTTATAGCACCTCCATACTTCATCATTGAGATCAAATGGTGATTAAGAGTCATAATACATTTTTTAAACCCCATACTTTGTACTTTGATCAGCGTATTAGATTACAAGACATGCATAATCAACAAGATTGTAATTAAATTGCATCAAAGATTGCTGACCTTTCAGTGCAATCTTTAGGGTGAAATCCAAAACACACAAACATGCTTTTATCTACATGAAGCATTTATCATTCCCAGAGAAAGGGAACTTTTTCTACATCAACATAATTAGCCCTGGCGTATTGACTCTACATGTCAGCCCTTGGCTGTGAGCTAACTTGTGTGAGATCTTGACATAATCATGTTAAGTGCTGCCAGTTTGCTTAGCTGCCATGGATTAAAGAAGAAAAATGGTATCAACAATGTAGGCGTATGTTCTCTGCTGCATGCTAATGATGCCTTTGATCTAAAACTGTTGATATTTAGAATTTGTTGTGTTTTAATTATGAAAATAATCAATAGTATAGAACATATGTATTTTGTAAACAGACCATTAATTAACCTATTGATTAGTGTGGCAAGCCAGGGAAATATATTCTGCTTGAACATTAAGTTGCTTGTACAATGTTTCACCTATACATTCTAAAAATATTATTGTTTATATTAATCTGAACAATGCTACAGTTGATAATATGAATAAATAGCTACAACACAAGGTCTTGCACATCTGCCCATCAGAGTCCAGTCCTGAGCGGTACTGAGTACTCGTGTTGAAGATACTTGCTACCATCGCAGAATCTGGCTCTAAGAGTTCCTAGGCTCTATGAGAAAACAAATAATAAAAATCTGCAGAAAACATCTCTTGTTCATTTCTCTCAGCTTCCTGAATTTGTATGCTGCTTAATGAAAGCACAACCCTCTGAAGAATTTTCATCCTGGCCCCTTCACATTCTTTTAGATACCTCAGTCACCGGTAGATGTAGAAACAGTTCTGCATTCTACTCTGCTCCCTGCTTATCTCTGCTGGAGCAGCTACTATGGTCTCACAGGCAGCCTATAAACTCACAGAATACTGCCATGTGACCACGACATTTGAAAACCTGGTATCACAGGATCATTCGCTGAGAATTTAGAAGCGTGCCATTTTCACTAACAAAGGAAAACAGATTTTAAAATACTCACAGCTAGATTGGAATATGTTAATTATATTTAAGAGAGTTTAAATAATTGTCCATAGTGTGAGTAAAATCTTCATTGCAAATTAGGTATTACTCTTTTAAATGTACATGGGTTTCTAACAACATAATTCTCACTGCTAAAGTCACTCAGTATTTTGCTTATAGCTTCCTTAGGTGATCATCTATGGGCATAGTTTAATCTGTGTACAAAATAATCAGTAGAGCACACTCTCAGGTATTGTGTGGGCCCACCTAAGTCATCTCTACCTTCCATATTTACTTATACCTCAAGGTACATTACAAGCACTGTAACATCTTACAGTTTTAAAACAGGCAACAGTAATGAAAGCAACCATAAGAAACAATGCTGGTACCAACAATATCAACAAAAATCAAACACCATCCCATTACACAATAAAATAGAGCACGAGAAACAATGATCTTTGATAGGGTCACATGAAATTAGAGCTGGACCAAAACCAGAATGTCAAATCTGACCCTCTTCAAATTTCATTGTGGGGGTGACTGGATTTGAATTCCCAGATCTCAAACCACTTCTAGATTTTGGCTCCAGGTTGGCTCCAAAGCCAGATGTGGCCTGTTCTTCAGTTCTGTTTTGGATTTCACAAAACAAAAACAGTGGGCATTTTTTGGAAGATTTAGGCCCCAAATGAAAGAAAATCCCATAAGAACAAATTTCCACCAGTGGAGCTTAAAGTTTGTAGGTTTTTTAATCCAAATCCAAGCCGTAGCCCTGATTCTGCCTTTAACCCACACTCTAAACACCACACTAAACCTAATCTAGATCTGAATCCAGATCTGAACATTGCCTTCTCAGTCTTTGTATTAAACTCATCATATCTTTACAAAATATGTCTATTGAGATATTAATCTTGGTTTTTCATGAGATATGAAAAGTCAGTGCAGATAGATTCATGATAAAATGACTTCTTGTAAAGTAGCAGCAAAAACACACAATTAATCTAGATCTCATCTGGAGAGGGTTAGTGGAGAATAGTATTCTCCCCAAGAAATGTCACACGTTTAGCCCACTGACATGGCCCATTTCTGGGGCCACCTGGGAGCCCCTTGTTCAAACCTTGGCAGCAAATCACTGGGCCTGTCACACACTATTTTAATATCAAGATCCTCCACTTGTACAGTTCTGGGGCCTGATTCTCCTCTTATTTACACCAGTGTAAATCAGAAGTAATTCAGTTGAAGTAAATGGAGTTACACTTGTGTAAAAACAGGTTTGTTGAGAGGAGAATCAGGTCCTTTGACTGATCTGGAGCGCTCACTCTCCCCCTCCCCCTCCCCCCCCCCCCCCCCCCGTTGTAAAATTGTTTCTACTCTTCTAGCAGGACAACCAGGAACACTTACACTTCTTCAAATTCTGCGGTGGCCCTCGCTACACCATAATAAGGTTGAGCCAAATTTCCGTGTTAAGACCTGAAGGTTAAGAGCCTTTCCTTTGTATATTTCTTCCCTAAATAATCAACTACATTTAACTTATTTTCATGCATCTCAAACATTTAATGCATCCATTTAGCAGTCCCCTTTCTCATCGTGAGCACTAGACACACATTTGTACTTACAGGATTCAGGCTGCACCATTGCTTCCCCCCTTTCACACAAAGGGCTGCTATCTTTTTTGCTGTGCAAATGTACAGAACGATTCCAGAACTGCCGCAAATTCCGCAGGCATGCAAAGTGTTCTCATGTTCTGTTCATAGATTTTAATTTGCAAATCCAAGTCCAGTTGGACATAAATAAATATGTTCATTGCTAACTTATACTGGGTGCCTACGTTGGTATCTAGAAATGCTGGATATACCAATATCCTCAGGTCCTCTGACAGATCAGGTGTAATCTCTTCCTTCTTCTGGACTTAGATGAGCTCTGGCTCCAAATGACAAATACGGGGCTTGTAACCAAGGCTGGATAACAACTCACTTTTTCTGAGGATAAATTCTGCAGCAGCAGCAAAGCTGGCACATTTAAGTTAGATGCTAAAAACTTTGTCCTTCTCCCCAACAATTCATCTGAGATACGATAAACAAGTGGACCAAATAAGCCTTCCATAATATATTCCCACCATTGCTCAAGCAGGGATAGCTTAATCTCTTCTCTCTGTGCCTCTGTGAGTTGCAATAGGAGTAGAAAAGTCTTTCAAAAGGTGTGTCTTACCAATGCCTCTTTCTTTTCTGCTTCTTCATCTGGCCTGTGAACTTCTAGAATATTCTGCAGACATATGCATTTTTCCCGGTATTTTCCCTGGTACTTAAGTCCTCTCTGTTAAGTCCCAAGGCAGGCAAAGATTTTGGCTCTTAATCATATCCTGGAAAGCTTTGTCTGTCAGTTAAATTGTTGCTTACCTCTTTGATTTATATACCAGACCAGTCTGGATGTTTGTAACTGTAATTCCATGTCCTTCTGCACAGTTTGCATCTGGTGTTCCAGAGCAGTTTTCATTTCCAGCTGGCTAGATTTGAGATCTGATTTGAGATCATTCATCATCAGTAGCTGATTCCTCACTAGCATGGCTAAAGCTGCTTTGATATTCTTTTGTGAAATTATCATGCCATCTCTTAATTCTTTTTGACTTCTTTTTGTTGCCTCCTGGTCATCTTTAAACTGCTAGCATTGCAGCTATATTTCCCACCCCTGTTCATCAACTCAGAATTTCAGAAATCAACAACTCAAAATTTCAGCCCCATGATTTGGACTTCTGGAGTTAGTTAATGTTTTGCTTGGAGAGGAACACGTGAACACAAACTAAGGATATTCTTTCCTTGTCAACTTTTATTTATAACATGCATGCAGGCCAAAATTTTCAAAAGTGGGTGACTAAAGTTAAGTACATAGGACCAAATTCTGATCCCATTAAAATCAATGGCAAATTTTCCATTAACCAAGATTTGGCCCCAAAATCCATAATTAGGGATATAAATATATTTAACACTTGGCACTTGCATTGAAACCAAGCTCAGCACCTCTTAAACTCAGGCCACTTTTATTTAGTGCCTAACTATAAATGTAGGTGCCTAAACGTACGCATGCCAGTTTGAAAATATTGACCTCTTTTTTTTACAGCATTGTATATTTTGGTTCCTTAACGTTTATTTCTTCTGCAACTGTGGTTCTGCATTTACTGACCCTACTGAATTGATTATAAAGATATGTAACCACCTTTAAAGTTAAATCCTTCCTTAAGGTCAGTTTATGTATATACATTATGTCATCACCATCTATCATTATAATATACAAAATAAACTGAAGTGGTTCTAATTCTGAGACTTGTGTCCTGCTACCTGCTATAGCTTCCCATCCCTGACCAGTCCTCTTTTCCTCATTCTAACACACATTTGAATCCATTATAATAGATCATTCCCATTCTATGTTTTCATAGATTCATAGATTCTAGGGCTGGAAGGGACCTCGAGAGGTCATCGTGTCCAGCCCCCTGCCCTCATGGCAGGACCAAATACTGTCTAGACCATCCCTGATAGACATTTATCTAACCTACTCTTAAATATCTCCAGAGAGGGAGATTCCACAACCTCCCTGGGCAGTTTATTCCAGTGTTTAGCCACCCTGACAGTTAGGAACTTTTTCCTAATGTCCAACCTAAACCTCCCTTGCTGCAGTTTAAGCCCATTGCTTCTTGTTCTGTCCTTAGAGGCTAAGATGAACAAGTTTTCTCCCTCCTCCTTATGACACCCTTTTAGATACCTGAAGACCGCAATCATGTCCCCTCTCAGTCTTCTCTTTTCCAAACTAAACAAACCCAATTCCTTCAGCCTTCCTTCATAAGTCATGTTCTCTAGACCCTTAATCATTCTTGTTGCTCTTCTCTGGACCCTCTCCAATTTCTCCACATCTTTCTTGAAATGTGGTGCCCAGAACTGGACACAATACTCCAGTTGAGGCCTAACCAACGCAGAGTAGAGCAGAAGAATGACTTCTCGTGTCTTGCTCACAACACACCTGTTAATGCAGCCCAGAATCAAGTTTGCTTTTTTTGCAACAGCATCACACTGTTGACTCATATTTAGCTTGTGGTCCACTATAACCCCTAGATCCCTTTCTGCCGTACTCCTTCCTAGACAGTCTCCTCCCATTCTGTATGTGTGAAACTGATTGTTCCTACCTAAGTGGAGCACTTTGCACTTTGCATTTGTCCGTATTAAACTTCATCCTGTTTATCTCTGACCATTTCTCCAATTTGTCCAGATCATTTTGAATTATGACCCTATCCTCCAAAGCAGTTGCAATCCCTCCCAGTTTGGTATCATCTGCAAACTTAATAAGCGTACTTTCTATGCCAATATCCAAGTCGTTGATGAAGATATTGAACCGAGCCGGTCCCAAAACAGACCCTTGCAGAACCCCACTCGTTACACCTTTCCAGCAGGATTGGGAACCATTAATAACTACTCTCTGAGTATGGTTATCCAGCCAGTTGTGCACCCACCTTATAGTAGCCCCATCTAAGTTGTATTTCCCTAGTTTATTGATAAGAATATCATGCAAGACTGTATCAAATGCCTTACTAAAGTCTAGGTATACCACATCAACCGCTTCTCCCTTATCCACAAGACTCGTTAGCCTATCAAAGAAAGCTATCAGATTGGTTTGACATGATTTGTTCTTTACAAATCCATGCTGGTTATTCCCTATCACCTTACAAGTGTTTGCAGATGATTTCCTTAATTACCTGCTCCATTATTTTCCCTGGCACAGAAGTTAAACTAACTGGTCTGTAGTTTCCTGGGTTGTTTTTATTTCCCTTTTTATAGATGGGCACTGTATTTGCCCTTTTCCAGTCTTCTGGAATCTCTCCTGTCTCCCATGATTTACCAAAGATAATAGCTAGAGGCTCAGATACCTCCTCTATAAGCTCCTTGAGTATTCTAGGATGCATTTCATCAGGTCCTGGTGACTTGCAGGCATCTAACTTATCTAAGTGATTTTTAACTTGTTCTTTTTTTATTTTATCTTCTAAACCTTCCCCCTTCCCATTAGCATTCACTATGTTAGGCATTCCCTCAGACTTCTCGGTGAAGACTGAAACAAAGAAGTCATTAAACATCTCTGCCATTTCCAAGTTTCCTGTTACTGTTTCTCCCTCCTCACTGAGTAGTGGGCCTACCCTGTCCTTGGTCTTCCTCTTGCTTCTAATGTTTAACATTATAACATTTCTAACATTATAAATCAATATCTGAGTGATCCAGTATCAAATGCTTACCAGAAATCCAGTCTAATTACTAAAGAATGCAGGCAGACTTGTCAGGCATTTATCTTTCTTTAACCACCTTTATGAGATTGTAAAAATATGTCTAAGGCTCTGACTCTGCACTGAAATCCAGTAACATGGACTTCTACACTCTTGGAGAGGCCCACAGTTATATCTTGTGTGGCCACTGCCCTCTCCCCAAATGCACAAACACATTGTGATCAGTTTAGTTGATGGATCTGCATCCACTAGCCGCAGTTCTCCACAGCCCCTAAGCACCCTCCCATGTTACAATAGATGGAGATCATGAAGATCAGAGCTCCAAGCATACAGGTCTCCAGCAAATTTCTGCAGGAGCTCTCTGTTGGCTATCTATCCCCTAACCTCTACATGTAGCAAACCCACGAGTTCCGTCATTCAGCCCCTCTGTGCCTTCCAAAGGGAGGGGAGAATGTAGGCCTTTGTTATAATATTTATTGTCAAGGGAATGTCCACTGGACAAAGCACAATAGCTTAACCTCAGAAAGAATAACCACTGCTACTGGTGCAAAGGAAGGATGGTCAGGTGAACCCCAAATGTCCATCTGATCCAAAATTCATATCCATCCCACCATCCAAAATGTGTATCAAATCTGAAATGTCTTTTAACTAAACCCTGATGTTCATGAAGGTATTAGTTGTCCCTCAAAACCTTCATAAAATCTGGGTTTGTCTGTAGTTATTTCAAGAAATCAAGGAAAAGAGAACTTAATTTTAAAAAGCTTTAAAGAAAGACTCTTGAAGCTCAAAATAGAATTCCAGGAAGAATACACTAATGTTCAAAACATTCTGTACTAAAACCTTGAAAGTACAGGATTTTAAGTTTTACTATTTCAAGTATATTCAAAATCTGTATTTGTGTGTGAGAGCCTCCAGCTCTGTAAATATCTCTGTACAAAAGCTAATTTCTTTCCTATCATCCAATCTCACAATGGGAATATTATTAAGATTTGCTTATTAACAAAGCCATAAGCCACTATTTCTAGTGGAAATACTGACTTGCAATACTGTTGCCTATCACAAGATCTCTTGATAGACATTATTTTTTTCATTATCCTAGTATACAGTTTTTATATATTTATAAATACTCTTTCCCCTGTATGTTCCAATATGAGTTGGAGTCGACACAAATTTATACTGTTGTGATGAGTGCAGTATAAGCACCTACTAGACTAGAATAGAAACCAGAATTGAGGCTAAAGATAGTTGGGTTCAGGAAGTTTCAGTAAAGATAGTTAGATTTTAGGAGTCTGGGTAACGGATGGCAGGATTCAGGATGCCTTGCTTAACATTGACATTAGAAGGAATCAAGCTAAAACATTCTAAATCCAACTTCTTACACAGTAAATCTTCAGGACAATGACTCTCTCTCCCTATGTGGTCTACAGCAGGGGTTCCCAAACTTTTTTCGCTTTGGCCTACCTGTGCAAGCTGCAATAGGCATTGCAGTCCACTATTAACACCTCTTGAGGAGCATTATTAATTTTAATTATTACATACATATTGTGCCAGCGGACCACCTGGGGCTGTGTCACAGCCCACCTTTGGGCCACAGGCCACAAATTTGGAACCCCTGTCTACAGCATCTATCACATGGGCCCCAGTTCAGGTTGGGGCTGTTCAGGGCTATCCCAAAACAAATAATAATAAATAAATAACAGTGCTTACATGTTCTATAGGCATAATTTCTTTTTTTTTTTAATGCAAAAAGCTAGTCTTAATGTGATTTTAAGGATAAGAAATCAAATAGCCAGAAGTTAGGAAATGTAGATTTAAGACTGAAAGCTAAAGCTTTACTCTGTCCTCTTGAGCCTTAACATATGGTCTCTCTTTATATTGTGTTATTATTTGTCAAATAATACAATGTATAATATAACACACATTTTAATTTGTTTTACATCTTCATATACAAGTAAATTAACATATATGCAGAAGAATACTGTTCCATATGTGTGAAATTTTGGACTTCAAATACTCAAAGCTTTGCAATTACTCAATGATTTTTCTTCAGACTTGTCTTATTCCATAGATCTCAATAAGATCTTAAAAACCAAGTCAAGTTTGCTCTTTCTACCTTTAGCATAACATTTTTGTACTGGGATATATCGGGGAAGAGTGAAGAAAATAATTCCAGTAGTTTAAAGTTATAAGTGTTTTATATTGAATATCACAGATTTTGATATGGTCCCGAGACTTATAAACATCCTTTGTAACAGTTGTACTAATTGTAGCAGTTACTCCAGAATGTCTAAAATTTGGGGGTAGGAAAAGCATGTTAAAGTCTGGATTATTCGATTTTAAACATTAAAATTAATTATATGATTTTCATCAAACATGTTTTGTAGATCTCTATAAAATTTTAAAAGATGTCAAATCTGAAGACTATATAGGACATCTCCATTTATGTTATGTTGCAGTTTATTGAAACATAATAGAACGCATTTTAAGGTATATGCACAATGTGATATTTCCTGACATTCTGAGTTCTTGATTTTTCAACCTTAATAAACCTAAGAATGCATCATTTTCCAAAACTGTTATAAAATGAATTTCCTGTATGCACTCTGTATTATTATCCATAGAAAGCTTTATATCCATTCTACATAAGCAATATCTTGACTTGCATTCATAAAACCATGTTTGCCTTCTAAATAATACATGATTGGTATATATTATGTAAAAAACAAATTTACTGAATGATGTTATTAGAAATTTGTATATTTCAATCCATAGACAGTACTATACCAGAATTTCTAGTAGCAAATAAATAATACTTTTCAGACTACCAGTGAGTAAGAAAAAAATAGTGAAATAAGGCTTGAAGTACTCCTTACTCTCAATGAATTGTGTTTCACCACCATAGATTGTTTGCACAATAGGTTGCATTGCAAACCACTCCTAGAATCTAAGAAGAATTTCTGTAATATCTGCAGAAATATTTATGGTAAATCTAGAACATTAGATATCAAATTGGTGTGGAACCTTGACAAATTTGTTCAAACTGTCATAGAGAACACTTTCATTTCCATCAATAACACTGATGTATTGCAGAACTTTGCCATTCCACAGAGTTATTCCAACAAATAAATTCTTAGGGATCATCCTACCTGCAGGTCATAGAACAGATCTTGAATGTAAATGTGTTGCATAAGTGACAACAGCAAACTCATGTACTCTGTATGAACATTACACATTCTTGCCCAAAGTAAATATAATGCCCCCAACTATTGCAGAAAAGGTTTTGCTACGGCACAGATTAGCGAAATATTTGTAGCTGTGTATGCACCTGAGATGAGAAACATTGCAAATCACATCTATTCACATCATAGCTAACTCATTGTGCCTGGCCCCCTTAAGGAAAGGAAATTAAACATCCCATGATGGAAACCGCAGTTCAAGGTTTCAGCTGGTTCCAGATGGTAATTACATTCTATAAGACAGCAATGAGCTTGTGATAAAGGTACTTTGTTCGTCCCCCGTGTATTAAGGGTTATCTTCACCTCAGCTTCTCCTGGCTCAGGAGAAGTACTTCAAGAGTGGCTGCTTTGCAGGGAGAGGAAGGGAAAACACCTTTGAGAAGAGAGGATTACACACTCAGGTATCATAGTATTAGGTTGAACCTCAAGTTGGGGAGTTTTCTGTGTTATGTATTTTTGACTTGTTTGTTATACACACCCCCTGAAAGTGAGACTTGTTTGTTATACACACTCGCCCTGAAAGTTTGTTATACACACTCTCCTTATTGCTGCAACTGTGGATTTATTTTTTTGCTAAGTCATTGGTCTTGTTAGGCTACTTGGTCTTGTTAGGCTATTGGCTACTGGTCCTCCTGAGAAACCATTGGAGATAAATTGAAGGATACTGATGGAGTCAACTGGGATTTTCACTAGAGTTAGAAATTCTACTGCACTGTAAAATAAATATTTAAAAGCAGAAAATGACAAGGAAGATCCCCAGCATTAAGTAACTACGTCTGGAAAAACTGCTATTCCAAAACTGCTGAGCTCTCACTAGTTATTGCTCTTCCCAGTGGGGCTATACACAATTGAAGACAACACAAAGTATCACAAGTAAAAGGTCTTTCCACATTATTATGGCACAGATGCATCAGGGAAATCAGGCACATCTTCAACATTGAAAACAAAACAGGAAAAACTACTAACATTGCTGTTACCAAGCATGTGCAGCTCTGGTGTACTTGAAAAAACTATATGTACACTCGTAACTTCTGTGTGCTAGAATCTGAGCCCAAGGAGGCTGCTCCCATCCCAAACTAGGTAGACAAAAGGAACACAGAAATATATACTCAGAGCCAGTTCATAATCAGCTGCAAGTGAAAGACCCCACAGGTCTAGCATGAAACAGTAAGCAAAACCTAACCTGCCTATGGAAAGGCATGTCCGCTGATGCACACTCCCTTTCAAGGTCAGGAAATAAATGAATAAACAGTCATTGCTGATCAGTGAACACGTTTCCTGTTCCTAGTAATGCCTTATTATGGGTTTAGTCCCAAAAAAATCAACATGACTCATTCACTAAAAGGCATCAATCAAGCTGTTAAGTCTGGACATAAGCATTGATCCCTAGCTACTTTGAGTGGCCATGATCAGACCTGCAATGCTGATCCAAATGCTTAGGTGGAAAATGTTTAGTTCTTATTTCTTTAACCAAAGATCTTTACATTTGTTTTACCTTTCGGCATAAAGTTTTATGTAAATGGGTCGGACTGAGATTTTTAGTGGGGATTCTGAGCAATGTGATTGAGATATACCTGTATAGGGTGATCTTCATCAGCCAAAACATTGTAATAACCAGCTTTTGGGCCAATTAACAAGCTCCAGTAAATGTGGTTGTGACACTGCACCTCATATTCTTCATAGTGATATTATTATAATATGATTATGGCATAATTCTGATGTTGTATTTTATGCAAGATAGGTCATGTGAGATATCATTGGAAAGGCTGCGACAAAGGGTCCTGTGGCACCTTATAGACTAACAGAGGTATTGGAGCATAAGCTTTCGTGGGTGAATACCCACTTCTTCGGATGCAAGCAGTGGAAATGACATTTCCACTGCTTGCATCCGAAGAAGTGGGTATTCACCCACGAAAACTTATGCTCCAATACCTCTGTTAGTCTATAAGGTGCCACAGGACCCTTTGTCGCTTCTACAAATCCAGACTAACACGGCTACCCCTCTGATATATTGGAAAGGTTATGATTTACTGAATATAATTATCCTATTTGTATGTATGTATGTATTATTTTTGTATCTGAATTTAGGAATATTGACTATATATCTGTATTACAAATGTGTTTACACCTGGAGAACACCCACTAGGCAAAAGACTCTCAGTCTAGATGGCTGGCTGGGAAGGGCCCATTCAGGTTAATGACCCATTAGGAAAACAATAAACCTTAGAAGAAGCTTATCTTCCTGAACCTGGGGAGTCTTCCTGAGGACGCTACAAACAGCCTCCGG
The DNA here is from genome assembly GCA_037349315.1 of Chelydra serpentina. Lineage (NCBI taxonomy): Eukaryota > Metazoa > Chordata > Testudines > Chelydridae > Chelydra > Chelydra serpentina. Next base: position 32,141,554 of record JBAIAC010000048.1, read on the forward strand.
CTCATGGCTGCTGTAACGCTACAGGGACATGTGATCAGGTCACCTGGTGCCAGACTCCATCTTGGGATGCCAGTGTTTTTCCACTGGCTGGCATGGGAACCAAGCTTTGAAATGAAAGGGTTCCCGCCATATGCAAAAGCTTATAAGGCAGGAGAGTGACATCATCCTGGTTCTTCACTGACTCCCCACCCAAAGAGACTCTTGGAAACACCTAAGGAACAGAGAGACTGAAGTGGAGGAAGTGCTGGACCCAGGCTAAAGGGATTTTTAGCCTGTGAATGGAGTACCTGGGGATTTTAAGCTGTACATTAGTGCAGGTTGCCCCTTAAGAATCTGCAGCCTGTTGGTATCATCACTTAGGGTGAGGATGTGCTATTCATATCCAATTTCTTTAGTATATTAAGCTTAGTTTTGTGTTTTATTTGCTAGGTAATCTGCTTTGATCTGTTTGCTATCCCTTATAATAACTTAAAATCTATATTTTGTAGTTAATAAACTTGTTTTTGCTTTATCTAAAACCAGTGTATGTGGAAATGAATAACTCGGGGCAGAAAGCTGTTGTATATTTCCTCTTCGCATTGAGGGAGGGGGCGAATTTCATGAGCTTACACTCTACAGTTCCCTGTGCATCACAAGACGGTATAATTTTGGGTTTTCACTCCCGGGGGGTGGTGCGTACCTGAGTAGCTGGGAAGTTCCTTGGCTGAAGCCTCCCCATGCAGAGCTGATCACAGTGTCTGTATGTAACTGCAGCTGTGTGTGTCCCTACTTGTATGTGTGTTGGTAAAAGTGCAGGCTGGCAGAGGGCTTGGCAGGCTGGTCACAGCAGTACAGTGTAGACCAGTGGTTCACAAACTGGGGTGCGTGAACCCCTGGTGGTTCGCGAAATGTTACAGGGGGTTCTCAGGAAAAAATTCCCTAATGGCGGACAGAGCTGTCCCTAGGGACCCCGGGCAGCATGGGTCTAGCAGCCCGGAGCCCCTGGACTTCCAAGAGCTAAACAGATCAAAGCAAGCACATCTATCACACTGAGGAGATTTAAACTTCAAGACTCCTTAGAAGAAATGGAAAGGGAGGTGGATATTTTTTGCTGTTTTTAAAATTAAATAGGAAACTAGTGGTGTTTTTAAATTATTATGAAGAACAAGTTTAAGCTTTGTTGTAACAGGTGTTGTTTGCCTGGACTGCTCAAGACCTGAATGCTTGTGTAGGAGGAACTCTTTGAGTTGGCTTCTTAAATACCTTCATGCTGTTTCACGCCTGATACTTCTTGATGAAACATCGGAGCCTTGTCTTATAACAGGCTTATTCAAAGTGATACAAGCTACAAAAAGTGAGATCTTGGAAGAGTGTTGCTGTTTTCAAAATGTAATAAAAATACTGTAATGATAAATAATAATTAATAATCGATAGTGTGTAATAAGGATGTCATAAGAACAAATTTTATATTTCCCAGATCACTGCTTTTATAATTTTATATTTCCCAGATCACTGCTTTTATACTCAGGTAAAGGAGAAAATCCCTGGAAATATTCATTTTTAGGATGGGGTTTGTGAGACTTGACATTTTAGTGAAAGGGGTTCGCAGGTTGTTAAAGTTTGGGAACCACTGGTGTAGAGGGAACCCAGGCTGGTGGGTCAGGGGGAAATCAGTGTTACCACAGTTCCAGGTGGCACCCCGGGGGGAACCCATCACCGTGTCATATATAACCCCTGCAAAACCATGTCTGTGGGGGCACATGGCTTGAGCAGCTCACCTCTCCCCATGTGGAGCCTTCCACAGAAGTTCCCAGAATGAGTGGCCTTTGAGGAAAAACCCAGCATCTTCCAGGTAGGATGGATTGAACAGGTGCCTCCAGCAACACCAAGGGGCAGGAGGAGGGGTGTATTGGAGCTAGGACTTTGAGGGAACATGGTCCCCGTAGCAACAAAGGGTACTCTCTTCAGCATCAGGAACCACTGTGTTGAGAGTAGTTCCGAGTACTGGGAGCTGTTTAATGGGTCTGATGGTTGACTGTGGGCAGATAAGGTGTGGGGAAAGGAGGTAGGAAGAGTAGAAGGTCACCGTGCATGTCTGCTTCTCCTTTGCAATGTTGAAATGTATTGCCTGTATGAGTATATTTATTGTGCATTTAATTCCATATTTGTTTGCACTTTACAATGCACAGATGTCCTGTGTTGAAAAACATGTCAGTTTTGAAATGCAATAACCATGTCAACATATGCTTTGGAAATATGTCCAAGTCTACACCCAGCATGCTTCAACTTCAGTCTACGGCAACAAAAACTGGAGATGGTACTTCTGATGATTTTGGATGCTTTCACAATCTGCCAATGTTGCAGGGCAGGTGGGGGTGGGTTGCTACAAACATCACTGTCTACGAATGACAACAGTAGAATAAAATACTTTCAGAGACAGTTCCCATTAGCAACATGTAATTCCCTCACTGAATTAGTTCTCCAGGCTAATATCCTCCTATCATTAAGACCAACTTTTTTTATGATATCCACAACAACTGAGTCAACCAAGACATATTTATTCACTAAGTCATTTGGGCCTCACTCTAATTTGCAAGGCCTCTCTGCACCACTCTGGCAGTGTAAAGCACACTTAAAGTGGATGTAAATGCAAAACAAAGGTGATCAAACTCGCTGTGCCCATGCCTTTGCTGAGAAACCACATACCCTTATTGCTGTGACCTTCCCCAACCCACTGTTTTGTTATCCCATGTGTAGTGCCACGTGTGGAAAGAAATTGTAGTTCCTTAGGACAGAAACCGTGTGTGATTATCTGTACTGGGAAGTACCTAGGAAGCTTCTGGGCACTGTAAAATAAGAATAACACCTCAGTTAAGGGCTAGATTGAGAATTTCTTCTTCGCTCCGGGTAAAGGGCAGAACCCAGCTGCCCCACCCCAGCAGAAGCCCTCTCTGAACCACATCTCCTTCCTTGCTCCCCGCCTTTCTCCATGGTACTGCAGCCCTTGACAGTATACAGCTTACTTCCCTCCTCTCTTTCACACACACCTTTCATCAGCTCAGCTCTGTTGGCTGGGTCAATGAAGGGAAATAGCCAAGGTTTGCCCTACCTCACCCACTTGCTCACATGGCTGCGTAGAAGCCCTGTGAAACCTCTCATAACCAGATTAAAGATCTGGCCATAAGGGAGAGTGGGGGGTTACACTCTTTTGCTCCTCTGCACAGCCAGGCAGGTCCAATCTAACCCTAGAGTGCTATGTGATTCAAAGGGTGTGTACATGTACTAGTCACTGAAATAGGTTCTTAAAATGAAGCAGAAAGAGACGTTTTTAAAAATATACATTCTTCACACTTGAAAATGGTCATTTGGTTTTGGCCATGAAAAATTAACAGCATTAAAACACCAAACCAAACCTCACGCAGAATATCTTCCTATCTAGAAATATCATAAAAATATACACAAATAAACCATAAGAACGGCCATACTGGGTCAGACCAATGGCACATCTAGCCCTGTAGCCTGTCTTCCAACAGTGGCCAATGTCAGGTGCTTCAGAGGGAATGAACAGAACAGGGAAAACATCAAATGATACATCCCCGGTCATCCACTCCCTGCTTCTGGCGAATAGAGGGTAGGGCAGAGGTGGGCAACCTTCAGCACGCGACCCATAAGGGTAATCTGCTGGTGGGCCGTGAGACACTTTGTTTACACTGACCATCCACAGGCACAGCCCCCCGCAGGTCCCATTGGCTGGGAATGGTGAACTGCGGCCAATGGGAGCTGCGGGGGGCCATGCTTGCGGATGGTCAACATGAACAAAATGTCTCACGGCCCCACAGTCACCACCCTCATGGTCCGCATGCCGAAGGTTGCCGACAGGGCCGGCTCCAGGCACCAGCTTGCCAAGCTGGTGCTTGGGGCAGCAGGTGAGAAGGGGGCGGCAGTCCGAGTCCCGCGGCGGCAATTCGGCGGCAGGTCCGCTCTTCCCGACGCCGAATTGCCGCCGCGGGACTCGGACTGCCGCCCCAGTCTCGCCTGCCGCGGCGGCAAAGGGGCGGCAGGTCCGGCACTGTCCCCTTGCCGCTCCGGAATGGGACTGCCTGCATGATGCAGGCAGACGTGGCGGGGCCCCGCCCCTGATGCAGGCGTCAGGGGCAGGGCCCCGCTACGTCTGCCTGCGTCGGGGGCGGGGCGCCGCCACCCCTGCTTGGGGCGGCAGAATTGTAAGAGCCGCCCCTGGTTGCCGACCTCTGGGCTAGGGACACTCAGAGCATGATGTTACATCCCTGCCCATCCTGGCTAATAGCCATTGATGGACCTATCCTCCATGAATTTATCTAGTTCTTTTTTGAACCCCATTATAGTTTTGGCCTTCACAACATTCTCTGGCAATGAGTTCCACAGGTTGATTGTGTGTTGTGCGAAGAAGTACTTCTTTTTGTTTGTTTTAAACCTGCTGCCTATTAATTTCATTGGGTGACCCCTAGTTCTTGTGTTATGTGAAGGAGTAAATAACATTTCCTTATTCACTTTTTCCATAACAGACAAGATTTTATAGGCCTCTATCATATTTCCCCTTAGTCGTCTCTTTTCCAAGCTGAAAAGTCCCAGTCTTCTTAATCTCTCCTCATACAGAAGCTGTTCCACACTCCTAATCATTTTTGTTGCCCTTCTCTGTACCCAAGCTGCACATGTTACCACTGTGCACAAAAAGACATGTTTACTGGTGCCACATTAGTTGTAAGTCATTGCAAAGAACAACTGGAATCCTCAAAACCCAGTACATTTGTCAAAGTCTGGGATGCCTTAAAGAACTGCCATAACCTCCATCACTTGTTTTCTTTTTGGTATTGGAAAATTGCAGTTTTTCCAGCAGATGTCAGAAAATATATCTTACTCACCCACCACTTAAGGGTCAATCTAGCCAGATATAACAAAAACAGTTTCTGTCCCACTGGTCTCAGCACTTGCTTTATGATAGGAAAACTCTACTTTCATAAGTAAATCTGGTGTGTGATGAGAATGTATTTGGCATCTTCCCCAGTGAATTTCTGTTAGCTTTGAGAACTGGAATTCAAGATTTCAAAGATCAAAAGGAGATTGCACAGTATACGGTACTTCCTGCAGCTTCTGCCGCTATGTAAGAACATTAAAATTGCCATATTGGATTAAACCAGTGGCCCAGGAGTCCAGTATCCCATCTCTGACAGTGGACAAGTCCAGCTGCTTATGAAGAAGGAAAAAAGAGAGCCATAGCTGGCAATTATGACATAACCTGCCCATAGAGGAAGTTTTTTCCAATCCCAGGCAATGGTTGGATTATTCATAGAGTTTATATCCCTGATATTTTGTTTGTTTTATCCTACCTAATGTACTGTGGATGTTCTCATTATCCATATAAATGTCTGATCTTTTGTTTGAATGATAATAAGGTCTTGGCCTCAGTAATATCTTGTGGCAATTAGTTACACAGGTTAATTAAATATTGTGTTGTATTTCCTTTTATCAGTTTTAAATTTGCTCTCTTTCAGTTTCAATTAATGTTCCTTTCTTGTTAAATTCTGAGAGAAAACAAATAGAAGTATCCGATTCACTTTCTCTATACCATTCCTCCTTCATGTTTCCTCTTTCCTCTGAACTAAACAGTCTCAGTCTTTTCAATCTCTTTCCATATGGAAATCTTTTCATGCTTCTGATCATTTTCATAGCCCCCACATGAACCCCTTCTGCTATATCTTGTATGAGACTCTGTGACAAGAACTGAACATGGTTTCAGATGATGATACACCATTTATTTAAATAATGGCATTATAATATCTACAGCCATTATTTATTCAAACTAAAAATGTATGTAACACCCAGGTCTCCTTCCTGAGTAGTTATAGTTAATTTAGAACCCAGCAATGTGTACGCGTAGTTCAAAGTATTCCTTCTAATTAGCATTATCTTGCTTTTTTTTCCAACGCTGAATTCCATCTGTCATTGTGTTGTCCATTAACCTATTGTAATTAGGTCTGCTCTAATCTCTCAACTAAATAATTTTTTCTCATCTCCAGATTTTTCCAGTTCCCTCTTCGAACCCTTTTCCAAATCATTAATAAATATATTAAACAACACTAGTCTTAATACAACCTTGGGGTACCCCACTGTTAACCTTTCTCAATATTGAAAATTGTCCATTCATTCCCACCTTTATTTTTCCTCGTAGCCAGTTTCTAATCCATGACAATAATCAGCTTCTCACCCCACACCTGCTTAGTGATCAAACTTAATTATATTATCGTCTCTAGTATTTAGTGGCATACCATAGTTACTTTTTTACCAACTTATGTTTCACACATAGCATTAAATTAAGAATATTCTCTCTTCTTGTGAGCTATAGAACTAGATATTCCAAGAAGCAATCATGTAAACTGTTAAGAAATTGCATCTCTAAGTCTTGTGCCATTGGAACATTTGACCAGTTTATATGTGAGTATTTGCTGTCACCCATTATTGTTTTACTTAGCTGCCTCTTAATACTACACATGTAATATATGCTTCCTGATCAAGAGGCCTGGTAGTATAAGCCCTATGGTATATTTGAATGATTTCGGGTTTGTATTCAGAAAGATTCTACTGTATACTTGTCTTCACTCAGAAAATGTATATCACTTGATTCTATGGCATAGTGCCATTCTACCACCTTGGTGACCTCATCTACCCTTTATGTATAGCGTATAACCAGGTTTTACAGTATCTTGTTGACTGCTGTCATTCCCCTTGTTTTAGAAATCCCCATTATGTCAATGCCACCTCTCATTGCTGAGCATTTTGGTTCACCTAGTTTTGCTTTTAAGTTTTACTCATCGGTATATCGATATTTACAGATTTTATTGCAGGCTTTGTGGTTCTTTTTATTTAGTCATGGAGTTTAAGGCCAGAAGGGACCACTAGATCATCTAATCTGACTTTCAGTGTATCACAGGCAACCAGCACCTGCACACTAAATCCAACATCCGAAATTAGATCAGATTAAATGAGACCCACAGAAGACTAGTTTATAATGTGACACAGGAAGAGAATAGAAGGGACTGAGGTGCACCAGTGCTCGAGGCCCCAGCAATGGCAAGAAAATGACTAAATAAGAAATACCCAGGCAATCCTGGCAAGTGACCCACACCCACACATTGCAGAGGAAGGCAAAAAAAACCTACGTCATTGACAATCTGATTGGGGGGGATTTCTTCCTCACACCATGTATGGTGATCAGTTAGATCCTGAGCATGTGAGCAAGAACCAGACAGCCAAGCACCTGACAGAGTATGCTTGGTGCCACCTCAGAGACCTGATCCACCCTGCCCAATGTCTGATCTCCAGATGTGCCCATCCCTGATGCTTTAGAAGGAGATTTAAAATGAAAACCTCCCAGAATGCATTGGGGTAGGAGGAAAATCCTTTCCCGACCCCTCCTTTGACATCCTGTTACTTTTCTGGAATGTACCTCTGCCATTGCAACCTGTCCCTCCTTCACTTCGACTACAATTTATTTTATCTTACCATACCGACATCCCTGGCAGACGCCTTTGGCTGAACTGAGTGCTCCTTAGCACCTGCCAGCTTTCCCCCAGCTCTTACTTTATACAATCCTCCAAACCTTTCCAAGTTTCTTTGCCAGCAATCTCGTTCCACTGAGGCAATAATAAAGTTTGAACACTTCCGCAGAGGCTCCCCCTTCTCTACAACTTTCTCCAGCCCTTAATAAATGTAAACCCCTTCTCTTTACACCATCTTTCATCAATGCATGAGACCTTTAGGGCTCCTCCTGTCTCGCTAATCCTGCATACAGAACTAGATGCATTTCAGAGAAAGTTCCCATAAATGTAATTTTTCTTAGTTATTTAAATTTCACTTCCAGGACATTTGTTACTCTTCCCTCTCCCTACGCCATTGGTACCAGTAGGCACTATGGCCATGGGATCCTCCCCAGCTCTCATGAGACATTTAGTTACAAGTCTCATGAGACCTGCCACCTTTGCACCTATCACGCGCAGTCACCACACACCCAGCTGTCAACATTCCTAAGGGCTGAATTTGCTAACACCATGGCCTGCATCTTTGGTATGGAAGAGATTACAGCCTTCCCTCTACCTCCGTTAGCAAGTAGTTAGTCTCAGAGCTGCTATGACGTTCAGAAAATTCCACAAAACCCAGTAATAATTCAGCAAGCCCATGCGCACTAAATCTTTTACAATTCCTTCTTTGTGGTTTTTCAGGAACTTCAAATACAGACAGGTGATTAGGATGAGCTGTGTTTTTTTAATCCCACTGACAGTACTTTTATCTTCTAGACCCAACACAATCAAATAGTCATGAACGGAAACAGTGTTTTCAGTGTCAGCAGCACAAGGCTCCACCTGTTTCCATTGTGCCTTCCATGTATTCCCAGTAGCAGTTAACGAGTCTTGTATTCCAACAGAATATCCTTGAGCCAATACTAGGCTTTGCAGTAAAAATTTTCCATGTCCCTCTTGCTGGTTCCAATGTTGTGTTCTGAATATTTTCTCTTTGATAGAGATAAAATCCTCTTTATTAGCCAAATCCTGAAATCTTTACTCAGTTCCCTACTCGGGCAATATGGTCACTGATGCCAGTTGGAGTTTTCCTTCAGCGTGTTTCTGCAATTATCTTTTTCATGTAGAAGGTTCAGAGAACTAAGTCTTCAATTTCTGAGGGCCAGATTGTGATTCCAATTACCGCAGTAGTCTGGAAGAAAACTAGCTGAGATCATGCCTCATCAACATCTCATGCACATCCCCAGTGTTTCTTTATTTAATACCTTTGAACAAACAGTAATATGGCCAAGAAAAGTTATTAAAGACCTGCTGACACCATTTGAAAAAATGGGACAAGCAAGCACATTCTCCATGCTCCCTGTTTCAGCATATCAGACTGATGCTGGAAAATGTAAATAGATTTCCCATTTACCTGGGATTTTATTACTTGTAGGAAATTGCTGGAGCCAGGAGGAAACTATCTCTAGTGTTCCTACTGCAGAGAAAACACAGCAGCTGCTCTGATGATGACGTCTGAGGACCCAACAGAAACCTCTTTCAAGCATAGTTGATGGTCCTGGCTGGGGAGTGTGTCTTTAGCTTTCAATTTCTGTTTAATTTTATCAGCAATATGTATTCAAATGATAAACAGATATCAGCCAGATCCAGAACTGCTGTAAATGTCATGAGGTGCATCTGACCCATACAAAGAAACGACCATGAATACAAACATGATATTATCTAGTTAAAGGGAGAAAACCCTCAAACATTACAACAGATATTTGTCTTTAGCTGTTCTGTTTTTAATATTGCAGTGATTAAATTAATTTGCCTCCATGTAATAGCCACTATGCTATGGAAAATTTACTCCACTGTTGCAATATTAGGGTTTGATTTTTGCAAAGAATTGAGTGCTCTCAGCTCCAATAGAAGATAGTGAGAGCTGAAGAAGACTCTTATCACCTTATAGGATTGGACCTTTTAATTACCAAAGTTAGAGTCCTCATGCAACACCATTCCCTTTGCTTACAGCAACTGCTTCCACCGATTCTTCTGGTGATGTAAAACGAGAGAAGCTCCAGAGTCTTCTCCACAGTGGGAATTCTCAAGGTGATTTCATTGTAACTGTACTTATTTCCTCCAAGTAAAAAAACACCAATAAATGGGAAAAAATGTTTCAAACATTTGTCTGACAAACTGAGACAGCGAGGCTAACGTGTCCCAGATATGTCAGTTCTTTTAAGAAAACAGAAAAGTAGCAGCAAAAAGGAGATATTTTTGAGTGTTATCAATGGCATAGGTTTCTCCCGGTAAGTACATCCCATTTTAGTGCTCACTGCACTAGTCAACTGCTAGCAGGATTAAGGCTGGATTGTGATTCTTCAGCCTCTGGGTGCTTTGGAGGTGCCATGGAAGTGCACTGCACCAGCAGGATCTCCTGAAGGCCTTGTGCCTCAGGTAGGACAGCATCTCAGGAGTGGAGGAGGAACACAACTATTTCATCACCCTTCCTCAAGCCGCAAGATGCACTTCTCCTATACAGGGCCAGCTTTGGTGCAGGGGCAAAAACACCAACCACTTTATGGGGGGGCTGGCCCAGCAGGATCCATTTCTTCCTCCAACACCTCCCCTACCCCATCTCCCACCCATGCATCCAGAACTGTGCTGAGGAGACCCCAACTGCCCTGGGGAAACTAGAATCCAAGTGGGTGCATCCTCTCCCTCTTTCCCCATCATGTGGCCTTAGGGGAAAAACTACACGGAGGAAATAGCCAGACTCCAGAGCTGGTAGGAGCAGCTGCAGAAGCAGCCAAAGCAGGGACCTCTAAACATTCAGAGAACTGTCTACAGTTCTGACAGGACTCTCTCTGCCCTGTGCTGATTGGCTGTTTGTGAGGAAGGAGGAGGAGCAGGTTAGAGCAGACACTTCACCTCAGCTTCACTGCACACTTGCCCCTCGCACCCTCTTCTCCCGTCCCGTCCCCCTCATCCGCCTTCCTTTCAGACTCTCCTCTTCACATATCTTTCTTTCCCCATCCCTTATCCCCAAGTAAACCAACCCCCACAAAAAAAGACCTACTGTACTGACATGCCATTTGCCACCATCACATTGTTCACTCTGCTTGTGTTAGACCCATTCCCCCACCTTCTGTCAGTCTTGTCCATTTAGATTGTAAACGCTCCATGGCAGGAATTGGCTATTACTTAGTGTTTATTCAGTGCCTACCACAATGGGGCCCATTCTTGGTTGGTCCTTAGGCGCGATGGTAATAAATATGTTCATTATTAATAATAATAGCACTGGCCACTGTGCTAGCCCAAAGCAGTTGGTTCATGTTATTGCAACAACTGGCATTGTGTCCATCCACTCCATGGGAGCATAATTTCGAGAAGGTTTCTATTTCCTTTCTATCTTTTATGCAACTGTATTGGACCAGACACAGTCTAGACCTTAGGTAGGAAACCTCATTTTTCATTCTTGTAGTAACAAGAATTCCTCCTCTATTATGCCACCCCCTTCTATGTAAAATCATGTGGAAGGGGAAAACCTAGGCCCCAATCCCACAAGTACTTACACCTGATTAATTTATGCATGTAAGTAATCCCATTGGATATTAAAAGTCCAGCCACTCTCTGGGCCACAAAAGTGCTGAATTAGGCATCACCGTTAGGCAGGAACGGCAGTGTTATGGAAGGTGTGGGGCTTGTAGAGCCTATATACATGTGGTGCCCCGATTCAAGATACCCGCAAGGCTATAACTTTCCCTTTGGGTGTGTGCTGTGTGTCTACATATGAAAGAGAAATGAGGTGGTGATGTGGTGTGTATAAAGCTTTCATTAGCATGAGTTTGGGATGGGTGCATTACTTAAGAATGGCATAGCCATGAATGAGTTATGCAGACCCTCAAACAAGATTTTAGACAATTTTTTTAAAATAAATTATTTGGACTATTTTTTGCCTATGAAGCCAAGTTGACATAAGGCCAGCTCTGCCGGGCTCAATGGGAGCCATAAAATCATTAGAAATAACCTAAAATAGCCTTTTTTGAAACAAAAATATAACAAATGTAAAGCCTGATAGCCTACAGGGCTATAATGCTCAGCCCAGTTGGGAAGTCTGTACTGACATCAGTGGGTTCCAAATGTGAAGGCTGGGTTTTTATAATCCTGCTCCTGTTGCCCTGGACCCTTGTGGAGTTGGGTATAAGTGGGGGTAGGCAAAAGTGTTTCATATTATTCCTACATTCACTCTAAAACCTTTCAAGTTACACAGATTCAGCTGCAGCCAGTACACCGATTAGGATTCTGCTGACAGGAGAACCTCTCTTTCTGAACTCCTCAATACAACCACAGTATTCACTTGGCTTTGTTATAGTCCTACAATTGGAGGGCTGCCATACTGGTCCCTTTGGCCACTTCCTGTCATCTCCTTCAAAAGAGCCAACCGGTTGGCCACTCTGGGGGCTAGTCTGGCAGCTGTCGAGATCTGGATTACACTTCTTGAGCACAGGCATCTGTATCTGTGACTGGCCTCCTTTATAGCCTTTGCCCTGGCTTTGCTCCAGGCTTCAGAACAGCCTCTGGGCTGGAATAGGGACCGTCTGCTGCTGGGCTCCCTTACTGTTTTTCTTTGAGTCAACCTGATAAAAGAAAATATGCTTCCTAGTTGTATGTGCATTTGTGAACAAATCAAATGTACTGCATTCCTCTACTTGTGGCAGACATATGCTAGGAGTTCTTATGGGCACAGCAAGTGGGATTGTTTATGGTAGACAAACTTTTGCTGCATAAAAGATTATTTGCATCCACGCCATTAAGATTTTCTCGAGAAAAAAGGCCTTTCATATCTGCATGGCTTTCTGGCCCTGTTTTCACAAATGATTGTCATATAGAAAGCACCTGCAATGGTATGCTATCAAAAGAGCCAGCCGATTTCATGTACATGTGGATTCAGAAGTTAGTCAAGGTCTCCTATTGTCACTGATCATTAGAAAACCTACTTCATATCAATGTAGTTCTTGCTCCTCAACTAGGGGATAGAAACTGACTGGACATAGGTCCCTTTGAACAAGAATGCAGGAGCCAAAGGCCATAAGGAAGCCAAATAGCATCACCCACCTTAATAGAGTGACACTGATAAATACTGTAAGGGGTTGAACTTTATGTGATGCAAGGACAGAAAAAGTACATGGTTGACAGCATCACAAAATTACGGGAGCTTGTCAGGTGCCTTTGCTGAGAAAAAGAAAATGTCAGAGACTTGCCCTGAGGGTCACCAAAACAAGTCCTTCCTGAGACACTTGTGATTTCAAGAAGCTTTCTAATGATTTAGCCTATGGTATGTTTTCATCTTCAAAGGCTATCGATATATTTTTTATCTCTAGGGTAATTTGTAGCAAATGTCAGAGCCATTTAAGTTAATATATATAAAGCCGTATGTATTTCACACGATAGGTGATGCATTTTATAATATATAGTTATACGGCTGGATTCTGAAGTCTGCCAAGCTCACATAAATGGAGCACAGTGAACGTAAAGCAGCCAAAGAGTGACCCTAGAAAATTTCCCCTGTATAGGGGGATTCTCCTCTAGCATAAATCTGGCAGAGGCAGCTCCACTGCCTGCTGAGCCAGAGCCACCATCTGAATATGCCACCTCCTTTGCCAGAGCCCAGCATTAGGGGAAGGAAGGGCACGTTAGGATGTGGGGCTGATTTTATCAAAGGAAGGGAGGGGAGGAACTGTGGTAGGGTGAGGTTCCATTAAACCTAATTCTCTGTTCCTATAAGGTCCTACGGTTGTGAATTTAACTTACATCAAGGCTTAATAGGAAACTGCAATTGGCTGCCTGATAGCCCCAACTCTCTCCACACTCAGACTGGGTGCAGTGGAGAATCAAGCCCATATTATAATTCAAATGTTCTGTGTCAATCATGGGCTGTTGTGACAATGAAAAGGCACAAGCATAGGGATTGTTTGCCAAATTGAGAATAAACACCACTTATTTTCGTTGATCCCTCTTGGGCCACCCAAGCTATATCAAGCTACTGTTACCAGTCCACATCTTGGCTTTAGTTCCTAAAGATCCCTAGTTAAAAATGAATACAACTCTCAATTGTCAGCTCAGGTGAGTCAAAGGTGTTTAGCATTCATTGTGTAACAACAGTATCTTATAAAGGTGCCAAACATAAATTTGTGTATTACTCTACAAAGAAACAGAACTCCTTAGAGTGAGGAGGATTAGACAGATCTCATTCCAGCTCAAAAAGGGCAGAAAACTGTCCTAATCAGTTATCTGAGGATTCATCCAGGTGGGGCAATCCCCAGACAGCATAGAGCAGGGGTTCTCAAACTGGGGGTCGGGACCGCTCAGGTTATTACATGAGGGGTTGTGAGCTGTCAGCCTCCACTCCAAACCCCGTGTTGCCTCCAGCATTTATAATGGTGTTAAATATATTAAAAAGTGTTTTTTATTTATAAGGGGGGGGGATTGCACTCAGAGGCTTCCTATGTGAAAGGGGTCACCAGTACAAAAGTTTGAGAACCACTGGCATAGAGCTCCTGAGGTCTTAGCATAAGGTGCATACTGAGACAAGCTTTGCTCTGACAATTGCTGGTTGGTGTAGTGTCCCCTTCAGGGTTGTTACCCTCAGACTACTCTAATTTATGCCTCAGGTTGACTTGGCCCCCATCAGAATCGAAGAGCGCTCAGAGAAGAGCCTGGAGAATAATTAAAGGATTAGAAAACATGTTTTATAGTGATAGACACAAGGAGCTCAATCTATTTATCTTAACAAAGAGAAGGTTAAGGGATGACTCCGTCATAATCTATAAAGCACCTGCAGGGGGAACAAATATGTAATAATGGGCTCTTCAATCTAGCAGAGAAAGATATAACACGATCCAATAGCTGGAAATTGAAGGTAGACAAATTTAGACTGGAAATGAGGCATAAATATTTAAGGGTGAGAGTAATTAACCATTGGAACAATTTACAGTGACGGTGGATTCTACATCGCTGACAATTTTTCAAACAAGATTGGATGTTTTTTTAAAAGATACAATCTAGGAATTATTTTGGTGGTGCTCCGTGTCCTGTGTTACCCAGGAAGTCAGACTAGATGATGACAGCGGTTCCTTTTGGCCTTGGAATATCAAAGGTGATGTTCAGACACTTTCTCCCTATCCTTCCCTGGTCCTGCACCAAGCACAGCTCAGCTGGACCTACAGGCTGATCCTCATACTTTTAATATAATCAAACTGAATTTTCCAGCATTAGGGTTTTTTTCAGTTCTTTACCTAGGGCCAAATTCTGGCCTTTTTTTATATTCCCATACAACCCCACTGAAGTCACTATGGTTGCACAAGTGTAAAGAAGGATAGATTTAGGCCATTTGAGTTTAAAAACACAGTTACTATAGCATGGGGAAGGAGAGTGCTTTAAATCATACTCTGCTTTATGAAGAGTTTATAATATTCAGCACTCGGGTGAACTTTTTGTCCATAAACTCCACACGTTAGACAATCTATTTACAATTAGAGTGGACAAAACACTATAAAATATACTGTAGGAAACAATCTGGCTGATGTAGGTCTTTTCCATCTCTACTGTCCAAGATTTTATGGTCTCCGACTAAATTTGAAATCAAGTTTCTTGGTTTCAACAGATTACTCAGACTCCAAGGATTGCTGTAACAATGCAAATCATGAGTCAAATTCACCCCAATTATATTATGCTGATTTCAGCAGAGTTCTCCAGGGGTTAGTTGGTCCTATCTGTTTATTAGTAATAATAATAAAACTTAGCTTTTCATATGAAGATCTGAAAGCACTTAAAATAATACAACCACTGGGGAAACTGAGGCACGGTGGTGATGTGACTTTGCCCAAGCAGGTCATTGCCAGTGCTGGGAATAGAATCAGGGTGAAATCTTTGCCCCATTGAATTCAAGAGCAAAACTCCCATTGACTTCAATGGGCCCTGGATTTCACCTCAGGGTGCTGACTCCCCGTCTGATGCAATTCTCTAACTATAATACCTTAGATTATTAAAATGAAAACCACTTTGAAAACTAATTGGATTTTGCCTTTTACTCTGTTTATATGTTTCTTACATTTTCTACCTATACTTTGGTTTTGCTACAGTTCTAGTAATCTTCACAGTCTGATTCTGATGCTCTTACAAAATACTAGTGTGCTTGGTTCACAGCCTCGCAAAGGCATATTTTAAATGACCAAAACATTTTTTTTTCATTGAAAGTCATAGATACCATTACAATGATTCTATCATTAGTTAGCTTTGGACAATTTTGGACCTAAATGATACTGATGATGTCCTTTGAACAAATCATCACTCTCATTTCCAATGCATGTTATTGTATTATGCTGTTGGCCACACTATCGCATTTGTTGCCTACAAGGTAGGTGATCAAAATAGGCAATTAACTTCTGTCTAATCCCAAAAGAGGGCACTTATTTCAGAACAAGGTTGAACCATTTACTATAATCATATAATGGCGAAGCTTACATTGCCACACAGGACCATGCCCAAAGGGAATTAAATTCTCCTGGATCCTCGCTCTTTCAATACATAATGTTTTTTTACACAATACAGCAAATTACTAATGGTCCTGCAGAGTCCCAAGGAATGTGAACTTAGAAATGGAAACTGTCAGATTAGTGACTCTGCTAGACGCTCTTTTATTTGAGGAGTTTACCTAAGACTAGGTACTGAGAGATCAAGTAATAGAGGTCTGGTCTTTGCAGACAAAGTGTTTTACTGTTCAGTAATTCCGCCACCAGAATTGTAAAGGGTTATAAATAAAATATTCCCCCCTTTATGCTCAGTTGATGGGCTCTCCCTTTTGTTTTGGGGCCCAATTCTGGCCCTGAAATACAGGAGCTAAATCAATTCAAGGGGAGCCTCAGCTTATGTGTTAAAGGGCAGAATTGGGCCCTTTATCTGGAATTGTTTTGTATTCCTTTGGGTGGCAGGAAATAGCTTAAAAGGAATGGATCAAGTCACATGTAAGGTGGCAGGCTACTGTACACCCCCTTGTTTCCAGGATTAACAAAGACTTCCTAGATTCCATCTCTGTTAAAAAAGAATGTTACTGCAGCCTCCTGCTGTGGTACCATTGGTATGAACTATGGCGAGCACCATGACGATGGCGCCTAGAGACAGCAAGACTAGGTATTCATCTGAGGGAGATCAGTGAGGAAAAAAATCAAAGATATGAGGCCAGGTCACAAAAAGCAGTGTGAAAAGGAGCAGAGTTCAAGAAATAGGTCATTATTAATCAAATTATAGATCAAGCCCAATAACCACATATTTCCTTGAGCTTGCACTCAGAGGGGCCCTTTTGTAAGACATTCACAGAGGAAGATCAATAACTCTGGAGGTAAGTGGCATAAATTGTCTCAACATATACACCACAGGAGCTTTACTGTGTGTTGTATACAGTAATTGCGTTTTATAGATGGCTGTGGAAAGCTTCAGTCCTCATTGATTTTGATCATAAACTAAAAGGAGGCAAGAAGAAAAGAACAGCACTTTATATGAAGAAGTCAGTCAGCTGAAGCTACAAAAGAAAATGGAAATTTGGCGTAGTGAAGGTGATCAATTCATGTTTCTTGGAAAATGAATGCAGATATCTGAGTGCCTTCATTAGGAGCTGGTAGCAAAACTTGAAAGGTACCATGAAAATCTCTGTTCACCTAATAATCAGCGGTGGTACATTTCAGTAGGATTTAAGACTATAGGAAGTCTCCTAAATTACGGCACTTTTAACACTTCTCATATGATCTGAATGGATTATGAACCAAGGTTACTGAATGTTTGTGGTTTTATTAGTGCATTTAATGTGTCCACTTTCACATTTCAATTGAGATTTTTAATCTACCCTAAAATCATCAATATGGCTAACATTTGGAACTTTCAATAGCTTAGTTTTCAAGCAGTACTATTTTGATTTCCTTCTTTTTTTCGTGCCCTTCACAGCAAGCAATTCAAAAGGGATGTTAATGCAGCATAACAACTCTTTACCCTTTTTCAAGGCCAATTTTGCAATATGGGCAAAATGATTGGAAATGTAGTCCTGAAAAAGCTTAAACCATCTGTCAGGGACTCAGTTAAGGAGATACACACTGTCTCCCAGCCAAAGATGTGGATAAATTATGCCTGGCTGGAAATGTCCAAGGCATGTGGGTTGCCGTTCAAGCTTATTAGGATGAATTACAAATTTTTTTATTATTACCCTAGTAAGATCATCTTTTCAAATTATAATAAGCAGTAAGCCATGCAGACTGGAAACAAAGCAAGTGGTAAACACTGGTAAAAATGCTTTTAAAAGTGCTGTATGCTGTTACATAAAAAAGATTATGCAAACTTGTGTGTGTGCACACATATTTTTATGGAAAAGAACAATACACAGTAGTACATCTATATATGCACTTTATAAAGAATAATATTGTGGATGTGTAATTATCAGCTGTGAATATAATCAATCAGTATTTTTTCATTAAATATATTCACTTGAAAGTTAAAGAACAAGAGAGTGGGATAGTTTTGATTAAATTACTGGGGTTGTCAAGCTACATCCTTTTTACTTCTTATATCCTTAAATCTTTTTCTTATTATAAGACTATTGACATTTTTGTAGAGAACTCTGGATTTTTACAGTTCTTAACCAGGGATTTTCAAAATGCTCTATAACCACTGGCCAGCTAAATACTCCCCAAACGCCCAAACATTTTAGGAGATTTGTATCATAAATACAACGGATCTTTTTTCTGAGCAAGGTAGAAAACAGTTAGACCAGACTTCTTACTTTTCCATTCTAACAGTTATGAGCCTGATTTTTTTTAAACCCAGTGAATGTGACTGCATATGCAACAATGCACATTTAGTTCTGTACATAACTTACATGTCAAGTTATCATGATTATGTGCAGTCATGATAGTTTTGTGCATAAATGGCTATAATTGGTGGTCAACAGTTAAACCCATAACTGGTCATTTGCACCTGCAGTTATTCAATAATCATGATGATAGCTCAGGGACAGTTTTTAAAATCAACCCATAGCTGCTTTGAGGAGAGTGTATTATTGTTAATTGGACCTGGGGAGGCAAACAGTGTCCCACCACTAGGGGTGTGCATCCTAGATCAGCAGGAACCTAAATACCTTGGTATTTGTATTTATGATTATGATTTTCATAGACTTTTGTCCCATTGAGCCATTTGGGGAGCCAAAATAATCTGATATCTGATCTCTCTCAGTATTTTACTATCCAAGAACGAAAGATTATGATAAAACCAGCTCTTGGCACCAGGATTCATCAAATAGCCACTGAAAACAATACACAAGCAGGGAGAAATACATGAAACACTAATACAAATACTAGAACTTACACACACCTTCCTCCTCCTCATCCTTAATCTTCTTACTGCCAATTTTGGAATAACTGAAGGCAAGGGGGAAACATGGCTCTTCCATGGGGCAAGAAATGGAGCATAAAATCTGTGTGTGACCTCTGCTATTCCTTGTAATGGTGATGGCAGCTTTAGAGACTAAATGCAAGATGTAAAAGGAGCATGCATACAAATTCTACAGTGGATTCTTCACACTCACCCAATACAATTATGAGGTTGTATAGGTTCATTTAAATAAAAATGCAAAAATTGCCTCTTCCCACAAGCAGCTCTCACCCTGCCAAATTCCCCCATCCCACCCCAGTACTTCTGCATAGACACATCCTCCTAAATGTTCTTTTTCCTATTTTTCACTAGATAATGAAAGTGATGCCCAATCCATTAATACAGCAAGAAACAAACAAACAAAAAACAAAGCAGCAGCTGGCACATTAGGTGCTGTTTAGGTGCCAGCACTGAGGTCTGCACCAAACAAGATTATTTTTGTGTTTGTTTGGCTGGTTATATTCAATGAACAGCACACACGAATCTAATAGTTATCAGAGGAGTTTTCTATAGATTCTATCTGATTTTTCTGCAAAATCTAACCTCAGCTGCTCTTTCCTCATTTAGGTCAAAATTTGTAATATCTGCCTCCACTTTTGTGCTTGCAAAGCGTGGATGCAGTTTTGCACACACCGTTACTGGTTTGATTGCTCACACAAAGCAAGCACTTGCTATTTAGAGAGGATCGGACCCACTGGCAACTTGGATTTGAACCTCTGACCTAAATATTGGAAAAGAACATAACATTACCCTTGTACAGTGTGGGGGAGGGATTGCAAACAGAACAACACAGAAACCCAGGTGAAATGTGGCTACTTGAGCTAATTTTGTCTGAGCAATTTTGTCTATTTCAGAAGGTTACCATGCTATATCTGCAAACTCCTTCCCCCTCCATAGGCTCATCATCATATGGGTGAGCCATCACTAATCACAAAGGGCTCATTTGTCACCACCATTACTCAACTGGGCAGGAAAGTAAAGGGAAGTAAGACCCCCACAACCACCCTTAGTCCCTTGTTCAGATTGTAATTCTAAGCCATTCTTAGGAGAGCAGGGGCTACTCATCCAAGGAAGTGGGCAGCAGGAGGTGGAGAGTGGGAGAAGCCTTGACTCCATCCCCACCCTATTCACTGGCCAGAGTAATTGGTCAAGTGCATGGGGACAGTAAGCTGTCCCACACAAAGGAATAAAGTAACTGTATCCCTTCCCAGAACAAGTGGGGAATTGGCGGGGTGGGGGGAAATTGTGAATCTGAGTCACAATTTGTTCTCTGGTCTGCTCCTGGGGCAGTGCCCTTATTCCGGACAAACACTAAAGCCACAACCTAGCCCAGAGTAGGGATGCTTCTTTCCAGTCTCCACTGAGAATCAGAATAGCTTGTTGTCTATGTGGCCATCAGCAAGAGTTGGGAAGGACTATAAAATACCCACTAAGGAATGGCTATGCAGATTGGACAGGAGATTTTTGCTCACAGTCACCTCACTTCTCTCCGTCTATGGGGCAGCACAGGCCTCATTTACACCAAGCAAAGCTTTGAATTTCACCAATAGAAATACAAAATGTTTTAAAGCAAATACAGCTGCTAGAAATGTCAAACATCAACAGTTTTGCTTTATGTCCAAAATCTCTCTCACAGTTCCAGTATGCTCTGTTAAGTATTGTATACGGTAAGTATTCAAGTGTCTAGCAATAAACTATATATATATATACAGAAATGAAAAGCAGTCTAAAACTCAAAATTTTGCCCCCAGTAGTGACAAAGTGAAAGATCAGCTGAAACAGCAGTAACATGGATCCATCTAGAGACTAATTGTTAGAGGATGAAAAAGAAGCCCATTTTGATTTAGTCTTTCATTTAGATTGCAGTATTTAAATGTTGACTTCTCTGCGAGCTGATGTTTTAAAGTTCAGAACAAACCCTGAATGCAATGTAAATGAGCTCATTATCTCACCTCTGATCTTTATGTGTTTAGTTTCTTGATGACCTGTTTTATTTTTTTCCTCCCCCATAAGAGCAAAAAATAGTTCAGAGGCAGATGAATATTTTTACATTTGTTTTATCTCTACTACACAGATCAAATCACTACTCAAACTGAATAAATGCTACCTAAATGAATTCCAGAGAGATACAAAAGGTTTGCTACTCAGTACAACTCAAGGAAACCAGGTGTTAATAAATACTTCATGGCTTGTAAAAATGAAACAATCCTTTGATAATGTATTAGGTTCATGTCAATAAGGATAAACATCTGTATAATTTAAATGATGATATTTTCTCAATTCATGCATGTTAACAATGACAAAAATAAAAAGTTTAAAGGAAATAACCTTTTGGTTTAATCTGTACAGCTTTTTGAGTAATACTCTGCTCTTTTTAGACATTGACTGACGAGAACGCTAGTTAGTCTGGAACTTCAGAAATCTCCATCAATGTCAATGAATCAGCCTACCGTATCTCATTAAGTTTTGGTCACAGTACACATGTCTGCCTCATCATTGTATGGTGATTTACAAATGGAACTTTACTACCCAAAGCACTTATGTGCAGTTTTTGTCAGTAATTGAACTGCAAAGAAGATAAAAGAAGCTGACCATGAAACATCAAAAATACTGAAGTGGCAATCATGCTGGCAACACCTAAATGTGAGGATACAAATTGCAAACGCTACACAACTCACCACCAAAAAGAGGCTTTAATTTCCAGGACTGATTGGAAAAAACTTGCTCTCTAAAGTGTACAAATCCTAGTGAATCATTTTTCCAGATACAATATATAGGTTGCAAGTTCACACAATAGATGGGTAGATTAAATAAAGATCTACAATAGCTTCTGGGAGCTTTAGTTTGCAGCAATTGTTAGCTACTATTCACTGAAATCTAAAGAGTGTATAAGCCACTTAGATTTAGTCCACTCAGATTCATTGCCCAACTCCTTGACACTCAAGTGTCAGAAACATTCTCTGAGTCCAACAGGCAGGCATTAAATACTATCATTTATAAGTGCCTTTGGAGAAAGGAAATTAGATATATAAAGGGAAGTGCAGAAAATACATATTCATATACAATGTTTTAGATCATTAGGAACAAAGACTCCTATAAGCAGTAGTCCATCCGTTATGCAAAATCCATTCGCTATGCAAAATTATTTGGAGACACTTGGAGCTGTTTAGCCCACAATTGGCAGATCTAGATCAGGTTATGGCGAACCCTAATGAAACCACACATTAAGAAGGAAAGGACTCCCTGCAGTTGCACAGCCATTTTAAGGCAACCCAGATCTTAGCTCCAGGGCTTTGGAGAGAGCTCAGGGGTAGTGTGCTAGATGGAACCTAGAAGCAAGTAACTGGGCAGGGAGTAGGCAGAATCATGCCTTTGCCCCACCAGCACCAGCTAACCGGCCATATGAGTATATTGGACCCCTAAGGGTGAAGCAAATTCCCTCCCCTCTCCCCCTGCTGTGTTCAACTCAGTAAAGAGGATTGCCAGGGAGCCAGTTACAGCTCCCTGTGCCCTGGTCTTGGAGCAATTAGAGCAGCCTAATCGTGACAGTATTACTGAACCAGCTTTGGTGGAGTTACGCATGGGATTAATTTCTCTCTCTCTGTTTTGGGGTCCTAGCATGTATTTGTTTTATAATGTTTTCTCATATGTATCTGTCTACGTAATACATATATTTATAACTAGAAAATGTGATCGAACACAGAGTCGAGAGGCTCAAACTACTGTTCATGTGGATCATTTGAAATTCTAGCATTTTGTGCCTGGCTGACCAAAGCGCTGATGATAGTGAATGAGGTATCCCATTAAAAAGCTGATGTTGGAGCTAAAATGTGATGCTTTTGAAATCTGTTATCTGGCATTTCTGATCGTCAGTGTTATACATCATTTGTGATTCATTGTATCTTAATGGACATAACTTTTACCTCAGGAAACTCAGATAGGTCAATGGCTTACATCGTCAGTGATGAGTTTTGGGGTCCCAGCATAGTTCCACATTAACACTTCTTCCCGCCCCAATACAACCGTGCAATATGGCACAATTAACAACCTTTGCCACAAGGAGGATCGGCCTTGGAATAGCAGGGGATGTTGCAAAATGGTGGTGAAAAAGCAGAGCAATGTGAGGAAGTTTACCTACCACTTTCCTTTAAGCATGGCTCCCAAACAGCCGTGTTAGTTTCTCACAATCATGAGTACATAATTAAAATGAGAAAAAGGAAATGAAAGAAAAGAAAAATCCGAGCCCTATGACAACACCATAGGTAAAATGTATGAGAATGCATTTACTTTTTAATTGGATCTCTGCCGTCAATCTGAATTGTGGATATGTGATCCAGAATAGTCACCGCATGCCTACATGAATTGGCTAATGAGATGTCCGTTAACTGCTGGGTCCCTCAATTAATCACATAGCTGAATACTAAGGTAGCTAAAGATAGTTCTATTTGCTAAAACGTTAAAATCCAAATAGACACTTTCACTGGAGACTGAAACCAGAGTTCATGGTGGGGTAGTCTTCAAAAAAAGCTCCCTTAGACCTCCAAACATCTGCTTAATTATTTTTATTGTCCTGCTATATCTTAGAAGTAATACACTATGACTTTTAACTTTCAAAGTAAATCACACCTAAGGCAAAGAAAGGAAGATTAGTCTTGTGGCCCCGGTGCAGGACTGAGAGTTGAGTCCTAGTCCCAGGTCTGTCATTAATTTCCTGTTTGACTTTGGGCATGACATTGAGCCTCTCTGCCTCAGTTTCCACATCTGCAAAACAGAGATCATATCTATTTCACAAGAGTGAACTGCATCCTTGTGCAGAGGACCTAAATGGGTTGTAATGGGCCTTGTGCTTCTGTACAGGCATATCTTTCACCCTGATGCTTTCAGACTACGTTGGGACCCTTGGAAGGAAGGTGCCATAGCTGTGCAAATTAGAAAGAGCGTGTTGCACCAAATGAGTGGAATTTTGCCATACACTTTGGAAAAGCACAAGCTGTTATTTTGAATCCAACATCGTTTAAGACTGACTTTCAAGCCTCTTAAGTGAGTGTCTAAGAAATGTGTTCATTTACAAGTTAAACCATGAGAGAGAAATGGAGGGGGAAGGGAGAGGGATGTGCAGGCAGGGAGAGAAAGTAGAGAGCAATATTTTTAAAAAATCTAAGCACTCCTGTCGACATGCCATTTACAACCTACAGGGGGGGCAAGGGCATAACCCATGCTTACTAATGTCAGATCCACATCATTCTGTGAACAGTGTGTAGACAAACAGTCGCTATGCAAAAACAGTAGGCACTGAAAACAAGGTTTCCTTTGAAATGTATGATGAATAACGATGTCTCAGTGCAATGCACTCAACAATTTAGGCTTTGAATACATATCCCTGCCTGTTTCCGTGTTTTAAAAGTCCAGGGGCTGAATTCTGATCTCAGTTACACCAGAGTAAACCCAGAATCATTCCACTAGCGTCAAAAGACTGAGATCAAAATCTGACTCTTGGTGGAGAGTAGCTCTGTTGCTAGAATGTTTGGCAATTTCCCTGCACTTGTGTTTGCGTACAGAGGAATTGTTTCAGGAGCTTTCCAGTCCTTCCACCATAAA
Organism: Chelydra serpentina; assembly: GCA_037349315.1. Lineage (NCBI taxonomy): Eukaryota > Metazoa > Chordata > Testudines > Chelydridae > Chelydra > Chelydra serpentina. Next base: position 32,166,141 of record JBAIAC010000048.1, read on the forward strand.
AGATACATGACTGCTGCTTCACTAATCCTAATTGTTACACCTTGTGCTCTTGTATTTACATGTTGTCTCTAACCATGCACTTACACTGTAAGCACTTTTAGGCTGGGGACTGTCTTTTCATATACGTGCGTAAGGTGCCTAATATTCTAAGGTCCCAATCCCTCTAGGAAAAGAATAATAATTAATAAATGAATGAAAGCAATCTGTACAAATTCTGACCATCAGAATGGTAAGGAAAAGAGCAAAATAAATATTTAAATTATACAGGATTCAATTAGCTAAGAGCAACAATCACTGCAGTTTGCTTCAGACGCATTTGTAGCTTCTCCCCATCAGATTGCCAACATTTTGCTGCATCCAGTTGCATGGATCATGCTGCGTTTCGGTTTTGTTGCCCGCCTCCATTAGACAAATGAGAATCTGTTGTGACTAATGACCCTGACTCACGCAGCATCCTGCTCTCACTGCCACTCGCATCAGGAGGCTAGTGAGGATTAGTTGCGGCTAAGACCGTGATGTGCTGGAGGGTGTTTGAGAGGGGCACCCGTGGCTCAAATACCACCTGCAAGGAAGCAGGGTTGCTGCCCCTGCTTCTGATGCCATTCACACACACCCCTGGAGGATATCAATAAACTGTCTCTACCAGAGGTGACTTGTCCCCTGGGCTCTCTGGAAGAGCAACTCTGTTGTCTTTCTAATGCACCAGATTGCATCAAGTATCAGGATTTATATATTTTAAATGTCCTGGATGATGATAGCCCTGTTCCCCTATACAAGGTCTTTGCCCTGCCCCTGTTCCCAATCACACTAGTAAAATGCTCTGTTGTGCTCTCAATAGCCTCTATATTTTCCAGGGACAAAGCATCAATAGTTCCTGAACAGCTTCATAGTAGGAGTTTGTTTGTCAAGTGATGTTATTGCCTTGTTGTTCTGAGAAAGTGTTTTTGTTAAAATAGGAAAATGAATAAATTCCCCTTAGTCCATCATCCCTCCTTCTCTGCAAAGACATGGCCCCTGGGACTATGCCAGGCTAAGGGCGAAAATTTCTGTTGTTAAAATACTGGCACCACACCATGGGCTAGTGACTTAGTAATGCAGTCACTCCTCTTGCTTTCACATTAGGGCCAGATCCTCCGCTGGTGTAAATTGACAGAGCTCCATTCACTTCAATGGAACTATGCTGACTTATACCAGCTGAAGATCTGGCCCAGTCTGGTTTGGTCCAGTTAATTAGCAAGGTGGCAGGCAAAGATAGTGCTAGCTGCATGACTGGCCAGAAAGAGACCCATTCCCGCCGTTTCATCATTAGAAAGACCACAATGCTTCAGCATCGTGTAACAGATCCTAGATATCAGGAAGCTAATGCAATGGTGAGTGTCACATACTGGTTGGATTCGGGAGGGGAGGTTGGTGCGTTCATTTGGAATGTTGGAAGGAGAGTTTTTATTCTGCTTTTTGACTGCACACGTTCTATTATACTAATGTTTTACGCTTCTCTACAACCTTCTATCAGAGGATGTCCAAGCACTATACAACTATTCATGCAAATTAGCCACACAACGTCCCTGTGAGGCAGGGAGCTATTACTATCCCTATCCTCAGAGGAACCTGAACTACAGTTAGAAATGCAGTCCTAAGTCCACAGGAATTTCCATCCCAGAGCAGATGGATGGTCCATCAAGTCTCTTTAGCAGTTCTCGAACCGTGGCCTATATATCATGTCAAATACAAAATGAAAGTTGAAAATCCGTCCCCGGTAAATTACACCACTGGGGTTAGGAACAATGTTTTTTCTGAGGTGATTAGCTTACATCATAAAATATGTCATAGTCACTGTAGATGTTATTCAACCAAGTGCAATTGCTGATACTTAGATCCTATGGAGACGAGTGTCCTCTAAGAACCTAGATAGATAGATGCTTGTTCATATACACACAAAACGTATGTTACCATACTGTTTAAAATGCATTGCCTTTTCATTTCAAGTGCAAATTGAGCATTAAGCTATATGTTAAGCCTCGGTAGTCCTACCAGTGATTTCTGGATCACCTCTTTATTACACGATACACACTGAGGACAAGTAATTTATTCCTACGTTGTTTGCCATCTTAAACCCAGTTTTTAATCCATGACAATACTTTACCTCTCACCCCAGGGTTACCAAGTTTCATCAAGAGCCTTTTGTGAAAGTATTTATCAAAGGTCTATTGAAAGCCTAAATTATGTCAGCCAGTTCTCCTTTCCCCGGCATTTTAGAACTCTTTCAAATAATTCTAACAGCTTAGAGGTACCATTTACTCTTACAAAAGTAATACCAATTTTATATTCATCTACAGTAGTAACTCTGTCTATTATTTTTGCCAGGTACTGAAGCAATGTTTCCTGGTCTATGTTAAAGTGTACAACATTGGACACACTACATGCCTCCATGACTGCAGCTGTTTTTTATTGATAAGTTACATCTTTCCATTGTTCACGTTACCATTGTGATCATTAGTTCTATAGAATGCCATCTGGTCCCACTGACTTATTGACTTTGATTGGAGGCGTTATCACTACCTGTAACAGTGCTTTACTTTCATTTAATGTAAAGACCAAGCCTAGGGCAGGCATTTACCCATTATCCTTGTGCTATAGATCAATTAAAAATAATTTAGCTTCTATACAATCTCTTGCAGTCTCCACAATGCACAGTCAACCTGTGGAACTCATTGCTAGTGGATGAAGGCCAAAAGTACAACTGGGTTCAAAAGAGAATTAAATAAGCCCATGGAGGATAAGTCCACCAATGGCTTTTAGCCAAGATGGTCAGGGACGCAACCCCATGCTCTGGGTGTCCTTAAACATCTGCCTGCTGGAAGCTGGGATTCAATGATACGGGATGGATCACTCAATATTTATTGCCCTGTTGTGTTCATTCCCTCTGAAGCATCTGGAACCAGCCACTGTTGGAAGACCTAGTATCATAGGCGTAGTTTGACTTCTATATTTGCGGGGGAGGGGAGCTTCAGCTGGGCCAATGGGGCCATGTGGGGGGGGGGACAAATTCCATGTCCCTGTACCCCCGCTGCTTCCCTGGGCTTCCCACCCACCCAATCACCTCTGGCCCCCCATCTCTTCATACATCCCCCCATCATCCCTGACCCCCCACTGCCTCACCCCTCAGCCCCCATTGCCCCTGGCACCTGTTGCCTCCCCTGGCTCCCCATCCACCCCACCGCCCCCTGAACCTGCTGCCTCCCTATTCCCATGCTGGGGGCACTGGGCTCATCCAGCCCTTGGCGGGGGCCATCACCAGCCACCACTCCACCAGCAGTCCACTTTCAAGTTAGTCCCCACTGTCAACACAGATAGCTTGAGGAGGCAACACCCTTCATGCCCCTCACCCCAACACCCATCATGCCCCATGTCCTGTATGGCTATTCTTATGTTCCTTCTTGCCCTCTTGAGTACACCCTCAAAGCTTGGGGGGTCTGGGAGAGCCACTCACTCTCCCTCAGGTGCCCTACTTTTGGTGGATTTAAAGGATTTGTCAGTATTTATTTTGATACCTTTGACAGTTCTTCAGATTTCCTGTCAGACACAGATTCTGATTTTAGCTACATCTGTGTAAATCTGCAGTGACTTCTAATTTGCTTTAAGACTGAGCTTGACTCAGCTACAATGGCATGCGGCCCATTGGTGACTGCCAGTAACAAAAACTCCCAACTGCTAGAGAGAGGACACTAGATAGGGAGGGCTCTGAGTTACTACAGAGAATTCTTTCCCAGAATGTGGGTCTTTCCCACATGCTCGGCATGTAACTGATCGCCATATTTGGGGTCTGGAAGGAATTTTTCCCCAGGTCAGATTGGTCAAGATCCTGGGGAGTTCTTCACCTTCCTCAACAGCATGGGGCACAGGTCACTTGCAGGTTTAAACTAGTGTAAATGGTGACTCTCTGTAATGTGAAGTCTTTAAACAAATGAGTTGGGGACTTCAGTAACTCAGCCAGAGGTTCTGGGCCTATTACAGGAATGGATAGGTGAGGTTCTGTGGCCTGCAATGTGCAGGAGGTCAGACTAGATTATCACAACGGTCCCTTCTGAACTTTAAGTCTGTGAGTCTATGAGATTCCACTGAAATCAGGAGAGTCAGTTGGATTTATGCTGATATGACTTACTTTGGCTAACCTCTATAGGCAGAAGTTCCAAAGGTACGCCTCAGTCACATACAAACATACTCCTCTATCCTTCCAGTTGTCTCCCCCTTCAGGATACAACTTCTCACAAACATCTCTAGGACCCCAAATGTATGTTGGTTGTCCTTGAGCATGACACCCACCCCTGTCTAGGGCCAGCTGTACCCCTTTCTCAATAGAATTTGAGGAGATGGGAAGTGTTTGCTAATCCATACACACACACTAATGGATAACAGAAGCAAAAAAACTGCAGCCATGGCTAAACTAAGTGATTTAGATCAGTAGCGTAGCCAGTGGGGGAGCAGGGGGAGTGCCCATTCCCCCTGGGAGCAGAAGCGGCGCCTTAAAAAGAAAGCACCTTTTTTTAGCTCTGCTTTTTAAGCGCCGCTTCTTGCACTCATCCGGCAGCGCTCTGGGTCTTAGGTGGTATTTCGGCGGCGGGTACCACCGAAGACCCAGAGCGAGTGAGGACCCGCCACCGAAGTGCTGCCGAAGACCCAGAGCGCCACCGGAGGCGCCGCCGGGTGAGTACAGGGGGAGCCTGGGGAGGCACCTTTTTATAGCACCGCTCCCCCTGTGCTCCAGACCTGCCTACGCTACTGATACAGACATAGCTGCCCACAAGACTTAGCATAGTACATAAAGCTTCTATGGAACTCCAGTGGAGACAGCCTAGCAGCAAAGGCAGCAGGAGCCAGGAGTGTTTTCCCTACAACTTCTGCTGACTGAGGACTCTTCTGATCCCATGGAAACATTTTACATGGTTAGGGTGGTGGGAAGTCAGTGCTGTTTCCCGGGGACATCTGCCTCCTGAACATAGAAAATGTGGGGAGCAACCACCAGATGCCCCCTAATGTCTTCCAGATTGGGCCATTCAGCTAAAACATTGTGGTTATCAGATCACCGACCCCCCTGAGAACAGCAAAGATAACTCTGCAAGGACGTGGGTACAGCAGCTGAAGGATGCAGGTAGCTGCTAGGGTGGATACCTGGGGGTTAGGCATATATGCTGTGTGCACTGGTCTATGTAAGTTCATAAACCTTGGCTGATCATTATGCATTTGCCTAGAACATAAGGAATAACGGGGGTTCTGGTTTCTAGTTGAACCTTTTCTCAGCTCTGCTAATTATGTCAAGGTTTTTTCCCATTGCTAAGCTTTCCAGCTCACTCATTTTCCCTTTTAAGCGTCTTGCCCTGGCATACAGCACCATAAGCTTGGTCTTCTTTGAAGATAGCTTTGCTTGTTTCATAGCTGCTTTAGAGATTCCCATGACACTAGGTTCCTCTATTGTTTCATATATTGTAGATTAGCAAAGCTTTCCATCTGGAAAAACTGACAGGGAGAGCTAATTTGCAATTTCCAGTAACTGACTATTTTTTAAGTCTAATGATGTACTTCACACCTAACCAGACCTGCAGTAAAATGCACCAGAGTGCAGCAAATCAGAAAATGTATATTTCATACCTTATCAAAAGGCTTTCAACAAAAATTCTTCCTTAATCTTTAAAATGTCTCTGTCTCCTCTGTTCTTTGATGTGATTTGTAAACCTAAACAATAGGCTCAAGTTAATCCTATTTGTTAGATGGTTTAGACACTACACAGTTATTACAAGCTCTCTGTACTAAAGGCTATAAATTATGAAAAAGTTGGTTTTGTTTTATGGCATAAAAATTCCAGACTGCATTGATCTTCTTATAATTGGGACATAAGAAACCTATTGTTTGTAACTCTTAGAATCGAATAACTTTAATTACAAATTTGTTTGGTTGGGCTCAACTGAATTGTATATATTATGTTTCTGCATAAGATCAAGAAAGAGTGTATCATTATGGTGCATTTGCTCATGATTTAGGGCTGTAATGTCACCATGGCAAGTTCTGAAAAGTCATGGATCATTATTTCTTTTCACATGACTGATTCAATTGCAGGGGCATCATTTCATGACATTTCACTGGGTGGTTGCTTTCCTCCCAGCAGTATTAGGAGCTTCCCCACCATGACCCCTGAGAAGTAGGGAAACATTATCATCACCATGTTACAGATGGGGAATTGAGGCACAGAGAGGCTAAGCAATTTGCCCAAAATCACAGGAAGTCTGTGGTACAGCAAGGAATTGAACCCAAGCCACCCATCTCCCCACTGATGCCTCAGTCACCAGGCCATCCTTCCTCCCCATAAGCCATTGTAAAACTGTTAAATCCTGAACAATATAACAAAAATTCAAAGGCAAAATGTCCAGGCTTGTTTTATACATTATTCAGATTTCTAGGCCCAGACCCGTGAACTTTAGAGGGTAGATGCTGCTTACCTCCTATTATAATTCATCTCCTTAAACTAACAAAGAGACTTAGATTCTCAGGAAACTCTAACCATGTTCCCATCACAATTTTGTTGTCATGAACTCTATGGCTTTAACCTCACTGCAAAAAAGGTCGGGGGTGAGAGCGGAAAGGGGACTGATTACAGTGAAATAACTAACACCACAATAGTTATTAGAGAGACAAGGTGGATAAGGTAATATCTTTATTTGGACCAACTTCTGTTGACAAGCTTTCGAGCTTACCCAGATCTCTTCTTCAGATCTGGGAAAGGTACTCAGAGTGTTACAGCTAAATACAAGATCAAGCAGATAGTTTAGCATAAGTAGTTAACATATATTTCATGGACCGTTCAAGGTGAAGTGGTCCATTAACACCCCTGTAATCATAGGGTTAAAACTGCTGTGCAGGGTTCCTTTGAGGATGAGGACTGAGAGGTCAGATATAGAGTGATTGCTTTGTGAAAAAATTTCACCCAAGTGTTTTTGTCTTTTATCATTTTCCTGTGTGAGTTCATTCGAGAGAGTAGTGATTGTCTAGTTTCATCCACATAATTGCTATTGAGATATTCAGTGCATTGGATGAGGTACACCCTATGTGTGATAGGCATGTGTAGGACCCATGGATCTTGAAAGCTGTGTTGTGGGGGTGCTGATAATAGTAGCAGGTTTTGCAACTGTTGTTCTGACAGGGCCTGGTGCCGCTTTGAGTTGGTGTGTCCTGGTCTGTGGGGAGCTTTCTCCCGATGATGGGTTTGGAGAGGCTGGGGGGGTTGTTTGAAGGCCAGAAGAGGGAGTTCAAGAAAAATATATTTCAGGATGGGGGGTCCCCATCGAGTATGGGTTGTAGTTGTTTGATGATACCCCAAAGTGTGTGGTCTGCCAATTGGAGGACATGACCAGAGGCCAAGCAATGTGTGCTATCAGGTGCAACATACGCAAGCAGACAGGTGCATACTATTCCTTTTCAGGGCAACAGTAATATGTGCCTTACTGCATGTTCGCACCCCATCCCTGGCTGCCCTGAGCCATCCTGCCCTATGTTAGCTGTCTGACTTATGAGTGCTTCCTTCAGCCAGTACTGTTCCTCTCCACTCTCTGAAACCTTCTCCCATTAGGAAAGGACTGGCTTTGGCCCTGAATTTCAGACACTTTCAAATACTGTGTGAAGATTCTGGCACTACGATTTGTTGTCACTGTTGATCAAGCAGTAATTACACTATTGAGCAATCTAATTAATTTTGTGTTTTATTACTTAAGATATGTGATTCATCCTTAACAGAGTTAAATTAATAGAGTATAAATAGGCTTGTCACATCTTCAATAGTTTTCATGAAGGGTGTTTTACTTTAATTTGTGAAAACATGGAAATTGTACACATGATGAAAATCAATCATTCTTTTCGCTTATCTTTTCATTAACAAAAAATACATATAAAAGGAAGATCTATCTTTTTCACGTCACCTGAGATAATCAAGGGTCCTATATATGGCTCAAAGACCTCATCCTGCAAGGTGCTGAACACCCTCAACTTTCTGTGAAATCCCTGGGCCTGTTTCTGATCTCACTTGTTATAACTCCTCTGTCTTCACTAATGTCCAATAGTGGAAACTGAGATCAGAATCAAACCCACTGACTTCAAGAGAGATTATGAGTGCTCAGCACCTCTTGGGATCGGGTCCTAATTAAACCGCTATACTGTTAGCAAACTCAACATTTCTTTTAATTAGGAGAAGACAAGAAAACAAAGAATGGCGCAAACAGCTGTGCCACTGGACTGACACATGTATTCGTGAGCTATGAATACTGCTAAAACAATGTTCACCAAACTTCATTCTAATTCAGAATGGCTGTTCTCTTCATCTATGTTTGCATTCCTTTTATTCACTCTTTGCAAATATTTTCCCAAACAGATTTTTGGTTCATGCAACTCTTTGGGGAATAGCTGTTCCTCATAAAAATACCATACCCTCATGGAAATACCATATGCAGTCAAAATAAGTCGCTGAAACTTTATTACTTATTAGTTGTTCATTATTTGTTATTCTCGTGTTCAAACAGTTTCAGTCAACCAACCAGGCAGCTGGAACAATACCATGTGACTTAAGTGATTAATCCCACACCACGAAAAACGAGATTTTTTTAAAATAGGAGCTGAAAGTTTGGATCCTAAGAACCTATTTAGGCACCCAATTTTCAAAGACACCTGACCAAATAGTCTTATTTTTGGAAGCACTGTACCCCCTGAGTATCTGTTGAGGATAATAGGTGGTGGGTTCTCAGCAATTTTGAAAATCTGGTTATTTATTTAGATGGATTCAGGAGCCTAGCTTTAGGTTCCCAATTTTGAAAGTCTTGGTCACAATGGTCAGTAGTTCTGCAACCATAAAAATGCAAGAGATGACACTGGGCTTAAGTCAACACATGCTTGTACTTTGTGTAGTCATTTATGTTTGTACAAAGTAGGTGTAAACACTATCATTCTGCTTTGGCAGTTTTTTCACCAGTTTCCACTCATTTTGCACAGCTGTAAGTGACAACACAAGATGCAAAGCAGTGAAGCATCTAGCCCATTTATTTTATTTTCGCCATAAGAGTATTATTAAGCAATCTAGATATCTATATCTATACGTAACTATATCAACATCTATACATCTATATCTATACATTTATATATCTCTATATGTTATAGTTAATCTATTTTAACATATTTGCATTTTCTAGTTCATGGGTAAGATTAACCGCACTGTATGTCAGTCTCTGGTATGGAAAAAACTGGGAATTTATCATAAGTAATTTTACCCACGAAAAATGCTTTACAAAAGATGGAATCTCCATTTACAGTCAGGGAGCTGAAAAATAAAAAATGTCTGTAGATTTCTTATGTAACTTCGTAGAGTTGCAAATTCCCATGGTGCTTTTAAAAAAACACTGAGAATGTAAATGCTAAGCAGAGCTACATGTAACTGGGTGGCTGAGGAGACTGATAATGTGATAAGTAGCTTTTAGCCCATGGGTCACTGGATAAAATCAGGTTTCAGTCTCCTTTGCTGTCAAGCCAGAAATAGATTTACTTTAAAAAAATTAAAGTTAAGAGGGAAAAAATTGAACAGCTAAGAAATTAGTTAAACAAAGATTGAGTCCTGGACAATGTGCCATTTTCATCAAGTTAAGCATTGCACAGACTGTAATTGAAAGACAAATTCAAGTTAGCCACAGAAAAAAGTTGATTTTATAAATCTTGTCAATTTTATTTTCTGCCATGAGCAGTTGAACCAGGGAATGTCATCTCTGGAATGGAAGCAGATGTCTCTGTGATAAGACACCAGTTTCCTTTAAGCTGGAAAATATAGTCAAATTGGGTTAGATTCTCCACCCTGCATAAGATGAGCTCAGGCACAGAGGAGTGGGGTGCTTTCTTGGAGCTGGTTATGGTTCTCTGGCCCTGTGCTGTTTGGTCCTTGGGGCAGCTCTAACTTCTGCTACCAGTATAAGATCCCTAAGAGAGTTACCAGTGGAAAATTCATTATAGCAGAGCTCTGCTCCCCCACATCCTCTAGTGCCCCTACAGTGGAGGTTGGGTGTGGGGCTGGCACAAAGGAAGTTACACTGTCTTGTAAATTCCAAGGCCAGAAGGAACCACTGTGGTGATCTAGTCTGACGTCTCCCAGAGAACTTCCCCAAAACAATTCCTAGAACATATCTTTTAGAAAAACATTGAATCTTGCTTAGAGAATCCAGCCTGACCCTTGGTAAATCGTTCCAATGGATAACTGGATAAATTGGATAAAGTAAAAAACTGACACTTTATTGCCAGTCTGAATTTGTCTAGCTTCAACTTCCAGCCATCGGATCATGTTATACCTTTCTCTGCTAGGTTGAAGGGCCTTTATTAAAGATTTTTCCCCACATAGCTACTTATAGATTGTAATCAAGTCACCCTTTTACCATCTCTTTATGCCAGTTTTACACCAGAGGTGAGTAGATTCTCAACTGTGCACCTCCAGCCAGAAAGCAGCCACTTTGTGCCACTCTGGGGAATACAGCTCATTACTTTCTTCAGGCAACTAAAGAATAAGGAAGCCACCAGCTGTCCTAGCTGGCAAAATTATCTGGGCTCGGTTGTAGCTTAAAATCACAACCCATGGGAAGAAGTAATGCAATGAGCTGGAAAGCACTTTGCCTCAGGCAAGCACAATGGGTCTGCCACTTGAACTGGTATAAATTAAGCACACTGTAGAATTAGTGTGGGAAGAGAATATGGCCCAGTGCTTCCAAAGGCCCTACTTGACATAGTCAATGGTAGTGTCCTTCTGTGGTGGAAGAGGCAAAGGGAACACACTTTGAGAGGGTCCAGCATATGCTTCTCCTAATCCTATATATGGCAAGGGTCCATCCCATAGCAGAGAAGATTGTGGGGCTATGTCTCCCTAATCCTCTCTGTGCACTGAGCATTAGCCTGCATTTGACTCCTGTGCGGGGGTCAGAAGGCTCCTTCAATCTTCTCCAATGCCCCATCCTCCATTCCTTTATGCACCTGTATAGGGCTGAGCACAATTGACCCTTGTATCTGCATCTGAAAGATGTGAGTGCACATTGTTTTTGTTACATATGGTATGCGGTACTATAAGATATAATAGTCTTTGTGTTCTCTATGTGCAAAGGACGTGATATTTTAGTGCTGTACCATAGCAAATGCACTTCAAATAGGAAATAGCTTGCAATTTCTATACTAAAGATACTAAATACTCTCCCCCAACCTTTTGGCCGACAGAACAAACAGTGGCTGTTGATAAGAAGTAGGTAATTTCCTGCTGATTCCTATTCATAAACTGCTTATGAATGTTAGCATTGTAGGCCTTGCATATGACTGAAATTAAGATTCTCACTTGGCAATACAAGCTTTCCTGCACAGAATGGCCTACAAAGGCTTCTAAAATTGTTAAAACTGTTTGCATAAGAAAAGAAGCTTCTCTTTATTGTGAGCCATGACAGCTTAGTAGGCAGATAAAGCTTTACCCTAGGCCGGTGTATTAACTCTTTAATAGTCCTGATCTTCACGTTCATTTACTTTTTAAATTGCAGAGGGAAAAATAGATCAGATTGATGCAAGATTTTCATCCATTTTTCTAACATGCTTAGTCATCCAATCCTGCTCGCAGAGAAATCAAAGGCAAAGCTCCCATTGCCTTCAAGAAGAGTAGGATTGGGCCCTTTCAAACTTTAAGGATAATGAACTTTTAAAATATAGGATCTGCTCAAAGTGTAGTTACTGTCAAATAAGTGATTGTGTAAGAAACAAATGTGGGGGGGAGGGTTGTTGGGGGAGGTGGGCTTTTTGTTGGGGGTTTGGTTTTTTTTCATTTATAATATATATGCAAAACTTCATGGGAGTTCCATGAACCAAAGGCCAAGTCCTGAGCTAGAGAGCAAAGTCCCTGTAAAAGGTTTGGCTTCATGGGCCTGATCCAAAGCCCACATCTAAACAGAAATATGTCTGGGCAATGCAACATCCATTGTCTACATCAGTTTGCAGCAACTATACACGTCACCATTTTCTCCTTTTCTTATGCTATTAATATTTTACAATAGACTTAACATCAAAGCCAGATGTGGAGTCGCACTAGGGAAGCCAATGGAGTTTCACCCACTTACCTCAGTTTGTCTTTCAATATCCACAGTGAAAAAAATTATCGGTGAAATCCAGCAATGTATAGAGGGCCAACATTAAACTTATTCACTGCTTACATCCTACTTAAGCCCTGTGTAGAGTAGGGAATAAGTCTGGTGCTAGATCTTTGCAAAGGGGTGAATTTCTCTACTATATAATACAAAATTACTGACATTCCTAACCTGTCACATGTGAATACAGCGGGTTGCATCATCAACATATAATACAAAAATGTAAAATAATTAACAGTTACCTTTGGTTGGCCCTATTTTCTAGTTAAATCCCCATCTAAGTACACCGTACACTGTCCAGGCAATGTATTCTGAATGTGAATGTGAACACTTCCCTGTTATTTAGTCTTCATGGTATAATACAGAAGATGGCACCACATCATCCTAAGGGACTTTATAGAAGGTAAATTTCAGGAGGGAAGATTTATACAGGAATTAGGAATTTCATTTAATAATGGATCACTAGTAGAGTCCATTTTAAGGATACACAAAAAACTTTACTTGAGGATCTTGCAGCATCCATTGCAGCACATAGGCCCCAGGCCAGGAAAGCACTTGAACAGGTACTTAACTTTAAGTTTTTGAATAGCTTCATTGAAGTCAATAGGACCAGTTGCATACTTAAGCGTGTGCTTAAATGCTTTTTCTGGACTGGTTAAGTGTTAGCGGGTGGTTTCCATCTCAGTGAAAATAATACTGAGTGAATCCTCTCTGAAACCAGTGAACAATTTATTAATTAACAGTAAATCCCAGACTGGTTTTGTTTGTATTAGCACAATGGACTCTTATAATTACCACACTTTGGTACATAAATCATTATCTGCAAAAGAAGGGCTGGAGGGGATGAGTAAAGTCTAAAGATTTCCGGAGAAGTCTGGTGCAGCTATGCAAGCAAGGTCAGATAAAGCAGAGTCTGGAGCTGTCTAAAGTTTATGAGCTGGCTGCACCCAAGAAGAATGGTGTTTGCCACTGTTCTGTGAAGTCTTTATTAACTGTGATGAATGCGAAATATTTTTCTAAGGGATCGTTTGGGAGTTTGGTTTGGCTTTCTTTTCAACTACGTTCATTGTCACACCACTCTGCTCTTGGCTGAAAACATAAAATGAAATAAACAAGTTTGATTTTAAAGGAGCTAGTTGCAAATATACATAATATTATAGAAAAAATTGATCGGAAATGAAATAATGAGCAGAAAGAAAAGTCAATTTTTAAAAATCATTAGTGAAAAATCTATATACTTTTTCCTGGTATTTCTGTCCCCTACTGCTCTATTCTCTGATGGGCTCTGCAGCTTCAGTTAAAGATTAAATGTGTAGAACTATCATAGTGTTACTTTTTTGTTAGGTGGAATATTGCTATTTGAATATGAATGTCCCTGTTTATGGCATATAGGACAATTGCCTCACATTGAGACGTCAGCGCTTTGATATAAAGTCTGTCTTTACATTGCTGTTTGTCTTTATTGGTTGTGGTACAGTAGTTAGAGCACAAGACTGGGAGTCAGGAGAGCAGGGTTCTAACTCTAGCTCCACCATAGGCTCAGAAACGACTTATAGCAGGTCACTTAGGCAAGTGATATAGAGATTTGGAGTTGGGCACCCAGAATTAAGGGATCCTTTTGAAAACTTACAACTTACATCTCTGTGCCTGTGTAAGATGGAACAATAATATTTATCCACCTTTGTAAAGAGCTTCAAAATCTTTGGATGAAGGACACTTTGGGCCTGCTCCAAGCTTTATTGAAGCCAATAGAAAGACTTCATTGATGAGCTTTGGATCAGATGATTTATGCACATAAATATTAATATCATCAGCTAGTGTGCTTTGCTATCCTTATTCACATAATTTTTGTAATATATATTTAAAATATAGGTTATGGCACTTTCTGCTTGTATATATCTCAAAAACTATGCAAAAGTAGAATGCACATGTCACAAAAGAAGCAGAAGACGAAAAAAATCAAAACAAGTTATACATAGGTAATTCTCCAAACCATAGCAATCCTGAAAAAACCAAAACGGTGTCTTATCACCTACTCTTATTCAACACATATCCTTAGATCTCACTGACCTTGACAGAATTACAGGAGTCTAATTTTAAACACATCGGTTCTCAAAAAAAATCACTCTTTAAAATACTCTGTCTAGGTTAATAAACACAGACAGGTTTTTCTTTAGCATCATGTCATATGGCTCCTTTCCCACCCTCTTCTACAAGCATATATTTACTGTGAATGTTACAAACAAATTCCACTTTCCATAACTATTACCCTCTTATACTCACTGGATCCAACCCTAAGCCCACAAGCAAAGACCAAGAAAAACTGTTTGCCTGTGGGAACTATGAGGCAGCTGAGGAAGATGGAATCTTCACTCCAACCTGGAGCACTCACACAGACTACCTACTGCTAATATGGAATGACCTAAGAAACATTGCTCACTGATGTCCTACATGTGAGTTTGTGGCCACCTGGATCTACATATCTCCATACCCTCACCATGGCAAACCTCACATGTCAACATTTATATTCTCCATGGGGAACTGAGATGACCCTCTACAGAAGTCTCCTCCATTTCATGCAGGAGATGCAGAGTCAACACTCTTTCTGTTCCCAGTGCAGAAGATCCACAGATTTGAAACCCTTCTGCAGATATGTAAGGCACCTAAGGATTTGGTCCCTAGCATCTTAAAGTAATGTTGCAAGGTAGAATCTTGTTACGGACCCATGGATTTTTAGTGGGGAGTTAACATAAGGTGTTTTCCATTAAAATTACAACGCCATAGAGCAGCTAATATGGTCCAATACTATTCAAATCTCTTCAACAGTTATTTCAATTCTTAAAAGGTATGAGTATCTTCAAATTCATATTGCTATTATCCAACCCACCTACAGTCTCTGTAGAAATGAATACACTGGCTTTTGCTTGTATTGAATTTTAGAGTAATACTAAATATGCCCAACATGCTGCAGAGAAGATCCATGAGACAATTAAGTATGGTAAGTACAGTGAAGTTAAAAAGAAAAGTAGGAGAGAGTCCTTAAAATCCTTTTGAATGGTTTCTCCTGTCTCTGCTAATATTCGGTATAGCCATGTTTGCAGCTAAGAATGTAATCTAGGAAGGCCTGGCATTTTAAAAAGTTCAATGTTTGATACGCATTCTATGCTCATTCTATAAATAAATCTACAGTGAAGTGCTTAAACGTTTATTTCTTATTTTCAAAACTGGGAACTAAGCATAAAAATATTGGCCCATAAAATGCTTAAAAAGTAGATTACTAGAAACTAATACAATGCATTATTATCTATTGAACCAATGATGGGTCAAATGGCAGTTTGAATCCTGGTGGAGAATATGAATATGACCTTCATGTATACCATTTACAGAAGGCAATTTTATTTACATTTTTAAATCCACATAAAGGTGAAAGATGATACTGCAGCAAAATTGAACGTTTATTTTTTATTTTTTGCCCCCAGGCATAACTAAGCTCTCCCAAGGTCAAATGTAGTACAAGACTGAAATGAAGCAAGACTTTCTCCATCATGCTGCCAGTGTATTTCTCCCTTGTCTGGTAATACTAGTGATCAATTTTCATTCTCCAGATGAAGGAAAATCCCCATCGTCTATGATGGTCAGACAAGAAACAATGAGGATAGACTTTGTTTCTTATGTTCTTTAACTTCCTATGTACAAACTGATCACTAATTACATTTGCGGCTACTGTAACAGGCTAAATCATATGGGCTGTTTAAAAAGACCTGGTCTTATATGAGAGAGAGATAAATAAAAGACTATGTAATATTTACTTCGATCAACAATGTCATAATGCCTGTGTTCCAAAGATCATGTCATGTACATCTGATCAATAACATTGATACTCTGTCCACTTTTAAGACCTTCTTAAAATCCTACTTCTTCCATGCTGCTTATAGCAAATGGCACTGGCTAGTAGTTTGAACTATCCTTTTTATTGTTTCCCACCCCTAATCACTGTCCGCTTTTTCTGTCCTTTGACTGTGAACTCTTCCAGGCAGAGAACATTCTTCTTGAAAGTACCTAGCACATAGTGGGCACTATTATAATCACATTATTAGTAATTACATTGACGCAAACATTAAAAAGGCAGAGTGCACATTTTTCTCAAATTTTACTTAGCATCACAATTGCCAACTTTCATGCAGTAAATAAGCCAAAAATCAAGCTAATCCCATTTCAAAACAAGGCCAAAACAAGCCAGTCCCTAAGAACCCAAATACTCTATGTGACTAGATCCCCCCAGTGTGCAGTCTGAGACTGTGGTGGGCCCGCTGTGCACCCTGATTCTCCCCTTCCCCATCCCTGTTTGCACCCCCTTGACCCTGCTTGCCAGGAGCCGATCAAAAAAAAAAGCAACAAGCTACAACAAGAAGCTACAAAAAGAAGCAACAAACTACAAGCCAAAACCTAGCCAACAAGCAACTCACAAGCCAATTAACCCAAAAACAAGCCCAATTTCCGCAGTTTTTTTGCAGGTTTGGCATGTCTGCTTAGCACCTGTATGTTTCCCATGATACAGTGTTAATAAGGATGGGAGATGTTTATAAAACCACTGCCATTTTATATACTGCCCCCAAATGAATGCTCAGGAGGATGTGCATGTCTATGGATGAGTCTGGTAGCCCAGCGTATTATTAAAGTTGCCTGACTCTTCTCATCTTAAGACCTTGTTTTCAGTTGCTTATAACTTTGCCAAACTTTAACCATTCGTGCTGAAATTTTCCATGCTGGGTATCTCCCTCAGGCTGAATGTTTGTGGAAAATGTCAGCCAAAATAGTTCAGAGAACAAGGCTAGCACAAAACACGTTGTTTTGCAATGTTAAAAAAAAATACTGATGACCTTTTCTTAGAAAAGCCCTAGTGCACCCAAGCTCTGGAGCAAGGACTTGAAATTTGGCAGGGGCCTGGCCTTTGTGCCAAGAATGTGCTTTGGCTTTTCCTGTGAAAATCTGCCTAACACGGGCCAAATTAAAAACCTTTCAAAAATCTCAGTTTGCACATGCTCAGTAGAAACTTCTTAGACTTTGGCAGCTGACATCTCCAAAAACTCTGTGCACACTGAGCATGCTCCAGGCCCTCATAGCTCTACGCATTGCATCCCCATCCAGTGACTGAGTTTTTCTCCCTCCAGCCCAGGGATGCAGAAGTGAGAGCAGAGACCCTGTCTCTCCTGTACTCTCAGTGAACCCTGCTCCTGGTGACCAGACAGTGTAGAGGAGGAAGCTACCTGATTTAAATGCAGAGGAGATAAAAGCCAGACCTGAGAGGTTGAGAAAGCAGGAGAGTAGAGTAAGACAAGGAGCATGGGAAAGTGATACTGGTATTTGGAGGCTGGTATGAGTGAAGAGGGAGGGAATGGGACTGGGTGGGCAAGGAGACTGGAGATGGAAGCTGGGAGGGGAAATTGGAACTGGAGGCTGGCATCATTGGAGAGAGAGAGACTTTGACTGGGAGTTGAGAGGAGGGACAGGGATTGGTTGGGCAAGGAGACTGTGGGGAACAAGGTAGAGATGGAAACTGAGATACAATGTGGAGCCAGAAGGGATACTGGGTCTGGCTGGGCAAAGAGACTGGGAAAGGAGGGGCAGCAGAGTGGGGGAAAGGAGGGGAGTGGAAGAGGAGACAGATGTGATGAGGAATCAGGGTTCAGAGGAAGAATTGGGGTTGGATGAACAAAGAAGCTTGGACAAGGAGCCAGGCTCGGACATCTTGTGTTTTCTATATATAAACACAAAGGATGTCTGGATCCAGGAGCCTTATAAAAAATAGATATACTTTCAATTGGGTAGGGTTTCCACCCTGCAGGGCCTGGAATTGAAATCTTACTATAGCTGGGCAGATTATTAATAGCAAACAATGCGTTTGATTAATTTAGCCCATTTTTCTGTTCATGTATTATCCACTCAGAATGTATTTGATTTCTGCTGATTTATTCATAGGTGTCCAAGGAACACTTTAAGCAAGCACATTCCAGCCTCTGGAGCTCTTTGCTTCACCTAATCACAAGTGGTTTTTCTTTATTCATAGGGTGATTGGGCAGCTGTATCACATAGTATTGATCCCGCTGCATGATTTGTGTGATGAGATCCTCTCCCAGCATGGAAGCTTCCTTCCTCCTCTGACCCTACCACCATCTGATTGCAGGGTGAAATCTTTGGGCCGCTGCTGTTTTCTTAGCTTTGGTTAAAGATCAACAAGCACGATGTCAATTTTGGATTTACAACTCTCCCTCACATCCATTGCCTGCTGAATAATATTAATTTTCTATGAAAGAACAGATCATGCACACACACATGCTCACAGCATTAGAACACTGAATAATGTTAAAATCATTGTGAATCTGGTCATCATATGTAGCAACTAAGGAGGCCAGAGTCAGTGACTTTGGCCCTGGGCATGGCTCATATTCGGGCAGATGTCTTATTTCTGTGAAAAAAAGTAGCAACCTGGGTGTCAGGCTTTGTGGCTGCGTATCCTTGGAAGTCTATGGAGCCCTCATATGTCAGTACCTACTGAGATGAATATGGGATGTAAAGAGCCGTATGACCTTTTCTGTACTCTAGTATTTTCCTCAGAATTTTTCACCATTTCCCTACCAGACTTTGAGCAGAACTAGACAACATGGTGGGTTAAAACAGCTGCATCTGGCCTACACCTGTAGTGCAATGGTGGGAAATGTTGAGGAAAAAGGCTACTGTAGACACTAGTACTGGATAAATAAGTGGATACAAAATATACCAGTTAATGAGTTTTTATTTTTACCATCATACATTACAAATTTGGCTCCATTAGCTTGGCCCATGCTTGGGTGTGCTTTGAGGGGGATGGGTTCAAGGACTCTTCCACAACCTTTGTATGGCCCACATAAAGGCAGGGCACAATTGCAGTCCCTGTGCTCCCCGGAATGTAGAAGTTGCTGTCTCTTTACTCCGCTGCGTGATGCACAACACCTCATAAGGAGAGTCTCTCAAGGGGAACTCATAAGGAGAGTCATGGCCCCATCTCAGTCAGTGTGTGACTCTAAAAGGGACTAAGCTGCGTCCCATAAAGGAGTGTAGGAGAAAGCATGCTCCCCTACATGCTGGGGAGTCTGAAGCAGAATAGCTCTGATGCTTAGCCCGGAGTGCAATGACTGCAGGTCATTCCCAAAGCACAGCCATGCCTAATAGCCACAATTGAGCCCAAGATCTATATATTTTTATGAAGTATGTTTATAGCTCGGTAAGGGTCCCTGTTTGCTGGTGTAAGTATGCCTCTAATTACCTGAATGCACTTTGCAAGTCGGGAGGTTAGGGAGCTCAAGTGATCAATCTACTCTAAGGGCATAAAATGCAGGTGCAAATTGTATGCGTGTAAGCTGTGCCAGTGGACATCAGGCCTCAACCTAGATGAATATGTGAACCTGAGTCCATCATAGTAGCTACTTCTTTTAGTATTTTGTTATTATTATATTTGTGTTACTGTAGCTCCTAGGGCCATTTTCATGGACCAGGAGCCCACCAAACATAGAACAAAAAAATGCTCCCTGTCTTACAATCTAAGTATAACATAAGAGACAACAGATGGATATAGACAGATGGGGAGTCTTGTGGTAGAACAACGCTGGGATCTGGTTCTGCTAGCCTCACTACCACATTGATGAGTGCAGTATAAGGAGGATAGACTAGACAAGATTAGACTAGAGCACTCTCAGCTCTCATTGACTTCACTGTGCTCAACACCTTGTGGGATTGATTTTATACTGAAAACTGTTTACCATTAGTAACGTTTCTAAGCTTTTTCATACCCATGTATATTTGTTTTACTACGTTTGTTAGAGAAGCAAAAAGGTTCTTTCTTTTTCTTTTCCTTCCAACTCTGACCAAGAATAGCCTAGGGACTTGTTTTGCACTCAGCTGCATGTGACTCTAAAATGGCAATGAAATATTGCTCCAAAATGTTCATTGAAAAGTAAAATACTTCCCAAGCTAAGGACACAATTCTTCTTTCATAGAAGACAAGACAAAACTCTCACTGACTTCAACAGAACAGACTCAGGCCCTAAATCAATATGCAAGTTTCCTGTGCTAGAATAAGCAAGGTTAAAAATCTAGCCTTCCGTGGTGAGCATTCAAACACATTTTTCTTGTGAAAGAAGCAAAAAATCTGCATTGCTCTGCAAAATCTCCACATCAATAGTAATTAAACTTCAAATCTAAAACAGAGAAATACCACTGTATACTGACCATGCAGGATTTCCTCAGATATGCCGCGGTTTGCATCTTTTTGTAATTTTGTGAAAAAGTAAATGATGGTGCCCCTGATGTTGCATTGCCATATTACATAAAAGGCAACAGAATGAGATGTTTGAAAAGTCATTTTTTGATTTAATTTCAAAGAAGATGAAGATATTTAGCAGCAAATTTCTTAAGATGTTGAATCGGCAGCCAGATCAGTTCCCAGCTCATGAGTCGGAAAAAGTGTTTTAGAAAAATAGAAGCTAATTACTATATATTACTTGTGAATGAAATATATTTCGGATAAGAGGTTGTATGCAACGCATAATACATTATTTTAACAGATGCCAGGTCTCATAATTTGGCAATAAATTCAGCAAGATCTGTGGTAAGGATATTGTTCTACAACACTGTAACCTTATTAGATATATAGCAAATGTGGTGGGATTTTGTTTGGGGTGGGAGAAGAATATATTTTATCTTACCTGTAAAAGTGCAAAACACAGATAGCATTAATTCGATATGGCCCCGATTCAGAAAAGCATTTAAGAATATGCTTAATCCTTAACATATGAATAATCCCACCTTTCTCCAAAAAGGCAGATACTTAACTTTAAATATGTGTTTCAGTTCAAGCACATTCTTAAGTGCTTACTGATTCAAGGCCTATATCCTCAAAAGCCTGTTATCTATAGTTAATGTTGCCTCCCGTTGTTAACATATATTCATAGTCCTATGTCCATAATATGTGCAAAGGAATGCAATGCTATAATTTTACAATGTCATAGTTATCTATAAATAGTGGGGATGAAGATAAGTAACATTCAGACATTCCTTTAACCTACTCCAGTCACACATTTACACATTCTGTTTATAAACTCTGATTATGACAAACTGAAAGACTAAAAGGTATCATTATAATCTGCTGTTAGCCTTGAACCCATCTGAAGAAGAGCTCTGTGTAAGCTCAACATCTTGTCTCTCTCACCAACAGACATTGGTCCAATAAAAGATATTACCTCACCCACTTTGTCTCACTAATAACCTGGGACCAACACAGCTACAACAAAACTGCATTGAACCCACCGACTAACTTCTCTGGGACATCTGCTGTACTATAGTTCCCAAATGTTATCTTTTATTAAAGACACACTATTTGGTCCATGTTTTGATATCCTTACTCATGTTGAATAGTATCTTACATGATGGAGTGGTCCTGTTAGTCAATGAAACTATTCTCAGAGTAAGCTGCTATTCAATATAAGTAAGGATATCAAAACCTGATCCCATCTAAATGTTTAGAGTCTGATTCTGCTACACTTACTAACACTGACTACTGCTTTACTAAGGGCCAGATTATGAACCCCTTATACTGAAGTCAATGAGATTCCTCATCTGGGTAAGTACCTAACCAGTGCAAAAAAGTGGTATACAATCTATACATCTATACATTGGTGAGTAGTGCCAATGAAATAAATGGAGTTACTCACACAGAGACAGACTCTGATACCCTTACAATGACTGGTACCATACACCATGAGTTGTCCCACTGAAGTAAACAGGACTTCTTCTGGTGTAAAATGCCATTCAATGTGAGTAAATGTCCCAGAATCCCATAGTAAGGTAGTATCTAGTAAGAGTGAAAGTGGTAGAACTAGGCCCATGGTTTTTAAATAGCTAGGAGTTTATTGTGCTATTTACTATGCACATCTTTTTATGTCCTATCTCGCTATTTGTTCTGCATCTACACCTTAGTTCCAGTGATCTTTAAAGATCATTTAAATCAGCAATTGTATCCTTCATAAAATATAATATTGTTATGCTTTACTTAGTAATATTTCATATAAAACCTTCTTGAAAGTGTCAATCATTCCCCAAATAAATGTTAAAAGAGAACTTTGCTGTATGAGAAAGTGTTCTGTAGCAGCTATTAATGACACCAAGGATGACTCTAAATTAGTGTTACATTATCAAACTAACACTCTGAACATCTCAAAATTTTACAGTATATTGCTATGGATTGTGCAGCAATCCTGCATATCCAGGTTATATTATTCCCATTTTAAATACATGCAATCTTTTGCAAAGACCTCAAATACTATTGATGAGATTGTAAATAGACAAAGCAGTCCATTAACTTCATACAAGCAGTTTTATATACCTGAAGGTCTATGGCATTTCTTGACAAGATAAGCTAGCTGAAGAATTGTGTTGCTACAGTTCAATCATGAATGACTTACAAAAAATGAATATGAAGATAAATATGTTGGCATTATCAGATTTTGTCATAAAAGAACTTTTACTTAAAAACTTTTAAGAGGTGCATAGATGTTTAGTATATTATGCATTCCATTTAGGCTGGAGCAACAAAAAACTTGCAATGATAAAAAGCTCTACATGATCAGCAAGAGACTAATTCTGCAGTCCTGGCTCAGGCAAATCTTCCATTGACTTAAATAGGAATTTTACCTCAGATAATACTACTGAAGGAGCAGAGCTCAGTTTTGTCCTACACAAGTTGCCTTTTCAGCACTACTCTAAGTATATATTTTTACTTTATTTTTAATTCTTTCCATTGATTTGCATGCAGCTCCAAGACCGATGCTAAAAAACATTGTGCCAACCACATATTCAAACTCACAGTCTGTGGTTAACAATAGGGAGATTGTTCCTGCAAGTTAGAAGTCAATTTTTTTTTTTACTTTCTTGAAATGGCATCTAGCATAGGTCTCTATGGGTATCACTTTGCATATAAGGCATGATCCAAAGCCCTTTGGAGTCAATGGAAAGACTCCCATTACTTCAGTGGGTTTTGAGTTATGTCCATAATCCTCAGACTTTATAACTAGCAAGTTAAATAATCAGTACATTTCTTTTAAATCAAGGAAACTGTATAACATACATAATAAGTGCTTCCTTAATTTTCTTTGTTAGCAAGCCACATAAATATAGCTTTTAAAAGACACTCCACTTAATATGTTTTACATATATCTCATAGGTTGTAATTAAAATGCTCTAACAGGCATTGTGGTTCCAAGAAATGATGTTACTAGATCATTGCACTCCTGGCATTGTGTTGGCAGTCAGCTCAGCTGCTAAAAGGAAGAATCAAGGGCTCATTTCCCAGGGAGCTGCAAAGGTTTAAAAAATATGCAAAGAAATCGTGTACAGGCATATTTGCATTATGTGGATTTTAAAAGTTCAACAGAAAATCAAAACGCCCCTCCCTCCAAAAAAAATACCCCAAGCTTTTATTCTTCAAAAATCTTTGCACCAACTGAGCATGGATGAGAAAGTGAGGTTCGAGGAAAGCAAAGCACTAGAGTTTTTCATTTCATAGGCATCCAGAACACAAAGTAAAACAATATAGTTTCTCTCGTTTCAGAAATCTGTAACTATACAAAGCAGATAATCTCTCCAGGCAGACGGTCAACCAGCCATCTAAGGGTGCACTGGTTCTAAGAGGAGAGGCGCCAAACCAACAGGCACTGGCGAAGCTTGGCAGGCACGTGCATTAATTGACAGGGCATATCAACAGAAAGCCACGCAGCTGGTAGACAAATTGCCTCACAATACGACAGAGAGGGGAAACAGCTCTCGTCTGAAGAGGAAGAGACGGTAGATGGATGCAATAGGCTCAGGGTGGGTGCAATGGGCTGAGCAGACGCCCTTACCCGAGACATTTGTCTGTGGCTGGATTGTCTCTTGTCTGCAAGACACAGACAGTAACGAAGATGGCATTTTGTAGGTAGAACGATCTCTACGAATCAGACAATACAGTCCCCAGGACCTCGTGTAACACTTTAATCATGCGGAATTCAATGGCTCGCTTCTAAGGCCTAGGCTACACTTGCAGATGTACAGCGCTGTTAGTTAAACCCGTGTTCGTACAGCTGAGTAGGGAAAGCGCTGCAGCCTGTCCACACTGGCAGTGGCCAGCGCAGTAACTACCACTGACGTGGCTACATTTGCGGCACTTGCAGCTGTATTGGGAGCGGTGCATTATGGGCATTCAGGTAGCTGCAACGTGCTTTTCAAATGGGGGGGGGTGAGGGGGACTTTGACAGGGAGCGTTTTTGGAAAAAGAGTGGATTTTTGGAATAGCCACAGAGTGTCAGCTCGTTATTTCCACACCTCCACATCCCCTGCCTCTCTCTCAATCACTGAAAGCAAACAGCAGGGGCTTTGTTTGTTTTTAAAGAGCAGATAAAAGAGAGGAAACGGAGCCTGTGATCAGCAGCTTAAAGAATGCAGCTCTGAACTCCAACCCGGAAGTGCCGTTTCAAAACAAAGGCAACTTCGGAAGATCATTAACTCCGTTGTTCCTCGGCTATACTGAAAGACCAACGTTGCACCCACTTCGCAGCAGCTGTTATTCCTCTCCGGGAGGTGGAGTACATGCAGCGCTGTATCTGAGGAGATACAGCGTTGCACGTGCCTTGCAAGTGTAGCCAGTTAATGAGTTACAGCGCTGCCGGCAGTTTTATTACGCTGTAACTTGTAAGTGTAGCCAAGCCCTAAGCAAATGCGGGATTGCCTCTGCCGACAAATGCTTTTGCCTACTTCTAATTGGTGCAAACATCAATGCAGGACTGGCCTAAAACTTTTTCCAACCCAGTCAATTCCCATCACAGCCCGTTACTGAAGGGGCTTCCCATCAGTCATCCAGTTACACCTTTCTTGTCAACTCTGTGTTTTATTGACAACCACCTTTCAGCAAGCAGACCCCTAGAGGACAGCTCTGTCAATAGTAAATTGGGATTTATGCGATCAGAGGACATAGCTAATGATTATCTCTTACTTAAAGTAGGACGGCAGCTCGTGGGAGCGCCAAACAATCGCGTATTTCATATGTGAGCAAACACTGAACGTTTCCTAGTGAGCATTATCGCTGCTCTGCTCCAATCGCTAACTACGAAACGGTTCAGAGTTCAATCAAATGTGTGGTGCTCGTAAAAAAAAAATCAAGACTTGACTAAACAAAAGAGCGAGTCTAGGTCGGTCCCCAGGAACGTGACGTGCCTTTGTTAATTAATCACAAAGTGGATTTTCTATAGTGTGGTTTTCTCAACATCAGTCATGTTCCAGGGTCCATTTCGGATACATGTAACGTGACTATCTCCGACCAAAGGAAGCGCCGAGGGAGGCGATGGGCTGGAAAGAGACAAGACTGAGGCGCAAATGAAAGCATTCCTAACAAGATGAGTTACTTTCCCACCGGTCTAATGATGATAAATTCAAGGTGTCCCCTCCCCCCACGTCCTCACCCTGGGCAGTTTAGCCATAGAAAACAATGAGTCTGGCTTGGCATCAGTTAAGAGAGACCCAGTCAGGAATGATAGTAAATATATTGATTTGCTTGCTGAGCCGTTTTCTTTTCTTACCCGTGAATAATCACTGCCCCCTCTGAAAGCTGGAATAATTAAAAATTTAAAGGGCCATTTTAAGTGGGATTTTTTTAAGTGACTCGGACAAGGAATTCGTTCCCAATTGGGGGGTCGGGTCCTTTGAGCAGTGAGTTAAAAGGCAGGTGTCTCTGTTTAAGTAGCGGGGAGCCTTAAAGAGAAATGTTTTATGCAAGTGGCTTCGCATAACGTAGCATCGATCGTTAATGAGACATCAATCTCAGCGGCTCGGTCTCTTTGTTTCCGAAGCGAGGAAGAGAGGATTGCACTCTGGAGTCAGACAGGAGCTGGAGCGCTGCCCCTTGAAGCCACCAGTCTACAGCAGCTGTCGCTCTCCGCCGGCAGTTTGCAGCCCCGGAAGCGCGGACTGGTGCTAGAGGTGACGGCTGGTTCAGTGCCAGGGGCGGTGGGGTGGGAGCAGGGAGCTGTCCGCGGTGCTGCAGAGCAAGAGGCGCCTAGCTCCACGCCCTGTGACTGGTGGAAGGGTGTTTGGGCGGTCAGCAGCGGTGGGGGGGAAGAGGGTGTCCAGGCGCTCTCCAGGGTCCTGAAAGGCAGCAGTCATTCAGTGACTCTAACGCTGAGGTGTCTGAGCACAAGTTACCAGTAGCGGTGGAGGAAGTCCTGGAGATGTTCTGAAAAGCAATAAGGATCCTGCCCCAGAAAGGTGTGTGTGTGTGTGTGTGTGTTTGTGTTTTCTGGGAGTGGGAGAGGGGTCATTCTCAGACTGGGTCTGTCCAGGGTACTGACAAGAACGACAAGATTCCACCTCCACCAGCCTTGGTCCCCGGCTGAACTCTTGGGCAAGAGGTTAAATCCGCGGCTATTCCACACCACCAGTTCTTACCAGAGGGGCGGCGCTCTGTGAAAACCCTGTCTGCTCCAAATGACCGCTGCCGGTTGAAAACTAAGGCAGGACGCTTGGAGCTCTCCTGGAATCCAGCGATTGGCAAACGTTTTAAAAACAGCCTGCCCAGGTCACTTTCTGAAAAGCACGCCATTAAGCTAGGAGCTAAAACAGCTGGTCCGCGCTCTCAGCCCCTACTTCTGTACTGATGTAAATAACGTCATTGGCTCTAGTCAACATCTCCAAGGGAGGGGGGATATTTTTCAAACAAAGTAGGTTAATCTTGCATTGAATAAAGTTTTTCCCCAGCTCCAATAAAGAATATGAAATCAGGAATCAAATAACCAGAAATGGCAAAGGGTGGGCGGTTATCTCCCCCCGCCCCTTCTGTAATGCCCGCTAAGAATTTCTTTCCATTTATGCAGATTCCATTGGCCCTGATCCCTGCTGTCAGGAGTCCTTGACTGTGGTTTATAGATCAGTAGGTTGCCCTTCTCTGCTAGTCCCCTCCTTCCCCTCAGTCTCTGCGAGTTGAAAACTGAAAGGATTTGGTGAGAGGAAAGAGGTATTTTGAATCCCTCTTTGAATCACAGAGAAACCCAGCAAGATGGATTGTGTGAAAGGAACTGTATTTCTAAGCAGCAAATTTTGTCATTGCAGGTAAACTACATAGAACAGAAAAGCATCTCACAATGGCCATTTTTATGTATCTTAGGTGACATAAGAGATTTTTCCGTCTCCTCCTGGGTTTAAGGAAATTCTAAATTGTCCAAAGAGGCCTTAGGGGGCCGGGGCAGAAAGGGGAAACATTGCTATTGCGAATAATGACAAATATAGTAATGCTATGGATTGTCTCCTATAAATAAACTAACAATGGTGTGATCCAATACTGTTGTGTTGCTGTAGCTCAACCTAGTCATTTTTGGTTGACCTGCGATTACGCCCACGCGTGCTGAAGGGACTTTCTAAAACTAGAATAAAATCTATTCTGTTTGTAACCCCATGTAAAATCAATGACTGTTGTCTCTGGCCACCTTTTCAGGAATGTGGGTTGTTTGTTCCCCTCCAAAGGCAGAACACTCGATACAAGTTTAAACAACAGCCAGCAATCCGCAGGGTTAAACAATAAACTGGGAAATGTGCAGTCCTGCTGAACGGCAAGCAGTTTGCATAGCATTGAGAATCCGCCAATATATATCATATCAATAAAAGCAGCTCTTCGAAAGCTTGCATAGTAATTGAGATTGGAGATCTTTTTTGATATGGGTTGGCATTTCCTCATATCAATCTGACAGAGCCAACTCAGGAAATTGCTGGTAATATTCATCTGGGGAGCACTTTCATTAAACGTAATTCATTCGACTTTCACAATAAATTGAGTGACATCCTTACAGCAGAACCTTTTTATCCTTGATGAAGTGCTTGCCAAGCTTTGGGGTTTTTTTCACTTTATTGTCACATTCCTTAAAGCAGAGTCGTCAACATGTCAATCTGCTGCATAAAAATGCGAAAGACGTATTTACAAAGCACCCAAGAGGTGGTTTAATGCTGACTTACAAGAAGAGCGAGCTGCGAGTTAAACTACCTGATAAATCACAATCGGAACTTAACAAAAATGCAATCGGAAGGGCAGAAGCCAATCCTAGGAAAGGAAGGGTGGGTCATGGAGTCATTTTCTCAAGGCGCTGTTTATTCCGAGCAATTGATTTGCTAACCAGCTTCTCCCAATTTCGAATTTACTGGGGAAATTGTCTTTTTAGTAATTAAAATGGCGGTTTAGAGGGACAGGGAAATATTAAGAAGCTTAAAATGGATACCTCTAGCTACTGACTTGGCTAATCACACGCAGGCGGGGATATTGGGTTACATTCAGGTGCCTTTCCTAAAAGGCGAAAGTTATTCCAAACTGCTTCCTTCCGCGATTGAAAAGAGTTAGCTGTATGCTTAGAACTATGCAAAAGGAACTTTTACGCGCAGAGAAAACCTCCTTCAACTTCTACCTGCTGCACATGGCCTCTTCACGAGTTCGGAACTTAAGCCCTGGACAGAATTCACCATTCTTCGCTCACTAGAAAAGCTGCCAACTGCAAGCAATCCAGTTCCCATCGCAATTAGTGCAGTGTCTTCCAGGGAGGAGCTATTCTATATAAAGCCAGCATTTTAGGTATTTAAACTCCATTTTAAAACGAAAAGAGTCTAGTTCAAGATTGTGTGAACTCACTAAAAAGCATTCCCAGTCCTCTGCTCACCCTCCCGCCCCCGCCCCCCACCAAATAAACCAAAGGCAGAAAATTGCTTATTTGAAACAGCAATACCCAGGTGCTTTCAGCTCAAAATACCCTTTTGAAAATATTGCAGAGTGGTTATTGCAGGACAATGCAGCCTAGAGAAATGTTTGGAAAAGTAGGACATCAGCACCTATCTTAAAAATCACCCTGTTTTCACAGCCACGTCTTCTTTCACATTAACAATCGCTTTCATTAAACAGGCAGAAATGACCGCAAACAATGCGACAAGTATAGAAATCACAGAGGTGCACAAACTCTGTAGCCATTAACTTCACGTTTTCTCCCCCTCCGCAAATAACGTACACCGAGGACAATTTTAAACAGCTGATCTGCACCAGGAAAGCTACACTCGGATTATCGGAAGGCCCCCAAACTTCAATAATGTTGGGGAATGCTTTTAAAAACCCGGCCAAACACGAAAGGACACTAGTAGTACATTTTGAAAACCATTTGCAAGCGTAATCATTCCTCAGAATAAATGGTTTCTGGGAACCTTTGTCTTGTGAAAACCAGGATCTCCTCTCTTTTTTAAAAGTGCCATCCTGATAAGAATTCCCATTAAACAAACTATTCACCAGTGTTTTCTTCTGGCTCTGGGCCAGAAAATACTCCCGAAAGGTGGTGCCTGCTTAAGTTAATTTAAATCTTTTGCTGTGTAACTTTTAATATATGGAAAACGCAAAGGCCACCAAAAAATAGCGTAAAGCTTAATTTCCAAAAAGCGCTAGTGAGTAACTCAATGTTTAGCTTGGGAAAGGTGGCAATACGTTTCCCTTTCCCAGCAACCTCCACCGCAACGCTGCTGTTGTATTTAGCACCCCACCAGATACTCTTGACAGATGAGAACTAGTCAGTGAATATGGGTAACTTTTAGCCAGCGAGTGAAACAAATGCACCCTGTTCGTTTAATGTAAAGCACTGGGAGTTCACAAGGAAACAATCGAACGCAGATAGTCTATCCGGATGTGCATTGTGTGAAATAGGTATATAGAAACCTGCGACCAACAGACACTTCGCCTTCACTGTTTGAGATTTCCAGGAAGAATGTACATCATTCAACCGCCGAATGACAACAAGACTATCCAGTGGGAATGGTTTAACTGCTTGCATGCAAGCCTTCTAAAAAGTTGATTGTGTGAAATTATGCTTGTCATCTTAATTTATCAAATCAATCGTGTTTCCTTTAACTGCTGCACAGGAATTAAGTAATGTAACATTCCCGTGGATGTACTTGCGCCGTGATCAGCAAACTCCAGTCGTTTGCACTCTTACAATGGATTGCCTTAGCAATTTGTGTGGAAATGGTACGACCCATCTCTTTGGCCCATCCTTAAGAAATAAGTCCAGTTAGGATCTCTTTGCCAAGAACCATATGTTTTTCGCCACTTCTACAGCATGTTGCTTCAACCTAGTACGAAGTGTCTGACTAGGCTTTTATTATTCTATTCTATCATATTGGAAGTGTGCAGGAATTAAATGAGAATAAGCTTTTTATTTGGGAATTATTGTAAAGCTAAAATGTTCTTTTAATATATATCATTCAAAATTAAGAAGTGCTAAGACTACAATATATGAGTGATGTTTTCTTTCTTTGAGTTATAGTTAGTGATAAGTCAGGGACGATTTTGAGTTTTGATGCTGCATTATCACAGAAGAAAACTTTAATCAGAAAAATGCAACTAGATGCTTTCGAATGAACAATGTAAAACTGAGGCTCGCTAGTTAAAATCATGGCTAATAGTGTAGCATTTAAATACTTTCTGTAGTGCAATGTGCCTCATATAATATCCTCCAGACTGAAGAAACAGGAAACGTGTGCCCTTAAAGACTAAATCCTAATTCCACCAAAAAGGTACCCGCTTAGGGCAAAGGAAATGCATCTACTGCGCTAATCAAATCTAACCACATCAAGAAGTTCACCTCTTTGTGCAGAAATTCAGTACAAAACAGAGAGAGAAATATATGTCTGTTCAAATCTGGAGTATCCCCTTATTTATAAATAAATATAATACTGTGAAACTTTTTTCGCAAGGAAAGTCTCCACATGAAATTCCTATTCATTAAGATTTATCTGTATCAGCAGTGATCTCTATAAATTTCACATGAGGCCGGATGGAATATTGGCATATATCTCCATAAAAATAGAACTGCACTTTATAAGACTTCATTGGAAAAGGCGGGAGGAAGAGGGAGAGCACTGGGTTGAGCTGAAGTCCAGGCTGGCAAATATCTATATTTGTTTAACTTGGTGCAGCCCAAGCTTGCTAAGCACACTGTCATTGGGTATTGTCTGTTTTAGATGTAAGGAGACTCTTTCCCCTACACGACCCTTCCCCCCAAATCCGCCCTGCACTTTAAACAAACTACATGCGAATCCGAACGTAGTTGTTTTTACATGCTAAATGGCTGCGGGGGGTGAACATTTAAATCCTGGGTGTAACTGCTCTATGCAGTTGTATGCGTTTGTGTAAGGCTTATACACACGCACACATACACACACAAAGTAGAGGCATAGCACAACGCTGCACCTTGCTGGTTCCTGACATTGCATTAAAGTTTTAATCAAAACTTCCTGCTTCATTGCTAATATCAGACTGTTATTACATGAGGGCCTAATTCGAACTTTTAAAGCCACTCACAAAACAGGTTAAATCTACAGCAAGATGTAGGAATCAATGTATAAAGATTAAGATAGAAATAAGTATCTGGTTAGAGTGGGGAAATCCTTTGGATTTATTTTTTTCCTGAGTGTTTTGGCAGAAGATACAACCCAGTTTAAGAGTGTCCCCTCCCCCTAAATTGTCTTTTATTTTCTATTTTATTGCATCATATTTTTGCATTGTTTTGAGGGAGATTGGAAAATTGTCTCCTTCCCTCTGTAATGCCAAGCCCTGCGAAAAAAAAGGCATTCAGGTAATGAAGTCTGTAACTAAACGGTAATTGAATCAGCATAATTTGCACACTGAATGGTTTTCAAATGCTCCCAGTTTACAATTAAAGGAGAATTAATGCGCTTGTTGTTCAGACTGCGGCGCGTTAGAATAAATCCAGCACTGTTGTTGTAATGAGTGCAAAACAGTTTAACTGCCAGCAAACACATTCAAAATTTAGCACAACGTATCGATCTCGCTCCTGGGTTTGATAGATTATTTGCCACATGCTTTTTCATATGCTATAAAATTCATGGACAGTAGCAACGTTTGCTGCAGATGTGCCGCCAACCCGTGACGCGAGGGGAGTGAACCGTGTAAAGGAATTTGTGTGTTCGCGTCCTTCCTCAGGTTATCTGAGCATCACATTAGTATCCCTCTCTTCTGCTATAATTGTCATGTCTACGTTCTACATCATATTCTGCCTTATCCATTTAATGTTTCCAAGCTTCCAGTCCTGCCTCCTTCTACACCCCGCTGTCTGCCTTGTCCTGAGGAGGAAGGGGGACTAGCTGGGGTGGTTTCACTTTTCTAAGTTATGCCTCTTTACTTGCTGCTGTTCGTTTGGGGAGGGTGTCCGAGCAGGTGCCACACAAAAGTGTGCGTTCTCACCTGGCTCGGTTGCCCCTGTGCTCACCTGCTTACCCCCAAGGTGTCGTGGGCTGGGCTGAGACTGACGCGCAGCGCCCTCAGGCGGACACATGCTGCAAGTGTAGGAAGCAGCGCACAGAAAAGCAAAGCCCGGAATCCTCGCATTGAACCTGTGACCGGTTAAAGCCACCTCTCTTCCCCTTCGCGTCTATCTGAACATGAAGTGTGCAGCTATGGAAATGCACTTACATGTTTGCAGCTCTCCCTTATTTCCACCCAGCCTGAGCCTAGACGCAGTTTGAACTCCTTTTCCGACCTGAGGCCGGATCCATAGAGCTTGGTTTGCCTGCTATGCACCATAGGAAGGAAAGGATGCGAACTAAAGACATGCCGTCTATCCTGTTTTGTTCTTTGTGATTATAGAGCGAGTAAAGTATGCGTTAAAGGAGATAACACTCATGCTTGTGTTCCCCTGGTAATCTTAAAGGGGATTTGCTACGGGAGTCAATGACACATCATACAGAAAATACTAGCTGTGCTTGTCACTGAGTGTTTACACGACTGTACTGTATTATATTGCAAAATGAATGTCTTCTGTTGTGGCTCAGTGACAGTGATCCCCATCCGGAAGGGTTTCTAGCAGCAATAACAAGTAGTAAACAAGAACTTGCCTACCGTACAGAATAAGCGATGAAGACACACTGAGAGGGTATTTCAAAGCACAGCATGTTCTGTACCATACCGCACCCCCTTCAGAGAGAGGCCTAGGGGAATGCGCCCCGGAAAATGTACATTTTCTGCTCTTTTATTACCTTCCTGGATAGCAGGGAAATGATGTTTTTAGAGCCGTTACCTATTTGGGACATGTTATAGGGCGAGCACTTTGATTCCCCGCCCGCTTTATACACTTTCCGAGTGCCCTGCATATCATACCCTTGCCCTCTGAACAAATCGGCAACTCTAGAAGCTACGCTTCAATCCGGAGAGAAAGTTACAGACCCCTATTCTCCCCCCGTCCAAACCACCGGGGGAAAGCTTTCAAAGCGAGGCGGCGCAGAATGATGCCCCCCCCCTCCGGTTAGTGTCACAAGCCCCCTGCTAGCAGAAAGTAGCCGGAAGGTGCAGCTGCGGCCCCAGCACAGTCGGTCTGTGAGAGGGGCTGTCCACCCTCCAGGTTTTACAGTCACACACACAGAGAAGGGGGAGCAGGGAAATTAAAGCAGAAATGGCTCCGGAACCTGATAAAGTTGCTGGAACCGAGAGATTTCGCCTGAGATCCGAGTGGGGTGATGAGTTTTGTTTGTTTGCTTGTTTCTGTGATGCCCGATTCCCTCCCCTCGTCCCCCCCAAGATAAGAGGACATCTGAAACTTACCAGGTAGAGAGTAGGCTGCAGCAGAAGCACGGCGTACCAATACACAGCCTGCATCCTCCCGGCTCAAACTTCCTCGGCTTTCCCTTCGTTTGCTCTTTGTTCCTTCAAGACCATAGATCCACCTGACATCCACTTTACAGAACAAGCAGAGCGCTCACCAGCCTAGACAAAAATGAAATTATAGACCCCATGACCACAAGACAAGGTTAGACTTCGAGACAAGGGGGGAAGAGGGGGCGGGGGGAGAAGAAGGGGAGAGGCGGAGGGGTGCGGGACAAATCACGATTAAAATCGAGTCAATCCAGCGTCAGAGCACAATGATCGCATGGTCCGGGGCCGGCTGGCGCGCTGCTGGGAGCGGAGTCCTTTGGCGAGGGAGGTGGCTGGAGCGCACCCTCGCGTGTGCTGGGCAGGAGCCTTTGGTGCCACTGGCTGCCAGACCTGCCTGGCTGTCTTATATCAGGAGGATTCGGGCTCCAGCCGGCTGCTAGTTCACCGCCACCGCCACGCAGCAGCAGCAGGCTGGAGAAGGGAGGGAAAGGGGGGCAGGCGCTCCCGGGATTGGGGACCTAGGAGGCGCCTCGACGCTTACAATCAGGGCAAACCGATTCGCCCCCCGGAAATCCGACTGGGGCAAAGACAAACACGCGCCCACCCGCCCACTTTAAAGCAAGCAGCTGCCTTGACTCTGCCCCTGCTCACTCATGCCTGGCTTTGCCCCGAGCCGCGCGCCCCCCTCCCTACCTAGCCCCCCGGAGGGTCGCATCCTGGGGCAAGCCGGAGCCCCCGCTCTGCTCTCTATACGTACTGCCTGTAGACTCCGACCGCAGCCAGGGCGCGCCAGGAATGCTCCATGTAAACCTACAGTGGCTGGCAGCCTCCTAGGAGCCAGGGGTCCCCTTCGCGTCGCCTCTCCATGTCACGCGCGTAGGTGTCCCGTGGAAGCAGGTGCCGCCGTGAATCCAGCGTGCGGGAAGGGAGACGCCGCTGGCTGGGACCCGACTCGATCCACGTCGCAGGAAACTTACAAGGGGGAGAAGCGAGAGGCGGCCCGGACCGCCAGCTCCCGTCTGGCCGCCGCGCTGCGAAGCCTCCCCGGCTGCTTGTCTCCGTTACACGGGACTTGTTGGAGGGAGCCCGGGGGGCGCGCGGCTGTTTAACTCCTGATCTAATCTAGCTGCACCGACCTTGGCCGATCGCGGCTTTAAAATAAAGCGTCTGAGCCGCGGACTGTCCGAGAGTCCCTGTCGGGGGGAGAGAAAGGCGAGTTTAGCAGCATCCCATCTGTCCCTCCAAAGCGGGCGGCGAATCAGAGCCCGCCCAAGGCGCTGTGCCTGGCCCTGCCCTGCCACCAGGGGGCTCTCCCCGGCTCCTAGTTCCCGGCCGGGACACGCCGCTGCCGGCCGGCCCTTCTCTCGGCGCTAGCACCGGGAGACCATTTGCTTCCCCTTCAGTAGCAATTAATATCCCGTGCCAATAAAGAATTGTTCAGCCGCTGGCTCCCCCCTCCCCGCCCGCCCCCCCGCGCCCCGACACACACACACACCTCGACACACACACACACACACACAACCCCCCCCCCCCCCGGAATGGTACGGTTCTTTCTGTGGATCGTTTCCTGCGGATGAATTCCAGCGAGCCGGGGCGTGGGGTGACCGCAGACAGGCTAAGAGGCGGGTTACAAGTGCTGGGGGAGCCCCCTGCCAGCCTCTTGGATTTCATGGAGGGTTTCCTCATTAGGGGGCGCAGGGAGCAGCCCCGCGCGGTGCAGCCCCCCTGAGCTGAGCTGGAAAGTCTGGCCCCCCCTACCCACCGTAGTGCTGCTCACTGGCATGACTTAGGCGCGAGGTCTGGTCGCCCTTGTCTGCGTTCTTCTTTACAGCGATCATCCCACGGGGCTTTGTCTTTGAACAAAAAACCGGGGTGGGGGCTATTTAAAAATGTCACCCGGGCCTCTGAAATGGGGGGAACGGCATTGTTTTCTCTGGAGAACCCTAGCAAGCCCTCGCCCTTCTCCGGGTGTGTTGCCAAAGGTCGCGTGCGGAAGCTCTTGATGTAGCGCTTGACTAATGGGAAACCAAGAGCCAACCTTCCTGCATGCTCGGCTGGAAAAGCCAGGGCTTCAGCTGTCCTGCCAGATACCTGCTGCTCCCCCACCCCAGCACGTCCCGCTGATTAATACCGCAACCCGACGGCTCCATTCTGACCTGCAAAATGTTGTGTAAACTCGGGGGTTCTGCGTTTGGAACATGGCCATAACAAGGTGATTTGTGATTAGTGCTTTGCGATCAGGGGCGGCTCCAGGCACCAGCAAACCAAGCACATGCTTGGGGCAGCACATATTCAGGGGCAGCATTCCGGCAACCCTTTTTTTTTTTTTTTTGGCGCGTCAAAAGGACTGGGTAAGGACTGGGACACTCGGGCTGGGGGCCGCCCCGCAGGGCACAAGGAGCTGCCCGCAGGTGCCGCAGGGCAGCTGCCCCCCCAGCACCACAGCCGGGGCTGGGTGAAGGGCCCGAGCCGCTCAGGGGCTGCAGCAGGGTAGCCAGGAGCAGCAGCAGCAGCAGGGCCATAGAGGGGACTGGTGCCCGGGGTGCTGCCGTGCAGGGCCTGCGTCCCGCTCTCCGGGGCTCCTCTCCCTCTGGGGCTGTCCTGCCTTCGCTCCTCAGCCCCCTGCTGCAGCAGTGTAGCCAGAGGGGGAGCAGGGGGAGCGGCCGCTCCCCCTTGAGCAGAAGCGGCGGAAGCGGCGCCTTATTTTAGTAGCACTAAAAAAAGGCGCCGCTTCTTTTTAAGCGCCGCTTCTTGCACTCACCCGGTGGCGCTCCGGGTCTTCGGCAGCATTTTGGCGGGGGTACCACCAAAGACCCTGAGTGAGCCGCCGAAGTGCTGCCGAAGACCCGGAGCGCTGCCGGGTGAGTACAGGGGGAGGCGCCTTTTTATAGCGCCGCTCCCCCTGCGCTCCAGACCTGGCTGCGCTACTGCCCTGCTGGGGCGGTCCCCCCGGCTCTGTCCTCCCGGGTCCCGGACAGTCCTGGAGGTGGGATCCCTGGCTGGAGGGACCCTGGGCTGAGGCACAGCCCAGGAGCCCCACTGCTTACCCCAACCCTGCAGCACCAGACAGGCTGGAGGTGAGGGGAGAGCAAGCAGAGTCAGCACTGGTGCGGGGAAGCCCAGGGATGGGGCGGGGGGCAGCCAAAAAATGTTTTGCTTGGGGCGGCAAAAAACCTAGAGCTGGCCCTGTTTGAGATAAATGCTGCCAGTACGGTACATGTCCATTCTCAGGATACCCACAGGATGGACGCCTCAAGATGTCTGAGGTCCCTGTTCTAGCATCATCTGTCCACCGTGTATGTAGGATTCTCGGGTTATTGATGATGATGCTTGCAGCCTGAAAGAAACCACCCCGATATTCTGCCACTCCAGACATAGTTCCCATCACAGGGTAGCCCAGAAACCTGGCTTGGGTTTCTAGTCTGGAGGCTCCAGAGGCTCTGTAATATACATTAATAATGATGAAGAAATTCATTCGACTAGTTCCCTGGCCACCTCCCCCAACAGGGATAAAATGATAAGAGGGAAACTGTCCCAGATGATCAATAGCCACATAATCTTCCTACCCCAAAGCAAACAAACCTGCTGCCCCTTTGGCAACTGGAACTAGCACCGCCATTGTGTGGCCTACTACTGCAGAAGCTTTATCCCACACACCCCACCTCTAACCAGTTACTGTTACAAGAACACATCCTAGAGAACCCCCACCCTTGCCTTGGGCCAGATTCCACCGCTCTCCGAGTCGTAGTAGTAATATGACTACTGATTAGTAACTGACCCTGAGCTGAATAGTAACTGACCCTGCAAAGAAATCCCCTGCTTTCAATGGGGCGACTCACAGACAAAGATATTACTCATTGTGACCAAGGGGAGCAGAATCTAGCCCTCTGTCTCTCATCTGCAGGTCTAGGGCTCAATAAGAGGGAGAACGGGCTTGTAGAGGCAGAAAAGATGCACAGGATCCTTTCAGTTTGGCCAAGTGTTTGGCCACCAATTCTGATGTCAGCTGTGAGCTGGAAGAAGATTCTGAGCACTGATATGTCCAAAAATTGCATGTACTAAGACTTACTGTCAAAGGATCTGTTCCCATGTCTTAAGTAAATGGGAGATGAGGGAGCTCAGCATCTCCCTGGATCAGACCCCAAGAAAGGAGTTATGAGCCTTAGTGACCATGTCTGTGCTGTTTGAGCATCTGCCCAGCACTGACAGACATGCCCACCTTCTGTCCAGCGTGCTTGGGCACCAAGGAAATCTGAGAGGAGTTCCTTGGAGGCTGACTCTTCTTTATGTGTGTTAAATCAGGCACATTAAGAGGATATTACACTGGAGGGCCCAATCCCACAGTCCTAACCCAGGTAAAAGCCTGAAGGTGAAATTCTGGTCCCATTGCAATCAATGGCAAAACTCCTATTGACTTCAACAGGGCCAGGATGTCACCCTGAGTGAATTAAATGAAAGTCTTGCCTGAATAAGAAGAGCAGGATCTGGTCCGGGATGCACTTTTCCACTTCCTAGCTACTGCTGGGTAGTTTTCTGACCACAAGGACAAGGGAAAGGTCCTAGCTGTATATACTTTTGAAAATAATGGCTTCTCTTCTACATATGCTGAGCCTGATCCAAAGCACAATGAAGTCAATAGAAAGACTCTCCTCAATCCACTTTGGATTAGGTGCTGTTCATCCAAACCAGCTTCAATGAAGTCAATGGCAATTTTGGCATTGACTTCAGTTGGAGTAGAATTGGGCTTTACTTCAAAAAGGCTGTTTCTATTAGCACTTCTCTATATTGTTGGGGGGAGGGGGTTGATGGAAGGAAAACAGCGTGCTAAAGAAGCAAGTAGGAAGCTGGCTGTGATTGATATAAAAAACAAAATGTTCCAAAGGATTCCTGTTATATGCACATGTGACATTTCTTCATATGAAATGTGATGCTATTGAATATCTGACATTAATTACAAGTGACTTTTTACACAATACTTTGACTTTTATGTGAGTCTATATAATATCAGAACCATAGCCTGGGTGGAGTATTGGATTTTTTCAAAAGAGCATTTTAATTGCAGCCATTTGTATGCTGTTTAATAAAATGGTCCTTAGCAGTACAGTTCCAGGAAAAGGACAGTCAGTCACTGAGTTTTTCCCATTTAAAATCCCAATTTAAGGGTTTATAAACTGGATATTTGTTTAAGCTCCACATTTTATTTCAGCATTGTTAAATTATGCAAATTATTACAAAAATAGTTTTAGAAGACTCAAATGGATCAACAAGAACTCTAAAACAATGGCAAGTGATTAGTCCACATAGTCATGTAGTTTAATTACTTTTGGTATTAGAAGAAAATCACAATAATAATTTAATAATAACTATCAAGGTATTGTCCTAAACTTACCTGCTGGCTGTGCAACCTATATTTCATGTGCATAAGTGTGTAAGAAATGTATATACTAAGTAGATCTCAGTTCCTCGTGACAAAACTCACACCAATGAAGCGTGATTATTTTCTTCTTTCAAATAGCATTTCAAAAATAAAAACAAAAGAAACACATATACACCTGAAAAGAAATAGAGGAGGGCCAGAGGTCAGAGCCTGAGGCCAGATTCTGAGCTGGTCTAAATGGACATAGTTCCACTGGCATCAATGGAGCTTACAGAGGTTTGCACCAGAAGATGATCTGACCCCTGCTCTACATTTTCCCCAAAGTTCAGCTTTTTTAGGATCTAGAGTTACACTTAGTGCCCATGGGTGAAATCCTGCTCTTATTAAAGTCAATGGAAGGTTTGTTCCATCTCTTTAAAAGCTATATTACTATATCAAGGTGGCTGTCTTGAAATGAAAAACCAAAACAGTCTTTATCTTTCTATCAGTTTGCATGCTGAACTACTGAAAAATTCATTTGGTGTTGTGTATGCACAACAAAGACAGATTGTGGCCTCCCTTCAGCTCCCTTGCCTCTGTGTGTTTGCACTACAGAGTATATGGGGCCAAATCCTGTTCACATTACTCATGCGAATAGTCCCACTGAAAGGAACTCTGAATGCCCATGCTTTGGTCCATTTAAGACCAACCCCTTTCACATTTTTAATAGATTTTTTTTCTTGTTCCATGGAACCCATACATATTTTCACTGAGTTTTTATAATTATTGTACAAAGTGAGTCCCTTGTCTTCATTCTTTGTTTACATTTTATTTATATAATCTTTCAAGGTCAGGATTTGACTTTATTGCAGTAATTGTATTTCTTTTCATAAAAAATGGTTGTGAGGGGTTTTTTATTCCATTGATCTATAAGTGATTACAGCCAGAGACACCATTCAAGTGACACTTTGCTACATTCTATATCTAAAATACAGACATTTTAACCACTTCAACAGAGAAGACTTGAATTCATGAGATATGTTTTTATAATTTCCCCTTCTGCTTCAGGACCTGATCCAGTTCCTACTGAATTCAATGGGAGGCACGCAGTCAGTGGGAGAGCTACTGGCTCTCAGTAGCTAGTGAATGGAATAGATTGTAGTGTACAAAGGTGCACCAGAGTCTCATCGCAGTTATGCTAGTGTAAATCTGGTATGATTCTACAGACTTCAGTGCAGTTATTCCAGATTTGCACTTGTGTATATGAGAGCAGAATCTTGAGCAGTGAGTTTGAGTTCAGTGGAAGACAATTTATATATTTATATGTGTATAATTTACAACAAGGACTATACTCAGCAATTGCTTAATAACAAGACCATTGAACTCAAGGAGAAAAAAGAATTGTCACGATCATGAATAAAAATAAATAAAGAGCTTTTTAATCTTCTTTACATGGGAGGCCTTTTTTTCTAAACTGTAATTTATGTAATAAATCATAGTATTTACATTTCACAGATATTTCATTTATCAGATCTTTGAAGTGTTATACTGTGGCTATCTGAAAGATACAATAGTTTTAATTACACCCACAAGAAAACCAGGAAATACCATAAAGAAAAGTAATGGGAAGGAAGTGTGTAGTGAGCAGAGTCTGTTCAGAAAATACAAAGACTTGAGTGGTTTTCCGGAAGACACAATAAGATTTCAACAACAAAATACATGTGTCTAAGTGAACCTCTTAATTAATATCCAATTACTGGGATCCTTCAGGATGGTCACTCTAGAGATTATTAATTGATAACTCCCCAGAGACCAAATGTGTTGAAGACAGAAAACTTGGTAACAAAAGGTTTAAAATGTGTGTGTGTGTTTTCATGTGCAAAAACCACAACCTGAATAGCATCAGTTAGGAAGCTATAAGGGCGTTAAATTGCACTACAGGAGGAATTAAAGTAGGGGAGAGTCAACAGGGCCAGCCGTCCCAGGGGTTTCATGTGAGTGCACAGGGAGAGCAGAAAGGTTGAGAAGCCGTCCCTTGTGGCCCTTGCATGCCCCATACACTGGCTAAAAAAAATCACAGTCCCTGAACTTGGGGGAGGGCAAGAACTATTCCTCCCGTGCACCACATGGAGTGCACATTGCCTCATAACGGTTGAGGGGAGGTGCTGCGTTGCACTATATCAGTCCACGGTGTAGGCCAGGCATGCCCCGTTGAGAAGGCTGCTCCATAGAGAGTAATTGTACAGTGGAGAGCTAGGGGACAGATTGTATCCCTCTGAAGGAAAATCCCTCCCTGAGGTTAGGGTAGCATGGCTCTGGCCTGTACCTGCTGGGGATAGTGCCTATGGGCTGGTCCACACTAGGGGGCGGGATCGATCTAAGATACGCAACTTCAGCTATGTGAATAGCGTAGCTGAAGTCGAAGTATCTTAGATCGAATTACAAACTACTTACCTCGGGTCCACGCGGCGCAGGCAGGCTCCCCCGTCGACTCCGCTTACTCCTTGCACCCAGCTGGAGTTCCGGAGTCGACGGAGAGCGCTTCTGGGATCGATTTATCGCATCTACATGAGACGCGATAAATCAATCCCAGAACATCGATCGCTACCCGCCGAATCGGGCGGGTAGTGTGGATGTACCCTAAGTAGTACAGTATAGCCCATAATGTCTGTATCTTCCCAGAGAATATGGTCAAGTGCCATCCATTCATACCATATGGAAGAATAAGCTTCCTGTCCCAATATTACTATCACTGGGGAGAACTCTCATGGTGTCTTTCTTTCTGTCATTCCTTCTTATTACTTTTTACGGAAATTGCTCATGCTCAGGAATAGTGTTGGCCTTACAAACCTGGGGACAGAAGTTGCCTGTTTAACTACAGAACAGGCAAAGCCAGGCAAGTTTCCACTTATTGCCCCATCAGCGTTACTTAGCTCTATTCTGAAACAGCCATCTAGAGATGAGAGGACAGATCATTCTTCA
Source organism: Chelydra serpentina (assembly GCA_037349315.1). NCBI lineage: Eukaryota > Metazoa > Chordata > Testudines > Chelydridae > Chelydra > Chelydra serpentina. The sequence goes on from JBAIAC010000048.1 coordinate 32,208,400, forward strand.
AGCCCATCCCATCCTTGGCTTTTGTGCCAACCACCTGAGAGCAAGACGGAAAGCTAGTGCTGGTTTTTGTCATGTGATCCCTTGCTCACTGGGAACTGAACGGAGGCCACACATTCTATGTAGAGCAACAAACAGCCACAGTTCCTATGTTTAAAGGTACAACTGCTAACATATGAAAAGGAACTGCTTTGTGCCAGCTGGTAAATTAATATTCTGATCTGTAAATAGAATTGTCACAGTAGCCATTTAAGTTAACTATTTCTTAAGGGAGCCTCTAATAAAGGAACAAAGATATTTTAGGGAAAAGACTAAGTGCACAGTTCATCTATCAATCTCGTTTATGTTTAGTACAATCACTAGTGTGTACAGGTAAGGGGAAATGGCCTTTATACTAAATAACATGAGAACTCAGACTCCATGTTTTTTCGAATTGTTTTTACTGTATGATGAGTTTGTGAACTAAGTTCCATCTACTGCATCCTGATTTTGCTGCTAACTCAACAGACAGCACATGATATACAGAACTTGAGTGATGAGTTATTTCACTGAACTATTTCTTTTGTAGTCATGAAATGACTTGACATAGTTTTTCATTACAATACAAACTGTGTGGAATAGTAATTTCAGAGTTTAAAACACTTTTAAGGTCTGATGGCATTGTATGCCCCATACAATTTGGGGCCAGCTCCTGTTCCCATTGAAGTCAATAAGAGTTTTGGCATTACCTTCAACTGAAGCAGGACTGAGGTCCTTATCCGATAGTTTTTGCCATGACATGCATCGTTCCAGTAAGGCAGCCCTTTTTTCTAAGGCTCCAGTCCTGCCAGTGACTCCACACGGGCAGACCCTTACACTGGCATAGGGTTATACTATACTATGTTCTTTTTCAGTCTGCCTTTGAAATTACATTTATATTTTCTATTTGTTTATGTACAGCATGTTCTTTTTATGGCAAATTGCCACAAGCAAAAATATAATTGCATTGAACACTTCAATTATATATGCTGCATACATTAATATGTGCAATGGACTAGATCCCTGGCTGGTGTAAATTGGCATAGCTTCACTGAAGTTGATGGAGTTATGCCAGTTTACCCCAAGAGAGAATCTGGAGCGATATATTTAGTATTCTTAAAATGCAATAGAAATATTAGATTGTGGTTAGGGGCCACACCTAATGTAAAATGGGGAAAGTTGCCAAATGTCATATGTTGTAAGCAGATAAATAATGAATTCCTTGTGTAAATGATTCTCAAAGATGAAGAACAAAAGTGAAATATCAGAATGACCATTGGGGTTGATCTGGTGTTGTGAAAACTTTTTAGAGCCTGGGTGAATCCCGGAAGACCCTTTAGTCAAATGCAGACGAAAGCTTTTGTATTTAGAGTGATTTAAGGGGGGGGAAACACCTATGTGAAAGAAAGCTACAATCAATGTAGCAAATAAATAATAGAGGAAATAAATGTATCTTCTCATGTGCAGTCATCACTGAGGTATGGACACATGGCACAAAAAGAGACAGCTGTAGGATCAACACTGTTAGCAAATACATGTTTTGAAAACAAAGGAATGTCGATTTGTTTGATTACTTTGCTGTACGTTTGTAATGGCTGTGCTATGTACTGCCTCATCACCATTTCACTCTTGACAAAACTTTACTAAAAATGCTTAGGAAGTGAAGCCAAAATCAGAAGAAAGAGAAATGACCAATTTTCATGGTTTACATCATTTAATGTACAAATTTATGGTTTCCTTGACTTTGACAATGATGTGATTTACAAGGGGTCTTAATTACAGTGCATTAGTACAATCCTCCAGTGCCACCTTGTGTTTTCATATAATACTGCAATACACATCCTACGTTAAACCGACATTTCCCAAGCATAAACTGACAATTATGCACACAGCTATTCATAAATTTAAAATAACAGGCAAAGAGCTAGAACAATGTCTAGATATTCTACTTTTCTCACATTTTGCATTTAACAGTGTTCTGTCAGTGATGCAACAAAACGATCTGTTTTCACTCTTCAGGATTGTAAACACTGATCATAAGAACATAAGAGTGGCCCTACTGGGTTAGACAAAGGGTCCATCTAGCCCAGTATCCTGTCTTCCGACAGTGGTCAGTGCCCGGTGCCCCAGAGGGAATGAACAGAACAGGTAATCATCAAGTGATCCATCACCTGTCGCTCTTCCCAGCTTCTGACAAATAGAGGCTAGGGACACCATTCCTGCCTGTCCTGGCTAATAGCCATTAATGGACCTAGCCTCCATTAATGTATCTAGCTCTTTTTTTAACCCTGTTATGGTCTTAGCCTTCACAACATCCTCTGGCAAGGAATGCCACGGGTTTAAACTGCTGCCTATTAATTTCATTTGGTGACCCCTAGTTCTTGTGTTATGAGAAGTAGTAAAGAACACTTCCTTATCTACTTTCTTTACACCGGTCATGATTTTATAGACCTCAATTATATCTCTCCTTAGCCGTCTCTTTTCCAAGCTGTACCTAAGGCTAATTTTTATATGATAACCATGATCTCATGCCTATTAAAGTCAATGGAAAGACTCCCCCTGATTTCAATGGGCTTTGGATCAGACTCTTACAGAGCAGCTTTAGCATTGTTACAAAAGCGTGCTATGTAATTATACAGTAGGGCTATAATTTTTGCTTAAATGTGGAATCTCAATTTGCCAATTTAACAATATTCATCACTATGTAAATCCATGGAGGACCTATGTTTAATGTCAATATGATGCTGATTGCCAAATAAAATCGGAGCCACAGTATAAGTGGTAACATAAACCATTATGAATGTTTGTATCCAAAGATTTCCTCCTTATCCCGCAACCCATATGTCACAGCCCACAACTGAGAGTAGGGATAGTATAGTGATAGCAGCACTAGCTACCATAAAGGGATTGGGGGAAGAAGAGAAGGTTGAGCCATGGCTTTATTCCTCACATCCAAGCCCTTCAGCGGAGCTAGTGAGCTGCCATGGGGACCTCATGCTGCATCTTTGAAGCGATGTAGCAACAGATATGTGCCCCCTGTGTGCCAGTGAGCTCCAGAAAGCATTGTACATGTTTAAGACACAATGCCTGCTGAAACACCTACTGGGGTGATGTGCTTTTGCATTGGCCCTGACATGGGCCAGTGAAGAGACGATAGATCCCTAACTAATCAATAGTTTCACTTTGCATATTCTCAGGGTTCCTAGCCTGCTTAGCAGTGCTTCATTGCTGTTACAACCAAGCTATGTGCAAGGAGGTCGTGGCCAACTCTAGGTTTTGCAAGACACTATGTGAAATGATATTTGGTGGGTACAATCCAGCCTACTCCTCACCTGTCATCAGGCTTGTCGCCCTGTGCAACACCTGCCACAAAGGGGCACTGATTTATTAATTGGAGTTTCTAAGCACTACCACAGTACAAATAATAATTAATGATAATAACTGTGGCTGGTAAGTTGGTTGTGTGCATGCCTGCCTTAAGCAATTAAATAGTTGGTTGTCTTAAATCTGATGATGAAGGAGATATGTTTTATCTAGAAAGACAACTATTCCCCTTACATTTAGGGGACATAACTGAGGAGAATCAGGGTATTTGAGTTTATGCATTTAAAATTCCACACAACCCAGAAATGAAGAGATCTCTTTTGAATGAAAAATAGTTTCAGAGCTGCTAAACTAGAATTGCATAATGAGCCCAAACCAAAAAGATGAACATCGCCTTTTTGTCCACTGACGTCTCATCAGATTATGCAGCATCAGTCAAGCATCACATAGCAGGCCTTGAAATTTAGATTCACATTTCTGGGGGTCAGTCACTTGTCCTACTTACATCTCCATCGTTTACTTTGTCAGTCATGCAAACTGCCAACACATCTACCATTTCACAAGTAGGTTGTCCTATGTTATGCATTTATTGAATTTCTTCAGTTTATGCAATGCATCAATCATAAAACCATCAGTTCATAAAAAATCAAGTGTTAGAAGTAAGCTTTTGGAAGGGTCACTTTCCTTTTGTGGGCACAACTTGTGTCCACATTGATACACCCACATTTGAACTGTGGAAATCTGCCTTAAGACTGCAGCTACCCAGATGTGTGCACATCATTCATTTCATGGGCACAAATTGTGCCTGCAAACCTGAAGGACAGACCTCATCTTCATTGAAATTATGCTTCTTAACCAAATGCACACTAGTTAGATAGATGTGTATATACAATATGTATGCACACACAGGAACTTAGATACCATTTCCATGATTCCATGGGCCTGGTCTACACTAGGGGTGGGGGTCGATGTAAGGTACGCAACTTCAGCTACGTGAATAACGTAACTGAAGTCGATGTACCTCGATCGACTTACCGCGCCAAGAGGATGCCGCAGGGTCGACTGCCGTCACTCCCCTGTCGACTCCGCTTCCGCCTCTCGCTGGGGTGGATTACCGGAGTCGATGGCAGAGCAACTGGGGATCGATTTATCGCATCTACACTAGAGGCAAAAAATCAATCCCCGAAAGATTGATCGCTACCCGCCGATTCGACGGGTAGTGTAGACCTGCCCCAAGATTCAATTTGATATATGCTCAGATTCAGATGTAGAGCACAAAATTTCTCTGTAATGTACAGAGGATAGTGAAGAAATACAAAAGCTAAACGTCTGTTGTTCAAATGGCTGATGTTGCTCTTTCCTTGGATTTCTCTGTTGCTATTTCTGTTTAGATGCTTCTGTCTTCTGAGTGACAGTGGCTAAGGCTCTCACAAGGCAAGAGAGATGCCAATTTTTGTAAAAGGAAATGGAAGTGCTGTTACTCAACTCTGCTGTAAGATCACTAAATCTTAAAGCTTGTCTCATAGTGGAGGTGCAGTGAAGCAGGAAATTGCTAATGCAAAGTATATAGGAGAAGATCCGCTACCTGGGGATACTGTTGAAGAGTGGAATGCAGAGGAGTTCAAACAGGAACTCACCCCAGTAGCCACTATTGCAAAGAGAAGGAAGGAGGCATCCGTGTGCTGAGGGGAGAGTACTGTGAAAATACAACGCAACTTCCCAAAAACATTTGATTACACTATTGTTCTAAGCTTAATTGTTATGGGTTCAATAATCCTATAGTGATCAGTGGCACTGAGCCCTCTTCAGTAATGCATATATCTGGCATACTCTACTGATTCTCAGCACCACAAGCTACATCAATATATCTATCCTGGGGCAACTGGGAAATTCATACTCTTTACTTTATTTTAAAAATGTGATAATCAAATGGTTAAGTTTTTCAGCTTTAAATATTAACTAAATGGGCTTCTATAATGAAGATGGATCCAATCTGATGATGAAGCCTACTTTAATATGGCTTTTTATGTATTTGTACATAGCTCAGAAGAACAGGACTCCAGGCCTGAATGAGGCCTCCTGGCACTGCTGGAATATAAACAATAATAGTATCAGCTCAACCATACAAATTCCACCACTAAACCTCAAGCAGATAAGAGATAACTAAAGTCATTGTGGGTATAATCATTTTGTATGTCTTTGTGGCATAGATGTATAGTAATGGTGGTTTTCATTTACAAAGTTTCTATTGTAATAGAGGTTTCCAATTTATGCAAAATATGTCCCTCCTCCGTGCAAGGTTGTGCAGGAAGAGAGTGCCTTTTTAGCTGATCCTGATCCTACAAACATTTATGCTTTAACATTAATCATGCGAGCAGTTCAATAGTACATACATGTGTACAAATGTTTGCAGGAGCATAACCTTGAGAGAAGGAGAGAGAGAGAGAGAGAAAGAGAGTTAGTTTACGTTTGTATACACTTATTTTAAAAGCTCGAATTGTAATTTGTCTAATTGGTTGAACCCTTATTTAAGACAAAATAGTCTAAAATCTGTGGACTAGGGATAGCGTCTTTTTCTGATATGCTGTAAAACTTAATATTCACTGGCAAAATTGATTTCACACTATTTGCTCTATCCAGCTGCTCCAAAATGGGATTTTTACTATGAACATACTATACTGTTCTCTTCATCATGCTGTACCAGGCTCCTTCTCCAAGCCAACACATACCTGTAAGGTGTCTTCTATAAACTATGCTGAGGTGGAATTTTATGACAAGGTAGGCTGGACATCCTTCTTAAACCATGCTGAATTGGGCATATGTTTAAAATAAACAGAATCCATGCTTCTTTAAGGGTTAAATAGGGCTTACACTGAAAACTTATTGCAACTGCTGAATCATTTGCTGTACAATATAGCCCTCACAATATAGCTTCAGCCATTATTTGGCACACACACACATGTATTTAAGCATACATATATAATTAATATAATGGATTATAACTTCACTGTTAATTAAATGAGTCAATATAATAATTCCATGAACTTTTTAATACTTAGCACTTACATAGCTTTACTAATTCATTCTCACAATATCCCATTGAAGCAGATCAGTATTATTATCCCCTTTTAACGTACGTGGTATCTGATGCAGAGAGGTTAATGGCCTGAGCTTATTCCCACTGAAGACTATGGCAAAACTCCTACTGACTTCAATGATTCAGTATCAGGCCATAAGTGACTTTCGGGAGTGGGCCTCAGGAGTTCCTGGTCAGTGTTTCTTTCTGGCCTGGTTGACACAACCTTCCCCTATTGCGCCTGAGGGAAATAGCACAAGTGTTATAAACATTTACAATATATCCATTTTCACAGTCATAAGTAAATCTGTAGTATCTGAGCGTATTGGTGCATCGTTGTACCAGTGGATACAGCCAGTGGTATGTCTCCCATTCCCGAAGGCTTTACTGGTCCTATAATATCAACCAAAGTGAAGGGAAACATTCATAATGTTGCTGCTGCTGAAGACAGTGTCCCTGAGGAACTGTCCAGTCAATCAACCCCTTCTGATCATGTTGTCCAGTCAATCAACCCCTTCTGATCATGTTGTCAGCACTGATGGCCAGATATGTAAAGGGACTTCAACTTCCTCAGTATTTCTGCCTCCGTAATTTTGTGCCCTCTATCACTTGTAGATGCAAATGTGTGGCCTGTGTGAATGATAGCATTTAGACAACTGTCTCCCTGATTTCATCTGCAGATGCATTAACTAGTCACAGTTAATTGCTGGTGCAAAAGCAGAGGCTATTTTTAAAAAGATGGCCTTAGACGTCAACCTGAAATTCCTCTTATGCTGTTGAGCTGCCCCTTTGCTTTTTCATCTCCAGGGCATGAGCTGTTAAGCCATAAACAGCTGTTAAGCCTGCTTAAGAGACTATGTGAAATAAAGACCTTGTTCAGATGTTCTGTGTGGGTGCACTTACCATTACCCACGCAGGGCCTGAATCAGCACCACTTACTCACACAGCGCAAGGCGTATTCTCGGGAGCAGCCCAGCTGACTTCCCCAGTGGGACTGCTCGCATGTAGAAGTGCTATTCAATGAAAGCAAAGTTGCAGAATCTGGCACCTTGTTTGTAATCTCCTGGGGCAGAGACCTATCCTCTATGCATTTCCCATGATGTGCTTCTCTACTTCTAGCTAAAACAATATCCCATCCATTTTTAACAAGGTGAGAAGGGTGTGCTACCCCTTTAAGGTACAGTCTGGTGCTGCAGGCCCCAAGTCACTAGTCTAACTTAGGCCCAAAGGACTTGTTTTTCTGACTATAAGGTAGGTTATTCTGATTTAAGTCTCTGAGATAAGGGGCTTATGGACTGGCTTAAGTGACTCTTCCCACGACCGGAACTCTGCTGGGTGGAGTTAGTTTGGAGGCCTTTTATAAGGGGACACATTTGTCTGTTAGTTTAGTATTGGCTTTCCTCTTCTCAGATCTTGTACACAGAAGTACAGATTATAGTGATGGGGAGTTGAGGAGGGTGAGAATAGCAACCGTTCTGACTCACTCGGCATTTGGCCTGTTCTCAAAGAGGGTTAGTACCAGAAATGCAATGGCTCTGTTTAGGCTCCCCCAAAATCTAACAGTTGCTGACAAGCAAATGAAAAAATTAAAAGACCTGCTTGCCAGCTATGTCATATTATATATTTGTCGCTGCTTATACCCATTGTTCAAAGCTGGGAGAAATATTACTTTTGTTTCCCTTTGGTCCTTCCTCAAACAAACTCCTACAGCAATCACACCTTTCACAACATCCCTATATTCTAAGGCATTCAGACATTTCTGAAGTAGTTTTTGAGTCTTTATGTTTAGTAACATGGACAGCACATTGAGCAGCTCTTCAGTAAGTGTTCTCCTTCTTGACATTAAAGATACATGAACCCTGCAGTTCATCACGGAAATCAAGGAACATTGATAACCCATGGCTGTATTTAGTACCTAGCATAATAAAAGTATATTATCATGAGATACAAACATTGTAATGCTGTCCCGTGTAAAATTGAGCTTGTGGGTTATACAGCGAGGCACTAAAGTGTTTAAGAAGGATCCCACAATAATGAGTGTTACTCTAGCTGTACTAGGACTTTGTCATTTGGCTTAGCTTCATGTCTCCTAACCCTGTTTTTTCTTCTGTTGGAAGGAATGGTGCCAAGAATTCAAAACCCTAAATGATGATGTTATAGGCACTGTGGTATACAAGTGAAATGAAAATAAAAACGAGATGCAAGATCAGTTCTCAATAAAGCGTTGACAACCCAGTGACGAGATGTGACATGACACAGTTCTGGCAAAGGAAAAGAATGGAAATGGAAGAGGCAAGTGAGCTGATGGCAAGAAATTATTTGTGATTGTAAACAGGCGTATTGTAAAGATAAGTGAAAAGGTCATTGGACTAGAACCAGTGACTGACAAAGATGAAAATGGCATCCTTTTATGTACAGCATCAGGGTCTTGAAAATGGGATACTGTACTACTATGTACCAGCTGATGCTAGATGAGCTGCTAGCAAAAAAACTGAGATGTAAGTGACATTACACAGGAGAAACAGATAGGAAGGAAGATGAATGGAAGAAGAGCCTCAGGTATGTACAGAATTTCTGCTGAACTGCTTACAGACCTAGTGACTGAGTGAAAAATACTCACCTCTGTATGTCATCATGAAAGTCTGAGAGAAAAAGCAACCTTTTAATCCCTCCACATGAGAAGAATTAAATAATTGCTGAAAAAACACTGTAAGAAATCAAGGGCCAAAAGTCTTTCAGGGTTCCCAGGAAAGCATTTGCTAACCAGCTCCTTAACAGATAAAGATAATTGGTGGGAATGCTGTGTAACGAAAGTCATTGTGGCTTCAGAAGAGGCTCGAGGAGAAACAGAAGTACAGAAAAGCTCAAGACAAATGTTTTTGCCATATAATGATGGGAAAAGATGATGTCTAGGAACTGAAGCCATAGTCAATACAATACAATAGCCAATAGTCCCAAACTGCTGAAGGAGTTATGAAGACTTTAGGGAGGAAGAAAAGTGAAATATCAACACAGCGTCATCTTGAGTACAACACTTTTGTTACTAGCTGATGTTGTTGCTATTTTTGGAAAGCACTCCTGCATTTAGCTTGAGTCCCTAGGAAAATACTGGAACAAATATGAAAAAAATAAAGCTGTAAACATATAGAGGATAACTGAACCACGAGGAATTAGCAGCGCTGGAACTCAAATAGTGCAGTAATAAGAACAATGATAGATTAGATAGGTTTCAGAGTAGCAGCTGTGTTAGTCTGTGTCAGCAAAAAGAACAGGATTACTTGTGGCACCTTAGAGACTAACAAATTTATTTCAGCATAAGCTTTCCATGGTCACATAAACACCACCCTATACCGGAAACCTACTGATCGCTATACTTACCTACATGCCTCCAGCTTCCATCCAGGACACACCACACGATCCATTGTTTACAGCCAAGCTCTAAGATACAACCACATTTGCTCCAATCCCTCAGACAGAGACAAACACCTACAACAGGCCTGCACAACATGCGGCCCAGGGGCCGCATGCGGCCCGCGTGGGCTCACTGTGCGGCCCGCAGGGGGGTGAGTAAGCAAGCAGCAGGGTGGGGCAAGCCAACGGCTGGCTGGCCAGCCGGCGGGTGGGCAGGCTGGTGAAGAGGCCAGTGGCAGGCTGGGGAGTGAGGGTGAGCCAGCGGCAGGGGGCGGGGGCAGTGGCAGAAGGTAAGAGGCCAGCAGCAGGCAGGCAGGTGAGCTGGTGGCGCGGGGAGCCAGCAAGCTGGCGGCGGGAGGAGCTGGCGAGCCGGTGGCGGGGGGGATGATGAGCCGAGTGGGCGGGCAGTGGCAGGGCGGCAGGTGAGCCAGCGGCGGGGGGTGCTGAGGAGGCGAGCCAGGGGGGGGTGGAGGGATGCTGAATGGACGGGCAGTGACGGCGAGGCTTTATACTGGGGTGGGGGGTGAGGTGGTGGCTGGAGGGGGGCAAATCTCCCAGATTCAAAATCTGGGACTGTGTCCGTTGGTCCTTTTTGCTGCTTGTCTCTGGGCTGGGGGTTGTCCCAATGCTGCAAAGAGGGTGTTCCCAAAGGAAGGTGCTTGCTTCTAACCCCCGAGGCCATCAGTATGTTTGCTCTTCTCTAGTCAGCCCACTTGACAAGTTTGATTGTTCTTGGTCTGGTTCCCATCCCCTCTCCAAGGGTTGCAGTTGTCTGGAGGTGCCTGCCTTCCATGCCTTCCTCATTCACACCTTATTCATTCAACAGGGCAATTGAATACAAAGTGGGGGGAAGATCTTATTCTACTTCTAGCAAAAAGACATTTTTCTTTTACCTTAATTATACCACCTTAGGGGCCCACTATAACATATTACCAAGGTTCAATACAAAGTCATATAAAAGTTATACAAAAATGCATAATGCAGAGATTTATCTACAACTGCATTGATTGACTGTTGTGTGCAGTAATATAGTGACCCCTGGTGGGGGTGAAGAGGGGTGTGATGGTGGGGCCGAGCGGGGAGGGGGCGGGTCCTATTTTACTGCTGTGATCTGGTCACCCTATGCACGCTGTTTCTTTTCACATCTACAGGCTTCCACACCCCAGCGCTGGGGAAAGAAGGGTTGTTTCTGCGGGGTGGGCGGCGCTGGGGGGAGCGGGGTGTTTCCACAGGGCCAGGGGGTTTTGGCCCTCAGCTGTTTTCTTTGGAGTAATATGGCCCTCGCCGCTTTACGAGTTGTGCAGGCCTGACCTACAAGATCTCTATCAAGCATTCTTAAAACTACAATACCCACCTGCTGAAGTAAAAAAACAGATTGACAGAGCCAAAAGAGTACCCAGGAGTCACCTACTACAGGACAGGCCCAGCAAAGAAAATAACAGAACGCCACTAGCCATCACCTTTAGCCCCCAACTAAAACCTCTCCAGCGCATCATCAAAGATCTACAACCTATCCTGAAAGATGATCCCTCACTCTCACAGATCTTGGGAGACAGAGCAGTCCTCACTTACAGACAGCCCCCCAACCTGAAGCAAATACTCACCAGCAATTACACACCATACAACAAAAACACTAACCCAGGAACCTATCCTTGCAACAAAGCCCGATGACAACTCTGTCCACATATCTATTCAAGTGACACCATCATAGGACCTAATCACATCAGCCACACCATCAGGGGCTCATTCACCTGCACATCTACCAATGTGATATATGCCATCATGTGCCAGCAATGCCCCTCTGCCATGTACATTGGCCAAACCGGACAGTCTCTACGCAAAAGAATAAATGGACACAAATCTGACATCAGGAATCATAACATTCAAAAACCAGTAAGAGAACATTTCAACCTCTCTAACCACGCAGTGACAGACTTAAAGGTGGCAATTTTGCAACAGAAAAACTTCAAAAACAGACTTCAACGAGAAACTGTTGAACTTGAATTAATATGCAAACTAGATACCATCAACTCAGGTTTGAACAGAGACTGGGAATGGCTTGGTCATTACGTCAATTGAATCTATTTCCCTGAGTTAACTATCCTCACTCTCACCTTTGTGTCAACTGTCCGCAATGGGCCATCTTGATTATCACATCAAAAGTTTTTTTTCCCTTGCTGATATAGTTCCTCTTAATAAATTAGCCTCTTAAAGTTGGTATAAATACTTCCACCTTTTCATGTTTCTCTGAATGTATAAATATCTGCTTACTGTATGTTCCATTCCATGCATCTGATGAAGTGGGTTGTAACCCATGAAAGCTTATGCTGAAATAAATGTGTTAGTCTCTAAAGTGCCACAAATAATCCTGTTCTTTTTGATAGATTAGATAGACAATTCCAGACAAATGTTAATGCTTCTTTTGTGGCAAGGTACTTCCCTCTCCTCAGCGGTCTCTGTCCTTTTAAGCCCGGGAGACTCAGGCTTGGGCAAGGTAAAACCCCTACCAGTAGCACAGGGGTTTGGCTTTACCTTCCCCCGGTCAGTCCCTTCGTTTTCCCTCTCCTTTTGGGAAGGAAATATAGCCCTTCTTCTGGGAAGGGCTCAGGGTTTCGGGGCACCCAGCCCCCCGGTACCTTTCCAGCTTCAGCTTCTCCTTCTCTCACACTCTCTCTCAGTCTCTCTCGCCTCTCTCTCTCCTGCCATGCACACCAGGGAGGGTTTAAAAAGGTCTCCAGCAATTGCCACCAGCTGGGCCTAATTAGTTCCCTGGTAACCCCTTTCCCAGCTGAATCTTATTACCCCACAGTCCTCTCTCCTTAGTGGATAGGGAGAGGCCTTTTTAGCCCCCTGGGAACACTTACTGCCCCCCCCCTTTTGTAGCTATCTGTCCTGGGTTTACCACATATCCCCCCCCCCCCCCCCGCTCAACATTACGGGGTTGGGCTACTTGGGACGGACAGCAGTGCACTCACAACAGGCCATCTGCATTGCCATGCTGGATTCCAGGCCTATGTCGTACTATGAAGTGGAAGGGTTGGAGCGACAGGAACCATCTTGTTACTCTTGCGTTTCTGTCTTTGTTTTGGTGCATCCAGCGTAGAGGGGCATGGTCTGTGACAAGGGTAAATCTACGTCCCAGTAAATAGTAGCGGAGGCTTTCAATGGCCCATTTCACCGCCAGGCATTTTTCCACTACGGCGTACTTCCGTTCTCTAGGCAGGAGCTTCCTACTGAGGAAGAGGATGGGGTGTTCGTCGTCTCCGACCATTTGCGAAAGTACCGCCCCTAACCCTACCTCCGAGGCGTCAGTTTGTAGGATAAACTCCTTCCTCCAGTCTGGGGCTACTAGTACAGGGTCTGTGCAGAGGGCCGACCTCAAATCTGTGAAAGCGTCATCGGCTGCGGCAGACCATTTTACTATGTCTGGGCCCCTAGCTTTTGTCAAGTCCGTTAATGGGCATGCCCTGGTGGCGAAGTGCAGGATGAACCGTCTGTAGTACCCCACTAGTCCCAGGAATGCTCTGACCTGTTTTTTCCGGAGCGGACGGGGCCACTTCTGTATGGCTTCCAACTTGTTGAGTTGGGGCTTCACCATGCCCCTCCCCACTATGTACCCGAGGTACTTGGCCTCAGCTAACCCGATTGAACATTTGGAGGGATTCGCAGTCAGCCCGGCCTTCCTCAGGGTGTCTAGGACTGCTTCCACCTTCTCCAAATGTGTCTCCGAGTCGGGGCTATATATGATGACGTCGTCGAGATAGGCGGCCGTGTACTTGCCATGGAGTCGTAGCAGCTTGTCCATTAGCCGTTGGAAAGTAGCAGGGGCGCCATGCAACCCAAAGGGGAGGACAGTGTACTGGTACAGACCCTCTGGGGTTGCAAAGGCTGTCTTCTCTTTGTCGGCCTTGCTCAGGGGGATCTGCCAATAGCCCTTGGTCAGGTCAAGGGTAGACATAAACCGGGCTTTTCCTAGTCGGTCAATTAGCTCATCCATCCGGGGTACAGGGTATGCATCAAATTGCGACACCTCGTTCAGATTACGGAAGTCATTGCAGAACCTCATGCTGCCGTCCGGCTTAGGCACTAAGACCACGGGACTTGACCATTGGCTATGAGACTCTTCAATGACTCCTAAAGTCAGCATTTTCCTGACCTCTGTCCTGATCTCTTCTCTTTTGGCCTCCGGGATCCGGTACGGCTTTATGTTCACCTTCACTCCAGGCTCTGTGAGGATGTGATGGTGAACCTCCGTAGTCCTGCCTGGCTTTTCAGAGAACACATCCTGGTTGCGTTCGATCAGGCTGATCACCTCTGATCGTTGTTCCGGAGTCAACTCTGGCGATATCCCCACCTGGTCGGACTGGTTGCTTTTAGGGAGGGGGGCCCCTAGCGCAACCACCAGAGCTTCTCTATCCTGCCAAGGTTTCAGCAGGTTTATATGGTAGATTTGCTCCAGCCTCCGGCGGCCTGGCTGTCGGACCTTATAGTCGACTTCTCCTACCACTTCTATTATTTCGTAAGGCCCCTGCCACCTGGCCAGGAGCTTACTCTCCACCGTGGGTATGAGCACCATTACCCGGTCCCCCACCTGGAACTTCCGGTTCACTGCTTGGCGGTTGTAGTAGGTCTGCTGGGCCCCTTGTGCCTTTTCCATGTGTTCGCGCACAAGGGGGGCGACTTGGGCTATCCTGTCTCTCATTTGTAACACGTGTTCCACAACGCTCCTCCCTGGGTTCGGCTGTTCTTCCCAGCCTTCTTTAGCTAGGTCCAGTATGCCCCTGGGGTGGCGACCGTATAACACCTCGAAGGGGGAGAATCCCGTGGAAGCCTGAGGTACCTCCCGTACAGCAAACAGCAAGTACGGCAGCAGGGCTTCCCAGTCTTTCCCGTCGCGACTAACCACCTTCCGTAACATACTCTTCAACGTCCTATTAAAACGTTCGACAAGACCATCGGTCTGGGGATGATAGACTGACGTCCTGAGAGACCGTATGTGGAGCAATGCACATAGGTCCTTCATCAGCTTGGCCACAAAGGGGGTCCCTTGGTCCATCAGGATCTCCTTCGGTATCCCTACTCGGGAGAAAATCTGGACTAATTCCTTGGCTATGGTCTTGGACATGGCATTCCGTAAGGGTATGGCCTCGGGGTATCGAGTGGCATAATCTAGTACCACCAGAATGTACTGGTGACCCTGGGCTGACTTCTCCAGTGGCCCTACTAGGTCCATAGCTATTCGCTCAAATGGGGTCTCAATAATTGGCAAAGGGATCAGAGGGGCCCTCAAGTGTGGTCGGGGCCCATGTATCTGGCATTCCGGACAGGACGTACAATATTGCCGGACTGCCGCATATATACTGGGCCAAAAAAACCTCTGCAGGATCCGATCAAGGGTCTTGTCCACCCCTAGGTGGCCTCCGAACAGGTGGCTGTGGGCTAAATCCATCACACCCCTCTGATGTTTCTATGGGACCAAGAGTTGTTCTACAACTTGCTCCTGGACCCGGACTACTCTGTATAATAGATCATTCCTAATCACATAATATGGCCCTGGGCCCTTAACTCTCCCCTCCACGGGGACCCCATTTACCTCGACTACTTCTCAGCATATGGTATTGTATAGGGGATCATTGGCTTGATCCTGCCCAAAGTTCCCGAGCGTAGTCCCCATTGGTCCCAACTCAGGGGGGTCCACGTCCAACTCCCCCTCAGGCGGCACCCCTGGGGAATCTGGTCCGGCAACAGGGTTGTTGATCGTCGGCCCAGACCCATTGTCGGTTTCGCCTACTAATGCAGACTTCTGCTGCTGGGCCAGGATCCTCGTCCCCCTCCTTTTATCCTCCCTCCGTTCCCTTCGAGTCTTCTGGGGCTTCCCCGGTGGGGAGAACAAAACCTGGCCAAATTCATGGAAGGCCGGGAGGGGGTTAACTACTGGGGCCACCCCCTGGGTTCCGGGGTCAGTATTCTCTACTACCTCCTCCCCGGGAAGTAGGCTATCAAATCCAGGAAAGTCTCGTCCGATAAGGACTGGGTAGGGGAGTTTTGGAACTACACCCACCGTTACCTTAGTGGGGTTTCCGAGTACTTCTATTTTTACGGGGATGGTTGGGTAGTAGTTTATATCCCCGTGTACACAAGATATTCCTGAGCGCTTGGCCCGAGACAGTTGGTCCTGCCCAACCAGCTTCCCCGAGACCAACGTGATCGCACTTCCCGAGTCTACTAACGCGGTGGTCTTTATCCCATTCATTTTAACAGGTCTAAGGTATCTATGGGGGACCATCGCAACCACCACTAGACTTATTAGTTCATATGGTCCCCCTATATCGCCCAATTCGCACTGCATGGGCTCGTCTAGGTATGGGCATTGGGCCGCGATATGCCCCAATTCGCCACAGGCATAACACCGATACCCCGCTCGGGACAGCCCCCTATGTTTCGGGCTACTGGGCTTTATCCCCCGAGTCCTCTTTCCCCAGTCCTCAACTCTCTCTGGGCCTGCCGGCTGATCTTCTGCCCCCTTCCTTCCCTCCATGGCCCGGCCTGGCGCTAGGGTGAACCGGGGTTTCGGTGCAGAGACTTGTCTTCGATTTTGGCACCGTCCTTCCCCAGTGGTCCGAGAAAATTCTTGGGCCGCTAAGTGTCTCTCGACCAGGGCAACTAGTTCATCATAGGAGGAGGGGTCATTTTGGCGGGCCCACCCTCGTATGTCCGGAGGCAACCCCCTCATGTACCTGTCCAACACCAGGATTTCTACTACCTTCTCTGGCCCATGAGTCTCGGGGCGAAGCCACTTCCGGGCGAGGTGGATTAGGTCAAATAGCTGGGACCTTGGCGCTTTGTTGTCCCGGTATCTCCACTCGTGGAAGCGCTGGGCCCTTATGGCCGGCGTCACGCCTGCCCGTGCCACGATTTCCGCCTTCAGTTGGGGGTAATCCATAGCTGCCTCTGTGGTCATGTCAAAATAGGCCTTCTGGGACTCCCCGCACAGAAAGGGAGCCAGGATACCTGCCCACTGGTCTTGGGGCCAGGCCTCCCGCAGTGCCGTCCTCTCGAACGCGAGGAGATATGCCTCAGTATCATCGTCCGCTGTCATCTTCTGTAAATAGTTGCTTGCCCTCAGCGGCCGGGTCCCCTGGGGCCCGTGCGTCAGGGCCTTCAACTGGTTCACTACTTCAGTCAGGGTGGCTCGGTCTTGGGCCGCCTGGGTCATCAGTAGCTGGTTAGTCTCCTGTTGGACACGTAATGACTCTTGCTGGGCCGCCATCTTTACCCGGGTAGCCTCTTGTTGGGCCGCAGTGGCCTGTACCAACGCCTTGACTACGTCCTCCATTTTTTTTTATTTGGGGGGGGGGTGATTTACCCTGCCCTGCAGTGGCTTGCCACGGAGCCTCACTCACAGGAATCCCACTCCTGACACCACGTGTGGCAAGGTACTTCCCTCTCCTCAGCGGTCTCTGTCCTTTTAAGCCCGGGAGACTCAGGCTTGGGCAAGGTAAAACCCCTACCAGTAGCACAGGGGTTTGGCTTTACCTTCCCCCGGTCAGTCCCTTCGTTTTTCCCTTTACTTTTGGGAAGGAAATATAGCCCTTCTTCTGGGAAGGGCTCAGGGTCTCGGGGCACCCAGCCCCCCGGTACCTTTCCAGCTTCAGCTTCTCCTTCTCCTTCTCCTTCTCCTTCTCTCACACTCTCTCTCAGTCTCTCTCGCCTCTCTCTCTCCTGCCATGCACACCAGGGAGGGTTTAAAAAGGTCTCCAGCAATTGCCGCCAGCTGGGCCTAATTAGTTCCCTGGTAACCCCTTTCCCAGCTGAATCTTATTACCCCACAGTCCTCTCTCCTTAGTGGATAGGGAGAGGCCTTTTTAGCCCCCTGGGAACACTTACTGCCCCCCCTTTTGTAGCTATCTGTCCTGGGTTTACCACACTTTAGATACAATTCAGACTGCATGTGCAGATGGTAAAATTTGCACACACAAAATCTGTTTTGACAAATGGACTTTTTGTGTACAAAAACTATCATCTGTACATGCAATTATTAGTGCACCCAAGTGTGCACACTCCATATGGGCAGGAACCAGATTTTCTCTTTCATAGGACTTCTGTGATTTCAAAAGTTTCCCGTCCAAAATAACAAATCCAAAAAAATTCAAGATTTCCCACAAAATTACATTTTGGGAAAAAAAATATTTTGGGTCAATGAAAACGTTTCATTTCAATAAAATCAAATTGTTTCATTTTGACTTTGAGCTTTTAAAACATTTAAAATGTTTTTGATATTAAAATAAATGTGTTTTTTAAAAGTCATTTGGGACATTTCGCTCCAGTTAAAATGCTTTGTTTCATTTTATTTTCTAAATGAAACTTTGTCAAAACTGACACATTTTGAAAAATGTTTTGATTTTGGCAAAAAGTATATTTTTCACCGAAAACTCATTTTGACAAAAAAAAACCTTTTGACCAGCTCAAGTGCACACAGATGTGTGCACATACAAAACAGAAAGCCAGAGTCTGGAAAGCATCTCTTGTCTTGAATGAGATATTGTAGCCAGAACCACAATAGACGGTAAAGTGAAATTAATCATAAATAATGCTAAGTATGAAGTATATTTGAAAAATGCAATTGTCAGCAAGAGTGCTTTTGGCCAAGAATATGGAGAAAAATGGAAATGTAGTTAGCATTTTTGCAACCCATACTCCTTTCAGCTATGTAATTGAATGTGCTAATAAACAAGTAAGCATTTTAAGATATTTAAGATATTCACCATGGATATACTATGACTTTTTCCTGAATTACACAGAGTAAACCCACTGACTTCACAGTGTTATGCTTCAACATTCACGTGCATTTGGATTTATTAGGTAGATGTATGATTTAAGTTAAATGTGAATCTTGTACTAGCCAATCAATGTTTGGATTATATATTTTAATTTAAAAGGGGGACTACAGCAAGGAAATATAGTTGTACCAATTAGATCATACTTTTTACTCTTATTTTCATGAAATGGGATTTCATAGACACATGAAGCTTGTATTTTAATGTGGTTCATTTTTTCCTAGTCTTAACCATGAATTTCATTCAGCTGTGATGCACTGGATGCTTCTGTGTTCTCAATTGGGTGCAAGATATGAAACTTCAATAGAAATATGCTGATGTAAACTTCCATTTTATTAAGTAATATGATGATTTTAGGATTACAGGTTGTGACAAATGCAAGATTCTTTTCCAATGGTCTTATGGAGGTTGTGGGCATTAGCTGGCACTCCCTGCGTGTGTTTCTCATTACATGTCACCATTTACTGACTTTTGAGTCATGGAGTTCTTTGTCTGTATCCCAATGTTGCCCTGGGAAGAAAATAAGTGAGCCCTCAGACTATTTTCCTGTCTCTCTACATGAAGTCAAGGGAAACTAAGTACCAGGCTACATAGGAGATAAAGTAGGTTACAGAACAGCAAAGAAGAGGAAGAGATGGAACGATACACCATAGAAACTGTGAGGAAATTTGATTCATGCTAAAGCCAGGTGTCACTTGACAAACCTGTAATAGATAGCAGGTTTGCCTGTTCTACAAAACTCCATTGAAATAATGGTAGGTTTCTGAAAAAGACCTAGCCCAGTGGGAAAACTGCTGGGCTTTGCGTCTCCGTGTTCAACACCAGATGATGGTCATATGACTCAAAATGAGATGGCCACCCACATCAATGTGTCATTTCAGAACACAATATTTAAGAGACAAAAGAATGACAACCAGCTTAATCTTTTACATCGTCATCATTGCTGGAGACCTAACATGGCTAATTTACTGTCAATAATTTCCTGCATATAACACTGAAAGAGTAGCACCAGTCATTTTTCATCTTTTCAACCTTTCTGTCCGGTCCTGTGGCAAATGCAGGTCCTAGATCCACCAATATTTTAAGCCCCACATACTCTTTGTCTTCATCCCCATTCCTGCATGCTTGGAGGCAGCAGGTGAGATAATTCCTTCCCTTCCACATCTCCTGGTAGTGAGACTGTATTCTGTATTCTTTTTTCTTGGTGAAGGCTTCCCACACTGAATGATGGTGGGAAACTCAACCATTTCATCTTCCCCCACTGCTTCACAATAGTGGGGTCTTAGCTGTTCCTTCTCCCTACTCTCGCTTAAGGGAAAAAAAGAGGGGGCTGATATCTCCCACATGGGTAGAAGAAAGCCTTGCATCTCTAAAATGACTAGTGTCTTTGGGCTCAGCTTTGTGCCAGAATCTTCAGATAAAAGAAGCCCAAGATTGGCCTCTTCACATAAAGTCTGTGTACACTGCAAAAAAAGTTGTGTTCTTAACTCAGGTTAGCTAACACATGTTAAAATAGCAGTGAAGACACAGCAACTTAGCTTTTAACTCAGGTTAGCAGCTCAAGTTCAAGCCTACAAGGCAGCTTCGTGTTCAACTCTAGCTGCTAACCTAAGATTACTTTTTTTGCAGTGCAGACATACCTAAGGTACTGAGGCTGGGAGAGCAACAGTGTAAGCTGCTGCCTCTACTTCTTTAGTAGTGGCTCCTTGAGGGTGAATGATCCACACTCCTAAATTTGGAGGCCCTCTGAACTTTGGACCTATGTCCTGGTGCTCAGGGGATCTTGTCTTTATCTGTCATTGGCTATTTCAGTGCCTGCTTCTTTCTGCTAGGATAGGAAGTGTGTAGAACACATTCTTCTTTCTGTAATTCAATGGTCGCTATGTATTTGAAATGCCAGAGGTATAGATTCTGTTGTTCTCCTTAAATTTGGAAATATAATGCTGCTGTCTGCAGACAGATCTACAAAGTAAGGCAATATATTTAATAAGTGACCATTTCCAGCTGTATGGAATGTATAGAAATAGTGTGATCACATACACCTTTCTCTCCCCATGATACTCAGAAATGATTGTGACTTGATGTGGGAGACATGAATGCCTCCTGCAAGTAGCACAGCAGCTTGTACAAATTTACCAGTGAAGTCAGAATCAAATGTGTAATTTATGGAACAGGTGTACGTAAAAGAGACCATTCAAGCTCTTAACGTAGCTGCTGTGAGTACTGAATAATTATTTTAAAAGGTCTCTTTCAAAGCTACTGCCATGTTCTTCCTAAAGAAAGGATGCACTACAGAGTTCTTTAAAATGCTGCCCACGCTTCCTTATAGCAGTTAAAATAGTGTGCTAACTGCGTATTAAAGGATTACGATCATTCAAAGGTAAGCATGCTAGAAAAGCAGCATCCAACAGGAGGAAATTAAGCAGTTTAAAAATTATAATAAAAAAATATCCCCAAAAGAGACATCGGGGTGAAATCCTGGTTCCACTACAGTCAATGATAAAACTCCTATTGATTTTGACAGGATCAGGCTTTCACCCCTGAGTTCTGGTTTCTCTTCCCCTGCCCTGCTCCCCTTCATCAGTAATGCATGCCCTGACAAACAAGCTTTGGTTTGTGTCTGTAGTTGTTTCTCTGTTCAGCAGCATTGAGTAATAGTTTTGCAACCTGACCTTCACACCGCACCGACACTTTTCCTGACTTGCTCCAAAAAAAGACACCCAGACTAAGCTGTTTGATAAATCTTGTCAAGCAGGGAGGAATGTGAGGTTGAAAAAAGAAAAGTAATTCTGTTTTCAGCCTGGCAGCCCCTCAGGCTCCTTTCCAGAGAAAAGACAAACACAACCAGAATGCAGAAAGTGTTTACTCTTTGCCCTTATCCTTCCCCTCCTGGACCTATCCGATTCAATCAAACATGACCCAGCCATATGGTTTTGTTGTTGTTCTTGCTACCTAAGTTGCTATTACATCTTTTGAGTACCTACAAATGCTCTCTATTGATGGTTGTTTGCAGTCACTTACCATTCTTCCATCCTCATATTCATCCCTGAATGCAAAGCACCAGGCATGGGATGTATGTACCCCACGCCACCCAGCAATCAAAGGGTTAACACAAACCCTGCTGGCCACTGCTGATTGCAGCCTCAAAGCAGCTGGGAGGATAAGAGGGAGGGGAAGCAGAGGGGCGGGGTGGCTACCAGATGAGTGAGCAGGCTGCAGAAGGGAATTCTTCTCAGAAAGCTCCCGAAGAGCCGCTCAAGGACAATGGCCTAGAAAGGGAGGACTGGACCAACAGGCTGAAGAGCCTGCAGAAACCCAGGGGGAAGGTAGGAAGGAGATCAGGGCACAGCCAGAGTCAACAAATGCTGATCCAGCTTATCTTGCTCAATGGCCCTGAGCTGGAACCCAAGGGAGTGGGCTGGCCTCGGTTTCCCTACCAACCCCCATCCCGCCAATAGATTTAAAAGTAGAGAGAGTTTTCAGATTCCTGGGCACCAGGAATAGAATAACAGCACCATCAGACTGAGTGAGCTCAGGTGCCACACCATGCCTGGCCAGAGGGGGGCACCATTGCACTGATGCACCAACTCACAGCACCTCATAGACAGAGTCTTTGGACTGTCGTAGCTCAGCAAAAATCTCTAGCTTGCAGAAACCAGTATGTATTCTACAAATAAGAATACAAGTTATGTGGGGGGATCCTATGGAAAAGGAATCAAGACATGTTTGTGGATAACTCTTCCTTGAACAGGGAACTTTAAACAACTGCTGCATCCCTGCTACATATCTCATAAGCTAAGCCTGGTGAGTATTTGCACAGGAACCCTCCAAGGAATATCTTGAGGCTTTAGGAAGAGATACTGGTGATTCAGTAGGTAGCAATTATCCGTCAAAGACACCATCAATTAAATATCTCAGGATGAGATTAGGATGCAACCCACCGATAAGGGTGCTATCTTTCAGGTAAGGTAAAACTGAGCTCCTTACTTGTGGTCACTAAAGACAATATGCCACTTTTTTGCAAGGGGGGTTATTTCCTGTATCTTGGTCAGATCTCACCTGTGGTCATTACATTCTGCCTAGCTATATTCCCCTCCAGTTTCAATTGGATATGATCTTCATCTCCTGTCCTCAAATGTCTGTGGGGTGTTGCTATATACTATTAAACAGCTACTGTATTACACTCCAGAGGTGTCTGTATTTCAGTAAATGGGTGAAGCAAACCCTAGACACTAAGTTTTATCAACTCACAGAAGTGTTGTGAAGCTTAATTTAAAAATGTTTGTAAAGAGCATTGGGATGAAAAGTACCACAGAAATACAAATTATCATTATACACCACCAATAACTCTTACATTTTGCATACAATTAGTGAATGTCATTTTCAGGGATTTCAGTTTCCATCCAGTCAATTTTTGTTTTTAATAAAAATAAAAGTAGTTGATGATGATATTATTTATTGTTATTTGTACTACTGTAGCACCTCAGACTCATCAGTCATGGACAGGACCCTGTTGTACTAGGCACTATACAAACGCAGCACGAAAAGACAAAAAGCTGATAATCTAACTATAAGATATCAAAAAGTGCATCCGGACCAGAAGATAGAATCCATCCTGGAGAAAATAGAATAACTACAGTGTTAATACAATGCATGGCAATTAGTGCTGAGGACACTAGGCAGCACTGTAGTAATAATTATTATCTGGATTTTTTCATACAGAAACTTTGAAGACATATGTCACTGAGGCTAATCCCTCTGCTACTGCCGCTTGGCTCTGTTTCTTTCTTTCTGACTGGTGGTGTCATTGTCTACTATTAATCCTTAACCCTAACCCTAAACTCAACAAGATCAGTGTTATTAGTCATCTTGACTGTACAGATAGTGGAGATATACCTATCTCATAGAACTGGAAGGACCTTGCAAGGTCATCGAGTCCAGTCACTGCCTTCACTAGCAGGACCAAGTACTGTCCCCTGACAGATTTTTGCCCCACATCATAGAATCATAAAATATCAGGGTTGGAAGGGACCTTAGGAGGTCATCTAGTCCAACCCCCTGCTCAAAGCAGGACCAATCCCCAATTTTTGCCCCAGATCCCTAAATGGCCCCCTCAAGGATTGAAGTCACAACTCTGGGTTTAGCAAGCCAATGCTCAAACCACTGAGCTATCTCTCTCCCCCCCGATTAATACTTAAAACGTTGGTGAATTTCCCAAATTCTCTTAGCACTAAATGCTCTCATTTGTATTTCTTGTAGTGTTTTGCAAACACAACACGGCAGTATGGAGTCACACCATCCCAGAAAGGCTAACAACCTGAAACGACACTGAGAGAACATGCTTTATGCTAGTTATTAGTATTAATTTTGACAAGTCTGGGAAAGGCAGGGCCTGGTTAGATCTGGGCATTAGTGTTATTCCTGAAAAGCCCGGTCAGGGAAATGTTACAAATCACACAGTTGGCCATTGTGTTAGAGGAGCATTGGCTTTGATGGTGATGATGATTAGTTTGCTTCCGGTAGCTCCCAGGATGATCTGGACATTTTCAAACAGCAGCAAGGGACAATCCCTGCTCCAAGGATCTTACAGTCTAAAGTCAGACATACAGACAGATCTGGGGAAAGTGGTACAATTTATAAATAGAGTATGATGCTTGACTACGTTTTGGGCTGAATGACATACATCAGCCAGGATCCTCCTAGGCAGTATCAGGGATTACACTGACAATCCTTCAGTCTGTTTTAGTGATGTAGTGTCTTGTAATAGCTGAATATTCAAGTGTTGTTCTTGATGCCCATTGTCAACTAGCCCCCTCAAATATGTTCTATGAAGTCGAGTATAGACTCTGTGGTGGAAAAATTAAGTATGGCCTGTAAATTATCAAAAAGCTCACTTATGTGTTTTGTAAATACCATGCAGACATTGATATGTGCTGAAATCCTGCTTACATGTAAGTATATAAAGTCCTGACATGGAATTTTTTTTGTTTGACAGAATTCCCACCTCCAGCTCACACAAAAATCAATTACAGGGAAAATGGAACTGGACTGTGTATGTGATTTTTTTTTTTTTTTTTTGTAATCAATAGACCACCATGTCTCCAGCTTCTATTGAATTAGGTTTACAAAGCTCTTTTGTTCTCACCTGTCTCTGAGAAAAATCATTCATGGCATCCTACATCTCAGCTAGAGGAGACTGCATGAATCCAAAAGGTAAAACGTTCAGTCCCCAGAGAGGGTGCCAGCTGTCTCATTGATTCAGCACAGCTCTTAGCCGATTCTGAAGTAGCATTGGCATAATTTCCAGAGAGAGCTGTATAATAAGGTACCACCATGCTAACTGTTACCAAGGAGAAATACAACATCTGGTCTGGAACAAAGGAGAAGTCCATAGCTGGGGCTCAGCTTGGCTATCAGCATCCACGCATGAATATGTGGGACACAGGGTTCAGCCTATGGCAGGACTCCACTGCCCCGAAGGAACAGATGTGGGGATGAAGTGCCATTTAAAAAAATTAAAATAAAGGGAAAAATCAAACGTCTCTTATACAGCTTCTTCTTATATTCCTCTATTAAAAAGTTACTTCCCCCTTCTCTTAAAGGGACACTGCCAACCCTCTTGTAGGTCTAATTTTTGATCAAAGGAGACAAAGAATAAGGCCCACCCTGTGTAAACATATAGTGGGTTTCTGTATGTATTATTTTTCATCTACCAGTTCTTAAATGTTTCATAGCACAAGCTGCGTAATGATGTAATCTCACCAAAATACCGACTCACAGTGACATATTTTGGCACTGCAGAAGCTTAGGGTATGTCTATACTACAGCCGCCACTGTGGCATATCTGTGGCACTGCAGCTGTGCTGTGCCACCGCGCTGTGATAACACTGTAGGGCAGACACTTCCTATATTGATGGAAGGGATTTTTCTGTCAATATAGTTAATCCACCACTCTGAGAGGAGGTCATTAGGTTGACGGACAAATCCTTCTGTGGAGCTAGCTGCACTTACACAGGGGTTAGAATTAACTATGATGCTCAGGGAGAGAAATTTGCTCACAGCCCTGAGGGATGTAGCTAGTAGTGAACACCAGGCCTTAGTTCCTAAAGGGTGCCTGTACGAACACCAGGTATGTATATACTTGATCACCCTCTTTGGGCACTGTGAACATGATTCATGTACACAGAGCCAGCTAAGGCCTAGTCTACACTTATATTTTATACCAGCATAGCTATGTCAGTCAGGGTGTGGAAGAAAACCACACACCCTAGCTACATCAGTCAGGTGAGTGAAAAAGGCACATACACACCAGCGACATAGCTATGCCAAAAAATACCCAGTGTAGACAGAGCTCTGCCAATGGAAGAGTGCTTCTATTTGCTTAGCTAATGTCATTGGGGGAGGCGATGTTCTGACACCATCAGAAAATCTCCTTCTGTCAGTGTATGCTGCATCTGCTCTAGAGGGCTATGCCAACATAACTCTGCCAGCATAGGCTGTGTAGTGTAGACATAGCCTTCGCTTCCATGATCTGCAGAGCTGAATATGTAAACACTGGGATTTTGTGATCAACAGCTTGTGAATGTGATAAAAACAGAAAGATGGGGGTGGCAGGAAGAGGAAGGAAAGCATGAGCTGCAGCCTTAATTAGCAGATGCATTCACACTGGGCTCTGGCTCAATTTCCCATTGATCTGATAAAATCGCCGTCTAAAACAGCACGATACTGAACCAAAATAGGATTTCACAATGGTACAAACATACTAGGACACCTTTCTGTTGAGAAAAAATTCTGGGTCTTAAATCAGCACAGAAATAGAAGGAGAAGATGCAGTCTGTGAACACTGATAAGAAAGAGAATGGTCCCAGCTCAAGTATGTCCTCAGACACAAGCACCATGGAATCAGAAAAAGACAGCTTGGCAGCTGCGAATGACCCAGAAACTTACCATTGGAATGAGAGGGATGTGAGGGGATTGAAGGTTTCCATTCCTCTCTATAATATAAGTGTGAGGCTCAAGAGTGCTGGCAAGAGAGTTATTTTCTGGGCTCATACACATCACATCAACCAAGATTATAAACAGTTAAACCCCTGTTGTGTGCTACTGTGAGATACAAATTAGAAACAGCAACCACAAATAACACAGTCAATTATAGAAACTCACAAATAGAGACATCTGGACAGAGGTCAGAACCTCTGACAAAAGTGAGGGTTATTCTGCCTCTGACTGGGAACTGTCAATAATCACTATCTGTGAACCTCATTGACTTTGTGTATTCAGCTGTCCAGGTAGATCCAACACCTGGAGCTTAGATGTGCTGCTCCATATGTTTTCATTGTCAGTGCCTGAACGAGCATGAGTTATTTCTGTCAATACCATTCTGGTTGTCCTCAAGAAACAGAGACAGTGTCCTCCTACTTTTGTTTGGATGTATTCCGCTCCTCTTGTAGGCCTGACCTTCAGGGATTGTTAGCCTTAGTGCTGATGGAATATCTGTTACCTTGGCAGATGAAAAGCACTTCCTGTTTGAAGTGACACTCTCTTTGTAAGGTTTGTTGCAACACTCTTATAATGTCAAATATGGAGCTCTTGACTCTGCCAATGATTTTTTTCATCAATGTTTGTACTGACTTTTCTCCTAATCTATTTAACTGTTCATAGTAAGGACTTGATGTGATGTGCTTGAACTGACTATCAAAGAAAACTGATTGTGGGAACATGAGACTCCCATGACCCTTCTCAACCACCATCAGCACTCCTATAGCCCCACATTGTTCTTCATCTAAAGGTATCATACACACAAATGTAATGTTTTATCTAATATTCTGTCCTTCCCCAGCTCTATCAATCCATTAATCTCTTTTACCTATTGTTAAGTATGCATAGGGAGTGCGGTAGTTTTTTGTGTTCGCAAATGCACTCACCAAGGGCACTGCTGTGAGTTCCTATGTGAGTTGTCTGGGGGAAAAAAAATTCAGTCAGCTTGAGTCCCTGCAGCGCCTTCTCCATGCTACAAGGCAGTGAGTCGTAGTTTCCCTGTCCCCCCCGCAAAAAAAATTATAAGAGTTCATTGTTGCCGCTCTCTATATTGTGATTATGCATCCTCATCATGCAATTTACATGTTCCTTATCAGACAAATACAATCAATTCAATGCACTGTCGCGCATGGTGTATGTGCCTATCAGTTCTTTGATGGCTGCTGAGTCCAATACGTGAGTGACAATCCCGTCCACAGTTAGGACACACCCAAGCACTAGCAATGCTCTGAATCTGAGCAGCAGATTCTTTTCTCCTCTGACGCCGGTCATCACAAAGCTTGATCCAGTCTGCCTCACACAATGCCTCAATCCATCTACAAGCTGACTCCACCAACCAGAGCAGCATTCTGCACTCATTTCCCAATCATCCACAGAGATTCCAAAGGATACTAATTCATCTTTACAAGTATCCTGAAACCTGCGCAGTGGTCTGCCGCTCTTTCTAGACCCTTTGTGAGCTTCAGTGTACAGCACACTCTTTGGGATCCTGTAATTCGGCATTTGCTTGACATGTCCAAGCCAACTTTTCTTACTAATCAGTGTTCCCATGAATGACATACCAGCGTGATTTAACACTTCCATGTCTCACTCTATCTTGCCATCTTATTCGAAAAATTTTATGCAAGCATCTGATATGAAAGTGGTTTAGTCTTTTGGCATGTTTGGCATAAATTGTCCATGTTTCTGAGCCATATAGAAGAGTGGATAAAATAGGTGTCTCATAAATAGGGATTTTCCCTTTAGTTAACAATTTGTTATTGTTCCAGGCTCTGTCTTGCAAAAGACCAAAATTCCTGGCTGCTTTACCAATTCTGTTAGTGAGCTCAGCATCGAGAACTACATTGCTGGTAACAGTAGAGCATGGGTTCCCAAACTTGGTTTGCGGCTTGTTCAGGGTAATCCCCTGGCAGGCCGCGGGACACTTTGTTTACCTGAGCATCTGCAGGTACGGCTGCTCGCAGCTCCCAGTGGCCATGGTTCGCCGTTCCCGACCAATGGGAGCTGCGGGAAGTGGCGCGGGCCGAGCCGCCACTTCCCGCAGCTCCCATTGGCCAGGAACGGTGAATCGTGGCCACTGGGAGCTGCGAGCGGCCGTACCTGCGGACGCTCAGGTAAACAAAGCGTCTCGCAGCCCGCCAGGGGCTTACCCTGAACAAGCCGTGAACAAAGTTTGGGAACCCCTGCAGTAGAGCCAAGGGAGCAAAACTGGTCAACAACATCCAGACGAATACCATCTAAGGTGATATCTGAAAAGAGTTCAGAAGAGCCTTGGTGCATAACAGTTTTCTTCAAGCTTATTGCTAACCCAAAGATTGTGCATGAATCAGAGAATTTGGTAATAAAATGTAGGGCATCAGTATTGTGAGCCACAAGGGCTGCTTCATCTGCAAACAACAGGTCCCTTGTGATGATCTCCTTCATCTTCCTCTTAGCTCTGAGCCTTTCAATGTTAAACAAACCTTCATGATGTCTAGTGCAAAATAGACACCCTCTCAAACATCATGGAATGCATGTTCAAGCAGCAATGAGAAGTAAATATTAAACAATGAAGGGGGCCAGTATGCAACCCAGCTTCACTTTTTTGTTGATGTTAAACAAGTCAGACTCTTGGTTTCCATACTTTACAGTTGCCTTCATGCCATTGTGTAATGATTTTACGTTTAGCAATATAGGTGGACAAACCAGCTTCTTCAGAACAATGTAAAGCCCTGACCGAACTAACTGTGTCAAAAGCTTTTGTTAAAGATATGTACAGTGGAATATGCTTCTTTCTGCACTTTTTCTGCTGTTGTCTTACAGAGAAGACCATGTCTATGGTGGATCTTCCTGAGTGGAAGCCACACTGGCTCTCAGGATAGATTCTGTCAGCTACAGTTCGAAATCTAGGAAAGAGAATACAGTTTAAGATTTTTTCCATGATATTAAGAAGAGCTATACCTCTGTGTTTATTACAATCACTTCTTTCTCCTTTGTTTTTATAGAGTTGGATGAAATGAGCATCCTTAAAATCTTGTGTTTCTTCCTTCCAACAGAGTAGCAATACCTCTTGCAATCTTTGCAGCAAGTCTTTGTTTGCACATTTGTAGATTTCAGCAGGTAAACAGTTAGATCCTGAATCTTTCTTGTTGGGATTCTTTTTGATGCTTTATTCAAGTTCCTCTAGTGTAGGTTTGGCGTCCAGCAAAGTCTTAACTTCAAACCCAAGCAATTCATCTAACATACATTGGTCTACTATAGACTCCCTTGAGTATATCATTCCATGGTGCTCAAGCCACATCTCCAGTTGCTTCCCTTTATCAGTTATGATATTGCCATCCAGACCTTTCTGCAGAGCTATTGTGTTCTTTATTGGCCCAATGGCCTTTCTAAAGCCCTCATACAACCATTTACTGTCACCTGCATCAGTCGCCTATTGGATGCTGTTGCAGAGACCTAGCCAAAATTCTTGAGCTCACCTCCTGGAAGCTATTTGAACAACCTTACGAGCTTCTCTTAGGTTGTTGAGCAAATCAGTAGAAGGAGTAGACTTGTAGATGATCAGGGCAGATCATTCCCTTTCAATGAGTGGCAGCAGTATCTCCGAATGAGCCAGTGAACTCTTGATTGCTGCATTGTACATACTTGTCTTCAGGACTTCTCATGCATATGAAGCAGTTTCATTCTTTCCAGCTGTCTTTGCTACTTCTTCATTAAAAAAACGTTTCTTGACAGGATCATTGATTTGGCACAAGTCAATATGAGGTTGTACGGCAGTTTTATTACAGTGAATCTTCTTAGCTTGAAATTTCACTTTGCAGCAGGCAAAAGACTGGTCTGTGCTACAGTACCAAGTCCATTTGATGCCAGTGCTTGGACCTCGGGTGTCTCCACGAAGTTCTTCTTCTGATGTTACCAGCAAAGAAGGTGTTAGTCACCGATAAGCCTTGACTGGCACAGACCTCGAGAACGCTCTGACTGTTATCATTCATATGTCCAATGCCATGCCTACCCAGAATCTCAGACCAGATCTCAGCATTGGACCCAACTCTTGCATTGAAGTCTCCAAGTACTAGGATGGGTTCCTTCTGAGGAATCCTGCCGATCAGTTCTTCCAGCTGTTGATAAAAGCTACCCTTTTCCTCATCACTAGCCTGCAGAGTTGAAGCATAGACACTGATGAGGTTGATGAATCCCTTCTGTAGACTAACTTGAAGTGTCCTGATAGGTATGGACACTGCAATCGGAGCTTCACACAATGACATAAGTTCATTTCTGTTAGCAAAACCTACACCATACTCTCCCCTTACTCCTTCAGGTTTGCCATGCCAGTAAATGGTGTAGTCTTTCTCCTTTATGAAGTCTGTATCTGAGAGCCAAATCTCCAAAAGAGCTGCAATATCAGTTCTGAAACACAGCCATTTTCCTCAAATTCAAATTCAGATCAAAGTGCAAATATTCCAGCAAGCAATTCTGTTTATAAAAACAGTTGAGCCAGGATATAAACAATGAGGCAGGGTTTGTTTGACCCACCTTTTCTAGGGCCACCCTCATATGAGACCATCCCTAAACAGGGCTGCTTGGAAAACGTTGTAGCTTCTGCCAGAGAGCAACCCAAATAGAGCTGCTAACTGCTACTTTTCAGCATGAGTGCCTTTGCTGTTGGGGTGAGATCTCTTAGCCTTTCTTCAACCAAGAAGTATCCACAAGGCAGTAGAGGATGCAATTTAATGTCATGCCCAGGATACAACTATAATACCTATCCAACCCATCCTCTTCCCTTTCACCATCTCCCCAAACTATCTGCCTCCCCAGAGCAATAAATCAAAGATCTCTTTTCCCAATCATCTTCTTCTGCCCCCAATGATTCCTGTACCCCCTTCAGCATCATCAGTCCATCTTTAACTCCATCAGTCCATTCTCTGTCCACTGACACTTCCAGACTATTCTCTGGACCCTACCCCCTCAATACATCCTCTGTCCTTAATTAGTCAATTCTCTCCTTCCTTCTAGATTCCCCAAACAACTCATTCTCTAGCCTTCCTCCCATCACAGACTCACACAATTAAATCTCTACCCTCACATTTTGTTTTCCCCTCAGATTTCACAATTAATTCTCTGATCTCTAAACCACCTTCTGCTCTACTGAGCCCATTCATTGCCTCTAGCATCTTAGGGTCAAATTCAACCTCCATATAACCCTACTCAGCAATGAATTTCACAAGATTGCATGGGTCAGTGGGTTTATATGGGTGTAAATGAGGGCAGAATATGGCCCTAACTCTCTTCAGGAAGAAGTAGCCCTGCTCAGTTAGCATTAGAGAAAGAACCCTCACACTATACTAGACTGTGTACAAGGTTCTTTTATAGACCCATCTGAGTGAATTTAACTCACTGATCATTTCATCAGTCTCTCTGTACTGTTCCTAAAATCAGTCCCCAGACAGTTCATTGAAAAAATGTCATGAAATCAAACTCCTTGAGTAGTTCCTTTTTGGTGTACAGAACATTTGATAAAAGGAGGCACTTGTAGTCTTTTCCTTAAACATAGTCTTCTGCCACTTATGTTCAAACCAATAAAAACTAGATAGAATATGCAAGGGCAGCAGCTCCTTCACAGTCAGGCATCTGGACTTGAATAGTGAAATCTACGCTATTTTTAGGCAACTGATACTAGCTTCCTTACTAAGCTGCATACTTGCAGTTTTCAGGCTTTCTGAAGTGGATTCTTTCCATAAATGTATTGTAAGTTGGAGGAGGTTTTTTAGTGCATGGGTAATACAGGCCTGCTCCAAAGTCCACTGAAGTCAGTTGGAATCTTTCTGTTGATTTCAATAGATTTAGAATCAGGCCCTTGAATATTGTTTTTGTCCTTGTAAAATATAAGCAACTTGAATTAGGCATGCAACATAAATGTAATTATTATTCAAAACTCAGTTGAAGAACATGTTTTACTGCCTAGTTAGAGAATTCCACTGCTGAATTGTATTGGTTACCAGTTTTGACCCAAACAGTTAGCCAATATTTGAGGTCTGGCAGGTAATTGCCTTTAGGAGAAGAAATTGTTGATAGAGTCAGGTTTTGGGGGTGGTTGTTTGTTTTATTATGTTTTGCTGTAGTCCTGTTTATTTAAAAAGAATGTACAAAGTCTGGTTTTCCTGAACACAACAACAGGACAGACAAGAAGCTCACAATTCCAAGCCCGCCTTTCCAACAGAAACTCTGCCCCAAAAGCTCTCTCTCTTGGCTTTTTCTCAAGCCTATATTACAAGTGGTTCTCTTGCTGTCTTCTCATTTTTTCCTGGTCCTCTCTGCCTACTTTCTGGCTGCTTCTAATTGCTACTGACTGATAGACACACGTAATTCCATCCAGTTAATCCTCAGCCCCTGTGCTGGCATTCAGTCTAGTCTTTGGTCAGTGACATTTGTTATCAGTCCCAGAGATGGTATTTTCCATTGTTTTAGCTGTTACTGAACAAAAGAGCATTTGATTGCTCCCTCATCCTTTAGCATGAATGAAAAGCAGCTATCACACCCACCAGTTTCAACAAGCTCTGTGACTCCTCATAGATCAAAGAGACACTTTGTGGGAGCTGTCCAACATAGTAGTGTTGTATCATCTTCTCCTTTCTACCCACCAACCATTTTTACATATGAAAGGTTTGAAATACATCACAAATTATGACATGAAATAACAATGTGCTTTTGAGAGTGAGACTGTTGTCTGGGGGGTCAGAGCAGGAGTCTGGGAGTAAGGATGCCTAGATTTTATTCCTGCCTTTGTCACCAACTCATCGCAAGATTTTGAGCAAGTTATACAACTGCTTTGTGCCCTAGTGCGATGGTTTGGGGAATACATCCATGTAAACCCATGAATTGCATTTGATTTATTGAAATCTATTTCTGACTATAACCTTCAGTGTGGATTAAATCTTCCATTTTATGGTGGAAAACAGACAACGTCTGAGAAATGGAAAAAAGGCCATCAAGGGCCATCAGCAATTGAATAGCCTTGCCCTGGCAGGACAGTGGAGGCTATTGCCCAATCCATTAACTGGTAACGATCCTCTGCCAGTGAGCTTACAAAGGGGTGCAGAATGGAAAAACCTCAACAGAAAGAAAGAAAGAAAGAAAGAAAGAAAGAAAGAAAGAAACAGGTGTTAGAAAGAGATGCTTTCTAGCAAAGGGGGACACACCATTGTCAGAAGAAGAAGGCTGAGCAAGAGGAGTGGGGGAGCAGGAAGGACTGGAATGCCCTGAAGGACTCTGACCAAAAGCCAAAGACTCCCTCACCAAAGTGGTGACGACACTGGAGGGAGGGGTTTGCATGCAAGTGTTTGGTATTTTTCCATTGATCTGTAAAATCTCTGGTTCGTTTTCATGAGTAAAGTGCGTCTGTTTAATAAGTTCCTTTGAAAAGCCTGTATGTTCCTAGCTTTAATTGCCATGTAGTCCTCAAAGGGTTAAACTGTAAAACAGAGTGCCCATGTGGGGTGGCACTCTGGGGAGAGCATGCATAAGACAATGCAGAAACTTGTAGGGGTCAGTACTTGTCTTGAGGCCTCAGTCAGCAGGGTCACTGCACCCACATCCCAAGAAGAGGTATCAGACATGGATTGTGCCTGATAGGCTGGACTTAGAGACAGTGTCTTGATGCTGCTCATACTCAATAGGATTGGAAGTGCATGAGATCCAAATGTCGCGTCCAATACAGCAACATAGAAACTTAGCCAGGGCTGTATCACCTAGTTATGTGCTTCACAGAGGTGTTATTAGGTTAATTGAAGTTTGTAATACACACTGAGATCCTCAGAGGTAAGGGGATAGATAACTGCAAAGAGCTATTATGTCATTGGTTATTTTTAATTAAGTTTTCCAGCTCCCACCTCATAAAAGAGACCTGACTCCTCTTGTCACCAAAAAACAGCTCAGGAGAACACTTAAACATTTGTTGGGCCAAAACTGGAAAACAGCTCCACCCACAAGACAAGCTCCACCCATTTGAGATGCCAGAATGAGGCACCACTCACAGCATTTTGTATAGACGTGCAAAATGTGATCACATGGGCTCTGGCCTCCCCAAATTAGTTCGCCCTAACTGGGGTTTGGATACGGTCTTCTGCGGAGCTGGGGCCTAGGGACCCAGTGGCATGTGACGACCACAGAATCTCAGCTTTCATTTTCTTGAAAAATGTATTTCTAATCCTCATAGTTTCAAAGAAAATCTAGAAAATGTGATTTGAGTGTAACTGATGCAGTGACGTCTGTCTGAGTCTGCAGACAGACTCTAGTGGAGAGGAGCAGCAGATTCTAGAGTTAAGGAAGAAGCTAATTAGGCCCCCCTGCTCTGGGCATGGGGCTGTCTGGTTAGATGCCTTGGATGTCTTGCTGTGCTCTCTAAGATTCGTTCCCTCTTGGCAGGTCTTGGT
The DNA here is from genome assembly GCA_037349315.1 of Chelydra serpentina. NCBI lineage: Eukaryota > Metazoa > Chordata > Testudines > Chelydridae > Chelydra > Chelydra serpentina. The sequence goes on from JBAIAC010000048.1 coordinate 32,243,508, forward strand.
ATTCAAGGGCTCCGCTCCTCCCTTTTGGCCTTTTGCCTCCATAGATAAGATTGAGTAGGGAAAGGAGTGGTAATTCTCTCCCAAACACCATCCACTCATGGCACCAAAATGACAGTGCGCAGCTCTGTGATCCTCCCTTTCCTTTTTATGTGCTTTGAGCAGCAGTGAAATAGATAATAAATAAGTTAATTTATCATCATTGTACTTTTGAGTTATCCCTTTTTAAATGAACAGAATAGTTCATACCTCTGAGAGCAATTGTTTCAGGCTCTCTGCCAATGCAGGAAAGAGTCACTGCATTGTTTACACTTCATGTTTTCAAGGTTTTCTCTACAGTTAAAAGGGCTAGAGCCTTACTTTTTAAAAAAAATGAAAGTTCCTATTCTGAATAATATAGCAAGCTCAAAAAAACCCTAACTAACCAAGTGTGAGGAGGACCAATTTGAGCCCTGGTTATTTAGCCTCAGAGAGCTTCCTGTAACAGAGCATCCTGATGCCTTTAAGAGCTGACACTCCCAGCCAGCTGTTAATGGGGCTCATCCCTTTAAGGCAAGAGATTTCTGGGATATGTAGTGCTCAGAAGAGATGGATGGAAGGTATAGTACTAGATCATGTTACACAGGTACCATGTGACAGCCAGGCTATAAAAAAGAACTGTTCTGGGTTCAGTTTAGGAGAGGTCTGTAAGGGGTGAGGTGAGGTTAGGTGTGACCTTAAGGAGGGGATGGAGAGACCTGAGGAAGGGAAGAACTCATCCTAGGAGGGCAGCTATGGAAAGATACTGAGAGGAGGCAGAATATAGTAGCACCCCAAGAAGGGTTGAAGTAGGAGAAGGAAGAGACCTACAGCAATATAATACTGGTGTGGACTGGAGACCCAGCGATGGTAGCAGTCTTTTTTTAGAGACTTCATGCTGGGTGAGGGTAGGAGGAAGTCCTGCTGCATCGTGAATATCAGGAAAAACAGGAAGGAGAAGGACAATTGTTAGACCCAGGGGAAGGCAAATTAATTAGAAACCCTACATTAACAGGGCAGATAAAGGACAGAATCCAGGTAAGGCTAATGAAGATGTATTGTGGTACCACCCAGGTAGAGAAGGTGTGAAACTCCCCTATATCAACAACATATATGAACTGCTGAAGCCCAAAGCAGGCGGGGACTCTTATTGAGGTTTGGCTAGGGAGCTAAAACCAAAACTACTTTATCCGAGGGGAAATTAAGGCACTGAGGAGGCAATGACACTCAAATGTCCCTCATGTTAGTGCTAAACTTACTGCTGTTCTATACATGTTTGATGCCCCCTCTCTTTTATTGCTGAAAATTATTTTAATCAGAAATACAGAATCTTGATGATAAGGTTTTAGTAAAACGTATTTACACTAATGGAAGGAATCCTACTGTATGGCTCATTTCCTGTATGAACTTTTTTGTCCGTTTCATTGTGAGTCTTTGCCACATACTTTGACCTTGTCCAGTTTACAGTTAGTCCCCCAGGTACAGTAAGCCTCCTGAAAAATCTGTGGTCCTTATATGGCCCCCACTACCATACTATCTGAGCACCTCTCAATCGTTAATGTATTTATCTTTACAACACCCCTGTGAGATAGAAGTGCTATAAGCCATGTTTTACAGGTACAGATGTACAGCAAGATTAAGTGATTGGACCAAGATCACACAAAGTCATTGGTGGAGCAGGGAACTGAATTGTGGTCTCCCCAGTTCCTGGATCACCCTTCTTCTCAAATGAAGTGAAATGTGTTCCTCTTTCATGTAGCACTACATAGCATGATACCAGTGTCCCAGTCTTTAGCTGTTCAAATAATGAATATTGCTTCAAATGGAAATGGCTGCAGGTACTCTCAGCAGCAGGAGCATAGATAAGTGGAAGGAAGAAGCTAACTGATAACCCTTGGTAAATGATTAATTAGCCCACACATATGCCAGAAAAGTTCACATCTATATTTTAATCTTTTCTATAAACATACTAATAGACAACTATGAACTTGGTTTAAACTGTCAGTGTTAACATTGTGCTGATGCAACACAATTACTTTCAGAGCATTGGGTCTTTGTTCAGAAGGATACTGTCTCACTAGCAAACTGGGCAGAAAAAAAATATAATCTATGCAAAAGCTTGGCATTCGGTACCATCTTGAAAATACAGCTGCATCTGGAATCTAGTTCATCTCAAACAACTTATTCTGTGTGCATGGCATTTACCCCTGATGCAGAAGTCGAGTGCAAAATCATCTGCACAGGGGACTGGTGGCAGAGCAGTCATCCTGCAGTGCAAGGGTACTCGCAGGAAGGTTCTTCATGCCAGCCCAATATAGGTCAAAACAGAAGGCTCCAGTGGAGGCTGGCTAGAGGAAGGATCATAAAATCTGCATTTATGTGACTCTACTGGCCTCCATACCCTATGCAACTGATGTGTAGGGATTGCAGCTGCTATTTAAGCCCATAAGAATAAGATGAGATAGTTGGGGGAGGGATAGCTCAGTGGTTTGAGCATTGGCCTGCTAAACTCAGGGTTATGAGTTCAATCCTTGAGGGAGCCATTTAGGGATCTGGGGCAAAAATTGGGGATTGGTCCTGCTTTGAGCAGGGGGTTGGACTAGATGACTTCCTAAGGTCCCTTCCAACGCTGGTATTCTATGAATAGTAGCCCCATTCATTGGCTCTATGGCTCTGTTTCACCTCCCTAGCCAATTCCTACTTCACCTCCTTAAAGCCCAAATACTCAAGCTATACAAGGTGAATAGATTTTAGCCTGTGTGTGTATGCATATGTACCTTGTATATAATGTAAGCTCCAGTGTGCTAGCTACACTCTTATTACATGTATTTGCAGTTTCAGTGGGTACAATATATTCTTCACTTCCTGTCCTAAACAGTTAGGAATGTTAATGAACATTGTGTTCTACTCCCGCAGTTCATGTATTTCAACCCTACAAAAAATCATTCCTCTTTGTATAAGGCACTTTAGTTTCCATTTGAGATTAAAGGTGATATATAAAGGCAAGGTATTTTAATTTGAGCAATAAAACAAGCAATGTTTAAAACCTTAATCTATCCATCGTGGGTACAGAAAAAGAATGAGCCTTTGGTGCACTGCAATACATTATTGAACTGTGATAAGCTGGATGATAAGGGAAAGGAGCTGGCAATGTTATTAAACTAATTGTATCTGTAAGGATATTAATTTAATTTATCGCACTTGATTATTATTGCCATCAAGCTAAAATGCAAGTTCTAAAGCATGAGTTAAACAGATGATTGGATTCAGTTTAGAGGAGAAAGTAAAGGATTAAAAAATGATAAATGCTTCATTAGGATAATTTGGGGAAAGTAATCCTTTTTCATAAGCGATTCATTGATTTTTCTTCTCATTTTCTAGCCTTCTCACTAGAAATTTTTAAACTCTCACTTTAGAAATAAAAAGGACTAATGAGTACAATTTCAGTTCATTGGACATCAACAGGCTCTCTTGGTATTAAGAACTTTAATATTTGGTATTTCAGTGGAAGATCAGGAGAGTATTTAAACAAAAACACAGAAATGGTAATTTCAAAGAGAAACAGGAATGGTTGTTCCTCTGCTTACAGAGAAATAATATGCTATAATTAATTTTAAATTTTCATTAAGTTTACTATGGAGCTGGCATAAATTAAAAATAGGAGCATTAAAATTCAGAATAAAGGTTGCTGTTGCACATTCACATTCCAATGTATGAATAAAAAATACATTTGGGAACTCAGGCTATTGCTAGATTTTAAAAGAGCCACTACAAGGATTAAGCACCACGAATAGTTTTCTTGAGGTCCAACTTAAAGGTTACAAGCAAAACAAAAACATCTGGCGTTAGCACAGAGGAATCCACAAGCCATAACGAAATAAAAGGGATAAACCTAATCGCATCTTCCTAGACACTTCCTGATCTACTTACATATCTGGGGTTTTAAATGAGTAGTTCCTAAGTATGATACTCATCATTTTTCCAAACCTAGCCCAAGCTTCTTACAGCATAGCTGTTGCCCTGTCTGCCTCTCCCCGGGAGAACAACAACAGACAGACAAAAGGGGAGTCTTTTTTAAATTTTAAAAAGTTCTAGTCTTCCCATTGCCTCTTTTGGCCAGGTGTCCATTCACTTCCTTTTACCTATGCATAGCAGTGAGACTTTTTAACCCTTTACAGGTAGAGCAATTAGAGAACAGCTACTAAGAGGATTTAATAGCTACTGGCTGGCTGGGTGTCCATAAAAGGGAGCTAATCCCCTTCCCCTTCATTTATCACAACTCCTATGTTTAAAACTCCATACGTGTTGAAGCATATTTTTGCCTCAGGAGTCGGGATGAATGCATTATGAACTTAAAATAATAGAAAGCTAAACACAGGATACTTGAGGTTTACATTAGAATAGTGTAACACATGGAAATGTTTGCAGCTATAACTACAACATGTATTTACCTTCTAAAATACTTTCTTCAATATTCTTTCATAAAACTAAGCTGATTGTCTCCTAACACGTAACACTGCTGGGGGAAAAATCCAGAAAGTGAAACATCATTTTTTAGATGTAGCATCCCCAAGTTAAAAATCATTTTAGAAGAAAATGTTGAGTTTTATTATTAAAAAGAAGGGTTTCAGATTACAAGTCATTACAGACAGACTCCTGTGAACAATGTGGCTGATATATACAATCAAACTGTCTATTGAGGCATGGAACTACAATACAAAAGCAATCAGTGCAGAAAGCAATGCAGTGACAATACAATTTTAAATCCATTTGATAGGCAAACTATCAGCAGAAACTTCTCAGGGTGAATGGGTTTAAAACTCATTATCAGTATTGCAGCATATCCCATGACACCGCTTTATTTATTCAGATGGAGATTGGAGAATGTGGGTAAACACAGCCACCTTATACTCAAAAATTCTTTGTAGATAAATCCTTTGCTGTATTTGTTCTTTGGGCACGTTTCATGAGGCTCTCGTGCAATGTTCCTGGCTACTGTAGGAAAATAAGTTTTTTAAACGTGCAGTGTCTCTGCCTGTGAAGTGTGCTTACCATTTAAGATGGTCAGTGAACACGCTCAGGGTCATAACGATATTGGAAAATACCTAATCTCAGCTTCTATCATGCAGTGTTCCCAGCTGAGTATCTCAGATGTCTGTGAAGCATCACAGAGCATTTAGACATGTTTTTAAACAACGCCTGGCAGAAGAGAGTCCTTTCAGGTAGCTTCCAAACCTGATGCAAAATAAACATTTGTTTTCATAGAATACTTTTCAATTTTTATTCCCCCCCACCCCCCCCAAGTACTATAGATCTTACACCATTAGGGTTCCAGTTCCTGGAACCAGAATATAGCCCAAATGGATAAGCAGCATGCTTAAGAAAATCTGCAGGAGTTAGGCAGCAAAGGAATCCTTCCCTGTTCTCCAGGCCATAAGCCTGCATCAGACGCTCAGGGCTGCAGTAGCTGCTGTAGTGAATGTAGTCTTCCACTGTGGGAGAGTGGTCAGCAAACTGATATAGTCATTGGATCCATGGGCTCTACCCATGCTTCTTTCATGATTTGTTTCTACCCCTTTCTACCCACACCTTGAAAGCTAGGCCCAGGAAGCCCCTGCAGAGCAGAATTCTTTGGCTCATAAGGGTGTGGTCTCATTGCTTTGTCTCTCCCTTTCGTCCCCATGACCCACACAGCTTCCTCTAAGGTCAACATCTTCCAGGTCAAAAAAGGAGGAGACAGGATTTGCTGCTTTGCAAGCAAATGAAATAATTTGTTCAAGATTATGAAAGACTCAATAAAAGGTTGTTTGTCACAAGTTATGTACAAACCTCTTGGGGACACATTTTGAGAATTGCCAGGCACATACAACTCTCACCAAAGTCTGAATTCTTTGCTCGGTTTTGAATTGTTTGAGAGCCTCACTGTACCCTTTAGAGTGGCTGTAGGAAATTAAGAGATGCAAAACACCAATTTTTTTTTTTTTTACCATTCTATATGGAATTTAGGTTAAGGATGGTGATTTTGTTTCTATTTTAGTCATGTGCTACTTTTATATAGGGGCTAAAGACAAGCAATTGTAACTCTGAATCCTTTCAAATTCAAAGGCTGGTTCAGATTTGAATTTCCATATCTGAACTGGCCACCACAGTTTTAATTCAGAGTCTGATCCTAAATTGGAAGAGGTCTATCTTCCAGCTCGAGGCTTCTATCACAAACTGCCATTGATTAAATATTTTGGCATGAAATGGAGAATATGCTCATGGGAACAACCACATTAGTGCAGTTGTCTGTCATTGCCCTTAGCCCTGATTTGGCCTAATTGGAATCCCAAACCCTAGTCTAAAACTAATCTGGATCCTTGGCATCTTTACATTTACTTCGGTGAGCTTTGGATCAGGCCCTTGCAGAACAGTTACTGTCATTTGCTTTTGGATGGGGTGGAGGCTGGGTGTTATTGAATGATTCAGATTGGGGCTGTTTCCCATTCTTGTTATAATCTTTGTCATGAAGATAATAGCAATCTGTGCTACTTTGACCTTTTCATTGTTTAGTAATTTGATTTGAAGGCAATTCCCACTCTCATCCTTAGTAACCTGTGAGGAGGAGGTGAAACAGAGAGGTCATTCAAAAGACAGAGACAATCAAAAAGGTTTAAATAACTGAATCATTAGGAGTCTGATAACCTCCTTTTCATGACAGAGATGGTAATGAGGAGATGAAATAGCATACTATTCATGTATTCATTGGGAAAATGACCGTAATGAGACCCGAGTACTGGAAATATTACAAATGTAGTCCGTTCTCATTTTATCCCAAAGATTGACATTTTGCGGTCATCTTTGCATTCATTTCTTCCTGATGTTTCCCTTGCATGAAAATCAAACCATTCTTTCATCCTATAAGGACATGCTCTGTGCATACTGTACAAATTTCTCTGCATAGCTATTGATAAAAATAAATATGATGCCAAAATGGTCAATGTGCTTGTTTACACTTCACCTGGAAGTCTGATCTTTATACTTACATACTCCATCAGATCATCACATTAATAGATCAGTAATGTTGCATGGTTAAGTACTCAAGTATTCAGGAAATGCTCAAACTAAGTTTGTATGTGCAACCTTAACTTTGCCTCTTATGATAGTATCTCATCATGTAATTGAAGGTTATTTCCCAAATAATACAATATAATTAATATGCAATGTATTCTACAAGTAAAACATCTTGTGTACTATTTTGTGTATTCCAGAAAAATTGAATCCATGTAAGTCTGCTAAGTCACATCTCCAGCTCAAAGTGTAGATTCACCCCTATGTTCAAGATGCAGTAAATTAATAAAGAGCTTCTGCAGAACCCAGCCTAATTCAATGTGCACCAAACAAGAGGCACTTTGCAAGGGATTAAGGTTTTCTTCTTATAATTAATAAGTTGTGCTTTCCATTCCATTTTTCTTCTCACTTGAAAACAGATGAACTATGTTCCCCTCAAACATTCCAAAAAATAGTCACCTTCAGAAAGAAACTAGGCCGGAAAACTTTCATTCCAAAAGGTGAGTATTTTGGGAAGCTATGACTGACTGAAAACAAAAACAAAAACATCTCTAATTAAAACTCTTCAACAACTTTAAATATAGCTGCAGTTTGCAGTCGAGTTATACTAACTCATTTCATCATGTGTGATCCCAAAACACTTTACATATTATCTGTTGTGCTTCGCAAAGCACTGAAATATAGCTATATCTCGGATAGTAGGAAGGAACAATTCAGCAGCTGTTTTAACACTGTACCACAACAATAGTTCACAACAGAATACAAAGAATACAAAGCGAAGAAAATCATATCATTATGAATGATTGAATAAAGGAGAGAGAATGTATAAGTACTATAGGCAAAAAATAATTTTCAAGTGGTGAAAAAATCTTCCAAGTTCGATTTTCCAAAGGCTGGTGAATTTGTGTGAAACTCAGTTTATATGGGTTTCCAAGCCCTGAAGTTCAAAAAGGTTTGCATCTCAAAAAACCCATTTTCAAAATCTCATTTGCAACCTGAACCAGACTGAGGATGAGTACTTTTGCAGTTTGAGGTGAACTGTACTGGTAAGCTCCCGAACTGGTGTTAACTCCCTTCTCTTGAGAAAAGTGCCATGGGATTTTTAATGATCATAAGAGGCTAAGACCTTGGATTTATCTCTGTTCTAAACTGTTTCACCTATAGCAGCACAAGGAACCACTAGCCTAATGCTGGGATATTAATTCCATCCTAACTGCAAGGGAATAAGTTCCCCCTCCTAAGCACCAACACCACTTCCACTAGAATCCTGGGTTCTTCAGAAGTCTCTCATTCAAATACTGACTAGACCCAACCCAGTTTGCTTTATAAAATCTGGCATAAGCACAAACCAGGGAGGCACACAGTAACTAATGTGTTTTTTTATCTCCATCTGAAAAGATGCAAAATTCATAAAATGAACCACAGCCAGCAGGCACCTTCCCTTTCATCGCAAGACACCTTGTGCAAAGGCACTAATGTACTGAGACGTTCAGAGATGTCATCTCTTATTCTTCAAACTCACTACAATTACATGACACTTGATGGCTAGGGATTTTTATTCCCATGTGATTTGGTTCCATTGAATGCTATTCAAAGTGTCAGTGTCAAAGTATTGTTTGGTGGCCCCTGCATCAATTAACAGCATTGTGTTCCTAGTGTACATCTCCACTTGTGATAAAAACAGGTAACAGTGTTCTTCAGGAGATCCATTTTTATTTCACATAGGTTTCAGAAACTGCAGGTTGGAATTGGACATTTCGACTGCCATCCTGTGGCAGTCTAATACGTGGAAAATGCCGACTAAAATCCAAAACAAAGGGAGCAAGACATTAGGGGGAAAATTCATGTAGGCATAAGTGCTAGTTAACACAACGTGTAGGCCAGACAGATCACTGAACATGCTGCAGTTCCTTTCCCATCTCTGGCTACCACCATGATTTTTATTCAGATGATCACTAAGAGCCTGTTGTTCAGCACTTGCTCATTGTCAACATTTCTGTCTGCCTTCACTTGTAGAAGCCTACCCTCTGATAGCCAACTGCATCAAGGCTTTGTCATTCAGCCGTACTGCTTTGGGCCCCGATTCAGCAAGGTACTTAAGCATGAGCTTACCATTAAGCATGTGATTAGTGACTATGATTGGGCTACCCACATGGTAGGTGTGTGCCTAAGTGCCTTGCTGAATTTGGGCTCTGGAAGCCTTTGGATGTCCTCTATATATAGTGTACAGAGGACATAGAATATAAAAAAATGTTAAGCTAAAGATTTGGAATTAATATAGTCAGGCAAATTTTACAGCTCTCATTTTCCCCCATTCATGTTCAGGATGACCCCCACATTCATTCATCCTTAAGACCAAACAACCCACAAGCTGATTAAAAGTGCCACTGAAAACGTCTCAGTAATAAGAAATTTCACACCAGCATCAAATTCTCTACATTGTAGCTTTCAGTGACATAAAATGACAATTAAAACACCTCGGGCTGGATTTGGATCTCATGTACATCGATTTCTCACTTCCACTGACTTTAATTTAGTAGAATTTAGGGCAAAATCTGGCCCACCAAATAATTACAATTTATTTAAAACTTCTGCCAAACACTTTTCATTCTATTACCAAGCATGTGACAAACCCTGGATGAAGCTTTTCGTGACACACGACGTGTAGAGCCTCCACGTGCCTTTTCAGTGACAGCTGCTGGGAAGAAATAGCATCCTCCAGCTGCACAACTTTATCCTTCTCTCACTTGTGAATTGAGATGTTTGGTTTTAAAGTGGCACTCTGTGCTGCACTCTTACCACTGCAATTGTCACTTGACGAAAGGAAGCCAACGAGCTCTGTCAGTGGCATCTGATGGGGAATAAAATCCTTCTTCCCAAGGGCATAATAGGCAGGATGTCCCACTTCATTCTTTCTGTTTGTTGCGTATTATTAAATGACACAGTTGGGATTAACTATCAGGCAATGGGCACATGGACTACACAAAAATATACAAAACATGTGCAGGGTATCAAAAGCAAGCATCAGCCCCTTCCCAGAACAGAGCCCATTAATCACATTGATCTATTCATGGAACATCAGTCTTCCAGCCAAAGTCTTAAGAAAATCTTTGGCACAAATGCAAGCTCATTGCAATGCCACAATGGGGTGAAACTGCAAGAGGAGGAAAGTAGCAGCAGCTGCCTACCTACTAGATGCACCTGCAGGATTAATCTTATTCTGAAATACCCACATTAAACCCAAACATATGTAAAATAATGCCAAAATAGTCAATCAACAGCAAAAAGCACAACCAGCACAACAAAACACTGAATTGGTGTATTCTGCTCTTCAGTATCAGAGAATTGGCTCCTATGCCACTCTCAGATAGAACTACTGGGATAAATTTATTTCTGGTGCTGCTCCATTCAGTGACTTCAGTGGAGTTTACGCATGCCATATATTTGCACCAATGTGCTGTGGTCAAGATTTTCGTAAGTGACTAGTGATTAGTATTTGGGTGCCCAACTTGAGATACCTCGAAAGAATCTTTCACACAGCACTGTGCACCACCCTCTGAAAATCAGGCTCTTTTAATGTGTCTGATGAAGGACATAAATTCCATACCGTGTAGAGGTCAAGCATAGGAGTTTATTACGACAGCGCTGCCGGAGTGTCACCTGCTTATTGGGCGAAGAGACACTGCCAATCAATTGATTACAATGGAATATATGGATTTTCCATGGGCGGGGGAAAGTGACGAGGTGGGCAGTTCACACCCCGGGATAGGCTAGCAGCAAGACAAGATAAGCACATTAGCCCAATGGTCAAATGTTTACATAATGTCTCCGCCCATGGTCTCAAGTTCACAAATTAACATTTAATTAGTACTTTAATAAAATGTATTAGTAACATATATGTATATGTTGAATTCAATTTGGGGTCCATAGGAATGAAGTAGCCCCTCTGATCATTTAACAGATGCATTCCTAGGGATTAAAGCAAAAACAGTGAAAAGTATATGATAATAAGAATTGCTTTCTTTGTGTGTTAAGGCAGGATTGGTCCCGGTGAAAGACAGGTGGGAGGCCTTATCTTTATACTGACATGCCAACCCTTCATAAACTCAAGGTTGGTCTGTGGGAAGATCTTCTCCCTACAAAAGAAACTAACACAACAGGGACAGGACGTCTTTGTCCCACATTTGCAACTTAAGAGAAGATACAATTATTTAGTTATTGCTTCAACATCTGGCATATTGCTGACCAGACTTAAACAACCAAAGCGAGGCTCTCTCTTGTTCATTCTGTTTTCTCTCAACTAATCACTATTCACTAGGCCTCTGGCCTCTTAGCCAAACTCTGGACTTTTGGGCCTCTAAAAGTTGACACAAGTCCATATGCCAAACTGTTATATAAGCAGCACATGGATTTTAACCCTTCATCTGAAAATCACTCTTTTGATATTCTTGGCCTGTGTTTATGCCATACAGTAGCTTGTGACTTCAAGCTCTCCCTTACATATTGTGGTTCTATTGCCTAATAACCAAAAAATGGACCATCTAATAAAAATCTAATTAAATATTAATATAAATATTTACTTTTTCATCTTGTCCTTATTTACATAAATGTATCATATTTTTTCAGGTCACAGGTCAGTTCAAAATGACACCCTTAGACCTCTAGTGAAAGCAATTCTCTCTTGAATGAAGACAACTGAAGAGCCAAGGAGGATTAGGTTAATTGAGCTGCCCGTCCCCAGGGCTTTGCTCCAGTGTAGGAAGAATCTGTCTTGAAAGATTATCTATCCCCTTGCATCTCCTGTCCTGGAGCACAGGATGCATGGCTGGTAGAAGCTGTCCACCCTCTGACTTCTCCTTGTCAGCAGCAGTGAGGAAAGACTGAGTCAGGAAGAGCCTCTCACTCCTGCATCTCCTCTCTAGTAATGAAGGCACATGGAGGAGCTATCTGTGAGATGCTTCCACTTCTATTCAGTGGTAGGAGATTGTGCAAAAAGGGCCACAGTCAGTGTTTCATAGGAAAAGACAACATATATGGGGGTGAGGCTGTCCCAGATACAGACTTCATAATAGAAGGCCAAGGGTGTGAGGAGGGAGCAAGAGAGGGGCACGTTTCTCACAGGGTGGTTGTATGCACAAAGTCAGGTATCTCTGTCCACCCACTTAATGAGCCTGGAACTTCACTTCCACTCCAAGCAAAGCCTCCTTAACTGACTTCATTTTATTCTCAGGAAATCTTCTAGAATGTACATCCTGTGAATTTCCTTGGCAACTGGCTAACAGCCGGCAAAACACTCTCTGGCAAACGCCCATTAAACTTCACACAATGTTCCTACACCAAAGAGCTTTTATCTTTGTTTTGTAGCCTTATTTAACAAAAAAAAAAAAGCATCATGCAATGGCAGATAAGCTGTACAAGAGCTGCTCATTATTTGATGTTTCCTGTGCTCAGAAAAAATGACAATAAACAACCAGGAGCCATTTTGATATTTTTTGCTGGTGCTATTCACAGAACAAAGAGAAGCTACGTTGTTAACATCCTTGCCCAGAATATTGAAGTGCTGGGTTTTTCCAGGGGGGATTTGGATATAGAAAGCTGCATTATCAAAGATTTGAACTGCTCTTTTCCTTTCCATACCCTCCTGAGCAGTTTCCTGTGTGCAATACTAACTTTCTGGAGAACCACTTTTAATCTTAGCTACTATTTTCTTCCTTAGAACACTGTTAAAGAGAACCTGACTATTCCTGATATAACAATTTGACTTGAAATTTTTCAAAGGCCAATGATCCTTCTTAATTATGTAATGAAGATTTAGCACAGAGTATTAGCTTATGGGCAGGGCTGTATGTCAAGCACATGTGATATAATTTGTTATCAAGGGATGAACAGTAATGGCTTATGAGGCAAAATGTTACCTGAGGAGACACACTTAGCCTAGGCAAAGCATTCCTAATAGTTGTGGGGTGGGATGCATTGGATTTTTCATAATTTTAATTATGCATTTATATTTTAATGGGGAGCCCAGTTCAGTTCACATCCTCGGGCCGTTACAGACATTTTACCCCCTGAGTTAATCCTGAGTTCATTCCCCCAAATGAATATTCATATAATTCAAATTCAATTTTTAATTAAACATACCAGTAGCATTATCATTATTGCACCTGAAAGATTCAAAGGCAGATCAGAGAAATGCTGCCACAATAGAATTCAGTGAATTCTTCTCACATGCCTTTCTAAGGCTGATCACCTTTAAAGTAATGAGAATAAATTGTGGGATAATATAGGACAGATCTAATTAAGATAATGAACTGGAGATTATGAACATTGCTACTCTGTGTTTGAAGAATTTTAATATATTGGGTTAACAGAAGGTTAAGCATTCACAAAAAGAAAGCTATAGAAATATATCCTGCATTTCTATGGGATAACGTTTGATGTTTCATGCCTTGGAAATGTATAAATAAAAAGGAGGCTGGGGGAAAATATAAAACATGTTTAAAGAAACCTATTTCATAAATTTTTTAAGTGAATTTGCTTAACACTCAAATAGAAAACAGTATGAGACAATTCTTCCTGCAAAGTGAGGAATGAAAGGAAAGCAGACAGGGAGACATTATGACAAGCAGATAGGCACTTATAAGGTTATATTATGGAGAGTTTTATCCTAGCAGTCTATCTGATGTGGCTGTTATAGCTCAGAATAAATATTTCTTGAGGGAACGGCCTAATTAGCTTGCCTTCAGCAGCAGCAATGAAGGGGGGGAGGGAGAGAGAGAGAGAGAGAGAGAGGTAAATGAGCTGTTGGGAAAAGTAGAGTGGATATGAATTAGAACTACTGTTCTGTTTCTCTGCTGCTTCATCTTCCAAAACAATGCAGCTCAGAGAGACAACTGTTATAGGATGAAACTAGAACCCGATAATCTTTTTTAATCTATGGTGAATTGACAGAAATGGTCCTTTTCAGACATACAGAGGTTCATTTTTCAAAGCAGTGCATAAGAACTGCTGCCTTGAAAAGATATCCCAGATAATTCTGCGTAATTACTCTGCTATGTTCAATATTTCACTCCAGAAAGAATCATCATTGGCCATTGGAAATATAGAAATCAACTTACTACTCGTTAGTTAATACTGATATACCGGATTGTGCCTAGTAATGGTAAACCTGTTTTCGGCATGTTTCAGAGCTCCACTCCCTGAAGGGAGCTCTTGGTAAGTTTGGGCTTATTTATGCAACTCCTTCTGAAGGTCATCAGCATTCATACTGCATGGAGTTATGTTAGACTATTTGGCCCTCCGGTGCCTAGAGAGGACACGAATGTGTTGTATGAATATTCTGCACCATCGTGTATTGCCTTCTACAGCCGTGTGAAGGGTGTTAGGAGAGATGAGTGTCTTTGTGGGAGTGCATGGTCTGCGAATGCGAATGTGTGGGAACACTCCATAAATGGAGGACATAATGGGAGGGTGGGAGTTTTCTGGTGCTTTTGTGCACCTATGCGGCACGTGGGTACAATCTGGCCCACTATAAGTATAGGTCAGTTCTGCATTTCATGGTATACTGCTACAGAAAATACAATCTAAGGATACAATCAGTGGAAATGAGTTGAGTAAATACTGTGAGATTTGGCTTGGAAATACCAGTTTAACAGGAGAAACAGTGTGTTAAAGTAAAAGAAATTATCTCCTACAGGAATAAGGACCATCACAAACATATCACTTTCCACTCAAAGTGCAAGGTACATTTCTTTGACTTTACTTTCTCTAGCATGAACATATAAACAAACATATATTTACATGCATACTATATTCAAAAAAATTCAAAACAAAACACTCCACTGCATTCTCCCCCTCTGGGAGAACAAATAAATGACAGATGTCAGTCAGATCGCTTAGTGCATTACTGTAAGGCCCTCAGATACTATGCAGATGAGCATGGTATTAAAAACCTATATGGAATAGAACCCATTGCGACAGATACAGTCATTTCCTGCAATATCCTGGACAAACTTTACTGAATTATGCTTAAGTGTTTTAGGAGTTCATTGTATTAAAGATGCAAATGTGTATGTATTATTGTGGGACTGTATGTAATGTATCTAGGAGAGAGACGTGACTAATGGGAAGTCTTATGACCTTCAAAAAGAACTATTTGAAACAAAGTACCTGCTCCGGTTATGCAAGAACTTGGCCTTTTGAAGCCTCACCCTAGGGAGGGGACCTTTGTCTACTGATCACCTGTCACACTAGGACAGGATCAGAGGCCCAAACTGTATAAAGGAGTGACTCACAGATTCACAGAGTGTTTGTTTCTGAGCCCAGGCGGTTATGAACTTGTAACCACAGAAAACCCCCTTCATAAAGTTTGAAGGACTGACTCCTTCCAGAGCCTTTGTTGGAGCTGGGGTGATCTATGGTAAGCTTATTAGGATGTTTTAATCTGTGTTCTCTGTAATGATTTCACCTTACAAATAAATGTGCTTGCTTAGAAAAGGCTGTGTGGTAACTTATATCCATGGGGAATCATGCTGTTTATAACCTCTGAGGAGAAGGCAAAGCAGGCTGCTTAGACAGTATGACTTGCTGGGGAATTCACAGAGTAGGCAGGAAACTGATCAGCCTGGAAAAAATCCTTGTTAAAAGAGAGAGAGACACATATCCGTTCCCAAGAGAGGTGACATCTTGATATCCGGAAACCTAAGAGTGGGTACTTTAGGTGGATCATAAAGAGAAAATTCAGGTGCAATTGCCCTGAACTCTGATACTTATGACTGTCTTAAAATCTATAGGGAAAGCTTTGGAGAATATGCTCCTGGCCTGCCTCTTCCCCCAAGGCCCCATTCCTGCCCTGCCCCTTCCCCCTGAGGCCCCTCCCCCCATTTGCTCTTCTTTCCCTCTCCCTCCATCGCTCACTGCTTTTCCCCTCTCCCCTCTCCCTGCGTGGGTTGGGGGGGGTCTTGCCTGCAGAGCTAGGGCTGGGAGCTGCAGCCACCTGATGCAGGTAGGAGGTGGCCCTGGCTGAGTAGGGGCTGGTGCAGGTGATGACTCAGTGCTTCCCCGCCTCCCCTGCCCACAGTAACCCAGACTTTGGGGTGTCCAGTGAGTAGATCTGACCACACACCATCAGGTCCCCTTTTCAACTGGACTTTCCAGTCCAAAACCAGACGATTGGCCACCCTATGGTTATAGTGGGTTAAATCACCAAGCCTGTGGGGAAACAGACAGGAAAGCAAAACAATGGCTTGATGTAACACACTGTCCCCTTACCAAATACTTGAGGGTTGTTACAGGACAATAGGAGAGCCATTGAACCTGAGGAAACTAGTTTGTCCTTCTGCTGATCCCAACAAACTGGTTTGATTACTAAGCCCACAAAGCTCAGAAACTGAGAAGACAAAGGAATTCTGGCTGGATTAAAAGTGACTCTCTCTAGGTGGGTGGCAATCATTTTTTGGGGAGCTCTTCAGACTGACACCCAGCACACTTTGAGGGGTCTGAAGAGTCTAGGCCTGCTGGGGTCATCATCACGGGATGGTTTGTCTTTAGGTAAGATAGGTGCGTATAAACCACTGGGTTGTTTTAAACTCCTTTTCTCTGAATGCTTTGTTTCTAGTGTTAAGTTTTAACAATACTTTGGTCTATTCTGTTCATCACTGGTCACAAACTCGTGAAGGGAAGAACCACAGATGCCAAGCCCAGTCAGACAACCCCAATGATTCCACCCCAGGAAAGGTAGAAGCACAAGGCCTGACTGCCCATGAGGGGAACAGAGATGCAGCTACCCTGAAACTATGAGAACTTAATCAGAAGCCTTAGTGGGGCAAGATGCACGATATCCTGCTGTTCCAAAAAGTCAATACACTAATTTCTCCAACATCTTAGACAACATGGAAGTGATGTTTGTTAGGGTAGATCACACCATTGTGCTGAAATGAAACAATCTCTGTAGTGTCTGAGCTGCAGATCTGAGAGATTTCACAAAGTTTTAAATATGCATTAAATCTACGTGTTAATGGTTTGGAAGGCTGTAAAAATGAAAAACTCCCCACTTAGTTCAAATGGATCCTGCCTCACTGGGCAGAGCGAAGAAGCTTCCAGCCTACCTTGTGAGTTTTGCCTTTGACTTCTTCAAAACCTGAAGAAGAGCTCTGTGTAAGCGCGAAAGCTTGTGTTTCTCACCAACAGAAGTTGGTCCAATAAAAGACATTACCTCACCCACCTTGTTTCTGATCTCATTTTCTTAACGTTCTCTTCATTAAAAAATTGCCAAAGTGGACTTTTACGAATTTGGTAGGAGAATAAAATGTAATCCCAAACTAAAGTCATATGTGCTAAGAGGGAACTATTGTCATTAAGTTATAAGCCTCTAAAAACAGGAGTTTGTAGTGGAAAGGTTATAGAACCTTATATTTACAGCATTCTCCAGTGACTCTAAACAGAATATACATACAACTAACAGAGGAAATGACTGAATGTGTTCAGGAGCCACAAATGATCTAGTATAAAGTCAAACAGCTTAAATTATTATTTTTTTACATCAGTATTTAGAAGCCCCAACCAAGATTGGGGCCCCTGTGGGCTAGGCCCTGAAGTAACACAGGTATAAGAAAGTCTTTTCCCCAAAGAGTTTGCAATCAAAAGACAATATAGATAAAGGCAATAGCTACATTTTTCAGGTGGGGACTCAAGGCATGGCGAGATGAGATTAAGGGTGAGCTCCTCACCTCTACTTTGACCCCTTTAAACCAGGTAAAAGGGCCAGAGTGGCATAAAAGGACCTTAAAACCTCCAGGTTCCAGCTGGTGAAGGATTTCCCTGGTGCCAGCCCTGTGGAAGAAAGCCATAAATCTACCTTCCAAGGATTCCTTCACAAGCCCTGGCATAAGGGGCATGCTGAGGATGGGACTGAGGGTAGGAGGGACATGCTTGGGGTGGATCTGCAGCACATAGCACTGTGGGGATCCCCAGGCTGTGCCATGGACTGCAGTGTTTCCTAGAGAGGCTGCCATAATGTAGACAGGCTCCCCAGGCTGACCAGATAATTCCAGGGGCCTCTCTAGCTGCCATAGCAGCCCAGAATGGAAAGGCAAAATAGTGTCTAAAAGCCACCCTAGCCCCTCTCACCTGGGCTCTCCATTCTTGCTTCTCCTCCTAGAGACGAAACATACAATTTCACCCTAAGTGATTTGCTCAAGATTGGCTGTGCAAGATCTGACTTCCGATCCCCTGAATCCCCAGATCGGTGCGGTAGACAAGAAGAGTACACTTCCTTCTCTTCATAATAGCTCGATTGCTTTTATTTGGGGACTAACTGAAAGATATTGACACCTCGAAGAATTTAGCAATTGGACTGACTGCTTCAAAATGTATGTTTCTCTTACAGGATTGAGGGAATACAGAATATGCTGGTTCTGAGATGCACTTTTAATAAAACCTGAACCATTCTAGGATGGGAATGTAGTTTTAAATTATTTCTCATATACTGCTAGTGAAGAGTGAGGTGCTGGACGAGTTTCTTCAAAGCTAGTAATTCTAAGGGCTGGTGTCCACTATGGGGAGATCTACGCTGCTGCAATTGAGGATCGAGTTAGTGGGTCTAGTGAAGACCTGCTAATTTTATGACAGAGCACTGTCCAGTTGACCCTGGTACTTCAGTTCTCCGAGAAGAGTAAGGGAAGTCGACCAGAGAGCATCGCCCATCGACGCAGCGCAGTGAAGACACCGGGGTAAGTTGACCTAAGCTACGTTAACTCCAGCTATGTTATTCACATAGCTGGCGTAGTGTAACTTACATCGACTTACCCCTGAAGTAAAGATAAGCCCTAATTGTTCTAGCTTGAGTCTCAAGGTCTTTGAGTGGAATAAGGTTTGCCGAATCTTGGAACCAGAGAACTCCCATAGCTTTTGTATTTATTTGTGTAGCAGAAATAATACAAAGTTGACTAATGACCTTTCAGTTCTATGTGTAGTGAAATGTGTGCTTTCCTTCTCTGGAAATAGCTTTCAAGAGATAACACTCTGTATGTGGAGACACTAGGTGTGGAAATCTCAAAGGCATCTGAAGGAGTTTAATGACCAATTTTCAATAGAAATTAATGGGAATGTTGTGCATCCTAATTCCGTGGCTTTGGAAATCCCACACTCAGTATTTATTCTTTCCCATTTATGGGCCATTGGAGTGAGGGGTGTGATCTCAGTGATATAACCCTGTACCAACATACCCCTCCACCACCACCACCTGTAACAACATCTGTACTAGTGTTCTTCAGCATAGTCAGCTCCATCCAACATCTCTCCATAAAGCACCACTTTCAAGAACACAAGGCCTCTAGGCCATCAGACTTTGTCAAGTAGGGCACAAACGCCACATCCCCAAGAGATTTTAACCCTTGTATATAAGATGCAATTGTGAAGTGCTGTAGGAACTTCAGGTTCTGAGACAGTAGCATGCTGCAGAGGCCAAAGAGGAGCAGGCATTCACCAGAGAACTGATCAACTAGATCCAAATGAGAGCAGATCATCAGAATGGACTGACTATCTCCCTGCATGCTCCAGCAGAGACCCTGAGTAGCATGGTCGATTTCTTGAGGGATTCACAAGCTTCCTTAGTGGAGTCAGTTAGCTGATCGCCCAGCACCTGGATATAGGTAAATGCACATGGCAAGATACCCACACTTAAGTTCACCTCTCTCCTATCTCTTTTTGCCTCCCTCTGCCCACCACCACACCAAGATCCAGGGCCCTTCTTCCTTCTGTTAGCCAATGTATATGTTATACACACTGTTCCCTCTAAGCTGTGCGTGTGTGCACGCGCACACAGATCCTAAACCCCGCGCACACGGCAAAACATCATGTGCACAAAAATTTGCACAGAAGCACAACAATTTGCATAGAAGAAATTTTTTGTGCACACAGCCTGTCAAAAATTTGCACAGAAGAAATTTTTTGCGCAGACGGCCTGTCAAAAATTAGAGGGAACATTGGTTATACATATTGCATATTATATCAATATGTATTACACATCACATTAACGTTATATACATTCCATTATATGTGAATGTTAGCACAAAACTATGGTAACTTGTATTAAGTTCACTCCTGCTCACTTACATCAAGAGATATATATCCTGCAAGACCAAACATATCATTTGGCACTAATGAATATAAATCCTAGCAAAATCAAGATACATTTGTGTTCTACCCAGGTACACTGTAGGGAGTGCCTTCATTGCCCAGCTAATTTGGAATGTTGTGTTCAAAACAAGAGCTAAGAGGGGTACACCATGGCACCACAAAAACAAGGTAATCGGGGAGTTTTAGTCTTGGGTAATGGATAGAGTGCTCTTAACTTGTAAACAGTTTTTACTATAAATAGATGTAGTTTGGGGGTCATACTGTGCCAGTGCTGCTCCACCTACTTTGACCACCCTAAGTGATCACTGAAAGGTCACCTCTTGGCACCCAAGTGAAAAACTCCAGAGTGAGCCATAACATTCATTTTCAAAAACACATCCAACTAGGGTGACCAGATGTCCCTATAAAATTGGGACCATCCCGATTTTTGATCATTTGTCTCGCGTCCCGATCGATGGTCGGTCGGGACGCCTTTTGTCCCGATTTCCGGTCTTCTTCCGTTTTTCCGGGGGTTTTTTTGCTCAACAAGTTCCGGTGGAAGAGGATCTTCCATTTTTTTTTGCTCGACAGCTTCGGGTGGGAAGTCCCGATTTTCGGGTCTTCTCATCTGGTCACCCTACATCCAACCCTCTGTAGTGTCCCCTCCCCAAAAAGCACTCTCCACCCTTGCTTCATACCCCCCTTCCCAAAATGGTACACATACAACCTACCCTAGCACTGGAACTCCCACATCCATGAAGGGTTGGGGTCCATGACCACATGTTTCCTAGCCCCACCCTCCCCCAAGACTAGGACCTACGAATCTCATAGGGAATTTGAAAAGAGGAATAAAAGAAGGAACCAGTCATGCCCCCAGTCAAGGGTCTCGCTCACATCCAGATTGAAGGGCTGTAGGGATATTAAAGAAGGTAGTGAAAGTGATTCCCCATAATTTGTCCCCCACAATTTAAATCCCATAGCATCACTAAGTAAAAGATCTCTTGGGTCTCTTGTTAAACTTGCAAGCTACTGTCTGTAAACCGTTCATTGTATCTGTTCTCAGAAAGATACTTTATTGCTGTGAGAAACTTTCAAGCAGTTAATTGACTTTGTTCTTTAAGCATGCTTTGTAATGATACTATGTAAACAAACGCTGTAAGCCGTTAATTGACTCTCGGTACATTGTAACAGCAACGGTTCCTAGAAACAGCATAGAAAGACACCCACCCTCTGTGACTAAAGAGCAGGGAGTCTCAAATAAATTAGTAAACACCCCGAAAGTTGTAGAGACAGTAAAGTAAATGTGATTAAGATAGAGAATGTATGTAAATGAATGCTTGGTTTACATGAATGGTTAGGGAGGTGCCAGCCTAGGAATGCAGTATCCATCGGCCGAAGAAGGTGTCAAGTGGAACAACCAGATGACCCCCGGAGGGCAAACTGGAATCCACCCCACCACCTCAAAGGATGAGAAAAACAAGCATCTGACAGCAGGAATGAAGGAATGATGAAGCAGTTCCCTTAGACTGACATAGGAATAAATTCCTATAAAAATGGACTCTAAAGACTGAGGACAGGGAGCAGGGGGCAGTTGGATGGGGTGGAGGTTCTGAGGGGGAGCAGTCAGGGCTAGGGGAACAGAGGGGGTTAGATAGGCATGGGAGTCCCAGGGGTCCTGTTTGGGTGTGGGGGTGTGGATAGGGGTCGGGCAGTCAAGGGACAGGGAGCAGGGGGGTTGGATAGGAGGTGGGGTCCCGGGGGGCGGGGGGACCCAGGAGGGGGTGGTCAGGGGACAAGGAGCAGGGGAGGTTGGATGGGTCAAGAGTTCTGAGGGGGGCAGTCAGGGGGCGGGAAGTGGGAGCGGGCGGATAGGGGGTGGTTTGGAAAGGCACAGCCTTCCCTACCCAGCCCGCCATACAGTTTCGGAACCCCAATGTGGCCCTCAGGCCAAAAAGTTTGCCCACCCCTCTTCTAAAGCAAAAATCTCCCAAAGCAATAAATGTAGGTTGTTTAGAACTTTCTTTGGCTAAAGGAATCTACCAGAATCCACTTGAGGTAACCAGGTTGGAGAATACTGTAGTTCCTTTCATGTTGGGGAGGAAGTTATCCAGTGCTGGGAGGATATATTTTTGTCTCACAAGAAAGAGAGTCATTAAGTCTTTTAAAATTCACACATTGGTATTTTTCCATTTTTCTTTTTAACTGAAACCATTGGGGCACACCATGCTGTTGGCTCAGATTTTCTTGATTATGCCAATCCATTGTTTCCATTTTATGACATAACAGGAAAAGAATCTTGCATGGTATATGTACATTATTATGGTTCAGCATTGTCTCTAACAGTTATTCATACTGATTCTTCTCTCAAAAGTCCAATATCACCTAATCCTCCATCCTCCTCTTTCTCACTAGGTCATTCATGGCTGCCACACTGCAGCTGAGAAGGTTGTTGGGCTTTGATCACATATACTCTGAATGCAGAGCTTTTGTCTTTGTAAGTTGTTTCTGTGGCAATCTAGCCCATGCAATTCAGAATACCTCCAGAGCAAGTCAGGACTATGGGTCAGATGACTTCAGCTCTGAAAGGGGTTGAAGGTGGTTGTAAAGCCCCTTCAGAGATGATGGTCACGTCTGCTCCTGAGTCTATTTGAAAGTTAATAATCTTTTAATGAATATTCAGTTTCACTATCCAGGCAGGCTCTGTCATTACACATAATAGATCCCTGAAAGAATGTCTCTTGATTGTCTGTCTATAATATTAGTCAATTCCCTGACTCCCTTGGTACAGCAAACAGCTGTAAAATGTTCATATTTTGTACGTTTATACATCTTGCACTGTTAGCTGGACATACAACTCTTGGGCTATACATTTTTTCCATCTTGCATACTTAGTTTGAAAGGCTATTTAGAATGCTGGAATTTCCTCATTAGCCTCAGGGCCTTTATGGTAATAACTTTTAGAATTTATGCTGTATATGTTTACCACTTCTAAACTAGCTTCAGGTTTTTCAAGTTTATCCTGCCTTTTGATCTGCTGTTTGTCTAATTCAGATTGCTTTGCTACCTGTATAGCTCTGGGTAGATTTAAGTCTGTCTTTGATTGTAGTTGCTGTGACAGGTTCTTGTCTGTTAACCCAGTAACCAGCCTGGATCTGATATTTTCATGTTTTTCAGTTCCAAAAATCAATTTTCAGCCAATGCAAGCAGAGCTCTTATAAAAAAAAAACAACATATTTTTTTCTTGGTTCCTGAATTCCCTGAAAATATGCTCTCCCATAAACCACATTTCCTGAGTTTTCATCAAACATAGCCAAAACTCTTTCATAGACATCTTTGTCGCCCTTCACTAAGGTAAAAGATTTACAGATATGCTCTGCCTGCTTACTCATAGCATAAAATAAAGATGATACCGGAATATCTCCAGTTTCCTGATGGAGTCTTGTAGAAATGAAAAATGTTGCTTCCAGTCCAACCATTCTGAAGGACCATTAAAGCTGAAGTTCTCTGGGGCATTGAAGAGTGGCATGTTGATGAGCTCAATCCTGCACTGTTTATCTTCTATTCTGTTCTCCTCTAGCACTAGTTTGCTTCTGACACCACATCATGTACACCTTGTACATGGTAGGGTGCAGGGCTGCTACTAGCAGATCAGACCTCTCTACCAGACAGGAACGGTCTACAGAACTTCCTTCCCAAAGAGATGTGTTCACTTTAAGACACTTTAATGCACTGCAAGGTTTTGGCCTTGAGCAGCTAAGGTATGTTACAAATGGGGCCACCTACTGGCTGAATAGTATAATAACAGGTTTAAGTGTAGTAGCCGTGTTAGTCTGTGTCAGCAAAATGAAAATAAGAAAGAAAAACTTGTAGCACCTTAGAGACTAACAAATTTATTTCAGCATAAGCTTTTGTGGGTTAGTACCGATGCATCCGATGAAGTGGGTACTAACCCACGAAAGCTTATGCTGAAATAAATTTGTTAGAAAAACTTGTAGCACCTTAGAGACTTTCTTATTTTCATAGTATAATAACAGTTAACGTTCTTGTTACAGAACAAACTGAAGTCATGGCTCCAGGTAGAGTTTCTCTGGGCCATCCCCACTGGCTCCCTTTGAGGAGCAGTGGGCACTGTCTGGGGTTCTCTGCTCGATGTCCCCTTGTGGATCCCTGATTTTGTCCCTGTGATCTTCCCTCTCAACCCTGTTTTTTTTTCATTTGTTGTCCCCCCTGAAATCATGTGAGACCTGGGTCTAGTAGCTCCTCCCTTTGGGCTGAGAGTGAGGGCCTTTAGCTATGGACGGACTGCCCATCCTTGGAGCCTCAATAGGTACAGAACAAACATGACATTTGCTATCATCACATTGTTCATTCTGTTTGCATGTTTGACCCCTTTCCCCCACCTTGCATCTGTCTTGTCTTTTTAAATTGCAGCTTCTTCAGGGACTGTCTGCTGCTGTTTCTGCAGTGCCTAGCAGAATGGGGCCCCCACTCTTGGTTGGTCCTTAGGTACTACCATAATAAACATGGTTGATAACTAAGGCTCTGATTTAGTCATGGAGGTCATGGAATCCGTGACTTCCAAAGATCTCCATGACTTCAGCCTGCACGGCTGGGAGCTGCAGGGTCCCATAGCCTCCCGCAATGGCAGGGAGCTGTGAGGTACCCTTGCTGCCTGAGGCAGCAGGCCCCCAAGCTCCCAGCAGAGGGAGTACTCCGCTGCTCTGGTGGCATGGGGGATCCTTGCAGCTCCCGGCCACTGGCAGTGGCAGGGGGACCCCCGCAGCTACCTAAAGCCGCTGCCAGTGGCAGGAGGATCCCTGCAGCTCCCTGGAGCTGCCGCCAGTGGCATGGGGGAATCCCTGCAGCTCCCCAGCCACCGCCAGCAGCAGAGGGACCCTCGCAGCTCCCCACAGCCACCGACGGCAATGGGAGCCTCCACAGCTCCCTGGCCGCCATGGGTGGCATGGGGGACCCCGAGCTCCCTAGCTGCCGTGGGCAGCATGGGGGATTCCCACAGTTCCCCATAGCCGCTGGTGGCAGGGTGATCCCCACAACTCCCCAGACATGGCAAGGGCAGGGAGACCCCAGCTGTTCCCCACCACCGCAGGGGGACCCTGCAGTTCCCAGCTGCAGATCGGGAAGGGTGAAGGGGGGACTAGAGCTCCCAGCCCCCCCCCCCCCCCCCCCATCATCTGCGCAGCCCCTTCCCATTTTATCATGGATATTTTTAGTAAAAGTCAGTGATAGGTCACTGGCTTCTCTGAATTTTTCTTTACCTTTTTCTTTCTAGAGCCCGTGACCTATCCGTGACTTTTACTAAAAATATCCGAGACAAAATCTTAGCCTTATTGATAATGCACAGTTGTTCGTATAAAACTCACATTTGCACCCACATTAGGCATGCACAGTTATCCAATTTATGCAAATAGATGTGTTCTTGACACACAAGTTTGTTAATATGAGATTTGGGGGTGTATAATCGAAGGTATGAGTTTGGAACTCTCGTTCCTAAGGATCTTTGTATGATATATGGAAATTAACTGTGATCCCTTCAAAAGAGCCTTATATACACATAAGAGAGAGAAAAGAAACAGAAGACAATGCTAGAAAAGTAAAATTCCCTTGCAGCATTTAGGACAAATTTAAAAGGTCATCTCTTAAAGAATTAAATTCAATTTGTACTGTACTCCATACATAGAGTTGTGATTAACAAAATAGCCACCAGATGCCACTATTGCTTTATACAAATAGCATTTCTCTGGTTTTGGGACAAGTTCCTTGAAAATGTGTATGATCTGGTTATTAATATCAACAATCACTTTCTTACAAGGAACTTGTGGAAGTATTGTTAACTGGTACAAAAGCAGGTTATATATAGAAGTATTAATTCAGGTTTCAATGTTTAAATATCTGTTACCATAGCAACTGCCACATGGAACAGACCATAACTAGCTGAATTAGGAGCCTGGAAGAAATTATTGATCAGAAAATTCAATTACAATGTCAGTACTTACAGGCAACAACTGAACAGCAATTCCTATGAATTGGGGGTCACTTATTAAGAGGTCTATATTACTTAATGTGGGAAGCACGTCTCTGTGATAATCATTACGGTTTCATCAGTGTTTCTATTATGAACTTCTATTGTCAGGGAGTTCACTTGGAAACCACTTTTCTTCCCCCTATTCCAACAGATTCCCACTTGGGAACAGAGTAGATTTTTGGTTCTTTATATTCTACTGATAGAACATGCCCAAAATAAATCATTTAAAAGATTAGAGCAAACAGAACAAATGGTTACTGGATTAAGCAAAACTTGCTGGTGGGTGACCGTGTGGGAAGGGGCATGCAGGATCATGTGTCCCCCCAGATTAGTTCCTTGGCTTGTACTGAGCATGGTCACATGTCAAAGGTGTAACACAATCTTTCCATATCCAGCGTAGAGTCAAAGGGTATGTTTACGCTGCAAAAATAACCCCATGGTTGGCCTGCCAGCTGACTCAGGCTCATAGGGCTCCAGCCTAAGCCTGGAAGTATACACTGCAATGAAACAGCTCCACAGCCCAAGTCCTGTGAGCCCAAGTCATCTGGCACAGACCAGTTATGGGTTTTTCTTTGCAGTACAGACATACCCTAAGATGTTTCTCTTAGAGCTGCCACAACTCCTATACATGCTCAACATAGTCTTTTGTATCATGTGACACTTCCAGAGGGGGCAGAAACAATGCACTCCCAGAACAGGGCGGTAGGAGGCTGCAACTACAGAGTAGTAGGGAGTTTTGTTGCCTCATTTCTGTACAAGGTTCTAGGGGGTTATCTTGCCACTGGTCTGCTTGTCAGTAAGATGTTACATCTTTTATCTACTGATCGGATATAACTTCCTCCTTGTGGGACTAAATCTCCTCCCCCTGAAGTCAATGAGAGTTTTGCCATTCACTTCAATGGGAGCAGGAGCAAACCCTATGAGCTCTGTTTGGTTGTTTGCATCCTGGAAAGTGCTTCTAGGGAACAGTCCATGAATACAGGGATGTGACTGTGGATGGCTCCTGAGTCGGTGTGCACAAAGGAAAGGGAAGAGTCCTCACAGCCTCTCCATTAGGGGACCTGTGTGAAGGCCAGACATAAGTTCTCAACCTTCTTCATCTGAGACCCCACAAATCAACTTTTTTTGTGTGAAACCACATATTCCAGAATCCTTTGTATTCTATAGCTTAGAATCCTTTACTCTGCTTCAACCAAAAAAAACTAAAAAGGTTCTTTCTTTAATACTATTGCCCTGGGCCTAAGTGGCTAGCCAATATTTAGTGCCTTGCCAGGTTGCCTTCATTGGGAGGAGAAATTGGTTATAGGAGTCAGGTGTTTCTTTGGCACAATCCTATTTATTTACAAAGGATGAACATAAAGTCCTAGTTCCCTGAACACAGTAGGCACAAACAGTAGCTGGGACTTTCCCTGCTCACAGGTTTCAAGTCTGTCTTTCTATCCAGTGCTCTGACCAAAAGAAGCTCTCTTGACTTCTTCCCAGGGCCGCACTGTCATTGCTGGTCTCGCTGTCTGCTCCCTTTCTCGTTCATTTCACATGCACTCACAGACAGCTGTAACCAACCCCTGCATATTCACACGGGCTCCAGGGAAACCCCTGGGACCACATGGCTCAGTTCTACTTAGGTTTGCCAGACTGGTCCATGCCTTCGGCTATGGCTTCAGTGGTTTCAACTACCTTAATAAAGGGGCATTTAATTACTCCTTCCTTAATAAAGGGGCATTTCATTACTCAGACTTTCACATTGTGCATGTCAGTCTGATAGTGTCACACTTAAATATAGATTAATGTTTTTTCATTTCTGTGTTCCCAGTGAAAAATGCATTTTCATCAGTGGCTTATTCTTGTGCTACCTAATTATTGCAGTTCTTTGCATTTGGAAGATTTTCTGTGAAACTGGCTAAAAACTTACTTAAAATTGAAAACAGCTGAATTTTGTTCTTATTTACTCTGATGCAAATCTAGAGTCAGGAGACTCCACATTTAAAGAACCAAGGTCTTACCATGTGAGAGACAACATGGTCTCTAGAGAAAAGGCCACTGCACTGGGACTCAGGAGACCTATCTTCAATGTGACCTCGTAAGTCACTTCATCTCTCTGTACCTCTTTTCTCCCTCACATCCTTTGTCTGTCTTCTCTATTTAGATTGTAAGCAATTTGGATCAGTGACTGTTTTATCTGTTTGTACATTGTGCTTGACACAATAGGGACCCAGTATTGGTCGGGGCTTCTAGGTGCTATAATTAATACTAATTAATACACAATTTGTAGTAAATTTAATGACTTGCTGCAAATAGATTTACAATCCAACCACTGCTCTCTACTATATTGATCTCTTAAATTTAGTTTTTTGATAATACTGCTTCAGATCTTTGCTTGAAGTCCTGGTAAACTTTGTCCATGATTTCTTTTTCATTTCATTCTAATAATGGAAGGAATAACATGGAACAAATTTATAATTTTTTTACAAAACTACCTCATTTTAAGGGGAGAATCCATATAAAGAGAATTATAACTTGCACATTTCACTGAAGCAGTTAAATACTTCCATTCTAATTTACTATAAACAGAGTTTACACCAAATCCAGTGCTGCTGAAGTCAAAGGAAGCTGGCTTCAAGGGCACTAATATTTAATCATATAAACAGGTTCCATTTTGTATAGGCAATTATAAACGCATGTAATTTGATATGGATTTGAGTATTATTATAAAAACCAACAGAGTAGAATAGCAATGTCTTTAAAATAAAATAACTTGCTATCATCTAAGTAATAGTATTAGTGCACTACTATTTTAGGATGAATATACAAACCATAAGCCCACAAAATAACCTGTTTGGTTGGATGGATGAAAGTGAAAGCCCAATACTTGTGTATGGGAACTATTAACGATTCTTAAATATTTCCCCAAAGGAAAAATCAAGCAAGCTGCCTGTAAGCTTGCTTGTTCTCTTCAGCTAAAAGCTCCCTATGTAATGTAAAGCAGCAGCCCTGTGGAAATTCTGGCACTCTTCATCCAGCCACGGAGAGGTTTTTAGTGCATCGTTCCAAGCGAAACATCTTTCATACTCCTGTTTCCTTGCGCTGTAATTATGAACTATGCTGGTTGACACAGTCTACTGCTCTTAGGTCCCTCTTTTCTTTATCTTAATAGATACTTTTCTGAAAAATCAATCCAGAAATAGATCAGTCACCCAGGACTAAATCCTCAGCTGGTGTAAATTGGCATAGATCTGGTGAGGGAACAGGTTTTCAAAGGCACAAATGGCAGTTTCGGGGGCATTGCACTCTTAAGTGTCCTCTGTGCCTTTGAACATCTTCTCCTGGGCCCTAAATGTTGTCTCTATTTGAACTAGAGAAGCTCAGAAGAAAATCCACTTCTGATGATTTAAGACACTTTGGGCCTGATCCCATGCAGGGTCTTGGGAAACATTCGGGCACTCTATTTGTGCAACTCCACATGTCTTTAAAAGACAACAGTAATAAGAGCAAAGAAAAATATGTGAATGAGAGAGTGGTTCTCAGTTGGGCCACACACTATGCCTGTTTTGAAAAACGTAAAACAAAAAATAAAATACTGCATCATTATTATATGACTTTGTATTTTCTGTATATGGCACCTTTCATCTGAGGATCCAAAGCACTTTACTAAAAACTCTCACATCTTCCCTGGGAGCTATGGAAACTTTATACTCATTTTCCACATGGGTAAACTGAGTCACAGTTAATCAAGTCCAGAGAAGACTATAAGGAACTTCAGAAAGTCCGAATCAAGCTAGCTAAATGGGCAAAATGATGGTAGATGAAGTTCAATGTTAATCAATACAAAGTAATACACAGTGGAAGGGGAAAAAATTAAAATGAAGCCCTATGTGCAATATGCAGCTGCAGTTAAAAAAGCAAATAAGGTAGGATGTACAAGGAAAGGGATGGAGAATAAAATAGAATATACATAAAATACTATAATGCCATTATATAACTCGGTGGTACAGCCTCCTATGGACTACTGTAAAATCTTGATTACTCTATGTAAAGAAGCATATTGCAGCGTTAGAGGGGAACAAGAATGATTATAGATACGGAAAAATTCTCACATGAAGGCCCTGAAAATACTGGGATTGGTTTCTTTAGAAATGAGATGGAAAAAGAGAGGACATGGTAAAAGTATATAAAATAATGAATGATACCATGAAGGCAGAGGGAGAATTTCTGTTCTGTCTGTCTTGTAAGCCAAAAAATAAGATGGCAGTCAATGAGGGAAGGTCCTGACTCCTGAACACAGTGGGGAGGAAGCATGCCATGGCCCAGCTGACAGCTAGGTCCCTGTGAGGGAGCTTTGTTGGTCCATCGGCCCGCTAGGGGCAGTAAGGAGCTCCGGTCTCACATACCGGCCTGGGTCACACCCTCTGCTAGTAGGGAATTAGCATAAGGGGGGTGTGTGGGCCTGAATCCGTGACACTCCCCTCAGGTAGGGGGCGCCGGCACGAGTCGGTGGCGCGCCCCTCAGGCAGGGGAGCCCCGGCACGAGTCGGTGGCGCGCCCCTCAGGCAGGGGAGCCCCGGCACGAGTCGGTGGCGCGCCCCTCAGGCAGGGGAGCCCCGGCACGAGTCGGTGGCGCGCCCCTCAGGCAGGGGAGCCCCGGCACGAGTCGGTGGCGCGCCCCTCAGGCAGGGGAGCCCCGGCACGAGTCGGTGGCGCGCCCCTCAGGCAGGGGAGCCCCGGCACGAGTCGGTGGCGCGCCCCTCAGGCAGGGGAGCCCCGGCACGAGTCGGTGGCGCGCCCCTCAGGCAGGGGAGCCCCGGCACGAGTCGGTGGCGCGCCCCTCAGGCAGGGGAGCCCCGGCACGAGTCGGTGGCGCGCCCCTCAGGCAGGGGAGCCCCGGCAAGACTCTGCGTCGCTGTCGGGGTTCGCCTACCCGAGGCGGGCTGGTCGGGGTAGGGGAACGCAGGCCCACCCACCTTCTCTGCGTTCCAGCCCAGGGCCCTGTCAGTGGTGGGGGAGAGGGTCCTGCCCCTGGGTCAGCGGGGATCCCTCCGCAACACGCTGATCCCCTAGACTCCCCACACTCCAGTCCTGCCCTGGGCTACTTCCTACCCAAACCCTTGGTTGGGTTCCTCCAGCTCTCCAGGATATTCGGCCGTTGGCAGGTGCAGCTCACCCTCGGCGTCAGGCTCTCCCCAACTCAGGTTACTGCCGGGCTTCTCCTGTTCCTCGGGGTATTCTGCTGCTGGCAGCTCTGGTAACCCCGGTCCGTCCTCCGGGGCCAGCTCCGCCTGGTCCAGGGCCTCCCCTGGCTTGGCAACAGGGTCTGAAGGGAGCAGCCAGCGGTCTGTGTCTGCCTCCCTTCCTGGTGCTGCCCTCACTGGGCTAAGGGCCCCGCCCTTTATACTTCCTGTCCTACCCCTCCCCTTCCGGGGGGTGGAGCTGGCTTGACCTGGCCCCGCCCACTCCAGCTGAGAGAGTGGCTTGTTACCCTCTGTCTCAGAGGGAATCCACCCTGGCCCCGTACAGTCCCGCTCTACATTGTGGTGGACGGACCCACCAACCAAGGGCCAGGGGCTCACCAGCAGGGAGAGTAAGGTAAAGAGCAGGAGGAGAGGCAGGAGCTCCAAGAAGATGGGCTTGCTTGGGAGGAGAGGGTAAGAGGGAGGGAGACAGGAGTCCTGGGGGGAAGCACAGGACCGGTTCCAGGCACCAGACGAGAAAGCACGTGCCTGGGGCGGCACATTGTAAGGGGCGGCATTTCGGGGATTCTTGGGGCGGCACATTCCGGCTGCCCTGCCGTGATTCGGCAGCCCGGTCCGTAGCTCCGGAGCCCCCGGCCAGCTCCCCATGCTCCGCCAGTCCCAGCCCAGCCCTGCAGGGGCATGGACCTCGGCCCAGGAGTCGCAGGAACTAGTGATCCCCGCCACTCACCGTGCCACTGGGCTCTCCGGGACGCGCCACTCTCCGCCGCCTACACCGGCCTCCACCTCCCGCACTACTCTGAGCCCGGCCCGGCCAAGCCACCTTTAAAGGAGCGGCTGAGCCGGCACCTCCTGCAGCCGCCAGCGGCTCCCCCTGCTGAGCCGGGAGAAGCACCCCGAGGCCGGAGAGGGGAGCCCCTCTCACCCAGCTGCGAGCGGGCTGCAGCGCCTGGCTGCCCACGGGCGGAGGGAGCGGGCAGGCGCCACCCTTCACCCTCCTGTGAGCCACCTTGACCACCCTCCACGTGCTCCCTGCGGCCACCGTTGTTTTGAGGTTTTTTTGCTTCAGCAGTCCAGCTGCCCTTTTTTATTTTTTTATTTTTTGCTTGAGGCGGCAAAAAAGCTAGAGCCGGCCCTGGGGAAGCAGGACTTCCAGGAGAGTGGGGCTGCTGGGGAGTGGGGGAGGCAGGGACTCCAGAAAAGTAAACATCCCGGAGCCCCAAATACCCACTTCCTCCCCACCAAAAAATTGGGACCCTAGAACTGGCCCTGTTACAAAAGTGCTTAGCATTAGCCTTGCTCTGCTTCCATTGAAGCCAATGGCAAAACTCTCTCTGGGAACAGAGTTAACCCCGTGCTGAGCACCTTTGAAAATGACATAAACAACAGGGGCATCCGGGGTTATAATAGTCAATGCTAACAAAAATGTTGGCCTTAAATCAATTTCTGACTATCAGAGATTAGGATGAGACCTTCAGGGGAGGCACATTATCCCACACCTAGATACTGCCGGGTTTCTTCAACCTTCCTCTGAATCGGCTGGTGCCAG
Source organism: Chelydra serpentina (assembly GCA_037349315.1). Classification (NCBI taxonomy): domain Eukaryota; kingdom Metazoa; phylum Chordata; order Testudines; family Chelydridae; genus Chelydra; species Chelydra serpentina. The sequence continues at coordinate 32,276,464 of JBAIAC010000048.1, forward strand.
TCACTGTTGGATACAGGATATTGGACTAGACTAGACCAGTGTTTCCCAAACTGCAGGGTGTTCCCGCCTAAGGGGGCATGGAGAAACATTCGGGGGAGGGAGGGCGCACAGTGGGGTCGGGGCCAATCCCCCTGTGGGGGCAGGAAGGAAGTGCCACCCTTCCAGCTGCGCTCTGCCCCCAGACCAGCTCCACTCCCAGCCTTGCTGCTCCCCCAACCCTGTTCAGCCCCCAGTCCTGCTCTGACTCCAGGCCCTGCTCTGCCCTCAGACCCTCTCCACCCCCAGACCAGCTCTGCCTCTAGCCCCAGTTCCTCCCCCATCTCCTGCTCTACCTTCTGCCTCAAGCTCCGCTGTCGCGGAAGTCTTGGCAGTAATGGAGGTGGGTCACAGACAGATTCAATTAATGGTAAGGGGGGATACGACTGGAAAAGTTTGAGCCTCACTGAATTAGACTGACCTTGGGTCTGATCCCACATGGCAATTCCTATGTTCCCAGACCAGATACACAGCTGCTATGGAAACAAACAGCAATCCAACCCCCATAAAACTGATTAGTTAGTTACAACATGACTTCAGTCTCAGTAACGTCCACTTCTCACAAACAGAATTTAAAAATCATTTCACTGTGTTCTTCTTCCATGTTCAGTGCAGTCATTCATTCCAGCTCTTTATCTCTAAGGTGCCTTTAATGGATCTTTCAGACACTAAAAATAACAATATTAGCTCATTTGCATATTTCTGGTCAATGAGTTGAATAATACAGACCTTATGAAAATGTGTATTTGCATCCCTTTCAGATTAGCTGCATAACACAATCCAATGAACATAAGTGTGTTGATCTAATTTCATTATTTTCGGTAGAGTGGAGCTATAAATTTATAGTCTTAATTGCAAACACCTAAAATGATGAGATGCTTGTCCTCATAGATAATGCATGTTATATGTTAATGCAGAATAAGGATAGCTGGATATGTTTTCAAAGAGGCAATATTCAATGAGTGTTAATCATTCCTTTAAGCATATTACAACACCCTTCCCAGGGAAAGGGTTAGGGTATGATATCTTTATGGTCACATCAGAATAGCCTAAATGTTTCTTGCAAAGCTAATATAGAACGGAAGGGTAAATGAGAAAATAAGATATAGCGGCTACAAGAATAGGCCCATAATAATATTCTGTCATTGAAATAGTATTTAGAGAACTACAACAACTTGCAGTTACATAATCCAGCATTGGGGATTATTTATCTGCATTGGGGAACAAGGGTTATTCATGCATGGCAGCAAATTCCCTCCTATATAACAGCATCTTTCCTTGGCCAAAGAGGGCCAGATGGACTTCTTTCAGAGCCCATCAATTCTATTCCTAGCTCTGGATCAGGGATTAATGCGAAGTTCTCCTTTCCCACCCCAATCATGCCCCATAGATTCATAATTTTTTAAGGGCAGCATGGATGATTGTGATCATGCAGTCTGACCTTCTCTATAACATAGGCCACAGGACTTTCCTGCATTAGTCCCTGCTTGAACTAGAGCATATCTCTTAGAAAAACAAAACCTATTCTCCTTTTTCACTAGTCTCCACATAGGAAACCCAGAAACTAAAGACATGCCTCTGTTTCTCTGGTATCCTTAAAAACCATGGACAAACATTTGGCCTCAATTATATCTGAGTCTGAGAAACTCCACTCACTTCAGTGGTGTTACTCCACATTTATAGTGCTGAAAGGAAAGACAGAATTTGGCTCTAAATGTACAGGGAGTTACCGGCACAGATCCCTTGAGGACTGAGTTGAGCATACTTTGTTTGATACCAGACTGTCCCTGAATTCTGACTTAGGCACCCTGAGACAGAGTGAATCTGTACTGTCCTTTACGTGGGGCTGATATACTGAATAATCTACTATTTAGAGTGAAATCCTGGCCCCACTAAAGTCAAGGGCAAAACTCCCATTGACTGCACTGGGGCCAGGATTTCACCTTTGATGTGCCTTTTGGGGAGCCCTTCTGTATTAAGTCTGACAACATCCAAATGCAACAGTCATTTTGGGATGAAGTCAGGGGTTGGCGTTCCTGTTCAGCTCCTTCATGCCATGCAGTTCCAGCTAATGTCCAGAAGTTTTCATCACTTCACGGAGTGACAGCTCTCTCTCTCTCTCTCTCTCTCCTACTGAAGCACATTTTTCTAATGAAATAATATTCTGGAATAGAAAAAATAACATTTCCCGTATAATATCAGCCCTGAAGTGGTATAAACTTTTATATACTTTTATATACTACACGTGAGGGCCTTGTATATTATGTAGTATATCAGCCCTCAATTCTGTGACCAAGGACCCACAGTGAACGTGGCAGAGCGGCACTGAATTCTATGTCAAGGGAGGAATAATTTGGCAATTTAATTGATTAAAAACTCATTTGGTAACCCTCGGTTTTGTTGAAATAATTCTAAATATGCACCACAAGGTGAAAATCTAAATAATGCATATTTGTGTTCATTATAGTGCAAGACTGTGCTGCTGTCCTCTGTAAGTCCTTGTTCGGGATCACAGATTACGAGGCAGTGTACAAAGATGCTTTGTTCTGCATTGGCAAAGGGCAGAAGTCTATTCTTCTTCAAGCCATCTTTGGTATTTGTCCACAAGTACTTTGAAAATAGCAATTTTTAGTGCTTATGTGCATTTTTCATCTAGAGATCTCAAAAATGCTTTACAAAGATAAGTAAAGAACTTATTAAAGGAGATAGTGATGTCTTTAAGCCACCTTATTGTTTATGGCCATATAACTTAATACAAAGAATTTGATCTAGAGAAAACTCTCCCATCCTGCCCAGTATACCACCTGGATGTTTGGTTCCATGTAGTCTTTCCTGTTCAGTGAGAGAAATGCAATATTTGTGGGTTCAAACAGGCCTGAAAAGCCTGCCTCTGAACATTTTGCTTGGTTAGTTCAAGCTTCTTTTTCATACTTTTTAGAGTTTAATTACTTTTGGTTTCAAATAGTTCATCAGGAAAGCAACATTACATTGACCTACAGGACAATTTCACCCCTGGTGAAATTCCATTGAAATTCAAGAATTGAATTTAGTCTACTGGACTTGTAGTACTACTGGACAGAGATGATGTAAATGAAGTCATTATAGGGTTCACCCAAAGCCCACTGAAGTCAATGGCTGTCTTTCCATTAATCGAGTGACGTATATCAGGCCCTTAAAATTCTTAAAAGTGACAATTTAATGGTTCAACACCTTTTGCTGAGAGTCTTTACATAGTAACAAGCTACATGAATCCAGTTGGCAGGATTCTACATAGTGAAGAATATTATGAATCATGAATCCTACAATCTGTCGTGTTGAATATGAATCAAGATGTGTAGTAAAAAGGAGTTCTGAAACAACACTAGCTGATTTCCAATCAGTAAATTATAGCTTTAGTTGTTTGTTTATTTATACCAACAGCTCACATAATTTTACTTTGAAGAGTAGCTGTCACCAAAAGCTCTAAATCGTGATTTGGGACTATACTCCTGTATAGAGGAGTGGGAGTGGGATAAGAATCCCCCTTGTACCACTTGGGTCCAGGCATGTAGGAATACGTAGGCACTGTGCTCTTACTTATTCCCTGCTCAAAGCAAGTGGGCAGGGAGTCAACAAGATGGAGAAGGGAATGGGTGGAGCCTTGGACACATTCCCCAGTGCAGCGAAAGTAATCATTTGCTGCTGGTTTAGGCTAGAGGGAATCAGGGAGGTAATTTATTCCTCTGAAGGGTGTCTTAGAACCACAGTGCCTTCCAGGTCTGTTTTTGGGGTGGTGCAGATTATATATCATCCTTTGCTCAAGGCTGTGCTGAAAGGCATAATCTGTCCCCAAATATTTTATTTTCTGACATTTAGTTGGATTATTTCTACAGCTGTGCAAGAAATAAATTAAACTTGTGGGACTATGATATGGTTCACATCTGCAAATTCAAAACAATTTAAATCAATATAGTTCTAGCTATATCTATATATACTGCAAGCTTATTTTTATCTTCATGGGGATTTAATGAAGGAATTAGAAATGACTCCAAACAGGAAGTGATAGTAGAAATGTTGACAGACCTTTCACTGCAGTAGCCCATTGCGATAAACTAAAATGATACATATCACTGAGAAGATCATGAGAAACCAACAAAAGTTAGCAGGCTACATCTCTAAAAGGATAGGAGGATCCTACATATTGGGGGAAAAAACAACAAAAAATAAACCAACAAAGGCAAACTAGGATATTTCCAAAAACTAATGTGGATATTTAGAATCAGCTTTACAAAAGTGTGTGTGAGGATTGAGAAAGTTAGTTATTTTCAGACAGTGGATTAAGAGTAGGGTGACCAGATGTCCCGATTTTATAGGGACAGTCCCGATTTTGGGGTCTTTTTCTTATATAGGCTCCTATTATCCCCCACCCCTGTCCCGATTTTTTATATTTGCTGTCTGGTCACCCTAATTAAGAGGCTGAATCTGAAGGTAAAAAAATGTAATGCCTATGTCACAGTTCAGGGCATCTACACCTGTATTTCCCCTCCATGATCCAGCAAGGGCACCTGCTCTAAGCTCCTAACTCAGCAGTCATCACCTCTCTTGGGCAAAGACCTACATCTCTCTTCTTCCTGGACAGGGTTTTTCCAGACTTCACAGTCCCCTGCCCACACTATGAGCCCCCCAGCAAGTCAGACTGCTTAAGCAGGCCTGCTTTGCTTTCTCCTCCAAGGCTATCAACAGCGTAATTGTCCACAGCGATAAGTTACCACACAGCTTTTGGTGGTGGTACTTCTTTGGAGGTGTTACAACCTGAGTGGATTTGCCTCATTCCCTCCCCCACCCATGGTCTTAGTTCCTGAAGGCCTGTGGTCACCTTCCCCCGTGAACTGCATACAATCCCTGGCCCACAATGATACATAAACTTAATTCAGTAAGATCTCCCAAAGATATTGTGGAAATTGCCATATCTGTCACAGCATAATCTTAATTAATTTTGAGCTCTCTTCAGCAGGAATGATTTGAAATACATCAGGCCAAGAGAACTGAACTGGAATAAAGAATATAATTTTAGATGAATGTGCAGGAAACGCAAGTCTCGTGTAACTATGTGCACTAAATCCATATGTAAGAGAAGAAAAGATCAGCATGAATAGGGAATAATGAATCTGTGTTAGAGTACAGCATGTCTTCTGTGCCAAATGATCCATGTTGTATCTAAAAGAGAAGAACAAAAGAAAAAAACACTGCTGAATGGGAGATGGAAAATTATTTTGAAGAACAAGTACTTTCTCTGCTTAAAAGAAAGCTCCAACCATTTTTCTCAATATAGCTCAATAATGTTCCCAGGGTAAGAAGCAAAGCTTTTCAGGAAAAAACTGTGAAATGGATTTGAAAATAAAATTTTCAACACAATTAATATTTCGGAGCTTACTATGAAAAAACTCCCTCTCACCTAAATCAACGAGTGCTGTTACTCCAGCATATAAGGATATGGCAGCTCAACAGAATATCAATTCCAGTGTTGCAACTCAATACCTCCCTAATTCTTTCTCATGACTAGTAAGAAGAGAAAGAAGGAAAGAGAATTCTCCACAAGTGGAGAATGAATAGTACATATACACAATCTTTTTTCTTAATACCCTCAGGTCACTGTCCTATGGAAGGTCCTATGGAAAACAATGATCCTAAGCATGAACTCATTGGGTCATATCCTCAGCTCCAGCCATGCTATGCTTGGTACCTGAACTGATCCATTGGCCCTGGTGTAATTTAAAGCAATCTCAGATCTGTTCTAAATTCTGCCAGTTTCAACATGCTCCTGTTGTATCTTCCAGAGATTGCTGGAATGCAGCAGAACTGTTCATGCCCAGCTTCTGATCTTGACATGCTCCCTATGTTGCAGAGGACTGGAAAGGCATGACATACAAAAGGAAGCTGCCATCAATAGTAGGTTCAAGAGATTTTAAGAGTAGTTGTCATTTATTTTCAAGTATGTCTTACCATTTTGTCATGGTCTTTTTATTTTAGAAGTTCTTCATTGAACAAAATAGATGGAAATTTCTGGAAAATAAAATGACCACCTCTTGTTCTGCTAGCAATGGAGAAATAGCTTGCAGCTAGAGAATACAACTGAAAAATATTTGCTTGGTGTCATTTGAAGAAATAAACCAAAAATGGTTAAGACCAAACTAAGGTGAAGAATCATCTCAGGAATCACACAACTGGTGCAAATTATGGAGATGGTACATAGATGAAATATCTTTACATTAAGACTTGGACATTAAACTGGCAATGGACTGGTCATGAGTAAAGAGCGAATCTATCTGGTAAGTTATTAGTTTACTTAGTAGGACTGCCTCCATGAGTTAGGTGAGCTAGATTTATCCCTTGATCTATTTAATGTAAGTCTAACACACAATATCATTCAACGGATACAAGTATTTATATAGACAGAGGGTTAGCTCCTGGGGTGTGGTTGATCCTCCCAGAGTGCAGGTCAGGGAAGGTTGCTCCTTTTATTCTGTTGCTGCCTCTATTCAACTCTGGTCCTACTGTGCCAAGTTAGAGGAGCCCAAGCAAATAGCCACAAAGAGCTGAAACCATAGCTAAGAACTGGTGCACCATAATTGTATTTCAGCCACACTCCCTTTCCTCAAGCCACTCCCACTTTTCACTGCTACGCCAGCAACAAGAATGCAGAGTAGCATAAAAGCCCCTGTGGCATCTCTGTGCCACTGGGGATCAGAATTATTTCAGTGTGATCCTCCTTGGGCCAGATAAGACAGTTTTAGGGTCAGTTTGCCCCAGCAATATAGTGCAAAACAGCTACACAGCACTGGAGAATCTGATTCAAAATATTCCGCTCCTCCAGATTACTCAATGGGACCTATCAGCTACCATGTTCAGTAAAGATCCCTAATATTATCAGTAAGAATCCTTTTGTCACACATGATGATATTTTGCCATGTTTTGTGCTGGCCTGCTTTCACTCTATATGCAAGTAGGTGCTACACTACTTTACAAAATGGAGACACTAACATATTTTGGTCGAACAATTATTTTAAATGCTGCCGAACCAGGATTTTTATGCTGTTCAGAAATGGAAACCTGGGATGCCAAGCCATGGCATTGCCTCATAAATAAAAATGTCCATCTACTAAGACAAATACCTTCAACTGATGGACATGAAGTGTCTTTTATTATATAAGAATATTTTATGGTAGATGAGTAAAATATCAATCTTATGTTATTGCTTGCAATAGTTAGTGTTTGTCAAGATTTAAAATGTTTGCTTTCTGACATGTTAAAATTATTCCAACACTTTGGAGAATGTGCTGTTCCTTACCCTTCACCAACACAACAGCTGCTAGAAATTTTAAAAAATAGATTTTTCATCTTATTATCATATAAAATGTCTCCAGGAATCTTTAAAAAATGAGATGATTCATATTCTTAATGGGTGAAGTTATTTTAATAATTAATACGTTTGTTTCAAGCTTGTAGTTTTTGAACAGAACAATTCTCATGAACATATCAAAGAAAACACCCAGAAGCTTCAGCTTTTACTTTTAATTCTGTACTACTGACTTCCAGGGTGCTGTATTTATTATTAACGTTTTCAGTGTAATAACACCATATAACCCTAATCAATAAGATACAATTAGTTGATACTTCCTATCGCTAAAAAGGTTTAGGAGTGTTGCTTAATGACTACTTTTTATAATACTTCTGTAAACTGTTATCATTTTATGCCCCTCATTCTCATCTCACAGTGTCAAGTGTGTCTTTTATTTTAATAATTAAACAAGAGCTAGTCCCCATAGCCAACTCAAGCAGATGAGTATAAAGGAAAGATGGTCTCATGGTTAAGACACTGGTATGGGACTCAGGAAATCTTGGTTCACTTCATGACTCTACCACAGACTGCTTGCATGACTGTAAACTGTTATCTATCTGTGTCTTAATTTCCCAACCATAAAATGGAGATAATACTACTCCCTGCCTCCCACCCTTTGTCTGGCTTATCTTTTTAGATTGTAAACTCTCTGTGACAGTGGCTAACATGACTGGGCCTCAATCTCTTCTAGGGTCTCTAAAGCAATACTATGATGCAAATAAATAATAATAATTGTAAGCAGAGTCAGAATGAGCTCTACCCTGACATCTGGTGGTGAGTTGTGGAAAGGGATGTCAGGGGCTAATCTTGTTTGCATGGACACACCCACCCTGCAAAGCATGATGGACCGCTTGCCCAAATGGTCACCTTGACTGCTGTGGGAGCCCTAGTTTCTCTGTTATTGGGGCAGGAAGAATAAAGTGTTGTTACCCTGATTATGTGAATCAAGGACAGTGGGCTTTTGTTATGATGAAGGGACTCGCCCTTAGCTAAGCAGCACTTGCTAGGCGAGGGACATGGATTCCAAAACCCAGTGAATTGAGAGAGGCTGGGGGCAGGTATCTGTATCTGGTGGCATGGGTGTCTTTTGAGGGTCCTAAATGTCAATTGCACCTCCTTCTCTCTCTTCACTGTGGAATATTAGAGCTAATTTTGAGTTCCTTAGGAGTCTAATCACAGGCTGCTGAGTTGGAATTACTCTGGACTAAGTGTGCAAATGAGCATGAAGGCTCCCCTAACTACAAGCTGAAATCACTAAAAAGCTGAAATTGTTATGAGCTGAAATCACTGAGCACCATCTTAAGTAGTGGGGGAGCCAGAAGATATATTGCTGAGCGGCTGGTGGAGCGGAGCTGCTGACGGAGCGGAGCAGTTGGCGGGACAGCTGGAGCGGCTTGCTGGCTGACGGAGCGGAGCTGCTGGTGGAGCGGGACAGTTGGCGGGACAGCCGGAGCGGCTTGTGGGACGGCTGAGCGGAGTGACTCGTGGGATGGCTGGCGGAGCAGAGCAGAGCCGAGCGAAGCCCCACGAAGGGACGGGACAGTCAGCTTTGAGCCACGTAAGGTGCCCCTTACGTCTCCCCTCCCCATTTCTACCCAGACTGGAGGGGGTGTAACACTCTGCAAATGAACTTTTGAACTCTGGGTCTGGACTTTTGGGTTGTTGGACTTTTGGGACTTTGGGTGATTTTTGGGGTTGCTGGACTCAAGAACCAAAGGGAAAGGACATGGCCAATTTGCTGGGGTGGGTTGTTGCTCACAGTTTGGTTTACAAATCCTAGATGTGGTGTTTCCCCAGCAAAAGGCCGCATTGTTTTTCTCTGTCATTAAAAAGTTTTTCTACACTCAGACTCTGTGCTTGCGAGAAGGGAAGTACTGCCTCTTAGAGGCGCCCAGGGGGGGTGATATATATTTGTCCCAGGTCACTGGGTGGGGGCTCGAGCCGGTTTTGCATTGTGTTATTGGAATGGAACCCCTAGATACGGAACCCGGCCCTTGTTGCTGCCGACTCTGACTGGCAGAAGGGTTACATAATTAAGAGTGGATTAATGGTGTCTCTCAAAATGGACCTATTTAAGCAACTTAACCCCTTCATTACTAACAACCTAAATGCAGATTTTGGAATACAACTGATGACTGGTGCAAATTAACATTTTCAAGTAGGTGTTTGAGACACAGATGTTGTTCTTCTAAAATTGAAATTCACTCCCATGTCAGCTCTTATCTTACTACTATGTAGTTTTTGTTAAGAAGGGTAACCCTGGCTTCTGAATGCCTCACTGATTCTCCATGTAATTGTCACAAAGCACCAACCCAACCTGAATAATTGATCAATGAACAGAGTTCTTTAGTATTTAAAATGTCAAAAATGAAAAGTAAATGATCTTTCCATATACTGCATCCCTGTTATTTAAGTGAACGATCTTTGACAAAAAATCATCATGTATCTTCATGTGCAATATATACCCAATTAGACTGAAAATGCTGGCAAGCAGGAAAGGAATTAGTGTAGGACTATGCAAAGTGAAATGGCAAAAGAGTACAGTAGCAGTAATGTACAATGTTACACAGGCAGAGGGAAATATGTAACAGAATTTCACATGCCATTGATACTAATTGCACAAGTGAATAATTATACTATATTATATGATATTTCAATTGGAAAATTAAATTAAAATGAAAACTGTTAATCATTTCTTTGAATTATTTGCAGAGTAACACAATGCAACTAGGTGCCTTAGCCCTTCAGTCAGAAGCTCACAGATGGACCCTTGTGCTCACACGTTTCATAAGCTATAGAACTTATTGAAATTCAGAATTTCCAGTTTATAGGAAATTTTGACATTTAGAAATTTTCCATGAACCAAAAAGTTTCAGTTCACAAATACTAGCACATTGATTCCAAAATGAAATATGCTCCCTGGAATGGGAGAGGGAGCGGATAAGTGAAATTAATGCGTTTGTTGTCAGTTTCAGAGCTGCTATTGAACAATGGACTGTGAAACTGACAAGAATCTTGTCCATTTCATTCAGCAGCTCCTAAAACTTCCAGGGTCTCTGGCTCTAGGGTAGCCCCACCATGCAAACTGCCCTGAGCTAGGGACCCCAGTACTTCCAGACTCACATGCCAGCTGATTCCCTCGGCTTTCCCAACTCTTAGGGCGGTTGGCTCACCAGAGAAGCCTGGGGAACTAGCTGAGTGGGGAGTCTGGAAGTCCTGGGGATCCCAATCCTGAGACAGCATTCATGATGGGAATGCCCTGGAGCCACAGACACTGAAAGCATTGGGGTCGTGGCCCCAGGGCAGTCCACATGGTGGGGCTGTTCCAGAGCCATGGAAGCTCAGATTCACCAGCAGCCTGCCTGGCTAGTTGGCCTGAAACCTGCCTGTGGTTTATCAGAAGTTCATCTAAACAGACATGCTTCCACAAAACATATTGGGTTCAATACATTGGCATTCTTGGCTGAAACAGGGTTTCACTGGAAAATTCACAGCCAGCTCCATTTCACAATGTGTGATGCAGCAGGCAGAAAGAGTTGTAAGACAGATGTTTATTAAGCATGTTTAGTGGCCACTGAGGCTTTGCTGTTTGAGTGACTGCAGCCTGACCCTGCCTCCAATGCCTGAGGCCTTGATGTCACACTAAATTAAGCCCTACCTGAAACCTGATGCTCTTTCTCCAGTTCCACTCATTATCCTATTACTTTCCCATTTTATAAACACTTTAACAACAAATAATTAACTAACTTGCACTCTTACAAAAAAACTCATAGGTTACTAGCATTTAGCTGAGCTGGAGACACGTCTTTAACATGGATTCAAGTAGGCACGTAGTCCCTGAAATAATGTGGTTTCTTCAACAGGTAACCAGAGTTGGACTGCACTACATCCTCCTCTCCCTATTTCCAAATCTGACAACCTGTCTATCTCTAGAGTCTCTTCCAACCCTGCAGGGTTGGCCTTTAGTGTCCATCATGCTGTTACACAGAGATCCATTCCACACTGAGTCCCACTGCTTGGATAGGGCCGTTGCACAAACTGCATCTATAAAGCACTTTACACAGCTAAATAATCCAATTACAGTGCAAAATACTGAATAACAGCAGAGGGAAAGAGAAATTAAGAATTACAAGATGCAGATAAAAGAAATGTTTTGATGAGAGATTTGAAAATAGATGGAGAGTTGATACGCTATTTAGATACAGCAAAGTTGTTCCAAACAGCTGAAGTTGCTCTCACACAAGGGACAAGTCTACACTACAAAATTAAGTCAATCTAAGTTACATCAACGTACAGCCACCAGAGTAATTGAAATGGTCTACACGTCCACACTATGCTCCTTGTGTCGGCAGTGCACGTCCTCACCAGGAGCGCTTGCACTGATTTAACTACCAGTGTTGGGCATTGTGGGATGATTTCTGAAAGGCAGCATCAGTCAATATAAACAACACAGAATCTACACTGACACTCTGTCGACCTAACTACATCAACTTAAGCACTACGTCTCTCGCTGAGGTGGAGTTATTAAATCGGTGTTGTGGGCAAGTTACACTGGTGGGAGCTACATTTTAGTGTAGAGGCTTACGGAGTTAGGTCGATGTAAGCTACCTTATACCAACCTAACTCTGTAGTGTAGACCAGACACAAGAGTGTGATGAAGGGACAAACAGGAGTCCAGCAGGGAGGGCAGAAAAGAGTGACAGTGTCCATAAGGTTGGCTGGAGCAAGTCTAAGCAGAGAGACTGGGTTAATGGCCCTCTCTCACCCATGAAGGTGCTACGTACAAGGAAGCTCGTCCCATCAGCTTGAATTCTGGAAGAAGGAAATACAGAGAGCTGAAATAAAATTCTTTATCTCTTTGCTGTTTGGACTCTCACAGGGCTGGCGCTAGGAAAAAAAGCAAAGATTCCCATGGTCAACCTGGTTTAACTCTAAAAAACATTCAGTGCTAATACATTACTACAACTCCATCACCTTTTGGAACCATAGACTGTAACTCATTTGTGTAAATATGTTGCCTGCTTTACACTTGTAAGTAACCCTCTCGTTTCTTTTTCCTAGTTAATAAATCCTTAGTTAGTTTATTATAGGATTGGCCTCAAGTGTTGTCTTTGGTGTGAGATCTTAGGTACAAATTGACCTGTGGTAAGTCTCTTGGGACTGGAAGCAACCTGAATCTTTTGTGATTTTTGGTGTATGGCAACCAGATATCACTCAGTCCAGCTTGCCTGGGTGAAAAGATAGACTGGAATGCCCAAGAGGACTTCTGTGACTCCATGGTAAGATGTTACAGTGCTCCAAGAGTTCGCATTTATTACTGGGTTGGTGAAATCTAATTATAGAACATACCACCAGTTTGGGGTGTCTCCCTTGCTTTTTGATAGTTTGCCCTGTAGTTGGCACTCACAGTCCTGACAGTTACACACCCACCCATCCACACCAAACCCAAGCATTGGAGTTTTAAACAGGAACTGAAATAGTTACCGGGGTGATCTGGGAAGCAGTGTTCTGTACCTGCTGGAATCAGGAGAACTGAAGCTTGTGGAAGCCATGGACAAGGGAGTTACAACAGTCAAGGTGAGAGGAAATTAAAGGCATGTATGGGGATGTACAGTGGGAGTTCTGACAGCAAACAGTTTCAGTGTGCTGACAGGCAGATTTACAAACACGCTAAATGGAAGAGGAGAAGGAAAGATCAGCTTTAAGAATGATACCACAATTGCAGTCAGTGGAGGATGGGAGAATGTCAGTTTAATTTCTATGATATCCGCATGCTATGAATCTCATAAACGGTTATTTCATAAAGCAAACCACTTAAAAAGAAAGAAGAAAACATTGAAATATGCACAAAGGTCTAAGTCAAGAAATATATAAAAGGAAAAGTGTTCATTCTTCTTGCTTGCTTTGCCAAACATTGCCAGTGGGCTTCAACGATAATTGGGCTTAAACTAAACTGTGCCACATTCCTGAGGGGATTGCCTTTTCCTGCTTGAATTTCCATTTTGTTATGAAAGATAAATGTAACATCCTTTAGTAGGGAGACTAAATAAGGATCTGTTTAAATAATACACAAATGGTACATTGGGATATAATATACAGTAAGAGAAAATACTGAAACAGTGACAGAGAAAGTCACTCTTTGTGTATTTTTCTATTATATATAGTAAAAAAAAAATGAATGTGACCTAATTGTGTCAATATGCAATCTCTGTCCTATCCATCCTTTAACAGACAGTGCAGCTAAGATAGCGTATGGCACCAAGCTCACTTGCAGGAGAGATCTTGAGGGAGGGAAGAGAATGTTTGTTACCAGTCCACCCCTTCTAAAAACTTCAGGTTCGTAGAAAGGAGGGCTTTGAAAGCCTTGTTGCTCCCCATCTGGCACCTCAAAGACAGAAGTGCAATGAGGAGGGAAACCACTGATTCTGATGTCGTTGAAATCAGTTATGAAATCAGTTACGCTAAGACCACACTTCATATTTATTTAAACTTTGAGGTACCGCAGTTATTATACCATCTAGAAGATTTCAGTTTCCATTGAGGTATTGATTTCCGGAAGAAAGCAAATGTGGTGAATTTAGATGTTTTAAAGAAAATCAGTGAATCAATTGATTGGAAACATCCAAACTTGGTAGTAAAACCCCCAAGTCCATGAGAATATGCCTAGAACAAACAGATCTTTGTAAAACTATAAAGGAACAGTATTTTCAGTGCACAATTGTGAAGGAAAATGGCAACTGAGCTGCTGGAGCTAAATACTTCAGTGTTTTCCATATATCTGGTAGACTTTGGCAGACAGTCTTGGGTGAGCAAAGTGTTAGGTACATTATATATGACACACCATTTGGCAGATACTGTTTCCTGTGGTTACATTTTTTATCTCTGCTGCACTAAAAATATTCCAGAGATGCTATAATGGCCCAATAGTACTTAGCTTTATTAATAATAGCCTCATCTGGAGATACTATACATGAAACATGATTTTAGACTAAGAAACGTTAAGAAAAAAAGGGGTTGAATTTTTTTTTAAAAAGTGCCCTATAACAATATTAAAGGGAAAATATCTTAACTGAGAAAGACATTATGCTAAATAACACCAAAGTAGATGTTGTTGTAACCCTCATACTTTATACTGTAGCATTTGATTTTTAAGTCCAAAAATAAGTAGAGAAGCAGGTGAAGAAGAAACATGTATTTGTGTCTCTGCACAAGTGTGGTCACTTAGCATGAATCTAGGAGACCCAACCTTAATTTTTACAGCAACACCTCCATTATTTGTCAGACCATTTAAGGCCCTGAACCTGCAATGACATCCATGTGAGTGAATTCCTGCTTGACTCATATTGTAGGATTTAGGCTTTAGCATCTTGGAAATGGTTGTGGGACCAGATACCCATTATCACCCCCTGGCATTCCTAACTAAAAGTGTTAGGTTGGAGGTTTGTTGTTGCTGCTGTTTGGTTGGGTTTTGAGTGTTATGTTTTTTGTTGTTGTGTCATGTTACACTGCATTGTGATGATGTGGTGTAAGGACTTTGGGACACCAGCAAGCCAGGAAAAATAATCAGACATGCCTCTCAAATGTCCCTATTTCTCCTCTGCTCAGTCTCTCGCCTTCAGCTCTCTCCTCCTTCTCCCCTGTCTCTAAACTCACTAAATGTGTTGTTTACAGCAGATGTCTGGAGTTCTATCCTCGACCATCTCCAATCCAGATTTTGCCCCTTGCATTCCATAGAACTGTCTCTCAAGAAAGACTGTAATCACCCGTCTAGCCATAGGTCAGAAACAGTCCTCCTTGGCCAGTCAGTCACCATTGGTCATGCTCTTCTTGAAATCCTGTCCTCCTTCAGCTACTGTAACTCTTTCCTTTCTTTGTTCTCCTCTCTAATAGCTTCTTCAGCATGTTCTTCAGCAGATCCTCCTCATCCCCCTCTAACTTTCTGTGGAGATTCCACAGAGCTCAGCTCCATTCTCTGTCCCCCTCTCTTCTCCTTCTACACCTTGTCTCTGGATAATTACATTCACAAACAAAAATTTATCTACCATCTCTATGCTGACAACTCACAGATCTGCCTCTGTTCTCCAGACCCATCTCCTGCTGGCTAAACTAAAATTATGGCCTGTATCTCTGACATGTCTTTGTGAATGTTCAGCTATACATTTAAGCTCATCTTGGCTAAAACAGAGCTCCTACTCTTTCATCCCAAATCTTTTCCACTTCCTCCTTTTTCAATCACTGTAGAAAACATCACCATCCTGTGAGTCTCTCAGGCTTGTAACCTGGTTGCACTCAGCTCTCTCTCTAGGTCCTTACATCTAGGTCAGGGGTTCCTAAACTTGGTTCACGGCCTGTTTAGGGTAAGCCCCTGGCGAGCCGCGAGATGCTTTGTTAACCTGAGCATCCGCAGGTATGGCCGCTCGCAGCTCCCAGTGGCCGTGGTTCGCCATTCCCGGCCAATGGGATCTGTGGGAAGCGGCGCCCTGGCCTGGCCCTACTGTTTTTTTCTGCATAACATCTCTAAGAGAAGGCATTTCTTATCCATCTACATAGCTGAAACTCCATACCTCCTAACATTTCCTGTAGCTAAAGCAGCTGGGTCCTGTCTCTGAGGGGTGGGAGGCCCAGGGTAGAGTGTCAGGTGCTGTTTCTAGTGTGTGGGAGGCCCTAGGCAGGGGTCAGGTGCTGCCACCAGGGGCTGGGAGACCTGGGCAGTTGCTAAGTGAGCCCACCCCACATTCACCCCACAGTGGCAGCTCCTGCAGCTTCTGTCCCGCTGGGCTTGGCTCCTTGCTCCAGGCATTGCAACCTGGCCCCTGGCATATAGGGTCACAGTACCACTCAGCTTTGGCCTGTCAGTGCTGTGACCCCAGGCACAAGGGGCCAAGTCACAATAGCTGAAAGGAGAGCTGAGTCCAGCCAGCCCCATAGGACAGGAGTCACTTCAAATGGGGCAGAGTTTTGGGGGTCAAGACAGTGCAGTCCTGCAAATCCCAGGACTGTTGTGAGGTTTAAAGCGCCAATCCAGCTCTCATCAGCCTTGTGGTCTTGACAAATAGGCCTTCACATCCTATCCTCACCCCATCTATCATCTCCCATTCACTACTGAGATGTTGATTCCTGATTCCTACTGCCCAATGATGCACCTTTCATCACCCACTTGTTAATTCTTCAAACAAGCACTGTGTGATTCCTCCTCTGCTGCCCCTCATTCTTGGGAGGAGCTCCCAGTAAACATCCACAAAGCTACCTCATTGTCCTCCTTCAAACCCCACATTAAAACTCCCCTTTGCCATGCTGCCTATAAAAGACTCGACAACAGCTAGGTAGCTGGTGAACTGGGATCACAGCTCATCATGCTGACCAATATATATTCTCTCCCGCATTGGTCTGCCTGTTCTCTTTTGTCTTAGACTGCAAACTCTTTGAGGCAGGGACCATCTTTTTGTTCTGTATTTGGACAGCACCTAGCACAACGGGGTCCTGCTCCATGACTGGGGCTCCTAGGTACTACTCAATAGAAACAAATATTAATTTTACTGCACTCCAGTGGTGTCCTCTCACTTTTATTGGTGAGAACCTCAGGCAAGGGCACTGGAAAAAGTAAGAATCCATTACCTTTTCTTTATATGTTTTCCTCTCAAATGCCCCTCATGTTTGTCCCAGTTCCCGTAGCTCCACATAAACTTAAAGTCTCCTCATTTTTATTGTTGAGTAAGCATGAAAAAGGGAGGTTACAGAAAGCGCCATTTACACTGAAGGAAAGAATTACAGCATTTGAGTTTTCCTGATTGAATCATTTTTGTGCGTCACTCACTTGGGGGGCTTTATCCCACAATGCATCCCATACCCAGGCCTTGGCAGGATGAGAGCAGACAAGCCAACTCTCACAAATTTATCGCGAGAGATGTGATTTCTAAGTAAAATTAAGCCTCACGATCTCGGAATAGATGTCTCAAAGCTGAGGATTTTTTTTCAGCTCCGGCTGTCAGCCACAGGCAGCTGCTTCCCTGCCAACCTGCCAGCTGCTTCCCTGCCGACCCCAGAATTTGACAGTATTGCGTGTACCCCAGAATGTGACAGTACTGCATGTACCTCAGAATGTGATAGTACTGCAGTCAGCAGTTTTGTATGTTGAGCCACTGCTAGCTGAAAACCAAAATCACATAGGTAGGAAAATCTTTAGGCCCTGAGAGGCAAGGCCAAATAACGGCATGTTTGCATTTTTGCTATCAGCATGGGAGGATGGGATAAGAAGTGAATGTATTGTGAGAATAGAAGGAGTGTTTAGATGGCTGACCTTGGTCTTGAGCACCTCTGACACCTTTGATATGCAAGTTTTATTATTGTTATGACTAGAAATGGTTTGATGATAAGAGATAATGAGTAGTTTTGCTGAAAGTAGGAGATTAGTGACCCATTAGGGATTACTATGGTGACCCACTAGAGTCACTATAGGTTATGTGCTTTTAGCTATAAAAGAGTGGGCGAAATAATTTGCTTTGGAGCAGTCCGAGGTTTTCTTTGGGCAGGGATCTGGCATCTAAGTTCTCCAGCAGTCAGAGGGAAGGGAGACCCCCCTCCCCCGCCCATTCCTGAAGCCTGGCCACTGATCCCTTTAAACCATTTCTTAACTTTTGATAAATATAAATGTTTTGAAATGCTCTAAACCTACAAAAGACACTAGCTTGTGCCAATATGTCAGACGGATGAGCTGCGCCCCCATTGATTTATGCCTGACACTGCCTGGAGCGAAACAGTTAAGTTACCACTGTTTGGGGTTCTGAAAACCCTGGGTAACAGGAGAGGGGACCCCACAGCAGCCCCTCCCCCAAACCCTAAGAGGAACAGAGATGAGGGGTGGGGTGGGGCTGAACTATAGCCTGGCTGCTGAAGGGGGGCTGAAATGAGGAGGGTGGGGGCTGGTGGGATGCAGGGACTATACTGATGGTGAGTTCTGAGCAGATGGGGGGGGGGTCTATTGGGTAGGGAGGCTGAACTGAGGGGGCTTGAGTGGGGACACAACTGATGCGGGACTGGAGGACAGGATTAATTGCTGGGCAAGAGTCGAGCAGAGGTGGAGGTGAGAGCTCCTGGAGCAGGGGCCAAAAATACCTTATCCAGTACCTGTGGGAGAACGGGAAACACTAATTGTCACACGCACACACTCTGGGGATGGGCAGAGGGAGTTCAAAAACTCAGAGACTGACCTAAAAAACACAATATAATCTTCGTAAAAAAATCCCATGATTTTTTGAGGCCAGTTTTATGATTTTGGGGGGGGGTCCGACGCATGGTATTTGATCTGACATTGGCAATACTGCCAGAGGTACCAAGACTCCTGGGGGCTGCTCGCTCCAACCCTCCGGCTGGGAGTCAATAGCCAGGCTCTCGGTTGGCTTTCACGGGAGCTGGATCCAGCCCCTGCTGCCCATTCCTTCCTCGCCGCTCTGTACCCACTAGGTCGCCCTGCCCCCCCAGCACACAGAGGCTTCCTGATTCCGTTTCTGTGGCGTGCGGGGGGGGGGGGGTGCTGGAGGGAGGCGAGAATTTCATGTGTCGCCTCCAGTACAGAATTCAGCCCACCCGGGGCAGACAAAGGGGCGAGGGTGAGGGTCGGGCGGGCACGGAACTGGGGACAATAGCCGGGCCCGCGCGCCCTGGGTTCGCGCCGGGGCAGCGCCCCCGAGTGCTGGAGCCGGGGGCGGGGAGGAGGATGTAGGTGACGGAGGCTCCGCCCTGCTCGGGGCCGGTCTCCCCGGCAGAGGAGCCTGCGTTCGGCATTGTGACGCTGGCGGGGCTGGAACACCTGGGGCGGCGGCAGCTCAGCAGGCCCCGGCGCGGGCGGTGGGGGGCGCCCCGGCGAGGAGGGGCCGCGCGGGGAGCGGGGCGCGCAGAGCCCTCTGCGTCCAGCCCGGGGCGGCCGCGCCCTCCGCATCCCGGGACAAGGTGAGCGAAGCCGGGGAGGCCCGGCAGGGGGGAACCGCGGCTGGTCGGGGCTGGGCCTGGCTGGAAGGGCAGGTTTCTCCTCGGGCAGCTGGTGCCCGGGCCGAGGCGCCTAAGGGCCGGGCAGGGCTGCGGGGTGGGCATGCTGGGCAGGTACCACGTCTCCCTCGGGTGGGGTCCCTCTTGCTGGGGGAGGGCTGAGCGTGGGGCACAGATGCTCCGCGGGGGGTGTAGAGCCAGACGTGGCTGAGGCTGGATTGTGACTCCTAATGGGCTTTGCCTGTGCAAAATTTCCAGGTTACAAAATGGCCCCTGCCCCCCTGCATTCGGGTATATCACTGGGTTCATATGCAGTTTATCCATGTCGATCTGGTTCCTTCTCATCCCCTCCAGCCACTGGCCTTGTGGGAAATGGGAAGACATGGCAACAGGGGGAAATGTCCAGTTAAAACTATTAAAAATCCATCTCTGCATTGCCACCGACCCTACAGATTAAAATGGAAAGAAATGTAAAAATCAAACGAACTTTTTACTGTTTTTTTCTGTCTGTTCACTTTTTGCATTTTTCTGAGCTTGGATGAAGAAAATGCAATGGCTGTTTTCCCCTGGGTTGATAGTGGGTTTCTCTTTTTTCCCCCCCTATTCTTGTGCATATTGCTCTGTTTGGACTGCAGACCAGGTAGTGAAATGGCTACAGCCCAACAAAACTGGTTCCACTGGGATTTTAAAAAGCATGAAAATATTTCTAATGAAGCGTTAGTATTGTAAAAAGCTTAGTTTTACAAATCATAGATTTGTCTGCTGTGTCCTTTAAATTAGCATGTGAACAGCATGCATATAGTACCTTGGTGTGGGTTTTTTAAAGCCCAGGATTTAGGTTTACTGTTAATTGACACGGTCCGTTCAAATGAGCATGTGAGCAGCATGCTATTTAACTCATTGATATATTGACACAGGTATTTATTTATGTAAATGAAATAAGTTTTCTGTTCCATTTAGTGCTAATAGTCTCAGTCTCTTCTTCTGACCCAGCAGCGATTATGGTTCTATTTGGCTTCAGTAGATTAGGACCTGACTTATGTCTGTGAAACTGAAATCAGAATCTGGCCTTTAGTTTCCAGAATATTTTTATCTCCCACTGTTCTCTGGATGTATTGGAAAGGGGAAGGCTGAATCTTTAATAGCTGAAATGCTTTGTAGATATGTCATGTGCAGCCCCGGTTGTTCTGTTTCCCCTTGTTTACCTCTGTTATCTTCTCCCATGTCTTGGTTTCTTGGTGGGTGTGGGGTATGTTAAAAGTGTGAAGCTGTATGTACATATTATGGGCTGAAACGGCCCAGGTACCAAGTTTTTTTCCTCCAGGGAAGGCTTCTCTGAAGTGAGCTTAGTTCCCTGGTTCTGCCTGCAGGGGCAATCAGCTGTTGCTGTCAGGTGAAAGCTACATCTCCCACAGCTGTTTGATCACTTTCTCACAACATCAGACCAAGCAAACTGTGTGTTGGATTCTCAGATCCTTAACTCAGACCTTGTGTAATGCCAGTCTTCCCCCCAATGTTTCCTATTGGTGGTAGAGATGGTGAGGGCTCTTGTATAGGCAAGGCAATGGCAAGTCCACTGTTTTTTATCACTTTGTTGTCTAGACTATGGCCTTGTGTACTGAATTTCCCTGTGTAGGCATTAATATGTGAATTTTAACAGATATAGTTACACCATCATAACCCTTCGTGTGGACACTTGTATCCTGGTACGATTGCCTTTTTTCAATGTTAGCTAATGGCATTGAGGAAAAGGTTTAAGCGAAACCAAAGAAAGCCACTGTTAACTGTATCGGCATAACAAGAACAAATTTTCCAGGTAGACAAGCCATATGTGAAGGCAATATGATGGTTAAAATGCTGCCAACGCCTTGTCTACATTAGAGCTGCACAAGTGTCTATTGGGTGATGGCTTTTAGTGAAATTGATATACTGCATTGGTGCTCAACATGGGGATTGCATCCTCCACTGGGAATGGCCTAGGGAAGGAACAGGTCTGGGGAGGTCATTTATGGCTAGATAGGAGGAAGATTGGGTCCAGAAACTATTTTTTCTTTGAAATAGGGTCATGTTACGGAAAAGAGTCCAAACTATTGGTCTAGTGTAGATTCTGAGCCCAGTGTAGAGTCCAACCTGCTGAAGTCAATGAGAGTTTTGCCTGAGTAAAGACTGTGAGGTGGGGATCTATGTTATTTTAAAAACAAGCTTTTCCTCCTTCTTTTTAAAGCTAACTATATTGCACTGCTATCTATACTTTATATGTGAACTGTTCTGTTGAATTCCCAAGTAACACTTCCAAAAAAGTTTGAATAATAACACATACTTTTTACCCTCTAACCTAGTGTTGAAAGCTGTTGTTTAAGTTGGCAGGAAAACTTATTAATCTATCAGTCAGTCTTCAAAACAAAAAGTCAGGAAATGGCATCAAAGTGTCGTTTATATTTTCTTAAATGCCTTCTCCTCCAACAGCATATCAGTAAAGCAGTTGGTTATTCAAAATGTTTTGCCACTGTTTAATCTGTGTAGGATTTTCAAGGTTACACTGTGCAGAATTATGCAAAAGCATTATAAATAAGGAAAAATTGGAAGCCAAGAACATTGGAAACCTTCTTACTTTTCTACACTGTCTAGTAATTGTGATTTCACAACAATTGTTTTGTGGCTGTTACTAGCTGTGGTAAAGTGAGTCTCTTATGCAATCAGTTACTGTAGATCTTGGGAATTATCCGTTACAGGTCATTATAAGAACATTCAAGTCATTCCTGCCCATACCTTCAGTAGCGATGTCTACTGCAGTGGAGCTAATTACAGACCTCATTGGTGTTTCATTGAAAACTACAGTACAAAGGTAGACTGGTTGTGCTTGAGAGTCAGTGTTGGTCACGAGTGTTGACTCCAAGGTGAAACAAGATCATTGTATATTGCTATTACCCTGCAAAGTAAAACCATATGGTTAATCAAACCTCATGGATCAGAGTGCAAGCTGACCAGCTGAAGGGGTTCAGAGAGGAATATTTTCCCCCCTCATGTACAGCAATAGTATTATGCATCTTGCTTCATGGATGAGTGGGGGGTAGGGATTTAATTTAGATATGTTGAGTAGTAAGCACTGATGGAAATAGGACATCTGACCAGTTGAGCCTTGATCTAATCTATTATAACAATATCTATCTTTTTTTGACATACCAGATAATGGAAGAGACTTGCCAATTCAGTTTATCAGCTCACTTTCTAATAGAACAATGTTCTAGAAAAGTAAAATCTTCACTGTATAAAATATTATTCTAGTGAGGTTAAAGCTGAGATGTAGCAAAGAATTTGCCGAAACTATTTTGATGGTCTAAACAAAGGCAGGTGCTCTGCATAAAGAAAATGCCATAATAATATTTGATTACTTTTTAATTTATTCTACTTGGCATAGATTTTGTTTTGTTTAATTTTAGAGTGCTAATATGTATTACTAAAGAATGTTATATAGCCATTTCAGAGAAATTAAAGAGGTTCTTAAATGTACTTAATTGAAGGACTGAGCTTTATTCCCAGCTCTGTCATAGACATGCAGAATGAAGTTGGATAAGCCACTGAATTTTTTGTTCGCAGTATACCCATCTCTAAAATGGATACTTACCTACCTCAATCCCAGGATCATGTTAGGCTTTCATGTATATTTTAGAAGTGCTTTGGGCTCTTCAAATGAAAGGTGCTGTAAAAGGGCAAAGGGATATTATGTACTGTGTTTTTGTGCAGGGACTATTTCACTTGCAGCAATTGCAAAGTTAATATCATTTTAGACTGAAATAACAATTTAATGTGCTGTATTAACCTATTTGTATGGTGTACGTTATGCTCTGTGAAGGTTAATTATTACCTTGAAAGGACAATTGTTTGCACATGATTCTGTTGCCAATTGAATATGCCTGCACTTATGTTTGAAATACTTTGTTACACTAGAGAGTGTGATGTCTACATATAACATACTTATCAGCTTTACTGAGATAAACCGCTGTTTTCAGGGATGTGTAATTCTGCTGTAAAAATGTTCCGTGCCTTAGAAAATGGAATTTTAGGTTTTGGGGAAAAAAGACAACACTTTAAAATATTTAAATTAGTGAGTAACAAAAAGACTTAAGAATTCTGAAGCACTCTTTTTCAATCTTATAATTGTTATTGTAACATACAATTTGTCAGGCATACAGCACATAGTACAGCATGATCAAATTTGGCATTTGTGGGGAGAACACTGGAGTACCTGAGAGATTGCATCAGCATGACCTTGGTTACAATCATTTGTATTTAAAGAAGAATTTTGACTCTTGAAATGGACCTTGCAGTTGTGCAGGGACCAAAAATGTCTATATGAAAATTGAAAAATAGAGATCACTTTGACATAGTGCCAAATTTCCACTTCTCCCTGCAGCCCAACACACAAGATCTCCAACCTTTCCAATTCTGCCAACCAAAAAAATGAGGCACTTCTGTTTAGGAATTAAACTCTTCTTCCAGACATAATGTAGTAGTAATATGCAGTTGGGTTGAAATTTGCTACAGAGAAACACATAGTGTTTAAATGTGAATTAAAATTTATTTTGGGGTGGGAAGGGGAAGGGTGGCACCAAGCAGTAGCAATGGTAGATAGTATATCCTAAAGGATAGAGCGTCACAGGAAATAGGTCCCTGGTTACTACATTCATGAGGGCTTGTTTACACAAGGAAATGGATTAGAACTGTTCTTCAGTAAGTATTCTGGAGTAGTTCCCTGTGTGGACACTCTATTCTGGATTAAAAGGCACATCATTCCTCAGTAACTAGTGCACTTTCAATTATTCAAACAGGAATTAATTCAAAGAAGTTCTATGACCTGTGTTTTATGGAGGAAGTCAGATTAGGTGGTCATAGGGGTTCCTTCTAGCTTTATGAGCTATACATCTATGAATTCTGGAATCGAGTGACTTTTATAGCTTATTCCACAATAGCAATTACAATCAATTTCCCTGTGTAGACAAACCTTTACTGAGGATTTAAAACTGAATGAAAGAGGGACTGATGCTTTTAGTAATACAAAAGATAGTCCTCAAGCACTTACATTGTTAATGGTGTAAGTCATGTTAGTGAATACTAAACCCAGTAGTAAGCATATGCAGATCAGGTTCATAGACAGTGCCATAAAATGCCAGTGAGTAAATTTAAGTGATCCTGATTTCTTCAAATTCCCTAGAGTCCAGGTTTTGAATTACATGGTCTCACCAATCTAATGTATGTTTGGTCATTTGCGCTTATCACTGTGATATTTGTCCTTCCAGCAACTCAAGTATCCCAGGAAAAGAAGAAGGGAGCACAGCATTAGAGTTTCCCTAAAATAGCTTAGTCACAAAATGGATGAGATCAGCCTTTTACTACTTCAGAGACAAAAGGGAAAAACTTTAACAACAAAACTAGATGTGACAGATAATTAATTCAAAGTTGTAGAAAATCAACCAGAAAAAATTGGGAGGGTGGGGTGGAGGGGGGTGGGGGATTTATATGAGATATATGAAATTTTGCCACTTGTGCCTCAAAAGCCTATAGTGGGGGGAACTAGAAATGTTGGAAAATTATATGCAAAACAACAAATATATATCCCAGTAATACCTAGAGTGGAAGAGGGAAATGGTCCCAGTGAGCTTCATGGGGAAGTTCTTGTCCCCAGTACTGGGTATGGATGAGGAGAAAATTCCTATAACTTATATAGCAGTTTTACAGTCTCTCCATGAGACCCCTCTATTTTGAGATGATTGTGGTATTTCTAAGACATAACAGAATAAGATGTATTTGTAAAAGCAGCCGGTAAAAAAAGGGTCTGTTTTGGATAGGAGAGACTGTTCTTTCCAGATCCTAGCTCCTGAACTCATTTCCCTCCTTCAGCTTTACTTTTAATGAAGCAACATCTTTTTTTTTTTTTTTTTTTTTAAGAAAGCAGTTGCAATCTTTTTTCCTGCAAAGCTGAGGGTAAACTGTAAGAATATGGGGTTTAGTTATGCATCTCTGTTTCTGATTAAGCATAGACCAAAGGTGGTCAGAAGAGGAAGAAAAGGAGCCAGTTTCAGCAACTAAGCACTAATCCTTCATACACTTGCATGCTCAAAGATAAGCACATGGATGAGTAGTCTCATTAACTTGAACTTTGTGTGTGCTTAAAGCTGAGCATGGGTGTGTATGCAGGACCAGGGCCTTAGGTACTATGGTACTAGGTACTGTAGGAAAGCCCGAGAGAGAACACTGAGATACTAGTTTGTATATACATATAACAGCTAAGAATTCTAGATCAATTCTAGCTGATTTTTGTTATAATGATGTTATTCATATATTGTTTATGAGGAATAATTTCTCTTGTATAGAATATTCCCTTAAATTAAATTCTGTATAAAATAAATGAAAAATGTTGTGCTGCTTCTGAAGAACAGGAGCATTTGGTAAACCTTTCAAGACAACATTATTCCATTTTTTTCTTTATAGCAGTAACAACTCTATCTGCTGTTGTGGCTGTTATTTAGATATTTATTATTGCCTGCAAAATATAGTCTCTCCCTTAGTGGCCTCCCTCTGAGACATGGTATAATACAGTATCCTTCATGAAAGTTAAAGTTGGCAGGCTAAACAATTAAAGACTATCCTGACATGTCAGATATCCAAAGTAAATTGAATGGGTTATTTATTTATTTGTTTTCCTTTCCCGATAATGAACTTAATGTATAATGCTAAAGGCAAAAAAATACTTAGCATGACAATAGCAGACTTACGGCAGTGTTTTTATATATGGTGTAAAAGTATTGTTTAAGATTCCAAATCATTAGGAGATGCGGAGATTTAAACATTTAGTTCTCAGTCCTGAAAGATGATCCACACTGGCTTCTGTGGGCTCTGCATGGGCTTTTGGTTCTTCCCACAGGGATCAGATTGCAGGATTGGGTCGTTGTATTTTGAAACAGTCATTCATTCTGTACGTACATCGCAAGCTGAGCTCATGGTTCTGTTTTTCCTCTTACAATGGTTGAGTTACATCACTAATGCAGGAAAATAACAAAATAGAACCAACAAGACATGTCAGTTATCCCCTGACCTGTTGGTTATGCAAGTTCATGGGCGGACTTGAAGGGAATGCACTCTGTCCTTTCTACACCCCCACCACCCACACTTGCAGTGAGGATCCTCTTGAGTGTAGAAGCCGTGTTTACTTGATTTTTATGGAAACATGCTTTCAGGGAATTTTGGAGGGGAATGCCAGGGGCACAGAGCTGGTGCAGAGTCACAGGACCTCCACATAGACAGCCCTGGTTTCCCAATGGAACAATCAGGGACAAATCTCCATGAGAGGGAACCTTGCAGAGATTTCCTCCCCTTTAGCTCCTCCTGCAGGGAAGGAGTCCATAATTCTTATGTCTCTTAAAAACAGAACTTGCTTAAAGCTAGCATTTTATTATTGGTACTATAGTGCTTGTTTTGTTACAAAATACTGTACTTGCAAGATTGACACTTTCTACTTAGAACAGGTACTATTAATTTCTCTTTGCTGTACAGCTGGCTGAAAATGTGACTAGATAATTGATTATTTAAAATGCACATAAGGAAGGACTAAAGTGATATGATAATTGGTTTAAAGTGCAGATGAGGAGGGAGTTCAATGGGAGTGGAAGATCGTTAGTACTTGTAAGGTCATATCCAATCAGGAACCAGGAGTGTATGATAAACCAAGAGGCTGGTGCCAGAGCTCAGGTATTACCAGGAGTGTGAATTCGTCTCCTGTTTTCACACAGTACCATAAGATGAAGGTAGGGTTTGCTGGATTAATCTCCACATTTCATGCTGTCCACATATGTTATTTCTAGATACTTCCCAAGAGAACATGTCATTTGATCTAGTAATTTTAGGTTTTTTTATATCACTGTAGTGTGTCCCCTTTGAATAACTGAATTTAACTGCAAGTTGACATCCATAGTGGCTTCATAAGGTTTTCTTCTCATTACCATTTCCTGATTCTAGGAATCTCTGCCTGGGTGGATTGTGTATTTTAAAACACTTTGATTACAGATGGGCCTTACAGTGAATTATAAAAGTATAGTGAGACTTTGTCTTAATCAGATTCCCTCTAGTAATTCATTATGCAGATGAGCCCTTCAACCAAGAACTCTTTATCTCCAGCTCCCATGCACTCTTGGTTTTGTTAGCTGCATTGTACCAGAAGAGGATAACTGACTTGGTGGGACATGGATGAAGAGGTAGCCTCTGCTGTAGCTGGGTTCTGAACTCTTGCTCTCTTTGAAGACCATGACCAAGGTCTTGAATTGGCATTGGAAGTGAAATGGGACCCAGAGAAGGGTGTATAATGAAGGAGTGATGGGGTCGTGGTGGTTCATTCCACCGTGAAGTTGGGCTGCCCTGTTCTGCAGAAGCTGGAGCCTCTGTACTCCTTCCACTGGGTAGTACAAATGCAGTGAATTGTGATCTGTCCAGGAGGTGATGAATTCATGGATCATTTTGTCCAGTTCCGTATCTGAAAGGAAGGAGGGAATTCTGATGATCTGAAAGGAACAAAACAAATCCATTCACAAGGATCCATCTTTCACTCCGAAACTTTATTTATTGATTTTTAAAGCCTGCAGCACATGTTGCCTATCAGTTTTATTTTGAATTCCTTACTGGGGGGCCACTGCACTAAGGGCCAAACACGGCCCCATCCTGCTCAGTTGTGGAGGCCGCCTGTGCTACAGCACTACTACAGTGGTACTGTTGCATACTGGAAGCAGAAGGTCTACTTGTGAGGGATGGGTGGTCTGGTGAGGTACACCTTTGCATGGATCCTCTTCAACCCCTGCAGAACAGGGCTGTGTAAAGGCCCCCCTGTAGGTTCCTCGCAGCTATTGACGGGAATAATTTCTGCAGAATAGCGCCATACCTACGACACGAATGGGGATAGGAATTAGAATGGGGAATGAAAGTTTTATTTTTCCCTAGGTACATATCCACTTTACTTAGCCAGACGCTGGGGGCTGGATTTGCCCCTTACTGCATGCTAGTAACTTTTTTATTATGCACTTTTCTTAATTTGATATCTTCACGTAAAGCAGAATTATGTCCCGCTTGATGTCAAAATTGTTGGGTGTCAAATCTAGATAATGTAGAGAAGCCAGCAATATTTTTTCTTATTAATGATGTTCATATATTAACGTATTCACTTTTCTGAAAGTTGAGATTAACTTGATTTATTTGGTGTAGCATAATATAAGAAATGAGGCTAGAAAATAAGTGAATCTAGGAATTGTAGTGTAAATAGTTCTCTGAAAATGTCCACTCAATGTGCAGCAGAAGTCAAAAAAGCT
Source organism: Chelydra serpentina (assembly GCA_037349315.1). NCBI lineage: Eukaryota > Metazoa > Chordata > Testudines > Chelydridae > Chelydra > Chelydra serpentina. Next base: position 32,305,210 of record JBAIAC010000048.1, read on the forward strand.
AACAGAATGTTGGGAATCATTAAGAAAGGGATAGATAATAAGACCGAAAATATCATATTGGCTCTATATAAATCCGTGGTATACCCACATCTTGAATACTATTTGCAGATGTGGATGCCCCATCTCATAAAAGATATATTGGAATTGGAAAAGGTTCAGAAAAGGGCAACAAAATGATTAGGGGTATGGAACAGCTTCTGTATGAGGAGAGATTAATAAAATTGGGACTTTTCAGTTTGGAAAAGAGACGACTAAGGGGGGATATGATAGAGGTCTATAAAATCATGACTGCTGTGGAGAAAGGAAACAAGGAAGCGTTATTTACTCATAATACAAGAACTAGGGGTCACCAAATGAAATTACTAGGCAGCAGGTATAAAACAAACGAAAGGAAGTATTTCTTCACACAGCACACTCTTTGTGGAACTCTTTGCCTGAGATGTTGTGAAGGCCAAGACTATAACAGGGTTCAAAAAAGAACTACATAAATTCACGGAGGAAAGGTCCATCAGTGGCTATTAGCCAGGATGGACAGGGATTGTGTCCCTAGCCTCTGTTTGCCAGAAGCTGGGAATGGGTGGCAGGAGATGGATCACTTGATGATTACCTGTTTTGTTCATTCCCTCTGAAGCACCTGACATTGTCCACTGTCGGAAGACAGGATACTGGGCTAGACGGACCTTTGGTCTGAGCCAGTATGACCGTTCTTATGTAAATAGAAATGCAATACAGGATATCTATTAATAGATAGGCCTAGGAGCCATTGTGAGTTAAATCACTTAAACAGCAGGATGGAGTTTACAGTAGTGTTCTTGTTTGCACAGAAATACGCTCATCGTATATGTCCACAGGCATGCAGGGGATCTGTATAAGCTGAGAATTTTCTAGCATTATCAAATGCAATAGAGATATCTCATTACAGAGCCTGAGACATTTTGGTAGCCATATTGCAGGAAGGCAACCTAGTGGGAACAGTGCCAATTGGAAAGTAGAATGACTCAGGTTAATAGTAACGTTTGTATAAGCTAGGTATTATTTTATTGGTTGTTAAGAATGAATGTTATATTTAAGGTTACACAATAGTGATAACCCCCTACCTTTCTGAAACATTCTCCTATTTTTCATTCTTGGTTTCTGCTTAGAGTTGAATTGTTGAACCAAGTAGTTTTAGACATTTTTGAGTGGAAGAATAATGGGAACAAGGAGTGGAAAACCCTCATATGTACTTCCTTACTGCAAAACTTGAAAAATAAAATAAAGTTTGGTTTTGGTTTTAAACAGAGCTTACATGATAAAATTTGGTAATAATCAGCAGGGAGGACAATGCCTTTGCTGAGTTTGGGGTTGAGTGGGGGGATAAAGCATGAAGTTATAAACCATCTTAAAAAAACAACTACTGTAGGTGAAATCCTGTCGCCATAGAAAGGCTGCAGCTGTTGGGCAATGACTGGGACAACTGGGCGCACAGCAAAATCCACCAAGGGATTAACACTATTTAGGCTGCGTCTACACTTGAAGCTGGGGAGGTGATTCCCAGCTCGTGTAGACATTCATAGAATCATAGAATCTCAGGGTTGGAAGGGACCTCAGGAGGTCATCTAATCCAACCCCCTGCTCAAAGCAGGACCAACCCCAACTAGATCATCCCAGCCAGGGCTTTGTCAAGCCTGACCTTAAAAACCTCTAAGGAAGGAGATTCCACCACCTCCCTAGGTAACCCATTCCAGTGCTTCACCACCCTACTAGTGAAAAAGTTTTTCCTAATATCCAACCTAAACCTCCCCCTCTGCAACTTGAGACCATTACTCCTTGTTCTGTCATCTTCTACCACTGAGAACAGTCTAGATCCATCCTCTTTGGAATCCCCTTTTAGGTAGTTGAAAGCAGCTATCAAATCTCCCCTCACTCTTCTCTTCTGCAGGCTAAACAATCCCAGTTCCCTCAGCCTCTCCTCATAAGTCATGTGCTCCAGCCCCCTAATCATTTTTGTTGCCCTCCGTTGGACTCTTTCATGATAGCGTTCATTGAGCTAGTGCACTAAAAATAGTAGTACAACCATGCAGCCCAGCTTCTGCTCATTGCTGCTTATCTGTGCCGAGTATAAATTCTCCTGAACCCCAAGGGTATGTACTGAGCATAACTAACCTGTGCAACTGTTCTGCCTGTGCTGCTGCAACTACACTACTATTTTTAGCATGCTAGCTTGCTGATACCAAGTGTGAGTATGTCTACCTGAGCAGGGAATAACACACTTAGCTCATAGTGTAGACATACCCTTAATGTCAGGGCAGAAGTTTCCAGGTACAAATACAAATTATGGATTTTGTGACCCTAGCCTCTCTCTTCAGGCTTGGCTGCATATTTTCAGCTTTAAAAAAAATGTTGTTCTTGGTGAAGATACAGTTGCCACAATGCAAATGATGAGCTGCTGGCCTGTTAAGTCAGCAGTGTGGAAAATCCTCTGCATCCATACAGTGGCAGCAGTAAACCTGCCACTTTCAAACCACATTCATTTTGATGAGGGGAAAATTTCAAAGCCAAATTGGGAAAATGTATGTGTCTAATAAGACAAATAAGGTTTTTGTTAAAAAAACAAAACAAAAAAACCTTCCCCTGGTTTAAATTCATGGATGAATAAATGTCTCTTAGCCAGCAGAGCTCCTGACTATGGTGTGTATCTTTCACAATCATAGAACTGGAAGGGACCTCGAGAGGTCATCTAGTCCAGTCCCCTGCACTCAAGGCAGGACTAAGTATTATCTAGACCATCCCGGACAGGTGTTTGTCCAACCTGCTCTTAAAAACTCCCAATGATGGAGATTCCACAACCTCCCTAGGCAATTTATTCCAGTGCTTAACCACCCTGACAGTTAGGAATTTTTTCCTAATGTCCAACCTAAACCGCCATTGCTGCAATTTAAGCCCATCGCTTCTTGTCCTATCCTCAGAGGTTAAGAAGAACAATTTTTCTCCCTCCTTCTTGTAACAACCTTTTACGTACTTGAAAACTGTTCCCATGTACCCTCTCAGTCTTCTCTTCTCCAGACTAAACAAACCCAGTTTTTTCAATCTTCCCTCATAGGTCATGTTTTCTGGACTTCCTCCAATTTGTCCCCATCTTTCCTGAAATGTGGTGCCCAGAACTGGACACACTACTCCAGTTGAGGCCTAATCTGTGTGGAGTAGAGCGGAAGAATTACTTCGTGTCTTGCTTCCAATACTCCTGCTAATACATCCCAGAATGATGATTGCTTTTCTTGCAACAGGGTTACACTGTTGACTCATATTTAGCTTGTGATCCACTATGACCCCCAGATCCCTTTCCGCAGTATTCCTTCCTCGGCAGTCATTTCCCATTTTGTATGTGTGAAACTAATTGTTCCTTCCTAAGTGAAGTACTATGCATTGTCCTTATTGAATTTCATCCTGTTTACTTCAAACCATTTCTCCAGTTTGTCCAGATCATTTTGAATTTTAATCCTATCCTCCAAACACTTGCAATCCCTCCTAGCTTGGTATTGTCCACAAACTTTATAAGTGTACTCTCTATGCTATTATCTAAATCATTGATTAAGATATTTAACAGAACCAGACCCAGAACCGATCCCTGCAGCATGATGCCCCTCCCAGCATGACTGTGAACCACTGGTAACTACTCTCTGGGAACAATTTTCCAGCCAATTATGCACGCACCTTATATTAGCTCCATCTAGGTTGTATTTCCCTACTTTGTTTATGAGAAGGTCATGTGAGACTGTGTCAAAAGCCTTCCTAAAGTCAAGATATACCACATCTAACACTTCCCCCCCCATCTATAAGGCTTGTTACCCTGTCAAATAAAGCAATCAGGTTGGTTTGACACGATTTGTTCTTAACAAATCCATGCTGACTGTTATTTATCACCTTATTATCATCTTGGTGTTTGCAAATTGATTGCTTAATTATTTGCTCCATTATCTTTCCGGGTACAGAAGTTAAGCTGACTGATCTGTAATTCCCCAGGTTGTTCTTATTTCCCGTTTTTTAGATAGGCACTATATTTGCCCTTTTTCAGCCTTCTGGAACGTCTCCCATCTTCCATGACTTTTCAAAGATAATTGCTAATGGCTTAGATATCTTCTCAGTCAGCTCCTTGAGTATTCTAAGATGCATTTCATCATGCTCTGGTGATTTGAAGACATCTAACTTGTCTAGGTAATTTTTGACTTGTTCTTTCCCTATTTTAGACTCTGATCCTACCTCATTTTCACTGGCATCCACTATGTTAGACATCCAATCGTCACCTACCTTCTTGGTGAAAACCGAAACAAAGAAGTCATTAAGCACCTCTGCCATTTCCACATTTTCTGTTATTGTCTTTCCCCCCTCATTGAGTAATGGGCCTACTCTGTCCTTGGTCTTCCTCTTGCTTCTAATGTATTGCAACTTGATGGATTCTTTCTGAAATACAGAATAGTGTATAGTACAGCAAGGTAGGTATCCAATAGGATCCATAGGCATCCGATGCTCTTATCCTGCGATAAGTTCCATGTGACCCTTGTGCCCACATGGAGCCCCATAGATTTCAGTGGTACTCTGCCTGCACAAACCTCACTACAGGATTGTGGCCTAAGTTAGACAGAAAAAATAGTATGACATTGTATTGTTGGCCATTTGGCCAAGAAGCAGCTGAAATTCAAAGCCTTCCACAGGCAGAGTCAGGGTATTTTCTTAGTTTAATTTGTTTATTTACAAAAATATTTACCAGTTTTGTTTCCTTTGTACTGCAGGAAGAACAAACTGCATGCCAGCAGCACTCTTTAGCAGATATCCTAGATAAGGCACTCCAGCCCCTGTCAGAAGTAGCAACTATCTGTTAGACCCACAAACTCTCTGTTCCATCACTCCAACTGCTTAACACACAGCCTTGTTTCAGACCCAACTCCCTTGCATTTAGAGCTTGGAAGATCCCATTAGCTTACACACGCTTAGGGCCATATGGCATACAGAAGTGAGATTGTCAGGGGATAATGTGAGATTATTAGCCCAATGCTCTGGGTGATTACATATGCTTCATTCCCCCTTTTTATAGAGAGTTTCTTCCTAGAGGACTACCTCAGTGAGCCATTACATACCTCAGTGTTATTTGAGAAATAATTAGGGCTGTTGATTAATCGCAGTTAACACACGTGATTAACTCAAAAAAATTAATCGTGGTTAAAAAATTAATTGCAATTAATCGTGCTGTTAAACAATAGAATACCAATAGAAATGTATTAAATATTTTGGATGTTTTTCTACATTTTCAAATATTGATTTCAGTTACAACACAGAATACAAAGTGTACAGTGCTCACTTTATATTATTTTTATTACAAATGTTTGCAGTGTAAAAATGATAAAATATTTTTCAATTCACCTCCTACAAGTACTGTAGTGCAATCTCTCTACCATGAAAGTGCAACTTACAAATGTAGGTTTTTTTGTTACATAACTACATTCAAAAACAAAACAATGTAAAACTTTAGAGCCTACAAGTCCACTTAGTTCTATTTCTTGTTCAGCCAATCGCTAAGAGAAACAAGTTTGTTTACATTTACGAGAGATAAGACTGCCCACTTCTTAGTTATAATGTCACCTGAAAGTGACATTAATTACATTTTTTAATTACGCAGTTAATTTTTTTAATCTCTTGACAGCCCTAGAAATAATATGATTAAAACTGTCATAAAGTGTATGCACAAAGGAACAGAGTTAAAGTTGCGTGCGCAACCCTGACTTTGTCCTTTTCTGATGTTTGAACATTTAACCATTCAACACTGAAGTTCTCTCGGTTTAGCATTTTGTATGGAATATATATTGAGAATTTTAAAAGAGCTGGATGAGGAGCTCTCTGCACTATTAATGGTGATTTTTCAATAAGCTTTGGGACACTGGGGAAATTCCAGAGGACTGGAAGAGGTAATTGAGAGGACCCTGGTAATTTTAGGCCTGTTAGGTGGACATAATCTCAAACAAAATAATGGAATGTTTGATACAGGACTTAATTAATCAAGAATTGAAGTCGGATCTTGTCAAACTAACTTGCTTATATTTTCTTTTTTATGAGATTACAGATTTGGCTAATAAAGGTAATAGTGCTGATGTAAATTATTTGATTTAGTACCACATGACATTTTAATTAAGAATGAATCAAAGTCAACATGGTGCACACATTAAATAGATTAAAAATTGGTTAAGTGATAGGTCACATAACACAAGAACCCCGGGGTCACCCAGTGAAATTAATAGGCAGCAGTTTAAAACAAGCAAAAAGAAGTACTACTTCACACAACATATAGTCTACCTGTGGAACTCGTTGCCAGGGGATGTTGTGGAGACCAAAACTATAACTGAATTCACAAAAGAATTAGATAAGTTGATGAAGGATAGGTCTGTCAGTGGCTGTTAGCCAAGATGCTCACTGATGTAACCCCATGCTCTGCGTGTCTCTAGGGCTCTAACTACCAGATGCTGGGACTGGATGATAGGAGATGGATAACTTGATGGATTGCCCTGTTCTGTTAATTGCCTTTTAAAGCACCTGGCATTGGCCACTGTTGGACGAGAGGATATTGGGCTAGATGAAACATAGTTCTGACTCAGTATGGCCGTTTTTATGTTATGTCTCAATATAATTGTAAATGGGGAATCATCATCAAATGGGTTCACTTCTTCTGCGTCCTGCAGGGATCTGTTCTGGTCCGATGCCATCTAACATTTTTATCAGTGACCTAGAAGAAAACTAAACCACCCCTGATAAAGTTTGCAGATGACACAAAGATTGGGTAAGTGGTAAATAATGAAGAGAACAGGTCCCTGATACAAAGCAATCTGAATCGGTTAGTAAACTGGATGGAATCAAACCATGTGTTTCAGTATGGCCAAATGTAAAGTCAGATCTAGGAACAAACAATCCAGGACATCCTTACAGGATGGGGAACTCTCTCCAGGGAATCAGTGACTTGGAAAAAGACTTGGGGGTTATGGTGGTGTGACAAAGTTCCTCCTCTACCTCAGTGGGTCCTGCGCTTATTGGTGGATTTTTGTTTGCCTCAGAGATCTTCCCCTCTGGTGGAGCCCACAGTCCAGATCAACTCCTCCTGTGTCTGATCAGGAGTTGGGAGGTTTGGGGGGAACCCAGGCCTGCCCTCTACTCCGGGTTCCAGCCCAGGGCCCTGTGGACTGCAGCTGTTTAGAGTGCCTCCTGGAACAACTGCACGACAGCTACAACTCCCTGGGCTACTTCCCCATGGACTCCTCCCAACACCTTCTTTATCCTCACCACAGGATCTTCCAGCAGTACGCCCTCTTACTCTCAGCTCCTAGTGCCTCTTGCTCCCAGCTCCTCGCACGCACACCACAAACTGAAGTGAGGTTCCTTTTAAACTCAGGTGCCCTGATTAGCCAGCCTGACCTAATTGATTCTAGCAGGTTCTTCTTAATTGGCTCCAGGTGTCCTAATTAGCCTGCCTGCCTTAAATTGGTTCCAGAAAGTTCCTGCTTGTTCTAGTGCAGCCCCTGCTCTGGTCACTCGGGGAACAGAAAATTATTCATTCAATGGCTAGTATATTTGCCTTCTACCAGACTTCTGTACCCCACTTGTCTGGGTCTGTCACAGTGGATAATCAGCGAAGTCTGAGCTCCCAGGGTAGTGGTGTGGCTAAAAGGGCTAATGCGCCATGGAGTTTCATCAACAGGGTTGGAACCTTTAGATCGACCGCACAGACCTCTGCCACTTGAGCTAACACAGTAACTGGCAGCAGTAGTAGGTTGTTATCCTCCTTGTGGACGAGTATTCTAGGGGGATGAGAGACACTTTGCCACTGGGTTTCATAGATATTTGCTGATAGCAGAAGCATGGTGAGACTCCAAAATCTTGGGTTCCATTTCAGCCTCTGGAGGAGTGTGTGTTCTAGTAGGCACAGACTCTTTTTGCCCGGTCCCCACCATCCTGACCTTGTCCCAATCCTGTCTCTTTCTCATCCCTGGCTCTTTGTCCCCGTCCCAATAACCATTCCTCAGGCTACTGATTCCTGTCTCCTTGACCAGCCAGTCCTAGTCTTCCCCACCCCACGGGTTTGCTGTCCGAGTCTCAATCTCCCCACAATGAGGCCCAGTCTCTTTGCCCAGCCAGTTCTGTTTTCCTCCTCCCAGCTCCTTGTCTAATCTCTCCCCCTCTCCACTAGCTCCAAGTCTTAGTCTTCCTCCCTGGGCTTTCATCCAATCTGTCTGCCCTCACTGACTCCTTGTCTCAGTCTCTTCACCCAGCCAGTCCCAGTCTCCCCCTTTCCTCCAGCTCCTTGTCCAATCTGTGTCTCCCTCCCCCACTGCCCCACCAGTCAACTGGCTCCCTCTTGTATAACTGAGCTGGAGGGAGCATGCTCAGTCACGCTGGGGATCGTGTATGCATAGTCTAGTTACACATAGGAGCTATGAGAGGCTTGACAATGCTCAGTCTGGATGGAATCTCAGATTTTAGCTGCTAAATCTAAGAAGGCTCTATTCAGCATGTGCCAGGGTTTTTCAAAGGCTCATAACTTGGCCACATCTGGGCAGTTTTTTCCCGGGGTGCCAAAAGGCACATCACCCACACGTGCCACCTCCTGCAATATTTCAAATCCCTGCTCTAAAGTATAGAGGTGCTAGAGTATTTAAATAAAGGATCACCAGAATTCTTTAATGTGGGTAAAACAGTGTATTTTTCACTACCCAACTTCTGGGAAACTGAACTAGCTGAACTGTTTTGACTATATTCAGCCTGAGTCAGACCCTGGCACGTAAAACTTCAGCCTGAATGGTAAAAGCTTGGCAAAGTTACAGGCCCACTGAAAACAGTCTTTTAATAGGAAGAGTCAGGTATCCACATGAACAGGTTGCGCAATCAGCACTGTCTATAAAACAGACATAGGACGGATTACAAGCATTTTAGAGGACAAGATTAGAATTCCAAAATGACCTGGGCAAATTAAAGAATTTGGTCTGAAATCAACAAGATGAAATTCAATAAAGACAAGTGCAAAGTAATTCACATAGGAAGGAAAAATCAAATGTACAACTACAAAATTGGGGATAACAGACTAGGTGGTAGTACTGCTGAAATGGATCTGGGAGTTACAGTGGATTGACAACAATGTGATGCACTGCAAAAAAGACTAATATCATTTTGAGGTGTATTAACAGGAGCGTGATATGTAAGGCGCAGGAGGTAATTGTTCCATTTTACTCAGCACTGGTGAGGCCTCAGATGGAGTACGGTGTCCAGTTCTGACACCATGATTTAGGAAAGATGTAGAGAAATTGGAAAAAGTCCAAAGAGGAAAGTGACAAAAAATGATAAAAAGCTTTAAAAAAAACCCAACCCTGAACTCTGAGGAAAAGGATTTAAAAAAACTAGGCATCTCTAGTCTTGAGAAGAGAAGACTGGGCAGAACCTGATAAGTCTTGAAATGTGTTAAATAGGGATGTAAAAGATTAACCGGTAAGCATTAGTCTTACCAGTTATCCCGCCTTAATTGTCAACCCCTGGCCGGCCGGCGGGATCGGCCCCAACCGCTTAATCGGTTAACTGTTTAAACAACATATTTTAATCATTTAAATGGTTAACTTTTTTAGCGGTATTTACATCCCTAGTGTTAAGTGCTATTACACTGCTCTACAGCCAAAATGCTTCTGAAATAAATGTAGTTAAACTTTACTAATTCTGGGTCACTGAGAACGAAAATGATGCTTAAAATTGTTGATTGGGTCTAGTTTTCAAGACATGCTATTGGGTCAGTATATACGACCCTTGACTTGGGAATGGCGGAGGATAAGTGAGTTATAAAGGGAAGGGATCTCAATTTAAACCAGAAATGACTAAAATACATCTTTGACTGGATCTATGACTAAATCTATGACTGGGTTTGGACAGTACTTGCTTTTTAGGCAAAACAATGAATGATGCAATCTGAAGCTGGTATTGCGTCATACATGATATGAATTGCATCATGTTATTCCTAGAAGTCATGGATGATGCAATCATAACTAAACTTACATCACTCTGCTGAACAAATTGCCCTATATCAGCTCTAGAAATCATACAGCGTTGTGCTCTCTTGTCAGTGTTTGATTTTGCAAAGGGACACATTTCCGTTTAGCTAAAGTGAGCAGAGATGCCTCGTACTTGTGTGAACAGTGCAGATAACTTCTGGTATGCTTGTGGTGAAGTGACTTTTGCATCACAAAAGCGCAGTATAACCACTATGGTTAAGAAAGCCTATCACCTTTCTTTTGGCTGCAAAATTGGAGATCAGGACAAGAGGTGGGCCCCACACATATGCTGCAACACTTGTGCAACAAATCTTCGCCAGTGGTTGAACAGGAAAAGGAAATCTATGCCTTTTGCAGTGCCAATGATTTGGAGAGAGACAACAGATCATACCAGCAATTGTTACTTCTGCATGGTGCCTCCAGTTGGGAAAGATGTGTCAAAGAGGAAAAAGTGGACTGTGCATTATCCACACATTCCATCAGCTATACGCCCAATACCCCACGGAGAAGGACTGCCGGTTCCTGATGCACGAGAATCATTCTCACTTGAGTCAGACAAGGAAGAGGATGAAACTTCTGGTCCTGAACCATCATAGAACCATAGAATCTCAGGGTTGGAAGGGACCTCAGGAGGTCATCTAGTCCAACCCCCTGCTCAAAGCAGGACCAACCCCAACTAAATCATCCCTCTACTGGACCTTTTCCAATTTTTCCAATGCAAGGCCCCTCACCCCAGCTCACCTTTCCCTGGGCTGGCCTTGGGGGTCCATCCGTGTTCAGGTAGGCAAGGTACCAGGGCCTCAAACTCCTGCAGCAGCTCCTCCTGGCTTGAACTGGGGGAAATGGCCAAAGACCTAGAACTCTTTTGTAACTGCCCAGTCTATTCTTAGTTCCCACTGGCTGAGGGTGGATCACAGGATCCTGCTTTGGGGGAATGAGAACTTGTGATCCAAGTGAAAGGAAATGAGAGGAGGGTTTTCATTCCATCTAATGCCGGAGGCGTATTTTCCTTCCTAAGGAAAGGTGGGAGGTTGATCCCATATCAGTGTCACAGGACCCACATTTTCTCCCATCCTCCTCCTCTGAACCACACCTCATAAGACAAGGTGAACTGAATGACCTTGTCAGGGATTTGGAACTACCCAAGAGTAAGGCAGAGCTTTTGAGCTCCAGACTACAGCAGTGGAATCTCCTGGCAGGTGATGTTAGGGTTTCCATGTTCCGTGACCGTCAAAAGGATCTTGTCCCATTCTTCTTCATGGAAGGTGATCTTGTAGCCTGCAACAACATCGATGGTGTGATGGCAGCCCTCAACATCGTTCACAATCCAGATGGGTGGAGACTGTTCATTGATTCATCGAAGATGAGTCTTAAAGCTGTTTTATTGCATAATGGCAATGTTTTGCCATCAATTCCAGTTGGTCATGCAGTCCATATGAAGGAAACCTATGACAACATGAAACAACTTTTGAGGTGCATAAACTATGACCAACATCAGTGGCAGCTTTGTGGCGATTTGAAGGTTGTTGCTCTCTTGCTTGGTCTGCAGACTGGATACACAAAGTACTGTTGTTTTCTCTGTGAATGGGATAGTCGTGCAAGAGATTCCCACTACATCAAGAAAGACTGGCCACTCCGACAGTCATTGGAGCCTGGGAGGAAAAGTGTTCAGCATCCACCACTTGTTGAATCAAGGAAGATTTTGTTACCACCCTTACACCTCAAGCTGGGTCTGATGAAGAACTTTCTCAAGGCCATTGACAAAACACAAGCAGCTTTCAAGTACCTCCGTGGAAAATGTCCAAGGTTAAGTGAAGCTAAGATAAAGGAAGGTGTCTTTGTTGGTCCTCAGATTCGTGAACTTCTTTGAGATGATGCATTTGACCATGCACTGCGTGGCAAGGAAAAAAAGGCATGGAAAGCCTTCCAGTTAGTGGCAATAAATTTTCTCGGAAACAACAAGGCAGACAACTACAGGTTGTTGGTGGAAAACCTCCTCAGGGCATACAAAAGCCTTGGTTGCAACATGTCACTAAAGATAAATTTTTTGCACTCTCATCCAGATTTTTTTCCACCGAACTGCGGAGCAGTGAGCGACGAGCACGGCGAGCGATTTCACCAGGACATTGCAACAATGGAGAAACGCTATCAGGGCAAATGGAGCCCATCAATGCTTGCAGACTATTGCTGGACAGTGACAAGAGATGCTCCATTTAATGAATACAAGAGACAAGCCAAGAAGCGCCGAATAGACACTTAATAGGACTAAACTATGGACATAATAGTTTTTTGCCTTTTGTTTCATAATAAATTTTATTTATATAACCTCTTTGCTGATTTTTAAAGTGTTACATAAACAGGACAGGTGAAATAGTATCATGTAAAGCAACCATAAACACATGAAAAGACCTAGGGTTACAATTTATGATTAAAACTCTACTATCTACACAATATACATAGACATAAAATGTAAAAACTTAAATATTTTAGAAACAGTAGCCAATCAGTTGTTTTAATTGTCATATTTGAATTCAGCACATCAAAATACATACTAAATAGCACATTTTATCTCTGAAGCAGATGACTTCTCAAAAATTGTAGACCAGTGTTATAAAGAAGGCAATGATCAATTGTTCTGCATGTCCATAGAAGGTAGGACAAGAAGTAATGGGTTTACTCTGAATCAGTGGAAATTTAGGTTAGATATTAGGGAAACATTTCTAATTATAAGGGTAGATAAGTTCGGGAATAGGCTTCCAAGGGAGGTTGTGGAATCCCCATCACTGGAGGTTTTTAAGAACAAGTTAGACAAACACCTGTCACGGATGGTTTAGGTTTTCTTGGTCCTGCCACCAGCGCAGGAGGCTGGACTTGGTGACTTTTCAAGGTCCCTTTCAGCCCTACATTTTAATCATTCTATGTGATCCCCATTGACTTGAATGAGAGTTCCGTGTGTGTATGAATGCAGCATTTGGTCCATAGCTTGTGAAATATTTTGGGACAATATGGAAAGAAGGGTGCTGTAAACATAATACTTAACATGTATATATGGCTGGATATCTACTTTAAGAGCTTATTTCAGTTTTATTTTAAATTTGATTTAAGTGGTCACGTTTTCTTTTTTTAGTCTGTGTCTGAAGAAAATAAAGAAACATGGATGGCCATAAATAGTAAGTAGTTTTATATTTTTAACCTGTCGCACTAATAAAATTAGAAGACACATGCTGAAGTGTTGCTGTCAATACTTACCACGCTTTTTATATTTTATCGTGATCCCCAGTAACGACAGAATGGAAAAAAAACTGTCAGGTGATCAAGTAATGGAAAAACAAATGAATGGACTAGAGGAAAAACAAATATGTTAGTTATTAATCTTCTGTTTTATAAACAGAGTTGGATTTATCCACATCATTTAACTTTATAACTAAAGTAGATACTTCTTTAGTTATAATTGTTGTTAGGTTTTGTTAAATGGTTGTAAAATTTAAACATGTTCATGATTATTCACAGTATAATAACCTCGGTTGACAATTTACAGTACTGAATAAAGTTGTTCACAAAAACAGTGTCCTGTAGTACAGAGGCTTTTTCTGTTCAGTTATCCTATCTACAGAATATATGGGCAACACTCAATTCCTCATATAAGGTACACTTTAAAAATTAAAAATCTCATGCATAAACAGAAGTAATTTTTTTTTCTCAAAGTTCAATTTAAAAATGTAGTTTTTGCATTGTAGTTAAGAAATTGATAAAGGGTTATATTCCACTGATTTCTTCAAAATTTGGCTATTATCTAAGAATTCTCTAAATCCATAATACTTATTAAATCAATTTTTCTTTTTGTTAAATGAAATTTGTAGTCCAACTGTGCCCCCATTGAATTCCCTTTGACCTCAAAGGAAGTAGGAATGTAAGCTGAAACACTGGGGCGTTGATCCTATGTTGTGATCTGCTCGGATACTGCCTCATTGACTTTAGTGAGGCACAGTAGTCTGCCTGTTCTGACCACAGTGCAGGTCTGAGACTTGAGGTATCGCAAAACATCAATTATAAACTTTCATTTCCCATTTAGTCCTTTTAATAAAATATATGTTTTGAAAATGTTTGTTTTCATGAGTGTGTGGGTGTGTTTAATTTAATTTTACATTTTTCCTTGAAGTGATTTTGAAATCATTTCTATTTTGAATAATTTTAAGGGACATTGTCATTTTTGTTATAGATAAAATCTGACTTACTTTGAGAATTAAGATCCTGGTTCTCCAAAGAGATCTGTCTGGAAAATTCTTATCTTCATGTAGATCTGCATGATGGGGATTCTTTGGATCCTCTCTTTAATAATAGGATTAAAACTTTAATTGATATTTGCTGTATCATAAAATATACTACACATTTCACCTGACTTAATGTGCTATCCCTTGTCAATATGTATGCAATTAGTTTACAAAGAGTTGCACATGAAATTGGATTTGGCATGTTTTTGCATATATTGGATATTTTGTGCTGCAGCAAAAAAGTAATTGAAAACCTTATTTTTACTTTGGGATCTGCAATCAAATCTTACAAGTCAGTGTTTAGGTTGAATAAGATGCTTGAATTTCTCTATTGTAAATATTTTTGTGAGAGACTCTGTTATATACATTTAAAAAAACCATTAAATCAAATAATATAGTGATGTCATACAATTACATTTCCTAGTGAATATAAACCCTATGTGGCTATGAACCATGCAGGGACATAACTGAGCCTTCATATTTTATTTTATTTTTTCACAAGTATTCAATCTCTTTAAATTCTTCTAGAATAATAATTTGACATACTTTTAATATTAGCAAACCCATTGCTTTTAAACATTTGCAAAATTAATGCAGTTTTTCAGTTATTTATAGATTAGGGATTCCATTTTCATAGAAGTTAATAATTAACTGTTCATCAGACATATCAGTGTTACATTGAGAAGCTAAATTTTGTGTGCCTCATATGGTTAAAGGAATTGTAGGAGGATGCAATTTCTATTTCGGCTACAACTTCAATACGTTTACAAAAAAGATGCAGAATCATCCCCCGATGGAAAATAATCTGGGAAAAGAGTACATGTTGCACACAATCAAGCATCATCCATTTTTCCTGCTTCTAAACTTTGTACTGTATAGAATTGGAGTGTCAGACTTTGTCTTGTGCTTGGCAGATTGAGCAGGATGAGTACTGTTGCTTGTTCTTCTACACCAGGCCTGCACAACTCGTAAAGCGACGAGGGCCATATTACTCCAAAGAAAACAGCTGAGGGCCGAAACCCCCCGGCCCCGCGGAAACACCTCCCCTCCCAGCGCCCCCTGCCCCATGGAAACAACCCCTCCTTCCCCAGCGCTGGGGTGTGGAAGCCTGTAGAGGGAGAAAGAAACAGCGCGCATAGGGTGACCAGATCACAGCAATAAAATAGGACCCGCCCCCTCCCCGCTCGGCCCCACCATCACACCCCTCTTCACCCCCCCCCCCCCCGCCAGGGGTCACTATATTACTGCACACAACAGTCAGTCAATGCAGTTGTAGATAAATCTCTGCATTATGCATTTTTGTATAACTTTTATATGACTTTGTATTGCACTTTGGTAATATGTTATAGCGGGCCCCTAAGGTAGTATAATTAAGGTAAAAGAAAAATGTCTTTTTGCTAGAAGTAGAATAAGATCTTCCCCCCACTTTGTATTCAATTGCCCTGTTGAATGAATGAGGTGTGAATGAGGAAGGCGTGGAAGGCAGGCACCTCCAGACAGCTGCAACCCTTGGAGAGGGGATGGGAACCAGACCAAGGACACTCAAACTTGTCAAGTGGGCTGACTAGAGAAGAGCAGACATACTGATGGCCTCGGGGGTTAGAAGCAAGCACCTTCCTTTGGGAACACCCTCTTTGCAGCATTGGGACTACCCCCAGCCCAGAGACAAGCAGCAAAAAGGACCAACGGACACAGTCCCAGATTTTGGGCCGCACAGTGAGCCCACCTATTCCCCCCCCCCCCCCCCCCCCCCCGCAGGCCGCACAGTGAGCCCACGCGGGCCGCATGTTGTGCAGGCCTGTTCTACACATTGAGTTGCAGAGAGGGATGGGGCAATCTGCTTAGATACAAGATTGACATTCACGGTGAAATCCTGGGCCTCTTGAAAACAATGGCAGTTTTCTACTGCAGCCCTTGAGTGGGGCCAGGATTTCACCTTAAATATCTCCCAATATATGAATAAAAAAACCATTACAGAACAAGTAAATAAAAACACAAACTGAGACATTATCATATCTCTGATAAATCACTCTATAATATTGGAAGAATTCTTCTCTACTTAATGTTGATAATTGGCAACGCTACCAATTTACCGCATTCAAATTGGAAGTGGTTTAAATGCTTCCAAATAAGACTGGAAATATTCATGAATATATTGTCATGCTAATATTTCTTTCAGCTAAAAGGAATTAGAGAGTTTGCTGCATATTTGGTAGTGATGAGCATTAACGGCAACTTCAGGTTTAGGTTTTGAACATTGTAAAGTGCAGGAATGTTCAAGTTTAGGGTTTTTATTCAAACCCACCTTTATTTTCACAAGTATTTATTCATAATTAGTAGTTTTATATAGTTTCACAGATAAAGAGTGTATATGTGTATATATATATACTTTTCCCTCTTTTTCTTGATACTCCTTAAAAATCTAATAAAATGTTTAAGGCTTTAAAAAAAAAATTCAGTCTTTTTATTTAATCAGGTATTGTAATTTTGTTTCTTAAATGTTTCAGCAGTTATTCAAGGGAATTTTATGACCAGTATGCTCAAAGCCAGGAAAAATCTGTGGTCAATAAAATGCAGCAGAAATATTGGAAAACAAAACAAACTCTTATCAAAGTCACAGGAAAGAAGGAAGATGAACATGTTGTGGCTTCAGATGCAGACCTGGATGCAAAACTAGAGGTTTGTAATGAATTTACAATAGACATTAATGATAAAAATCTCTTTGAAAATCTGATAATGTGATCAAGTCTGTGTGTTTGTATGTACATATGTATGTGTACCATACTTTGTATTTATGTGTATAATCTCATGTGCAGGGTGTGTGTGGTGCGGCAGTGGGAGTACTGCGCTCTTGGATATCCACTACAGTTAAATATATGGTGTTTAAAAAAACCCAACAAACGAGCCAACCTCACCTCAGCAGTATTTTGCTTACCAATTAACATTTTATAGTTCTCACTATGCAAAACAGCAGAGTACTGGAAAAGTGTTCAAATGTTGATGCTGAATTAGCAGATATTAAAAGAAAAGATGTTTACGGAGGCCCTATAAAATATCATCTTTGTGGTGGTGGTAAAAATTCTCAGCAATGGAATGGTGAAGCTAAACAAATAATTTTTCACTTGCTCTCAAAATATTGGGGTGAAATTCTGGTCCCCACTGAAGTCAATGGAAGTTTTTCTGTTGGTTTAGTGGGGCCAGGTTTTACCCTAATGTTGATAAAACTTGGACAATTATTTTATACCTATTGTGCCTCCTGTAATTTTAATTTAGATAGATTCTTTATTTAAACTGTTGTGTAGTGCTTATGCCACAGAGTGTCTGTAGATAGAATGATCATAGTCTGTCTAGTCTTTTGAATGCTGGTTGAAAATTGCTATGTAAATATAAGATATTTGCTGGCTTTTTACAATTAATTTTTTCCCCTCTAAAACTATACTTATTTTAAGACAGGACAAATATTTGTCCTGAAACCCTTAATAATGTGTCTGAACCCCACACACCTCAACCCCCCTGCCAAGCCCCACCCCTGCTGCAACTGTACCCCCACCCCTGGACCCAGACCACCTCCCGCTGAGTCCTGCACACTTGAACTCCAGCCCCACTGAGCCCCAACCAGCTGCAACCAGACCCCCACCCCACCAACCACACTTCCCCAGGACCTGGACCCCACAACTGAGCCCCCACACCCAGACCCCCCTGCTGAGCCCCAGCCATCTTCACCTGGACCCCCCTGCAAAGTCCCATTGCCTTGGCATCTGGTAGTCCCCCCCAATGAGCCCCTGTGCATCCAGATCCCCCCGCACACAGATACCCCATTAAGCCACCCATTCCCAAATTGCCCCACACAGAACCCTCTCGCCCCACACTACACCTGGTGCACCCGGCACAGAGGGGAAGGGGGCCGGGGTGTTTCTGGGGAAGGCCCGGCCCTTGCTCTGTGTCAGGGTCGGGCACAGCCTCACTCTGAGTCTGTATTCTGAGGGAGGTAGGGGCTGCTGGGTGATCTCCCACCTCCATACAGCCAGTGGCTGGTGCTACCCACTGCCATACTGGAGCCTCCACATTAATTTATTGACAAAAACAAATTTGCAGGCTTTTTATTTTTTGGCTCAGAATTCCCTGTCCAGTATACCATGCTTTGCTGCTGTAGCTTCCAGCCCAGACTACTCACCAACGCCCTCCAGCATGCACGTCACTGCCAGCTATTTTCTCTGTGTGTGCGGTAGCAAACCAGTCACACACACACACACCTTGGCTCCTACCAGTCTTGATTATACTGCATGGTGGCACCAACACACTCCCAGTCTTAGATTTCCCCCCCAGTGATGTATGTCTTGTACTACCCAGCCCTCTCCTGGACAATACAAATTTATCTAAAGCCTGTTATTTCTTTAATAGAAATAATATGCACACAACTTGCCATCCCAAATGGATTTTCCCAGACACTTCAGTTTAAACACACTGGATTAGATAAAACAATAAAACAAGTTTATTAACTACAAAGAGAGATTTTAAATGTGTGAAAGTAATGAGGCATAAAAGTCCAAAGTGATTACAAGAAAATAAAGTTAAAACGCTACTGGTGCCTAACTTAACAAACTATATCAGATTCAAGCAAATTTTCTCACCATATGCTTTCAGTAGTCTTATTGACCAAACCCTCTAGTTCAGCACCCCTACTCCCAGAATCTAACGAAGGCTTCCTTTGGTGCTTCAGGCGTAGAGAATGCCATGGGCAGGGAAAGAGAGAGAGAGATGGGGCCCATTGCAGTGTTTGTCTCTCCTTTTTATAGTTTCAGTCCGTCTCTTGAAAAACTTTTCTAGTCGAGATTCAGGAAACGCAGAGCCTTGTGGAAGGATATTCCATGCTGTTTTTTTCCCCATCTGCTTGAACTTCTTTTGTCTCCCCTTCCTGCTTGATGACTCTGTTTACTGCTTAAATGTAAATTAAGAAGTGCACACAATCCTTTGTTTGAGACAGAGCTGTTTGCCAACCTCAGTTTGGAATGTGTTAATAACCCCATACAGTGGAATCTTATAACTTCACTTACAGTGTTGCTACTCATATTTGACCAGGAAAATAATGACCAGCAAATTGAGTTTTCCAATGATACCTCGTAAGGCACGCTTTGTGCCAAGGTTATTACAGTAATGTGTAGGATGTGGTCATTGGTACATTCTGTCACACATGCTTTTTAACATTTGTATATCCCGACTGAAATTTGGCATAAAAGGGGGAGACTGACTTGTGACACTGGCAAACTAGATGGCACATCGTGCCAAGGTCTCCATGTCTCAACTGAACACTAACAAATACATAGCTGGAATCAGTCTGATTCACCAGTGTGTTGATATTGTTAAAATACATATTGGAATTATAAGAATGTGTTTGGTGTTTAGAATTTATTGAATACTTGTGAGTTGCTGCATGCATTAATTTCATTTATAACATCTGTATCCCATATTGTAAGGTAATATTTGATGGTTGTATTGTGAGCCTCAGTGACTGTAAATCACTAGATAGGGAGAGAACTAGTGCGAAGGGCTGAGCTTTAGCAGAAGCTGTTATGCCCTTCCCAAAAGGAAAAGTCCATCGATACTCAGCAGACTGGTACAACAGTAGGACATTGCAACTGCAATTTCCCTGTGTTCTGTCAACAAGAGGACAAAAACCGTTTGTTCTTGTTCTGCCTCCTCCCCATGAAAATGAGTTCTACAAGTGGACTCCTCCCATCAGCTGAGTTTGCGGCTCAGAGCTTGTGACTGGAGGGGGATAAAAACCCTAAACAAGAGACACTTGATATCTCTCTGCTGCTTGGACTCGGGGGATGGTGGGGGAATGTTTCTAGGCATAAACAAGAGATCCCCGGGTGCTTAGTCTGGGTTAGCCCTAAAGGACTTGTAAAGCTTGATGATAGAAGCTTCTATTTCCTTTTGAAACTTACGATTGTAACTCACTTGTGTATCTATGTTTACCTGCTTCAAGCTTGTAAATAACTCTGTTTCCTTTTCCAGTTTAATAACTCTTTATATAGTTTATTATTGGATTGGTTACATTCATGGTCTTTGCCGTGAGGTGCCATTGACCCCAGAGTAAATGACTGATCCTTTGGGATTGGGAGTAACCTACATATTACTGTGATTCTTGGTGTGATGTACCATCTATCACAAAGGTATGCTCACCTGGGTGGTGAGATAGATCGGAGTACCCAAAGGGACTGTCTGTGACTCCATGTTAAGGCAGTTGTAGTGCCTCAGGAGTTTACATTTGATAATTGGTTGGTGAAATATAAGTGCTTACAACCAATTTGGGGCTTTTGCCCTGATTCCTAACAGTTTGCCCTGAGGTTGGTTCTCACACTCTTGAGTCACTCTAGGCAGCATTACATGGTTTATGGAGTAACTTTCAAAAAAGAATTCTGTTTACTCTTCTAAAAATTGTAGTGTGTGTCATACAAATAACCTAAATGCATAAATACTAACACTTTTTAAAAGTAATACTGCACTGCATGCTCCAGAAATCCTCTTATACAAAATACACAGTGCACATCTTTCTTGCAGTCTTTTGTGTAGCTGGGAAAGAAGAAAAAGGGTTTCCAACATGTAATAAATAAGGGAGCGTATCCAGGTACATTTTAACATGCTATAAATTGTTATATGGGTATAAAACGTGTTCCTTTTTAAAAAGAATTTATCTTACAGATTTCTTTAGAATATCCTGTTGGTTTGAAAATGACATTTTTCTCTGTTGACTTTTACCCTTCCCAGTTCATCACCCAATTTTCACTTGAAGTCAGTATGATTGCTTTGAAAATTACTATATAAAATCTCTGTGTTCGAGACAGTTGTTGGCAATGTGTGTATCTTTCTGAATAGTACTTTAGTTCACTGCATTCTGAGAATATCCTGTTATGTTGCACTTATATGGTGAAAGTTGCTTATCGTGGATTATAAACCAACAGTGGTAATGTAAAAGCCTTTCTGTGAGGTCCATGTACAAACAATGCTTTATGTGCTTGTCCCTGAGCTCAGCCCTCTTATTGCTGCTGCAGCAACACAGTTGACTTTAGTGTGATGGGAAACAGGGAAATGAGTGTTTGCTAAATAGAAAAAAGGCAAGCACATTTTTACCTAAATAATGTTGTAACTGAAAGTAATGCTGACTATTTGATAGACGAGCCCAGCACAAATGTATAGTATGTGTGACAAAGTTCCTCCGCTACCTCGGTGGGTCCTGCGCTTATTGGCGGATTCTGCTTGCCTCAGAGATCTTCCCCTCTAGTAGAATCCACAGTCCAGGTTAACTCCTCCTGTGTCTGATCAGGAGTTGGGAGGTTTGGGGGGAACCCGGGCCCGTCCTCTACTCCGGGTTCCAGCCCAGGGCCCTGTGGACTGCAGCTGTTTAGAGTGCCTCCTGGAACAACTGCACGACAGCTACAACTCCCTGGGCTACTTCCCCATGGACTCCTCCCAACACCTTCTTTATCCTCACCACAGGATCTTCCAGCAGTACGCCCTCTTACTCTCAGCTCCTAGTGCCTCTTGCTCCCAGCTCCTCACACGCAACCTCCTTCCACAGCTCCTGACATGCGCCCCTCACTGACTCACTGGGAGGCTTTTGACTAGTTTCAGCCAGCCCCTGATTGGCTGCAGGTGTCTCAATCAACCTCCCTGCCTTCTGGAAAGTTCTTAATTGGCCCCAGGTGTCTTGATTAACCCGGAGCAACTGCCATAAGGTATCAGGGATTTGTTTAGCCTGGGGCTAACATACTGGTTCCTTACCACTTTCCTATAGCCCTCTGGCCGGGAAGGAGGTAGAGGACTGCTGCTCCTGCTCATCTTGCTGGGGCTGCTGCTTGGCCCTGGGCCCTCCCAGCTGCTGTTTGCTGCTACTGCTGCTCCAGCTTCTCCCCTGGCTGGGCCAGGCACCCCTCCCATTACTCTACTCTCTGGTTGCTGGCTGCCTGGCAGCTGAACCCCCTCCCCCCCCCAACACCTTGGTTGCTGCTACTCCTGCTGCTGCAGCAACCCCTTGGGGGGGAGGGGGCCTGCTGGCCCTCTCCCCAGAGGAGGGGTGTGAGGGACCCCTGCTCCAGCCGCTGCTGTGACCACCACCACCACCATCTGTGAGGGGTCCTGCCTGACCACCGGACCACCGCCTGGAGTTGCTGGAGCTGCTGCTGCTGCCCTGTTTGCTGCCAGGAAGCTGCTGGTACCCAGAGGAGGAAGACCCAGAAGACAGTCGGCGGAGACTCTGCCGACCACCATGGAGGGGGCCTCCAAGAACTGAGTAATTTTTCGAACTGTGCTCTAGTGGTGGGGGTATCGACTGTGTTTGTAGGGGCACAGGGGGTGTGGCGCCGAGCCTGCCCCCTGGTCCACCTGTGCCCCCCCATAACCCCCACCACCACCGCTGCCCCCTCCACCACCTCTGCTGGCTGCTCACCATCTGCCTTGTGCTACGGCCTCTGGACTTAGCTGCTTCCATGACCCGCCACAACCTTTAACATCATTTGGGCCTGCAGCGGCAACCAGCCCCACCCATTGACTTTGTGCAAGCGCACGTGGGTGCACATGCCCCCTCCCATACCCCTTGGACTGACCCTCTTCCCCCCCAGCTGCACGTCCCTTGCTTTGTCCCTTGCCACCTGCCCCATTTACCCCTTGCAGTTGTTTGCCCCCTTTTTTTGGTCCCAGCCCCTTGCTATTTTCAGTTTTGCCTGCCCCGCCCCTCTCCATCTACAGCCTTGTTTGTTTGCCCTGCCCTAACCCTGAAACTAGCCCCTTGTTTTTCTGCCCCATTCTTAGTTGGCTGTCTCCCTCCCCCTGAAGCTCTGTTTGCCCTGATAAGCCCCCCGCTTTTGTGAACCCACACCCCCTCCCATGCGCTTGTGCCCCTCCCCTGTTTAAATTTGACCCTATCTCACTGCAACCCCATGCTGTTATATCATCCCCTCCCCTAGCGCAACAAGAGGAGCCGGATTTCCCATCTTGAGTTGGTGACTGAACCCTACCCCCGCACTAGCCCAAGATAACCCTGTCCCCATTTTAGTGCCCTCCTCCCCTGCCTGCAGCCTAGCAGGGAGGGGCGGTCACCCCAATTCCTCTCCCCATCCCCCCTCTCAAGAGTTTTCCCTTCCTCCCCTGCTCATCGTGGCAGGCGATATGGAGGGAGAAGCCCCTCCAGACAGCACGGCTGCCCCTCCTCCGCCTGTTCCCCTGTCACCCTCCCTAGCCTCCACCTCGACCGCTGCTGCCGAACTACCTGCTCCCGCCCCCGCTGGGGCACCGGCAGTGGCGGACACTGAAGAGACCTCCGCTGCTGCCACGTCCCTCGCCCCCCATGATCCCGGGGGAGCCCCCCCAGCCGGCAGGAAGGGCCAGGGTAAAAAGAAGGGTAAGGGCCCCGCAACAAAGGCCAGACCCTCCATGGCAGAGGCAGCCACTACTGCTGCGGCCCTGCCACCGGCCGCAGCGCCCTTCCCTGCTGTTCCCTCTACCAGCTCTGCGGGTGTCCCACCCCCGGCCCCCAGAGCGTACGCCCAGGTGGCGGCAACCCCCCCACCTGCCGCAACGTCACCTAACCCGCCCACCGCCTCAGCTACCATCTATAGCGGCCGGGGCCCCTTTCCCACCTTGACCAGGAGGCATGGCATCCGTTGCCTCCTGGTACCCGCCTCGCCCCACGTAGAAACCTATGTGCGGGCGTTGGCGAGGGTGGTGGGGCCCACGGCCATCGTAGCGGCCTCCAAAATGTACGGGAAGGTAGTCTTCTTCCTCGCATCGGAGGCCGCGGCCCGAGAGGCAGTGGAGAAGGGCCTGGCGGTGCGGGGCGTGTTCGTCCCATTAGAGCCGCTGGAGGACTTGGGCGTCCGCCTAGTCCTCACTTCCGTCCCTCCCTTCCTCCCCAATGCCGCCCTGTTACCTGCCCTCTCCACCCAGGGGAGACCCATCTTTGTAGTCAGCCCTCTCGCACTGGGCTGCAAAGACCCCGCCCTCCGTCACATCCTCTCGTTTCGCCGGCAGGTGCAGCTCCAAATGCTGCCGGCTGCACGTGACGGGGAGGCGCTCAAGGGGTCCTTTATGGTCCCCTATCATGGGGCACGTTACCGGGTGTACTATTCTACGGGGGAGGCTCAGTGCTACCTCTGCCGGGCGATGGGACACGTCCGGAGGGACTGTCCCTTGGCCCGGCAAGGAGGAGCATCCGAGACCCCCGAGCCCCGGCAGGGCGTCGGCCCCGTCATCGCCGGCGCCCCTGAATGCCCGGTGCCCAGAGCCGCCCCTCCTCCTTCCCAGTCCACTGCTGCTCCCACTCGGGCCCTGGGAGTACCTCCCCCAGTGTGCCCAGACGAGCGGGAGAGGCCCGCTGCGAACAGTCTGCTGAGGCCTGTGGAGGAGGCTGAGGCAGGGATACCACTGGGCGTGGGAGAGGGCCCGCCCCAGAGAGATTTTTCTCTCCCTTATGCTGCCCCACCACTACCTCCCCGAGTCCCTAAGAAATCGCCCCTCCCCCCTGACCCGACCCTTACTAGCCAGCCCCCAGCTGAAGCCATGGAGGACTGGGCCTTAGTACAGGGGAAGCGGGGCAAGCGGAAGGCTCGAGCCCCGCTCCTTTCCACCGATGCGGAAGCCCCCCGGAAGACCAGGAAGGGGGGCACTGATGCCGAGCCTTCCGCTTTGCCCCCGAGCGGCTTTTGTCCGCCAGAACCGGCTGGGAAAGACATGGCAGCACCGGAAGGTATTACCGCCCCTCCCTCGGAAGCCCCCGATAGAGCCCCTTCTGCCCCCTTTGTCGACCCTGCGCATCGCTTCAGGTGCCGGCAGAGAGAACCCCGGGGTGGCAGAAGGTGACCTGCTCTCCATCTACGAGGAGATCGAGGCCCTGGGTCTGACCCCAATCACCCAGGGGGAGGACGACCCTTTAGCAGTAGGCCTCGATCTCAATGACCTCACCCCGGTGCCCCTTTCCCCCCTCTCTCCATGCTCCCTCCCCTTGACCGCCGGTTCCGCTCCCACCTCCGAGGATCCCCTGAGCTCTTCCACCTGCCCGGTCGCAAGTGACACCTTGCTGACGGCCGCCAAAGCTCCTGAAGCGACGGCCGGTGCCCTGCGGCCGGGACCCGAATCCCAGGGGGTACCCCTCATTGGGGTGGGACAACGGTTCTCCTTCCCAGGCGGGGACCCCGCAAATATCTGTCCACCTCCCGATGCCGTGGCTGTAACACGAGCCATCATACTAGAGCCCGGCATCGTGGGGGGTCCCCTTCCCAATTCCCAGATCCCTCAGCCACACCAAGAGAGGCCACCTCCCAGTGGCCCAGCTCCTGCGGCTCAGGATCCTCTACCCGTTCCTCAGCCCGGCACTGCTCATGTCCCTTTCCCTGCCCCTACTTCTGATCCCTGCCCTGCCCCTGATGCCGTCCCAATCTCCTACACCTCCCATGGTGACACTGCCGCCCCTGGGGCTGTCTC
Source organism: Chelydra serpentina (assembly GCA_037349315.1). Classification (NCBI taxonomy): domain Eukaryota; kingdom Metazoa; phylum Chordata; order Testudines; family Chelydridae; genus Chelydra; species Chelydra serpentina. Next base: position 32,331,008 of record JBAIAC010000048.1, read on the forward strand.
CCTCCCCTTAACAGAGGATGACCCCCAGGGAGCGGCTCCAGTATTTCCTCGTCCCGAACCACCAGAGTCTGCTCTTCTCCCTCCACCACCTCCCCCAACTAAGCCAAATTTTGGGTTGGGCCCTAAGGTGCCGACCCAGCGGGAGCTGCGTCGAGGGTCCGCCCCTTGCCTGTCTGTTTCGGTGGGCCATAGGGCTGTGTCAGGGGCCCCTTCTTTCGATAGCCGGGAGCGAGTAACCCCGGCCCCCCATACGCTGCGAGAGGAGCTGCGGGAGTTCCTGGAGGACGTCCGGGGCTCCCGCAACAAAGTACAGCTCGCTCTCCAGCGATGGGGGGATTTCCACCAAATCCTCCAGGCCGCGAGGGCCCTCATGGGGGAGGGCAAAGGGACTGGGAAGCAGGCCGCCACGGCCTACCAACGGGTCCGCCTTTTCCGTGACTCACTACTCAGCTACGGGGTGGGTCACGGATTGTTACGCGGCCCGATGGGGGCCGTGAGTGAGTCTGCCAGCAAGGATCCCCCCCAGCCCTCCTCATGGCATCTCTCCTCTTCGCAACATTGAACACCCGGGGCTGTAGGATGGGTCTCCGCAGGAGCCAGGTGCTCTCCTTCCTTCGGGAGGGGGGGTACTCTGTAGTATTCCTGCAGGAGACCCATACGGATCCAGCTGCTGAAGACAGCTGGCGGCTGGAATGGGGGGACAGAGTCTACTTCAGCCATCTCTCTGTTCGCCAGGCTGGAGTGGCGACCTTGTTCTCCCCCGACCTACGGCCTGAGGTGCTGGGGTTTGCCAAGGCTGTGCCGGGCCGCCTGCTGCACCTACGGGTCCGTATGGAGGGGCTCGTGGTCAATCTTGTCAACATCTATGCCCCGACACCGGGCCCGGAACAACTTCGTTTCTATGAGCAGGCGTCCACCTTCCTCGGCACCTTGGATCCTCGTGAGTGCCTGGCCCTGGGCCGGGACTTTAACAACACCCTTGAAAAACGGGACCGCTCGGGGATCGAGCAGTGCCCGGCCGCCGCGGACGTCCTCAGGGAGATTGTCGAACATCACTCCCTGGTGGACGTCTGGCGCGACCACCACCCGGACGACAGCTCAACCTTCACCTTTGTCCGGGTGGAGGCCCATCGGTCGCACCACTCCCGGTTGGACCGCATCTATTTATCACGTTTTCACCTTTCGCGGGCCCACTCCTCCAGCGTCCGGCTGGCCCCGTTCTCTGATCATCATCTCGCTACCGTGACGGCCTCTCTCTGCGCGGAGAGGCCAGGGCCGGCCTATTGGCATTTTAATAACAGTTTGCTGGAGGATGTGGGTTTCGTGGCATCCTTCCGGGAGTTCTGGCTGGCCTGGCGAGGGCAGCGGCACGCCTTTCCCTCGGCGCGGCGATGGTGGGATCTAGGGAAGGTACGCGCCCGGCTCTTCTGCCGTGACTACACCCGGGGCGCCAGCCAACGGAGGGATGCGACGATAGAGCAGTTGGAACGGGAGGTCTTAGAGCTGGATAGGCGTCTGGCCGCCAGCCCTGAGGATCCATCCCTCTGTGGGGCGTGCCGGGAGAAGCGGGAGAAGCTCCGGGAACTCGAAAACCATCGGGCCCGGGGCGCCTTCGTTCGATCCCTCATCCGTCTCCTTCGGGAGATGGATCGCGGCTCCCGCTTCTTCTACGCCCTGGAGAAAAAGAGGGGGGCTAAGAAACACGTCACCTGCCTCCTCGCAGAAGATGGCACCCCCCTCACGGATTCGGTGGAGATGTGCGGGAGGGCCACGGCCTTCTACGCGAGCCTTTTCTCCCCGGATCTGACCGATCCTAACGCTTGCAGAGTGCTCTGGGACGAACTCCCTACGGTCAGCATGGGCGACCGAGACCGGCTAGAGCTGCCTCTCACTCTGGCCGAGTTCTCGGAAGCCCTTCGTCGCATGCCAACTAATAAATCTCCGGGACTGGACGGGCTGACCGTGGAGTTCTACCGCGTGTTCTGGGACGTCCTCGGCCCAGACCTTGTCACCGTCTGGGCCAAGTCCTTGCAGGGCGGGGTCCTCCCTCTTTCGTGCAGGCGAGCCGTGCTCGCCTTATTGCCGAAGAAGGGGGACCTCCGCGATTTACGGAATTGGCGTCCCATCTCGCTCCTCAGCACGGACTATAAAGTCGTAGCAAAGGCCATCTCGCTGCGGCTTGGGTCCGTGCTGGCGGACGTGGTCCACCCAGACCAGACCATCAGGAGAAGGCGTTCGACAGGGTGGATCACGGGTACCTCCTGAGCACTCTGCGAGCGTTTGGCTTTGGGCCCCAGTTTGTGGGTTTTCTCCAGGTGCTGTACGCCTCCGCAGAGTGTCTGGTCAGGCTCAACTGGACCCTGACCGAGCCAGTCAGCTTTGGGCGAGGAGTACGGCAGGGGTGCCCCCTCTCGGGCCAGCTGTACGCTCTGGCGATCGAGCCCTTCCTCTGTCTCCTCCGCAGGAGGTTGACGGGGTTGGTGCTCCGAGAGCCGGAGCTGCGGCTGGTCCTGTCGGCATACGCCGACGATGTGCTCCTCGTGGTCCAGGACCCAGGCGACTTGGTGCGGGTGGAGGCTTGCCAGGCGATCTACTCGGCGGCCTCCTCTGCCCGGGTCAACTGGGTCAAGAGCTCTAGCCTGGTGCTAGGGGACGGGTGGCAGGCGAGCTCCCTCCCACCCGCGCTTCAGGCCATCAGGTGGAGCGCGGGTCCGCTGCTCTATCTCGGCGTTTACCTTTCTGCCACGCATCCATCCCCGCCGGAGAACTGGCAAGGTTTAGAGGGCAGGGTGATAGAGCGGATCCGGAAATGGACAGGACTACTCCGGTGCCTCTCCTTTCAAGGGAGAGCACTGGTAATCAATCAATTAGTCCTGTCCATGCTCTGGTACCGGCTCAACACCCTGGTCCCGGCCCCGGGTTTCCTGGCCAACCTCCGGACGTCGATTCTGGAGTTCTTTTGGTCAGGACTGCACTGGGTCTCTGCAGGGGTTCTCCATCTTCCTCTGGAGGAGGGTGGGCAGGGCCTGAAGTGTCCACACACTCAGGTCCATGTCTTCCGTCTCCAGGCCCTGCAGAGGCTCCTTTATGGTGCAGGTAGTCCGGCGTGGAGCGTATTGGCGCATGCCTTCCTGCGCCGCTTCCGAGGGCTCCGATATGACCGGCAGCTCCTTTATCTCCATCCGAGAGGTCTTCTGCGAGACCTCTACGGGCTGCCGGTCTTCTACCAGGACCTCCTCCGGACCTGGAAGCTATTCTCAGCGACCAGGTCCGTGGTGGCCACCGAGGGGGTAGATCTCCTCGCGGAGCCCCTGCTACACAACCCCCAGCTCCGTGTGCAGGTGGCGGAGTCCCCCTCGGTGAGCCAGAGGTTGATCCTGGCAGAAGTCACTAGGGTCGGAGACCTCCTGGACTGCGACCGGGGAGACTGGCTGGATCCCCTGACGCTTGCTCAGCGCATGGGGCTCTCCAGACCTCATACTCCCCGGCGCGTACTTCAGGAGGTGAAGGCTGCTTTGCCGCCCGCTGCTCGGATTTACCTCGACCGGGTCCTGCGAGAGGGTACGCCCCGCCCTCCCTTCACCCCAAGCCCTCCAGACCTTTTTATTGGGCCCCTGCCCCGTGGACCCAACCGGGTCCCCTGTCCCTTCACGGTGAGCCGGCTGCACGAACTGCAGCCGGTCCGCTTCCAGACCGCGCCAAGGAAACATCTATACACCCTCGTGCTCCACACCCTTCATCTCCTCACCCTCACGTCCCGCCCCGATACGAAATGGCGGGACCTCCTGCCACCTCTAGAGGGTGAGAAGCCCCGGTGGGGCAGCCTTTACTCCTCCTTAGTCCCAAGGCCCGCCGGGGATGTCAGTTGGCGGCTCCTTCATGGAGCCGTGAGCACGGGCGTGTACTTGGCGCGGTTCACCCCTCTCCCCAACACATGTCCCTTTTGCGGTGTGAGGGAGACCCTGGAGCACATTTATCTGGAGTGCGCCAGGCTTCAGCCCCTGTTCCGGCTCCTCTTAGACATTTTGTTGAGGTTTTGGTTGCACTTTTCCCCTCACCTTTTTATTTATGCGCTTCCAATCCGCGGCCCCACAAAGTCACGGGACCTCCAGGTCAACCTCCTCCTGGCCCTAGCTAAACTGGCCATCTACAAAACCAGGGTGAGGAGGTTGGCCGATGGTGGCTCCTGTGACTGTGGGGCCTATTTTCGATCCTCTGTTCGTTCACGCATCCAGGCAGAGTTCCTCTGGGCAGCGTCCACTGGCTCCCTTGACACCTTTGAGGAGCAGTGGGCGCTGTCCGGGGTTCTCTGCTCGGTGTCCCCTTCTGGTTCACTTTGTTTGACCCTTTGACCGCACTCCTGTTCCTGTTTTTTCATTTTTTGTCCCCCGGAATTACTTGGTATCCAGGTCCTGTGGATCCCTCCCCTTAGGCTGAAGGGGGGGATCCTTTAGCAGTGGGCGGGCCCACTTCTTCGCCCGCCCACTTCCCGGATCCCAATAAGAACATACTAGTTCCTTACCATTTTCCTATAGCCCTCTGGCCTTGCCCCCTCACAAATGCCAGACTGAAGTTTTGATTAAGTATGATGAACTGTGTGCTGAGTGCCTCTTACAATATCTTTATATAGTGTCTCACATAGTGGGGCCCAGATCTCAGTTGGGTCTGAAGGTGCTCTCATAATAGAAATAATAATAATAATAATTGAAGCTATGAAATTTGTGTCTCTGATGTGTGACTACATTGGAACAGAAACAAAAAGTATCAAGGTTGAACATTCTTTGTAATCAATGGCCTGGCCTATTGATTTATCAACTAAAGCCCCAATCCTGCAAAGGGATCTGCAGGGATAGATCCATATGCCAATAGAGTCCCACTGAAGTCAGTAAGTTTCCATCACCCATGGACCCTTTTGCAAGACCGTGGCCTTATATTGAAAAGCTAGTAGGCATTGTGTTATCTCATATACTCCAATTAGGATGTCTATGTGTCTGTGTGTACATATACTTTTTTTCTTCCAAAACAGAGTTTTATACAAATTCATGGCTAGTGCATAGATTTAAAAATGTCAGTAAAGAAACATAAGAAATAAACATGTTCTTGGTAAACTGTCACTTTATTTTGCAAAAACAAAGATAATTGTTTTGTTCTGTTTTTTTCTTATGTTTCCTTTGTATATTGTTGATCTGTTTATAGTTTCAGTAAACAATTTGAACCTAAGAAAAGGCTATCGAAGGAAAATCTTACATTCAAGCATGAGAGGGTATTAGAAGCAACACATTTAAAAAGGAAATAATTAATTTTTTTATTTAAAAGTAATGCAGGTTTGTTTTAAAACAAATACTTTTGTGTTTTTGTTTTGTTTTTTCTTTAGAATGTTTCTTGCATGTTTTATAATTAGCTTGTTTTGTGTTTAATTTCAGCTGTTCCACTCAATTCAGAGAACATGTATGGAGTTGCTTAAAGCAATTGAACTCTATCAAAAAAGAATTTGTTGTAAGTATAACTAACTACAGCAGTTAAGCAGGGAGGTGAGTCTGCAATATGGAAGTAACTAATGTGTGACAAAGTGAAGATGATCATGGGATAAATGCTACTCTCTTCATCCTAGTTAAATGTGAAGCTAACCTTTCATTATAAACCCAGTTTTGAAACTAACCTCCTAATTTGGCCAAAGCTTCTTCAATTCTCCTGAAATTGTACATGTGTGATACTAGGCCAGGATAGACAGGAGTACATACAGGAGATAGGAAAGCGTGCAAGAATCAAGCCCTAACTGCTTGACTTACCCAAATTCAGAAGTGGCTTATTTTAGAAACTCCAAATTTGTTTTAATCTGGTTTTCTTGGTGAGGATAGTGTCTTTTGAGGGATGGATATGAATTTAGTGTGCATTAGGAGCAATGGAGGTCTTAACACAACACAGCCATGACACTGAATTGATAGTCAAACTGGCCCTGACATGTGGACAGCCACGATGAGTGGCAGAGAACCACTTGTGGGGGAGGGTGGGTTATGGTCTGAGGTAGAAAATAAGCTAACGGGGACTAGTCAGGGAGAGATCCACACTGGTGGGGGTGGCTGGTTCTAATCTGTAGAGTGTTGTAGGTACTTTCCCACCCCAATCCCCACTTTCACTCGCCTCCAAGAAAAGAGCCTGTGAAAAGTCTCAAGATGTAGAGGAAAAGTGCAGTTACGTAGTAGGTTAGTGTTCCATGGTAGCAGTGATGACCCAAGTGAAGTCTTTTGTGTGAAGATTGCATAGGGAGGAACATACTCAGTTAGAATGCAGTGTGGGCATAGAGTGGATTTGGCTAACAAGGGGCCCTTGCTGACATCTAGAAATATAACTTGTATAACAACATTTCAATTACAATAATGACTATGTCCCTCTTCCTTCACATGTCACTTGTTTTAGTCTGCATGACCTGACATGCGGATGGCCAAGAGGCTGGCAGGCAGGGAGCTGTGTGTGGAGAGTTCTAATCTGGGGCGGGGAGGAAAAAATGCTTGCTGCAAGGGACAGCTGATCTGGAGGAGGTCCATGAGGTGAAAGTGGCTGTGACCTTCCGGCATCGTACAGATCTGGTTTAAGGCCACAACCAAATGCAGTTTACCTACTTCCACTCCCGAAGTATCCAGTATTCTACCATGTAGCACTCCCACTTCCAATCCCCCAGAAAATACATCAGGAGAGACTTTTAAACTATGCAGCTCTTGAAATACCAGTAGAATCATAAAGTGAGCAGACCATCCAGCAATTAACTTAAAAAGAAAATCACACATTTATTCTGAAGAATTAAATCCCCAACTAAATAATACAATAATAGAAAAGGGGGGAGAGATTTTAAGGGACCAGATCCTCAACTGGTGTAACTCAACATTGGCTTCAATAGAGCTATGCTATTTTATATCAATTGAGAATCTGGCTCCATGAGCTTAAAAAAAAATAGCAAGGGAAATAATATTGTCAGGCCAGAGTAGGCTCCTTCATATGATCTCACCAAGGTAATATCTTTATTCAAGCAATAAATAGCACATTCGCTTGTTGCCTTTCAGCCCAGAGATCATTTTGTGGTTCTTATTACAGTACAGCAAACTCACTGACAGGTGTGTTCAACTGAATCTGAGCTTTTGTTTCATAAATGCAGGAACCGCATGACGGTTAATTAGAAAAAACTTCTTTTGTGCTGTAGCTGCTTGGATCTGAAGTGACTTGTTAGCGTATTTTTGCTGTTGACATTTTTAAACAGTTAAAATCTGTTACATTGCGTATATATGATTCCTCATTCCTTTTTCATTAGTTTTGTCTCAGGAAGAAAATGAATTGGGGAAATTTCTTCGATCACAGGGTTCTCAGGATAAAACCAGAGCTGGAAAAATGATGCAGGCCACAGGAAAGGCCCTCTGCTTTTCTTCTCAGCAAAGGTATGTCAGCTTCAGCGTGTAAGGGAAATGTTACTCCATGGCTTCATTCATGTTGGACCAAACTCTGTGCTCTGACATTTTTTCTGTGTCCTCAATGACTGGCTTGAAATACTCTGTTTTGAGCTGAACAATGTGGCTGCTTGGCTCAAAATGAAACATCACATGCTGAACATTGGGAGGTTATGTTCATCTTCGGTTGGGATTTTGACTGTTAGCACAGCTAGTAACAGCCACAGGTGGGATCTTCAAAAGCATATAAGTCTCTTAGGAGCACAAATCCCACTGACTGCTCCTAAGTAGCCGAGATGTTTTTGAAAAGCCCTCTCTTTAGCTAATTATCTGATATGCCTCCAATTGTGCAAACCCTTGCATGTGGCAAACTAGGTTCTTTTAGAATGCCAGTAAATGTGTATTAACCTCTCACCAAAGCCCCAGTGCCCCATAAGTAATCCTAAGTATCAGAGGGGTAGCCGTGTTAGTCTGGATCTGCAGAAGCGACAAAGGGTCCTGTGGCACCTTATAGACTAACAGAGGTATTTGAAGCATAAGCTTTCGTGGGATCCGAAGAAGTGGGTATTGACCCACGAAAGCTTATGCTTCAATACCTCTGTTAGTCTATAAGTAATCCTGTATCATATGAAAACTTTTAAAATATATTTATAAATATTCAGAGCCAGAATCAACGTTTTGATCTTTTTTTAGCCGACATAAAGAGAGAGCCACATACGTCCTTCCCTTACCCAGTCTGCCAGTTCTCCCCTCCACCTCTGTGACCCACCCTCCTCCTAACAAGTCAGTACTGCACGTTATCATGTCATTAGCCTCTGGCCATCTCAGTAACGGAAGATCAGCCAGATGTAGCAGCTCCCTGGCTGTACCAGCCCTACACTAACTAGATATTCCCCTATGCCAGGGAAATCCCCAGGTAGCAACTTAAACTAGCTTTAAAATCTGCTTTATGCCACTAATAGGCTGTTGAATTTCATTAAGGCTGCTGCTGGCTACAGGCAGGGGAAAGCAGCAGCTGGGGGTAGGAAGGGCAAGTTAGTAGTGGGTAGGATTTTTTGAGAGCCTGTTAAGGGGAGGATGTGGGAGTGAGTGGAGCAGCTGATATCCCCAACTGCCTCTCCATAATGCTGGGTCTGAAAGTATGGCAGAAAATGCCTTAAAACGTCATAAAAATAAACAGAATTATTCAAATTCCTTTGAAAACTCAGATAAATTATCTGCTTGACTGATGACTTCAGTGTTACCTGCTCATATCAAGGTTACATTCTTAACCTTACCATTAACCTAATATGCAGTTTAACATTACAATCCTGGTACATCTGTGGTATGTGGCTAGTAACAGGTGCTTTATTACAGGTTTTGTGACTCTTAAATGTAATTTCCATTTGCTAATTTCACTCGTCTAAACTTTTAATTGACACACATACACTGATAAATTTTGCAGTTAATCAAAAATACACTGAAAAAGGTTCCTCTGTTACTTATTTGAGAAGCTGAAAGTAATTGTGAAAATCATGACACCTATGCAGAAAGCATGCACGATGTCGGGGCCGGCTCCAGGCACCAGTGCAGCAAGCACGTGCCTGGGGCGGCAAGCCGCAGGGGGGCAGCCGGCTGGTAGCTGCGAGGGCGGCAGTCAGGCAGCCTTCGGCGGCGTTTCTGCAGGAGGTCCACCGGTCCCGCGGATTCGGCGGCAGGAACACTGACAGCGTGGGACCGGCGGAGCGCCCGCAGGAACGCCGCTGAATCCGTGGGACCGGCAACCTCCCGCAGAAACGCTGCCGATGGCTACCTGACTGCCATGCTTGGGGCGGCACAAAACATAGAGCCGCCCCCGCACAACATAGATGTAAAGAGTCCTTTTCACTTATGACCCCCAATGAGTCTTTGGACCATCTCATATGTTGTAGTCATAGAATCATAGAATCTCAGGGTTGGAAGGGACCTCAGGAGGTCATCTAGTCCAACCCCCTGCTCAAAGCAGGACCAACCCCAACTAGATCATCCCAGCCAGGGCTTTGTCAAGCCTGACCTTAAAAACCTCTAAGGAAGGAGATTCCACCACCTCCCTAGGTAACCCATTCCAGTGCTTCACCACCCTACTAGTGAAAAAGTTTTTCCTAATATCCAACCTAAACCTCCCCCTCTGCAACTTGAGACCATTACTCCTTGTTCTGTCATCTTCTACCACTGAGAACAGTCTAGATCCATCCTCTTTGGAACCCCCTTTTAGGTAGTTGAAAGCAGCTATCAAATCCCCCCTCACTCTTCTCTTCTGCAGGCTAAACAATCCCAGTTCCCTCAGCCTCTCCTCATAAGTCATGTGCTCCAGCCCCCTAATCATTTTTGTTGCCCTCCGTTGGACTCTTTCCAATTTATCCACATCCTTTTTGTAGTGTGGGTCCCAAAACTGGACACAGTACTCCAAATGAGGCCTCACCAGTGCCGAATAGAGGGGAATAATCACGTCCCTCGATCTGCTGGAAATGCCCCTACTTATACAGCCCAAAATGCCGTTAGCCTTCTTGGCAACAAGGGCACACTGTTGACTCATATTCAGCTTTTCGTCCACTGTAACCCCTAGGTCCTTTTCTGCAGAACTGCTGCCCAGCCATTCGGTCCCTAGTCTGTAGCAGTGCATGGGATTCTTCCGTCCTAAGTGCAGGAATCTGCACTTGTCCTTGTTGAACCTCATCAGATTTCTTTTGGCCCAATCCTCTAATTTGTCTAGGTCCCTCTGTATCCTATCCCTACCCTCCAGCGTATCAACCACTCCTCCCAGTTTAGTGTCATCTGCAAACTTGCTAAGGGTGCAGTCCACACCATCCTCCAGGTCGTTGATGAAGATATTGAACAAAACCGGCCCCAGCACCGACCCTTGGGGCACTCCACTTGATACCGGCTGCCAACTAGACATGGAGCCATTGATCACTACCCGTTGAGCACGACCATCCAGCCAGTTTTCTATCCACCTTACCGTCCATTCATCCAGCCCATACTTCTTTAACTTGCTGGCAAGAACACTGTGCAAGACTGTATCAAAAGCTTTGCTAGTCATTTCAGTGAATTTCTTTTAGACTGATATGTCCATTCCGCACTTTTTAGAAATGGCTCCAGGATGTGTGTATTTGTTTGATTGCTAGTTTAAAAAAAAGCAACAACTATTATCTTTATTGATTAGTTCAAAATATATGTTTTGGGGTTGTTTTTTTTAAAGGTTGGCATTACGTACTCCTTTGTGCAGACTATACCAAGAAGTGGAGACTTTTAGATATAGGGCTATATCAGATACATGGCTGACCGTAAACCGAATGGAACAGTATCGGACTGAATACCGAGGAGCGCTACTGTGGATGAAAGATGTCTCTCAAGAATTGGATCCGGATCTTTACAAGCAGATGGAGAAGTTTAGGAAGGTATGATGTTTCCTGTGGTTTGCTGGAGGGGGAATCATGATAAATGATAGTGAATGATTTTCATTCCTGTGAGGAAGACATTCAACAGCACTGAGGATGCAATTAATCATAACTGATCTTTTCCATGTGACAGAATACCCATTAATTTGATATGGAATAGTATATCTTTCACAGATGATGAGGCAAAGGGGGAGAGAAAGTGTCAAGAAATCACAGTTCTTATCTACTTGGTTCTGATTAGAATACATATTTGTATTTTATATAATATAAATTTTTAAATGCTTAACTGAGGCAAACACCTGAATGATTAAGAGGAGATATGTCTGCGCTCAACAGTGATGGTGAAGATTGATGCTGCTGCTAGAAAGTATGAAAATTCTGTATAGACTAATAGAAATGCCATAATTGTTGCCAAGTTGAACTGCTTGGGCTTGGTTAAAGGCCAAGATTTTCAAAAGTGACTAGTGATTCTTTAGGTGTGTCATTTTTTTTCAATACTCAATTTGGGAAACCTCAAAGAGGGTTGATTTTTCAGAAAGGGCTCTGCACTCAACCTTCAAAAATAAAGCCCTTTCAAGGTATTTCAAGTTTAGCACCAGAAAACTAAGGTACTCAATCATAATTCACTCTCGAAAAGCTTAGCCCAAAGATATCACACCTCAAGGTAGCAAATGTAGGAGTTATTTAGGCTATGTCTGTGCTACAGAGCCTATGTCAGCATTGCTGAACCTAGTGTAGACTCACGCCCAGATTTTTAAAGGTATTTAGACATTGCTCTATTCAGCATTGCATTGCCTAACAGGTTTAGGTGCCTAAGTCTTATTTTCAAAAGGGATTCAGGCACCGAGGAGCCTAAATCCCATTAACAGTCAGCACTGTGTGCAGCAGCAGCTAAATACCTTTAAAAATCTGGGTCTCAGGGCTAGTCTACACTTACCAGCTCTGTCGGACGTGTCGGATCGATCTTCTGGGTTCGATTTATCGTGTCTTGTCTAAACGCGATAAATCGAACCAGGAAGTGCTCCCCCGTCGACGCTGGTAATCCTGCTCCACGAACGGAGCAGGCAGAGTCGACGGGGGAGCCTGCACGCCGCGGTGTGGACCAGGGGTGAGTACTTTGAAGTTCGAAATAAGATACTTCGACTTCAGCTGCGTTATTTACGTAGCTGAAGTTGCGTATCTTACTTCGAACTTTGGGGCTAGTGTAGACCAGCCCTCAGTGTATTCAGATAGAAGTTCTTCTCTCAGTGTAGAAACACCACCCTTCAGAACAATGTTAGCTATGCCAACAAAAGCACTCTTCTGTTGGCATAGCCGCATCTACACTGCGGGTTTTGTTGACATAACTATGTCAGTCAGGGATGTTATTTTTTTCTTTTTCACACCACTGACCAACATAGCTATGCCAATATAAGTTTTAAGTGTAGACCATACTGATCTCCTTTGGGTCAATTAATTCTTAGGAGGCCTTTACAGTCATAGCTATAGGACTGGTGGATGTTCTCTCTACAGAATTTAGAACTAGTAGTATGCTTGCTGTTATGAATCTGGATTGGAGTGAGGGGGCAGAATCCTGGATCGCAGGCAAAGACCTACACTCTGAATAGATTCATTTATAATTTTAACAGAAATGGCATAATATTGTAGGTCATTGGCTTGAGATCTAGATGTAACTTTGGTACATATCTGCTCCAGAGAAAGCTGTTGTGTGAAAGAGAACTTGCTCTCCTTGAAGCCTTAAACTAACTGTCTGTCTCCTTTAACTGGAAATATTTTGAGATAAAGAAAATGTTTTCATATAGTCATACCACACAATATATTGTTTGGTTTGGAGGGAAGGGGTTGAAACTTTAATCAAATACTGATAGGAAAGAATTGGCATGTCTAGTTCATATTAATATTTGTGAATGCAAGCTATGACAATAATAGTGGGGGTGGGAGGGATAAAATTCCCAAATCTTTACATAATTTTTCTTGAATGCGGATATGCCTGCAAATCTCAGGGCACCCGACTTGTATTTTATTATGCCTGATGCAGGGGTGAAAGTAACTTAAAGGACTTCCTGGTTCGCTGGAGTCCTGAGCAGGGGGCTGGGCCTCAACTGGAAGGGGCTGGGCCTCAACCGAAAGAGGTGGGACCTTTAAATCCCCGGGCCCTTTAAATCGCCGGCCTGAGGAAGCCGGTCCAGTACAATGTACTGGCTCTTGCTTTCACCTCTGGCCTGATGGGAAATGTTTATACTGGCAGGTTCTTGCAGGCAAAATAATCAGTCTGGTTCCGGCTGTGGTCAGTTGCTTATGTATAACGTTTGATTTAGTGGAAATGCATTATAAAAGGAGTGTTTGAATAAAGAACTGAAACGTAGTATTGGTAATGGTCATTCAAGCCTGATTTATGCCTTTCTTGTGAAACAAGTCATGTGGATCTACATTATAAAAAAAAATAGAGTAGTTAAGATAATTAGGGTTTTTATGGGAAGCTTGTTAAAATCTTGTCCATGAAATTTAAGTCTTCTCAGGATACTATGCCTCCAAGTTGGCAATGAAGACTTCTAAAAGTTGCTATGAATGTTTTGTCTTAGAGCTTTTAGGAGCTTTTGCATCCTGTTTACAATACTGCCCCTGGGAGCCAAGTATTTTGAAATGTGTATAGTTCTGTAAGTTTTGTCTGTTGCAGTTACATCAAGTTGGTTTATTTCTTTAACTGTTTACCAAAGTTCTGTTGCTTTGCTGCAGAGGAGAAGGTTAAAAACTTTATTAGGCTGAAATCTCTAATTTCTCCCTGTCCCTCCCATCCCCAGCTATTATTTAACATTAAATTTTTCAGACCACATTGGAATTCCAAGTACAAAAAGCTCTACAATTTATAGCCAACAAAATATATGTATCCAATTTTTGGATAAGGCCTTTGATATTGACTACCTCTATAGTTCCCCCTCACACTGAACAACTGCTGCATCAGACTGGTCATTGTGTATTCAAAGGTTGTTAGCCCTTTTATAGAAAATTATCTTTGTTGTCTCCTCTTAACATTGGGGAACACTTGGATTGCTTTATGCCTAAAGATTTCTGTAGATCGGTTTTATCTAACAAGTTATAGTGGTGCTCATGCTACTCCATGGACAGTTTAAATAGTGTTCAGATACTGTAGTTCTCAACAGTAGAAGTAGCTGAGTTGCTTGAGTTCTCCTCTTGCTTGCAAATCTAAATTGTGCCATAATGTGGCAGTGTTCTACTGTATTTTTTTTTTTTTTAGATGAAGTTGGTATTTATATAATTACAACTGAGAAATCATGTGGTAGTTTTTGTGTTCAGTAAAAGACCTTATGCACTTTGGAAAAACAAAATCTGTAAATACAAAGTGCCAACTTAGAGGAAAAATAAAGTGTTTGGTTTGGGTGCTGCATATTCAGTGATGTAAGTATTTAGTAAGGTTGAGTTCAAATCCTTGGAGGGTTATTTAAAAAAAATAATTAAAAGTGCTGTTCAGACTTTTGATTGCAAAGAGACTACGGTATTTATTTTAATAGTAATCAGGATGCATACTGGCTCAATTTTGGGGCCCAGTGGAAACTGATGTCAGGTCTATGAAGGGGTCAGAATCTCCTCAGACAGGAACCAGAAAACAGTAGGAGATGCACCCTTCCTACATATCCTAGATCTTAGGCCTCTAAGATCTCTAGAGTTGTCATGGAGTCACCTGGGCGATGCTCTGGAACTACTCCGAATGAAGCCAGCCAGGACTCTGGGGGAGTATGCCTCCTCCCTCTGAGCATACTGTCTCCAGGGCAAGAAGCTTACACAGCGTCGACCTTCCTGGGTTTGACCTTAGAGCATTCAACACCATGTGCTTCCTGCAGCAAGTCCTCCCAGACACACCTCCAAAGCCACTTCCCCACAAACCCAGGCATAAATTTCCATTGGTCAGAAACACAAACAGGTAAGCAAGAAACATTCATAAAAACAACCATGTACGTTTTGCGTTTTCCACTTTAAAAAATATATACGGTTCATCATGTTCCATCTGTTGGTTCTCATTTCACTGTTTCATTCCTTCTACAGGTACCTTTCTGCTTTCTTTTTCCTGTTTCCCTCAGTTTAACTTATATTCTTTCCTTTTTCTGTCCTTCCTTCCAGTCCTCTTTATCACATTCCAAACATCAGCTCCCTTTTCCACTTACCCCTCCATTCTCTTAGTGCTCCCTCTCAAACCCTTCCTTCCTCTTTTTCCCCCTCCACCTGATCCTTAACGCTCTCCCCCCAACGCCTTTGCTATCTTTTCTTGTCCTGTTGGTTTCTGGGAAGTGGGCGAGCGCAAGCCTGCCCACAGCTAAAGTCCCCTCCCCAGCCTACAGGGAGGAGCCACTTAGGGTGACCAGATGAAACCAACAAAATATCGGGACGGGGAAAGCAAAAAAAAAAAATACAAACCCCGACAGGAGTGAAATTGGCGAAGCAAAAAAAAAAACCCCTGGCAGCAGCGAAGTTGGCGAAGCAAAAAAACAACAACGACCGTGCATCAGTTGGGACACGGGACACAGAGCAAAAAATCGGGATGGTCTGGTCACCCTAGAGCCACTGAACCCGGGACTCGCTTTCTTGTGGCTTGTTGTCTCTCTTTCTCATGAGTAGAGGTTTCTCAGCATTTCAAGGGGTCTGGAGGAGCCTGCAGTAACTACACCACAGGGTCTCTTATGTAGAGGGGGCTGAGCCTCTACAGTCAGCTTCAATATGGTGCCACTTTACGACCTGAGGAAATCAGAGGTGCTTGGTCCATTGTATCTGTGGTCTGATTTAAAAAGATAGCTCAGCATGGGCTGCCCTGCTTCACTCATTCGGAGAACTGGTGGGCAGGAGTCTGGGAGGCTTTTGTCCAAATTCAGTGGGTTGGCATGTATGTGGAAGAAACTACTGTCAAGAAAATGGCTAAATGACAGGTAAGAGTGTCCTCTCCTTCTCTGCTCCAGAAATTTAACAGTTCTACAGAAGCGTGCATTTAACTGGCTGGTGTTGCTAAGGATTAAAGGAGGGATATGGATTTCACTAAAGAAGGGACATGCCAGAATCTTCTGAATCCCACCATTCAATGGTAAACCAAGGGTAACCAGTTGTTTGGACACTTTAATCAAGCTAGTACTCTACATGCAGTTATGAGAAATTTTTAAATTGCTGTTAAATTCGTTACTTTGGATCAGTTCCTCTGACAGATTTTCCTAGTTGTATCAAGTATAAAGAATGCTATGGACTCCCCAACGGGTGTTTTACAGATTCTATTAAGGTCGGCAAGGAAACACAGTGCAGCGCAAAAATAAATAAATAAATAAAAATCTAATAATACCCAAAGGGATGAAGAAGGTTGTTCATAAATATTCTGGGGATGGGAATGGTCAAGAATCACTGGAGAGAGAGTAGACCCATAAGCAGCTGAGGAGTGAGATAAAATATGAACTACCACCCTAAAATGGATGATTTCCTAAAGTCCTCTTTTAAATATATTTAAGAAGAAAAAAATATGCAAGTGAGGTGCATAATCAGGGAGGAATGAAGACCTAAATAAAGTTGTAGGTTGAAAGCAAAGAAGGGAGTACTTGAAAGAAAACTACATTTATATATATAATAATAATAATCAGGTATGGATAGTATACGTCTGAAGGTGCTAGGGAATGTGTTAGTGATTGTACTAAACAGCTATTTGTAACTTTTGGAAAGTCATGCGGAACTGAGGAAGGACCGGGATGGGAAGAAAACCCAATATGATACCAATTTTTGAAAATAAGAGCAGTCTTAGAAATTGCTGTATTGTAAACCTAATTTTGCACCCTTGTAAAATGAGAAGAAAATCTGTAAGGATTTTGAGGATAATAGAATGAAGAGTACTAAACAATACAGGTTTATAAATAACGTATCTTGGAAGAGCAATATTTTTAATCAAGTTACTAAATTAGTAAAAAAAGGAATTGCATTAAATGTAATAAATCTGGGCTTTAATAAAGTATTGGCTTGATACAGTGCCTTGTGAAGTCTTACTGAAAAAAATAATGAATTCAAATTGGCTAGTATAGCAAGCACTCTCAGGAGTTTTCAAAACTGCCTGAAGGACCATAAACAAAGTTACAAGGAATCATGGAAAATAAAGATAGAAGATGCCTATTAGATCAAATAAATTATCTCTGCCAAGGCAAGATTGTCCTTTTATAATGAATTTTCCTAGTATTTTGTCCAGTGTGATAAAAAGAATTAACCTGAGGATTATACTCACTGAGGTGCTACAGGGATGGATGTTTCCCTTGTTTTATTCACAGCTTTGAGGGATCCAGAAATCCAGGACCACCTCTGTCCTCCCCCCCTTATGCTGAAGGCAACAAGAACTCTGGGAAGAAAAATACTTGAATGAGGAGACTGGTTCCAAGCAGAGAGAGAAATTCAGCCTATGTATTAGGCTTCTTTTTTTTCGGTTTTCACCTAGAAGGTTGGTGGTGATTGGATGTCTAACATAGTGAATGCCAGTGAAAATGAGGTAGGATCAGAGTCTAAAATAGGGAAAGAACAAGTCAAAAATTACTTAGACAAGTTAGATGTCTTCAGTTCACCAGGGCCTGATGAAATGCATCTTAGAATACTCAAGGAGCTGACAGAGGAGATATCTGAGCCATTAGCAATTATCTTTGAAAAGTCATGGAAGATGGGAGACGTTCCAGAAGACTGAAAAAGGGCAAATATAGTGCCCATCCAAAAAAGGGGAAATAACAACAACCTGGGGAATTACAGACCAGTCAGCTTAACTTCTGTATCTGGAAAGATAATGGAGCAAATAATTAAGCAATCAATTTGCAACCAACCTGATTTCTTTGACAGGGTAACAAGCCTTGTGGATAGGGGGGGGAAGCGGTAGATGTGGTATATCTTGACTTTTAATAAGGTTTTTGATACTGTCTCATATGACCTTCTCATAAACAAACTAGGGAAATACAACCTAGATTGAGCTACAATAAAGTGGGTGCATAACTGGTTGGAAAATTGTTCCCAGAGAGTAGTTATGAGTGGTTCACAGTCATGCTGGAAGGGCATAACGAGTGGGGTCCCGCAGGGATCAGTTCTGAGTCCGGTTCTGTTCAATATCTTCATCAATGATTTAGATAATGGCATAGAGAGTACACCTATAAAGTTTGTGGATGATACCAAGCTGGGAGGGGTTGTAAGTGCTTTGGAGGATAGGATTAAAATTCAAAATGATCTGGACAAACTGGAGAATTGGTCTGAAGTAAATAGGATGAAATTCAATAAGGACAAATGCAAAGTACTCCACTTAGGAAGGAACAATCAATTGCACACATACAAAATGGGACATGACTGCCTAGGAAGGAGTACTGCGGAAAGGGATCTGGGGGTCATAGTGGATCACAAGCTAAATATGAGTCAACAGTGTAACGCAGTTGCAAAAAAAGCAAACAGCATTCTGTAATGTATTAGCAGGAGTATTGTAAGCAAGACACGAGAAGTAATTCATCCGCTCTACTTCGCGCTGCTTAGGCCTCAACTGGAGTATTGTGTCCAGTTCTGGGTGCCACATTTCAGGAAAGATGTGGACAAATTGGAGAAAGTCCAGAGAAGAGCAACAAAAATGATGAAAGGTCTAGAAAACATGACCTATGAGGGAAGATTGAAAAATTTGGGTTTGTTTAGTCTGAAGAAGAGAAGACTGAGAGGGTACATGGGAACAGTTTTCAAGTACATAAAAGGTTGTTACAAGGAGGAGGGAGAAAAATTGTTGTTCTTAACCTCTGAGGCTAGGACAAGAAGCAATGGGCTTAAATTGCAGCAATGGCGGTTTAAGTTGGACATAAAACTTCCTGTCATAGTGGTTAAGCACTGGAATAAATTGCCTAGGGAGGTTTTGGAATCTCCATCATTGGAGATTTTTAAGAGCAGGTTGGACAAACACCTGTCAGGGATGATCTAGATAATACTTAGTCCTGCCTTCAGTGCAGGGGACTGGACTAAATGACCTCTTGAGGTCCCTTCCAGTTCTATGATTAAGAACTGTAACCTACCTGTAACAGCCAGTGGGGTGAGAAAAGCTGTTTGATTCAACTCTTGCTCAGCCTAAAAGTTTAGGGTTTAGAATGCATGTTTACTTTTTATTTTCTTAAGGGAACCATCTCTGACCCTTATACCTACCACTTATAATCTATCTTTCTGTAGTTCACAAACTTATTTTAATGTCTTATCCTTACCAGTGAGTTTGTCTAAAGTGCTTAGGAAATCTGCTCAGATTACGAAGGCTGGTGCATGTCCACTTTCCTTTGACGAAGTGGCAAGCTAATTAATAAGCTTGCACTGTTCAAGAGAAGGTCTTGAGCAGTGTAAGACTCTATATTTCTGGGGTGTATATTTCTGGGGTACAAGGCTGGGGCTTGGGAGATTTGTTGATGTTTCCCTGTGAATAGTTCATGACTGCCTTGCAAGAGTATTCATGCAGTTTAGCTGGGTGTGACTTTGCATACTGGTGGCTGAGTGTTAACAGTGGCTGGAGGGGTTTGCTTCTTGTCACTGGTAAAGCCTTGTGAGAGACAGCCCGGGCAGGAGAGTTAAGGGGGCACAGTGATCCTAGAGTTCCAGGGTGTACTCTGGGGATCCTGTCAGAATGGTAGCTAGGTTGAGGGAAGAATTTTTCTGTCGACCTAGTGCTATCTACGCTGGGTGTTAGGTCAGTTTAACTGTGTGTCTCAGTAGGAAGGGGGGTGGATTTTTCACACTCCTGAGCAATGTAGCTAAACCCATGTAACTTTTTAGTGTAGACTAGCCCTTAATCCAGGGGTGGGAAACTATGGCCTGCAGGCCACATTTGTCCCGTCAGACATTTCAATCCGGCCCTCAAGCCGGGGAGTGATGTCAGGGACTTGCCCCGCTCTGCGCGGCTCCCAGGAGGCAGCCCGCATGACTCCCCTCCAGCTCCTCCGTAGTATGAGAAGGCACAGCCAGGCGGCTGTGTGCACTGCCCCGTCCGCAGGCGTCACCCCCGCAGCTCCCATTGGCTGGGAACCGTGGCCAATGGGAGCTACAGGGGTGACGCCTGCGGACAGGGCAGCGCACACAGCCGCCTGGCTGTGCCTCCGCGCTATGTAGGAGCCGGAGGGGTGACATGCTTCCAGGAGCTGCTTCAGGTAAGCATGGTCCAGAGCCTGCATCCTTCAGCCACTCTCCCCCTCCCCCCCCGCCTCACACCCCAATCCCCTACCCCAGCCCTGATCCCCCTCCCGCCCTCTGAACCCCTCAGTCCCAGCCCCACCCCAGAGCCCACACCCTCAGCCGGAGCCCTCACACCACACCCCTCACACCCCCAACCCCCTGTACCAGCTCTGATCCCCCTCCCGCCCTCCTAACCCCTCAGTCCCAGCTTGGAACACCCTCCTCTTGACAACAGGGGGCACTACTACCCCTGAAATGGATCTTCACTGGCTCCTAGTGGAGCAGATTACTGTCATACCAGTGAAAAAGGTCCACAGTAATTATCTGCAATACACAGCAGTTTATTGAGAAGGAATTACACAAGCGGTAAAGGGATATATTAAGCACATAACTCCTATGTTAGACATTAAGAGCTATACATTCCTCTTAACGAGTCTCTCTTTCACAAACATACACAAACAGGCCCTGCACTAGTCTCACGCAGTTCCTGCTTGGCAAACAGAGAAGGTGATTACCAATTTTATAGACGGTTTCTTCCCTCCTGGTCTGTTCTTCTCAGCCTTCTAGTCTGTCTCGGATTCCCTCGAGGCCAGGCCTTGGTTGCCTTGAGATCCGTCTGGTTCTCAATCCTACTCAAGCCCATGGAGCAGAGTTTTGGCTACTCTGTCTAGCAGCGTTACTTCTTCAAGCGTCAATTAAGGAATCCCAACCACAGTAATTTACTTTGCTTGATTCTTATACTCTTTTTCCTCAAAGGAGTCACATGTCTTAAAAGTATGCCCAGTGGGCGTGTGATTACTAATTTTTACCTAATTGGTATTTTAGAAGGGGCTGGAGGTGCTGGTTGTACCGAATGAAGATCACCCCACGTTTACTCACTCATCAATCATTCACTCTGACGCTCTGCATGGTGTCCTTGCTGTAAGGTCACTACAACCAGGTTGACCTGTGCTCCATGCTGTAACTTTATACATGTGATATTTCAATATCCATTGTACACGCAGACGTTGCCAGTTCTTTATCAAATTTGCTTCTACTTAAAGGGAACCTGCTTCCAGGATCCTCTGCAGCCATTCAGGCATGTTTAAGTCATGTCAAGTTAAGCTCTCACCATTCATTCAGTATGGCTACACCAATTTGGCTCCATCTCAATACCTCCTGTACTCCAAACCCCTCATCCCTAGTCCCACCCCAGAGCCCGCTATCCCCCTGCACCCTAAGCCCCTGCCTCAGCTCGGAGCCCCCTCCCTCACCCTGAACTCCTCATTTCTAGCCCCACCCCAGAGCCCGCATCCCTAGCCCCACTTTCGTGAGCATTCATGGCCCACCATACAATTTCCAAAACCCAATGTGGCCTTCAGGCCAAAAAGTTTGCCCACCCCTGGCTTAATCCAATGTAGAGGAACTAGAGGCTTGTCTGCACAGTGTGGCAAAGCATGCCAGAAGGGTGTGATTTGTAAAGTACACTATCTGCTCCATTTAGACCCTGCTGGTGTGCTCTAAAAGGTACCTAGTTTGTTTTAACATAGTTCTGTTAGTGACTAAGTATCTCTTAGAGTGCATCAGCGGGTCTACATGGGGAAATTAGCATGCAACATGTTAGAGCGCTTTCAGATCACACCCCTCAGGTACACTTTGCCAGCATTATGTAGACAAGCTGTTAGAGTAGTGTAGCTTGGAGGTGACAAAGGTATGGGAGTTCACGAATGAGAAGCCAGCCAAAGGTTGAAAGAAGATGGGTGCTACCTAGGAACATTGAAATAGAGCAGGCTGTGGTCATGGTAGATCTCAGAGATAGGAGTTCTCAAAGTGGTATAATGTCAAACAATGCTATTTTTGTTATTGTTTGATTGCATGTGTGACAAACATCGTATGACAGACTATGGAGATGATAATTCACCTGTCTCTACCACTCCCCGTTCAAAAAGCTCTTTAAAAGAATAAGCAGGCTGTTTGCAAACTTGGATTACAATAAGATTAACATTAGGTATTGACATGGATATGTCACAGATGTGGCCAAGGATATGTCATGTTTCGTGCTGGTAGGGTGTAATGCTAAGAATAATATCTCCTTTTGATGTGGGCTTTGAAATCCTACAATATACCTGTTGCAGTTGGAGCTGTTTAATGTATGATCCTGTTTATGTGAAATGTTTATCTGATGATCAGTGTTGGAACATGCGCCGGGTTTTTTGTTGTTGTTTTTAAAGTCATTTTGTCACCACTCCTCTTCCTAAAGAATCATGGTCTTCATTCTCCATTGCGGTGGGGGTTTTTCCTACTGGCAGATGGAGTTTCAGTACAGAGAGGGTCTTCTCTGGTCAGTGTATATTGTGACATTTTTCCAAGTCTTCCTCCGAAATCCAATCCAGTGATATTAAATGGACAGACCCAAACAAGACTGAATTTTACAAGATATACTCATCTTGACAGTATGACTTTAAACAGAAATGTTCCTAGTGACACAAACATTTATATTCTGTAGAAATTTAAATTACTGTAGCAGGAGTATTGCAGCATGTATTTGCAAAATCATTCCAGATAGCATGATAAAATCAATAGCTACCTGCGGCCATTTAATGTATATTAAATGGCATGAAGGACTACATCATTGCTGTTAGTAGGTTAAAAGCAAAATAACAATGTATGATAGAGATGCCCTTTGAAAGCATAATAAAAGGGTGCTATTTAAAAATAGAAGCAAGCTTCTTGGAACAGATTACATCAGTTTTAAGATGTATTGCTTGCAGATGATAGTAGCTTCCACAGATTGAAGCATGCCCTTGAGAGATTCCTCGTCATCTGTTCAATTATTTTTAAGAAGTTAAAATCTGAAATGAGATTGGGGAAATAGCTGTAAAATTAAATAAAAAGCTTTGAAACTGCTACAGATATGAAATATTTTTGAATGACCTCGAATTACTAGCTGAGATTGAAAAAAGTAGATTAAGTTTAGCTGTTTACTTAACATTAATATAAATTTGAGATCACATAAGGGCATGCGGACAAAAGATTTTAATGATGGCCATCCATTAAATAGCTTCAGATAACTATGCACAACCTTTTCTGTTTCACCATGACACAGCAAATGAATCTAAAAACACATTAGAAATTGCCTTAAACCAACAAAATATATAGAGTCCAATTTTAATTTACTTTTTTGTTTTGATTATGCTTTGCTTTATTTTAAAGCGACAATATCAAGTAATTTAGATGCCAAATTTAGATTTTTATGGTTTTTCTCATGTAAATCTTGTAATCTTAGAAATGTTATCATGAAATTTTTAAAAGTGCAATGAAACACACTTTTTAAAAATAATTATCTTGCTGTATTTGCATCCCAAAGGGAAAACCAGAAGGTGAAACCAGGAAAAAAAATGCCTAGTTTATTGGGGGGAGGGATAGCTCAGTGGTTTGAGCATTGGCCTGTTAAACCCAGGCGAGTTGCGAGTTCAATCCTTGAGGGGGCCATTGAGGGATCTGGGGCAAAAATTGGGGATTGGTCCTGCTTTGAGCAGGGGGTTGGACTAGATGACCTCCTAAGGTCCCTTCCAACCCTGAGAGTCTATGATTCTATGATTTCCATTGTCCACACCAAGGCTTGGATCCTGCAAGTTGATCTCGATGGGTGGACACTATGTGGATCATCCTGCAAGATCGGGGCCAAAGTGAAGCAAAAAAAGTAAACAAAGAAGAGAAGTTGTGGAAGTAAATTAGATTTGAAAACTCCTTCAGTTTTAATAATCTGAGGAGGTTCGTAGTACAGCCAAAATATCTTAAAAATATAATGTATTTTAAAAATGAATTACAGATGGGTCTGAACTGTGAACATTCTGAAGGAGAGAAGAGTAAACAGGAAGGGGAGTACAGCTGCTGGGAGAATGTTGTTTACATAAGAGGACCAAGATTTTCTGTGGTAACCACTGCCCAGAAATTTTCTCTTATCCCTTCCTACAGTGCCTGGGCACATCCTTAATGTGGTCCATCTGCTTCACTTTGTAAATGCTTTGCTGTATAGTCATATAATATAGTTTTGGTATAATTTAATTACAGAAATATGGTGTACTTTGATCTGTCTTCCTCATTGTGTGAGACTATTAAAAACTAAACTGAATTAACACTGAAATACATACTGTACTGATGAGAGAAATGATGATGTGATCTAACATATGCCATTTTCCATCTTCAAATCTTATTCTTTCCCTTGGCTCTGACGTACCTGTGCAGATTCCAGTTGTCACTTATAGATTTTTCTTCTGGGGTGGAAGAGCAAAGAGTTTTTTTACAGCACTGCAGCAAGATGTATAAAGAACCTTCCTGAAATTGCACATATCCTGAAAACTGTTTTATAATTAAGTTATTTTGAAGGAAATGGAAATATAATTATTGGTTCATTAAACAATAACCAGGAAACTCTAAGCCATCATTTTTTTTTACTATTAAATATCAGCTTTGGTCAGGGTTAAATTATGTATTTTAGATGTTTATCACTCAGATGAGTTGAGGGGAGGTACAGTGGTAAGGCTGACATGCAAGAGACATAACATTACATGTGAATTACAATTATTAATGAAGAACCTCTCATATTTTGTTCTTAAAAGGTTTCAGTCAACAGCTGAATTGTAGGTGCTTCTTTTTAAAGCTTACGCTACTAAACTTTCTGCTAGGGAGCTTCAGGACCCTGGGAGACTTCTCATGCTATGCAATACTCAATCACAATTTGGTCATCGGGCTGACCTTTGTAAAAGTTGTTCCAGTGGAGTGCAGGAGTCAGAAACCAAGCTGCTGGAAGCATATCTAATTTACGGCAGCTCCTGGGCTGTTCTGTGGGCAACAGCGCTGCCCAGAATCTCTGCAGTACTATGTGCTGTAGCCCCAACTGATGCATTCCTTCTGCCCCCAGCCCTGGAATGTCTCCTACATCAGGGTTTTCAGCGGGTCTTTGGAAAACAGGTTTATGGTATTGTGCCTTGTAGAGGTTGTCCTCCCCTAGTGGGAACTGGGGGGCTTCCAGAGCACTTTTATACCAATTCTGCCCCTTTACCCAGCTTAAGGATTGTCCCATAGCCCGTAAAAATGTAATTTGAGTGCAAAGGTATTTAAAATTATTATTCTTTTCCCTAGACTTCAAATGTAAGATTGCATTTTGAAAGTTTTTAAATAAAAGAAATTAAAAAGCAAGACTGATTTTTCTATGGTCCAGCTGCTTACCCTTAAAATAGAATTTATACAACAGGATCAATAAGAGGTCCCCATATATCAAAGCACTTATCAATATCACTGTATTATATTTTGTTGTTATGCATACAAAGACATACATATTCAATTTTAAATTTTTTTAGAGACTGTCAACTTGGATTAACAAAATTCAAAATGGTGGATTTTTCTTAACCATAGCATATGTATTTTGCAAAAACATACATCTTTTTGCAAAATCACTAAATAAAAAGAGCAGAATATACTGCAAATTATTTTTGTTTGTGAAATTCGACAGAGTTTTCTCTCTGTCAATTTTTTCAAATCAGTGATATCTCTATGAGGTGTTTTGAATCATCCAGGCCAGATTTTTAAATAAAAAGGTCAGACAAGGTTTGAGTACAAAAATGTGCCCACATATGGGGTTTAGATGACTACCGATCCAAGCATGCAGTTGTGGTAATCGCTGCACAAATATAGACCTGCGGATGTGTGCTCATTTTGTGCTCCGATCTTAAGCCCTTAATGTAAAATCTTGCTCACAACATTCAAATAATGCTGGTTGAGTATTTTCCTCTTATTTGCAAGCTAATGGTCTCATCTTGCTCAGAACAGTAGAAGAATGACTTGCTGAATGTTTTGCTTCCTATGACAGTGGTCGAAGTTCGCTGCTATTGTGTCAAGGTTTTTTGCATGCTACAATAGCACATATGCTGAACTTGACTAATACTGAAACTTGTTTTTACCAGAAGAGTTTTTTGAGGTGTACATCTAGGGTTCTTAAAGCGGAAAGATTTGACATTCTGGCAACAAAGATAGAAACAAAATATATTAGTTGACTTTTCTTCATCTAGATGGTCATTTAATGATTGCTTGCTTGTTTATAGTTTGCATATTAATCCAATCTATAAAAAAGTGAATAAATTCCTGACAGAAACCTTTAAATTAAAACTGTTTGAGGAAAATGTGTGTTCTGTTGGTTGGTTATCAGAGAACACAAGAGCAATTACACTGTATTGTATTTTAACCTTTCAGTGACAAAACTGATTTCATGCAAAGTTTTATCAGTGGAATGTAGGGTGACCATATGTCCCGATTTTGTAGGGACAGTCCTGATTTTTGGGTCTTTTTCTTATGTGGGCTCCTATTACCCCCACCCCATCCTGAGTTTTCACATTTGCTGTCTGGTCACCCTAGCGGAATGATATACATATACTTCCTTAAAGCATTGCCTGTGACATGGTTAACAAGAACTCAGCGTGGCATAATAACTGTTAAATATCTTTGAACATCTGAGTGCTAAAAGAATTAGAACAAAAATGTGAAAGAGGATGTGTGTTTGCAATATACTGTTATGTGGTGGGTGCAACCTTATTATGGATTGAATAAAAACCCCATGGAGATTAGTAGGTGCAAACTCCTTTCTAAGTTAACATAACTGTAAACATAAGCCCCAACATAAGACAAAAGGAGTGTGTGAATCCACTCAGGAGCTTTGGCTGACTATTTTGGGTAGGTCTGGGTGGGAAGGGAGGCAGCTGTGAAACCCTGGTAGCTGACCCTGGAGGAAACCTGGGGAGATATTTTTGGGTCAGTGGTGCAGACTGAAAAGAGTGCTCTTGGTATTGTGAGCAAAATAATCCGTTTCCTGCTATTTGATTCTTTCTGCATTCAGAGACACAGAACTTTGTACATTCTTTGTAAATAAACACAACTGCATTAAAGAAATACCTGACTACCACTGTTCCCTCTAAGCTGTACACGTGTGCACGCGCACACCGATCCTAAGCCCCGTGCACACGGCGAAATACCGCACGCACAAAAAATGAAAAACTACATTGGAGCCAGGCCAAAATATCATTTACGGGCGACTTTTGACATTGTTCACCCGCCATCTATCAACACAGCCAGATTCTACTAGCTGGCAAGCGGAAGGGGGGGGGGCGGGGGAAGGGAAAGGAAGGCAATGAATCGTACCTCTCCCCACCAGCATTTTGAACGTGTCAGGACCTACACATCTCCTTGTATAAGTATTTTACTCGATTGGGCGCATTTGTAGGTGGTATGAAATGTGTGACTGAAGGCTTCTATTGTCTAGTTCTGGGTTGGGTAATTTATTGAATTTCAGTCCAGAAATACATCTTTCATTAGCCTAGAGAGCATTTCTATTCCTGTTGAGATGTACCTTACCAATAGGCATGTGTGAGTATGCATCATACTAGAAGCAGTAGTGACCTCTAGATTTGAGGTAGCATAACAGTTTCCTTTCTAAATCCCTACCCTCAGTTGCACATACCTTTCTGAAATTTTCACCTTTGAAGGTCAAATTTTGCAGTCTTAGTATCTACATGAGGATGATATTTATTAGCTTGAGAAAATGGTTCATCCTTTTTTATGTTTGGGGAGAGTGAATAATTATTCTTTTTCTATATATAAAAAAAATTGTGTGCCTCTTCTTGGATCAGCACAAGGTAGAAAACTGAAATTTAGTATGGAGAAGACCATCATTTATAATAATTGCTTTTAACTGTTGCAGTGAAGTTTCATTTGGATTTGACAGACGTGTGCCCTTGGGAAATTTGTTTGCTGTGCACGTGCAGTACATTCTGCACAGCGTTTTCTCTAAGCTCGTAAAGGGTGTACGTAAGGAAGACTGCATTGCACATATTAGTGTGGCTAACTTATTTGCATAGCGGAAAGTGTACTGAAAGTGCAAAAGGATTAGTAAGAAGAGGACTGCTGTACAATTTGTTAAGATTAAGGTTCATTTGAGCCAAACCAAAGATCCAAGGGAACCCAGGTTTTTAACTTGAGTGAGTTATTTAGAATCTGAAAGTTATGGGAAACTGAAATCAAGAGTTAGAATGCATTGTTAACAGTATTTAATCACAAAATATAATAGGGCACAATTAGCTTGCCCCTAGAATACAGCTGTGACAAATAAGATTGTTATTTACACACATCCGTACTGAACAGTAGCAAGGTTGTAAGCTATTGCTTTTTGACAGGGAATTTTGCCACTTCAGAGGATTTTATATTTATGTAAAATACATTTACAGGTAAATTTCGTTTACCTCAAAATAGTAGGTCAAATTAAGTGTTTACGGTATTGGAAAACTTTAAGGATCATTATGAAACGCTTTGTTTTGCAAATATATATAAAAAAATCTATTCAACAAAAGTGCTGGAATCTCCAAAGACCTGGTATGCTTGTAGCCCCTCTCTTGCAACTGGATCTACAAGAGTGTACTGCACCCATAGAGAGACCCCTTGAATTTAGTGGGGCTCTGCATGGGTGCAGGATCAGAGCCTGTGTGTGTAGAGGTCTGTTTATCTGTGTCTTGCAAGTCATTTTTGTAAAAATTACAAAAAATTGAAAATATAAGCAACAATTAGGACTTATCTAATGGGAACTATTGCAAGAATGACGTAGTATTGATAATCAGGATGGGTAGATAACTTGGGCAAGGATTTAATTTGCTGAGGAATTTAATTGGCAAGGAGGAAAGTGTTGGTTTTTGGGAATAGAAAATTCTTAAGATGGCTCCAGCGAGAAGCCTCATTCGCTGAACACCATCAAATGTTTTAGCCTGTGTTCTAACACCTTAAAAGTTGATGGACCTGCTCTGATTTAAAATGCCAGCACTAACAGCTGGTCTACTCTTGCAGACCCACTTTTTAAGCAGGGTACCTTTTTCCTTTTTAAAAACAAGCTGTTCATTTTGACATGTAAGTATCTTTCCAGTACAGCTACGTAGACAATGGACCTGTTCATCTGGCTTTCAAGCATCATAGGTAAAAGTTTCATTTTGCAATCCACCTTGTTGGGACTTCTACAGTAAGAGAGAAGGTACATATCTGTAAGGGGACAGCAAAGGAAAAGGTGTGCAACACAGCAGAAGGTGGACCCAGGTGAGGGAGTATAAGAACGGCCATATTGGCTCAGACCAAAGGTCCATCTAGCCTAGTATCATGTCCGACGGTGGCCAATGCCAAGTGCCCCAGAGGGAATGAACAGAACAGATAATCATCAAGTTATCCATCCCCTGTCGCCCCTTCCCAGCTTCTGGCAAGAATGTGACATGGAAGGGGAGGCAATAACTAAGTGGAGAGAGAGAGAGAGATGCTGTATTAATTTTTCCGAGATCAAGAAGAGGAGATACAGGAAACGGAGAATAAAAATAAATATGGAGAGGGAAAATAAAAGTATAGAGCAAGAGAAGACAAAAGCAGCTTTTAGGTCACTGAACTTTATTCCTCCCTACACTTCGCTGTGTTCTTCAGGAAGATGTTCCCCATTAATATATGAGTGACAGATGGTTCTAGTCAGACAATTCAATTTGTTGCTTTGAGTTGGGTATGTAACTAGATTAACAGGACTCGTTTTTTTAAAATGTGCGGCAGGTAACTTTTCTCCCTCTTCCTTTTCAAGCCCTGAATACTTAAACCTTACAGATTAGTATTTAGTGCAGTGCTCTTCTGTGTGAACCTGATCTTCTTTCGCCAAACTGAGATGGTCTGAATGCTGCAGTAAATAGTTTGATACTTAAGAGCAGGAACTGTCTAGTTGTATAGCAACCTGTGTGGTCATCCCATGGCTTTGAAGGGATGTTTGCAGCATTGCCTCTTTGAAGAATTAGATGTGGAGATGGAGTCTCTGTAGTGTTTTGGCAGCCCTTTTTCCTATACTTCAACCACTGTACTCAATAGACTTGCATTTGGGTGTGAGAAATGTTGTGCACAATCATCTCTGTGTGGGTTTTTCGAATTCATGATGTCACTTTAGATATCTACCCATCCAAGCACATAGTTGAGGTCATCGCATGCTCCAATGTAGATCTGCAGATGTGTGCTCATCTTTGTTCTGAAACCTTGGACTCTTAATGTATAAATTTGATCCACAACATTCAAATAAAGCTGTCACTGAGTTGAATATTTTCCTATTATTTGCAATGTATATCACCTGGATCGATCGGACTTCAGCTGTCATTAAAACTGCGCTGATCACAACACGTCTGCCATTCTTCTCGCACTCTTGCCTTTCTTCTCCACGTTTGTCCGAAACATTTAACGATGTCATCTTCCCATCTTCTTGGAGGCCGACCGGGGTGTCTTTTCTGTTCTTGCGGGTACCACTCAGAAATTATTGCGGTCCACCTGTTATCCGTGAGCGGTGCTGTGTGGCCCGCCCATCGCATCTTGTTATGTCTGCTTTCCAGGACAATATCTTGCAATGTATATGTATACATTGGGAGGGATAGCTCAGTGGTTTGAGCATTGGCCTGCTAAACCCAGGGTTGTGAGTTCAATCCTTGAGGGGGCCATTTAGGGATCTGGGGCAAAAATTGGGGATTGGTCCTGCTTTGAGCAGGGGGTTGGACTAGATGACCTACTAAGGTCCCTTCCAACCCTGATATTCTATGATTCTATGTACTGCTTAAAAATTACAGATTTAATCCATGAAGCTTTGACACTTTTAGAAATTTCCAAGTTTTTCTCCTGAGTTTCACCCAAACCATGTTGCTGCTAATAGACAGAACTGGTAGTGCTGCCAATCGTTAATGTTGCCTAACACTTCCCAATATGACTGTTTTCAATTGCTTATAACTTTGCCAAATGTTAATTGTTGGAGCTGAAATTTGCCATGCTGGGTGTCTGCCTCAGGTAGATTTATTTTATTTCATTTTATTTTTTTAAACAGAAGATGATTACACGGAATTTTAGAAACACAAATAATTTACAATATATATTCAGTGATTTTGCAAAAGTTTATTTTTATAGAATAAATGCACCAAACCATGCCAAAAGTCTAGGAAAACTGAAAAGTGTGTGTGTGTGTGTTTGTGTGTGTGTGTAAAAATATGTATGTCACTGTATGCATGATGTGTGTGTCAGATATAACATAATACAGTAATACTTCTAAATGTTTTGATATATAAGGATCTCTTGTTCCTTGTTACACTCAAATGAGTTTGTATACATGCAGTTACATAAATCCTATTTGTAAGGGTAAGTAGCTGGATGGTACAAAATCTGAACTTTGCAACAATTTTTTTTCTTTAAGCTTTCAGAACAAAAACTCATAATTTTAAATATCTGTGCACAGTCAGCTCTACCACTTGATTTAATGCAGTAACTGGTAACTATAATAGGTTGTTTCTTCTGTGTGGAGCTGTGGACAAGACCCTTACCCTTGCTGCAATATTTTTCTTTGTTTTTTCTTTGAAGGTTTATGAATTTGGTCACATTTGGGCAGATCAGCAAAGGCACATCCCTCACACCTTGGCCCCTAGCCAAATTTCAAGTCCATGCTTAAAGCATGGTGGTGCTACAGATTGTCAGTGAAACAGTTGTAAGAATGTTTTTAACATGGGCAGAACAACATATTTTCCCTTAATCTCATTTATGAATTAGGGTTGTGCAGTAAAGGAGGCTGTTGTCTGTACGATCCCTGCCTCGTTTGTTGCTGTATTTGGAAGGTGTGCAGTGATTGAGGCAGCGTCTTGTAGGAAGAAGAATGGTGATTACTTGGTTAAGGGAGTTGAATGCCATCCCAGAGAACTGGATTCTGTTGCCATCTCTGGAATGACATTCCTGTGTGATGCTGGACAAGTCACCTAATCAAACCTTCCAGAGATGATTGCTAATTTTCTGGGTACCAACTGAGACACACCTGGAACCAGATTTGCAGATGTTTTGAACGCTCACAACTGCAACTGAAGTTGGTTGGAGCTGTGCTTTGGACATGTGAAGTGCTACAAAAATGCAAAGTACTCTTGAAAATAAGGGCCCTAGCTGTTTCAATTTGGGCACCCCAAATTAGTGGGCACTTCTGACAATTTTGGCCATAATTTTCCCGTGCCTTAGACCTCCTGTGGTAAAATGGGGTTATAAACCCCTTCCTCTCACAGGAGTGCTGTGGAGGTAAATTTGTTAATGTTTATGAAGTGTGCAGATGTTATGGTGAGAGCACCCTAGAAATGCCCATGAGGAAATCAATAATTTTGTATGCAATGCAGAATTTGGATGGTGCCCATTAATTAAGGCCCAGGGCATTGTGTTGAATGAGGAGGATAATGAGAAATATTGAGTAACTAAATACCTATTCACTGAGTTAGGAAAGAGTCCTGGGGGGGGGAGAGGTGATCATTTAATTAATGACAGTATCGTAATTCATACACACAAGGGTGGGAAGAGGTGAATTAAAGTTCTATGGGCAACCTTAATGGCATTTCCTAACTTTCGAGTCATGGATTTTGCAGCCATAAAATTACATTGTGTTTTTTTTAAACAAAAACCATGGTGTTAAAAGAATGTAAAAGAGATTACACTAACTTGTATTGTACCTGGAGTTATAGATCCAGAACTGCAGCTTCTGAAATGCTGTTAATGGTTAGGTGCCACAGCCACCACGCCAACATGCAGGGAGTGTATAGAGGAAGGGACAATCCCTCATTCCCCTCCAAGCTTGCTTGTCTTCTCTTCTCATGGCCAAAAAGACCTGATTGGCGATGTATTTTATGCTGCTCTTTGTAATCAGGGTTTTACAACCCATCTTCACCTGGGTCCTACAGAGAGATACACAATAGAACTTGTCTTTTTAAATTCCTTTACTGTAGGTCACACTGCAGCTGCTTCCTACATTCACTGTTCCATAGCTTGGCTAGCCAGTTAGAACTGCTTGTGCTGGACCCTGAGGATCAGTTCCTTCTTCCCGGGAAGGAGCCTCTTCAGGGCAAGGTCCGTAGCTGTTCCCTTGTACACAGAAGACCCATAGAAGTAAGCAGACCAACTAATTGGCTAAAATCTTGTAGTATTCCAATGGTTTCCTCCAAGATTTGCTTCCTTCTCAGCAGATCTTAAGGGTGAAATAGGCCACTGAGCTCTCCATGCTTCCCTCCTTAAAGAAGAACAAATACTAAGAGAGTGCTACCCAATCAATCACCTTTAAAGAGCCTGCCACCTCTACGTGAAAGAACCCGGTTAGTAGCTTTGGAGGTTTTATGGAGCAATGAAACTAGGACAAAGAGCTGTGGTCATTGGTGAAAGGACAGGAGACTTGAAAAGATAGGAGTGCCTGAGCAACTGTAAACTTTTTTTAGCTGCCCTCAGCATAGTAGTCAAACTCCTGAATGTTTATATGAATTGAATCATGTAACCTCCTGAGTTTTGTCTAGTGCTAACTTGTATATGTTATATAATGTTAAATAGACATCTTTATTAATACAAGCAAATTTCAAATTCAGTATAGTCTGTTAAAAAAAATCAGTGGAAAAATGTATTTTGCCTCTTCTACTTCAGCACTCATTAAATGACTGATAAGTAATTAATGTCTTATTGCTAACAGCAACAGAATATATTACTGAGCGTAGGGAGGTCCAGTAGAATGAATGTTATATATATTATGTATCTGTTCTTTTAATACAGAGGAATATGTTAATCCTTCCATTGGTACTTTGATAGGTTCATTAAAAATCTTTTTAAAGAGATAAAATATGAAATGTATGAAAGGGAATTTGAAGGGAAACCAAAAATGTTAGCGTAATGGAGGTATATCACAGACAAGCCATTCCTTTTCTGATTTCACTGTGTGGTGTATGTCTGGCAGATCTAGGCTAATTGCTTTTTACTACTCAATTTTTGTGCCACCCATCTTTGAAAATAGGTTTGAGCAATTGTATGTTGGATGAGGAGGAGAACAGGCGGGCTAGCACTAATGCTGTATCCTTGCTGGAGTCAGAGAATTGCTCACATCTGCCGATTGTCTGTGGTTATGAAATAAACAGTTATGATCACCACTTAATCATAATTATACTGAAGTTACATCTCTTCTGAGCCAAGAATCTCAAGCTAGTAAAATATTACAAGCTGAATATTGAAAAGCTTAGCACAGGATTCTATATAAACTTGACATGAGGAGCAAATTGATTTTTCCCTGTAAACAAAATCCACAAAGATGTTGACACAGCATGGCATGTGTCCATGATGCTAAGAGTTTCATACTGCCAAGTGTGTACAAAGTCTTAAAAAAATAAAAATAAAAAAAGTGTAATCTTCTTCCAGGATTTAAAAATAAGCAGTGTCCGAACTCAAAAAATGCTCAATGGTGTCTTTGCTTCCAATATTATATTACCATTTTAAAAATACAGATAGATAGCACTGCTAGCACGGCACTTGTAATTTAACATAAAGTTCCTTCCTCGCCCCAAATATCTTAACAGTATAAATAAAACAAGTTATAGGAGGAGGGATTGCTAGAAGAGGTGGGTTTGAAGGAGAGAAGACACAAGAAGGTACCTAGCCAAGAGGACAGGAAGCCTGTTCAAAAGCTTATTGGATGAAAGGATTGGGAAGGCTGTTAGGAAAGGAGAAGACTGAAGGAGAAAATGAGAGCAAATGGGGATGGGGGAGTTCTGTAGGGCATTGTAAATGAAGATGAGGCACCTGTCTGAATTAGGAAAAGATAGTAAGATGGTGGAGGTATCAAGCCAGGAGGGGGATGTGATTGGAGTTGTGTGAGAGGAAGATGGCTTTGGTGACTGGCAGCATTTTGGATAGCCTGGAGGAAAGAGAGTGAGAGGCCAGAAGGAAGGGGTTACAATAATTAATGGGGGAGAGAATTCAGGAGTGGACAGAATGTTAGTAGTGGGGACAGTGAAGAAAGGGCAAAGTTTGGAGAGATTAGTGTCAAGGTCCGGTATGTTGAGAATGCTGAAGGAAGTGGAGAAAATTCACCATTTTCCCCTCCAGATAGTGGATGCTAGACACAGCTCTGAAATCGGAGATGTGGGATTACTATCCCAATTTTTGGGAAGGAACATAGAGGTCATATCATACTGCTCAGCAGAGAGCCTGACTCAGTTGTAGGCAGCTGGAAGGGAGCCTGTAACACCAAACTAATACAATTTAAGGCAATCCAGACAATACCCCACTTCTCATGTAGTTGTCCTTGGAAAGAGTGCAAAAAAACCCCACAAACATATTTGAGGGGTGCGGAAAATGACTTCTAGTGAGAGACTTGTAGAGCTCAATAAGATTGAGAAGTGACTTGTTTACAGTGTAGAAGTACCTTCAGAGGGAGAAAATATCAGGTATTAAGGGGTTTTTAATCTAGCAAGGAAGGCGTATCAAGAACCAATTGTTGGAAAACAGACATGCACATCAGAAGTAAGGCAGTGAGGGTGATTAACTAGTGGAACAAACTACCAAGGGAAGTGGTAGATTCTCCACTGATTAGTGTTTTAAAAAAATAACAATCAAACTGGATGCCTTTCTGGAAAGTATGCTTTAGTCAGAGACCAGTTATTGGCTCAATACCGAGGTAACTCAGTGAAATTTAATGGCCAGTTATATACAGAAGGTCAGACTATGTGATCCAATAGTCCTTTCTGGCCTTAGACTGTAAGAATCCTTCCGACACACTGCTTTCATCTGGGGCCCCCATGATAGAGAGGTTTCACAGACCACAAATACCACGGACAGGGTGGACACCAGGGTGAAGAACTATGAACAGCTGATAATCAGATTTTAAGCCCAAGTGGTTGGTGTTCACATTTTCAAGGACATCTCTGTAATGAAAACAAAGCTAGAAATGTACTGCTTAAATGAAAGCTGAGATAATCTTGCTCTTTATAAATTTCTCAGTAGTGGATAGTAGGGGTAGGAAGGGAATGTCTTTAGGCTTCACGGACCCCACAGACTCATCAGAGGTCCATTCTTCTTATCTCTTTTAATATCTTTACCTATTGTGCACTGTGAGGTATTTCAGCACACTTTGGAGGGAGGGATTCTATTAAAGAATACCAGAGTTGTGTACTACTGACTAAAAATAAAAGAAGCAGATCTACAAATACTTGTGTGGAGTTCTTCAAGATTATGGTTCTTCTATCTACATTTTAATAAGAGCCTAATTGAAAGTCCATTGAAGTCTATGGGAGTCTTTCCATTGACTTGAGTGGGCTTTGAATCAGGCACTAAGCGACCAAAAATATTCTGTGGGGCAGATACTCAGCTGGTACAGATCGTCATAGCTCATTTAAAGTGAATGAAGTTATAACAATTTAAACTAGCGTAAAATCTGCCCCAATAGGCTTAATCTGCCATTGATTTTTAGGCAGAACTCAGAAGTGGTGATTCCTGGGTTTTAGAAGTCTGTTACCTATAAACACTTAGATCTTTTTAGTAAAGTGTTTTTAAAATAGACAGATATACAAATAAAGTATATAGTAACTTCTGTTTCATTTTGCATAGTATCCTAAAACTACAATGCTATTTTAAAAGATGAATAAGAAATATTAATGTAATTAATTTGTTTTTTAAAAAAAAGGAAATTTGTGTATTTTAAAACTTAACCCAACACAAACATATTAATGTTTCTCTACTAGTTGGTCTACTTTGCTATCCAGGTGGAATGGGTTTTTAAAGACCTACTTACTAATGGATTTCAAGTACAGAGCTCTTTCACCCACCCTTAAAAGCATTTCAAGTTGTTCTGTTCCATTTTGGTAAATTTCACTATAATTGTAAAAATACATGTTTTAGATTCTGAGTCATGTACCCTTACAAAGAGATCAAGTTCCTTTATATATTGCTTCCTAGCAATTCGGGGCTCTTGATTTTAATTTTAATTTTATCATTTATGTAGTGCCAAAGGACAACATGGCATTTACTTCTGTCTGTAAAGCTCTAGTAAAGTATGATCAGTTTTCGAATGAAAAAATAATTTGATACCCTCTTGTTCTCTAGCACCTTATGTACTGTAGAAGAGAGAGAGATTGGTGGAACAAAAACAAGAAGGTTTCTTTTGTTCCTAGTAGTATAATGCAGTTTCTAAGGACCATGATATTATCTTTCATGTGCTATGCACTAGTTCAGGACTACTCATTCTTATGTCAGAACGTAGTGTCCACATGAAATTTAATCCACACATCCCTTCCTTGCATGGTGTGCACACACACTTCCTTATGTTTTTGGCTTCTCTATTGCCATTCAGATCGGGGAAGAAGATGTTATGACCTTTCCCATAAAAACTGGTG
Source organism: Chelydra serpentina (assembly GCA_037349315.1). Classification (NCBI taxonomy): domain Eukaryota; kingdom Metazoa; phylum Chordata; order Testudines; family Chelydridae; genus Chelydra; species Chelydra serpentina. Next base: position 32,368,280 of record JBAIAC010000048.1, read on the forward strand.
CCCACAATGTGCAAAAAAACCCTGGAGTGTTAGGTAGATTTAGGGCCCCAGTCCTGCCTGCATTGAAGTTGGGGTGAGTTTTACAATAGTAAATTCTTTATTAAGATATATTATACCTTATACATTACTAAAAACTACTAGCTACCATAATGCATACTCAGTAACACTGCTGTAGTTGAAGTTCCTCAGGATTTATAGTAGACAGGTAGTTACTAAGGAGGTTATGTTTAGAGTGTTTTCAGTTTGATGTAGGCCCAATCCTTCAAATGTTTACACATGTACTTAAATTACTAATTCCTGGGGCAGAACTGTAATTTAGTAATGTTTGGTGCCTAGGACATCGGGACCCAACCTGGTTGAGGCCTTCAGTAACTACCATATTATAAATGTTAAATAGCAGTAATAATGAGCCTTACTGTTGAAATTCAGTGGGAATAGTCACATATTAAAATTAAAAATGTGAATTACTGTTACCGGCTATTGTTTTTATGTCTGAATTAGAATTAAGTTTCATTTACGCCTCTCATTTTGATAATAAAGGTGTGAAGGAAACTAACTACAAGACTGAACTTAACCTCATACCAGCTGAAATACAATGAGATAGTGGAAACATCTAAAATTAGAGCCAGTGCAAATGACAGAGTTCAGAACATATAGTTGTTGGGAAGTGAGGGGATTAAAATGGTAGCATAACTTTTTACATGTTTGTTTTCTTTAAAACGACTCAGTCACAGTATACAGTATAAGCATAGTTAGATATATATCAAAATCATGGGAATTTAATTTATGAACACAGTTGGCCATCAGCTCAAAAAATGATTGATTTCAATTATGTTAAGAGAAATACAGCACTCAGGCCATCAGGAAGAGAAACTTTTCCCAATCATTTGTTCACGAGCAGTTAAGATTTCAGACCTGGTTGTTTGACAGGAAAATGTGATTGTTCCAATTTCCAAGATCTCATCTGGTTCTCAAGTAAATCAAACCGAAATGTTGTTGCTGCTATGATGATTCAAATTAAATAGCACTTCTTTACATTTTGCTCATTCCGTTATGGATTGTGTGACATTGTTTCTCAGTTTTTTATAATTTATTGTGTGTCTGACATCCTTGCTTTATCTGGTAGTTTTAGTTTTATCGCTGCTTTAATACAAATTAAAATGCTATTACCTCCCATGAGAACTTTGATTGATTGAGTAGGGAAATGTTATAGTTCAAATTCAAATAAAAAAATCTAATATTTAAGACCGATGATAATATAAAGTATAAAGTAGTGCATTCCAAATCTGTATTTTATAGGTTTCAGTTCAAGACTGTTAGAAGTAATACATATTCACTGTAGTAATATATCTGAATGTTGGGACCAGAAAAGGATTTTTTGTTCAGTGTTTGGCACTTTAGTTACTAAAAGACAAGGCAGTCAGAAGCCTTACAAGTGATGTTGGTGACATTGCAGGATTTGCTTGTATAGAAACCAGTTCTAATCTATGCTATGAAACTAAGCAACTACTGAGCACTATGTGCTGGGTAGCTCCTCTTTCACTGGGAAATGTTCAAGGCGTATTTGGATTGGTGTAATTCACTTACGTAGTCAATAGAATCCTTTGACCCCTATCAGAAATCGTAAAAATCTCATCATGGCCACAATCTTCAATACATTCATGAACTTGAACTTTCAAGACCTGAGAAAAGTTAAACATGTGTAAAAGTTTGCAGGATCAGGGCCATGATGAGATGCTGTCATCAAAGTCATGGTGTATAGAGTAATCGAGGGGAGGGAGACCATTAGTGTGTATTACATGAGCCCTTTATTTGAGAAGAGAACACACGGTTCTATCAGTGCCTAATAAATTATGAGGTATTAAGTAGATCAGGGGTTCTCAAACTTCATTGCACTGAGACCCCCTTCTGACAACAAAAATTACTACATGACCCCAGGAGGAGTGGCCAAAGCCTGAACCCATCTGAGCCCCACTGCCCCGGGGGGGCGCCCCCAAAACCGAAGCCCAAGACTTGCCCCCTCTTCCCCCCAACCCCCGGGTGGAGGGCCTGTAGCCCAAGCCGGGCTTCAGTCCCATGCAGTGGGGCTCAGGCTTCGGCTTCAGCCCCAGACGGTGGGATTCAGGCTTTTGCCCCGGGCCCCAGCAAGTCTAATGCCAGCCCTGGCAACCCCATTGAAACGGGATCGTGACCCACTTTAGGGTCCCAGCCCACAGTTTGAGAACCACTGAAGTAGATTATGATTAATAAGTGTTAGTTTTATTATTAATTCCTAAAGCCACAAATATTCTTAAAAGGTGTTTAGTGTAATTTGGATTGTAAATGCATGTATAGACATACAAAAATAGGCAAAGACTCAAGCTGATGTACTAGGCTGCATTCTCTCCTGGATATCCTGGACTGCTGTTGCAGAAAGAGAAGTCCTATTACGGACCAAACCTTTGGTCAGGGCTGGCTTTTCCCCCGAATCGGGCCCCGTGCCTAAGAGGGCCCCGCAACGTCCGTGACTTCGGCGGCAGCTCAATCGCTGCCGCTGTCTTCGGCAGCATTTCAGCGGAGGGTCCTTCTTCGGCGGCAGCTCTTTTTTTTTTCCGTGCAAAAGCTGGAGCCGGCCCCGTCTCTGCCGGGGCCCCATTGAAACTGTTCAAATCGGGCTCCGCACGTCCTAAAGCCGGCCCTGCCTTCAGTAACTCAAAATACTAGATGAAATCAACTGTTTAATAATTCTCGGTGGTGTCTTGTCTTCCTTGTTTGGCAGGAAAAGTGGCATTTGGTAACACAGCAGTACATTAAGTATTTTAATAATCAGTATTGACACACAAAACATATGGTCTTGAATTACACATTGGGTCAAGTGGATCAAGTATTAGTCATCTCTGTTTTCTCTTTTGGAAGCTAAAAGATTTATAATCATAGATTCAGTTAGGATATAGGTATATAGTTTGACATGTACTATGTTACATAGAATCTTTAGAGGGTGTATCCTGAGACATGCTCCCAGGTTACAGAGAACACACAATGGTTTAATCATATACCACTAAAAGGAAAAAAGCACATTTTCTGTGATAATTTTCTAACCTTTCCTTCAGTTGGACAGTATTATTTTTAATAAATTGGAAACCTCACATACATCCTAATTCCAGTCTGTTATATAAAACCCTTGTGCAGATTTACAATTTCGGACATTAATAATTATGCATGCTGTCAGCAGGAATTATTCCTGTGATCTGCCTTGTGTGTGACAAAATATTAAGAAATGAACATTCTTTGCACACTTGGGATATCACTATGCAAGGTCTTAGTGGCATTCATTGTTTCCTTTCAAAACACCGTGTCTCAGCATATGGACTAGAGACTAGATTCTCAATCTCAGTTGCACCAGTGTAAATCCAGAGAAACTCAATACTCGTGTAACCCCATTGACATCAGTGGAGCCGTTCTGGATATACAAGAGTGTAACTGGAACCAGAATTTGGTCCTGAGTCTCCAGTATATTTCCCAGAACCCCACCACCTTTCCCATTCAAGTACTGTATCTTCGTATAGCATTTCTTGGTAGCAAAAGGCATAGGTAGTCTGTTTAGACTTCCTTCTTTCATGCACTTATAACTTTTTCCAAAATTCTTCTTTTAAGGTTTCATTTTTAAGTGCTTGGTCTCAGTTGCGCGCTCACTCCCCCCCCCCCCCTCTCTCTCTCTGGTGGGGGAGGGTAAAGGGGAGAGTGAATTTTGAACAAAATGTACTCATTTGTATTACGTTATGTGATGGTAGGGGGGAAATGTATTTGTGTTATAGTTAAGATTTTTTTAAAGAAATTTTTGCACACACAGGCTTCAGTAGCTAAGCCTTAACACTGGCCTTTTGAAGTAGTTTATCTTCACTGTTCATGAGTTTCTAGACTAATTTGGAATAAAATAATATACATTGGAACAAGCGGTATGAAGTTCCCTCCAAATACAGGGCTGCTGTGCTATTTGTGGAAATATGGAATAAGTTAATACATAATATCAATATTCATTATGTGGGTGTGATTTTTTTAAAAAATTATTTTATTTCATTTATTTTTTGCCTGCCATTTCAATGTGGAGTTCTTTTGTTGGGTAAACTTTTTGATTTGTAACTATGGTGGTGTACAGGGAAATCAACAGAGAGGTATGTGTTTGCGATATTTCTCTATTTCCTTAAAAGAAATCCAAGGAACTACATACAAAGATTTTCATCAGTGTAATACTATGGCAGTCTTGCAGAACTGTCATGAAAATGAAACTCCCTGGTCAGGGGCGCAGTGAGCTGAAATTTGAGTGCACCTGTGCAGCAAGTCATAACACCACTCACTCAAATTTGGCCCGACTGCCCCCCTGCCAGGACAGATAGATAGGTGGCCAGGCCAAATTTGAGTGGTGGTGTGCCCCGTGTGGCTGCTTCTCCCCTTCTCTCTCCCCCTCCCACCTTTCCAGTTCTTCTGGCAGCCGTGGGCACCAGCCACCCCCAGCCCCTGGGCACCGGGACCCCCTCAGTCTCCAGGAGGATACAAAATTTGATCCAGGCTTTTGGCACTTCCTGGGGGAGGAGAGATGCAGGAAGGTGGGGTCTGGGGCTCCTAGAACTACCTGGCCCCTGCTGGATATGGTGCTCTTCAGCCTGATCACCTCTCTGGGTGAGCGCTCAGGGCTGGGTATGAAGCAGGAAGAGTTTGGAGTTGTGTTCAGGGCAATGTAGGGGAAAGAGCAGGGTGTGGGGTGGGGATAGCTTGGTGCTGGGTGCAGGACAACGTAGGAGGAAGAACTCAGGGCTGGTGTGGCAGCAGGAAGGGGGACCGTAGGATTGGCTGCAGGGTGGAGATCATGGGTCTGTGTGTCGAGGCAGTGGGGGAGGGGAGGAAGAGTATGGAGGAGGGAGAGCTTGGGGCTGGGTGCAGGGCAGAGGAGGGAAAACTCTCCGCTCCCCTGCTTAGGGAAAATTCTGTTTCACATTGATCATAAAGAGCTTTATGCATATTACAGCAGTTTTTTGACTGTGTCTGAAAGAGATGCATACATATATAACTATATATATATTTAACTCCTAGACATGCAATAAATACTCTGGTTATAATGCATAATAAGGTGCATTCAGTTCCAAATAAGTTGATCACCCTTAAAGCTTTTGAATGTGTATTCCTACAAATTGTTATAAAAATAAGGACACTGTGTACTGAACACATTATAAGTAATACATACTTAACATGCATTTCATGTAGTGTGTGTCAATATTAAAACATCATAACTTCAGTGAATGAATATAATTACTTATAGTAACTAAAAAGGACAAGAGAAAAATAAGACCATATGCTATCATGAATCAATCTGCTTAATTCTCATTTCACTGGGAGTTTTGTGCAACATTCAATAGCACGATAGGGGCCTTATATAGGTTTTTAACTAGTCCAGTTATATTTACATAATTTTCTGAAAAGATCATATAAGTTTGCTGCACTGTTTTTCAGGGTTTTTATATATACTGTATATATATATATAAGCTGCTAGGCGAGGTAGATGGAAGCAGAAAAAGTTTAAATCATTAAAAACCAGCTGCTCCAAACTCCCTCATCTCCTGTTTGTGATAAATGACTCTTTGTATTTGAAGGTTCAAGCACAAGTACGTCATGCAAAACAAAATTTTGACAAATTGAAGACTGATGTGTGTCAGAAAGTGGATCTTCTTGGAGCAAGTAGATGTAACCTCCTGTCTCATGTTTTAACAACATATCAGGTATTCAAAGAACACTGCAACCTGAAAGGAAAGATTCCCTGTAAGCTGTAAAACATGTTTTTCATATTACGGTAATGTGACAATATGCTGATAAGTATAAGAATATCTAAATCGCTTGGGGGAATGAAAGTTCACACTAAATACTGATTATTAGATTAATATTGTATTGAAATATTACTTTCTTTATAGACAACGCTGCTTCATTTTTGGGAAAAAACCTCACACACTATGGCAGCTATCCATGAAAGTTTCAAAGGTTATCAGCCATATGAATTCACTATGTTAAAGGTAAGGAACATACAGGTGTATTCTTTTATGTATCCATTAATCAATCAGGAGAGTGATTTGGTAATAAATGAGAGAAAAGCAGTACACCTTTTTTAGTTGCATGTTCATATCTAGGGGGTTTGTCATGGATTGCCAAGCAGTGGTCATGGTGTGCAGTTTATCAAGTATCCTGGCATTTCCTTTTGATAAATGCATATTGGCCAGCATATGGCCCCATATCAACAAAACATCCCTATTCAGGATGGCATTTAAGCACTTGTTTAAAGTTTAAGCACATGCTCAAGCATTGTCTCAAATAGTGATGCGCCCCAAGTGCTGAATCAGGGCCAAAAAGAATAGTAGGCAAGCAGGACAAACTCTAGGTTTTACATTGTCCTCCACAATCCCACAAATTTTATGGCCACCATTTTGCTTTTTGCACTGGTTTTTATAAACAGCTCTTAAAAAATATCTTCTCATATTAAAAAGAATGTCTGCATCTAAGTACCCACAAGGTGATTTTGGATGCTCAAGCTCTTTTTTTCCTTCTCCTTTGTTACAAAATCTGTGGTAGAATTTCAGGAGTGCAGTAGAACCTCTGAATCTGCCACACTTGGAACATAGGGCTGGACTCCATTCTCAGTGTTTATGTTCATGATCTCTTCTGCCCCACTGTAAAAATCACTGATCACTGCAATGTGGGGATTCACTAAAGAAACAGAATTTATTTTTGAAAAATCTGTCAACTGTTCAGTTAAAATTAGAGTAGCCTCTTGCCCAGTAGTCACGATACAGCAAAGAAGGCATGTAACTGCCTGATCCGATTTGCACCAAATAAATAGGGATGGGGAAGTATTTCCGTCCAGGAGGGATTTGGGGAAGAGATAGGAGAGCTGCAACAAGGAGGAAAGTCAAGAATTAATGACTTGTGACAATATGATATTGATTGAGGCAACCTAGCTCTAAAACAATTCCAGGTCAGATCCGTGTGTGTGTGTGTGTGTGTGTGCGCGTCACATGCAGAATAACTAGTTGGTCCACATTTTTCTACTCGGTCCCAGACGGTGGGGAGAGACTTGAGGTTAGAGCTTTATGGAGAGTTACCTCACAACCCCAAAGAGCTATAGGGATTTGTGGTTGCCAGTCCTCCAGGATTGTCCTGGAGTCTCCAGGAATTAAAGAGTAATCTTTAATTAAATTATGTCACGTGATGAAACCTCCAGGAATACATCCAACCAAAATTGGCAACCCTAGGTCTGCTGGTGGAACAGCTAAAAAAAAAAAGTGATTTGCTAACCTCCACTGACCAAGGAACAGCAAAAATAAATCCAGGGCCCATTCCTGAGCCCGATTAAAACATCATAAAGCTGCCATAATGCTAGCTTGACTAGCCAGAGGAGGAATCCATCTTCTAGGAGCAGTCCTCAGATACCATAAAGCTCCACCCCACCTCTTTCAGCCCCCAGTGCAGAAGACTGGGTTCATGGCCAGGACAGCCCTATGTGATAAAACAATAAGCAGCTAGGTATATATAATAGCCCTGAGGCTTCTATAAGTTTCACACAGGATCAAGTTGATCCCCAGTTAGTCCCAGGATTGGGCAGGGTATAAAGCCACTGTTGTTTCCCCTCACTCAGCTGCCTCAAGTTCAGCTCAGGTATATCCCAGATTTGGGGGCAAAGTCTCTAATTTGGATCCTTCCTTAGAGGTTTTTAAGGTCAGGCTTGACAAAGCCCTGGCTGGGATGATCTAGTTGGGGTTGGTCCTGCTTTGAGCAGGGGGTTGGACTAGATGACCTCCTGAGGTCCCTTCCAACCCTGAGATTCTATGATTCTATGATTCTATGATCCCCTATTTGGTAGCATGATCACTAGAGTATTAGGGCAGCCTGTGCCTGACCACGCTACACTGAAGTTAGTTTACTAACTTTCTTTTCTTATGCTTTGATGCGAACAAATATATTTGTTGTCAAATACTGTAACATGTTTTTCTGTTGGTATTATAGTATTTGCACTTCTAATGTAGTCTAAGGAAGTGAGATTCCTCTGCATGTATTATAAATAACTAGCCAAATATTGTTCAGATCTCAATATATGGGACACATTCTAGATGTCATGCTGAGAGAGAACTTGGGCATCCAACATGCTTATTTCCATGCATAAAAGATCCCTGTGGTGGAGGATGGTAGATAAGCAACACTGTTCTGATTTTACTCCTCTTGTGTGATATATTTGATTATAATCTAAATTAAAATTGGATTTGGACTCAATGACTCAAAGAAGTGTGATCCAGATTTTGTGTGTGTGTGTGATGAAGTCTCTTAAAACAAACTACAGCCATAAAAATGAATGTGCATATTCTACAGTATAGCATATATAGCTCTTCCCTCGTAATGAGAATCCTTATAATTTGTAGTACTGACCTCCCATGTTGAAAAAATATGGCTCCTTGTTTTTTGCTAAGACATTTTGCCATGCTGAGAACATCATGCTGATCGCTGTTCTGGGATTTTCAGCATAGAACTACATGAAGGGTTAGTGGAAATGTTTAAGAAAATAACTAAATATTTGGGATAGAAGATTAGGCTAGTTGTCTTTTAATATCACCAATTTCTTCGTTTTGGTAGCTATTACAATGACCACTTTCCATGGTACACCAAAGTTTTTATTTAAAAAAAAAAAAATGTTATGGTTTCTTACTTTAAACAATCTGTGTTACTAAACTAATTTTACAATTGTGGATAATGAATAGATTTTAATTTAAATCTGTAGGTCATCATATTTCATTTATTCATTTCAAGTACATGAATATTACTGAATAGTAAAAGTCTAGCTTTTTTTAGAAAGCTGAGTGAATGGATGATAGATTTATATCACCATAATTTCAATAGATGGCTTCATGATATGTCTATAGAGGACTTATCTTTCATACAAATAATATTTCTAATATTTCAGTTTTTTCCTGTGTGCTTATATTTTTAATGTGCATGTGTAATTTTAATATATTTAAATGTTATATTGTGTTACAAATATACATACAATACGTGTGTATATAACTGTTTCACAACAAAATTTTGTGTGCACTCGCGTGTGTGTTGTGACTCAGTTAAGGCTACTATATGGGCAGATTAAAGCACAGGTACTATAGGCCCTAATGGCTATGTATATAGCTAAGTCCTCAGCTCCTGGGGTCATGTGATTGCATCAGAATCCAAGGTTGGGGTTTTTAAAAAGTTTTTAGCCTTCATGGCTGTGAAGATAGGCTTGAAAATATGAACTGAGTGAAACCAACGTACCAATATCTGCCTGAGTCTTCAGAAAGCCTGAATCAGTAGCTCTGAGATGAGTGAACTGCCCTGTGCATCTCGATGGGGCATTAACCTCAAGACCCACTGCTCCTAATGGCCACCCCCACCATCACCCCAGAAGAGGACTGTGTGAAGCAGAAGCTGTTAACAGAAAAAAATGTATCCCCCTGCTAAAGAAATGCAACTCTCTGAGAAGATGTATCCATCAGCAGCTGCACATAAAAACTTCTCTGTCAGCAACAACACATGAAACTTTCTCCATTGTAAAACTAAATCTGACAGATAAGTGTAGCTGCTGATGGAGAGACTGTGTATGTAAGACAGAAATTTTATACAATGAAGACTGCTTCTGTCAGCTATTCATTTGATTTATACATTTTGAAATAATGATAAACCGCTAAAAATGATCCTAAATCCTGTTGTTGTTTTTTTTAAATCTACACATTGCACCAGATCTACTCAAGATTAATCTCTGTGCTAATTTTTGTGTAGAAAAACAATGATCCTTTTAAAAAACACAAATTGATACTGACAAATTTAAGCTACAGTTATATTTTGTGAAATTAAACTGAAGAAGTGCTAATTAGTTTTTATTCCCTTTGAATTTTCTAACAGGATGTGCAATTTTGAGTTTGAAAGGCCACTTACATGTAGAAAAAACTAGGAATTTATACCCTATCAACCAGTTTCCAAAAACACACTGTGGAATTATGATCAAGAACCTCCATAATTTTATATATATATATATTATATTTCTATGCAGAATCACTGTAATTCTTAAGTCTGGTGCTTGTTACTCTGCCATCAAGTCACTTGTTTCATTTTGAAAACCTGTCCTGAAAACACACGTTGCTTAGCTTTAGTCACACAAGTAGTCCCATAGACTTCACTGGGACTACTTGCATAAGTTAAATTAAGCATAAATATTTGTAGGATCAGGGCCTTTCTTTAGGACATTATTTGAAAACAAACATTGTTTTCTTAAATGTCATATTTTAGTTAAATATACACTGTCATTGAAAAATTAGCAATATCAATGTACAATGGAAATTACTATTTATGTTTGGAAGTTTTAAATTAATCCATTAATGAGTATTCATGTATTCGGTTTACCTCAGCAAAGAGCCTCTGAAATGCCTGTTGGGATTGTTTCTGGAAAGAAAACATTGTCTTTGGAGATGCTTGCCAAACTCTGTTAATGAAAAGCAACCCATTTGTTTTCTTTGCTTCAGGGCGTATTCTGCGAGTAGTAATTGTGCGATTGCAGCTATATTTCCTGACTCTTAGTTTTATGCTTGGTAAAAGATGATTATTATTAATGTCCATGCATCCCGATGTGGAGAGATCTGTTTGCTACAGTATTATTCAAGGGAATGGGCTGATTGAGCGTGTAGAACGTTAAGGTTGCACTAACCTGAACAATGTTACTCCATAACAAATGTGTCAGAATACACATCAGTTGCTTCTTTTCATGAATGAAGCTCATTTCTGTATCCTTTAATTGTTTCCTTCTTGCTGTAGTTACTTTAATATTTCATTAATTCCTTTTTGTATTTTTTGGTAGTATAATTCCTAACTTCCTCAATTGCTCACAGGGGTCTGGAAGTAGTGTGGGTCCTGAACTGGGGAATCAGGAGACCTGAATTCCAAGCTCTGCCACTAATTCACATAACTTCTGTATATCAGCTTGTCTATCTGTAAAGTGGGGATGATGGTACTGACTGACTACTTAGAGCTCTTTGAGATCTCTGGCTGAAAAAGCACTGTATAGGGATTATTATATTCAGCTGTCTTTTTCTTATGTATGTCATCCCTCCTGATTCCTATTTACTATCCCACATTTTACTCTGTGTTTAATTTATAATGAAAGAGGAGCCAGGGCTCGAGCAATTTTTTTACATTCAAAACTGATGCAGCAAGCCCACAGGTGCCGGGGTGATGAGCTGCCAAGCCCAGAGGTGATTAAGCGCTGATTTTACTCACTAGGTGGGATGGTGAGAATGGTGGTCCTAGCATATCATTTTACCCCATGAGGCACTTCCTTCTTTACATCCATCTGCACTAGGAACTTTTGTAGCCATTTTTTCAGCACTGGTGCCATCAATCAGCTATAGTAAAAGCAAGTTGCAGACCTTTTTACCACTTTGCCATTGAAACCGTGTTGAGTTAGCAAGCACAGGTAAAAATGCCTGTACCCTGGCTTTGGTAAAGCTTACACCTTTTACAACACTGGTGTTGAAAAGTGCATAACAATTTCCTAGTGAGAAGGTCTTTATTTTGGACAGTAGGACTGGGAGGGCATCCATATACCTTCCCTGGCCCTCTGCCAGTTTGACCGCTGTCTCTCACACTGAGTGGGGGAAAGAAATAAGGGTGGGTGGATATATGGCTAATTCTCATTCAGCTGCTAATATAAACCCATTCACTTTTTTTTTTTTAATTTCTTGGGGAAAAAGAAGGAAACCACAGTGGGACAAAACTCCTTTCATGGTCTAGCAACAGCTGTCCCATAATTGTCTCATTGGCTGGGTCTTCATTGTGGAATTATATGAAATGATTGGCACCTGTTATGGTAACCGCAAACTTTTTGGAAATCAAAACAGTTAAAAAATCATAGTGCACATTTTATTTATTACATTCCAATATAAGTTAAAACGAAGGACTGAATGGCTCAGAGAAACGGTATTGGAATATGGAGGGCGAGAGAGAGACCGTCAGGGAAAGGGGCCCTAAAAGCCCAATGTCTGTCTGGCAGAGGATTTCTCCTCTGAGAGCACTGCAGAAGATAAATGTAAGGCTGCCTCCTGAAGACCCCACAAAAGCCCTGGCATAGGGCCTATGCCATGGGTGGGCCTGGGGGAGAGAAGGGTGTGACAGGGACAGGGCCATAGCACACTGCACTGCAGAGGTTCCAGGCAACCTGAGGAGGCTGCTGTAACGTAAACAAGTCCTCAGGGCCTGTCAGGGTCTCTTCAGCCTTTGGAGGAGCCGAGGATCAGTAGGACTCAAAGGTGATGTACAGCCACCTTCGCCCTCTCCCCGTCGTGTTCTGTGCTGTGCCTCTGAGCTGCATCTCACCAAAGCTTTAGTCTCTTGGAACCTAGTCCTGTGCCTATTTAAGTCAATGGAAAAAGTCCCACAGACTTCAGTGGTGCAAGAGCTGGTCTTTGGTCACTAGGTTGAATGCAACCCAGTCATTACCATCTGTTGTATGGTATCTATGAAATACAAGAGTGATTTCATTCTAGGTGCCAGTGAACAAGTGTCCATTTCCAAAACCCACAAAGCCCCTCGTAGGCAGTGGCTTATACTGCCAAAAAGGTATACCCTTTTTGGCAGTATAAGCAAAGGGGTCCCGGACTGAACTGGAAGAGGGAGTAATCCCATTAGGTTCCATTTGCAACACAGCATGAGAAGCTTGCACTACTGCTGCATGTGTTTTTTCTATTCTTTAAACACCTCGAGCCTCCAATGCTTTTAATCCAGCACTAAATTCACTTAGGCTACTTTATAGACAAATAAACTTGGGATAAAGAAAACAAAAACCTTGCAAGATGCAGCTTTATGGCAGGCACATTAACTTGGTTCCTAAAACACCAAAGGTAAAATAAGTACAACTGGCTGCCGTCATATAAACATGGACCAAAATTATATAAACAGGAGCTAGAAACGCCCCCGCTGGTGAATAATCTGTTCAAATCAGCAGGGAAGCAGTAAAAACAAACTAAACTAGATAAGTGGGAATATTTTCCACATGGCAGATCAGCTGGTGACTCTAACTTTCCTTTGTGATCCTGTGGGGAACTTGGAGTGAGAGCTTTCCCTGGTTCTATTATTCCGGTGATGTATGCTAGCATTTTATTAAGACTGGACACAAATTATAACGGTTCTCTACTCAGTGTGCTTCTCACAAAGTGTGTTCTCTCTTAGCAGAAAATAAATAAATTGGTTATCCCGAATATCATCAAGGCTTACAGTAAAAAGAACACTTTAAAGTTCAGTTGTCAGAAAAGGGACACTAAAAGTGACATTTACTTACCCAATAGATCTTCTTTTGTGGATATTCCAAATCATGATATCTGCTCCATTTGTTTTTTTGTTACATTCACATAGTGTGTTTGGCACAGCACAAGATACAAATATAAATCCTGATCCTGGAACACACACTTATGTCTGTACAGAGCTCTGTTGAATTCAGTGCGGTTCTGCACAGGCACAAAGATGCACTCTCACAGGTCCAAGTTTATGATCTTGGCCCAAATCCACAAAGGGACTTGTGTATTGCAATACTCAGCATTGCAATCTCTGACTTTTAGGACTGCCGCCAACCGGTGGAATCCACAAGCTCTGAGTTACGCACCGAGGCTCCCTATACAATTCATGGGGTTAGAGAGATGCCTAAAAATGGGGTCCACAAAAGGCAGCACACTATGTGAGGAGCTACCTAAACTAGCTGATAGCAGATAACAAGGAGAGGGATGTATCCTAAACCCCACTGGTTTTTAGGGAGTTAGGCACCTAAGTCCTGGCTGTGGGGAGCTGCCTATCTCTGCTTGGAATCCACAACTGGGAACCCTCTCCTGCAAGGGAAGTGCCTAAGCTGTTTCTTGCAAGAATGGTGGTGGCACACACCTGTCTCCACACAAAATGGCCTGGGTATGGGGCAAGAAAGAAATTTCCCTTGTGGCCAATAACTGGAGCACTCACCTGAGATGCAGGAGACCCTCTTGCTTTATGAGGAGAAGGGGTTTGAGCATAGTTTTCTAACCTGTCAGGTAAGTGCCCAAACTTGGGTATGGAGTTACTCTCTCTGGCCCAATGCATATTTAATTATTTAAATTATTTATATATGTGGACAAGTATCAGAGGGGTAGCCGTGTCAGTCTGGATCTTATATACGTGGAGTAGCTTCCACAAGAGAGAGTGAGGCAGACCCATATTAGAACATCCCAATATATACTTTTAATGATCCTTGTAATCCTTGTCACTGAGTGCATCAACTCATTTGTGTATTTTTGTTTGCATGCCCAAATTTGGGACCAAGATGATAAACATGAAACTCCCGAATGCTGTTACTTAGATACTTACTTTTCAATGCACGACTGTGCTTTCAACTGACAAAATTTCCACTGTAGCAGCCTCACAAAATCTGTTTCAATTATAAAATAAACACCAAATAAGTTTTGATGGAAGTACAGTAGCTGGAGGTCATATAGTACAAAAGTTTATCACTGAGGAGACAGGTGTGGCCTTCTTATAGTCTTTGCACATGAGCTAAGTTGTCAGGGTACTGTAAATAGCTGTGCCAGAGAGAGGAGATGAAGAAGCAGTGTGAAGAAAAACAAATGGCTTAATTTTATTTTTAATTCTAGCTCATCTTCACACACACACACAAAAACCCCAGTGTGTCAGTGTGTGGGCTGCAAACAGAACAGATTTTTCTTAAATACGTGTTGGAAACAGAATATGAGTTTAGCAACAGCCAAGAGGCCTCCTTCAGAAATGAATGGTTAATAAAGGAAATGTATAGTGAGTGATTGCTTCTGTTCATGTTGTTTGTACTGTATGTAGCTCTGCTTTAGTGAATAATCTCTGGCATTTTTTTACCTGCAGGAATTTTCTCTCTCTGATCCAGACTAGGCTCCAATAATATGAAAGTATTTTGCTGTCTTATGTGGACTCAGCAGGGCCAGTTTAATGTTACATGAGATAATATCATTTCCCTGACTGTCTACCATTTTCTTTTTCATTTATGTATTGATTGTGATCTAGAGCTTGCAAGATCCTGTAAATAAATTAACAGAGAGAGCTGAAAAGGAGGAGGATTTGCAGACTGCAAGCACCAAATCAGTGGAGGATCAGCAGAGTCAGTAAGTCGCGTGTCCTGCATCTCAGAACAATGTATTTTTTTCATCTGTGCTGTGCTTTCCAGTTCATCTTTGGGTTTGTCTGCTTTTTAAAGGTTATTGTGCGGAGCCTGTCACGCTTATAACTGTAAATACTGGGTCACTTTGTTTGAACACTAGAGATTTGGACAAATAGAGATCAAAGTGGAGGAATTCCTGTAATACTGTAGTGTATATATGAGAACTCCAGCCAAGGAGCCAAGCACAAAAGTTTTATTGTAAACTTAAAAGTGAGCAGTGTAGAACAAGTACAATTAGGCCCTTGAATTAACTGTTTTCTGCTTTACTCTTTCTATTTAATAAGGGGGGGGAAATGCAAAACACTGAAAAATAAAGAGAAACAGTAAACAACTTAATTCAAGAGAAATGATAATATTGCGCTCCATCCTTTGTCCTTTTCATGCCCTCTTCCTTGCACCTGGAAACAGGAGCTGAATTCCTGCTTACTTTAAGCACTGATTAGTTTTATGATGTACACAGCATTGTCTATTAATCCAGTACAGCAGCAGGTACTTTGCAAAGAGAGCATCTAAGTAAGCTGATTCTATTGTGACTTGAGTTATCTGCAGCTCTGAGTTGAGAAGGATATCTGAATGGGATGTACGTTAATCTTCGGAGCGGCTGAATGAGGGGTGGGAGAACCAGAGGATGAGATGTGATCCCTCTCCTATGGAAACGTCAAGATTCAGTTGCGAGGACATACAGTGATGTAATCCTGGTGCCACCTGTTGTTTTGACCGTCCAAGTAAAGTACCTACATAAGGATCGGATGTCAAAAAATTAAGAACAGTTTGAATGCTGGTTACTGGGTTTTGTTTGGCTGGTTTTTAGAAGTCTTTTGGAAAGACTGTTACATTTTTAAACAAATAAAGAATCAGAAGACATTATCCGCTAGCTAACAGGTTTTAAGTGAGTCCTATTTGGGGGTTAAACAGGTTAGAAAGGACACAGCCAAGTGACCTTGTGTAGGTGTCTGTTTTCACAGCACTATTGTGAATTCATTGCTTGTAATGAGATACTAGTAAAGAATCAGAGAGAAAAAATTATCCTAAAATTCTAGAATAAGAAAAAGAGTATTAGGAATGAGCTAGTTAGTACGTAGTCCTGTCTTGAGTGCAGGAGACTGGACTAGATGACCTCTCGAGGTCCCTTCCAGTCCTACACTTCTGTGATTATTCCCTGAAGCTTCTCCCACCCCACCCCACTTCAGAGCTTGTGCCTAGAAACTTCCCCAGTTCCCATATTGCCTGCGTTCCTGCTACAGTTTAAAAACAAAAGCAAAACAGTACACACCTATCCTGAGTGCTAGACTCATGGTTCATGCAAGAGGTCTGCTTTGATACTAGACATAGTATTGTAGATCTTGCCAGAAAATACATCAGCTGTCGTGTAATGGGCACGCTTGCTTGTATCGTGGCTGTTCCCAACCCTCTGTAACAGAGAAGAAAGAACAGTTTCCCTCTCCCTCATTTTCTTTCTTCAAACAAAAATATTAATAACCATTTCTAAGGCTTTAGAAAAAATCAATATAAATCCCCATCGAATCACTAAAAGCTTTTAAAATATATTTTAACTATCTGACTTGTTTGCAGGGTTGGAATTGAACTCGCTTCCTTGCTTAATGAACTTACATTACTCTCATCAGGTCTTTTATTCTTCTGGTAGTCAACTATGAGACCATTGGTTAAGTCAGTAACACAACCCCTTGGCCTTTCTGTATTTGACAGCTATTGAGTTTTACTTATGTTGTGAACACAGGTTAAATGAGCATGGCTGGGGTTTTTTGTTTTGTTTTTAAATAATCTTAGGACTTGTACTGCTTTTACTATACCAGTATAGTTAAAGCAATGCAACCCCCACTACCGTGGATGCAGTTATATTAGGAATATATAGCTAGCTATATAGATAACTGCATCCATTTGGTTAAATACACCACTAATCAAAATGGTTATACCGGTATAAAAATTGTGTGTAGACCATACCTTATGTTGCCTTTTCATACCATTAGCACCGTTGATTCATTCTTTCCAAATCTGTGCTAACACTGAGATGGATGTAACTTGACTGGAGTCAGTGGACTTGCACTAGAAGTGAATCTGGCCCATACAATTTAATTGCTGCCATAGACCCAAAGGGCAGAATACAAAATGTTTTTGTGGGGATGGTTATAGCTCCTTAGTGATAAGTGGGCAAAACAAATTTTGGATGCACAGAATCCAATTGTTTATTGTCCATTACAGATTTTTAGGTAGATAAAAATGGGACTTAAACCACTTGACAGTTTTTCTTCAACCCAATTTAATCTTTAATAGGTTTTGCAGACAAAATGTTAGAAGGCAACAACTTACCAGTGTACTTGGGAAGTAAAGGGATTAATGTAAATGACTGTTTTATTGCTACTGATGTAATGCTATTATGGTATAACTGAAGAAGGAAAGGTATCCAAAGTTTCTACCTTTTACAAGATATACGACACTAAAGCATAGAAATGTGCTCTTAATTTTTTTCACTCTCCAATTTAAGGTTGATTTCATTAGATGAGGAAAACCACAGCAAGGAACCAACCTATTCAGGTATTATTTTATATCCTAATATTTCTCAGTTGTGTTGATTTATGTAATGTATGTATTACTTTCCACAAGCTACTTCATAGAGTTTCATAGAATTAAACCCAGAAGGGACCATTACATCATCTAGTCTGAACTCCTACGTATCACAGGCTATTAAATTTCATCCAGTTGCTCCTGTTTTGAGCCCAATAACTTGTGTCTGCCTTTCTGGAAGACGTGTTTTAGACATCCAGTCTTGATCTGAAGAGATGGAGAATCCATTACTTTCCTTGCTAGTTTGCTGCAATGGTTTATCACCCCCGCTGTTAAAATTTTGTGCCTTATCTCTAATTTGAATTTCTCTGGGTTCATCTTCCAGACACTGGTTCTTGTTATATAGTTTTCCACTAAACTAAAGAGCCCTTTAATAGCCAGCAATTTTTCCTTTTGAGGGTACTGATACACTTTCCTGGTACACTGAAAAGTGACTTGATTACAATCTTCTGTTTGACAAACTAAACAGACTGAGGTCTAAGTCTCTCAATATAAGATATTTTCTTCAGCCCTTGAATTTGGTGGCTCTTTTCTACACCCTCTCCAATTTTTCAACATCCTTTTAAAAATGTGGAAACCAGAACTATGCACAGTATTCCAGTATTAGTCTTACCAATGCCAAGGTTTGCATTAGCCCTTTTTGCCACAGCCTGGCACTTGCAGCTCATGTTGAGTTGCTTGTCCATTATGACCCTAAATCTTTTTCAGAGTCACTGCTTTCCAGGATACAGTCCCCATTCTATAGGTATGGCCTGCATTCCTTGTTCCTACCTGTATAATCTTCCATTTGGCTGTATTAAAATGCATTTTGTTTGAATGGTCCCAAGTAAAAGGTGATCCAGGTAACTCAGCATCACTGCTCTGTCCTCATGATTATTTACCTTTCTGCATATCTTTGTCAATTACAGATTTTATCAACAATTACATTATAGTTACTTCCAAATCATTGATGAAAATGTTGAATAGGTTCTGGTATAGTATTGATCATTCAGTGATGATTCCCTGTTGGCAACTTCTTTTTTGAGATATCAGTTAGCCATTTCTTAATCTGTTTAACCTGTTTAACCATTTCTTAATCTGTTTATTGGTATTGTATAGTGCTCATTTAATCAGAATGTTGGGCAGTACTAAATCTAAATACCTTACAAAAGTCGAAGTATATTACATCCACGCAGTTCACCTTATCAATCAAACTTGTAATCTCATCAAAGAATTAAATCAGCTTTGTTTGAGAAGAACTATTTTCCATAAAACCGTGTTGACTGACATTAATTATATTTCTGTCCTTTAATTCTTTATCAATTACATTCCATATCAGCTTTTCCATTATTTTGTCTGGAGTTGATGACCAGCTAACCAGAAACCAGCCCATACAATCCTGCTTCCTTTTTTTTGAACATTGGCACATTAGTACACTTCCATTCCTTTGGAATTTCCCTGGTATTGCAAGATGTATTAAAATTTAATATCAGTGGGCCAGAGATCTTCTCATCCAACTCTTTTGGGTGCAAGTTACCTGGGCCTGATGATTTTAAAATGTTTTTCCCTGGTAGATGTAGTTTACTCAGGCCCAGATCTTCAAAGGTATTCAGGCACCTAACTCCCATTGAAATCAAGTCACCATAGATGTCAATGGGAGTTAGGCACCTGAATATCTTTGAGGATCTGGGCCTAAGTTTCTGATGGACCAGAAAGTACTTTGTCATCCTCATATGACACGAGTACACAACCCTGCTTCTTTCCAAATACCAAACAGTAATATTTATTGAACACTTTTGCCTTTTCTGCTTCATTATTACCAGTTTTACCATCTTCGTCTGGCTATTCCCATTGCTAGGATTTTTGTTCCTAATATACCCAACCTCCTTTTTATTGTCCTTAGCCCTGCCAGGCACGGATTTTTTCTGTGATGTCTCTAGCTTCTGCTATCAATTTTCATAAGTTTTCATTTATAATGATTGCTATCGAAGTCCCTTTATTCCATTCATTATATTGCTTTTTAAAATCTCTAATTGCTGCCTTCACTTTGCCACTGGTCCAAGATGGGCTTTTAGCCAAAGTTGTCGTTGTTTAATTGTGGCTTTTTAGCCACCTAATAGCTCTTCCTTAAGCACTCCCATTTTCATTCAGATTTTTTCTGTTTAAATGTTTCCTCCCCAATAAGTGTTTTTAGGCAATCACCAATTTCCAGTGCAGACTGATTAATCTTTATCCTTCATTATGAGATCCAAACCAATGTTACTTCATGTTGGGTGCAATACCTTTTGTGTTAGAAAATTTGTATAATTTCTGTAAACTTTAATGATGTTTTACATGCTGGAGGTCCCATGCAGCCAGCAGTATCTCCCATATTGAAGTGCCCCATAATATTTTTTCTTTTTCACAGCTTACGGACAAGTGCTTAAGGAGTGACTGCTCCTCCTCTTTCCCCCGAGGCCACACCCCCTGGCCAAGCCAGTAGCTGGAGTTGGGCCGCCCAGGGAGCCTGAGCAGAGGGCTGGTGGGCCCGAGAGCAGCCCCTGGCCCATGTACATACCCTCCTGGTGACTTTTTACTGTTTATTTTATCAATTTGTCCCAAAACCTCCTCTATTGACACCTCAATCTGGGACAGTTCCTCAGATTTTTCAGGTAAAAAGAATGGCTCAGGCGTGGGAATCTCCCTCACATCCTCAGCCGTGAAGATCGATACAAAGAATTCATTTAGCTTCTCCCCAAGACCTTGTCTTCCCTGAGTGCTCCTTTAGCACCTTAATCATTCAGTGACCCCACTGATTGTTTAGAAGGCTTCCTGCTTCTGATGTACTTAAAAATTGTTTTGCTTTTAGTTTTAGTGTCTTTTGATAGTTTCTCTTTAAATTCTTGTTTGGCCTGCCTAATTATACTTTTACACTTGACTTGCTAGAGTTTATGCTCCCTTCTATTTTCCTCAGTAGGATTTGACTTACAATTTTTAAAGGATGCCTTTTTGCTTCTAACAGCCTCTTTTAGACTGCTGTTTAGCCATGGTGGCATTTTTTAAAATAGTTTTCATGCAGCTTGCAGGCATTTCACTCTTCTGACTGTTCCTTTTAATTTCCGTTTGTTGCTTCCACATTTTTGTGAAATTCCCCTTTTTGAAGTTAAATGCTAGGTCGTCTTTAGTATTTCTCCCCCCCCCCCCCCCCCCCCCCCCCGCCTAGGGTGTTAAATTTAATTACATTATGATCACTATTACCAAGTGGTTCAGCTACATTCACCTCTTGGACCAGATCTTGTGCTCAACTTAGGGTAAAATCAATAATTGTTTCTCCCCTTGTGGGTTCCAGAACTAGCTTCTCCAAGAATCAGTCATTAATGGTGTCTAGAAATTTTATCTCACCATCCTGAAGTGACATGTACCGGGTCAATATGGGGATAGTTGAAATCCCCCATTATTATTTTTATTTCTATTTTCGTAGCGTCTCTATATCTCCCTGAGCATTCAAAATCATCATCACCATCCTGGTCAGGTGATCGATAGTATATATACCTACTGCGGAAGTTGGTTTGACTTGCTTCATGTGTTTGATTACAGCTGAAGATGGGAAGGACATTCTTTCTACCCTAGGAGGAAGCTTTGACCATAAAGAAAATTCAGGTAACCTAGACTGAAACTGCTTTACTTTATAATTTATAACTATTGATTACTTAAGGAGTCAGTGAATGACTAATAATTTTTTTGTGCTTTGCTTTTTAATCACTAGGTGCTATAGATGATTTATTAGACCTGAAACCTGAAGACAGTGGTATGTGAAATTCATGCATGTCTATTTTATCAGTTTTCCAAAAGCAAAACACCAAAAATAATTTTAATCTTTTTCTCCTACCCCCACTTCTGTTTAAAAAGGTCCCAACTAATCATAATGACACCCTTAATTTACCACACGATCTTATGAAAATGCAATAACACTTCATGCAATGGTTTCATTTGCTCCTAATTTACCTATCTCAGAAGACCACTCAGTCTTTTGTGACTCAAAAACATTATGCAGCTGAGTCAGATAGATTGGTCAATATATTTTAGGCTCTTTGAGGAGGAGCCTATGAAGTATAAAATTCCAAATGTGAAGGAGTGGATACAGATATCTTCACTTTAGGTAAGACAACGGAACTGTCTGGGGAAAAAGGTTTTTCAACCAAAACTTTAGTTCTTCTTCGAGTGATTGCTCATGTCTATTCCACAGTAGGTGTGCGTGCTCGCCACGTGCATCGGTGCCGGAAGTTTTTCCCTTAGCAATATCCGTAGGGGGGAGCGCCGCTGCGACCCCTGGAGTGGTGCCGCTATAGCGCGCTATATAGGGGACTGCGCGCTCCCCCCACCCTCAGTTCCTTCTTGCCGCCAGTGTAGGTGCGTCGGAACTTCTGCTCCAGCTTCATTGCTGCAGCCTTTTTTCCTAGAACTCTGTTTGTCGTTCATCATTAGTGGTATCTTTAGTTAGTTTGTGAGTTAGTTTAGTTTAGTTAGTGTCCGGGCTGGGGCATGCCCCGGACCCCGGGCTTCAAATCGTGCGAGTGCTGCAGGCATTCTATGCCTAGAAGCGACCCACACTCAGCTTGTCTCCGCTGCTTGGGTGAATCACACGTCAGCGCACGCTGCAAAATCTGCAGGTTCTTTAAACCAAGAACCAAAAAGGACCGAGACATTCGACTCTGGGCCCTCCTCATGGAGTCCGCGTTGGCTCCTACCCCGGTGCGCCGAGCGGAATCGGCACCCGGTACCTTGTCCTCGGTGCGCGGCGATCCCCCGGCGCCTTCGAGTGACCGGCACTGCTCACCGTCGCATGGGCAGAGGAAGGCACCGTCTTCGCATAGTCGTCGAGGCAAGAATAAGGTAGAGGCTCGACCCGTGTGCGGCAGCCGCAATTCTCCCCCGGCCCCCATCGCTCCGACTCGCGCTGAGCGGAGTAGCCTGGTTTCCTCGATGCAGGCCTCTCTGGATGCCCGAATGCCTTCGACACCGGAGGCCTTCCAGGCGGCCAGTGACTTGCTCACGCTCCAGGTACCGGCAGTCCCGGCACCAGGAGTCCGATCCAGAGGCAAGCCGCCGTTGGGCTCCAGGCCGTCGACCCCGACCAGGCGTGAATCCCGGTCAAGGGATCGGTCCCGGGCCGCTCTCCCCTCAGCGCCCGATCTGACCATAGCTCGCAGCCTCCGCAGTCACCGATGGTGAGGCTCTTGGGCAAGGTGCCGTCGGATCAGAGCTCCGGGCACCGCTCTAGACTGAGCAGGGAGTCGCAACATGGCAGGCACTGGCGCCGTAGACGCTCCCGGTCGAGCCGGAGCTATCGCAGCCGTTCCCGTCATGGCCGCTGACGCTCCCGCTCCAGCTCCCTTTCTTCGAGGCACCGGGAAGAGGACTCCCGTAAGAGGTCGCCGACTTCGCACCGCCGCGGACATAGGCGTCGTAGCATCTCAAGGAGCAGTAGCTTGAGACGGTACTGTACCTCGTCGTCGGAGTCCCGGTCCCGAGGTAGACATCGTCGTCGGCGCCGTAGATCTTACGGTTACCACGGCACCGACCGATCGGCGTTCACACCAGCGGTGAGCCACTCAAGGGCCTCCGCGTTCCAACCTGACCAGCTGGTGCCACCGATGCCGCAACAAGGTCAGTGGCAAGGGGTTCCATGGCAGGGACAGTGGTGCCAGTGGACCCCTTGGCCCCTGGGACATGCCCAGCCGGATACTCGATCGGTCGCAGGGGCATCCGAGGCTCCTTCAGCCACTATATCCAGGGCTCCTAGACCTAGATCTGCGGACCAAGGGTCCTCGGCACCGAATGCGGACTCCGAGCAAGGTGTCGAGCCCGCGGTGCCAGCAGATGCACTAACCTCCGTACCGGTGTCCTCCCCCGTACTGGAGGACAAGGTCGCAGCCCCACCACCCTCCGTACCACAGGAGGACTACAGGGCTCACCAGGAGCTATTAAAGCGAGTTGCCTCGAACCTCCAGCTCCAAGCTGAGGAGATGGAAGGGCCCTCGGACTTGTTTTTCAATGTCCTTTCGTCTTCGGCACCGGGCAGAGTGGCGCTCCTGTTACATGAAGGGGTTGCCAATATTACAAAAGCCCTTTGGCATACGCCGGCCTCACTTGCGCCTATATCCAGAAAGGCAGAGCGCAAGTATTTTGTCCCTACGAAAGGACACGAATTCCTGTACACCCACCCAGCTCCTTGGTCGTGGAATCCGTAAACCACAGGGTGCGCCAGGGTCAACCAGGTCCTACTCCTAAGAATAAGGACTCGAAAAGGCTGGACTCTTTTGGGAGGAAGCTTTATTCGTCCTCGAGTTTCCAGCTCAGGGTGGCAAATCACCAGGCCCTCCTCAGTCGCTACGACTTTAACATGTGGGGGGTCCCTACAAAGATTTGAGCCCTCCCTCCCAGAGCGCGACCGCCAGGAGTTCAAGGCGCTGGCGGAGGAGAGGGCTGCCGCTGCGAAGGCTGCTCTGTAGGCAGCATCGAATGCGGCGGACACGGTGGCGCGATCCATCGCCTCGGCGGTGTCCATGTGCAGGGCGTCGTGGCTCCTCCTGTCGGGGCTGTCCTCGGAGGCGCAGTTGGTGATGCAGGATCTCTCCTGGGCCACATGGCGGTGTGCACATACGTGGTACGCCACGCCAGGCTTTGAATGAGGCCTCTCTAGCTTTGGCTGGCCTCAGAATTCTCCCAGGCTCGGGACGGTATGGACAAGGTCCTCACGGTACCAGGGCGGGTGCTAACCTCCCTTCAGTGGTGGACTGTCCTGACCAATATGTTGCAAGGGATACCCTTCCGGGAACCGCCCCCGTCGCTAGACCTGGTGTCAGACGCGTCGGACTTGGGCTGGGGAGCGCATGTAGGGACCTCCCAAACCCAGGGACTGTGGTCAGGCACAGAGCTATCCCTACACATAAATGTCAAGGAGCTCAGGGCAGTCCGCTTGGCCTGTGTGGCGTTCAGCTCCCGGCTCAGCGGCAGAACGGTCAGAGTCCTTACAGACAACACGGCCGTGATGTTTTACATCAACAGGCAGGGAGGGACGAGGTCCTCGGCTCTCTGCCAGGAAGCCCTCAGCCTGTGGGAGTTCTGTATAGCCCACGACATCTCCCTCAAGGCTTTCCACCTGCCGGGCATCAACAACTCCCCGGCCGATCGCCTGAGTAGGGTCTTCTCCCAATACGAGTGGTCCCTCCACCCGGAGGTCATGGGTCAGCTCTTCCAAGCCTGGGGCACTCCCCAAGTAGACCTGTTTGCGACTCGACAGAACCGATGTTGCCACCGAATCTGCTCCAGGGGAGGGCTGGAGAAGGATGCACTCTCAGATGCCTTTCTCCTATCATGGTCGGGCCAGCTCCTCTATGCGTTCCCTCCCTTTCCCCTCATAGACAAGGTCCTGGAAAAGGTAAAGAGGGACAGGGCCCGCATCTTGCTGATCGCCCCAGCTTGGGCCAGACAGCACTGGTACGGGACTCTCCTAGGGTTGCTGGCGGCCCCTCCGCGTCCACTACCGCTCCGACTGGACCTCCTGTCCCAGGACAGGGGCCGCCTCCTTCATCCCAACCTAGCCTCCCTCCACTTGACAGCGTGGCTGCTCAGTGGTTAGACGCAGAGGAGACTCTGTGTTCAGAAGGAGTCAGGAGCATCCTCCTGGAAAGTAGGAAACCCTCCACTTGCCGGGCATACCTGGCAAAGTGGGCCAGGTTCTCCAGGTGGGTGGGCATGAGGGGTACCTCCCCGAGGGGAGCCCCGCTCCAGGTTATCCTCGATTACCTCCTCCACTTTAGAACGCAAGGTCTGGCTCCCTCCTCCGTCAGGGTGCACCTGGCGGCTATATCGGCATTCCACCCGCCGGTCCAGGGCTGCTCGGTCTTCTCGCATGCCATGACCGGGCGCTTCCTCAAGGGCTTGGACCGGTCCTTCCCGTATGCCAGGACCCCTGTACCACAGTGGGACCTGAATTTGGTGTTGTCTTGCCTCACGGGGCCCCCGTTCGAGCCCCTGGCCACATGCTCCTGGTCTCACCTCTCCTGGAAGGTAGCATTCCTCGTGGCCATTACGTCCACCCTACGGGTGTCGGAGCTCAGGGCCTTGACCTCAGACCCGCCCTCTACGGTCTTCTACAAGGACAAGGTCCAGCTCCTACCACACCCAGCTTTCCTTCCCAAAGTGGTCTCCGCTTTTCACATAAATCAGGATATTTTCCTCCCTGTCCTCTGCCCCAAGCCGCATGCCTCGGGCGAGGAGCGCCGCCTCCATACGTGGGACGTGCGCAGGGCGCTGGCCCTCTACTTGGATCGGACTAAGCCGTTCCATAGGTCCCCGCAACACTTTGTTGCCTCAGCCGAGCATATGAGGGGGTCAGCAAATCTCTACCCAGAGGCTTTCCCGGTGGATCACTTCGTGCATTCACATATGCTACGAGTTAGCGAAGGTCCCTTCACCGCCTATCATGAGGGCGCACTCGACCAGGGCGCAAGCCTCGTCGTCCGCCTTTGTAGCCCATGTCCCTATCCAGGACATCTGTAGGGCCGCTACCTGGTCCTCGGTTCACACGTTCACCTCGCATTATGAGATTGTCTCCCATGCTAGGGATGACGCTGGCTTTGGTAGAGCTGTGCTCCAGCCAGACAAGGTGTGAACTCCTACCCACCTCCATGACGTATTGCTTGGAATCACCTACTATGGAATAGATATGAGCAATCACTCGAAGAAGAAAGGACAGTTACCTGTTCCGCAGCTGGCGTTCTTCGAGATGTGTTGCTCAGGTCTATTCCACATCCCGCCCTCCTTCCCCTCTGTCGGAGTTGGTCCGGCAAGAAGGAACTGAGGGTGGGGGGAGTGCGCAGTCTCCTATATAGCGCGCTATAACGGCCCCACTCTAGGGGTCGCAGCGGCGCTCCCCCCTACCGATAGTGCTAAGGGAAAAACTTCCGGCACCGATGCACGTGGCAAGCACGAACACCTACTGTGGAATAGACCTGAGCAACACATCTCGAAGAACGCCAGTTACGGAACACGTAACTGTCCTTTTTTGCAAAAAAAATGCAGATTTGGTTGAACAAAATACATTGCAAATTTGTTTTGAATTTGCTGAATTGTTTTTGTAAAAACAAAAGTTGTTTTGACATTTTTGAAATGATTTTTTTTAATTCAAAATGACTTTTCATTTTGAAAGTTGTTTTATTCTTCAACAATTTTAAGAAGCTCAAAATCAAAACAAAATAATAATTTCAGGTTGAACAAAATGTTACATTTTGGGTCTAAACGAATTTTTTTATTTTGGGGGGTTGCAGAAAATTTCAAAAAAATTCATTTTCAGGTCAATCCAAAAGTAATTTTTGGAATTGCCAGAAAACTGAAAAAAAAATTGTTATTTGCACAGCTCTGTTTTTGAAGTGCTGATTCATAGATTCTAGGGCTGGAAGGGACCTCAAGAGGTCATCGAGTCCAGCCCCCTGTCCTCATGGCAGGACCAAATACTGTCTAGACCATCCCTGATAGACATTTATCTAACCTACTCTTAAATATCTCCAATGATGGAGATTCAACAACCTCCCTGGGCAGTTTATTCCAGTGTTTAACCACCCTGACAGTTAGGAACTTTTTCCTAATGTCCAACCTAAACCTCCCTTGCTGCAGTTTAAGTTCATTGCTTCTTGTTCTATCCTTAGAGGCTAAGATGAACAAGTTTTCTCCCTCCTCCTTATGACACCCTTTTAGATACCTGAAGACCGCTATCATGTCCCCTCTCAGTCTTCTCTTTTCCAAACTAAACAAACCCAATTCCTTCAGCCTTCCTTCATAGGTCATGTTCTCTAGACCCTTACTCATTCTTGTTGCTCTTCTCTGGACCCTCTCCAATTTCTCCACATCTTTCTTGAAATGCGGTGCCCAGAACTGGACACAATACTCCAGTTGAGGCTTAACCAGCGCAGAGTAGAGTGGAAGAATGACTTCTCGTGTCTTGCTCACAACACACCTGTTAATGCAGCCCAGAATCAAGTTTGCTTTTTTTGCAACAGCATCACGCTGTTGACTCATATTTAGCTTGTGGTCCACTATAACCCCTAGATCCCTTTCTGCCGTACTCCTTCCTAGACAGTCTCCTCCCATTCTGTATGTGTGAAACTGATCGTTCCTACCTAAGTGGAGCACTTTGCATTTGTCCATAGCTACCACACTAGAATAGTCAGAAGAAATTGAGTTTTCAGATTTAAATCTTCATGTATAATTTCTTCACTAACTAGGTGTGACACACATGAAAACTGCAAACCTAGCATAGTTCTGATCTGAGCTGTATCACTGCAAACCTTCTTCCTGTTGTGGTAAATTTAATTTGTGGTGAGGTGCAGTAATGGTATCACATTATCACTAGTTACAACACTCTTAATACATGTTATCTTCTCCTGCTAGTCTTGAAACTTCATGAAAGTAAAATATTTCCTGCTGAAACACTAGGAGTGTGTAAGTGCTTAGATATCAGAGTGATAAATGCCTGAGAAATACTAGAGAGAGTACTGTTGTTACCATAGTCATGAGTGCACTGTAAATATATGGATAAGTACTGCTAGGTGAACTTTGAAAAGTTTTGAAGGTATTAATGTTCTTAGCCACTCCTCTGAGATGAGGGAGGTGGGGTTAAAAGCTCATGAGAATAGGTTTTCTTGTGATACTTCTGGTAATTTCTAATAGGAATGCCAGGAGAATAGGCTTTTTTGTGCTCTTTCCATTTTTGATCCTACCTAGCAAATGCAGAGCCATCTAAAAATGTAAATTAAAAAGCTGTTAAAATGTTTGGATTTTACCTTAATATTGGCTAAAAATTCAGGCTAGTCCTAATTTTATAGGAGCTGGTTTACTCATTCCTCATGTTTATATTCTCCTATGTGATGTTGACTCATGTGCCTCTCTCCATCGTGGTCACTTCATTGTAAATCATTATGGTCATTAAAAAAAGAACATATTGAAGTAGGGAGTTATATTTAAATAAAATTTAGTGACCATTTCCCCTCAAGAGATCCTGTTGTCCATTCTTACGATCTCCTATGCCAAAAACATTAAAAGCACCTGTAATCTCTACAGTTATATGTAAGCAGAAGTGGAGGACAAAGATAACTAGTTATCTGAAGCTTTGCAAAATGAAGCTGCCTTATACTTGAGGTATACATAACTGAGGTAAACTGTTCAGTTTCATTACTGTGATAGTATCAGACTTGTAACCAACGCTAAATAGAAGATGGAAACCACTGTTTTCGTTATCAGCATAGTCCCTCAATATACCTGTAGTTCCAAACGTTTCTGGGTGAAGATGAAAGTAACACCTGTTGATTAAATCCAGAGGTTGTTTCTTTCAGTTTGAGGACTGTGACAATATCGGATGTAAACTAGACGGTTATTAGTTATGATCAGGAATTGCGTGCACTGTGTATGTCTGTGTTGGGAGGGTGGAGGGAGTAGACTTTTAAAAAACACTAACCTTGTCAGTGAAACCTAGCAGCTTCTTTAACCACAGTTCCCTTGATATAGAATGAGAAACAGGGCAAGAGGATAACGAGGGTTAAGCGCTGGGACTTTCAAAAGTACTCAGTGCTGGTCTAACTGTGCTCCCATTAAAATTAACGGGAGTTTTAACATTGACTTCAGTGGGAGAAGAATTAGGCCAATGCTGAGTCCCCCCTCAACATGTCTAGTGTGCGTTTTTCTCAAATAGAGACCCCCAACTGATTCAGTCATTCATCAGTGGGTCAAAAAGTCCAACTGAACAAATCTTTGCTATATATTTGAATCTCACATGGGCAGCCTTCTATTTGTGGCATGCAGCAATCTGATTTAATTTAAGGTCAAATGAGTCTTTTTAGAGTTCACGTATAACAGGGACCCAGACAGCAAGCAGCAAAGTGGCCTTCTAGAGTTTATTAAACCTTGGACTATACAGTGCTTTGGTTCGTTGTGTAATCAGCGATTATCAACTTGTACTGCATTTTAAATGAAAAAAGTCTCAGTGGAGGTAATTGTTTTCAGGTACCTATCAAAGAACAGCTTGCTGCATAAGCTGCAACAGGACTTGTCCACAGAAACTGGGTCTAGAAATGGGAAACCGTAGACATCCACACAGAGTATACAATCTGCATATGATTCAGTATATTAACACTGAATTGAAGTTTTCTGTATTCCACTTTGTTCTTCATTTGTTTCCCTGAAAGTTAATTCATCTCTAGTAATTTGTCTTGTTCCCCATGTTTTATTTAAAATCAGCTTTGAAAGACCATCTTGCAGACTCCCTGGAGCCTGAGTCTGGTGATAAGGATGATATGGTATTGCTGAATGAGATCCTCAATGCTTCCTCGTTGGATGAGGGGGAATTCAGCAAAGAGTGGACAGCTGTCTTTGGAGAAGACCCGCTCACTGACCTCTCCATTACCTCGTCAGTCGGAGAAATGGAGAGCACTCCATCAGCGGCAGCACCATCAGGCTTTCTTCCCTCACAGCTCTTAGACCAAAACATGAACGACTTACAGTCCTCTCTACATGGTGAGTGTGTGTCTTGCACTTATGTACGTTTTTCAAGATTTGGGACCTTAGTCTCTCTCTACTTCAGTTCCCAATTTTTGTCCATCTTGTCTATTTAGAGTGTAAACACTTATGGTATGTCTACACTGCAATAAAATGCCTGTGGCTGGCCCATGTCAACTGACTCCAGCTCGGGCTGTGGGCCTATAAAATTGCAGTGTAGACATTCAGGCTTGGGCTGGTGCCCGGCCTCTGGGAATGAATGTCTACACTGCAATTTTATAGTCCTGCGAGTCTGAGTCAGCTGACACGGGCCAGCCACCTTTGTTTTAGTGCGGTATACAGATGATACCCTGAGGGTCAGAAATTGTCTCTTACTATATATACATACAGTATCTCACACAATGGGGCCTGATCTCGTATGGAGCCTCTTAGTAATACTGTAGTACAAGTTGTTATTATTTCTAAAGGAGAAAGCAAGCCAGTTTTATATATAAAAGTTCTTGGTTAACAAACAATAGCTCTCTCTAGGTTTTTATATTCCACTGCAGATGTAGCTGTCTAGTTCAGCTGCCTTCTTAAAGGGAACATTAGCTTTCCTCTTCCTATACTTTCGATCCCATTTACTTATCCATAATAATTAAAGGACTCTTACTAACATTGTCTGTGTGGACCTGTCATTCAGCTGGAGAAAAATGTGCAACTTGCTGGTTCCATTTCTAAATTGAATTGTGGTAATTTTTTTTTTTAGCTTACTTCCCACATTTGCAGGGATGAAAAGTAAGCTGCTTGACTTCCTTACTGTCTCACTGATAATCTTTTTGTCTAGTCATGTCATAAAGCAACTCCCAGTGAACAGGCAAACCAGAATAGGCTCAAGGCCAACAAATGCTTTCAAATTTATAAATTGCAGTTTGTTTTTTCATAGGCAAAATTCCTGTCTCTAACTTGCTCTGTAGTGGTAATGAGAATACTGTAATTCTTAAAGATATGCTGTAATCTCTTAAAGCAATCTTTTTCAGATCCAGCGTTTTATCACAAAAAGCAGCACAGTTTGTATTGAGGACTTTTTTTTACATTGGTTTACTTGTTGAACTGTCTATTCTAGTCAAGCAAGAGCAGAGTCCAGTGTCTCGTTCAGAGGCATTCTGCACCCCAAATCTTAGTGCAAGGACAAAAAGGAAAAACGACGTAAGAGTTAAATACTGTTCTACAATATATTCAGATTTGTGGTCTGCCAGTCTCATCAGTGTAAATCTCCCATCCGCTAATTTTTTGAGCCAAATACTGGTGTCTCGGAAGTCAGTGGGAGAAAGTTTCCAGGCAAAATTCCCATTTGTTTCTGTCAAATTAGAATTTGGCCCTGTTTGCTTAACCGACTCAGCCTATCCATTGCCAACCATTGGCATGTAAATGTGGCTTCTGATTTCTGGTACTAACCAATAAACACTGATAAAACACCACTATGCCAAAGGTGTGGGCGGGGGGGAGATGTTTATCCAGTAAACTCCAGAAAAGCACTGGGAATGGTTACTCAAGTCATGTTGCCTTCATCCCTTTCCAAGTGCAGTTTGTTTATATAGGCCAGGGGTTCTCAAACTGTGGGACCCCAAAGTGGGTTGCAGCCCCATTTTAATGGGGTCACCCAGGCTGGTGTTAGACTTGCTTAGGCCGGAGGCCAACGCCAAAGCCCAAACCTCACCGCCTGGGGCTGAAGCCAAAGCCCCTGGGCTTTAGCCCTGGGAAGGGAGGCTAAGGTTACATGCCTCCTGCCCAGGGCCAGAAACCCTTGGGCTTCAGCTTTGGCCCCTCACCCGTCCGGGTCGGCGGGGCTGGGGTGTGCTTGGCATTCGGTCCCCCCTTCTGGGGTTGTGTAGTAATTTTTGTTGTCGGAAGGGGTGTAATAAAGTTTGAGAACTGGTGATATAGGCAATGTGCCATTGATCACTAAAATTGGTGGTTGGATAAGTAAGTCCACATGCAGAAAAGACAACATGATTGGATTACTGAGAAGAGGATCTGGCTATATATATGCACAGACATAGCTCCACATAGCATGGTTAGACTTGTGGTAGCATATACCCTATAACCATCATAAAAATGAAAGGACTGAAATAACATGCACCCATTATAGCTACAAGTAGCACCTTAGATAACTGTAAATGAAATAATTTAAGGGAAAAAGTCCTATTTTCCTGTGTGTTTACATTGCATGTTTAACAGTGTAATATATAAGCCTAGTGCTTGTGATCCGGTCTTCCTCTCCTGGCTGAGCCCAGCGATTGCATAATCCACAGCTCTCTCACAGGAAAAAGAGGGTTTTTTTTAACTCAGGGATAAAGACTTGGAGTTTTGGTGCTAAAGTTGGTGGGTTCTGTTCCCACTGTCGACTGGTGCCTGTGTGTATATGTTACAGCAGCACTTTGTGTGTAGTCAGTTTCGCTGTTTTCTTTGTGTAGTTAGTTTCTCCCTTCCTGAAAAGAATTTTAAAACCAAGGAAGAGAAAAACCACCGATATAAAATCTTTTAAAAAAGGAACCTAAAGAATAAAGCTCTGGGTATGCTATTTAAAGGTGCTTTATAAGGACCTGGAATTTTTCCACAATTAATCATTTAAAAATAGCTTCAAGTTAAGTGTTCTTTGAAATACTTAGTTATAGACAATAAATGAAATGATGGTCCATGGAACTACACAAGAGCAGCAGCAGAAGAAAAAAGTACAGGATGGGTCAGATTTTAGCTAAACTGTAGTCACATTTACCACAATTAAAATGTTAAAAAAATCCTCCCGAACCCCCCCTCCTGCCTGACTGGATTGTCTGCATTGGAGCTTCTGTGAACAGGAACTAATTCTGATTATTTTTTAAAATGTGCCTGGAAGGTGGTCTTGTTAGGAGGAGGGAGGCAGGAAGAGTGCTCTTTTAGGCAGACTGGAAGTTTGGCTGTGTAGATGAAAGCACACGATTGCCTTAGCCTGTTGGAACGTGCAACTGGTCAGCAGATACACTCTTCTCAAGGACATTGCTCCTTTGCAGAAATTAACTGCTAATCTCGATGGGAATGAGGGAGAACATGAGCAGCAGTAACCATAACTGGTAAAGGGGTGAGGCTGGTGTATGACTCCATCAGCTGATATGAGTATTCTGCTGTAAAGTACCCAGGATTATATAAATTCATTAAATAATTACTGTTGATTGACACTAATGCAACTATGTTATTGAATTTTAGGCTGGGCAGCTAACAGTGTTAGCCCTCCATCTATACCACAGCCAGCACAGAAGTCAAACAGCCTGAATGTGAACACCAACAAGATGCCTGCGAAAGGTGATATGTTCATTATTAGTGTTTTCCATTACTCTAAGATTATTTGCATAATACATTTACCTTCAGGAATTGTATGTGCACACTAATGAAATACTTTACTTTAGATAGTTGGTGTTGGAAAATATATGTATCTTTATTTGCTGGCACTAAACCTGGTGAAATGTAATGAGCAATCATTTAAGTTCCAATGAAATAGCAGATGAAACACGGGTTTCTGCTCTAAAATCTGGGAGCCGTAGAGTTGCATCCACATGCACTCAGTCTGAACTGAGCCTCGTTTGTTCTGAAGTTCA
Organism: Chelydra serpentina; assembly: GCA_037349315.1. Lineage (NCBI taxonomy): Eukaryota > Metazoa > Chordata > Testudines > Chelydridae > Chelydra > Chelydra serpentina. Next base: position 32,402,237 of record JBAIAC010000048.1, read on the forward strand.
GGGAGGACATTATGGCTAAAATACAGACCTCTGATATGGTAGAACAGAGTCCTAACTGAACATGCTGATCAGGAAGTTATTTCAGTAACGTGCCCCATGTTACAGTAATCTGTTTGCTTTGAGGTGCCTGTAGCACCAAGTGAAGTATATTGCAAAGAGTGCAATCCTGCATCCTTTACCAGGACAAAAACTCCCATTGGCTTTGGTTGGGGTTTGCTGAAAGATTGGGCAAAGTAAATGTAAAGTGTTCAGTACATGTCTCTAGCCTCTTGTGTGTGCGCACAAACAAATGTGTGCACTTCCTCCAAGATCTCTTATGCAGGAAAGACCAGTGACCTAAACCATATTGTGTATTTTTGTTTCCTTGCTGAAATGTGTGAAGTTTCTTTGCATGGTTAAGTGGGTAGGGCCGATGGGTTTTGGCATCCGTTTTAGATGTGGTCATAAAGTGGGTGGGGAAGTCGCAGTTGTGATAATTGCATCAGAAAAGGGCAGTTACAATAAACTGCATTGGATTAGTCTAAAACCTATTCCAATAATTGTGATGGTGGCAAAGAGATTCTACTTCTCAGCCATACAGACAGTGAAGTCAGACCCAGCAGAACTTTTCTCGTCCATAAATCGCTTTGTGAACCCAGATTGCCTCTGCTCCACCCCAGAACACAGTATCTCCCAGTGAGAGGAAGTGTTTTATTTCACATAAAATATCATCTGTATCTGGGATGGCTCCACAGGTCACCAAAAACAGCACGCTGACTACAAGACCAGAAATGCAATGCTCTCCTCCTTTCAGGAATTCAGCCCATTCACTCCCACAGTAGTCATGAACTCACTGACAGCAATCAGAGACACTGCCTGTGACTTGGATCCCTACTAGGGGCGGTCGAGCAGGGTGGTTGCCCTGGGCACTTTCTTCCAGGGTGCGCTGTCCCACTGTGTCACTTGGCTATTGTACTGCACTCTGGCCAGTTGGCCATTTTTGCTGTGCTGATTGGCTGTTTTTTGGCTTGGCACAGGGGAGGGAGGGCAATGAAAACATTTTCTGCCCTTCCTGGATAGTAATAGAAAACAGAAGACACCTGAACACCTGTTAACAGAGACTGTCCACAACTCAATTGACTAAAGAGCCCTAATACATGCAACACAGCAACTAGTACTGAAGAGACCATTACTTGGTGGTAGAGACCATACAACCAACTGCCCAGTGACTTGCCTCCCGTTTCTAACTAAGCTATTTGAGTTGCTAGCACTTCAGTGCCAGCTGCCTATGTTTTGGATCGTTCAGGTTAGGGGATGGTACTTAGACAGTACTTGTTGCTCTGATGGATATCTTCCTCCAGTTCACAGGAAAGGGAAATACATCCATGATCATTTTGTTTCATCTTTCTGGCACCATGTACTCCTGTCCCACCTACAAGCTGCTTCAGCGGTGAATGGAAATGTCCCTCCTCTCAAACCGGGCGAACTCAGATCATTATGGGCAACTTTTCCTCCTAAAAGAGTCCTTCAGACCTTTCAGTGCTTTTTTTTTTGGTTACCCAGCCAACTAGCCCGTCTGAGACTTAGCCCAAGCCTTTCAGACACAGATAAGGCTATGGGGAAAAATCCATTCATAATCCAGGCTTGTTTATTGGAATTCATTCTATCGAGGTGTGAAGCTGCTAACCCTGACTAGCTCCAGCAGTTACAGAATGCAACAGCCTGTTAACATAGCAGGTTGCTGTGAACACATCACTCTGTTCCTTGTGGTGAATAAAGAGAACAGTTCAGGGTCTCTTGTCTTGGTATTCAAAACCCTACAGGGGATTGGCCCTGGCTACGTGAAGTATCTACTCTCCCTCTACAGCTATGACCTCTACATTCCATCAGAGTAGTGAAACTGTTAGAATCATAGAATATCAGGGTTGGAAGGGACCTTAGTAGGTCATCTAGTCCAACCCCCTGCTCAAAGCAGGACCAATCCCCAATTTTTGCCCCAGATCCCCAAACGGTCCCCTCAAGGATTGAACTCACAACCCTGGGTTTAGCAGGCCAATGCTCAAACCACTGAGCTATCCCTCCCAGTCTGAGAGGCTCATTTGCAGGAGACAGAGCTTTCACAGGAGAAGATTGGAAGTGGTTAATCCCGTGGCCAAAGCTACATGCAAAACTAATTTCTCCCGCTTTGCTCTCCTTCCTTCACATTCACAAACATAAACGAAACACCGGTCAAGTTATCAAGCAATTTCTCCTACAGGCTGGAAACAGGGCGATGGGCAGTGGGGGGAAGGGAGGGGGAGAAATTATTTGTATCTTCAAATAATTAGGAAGTGCTCAGATATTTAAAATTGGGGGGCATCTAAATACCTGTATAGACTGATGTGCTACATGCATTTCTACAGAAATGGATGGATATTTAATTTTGTTGCTAGTAATATGTTGAAATGTAATTCATTACACTATTTCTAGAAGGAGATGTATTTTCATGGCATTCATTTTGTTTGATCTTCTGCATTAAATCAGCTATGTTTAAGACCAGCAAGAATTCTGTCTGACATGGTATATTTCTCTATTCCAGAACCTGCAAAGAATCCTAAAGACCTGACTGCTTGGTTCAATCTTTTTGCTGACCTTGACCCGTTATCCAATCCTGATGCTGTTGGGAAAACAGATAAAGAACATGAATTGCTCAATGCATGAGTCTGCGGCCTATGGTAACTCTCACTCCTCTGTTCATTAACACTATCTTTGGATTTAGAAGACTACAACAAAATCAATATGCTGTTGTGAAACTATAAAGTATGTGCCATTATAATAAAACTAAAGGGATTTAACCCCCTTTTATATAGGTACAATTATTTGATCTTGTTTTGTATAAAGAGTTTGCATTTATTTTCTATGTGGACTTACCAAATGAGGTTAAAATTTAGGGCAGAATTCTAGCCATATTAGGATACCTGCTGAAACACTGTCATTGCCTGAGGTGTTGCAGAGCTAATGCTAGAGTGAAATATAAATTATAAACCTATTTTTTTATAATGTTTCTTGTGCAAATCAAAAGATCATGTGATGGGGGAGGCTGCATGAGTCAAATAATGATTGTATTTGCCACTACTATGTTGAGATGTAAATTCAATCTGTTTTGTTAGTATCCATAGTGAAAAATCCATGTTGGGGCTAAATTATTGAAGGATTATATTTGGGTCTGTCAAGCTGCTGTATTCATGGTCTCTCTGATTTAAATTATTAGACAAACTGCACTACACAAGACCAAAAATGTTGCCCAGAGTGCATCCTTCCTGGGTTTTTCATTGCGCCAACAGGATTTGTACGTGCAAAGCAGAAGTTGGGTGCCACTATTGCTTACACACGCCTTGAAAGCATTCAGGTTTTCTGTTAAGAGTAGTTTTCATCAAACTGATTTGATAAGCATGTGTTTCTTGAGCCTGTTGTGACACTAACTCTCCTTTAATAAAATGGTTTTGACAACAAAGGAAAAAAGACATACTAAGGACCTCTTTTTTTCAGCTGGAATGTTAGTGTCATTGTTGAATGCAGTATACGCCATTCATCTGACAATGACATGTGACCAGCTTTGAAACAGTAGCTAATAATTCATTGCATTGCCTCAGGCCATTCAAGAATAGTAATGCAGTAGGTTGGCAAGAGAACCCTGTACTCGGATTCTTCTGCAACTCATTGTCTCTTCTGCTTCTCCCCGCTCCTTTTAAAACAGAGGACGTTAAAGGAGTGTCAGCCTTCACTTTAGCTTTGTGACGTGGGTAAGTTTAGAAAACACACTGTGCAATGTTTGTTTTTCAGTCGATTATACATTTGGGCCCTTTTTTTTTAAAGGGGCTTCTATCCAATTCCTTTCCTGTAGATGCAATTTTGCACCAGCAATTAATTGCATCCACAACTAATTAATCCAAGTCTTCTTGCCTGCCTCATGATCAGTTAAACAACTGAGTCCATGAATTGGGAGCCTTGAATTAATTGCTTGAAAACGAAATAAGAAGACCACATCCAAGCTTCACTGGGGAGTGGCAGCTTCCCAGTCCCGAAGGAGAGACTGCCATATACTGTAGAGTTGGAATAGCAGGAGAGTTGTCTGAGAGATCTCAATGGCTTTATGTCACCACAACCAGACCCATAAGAAATATAGACAAAATCGGAGAGGGAAACAGCTCTGTTCCTTCAGGGAGCTCTTTCATACATCTTTCGTTACTTCGTGGACTGAGTGCCCCATCACTGCCTGGCAACTTAATGACACTTAATCCTTGTCTCATACTATTGGTCTCAGTTATGGTGGGTGTGATGAGTTCAGTCACAGAGACCCCCTTGGGACTGTCACCTGACATGCTGGAATGACCTCTGAGCCCGTTTTCCCTGCCAGCTTGGGACTCCAGAACCCTGCCTTGTTGAGCCAGACACGCTAGCCTGCTGCAACACAGACCCAGGTCTGGTCCACGCTCCCAAAGCTGCAGACTATAACCAAAAACTGCTCAGCAGGTCACCTATCTCCAGCACCCAGACACCCAGCTCCCAATGGGATCCAAACCCCAAATAAATCCGTTTTACTCTGTATAGAGCTTATACATGGTAAACTCATGAATTGTCCGCCCTCTATAACACTGATAGAGAGATATGCACAGCTGTTTGCTCCCCCCAGGTATTAATCACCTACTCTGGGCTAATCAATAAACAAAAGTGATTTTATTAAGTATAAAAAGTAGGATTTAAGTGGTTTCAAGTAATAACAGACAGAACAAAGTAAGTTACCAAGCAAAATAAAACAAAATACGCAAGTCTAAGCCTAATACATTTAAGAAACTGAATACAGGTAAATCTCACCTTCAGAGATGTTCCAATAAACTTCTTTCACAGACTAGACTCCTTCTTAGTCTGGGCCCAATCCTTTCCCTTGGTACAGTTCTTGTTAGTTCCAGCTCAGGTGGTAAAAGACGGTTACTCACCGTTGTAACTGTTGTTCTTCGAGATGTGTTGCTCATATCTATTCCAGTTAGGCACGCGCGCGCCGCGTGCACAATCGTCGGAAGATTTTTACCCTAGCAACACTCGGTGGGCCAGCTGGCGCCCTCTGGAGTGGCGCCGTTACGGCACTGAATAAATACCCCAGCCGGCCCAGCGCCCTCTCAGTTCCTTCTTACCGCCCGTGACGGTCGTTGGAACTGTGGAGCGCAACATAGCTGATCTCCACCTCCCTAGCTTAGTTAGCACTCGCTTACCATTGTTAATAGTTTTAAGTACTTTTAAGTAGTTGTTAATAGTTTGATAGTTCTTGTTAGAAGTTTAGTGTAAATACTAGTGGAAGATGAGGGGCTTCTCTCCCTTTTCTCCCTCCTGGTACCGGGCTGATGCCTGGCTCTCCGGGATTCAAGCCTTTCTCACGACTGGCAACCCCCTTTATTCTGTTCCACCCCCTTTCATAGCTTTGGCACAAGGCGGGAATCTTTTGTCTCCCTGGGTCCTCCACCCCTCCTTCTAAAAGGAAAAGCACCAGGTTTAAGATGGATTCCAGTACCAGGTGACATGGTCACATGTCCTGAGAGACCCCTAGCCTCCATTCTTTCTGGCCTGACTCACAAAAACACAGGAAGGCTTACAAGTAAACAGAGCCATTTACAACCAGTTGTCCTGGTCAATGGGAGCCATCAAGATTCTAAATCACCATTAATGGCCCACACTTTGCATAATTACAGTAGGACCTCAGAGTTAACTTCATATTCTGAATTTCAGATACAAGAATGATACATTCATACAAATAGGATGAACACACTCGGTAGATTATAAGATTTGTAATGATACCTTACAAGAGACCTTTTGCATAAAGCATATTCCAGTTACATTATATTCACATTCCAAGCATATTTTCATAAAGCATATGGAGTGCAACGTCACAGTGGGGGGGCTGGGAGGAAGTTTGCCCTTAAATGCTGCAAAAGTGAAGCACGACAGGATGCAAAGCCGCATTTTCAGCCTTGGTGCTGAGCATCTGTGTTGTGAATTGAAGGCATGGCTAAAATGTCCGGAAGTGTAACTTTTGGTAGCTCAATTTCCTTAAAAAAACAAACGAGCCCTCTATAAAATCCATACGTAGTAAGCATGGAAACACTTTCAAAGTAATATTCATCCAACCCTGTAGCTGCTTAACTACAGAATTCCAAAATATTTTAAATGCACATATCCTATTATTTTTGTTACCCCAACACCACTGCTCCAACCTTGCCTTGTTTTATTCAGCTCCTCCAACTGTCGCCTTGATGTCTAGATTGTAAGCGTGAAGGGGCAGAAACTGTTATTTTGGTAGGTTTGTACAGCACAATATAAGTTGGTCCTTTGTAATTATGGCTCATCTGGATTTGTAACCTGGGCTTTGTCTGCACTAAACTTTTTTCATCCCACATTTGTGATCACCCACATAACTCCACTGGTGGCAGCAATGTTGGGACCACTAATAGAGATGGTCTGCTGGCATTTCAGATCCCAATCCCAGTGCCCACTGAAATCAATGAAGATTCTCACTGTCTTAAGTGGATCACTAGCCCAACATATCATGTCGACCTGCTCTGAGCATAGTTTGACTGCGTGGCTATTAAAATGGTGGCAGCAAATCTTCATTAAAGTTCCCAGGAGCTGCTCCAATGAACGCAAAGGTGGAAAATTTTACTGAAAAATACCCAGTGTGAACAAGGCTCCTGAGACCGTAATGGCTTTAAAGCAGCTGTTAGGTCACGGATCGTAGACCTCTGAACTGTAAATGACTCTGGTCGTTTTTAGGTACTGCACAAGTGTAGCAAAGCATCTGCATTGCTCTGAATCCTCCTCACATTTTAGATACAAAAATAGCTGAGTGATCCACTCATTTTTAACTAGACAAACTGGAACTGCAGCTTTCCACATATTTTTCTAAAATGGTGAAACTCATTCATTCACATTATGGATTAATCCATTGTAAAATGTCATTTTGAAAAGTAAAGTTAGCTTTGAATTCTCAGGCTGTGCCCTATCCAATTTAAAATGAAAAGCAATTAATAATCAGTTCCACATGGGACTTTATCATGAACATTTATTCAAGTCTAATACTTGAGCTGGAGTAATAACACCCTGAAAATAGGCATCTGTAGATAAAACCTCACATTAGGTTACAAACAGTACTTCTGTAATAATTGTGAGGTCTACAGCATTTGTCAGGTTTCAGTGTCATTCAAAGCCAGAGTGCCATTGTCACAGGATTTTTCTGTGCCCTGCATGTACAGGCTCAGCTGTAAGTGGGACAATAGGCTAGTTAATCATTCTGTTAAAATTATAGATTGTCTTACGCAGCCTAGTGTTCATCGTGATTTACTGTGGTTCGCTCTAGTTGCATATTCTGACTTTAGTACTTTTTTTTTTAAATAAAAAATGCTGCGCAGCCCCTGTGGCAAAATGAAAACAATGGTAATTGATTAACTGTCTTTATCAGAAAGTTTATTAAAAGTTGACGTAATTGATTTCAGTGAGGCTGGGTCTCTACAAGTCTAAGAACAGCTGCTTCAGGGGATTTGAAATGTGCATCTTGGGAATTGAACAGCTCATAACATAAAATTGACATGTAATTTTTTATTAATTTAAATGATCAAAACCAAGGTCTGAACTAGCGTAATGCTGCTCATATGATTCTGTTTTCTGCTGTATGAAGCATTGTATATACAGAGAGGTGTACATATCGATGGCACCATTGGGCCTACTCAGACCCCAGGCTACCCTTTTGTTGGTAAGCAAAGGTGAGCATGCCCGAAGTGGTGCAGTAAGAGTGTGTGCAGGTGCCAGAACCTTCACACACAAAAATCATTGTCTACGTAGATTTTACACAAGAGCCCAGATCCATAAAGGTGCTTGGGCACCTGACCTTTAGACCAGTCCTGCTTTCAGGCTCCACTGCCATCCACCAAACTCCCCCTCTGCTGCGGCTAACCCTGCAGGTACCTAAACTCTCTCGGCATCTCTGAGTTTGTACTAAAAGTTCCCTAGGCCCTTAAGTTTCTGCTTCTGAGCATATGCACTACAGCCTCAGTCTAACCATCCAGCCATCTGTCTCCTGCCTAGGCCCCAGAGCAATCCATGAAGTGGGGAATGACAGGCATTTGTTTGCCAAACTCATGTGAGGGGCCCAACCGAGTAGATGTGCTCAGAGACCACCTACCAGAGTGGTTTCCATTCAAAACCTGGTAGGAGGAAGAGGTACTGCCCACCTTATAACCTTAATCCCATGCACTCAGATGTGCAAGACCCAGGTTCTATTCCTTCCTCAACTTAAGGAGATTTGAACCACACCTCTAAGGTGAGTACTATGACCCCTGGGCTAGTCTGATGGGGGGGCTTCCTCAATCTCTCTTGTTGAAGCTGTTGCGCTCTGGATAAATGGAAGCATGGGAGCAGAGACAGAATGAGAGTGACTCCATAGCCTTGTGGTCACAGCGAAGAGCTAGGAAGTGGAGGGCCCAAGGTGCAGTCCTCCTGCTTCAATGACTTATCTAAATGCAACAGCTTAGGAGAGACTGAGGAAGCGCCTGTATTTGACTGTCCCATGATTCAAAGGCCAGAAGGGACCACTGTGATTATCTAGGCTGACTGATGCTTCTTGGGGTACCCAACACTGAGAGTCACTTTATTGCCACCTGCCTCCAGCAGGAGGGACACTTGCTTGTGTTCACTCCCTAATGCCACCAACCTGTCAGCCTCTGGGCTACACTAGCCCTGCCTTTGTCCTGCAGGTTGACAATAGATGCACCCAGCCCCCAAATCCCTTCAAAGTGTTCCCCTGTGGTGTCTCGCCCCTCTTCACTGGATACCCACAGACATCTCATCTCTTCCATTCCCCCACATCCTCACTTACCAGTTTTACCTTAGCTCACCACTCCTGTATCCCACACAGACCCTGAGTTCAATTATAATGAAACAAAAGGAAATGTGTTTAAGAAAGAACAGAGATTAAAATAAAAACAAGTGTGGGTGATGGAAACAAATGGGCTACATACCAAAAACATTATAAAATGCTTGCTAATAAGAGTGGATTTGGGGGTAAAAAATCTACTTTTTGCAGTGTTTTCTAGCTTAAGGGAGTTGGGACCCAATATTTCACAAAGCCCCCTCTCCTCAAGGGACTGCCTCCGTGAATGGATGCAGAGTGTTTTCCTCCACCCTGTAACATACTAAATCAGGTTTTTTGTCTTTACTCACAGACAGGGCAGGCCCCTCGCTGTCATATCGTTCCTTTTCTCTTCCAAGCAGGTTCAATATTTAAGAGTTTGTCTTTGATGGCTTTCCATTGACTGTTCTGGCTTAGTGCAAAGGTGAACAATCGAGCAATACAGTACATGAAAGGCTAGGTAGTGGTGACAACTCACTCCTGCTTGGTGGGCCGGCGCTGAGACACGATCCCCAAAGGGCATAATTTTCTATATAGTTACATTACCCAGCTCTCAGACACACGTCTCACAATGATGAGGTTTGATAAATTAGCAGCTTTCAGCAGTGACCTCCCGTGCTACCCTTTATAGCTAAATACTATGAAAGTTTTGTAGTAGGTGAAGTGAGCTTGTCAGGGCTGAGACAGTAGTTGATTGTAAAGAACAGTGAACCCTCTGTTGGTAGGCACCAATGGGCCTCTGTATCACAAGTACCTCCTGTATGACACAAGCCATTGAATTTCCCAAAACAATTTGCAGCACATATCTTTTAGAAAAACATCCATTCTTGATTGAGCATACACCACGCTCACTGGTATGTTCTACTGGTTAATTATGCTCACTCTTACGCCTTATTTCTACACAGCATTTGGCTGGTTTGAGTTCCCAGCTGTTCTCCGCCAGTTTGAAGCGTGGTTGTTAACTATTGGTTCCTCATGTAGGAACTTACGGACTGTGAGCAAGTCACCCCTTAACTCTCCCTTTGTTAGGTTAAACAGACCCAGCTGCTTGAGTCTCTCACTATAAGGCAGGGGGATTTTCAATCATTCTCTGACCCCTGCTCCAATTGATCACCTCTGTGGTTAGCACACAGGCCTGAGCACTGGGTGCCCCTGTTCAAATCCTCCCCCCCAGGCAGTGGGGGGAATTGAAGCTGGGTTGCACGCACTCAGGCACGTGTTCTAAACACTGGGCTAGAAGTTATAATGCTGCAACCACTGCCTCCCATTTTGTGTGGTGTTAGGTCCCCGCCTTGGCCTTGGCTGCCCAAGCAGGCTGATTCTAGGAGAGGGCTTCCCATGTGTGGATGGCTAGCAGAGAGGCAGCCCAGCTTTAGATGATTCCTTGAGGGGAAGGATGGGCTTGGGCTACACCCCTCTCATTGACCTCTCCAGTTGGCTGGCTTAGGCAGGGCGTTGCCTAGGATGCCAGCTTTTGTGACTGCTCGGGCTCCTAGCTTTCCCCATGTGTATAGGAGCCTACGTGCCGAACTCAGGCGTAGCAGATTGCGGTGGTGTCCCCAATGATTTCCTAGGTGCCCGACAGCATTTACAGCTCCAGGCCAAACAGCCGATGGGCTGTGTATGCCGGTATTGGACTCGTCCAACTGCTTGCAGAGCTCTTAATGTGCATGGCCCAAATTGTGTGTGTGTGTACAAGTGAAGGCCAGGTTCAGCTGCAACTGAAAACCAGCCTTGCTCGCTGTACACATCGTGCTCATTGATTGGCAAATGGCTTTTTAATAAATGACCATGTATGGAGACGGAATCTCAGCAACCAACTTCCAAGCCAATCTACTTTTGCTGAAATGCCACGGCGCTGATGTGGCGTGACAATACACCAACAAACTATACGACAATTAGCGCGAGCTAGAAGATAGGGCAGCCCGGCGTACAAATCTTGAGCAAACTCTTCTAGCGTGAACACTACTGATAATTTGGGGCATTCTACATGTGTCACTGATATTTATTTGGGAAGACAGCATATAGTAACTGTTGCCTGATTAAAATACTTGGGCCCGGATTTTTAAAGGTATTTCGACCACGCCTAACTCCCGTTAAAAACCTGAGCCATGCCTCCAGGACTGGCTCTGGCTTCTTTGCTGCCCCAGGCAAAAAAGCCGCCGGCCGCCTGCTCCCCCAGCCGGGGTGCCGGCTGGGAGTGCGGCTCGGCCGCCCCCCGCTGCTGGGAGCGGCAAGGCTCGCCCGCGGCTCCACTGCCCTGGCTGGGAGCTCGGCTCGGCCACCCCCCGCTGCCCCGGCCGGGGCGCTGGGAAGAGTGTTTTTTTGTTTAAAAAAACAAAACCAAAAAACCCTCAGCCCCGCCCCAGGTGCCGCCCCAAGCACATGCTTGGTCAGCTGGTGCCGGCCCTGCATGCCCCCGCCCCTCCCGCCAACCAAGTATCCCTGCGAGGGACGGGCCAAATTAGGAAACAAAGGGTCGTGTTTCTATTCCAAGCTCCATCCAATGGAACTCAAACGCCGCTCAGTGGAACATACATACTGTTGGACTCCTTGGGTTTGGCGCCTCCTGGGTTCAAATATGCAAATGGGCCCGTGAACCTGGTGCTTTTCTGAGTAGAGGAAGAAAACGTCGTGCTACTCTCTTACTCAAACAGTTATGGCACCACAATGAGCGGTCACTTGGACTCAATTGTGCAGATCAGCATAATATGGTCCTCCGCTTGCCTTACATGGATTGATGAGCAATGAAATTGTTATTGTTTACACTTAAAGCAATATTATTGGTAGCTAAGTAAGTTACTACCTTTTAACATGACTGGGGCATGTCACAGCTCTGCAGTACCAGCTCATGCTCTCTGCAGCCTCAAGGAGAGGATGCTGCTCACAGTACCCTCACGTCAAGTTTTTGAGGTATTTATTCCCCCCTGCCCCAACAGCTATAGGCCACATCCACAAAGGTCCTGGGTACCTAAGTCAATCTAACATTTTGGGCCCACTGACCTTCTCAACCCCACTGCTCAGCTGCTAGCTAACCCTGTAAATCCCTAGGCGTCTGCCTGCCTGTAGAAATACGCAAAGCCAGCTTAAGTAAGGCCTGATGCCACCCTTCAGTTAATAAGCTGCTCGGTGCCTAAGTACAAGCCAGAGACACTCCCACCCACCCCAAAGAGGTGTTTCCTCAGCCCCTCTCTCCACTGGGGCCCAAGCCTCGCGATGGATTCTGAGCACACATATGGGTAATGGTGGGGTCAGTAATGTAGGCTATATGAGTTTGCATTCCAACTGATTTGAAATAGGAACTTGAACCCAGCTCTCCCACCTGCTTAGGCCACTCAGCTGTGAAACTTCTCCTGCAGTTAGGTAAGCCAGTCCATCCTTGATTATGATGGCCTGCAGAAGGACTACACCCCATTGTAGGCAATAGGCCTGGGGTTAGGGCACTCAGCTGGCAGGTGGGAGACTCAGATTTAAATGGCTGCTTTGCCGGCTTTGAAGCAGGAACTGGACCTCCAGGGGGCCAGACTGCCAGGGCCGGTGCAAGGAAGTTTTGCGCCCTAGGTGAAACTTCCTTGCACCGGCCCTGTGCCCCCCTCCCTAGCTAACACCGCCCCCCCCCCACTCTGCACCCTCCCCTCAGCTAACACCGCCCCCTCCGCGGTAGCCTGTCCACCCACTCCCCACCCCCTGCGGGCTGGCAGCTCAGCCCCCCGCCCATGGCCAGCCACCCCCCCGCTCAGCTGTGGAGCTGGGCGGTAGCCGCGGCTGAGCAGGGAGCGGGGGCCAGATAGCTATGGAGCTGGGCAGCAGCCGTGGCCAGCCGCCCCCCCGGCTCATCCCTGGAGCTGGGAGGGTGGGCAGGCGGGTGGCTGCCGCGGCCAGCCGCCCCCCTGGCTCCCGGCTCAGCCCTGGAACCGGGAGGCAGCCTTGGCCAGCCGCCTGCCAGCGCCCTAGGCAACTGCCTAGGGTCACCTAGTGGGCGCGCCGGCCCTGCAGACTGCTTGCTCCTAGCCCTTATGTGTGCTCCAAGCAGGCCTACTAGCTCAGACGCTGCTAGGGAGCTAGGCGAAGGTATGCCTCTTGAGAAGCCTGCCAAGGCTTGGGCAGAAGCAAGGTGTAGGGTAACAGTGTCTACAGAACTGAGCAGTATTTTTTGTAAATGTCAGTTCTGCCTAATGAGGTAGTTTGGTGTCTCAGTCCCTTTGTAAATCTTCCCCTTTAGGCCTTTGCAAGTACTTTGCATTTTTATAACATGTTATCTGCAAAGCACTCAACCAGTAGCAGTTGTGAACACTCAGCACTTGCCAATCTGTCCCCAGAAAATTTTGGTTTAAAGCCTCATATCCCGTAGGAATTCTGGGCTAGCTCTACAACAGGACTTAGGCACCTAAGTTCAACATTTAGGTGCCACTGAGCTCCTTCACACTTGCTCAGCTGCTCCCTAACCCCATAGGCATCAAGCAACTTTAGGTGCCTAAGTTTCCATTGTTCCAGTCCCCATGGCACCTAAATCCCTGTCAGTGGTATGGGCCCAGCTGTCTCAGTCTAGGTATCCTGGCAGCTCTTGCACATCTAAGCCCCAGCAGGTTCTTCAAACTAGGTGTTATCCTGCCTCTCATTTCTTTGAGGTCTGAGGTCATAGGCACTCTCTACACACACCTAAACCCACAGAAAACAGGCACAGTAATTGGAGCGCTCACACCGCATGTGGCTGACTCCAGTTCAGTTCCTCCGGCTGCATGATGTAGAGCAGGGAATTTGAACTGAGGGTCACCCTGAGGTGAGTATCTTGACCCTGGGGTACAGCATCCTCTGGGCTGAGTTTCTCCCATTGAAACTGTTCCACAGTGTACCGAGGGAAGATGGCTTGAAGCTCAGAGACTAGAATGCTGACGTTGGGGAGAGGCAAATTGGCTGCCTGCCCAAAGCTCATAGAGGAGGGGCTGCCTGGTTGAGATAGGTGGTTTTCTGGTTCCAATTAGATTTGTGACCCTTTCTGAACAAGCCCTGCTGTCTAGCGGAATAATTTGATCTGAAAAACCTCTGAGGACAATACTACTGCTGCTGCTGCCCCACAAAGTGATGCCTCTTGACTACCAGAGTAAAAACTCCCAATGAATGTAACATAGCTCAAGAGTCTTAAACAAATGCAGCTCTCATCAGTTTTCTCTGAGAACAAGAATTGGCCAGCCAACCATCTGCTGGGCCTCAGGGGTTATACCAGAATTCTGCAACTAGAAAGCCCTTCACATAGATACAGCTGAGGCCATAACTCTAGAGCAGTGGTCCCCAAACTTTTCAGGGTCATGCCCCCTCTTGCCCCTATTTGTGTCCCCACCCCAGGAGCTGGGCTGCAGCTCCCGGGAGCGGGAGGAAGGGGCATGGATAGAGGTTAGGGGGCTGCAGCTGGAAGTGGGGCCAGGAATGGGGCCGCAGCCAGGGCCCAAGGCTGGGGCTGGGCATAGGGCCAGGAGCTGTGGCAGACCAGGGCAGGGTAGTGCTTCCTCTCCCCCGCCCCCAGACTCCACCATGCACCCCCAACCCACTCCAAGGAGCATACCCCATAGTTTGGGGGCCTTTGCTCTAGAGGAAGCATCAGCCATGTTAAATGCTGACTCTAGAGATGTTTTAGGTGGCCTTCCACAATGAAAGAAACCCCTTCCTAGCAGGGCCTGGCAATTTATCTGTAAATTTTGCCTTTGCTTCCCAATTTAGAAAGTGATAGTTCAATAAAAGTATCTGCCGATTGATAACACAGTTGTAAGGATGAGGTAGAATACATTTACCTGCCAAACAAGTCCAATCTTTTAGAGTACTTGTCCTTTGGTGTCAATTTATATCACCCCCTTCTTAACCTCTCATTAGCTGCCCTTATGACAGGAAGTGATGGATGCAAGTAGAAGCAAGCATAGGCATGTAGCCTCTCTTATCTGGGTGTTTTGCTGTGAGTGGTAAGGATGCAAGTGTGTTCCCTAGAGTCTTTGCCGGTTCCAAGACTGCTTCATTTATGTGGAGCTTTGGACGTGGGAATATCCAGCAATTTATGGGTGTTCTCCTGAACAAACTCAGGCTGAATACCCAAGGCTGAAGCCAGACATGGCAGGAAGCACTAATACGATTTAAAATCCTTCGCTACAGGGGAGAAAGAATATGGCACTACAGAGTCATCTGTTGATGAACAAGAGGAAGTGAGCCGAGCTAAGCCAATGGAACCTACTGTGGCACTTATAGCAACAGCTCAGGCTGAACCATCTGTGGCTGCAGTGATGAAGGCTGTGTGTGTGGAATAGGTGACCTTGCTCTGAACTGTGTTGAGGATCAAGACCTTGCAGACTCTGGAACAATCCAGGGATTCCATGAGGCTGCTCTGGTAGGGGTACAGCACTGGTGGCCAGCAGGTACTGGGCCAAGGACCCCATCGCTAGTACGGGATATCAGAAAGGCCCAAGAGAGGAGGAAGACATCTTCGAGCCGAATCCTGAGGAACCTTCCAAGTATTCTCCAGGCAACAGAGGAGCCACCGTGGCAGGCCAACCAACATCCAGCCTCATCTAAAGTCCAGCACGTTGGATACATCAGAACTGACAAACTTAAAGCATTAGGTGCTTTAAGCATCAATAGGACCCTTGCAATTGAACTTGGTACCAGGGCAGACATTGGCACTGAAGTAGAAGCCAGCACCATTCCCATAGAAACAATGTGCATCAGTCTCTTCATCGGCACCAAAGACAGGTCCTGCACTGATAGCATGCTTTGCACTGAAAGGGCCGGCAACCTCAATTCTGTACCATGAACTGGAAGAGGTGCTGACACTAACAACAGGTCCGTATCCGTTCCAGGTGGTGCCGAGGGCACCGATGAAGCCACCACAGCTGAATGTTTTTGAATCAAAGGAGTCATAACTGACAAGTCCAAAACTGCCTGATACACCACGAGCTTAAAAACAGTCGGTGACAATATTGATGGTGCCAATACTGGACTCAACAGATGCTCCACAGGCAGTATTGGAGTCAATGATAGAGTCCACCTGCTCTTGCCTCATGGTACCAGATAGCAGGTAGATGGCCCTGCTCTCTCTCATGTACTGGATGAATCATGGTGCTGGTCTGCACTCCTCTTAGAAGGTAGAATCTCTCCTACCACTGGAATGGGTCAGTCCGTTTTATGAGATCTCTTTCCAGGAAGACCAAAGGAAGGAGAAAAGTCTCTTTTCTTTGTTGGAAAAGAATCTGAATCTGTCTAAACAAGTCTGTGCTGCTCAGATGCCCTCTGGGAGGCCTAATGATCTCTGGAGGTCCCCACTGCCAAAGTGGGCCTCATGGACTGCTCAAAAAGGTGCAGTTTCAAACGTAAGCTAAACAATTTGCAGATAGAGACTATTCTTTAATGTGCCCTTCCCCAGGCACAACAGTGCATGTGGGGTCATTACAGGGGACAGCCAACCCCCGCCCCCTCGCCCCCACATGATGGACAATTTAAAAACCCTGGTGATGTCATCACCCAGGATACCTATCTAAACTATATACAACAAAATCCCAGTCAGACTGTGATAGTTTACCTTATGCTATTCTACCACACAAAAAACACTCCAACAGTAGCCATGGACAGTGAGAAGGAGGTTGAGGCAGCTCTGCCCTTAAATAACCTGGGGAGGGACTAGAGCCACATTACACAAGTGCTGCTCCTACAGGTACTGCTAAAACAAAGTTCTGTTTCGGTCATTGGGTACACACACAGCTGAGTGGAATACACAACTGGAACCTCTCAAAGTCATCGTCGTCCTCCTCCTTGCAGGACCCACTCTCTATCCACACCCCGAGTTTTATTTTTGCAAAAAATGTCTTAGGCTCCTCTCCACAGAATTTCCTTATGGCTATCTTAGGTGGCTACTCACTCAGCATGGTGGCTTTGTGGATGCTATTTTTAAGTAGCTAAATCTCCCTCTACTTTGTGTAAGCAGCCTAAGCATCCAGCTGGGGGCTGTGAACGCCACTGAGTTACAATATCCGAGAGCCTGGTTGTTAGGGCACAACTAGGTTTGAATCTGCACGCTGCCTGATTTGCAACAGGGACTATCTGAAAGTATTTTTAACTAAATATTCATTTACTTCTCCAGTTAATTTCTCAAGATGATTTGCAATTTTCTTATTCCTATGGCAGTTTAGTAAACAATGAACTTTTGAGGATTTGTGCTTATATACTCAATTTTTTTGTATATGGAAAGTTTTTTCAAATAAAAAAACCAATTATTTGACTCCAACAAAATGGCATGAAACCAAGATTATCCAGTTGCTGGGGGCTTTATATCAGTAGGTTTATAGCACATCCTTTTTTAAAGGCTCTTCTAGTTTAGCGCCCTATGAAACGTCTAAATAGCTTTCATAAATGTGAATAGGTAAGTCTGAACATTATGCATATTGTAAACTTGGCAGTGGATAAGTAGAGTGTTTCCAATACTATTTAACGGATTTAAAAAATAATAATTTCTGCAAATTGTAGTGAAATAACTAGTATTTTTAGTTGCTTTGTATCCCCAGGAGCAAATGGGGAGCAAAACCAATATGTATGAGATTAATTCCGTGTCAACTGGAACCATAACAGGTTGAAACACCAGTGGTAGAGATAAGCTACTTACTCAGTATGGATGGTTATTATAGAAATACTTGGACTACTACTAAATAACTTAATTCTATAGTGTTCCACATATCGTTTCCAAGCCAAATACATGAACCACTACTATTGTGTCCTTACATTTTTTACTAATAACTTTATTTAAATAAGACACAGGAACTTCTATACTGAAAAAATACAAAACAAAAGCCACACATTTCCTTGTGCAAAGCAATATTGTGTGATAACTCGAATACTGTTCAGCACAGTGGCTAGAAATAACAGTACAGCTATGTACAAAACTTTAAACAATATTTGACAAATTTCTACAGCTGGATGTAGGATACATTTGAGATCAACAACTGCTGGGAAATTTACATGGCAAAGCATTAACTTTAACACATTTGGTTCAAAACCTTCAAATACGCTAAGAACAAATGTGCAACACAATTAATATTTAGTTTCTCATGGGAAATTAAATGAGCATGTAATGTCACTGTAAATATAGTACATCAGAATTCATCATGGATCTAAAAATCACTTTAAAAAAAAATCTTTCTGGAATCCTACCACCAACAACTGAAACTACAGACTCATATTTGGACACAACCGGAGCATAGAAAGGTCACCATATTGCAATGTTAATCTAGAATGTAAAACACTAGAACAAATTTGCACTTACATCACAGAACAGGTTATTTTTTCCCCCTTTAACTTCAATCTACAAAATATATAGTGTTTTCACCAAGGCCTGAGATTAGTAGGGTTCAAGATGGCTGTTGCTGTGTGAGGGCTTCAAAAAGATTTGTCATGTGAAAATGGTAAAAATAAACAGACCTCCCCCCTTACACTCTCTTTGCAGCTCCATCCTACAGTCAGAGCACTGACTGTTTTACAGGCTGCACGTTTACACCTTGTAACAGAACACTAAAAAAAAAGTTCAGAAACAGAAAGGGAACTGGGCTTCTTTATCTCAAAAGAATACACAAGTGCGGGATATTTTTTTCCAATTTTGTCAGTAGTTATTGGTGGTGCTATCTTAGTCTTTTCCCACAATTCCTCATCCAAAGAAGAAAAAAAAAGCAATGGCTTGAATATAAATGCTGCAGTAGCTACAGGTGGCTAATCTCTTTAATTCCTGGGAAAAGGTGAACCACATTCTGTTAGGAGCAGACAACATAAACCTAATTCCACTGAGCTGAAACCAATGGAGCAAGAACATCTAGTTTATTCTGCCTTTGGGCTCCGCTTTGTATCACAGGAAATTATCTTTGAAAGCAATGCTTTTGCAGTTCCTGCACAGTAAGAATATTAGGAAACAGTTCTCGCTATGTACTATTTTTGAGAAGGTGGTGACCAGCCTGCAAGCCCAAAACTATTTTACCAGGGTTTCTTACCCATATTTTAACTGCAAAAACTTTATACAGTAGTAATTTAAGTAAATGAGAGTACTAGGAGAAGCTTTGATTAGGCAAACCATTGCTTCTCTCCTCATTTAAAACATCCACTTGCTCCTTTTGGATTTTAGTCCAAAAGCAGAATTATTCACTATGCAAACAGAATGCTGCTTATGTTGCTTGATAAAATCTGAGAATTCCAACCAGCAAATGAATGAACATTTCCAAAAGAGAAACTAAACATTAATTCAACTCTTAGATGGGAACAGTAGCTTAACTGCCTTAACATCCTTAACTGCCAACATAAACATGAGAGGAAATCCCCACCAACCCCTGTGAAACCTGAATGAATTTTCTGAAATTAAACAAACACATTCTCATCTTTTAAAATCCTTTCACACAAAACGTGGAATGTTTCTTATGTACAGCCTAGTACTGAACACTTTATTTGCAACAGCGTAACAGTCATTAACTGAGCAACACCTGAAACCTTTAAATGCCACATTTTACATATATTGAAATGACAGTAAATGCAACAGTTGTTTTACTTGTAACCACATGACAAAGTGATGTTGTACATCACTGATTTGCTGGTTCTCCTCATGTTCACCCATGTCCAGGGTCATCATTCTCCTGGATTTGAATGCACTTATTCCAAGAAAGTGGAATGTAATGAGGAAATATTAATGCATAAAATAAGGAAAGGCAAAAGAGTGATGTTCCCTCTTTAGCTTTTTAGCTGTAAAATATTTTATATCCCAATATGATATACATTCCAAGTTACCTGAGTTTAGACTTCGAGAGAAGTACCTGAAGCTAGGCCATAGGGCGGGCACTGTGCAACTGTTGTGGCCATTTTTTTTTTTGCATTGTATGTATTACCGAAGTTAGAAACATAAACACCTGGATCAATTGTAAACATAATCCTGAAGTACAGTATTTTCCATAGGACACAACACAGCAAGACATTTTCTATTCAGACAGGCAACTTTTTTGATACAGAGCTTATTTATACTGTAGAATTTGAAACAGAACACAGGACACAGTACTAATCTGGTCATACTATGAAATGCATAGTCTCCACTTAAATGCTTAATGATACACAGTTTTTGCAAGCATTACTGCTTTTTCACAACAAAAATGCTGAATACGAGTTCTGTCCCTGCCAAGAACAGTGTTGAGATATTTTTAAGATGCTGATAAGTATTTTGTTTTGTTCTGAAAAGGTTGCCACTCCATGCAGATGTATTAGTATAGACTCCCCAGTCCTTGTTTCAGGGCAGAGGCCTGCTCCACCTTGGTCTAGATTATCACATAGCTCTGAGGAGAGGAGAGTTCTTCAGTCTGAAGTTCCTGCAAAAGCGGCTGCTGCTGTTGGGATGGCTGTTGTACTGAGACCTCTGTAGAGTCCATTGTGCTGGTGTCATCTGACAGAGATGAGAAGGAGACCCGAGATGAAAGTTGCTCAACAGTCAGAGTGCTCAAAGCTGTGCTTTGACCAGAGTTTGGAGAGTTCTTGAGAGTCAGGTCAGAAGCAGGTAGTAGAGGACCCAGAAGTTTTACAGGACAGAAAGCTGATCCGGTTGGGATGAAATTAACCTTGTTTTTGTCAGGGCATGAAAAGAGAGGGGCTGAGACAGGCTGACGAGACCTACAACGAGACAAATTATTATATACCTGACAAACTGAAAAAATTTACTGTGTGAATAGGTTTTGTAGTTCTACAAATTGCTAATATGTGAATGACAAGGAATGGGGTTAATTGGACATAAAGGGGCAAACATCTTCCATATTGGTAGTCAGTTGACTGTTTGATCCACAGCATTAAAATAGTATTTATAACAAAAGTGACTGGATACCATTGGACAACATGCAGCTTTCAGCAATAAAATCTACAGTATTTACGCACATGGAAAAATATCATGACAGTTTATAATGATGAACTTAGAAATTTTAGTTTGACAAAACTATTGAAACAACAGCCTATATTTAGGAGTTTTAAATCCCTTTTTTGAGAAACTCTACAAGATAAAATTCTCCTTTCCTCATCTCCATATATTGGTTTGGAGCCTTCCTCCAGAACCCAACAACACTGCTCCTTAGCCAGCAGGGAATGCTATTAGAGCAGAACATGCCCTCCTGGCTCCTTCCATCCACAGGAGCTATGTATGCAACCTACAGCATAGCCACAGTAGTGCTGGTCTAGGGAAAAAAGAGGTGAAGGCCGAGAGTTTAAATTCTGGTCTCTTGCACAATAGCACACAGTGGTACCCCAAAACTACTAGGCAAACCCTCTATCGTAAATTTGCTAAGTCTGTATCTACTTTATACACATTCCCTTTCATGTTTTACACATGTCAAAATATAGCTCAATACTGACTGACAAAAACTGCGGGCTCCCAGCATTTTCTTTTAAGCCATGAACATTTTATAAAATGAACACAAACTGATAGGATTATAAAGAAAAGGAGTTTATAAATGCTGGACATAATTTTAAAATAATAAGTATTCCATGTTTTCCTTGCTTTTCTTGTTTGCCTTTTATAAAGGCATTAAAAAGTTCAAGCATAAAATACTCCATTACCCTTCAAGCCAACATGAACACTTCAACTTTCTGCCTGTTCAAACTCTCTAAGAACAGTTTGCTCCTGCAAAACTCATCAGCTGGAGTAGTTTATTCATCTGCAATTGAATAGGTTCAGTAAAATGTTTTACTGCTTTGCAGATACCAGCTGATATAAAAGGCATTACTTACGACATTTCCTCAAAGACCTTCACTCGCTCACATCCCTCTGGGGGCTCTCGTTTGAACATGTAGCTGTTGTTTGGTTTGGGAGATGAGGCATACTTGGGCAACGGTGAGCTACTCCCACTGTCTGAAAATTTAAAGCAGTTATATTACTAGTGATTGAGAGTGCTTTTTCATTAAATTTGATTTCCAAACAAGATGCCTTTTTCACAATTTAGCCTCTAATGCCAGTTCGCCTCTACCACAATGCTTCCTTTATTGCAGACTATTTCTAACACCCTTGTATAGCACATTTCTTCTGAATAAAAGCTTCAGTGCAGCAGTAATCTACCATACAACAGCACATAATAGGAGGATATTTTTATCCAGAACACTGCAGATTGAATAAAGCAGAGCTGTAATCCTGGAAACAAATAAGTTCTTTATTATGTATTTCAAAAAATGTAAATGAACAGGATAATATGTATAGCACATGCAGAAGAATTACAAGTGGTTATGATAATGTGGAGTTCTGTATGCCTTCTCATTGCATAAACATGGTAATTGAAAATGAATGTATACAGCATATACTTTATTAAAAACCTATAGTCCTTAGCAGAAAGTTTGCCTTCAATAGCCTCCTGAGTAGCACAGGAGTTAAAGAAAATGAAACAGGTTTGTAATACAGATACTGATTCCTCCCTCCGAACTCGCCTGCATAAAAGCTAAATTATGCAGCCAGATTAAGTACCTGTAATAAAGTAAAACTTAACATTCTTTGTATTCTTCCTTCTAAGCACCAACTGTATGATATGGGTGTTCTTTATTAAGCTCTTATTTTCTTCACGGTTTTACTGTTCCTATTATAAAAGTGACCAGTAGAACCATATAGAGCTGATATACCTGAGATACTGAGCAGGTTTTTCTGTCTCTGTCAGAAAGTAAAGACTCATATTGAAATAGTCTGGTAGGTGCAACTGGATGATGTTTAATATTTGGGGGAAACTCAAAGGGTTCATGTTATCTGATTAAAAAGAAAATTACCTATTTTTCTCATCTTGGCTGTTTAACAACATTTAGTGCAGGGGTTCTCAAACTGGGGGTCGCGAGCTGTCAGCTTTCACCCCAAACCCCGCTTTGCCTCAAGCATTTATAATGGTGTTAAATATATTTTAAAAGTGTTTTTAATTAATAAAGGGGGTCGCACTCAGAGGGTTGCTATGTGAAAGGGATCACCAGTACAAAAGTTTGAGAATCACTGATTTAGCGTAAGAAGCTTTTATTGCACTGAGAAATTAAAATGTTTTAAATATGAATATATGTTAATACATTTCCCACTGGAATTTGAGGAATTTCTTGGGGGTGACATCCACCTTGCTGTTAAGTGGTCTTTGTGATACTGGTAGCGTGGGAGGCAGAGCTAACATTCCCCATCCCGGTTCATCATGAAAATGGAACGTCATGGTTAAAGAGACAATGTCAACTTGAAATCTAGTCAGTTTCAAAAAAGGAGTTAAGGGTTGGATTCAAAAGTGATTAGGAGACTCACCTGGGAGGTGAGAGATTCAAGATCAAGTCCCAACTACAGATCAGGCAGAATGGAAGTCTCTGACATATTGGCTGAGTGGCCTAACCACTGGACTAAAGGCTAGAAGGGGGCCCCACCACGACTATTTTTGAAGACAAAACACTAACCTGGCTTTGGCACTTAACTCCAGAGGGTTCATGGCTGTGAATCCCAAGTGGAAGATGATGCTTTCCTCTAGCCCAGAGATAGGCACCTAACTCCCTGGGAGGGGCAGGACATAGGCCAGACCTTCTCCTCAGCAGTTCCCACTAGCTAGTTTAGGCAGCTCCCCACTCAGCACACTGGCTTTTGTAAATCCCTTTTTACAGCATCTTGCTCTCCCCACACATTGTACAGAGAGCCTGGGCACCTACCTCAGGCTTTGAATTTCAATAGGCTGAAGGGCACCGAAGTCCTCCTTGCGAATCCTGTCCTAAGAGTAATTTCCGTTTCTGTGTCTGAGTTCCCCAGACAAGTTTCTGTGGGTTCACATACACATTTTCCCAATTTTGGATGTTTTATTTTCCCCTATTATATGAAAGACCAGCAGAAACAAGGGAAAATATTCTGAGGCCACAATCTTGCACTGTGATCCACTAGCACAGACTCCTTATATGCCATGCAGAGACTCAGTGAATTCACTTTAAGTCCACTTTGAGAACCCACAAGAGTGTCAGCAAAAGTTCTGATATAGTCATTGCTCATAAATATTAGATACTAAATTTAAATGTTAGGTGTTTTGATAAATCACTATTTAATTTTTAAGGGACACTACCAACTTAGCTACACTTCCCTTTAACAGTACTGCAACTGATTTGAGGGAGGAAAATTTCCAGTTTGTTTACTTTCTTAACAGCACTTCTGCACAGCCTGTTTCACTGTTTCTCCCTCAACAGTCAGAATGGACCTCTTAGTTACAGGATATTAGGTGTTACCTGTAACAAGATAGGTAAAAAGCTTCCAAACAGTAGTATGATTTGTCAAGTTGACAGTGTCAAGATCCTTTTAGAATCTATCCAATACTTGGCCAGCATGGCTGATGCCACATATAAAGGTCATATGTTGAACTCAGAACAGGAAGAGTAGACTGAAATGTGGGTGATGGAATGTAATCCTGTGTTCATTCCTCCTCTTCTAGCATTTAAAATTGAAGATCCAGGTTTCCACCTAAAATCTATTTGGAAATGAGACTGTATTACTGTTCATTGTACCAATCAATGGAAAACTGTAGATGTAAACCTAACAGAGAATAGTTGAATTCAGAATTTAGTCAATTTTAAGAAGATCTACAATCCTGTTTAGCCAGCTCATCAATTGATCAAGTTTTTAGCGTGTTTGGATTTGTTTGCTTGAAACTGTTATAGGACAAAGTAAGTAAGTAAATTGGTAAAACTGTATTAATATCTAAGGGCAGAAACAAAGTAGGGGGATGATTAACAAACTAAAACAAGCTAATGGGTGTGTGGGTGTGTGTGTATGCGCACGCGCACGCATGTGTGGGTGTATGTGTGTTACTTACAGAATAGCAAGCCTTTCATTTTGGACAGAATGTGTGATTTTGATTCTGAAGAATACATATGCTTATGAAGTGAATCACACAGTATGTGCTTTGTGCTCCATTTCATAAAACCTTAAAAGGTTTTTTTTCAGGGCTGTGGAAACAAAATCACAAGCCTGTAATTATACCAGTATTTAAAGCAGTATTTAAAGTCTTTACAGTTTCTTAAACTGGTCTTCAGTAGTTCCAGAATATCATATGGTAAAGTTTTTAGTGAAGTAGATACCACCAGTAATAAGTTCAGAAACATCAACTGTAATTCTAATATTAAAAAAATAAGGAATGTGTATTTTAATAATCCTGCAAATATTTCTTCCTAAACACCATCCCTTCAGGAGGCAGGGATGCATGGTTTCCTTCAAAGAAGTCATTATTTTATGTCCATTCAACAGCTAGTGGGGTGTGCTCTATTAGCATACATCAACAAAACAAGCATACTGTACCTCTGTATCGGATCTTAACAAGCTCAAGGTCCCAGATTCCTAATGTCACTTCTTAGCTACTCCGAATGGCTGCTTTGCCTCTGTACCATCAAGCACGTGTAACACTGATAACTTTTTGAATTTTCTACAATGTTTTTTTAAACACCACTACATAGCTTGCATGGTAGTTGATAAAGTTTCAATCATATTTCCCCTCCATTTTTCACAGGACTGTTAGTTGTCAACACTGATTTTGCTGCTGCAAAATATGGTTTAGATGTACTTTTGTTTCTTTCCCGTTTTGAGTCACATATGCTTAGTTTATTGACGCAAGTTTTTAATATTGTCAGTGCTGCAAAGCCAACAATGCCACAGAAGAGCAAGCTCAATTCTGCTCTCCTTGGAACAGTATCAACAACATTGTCAGTTACATTTCCAATATCAGAAGACTTACTACTGATGAAGTTACATGAAGCATGGTGAACACAGGAGATTCAGCCCAATACATCAAAAAATTAAACAGTGTTGGCATTTAAAGGCTACAATTTTAGTAAATGAATGAATCGCATTTCATTAAGGCGGCAGTGATAGAAGATTAATAGGAAACAGAAAGATGTAACATTTAAGTTCATTTTTTTCACTATTACTACAATGAAGATTGCCTTGGCAAACAGTTTTGTCTGGCATGAGTTCCAAGTTATACAAATGTAAACTTAAAATTTAGACATTCTGAATGCTGCTTTATACTTATGATTTAGGAAATGTTTGCCAAATTTAGTTAAATCGTATACTATTAAACAATATGATTATTTTCACTAATAACCACAACAATGACAACACTGTCCTGTGACAGTACTTACACAAAAGGGACAGATGTAAGAGGTATCCTGCAAAGTTTAACTACTAATTTTGAGTGGCAGATGGACAACTGAAAAAAAAAAAAAAAAAAAGGAAAAGAGAAACTCTGCTAATGACCCCCAGGATTACTCTTTGTTTTGATAGGTTAAAAAAGCCTTTCCAATTAAAAAGCAAATGGTATTCTCTATTTATACAGAAAAGTACCTTTCTGCTTGTAGTCTCTCCATGCACTTTATAAAAACTTTACAAACCGTGAGCCAGATGCTGCAGTCCTTATTTAGCCTAAACTCCCACTAAGAGAGAATATACAAACTAAGTAATGGTGTACAGAACACAAAAAATTTAGCCCAGGAGGTTTATCGGAATACTATAGAAAATTGAAACTTTGGGTGCAGAATATAGAATCCAGGTGGATAGAATATAGTTACTCAAACTGGAATTTAGCCAGGATATTAAGTCTTTGTGAAAATGCAATGGGACTTTTAGTAAGTACACAGGAGTTCATTTTTATGTTTCACTGAAAAGATGGCACCTCTATCAGCATGTTGCTTGGGGCACCTAGTTTACAGTACCATTCTGCGGCCTTCAAGTAGTACTTAAAAGTGAATACTTATCACTAAATCATTCAAGAAAAGGTTATACATCGTAAAAGGTATTTTTCCCCTATATAAAATATATTTTAAAGCAGGCTGTTTATACATTAGGATTGTTTTTGTCTAATTTACCTCTCCTGCCCCAGGTATAAAATTATCCTGTCCTACTTTGTTCCCTGCGTACTCATCATTATCTTTTCTTCTCCTCTGTCCATGAGACTAGAATTACCTCAATATTACTCTTCTCAGAAATATAAATGTTGCTAAAACCAATTCTAGAGGAACTGCAGCACATCAAGTATTTAGCAATTTAAGAGTTACTATGCTAGATTGCTAGGCAAGAGACCACTATGGAGGTAATCTACATATAAAAAAAAACTTTAACCAACTCTTCGACTGGTTGACTCCCCAATGAGAAACCAGATTCTACATTACAATTTTAACAGGATAAGTTTAGAGAGCTTAAATATTCCTCCAGAAGACAGAGTCTCAAAAGTTAATTCTAGGTGTACTAGGGTCACACCAATGTCACAGATCTGCATCCCAATAATGCAAATTTTGTAGAGCTGGTAGCCTTAATGCAATGAAGATGCCTCTTACCATACTATAGGCTAATCTTTTTTTTTTTTAAAGTCGTCATTACATTTTCTCCTCACATGCTCTCACCAATGTTGTTTAGAATCACTCTCCCATTGCAGAAACTGTTATGGTTCCCCTCATCAGAGTTTACTTTCATTTTCTATTGAAAAATTCATTCGATTAAGTAGATCCTTATAGAAATGTAATCTAAACAGCTGATCTGGTTCAAAGAGCAGCAAATGAGGGCCTGTGGCCAAAGCATAGCTTTACACAAGAAAAGAAAAGATGCTTTAGAAATGTAAAGCAGTGCTGTATCTGGACAGCGGGTTGGCTCCCCTTACTGCTCATGTGGCTCGATTAACTATTAACTTTCATTTTGTATTCAGAAAAACATTCGGGAACAGCTTAATGCTGTTAATTATATTTTTCAATAGTAAATCAAAACAAGTTTTTTAACTGGAAGGGAAAACGAGGCCCAAATTGGGGAAGAAACAGAATACATCATCGGAATTTAAAATACCTACATTTTGTATGAATGTAGTAGTAAGCTTTTCAAATGTTAAAATGTCTGACTGCAAAAAAGGACATATGTTGTTCACCTGACAGTTGAATTTTAATTTCACGTAAGAACCCTTGAATCCGAAAATTGTGAAAGTCACTGCATCCATTTTTCTACAGTCAACAATTAATGCTGTTAATTAGCAATGCCACAGAGTTACTAAACTATGTCTACAGAAACTGGTTATAAATTTACTTAAAAAAACATAGCCCTGGTTGTGCTGTGATTGAACTTTTTTGGTGGTAGGAAGGGAAAGAAGCAGCTAATTTTAATCAATTTAGTCTGATGCTTCTATCCAGAACAGATATCCCTTCCTTCCTGAACCAGTCCTATTCCCACAATACTATACTGAACTGAGGGTCAAAGGCCTATTTCTGGCTACAGTATCACTTCTAAATCAGCGCTAACTGCTTATGTTGTTTTTCTTGTTTACATGTCCTCATATAAGAATGTCAAAAGTATAGTGTGGCAAACAGAGCAAGCTTAATTTGCATATTAATTAAATATAAAACCCTTTGTATTAGTATTTTTATAATGATAATTAAGCTATTTTGTCATATCCGTATGCTTGGTAAAATAAAAATATTACTGATGGTATAACTTTACAAACTAGCATGTTTGTCACTGATGCTATATGCACATACACTAAGGCTGACAATTAATAAAAACCTAGTATTACAGCCAGTCCTAAGATCCATGTACAGAGCAAATGCCGCTGCTACTTTTGAAGCTCAGTAGCAAAACTAAGTCCAAATAAGTAACTGTCAACTTCCTCAAAAAATAGAAGACCTGAGACGTGAAAAACAATTCAAATTTGAAACAAAATACTTCAGTAGTCTTCATTTTCTAACCAGAAGTTATCCAAGACATATAACTTCAGAACAAAAATCTTAAAAGCCCACACTCTTAAAAATATTTTTAAAAACCCCACTCATTGTATTATACTGCCACACAAATAAAAGATTTTCCTTTAGAATGTTAATACTCATTTCATTTGCTGTCAAGTTTAGATTTGTGCATTCCTAACTACAAACCGAATCATTTTTTTTGCTTTTTAGTGTATGTGTTTTGAGGAAATACATTTGAACAAACTTACCTCTGAATCGACTAGTTTTTTTTAAAACTGTGAATGTTTTTGATGGTGGCAATTTAGTGGTTTGACCTGGACAAAGCAACACAGAAAGGACAGTTACCTGTTCCGTAACTGTGTTCTTCGAGATGTGTTGCTCAGGTCTATTCCACAGTAGGTGTGCGTGCTCGCCACGTGCATCGGTGCCGGACGTTTTTCCCTTAGCAGTATCCGTAGGGGGGAGCGCTGTTGCGACCCCTGGAGTGGCGCCACTATAGCGTGCTATATAGGGGACTGCGCGCTCCCCCCACCCTCGGTTCCTTCTTGCCGGACCAACTCCGACAGAGGGGAAGGACGGTGGGATGTGGAATAGACCTGAGCAACACATCTCGAAGAATGCCACTTACGGAACAGGTAACTGTCCTTTCTTCTTCGAGCTTTGCGAACAGGAGCTGCAAACAGGGGAGTTTGAGAGGAATTGCTCCAGGTAAAGCAGGAGCAAATACAGGACCCTTGGGGTAAGTGGCTGTCTGTAGTGTGTGTTTGGGGGTACTTGTGTCTGTCTGTGTGTTCATTCATTTGTTTGTTTGCAGGACCGTGTGCTGTGGCTGGCAGTTGGAAGCTGTGAGCGTCTACACCAGGGGGCGGGGATAATCAATCAGGCAGGCCAGGGCTTTATAAAGCAGTGAGCAAGCGACCAGGGAGCTTTGCGAACAGGGGAGTTTGGAAGGGGAGTGCGAAGGGGGCAAGCTATCCTTGCCATTCCTAACTCCTTTAACCCAAACTACAGGCAGAGGCAGAGCAACCAGGTGGCTGCAGACGGGGGAGTGAGTATCTGTTGAGGGGACAGTTTGGCAGTTTGACCGTGTGCTTGATTGTTTGTTTGGTTGCCTGTTTGAATAGTGTGAATTGGGAGTGCTTTTTTCCAGGCTCTTCTAAAAAGACAGTCAGTCAGCTGCGAACCAGCTGAGCAGCGAATAGCGGAGAAGCAAACAGGTGGAGTTAGCCTGGGAGTCCGCCTGGAGAGAGCCTACTGCGGCATCCCCCTTGCAGGTTTCCCTGAGTAGCTTCTGCCACAAGTGAGGAAACTCTTCGAAGGAAGGGACTATGGATGCTGAGCGATCCGCTGTCGTGACCTGCACAGGATGTGCCATGTTTGTCTTTCTTCCACAGGAAAGAAGCGACTTTGTCTGTACAAAGTGCAAGCTGATCTCCATATTGGAAGAGAAGATTCAAGGTCTGGAGAAACGAGTATCAACCCTGCGTTCCATAAAAGAAAATGAGGAGTTCCTGGATAGACGTCAGGATAGGCTTCAGCGGGTACAGTGTTCTGAGGATTCAGAGCAGGCTGCGCAGCGGGGACAGAAGGCCAGTGAGGATAATTGGTGGCATATGACCTCCAGAAGAGGAAAGAGTATGAGACAAGTCCATGTACCAGAAACGCATATTCAGATGAGCAACCGTTTTCATGTTCTCTCCACAGGTACTAGTGCAGAGAGTGGAGTGAATGATACATCTGAGGGAACAGAGCAGAAGGAGACTCCACTGACTGGAAGGCATGAGATGCACAGTCCTAGGGATGGGGGTTCCACGACCACCACTCCCAGGAGGAGGAGGAGGGTGGTGGTGGTCGGGGACTCTCTCCTCAGGGGGACTGAGTCATCTATCTGCCACCCTGACCGGGAAAACCGAGAGGTGTGCTGCTTGCCAGGGGCTAGGATTCGTGATGTGACGGAGAGACTGCCGAGACTCATCAATCCCTCAGATCGCTACCCCTTCCTGCTTCTCCACGTGGGCACCAATGATACTGCCAAGAATGACCTTGAGCGTATTACTGCAGACTACATGGCTCTGGGAAGAAGGATAAAGGCGTTTGAGGCGCAAGTGGTGTTCTCGTCCATTCTCCCTGTGGCAGGAAAAGGCCGGGGTAGAGACCGTCGAATCGTGGAAGTCAACGAATGGCTACGCAGATGATGTCAGAGAGAAGGGTTCAGATTCTTTGACCATGGGATGGTGTTCCAAGAAGGAGGAGTGCTAGGCAGAGATGGGCTCCATCTGACGAAGAGAGGGAAGAGCATCTTTGGAAGGAGAGCTTAGTGCATCTGCTGGCACCGCGGGCTCGATGCCTTGCTCGGAGTCCGCATTCGGTGCCGACGACCCTTGGTCCGCAGGTCTAAGTCTAGGAGCCCTGGATATAGTGGCCGAAGGAGCCTCGGACGCCCCTGCGACCGATCGGGTATCCGGCTGGGCATGTCCCGGAGGCCAAGGGGTCCACTGGCACCACTGTCCCTGCCATGGACCCCTTGCCACTGACTCTGCTGCGGCACCAGCTGGTCAGGTTGGAACGCGGAGGCCCTTGAGTGGCTCACCGCTGGTGTGAACGCCGATCGGTCGGTGCCGTGGGAACGGTAATATCTACGGCGCAGACGATGACATCTACCTCGGGACCGGGACTCCGACGTACAGTACCGTCTCGAGCTACTGCTCCTTGAGACGCTGTGATGCTTATGTCCGCAACGGTGTGGAGCTGGCGACCTCTTACGGGAGTCTTCTTCCCGGTGCCTCAAGGAACGGGAGCTGGAGCGGGAGCGTCGGCGGCCGTGACGGGAACGGCTGCGATAGCTCCGACTTGACCGGGAGCGTCTATGGCGCCAGTGCCTGCCATGTCGCGACTCCCTGCTCAGTCTAGAGCGGTGCCCGGAACTCTGATCCGACGGCACCTTGCCCGAGAGCCTCACCATCGGTGACTGCGGAGGCTGCAGGCTATGGTCAGACCGGGCGCTGAGGGGCGAGCGGCCCCGGGACCGATCCCTTGACGGCCTGGAGCCCAACGGCGGCTTGCCTCTGGATCGGACTCCTGGTGCCGGGACTGCCGGTACCTGGAGCGTGAGCAAGTCACTGGCCGCCTGGAAGGCCTCCGGCGTCGAAGGCATTCGGGCATCCAGAGAGGCCTGCGTCGAGGAAACCGGGCTACTCCGCTCAGCGCGAGTCGGAGCGATGGGGGCTGGGGGAGAATTGTGGCTGGCGCACACAGGTCAAGCCTCTCCCTTATCCTTGCCTCGACGACGATGCGTAGACGGTGCCATCCTCTGCCCATGCGATGGTGAGCGGTGCCGGCCACTCGAAGGCGCCGGGGGATCGCCACGCACCGAGGACAAGGTACCGGGTGCCGATTCCGCTAGGCGCACCGGGGTAGGAGACAACGCGGACTCCATGAGGAGGGCCCGGAGTCGAATGTCTCGGTCCTTTTTGGTTCTTGGTTTAAAGGACCTGCAGATTTTGCAGCGTGCGCTGACGTGGGACTCACCCAGGCAGTGGGGAGAAGCTGAGTGTGGGTCGCTTCTAGGCATAGAACGCCTGCAGCACTCGCATGATTTGAAGCCCGGGGTCCGGGGCATGCCCCGCGGGGCCTGGACACTAACTAAACTGAACTAACTCACAAACTAACTAAAGATACCACTAATGATGAACGACAAACAGAGTTCTAGGAAAAAAGGCTGCAGCAATGAAGCTGGAGCAGAAGTTCCGACGCACCTACACTGGCGGCAAGAAGGAACTGAGGGTGTGGGGAGCGCGGAGTCCCCTATATAGCATGCTATAGCGGCGCCACTCCAGGGGTCACAGCGGCGCTCCCCCCTACGGATATTGCTAAGGGAAAAACTTCCGGCACCGATGCACGTGGCGAGCACGCACACCTACTGTGGAATAGACATGAGCAATCACTCGAAGAAGAACTTGCAGATAAACTGCCCATTAGTGAAAAGGGTTATCTATTTTTGCTCTCCTGGTCTCTGCTGATTTTGGAGCCAGGCTAACCCCCGCATTGTACCAAGAATTTTTATGTGAATCTGATCTTTTCTAGATGATAAACAGTTCTACAATTAATTCCCTCTTCCTAAATTAAAGAAAGACAGGTAATACTCTTCAGGACCAAGAGCAGTCAGTATTACCAATAAAAAGACAATCTTATTCTATCCAGATTATATAATACTAAAAGGTGTATTCAAAAAAATCAGCAGAGAATATACACAGGAAAGAGTCTAAAACCTTAACTGCACCACTCAGCATCATGCTGTACTTCGCACACTAGTGAATCAATTCCAAAATCTTAGTTACAAAAAGAAAATGAGGTTTTACGTAAGACATTCAGCAATCTTGAACACAAATTATCTCTGTGGAATCCACTGCTTGATCCCTTCACAGACGCGTGTCGTGCTCCCAACAAAATGGAGTCTGTCTCTTTAGCCAATTTAGACTTCAATTAGTCACCCAGAAGCCACTGAGCCATTCAATCAGCAAACAGTATTGCCCAAAATCCACATAATCAGATTTTTGAAAATGCTAAAACTTCATCCCAGGAGTGACACCCAAAGTTGCTCCTAAACAGGTGTCTTGTGACACAGACTTCATACTAAAGCTACTAGGCTAGTTGATGATTCTTCCAAACACATACAGATCAGGGCAATTCACACATTTTTAGTAATTCTACAAACATTTATGCATGTGCTTACTGTAAACGTGTTAGTTATCTCACTAAAAATCAATGTGTAGATAGAAGCCCAAATTTGTTAATGCTGTAAGGGAAACTGTTCTCAAACTGACATTTTCTTGATTTAACAATTCTTAACTTATTTCAATTAGATATACGTTTTTTTTTTAAATCTATACCAAGAACGGACTGAAAAGGAGTAACATTACATTACTTTGGACAACTTTCCTAAACAATTCATAGCTATTGAAATAATGCATCAAGAACAGGCTACCTCTAAAAGAAAATTAAAATTCCTGATCAAATGATCAGTCTCTTTGGTCGGTAAAATAGGGGCATTTTACAATTTTTACTCCGGTTTACAGCAATATTTTAAACTGACAGAACAATGGTACCACATAGGCAATAGATCTCCTGTTTAGTGAACCAACTCATACTCTGAGCTAAATTCCAGTCTGTAGTAGTAGTAGGTGATCAGGAAACAAAAGACAAACTACTAAAAGCATAACCTGGGAAACAAAAACAACAAAAAGAATAATAAAAGGAAAATGAAAAATCTGGCCAGTCACAAGACAAATTAGATTTTTAACTGAAACTAAATGCAACTACTCTGTCACTCTTTAAGTACTGGAAATTAAGTTTATGAATGCTGGGATTCCCTATTCACACAAGACATTTTCTCTCCAGCATGTGTGCTGCTACTACTACAAAGGCTAAAGATACTACAGTGTACAGTATTGCTACTTACATCTTTGTGTATAACATCATTTATCTGTTAACTCTTTCAAATATTGGAACCCTACCAAGTTCCACTGTCATTTACAACCTCGACAGAGAAAAGTGAAAGATACTGACAATGGTTTTAACGTAAAATTTAGCTAAGAAGTCATTCAGAAATCCTGTTTGGTTATGCAACGCAGCCAAATGTAAATTCAGTTCTTCATCAGCAAGTTCCCACTATTAACTGTTGCTTCTCACTGGATAGTTACAAATGTAATGTTAGAAAAATGCAAAATCATATTTTGAACAAGGTTCATAAACATTTAGATTCGCCATTTTGACCAGCAAGTAACCCACTCACATGATGAATATAGATTCTACATACTCCTTTATGAAACACTTTTTTGAACATATACGTGTTGCTTTCTGCATTCTTCATGCTATATCCTTCATATGTACTTATGACTCTGCTGTGCTCCTCTGACATATTTATGGAAGATGTTTGTGAAATTTCACAAACGAGGGGAAAACATATGTACACAAACAAAACCAATTTTAAGATGAATCCTCATCTGCAATCCCACTACAACAACCAAACAAAACATAAAAAAATTGATGTAATGAGTAAAATGAAGATAGTAGTAAATGCAGGACACCACATGCTGTCCCAGTATGATCAAATGGACCATTCAACTCTCACCTTTATCACGGTCATATAGCAAATCTTCTGTTGAGCAAGGACTCCCATCCTGAGATTCCGGAGGGCAAAAGGGAGACACACATGGTGAGTGGCTGCTGCAGCTGCTGCTGCGCTCTTGGACAGAGGGAGTCTGTGTATCAATGCTACGCGTGCTACTGCTACGATAATGAGCAGGCAAGGGTGCTCTTCGACCATCAGGAATATCCAAGGGCTGCAACAGAAACAACGCTTAGATTACATAGGAAGGGCCGATTCGAAAAGCCTTCAGCCTGCAAAGCTCCCACTGAAGACTCAAAGATCGGTTCTAAACCAAGCATGTTATTTAAAAAGGAAAGAATGATAAAATACACATTAACTGTTTTGCTCCAGGGCAACTGCAGCTGCAACGATAGTTCTTGTACAAGTTTCAGGACTGGATGCATTTCAGTTTATCCTAGTGTGCTAAGATTTATTCTGCTTAAATAAATACTAAAGTATTTTTAAAAGTAACAGTACAAAATGGTAAATAACTGCTTAACTTCTCAATTTTGTTTAGCAGAGTTAACTACACTAGTGTAATTTCCAATAAGTTACTATTGTTACAAAAGGGGAAAAAAGTCACCTTAACAAAGATCTCCAATGGATAGGATTTTATGCTTTGGTATAGCTTGTTTTGGTGAGAGAGCACAATGAAAGATGAAAATATAATATGATGTTACATGCCTAGTTTAAAAAATATATACATTTTTCAACTGTTTAAGCCCTTCCCACCAACTCCCCTTTTGGTGACAGTGACAAACCAGGTTGGTGTACTCCACCTATTTGCTGTTCTTTCCCCCTGGGTATATAGTTTTGTCTTTGAGAACAGTGTTTTCTCAACATCTCCAGTCAAATCTGTAGAGCTCTGCAAAGGTGCGGATATCCGCTTTATATCTGCGGGGGGGGGGGGGGAGGACGGGGGGCAGGAACACTGGGCCGCGGGGGAATTGCTTGGGCCCCACACCAAGGGCAGGTGGAGGGTCCACACCCCCCCTGCTGGAGCTGGGTCAGGAAGAGCCGTGCAGGCAGCTGTGAAGAACCTGGGTCCCTCTACCTTCCCTGGGCAGAGAGGCTGGGGAGCAGGGACACTAGGTGGGAGGAGGGGCTGGGAGGCAGGATCACGGGCCAGAGGCTGCTCGGGCTCCCTGCCCAATGCAGGTGGAGGGTCCGCTGCAGCTCTGCACAGCTGCCCGTCTGGCTCTTACCACGGCTAGGCTGCGGCTCAGAGCCACCCCTCGGCCAGAGCCGGGTCCAGGAGAACTGCACTGGCAGCTGTGGGGACCTTGGGTGATGAGCTTGGGGGGCAGGGATACTGGGTGGGGGGGCTGGAAGGCTGGGACATTTGGCAGGGGGCTACTCGGGCCCTCTGCC
Source organism: Chelydra serpentina (assembly GCA_037349315.1). Classification (NCBI taxonomy): domain Eukaryota; kingdom Metazoa; phylum Chordata; order Testudines; family Chelydridae; genus Chelydra; species Chelydra serpentina. The sequence continues at coordinate 32,438,386 of JBAIAC010000048.1, forward strand.
CACGGTAGGTGGAGGGACAACCGTGACTCCCCACAGCTGCCCGCATGGCTCTGTCCGGAGAGGGAGGCAGCTCAGAGCCGCAGCCCGGCCACAATAAGAACCGAGAGGGCAGCTGTGGCGGACCCCCCACCTGCCCTGGGCGCGGGGCCTGAGCAGTCCCAGGGGCAGCTCCACAGCTCTTCCCCCTCCCAGGACAGTGTGGAGCCCAGCCGGGGAGCTGTGGTGGACCCTCCATCTGCCCACGGTGTGGGGAGAGGGACTGAGAGCAGCCCCTGGCCGTTTCCCCGCCCCCCAGGCTCCCCACCTGGCCGAGGGCAGGTGGAGGGTCCACAACTTTGCGCGGGCTCCCCACAGTTGCTCACGTGGCTTTCTCCGACCGGGGAGGGTGAGATGCCTCAGAGCCTCTGCCCGGCCCTCAGTGTAGAGCCCTGCAAATCCACAGATAATTTTTGTGGACCGTGGATTGGATGCGGATACACAGGGCTCTACAAATCTGAATTATATTGCACTTAAAAACAGGAGAGGGGGAACAAATAAAACCAATAAATAAACATATCAATTTTATTCTCATTTAGGTGAGGACTAGGAAAGAGTTTTTAAAATTTTATTTTAGCCAAAATGGTTCAGTCATCTCTGAGAATGAGGCTAGGGAAAATGCATTGTTTTGCCCTTGTTAAAAAATTCTGGAGGACTTTTACTTTGAACAAGTGACTTGTTTAGCACCGCATAGGAGCTCTGTTGCACAGACAGCATTAATTCTGGCATTTTCTAACTTCTAAGTGCTTTCACTTTATAACCTTAATAATGTTCTTTCAATGTATTTTTTGTATATAATATTATACAGACTAAATATTTCACAGTAAAAACTTCCTAAAGCTACTGATAAACATGGGTAAAAATTATTACTACCTAGCTTAAATTTCACTTTTCTTTTCACATGCCATCTTGAATGGAAAAAAGAAAGCTGCCATCAAATCATATGAAATTGAGACTGTTAACTGAAACTGTGTTACATATATATGGTACACTGCTTCTCATGAAATAAAACTAAACATAAATGGTCAAACTTTCACCAACAATAAGCGCTTGGTAAACGTCCAACACAGCAAGCCATGGCATAATGTCTGAACACAAGAAACGAACACCTTCATGGCCCAATCAGAACACATCTTCCTTATAATGATCGTTAACAGACCAAATGTAGATGCTTCATTTAGCAACAACAATCAATTGTTCTCTGAATTATAGAGAAAATATCATTTCATCTTACTCCTCTAAAGATGAACATTTATCACTAATCAGGAATTAGATTTCACTATAAAGAAGATTAACAAGTATGTAAAAAGGAAAAAAAAATCAGACCTCAAACAGGAATAGCTTTAATAAGTCAGTAGTTTTAAATACTTAAATTTTGAGGTCAAAAATGCCACTGTGGAGTCAGGACGTGTATCACATACAAAATATTTCACCTTGCCATGAAGCGAAGATTATGGAAAATAAAAGTTTTCATTCTCTAGACAAACAGACACTATTCTACGTAAATTATATGGTGTTCACTACTTAGAAAATTCCCATTGATATTTCGGAGACTACTTTTCTGCTGCAGAATTCTACTGCCCCTTCATATAAAATCCAAGCCTCTTTACTGTACTGAGGAATGCAATTTTAAAAAACCCTGTAAAAATACTAACTAAACTTTCACTTTAATGTTGTTTCTTGTGAAAAAATTTTAATGCCAGCAAATAAAAATCAAAACATTTTAAATAACCTGAATGGCTTTTAACAATTTAAATCAATGTTACAAAATTACTTTCCATGAGCCATACCTTCAGTTTATGGAGTATGTTAAAAATTGAGGTCTTCACAATTTTAAACTGAAGAAATGAAGTAATTAATTCACAACAGCTGCTTTTACTTTTTAGAATGATAAATTCATGGAAATTTACATGAAATTTTCTGTATTGTGAGTGGTTTTGGTATGAGAATCAAGTTGTGTGTTAGTCTTTTGCATATTGACAGAATGCTAACTGAGCCCAGAAGATGACATGACACTGACAGCTCTTTGTCTGCGCCTCTTTCTTGCAAAAAGTCCCTTAAGCATAGATAGAGACATGGTCAATCTGACAGCAGCATACCCTTCTCAAGGTACTCCATTAAAATTCACCAATAAACTACACTCAGGGCTTGTCTACATTACCCACAGGATTGACAGGCAGCGATCGATCCAGCAGGGGTCAATTTATCGCATCTAGTCTAGATGTGATAAATCAACCACCAAGCGCTCTCACGTCGACTCCAGTACTCCGCCGGAGCGAGAGGCGCAGGTGGAGTCAATGGGGGAGAGTCAGCTGTTGACTCACCGCTATTAAGACACCGCCGTGAGTAGATCTAAGTACATCGACTTCAGCTACGTTATTCATGTAGTAGAAGTTGCGTAACTTAGATAGATTCCCCACCCCCCAGTGTAGACCAGGCCTCAGTAGTAGTCTTAATTCTTTAAGAAGGAAACCACTTACATTCTGAGCATTAGTAATATTACTGGGATGCAGTATACCCATAATAGGCCAAAGAGATCTAGTTTCCACATATCTTATAGCTGTTTACGAAATAAATATTTCAGTCTCAAAGTTGGAACTTTTTCTATTTAAAACCACCATCCAGGCTGGAACATAAAAAAAGGCAGAGTTCAGATACAAATTGCCTTTGCCCTTTATAATAGCAGTGAAGCTGAGCAACACTGTAGTAGAAGCAGAGATAGTCAAGACCAGTGAAAGCAAAAATCTACAGTGCATTCCAAGAGTCCCTTGGAATAAGAATAAACGAAACCAGTGGATATTCAAACAGGAGATGTAGGGATACTGCAAGGATCTTTCACACTTATGGAGATTAGAAAACAGTCGTATCTTAATACAGGATTGAATCTTTGGACAGGGAGACACAAACTAGTTTACTCTTGTTCCACAAGTATTAGGAATTTAAACAAAATATATGGTTAAAATGAACATTTAAAAGGCTAATTTTGCCTAGGATGCCTTTTTTTTTTTTAAATAGTGTCACATTTTTATACAGCTAAAATGTTCTAATTTTAAAAACGTTATATAAAGGTTTTGGATCAGATATGTTCATTTATACTTAATGTACAGAAAAGCAATGTCCAGCTGCTGGGCATTTGTCTATTGGCTGAACAAGTAGAAAAATGCCCTGTAACTGGACACCTCTGATTTTCCATACATCAAGCACGAGAGGTTGATCATGCTTTCCATCTAAATGAAATTCAATACTCCACTCCAGCCACCACAAACACATTGTATTGTAGATCTACTGCAGACTAAGAGGATAAAATCCAGCCTCCAAATCCACAGACATGGCTTCAGGAGGAAACTGATCATAGTTCATACTATAAATGGAAAGGGAGAGCAACCAAAGAAGAATACAACTAAGGCTTGCTGGCAAAATAGATAGCAAAAAGGAGAATGGGTTAGTGCTAGACAAAAGGGGGAGGAGGAAGAAAACCAACAGCAGCTAAGAGGAATATAGAGGGTTTTCATATGTGCATTAAGAAAGGAAGCAGTAGTAGAAAGGAATTAAGTCCATTAATAAATAAGGATGGGATAATATTAACAAGGACTCAGAAATGGCTAATATTTAACTGTTAACAAGAAAAAAGGAAGAATGAGGGTATTTAAGCAAAGAGGAAGATCTTTAAAATATACACATTACTAAATAGAAGGAAAGGGAATATCTGAAAATATACAAGTTAGCCATCCAAACTATATTCAGCTAGAACAGTAAGGGAATTAGCTAATAAAGTTACTGTGCTTTTAACAATTATTTTTGAGAAGTATAAATACATAGTGAGAATATCCTAGCAATTACTATCCTTTAAGTCTAATTTCTATCCCTAGTAAAATAAAAAAGTGGAATAAATAATGAGAACATTTCTAGAGACTCAAGAGCAATAAGCTGCATGGGGTGAAACAGACTATATCTTGCAAACTAACATAACTGTTCATTTTTTTAAAATATGCTTACAAAATTAAGTTAGCACAAGAAAAGCAGGAAACAATATATTTGTGTGTTAGTAAAGCATTTTCCTGCAAACACAAGTCTTAATTAATTCAAACTGATTCAGGTGAAGATTTATGTGGATTGAAAAAGCTTTCTGACTGTAAACAGAATGTAATGATAAATGTCAAAGTATCGAATTGGGGAAGAAGTTTAACAGATTGCCAACTGAATCTGTGGATTAAATTTCGGCTCTGATGTAAGGGTAATTCAGCTGAAGTCAGTGGAGCTGCATCCATGTACCTCAGGGCTTAATTTGGTCCTACATTGTACCTAGTCTTCTTTAAAGTTCATTAATGATCTAAAAAACAGAATAAAAAGCTTGTTGACAAAATTCACAGATAAACTCGGAGGAGATGGGGAAAAATGACAAAAATAATACAAGAGGACTTATAAAAAATCTGCAACTGCCAAAAATAAAATGCATTTGATAACATTTAAGGGAAAAGAATCCCAAAAATAGTTATTCAACAGAAGAGAGACTTCTTGAAAGCAGTAATGCTCATATAAACTTAGGAATTATAATGGACAACCTTGTGGACATGAATTTGCAATGCATTATTGCAGACAAAAGGAACAATGCAATTCTGAGCAGGAAATACAGATGCTGTGGAGCAAGAAAATAATAATCACCCTCAATATGGCTCTGGTGCAACTGCACTTACAATACTTTGTTCAGTTTTAGTACCTTCATTACAAGAAAGACGTTGTCAAATTGGAAGATGTTCAAAGTACAGCAACAAAATGTATTAGGGGCTGGAGGGATTGACATACAAGCAAATATTAAGAGTTAAATATGCATTATTTGACTAGATAACAACTATACTGGACAGTGGAGTGAAGATTTCTAGAAATATTTGTCCACCTAGGTTCTTATAATAGCAAAGTAAGCCAGTAGACGAACTTCTCCCAAAAGCAGTCAAGGCTATTATTTTAAATGATTACTTTGAAGTCCATAAATGAAGAGGGAGAAGAGTTAGTTAAGATAATATAAAGGGGTGAAACTAGAAGAAATTAGATAAAATGATGAGAAAAATATAAACTAAGTATTGATATTAGTAAAAACTTCCCAACAGTGAGATCTATTAAGCTGTGGAGTAATATCTGCATGAAAGTGATGGAGGTTGTCTCTTGTGACATTTTAAATTAGATGTTACAAAGCACAAGAAAGCGTCTTGAACAATACTAAACAAATCTTCACTGGCAAAAGGCTGTACTAGACCTAACAGGTCATATTTCTAACTTCTGATTCTTGGGACACAAAAAGGAACCCTAGATCTGGCAAGACCTTTGGGAGAGAGAGTCACTGCTGAGTTATCTGGCCCCAATACAGCAAACATTTATGTGCTTAACTGCTTTGCTGGATCAGAGGCAGAACATTCAAGCAACTTACAGTGTAGAGCCCAACATGTACAGTGTAGAGCCCAACATGTACAGCCCAACATGTACTCTAATAAGATGTTAGAGTCCAAGAATATCATTTGTCTGATAAATACATTAATGACCTCTGACTTTAACAGATCACAACTCTAACCAGAGTGACATCAGCAGTGGCACAGTAATATACACTCTAGGATATAACATTAAGACAATATGTGTATTATTTTTGGTATTTTTTTAATGCTGTCAAAATATTGGCCACTTCTAAATAGAAAACGCGAGCCTTTGAAGACCAGATTTAATGCAAAATATATGCACAGCCTTGAATAACCCTCTGGAGAAGGTAGGATTGCTTTACAGTAACTCCTCACTTAAAGTCATACTGGTTAACGTTGTTATGTTGCTGATCAATTAGGGAACATGATTGTTTAAAGTTGCACAATGCTCCCTTATAACGTTGTTTGGCAGCCACCTGCTTTGTCAACTGTTTGCAGAAAGAGCAGCCCATTGGAGCTGGCTGGTGGGGGCTTGGAATCAGAGTGGACCGGCAGCCCCCCTATTAGTTCCCCGCTTCCCTAAGTTCCCTGTGTGGCAGATGCCCAGCAGGCTATCAATTGCCAGCAGTTCAGCTGTCCCTTCCCCCACTGCCATGTTCTGCTCCTGCCCTCTGCCTTGGAGCTGCTCCCGGGAGCCTCCTGCTTGCTGTGTGTGTGTGGGGGGGGGGAGGGAGGTTTCTCCCCCCCCACCCGACCCTTGCTTACCTCATTTCTATACAGCGGGGGTGGGGAGACACAACAGGGCTCAGGATGGAGGGAGCGTGCTGGCAGCAGGGGCTGTCTCAATTTGCTGATCTACTTAAAAAGGCAATGTACTTAGAGTGGAGTCAGCATACTTAAAGGGGAAATGCACATCTCTCTCTCTCACACACACACACACACACACACACACACACACACAGTGTGTGTCTCTGTCTGCTATGCTGTCTCCACTTCTTCCATTTGTGTGGCCTTGGAGAATGTGAGGCTACATTAACAACAATGTGTTAAGCCTTGAGGGCTCAGCTGTTCTAGTTCATCATTTAGCAGTAAGGCATTCCCTGGGAAATATCCCACCCTCTGATTTCACCACCTCAACCAAGCTTCACAATCATCATTGCTGTGTATAGTAGTGAATTGTTTGTTTACAACTTATACTCTGTGTGTGTGTAAATTGGATTAGCTTCTTAGTCGCATTTTTCAGGAACATAACTACAACGTTAAGCAAGGAGTCACTGTACTACTTTTTGTGTTTATCACCATAATGAAGTACCATAAATGCCAGGTTTTGGCAGCTCAAAACTCATGTACATAAAGCCACTGTATTACCTTTTGCAAAACCAGATAAAAGCTTTGTTATCTGGCATGTTGGGGGAATGAGGGGTGCAGCAAGTCAAAAATTCCAATTAAGAGGGAGGGAGTTTGGGTGCGGGAGGGGGCTCAGGGCTATGAGTTGGGGTGCTGGAAGGGGTGCAGGCTCTTGGAGGGAGTTTGGATGCGGTAGGGGGCTTGGGCCAGGAGGCTGAGTTGTTGGAGGGGTTTGGTGGGGCCGGATCCGGATGGCACTCATCTCGGGCGGCTCCCTGCAAGCAGTGACATGTCCCTGCTGCTCCTAGGTGGAGATGCGGCCAGGCAGCTCTGGGTGCTGCCTCCACCCACAGGCACCGCCCTGGCAGCTCCCATTGGCCAGGGTCCCCAGACAATGGGAGCTGCGGGGCCAGCGCTTGGGGTGGGGTGGAGGCAGCGCATGGCGCTCCCGTGGTTGTTCCTCTGCCAAGGAGCAGCAGGGACGTGTCACCGCTTGCAGGGAGCCGCCCGAGGTGAGTGCCGCCTGGATCCGGCACCCTGAAACGCCAGCTTCTATAGCTTTCAGGTTGGTAAAGTGCCAGATAACACAAACTTTTACTGTACTAAGTTTTGCCATGACTAGAGCCAGTCAGAAAATATTTTTCTCCCCTGGTGGAGAACCAAAACTGAAATATTTGTCCTTTAACAGAAATAATTCAATTCTGAAATGCCACTGCGGTATGCCCCATGTATTTGTAGTTTGCTCCCATTCTCTTCTATGAGCAGTATCCCTAGCAGGTCTACATCTCTCATGATGCACCACACAGTCTCCCCTCTTGGTGAGGACAGGAGAAACACCAAGGAGATGAAGTCCAGTTCAGGAGCCAGGCCCCCAAAGGAAAATGGAGTCATAAAGGCAATTGAACTACAAAGCTCATGAAGCGACAAAGGGTCCCGTGGCACCTTATAGACTAACAGTTAGTCTATAAGGTGCCACAGGACCCTTTGTCGCTTCTACAGATCCAGACTAACACGGCTACCCCTCTGATACTTAAAGCTCATGAAGTACCACAGCAGCGTGAAATTGAAATATTTTGGTTTTAGCTGAAATATTTGGGTTTTTGATTAAACTGAAATTTTCTATGGAAAGCAGATATTTTTCATTAAAAAACTATTTAGCCAAAACATCAATTTTTCCATAGAAAAAGTTAACGGAAAATTTTCAAGCCAACCCTAGATGTAAAGCTATGTTGCTTCAGTCATTTAGAAGGTTCTCATAACACGTTACTGAATTCTGACCATTAAAAATGTAAAAACACCCCAAAAACTTAAACCTTACCTTGGATACTTCTTCTTTTCCACTGGTTTCTTTAATGAATACTTTTTCTAATTCAGGGCTTATTCCTTCTACATTGCACGGCACACGTGAAACAGTTGATTTTGGCACTGAAATATTTGACAGTGGCATAGGGACTGATCTTGAGATAGAAGCCTACAAGGTCAATGAGATAAAATATTATATAGGCTTTAAAATTGGAGAGTTTCATAAGATGAAACATTAGGTCAGTATTAGTGAGGTAATTATCATATTTTAAAAATCAATAAACAGCAAATTAAAGATTAATGTACTAATTTTAAAATCTAAAGGAGCTCATTTTCATCTTTAGTTTGTGAATTTAATATTAAAAAATGTACTTACCACTAAGAAACTAGAAAGTCAGAAATTAAAGATTACATAAATGTAATGCCACTCACACTATTTTTTCTTGTAAAGTGAACAACAGAATTTTATATGAAATATTTTACTGCAGTGCTTTTCAATACTTGGCCTGTGTAATTTCTAGGGAATGCAAAGGTGTGGCATGCAGAATGCAAAGGGAGAAAAACCTCTGACAAACATAAAGCCTTCAAATAGATAAAAGAAGTAAAAAGAAAAATGTATAGAAAAACAACAAATCCAGTCAGACCACTTCTTTGTAATTTCCCCATATCCTGTACATGCTTACTCTATAGACACTGCTCGTTTATTTTGTATACTGGCCCAAATGCATGTTCATGTTTAACTCTGGAATTTCCTGACATTTGAGTGCTTAGCCGTGCAATGTTAACATTCTCTTTATGCAGGGTTTTTTTTTCTTTTTTGACTGGTCTATAGTAAAGGTAAAATGAAACTTTCATTCTAAACTTTTATTTTCAGAACTACACCCTTTTCCATGTTTGTTCAAGATATTGCTTTTACCTCAAAATCAGAAGAGAATCCGCTTAGTCATTTGAAGATCAGGCATTCAAATAAACCTGTATGGTTTTGACGATAGGCAAATTAACTTCTTGATTTAAACAAGTGAATTAAAGGCTGGAAATTAATGTTACCATAACATTAGGTTCTTTCATTATATGATCAGTGAATATTGAGCAATGTGACATTCACAATTTTCAGCAAATAATATAATGAACAGGAACAAAACTATTTATACTTCTACAGTAAGACTGAATTGCACTGTGTACTGTTTTATGCTTTTACTGCACCCTTTTCTATGCTCTCACAATATGTAGCACTTTATTACTACATACCAGTATCTCATATCTCATAGAAGACTTGCAATTCAGGCAGACAAGACAGCAGAGGTAGTGTGGCTACTTTATAACTGTAAAATTAAAGTTGCATTTGAGATTTTGGTTGGTTTTTTTTTTAAAATAATTCAGAATTATGCTTGCATTTCTGTATTTATTGGTTCGCTTTCCCACCAATCTCCAGTTTATTTTGGCAACACTACGAACATAAGCATTGAAAATGCTGTTTAGAAGTTGTCACAAATGAAGGGAAGGGGGAGAGGGTCTGATGCAGTGCTATAAAATCCTCTTACCAGTAAAGGGTTAAGAAATACAGGTAGCCAGACTGACACCTGACCTGGCTGGCATCTGACCAATAAGGGGACAAGATACTTTCAAATCTTTAGAGGGGGGAAGGCTGTGTGTGTGTGGCTTTGTCTGAGTCAGAGTGATCTTGGAAGACAGAAGGAACCTACAGAAAATCAAACCTCCCTTTTCTGAAGTAAGTTTAGATAGCATAGCGAATAGATTTCTGTTTTATTTTGCTTGGCACATTCCCTGTGGGAGAAGGAAGGGTTATTCCTGTTTTTCTGTAACTGTAAAGTTTTGTCCAGAGGGGGGAATCTCTCTGAGTGCCCTGTAAAATAGTTACCATCCGGATTTTACAGAGATGATTTTACTTTCTTTGTTTTTAATAAAAATCCTTCTTTTAAGAAGCTGACTGTTTTCTATGGTGTTAAAACCCAGGGGGTGGGTTTTTAGATCACTGGGTAACCAACTGGTTGGGAGATTGTTCTCAAGCTTCCCAGGAAAGGGGGTGTACGGCTTGAGGGGGTAGTTTGGGGGGGGGGGGGGAGTTCAAGTGATTCCTTTCCTGGATTCCTGTTAGACATTTGATGGTGGCAGTGAAAGAAGCATTTCTCAGGGTGCAGGGAATTTTGTACCTTGGAGGTTTTAACCTAAGCTGGTAAAAATAAACTTAGGGGCTCTTAATGTGGGTCCCCACGTCTTTACCCTAGAGTTTAGAGTGGGGAGGGAACCCTGACAGAAGTTCATTTGTTTTTGCTTTATGTTCTTCACATTAATGCCTGTTTGTGCCATCACTATCAATTGCTTTGGAAATGACATATTAAACTCACACTTATGATTTATTGAGACACCCTAAAGAACAGATATACTAAAGAACCAAAATCTTGTTTCCATGTACATTTCACAAGTATTAAGGAACAAGGAAAGAGAAACATTTATACAACACCATAATTGTGTACAGCATTTTACAGACAAGAAAGAAATAGTCCCTATTCCAAAAAACCTTCCAGCCTACATTTGTTTGCAGTGATGTTGAAGCCATGTTGGTTCCAGGATATTAGAGACAAGGAGGGTGAAGTAATATCTTTTATTGGACCAATATCTGTTGTGAAAGAGAAGCTTTCGAGTTTACACCGAACCCAGACATGAAGAAAAGCTGTGTAAGGTCAAAAGCTTGTCTCATTCATCAACAGCAGTTGGTCCAATAAAAGATGTTAGCTCATCCACCTTGTCAATCTAAATCTGGACATACCATAACAAGTGAGGACACAAACAATGGGAAGGAGGAAGGGGACAACAAAAAATGCCTATATTTCTAGCCCAAAGCAAGAACTTGACTATCAATAGACTTTTTTGTAATGGTTATTTTGTACACTGATAAATCTTGATAAATGGAGAGATGTGTTGGAGAGACCTGCTCAAAATAAGCGGAGGAAAAATAGAGTATATAGTATGTTATTTTAATAATGTGAACATTGAAGAATTATTCTTGAAACTAAATGGGCAGAGAATACCTAAAACACAGTTTCAAGTATCTGGGTTCCAGAATCTGGGGAAATGAAGGACAAAATTAGTGCTAGGATAATAAATGCCTACCTCAAATGGGGAGAGAGAAGTGGTTTAGTATGTGATATAAAGATACCAATAAGATTAAAATGGAAAGTCTATAAAACAGCAGTTTGTCCAGTTTTAATGTATAGCGGTGAGTACTGGACAACAAAGAAGAAATGTGAACAAATGATCTGTTCCACAAAAATGTAAAATGTTGAGATGGATGACTGGTGTAAGCAAGAAAGACCACGTAAAGAATGAGAACATTAGAGTAATGTGGCATCTTAAAGACTAAGATTTATTTGGGCATAAGCTTTCGTGGGTAAAAAACCCACTTCTTCAGATACATGGCTTGCTGTTTTTGTGGATACAGACTATTCCCTAATACTTTAGAGCAATGTGACATTCATACTATTCAACAAATCATATAATGGACAGGTACATGCTCAATCTAACATTCATAAATGAAAATAAAATGAAGTAGTACAGGCTCAGATGATTTGGTCATGTAAAGCGCAGTCCTAACTACTATGTGGTAAGATAGTCCACCAGATCAAGACAGAAGGAAAAAGACAGAGAGGTTGCCCAAGAAGTGGTGGGATATTATAAAGGAAGACATGTTAGTATGTGGTGTGATAGAGAATATGGCATTGAGCATAGCACTTTGGAGGGAGAGGACTTGCACAGCAGATCCCATTTGATGTGATTAACACAAAGAAAAAAGAAGAATTTTTTACACTGAAAAACTGAATTTGCCTGTGCTTATTTTTTAATGGGGTGAACGGAATTTAGATGCTTGTCTAGGGGGGGAGGAATATAGAAGTGCAAAGGGAGGGAGGGGAGAAGAGATGGAGCAATGGTCAAGAGGATAGGAGAATTGGAAAAGGGCACTTAGTAGTGGTGAGAACAAATGCAGCTAGTAGTGTGTTACTTTATAAGTAATGTTAGTCAGTTTCATTCCATCTTTTAAACTCACTAATATTACTTCTAAAGGTCATTCCATCCTTCAAATTGACTAAATTTAGTTGTAAAATTCATTTCCTACAATCTCCGTGAAATCAAATACTTTATCGTTTACACTGTAGTGAATTTTCTAAAAATAAAAATTGTGATTTACACAGGGCTCTAACTATAAGGCCAGAAGGAACCACTGTGATCATCTAATCTGACCACCTGCATAACACAGTCTATAGAACTTCCCTGAATTAATTCTTGTTTGCACTAGAGTGCAACTTGTAGAAAAACATCCAATTTAAATTTAAAAATTGCCAGTGATGGAGAATCCACCACAACCCTTAGTAAGTTGTTCCAATGGTTAATTATCCATACTGTTAAAAAAGCCCTCTGCCTTATTTCCCAGTCTGAATTTGTGTAGCTTCAACTTCCAGTCACTGAATCTTGTTATACCTTCATCTGCAAGATTAAAAACCCTATTATCAAAATTTTGTTCCACATATAGCTACTTACAAATTGTGATCAAGTCACCCCTTAACCGTCTCTGTTGATATGTAAGCAAGATGAGGTGGAGGGATAGCTCAGTGGTTTGAGCATTGGCCTGCTAAACCCAGGGTTGTGAGTTCAATCCTTGAGGGGGCCATTTAGGGAGCTGGGGCAAAAATTGGGGATTGGTCCTGCTTTGAGCAGGGGGTTGGACTAGATGACCTCCTAAGGTCCCTTCCAACCCTGATATTCTATGATTCTGTTCTATGATGTGAAGATATGTCCTAGCTAATGTTGCAGCTGACCATGGTGATGAGTAAATTTCTGGGGATCTTTTAACACCCTCAAATTATGGAGGTATGTGGAAGTAGTCTGCCACTGGACCCAAAGATCCAAAACATCTCAGTGACAATGATCGAATGGAGCAAAGGACAAGGGTAGGTAAGGCCAGCTTGCCCTCCCAGAACCCAGCTGCTGCACTGGCGGCAGTGGCATTCCTTGAAGGTGAGAGACTGCCAGTGTTCCCAGGATGTTAACTGGCAGTGGTCATAAGGAGATAAGTTGTCCCAGCTCAACCACTGAAGTCTTTTGCTGATGCTATGTCTGACTGCAGTGGTATTTTTGAAAGGAGTTTTTAAAGGGTGTCTTTCAACATTTACAGGAGACATAAGTTGCTTTCTTGGCACAGTTCTCTTTTTTATTATATGATTGTGACTTTGGGATAAAATCCCAAGTAGCACCCATGACATCAATCTGTGTTAAGCATTTCAACATGACTTTAAACACAGGAAGGGAATCAAAGGAGAAGTGGAAAGAAACAGAAGGCTATTCACTTAATTCTGGTGGTTTTTTAAAAAAAAGGGTTGCTGATACTAGCAGTGAACTGCTTACCTGAGTCTGACTGATTGCTATATGGTTGCCATGGAGCGGTGACTGACGTTCTTTTTCTTTACTGTGACGACTGCTCTGTTTGCTGCGTTGGAGCTGCTGCCTCAATTTGGCAATCTGCTGGAAAGACATAAAACCAAGGTAAGATGAGATGTGACACAGGTAACTGCTTATACCTTTACCTATATCAAGCAGTATCATGGACAAAAGAAAGAATCAAATATTTTCTAGAGCATTTTATAAAGGAACAAGTCTGCTGCTTCTTGCAGCACAGGCATTAATCATTTGGCCTATTACATTCTTTCCCAAAATACTTGCATAACCAACAATCTGAATTTGAAGGCAAACTCAATTTAAATGCTGAATTTTCTCAGGTGCAAAATAAGCCATCTCTAATCACAGATGCAAACCACAATCACTCCTCTGGACTCTGGCCTCTTCTCAGATTTTGTTGCTTCTCAACTGGTTTGGCATCAGAGAAAATAATTTACAGACTTTATATATTTCCTTGGTCCTAAACAGAAACATGTTTATCACTGATATTTCCCACCATTACTGACAAAAGTCTTCAAAATCTGACAACTAACATGCATAGCTTCACTTCAGAAAAGCTATCTAACACACCTTTAGCCTACAGATATAAATGCTATTTTAAGACTGCCCCACACAGACCAATTCTCTTTGGCAAAGTTCTGATGACTTACAAAAAAAACCCCAGTATACAATGCTGCCTATTCAAAGATTCACACATTTTAACGTGAAAAGGGACCATGTTGGCCATTTACTCTGACCCGCTGCATAACACGTTACAGAATTTTACCCAAGGATCCCTATATCTAGCCCAATAACTTCTGATTAAATACAGCAGATCTTTTAATCACATCTAATCTTTAAAGACTTCATGTTTGTGTGCTAAGGCTTATGTTCCATTGTAAGAGACATATCATTTTGCACTCTTGGTTTTCAATCTCCCAGGGTCCATGAGATGAGACAATGGTTTCAACATGCTAAATTCAAACACTCTCCTGTCTGCAAAGTAAGGCAGAGCAGTTCCTATTGTACTATACAGATTCCTTCTTGATAACATGCCACAAGAAGGTGATTTGCAGGATATTCCCATAAATATGACTTTTTGAAGAAAATTCTATTTATACCATTTACTAACACTACACAAAACAGAGATTACTGCACAAATCACAAGAAACAAAAAGGGAGTATACAGAGACTACATTAAGACTTTAAGGTCAGAAAGGGGACCATCATGATCATCTAGTCTGACCTCCTGCACATTGTAGGCCACAGAACCTCACCTACCCACTTAAAACTACAATACCCACCTGGGGAAGTGAGGAAACAGATTGACAGAGCGAGACGTCACCTACCTACCAGAAGTCACCTACTACAGGACAGGCCCAACAAGGAAAATAACAGAACACCACGGGCCATCACGTACAGCTCTCCCCCCGCCACCTCTCCAGCACATCATCAACGATCTATAACCTATCCTGGAAAACGATTCCTCACTCTCACAGACCTTGGGAGACAGGCCAGTCCTTGCTTACAGACAGCCCCCCAACCTGAAGCAAATACTCACCAGTAACTACACACCACACCACAGAAACACTAACTCAGGAACCAATCCCTGTAACAAACCCTGTTGCCTACTCTGTCCCCATATCTACTCTAGCAACACCATCAGAAGACTCAACCACATCAGCAACACCATCAGGAGCTCATTCACCTGCACATCTACTAATGTGATACATGCCATCATGTGCCAACAATGCCCCTCTGCCATGTACATTGGCCAAGCTGGACAGTCTCTACATAAAAAAATAAATGACAAATCAGACATCAGGAATGGTAACATACAAAAGCCAGCAGGAGAACACTTCAGTCTCCCAGGAAATTCTATAACAGATTTAAAGTAGCCATACTTCAACAAAAAAACTTCAAAAACAGACTTCAAAGAGAAACTGCAGAGCTACAATTCATTTGCAAATTTAACACCATTAAATTTGGGCTTGAATAGGGACTGGGAGTGGCTGGCTCACACAAAAGCAATTTTCCCTCTCTTGGCATTGACACCTCTTCATCAATTATTGGGAGTGGACCACATCCACCCTGATTGAATTGGCCCTGTCAACACCGGTTCTCCATTTGTAAGGTAACTCCCTTCTCTTCACGTGTCAGTATATTTATGCCTGCATCTGTAATTTTCACTCCATGCATCTGAAGAAGTCGGTTTTTTACCCATGAACACTTATGCCCAAATAAATCTGTTAGTCTTTAAGATGCCACCTGACTCCTCGTTGTTTTTGTGGATACAGACTAACACAACTACTTCTCTGATACCTACCCACTTGTGTAATAGTCCCCTAACCTCTGGCTGAGTTACTGAAGTCTTCAAATTACGGTTTAAAGAATTTAAGTTAAAGAGTTGCCAGTTCCAGTATGGGCTTATTGTCTGGGTGTGCTATTCAGTTAGATACTGAGAGGCTGCAGGATGTGTCTAGGAGCTTGTGTTGTGAATCCTGTACCTTCTCTAAGAGGATTTGGAGCTCTTTTGCTACTCTTCAAAACAGTTCCTGGACCTGTCTGAGGTTGTAGCAACCAACTCATTGGGCAAGAAGATGAAATACTTGTTGGTACTGGCGGAACCGGTTCATCTTTCTCCTCCTCCATAGGCTATGGAGGCTCCAGTTGGCTCATGGAATAGAAGAGTTGTAATACTCTCTGTTGGATCACACGGAATCTTGATGCCCTGCATACAAGTCCCAAGGCAGCCAGTAAGGCCAACGTGAGGAGTTGAAAATAGGTTGTGGTGGTCCCCAAGGTACAGGTTGAAGAGGCTCAGAGTTCCAGACACCAGCGATTCCAACTCAGGTCATGCAGCAGTAAGAAGGTACTGGAAAGGCATCGGTCTGTACCAGCCACTATACCCAGGGCCACAGCAAGAGGAAAGCAAGGGTGCAGGCATGAACCAACAGACACTACCAGCTACAATTCTCCAGTCTCAGGCATATGCATACCCACAGTGGAATATATACAGGGACCAGCACTCAAAGCAGCGCCTAACTGAGCAGTGTGAATGAGCTTTCAAATAAATAAGAATTAGGCTCCTGAATTAAGTCTTGTTAAATCCTACATTTTCTATATGGCACAACCCTCCATAAATTGAAAATAAAACAATGTGCTGGAAACTTTGGATGCAGATTTTTTAATTTAGGCAGCTATTTCTTGATGGATCTTTTGCACTACTTCAACAGAAGCTGCTAATGAATAATTTTCAGAGATGGCAATAGCTGCAGTTAAAAAATTCAATGTCAGAGACTCAAATGAGTTTCAGTTTGTTTCACTCTCACAGATAAAAATTAAAATTAAAGAAAAAATAGAGGGAAAGTCATATGTAAAAACTTCATATCTTGCATTACCATAGCAACAGGATACATTAGCTAGTGATGATTACCATGACTGCTAGTGGTTCAAGTTGGTATGTTCATGGCTTGCAGGGGAAGTTTCCAATGAGAGAAAACAGAGAGAGAAGATAATTGAGGGGGTAGAAAAACTGAATAAAGGGAAGATGTCATTTTTTGCTACAGAGAAGCTTACAGGTTGAATTATTTTTTCAAAATTGTGCCAGTACAAAAGTCCTGGGCCCACCACTATTTGGAGAGTTTAAATATAATCAAATTGCACTGATTGCTTTGATATAAGCTGAAAGTACTATCATTATTAACATATTGGAAATTTTTCATAATTTCAATATTATTTGGCCACTTTAGAAATTTTGTCCTCTTCAAAGAAAGTTTATTTGCTCATTTTCACAGAAAATGAATTAAAACCAAGTATACCTGATCGATTACCCTACCAAGGGCTTCATCCCAATGTCACAACATTTTTGTCAGGGTCTTGAGATGAATTAAGGAAATTAAATTAGGCAAAGATTCCTCAATTCGGTATAGTATTAAAAAAATGAAGAAAAATTATGTTCAACAACCACAGACAAACGTATCAGAAACCCCCATGGTCTAGTCACAATTTGTTTTAACCAAACATCCCCAAACAAAAAACCCACACTGAAAACAATCACTAACTCCTGATTAAACAGCATTCATTATTATAATGACAAGGTATAGAGAATTGGCTGAAAAGAAAAGAATCCTTTTTGAATAAAAGATCAATCTTTAAGGAGGAGAAAAGAAAAAGTGTCCTCAAGCATTCAAAATGCGAGTTCAGGGTTGGGGGTATCTTGCAATAAATGACTGCCTCACTATACCCAAACAGAACAGAAAGATTCACCTACGTCACTGCACTGAGGTGATGGTGATATTCCTCAACTGTTGCTATAGGGAAAAAAACCCAGAAATTTAGCTCAGGTGTCCTGGTAAGCGTGATCCTAGAGCACCCCAATGTCAGAAGGCAAGGGGCTCCCTGGTATCTAGTAGAGAGTTTCAGCTGCCCTGACCAGTGCAGTGTCAACTCACTCTTGTCATAATCTGTGTCTAAAAGGAATCATGTAAAGTATATGTGACCTGGTGACACACTGGTGATTAAAATTATTGTGAAGTGTATGTATTAATGCTATATGTAAAATTATGGGCTATTCGGTGATACTGTGTTTTGGAGTCTATAAACAGACCAAAGAGGCAAACCAGCTTTTTTTTCTAGACAGAAGAATGTGGTTCTGCCTGCTTGAGCATGTCTCCAAATGTAAATAAAGTCAGGTGTGGCCAAAAGACAATGGATATCAGAGATTGGAGGAAGATCATTTGCATTCTAAAAAACAAACCACAAACAGGAGAGAAGCCAGCATGTGGTCTACACCAAGCAGGAGAAAGGAACTTTATCTGGGGATACACTTCAGAAGAACACATTTAAAAGGTTTACTGGACTATACAAAGAAGGGGAATGAACCTCTAAACCATCCTTCACTGGAAGAGTCAAAGAAACCATGTGTTGGGTCCTGGCTAAAGAACGGGCCAGCCATGCTGGAAGAATGGTGGAGGTCAGACAAACATCTCTGAATAAAAGATCCAATTTGTTGAGTTTAGAAGCATATTTTTACTTTTGCTTCTTTGCAATCATTTCTCTCCGTATTCCTTAAACTTGGTATCACTTAAACTTACATCCTTTTGTTAATAAGCTTGTTCTACTTTTACCATACATGATCTCAGTACTTTGATTGAAGTGGAAGGTTTGTCAACCCCAGTTAAATTAATAAACTGCTGTGTACTATCCTTTAGAAGGAGCATCAAATTCAATAAGGTTTCGTGAGTGCTACAATAAGTGCACTGCAGAAAGGTGTCTCTGAGGAACTCAGGAACTGGAATTTACTGATTGTTACCTGCTGGGCAAGATTTGGACTGGCAGAATGCTGAAGATTTTGCCAGCATGACAGACCAGCTAGTGTCTCAGAGAGCTAACACATAGCTTTGCAGCTGCAAATTTCTCAGTTGCTGAGGCTGAGGAGGTAACAGTGGTTCACAGTTCTGGGAATCCAGGCAGATGACCAAAACAGGCGACTCAAGAGCAGAGTGATTTTCAACCATCTACTTTAGTTATCAATTGTCATTTTTAGGAGACAATTTATTTGGAACCTTGAGCCTACATATTCTATTATTTTTAAAGCTTTCAGTGTACCTCCTTTAAATAAAATAGTCCCTACGCTTAATGTTCAATCATGTAAAATTCAATCATGATTATTTTTTCCTGGTTAGTTCTTTTCAGCAACTGTATTTTATTTTAACTATACTAATGAAATTTAAAAATAGGACAGCACATACTGTATACTCTACAAAACTAATTATAAAATGCCTACAAATATTTGCTTAGTTCACAATGCCTGCCAACTAAAAGTGGTATGAATTAGTGGAATCATTGTTGGAACGAAAAGCAATGAAAAAAACAAACTGTTCATTCAAAGCATGGAAAATGTCAACTGTGTGTTAACTGCCAAAGAGGTCAAGCAGGTTGAGAACACAGTTCAAAAACCCAAACACAAGGTAGTTTTACATATGTTACTCATAACAGAAATACAGTTGCCTAGCAGGGTTCACACTTATCTCCATTGCTGCAGTCCTTGTTTTCGGGTACTTACAACTTTGTCAAACTAACCATTTCAGTTGCTATTTTCCCTGCCCAAAATGGCTTATTTTAACCAAAGCTGCAGCAAAAATGATACAGCTGTCTCAAAGAATGAAAATTAGGGGAAAATTCATTTTGTGCATGTTAAAAATAATTCTTATAACTGTTTCACTGAGAACCTCTTGCACGCCTCTGTGCTTTGGAGTAGGAGCTTGAAATTTAGCAAGGGGTGCAGGAAACTCTGTCAGAGATGCGTTTCTTGCCCAACCAAACATGCCTTTTGTCCAACTACCCAAATTCAGTCAAGTTACAAACTTTTGGGAAAAAAAACCCTCTCAGTTTATACATGCTCGGTAGAGACTTGTCAGAATTTGGCAGTTAAGTTCTCTGAAGATTCTGTTTGTATTGGGCATGCTCCAGCTTAGTGCTGTAGGGGCTGAGAAGGATTTTCCCTGTAACTGCTGCTCCCAGCAGCTGCAAGCCACAGACAGTTCATCTACTGCAATTAAAAACCCACGGCTGGCCCATGCTAACTGATTGGGGCTCAGGCTGTGGAGCTGTTTCATTGCAGTGTATATTTCTGGGCTTGGTCTGGAGCCCAGGCTCTAGGACTCTGCGAGGTAGGAGTGTCCCTGAACTCAGGCTTCAGGATAAACCCGGAAGTCTAACCAGCAGTTAAACAGCCCCGCAGCCCAAGCCCTGTGAGCCCCAGTCAGCTGGCATGGGCCAGCCACAGGTGTCTAATTGCAGAGTAGACATTTCCTGTGACACTGAGCACAGGAACTGAGAGCAGGGAGATTGTCTCTTCTGTGCCCCCGTTGCTGGCCCCCAAGAAGGATGGAAGGAGGATGTGTGTGGCTCATATTCAGAGGGGAGCAAGAGCCAAATCTTGTTGGGAGGCAGAGAATGGGACTGGCTGGGCAAAGGTCCTGGAACTTCAAGCCAAGGAGAGGGGAAAAAAAAAGCGGGGGGGGGGAGCAAACTAGAAGTCAGACAGACTGGATGAGGAACTGGAAACTAACAGACTGGCTATGCCCGAGGAGAATAGGGGTGGGGGAAAGTGAGAGCCTGGGGGTGGCTGGGAAAAGAGCCTGGTGAGGTGGGGGAGAAGCAGAACTGGTTTGAAGAGCTTAGGGAGCCCAGACAAGGAAACTACAACTAGCTGGGCAAGGAGACTGGATAGGGAGCTGGGAGTGGGGTAAAAAGAAAAGAGGACAGATACAGGGTGGTGGGTACAGGGGAAGAAGGGCTCAGGCTTGGAGGGAAACAAGGTCAGAAGCATCTGTAACCAGGAGAACACACTCCCTTTCAGAAACTGCAATGGAACCCAAGATTCATTAGTCTCACCATTCCTCTGCTGTCAGTAAATATCTGTGAAATCCATTGTCAACAGGTTATGTCTCACTTCCCCCTTAGTGATTCGTCCACATAAGAGGAATACAACCTGCTACTGATAGAGGTTAGTTACCTGTAACTGGAGGTTCTACAAGATGCGTGGTCCCTTTCTGTATTCTACATGTGGGTACGCATTTGCTCCATGCACCTGAGATCCGAGAACTGGCAAGTAACATCCATTGGTCCATGCCTGCACCATGGTTAGTTCCAAGGTTGTAAGGGGTGGTGCAGACCGACCACATCTCCAGCTCCTTCTCTACTGTGAATCCAGAAATGATCCGAAGCAGAGGAGAAAGAGGGCAGGTAGTGGAATACAAATAGGGACCAACATCTCAAAGAACCTCCAGTTACAGGTAAGTAACCTCGAGTTCCATCTATACCTTTACAAAGCATTATGCTTAGTCCAAGCCTCTTCTGCAGATGCAGAATTACTGACATGTGTAGCACCTACATCTTAACAGCCTCCTGCACCTGGCTGTTTACCAGTCACCTATGCGTGGAATACATATAGGGATCAGCACTTGCAGAAGAAATGGAGGCTGCTGCCCTACAAATGTTCAGTATAGGTACTTCTTGAAAAGGAAACTACTGAGATTCCCTGTGCTCTCACGGCATGGGCCCATATGCTGAGCAGGGGAGGCAGATGAGCTAACTGACAGCAAAGGATGATACAGCCAGAGACCTGCGGGTGACTTATCAGGCTGTTCATGGCCTGGAATCTGTCCTTAGGGAAGTAGGAATCTGTCCTTAGGGAGGTAGGGAAGTATGCGGTATAAGCTATACAAGGCATTGGGTACCATCGGTTTCCCAGATAATTGTGTCTTGTTAGAGGATGGGTCTGAGATATCCTAGAGACTCTGTTCAGGCCAACCGCTAGCCTCTGTATGTGGAGGTGATGGCTTATCTGAGATGTTGGATTCAGCCAACGAGAAGGGAGATTCTGGCTCCATCAGGGGTGTCATTGGTACCAGCAGATGAAGGTGCCAACTTATAGACGGAGTAGGAGAGTAGCTCATTCTCATGAAGGTGCGTTTCTGTCCTGGTGTCAAGATGTCCCTTAGGAGGATGAGATCCAGAAAAAAGAGGGGATTGAAGGTAAGGAAAAGTGCAAAAATCCTCCAGAAAGTTGTAAGTTTCAGTCTGTCCCAGAGTGCAGGGTGCCCAAGTAGTGAGAACTGATCCTGTGTGTCCATGGACATGGTGATCAACAGATCTTTACAAAAGTGAGTCAAGTACTGTCGAAGAGGAGTCCAACTTTCTGTTGATGCCAGTGGTTGCTGATCCTTTGGCTCATGAGCTGGAGCCAATATCAACAGATCCTCTCTCTTTCACACCTTACCCTTGGGGGTGCGAGGTTTAGGCAGACCCAAGTCTTTAGGACTTGGGCACAAAGACTCACACAACCAGGACAGAGTCAAGGAGGGATCCTTTCTTTTAGGAGCAAACCTAGAAGGGAATCTGCTCTGGTTCTTATGAGAGTGCCTCTTACTCTCATGCAAGGCAACCGTTCCTTGGACTTAACAGCTTTGGCCTCTGCTCCAGAGTTTGTGCTCGGAGGAGCGCTGCATGCAGACTGCAGCAGCTGTACTGGGGGGTCCCCTGGCCTGGATCTGACTGGGGTCTCATGGCCTTCTGCAAGAGGTACTCCCTCAATTGAAGCGATCATCAGGTTAAGAGAGGAAATGAGCAGCAAATGCCACACTTGGAAGAGATGTGAGCCTCCCCAGGGCAGTTAAGGCATTGCTGATGGTCACTGCTGAATGAGAAAGACTGGAGGCAGGAGACACAGTTCTTAACCATGGATTCTGCACATAGTCCTTCTCCCAAGGTAGGAAAAATGGGAAGGGTCCCTGAGGTGAGGAAAACTATTCTACACTAACTATAAAACTCCTAAAGTACTCAAAACAGTAAACTCTAATACTATGTACACAAGTACTTATAGACAGAAAAACAAAGAAGCTTTGGACTTGGAGGACTCCACACCTCTCCTTATACCCTCGATACTAAGCATGAGGAGTGCCAGGGCACAGGTGTGGACCAATGAATGCTACTTGCAAATTCTCTGGTCTGAGGCGCATGGACTGCATGCTTATCCATGTGTGGAATACACACAGGAATCAGCACTTGAAGAACACCACTCAGTTATTGTTAGCTCAAGTGGCAAAGATCTGTGCTATGCATCTAAAAGGTTCTAACCCTAATGATGACCAATCTCTGAAGATGAATCAGGTTTGTGTAGTGAAAAGAGGCTGTTTTCTGTAGGACTCATGCCTCATTTGTTGCAGAAATCGGAAGGTAGGAAGCTAATTAGATAACGAACATCAGGAAGAGAAAAGTGGTCTCATGCCTAAGGCAGCTGAAGGCTGTCCTGAAGAATTGGATTCCACCCTGGGTCGGCCAGAGATTTCCCTTGTGATGCTAGGCAAGTCACTTAGAACAAATTTTTCACAGGGAGTCAATAATTTTGTGATCTTTGTTTTCTGGTGTGAAATTTGAGACCACAGGGGTCTGATCTGCAGAAGTGCTGAACATTCACAGCTGCAACTGAATTCAATGGGAGCTGTGGTTTGAACATCTAACGTGCTAGTTGAAATATCAGGTCCTAGCCATTTCAAGCTGGACTCCCAATGTTAGTATACACTTTCAACCTTCATCTGTCTATACCTCAGTCCCCATCTGTAAAATGGGGATAATATCTCACACACACCCCCATGCAATGTTGTTGTGAAAATAAATTAAAGTTTGTGAAGCATTCAGATATTGTAGTGATGAACACCACAGAAAAGCCCCCAAGAAATTCTACAGATCCAGACTAACACGGCTACCCCTCTGATGGTCCCGGATGACTGGAAAAAAGCTAATGTAGTGCCCATCTTTTAAAAAGGGAAGAAGGAAGATCCAGGGAACTACAGGCCAGTCAGTCTCACCTCAGTCCCTGGAAAAATCATGGAACAGGTCCTCAAGGAATCAATTCTGAACCACTTAAAGGAGGGGAAAGTGATCAGGAACAGTCAGCATGGATTCACCAAGGGCAAGTCATGCCTGACTAACCTAATTGCCTTCTATGATGAGATAACTGGCTCTGTGGATGAGGGGAAAGCAGTGGATGTGCTATTTCTTGACTTTAGCAAAGCTTTTGATACAGTCTCCCACAGTGTTCTTGCCAGCAAGTTAAAGAAGTATGGGCTGGATGAATGGACGGTAAGGTGGATAGAAAACTGGCTGGATGGTCGTGCTCAACGGGTAGTGATCAATGGCTCCATGTCTAGTTGGCAGCCGGTATCAAGTGGAGTGCCCCAAGGGTCGGTGCTGGGGCCGGTTTTGTTCAATATCTTCATCAACGATCTGGAGGATGGTGTGGACTGCACCCTTAGCAAGTTTGCAGATGACACTAAACTGGGAAGAGTGGTTGATACGCTGGAGGGTAGGGACAGGATACAGAGGGACCTAGACAAATTAGAGGATTGGGCCAAAAGAAATCTGATGAGGTTCAACAAGGACAAGTGCAGAGTCCTGCACTTAGGACGGAAGAATCCCATGCACTGCTACAGACTAGGGACCGAATGGCTGGGCAGCAGTTCTGCAGAAAAGGACCTAGGGGTTACAGTGGACGAAAAGCTGAATATGAGTCAACAGTGTGCCCTTGTTGCCAAGAAGGCTAACGGCATTTTGGGCTGTATAAGTAGGGGCATTTTCAGCAGATCGAGGGACGTGATTATTCCCCTCTATTCGGCACTGGTGAGGCCTCATTTGGAGTACTGTGTCCAGTTTTGGGCCCCACACTACAAGAAGGATGTGGATAAATTGGAAAGAGTCCAACGGAGGGCAACAAAAATGATTAGGGGGCTGGAGCACATGACTTATGAGGAGAGGCTGAGGGAACTGGGATTGTTTAGCCTGCAGAAGAGAAGAATGAGGGGGGATTTGATAGCTGCTTTCAACTACCTAAAAGGGGGTTCCAAAGAGGATGGATCTAGACTGTTCTCAGTGGTAGAAGATGACAGAACAAGGAGTAATGGTCTCAAGTTGCAGAGGGGGAGGTTTAGGTTGGATATTAGGAAAAACTTTTTCACTAGTAGGGTGGTGAAGCACTGGAATGGGTTACCTAGGAAGGTGGTGGAATCTCCTTCCTTAGAGGTTTTTAAGGTCAGGCTTGACAAAGCCCTGGCTGGGATGATCTAGTTGGGGTTGGTCGTGCTTTGAGCAGGGGGTTGGACTAGATGACCTCCTGAGGTCCCTTCCAACCCTGAGATTCTATGATACTCAAGAAATTAATGATTCTGTATTCAGGTCAAAAGTTGAATAGCGTGCAATAAAAAACACCTACAACCACACATAAAACAATAAGGATAACACAAAATATTGAACAGCTGCTAATTCAGTGAGCACTATCCATCTTGTGCACTGAATAAGGCAGGG
Source organism: Chelydra serpentina (assembly GCA_037349315.1). NCBI lineage: Eukaryota > Metazoa > Chordata > Testudines > Chelydridae > Chelydra > Chelydra serpentina. The sequence goes on from JBAIAC010000048.1 coordinate 32,463,792, forward strand.
GTCCTGTGGAAAAAATGTTAATTGTGTAAACAAACAAACATTGCTCAGACAACCTTAATTCTTGTATTTTCTAACTTTTGAGTACTAAACTTTGCAATCTTAACATTTGTTTACACTAGGTGTTTTTTTTAGTGAAATGTAACCAAAACTTAAGCATAATGAGACAACTCACAAAGCATTACTTCAATTAATTAATATATCCATCCCCATGGACATTTTAATGCTGCATCTATTTCCTGGTTTCAATCACTTAGCCTCTTCCTCACCAAGCCTAAAAAATCATGACCTGCCATGACTTAATTTGCTCCACTTCATGAGGTCTTAAAAAGTAATACACCTCATTCATTGTCTAAATCATAGGACCGGAAGGGACCTCGAGAAGTCATCCAGTTCAGTCCCCTGCACTCATGGGAGGACTAAGTATTATCTAGACCACCCCTGACAGGTGTTTGTCTAACCTCCTCTTAAAAATCTCCAATGATGGAGATTCCATAACCTCCCTAGGCAATTTATTCCAGTGCTTAACTACTTTGACAGTTAGGCAGTTTTTCCTAATGTCCAACCTAAACTTCCCTTGCTGCAATTTAAGCCCATTGCTTCTTGCCCTGTCCTCAGAGGTTAAGAAGAAAAATGTTTCTCCCTTCTCCTTGTAACAACCTTTTATGTACTTGAAAACTGTTGTCATGTCCCCCCTCAGTCTTCTCTTTTCCGAACTAAACAAACCCAATTTTTTCAATCTTCCTTCATAGGTCATGTTTTCTAGACCTTTAATTATTTTTGTTGCTCTTCGCTAGACTCTCTCCAATTTGTCCACATCCTTCATGAAATGTGGCACCCAGAACTGGACATAATACTCCAGTTGAAGCCTAATCAGCACAGAGTAGAGCAGAAGAATTACTTCTCGTGTCTTGCTTACAACACTCCTGCTAATGCAAAAAAAAGCTAATATTCTGGAATGTAACAATGTTACACTGTTGACTCATATTTAGCTTGTGGTCCACTATGACCCCCAGATCCCTTCTTAGGCAATCATTTCCCATTTTATAGGTGTGCAACTGATTGTTTCTTCCTAACAGGAGTACTTTGCATTTGTCCTTACTGAATTTCATCCTATTTATTTCAGACCATTTCTCCAGTTTGTCCAGATCATTTTGAATTTTAATCCTATCCTCCAAAGCCCTTGCAACTCCTCCCAGCTTGGTATTGTCTGCAAACTTCGTAAGTGTACTCTCTATGCCATTATCTAAACCACTGATGAAGATATTGAACAGAACAGGACCCAAAACTGATCCCTGCGGGACCCCACTCATTATGCCCTTCCAGCATGACTGTGAACCACTGATTACTCTCTAGCGACTTTCACTGAATAGGGAAAATTCCTAAGTGGCAAATCTGTCTCTACCCCATCCACTCCTGCTCCTCCTCCAGGGCCAAAAGGTTGAGCTGGAGAGAGATGGTTCAGCTGGCAGAAAATAAAGAAGACCTAAAACCACTCTGTCTTGAAGTAGGGGCCGAACCTGCATGGGTGATGGGGAGAGGGTGTGCACACAGAGACTTTCCAGGCTCCAAAATAGTAGCATGAAACTTTTTTTAAAAACACGTTACAATTTCGGCCTGTCAAGTACCCACTTCGTGTAAAACTATGTACCTCTTTTAGTTGATCAGCACTCCCCCATGATGCTGAACGCTGATGTGATCTCTTTTCTGATCCCTCTTCTGCCCAACAGCTAGGTGTCTAAAAAAACAAAAAAACAACAAATGTGAGGTTTTTGGTTCAACAGCTATTTTATATTAATATGCTGAATTCACCATGTAAGAGACAAACTTTCTGCACAATTTACTGGTCTCATCTTCCAGCAATGTATTGAAACGTTCAGTATATTGTCTGCACATGCATGTAAATGCATACTTCAAAAACTGACATTACATGTAGTGAGAATGTTCTCAATGCATATGAAGTTGGTTGGTGAAAATACAGACAATTCTATATATTGTCTCCCTTCAACAGTAATTGCACCTCCCATCAAGTCTTCAATTTCATCACCTTTATTTCATTGACAGTACTCCCTTCAAGGTCAGCTAAACACAGTGAATGGCAGTTAAAGAAATTAGAAAAATTATAAGATGCTTTTTTTATTATGTGGAATTAAAATGTTTTCCTGCAGTGTGGTCACAAAAGTCTATTAATCTTCATTTAAGGCTGTAAATATGTATTAATAACTTAAATGGAAGAACAACAGAACACTAATTTAAAAAACAATTACCATCAATATCTGAAAGCCAGGTAAGCCGAAGTTAAGGTGGTTATTTACACATTGGAAAATGTGGAAATATTGGAGTTAAGGCAGGTTTTCAAGCCTATCATAAAAATAGGTTAGTCACTCAGACAGTATTTCACAACCTGGAAGGCTCTGATTCTACAGAGAAACACTCTTGCATGTATCTTTGCACATAAGTAGGTCCACTGAGTTTAGGGAACTACTTATGTACATAACATTACTCATGTATGTTTGCAGGATTGGGACCTTACCTCCCCCCAACCATCACATCCCAGCAATTTTAAAGCAAAAAGACTGAAAGGAATCTGGTGTATTTTCTATTTTTCATCACTGTTCAAAAAGCTAGCAGAATTTCTACAGGATTACAAGAAATAATAAAACGACAATCCACCATCACAAGTTGCTCCAATTTAAAAACAAAACAAAACCAACAACCTGGAATATATGGCTTTCACAACACTTTAGACTAGAAAGAAATAAAAATGTAAACTCTATTATATAAAAATATTGTAAATCTAATCCTCACATTATTAAAAAAAAAAAAGGTCAAACAGTACAAAATTAATTTTTTAAAAAAATATGAGACTGCCCCACGAGGTGGCAGAAACAGGAAGCCCTCCTGCTTAAATGTTTTTATGTGGGTCAGAGGCAGCAGAAGCAGGGGTCTACAAAGAGAAACTGGGCAACAGGATCAAGTCCTCCCCCCTCTGCACTCCTGATTTAATTGGTGAGGGAAGCAGAACTGACAACTAATGTAGACAAAGCTCTGGAGTTAGTTAATTTTTTACTGGTGAGGAGTGAGTGGAAAAAGAGTCAATCTACCTCAGTCTATTTTCATTTACTATAGGCACACAGTCTGTTATTATCTTGAACAAAGATTAATTGACAGCAAAAGCAACAGCTGCAGAGTTTAAAATTTACATTTACTTTTAAGAACTCCAGCAGCAGCAATGTGAAATATGGATACAAAAAGACTGGAATACTTTATTTGCACTGCAACTGGTTTAATAACAAAAGAGACACAGAAAACAACAAACAGCCCACTGACTTCAGAATCATAGGTCTAGCATTCTCTTCAGTAGGCCCCTGACCTTATTATCTACTAAAATCCTAGCCCTCTGTGCCCCTAAATTCTTCTGTGGATATACTGCTGAATCAGGTCACAGTCTTTCAAACGGTTATTAATGTGAGTATCTTTACACAAGTAGTCTCAGTAAGCTTAACAGGACTATTGCATCAATTTACTTGTGTGTGAAAGAGTTTGCAGGACAGGAGCCTTTGCTTGCAACACTACACTATAGTGATTCCTCAAATACAGCATTTAAGTCAGGCAACACCATATTTGACTCCAAGAGAATCCATATTCACACAGGTAAAAAGAAAACTCAGGGTTTGAAGGCTTAAAATAACAAGCAGTTCTCTGAATATCTTCAGCCAGCCAGCATCTCTCCTCAGAACTGTAAAGTTGCTGCTTTCAACTCTGGCTTAACCTCATGTCAAACTTAACACACGTAATGTGTGCGCTCTGTCATCCCAAAATACTATGGGCATAGACTCATATGTATATCCTGTTCAAATAAAGACTAAACCTTTAAAACAAACAAACAAACAAAAACTCTTACTACAATCAAACAGGACTTCTGTTTTTGCAAATATATGTAAACTAATGTGGTAACATATCTGTTATTCCCCAAGCACTGTTAAACCCATCTCATGAAGACTGTGTGGGAAGAAGGGCCTTAAAAACATCCTGTTTCAAAGAGTATTTTTTCTATTTTTATTACTTGTTATAGTAGCCTTTTCAAGTTTCATTTTGTTTTCAACTCTACAAAAAGTATTTATTCATGGCAGCTTAACATTAACATCCTTGTCCTACAACTACACTTAATTTTCTCATTTATAGAATTGTCAAGCATATTAAATAGCAAAATAAAGTAACAACATCATCAGACCACAATGAGTCACAACAGCAAGGATGTTGCAGTTCAGACCAGAAGTAGGAGCTAACTATCTATGTTTTTACAGATGTTTTCTGCTTAAAGAGAATGTGGTAACAACTCAACAGTTAAGGGATCAGCAGCAGTATTACAGTAGCATCTATATATCCAAACCAGATCAGGCCGTCTTGTGTTATCTACAGAGATAAGAGATGGTCCTTGCTCCAAAGAATTTACAGTCTTAGTTTAAAACAAGATATGGCAGCTGCCTTACACTAAATGAGGGTGAAAAAGACAGGATAACACAATTCTGCAATATCCTTCTCAAGTTAAAAAGATGGAGTGAGTGAGCTGCTATTTTGGGATATGAAGGTCCAGGGTTCAAATTTCCCTTGAGAGAAATTGCCCACAGGAGACCAAAACAGACTGGAAAAACCTCTGACGATAACACATTTGGCTGCTTTCCTCAATCCCAATTTGCATTATATCATCCCATTATTCTAATTTACACAATTTTGTGAAGATTGGCGTTTCCTCCAAAATATGTATGGTAATTCTGCCCTGCTTTTCATGCCTGCCAGATATACGCACCTCCAAACATTCTTCCCACTGCATTTAGATCAGAAATAGTGCAGATTGCACCATCACCTCTGCAATTTTCCCAAATTCTAAATATACTACACTTTTCTATCAATCCTCTGCACTAGCTACTATATCTAGCTTGTCTTTCAGAATCAGATACAAATCATCATAAAGGGGAAGCCAATCTAGCTTTTATAAACGGTAGTAGTAATTTTTTGAAAGTTTTCAGCTAAGAAGAATTGTGACCAGGAAACAGTAGTAGATTGATCTTTGCATAGCACAGTCGAAATTTTAAAGCAGTGATGGAACAGTCACTTAAAAGTACAATACTAAAGGAACTTACCTGACACTTAGGAGAAGCTCTGCATGAATTGCTGATAATTAGGTCTGTTTTTCCTTCATTCATTAATCCTAAAAGGGCCAATGGCCCTTCAAGAGAGTTAGGGTAAAACTGGACCATGTGGGCCACACCTGGGAGCAATCAGGTACTCCAGGTAGCACTCTTTAGTTAATTAATATTGGAACAGCTGAGCTAGAAAGAGGCTGCTAGGACAGCATCAAGAAAAAGTTAGACGGAAAGGTGGGAGAAAGAGTTCTCTCTAGAGAAGCCCAGTGGGTGTTGCAGGCTGGAGGAACCCACAAGAGGTGGGGGTAGAATACACCTCTGAATGAAGATTTACACGTGACAGCAAAAGTCACAACAGAACTATTATGGTCCCTGGGAAGGGAGACAGTGAGGAGCTCTTTTCAATAAGCTCCAGAAAGGGCACCGGTATCTACAGTTTGAGTCCGGCTCCTGGGAAGGGAGCAGGAAGACCACCAGGGAGCAGAGTAGGTTACTTTGTTGGGGAAACCCTAACTTAGGGTCCAATAGATGGAAAAACCCCACTGGGAGCAGGTTAGGCTTCTGTGGAAGAAGTCTTGAGGGTAGGACTTGTAAGTGAGAATATCCTGCTGTGAAGAGAAGAGAAGAGAAGAGAAGAGAAGAGAAGCTCTGCAGGGGCCAGGAAGCAGAAGACTTCAACAGTTCAAGAGGTAAAGCAGAAGTCGTTATTAGTTTTAAGATTTATTTTTGGACTTTCATTTGGACCATTCTGTTACCCCAAAAGGGATTTGGACGTTATGACCTGGCCAGAAGACTGAGCCACAGAAGACCCAGTGGGAGACAGACAACCTTCTGGAAGAGCCAAGGATACTGGTGACGCAACAGAGTGCTAAGGGAAGCTCCATCACACATACATACAAGACAACAAACAGCAGGACGGGGATGAGGTGACAATGAGGTCATCTGCTATGCAGTGTGTATGTGTTTTTCAAATGCTTTATTGAACTGAATATAAAGGAACAAAGACTACTACTACATATAGCAGGACTTGTATTGGCCCAATGTTTGACTTTACAAATCTTTAAGCATGTAAATAATTCTAATCATGCCAGTAGTCCACTAGAAGGCACTGGGAATACTTGTGTGAAATATTACTACTCAAATTGTTAAATATATGCAGCCCCCAGCTTACAGGGAGCATGATGAAAAGAGTACTTTATACAACTGCATGTAGCCAAGCATTGCATTTTCAGAGTTTTGTATTTCTCAGACTATCAGATAATCAGAAAATCAGTTAATTGATGCTGCACTGAAATTTGAAATCCGTCAATGTGGTATCAGCAATGGAAATCAGAAAACTGCAAAAATCCCACAAGCATGCAGAAATCTGTTTGAAAAGAAAACAGCATCATTTTCACAGGGGATACACAATCCCTGAATCCCGTTCCTACAGATCATTATTTGCTGTACGTTTTCCTTAGTATTTTTGTAACTTAAAAACAGTATTAAGTAGCAACATTTTCTGTATATTTCCAACATCCGATATGTCTCTCTTTATAGAGATCTATAAAGACCATGAATTAAAAAATAACTTTAAATGTTGTGTTTGTTGATATATTGTGTAAATGCCCCAAATCATCATTCTGCAAAGGCTTCCAGATTTGGAATTTTTAAAAAAATTATGATTAGGTCACTTATAAACAAAGAGTAATAGGGAGGGATTTTAATAAAGAAAAGCTTTGCAGACCAGAAAAAGAGGGCATTCCATATAGGTCGTTACATGGTGAAAGGCAGGGAGAAACTTGTGGGAGGAAGTGGACAAATGGGCTAGCAGCACTGGTGGTGCACAGAGGACAGAAATGATGTAGTAAGAGATTTGGTTGAACAGATATGAAAGGCCCTGAAAGGAAGTTTAAACTTTATAGGATAGGGGAAAGAGGGAAATCAGTGGCGGAATTCAAAGGGGTGACAACAAGGAGACATCAAGAGGTGAGATTACTTTAGTGGATGCTGGCTGTTATTAAAACTGATATTGGATTTTTGAATATTAAGAACATAAGAACAGCCATACTGGGTCAGACCAAAGGTCCATCTAGCCCAATATCCTGTCTTCTGACAGTGGCCAATGCCAGGTGCCCCAGAGGGAAGGAACAGAACAAGTAATCATTAAGTGATTCATCCTCTGTCGCCCATTCCCAGCTTCTGGCAAACAGAGGCTATGGACACCATCCCTGTCCACCCTGGCTAATAAGTTCATTGAGGATAGGTCCATCAATTGCTCTCTAGTTTTTTTTGAACTCTGTTATAGTCTTGGCCTTCACAACATCCTCTGGCAAGGAGTTCTGCAGGTTGACTGTGTTGTGTGAAAAAATACTTCCTTTTATTTGTTTTAAATCTGTTGCCTATTAATTTCATTGGATGACCCCTAGTTCATGTGTTATGAGAAGGAGTAAATAACGCTTCCTTATTTACTTGCTCCACACCAGTCATGATTTTATAGACCTCTATCATATCCCCCCTTAGTTGTCTCTTTTCCAAGCTGAAAAGTCCCAGTCTTTTTAATCTCTCCTCACACGGAAGCCGTTCCATACCCCTAATAATTTTTTTTGCACTTTTCTGAACCTTTTCCAATTCCAATATATCTTTTTTGAGATGGGGCGACCACATCTGCACACAGTATTCAAGATGTGGGCATACCATGGATTTATATAGAGGCAATATGATATTTTCTGTCTTATTCTATCCCTTTGTTAATGATTCCCAACATTCTGTTCACTTTTTTGACTGCCGCTGCACACTGAGTGGATGTTTTCAGAGAACTATCCACAATGACTCCAAGATCTCTTTCTTGATTGGTAACAGCTAATCTAGACCCCATCATTTTATATGTATATTTGGGATTATGTTTTCCAATGTGCATTACTTTGCATTTATCAACATTGAATTTCATCTGCCATTTTGTTGCCCAATAACCCAGTTTTGAGAGATCCTTCTTCGCAGTCTGCCTGGGACTTAACTGTCTTGAGTAGTTTTGTATCATCTGCAAATTTTGCCACCTGTTTACCCCTTTTTCCAGATCATTTATGAATATGTTGAATAGGTCTGGGTCCCCCCCAGTACAGACCTCTGGGGGACACCACTGTTTGCCTCTCTCCATTCTGAAAACTAACCATTTATTCCTACCCTTTATTTCCTATCTTTTAACCAGTTACCAATCCATAAGACGACCTTCCCTCTTATCCTATGACAGCTTATTTTGCTTAAGAGCCTTTGGTGAGGGACCTTGTCAAAAGGCTTTCTGAAAATGTAAGTACACTATATCCACTGGATCCCCCTTGTCCCCATGCTTGTTGACCCACTCAAAGAATTCTAGTAGATTGGTGAGGCATGATTTCCCTTTACAAAAACCATGCTGACTCTTCCCCAACAAATCATGTTCGTCTATGTGATGAACATAATTTGTTAGGGAAGAGTTACAAGAATTCTAAATACATTTCTCCAGAAGATCTAAATTAACCAGTTACCTATTTGTGCATAAAAAGAATTCTGCATGACTTGAAATTACATAAATTGCATAATGCATAGTTTAGCAGCATAAGTTTCCTGAAGGGAGCACACAATCACCTTACTTCTGTTTGGTGTTTTTAACAAAAACATTAAGACTGGGTATGAGAAACCAAAAGTGAATAGAAACTGACTAAACCAAAATGTAATTAACTGTACTATTTTTTATGTTGTAATGCACAAAGAAAAACACAAAAAGCTACACTAAATGTAAACATTTTCCAGTTTAAATCTAAGGTGCGACTTGTAAATTTATTTTTCAAAGGTTTATTTTAATTTTTTCCCTTCCAATGATATTTAGAAATTGACAGTACATAACTCACTAGTGTCCTGATCCTGTAGTCTGATCCAACAGCATGAAATCCTATGTCTGGGTAGTCTCACGGGACTTCAAACAACATTCTTGAATCCATGAGTTTTATCTGATCACATTGCAGGATCATTATGTGATAACTGTTTCAGACCAAGTCAGATCTGAAGTCCAAGGAGATACAGTGGGTGTCCATAATTCTCCTTCTACATGGAAATAGTTTCAAATAAAGATTTTGTGATATGACTGATACTATGTTTGAAATTATCATTGGTAGAGAAGCCATTTTTCAACTTTCATCTAAAAACTGGTTAACGAATCAAATATTAAAAGCAAATACTATACTAAGTGTGTGGTAAAATATCAGCTCTTGGAAGGCGAGGAGCGGTAGGGGAGGAGTATATTTCTCTCTTCCTCTTCTTCCCCTCTCCCACCAGTCACACGCTGTTCAACTTTTTTTTTTTTTTTTTTTTTTTAAGTGATGCTTTCTTATTGGTGGCTTGGGTTCTCTGTTAGACTGCTGTACTTTCCAAGGAACACATGAAACTACTGAAAATTTCTGGAAAATACTTCTCTGCACCAAACTGTTACCTTGCTCAGCCAAGAAGCACAAAGAAATTCGGAGGTGACTACGATTGGAAGATCTGAACTGGTCATGAGACAAATATAGTAGGTTCTCACTTGTTGGTAGGAGTCAGACACATCTGAAGCCCCAAAATTAAAAAAAGCCTTTGTGCAGGGAGCTCTAAGAATACTTCACCACACAGGACACAGCTTGGGTGCACAAAGATACAAAAAAAATCTCAACTGTTCTGATATAATTGACACTTTTGTATATTTAGCATGTAGGGAGACATATTTGAAGATCACAATGTAAGTAAATCCATATATTTTATGATTAAACCTTAACAAAATCCCACATGGCATCCAAAGCTAATAGCCAACACTGAACAATTTATTTAAATAAACTGGCTGCCATCAGTTCAATCATGTCCTCTACTTTGGTTATAATTCTGGGCTCCCATGTTCTATAGATTAATACACTACACAGTAGCTAAAGTAAAATACACTGTCATCTCTCAACTCCAATTAACAAAGGTGCCAATATTTCAGAGAATCAACAAAATAACCAAAAAAAGAGACTGGTAGTATAACTAGGTCTTTGTGAGGAGATGTGCATGCTGTGAAGATGTGTTTTAATGTACTTCACAAGCTTTCCACCCTCCCTCCCCCCCATACGAAGCTGACTTCATCCTTCTATCATGATTCTAGTGTTGCTTTCCCATTCTGCAGAGATTCCTTATTTGATCATGCCTAAAAGTTGAATTTCACTAGCAGGTTTTTAAAGTCTTGTTTCTTAAGGAGGAAAAAGATGTGGAAGACAACTCAATAGCCTAAACACTCATTTGAGCTCAGTAAGAAAATAGCTATTGCCAAATGACTGGAGTTCATAAATATTTACAGAATAAGTCTGCTCTGTTTCAATCACAATTGAAAAAAGATTAGTTTGATGTTTTTGTTCTGAATTGTATGAAAACCTGGGACTATTTGTGAAGGGCAATATATGCATATATTGTATTACAGATGGTATAAAAGAAATGCTGACCATAACATGTGGTACTGAAATTCTCCTAAATGGAAAATATGGCTTTGGCTAGGTGACTCTCTTTCTTCCTAATTCAAGACAAAGCATCATCTAATTGACTAGAATTTAGAAAAAAAATCCAGGATCAATAATTTTGCGCTTGGATGTTTCACGAGAGCGCAAAAGCTAGTAGCTTGCTCTTCTTTTGTGCTAAGATGGATTGTTGTGTCCCAATGTGGCTGGATAAGACATCAACATAGTGGCTACCTATAGGTTTCCAACAAAAATTCCTGGGGGAAAAAAAACCAACAATGTCCTTGTCTCATTTTAAGTGTCTAATTCCTAAATTCATCAAGTCTTAAAGTGAGGCTTCTGGGTCATGGAATTTAAAAGTGGATAAGAGACGGTTACTCACCATAGTAACTGTTGTTCTTCGAGATGTGTTGCTCATATCTATTCCAATTAGGTGTGTGCGTGCGGCGTGCATGATCGTCGGAAGACTTTTACCCTAGCAACACTCGGTGGGCCGGCTGGCACCCCCTGGAGTGGTGCCATTGCGGTGCCTGCTATATACCCCAGCCGGCCCAGCGCCCTCTCAGTTCCTTCTTGCCGGCTATTCTGACAGTGGGGATGGAGGGCGGGTTTGGAATAGATATGAGCAACACATCTCGAAGAACAACAGTTACTACGGTGAGTAACCGTCTTTTCTTCTTCGAGTGCTTGCTCATATGTATTCCAATTAGGGGACTCCCAAGCCATTCCTAGGAGGTGGGGTCGGATTGTGATACTGCAGAGTATAGGACCGCTGTTCCAAAGGCAGCGTCCTCCCTGGAATGCTGAACTATGGCATAGTGAGTGGCAAAGGTGTGCACCGATGACCAGGTTGCTGCCCTACATATCTCCTGTATAGGTATGTGTGCCAGGAAGGCGGAGGACGAGGCCTGAGCTCGGGTGGAGTGGGCAGTAGGGTGCATGGTGGGAACACCAGCCAAGTCATAACACGTCCGGATGCATGACGTGATCCAGGAGGAGATGCGTTGGGAGGAGACCGGGAGGCCCTTCATTCGGTCTGCCACGGCGACGAATAGCTGAGTCGTTTTCTGAAAGGGCTTCGTCCGCTCGATGTAGAAGGCGAGGGCCCTACGGACATCCAAGGAATGGAGTTGCTGCTCCCTTGGAGAGGCATGCGGCTTCGGGTAGAAGACCGGCAGAAAAATGTCCTGGTTAATATAAAAGGCCGACACTACCTTGAGCAGGAAGGCCGGGTGTGGTCGCAGCTGTACCTTGTCCTTGTGGAACACCGTGTAAGGGGGTTCCGAAGTGAGCGCTCTGAGTTCAGAGACGCGCCTTGCCGAGGTGATGGCCACGAGGAAGGCCGTCTTCCAAGAGAGGTACAGGAAGTGGCCATAGGCTCGTATGGGGCCCCCATGAGCCTGGTTATGACAAGGTTGAGGTCCCAAGTGGGGACCAGACAGCGAACCAACGGGTATAGACGTTCTAACCCCTTGAGGAACCTGCTAACCATGGGGTTGGAAAAGATCGAGCACCCATTCTCGCCAGGGTGAAAGGCCGAGATTGCCGCCAGGTGGACCTTTAGAGAGTAAAGCGCTAGACCCTGCTCCTTCAAAGACAGGAGGTAGTCCAGAATGGTATGCACCGGCACCTGCGAAGGGATGACACCCCGAGGGCCGCACCAACAGGAAAAACGTTTCCACTTGGCTAAGTAGGTAGACCTGGTAGAGGGCTTCCTGCTACTTAGCCAGATTTGTTGCACCGGGTCGGAGCAGTGGAGCTCGGAAGGGTTCAGCCGTGCAGCAGCTACACTGTGAGGTGGAGAGACTGCAGGTCGGGATGATGGAGCCTGCCGTGCTGTTGAGTAATCAGGTCTGGCCACAGCGGAAGAGTGATCGGGGCGGACACAGAGCTCTAGGAGAGTGGTGTACCGGTGCTGCCTGGGCCACGCCGGGGTAATCAGGATTAGGCGGGCCCTGTCCGTGCGTAATTTGAGCAGGACTCTGTGGACCAGCAGCACCAGTGGGAAGGCATAGGACAGGTGGCCTGACCAAGGCAGGAGAAAAGCATCCGTCAGGAAGAAAGAGTGGATAATATCCAGCCGAATGGACCACTCGTGTGCCTGAAAGGATCTGCTGAGGCGGTCCGCCAAGGTATTCTGGACCCCTGGGAGAAAGGAGGCCACCAGGTGAATGGAGTGGGCTATGCAGAACTCCCACAACCGCATTGCTTCTTGGCAGAGCGGGGAGGAGCGTGCCCCTCCTTGCCTGTTAATGTAATACATGGCTGTCATATTGTCCGTGAGGATGGCGACACAATGACCCTGCAGATGCTGGGAGAAGGCTTGGCAGGCAAGGCGCACTGCCCGCAGTTCCCTGACGTTGATATGCAGGGCTAATTCCTGCCCCGACCACAAGCCCTGTGTTTGGAGGCCCTTCAGATGGGCTCTCCAGCCGAGGGAAGACGCGTCTGTGGTTAGGGATGGCTGTGACAGATGGAATGGCACCCCTTCCAGCACTTTCTTGGGGTCTAGCCACCAGTTCAGGGAGGCTAGGACCTGCGGTGGTACTGTCAAAACCAAGTCCAAGCTGTCTCTGCGTGGACAGTATACCGACGAGAGCCATGCCTGGAGTGGACGGAGGCGTAATCTGGCATGAGCGGTCACGAACGTGCAGGACGCCATGTGACCGAGGAGGTTGAGGCAGCTGCAAGCTGTGGAGGTTGGGAAGCTCTGAAGGCCGCGTATGATGGTTACGAGGGCCTGAAAGCGTGCCTCTGGCAGAAAAGCTCGGGCGAAAGTCGAGTCCAGTACTGCCCCTATAAAGTCTAACCTTTGGGTTGGCTCTAAAGTGGACTTTTCTACATTCAGGAGCAGGCCGAGCTGATTGAACATGCTCAAGGCCATCAGAATGTGGGACTGGACTTGGCTGCTGGAGTTGCCGCGGATAAGCCAGTCGTCGAGATAGGGGAACACCTGAATCCGTTGCCGACGAAGGGCAGCCGCCACAATGGCCGTGCACTTGGTGAACACGCATGGTGCCGTCGAGAGGCCGAAGGGAAGAACTGCAAACTGGAAGTGCCTTTGGTCTACCACAAAGCGGAGGAAGCGTCTGTGTGGAGTGTAGATTGCGATATGGAAATACGCATCCTTCATGTCGAGGGCAGCGTACCAGTCTCCAGGATCCATAGAAGGGATAATGGTACCCAGGGAAAGCATGTGGAACCTCAACTTTACCATAAATTTGTTGAGTCCCCGCAAGTCCAAGATAGGGCGTAGCCCCCCTTTTGATTTGGGGATTAGGAAATAGCGGGAGTAAAAACCCTTGCCCCTGAATTCCCTTGGAACCTCCTCTATTGCCCCTATGGAGAGGAGCGTTTGGACCTCCTGAATTAGGAGTTGCTCGTGAGAAGGGTCCCTGAAGAGGGACAGGGACGGAGGGTGGGAGGGAGGGGGGGGGGGGGGGGGGGAGACAAACCGAAGGTGGTATCCGCTTTCCACCGTGCATAGGACCCAACGGTCCGTGGTGATATTCGACCACGCACAGAAGAAATGGGAAAGACGGTCGCGGAAGAGGGGGAAAGGACTGTGAACTGAGACTGGTACTCCGCCCTCGGGCGTCCCTTCAAAAGTTCTGTTTGGGCCCCGACGACTGTTTGTGGGAGCCCTGGCTGTGGCCATTCTGGCGACCAGGCTGCCGCCTTCTACCGCCCCTGCCACGTGGTCTCCTCGAGAAGTCCTGCCGTGGCACGGGGACGGTGTAGGGTCGCTGCGCGAAGGGCCGGAAGGATCTGCGCTGCGTGGCTGGGGTGTGCATCCCCAGCATGCGGATGATGGTGCGACTGTCTTTTAGGGTCTGCAATCTCACGTCAGTCTTCTCCGAAAACAGACCCCGCCCCTCGAACGGTACATCCTGGATGGTATGCTGGACCTCCAGAGGGAGGGTGGAGGACTGAAGCCAGGAGATACGCCGCATGGCGACTCCTGAAGCTATTGCCCTGGCGGCTGAGTTGGCTATGTCCAAGGAGGCCCGCAGCGATGTTCTGGCCACCGTCTTGCCCTCCTCAATCAGTGCTGCGTACTCCTGCCTGGACTCCTGGGGTACAAGTTCTTTGAATTTTTGCATGGAGTTCCAGGTGTTGTACCCGTATCGGCTCAGGAGATCTTGCTGGTTAGCAGCTCTGAGCTGAAGGCCCCCCCCCCCCCCCGAGTAGATCTTTCTGCCAAACAAGTCCAGGCGCTTGGCGTCCTTGGACTTAGGGGCGGGTGCCTGTTGGCCATTCCTCTCCCTCTCGTTCACAGATTGAACGACCAGGGAGCACGGTGGGGGGTGAGTGTAGAGGTACTCAAAGTCTTTCGGGGGCGCCATATATTTTCTCTCCACCCCCCTGGCAGTGGGGGGCACCGAAGCTGGAGATTGCCAGATTGAGGTGGCGTTGGTAAATATAGTCCGTACAAACAGGAGGGCTACCCTGGTGGGAGCGTCGGCTGTTAGGATGTCCACCATCGGGTCCTCAAGCTCCACCACCTCCTCGACCTGCAGATTCATGTTGAGAGCCAATCTGCGCAGTAGGTCTTGGTGGTCCTAGAGATCGATGGGAGGCGGGCCTGAAGATGATGCTCCTGCCACTGCCTCGTCCGGGGACGAGGAGGATGACAATCCCGGGACTAGAGGGTCCTGGGGTAGGTCCTGGTGCGGAAGTTCTGGAGCCTCCACGCCCAAGGCCTCCGGGTCTGGGATCTCGGCCGATGTCTGGGCTGCAGGGCCTGGGGCCTCCGGAGGAGGGCGTGACACTGTCGCCTCTGGTGCCCAGGACTCTGAATGAGCCGACTGGGAGGCTCTGGAGGGGGCCCCTTGGGACTGATGGTACGCCATCGGAGTCCAGAAAGGCCACTGTGTCGGGGCTTGAGACGGATCCTGTCCCTCGTCTGCCAGTGGCCCTGCTCCTCGACCACGTGGCCCTGGTCCGTATAGTAGGCACTACCGGCCCTAAAGGACCGAGAGGCCAAGCGGTAGGGCCGAGGCGGAGCAGAGTGTCCTTGAGGGCCGGTCCGCGGAGCCGTGCTGTGCCGTGGCGCCGGCGATCGGTACCGGGACCTGGATCGGTACCGACGGCTGTCTCGGTACTGGGAACCCGACCTGGATCGCGTACGCCTCGGTGAGCGGTAGCGAGGTCGATCGTCCGGGGATCTACGCTGCGACCGGCCACGGGACCGGGAGTGGTGCTGGGAATCGTAGTACCGTCGACCGTGTCTGGAGGTCGACCTGGATCGATGCCGCGAGTACGACCGGCGCCAAGAAGGTGATCGGTGCCGGGACTGCGAGTGGCGTCGAGGAGATCTAGGCTGTTGGTCGATCTCCGCATGCGGCACCGGACGTAGCATGGCCGGTTTGCCACAGGACGTGATGATTCTCAACGGCGGTACCGAAGATGGGGTCGGTGCCGAGTCCGGCATGGCAATCAAGTCCCGCGCTGCCGAGAAGGTGTCCGGAGTGGACGGCAGTGTAAGCTCTACCTCAGCACGCACCGGGGAGCTGGTGGTTATCGAGCTCAACGGCCCTTGCGGTACCGGAGTCGTCGGTACCCGAGCCTTAACAGGCTGCCTTGAGCTCAACGGTCTCTGTGGTACCGGAGTCGACAGGGCTGGTGCCAGCATTGGCGGCGGCGCCGGACTCGACGGCCCCTGTGGAGCCGGAGTCGGTGGTGCAGGCGTCTTGGCCAAAGGCACCGAGCTCAACGGTCCTTGCGGTACCGGAGTCATCGGTGCTGGTACCGGGCTGGGAGGTTTGGCGCGGTTTTGAACTGGCTGCGGATGCAGCGGCGCCGGGGTCGGAGCCAGTCCCGGACCTGATTTTCTCAGTTTCGGAGACAACGATCTGCGCCTCTGGGGAGTCCCGGCCTGAGGTGTTCGGTGTCGAGGCTCTTTACTGGAGCTCGGACACTCCGGGGCTGCCGGCGCCGGACCGGCTGCGGAGGTCGGTACCGGGTTGCGGTGCGGGGCCGACATCGGGCTAAGAGACACTTCCAAGAGGAGCTGCTTCAAATGAAAGTCCCGCTCCTTCTTGGTTCGAGGCTTGAAAGCCTTACAGATACGGCACTTATCTGGAAGGTGGGACTCTCCGAGGCACTTCAGACAGGAGTTGTGGGGGTCCCCCGTGGACATCGGCTTCAAACAGGCCGAGCACGGCTTGAATCCCGGAGAGCCAGGCATTGGCCCGGTACCGGGAGGGAGACAGGGGAAAAAAACCCTTATCTCCCACTACTATTTACACTAACTACAACAAATGAACTATCAGTAAACTATTAACAACTACTTAAGAAGTACTTAAAAACTATCAACAAGATAAAAGAGTGCTAACTGCGTTAGGGAGGTGGAGATCAGCTAAGCTGTGCTCCACAGTTCCAACGACCGTCACGTGCGGTAAGAAGGAACTCAGAGGGCGCTGGGCCGGCTGGGGTATATAGCAGGCACCGCAACGGCGCCACTCCAAGGGGCGCCAGCCGGCCCACCGAGTGTTGCTAGGGTAAAAAAAGTCTTCCGACGATTGTGCACGCTGTGCGCACACACCTAACTGGAATACATATGAGCAATCACTCGAAGAAGAACACTGACATACACCTTTGTTATGGAAAGGAAGCAGCTAAGGTTGAGAATTCTTACTACTAAAAGTCAGATTTTTGGTTCTCCCTCAAAAAATAATTTTCACTTCCAATTTTGCAACTGTGTGGGGTATCCAGAATTTTAAAGTAATTTGGATTCAATTTTTTCTGACTTAGAAAAAATGTCAAATGATTAATTCCTACTTTTGCCACCATCCTTTATCTCAAGCAGCTTATCCTGGAAACTTTAAAATTACATGAAAGTCTGGTGAAATCCAGTGCCTGGGCACAGTTTTGAGATTGGAAAGTTCAGAGAGGGGGGCATGGCCACCTATACTTGAATGTATCTGCTTTCCAAATTATTAAAGACAAATGGCCAATTAAAAGCCTTGGCACTTTTTATTATTTAAAGTGCCAAACATATGGTGAAGATCGAAACTTTCATAAAGACACAAAGCAAAACCTCCCAACCAACAGCGAAAAACACAGACTTCATGAACTCCATTAGAGACCTTGCTATGCCAATCTAACATGAGAGGCTTGGGCACTGTAGTGATGGGTGCTAGCATAAAAGCCTAAGATAGGCCTAAAGATTTATCATGTTTTGATGGACGCATCTACCAAAGTATCGGATTTCTAGACAGGTTTTCAGTAAATATTAGAAACACATAGTTGAAGTAGTTTGGTACACAGTGTAAGTGGCTCACCAGTCAATTGTGCTGGATCCTCAGCACCACTTATAATAGCACTTGACTACTTTAAGCAAGTGCTAAACTGGTCAGTCAATGGGGCGAAAACGTTTGCACCAGACTCAGACAATACAGACTGCTGTGGAAAGATTATTGACATATAGAATGGATACTCTATTGCTTCATCAAGTTGTTTATAAGAGACCACAGTGCCAGTTCCTAGGCACTGGACTGTCAACCTAGATGTAACAGAACCTTGGCATTAGGTTAGATTGGATCCACAGGGTTTTGGAGATCTCAGTGCCACAATCTTGGCTCCAAATTAGGTCAACCTAGAGGAAGCGCAGGACCTCTGTGAAATGTTGATGGCACCAGGATCTCAACACCATGTTAAGTGAGCACAGAAGATCCAAGGACCTCTGGTGCCCAATGTGGCCAGAACCCTGAAACTGGATTAGGTTGACCCAAGGTTGCCATAGACAACTCTGCGACAACTTTGACAGTGGGCTCAGTCAGTTGATTAAGATGAGAGATGCGGGCAACTCCTAAGACAGGGAAAAGCCACTTAGGCTAGCAGATCTACAAAGTTGATGCTGGATTTACATATTGCCAGACTTAGCTGACTGGGTTTGAGGAGCCTCCCTTGCCAGAAGGAGTGCATAAAGCAGCCTTCCCGCTTTTGCAATCCAGGAAATATCCATACCAGAGAAATACCATTTCTTCTTTGTTCTTTGAAATAAAGAAACCTGTCATAATTAACAAAATAGCTTTGAAAAGGCAGAAAACAGGGTAAAATTGACAAAGTATCTAGGACATGCCATGCAATCAGAGTTCACTGTAGCTTCAGTGGTTAAGAAGGAACGGAGGTACAGTTGGGGTCATTCCCCCTTCTAACTTCTGACCTCTCCATGAGGGAATAAAGGAAGACAAATGCGGAGATATCTTACGAAAGCATAAAGTCTTGCATTTAGGCCTGAACATTATCAGGCTTCATTAGATCTTCTTCTATGAAGTATTCCTCACTGGGATTCTGCCATTGAAAATGGTAGGCCTCCTACAACCAAAAGATGTTAAGCAACAGCCAACTCTACTCAAAGCATTTCTATGAAGCATAGCTGTCTTGGAGAGTTGAAAGGTAGGGGCTGTAAGACACTGGCTAGCACAGGAATCAGAAACTAATTACTCAGTAAAAAACTACCTTTGCAAAAAACTCTGATCATGCTGCATCACAGGCAACAAAGTGCCTTGTAGATCAGGACCTTAAATTCAATCAGGAAAAGACCAGTGAAGTTTCAGTCAGGCATCTTTTGAGCATTATATTTACATAAAGATATTTAGTTAGAATATTCAATTTTGAAAAGTAGGAAGATGTATTTGCTCAGTGATTGGTCAATTAATTCTTCATTTCAGAAAGGGATGGCATTAACTTTAAAACTCTAAAAATACATTCTTTTATGAAGTTGTTCCAAAAATGGACTATTCCCTTTTATGGAAAGGCTCCTCAGCCAAGTAGGAAAAAGATTAAGTGTTGAGTTTAATGCTGACACAGCTATAATGCTGATCCTAAATTCTCTGAAATCTTGAGCAACTGAATGTACAAAATAGACACACTGCTGCATAGTAGAGAAGCTCTCTTTCTTTATCTGTGTCCTCTACATTCATACTAAAAGTTGTGGGGATTTTTTGTGGGGAGTGGGTAGGAAGAGACTAACCCATTTTTTAAATTCACCAACGAACAAAGAACAGAAGAATAAACCACACATAAGCATACACCTAATCAGACATTCATGTATAATTAAAGAGACAAGGTGGATGAAGTAATGTCTTTTATTGGACCACCTTCTGTTGTTGAGAAAGACACACTTTTCAGCTTCGCAGAGTTTCTCCTCAGGTCTGGGAAATGTACTCAGAAAGTCACAGCTGAATACAAGGTGGAACAGATTGTTTAGCATAACTTCTTAACATGTATTGCAAGGGACCATTCAAGGTAAAGTGGCCTGTTAACTCCCCTCCAGGCATGAGAAGGGGGAGTGGGGCTTAGCGTGTTATAGATTTGTAATAAGCCATAAACACAATGTCTATTCATTGCATGAGTTTAGCATCTAGCAAAATTATGAATTTAAGCTCACAGGCTTGTCTTTTGAATGTGTTGTGCAGGCTTCCTTTGAGGATAAGCACTGAGAGATCAGATATGAAGTGATCGATTTGTGAAGTGTTCTATGTTCTTGTCTTTTATCATTTTTGTGTGTGATTTCATTCGAGAGCATAGAGTGTCTCTCTTTCTCACCAACAGAAGTTGGTCCAATAAAAGATATTACCTCACTCACCAATATCCTGGAACCAACATGGCTACACCACCACTGCATACACACTCATGTATAATGTTGACTATAATGCACCACAGGCGTCAGCTCTCTAGGGAGCTTTTCAAGATTTATGGAAAATTGAACAGATCATTGAGAAAGTGGCTCTCATATATGGAGCAAAGTGGATTTCATTTTTAAAGATGGGTCATTTGAAAAGCAGTGTGAATCTATTTGGACTTCCAGAATTAGAAGAAGGGAAAAAATATTGACAGAAATAGCATGGGCTTTTCTACACTACAACCACACAATTTCTACACTACCATTTTTTAAAAATCTCCCACTGTTGCAATATTACTGGTGCAGCAACAGTGGGGATACTAGTGTAGACAGGACACAGATATTTTTACCACACACTAAGGTGCTACCCTTGTAAAATGTAGTGCACATTAATGACGTACGATTAGGAATGATGTTATACATTGACATTATTAATCTATTAAGGAAATAAACTCGAAATGTATTAGTTATTCTTTTAAAAAATCAAAACAAGCAGATCAGTTATAACAGTAGGTACTCAAATGTCCTCAAGGACAAAGACACCTCTCTTTGCCTGCATGGACCACCATATGTAGTACATCAGGCACATGGAAAAGGCTGTGATCCCTGCCTATTTTACTTTAGAACTGCAGGATTCCGCTTATTTTTCTCTTCCTTCTCAGAGAAATTCATCTAAAAAATAATCACTTTGTTTCCTCAACAGTGAGAGAAACAACTGAATTAGTGTTACTGTTATTAATGTACTGTTTACTTAAGAGGAAAGAAAAGCAAATTCTTTTCTTTGGTACTCTGCGTAAATGCTACTGCATAGACATTGCTGCTGAAATCTACACTACAAGTGATGAAGCATACTTTATTACAAAGGCCTGACAATAAACCCACAGAGGCCATGTTTTAGTAGGCTGCCCAGAAAAGGGCAGTGTCTTTTGTTCTCCCAGAAAGCAGTCCTCTCCCTATCAAACCGCCCTACACATCCAAGTCATTATCTCTTTGTCACTTCCATCATGTGGGGGTCTCAGCATAGTCTTCATTCCGTTTTTGGGATGCGTGTCATTGTTCATTCCAGCACCATTCCTAGGGGAGTCTTACTGTATAGAAAAAATGTAATGTCTCCCTGCAGTGTCACCATTTATATAACCAAAAATATATTTTATTTTTTATGTTAGTCAATTATGGATTGGTTTATAGAAGCATATCAAATGATTTACTTCAGGTCTACAAATAATGTCTACTGAAAAAAGCAAAATACAGGATTTCCTAGTCTTTTTTTTTAAATCTAGCTTTAGTTCTGGTCTGCCTGGTGGACATCTTGCTTTTGTAGTTATGTGTTCATACACACATTCAATCACCCCCCCCATCCCCCCTTTTTTTTTCCCTTGGAAGAAAATACTTTTGTCCTTCAGTCTGTTTACCTCCCTTGCTTGGCTGACACTTCCAACTGGAAGAGGTTAAGTTTAGTTTACAGTAAAAAGGATAGAACTTGTCTTCTATCCTTTTCCGTTTTAGGGAGTGGGAGGAAGTCCAGGAATGAGAAGGGAAAAATACTAATTTGATATTCCTGTTTCCTTAGAAAAGATACCAGTAAAAGAATATTTTAAAAATGAAAGCCAATGAAGTAAATTCACTCAGCACTGATCTGATATTTCAAACCCTCAGATTCAATAACCATTCAGAGTCAAGTTTAACAATCAACTTCATCTTAGTAGCCTTATTTTTCGGAAGTGAAGCACAGGTTGCCCATGAAACACTTCAATAACAGTAGGACCACAATTTCTATTTAAAAACAAAATCAAAAATACAGAAAATTTTGTTGCCCAGCCATTAGTGACTGCATCTATGCAACAAGGAGTATCATAGAATATCAGGGTTGGAAGGGACCTTAGGAGGTCATCTAGTCCACCCCTGCTCAAAGCAGGACCAATCCCCAATTTTTGACCCAGATCCCTAAACGGCACCCTCAAGGATTAAACTCACAACCCTGGGTTTAGCAAGCCAATGCTCAACCCACTGAGCTATCCCTCCCCAATGAGTAATAAGCCCTCATGATTTTAGTCAACCATACTGTATCTAATATATTAGCAAACACTAACCAGCCATTTTGACAATTTGATGCAAAGTAGGTGCAGAATATCCACATTCTATGATGTCATGGAAAATCTGAAAGTTCATAGATTCATAGATTCTATGGCTGGAAGGGACCTCGAGAGGTCATCGAGTCCAGCTCCCTGCCCCCATGGCAAGACCAAACACTGTCTAGACCATCCCTGATAGACATTTATCTAACCTACACTTAAATATCTCCAGAGATGGAGATTCCACAACCTCCCTGGGCAGTTTATTCCAGTGTTTAACCACCCTGACAGTTAGGAACTTTTTCCTAATGTCCAACCTAAACCTCCCTTGCTGCAGTTTAAACCCATTGCTTCTTGTTCTATCCTCAGAGGCTAAGATGAACAAGTTTTCTCCCTCCTCCTCCTTATGACACCCTTTTAGATACCTGAAGACTGCTATCATGTCCCCTCTCAGTCTTCTCTTTTCCAAACTAAACTAACCCAATTCCTTCAGCCTTCCTTCATAGGTCATGTTCTCTAGACCCTTAATCATTCTTGTTGCTCTTCTCTGGAACCTCTCCAATTTCTCCACATCTTTCTTGAAATGCGGTGCCCAGAACTGGACCCAATACTCCAGTTGAGGCCTAACCAGCGCAGAGTGGAGCGGAAGAATGACTTCTCGTGTCTTGCTCACAACACACCTGTTGTTGCTGAATTCATATTTATTCTAAAAAATATAACAAACATTGGAAACCTGATGTTGTCTAAAGGAAACAGGAAATCAGGTAGAAACAAGGAATTTTCATTATTAGGTTCAATGAGAAAGATAAGGTAGGTGAGATAATATATTTTATTGAACAAACTTCTGTTGATGGATTGTACAAGCTATCAAGCTCTTAATTTAGAAGAATACATTGGAGGCTTGACAATGGACAATTGCATAGCCATGTTCAGTACAGAGTAGTCTGTATCAATGAAGTCTATTTTTTGATTATTTTAATGGCCAATTTTGCTGTCAGCGGAAAGGGAAACTCCTAAATGTGAAACCAGGCAAATTAAAATGATACCTTTGTTCAAGCTTGATGATATGAGCTACTAGACCTTTCTTCCTCACTGGCAAGCGCAGTGTAATGTCACGAGGTACCAAAAGGGAAAATAAGTTAGGCCACTCACTCTAAGAAGTCAGAGGTCCTAGTGAGAGGGGCTCCCAGAGACACCAAGAAACACTGGTGTCTGCAGAGCTCTCCCAACCCAGGGGAGAGAAGGACCATGGTAAAAAGTGGCACCAGCTGGGGAGGAGCCAGTTGGATGCCACAGCTGGCCTGAATTAACAAGCACAGCCCAAGAAGGAAGAGTGTGGGCCTCCTATGCAAGGCGAGAAAAGCCTGACAGGAAATTTCCTTAGCCCCAAAGAGGAGGGAAGGGAAGACACCTGAACCAGAGGGAGAGCCTAGGACTGAAATCCCCACAGCTTTCAAGAGAGGACTGAATCAATCTCCACCCTGAGAAAGGGGTGGGGGGGGGGGGCGGGAAAGAGTCCCAAAGTTAAGAAACCAAACCCAACAGGGAAAAGGAAAAGCTGAAGAAGTCAGCAGAGCACTGAAACTCCATTCTAGACCACAAGCTGTAAGAAGAAACTAAAATGGTGGCAGTCTGGCAGCGCCTTTTATGACCTGAGTGAGGTGCATGAGGAGAGTGAGAGCGCATGTGTGTACCAAACAAACAGACAGTCCAAGGGAAAAATTCTCTGGTCCTGGGCACATGAGCAATCTGAAATGCACCATAGAGACAAGCACTCGAAGTTACAAAATATTTAATTAAAATAAACTAACTATTACAATTCAATACACAACCGTCTGTTCCATTAAATGACAAGGGCTGCCACAGCAACAAATCTTTCATCCAGGCTAGTGGGATTACTCCTTTTGCAATCAGATGTCAGGTAATTTTTTAAGCCCTGACAGTAAGGGTGGGTGAGTACATTTTGTTCAGTCTGGTAAATTTATGACAGTTTGTAAGGCTTGTTTAACTCTTGCCTCTATTCTCATGGAATGATGGTTCACTAATATGTTAGTTTTTATAACATCCAACACACAATGAACTGCAGAATATTTTGGCCAACTTCAAATTCAACCAAATATCAAGATGATGTTTTAAATCAGCAACCTCAGTCCTTCTCATACAAAAAAGGGATTGGTAGCTTAACCCCCCACGCCTTATCATGGACACTGAGTCCTTTTGAAGCCCAAACATAGTACAAGCTATTTAACACCAAACATTAACACTCCACAGATGCTGAACAAGACCTATCTCCTAAAGCAGGGGTTCTCAAACTGCACTGCACCAGGACCCCCTTCTGACAACAAAAATTACTACATGACCCCAGGAATGGGGGGACCAAGCCTGAGCCTGCCCAAGCCCCAGCACTCTGGGCAGGGGCAAAGCCAAAGCCCCATGCTCTGGGCGTGGGGGTGGGGTGCAAAGCCAAAGCTCCAGGGCTTCAGCCCCAGATGGGAGGCCTGTAATCTGTGCCCCACCACCCAGGGCCAAAGCCCTCAGGCTTTGGCCCTGGGTGTTGGGGCTCGGGCTTCATCTTCAGCCCCGGGCCCCAGCAAGTCTAACGCCAGCCCTGGTGACCCCATTAAAACGGGGTTCTTCTGACTCACTTTGGGGTCCCGACCCATAGTTTGAGAACCGCTGTCTTGAAGGTAAAAACTTGGGGACCTACAAAGTTGACTTTGAAGGCTTGCATTTAGAAGTTGGGTTAACCCGAGTAAATTCTGATTCCCAGTTAGCATGTTGTAACATCTGCATATTTAACAGATGTTCTTACTTTAGGCTCTTTCCTCCAAGTCTAAATTTAGCTATGTTCAACACAATTTGCCACTTGCTAGTCTGAATAGTCAAGGGTATTTTCTTGTGGAGGACAGAAAAAATAGGCTAGATAATCTACTATGCTAGTGCACCTCTGAATGTTAGAAAAACATTTGCACCAACAGTATTCACTAATCCTCTTGGTCCAAAATGCCTGATTAACTTGAACATTGCTATGGCTTGCTTTGAAATGTTCATAATACACACCACTAAAATACTGTTTCCTACACTGGGCTTAAGAAATGCCATTCCCATTGCTATTAATGGAAATGCTGGACTAAAATCATGTGCAACTCCACAAGTTTAAGGATAAACTTGTACTCCTCAGTTCCCTTTCCCTTACCTCACTATCTATCTGATAGAATGAAATGTGTGTCTCTAATTTCTAAAAAAAAACAAACAAGAAAAGTCACATGGCCCAGCACTTGATAAAATGGGCAAGAAAAGTTGGACATTAAGAAAAACAAAAGAACCAAATCACCAAAAAGGTGAAGTGATTGGTTAATTTTAAATAGAGATTAGAGGAAAAACTACATTTCTGCTAGAATTTAATAATTTATAATCCTTAATAGAACTCTTTTCAATCTGTTTCAAGAGTGGTGTTTTCCAAGAGTTAAAAATATTAGCTTTTGCACTCATCACTGAAATGGTCTGTCTTCATACTGTCATTCCCCAGGTCATTTTACCACCAATATTGTAAGTAATTAATAGATATGAGAAGTTCACCTTTCATTCACTGCTTTCAGGGGTAGCAAAAATTACAACAGCAAGAAGATTGCTTTATTAAGGTTGTAGAAAAGAATACAGCACCTATTCATAATTTACTAGTTTGCCACCGACACAAATTCACCTCAATTATATTTTTAAAATGTATATACTTGTGCTTATTAATTAAAATGATGGATTATTGAAAACTTACTTTCCAAAAGCACAGAAACATTCTGAATTATGCAATATATTAGTAAGATCAAACCACCAAATTACAAAAACATTATCTTACCCTAATTTTTTCAGAATTATGTACTTGTGCTGAGATTTTGAAAGAAAAGCTGTTGTTCTACTGCAGAGAGTTTAGTTGACATTTTGGACAAGATAATAAAATACAAACAGGGCAGACCAATTTATCAGGCAATTTTTGTCCTCTGATTTTGTAGATTTTACCTGAGTAGCTTTATCTTTCATGCATGAAGGGTAGTGTACATGGGGATCACGAGGCCATTGTCCTGTGAGATAAGGTCCTGTTATTGTATCCAAAGAAGAGGTTCGCCTTATGGTACCAGAGGTTCTAACTTGCTGGGATTTTGGCCTGTCCACTGCAAAAAAAAAAAAAAGGTTATTCAAGATTTGATATGAAACATAAGCCAGGTAAGACAAAAAGTTATAATTTAAGTATATGGTTCCCAATCCTGCTGGAAAGGTGTAACGAGAGGGGTTCCGCAAGGGTCTGTTTTGGGACCGGCTCTGTTTAATATCTTCATCAACGACTTGGATATTGGCATAGAAAGTACGCTTATTAAGTTTGCAGATGATACCAAACTGGGAGGGATTGCAACTGCTTTGGAGGATAGGGTCATAATTCAAAATGATCTGGACAAATTGGAGAAATGGTCAGAGGTAAGCAGGATGAAGTTTAATAAGGACAAATGCAAAGTGCTCCACTTAGGTAGGAACAATCAGTTTCACACATACAGAATGGGAGGAGACTGTCTAGGAAGGAGTACGGCAGAAAGGGATCTAGGGGTTATAGTGGACCACAAGCTAAATATGAGTCAACAGTGTGCTGCTGTTGTAAAAAAAGCAAGCTTGATTCTGGGCTGCATTAACAGGTGTGTTGTGAGCAAGACACGAGAAGTCATTCTTCCGCTCTACTCTTCAGTCTTCAGGTATCTAAAAGGGTGTCATAAGGAGGAGGGAGAAAACTTGTTCATCTTAGCCTCTGAGGATAGAACAAGAAGCAATGGGTTTAAACTGCAGCAAGGGAGGTTTAGGTTGGACATTAGGAAAAAGTTCCTAACTGTCAGGGTGGTTAAACACTGGAATAAACTGCCCAGGGAGGTTGTGGAATCTCCATCTCTGGAGATATTTAAGTGTAGGTTAGATAAATGTCTATCAGGGATGGTCTAGACAGTGTTTGGTCTTGCCATGGGGGCAGGGAGCTGGACTCGATGACCTCTCGAGGTCCCTTCCAACCCTAGAATCTATGAAAGTAGTTTACCCTTAGTATTAAGCATGGGAAAAGGGTGTTTAAGCAAAATTGTTTTTGTTTAAATTGAAGACTGTCCTCACATTAAAACCATTTTCCCCTTCAAGTTAAGGTAGTGTTTAAAACTGCCAAATTCATATTTTTGTAGCCCACTTTTAAAAGATTACTATATAACAAGACAGCCAGTCAAACCGTAACTAAGAAGAAAAAGTTTAGAAAAATATCAAGGAATTTTCTCCACCATCCCCCAGTACTCTGGTATTTTCTTGCACCATAGGTACTCAAGATTGCCATAAGAAACTTATGGAAACCTTAAATGAGTAATATACAAAATATAAACTTATCTTTATAAACATAAGATGATGGTGACAAGTTTATTTCTTAATTTCAGCTTGTTCCCATTTTTATTTCACTGCAGAACTTTCACTATTTCCAGCCTTCCACTACCTTGGGTGTTTGGAGACTACTGATATTCTTCTGTGGCTCCATCCACCCTTTCCTGGAATAATGCTCCTCCTCTAAGTCTCTAACTGAAAGTAAGGTGTGACTAATCCTTTCTGAAATCTGAGCAGTACATTTTATTTTATTTTTAAACAAAAAGGTCACTGATAAAGTTCTGACTTCAGGACAACTTCAGCAACCTTGACATCTCCAAAATTATAGATCCTTTTTAATTTGGTTTCAGAAAATGCCTTTTTGACAGCACTCACACAACATATAGATGAGGTGATCTCACATCAGTGGAACGAGATCTAAGATCTGTAGTAGCTCTGCCTTTGGACACAGTGGATCACAAGGTGCCACTCAGGCTGTATCTACACTACAGTGGTAAGTCGACCTATGGTACGCAACTCCAGCTACGTGAATGACGTAGCTGGAGTCGACGTACCTTAGGTTGAGTTACCGCGGGGGGTCGACGGGAGAAAGTCTCCTGTCGACTTACCTTACTCTTCTCATCTGGGGGTAGAGTACAGGGGTCGACTGGAGAGCGATCTGCAGTTGATTTGGCGGGTCTTTACTAGACCCGCTAAATCAACCACTAGTGGATCGATCTCAGAGCATCGATCCCCACTGTAGAGTTAGACCTGCCCTCACACCCCATTTTTGGGATCTGGCAGAAGGAGTTATTCTAAATTAACACCACTCATTCCAGTCAAAGAGATCCCAGAGATTATCAACGAGTACCTTTAACTTCCAAGGCCCTGACAGGCAGAGCACCAAAGGCAATCATCAGATCACATCTAATTCAATTAGAAGAGTAAGTAGAGAGAGCACAAGATGCCACAGGCTTAGATGCAATCAGTATTTGGAAAGAAGTATCATCCTTTTAGCTAAAATATACCAATTCCCTCAAGCACTGAGTTCCTAGGGGAATTGTAGGTCTAGATGAGGAGCAGCTAGCTATAGTTCGCTCCAGGCAAGGCTGATATGAATCTGGTAGGAAGGGCAAAACATTTTCATAGAATCTTAGAATTTAAAGGCAAAAGGGATCACCAGATCCTCTAGACTAACCTCCTGTATATCACAGGCCACCAACACCACCAAGCACTCACATGCTAACCCCAACATATAAAATTAGACCAAGGCATTATAGTCCTCAGGAGGCTAAACTTGCATGCCACAGGCAGGTAGTAAGATAGATCTAGATGGATCACTTCCTAAGCTTACTGAATGGCGGGGAATTAAGTGAGATAGAATATCAAGATTATCTAACCCGACACTGAAGAAGAAGGTGGAAAAAAACCCAGTCACTGCTAATCTGGCCTCAGAAATACTTCTTCCTGATCCCACATATGGTAATCAGTTAGACCCTGAGCAAGAACCAGCCAGCCAAGCACCGGAGAGAGAAAATTATCAGTACTACCACAGATCACTGAACACTGCATTGGCTACTAACAGAATTCCGGTTTAATGTCAAGGTCTTAGCCAACTTCAAAGACCTGAATCTCTCCACTGTCCATATTAACATGCTCAAATAAATAGTGCTTTGGCTGACTGAGACAAGGTTTCAATTCTTCCTTCAAAACAATGTATTTGTACTTTATGTAACTTGGGAAAAAAAATCTGTTATATGGTTATTCCCCTTCTGATACAGACTTCTTCTACTCCAGTACAAGACAGCTGAGCTAGGTCTCTCTCACTGCAGATACTGGAGGAAGTTCACACTTGGTCACTCCCCTTCTACTCTCAAAACAGATGAGTATTTCTAAAGCTGTGCAAAGTCTAAACTCATCAAAGTGGATTAAAAAAATGATTTTTTTATTTAAATCAGATTTTTTTATAAAATACTTTGAGGAAAAAAACCTAAGATAGTTTTAATTAAGATACATCTTTGAGCCTTAATGTCTCATCATAGAATAGGGATTATAAATTCTAATTCTATAGTATGAAACAATATATTCATGTCATGTTTAACAAAAGTTTTGTAAATGAGTTCTAATAGTTCATTGATTAGGGACCCAATCGTATGGGGTCCCAGGGGCTTCTGTATAGATTATTTAGGTTAATCTTTCTCTCTACTCAATCGGACTCAGTGCTCAGTCTAGAAGATAGCATCAGAGATGCTTAGTTTTGCAGTTCTCAAACTGTGGATTTGTGTCTCCAGAGATAACATGCTTGTTAACAGCAAAAATGTTTTAAAATAAATAGAGAGATGAGAAATAACAGACCTCAACCCTATTGTCCCTCTGCAAATTTGTGTACACAGAGTCAATCCCTTACCTCTCTCTAAGTGCAAAGTTTCAAAAAGTTCAATGAATACAAGACTGTTGGGGGCGGACTAGATAGGGACAAGGAGAAGTCTGGAGATAAATGTGAGAAGGGAGGGACAGGCAGTAGAAACAAAAGTTAAACTGTCTGAGCAGCATATTCCAGAAGTCCTGAGGTCTTTCTGAGTATAGCCTTCATTGATTTGAGATCTACTATACCATTCTCTCACTAGAAGGGAAAACCTATAATGGCAAAGAGACCCAGTTTGGGAATATTTTAATGAAGTTCCTCTACCTGTGGGTAAGACAGGCATGTGTGCAAAATGCAAACAGTGTAACAAAGAAATGCAAGGCCTGGTTGCCCGAATGAAACATCATGAGAAGTGTTTCTTCTCAGGAGGAAGCTGCGTTGAAGAGGTTTCTTTCATAATGCCTGAACATGCAGAATCTTCAGGTTGGTAAACTTTTTTATTTCATACTTTTTTCCTAAGGACTACCTGTCTTCCTTCTGGACTATTCTTGAATTCTCATGTTTGAGCAAAAAATATAGTTGTTACTCTATGGTACTATCATTTTAGATGCAGTTGTAATAAAAAATAAATAGCTGAACTAAGCAGATCTTCCTTTTACAATTTCACCTTTAAAGTACTTTAAAGTAGTACTGAGTGTGAGTGAATGCAATGAGTAATACTAAATGAGCAGTATGGTAATAATAATTAAATAACTGCATTTATTTATTTTATTTAGGAGAATCCATCCTCAACATTCAGGATTCTGAAGACTATCCACCTTCAAGATCACCATCATTTTCTATAGTTTCAGAGTTATCTGCCAATGATAGTGTTTCAGTCACATCATGTATGTCACATAGCCACAGTATATCACCTGTAGCAAAAAGAAAAAAATCTCCATCATTCAGAAACAACCATAGATAAGTTTGTGATAAGAACCAGCAGATTACAAAAAGAGGTAATTGATTAAAAAAAAAATTGCCCAGTTTGTTTATGCAACAAACTCTCCTTTCCATATGATTGAGAACCCACACTTCATTAACAAGGTTCAGTCATTAAGACCAGGATACAGTCTACTCAACAGAGCAGATGTCATATGCAAATTGCTGGATAAAGTGTATGAAAGAGAAACTGAGCAGTGTGTGCAAAAGGTCTAGAGGGTGAAATTGTTAACCTGAGTCTTGATGGTTGGAGCAACGTCCACAATGATCCTCTTGTATGTGCTTATGTGACAACAGAAGAAGGGAGTGTCTTCCTTACAGAAACAATTGATATATCAGGAAATGAACACATAGCAGAATACCTACAAGAAGGAGCAGTAAAAGCTATAACAAACTGTGGGAAAAATGCAAATGTCTAGTACACAGCTTGGTCACAGACAATGCTGCAAATATATCCAAGATGAGAAGAAATTTAGAAGAGAGTCCCAAGCTAATAACATATGGCTGCACTGCTCATTTGATGCACCTCCTAGCCAAAGACTTCAGTGTTCCAGAAATAAAGGCTAATGTTGTTGAAATTGCAAAATACTTCTGTAACAACCACTTTAGAGCAGCTGCTCTGAAAAAAGTGGGAGGAACCAAGCTAACTCTCCCACAAGACGAGCAATGGAACTCAGTAGTGGATTATTTGAGCACTATATCGAGAACTGGCCTAATCTGAGGACAGTTTGTGAAAAAATAGATGGCACTGTCGCAGCCAAAGTTCTCAATATTGGGCTTAAGAGAAATGTTGAACACATGCTGAGTACCCTGAAGCCTATTTCTGTAGCCTTGAACAAAATGCAGGGAAAAAGCTGTTTTATTGCTGACGTTGTTGAAATTTGGAAGAAACTGAGTGAGATCTTAAAAAGATAAATATGCAATAACAGAGTTAAATTACAAGCATTTAAAAAAATGAATGGGACAAGCACCATCTCCAGCTCCTTTTCTTGCAAATATTCTCAATATTCAGTACCGGGGTCAAACCTTAACTGCTGAAGAAGAGGAGTTGGCTATGACATGGACATCCAGCAATCATCCCTCCATAATGCCAACTATAATAAACTTCAGAGCTAAGGGTGAACCATTCAAGAAATATATGTTTGCTGATGATGTTTTAAAGTGAACTGGTGGAAGTCACTAAAGCACCTGGATTCAGAGATTGTTGAAATGATAATCTCACTTAACAGCGGTAGCTTCTTCTGCTGGTGTAGAAAGAATATTTTCTTCCTTTGGACTAATTCATTCCAAATTGAGAAATCATTTGGGACCTGAAAAAGCAGGAAAACTTGTTTTTCTTTTCCAGATTATGAACAAACAGGAAAATGAAGGTGAAGATGACTGAGGTAGCTGCAGAAGCCAATATTTTAAGTTTCTCATGTTGACCTGGCTGACAATCGATTTAATTTTTGGGTTTTTTAAAATATTTCATTTAACTATTTCAGTTAAACATTTTTAACAAAAACAAACTTGATTTAAAAAAAAACTGAATATTTAACTAAATTCAAAAATTCATATGCTTGTTTTGTTAAAATATTATGTTTGCTGTTGAAGAAAAAAACCAGAATACATAACGTTGTTGTTTTACTTACATAAAATAATGTAAATGTCTGTCTACTCCTAATACAGCATGTTCTCCTCATAATACAGCATGGCAAGAAAATCCTCCAAATATTAATGATTAACCTGTTGAATTGGAGATAGTTTACCTCCCAATGACTGTATAAATATCTGCTCCAATTACCTTTGTAAATTAAACAACCAATCATTCGTTTTCTGATATAGCTGTAAAACTAATCTGAAAAGTTTTCAAAATAAATCACTTTAAAAATGTATAGTGTGTAAGTTCTAAAAATGAAACCTACATTTATCTCTGAGTTGTGAAGAATACGTATTAAGGTTATAACAACCAACAAGAATGCACTTTTATGTAGAAATCTATGATTTTAAATCGAGTCTTCCTGACTAGTGATTTAAATCAAATCCACACTGAAACTCATACATAGATTAAGTCGAATTTAATAATGGTTTATTGAATTATATTAACTCTCTGAAGAGGCCATCATACTGAGCCTGAAGAACTTCTCAAATGAAGCAGACCTCTCCCCAGTTTGAGACAAATGAGATGTAAAGACCAGTAAGGTGAAGTTAGTAAGAAGAGCCAAAACCAGAAAGATGCAAGTTCCGCCATCGCTAAAATTAGTAGTATTAGTCTACTTTGGTACCACCATATACAGTTTTTGCAGAAACTTTCAACTAAATGTTGATGGATGACTTGGGGGTAGTTTTGCAGATTCCCTCTAAAGTAGCTGATGGACATTCTGTCCAGGAGGCTACTGCAGAACACATTGAATAGGCCTTTGGAAACAGTTTATCTGTAGCTGAATATGTTTCAATGATACAGCACTCAATTCACTAGACTATGGAGTATCTGAATACTTTCAGACACAGGCATTTGGGATGTAAATGAATAAGGATCATGTTTTCCTGAATTGATCAGTTCTATTAAGATATATTTTTCCAT
Organism: Chelydra serpentina; assembly: GCA_037349315.1. Classification (NCBI taxonomy): domain Eukaryota; kingdom Metazoa; phylum Chordata; order Testudines; family Chelydridae; genus Chelydra; species Chelydra serpentina. The sequence goes on from JBAIAC010000048.1 coordinate 32,497,389, forward strand.
GTTCTCAAATCTAGACTGTGTCACACTCTGTTTTGGGGGCTTAAGTTTAGAGCAGAACAAAGGAAGAATCAATTTCTGTGAGATGTAGAAGGAAGAGTTAGCGTTGGTTATAAATGATTCTACGGCATGAAGAGAACACCTTTTCCTGGTGGAAGACACAGTCAAGGCTCAAGTCTTCTAAATGCAAAGATTCTGACGATGTATTGTTAATGTGACGGAAACCAAGGTCTTTGTGGAAAGGAAACAGATTATCAGATAATTAGATGACATTGGTCTGAATTGACAGGTCACAAGAGCCTGTAGTAATGGGAGAACACCCCAGGTTGGGAAAGAAGGCATAAATGTTGGTTTTGATAGATTTGCTTCCTTAAGGAAGCTCAATACTACTGAGTAGTCTACCAAAGCATTGCATAAAGAATGCATTTATGACCTACTGTTGAGATTCGATACAATGGTCTTAGGGTACGTCTGCACTATGGAAACTATATCAGTGTAGCTACATCACTTGCGTCACCATAACCCCATAGTGTAGAGACAGTCTGAACCAGCAGAAGGGATTTTCCAGTAGTGCAGGAACTTCACCTCCACAAACAAAGGTAGTTACTTTGACAGAAGCATTCTTCCATCGATATGGCTGTGTCAACACTAGTGGTTAGGTCGACATATGCCCGTCCGAAGTGTGGATTTTTCACACCTCTAACCAACGTAGCTATGTCAACTTAACTTTTGAGTGCAGACCAAGCCTTTGGCTCAGGTCTAGGTCATCCTATAAGAAATTCCAGACTCGTAAAGAAGCCAAATTTGACATCAGAACCTGAGATGTCAAACATGTCTGTTCTCAGCCTAGTCTCAGCAATGTGTTCTTGGTATATGCTTGGAGTGTGCACCTTCTAAACTCCACACCCAGAGGGGAAAGTCCCTCTAGAATGTGTCTTATAGAAGAGGGGTGGTCAGACCCTCATAGAGGGGCCGGGCCTCCTCAGATTGTAATGTGCACAAAGGACCCCCCCAGATCATGGGGAGCAGGGATCAGACATCCGCAGGAGGGCAATGATCCTCAGATCACATTAAGAAGTTAGGGAGTGGGGTGTGGACACTCACAGAAAGGCAACCACTGCTCCACCAGAACCCGGTTCACATGAAGTATGGCAGCTTCCCCCGCACAAGATCCTGGTGTGCACACAAGTGGGGGGGGGCAGGGTGTGGGACTCCGATACACCTGGGGGGTCAATGGCTCCCAGATCACATGAAGAGGTGAGGGAACGGGGCTTAAGACAATCCCAGAAAGGCAAGTCCCCTCCAAAACCTGCTTCACATGAGGAGGGGGAGTAGGGATGGCAGTCTAACCCTTGCTCAAAATTGGCCCAGATCCTGGTGTGCACACACGGGGTGGGGAGTAGAGCAGGGCTTAGACACCAGTGGGAGGGAACCCCCAGATCCCAGTTCAAATGGGAGGTAGGGAATGGGGCTGAGAGACCTCCCCCAGAAAGGGAAGCTCCCTCCAAAACCTGATTACATGAAGGGGGTGCCACATCTCTGTAGGTGGGCTGGGGCCCCAGATCATGACAGACATGGGAAAGGAGAATGTAGGGCTGACAGGTGCCCCTACCTATAGTCTCCCCCAGTCCTGCTGTCACTTACCCCCATGTCTCCCTTCCCAATGCCCAACCCATCCCATCTCACCACCCTTAGTCCCCATCACTTGATCCCTCAACCCTTCCCCCATTCTTTAATCTTTCACCTCTAACCATCCTCCCCTCTTAGCAAGCATTCGGTTGTGTAGTTAAAAAAAATCAACACATTTTGAATATAATGCTCCCCTGTGATTACATTTGCCTCAAATAAAAATCCGCTTTGATATGAAGCAGTATACCAATTTTTTTTCCCCTTCAAATTTCTGCCCTGGTTTAGATTTGAACTCGCGGTACTTGGGTTCATTGACTGATATTTCATCAGCGCTGCCCAGCTTTTGTGATAAACAGGTGTTTTTCGAGATTGTTATACTCTTACTGCCCATGCACAGTGTAATTCCTTTAGCTTATCACTTAATGTAAAAAGCTTCTGACTCTGTAAACTAAAGAAGCAGTTTTTCCCCCAAATAATGCTTTAATTTGATTTTCACCAAGGAGTTGGTGAGTTGCGTGCCATGCACTCTGTTGGCACCCACCCTGGTGCAAGGAGTCCTCGTTTGATCTCTATCTGTGAGCAAAAATCGATTGTCAAAATGTCAGCTTCAAGAAAAGCAATTTATAGCTTAGAAATCCCTGGGTCAAATGACCCCAAAATTGGCTCACCAACAGAACGACACCCTCTATGAAGCATACCAAATTTCAAGGCAATCCAAGTAACAGTGTAGGTTTTAGAGCACTCAGAAGAGTTGATCTTGAAACAGAAAACCTTAACTATTAGCAGGGCGAATAAAGCACTTAAAATCTATTCATGGTTTGTCATCTGGCTATCTGGAAAATTTTATTCCATTCCAATGTAATTCACATGCAGTTTCAGGGTGTGTTTTTTTAAAATCTGTTTACAATGGGAATAAAAATAAAATGTGTGTGTTGTACAAAATAACCCTTTTCCTTGAATGAACATTCATATCTGTTTGAATCATGGAGTAGATTATTAGCTAGTAGAAAAATAGCCAAGTTGATATATGGCTAATGCCCCACTTCTGCCTCCCACCCAAGTATCTGCCTAAGTAGTTATAGCAACCTGAGAGAGTTATGAGTCCAAATTATTCCGTACTTGGCTGGCTGGCTGACTGAAGGCAAGGTCCATTTATAGTACAGTTATGTGACTGCAGACTTAGCCTCAGAATAGTGCTCCAATTTAAATATTAAGATTTTATTAGGAAAAATGTTCTAGTTCTTGTGGTTGTGAAGAAATCTTCTAAAAGTGGAGATTATAAATTGATGCAATTATTTCTGTCTTAGACTGTGAACAGCCTGAAAATGGCACATAAAACGCTACCAAGAGATTAAAGTGATAAAATGTGGCCTGATGTCCTTTCATCAAGTAGTATTAGGTCATCCAGTTTTGTTCTGACTGGACAGAAAGCCACATGGTTTGATGTGGTTGCAGAACTTGGTGCCTTTCCAGGTGATGAGTGGGTCTAATATGAAAGTTCTTATTTTAGGTATAGGTTTTTGAATATGGCTTAAATCTCCCTTGTCTAGATTATAGTTTGGTGCTGCTTATCCAGTCTGGCTGGATATCGTCTCTCCCTGTAAATTAATTAGTTGCTATTACTGTGATAGCTGTAGTCTTTTTTATCTTTCCTTAGTATTTCAATGCACCCTGTATATATTGTTGCTATAAACATTCTGCTAGCAGTTTTTTATTTTGCTAGTTTGGCTGGCATACCTGTGCATAACTCTTCCAACATATTTCACCCTATACAAAATAGGCATCCTTAATATAGGGACTATTGTACCACAAAATTCAAGGCTTCAAACATTTGCAGTAGAGACACAAGGTGGGTTAAAAGCGTGTCTCTCTCACTAATGGAAGTTGGTCAAATAAAAGATATTACCTCACCCACCCTGTCTCTCTAATGTCCTCTGACCGTCAGCTACAACTACACCACATACAGCATTTCCACTGACATTTAACATTTTCTGGAAACTACACCACAAGTTGGCAGCAAATCTATTAATTTCCCCTCTTGCGCTCTGATTAGAAAACAAATGTAAATTGCCTCAAATGCTCAATCTCAATTCAGTGGATTTTTTTTTAGCTCACTTTGCAAAAGTTATCCCCCTTGACATGTGTCGCACTATTTGAAATTATGCAATATATACTAAAAATTAAAAACCAGGTTTATGGCAGAAGTGTCAGTGAATAAACTTTGGATGGTATAACAACTAAGGACATTTTTTTCCTTTTAAGAAACTGTCAGCTAACTATGCTGATGAAAAAAGAATAGAATTTAGGTTTATAATGGGAGAGTTGCCTTTTTGAGGTAAAATCTATCTTCATAGAACTAAATATCAGTTCTGGGGCTTATAGCCTTGCTCTGCTTATAGCCTGCCTCTGCTTAATTGTGACATTTGATAACACAATACTCCTGCTCATTCTTTCTTGTAAAATCTTACTTCATTGGTCCATTCTGGCTTATGTTAATTCAGCACTTTCTCTGTGCAGCCAATGATTTCTCAAGGAAAACTATCTTCTTTGTGTTGTCATCCTCTTTGCCCAAGAGAAAAAGTACAAACATTTCAAACACTTGGTTTTCTTCCCAGAAAAAAAATTTAAGCTGCTGCTGTAGAAAGCAGAAGTTTCTCATGGGCAAGAATATAATCAGCCAGCCTCAAAGGTAATGTATATTTTTGAAACATCTGTAGAAAGTAGTGTCAGTAGTCTGTGTACATGAATTATTAATGGTGGCAGATATCTAGCTAACTCACGAGGGTATGTGAATGTTCATGGTTGCCAATCTTGGGTGTTAACCACATATGCTGTAGGACTAACATTGTCAACTCAAGGTGTATGTCAGTGTGCAAGTCAATACATTATTTAAAACATTTACTTTTTTAAAAATTACTTTAGGACTTTAACTGAATTGATAAACTGAAAAACTGTTTCTTCAATTAAGAAAATTAATTCTGTTAAGACAATCGGTCTGCTTCTTAGCTGCTGAACTGCTGGCAGTACAAACTATGTTATGGTGGGAAAAACTGTAAAAGAAACCTAACCTAATATTGTAGGTCAAGGATAAGGTATTATAAATATCACATTGCATCCCCAGAAGCAAATAATTTCAAACTCTTTGTGCATTTCACTTCTTACTTGCATATCCCTACTCAGGCTCCCAGGGAAGATGTAACAGAGGAACGAGGATTTCCTGTTTCACTTAAAAATATCAGGCTGTTATCAATAGCTGCCACTGTGGGTCATCATGCCGTAAGTATTGGGCTGTCATTCCCAAGTGCTGCTGTGGATCATCATGCCCTAGTAACTAGTTTATTGTTCACAGTTTTTGCTGTGGGATGCCATGCCTCGCCACCAATACTATCTTCTTCAATACTGGAAGAGTGATTCAGAAGGGCAGGGTGTGTGGGGAGGAGTGTTCTCTGCAAATTGGTCAAGAATGACATAGTAGGGCTGTCCCAGAAGTCTCAATTGTCTTCATAGCCTTCACTCAGGCTCTCCTGCCACAGGGCCTACTCTTGCATCTCAAACCATCCTAAATGAACTGGACAACATAGGATATTCCTCCAAAGGAATAGTCTTTCCTAGTGTCCGACAGGCCTTCTGCCTTCCTGGCCTACGCATGAGTTTAGACAGATGAGAGGTCCACAGTGAAGAGTTAGGTAGACACAGCTACATTACTCAGGAGTGTGAAAAAGCCACATGCACTGAGCGCCACAGTTAAGCCAACCTAGAGTCCCTGAGTAGACAGCACTAGGTCGACAGAAGAATTATTTCCTCTGCCTAGCTCTCGGGGAGCTGGAGTAACTACAGTAACGGGAGACTGGCTCCCATTGGCAGAGGTAGGCTCTCCCATTACTGTAGTTTAATCCACCTCTCTGAGAGGCGGAAGCTAGGCATAGGAAAGAATTTTTCTGTCGACCTAGTGCTGTCTACACAGAGATTTAGGTCGGCTTAACTATGGCGCTCAGTGCGTGTTTTTTCACACTCCTGAGTGATGTAGCTGGGTTGATCTAATTTTCTAGTGCAAGGGTGGGGAACCTTTTTTTAATCAGGGGCCACTGACTCGCAAACAAAAAAACCAAAAACCCATCAGTCACGGGCCACACGCAGCCCCGGGGCAGGGGAGAGAAGAGGGGAGGCTGGGGCTTCCCCCGTAGCAGGGCGAGCCGGCACTTGTGGCTCCAGAAATGAGGAGTTCAGGGTGTAGGAGGGGATGAGGGCTCCGGCTAGGGCTGCAGCCTCTGGGCTGGGGATGAGGGGTTGGGGGTGTAGGAAGGTGCTAAGGGCTGGGGTAGGGGGTTGGGGTCTGGGAGGGAGTTTGGGTGTGGGAGGGGGTTCTGACCTGGGGCAGGGGGTTCGCGGTGTGGACTCTGGCCGGGTGGCACTTACCTCGGGCTGCTCCCGGTTGGCGGTGCAGCAGGGCTAAGGCAGGCTCCCTGCCTGCCCTGGCTCTGTGGTGCTTCCAGAAGCAGCCACCATGTCCGGTCCCTAGGCAGAGGGACCAGGGGGCTCTGAGCTGTGAGCGCTGTCCACAGCTCCCACTAGCTGCAGTTCCCGGCAAATGGGAGCTGCGGAGCCGGAGCTGAGGGCAGGGCGCGGCGCTTCCCTGATTGCCCCTGCTCCTAAAGGCTGCAGAGACATGCCGGTCACTTCCGAGAGCTGCGCGGAGCCAACCGGATTTTTAACGGCCTGGCAACCCCAGCTTCCCACCTCTGTGGGGCGAGCCAGTGCTCGTGGCTCCAGCCTCACGGGTGGGTGCTGAGGCTTGAAGCTTCCAGCCCGCAGTGCAGAGACTTTCCACGGGCCAGATGAAATCCACATCCAGCCTACGGGCCATAGGTTCCCCACCCGTTCTAGTGTATAGCAACCCACACCCTCAAACACTCCAGAATTTGGGGGGGAGGTGCGGGGGGGGGGGGGGGGGGAGGGCAGGAGAAGAAATGGGAGAGAAAGGAAACAGCAACTGACATGAATGGTGCAGTTCACCAGCTCAGCACTATTGTTTCAGATTGTATTTACCTCGATCAGGTAATCTCTTTGAAAGATCAATCTATGAATTGAGTTGCATATTAGAAAACATAATCCCAACCATACATACAAAATGACTGGCTCTAAATTAGTTGTTACCACTCAAGAAAGATCCCAGGGTCATGGTGGATAGTTCCCTGAAAACATCTGCTCAATGTACAGCAGCAATCACAAAAGTTAACAAAATGTTTGGAATCACTAGGAAAAGGATAAATAAGTAAATATCATAATGCCACTATATACATCCATTGTACACTCGTACTTTGAATAGTGTGTGCACCCCGTCTCAAAAAGATATTAGAATTGGAAAAGGTACAGAAGAAGGGTAACAAAAATTATTAGGGGTATGGAACAGCTTCTACATGAGGAGAAATTAAAGACTGGTACTGTTCATGTTGAAAGAGAGACAACTAAGGGGGATATCAGACATCTCTCCACATCATTCATGATTTTATAAAGTGAATATGGAGATGTTGTTTATCCTTTCACATAACACAAGAGCCAGACGTCACCTGTTGAAATGAATAGGCAGGAGGTTTAAACCAAACATAAGGAAGTGCTACTTCACACAATGCAATGTCAACCTGTAGAACTTGTTGCAAGGGATGTTGTGAAGGCCAAAAGCATAACTGGGTTCAAAAAAGAATTAAGTAAGTCCATGAAGAATAGGTCTATCAATGGCTATTAGCCAAGATGGTCAAGGCCACCACCCCACGCTCTGGGTGTCCTTAAGCCTGTGACTGCCAGATGCTGGAACTGGACGGCACGGGATGGATCACTCAATATTTGCCCTGTTCTTTTCATTCCCTCTGAAGTACCTGGCATTGGATGCTGTTGGAAGACAGGATACTGGGCTAGATGGACCACTGGTCTCACTCCATATGATCATTCATATGTTCTTATGAAACGAATGGACCATTTAACAACTTACTGAGCCTGCAACTTCGAAGTCTGAAACCCAGCGTGGGCAGAAATCAGAGAACGAACTGTCAACATTGCGGGGGGGTGGGGGGGGAGATCTGCTTTTGTCAAGGTGCTGGGTTTTTATTTATTTTGGAGAAAGGTAATCATCTGTGAAAAGAGAAGATATAAATGTGAATACTAATTGGGAGGTGACTGGGGTGCAAGAGTAGGTAGGAACAGTGGAGAGTATCTGAGATCTTTCACTAGGCATAGGGGTGTTTAGGGGAGGGAGGTAAATTGGAATAAGAGGTAAGGGACAGATGAGGGATTGGGGGAGTAGGAGGTGAGAAGGGAGGTGTTGGAGAATGTGAGGGGTAGCAGAGGATATTGCCCCCTCCCCTCCCCCCCCCCATCAGCCCTTAATTTCCCCCTTCACTATGTGTGCTGGGATCTCAGGGAGGCCTACCCTCAGCACTGGTCTGAGTCTCCTCCCCTGCCTGCTCTGGCATATGGGGTATCCTGCTCTCCTTGGGGTGTATGAGAGTCTCCCTGCCCCTCCATATTAGCTGGTATCTGGTTGGGGAGAATCAAGGCAACACAAGTTTAAACACCAGAAACACAGAAGATGAATAGTTAAGATACAAATCACTCTGGGGCAGTGGAGGGGGGGCAGACTGGGTGGACCTAGGATATGGCTGGGGAAGCCTCAAAGATAGGAATTCCAACTTGACATGGGTAGTAGGTAGTGAGAAGTCCAACTCAGTGTGCAGCTCTGGCTACATAATCAAGGTAGCATACGGCCTTCTAGTAAACTACAGCCTGTGATAGGTGTAAGCAGCAACCTAGGCCAGGAGATAGGAAGGAAAAACTTATCACATGTTAACGGCTTCTATAGTGCCAACTAATATGGCTTAATGGGATGGAAAGGGGAGGGGGGGCTGGAAACAGGGGAAGACTGCGTCCACTACATATTGCAAGGAATGGTGGTGCAGAGTATGGAGAAAAAGAGAAGCACACACCAGTCTTCTCTCACATGCTTTAAGTTACTGTAGCAACTATCTAAGAAAACTCAAATTTCTGGGACACAGGGCCAGTAAGAGAAATCTCATCTGAGGTCTGTTAGCAACTACACATTGAAAACATTTCAAAGTATGACCATTATCCCCATTCTACTATAATAAAAGGTACAGGAGGGGGGATAAGCACCAAGACATCACATAGCAACTGTGTGGCCAAGTGGAAAAAACACTGGACTCAGACTATTCGTAGCTCTGCCACTGGCATGCTGGGTGACCTTGGACAAGCCATATTGCCTTTATTCCTCAGTTTCCTATCTGTAAAATGGGGATAACGATGCAAAGTTCTTTGAGATCTACTGATGAAAAGCACTATACAAAAGCTAGGCTTTTTTATTATAACCTAGCTTTCACAGCATATCAACTGCAAATCAAGGTGAAGTCTGCAGCTGTCTAAATTACCATTAATTCCTATCAGCAAATATAGCTTTCTGTTTACAAAAGCCTAGGAAATTAAATGACAAAAATTTTTATTAATGCAGTGTTAAGGTTGCCCAGTGATAACTCGCGCCCTTTTAGAATGTTGAGTACAGCAAAACTCAAACTTCTGAAAAGCAGGAAATACATATTTAAGGGAAATGCCCATGAAACCTAACTCCGCTCTCTTTCAGCGATGCCCCAATATGCCCATAACACACACACTCCCACTCTGCCTTTTCACTGTAATGGACAGGTGCTACCTGCACTTGGCCTACCCTCAAACACTGAGCCTACTTTCCGACAGAATACCTTACTTGTAAAATTTAACCACCTCATTCCCTTTTACAACCCCTTCATACTTACTCAAAGAATACCATCCACAACTATATTTCCTCTTACCCATCATTAAACCCTCATACTGCTCTCATATCCCACCTCGCTACTCACAATTCCCATGGCAAGACAACCCTAGTGCCCTGCTACTAACAGAACCTACACAATTCTGTATTGAAATTATCCAGGCTGGAATGTCAAGGGGCAATATATACCTCTTTCCTTAGACAGAACACCTGGGAAGACAGACTCAGATCACCTTATATCACAGTCACAGCTCTTCCCACCTGTTCTCACTGGGTATATTGTCACTTGGGTAGTATGGATAAGACTACAGTGACTGCATTGCACAGACTAGCATCAAATGGAGAATGTGACAAACCAAAAAAAAATAGTATAATTATTCAGTATCTAAAAATGGGTCTTAACCCATTATCAAACCTGTAACAGGAGAAAATTAAATTCCTTATAAGCAGTAACCATGTTACAGTTCATCATATGATCACATGCAACAATTTACTTGTAAACAAATAAGGTATTGGAATATTTAGCATATTATTTAGTCTGGCTAACATAATGTATAGATCCAATATTACTGAAAGCTTCAAAAATTATGTTCTCATGTAATGTGTGATTTTTAAGGTTTGGGTTTTTTTTTAAAAAACTTCATATGGCTTTATGGTTTAGATAGCAAAACTCGATATTTCAGGAAGAGCACACATGGATACTTGAAGTATGTGCTCTCCCAAACTTCAATATTTATTATGCAACAGCTGGTCATGACTCCAGTTTAAGATACACTCAGGAAAAAAATATCTTAAAATGGGCATAAATCCCTGTTTTTCTCGACACAAAGGTGGTTTTTCATGTGGCATTTAACATATAAAATTCAAAGGGTATAATTTAAAAATATTTAATTTAAATTTTAAAATACCCAAGTCTTGAATAACTGCTAGAATGGACAGTTTTTAAAAAGCAATTATTAGCCAATTTTTGTTATTCTTCATTGCAGAAAGTTTATCGGTCAGACCTGAGAATAATCTTCAGAGTAATGCATGAAGAAGTGACCTCTTTCAAAATGACCACCATCTCCTGATGTTCTCAATGGGACTGAGACCACTTGGTTAAGATGGCCATTATTTCAGAAGGAAGTTTAGTTTGTTTTTAACAATGCTGGCTACCACCTCCCATTGTTCCAATAGGAACCACACTGTCCTTGGGAAGATGGTGAGCCCGTATGCTATACTGGGTGCGGCACTGTGAGAAGCAGGGGAACATGGGGGGGAGGGCAGAAGAAAAAGGAGGAGAAAGTGTATATGCAGGGGAATGTGGAGGCTGCATGAGGGCAAGGGGAGGGATAGCTCAGTGGTTTGAGCATTGGCCAGCTAAACCCAGGGTTGTGAGTTCAATCCTTGAGGGGGCCATTTAGGGATCTGAGTCAAAAATTGGGGATTGGTCCTGCTTTGAGCAGGGGGTTGGACTAGATGACCTCCTAAGGTCCCTTCCAACCCTGATATTCTATGATTCTAAGGTAACAGGAGAGGAAAGAGGAAGACTGACAGCCAGAGGAAGGCAAATGTGGGAAAGAGAAGAGGACAGGGGATAGCATGTTATTTACCAAATATGTTTTTTACCAGGCAAAATCAGTTTCTACCTTGTCGCAAAAGGCTAGTTAGTCCTTGTTCAAGGCTTTTCTATTTTTAAAACTATTTAGTTAATGCATTCCAAATTACACTTTGTTTTTGTTAAATATTCAATTGTGGCTACATAAGGCAGTACATTCGTAGATTTAGGGTCATACAAATAAAAAGCAAATCTGCAGGTGTAATATTAATATATGCAATTGAAATCCTGTATACAGACATTCTGATCTTCGTTTCGATTCGGTAATTTCCTTGAGAAAATTATACATGTCATGTCATATTACAGTTTTCAATACTGGAAGAACAAAAGTCAAAAACTCTGCATTATTGTTTTCATATAATTGAGAGTTTTAGACTTGAAGCATTAAGCAATCAGAAGCATGCAGACTACCACTCCAGACCCATTTGGCCATGCAGCATTCTGTAACAGAAGACCATCTCTGATGCAGTGACTAGACCAAGTACAGGTCTCTCGCGTCTTACGCGCATTTAACTTGCGCGATTTTAGCTTTGCGCGGTTTGCGCTTTAAAAAAAAAAAAAAAAGTTTACTCGGACGCCTGTAGGGCGGCTGATTCCAGCAGCGTATGCCCCGGAGTCAGCGTGAGACGCGAATCTGCTGTTCCCAATACATAGAGCACTATACTCAGTCCCCCTGTGCCTCTCATTCTGTGTGCATCTCGCCGTGCTGAGTGCAACATGGCCCCTAAACGCAAGCCAGCTACTTCATCTGGTGCTCAACCGAAGAAACAGCGATGTGTTCCAACGTTGGAGGAAAAACTGGAGGTATTGGACTTATTGAAAGGTGGTAGGTCAGTTGCCAGTGTGTCACGTAAATACGGCCGCAACGAATCTAGCATCCGTGCCATCAAGATCAGAGACACATAATTCGTCAAGCCGTGGCATCAAGTGCTCCAAGAACTGCTAAGGTGACGAGCCAAGTGCGTGACAAGGTTTTAGTGAAGACTGAAAAGGCATTAAACTTATGGCTGGAAGACATGAACCGTAAACGTGTGCCTATCAATGGAGCCATGTTGCGAGAAAAAGCTCTTAGCATCTATGCAATGTTCAAACCTCCCACTGAAGAGGGACAGCCTTCTGACAAGAAGGAATTCAAAGCCAGCCACGGTTGGCTTAACAGTTTTAGGAACCGCTTCAACCTCAAAAACGTGCAGACTACTGGTGAAGCTGCATCTGCCAATGAGGAGGCAGCAAAAGCCTACCCTGAAAAATTAAAGGAAATCATAGAGGAAAGGGGCTATCTTCCAGAACATGTTTTTAATGCCGACAAGACTGGGCTCTTCTGGAAAAAAATGCCCACCCGCACTTACATTTCAAAATCGGAACGACAAGCCCCTGGCTTCAAAGCAGCTAAAGACTGGGTGACTGTGTTGCTTTGTGGCAATGCGGCTGGGCATTTAATAAAGCCGGGCTTGCTCTACAGGTCTGCAAATCCCCATGCCCTAAAAGGCAAGAACAAAAATCTCCTGCCTGTGTTCTGGCAATCAAATAAGAAGGCTTGGGTGACGGCAGCAACATTTCTGGATTGGTTCCACAAGTGTTTCATTGTGGAGGTCAAGCAGTACCTTGAAGAGAAAGGACTTGACTTTAAAGTGATGCTGCTCGTAGACAATGCTCCTGGCCACCCTGATGCACTCCGGTTTGCGCATAATGACGCTGAAGTTGCCTTTCTCCCCCCCAATACCACCTCCGTCCTCCAACCTCTCGACCAAGGTGTCATTAGCTGTTTCAAGGCCATGTACACGAGGCTTACATTCTCACGGATCCTTACTGCTATGGATGCTGATCCCAATGTGAACGTGATGGAGTGTTGGAACTCCTTCAACATTGCTGATTGCATCACTTATATTAAACAGGCAATGGATGCAGTCAAGCCTGAAACAGTCAATGCATGTTGGAGACACCTATGGAAAAACCGTGTGAATGATTTTAAGGGTTTCCCAACCATTGACAAAGAAGTGGAATCCATTGTTCAGGTGACCAGACAAGTGAGCGGTGAAGGCTTCGTCAACATCCTCGAGGAAGAAATTGAGGAATTAATTGAGGGGCATAGAGAAACTTTGACGAACGAAGAGTTAGAGGAACTAATAAAATCGTCTACAGAAGATGAAGATGAGGACAGTGAACAGGAAGAGCCAGCAACTTGGACTCTTCATAAATTTTCTGAAGTGTTCCAAGCAGCGAAACACTTGAATGACTTAATTTCAGACTATGATCCCTCTATGGAACGAAGCCTCAAAATCACACGTAGTATTACGGGTGATTTGAGACCGTACCAAGAACTGTTTGAGGAGCTCAAGAGAGAACAGCGACAGTTGCCAATCACCATGTTTTTCCAAAAAAAAAACCAACCAGCAGCAACTTCTCAAGCTGAGCCAGAGCCAAGCACTTCTCTGTCTTGCTCTGTCACCCGAGCCTGGCCCATCATGTCCTAGATCGACATCAAGCCATGATGACCTCCTAATAGTGTTGTCAGAGGAAGAGGAAGACTAATCATTGGACTGTGTACAGTACAGTATTGTACTGTTTTGATTTTTTATTCTTTCATTCTTCCATCTCTCTCTGTTCTGTTAAAAATAAAGTTCTGTAAAATTATATTTTGTATGTATAGTCTTTATTATACAGTATACTGTAATGTACATTTCTGTATAGTATATATAGTACTGTACAGGGTTGTACAGTACAATATACTGTACACAAAAGTACTTTATGGGCGATTTAAGGGATTTTCTTGGCTATACGCGGTTTTAGCTTTACGCGCTAAGCGCAGAACGTAACCCCCGCGTAAGACGCGAGAGACCTGTATATTTCTCAGTTTTGAACAGATATATTCAAAGTTTGAAAAGCTTTGTTCTATGCTTGCTGAACTTGCTGGACACTGATGCAATTATGTTTCCCAGTTTAAACCGGTATTTACTGGCACCCTGTTCTAAACTAGTTTTTCCTGGGAAATTGCCAACCCTGGAAGAGGGACAGGGAAGGGCAACACTATCAGCAGTAGAACTAGGAGAATTTCTGGCAGAGATTTAAGGATGTAGTGATAAACCTTCCTTATGCTTCATTCTCATTGATTCCACCCAAGAATTGGTTTGGGGGGGACAGGTGGGAGGGAGTACATGAAACAGTAACTCTGAAAAATGAGAACTACCCCAATTCATTTCAATAATGTGTTAACACTAAAACCTAACCACGGCTATTTAAAATGTCAACATTTTAATTTACATCAAACATTATTTTAGCAGAAATATCTAGCTAGTATGCCTTTACCATAATGACCTTGTATTCAGTGGAAAAAAGATGTATTTTAAACACGTTAGCCAACGTGTTAAAATCATAGTATAGTCAAGGCTAGTTGCTGTTTTAGGTGGTCCTAACCATGTGTTAGTTGGTCAAGTTAAACACTTGGGGGGAGTAGGAAGTCCCAGCTAACACACCTTTTTCTGACTGTAGACATGACCAATCACTTCAAACTGAAACTTAAGTGCAACCACCACTATGAAGAGACAACAAGTACTGAGCTGGAGTAATAATGAAAATAGATTTAACATATTCCGAGATTCTAAGGCCAGAAGAGACCACTGTGATCATCTTAGTCTGACCTCCAGTATAACACAGGCTATAGAATTTCCCCAAAATAATTCCTAGAGCATATATTTAAAAAAAAAAAAACACGATCTAATCTGAGGTGTATACCTTGACCATTTGCTTGCACTTTAATGTTTGAGACATTAAGCAAACATTAAAATGCATATACTGTATATACTCATTCATAAGTCGAATATTTTGGTAAACAACGTGAAGCATCAAAGAGCAGGGGGTCGGCTTATAAACGGGTCTACACCAAAATGTGATGATTTTAAATTCTATGAAATTATTGAATTGAATATCCAATACACTCTCGTTTTGTTTACCCGAAGCATCCACAGGCATGGAGTCCCTCAGCTCCCTGTGGCCGCGGTTCACTATTCCCAGCCAACGGGAGCTGCGGGAAGGGGCGCCACTGGCTGGGAATAGCAAACTGCAGCCACTGGGAGCTGAGGGGCTCTGTGCCTGCAGATGCTCCAAGTAAACAAAACGTCCCGACCCGCCAGTGGCTTACCCTGATGGGCCGGAAGCCAAAGTTTGCCAACCCCTGAAATAGAGGGTCGGCTTATGAAAGGGTCATACAGTTTTTGCTATTTTTACCTATCCATCTTGGGGGGTCGGCTTATAAACGAACAGGCTAATGAACGAGTATATACAGTACTTTGCAACATGACAGATGCAGTGTTAAGGCTAGCTTTTCCAAGTCTAAGTAAAATTAAACTGCTGTTTAGAAAACAGATAGCCATCAACTACTGATGGCAACAACTCCTATCAAGCCATTAAAACTTTAGTAGCAGAAGGCAGTATAATTTTTACTTCCTAGTTTCCTAATGCACTACTAAGTTTAGTGGGTTGCTGAACTTTACTATACTGTTAACACTGGTCTACAATTTTTGAGAAGTCGTCTGCTTCAGAGATAAAATGTGCTATTTAGTATGTATTTTGATGTGCTGAATTCAAATATGACAATTAAAACAACTGATTGGCTACTGTTTCTAAGATATTTAAGTTTTTACATTTTATGTCTATGTATATTGTGTAGATAGTAGAGTTTTACTCAAATTGTAAACCTAGGTCCTTTCATGTGTTTATGGTTGCTTTACATGATACTATTTCACCTGTCCTGTTTATGTAACACTTTAAAAATCAGCAAAGAGGTTATATAAATAAAATGTATTATGAAACAAAAGGCAAAAAACTATTATGTCCATAGTTTAGTCCTATTCAGTGTCTACTCGGCGCTTCTTGGCTTGTCTCTTGTATTCATTAAATGGAGCATCTCTTGTCACTGTCCAGCAATAGTCTGCAAGCATTGATGGGCTCCATTTGCCCTGATAGCGTTTCTCCATTGTTGCAATGTCCTGGTGAAATCGCTCGCCGTGCTCGTCGCTCACTGCTCCGCAGTTCGGTGGGAAAAAAAAATCTAGATGAGAGTGCAAAAAAATGTATCTTTAGTGACATGTTGCAACCAAGGCTTTTGTATGCCTTGAGGAGGTTTTCCACCAACAACCTGTAGTTGTCTGCCTTGTTATTTCCGAGAAAATTTATTGCCACTAACTGGAAGGCTTTCCATGCCTTTTTTTCCTTGCCACACAGTGCATGGTCAAATGCATCATCTCAAAGAAGTTCACGAATCTCAGGACCAACAAAGACACCTTCTTTTATCTTAGCTTCACTTAACCTTGGAAATTTTCCATGGAGATACTTGAAAGCTGCTTGTGTTTTGTCAATGGCCTTGACAAACTTCATCAGACCCAGCTTGATGTGTAAAGGTGGTAACAAAATCTTCCTTGATTCAACAAGTGGTGGATGCTGAACACTTTTCCTCCCAGGCTCCAATGACTGTCGGAGTGGCCAATCTTTCTTGATGTAGTGAGAATCTCTTGCACGACTATCCCATTCGCAGAGAAAACAGCAGTACTTTGTGTATCCAGTCTGCAGACCAAGCAAGAGAGCAACAACCTTCAAATCGCCACAAAGCTGCCACTGATGTTGGTCATAGTTTATGCACCTCAAAAGTTATTTCATGTTGTCATAGGTTTCCTTCATATGGACTGCATGACCAACTGGAATTGATGGCAAAACATTGCCATTATGCAGTAAAACAGCTTTAAGACTCGTCTTCGATGAATCAATGAACAGTCTCCACTCATCTAGATCGTGAACGATGTTGAGGGCTGCCATCACACCATCAATGTTGTTGCAGGCTACAAGATCACCTTCCATGAAGAAGAATGGGACAAGATCCTTTTGACGGTCATGGAACATGGAAACCCTAACATCACCTGCCAGGAGATTCCACTGCTGTAGTCTGGAGCCCAAAAGCTCTGCCTTACTCTTGGGTAGTTCCAAATCCCTGACAAGGTCATTCAGTTCACCTTGTCTTATGAGGTGTGGTTCAGAGGAGGAGGATGAGAGAAAATGTGGGTCCTGTAACATTGATGGTTCAGGACCAGAAGTTTCATCCTCTTCCTTGTCTGACTCAAGTGAGAATGATTCTGGTGCATCAGGAACCGGCAGTCCTTCTCCGTGGGGTACTGGGCATATAGCTGATGGAATGTTTGGATAATGCACAGTCCACTTTTTCTTCTTTGACACACCTTTCCCAACTGGAGGCACCATGCAGAAGTAACAATTGCTGGTATGATCTGTTGGCTCTCTCCAAATCATTGGTACTGCAAAAGGCATAGATTTTCTTTTCCTGTTCAACCACTGGCGAAGATTTGTTGCACAAATGTTGCAGCATATGTGTGGGGCCCACCTCTTGTCCTGATCTCCACTTTTGCAGCCAAAATAAAGGTGATAGGCTCTCTTAACCATAGTGGTTATACTGCGCTTTTGTGATGCAAAAGTCACTTCACCACAAACATAGCAGAAGTTATCTGCACTGTTCACACACGTACGAGGCATCTCTGCTCACTTTGGCTAAACAGAAATGTGTCCCTTTGCAAAATCAAACACTGACAAATAAGAGAGCATGACACTGTCTGATTTCTAGAGCTGATACAGGGCAATTTGTTCAGCAGAGTGATGTAAGCTTCGTTATGATTGTATCATCCATGACTTCTAGGAATAACATGATGCAATTCATATCATGTATGATGCAATACCAGCTTCAGATTGCATCATTCATTGTTTTGCCTAAAAAGGAAGTACTGTCCAAACCCAGTCATAGATTTAGTCATAGATCCAGTCAAAGATGTATTTTAGTCATTTCTGGTTTAAATTGAGATCCCTTCCCTTTATAACTCACTTTTCCTCCGCCATTCCCAAGTCAAGGGTCGTATATACTGACCCAATAGCATGTCTTGAAAACTAGAGCCAAGCAACAATTTTAAGCATCATTTTCGTTCTCAGTGACCCAGAATTAGTAACGTTTGACAACATTTATTTCAGAAGCATTTTGGCTGTAGAGACCAACCCATATTTTTTACATGTTGACTTCTTCATATAATTCTACTTTATACATTCTTTCCATCTTTTCTTTTGTAGTTTAATGTGCAGCTTTTGTCTGTGTGGAATACAGAAAAGGGCAAGAATGGAAACCAGAAACTTCAGAATCCTAATTCCAGTTTTGCTACTGACTTGCTCTGTGGATGTTGACAAGTCAACTTATATTTCAGTTTCCCCATATGTATAATAATACTTGCTTACTTCATGGGGATGAAGATTAAAGTTAATATAGTGACATGAAAATATAAATCACCTTGTAAGTACTACCAAAAGTGGTGTTCTTTTATAATGGTATCCTCATTGAACAAAAATACTATTTCCTTTACATCTATGCGAGCTTTTTCAATACCCTGCAACTTCAGACAGAAGAAAAACCTAAATCTTTCCATTTTTCTAGGCCGTAGTATCTGAAGAAAGCCTTTTAGGAACCTGTTTAATAGCACAAACAAGCTGATTAACACAGTTCACCTAATAAACATCCTTATCAAAAGAGACGATTACCAGACCCTTGATCTATCTAAACAGCCTTTCACCTCATGGGATCTGTTTTAAATTTAGTCCAAAGTGACTTAGTTACCCATGTTATGGATTGTACTCCAACTAAAGCAATTTTTAGGGGCGAGGGTAGGGTAAAAGAGAAGGAAAAGATTTGTTGTAGCCACACAAAATAGAGAATGCTGCAATTGTGCATGCACATTGGGCAACTCAGAATAGGAAGTTTCATAAAAAAAATTTTTCCCCTATATTTAATTTGTTAGAAATAAAGGAGAGGTCTTGATTTTTGGCACAACAGGGCCCTTGGTATAAACTCCCATTGTGTCAAACTGTTGGATGCCTTTAATCCAGGAGATATACAAATAGTTTAATGTTTTGAAGGTTTTTTTTAAAAAAAAATACCAAAGCTTCGTATGTGCATAGAGACTAACAGTACTCTTCTGGAGTAGTAACTGATAAACACACTTATTCCTCTGGAGCACCTGGCTATTACTTTCTCTTATTAGTGTTGGCAAACCTCCAGGAGTTGTTTATAAAAATATTAGAAGTGCTTAATTCCCTAAATAGCTAAATCAATTAAAATATTTTTTGAAAGTTGTCCCTACAGCTAACTCTGATTTTGGAAATGTCAGGGAAAAAACCCAGATTTACATTACAAACCACATAAGTGAAAGATATTTCTGTTTCTGATAATAACAACACTAGCAGGTACCACTATAATTAACAACTCATATAGGGCATTTCTTCTGAATGCAAAATGTTCAATTTGAAAACAGACAAAAATTCTACAAAATTAGTTTATATTGGAACTGCAGCTTTAACATTATGACCTCAGGGGAAGTGAGATTCTATAAATTCAGTAAGTTTTTAACATTTAATATGATCTATTTTACGCCATATGAAAAAAAAAACAACTTAAAGAAGCTACTGTCTTTGCTTCCCTGCAAAAAGGATCTAATCTCATCCAACTAGGGGGGATTCTGGTAGCTTTCCCCCATGCACACACACCCCCTCCAGAATACACAGACTGCAACATTTATTTTGTTCACTCTACTATTGCAGTAAGATACCAGTTTTCAAGCCATAATTTCTACTGAACTGTCTTTTGTTGTTAGTCATGTTGCCTTATATATCAATTTCTGCATTAAATAGGCTGAGGCATGCAGTCCTCACCTCACAAAGCTGGGTTATTCTTACATTCAACAAGCCATGGGGCTTTATGCCTATTTTTGAAAACACTGGTTTGCGCTATAAAAAACATACATCTTAATGACAGTATTTTCCTTTTCTCACCTTAAGTTTAACTAGCACATTTCCAAGATTATTCTAGTGTACAAAAAAAAAGAAAAAAGTACATATATTCAGGTTGGGGGGGACACGCTAATCTGACGGAGGTATACAACACTCAAAAGTTCTCAGCCATGCAATTTCAATATTGATCATGCAGAAATGCTGGTAGCATTTTTAAAACACAGTTTTCCTACCAAAGTTATTTCATGGCATGTTAAGTCTTAAATCTAAACATAAAAAAGCTATCTTGTTTTAGAAATATAAATAGCATTTTGAACATCCTAGAAAGGAGGGTGTGTGGAGAAGAGGATGATGGGAGGAAGAAATGGAGCATGCCATTTTCATTCATGCAGTAATGTCAGTGTCTGCAGCAGCAGCAGTTGCCTTGACCCCTAAAAGGCTCAAACCCAAAGTAGTTTTACAGAATATGGGTTTTTTTTAAAAGGAAAATCTCAGGAAACCCACTCAGAATAGTGGAGTATTTCACACAAGATGGTTTAGAGGGGGATCAAATTCAAAGCATCTATACTGAAAGGAACTGAGAAAAACACCAGGTGTTTTAGGTAGAGAAAAACATCTTTTCTGTCAAAAGCATAGCCAGTCTCCCACACCAGCATGCTCCTGAAACAATGCAAGTCAGTCTGCAGAGCCAGAACCAAAACAGTCTCCGCATTGCAAAAAACAGGATTACACCAACAGTGGGAACTTCCAGTTTACATCAAAAGGGGAAATGCTTTAAGAGTATGACACAAAATGTAATAGTTTCATTAAGACTTCTCTCATACTCAGGCAAGAGAGGCTAACAGCCAAAGGAGTAAACTGTGCAACTGCAACCATCTGTAGTAAAATTGTCCATATTTGATGACAAGAAGTGTTTCAAGCCCTCCACTACAGTAGTATTCCAACACCATTCTATAGTCTCTGTACAGACACTACCATACAAGCGACAACTGATTTTTACTTTATGTACTAACGATCCATAACAGAGTAGATCGAAGAAATGAGAAGGCAAATTCATGCCGTGTGGTACCTCAGGCACACTCGTTTTTGCAAAAATGTTTTTTTGTTTTGTTTTACCTTTTAATTCGCAAAACTATAAAAACAGTCTTATCACCCTAGTCTTCTAGAAAATGGTGCCTGCATTTCTGTAAAATAAAGCTGTTGACGTGTGCAATAGTGGTCATTATTAGGGCGATCACGTTGTTTTCATTCATTCATTCAGGATTTGCTGTAAGTTGTCAGTTTCTGCAGCAGCAGCTGGCTCGACCTGGAGAGGGGGGGGGGACAAATTCCTTGGGGTGCATACAGATTATGGATAGATATCTTGACGGACCACTTATAATTTTATATAGTACACACAAAACAGTATCAAATTTTATCTGCTGCTAACATAGTTTACCATAAGGCAGGCTCAAGCAAGTTTATTGATGGAGAAGTCATTCAGTACTAATTTATAGGTCTGAACTATTAAGACAAAGACGACAACTTACAGTTCCAAACACGTATGTCACTTTGTAAAATTAAAATTTTACTCAACCAAAAATGTATTTATTAAAAAACCCACATGACTACACCAATGAAATACTTAAACAGCTCTGCAGTATTTCTCTCCAACCACAGGTAATTACCCACATCCCACTCTCCATCTGAAGTGCAGACCCTCACGCACTGCAACATTACAATGTTTATCATGAAGTTAGACCTGGGAACCGATTTATAATAATATTTGTCATCAGCTTTAATGTTCACACTTAATTATATGCATCAAGACTGTTTTGTTTTGGCTGACCTCCCATTTGATTTCCCAGAATTCAGAGTAACATTATACACTTGTATGTCTCTAAAGGGGGAAAAGGGAAGCTCAATAAGAAAAAAATATACAAACTCCTAGAGTTAAGGGAACAAATGAACCTCAGTCTTTTAAATACAACTTGACTAAAGCAAAATTGCTAAGACTGTTTCCATTTTAAAGCATGCAAAACCCTCTAACCCTACAAATCTCATTCCAAATAAAGATCATAGATCTATTGCATAATGTTGGCATAAATACTAAAATGTGATGGAAAGCATTTAGTCTTCACTACTAGGGTAAATACTGTATACAGTATACCAACGCCATACATTAATATTATGAGTCATATGTTTATATGCTTACATAGTGAGTTGCCTGTATTCTAGGACTATTTGAATAGCCAGATCAGCTCAAGTCAAACACTACAATAGACTTCAAGAATTCACCACCACATACCCAATAAAGGTGTGTGTGTTTCGGGGGGGGGGGGGGGGGAATAACGGAACTGATTCCACTGCTACAAAACATGTTGACAACCAAAACATTTATTTTCATTTCTGTGGCAAATTATAAAGATTGAGAGACTTAGGAAGAGGTGCAGGGGGTGTTGAGCCATATAAAATGTTCCCATGAAAAGGTGATGTACGATACCTGATAACTGCAGCAGGGTAATATGCAAAGTGCATTCAGTCTGATTCATTCAACTGCTGAAGTGATGGGGGAGGAAAAAAAGGGGGGGGGATGGGTCTAAGATGGCCACAGTTACTTTAACACCTTTAATAATTCAACAGACAACATGAAGCAGGTTATGTTAGAGCTGTTGATAATGAGTCTGTACTTATTTTAAAGCTTTTTAGGCTGTATTTTAGGTTGCGGTTTTTAAGGTTTCTATCATTTTTCTAATTTCTTTCTTTGAGGCATTTTATGATTTTTTAGGTTTGGCTGTTTGTTTTTAGCATTTATTGAGACTATATTATCAGAATTTTGTGTTTCGTTGTGTACGGAAGTATTTTAAAATTCACACTTAAAGTTAAAATGTATTGGGGGAGGGGAGAAGAGTTTAATGGGTTGGGTTTGTTTTAAAATACCATGGAAAGGGAAGGGATTACTTTAGAGCTTATATCAGTGCCATCTCAATTCACATGGGTGTACATATATAGGAGTAGTAGTGGGGTATTCTAGGGCTTTCCTTTATCTCCGACTCCAGGGGTATATGGCGAGATGCATTTATAGGGTATGTTTTATACCCAGGTGCACTGAGGTAGGATATTTTAAGAGTACCTATCTGTATCTCATCAAGTTTATGTATATCAAAGCTTCTGTTCAAACCTCTTTGCATGGAGGGCAGCACGGGGGTCATACAAGAGGAGGTACAAATACAACACCTGAAGTATGTGAGAGTGATCCTTTCAGGCCTTGTTTGCGCCTCCTTTTGTGTGCATGTATGGGGATGTATTTTATAGGCCTGTCCTTATCACTCTATTTGGGAACACAGGGAGGTATTTCAGTTCTAAACCCCAATCTCTCTCTGCAAAGGGCACTTTAAGGCTTGGTTTCTCACTCTCCCTTGAAAGGGAGATGACATTTCAAGGCTGATTCCCCCCAATCGCTCCCTTTTGAAGGGAGACAAAATAGAATTTATTTATTCAGATCTCAGACCCTTTCTTTCTTTGGGAAGTGGGGAAAAGGGGTATTTCGGGATTCACTCCCCATCTCTCTGGGTAAACTCATCATGGGGGTATTTTCAGGTTCGGAACGAGTCTCCTGGGGGGTTATTTCATGGCTCGTCTCTTTGCAGTGGATCAGAGACGGTGATTCACCCTCCCTGTCGCTCTCTCGGGCAGGGAGTATTTCGGGGCTCACACGCCCCCCTTTGGAGGGGAAGGCGCAGGGGGTGTCGTTGTTTCGGCCTCGGCCCCCTGGTCTCTCTCCGCCCCGGGTGCTTTACCTCTGTACACCGGGGAGCTGGGGCTCCGTCTCTCAGGTGAGCTGCTCCTCCTGCTGCCACCGCTCTCCGGCGAGCGCCGCTGCCTGCCCTTCACCCGCCCCGGCTCCGCCACGCCGCCTCCCGTGGGGGCAGCCGCTGCCAGCGGCGGCGTCGGGCTGGGCGGGCTGCTGCCGCGGCCCCCTCCGCCGCCCGCCGGCCCGGTGTTGCTCCCCACCGAGGCGGAAGGGGAGCGGGTCGGGCTGTGCTGGCTGCCCCGCAGGAGCTGGTAGGGCACGGTCGCTCGGATGGGCTGGAGCAGCCGGCTGGTCCCGGCGCTGCTGGCGGCGCCTCCCCCCGCACCGTTGCCGGCGGGGCCGCTGGCCGCGGTGGGTGACCCGGCGGCTCCGCGCCTCATCCTCTGCGGCGGATGGTGCCCGGGCGGGGTCTGCGAGGAGCTGGACGAGGAGGACATGGCGGGCAGGGGGGTCGCAAGTCCCGGCAGGGGCTCTGTGCGCTGCCCCCGGCCGGCTCCCCACAGGCACCCGCCACCGGGGGGGCGGGGACGGGACAAACGCTTCACGGCCCGACCGACTCTCCGCGCCGCCCGGCTACCCCCAGCGCTTCCTATCGGCGACGGCGGCTGCTCCCGCGCCAGGCTCTGGCCATCGCCGCCCGTCGGGCGCGCTGCGGAGCCCCGCAGCCGTTCACATCGTATAGCGCTGCCCCTCGCGGCGATGGGGGGGAGGGGTCCACAGCAAGCCCCGTGCGCCTCCCCTCGCGAGCCACAGCAACTGCCACCCGCTCTCTTCTCCGCCCTGCCTAACCCCGAATGGCAACTCGCAGCCTCGGCCGCCCGGCGGCGATGGGCAAGGGGCGGCAAGCAGCGCGCCCATTGGGTACTCTGCCTCCGTTAGCCCTAGCCTGATTGGCTACGGCATAAGAAGGGCAGCACTGTCCACCAATCAGCGGTCTCTTTTCATGGAGGGGTTTGAGAGCGCAGCTCTGGGCTCGTGGGGAGGTGGCAGCCGTGGTCTGGGCGGCTTAAGTTGCCCGGTCGGTGGCGGGATGGGCGAGCGAGGAGGTGGGAGGTGGCGGCCGTGCTGCGAGGGGAGCGGGCTGCCTCAGGCCCGGGGCGCGTGCAGAGCTGGGGCTTGGCCGTTACCCCTTCTGCGTGACTAGGCCACCCCATCGCGCCTCAGGGCGGGCCCGTCCGATGGCTCGGGGTCTTTGTTACCGCTGCGGCCACAGCGCGCAGGGAGAGCTGGTGAGGGCGCTGAACGGGCGCACGCGAGCGCAGGGCTGCTTGAGGGCCGGTGCCGCAGCTACTCGGGGAGAGTAGCCGGGCTCCTGGGGTGCTGTATAGTGCTCGAGGTACATGGCGCAGTAGTGTGTCAAATGAGCAGGCTCCCCTCAGCATTGCACGTAAAGCCTTTATGCTCCGCCGAGCCAGTGAGAAATGTGTGGCTCGTTCCTTCCCGTTAAGATGGGTTTTATAGGCCCTCATTTTTGTACCCGCCCAGGCCTCTAATCTAGCTGCACCCCAGTTTTCTCCTCTTAAATTCGCACTTGAACAGAAACTCATTTGAATTTGGATTCTTTTCTTCTCTTTTTGCCCGAGGCTACTTCTGCGTCCCCATTTATCCTGCTTTACATCCCCCCACAACTACAGCCCTGTGTTACAGCCGCCCTCTGGCACAGAACTCCATGGAGAGGCTGTGGTGGGGTCTCCAGCACTGGCCATTTTTAAAGGAAGACTGGATGTGTTACTAAAATGTATGCTGTAGTGGAAACAGGAATTAATTCAGGGAAGTTCTCTGGCCTGTAATTTGCAGGAGGTCAGAGTGATGCTAAAGGGATGCTACCGAGTCACATTAGATTTAGCCAAATAGTGGTCATGGAGTGCCTCCACTATAATCTAGGCGTGTAATTGCCCTGCTCCTATACAGCTTGGTTACACTTGCTCTCATCTATCCAGCACAAGTGTACATAGAAGCAGGGCTGGCTCTGGCTTTTTTGCCATCCCAGGCAAAAAAAAACAAAAAAATGGCCGGGCGCCCTGCTCTCCTGGCCAGGGTGCCGGCGGTGAGCGCGGCATGCCCGCATCATCACTGCCCCGGCCGGAGCGCCAGCGGGGAGGGTGGCATGCCCGCTGCCCTGCTCCCCTGGCCGGAGCACTGGCAGGGAGGGCAGCATGCCCGCCACCCCGCTGCCCCGGCCGGAGCGCCGGCAGGGAGGGCAGCATGCCTGCCATCCCACTGCCCCGGCAGGGAATGCAGCATGCCTGCCACCCCGCAGCCCCGCTCCCCCGGCCGGGGTGCCGGCGGGGAAGAGTGGGTTTTTTTTTATTAAAAAAAACCAAAAAACCCTGAGTGCCCCGCCCAGAGATGCTGCCCCAAGCACGTGCTTGGTCGGCTGGTGCCGGCCCTGCATAGAAGCGTCACTGCAGTAGCACCAGTTCCAGGTGGGCTTATCCTCAGCCCAGCTCAGCTCCACTGGGCTGCTATCAGTGCTACCTGGCTACACTGCTATTTATACTCGCACTGGCTAGATGAGAGCTAGCAGGAGTTCGTGTACATGAGCAAGGGAATCACAACCTTCGCTTGTAGAGTAGACATAGGCGTAGTGCTTATCAATACATACAGTGCTTCAACAGCACAGCTGCACCAATTCAGCTGTAGCATTAGTGAAGATGCTCCCATTGGTGTAGGCACTTCACTTCCCCAAGAGGCAATAGCTATGTCAACAGGAATGCTTCTTAACATAGCACCGTTTACACCAGGGGTTAGGGGGTAATAGTGCATCACTTGGGTGTGGTTATTCCACACCCTGAGCAACATAGTTATACCAAATAAGCCTGTAGTGTAGAGCAAACCTTAGTCAATGAACATGCTGTCTTCACTTCATATGTGGCTGGACACTTGTGTGTGCTTTAAGCCTGAGAGTGCTCTGTTGTCAAAGAGGCATTGTGGTATGAAAAAGACTTTTCATATATTACTCTTTTAAAGAGTATTTTACCTTTAAAGCCATTCCAAGTCCCTATTTAATCCGGAGGTGATGCAATCTAGTTTGCATATCAATTCGAGTTCAACAACTTCTCTTTGAAGCCTGTCTTTGGAGTGAATCTGTCGCAACACTGCGACCCTCAAGTCTGTCACTGAGTGGTTAGGGAAGTTGAAGTGTTCTTCTACTGGTTTTTGAATGTTATGATTCCTGATGTCAGATTTATGTCCATTTATTCTTTTGCGTAGAGACTGTCCAGTTTGGCCAATGTACATGGCAGAGGGGCATTGCTGGCACATGATGGCATATATCACATTGGTAGATGTGCAGGTGAATGAGCCCGTGATGGCGTGGCGGATGTGATTAGGCCCTGTGATGGTATCACTTGAATCGATATGTGGACAGAGTTGGCAACGGGCTTTGTTGCAAGGATAGGTTCCTGGGTTAGTGTTTTTGTTGTATGGTGTGTGGTTGCTGGTGAGTATTTGCTTCAGGTGGGGGGCTGTCTGTAAGCGAGGATTGGTCTGGCCCCCAAGATCTGTGAGAGTGAGGGATCATCTTTTAGGATAGGTTGTAGATCTTTGATGATGCGCTGGAGAGGTTTTAGTTGGGGGCTAAAGGTGACGGCTAGTGGTGTTCTGTTATTTTCTTTTTTGGGCCTGTCCCTAACCACTCAGTGACAGACTTGAGGGTCACAGTGTTGCGACAGATTCACTCCAAAGACAGGCTTCAAAGAGACGCTGTTGAACTCGAATTAATATGCAAACTAGATTGCATCACCTCCGGATTAAATAGGGACTTGGAATGGCTTAGCCATTACGTTAATTGAATCTATTTCCCTTAAGTTAACGATCCTCATTCACACCTGTGTGGTCATCTTGTTTATCACTTCAAAGGTTTTTTCTTCCCCTGCTGTTACGGTTCCTCTCAATTAATTAGCCTCTTAAGGTTGGTCTATGCACCTCCACCTTATCATGTTTCTCTGACTGTATAAATATCTGTCTACTGTATGTTTCATTCCATGCATCCAATGAAGTGGGTTCTAACCCATGAAAGCTTATGCTGAAATAAATTTGTTAGTCTCTAAGGTGCTACAAGTTTTTCTTTCTTATTTTCGTTTTGCTGACACAGACTAACACGGCTACTACACTGAAACATATGAGATAGGTACCTCTAGTATTGCTGAGCTTCAGGATCTTTCTAGAAAGTCGTGTCCACTGGGGCTGCACAAGAGCCCTCCAAGCGCTCTGAGCCAAGGCTATAAAAGAGCAGTACAGATCCAACCACCTCAGTTCCGTCTTTTAAACCTTAGGTTATTAGAAATAGTTTTCTAGAGAAGGTAGATGCATAGTGTGAATCCTAGTGCAGGGGTAGTACACTTGAAGAACTAATTTTCTGACCACCAGGGGAATCAATGAGATTGATATAAAGGCATAAATATGTCCTTTATATCAGTGTAATAGGAACATATCTGTGATCAAGTACTGCCACATCATCCACAGGTGGAATGTTATTCATTGCCAATCAGTGTAGTAATGGTCTCATAAGGTGTCACATGGAGGAGACCGTGAGATCTATTAATCTTAAGAGTAAACCTGATGATGCAGGTTTTGGGTTCTCCCTCAGGAAGGAGTATTGTTTAGGAAATATCCACAAGTCATTTCTTTGAAAAGAAAGACTTAGCTTTTCGGGTCCAGGATTATTCCAATTAAATATATTTTCTGGATATTTTCCCCAGATTATCCATAGTATTAGGGTCAGAAGGAGTACATGTTACTATCAGAAATTCCTCCATGGCTTGTCATGTGCAAGCTTGAACCAGCCAGTCAGCCAGATATGTGCACATGTGGTTTCCTTGAGGTATGGGATATGAAGTGAAAATATTTTTACTGAGCTGGTCTGACTGAGATTTTAAATCATGCATCTTAGGAGCCTTGAAATGGTCTTGGGGGAAAGGGTAAGAATAACAGAAACCTGTGTCAGCATGCAGAATTTGAACTTCTTGATGTAACTGTTCAATTTCCTAAAGTCCATGATGGAACAAAGGTAGTCTTTCTTTTTTCTGATTGAGGAAATATCTGAAGTAGAAACCCTCAGCAAATGGAAGCTATATTGATTAAAAGAGATCTGCACTCTCCTCCAAAGATTTCTAGTAGGGGGCAGCCTTGTCACTGAGGCTTCCACTTTCCTAATTAAGACATTCTCAAAGATCATGGCAGCCAGTTCTGTCACTTCAGGAGAACAGGGCCCTGATATAAAGGTGAAGGGAGTCTTGTTCCTAAGGCCTCCTGCATCGTGGATGTATGTGCAGCCAGCTCTAGGAGGGGCACAACATGCCTGGCTTTAACCAGAGTATTTGTTTTACTTCTGGATCTTTTGAGGTCCAAACTGTGGTCCCCTGCCAATGCAGGAGTTGTGTCAGGACTTTAAAAATTCCTAATGGCATAAAATACTAAGTAAAAGGTTTAAAATTACCGGAAGCTTATTAAAATCTAAACTACTAAAATAAAAAAATGAGTTGGGTTTTAAAAACAGACAAAAATCTCTGGACATATAGAGAAGGGCCCTTAGCCTCAGAGCTAGCTATGGAAAGGGTGGAGCTAAGGAGGCTGACAACCACATGACCCTTTTATAGCCTGGGCTTTGAACATTCAGGGCTGTGAGAGAACACTTGGGACAGTCCAATGACCATTTCTTTCTAGAAGGTTCCCAAGGTTCAGCAGCTATGGGTGTATAGCTCTTAAGTGAGCACATGAACAGGCTATTCTCAAAGAACACATGATTAGACTTATAAAAGCTTTTCTTAAGGGCAGGATTAATTATATATCACACAGATCCATTATACATTCTGTTTATACAATTATAAAGCATTATTGTTAATTAGTGGTGATACATAATCCTTTCATTAGAATCTGGGTGGGGAATACACAACATATGCAATCAACACCAACAATGGTTATAACAACTTACATTTTCATACCACCTTTCATACTGAATGCTTCTGAAGTGCTTTATATACTATATAATTCAATAAGCTTGGGTTCCTGGTTCCATAACAATGTGGAATGCACTGAAACTGATATGACCTGGGATTCTCATACTTTTAAGAAATTAAGTTCAAAATATTCCTTTACCTTCTTTAATTGAAATGTACTTTTCCGTCCCCTTGTCTGATGACTGTCCCCTGATATACATGGCTTCCATTGACATCAGTGGAAGTTTATTCCCTGCATTGAACTGTATTCCAGCATAAGTGGTAGTTACTCTATAAATCAGGGAGAAATCCTAATTATTAAAAGGTTTTATTGTGACTGGACTACATGATAAGTATAAGTTTGGTTATCCCACTGTATTTTTACATTCTTTATTTTTCATGTAGTGAAATATGAAATAATATACAAATACTCATCCCCCCAAATATCTCTAATATCGTTGCACTTTATCCCTTGTATACTAATTTTATTATGCTACAGTTAAAAAAAGAGAAAGATTTAGTGCTGACACTTATTATGTGTAGCCATTGGAGTCAATGGATACTGACTTTTGCCATCGCAGGGATATACATTTTTGTAACCATGACCTATGTCATGTGACTAGGGCCAGGAAATAAAACCTGTCTCTTTCCAGTACTTCTGTGTCTCAGGACATTATACTAGGCACAGTACAAACACAATAAAAGACAGTCCTTGATCCAAAGAGTTATAATCTAAATAAGGCAAGACACAACAAGTTGATGTAACCATCAGAAGGAAAGAGGGAGTGAGGATGAGGGAAGCAGTAGGAGAACATGCATTTAACATAGGTATGTGCACAGCAAAAATTATAAAGATACCAATTAATAAGTTCATGATCAGAATTCCCCACTAGCCATTATCAGTTCAGTTTCCTGTAGATATCATGATAGAATTGAGTTTTGAGGAGGGATATGAAGGAGAACAGGGTAGTGGTTTTACAGTTTAGTTCGTAAGAGCACATAAGAGAAAGCGTGGAAGAAAGTGCAAAGTGCTTTTGGAAGAAACAGACAAATGGGCAATGCAGAGTGGTATAGTTGACTGAGCGGAAGGGGCAACACAATAGCAGATAAGTAGGGAGGTCTAAAATGTGAAGGAGCTTAAAAATAAGAACCAGAAGCTTTATTATAAGTGGTGGTGAAGGGGGAGCCTGTGAAAAGACTCAAATAAGGGCTCAGATGGTCATAATGATGGCCCAAGAAGATGGTCTTAACAGCAACATTTGAATAGCTTGAGGGGAGTGAGATGGGCATCAGGAAAGCCAAAAAGAAGGATGTTGCAATAGTTAAGATGAAAGGGAATTGAGGCCTAAATGGGAGTTTTATCTGTATAGACATAGAGGAAAGGCTAGTTTGAGAAATGTTATAAAGAAACTGTAATATTTGGACCAACCTTGATGTGGGGATCTAAAGAAAAGACAGAATCAAAGATGGTCGTATCTAGGGAACCTATGAACCTGAATGACAAGGGTAGATAACGGTGTTGTCCTCAGTAATGAAGAAAGAGCCAAGGGGATGAGCTATCAGAAAGACAGCCCAAGATATGAGAATGGATGGCGAGGGAGAGGTTGGGAGTGTTGGGTTAGCTTTGTGAGTCATCAGTGTGGAGATAACAGTCAAAGCCATGTAAACAAGTGAGATCATCTAGAGAAAGGACACAAGGGGAAAGGGAAGGGATCCAAGGATAGAGCCCAATGGAACCTCCATGAAAAGTGAAAGCTGGGAGGAGGGACCCTGCTGAAAGAGATGTTGAAGGAGGGATCAGAAAGATAGAAGAACTAAGAGCAGACAGATTTTCAAATGTCAAGGAACAACAAGATTTCAGAGCGAGAGTATGATCACTGGTGTCAAAGGCAATGGAGAGTTTGAGTCTGAAAATGGAGTACAGGCCGGAGATTTGGTCAGAAAAAGAGATTTTGGTGAAAGCAGTTTCAGTGGAGTTAAGACAGCAGAAACCACATAGGAAGAGTCCAAAGGTGGAGTTGATGGAGAGGAACTTGAGATGTTTGTAGATGGCACGTTCTTTGAATTTAGAAGTGAAGGGGAAGAAAAAGAAGAGATAGTAATGGGAGAGGGCAGTGGATCAACTTTGGGATTGTTAGATGCACACTATGATTACCCCCTATCCTATTGTGATGGGAAGTGAACTGATGAGAGTAGAGTTAAGAAGTGTATGTGAGGTGGGAAAGAGATGAGCTGATGGAATCACTGGGAAAGGTGGAGTGGTTAGAGGAGAAATACAGGTTAAATTCCTCAGTGTCAGTGATAGGGGGAAGGAGGAGAGGGGACAGGCAGGTGAAAGGAAAAGTAGGAGGGGATTTGTCATGTCTGATCTTGTCACTCTTCTTGTTGAAAAAGTCATCAATAACGTGGAAAAAGAGGATGGTGCATGAGTGGGGAAGGGCTTTAGGGGAGAGTTAAGTCATTCATGGTGGGGGGTTGCAATTTGGTAGGCAAATATGTTCTTAGATTATAAACAAGCCAGTAGTAAAAGAAATAATTTAATCCTAATTCTGCATACTTTTTTGTTACATTTGTTACAAATGTATAGCTAAAATTTCTTTACAGTCTCCATTTTAAAATTACATTAATTTGATTAGTCATTAGGATCCTCCTTTGTCATAATGAATGGTGGCATGATGTTTAAGTGTTCCCTGGCACTTAGAGAACCCATTAATATTGAAGCAACTATCAGAGAGAGCTCTTCTTTGTCTTCAGTTACACAGGAAAATTTGTGTGTGTAAATGAAGATGAGATGACAGCTTCAAAAGTGTTATTTTCTAGTATAAATATGAATATATAAACATTATAGAATGAATCAGCGGATCAACATTTTTTACTTTGACTATGCAAATTTTATACTTGTATTTATACAAATCAAGGTTCATTTTTCCTATTATTACTCTGTCATCTTCCAGCCATTTTCCACTTCTTCGGCAAAAGTGTGATAAACACCACCACAATGGTGACAAAGTTCTGACACTAGAGACTCAACATACCAGTCCAGGGGTGAAAAGTAATTAAGGTATTATCAGTTTTATTTTTACAAACCTATACAATGAGTTTCTTACAAATGCCTACATTGGCAGCAATGAGAATCAAAGACATTATAGCTGGAAAAGATGCAGTATGTCTTGTCTACCCTACTGTCCCAAACCTGGATTGTTCCCATAAATATCCTGTGGAGTATTAAATTTCTCTAGTGATGGAGAAATTAATTCCCGTAGAGAGAACTCCACAAATTAACAGATCTAACTGATATATATAGAGAGAGACTAGCTGTTTTCCATACGTACAAATTAAGTGCAGCGTCAAAGAGTGAAGTATCCTACTTTACTGTATATATATAAGTTAAAATTTTTAATCAATTAGCTTGGTATTAGCTTCTGTGGACTTGTTCAAGGTGTGTATGTTTACAGTTTATGAGGACAAAGGTCACCCTAGGCTATGGTTTAGTCTCCAAGTCATGATCACTTTGATTCAGACATTGGAATGTTTTTAATCAACATCAGTGGGAGGTCCATGCATAGACTTAGAGAAGTTTGTGTATCTCAGTTTTAGAACTCTATGATGGCATGCACACTGTATGGACTGTGTGCACCAAAGTCTTGGCTGCATTAAGGTCACTTTGGACTGCTCTGGCAGTGCAAAAAAGATGTAAAGACCATAGATCCAGCCTTTTGAAGATTTCCCTTATGCTAAGAGAATCCCTGCTTGGCACAGAGACTCTCAGGCCCAGATTCACAAATGTACTTAGGCACCTAAACCCCAGATTTAGATACCTAAGTCCCAGTTTTAGGCTCCCCTATGATTCACAAAATCCCCCCTCAACTACCACCTAACCTTGTAGGCACCTAAACTAACTTTGGCTCAGATCCACAAAGGAATTTAGGCACCTAAACCCCAAGCTTAAGCACCTAAGTCTCAGATTTAAGTGCTTAAGACCCAGTTTCGGCTCCATTGTGATCCACAAAACTCCCATTGAACATTGTAAGCATCTAAACTCACTCAGTGCCTACGCTTTCAAAGGAAAAGTTCCTAAGTGTCTAAGTTTCTGCACCTGGGCTTACGCACTGCTGCCTCCCTCTATGGAGCTGGATAAATATCTTCCACCCAAGCCCCAGAGAGATTCACGAACTGGGGAAAGATATGCATTCAAGCTGCCTAAATTGCATGCAGGGCCTAATCCCCTATGTGTGCTAGATGCTGCCTACTGGATTGGGCCCCATTCAAAATCTGGCTTGAGGAGGACGTGGTAGTGGTGTTACCCACCTTATAACCTTTAGCCCAGTGGTTAGAGCACTTGCCTAGAATGTGGAAGACCCAGGTTAACTTACCCCCGCTTTGCCAGAGGGGGAGAAAGGATTTGTGTAGGGGGTCTCCAGACTCGCAGAAGAGTGCTCCAGCTGCTAGACTATGGGATATTCTGATGTAGGTCTTCTGCTGAGTGTAAATAATTAAAGAGTAGAGTCACTGGAGCCAGGGCTGAACCCTGAGTTTCCGAAGGGGTTTCCCTAACAATCAGGCTATAGGGCCATTGTCACTCTCTCGTCCCCTCTCAGGCAGAGGGGGGAATTGAACCTGGATCTCCCATGTTCCAGGTAATTGCTCTACCCACTAGGCTAAAAGTGGATCAGGGTCCCAGCCCCTGACACTGGGAGTATTTCCAGAGGAAAGTGGGTTTGGTGGGGCATCCCCACATCCCAGCCCATCAAAATGGCTCCTTGTGGTCACTCACAATTGGGCTTATGTTAGAATAGCCCCCGACCAAGAGAATGTAAAAGTAGCTTAAAATCACTTTTGTACCCCTTTCTTCTAATCCTGGTGCTGAGTGCAGTTTGTCCAATCAAGAGAGTTTAGCCCTGTGAGCATCTGGTTGTGCCCTTCTTTCTAATCCTGGCTAAACCCTATTGTCTTGGTAAATAGTACAGGGATGTGTAAAACTGACTAGTGACTGCCTAAGAGTTTTTTTTCAGGGAAATAGCAAAGTAGGGATTTCTAAATCTTCATGTTCTTTGTTGGTTCTTCTGGGTCCTGGGTGCATAACTCCTAAAGACCAGTTGTGTGTCAGCTATTCAGAGTAAGCAAACACCCTTACACTAAGAAATGAACCAAGTAATCAAACCTTTAATTGACTTTAACTTTTAATAGTTGTGGACTTGTCTTGCTTTAAAGAGAAGAGAGGGAGTGAGGAGGGATGGTCCAGAAAAACTCTTGGTACAATACATATAAGCCAGAGTGAGTTATGAAATATGAAGTGTCAGTCCTCTTTATTTCAAGGCACAACGCATCAAGCTATGTATGTTGCAACCACACAAATTCAGTTTCCACCTGCGGAAAATTGTAGCATGTAATGTCTCAGTATCCCCAGCAACTTTACATGCCAAATACCATAATGCAGAACCAAATTTTAGTTTAGCAGTCTTAACACTGTTCAAAAAAGAAACATAAGGAAATTAGAAGTACAGATCAAGTTGTTCTAATACATTGAAGTTTGCCCTTAAGCCACCCACTTCCTTTACATAACCGCAGTCTACACCTGTGCACACACAGATGTAACTGTGAAAAGTGCCATCTTCCCTCCTCCATCCCCCCCCCAAAAACAAAACATTCCAAAATGCTTTTGTAGACATTTTTGTTTTGTTTTAAAGGGTTCTGCGGTAAGTGAACTTGAGTTTTTAGAAGAAAAACATTTTTAATAAAAGAGAGCATTGTATGTGTTAAGAATTCATAAATATTCACAGGCAAGAAGGAGGATGTTTACAGCAGTCATATGTGGTGGGTTTTTGAGAAAGGTAAAGTCAGTTGATCTGTTAAAGACAATACACCACTACCTAGCAAATTTGAAAAGAAATATCCTCTGTATTTAGGGCAGTGTATAAATTGTTGCCACAGTTCTGGGGTTATTGCATCTCTGCTCCCTCCCTAGTCTGCTCAAGGGCACCTCTTTTAGATCTCAGGCCTCCAGCTGTCACCTCTTTGTTGGTGGGGACTTACGTCCCTTTCCCTCCAGAGAAGGGATTTAGACTTGCAGTCCCCCTGTAATTAAGAACATAAGAATATCCATATTAGGTCAGACCGATGGTTCATCTAGCCCAGTATCCTGCCTCCTGATAGTGGCCAGAGCCAGATGCTTCAAAGAGAATGAACAGAACAGGGCAATTATCAAATGATCCATCCCCTGTCATCTAGTCCCAGCTTCTGGCAGTCAGAAGTTCATGACACCCGTAGCATAGGGTTTTGCAATTTTGGCTAATAGCAATTCGTGGACCTATCCACCACAAACTTATCTATTTTTTTAACCCATTTATACTTTACTTAGTATATAAAGTATAGTACTTGTAGTTCGCTGTGACTATCCCAGCAGGTCTGACCTTAGTCCAGCACCCCATGGTTCTGCTCTCAGTGTTTCCCAGTGAGCAGCCAACTTTCCCAAAGTACAGTACATTTATTTAGGACAAAAGCACTACGGAGAAAACATATCATAAACAATAAATAGTCTACATGCATGCTAAGCTTACCAGGTGTCACCCATCTTCCACATGGAGAATCTGTCAGGTCACAGTCTTTCAAACCCTTCCACAGGAGCGGCTCTAACAATTTTGCCGCCCCAAGCAGTCGCCGCCGAATTGCTGCTGCGGCGGGCGAGAATTGGGCAGCAGTCCGAGTCCTGCGGTGGCAATTCAGCGGCGGGAAGAGCCGCCGTGGCGGGATCGGCGGCGGACATGCTGCCGAATTGCCACCGCGGGACTCGGACTGCCGCCCCAAGCACCAGCTTGGAAAGCTGGTGCCAGGAGCCGGCCCTACCCTTCCAGCAGGGTTTTGCCCTTTAGGTTACAATCTCGTGTCACTTTTTGGATCAAAATAAGGATCTTTGAGTCAGTTCACGCTGACCCTTTATACCAAAGCCCTTTGTCTACTCAATCTCTTCCATTTCCCCATCCCCCTTTAAGGTGGTACTTTTCTGGAGTGGTTTGCCTGTCCCAGGAATTGCAGTAATTATTCCCTGCCATTTTTAGTTCCTCGAGGAAGTTCAGTAACCCTCATTATGAGGTTAGCATACAATCCCTTGCTCACAAAGATACATATAACATTTATAGGTTGTGACAGGGCAAGGCCAGAGGGCTATAGGAAAGTGGTAAGGAACCAATATGTTCTTATTGGGATCCGGGAAGTGGGCGGGCGAAGCCCGCCCACTGCTAAAGGATCCCCCCCTTCAGCCTAAGAGGAGGGATCCACAGGACCTGGATACCAAGTAATTCCGGGGGACAAAAAATGAAAAAACAGGAATGGGAGTGTGGTCAAAGGGTCAAACGAAGTGTACCAGAAGGGGACACCGAGCAGAGAACCCCGGACAGCGCCCACTGCTCCTCAAAGGTGTCAAGGGAGCCAGCGGATGCTGCCCAGAGGAACTCTGCCCGGATGCGTGAACGAACAGAGGATCGAAAATAGGCCCCACAGTCACAGAAGCCTCCATCGGCCAACCTCCTCACCCTGGTTTTGTAGATGGCCAGTTTAGCTATGGCCAGGAGGAGGTTGACCAGGAGGTCCCGCGACTTCGTGGGGCCGCGGATTGGAAGTGCATAAATAAAAAGGTGAGGGGAAAAGTGCAACCAAAACCTCAACAAAATGTCCAAGAGGAGCCGGAACAGGGGCTGAAGCCTGACGCACTCCAGATAAATGTGCGCCAGGGTCTCCCTCACACCGCAGAAGGGACATGTGTTGGGGATAGGGGTGAACCGCGCCAAGTACACGCCCGTGCTCACGGCTCCGTGAAGGAGCCGCCAACTGACGTCCCCGGCGGGCCTTGGGACTAAGGAGGAGTAAAGGCTGGCCCACCGGGGCTTCTCACCCTCTAGAGGTGGCAGGAGGTCCCGCCATTTCGTATCGGGGCGGGACGTGAGGGCGAGGAGATGAAGGGTGTGGAGCACGAGCGTGTATAGATGTTTCCTTGGCGCGGTCTGGAAGCGGATGGGCTGTAGTTCGTGCAGCCGGCTCACCGTGAAGGGACAGGGGACCCGGTTGGGTCCACGGGGCAGGGGCCCAATAAAAAGGTCCGGAGGGCTTGGGGTGAAGGGAGGGCGGGGCGTACCCTCTTGCAGGACCCGGTCGAGGTAAACCTGAGCAGCGGGCGGCAAAGCAGCCTTCACCTCCTGAAGTACGCGCCGGGGAGTACGAGGTCTGGAGAGCCCCATGCGCTGAGCAAGCGTCAGGGGATCCAGCCAGTCTCCCCGGTCGTAGTCCAGGAGGTCTCCGACCCTAGTGACCTCTGCCAGGACCAACCTCTGGCGCACCGAGGGGGACTCCGCCACCTGCACACGGAGCTGGGGGTTGTGTAGCAGGGGCTCCGCGAGGAGATCTGCCCCCTCGGTGGCCGCCACGGACCTGGTCGCTGAGAATAGCTTCCAGGTCCGGAGGAGGTCCTGGTAGAAGACCGGCAGCCCGTAGAGGTCTCGCGGAAGACCTCTCGGATGGAGATAAAGGAGCTGCCGGTCATATCGGAGCCCTCGGAAGCGGCGTAGGAAGGCGTGCGCCAATACGCTCCACGCCGGACTACCTGCACCATAAAGGAGCCTCTGCAGGGCCTGGAGACGGAAGACATGGACCTGAGTGTGTGGACACTTCAGGCCCTGCCCACCCTCCTCCAGAGGAAGATGGAGAACCCCTGCAGAGACCCAGTGCAGTCCTGACCAAAAGAACTCCAGAATCGACGTCCGGAGGTTGGCCAGGAAACCCGGGGCCGGGACCAGGGTGTTGAGCCGGTACCAGAGCATGGACAGGACTAATTGATTGATTACCAGTGCTCTCCCTCGAAAGGAGAGACACCGGAGTAGTCCTGTCCATTTCCGGATCCGCTCTATCACCCTGCCTTCTAAACCTTGCCAGTTCTCCGGCGGGGATGGATGCGTGGCAGAAAGGTAAACGCCGAGATAGAGTAGCGGACCCGCGCTCCACCTGATGGCCTG
This sequence comes from Chelydra serpentina, assembly GCA_037349315.1. NCBI lineage: Eukaryota > Metazoa > Chordata > Testudines > Chelydridae > Chelydra > Chelydra serpentina. The sequence continues at coordinate 32,535,982 of JBAIAC010000048.1, forward strand.
AAGCGCGGGTGGGAGGGAGCTCGCCTGCCACCCGTCCCCTACCACCAGGCCAGAGCTCTTGACCCAGTTGACCCGGGCAGAGGAGGCCGCCGAGTAGATCGCCTGGCAAGCCTCCACCCGCACCAAGTCTCCCGGGTCCTGGACCACGAGGAGCACATCGTCGGCGTACGCCGACAGGACCAGCCGCAGCTCCGGCTCTCGGAGCACCAACCCCGTCAACCTCCTGCGGAGGAGACAGAGGAAGGGCTCGATCGCCAGAGCGTACAGCTGGCCCGAGAGGGGGCACCCCTGCCGTACTCCTCGCCCGAAGCTGACCGGCTCGGTCAGGGTCCAGTTGAGCCTGACCAGACACTCTGCGGAGGCGTACAGCACCTGAAGAAAACCCACAAACTGGGGCCCAAAGCCAAACGCTCGCAGAGTGCTCAGGAGGTACCCGTGATCCACCCTGTCGAACGCCTTCTCCTGATCCAGAGACAGGAGGGCGAACGACAGACCATCCCTACACCCAAGCTCCAAGAGATCCCGGACCAGATACAGGTTGTCGAGAATGGTGCGGCCCGGGACGGTGTAGGTCTGGTCTGGGTGGACCACGTCCGCCAGCACGGACCCAAGCCGCAGCGAGATGGCCTTTGCTACGACTTTATAGTCCGTGCTGAGGAGCGAGACGGGACGCCAATTCCGTAAATCGCGGAGGTCCCCCTTCTTCGGCAATAAGGCGAGCACGGCTCGCCTGCACGAGAGAGGGAGGACCCCGCCCTGCAAGGACTCGGCCCAGACGGTGACAAGGTCTGGGCCGAGGACGTCCCAGAACACGCGGTAGAACTCCACGGTCAGCCCGTCCAGTCCCGGAGATTTATTAGTCGGCATGCGACGGAGGGCTTCCGAGAACTCGGCCAGAGTGAGAGGCAGCTCTAGCCGGTCTCGGTCGCCCGTGCTGACCGTAGGGAGTTCGTCCCAGAGCACTTTGCAAGCGTTAGGATCGGTCAGATCCGGGGAGAAAAGGCTCGCGTAGAAGGCCTTGGCCCTCCCGCACATCTCCACCGGATCCGTGAGGGGGGTGCCATCTTCTGCGAGGAGGCAGGTGACGTGTTTCTTAGCCCCCCTCTTTTTCTCCAGGGCGTAGAAGAAGCGGGAGCCGCGATCCATCTCCCGAAGGAGACGGATGCGGGATCGAACGAAGGCGCCCCGGGCCCGATGATCTTCGAGTTCCCGGAGCTCCTCCCGCTTCTCCCGGCACGCCCCACAGAGGGATGGATCCTCAGGGCTGGTGGCCAGACGCCTCTCCAGCTCTAAGACCTCCCGTTCCAACTGCTCTATCGTCGCATCCCTCCGTCGGCTGGCGCCCCGGGTGTAATCACGGCAGAAGAGCCGGGCGCGTACCTTCCCTAGATCCCACCATCGCCGCGCCGAGGGAAAAGCGTGCCGCTGCCCTCGCCAGGCCAGCCAGAACTCCCGGAAGGACGCCACGAAACCCACATCCTCTAGCAAACTGTTATTAAAATGCCAATAGGCCGGCCCCGGCCTCTCCGCGCAGAGAGAGGCCGTCACGGTAGCGAGATGATGATCAGAGAACGGGGCCAGCCGGACGCTGGAGGAGTGGGCCCGCGAAAGGTGAAAACGTGATAAATAGATGCGGTCCAACCGGGAGTGGTGCGACCGATGGGCCTCCACTCGGACAAAGGTGAAGGTTGAGCTGTCGCCCGGATGGTGGTCGCGCCAGACGTCCACCAGGGAGTGATGTTCGACAATCTCCCTGAGGACGTCTGCGGCGGCCGGGCATTGCTCGATCCCCGAGCGGTCCCGTTTTTCAAGGGTGTTGTTAAAGTCCCCGCCCAGGACCAGGCACTCGCGAGGATCCAAGGTGCCGAGGAAGGTGGACGCCTGCTGATAAAAATGAAGTTGTTCCGGGCCCGGTGTCGGGGCATAGATGTTGACGAGATTGACCACGAGCCCCTCCATACGGACCCGTAGGTGCAGCAGGCGGCCCGGCACAGCCTCAGCAACCCCTAGCACCTCAGGCCGTAGGTCGGGGGAGAACAAGGTCGCCACTCCAGCCTGGCGTACAGAGAGATGGCTGAAGTAGACTCTGTCCCCCCATTCCAGCCGCCAGCTGTCTTCAGCGGCTGGATCCGTATGGGTCTCCTGCAGGAACACTACAGAGTACCCCCCCTCCCGAAGGAAGGAGAGCACCTGGCTCCTGCGGAGACCCATCCTACAGCCCCGGGTGTTTAATGTTGCGAAGAGGAGAGATGCCATGAGGAAGGCTGGGGGGGATCCTTGCTAGCAGACTCACTCACGGCCCCCATCGGGCCGCGTAACAATCCGTGACCCACCCCGTAGCTGAGTAGTGAGTCACGGAAAAGGCGGACCCGTTGGTAGGCCGTGGCGGCCTGCTTCCCAGTCCCTTTACCCTCCCCCATGAGGGCCCTCGCGGCCTGGAGGATTTGGTGGAAATCCCCCCATCGTTGCAGAGCGAGCTGTACTTTGTTGCGGGAGCCCCGGACGTCCTCCAGGAACTCCCGCAGCTCCTCTCGCAGTGTATGGGGGGCCGGGGTTACTGGCTCCTGGATATCGAAAGAAGGGGCCCCTGACACAGCCCTATGGCCCACCGAAACAGACAGGCAAGGGGCGGACCCTCGACGCAGCTCCCGCTGGGCCGGCACCTTAGGGCCCAACCCAAAATTCGGCTTAGTTGGGGGAGGTGGTGGAGGGAGAAGAGCAGACTCTGGTGGTTCGGGATGAGGAAATACTGGAGCCGCTCCCTGGGGGTCATCCTCTGTTAAGGGGAGGGAGACAGCCCCAGGGGCGGCAGTGTCACCATGGGAGGTGTAGGAGATTGGGACGGCATCAGGGGCAGGGCAGGGATCAGAAGTAGGGGCAGGGAAAGGGACATGAGCAGGGCCGGGCTGAGGAACGGGTAGAGGATCGTGAGCCGCAGGAGCTGGGCCACTGGGAGGTGGCCTCTCTTGGTGTGGCTGAGGGATCTGGGAATTGGGAAGGGGACCCCCCACGATGCCGGGCTCTGGTATGATGGCTCGTGTTACAGCCACGGCATCGGGAGGTGGACAGACATTTGCGGGGTCCCCGCCTGGGAAGGAGAACCATTGTCCCACCCTATTGAGGGGTACCCCCTGGGGTTCGGGTCCCGGCCGCAGGGCACCGGCCGTCGCTTCAGGAGGCTTGGCGGCCGTCAGCGAGGTGTCACTTGCGACCGGGCAGGTGGAAGAGCCCAGGGGATCCTCGGAGGTGGGAGCGGAACCGACGGTCAAGGGGAGGGAGCATGGGGAGAGGGGGGAAAGGGGCACCGGGGTGAGGTCATTGACATCGAGGCCTGCTGGTAAAGGGTCGTCCTCCCCCTGGGTGATTGGGGTCAGACCCAGGGCCTCGATCTCCTCGTATATGGAGGGCAGATCACCTTCTGCCACCCCGGGATTCTCTCCGCTAGCACCTGAAGCGATGCTCGGGTCAGGGCGCGCAGGGTCGACAAAGGGGGCAGAAGGGGCTCCTTCGGGGGCTTCCGAGGGAGGGGCGGTAATACCTTCCGGTGCTGCCACGTCTTTCCCAGCCGGTTCTGGCGGACAAAAGCCGCTCGGGGGCAAAGCGGAAGGTTCGGCATCAGCGCCCCCCTTCCTGGTCTTCCGGGGGGCTTCCGCATCGGTGGAAAGGAGCGGGGCTCGAGCCTTCCGCTTGCCCCGCTTCCCCTGTACTAAGGCCCAGTCCTCCATGGCTTCAGCTGGGGGCTGGCTAGTAAGGGTCGGGTCAAGGGGGAGGGGCGATTTCTTAGGGACTCGGGGAGGTAGTGGTGGGGCAGCATAAGGGAGGGAAAAATCTCTCTGGGGCTGGCCCTCTCCCACGCCCGGCGGTATCCCTGCCTCACCCTCCTCCACAGGCCTCAGCAGACTGTTCGCGGCGGGCCTCTCCCACTCGTCTGGGCACACTGGGGGAGGTACTCCCAGGGCCCGAGTGGGAGCAGCGGTGGACTGGGAAGGAGGAGGGGCGGCTCTGGGCACCGGGCATTCAGGGGCGCCGGCGATGACAGGGCCGACGCCCTGCCGGGGCTCGGGGGTCTCGGATGCTCCTCCTTGCCGGGCCAAGGGACAGTCCCTCCGGACGTGTCCCATCGCCCGGCAGAGGTAGCACCGAGCCTCCCCCGTGGAATAATATACCCGGTAACGGGCCCCGTGATAGGGGACCATAAAGGACCCCTCGAGCGCCTCCCCGTCACGTGCAGCCGGCGGCATTTGGAGCTGCACCTGCCGGCGGAACGAGAGGATGTGACGGAGGGCGGGGTCTTTGCAGCCCAGTGGGAGAGGGCTGATTACAGAGATGGGTCTCCCCAGGGCGGAGAGGGCAGGTAACAGGGCGGCATTGGGGAGGAAGGGAGGGACGGAAGTGAGGACTAGGCGGATGCCCAAGTCCTCCAGCGGCTCTAGTGGGACAAACACGCCCCCCACTGCCAGGCCCTTCTCCACCGCCTCTTGGGCCGCGGCCTCGGATGCGAGGAAGAAGACTACCTTTCCATACATTTTGGAGGCCGCTACGATGGCTGTGGGCCCCACCACCCTCGCCAACGCCCGCACATAGGTTTCTACGTGGGGCGAGGCGGGTACCAGGAGGCAACGGACGCCATGCCTCCTGGTCAAGGTGGGAAAGGGGCCCCGGCCACTATAGATGGTAGCTGAGGCGGTGGGCGGGTTAGGTGACGTTGCGGCAGGTGGGGGGGTTGCCGCCACCTGGGCGTATGCCCTGGGGGCCGGGGGTGGGACACCCGCAGAGCTGGTAGAGGGAACAGCAGGGAAGGATGCCGTGGCGGTAGTGGCTGCCTCTGCCATGGAGGGTTTGGCCTTTGTCGCGGGGCCCTTACCCTTCTTTTTCCCCTGGCCCTTCCTGCCGGCTGGGGGGGCTCCCCCAGGATCATGGGGGGCGAGGGACGTGGCAGCAGCGGAGGTCTCTTCAGAGTCCGCCGCTGCCGGTGCCCCAGCGGGGGCGAGAGCAGGTGGTTCGGCAGCGGCGGGTAAGGTAGAGGCTTGGGAGGGTGACGGGGGAACAGGCGGAGGAGGGGAGGCCGTGCCGTCTGGAGGGGCTTCTCCCTCCATATCGCCCGCCATGATGAGCAGGGGAGGAAGGGAAAACTCTTGAGAGGGGGGGTGGGGAGAGGAATTGGGGTGACCACTCCTCCCTGCTAGGCTGCAGGCAGGTGAGGAGGGCACAAAATGTGGGGACAGGGTTCAGGGTTGTCTCGGACTAGTGCGGGGATAGGGTTCAGTCACCAACTCAAGCTGGGAAATCCGGCTCCTCTTGTTGCACTAGGGGAGGGGATGATATAACAGCATGGGGGTGCAGTGAGATAGGGTCAAAATTAAATGGGAGGGGCACAAGCGCATGGGAGGGGGCGTGGGTTCACAAAAGCGGGGGGCTAATCAGGGCAAATGGAGTTTCAGGGGGAGGGAGACAACCAACTGGGAATGGGGCAGAAAACCAAGGGACTAGTTTCAGGGCTAGGGCAGGGCAAACAAACAAGGCTGCAGAGGGAGAGGGGCGGGGCGGGCAAAACTGAAACTAGCAAGGGGCTGGGACCAAAAAAGGAGAGGGGCCCAGATAGCTGCAAGGGGAAATGGGGCAGGTGGCAAGGGACAAAGCAAGGGGCGTGCTGATGGAGGGGGAGGGTCAGTCCAAGGGGAATGGGGAGGGGCACGTGCACCCACGTGCGCTTGTGCAAAGTCAATTGTTGGGCTGGCTGCTGCTTCAGGCCCAAAAGGTGGAAACGGGCTCGGCTAGCCAGGCAAGCGGCTGAGTCCAGAGGCAGGAACCAGGACAGACGGTGAGCAGGCAGCAGAGGTGGTGGTGGTGGAGGAGGGGGCAGCGGTGGTGGTGGGGGTTGGAGGGGGCACAGATGAAGCAAGGGGCAGGCTCTACGCCACACCCCCTGTGCCCCTACAAACACAGTCAATACCCCCACCACTAGAGCACAGTTCGAAAAATTACTCAGTTCTTGGAGGCCCCCTCCACGGTGGTCTGCAGAGTCTCCGCCGACTGTCTTCCAGGTCTTTCTCCTCTGGGTACCAGCAGCTTCCTGGCAGCAAACAGGGCAGCAGCAGCAGCTCCAGCAACTCCAGGCGGTGGTCCGGTGGTCAGGCAGGGCCCCTCACAGATGGTGGTGGTGGTGGTCACAGCAGCAGCTGGAGCAGGGGTCCCTCACACCCCTCCTCTGGGGAGAGGGCCAGCAGGCCCCCTCCCCCCCCCCCAAGGGGTTGTTGCAGCAGCAGGAGTAGCAGCAACCAAGGTGTTGGGGGGGAGGGGGTTCAGCTGCCAGGCAGCCAGCAACCAGAGAGTAGAGTAATGGGAGGGGTGCCTGGCCCAGCCAGGGGAGAAGCTGGAGCAGCAGCAAACAGCAGCTGGGAGGGCCCAGGGCCAAGCAGCAGCCCCAGCAAGATGAGCAGGAGCAGCAGCCCTCTACCTCCTTCCCGGCCAGAGGGCTATAGGGAAGTGGTAAGGAACCAGTATGTTAGCCCCAGGCTAAACAAATCCCTGATACCTTATGGCAGTTGCTCCAGGTTAATCAAGACACCTGGGGCCAATTAAGAACTTTCCAGAAGGCAGGGAGGTTAATTGAGACACCTGCAGCCAATCAGGAGTGGCTGAAACTAGTTAAAAGCCTCCCAGTGAGTCAGTGAGGGGCGCATGTCGGGAGCTGTGGAAGGAGGTTGCGTGTGAGGAGCTGGGAGCAAGAGGCACTAGGAGCTGAGAGTAAGAGGGCATACTGCTGGAAGATCCTGTGGTGAGGATAAAGAAGGTGTTGGGTGGAGTCCATGGGGAAGTAGCCCAGGGAGTTGTAGCTGTCGTGCAGTTGTTCCAGGAGGCACTCTAAACAGCTGCAATCCACAGGGCCCTGGGCTGGAACCCGGAGTAGAGGGCGGGCCCGGGTTCCCCCCCAAAACTCCCAACTCCTGATCAGACACAGGAGGAGTTAACCTGGACTGTGGATTCTACTAGAGGGGAAGATCTCTGAGGCAAGCAAAATCCGCCAATAAGCGCAGGACCCACCGAGGTAGAGGAGGAACTTTGTCACAAGGTACACACATTTAAAAATAATCCTTGGGCCCACAGCATCTGGCACATCTCAGCAAAATAGCCTTCTGAAGTTTCCATGCATCCAAGGTCTCACATCTGTCACAACTGAATACTGTCTCAAAGGGATAACATAGTATCTGGATAGCACTATAATATTATAATCAAGATTTGTTACAGGCTATGGCAGGAGAGGCCAACCTGAGCCTGAGAAGGAGCCAGAATTTACCAATGTACATTGCCAAAGAGCCGCAGTAATATGTCAGCAGCCCCCCATCAGCTCCCGCCCCCCGGCCCTCAGTGCCTCCCGCCCACCAGCAGCCCCGCCAGTCAGCGCCTACCGCCTGCCGCAATCCGCTGTTTCACATGTGCAGGAGGCTCTGTGGGGGAGGAGCGAGGGCATGGCAGGACGGGGGAAGGGGCAGGGGCTTTGGAGGAAGGGGTGGAGTGGGGGCAGGGCCTGGGGCAGAGCAGGGGCTTGAGCAGTGAGCACATTGGAAAGTTAGCATCTGTACACATTGGAAAGTACACACAGTTAGCATCTGTACACCCTGGCACATTGGAAAGTTAGCATCTGTAGTTCCAGCCTCGGAGTCAGCGCCTATGCAAGGAGCCGCATATTAACCTCTGAAGAGCCGCATGTGGCTCCGGAGTCACAGGCTGGCCACCCCTGGTCTAAGGCTTATTTGAGGAATTTAAAAAAAAAAGATCATTCAAACTTTCAAACCATCATATAGCCCAGTTCAACTCTTGAGTTTGGATGTGCACCATGTGTACTGACTAATAGTATGTTATTCGCATAGTAAAATGCACAGCAGTGGATCTCATTTAAGAAACTTTTTGATTTGAATAAACTTTACCAAATCAACCCTATATGGACACGTGACTACCCATTTTCTCCATTATGTACATCTACAGCTGACATCATGAGTGTCTTTGGGACTGGTAACTCATACTGTCTATTTTGGAAGGGTAAAGAACAGTTACTTACCTACAGTAAGCATCTACAGTGGTCCTGTGGAATGTTTGTCTGTGTACACCCCCACTCCTGGCATCCTATAATCTTTAGTGTCCTCTTGGTGTTTTTTTATCCTTAGTTTTCCCAGCTTATTGGTCAATGTCCAGACCTACTTTCACCTCATGGCTGAGGCAAACACTACCCCACATGCAGCAGATTTGTGTTCATTATGGATGGACACATAAGGTATCTATTATGCCTTGGAGAAGGTCATATCCCTGATCAATGCAGCATCTGCCCTTCTCCTATCTCATCTGGCATGCTAAAAATAGTTACTTCAAATTCCATCTCTTTAAGCAGGCTATGAAAAAAAACATAATACCGTGAACAACTGGCGGTTCATTCTCCTAATCTCAGTCCCATGACCAGCGCTTTGGTAGGGGCTTCCAATTTAGAAATACATCACAGTACAAGTGCCTTCAGCACTATTAATGTACACCATAGGGTAACTTGCACTATAAGAAAGTAACAAAGGAATAACTTGGTTGTTGGATAGCCTATTCTTATTTTCCCTCTAATCCCATCCCTTTTGTCAGTGAATTTTGTCCTATATGTACTTCATCATCCTTATGGATATGTAAGTGTGCAGGAGAATTCTAGCTAATTAATAATAGCAATTTACATGAATTGTAAACAACAAGTTAGATGAATGTACTCATCAAAACACATATGTGGCATATATTTGTTGACACATGTGGGCTTATAGTGGAAACTTTAGCCATCAGCAAACAGCACCTATCTCATAGGAATTATCAGAGCTATTGGTCAAAGTCAGATTATTTTAATGGAAAAAAGGTTGTTTTCCTAGTTTAGGAAATTACAAGCTATTAGGTCTCTACAAATCAAGTGTTCTCCTATGATTTTTGAAGTGTTGGTCCCAAGATATTAGAGAGACAAGGTGAGTGAGGTAATATTTTATTGGATCAACTTCTGTTGGTAAAACAGACAAGCTTTCAAGCTTACACAGACCTGAAGAGCTCTGTGTAATATCAAAAGCTTATCTCTGTCACCAACAGAAATTGCTTGCATAAAAGATATCACTCCACCCACCTTGTCTCTCCTGTGATTGCTCAAATAAAGACTTGAGTGAATTTTCCAAGATCGGGATGGTGATTCCCTATTTAATCCCTTATCAAGATCAGCAAGAAAATTCCCTCTCCCATAAGCTAAAGCCCCTTTTCTGTAAACTCTAACAGTATGTCTACATGTGAAGTGGGAGTTGTGATTCCTAGCTCATGTACATACCTCTGGTAGCTCTGCTCAAGCTAGCACCTAAAAATAGCAGTGTGTCCGTGGTGGCATAGGCAGCTGCCCCACGTACAATAACGTCCAACCCCCTGGATATGTAGTTGAGCTACCACCCATGCTGCCATCAACACACTACTATTTTTAGGCGCTAGCTTGAGCAGAAATAGCGTGGTATGTCTATGTGAGCTGGGAAGTGCACCTCCCAGTTCAATTGCAGACATACCCTCAAAGGCAGGTATAGATTATAGAATAGAATTTCTTATATTTAACATAGCAAATTGGGTCATCAGTTACACCTGTGCAATGGACAGTCTTAAATTCCAACTCAGTTACACCTGTGCCACTTCTTTGTTTTCAGTGGCGTTGCACAGCATTTAACTGTGGTAGTTAATTAAAGTTTTGTTGTTAATGAGCTAAAAGGAACACTAGAAATGACAGGTGAATTGGTTTAGAGAATTAGAACATGAAGCAATGGCACCCATGCTTCCAAACCCCTCATCTGAGGAGAGAGGGAAAAAAAAAAGAATGCTGTTCTCAGGCCTTTGGACCCTAACAGTTGTGGAGGTAGAAGGTAAATTCAACATGACCCATCTCTGCCTTAGACCTCCCTCAGAGGTTCCTATTCTTTCCTTTCCCTGAAGACTGCCCCCTCAGTCTGATGCTGTTACACTGTGTTACCAAGACCAATAATCTTTCTCTGGTTTAGCAGCTTCATGAATTTTGAGTAAGGTCTATTATAATGGTTGTGTATTAAGACTAGTAGCTGGTAAGAGGAAGGATTTAGTTTCTCAATCTACATAGTGTTATAGTTGTTTTCTCTAGGAACACTACTATTGGTTCAATCTTGCTTTTAGATGTGACCTCTGTAAACAATGTAATAATTCACACTACTACCTTTACTCATCTCCATAGATCATTCTTTCTGATGAAGTCTTATATTAATTTATGGTAATTTGTTTAAAGGCCCATGTGACTAAGCTTGTAATGGGAAAAAATTAAGAGTGTAAAACAATCAATACACTATGGAAACACGAACTTGCAATCAAGGGAAAATTGGAATGATCTCTAGCAGTGCATTTCAACAACCTCAACAAAATGTGTCAGCATGTAAATTTACTGGCAGTGTTAAAAAAATTAAATATTTTTTTGGGGAAAAAATCAGCTTCGAAAGAATAAGTCATTTGGCTAGAGGAAGCTATGCTGACAAAACTTTATAAAAGTGGAAATAGAAACCTACATTCTAAAGCCCTATCTTGCAAACAGTTTAATGTCTAAATGTGTAACATGTAACAATTTAGATTTCTTTAATCTTACCCAGCCTTGTACATTTTACAACCTATTATTCTTATTTAGGAAAGAATCATTTGAAGGTCAAAATAGACTTTTTGATTTCTTAAACCAGATTATTGAATACATTTTTGATATATTTCTCATGGTAACTTTCCACTTGACTTCACTTTACAAACTATTTATCACTTTTATTCCTCATTGACACATTTACTTTGTTGCAGCTTTTTTTCTTTTTGGGGGCAGGAGGAAGAGGGGGTAGTTATTGACAGTAGCAATATTTAAAGCTCTCATGTTTATGTGCCTGGATATTACTGTTATTTTGTTTTATAAAAATGCCTTTCAAACAAAGCCCTGTAACTCATTTAATTCTCCCTTTATTTTCACCAGCTTTAGGATTTAATAAAATACATACATACACAAATCCACCTTCCATACTTATAAACCATGGTTTCTGCAGCCTTGTGTGCACTTCTGTGCCTTAGACACTGGACCCCTTTAATTTGCTAATTAGGGTCCTCACTTGGCTAGAGTATCACTTGGCTTCTCCATTTAATAATTTTGGCTTTTCTATGTACAGAAGCCTCTGTATTTCTATTTCTCGCTCAGAAACAGGCTGATAGGGACAAAATATTGGAAAACTTTGTCAATTCTATTTTTGTTTTCCAAAAACAGATGTCTAAAGATGCAGACAGGCACCTATCTGCATTTCTAGGCACTTAAATACCTTTAAAAATGGCAAAAGGAAACACAACTTCAGATTAGTTCTAAAGAATGATTAGACATAACATCAACTTAATTACACTTCTGTCTGAAAACTTTATGTAGCTGATCCAAGTAACACTTGGGATTACTGTAACTAAAATATCAGATCCAAAATATTTCTCTGTTTTTTCAGTCTCTTTACTTTGAGCATTTAATATCTCTTTTAGTTTAGATAGTTTCTTCTTTATAATCACTCAGTTTCCTCGGTTGTCTTTGTTGATCTTTCACACAGCAACAAAGAAGAAATAAAAAACAACCATAGGAAAATGTGATTGTACAACCACAAAAGTTGGCAGAGTATTTCGGAGGCAGAATTAGTCCCAGATCCACAAAGGAATTTGGGTGATGAAACTGAGCATTGAAACAACTAACTTCTAGGCACCTAGAAAATCACTGGAACAACATGATCCACAAAATCTGTTAGGCACTTAGGCTCCCTATATAATGAATGGAGAGAGATAGGCACCTAAGAATGTGATCCACAGAAGTCAGCAAGGTTGGTAGGGAGCTGCCTAAACCGGACAATGGGAGATGTTGATAAGAGGGCATGTCCTAAGCCCTGCCCCTCTCATGAAGTTAGGTGCTTAAATCTGAGCTGCAAGGAGGCACCTATCTTTGCTAGCAATCCGCAACCAGATCCCCTCTCGTGGAGTCACATGGCTTAAGCATCTAAGTAATTTCTTCTGAGAACAGGTTAGGTGCCTGTCTAACTCCACTTACAATAGTCAGAGGAGGTGGTGTCTACCTTATAACTTTTAGCCGAGTGGTTAGAGCAATCAACTGGGATGTGAAAATACACAGGTTCAGTTCCACCTCTCTGGGGAGAAAGGACTTGAACAGGGGTATCCCAATCCCCACCAGAGTGCCCTAACCATTGAGCTACAAGATAGTCTAAATATGGGTCTCCCTCAATCTCTTCTGTTGAAGCTATTCCACCGTGAATAAATAAATAAAGAGTGTTTAGATCAGGGGAACTGGATACTGGGTCTCCTACCCACCATGCTATAGCATCATTCTCGCACTCTCTTTGGCTCTAAGTATTTATACATAGTGGAACTGCTTCAACAGAAGAGGTTGCGGAAGGCCCACATCAGAATAGCCCACAGCTCGGTAATTAGAGCACTCTCCTGAGAGGTAGGATTTGAACAGGGGGGGGTCTCCCTGCTTCTTCTCAGGCAGAGAGGGTTATTGAACCTCCTACATCCCAAATGATAGCTCTAACCACTGGACTAAAATTTATAAGGTGGGCACCTCCACCCCTCCTCCTGCTGCCAGAGTTTGAATTGAACCCAATTCATAGGCGGTGCTAAGCACACCCACCCGATAGGGCCCGATAGGTGAGATAGGCACGCCTCTGCTTATCTTCCCCTAGTATGTAGATCATTCTGGGGTTTGGGTGAGAGATACGTGTCTAGATACCCAGCATTAGCCAGCATCGTGCATGCCCAGAAGCAGAAACAAGGGCACTTAAGGAACTTTGACAATGGAAATTTAGGTGTCAAGTAAGTTGAGGCAACTACAGGGTTAGGTGGCAGCTGAGTGGGGTTTTGTGGATCACAGTAGTGCCTAAAAGTGGGACTTAGCTTCCAAAGTACCTTTGTGGCTCTGGGCCTTAGTTCATTTTTAGAAACTGACTGGCCTAGAAAAGAAAAAGCAGCTGCTCTCTTATCTAATCAAGAGCATAATTCATCTCTTTCGCCTTCCCTGTGAAAAAGTCATTCTAATAAGTCCCTGTAGATGTAGTATCTATCATGAATTTCCAGTTGATAGTGCCCCTAGAAGTCCCAAGCACCACAACACAGGAAGCCAGCTCTGAAAAGATCTATGATAGGAAGACAGTGAATATAAAAAACATGGGCTTAGGAACATGGACTTGATCCATCAAGTCAGTATCTTGCCTCTGGCAAGGGTCAATGATATTTGAGAGAAATGCACACATTCTCCTCACCCATTACACAAACAGAATACACCATTAGCAATTGTGCAATGTTGTACGCTGGAGAAAAATTCCTTCCACCCATCTGTTTATGCTCACAAGCTTATTCAACTTGTCCTGTACAGAATTAACTGAGCTGAAAGGTTTAATTATACAGGAACTAAGCCAAAACTTGAGAGGCCTAGTAAGCATAGAGATTAATGTTCCAAAAGATAACACTATTTTTTAAAAAATGTCCATAGCCTATATGTTGTTTTGTCAAAGTCTCCTGGTGAAGTGCTAGAGAAACACAGATGAGAGTGACATAGGCAACACTTAGCATCTACTGTGAAATTAGTCCTATTTCCTACAGTTAAAATGTACTTTCCTCTTTCCTACTGGTAGCTGCACAGCCATTAATAGCATTGTTTGTTCGGTACAACATGGATAGTTACAATATGTACACTATGAATCTGTTTTAAAGGGCAATAGAAGGAGAATGTAAGGGTAAGTTACAACTAACTGAAATATGGTGAACTGAAACTCTTAATAGGTTCTGCTATGCAATGTGTTACCTGTGTCCCAAGTGGCCTGGAAAAAAGAAAGCAGGTGCTGCCATACCTAGTCAAGAGTATCCCTTTTGCCATCCGAGTGAAAAAGTCCTTCTGAGTGTCTGTAGATGTAGCAGCCACCCTGAATTTGATGGTACTTGAGTTGAGAATTATGAAAAGCCTGGAAAAAGTTTTAAGTTGTGTAGGTGCTTTTCTCTTTGAACATGTTCAGTGGGCTCTTTCAAATGAAGGCGTAAACATGGTGTGAGTAGAGCTGGTCAGGAATTTTCCAATAACATTTTTCCATATGAAAATGCCAATTAATCGAAAGTGTGTTGATTTAGACAAATTTCTATTGTAAAAAAAAAAAAAAAAAAGACATGAAGCATTTCAATTATGTCAATTCAATGGCATTTTCATATTAATGGAATGGAACATTTCAATGTTTGTTTCAAAATGACTTTTTGTATAGAAATTTCTTTTATAAACATTTAAAAAAAAATTAAGATGTCAAAGGTGGAACAATGTGTTTTCATTTGACTGAAACAAAACATTTCTATCCACCCTAATTAATTTTGTTTTGTGGGAAATTTTGAACTTTTTTTTGTTTTGTTCCAGAATGGAAACCTTCTTTAAATTTATAGAATTTCCTGTGAAACAGAAAATCTGGTTCCCACCCAGCTCTAGTTGCGAGTATAAAGGCAAACTATTTAGAGATTAGGAGCTGTTTCAAGGCAAGTTATTGGAGTTATTTTGTAGACCTGTAAATAGTATGGAATTATGCAAGGCATGAGATGGGGTCTAGAATACCTTGGAAGACCTAGATAGTGTTCTGGAATAGCTTTAATGGGGTTATTGCCCTGTCATATCTGTTCTTCCTTACCTGGGGGACAAGTATTAACTGGTGATGACATAAAATTAGCATTCAGCATCTCTCAAAGTTTGATCCTATCTTCCAAGATCCCTCGGGCTGAGAAGCATCAATACATTAAGGAACATGTTCTAAGGTAGTGAATCAGGGTAAGAATCTTGGCATCAATTTCAGCCACATCCTTTCAATAGAAAGACATACTGGACGTGGTCTGAATTTTTCACTTTCCCAGGCAGTGCCCTTATTATCTTTTGACAGTCTCATAACGGCAACATATGTCTGTTTGACCATGTGCCTTGATTATTTTAATGCCTTCCCAGCAGTGTTTCAATAGTACTTCTCCATCATTTGACACTTGTACAGAATTCTGTGGCACATTTGGTCAGTAGGTTGAGTGACTGTGGTTATATTACACCTACCCTGCCCTCTTACTTGTTGGCCTTTTAAGTGGCAGACTGATTTTAAGTTGGTCCTCCTGACTTTTAAAGTGCTTCATGGGGTTGGCCCTGGCTAGATGTGAAGTCTCCTTCTTGAGCCTCCTGCTGAGGGGTATTACTTACACTATTCAGAGTTTCCACTGTTCGCCAGAAATATTAAGGCCATTGCACTGTTACCGTGGTGACCCCTAGCATGCAGAACTTGCCTGACCATAGCAACAGCCTCTGTCCATTCTTCATTTTTAAGCAACACCTGGAAACTTTTATTTTCCAAAGGTATTTTTGACTAATTATTATTTGTATTTCCATGGCGCCTAGGAGCCCCCATCATGGGCCAGAACCCCATTGTGCTAGGCACTGGTCAAACAGAACAAAAAGACAGTCCTTGCCCCAAGGGGCTTACAATTTATGCAACTTCATTTTCAGAATTTCTTTTTTTATCCTTCCCTTCTCTTACACCCTTCCATTTGTTTTATTTTAGAGGATGATTTTTTAAAGGGTTTTATTGTTGTCTACCACCCCACACACCTTCTCATGACCCCTATAATTATTGTTCTTGTGGGATTGCTCAGTGATTCTCAAATGGGCCTAATCCAAAGACCACTGAAGTCATTGGAGAGATTCCCACATTGAATAGTTGGACTAATGTGCAGTAAACAAGGCATGGGAGAGCTACACACTGAACAATGAGGAGAAAGAAAAATTGTTCATTAAGTGAACACTGTCCATTCTATGCAATGAATGAGGCAGGGGTCCTGAAAAAACAGTATGTGAATCATGTGATTAAAGACGGCATCATAATTCATTTGCACAAGGGGGAGGCAACTTATGGTTGCACAGGCAACCATAATTCTGACATGTCCTAACTTTTGACTGCTTGACTTTGCAACCTTAATAATCATTTAATGTAATTTATTTTTATGTATTTTTTCAGTTATTTGATTTGTCTCCTCCCTGCCTTGACCTCTACATTTCCCCATCCCACTGGCTTCTAGTCCCACTAATTCTCCATCCCCGCCCATGCCTCTCCCTCACCTCCTATCCCTGCCCCACTGATTTTCAGTCCCAATCTCCTTTCCCAGCCAGTCTCAGTCTCTTCTCCCTTTCCCCTCACCAGTCTCTAATCTCTGTTTCTGCCTCCCCCTCTAGTCTACTCTTTCCACTCATCTGTACATCTGGCTCTTGTCTCCTCTACATTTAGATCAGGCAGCTTCATCCTCCATGCTGCCTGGGCCCACAAGGGGGTTACTGAGAAAACAGGAAGGAGCATTCCTTCTCTAGGTTCAGATGCTGAAACTCAGATATGGCAAGGCCGGTGGCAGCCCAAAACTGCAGTTGCAGAAAAAGTCCTGCTCAGCCCTGGGCTGGTGCATAGTTATATACATGGAATCTTCAAGGAATTTAGTTGTAAAAATCTAAGGGTATGTCTACACTAGGAGAATAGTTCGATTTATCTTAAACCGAACTTGTGAAACCGATTTTACAAAGTCGATCGTGCGAATCCACACCAAGGACATTAATTCGAGTTTGTGAGTCCACACTAACGGGGCAAGCGTCGACATTGCAAGCGGTGCACTGTGGGTAGCTATCCCACAGTTCCCACAGTCCCCGCTGCCCATTGGAATTCTGGGTCTAGCCCCCAGTGCCTTCTGGGGCCAAAAATGTGTCGAGGGTGGTTTTGGGAACATGTCGTCATTCGACCCACACTCCCGCCCTCCCTACGTGAAAGCGCTGGCGGGCAATTACATCGCGCCCTTTTCTGGTGATTGACAGCGCGGACGCCACAGGACAGCGAGCATGGAGCCCTCCGCGATTATCACTGCTGTTCTGTCCGTTGTCAACACCTCGCGCCTTATCGTCCACCTTTTCCAGAGGCAGATGCAGATAAATCGGGCGAGGAGGCAACGGAAGCTCCGCGAGGACATGAACTCTGAGAGGGGCACAGACCTCTCGCAAAGCACGGGACCCCGGCCCCTAGACATCATGGTGGCAATGGGTCACGTTGATCCTGTGGAATGGCGATTCTGGGCCAGGGAAACAAGCACCGACTGGTAGGACTGCATAGTGCTGCAGGTCTGGGATGAATCCCAGTGGCTGAGAAACTTTCGGATGTGTAAGGGCACTTTCCTGGAACTTTGTGAATTGCTGTCCCCTGCCCTGAAGCGCCAGGACACCCGGATGCGAGCTGCCCTGACTATCCAGAAGCGAGTGGCTATAGCCCTCTGGAAGCTTGCAACGCCAGACAGCTACCGGTCAGTTGTGAATCAATTTGGAGTGGGCAAGTCTACCGTGGGGGTTGCTGTGATGCAGGTAGCCCATGCAATCGTTGACCTGCTGCTCTCAAAGGTAGTGACCCTTGGAGACGTGCAGGTGATCATAGATGGCTTTTCTGCTATGGGATTTCCAAACTGCGGCGGGGCTATTGATGGGACACACATCCCCATCCTTGGACCGGCCCACCAGGGCAGCCAGTACATTAACCGTAAGGGCTATTTTTCTATGGTGCTGCAAGCACTAGTGGACCATAAAGGACGTTTTACAAACATCAACGTCGGATGGCCGGGCAAGGTTCATGACGCTCGTGTGTTCAGGAACTCTGGTCTGTTCAGACGGCTGCAGGAAGGTATTTACTTCCCGGACCGCAAAATAACTGTTGGGGATGTGGAGATGCCTGTAGTGATCCTCGGGGACCCAGCCTACCCGCTAATGCCCTGGCTCATGAAGCCATACACAGGTGCCCTGGACACTGAAAAGGAGCTCTTCAACTACTGGTTGAGCAAGTGCAGGATGGTGGTGGAGTGTGCCTTTGGCCGTCTGAAGGGGAGATGGCGAAGCTTACTTACTCGCTCCGATCTCAGCCAAACAAATATCCCCATTGTGATTGCAGCTTGCTGTGTGCTCCACAGTCTCTGCGAGAGCAAGGGGGAGACGTTTATGGTGGGGTGGGAGGTTGAGGCCAATCGCCTGGCTGCTGATTACGGACAGCCGGACACCAGGGCGATTAGAAGATCCCAGCGGGACGCGCTGCGCATCCGGGAAGCTTTGAAAGCTAGCTTCCAGAGCGAGCAGGGTAACCAGTGACTGTTTCGCTTGTTAAAACTGAAGCTGAACCAGCCCCCGTTTCTTTACCCAGTTACCGTTGTCTATCCTCTCCAATTACCAGCACCCTTTCCCCCCCCTTCAGTCCCCGCTTTAAAAGTATAATAAAGGAAACATTGTTTATTAAAACCATCTTCTTTATTAATGATTTCTCGGTAAAGAGTTGAGACTGGGACGCATACTGCGGTTGGGGAGCGGGTGGAGTGATGGAAAGGACGCTTCCCAACTCGGGGAATGACAGGCTCCTGCTCCCTGAGCAGTCCGCAGTGGTGTACTGCTTGTTTCAACGGAGCCTGCAACCCCTCCTGTTCGCAACTCTGTGAGGGGGGGCCTGTGTGACGATCTGCAGCCACCCTCCACCACCAGAAAGTGACAGCCCCCCCCATAGAGAATAGGAAAACCCCCTCCCAGAATGGCAAGTGTGCCTAGTGAATGCAATGTGAGAGTGACTTTCTGTTGAACCTTTTCCCCTGTCCCCACCCTGTTATCGGCGACTATCGTCTCAAATCACAAACCACCCCTCCCCTCCCCCAAAATAGAACAGCCCTTTGAAAGATAGTCAAGGAATCAGGAATTTTCAGAACACAATTTTTTATTAAGGAGAGCAACATTTTAAGATGAAACTTGGACGGGGGCTGGGGTGGGGTGCGTTTGGAGGGAAGTAAAGGTGCCATCTAAATTTTTGGAAAGGAGAGCCTTCTGCTACTGAAGCAGTCCGCAGGGATGGAGTGATTTTTTCCGCGGCCCCTGCCTCCCCTCGTTCTACTGACTTTGGGTGAGGGGGGAATTGGACTTTGTGGCAGGGGAGGGCGGTTGGAAATAACATACAGAGGTGCCCTTTCCTCCATCCTCCGTTCCTGCAGAACGTCAACAAGGCGGCGGAGCGTATCTGTTTGCTCCCTCATTAGTCCAAGCAGCGTTTGAGTCGTCTGCTGGTCTTCCACCCGCCACCTGTCCTCGCGAGCTTCAGCCCTCTGCTCCCGTTCGCTGACTGCTCGCTCGGACCTTGAGACATCCTATCTCCGCTGTGCAGCATCATTTCGGGAACAGACCATCAGTTCCGAAAACATGTCGTCCCGGGTTTTTTTTTGCTCCGCCTGATCTGCGCAAGCCTCTGGGAGGGCGATCCACGGGTAGGGAGGGAGACACTCGCAACTGTGGGATGGGAGAAAGGGAGTGAATTCCTCAGAAAGATACATTTTCCCGAACAATGCCTATACTCTTTCCCTGTGAACAAGACCATGCATACTATCTATCACATGTGCACTCAGTACAAGGTCGAATATTATGTCTTTGTATTAAGTGCCAGGGGTCCTGGTGTTCAGATCACACAAGCGGACCTGGACACTGGAAAACTGCTCTCTGGAGACCATGGTAAGCCGTTGCCTTTGGACTGCTGTGACCTAACTTCACAGCAGTGCGGTACTCCCATGTTTCAAGCACAGTTCCTAGCGGTGGCCAGTTCCTGATGCCGGCAAAACCGCTCGGCTACAACGGCTCGCCTACACGTTTACCCCCCCACCCCCACCGCGGGGCCGGTACCGGGAACTCTCCCTGCCCGCGACCCGCTGTGTTCTAACGGCTCGCCTACCTTCCCCACCCCCTCCACGTGGCCGGTCCAGGGAACTCTCCCTGCCTGCGCACGGCTGTGTTTTAACGGCTCGCCTACCCTCCCCACCCGCTCCGCGTGGCCGGTTCAGGGAACTCTCCCTGCCTGCACACCGCAAAGTTTCAGCAGTTAGCCTCACAGCTACCCCCCCCCCCCCGCATGTCTGCAAACCGCCGGTTGTCGTTCTTTAAAGGAAAAATCAAGAAGTCACTATACTAACAAAAACACCCATTCAAACCAGGGCACCATGACTGATATCACTCTGATGAGGATTTCGGAGACAGACAAAGACCGCATGGTGCGTGAATGCCAGCAAACCCCGGGGCCGTATGCCGCCATGCTATGCAAGGCAATGATACCAGAGTACCTGCAGCTTGCATGGCATGGAAAAGTATCCTACCATGGAGGAGATAGTAAGGCCGCTCTCCCTGGGAACCTGATGCAAAAGCTTTCACTATACCTACAGGAGAGTTTCACGGAGATCTCCGATGGGGATTTCTCCTCTATCCCCATACATATTGACAGACTATTCGAGTAGTTGCCTTGGAAAAGATTGAAAACTGAAGCGCCTATTGCAAAGCAAGCAATAAAAACACATTGGTAACAAACCAATGCCTATTCTATTCAAAATAAATGTTTAAAACACCGACCTGACGATCCTTCGCCTGGGTCCTGGTCCGGGCTGCTGCTTTGGGAGGGTTCATAGGGGATCTCGGTGAGGGTGATGAAGAGATCCTGGCTGTCGGGGAAATCAGCGTTGAAAGCGCTGTCGACTGCCTCATCCTCCTCCTCTCCTTCCTCTTCTTCACCGTCCGCGAAAATTTCAGACGACGTGGCCGTAGATAAGACCCTGTTGTCAGAGTCCACGGACACTGGTGGTGTAGTGGTGGCAGCACCACCGAGCATAGCATGCAGTGCCTCGTAAAAACGGCATGTGTGTGGCTGTGATCCGGAGCGTCCGTTGGACTCTTTGGTTTTTTGGTATGCCTGTCGCAGCTCCTTGATTTTCACGCGGCACTGTGTTGCATCCCGGACGTACCCTCTCTCCGCCATTGCCTTGGAAATCTTCTCATAAATTTTCGCATTCCGTCTTTTGGATCGTAGCTCCGAAAGCACAGACTCATCGCCCCACACAGCGATCAGGTCCAAGACTTCCCGATCAGTCCAAGCTGGTGCTCTCTTCCTATTCTGCGATGTCATGGTCACCACGGCTGCAGAGCTCTGCATCGTTGCCAGTGCTGCTGAGCTCGCCATAATGTCCAAACAGGAAATGAGATTCAAACTGGCTAGACAGGAAAAGGAATTCAAATTTTCCCGGGGCTTTTCCTGAGTGGCTGGTCAGAGCATCCAAGCTCGGATTGCTGTCCAGAGCGTCCACTGAGTGGTGCACTGTGGGATAGCTCCAGGAGTTATTAGAGTCGAATTCCGTCCACAGTAACACGAATTCGACATGGCCATGTCGAATTTAGCGCTACTCCCCTCGTCGGGGAGGAGTACAGAAATCGAATTAAAGAGCCATTTATGTCGAAATAAATAGCTTTGTAATGTGGACGGGTGCAGGGTTAAATCGAGTTAACGCTGCTAAATTCGACAAAGTCCTAGTGTAGACCAGGCCTAAGTCTCTACTGAGCATGTGCAAATAGTTGTAAGCTTTTGACAGGTCACAAAGTGAAATTTGGGCAGACTTTCATGGGGACAGCAGAAGCCACATCTCTGACACAAAGGCTGCCATCTTGAAAAATTTTAAATCTCTGTTCCAAAATGGGGGGTGGGAGGGAGAGAGAGAGAGGGGGACGAGAGCTTTTTAAAGAAATCGTAATCAGAATCTTTTCTAAATGGGCAAAACAATGTACTTTTCTCCTAGCTTCATTCTGGTAAATAGTGGAACCATTTTGGCTGAATTTTCCAACACATTCAGCCTAAGACAATACTCAGCATGGAAAACTTCAGCCCAAATGGTTAAAGTTTGGCAAAGTTATAAGCAACTGAAAACAGGGTCTTATAACCGGAAGTGTTGGGCAACTTTAATAATAGGTGGTGCTCCTAGCCCTGCCATTAATTAGTGAGCACTGTCTCCCTGGCCAGATTCTGTAACTTTTACTCACTCTAAGTAGTCCCATTGATTTCAGTGGTGCAGGATGAGGAGCAAACTATTACAGAATGTTAGTAAAGGTGGCAGAATTTAGCCCTCAGTGATCAACTTCATTCCTTGGTAGAGAAGTGTCCCTGCTCCATACACTGGCATAAATTGATAATTTTGCATTTTCATGAGGTCAACCTTTTTTCAGTATAAAATCAACATTACACATTTTTATAAAGCACCCATACTAAGAGGTTTTGTATTTAAAATGAGAAATTGTTTTAGAAATGTTAATTTAACTACTTTAGTCAACGGCAAGAGATCTAAGCATGTGGTGCCAAATTCTGTTCTGTTAAACAAGCGTAAATTTGGAGTAACTCTGCTGAAGTCAAAATTTGAGCTAGAATGTTTTGCCCTTTTGGAGTTGCTCCTCAATCTCAAAATATCTCCTCCAGAGTGAAAAAGAGATGCAAGAAACTTTGACATGATTTTCAGAAGTATTGAGCAAACCCAGCTCTATTAACATAAATGGGACTTGTCAGTGCTCAGCATCTTTGAAAAAAATCAGGACACTAAACTGCAAATACTGGTTGGTTGGTTTCATCGTCTTTCAGTTACACACAGTAATGCAAATTTTTTTCAGCTGAGTCTATTTCAGAAATGTAGATCATTAGGAATTAGTCTTCCTCCAAACCATTCCACCTTTTAGTGTTGTCCACTGCATTTTGAGTATATAGTATTAATGAATGGAAAATTTGTCTTACCTGAGATTTTATTTTCTTGGAACAGTGTTTGACTGATTTTCTCCCCTCTTCTAGGTGTCTGGCAACAGACCAGGCCTTTTATCATATTGAGGGCAGAAGATCATCCCACCATGCTTTCCCAGAATTGCAGTTTTCAAGGGTACAAAATACTAAACTTCTTCTCAAAATACTTATAAATTAAAGTAAACTAATTTCCATTCCTAACAGGGCCTTTCATGATCAATAACAGGCCTGAACATGGACATTAATTCCGCAACTATTCAGAAATAATCCTCTGTGGGAATCTGATTCTAGGACATGGAGGGTCTAAGCAAGGAAATTCTCAGGTAAGAAATATTCTCTCCTCTCTGTTCCCTTCATGTCCCATCATCCTAACAATGAGATGTGCACAGCAGTAAAGGCCATATCTGGGTCAGAAAAGGATAGGATCAATAGTTATGTACAATAATGACAGAGTAGAAGAAGCCAAGGGATTATGGATCTACCACATACTTGACTCTCCTGACAGATGCTGAATCCACAGGATACCTACTTTGCAGTGTCTCAGACATGTGGACTGAAAGTCAAGTTGCTGCCTTCCATTTGTTTTCATGCAAAGCTTTTGACATTGCTGCCAATGATGTTTCAGCTCCCCCAGTTTAATGAGCTGTGATGATGTTTTGTGGAGCTGCTACTGTCGCCTTGTATGATCTTATGATTCAAACATTGATCCAGATCACTGTGGTAGTCTTATAGGGTTTCTTGCCCAGATATCAGTTTGAATGATCTCTCAAACACAGTGGGCTACTGGTGTGGAGGCCAGTGAATAAGTCACTAACTTCAGAGTCCAGGGATATATGTGTTGCAAATGATGCTTCAAAGAAGATATTTTTCAGCATTGCCTTCATTTTCTTGTTCTTTGGGGAGGGAGACTGTCAGTTTGTCCAAACCATGACAGCTCTTTCAAACACAATAATGCAGTGGAGGCCAAGAGGAGCTGATGCAATTACCTCATAATCTGCCCCCACACACAATTATCTTCCTATCTGCAGGATCTCTAGGTAAGAACTCACCCTCCACTGGAATTACTGTCTGATTAGTGAGGTGCTGCTGCTTCCAACTTTGGAATCTCTTGTTCTTTGGTACAATGGAAAATCTCTGGAGCAGCTGGCTGGGTGTTGTGGACCTATTGGGAAACTCCCATTATGCCACCTTTGTATGCCAATTGGAGAGTGGATTCACAGACCCCTTTTAGACACTGAGAGAATACTTCCTCAGCATTGCTTTGTAAGAATCAGCTCTCCTATGTGCATCTGGACTCTCCTGCCTGCTGCTGGAGATCTTGGCAGAGTAGACAAGCCAGCTTTCTGTGACAGCTGTAGGTGAGCTGAGCACACACTGCATTTCCTGTCCTTGTTTCTCCCTCTTGTCTCCTTCATAGACATCTTTGGCCCAGCAGCAAGATTGGGAACAGGAGAGTGTCTTCGTAAAACATCTTTTCCAAAGCTCCGAGGAATAAATTTGCTGATTCTCTTTAATGGAACTGAAGTCCCAACTGAAATAAGGTTGTTAAGGTTAAAATAAGAGCAAAGTTGACTGAAAAAGCTTCATGATGGAAGTCTGTAGTCTGCTGTTCACACTCCTTAGGCAGAGTAATCTGGGAAAGGCTTAGAAGGCAAAATCTTATGCCCTAGCCAAGGCAACAGGTATAAGGAGAGATCCTCAGCTGGTGTAAATTGTCAGTTACTTCAATGGAGCTATGACAATTTTTACCATCTGAGGATCTGCCCTGTGGTCTGCCACCAACATAGAGGAGAAAACCTGTGGCTAAAATTGTTGGCCATGAAGATGATAGAGAAGAACACTGAATTAGGGGGCACAGTTAATTTCACAGAAGCAAATAAGGTAGAGATGAAAAGTACTATTTAGATCCGCCAGTGCCTTTCCCTGACAACACAGGATTGCGCCTTACAGTAGCTACTTTTCTTATGCTAGTTACCCTATTGAAGATGCAAAGAATGTATAGGCTGAATGTTGCACATAAGAAATAATTTTAAAAAACTGTACAAGAACTATTGCTTCATAAGTGTGAATGGAAATAATTAGAGCCAAAAGACAATTTTAGGAAAGCAAAGGTTTTATTTCTAGAGTTGCTCTTAGGTATGTACAAATTAACAGCTAGGGAAATTTCTAGTCAGATTAAGTTATTGTGGTGATAAATTTTAATGAGGGTAGAGATAGTTTCACTAGATATTCTTTTAATTAAAAAAGCTCATTGACCACCTTTGCTCATTTAACATAATATTTTAATCATGTGTATATAAAAGTAATAAAGATTAAAACTTACTTTCATTTTAAATTTTAACAGATTTCTGCAGACTAAAAGTCGTTTTAAAAAGTTGCGATGACCCTTTTTTTCCAGTGTAAGAATAACAGATGCTACTGTTGGTTAGTAAAATTGCCATTTTGCGTATAGATCTTAAAATGCTTTATACCACTAAAAAGTAATAAAAGCTGTCATTAGACCTAAGAATTTCAACAAAAATAGTCTCCAAAATTTAAAATGAAGGACCAGTGGGGATATTCTTGCTAAAATGATCATGCAATAGCAAGTTCAGCAGAAATAAAAACTGGGTGGGTAACAGTCTCTTACCAGGACCCTAGTACATGTCCTTATGTCTACTTTATGGACCTTATACAATTCTTTAGTTCTAAGAAGACACCTGTATCTTTAAATAAAATATTTTCCATACCACTTCTGGAGGCCTTTTTGCTTGGACTGTCTAGACTATCTAAATGCCATCCTTCATGAGCCTAAGATTCTTTGAAAGCTGGACTTCATCTTTTTTAGAATTCTTTTCCAGTGGATTTAGATGAATGCCCATTACTGACCTTTACAAACTGCTATATAAAAACGAGTTTGAATGGATGCACTGAATGTGTAATGATGATTTCTACAAATGGTTGCATGTGAGATGTTAATTACTGAGGTTCATATATTTGTTGCTTACTTATAAGCAGTTTCTTTTACGTCTTAATACTGATGTGTATGTGTCAGCTGACTTAACAGGACATCCTTGCAAGTAAGATCTTTGATATCAAGAGTTTATTTTATCTTTGCAACAAAGATAAAACTGAATTGAACTGGCTGGCTGAACTAAGCCCTCTCTTTTCTCTGCACTACAGCTACTGCCTCGTTCTGGGGATATCACAACTTCCACCGACACCACCGGATACTTCATTTTGTTGTAGAACTAGGAAAGGTCTTTCCAACATGTCCACATAAGCTAGGCTACATACTGAAATCTTTACAACCGCTTGTTTATTATAAAAAAAACAATTCTGGGCTGCTCATAAGCCTTTGCCTCTCTGAAAGAATCTGTCAGATTTGTGCCTACTATGTACCAGGGTTAAGAAAAATCTAACTATTTGACGGGTAAGTAGCAAACCTTATTAGAATAATTACCTTCATGTTTTGGTATGTTGAAAGCATTCAGACCACAGGCCTGCAACAGAGAGGGCTAAAGATAACAACAAAATAACCAAAAACTCTGCTTTCAGATGTTGACAGGATGTATGCAATCAATTAAATGTTAACTCCATGACTCTCCTATTATTTACATTACAGTACTGCCCAGAGGCCCTAGCCAGGATCAGGAGCTCTTTGTGCTAGGTATGGTGCAAATACATAAAGAAACTGTCCCTGTCCTGAAGGTCTAGACAGAAACTGTGGCAAGAGCAGTTTTGGTATAGTGAACAGGAGGATGATAGAAGGGAGGCTATAGCTGATATTGCTAATTTTTTCTTTGAAAAAGCCTTCAAGATCTTGTTGAGATCAAGCCTTGTTAGAATGAGGAGGGGACAGATGTCCCAATTATCTTCTGACTTTAACCTCCCATATGCCACATTCTGTCTGACTGCACTTCATTTCATTTGTACATTTCAGTTTTGGTTAGTTATGTCTTCTACAGCAAAATGATATGCAATGAAAATTGTGTCTTATCTGTTTATTTCTTTTCTCCCATCTTCTGACACTCCTACTGTGCATCCTCCTCATGTAGCTAAAGGACAGAACAAGAGGTGCAGGAGAAAGCCTTGTCCTTTCATGGGAAGCTCTAGACAGCATTGCTCTCAAAGCTGTAACAACACTTATGAATTAATTCCATGTTTACCAGTTAATAACTATTTGTAAAGAACCAAACAACATTTTAATATCTTGAAAGTGAGTGAATGGAAAACAACAATAAATATATCTAAGGTTATCCCAGAACCCATAACTAAGGTGGGGTAGATTCTCAGACATGACAGTAGGAGAAAAGAAATTAGAAGTTTCAGACACTCCTACTGAAGGATTTAAGAATTAGTGAGGCTCTAAAGGAGAGAAAAATACAGAGCAAACCAGTTGTTTTTGGTAGAGTAAATCTGGATAAGGGACTAAACTACTGAAGATACTGCGCATTGCAGAGTTCTTTTATCAAAAGTTGTGTCCACAGAGGACATCATCTATTTGGTAGTGCTTTGGATCTCACCGCTTCTTCAGTAGGACTGCCAGACATGAAAGTGTAGAAGAATGAAAATGTTGTTTTGCCTTTAGCTTCACATAAGTGTGAGCAGAAGAGCAGCCTTACAAATACCGACAAAGATTTCCTGGTTGAATGAAGTGTAATTCCTGGAGGACCACATTTGCCTCTGACCTTGTCTGCTTCTGAAATACACATCTTAATTTTGAATATCAATAATTTAGAAACATCTTCCCTATAACTGACTAGCAGTACAAAGAGAATCTGAACAGAGAATTTGCTCCCCTTCAGATATGCATATTTGCTTCCCCATGAAGTTCACATCTTTCTTCTTTACGTTGTTTTAGATTCAGACAAAAGAAAGGCAAAACAGTAATGTGGGGTCTGTACAAATGGATCTTTTTGGGGAGTGAAGGCTTGGATGGGTCTCAGTCCTGAAGGAGACCTTGTCACTGTGAAAGATGCTGAGTTGTGGCTCACTGACAATGTCTCCAATTCTGAAATTCTTCAGAGGTGATTCAAAAGAAGGGGATAATTACCAGACTTAATTACCAGGTAAGGAACATGCAAGATTAATGGTGGAAATATTGGGGAAATAGGGAAGAAGACAAACTCTGCCACTTCAAGGAATCTTTTTATATATTAAGAGTAAATCAGACCCTGTCTGCCTAATTCTAGTATACTATTCAAAGTCGCCACATGTACCTTCAGAATGTTCCGCCTAAGGACCTAGGATAGATACAGGACTGGAAAGGCATTGAACGTGCTTTGCTTTTGTAGTCCTTTGCTTATGCCTGTTTAAGCCTTCTTCCCTGCTAAGGCATGCTAGAAGAACCTTCCTTTGAAATGGTTTATAAAGGGGGAAGTTCCTCTTTAATAGTTTGGTCAATATCTCAAGAACGAAAAGAAGTTATACTTTTAATTTTGCTACCTTGTTAATGTAATACTACTACATCTGGCAATGCTCAGGTGGGGGTGGGGGCAGGAACTTTCCCCCACCCCACGCCCCAAAACCTGGGAATTTGGAATTGCTTTGTTGCTGTTGAATGGGTGGAACAATCTGTGAAGGAAAGGGCTTATACCCCCATAGTTGCTGGTCTGATTCTTTCCCCTACTAGGTGTAGAGAGAAGAGAAAACCCAAAGCATGATTGTCAGACGTTTAATTCACAAAAAGTTGTGTCTCTGATATACATTCTAGTCTTTTGTGGAAACAGTGCAGTCCTCCTGGATAAAAATCTTGTAGCTCTTTTAAGAATTTAAATTTTCTTCATCAATTTGCCTGGTATCCATGAAGTTAAAAAATAACTATATATAAATTGTACATCAGTTTGAAACACTAGTAATTACATTCTTGAATATGCTCTTTGCCTTATTCCTTTTATATCTGTTCCAGGACCAAAACCTGCACCTGTAGTCACACAAAGTGTAAACTTGGAAACTGCAGCACTGAGATGTCAAGCTTCAGATTGTATTTTCCAGGAAATAGCAGCAACTGTGTCTGTGGCTGTCTCCTTGGCAGATTTCTTGTACACCCTGTTATCTAGTTCCATTTCTGGTTTTGCTTGTCGCTAAAGAACTGTTTGTAGGGACTGGTTCATGATCAGCCTGCTGTCGGGCTGTTCTGGTTGTAATTATTCTTTGATTTACCACTGAACATGTGGACTTTGCTCTTTTTTCTGCATTTTAAAATTAGGCCTTTCCGAAGACTTAGTTACATCTTTTTCAGACGAAATAAAAGACGTTTTGTTAAGTTTGATTTAAACAAAATATTCATAAGGAAGCCATCACACATTATAGAGGACATCCCTTGCAAAATGAGGTTTTGTTAACCATAGATAACATTCAAAGCCTCCCCTGAAAAAAACAAAAGGGACTCTGTCTGGGTAAACTGTTTATTAAAAAATAAAGGCCTGTTACTGCACCTACTGAAGTCAATGGCAAAGCTTCCATTTTCTCCAAGGATCAGACCCTAAATGTCTATAAACATTAGCTTTTGAGATGACAACTCAATTTCTCTTGAGAGATTATTGGTACTGTAACTGAAAAACTTCAAAGCTATCAAAAAATCAGCTCGGATACATAATACACAGAAAACATCATTTTGAATTGTTCCAGAATTTTGTATACTGAACGTGTAACAGAGCAACTATGATACCTTATTACACTTAAAATATGTTAATATTAACCTTCTCTGCTTAGAAATTATTAAAATGATTATTTTTGCATGCTGCTTTAAATTTCATCATTTATGGCCAAATAACTATTCAAGCCACATTGTATAAAACAGTTTGGTATTTGTTAAATTGACAAACCAGTGACAAATACAAATGTATTCCAATGTATATACATCCATCTACTAACCATTTAACATATATGGTCATTAAACACATAAATACATATGTATCAATCTCTTCAGACTAAGGTTTGACTAGAAACAGCTATATTCTAAAGCCTTTCATTTTCTAATGATGTAATGTCGTCATCATGTTACTAGTGGGCAAGTGCTCAGGAGCTAATGCACATAAATTGAATTATTTCCTAATAGATTTTTTTGGGGGGTGTATTTTCCATCTCCCACTGGGAAAATTCACTTTGACTGTCTGGATACCATTAGGATTCTGTATACACTTTTTATGGATGATGTCAAGCAAGAGAGTGATTTGAGCCCCTAGGCTTTTTAGAGAGAGGGTAATGAGGAATATTGCTAGCAGGTTTGTTGTATGTAAATTTTACCCTTCCAAAGAGATACTGTTATGGCTGTAGGTGAAATGTTTGACCTTCTAGCTGTATTTCATGTCGTGGTTGTGTACTTTCCCCTCCTGTGCTCATCTGCTCTTTTCCTATGCATATAGAGGCTTATTGGTCTGTGAGCATTTGAGAGTGGGATTCTAGTAAGGTATGTTTTAATTTAATAAAATATCATACAGGCAAGTGGAAAAAGTGTATTTATAAGTCTACTAATGTGGAAAGAACCAGTTCTGTGGGTTTGCTGGATACTCATCTCTGTTTTGCAATTCTGCTCTTGGAATGGCTGAATGGGGACAAATAACAGTTATGGGATGAAAAACAATCTGAACAGGAATATGCCATTTTCAAGATAGGTAAAAGTTTAAAGGTTAAATGCAAAAGAAACATGAGAATTGAGTTTAGCACTGAAACCCAGAACTTAATTAACATCCCCACTATCCAGGGAATTCAGCACAGAAATAGGTTCTAACCAACTTATTAAAAATCTGTTTTCCCTCTGTGTGAAATCTCAGCACTTCTTGGATCACAAAAGGTAACCTCAGAATACAGTGTCATCAATGCCAGATGTGCCACTGCAATCTATGGGCACAACACAGAAAATATAGTATAAACTAGATTATTCATAATGTCCCTTATGTGAAACTCCATTTTGTTAAAAAAAGAGGGTCATATCCCTGATATTTATTAGTGACACTGAAAATTCTCTTGGTTATCCACACTTATTCGGTATCCCCCCTGTTGTTTGGATAATCCTGACTGTAATGTACTATGTATGTAAGGATTAGATAATAATGGCATTCTCTTATATGTTTAAAAAGAAAGACCCACCATGTTAAGATATTATTTAACCACAGCTTTTATTTAAGTGCAATATAGATACTTTCCCTGAAAACAAGTAGCTCAAAACATATTTATAAACTTAACAGATACAGACTGCAAATAAACTAATGAAATGCATAGGTTTTCCAGAAAAAAAATCTGAGAAAACACGATCATTTTAACAAACCAAAATGTAATTACAACATAGCTTCTCTATCATTTGCGGTATTATTAGCCCAAACATCTTAAAAGCACATAAATCTGAAAACCTGTATGTATGGTTTTTTTTTAAATCCTATGTCACACATTTCTTATGAAAATACCCACTTACAGTTGAGTTGGCACAGTAAATATATTTTTTCCTGATAGTCAAAACAAATTTAATCTTGCATATGGCACAGAGAATTATTCACACACATCACAAAAGACTTCAGTGAGAAGTTCATCGGGCATCAGCAATTTAGTTAGGTTTTAGCTATAATAAAATATGCATATTCAAGGCTTGAAATGAATGTTTAGGTATTTAGTTTGGTATGGAACAATTTAATGTTTTGTAGTAGTTAAACACTGCCATCTGTATCTTTGGGCCACAATTAAAAAAACAAGGGTATGACCATTAAAAGTACATATCCTGAGATTTCTTTCTTTAGGGGGCACAAAGGTTAAAAAGGAAAAACTGATCTGTGCATAAACCAGGAACACATGTGGCAATGAGAAAAAACAGCAAATGCAGGGCAGTTAGAGAGAAAACCCTTGAGAAAGACAGAGAGAGAGAGACCGAAGTGACACGGTAAGATGAACAGCAAGGTCTACTGGAAAAAGGAGAAGCTGACTAGCTTTACGTTTTGAGTATGGTAAAATCTACTCAATCATACTAACAAAGTTAAATATGTAAACTTTCTTCAGAAGTTTAAAAAGCGGCATTTGAGATTGGAGCATTGGTTGCCTATTATAATGCAAAATAGCATGATTTTATTTACAATCAGCATTCATTTCCATCCCTGGAAAAAGCAAAGATAGTCTAAACAGAAATATGCACAACAGGCTTTGCATTTGTGGCATCAGAGTAAAATATCAAATGCTGCAGAAGTCCATGACATCACAGGAAAAATAATGAAATGTGTGCATTTACAGTCCACTTATTAACAGTCACCAATTAATGTATTCACAGATGGATCTCTTACTCAGGATTAAGCAAAACTAATAGTTCTGCTTGACTATTTTAGGAAAAAAATCAGTATTTCAGATAAGTTACTTAAGTATAATGTAAGATGATATATTAAGGAATAAAACACAGTATGATATTTTATAATTATTTTAGTTTTTATGCATGTGTTATATAGATGGCATACCACAAAAACATTTAAGCAGTTAAGTTACAAAACAAAATATTTGTGTAATTATCTTCAAGTTGTCAAGGTGCACATTCAAAGGGACAGAAAGATAAAGACATATTACAAATCACAAAGCACTGAATTTTCAAGTGTAAAATCATACCAAAATCTTGATAAATTATCATTGATGTTGTAGGAGAGCCATTGCTCTGGAAGGCCATTAGAGGTGTCCTGTACTGCTAGCACATGGGGTGCTAGGGTGAAGGGTACATCATTGAGGAGCTCTGACATGAAATGATTGCTTTCCAAATGTTGACTTGTCTCATTTCCCTCCTCAGCACCAACTACAGTCAAATGTGAATGTTTTTCTGTATTTGGCTAAAGAAAACAAAGGAACAATAATTTAGACAATACAAATTACGAAGTTTAAGCTTCACACTTGAAAACATGATGACCTATTTATAATATGCAGTAGGGGTATATGATTGGGGTAGACTACAATTGAAATTCTTAATGCATACCATGGCAATTCCTTGAGTCAAGCTTAGTTTAGCCAAGGCTGTAATAACAATGGATTTTTCTGAATGAATAATGGCAGTTTTTCTGGCCACATAATCCTACTATACAATTGTGAACACTGATTGACAAATATACCAATGTAGACTTCTAATTTAAAACTGAAATTGCCCAACTGGTTGGGTGTGCCTGTAATTACCACATAAAGTGATTGTTTTTTCTTGTTACATGCACTAACAAACAAAAACAAACAGTTTTTGCACAATGTAACCATCGGGATTATTGAACAAGCACTGATAAAAAGAAAAATCTGGGCATTTACTTCAAAATCCTGCTATGCAGATTAAACAAATTATATAGTTCATTAGATAGGGTACTGGATAAGGGGAGACTTGACCTGCTGTGTGACCTTAGATAAATCACAATCTCTATCCCAAAGGTTTTCAAACTATGGTCCACGAGCTCCATTCAGGTGGTCCGCGGATAGTTCCCTCTAAGGTGCGCACCTGGCCGGCTGCACACGAGAGAATAAAGGGCCACCAACCTAATTAGTGGAGCCGTGCTGGCTTGGCTCCACTAATTAGGTGCCTGGACCCTGGAGAAGAAGCACTTGTAAGATGAAATGGTGGCCTTGGGGGGGGGGGGGGGGATAAGGAGTAGGTGGGAGGGGGAAGTGGGGTGAGAAGAAGGGGTGGGGGGAATTTAGGACATGCAGGGCTGTGGCAGCCAGAGAAAGAGGTGACTTTTTTCAGCTCTAGGGCTGGGGCTGCCGGGGAGAGACAGCCTTCCTTCCCACCCCCAGCTTGGGGGTTGCCATGGCGGGGGAGAAAGGGAGAGACCCTCCCCCCTCCTTCCCAGCCCTAGCTCAGGGGCTGCCGCAGCAGGGGAGAGAGGGCACATCCATCACATTAGAAAGGTAAGACTACTGATATTAAAATATGAGTTGTGTGCTTTTATTTGTAGAACAAAAAATGTTAATTATTATTACGCTTTTTTTAATATAGCGCTTTTATCCAAAGCACTTTAGTTAGCTAACAGTACAAACAACATTTGGAAAGATCATTAAGTGGGTCCGCTGAGACCCTCAGCAATTTTCAAGTGGTCCACACAAAAAAAAGTTTGAGAACCACTGCTCTATCCTATAGTTTTGCCATATTTAAAACAGAGACACTAAACCCTCCTTCCTTTGTAAAGCACTTTGAGATGTATGGATGAAAAATACTCTACAGGAGGTAAATATTATATTGCTATTTATATCTTTAAAGCACTGTACAAACATTTGTTAATAATTCACAGCATCTCTGCGAGGTAAGTGATTACTGTATCTCCATTCTATAGAAGGCAAACATACATAGAGATGTTAAGTGACTTGTTCAAATCCAGTTAGTGAATAATGGCAGGCATAGAACAGAACTCAGAAATTCCAGATTCCCAGCCCCGTGTTTACTCCTTTAAACCGCTCTCATATACAAGTAAATGCAAATATAGAAAAACCCAAAGAATATTTTTATTACTAAGGAAGGCATGTAAAGTTATACCATCAGCGTGAATATACATTTTCAAACAGTTGGACAAGTTTTTAGATGCATGACTCCCATTAACTTTAAAGGGAATCGTAAAGCTAAGATGAGCAATGCTAGATTTCTGTGTCAAATGCACATAACTATAGTTCTTGTGGAGCAGCTATGGGTTGTGGCTGCTTGGCAGGGGATAGTTTGGGATTTGGGTTCCAGGGAAATTATAAGAGGCAGATGAGTCTTTTGGTAAGGGGAAGGGAAGGGGTGGCATTTTCCCCTTGTGGGCAGGACTGGAGATGTTTTGAAAGCAAACTGATA
The DNA here is from genome assembly GCA_037349315.1 of Chelydra serpentina. Classification (NCBI taxonomy): domain Eukaryota; kingdom Metazoa; phylum Chordata; order Testudines; family Chelydridae; genus Chelydra; species Chelydra serpentina. The sequence goes on from JBAIAC010000048.1 coordinate 32,570,446, forward strand.
ACAAATAGATGCTTCTCATCTAGTAATGATGGATAAAGAAACGCTAGATAACTGTCTACTAAAATGATCTGCAGTGAAAGAGTTAACATTAACATTTACAATTCATTAGGTTTCAGAGTCATCACACTGCTGAGATTAATAAGGAAATGCTGACCTCTCAGAACTACTGTTTCAGAATAAGGAAGGTAGTACTCCATCATTTACATTTGGTTTGCATTTGGAAGGCTTCTTTACAATGATAAAGGCTAGACATTTAAAGCTTAGGATCTACTGCACAAAATCCACAATCACGGAATACATATGACCACGCACCTTGGGTTTGGAAATTTTACAAGATATCTAATATCCAGATGAACAAACTTAGTAGCCAGAATAGATACAAAAGATGGTGTTCCACTGTCCATAGGCAAGGCCCAGGTGAAAAGAGAACCTCCCACCCAGCTGCTGGGATTCATTCTAGGTGGCTACCTTTGAACCCAGGTTTCATACCAGCCTCTGGTGTCAAAGCTGAAGGTCCTATCTCCTTGAAAAGAAGGAATATTCTCTCTCCCCATATCTCATTCTAGAGCCTCCTGTCAACAGAATACGTGTATGGTTCGGTTTCTGCTAGTCTAACAGACCCTTACCCAGCCCCTTGGCAGTTGCAATATGGGTTTTGTGTGTGTGTCTACTACTCAGCTCTCCCCTCTGCTTTCTAGATGCTACACTGGATGTGTTTCTTTTATTCTTCATCCCATCCCCAGCCTCCCTTTTTGCGTTCTGCATTCTTGTGAGTAGCTCCAGTACTTGCTTGTGCAGTTGCTCATAGTTTTGAAAATGATTAGCAGAATGAAACAAACAGGGTCCTGATCAGTTTCTTTACTTTTGCCTCTGGGATCTAAGTGACAGCAGTGAAAATTGATAAAAGAGTATGTTCAATTTTAACTCTGCTGAAAGTTTCCAAAGCTGCAAGGAACAGCTGAGACAATGGAGCTGTATATCTGCAAGCTCAGTAAGACATTCTTGCACTGGTTTATACTCCATTCAAGTTTGGATGGTTATCTTTGCAACTATCAAGGCCAGCAACATTTTTTTTAATAAAAGGAATCTTAGATTATACGGCAGTTCATCTCACTGGGAAAGCTTCTTACTTGCCGAGAGCAAACAGGAAAGTGGATTTCCAAGCTCTGTATGATAAAAGAATTCATACTGAAATAAAACTATCCTGCCTATATAGACATTTTCTTTTCTGAGAACTTTGATTATAAGAAGCAAGCACACTAGTTTAACAATTCAGTTTAATTTAGAAAAGGAGCAATAAAAGACCAGGTATCTGTACCTTTAATTTCTAACATCCAAATAAAAAGGCATGTTTACCTTCAAACTGTACCCTGCACAAGCATCACAGTCACTTTATCTCTCCAGATAACTATCCTATTTGAGCTTTTTTAGAGGTGCTGGTATCTGCTTGCATTACATCAGCCTCATGCTGGCAAGCACAGATCTGAGTCAGAGCACAGTAAATGGAGGTTAGGAAAAGGTGGTATTGTAAGAGTTTGGTTATAAGGGGTTTTCATATAACATTTTTTCTCACCTTTCTAGGGAAAAATGAGCCCTCATTTGCTGTCCTGATCCTATGGCCTATATGATAATCAGAAATCACTAGACTCCTATGTTTGTTTGGAAGACTACGCTCGTAAGAACACCTATTTACATCCTAATTGGCCTACAAAGTGGATGAATTCAATTTACAATGCAAATTAGAACATTATGTGCCGAAATTAGTTTAAAATAAGATGAAAAAATACTGGCATGTGGTACAGAGAAAGACGGTTACATATCCCCTCTTCTTCCATGTAATAAATTTCATGCCTGTGAAAGGTGCAAATTGGTAGCACTGGAAATGTTAGTGCAAGATTTTAAAAAAATAAAAAAGGACTGCACATTTACTTCAACCAGTTGGTTGAATTAGGAGGAAAATAAATTGGCAGTATTTTACTCTTAAACCCCATTTTCACCATACTCACAAATCCCCACAATTTTCATTCACCAAATCTACCGTGTCAGGTATTTCCATATTACATATGCATGCTATTTAATTTATAAAAACAGAATTGCAAGAATAGCTCTGAACAGCTGGGAGCAAAGCAGCATGGGAAAGATAGGAGCTGAAAGAAAAAATATTGGGACATCATACCAACTATTACTGGGATAATCTGATCCCTGGCTTTAACAATGCTGTGGAGAGACAGCCTCAAGTTATATATGGGTAAATTGAGGCTCAGAGATGCATAAAGTGGTTTGTCCAATGTCACAATATGAGCCAAGGCCAGAGATGGGAACAGTGCATGTACCACTGGAACACAGTCTCATCAGTGAAAACAAGTATGTGTTTCTACTATTTTAAGATGTTCACATTCACTGGTTTGTTTATAGCGAGTCACACAACACACCCATTTGCTGAAAGAATTCCCACCTCATGCTGTTGTGGATAAATAAATGTCTCGGGGATAAATTCTCTGCAACACCGAAGCTAAGGTTAGGTGCCGTGGATAAAGGGGGGCTTACAGGGACCTGGTCACTGTTCCCTAATTCCACTCTGCTGGGCCCTGGCATCACTTAAACCTGCTGGGGGGGATTCTTTACATTGTGCTGCTGGTATGACACCTTCTGCCAGCAGAGAATCAGGCAGAATGGGGCCTGGTTCTTCTCCTCTGACATGTCTTCTCCTTATGTCAGCTCCAGTGTAGAAGGTGATGGCAACCACTGCTGGCTTTACACTAATTGAAAATAATCCCTACACAGGGAAAAGTCCCCAGGGGATTTCTCAAACAGGGGTAAATTCACTTCACTTTGTGCTGCTTACACAATGTAAACCTAGCCAACTGGAAAATCCAGCCCCACGTTGGCACTTTTTAACCCCTTCAGTACTGTAGAATACATCCAGGTATCTGGTATAAAATGCAACTCCATTCTTTATCATTATTTGTTTTATGGTAGTGCCCATTTATGTACTAGATACTGTGCACACATATAAGGAAAACAAGTCTCAGCTCTGAATAGCTCACAATTTCAGAAATATTTTTTCTATACTGTCTGGGGTACCCAGTACATGTAATCATGGTCCTTTGCAGTAAAGAAACTGCATCAGAATGCATGCAAGGGACATTAGGAAAGATCTTCCACATAGAACTATTATAAAGCTAGGAACATTTTTATGCCCCAAAACCTTGACTGTGTCCTTTAACTGATTAAATACATTCCCCTCTCTCTCAGACTCTGGACAAATAACGGTAACACCTAGGATAATACCCTCAACACCCAGATTTTATGCCAACTACAGCAGCACAACAAAGAGAACTGGACTCTCTAACAGAGCACTTTTTCAGTTTGTTAAAATCACCAAGCCGGTTCCAATATGCATATCATTACAAAACCGTACTATACAATCAAAGTTGAGGTTATAAAATGGCTTATGTTTTCATACATGCATCCTTCAACCACATTATTTATAGCAGCAAATCTGAAGAATTTGATATCCCACATTAGTCGCATTCGTTTCTATTTAAACTTCTAATTTGTTTATTCAGTTTACACAATTTCTGAAATACAATGCATTCAAAGTATATTCTCTGGACATTTCCTAAAGAAAAAACTGTCATATTATTATTAATCAGCCTATTAAAACAATATAAATGAAATGCATTCAGAATATCAAACAATTTACGTTTGATCAAATGAATTTACATGAGCCAACATATTTGTTCAACATCAAAGGCATAAAATAGATGGCATTTGAACAGGAAAGAAGAGATACACAGTATACAGGTATGGAAAATGTTTAGCCATCATGAGCTAGCGAACAGGAGCAGCAAACATGGGAGTTTAACATAGGTGTTCTCCTGGTGGAGTAGGAGTGACAAGGTGACCCATTAGGGTGAGTCTGTTGTCTGTAAGTTTTGTTGTTGTTGTGTGCTTGCTGGCTTGCCAGTGCCTGCTTGACTGAAGTTTATAGTGTGCTGTTTGGTGGACTGTGTGCTGAGCCTAGCAGCCTGTTAGGCAAAGATGAGAACTTCCAATCAGGCTCTAGCTTGCCATCCTTTGATCCCTAATCCCTTTACGATCCCTTGACAAGGGGTTGGGCATAATTTAGGGAGAACAGGGGTCTAAAAAGCCAGCTCATAAGCAACCAAAGGAGTTAGCAAAACAGGGGAGTTCCCATAGTAGCAACGGATGCTACTATGGGAAAAATCTTCCGGCTGTTGTGCGTGCACACACACACACACACCTGATTGGAATTGACATGAACAAGCACTCAAAGAAGAACAGAATTTTCTATTGGATTTTATTGGTGAATTTATCAACAGCATCCAAGTGTGATATATTGTCATCCAGTGGCTATATCTATTCAAGAGAATAACTGTGCATCCAAAACAAATGGTGCTTACTTAATCGCATTGTTCCAACCAATGGCCTATGCCAAGTGGCTTTTAGGAAGGTGAAACATCACCACAAGAGAGCAGATCTGTCCACTTGGAATAACCCACTCTTTCAATCCATTCTTTCATACCTCCATGCCCCCTTCCTAATCTATGCTGAAGCTACAACATAGCACCTCCGTTGTGGCAGGAAAAGCAGAAAGTCTTCTCTGAAATTGTAAATCTGTACTATATGTCCAGTTATTGGAAAGGAGAACTAAAGAGTGATGTATCCAGCATTCTCACCTTCTTTCCACTGGACAGCAAAAAGTCCTATATTTGGACTGTACAGAAAAAGAAGGCTCATTATTTGAAAAAAGAAGTACAATAATTTCACAATACAGATGTAAGAGGAAAATCTTTTGGTTAAAATGATTTAAGATAGGGGATGGGGGAAATCAACAAATCCTTTAGCAACTGCACCATGTGGAAAGTCAGCCTAAACTAGAGGTTATAAATTATGGTTTCAAGAAGAGAACAAAATTTCTCCTGAATGACCTAATCTAGATAGCAAGTTATAAACTAATGAACAACATCCATTTGGGTATCTCACTGTGGAATGTGACTATCAGAAATTGCTCATTACACTGACAGTCAGAGAGGTATTATAAATATTACCAATATGTCTATCAAGAACAAAGATAAAATTAGAGGAAACAGGAGAATTGTCTTAGACTTTTCAAAAGTGCTTATAAGCTTGGAGTGATTTACAGACTATGTTGACTCCTTTGAATCAAGAAAAGCCTTCCTCAAGAGATATTTAGTGAACAATCATCTCCAGTCTATGAACTATGGATGAAAATAAGTTTCCAAGGAGAAACTAAATATCTTCAGAAAGGACAAAAAGGAGGAAAAAGCAGCTTAGTTATCTTACGATTACATCAGAAAAATCACCATTTTCCAGACCTTCTTTAGATATTTTTTCTATTAGAAAAGAAGATTACCTACTATAACGCCATTTTCCTGACAATAGTTCTTGTCAGTCTGGAAATGACTAAATAGTTATCTGAGGAGGGTACATGAATAGAGAGATGCTTTTCCAAATGTTTTAAGCTAGGATTTCATTTAGCAGTTTTAAATCCAAAATACAAGGGTATAGAGCTGTCATGACATCTGTTAGTTGGTTGCAAGCTTAGACACTTCTCAAATTTGATTATTTAAGCACCTTCAAACCTCAATCCTAAAAGGCTATACCTTAAGGGTACCACAAAGATACTCCTTAGAGATTAAGTCTATGTCACATGACCTAGTATTGAGCAGGGACAACTCGCAAGTACCACCTAGGGACTGGAGTTATAGATTCCTTTATTGATTAGCTTTAAGAGATTAACCCCCACAACTTGAGGCTACTACTTTTTCCAATTCAAGACTTACAAAATATTTGCTTAAGTGAAAAGCATTAAGAAAACTGCCAGTTATTATTTCTGAGCAAAGCACATGACTCTACATTCTTGTAATATTTGAAGGCATTGTTGTAACCCACTGTAGTTCAGATTTCTCACACATTTTCTTCATAGCTCTCAGTTTTCATTTGCTCATAACTTTCCAGAACTATGTTTTAGGGCTGACATTTTCTAAGCTTGATTTCTGTCTGAAGGTAAATATTTTGGATGTTTGATCAAGCATTTCAGCCATTTTGGAATACGACAAAGGAAAATTAAACTTTTAAAAATCAATGAGAGATAGATAGGCCTGGTCCACACTAGGGTGCGGGATCGATCTAAGATATGCAACTTCAGCTACGTGAATAGCGTAGCTGAAGTTGAAGTATTTTAGATCGAATTACAAAGTACTTACCTCGGGTCCACGCAGTGCAGGCAGGCTCCCCCGTCGACTCTGCTTACTCCTCGCGCCGAGCTGGAGTCGACGGGGAGCGCTTCTGGGATCGATTTATCGCGTCTACATGAGACGCGATAAATCGATCCCAGAACATCGACCGCTACCCGCCGAATTGGGTGGGTAGTGTGGATGTACCCTTAGTCCTCTAGGTGTTTTTGAAAATATCTCTAGGCACCTAAATACCTTTGAAAAGCTGACCTGTAGTCCACTGCCAAGCATAATTTTGTTGGTAGCTGAATCCTACAGACCAATACCATGTTTGTAAATACCATGTTTGGCGGGGGGGGGGGGGGAGGATGGAGGGTTTGGTTTTTTGTTTTGTTTTTGCTCTGCTTGTGAACCAAGGAGTTATAAAACAACATGGCCTGCAATTACTTTATTTAAAAGACACGTTAAATCAAACTAATCAGGATGTTTATGAGGTAGTGTGAGACTACAATGTTTTGATTCTTTTACTTGACACTAATGCATGTATTTTCAAGACTATTATTATAAAATAATACCAGAGGGGAGATATATAAAAGAGAATTTGAGTATGTGTGTGTGTTGGGAGATTTTCAGCAGTGAGACTAGAGAGTCAATGCCAAAAAGCTACCACAGAAGAGAAAAATCCATTTTAAATAAGAGTAGAAAAACAATTTAAAAAGCTATACTTTTAAAATGGTATCAGCATTTCTGCAAAGACCGGGGGAGGGGGAGGAATAGCTCAGTGGTTTGAGCATTGGCCTGCTAAACCCAGGGTTTTGAGTTCAATCCTTGAGGGGGCCATTTAGGGATCAGAGGCAAAAATTGGGGATTGGTCCTGCTTTGAGCAGGGGGTTGGACTAGTTGACCTCCTAAGGTCCCTTCCAACCCTGATATTCTATGATTCTATGAGTGCTGGGGCAAGCCATATGTAACAAAAAGCTTACATTTGTCTAGATATATTCTGTATCCTGCTAAATAGAGACCTGATCTCACAGCCCTTAATCATGTGCACAATCCCACTGAAGTCAATGGGACAGCAAATGTGAGTAAGGATTGGAAGAATTCTCATTGTGTAAGCTGAAAAGGCCACATGCTGCTATTTAATTGCAAGCATACATAAGGCAACTACCTAGATGAAATAAAGCAAAGAATGCTCACACACTGCAAAGTCAACGAGGTAGAAACCTGTTCTCTCTATTTCCTCCCTAGCCTGTGTATAGGTAAACGGAGGTAGAAAACAGTGCAGCTGCAGCAAACAGACTCCCAGAAACCAAATTGTGTAAGATATACAATCTATAAATATTTTCAATATAAAGACTGTTGTTCACAGGCATTATAATTTAGACTTAGGAGCCAAAGGAGTAAAAATATGGTGATTTTGGAAATAATTAAGGAACACAGGATTAGAACAAATCAGTTGCTCATCCTATAGGTATCTCTCTCAGCCTACTGATTCTCTTATTTGAAATGTAGGCTACTGAACCATGAAGAGAGAACAGAAGCATCTTTTTCCCTGTGGCACTGAAATTTATTTTATCCAGAAAATATAAATATAATATTTATTAAACATTAAAATATCTTGAATTCAATTTCTAATAATGTGGTCATTAAATTAAACCAAAAAGTTACTTGAAAATTAGCTTTACTCCTTCATCTAACATACATAACAAAGAAGTGTTAAAGTGTGAAAAGTTCCACACAATACAAAGTCCTTTACAATTCTGACTAGACTCAGAACTTTGATTGTGTTCTTATAAGACTTTTTGACAGACTGTAGACTGATACAACTGAGTAGATATTAGCACAGTCATATCAACTTTTTGTTTTTTTCCTGGCAGAGCTGCAGAAACAGCATGTTGGCTGGGCTGGGTTTCTGATAGCAACAGACTGCATACAAGAGTAGAAAACTCATACTCCTGGTTTACTAACACCATATGCTACAGGTGGGCCCAATTCAGCCCATTCTAATAGCAGATGACTTCAGCATGTAGTTTGTGGTGTAAGGAATAACCAAAGCATAGACACTTTGGAGCAACATTCTGAAGGACTCTGTAGGTCAAGAGAAGCCCTAAAAGTGAATCTGGCATATGACTAGCTAGTAGTATAACTTAGCCAGAAACAGAATTCCATTATATGCTCAAACATGCTTGTACCAGACAGAATCCAAGCACACTACTTTCTACCATCTTAAGTCAATTAATTGTGTTTGTATGGGTAGTAGGAAAGAAGCCATTACAGTTGTCTACAATGAGGCAAAACAAACAAGGACATCAGACAGTAGTCCTCAGATGGTAAACCATGTATTTAACCAGAACAGATGTCTATTATTAAAATATTACAGCACATCCAGTCTAGGACTTTATCTTAAAGTTCTAACCATAGAAATAGTCTGTATAATCATCATCATCATGTTCCCATTACGCCTCTGGCGTTTAGGGCAGCGACAAAGCTCCTCCACTCCTGTCTGTTTCTGGCAAGTCCTTCAATGGTTCTCCAACTGTGCCCCAGGTTTTTCAGCTCAGCTTCAACAGCTCTTCGCCGTATTGTTTTCGGGCGGCCTCGTTTTCGCTTGCCTTCAGGTGTCCATTTTATTGCTACTCTGGTGATGGAATCAGTTTTCATCTGAAGCACATGGCCAATCCATCTCCAACGCCTCCTGACAATGATGGTGGCTCATATCTCTTGGCTGCACTGTCTCAATAGATCTTGGTTTGAGATTGTTCTGGGCCAAAAGATAGAGAGGATTTTTTCTGAGGCAGGTTGTAGGGAATGAAAATAGTTTGGAAATGTCATACTTTCTCATTCCCCAGCATTTTGCACTATAAAGTAATGTTGAAAGTACGCAGCTCTGATAAATCTTGAGTTTGGTTTTGGTTTTGTATGTTGATGATTTCCAGACTGTATTTAAGCTCCTGAAGGTGTTCCTGGCTTTATTGATTTCGTTCTGGATGTTCTGGCTTGTTCCATCATCCTGGCTGATGGTGGTGCCCAAGTATGTGAATTTTTCTACATTGATGAGAACATAATCCTCTATCCGTACTGGTATAATAGAGCTTCCAAAAAGGTAGGCTAAGAATTGAATGGCTGAATCTAGACACTTAGATCCTACAGGCAATAGCTCTTGTTTTTGTCATTAACTCATTAAAAAAATTATCCAGACAGCCAAACTTGGATATATCACTTAGGCAAGCTGACAGCCCAGTCTCATTACTAAAAACAAACAGGAGAGATAATGATAGCACTGTCCAGCCTCTGAGCTTAAATCAAACAAATGATTAAAAAGGTGACCAGCTCAAGCAAATGTGAAAGTCTATCAACTTAAACAGCATGTGCAATTACCCCTAAGTGCCAAATAAAATGGACATTAACAACAAAAATCTCACTTTGTCCTTTTTGGGGCTCATGACATCCAGCACAAACTAAATCATATTTGGGACTAAGCCAGACAAGCAAGCACTGTTTATAGAAGTCTCAGAATCCTGGAAGATCACAGAGCTGAAAAAGAGCTCAGCTAAATATGTTTTTTATAATATTGTCTTGTTTTGCAGAAGTTTTCCTACTGTTAGTATATGCTCCCAAAAACATTGCACATTGCATTACCAGCATTTGACACACAAAACTACAGACAGTTTTCCACTTGTTTCAGATCAGAGACATTTCCATAGTCTGCGGTACCAAATGCTTCAAGGAAGTTCCAGTGAGCCATACTGTAGGCTTCCACATGAATTGTGGTACCTAGCTATAATTATGATTATAAGTATCTTACAAAGGTATATAATTAAAAATGTCTAACAAAATATATAAATTGGATAACTAGGGATTAAGCAATCCCCTGAGGAAGCCATTCTTCCCCTACCCACCATAAAAAAGTACAAGAAGCTCTCCAGACACAGGGGAATAGCCACTAAGTATTTGAGGGGAGTTTGAGGCCCATGAAAGAGGAATCGCCAAAACAAACAGTATAAAATTAATAAGCAAAATTCCTTTAATTTACAGACCCAACATAGCTCACTTTTAGTAGCTTCTTTTAATATAATTACTGTTACTACAGCTTTTGCCCATTAAATGTGATGACATCTGTTGGGTAAAGAGGGCATATTGGTCATCAATAAAAAGTGCAATATCAAATAAGGACATGAGCAGCTTTACAAGATGACAGTAGGGAGATATGAAGAACCAAAGTTATTACTATAAGTATCTCTTTTGTTTCTTGTATCAATTTAACCCCAGGGTGTCCTCAACACCACAGACAGAGAGTAATCTTTATAAATCCTAATTCACAACCACACCATCTGTCAAATAATATTTTATATCGGTCCTCCACAAGTATATACTAACATAGTTGTCAAAGAGGGGCAAAAAATATAATTTTACTAACTTTCCCTGCCAATGGAATGGTGAACTACATGAAATTAAAGGAAAATATTATCAAAGCTTCAAAATGCTATTAATAAATCTAAATAGTCTAACAACAATGCTGATGCTAGGATGCATTATAATCTTAATTTTAGAATCCCAATGAAAATAGGTTAAGACTGAATATTGACAAATTGTGTAATAAAAATGCAAAAGCTACAAACTGAAGTAATGTGAAAACTGATAAAACCATGGTATTTCCTATCATTGTAATATTGCAACTAAACTAGAAGCTTCATGTTTCACAAGCAAAGATTATTTTATGGGTTCATTCCTGAAAAATTCTGAGAACTCTGGCCCTTATCCAAAGCACAGCATTTAGGAATGTGTTCAACTTGAGGTATGTGAATAGTCCCACTGAAGTGACTTCAGTGAGACTACACAGGCTGAATTGGAACCAGAGTGCTCAGCACCTTGCAGGGTCATGCCCGTATACTTGAAATTCCTCTGGCTGCATTTTACATAGTGTTATGTATGCCACTTCAGAATAGTGAAGACTGGGAATTGCTGAAATCTAAACAAGTTCCCTTGTGATATGTTGAGAAAGACCGAAAATAGTTATAATCAAGATGGTTTTGTTTTTATTTAGCTTTCACTTATGCACTATGCAATTAAGTTTGATATTAAGTTAAGCAAGTACTATGTAAGGTGGATATCATTTAACTGACATGATTTAGAAATTTGCAGTGTTGTACCATAGTGTTCCCAGGATCTGACACAGATGTGGGGATTAGGTAATATCTTTTGTTGGACCAACCTCTGTTAGTGAAAGAAACAAGATCTGAAGGATAGCTCTGTGGAGCTCGAAAGCTTGTCTGTTTCACCAACAGAAGTTGATCCAATAATGCTCTAAAGATTCATATGTCCCTTCATGCTTCAACCACCATTCCAGAAGACATGCGTCCATGCTGATGACGGGTTCTGCTCGATAACATCCAAAACACTGTGGACAGACGCATGTTCATTTTCATCATCTGAGTCAGATACCACCAGCAGAAGGCTGATTTTCTTTTTTGGTGGTTTGGGTTCTGTAGTTTTTGCATCAGAGTATTGCTCTTTTAAGACCTCTGAAAGCATTCTCCACACCTAGTGCAACTCAGATTTTGGAAGGCACTTCAGATTCTTAAACCTTGGGTCGAGTGCTGTAGCTACCTTTACAAATCTCACATTGGTACCTTCTTTGGTTTCTTAAAACAAACAACATGTGCTGGGCCATCATATGAGACTCCTATAACATGAAATATATGGTGGAATGTGGGTAAAACAGCAGGAGACATACAACTCTCCCCCCAAGAAGTTCAGTCACAAATTTAATTCACGAATTATTTTTTTAACGAGCGTCATCCGCATGGAAGCATGTCAGCATGAAGGGGTATATGAATGTTTAGCATATCTGGCACATAAATACTTTGCAGTGCCAGCTACAAAAGTGCCAAGTGAACGCCTGTTCTCACTATCAGGCGACATTGTAAATAATAAGCAGGCAGCATTATGTCCGGTAAATGTAAACACACTTGTTTGTCTTCGCGATTGGCTGAACAAGAAGAAGGACTGAGTGGACTTGTAAGCTCTCAAGTTTTACATTGTTTTGTTTTTGGGTGCAGTTATGTAACAAAAAAAAACTTCATTTGCAAGTTGCACTTTCACGATAAAGAGATTGCACTACAGTATTTGTATGAGATGAATTGAAATATACTATTTCTTTTATCATTTTTAGAGTGCAAATATTTGTAATAAAAATTATAATTTAATAACTTTCATTTGGTATTCTATTGCTTAACGGCGCAATTAAAACTGCGATTAATCGACAGCCCTAATAGTTTTATTGTGGTTTTTTTTAAGTCCTTGTGATTTCTCCTTGAACTACAAATGAAAACACACCCACGTGCACGCGCGCGTAAGATTGGAATCCCAGTTTACTGATATCCAAAATTATCCATCTTTCTTCATAGGAATTGAAATGTGTGCATTATTCTTGTGTTTGGTTTTAGTACACCGAGGTTTTAAAAAACTGTTTGGTGAATGGCCAAATACAGTTATATGGGTGCAAATATCTGCGTGCGCCTAATTTATGGACACCAATGCCACATCTTAATTTGGCTATTTATGCATGCATGTAGCCAGTTATGATTTAGGCACCCCCAACATGAGGTTTCCATGTAACAAACACTTTAAACATCTCTATGCCTTATATTTAAAAAAAAAAAAGATTTACTCCCCCAGTAAAATCCAATATTTAATTCCGGAAACTTCTCTCCTTCTTCCTCTAAACACGTAAAACACTTCGAAACAATGCAAGATCGAAAGCACATTTTACATAGGTTATAAAGAGCTATGTTGTCAGCCATTGTCAAACTTCAGGAAGGTCTGTTTTCTCACATCCCAGCCATAATTTACTGAATCTTCTCCAATGGTGACCACATTGTGCATTTGACCTAGAAACTCAGATACTGTGGTGATTGTTGGCACATACGTTCCACTTAAATCCTGTTTTGAGGGATCCCTGCAAAAAAGATGAATTTCACCTATAATATTTGTTGTTCCATTTAGGAACTGAAGTGGTGCATAGGTCTTGGGCTGCCCTTCACAGGGATGAATTTCATGCCAAAGGTAATTTTCCCAACATCATGCTCAGACGATTTGTATGGCTCTGAGATCAGAATAGAGCCCAGCAATGAGGTATATAGAGTCCAACCCTTGTCTAGTAGAAATTATGTTGAAAGATAACAGACATTTAAAATACATACTGTTTTATACACTGCTTTTCTTTGTCAGTTGACACAGAGAGTCCTAACCTGAGAGGGGACCATTCTATTTGGTTTCATTCTGACCACTGATTGGTACGGAGCCGGATTATGTTTTAGGAAAGTTTACAAACAACTCCCTCTTCCTCCAATGGCCAAACTAAATAAAAATGTGCACTTAAATACATAGATCATACAGGTAGCATCTGTAGCATAAAGGGAGATGAAGAACATTCCAATGAGCAAATAGCAGAGAAAATAATCAAGCCAGGGGCAGATGTGACACTCAGGAAGTAAGATTCCATTGTTTTATTAGAGAGGGATTAAGAATTCACTGAAATGGATCATCATTAGATGATTTAGTTTGGTTGGAAAACCTCAAAAGGACCATAGTTTTAAATGTCTTTTTCCTTTAAGAATAAACACCAGATCAGTTATCAAAAATATCAGTAGTAAGAATAAATTATAAATCAAAGTTATACTCAGGGGCGGCTCTGACAATTCTGCCGCCCCAAGCAGTCGCCGCGGCTCCGCCCCCGATGCCAGGCGACATTGCGGGGCCCCGCCCCCGACGCAAGCACTCCGAGTCCCACGGCGGCAAGGTAAGAGCGGCGGACCTGCTGCCCCATTGCCGCCGCGGCAGGCGAGAATGGGGCGGCAGTCCGAGTCCTGCAGCGGCAATTCGGCAGCAGGAAGAGCGGCGGATCTGCCACCAAATTGCCGCCGTGGGACTCGGACTGCCACCCCATTCTCGATGCCGCCCCAAGCACCAGCTTGGAAAGCTGGTGCCTGGAGCCGGCCCTGGTTATACTACATTTTCAACCCTGGTACTCATGTTTGTTTTCTTGCTTAATCTCCTTCCAGCTCTTTTCTAGAAGCCTTTGCTACCAGTTCAGCAAAGGTTGCTCATTATTTTAAGATAAACAACACTCACTAGTGACGATGAATTAAAGATTACCATATCAAGCAGATTTAATCCAGATTTTAAAAAACCTGCAGACCTTATTTAGTGTCACCCACTATTAAACGAACAATACTAACATCATGCAGACCTCCAAGATGCCAGGAAATTACTGAGACGAAGGTCTTCATGGTAATAAATGTCACAATGACACACAGAAAGCAGAAGGAGATATAGTTCGAAGCCTAAATTAGATAGCTGTTCCTAAACATTTTATATATGATAGTTAACAGGAAAAAAACCCATTTCATTGTGGTACTGCATATATTTAAAACTATGGGACTATGCAGAGTAGGTTCATGTTTAGAAAAACATCATTTATTTATGAGGGGGAAAATTGAAGTGCTTCTGTGCATACCATATACAACATTTTTGGGGTCAAATGCATTAACATGACATATGGATAGATTTCATCTTTTTTATATGTAATTGCTTCTGTTTCAATGCCTAACTTAACTCGTTATAATTCATTACAACAATATATTTACAACTTGTACCATACCATTACCAGAGAACCATCTTTAAACTTTCCTAAAAGGTTCCCTTTCAAAATAAATACTGGAGTGTATGCTGAACATAATATCACAGTCTTAGCTATGTCTCCATACAATTACTAGTAGTAACATTCTTTTCAAGTTGGAAAACAGGTAAGGGCTGACAATTTATGCCCAATCACAGAGGATATGAGTCTGTTACAGATCTTCTCTATAGAGCTCAATTGTTCAGCTTGAACTGTAGCTGCTCAGGCTTTCAGTTCTGGGGGTCTCTAATTCAAATCTTAATGTGTTAGCTAAGATGACAACTGACACATTTTCATATTCCACAGTTGACAAAGTTAGCGGGAAAGATCTTCTGATCACTTGTCTACATGTGGCTAAGACTTCAAATTTGATTGCCAAAAAAAAATGTTAGATTTCTCTGCCTCCTTCTTATTCTTGACTATTGTCCTAGAATTTCTCATTTTTATTTTATTATTTTGGCTTATGTAAACCTTACATAAAAGGGAGTTCTTGTCAAATCTGTGGGGAGGACAATGGCTCCATGTTTGGAAGTCTGCTGAAATAGGGATTTTGGAGAAAAGAGCTTTACTTTTTTAAGTCATAGGAAGAACTTTCTTCTCTGGTTTTAGAGAAGAGGCTGGTGTGACGCTGTATGGAATCTGGGGGACACATGAGGATATTATGAATATCAATATTTTAAAATTGTAATGAGTTATGCCAGATAGGCTATGTAAGGTATCTGCAAAAATGTTATAATTTGCCAGATGTGATCATCTCATTTGTGTGTTTGTATCACCTTTGTATTATGAGTTATAGATATGTATGTTATATCTGTATTTCAAACTTGTACTATGCTTCTGGGTGACACCCCCAGACAGTCTGGGCATCAGCTCTGTCTAGCCTGCTTGCTGGCCCATTGAGGACAATCAGCTATATAACTGATCCATTGAGAGAAGGCAGATACACCTTATGACTCAGCAAAGCATGCCTATGGACAGAACTCTAAGGCTTTTAAGCCATGTGCTGGGCAGCTTGTGTTTGAAACAAAGGAAGCACAGGCCACATGGCAGAAGACTATAAAAGGCAGCTGCATCTTCTCCATTTTGTCTTCAATCCTGCTTCTTACCTCTGGAGGAACTTTGCTACAAACTGAAGCTCTGAACAAAGGACTGAATGACCCATCCAAGCTGAGGATGTGTTCCAGAGGGACTTTCAAGCCAGCACATTCACCAATATTGCTAGGAACCTGATATATGGACTTTGTATATATCTGACTGCTTTACCAGTTAGCATCTCTCGTCTTGTTCTTTCTTTTTTCTTTATAATAAACCTTTAGTTTTAGACACTAAAGGATTGGCTGGCAGTGTGGTATTTTGGATAAGATCCAAACCTATAGTGACCTAGTAATGTGGATGAACCTTTGGGGTCAGATGAACATTTTGTATATGTGAGCAGAGTTTAAAATAACTTCTCACTGTACTGGACGTAGGTGCTGATTGGGAGCCAGAGAACTAGGATGCAATAAAGGGGGCTGTGTGATTTCTTTTTTGCTTCTTAATAACCAGTGTGGGGAATCAGAAGCACAATTTGTGACTGGTTGAGGAGAATAACTTCAGTGTTACCCACCAGTTTTGGGAGTATCTGCTCTCCCTTTCGCAGCCTGCCCTGACCTTGGCATTTCCAGTGAGGCACCCCTGGTCACAGATAATTCAATGGTTTGGGTGCTAGCCTGGAACTTTGGAGACTCAGGTACAATTCCCTACTTTGGCAATTCATGTGTGCCCATGATCAAGTCACTTTCTCTGTGCCTCAGTTCTCCATCTGTAAAATTGGAATCCTACTACTTTACAACTCCTTTGTGAGGATACAAACATGACAGATTAAGCAGCACTCAGATGCTGTGCTAATGCAGGCTATATAAGAACCTTAGATTGACAGAGAAAGGCTTGAAGGCAACAGCGCTATTACAGTTGAGTTTCTCTACCATACTGACTTTTCTTTGACTCTCAGCAGGACCTCAGTTTATTTAGATTAAAAAATTCAATCACATCTATGCCCTTGTCTGCAAAGCCAGAGCAAAATCTACTACCTAATATTCTTAGAAATATTTGGAATAGCAGCAGTTTTTTCAGTAATCTTCTGCTAGGAAATATCACAAAAGACACTTAAGGAAATGTAGTCTCTCTTACCTGAACAGGTTGATTGTATGTAGGTCCCGTCTCAGGAAATGAATTTTTATCTTTAGAAGCTCTTCTCTGTTCATTAATTGTATCACCTATCAAAGCAAAAAAAGAAATTTATTTTAGTGTAAGGTTTTCCATTTTCCACACAAACTAGTAAATCAATTTCTAGAGTACTAATCTCTAATTATATGATTTAATGTACAAGGGAGAATTAAGTCTACATATAATGTGTCAGTGGTCCCCAACCTTTCTGTGGCCAAGAGCACATTCATCCCTTCATCAGAGTGTGGCGGGCAGCGACAGTTTTTGGCAGCATTTCAGTGGCGATGGTTCTCCGCCGGAAGCGCACCTCAGCAGCATTTCAACAAAAGCTTCTCCGCCGGAAGCACTCCTCGGCGGCATTTCGGCAAAAGCTTCTCCGCCGGAAGTGCTCCTCGGCGGCATTTCAGCAAACACTTCTCCGCCAGAAGCACTCCTCGGCAGCATTTCGGCAAAAGCTTCTCCGCCGGAAGCGCTCCTCGGTGGCATTTCGGCAAAAGCTTCTCCACCAGAAGCACTGCGCGGCGGCATTTCAGTGGCGACGCTTCTCCGGTGGATGCTCCTCTCCTCTTCCTTCCTTGCTGCCGGCACTGACGGCGGGCACACATAAATGCCCCAGCGGGCGCCATGGCACCCACGGGCACCACGTTGGGGACCACTGTAATATGTTATTTCCACATTTATATTTTCCAACTTGAAATCAAAGGGGGGGAAACACACACAGCATTTTGGGAAGCAGTCCACACAATCATAATTGGTGGTGTGTGAGACAACAGATTAAGATGAAACCCAAATTATGAAAAAATCTAGAACCCTTGTTTTAGACTATTCTGGGAATATTCCAGCAGAGCCATTCTGGAAAAAGCAAAAATTCTGTCAGCCTTTGAGAGGCAGGAACAAAGTGGGCATCTGGAGCGTAAGCACATCACATACAGTTTAAAAAGCATGCACCAGACAGTTGTCTTCAAGAAGATGTGGTGGATGCCATCAGCTGGACCTTCTGTCTGTGCAGGATGCCCCCTTTGAGAAAAAGGCACTACAGGCAGCACTTTAAGGTAAGCCTTCTTCAATGGATACTGCTTCCTACACCTGTCAATTATCTCTCCTTTTTTTCCATAGGGTTGGAGAGAGGGTTACATGATGACTATTTCTCACTGGCAGTATTTTTTTTTAAACAGTTCTCCAGCATCCTACTCACCTTTGACGAAGGGTGACACTGTTTTGGCCTCTCTACTATCTCATTCTGCTTTGGCAGTACAGTATCTCACAGAAGAGAGGAGGGGCTGATATACTGAGTTCATCATCACAAAAAACCTTTGCCTCCTTGATTCCAGGTAAGCGGAAAAACTTGGTGGGAAGAATGGGACTCAATGCTTTACTCTTACTGTCTTCCAGTAGGAGAAATGACAACAACAGTGCAATATCCCCTTGTACAGTAACTCCTCACTTAACGTAGTTATGTTCCTGAAAAATGCGACTTTAAGTGAAACCATGTTAAGCGAATCCAATTTCCCCATAGGAATGAATGTAAATGGGGGGGGTTAGGTTCCAGGGAAATTTTTTTTTGCCATACAGTACAGTACTATAGTTGGGAGGTCCCCCCGCCTTACCCCACACAGGCACAGCCCACTGGGACTGGAGACAATGAGGCAGGCAAAGAGGCTGAAGGTGCTGTAGGCTAGGAGAAGCACGTTGCGCAGCAGCAGCGGCAGCTTCCCCTACTCTGCAAGCACCAGGGGTGGGGGTGGGGGCTCAACCCTCAGCCCGCCCACTCCATCCCTTCCCCGACCCCCCCCCTTGATCTGCCTCTTCTCCCCACCACCTCCTCCCCCTTTACTTCGCATGCCGCATTCTCGCTCCTTCCCTCTCCCTCCCCTGCCTTCTGAACGCCGCAAGCCAGCTGACGGCCGTGGGCAGGAGGCAGGGGGGAACCTGCGTGCCGCGTCCTTGCTCCTCCCCCCTCCCTCCAGCAATCAGCTGGCTTGCAGCGTTTAGGAGGCAGGAGGGAGGGGGAGGAGTGAGGACTCGGCGCGCAGGTTCACCCTCCCTCCCCTGCCTCCTGCCTGTGGCAATCAGCTGGTTTGTGGTGTTCAGGAGGCAGGGGGAGCCTGCGTGCCGAGTCCTCGCTCCCTCCGCCTCCCTCCTTCCTCCTAAATGCTGCAAGCCAGCTGATGGCCACGGGCAGAAGGCAGGAGAAGGAGGAGGAAGGTGCTGATCCGCGGGGTCCGCTGGTGGGCAGGAGGCGCTGGGGGAAGGGGAGCGTAGGGGAGCTGCCAGCTGTGGACAAAGCAGGCAGCCAAACAAAGTAATAGTGGAGCATTGCACAACTTTAAATGGAGCATGTTCTGTAATTGAGCAGGGACGTAAGAACGTTAAGCGAGAGGACGTTAAGTGGGGAGTTACTGTATTTACTTTTTAGTTTTACCATTTTATCATTTCTCATTTTCTCTAATTCAATATTCTTTGAAATTAGAGTTCTACAGTCCTACCTTACTTTACAAGGCACAGATGTTGTTCGGCAAAGAATACAGGTTATCATCATACAACTCTATTTCACCACAAGACAACAATTTCTACAAAATTCAACAGTACAGATTTTTTGCTTTTTAATGAAGTCACTTTCTAGGTGATTAATTCAACTGCAAGACAAATCAACTGATCAATCGGCAAGATTTTTATGACCTATTCCACAGAAACTACATTTTTGTATATTATAACCCGCTGAGACAGCATGGGCTTTGCCAACTCCGCACTAACTGAATTTAATCCTAATTCAGTAGAAAAACTTTCAACTGTGCACATCTTTTGGATCGCTCTCCCAATCTGTGCAAATTGCTGTCTCCCCCCACATATGCGATGAGTAATTCTCAAAAATTTCATTTTAAAGTTCAACCTAAAACTGTATCCAAAGGATAATGATATATACACGTGGAAAGGCTCTGAAAGCCTCATTGACATAATATTTATGGATGGCAATATTCGTAAACAAATATACAGTTTAGTTTATGACTGAACTCTGAAAGTGGGAATTCTGAGGCTCATAATCATGATATTCTTATCCAAAATTAAGTCACTACAGTACACACTTTCATACGGATGGGATGGTACTTTCCTAGTACCATCTGAGCAGATCAGAATTCTTGTACCATCGAAGATCAGAATTCTTGGTTTCTATCCTTGGTTCTGTTATGAGTCACTTTGTTACCTAGGCCAATCATTTAACCTTTCTCTGCTGTTTTCTGTAAATGTGCATTAAAATGAGTTACCTATCGAACAGCAATGTTCTAAAAATTTTATATTTATAAAGTATTTTCAAATTTTCATATGAAAGGAGCTACATAAGTTTGAATTATTAAATTAGACATAAAATAGAATGCATTTTGAAAACACTTTCCTTGCCTGTGTTACAAATTATTAAGTGCTTAGCCTGTTCATGAATTAGATAGCATCAAAGAAGCAGGAAAATAGGAAGATATATAGTAAAGAGAAAGAAAAAACAGCAAGAAGGAACTGCAATGAGTTTAAAGGAAAGACAAACTAAGTATGGGAAGGAAAGGACAGTAGCAACGACCTGACACCTGTTTGTGGTTCCCTAGGTTGACCCATGTTCTGAAAAAAAATATTAGAAGAAAAGAACAATAGGGAAAAATGTGAGTGTTGTAAACATTGTATAAAATATGGGAAAGAACATGGGATAATGAAACTAAGAGGGCATACAACTTTGCTAAAATCAGCTAACTATTTAGACACCCTAGCCAGATCTCACTGATCACTTGTACATTCATCTGAACAATAAGCTGAGGCGGCTTTGCACCACCACAAGGAGATACTTGCACAGAGCCTCATTTGATTTAGTATTAATAGATTAAAAATTATCCATCATACTTACATGTAGTTGCTTAACTTTTTCCTTTAGACATTTTAAAATGAACAACATAATGATATATCTGGAAGTAGAAGAAGAATATACAACAGCATAATTCAATCAAACTGAGGGACAAAAATGAAGAATGAATCTTCTAAATAGTTAGGCAATATTTTAAATGAAATAACTGTATAAACACTCTCTCGCCATAGTAATTATCAACTGTAATTTGAAAAGAACACTCCTACCCTACAGCTACCTCTCCATACATGCCCCACAAAGAAAATAACCCAATAAGCTTTGGAAAAAGCAATTTAAAAACTGATACAACATAGCCTGTAAACCAGGTCTATTGTCTACATTTCCCAGGCAAGAATTACTAATACTTGTAGATCAAGAGATTTTGTGTCCCTCCCTCCCTATTACTCAATACAATCTCTCTCTAAATAGCAGCCTCTTTTAAAATCATAGGATTGCAGTGGTGAATCCAGAGATCTAAGATTCTAATGGAAGGCTTATGTTGCACCCATTGCAACATTTGCATTCCATCATGACTTTCTTTGTGGGAATATCAATGTTACTCCCAGGTTTAGAACCCTAAGGAAAAGCAGATTCTTTTCCTTTAACATATTGCACAATAATCTAATTGACTTCTTCCCCCAATAATAATCTCCTGAAAACTCCTGTATGTCCTAAATGGTATACAGTAACATGAAACCATTACACAATGACAACATATGAAAAAGGGTATTCAGAACCAAAGACAATTTTACTAGACAGAGAGAGGGCATAACCTTTCCACAGTACCAAAATATATATATATTTCAACAGCTAACAAACACTAGCCTTGGTCTCCACAATAAAATTAACAGTAGTAATACACTTACTAACTTTAGTGACCTGATGTACTTTAATTCCGGTGATGAAAATAGGGGAAAATAGCCAGTTTTTCTCACAAATTAAACATGTGTGTAACCTGTCCTCAGAAACAGTGAAAACAACATCCAAAACCAACAGAATAGCTAATCTCTGGATCAGACTTCTTTCCAGCTTAACCAGCTCCACACAACAAAAGATTAAGTGCTACATTTTTTAAAGAGCAAATAGGTCAATAATGTGGATTCACTGGGATTAGTGTTATTTTCAGATTACTCTTGTGCTTAAAATGTTTTAATATTTCTAGGAACTTCACTTTAAGGCAAGTTTTGTAAAGGAGACTCTGAACCAGGGAACTCCTGATTTACTTTTATCCTCTAATAAACAAAATGGAAATAAATTTATATCAATTAAATTTTATAATTTAAGAGTTTTAAAAAAACATTTAGTAGAATTAGTTATGAGAAACCCACAGGTTTTTCATATTTCTCACTTTGATACAAAAGAAACTTTCTAACAACTGTTGATTCATTCTTTTTATTTTCTTGTTATACTTAGAAATATAACAGTACGACTTCCTTAGAAAAAAACCTGACCTTTAAATATTGGGATTTCACGCAAGTCTGCTGATCATTTTAATGGAAATCATACAAAGATAAAAACAAACAGGTACTTCTTAGCAGAATCAAGGAAAATTTATAATAATTTCTCTGCAACTAGACAATTACCATAGATAAGCTATAATTTAGGCAGAAAATCAAGGTGAATGATCACAATCTTCCATTTAGAAGGCTAGTACACTAAAAATCCATGTATTTATGTGAAATACAGGCAGGCTCCTTTTCAGCTGTGTAAATGTGAAACAAAACCACCACAAAATATGAGCTGCATATATTTCATAGCTTTAGCAACACAGAGTTCATACAACAAAACAAATGCGTTTATGGATTGTCTGGATACTGCATATACAGATATAGTAAAGTTACTACCACCAAAAGCTTTATTACTTGTATCATTTGCAGACAAAATGAAAAACTACCATAACTGCAAATCATCGAACACTTATATTACAGTGAAGTATAATGACCACAAAGAGCCTGAGTAGAGTCAGTTGGAAATTTTTTGATGGAATGCTTTCAGTCGGAAAATGCCAGTTCATCAAAATCAAAACATTGCTGGAATGTGCTGATTTCAATTAAACTTACAATGGAAACCTGCCTAATTTCCTCCCAGTTCACCTATCCCTCCTTCCCAGACTGACAATGCTTCCAAGCTCCTGGCTCCTCAGCAGCATGCTTTGCTGGAAAGCTTGAGTATCCAGGCTCCACACTCCTTGGATGCATGGGATCCTCCAATTTCCTGGCTCCCAGGCTGTTCAGCAGAATACCTGGCAGGCTACTGGAGAGTTCAAGTTCCTCTACAAACTACCTGGCAGGCTGCAACTGAGTAGACGCTCCCAAGGCTTTCAGACTCCCGGCAGCTTCGTAGCCCATCTGATCGCCTGCATTGTGCAGGAGGTCAGACTACATGATCATAATGGTCCCTTCTGACCTTAAAGTCTATGAGCTAGAATGGCTCCCAGGCTCCATGGCTCTTCAGCAGACTGGGGCTACGAGGGCTTCTAGTTCACCAGGGTCTGCAGCTCCTCAGCAGCCCAAGCGAGGGCTCCCAAACTCCCTGGCAGCCTGCCTGTGGGCAACCACTGGGCAGGCTCCTGGCTGCCTGGCTCCCAGGCTCTGTTCCTCCCCTCTCCAGACTGCATTCTAAACAAAACAAGTTTAACAAACTCTTTGTAGTTTATTTTGTATGCGGCTAGATGGCCATTGTTTTAACCACACCTATCATGTTACATAATGAAAACATAATAATAGAATCTGCACTACAATTATATTTTTGATATTGATTCATAAGTCTATTTAAACAATTAAAGCTACACTACCAAATGAAACAGCTAACTTTGGAGAAGTGCTCCTGGACAATTTGTACAAAATGAGATTAAACGGTTGCAATTCTGTTTTACTGTTCACATTATCCAGTACAGCAGTGATCTTTTACTTTTCTTTGATGACAGAAAAGTTTCTAAGTTTTTCAAATTTCAAAGAGCCCTGCATCCCAAAATTGAAGATTCCAATACTCCACAAAGCTTCTGAATTCTCATATTCTTAGTCATCCTCCTAAGCATATTTGGTAATATCAAGAAACTGCAATACACCTAGTCAAACCTGCAACCACTATCGCAATGAGACAGATCTCAACCCTAAAAGGGCCAACTATTTGCACTTTAAGAAAGAACATTAATTTTGAAAAAATTGTTTCAGGACTTCCAGAAACCTATTGTAAGGGTCACTATAATCAAAGTGTTCTTCTTGATCAAAAAAATCAGTTCACCTGGGAATACCATTTCATTTGGGTCTGAGTGCAGATGACAACAGAAGGTAATAAAGAAAGAAAAGGGAGATGACCTTCAGTGTGAAGAGGAGTACTATAAAAGGTACCTACAGAGATAGAAATGGATACACTCAGATGAGTATCTGTAGAGTGGGCACCTTTTACAAGTAAGACCAGAAGAAGAAAGCATGGACATACACATCTCCCTTCCTTTGTTCTGAATTTCGTATCTAGCTGGACAAAGGATTGTCAAAATAGGCCAAAAACTGCCATCCAGTCATGTCTCTGTGGTACAAGCTAAGTTGGGCATCATGTCCACAACTGAAAGATGGAGGTCTATGTAAAATGATATTGAGACCTGGGGTGCATGTGCATATACTAGTGCACCTGTTAAGGTCCTTTAAAACTGGAAGCTGAAGTTCTAGGTCACATGCCAACTTCTAGTCATGTGCCCCAAAGAGAATTACTGTGATGGATGGATATGGCTGCGTCAAACTGTGAACTCCACCTCATGTTGCGAGTATGATTTTTGTTCAAGGGCTCTACTTTATACTGTAACTTTCATTTTGGGGTATGACCATAGAATCATAGGGTGAGAAGGGACCACCAGGGTCATCTAGTCTAGTTGTAACCTCCTTTATGGATTAGAGCAGTGGTTCTCTACCCCTGGTACACTTAACCCTGAGGATACATCAGCTCATCTAGATAGTTACCTAGTTTTAAAATAGGCTGCATAAAGAAGTACTAGCGAAGTCAGTACAAACTAAAATTTAATACAGACAATGACTTGTTTATACTGCTCTATATACTATACACTGAAATGTAAGTACAATATTTATATTCCAATTGATTTTTTTATAATTCTATGGTCAAAATGAGAAACTAAGCAATCTTTCAGTAATAGTGTGCTGTAACACTTTTGTATTTTTATGTCTGATTTTGTAAGCAAGTAGTTTTTAAGTGAGGTGAAACTTGGGGTATGCAAGAAAAATCAGACTCCTGAAAGCGGTACAGTAGTCTGGAAAGATTGAGTGTCTCTGGATTAGAACATCTAGTTTATAGTGGAGACTTAATATCTAGTAGAAAGACTATGTCTGAGAAGATATTGTGACATTGCACCCGATATTCCTCATAGTTGCATGATTATGATATAATTATGGCACGATTATGACACATTTTGTACGCGGTGGGTCATATAAGGTGTCACTGGAAAAGTTGCGATTTGCTGAATATGATTATCTTATTTGTGTGCATGTATCATTTTTGTATCTAAAGTTATGAATATTGACTATGTATCTGTATTTCAAATGTAGTTTTACCTGGGTCACATCCACTAGGTAAGATGCTTCCAGTCTAGATAGCTGGTTGAGAAGGGCCTATTCAAGGTAATGGGTCATCAGGGGAAACAACAGGCCTTAGAAGAAGCTTATCCCCCACCTGGTGAGCCTTCCTGAGAACGCTCCAGACAGCCTGTAAGTAATGGCTGCTATGACTCAGTAGGGCATGCAAGGGCATGTGTCCAGACCACATGACACTGATCTCCATTTTGGTTTTCTTTCACCTTTTAGGTCATAATACATGGACCTCAGAAGAGCACATCTAACAGAGATGGTATCTGAAGTAGTGAACCATAGAATGGAATGCAGAGGACAATCTGGCATACCTCCAACTGACATCTGCCATGTGTGATCAGTTTGAAATTATAACCCAGCACTACCAATCTTCCCAATGAGTCCCTCAGCCCAGAGGTCCAATCAGGGAACAGAATTTCTCTCTCATCTCAACTCACGTAACTTAGATATATCTTACTTGTATTAATCTGTGATCAGGCTGTTCTCATCTAAATTCTGCATCTTAATACAGGGGTGATTATCACACTTCCAACCTGCTCGCCACAAAACTGAACATCATTTGTCAGATCTTCTCCCATCTGCCTCAAGTGGTTACTATAACCACAAACTCTGACACCTATACTAATGGGTAGATAGCAATCAGTGGACCAGAAAAGTCACAGTAGTGGGGATCTAACTGATCCCTTAACACTAGATACATTAATACCAGCGCAGTAAGTTTATCCTCTTATATTCCTCTGTTCCCTGAAATCTCCCCTAAAATCAGTGTCAAAGCCATGTTGGAACTACACTTATGTGGAAGATAGGACAGTGATAAAAACAAAGAAAAACCTTTCATAATAGCATGGTAAAGCATGTCCAAGGGTTGTTATCTTCAGGAACCCCTTGAGGGAAATTCTTTCAATTAACCTGGATTAATAGCTGCTAGCAGCGGAAAGAAGAGCAATGTGTAGAGGTCAGCAAGAGAAGTGAAGTGGCAGAGCAGGTCTAGGAAGAGTGTAACATTCTAACCCAGGGTTCTCAAACTTCATTGCTCCGGGACCCCCTTCTGACAACAAAAATTACTACACAACCTCAGGAGGATTAAAGTTAGGCAGGCGGTGGGGCTTGGGCTTCAGCCCTGGGCCCAGCAAGTCAAAGCGAGCCCTGGCGACCCCTTTAAAATGGGGTTGGGACCACAGTTTGAGAACTGCTATTCTAACCTATAGAGATCAACAGTGGATCCAGCAATTCTGTCATGCACATAAAGATTGCAGAGTTCAGCATGAGGCATACAGCTCCAAGTTCACAATAGTTATTAGCTTTGACCACAAAATGTTTTTTTTTTAAAAACCCAAGACAACCCTTTTAAACATCCAGACAGCACTTTCTGGATTGTGATTTGTGATGTGAATCAAGGTATTTCTATTCTTAGCTCAGACAAACATTGCTGCTTAGAAAAAATATAACATTCCCTTCTAAAAACAAACTATCAGTCTGAGGCTTCACATTTTTCTAGATGGAATATTTCTCCACATAGTTTACTTACACATGTAGCATTAATTTTTAACAACTCACATAGGCACGTATAATTTAAGTTACTACTGCTTTCGATGGGTCTGAGAAGCACTATATACTGATATTTATAAGATAAAACATGCAAGTGTCAGTATAAAAGTTCAGTGTACATCTTTCTCTTAAGACAAATGATGTATCCCAAGTGATTTTAAAAAAAGGGAGGGGGGAGAGAAAAACAGACTTCCAATATTTTTGTAATTACATATTTGGGGGAAATTGAAACATGTTAATCAATTTCCCAAAATACTGGATTATCAAAAACACTTGTAATGAACTGCTGTCCTGAAAAAGTGTTCAAGGTAAACAGACCTCTATAAAAATTATTTTACCATCACAGCATAACATCTGTAACAGCAAATGCTCACTAGTAAGCTAAATTTATAAGCTTTTCATGTTGCATCTAATTGTTTTAAGAATTCATTTACATAGTTTTAGTGAATATTCTGCTTTTCAGAAGTAAATTTATTTTAAAGTATTTAAATTTTCTTTCACATACTCTCTCAATTATACTACAGCTGTCTCGCGTGGCCCAACTGACCACTTCCATCATGAAAACAAACTGTACCACAAAATCTGAACTTCTTGATTAAAGAGCAAATGTTTTTGTGAGCCAAGCTAAAACCAGCGCAGCTGCTCCATTTCACTAAGCAAGCACCTCTTCTCCATTCAGCTGTGAAGAATGGCACTGACTGTAAATTGTTCTCCCTGATAGGTTCCACAATAAAAACAAACCACAATACTTTCAATTTTTCAAAGCCATTTTTTAAAAAAGTCTGCAGTATACTGGAAACAAGTGTTTTCTTTTGATTCACAGCCTTTGATTTCTACATAAACGTTCCTGTATGCATGCAAAAACAGGTCCCTGCAGGATACTCATAGTGACCGTTTATATTAACTTACCAGATGTACTAGACAGAAACTATACTGGCTAATTTAAAACAGGCTACTATTTAGCAGCTTAATCTTTGACTAACTTAAAAGTATGATTGTGTTGGCTTATAGGATAACTCATGAAAATGTTAGTATTAGTATGTACTATGTCACAATTTTTTTTTTTGCAATTTCTCAATTATTCAGTATTTTGTCCCAAGCATAGGCTCCAATTCTGTAGAGACTTTTATACACGTGCTTAACTTCACACATTGTAGAGCAGTCCCACTGAAGTCAACGTGCAGATGTTTAAATCTTTGCAGGACTGGAGCCATATTTAGTAAAATCTGGAATGAATTCCTTTTGTATGTATTTTATTTCATATAAAAATAATTTCATTATGACCTGTGGCAGCACTGATGTGCAGATGCATTTACTAATAAATCATCAGCAGTAGAAGAGAAAGGCATGAAACATAAAAAAAAGTCACAATGTACTTGAAAAAATGTTTTCTTAAAACTGATTTCTGCCATTTTAGAGGAATAATGGTTCTCATAGTGGATTTTCATTATCCTATTACCACCTTCTTGTGGAGCAAGGTAATGTATTATCAGGAAATCCTTCACAGCTGGATTCATTTCTATATTCTAAGAACGGTATGAATGGCTATAACGAAATTACAAGTAAATGTGTAATCAGAGAGAAAAAATAAATAAAAAGGGTAGTAGTGACCAGAAATATTTTTATGTAGCAGAAACAATTTTCATTTTAACATAGTGGAAAGATTTGGTTTTTTTCCTTGTAAGCTAATATAAATTATAACCCAAAATTTAGGGCCTAGTCCTGCAAGCTACTGAATGCCTTCATCTCCCATGGAAGTCTGAGAAAGTGTTAAGTTCCTTACAGGATGATGCCCATTGCAAGTAATTATTTACTCAGTATGCAAATCATAAATTTCCCCCCTTCATCTACCTTAATAGTGACATTTGAGATGGATGATGAATACCAGGTTGCTTACACACTGCCTTGGAACGTTAAGTGTGCCGTTTTTGGTATTAGACCCTTTTTTCCACTTGATTCCCAAAGTTAGTCTTTTTTTCCATTATTGATTTTGCACCCCATTACTGACCAGCATGTTTTAAGTTTTGAACTACGATAATGCTTTAAACAGTCTAAAAGTAAGTTCTGCAGGAACTGAAAGAACAATACTTAGTTTGCTCAGCAAAATGTTTGGGACAGATAGTATGTCAAGAAGCAAGTTGTAATTCTATGTACAATGTGAAGTCCATTTTGAAACCAATGCTCTTAATTTAAATTAACATTTCCGGACTCTTCTGCTGGAGCCACACTATAAACTGAAATGGGCCCGATCCAACTCCCACTGAAGTAAATGGGAGTCTTTTCACTGACTTCAATAGGAGTTGGATCAGGTCCATTGGCACTATGAGATGATAGTGTTAGATCTGAACCACTTTCCATCCTGCTGTAATACTGATACAATCAAATCAATATTTATTCTAAATATTTTACTTTCTTACATAAATCTTTATTATCTGCAAATAACTGTCTTGGTAACCATTATAGTCAATTGTGTCAAAGTGGTTTGCCATGCACTAGTACAAATTTCCAAACACAGCATGTCATGTAAGAAGGAACAAGTACCTTAAAACTTCAAGAGAGCTGCTTCCTCATGTACCATTGGCTAAATTCGGTTCAGCAGCTGCATATTTGTTTTTTCTCTTTATGCAGCTGAGTTTACTAAGTAATACATTATCCTCTCACCAACATTTGATATCTATTAAAATGTATGTTCATTTGGAAAATATATATCAAAATATTTTGTCAGAGAAAGAACTATTATGTATACAAAGAAGTCAATTGGAAAACCTCATTATACATGATAATAGGAATTATTTGCTTAATTTCACTTTTAATCTTAAACTGCTTTGATGTAAAAAACCAAAAACATGTTAAAATATATAAACTTTCAATTTCTTTTCACCTATATAACTTAAAACCACACATTTATTTAAATTAGTTTTAAAAAAAAGCAACATTGCTGCCACACTGAAACCTTATACTCAAAGTTTCAAGCTCAATCAATTTTTATGGACAAGTTCTGAACCCCTGAAAAACAGGATTTACAACAGAAGTGCTGACCTAACTTTAATGACATGAATGGTGCCATTATGCTACTCTCAAAACTCTCTTACACAAAATTAAGTTCATGTCTTGAGACAGTTGATTTAAAGCTTTGCTTTAAGAAATTTTAAAAAACCCCACTTCTACTGGTTTCACCTTTCTTATGCTTCAGAGCAACCTCAGTATAGAATTTTCACATTAATTACCATTATTTTGCACAAGTACTTACGTATGGAAAAGTTTACTTCTAGCAACAAGGGTTAACATTTCAGTTTTACATTTACTGGTTTGTATATTTTATTTGTATACCTCAAGTACTGGTGAAGAGAAAAAAATTGGTTCTCCCCCAGCACATTTACAACTCTGATATTTTATTTATTTGAAAAAGGAAAAAAATACAGACTCTATACCAGGAATCTGATGCCAAGAGACACAAAAAAAGAGGAGTTACATGAACCTGTAATTCACCTTTCAAAATTCAGGTTGTTAAGTATTCTTCTGGTAATTTAATGTGAAACTTTATTCTTTCTGTACAAGCTACCTCTTTTACCATGCACTGTATTTTCAGTTCTGTGTACTCAGAAAACAAACATGAATGATCAGTTGGGATGGAAATATTTCTTTCTGCAGAAGTTTCTCAGTGGAACAGAGGAGCAGCCTCTACTTGGCTGCTACTTGACGGAGACTTGACTTCTCCACCCCCCAAATATGCCAGCCAATGCAGCTTCACTGGCTTTCTATAGAAAGTAACCGGTTTCCAGTATAAGACAAGTGCAGATTACTTCCTCTCTTTTAAGGGGGTAGAGGAAGGCGAGGGGGAGAGGAGAAGGGGGAGAAACAGAAAACAGATGATAGAATGAGGAGATCCAACATCTTCTCTGGTTTAATTTTCTACTTCCTGTATTAAGAAAATTTCCTCTGTAAAGTTTTAAAATATTCATGATCCATGTTCAACTGTATGTCACCTAATGGATGTCCGTGTAGTTAAAATTTCCTCTGAGTGCAGTATCTAGTAGTTCTTTGAGATGTGTGGTCCCTATCTGTATTCCAAGGAGGATTGTGTGCATGCACCATGCACCTGAGTCAGAACTTTTGACAGTAGTACTGTTTGGCAGTCCCTGCATTGCCTCGTGGTTTTGCCCGATACAATAAAAGGTGGTGCGGGCTGCTGGTGTCTCCAGTGTCTACAGACCTATCAGATCTATCAGATCCACAGCAGAGGGGAAGGAAGGTGGGTTTGGAATACAGATAGAGACCACACATCTCAAAGAACTTCCAGGTGTAAGTAAGTAACTTCATTTTCTTCTTTGAGTGATGGTCCCTACTGTATTCCACTGAGGGTGATTAACAAGTAGTACCAATGTAGGAGGGTGCAAGGAGAATGACGGGATTGTGGATTGGGGGACTGCTTCTCCGAATGAGGCATCTGTCATGGAATCATGCACTAGAGCACAGTGTGAGGAAAAGATGTGTACTGAACTCCACATGGTCACCTTGCATTTGTCTGCAAGGGGCACGTTGTGGAGTGCAGTTGTGGAGTGGGCCCAAATTCCGTCTGGTGAGGATGTTTCCAACAATTGGTAGCAGCGCATAATGCATCTTGAGACCCATTTAGCCATCTTAGGGGTAGAAATGGCTTGTCCTCTAATTCTCTCTGCTATGGCTATGAATAGTCTGGCCGCACTCTGAGGCCACCCAAAAATTTGTTGTGAGAACCTCTGGGGGAGAAGAAGGGGTTGATGAGACGTCCACATCTGGGAAAGATGATGGGAGCTTCTCCGCATCAGTCAAAGATGGGCTGATCAGTGAATCATCTAATGCTATGTTTGAGCATCCACCTGACGGGGATTGTGGGTAGCGATGTGGGGGACTCCTCCTGAACCAAGCAGGACAATTCCAGAAGTGAGTACTGTGGCCATGAGCTCCAGTATGACCAACCCGGTTGCTCCTGCTGTTGTTGAGCATGTGTCCAGAGGGCCGGGTACCAGCTCTGCAGGTAAGGCAAGGTGGGGAACTGCGACAGTGCAGTCGGAACCTTGCAGTAGTTGTGCTTTCGGAATGGGAGCAGTGGGCTATGTAGAACATCTGTGTCATCCAAATTGGAGGAGTCAGAGACCTCCATGAATGGTGGAGCCACCGGAATGGGAGGTGGCAGGAACACAGAAGGAGAGGGAGCCCTCTGAGTGGGTGAGTGGACTGGGGCTCGTGGCAACCTCAAGCCTTACAATGCAAACAGCTTGTGGGGACCCAGAGCGATTCTGAATCTCCCTGGGTTCATTAGAATCCGGTTTGCTGGCAGGATTGGTACTGGTAGAAGCATTTGTCTTGGGACCAACTTGTCACGGGACCCTGGTGGAGCCGAAGTAGGCAGAGTACCAGGATCTGTGTTCGGTACCGATGGATCTGGTGATCGGTGCGGCCTTTTCTCAATCTTGTGGGCCTTGGAACACGTAGTTCCTTTGGGGCTGGAACTTGTGGATGGTGCCAAGTCCTTGGACTTGGAGGAAGACTTACTGCCATGCTTATGCGTATGCTTCCTTGGCCCATGGCTAGGCCCTGGCATAGGGTCCTTAGCATTCGTACTGGTGGAACCTGATGGAGACTCTGCGGTAGGGGGAGAGCTCTTCACTTGCCCAGGCTAATATACGGGGGGTTGGGGGGTGGGGGAGAGGGGTGTTCCCCAGCCAGAATCTGATTCCAGACCCATGGCATCCTCTATGAGGTGCTTCTTGAGATGGAGAGCAAAGTTTTCTCATGTACGGGCAGGGAGGAAAGGCAGATACTGTACCTAGATGTGATGTGGAATTCCCCCAAGCAGTACAAACAGTGCTGGTGCTCATCACTAATGGAAAACAAGCAAGGGAAGGAAGCATAGATTTTGAATACTAGCATCTTTGGGATGATCCAGTACCCAGGACCGGGTACTGGTGGTGGGGGGGGAATGTTTGGAAGGAAAACCGCTGAAGCGGAATCCCAAGCCCATAATCCTATAAAAACAACTTGAAACTAGAAAATTTAAAACAAAAACAATACAATCTTAACTATCAACAATAATAAAAACAGGTTTTCATAAAAATTTGGATAATGAGTCACCAAGGACAAGAGGATAGTAGAAGCTCCGACTCGAACCATTCGAAGGTGAGAAGGAACTGGAGACACCTGTGGCCCGGCTCGCCCTTTATCGCCTCGGATAACCACAAGGCAATGCAGGGACGCATGTGCGGACTATCCAATAGTACTACTTTCAAAAGCTCCGGCTCCAGGCTCATGGTACACAACTCTCAGTGGAATTCAATAGGGACTATCACTCGAAGAAGAATTCTTTAATTCATCAAGAGTAGAAAAATCTATACACATGTATGTATCTATAATCTAAATTTTGATTTAAAGACTCATCTGATCCGAATTCTGTCTCTCTGTAATCAATGTCAATTTTTTTACAGGAGGAACTATTCTTTTGCCGGTTGAACACTTTTGATTTGAGGGGAAGAAAAGGGTTAAGATATCACTCTATACTTTAATATCATAATAGCTGTCTTTTACTCATCTCCCCCAGGAGATTTTGAGTACAAGTGAAGAATCATCACCAGGATGTAAATTAAACAAGCTTTCTTTAGCTTTAAGCATTGCACAGTATTAGGAAATAGCCTTTTCAAAAAAAATGTCATTTGATAAGTTTCCCAATTAACCCACATATGAGATCCCGGCACTAGAGCAGTATTAGTAAGAAAAGTCAGGTGACATTCCTTAAAGGCTCAGAAAGGAAGCTTATAAAGAGCATTTAAAATGAGGTCAAGATTCACAAAATAAATTCTTCATGAAATAACTATCAATGAAAGCAATGTATTTTGCTGAGTTGCTTCAGACACAGGGAATAAAATTAATACTGAAAATTGGTAAGGCTCAATATACCTACTGGAACATCAAAATGTATCACATACAATAGTCAGTTGTGGGGTCTGAAGAAGTTTTATCTTGGATGTCACAAGGATATAAAATATTTTTTCTGAAATCTCATCTATTTCAGATTGATGGGGATTTGTTAACAAAAGTACAAGGCACAACATGCTGAAGTCCAGATGTTAAGTCAGAAATAAGCAGAGCTGGCAGAAAGTATTTCAACAAGATAAAATGTCTTTGGATTCAACTTCCACTGAGATAAAATACTCAGGCTGAATCAATTGGATACTCTGATGAGTTTTCATATAAAGTAAATCCTGAAGGCATACCTAACCACTATAAAGCGTTCGTTATTTATGAGGAAAATTTCTGCTTTTCAAGGTCCCATCCTCTGCTTATTGATGCTATATTACAAAATGGTCTCATTTTGATTTTTTTTTAAAGGGTCCAGAATTAAAATGTATTGTTAAACATGGTTATTTAAAGCATATGGAAGACTTTTTTCTCAATAATCTGCACTTTGCCTTTTACCTCTAATTTGAGTACATATAATGCTGGCATCGGTTATTTGACAAAGTACAATGGTCTCACAAATTCAAATGTCAATGTAATTTTCCATTATAAAAATCCCTTATATCTTTACAAAAATATTTCTATGTTGGACCAATTGAGAGAAGACCATAATTTCATGAGGTGATAGTTTGTCTTAACACTACTGAAGCTAATGCAATTAGACTGAAGTAATGACAAATATAGTAAAAGAAGTTCTGCGACAAGAGAAGTTATGATACTGTGTTTCTAAATCCCTACCCCCATCCCCTGGTTTGTTACTAACACCAGTGTATTCAGTGTTGTATAGTTGAAGCCCCAAGTTTACACCTTAAGCAATAATCAGTTGGAGACTAAGGGCTAGTCTACACTTACCGGATAGATCGGAGGTGTTGGATCGATCTTCTGGGTTCGATTTATCGCGTCTTGTCTAGACGCGATAAATCGAACCAGGAAGTGCTCCCCCGTCGACGCTGGTAATCCAGCTCGACGAGAGGAGTAAGCTGTAGGGGGGGGAGCCTGCGCGCCGCGTGTGGACCGCAGGTAAGTTCGAACTAAGATACTTCGACTTCAGCTACGTTATTAACGTAGCTGAAGTTGCGTATCTTAGTTCGACATGGGGGGTTAGTGTAGACCAGCCCTCAGAGAGAGGCAGCGGTGAGGGAACAGAAAGATGGGGCCCAGTGCAGGTTTTTATTGTGAGCCCTCTGCCCCCAAACATTAGTGAGTATAACACTTATACACAAACATGCCAATTCAACTGTTCAATACTTAATATTTAATTTTCAGAATGTTAGCATGTGAAACAGTATATGACAACATATAATATTAAAGTTTTCTACTTTTCTATTTGAATCACCTTTTGCATGCCTTTTGTTCTTCCAGTCTTTTTTTTTTTTAATACGTACCTCAGATGCAGGAAGCCTGACAAACAGTCATCTTCTGGGGAGCCATGTCAACTGGGGACATTCACACCTTTCTCCCATTCCTCTCTATGTGGGAATCAAACCTATCCAATGAGTTCCCCAGACATTTGGAGCATATAGGGGGTTCAAATGATCAGACTATGTTTCACAACAATTTGACTTGATGGGTAATCAACCACCTACAGTTGTCTAAGTGTTTTCAACCAGGCCTAAGGCCGCTTCCATAGTATGCCTTCACATTGTCTTCATCACAGATTGATGCATTGATGCATAGCTGTTACTTGCAATTCTGTACATTCTTTCGCCAAATTTCTCTGAGTCTTGATTCAGGAGAAACAGAGGTGTGGTCACTTCTAATATGCTGTTGACACAGCATCAAGAGCACATAATTGTGGAAGCTCTGCTGTCCTTATTCATCTGTGCTTCCTCAGTGTACCTCCCTGGTGTTGTACTGCATACTAAACTAATACGTAGAGGCTGTCGAAAGAAAATGGTTATTTATCATTAACTGGAATTGTTGGAAAATAGCCTCTGCATATTCATGCTTCTCAACATTTTCCCCATTACTTCGGAGTCTTTTGTTAAAACTTCCCAAATCAGTGAAAGGTTCAGAGGGCATGTTGGGTGACTTCTGAGGATATAAAAGGGGACTCTCCATGAGGGGATGGAGAGAAAGGGTGAAAGGCCCCCAATGGACACTACTCACCAGAAGATCAGGCCACATGAAAAACCACCAAGGAAGAACTGGAAAAAGCAGAGAGTTTTTTTTTGCCGCTCAATATATAAGTATGTTTGTAAACTTATGAAGATGGAATCTTGCCCAGGACATGTTCACAGCATTGGAAAGACCAAGCATGCTATCAGTCACTCAACACTTTCATAATATAAAAAATTAGTTTGGGGATAAGAGTGGGGGTAATAAGAGAACAAAATTGTAATTTTAGTCCATAGAATCACTCTTTAACTGGCTGCAGGCTTCCTTTTAACTAGTAAAACATTTATTCAGTGAGCCATCTATGTGTAAGTACTCTAAATCCAGTGGAAGTTATGCAAATACCCACATCCTATTTCAAGGTCACCAATCTTCACATTAAAGGACAGCAAATTCTGCCAATGTTATTGAGATTGTAATCTCAATTTTTTAAATTCCAGGAACAGACCATTATTTAACAAAGTAGAGAATGTACCATATATAGCACTATTAGAGTCCATTTAGGATATTTTTAATTGGGGACTCTGTCGTATCAAGGATGGGATTAAAAAAAAAGAAGGAATCAACATTCAGAAAGGTCATACCCCATCACTCCTACCACTTCTCACTAATCAGCTGGCTTTTCCTAAAGGTAGTGCTACTCGTCTTTGATGAGGGACACTGTTCGGAGCTGAACAAGTCATCTCTTGTGGGTTGTTAGTTATCTACTTCTCTGATTACTGTCTTCTCTTCTCGGTTTCCCCTTCATCTGTCTCTCACTTTCACTACACTATGGCTGGTTTCTATTACACCCTCTCTCCCAACGACAATGCTACTCCCCACTCTGAAGTCTCATTAGTACTTTACGTCTCCCACTCTTACACATCTAATAGCAGTACAATTACTGAGTTCTCCCAGTATAACTCTAGAAATACAATTACTGCATGGCATCTCCCTCTCATTTCACATTATACAAAGTTTTTTTCCCCTGAAGTTGCATGGCTTTTATTTTTATTTCTACAAGTTGTTTATTTCTGCAAGTTGTGTGTTATGCAGTCATTCCTAAGTGGCAAACCTTTGGAGTTAAATACACTAGGTCACTCTCTGCATTACTCGTAAATTATCCTTCCTCCCTTCACACATGAAGAAGAATGTCATATGAGTGGACAAGGTACACAACATTACACTCAATTAGACAAAATGCATCCAACTTAATATTCAAGTCGCAAAGGTCCTTTTTTTCTGGTCTCGGAGGTCAGTCATTTTATACTGTGTATATATGTAAACATTGGAGTGGATTTTCAAAATCACCTAGCTATTTAAAACTTAGGTGCTTTTGAAAATCCCACCCTTTATTTTTTAATCATCTAAAAAACTGACACTTTCCTTAAATAGTTCAGCATTTAAAAGCTGATTTCTGACATAGAAATAGACCGTATTGAGAAGTAACTAAGAAGTAGAGAAGTACCTTTAAATATGCTTTGCTGAAATAGGTTAGGAGATGTTGAAAACAGAAAAAAACATCCATTTTGTTTATGTTAAGTGGATTCTGTATTACTTTTCTCAAACTCAAAAATTACACAACTAAGAACAGGTGCATTGCACATGCGCACACAATGTAATTTAGCTACTATTTAATTTAATAATTTCCTGAATTATTACAAAAGATCTAGTAAAGAGATGTTCCAACTGCTTTTCTGCCCATTAAGATGGGGGTGGTGGTGGCAGGGAACGGAGCAGGGAGTTATGCATTTAAGAACTGTGCATGCAAAGCACAGATAACGCACAACAAAATTACATCAATTCTAAGAACCAGGTCATATACTCTGCTGCAGCAGACCTAAAATATAAAACAGTTTACCTTTTGTAACTGCTGTTCTTCGCGATGCGTTGCTCATATCCATTCCATTCTAGGTGTGTGCATGCCCACATGCACAGTTATTGGAGACTTTTGCCTTAGCGGGATCCATAGGGTCAGCTGTGGTGCCCCTTGAGTGCTGCGCTCATGCGTTGATATATCAGGCGCCGCCAGCCCTACGCCCTCTCAGTTTCTTCTCACCAGCAACTCCAACAGAGGGTAGTGGAATGGACATGAGCAACACATCTCGAAGAACAACAGTTACGAAAGATAGGTAACCATTTTTTCTTCGAATGCTTGTTCATGTTGATTCCATTCTAGGTGATTTACAAGCAGTATCCCTGGAGGTTGGCTCGGAGTTCACAGACTTGTAACAGGCTTGTAACACTGCTCGACCGAAGCCAGCGTCGTCTCGGGCTTGCTGGGTAAGCCCATAGTGAGACATGAACATATGGATGGACAACCGGGTGGCAGCCCTGCATATACCAGGAATTGGCATATAGGACAGGAAGGCTGTCACCGAGGCTTGCACTCTAGTTGAGTTGGAGGTTACAATCACCAGTGGAGGCAACTTCACCTGATCACAGCAGAATCGGATGCAGCCGGTGATGAAAGTCTCCGGGTGGACACTAGATGACCTTTCATCCTATCTGCTACCACGATGAACAACTACGAAATTGCTTGGCCCTCTTGATGTAGAAGGCTAGCTCTCTCCTGACATCCAGGGAGTGCAACCTACGTTCCTCCTCAGACATATGAGGTTCTGGGAAAAAGACTGGGAAGAATATATCCTGTCTCATGTGAAATTATGAAACCACCTTGGGCAGGAAAGCTGGATGCGGCTGCAGCTGGACCCCGTCCGTGAAGAACACTGTATAGGACGGCTCCAATGTAAGCGCCCTAATCTCAGAGACTCTTTGGGCAGAAGTTATTGCCACCAGGAATAACACCTTCCAGGAGAACAGAATAAGGGAACAGGATGCCAAGGACTTGATGGGGGCTTTCATGAGCCGCGCAAGCACCAGATTCAGGTCTGAGGGACTGAGTCCCGGACTTGGGGGTAGAGCTCCTCCAGACCTTTTAAGAACTGGACCATCATGTTCTGAGCGAAGACCGACCAGCCCTGGAACAGAGGGTGAAAGGTTGATATAGCGGCCAAGTGGACCTTCACTGATGAAACAGACAAGCCCTGGAGCTTGAGATGCATAAGATAGTCCAGGATCAACTACAGCAAGGCTTGTTCAGGCCTAACCTCTTGGGCTGAGGCCAGCACAAGAATCGTTTTCATTTGACCAGGTAGGTTGCTCCAGTGGAGGGCTTTCTATTACCCAGTAGGACCTGCTGGACTTGGGCTGAGCACTCCTGCTCCTCAGTAGTTAACCATGGAGCAACCAATCTGTGAGGTGCAGCGCTGCCAGACTCGGGTGCAGGAGCCTGCCATGATGCTGCAACAGGAGACACAGCCAGAAGGGCAGCTGCATTGGGGTCGTCACCAACAGGTCCATCAGCATGCCTAACCAATGCTGGCGAAGCAAAGCCGAGACTATCAGGATAACCCTGGCCCTGTCCTGCTTGAACTTCATGAGGACTCTGTGAAGCATCGGCACTGGTAGGAAAGGATACATCAGAGCCCCCAACTATGGAAGTAGGAAGGCATCCAAAAAGGAGCACCTATTGACCCCCTGAAATGAGCAGAACAGGTGACACTTCCTGTTCTAATGAGTCACGAACAAGTCCACCTGGGGAGACACCCACCTTTGGAAGATCTCATCAACCACCTTGGGGTGGAGTGACCATTCGTGGCGAGAAGATTCTGCTGAGGCGATTTGCCAATACATTCCTGTTTCCAGGGAGGTGTGCTGCCAAGAGAAGAATGGCATGCTGCACACAGAAGTCCCAGAGCTGGAGGGCTTCCTGGCAGAGGTCTGACGACCTGACTCCACCTTGTTTGTTGATATAAAACATTGTGGCAGTCACAGGCGCTGGCTTCCTCCCGCTCGACCCCCTCAACTCCACACCTACCCACCGCGTCCTGCCTCTTCCTACACCTGCACTGCCCCAGGCCCCACCCTTTCTCCCAAGTCCCTGCACCGCCTCTTCCCGCCCAGTTTCACCCTTCCCGGAGCGTGCCCCATCCCCGCTCCTCTCCATTCCTCCCAGAGCCTCCTGCACACCACGAAACAGCTGATTGCGGTGGGGGGGAGTAGAGGAGCTGGTTGCCAGTGGGTGTTAAGCATCCGCTAATTTTTTTCCAGGGGTGCTCCAGCCCTGGAGCACCCACAAAGTCAGCGCCTATGATGGCAGTGCTGTCCATCAGGACTTAAACCACTTTGCCTTGCAAGTGGTACCAAAAAGCCTGACAGGCCAGATGAACTTCCCTGAGCTCCCTGAGATTTATGTGGAGGGAGCGGTCGACCCCTGACCAGCGGTCTTGCGTACTGAGCTTGCCCAGGTGGGCTCTCCTGCCCAGGTCCAAGTCATCAGACACTAGAGTTAGCGATGGGGACGGAGCCGCGAAGGGGACTCCCTGCAACTCCGATGTGGGGTCCAACCACCATACCAGTGATGACCGGATGTGGTCCGGCACCTTGACTACCAGTTTCAGGTTGTGCCTACTGGGGATGTAGACTGACGCCAACCACACATGCAGTGGCCGGAAGTGAAGACAGGCATGCCAGACCATGTAAGCACAAGCAGCCATGTGGCCTAGCAACCTTAGGCAAGCGAGAGTGGTGGTGAGCAGGTGGCCCCTTACGTGGGAGATTACGTCCAACATGGCTCGGAAACAGGCCTCTGGAAGGACTGCCCTTGCCCGCGTGGAATCAAGGACCACCCAGATGAACTCGATTCACTGCATTGGTACGAGGGTCAATTTCTTTTCGTTCACTAACAGGCCCAGGTCACAGCACGTAGAACGCACCAGATCAAGGCTTGGCTACTTGCTCCAACACGCCCCCCCACCAATAGTCTCTTCACCTCAGCTTCACTCCACACCTACCCCTAAAACTCTCTTCTCCTGCCTTGTCCTTCTCCCTTCCCTTTTCTTCGCATTTAGCTGATCCCCTCCTTAAACCCACCTTAAAAAAAATCACCCTCCCTGTGTCTGTCCTGTCTACTTAGAATGTAAACTCGTAGGTGAAGGGACTGTGTACTATTCTCTGTTTGTACAGTGCCTAGAACAATGGGGCTCCATTCTTGGTTGGTCACTAGGCAGTACTGCAACAAACTTTATTAATAATGAAAGGAAGGAACCACTTTCCTATGGCATTCTGGAAACTGGTATTATTTTAATACACTTTTACTTGATCTGAGTTGTACAGGAAAGCACTCCAACAACACAACCTAAAAAAACCATATTCTTCAAATAGTCTTCCTACCTAATAGTTTTTCATAATTTTTAACTAATGATGCATCGTTTCTAACACAGTTATACTTTAAAATGGTGTCATGTTAAAAAAAAATCAACTAGAAAATAAACATTAGAATAGTTCCCAAACTTTAACAACCTGTGAACCCCGACCTAAAAATGAATATTTCCAGGGATTTTCTCTTTACCAAAGTATGAATTATAAAAGCAGTGATCTTGGAAATATAAAATTTGTTTTTATGATATGCTTATTACACACTATTTATTATTGATTATTATTTATCATTATGTTAGTTTTATTACATTATGAAAATGGCAACACTCTTCCAAGATCTCACTTTCGTAGCTTATATCACTTTGAATAAGCCTGTTATAAGACAAGGCTCCTATGTTTCATCCAGGAGTATCAGATGTGAAACAGCATTAAAGTATTTAAGAAGCCAACTCAAAGAGTTCCTCCTACACAAGCATTCAGGTCTTGAGCAGTCCAAGCAAACAAACAAAGCTTAAACTTGTTTTTCATAATAATTTTAAAAACAATACTAGCTGACTATTTAATTTTAAGAACAGCAAAAAATATCCACCTCCCTTTCCATTTCTTATGAGGAGCCTTGAATCTCCTCAGTGTGGTAGATGTGCTTGCTTTAATCTGCTTAGGTCTTGGAAGTCCAGGGGCTCTGGGCTGCTGGTCCCGTGCTGCCCAGGGTCCCTAGGGACAGCTCTGTCCACCATTAGGGAATTTTTTCCCGAGAACCCCCTGAAACATTTCACGAATTCCCAGGAGTTCACAAACCCCAGTTTGGGAACCACGGGAACAGGGGTTCTGAAACCTCATTGCACTGTGACCCCCTTCTCACAACAAAAATTACTACACGACCCCAGGAGGGGGGACTGAAGCCTGAGCCCACCCGAGCCCTACATGGGGGGGGGGGGGGAGAGGGGGAACTTGCACTCCACTGCTTCAGAGGGCAGGGGTGGGGGGGAGAAAGAGGCCAAAGATGAAGACCCAGGGCTTCAGCCCAGGCAGGGGACCTCTAACCTGAGACCCGGCACCCAGGGCTGAAGCCCTCGAGGTTTGCCTTCAGCCCCAGGTGGTGCGGCTCGGGCTTCAGCCCCGGGCCCCAGAAAGTCTAAGCCTGCTCCAGTGATCCCATTAAAATGGGCTCCCGACCCCCAGTTTGAGAACCACTATATTACAAGATTCAAAATCAGAAAGGAAAACAAAACAAAAAAAATCAGATGAATGTATTTCTGCCCCTTTTCCTCCCCGACACTACCCTTTAACAACAGTGATATACAAGGCATGGATAGCCTCTCATTGGGCTTGATGCTATTCCCATTCAACTCACTAACTTTAAAGGTGCAAGATCAGGTCCATTGTAGATGCAAGAAGATAATGCAGCACTATGGATATATATATATCAAAATGACCTTTAGACAAGGTGTCTAGATTAGTAAGAACTGCAAGTGCAAAGCCACCCAAGCACAGGCCTTTTGTGTTGGCAACACTACTTTTGACACTAGATAGTTTATCTTGTTTGTTTGTCTCATGTGTTTCTGATTCTTCCTCCAGGGAAGTAAAAGGCTTTTACCTTTGTTGTTATATTTCACTGTAGCTCTGGTAACTGCTTTACAAGGTTGTAACCATTCACACGAGACTTTGACTAGCCTACTTGAGTATTTCAATTTGACTAGCAAATAGCACACAGATGTGAACTGAAACTATCTAAAATGTATGTGGTGTAGGGGGGAATATGAATGAAAATATATACCTTTTAAAAATCCTATGGAAAAGATTACAGCAACCAAACTTAGAAGAAAGCAAGGTGGAAGCGTTCAGTGTCTCCTTGCTTACTAACTATGAAATGGCACAACTGGGACCCTGTGGTTAGTGTGGAACAGAGATATAGGTTCTTCCATGAATATCCAAGACTAGGATTTAATTCTCTACTTTATGTGCCATGACATGCATATTTGGCTATTCCTTTTTAACCTCCAGGATTGTCCTTTAAAACTGATACTTGTTTTTTAATGTTGCTGTTTCTTTTATAACACAAAATTATTAGGCTCAAAGTTTAAACATTGATTTTTACATTTGACACTTTCATCCATAAAACTTCAAGTTTTGTGAGACGGGAAGACTGTTCCTTCTTTGAAGAGTTTCCAAAAATATGTGAATCCTGGAACAAACATTCATGGAGCATCCAGACTAGCATGAACTCAAGTTCACAAATCAGGTAACTCAAGTTAAAAACCTCTAGCATACACAGATGGAAAATCTCCCTCATTTTCTTTTGAAATGAACAGTCTCATATTTTAAAAAAATTAGAAATTTAACTAATTTTGTTCTATATATGCAAATATGTATAATATACTCATCTAACCTCATAACAGCCCACATAGAGCACTGGCCAAAACTGATTTAATGCACTGTTATTAAAACAAGTACTTCACTAAGACATGAGATGTATTTGTAAATGACTCAAGACAGTCAGTTGCAAAGCAATATAAACCAACAGTCACCTCTACTGTTGTGTAGGTTTATAATTCATGAATTATACTCCATGAATTGCTTCAGTTTTGTGATTCATTGTATAGTCTTCACACTGTAGTTGACAGACGATGTTCTTTTGTTAACTACTTTGCTGTTTCCCGTTGTGAGAAATTAATTGACTGTTACTATTCAGGTCTTAACAAATGCTATTTCTACTGTCCTTTGCTAATTATGCTGTGCCTGTGTTTTACATAACATTTCACACTACATTTATTTTTCCACTTTGTATTTTAGGGCAGCTTATTTGTAAGAATGTGCATTTGTGCTCATATTATCTTAACCTAACAGAGCAGATATGATTGTGTTGTTTCCAAGTCAATTATTCACATACATTTAACAAGCATACATGCAGTACTGCATGTTGGTATGAAGCATGAAAAATTAAACTGGCCTGACACTTAAATATGCACAACTTTCTAACTTGTTTTCAAGTGTAAAAACAGGTATTTTAATGCACATTGCATGTGGGGCCCATTACTGTCATAATTGGGACTAATGCCCATGGGATGATATTTATTTCACGATATTACTTCAACTAGTTTGGTTAAAACAAGTTCAACATGATAGGAAGAACAAGTACCAGAATTTTGTTACACACAAAATGGTCATGGGCTGCACAATAAAAATAATTAG
This sequence comes from Chelydra serpentina, assembly GCA_037349315.1. Lineage (NCBI taxonomy): Eukaryota > Metazoa > Chordata > Testudines > Chelydridae > Chelydra > Chelydra serpentina. Next base: position 32,615,080 of record JBAIAC010000048.1, read on the forward strand.
TTACAGCTGTTAATTTTTCCTGTATATGTTCGAGTGATCAACTTCAATGTATTTAACAAAAATATATGAATACCGTATATACTCGATCATAAGCCGGTTCATTTATAAGCCAACCCCCCAAGATGGATAAGTAAAAATGGAAAATTTTTATGACCCTTTCATAAGCCGACCCTATAATTCAGGGGTCGGCAAACTTTGGCTCCTGGGCCATCAGGATAAGCTGCTGGCGGGCCGAGATGCTTTGTTTACCTTGAATGTCCGCAGGCACGGAGGTAAACCTAAGTAAACAAAAAGTGTCTCAGCCTGCCAGCTGCTTACCCTGATGGGCCAGGGCAGCAGCTGGTGGGGAAATTTTGGAGGGTGGGGGGGAGGGGAGAGGATAGGTGGGAAGGGGAGAAGCTGGGGGTCAAGGGAGTAACCCCTGTGACCACTCCCCAGATGACCCCACCCCTAGTCCAGGACCCCCACACTCTCCCCATTCCACCTTAGCTGGGGCTAAGGGGAGGATGTCTCTGGCCTGGCTGGAGCTGCTCTGGCAGGCTCAGCGGTGCGACCGCAGCCTGCTCCGGTGGGCTGGGTGGGTGGCAAGGCCATAGCCTGCTCTGGCAGGCAGGCCAGGCAGTGCAGCCGCAGCCTGCCAGCCCTGGAGCTGCAGCTGCTTCGGAGGCTGCGGGGAGAGCAGCGTGGCCAGACATGGAGAGACTCTGGCCCTGCCTCTTCCCTTCTGGCTCTGCTGCCTCTCCTTGCCCCCTCTGTTGGAGGGGCTGTGTCCCAGCTCTCCCTCTCGCTATACCAGTTCATATGCCGACCCCCTTTTCTTTTGCTTCCCTTTTTTACTAAAAAAAATTCGTCATATATATATACTATATACAGTAAGTCTGGAGTCTATTAATTCTACTTATCTTATTCTCTGTTCTTTATATTCATTGTACATTTCTTGTTTTATTATAAAATATGGGGCTGGACACGAGGTATCTGGAATTGCTGAGACTAGGAAAGAAGTGAGAAGGAAGAAAGAGGGATCCAGGCTTGTTTCCATGGTAAAATGCCAGAAAGAGCAGGGAGGAAAGATTATAACTTGTGGAGGAATACATGTATCTGAGAGAAGTTAGGGATTGGTCCTGCTTTGAGCAGGAGGTTAGACTAGATGACCTCCTGAGGTCCCTTCCAACCCTGATATTCTATTATTCTGTAAGAGAATAGTAGTTGTCCCATGAGAGGAAAAGATTATTAGCACATGGTGAAGGGTAGAAGTCAGAAAAAGAAGGAGCAGAATCTGGACTTGCTGGAGGAATTGTTTAAAACATGCAATAGAAACTGGAGATGGGCATATTCAGATTCCAAAGGGTATGTCTACACAGCACCTGGAGAGTGCTTCACAGCATAGGTAGATGGATGTGGTAACTTTTTTCAGGATAGCACACTAAAAATAGCAGTGTGAGCACAGCAGCATTGGCGGTGGATCATACTGACCACCTGAGTGTGTATTCAGAGGGTCAGGGAGGTTTGTATTTGGGTGGCTAGTCCAAGCTGAAACTTATGTTGCTGTGGCCACACTGCTCTTTTTTAGCATGCTAGCTTAAGCAAAACTAGTGCATGTCTGTCTACCCAGACTGGAGGGAACAATCCTAGCAGCTATGTAGACATACAAAAGGAGTAACCACGGGTGAGACATGCTGCTAGATTGTTGAAAGATGGACTGGAGTCTTGTTTTTTGTTGTTGTTTGACCTGGGTGAGGAAACAGGGGGGGGGGGGGGGGGGGAGGAAAGGAGGCGCTCTGACTAGAGTACTGTGTGGGTGGAAATACAAAAGGATTTGTTCACTACAGAAAGGCAAATGAGTGCATGGTGGAAGTGCAGATAAAAATAATATGAAACTGATTTAAGCCATTTTATTAACAACACACATACACTACATTAAACAAAAGCATGAAAACAAAGTGGGACTTGACTCCCCCTGCTAATGACCAGAAAACCAGGAGATGGTTCTGAAGTACAACCTTCCAAACTGAATAAAGATAATAAAGGAAGCAGGAGGTGGCCTGATGATTACATAAGTGGCATACAGTTAAGGCTGCCATTGCAACTCCATCCAACAGTGTTCCTTTGAGAGGTAGAGGGAAGACATGGCATAGGGCAGGGGTAGGCAACCTATGGCACGGGTGCCAAAGGCAGCACGCGAGCTGATTTTCAGTGGCACTCACACTACCTGGGTCCTGGCCACCGGTCTGGGGGGCTTTCCATTTTAATTTAAATTTTAAGTGAAGCTTCTTAAACATTTTTAAAACCTTATTTACTTTACATACAACAATAGTTTAGTTATATATTAAAGACTTATAGAAAGAGACCTTCTAAAAACGTTAAAATGTATTACTGGCACGCAAAACCTTAAATTAGAGTGAATAAATGAAGACACTTCTGAAAGGTTGCCCATCCCTGGCACAGGGTAATGGATGAGAATGATTATGTCAGCATGCTGGCAAACATGAACACTCAATGCACAAGCTAGAGTGCCTCCATTTTTATAAATGTTCAGTTAGAAAAAGACAAAATTTGAACTAAAAATTGCACAAAGACTATCTGCTTTGAAAATATTTTTAAAAATTCAAAGAATTTTTTGCAACCTTACATACAAGGGCGTTACAAAGCAAACAACCAGAAGCAGGGGAGACTATGTACTAGCAGGGAAACTGAGGCACAGCAATGTGCTGACACTGGAAAGGTAAGAAATCTTTTCTCACACCGAGATAACCTGTGAACATGAATTAGAGTCTCTGTTGTAATATGTATGAAGAAAAGGCAGCATTAACATTGTGCATTCAAGCCTTAAGTTTTGCATTTCTAAATCCAGTCTTCTGTTCTATAACAGGCACCAGTTGACAAAGGCCAAGAAATGCCTAGCAATGATATGAGTAACCTGCGCACTTAAAAATTAACAGACACCCATCAGCCAAAGTTCAACTAGAGTCTGATAGTAATACAGTCTAAACACACTTTCCCACAGATATACTTGAAGTGTTAAGTTAAAGAAATCCTTAAGGTAGCATAACTTTGCACTCCCTATTTGTACATCAACCCCCAAAACTGGTTTGGTTTTTGTGTGCATTTGTTTTCTGCAATTTAAACCTAAGGCTTTAGTTACTTAATCTGAGACTGACAAACTGCTTTAATGCCTTAAATCACTTTTAAACTCCAGAAAATATCTAAAAATCTCCACAGTACAGGAACACAAGGGAAGATGGCTAGGTGCAGGAAGCAGCAGGTTAAATGTCACCTGAAAAGTATGTGTGTGTGGGAACACAAAATGCTTTTTTGCTACTTTTTTGTTTATTGTATACAAAACAAACATCTCAGAGGTTTTTAGGTCAAGAGGACCCACTTTTCATGAGCTCAAAAGGCGCTGCTCTCCCTTTGTCCCTTATGTGATGGATGCTAAAATGGCTCTCTTCTTTTGTTTCTGTTTCCTAAAGTCTATTGTCTCTGTTTCAAGAGTCAGGAAAGCTTCATCCCCTGTCATGATTGTTAAGTGGTCTTCTCCTCCCTCACTCATTAGCTTGATAGCTGGGTTTACCTTATATGTAAATGTATTTTTCACTGTCCTCTGAGGTATTACCTGGCTTCATTTACATTGCAGATACAGGAAAACAGGCACAACATTCCTTTGTTTAATTCAAGCTGAGCTTATGCACTGTTTGCAAGATACCCTTTAAGAACATATTTCCAGCACATCTATAATTCTTCATACACCACCCTTACAAAAATCACGCAATAATATTAATGACTAATGTGCTAGTAGTTTGCATATTATATCTTACACAATCCTTTTGAGATACAGATTATGACAGAGTGTATTGTGAGTGCGACAGGCCTGATGTGAGAGTTATGGTATGGTGTAGTGTGCCCTCTGCCACTGGACACTGAGGGACTCCCTGGCTCACACTAGCACAACGGGGCCCTGACATGGCTGGCCTCTAGGCACTATCACTATATAAATGTTAAACAATAATAATAGCAAGCATAGCACTGACTACCATGAGCAATCCTGCTGAAGTGAAGGTTGACAAATAGCTTTTATTACAAACAGGGTTGAGGGTGAAAGGGAAAGGAAGAGGAATGCAATTATTGTAATAAAGATTTTGCAACACATTTTCTGAATCCTATTTGCTACCTTTAGAAAACTGCCATTCAGGCAACTGTCCTGCTTAGGGCTCTAATATAACAATGTCCATTGAGAGAAATAATATCAGGTTGTTACTTTCCCCCCTCTATTTCTCACTAATGGACTGTTTCCACTACAGACCATGTCCTCTGTTATAAGACACAAAATCCTGAACAGGTGTTTTACTTCAGTGAGGATTTCAGGACTGGGCTGTCAAAGTAATCCAATGTCAATGCTTCTATTGACTACCCAGCAGGAGTACTCATGTAAGGCATAATCATTCCTACACTATGCCCCACACTTGCATTAAACTGTAATTTATTTGGTCTACTTCTGGGAGTAATTTAATATGCCATCAATTCTGTGGATAGTGAAAGTGCCATAATTGAAACGATAAAGAAAAATGGTTATGAACTGGGCATATGTTTACAAAACTTTGACACAAAATAACATTGTGACGGTGTACCCCATAAAGCTTTATGGGGAGATGCCTATAAATGTATATATGTAACTAGAATATGTTTTATGCTACATGTGCCATGTAACATATCTCTGTGAAAGTTATGACCTACTGAATTTATTCCTCCTGTTGGTATGCATGTATCATTGTTGTAGTTGGAGTTATGAAGATTGGTTTTATATTTGCTGGTTTTGTACATAGCCTTTGTAAGTGCATGGGATCATGTTTGGGGAAAGAATGTGCCTGTTAAGTACGAGCACTTAGACAAAAGAAGTTGCAGACCCCAATCCACATCGGGGCCTGGTCAAGAATGCAACTGGTTGAACTGGTTAGGGTGCATGGACAGGTGACGTGCCCATGTGATCCCAAAACCCCATGGCAACTGGATCCTACGCAGGGAGAGGAAGAAAGGCTATAAAAGCCCTTGCAAGACCCTTCCATTTTGGTCTTCAGCTAGCTAAAGGGAGAGACTCTCCACCCCCGCAGGACACACCCGAAAGAGACTGAACAAAGGACAAAGACACCTAGTGAGGTTTTTATATCTGTGTGAAGTTTGATTAGACATAGAACTGCGTGTTCTATTTTATTTTATTTAGTAATTCACTTTGTTCTGTCTGTCACTACTTGAAATCACTTAAATCCTATTTTCTGTACTTATTAAAATCACTTTTTACTTATTAAATTTCCTTGAGTACGAGTTGGTACCTGGGGAAAACAAACAGTTGTGCATATCTTTCTATCTTTGAAATAGAAGGCGAACTATTTTATGAGTTTACCCTGTATAAGCCTTATGCAGGGTAAAACGGATGTATTAAGGGTTTAGACCGCTTAGGGAGCTGGGCACCTGGGTGTCAAAGGTAAGAGCGCTTCCAGGAACCTTACAGTTGTTAATGGACTTGGTTCGGACCTGGGTCTGTGTTTGCAGCAGATCAGTGGAATCTGGCTCAAAACAGACAGGATTCGGGAGTCCCAAGCTGGAAAAGGCCGGGAGGCAGGGACAGAAGTAGCCTTGGCACACCAGGTGGCAGCACCAAGCAGGTCTCTGTGACCCCAACCCGTCACAAACATCAAGATGTATTGTTTGACCTATGCCATGCAAGGACATTGCATGTACAGTTAAGCTTCTGAACAATGCAAGCTAGTTAAAAGATTTCTTGAAGCATGCATCTTTCACATACAGTGTTTTATATTTCTTAATGAGCTAACAATTGTCAGGTTTTCAAAAACAAAATAGGAAAATCACAATAATTGATTATTAGAGAGAAGCTGGATAAGGTAGTATCTTCTATTGGACCAACTTCTGTTGGTGAGAGAGACAACTTTCGAGCTTACACAGAGCTCTTCTTCAGATCTAGACTTGTGTGCAATGGCCAGAGAGTTACAGATGGTGAGACCTCTGGGGATGCTGTTTTGTTTCTTGCATTTGCTCAGGAAATAGATGTTGCTGTTAAGCTTTGCTTCCTTTTTCTTTATGTTGTGGAGTTTCCATTTCAGATGGCAAAGTTTGAGATCTTCCATTGTTATATGCAGTATTGTTGTAGCTGTGTTGGTCCTAGGATATTAGAGAGACCAGGTGGGTGAAGTAATACCTGAAGAGCTCTTCTTCAGGTCTAGGCCGTCTGTAAGCTCAAAAGTTTGTCTCTCTCACGAGCAGAAATTGGTCCAAAAGATATTACCTTATCCATCTTGTCTCTCTAATATCCTAGGACCAACATGGCTATAACAACAATGCATACAATAATTGATTATGATGTTTGGATAAATACCATTTCTATATATCGAATGGTGATGATGCAAGGGAAATAAAACTGCCTGAAATTATTTTGAACTGGCACATGGATGTTCCTCCTTGAAAGATTTATGAACAGAGCTTTGTGAAATCTGGAATTCGAATGCAAGATTGGACTGAAGCACAGAGATTTATATTGATTCATTAAAGTAGCACATTCCATATGTCACCTCAAAAGAAAAAAATTATTTAAGGAATGATAATTATTTTCACTTTATATTAAGAAAAAACCCTATCCAGTGCTATAGACTCACAAATATTAAAGATAGAAGTCTATATAAATTATCACATCCCACAATTATTCTCACTACCATAATCAAATCAAAATTAACCAAGCAGAATATTAATCAATTAAAAAATAAAAAAGAATGGCTTGCAATATAAACACACAGCAGCTCTCATCACATTTCCCCAAAAGTCCCCTGTTTACACTGCAACATAAATAATACATTAAAAACTAAAATGAACATATGAGATACATCCTTAGACAAAGAAAGCATCTTCCCTGGCATTTTAGAAACATTTACATTAATTTGAGTTTTCTTTTTCATTCATTTTCTAATCTGCTGCAGTTATGCATTTACTTGTAAGAATTAAATTCTTGCTCAGTTTTCTTTACTGTGTGCTTTAACTTATACTTTTAAATAAATGTACAAGTTAATAATGAAGAAGAATGGTAAAAAATGTGTATTTTAAACAGATGTGCACAACTCTTACAGATGACTAAGTGGTTTTGGAATTAATTCTGCATCAGAGAGTTAAAATTATATTATAGTAGAGCAGAAGCCCTGCTAAAGTGAAGATTGTTTAAAAGATGACTATTCCAAGTGCTCTAAAATCCACATGCTGACTTGGATTGTCTTGAAATATGCTGTGCCTCATGGGACCGCAGGATAGGGATTAGTGGACCAAATCTGGGCTCATTTGAGCCAGGAGTTCCCAAGAAGCAAAAAGCATTTTACAAAATCACTTGGTTCTTCTGACTTCTTTGTGTACACCTGGTGCTCAAACTATGGCTCGGATCCTCCCAAAACCTCTCTCAGGTGCTTAGGACTTATATTCGTTGGTGCACAGCACCCATTGCCCCTTTGGGGGAGGGGCATCACACTGCAGAAGTTATTCATGATTAGGTTTAGAACTCCACATGAGCTTTAGCCAAAGAGAGAATTAAATATGAATGAGCAGTAAGACTAAGGGGCCATTAACAGTCTATATTTCCTGGTTTTCAGAGGTTTGAGCATAGCTCAATTTGACATGCTAGAGGACCATGAGACACCACGGGGCACCCTTAACTCTGTATTAATGAAGATTTTTTGTTTTTAATCATAATTAAATGCCCACAGTTGAATTACTAGAAAATTTGTTAAAAAATTAAACACTAAACAAGTTATTTAAAAAAATCTATTGTAAAAAAAAAATCTGCACAGAAGATACAGCTAATTATTCATATTCTAAACCACCTTAATCTACCATATGAGTCAAGGAATTGGACTAGATGACTCAGGAGGACTTTTCAGCCCCCATATTATTATATTATGAAGGAATCAAAACTCTCTCCAGATTCACCACCTCACTATTAGTCATTTGCTCAAACTGTGATACTTTTTCAATCTTGCAACAAAGGGGAAGATCTTGCCCTATTCGGTGCATGGACAGATACTTGTACCTGTACAGAACCCTAATGAAGTCAATGGGCTCCACATGAGCACAGGGATCCATCTGTGAACAGTCTACTGCAGAATCCTGGTTTAAGTTTCCTCTCAAGTTTTGCTTGCTGGTTCTACTGCAGTGGAACATAAAACACTGAAATACAGTCAGACCAGCAAACTAGATCACAATAGTGTTAGCTTTACTGAGCCCAGGAAACCAATGCTGCCACTACACACTCAAAACATAACTCAAACTTCGTTTCCCTCCCCCCATATATGCATGGTATTTTGCAATTGTGTGTTTTTTATTAACAGTAATTCTTAAAATTGCTACTACTAAATGTACACAAATGGTAAGCATCAGTTCCAGTTTATAGTAAAACAGGCATCCAATCCCTCAAATACAGTATCTTCATATTCTTGAGTATTTAAAATATTCCAGTAGTGATTCTCTGATTTCTGCTTTCAATGACATCTTATTGTCATTTCAGTTAAATGTAGATTTTATTGATCTTTTATGGACGTACACAGGAGAACATTAAAAGGATATGTGAATTAGAGATTTTTTTTTAAAATTAACTTAATTCTGTTTTACAAATGACAAGATCTATTATACAAATAAAACACATCACCTAGTACAGGCCTGCACAACTCGTAAAGCGGCGAGGGCCATATTACTCAAAAGAAAACAGCTGAGGGCCAAAAACCTCCGGCCCCGCGGAAACACCCTCCCCCCCCCCAGCGCCGCACGCCCCGCGGAAACAACCCCTCCTTCCCCAGCGCTGGGGTGTGGAAGCCTGTAGAGGGGGAAACAAACAGCACGCATAGGGTGACTAGATCACAGCAGTAAAATAGGACCTGCCCCCGCCCCGCTCGGCCCCACCATCACACCCCTCTTCACCCCCACCAGGGGTCACTATATTACTGCACATAACAGTCAATCAATGCAGTTGTAGATAAATCTCTGCATTATGCATTTTTATATAACTTTTATATGACTTTGTATTTAACCTTGGTTAAGTTATGTTATATATGTTATAGCAGGCCCCTAAGGCAGTATAATTAAGGTAAAAGAAAAATGTCTTTTTGCTAGAAGTACAATAAGATCTTCCCCGCACTTTGTATTAAATTGCCCTGTTGAATAAATGAGGTGTAAATGAGGAAGGCAGGCACCTCCAGACAGCTGCAACCCTTGGAGAGGGGATGGGAACCAGACCAAGGACAATTAAACTTGTCAAGTGGGCTGACTAGAGAAGAGCAGACATATTGATGGCCTCAGGGGTTAGAAGCAAGCACCTTCCTTTGGGAACACCCTCTTTGCAGCATTGGGACAACCCCCAGCCCAGAGACAAGCAGCAAAAAGGACCAAAGGACACAGTCCCAGATTTTGAATCTGGGAGCTTTTCCCCCCTCTAGCCATTGACTCGCTGCTTGCCTCCTCACCCTCCCCAGTATAAAGCCTCGCCGCCACTGCCCGCCCACTCGGCTCATCATCTCCCCCCCCGCCCCCGGCTCGCCTCCTCAGCACCCCCCGCCACCCGCTCGCCTCCTCAGGCCCCGCCGCTGGCTCACCTGCCACCCTGCCACTGACCACCCACTCGTCTCGTCATCCCCCACCCCGCCCAGCTCGCCTACTCACCCCCCGCCACCCGCTCACTTCCTCAGCCCCCCCACCGCCAGCTCGCCAGCTCCCCCCACCGCCAGCTCACCTGCCTGCCCGCTGCTGGCCTATCATCTTCTGCCGCTGGCTCACCCTCACTCCTCAGCCTGCCACTGGCCTCTTCACCAGCCCGGCCAGCCGGCCGTTGGCTTGCCCCACCCTGCCGCTTGCCTACTCACCCCCCCGCGGGCCGCACAGTGAGCCCAAGCGGGCCGCATGAGGCCCCCGGGTCGCATGTTGTGCAGCCCTGACCTAGTAGAACTCATCTCCTTGCAAGTGTAATTCACTATTATTTTTATTACTGCTGAAGCATGACAGTAAGACTCTGCCAGCTATACTATACTATGCACAATAAAGTTAGGTTTCATACTCCATGTGATAAGGCAAATACTAATGAAGATTATATTCCCAACCTCTATTTCACTTTATCTACAAACATTAGCAGACTTAAAAGGAAGCAACACTAACATAACCTTAACATATTAGATAAAGGTAAGCAAAAACAGCAGCAAAAATGACAGTTATGAAAAAGCAACAAAAAGGTCTAAGGCTCTTATCTCTCTCATGTACCGAATTCATGCACAGGCATGCGTAACAGTGTTTTAGTAACTGTAGAAAAAACCATTCATTAATTACTGTTTTTAGAAAGGTACATCTCCAATCCAACAATGACTGGACTAGTCATCTTAGTCTTGTTAAAAAAACCTGCGTGCTTGTTTTTATATTACTTACACACACATGTACGTTAGGGCATCTTAACACTTTCCACTATAAGAGCCTGTTTTCACTTGCTTATAAAGCTTAGCCAAATTTCAACTGTTGAGGCTGAAATTTTCCATGCCAGGTGTCTGCCTCAGTATGAGGTTTTTTTTGAAAGTTTCAGTAAAAACATGTCAGCTGCTTCATAAAATGAGGTCTGGAGAGATGCACTGTGTTGCACACGTTAAAAAATACTTACAAAAAGTTCACTGATGAGCTATAGTGCCTCCATGTGCTGAAGCAAGGACTTGAAATTATGTAAAGGTGTTCTCTTACCATCAGAGAGGTGCCCTTTGTCATCCCCATGAAAACCTGCCCAAATCTGGCCATGTTATAAATTTATGAAAAATCTCAGTTTGCATATGCTCAGTAGAGATTTGTTAGAGGCTGGCAGCATTACTTTCTAAAGATTCAATTTGCACTGAGCATACTCCATCCTCACAGGTCTTATCACTGACCAGACCGCACATACACCATTCCCACTGACCAACTAAGCCTTCTCTATCCCAATGTTGCAAGGTTCGAGCAAGACTTTTCCTACAATTTCTCCTCCTGGCTGCCAGCGGCACCAAGCACCATCACTGAGACCAGGGAGACTGTCTCTCCTGTACACTTCATTACCGCACTGCTAACATGCCGGGAACATGAAGGATAAAGAGGAAGCTGCTTGACTGGAATGAAAAGGACGTATAGCTACCTGAGAACATTCTTCTCCAAAACCTCAAACTGAACCCAGGATTCATGAGTCCCAACGTTCTTCTACAGCAAGGGTGGGCAAACTACAGCCCGCAGGCCACATTCCGGCCCGCCAGATGTTTTAATCTAGCCCTCGAGCTCCTGCTGGGGAGCGGGGTCTGAGGCTTGCCCCGCTCCAGTGCTCCAGCCGGGGAGCAGGGTCTGGGGTCGCTCTGCATTAAGAATATTAAGGTGAAAAGTCAACACTCTAAAGGTAAGGAAATGCCAGCAGTAAGGTTGCATCTGTGTGCATTCACATATTCTCTCTCTCTCTCACACACACACAAATTGCACAGGTAGACACTTGAAAGTTCAGACACAGAACTTTGTCAACGTGTACGGTGTAAAAAGAAGCAACTTCACTTGTATAAAACAACTGTGGATAAAAAAAAAATCAGATTTTTTTTTTAATTTATACTGGATTTTTAAATTTAAATTAAATACAAGTTTATCTTTAAAAATAAATGCATTTAAAATTTCAAACCGACAACTTTGTTAAGGCCTAAACTTATTATAACCTATTAAAATCATTTAATTTAAATAAAAAAATATTAAAGCAGTACATGTTTGCTGCCAAATATTAAAGAAAGTCAAAACACTGAACTCACGGAAGTCACTGCCTAAGCACCTGAAACCAGAGTGCACTGAAGTGCTAAACCAGCTTTTGACAGTAGCAGCCTCTTCTGCAGGTGCAGAGAGAATGTGTTCTTCTTTTCAGTTTATTCAACTACTTGAGTTGAAAGACTAGTTCAAAGTTAAAAAGCCAACTAGAGTTGAAAAACCAGGAAAGCTAATTCTCCTCATCCAGTCTAGGAAAACAAACGAGGTGTGAGAAAATCAGATGCGGCGGTTACTCTCTTTACTCCTGGGGGAATTCTGCGCTACTGTGTGTGCACACAATTAATGAGCCGTGCATATTTTTAATTTTTTGCGCAGAAAAAAAAAACTTCTGCTGAAATGTTGCTGCAGTTCCACCTTTTGACCATCAGAGGGCACTGTGGTGATAGAAAACAGCAGGAGCTCCCAGCCAGCAAGGGAAGAGAACGAGCCAGCCATCTTCACGGCGCCTGTCAGGCCAGGTCAGGAGACAGGGGCTACGGGGAGACTGACAGTGTGGGGTACAGAGGGGGGTCAGACGGGCTCAGAAGGGCTAGTGTGGGAGTACAGACAGGGGTAGGGGTTGAATGGGAGTGGAGGCACAAGGCCACAGGGAGGTGGGAGGGGCAGCGCCACATGGTGATTGGGGCAGGGGAGTGGTTGGGTGGGGGCACAGACATACATGGGGACAGGGGAAGGGGGTACAGGAACACATAGGGAAAGGAGAGTGGGTGTCTGAGTTGGGGGGAGGGGCACATGTGGACAGGGAGTGCAAGGACATACAGGGGTGCAGGAACACCTGGGGACAGGGGCAGATGTGCCTGACTGAATGGAAGAGGCTAGGGGTCAGCCAGAGTCTGCATGGGGAAACTCCCTAACAATCCCTCCCCACCCCCGCCAAAAACCTGTTTCATACTTGCTCCACCCATACCCAACAACTCTTCAAGTTCACAGGCTCCTTCCCAGCAATTACTTCCCATTCCCTCAGCTCATTAGTTACCCCAGACTCCCCCAAGCCTTTACACTTCTTCTGAGGGATGCGGGAAATACGGTTCTGTATTGTAGTTTAAATTAATTATTACTCAGAGTTCTGTATTAATATGCCTAGTAAGGAGTCTGTCAAAAAACATTTCCTGAATCTTTTTAGTTGTCTTTATTGTTACAGGTATACTTGCTAGCAGGTATTTTGAAATAAATGACCAAAAATAATTGAAACTGGTGTGATTATATTGTATTATTTTGACAAATAAAATATGCAGAATTTTAAAATGTGTGCATAATTTTTAATTTTTTGGTGCAGAAGTCCCCCAGAAGTATCACTTGTAACTGGAAGTTCTTACAAATATGGTCCCTATCTGTATTCCAGACGTGCATGTGTACCCACACCATGCGCCTGAGATCAGAGATTTCTAACTAGGAGTGTTTGTTGGTCCGCACTTGCATAGTTGCTCTCCTCATGATCTGCTCCCTTGGCTGGTAAAAAATAATGCTCATCAGCCCTTTTTGGGTGGGGTGCAGGAAGCAAGGAGTATGCCAAACAACTCTGCTTGGTTCCATAATGGCCTCATTCACAGGAAGGACCACCCAACCTGGACCAGAAGGTTGCAGAATGTTCAGGAGCCTAGTCTGACTATCCTGTACCTCCCTGAGTTGGATCTGGAACTCAGTCACCACCCTCTTCAGGAGCTCTTGATACTTCCTGTAGTCTGTAGTCATCGGGTGGGGAAGGTGAAGATGGGGCAACCGCCTCATCTGGTGAGGAGGATACACCCATTGGAACCATTGGTCCCAGCAGGCCTGGCTCAATTTCTCCTCCCTCATACATCGATGGAGCTAGTTGGTGTCTGCTAGGAGAGGGTAGGTGGCATTCATACACAGATCCAGGGTGTCTCGTATAGGGATCCCAAGTATTGCTACAATGCCAGAATGAAGAGTTGACTGGTAGAGTGGAACCCGATGGCACTGGGTACCATCGGTCCCCCAGATAGTCATAATGACAGGCAGACCTTCAGGTGCCTCTGCCTGGGCTAGCCTCCTTGTGATGGTTACCAGGTGATGCTCTGTCCGGAGCCTCTAACTTGGCAGTCGAGAAGGTAGGTTCCCATTCAATCATCAGAGCTGTCGGCACCAGTGAACAAATGCTCCAGCTAGATGACACAGGGGAATATTCCCTCCCATTCAAGGAGATTTCTTTCTCTGAAATCATGATGTCTCAGTAGGGTTGGACCAAAAATGAGCAGAGACTGTGGATAAGATAAGGTAAAGATGTCCTCTGGGGAGATGTAAACTTTTGGTCTGCCCCAGAGCTCAGGGTGTCCACCTGGTCAGGACTGAGGGTGGTCAGCAGACCACAGGTTGAGAACCACTGTTCTAATAAATAAGAATTGCATCATTCATCTTTTACTAACATGATAAAAAATGTAAACATTAAGCCCTGGTCTACACTGGGGGCGGGGAAGGGGGAAATCAACTTAAGATATGCAACTTCAGCTACGAGAATAGCGTAGCTGAAGTCGACGTATCTTAGGTCGACTTACCTCGCATCCTCACGGCGCGGGGTCGACTGCCGCCGCTCCTCCGTCAACTCCGCTTCCGCCTCTCACCAGGGTGGAGTACAGGAGTGGATGGCATGTTTTGATGGTTACCAACCAATGAAAAACAATCAACTTTTCTTTAGGGAAAATAGCTAAAGTACAAATGCAAAACAATTGATTATGTAAATAACGGTTTTCTGCTTGCTGATTTAAATCATGATTAAAATCAGTTATTTAAATTGATTTGATTTAAAATCAATCCCACTGATCTCATCACTGCCTAAAGTAATGTCTTCCTATGTAACCTAGATTATTAATAGAATTGGAAATTTTCAAAAAATTTGAAATTGTGATGAAAAATAGCTATGTTTCCCATACAAGTTTTTTGACCAAGAAACTTACATTATCTCTAAATTTGCCATTCTATTGCATTTGAAAATAACAAATATAACAAACACATTTGAGATTAACCATTAAGAGTCAGATAAGGCTATATTTTACTAAAAATACCTGTGACTAAAAGTCATGGACAGGTCATGGGCAGTGAACAAAAATGCAGAGCCCATGACCTATACTATATACCCGTGACTAAACCTTGGGTGCTCGGGGGGGGGGGGGCACGGCCTGAGACCCCCGCCACAGGAGCTGACTTCCGGCCCCGCCCGTGGGTGCTGTCACCCGGCGTCGGGGGTGGGGCCCCGCAACGTCTCCCAGTTCCTGGTAAGTTTGCCGCGGGTCCGGGGCGGGTGGGGAGTTGCCGGTGGGTGCGGAGAACCCACCAATTGTTCTCCGTGGGTGCTCCAGCACCAGAGCACCCACGGAGTCAGCGCCTATGACCCCCGCTGCTACTGGGAGGGGAACAGGGAGCATGGTGGCCAGAGAACCCTGCTGCTGCTGGGCGGGGCACTGCAGTGCAGCAGCCCACGACCACCGCTGCTGCTGAGGGAGTGGGGGGGGATGCAGTGGCCTATGCAGCTAATTCAGGGACTGCCCGAGCTGCTCATGCAGCCCCCAGGCCAGCCGCCCAGGCCGCTGCAGAAGTCATGGAAAGTCACGGAATCGTGACAGACTCTCAGCTTTATCTATCATATATGCTAGCATTTGTGTACAACTACGAACCATGTAGAAACTATTAACAATAAACCTACAAAGATGACAACAGCAGAAAGTTATAATCTCATTACAGCTGAGGCATATCTACTTACTCGCATATTATGATAAACCTTACTATCATTTTGTGAAAACTTCCCAGTCCTGGCACAAATACTGGTGCATGAATTTTTTATTTTATTTTCCTTTCTAGGTCACCATTTTCCAAGCAGAAGGTTACCACTTTCTGAGTAGATGTTTGCTCTATCTGACATCAGGTGATGCAAGTCCAGATCCCAAGTGTCTGCTTCTCAGTAGGCACCTTCTCAACTGGCACGCTTCATGACAATAATGTTAATCTAGTAAGAAGTATCCACCCAGACCAACCCAAATTAAGTTTACTGCATCTTTGTGTCTTGAACCTACCAAACACAAATGGAATGAATTTGAAAAGTAGTTAAGAGAATCACACTGTGTGCAGGTATTTATCAATATGGCAAAGCATAGGTACCATGTTTATTGAAGTTTAAATCTGCAGAATAGTTGTAAAAGTGAAAGAGATCAGGTTGTAAAACAGCAACATTCTGAAGTTAAAAGATAGGGGATGAACAATTAAGTATTTTGTCACTCTTCTTCCTGTATTCAGCCCCAAAAATCTTATATGATATTTCATAGTAAGGAAATCTTTGGAGAAAGTGGATGAAATCTGAAAAAAATTCCATTTGAATCTATATAAAATATTTGAAATCTGATTCTGTTTAATTGGTTAAAAAATTAATTACTTGCTACTAAGAAGATAATGCCATAGATGTCTCCACAGGAACCATGATCCAGATTTGAATGAGTTCCTAATCAAAGAGCATTACCCAAGAATGACTAGTGAAACAGTGTCAGAAACAGATTTTAATAAAGACAAAAGGAAAGTAATTTGGTTTGTTTTTCAGGAGTAGCTGAACACAAAAATGATAACTAAAAAGATCAAAAGCAGACTCTTTGCTAATTAAACATGCTTAAAAAATGACATCACTGTCTGAGAACCAAGTGCTTTCTGGGACGTAGCCTCAATATTTGAGTATCACAGCACACAGAGAATACTATTAAATACCTGGCTTATTAAACAAGTCTACACATTTCAAAGAAAATGGCATCAACTTAAAGAACAAACAACTAAAGAAAGAAAGACTGAAGCAGGGCATTTAACAATAAGGGTCTGGCCCTCAATATCAGTGTTGTGTTGTTGTTTTTAAAATTATAGACCACATTTGACCAAACACATGCTGTAATCTAAAATACAAGAGTACAAAATGTAAATGATTTGGATAATGACATGGAGAGTACACTTTCAAAGTTTGTGGATGAGACCAAATTGGTAGGATTGCAAATAGTCTGGAGGATAGATTTAAAATTCAAAATGATTCTGACAAACTTGTGAAGTGGTCTGAAATCAACGCGGTGAAATTCAGGAAGGACAACTACACTTAGGAAGGAATAATCAATTGCACAAATATAAAAGGGGAAATGACTGCATAGGAAGGAGTACTACAGAAAAAAACCACCCAAACATCATTCTGGGACATATTAGCAGGAGTATTATAAACAAGACACGAGAGGTAATTGTACCACTCTCAGCACTGAAAGCCTCAACTGGAGTAGTGTGTCCAGTTCTGGGCACCACACTTTAGGAAAGTGGGACAAATTGGAGAAACTCCAGAGGAGAGCAACAAAAATAACTATAGAAAATATGACCTATGAGGAAAGATTGAAAAAATTGGGTGCATTTAGTGTCAAGAAGAGAAGGCTGAGGAGGGACATAATAGTCTTAAAGTATGTAAAAGGTTGTTATAAATTATTCTCTTTATCCACTGAGGGCAGGACAAGAAGTAATGGAGCTTAAAATTGCAGCAAGGAAGATTTAGGTTAGACATTAGGAAAAACTTCCTAACTGTAAGGCTAATTAAAGCACTGGCACAAGTTACCTAGGAAAGTGGTGGAACCCGTGTTATTGGAGGTTTTTAAGAACAGGTTAGACAAACATCTAGATCAGGGGTTTTCAAACTTTTTTTTTTCTGGAGACCCAGTTGAAAAAAAAACTATTGATGCCTGTGACCCAACGTAGCTGTGGATGAGGGGTTTGGGGTGTGGGAGGGGCTCAGGCTGGGGCAGAGGATTGGGGTGAGGGCTGCGGGGTGAGGCCAGGAATGCGGGGTTCAGGGTCTGGGAGGGGGCTCTGGGCTGGGAAGGGGGTTGGGGTGCAGGAAGAGGCTCCAGGTTTGGGGCGGGGTTAGTGTCTGACTTACCTCTGGTGGCTACGTCAGCGGCACAGCCCGGGTGCAGAGGCAGACTTCCCGCCTGTCCTGGCAGCATGGACCACGCTGCACCCCGGCCAGCAGCAAGTCCGGCTTCTAGACGGAGGTGCACAAGCAGCTCCGCCCAGCTCTCGCTCGCAGGCACCAGGCACCGCCCCCCCGCGACTAATGTCAACTTTTAAGGTGACCTCATTACAATATAGCAATCGTGGAGGTGAATGCCTGGCTGCGAAGATGGTGTCGCCAGGAGGGCTTTGGCTTCCTCGACCACGGGATGCTAATCCAGGAAGAACTGCTAGGCAGAGATGGCGTTCACCTTTCGAGGAGGGGAAAGACCCTATTTGGACACAGACTGGCTAACCTAGTGAGGAGGGCTTTAAACTAGGTTCGATGGGGACAGGTGAGCAAAGCCCACAGGTAAGTGGAGAATATGGGGACCTGGGAGATGGGTCGGAAATAGGAGCGAGCGTGGGCTCTAATGACAGAGATAGGAGGGTCAGGGCAAAACTGGGAGGCAAGATCAAATCAGCATCTTAGATGCCTGTATACAAATGCGAGAAGTATGGGTAATAAGCAGGAAGAACTGGAAGTGCTAATAAATAAATTCAACTATGACATTGTTGGCATCACCGAAACTTGGTGGGCTAATACACATGATTGGAATGTTGGTATGGATGGGTACAGCTTGCTCAGGAAGGACAGATGGGAAAAAGGGAGGAGGTGTTGCCTTATATATTAAAAATGTACACACTTGGACTGAGGTGGAGATGAACATAGGGGACGGAAGTGTTGAGAGTCTCTGGGTTAGGCTAAAAGGAGTAAAAAACAAGGGTGATGTCATGCTAGGAGTCTACTACAGGCCACCTAACCAGGTGGAAGAGGTGGATGAGGCTTTTTTTAAACAACTAACAAAATCATCCAAAGCCCAAGATTTGGTGGTGATGGGGCACTTCAACTATCCAGATATATGTTGGGAAAATAACACAGTGGGGCACAGACTATCCAATATGTTCTTGGACTGCATTGCAGACAACTTTTTATTTCAGAAGGTACTAAGGGGAAGCTGTTCTAGATTTGATTTTAACAAATAGGGAGGAACTCATTGAGAACTTGAAAGTAGAAGGCAGCTTGGGTGAAAGTGATCATGAAATCATAGAGTTCACAATTCTAAGGAAGGGTAGAAGGGAGTACAGCAAAACAGAGACAATGGATTTCAGGAAAACGGATTTTGGTAAGCTCAGAGAGCTGATAGGTAAGGTCCCATGGGAATCAAGACTGAGGGGAAAAACAACTGAGGAGAGCTGGCAGTATTTCAAAGGGACACTATTAAGGGCCCAAAAGCAAACTATTCTGCTGGGTAGGAAAGATAGAAAATGTGGCAAAAGACCACCTTGGCTTAACCACGAGATCTTGCAAGATCTAAAAAATAAAAAGGAGTCATATAAAAAATGGAAACTAGGATATATTACAAAGGATGAATATAGGCAAACAACATGGGAATGCAGGGGCAAGATTAGAAAGGCAAAGGCACAAAATGAGCTCAAACGAGCTACAGGAATAAAGGGAAACAAGAAAACTTTTTATCAATACATTAGAAGCAAGAGGAAGACCAAGGACAGGGTAGGCCCACTACTCAGTGAGGAGGGAGAAACAGTAACAGGAAACTTGGAAATGGCAGAGATGCTTAATGACTTCTTTGTTTCGGTCTTCACCGAGAAGTCTGAAGGAATGCCTAACATAGTGAATGCTAATGGGAAGGGGCAAGGTTTAGAAGATAAAATAAAAAAAGAACAAGTTAAAAATCACTTAGATAAGTTAGATGCCTGCAAGTCACCAGGACCTGATGAAATGCATCCTAGAATACTCAAGGAGCTAATAGAGGAGGTATCTGAGCCTCTAGCTATTATCTCTGGTAAATCATGGGAGACAGGAGAGATTCCAGAAGACTGGAAAAGGGCAAATATAGTGCCCATCTATAAAAAGGGAAATAAAAACAACCCAGGAAACTACAGACCAGTTAGTTTAACTTCTGTGCCAGGGAAAATAATGGAGCAAGTAATTAAGGAAATCATCTGCAAACACTTGGAAGGTGGTAAGGTGATAGGGAATAGTCAGCATGGATTTGTAAAGAACAAATCATGTCAAACCAATCTGATAGCTTTCTTTGATAGGATAACGAGTCTTGTGGATAAGGGAGAAGCGGTGGATGTGGTATACCTAGACTTTAGTAAGGCATTTGATACGGTCTCGCATGATATTCTTATCAATAAACTAGGGAAATACAACTTAGATGGGGCTACTATAAGGTGGGTGCACAACTGGCTGGATAACCGTACTCAGAGAGTAGTTATTAATGGTTCCCAATCCTGCTGGAAAGGTGTAACGAGTGGGGTTCCACAAGGGTCTGTTTTGGGACCGGCTCTGTTCAATATCTTCATCAACAACTTGGATATTGGCATAGAAAGTACGCTTATTAAGTTTGCAGATGATACCAAACTGGGAGGGATTGCAACTGCTTTGGAGGATAGGGTCATAATTCAAAATGATCTGGACAAATTGGAGAAATGGTCAGAGGTAAACAGGATGAAGTTTAATAAGGACAAATGCAAAGTGCTCCACTTAGGTAGGAACGATCAGTTTCACACATACAGAATGGGAGGAGACTGTCTAGGAAGGAGTACGGCAGAAAGGGATCTAGGGGTTATAGTGGACCACAAGCTAAATATGAGTCAACAGCGTGATGCTGTTGCAAAAAAAGCAAACTTGATTCTGGGCTGCATTAACAGGTGTGTGGTGAGCAAGACACGAGAAGTCATTCTTCCGCTCTACTCTGTACTGGTTAGGCCTCAACTGGAGTATTGTGTCCAGTTCTGGGCACCACATTTCAAGAAAGATGTGGAGAAATTGGAGAGGGTCCAGAGAAGAGCAACAAGAATGATTAAGGGTCTAGAGAACATGACCTATGAAGGAAGGCTGAAGGAATTGGGTATGTTTAGTTTGGAAAAGAGAAGACTGAGAGGGGACATGATAGCGGTCTTCAGGTATCTAAAAGGGTGTCATAAGGAGGAGGGAGAAAACTTGTTCATCTTAGCATCTGAGGATAGAACAAGAAGCAATGGGCTTCAACTGCAGCAAGGGAGGTTTAGGTTGGACATAAGGAAAAAGTTCCTAACTGTCAGGGTGGTTTAACACTGGAATAAACTGCCCAGGGAGGTTGTGGAATCTCCATCTCTGGAGATATTTAAGAGTAGGTTAGATAAATGTCTATCAGGGATGGTCTAGACAGTAATTGGTCCTGCCATGAGGGCAGGGGGCTGGATGCGATGACCTCTCGAGGTCCCTTCCAGCCCTAGAATCTATGAATCTATGAATAAACACCTCATCCTTTTACAGACTCTGATAGTAATAGACAAATGTATTGGTGCAAACCTGAAAATTTCCTCTTTGGAAACGAGGGCCACAGATCCTTACAATGCCTACTTGCAGCTTGGAAGCAGAACTAGACCTGTCAGTCCTGGGGGCTGCAGAATATCCTGCCTCCTGAAGTTCCCTCCAGGTGAGAACTTCTATTATAAGGATAATTCAAAACTATTTTCTTAATTACAGATTGCATTATGGATTTTTAGGGGAAAAAACACAAATGTCTCCTATTGGAGAGCATGGTAAAATCCATCTACTGCCAAGACAAATCTTTGGATGTTAATTTTCGCTTCTATTCTGGATGAACCAGGGACCTTATTACTCAAAGAAAGGAAATGTTCATGGAAAGCATGGATAAATTTCCCAATTCTTGTTAATGCTAAGCTCCACAAATCCATTACAATGGGATTTTTGTAGGAATGTGCCTCCAGGGTGTGAAACAAAGATGACCTATGACAGATATAGCTCTCTCCTATCATGTTTTAGCACAGGTTGAATCTGAGCAAACTACAGCACACAGAATTTAAGTCCCATGTCATAACTATCCAGGAAATCAGGAAATGTTTTAAAACACAATTCCAATTGTTTCTATCATCTTTTGTCTTTCTACTGAAGGAACAAAACTTGAAAGTTTCAGCACATTGGCTAAGTGGTTCTGGAGACTTCAATCTTTCATTTCTACAGGGAAGGTGTTAATCTAGATCAGGTGGAGCAGGCACACAGGTGGAGACAGGAGAGAAAGCTTGCAGTGCCACTAACCATGGTACACCTGTTCCGTATATAGAGGCATGTGCTCCTGTGATATTCTGAGATGTAATGGGATTCATGGTCTGGTGTGGCAATCCAGTATTTTTCTTGGGAGACAGCACCTCTCTAGATACCCTTTTCATCCTGCATATAGCATGAATATACTAATAATGCTGCTCCCTACAGTACTCCACCTATATCACATGGAAAAGGAGAAGTGGGTATATTAATCTAATGACAGGAATACCATGACAAGAGCCTTCAACACAAAGTAGTTTGGAGAAGAAGAGGTTATATAAACTAACATATGTTTCCCAAACACAAGAAAAATTAAAACACTGGCATACCAATAAAAAAACCCACATGCTCAACTGACCCATGTGTTCATATTTAAGAAAGTTTTATTCCAAGCAACAGGGAAAGAATGATAAAATGAACTGATGACAGGCATGATGTGTTCCATTTAGTGTATTTCTTAACCTCTTCCTCAAAATAACTTCATGCTTTCTTCTTAATACACAAACATTTCTTTTTAAAAAAAGCATACCACATGAGAAACATTTTATAGGAAAATGTAAAAATAAGAATCAGAAGAAGACTATTCAGGGAGAAAAGTTACAAAAACACCAAAAAGAGGACATCCATATTCCATATGACTATATTTTTCTTTTAAAGAAAAGTTTTTCTCCATTCAGAAGTAGTATGAGTTATGCATCACTGCATCCTACACCTCTAAGATTTACTTTTTACTGAGTAACAGAATTATTCATCTTGTAAAAGTCTGTAAAATGCACCGATTGAATAGATGTGATCTTCAAGTACCACATCATCTATATGGAGCTTTTAGACAATAGTCCACCCGAGTTACATGCTTAATGAATTACGGTATTGCAAAATCCTTTTTTGGTCACATATGATCAACTTCTACTAAAATGAAAATAGAAATAAGGGTGATAATTTTAAATATCCCACACATTAAATGTAGAAACTTTATATCTTGTGTGTTCACTATTGAGGATGCTTACATTTCATGCCACTCTAAGTATCTGTAAATTTAATAAATCTGATTTATCTTGGACAAGATGGACATTTATATCTTCAGCACAATGCCTGAGCTACTACAGCCACTGTCAGTACTTTGGATTTGTTGTATAGAATATAAAGTTTAGTTTTCACTACATCCTATAACATTTGCATCACCTGTACTAACCCATTCCCAATAGCCAGTTAGAAGGCACAATTAAGGTTGTGTTGTGGAGATGGTGTGTAATGTAACTTTTTATTTCCTGGTTTTAAGTTTAGCCACTCACCACATGCTTTGTTGGTTTTAAGTGCCCTTCAGAAAGACTGGTCATCAAAAAATAATGTAGATTCGAAAGTTCAGAATACAGGGAAGTTAAAGGTATTTTCCTGAGTTATCTAGAATGGTTCAGTCGCACTAAATTCAATTCAATATGGTTTTTGGTTTTCATTTTAAGCACTGAGATGTATACTGCAGTGTATAGAATAGATTTAATCAACTTTGGAGTCATAGTAATGCAGAAATTAAACACACACAAGCTGTTTTCTCCCAACAATTTCTTCACTAATGTTGATGAGTTTACTTTGAGAAGGGAAGTTTTATCAAGATCTGATCTTGAAATTGTTTCAACTGTCAACAACCATATAGTCCAAAGATTAAATTTGGATATTTTAAAGCAAAATTGTCACTGTATCCAATTGGTATTGCTTAAAATAAAATACTACCAAAACCAAGGTAAACTCATAGCAACATAAAAATGATAAATGAAACTGAAGTTTTGCTTTGACTTTTAATTAAGCCAAAACAGAATATTTTTGCAGAGGGATCTAGAAGGTCTAAGAATTTACCCAGATTTATTGTTTTCTTTAAAATCTGGGATATTACCAAGAAGGAAATGTAAAGATGTGACTGCAGATTATGTAACCTGTAAATTATCTTTTGCTTTTGATGCATGACTACACAATATTTTTCTCTCTCTAAACATAGGGATTCAAAAACTAGCATGATTTACAGCAGCCTAACCATGGCTCTGATTTAAGTAGGAGACTAGTTCAGTGCACAGATAGTCCAGAAACATGAAGCAATATAAGTTGCTGTGAACATAACTAGGTGCTCAACTTCTGTCCCAAGTAACACCCCAACCACCCCACCACGTTCCTTGGCTATAGACTACAAAAGTATAAATATAATAAAATAATAATAATATCAGAATGTGTTTCCAAGAAATAAAAATTCAAAAAGCACAAAAAACTTTGTTAATATGGAATTAAAGTTGCTAAACGCCTAGGAGTGAAGATGACTGCAGGATTCATAGCTATCTCCTACAAATGGAATTTGCCTGCATTACATAGATGCACAACTTATCTTAGCCCTGGTCTACACTACAAGTTCAGGTCGAATTTAGCAGCATTAGATCGATTTAACCCTGCACCCGTCCACACAATAAAGCCTGTTTTGTCGACTTAAAGGGCTCTTAAAACCGATTTCTGAACTCCTCCCTGGTGAGGGGTTTAGCGCTAAAAATCGACCTCGTTGGGTCGAATTTGGGGTAGTGAGGATGTAATTCGACGGTATTGGCCTCTTGGAGCTATCCCAGGGTGCTCCATTGTGACCACTTTGGACAGCACTCTCAGCTCAGATGCACTGGCCACGTAGACAGCAAAAGCCCAGGGAACTTTTGAATTTCATTTCCTGTTTGGCCAGCATGGCGAGCTGATCAGCACAGGTGACCAGGCAGTCCCAGAATTGCAAAAGAGCTCCAGCATGGACCAAACGGGAGGAACCGGATCCGATCGCTGTATGGGGAGACGAATCCGTGCGGGAAGAAGAATCCGTGCAGGCAAAACTGCATTCCAAAAGACGAAATCCAATATATATATATATATATATGCCAAAATCTCCAAGGGCATGATGGACAGAGGCTACAACAGGGACGCACAGCAGTGCCATGTGAAAATTAAGGAGCTCAGGCAAGCCCAGAATCATAGTCCCCACAGAATTGTAGAGCACAGAAACTCTTCTTATCATCTCCGCCCCTGAGGTTATCGCAGATTAGAAGGCGAAAAAACCGCACTCACAATGACATGTTTTCCGAGCTCATGCAGTCCTCCCGCACTGATAGGGCACAGCTTAATGCGTGGAGGTATTCAGTGGCAGAGGCCAGGAAAGAATTAAGTGAGCACGAAGAGCGGAGGCAGGATGCAATGCCGAGGCTAATGGGGGAGAAAAGGGACATGATGAAGCATTTGTTGGAGCTGCAGGAAAGCCAACAAGAACACAGACTCCCGCTGCATCCACTGTATAACCGCCTACCCTTCTCCCCACATTCCATAGCCGCCTCACCCAGATGTCCAAGAACGCGGAGGGGGAGGCTCGGAGCACCCAGCCACTCCACTCCAGTGGATGGCCCAAGCAACAGAAGGCTGCCATTCAAACAGTTTGATTTTTAGTGTGGCTACAATAAGCAATGTGGCCTTGTCCTTCCTTCCCTCCTTCCCCACCTCACCCGGGCTACCTTGTCCGATATCTCTTTTTTTTTTTTTGTAATTAATAAAGAAATAATGCATGGTTTCAAAACAATAGTTACTTTATTTCGAAGGGGGGAGGGTGGTTGGCTTACAGGGAATTAAAAGCAACAAAGGAGGCGGGTTTGCATCAAGGAGAAACACACACACAACTGTTGCACCGTAGCCTGGCCAGTCATGAAACTGGTTTTCAAAGCCTCTCTGATGCGCAGTGCGCCTTGCTGTGCTCTTCTAATCACCATGGTGTCTGGCTGCTCAAAATCGGACGCCAGGCGATTTGCCTCAACCTCCCACCCCGCCATAAACGTCTCCCCCTTTCTTTCACAGATATTATGGAGCACAGAGCAAGCAGCAATAACAATGGGAACGTTGGTTGCGCTGATGTCTGACCAACAGCGCCAGCGAGCTTTTAAACATCCAAAGGCACATTATACCACCATTCTGCACTTGCTCAGCCTATAGTTGAACTGCTCCTTACTACTGTCCAGGCTTCATGAGTCATGGGAGCAAGGGGTAAGCTGGGGTAGGTGCGACCACGCGGTGCTGCCGGCTGGGAGAGCAGCCTGAGGCAGAAGCCTCCAGCTCACAGGAGAGCAGAGCTGCAGCAGAAGCCGTACACCATGCCCTGGAGGTTGCTGGAGCCGGGCAAGGAAGACGTTCCCAGAGTCCCCGGCCAAGCTACATGTCCAACGAGGACTGCTACCAGTCCTACTGCACCATCTGCTGCAGAATTGCAGGAGAGCAGAGTTGCAGCGGAAGTACACCATGGATGAGGATGGCTAGCAGTCCTACTGCACCGTCTGCTGTGAAGGCACCCAGGAGCTGCAGCGGTGACGATGAGCTGAGCAGGCTCCATGCTTGCCATGGTATGGCGTCAAACCCAGGAAAAAACGGTGCGAAACAATTGTCTGCTGTTGCTTTCACGGAGGGAGAGGCGACTGACGACATGTACCCAAAACTACCCGCGGCAATGTTATTGCCCCATCAGGCATTGGGAGCTTAACCCAGATGGGGCGCTATAAGTCGATGCTAGCCACGGTAGTGAGGACGCACTCCGCCAACTTAATGCGCTTAGTGTGGACACACACAATCAACTGCATAAAATCTCTTCCAAAAAATCGACCTAATTTCGTAGTGTAGACATACCCTTAGGTATCAAAACCAGGCTGCTTTTATACAAGAAAGCAGCATTAGCCAAGGGTGCTTTTGCTCTTATCCATGCTTATTTCTTTTTATGACAAAGCCTTTCTAATTAGATGAGAATCTGTCAAGTTATCCTTGTCATCTCCACTCATCTACAATTCAGCATTAGCACCATTTCTCAGAGGGACTGAGAGTCTCAGGGTCTACTCTGGCTTTCAATTTATTTCTGGGTGCAATATATAAGAGCTTTATAGAATAAAGCTAGCAGCTTTATGGTTTTGGATCTTGCTACTTTAGAGAGTACATGCAAAATCCTGAACCCCTACTCTTGTCTTTCAAGCAGCAGAAAGACAAGGACAGAGGGCTGATTTAAACAACAAGGCAAAAATTCCCCTTGTGTAAGTGAATCTTCACATGGCATAAAGACAACATAGCCAGCTCTATGCCACTTGTGCCTGGCCTCCAAGTGTAGTGGCTGTTTTGGGGTCACGTCAAGGTCAGGAAGGGGAGAGCACACTGCACTCCAGCAATTCTAGGTCAATGGAACAGTCCTTCAAAGGCCATTCCAGATAGCACAAGTTAGAGTAGTCTTATGCTTCTCTAGCTCACATAGAGCTAGGCCAGCTCCAGAGCTGTGCCAGGATCGTGAAGGTGTGTGTGGGGTACGGGGAAGGAATGGAGTAAAATTAACTAATTCCCTGCCTCTGCCCTCCCACCAGTATATACAATGCCCTTGAGAATCTGCCTCTCTCCTTATGTTTTATATTGAAAGTCATGATCAACAAGGTGGCTAGGTCAATAATTCCTAAATGTGCCTTCAGTGGAAAGCCTTTGACTCTGGAATTCAGGTGTATTACAAGGCCCATTTATTTGCTCAGCACATCCCTGTCAGAAGTCTGAAGACTCGGTCAATTTCGGAGCAGGGACTGTGGAGAATTTAGAGTCCGTAAACTTGAGTGATCCTGAGTTAAAGGGGGAGGGGGAAAGAATCAAACATTCACATATATACCCATCTTTAAAAAAGAAAACAAAAAAATCAGAAAAACAGAACACACACACTCTTCTAAATGAAAAATGGCTAACTACATCATTCTAAATCTGATAGTATTGAAGAAGGCAAAGATTTAAGGGGGGGGGGAGGAAATCAAGAATAGACAGTGTCATAGTGCTAAAAAGGTCAGTAACTATGGTGATTGAAGAAATTACAGATGAACCAAGAATAATTTAAAGGGTAAAGGGACTAGATAAAGAGAGAAGACCAGGGATACAGATAGCAATGGGCCACTTCTAGAGAAAACAGGAACAGAGACAATCCACTATGAACGCAGGAAATTGAACAAAACCAAGCAGGCACCTGAATAATATCATAGAGGTTCTCAGAAACATAAGAACAACCATACGGGTCAGACCAAAGGTCCATCTAGCCCAGTATGCTGTCTTCTGACAGTGGCCAATGTCAGGTGTCCCAGAGGGAATGAACAGAACAGGTAATCATCAAGAGATCCATCCCTTTTTACCCATTCCCAGTTTATCGCAAACAGAGACTAGGGACACCATCCCTGCCCATCCTGGCTAATAGCCATTGATGGATCTATCCTCCATGAACTTACCTAGTTCTTTTTTTGAACCCTGTTATAGTCTTGGTGTTCCACAGGTTGACCGTACGTTTTGTGAAAAAAAAATACTTCCTTTTGTTTATTTATGTCATTTGGTGACCCCTACTTCTTGTGTTATGCGAAGGAGTACATAACACTTCCTTATTTACTTTCTCCACACCAGTCATGATTTTAACCTCAATCATATCGCCCCCTTAGTCGTCTCTTTTCAAAGATGAGAAGTCCCAGGCTTATTAATCTCTCCTGATATGGCATCTGTTCCATACCCCTAATAATTTTTGTTGCCTTTTCTGAAACTTTTCCAATTCCAATATATCTTTTTTTCAGATGGAGTGCACACGACATTCAAGATGTGACTATACCATGGATTTATATAGAGGAAATATATTTTATCTTATTATCTATCCCTTTCTTAATGATTTCCAACATTCTGTTCGCTTCTTTGACTGCCAGTGTACATTGAGTGGATGTTTTCAGAGAACCATCTACAATGACTGCAAGATCTCTTTCTTGAGTGGTAACAGCTAATCTAGACCCCATCATTTTACACGTACAGTTGGGATTATGTTTTCCAATGTGCATTACTTTGTATTTATTAACATTTAATTTCATCTGCCATTTTGTTGCCCAGTTACCCAGTTCTGAGAGACCTTTTTGTAGCTCTTCACAGTCTGCTTGGACTTAACTATCTTGAGTAATTTCATATCATGTGCAAATTTTGCCACCTCACTGTTTACCCCTTTTTCCAGATCATTTATGAATACGTTAAATAGGACTGGGCCCAGTACAGACCCCTGGGAGACACCACTATTTATCTCTCTCCATTCTGAAAACTGACCATTTATTCCTACTTTTTGTTTCCTATCTTTTAACCAGTTACCAATCCATAAGAGGACCTTCCCTTTTATCCCATGACAGCTTACTTTGCTTAAGAGTCTGTGGTGAGGGACCTTGTCAAAGGCTTTCTGAAATTCTAAGTACACTATATCAACTGGATCACCCTTGTCCACATGCTTGTTGACCCCCTCAAAGAATTCTAGTAAATTGGTGAGGCATGATTTCCTTTTACAAAAACCACGTTGACTTTTCCCCAACAAATTATGTTCATCTATGTGTCTGTCAATTTTGTTCTTTACTATAGTTTCAACCAGTTTGCCCTGTACTGAAATCAGGCTTACTTGTCTGTAATTGCTGGGATCACCTCTGGAGCCCTTTTAAAAAGTTGGTGTCACCTTAGCTATCCTCCAGTCATTTGGCACAGAAGCTGATTTAAATGATAGGTTACAGACTACAGATAGTAGTTCTGCAATTTCACATTTGAGTTCCTTCAGAACCCTTGGGTGAATACCAACTGGTCCTTGTGACTTATTCCTGCTTAATGTATCAATTTGTTCCAAAACCTCCTCTAATGAGATCGCAGTCTGGGACCGTTCCTCAGATCTGTCATCTAAAAAGAATGGCTCAGGTTTGGGCATCTCCCTCATCCTCAGCCATGAAGACCACTGAAAAGAATTCATTTAGTTTCTCCGCAATGGCCTTATTGTCCTTGTGTGCTCCTTTAACATCTTGATTGTTCAGTGGCCCTACTAGTTGTTTAGCAAGCTTCCTGCTTCTGATGTACTTAAAATTCTTGCTATTACTTTTTGAGTCTTTGGCTACTTGTTCTTCAAATTCTTTTTTGGCCTTCCTAATTATATTTTTACGCTTCATTTGCCAGAGTTTATGCTCCTTTCTATTTTCCTCACTAGGATTTAACTTCTACTTTTTAAAGGTTGCCTTTGTGTCTCTCACTGCTGCTTTTAGTTGGTTGTTTAGCCATGGTGGCACTTTTTTGGTTGTCTATTCTTTTTAATTTGTGGTATACAGTTAAGTTGAGCCTTTATTATGGTGTCTTTTAAAAGTTTCCATGCAGCTTGCAGGGATTTCACTTTTGGCACTGTACCCTTTAATTTTTGTTTCACTAACTTCCTCATTTTTGTGTAGATCCCCTTTCTGAAATGCTGCAGTGTTGGGCTGCTGTGGTGTTTTCCCACCCCCAATCACAGAAATGTTGACATTTAATTATATTGTGGTCACTATTACCATCACCTTTTGGATCAGATCCTGTGCTTCACTTAAGAGTAAATCAAGAATGCCTCTCTTCATGTGGGTTCCAGGACTGTGACATGTACCTAGTCAATATGGGGATAGTTAAAATCCCCCATTATTGTTGAGTTATTTTTATTTTTTTAGCCTCTCTACTCCCCCTGCACATTTCGCAGTCACCATCACGGCCAGGCAGTCAGTAATATATCCCTACTGCTATATTCTTATTATTACAGCATGGAATTACTATTGTGACAAAGCTCTGTCCTTGTCTCAGTGGGTCCCGCACTTCCTGGCGGATTTTCCTGGCCTCGGAGGCTCACTGTGACCCTCCACTTAGCCCTTCTCTCTCTAGAGGCAAGGGTCACAGCCTACTGAGCCATTTTCATCATAAGCTAGCAAGGGAGGTGAGGAGAAGAAACCCTCCCTCACACAGTCTCTGTTGTCTCCCAGTCTCGATGATTAATCGGGGAGGGGAAGGGGGGAGCCCGGGTCCGCCCTCTACTCCGGGCTCCAGCCCAGGGACCCTAGTAGCAGCAGCTAGGGTAGCTGGACTTTTTGGAAATAGGACATATTCAATTCCCTGGGCCACTTCCCCACAGCAGCCCCCCACTCAATATATCTTTTTCACCGTTACCTCAGGGCCTCCTTCCTTGCGCCTGATATGGATTTGTACTGCTTAGTTCCTCCAACAGCGTAGCTTCCTCCTACAGCTCCTGACACATGTGCCTCACGGACGAACTGGGAGGCTTTTAACTAGTTCCAGACAGCACTTGATTGGCTTCAGGCATCCCAAACAACTTCGCTATCTCCACTGCTTTCTAGAAGGATCTTAATTTGCCCCAGGTGTCTTGATTAACCTGGAGAAACTGCCATTTGGTTACCATGATACCAGGGATTTGTTTAGCCTGGGGCTAACATACCTGTTCCTCACCACATTACTATAGCCATTTGGCCTTGCCCCGTCACACTATCTATAGAGATTCTAATGTAAATTTTGGTTCATTTAAAATATGTACTTCATTTGATTCTATGCTCTTTTTCACATATAGTACAAGAAAGAGTGCTAGAAAAATCAGACCAAAAATACAAACATATGAACTTAAAAGCAAATTTAGAAAATAAGACCATAAACCAAAAAGAGATTATACCAAAAAGATAATCACCTCCCAGGATTGTGTGTGTCACACTTCCAGGTAGTTACAGCTGGAAATATAATGAAGTGCTCAAGTCCCTTCTAGTTTATAGAGCAAGGGTCAGCAACCTTTCAGAAGTGGTGTGCCGAGTCTTCATTTATTCACTCTAATTTAAGGTTTTGTGTGCCAGTAATACATTTTAACATTTTTTTAGAAGGT
Organism: Chelydra serpentina; assembly: GCA_037349315.1. Taxonomy (NCBI): domain Eukaryota; kingdom Metazoa; phylum Chordata; order Testudines; family Chelydridae; genus Chelydra; species Chelydra serpentina. The sequence goes on from JBAIAC010000048.1 coordinate 32,646,729, forward strand.
CTCTTTCTATAAGTCTGTAATATATAACTAAACTATTGGTGTATGTAAAGTAAATAAGGTTTTTAAAATGTTTAAGAAGCTTCATTTAAAATTAAAATGCAGAGCTCCCCGGACCGGTGGCCAGGAGCCGGGCAGTGTGAGTGCCACTGAAAATCAGCTTGCGTACCACCTTTGGCACGCATACCAGAGGTTGCCTACCTGTGTTACAGAGGCTTAAAAGTGGAAATAGTTACCAACAGGAAACTAATTTTATGTATGTTATAAATTCTTCAAAGAGAGAGCAAGATGTAGATCTCTATAGAGAATCCACACAAAAGCAGTAAAAATGAGAACGCTAGTTCTGAAGATCTACACTGATGCCCATTAAAATAGCTAACACTAAATTCTGCCACAACTTGTGTTGGTATAAGACAAGTAAGTATTCCAGCAGTCCTGACAACCTATGAAGATAGAGTTAAGTAAAACCAGAAAGAAAAGTGATTTGGTGTTCAAAGACACAGCAGTGGGAGTCAGCTCTGGCACGTTTCATAGGTAACTTCAGACAAGTCAGTTGATCTGTGACTCAATTTCCTTATTTGTAAAATAGATATAATGCTTACCTACCTCACATGGTTGATATAAGGTTTGTTTGGGGACTAAAGTCAATGGTTGTAAAAGGCACAGAGAAATCCTTAATTGGAAGCATGACTTCTTTAAGAAATATCTCACAGTACTTTCTAACCTAAATGGAAGAGATGCTGAATACATTCAAGTACAAAAAATGACTATTTACACTGAGGATACACAGAAAGCAAGCTCTCTCTTTACTCTGGATCTCTTTGGTCCTTTCTATTTCCTGGAGTCACTATCAGCAACTGTCTACATCACAGCCACTAGGGTTTTTTGCTGTCGACTAGACATTAAAAAAAAAAAAAACTATGTATATAATGTACACCCGAAAGAAACAATCACTTCAATAAGTTTGGGCATGCTTAATTACTCATTTAATGGACAAAAGGAATCTGGAGACTAGTTCTGTAGAAAAATTCTTTTTCTTGGGCAGTCCTATTTTTATTGTTGATCAATAGCTCTTAAATACATTGTCTATCTGCATAAAACATGGGGGGAAAGGGAGGCGGATCCTGAGAAGATTTGATGCAGTGGGAAGAGGTTTTAAAATGTTGATTCATGCTAATTTTTTAGCCATTTTTCATGTTATAAACTGAAAGTTTATGCACTGTGCATACATGCCAGTTTGACTGTTGGGGGCTAGGTTCACAAAAGTTTGTTTGGTTGATACGGTCACATGTACATAAGATCTTCTCCATCAAGTGCAATGCTGCCAAGGCATTTATTATTTGTATTGAAGTAGTGTCTAGGAGCTATAGTCACAGGCACTACTGTTCTAGGCATTGATAGACGCTTAAAAAGAAAGTCCCTACCCCAAAGCGTGTACTATCCTACAACGGAAAAGGACTCATACACCATTACTGATGGGTAAAATAATCTCCATTAGCACCTATTCTTCTATGCCCCTTATGTAATTCCCATTCCCCAATTAAGAACTAAAATCCTTAAGGAAAATGAATACACAATAAGGTTTGTGATAATAGGGTTGCCTCCACCCCCACCCATATACACACCTGACACTGCCCCACAAAAGCAAGGAAATGAAAGTTATGCCCTTTGCTAGTACTTAGCCTCTATTCTTCCACCCACAAGCACATCTTTCCATTACAACTAAAGCAAACCACAACCTTAACTGCGTCCTTAGGGATCCCAGCCTTACATCACCCCTTTTAACCACCTTCTACATACAATCATGTTCCCCCTACACAAACAACAATTACACCAAAACATCCTTCAACTACTAAATTTCAAGAGTGGAAGGGACACTCTAGAAAGGGGTGTGTTTAAAACAAAAGAGGGGCAGAGTTAAGTTTATAATGAGTGTTCAATGGTACCAGGTGATAAAGTGTGCCTGAGGATGGAGTACAAGAAGGTACCTATTGATAGGCAGCTAAACTTTCAATTTTTTTGTTTTTGTATGCTTGGGGCAAGTGTGTAGTCTTTGTATGAAGCCACTGTCTAGTCTATGCTTAGGGCAAGTGTGTAGTCTATGAAACTACTGCTTTCATACAAAGTTGGTGTATTCATACAATTTTCCTTTCCCTACCATTCCTTTTCCAGAAGACAAAATCTTTAGTAATAGCTGGCAAGCATACTTTTTAAAAGACACATAAAACCATAAAGTGCTACATGGTGGTCATTTCACAAGATGTTAGATAAAGTGCACAGTATAGATCTCCCTTAGCCTGACTAGGTCTATGCATTTCCCAGATCAATGAGTGAATATTTATCCTCTGTTGGAAAAAAGGGGTTGAATAAGACACTGATTTTAGAACTGACTTCAATATTTTGGAGTGCTGCTGTTAGGAGCCCAAGAAGTTAGAAAAAATATCAATTAAACTGAAACAATACTAAAGAGTGTGAGGGGAGACCAGAAAGGTCACATCTTTGACAACCATTAGGAATGTACTATATTAACAATGAAACAAATATCACTGAAGAGAACGATTGACTGGATAGCACATCTTCCCTGTTGGTTCTTTTTCTTCAAGATTGGATGGAAAGATTTTGTCTGCCATACAAGGAAAACAAAGACTGCAAACAAGGCTGGCTGTTCAAAATAAAAACACATTCTAGAAATTAGAAAAAAGTATGCCCAATATTTTACATAAAAGACATTAGGGATTTTGGGTACCCAGACTCCTGAAATGAGCTTGATTTTTAAGAAGGTGAATGCTCAGCATGTCGTCGTCCCCGCCCCCCGCCCCAAACCAGGCTTCTTTTAGGTGTATAGCTACATGGGGCAATCAAAGCTCCAGCAGGGGGCAACGAAGAAAGGCTCTGGCGGGGAGGAGCTGCTGGAGCCTTTCTCCACTGCCTCCTCTCAGCTAGAGACCTTCCCAACTGCCATAGTTTTTCACCATAGTGGTGGGGAAAGGCTCCAGTAATGAGCAGGCAGCCAGAGACTAAAAATAGCAGTGGGAGCTCCCATGGGGCCTGTAGAGAGCTGTATAAGCTATATGGGTGTGGAGGGCACTCTACTCAACCTGCCCAAGCAGTGCCTCACCATTTACATTGTTATTTATGTGCATGCTAGCTGGACGTATAGTGTCTGCATTCTGCCACCATTAAATGTACACCTATCCTAAATGTTATGAACGATACTGACATAATGCTATACAATAGCGGAGCTGAATGCTAATATGTTATAGCGCTAGTGAATCACAGAATGTTGCTTCACCTTCATGGTCATTTTCTTCAAGTGCATGGTAGGTTGTCTTTTCCTCGAGTATGAATAATTAAATCTAAGATTCATTTTATACAGGACAAGTGGGCTCATGGTATTTTAGACCATGATACACTTGTTCTATAATCAAAACAAGTTTACATAGTGCCTCTGAGGTTCATACATTTAAGGGGGGGGGGGGGAATTACAGACCATATTTATCCCTTCTCCACCCCAAAAATCTAAACAAAAAAAAAAAAAATACATAAAACATTACACTTACATTCATCTAAATTCTGCTCGTCTCATTCTCACTGTAATGACTTGCTCCATAAACAGGACTACTTCTTGCATCCTTTCTATAATGCTTTGAGATGCACTAAGTGTTATATATGAGCGAGATGATATTACTTGGGGAGTAAGGTATTATTGAATGTTAGTAAGGCTAGCAGAATATAGCTCTTGAGAGACCATTTGAACACTACAAGCAGAAGTGAAAGAACAATCATAGAATCATAGAATATCAAGGTTGGAAGGGACCTTAGGAGGTCATCTAGTCCAACCCCCTGCTCAAAAGCAGGACCAATCCCCAATTTTTGCCCCAGATCCCTAAATGGCCCCCTCAAGGATTGAACTCACAACCCTGGGTTTAGCAGGCCAATGCTCAAACCACTGCGCTATCCCTCCCCCCAACAATCAGAACAAGAAACTAAAAAATAAAAATACACAAAGTGTATAACAATCAATGTTGCAGAATACTTGTCATTATGACCAAGGAATTCTTTATAATTTATTTTTGAAAAACTGTTTTGATAACTATTCAATATGTTTTACTTTCATCACTCCTTATTTACAGGACTTAGAAGAGCAATGTCAAATACTCCCGTGCCCAAGTGCAGGCATGTCAATTAAGCAATGTTTATGGATGTTTCAATACAGAAATTTTCCAACATGAAAACTCTAAAGATGCATTCTGTGATAACTCAATTCTGGAAAATGTTTGCAGCATCTACTATTTTATTATTTGAAAGAAAGAGAGGTCATCCTCCTAAGTGGGGGGTGAAAAGTCAGATACTTTGGTGACCTCCAAACATTTTTTTGTCACATGACAAATTTTATTTCAAAAAGCTTAACAGCAATACAATCTTGAAAAAGATGCTACTCCATTTTAGCCATTTTTCTTCATTTCACAAAATGTAAATACAAGATAAGGCTTAACAAAATGTTTGAACAACATGTTAAAATGTTTATTACACTGGATGGACCAAGGAGAATTTTCAATGGGACAGTGAAAGGAAAAGTACACACATTTGCCTGAAAGTCCTAAAATAACTTAAGTATCAGAGGGGTAGCCGTGTTAGTCTGGATCTGTAGAAGTGACAAAGGGTCCTGTGGCACCTTATAGACTAACAGGGGTATTGGAGCATAAGCTTTCGTGGGAGCATAAGCTTTCACCCACGAAAGCTTATGCTCCAATACCCCTGTTAGTCTATAAGGTGCCACAGGACCCTTTGTTGCTTCTAAAATAACTTACTCTCTTGGGTTCCAACATGTTACATTACATTCTTCTGAAATTAAAATCACAAGCAGTTAAAAATAAGAGTCCTGGTTGTTACAGTTAATATTCAAAATCTGGTATCTTTTTTGAAACATAATTAGGATTAAGGGCTAACAGCTACATCTAGTCGACCCAGCACTATAAACAACAGCTGTTCTTTACAATATATGGTTTATATTATGTTACAATCAATAGGAGCTACTACAGACACGTCAAATGAACTTGATTATGCACATTAACATTTTAACGCTAAAAAACAATTATGAAGCTTACATGCTACAAGGTATGTTGGAATATGACCTGACAGATCGACCCTAGAAAGTAAGAGGCAGGGGGACTAGAAAAATATTACTTAGTCATGTATATTAATGAGCTAAAAAGCTTTCAGGGTTTGAATTTTGACTGAGGAGGATTTTTTTTTTAATACTACCCTAAAGATAGACAAGAAATTTTCCTAGTGTGCAGTCCACAGCCAATGAAGTAGTATGTTCTGATCACAGACATTAAAAGTCACACACATCTGAGTTACAGTGAAATGTAGATCTCCATTTCCTGTGCTGTATGAAATCTAGAAAGAAAAAACAGTACTTATATACGGCTTTTAAGAAATACACCTGCTTATACTGCAAAACTATGAATTTCTGTTGTTCTGTAACTTAATTCCTTTATCTACATAAGAGATGCTGACCAAGTTCACTCAACCAAAACACAACTTCTTTTAGAGTACAATCAACACATGCTTTTCAACAGTATTAATATAGCATGAAGCTTGTGCTCCCAATTATTTGTGTTGTTACATTCGGTTATTTTCGGTTATAAAAATATGCAAATTCATTCCTTTGTGTTATGTAGGTCTCATGGCCCTCAACAGATCTCTCTTGGAAGGAATTACAAGCCAACATCTAGATAATAATTAATATTAAAAAATGAAATCTGAAATGCTGATAAAGTGCCATTGCAGTGATAAATTTAATGTTACAAAATGTTTGAAATAAAGCTTTGAAATTATGATTAAAACCTACAGTCTAATAAAAATGGCATACTATACTGTACTCCACTGATTTTTTACAGCAGCAGCAGAATGCAAGGAAAAAACCACCACCTAGTGATACAAGTGCAAACTGCAGTTTGTTTGTGTGTGAAACAAGTACCCAAGAGGATTGCTTTGACTTCATTACTGAATGAAGTAGTAGCCATTACCTCCTTATGTGATTAGAAAGACAGAGGAGAGGGTTGTTATTTTCCTGGGACTGTTCCCTCCTCAGTAAACTCAGACTGTAGTATTAGACACCTAACAGGATTAGTAGCTTAATTTCGCTTATGCGTAAAAGGCAGAAAGCAATACACTTTTTCAGATGTAGGTTAATTACACATCAAGAGATTTAAAAACTTCTATTGTCAAAAATTTTGACCAGACTTTGCATGGGCACAGGCTTTTACTTAAATGGTTTACTATTCAGATAGTCTACAAAATAAAAAGCACCATACCACTCATTTTATTGTAAAACAATTTCATGGAGATGAAGTAGCAGTTTGCTTTTTTTTGGGAGGGCAGTGATAGAAACATGAACCACATGATGGATGTTCCAGCTTTGTTATGAGGAAAGTCACAAGGGACTTTGGATGAACGAAGCACATGCCCAAATGGCATCCTGCCTAATGTGTTTAATATACTTTTGCTTAAAATACAATAAACTAGTACAGTACCACTAATCCTTGCTTATTAGCACCATAAGCAGCCCCTTTAATAAAATATTAAGGAAGAAAACACTGTCTATATCAGTGGTTCCCAAACTTTAACAACCTATGAACCCCTTTCGATAAAATGTCAAGTCTCGTGAACCCCCTCCTAAAAATGAATATTTACCTGAGTATAGATTATAAAAGCATTGACCATGGAAATATACAATTTGTTTTTATGACTTGCTTATTACACACAATTATTATTAATCATGACAGTATTTTTATTACATTATGAAAACGGCAACACTCTTCCAAGATCTTGTAGCTTGTATCACTTTGAATAAGCCTGTTATAAGACAAGGCTCCTATGTTCTATCAAGGAGTATCAGATGTAAAACAGCATGAAGGTATTTAAGAAGCTAACTCAAAGAGTTCCTCCTACATAAGCATTCAGGTCTTGTGCGTTGTTTGCCTAGACTGCTCGTTGCAGCAAATCTTAAACTTGTTCTTCATAATAATTTTAAAAACAATATTAGCTGCCTATTTAATTTTAAAAAACAATAATAAATATCCACCTCCCTTTCCATTTCTTATAAGGAGTCTTGAAGTTTAAATCTCCTCAATGTGATAGTTATGCTTGCTTTGATCTGCTTAGCTCTTGGAAGTCCAGGGGCTTCAGGCTGCTGGCTCCGTGCTGCCCGGGGTATCTAGGGACAGCTCTGTCTGCCATTACTGAATTTTTTCCCCCCCAAGAAGACCCTGTAACATTTCACGAACCCCAGTTTGGGAACCACTGGTCTATACAGACATGGTTCTTCTGCACATATATTAGCAAGTCCCAGAAAATAAGCAACAGCATCAAGAGCTAACACTTCTCTCTCCATGCCATTGATCTTCCAAGTAAAAACAAAGTTGCACTAATACAAATATTGTGAAATGATCAATTATGCTGCTGTACTAGAACTATTACTAGAATAGAAGTAATTTTATTTTTGGACTTTTACTTTTCATAATACCCTTTTTGTTCAAATAAATGTATTTAAAAGCATGCATTTTCTTCTAATTGGCAAATTCTGATCAAAATAAAAAACACAATATATGGGAAATAGGGTCCCCATTATATATTGGTGGTTTCAACCACACACTACAGAATAAGTTTACACAACTTTTTAAACAAAATCTACTTCCATCACTTTCCAATTGCCTTCAATGTTTTGGGTCTTTAATGTCGCAAGGCATATATTACACTTCTGGCTTTGTGTAAATCTTGATTTCAGGAAGGGCATGGAAATCATGAAAAATGCCCCCAAACTGTGATCTTGTCTTTCTAAAAAAGACTTTAAAATGTCTATTAAGTCTTTAATACAAAAAATTACCTTAGCTTACAGTGCTGTTTGCACATTTTTGTGGAAGAGTATACTGCTCCGTGCATGCAACACAACTCAACTACACAACAGAATGAATTTTACAGCTAAATTTAGTTGTATATTAATCATAATATACTCCCATATTAATTGTAAATTAATATGGGAGTATATTAATCTGTAAAATTCATTCCATGCAAACTCTGAAATTCAATACTTTGCCCTTTACACAATTAGGAATCTTATAAAAAAAATAATTAAAAACCAATCATGATTTACACCAAATTATACACTATTTGTGAAGAAAAGCTACACAGCCCCACTAATTCCAATTTGTAGCGATCCAATTGTTCCTTTCACTGCAAACAATACCTCAGGCACTTGTACATCTAGAATATGCTGTAGGAAAATAAAGGTGAGAAAAAATACTTTGAAAAAGCTAAGGACAAAGTCAATATTTTCTAGACAGAAAACTGACCCATTGCATTGTTTTTTCCCCTCATATGGAAGAACTTCGGTGGATTCAAGAGATTTTAAAAATGTTTTCTGCAACAAAACTGCAATTCTCAAAAAAAACTAAATATTCAATCTGCTGTACATCACTGTAGACAAACCAGTTCCTGTATGCTAGGATATCAATGACTAAAGTGTATTACATTTGACCTTTAATATAGGAATTACCATAGTGAATCAGACTCATGGTTAAGGCTATGATTTAGTCACAGAGATCACGGCAGTCACGAATTTCGTGACTTTACCAAACCTCACTGACTTCTTCCGCTTCAGCTGTCAGCAGCTGAAGTGGGGGCTGGAATCAGGACCCTGCAGCCCCTGCCCTGTGGTTTTCAGGAAGTGGAGGGGGACTGCAGCCGGGCTGTGCACCCCTGTCCCGCAGGTGTGGCTAGCTCTAGAGCAGGGGCTGTGCGCCCTGTGGCTGCTCCCCCTGCTGCACCCCAGCTCCGCAGCTTCCGCCGGGGGCTGCAGCCAGGGCCGTGCGCCCCCTCTTGACTGCAGCCGGGGCTTAGCCGGCTGCAGCTGGGGCCGTGCACCCCTGTCCTGCAGCTGCGGCCAGCTCCAGAGCAGGGGGCTGTGTGCCCTGGGGCTGCACCTGACGCTGGAGCCGGGGCTGTGTCCCCAGCCATGGTGGGGGTCTTGGCCTGTCAGTTCGCCCCCACCCACCCATGGGACTCCATTCCCACCCCACTATTTAGCCCTGCCCCCGGTTATTTTTAGTAAAGTCACAGATAGGTACCGGGTCTATGTATTTTTGTTTATTGCCCATGACCTGTCCGTGACTTTTACTAAAAATAACCTTGACAACAATCTTAGCCATACTTATGGTCCATCCAGTCCAGTATCCTGCACAAGACACAACCACAGCTGGCAGATACGGGATAATGGGTTACACCCTTTGTTCCCAACAATCTCTGTTAGGGATCTTTGGCTTAAAGCCTGAAAACAGGAAGTTCTCTCTTTCAAGATTTGGAAACATTCACTATTATAACTCTGGATATTCTTGTTATTCAATACATATCTAATCCCTCTTTGCATCTTGGTAAGTTCTTGGCCTTAACAAAAATGAATTCCACAGTCTGATTATGCATTGTTAGCTTTGAATTTGCCACCATTCTGGTTAATTGAATATTCCCTTGTTCTTGTGTTACGAAACAGCGAGAATAGAACTATTTGCATAAAACAGTTTCCAAACACTTATATGGAATGCTACTTGCTAGCATTCCTCTTTATTGTGAGCCTTGAGTGTTCATTTAACAATTTTATTGTGAGATCACCATAATATACAAGTGTATATGCAAGGGTGGTGTTCTTAGCACAAGACAACATGCAGCAACAAAATACACTTTTTTTTTTTAAAATAAAAAATTTCCAGACACACATGGTCAGAATAAACTTCTCACTCTCTTTCTCCAGAGATAAAAAACACAATTGGCTTCTGGCTGTGATGCATACATATACAGCAATGGGTCTCATAGGAAGGAGTGTTGAGGACTTCTTTAACTTGCTAGCTAACGAATCTCACCTCCACAACTACCTGTGGAAGGTACTTATCTCTAGAGAGGTAATGTAATGGGCAAAACAGAGATGGAAACTCTCAATTACTACCCAACAAGGAGTCTAATTATATCCATGTGTTTACATTCATCCACATTTTCTAACTTTCTTTGGCCTTTAGGAAAGCATGGTGAGAGGAGCAGGAGGAATGAGGAAAGGGGGTGAGGCTTATTTGGTGATTCCCAATAACCGGTTTTCCCCTCTACCCAATCAACATGGTGAAAGCTTAGGCTATGTTGGCACTCATTCCTTTGCAGCACTAACTAGAATCCTGCACTCACCTATTTTTTCTGGGGTACTCGTCTTTTTTAAAATCCCTTATCAGGGCAATTGAACCTCAGCAAAAGCCCTGCAGATGAGAGCCACACTCAGCTCGGAGACACAGATCAGAATTAGAGACAGAGCCAAAGTGGTAGTCTAAAAATTTGAAATCAAGTTTGGCATTTCCCTCAGAAAATCTATGCAACAGAAAGGCTGGCTGAGCCACTGGCCACTATGCAAGCAGAAAAGACTGGAGGGGAATTTCAGGAGGTGGGGCATTCCCTTGCAGCCAGTGGCTGACAAGTCTGTTAGTCTGTTTGCGAGTTGGAGACAAAGTATCTGTTGCAACAGATCTGTGGACCTTAGCATATAGAAGAATGAATAATTCCCTCTATAAATTTGTGTACTGGGATCACCCTTTCCTTATAAAACCCCATTCAGAAGTACTTTATGAGGATGATCAAATTCTCACCATCCACAGAATTTAGCTGAAGACTTATGGTTACAGAAACTCTCCTGACCACAGTATCCCATTTGCCCTGGGGCTCTTCCTCCTTCCCCCCCCCCCCCCAATACTGAAAGAACTATCCTTCCTCCCTTTGCTAAAGAGTTGGAAAGATACTTGGTTTCTTAAGTTATTTACTCTTGTATGCCTTCATTAAAATCCACACTGCACTGACCAAAAAAACCCCCAAAAAGACACCAGGTTTTAAGGCTCTGTAAACTCTGAAGTACTTTATCATCAAATCTGAAAAAAAATTAAGAAAAATCACCAAATTAAAACCACAGAGGTAGCTAAAGTTTCTTAAACTGCTGCTGTTCTGGATAAATGTAGACAGAAATGCTAACGACTCCCTGAAAAAGGCAGTCCTTCCTGTGACACCTTGCCCTGAAGTTGACAGTTTTGTACCTGCTTCCATCTATAAGGGAATTATACCTTCCACTGTCAGGGCTACTGGACATTCGTTTACAAGGGAAAGGAATAATTATATGGCAATCTATTTTGAAGTAATTTGCAAGGTTAACCACTGTGTTAATTTAAAACAAAACAAAATACTGAATCAAAAAATTAGTCACCACCAGGATTTGTGAGATACGCAAGACACTTCTGCCCAGAGCTCTTCACGTCTGGCATTCCAGCATTGGCTCTGGGACTGCCTCAAACTATATAGTCATTACTTCTGAACTGCTTTTCAGAAGTTTTTGAAGAGATTTTTTGTTTGTTTTTTAAATGCAGGTGCCAGAGTTAATAGATTTAGCTACCAAAACTGAAGTTTGTGGATACAAGGCTGTAGCAGCTCAAGTAAGCTTACTGAGAGGCAACTGTTAAAAAACAGGACATTACAAAAGTAAAAATTAAATCCTTGAAATTAGACCTGCCCTAATAACTTGTAAGTAGTTGGGGCACCTATTGGTATGCAGGACAAATAGTTGTTCTGGAGGCTACTGCTTAACACTTTGTTTAAAAATTTCTTCTGTTATGAAATTTCCTAACTGTTCCAGTGATAATACCATTACATCCACAGGGAACCTCTCTGAAAAGGTTAGAATCAGCACAAATGGAAGAAACTCTTAAATACATCCACAGTAACTGAAATACTGAGAATTAGTAGGAAAAAGTCAGCCTCAAATAGAGAGGTGGAAGACCTCTGGCAAGAACAAATCAGTAAATCAGGATAATGATGGCATCAGAATATTTATAATGACAGATTTACATGAGGATGGAATTGCAATAAGAAATAAAGATCACTTGCAATACAAGGGTAATAAAAAAAATCTTGATTTTCCTCACATTTGAGCCCTCTTACATGACCATGAAAGACTTGATTAAAAAAAAAAAGTTTGACAAATTCATAGATTAAAATGAGCAGAATTCTATTTTATTTCTGGAAAATCTCATTTATGACAACGGACATTTTAGGAGAATAAAGCATAATTAACTACTTACATTTTCAACAACGTACTCAAGTGCCAGATTCTGAGAGAGAAGACCTACATTTCATATAAGCGACAAAGGGTCCTGTGAAACCTTATAGACTAACAGAGGTATTGGAGCATAAGCTTTCGTGGGTGAATACCCACTTCTTCGGATGCAAACATTTCATATGTTATTTACAGTCACATATGTAACATGCAGGCATTTCAGAGTTAATATCTGGAAGACTTTGGTAGAAACTGAGTTTATAACAAATAAGTGCTTAAGAAGAGTAGCTCTCCCTTTTGATGGGGAAGAAAGTGTTGAAGTTATTCATGTTTTTCAGCAATACAGTGTTCTTATTTTTCCTTTTTCATTGGGCAACCAGCTAAGAGCCTTAGTATTTAGCTTAAAGTACCCATGTTTCTCTTTATCACAATATATGAAATGAAAGTAACAACTATAATCTTGTTTAAAGAAATAGAATTGTGTACGTGTTCAGACTTACTTCATATCCATCATGGACCAATTTCTGTTACTCTGGTTTTTTTTGTTGGTTTTTTTTTTTTTCCATTTTTACATGAAAACTTACCAAATCAACAAAAGTAATATTGTTAAAATACCTTATAAAACAGTATTGCATTAGAATCACTTACCCACAAGAACAAATCCATCTGCTTCTCTTTCTGGTAATGACACCTTCTTAGAATCCTGACTTTTTCGGAGAAAGTTGAACATATCTTCTTTTCCCCAAGCCTCTCTCTAACAGGAAAACACGGTTTAATGAGTATGAAGCAATACAATTTAGCTTAGAAAAATTAACAAAAAGATATCATGTTATATATATTAACTCTGAAAATGTGTATCTCTAGATTTGAAAAATCAGATTTTCTTGTGTCAAATGGATTGAAATATTTTGTTGAGAAAGTCAACACTACAGATATAGGTACAAAACAATTATTCACCTTCCCTCACTATAACTTTCAGTCCAAACAGACAAGGTTTCTGCAAATTTCCATGTTTGATCTCTACTTTTCTTCATAAAGTTGAAGGAAAACCCTTTGGCTGTTTTTGATGCATGTTTTCACATTCTCTCACACCCATTTTGCCAATGAAAAATTGCTATGCCCTCCCGAACCCAGACCCAGACAGAGTTAAACCAAAACTAGCCAAACTTTGAAACTTGAAATACAGCAGGTATTTAATCTTCACTAAGTATACTTATCAAGTTGGAACAAATTTTGCTGCAAGTTAACCAATGGCCCAATCCCATAGAAACTTACCTGTATGAATGAAGTAATGTGTATCTCTATTGAAGTCAACTGAATTACCTTCATGAAAGTTATACGCGTTTGCACAACTGGGCCCCAAGTTATGAATTTTTGAAAACATACCTGGTATTCACAATACAAAGTTTCAGTTTTTCAGAGCTTACATTCCTAGAGAACAGCAAAGTACCTGTGTACCTTTTCCAGCAGCTGACAATTTTTTAGTTAGGCCAGTGTGCATTTTGCTAAGAAACTAAGCAGACAAGCTTAGCATGGTTATTTTTCTCACCAAAAGGAAACTTATAGACTGACCATTCTTGGCCAGTTTAACTGGCTTGTCTGTCACATTTAAGACATGCTAGTAGTGGAATCAATGATTTGCACAGCAACAGACGATACCCAAATTACCATCCAAGCTTTGCAATTTCCAACCTGTACAATCTCAGCAATTTTGAATACCCACTATATTCATGTACAAAACTGAATCGTGGACAGTTCTTCACATCTGTTATAAATGTACCCCATGATCATTTCATCAACTTTTATCTAACTAATACACCGCCTGAAGACTTAATGTGCTATGCACACACTATCAAAAATGATTTCACGAATATGGCACAGAATAAAAAGTTCATGGGGAGGGGAAAAAAAACAACCCACCCTCACTTTTCCAACGTTTTCAACCCAAACTAGAAGTCGTCTCAGGATGACATTAATTTGAACCATGTCCACAAACTCTCCCCCCTTATCCCAATTTACTTGGTTCTAAGAAACAGCCTGGTTTAGGAGATCTTTGACAGAAAAAAAAATGGGGGTGGGGGGGACCTTTTCTGCCACCCAAATATTTATTTAAAATGTTCTCACAGCTTTTGTGAAAAGCGTAGATGCAATTTTTAATCAAGCTACTAGCTAACAAAAACACAAACAAAAGATATATACAGTATCAATTCAAACGCTATCTGCATGACTAATAAACAGCATACGCTTATGGCACAGAAACACTGAAATCAAGTTATATGTATAAATTATTCCATGTTGAGAGGTAGAAATCCAATACAAATGTAATTTTTTTTCCTCCTGGAAGGTGGGATTCCAGTAAAACTATGAATTTCCCCACCACCCATAAGAAGCAGCAATTTTGGTGCATTTACTCTAGGAGGACACTGTGTAATGGAAAGCAAGAGACTGCCAGTTCCATCAGCCTTCGCAAAATGACTGCACCACACTTTAAGCGAACAGTTAATAAGAATTGCAACCTAATTAAACCACACCCAGGTGTCTCCTGTCCTTCTTCCGACATAGCTGGACAATTAAGTTCAACGGCTGTGAATCACCAACTATAGTAGGTCTTCAACCATGACAATAGTAAATCTAAACAGATTTCTCCTTTAGTATTTTTCTTAATTTTATGGCAAAAAACAAAATTAAGATTTCATTAACATGTGGTTTCAATTCTCCATTATTGTAAGAAGATGTGTACAAAACTATTAAAGAATAGTCCCTTGACATGCAAGACACATTTGGGATCCCAAAAGAATGTATGTACACGTTCATTTATTTTATGGTCCACTGAAAAGGTGTTACATTATCTACTTTGCTTTTCCTTTTTGCCTAAATTGCTCTACTTTCCAGTGACTACAGTATTGCCATTTTTCAAACTTACAACAAAACAGTCTGTAAAGAAGTGATTGATTAGGTTATTTTCCTTTGGTCCCATGTATATAGATTTTCATTCTATTACTTTAGATTAAGTTAATCTTGGGAAAGTCTTTGGGGAAAAAAAACACAGTGGTGAAATAAGTGAAAGTTTAGTGGGGGCCTACCAAAACAAGAGTTTGAAGGAAATACTGAGTTAATTATTTTTAGGTGTTCTTTCCAACTTCTGCAACATTTTTCAGTAGCATTAGCTAAGTCTGTATGCTCTGGCTAGTTTCCTACATGATTTATTGAATAAGTGCTAGTTATTCACCATATATGAACTGCCCGACATATTCCGCTGTTATTGAATTATTAACCAAATATATGCATTCCTGTTCAAATATCAGTGATATAGCAGAATTTTCTAAAGCTTTCACAATCCATTGTTAATTTTGAACATTCAACGGCTGATCTTCCTAGTGATCTGCCACACATCATCCATCCATCTCCTCACTAATTATCCTGCACTATGAAGACCCTCCATCATTTCTTTACATATTTTTTTCAAGGCTATTTTCATCTCTATGCCTAATGTGACCAAAGTAAATAAGTTTGCATCAGCTGATTTCCAACATAAATGGTCTGCTTCTCTTCAATAATATTTCTAAAACAGGCATTTGCCTTTTCTTCCATCAGGAGATACGCAAGAGTCTTCATCAGCACCACATTTCAAATGCTTCAATTTTCTTCTTGTCAGTAACATCAATTTCCCACCATGCACATTCATAAATCGCTATGGAAAAAATTAGGTATTTCACCAGTTGCACCTTTGTACTTTGAGATGCCAAGGTTTTTCCACAAATGAGGCCATGGCTGAGCAAGCCACCCTACCCTTCTTCCAAATTCTTTGGAACAGCTGCTTTGTTTGGCTATATATGACCCCAGATAACTCAATTCATCTACAATTTGTCCATTAATCCTGATGCCAACTTGAATCCTCTTTTTGTTGCATATACATTGACAACTATTTTGTTTCAGTCCAATTGTATTCATTTGGGAATAGTCCATATTCCTCACTGTTTTTACAGATCCCAACATTTGTTGCATTGCATCAGAGGTTGTAGCAAAGAGTATTGTGTTATCAGTATATCTGAGCTTGGTTAAGTGATTCACCAATGGAAATCCCAGCTCCTTCCACTTTGTCAAAACTTTCCAAGGCTTGTCTCAGAATAAATTCTGCATATAGGTTAAAGAGGCTTGGGCCAAAATTTGTCTCACACATTGGGCAGCAATGGAAAACTACTTACTGTCACCTACTGCTGTTCACACTCTGGTCTGTTGGCAGAGACTGCAGTGAATTTAATAGAATGCTTTGGAATCCTTGTTAGCCAGAATCCTACAAAGATAGTCATGTTGAATGGTATCAAATGCTTTTGATTAGTCAAAGAAACAAAGGATCAATGGGTGACTGTACTCCACATTTTTCAATGTGACAGATATTCATGATTTGTCATGTGTGCCTTGGACCCCTCTGAAACCAGCTTGTTGTGATGATAGTTCTGTTTACATCCTTTGTTTAATGCGATCCTGGATTAGGTAGAGCAGAACTTTGCTCGTGTGCAATATCATGGGGATAGTCACTCAACTATAATACTCATATCTTCCTGCGCTGGAAATAGCAGAAAAATTTCCTCCACCAAGTCCTCTAGCCAATTTCTAGTAATCAATAATTACAAAATTTTCCACATAAGATCAGTACTGGTGTTCCTCAATCACTTTTAACAATACTGTGTGCACGTTATCTGTCCCTGGTTATCTGTCCCTTCATTTTCAGACTAGCAAGCACCACTCTCACAGGATTGATGACTCCAGCTTCGTACTCTCTTCTGTTGTACTCTATTATGAGTGGCTCTGGTGAAGCTTACTGATTCCAGTGTCAATTTCTCCACCTCCGTTCAACATCATTCTCAGTGAGGACTTTCATCAAGATCTTTTATGTTTGATTGCAGGGAAAAACCTTTTAGTAAAAAAGTCTTACCACTGTGAGCATAAACTTTTTTATTCTCTTTACAGTTCTCAAGTGTCATCCATTTTGCCCTTATATATTCACTCATCTCATCCAGACTGCCTTTGAATCTGTCTGATCAGTTTCTTATAGTCTCTCCTACGTTCTTCCATCTTCAAACCATTCTCTTTCACTCTGCACTGTCTTCCTGCCAGGTCAAATATCTTTTCAGTTAACCATGGTGCGGTCCAACACTGACTTTTCGGAACATGTACTTTGGTGGTTTCAAGCATAAGTTTTCATTTTATTCCAAAATTCGCTGAGGTTGTTCTCTTCTTCCACCGTGCCAATGCCTCAAACGCATTCTGAACAGAAGTTATACAATTTTAGTTGGTTCTGAACAAATCTAAAGGCAGTGGACCTGTCAAATGCCACATTTTTTTAAGTTTTAGTTTTGTGTGTTTGTGGGTCAGATAATCAGCTGCTAGCCTCAATCTGCACTCGGGAAAGTCTTTGTACACTTGTACTATGGATCCAGAGTTACTGTATCAATAGAGTCAACTTGATTCTCTGTCACACTGTCAGGCGACTGTCGTGCACATAAATATCTAAGACGTAGGGTGAAAATGGTCTTTGTAGTAACCAGGTGATCAGAACAGCAGAATTCAACTAAAGGCCTCCCTCTCTCTCTTATTTTGCCAGCCCAGATCATTGTTTCTGTTATTTCTGAATTATTAGATGTAACTATTATACAGATCATGAAACATTTTACATAAAGCATAATTATTCACTTTCTGGGATACCACTGCTAGCATGGTAAAATATAGCCTTGAATTGTAAACTATAGGTAAGTATATATATTATATATATATAGGTAAGTGGCTGGGGCCGCTTCGGCCGGCCTGCCCAGAGCAGGGGATTAATGGTTGAGGTGGGTTAACCGATAAGACTAAATGCTTACTGTTTAACCATTTAATATTTTACATACCTACTGAATCCCTGACAATCTTGGCTAATAGCCAATGATGTACCATCCTCTGTGAACTTAATTCTTTCTTGAACCCGGTTATATTTTGGTCTTCACAACATTCCCTAGCAACAAGTTGCACAGGTTGACTGGGGCTTGTGTGAAGAAGTTTGATTTAAACCTCCTGCCTATTCATTTCAGTGGGTGACCCCTGATTCTTGTGTTATGTGAAAGGGTAAATAACATTTCCTTATTCCCTTTCTCCGCACCACTCATGATTTTATATACCATATCATATCCCCCCCCCCCACCCCAATAACTGTCTCTTCCAAGCTGAACAGTCCTAGTCTTTTTTTAATCTCTCCTCATATGGAAGCTGATCATACCCCCAATCATTTTTGTTGCCCTTCCCTGTGTTTTTCCCCCACTCTAATTAATATCTATATCTCTTTATTTATTTTTTAAATGAGACAACAAGAACTGCATGCAATATTCAAGGTGTGGGTGTATCATGGATTTATATAGTGGCATTATGGTAGATAAGGCAGCAAATATCCTCTTCTTAATGGCTCCTAACATTGTTAGCTTTTTTGATTGCCCGTCCATATTGAGCAGATGTTTTCAGAGAACTATCCACAATGACTCCAAGGTCTCTTTCTTGAGTGGTAATAACGAATTTAGATTCCATATTTTGTATGTATAGTTGGGATTGTGTTTTCCATTGTGCATTACTCTGCATTTATCGACACTGAATTTCATCTGCCATTTTGTTGCCCAGTCACCCAGTTTTGTGAGTAACACTTTGCAGTCTGCTTTGGACTTAACTACCTTCAGTAATTTTGTATTGTCTGAAACCTCTGCCACCTCACTGTTTACCCCCTTTTCCAGATAATTTATGAATATGTTGAACAGCACTGGCCCCAGTACAGATCTTTGGGAGACTCCTGCTATTTACTTCTCTCCATTCTGCAAACTGACCACTTATTCCTATGCTTTGTTTCCTGTCTTTTAACCAGTTACTGATCCATGAAAGAACCTTCCCTCTTAACCAAAGTAAGTAGTCATAGGATAAGAGTCTTTGGTGAAGGTCCTTGTCAAAGGCTTTCTGAAAGCCCAAGTACGCTAAGAAGAACAAGAATACTGTGACGGGGTGTGCCTACCCCACAATGGTTCAGAAGGGGTTAACCACACTCTGTTGGCCAAGGAAGCCACATCCCCTCACCCCTGCTGGGCATGCTCCAGCTCCAACAAGAGCAGATGTGTGTTGCAGGCTCCTATAGGAAGACTGCTAGAGCTCCAGGACCCAGAAGCCAGCTGGGCTGAGGCTCCAACAGACCACCCCAGCTGACCGCCAACGACGACGGAGGAGAGACAGCGGAGGTCACAAGACTACCAGCCTTGGAAAGAAGGCTAGGAAGTGACCCAGGGAGTGGGACCAAGGTACCGGGTGACTGAGACTGGTTGTGGAAGCACCAGCTCCCTAGGGCCCTAGGTCAGGACCCGCTGGAGCAGGGGAAGCTGATGCCCGGAGGGGCAAACCATGCAGCAGGACTGCCGTACTGACTTTAGCCACTTGGCTACACCGCCCTGCACCAAAGGGAGACTGCATAGATTCTGGCCACTGGACTGCGCTGCTTTGTGGGGCCAGGGAAGCTGTGGCGACACAGGAGACAGGCCAAGGGGGATGCTAAATCTCCACTTTGATACCCCCACAACCTGATGTCCTGTGTACCTACCCTGCGACAAATACCTTAAAAGAACAAGTAGTTTGAATTTATTTGGGAAAAGACAGGAATAAGTGTAGGGATGGAGAACATGGACAAAGAAAAACAATGTCATAGAAAACAGAAGAGCAGATAAGGACAAGATCTGATGAGAACCTGGATTAGAGGAAATGACGGGTTCATAGACAAACAAGATTGGAAGTCTGAGTGCTGGAAAGGATAATCAAGGGAGAGGTTAGCAAAGATATGTCAGTGTGATGAGAGACGCAGTCATGGACAGACAAGAAAATGTCACGGGTAGAAAGGTAGAATTGTGGATTATCAACAAAGATTTGGGGGGTGGGAGGGTGGGATGATCAAAGGAGCGGATGAAGATACCCAGGAGTGCAGAGACACCAAAGGGATGGGGGACCGGAGCACCAACAGAAAGTAGCAGTCAACAAGCTCAGAGATGAGCAAGGAGAGAACACTCAGAAAGTCTAAAGTAGGAGAAGAACTCGAGGAGAATTGGATGGTTGATAGTTTCAGAGGCAGAAGAAAATGCTGACTAGAATTAACATGGAATAAGGATCCTTAGCAACTACAAGGATAACTTCAGTGATGGTGGAAGGTTGACTGGAGTGGGAGGAAAATCAGTCAAGGTGGAGGGGCAGGCCCAATTTTGCACACTGGCCAATAAAGGAGAAAAGAGACCTAGCACTGGGTGTCCCCAACGAGTGAGGCAGCAGGAAAAGCCAATTGCACCCACAGACCCTGAGAATAGCAGCCACACACCCTGGGTAAAGGAGACCCAAGCTCTGCAGAAAGACACTTTTAGAGCACAGTATGGGGGAGCAGCTCCCGGAGCTGGCCTTTGCAGGTCCATACTGACTATTGATTTCCCCTCTTAAATTAGAAAACCTCAAAATGTAAAAGAAAAAAGCAGTTTATGTTTTTAAAGAAGTGGTTAGCCCTTATCCTTTAAAATAACATCTTCAAAGAATGAACCAACTTATCTCCATAAGTAGGGAGTAAAGTTTGTCTCCTATATCATCCTGAAGATTTAATTCCACCTTCAGCCTCATCCACCAACAGCCTTTATCAATTCACACTTCCAGATCCGGGTGAGGCACTACACTCCAGACAGGAAAGCGCTCACATCTATGGGAGCTTTGGTGCCTTGGGTGCTCAAGCCACACTTGTTTAGGTGCCTGAACTTTTGCCCTCTTGTAACATTACACCACTGGAGTCAAATTTGCTGTACCACTGTGAAGGAAGAACAGTAAGAGCCCTGCCCAACAGGGGGCTCAGGCAACGAAACCACAAATGTCTGGTAAGCACCATATGAACCCTAGGTCCAAGTGCTTCCTTCTGGCTGGACATAGAGGCTACATATACACTAGAAGCACTACATCAGCGCAGCTGCATAGACGTAGGCCAGGGGTTCTCAAACTTCATTGCACCGTGACCCCCTTATGACAACAAAGGGGGGGGCTGAAGCCTGAGCCCACCCAAATCCCACCACCCTAGGTGTGAGGGCCAAAGCCTGACCCCACCACCCCAGGCGGCAGGTTCAAAGCTGAAGCCCAAGAGCTTCAGCTCCAGGCAGGGAACCTGTAACCTGAGCCACATCACCCACGGCTGAAGCCTTCAGGCCCCAGCAAGTCTTAAGCCAGCCCTGGCGACCCCATTAAAACTGGGTCTGGACCCACAGTTTGAGAACTGCTGATTTAAGGCATGTCTACACTTACCAGGGATCGACGCTGCTACAATTGATGCAGTGGGGGTCTTCTAGTGAAGATCCACTAAATCAACTGCAGATTGTGCTCCAGTCGACTCCAGTACTCCACCCAAATGAGAGGAGTAAGATAGGTTGACAGGAGAAGATTGATGGGAGATGCGGCACAGTGTAGACACTGCAGTAAGTCAACCTAAGCTACATTGACTCCAGCTACGTTATTCACATAGCTGGAGTAGCGTAACTTAGGTTGATTTATCCCAGTAGTGTAGACAAGGCCTTAACTCCAGCCCCCGTAAGTGGCAGGAGCTAGGTCGAAGAGAGAAGCTCTCCAGCCAATATGGTGTTGTCTACACCAGCGCTTAGGTTGGTATAACTTATATTGCTCAGAGAGGGGCTTATTCACACCCCCAAGTGACTTAAGTTATACTGAAATAATTTCAAGTAAAAACATCCACTCAATGTGCAGCGGCAGTTAAAAAAACCAAACAGAATGTGGGGAATAATTAAGAAAGGGATAGCTAATAAGACAGAAAATATATTGCCTCTATATAAATCCATGGTATCTTCACAACCTGAATACTGGGGCGAACAGAACTGCATGCCCCATTTCATAAGAGATATATTGGAGTTGGAAAAGGTACAGAAGAGCAACTAAAATGACTAGGGCTATGGAACAGCTTCCATATGAGAAGAGTTTAAAGAAACTGAGATTTTCAGCTTGGAAGAGAGACAACTAAGGGCCCCCCCTTTTATGATCCAGGTCTATAAAATCATGACTGCTGTGGAGAAAGTAAATAAGGAAGTGTAATTTACTGCTTCTCATAACACAAGAGCTAGGGGTCACCAAATGAAATTAATACGCATAGGGTTTAAAACAAACAAAAGGAAGTATTTTTTTCCACAAAACACAGAGTCAACCTGTGAACTCCTTGCCAGAGGATGTTGTGAAGGCCAAGACCATAACAAGGTTAGAAAAAACTACATAAATTCATGGAGGATAGGTGCATCAATGACTATTAGGCAGGATGAGCAGGGATGGTGTCCCAAGCTTCTGTTCCCCAGAAGCCAAGAATGGGCAACAGGGAATGGATCACTTGATGATTACCTGTTCTGTTCATTCCCTCTGGGGCACCTGGCATTGGCCACTGTTAGAAGACAGGATACTGGGCCAGATGGACCTTTGGTCTGACTCAGTAGGGTCGTTCTTATGTTCAAGTGTAGATAAAGTCTGAGCAGCTTCTCACAGCCCTTCAAAAACCCCTCCTGAACTACACCCACAGAGACATGACCTGGCTGCTTTTAAGCGAATTAGGGACGGGGCAGATCAGCCGCCCGCCCCCACAGCTCTCAACAAAATGCGTCTGTGTGGGGGGGGGGGGGGGAGACAAGACCAGTTGCCCCCTGGCACCTCTGCGCACTCGGCACTCCAAGTAGGGTGAACAGATGTCCTGGTTTTATGGGGACAGTCCCCACATTTGGGGATTGTTCTTATATAGGCTCCTATTACCGCCAGCCCCAATTTTTCACACTTGCTGTCCGGTCACCCTTGCCCCAGGGGGTGTGGGCAGTGGCAACCCCAAGGAGCTCCCCTCAGCTAAGGACTGTGGCGCGCGCCGGGGAAGGCTCAGCCCCACTCCGCTCACTCACCGCGTACCCGCCTCAGACACACACACGGCACCGCCTGACGCTGCCACTGGCGCCTTCACTTCCGGGTTCAATCTCCGAGCAGCCCCCACCTGAGCCTCACACCCGACGTAGAGGCCACAACCGCCCTCCGTTTCGTACGCAGTGAGACGCGCCGTTTGCCTACGTCACCAGGGCGTCGGTAACGGATTTTGTCCCGTCCGATTGGCTGCCTGAGAGGAAGCCCCGCCCTGATGCCGCCCCTGTTGCCAGGGCGACAGCTGGGCTCGGAGAGCGGAAGTGCTGGTTTCCCGCCGCTCGAGGGGAGCTGTGGCCTGTCGGGGAGAGCGCGGCGCGACTCAGCCTCGGGACCGCACCACATGGGGGACGTGCACGAGGGGCCGCGGCCCCGCCTCGCCACCAGCCACTTAGCGCAGCACCTCGGGCAGCCCGTTTGCTTCGTGGGCCGACTGGAGAAGGTAGCGGGACCCCCGACTCTGCCCAGGCCCTGCCCCCGCCGCTAGCCGCTCCCTGCCCGGTTCCTCTGACTCCTCAGGCCGGAGGGTTTGGAACCCGCTGCCTCCCTGCGTGTCCCCGGGGTCCAGGCTCTGTGGGGCTATAGGCCGCTGCTGGACTCTGCTCGAGGG
This sequence comes from Chelydra serpentina, assembly GCA_037349315.1. Classification (NCBI taxonomy): domain Eukaryota; kingdom Metazoa; phylum Chordata; order Testudines; family Chelydridae; genus Chelydra; species Chelydra serpentina. The sequence goes on from JBAIAC010000048.1 coordinate 32,670,446, forward strand.
CAGCCTGAGGCTCCGGGCTGCGCGGCTCCCCTGGATCGCAGGTTCGGCGACGCTGGGCGGGAGGGCGCGCCTATGGGTCCCCTCACATCCCTTGCTGGGGAGCCGCTCCCTGGAGCCAGGCAGCACCGGGCCAGGCTCTTCCCATGGTCCTGGCCCGAGGTGTCGCAGACCCAGAGCCCCGTGTAGCTCCGTGCCGCATCTGCAACCCCTTACCCCGCGGTCCCCGCACGCGCCAGCGCTGTGCTCTGCACCGGGTACCCGCCGGCTGCCTGTGTGGCTCCTCCGCCGGCTGCCTGCGCCGCTTACCATAGGTAGGAGGACACCAGCATTTCGGATCTAGGTTGTCTTTGAAAATGAGTTGCAGGTAGTTCAAATTATATCTGCCTAGTGCTAAGATATTTACACAGTCCCATGCTGTTGCATCTGTCAAGTATACCCAAATAGAAATAACAATGCCAGTATTTCTCTGTTCTCCCGCTCTCTCTGCAAGAATGAATCTCTCCCTGTGGCTTATTTGCTTTCAGTGTTATGGTCGAACATGCTAACTTTGATCTTGGCATACTTTTTTACATGGAGAACTATGGTGGTAAGATGGGTGTCTTTACCAACATAGTTTTGCCAGTCAGCACCCTAGCATAGACACATTTACACCAATGTAAAGTATTTTATACTAGTACTGTATAGCTTGGTTTGCTTCACCAAACTGTGATAAGGTGGAAGTACTATCATACTGGTATAAATGCGTCTACACTGTGGGTGGGAGTTGCCACTTTAACTATGTCATAATAATTAAAGTGCGAAAACTTTTAATGTAGAGAAGGTTTTATTGAGGTAGGCTGTGGTTGTGGAGGGAGAAACAATCCCTTAGGTAAAGAGGGTCAGACTCCTAGAGGGCTTTGAATATCCAAACTGGACTTTTAACTGAAGATAAAGAACTAGTTTTGAGACTGGAGCCAGGTGATGTATTCCTAGCCTTTGGGACCTGTGCTACTAGGCAGACAGGCTACTGCATTTTTGTACCAGTCAGATTTAGTATTTGGCTTCATTCATAGGCATAATTTGCAGTAATCAAGACTGGAAGGCGTGAATGCTGGTCTCAAAAAGACAAGGCACAATCTTCTGGCCAGTCATAGATGAAAGTTGGTGTTTTTTGCTGCTCTAGCTATTTGGGTGTCCAAGTGCATGGAGCTGTTCAAAGGACACCATGCTGTGGACCAACTTAATGAAGGACCTTTGATAATAGAAGTATTTATTGAAGAGATTGGTTCTGAAGTACTTCTTTCTTCCTACCATCATCAAATCGGTTTAGCCTGGGTTCATGTTTAGCCAGCTGCTCTTCATCCAGAGACTGACTTCATCCAAGCATTGAGAGAGCTGGAAGGAGATGCTGTATTTAAGTTTGATGTAAATGAGATGTCAACTTGAGCATAGTTTGCATACTGTTGGCACTTCAGCCTGCGTTGTCTCCTTAGCTCTTCCAAAGGCTTCATGTAAAATCAAATAGTGTGGAGGAGAAGTTGCTATTGGCAATTCTTCAGATTTACTCTGAAAGGAAAGACTTGAGCCATATCAGGGAATTTCTGGTCTATTCCCAACCCCTGCAATTTTTTTGGAGTCGGGCAGAAGTTTCTGGTGATCAACCATATCAAGTGGCCCAAAGATGCCTAATATGATGAGTATGAATGTACTTCCTTTGAATATGGACACAAAAAGTCATCCACCAGCGCAACAAGTGCTGTGTCTGTTGTGTGCCCTGCTTTGAAGCCCGACAGGCTTATAACAGAGTAATATCTTGCTGACTTCAGATCTGCCACTATCTTCTGTTTGACTTTTGTTGCTGGTAACTATATGATCTCTTTTTGAATTGTTTTTCCAGGGTAGTGTTGTGTGTCCATTTCTGGGGTGGTGACTCTTCTTAGATGCTCCTGGAGTACAAGCATCAAACTCAGCCATCAGCTCCACAATTTTAAGTTTCCATTGTTTGGCACATACAGCTGATCTGAAGTGCCATGCAGTGCTAGGTTTTCAGTAGCAAGCATTCTCACAACGCCAATGAGCTTTTGCAGAACATTTTGCCAGTAAAGAGACTCTGATGCAATCTTCTCTTGATGCTGATTATCTATGGTAGCCTTTAACCTTAGTCTCATCTCACGCTCTTTCCACCTATGGAATGCTCTCTGGTGATTAGCTGCCTTCTCATGGCATGCCAGATTTCTAGCCAGATTTTTCCAGTCCTTTGTTCCCGTAAAACCCAATGTGGCTGGAACATTGGACTGGAAGAGTTTGCAACAAAAACAGTATGCAGCATTCTGGGGTTTTGAGGTCTCTCCACTTTGTCACCATTGGGGATTTCACACCAGTAATGTGTTGGATGGAAACTTCTGTTTTCATTGTCTTTGGGGAACATGACATTTTTCACTTGGTATGGCCCATGCAGTGCAAGGAAGTCCCTCAGGCTACTGCTCAAGTAGGTCCACAGTCCTGGATCATCTAGACTTAAGGAACTAAATTCAGCAGCAGCTGTTTCTTGCGCTTCCACCCCACTCTTCTCTGATCTACACTTTTCTTCAGGAATGTGCATGGTTACATCCATTTGAGATGGAGATATGGATGTTGCAGTAGCTGCCAGGTCACCTGCACTCTGACTAACTGAAAGATCAGGAATCTCCTCACCACTCACATCCTCACTGGGGCCGGAAGGCTCACCGTGAACATTTGTGTCCATGTATCTCAGGCGAGCTCCTTCCTGCTTAGATAGAAAAGCTTGCTTTGCTTTCTTTCTTTTTCTGAATGCTGCCCCAGAGGGGCGTTTTCATCTTTCACTCATGACTGCTGTTCTGTGCCAGCTATAGTGGCTCTCAACACTCAATTGAAGGGGACAAATAAGCAGGCTGGTAGCAGGGCCTGGGTGAGGGAAGATATCAGCATCTTAAGGGCCTAACTGGCTCCTACTACTTCAGTTGACTTCCTGTTCTCCTGAAGTGAGTTCAGGGAAGCAGCAGGAAACAGGAAGCTTCCTGAGAAGCTGGTGTTAATCAGTCCAGGCTCCTGGGGGTGCCATCTATTTTTTCACAATTTTGTTCATAAACGGTCATCATATTAGGCCAGTTCTTGATATAGTGCTCAAAACAGTCCACTACTGAGTTCCATCACACATCTTGAGGGATAGTTAGCTTAGTTCCTCCTACATTTTTTTCAGTTTGTTATAGCTTTTACTGCTACTTCTTGTAAGTATTCTGCTGGGTGCATTTCCTGATGTATCAATTGTTTCTGTAAGGAAGACATTCCCTTCTTCTGTTGTTACACAAGCACATACAACAGGATCATTGTGGACATTGCTCCACCCATCAAGACTCGGGTTAACAATTTCACCCTCTAGACCTTTTCACACTGCTCAATTTCTCTTTCATACACTTTATTCAGCAATTTGCCTGCGACATCTGCTCTGTTGGGTGCTGTACCTGGTCTTAATGACTGAACCATGTTAATGAAGTGTGGGTTCTCAATCATACGGAAAGGAGAGTTTTTGTTGCATAAACAAACCGGGCAATTTTTTCGTCAGTTACCTCTTTTTGTAATCTGCTGGTTCTTATCACAAACTTAGCTATGGTTGTTTCTGGATGATGGAGATTTTTTTTCTTTTTGCTACAGGTGATATTCTGTGGCTATGTGACATACATAATGTGACTGAAACACTATCATTGGCAGATAACTCTGAAACTATAGAAAATGATGGTGATCTTGAAGGTGGATGGTCTTTAGAATCATGTATGTTGAGGATGGATTCTCCTAAACAAAATAAGTCAATGCAGTTATTTAATTATTATTACCATACTGCTCATTTAGTATTATTCATTGCATTCACTGACACTCTGTACTACTTTAAAGGTGAAATTGTAAAAGGAAGATCTGCTTAGTTCAGCTATTTATTTTTTATTACAACTGCATCTAAAATGATAGTACCATAGAGTAACAACTATATGTTTTGCTCAAACATGAGAATTCAAGAATAGTCCAGAAAGAAGACAGGCAGTCCTTAAGAAAGAAGTATTAAATAAAAAAGTTTACCAACCTGAAGATCCTGCATGTTCAGACATGTTCCTTTCATCATCTTCAATGCAGCTTCCTCCTGAGAAGGAACACCTCTCATGATGTTTCATTTGGGCAACCAGGCCTTGCATTTCTTTGTTGCAGTGTTTGCATTTTGCACGCATGCCTGTCTTACCCACAGGTAAAGGAACTTCATTACAATATTCCCAAACTGGGTCTCTTTTACACCTGCTGCCATTATAGGTTTTCTCTTCTAGTGAGAGAATGGTATGGTAGATCTCAAACCAATGAAGGCTGCACTCAGAAAGACCTCAAGACTTCTGGAATATGCTGCTCAAACAGTTTCACTTTTGTTTCTACTGCCTGTCCCTCCATCTCACATTTATCTCCAGACTTCTCCTTGTCCAGATCTAGTCTGCTCCCAACAATCTTCTATTCATTGAACTTTTTGAAACTTTGCACTTTTAGAGAGAGGTAAGGAATTGACTCTGTGTACACAAATTTGCAGAGGGACAATAGGGTTGAGGTCTGTTATTTCTCACCTCTATATATTATTTATTTTAAAACATTTTTGCTGTTAACAAGCATGTTATCTCTGGAGACACAAATCAACAGTTTGAGAACGGCAAAACTAAGCATCTCTGATGGAATCTTCTAGACTGAGCACTGAGTCCCATTGGATAGATAGAAAAATTAACCTAAATAATCTATACAGAAGTCCCTGGAACTCCATATGATTGGGTCCCTAATCCATGAACTATTGGAACTCATTTACAAAACTTTTCTTAAACAGTGCATGAATATATTGTCTCGTACTATAGAATTAGAATTTATAATCCCTATTCCATGATTAGATATCTTTGAGCTATAGTGTGTCTTCTCTTTAGATAGGTTTTTTCTTCTAAAAGCATTTTATCCAAAAAATCCAATGTAAATTAAAAAAATCTGATTTAATTATTATTTTAAATCATTGATTTTTATTCACCCTGCTTAAATATCCTTTATTATCTGACCATTCAGAAAGGGTAGGGGGTCAGTCACAGATGATGACCTGATTGCCATGAAAACATCCATGACTTACACCATAACCCCTTGCTACCTTTCGTTGTCTTACTGGAAGATGTAGTTGCTTATTAAAATGACACTCTCCCCTGGTGCTGTGTGAAACCTGTCTATAGAGAAGCAACTTCAATGCACTCGGTGAGGGGAAAGAATGGGTGGGGGGTGGAAGGGAAATACTCTAATATTTTTAGTTGTAGTAATGTTAAGGGCTGTCATCTACATTTAGTTCTTTTTTTAAAAAAATCAAATGGATCTGTGACTTTTTAAGGTTAGTGGAGGCACTCAGCAGCTGATAAAGTTGAACATCAGGCTGTGTCTGAAGTTCTTCTCAGTGTTACCCTCTCCACTCTGGGAGTTATTACCTTGTTGGTTTGATAGAACCAGGTGTGCTGACCTTCAGAGCACGATACATGCCTTATGTTTTAAAAACACAATACGTTTCACACAGAAACAAAGACTTAAGAATGGATAGCTTATGTTTCAACATGAGTCGTGGTTTTTTTCTTAAAGTTAGAAAATATGATCACTACTGGCGGTTTTGGATGCATATATAAGATAAAAATAAAAATTTTCCAATTCTTAATTAGCATCTAAACGGTCACTTTTTAGTAAATACAATAAAAATTATTCAGTACTGTTAGATGGCATTATTATAACAATATTGTAAAAAAAGCAAAAACATCTCTTGCATTTCTTCCATATGTAGCAAATACTTCATTGTTAATGTATCTAAAGCTATGCTGTTATATCAATGTTGTAATTTTGATTTTGTTTAAAAGGGTTTTACAGAGTCTAACATCAATATATATTTGACTTTTAAAAAAAACTTAGTGAAAAACATTCTTTTAAAAATCTTGCTCTGTTGTGTTTGCAATATAAGCTCTGTACTTTTTAAGAAATGAGGCTATGTCTACACTACAAGGTAGTTGTGAGTCCTCTGCTCATGTACATATACTTGCATTAGCTCTCATTGTGCTAGGGTGAGTATAAATAGCAGTGTAGCCACAGTAGAACTGGTTGCGGTAGCAGAAGCATGGCTGATTTCTGCCGAGTACAAACCTGCCTGAAACCGTTTGGTATGTACTCAGCACAACTCAGCTATGCCTCTGCTGTCATTACTCATACTACTATGGCTACACTGCTGTTTATGCTTGTAATGAGAATTAGCATGAGTATGTGTATAGAATCAGGGAAATCACACCCTAACTCATAGTGTAGACATAGCCTGAAAGTAGCTGAAAACAAGTGATGCTTTTTTAATGGCCATTCTGACAGAAAGGGGGGGGGGAAAGTAAACTGGTGGTAAAAAGTAAGAATTTTGATCTTAAAAATATTTTTAAGTTGACATGGGGAATAATTAAATGTGCACACTTTTACTGTTCTTGAATGTGTGATATGTACAGTACAGAATCAAGTGATAATTCAGAAGAAATTTGCTTTGATAGTTTGAAGGTATGTACTTAAAGACTTAACAATCTCTTTGTAGATTCACCCATCTGGGAAACTTTTCATCCTTTCGGATGGAGAAGGAAAAAATACAACCGTTGAACTGAGCGAGCCTGTAAGTTTAAGTGTCATTTTGGAAGTTACCATTACCTGTCCTAACTTTTTTTTCTTTCCCCCGATCATGTACTGAAGGGGCAATAAATGCCTAAAGGGAGCTGAGGCCTGCTCCTTTTTGGAAACCATTCGCTGGAGAGCGATGGCTGCTGGCTGGGAGCACAGCTCTGAAGGCAGAGCTGCTGCCTGCAGAGCTGGGCCCTCAGTTAGCAGCTGCCACTCTCTGGCCACCCAGCTCTGAAGGCAGCACAGAAGTAAGGGTGGCAATACCATAACCCCCCTACAATAACCTTGCAAGCCCCCCGCCCCTTCCCTGCAACTCCCTTTTGGTTCAGGACCCCGTTGGTCTCCCCCGTGAAATCTGGTCTTTTGTGTGCTTTTTGTGTGCTATACAGATTTCATGGTCCATGACGTGTTTTTCATGGCCATGAATTTGGTAAGGCCCTATAGAGATAGATAGATAGATATAAATAAAATAAAAATAAACACTCTCGTATATTACCTTTGACAGATTCCATTATTCACTAGTGTACTATAACTCCCTTGTTCTAACATATATATAAAGAGAGGCCCCTAAGGTAATTTATCCTTCTGGAAAGAAAGTCATGTTTTTCATAGTCTAGGAGATTCATTGGTAGATTGGAAATAAATTCTAGATGTTCAGAAATAATGAAATGGCTTAAGAAAGCACTTACCTTTGTATTGACAATCTTTATGATGATTTTCATTTTTCTTTTTTTGATCATCATTTCCTGGGCTCAAGCTACTAATTTTTAGGTACCTAAACACAGGGTCTATGTTGTGACTCCTGCATAGGCACCTATGGCTGAAACACATGAAGAGCACTCCTTTTACAGTCTGGGCAAAAGCCTGTCGCAATTGTAGTAGCACACTGAGTACAAAAACTCCTCTCCTACTGCACCTCTGGTAAGCATGGCACCTACGGGCCGCTTGCACCAGCCTGCAGTGTGAGCCAGCTGTACTGAAAAGGATATAACCCACCCAAGATTCCCATGGGTTGCTGCTAATCTGTGTAAAACTAAATCCTCTCTTGGTTATAAAGCTGTAGATCTTTTAAAGAACGAATTAGGTTGTAGACTTATTTTTCAGTAGTACTGTATTGTGTGAAATGGAACAGACAAATTATAGTAACATTGTTTCCTAAACTGTAGCTTGGTGTGTAACTAGTGACATGCAGAAAATAATAAACCTAATCTGGTGACGGTTTAATTTCTGTGTGTTCCTTAGTTAGATGAAGAGCTCTCTGGTGTCATTGAAGTAGTGGGAAGAGTTACAAATCAGGCAACCATCATGTGCATGTCATATGTCCAGTTCAGAGAAGATAAAAGCGCTTTTGGTAAGTAAAAGATAAGCCTTACAAATAACATACATAACTTTTTAGATTATTTCCTCAGTGAAGGAAGGGGTATGTCTGCTAATCCTTTCTTATGAGTCAGCTCCGTCTGGGAGTTGCCAGTGTGGTGAGTGGAGCTCTTTCTACACGTTCACAAGCTGCTTCCAGAAATCTCTGCTACTGATACAGAGGCTTCCATGCAGTGCCAGAGCTTTGTTCCAGAGTTAGTGACCATAATGCAATTACATGCAACATCCTCAGAGGAGAGATCATACCAAGATGTAGTGCTATGGTATTGAACTTTGGGGGCAGAGAGGAACTTAGGGAAAGCTAGTTAGAAAGAACCTAAACAAAAAAGTTGCTGAAAGTCCTTAGACTTAGACATGGAGGCTACATAAGTAACTTGTCTTAATTACAGAACCTTGAACAGAAAAGAAAGCAGAAAGATAAAAATAAATACAGTAATGTTAATGTCCCTGTGCAAGAGTTGGTTCAAGTCAAAAAGAGTATTCTTATGTAGACCATTTGTACCACTCCTGTCATTGGTTTCTGAGCACAGCACACATCTGCTATGTGTACACAGAGTACTCTCTCTCAATCGTCCATTAATTGGATAGTGTTTTGATGGTGTGGGGAAATGGGGATGAAGGACAATAGAGGAATTTACAAAGATTACTTCTTAATTATAAAACACCTAGATACTTCCATAAAGAGAATGTGTCTCCAGTTGGTTGATAAAGGGAAATCAATAGACTTGTAATTGTTTATTTTTTTGTAAGCCTTTGGTAAAGTCCCTCACAAGAGGCTAGTCAAGAAACAGTAGTCAGATAATGAGGTAAATCTTTCTCATGGATTGGAAATTTGAGACACAGCAGCAATATATGGTTTATTTGTTGGTCTGTTTCATTGGACTTGAAAGGAGGCTAATAGGGGTGTGCCTCCACCCTTTTTTGGGTTTGGTGGCAGTAAATAGATTACTTGATAGAAGGATGAATATTGAGGTAACAAAATTTATGGATGACATAGGTTAGTGAAGACTAGAGGATTGTGAATAACATCAGAAGAATTAAATTTGGTCACACACCCCTAACTCTATAAAGAAATAGACCAGGTAGAGAGAGGGCAACAGAAATGACAAGGATTTCCCAAGAGGAGAGAGCTTTTAAAAAGAAAAACAAAAAACCTAGTTTCAGGAGGAGACCCAAAAACCAATACAAGACAGGTAAAATAGATGTTGTAAACAAAGTGGATAAACAGTAGCACCCACTTCCATAATACAAGGTTCTGAAGGTTAGCAAGAAGAATATAATATTTTCCAAACCACGAAGTACCAACATAGCTGCTAAGGAATTACCTTTTTGTTCCCCATCACCTAACTACTAACATGCACTCTGGACTACAACCTCTTCTAAATACTTGTTTTCACCTGTCAAAGGAAATTATAACTAAAGAGGCCTAAAAATGGTGAGACTCAGCTGAACAATGAGAGAGAACTTTCTCAAACTCCGTAATGTAAAAATAGAGAATGTCAACCTTGTTATACTCAGCTAGTTAGCATTTTAATCCATTTGTCACAATGTCTTAATATTTTCTGTCCCTCTTTCAGATCTTGCGCTTTACAATGAAGCACTGAAAATTATCCATGAATTTCCTGAGTACTTCCCATTTGGTGTTACAAGGAATGATTGACACTTCTTGGCACACACCTTCCAACTTCAGAGTAGACAATAACTGCATGGTGTAATCTTATTGTTGAGCAAGGAGGCTGAAATTATTTCCAGTGGAAGTGCTCAAGAGAGGACTGTTAGCCAACTGTTATTTGAACTGAACACCGTGGCAAGGTACTACTGACTTTTATTTCATACTTGCGTCTTTACTAACAATCCTAAGTGCAGCCATTAAAAAAATGTAGTTTTGTTGCAATTGAGATCTTTTCAGTAAGAGGTAAAATATTATTTTGACTGTTTTTCAAGCATTTTATATATATATATGTAATGTTTGTGTATCCAGAGGAATGTTTTAGTAGCCAATTGGTTTTTGTTTTTAAAAGAAAAAAATCAATGTTTAAATTTCTGTATGCTCTCCCCCCCCCCCCCCCCCCAACTGCATGTATCAGGTATTCTATATAATACTTAGCAGGAAATGTGTATTTAAAATTAAGACATTCTATGGGCTGTAGCTTTAAACAGTATCTTTAAACTTAGATTATACAAGCTTGGATGTGAGTTCTTGTGTCTTGGAAACAGTCACTTTCCTTAGTTTGGTAATAAAGCCTCAACCCTGACTTGAATTAAATGTTAAGACTTGTCTCTTTTTAACATCATCATTTCTTAGTGATAGCAGTTGAACATGATTTATTTAGTTGCCTCATGTAATTTTTAATTTAACTCTTCAACACAAACCAGTCAGAGCACTTATAAGACACCTAGTAACTACTGTGTTGATAAACAGCTTTTAAAATATTTTCTAGTTGTCTTTGCTAATTCCAAATGGAGTTGACCATATCACAAAACTCTAAGCACAAGCACCAAGGACTAAAAAGATATGAGACTGTATTATTTTAATTGCTAAAGGTGGCCCTAAGACTAACATTGGTAGGAAAGTTTGCACTTCCACTACCTATATGTTATATATGTTTTGTGAACCAACAAGAGTCTTCAGAGCTTTTAAGTTAGCATGTTTTCAGGAACAAAGTCTCAAATGGAAAAAATCTGACACTTTGTATAGTCTGCTCCCTAATTCATTGCTTCAGAGACTTGTCGTTTTGGTTAACAAACCTTGTTAAAGTGTGCCCATGATGAATAAGCTCTTGTATGTAACTTTCCTAAAAATTTTAGTACTCTATACAGACTAAAATATTTGCCAATTTTTATGGCTACTTGCCACCTGCAAGAGGTATGTTTAAACATTTGCAGAATTTTCATTTTAGGTAGTGGGAAAACAAATGTTTTCAAAGACAGCTTCTTCTTCAGGGGTTAGTCACTCAGTTTGAATCTTCACAACACTACCCAAACAGTATAGTAATCGTCAGAAGATTGTGCTGTTCATTTGAATTAAAATTGTGTATCTGGAGGGAGTAGCTCACTGAGATAAGATGGAACACTCTCTTCAGCTGTAGACTGCTAGTTCAAATCCAGCCTAGATCAGCAATAACAAAAGTTACTGCCATCTGAGAGTTCTTCAGTCACCTGTGAGAATTGAATCCATCCTGTTTCAGTTGTTACCCAGGATTTTCAGAACCCACAGCAGTAGTAACTTTACTGTTTCACTCCAGATGATATCAAATATAAATAATTGGGAACACAGCAATTCCATCTGATGAAAGATTAATGCAAGTAAGCATGCTCTATTAGCTTTAAGCACACACAAACAATAGGTTTAGAACATCCCAAATATTTTATTAAATATGGAATGGTATTGAGTAATTAACAGCAGGTTCGCAGTGGCCAGTTATTCACCTGCTGGGGAGAAAAGGTGTCAGGAAAAACATCTCTTAAAATGGCTTCAGAGGACTGCTCAGAAATACACTGTTTAGTCTTTTATAACTAACTTCTAAAAACACCTAGGTCATAGTAACACCTACTAAATCACTTTTCCTAACGTTCAATAAACTACTTAAACATTCCCAACAATCTTAATCATATTCAAATCCAAAAGCAGACTTCAAAGAGAAACTATTGAACTCGAATTGATATGCAAACTAGATTGCGTTGCCTCCGGATTAAATCGAGATTTGGAATGGCTCGGCCATTATGTTAATTGAATCTATTTCCCTTAAGTTAACGATCCTCATTCACACCTGTGTGACCATCTTGTTTATCACTTCAAAAGTTTTTTCTTCCCCTGCTGTCATGTTTCCTCTCAACTAATTAGCCTCTTAAGATTGGTCTATACACCTGGACCTTATGTTTCTCTGACTGTATAAATATCTGTTTACAGTGTATTTCATTCCATGCATCCGATGAAGTGGGTATTAACCCACGAAAGCTTATGCTGAAATAAATTTGTTAGTCTCTAAGGTGCTACAAGTTTTTCTTTCTTATTTTCGTTTTATTGATTCCACTGGTACCATCCAAGCTGAAACAGCGGGAGCTGTCAGTTCCAGCAAAAAACACCCAACCAGAGCCTCAACTACTGACAGTACCTCCAACCCCATCAGCACCAGTGAATCAAGAGTGGAGACTTATACCGGAAGATGTTTTTGCTCTTTGCAATCCTCAGTTTCCCCCATCATCCAGACCTTCTCTCACAGAAGAGGTCATAACTCCACTAGGGGATGTTGCCAAGAAGGGATAGACTTCTCTCATATCTACCAACCTTTCTTTTCTCGTACTTCCTCATACCCACTCTCGATCTGCACAATCTCAAATGCTTTATTTGCAAGCTGAAATTTCGCATGTTCATTGATGTCAATAATCCCCATCCCTAGAAAAGGACATTTGGATTACTGCACGCTGTATGAAGGATGCATACCTTCACATGGACATTCACCCTGTCTGCAGGTATTTGCTGAGTTTCATGGTGGGCCCCAACCACTTCCAATACAGAGTGCTCCCATTAGGCCGTGCCACCACCCTCAGAATCTTCCTGATAGTAGCAGCTCATTTCAGAGAGAACCGTCTCACCATCTTCCCTTATTTCAACGACTGGCTTCTCGTTGCCAGGACACATCAAGAGACCAACATAAGAATGGCCATACTGGGTCAGACCAAAGGTCCGTCTATCCCAGTATCCTGTCTTCCGACAGTGGCGAATGCCAGGTGCTTCAGAGCAAACGAACAGAACAGGTTCATTCCTGAAATACTTGCACAGATTGACATGTCAACCTCATTAATGCTTCAGCTCCTCTCTAGGAGTCAGTGTGAACTTAGGGGGGGCGGGGAATCTATCCTCACTGCAATGCAAACCATCAACTTCATATGGGTGATCTTGGACTCAGGCTCAGCAAGAGTTTAAGAACATCATAACAGCCATATTGGGTCAGACCAATGGTCCATCTACCCAGTATCCTCTCTTCCAACAGTGGTCAATGCCAGGTGCTTCAGAGAGAATGAACAGAACAGGTAATCATCAAGTGATCCATCCCGTTGCCCATTCCCAGCTTCTAGCAAACAGAGGCTAGGGACGCTTCAGAGCATTGTTTTGCCTCCCTGCTCATCCTGGCTAATAGCCAATGGACCTATCCTCCATGAATTTATCTAGTTCTTTTTTGAACCCTGTTATAGTCTTGGCCTTCATAACATCCTCTGGCAAAGAGTTCCACAGGTTGACTGTGTGTGTTGTCTGAAGAAATACTTCCTTTTGTTTTAAACCTGCTGCCTGTTAATTTAATTTGTCGGTCCCTAGTTCTTGTGTTATGAGAAGGAATAAACAACACTTCCTTTTTACTTCTCCACACCAGTCTGATCATTTTTGTTGCCCTTTTCTGTACCTTTTCCAATATATCTTCTTTGAGATGGGGCAACCACATCTGCACGCAGTATTTAAGATGTGAGCATACCATGGATTTATATAGCAGAAATATATTTTCTGTATTATTTATCTATCCCTTTGTTTCCTATCTTTTAACCAGTTACTGCTCGATAAGAGGACCTTTTCTCTTATCCCATGACAGCTTACTTTGCTTAAGAGCCTGTGGTGAGGGATCTTGTTAAAAGACTCTGAAAATCTAAGTGCACTATATCAACTGGATCAACCTTTGTCCACATGCTTGTTGAACCCCTCAAAGAATTCTAGTAGGCTGATGAGGCATGATCTCTCTTTACAAAAGCCATGTTGATTCTTCCCCAACAAATCATGTTCAGTGTCTCATAATTCTGTTCTTTATATAGTTTCAACCAATTTGCCTCCTATTGAAGTTAGCCTTGCCGCCCTGTAATTGCCGGGAACTCCTCTGGAGTCTTTTTACAAAATTGGCATCACATTAGCTATCCTCCAGTTATCTGGTACAGAAGCTGATTTAAATGATAGGTTACAGACTACAGTTAGTAGTTCTGCAATTTCACATTTGAGTTCCTTCCGAATTCTTGGGTGAATACTATCTATTCCTGTTGATTTATTGCTGCTTAATTTATTGATTTGTCCAAAACCTCCTCTGACACCTCAGGATGGGACAGTCCCTCAGATTAGTCACGTAATCTGGCTCAGGTTTGGGAATCTCCCTCAGCTGTGAAGACAGATGCAAATAATTCATTTAGTTTCTCCTCAATGGCTTTATCTTCCTTAAATGCTCTTTTAGTGTGTCCATCGTCCAGTGGCCCCACTGGTTGTTTAGCAGGCTTCCTGCTTCTGATGTACTTAAAAAAATTCTTGCTATTACTTTCAGTCTTTGGCTAGTTGTTCTTCAAATTCTTTTTTGGCCTTCCTAATTATATTTTTATACTTCATTTGCCAGAGTTTATGCTCCTTTTTATTTTCCTCACTATGATTTAAGTTCCACTTTTTTAAAGGATTCCTTTTTGCCTCTCACTGCTTCTTTGATTAACAGATTTTTGAAAGGTCTAATAAGAACTTTCCTGCTAGTAAGGAAGTCTACCCCTCACTGGGATATAAACCTTGTACTTTCAGCACTCATTAAGCCTTCCTTCAAATAACTAGCCACATGTTCCCTGTATCACTTATTGATAAAAGTTGAATTCCTTGTGGCCATCACCTCAACCAGAAGGGTAGGTGAGCTTGGAGCCCTAATGGTGGATCCACCATGCACTATATTCCTTAAAGACAGTCTCATAACAACTATATTCAAAGTTCACCCCACGGTATTTTCAGAGTTCCATTTGAGTCAATCCACTTACCTGTTTATGAGACCACGTTGATCTTAAGAGAGGAGACTTAGTTCCCTCAACATGCAACGAGCCTTGGCTCTTTACCTACGAAGAAGTTGGTAGGTAAGGTTCTGTGGCTGCGATGTATGAGGTGAGACTAGATGATCATGATGGTCCCTTCCAGCCTTCATGTCTATGAGAACAAAACCAATCAGAAAATCTCCAAGACTGTTTCTCTCCAGAGCAGAACTCCTCCAAGGTCAAGCTGTATCTTTGCAGAAGATCTGTAAATGGATCTTCGGCTGTATCCTACTCTACCACCAGCTGTCATATCTTCCTCCCCTTTATGGGGTAAGTTCTCATTCTACAAGAACACAAGTTACATCAGTGGCATCACTTTAGGAAGTACCTCTACTTGACATTTGCAAGGCAGATATGTGGCATTCCATCACAGTATGCTCCAATACAGGACGCCTCCACTGATGTATCTTTTAGGACAGCGGTCCTTCACAGGGCTCTGCCATCTTCATCCGTGCACCCTCCTCCTATTTGAATACTGCTGGTCAGTCACATACAGTCAAATACATGTGGTGACTAGCACTCAAAGAAGAGTAAGTTACTTAATTTATAGTAACTGGAGGGTCTTCCAGATGCATGGTCCCGATCTGTATTCAACTACCTGCCCTCCTTTCCCTCTGCTTTGGATCATTCCTGGATTTGCAGTAGAGAAGAAACTAGAGAGGTAGTCAGTCCATTCTGCCCTTTATGCTCTTGGTATAGGGCATGAGAGCAAGGGCGCAAGCACAGACCAACAGACACTGCTTGCAAGAATTCTCCAACTCCAGGTGCATGGAGCACTTGCACACCCACAGCCTCCAGCTGTCTCAGTTCCATGGTTCTCAGATGTGCAGCCTTTTACCCAACTTCTTCTGCTTTAATTCTGTCTGTCTCTTACACATCCTTTTGTTTTCTTCTACTTGCAACCTGTGGAGCTCCAACTTTTTGGTAGCTTCACTTTCACTCACTTTCCTGTCCCTACTTCCCTTACCCCCAAATAAGCAAACAAAAAACAACAAACCAGTAACCACTCTGTTCTCCAGCCAACACACTTAAAATTCACTCAAGTCACCATCAGTGCCTCAGAGCAATAAGCTGTGCACATTTTCCTGCAGACTATGCCACTGACATGGTTTGGACCCACTTCTGGGGTGCCACCTTATGTGCTGGAGTGCCACTCAGCCCTCTGGCCCTGCCAGCCTGGGTGTTCCTTGCACTGGGTTGCTGTGCCAGGCTCCCAAGCCCCATTCCAGCACACTCCCAGCTGCAGACACAGACTGCAGTCAGATCTGTGTGAGAGGATTCACCCAGCACTCACATGCACAGTCTCTTTTGGAAATAAACCCAAAATAATACTGTTTTGCACTGTATAGAAAGATCTGCATAGTGCAAGCTCATAAAAATTCACCCTCTCCCTCAATGGGAGGAGAGATATTCACAACTTCTGGGTTTAATAAAACAAATGCATTAACTATAAAAGGCTGATAAGGGATAGCAAACAGATTACTGAGCAAATAAAACAAAACATACTAAGCATAAGATCTTAGAGACTGGTTTCAAGAAGTAATTTCTCACCCTAAATGTTATTTTAGGCAAGTTGCCAGAATTTCTGCAGCTTAGAGTTCCAGTTATTTCTTCTTACAGACTGGATCCTTCTCTGTCTGCACTCACCCCTGCCTTTCCTCTCAGGTTAGTTCCTTTGTCCCTTTAGATACTTTCAGCAGTCCTCCTTCTTGGGTAGGCAGTGGAGGAGAGTCCAGATTAACCCCCTCCCCAGCCTTAAAAAGGATTTACCTAAGGCGGAAAACCTTTGTATGATCCCCATCCCCCTACGGAGAAAAAGTACCAGCAGTGTTCAAGGTGGTGTTTTGTATCAGATGATCTTATCACCTGACGTTGCAGTGTCAAAGCAACTATGAAACCAGGTTTATTTGCAATGTCTACAGGAAGGAACTCCAGGCAGATGGGAGAGCCACATCTTCAAAGACTCATTGTCTTTTTCTAATGACCCATTAAGTCTGATTGCTTACTGTCTGGTGGGCATTTCCCCAAGTCCACACACAGTTGTAATTGTTACATAGTCAATATTCCTAACTTCAGATACAGAAATGACACATGCATACAAATTGGATAAACACATTCAATAAATCATAAGCCTTTCCAGTGATATCTTTATGCAAGATGAGCCATCTTGCATAAAGTATATTTTAATTATGCCATATTCATATCAACCACATATCTATGAAGAATATGGGGTGTAATGTCACAACTCAGTTCTGTATTAATATGCCTAGGAAAGAATGTAAAAAAAAATAATTCCTGAATCTTTTGTTGTCTATATTGTTACAGACATACTTGCTAACAGGTATTTTGAAATAAATTACCAAAATAATTGAAACTGTGTTGATTATATTGTTATTTTGACAAATAAAATATATAGATTTTAAAATATTGTGCACACAATTTCTAATTTTTTTGCAAATAATTTTTTGGTGCAAAATTCCTCCAAGATTTTTCTCTAATGCTTTTTACCTTAAGAATAAAATAGGCTTGCATAGGAAGTGCTGTGTGGTAATTTATAACTGTTGACCGTCACTCTATCGGCCTATGAAGAGAAAGCAAGCAGATGTTTTTAAGCAACCTCTCTGTGCTGGGAAATACAAAGTGAAGGCAGGGATTTGTTCAGCCTGGAAATGTCCTGGTCAGAAAGAAGAGATGTAGTTCTCCACCCAAAAAGGAAATGGCTGGTGAGCTGAAAGTAGGTACCCTTGCTGAACCAGGGAGGGGAAATACAGGTGCAGTTGCCCTGAAAAGTCACAGCTGAATTCTGGGATTCCAACCTTGTGTTCAAATAGCACACTGAAGAGGCAGACCCACCCCCACTCCTATTCAGCCCTTGCCCTGGTCTGTTGCCCTCACTAGCACTTCTGAACCCCAGTCTGTGACCCTCCAGCAGCCCACTGTGCCCCAGGCCATCTGTCGTGTCCCCCCCCATCCCCCGTGCCTCTGACTTGGCCCCACAAGAAGGGAGCTGTGAGGAAGACAGTCTCTCTCTTCCCTATCTGCAGCTGGGACTGCTCCCGCTGGCAGCTGCTCTCTGGTCTGGCTCCACAGTGGCCCCTCACGGGCAAAAGGGGTAATTGCAGCATCTTTCTGGCAGAATGTATTTTCTGCAACAAAAATTCTGCGTGCCACATGAATTCTGCATGTGCCCAGTGGCACAGAATTCCCCCACCAGTAATATTAAAAATATTAGCCTGTGTGTTGGCTTTTAAACTTACCAGAATTAACCCAAACCCTAACATGAATTCTGGCACTCCCCGTCCTTCCAACCTTCCCCTAAGGATTGGGGCCCTCTGTGGATCAGGAAGGTGGCCATGAGCCAGTTTAAACTAGCATATGCCTACCTCAGGAGAGTGGTTGCTCTGGGGATGTTACAAACTGAGTGAATTTGCCTAATCACCTGCTGTTCTATTTACCCTTCCCATAGAAATATCTTCAATTCCACAACAACATATACAACTGCATTTTTAATACAATGGACCCTGAACATATTAAATTAATTCAACAACATTCATTCAGGATATTGCAGAAAGTGTCAGTCACAGCTGCTGTGCTGGGAGGAGGTTCCAGAAAAAGGGAGAGGAACAGCCTGCTGCTGTTTGGGTGTTTATGCTCCCAGCTCTAGATCACCCAAAAAGCAGAGGGCAGGATCTGGTCTTTACTTTTCACGTAGAACTTGTAATTAGCACCCAGGATTGATAGAGTACCAGTAAGGAATGGCATTTTTGTGGGAAAGTTTTATTGTTTAGGTAGACACCAAACTGTTTAATATTAAAGTGAGTTATCACATACTCATGTTTGTAACATGTCCTTCACTGTACCTATATACATTGTAGCCTCAGTTGTCTTGTCAAACCATCATTTAGGCCTTGTGGTTTCTGCCAACTGCTTAAAAACTTATTTATGTGGAGTCAATGGGACTATTCGTGAGACTAAAGTAGGTGCAAGTGTTTGCAGGATCAGGGACCTGTCTTGTTTCTGTGAAGGGACTATTTAAGGCACTCTAAAAAAACATAATGAATTCTGTATTTATCTTCAAAGGGTGAAACACTACTACTGTCAAAACTGTCAGCCAAAAACACATTTGCTATCCACACCTTTGACATTTAGAGCCTAGAAATGAAACTTACTTGTCAATCAAATCTGTTATAAATGGATGTGACGCCAGTTCATGGGTAAAATGTATTTAAATTGACAATTTAGGTGTGCAGAATTTAGGAATGTATGCCTGTTGTAAGTTACATATGCCAGCCACACACCCTTCAAAAGCATTCCAGGCAAACCTGTTTGCAGATTCAAAACCTTGTCATTGCTATTTTTAAAAGCCACTTTAGATTTTGTTAGTGTCCACTTGTAAACATTAAACAGGTAGTATAAAGAGGTGTATGTGTATAACGTTTATATACATAAAAAGGAAGCCTGGAAAGAAAATGGCAGAAACAGAGGGGGCTAGGCAATAGCAGCAAACTTTTATAAAGTTCTCTACAATTTATATTTCCAAAATCATATGAGAAATACAAATAAGTAATAATCAGACAGCTGTTTCCAACCTCAGGAACAGCAGCCACTGAAGCTGTACCACCAGCAAAACATCTGGTAGAAAAGCAGCCTTGTTATAGTTACACACAATTAGCTGAAGGTATATGGCTGTGGGAGAGAGGCGGCCTAGACAGCACACTGTGTTCTCTCTCTCTCTCTGGCTGGCACTTGGAGCTATGGCCAGCATTGAGGCCACTCTAAAGTATGCCAGGGATAGTAATGGCCACCCAGATTTGGCGTTGCAAACTTTCTTTGCAACTCCCCTCCCCGGTTTCTGTATTTAGTGTCTTTTTCTGAGGACTGAGGCAAAGATTTTTCCCTCCCTATTTGAGTATCATTGTTGTCAGACTCCACACAAATTGCAATCCCATCCCATGTTAATTATAGGAATCTCTAGTGCGATATAAATATTCACATTTGATATCAAATGGATATGAATCCAGTATAGAAACCTAAATAAACCAAAAATATTGAAAACACACATTTCATTAACAGAAATTGCATGCACATTTATTCTTTACTGTTCTCCTACCTTCATGGGCTGTCGTGTCAGAATGCTAAGGAACAATTAAAATAAAAACCAGAAAGAAGCAATTCAGGTTAAAGAAGCAAATCAGACAGAGAGAAACTACAACTTTATTATTTTAAAACCAGCACAGGAGAAACAGCGATAATGAATAACAAGATTAAAATGTTGAAGACGTTACACTTCTCGTGCTGTACTGAAATGAGTGTGTTAAAATATAATGTAGTCTGTGCTCAAGCTTTCAGGCAGATACATGTGCTTATGCTGTATCAGAATATACAAACATTCTTAACTCGTATAATTTAAAGACATGAAGAAAATAATAAAGTAAGCTTCTAATTTCATGATGATAGGATTTGACCATTCAAAATGAGAACACTTTTACATGAGGGAAAAATGACAATAAGTAGTCATGCTGTTGTGTACACTGAATATTCCTGAAAAAAAAAAAATCAGTGAATTGCTACAACTATGGTGGATTCGAAATAAAAAATTCTTGACATCTTAAAATCCAGATTCCTGTGAAACTGAAACCTAAATATTACATTGCCTGCACTATATCGTTAGAACAATACCTTATGCATGAAGTTCAAATTTACATTTATTAATGAAGTATATTTCAGATTGGCAGAAACCCTTGACAACCCAAAACAAAGCATGCAAAATATAATTGGGTAGGTAGAAATAAATATTTCCTGCTAATAAAACACACAAAAAAACTTTTCCCCTTCCAAGTAAGCCTTTGTACAAACAATCAAGTACCTTTTACAATTTAGTTTAAAAATAAGACTACCAATTAGGTAATAATTTTAGGGTAGGGTAAAGTAATAAATGTATTAAAACATTAATAGGTTTAATCAGAAACAAAAAACCCTGTTGCTGGTGATGCATCATATACATAATTTACATTTGGCTTCTACTTTATTGCCTATACATTGAATGCTGGTAACCAGTTGTATCTAACAGTATGTTCTATTTTTTAAAGACCAATTTTTCACCATACTGGCAATAAAATACCATTTTATTGCTAGTATTCCATCTTCTAATATTTGGGGGTTTTTTGAGTGACAATACATGAGGATTAAGTATCAATTTTTATTCACCAGTTAAAAAAAACAAACCAACACACACCAAATAAACTGACGGTATTGTCACATACCTTAAAGCAGTTTCTTCTAAATGTGTAAATTTTGTTGCTTATAAAAATCAAGGACAAATAAAACACTCACTAGAGCCAAGTATAGTGTGGCACTCAGTGCTCCACTAATGAATTTTATTACTGTCTAGCAACAGGTTATGAAACTGCTCTTGACCAGAATCTTTAAAAATTGTGCAATTTTATGAGGGCCAATGTCCACTGGTAATCTGTAGCATAATTTGAATTGGTGGATTTCACATTTCAACACATTTTACAAGAGCAGGTAAATACTGATTTTCTAAACACTGAATATTCAGATGTCCATGTTATTTGAAATGTATATTGGTCCAGTAATCATAATTTGAACCGAATTGGATTAACTTTTACAAACATCAGTTTTGATGATATTTTGGATGCACACAGAGTCCTTCATAAAAATCAGGATTTATTTGTATTCCGTTTTGAAGCGGATATTCCACTTTTTATGAAATAATTCTTCAAACTGTTTCTTGTTAGGAAAAAACTTGAATTAAAAATTTTACATTCAAAAACAGCAAGATATGTAGGTAAACCTGCATTGAAATAGTAGTCGTATTAACAAAATGTGAATACAGAAAAAAAAAATTTACATGAATGCAACTTTTCCTTCAAGAAAAAATCCATAGGGGGAAATTAAATGTTTTAATAGCTGGACTCTTGATAATTTTCTTTGAAATTCTCTTTTGTATATAATGAGCAGCGATGAATGAAAATAGAAAGCTACAGCATAACTCAGGTATTTCTCAATAGCAGTCTTCAATTATTTATTTTGAAAGCCCAGAGCTCATACTAAAAACAGTATATAACACTGGCTCATTTTGGATGGCAGATTCAAGGACTGTTCAGTGTTACTCTGAAAAAATCTTCCTGAAGGGTGCTTTGAATTTCAACAAAGCCTGTGGAAGTATTTCTAAAAGGATCTGCTTCAACCCACAGACGATAGTCCACATGGCACTCTTAAAAGGCTCATTCCAGCAATGCCTGGCTCTGTGAAGCACATCTAAACTATTTACACACCAAAATTGCTGATCAAACAGGATTTATTTTTGCACTATGAGTGAGTCATGAGTTACTTGTTCTGAGGTATGTATTTAGGCTGTGAAGGACATCCGTTAGCCCATTTTAAAACTCAGTTGTTTTATGGCTGAACAGTCTCTGCTGGGATGAGATTCCCTGTAGTATCCAGCTGCATACATTTACATGAACACGCAGAAACTGGACACTCAGTATGGTCCCTGGATGAGAGAGGAAATGGGGGATTATAAAACTGTAAAGGAACATCTTTGCAATCTTATTCCTGTATTTCCTAAAATGTAAATCTCTGCAGCAACATGATCAAAGAGAAATCAGTAGCTGAACATAATTTGAAAATAGTAATAAAGCATACAGGATAAATCAGCAATAAGTTATCTGAAAGTAGATCAGTCCTTTTAACTATATGAAAATATAGGTAGAAAGGACAGAGAAGCTCAGAAAGTAAATTTAACACTGTCAATTTGAAGTAGATAAAATTAAAATGACTCTCTCCCTTGTCCTGTCTGCATCTTTGAAAATGATCTCTCTCATATGTAAAATGGTGACACATTCAAAGTTAAAGACAGGGCGTTTAATATAGTATGACAAATTGGGCTAAAATATCCCCAGCAGTAGGCACCAACTGCAGGAGGTATAGCATGACATCTAGAGAGAGGAGACCCTAATTTAATACATCCTACAGTTTAATGGGATAAAAAGCTACTTATTGTGCATGACATAGAATAGTTAATGGACAACATGCCACATCTTGCAATAAATCACAAGGCAACCTAGACACTAATCCTAGCCATACTGCTAAACTGTCAGAATACAACTCCAATGAACCTGACATTTGACACCTGTCATCACAACACGAGAAAATAGAAAGGAATATGTTTTTAACACGTACATCAAAATTTAAAAAGACAAAAAACCTCAGGACTGTCAAAGTGAAATCACTATTTACATTTGTGAAATTAACACACACTCCTAGATCCCAAGCAATACTGAATCCCAGTACCATGATAAACAGCCGCCTTTTGTCCAACTAGCAAGTTCTCCACTTTGTCAGACTGCTTCCGTAGGCTGCCAGCTTCCCTTTCTGTTGGAACACCCCTAACAATGGTTGTCCCCAACAGGAATTCTCCATTTCTTTGATCCTTATGTCAGGACAGATCTCCCCAGTGGTGTAGCCAGGTTCTACCAGCAGGGGGAGCGAGAGTTCCCAGGGCGGGCTCCAGCTTTTTTGCCGCCCCAAGCAGAAGGGGAAAAAAGAAAAAAGGAAAAAACAAAACAAAACAAAAAACCACCTTGCCACCACTTGTCTTGCCGCTGAAGAAAGAAGGACCCGCTGCCGAAGACCCACAGCGACTGAAGCGCCCCCGAGTATAAAAAAGGCGCCACTTTTGGGGAATGTGCTCAGTGGGAGAGGCCACTCCCCCGGCTCTCCCCCTAGCTAGGCTACTGGATCTCCCCCACATCTGTCCAAATAGAACCATCAAGCAGTATCAGTATGCCAAGACAGTCATGGAAAAGAGAAAGTTTGTTCACACTTACAGCTGTTTCTAGGTAGGGCATGGGTTTCACCACAATGGCACAAGGGTTAATCGGATGACTGGCCATTACTGGTTATAGTGTCTTGTAATCACACACAACTGTCTTGAATCTCAAGCAAATGCTCAGACTCTCCACTAAGGGATAGCAGCAGAAATTTGGCTCTACTGACATATACATTCCATGCAAAAATATTGCATTAATGCTAGCTAAGACTTGGAAATCAAGGATTCAAAAATCAGGAAATGCAGAGTTAAAGCTGAAATCTCAACCTTAAGCTTGGTTCACCTGTGCATATGCCTTAAATTATATTTTTACATAATAACAGACAAGTAAATACAATATATAATAAAGACTACAGCCAAGGAGGTATGCCCAATATGGCACATTAGACAGAATTTACATGAGAGCCTACATGTTTAATTTTGTCAGTTTACCTGAACCAGCTGAGCATGTGTCCAGCATGACCACCATGCCTGCAGTTGTGGCACCATGTAAACCAGTTGTTGAACTGAGCTAATTTCTTGTCCTTGCTAAGATCCACCTTTTCATCTGACTTTGATACTCCTATGGATAGGCAAGAAACTTTCAGTCAATATCTGTGCTATATTGGAGTATTAAAAGAACTTAAAATTGAAATTAGGAGTTTGATTTGGAACAAGAAATAAAACTGATAAATTAGTTAAGAAAAATTTAGCATCACCCCAAAATAAATTAAATTTAGAATAATTGATTAAATAACTATCTTGAAAGCTTCAGGATTTTTCTTCAATATGGTGTTTCTCATTTGAGCACAAATATTTTGAAATATTACAGTGTTACCATATGTGTATTTTATATAACTTTTTGGTACTCCCAAAACTACTGAGATCTTATGAAACCTACTGATAAGCCAGAAGATATGAGTGTATTTGCAATACATTTCTGTTTTGAGATTCTATAAAATCACTTCCACTCCTAAGAGCGATAAATTAGCAAAATGAACAAACAGCTGAAAATGTTAATATACCAGGAAGGATAAAACAAGCAATATAATTATATTCTAAACTACTGTTTTAGCGGTTACTGTCTCAGTAATTTCTTGCCTATTAATAGCTTCATTTCACACTATTTATTTTGCAATAACTGCTACATTTTCTAATGTTACCTATTTCATTGGGAGGATTTCTTTTCTGCTTTGGAAGAGTGTTACTTCAGAACCTCATAGTAACATATCAATAAGCTATACATGGAAACAATTGTAATAAAGAAGTCTTAAGATGGACTGGTGAAACAGCTGGGAAAGATGTGTATATGTATGACAACATAATACTATACTCCATGTCTGTAAAATCACAATACTGAACTATAAGCATGGTTAGTGAAAGAAAGCTTCAATGCAACTTGTATAGCATTTAACCAGTAAGACAGAAGGAAGGATGTTACAGCCATGAAATAAACCTCATGACAGCACAGCTGAGGACATATTAGTTGGCTAGTTAGCAATAAAATTTTTGCAACAGACTATATACATTTTACATATGGGGGAGCATCAAAGGGTGGTTGGCCCTTTATGGGGAGTCAAGACCCAATCTACCCATGACAGGCTTCTTTAAGGAGAATGAGCCCATATGTAAGCAATTAACTGCCATGAGGGTATGGTTGGCAGCTAACTAATGAGCACCTGGACATGACAGGAGGCTACCAGAGCTCAGTTGGAGGAGGGTGCTTTTGGAGAGAGGAGCTCCCAGAGACTCTAGCACAGAGCTTTCCAAACTTTTCATGTTGGTGACACACTTTTTAAGACATGCATCATTTCGCGACACACCGGAAGTGACGCGGAATCAATTCCGCCCGGATTACACATACTGCGCATGCGCAGTACCCTGGGCCGGCCGCCCCAAGCAAAAAAACCAAAAAAACAAAAAAAACCAAGTGCCCCCCCACACACACACTGGCCGAAACACCCCCCCCCCACCCAACAACGCCGCCCCGGCCGGGGAGCGGAGCACGCCCGCCGCCCCGGCCGGGGAGCGGAGCACGCCCGCCGCCCCGGCCGGGGAGCGGAGCACGCCCGCCGCCCCGGCCGGGGAGCGGAGCACGCCCGCCGCCCCGGCCGGGGAGCGGAGCACGCCCGCCGCCCCGGCCGGGGAGCGGAGCACGCCCGCCGCCCCGGCCGGGGAGCGGAGCACGCCCGCCGCCCCGCAATACACCTACACACTGCTGCCGACACACTAACGTGTCGCGACACACAGTTTGGAAAGCTCTGCTCTAGCAGGAGAGCTGCTTGCCTGTTTACTTCTCTAAGGTGACAAGTGAAAAGACTGGGTAAAGAGGGGCCAGCTGGGGAGAAGCTAGCCTGAACTCTAACCCAGCTCCAGGACAACAGTGGGGAATTCCTGACCTCCGAAGAGTGAGCCTGTTTTGAAATACAGCCCAGCAACAGGAGAGCTGTGGACTCTTGATTTAAGGAGAGTGAGCCATTTGAGCTATAACTCTGCTCCAGGAAGAGTGGCTGTGAAATCCTGAACTTGGTAGAAGACACTTGTCAATATTAACTACAGCACCAGAAGTAGGACTTGAGGGACTAACAATAAGGTTTTTGTACTCTGTAAAAAAAGAGAGTTAATGAGCCCCCACAAGCAGGGGTGGTGGAGTGTATCTTGTTCTCAGCACCAGGTCTGAGTGAGTGATTGCAAGCACCAAGACGGAGCCGAGGGCTGTACACCTGCAGGGCCAAAAGGGGCATGATCAAGGACACATCCCTGTCATAGGGAAGAGAAGATAATAGGTTTTATTATAATTACATTTTAGAAATGTAAAGTGCTTTATTTTAATTTCAAGGCATGGATTAATCTTATTCACGTTTCATGTTGCTGTAAAATGGAAACAGTTGGCTAAACTTTCTAGGGTACACGTAATAAGTCTCCACACTTCAAGTAAGAAGTGCATATTCTCTTTAGATATATTTAACGGCTTTAACTTGCTGTCATTGTCTTTATTTTTCATCCTACACTTACAGATTTGTCAATAATGAAAGATAAAATAATACAGCTTCAGTAAAGGTATTGTACCTACTTTCTTTATAGCATGAAATTCTTAGCAATTCTATAGTATGTTTCCATCTTGATATCACATTACAAACAAACTAATCCTAACAACCCTGTGAGTACATAACTAAGTTTTAGTCTCATTTTACTGAAGCAGAGAGGTCAAGTCACTTGCCCAAATGCATAAAGAAAAACTGTGTTAGAGTCAGGATTAAAAATCAGGAATTCTTAGTTCTTCCCTGACCTGTGTTCTGACACTAGACTCACACTTCTTGCACGTGTGACTAGACTCCAGAAGACTGAAGTCTTGAGCCATAGGATACTTACATCTTCATGGGCAGTAGCAAGAGAACAACACTGGACTGCAATGCAGAATGTACCTCATGTACTTGGGAGAGCCTACTCTCTAGCAGTGAGAGGGTAACCTCCATGTTCATTGAGGGAGTTGGTACCTTACAGGCAAAAGGTCAGGAACAACTAATCAAAATAATTATAAGACTAGAAAGAGCTATAAATGCAATGCAATGTCATTAAACAGGGGCCGCTAATCATATGCCTTTAAATTTTTTAAGATTAAAAAGGATCAAAAAGGAGTTTAAAATTGTGCCATACCAGGGCAGCTGGAAACTGGAGTCCCCATATTTATTAGGCAAAGTGCACAGCGAGGAAGGGGTTTCCGACAACCAGGACAACTTGTAACCTTTGACTTGGTTGGTGAGCCACTTACTCCATATTGACTAAAACCTCGGCCCTGATGAGGTATGGCTGAACAGCTATAAGAGATTGATTTCCCACAGAAATTGCAACTCACAAATACCTACAAAAACACAGACAAGAGCCAAAATTAATATAGGAATGAGATACTTGCAATGAGGTGCAACCAATACATTCCAGTTATGTTTATGAATTGAGACTTTTTGCTTTGCTGATTTAACATAAAAAGCTAAAATCTCATCCAGAATATACAGCTGGCAATCAGCTACAGAAATAAAAAAAAACTTAAAGTCAATAACAGCAATGTATTTATTTGAGTTTGTAAAATATACATAGGAGGAGTGCCCATCTGAGGTTCTAAACAGAACACAAAAAGGTAAACATACAAAGTTTAGAATCTTGAGAGATACAAGGCTGTAGGACTCTACAGGACATTATTTTAAGGAAAAACTATTGATTTTTGTGTCTTTAGCCATCTAAGGTATTTTATATCTTACGCACTTAAATAATAAAAATTGGAGGCAATTTTTAATCAGTATTTGTCACCGTATGTCAGTATTTTCTTACAGTGAATGGGACAAGTGTAGAGCTCAATGGGCTGCTGCAGTTTGAATGATTCTTTTTAGCAGGGGGATGAAGGAACCTGCTTTCGCCAGAGAAAGTGCTGAAAATCAAAGTTGTTGAAAGGCATGTTTCTACTCTACTTATGATTATATAAAACACTTGCTAAAAAACACTCAACAAAAACGAGCTTACTTTAATAAAAGACTTGACAGGTTATTTCCACTGTTTTGTAAGGGGAAACTGGATTTTTTCAGTACTATTTTCCATCATCTAACAATCAAGATTGCAGCTTTGCGTCAGACCACCGCCACCCCGCCTGCCTTGGGTATATTTAACAGACTCTTGCAGCAACTTTTTCAGCATGGCCTTAAACCAGGTCTTCCTTTCTGCAGGTGGAGGCCAAGATGTGGCTAACAATGAGCATGCGCCTCATTTCTCTGTGCATGTGTGACAGACTGACAATATCCTGAACAAATCTTATGAATTAAGTTAAACCTTATTGAATATTAATTGAATACTTTTGGGGTACATTGCATTAAAAAGGCAATTGTGTATGTGTTATTGTAGCAGTACGTACCCTCTCTCGTGGGGGGAGGGGGGATGCAAATGCACTTCCTCCATTGTCAGCTCTTTGAAGCTACCCTCTGGAGAGGCGTACGTATACTAGTTCACACTATTTTCCAGGGACCAACAGAAAGACAGGAAATTTTAGATAAACAGGCTCTGGTTTTCAGAGCCTTCTTCCCCAGCAAATGGACAGGATCCCTGGGTCCAAGAAGGTCCCAAATCCTTTAGAAAGGGTTGGAAGGACTGGGCCTACTGAAGGCACATAAGGCTGTGTTAGGTCTGAGCGGACGCTGTGATGAACGTGTGAAAGGAAACCCTAAAGATGAGATGTTGAAGGACTAACTTTTTATCTTATTAAATGCTCACAAAAATATAATTCATGTTTACCTGTGCTAAAGGTTTTGAACTGGGATCCAGCTTACTCCTATGGATGTCAAATTCTGCTCGTTTATGCCAAAACCTCCAAGCATCCAACAAATTCCTGTAGTTCTCAATCCAATATTGAACCCTCTCATCCTTAAGAACGTCGGACGGAGAACCCTAAAGCATGAAATAAACCACCAACATACATCCCTAGTATTGTGTAATCATCATTTTTAAAAGTACCCATTAAACTATTCAAATTATATTGGTTAATCGTTAACACGAGAGTCAGGGTCTGGGGCTGCCACCAAATTTGTTTTAAGCACTAACTGCACTATATTAATGGTAAAACTAATACTTATCAGTTAACTGTTAAATATTTTACATTCCTACACAATACAACTTATTTCTTCAGAGAGTTTCATATGATGTAGTAAAAGATATCTGAAGCAGTACAATGTAGTATGACTAAAGGAAACATCCAAAATAATCTATTAAATAAAAAAATTCAGCAAACATGAGGTATAAGGTTTATTACTGTTCAGAAACCCATGCATCTTATAATTGTATCAAGCTTTGTTAAGAGCATAATATGCATATTGTCCAAGTATACAATATTGTAATTCACAGTTTGATGATGAACAACAACAAAGTTTCGTTTTTTACATTTCTACATAGTGCTTTGCAGGTGCATAGCACTTTACACAAACATGATCCCCATTCAAAAGAGCTTGCAATTTAAGCAAATAAGATGGACAGGACACAGAGGTGTAACATCAGGACGGGGAGGAGGATGTAAAACAAGTGTGTGAAAAAGTTGTGCTTTCACACAGTTGCTATAGTAACATGGTACACAATGTTAGGGTGGGGTTTTTTAATTAGTATTTTCATTGTGTGTATTTTACAGGGAGGGAATGTGGGAAAAAGCAGAATTGAGGAGAGATCTGAAGGGGAGAGGGAGCCAGCATGTGTATAAGATCAGGATGGACACTCAAAAAAATGTAGAACACAGCACAGCAGAAGGGGTGTAATGATATGGCAGGATACAGTCACACACACTTTTCAAGCTCTGCCCCAGTCTCTGATACTTACCCCAAGCTTAAGTCTTCTTGTCAGGTTGAAAACATTTGTACTCGAATATCCCTTAACAACCCAAACCCACAGAGCTTTAAAAGTAGACCAGACATCAGAAGACTAAACTCACTATCCAAAAGATAGGTATGAAAAAGTCAACGGTGGTGGTGGTGGTGACAGCAACTCTGCCAACACAATCCAGAAGCAAAGACACGGTAAGAACCTAAGTTCCTCTGCCACCAGTTTCTGGGAAGTAAGGAAGGTACTGGGACATTTACCAGAGCACCATTCCCGCTGGGAGCTCAAATCAGTATCAGACTGTGGCTAGATGTGCCCAGCACAGCTACTGGAAGGGGAAAGGAGTATTCCATGTCTTTCCCCAGAAAGAGCAATGAGAACCTCTGCTTCTAAGGTGCCAAATGAAACACTGAAAGCAAACTACACAGGCTATACATGGTATATCATCTCATTTTTTAAATACATGCTAAGAAGTACTTTTCAGTTCACTATATAAGATTTATTACTATAGTGCGGAAGAATAATGGAGTAACCTGAAATTACTTCAGAGAGAAATACTAACCTGGAGCATACAATAGCTTGCTGTCTGGACATCCCCGGTTCTATCAACATAACTTTCCATTAGGTCCACTCCATCTTTGGTCAGTCCTGTCAGCAGAATTCCTTCCAAGTTCCCAGCATCTTTCAATTCATTTGTCAGCTTTTCAATGAATCTATTCAGCTACAAAAATAAAAGATTTCCACCTTCATTTTCTGCTCATGACCTTTTAATGTGACCAAGTTAGCATATGCCAACACTTCAACTTTTTGATTAATTTTCTCCCAAAGAGATTATTTCAATCAAACAGGTATCTGCTGGAATTTATGCAGAAAAATGAGTGTAAAATACAGAAACATCCACTTCATTGCATCAGAGTCAAAATCCTGGCAAATGTACTCGGGTTTCCTCCCATGGTGGGAAAACAAAAGATGAGCCACCATTTCAGTAATTTAAAAATACCCTTTCCTACTGTCAAACAACCTATTTGATTTCTCTTAATTTAATCTGGAATATAAATGTTTGCCGTTCTACCAGTACAACACATGCTCTGAAGTCAAGTTTTTGGGATTAACACACATTCTCTTTGAAAGAGCTTCTTCACATTTCGACAACAATTTAAGGAGCATTTAAACAGCAAAGAAAGATTGTGTAGATCAATCAGGTTAATTTGTTACAGGCATGTAAAAGTGTTTAACCAACATTTCCCTTGAAAATAGATTGAACAAATTCACATGCTTAGATAAGATCACTAATTGAAGGATGCTTAATTTTTGTTTGCTAACCTGACCATGTGTAGAGTCAGACAAAGGAGAAGAAAGGGGAACCAAAAGACAAAATTGTAAAAACCTCCTCTACACAGTTTGGTCCTGATCCAGCCACTTACACCATGCAAGCAGAACTCTGTTTCAGCATGAAGCTCCACTGAAGTAAATGGGCAATCACCTATGCAGAATCAGTTGTGGAATAAGAGCCTATAATTATAAGGCTGCTAGTAAAGATATTCATTATAATCCCTGATGTATATTAGTATATCTAAATTTATATACAAGTTCATAGTATTTCAGAATTATGCTGTCCAACATCTGCTCATCTCCAAGTATTTCTAATAGGATGCACATTCTCTTAATGCCATACAACTATTAACGTAGTAACAGGCTATAGAATAGTGAAAGTATTACTATTGACCCTAATTATCACACCTGGAAATCAGACCAAAGGTATAATCTGGTCTTCAGATTATACAATAGTTTATTTATTCCTTTTTATTTTCAGGAAAGGAACATATTGCATCATTACTTCTATTATTCACACTTCCAGAATTTTCTATAAAAGGTTCTGATTAAAAATACAGAATGACATATCAGCTTATGCTAATATTCAAAACACACACTCACCTGTGCATCATTGAGGAATTTACAAGCAAATGCCACTCTGTCTCGTACTGCTACCTTATTCTCATACTGTGGGAAAAGATATATATGGTAATATCAAGCTCAAATTTCCAAATCACTCACTGCTTCTAAACAGAATACTAGATTTAGTGTATAACTAATACCATGAATTTCATTATGCACATGAATAAGAGGTATTCTCACATTGTGATATTAACTCTTTCAAGTACTAGGTGCCTTTTTATGCTTAGGCTTAGTCACAAAACCATTACCAGGGCAATCTACCACAATGGCAAGAGAGCCGGACCCAATAAATTGCACTTCGGTCTAAGGAAAGCAGGCAAGTCACAGTGCTGGTCCATAGTGCTTCCAGCATATATACTGGAGAATACATCCAAGCAGCAGGGATATATGCAGGGTAAAAAAAGGAGAAGGCTGGAAAACATGTGCGAGTGAGAGAAGAAAGATGGGAGGGGGTTATGAAGTGAAGAGGAAAAGTAGACAGTGCTATTAAATTGTCTTTCTTGAAAAAAAATTAAAGGCATTAAAATAACCTCAACACTTCTGTTATTTATTATTGGTATTACAGTAGCACTAGAGACCTCAAATGAGACCAGTGCCCATTGTATTGGGCACTGTACAAACAGGGTAAGAGACTCCCTGCCCCAAAGAACTTGCAGTCTATTTAAACAAGAAAGATCTCTTTCTAGCTGTTGGCTTATGGGTACAAATATTCAATTATCTTATAGCTCCTCTAATCTTTCATCCATACAGACAAAAAGCCCAAAGTTAGAACTCTTAATAGTTACAGATTAACCTATAAGCATTCTGTGGAAAACCAAACAAACAGTTAAACCACGTTTATCTCCTACACAGGTTCAGAGAACAATTGCGAGGGTACCACTTACTAGCTACACAATGAGAGGAGAACCACACAATTGCTTTCTACAGTCACTCATTACAAGTAGGGCTGTCGATTAATCGCAGTTAACTCACGCGATTAACTCAAAAAAATGAATCTAAATTAAAATATCAATCATGATTAATTGCAGTTTTAATCGCAATGTTAAACAATAATAGAATACCATTTAAATATTTTTGGATGTTTTCTACATTTTCAAATATATT
The DNA here is from genome assembly GCA_037349315.1 of Chelydra serpentina. Taxonomy (NCBI): domain Eukaryota; kingdom Metazoa; phylum Chordata; order Testudines; family Chelydridae; genus Chelydra; species Chelydra serpentina. Next base: position 32,703,555 of record JBAIAC010000048.1, read on the forward strand.
GATTTCAGTTATAACAATACAAAGTGTACAGTGCCCACTTTATATTTATTTTTGATCAAATATTTGCACTGTAAAAAAAAAGAAATAGTATTTTTCAATTCACCTCATACAAGTACTGTAGTGCAATCTCTTTATCATGAAAGTTGAACTTACAAACGCAGAATTATGTACAAAATATAACTGCATTAAAAAATAAAACAATGTAAAACTTTAGAGCCTACAAGTCCTCTCAGTCCTACTTCTTGTTCAGCCAGTCACTCAGACAAACAAGTTTGTTTACATTTGCAGGAGATAATGCTGCCCGCTTCTTGTTCACAATGTCACCTGAAAGCGAGTAGACATTCTCATGGCACTATTGTAGCCAGCGTCGCAAGATTTTTAAATGCCAGATGCGCTAAATATTCATATGTCCCTTCATGCTTCAACCACCATTCTAGAGGACATGTGTTCATGCTGATGACGAGTTCTGCTCGATAACAATCCAAAGCAGTGGAGACCGACGCATGTTCATTTTCATCATCTGAGTCAGATGCCACCAGCAGAAGGCAGATTCTTTTTTTGGTGATTCACGTTCTGTAGTTTCCGCATTGGAGTGTTGCTCTTTTAAGACTTCTGAAAGCAGGCTCCATACCTCTTCCCTCTCAGATTTTAGAAGGCACTTCAGATTCTTAAATCTTGAGTCGAGTGCTGTAGCTATCTTTAGAAAGCTCACATCGTACCTTCTTTGCGTTGTCAAATCTGCCGTGAAAGTGTTCTTAAAACGAACATGTGCTGAGTCATCATCCGAGACTACTATAATAAGTATATGGCAGATAAAACAGAGCAGGAGGTGTGACTGAACTCCTTGCGGAAGAATAGTATAAGTGTATTAACACTATTTTTTTAAAAAAACGAGCGTCATCAGCATGGAAGCATGTCCTCTGGAATGGAGGCTGAAGCATGAAGGGACATATGAATATTTAGTGCATCTGGCATTTAAAAATCTTGCGACGCCAGCTACAATAGTGCCAGGAGAATGCCTATTCACTTTCAGGTGACATTGTGAACAAGAAGTAGGACTGAGTTGACTTGTAGGTTCTAAGGCTTGTAAGCTCTTGTATTCTTTTGCTTTTGAATGCAGTTATTTTTTGTATACGATTCTACATTTGTAAATTCAACTTTCATGATAAAGAGATTGCACTACAGTACTTGTATCAGGTGAACTGAAAAATACTATTTGTTTTGTTTTTACAGCAAATATATTTAATCAAAAATAAATATAAAGAGAGCACTATACACTTTGTATCGTTGTATTGAAATCATTTGAAAAATGTAGAAAACATCCAAAAATATTTAAATAAATAGTATTCTATTATTAACCGTGAGATTGTGATTAATTTTTTAATTGCTTGACAGCCCCTAATTATAATAGCTGTATTCTGTATTTTCTCTCTCTTTAATACATTTGGCAATCTAACATCTGTCAAGGCAAGTGTATTTGCTTTCCGCTTTTTTTCTTCCGTTACTAAGCTCTGGCCACAATCAAATCATTCTCTTTAAGCCTCATTCTAATGGAGTATCTACACTCAAGATGCTGCCTTCTTTTAAAAGTCCTGCTGTCACTCTTAGGTCCTGAAATTTTCAGGACAGGGAAGAGTATATTTTTCATTGGAAATACTAACCTGTTGGTTTTTTTTTTTTAAAGGGGTAAACTGGGAAAATACTCAAGACATTAATTTTCAAGCATACCTTTTATTTAAAAAAAAAAGTTACCATTTATTATCCTTCCCTCTATCTTGTTGGCCCTGTTTGTGTTATTTTGCCAATCCCTTATTAGACCCTTGTGACGGGTTTTTAGTGTTTTGGTGGATTAATAATAGTTACTCTATGTACTGCTGACCCTCCTTAGATTTCCATTTGCTCTTATTCCCCCACATCCTGGAGAGAGTGCACATTGGGTGCAAGGGAGAACATTCATCTGAGCCTCGCTCTGTCATGACTGCTTTTCTTCACAATGTCTGGATGGCTTTGATGCCAGTTAACACTGATCCTTACACTGGCCAGAACAGTTTCTGTTGAGAGATGCACGGCATTTTCATGCCTCTCTTCCCCCCGCCCCCCTACCCTTACTTCTGTGTTGCTGCTGGTGGAGGCGCGGTCTTCAGACCTGAGTAGCTGGAGAGCAGTGGCTGCTAGCCCGGAGCCCAGTGCTGAGGGCAGAGCCGCCACCAGCAGCAGCGCAGAAATAAGGATGGCATGGTATAGTATTGCCACCCTTACTTCTGCGCTTCTGCCCGCAGAGCTGGTCCCCCAGTCAGCAGCTGCCACTCTCTGGCCACCCAGCTCTGAAGGCAGAGTGCAGAAGTAAGGGTGGCATGATATGGTATTGCCACCCTTACTTCTGTGCTGCTGCTGGTGGGGCACTGCCTTCAGAGCTGGGCACCTGGCCAACAGCCGCCGCTCTCTGGCCAACCAGCTCTGAAGGGTCAGGACCCCCAATTTCAGAAACGCTGATCTCCCCCATGAACTCGGTACAGTATGGGGTAAAAGCACACAAAAGACCAGGATTCACGGTCCGTGATGCATTTTTCATGGCCGTGAATTTGGTAGGGCCCTATGCATAGGATTACTCTATTCTACTACACCAGCTGTTTTAAGAAATTTGTGTTTGTTTTTCCAGAAGATTGACTACCTTGCCTATGCTTTCTTTTAAATATTTTAAAACATCCGTTTTCTAGCAAATTTAAAAAAACAACAAAGACGACAATTGAGTGAATTCAAATGCTCACTTAAGGGAAAACACGGGGAGGAAATTTGATGAACTTACTCCTCTTCTCTACTTTCTCAATTTGCTTTCCCTTCCCTCCCCTTTTACCATCTTCTCACTCATTTGCTTCCCTACCTGGTTAAGTATTTTCTTAACACTGTCTTTTAGTGTTTGAAAGAAAGACTATCCCAACTATAATTTTAAAGGGGTAAGAACATTAAGAACGTAAGAACATAAAATTAAAGAATGGCCGTACTGGGTCAGACCAAGGTCCATCCAGCCCAGTATCCTGTCTACCGACAGTGGCCAATGCCAGGTGCCCCAGAGTGAGTGAACCCAACAGATAATGATCAAGTGATCTCTCTCCTGCCATCCATGACCCCCCCTCTGACAAACAGAGGCTAGGAACACCATTCATATAGTTTTGTATAGTTTTACAAGTTTACAATTAAAGAAAAAAACCTAAATGAACTCTCTTCATAGTAAAACTTTTAAAAGAACTTTGACATTTTTAGATAAAATTTTATTCCATCTTTTATAGATTATTCATGAATATTTTAGGATTTTGTAAAGGAAATATTCATGAGAAAACAACAATAATAAATTCTACTTTGCATTAAATTTAAAGAATTCACATATAGGCCTCTGTATGTATTCATTTAAAGGACGTTTAGTGTGGCAAACATTTGCTTACCAGAACTCCATCATACGAACCAGATTCACTTGTCAGAAAAGCAAACATGGCACACAAGTAGGGGTTGTTTAGTTGTAATCTTAGAGTGCTGCACATTTCTCTCCAAAGGGAGTTCTTCTCATCTGTATACCCTGATAAAGCCATTGCTACTACATTGAGGTTCAGATCACCTGATTAACAAAAACAACCAAGTATAGATAGGGATATAAATGTATAAGAACTCGTCCAATAAGAACTTTACAATAATCTGAAATAGCGCACATATGCTGACATTTAGACATGCTTTCCTCACTCCCTGCACCACTAAACGTTAAAAACTAATAAAAAGCAATCTATTTACATAATGTAAAACTGAAACACACCTCCATAAAAAAAGATTGGTCCTGGGTATTTGACTAGACATCAGCATTTCTAGGGTTCTAGTGGGTATATTTTGTACAGGGCATGAGATAGTCTCTAGAAAGAGCAAGGGATGAAGACCAATGATGCATTAAAGGAGGGAGTGACAGATTAGAATTTGTTAAATACTAACATGGGGCCCAATCCAACCCTCTTGAATTAAGTGGGTGTTGTATCAAGGGTGGGTGTGTTCATTTGCTGCCATTAATGCCCTGATGGGGTTTCTACAGAAGGGAAAACTGATCTAGTAATATTAAGGCAAAATATCCACATCCAAAATAAAAAATAAAAAATTAGAAGGTACCAAATATACCTTTTTCAGAAGAAGCTCCTTTATTTAGGATCTGTATTGCTCGCCGTATGTCCAAGTTGAAAAGTGCCACAGCAGCAGCTCTCTCCCAGTCTCCTTCTTGTTCCAAAGATTTTAGAAAGGGTTCCACATCTAAATCTGTTCCCTTCTTTATCCACCCACAGAGCTGTAAGGCCAACGACCTCTCCTCACTTAGATACTGAATAATATCTGCCTGCCTATCGGACCCACTCCTGCTATGCCTCAGATTCTCTGTTGTTCCTAAGAGGGAGCACAGTTTAAATTATTTGACAGACAATTTGCAACATTTTAATTTCAAGCTTCATTGAAAACAAAGTTAGTTTTACAAAAGAACATTTACTAAAAACTTTTGTTTTAGCAGTAGTATAGAATAGAATTTGTAGTAAATACATGGCTTCTTAGCATGTACATCAAACTGATATTTATTTTCAGTCAAGTCTTCTTACCAACACAACGTTCTTGAAACCTCATTGCTCCTATAAACTTTGTAACAAGATTTTCAGATTTGAAAAAGCAAAAATTAAGCTTAAAAAGGAAAGAGGTGACAGAAGAGTACATGCTTCTGTTATTACTAGTATTCTAGGGTTCATTATTTCTCTCAGCAGCCAAACACATTCCAGGTGCCTCCCAGAATAAAGACATGATTCTTGCTTCAAGGGGCTTAGTCACACTTTCTATAAGCTCCTTGAAGCAAGACTATACACACACGGAGGACTTACTCAGTATTTTTGTTTACATCACTGATTACACAGTGTGACATAGACTTTGTGCTGGTTACTTCTTTGTATATTTGGCTGCTGCTGCATTATATAGAAAAAAATGTATTGTGAAATGGTTACAGAAAGAAAATGAATCATTTTCAAGCTTTTACATATCAGGATAAGCAACGTTTGAAATAAATCAAGACCTTTCAAATAAGTTGAAACTCATCTTGCTCTACATTAACAGACTTTCAAAGCAAACCAGAAATTCTGGGTGCTATGGCAGGAAAAATTATGTTTAGTTTCAAATTATTTATCCAACAGCCAATTAGAAACTAATGTTTACTTGTGCTTCTGCATCATCTTTCTGCATATTCATTTTTTCCATATAATCTAACGTGCGTTCTAACAAGTTAACAATTTTGTACATGTGACAAAAACCATACTGGCCTCCACAAAGTTTTTGTAAACATGCAACAGTATAATTATTATTATTAAAGTAGTAATGTTCTTACCCAAAGATGATTTCACAATTGATTTAATGCCTGCATAAACTAAGGACCCTTTGTTTCCTGTAAGCTTCTGATCCATATCTTCAGTATACTGCTTCATAAGTATTCACACGTATAGGAAACATGAAAAAGTCTTAATGGTTAATTACAGGAGAAAGACCCCATTCTTTCAAATGTGCTTCTATTCAACTAGTCTTACATACCAGCCTCTCCACAATAGGATGGTCACCTGCAGATCACCACACTTATGGAACATTGTAAGCAAAATGAACTACTAAATTTTAATAAATTAACATGATATAAGAAAACGGTACCATGCACCGCTGCCAAAGAAGATTTCCTTACTTGCTAATTTGTTTATGGGTTGGCTGGCACCAGCTCACTCACTAGGGGTCTGAATAGTAGCCCCCCAATAAAATGAAGGGCAGGTACAGTCTATGTAAGCAACAAGCTAAATGTTCTAAACTTGGGGAAAGGGTGAAAAGAGAAAGGTCAAGTCTCTTCAACAAGAAACTTAGTTAATGGATTCTACCCTTAAGTGCCTACCCAGCATCCAAAAGTGTCAGAGACCTCAACATTTAGGGCTTTTCTATACATGAAATTATTCCTGAATAAGTCCATGTGTAGACACTCCTATTCCAAAAGTGCCTTGTTCCTGTTTATCTTAACCCACTTTGAAAGTGGATGTAGCTAAACAGAAAGAAGGCATATTCTGGAAGAGCTGTTCCTGAATAACTGTGTAGACAAGTCCATAGCCTGTAAATATTAGGGCTTATCTACATGGGGAAATTTACAGGTATAATTATAATGGTATAACTATGCTGGTAAATTTCCCCATGTAGACAAGCCCTTAGTAAAAGTGCGCAGGGAACAAAAGGGGCTTTTTACAGTTTGTCCACAGATGTGTGTTGCTTTTCACCCAAATGGTAGCCAGGGATGTAGCATGAAATGGACCCAGTTTCTACTAGGCAGGGGGGTACTTCTACATTCTGAAGTATTTAACTCTGCCTCCAGGTTTGTAAATGTGACTGGGCCCTAAATCAGGAAAAGTATACAACTATCTAAAAGGTTTGGAACTATTCAGGTAGATTTTTAGAGTCCTATGCAATCATGCATTAAAACAAATGTTTAGCACTTACATACTTGTAATCTTCATTGTGCTTTACAAACATTAGTTAGTCCTTACAATACAGCCTGAAAAGTAGATATTTCACTTGCAACAATGAAACATTTCCTAAAATACGGTCCCGCCCCTTCAAAAGACCATATTTAATTTAAATTAAATGTAAACACTACCCTGATCATAAAAATGGGTATTGGATTGCCTCTGTAAGTGTATTTTGAAATGTCCCAGTGAGATGAAGGACAGACATCTAGAAAGAAAAATACTAGGATGACATGTTTTTTCCTCCATAATTTTTTCCCCATGGGATTTGGAAAAGCAGAATTTCAATTCCTATGTTTAATATTCAGAAAGTATTTGCAATATCTTGCACTATTTACATTATAAGCCCTTTACACATTCAGTATGAAATATAAATGGTCTACATGGAGACTGATCTCTATATAAGGTTCCTTTACAACTTTCCTTATTTTACATTGCTTTATATTTTAAAGGATATAGTGCAGAGTGTACCAAAGTGACTTCAGCTGAGAATCTTCATTTCCAGCTAGAAGATGGTTTCTCCAGACCTGCTCAGTATCAAGGCCATACCTGGATAAAGCCCTGAGGCGCATTTTGGTGGCTATGTCTTTTTCTAAGGAGCTAGCCTTTCCTTCCTCTGTGCATTCATACAAGTGTCGGCCACAAGCCCACATAAGAGATGTAACTGGACTCCATGCCAGAGAAATCCTTTCAAAAACTGTGAAGTCAGACATAGTTCTGTTGGGAGTCACAACTACCATTCGATTTTGACTTGTTGGATGCCATGCAAAGGAAGCAATATAATTTTCACATGGCTGCACACTTCGTTCAATTATTGTAGGTTCAGTTTCATCTCCAATAGGTGTGGGAGTATGCTGCATATCATACAATCTAATAATATTACTATCCCTAGTTAAAGTGGCTAGCAGTCCAGTTCTTGTTGGACACCAAGCTACTTTTGTTAGGGGCTTTGGTTGCTCTGTCAGAGTCAAAACAGGCTTTTCAAATTTTCTGAGATCCCATATGGCAACCTGACCTTCATAGAAGGAAGCCACACGATCATGGAAGTATGGGTCTACAGTCACTCCCTGAACTGCCTTTGTATTTACAAACATTTTTTGGCTTGTATTTCTAAGGTCAAAGATAGCCAAGTTTCGGTGCATTCCAGCTAAAAGAAGTTTCTGGTCCCGTGGAAGCCAGCAAAGAGAAAGACAAGCATCATTCTGTCCTAATTCATAAAGCGGCTTCGTCACTACCAGCCCAGCTTCAGTATCTCCAGCTGAAAGTCTCACTTTCTCTGTGGCAACTGCACTCTCTGGGGTGTATTTGCTACTTATGTCCCAGATCAATACTGAAAAGTCAGCCCTATGTTTATCTAGGCCAGCAGCAAGCCAATTGCTGTCCAATGGATTCCACGCTAAGGTATTACATTGCCGTGCATGTTTTGGAACAAATTCTTTTCCTATCAACTCTTTGGACTTTGAGTTGTGATCCTGGCCCAGACTGGTAAGGACAACTCGACCATTTGCTTGTCCAACGGCTAGAAGACATTCAGGATCATATTTAGGATACCATGCCACACATTTCATGTATGGAGTGTCTGAATTTATTGACAATAACGTAGCTGTAGTTTCTTCTGATAATCGCAAGGATCCTGCTTTGAGTTCCAAACTCACAGCAGATTCAATGTGATAGAGGCTCAGTTCTGAGTCACATACAACAAATCTATCAACATGGTGTGGAGCCCAGAGAATATCAGGTTTGGAGCCACTCATATTTGCAAGTATAGATCAATGCAAGTGATTTAAAATTCTGTAGGAAGACTCAGGTGATGTCCATTCATATGGAAACTGTTAAGAAAGGAATTATAATGGTTTTAGTGAACACAGATTTTTATATTCATTCTTTAGTTGCCTAACTCATCTTTAAATTCAAATTAGGACAAGGCCTTGAGTTATTTCCAAGGCAAACATTTAAACACCTATACTTAAGCTGAGATTGGAACCTTCGGGCAATGGGGGAGAACTTCACACTCTCACTCCTCTTCTGCCTGTTATTGATATATTATATCTACTGAGAAAAAATATCGAGCTAGCCTTCTTTGAATTGACAACAGGATTTCCCATGTGTATGAGCCGTCTATGAATATTGCTCCTTTATTATACTACCGTGAGTATTGAGGTATCTGAGCACCACATGATTTCAAACTAAAGTTCATCTCACGTAGCAATATGAAAAAACTCTGTCAAAGCACAGATGTCTTCTCTGTGGCAAGATAGGGAGGAGAATGCCATGCCAACTTGCAAAAATGTAATGTCTCATTAAAAAGACTTAAAAGAAACCAACTCATATACAGGCGATAGTATTGGGAGCACATACACATATTAGGATATTGTCATGGGCACTTACAAAACTCTTAAGCAGCTAATTTCTTTCCGTTTTGCTGATCAATGTTTTGTGATACAAAGAGCTTCAGTGCGGTTTTTTACGCAGACCTGGAATTCATCAAACATTAATTCCCACCTACTATCACTCGGCTGCAAAGAACCTTAGTGGGGGGATTTTTTTGTAGCTTTCCCTCCTCAGAAACACTCGTTCAATGCATCATGTTCAAGAAATCTGCCTCCCCCACTGAGCAAAGGGCGCATTTCGGGAAACCCAGCCTGTGGCGCGCGCCGGGGAAGGCTCAGCCCCACTCCGCTCACTCACCGCGTACCCGCCTCAGACACTCTCCCGAACCGAACCACGGCACCGCCTGACGCTGCCACTGGCGCCTTCACTTCCGGGTACGGTCTCTGAGCCGCCCCCACGTGATCCCCCCCACGTCCCACAACCGCCCTCCGTTTCGGACGCAGTGAGACGCGCCGTTTGCCTACGTCACCAGGGCGTCGGTAACGGATTTTGTCCCGTTCGATTGGCCGCCTGAGAGGAAGCCCCGCCCCGATGCCTTCCCGGTTGCCAGGGCGACAGCTGGGCTCGGAGAGCGGAAGTGCTGGTTTCCCGCCGCTCGAGGGGAGCTGCGGCCTGTCGGGGAGAGCGCGGCGCGAGCCTCGGGACCGCTCCACATGGGGGACGTGCACGAGGGGCCGCGGCCCCGCCTCACCACCAGCCACTTAGCGCAGCACCTTGGGCCAGGGCCGGCTCCAGGCACCAGCAAAACAAGCTGGTGCTTGGGGCGGCACGTTTCTAGGGGCGGCATTCTGGCGCCAGCCATGCCGCCCCTAAAAATGTGCCCCGGCAGCCCTAGCTCACCTCCGCTGCCGCTGCTGGCTTGCGCGCGCGAAACAGCTGATTCGCGCGCCGCTGCCGGAGGGGGGATCCCCAGCGGCTGCAGCGCGCCAACCAGCTGATTCGCGCGCCGCTGCTCCCCCTCCCTCCCGGGCTTGAGAGCCTAGGAGGGAGGGGGAGGTTCTGAGCGGCTGCGGCGCGCGCGCCACTTCTCCCCCTCCCTCCTGGGCTTGAGAGTTTGGGAGGGAGGGGGAGATTCTGAGCGGCTGCGGTGCGCGCGCCACTTCTCCCCCTCCCTCCTGGGCTTGAGAGCCCGGGAGGGAGGGGGAGATTCTAAGCGGCTGCGGCGCGCGCGCCGCTTCTCCCCCTCCCTCCTTCCCAAGCTTGAGCGCCTGGGGGGAGGAGGCAGGGCTGGGGATTTGGGAAGGGGCAGAGTTGAGGCGGGGGTGGGGTAAGAAAAAAACGGGGGCGGCCAAATTTGTTTTTGCCTGGGGCGGCAAAAATCCTAGAGCCGGCCCTGCGTCGGGCAGCCCGTTTGCCCGACTGGAGAAGGTAGCGGGACCCCCGACTCTGCCCAGGCCCTGCCCCCGCCGCTAGCCGCTCCCTCACACAACAGCCCCCTCTGTTGTATTCCAGTCTCCGGCTCCCAATCAGCACCTAGTCCAGTAAAGTGAGAAGTTACTTAAAACTCTAATCCCTATACGTAATGTTCTTCTCTGAGCCCTAAGGGGCCAGCTACATGACCAGATCACTGCTTATCTGGATCGTACTCAAAATGCCACGCTGCCAGCCAATCCTGTAGTTTCTAAAATCACAGGTTTATTAAAAAAGAAAAGACAACGAGAGGATAGTTGTTATATAGTCAAAGCAATCAAAATTCTCTCATCACACCTTGTCCATAGGCATGTCCCTATATGTTATGCTGACTCATATGTGTCCCTGGCTTCTTTCAATGGGTTCATTGTACAGCTGATTGTCCCTGATAGGCCATCAAGCATGCTGGGTAGTGCTGATGCCAATCTGTCTGGTGGTATCACCCAGATATACAGCACAAGTTTGAGATATCAATATACCACATGTATTTATAACTCATGATACATACATATAAACAAGCTTATCATATTTAGCAATATCATACTTTTTCAACTGATACCTTACATGGCATATCTGGTATAACGTTCCTTGCAATTTTGTAATATTGGTGTCAATAATATTATAAATGGTCACCCGTATTCCATACAGCATCACAGATACAATAGTCCCACTCAGTGATTTCCCTATACGGCGTACACTCCACAGGCGCCGACTTTCTCTGGTGCCGGTGGGAGCTCACGCCCAGCGTCGGGGGCGGGGCCCCGCCCCTGACACTGGGCCCCGCCCCCGACACCGGGTGACGTTGCGGGGCCCCGCCCTCGACACCGGGCCCCGCCCCCCGACGCCGGGTGACGTTGCAAGGCCCCGCCCCTGACGCCGACGCAACGTCGCCCAGCGTCGGGGGCGGGGCCCCGCAATGTCTCCCGGTGCTAAGGTAAGATGGCGGCGGGCCCCGGGGTTGGCGGGGAGCTGGCCGCGGGTCCCGGGGATGGTGGGGAGCTGCCGGTGGGTGCGGAGCACCCACCAATTTTTCCCCGTGGGTGCTCCAGCCCCGGAGCACCCACGAAGTCGGCGCCTATGGTACACGCCACCTGAACTCCCCCATCCCAACTAGATCTAATTGTTTTTAAAAATGTCTAGTTGGAAAAAAAATCCATTTAGTTGTTGGTTGGAAATTTTAATTGAAATTGAAACATTAATACACACTTTAAAAGTAGATATATGATAAAACACTTGCATCTAAAAAAGCATAGTAGTTTTGAAAAGTATGAACAAAGTCTAGCTTCTTCACACAGCTGCATTTGTTATGACAACGGCATATTCGATTCAGCGATATTGGTTGGCCTAATAATTTCAAATTATGATTTATAAACAGTAAATCATCAGATTCAAAAGCTGATGTTTATTGGTGGTTTTTTATGTTTGAAATGTGGGGCTGAGAGTTAGCGCCAAATCGCCTTGCCAATGAAAACATACGAAACTTGCTTACAGCAATCGGGCAGCCACAGTAAGTTTAACTCCTCTTTTTTATTGAAATGTCATGAAAGTTTATACATATATAGAAGGAATTAATATACTTCCTCATTCTTGGGACAACTTGATTTAGTATGCTTTAGTGAGTTTGCTCCAGAATGCTAGATTTGTGACTGGAAAACTTATATAAATATATGTTTCCTAGTACGCCAAGATTTTTAAAATGCATTATTTGCCAAGGTTGTTATCTTGCATCGTCACTATTTCAAGAGGTCGTTCTCTCAGGGAGTTTCTGTACTAAACATTTGTATTATATTATAATTAATGTTTCAAGTCCATTTAAATTAAGTAAATGTTTAATTTTTTTAATATTTTTTGTTTTAGAAATCTAAAAAGTGTGTGTTTTGGTTTAATTTGCATTATCCTTTCAAAACATTTAATTTATTCATATCTGTTTTATATTTTGCAGGTCAAAATGAAAAGACAAAAAACAGTTTTTCCACTCAAAGGCCTCAAAAACCAACCAAGATGAAGAACATACCAAGAACATGCCAACATGTCATCTGAAGGTTCTAGTGGTATATCTATATCTGAACAGACCGAAGCACAAATACAGCTATCTACTAAAGAAACAGTGTCTCCACAATCTAAGTCTAAGCCTAATACATTTAAGAAACTCTTACTCTTCTCTTGGATACACTAAAATATATTGAACTTCTTAATTTTCTCATTAAGACCTTGAGTCATTCTTGTATCTGAACCCCTTCCAATTTTTCAGCATCCTTTTTGGAGTGTGGACACCGGAACTGGGACATAGTATTCTAAAATGTAGTATACAATGTTGCATACCTCTCTACCCCTACTTAATATTCCTCCACTTATACATCCAACGATCGTGTTAGCCCTCTCAGCTACAACATCACACTGGGAGCTCATATTCAGTTGGTTATCCATGATGACCCTTAAGTCCTTTTCAGTACTATTGCATGCCAGGATACAGTCCTCCACATAATAAGTGTGACCTACGTTCTTTGTTCCTAGATGTATGACCTTGCATTTGGCTGTATTAAAACACGTTCTAATTAGTTTTTTTCCTGCCCCATAAGTCAGGAGACACATACACAGTCCCAGCAAGTTGCAGTCTTGCGCCAGTTGAGAACAAGACGACTGCAATGGTGGGTTCATGTCCAATGTCAAAATAATCAAGTATTAAAAAAGTTTTAGTATAAATGTATGTTGACTGAAGTGAGATGCTTTAAATCAGCCTGCTGTAATGGACTGAGCTCTCAAATTAATTTTCAGACTATTTATTTTGTGCATCTGAATAAAAAACCAAAGTTTTGCATGTGTGGTGGTGAGTTATGACTTTCATTAGATTAATAAAAAAGAAATTTTGTGAAAGGCACTTAAATAGCTGACCTGATAATCAAATGATATACAATCTAAGGCCACAAGATGGAGCCCCAATCTCCTCCTTTTGCAAGACTGAATAAGAAAGCATTTTTCTGCTAATGAGTTTGATCAAGCAGTACTGGATATTGGAGAAAATATCAGCAAAATATAATTTGACATAAAAATCAGAATGTCTTAAAACTTATGTGAAAATATCAAATTCCCCAGTTCTTAATCTAAAAGGGAATTTTGCAGTTAAGGAGGAGAACTTTTAGAGACTGTAATTTTAAAGTTGTCTAGAAGTTTCCCTGGGGGCCTAGTACAGTCATATAAGGTGGAACAGAGCAATTAGTATAAACAAATAATATGGATGAAGTTGCTTAAATAAATCCCTCTTAGTTTATATCATTTTATATTTTAAACTACATTCTAAAGCTAACGTGCTTCAGGAAGCCAAAAAAAAAGAAAAGCAGACCAATTTTTATATACGCTTTCAGTAATTCTCAGAGTGTGACCTGAGAAGAAGTCTTAGTTGTGTCCAGGAAATCATAATATCTTTCCAGTATAAGAATTAGAGGTCCTACATACATTGACAATAGCTTAAATTGCACACTTGATTCCAAGTACAGTGCATTGAAAAATATCAAATCTAGGTTTAAAAAGGCATAAACAATCTCTAAGTAAACAAGGATTCAGTTGCCATTTAGTGAGGAACTAGGAGAACTCATAAGGATACATTTTCAAGGAAGAATCTTAGCCTAGTCTTACTGAGGTCAGTGGGAGTTTAACCATCAATTTAATTGGGAACAAAATTGGGCACTGAATAAGTGATCAGCAATTTCAGTTTCATCTGTCAGACAGATCTGCATGCGACAGAGCTACATAATCTTATCTGTGCTGTGAAATCAAGGAAAAAGCAATCCTGAAGTGAGTCATTTGTGCCAAAATATAAAAATAAAAGCCACTGGTTAGTGGACAAATAGTATCCAATTACTTAAATCCTTACAGCTTTCTTAATAGGCAGAATAATGGATCTTACCACTAAAGATTTACCTATGAAGATTCTGGTTGAAATACTAAACCAGAACAACAGCATCAGGGTAGTGAACTAGAGGTCAGAAATGGAATAGGGAAGAAAGGAGGGCAATACATTACAGATATCTAATCCACATATGAGTTAGCTGGGACAAAAAGAAGGTTCAGCGGGGAGAGGGGCTTGGGGAGAGTTATAAGCAGTATATGATATGTTATTACATAACCTATATCTGCAAAAATGTAATTCAAGTGTACATCCACCCAAACATAGATTATGAAAAACAAAGCAACAAATAATATGAGAAGTAAAGGGAAATAAACGTAGAGACTAACTTTTCATACCAAGAGGTTACATTATGCATTTGATACAGGAAAAGCAGCATATGGTACAGGTATAACCCACTGGTCACTGTGGATGACAGATACTTAGTGGGATCATACAATCTGAGCATATAGGAGCCCTACCTAGATGAACTAAAATGAATATGCAGACAGCTATTGCAAACATAGTTGCTACACTTGATAGCTTAGTAAACAGAATTAATAATATCAAAGTCAGATCTTAAACCTGGAGATGGACACTCTTCACATCAGATTTGATTTTTTTTAAATGCAAAGACTTGATCAGGCTGAGTGGCTGAAGAAAATAAAGTACTGAACTGTAAAGCTCTCATCCTTAAAAATCAATGTCTATAATATATAGCTCCTTGAAGTAGCAAATTGAGAGGAAAAGCAAGAGCTGGAATTATCCTTATAGAATGGTTTCACAAAATACAAAGATGACCCATATATGTGGAACAGATTTACAGACTTCCCAGCCACAGATACACAAATACAATCAATGCTGACATCATTGTTGCCAGAATATCAAATGTTCATGACAGGTGCCAGCATAACTGAAGGACATTATGTCCAAGAATTGTACATTTTAATATTTCCTGAGCTTTGTGTGGTTAAGGCTCAGATTTGTGTGCCCCAAATGAGCTAAAAACTATTGGAGATGGCTGAAAATCCATTAAATCAACTCTCCTTTGACTCTACTGGCAGTGAAGATAACTCTTGAACACAGTCAAAAGTATACAGTGATTTTATCTATGAGGGTTGAGTTGACTGAATGGATATGCTACTACATGTGTGTAGATCTAGGCACATATAGGAACACACACATAAGAAGAAAAATATGTTAATAGTGAAGGTCGGGCTGGCAACCTTTCAAAGAAGAGCAATTTTTTTGTTTTTGTCTTTGACCAAAATATTTTCAGAGCCACATCACACGCAAAGCTACTTGTAAAGTTAGAATTCATCAACTAATAATAATTGAACATATTAAAATAATTACTACTCACCAATACTTTTAATGCGACTTCTGGAGTTTGAATTTGAATAAGAACAGGAGGGGGGCTCCGGGCTGGGGCAGGGGATTGGGGTGCAGGAGGGGATGCACGGTCTGGGAGGGTGTTTGGGTACAGGAGGGGGTTCTGACCTGGGGTAGGGGGTTGGGGAGTGGGAGGGGGTGCAAGGTGCAGGCTCTTGCCGGGAGGCACTTACCACAAGTGGCTCCCAGCCGGCAGCGCAGCAGGAATCTGGCCCCACGCCGCTCCCAGAAGTGGCTGGCTGCTGGCACGTCTCAGTGCGCCCCTGGTGGGAGGGAGGCAGCTCCATGTGCTGCCCCCATCCCCAGCCCCGTCTTCACAGCTCCCATTGGCCAGGAGCCAGGCATTGGGAGCTGCAGGGGTGGTGCTTGCAGGCGCAGGCAGCACACAGAAACCTGTTGCCCTCTTCCCCCCAAGAGGCACACAGAGACGTGCCAGTAGCCAGCCACTTCGAGGAGCGGCGTGGGGCCAGAGCCCTGCTACGCCGCCAGCTGAGAGCCACAAAGGGGCTCTGGAGCAGCAGATTGCCGATCCCTGGTGTAGGTGACATATGTGCTACTTAGTTATATGAATTGTACCTGAATCATCACTAATGTCATCACTATCCCAACAGATGGTTGGATGCTGGCCTCTATTAGTATTGCTATGTAGTATTAATTACTATGTAATATTAATCTTTAGAACTGAAAAAGTAGAAAGAAAGAGGACGAAACAAAGTATAAAGAAGAGGAGAAAGTATTGCAAGATTAGGTGACCATGCTACATATAAAGTAGAAAAGTTCATTGTATGCATTCATTATTGTCAGCAGGAAAATCATTTAGGCCATTTGCACCCTGGGGGAGGGGGCACAGAGGGCTCCGAGCGCTGCCCTCACCTGCAGGCTCCCGTTGGTCGGGAACAGGGAACCGCAGACAATGGGAGCTTTGGGGGTGGTACCCGCAGGCGAAGACAGTAGACAAATAGAGGTTATAAAGAACATTCGCTAATGATGCCATAGAGTGAAAGTAAGCACCACTACACATTTCATAGCAAATAACCAGTGGTCTGGCCCTATGGTTAATAACATACATAATTCCACCCAAAATATCCCACATCAAAGTCTATATTAAACATTCATGAAATGAACTTTAGCTATGCAAAGGCTTCAAGTTAGTCTGTCCCTTGACTATTGTTTAAACACCAGAGGAAAACATGTAAGCACATTTGAGGGATCCCCATCCAGTCCAATTGCTGTACAGTCCTCTTAAAGGGAACCAGAAACGGGGTAGTGACACAGGATTATCTACACTACATTACAGAGGCGGTAGCATGTCAAACACCATCTGCTGCAGTTCATGCTGCCAAGAAAGTCAAACACAATCATGAGTAATAGTTTAACATTTAGAAAAAAACCCAAGTGGTAATAGATGTATAGCTTCATTTTTGTTCTTTGGGTTAAATCCTCATCTTTCATCTTTCTACTTGGTCCTGCTAGTGAAGGCAGGAGACTGGACTCGATGACCTTTCAAGGTCGTTCCAGTTCTAGGAGATTGGCATATCTCCATTTATTAAAAAAAAAACAACAACAACCCACATCCAGAAGTTCTGTGTAGATTTTTTTTTAATTCACTCCCTTTTCTTTTCCTTTCATCTCTTTCAGATGCCCTTCTCCTAGAAAGCTAAGAAGCCAGAACCATCTGGAGAGAATCCATACCCATACTCAACTCCATATCCTTTTAAAGTATCCTGTAAATGGATTAACAATGGGCCAAATTCTTACCTTCAGTACCCATACACTGCTCCTACTGAAGTCAATGGGAATTGTGTGCATTTCTGAAACTCAGTATGTTTGAATATACCTTATTTTTTTATTTGACCGTAAGTTTAGTTATACTGGGCCTGTCATGGGGCAGGCTCAACTGGGGCACCCTCTTGCATCAAGCCATGGCACAACAGAAGCACCTGCCTCAGTTTCCCCTCAGTCCAGCCATAAAAAGAGCACAGTCTCTCAGACTGTCCAATTCAAAGTCCAACCCCTGGGCAAAATGTACAGACCCGAGCACAAGGAGCTGCAAGCCCTGACAGAGGCCTTCTTCCCGGACAACCAAGACGACCCTCTACAGAGCCAGGTACACCATGAAGGGGAGTTGGGAAGTAGCCCAGGGGTAGCCAGCCCCTTTCTGGTTGCAATGCTGACAGCAAGTGAGTCAGCGTGTTGCGGTCAGGATCCCCGCTGACCCCGTGGCAGACCGCTCCGCCACTGCTAGGGCCCTGGGCCAGGACACAGTGGAGTGGATGGGCCTGTGTCCCTCCTGTCACCCCAATCCGTGGGTGGCAGTCTCCCCTTCTCTTAGGAAAGAAGCCGGTGCTTGTCGCTGTCTGACACAGCTAGGTGGTCTGACTGTTTGCTGCTCAGCCTGAGTACAGGCCGGAGCGTGAGACTCTTTGCAGCCCCACCCCGACCAGGGGCTGGGGCTCCGTAACGGTGTTTGTTGTTCGGCCCTGATCACACGTCTCACGTCCACGTCTTCCCACTGATTCTCCACATCGGACGACCCCCGGAAACGTAGTGGTGCGGATTGGCCGCCCACAGACCCGGAGCGGGAGGAGCTACTTCCCACAATGGACTACAAGGGGTGATGCCATCGCTGGAATACTGTGTCCAGTTCTGGTGTGTACAGTTTAAAAAGGAAGTTGAAATAATGGAGAGGGCTCAGGAATCAGCTACCAGAATGATCTGAGGTTTAGAAAAACATACCTTGCAATGAGAGAGTCTAGGAGCGCAATCTATTTAGTTTATAAAGGAGAAGGGACTCCTATCATGGAACCGCTCCCCTCACTAAGAAGGGAGAAAGTGTTGCATCATGGGAGATGTAGTCCAGCCTGAGAGCCCAGCCCATAGAGGAGAATGAGTGCACAAGGTACCTAAACTAAAAATCGCACGAGGCTTTGAATCAAAACATTTCAGCTTTTGGATGAAAAGTTGAAAAAAGTTTCACTGAAAAGCTGAAATGTTCTGTGGGGGAAAAAAAAAAAAATTTTTCTGAACAGCTCAATTGTTAAGTACCTGCCTAGGGAGAAATGCTAGCAATAGAGGGCTCTTTAATCTAGCAGATAAATACATAACAAGATACAATAGCTGCAAGTTGAATTTTGAAAATTTGTAGCTGGAAATAATGTGCACATTTTTCAATGAGAGTAATTAACCATGGAACAGGTTAAAGGGATATGGTAAATTCTCCACTGCTTGGAATCATTAACATTCCAAAACTTTCATCCACAAGTTATGGGACTCTGCAGAAAATACTGGTGAAATTCCATAACTTGTTTGTACAGGAGGTCACGCTAATTGATCAGAATGATATTTTCTGGCCTTAAAAGCTATGCAGCTATAATATCTTTCTTCCTCGGCTGTTTTTTATTTCACACCAGAATTGTCTAATTTTTCTCTGTAACATATATTGGATACAATTTTCATGCAAGATATTATGGAACATAAAATTGTATTGTTTTGGGGCTCTATTCTACCTGGCACTTACAACAGGTGCTTTTCCATACATCAGCACAGAGGAGGGGAGAGACATAGCAGAAAAAGGCATAGATACAGATACAGATAACTGATCATTATTATTACAGGTAATTGATCATTAGTATTTCAATATAAAACTTCAATTATGGAAAACAAAAAACTCTCAAACTGTTCTTCAAATAACTTGTAAGACATTAACATGTTCATAGGACCGTGTCCCTTTAAACTCCCACTCAGATCTGTAATGCTGGCTACATGCCTGGCCACTCTGGATTCAGTTTTGACAAAAAAAATAAATAAATAAAAAACAACCACGAATAAAGGACCATGAAAATTCCAGATGCAAGGTAACCCTGATTTACAACCAGACAGACTATTTATTTACAAATTGCCTTATTTTCTTAAGCAGAAATGTATTTTTCAGTCACGTTTATGTACAGTTTTTTTATACCCAACTTGCTGTTTGCATGATTTATAAGGTAAGTCATAAACAGTTTAGATCACTTTTATCACATTAAAATAAAATCATCTGAGACCTGAACAGAAACTGTAAAACTGATTGTGAAGCTTATTGCTTATTATAATTCTAGTCATTCTGTTATTGTTTTGTTTTGTGCATTTTCCCTTTTATCTTCTCAGAAGAGTACATTAATGATTTTAAATGTGTAGGTACTGAATGAAGTTAAAAAATAGTATTTAACAAGGACTTATTATACAATTATGTAATAGCAAGTAAACTTTAGTGTTAATGATGTTTAAAAAGAATTGCTCCAAATTGTAGACTTTTTTGGTAATTCAGGATTAATAACTATCAGTGCAGTATGGAAATTAGTTAACACACTGACTGAAGGACATTTTTTAATGATATATTCAGTTTACCATCATATATCATAGATACGATCCCATAATGGTATTTTTATAAACAGCTTTGTATCCCTCCTTTTAGAAAGCAGTGATAAAATATTAAGTTGTAGAATTTCACTGGTGAACTATTGCCTTTATAAAAAAAGAGAATTATATAGTAGACTTTTAACATATTTTTAATATATCTGTGTGTAAAAGTGCAATTTAAAGACATGAAAAACAAGTTCCTGTGTATTGTTAAGCAAGTGGACTTCTGGATCTGCAGAAGCAAACATATAATCAATGTTTTCTGTAATGTTTCTGTTATTATCATTTAAATGGGATGATAATTATATATTAATTGATAGTCCCTACTACCCATCTCAGTTGGATGTCCAAATGAAAGTTAAAGATCGCAGTGAATATTTTTACAAAGAGTAGGGAACATTTTGTTTGTCCCATCCCACATGTTTTTTCTCAGTAAAAAAAATTATAATGTCCAAAGATGTGTGAGCTATAACTGACACTGCAGTGGTTGCTGTGTTTTCCTACTTGGGCACAGAATTATTTTGTTTTAACTTCTTCCTTGGTACATCTTTCAGAGATACTGTACCTAGAAACTGAAAGATGCTCAGTACAAAATTTTGTTCTACATATACATTATGTGTCTATTCATTTTATTATTGAAGCATTAAGAGATATTTTGTTTTCTATTAATAGGAGTAGTAAGTCATCTGATTTTGGATCACAGTCACTATGTGGAAAAAACATTTTGCCTTTTGCCTTTTATTTTTGGCTGTCGCAGCAGATCATGTAGCCTATGGACAAAACAGAAAGAAGGGACAAAAGCCAAATCCTCTTGCAAGAAAAGATGATCTTCCGGGTAAAACCTTTTTCTTAGAAATTGCAATAGGCTGTATAAAATGTTTCCTAGAAGTTTTCCAGGATAATTTCCAAGGAAATGTGTGGGATTATTTTTTGTTTGTTCTTTTTGTTTGGTTTGCTAATGACTCCTGGAATATATAGCAGCACATTTCGCATCTACATTGTATTGTAATGTGATCTATTGTTTTTATCTAAATATATATCACTTCTAAATGATATACATTATGAGAAATTGAACAACCATTTTTCATATTGAATTTGCTGTCAGAAAATGTATATTTTGATGTAATATTAATATGATAAAAATAATCTGTGATGTAAGTGTGACCTAAATCTGAAATATTGGGCTAATGAAGTACTAGAGAGCAGAATTTGTCCCTACCTCCTAAAAAAAGATATGATGGGGGAGGTTTGGGAATGTTGCAGTGGCTTCCTTAATTTAAAATCTTGAAAACAGGTATACCCTTTAGATAGAATTATTATTGTAACTTTCTTGTTCCATTACAGATTCTGTGTGCTTCATTGACATGGTCTTTATCTTGGACAGTTCTGAAAGTGCAAAAAATATGTTGTTCATTGAGCAGAAAGATTTTGTTTACAACTTAAGTGACAAAGTTTTCTTAATGAAACCTATTAAATTCCGGAAGTATGATGTCAAACTGGCCATCATGCAGTTCAGCAGTACAGTCAAAATTGAGCATCCCTTTGTAGCCTGGAAAGACCTGAATAACTTTAAGCAGAAAGTCGAGAATATGAACTATATTGGGCATGGCACCTACTCCTATTATGCAATTTCCAATGTCACTCAACTGTTTAAAACTGAAGGTCGTAAGGGAAGTGTAAAAGTGGCTTTGTTGATGACAGATGGTATTGACCATCCAAAAAGTCCTGATGTCCAGGGGATATCTGCAGCAGCCAGAGATCTTGGAATATCATTCATTACCATTGCACTGTCTGGTAAAAAGGCCGATAAATCAAACCTACATTTGATATCTGGGAATTCTCCTAGTGAACCTGTTCTAATCCTAAATGATCCTAATCTCTCAGAGAAAATAAAAGAGCAATTGGTAAGTAACTATGAATGGTTACATTTCTCTTCCCTTTTATTAGTGGCAGATTTTGTTGATGATGATATAGACACATATTAATCTGAAAATAAGGACAGTCTTATTTTCTTTCTTAAGTTTCTAGCCCTCCTGGTTGCAGAGAAAAGTTTGAAGACATTACATGAGCATACCTGAAAAGTTCAAAAACCAAGCAGCAAATAAAAAAAGCCAACTTTTTTTTTAATTGAATGGTTTTTAAAACAATCTGATGATTTTTTTAGGACCTGTCTCATGATGACTTTTGAATACTTAAGGTTAAGTAATGCTGCAGTAATAGGTGGAGTGGTTCAGCTGCAAAAAAGATCTGAGGCAGCATGAATCCAGTTCAGTTCACCCAGTTTACGATCAAACTACATTTTGGGCAAGGCAGAATTTTGTGCCATCCCTCAGTATAATTTGGGGGATAGTTACTCATAATTCCAGTGTGCCTCCTAGTTTTCAAGGAATTGTGCTGTACTTAGATCACCAAAATCTAACACCATCCTTGCAGATCTATCTGTGCTGCCAAAATAGCCTTGTACTCCAAAATGCTTGTACGCTAAGGCCCCAGTCCTGTGATTTTTATGTTAAGTTACTAGTCATTTTGACATCAGGTCAATCAACATTTTGATTTTGATCTAATTATACAAACTCACACACAAAAGTATGGAGACTAAAACCCTGATGCTGAAAAGACTTATATACATACATAATGTTATGTATTGTGTGTAATTTCATTGAAGTGAATTAGATTATTCACAAGCACATGGTAAGGGCCTGATCCATTGCCCGTTGAAGACAATGGAAGTTTTTTACTGACTTCAGTAGGCATTGGATCACAACTTAAAAGCAGTGTAAGTGTCCTGCTGTTCTCATTTAGAAAGCACACTAAAAATCCAATGTAGTACACACATACAGTAAGCAGTATGTCCAAAACTGTTTTCATAGCTGACCGTAAATACCAGCACAGCTATGAAGTTGGTGTGGGCTGGAATTAGTGGCACTGACTTGTGAGCTCTGATGGAATAGTCAAAGAGTTTGGAAAGGCTACCGTGGGACTTCTTTTCAAGGCTACTGAAAGTATTTTCATGTAGGATAAGAGGTTGTACATAGTAAGCTAAGATAATTAAGGTGAAAACGTGTTTAGAATTAAATTAGCTTTTCAGGAATTACATGAGAAGAAATATTGTAAGGGTTTTCTTAATGTTTACATTTCACTAGGTCACTCTAAAAGCATGTTAAAACTAGTTTGGAAAGTTTTAAAACCAAATATAGTGACTAGTTATCTCTTATCACATATGTGTAAAAGCACATGGACAAGCTATGCAATTAAGTAAACATCTGGAGACTTCTCAGACACTGATGGCAATTGGTAAAAGGCAATGGTAAGAGTTTTATTAATTTATGTCTTGCCATGTGTTAGATAGATGTCCTTTGCATCTAAGAAGGAATACATATTTATAGAACAAACATTTTAAAATCAAATCCACTATATTGTATATTTTAATCAATATGTAATGGGCCAAATTCATCTCTGAGTTACACTGGTCTAAATCTGGAGTAGCTCTCTTTATTAACTGATGCATTTTCATGATCTCGTCATACATTGTGCAATGAGCCAAGATCTCAGGTCTAGCTATTCACATTTTGACTCTTCATCCTTCTTATCTTTGCTACTTTTCCAAGGTAAAGATTCTGACTAGATGTTACATACTAGCATTGGTGGCCCATTGGTGGTATCTTCCTGGCTGGTGCTACATTATACACATTTTTTCAGTACATATTCCTAGGCACCAGTATATGCAGCTGAAAGTTCCACACCTCCTCCACCCATTCTGTGGGACCTATTCTCCTCCTGCTGGATATGAGTAACTTCCTTTAGAGGGTAGATAGGATCAGAGTCATTGTGATTTAAGGAAATTTAAGCAAAGAAATATGCGATCTTTGATGGCCTCCTAGGAAACAGGGTTTTCGGGGCTGGCATAGTACACTAGCTTTTGCAGAGCTAGTGTATGCCTGTGTATCTGTGCTGTCAAGCATGCTCCCATCTGCAATGTAAGATATACCCTAAGAGAAGCTACACAGCGAAACACTGGTAATTCATCTGCTTTTGGAACTTATGAAAGTGTCAGGATATGTTTCTATGATGCTACACGTCTCTCTCAGTGAATAGGGCATGAGTAGGCCTACTAAGTGTTCACTAGTGTAAGAATTGCACACTTAAAGGTTGAAACCATTCACTTAATTTACCATTCTTGGAATGGTATTTGGAAACAGTATATTTTATAGGAGACACCTTGGTTAAATTAATAAACTGGTATATTTTACAAGAGAATATATTTTTCTTCTTTTTCCTTCCCAGGTTGCCTTATTTAACAAGTGGGTAAGTGTTACAAGATTTGACTACTATCAGTATATCAGTGTTTTAATCAGCACATCAAGGCTGTGCCATTTCCTTCACTACTGATATCTGAATACAAATGTAGTAGTGCTATGTTTTTATTTCCTCACAGAACAGAAGAAGAATTTTCTCAAAAAACAGAGTGTCAGAAATCAGATGGTTATTGATATTAATTGTTTGGCCAGATTCTTCTACCTTGAGTTACACTGAGTAATACTCCATAAGCAGAATCATTGGGGTGGATGGGACTACTTGAGGAGTAAGGTACTATCCAATGTAAATAAGAGTGACAAAATCTGGCCCTATTATTTATATAGAAACATGGTGACTTTTATATTAACTCTCATCCATTCCTTCCAGCCCTTCTCACCATAAATCCCCAAACACTGCTCATTAGTGGGCGATATTCAGTTTTACAACTTAAGAAACTTTTTCTTTGAAAGGGTATTGGGACTACTCCAGGTATAAGTTACTGGCCTGTCTCATTAAAATGTAAAAAGAAAAGAAAAATACCTGTGGCACCTTAGAGACTAACAAATTTATTTCAGCGTAAGCTTTCGTGGGTTAAGAACCCACTTCATTAGATCCATGGGAAACCTGTCATTAAAATGTGGCAGTCTACTTGGCTCAAAATTGAGATTTATGTCCAAAACTAGTGGGTAACATTACATGCTATGTCTACACAGATTTGGCTATTAAGAAAAACATTTTTCAAAATATTTGTAATACAGTATGTGCAAAACAAAGACTGAGATGGAACAGATGTAAGGGATTATTTTAATTGAGATTGTGCAGTGTAGAAGTGGTGTATGGTTGTTAGAGGAAGGCAAATTTTATAAGATCATTTATTTTCTGACTGCTTGACTGTTGTGCTTCAGTTAGCTCATTTCCTAGCCAAAAATGCTGATTTAAAAGTGCTTCTAAAATTTGAAATGCTAAATTTGAATATTTTTCTAAAATATTTCTATTAACCCTTTAGTGTGAGCGGAAGTCCTGTGAGTGTCAAAAGGGAGACCAGGGACCACCCGGCCCTTCTGTAAGTATACATATTTTTGTTAGGAAGCTTCAGAAATATGAATTCTAATCAGAGGTCAAGGCTGAACATTATGGATGTTTGCCAGAACAGTCTTTTTAAATGGTTACAGTATGTATGAAAGCAAGATTTCAGCCTTCCGTATGCTGTAATATACATGTTTAAATTTTGTTTCTATGGTTTCTGAAATTATGGATTTCATACACCCTAATGAAGACCTGAAACCTCAAAACAGAGAATCTTCTTAGTGCTGTTAAAAAAGAAGAACCCACATACTATGCAGAAATTAGAAGTAAGAAACCCTAATTATGGTCTAATAAACTAGCTTGGCTAAATTGGTACCTGATTTTGAAGCACAGATCAAGAAACCCTAGTTGTGATGAAAGGCTATTAGGGCTTCTATGCTACATACGCCCACAACCTATCTCCTCCAACTTAGAAGGACATCGCAAAGATTCAATATAGAAATGGGTACAAGCCAAAAGTCTGAATCTGAGCACCCCAGGCTTTGGGGCAATTTGAATCCAAAGTCAGAGATGAGCTTTGCTGCTCAGGCAAAGATCTCTGTCGCTTATTCCATCTTTCTGTGGTAGCTGGCTTCTCTATGGCTAACAGATGCAGTTGGTGTCTGAGAGACCTGGAAAATCTTAATGTTGTATGCTGAGTGATCGGCTGCAAAGTCACAGCATATTATTATAGCTCTTCTGGCTAATCTTAGCCAGATGCCGTGTGAGTCAGATGATGAGGCACTTAAAGATATATTCAACCAACAAAAAGATGATACTTGGGATTGTCAAGGTATTCTGTAAAACTAAGAACCAGTTCAGTTTTCCAAATACAATATTTATGTATTTTTAATCATGCATTTTATGTACTGTATAGAATAGAAGCAAATCTAGAGTTGGAGCAATTCTAGATAATAGAATCAAAATAGAATTTGGTTTTAGTTTCTTAGCTGACCAGAAAGTACTTTCTAAACGAATTAGTTGGATATTGGGAGTGCAGTGACTGCTTAGGCTAACAAAACAGGCAGTAGATGTCTACCAATATCTGTTTCACAGCCTGAAACATTAAAACCTGTTTGTTTATAATGAATGAGAGAGAATGTTGTCTAGGACACTAGTGTTTTTCCCTGTCCAACTTGTGAAAAGTGCCAGTTAGCACTGTTTTTACTTATTTCTTAACTGTAGCAAAGCCTCACCAGTGCGGCGCCTCCTGCTGGTTGTCTGGGAATTAGCCCTTGGCACCAGCCTAGGAGCGCCCTCTGCTTGCCGGTGTCACTCCTGGACCCCGGTGCCCTTTGCACTGGGGTTCTGCCCCAGCAGTACCCCCACACTCTGGGTTTCCCCTCCCTGGGGAAGCCCCCAACCCTCTATCCCCACCTTGCCTCAGTGGCTACTGCCAGTCAGCATCTAGCCCCCGTTCACTGGGGCAGACTGCAGTCTGTAAACAACTCATCACTTGCGGGGGGGGTGGGTGTTGGACCTGCTGCATCTGCCTAACCCTGGGCTTTACCTTTGCAACCTCAGTACCTGTCTTTGGCCTTACTCAAAGCCTGCAGCCTGGGGAGTTGCCAGGCTGGAGCTCACCAGCTCCTTTTGTCTTTCCCCAGCACTGCTCTGCCTCAGGTATCTTGTCTCTCAGGCAGCCAGGTCCTTCTGCCTCCCGACTGGAGAGAGAGAGTCCCAGCTCCTGGCTCCCAGCCCTTTTATCAGGGCCAGCTGTGGCCTAATTGGGGCATGGCCCGGCTGTGGCTGCTTCCCCAATCAGCCTTTTCTTATTGGCTCTCAGCCCCAGCCCTCCCCAAGGGCTGGCTTTTAACCCTTTCAAGGCCGGAGTGGGGTGACTGCCCAGCTACATTAACCTAGACCATCCATAGTCTACACCACACCTTATCCATTGGACTAACTGGCCAGCCCCTGGTGGAACCAGAATATGGTGGCAGGCCTACCATCCCATACTACTGCTGGGTAACCCAAGTCCAGAAATGAGCCTTCGTCCATGTTTTTGTAGTCTCTAATCAGAATGTAATATCTAAGACATTTAAGTTATTTTGTCCAAAATTATTAGATCACAGTACGGTATGTAACAAGAATCCCAGAACCTCTGCTTCCTTTTCCAGCCCAGCCCTTTGCACAAGCCACATCACACTTGGTCTCATGGACCAGGAAGGTGGTGGGAAGAATTCTTGTCCTTAGAGCTGCAGAATGTTGACATTAATCTGTTCTGTAAAACATTATGAGACGAGACAACCATATGGGCTAAAACAATTCGTATTCTTTATGTGACAATGCTGGAATGGCTGGAATGTCTCACAAAAATGACTGGAATGTCTCCGAAAGGTAGCAGCGAGGAAGTGTGTTATGTTTTCTGTTGCACCTTAGTTCATTAGGTTTACTAGGATTCTATTTTGCTAATGTTGAAGAAGGAAAACATATTTACACTGGGCATGGGTAAAGAATCACAGCTAGAGTCATGTCTTCTAATACTGAGCAAGGAACTTTATCATACTAATGGAAACAGTCTTATGCCTGTCCATGCTCCTTCTCCTCTTTCTCTCTCTTCTTCACTGTAGAACTTTTGCCTAAACATTTGCCATCGCCATTGTTTTCTTCCTTCCTGGTACAGTTTTAAAGAAACCAGAAACTTATCATTACGATGTTCATAATATTTTCCTGGTTTTTTTTAAGGGAGGACCTGGTAGTAGAGGGGAAAAAGGTGAGCAAGGACCAAAAGGAGACCAGGTAAATTGACAGAGTTTTCTCTTTAAAATTAATGCACATTTCTTCTAGTTTTATTCAAACTATGCAAATGAGGAAAGAAGAGAGAAAAGGTACAGTACAATATGCCATAAATCAACCTTCAAGCATGGAATTCTGCCCTCAAAGGATCCTGTTGAAATCTATCGGAACTGCATACAAGGATAGTATTTGAATCTAAATCCTTATCAGACTGAACAAATTAAGACACCAGTTCATCAAGCTCTTCTCAGCAGGCAGACCCTGGCACCTTTGTGGAGCTGTATTAAAGTCAACGAGGCTCTGTGCAGCCTCCGGGCTGTGTTTATTAGGAACAATTTGCAGGATTGGGGCCTAAGATCCCAGGTATCTAATAACTGTGCTTTAGTTTTCTGTGTTGTCAAAGTTTTGCACTGTATATGCTTCATTGTAGAAGAGGAGTTGGAGCCCTTTAAGTTAAAATTGGTGCTGATTTTCAGTCAGTATATCTTGGTTCTAATTTGGTAATGTTTGGTAAAACAGTGCTGCATATTTTGATTGGGCTCCATTGTTCTTAACAGGGTGATTCTCAAAAAGGAGAAAGTGGAGAAAAAGGTGAAGAGGTATGTAGATGAATTAGTATTTCCTTATTAAGATCTATTCTTAAGAATATCATAATTTAGAAAGCTAGGACCAGATTGTTACCTGATATAAACTGGCATAGCTCTAGTGACTTGAAGAGAGCTATGTTGATTTACACTAGCTGAGAATCTGGTCCTAGATTTCAAATTTTTATGCAGATGTTTCATATTATCATTTATAATACGTATCTGAACTAGCTCCTGATTCAGAAAAGCATCTGTATTCAGGAAAGCACTTCAAGTGCCTGTTTAAGCTAAGCTTGTGCTTAAGTGCTTTCCTAAGATGGGGCCCTTGTGATAACGGGAACTTTTGAAGTGACAGTGTATTGCATTGACCAGCATTATACTCATCTGCAAGGGAGAATTGAAGTTCTCATAATAAAGATCTCATCTGCATAGTTGCCACGAATAGATCCATCATCTGGTATTCCCTCAGTTTGAACTCTTGAAGATCCACAGTCAATAAACTTGACAGTAATGCAATAGTTCAATCTAATTTGAAAATCAGTCTAGGGTAGAGATTATATTTGCTAGGAATGCAGTAGATTTTTTTTCTGGTAAAGGACATATTTGTCTATCTACTGTTATGGGGGGAAGGGAGTGTAAGGGCGGGGGGACAACACCATTTCTTGAAGTTTACAGAAGATGACAACTTAATTGGACTTTCTTACAACTATATTTAAACTTAATTGTACTTGATAATATTATCTATATTTTTCCTGTTAGTAATTTAAGTATGTGCTGTGTCTTCACTTTATTTTCTTAATCTTTTTTTTTTTTTTAAATAGGGGGATCCTGGAAACAAGGGAGAAAAGGTAAGATCTTTGTGGAGAGCCTAAGGCCAGATAGTCACTTGATGAAAACTCACATGGGAGACTCAGCAGAAGGTTCTGTCTTAAGTCCCTACAAACACATATGCACATATAAATGTTACTACAATGAGCAGTCCCACTGAAACCAGTAGGACTATTCATGGAAGTAAAGTTAATCATGTTTGGAGGATTGGGGCCATCACTGGTCCTTGATATGATCTTTCAGGAGGGGGGGTCTCGACTGCCCTCTGACTGGCTCTCTTTGGTTAGCTCCTAGTTAGGACAGTTCTTGGTTCCTGGCCTCTCATTGGGCCAAGTGATCTGCTTCAGTCCCTTTTGGCTGTGTTTCTGAAGGCAGCCTGGGGTTACCCCTTCACTGTCCCAGGTATTTCTGCCTCCCTTACTTCTCTGAGCGCTCTCCTTTTATAGCAGGCCTTGTTTCCCCATTGGTTGCAGCTCTGCCTCCATGATTGGCAGGTGTGGCAGCTGTGTGGGGATGTGGTCAGGCTGCTTGCCTGTAGGTAGGAGAGACTCCTCTCCCCCTTCTGCCTCTGCTCAGTATGGGGTTTCTAGACCTTATTACAGGTCCTCCCCTGCAAGGCCAAGGCCCTGCCTTGGCTGAAATATGCTCCTTCCCTGAATAGAAAATCAGCATTACAGTGCAACCTTCCCTCCAGGTGTTGTATCCAAAAGGCATAAGGCTGTAGTGACAGGTACCACCTCGTGATCCTTGGGTTTGTCTGCTTCATCACATTTTGGCAGCACAGACGCATATGGTCTGTAACTAGCATGAACCTGCTTCCTAGGAGGTAGTACCATAGGCACTTCATTGCCTATTTGGCAGCCAAGCACTCTTTTTCTATCACTGAGTATGCTTTCTCCCAGGGAAAGAGTTTCCAGCTGATATATACTACCGGGCATTCTTCTCCACTGACATCTTGAGAAAGGACCCCCCCTAGCCCTCCCTCTGATGCATTCATTTGTAATATGATCTCTTTTTCTAAATTCAAGCTATACAGTACTAGGTGTCTGCAGAATGTGGTCTTGAGTTCTTGAAAGGCCCTTTCACGGGTGGGTGTCCACAACCCCCATCTTGGGGGAGGATTCTCAGTCAAATCTGTTAGCGCGGCTGCTATGGTTGCACAAAGAGGTATGAATCAGTGGTAGTAGACAGCTAAGCCTAGGAAGGCATGCATTTGCTTTTTGGTCATGGGGGGTCTTATATGCCTGTAAGACATGAATCTTGTCCACCAAGGGGCAGACATGTCCTCCACTGACTTTATGACCCAGGCTTCTTCCTTCCCTATAGCACATCTAGTAGGCTTTGCTGTTAATCTGGCTTCTCTCAGTGATCAGAGGACAATGGCTACCTTGTCCAAATGGGAGTCCCAACCTTTGCTGTAGATAACTACGTCATCCAAGAATGCCGCTGCATATTGGCTGTGTTGTTGGAGCATCTGGTCCATCAAATGTTGAAAGGTGGCCACTGCCCTGTATAACCTGAAGGGCATGGTCTTAAAATGGAATAGAGCTAGCAGTGTAGAAAAGGCTGTCTTCTACAGACACTCTGGCGTTAAGGGGATCTGCCAGTACCCCTTTGTCAAATCTAAAGCGGTGATATTGGGCTTCTCCCAGCTGGTCTAAGAGCATCCACTCAGGGCATGGGATAGCCATCAAATTTAGAAATTGTGTTCACCTTCCTGAAATCTATGCAGAAATGTAGTGAGCCATCGGGCTTTGGCATCAGCACAATAGGATTGCTTCAGTCACTCTGGAACTTTTCTATCACCCCGAGTTCCAGCATGATCCTGATCTCTTTCTCAGTGGCCCCCCTCAACTTGTTGCGGATCGGTCAGATCCCTTCGTGTATTACCTTACCAGGTTCTGTATTAATATGAAAATAAGAAAGAAAAACTTGTAGCACCTTAGAGACTAACAAATTTATTTCAGCATAAGCTTTCGTGGGTTAGTACCCACTTCATCGGATGCATGGAAGTGGGTACTAACCCACGAAAGCTTATGCTGAAATAAATTTGTTAGTCTCTAAGGTGCTACAAGTTTTTCTTTCTTATTTTCATTTTGCTGACACAGACTAACACGGCTACTACACTGAAACCTGTATTAATATGGTGTTGTATTCGGAACGTCTTCCCGGGTAGGGCTGAGAATACCCATGGGAAAGCGGCCAGCAGCTGGAGTGCCTGTTCCCTTTGCTTATCATTTAACCCCCCCGCCCCCCGAGGATCACTGAACCTTCTTTTAGGCAGTCTTTACCTTGGGGTCCTAGTTCTAGTTTTCAGGGTTTGGTGTGATAAAAAGGTTTTCCCTGCCTTTCCAGGGCTTCAATAAATTTATGTGGTAGATCTGTTGTTCCTTTTTTCTCCTGGTTGTCTGATCAAGTATTCCACAGTGTCCACTTTCTTTATCACCTCATAAGGGCCTTGTCACTAAGCCATTTGCTGTGATTCTGAGCTTGAAAGAAGCAACAGGGCTCGGTCGCCCAGTTGAAAGACATGCATCCATGCTCCTTTGTTATACTGTTGTTGTTCCTGTGCTTCCTTCAGGTTTTTCTAGCATACGCCCGTATAGCCTCAAATCTCTGACATTTTCAGATCTCAGCGTTTGTCTTTCTCAGGTTTCCCTTATCAGGTTGAATATATGCCCCTCAGTTGTTGTCCATATATCAGTTTGCAGGGTGAAAACTCCATGGACGCTTGGGGCACCTCTCTGATGGTAAAAAGTAGTTGCCAGTGTCTGGGATCCTGGGGAATGAACTTCTTGAGCACTCTCTTAAGTGTCTGCTTGCACCTATCTGTTAGGGCATCTTTATGAGGGTGCTACATGGATGTCCACAGGGCCTTGACTTTTAAGAGTTTCCATACTTTCTTCATCAGCTGGGATGTGAAATTCGTCCTCTGGCCTGTCAGGACCTCTTTGGGAAACCCGAGCCACGTGAAGATCTTCAGCAACTCCTTGGTGATAGTCTTCACATCTGTAGAACATAGTGGTATGGCCTATGGGTACCTGGTGGCATAGTCCACAATGACAAGTATGACTGATGCCCTTAGGTGCTCTTTTCTAGGGGACCTATAAGGTCGATTCCCACTCTTTCAAAGGTGGTCTCCACCAAGCAGAGAGATACTAGTGGGGCTCTCGGGATTCCTTTGGGCTGCTGTCAGTTGACGTTCAGGATGGGAGGTGCAGAAATTCTCAACTTCCTTGAAGACTACTGGCCACAGGTATCGGGCCAGAATCCTAGACTGTGTTTTGTCTTTCCCAAGATGCCCTGCACATGGGGTTGCATGTGCTAGGTGCAGCAACCTATGGCGATGTATCTGAGATACTAACAGTTGCATCCGTATCTCTTGTGTCTACTTGTCTTGGTCTACATGGTATAATAAGTCCTCCTTGAGGGGAAAGTGTGGATACTGCTGGCACTTTAGGGGGTCTACCTCTTTGTTGTCCACCATGGATACCTGCTCGAAGGCTCAGCTCAAGGTCTCATCGTTCCTTTGCTCCACTTGAAACTCCGAGAATCCAGTTAACTTCTCTGGATCCATTTGCAGCATTGGTGGTGTATTTGGTCTCATGGATGGTCCTTTCCAGGGTCATCATCAGTGGCATCAGCTCTGGCATCTGTGGTCCCTATTACGTCCATGGAAGGGATCACTTCTGCCTCCTCCCTCCACTCTCTCCCCACTACCAATTTTTCCTTCCAAGATTTTCTTTCCTTGAGTCGGCAGGTGAGAAGGTCAAGGTTCTTAAAGGGGAACAGGTGCCTAATACCTCTTCTAAGATATCTTCCTCTAGTTCCTGGGCTCAGGGAAGCTTCTGCAAGAGCTCAGGGAAATATGACCAATCTCAGCCGAATATTACACGGTAGGGTAGGATTCATATCTTCATGTGGTCTTGGAGCCCATCAAAAATCTTATTGTCCTAGTGGCATACCTAATAGAACATTGCCATGGATACATTTAATAGGGATTTTCCCTTCTTGGGTTTCCCTGTCACCTCGGCTACCTGTTCTCGGATAAATGTCTGGTCACACCCCAGAGTCTGTTGGCCCTCTACTTCAATGGGGATTTTGAGTTTCTCTGGACTTTTCCTGTGGGTCCTATTCTTGCCAGTCCAGACCTGCCCAAACTTACACTCCATGTAGGGCAGTCTTAAAATGAGTGCCCCTTTTGTCCACAGGAGTAAAAGGTTATCACATCTGTCCCTTGTTTTCCAGCATCTGGGTCATCTTCTTTCTGGGTTTCAGTGGGTCCTTGCTCCTGTGCAGTTACAGGCCGAGGAGTCAGTGGGGTGTTTAAGGGAGCAGGTCTGTTGTCATGGGGGGACCCATGGACCCTGAGATGCACCCCGTCTCTTATGTTGACAAGTCAGCATGGATTTTTCAAGAAAAAATCACGACAAACCAACCTAATAGCTTCCTTTGACAGGGTAAGAAGACTTATGGATAGTGGGAAAGTGGTAGATGTGGTATATCTTGACTTGTTATGTTATGTATAGACTTAGGAAGAGAAATTTAGACATGCTGAGTAGAACTGAACTTCTGCAGAACTTGATATAATTACAGTGCTTACAAGTCTTCAGAAAATACCAAAACGCATGTAATGCATTTTATTTAATCAAAAAATCTTGTTCAATTATAAAAATTTTAAATTTTTATAGGGTGAAAGAGGAGAATGTGGGACACCAGGGTTAAAAGGGGACAGAGTAAGTACAACTTTTTAATTAAAATGTTGTCCATGGTGTTAATTGTGGAGCACATATAAAAGTACCATCAGCCTGTGCACTGAATGATGCAGGTGGGGATCATGTGATTAAAGAATGTATCATTATGCATATACATATAGGGGTGCTGAATTGGGGTTGCACAGGCACCCTTAAATCTGGATTTTCCTAAATTTTGACAGCTTGACTTTGAAACCTTAATAACATTATTTTAAAACAGTATTTGTGTGTGTAATTTCCTAGTTTTTCAAAAAGTAAACTAAAAAACCAGAAATTCCATCATGTGGCATCATTTTGGAACCCACTTGGGTCTCCAGCAGGGCTGGAACCCTTAGGTCCACCTCACAGACCACTGCCACTTGACCTAATGGAGTAAGATAAAGTGGTAGTAGGTTGTCATCCGCTATGTGGACCAGCACTTGAGAGGGATGAGACAGTTTGCCTATGGGTTTTGAAGATATTTGCTGTCGGCAGAGGAATGGCGAGACTCAGGAATCTTGGGTTACATTCCAGGGTCTGGAGGGAGTGTGTTGGACCCTTCTGGCTATTCCCCATAAAATCTTCGGAGATTTTAGCTGCCAAAATCAAAGAAGTGTGAACCACAATTTTTCAAAGGTTTACAATTTGGCCAAAATGATGACTGGATTTTCCTTGGGGTGAGAAAAGACACATCTCTGGTACAAATCCCCACCCCCCTTGCAAATGTTCTGTCCCTGCTCCAAAACATGGGAGTGCTAGAACTTTTCAAAGAAAAGGTTACCTGAGCTTTTTAACACGGGCAAAGTAATATATTTTCCCCTAGCCTCAATTCTCAGACAGAGCTGAACTGCTTGTGGCAGATATCCAGCATGAAAAAATTCAGCCCAATTAGAGTCTGGCAAAATTATAAGAACTGAAAATTATAATTTCTAGTGTTCCGCAACCATAATAGAAACTGCTACCAGCCCTATCTATAAGGCGCTGTCCATAAATTCCATAACACATTTTTTGGTGATTTTCAAGACTCACCTACCCCTTGTAACACTTTATAACACTGAAACAAACATGCAAAATTAAGGACTCCCACCATACTTTACCTAATTTATGCACAGCTCCTAATTATACATATACACACACTGTATATATTCTGTCCCTATTTTTGAATATATCCTGTAAAGGGAATTACAGATGCATATAGGGCCCGAGCCAAACCCCACTGAACACAATAGCAATAATCCTGTTAACTTTATTGATTTTGAATCAGGCCCATGGGAAAGACAATATAGCCTAGCCCTTTCTATATAAACATGCATTATGATTAGGTTGAAACAGATTAGACTTTTATATAAGCAATTTAAAATCAATTGACATAAAAGGAATAGTGGTCACTCCTAAGAGGTATCAATTAGCTTTGTAACGACATCATATTACCAAAATATTTACAATTTTTCTTTGGTATTAGTCTCTGTAATATGTACACCTTATCAGAGGCGAAACTGAAAAGTTTCTTATTTAGTGCCTATAGAGCAGTCATTTGATGCAAGTTAACAAAGCAGATGTTTGTGAAACATTTCCGTTGGCAGCTAGGACATACTTTTAAGCAATAAGATTTGTCACAAAGAAAGACCATTGAAGAAACAGAGGAGTTGCACATCTCACATGAAAAAAGAATACGAGTTTGGGCAATGTTGCAAAGTAGTAGGAGGCTAAATGAAATGTGTATTAAGATAAAAGGAAGTTGTTCAGAAGCTAGCAAATAACATGGACAAAGCAGCCCAGGAGATCAGACATAAAAACCATATGCCAAGGCTACAGAAAGTTAAGCAGAGTGTTCCTCTGTTATTTAATTTCTATTGACAGTGATGAATTTATTTTTTTTACATCTGTAAAGGATCTGTAAAGAAATTATAATGGGTTAAGCACTTTAAGAAGTTACTGAACAGACCAGAGTCATAGACACCCACAGAATTACCAGCTCAACGCACATTTGAAAAAATAGATGAAGATCTGCCAACCACCTCTCAAGAATTAAAAAAAATAATAATCTGTGCCTTTGAAAAATCATCAGACATTGAACACAGATAAGAGGAGTGTCAAGAGCACAACTGCAATATTCAGAAACAAATTTAGAAGCTGCAGTTATTGGCAGTGGCATAATAGGCAGTATTGTTGGCTGTCCAGGAGGAGGGTTTATTTTTCCTTTCTTCTAAGGGCTGGTTTACACTAACCCCATAATTCGAACTAAGATACGCAACTTCAGCTACGTGAATAACGTAGCTGAAGTCGAACTATCTTAGTTCGAATGAAAAAGCACTTACCCGGGGTCCACACGCAGCGCGCAGGCTCCCCCGTTGACTCCGCCTACTCCGTTCGTCGAGCTGGATTACCAGCGTCGATGGCGGAGCACTTCCTGGTTCGATTTATCGCGTCTAGACAAGACGCGATAAATCGAACCCAGAACATCGATCCCGCGCCTCCGACAGGACGCGTGAGTATAGACGTACCCTAATTTTATTAATTACACTGACTTCAGCAGAACATCTGATGTTTCCCACTGCCTGCAAGTTGGGTTTCCCCGAATATAGACAATGACTCAAAACGCAGAAAACTTGTCTTGATTTGAAATTGGAACTG
This sequence comes from Chelydra serpentina, assembly GCA_037349315.1. Lineage (NCBI taxonomy): Eukaryota > Metazoa > Chordata > Testudines > Chelydridae > Chelydra > Chelydra serpentina. The sequence goes on from JBAIAC010000048.1 coordinate 32,740,453, forward strand.
TTTCTAACCATTTATGCATATTCTCAGTGTAGGTTTGATTCTACACACACTTACCACCATGATTTGTTTCATTCCAGTGGTTGCTTTGCCATATCTTCATATAATATTGCAAATGTGCATCAAATCATTGTGGCTACTGTAACAAAGCTCTGTCCTTGTCTCAGTGGGTCCTGTGCTTCCTGGTGGATTTTGCTGGCCTCAGAGGCTCACTGTGACCCTCCACGTAGGCCATCTCTCTCTAGAGGCAAGGGTCACAGCCTACTGAGCCATTTTCATCATAAGCCAGCAAGGGAGGTGAGGAGAAGCACAGTCTCTGTTGTCTCCCAGTCTCAGTGATTAATCAGGGAGGGGATGGATGGGGGGAGCCCAGGTCTGCCCTCTGCTCCGGGCTCCAGCCCAGGGACCCTAAGGGCTGGTCTACACTAACCCCCCGTGTCGAACTAAGATACGCAACTTCAGCTACGTTAATAACGTAGCTGAAGTCGAAGTCTCTTAGTTCGAACTTACCTGTGGTCCAGACGCGGCGCGCAGGCTCCCCCGTCGATAGCGCTTACTCCTTGCAGCGAGCTGGATTACCAGCGTCGACGGGGGAGCACTTCCTGGTTCGATTTATCGCGTCTAGACAAGACGCGATAAATCGAACCCAGAAGATCGATCCGACGCCTCCGATCCAGCCAGTAAGTGTAGACTAGCCCTAATAGTAGCAACTATGGTAGCTGACTTTTTGGAAATAGGACGTATACAATTCCCTGGGCCACTTTCCCACAGCAGCCCCCACTCAATATCTCCTTCATCATTACCTCAGGGCCTACTTCCTTGCGCCTGATATGGATTTATACTGCTTAGTTCTTCTACCAGCGTAGCTTCCTCCTACAGCTCCTGACACACCCCTCACTGACTAACCGGGAGGCTTTTAACTAGTTCCAGCCAGCCCTTAATTGGCTTCAGGTGTCCCAATCAACTTAGCTATCTCCACTGCTTTCTAGAAGGATCTTAATTGGCCCCAGGTGTCTTGATTAACCTGGAGCAACTTCCATTTGGTTACCATATTACCAGGGATTTGTTTAGCCTGGGGCTAACATACCTGTTCCTCACCACTTTACTATAGCCATCTGGCCTTGCCCCGTCACACTACTCATGGTAGCAAGCACTATACTCAGTAGTTAATCCCTGCAGAATCAGGCCCTCACATGCCTGAATACATACAATGTCTTGAACTTTTGAATCTATTTCAAGATGAGGAAATAGCTGATGGAATGTAATGCTTTAGATGTCACCACTTTATTCATCAGGACAATTACAAGATCAAAACAAGACACATGCTGTGGAAAGGACAGCCAGATCCACTGACATCTGTATATGTAGAAATATAAAAGAATGAAGAGAGGATGAGGAGGAAAAAAACAGGGGAACATCTGGATTGGCCTAAAATTCTTTTTACTTGGGAAGCAAATTGTAATTGATGGGAGTTAAACACTGTAAGTGTGCATTTTGGTAACAGTGAAAAACTAGCAGAAAGACAGATATATGAACTACACTAGAACTGGACAGTAGCTGTAACTAGTAAATGCTTTTTTATGGAGCATAAATGTGTGAGCTAATAAGATAATAGATAAATGCATTTTTGCTTTTGAAGATAAAGGTTTTTATGATTATTGAAAACTAAAAGTCTGATTCTGATTCTGTTGCATAATTTGAAGTAACTAGGTTAAAGTCAATTGAAGTTATGGCAGTGTAAAATTTATTGAAGTGAGATTAGACTCAATCCCTGTATCACAGAGATAACGTGATCACTGCTGGGTTTGTTAAAGATTTTCCATCATATATATCAATAGAAAATGAGATTCAGGACATGTATCAGATGACAACCAGCTAAGCAACCAACTAACTCTTATCTATCAACAGGGACTGATTTCCGAGGGTACATCTGCACTGCAGTATAAACCCAGGATTAGTAGAACTCAAGTTAACAGACCCTGGGCTCATTAACCTAGGGCTTGAGCATCTTAACACCAGGTTAAGAATTGTTGAACCCTGGGGCTCCAGCATCTACACTGCTGGAGCCCATACCCCAGACTGAGTCCAACCACCCATACCCCAGACTATCACTCTCCCATAATGTGGCCACTCTAGCCCTTTGTTCATGGGGTAGTGTAGGAAGATTTGACTGTCCAGAGGACAAAGAAAGTTAGCTTGTGGGATTGTGGGATACTATTGGCAGAATTCGAGAGCACTTGTCCAGTCAAGCTGCATCTACACTGCAAACCAATAGAACTTGAATCTTGGGTCCTTGGTCTGAACCCTGAGTTAGGGCGATTTGTGTGTAGATGGAAGGGGGGTTAGGTTTGAGCCTGAGTTCAAACTATGGGCTTACATTGCAGTGTAGACATTCTCTAAGCCACCTTGTATATCTTTTATAATAAAGGTGTCTGATCAAACATCAAGAGACAATTCAAAGGAAAAACAGAAAATTACTAAAAATAAAACAACAAATTCATACCCCCGAGGAAACATAGCTATACTGACCTAATCCCCGGTGTAGGCAGCGCGAGGTTGATTGAAGAATTTTACCGCCTCTGGGGGAGATGGATTAACTACAGTGACAGGAGAACCTCTCCCGTCGCTGAAGTGTGTGTCTACACTGAAGCACTATAGCAGCACAGCTGCTGGGCTGCAGCTGGGCTGCTGTAGCATTTTAAGTGTAGATAAGGAGTAGGGAATGAAATCCGGAGGAAATTCATGAGTGGAGACATGGTATAAACAAATCTGGTCTTTTTGTATATTATAAAGAACAAAACAATTTGGGCTACATTTTCAATACTGTGCTGTAGCAATATGTGGTTCTAAATGCAGTTAGTTGGTAAAGTGTACATTGCTACCTCCCCCACCCCCACAGGGCTTAGAAGGCTCTCTTGGACCAAAAGGACCGCGGGGACCACAGGTGAGTGAGCTGAAAATTATTAAATAATAAAGAGTACTACTTATGCTGTTGTCTGTAACCTTGTTCTGTATTTATCACACAATCCATTTTATTGCTAAACTCTGCAAAGTTGCACATTTTGACAAATAAAGTAAATCATGGCAACTCTATGAATTTCAGAAAATTCTTTATGGACCAAATCCTGGCCCCTGCTACATATCTGGCACAGAGCCTAGCGAGAGCTGTGTGGCTCAGTTGGACTCCTCAACTGTAGAGCTTCCCACATACTGTGGGAGATGTTTCTCCTGTTAGGCTGACCACATAGCACCCATGTAACTGCCAAATCACATAGCTAGAGTCTAAGGCTTCACCCCTCAACGACCATATATGGTGGCCTCCCTGATATCCTAGCAAGATGGGCAGAGTACTGCCCAGATGAATGATAGCTGGAATTGGTTGAGGAGCTCAAATGCCAATATCATCATCAAATGTGCATAGTCTACTGAGGACCCATTGCATCAGCCAGAGTGACCACAGCTGATGGCATCATACTAGACATTGTAGAGTAAAGTTCACAGATCTGGGTCAGTCCTGCAAATCCATGAAACTCTGGGGCGGCCCCACAGGTGACGTCATGTAGGGTCAAGGCACGCACACTTTTGCACGCCGATGGAGAGTCTGAGAGCATGGTGTACTGGTGTATTTTTGTCCATCCAGGTGACATGGCCAAAGAGCGTGCAGTGCTGCTTTGAATGTAATGAGCAACTGGAGGAAGGCCAGATCTCTGTGAGATGTTGGCATTTCACCCGAAGTCAAACCACTTGAGGCTCAGGATTTGGCACTGATAGCACCTATGGTGTGTCTCTAGCTGCTCCAGTTCTATCTGTAAGAGGTTTCTGACCCATATAGCAGTGCAGGCAGCACACAGGTTTGATAGATCCTGAACACTAATACGATAGTTTCAGTAGCCAGAGTGATGAGTCAAAGTAAGGTCCCATCCCATTGAGAATAAGATGCTTCTTGTTGCTTGAAAAGGGATGATGGACAATCCCTTCATGGCTGCCAATCCCCCAGTTCCAAGCGGCACTGCACAACCCCATTATGGGCAACCTGCCAAATGGTCCTGGGACTCCCAGTAGCAGACTATGGAGATAAAGATCTACTTTGGGTGTCAAGGAGAGTTTTAAAGGCTGTATGCATAGGATGTATAACAGTCAGTTCCACATTTTTGCTGTTTCTCACAGTCACTCATCAATCTGCACCCAGCAGCCTGACCACCCATTTGGAATATGGACACACTCATGCCCCACACCTTTGTGTAAGTGCTGCAGACTGGGTACCTTACATACCACTCACAGAGGTCAGACGATTGTTTTCCTTGTGTCTGAGAACACAACTGTGGCCACAGTAACAACTAGTTCTAATAGTATCTTGCAGAATGCAATGTTTTTCAGAAAATCAAAATAAACCACAGCTCAACAGTAGATAGCTGGCCTCACAGAAGTGGTTTCTTTACAGACTTGAATGGAGAGAGAAGGTGGTGGCTTAGTGAACTTGCTTGGGAAGGGAATTCCAGGCATAGGGGGCAGTATGGAAGTATCACAGAGTCTGGAGCTGGAGAAAGAGAAGAACAAGAAGCTCCAAATTAAACACATGCAAATTATATGTAGAAGTAAAATATTCTTTCTGCAAGAGCTGGTTATTATTATTAATGTGTATTATGGTAGCACCTCAAGGCCAGGGATCTGATGTGCTAGGCACTGTACAAATGTATAACAAAGACAGCTCTAGCCCCAAAGATATTTTACTGTATTGTGTTCCAGACAACATTCAAAAGAAACGTATGTATATTTGAAGAAAACTAATTCTATGGTATTTATCTTGGTATAGGGAATCAGTGGACCTCCAGGCGAGCCAGGTCCAAAAGGTATTCAAGGAAATAAGGTAAGATATAAGACTGTCTGTGTGGAATATGGAGTGTGTGCAAGATACGCTCTAGCAAAGTGCTAGATTACAGTTTTATCACTGTGATGTCATGAGTTTCTTGACAGTGGTGTGCTCAGCAAGAGAATAATGTACAGTAGGGCAGTGTCATCAGGGTAGTAAATCTTAACATTACTGACAAGGCTCTCTGATTTTAAATTCGTTCAGGTAGTTTGCTACAAAATTACTTTTTAGGCTGAAATATTTTGTGCTTGAATATTGTTGAAGTAATTTGAGATGTTTCTGTTTTGCTGTTATGCGATATTCAGATGCGAAAGATCTCTTAACAAGAGTTGAGTATTTATGTGATGCTTTTTTGTGTTCCGAGGACTGAAAAATGGGATTAAAAAAACATTAGACGAGGATTTGGTCCTGAATGAAGACCAAGACCTTTGACATATTTAAGATAGATTGTTCAGAAATAATGAGTTGTTGTAACTAGAGCTAGTTAGAATTCATTGGCCCAAGTATCTGAGGAATGTAAGCATTCTTCCTGTTCACAAATTATTAGCAAATTGATTTATGCAAACATATTTGTTTTACTCATAAAATTTCCATTATCTTCAATGAGTGTTGTACAGTTAAATCCTCAAACATCTCTTTCAAAATATAGGGGCTAAGGTTAACACCTGCAAGTTATCCATTTTACAGCAGAATTATAGGTACCCTAAAGAATGAAATACCATGTTTAGGTAGGTTCCATTAGAACTGGGTGTGCAATTTGGGATCTATTCATGTTTTGTTCCTGAGGCAACAAGTCCAGTTGAAGACACAAAGGAACAGCTTTATATGTGGAAAATATTTATGATATAAATGATTTTGGAATCTTGGTCTGTTAATTTTTTCCTTTCCTGTCAAATGCTTTTCTTGTTCTTTTTTGTCTATCTTTCATGCAAAACAAAATTAAGGAAGCCCATAGTCAATTATTTCAGCAAGAAAAAAACAAGGGTGATGGGTCTGAAAGAAACTATTCATGCATTTGGCGAAATAGCCATGTCTCTACTAATCCTGATTTAAGCTTTGCAAAAGCTAGAAGTCTTGACTTCTTTCTGTAATTTCACATTGACAGTGCCTGGACAGTATTACCAGCTAATCTTATTGTATATTGCATTTACTTCTTCTGAACTGTATTGGTGCTTTCCTCTTAGTTTATATGTGTGTATATAATATATATTTGCATATGCATATGTATAAAATTGCATTTGGTCTAAGGGGCAGATTGTGCAAAATTCAGCCTTGGACCAGCATAGTACTAATTTGAAAAGACACTCAGTAAAAAAGTGGCATTGAGTGTTCAAAATTAATTGTCTCTCACTGATTCTAGATTAAATTAGTTCAGTGTAGACATAAAAATATTTCTCCTAACTACCAGCTCTGCAAAGTCACCCAGAGTTCTGAGAGACAAAATGGGTTCTTCCTGGTTTATGCAACACCGCTCGTAATAAAGATTCTGCAAGCCAAATTCTGCCCTCATTTATACTTTGTACAATTCTACTGTTTACTATCTAGATTTAAATCTAGTTGTAACGATGCTGGTTCTGGCGGGACCCAACTGAAAGTGCCAATTCAGGACAAATTGCTTCAAGCAGGGCAATTACAGCCCAAGGCTGGGGCTTTTCCACCTCTAAGGCAAACCAAACCAGCCAGACAGAGGAGACTTTGGTTTTACCCCACTGGCTAACCACAAGTCATCCCAAGCAATCCCCTAAGACACTCCAGTTTCCCAGTCTCACCACCAGTGCCACTCGTTATGGGGGCAACTGGTCATGAAAACCAATGCCCCAGTAAAAGAAAAAAGGTCCTCTCGATCCCAATGGACCAAGCCCCCAGATCCAGGTCAATATACAAATCAGATCTTACCCACAAATCACGCTGTTACCAATCCTTTAAAATCTAAAGGTTTATTCATAAAAGGAAAAAGGTATAGGTGAGAGCTAGAATTGGTTAAAAGGAATCAATTACATACAGTAATGGCAAAGTTCATGGTTCAAGCTTGCAGCCAATGGAATAAGCTGCAGGTTCAAATCAAGTCTCTGGATTACATCCACAGCTGGGATGGGTCCTTCAGTCCTTTGTTCAAAGTTTCCATGTGTAGCAACGTCCCTCCAGAGGTAAGAAGCAGGAAAGAAGACAAAATGGAGATGAGGCAGCTGCCTTTTATAGTTTCTTCCAGGTGTAAAGACACCTCTTTGTCCTTATTGTGGAAAATCACAGCAAAATGGAGTCTGAAGTCACATGGGCAAGTCCCTGCATACCTTACTGAATCATAAGGTGTGTCTGCCTCCTCTCAATGGGCCAATTGTATAGTTGATGGTCCTTAATGGGCCATCAGCAGGCCTGGCAGAGCTGATAGCTTGTCTGGGGTCCCAGAAGCATGGCCTCAGTTTGAAATACAGACAGTATAAAGCCAATATTCATAACTTCAACTACAAAACTGATACATACATATAAATGGCATAATCATAACCAGCCAAGCATAACCCAGTCTTAGACACCTCATTTGACCCCCTTTATATAAGATTTGGTGCCACTACAGGACCTTTGTTGCAACAATGATCTATACGGTCCCAGTTATTGTCAATAACGTCACACTAGTTATAGAATCTAGGTATAGAAAGACAAAGATATAGATACCATCTACTTTAATTACATCAGGCTACAGTTAAGCTTTGCATCTCTACACAACATAATTTATTTGAGATGAGTAACTTAATTTTCCCCCCCCCAAGACAACGAATGGTTGTTCACAGCTTAATAACCACCCATTCAGCTAGTGAAGATCAGGGCCTTTTCCACTTAAGCTTTATGATAGTCAGACTTGTAACAATCTTCTCAACTTCTGTTATCCTTACAGAAGAATTATTAAGCAACTCTTTTAAAATTAGTTTTCTAGACACTTATTATGATGAATTTGAAAAGTAGGAGTTACTTACAGCCAGTCTTTCCAGAATAATCTGTCTCGTCTCAATACATAATCAGTCTGGTCTCAGTGTAATAGCAATACAGTCAGTCGCTCGCCATGTAGAAGCATTTGTTGTTATTTAGTTGAGCTGATGACTGGCTGCATTCTGATTTGGGAAAACTAAGGCTGGCTGTCCAGCACTGGCACAAGCATGGCGTAACGCAGAACACTATTACTGAACATTTCTGTTCATTATGAGGTCAAGTTAGCTCAGACATGATCTGGAAGAGGAATATTCAATTATAGTGAGCACGCAGGGCCGGCGCACCCACTAGGCGACCCTAGGCAGTTGCCTAGGGAGCCAGGATTTGGGGGGCGGCTCGCCGCGGCTGCCTCCCACCTCCCGGATCCACGGCTGAGCCGGGAGGGGCGGCTGGCCGCGGCTGCCTCCCGCTGCCTGGCTCCGTGGCTGAGCTGCCGCGGGTGGGGGGCTGAGCTGTCGGCCCGCGGGGGGAGGGGGGAAGCCACCGCGTGGGGGGGGCGGAGACGGGGGACGGGACTGTCTGCCAGGCAGGGCGGTGTTAGCTGGGGAGGGGCGCAGGGCTGGTGCAAGGAAGTTTCGCCTAGGGCGCGAAACTTCCTTGCTCCGGCCCTGTGAGCACGACAGATTTAGGGTACATGTACTAGAGCTGGGAGCTTGCTTCTCAGTGGAAGTAGACAAACAGACTTTGCAGTGTAGCCAGGGATAGCATGGGTGGTGGCTCAGGCCACCTGACTAAGTTCCCAGGCATCTGAGTGGATTTATACTCAGGCAGCTAGCCCGAGCTCCCAGCCATGCAACCACTGGCTACATTGCTATTGTTAGTGTGCTAGATTGAGAAAATATGCTAGCATATGTTTGTCTACTAGTGCTGAGAAGCACGCTCCCAGCTGCAGTGTAGACGTACCCAAAATCCCTCATGCTCACTAGAATTGAATCATCCTCTTCTAGACATAGGCTTGAGCCCAATCCCCACTTCTTCTGTCTGTATAGAAATCTCTCAGATTCAGGCTCAGACCTAGAGTTCTAGGATCCTTTGGTGGAGGGTTCAAGCCCAAATCAAGCTGGGACCTAGGGGTCGAGCCCAGTTGCTTTGCATTATAGACCCCGTGCCCCCTGACTCGGGTCCTGGGAGTACACCAAAAGTATCCCATAATCCAATTTCCTTTGTCCTCTCTATCCCCAAAATCTCCAGTCGACTCCAGGGAAACAGAAGTGTCCCTCCTGGTGTAGGTTTCAGTGTAGTATAACCGTGTTAGTCTGTGTCTGCAAAACGAAAATAAGAAAGAAAAACTTGTAGCACCTTAGAGACTAACAAATTTATTTCATAAATAAATAAGCTTTCGTGGGTTAGTACCCACTTCATCGGATGCATGGAATGAAACATACAGCAGACAGATATTTATACAGTCAGAGAAACATGAACCTCCTGGTGTAGTGCAGCAGTTTGTTGAATCAGTGTTTAACCCTTCCATTGTCTTCTGAACACTGAGCTGCAAACAATATCAGAGAGCCTTCTGTGTTTGCAATGGAGATTGAATAGAACAAGCCCGTTGCAATGCATGCTGCTTCACGGTCACAGGAGCACAGACAGATTTTGGTAAAGTCTGGTGGGAGGCCAGTACAACTGTGGACGTTAGTAAGAGTACCAGAAATGACCCCACATACCAGTGTAAGCAGAGTCAAAATGATCTCTACCCTGACATCTGGTGATGAGTTGTGGAAAAGGACTTCAGGGGCTGATCTCGTTTGCATGGGCACACCCACCCTGCCTCACAAATAGTCACTTTGGCTGCTGTGGGATCCCCAGTCTCTTTGTTATTGGGGTAGGAGTAATAAAGTGTTGTTATTCTGGTTATGTGAATCAAGGACAGTAGAACTGTACATGGCATTTTATGACTGAGGGACTCGCCCTCAACTAAGTAGCACTCGCTAGGCAAGGGACATGGGTTCCAAAGCCCAATGAATTGATAGAGAGGCTGGGGATAGGTATGTGTACTGTGGGTCCTACTTCTGAGGGTCCTAAACACAACTTTAACCTCTCTAGTGCGTAATACCAGAGCTAATTTTAACTCTATTAGGAGTCTTGTTACATGCTGCAGAGCTGAAATCACTGATACCTAGGTCTAAGCATTAGACCTACTTTGGGCTAGTGTTTCTGACTGTACCAGCACAGAGGCTGCCCTACTAACAGCTGAGATCACTAAAGAGCTGAAACAATGAGGAGTCTTGTGGCACCTTAAAGACTAACACATTTATTAGAGCACAAGCTTTCATGGGCTATGAGCCACTTCTTCAGATGTATGGAGTGAAAATTACAAGAGCTGAAATCACTGCGAGCTGTGTTAAGTGTCAGGGCGGGTGCTGAAGACGTATTGGTGAGCGGCTAGCAGAACAGCTAACGAAGAGGAGCGGCCAGCAGGACGGCTGGTGGAGAGGCGCAGATGGCAGTGAGGACTGCAGCAGAACCTCATGGAGAGGCATGGCAATTGGCCATTGACCCGAGCATGTAAGATGCCCTCATGCCTCCCCCGCTTCCACCCAGGCTGGGGGATAAACTCTGCAGATGAACTTCTGAACTCTGAGGGCTGCACTGACCAAGGACAGAAACCATGGGTGGGGTGACTGTTGGGTTGCTGGACTTAAGACCCTGAGGGGAAAAGGACACTGCCAAACTTAGTTGGGCGTGGGTCTTTTGCTCATGGTTTGTGTTATGAATCCTGTTTGTGGTGTTCCCCACATAATGCCGCATTGTTTCCCCCCTTTATTAAAAGGCTTTTGCTACACTGAGACTCTGTGCTTGCGAGAGGGGAAGTATTGCCTCTTAGAGGTGCCCAGGGGCAAGGTACGTAATTGTCCCAGGTCACTGGGTGGGGGAATCGAGCCGGTTTTGCATTGTGTTATTGAAAAGGAACCTGGCCCTTGTTGCTGCCAACTCTGACGGACAGAAGGGTTACACCAGCAAATGGCAAAGAAGCTGGCAGCTTTCCAGATTTACTGGACTGGTGAACAGTGTGAGGAGAGGATTAAGCAGCTCAAGAGCGAGTACCAGAAAACCAGAGACCAGAACCGTGCCTTGGGCAACTCGCTGACATCATACCCATTTTAGGATGCGTTTGACTGGTTGTTGGGCACTGTGCCAAGCATGGAGCCATTGCACTCCGTTGGCCTCAGAATTGAGCATGGGGACTGATGGGAGCCAGCAGCAGGTGTCGTATGAGGACAGTGAAGTGACTTTGTTGCTAAAACTGGTTCCAGAGGCAAGAGCAGCAGCAGCACATCCTGGGGCTATACTCTGAGGAGATGTTCGATGCCCCCTTCAGGAACAGCCTGCAGCAGACACAGAAGGGACAGAAGCCACCCTTGAGCCTGGTAAGTTTCTGTCTCCAATTTAATATTTATTAATACAGTAATGGGAGGGATTTCCACTCTATGAACCAATGCAAAAGTTAGAGAAGCCCCAGCTAGCAGTGTGTATCTGCTAATCATGACTGGTGTGGAGAAAGTAAATAAGAAAATAAATAAAGGAAGTGTTATTTACTCCTTCTCATAACACAAGAACTGGGGTCACCAAATGAAATTAATAAGCAGCAGGTTTAAAACAAACAAAAGGAAGTATTTTTTCACACAATGCACAATGAACCTGTGGAACTCTTTCCAGAGGATGTTGTGAAGGCCAAGACTATAACAGGGTTCAAAAAAAGAACTAGATACATTCATGGAGGGTAGGTCCATCAATGGCTATTAGCCAGGATGGGCAGGGATGGTGTCCCTAGCCTCTGTTTGCCAGAAGCTGGGAATGGGCGACAGGGGATGGATCACTTGATGATTACCTGTTCTGCTCATTCCCTCTGAAGCACCTGGCATTGGCCACTGTTGGAAGACAGGATATTGGGCTAGATGGACCTTTGGTCTGACCAGTATGGCCATTCTTATGTTCCTAATGGTGGATTATATGCCACCATTGACTTGGCTCACTCCACCCCACCAGGAAATGCAAACAGTAAAAATGCCTTGAAAATGAATTTACACATTTTTGCTAGGGCATTCCTGTTTCTTAAAAATAATAACTTACATAGCCATGGCTGTAAGTGTGCTACTCTGTAATCACTCAACAGTTTAACAAGCTGCCTGAAAACAGTTAACTATATGAGGGTGGGGTAAGTAGAAATGTGGTCCATTTACTAATTTAGTCCATTTCAGTTAAAGGTAGTTCATGCAGTCCATAGATGACAATGTTAGACTTAGAAAATAAAAACCAGCAGGATCTTATTTAGGGGATAAGGCAATATGCCGTGTTTATTGTGAATACAGAAATAATCAGAGTAAGCAATCAGTTATAGCTCTAACATTCCATTCACTCACACATTCATTCACCCACCCACAGAAGTTCTGCAAGGTTTTTATAGTTACCAGCCTAGAAGTTGCTCGTGCCAAGTCATTGGCCAGGTGGCCTGGACACGAGGATGGAGCCAAGTCTTGTCAGATGCGCATCCGATGCTCCTGGAAGTTGGTTGCAGAAGCAGACTCAAAGTCCTTAGTCTTCAGGGCGTGCTGCATGCCAAAGACTGCCGATCCCTGATTTACATGCTGGAGGCTCTGTGTGAGCAGATCAGGAGTGATAGCTTTCACACTGAAGAACTGTAAAGGGCACCCCGGGTTGGAGAAACGTGAGCACACAGTTGTTCATCAGTCCAGATTGTATCCTTGGTAATGTCATAGCATCCCTCTCACAATATAGTGAAGGTCAGTTTGAAAAGTAACATTTTATGTTCTTGAAATTCCACAAGGATTTTTTTCTGTGTTTCTGCAGTGAGCTATTTGGCTTGCTAGGCTCTTCAAATACTTTGTGAAGCCAGAGGTGAGCAATTTCCCCCTGAATGAACTTAGGACAGTGAGGGGCTGCTGAATCAGTTACACTCAGCCAGAAACTGCACCTACCACAGCTGGAGCTGGATGCACCCAGGCAACAGCAGTCAGGGCTGCTTTGTGCTCCCACATTATGGACTTGCATGGCCCCATGAAAGAGGAGGAATAATACTTCCTATGAATGTGCTTGTGCGGGAAAAGGGGCTAATTAATTGGGGGGGGAGGTCAGTGCTTGTGAGGGCTTGATTGCCGTGCAGCCTCTTTCTAAATGACATGTAAAATGGGGGTGGAGGTGATCCACAGTATGGAAGTGACTGAAGTGTGAATTGCTGTACCTAACTGTTGTGGCAAGGCACCTCTGTCCTGCCAAGCTTAGCACTTCCTCCTCTGGCGGTGGTGGGGCCTGGACTAAATCAGCCCCACTCTGGACAGTGTTTGTCTTCCCACTCTGGATTTATCAATATTTTCAAGGTAGGCCTTCAGGCAGGCCCCAGGAGTTCTCCTCCTCCAAACAAATTCACAAACACAAAATCAAGGGGAATACCTTTTCCTAACCCTCGCTGCGGGGCTGTTGTCCTGTTATTGGCCCTGGGCTGCCAGTCCTTCCCCTCAGCCCGCATTCAGTATGGTTGTTTCCTCTGAAGGGAGAAGAGCAGCCTCTCAGTGAAGAAGCCTCTCTCTCTGCTGTCACTATCCCTACAGCAGCTTGTCTCCTCCTCCTCCTCTCTCACCAGAGGATGGGTTTTTAAAGGTGTCAGGTAGCCCTTCATTGGACTCAGGTCAGCTAAGGACACCTGAGGTATCCCCTTTTCAGATTATAGGGAAAAGGGCCTTTATTATTCTAGAGCTAATATACCTGCCTTCCACCAATCTCTCGCAAGCCCGGAACCCAGTAGGACCATTCTCTGCAAGGCTTGGAGGGCATGGTGGTTGAGTGGCTGCGGAAATGGACAGGAATGCTCCGGTGCCTTTCCCTGCATGGAAGGGCACTCGTGCTCAACCAACTGGTCCTGTCCATGCTCTGGCACCAACTCAACACCCTGAGCCTGGCCCCGGGTTTCCTGCCCCACCTCCAGAAGTTAGTTCTGGAGCTCTTTTGGCCAGGATTGCACTGGGTCTCTGAGGGGTTCTTGAGTCTCCCCCTGGAGAAGGGAGGACAGGGCCCGATTTTCCTTCACACTCAGGACCATGTCTTCCGCCTCCAGGCCATGCAGAGACTTCTTTATAGTGCAGGTAGTCCAGCGAGGAGCACATTGTCACACACCTTCCTGTGCCGCTTCCAAGGACTTGAGTATGACTGGCAGCTCCTTTATCTCCATCTGAGAGGTCTTCCACCCAGCCATTTAGTTTTCCAAGCTGTTCTGGACTGCAGCCGGGGGGACAGGCCATGCTGTGGGTGATGCAGCAGGAGTCGGTAGTCTTGCAGCCATTAGTGATATCAGCTGTTCAAAAAGCTATTTCTGTTGAGCTCTGTCCTCCTCCCTTAGCTGCTGCTCTTCTTCCAGAAACTGTGAAGCAAGTGTGTGTTCCCTTGCTGAAACCCTGTCCTCAAGCTGTACAGCCAGCCTGAGCCTTTCGTCTTGCCTCTGGGCATGCCTTTTCTTTAGCCATAAGTCCCCCCATCTTTAGTACTGGACCTGCTTGTTGTCCCTGTCTGGAACTTCAACCATAACTTCATCACAGAAATGCTTCCTCATGAAGGTACTTTGGGCCAGGCTTGTATAGCACTGTGAGCTAGTTGTGGAGATACAGCAGCCAATAGAGGTCAAGGGGGCCTGGAACAGGGCAATACACGAATAAATAACTCCACTAACTCAGTGCAGGAACACAGAAGTCATTCCTGTGGAATTTTGAGGACATAAAATACGTTACTTTACAATATTTTGTGAAAGGGATGCTTCAGTCCACTGAAGCTCCCAGGACACAGCCGGCTTAATCACAGTGAAAAGTGTAGAGACAATGGTAAGTTAACTGAAAACAGCTTTCAATTTTTTTCTACAAATTGCAGAACTACTTGGGTTTGGGGTGGGGTAAGGGAGAAGCCAGTGGCCATGTTACAAAAGCTTTTTCTATCATTTCAGGCCTTTCACATTTTGAAGGACATACTTGTTCTTGTAGTGCCTGATTGGCAAGGGGAGATGTTATTCCAAGCTACTGGTGGGAAACCTGCAGTGCATGCAGTTGAAGTAGTCAAATGTATAGTGACTGAACAGTACCTGTATGAGCGGAGTGAACTGGTCAGCTACCACAGTGGCTCTGGAAAATATGCCCTTCCCTGAAATGTGACTGCCTCTCTGGAGTTCCTGCTTCAGGAAAATTTTGCAGCTATTAGTAAACCTACGTTTTAGTCATGAGTATTTTTAGTAAAAGTCATGGACAGGTCACGGGCAGTAAACAAAATTTCATGGCCTGTGACCTGTCCATGACTTGTACTATATACCTCTGACTAAATCTTGGTGGGGAGGACCTAGGGGGTACCACGGGTGCTCTGGAGGGGCGGCCCAGGACCCCCGCTGGTTCTGGGGGGACAGGGTCGGGGGGTTGGCAGACTCCCTAACCAGCAGCTCCTGGAAGCGGCAACATGCCCCTGTGGCCCCTGGGCAGAGTCATGGTCAGATGGCCCCATGCACTGCCTCCACCCCGAGCACTGGTACAGGTGAAGGCAGCGCATGGAGCCACCTGCCACGCCTCCATGTAGGAGCCGAGGGATGTCGCCGTTTCTAGGGAGTCCCCCTCTGAGGTAAGTGCTGCCCAGAGCCCTCACCCCCTCCCGTGCCTCAACTAGGGTGACCAGATGTCCCGATTTTATAGGGACAGTCCCGATATTCTGGACTTTGTCTTATGCCTATTACCCCCCACCCCATCCCGATTTTTCACCCTTGCTATCTGGTCACCCTAGCCCCAACCCCCAGCCCTGAGCCCCCTCCATACCCAAACTCCTGATGCTGCTGCAAGGGAAGGGGGCGCAGTGGCCCGAGACTGCTCCAGCAATGGCTGGTGTGGCTGGCCTAGGGGCTGCCTGAGCTGCTCAGGTGACCCCCGGGCCAGCCACACCAGCCGCTGCAGAAGTCACAGAGGAAAGTCACGGAATCCGTGACTTCTGTGACAAACTCACAGCCTTAGCTATTAGGACCTGATATGAGGTCAGAATGTATGAGGGAATCAACAGGATGCTGTGTTAGCTTCCACATGGCTTACCAGGTTATGGCTGTGTGCATACATAGGTCTACAGCCTTCCTTCTCCCCGACCCCAGCACATTGAGACAAAAATTCAAACCCAGTCATACTTGACACAAATGATTTTGTCACCTATTGACAGCATGGACTACCTCTAACTGAAGTGGACTAGATTTGTAATTGGAACATATTTCTACCTCCCCCAGCCCTACACAGTTCACTTTTTCCAGGAGGCTTGATAGACTTTTGAGTGGTTACAGAGAGGCATACTTACAAGCATGGCAATGTAAGGTTATTATTTTTAAGAAGTAAGCAGGAAAGGCTCTAGCAAAAAAATTGTCTTTCAAGGCATTCTTTGCTGTTTCCATTACCCGATCACCATTTTCAACTCCATGTGGTGGTGGGAATGGGGAGGGGGCAGGAACCAGGGTGCCTTTATACAATCTGCCATTAGTGGATACATGTTGCTAGCCAGGGCTTCTCCTGACTTTTGCATTGGTTGACAGAGCAGAAATCCCTCCCATTACTGTATTAACAAACCTTATAATGGATCCAGATGCTTACTGGGCTCAGAAGTGGCTTCTGTATCTGCTGCAAGCTCTGCAGTGGACTATTCCTCGCTAGTGCATGGAACAGGTCCTGCGAGTATGGATCCAGAATTTGCTGCTGCTGCTTCTCCTGTTCCAAAGCCTGTTCTGAGACCAGTTTCAGCAGAGTAACCTCATGGTCCTCATACAGTGCCAACTGCTGACTCCCACCAGTCCCATACTGGATTCTGGGGCCAGCAGGACATCATCCTGGCTGACCAAGTCATCCTGCACCACTGTTGGCTCAGTGTTGCAGTGACACATAAAACAGGCATGATGTCAGTGAGTTACTCAAAGTGTGATTCTGGTTCCTGGTTTTCCCATACTTGTTCTTGAGACGCTTAATTCTCTCCCCGCACTGGTCACCAGCCCAGTAAATTTGCAACACTGCCACCCATCTTGCTATTTGCTGGTATGTGTGGTCATTCCTGGTACTCTTACTAAATCCGCAGTTGTGCTGGCCTCACACCAGAGATTCACCAAAAATTGGGCTCTGCTCCCATGACCATGAAGCAGCACGCTTTGCAAAAGACTTGTTCTGTTTGGTCTCCATTGCAAACACAGAAGGCTCTCTGCTGGTGCGTTTGCAGCTAGGTCATCAGAACACAATGGAAGGGTTAATGCTGACTTACTGATCTGTTGCTGTATGTCAAGGTGGGGGGCATGCTTCTGTTTTCATTGGAGTCGATGGGAGTTTGTTGGGATAGAGAGAACAAAGGAAGTTGGCCCGTGAGATTGTGAGATACTTTTGGCAGACTCCCAGGATCCAAAGTCAGGGGGGCTGTATTTGCACTGCAAAACCATACTGCTTGAACTCTGCATCACAGCTTGATTTGGGCTAGACCCTCTACCCCTGCGGGCTCCCTGGACCTTGGGTCTGAGCCCTAGGTTCACATGTTTTGTGTGTTGACGGACGGGAGATTAGCCTTGAGCCTGTGTCTAAGCCCAGGCTTACATTGCAGACATATCCTTAGAGTTCTAAATCAAGCCAAGCATAGTGCAAGCAGGTAGTGTTTAATCTCCTGCATGCAGCAAAGCAAAGGCAGTTACATCCTGACACGAGGAGCTTGCTTTTCCATTGCATGTATAGCTAAACTAATACAGCAGAAAATCTATGAAATCTATGAATCTATGAAAAATATTGACAAATATTTTCATGTAAACATGCCAATTCACTTTGCTGGTGTTCACAGACACATTTGTTTGCTTCTTTGCAAACATTTGGTTGAATGAGATTGTTTGAAAATTTTTGGCAGAAAACAAAATTTGTCATTGTAACAGCACAAATAAATTTTCACAAGAGTATTCACAACAGATCTGCTCGAGTCTTATATTGTTATTATTTAATCTTTAGAGATGAATAGTTATAAATGTTTTTGGATAATTCACAAACAAAAGTGTGCTTTTTTTTTTAAAAGCAAAAAATAAAAATTGACTTCCTGCAGCCAGAAGAGAAAATTATTCATAGTGAATAGTTTCCCTAACTTTAATGCTGTGCCTCTCTGGTAAATTCCACAGATGTAGCAACATTTTGGATTAAGAGTTAATCCCTACTAATAATAGTAAACACAAAACTTCATTAAGAAATATCTAAGGTTGAAAGTGGATATCAATGATAACTACCTAGCACCAAAAAATGTATTAGAATTATGTTATGAAAACTATATCTCAAATTCCTCCAAAAGTGTGAAAGCCTGGAAATGAATTGTTAAGGGATCCTGCTACTTCACTCATACATGTTGTAAATTTCTTCTTTACTTTCTTCCGTGAAACCTGTATCTCCCCAGTCAATCTTAATTTTGTCTCTTTGAAATTTAACTAAATACATGTAAAATTAAGAAGAACATACAACTTGGAGATCGCAACTATACTCCTTTAAAATGAAACTGGGTTTTTCAAATGTGCTATAATTAGCATAGTAGAGTGTATATTCTACAGTGATGCATGTTTCTTACAGTGATTTTTAAAAGTATGTGGAAGATTACAATAAATATAGCTTCATTTGACATCAGGAAGTTAAATATCTTTCTTGTAGTGTGCACAAGCTTTAGTATTCTTAAAAAGTAAAGAAACACTGTTTATACTGGCACTACACTGAATTTAGTGAGCATAGTTCTCCATATTAAATAATGAATTGTTTGGAAAAAGCTAAGAGGAGAAACAGCAGTTATTGTTGAGAATGTGCCAGACCTAAAACAGTAGAATTGTAATGCCCAGTAATAGTAAACCCAGATCAAATGGTATTTTCATTACCATTATCCTATTTAATTTTAAACTCAATTGAAAGAAGAATTGCTCAGCAAGAGAAAAGAAAGGGAACTCAAATGGGTGCATGAAAGAGACAAAATAACTAAAAAGATTTGGGAAGTGAAATTTTGTTTACACTTCCACAAAAATTATGTAATGTCCAGGCTTTGATAATTTTGGTAATTTGCACTATCAGGGTTCCCTCCCCACTCGGAACTTTAGGGTACAGATGTGGGGACCCGCATGAAAGTCCTCTAAGCTTATTTCTACCAGCTTAGGTTAAAAACTTCCCCAAGGCACAAATCCTTTGTCCTTGGACGTTACGCTGCCACCACCAAGTGATTTAACCAAGAATCAGGGAAAGGATCACTTGGAGTTCCTCTTCCCCCAAAATATCCCCCCAAGCCCTTACACCCCCTTTCCTAGGGAGGCTTGAGAATAATATCCTAACCAATTGGTTACAAAGCGATCAAAGACCCAAACCCCTGGGTCTTAGGACAATGGAAAAATTAGTCAGGTTCTTAAAAGAAGGATTTTATTAAAAAAAGAAAGGTAAAAATCATCTCTGTAAAATCAGGATGGAAAATAACTTTACAGGGTAATCAGATTCAAAACACAGAGGATTCCCCTCTAGGAAAAACGTTAAAGTTACAGAAAACAGGAATAAACCTCCCTCTTAGCACAGGGAAAATTCACAAGCAAAACCAAAAGATAACCTAATACGCCTTGCCTGGCTTACTTACACTTTTTGCAGTATTGGAGACTTGGTTTAGGATGGTTTGGAGGAGATGGATTTCTGTCTGGCCACTCTCAGTCCCAAGAGAGAACACACAAACAAGGAGCACAAAGAAAGCCTTCCTCTGCCCCCCAGATTTGAAAGTATCTTCTTTCCTCATTGGTCCTTTTGGGTAGGTGCTAGCCAGGTTATCTGAGCTTCTTAACCCCTTACAGGTAAGGAGGAATTCTAGGCTATCCTTAGCTGTAGGGTTATGACATGCACACTACCTAAAATCCTAAAAAGATAAATCCATCATAGCACACACACACACACCCCTATATTAAACAACAGTTTCTAAAACAGCATTTCCTTGGGGTCAAGTGGTTTAAGTTTCCAACTTATTGCCTATGGTCTGGTAGGGTTTGAGGTTTTTTCCATCAGTTGTGAAACTATGGCCAATATCAGCAAACAAACATTTGACAGAATGGAGTTTTCATCATACTCCAAATACCCTTAGATTTCCTGTTCTGTGAACAAGAAATAGCAATGTCAATACATACTAACTGCGATAACTGCTGAAAAGCTGGTTAAAATCCAGTAGTCACTCGAAGGAAAAACTGTTTTACATGATTAAGAAATATCTCTGGGCACTATTTGAGCTCAGTGGGATTCCCATCTGCAGTCAGCACAGCCATCGTGCACTCACACCTATGTAAGCACACACACAACTAGAACACATGGATACTTGAGAAAGAACAAGTGCATTGGTTTAGGAAATATGCCACAGGGTTACCATCTTTTGAAAGTTCTATTACAAATTGCTGGAAGTGGATGCAAAACAGGGTGTCTCTTTGGAAGGCAGAAAACTAAGTTTGTAGAACACTTCCTAACAACAGAGTTAATCTCAGCTGAGAGGTGAGTCAGTGTTGATCAAATAGTGCTTTTCAGACTGAAGTGAGAACCCCCACAGTTGCCTGGGTACAGTTGCCGTCAACATCAAAAAATTCAGCCAGGAAGTTCTGTGATGTTTTACTAGATTCTAGAATGAGCTTATTGTCATTTTATAAATACTAGTACTAGATGAATACGGCAAAACTAAAACCAAATCCCAGTAATGGGTTTCATTATTTTTGTTAAATGTGCTTTATATTCACATGGCTCTTTGTGATCACTCCCTGTGAATATTCTAGCAGAGGAGTTTGCTGGCAGAAACAGTAATAGTACATTTTAAGCAGATATTGCAGTATATTCAAGGAAAGCAAGAGTAGGGGTTCCGATCCTCATTGTCAGGGACCAGGGTGTAGGTAGTCTAGTCTAGCAGTCACAGCTGGGCTGATGTCCACAAGCCAAGGACAGCCACAAAGCATCAGTCAGTAAGCAGGGATTAGAATAATTGCTAGAGCCAGGATCAGTAAGTAAGAGTCGGGGCAGTCTCTGACCAGGCTAGAATCAGGAGGCAAGAGGCAGGATCAGAGATCAGAATGCAAGGTGAGGTCTGGAGCCACAGCAACCCAGCAGTCTACATAGTTATCCAGACCACTTCCTGGACCACCCTCCAGAGTTAAATAGTCAGCATGAGCCAATCAGAAGGCTGTAAGGTGCTGTTGCTCTGGTCCCTTTGGGTAATACGTCCTGCCGTGCCTAATCTCCACAGTGCTCCTTGGCAGCTACTTTGCATGACATCCTGGTGGCAATCTGGAAACATCAGCTGTCCCAGACATTGCAGATGTGGGTTCTTGTCCCCTGGATTCTTACACTCAACTGCACTGCGAGACATAGCACAGCTGCTATGAGTAAGGCAAGGATGGCTCTATGCCACATTTTTGCCTTCCCCACTCCCAGGGATGGCTAGAAGCTAAACCAATCCATGATGCAAATTAGGTTCTGATCCAAAGCCCACTGAAGTGAAACATTGTCATTGACTTCAGTGGGCTTTGGATCAGGCCCAGACAGTAGCCATAAAGTGGGTCTAATTTATGCTG
The DNA here is from genome assembly GCA_037349315.1 of Chelydra serpentina. Lineage (NCBI taxonomy): Eukaryota > Metazoa > Chordata > Testudines > Chelydridae > Chelydra > Chelydra serpentina. The sequence continues at coordinate 32,761,878 of JBAIAC010000048.1, forward strand.
GTTGGGTTAGTTCTCTTTTTATCAGCCAGGGATTGCCGGAGCATGGTGCACTCTGGCTCAGACACTCCCTACATGGTGGGGAAGAATGAATGGTGTTATGCTGGCTCAGTTGGTTTCTTCCATCAGGAGAATCCTCAGCTTTTGATTTATGGCAACTTTACATCCTCTTTGTCTTGTTGGGGCAACACAAACGATGCTTAGTTTGGCCTAAAGAACAAGCCCAGAATTTGTAAGTGCAAATATTCATGCTGGAACTCTGTTTCTGAGGGTTACAGTCCTCTAGTCAGTGACTAGAAACATACTCTGAGACCTGTGCGTGCTGTGCTGTGTGTGCAATCGAAACAGCTAGAACTCTGAGTATTGAGTACTCACAAGAAGCTATTTGCAAACAAGGTCAAGAGCTATATGGAGAAATTATTTGGTGAATACTTTTGAACAACTAATATTCAAGAAAATGGGCAGCTATTTGTGGCAATTCATGAACAAGAAAGAGGAAACAGTTCTGTAATAAATTATATTAGTTACAAATTAAATAGATGCATGCAGAGCTGCCAGTTCTGCTCTAGGAGAAGATTTTACAAAGGTGTCTCAATAAAAAGATTTCCCACTCCAATATACACACACACACTCTTCCTGTAAGGGCCTGATACTTTAGCTGCTTCACATGGCCCGCATTACTGTAGTATCTGAGCACCTCACAATCTTTTTAATGTAGTTTTTCATCCCTGTGAGGTAGGGAGGTAGTATTATTGCCAATTGTACAGATGGGAAACTGAGAGCTAAAGGCCTTATTCAAGATCACATAGGAAATCTGTGTAGGAGCAGGGAACTAAATGTGGGTCTCTCAAGTCCCAGGATAGTACCCTAACCCTTGGACCTTCCTTCCTCTCAGCCTTATACCAGCAGCAGTCCTAAACTGTCAGTCAAAGCCACAGAAGTTTTTCCCTTTGTAGGGAAACTTTGGGTGGTACTGAGCCATATTATTGGCTGTTGCAGCACACCAACATGGCTGGGGTTTCCCTGTGCTCTGGCTGATGGAACAGCATCTTGAGGCCACCAGCAGACTAGCTTATAGATGAGCTATATGGATTTCCCATACATTCCTAGTATCGGGACAGCACAAAAAAAGGATAAAAACCATCTTTGCACCCTGCTTCGTGATCTGCACTGAGGGCAGCTTGGGCACAGCCTAGGAATGGGGTGAGAAAATTCAATAAGGTCTTAACACCTATTGAAGTCAGTCAATGGAAAGTCTTGTATTGCCCTTAATAGGAATTGAGCCAAGTAAGTACACCTGATAGTGAGTGGTGTACTGCAGTTGGCTTCAGTAACTCTACCCTAGATAATTATTACCAAGTTGTCATGCATATCAACATTAATAATATTTTTCCTTGCACATGAAAAGCTTTCCTCTCTCCAGGTCTGGGTGGCTCTCATGCAGCTTCATCTGTCTCAAGTATTAATATTTAGCATTGCTTTAGGGTATTCAAACCGTTTGTCCAACCAATCTCATATAAAAGCAACTGCCTTTTGTGTGAATTGCAAATCTCTTGTTTGCAGCTCCACTGCTGGTGAATGCCTACTGGTGGTCACTTACCATCTAGCTGGGTGTTGCTGATCCCTTAATTGCCACTGAAAAGCTAGTCTGAGGGTGTTCCAGAGACTTACAACATGTTTCAGTAACAAACAAACAGAGCAGAACTTCACAACTTCATATACAATGAAGATACATACAGTTCACAGGATAGTAAAGTTCAACAGATCATGACTTTTCAAATGATATCTCAAGGCATACTTTGTACAAAACAATCATATAACAGTGGTGAATGTGGGTACAGTAAAGACACAAGCCTTAGCTATAAGTATTTTTCTATAATTATACCAGCGCACTTCTTCCAGGAAATTTCCCCATGTAGACAAGCCCTTAGAAGCATAATTACAATGTTCAAAAGTGTCTTAGGTCAAGCAGAAAGGTGAAATTCATACTGTATCTAAACAGAACTACTTTATGGTGTCCTGGAGTCAAATCTTCTCTCTGCTTCAGTCAGAATCTACATCTGAATTTGAATTTACATCTTCTGCTTCCCAGGCAAGTGCCTTAACCACCAGGCTATAGAGTGAGAGGGTAAAAGTAATTAACCATTATAAAAATTTATCAAGGGTCATAGTGGATTTTCCACTGACAATCTTTCTAAAAGATATGCTGTAGGAATTATTTTGGGGAAGTTCTATGTCCTGCATAGTACAGGAAGTCAGGCTAGATAATCACAATGGTCTCTTCTGGTCTTGGAATCTAGGAGTCAGTCTCATTTTCTCTTTGGCCCAATGAGTATTTAAGTATTTACACATAGTGGAACAGCTTCAGTGGGAGAGATTGAGGACACATTGTTCTGGAATAGCCTATAGCATGGTGGTTAACAGGCTCAGCTAGGAAGTAGAATTAGAATCACACTAAGAACACTTGAGAATCAGAGATTGACTAAGATTTACGGAGGAACTATAATATACAGTCAGCAGTGTGGGGAGATATTAAGCTCACCAGTTAAGGCATAAATACTTCCTAATCCCCAAAAGAAAGAGTGAAGGACTTGGATTTAAGGGCTTGTCTTCACTACCCGCCGGATCGGCGGGTAGCAATCGATCTATCGGGGATCGATTTTTCGCGTCTCGTTAAGACGCGATTAATCGATCCCCGATCGTGCTCCCCGTCGGCTCTGGAAATCCACGTCATCGAGCGGCGGAAGCGGAGTCGACGGGGGAGCGGCAGCGATCGACTCGCCGCCGTCCTCATGGTCAGGTAAGTCGATTACGATACGCCGACTTCAGCTACGTTATTCACGTAGCTGAAGCTGCGTATTGTAGATCGACCCGCCTCCCCTAGTGTAGCCCTGGGCTAAGCAACACACAAAGTTATCAAATAAGGTGAACAACCGAGGAATCAGCACAAAAAACAACCACAATTTGGAGCTTGTGTTTGCAAAGGAAATCCTGTGGTCTCATTATTTTCAGATTGGTTAGATTTATGCGGTGACATCCTGACCCCAGTGATGTCAATGGCACAGCTCCCAGTGACTTCAGTGGGACTGGGATTTCACCCATGACATCTATTAATTTTGGGACTCATTTCTTGTAAGTAAATACATATTTTCCCATCTGTAATGAGACTGGGGACACATATTCTGGGGAATATTATCAAAGTACCATAAGCACTTTGTTGTCTCTTAACTTCTTTTATTTCTTTAGGGAGAGCCAGGTCCTGGAGGTCCTTATGGTCCCATCGGACTCCCTGGTGTTGGACTTCAAGGACCTAAGGTAATCATCAATAATGCAGTACATTTCCTATCATGATGCATTCTCTATGTGAATCCTTTGTAGTATATTTTAATGAAAGTTAGCTTGAGTTTAATGCCATAACAAGTGAGTTGTTATTATTTGAAGCTGAAGAGTATATGACTTTAAAAGTTTACATATTTGCATAGGATGGAGGTAGCTGAGTTGCTTTTCAGCCATCGAAAAGTCTGATTATAATTTCACCTACATCAGTGAAAATCAGAAGTAACTCTACTGAAATAAGTATAGGTGAGATCAGTTTCATGGCTGAAGTACACATGGTCTGCCTCCAATCCTGCACCATTATGCATAGATTCATAGATTCTAGGGCTGGAAGGGACCTTGAGAGGTCATCGAGTCCAGCCCCCTGCCCTCATGGCAGGACGAATTACTGTCTAGACCATCCCTGATAGACATTTATCTAACCTAATATTATTTTGGGGAAGTTCTATGTCCTGCGTAGTACAGGAAGTCAGACTAGATAATCACAATGGTCTCTTCTGGTCTTGGAATCTAGGAGTCAGTCTCATTTTCTCTTTGGCCCAATGAGTATTTAAGTATTTACACATAGTGGAACAGCTTCAACGGGAGAGATTGAGGACACATTGTTCTGGAATAGCCTATAGCTTGGTGGTTAACAGGCTCAGCTAGGAAGTAGAATTAGAATCACACTAAGAACACTTGAGAATCAGAGATTGACTAAGATTTACGGAGGAGCTATCATATACAGTCAGCAGTGTGGGGAGATATTTATGTAAAGTGTATAAATATACCTTGGCTGCTTTTATACACAATATATATGCCCAGAGACAAGGGAACTAAAAACTTGTTGGAGAATAAATGACTGATTTATCCCATATTTCAAAATTGGGAGATGGAGATTCCCTGCTATTTTCTCTCTTATGCACCTATTCATTCCTGCATCTTGTTTGAGCCAAAGATTACTTCTGGTGCTAATTCTTCAAAAATTGCTTTAGGCCATGTATCTTCTGTACTGTGTGGACAAAGGGCCAATGCCTAGAACATCGTACCTGTAAGGTATTGCTCTTTTCCCTGCATCCATGGAACTCATGGGCATTTTCCATGCCGTGGAACAGTGTGAGATGCTGGAATGCATTCAATGGGTGCATAATCATTTTGTAATCTGCCCAGGTGAAGGAGCAGAGCGTTGTTGTGCTGCCTTTGGAGCAGCCCAGGAGGGAAATTGTGGCTTAGGGAGTCACAGTGTCCCTCCTAGGCTCCTTGATGGTCTGTGGAGTCACTACACTGCACCAGGTTTACACCCAGTGTGGCATATGCTGCCCAATATACTGGACTAGCTATGCCAACTCCCTACTGCCTTATACAGAGTGGGGAGATGTAATGGCTCTGTGGAGCCTGATACTCCTTGTGTGCTGGCTGTGATGGTACCATATACTGTTGCACGAGTATAAGGGGGTGCCTGTTACCCCCTTACTGTGTTGTCATTGGCATGTAGGATGGTCTACAATCTAGCCCTAAATTATATTTCATATTAACTGTTCATTAAAAGATGCTAGTGGTTTCATTTCAGTGCCACCAGTGGACATTATATGGTGCACTATACCTCACCTATGAGGTAAAAAGTAAAATTTTCAAAAGTGCCCAAATGAGTTGGGAGCCTAAGTCCCATTGACTTTCAGTGAAACTTAGGCTCCAGAGTGCTAAGTCCCATTTTCAAAAGTCATTTAGTCCCAGTCACTTGGGTGCTTTTGAAAGTCACATTCTAAGAAAACAGTAAGTAACATCTCTGAAATTCCTTCCCAATAGGGTGATAGAGGCCAGGAAGGAAGAATTGGGCCTCCAGGACCTATTGGAATTGGTGAGCCAGGATTAACTGTAAGTGGACAGGACAGTTCTGTATAATGTGTTAGAAATAAAAAACAATACAAGACCTCTCAGTGAACTTGTTTGATAGATGATGGTCATATTGACTGGCCCACTCTGTACCTGCTGCTGGGACAATGAAAGTGAGGGGATGTGTTACTAACTGTTGCAACAACAACTGCACATGGCAGAGCTGAGCCAGGAGCCAGTGCCATCTCTAAAGAATATGAAACTTAAAGAAACATTTGATTGCCTGATCCCAGCTAAACAGCCCCTCAAGGCCTGATTTTCAATAAGACTCTAGATGTGAATTTGTATCTGTGCTTCTCTTCTAGTTGATGTTAAGGAGAAAAACACTTTTTAGAACTGTCTGGAATAAAAAATATATCTTTAAAGAATCAAAAATTGGGCCATTCCTATGTACCTGTGTGTAACTTAAATACGTCAACAACACTGCTGGGCTGGAAAGGTTATTTAGATGCCACATATCTTTAAATATTTCTGTGCCACTGTCAGCCTCAGGATCTTAGTTCCTGGTTTCAAACTAGTTCTTATATTTCTTTGGTTATAAAGAAAAAGAAGAAACTTGTAGTTGGTTAATTTCCTTGCTAAATATTTTCCCATAGTCTCCTCTTAACCACAATAAATCCTCTTTGAGATTCTCTGCTGACCTTATTCTCTGCAAAGCCTTTCCAAAACAAAGGATGTGGTAAGCAACTGTTCTTGCATGCTTCCAATATCTTCCTGTCAGTGCTTTTAACTAATTCATGTAGATTTAGGTGTTCTCTTTACCAAAGAGTTAATGTCCGTTGGCTTCTATATCTGGGCACCAAATATATGGGAAGAATTATCAAAGAGGTTACATTTCTGTTGTTAAAAATCAGAGATAGATTATTCATTTTACAACCACAAAATGACCTGGGGCTGCAACAATGGAGAATCACTAAGATTTCATTCTAATACCATTTTCATTTTTAAAATCAACTTGTAGCTGGAACAAGTTGAGTATTTTCTTTCCCCACAGAAATCAGAGGACCTTTACACTGTGCTGTGGCCATCCTTAAAAACTCATCAATAGCCTTCAATAACTAAGGAAGGCTGAATTCTAGGAAAGAGTAAAGAATGCTGCAAATAGAAAGTTACTTCAGTGTTTATCTAAGGCAAAATTTCTATGCTTTGCCATTTCTTTTTTATCATTTTATCATTCCACCGTTTCTCCAGTAATAAGTTATTCGCTCTCTGTTGGAAACCCTGCACTTCAGTTTGGCTTTGTCATATGTTTTACTCATATAAGAATATGGGAACTGAGTTTACTTTACATATACAATAAACAATTATTCTTAATTTACATTATCACACTCTCACATTTGGGTTTTGTAGAGATTTTTTTCAAAACAAAGCAGAATAAGTAATTGCAATCTTGCTGCATTTTCAGAATCGTAATGATAGTACATGTACAGCAATACACAAACAGACCATATAAGACACACTTCAGTTGCCTCTGGTGCTAGACACTAGTTAAGGCAATTCAGAGAAGTTTGGTATCTTCAAACAGAAGAGTAATATACCTTGATATTATGGATCAGTAGATGTTATCTTTAACAGTTACCACACACATTTTAATTATAGGAAATAACTTTGAACTCTCTCAGATACTATTGACATGCCGACTCTATAATTGTGACCTCTGTACCTTACTCAGAGATAATTCCTGTGTTGACCTCAAAAATGATGCTATAACATCACTTGGTTAATGATGCCATGGACACTTTCAAGAATAGCAACTCTCTTCCCCTTTGCCTTCTCACAGAGTAGTTCTTCTGGGGAAAACATAAAAACCTTTCTTTCAGTAACTTGGAATGAAAAATACTGCAGTGACAATTATGAAATATATGACCAAGAATACAAACTAAGGGTAGGTCTACACTTACCCGTCGCGTCGGAGTCGTCGGATCGATGTTCTGGGTTCGATTTATCGCGTCTAGACAAGACACGATAAATCGAACCAGGAAGTGCTCCCCCGTCGATGCTGGTAATCCAGCTCGACGAACGGAGTAGGCGGAGTCGATGGGGGAGCCTGCGCGCTGCGTGTGGACCCCGGGTAAGTACCTTTTCATTCGAACTAAGATAGTTCGACTTCAGCTACGTTATTCACATAGCTGAAGTTGCGTATCTTAGTTCGAATTGGGGGGTTAGTGTAGACCAGCCCTAAATATTGTGGAAAATCTTTGTAAACTTCTCTTAATCATCAAAATGTAGAGCTGGATGAGAACTTGAGATGTCATTAAAAGTCCAGCCCTCTGCACTGAAGCAGGACCAAGTAAACCTAGATCATCCCTGACAGGTGTTTGTCCAACCTTTTCTTAAAAACCTCGAATGATGGGGATTCCACAACCTCTCTGGAAGCCTATTCCAGAACTTAACTACTCTTATAGTTAGAAAGTTTTTCCTAATATTTAATCTAAATTGCTCTTGCTCCATATTAAGCCTATTACTACTTGTCCTTCCTGTTGTGTTCTACACTACCTTCAGTAGACATGAAGAACAGTTTATTGCCCTCCTCTTTATAACAACCTTTTATGTACTTGAAGACTGTTATGTCCTCCCTTGGGCTTCTCTTCTCCAGAATAAACAAACCCAATTTTTCAATCTTTCCTCATAGGTCAAGCTTTCTAGACCTTTAATCACTTTTGTTGCTCTCCTCTGGACTTTCTCCAGTATATCCACATCTTTCCTAAAAGGTGGCACCCAGAATTGGGCACAGTCCACTAGCTGAGGCCTCACTAGTGTAGAGTAGAGCGGACCAGTTATCTCCCCTGTCTTACATACAACACTCGTGTTAATACACCCCAGAATGATTACCTTTTTTGAAACGTCATCATTTTTGACTCATTCAATTTGTGATCCACTATAAATCCCAGATCTTTTTCAGCAGTACTACTAGCCAGTTATTCCCCATTTTGTAGTTGTGTATTTGATTTTCCCTTCCCAAATGAATTGGAATTTGTTGATTTCAGACCAAATCTCTGATTTGTCAAGGTTGTTTTGAATTTTTAAACCTGTCCTCCAAAGTGCTTGCAACCCCTCCCAGTTTGGTGATGTCAGCACATTTTACAAGCTGACTCTCTACATCTTTGTCCAAGTCATTAATGAAAATATTGGCTAGTATCTGATCCAGGACTGACGTCTGCAAGACCCCACTAGACATGCCTTCTCCGTTTGACAGAGAACCATTGATAACTACTCTTTGTGTACAGCCTTGCAACCAGTTGTGCACCCATCTTATAATAATTTAACTTAGTCCACATTTCCCTAGTTTGCTTATGAGAACGTCATATGGGACTGTGTCAGAAGCTATATCATGTCTATTACTTTGCCCTCATCCAATAGGCCAGTAATCATGTCAAATAAGGAAATTAGGTTGGTCTGGCATGATTTGTTTTTGATCAGGCCATGCTTACTATTACTTATAACCCTATTATCCCCTAGGATGCTTATAAATTGATTGTTTAATAATTTGTTTCAGTATCTTTCTAGGTATCGAAGTTAGGCTGACTGGACAAAAAAATTTTTAAAAGAGAGGCACTATGTTTGCCCTTTTTCAGTCCTCTGGGCTCTCACCTCTCTTCCATGAGTTCTGAAAGATAATTGCTAATGGTTCTGAGATTGTTTCAGCTATTTCCTTAAGTATTCTAGGATGAATTTCATCAGTCCTTGTGGACTTGAATACATCTAACTTATTTAAATCTTCTTTATCTTGTTCTTTCCCTATTTTGGGTTGCATTCCTTCCCCTTGTTGTTAATGTTAAACTGTGTTGAGTATATGGTCACCATTAAACTTTTTAGTGAAGAATGAAGCAAAATAGGCATTAGACACCTCAGCCTTCTTGAGGTCATCAGTTATCAGCTCTCCTTGCTCACTAAGTAGAGGACCTACACTTTTTAATCTCTCTCTTTCTAATGTATTTAAAGAACCTCTTATACCTTTTATGTCCCTAGCTAATTTTAACTCATTTTGTATTATTGTCTTGTGCATTATAATGCCTTTATCAAAACAGTTGAGGGATCAAATTATGCTAAGGGGATTAAAAACATTAATTTTATTATATATGTAGAGCTGGGGTTGTATGTGTTAAATAGAAACTAATTTATTCTATGTATAACTTCCATAATTAATTCTTCCATGAATTATTATTCCTTTAGAGTTGATGGTAACAAGTATTCAGTAGTACCTTTAAGATTGTAAGTTCTTTGGGATCAAAGACTGTCATTTACTATGTTTGTAGAATGCCTAGCCCAGTGGTGCCCTAACCTAGCCAAAGCCTCTAAGGATTACCACTATACAAAAAATGGAGGCAATTACAATAGCTTATGCTAGCTCACAGTACAAGACACTGATTTTTACAGGCACAGAGCTATCCAAACAAATGATGTGATTCCATTGCTGATTCTTCCCCTTACAGAAGGGGGAAATAGAAAAGATCCTGAAACCTCTGTAGATCACACTATGTATGCAGTAGTATTGTAGCTGTGTTGGTCCTACAATATTAGAGAGAAGCTGAGTGAGGTAATATCTTTTATTAGACCCACTTCTGTTAGTGAGAGGCAAACATTCGAGCTTCATTAGACCTGAAGAAGAGCTCTGTGTAAGTTTGAAAGCTTGTCTCTCTCACCAACAGAAGTTGGTCCAATAAAATATCTTTTTATGTCATGTCATTCACACCATTATTATGTAACTCATCAAAAAGTGGCTGCTCCATTGTGTTCTAATTGCTTGCTTTAAGTAGGCTGTTGCAGAATTTCTTGTAGCCCTTGCAGTTCTCAGCTTCATGACAGATGGGATGGTACTGGTGTACTTGAAATAGCATCAGTAAGGAAATGTTTAATTGCACATGCCGTCTGAAGCGGTTTTTTTCTTTTTTAACATCAGGGGCCTCGTGGTCCTGAGGGTGTACAAGGTGAAAGAGGGCCCCCAGGAGAAGGCATTCAAGGCCAGAAGGTAAATGTTACACTGAAATTCTTAAATACTGTGATTGTCGTTTTCAAAAAGTGCCTAAGTGGTTTAGGAACACAATACTGAAAGTCAGTCAATGGGGCGTATGCTCCAAGACATTTTAGGTGCTTCTTGAATATTTCACTTTCTCTCTCAAAGTTTGAGTCCTACCAGAAGAAATGTCACCGTCACCAAAATACAGTAATAAATTACTGACCCAGTTAGTGCTGAAGACTGTTAATAAGAGGTCTTATCATGGTAGCATTGGTAGGTTAAAAAAGTATCTTTTGAAAAGCTCTTTATGTAAAATATAACTCAAATAGCTGCTCAGTACTGGAGGGAACTCTTCAGAAGGCAATTTGATTCTTCTTGCCACTCTGGGAAATTTCAACAAGGATTATACGATTGTGACTCTAGGCCCCTCTGTATTCACACCCTACACACCATTGCAATAATATTTGTACAAAACATTCCTTGTGAGATATCATAAAAGCTAATAATGTGCTGGTTATTAATATCATTGTAAAATGCATGTGTTTATGGTATATGTGGAGTTATGCATTCCTTCTGTCTGATGTTATTAAAATGTATTTGAACCAGACAAATCTGGGCTGTGGGTAAGCAGTTTTTTCCAGACAATGGAAAAGCTAGTGTCTTCTCCAGGTACAATCACAGACACTTGGCAATGACAGTCAATTGACATATCAGAAGCTTCAGGGACAGATCAATTTGAATTATAGAAAGCACCAGTGGGGAAGAAAGTAGCATGGAACCTTCTCCATGCTACTTTCCATGGCATCTTTCTTCACAGCAGCAGAGCTGTGTTTACAGGATAAGCAGTGACACAACCTCTCACTGGTCCAAACAGCACTCCAGAATGTGACGATGAGTCTGTATGGACATATAGCTCATTATAGCCTATCAACACCTTAAAATAAAATATATGAGTGTGCTGATTAATAAATAGTTTTCTGAAACTAAAACAAAACCCCAAATATTAGCGATGGAACTTGAATGAGAGATTTCAGTTCCAGTCCCACGTAATCCTCTTTCTGCTGTTTTGTACAAGAAGAGCACAAAATATCATGCTAACTATGATATTTTATTGGTTCCACAATTCCCTGCTGCCTTAACTGCTGAACAAAGAGGATTTTCCTCCCTATAAAGGAAAAGATGTCAGACAGTCACATTGTGTGCACTGGTGTTATAACAATACACACCAAACTGCTCTATCAAGCACATTTTGCAAAGTTTAAAAGATGAAACACCCAGTGTTCTAGTCTCCCTTCTGTTATTGCTTTCCCCCTTCTTACTATCTAAACCTGAGAGTTCTTTTAAAGCCCTTTCAAGTTACAATAATTCTAATAGTATCATAGTTCTAATAGAGTAAATGCAAGCATGGTGGTTTATGAACTGTAGCTAAGCTACTTCCCATTGCGACAAATGACTCTTTTGGTAGTGTGTCTTGTTTGAAGAATCACATCGTCTATTGTGATTTTCTGTTGATTTGTGTTAGAAATTTAAATGTATGAAGTCCTAAAGCCAGTTAACTTATATCAATACTATATATTTCCAGGGAGAAAAAGGCCCAGAAGGCCCAGCAGGTCCACTTGGAATAGCAGGAGAATCAGTCAAAGGTGATAAGGTGTGGTAAATAAGATTTTTAAAAATAAAATCACATCTGTATGATTTATAGTTAAAGTAATGATTATTTAACCCTTTATGTGATCTAGAAATAGTATGTAAATATCTTATAGTTGGATATGGACTGAACTATTCTATGCTATTTTAATACTATGACCATGCCCCTGGTTAAGTCTATTGATTGATGACACATGGGGCTCAGTCCGCAGCTGCAGCCAGGCTGTGCTCTGTGCAGCTGGGAGTGAGGGGGAAGAAGTTGACAAAGGTGACTTTACCCCACATTTAAGCTCCCAAATCCTGGGGCTGGGCAGCTTCTGATGCTATTCAGGGCACCTTTCCATCATAGCACGTAAGGGGCATTTGTGTCAGCCAGGAATCTCTGGAGCAGAGCCCCTTGTTTTGACCATGCCCCCAACCTCTGTGCAAGGAATTAGAATGCAAAGTCTGCGTTGCCAGCCCTGTATAACTTGGGAATCTCCAGGAAACTGGTTAATCTGCTTTACTGCCCCGTTGCAATGGAAATGGACCATATTCACGATTTTCCAAAATGTGTGCTAAACATGAGATCATCTGCCAGCAATCAATGGGTTCTCACCCTTTCAAAAATAAGGCTGCTTTTAGGCATCCAAATGTGTATTGAAGAGCCCATCTTTAAGCTCTCTATTTGGGAAATGGCATTAGAATCTGGTGTATGGTATTAATTAGCCTGCAAACACTGAATTCATCTCCATCTGCTAGCAAAATAAATTCAGCCAAAAGCCGGACAATAAATTCTCTTAATTCCTGAGAGATCTCAGTGAGAGACATTGAAATCACATTGTGGCTACATTAACACCACATGCCATAGGTTGTCATGGTGCTCTACATAACACAGTTTCCCAACACTCAGAATTAACTGTTTTTACATGCTATATTGTAGAATTTATCCGAAGTTCTGATTAGAAGACAATGCGGAACCACCCTACCTCAGTGGGAGATGAGAGAAGGATTGTGTCTCTGGAAACCATAATTTCTCCCCAAGCCCACCATTGCTTAGGGGGAGTGTGCAGCACATTATCTTTTAGGATATCCCACCTCCTCCCTGCCTCTTCGAGGCAATGTGTTTCCCAAGCATAAGAACTACAATTGTCCCTGGCTTTTGTGCAGGGGAAAGTTTCTTGCATCTTTCCTCTCACCTCATGTCCACTCAGAATCCAGGGATAATCTCTTCCTTTGTCTGACATTGCCCATGCATGGCACTGAAAGTATTGTAAGGTGCACATATCAGCTAGGTTTCTCTTGTTTGCAAGCTACTGGCATTTAGGGCAGAGTGTTATATTGGAAACTTGGTTCAATAGTAACAAATGCATATAATAGGAACTGCAAAAATAGTTTCAAGTAATTTAAAATATAGTTGAAAGGCAATTACTAGCTTTGCTGCTCAAACCACCATCACAGACTTTAGTTGTCTGTGACATATTGCAGAGGTCTTCTTTCTAGGATGTATACTTCAGTCTTCTGCTTTCTAATTCTAATTCCCTTGTGGGTTGGGTGAATGCAAGTTTCAGAAAACTTCTCACTGTATGCATTGCTAAGCGAATTACTCTTATTCTTTATTAGAACAGAATTTTGTTAACTAAATTATGTTATTTGAGTTGAGGGAAGAGTTATATTTTCATTTGCTTTATTTTCCTTAAAGCTGATGTCTGAATAATTCAGACACATTTTCTTAGTGACTTTTCATGTTCCAAAGATTGGTGTTACTATATATATTGTTAGTAACACTGAATTAAACATAACCAGAACAGCTCTTTGGAAAAATAATGGCAAAGCTAGCCCAAATATTCTGTATCCTATGACCTCTCTTCATGGGTTTTCCTTTTGGATGTTTTGCAAGTTAATCTGTATGGTAGAATGTGAGGAAAACATTTCAGACCTAAAAATTATGATGTTATAAATCACTGTGATTTACAAGTCGCAAGGTTTCTCTATGCAGGGTGAACGGGGCCCTGAAGGACCACAAGGGCCTATTGGACAACCTGGAATCAGCAGTCAAGGAATCCAGGTAAATCTGACATTAAGTTTAGTTAAGAAATACATTCAATTGAACGCCTAGTTTTGGCATAATATAGTGCATTATTATTAGATGACAGGAGCCCAAACTAAAACCATATTAGCTTTGTTTAAGTAAATGGTTGTGTCACTGATTACAATAGAAAAAGGGTCAGGCCCATCCCTAAATTTTGGAGATGTAGCAAAATTTATATCCAGATCTAGATTTCATACTTGGCCTAATCTCTCATTTTTAATGCCTAGAGATTCAAAAAAACACCACTGATTTGTACCTTAAAAATACCAGACAGGGCCCGATCCAAAGCTCAATGGAAAGACTCTGATTTCAATTGTCTTGAGATCAAGCCAATAGAAAAGTGAATTATCTGGACCAATCCATGCAATAATTTGCACAGCAGACTTCCTGAGATCTCCACATGGTATGATGCAGTAGGGGAGATTTTTATAGGGTGAGTGCTCAGTGCCTCTGAAATTCTGATCATTTACAGAGGCCTCACAATGGACACTCAAAAATTGACGCATCTAAAGTGATGAGTCCCCTTTTGAAAGTGTAGCCTTATCCTCTCAGAGGCCAGAGCATAATTTCCCACTGCACAGGGTTAGGATGAGGAGACAAAAATCCTCTCCCAGGCTTTCCCCACCACTACCCAGGGCGATCCCTGAACTTGGGGTAAGTCAGTGAAATCCATGTGTGTGACACTGAAGGAAAATTGAGTAAGGAGCTCCTGATTTGGCCCTAGAACTGACAGCCAGTTAGGTTTCTTTCCTTTGGAGGATAATGAATTCATTTTATTAACCTGGAAAATGAACCCATGGAAGTGTAGTTTTCATTAACTTCTTCCTTCTTTTTTTAAGGGTATCCAAGGTCCTAAAGGTATACCTGGGCCAAAAGGGTCTCGAGGCATGGGTGTGCAGGGTCCAAAGGTAACTTTCAAGAGAATCACAATTTAAAAAAATGATTGGCCTCCTCAAGGGACAAGGAATATATTTGACCAAAGTCAGACATCCCAGTGCTTTTAATATTCCATTGGGGGGGAACAATGGAAAGAAATCAGCTGTACATTTTTAGACCACAATCCATATTTGGTCTTTGTAGGAAAACTCCCATGACCACTGTTCCCTCTAAGCTGTGCGTGTGTGCGCGCATGCACAGATCCTAAACCCTGCGCACACAGCGAAACACCGTGCGCACAAAAATTTGCACAGAAGCACAACAATTTGCACAGAAGACATTTTTTGCGCACACAGCCTGTCAAAAATTAGAGGGAACATTGCCCATGACAGTGTGCTGTGTGGGTGGAATAAGCATTGAATGTTTGGCGCTTGCTCTCAAGTACTCAAACAGTTTTCTACTGTGGAAGCACACACCTCATAAAAGGCAACACTGGCTATCAGTATTTAATAGTATATGAAGTAGAAATGTAGAGATTTCTGAGTGATATATTTGAAAGATTCTGAAGAGGAAAGCCACTCCTTTTTAACAGCCTCCATTGATGGACCTCATCATTGCATTGTTTCAGGCTAGCAGTTCTTTACTGTTTAAACAAATGCAGACTGACTTCATCAGCCATGGATTCAAGTAATATATCTTTCATTTTGATTTATTGTGTGTCGGTTTGGTGGCCTATAGCCACTGTATGTAAATGTCATACTCTACTGAGAAATTCTAAACTAATGGCTCTTCCACTGTGAACTCTGGTGATTTGCAGAGAATTTGCTGGTCACATGATGCTGGCTTTCATTCTTCTTTCCATCTGATTCTCCAGCCCTCCGTCCTCATCATGGGAAAAGAGTTTGGAGGTCTGTAGCATTAGATGAAAACATGACGGGAGAAAAAAAGTCAGCCTAGCTACATTTACAAGGTGACATTGTTACATAAGTGGAAGAAAAATAGGTGAAACAGGAGCCACCCTCATAACCAGAGCCACTTGCAGGACTGGTACTTCAGGAGAGGAATGTTCAGGGGCAAAGGAACAAGGCAGGATGGGCAGGGGAGCAAGTGAAATGGCAGGAACAGATGAAATAAAAAGCAAACGTAGACATTGTGATTAACTTCTTCCACAAGAGGACAGAATGCTTATTTTATTGAAAGCAGCCTGTTAAATACTTTCTGGACATTATTTTTGCATGTAAGCAATTGCTGTAGTTGCCATAGGGATGCTGTGTGGTTGAGCATGAGAGAACAGATGATCAAGAGATATGGTCTATCAAGACCATGAAAAGCTCAAGGCTAGTGCTGGTCAGAAAATGGAATTTCTGATCCTCGGGATAATTCTGTCATTTCAAAATTAGTTTTTGTTCTAAATCAGAATGAAAAATCAAAATATCAAAATTTCCAGCGGAACAAAAGTCCCTCCCGCCCCCAAATTGATCTGGAACTATCAAGACATTTTTGTTTCACTGTGTCAAAATATTTTGTTTCAATGTAAATATTTATATATTCATATAAAAGTAAAAAAAAAGAATAAAGTCAAAACAAAATGTTTCAACATCAAAATAAAACTAGAAAGTCAAAATGATTCATTGACGTTTTTCTGTTGAAAACTTCATCGAAATAGACATGTTCCTGCAAAACAGTTCAGCTGACACAATTGCATTTTCTGATGGGAGACTGTTTTGTCATCAATTTTCAAACAGCTGTACCTAAGAATCTCTGTCCTAAACCTTCAATAATCTGTGCTGCTATACAAATAAGTTAAGATCTGTACTCATGCTAAACACAAATAATATTTCATTACTAGGGAAAAGAAGGTGAATTGGGACAAAAGGGGGATCCAGGACCACCAGGAGTTGGAGTACCCGGACCAAAAGTGAGCCTATTTTTTTTTAAATTGTGTCCAGTTTCTGCAAAAATATCTGATAACTTGTAGTGAGAAGTTGGTTATGTCCATGGACTTCAGTAACAAAGTCTCCATAGAGAAGTGAGTTTCAGCTGTTTAAAATTAATAGTTTCAACCATTATTCACCCTTCTAAATAAGTCATGTTTAAGTGATGTCATGATGCTAGCAAATGGGAGCGCAATGATCATGATAATGAAGACTGAATAATATACAAGAGTGATGAGCTGGAAGGAGCAAAACAGAACTCTCATAGAAGGTGCTGCCTACACAGCTTTTATATTACTCCTGATACACACACATCCTTAGGCTGACTTGCCATGCCTTCACTCTCTCCTCCTTTATGTCCCTTTTCAAATCCCACTTCAAGGACATTTGCAAATTAGTCATATATGTAAACAAAGAAGCAAAACCCTGTGTAACTTTTGTATTACTCACCCAACTAATTGCATGAGTGCTCCCAACTTTTCCCCATGTCTGGCCTTCCTCCTAAAGTCCAGTCCTCACTCTTCATATCCCGGTCTCTTTAAGGCTAGCGAGGAAATTCTCCAGGCCAGCACTACCTGTCCCAGGGTTTACTGGAATAGAGCCATAGCTATGGGACAAGGAATGCAGTTTGTGTGGGAGAGGAAGTGGTTTCTGGGAGGCAGTTGGGAATGTGAGAAGAAACTCCACACTTACCTCGGCTCCACCCCAGCAGAGCTATCACAAGTTAGACCATCCATAGGTGGTGGTAGGGCAGGCAAGGCTGCAATTACACTGAGGGAAGTGAAGACAAGATGTCTGCACTCAACAGGGTGTTTGTGTAACACCGACAGACCCTGGTTGTCGGCAGTCAGGATCAAACCTGGGATCTCTGGAGCTATATGCATGAGCCTCTACTGCATGAGCTAAAAGCCAACAGCCTGTTAGCTAACGCTGTAGAGCAGACTCATTTTATCTCTCTCTGTCTGGTGGTCTCAGTGCCACTAGATGGGACAGAACACCACACCAAGGTGTGTGGGTTACATTTGCAGCAGAACAGAACTGCACAGGTGTGCCCCTCCCTGCTGTGCTGAGCCCTGGGAGAGCAGGGGCATTACCCCCTCCCCAATCCCGCTCCTACTGCACGCAAAGGCCTGGGGAAAATGTGTCATGAACCCTCTCCTCCCACCGCCTGATCCCTGAAGAAGAGTTCTGTGTAAGCTCAAAAGCGTGTCTCTCTTACCAACAGAAGTTGGACCAATAAAAGATATTACTTCACCCACCTTGTCTCTCTAATCTATATCCTAGAATACTTAAGGAACTGATTGAAGAGATCTCTGAGACATTAGCTATGCAATATAACTATAAATAACCACAGAAGCATGCCCTTATGTTACATGCTAGCCATGCCATGTGAATACTAGTTTGTTAAATCTAGAGATACTTTAATTTGATAGAGGTGTGGTGTTTTTAAAAAAGAAATTTAAAATGCATTAGTTGGGTTTCTTGATTGGGATAATCAGCAAATCCTATTAAGTATAGTATTAATTAGGAAGAGTCTATTTTTGGACAGAAATATTGCCCATGAACCAGTATTGTATCAGAATGTAATTCCCTCAGTGTATAAAGTGCATGAGCTTACTAAGCTTTTGGGAAATAAATATTTATCACCTTTTAAGGGAGATCCAGGAACACCAGGAAACCCAGGAGAAAAGGGAAGGATAGGACTAACTGGAAACAACGGGAAAAAGGTAAGCCAGTATTTCTGTTTGCTGGATGTGAAAGCTTTAGGCTAGATAGGATGATCAAATTCAGACCTCATTGCAAATTGAATCCGTCTGCTCCCAGGAGGGCAGCTACACAATGGAGAGATGTTCCTCCTTGGGGAATGTTGGCACCAGTACCTGCCCTTTCCTAAGGGGTCTGCTGAGGTAAGAGTGTTAAATCTGGATAGGTTTCCATAGAGTCCCACTGGCAAAAAGGCACTGGGCATTGAAACTGGAACTGTTCTAGCTGACCTCGCGAGGTGGCCACCTGTCCAGGTTTTCCCAGGATCATCCCTTTTTTGCGGTAGCTGTCCCAGGAACTCTGTCAAGGTGCCAGGGCTGGCTCTAGGCACCAGCCTAGGAAGCACATGTTTGGGGCAGCATTCAGGGGGCATTCAGGCTAATCTTAGGGCGGCAAATTCTGCTCCTCCTTTTTTCCCTTCTGTGACACTCTGGCCGTTTTGTTTTTTTTTGCCTGGGGCGGCAAAAAAGCCAGAGCCAGTCCTGCAAGGTGCTCAGTACACAATTCCAGCTGTCCAGTCTTATGGGTTCAGGATCATCTCGGATATCCCATTTTTTTTGTACCTTAGAGGTGGCAACCCTAGACATGCTCCTGTCCATTTTGTGGATTGTGTTGGCCAGCTCTGGATTTCTGTTCTCACCTCCACCCAATACACACACTCCATCAGAGTGAGGTAGCAGACATCTTGTGTCATTGAACTCCTCCCCCTCTCAGATTTTCTGCCACCAGAGAATTAGTTTGTCCTTCAGTATCTAGCTTGCTTTGCAAGATGTAGTTCAGTCTGGGTCAGTAAACATCTACAAAAGCAAGAGTACAAGTTCACTTTTCACTTCATACAACTTTTTAGTGCTGCCATAAAGGACACAACTAATGCCAGATTAAAGGCTGAGGTATCGAATCTTTCTAGATGGATGGAAAGCAGGGATGAGGTTTTGCAACTTAATGTTAAATTATTTCACATTCATAAAAAATTGAAGTCAGTGAAAATCCACTCACCCCACAAAATGAAGGTCATTGAGTTTAGTAAAAACCGTAGAAAGCAAAAGTTACTAGGGGGCTTATTTTAGTGATGGCCTTTGTGTCTTCAAAAAAAAAATAAAAAAACCCCCCAAAACAGCATCCACAGTCAGTTACACCTTCATCATAGTTTCCACATTCTTTGCAAGCACAAATATTAGCAGTTGGTCATCTATCACATTCATTATAGGTGCAAGTAGGTAACTAGTCTAACTAGCGTTTGCTCCTGCAGTGTATTGTGGACACAAAGAAGAGGTTACAATTATTTGCAGACACAAAACTGGCTCATACAAATGGATTCCAGGTTGAGCCCCAACTTAAAGTTATGCCCTATAATTATACTTTACATCAAAAGTTCTAATCAGAAGCGAATTTTTCAAGAGCTGGCAGACTACACAGCAACTTAAGTTAACATTTTTTTCTGTTTATGAATTACTTACAGTCATGTTTATTTACTCATTTGTTCTTATACAAAACAATTGGATGAAGGATTTTCCTGAATGCCTTTCAGTCTATAGATTTGTTTATTACCTATTGCCACACCTATTGATTCAAGTATTTGCTAAATGGCATTGTTTCTGCTTCCAAATTGCATAGCTCACAATCTATCCCACAAAGAGTTTTTGAGACAGATGTGCAAGCACTTCTGGTACTTCCTTTATGATTATATGTGCATAGAGTATCTTTCTACAACAATTCTTGCAAACAAAAACTCACTCCTATGAATATTTATGGAAACAAAAACAGTTGCTAACATTTGTTTCTGTTTTCTGACCTACTCTTATCTTCTGTTTCATTGAAATTTCCTTTTTGGTAAAGTTCTAACCAGAATGTCACATGTAGCATAAAAATGAATTTGCAGATTTTATTAGAATGTTTTCAGATTCTCTTTTGCAATATTTGTCCAATTGTGAATGGATGAATCTCAAAAGCAAATCAGGCCCTGATCCTGCAACTTCTTCTGTGTGGGCAGTCATCTATGCCTGCATAGAGCCCTGCTGATTTCAATAGGATTCTGCATAGGAACAAGGGGCTGCCTGCGGAGACTCTCTTGCAGCTTTTGGGACCTAAAAGTCTGGATACTAACTCCAAACTGTTTGGTCTTTAAACCCAGCTGAAAAATCTCAAGGTTGGGTTATTTTTTGAGACTGCCAAGCCTGACTGTTTCAGCTACACTGGATATAATTGAGAGAACAAACCCTTTTTCGGTATGTTGGGAGCTTGACCTTGCCCAACTCAGGAAAAGCGTATTGATCCAAACCAGTTCTCAGAATGTTAATAATTAGGATTTTGATTCTGTAGCATACACATCAATGTGAGAATTAATAAACTGGTAAAATTTTCATTAGGGGGAACAAGGAGTGCCTGGCTTAAGAGGCCCAGAGGGACCACCTGTGAAAGGAGATGTTGGCCAAAAGGTATGAATTATTAATATCCATCTTTGAGAAACATAACAAGGATAAATGTTCATGTTTAAACACAGTTCAATGGCTGGTATAATTTTAATTTGTTATGGTCTTCCTTAAGTAATAGCTTCACCAGTTTAAAGGTTTGATCTCAATAGAACTTGAGAGTGCTCAGCATGAGTATGTGGCAGAATGAAATACAAGTAGTAAAATTTTAAAGTTCAAAATTATCATTGAAGTCAGTGGAACATAAATGTGCTCAGCTCCTTGGGGTGGGGGGTTGGGGTGGAAATCAGGCTACTTTTTAGTACCTAAATATGGCTTTAGGAACCTAGAAGGATATATTCAAAAGGCACACATGAGAGTTAGATGTCTAAATACTTTTGAATCTCTCCCCCTAACTTTAGGCACCCAGGATTTTTTTTAAACTATCAAGTGTAAAATCTTTGTAGTGATTTATAAACTAAATCATTATATTTGGGTCAGGGTTATCAAGGAGAAAAAGGATCCCAAGGGGATGCTGGTGCTAAAGGATTACAAGGGTCTCCAGGACCAAAAGTAGGTTTGTTCTTTCCTATACTGCTTTTTCTACACTATACAAACACCTCTGGATTTTCATGATGTGAATTTATTGACAACTCTGAAGCTTTGAGATTTTTATGTTAAGCTGACAAAACAGAAAAGTGTATTTTCATCCTGCACACTGAATGAGGCAGGGGTTCTGTGGAAAAATAGTATGTGATTATGTAATTCAACACTATCGTTAAGGGGCCAAATTAATGTTGCAAAGGCACTGTTAATTCAGGCATTTCCCAAGGTTAGGGTGCTTAATTTTGCAACCTTAATATTCTTTGGATGTAGTTGTGTGTGTGTGTGTGTGTGTGTGTGTGTGTGTGTGTGTCCTGCACACTGAAGCCACCCAGATCACACACTTATATAGTAAAATAGCTCTGTTAGCTGAGCAAAGAAACAACCATCACCAAAAGAGTTAGCATTAATTTTTCTTTTCAAATAAGTTGTTCAACCAGTGCTCATTTCAGACTTGACGTTCAGTCTATGTTCCTCAAGAGGTTTGTTAGGGTTTGCAAATTTGAGGAAAAAGAGATTGATTTATTTTTTTTAACCAAATATTACCCATTTGATCTGAAATATTTTGACTATTTTATACTAAGGGTTGAACAATAAATAAATTAGTACATACACAGGAAGTATGTACTTTATACTTATTTTAAATTGTTTTATTGTAGGGTGAGCCCGGAAATAAAGGCCCAGTTGGTAACCCTGGAGCATCCATTCGTGGACTGCCTGGAGCAAAGGTAAATCATCTAAGATTTGTCTGCTGGAGCCAAGATATTGAACATTTTGCACTCAGTAACACTTACATCTCCCTATACAAGTTAATGGAACCAAAGTTGCAATGGTAGAAATAAAGGCAAACCTAGCCCAGTTAGTTTAATACAGATGTATGCCTGTCTTCTGTTGTACTGTGGTTTATTTCATAGAGGAGAATAACTGTTTTGTCGTTTCATTGAAGGTAAATTTTGTCAGAATGACCCAGAATGGCCCTCTAAATGCTGAGACGTTATATATATACTGAAAAAGCTAAAAGATTTATTTTCTGCCTTTTGTAATAGAATGCCACCCACCATCTCAGTGGGGGAGGAGGATGTTTGATTAGCCCAGCAGGGAAAAAACATCTGAAATTCTGGGAGGAGGGGTGGAAGGGAGGAATAGGCTTGGCTGCTCAGGGGCCTTACAGATTTTCCCGTTCCTACCCCAAAACTCACACTGAGATGTGCCTGGCCAGAGAGGGGGCAAGAGATTCTCCACCTCTCTCTGCTACCATTGGGTAGGCTGTGGGACAAGGGAAAAAGGAGAGTTGATTGTCTTAACGCCTCTCTTCCTGTACATTAAGCCCTCAGAGCATGCAGCAGCCATTTTTATTTCATTGCTATCCTGCCTGATAATGGAGGTATCATTTGAACTGTGTTTCCAAGATGCTGTGGCTGTGTCCGATTGCCAGTCTGAGATCAGGAAGGAATTTTTCCTTTGGGGCAAGAACATCAAAGTGTCATGTGGTCTGAGTTTTTGTGCCTTCCTTGTGGCATCCTGGAGGCCTAGTTGTAGGTTATTAGGGAGTAAGGGCAGAAACTAAAAGTTAAGTTTACACATCATTTAATTGCAGTTTGGGGGCAGTGGCCAGCTCAGGTGAGAAGCTCAAGGGGGAAGCTCCCAAAGGTAAACATGAGTGACACACCCAGAGGATGGTTGGTGGACCCTATTATCCTGGAAGAAGAAGAGTAGCTCTCTCAGACTCTCTTCATGTACCTTTGCTCCCCTTATGGTGTGGGGGAGGGTAGAGGAGTCAGAGGTGGTGTGAATTCTAGTGGCTGGTCTGAAGGGGACCAACCCTGAATTATTATTTTGTATTGAGGCCATTTAATATTATACTGGAACCAAAAAAAATTACTGGTATTATAATTTATATCCCATTTTCATCCATCATTGAACAACATATACAGTCTCCATTGTGGTTGTGATGCCTTGTCTCTTGTTAATTTGCCATTCTTTGACTGGGCCAATGGGGTGTAGTACAAATCCCAGGATTCTGGCCTTGCTGCAGGTGATGGGAATGAAGATATGGCCTTCTAACGCCCTTTCCTCCCTCACCCATTTCAGACAGGCACTGCCACCTATATTTACAGTAAATGAGAAGAATTCCTGTTACTATTCCCAGCATAGAAAAGAGATATTTTGCTAGGAGGGCAGGCTAGGCTATGCAACTGTGAAGTTTTTTGATGGGCAGAGTCAAATCCTGAGGTTCTTACTGAATTTTTCCTCTCAGACAAAACTCCCATTCAT
Source organism: Chelydra serpentina (assembly GCA_037349315.1). Taxonomy (NCBI): domain Eukaryota; kingdom Metazoa; phylum Chordata; order Testudines; family Chelydridae; genus Chelydra; species Chelydra serpentina. The sequence continues at coordinate 32,785,617 of JBAIAC010000048.1, forward strand.
CTCAGTTGCATAGTAGTGTGGCCCGGCTGCTAAGCTTATTGAAGTCATTCTACTGATTTTACGTGGATCGGGCTCTCCTTTGAGTGATGTGATCTGACAAAACAAATTGCTTATGATGATTGTAAACACCAAGTTATTCTTTCAGGAAGAACTTTCTAGGAAACTGACAAACCTTTTTCTCATTAAAACGAAAATAAGAAAGAAAAACTTGTAGCACCTTAGAGACTAATACATTTATTTCAGCATAAGCTTTCGTGGGTTAATACCCACTATTAACCCACGAAAGCTTATGCTGAAATAAATGTGTTAGTCTCTAAGGTGCTACAAGTTTTTCTTTCCTATTTTCGTTTTGCTGACACAGACTAACACGGCTACTACACTTAAACCTTTTTCTCATTGTCCCTCTATCACTTAGAGAAGTTTATTGCTAGGCCACCCACTATTTCTCCCTGATATATTGGGATGAACAGAAGTCCAGCTTCTCTGAATTCTTTGGCAAGCACAATGATTAGTAATTTTGTCCTGGAAGACTCCCATCATTCTGCAGTAGTGAAGTCAGATGAAACAGTTTCTAACACAATGAGTTTGCATACTATTCAACTCTGGGGGTATCTCAGGCTCTAAGAGGTCATCCCAGTTCATCTCTAAATATTTGGCCATTGTTGGCAACTGCTGTATATCAAACACCTGGACAGCTTTGGTAGTGTATATTGGACAATTATTTTGGAACCCAAAAGGTATGGATACAGTTCTTACTGTCTCTTGGCAAAGAGACAGTCTCCTGCCTGTTGCTGGCTTGGATATATAGTACCTTCAGCTGTACTTTTGAAATGAACAATTAGATAGCTGTCTTGCACTCTATGGAATATGCTGTGTCCCCATAGTTTTGAAGTTGGTTGCAGCAGCTCAGTGATTGCTTTATGTGAGCAACAATAATCTTTTAGGAATGTTACTTGAGCTCCTACTGGTACATTCCGTTGGTGTTGATCAATTGCAAACTTTCTGCTGAAAATTAAGATCTTTGAGAGATTCCAAAGAAGAGGGCAGGGGAAAATATAACTGTTGGTCTAGGTTAAGCCCCAGTGGTACAAGGAGGTACTGCTATCTTAATTAAGTGATAAAAGCTCAAAGCTAAGCTTGGTAGCACCCAGCAAACCAACTATATATCAAGTCATCAGTAAGTACAGGTGAGAAATCCTCTAGCTATAGCAAGCAATATTCAACTGAGACTCAAGTTTCTTTCTGGGGCTTCACAGAAGCCCCATGTGGGAAGTCTGCAACAGAGGTGAGCTGAATCATTGCAGTTTCTGGCTTTCTTTGCCACAGCCCCTTCCAAGACCAGCACTGGCCACTTTTTGGGCAATATTGACTCTCCTGTAGGCATCTGGCAGAGAGAGGGTTTGCCCACTTTGTACCAACACAACAGCTTTTTGTCAGAGGTCTTGTGCCCTGATTTACACTGGCAGTAGCAGGCATCAAACACAGGTGAATGTGGCCCATTGATTGATTAGCACTATTTTAACCCTTGTTCTTTAATGAAAAGAAGTGTTTGGAATTAGTTCTCAAGGGGAGAACTAGCACTTTTGACGTTACATTTTTTTCACAAAATAACATGTCAAGGGAGATCAGTAGTGAGGCAGAAAGAGTTTTTCCTAAAATATTGGTAGCTTACTGTGTAGACCTTCAGTCACTGTCGTTTTGGTGTCAAAAATAAGTGAATACGTGAAGCTGATTCTTTTCTACAAAGCCTAGAGTGAAGATGATAAATAATAATTTTGTGTGTGTAGGGGGAGCCAGGAGCAACTGGGCCACCAGGAAGTGATGGAAATCCTGGAGATTCAATAATGGGACCAATGGTATGTAGCATGTTTCTTTATTTCATGTTTGGGTGAAATGAAATGAGAAATATTAACCATTTCAAAGAAAAAAATATGTTTGAATGGTTTTGAAAAACCCAAACTGGCTGATACCTCAACTCCATCATTCCAAACTGAATCTAGTTATTTAATAAGCTTCTGACCAGTTTGAGAAATGTAAAACAGATTAAATGACTTTCACACACCCGGCTCTGCAAAATCTCTACAAGAGATCCCTCTTCTGGTCAAAGTTAACCCCTCAAATTTCTCTGCTTTTTGTCCTCTCACTTGGTCCCTGTTCCATTCCTGAGAGTTTCACCCCTCACCCCACATTAAGGCCTGTTTGCACTTTGAGTTTGTGACAAATGTCAAACAGTGATAGTTGTGACTGTTCGCCAGGATGGGCAGGGATGGTGTCCCTAGTCTCTGTTTGCCAGAAGCTGGGAATGGGTGACAGGGGATGGATCATTTTATGATTACCTGTTCTGTTCATTCCCTCTGGGGCACCTGGCATTGGCTACTGTCGGAAGACAGGATACTGGGCTAGAGGGACTGACCCAGTATGGCCGTTCTTATGTTCAGGTGTTGCAACCCCAAGCAATCAAAAAAGTCATGAGGTTTTTTTTTGTTTTTGTTTTTTTAATTAAAATACTTTTGTGCTCTTTATTTGCCTACCGGTTTTGGAGCCGGAGACAAGTGGGGGGCTGTGTCAGTCCTGCCCTACAACTTTGGGTGCCTTATAATGCCATGCTATAATAGCTTCCATGTGGGCTGCTCACAAGCAGCCTTTCAGCATGCCAGCCACACCCTAACTGCGGCCTGCCAGCTATACCTTGGCTCTCACCAGACTTGGTTATACTTCAGGGTGACCCCAACACACCCTCACTCCCAGATCTTCCCCCATAAGTGTCCTGTACTGGAAAATCCACACCTAAGTGACACAGTTATACTGACCGAACTCCCAGTATAGACACTTATGTCAGTGGGAGGGCTTCTCTCATTTACAGGTGCTCCATCTCCCTGAGAGGCGGTAGCTATGCCTAAGCTCTTCCATTGGCATAGATAGCATCTTCACTAAGTGCTACAGTGCTGTAAGTGTAGACAAGGCCAAAGACTCTGTGAAAGGATATTGCACTTTGTTTTTTTCCCCCATCTGTTTGAACTTCCTTTGTTTTCCCTTCCTGCTTGATGACTCCATTTACTGCTTAAATGCTAATTAAGGCAAGCACACATTCCTTTATTTAGGATAGACCTGTTTGCCAACTTTTGTTTGGGCAGGGCTGTGGGATTTGAAACATGTGTTAAGATCATATAGGGGAACTTTCAACTTCACATACAATGTTGCAACGCATTTTACCTGGACAATACTGACCAGCAAATTATGAGTTTTCAAATGATACCTTACAAGGCATACTTTGTACAAAGTACAACAATAGTGTGTAGGGTGTGAATACAGGAGTATATTCTGTCCCAGAGCCTTTAGGGGGCATTTGGTTCAAATTTTCAAGCTTGTATCTGTATTTATGAGGGCTAGTGCAAAGGAATCAATTCACCACAAGTGCCCTCCTTATGGCTAGGTCTGGGAATTAGCTCTCATCTCATTTGGTGCCCTCTGCCATCAGTTGCTTGCACTGCAATCCCTTTCTCATTCCATGGCTCGGGATGCTCCTCTTCATGACTCGGTCCTCTGGCCAGGGTACTATACAGTCCACCTCTTCTGGGGTAACAAAGTCCTACCGAACAAACTGTCCAGATGCTGCCTCAGACAGTCTGATGTTCCATCTCTAGGTCCTTTGCCACTTTCTCAGTGGCTGGTAGGGGAACCGAGACCCACCAATACTCCAGGTTACAGTCCAGGGACCCTATGACTAGCAGTATAGGTCTGCTCAGTCTCAGATCTTGTTGCTGTTTCCCTTGGTTCATTCCTACCCCACCTCTCCATCTCCTTGTCTATCTCTGGGTTTACCACTGGAGATTCCTCTGGTCCCAGTGGCTACTTCATCATTCTCAGTGTCTTGTCAGACTCCCCAGTCCAGGGCAGAACCCCAGGGCTTACTCTTCCCCTAGATCTCCTCCTTGTCTCTGGCCAACTCCCTTTCCCTCTAGGGAGTGACTGCAGACCTTCTCCCTGCAGCCTCCTTCTTCCCCTTCCCCCACCCTTTGTGGCATAGCAGACACGCTTCCTGATTCTATGACTACCATGCACTTGCACTTTTCTTGGGTATTCTTAAAGAATAGCAGAAGGGCTTTTTTTTTTTTTAATTGGGCCCTGTTTTCCTTAGATTCTTGATCAATGCTGCAAGGAAAATGTTGTTACTTTAAGGCCTCTTAGTTTTCTATACAAACACTGCCTTCACTGGTAGTCTTTACAACTCCAAAGGATATGATCCAACGTTTCCTGTTACGAATAATTCATTTTTGTGCATATTAATTAGAAATAAATTACTATTTAATCCACAATGCCCTGTTAGAATTCTAAATAGAGCCCTTTCGCTCTTCCTCTCAGGATCTTGGATTATAATCTACATTTTCAACTGTTGGGCCTACTTCTCAAAATTTCCCCCCCTTTGTTTCGTTTCTCCAGTTTGTGCCATTCCCTCCTTAGCTCATTTTTGATTGTGTTTAAATTCCAGTTTGCTTCAGGGGATTCCTAGGTCAACTTGTTTGTGTTTATTAGCACTTTGCCTGTTCAGCAATTGCCTGCTATCCCTGTATGCCCCAGGATCCAAGTTATTACTATGGTTATATCCGGTTGCACCCAGTTCAGTTGTTAGCAGTAATATTTCATCAAGAATATCCTTTCCACTGTCAGACAGACCATTGTAAATTGCCTGCAGCCCTGATAAGGAGTCAGACAGGATGTCCACGGCAGCACACACATCCAAAGCCCAATTTAATGCTAACAATCTGTTAGCTCAGCTGTGAAGATGGATACAAAGTTGGTTTTACAGCTTTCTTGAGTCTGAGTGAGGGCATGCCGAAAGCTGTTCCCACTCTTCTTGTTCCCTCCTCTTTTGAGCCATCTGTATATACCTGACAATAGCATCCCCACTTATCACATATATATTGATTTGCTAAATCTTGTATATTTACCAGTCTTCATCTTTAAATTTATTTCATTATATAATTCTATGTCTATCTCAGGGGGAATGGTTTACCAATGACTGAGTATTTTCCCATAGCTATAGATTTTGGTCTCTTTCAATCATTTCTTTTCATTACAATCCTTTATCCACTTCTGTACCCAATTTACATGGGAGATTGAATTTTTTGTCCTACCCAGCCTCCACTTAACTCCCAGAAATCATTATATATTGGCTTCATGTTGTCATCTTTGCTATTACCTACTACTTTGGCCCAAGAGGCTAACTCTAGGAGTTTCATTCTTAGAAAGATAGGCATTTCACTAGCTGCTATTTAGAGTACACATAGACTTAGTAGTGAAGGTACCACATGTGCTCTGCAATGCCTGTGCTTGGATATAGTCCAGTTTTCTCTGTATTTGCTGCTGATACAAAGGCCTAGCATCCATATTCAATAATTGGTCTTGTTAGTGCTCTGTACAGCATTTCCACCATTTTCTTATCTGCTCCCCAGAATGTTCCAGAGATACTTTTAAGTAAGTTAATTCTACCTTGGCACTTATCTTTAATATTTTCAGTATGGTCGATCCAAGTGAGCTTGTTATCAAATATCATACCTAAATATAGTGGAAAACTTACAAATTCTTATCTGTTGGTCATCTTTTTGAATTTTCCTTGATGTGAAGATCATTCCCTTAGTTTTGCCTATGGATAATTTGAAACTCCCCGTTTCCTCATTCTGCACTTCTCTGAAGTGCATCATTGATTCTTTTGGCAGCACTTTCAAGGTTTCTGCTTTAAGTCCATTTGGCACACTGATCAGCAAATAATGTGATCTCTACTTACCCCATTAGGGAAGTCACTTATCATGATGTTAAAAAAGGTTAGGCTAATTATGCTCCCTTGTGGAGTTCCATTTGCAATTGAATATATATTAGAAAAAGCTTTCCCTATTTGGACTTAAGAACATAAGAATGGCCATACTGGGCCAGATCAGTGGTCCATCTAGCCCACTATCCTGTGTTCTGACAGTGGTCGGTGCCAGATGCTTCAGAGGGAATTAATAGAAAAGGGCAATTATTGAGTGATCCATTCCTTGTCATCCGTTCTCAGATTCTGACAGTCAGAGGTTTAGGGATAGTTGGAGTATGGGGTTGCATCCCTGACCCTCTTGGCTAATAGCCATTGATGGATCTATCCAGGGCCGGCTCTAGCTTGTTGGCTGCCCCAAACGAAAAAAAAAAGCCCAGCCGAACTGCCGTAGCAAAAAACAAACAAACACACGGGCGCCTTACAAGGCGCTGCCCCAGGCATGTGCTTTCTCGTCTGGTTCCTGGAGCCGGCCCTGGATCTATCCTCCATAAACTTATCTAATTCTTTTTTGAACTCAGTTCTACTTTTGGCCTTCACCCCTCCCCTGCCAACGAGTTCCACAGGGTGACTGTGTGTTCTGTGAAGAAATACTTCCTTATGTTTGTTTTATTAATTTCATTGGGTGACCCCCCCTCTTTTGTGTGTTATGTGAAGGGGTAAACACACTTCCCTATTCACTTTCTCCACCCCATTCATGATTTTATAGACCTCTATCATATCTCCCTTCAGTCTTCTCTTTTCTAAGATGAACAGATCCAGTCTTCTTAATCTCTCTTCATATTGAAGTTGTTCCGTACCCCTAACCATTTTTGTTGCCCTTCTCTGTACTTTTCTCAATTCTAATATGTCTTTTTTGAGATGGGGCAACTAGAACTACATGGAGTATTCAAGGTGTGTGCAAACCATGGATTTATATAGTGGCATTATGATACCTTATTATCTGTCCCTTTCCTAATGGTTTCTAACATAGTTAGCTTTTTTGACTGCTGCTGCATGTTGAGCAGATATTTTCTGAGAACTATCATGATGACATCAAGATCTCTTTCATGAGTGGTAACAGCTAAGTTAGATCCCATTTTTGGATGTATTAGTTAGGATTACATTTTCCAATGTGCATCACTTTGCATTTATATAGTTGTATAGTTCTGTTGCTTAAGAAGTTGCTTACCCATCTATACATTTTTCCCATAACACCCATGGAGACCACCTTATGCAGTAGTCCCTCTCTCCATTATAGCCTTTTCCTGTTTCCAGTAAGGTTCTGATCATGAATTATTTGGTTTATCATGCTTTTCTGTACTTTTGTCCCTACCCTAACAATATGGTCAATCAACCTCTTTTGAACTCACTTTATGTGCTTTGAACCTGTTTCTTTCTAGATGTGCTACTAATATCTGCTACCATTGTGTGCATTGTTTTACCTAAACATGCTGCGAAGGCAATTGGTCAGGTCTTGAGAGCAATTTACCCAGTTTCCTCACTGGGAAAATAATCACATGTTTCTAGTCTGCAGGATTTCACCTTTTTTGCCATATGTTATATAATTTTAGTATCACCATGTGACATTATCTAATTAAAATATAACCATGCAAATCATTATTGCTACCACTGTTATATAATTGCAACAAATCTTATCCAAAATATAACTCATGGCCAGAAAGAGTTAAACAGCTTACAGGCTGGATGAGCCAAAGCCAACTTTTAAAGTCATATTAAAAAGGCATGTGAATGGTAATTAGGGCCATTCATGCTAAATAGTCTAGAACTTTGAAATACAAACCTAAATTGTTAGAAGTGATACTAATTGTGTGTATTTTAAATGCTACCTGTCTGTCACTATAGCTAGTAATTCAGAGTTCAAAAGGGAATATTAACATTTAATCATAGAATATCAGGGTTGGAAGGGACCTTAGGAGATCATCTAGTCCAACCCCCTGCTCAAAGCAGGACAAAACCCCAATTTTTGCCCCATATCCCTAAATGGCCCCCCCAAGGATTGAACTCACAACCCTGGGTTTAGCAGGCCAATGCTCAAACCACTGAGCTATCCCTCCCCCCAGCACATGGCCCATCAGAGTAATCCACTGGCAGGCCACCGTCCACAGGCACGGCCCCGCGTAGCTCCCATTGGCCAGGAATGGTGAACTGCGGCCACTGGGAGCTGCGGCCAGTCAGTGTAAACAAAATGTCTCGCGTCCCACCAGCAGATTACCCTGATGGGCCGTGTGCTGAAGGTTGCCGACCCCTGATTTAGATGAATCTTGGGTGAAGTAGTGTCATTGTCTATACGTCTCTGAAGTTTGTAATAAACTGCCTAGTGGATAAATTGCCCTATGTTAATTTGTGTAATGAATTACTGGCGGTGGTTAGAAAACAGAAGGTTACATCAGAAGCCTATTGTTTACCCAGGACTATATGGTCAAGTGGATGCTAGAAAACTGTATAAAAGACCATTGGGTCCTGATTCTGTCATCTCAGATCTGCTTGAGGCTTCATACAAGGGAAGCTTAAGCCATAAGGACTGAGATCCTAGTCCTAAACTGGAACACCCTGCAATGATATTGGACATTGGACTATAACCTCTGAACTATTTCTGAAAGAAAGAACTCTGCAACTACAAAGCTCACCATCTCTGGTATGAATCTGAACCTTAAGAATTGAACTCATGTCTGTATGTATATTGATCTTTTAACCATACTCTCCCTCTTGGTTTAAAAAAAAAAAAAAAAAAGTTTAGTTAATAAGAATTGGCTGTAGCATGTATTTGGGTAAGATCTGGAATATTCATTAACCTGGGAAGTAACGTGTCCGGTCCTTTGGGATTGGTAGAACCTTTTCTTTTATATGATGAAAAAAAGATTTTCAGAAATCTGCATCATATTTGACTTGGGTACCTGGATGGAGGCCTGAGGCTGTGTCACTTGAAGGGAATTGTGTTGTTTGGACTTCTGAATAACCAGTAAGGTATAACAAAAGCTGTTTAGTGCTGGCTTGGTAAATTTAAGTATTGAATTATCCACCAGCTTTGGGGTTTGTCTGCCCCATTCTTTGCAGTTCACCCTAATTGCGTGATCTCAGCTGGCCCCCACTGGGACCCCAGTCACATACCCTCAAGCTTTCCTTGCTTAAGTGTTTAAGCATTTAAAAAAAAACTTATTTCATTCTTGCCTTGTGCAGTGCTTTTGTGCCTTAGTGCTTCTTTTTGGAGTGGTCTGTACCAAAGTTTTCATTTACAACAACATCCACATCCTCCTCCCACCTCTTCATCATCTTTAATCGTTAATAAACATTTCTTCCTCTCCAATTTCTATCCTCTGATCCTCGTCATCACTGACTTTTTGAGACCGGGTAGCCAGAATTTCCGCTTTTTCTTTGTTGGAGCTTATTACTCCATGTCCTGCAATTGCAATGCTTGGCTTCTGTGGCTTACCCTTTATTCCATTCATTTTCCTAATTTGTTTATATACTTCTGCTGTATTGGTATATTTATTTACTTCCCACAGTGTGTTCTCCATTTTTCTCTTTTTATAGTCCTTTATGCAACTGCCTTACTTGCTTTATATTTCATAGAATCATAGAATATCAGGGTTGGAAGAGACCTCAAGAGGTCATGTAGTCCAATCCCCTGCTCAAAGCAGGGCCAACACCAACTAAATCATCCCAGCCAGGGCTTTGTCAAGCCGGGCCTTAAAAACCTCTAAGGATGGAGATTCCACCACCTCCCTAAGTAACCCATTCCAGTACTTCACCACCCTCCTAGTGAAATAGTGTTTCCTAATATCCAACCTAGACCTCCCCCATTTCATGAAGTCCTCACTATTTAGGGATTTTTTTCTGTCTTGTATGCCTTATCTTTTCCCAAATTAATATTTCACATTCCTTGTTCCACCATGGAATGCTTTTCCTATCTTTAAGTAGTGTTGGCAGCCTAGGCTTTATGCTAGCTTTAGGATTCCCTTAGTAACATTATTATAGAATTCCTCACTATCTTCTCATTTGCTTTAAAAAAAGAGAGAGAGATACAGAAGATGAGGATAATATCTTCACTTGGAATTACCTTTTCCTTGATATGTAATTATGTGAGCAATTGGGCACTAGCCTTTCCCTCCTCTGTAAATTTCCCAGCTATGGTTATTCTTGCTATTACTGGAAGCTACTCCCAGATCCAGGCAGGAGAAGCTTCAGTCAGCTGTACTGAATTTATTCTCTTCAAATAATTGTTCAAAACTTTTTCATCTTTATAATTTTTCTTACTTCCTCACAATCTGTTCTGACTATTCCAATCACCACAGATAGTGAGCAAGTATGTGACATCTGCAATTCTTTCAGGCCATAGCCTCTAGTTTCCTGCATGGGTTAGAGGCATTATAAAGTCTTAGAGCGGTAGAATTGTTTTGTATTGGTATGTCAGTAGCATAATATTAAAGCGCTAAATATTGAGTCTCTACTTCAGGTCCTCCTTAATGAAGGTGCAGATACCCCACACTTTCCACTTTCTCTATCATGTCTATACATACCATATCCTGGGATTTTATAGTCTAGTTTTTCTATTACCCAAGTCTCTTGCATGCATATTATAGCAGGCTTTGTTTTTATATCAATATTTTTCTTTAATTCCTGCCCATGCGCTATTAGGCTATGGGCATTCCAGCTGAAAATAGTCACCACAATTTTTTTAACCTTCAATATTTCCTTCATTGAGGTTGCTAGCCTATAAGTACTTTTCAGTCACTTTGAGTATAGTTCTCATTTTCTTGATTACTTCAATTATCAACACAATGAATCTCTTTGTTTGTATAAATAGTATGTCATCTCCTTTTACCCTGAAGTCACTCATTAATTTGTTTCTGGCTATTCCCTTTCCCAGGTCAGGTTTTTTGTTTCCCCTCTATTTTCTTTTAGATATCTTCTACTAGCAGCTTCTGCATATGAGTTATCAATAATTTGGGGGGGGGGGGTTTGTATTTCTCTAGCTTGCTTTGCCTTGGTACACCCTCCATATGCTGAGCTGTGTTTTCCTCCACAGTTACAACAGTTTGGTCTGTCCCTTCCTCACAATTATCAAATGAATGTTCATCTTCACACTTACTGCACTGTAATTTCCCTTTGCAATTATTTGCTACATGTCCAAATCTTTGGCATCTGTAGCATCTCACCGGAGGAAGAATAAAGGGCTTAGTCCAGAATGTCTGATACCAGAGTAACCGTAGGGTAGCATCCTTCCCTTAAGAGTGACCAGCACAACTGGTGAGGACTTGCTATCACTGTCTCTTCTGCTAATTAGCCTCTTAGCTGTTATCACCTTATCTTCACCTATTCCTCACTTTATTTCTTCTTCTGACATTTCAGCTAGCACACCATATGCTATCACTTTTGTTTCTGTGAGGAATCTGAGTAGTTGACATCTTATTTTAATTTTACCTAGCACCTTTGTCTTAAGGAGCTTCCCGACTGGTTAGTGGAATGTAAAAACAAAAACCAAGTCTCTGCCATCTCCAGCACTTTTTCTACTCCACTCTGCAATCTTCAGGGGGCTGATATCCCCTATCATTGTGTCCTTACCTAGGGGTTTTACTGTTATGTAATTTTGCCCATTTCCTTTTCCTGCCTTCCTTATTTGCTGGCCCTTCTTCTGGTTCCAGAAAAATCTACCCTTTTCTTTGTTTGCATCCAGTCTTCCTCCATGTTTTCCCTATTTTCATTGTCTAGCCTGGTTTCAGTTTCATTTGTTAGCTCTTTCATCTCACTCTGCCTAGCCAAAGCCTCAGCCAGCAGCCTGCTGAGTCTAGACTCAGCCACTACAGCCCCCTCTATAGCCTCCCAACCCCTTTCTGTGCTCAGCTTGCTGGTTTTATAGTGCTCTCCCAGCCCTTCCCAGCTGGACTTCCCTCTTAGTTAACCTGGGCCCTCCTTCTCTCAGGTGATGCTGGATGATCTAATTGGCATCAGGACCTCATTAACTCTGTCAGGCTGTGTACCCCTTCTAAGCCCTATCACAGCTAGAAACTTACATTTTCTTTTACATGAAAACAGATTCTCATGCAATTTCTGGATTCCAGCAGCTGGTGCTTTGAAAAAAGCACCAAATATTACAAAACAATGACAAAAAAAATGCAAGAGTTGGAAACATGGTTACATTTTTAGCCACACTCAGTAATATAAGTTGTGTGTTAACTCCGTTTAAAAAAAAACAAACCAGAAATTTGGTATATGTAGCGTATTATTGCATACCAAGTATTCTGGGGAATTGTTTTGTAAGGGGAGCTCCATATATTGAAAGATCACCTAGTGAAGGCTTAACAAACAGCAATAGCCTCCTAGGAGTATGGAGCAAGATATAATGCGCAAGAGATGCCTTTGTGAAAAGATCAAAGTTAGATGTGGAATACCTGTTGCAGGTATTGGGGCAGGCGGGCCTTGACCCACCCAAAATTAAAGGGCTGCACCTCCTTAGGTGGAGAGGAATTATGAGCCCAGTCATCATGGGATTACAGATGACAACAAATGAAAATACAGGGATGGGAGTGAGGACCATCGGGCCACAAGAAGTGATCCAGAGAAGGACATAAAACAGAGAACCTCAGACCATGCCCACTGCTCCTCAAAGGAGTCCAAAGAGCCAGTGGACACTGCCCAGAGGAACTTTATCTGGAGATGTGATACGAGGGACCAGAAAACAGCCCCATGGACTGAGCAATCCCTCCCCCAATCAATCTTCCTCCTCCCTGACTGGTGGATGACCATCTTGGCTGTACTAGGAGGAGGGGGAGGAAGATTGCTGTGCTGTGCTGTGCTGTGCTGTGCAGGGGAGGGAGGTGTGGGCTCAGCCCCAGGTAGGACTTCAGGGACTTTAGCATTAAAATCTCAGGAGTGTCTTCTGAAAATCCACTGTTTGCAAAGGTTTGTAATTTGGCCAAATTTTGGCAGATTTTCTTGGAGATAGGAAAAGGCATGTCCTTGACACGGAGGCCACCTTCCAGAATTCAAATCTCTGGTCCAAAGCCTGGGCGTGATAGAGCTTTTCAAAGAAGAGGCTGCTAGAATCTTTTGATGTGGGGAAAAACAAGCTCTTTTCCTCTAGCCTTCTCAGACACAGCTGAACTTGTTTGGCTGAAATTCCCCACCCCCCCACCCCCCAAAAAATTCAGCCTGCAACAGATACCAGGCATGAAAAAAATTCTGCCCAAATGGTTGGAGCGTGGCCAAGTTCTAAACAACTGAAAATAGAATCTTCTAATGGGAAGTGTTGGGCAACCTATAATTACAGTAGTTTCCAGAAGCCTCAATCAAACAGGGACCCTATTGTGCTGGGGGCTGTACAAAAATATAAATGACACAGTCTCCAGCCTAAACAACTAAAAATCTAAGATCACGATCCTCCAGATACTTACATATGTGCTTAACTTGAAGCATGTATATAAATATCTGTAGGATTGTGGCCTAAATAAGAGATATCAATTTATTCCATGTTAATGACCCCTACTTTTACAAATTAGAAATCCATTGGAGCCCATTGCTATGGTTCTGGATTTCAGACATCATTAAAAGACAGTCCTTTACAGACCAACAGATATCACTCTTTCAATGTAAAAATCTCACTGTGGTGAAACCTCCATTTGGAGGGTTGAGATGGGGCAGCTGGTGTAAATCAGCATAATTGCACTGAAGTCAAATGTGTTGCTGTAAACATTTGAGACTGCAGGAGTGGTCATGAGTTAAACATCATCACATGACTATAAATTCAAGTATCTGACAAATGAAGAATATCTGACATACATTTCCAATAGATGGTACATTCGCCGTCACACATGTGTATCAATACCACTTTTGTCTGAGGCGAGTTCAATCTAGCACAGTTCACATTCATTCATATTCTCTGCATAGCACTGGGAGAGAACAGAAACAGCAGTGACTAAATTAGATCAAGATGAGATTTAGATCTGAGTGTTGCTAGAACCAGGGGTCGGCAACCTTTCAGAAGTGGTGTGCCGAGTCTTCATTTATTCACTCTAATTTAAGGTTTCGTGTGCCAGTCATACATTTTAACATTTTTAGAAGGTCTCTTTCTACAAGTCTATAATATATAACTAATCTATTTTTGTATGTAAAGTAATTATAGTTTTTAAAATTTTTAAGAAGCTTCATTTAAAATTAAATTAAAATGCAGAGCCCCCCCGGACCCAGGACCCGGGCAGTGTGAGTGCCACTGAAAATCAGCTCGCATGCCGTCTTTGGCACCCGTGCCATAGGTGGCCTACCCCTGTGCTAGACTAAAGTCTCAATTTGTCCTAGAAGCCATTGAATAGGTGTGAAAAGATGGAATTCTGCAAAATCCCGAATATAAGGCCCCAAAGGGATCACTGTGAGGGGAAGAAACAAACCCATTGAAACCCATTTCTTTAAGTTTAACTAGTTTGAATTTTCAGCCATGTTACAAAATGAGGGGGGTTTTTCAGACTAAATTATATGCAATTTAGCTGTAAAGTATTGGAGACATATGGGCAGTTTCAGAGTGGCCTAAACCAAGCCTCTGCATTTGTGTCCCCAAGCTGGTTTGCATAATTGGCACACTTACATTGAGTATTTAGATATAGTAGTGGCTTACCTTCTCTTTGTGGTAATACATGTGGCAAGAGTCTCAGCTTTCCTTTTCATGGTTTGGTGGCTTAGTTCTCTGGCCCAATTCCAAAAACCTTCTCTTTTGGGGCAAACAAAATTCCAAAATCTTCACCCGTTGTGCAGGGGCTCGCTCTCTACACCCATGAGCTCACAAGCAGCCTTACCACTCAACTTTTCCAAACCTTTCTGGAGAGCTACAGGTAGCTCCTGCCTGGGGCGGCTCTACCAATTTTGCCACCCCAAGCAGTTGCCGCCGCCGCAACAGCAGCAAAGCTACCGCTGAATTTCCGCCGTGGCGGGGAGAGCAGCGGAGCTGCCGCCGAATTGCCGCTGCAGGACACGGGCTGCCGCCCCATTCTGGATGCCGCCCCAAGCACCAGCTTCAAAAGCTGGTGCCTGGAGCTGGCCCTGGCTCCGGCTCTTCCTGAGCCTCTAGTTTTCTAGCCCCAAATACTAGCCCCTCCTCAGAGATCCTTCATCAGCCCTTAGACTGTTCCTCTAGGTCTCTTCCCAGGCTCTTTTAACCTTCCTGCCAGTGGCAATGGAACAATTTTTATAGTGGGGGTGCTGAGAGTTATTGAACCAAACTGTAAACCCTGTCTCTAATGAAAACCACTTCAAGCCAGGGGGTGCTGCAGCACCCTCCACACCCCTTGTTCCAGCTTCCTGCTAAGCTTTTTTGCCCAGAAACACTCAACAGATCATGTTACCTTCTTACCCCCACATTAATCTAGTCTCTTTCCTAATCTTTCCTTTATAGCAGAAAGAGAGCACTTTCATAACCCTGCCCCTTTCCCCACCAGACACTGGTGTCCAGCCTACAGCTCCCAGGGTCCCTCTTACTACATGTCCCAGGATGCATTGCTCTTGGGCTCAATTGGAAACACAGCCTGAGCTGGACCTTGAACGACTCGTAGAGGGCCAGCTTTCCCACTGATAATCATCCTACCCAGTTCACACACACATATTTAAATTTTTGATATGCAAAATCTTGAGCATCTGAAATTCCATTTCCAAAAATTTGGACACACAGCTCTGGGAGTACAGACTTAGAAATCACTTCTAAAAAATTGGTCCACAATGATAAAGGCTCCAAACATCATCAGCTCCCTGAGCAGTGAAGTTGAAATATACTAGGTGCCAGATTTTCTGCAAGGTCTAAGTCAACATAAGTCTCCCAGCTGTACAGCTGGCCCTACATGCCTATTGGTTTCAGATTATTTTTCTCTCAAAATAAATAAGGTCTGATTTTCCACTGTGTTGCACCTTTTTTAATCATTTACACCCCAGTAAAATGGAAACAAAGTTGGTGTAAAATATTTCTAAATCAGAAATCTCAAATCATACCAGTTGTAATGTTTTAACTTACTTTGCACAGGTATGAATGACTAGATAGAGTGCAAGACAATGGAGATGAATGCCCACCCTGTCCCCGCATTACTGATTTGGGGAATAAATGGAATAAGGTAGACTCCTGCCCACAATGAACCTATGATGCCAGCCTCCATTGCCTGCTTGTTAAATTTTCACACAAGCATCTTTGTGCTTTCTCCCTCACTTCCCCTCATGCTTGGGAAGAAATCCCTGTAAACATCTCTGAAGTTACTTCATTGTTCACCTGCACATCCCTCCTCTAAAATTCTTCTTTGCTCTGATGGCTACAATAAACTTCACAATGGCTGGGCAGCTGGTATGTTGGACCTCTGCCTATCCCACTGATCAATATTGTCTCACTGTTTCCTTGTACTACCCATCTGTCTATACCCATCTATTATCTCTTGTCTTGTACTTAGATTGTAAGTCCTTTGGCTCAGGGACCATCTTTTGGTTCTGTGTTTGTATAGCACCTAACACAATGGATCCCTGGTCCGTGGTCTCCTAAGCACTATGATAACACACATTAATACTAAAAAATAGAAAGAAGTGCATAATACTTAATTAGGTACTCCACAGATACAAGCAGTGGTACTTGTCAGTTAGCCTTGATGGCTATGGAGTCTAGAAGATTCATGGAACTGTAGTGGTGAAGCTGTCATAGAGGCTAATTTTTCCTGGATCATATCTCTCTTCTAATTTAGATGCAGTTATGAAAGATTTGGGATAGAATAAATTGAATACTCGGAAGCATAGGAATATAATTGAACTGCTTTTTTAATAGCAGCAAGCAGTTGTTTGGCAAAATCCTCAGCTCTCATAGAAGAGAACATGTTTCCGTTTAACCTTAGCAGACCAGTACAAACATGTTAACATCTGTTTGGCAGCTCTTTACAGCATTGGAATTTGAAATAAAAATAGAGAAATGAACTTATGATTCATGATTTCCTTTTTCTTAAAAAGAATAAAAAATTAATAGGTTGACTACATATATTAACACATCCTTTATTATGTACAAGTATTAAGAGCTAAGATGACATGTTTTCTGAGGAAAAATGAAAGTTTGAACTTCCATCACTATTCCTTTAGAGTAGTTGAACTAAAATAATAAATTAGGGTTGTTATCAAAACAACTATTAGACTTCTGTAGCTGAGAATCATGATAAGTATCTTCCACAGTCTTGTGCAGGCTATTACATTGTGATTTTTGTACTGCACCAAGTCTCTAAAAACCCAGCGATGGTTTAGAGCCAATACATGCATATCCTTGGTGTTCTGGACATGTGGTCTTTCAAAAGAGTTATCCAAGAAATGTAGATGATTTTATCTATATCTGTCTACAGACTGTAAGTCCAAATACTGAAAGAAGAACAATGTTTTAGACATAGTATTGTACAGAATTATTACCAAGAGTACATTCACTTCAGTGCACCTCACTTAAAGATGTTAGTAGGAACTTCTAAAGCTAAATCCTCCCCTTCTCCATCCTCCCTTTTATCTCAGTTTACCAGATCTTGTTCTGTTTTATCACTAGCTAGCTCAGATCTCTCACTGTCACTGTGTAAAGTACTACAAAACTCCTTCCTGTATGGCCCTATGATCAATTCTGTTTTAGCTGTAACTTTTCCAAACTTTAGCTTTCACTATAACCTCTTTGTGATACCGCAGCTTTGGCTATTGCATGGCTCTCCTTTATCATAAATCTTATCTAGTGTAGCATGATTCATTTTGAATTTCATCTGCTCATCTGTTTCTGTCAGTGATCTTCTTCCCAATTTACATAATCTTTTCTACCGCTTGTGAAAGTTTTATTTATTTATAGAAAGTTTCCGCTCTTCATATCATACCGCTCAACCTTAAAATGTGCTGTTGTGTGACAGAAGAAATTGAAATATGACAAGTGACCAGAGTGGGGAACAGCTGTGCTTTGTTGCTTATCATGCTACCTTTGGCAGTTTACAATATTTTAAAATTATAACTTGTTTTTAGGAGTCTTTTCTAAACGTGTTAATTAAATAAGCCAGGTTAGACAGAAAATTGGAAAAACAGAAACTCACTTTTGCAAGGACCCTCCTTAGCCCAAGGCTCAGCAACAGGATTTGAACCTTCAGATTCTCAGCACACACTTCTACCACTGGAACAATTTTTATAATGGGGGTGCTGAGAGCCATTGAACCAGACTATAAACTCTGTATATAATGGAAATCACTTCAAGCCAGGAGGTGCAGCAGCACCCCCAACACCCCTAGTTCCAGCACCTATGCATTGCAGGTAGTTTGTGCAACTGATAGAAAGCAGTAGAATGTTGGAGGATCACGATCCATCTCTGTCCATGAACGGGGCTTGTGGTCTAGTAGTTACAGACAAGATAACTAAGTATATTGAATTTGCCATTTATTCTGAAAGGCAATGTGGCTGAATGAAGGAAACTTGGGTTCTTTCTTCAGTTCTGCAAGAAGTGATTTAGTGCAAACTCAATAAATTTACCTGCAAAATGCCGGTGGGGAAGGAGGAAGAAAATTATATTCCTAGCGTGTGGTATTACTCATTAGTAAGGCTTTTGAAATGCACAGAAATATAAGCAGTGGAAGACGTGAGCTAAAAACTCATGGTCTCCTGATTCAGTGCATTTGCCCCCTGAATTAAAGGAGATTGTGCAGGAATTTCTCTTTCTTTCTCTTCCCCACAAAACATTGTCTGGCTCTGGAGTACTGTAGAACCTGGAGGCTGCCGCTGATTTACCTGGAAAAAAAATCAGACCATACCACATAATCCAAGACAAGTTGAGGCTGGCATGTCATGTTCTCAGTATTGCCAGCCTCCACTGCTAGAACATCTTGAGTTAAGCCCCAATTCGTCATGAGATTAATAAGACAATCATGAGGGTTTTTTAAAAAATAATAATCCTTTTTGTTGGCCTCCTGGTTTCTGAGTCTTTAGGGTGCACTCATTTCATATTTTCAAGCTCTTCTCTGCAACCACTGTGTCTAGGAACATACTTTGAAAAAAATGAAACCTGAGGTTCTGGAATCTCTCAATTCCAGAAGAGGCTGTAAAAATCAAACAACTCCTCCCTCTCCCTCCCCCACCCCTCGGCAAGTATTGTGAGACTTGCAATAAAATCACAAGAGTTGGCAACACCATGATCTATTGTCCCCAATAGTTTCTTCATATAATATATGTTTGTCAGTATATCTTGTGTGTCCGTGTTATTTACAGTCCAGTTGCTGATACAATGCTTGATGTTTTTATTTGTATTCAGGGTAACACAGGACTAACTGGAGCACGTGGGCTACCTGGACCAAAAGGAGATGGCTATCCAGGTGCACCAGTATGTGTTGTTCTATGTAATTTCTTAATGGCAACTAGATACTGTACTTGGTGTCCCAAGTAACATAAATACTTTCATGTATAACAATAGTTATGTGGGTATTAGTTATGGGAGTTTGCTGCTTTGAAGTGTCTAGACCCAGTTAGGTTTCTCTCTCATTTGAAGTAACAGGAACATTTTGTTTACATTTTGGAGGCCTCTAACTTCTCAGCTTCCTTGTTTATTTAATAAAACAATCAACCCCTTCCGTGTCCTAAATACAGGCATAATCCTGCAAATAATTACCACTGGGCATGATGTTTTGGGTTTTTTAGTGACATAACCCCTGCTAGAAAGCAAGTGATCCCACCTCCTCCTGCCTCATGACTTCCCCTGCTCACATTCTTCCCCCCACCCCCCGACCTTTCCCCTCTCATATTCATCTGGTGTCTTTCCCCTCACAGTTCAAAGATGCTATAGCTTCCCATATCCAAAAATCCATTCTTGACCCCACACCACCCCCACATCTCCAGTTACCTCACTCCATGTCCCTTCTCCTGGTCACCTTCAAAATTATTGAACAAACCGTCTATAACCGTTCCTTCAAGTTCCTCTCCTTTACCTCCATCCTGGATCCCCCTCATGCCACTGAAACTGCTGTCACCAACATCTCTAACAAACTCGGCTTGTAGGGTTGCCAATTTTGGTTGGACATATTCCTGGAGATTTAATCACATGACATAATCTTTAATTAAAGATTAATCTTTAATTCCTGGAGATGACAGGCCAACCCTGGAGGATTGGCAACCCTATCAGCTTGGCCAAATCTAAGGACCTGTACCTCATCCTCTTGGATTTCTCAGGTGCTTTAGACACTGAGAGTCATACCCTTGCCCTTCTTTGGCTTTTTTGACTGCGTCTCCTGCCAACCTATCTGTTCCTTCAGTGTCCCTCTTGGTATTTAAGGGAAACCACTCTTCAGTATATGTAAATAATGTTAAGATTCTGACAAAAATATCCAATAGCAAAAATGTAGAAATTCGAAGCTAGGGATGAAACTCCATTCTTTCTCATGGTTTGGGAAACTACTCATTATTTCTCTGGTGTTGTGCTAGGGACCTCCAGGACTGCCAGGATCTCCAGGACCAAGAGGCCCAAAAGGCACAGGAGATCCTGGACAAAAGGTACCAGTGCTATAGTAATGCATACTATTAAAATAGCAGACATCTCCAAAATATGAGTCCAGCAAACCTGAGCTGCATGCCACATATGATGAAATGGTGCAGTCCCTTCTCATGCCTTGTATCACTGTCAGGTGTTGATTGTAACCTCTGGCAGAATGAAAGCTCTTCCTTGTTTTATATACCCACAACCCCACAGAGAATTGTCACAAATCTACAGAATGTCTCATCTGAATGCTGGAGTTTGCATTTAGAATGCAGAGAGAGCTGCAGAATCTCATGCAGGCAGAGAGCTGCCTAGTGACTATGTCTCTGCGGAGATTCACATGCGTTGTGTAGAAAATACACAAAATATCTTGTACTGGTGATAAGTGTACTTATGTTTTCTGACAGGAATATGCAAATATTAAAAGAGTAGGAATGAAACGCCCATATTTTGGGAAACCAGGTGCTTTTGGGGGACGACAACATTTATTTTGTTTCCCTCCGTTCCTATCAACTTTCTCCCTCCTGCCTTCTATTTTGTATTTGACATGTGCAAATCATTAAATACTGCCCTGTGGGATACTGCAAAGCAGTTTCTCTTCATTCTCTTTCCTCCAGATTTGTTTTTAAATGTAGCAATTGCAATGCAGCTCTGTAGTGCAGCTATCAGATTGCCTAGAACCTTAAAATACTTTAGGTGACACTGCACATATTATGAAAACAATGTGGAAGCATTTCAACTCTAATCACATTTGTCACCTTTAGTTTCCCCCAGGTGCAATGCCTCTCAGCCATTAAGAGTCTTTGGAGTCCTTTCCTAATACATCACTAGTCCACTTATTTTCAGAGTTATACATTTTTTAAAATCTCATTAATTTTATAACATGTAGCACCTTAGAGACTAACAAATTTATTTCAGCATAAGCTTTCGTGGGTTAGAACCCACTTCTAACCCACGAAAGCTTATGCTGAAATAAATTTGTTAGTCTCTAAGGTGCTACAAGTTTTTCTTTTTTATTTTCATTTTGCTGACACAGACTAACACGGCTACTACACTGAAACCTATTAATTTTATATTAACTACTCTTCCTGGGAGTCATAGAAATGGGAGCACATGGTTTCCCTTCATTTCTAGGTTTGTCTAGGAGAAAAGAGAGCCAACTAGTATTTTTAGGACAGCCTTTTATCCTACGTTTTCCCAAATCTTCTACATTCTCACAACGTTGAATCTCATGACATGTGGCTACTATGTATTTAGCCTATCAGGCTACAACAACATTCTGGGGATTGTCTTTCAACTGCAGGTGACCCATTAAAATCTGGCCCAGATGGGTAAAAACCAAAAATCATCAACTGGAAACAATTTGATACTTTTTCATAAAGAACTCAATCACCACTGACTCCAATTAGCAATCACATCCTAATGGCTAAGGACTGAAGGGGAGATGTAACCATTCCCTCTCATTCCAGGCAGAACTGAAGCACATTTGCAGTATGTAGGAAGCGTGTATATAGTACCTTCTCTGTGCATTCATTAACAGTAAACTCATTTTTTTTTAAAAAGAAACCACCTGATATTAAACTGTATTCCATTGTGAGTGCAAGATAAATGTAATTATTTGGACAGACACAGACATTAAGGAGATTATTTTAATTCTTTTGAACAGCAATGAGATATTGAACATTGTTCAGATTTACTAAATCAATGGTCAAATGCATCAAAGGCACAATGTCTAATTGTAATTAGTTAAAGTAAGATACTATTGTGGCCATGTAATATTTCATTATACCAGAAAGTAACATACTGGAACAGCTAATAAAAAATACTGTTATCTCAGCCATCCATTATTTATTCCATTTATGTATAGTGAAGTGTCTTGTAATCATTTGACTTACACTACATCAAATCAGGTCCTGCAAGCAACTTTCCTCTTGTGAGCAGTCCCATTTAAGCCACTGGGACTATTCACATGCGGAAAGTTAAGCACATGCTGTTACACTGGAGTGGATCATGACTGTGATTGCCTACCTCAGGCCAGACTGTCAAAAGCAGGGAAGACTCCCCAAGTTGGTGGTATGTTCTATAATTAGATAGCACCAAGCCAGTACCAAATGTGAACTCCTGGATTACTATAACATTACTATTACTATAACTATGCTAAGGAGTCACATACAGTCCTCAGACTCCCCAGTCTATCTTGCCAGTATTATTGGTCCTTAACATATCACAGTGTAACACCAATGACCCCAATCGTCGGTGGGCGGGATGGAATCTGGGGCCTCTGGAGCTCAGTGCATGAGCCTCTACTGCATGAGCTAAAAGCCAACTGCTCCCTTAGCTAAGGCTTTGGAGCAGACTCATTAATTTCTAAGTGGTCTCAGTGCCACTAGAGAGCACAGAAACACCACACTCAGGAGGTGTGTGGGTTACAACAGTATGATACTATATGTCCGAACTAGAAGTGCAAAAATATATTTATCTATATGGCCTGGATTAAAAATTTAGAGTTAAGGATATTTTACTAAAAATTGAACTTATTTACATCGTTATTTTTTTAAATAACTTCTGTTTCCTGATCCAACTATGTGGATGCATATCTTAAGCCAATCAAAATGAAATATGTTTTTTTCCTAATCAAATGTTGACTCTCTGCAAAGAGAATGGCTGTAAGTGTTGCAATGTGGGACCATTGTACCACAAAGGGGTAATATCCTGATAATACATCTGTAACTTTGGTGCCTAACCCTATGATAAACTTGACTGGAGAGCAGATAGTCAAAAAAAAAAAAAAGAAAGAAAAAGAAAGAAAGAAAAAAGAGAGATCAAAGGATCTGATCTTTTTTTCTTTCCTCTGTATGTACCGGTGTAGGAATTCTGGTCTTTTCCCACTCTATAATCTACCTAAAGCTATCTGAAATGCCAGAATTCCCCCAAATGAGCCCAGAAACTGGAGACTGGGTAACAATTTTTATAAACTGTCAGATTTGAAATAAAATGTTGGCACAATGGACCTCCCACTCCATCCCCGCCCCAAAAAATGAGTACAAACAGTACACTAATCTCTACAATTAAAAAAAGCACACTTGCTTAACAAAAGAGACTCAGTCATAAATGTACATGCTAGTCAATCTGAAATTCCACTGAGTACCATTATATAACAATGTTCCATACATCTGAATTGCAGCTCTGTTCTCCCTGCTTTCGGAGATGGTTCACATATGTGCACACCACAGAATAGAAATTTTGTATAACAGAGGCCTGATTCACATGAAAACAAAGTTGAAACATGTGGAATGCATTCAATATAGACAACACCAAATTTTCAATAGCATAGACAGCAAGGGCATGGGAAGTTGGTAATTGATCACCAATGGATATAAAAGCTGAATGAATGGGTAAAGAAATTCATATCCTAGACAACACAACATTAGAAAAAGGCAAACCACCACTCTCACTAAATAACAGAGGAAATTCTGAAACCACCAATACAGTCCCTAGTGTATGAATGATGAAGCCAGAAGCAGTTGCAGGAAGAATATCATCTAGAACTTGGCCCCCGTGTCTCAGAAATAAATCCCAGAAAAGAGGAGACAGAATGTTTCCCCTCCTGTGCACTCTCTGCTTATTTCATTTTCACGACAATACTGTTTAATCCACACAACCTCCTTCCCCGACCGGAACTTTGTTTAAAAAATACCAAACACAGAGAAAGTTGCTAAGTGATGTTTTACAACATATTACATATCACACAATCATTTACACAACCCAGGGTATCTTACCTGCTGCTCACATACAAAACAAATGCACTGCACTTATCAAACGTAAGGAATGGCTTTACACAGGGCCGGCTCTAGCTTTTTTGCCGCCGCAAGAGAAAAAAAAGGGGGGGTGGGGGGCGCTGCAGAAGTAAAACAAACAAAAAACCAATGGTGGCCACAGGGAGCACGTGGAGGGCAGTCAAGGTGGCTCGCAGGGAGGTGAACGGCGGCACCCGCCCGCTCCCTCTGCCCGTGGGCAGCCAGACGCTGCAGCCCGCTTGCAGCTGGGTGAGAGGGGCTCCCACCTCCGGCCTCAGAGAGCCTCTCCCGGCTGGGCAGGGGGAGCCCCCGGGAGCTGCAGGAGGTGCCAGTTCAGCCGCTCCTTTAAAGGTGGCTCGGCTGGGCCGGGCTCAGAGCAGCGCAGGAGGTGGAGGCCGGTGCAGGCGGCGGGGAGTGGCGCATCCTGGGGGAGCCCAGCGGCACGGTGAGCAGCAGGGATCACTAGTTCCTGCCCCCCCTGGGCTGGGGTCCATGCCCCTGCAGGGCTGGGCTGGGACTGGCAGAGCATGGGGAGCCAGCCAGGGGCTCCAGAGCTGCGGACCGGGCTGCTGAAGCAAAAAAAATAAAAAAGAATCACGGCAGGATGGCAGGAATGTGCCGCCCCAAGAATCCCCGGAATGCCACCCCTTACAATGTGCCGCCCCAGGCATGTGCTTTCTTGTCTGGTGCCTGGAGCCAGCCCTAGCTTTACAACTCAAACTGGTTCTAAGAAATATGTTCATTTTTAAAAGGGGTGGGGGAGAAATTAATACACATCATTGTATTACAGCAGGGGTGGGCAAACTACGGCCCGTGGGCCACGTCCGGCCCATCGGACCTTTTAATCTGGCTCTGGAGCTCCTGCCGGGGAGCGGGGTCGAGGGCTTGCCCTGCTCTGCATGTGCCATGGCTCCGTGCTGCCCCCACCCCAAGCACTGGCTTGGGGTGGGGGCACGGCCAATGGGAGCTGCAGGGGCAGCAGCACAGAGCCACCTTGCCACGCCTCCGCATAGGAGCCGGAGGTGGGACATGCCACTGCTTCTGGGAACTGCTTGAGGTAAGCTCCACCCGGAGCCTGCACCCCTGACCTGCTGCTGCGCCCCAACCCCCTGCCCCACCTCTGATCCCCCTCCCACCCTCCAAACCCCTCGGTCCCAGCCCAGAGCACCCTCCTGCACCCTAAACCCCTCATCCCCAGCCCCACCTGAGAGCCTGCACCTCCAGTCAGAGCCCTCACCCCCTCCCACATCCCAACCCAAACTATAACAGGGTTTAAAAGAGAACTGGATAAATTCATGGAGGTTAAGTCCGTTAATGTCTATTAGCCAGAATGGGTAAGAATGGTGTCCCTAGCCTCTGTTTGTCAGAGGGGGGTGATGGATGGCAGGAGAGAGATCTCTTGATCATTACCTGTTGGGTCCACTCACTCCGGGTCACCTGGCATTGGCCACTGTCGGTGGACAGGATACTGGGCTGGATGGACCTTTGGTCTGACCCAGTACGGCCTTTCTTATGTTTCTTATGTTAACCCCTTGTACCAGTCCGGAGCCCCCTCCCGCACCCTGAACTCCTCATTTCTGGCCCCACACCAGAGGTCGTACTCCCAGCTGGAGCCCTCACCTTCTCCTGCGCCCCAATGTCCAATTTTGTGAGCATTCATGACCCGCCATACAATTTCCATAGCCATATGTGGCCCTCACGTCAAAAGGTTTGCCCATCCCTGTATTACAGCCATGAGTGTCTGACAACTATAGTCCCGGATGCAATCATTTCCATAGTCTGGGCTACGTTATTCAGCCTTCAGGAGGAGGATGGTGGTGGGGAATCATTCTGGAGTGAAATTTCATACATGTTCTGGTGGTAGTTGTCATCTTTACGACATCACCTGGAGGGAACATTGTGAATTAAGAAATTGTAGGGGATATAGAACTGATTTTTACCAAATGTTCAGTAGCAAATGTGAACTATACTGTTGTATATCACATTCACCTATGATGCTTTTTCTCTGGAGGGATTGTGGTCATTGTATCTGACTATATGTTGGATCATCTTTACCTGTACATTTCCTTGTTTGTATCATTTAAAGCAAACAAAGCCCATCTTTACCCTCCCCGCCCCCGCAATGAGACTTTAAAGTTTTTCAGTGGAAAATTGGTAGTGTTCAAGTGGTAGAGCTAATCATATTCATGTTAAAAAACGCACTATATTGTGTGTGTGCTCAAAGTTATGGCATATATCCCCTACCCACCCAATTGCTTCCAGGAGTTACATATGTTCTGCAGCTCACAATAGCCCAGAATCCCCCATAGCACTGTACATTACAAGGACTCCCCTGTCACCGCCCTCTTGCCTCCCACATGGTACCTCTGCCAAGATTTGGGAGGGGCCTTCCACATGGCAGCCTGTTGCCTGCACTAGAAGAATTTTCTTGCAGCCAGCTAAGGGATTGCACTGAGATTTCAACCATCCCAAAGTCCTTCAGATCTGGGCTTTTGGTTCAGGCCCATTTTAACATTCACAAACACCCTTGTGTATCTTGTTAGGGGTACACAAAACACTCCCAGGAAACAGGAAATGGAGTATCATGGTTACAGAAAGACAATCTATAATGAAGTAGTTTCCTACTAAAGATTGGATCTGAGGTATTTCAAATAGAACCAGTTGTTGAATTTTGGAGAGAGGAGTTTAATTATGGAAAATCACTAAGGAGACAAAGTAAAGCTAGAGAATGAAAACACCGTAAATTTGTTTTCCTCCTGCTTTAGCCAACTCGATGTCACGCCCCCTTTCACACATGATGACACATCTACTGATGATGATAATGGATTTGCAAGCCTCTTCTGTGAATCAGTGTAACATTGTCTTCTGGTTATCCTAATGCAGGTGCTCCCTCTACAGGCCATGTCAACATATTTTTTTTTTAAGCAAGTACATGTAGACTGAAATGTTTTAACTGGTACCCTGTTAACTGAATTTTGTGTGTGAAAGCCATAGGACGATCACAGGTTTTTAGTTTCCCTAAAAGTACAGTAGCTTTTCCAGTCTCTGGTGTTAATACACAGAATGATTATTAGCTTAGCAACACACTGTCTTTTGTTCTCTTGCTTGTGCATGCACAAACACATAGGTTCATTCAGGTTATAAGTTCTAAAAGAACATTTCTTACTAAACTTGACTGATAATTTTCTGCTTCAATTATTCACTCCAGATGGGCACTCCATATGAACAAAACCTATTATTTTTTTTCAAACCAGGATGCATTTTCCAGTGATGATCTGCTCATCATATAGCTATTTTGTCATTTTTACAATGATGACTCATGCTGAAAAGATAGCTAAAATAAGACTCAAAATTCCTAAATTCTAAACAAAAACTTGCAAACTCCTACCTTTCCTTCTCTTCTGTGAAGCTAATAAGAACTACAAAGCAATATCCTTGCTCTCAGAACAAATGAATCTTTGCGATTAAGAAAAGACCAATGAAGAACATGTACAATATCCACCAGTAAAAGGACTCCTTGCAAAAAGAAAAGAGGGTATGCATAATTCACCTTTAACAAGCTCAGCAATACTGTTAAAATAAATGGATGGTTTAATCTTCTATCTGAATGAAAACTGTTGATAAATGAATTGATTTCTCACAAAAGGTGTTGATTTGACAGCCCTGGATACTGAAGTCCTTTAATTTCAGAATAGGTACATCACAGACAGTATAAGAGTATAAATGTCTACAGCAACCCACCAGTGTGATTCGAGTCTGTCCTGCAGAGTTCCCCAGTAGGAGGTAAAAAGTTGGTATAACCTTCTTCAAGCCTATTCATTCCTTTGTGACAGACAAAGCAGCAAATAAGAACCAGCTGTAATGGTGGTTTTGGTGGTGTGGACCTTTGTCAGTTAGGAACTGAATTGAGACCAAGAAATTTTAGTTAAGACATTGAACAGCTGTTACATGATCTGTGTTTTGGCATATAATGCTTCTGAATCAAATCCCTGGTAATTTTTATGTACAATTATTCCCATTTTGGTTTTTTATCTTAAATAGAATTGTTAAACATACACTTAGATTTATAGAAGCGACAAAGAGTTCTGTGGCACCTTATAGACTAACAGACGTATTGGAGCATAAGCTTTCGTGGGTGAATCCCCACTTCTGCGGATGCATCACCCACGAAAGCTTATGCTCCAATACATCTGTTAGTCTATAAGGTGCCACAGAACTCTTTGTCGCTTCTACAGATCCAGACTAACACGGCTACCCCTCTGATACTTAGATTTATGTATGTTTTAAGATATCATATAAGCTTGACTGACTCTCTCATCCTGGATTTTTTCAGCAATGTATAATAAATACAATACAATAATAAAGTTCTAAATGAAAGAATGGTCACTACCTCAGGTATATCAGTTCATAAATTAAGTTACTAGATGATAAATGATTTATGTCTCTCTTTTCAGGGAGAGCTTGGAGCAAGGGGACTGCCAGGACCTTCTGGGCCTAGGGGAATAGGAATATCTGGTCCAAAGGTTTGTCAGAGTCCATTTTATAGATTTTTTTATCTTTATGGGTGACACTGATCTCACCTACACTGGTGTAACTTCTTTGACTACAGGATTTGCACTGGTATGACGGAGATCAGAATCATGCCCAAAAGATAAAGGCCCTGATCCTGTACCTATTTATGCATGTGATGAATCCCATTAAGTTCAATGGGACTACTCATATGATTAAAGTTAAGCACACATGCAAGTGTTTGTGAGATTGGGGCCTAAAACTGAATAGATAATCAAACCAATAAAGCCGCTAATTAAATTTAGTAACACAGATTATGTTTGCTTCTGTTTATTTCTGTGCTGTTTCTTTTTAGGAGTTTCCTTTGAGGAGGTTTTTTTTAACGTGTATATGTATATATATGTGTGTATATATATGTGTGTGTGTATATATATATATATATATATATATATATATACACACACACATATATATACACACACACATATATATACACACACACACATATATACACACACATATATTGCAGGTCTATATATATATAGGTTTTTTTAATGTATAGGGTTTTTTTAACATATATATATATATATATATATATATATGTGTGTGTATATATATGTGTGTGTGTGTATATATATGTGTGTATACACACACACATATATATACACACACACACATATATACACACACACACATATATACACACACACACATATATATATATATATATATATATATATGTTAAAAAAAACCTATACATTAAAAAAACCTATATATATATAGACCTGCAATTCTTGCCCAATTAAATCTAAACCCAAGTCACCACATTAATGAATAAAAGATATTACCTCACCTACTTTCTCTCGCTAATATCCTGGGACCAACATGGCTATGACAACATGGCAAATTATATTTAAAAATAGTAATATATGGATTGAGAACAAAAACTGCCAGCAAAAACTAGTGTCAGAAAATATACTACTTACATTAAACTTAATAGGGAGTAACCGAATGAAAAAATTCTTTTTAATGGAAAGAGGAAAATCATTTTATTTTAAGAATTTTGTGATCCTGATTGAAGCATGTTCTACCAAGTTCTCAAAATAGTCTTTTCACCAACATGCTATATTTTATACAGACCCATCCTAAAAACAAATGTGTGTACAACCTTGCACATCTCTTGCCACAAACCACAGCAACTACTTTTCAGTGGTCGCTAACAGCTGGAAGATTCATGAGCTAAACAGCTGCATGTAAAGATTCTTAAGACATCTGAGTTATGCAGCACTTCTAAATAGTATCTGCAGAATACTGGCACTTCACACAACATTGGAGATACTCCATTTACTGTATTGGAGAAACAACAAAATAGTAAGATGGACTAAGACAATTTAGTGCTGTGGGCTTTCTTAATCACCATGTCTTATTTGTATTCAGTTAATAGCTTTCATTTCAAAGCTACAAGATTTTATTCTTAACATATCAAATTGTAAGCTAATATAGTCTTTGAAAACACAGTACGTGATGCCCACAGTCTAGAACTCATAGTAAGGGGTAGTTCAGAGCCACAGAGTCCCCCAGAACTTCCAGGAGCTCAGAGGCTGTATGTCTGCATCTACACCCCTTTGTGGGATGCAGCCTAGACCCCCACACCTCAGAGTTATAGCCTTGCATCATCCCTGCCCCCTTTGGGGTATTGAGAGACCCCAGGGAAGTAGGGAGAGAATAGCCCTTGTATTTCCTAAAGCACAAGGGCTGCAAGTTCTTCCTGGACCTTACATCTTTCTCCCTCCCCTGTGTAAGGACCAGGCAGAATGTGACTCTGAATCAGCATGCCCAGGCCCCACCAGATGCGTCACAATAGTGACTTTTGGCATACGTGGAGATGTGGCACACAACAGGTTAATGTGCACGACAGCCCACAATTCTGTTTACAATGGATCTGATATCTCCACTGCTTTGCCCCTTGTGATTCAGTTGCACGTGTGTAGAGCAAGCGTACAATGCTACCCCATCAGAATGTTTTAGACCCACTTTGTACAGGCGTAACTGACTACATAAGGGGCAAAGCAGTGGAAAATCAGGCTCGGCTTCACTGGTATAATTCATTCTTTAAATCTTTGGGATGAGCTATCCCCTTGGTTACCGTGGTGTCTACCAGGAGTAACTACTGAACTCAAGAACTACCTCAGTGTAAATTGTGTCAACCAGAGGAAAATCAGGGTCAGAATCTTAGGCCTGGTCTACACTGCTGCTTAAGTCGATGGAAGTTACGTTGCTCACGGGTGTGTTACCTCCCTGAGCAACATAGCTTACATTGACCTAACCTGGGGTCTACACCACCCCATGTCAGCAAGAGACACTCTCCCGCGGACTTAGCTTCTGCCTCTCGGGGAGGTGGAGTACTGAAGTCTACAGGAGAGTGCATTGATTGCAGCAGTGCCGATTTAGCATGCTAGTGTAGACAAGCCCTTACAGTTTTAAAATGCTTCTACTCTTATCTTTGCTTGTGGTAAATGTGTGTTGATTAAGAGTAATGTTAGTAATTGAGAGTCCTCAAACTAATTCTTCTCTCTTTGCTGCACAATTCTTAACAGGGAGCTGTGGGACAGAAGGGTTTTCCAGGTCCACCTGGCCCTCAAGGGGATAGCATACAAGGAAGCAAGGTAACCAAGTTTAACATGATGTATAGCCAAGAGACCTCTATTTTAAATAATCTTTTGCAGAGATTCTTTGCTTCTTTTTTGTGTGCGTAAATTCAGTGTAGAGGGCAGTTTTAATGTAGCCAGTTGAATTAATCTCTGTGAATATTAGTTGTGAATTTAACCCCTAAATTGATGGGTTGTTTATGAATTATTTACTTCAACTATTTACCTTCTGTTATTTGTGGTGTGTGATTGGTTACCTTAATTAATCTGAATTATGTCTGCTGTCCGATTGATACTTTTTAATCACGAAAAGTAAGTCTCAGTTCTACAAGATGCTATTTATTTATTTGGCTTTTTACTACTCTATAATGAGTGGGTGTCCACAGGCCTGCCCTGGGCCCCACCCTCCCTAGGGACAGCCCTGTCCCCCAAAATTTCTGTCGGCGGGCCTGGGTGTCCATTCATTGCTCTGAACACTTTTTACCATATTTTAAAAATACACTGACAGACCTGTCATTTACCCCCAGATTAAATAAAATAACCCAGAGGCAACATAAATATAACAGAAGTTAACCAGTCTCCCGCACAATCCCTCTCCCCGGTAGCAAGCCCCAGCCATCACTTATGAGTGAGGCAGCAAAGCGAACCTTGTAGTGCAATCTGATGGTAAATAAACAGGGCACAGGTAGGCCCCTCTATCTTCTGCCACTTCTGCACCCACAAACCAGCCAGAGACCTCTGCTTTGGTGCCATCACCCATGCTCTTTATTTACAGTAGACGTTCCCACCACCTTGTAGCTATAGACAGCATCTAGGACTGCTGGCTTCTGCAGCCAGCAGGGGAGAGACGCCTCCAACGCCCTGGCTCCTCCTTTCCTCTCCCCCGGCTTCCTTCCTGCCAGCCTTTATGTAGCCCCTGGCTAACGAGGCTGGCAACTGTTCCCCGTTTGCCACTAAGGCCTGGGCTTACTCAGCCAGCTCCAATTCCCCTTTCCTGATTGAAGCTGGCATTACAGAGGGCTGTCTCAGGGTTTCCTAGCCAGCACCCTGTCACAGTACCTCTCTTCTCATTGGGCTTGAGGGAGGCAGATGGCTTCAACATATGAATGGAAATAGCCACATTTCACATAGCCAGCTTTATCTTACACCCGTCATTCTCTTGTCCTTTGTCATGCTACCAACTCACCCTTCTGTCCTTTTACTATGTATGTTATATCACTTTGTACTGGCTTATTCCATTTTACCAACATGTAACTTCCAGTGCCATTCCAATCCTCTCGTAATTGATCCTTCTGTTTAACACACTCACGCTGCAAGTAAATCCCTCTAATATCATTTTCATAATTTTCATAGGTCCTTATTTCCTTCTCTGCTGTCTTTCGCTTCCCTTGTCTGAGGCTACACAAAGAGAGCCTTACGGAAGCAGAGTCTTGCCTCAGACATTTCCATTTTCAAACCAGTAATACTTTAGCAGGAGCACACACAAACAAAACTTTGAAATGGGGTAAAGTGAAACATAAATAACTTTCCTGCATCTGCTTCAAGCCTTGTGCTTATGTTCTCATGGGAAAACGTCAGACGTATATATGTGATTTTCATTTCACAACATGTTCCATCCACATTTTAGTATCATTCTAAACCAATCTAATATTTTAGCTAGCAGTCAGTAAAACTAAAGAGCTGTGGCTGCTGTCTACAGTAATTAACATTGATAAAGATTGGCCATTGGCTGGGCCGCATTGCATCAATATTCTTTTTGCTTTATTTTTATTAAAAACACGACAAACATGTAAAATATAATATTTCTATTTACTCTAAAGACCTGATCAGATTACCTCCTCCCCCCAAAAATGTTTGATCCACAAAAGAACAGGAATGGAGACCTGGTACGGAATCCTGCTCCCATAGAAGTCAATGGGAGAACTCTCATTGACTTCACTGGGGTTAAGATTGAACCTCAGGGGTCACTGCTTCTCCACAGCATTATTTCAGGTTTATGCTAGTGCAATTTCATATCTCAGCTGGGAATCATAACCTAGAATGGTCTCAGGCGGTCCCAGCACTTGTTTTTCCCTGTCACTTTAAAAAAAATGACTGCTACAACCCAGAGACTGGGGAAAGGGGATAGAGAACATTTTGTACGACTTGAGGGCTAGTCTACACTAGAAGCGCTACCGCAGCACAGCTGCACCAATGCAGCTGCACCATTGTAGCGCGTCTGGTGAAGACGCTCTAAGCCAATGGGAGAGAGCTCTCCAGTCGACTTCATTACTCCACCTCTGTGAGAGGCAGTAGCTACGTTGGTGGGAGAGCTTTGACGTAGGGCTGTCTACACCAGCGCTTAGGTTGATATAACGTACATCACTCAGGGGGGTGGATTATTCAGTGTGCTTGTGCAGCCCACACTGAAACACGTGCTGCTGTGGCCACACTGCTGATTTTAACCATGCTAGTGTGGTTACGTCTACTTATGCTGCAACCACACTTCGGAGTGCAGTGTAGATATACCCTAACAGATCTGAATCTTCATTAGGCCTTAAAGGTATTGTACACTATAGTAGCACTCCCTGTGGCTGTGGAAGAAGTGCTTTAAGGTAGACAAATTGCTTCCTTTCTGTGGGGCTGCACTATTGAGACATCTGTTTATCATTCCTTTGGGCTTTGTAAATGCAAATTCCCGTTATGTAACTCTTGTGATTGCTTAAGGCTGCTGAGCTGAGCTGTGGGGTTGTTGGCCGCATTTGGCTTGATGTCTCAGTCAAAAAATACTAACATTCCTGTATTAAAAGGAACAGAAAGGTTTGTGAACCTCTATCACTGTAATGGATTTTCTGTACATTCAGGAAATCCACATGTAGCTAAAAATTACAGTTTTTAATGTCCAGTTTCCATGGTGGCCGTTGTATTGAATACAGTGCCACCATCACAAAGCATTTTACAAAACTGTATACATATAGCAGGGCAACTGGTGCACCATACACCAACCCCTGTTTTACAAAAAGTATTGTGGGATCTTTAGTGTATGGACTGAATCTCCAAATCCAAACCCATTAGTTATCACTGCTACTTAAGAGCAGCACTTTTGAATTGTTAGTGACATCACATAATGCAAAGACTTCAGCTTTCTCTATGACACAGAATGTTACTACATGAATGTATCTTTTCCATAATTTAATATCACTTTTAGTTGAATTTACTCCATATTGTATTCAGGGAGAACAAGGACTTCCAGGTTTACCAGGACCAAGGGGTTCAGAGGGATATGGCCTCCCTGGCTCAAAGGTAAATCCTAGCCTATGTCTTAATAAAGGATTTTTTTTCTTATTAGATGTGCCTGGTACTATACAGATAAACAAAAGACCAACACTACCTTAAAGAGAGCTTGCAGTCTAAGGGCCTGATCTTGCAAACACTTAGGGCATGTCTACACTAGAAAACTATGTTAGGTTGACATACAGCCACCGCAGTAATTCCTGCAGTGGTTCACGTACAAACTGCCTATTGACCAGTAGTCTCAAATGCACAGAGTTCTTCCATGGGTTGGTATGGAGGACATGTGCTAGTACAAAGAACACAAAAACTAGGGAAGCAAAGTTCCAATTGTGTGTCTCTAGCACTTCACTACTTTTACCTCTGCTGTACTCTGTTAGGGAGATTATGGGGAGAAAGGTGATCCAGGAAAGAAAGGTGACAAAGGAGATATTGGAGAACCAGGACCTGCAGGACCAATGGTAAAATGCCTTTTTTACATTATTTAATTTTACAGAATGGAAATGAGACAAACTAGCATTTATTAATTGATCTCATTCTACAAATTCTTAGGGATTTATGGGAAGAAAAGGTGAACCTGGTCTTACTGTAAGTATGTACATTCACTGATTTATGACAGTCAAGAGTTTACCCTTTGCAAAAACTGTGCATGTTTTGTTAATGTGAAGAAATTCTGATCCTGCCGCTTCAGAGTTTGACTAAGTTATTATAAATTGGGCTGACCTGGAATTCAGAGACACGCTGGCAGTACATTAGCAATACATGTGGAAGAAGAACACAAATTCCACCAGAGATGATCATCTTATTGATGGAATTTGTGTCAAAGACCGGTTCTGCTGTGTTGTTGTCATTCTTGTTGCTGGTTGGAGTGGTGGAAATACCTTGCTAACTATACCACTTCTTGAAGAATCTACACAGGCCAAACATGGAGAGTTTCAAAACCTTTTCATGTGATAGATAGAAGCGAGCATTGTCCTGCACGCAATTTGCTGAGAATGTACAATATTGATGGATATAAATGCATATGGGAACAACTGGGGTATGTAGTAATGATCTTTCTACCGTCTAGACCATATAGTTTTGTTTCAAACATCCAAACAAGTTATTTTAGAATAATAAAATAATGGACCATGCGGTCTCTGAGATAACCACATAGAGTAAACTGCATCATCTTTGCAAGGTTTTCTTTTTAAATGTGCATTAAAGGACTTAATACCTGAGATGTGAACAACAGGTTACAACTCTTGAGACCCATGATTAGTATCAAGAGCAATTTATTGTAAATACTTTGGGTCACATATTATGTAGATTTTTAAGAACAGCTTCACCTGAAGAAGTGGGGTTTTTTACCCACGAAAGTTTATGCCCAAATAAATCTGTTAGTCTTTAAGGTGCCACTGGACTCCTTGTTGACTTCAACTAGGAGTACTATTTAGAAGCTGATGGCATGATATAACCTCCTGTCAGCTGGTGACATTTATGAGTTCCAGCCACTTTATAATTGTCCCTAAGTGCAATATAATTTGCTCTGTAAAACAGCACAACTGCAAAAAAAGGGACAGCAGGTTTTGGCTATACAGTAGCAACTCAAACAAAAGAAAACCATGCCCCAGGATTAGAATAAATGTAACACATTAATGAATACTCTTTTTCAGAAAGAAGAAATTATCATACTTATCATGGAAGTATGTGGTAAGATCTATGTTATGGAAAAGAAATAACAAGTTTTAATAAAACACAATAAAACTACCATGGTTGAAAGGATACAAGTAAAGCCTGCTAGTCCACATATCAGTGTGGAAGGATCTCTGTCACAATGGAACACATGTACAGTGTCAGCAGTAAAACATCTTTAAATAAGATGTTACAGAAAATAAATGAAGTTGGGTAGAGCCTATGATTTTCAGCTGAAAGTAAGCACATCATATGGGCTAGCAATAGGAATTCTGCAAATCAAAAGGAAATCCAGCAGAGCTCACAGTGGAAGTATAATCCAGCCCGAAACTCTCTCATGTCCCTAGAAACGATCTCAGCAGTGTAAAAAGGGTTCCAGGGGCAGGCACCAGCTGAGGAAGTCCTGACAACATAATCACACTGCCAGAGAAGTGGGTGGGGAGAGGGGGAGGAAGAGAAGAGGAAGGAGGGAACACCAGGGGCCAGGCCTTCTGCCTATCTCTGGGATCTGCAGGGTTTGTTGGCAAGCCATGCAGAATGTTCCGCAAGTGGCCAAGAACCTGCTCTTTACACAGAATTACTGGAACGATAACCTCACTGAAATGTCTTCCCTTAACTCTGTACTACACACTGTCTGCTGGAGGGGTCACTGGGCCTAGAGTTTGGGCACATTGCCTTTACAGACTGTGCAAACCTGGGAAATCTGAGGACAAAAACCACATCGTTACATGTCTTTTTTTAAAGGTTTCAGAAATTATTACCGGTAACTAAACTGTCAGAAAAAATGTTAGGATTTCAGTTACTAGATCGTGTGCTTTAAGGGAGATAGAACTTAAAATTATAAAAGCAAAATGCAATAAAGAACATTTCTGTTTATTAATTTACTTTGAAATTATTAATAGCTCCACTGAAAGTTATTAAATTGATATAGTTATGGATACTTTGTTTCCTATGTAGGTAATAGTGCTTAGTTCTCTGAAAACATCTGCTCAATGTGCAGAGGCAGTCAAAAAAGCTAACAATGTTAGGAACTATTAGAAAAGGGATAGATAATAAGACAGAAAACATCATAATGCTAATATATGAATCCATGGTACGCCCACATCTTGAATACTGCATGTGGTTCTGGTTGCCCCATCTCAAAAATATATATTAGAATTGGAGAAGATACAGAGCAGGGCCACAAAAATTATTAGGGGTATCAAACAAATCATATGAAGAGAGATTAAAAAGACTGGAACTGTTCAGCTTAGAAAAGAGATGACTAAGAAGGTGTATGATAGAGGTCTATAAAAATCAAGAATGTTGTAGGTAGTGGTCCCCAACCTTTCTGTGGCCAAGAGCACATTCATGCCTTCAGAAGAGTGTGGTGGGCAGCAATGCTTCTTGGCGGCATTTTGGTGGCGACACTTCTCCGGTGGCCACACTCCTCGGCAGCAGCTTCTCCGCCGAAAGCACTCCTCGGTGGCATTTCGGTGGCAGGTTCTCCGGCGAATGCGCTCCTTTCCTCTTTGTTCCTTGGTGCCGGCCCTGACGGCAGGCGCATATAAATGCCCCGGTGGGCGCCATGGCGCCCGCGGGCACCACATTGGCGACCACTATTGTAGAGAAAGTGAATAGGGTAGTGTTATTTACCCCTGTACATAACTCAAGAACCAGGGGTCACCCAATGAAATTAATAGGCAGTGGGTTTTAAATAAACATAAGGAAGTACTTCTTCACACAACATACAGTCAATCTGTGAAAATCATTGCCAGGGGATGTTGTGAAGGCCAACAGAATAACTGGGTTCAAAAAAGAATTAGATAAATTCTGGAGGATAGGTCCATCAATGGCTATTAGCCAAGATCGTCAGGAACACAAATCCATGCTGTTAGTACCACTAAACCTCTGTTTGCCAGAAGCTGGGAGTGGATGACAGGGGATGGATCACTTGATAATTGCCCTGTTCTGTTCATTGCCTCTGAAGCATTTGACACTGGCCACTGTCAGAAGACAGGATACTGGACTAAGTGGACTATTGGTCTGACCCATTATAGCCATTCTTACGTTCTAATAAATATTTAGTAGATGTTGGTTTAGTAGATATTGGTAAATAAACAAAATGTAAACAAGGAAAAAGAGCACCATTATAAAAATGTAGAGATAGATATATACTTTAAAATTTAGGAAGTCAGAATCTTCTACCCATCTCTCGCCATTCTGTATCTGGCCTACCATTTGCTATGAAAAAAAATCTGAGTAACAGTAACTGTAGATTATTTTAGTTTTCTGTTTTCAGAAAAGTCACCTTGGCTTGGGTGACTGAGAATCTGATATAAATATTTTTAGTTGCATTCATTGTGTAATCGAAAGGAAGTTTCTCATAAAATGTCTAATATTGTTAATATTTTAGGCTGTGGCATCAAATGTAAAGAAACTCCACTGGAACTTGTATTCGTGATTGACAGTTCAGAAAGTGTTGGACCAGACAACTTCAGAATTGTCAAAGATTTTGTGAAAACGGTCATTGACAGGGTAACAGTCAGCCAAGGTACAGCCCGCATTGGCATTATCAACTTCAGCCATAAAGTAGAGCTGGTATCGACTCTGCAGCAGTACATGAGCAAAGACAAGGTGAAACTTGCTGTTGATAATATGCAGTACCTAGGGGAAGGCACTTACACGGCTGCAGCTATCAACAAAGCCATAGAGATATTTCAGGTTGCACGACAAGGGGTAAGAAAAGTGGCTGTTGTAATAACAGATGGACAAACCGATACTCGTGATCAAAGACTGGATGTCATAGTGAGGAATGCGCATGCCATCAACATTGAGATATTTGTAATTGGGGTGGTTCAAAAGACTGATCCCAACTTTCATGAGTTTCTGAAAGAATTGCAGCTCATTGCTACAGACCCTGACAGTGAACATGTCTACCAGATAGATGACTTCATCACACTCCCAGGTAAGAGAAACTACCTCTTTAACACGAACCATGAAAATAGTGTATTGCATGGAATTAGGCCTTTGACATAGCAACTGAAGCCAGTTGGTATAGTTCTGTGGCAAAGTAGCTTGCCTCTTACCTTTAGATGCAACTCATTCCTCAGTTTCCCTCACTTGCTGTGTTATTTAGTCCTCTAGCCAAATCAAATCTTCATGCCTTCCCAGGTAAATGAAAGTCCAATACAAACAATGAGAGTTACCACAGCCATTCTTTATCCAGCTTCTTTTGTTCTGTGGGCTACCAGTCCTCCATTGAAGGCTTCTGTCAATATTTCCCCAGAATGCCTCAGTGCTGGGTCAAAGTTCCATTGTCTGTGAAGTCTTCTGTCCTTCGTGCAGGAGAGTGAAGAGGATTTCTCCTCATCTTTGCATTCTGTCTCTCTCTCTCTCTCTGGGCCACTAATCTCCCTCAAGGTCTGTCAATCTTTCCCTTCTTTTCACAGTTTCACATGCTATAAGGAAGCTTATGACATTTCCCAACCTCTCCTCCCCTTAGACACCACCACAAAGTATTCCTTCCCAGTCTCTCCACCCCATAGATGCATCAGTTTCAAGGCCAGGAGGGATCACTGTGATCATAGTCTGACCTCCTGTATAACACAGGCCAGAGAACTTCCCCAAAATAATTCCTAGAACATATGTTAGAAAAATATCCAATATTGATTTAAAAATGACCAGTGATGGAGAATCCACCAGGACCTTGAGTAAATTGTTCCAATGATTAATTACCCATACAACTTATTTCCAGTCTGAATTTGTCTAGTTTCTACTTTCTGCCATTGGATTGTATTATACCTTTCTCTGACAGACTGAAGAGTTCATTTATCAAATACTTCTTCCCCGTATAAGTACTTAGAGATAAGGCTGTTTTAGTCACGGGTATTTTTAGTAAAAGTCATGGACAGGTCACGGGCAGTGAACAAAAATTCACGGTCCATGACTTTTACTGAAAATACCCGTGACTAAAACTTGGGCGGGCAGGGGGGGCGTGGGTGCTCAGGGAGGCAGTCTGGGGGTGCCATGGGGGCTAGGGGAGGTGGCCCAGGGGACCCCTCTGGTGGGGAGGGTTGGGCAGCATGGCTTGGGACCCCTGCTGGTGCTGGGGGGAGGCGGCCCGCGGTCAGAACCCCTGTTGTTGCTGGTGGGGGGAGGGTTGGCGGGGTTGGCAGGGGCTCATATCACATAGTCCCAGATCTTCAGTGTGCAACTCCAGATCCATTCTAGTTTTGGTTGGTGTATGACCATGAGGTTGAGATTTGTCCGATCAAGCACCTCATTTAAATCTTTAACAATAACAGCAAGGATATGGGGTTCGCCATGTAATTTAATAAAAACCTATGAAAAGTTTCAGGATCATCAACCTTAGGTCCCTACATATTAGCAGTGATTAGTTCAGATCCATTTGTGATGACTTTAAAGATTAAAACTCTGTCCTGATTGTCTGAAATTGACTCAGACTATTACTGACAGTGCTTTATGGAAGAGTATGGCTATGCCTCGGGATTTGGATGAGAAGCAGCAAGACATTGCTTTTGCTGTCAAGTCGTGTTCTAATTTAGCAGCCTCATCTGTGGTCAAGTGTGTCTCCTGCAAAAGCACTTCATCTGCCTTTGCTTTCTTTAATA
This sequence comes from Chelydra serpentina, assembly GCA_037349315.1. Taxonomy (NCBI): domain Eukaryota; kingdom Metazoa; phylum Chordata; order Testudines; family Chelydridae; genus Chelydra; species Chelydra serpentina. The sequence goes on from JBAIAC010000048.1 coordinate 32,826,410, forward strand.
ATGAGTGCACTTTTTTCTTTAATTGGAGTATTGAGACCCATTACATTCCAGAAAATAAAATTAAGATTCAGGACCATTTGGCTGTGTTAAGAATTATTTTTGTAGCCTTACAAATGAAGGGGATGAAATGTTTGTATAATTTTCTCTATTACATCTCCTCCTCCTCCCCATACAGAAACCCACTGTGGTGGGAGTCCATGGATGAAATGTCTCAGACACTTATTCCACAGATTTTGGATTACCTTGCCAGATGCTTGACACTTGCCAGACTTCCAGGGAATAGGGAGGGGAGAAGAGCACAAAAAGACAAGATAAAGCAAAAACATAACATATATATAACAACTTAACTTTATACCAAGCATAGGTAAGCACAAAGAAAGGGCAATAGTTGTCAAATCCTTAACATTATATAGGCAAAATTAAACCATTCATAAATTCCAGAGGGGGTCAGCCAGGGAGACATACTATCCAGGCTGGTAGATCCACCAATATCCATTATTTAAAGTATTATTATTATAACTATTATTTATTTAAGACAGGCATCCTATTTTCCCCATACCAGAGTAGTAACTACATGGTAAGGAGATAGAAAGGGAGCACGCACTCCACAAATGGAATACTTCTTAACTAGGTATGTCAAGCTTATGACTGTATATTATACCCTAATTTGTAAGTACTGGTAATACATGTTGGTGCACTGAGTAAGACGTATGTTGTGGGAATTCCAGAGCCATGTGTCCCTCCCCCTTTTAGTTTACAACCAAACATTCAGTTTCCCTTCTTCATATTAACATGTAACTAACGGGAGAGCAATCTAACTGCTCCCAAAATTGTAAATTATTGCACCAAAGAACACAGCAAACAAGTGACTCCTCTATATTAACTTCATACTTCATGTTCATGTACTCCAGATTTGAGCTTATCTAAGGTGTTAGGATGGGGGGAAAGAACTGAAGATGTGGGTGATCAGAGCAAGGGGGAAGAAGAAGGCAGTGGATGTGGGGAGAGGGAGAAAGTAGAAGATGACAGGGAGGGTAGAAGTCACTGTCCTGGTAGCTCAGCTTCTCCTCTGCTCTGTTGGACCATAGGGGGTACAACTACATTGCTCAACTCCTGTGCAGCTTTCCAGGACATCTTGCAGGGAAGAGAGCCATCTCTCCTACTTCCAGCACATAGGATGTTAAGCTGCTGGGCTTTGAGGAGCCCCAGCAGTAAGGTGTGTCAACACAGCAGGGTCTCTCACTGGCACCAATTTTAAAAAGTGGTATGGGAGCCCTCACATTTCTACAGAGCATCAGGGAGCTGCCCCACCCCATCTTTGGTGTATCATAGAATCTCAGGGTTGGAAGGGACCTCAGGAGGTCATCTAGTCCAACCCCCTGCTCAAAGCAGGACCAACCCCAACTAAATCATCCCAGCCAGGGCTTTGTCAAGCCTGACCTTAAAAACCTCTAAGGAAGGAGATTCCACCACCTCCCTAGGTAACTCATTCCAGTGCTTCACCATCCTACTAGTGACAAAGTTTTTCCTAATATCCAACCTAAACCTCCCCCACTGCAACTTGAGACCATTACTCCTTGTTCTGTCATCTTCTACCACTGAGAACAGTCTAGATCCATCCTCTTTGGAACCCCCTTTCAGGTAGTTGAAAGCAGCTATCAAATCCCCCCTCATTCTTCTCTTCTGCAGGCTAAACAATCCCAGTTCCCTCAGCCTCTCCTCATAAGTCATGTGCTCCAGCCCCCTAATCATTTTTGTTGCCCTCCGTTGGACTCTTTCCAATTTATCCACATCCTTCTTGTAGTGTGGGTCCCAAAACTGGACACAGTACTCCAAATGAGGCCTCACCAGTGCCGAATAGAGGGGAATAATCACATCCCTTGATCTGCTGGAAATGCCCCTACTTATACAGCCCAAAATGCCGTTAGCCTTCTTGGCAACAAGGGCACACTGTTGACTCATATTCAGCTTTTCGTCCACTGTAACCCCTAGGTCCTTTTCTGCAGAACCGCTGCCCAGCCATTCGGTCCCTAGTCTATAGAAGTGCATGGGATTCTTCCGTCCTAAGTGCAGGACTCTGCACTTGCCCTTGTTGAACCTCATCATATTTCTTTTGGCCCAATCCTCTGATTTGTCTAGGTCCCTCTGTATCCTATCCCTACCCTCCAGCGTATCAACCACTCCTCCCAGTTTAGTGTCATCTGCAAATTTGCTAAGGGTGCAGTTCACACCATCCTCCAGATCGTTGATGAAGATATTGAACAAAACCGGCCCCAGCACTGACCCTTGGGGCACTCCACTTGATACCGGCTGCCAACTAGACATGGAGCCATTGATCACTACCCGTTGAGCGCGACCATCCAGCCAGTTTTCTATCCACCTTACCGTCCATTCATCCAGCCCATATTTCTTTAACTTGCTGGCAAGAACACTGTGGGAGACTGTATCAAAAGCTTTGCTAAAGTCAAGAAATAGCACATCCACTGCTTTCCCCTCATCCACAGAGCCAGTTATCTCATCGTAGAAGGCAATTAGGTTAGTCAGGCATGACTTGCCCTTGGTGAATCCATGCTGACTGTTCCTGATCACTTTCCCCTCCTTTAAGTGGTTCAGAATTGATTCCTTGAGGACCTGTTCCATGATTTTTCCAGGGACTGAGGTGAGACTGACTGGCCTGTAGTTCCCCGGATCTTCCTTCTTCCCTTTTTTAAAGATTGGCACTACATTAGCTTTTTTCCAGTCATCCAGGACCTCCCCCGATTGCCATGATTTGTCAAAGATAATGGCCAATGGCTCTGCAATCACATCGGCCAACTCCTTTAGTATGTTGGTGCCCAGCTAATACACAAGCCTCGTAATAATAACAAACAAATGGTTCATGTTGATCTGCTACGTGGGGATGTGGTCAAAGGTTTCATGAATACCCCAGCACAAATACAGGAGCAAGGCCCTTAATATTGCTAACACACAATTTAAATACATCCTTTCCAGTCGTCAGTTCGCTCCCATGAGATCAATTCGGGATGAGGTGTTCCCTGCTGGGGCGCTTCACAGTTAACAATTTGATGAGAATATATATACCTGTCCCAAAAATGAATGAAGTATAATCTTGGAGCTGAAGAAATAACCCAAATAAGTCAGTCAGTCAGTCACAATAACTGGGTAGGTTCATAAATGCAGGTAAGGCAGATATAACTGGAAAGTAAACATGGTATAAAACAGAACAGATACTCATTTCACTGCAGGTTATTTAAAAACCTTTTTGCTTCCTGTGGCTTTTGGAACAGATGCACTTCCTCACTAATCCTGACATGAAACTGAGCTGGAAACTTTACAAAATACTTAAGCTTAACCAGTTCCCTTACTCTTCTAAAGCCTAATCTCTGTTCAACCACATCTTTTACAAAATCTTGAGAAATCCTTATCTTATTTTGTGGCAGTGACATCCCCTTAGCAGTTCTTCCCCTACCCATGAGCTAGCTGCTATATTTTTTCTTCTGCCGTAAAGCTGAGAAATTTGACAATCAGTGCACAAGGTTTAGCATTCCAGGCTGCTTAGGAGCCAGGGACCTACATGCTCATTCTAAATCAAATTTAAAAACATCCCGCAAGCTGAGCATTTCTCAAAAGAGCGAAGGAGCAAATTCTAGGGAGTGATCTTTCTCTGCCCCTTCAGGTACTCTTGATATTTCTCAGATTATTACAACGAGACCTTTCCTTGAGATCTGCCAGTTCAGATTTAAGAAAAAATAAGTCTGTGCTTCTCTGCAGTTGGGCAGAGAGCTCTTGTACTTGATCTTCCACTGATGATACTATTCTTTCTGCTTCATTCACCCATCTTGTCATGTGAGCGCTGGCAGAAAGGAATTAACTGAGGTAACAGTGAATTGTATTGTGTGGCCTTGATACCTACTATGTCTGCAGCAACTCTCTCCAGCAGGGACACCATATACATAGTGCCCTCAGCAGTTGCCAACTTGTTCACAGTGTGTGTGGGGGAGGGGGGATTTTATTCTCAGCATTTCAATTTTGTGCTAACTAGTGATCATATCTTTCCTTTTCTTACCCCTCCCTTTTTGCTATTAGTTTAACCCCCTCATGACTACTCTAGCTAGCCTGTCCCCAAGAAGATTGGTTCCCCTTCTCTTGAGGTGGAGGCCATCTAAACTACACAGTCCCCTCCTCCCATAGAAAGTAGACCAATGTTCCACAAAACCAAAACCCTCCACCCTACACCACTTACCTAGCCAGCAGTTCCTTCCAGAATCTTCTGCCTTCTGTCTTCCTTTGCCCTCGGCACCACCTTTACAGGTTCTCTCACCTGAGAGAACCATCACCAGTATTGCTCTCTTCCGTGTCTCTTTCTCATTGGGAAAAAGGACCTCCCAGCAGGCCTGGCTCTCAGGTTTGTAGTCGCCATGTTCCATAGGAGCTATAATCTGCAGAAAGCCTTTTTTCTAAACTGAAATTTCTAAAGGACTGTGCTAGGCCTGTATCCTGCCTTAAAGCACCAGCATGCCCTGTTACAGACTCATAAGACTGAGATTTTTCTATGGCAAATTAAAACATTATGGTCCAGATCCACCAAGGTAGACTCCTAACTTCCACTGACCTCAGTGGAAATTAGAAGACTAAATACCTTCCTCGATCTGGGCCTAAATCTTTTTTTCAACTCCACTGGCAATATTTGCATCAGAGTATAGGACAGATGATACCACCTACTCAGTTAGCCCCTGAACCTGTAATGAAGTTGGCCTGCACAGACATCTTGGCAGAACTGGAACCTCACTGAGTAAGTGGTAACATCTTTCTTATACTCTGATACAGATTATGGCCAGCAGTGACTCAGTGGGGCTCCATGTGGGCTCAGGGGCCTGCCCATGAAGAGTTCATAGCAAGATTGGGACCTTAACGACAGATTCAGCAACTTTCTCTAGTCACCTGTCCGTATGCTCTTTAGATACTAGTAAAGCCCTATATATTAGTTCCATTCAGTCATTAATTGGGAGATATCATTACTATATGAAGCAACAAAAATAAACAGATTTGAGAATACTCATTTTATATGAGCTCTTTTCAGATAATTTTGTGATCTACTTTTCAAGTCATTCTCTTTCTAAGAGGACATAATTTTTCAATCCATTTCCCCTGTACTAATTAATTCACTGTGTTTCAGAGGTAAATACAACTAGGATGCACTATATATAGCAGCTTTCAAGACAAATAGGTGACTGCCAACCAGATCTACAGACACTACAGCAAAGGTTCTCAAACTGGGGTCATGAACAGGTGTCATAATCACTCTGCTCTTTCTATATTGCTAAATGGGAGAGGGATCCCAGATAGATTCTAAGGGTTTTCTGGGGGAAGGCAGTCAAGGGATGGAAAAGGTTGAGAAACACTGCACTGGATTATAGACTTTTCTTTGTTCATGTGTATGATCCCTTTAGAGCATCTCTAGCAACTGTTCCACTTATGCACTGAATTTCCTGTCAGAATCAGAGTAAAATGTGGAAGTGTTTCATCTCTCTCTCTCAAACACTAACATATACAATTTTTTCTTTCTGGACACTGGTCCAACACCAGTAATTAGAAAAATTTACTGGTCCTGGAAGAATTTGTACTGTTTTAACTAAATGTTTCTAACTCTATCAAATGTTAGAGTTTAAAATCAAATAATTCTGAAGACTACATTGTTTCATTCCTTCCCATGGCAATTCTGACATGACCTTAGCGGTCAATATCTCATGAACCATTAGACTTAAAGATTCATGCTTTATACCACAATGCAAGTATGATTATAATCAGGCTCCAATTTTATGTCTTTTCTTTTGTTAGCCTCTACAAACTTCCTATTTCTATTAATCTTTTCAGCTCTTGAGAATAAACTCTTCCAACAAATCTGTGAGAATGACTCCAGCTCATACACCAACAGAGTCCTCAGTTCAGCTTCAACTCTTCACCCTGGATTTGAAACACCCAATGAACGTAATATTGATCAGTTTGGTAAAACTCATCCTACACAAGAAACTATCAATTCTGTAAGTAAAGCATAATTATTGATCATCTTTTAAAAGAACTGTGCCTGTATTTACATTAAAACATAATTTCTTACATTGTTTATTATCCTACTAAGAGGCAACATGATCAAATCATGAATTCTTTCAATAGACAGAAGCAAGATTTGGACAAAGGATATTTAAAGTGAGCTCTGGAACCTAATTGCTAATTATTAAAAAAACTGCTGTTTACCAAAAGAAGTTGATGTTGGAGTCTTAGAAACAAATGGAGATCTGTAAAATATATATTATGCCAAGGGTTTTCAAACTTTTCATAGTATGGACACATATCGAAGTGAACATTGGGGGTACTTCTCCTTCCATTCACAATTGTACAAATCACCACCACTGTGTGAATGCAACCAGAACAATTTCTTACATGGAAAAGTATATTAGGAAATATAGTTATGTAAGAAAATAAAATATATGTAGCAAAGTGCACATGTATGCTATGAATGTACAGAACATGAAATTCACTCTTAAAGCAACATTTTAATGGGACTTCATCTGGCCTCTGTTTTTACCCCTGCAGTTGAATATGCACCTAGTTTCAATGCCTAATTATGCAATAGAAGACATTTTTATGTGAAAAATATGGTAATTGCCTGTGCAAGGGTGTTGTGAAGGCACAGTTTTGTGCAGTTAGAATGAAATCCCACATGTTGAAAATTAGATTCTGTAATCTCTGAGGAGAAAGTCCAGGATAAACATTTTAAAACACTTAAAATGTCTTCTCCAAACAAGGACACTCCACTGAGAAATGGATTGCATCATGGAACAGCCCACCCAAATACCCCCAAGAGAACCTGCTTCAATACAGAAATAAACCCCCCTCTGACCACACCTGCTTAGTTTTCACCTACCACCCCACACTGGAACCCATACAGGGTATCAAACAATCCATACTTGATGAGGACCCCATTCTGAAAGAAATCTTTCCTGAACCCCCACTTCAGGCCTTCAAACAACCTCCCAACCTCTCCAAGCTCATCATCAGAAGCAAGGTCCTCACAGATCAAGACACATCAATTCAAAGTGGCACCAGACCCTGCCAGAGCAACAGATGCAAAACCTGCAGAGATATCTCCACTGCTACAATGATCAACACCCCCCACAAAACACCTTTCCAGCCCTAAAAAACCCTTTTCTGCTATTGGGTAACATATTGTTGGTTTGAACAGATATTCCTTAGAATGGAAAATATCACTAGAATTTGTAACATTTTAACTGTTAAAATAGTTTAAAAAAACCACAATCTTGCACCCACTCTTGGATGTCCATGATACATGCAGAAAGAAAGGAAAAGAGACAGCAATGCATGAAAATTGAGTGATCTGGTATCAACTGACAATATCCTATAGGATATTATAAGACACAGTAAGGTAAGTGTAAGCTAATATCACTTAATGGACCAATTTCTGTTGGTGAGAGAGACAAACTTTCGAGCCACACAAAGCTCTTCTTCAGGCCTGGGAAAGGTAATCCCAGCATCACAGCAAAATGCAAGGTGGAACAGATTATTTAGCATAAGTAGTTGGCACATATTGTAAGGGACCATTCCAGGTAGAGTGGCCCATTAACACCTCTGCAGTCATAGGGCAATCTAGGCAGTTACCTAGGGCAGCAGATTTGTGGGCAGTGGTCTAGAGTGGCAAATTTGGCCTGGCCACCCTGTGCCATGAGCAAAGCTGAGGGCTTGTCTACACTTAAAAGGCTACAGCCATGGGTGGCGGGTATTGAAGGCCAGGGGAGACTAAGCCTCCCCTAACCCAGGCAGTGGCCACACCCATGATCTGCCCCGCGGTCCTGCCCTTGCTCCCTCTCTCCCCTGAAGCCGGCGGGGGCTCAGCTTCAGCTGGTGGCCTGGAGCTCGGGGCTTGGGCTGGAGTCACAGGGGTTGGTCTGGGGTGTGGCTGGGGCGGGCCAGCCAGGGCTTCTCTGGACGCGGGGGGAGGGAAGAGCTCAAGCCAAAGGGGGCTAGCCTCCTTGAAATGGGGGTTCACCCACTGCCCATGGCTGCAGCGGCACAGCTGCTCCAATGCAGCTACACCGCCGTAGCTCTTTGGTGAAGATGCAACCTACCCTGGCGGAAGAGCTTCTTCCTTCAGCATAGGGCATGTCTACACTTCCAAATTACGTTGACCTAAGTGACGTTGGGATACTGCCGCTGCAGTAATTAAATCATTTTTGCCCGTCCACACTTCACTCCTTGTGTTGGCGGTGCGCATTCTCACCAGCAGTACTTGTACTGATTGTACTGTCAGCGTGGGTCATTGTGGGATGGCTTCTGAAAGCCAGTAATAGTCAGTGTAAGTCTATGCTGTGTCTACACTGACACTATGTCAAACTATGCCTCTTGTGGAGTTATTAAGTTGGCATAGTGGAGCAGTTAGGTTGGTGGCAGCAAAGTTTTAGTGTAGAAACTTACATAGGTCGACATAAGCTGCTTTGTGTCAACCTAACTCCATAGTGTAGACCAGGTCATAGATATTCCCCCCACACCCTGGCGAAGAGGCAGTATACATAGCGCTGTCTATGTGGGGCGGGGGGGGGGGGGGTTAGGTCATTATGACTATATCACTCAAGGATGTGGATTTTCCACATTCCTGAGTGATGTAGCTATACTGATACAAGTTGCTAGTGTAAACCGCTGTGTGCCAGGTTGCACTGCCACTCGCTCAAATTTGGCTAAGCCACCCTTCCCATGATGGATGGGCAGCTAGACAAAATTTGTGGGGCATGAGGGGTAAGGATGGGCATGCTGAAGTGTCACCTAGAGTGGCAGATTGCTTTGCGTGGCCTCTGATTTGGAGATATGGTATAGACTCCTTGCTTTAAAACCTTTTTCCTATAACAAACTTGTGTTTGGATTAATTTGTTTAGTGCCATGTCACCACTTCTGGTGGAGTTGCCACACATACTCTCTGGGTACTGCTAAGCCATCAAGATTACTTTTATCCCTGGCTCATTACAATATTTCTGAAGTACACAAATTTTTGTCTAAAGAAAATACCAGTTTGCACCAAGTGTTGTATCAAAAGCACTCAAGGGAGCACACCTAGACACCATCCTATTAAGACTCGATTTCCCTTTTTTCTGTTTACTTATTTGAACCGCCACTATTTTCAGTATAGAAACCAAAGTACAAAGAAATCCATCAAATTAATGTATTTATTATTTTTGGTAATCTCCAGAGCATGCTTGGTGTTGCCTTCTTCCTTGAGTATGGTTAGAAACCAGTGGGTCAAGAAAACAGAGGGATGAATTTGGCTCAGTGTGGTGTTGAAATGGGAAAATTAAATATATTCCATAATGCCTTACTCCTCCTTCTGCCTCTTCATGGGCCATTGGTACATGGAATTTATCACCAAATATGGCAGTCCCTCATTTACAGCGAAAGCACTGGAAAGGCTGCATTGCATGACACACTAGTTATACACTTCTTATTCATGGTCCTCTCTTTGTAGCTTTGTCCTCAAGCTTTAAAATTCCTCCTGTCCTACAAGGAAGATTTTACTCTTCAGAACAAATTCCATTGATTAACATTGAGTTCCTGTGAAAAAGACATTCACTTCCTGCAAGATAGGTGGAGTTTTAAGGCTTGAGCACCACACATTACCTCTACGTTGTGTCTTGCCTTGAACCTCCAACTATATCTTATGTATGATTTTGGTTATTATTTGACTTATTAAAATACAGCACCACCTTTGCAGCATATCGGAACTAACTTTCCATTCCATTCCTTGCCTGCAAAGAGCTAAAACTGAAAACACAAAAATGTTGCCTTATCCAACAAGACTTACGTAAGATATTTGATATGAGATTCTCTGTAGTAAAAGGGGATGGATGTATTATAACATATAAGCCAAGCCAGCATTAAAATCAGAACTGGGTTGAATTTGTAGCTCATGTATTGAGTCTAATTAAATATCACTGACTCAAAGAGGGTGAGTGAAGGGATTACTTAATACAAATTCCTTGGACTGTTAAATTATTAGCATTAGCAATCAAATGATTCCACCCAGATTTCAAAATTCGCTGCTTTATTTAGACGAATAGGGGAATAACATACATATGTTGTTTCTGGGCAAATCATACCTCTAGTTACACCTAGTGTTGCATAGGTGAAACTGAGGGCAGAATTTGGCCTTATGTATCTGTATGCAAAATAGTTGGAAGCACCGTGTTGAGGTCATTAGTGAATTGGCTCTTTATGGGATCATGTACTACATGTGATTTATTATTAATTATTTTGACCTCTAAATGACCATGTGCTCATTAATGTGGATTTGTATGATCATATCAATAGCTAAATCTTTAAAGCTCCTAACTCCCATCAAAATAAGTATGGCCATTTAAAGAGCTTGAGCTGAAACACAAATATAAGTTTGCAGCCTGAAGAGGCTTCTTTGGACTGCGGCCGCATGCTTAAACTTTTCCCACAATTACAGCTATTGAGTCACAATGAGCAGGATTTTCCCTGGACTGGCCCTGGATTCTGGTTGCTTGTAAACAAGGGGATGCAGAACATAGTGTCCAGTTATAAAAGTGACAAATCAGCTCACCAGTATCCAATATTAGTTCACATTAATCTATGCCACTACATGCTTTAAGTTGCTGTTTGAAATGCTGAAGTCTGCAATATTATTTCTTTTAAATGAGAGTGTACATAGTTTCATAAATCAAAAGCAATGCATTATTTATAACTTTGGAGTTCAGATAATTCAGAGAAAGCTATCCATTCTGTGATCTATAATTCCATTGTTTCTAAACCTTGGAGTCTGTAATGGTGTGGGACTCACCCACACGGCGCCTCCTGCTGGTTGTCCGGGAATTAGCTCTTTTCCCAGCCCAGAGCGCCCTTTGCAGGTTGCTGTCCTGCTCACCGCTGGCCCTCCCCCATGTCCCTCCCAGACCCCGGTGCCCTTTTGACTGGGGTGCTGCTCTCTGGCAGTACCCCCTCAATCACTGGGTCTCCCCTCCCAGGTGAACCCATCCACCCTCTATCTTCACCTTGCCTCAGTCTATGGGCTACTGCCAGTCATCATCAAGCCCCGTTCCCTGGGGCAGACTGCAGTCTGTAATAGCCAATCATCATAGGCAAGGGAGGTTTGGACCTGCTGCCCTTACCTAGCCCCGGGCTGCCCCTTCGCAGCCCCAGAACCTGTTCGGGCCCTGCACAAGGCCTTGCAGCCTGGAGGGTTTCCAGGTGGGAGCTCCCCAGCTCCTCTTGCCTTCCCCTACCTCAGGTCCCTTTTTAGCTCCCCAGCAGCCAGGTCCTTCTCTGACCACAGCCAGAGAGAGACTGTTTGCTTCTAGCCCACTGCCCTCTTATAAGGGCCAGCTGGGCCCTGATTAAGCTTTCCCAATCAGCCTGCTCCCAGCCACAGCCCTCTCCAGGGCTGATTTTAACCCCTTTAGGGCAGGAGCGGGATAGTCACCCCGCTACAGAGTCATTTTTAAAATTTGGGGTTAGGTTAATGATCTGCAGAGCTTTGCAGGTTTTAGGAAGGGGGGTTATTTTGTCCAAAAAAATTCTACATATTTCTATTTCCCTAATCAGCAATTCACTATCAATTGTAGATTTCTTTTCAAATTCTGATATTTAATCAATTGTATTCGCTTCTTAATATGATCCGGTTAACCATTCAAAATCCTATCAGCAGCAGGAGATGAGACGATCCCATGCGACTGTGAATGGGAGGAAAAATGTCCACAAGACAATCTGTGTATTAAGATATGGTCTGCACAATTTAAATGTTTATCGCCTTTTGCTCTAGCAGTCTCTTAGGGGCTACTCTCCTACTTCCTAAAAGCATCTCTGAAGAGGCAGAATGCATGCATATCCCCCTGCAAATAATTCCGCAAATAGGGTGCCATCCATCTCACTGCCTAGATTCAGGATCTAAAATGTCGCATAATCCCTTGGAACTACACACTAGAAATTATGAAGCATTTCACAGATTCACTTTACCCATTGGCCCCTCATATCCCTGATTTTATTTACTTTGCCAACAAAAAGATTCCTGAAGAGTTGATTAACTAGAATTAGGTTTGACATAGCCTGTGACTGAATTAAATGGAAAGCACTATACTGCCTTCTCAGTCCGTCAGCACCCAAGAAGTTCTAAAAACATATTTAGCAAAAATAGCAACAGAGAGATAAGGAGGTTCACAATTAATTAGAGAGGCATGAAATTACCGACCAGTACAGCAAAATAGCACATGAGAAAATACTCTTAGCCTCCTACATCCTCTCAATTTTTCTCTTGGTATGTGAGTCTAAGTAGAATTTTACCATTAATGTAAAACTTTGAATCCTTTTGTAGCTGAGCCCTCCAGAGACTGACAGAGAGACAGAGCTGTTGTCTTCCTCACTGGATTATACTGCTAGCACACCTTTTCAAAGGAACATTCCTCATAGTCGCAGACAACCAGTGACCTCTTCTCTTTATGGCAGACCTGCTGACTTGGAAAGTAGAACTCCTAGTCCAGATGTACCTCTGCCATTCAGTATAATCACAGATGTAGAATGGCCTTCAACAGTTTTGCAGCCTCAAGTAATAGCAACTAGAAAAGGTAAGGAGCAACGCTGCTGCTAGAATTTGGAAAGAACAAAGATCTTGTTCTTGTCTTGTTACCGTTGGTTTTTGTTTTACAGTAGGTGTTTGTTCAGGTTTTCTTAAGGACTTCATTTTTTCCTCCTAAATGCTGACTACTTTTCACAACTTTGAATACAAGCTATTTTTAAAAAATGTATTGTGCCAAATGCAGAGAGTATAAGGAGGCAGAGTGGATTAAGTGAACAAGTCGTTTTCATGCTTGGAGATTTGAGTTCAAATCATTTAGCCTAGACAGAGAAAAAATGTAATACCTTGATACACAACTGAGAACAATTAGCAAACTGCTCAGGCAAGCCTGGGGCCTGGAGATGTAGCAGATGTTTTTAGTCAAGGATGAATGGCATTCACAATATTATAGAAGATAGCCTGCTCACTAGACTTGCCTCCACTATTTTTTAGTCTAGGCAGTATTAAAAAACCTTAATATTTGCTAGACCCTACATTCGCCAGATTATATTGGGAACAAAATAAAAGCATGTATAAATTGGGAGTTAAATATTTGCAAACCACTAATTTTTTTTATCCTACTGGTTGCTGTTGCTTGGCAATGAAATTTTCTAGAATAAGAGCCCAGTTCTGGCACCTCAACATTGATTTAGGTTCCAAAATAGGGATTTAAGCAGCCAAATTTGAAAACTGAGCTCCATATATCTTTCAATCCATTCACATACCTTCTACTGATATCAATGGGCATTTGATTGAGGACTGTATATGACTCCAAGCGATCAAGTGGGTGAACAGGACATGGTTTTTAATTTACTGAAGAAGGTTCTGTTATAAAATTCAGTTTAACACAATAAGGAAGAAAACTCCCAGCTAACTTAACTTGACCTGTTTTCAGATCCCAGGTGCTTGGAGCCTTTGAAACCAGGAGACTGTCGAGATTATTTGGTGAAGTGGTATTATGACAAGAACGCCAATTCTTGTGCCCAATTTTGGTATGGCGGTTGTAATGGCAACAGAAATAGGTTTGAGACAGAAAAAGAATGTCAGGAAATCTGTATTCGTGGATGAACAAGTAAGTCACATCTATGGTGGAGGCTGTCCTCACAAATCCATAGTCATCTTTTCAATTGAAAAGATAAGAAAATTAATTGTGAAGCATATTGAACGCAGGGACCAGAGGTATTCAACTCTTCAAGTGGTCTCCCGAGTATAACTGTCTAAAGGGGTGCAAACCCTGATTTATTGAAGTACTACAGTGATTAAGTTGTCTTGTTGCCATGTGGAATATTTCCCAGATACTGTTTAACATGTGCCTCCCCAGACAAAGAGAGAGAATTCCTAGCCCGTAGGTAGCATTTTTCATCCATAAATCTTAAAGCATTATTATCACCATTTGACTGATGGGAAATGGAGGCTCAGTGAAGTTACATAATTTACTTGGGGGCACAAGTGGGAATATTGGACTGCCTATATTCTGAAACCTCCAAAGAAAAAATATTGTATTGTCTCATAGCTATAGCTCTCTCTATAATAGCCACTTCTATATAGATTGATGTTTTAGATATCTCCTTAATGTCCAACACATTTTTAAAAAATTAAGGTTTTGCTGTAAGTGGCATAAGTGTTTACAGTTAAACAACCAGAGCTGTGAGTACATCATATTAATTAGGTGATACAGAATCCAACACAGCAACATCTGAACCATTATCTCTGGTATCAGAATTAACTTCCTTATTTTTGCTTGTGAGTCTAGGAAAGTTTCTACTCATCTAAATCACAGAAAATATATTGCATTTGATCTTTTGTTTAAAAAGGTGACTTTAAAGTGCAGCAATTGTATTCCTAAAAGCTCTATAATAATCAAATTACATTTTATTTTCTTCTAGAAACTGTCAGTTGGGATTGGTGAAGCTGAATGTTCTGACGGGGATACAGGAATGAACACTTGAGAAGAATCCAGAATGATGTGCCAATATGAACGCTACTAGCATACCTTTTAGTGCTTGTCACAATATGACATTTACATTAACTAGAGTGTAGATACACTCATGTATAGCATATATTATCTAGATCTTCACAGTAATAACTTTATTATGTATACAAAGGAATATACCTTTTCCCTCCAACTTTGTTGCTTTAATATAGTACTGAATATGGCAAATATCATTCCAATTTTAGGATTAAGATGTCAAACATTTTGATACTCAGCATTTAACAATAGAGGCCTCCATCTATTTGAAAAATAAAATGTGCTACAGTTTTAAACAGAAATTAGTGGTGCCTGAAATTGTTTCTCTTGTTACAGCACTTAGAACAGCAAATGAAAATTTGTCATTTATGAGTATCCCTGCGGGATTTAAATACCATGGATATAACTGAATTAGTGTTTTCTTCTGTTGAAGCAGGTTTGGATTTAACAGTAGAATAATTTTGTCAGTTAGAAAGGTAAGCCCTGTCAAGTCCTTTTATTATATGATTATGGTAAAATCTATGAGAGTCTTCAACTCTTAGGCTATTCAACATATTTTGATTTCTCAGGGCCCCTGTATAATAGAATGCAACAAAAAAGTATATACACTACAGTTAAATAAAATAAATTATGTTGGAATTAAAAAGGGAAAAGCACTGAAAGATGTACAGAAATCTTTATTTCTATTATACTACTTTTTACTTTCAGAACCAACCCTACCTGAAGGCACTGTATAAGCTAAAATTAAAGAGCTTCTGATTAAATGAAAGTAGTCTTGCATTGTTATTTGTTTGGAAATACAATACTTATGCCTGCATAGCACTCATGCCAATCTTTTACATGATGATCATTATGGTTAGATGGAAGATAAAATAGCTGCTTACACAGTTTTAAGTTCCTCTTACTTAACCCTTAAGGACATCAAAAGGTATATTACTATTTACCTCAGATGTTATGCAACCCTCAGTGAAGAAATGCTGGAGTATATGATTTTTCCAAAGGACTAGTGATTTTGTGTGCCCAATCTGAGACACCTAAAACCAAGCATACTTTTCAGAGAAAGGGTGCTCACCCATTTCTGAAAACGAGTCCCTGGTAACGTGTCTCAGGTTGGATATCCAAAAAGGAGGCAGCCCAAATCACTAGTCACTTCTTAAAATGTTGGCTGGTATGTATAGAACTAATATTAGCTAATATTTAAACTTCACGGTGTTGCTTGCTTAAATACCAGGGGTTCAGAGATTTAAAACAAAATCAAGCTGTTAAAATCTCAAATGCTATTTTCTTTCACACACAAAAAAACGGAAAATCCTCTTCACTTCTTATTTCAAAATATACTGAAATTTATTAACAGGGCCACCAAAAATCTGCTATTCCTTTAGCCCTAGCAACAGGGGCACTACAAATTATATGGAAAAACTCTTGTGGGAACTAAGATTTTACTGGCCCACAGGGTAAGTGACCACTCTTAGCAGGGCGCAATTACACATTCATTCTAATAATTCAAGACAGAACTCTTTATTTTACATGTAATCTCCTCAAATACCACCAGATGGGGCAACTATAAAAAAATGTATGAAGTCCCTCATAGCAAGAATAAAGACAAAGGACAAGAAATTCTCTATGCTGGATGGGAATTCTACAGAGCAAGGCAAAGACTAGCAATCCAAATACAGATCAGGAGGAAGAGATACTAAGGACGCTTCAGTCACTGCCACAATGATATGCATATGGAACCCAGCCTGTTCAGTCTATTTCTTCAGAGATTTGTGTGAAAACAAACCAGTGCCCACACAAGCTCTATTTTAAGCAAACAGCCTTTTATTTTTACATTCTGAAAAACACCAAGTGGACAGTATCTTGTCTGCTTCACATGAAACAGGCTCTCCCAGGATCTTTCACAGTTATTATGAATGTTATTAAAAATAAGTTATATTTTGCTAATTTCAAGTTGACTAGTGTTCACATCACAAAACCAATGAACTGTTACTACTCTGACGTATTAAAAAGGTATCCGTGACATTTTAAAATCCTGATTCCCATTAAACTGAAACCTAAATGCTAATATCTTGTCTACATTATATAATTAGGATAATACTTTATACATTGTTATATAAGGCCACATTTATATTTAATAATGGAGTATATTTCAGACTGGAAGAGACCTCTGGCAAAGTATAATTGGAGAAATAGAAATAAATATTTTCTGCTAATGAGGAAGACACTAACTGTCCCCTTCCAAGGAAGTCTTTGAAGAAATACTGGGGGGGAAATCAAGTACTTCTTATAATTTAGTTTTAAAATATGACTGTCAATTAGTCAACAATTTTAGAGCAAATATATTATAACATTAATATTTTTGTCAGAAAACAAATTGATACTAGGTCTACAGTGAATCACATATGTACATATTCTATCTTGTTGCCAAATACAGAAGACTATTTATCATTTATCAGAGGGGTAACCGTGTCAGTCTGGATCTGCGAGAGCAACAAAGAGTCCTGTAGCACCTTCTAGACTAACAGATATATTGGAGCATAAGCTTTCATGGGCAAAGACCCACTTCATCAGATGTATGCGTCAGACATGAGTCTGACGAAGTGGGTCTTCACCCATGAAAGCTTATGCTACAGTATATCTGTTAGTCTAGAAGGTGCTACAGGACTCTTTGTCGCTCTATTTATCATTTGTATCTTACATTATATTCTACTTTTTGAAGAGCAGTTTTTTGCAGTACAGGCAATCAGATACCATATTACTGCTATTGTTACATATTCTAACTTTTAAGTATCATCATTCAGAAAAATTCCAGAATGATAAGTATCAACTAGGTTGTTTTACTGGCAAATAAAATATACAAATACACACTAAATTGATTTTATTGTCACATACCTTAAAATAGATTGCTTCTTCTAATTTTTGTGTAATATTTTTTGCTTATAAAAGTCACAGACAAATAACACTGACTAGATCCAAGCACAAAGTGCCCAGGTAACATTCAGTCTTTCCCACTTTCTAATGAAACTTATTCTTAACCACAACACCTCTGAAACTGCTCTTGGACAGAGACTTTAAATCATGCAGGTTTAGGAGGTGGACCAATGTCAATTCATGGCATGAAGCAGAATTTGAGTTGGTGTGTTTTACACTTCCAAACATATTCTAAAAGTACAAGTAAACCCTGATTTTCCAAACTCTGACTATTTCAATCTCCATGTTGTCTGCAATTCATATTATCCAATGTAGTGAAGTATACAAACCCCTTACAGGGCAACAAGGGGTTGAGAAGCTGCTCTGGACTCAGCCAGCCCTGCCCTTCCATACCAGAGATATGAACGTTAGAATATATGTACGTCTGTGTAACCGCTTTTGGCAAGTTTTCTTTATGCAATGAGCTTCCTGTGAGAATCCTTAGCAAAGTACATAGTAGGTTGTTTTTTGTTTTTTTTTAAGGTATTGCAACACTAGATCCCTTTGTGGATCTAGCCCTTGCTCTCTTGTACTCCTTCCCCAGCTGGGGAAGGAAGTTACACTTGGCACAGGTGAGGCTGAGCCCCATCCTTTTAAAGGCCAGGTCACTATGTGACCTGCATTATTTTTGGGAGTCCAGTTTGTTCACTTTCCTGATGCCCAGCTTTATGCAGTGACTATGGAGGTGTGGAGCAATGTGGCCTTTAAACCTATAATTAAGAAATACTTGCTGTTCACAATCTTGTATGATTGATAGGCCACTTCCATTAGAGTTGACTTACTCTCTGGTGTTACAGGTTGTTCAGCCATAAGCAACTTTATCCTAAAAATAGTCTAGAGAAAAAGGAAAAACCCATTTTTATAGCTTTGCTTTATGGCTTCTGCTGACATCTCTTACGCAACACTACTTTTTAAATCCTGAATAGACATGTCTTAAAATAAAGACTAAGCATGTTATCCTGCAAGCATGATCAGTATAAAAATCTTATACATATATTTTAAAATTTAAGTAAGGACACAGATCATTACATTTTTGCCTAACATAATTACATTTTATTTTTCATTAGTATTGGAGTCTATCCCAATATTATTGTTGGCCATTAGACAGTACAAGAGTCTACAGATGACAAGCTTTAGATATGGCAGTCACCCATTTATAACTAAAAATGCTGGAAAGCCTGCATTATGTAGAGTAGTTTAATGTTAGATTAAAAACATAATACAAAGCTAACATTCCTCCCATCCTGCAACATTCTGGGGAATTCAGAACACTTCTTGCAGGATGTGTGGCATTTCAAGATGCCCAGACAACACGGCTGCTATATTTTTTTGCCCTGCTTTTAATGTCATATCACCTTCTATCTATTTCTAGTCATTTGTCAGAATTTTATGAGATGAACTTTGCAGCACATCAGAGGTAACACTAAAGAACAAAATTTTCCATTCCTGTCCTACAAATAGCTAAAGCTGAAAACAGAGAATGTCATGGGTCTATAAATCTGTTAGATGAATGACATAAAATATTTGGTATAGGATCCTCTATAGCAAGGTGGGATGTTTCATATGAGACAAACTGGCATTGGAAACTGAACTGTGTGTAGCTAATGCTTAGGGGTTGTTGGGTTTTTTTTTTAAAGCTATGTAGAGCTCCCTGATTTACATTGGGTATTTTCTTTGGGTTGGATTTGTCACACCCCCACAGTGACCTAGCTGAGTCCTACACTAGAAAATGAGTGTAGCAGCCCTAAGAGTATGCTCCTGTGATGGCAGCTCTGTGTGGTAGCTAGACTCATTCAACCATAAGCCTGGTCTACATTAGATCTGTTTAACTGTCAGAGTATGAAAAATCCACAAATACTTTTCACAGGAAACTTTAAAACTCTATTCCAAATCCGAATGAAAACATTGCAAAATACTAACACATCCTCATTTTAAAAAAGTAAATGTGCTACAGTATAAACAGGAAGAAGTGATGCTTTAAATTTATACTGTTAGAGCACTTGAAGTAGCAACTAAAAAATTACCAAGTAACAATTTATCACCCTTTGGGAATTTTAATTCTGTGGATACTGACTGTTTTCTTCAAGTGGATCATGGTTGCTTTTGAACCCTACAGTAACTAAGTTCTGTTTAATTCATTTTTATGATACAGCAGTGATCTACAAGATTCAACTTATTTAGAATGTTAAATTCAATACATTCGTGGCCCCTTTGCTAGATATCTTTTCATTTCACTCTTATAGAGTGAAATAAAGTTAACATGGCCAGTTAAAAAAAACAAAGTACTGAATGCTAGACATTTTAAATGCCATTATGCTACCTTTACCTTTCAGACTTAGCCCTATATAAAGGTACTGTATAAAAGCTAATTCTGAGGGGTAATTGAATAAAAATAAGAAAGCACCACATATATAACTAGTCTGGCACTTTTTCTTTGAAATATGAGTGCCTATATAGCCACTATCTTGTCAACATATCATTGGATGAGAATTGTTAATGGATGATAAAGTAACTTACACAAGCCCTAGGAACCTCAAAGCATATATTACACAGTTTACACCAGCTCTTTGCTTAATTTACTAGCAAAATGTTTCTTCCATTGGGAAAAAAATTGCTAGCTGTATGTGCTGACTAATACTTTACAAGATTGGTGAGCATTGGTGTCTGTCTCGTGATACCTTAAAGGGGCCTGATTTTCAGAATCCCAGGTTGGGCACCCAATAATCACTGCTCACTCTGGAAAATTTTGGCCTGCATGATTAAAATGCATATGAAGCAGCATGTGCTCAGCGAGGGCCTTGGTCAGCACCTGATTAAAGTGTAGAAGTCAAAATTGAGACGAAGGGGAACTTTGAGCTTTAAATTGTGTTTAAATACAGGAGACTCAAAGATGTAAAGCCCCGGCAAGCTGTGCAAAGCAGCAGCCCCCTGGTTCTTTCACAGAGTACAAAAATATCCACACCTACTGGTTGCAAAATACAAACAAGGCAGCCAATTTCTAAAGGCCACCAAAAGGTCTGCTGTTCTTCTAGCTGCTATATAAACAGGTGATTGCAAAGGGTTTTGGGAGAACGAAGACTTGATTAGCTTTTTAAACAAGTAAACAGACTTATCAGAGGACTGTTTGCATAGTGTTAATCCATCCTCTTTCAAGACAAAACACAACCATTATTTTACAAGCCCCCTTCCCCAAAAGGAGTACAAAATGGTACAAATTGAAAGAGAGAAAACAACCCCCCCCCCCAAACAAAAATATAGACCAGGGCCAAGAAATGTCCTTTATTAAATGGGAACTTTGCAGATCCCTGAAAGGCAAAGGCAATCAGTTTGGTTACAGGTCAGGTTGAATTGATTTTTAGTAATGCTTCAGTAACTGCACATGGAGTCCAGTGTCTTTCTCTAGAGATTTGTGCAAAAAACGCCAAGTTATGCCCACAAGGACTACTTTAAGCAACAGCCCTCTAGTTTTACTTTCTAAAACACAAAATAGGCAAACATTTTCTTATGGGTGACATCTGCTAAAGCTTTGCATCTCCTTTTCCTCACATGAAATGGGTTCTGCACTGCCCTTTCACATACAATAGGGGTAAATGCAACAGATCACTTATATAAACACTTAAAATGACAAGAGGAACACCAGTTTGAGGACTTTTGGAAAGATTTTAAATATAAACAGAACTGGTGTAGAGGGAGTTTGTTTCCTGCAAAGGATTGTCAGTGTGACAATCTGAAATGGATGAGAAATTTCAGAATAATTTTCCAACAACCCTCCTTCCACCCCCAAAAAATGTAACTAAAATGAATGTTTTCTTTGACAAATTTTGTTTTGGTCAAACACCATTTATGGTCAAATGGTTTGCCTATACATTTTTTTTTAAACAAATTCCACTAGTAAAGAAAAACCCCACCCAACTTTTGCTTTCATACTACATGCAGCAGGTTACACCATAATGCAGATGCACTAGGGGTAAAATCCTGGCACCATAGATGTCAATGGCAAAACTCCCATTGACTTCATTGGGGTCAGGACTTTACCCTATGGATAAAGGGGGGGTAGGGGGGGAAATCAGTGCATAAGTTGTTGGAGTCCTGGGATGTAGACAAAGGAATGCAGCCTTTTCACTGTGAGGAGTCTGGAATTAACTCCATTGAACCTACCCTGCATGAATTCATATGAACGGCTGCTTGGGCTTATTAGAATTAAGGCCCTGATCATGCACAGACATACATATTTGCAGAGTTAAAGCTTAGTGTGTTAGCTAAGGTAGAGAGACAAGCTGTGCATGTCAAGTTCACAATATGGAAAGCACTTGTTAAATAAAGTGGATTATCAAAAAAACAAACAAAATAAATACAGCATGCCCGTAGTGCAGGGGTCTCCAAACCCGGGAGATTCGGCCCAGGGCTTCCATTTGTCCGGCCCTCCAACCAACCAGAGAAGCAAACAGCTGAGTAGGCACGCGGAGGGGCCGTCAGCAACAGCTCACGCAGGGCTGCAGCACAGCTAAGCTGTGCAGAAGGGTGAGTGCCCCCAGGAGCCAGTGTCCCCCCAAAAGGGGAGCCAACTTAGGGGAGTCAATGCTGCAGCCAAGGAGATACAGGGAGAAGCAAGAGTAGTGTGTTTTTTTTAAAACAAATTTGCATATATTTAATTTTTCATCGTTGCTTCGGTCCACGAAGCCCCTTCAAAAACCTAATATGGCCCTCGTCTCAAAGTTTGGAGACCCCTGCCGTAGTGTGTGATGCAATAACCACCTCGAAGTGTCCAGGAGATTCTGTTTAACTACACTTGGTTACACTTATCTGTTGCTGGGCTAAGAATACCTAAATACGCAGACAAAGTGTTCATTTGCAAACTACTGGTTACTTTCACAGAATAGGTGTGACATTTATGATGCCTCTTACATAAGCTGTTGACTGCTCACCAGTTGATCACCCAGGATTCAGGACAGGTCTCAAACAAGGTTTATTTTATGATGCTGTTATAATCCTAATGTAAAGCTCAGCCACAGGGAAAGTCACACATCACCGTCACTAAGGGCTAGTCTACACTTAGCGGATAGATCGGAGGTGCTGGATCGATCTTCTGGGTTCGATTTATCGCGTCTTGTCTAGACGCAATAAATCGAACCAGGAAGTGCTCCCCCATCGACGCTGGTAATCCAGCTCGACGCGAGGAGTAAGCGCCGTCGACGGGGGAGCCTGCGCGCCGCGTGTGGACCACAGGTAAGTTCGAACTAAGATACTTCGACTTCAGCTACGTTATTAACGTAGCTGAAGTTGCGTATCTCTGTTCGACGGGGGGGGGGGGGGGGGGGGGGGGGTTAGTGTAGACCAGCCCTAAGTTTGCTTAATTTGTAATACCACTGTCATTCAGCTTTACTGCCACAGGACTGTTCAGCTCTTTGCACAAAAACAAAAGTGAATTTAGATATTTATTTTCTTTAGCAACACCTGGTGCACAGCTGAAAATTAAACAGACCTCCTGGAAGGATTTTACTACAAAAAGCAGCCACTCTTGCCTCAAATGAAACTTACAGCAGAACACAGCCTGGAAACCCTGAATACACTGTTTCCCAGGGCTTGAAGGGAGTCCAGTTGTGCACTTTGCTAAACTGGAGTAATTCAGCACCAAATAATAGAACACAATTGTGTACCTTACATTTCTGTAGTCCCCTTTCAGACAGGCTGATCCTGAAGTGTTTTACAAACTTTACTGATAATATAAACTAATACATAATACACACATGTCTGGAAGTCAAGTGCAGCCAACTCTGATGTGAAAACGGACTACTGCCAATGTAACATCATCCCCCACCGCAACACATTTTAGGACAGGATAAGATGAACTGTATTTAGCAGAGTCTATAGGAGCAATTTACTAGGTACAAGACAGTTATTTAATGGGAATATGCTCAGGAGACATGTCACACTTGCAAAAAGTCTTTAATAAACAAGTGGTCAGGATTATGATTTTCTGGCATCCCAAGATTCCACATTCCAGCAGCATAGTGTCTCCCAACCTATAAGGCTGCGGCAATTGTTCAGTACTGACTTAGAGTGATGAATACCACCTACTGACTCATGCTACAGCACCTTATGTTTCCCATCCAACTTATGCAGAAAAAAAGATATGACACATTAAGCCTTAATCAGTGAAGTTTGGGAAAGACCGTTACTCACTGTAGTAACTGTTCTTCGAGATGTGTTGCTCATATCTATTCCAATTAGGTGTGCGCGCGCGCAGCGTGCACAATCGTCGGAAGATATTACCCTAGCAACACTCGGTGGGCTGGCTGGCGCCCCCTGGAGTGGCGCCGTTACGGTGCCTGATATAGACCCCAGCCGGCCCAGCGCCCTCTCAGTTCCTTCTTGCCGGCTATTCCGACAGTGGGGATGGAGGGCGGGTTTGGAATAGATATGAGCAACACATCTCGAAGAACAACAGTTACTACGGTAAGTAACTGTCTTTTCTTCTTCGAGTGCTTGCTCATATGTATTCCAATTAGGTGACTCCCAAGCCACTCCTAGGAGGTGGGATCGGATTGTGATACTGCAGAGTGTAGTACCGCCGAACCAAAAGCGGCGTCCTCCCTGGAATGTTGTACTATGGCATAATGAGAGGTGAAGGTGTGTACCGATGACCAAGTTGCTGCCCTACATCTCTCTTGAATTGGTATGTGTGCCAGGAAGGCGGAGGACGAGGCTTGAGCCCGGGTGGAGTGGGCAGTAGGGTGCATGGTGGGAACACCTGCCAAGTCATAGCATGTCCGGATGCATGACGTGATCCAGGACGAGATGCGTTGGGAAGAGACCGGGAGACCTTTCATCCGGTCTGCCACGGCGACGAACAGCTGTGTCATTTTCCGAAAGGGCTTTGTTCACTCGATGTAGAAGGCGAGGGCCCTACGGACATCCAAGGAATGGAGTTGCTGCTCCCTTTGAGAGGCATGGGGCTTTGGGTAGAAGACCGGTAGAAAAATGTCTTGATTAATATGAAAAGCCGACACTACCTTGGGCAGGAAGGCCAGGTGTGGTCGCAGCTGTACCTTGTCCTTGTGGAACACCGTGTAAGTGGGTTCCGAAGTAAGCGCTCTGAGCTCAGAGACGTGCCTCGCCGAGGTGATGGCTACGAGGAAGGCCGTCTTCCAGGAGAGGTACAGAAGCGAGCAGGTGGCCATAGGCTCGAATGGGGCCCCCATGAGCCTAGTGATGACGAGGTTGAGGTCCCAGGTGGGGACCGGGCGGCGAACCAATGGGTGTAGCCGCTCCAACCCCTTGAGGAATCTGCTAACCATGGGGTTGGAAAAGATCGAAAGCCCACTGTCGCCAGGGTGAAAGGCCGAAATTGCCGCGAGGTGGACTTTTAGCGACGAAAGGGCCAGACCCTGCTCCTTTAGGGACAGGAGGTAGTCTAGAATGGTGTGTATCGGCACTTGCAAGGGGTTGAGACCCCGAGGACCGCACCAAAAGGAAAACCATTTCCACTTAGCTGAGTAGGTGGACCTGGTAGATGGCTTCCTGCTGCTCAGTAAAACCTGTTGGACCGGGCTGGAACACCATAGCTCGGACGGGTTCAGCCATGCAGCAGCCACGCTGTGAGATGGAGAGAGTGCAGGTCGGGATGATGGAGCCTGCCGTGCTGTTGCGTAATCAGGTCCGGCCACAATGGAAGAGTGATCGGGGCGGACACCGAGAGCTCCAGGAGAGTGGTGTACCAGTGCTGCCTGGGCCACGCCAGAGCGATCAGGATTAAGCGGCCCTGTCCCTGCGCAATTTGAGCAGGACTCTGTGGACCAGTGGAACTGGTGGGAAGGCATAGGACAGGTGGTCCGTCCAAGGCAGGAGAAAAGCGTCTGTCAGGAAGCCTGGGGAGCGACCCTGGAGTGAGCAGAACGCGTGCCATTTCCGGTTCTCACGAGTCGCGAATAAGTCTATGTGGGGAAATCCCCACTTCCGGAAGACAGAGTGGATAACGTCCGGTCGAATGGACCACTCGTGAGTCTGGAAGGACCTGCTCAGTTGGTCCGCCAAGGTGTTCTGGACCCCTGGGAGAAAAGAGGCTACCAGGTGAATGGAGTGGGCTATGCAAAAGTCCCACAGATGAATCGCTTCTCGGCAGAGCAGGGAGGAGTGTGCCCCTCCTTGTCTGTTGATGTAATGCATGGCCGTTGTGTTGTCTGTAAGGATGGTGAGACAACGACCCTGTAAATGCTGGGCGAAGGCTTGGCAGGCAAGGCGTACCGCTCGCAGTTCCCTGACATTGATGTGCAGTGTCAATTCCTGCTCCGACCACAGGCCCTGTGTTTGGAGGTTCTGTAAATGGGCTCCCCAACCGAGTGATGACGCATCCGTGGTTAAGGCTAGGGATGGCTGAGGTGGATGGAATGGAACACCTGCCAGCACCTTCCTGGAGTCTAGCCACCAGTTGAGGGAGGCCAGGACCCGCGATGGTACCGTCAAAATCAGGTCCAAGCTGTCTCTGCGCAGCTGGTATACTGAGGAGAGCCATGCCTGGAGGGGTTGGAGGCGCAACCTGGCGTGAGCTGTCACAAAAGTGCAGGACGCCATGTGACCGAGGAGGCTGAGGCAGCAGCGGGCCGTCGACGTTGGGAAGCTCTGAAGGCTGCGTATGATGGTTATAAGGGCCTGAGAGCGAGCCTCTGGAAGAAACGCCCGGGCAAGAGTGGAGTCCAGTACTGCCCCTATAAAGTCTAACCTCTGGGTTGGTTCCAAAGTGGACTTTTCTACATTCAGGAGGAGGCCGAGCTGCTTGAACATGCTCATGGCCGTCCGAATGTGCGACTGGACTTGGCTGCTGGAGTTGCCGCAGATAAGCCAGTCGTCGAGGTAGGGGAACACTTGAACTCTTTGACGACGAAGGGCGGCTGCCACCACTGCCATACATTTTGTAAAAACCCTCGGTGCCGTTGAGAGGCCGAAGGGCAGAACCGTAAATTGAAAGTGTCTCTGACCCACCACGAAGCGGAGGAAGCGTCTGTGAGGTGGGTAGATTGCAATATGAAAATACGCATCCTTCATGTCGAGGGCGGCGTACCAGTCTCCATGATCCATAGAGGGGATAATGGTGCCCAGGGAGAGCATACGGAACTTCAACTTTACCATAAATTTGTTGAGCCCCCGCAAGTCCAAGATAGGACGTAGCCCCCCTTTCGACTTGGGGATTAGGAAATAACGAGAGTAGAAACCCTTGCCCCTGAGCTCCCTCGGAACCTCCTCTACTGCTCCTGCGGAGAGGAGCGATTGTATCTCCTGAATTAGGAGTTGCTCGTGAGAAGGGTCCCTGAAGAGGGACAGGGAGGGAGGGTGGGAGGGAGGTGGGGAGACAAACTGCAAGTGGTATCCACTTTCCACCGTGCGTAGGACCCAGCGGTCTGTGGTGATCTTCGACCATG
Organism: Chelydra serpentina; assembly: GCA_037349315.1. NCBI lineage: Eukaryota > Metazoa > Chordata > Testudines > Chelydridae > Chelydra > Chelydra serpentina. The sequence continues at coordinate 32,853,393 of JBAIAC010000048.1, forward strand.
CACAGGAGAAAAGGGAAAGGCGGTCTCGGAAGAGGGGGAGAGGATCGACTGAAACTGGTACTCCGGCCTCGAGCGTCCCTTCAAAAATTTTGTTTGGGCCCCAACGATGGTTTGTGGGGGCCCTGCCTCTGACCAGTCAGTCGACCGGACTGTTGCCTCCTGCCCCCTTGACCACGCGGTCTCCTGGAGAAGTCCTGCCGTGGTGCGGGTGGAAAGTAGGGACGTTGCCCGAAGGGCCGGAAGGGTCTGCGCTGCGTCGCCGGGGTATGCATCCCCAGCGTGCGGATGATGGTTCGACCATCTTTAAGGGTCTGCAGCCTTGGGTCAGTTTTTTCTGAGAACAGACCCCGACCTTCAAACGGTAGGTCCTGAATAGTGTGTTGGACCTCCGTGGGGAGGGTGGAGGATTGGAGCCAGGAGATGCGCCGCATGGCGACTCCTGAGGCTATAGTTCTGGCGGCCGAGTCGGCGATATCAAGAGAGGCCCGCAACGACGTCCTGGCCACCTTCTTACCCTCCTCGACAAACGCTTTATACTCCTGCCTGGACTCCAGAGGTATAAGTTCTTTGAATTTCTCCATGGAGACCCAGGTGTTATAGCCGTAACGGCTCAGGAGTGCCTGCTGGTTCGCAGCTCTGAGCTGTAGGCCCCCCCGAGTAGATCTTTCTCCCAAATAAGTCTAGGCGCTTGGCGTCCTTAGACTTTGGGGCGGGGGTCTGTTGGCCATTCCTCTCCCTCTCGTTGACCGACTGAACCACTAAGGAGCATGGAGGGGGGTGAGTATAGAGATACTGGAAATCTCTTAAAGGCGCCATATACTTCCTCTCCACACCCCTAGCAGTGGGGGGGTATCGAGGCTGGGGATTGCCAGATAGACATGGCGTTGGCCAATATCGTGCGGAAGAACGGGAGGGCTACCCTGGTGGGGGCGTCAGTTGTCAGAATGTCCACCACCGGGTCCTCAAGTTCTGGTACCTCCTCGATCTGCAGATTCATGTTAAGGGCCAATCTGTGTAGCAGGTCTTCATGGTCCCGGAGATCGATAGGAGGCGGGCCGGAAGATGACGCTCCCGCCACTGCCTCGTCAGGAGAGGAGGAGGATGATAGACCTTGAGCCAGCGGATCCTGGGAGAGGTCCTGTTGGGGAACCGCTGAGGAGTCCAAGGTCGGGGCCTCCAGGTCTGGGACCACGACCGATGACTGTGGCGGGTCAGAGACTTCCGGGGGAGGGCGGGATACCGTCGCCTCTGGTGCTCTGGGCTCGGATTGGGCCGAGTGGGAGGCTCTAGATGGGACCCTTTGGGCTTGATGGTATGCCATAGGGGTCCAGAAGGGCCACTGCCCCTGGTCTTGAGATGGCTCCTGTCCGACATCCGGCCAGTGGCCCTGTTCACCAACCGCGTGATCCTCAGCATAAAAGTCGCTACCGGCTCTAGAAGAGTGGGAGACGGAGTGAGAAGGCCAAGGCGGTGCAGAGTAACCTTGAAGAGCGGTCTGCGTAGCCATGGTATGTCGAGGTGCCGGGGATCGGTACTGGGAACTCGATCGGTACTGGGACCTGGAGCGGTACTGGCGGTGGCTGCGGTACCGGGAACCCGACCTGGATCGGGAACGTCTCGGCGAACGATAATGAGTCGATCGTCCGGAGATCTACGTGGTGACCGGCCGCGGGACCGGGAGCGGTACCGGGAGTCGTCATACTGCCGCCTGGAGGGTGACCTGGAACGGTACCGCGAGGGTGACCGGCGCCGGGACTGCGAGCGGTGCCAAGGAGAAGCCGACTGCTGCTGGCTGGTCTCTGCGTGCGGCACCGGGCGTAACATGGCTGGTTTGCCGCGGGATGTGACGATCCGCAATGGCGGTACCGAGGATGAGGTCAGTACCAGATCGGTCATAGCAATCAGGTCCCGTGCCACCGAGAAGGTGTCCGGAGTGGACGGCAGTGGAAGCTCTACCACGGTGTGAACCGGGGAGCTGACGGTTACCGAGCTCAACGGGCCTTGTGGGGCCGGAGTCGTCGGTACCGGAGCCTTAGAAGGCTGTCCTGCGCTCAACGGTCTCTGGGGTGCCGGAGTCGGCAGGGTCGGTGCCGGTATTGGTGGCGGTGCCGGACTCGACGGCCTTTGCAGAGCCGGAGTAGGTGGCACGGATATCTGAGCCACAGGCACCGAGCTCGACGGTCCTTGCGGTACCGGTGTCAACGGTGCTGGCGCCACACCGGGCTTGGCGCGATCCGGAACAGGCTGCGGGAGCAGCGGCGCCAGAGTTGGTGCTGGTCCAGGACCCGACTTCCTCGCTCTCGGTGACAGAGAGTGACGCCTCTGAGAAGTCCCGGCCTGAGGCGTACGGTGCCGGGGCTCTTTCCCGGAGCTCGGGCATTCCGGTGCCGTTGATGACGAGGCCGCCGGGGTCGGCACCGGGTTCCGGTGCGGGGCCGACATCGGGCTGAGCGAGGCCTCCAAGAGGAGCTGCTTTAAACGAAAGTCCCGCTCCTTCTTGGTCCGCGGCTTAAACCCCTTGCAAATTCGGCACCTGTCCGGAAGATGGGACTCCCCGAGGCACTTTAAACAGGAGTCATGGGGATCCCCCATGGGCATCGGCTTCTGACAGGCCGAGCAAGGCTTGAATCCCGGAGAGCCAGGCATTGGCCCGGTACCGGGAGGGAGACAGGGGAGAAGCCCCTTATCTCCCGCTACTATTTACACTAACTACAACAAAAGAACTATCAGTAAACTATTAACAACTACTTAAGAAGTACTTAAAACTATCTACAAGATAAACGAGTGCTAAGTATGCTAGGGAGGTGGAGGTCAGCGAGCTGCTCTCCACAGTTCTAACGACCGTCACAGGCGGTAAGAAGGAACTGAGAGGGCGCTGGGCCGGCTGGGGTATATATCAAGCACCGTAACGGTGCCACTCCAGGGGGCGCCAGCCGGCCCACCGAGTGTTGCTAGGGTAAAATCTTCCGACGATCGTGCACGCCGCGCGCGCACACCTAATTGGAATACATATGAGCAAGCACTCGAAGAAGAAGAAAAAAATCTTCATGCAGGAAAAAAATTACTTCTAGGCTTGGTTTTGCTAGCCACAAAACTAGATGCTATAGAAAGGGGAGCAAAAGGAAGAGAAGAGAGAGGCTCAAATTCAGTTTGCCACACCCAACTCAGATCTGAATACCAATGTACAAAGCCATCAGATTTAGAGTTAGTGTTCCTGCCACATTTTGCTGACTCCCTCACTTTGAGAGTGGGCTTAGTTTGCTCTTGTCCGAGGCCACATATTTGAAAACCAAGAAATGCAGTTAAAGCTGCCCTTTCTATCAAGGCACCCAAACTATCTTAACATGGGCCCCTCTACTGATATGAGCCAACCTTTCTTTATAGAGTATTAAAAATGTGCACCAGCCAACACTGGTTTTATCACATTTCATATAGATGCCTTAAGTGCAAATTTAGTTCCATTTCTGTTCTGCTTTCCCCTGCCATCTCTCTGGTATCCGAGTGCACTAGAGCTTCTGGGAGACCTTCAAGGAAACTGAGTACCAGCAAAAGTACTTTGCAACAAATGTTTGCATTCAAAGCTTTTTTTCCAGTTCATGTGCGAAACTTAACGTTCAGTAAGTATGTTTGAATTTTCTTTAACTCAAAGAATGGCACTTCAGGAATTTCCTTGGGTAATACAGATCTTTCTGTAATCAGCCCATAGTGAGGATTTTGCAGCTAAAAACATTAGCGAATGAAATAGAAATGTATTTTTAAAGCATCTATTAAGCTTCACGTAGTATGTGCAATGTTGACTTATTTTAAAATGTTCTGTATATGTTAGCCATACTAAAAACATGTCTGTGAGGATAAAGGAGTTTCACCCTAGACTTGTAACTTCAAACAAAGTTTGAGTGTGCAAGGGGCTGAGCACCCTTAACTTTTTGCTCTCATGCTGCACTTTGCAGAAACTGGTCCGTAAGCGAAGGATAAAGTTACAGAAGCACATAAAATAATAGCTCCTATCTGAGTCTCTGGATACAGACGCTTTTTCTTTGAGTCCATTGGGATGTCTTTGCTCCTTGACTGAAGTCTTCCATCATATTAGTATAGTTAAAATTGATGGTTATACTTTATTCATTTATTACTTGGATGGTAACATATGTAACAATAATGAATAAGGAAATAGCTAGTGAACCCAAACTAGAACAGTAGTAGCAGGTGCTCTTGTATAGTACAAAAGGCAGTGAAGCCGTTACTAGAGTACTATACTCAGGAATGTGTGTTAACAGTATCCATGGTAAAGAAGAAAATAAGAGTACACTTCTCTCAGTGCTAGCTTTGCATCATATGAAGATGTTAATGGCACTTCGAAAGAGAAGATATCTACCTGTGTATTATACGTTTGATTCAATATTTTGAAGCCATTCAAAAGCGTAGGGTTGGATTTCTTGAGTGCAATGCCCATTTCAGAGCAAAAGATAGGAAAATTACATTCAAGAAGTACTGCATACTTTTAAAGTCAGATCATATTTGGATAGGAGTACAAACATTTCAAATGGAAAATAAATATATAGTTCAAAGTCTGAAACTGGAAAGTTATATAGCAATTTTAAAGCACAAAATATCTGAAATTAAGCTCATACATTTTTATGGCTTTAGATCACTTTAAATAAAATGCACAGAGACCACACCAATACATTTTTATTTCTGCTAAAATTATGCTGTGGAATGAAAGTTATACTTTGTCTAACCAAGAATGGAAAGCTATACCAGCAGGCCCAGCTATATTCCTGTTGAACCAAATGGGGAAAATATAAAAGACATAGCGCTTATATTTCTCATAGTAAGTTGCGTGCTGAGTCTTTCTAATTTGAAACTGCATTGTATTTTGTCACAGTGCTAGGAGTAAACAGTCCACAATAAGTCCCAATTTGGCAAACATTTTGGCACATGCTTTTTGCATACATTGCAACCAGGGCCGTCCTTAGGATTTATGGTGCCCTAGGCGGGATTATTAAACTGGTGCCCCTATGCCTGACTTGCTCTTAGCAACACGAACATAAGCTTACAGTATTAAACCACCTTCTTCTTCTTCTAAAGTGTTTTCTACTTCTAAAAATGTGATAAACGATTCCTTAACTAATCTGTGCTGAATCACTAATGTCGACAAATCTCGCTACTAACGACATCTGTTCTTGATTACTTATGTCCAGAGTGCAATCCACCAGAGTGTGGTGCCCTAGGTGGCTGCCTATTCTGCTTATGGCTAAGGAGGGCCCTGATTGCAACTTCATGAAACTGACAAAGTAATCATGCATCACAATTCCACAATGGCACTACTCACTGAGCAAAGTTATGTATATTTGCAGGATTGAGGCTTTTACTTGCATATGGTCACAAGTGGTTCTGAGCAATAAGATACATTTTAAAAGGATTTAAGGATAATCTGTTGTGCAAAGTGTGCAAAAAAAGTGAGGCCTTTGAAATATGAGATGTTTACATTTCAGTTTTCCAAAATGGTCATGATTCTGACAGGGCCCTCTGGCTCCTGACTCTGCTCCGGCCCACAAACTGCTCAGAGACCTTTGTGCTGGTCAAACAAACTAGAGTAGTTTAATTTACAAGGTGGGTTCCCACCACCTTCATACAGCTTTGCTCTAACAAGCAGGGAAGAGCCATTCTGCTTTCCCTCCTACTTCCTCTGCCTAACCGATAATTAGCCTTCCAGCTATGTTCCACCCACAAATTAGGCACAGCTGTTTGACCAGTTCCATTCTGCATGGTTTGATTGGAACTGCTTCTTGCCTAGCACACTCTGTCACAGTAATATTCAGTGTAATGGGGGGGGGGGGAGTACTGTGGGCTGTCTGCTGAATCTAGGAAGCTCCAAGTAAAATGTGGTTAATTTAAACTGATCATTTTCTCAGATGAAAAAATGCAAAGCTTTTGAAATGGAAAGTATGAATTTTAGGTATACATGTGAAAATACAAGTCACTGAAAGCATGTGGAAACAAAGGTGTGACATTTCACATAAAAAGGGTTACTTTCTAACAGTTCTAGTCTAATGTTGAGGTAGTTGTATATAAGCATTAGGTCTGGGTCCTATAACCTGAATCATGGAAAACAGGCCCTTGCACTCTCAGCACACTGAAATCAATAGGACTCTGCAGGAACAAAGGCCTGCCTGTGTGGAGGTTTATAACACTGGGGCTTAACTTTACACTCTGAAACATACAAAACCAAGTTTCCTAGGTAGTTTGCTATTTTGTAAAGAAAATACAAACATGTACATTTATGTAGCACAAACAAAAGATAGGAAAAGTGCAAAATTAGATGGTTTTTGTTTTTCAAAATATGCCATTCTTATCAGGAGTTGAAAAAAGTGTAAGGAAATGCCTAGGTAAGTAGAGTTGTGCCTCTATCAAGCTCACCTGTATTGAATGAGTAAATGAACACAAGAGAAGCTTTGTGTGATCAATTATTTTATTTGTGCAGTTATCACTTTAAATTCATTACTAAAAAATGGTCAAAGGCACTTCAAAGAAGTTATTTAAAACTAAACTTTTTTGTTTATGGTGATCACTTAAAAACATGTACGTCACCAACCATTGTCTACCACAACTGAAACTATTTTCTTGTCTCAAATTCCAGATCATTGATTTTAATGGAATAGCCTGCTCAGCAGCAGCATGTCTTCCTTAAACAATTTTTCATACAAACAGCTGCAGTTCATTTAGAGGAGTATTTTAAACACAACACAGAGTTAGATGAAGAGCTCTACATTTGCTGGGGTTCACATACATTTTTTTTCTTGCCACAGTAAATATTGGAAAGGTTAATTTCCTAGTCCTATACTAAGGTGACTATTCTCATCATGGTGTGAGTGTGCCCAAATCATTAATATCAACAGTAGTTATGTTATCAAGATGCCACCTCTTTCTCCTGATTATCAGAGTACGTAAACTAAAAGGGTGGCTCCTGGTTGTTTTGAGAGTAGTCTGTTAAAATGCACGCAGTCGTTGAAACTTTCTTTCGCTTATGAAAGCATAACTGGATGGAGCTGTAGAAGTGTTATTAGAAAGATCAGGGGGGAAAAATCAAAGGGGAAAGAAAAGTTGAGCAAAAGGACAGACCGGGTATCACTTGGGAGTGTACCCACTCATGCAGACACATACAGTGCAAATTGCTAAACTGAATTAACAGAGTAAAAAGATTAAATAAGGTTCAACTGAGTCACTCATCTGAAAATGTAACATTCAGTACCAGCCCAAAAGGAAGAGCTTCACGTAATTTGATGATAATGTCATGCCTCTAGAAATTAATGCATGCCTAATGAATGTTCTGAAAAACAAAGCAACTAAAATATTAAGAAGCCTATTGAAAGAACAAACCCCATATGTCTGATTCTCAGTATAAACCCCAGGGATTGTAGAAAATTTACTGCTGGGTAATTTTCTTAAAGAAATTTAGACTAGAATTACGACTGGATTGTTTCAATCACTACATTGTGGCTACAGAATTCTATCAGGCTTTTTTAAAATTAAAAAATCAAGAGTAACAAACACTGTGGCATAAGGCATCCTGTGCCCCTGCACTTCAAAGGCATATTCTAAGAAAAACAAATAATCAACGAGGGAAGGATTCCTTGTAGTAGCTTGCCTGGGCTGCAGAAGTACTCATTTTACTATGTGCTTTTTCTTCAAGTGATGACATGACACTGAAATCAGTGGCTCACAATTGTAGAACACTATACAAGGAGGCTACACCGTTGAAAGCCCCTCTGATAAGAGCAATCATTAATGTTTATTAGGTAGCCAAGTTTGGAAGGCTATCTGGTAAAATGGCTACCAAAGTAAAACACACGTTAATAATCCCTACGTATAATTCATTTTGTTTCCATAATGATACTGGAGTTTGACAGAAAAAACACAACAGTTTTAAAAAAATTAACAAAGTCAAGTCAATACTTCTCAAATCAGTGATACTGGAAGGCAAAACCTTCTGTTCTCCTTTCTGGGCATACGTGGTAGAGGGTAGAGACAGAAGCCTTCTTAGCCAGATACTAAATTAGGGGTGGGCAAACTTTTTGGCCTGAGGGCCACATCTGGGTATGGAGATTGTATATCAGGCCATGAATGCTCACGAAATTGGGGGCTGGGGTGAGGGAGAGAGCTCTGGGGTGGGGCCAGAAATGAGGAGTTCAGAGTGTGGGAGGGGACTCCAGATTGGGGCAGGGGGTTGAGGTGGGGGGGAGGGGTAGTGATGGCTCCATCTGGTGGTGCACGCTCTGGGGATAAGGGTGCAAGAGGGTGCTCTGGGCTGGGTCTGAGGGTCTCAGAGGGCAGGAGGGGGGGAGATCAGGGCTGGGGCAGGGAGTTGGGGTGTAAGAGGGAGGTCAAGGGTGCAGTCTTCAGGTGGTGCTTACCTCAAGCAGCTCTCGGCAGCAGCAGCATGTCCCCCCTCTGGCTCCTACCCGGAGGCGCAGCCAGGCGCCTCTGCGTGCTGCCCCAGCCACAGGTTCCCGGCCAATGGAAGCTGCGGGGGTGGCACTTGGGGCGGGGGCAGCATGTGAAGCCTCCTGGCTGCCTCTATGCACATGAGCTGGAGAGGGGACAAGCCACTGCTTCCGGGAGCCATGTGGCGCTACGGCATGCACAGAGTGGGGCAAGCCCTGTACTCCGCTCCCCGGCAGAAGCTCGAGGGGCGATTAAAACATCTGAAGGGCCCGATGTGGCCCCCAGGCCCCGTAGTTTGCCCACCCCTGTACTAAATGCTTTCTGAAGTATCCTTGCTAACACTTTATTGGAAAAGGGTATTTGCATTCCTCAGACAGCCCACCCAATTCACTAAAACATGGGCTGCCTACACCACAAGCTGAGAAGTTCCTTTTTTGTTAGAGGTCAATGGGTGATGCTGAAGGAGAGCAAGGGAAGAGAATGGTAGTGAGGAACTATAGATTTGCAATTCAGTAGGTCTTTTACATTGGCGGAGTATACAGAATTATACATCAAAACCATCAACTTGTTAAATTTAGATTAAATGCCATCAACTGTTAATAAAAATTTCAAGAATCTGAATATATTAATCACTATAGCTGTCAGTGCTTTTATCATACTGATTTAGCAATCCTATTAGCTGCATCTCACATATGACCTAATGTTAGTCTAGCGAGTGAGGCTCATATAGGAATACCTTGCTAAACTTAATCACCTTCTACAGTTCAGCTGAAACACAAATGATAAATATTCTCCTTTGGACCAGCATCAGCATAATCTCTGATAAAAAGCACAGCTTGAGTTCTATAGGTCAATTCACAGCACACAAAGCTCTTACCTCGTCCAGCCTGTGTGTGAGGCAATCCTGCTAGTCAAAAATACTCATTATGAAATATTTAGATTTAAATATGAAATAACTAAACAATCACTATATGGTAACATCAGTTGTACTAGGGAATATAAATACATCCTGTGTTCAGACACTGAGGAGCAGCAAAGGTGGCTATGTTTACTTCACATTCATGAGATACTGTGGTTATTGGCATCATGTCACAAGGCAGAACAGAAGAAAATAGGTAAGTCAGTCATGATGTTTGTTGGCAAATAATGTCTCTCTCAAAGTCAGACACACTACTCCAGAGTCTCCCAAAATCTTCTAGCAACATCCTCAGGAGAACAGTGGTAACCATTTTAGTAAGGCCATTTACAACCAGTAATATGACCTCATCAAAACACACTGGCTCAGGGAAGTAAAGTTTTGGCCAAACTCCCCAATATGATGAAGATGAAAACCAGCACACACACAAAAGTGGTAGAGGCTTTTGTGAAACTGAGGACCAAAGACAGCCAGTGTGTCAAGCTAGGCAGAACATAAAACTGGGCTAATGATGTATATACTATATTGATCACAAGAGCAAAAATCTATAGTTGGTGTAACCTCTGATTGTATTTTATATATTGATGATCTGTCAGTCTCTCAGATTACAAGTGGATCCTTTTTTAGCTAATTAGACATAGTGGGTAAAAATAAATGCACTTTTTGAAGGGATCCTTGCATTCAGGTTGGCTTACGTGAATAACTGTACAACACATTCACAAGACAGATAATAAAGAGCATTTAAAATGACACATGAAAATCTTAAACTGAAGGCAGAGAAAAAAGCCACACTATAAACCAAACAAAACCCTCAGAGAGAGAAGTGGAATTGCATATTACAGCCAAATAAAATGGAATTTGTAGGGAACATTCAAAAAATCATAGTAAGAGAACCTACACTGTGATTTAAAATAGTATCTTTTTGAGTGCCAGATCACTTCCATAAACAAAGAACCCTCCTCCTTCCCCTCGCCTCCCCAAAAAACCTACAGTAAAGCAATGTGTAAATTAAATAGAAAAACTAATAGTAACACTGGGTGAATCTGGAAATTACTGTACACTAGTGCATAAACGCCTTGCTGCCTACAAGTCTTTATTGTATGACTGCGGTGTTATCACACATTTTTTGGCTTACAGAATGAATACAAGGGGAGGAAATTGCACTTGTAAGGGGTTTCTTTCTATCATATGTACATTAAAAAGCTTTTGGATGAATTCTGTGCCCATTCAAGCAAGGAGTACACACAAAGAGGCATAGAGTAGGCAGGTATGCAAGTTTCCTCACATCTTCAACATACTCCAAGATGTAAAGCCTTGCTATTCCTGGCTTTTCACCAATTAGAGCAAGCCAACAGGGTGGTGGTTTTGTGGAACTGATAGTATCTTGGGGGATGTTTATGATGAGGCCAAGAGTAACAAGTTCATTTCATTTGGGAAGCAATTCAGATTTCAACATTAAATAGGCAGAGTATTACTAATTATACCACATAGTTTAAGACAGGAGTGGTTTTGAAGGCTTGTTTCTCTCTTTTCAGCCCAGATACTTCATGTCAAATTTCTCTAGTATCATCACCATCTCAAAGTGATGGACCAATGTGGCTCAAGATTTCTAACACTAGTACTTACCCAAAATAATGGGAAGGGGAACTGGGGCAAAAAGAAAAATGACTAGAAAATACTGTATAATCGTGCTTGATCCTCACCACAATCCATTTGTTTTAATACAATAATATAAACATGAAGAATTTGTAACAGCCACCTCAACAGATTTCACAGATCACATAAAAGCTTTAGGGCCTGATTCTGCAGCCCTAACATGTGAAAAGTCCCACTATCCCCATGAATTAAGAACTGCACAATGAAACCTATAGTTTGCAGTCACAGAGGAAGACCCTCAACATAGAACTTTTAAAATTCAAAAGAATTACTCTAGCAATTCCAGAGTCCTGTCTGAGCTAGATGTAGATGCTTTTCACTCCATGATACTTCTTTCAGTGTTCATTGTTCACCATCTTATCATTGAGTAGAAGTCTGATTCAGTTTCAGGAGCTTTCTGCTTTAGCTTTTGCATCATTATCCACTGCTTTGCTTTTGATTTGCTTTTCTAGATTCTTGAGTGAGTCAGGATTGTACCTGTATAGGTAACCATATGGTCGGAGATGATAAATCAAGTATTCCAACTGATACATAGTTATGGAATCAACGTAGTGGAATGAAACTGCCAGATCAGAGCAGCATCCAGGACCCTAAAAATGGGAACAAACAAACAAATAAATAAGACTCAGAGGACCTTTCAAAATGTGCTTAAAACGTTAAAAATAATTATCTAAAGTGTAAATAATACATATTTGGCTTCACTTTATCAAACAATTCTCCTTTATCAATAATTCACACACCGCAAAGCCTAAATTTTGCAGGAATAGAGTACTCAGATGCTGGTATACTATTTGACTTGATCATCATCCCAAATGGAGATTAACGTCTTTCAAGAATGCTTGATGTGCTTTAGATAGTTTCTGTGACAACATGACTATGAGCACAGTGTAATTTCTAAAACTCACTAACGTGTTTTGCAGTAATTGATCTGTGTGAACTCTGCTTCCCAGAATCTTCACCCAGGTTTCTCCCCATCCACTTTTCCTCACCTATTCTCCAGGACATCTTCAGCTTAGTTTCCCATATTTCTAATTCAGTTGCAAGTCTCCCTCCTTGCAGTTAAAACAAAGATGCCAGAAACAGCTAAAACAGCTAAAGGACTTTAAACAAAGACCTGATGCTACCAAGGTAGCAAATAGATTTCTGCTTGGATGCAAATAGTGAGCAACAATGGATAACCCCTCTAATTTCTTAAATCTCTAATTTTTCCACCATGCTGTTTAAACTAAAGCTGCTCAATTCCCCCCCCCCCCCAAGATTTGCAATTTCAATTACATTTTCAAAATTTTGAAGAAAAGTGGGTTGTCGTTTCTACAAATTACATCCTACAATTTGACTAGGCTTAGTTCAAACTAGTCAAAGTCTCACTGGAAAGACTGCACACAAAAAAAGGGATACTAAACTCAACACAGAAATTTAAAAAAAATGAATCAAAACTAGTTAATGAGACCCTAATGTGGGGGGAGGGATAGCTCAGTGGTTTGAGCATTGGCCTGCTAAACCCAGGGTTGTGAGTTCAATCCTTGAGGGGGCCATTTGGGGATCTGGGGCAAAAATTGGGGATTGGTCCTACTTTGAGTAGGGGGTTGGACTAGATGACCTTCTAAGGTCCCTTCCAACCCTGATATTCTATGATAAAATTACTCTCCTTAAACTCAGCATGGGCGCCGAGTATGTAAGCATACTGTAATGGTTACAGAGGCCAAATGAAAGGAAGTAAAACACAGTCTGCATCCCACTACAGTTAAATGTCAGGGTTCTAGAGATGGAAACAAACAGGTATTCTTCAAACAATGGAAAACCAGTTCAAGCAGAAAGTAAACTCCAGCATGTAAAACGTAAGAGGGAATATGAAGAGCAGCTAGTGAAAAAAGAAAAGACAAAAATAAAGTATATTAAAAGTATTAGCCTGTGAAAGAATTAGTAGGTCTATTGGGATGACAGAATAAAAGGGAATAATTAACAAAGATAAGAACACAGAAGAGAAACTACATTCTTTCTTTAAATCAGTCCTTACCACGTCGATTTTGGGGCTCTGTCTACAAGAGATATTCTTATCAGGTAGAAGATGACAATGTCCAAAATTGAGCTGTCAAAGAGAAAGTTCTGGGACACACTGATAACTTAAATAGTAATGAGTCACCAGGAATGGAAGGTACTCATTTATAATTTTTGAAGCAATTGAAGAATGAAGTGCTTAAGCTGCTAAAAATATGCAAACTCCATTAAAATCAAATTACTATGCTAGAGGACTGGAATACAGCAAGTCTCACATCTATTATTCTTATTTTAGGAAAGTGCTAGGGTGGATCCTAAAATTTTGAGACCCATAGATTTCATTTTCAGATGAACTGACTGAAATGACAGAGATATGTGCTTGTGCATAACCTAGCACAATGGGGTGTTAATCCAGGACGAGCTCTTAGGTATACTTGTAGTAGTATTTTATAGCCTACCAGAATACGACGGGGCAAATAAGCATTACATCCAGTCAGGAAATTCTTTAAATATGTCAACAAAGTAATGGATACAGGAGAACATGTGGATATAATTTATTTGGGACTTTCAAAAAGCCTTTGACAAAGTCCTTCTGAAGAGCTTAGTCAATAAACCAAACTAAGTAGTCATGAAGTTAGAGGTAAAGTATTGTTATGGATTAGAAAATGGCAAAGAAATCATCAATTTTCAGCCAGGAACTCAGTAGACTTCCAAAAAAGGGCAGTTTTATACAGTTGATACAAAACACTCCGTTATATTAGTTATAAGAGAAGTAAGCCCACATGCTTCAGAGCATAAGCCAACTACCTGGAGTTAGGAAGAAGCTTCCCTATTGGGGGAATTATTCCATAATTGTCCATTGCTGAAGCATGTGTAATTGGCCACTGTTGGAGACATAACTGGATTAGATGAACCATGGATTTGATATGGTAAAGCAATTCTATTTTTTCTAACTGTAATACTCAGCCTGGAAAGCAGCTAACAGTTTTCCATATACTGTCCTTCAATGTTGGATCCTAAATATTATCAGTTTTAATTTGTTGACGAGTGTTAGCACATTTACACCATATTCCATGAACAGCAACTTAAGTGGCTGTTATTCCTTTATATTCCACGATGAAGCCAACTGTTACCATGAAGAAGACTCTAAAAGACTAAAAACAAGATCACTGGTCTCCTACCTGCTTGGACGAGGTATTTTAAACAAGAGAACTGTCTGCCAAGCACTCTAAAGAAATTACATCTAGAAGTGGGGGAGAGGGGAGAAGTATCGCTGTGTTTTATATATCTCCATCCCTCCTGATTTGGAATGTAAATACTTAAAGATACATCATATAGGGTATCTGTTCAGAATCTGCTGCAACTACATAAATATTTTAGTTATTACGAAGAAGGAGCTAAACAGGTCAAAATGTTCACTCAATATGGAGATTTACAGAAATAAAGTATAGAATTTGTTGACAGCTTTCAATCCAAAGCACTTTTCAGGCAGCTTTGACTCACTTGCAACTGAAACTAATAGTTTAGGCCAGTCCTACAAATCATTCACCAGCAGAACTCCAACTGATTTTGATAGGGCAACGTACAAAGTACAAGAAAGACTGGGTCCTTTAACAGTAACTGAGGGAGCATTTAAAGCAAACAAAATAAAATTACCAAGACTAATTTTTAACCAGAGGTTTAAGCCTAATAAAATTTAGCACTTAATGATTTAGGGAGAGATTTTCAACAACACAGGAGGGAATTAGGGGTCTCCCTCACCCTTGTGTGTGTGAAAAGTCTCCCCTTATACAATTGTTTAAAATGGTATATAAACATAACTAATTAGTCCTGCTCCCCCTCATGAGATACGGATAGTATTTCCCCCAATTCTACAAAATGGAGAAACGGAGGCAGAAAAACACAGCAATTTGCCCAAGATCTAGTGAGAGTTAGTGGCAGGGCTAATATTAAACCTCAGAACCAATCATATGGTCATTCCCACAGATCATGCCACACCTTTAATTACAAATGCTAACCTGTTCTTTAAAAAACAAAAACAAACAAAAAAAATTTAGGAGTTTCACAGTTTTATTGTTAAAATATTGATCAGGACCTAGGTTTTATATATAATTCCCCAAATAGCACCTCCAAAGTGCCTTCAGATAGCATGCTAGTTTACTGGCTCAATGCTGCTAAAGCAGTAAGAGTGCTACTTACCAAATCACCAGCACCACTTCCTACAGCATCTACATGTTCCTTGGAAGCTTATCCAAACCCATCACCATTTAGCTAGTAAGATACGAGGTAACAACTTGATGCGGTATGGCTGCTGGCCATATCGCCAGTATACAAATAAAGTCTAATGCATTACATGTTACATGAAACAAGGCTTTTGAAAATACTTGCCCTTCTCACCTACAAAAAACAAGTTTTACAACTTAGCAGCTCTACTCTTTAGAAGGGTTCCATGTCTGTCACGGAGGTCAGGGAAGTCATGGATTCCGTGACTTCCAGCACTTCTGTGACTTCTGCAGCAGCCAGTGTGGCTGACCCCTGGGCAGCTGCTCAGGCAGCCACCCTGGCTGCTGCTGGAGAGGCCCCCCGCGGGGCCAGCCGCACCGGCTGCTGCTCTGGCAGCTGGTCCCGGGGACCACCCAAGCAGCAGACGACGCAGCTGGTCCCAGGGACCACCTGAGCTGCGGTCCCGAGGGAGCAGACGCAGCACAGTGGCTCCTGGCAGCGGGTCCTCCTCCACCAGTTGCTCCTGCGGGGCTCCCCCCACTCACCCCCAGGATTCAATCATGGGTATTTTTAGTAAAAGTCATGGACAGGTCACGGGCAAACTAAAAATCAAGGCCCATGACCTGTCCATGACTTTTACTAAAAATACTAGTGATCAAATCAGAGTCTTACTCATTGGAAATGAGTACATGAGTAATCACAAAGCTGAAAGAAACTAGATCTGTTAGCACACCCAGATGAGACATTCAGCAGGAGGACTGGCAAAAACATAGAATCAGGGGGGTAGCCGTGTTAGTCTGGATCTGTAGTAGCGACAAAGGATCCTGTGGCACCAAGGGAGGAGAAACTGCTTTTGTAGTTGGCTAGCCATTCATAGTATGAATACAGTCTCTCCTCCCCTGGTGTTCACACCTCAACTGCTAAAAGAGGGCCTCAACCTCCCTGACTGAACTAACCTCGTTATCTCTAGCCTGACTCTTCCCTGCATATTTATACCTGCCTCTGGACATTTCCATTGCATGCATCCGACAAAGTGGGTATTCACCCACGAAAGCTTATGCTCAAAGACAAAGAACTATTTTGGTAGATATCAGTGGATGCGCCTTTAATTGCAGTTTCATGCATGAAATTCTCTTCCAGATTTATCAAGAGAAAAAAGGATATTATCTTACAACAGTGATTTTTGTCTCCTGGGGGTCCACAGACTATGTCTAAGATTTCCAAAGGGCTCCACACCTCCATTCAAAATTTTTAAGGGTTCACAAATGAAAAGGTTGAAAACCCCTGGATTACAATGTCTATAAAGCTATTTCCCACACCCTCAACACTCTAGGTACTTGAGATTGGACTAAAAATATGAAGATATAGAAAAATTAAAGATGACCAAAACCGGAGTAAACACTCACATTAAAAGAGTTAACTTTTACATGCCAAGCAACCTGCTTCCATAATTTCCACTGAGAGACTATTCCATTGATTTAAAGTGTAATTATGTGTACAGTAACGCCTCGCTTAATGCTGTAGTTATGTTCCTGAAAAATGCAACAAGCGAAACGATGTTAAGCGAATTCAAATTCCCCATAAGAATTAATGTAAATAGGGGAGTTAGTGTATGTGCGGTGAAAAACCTAAGTTTTAAACAAACAACTGAATACTGTACACAGCAATGATGATTGTGAAGCTTGGTTGAGGTGGTGAAGTCAGAAGGTGGAAGAGGGTGGGATATTTCCCAGAGAATGCCTTACTGCTAAATGATGAAGTAGCATTCGTCTGGGCCCTCAAGGGTTAACACATTGTTGTTAATGTACCCTCACACTCTACAAGGCAGCACGAATGGAGGGAGGGGAGACAGCATAGCAGACAGATTCCCCACACACACACACAGGGTGTGTAAGAGAGAGAGCGAGATGTGCATTGCCCCTTTACGTAAGCTGACCCCACTCTTAAGTACATGGTCTTTTTAAGTCGATCAGGAAGTTGAGACAGCAGCTGCTGCCCCAAGCTCTATTTCTCTCCGTACGTGTCCCCAGCCTGCACTATATGGAGAAGGGGTAAGCGGGGTGCAGGAGCAGGGGGACACCCTGACATTAGCCTCCTCCTTCCCCTCCCCTGCACAGCAAGCAGGAGGCTCCTGGGAGCAGCTCCAATGCAGAGGGCAGGAGCAGCACAAGACAATAGGGGGAGGGACAGCTGAACTGCCGGCAATTGATAGCCTGCTGGGTGGCTGCTGCACAGGGAACTTGGGGGAGAGGGAAGCTGATAGGGGGGCTGCCGGTCCACCCTGGTTCCAACCACCCACCAGCTAGCTGCAATGGGCTGCTCTTCCTTCAAGCAGTGGACAAAGCAGGCGGCTGCTAAACAACGTTATAAGGGAGCACTGCACAACTTTACATGAGCATGTTCCCTAATTGATCAGCAAGGTAACAATGAAACAGCGTTAACCGGAACGACTAAGTGAGGAGTTACTGTACGTATTTTATATACTTCACTATTGAAACTAGTTGCAAGTAGGTCTTCTGAATATTGTTTTTCAAACACAATTCTTAGACACACAGTTTGGACCTATACACACCAGCTAGACATGTTCAAAACCAGTTTAGGGGGCAACTGTGTTTAAATAATTCAAAGGGTCCTTCAAAATCAAGGATGAGGACTAAATCAGCTGAGGCTACAGTACTGTACTGAGCTTTGAACAAAATACCCCCCATCTCTTTTTTAAATATTTGCTTCTGGGAATCAGACAGGACAATGCAAGTTCCAGTGTTTTTTCCTGTCCTATTATATCTATATATATAAAATTCATCGGATGCGACGAAGTGGGTATTCACCCACGAAAGCTTATGCTCCAATACGTCTGTTAGTCTATAAGGTGCCACAGGACTCTGTCGCTTCTACAGATCCACACTAACATGGCTACCCTCTGATACTTAATAATGAACAGTTAAATAGCCTCTAATCACTGTATATACTAAAAAGATAACTTCAAAAATGTTCTTCATATAATGAACACAGCCTTTCTAAAAAAACCTTACCTCTATCGCAGGATAATAATTATAATTCCAGTACCAAAATGTTCTAGGTAGATATCCTCTGATTAAGTGATGTTCTGGCACAAAGGGATGAAAAGTTTCTTTACCACTTGTGTCCCTTGAATCTCCAGCTTCTACATTAATATTCTCCATGCATTTTCCGAGTGCTAGGTCTTCGATAGAAGAGCTATGAGAACATTTGTTGGTTTTAAATGCATTAACAAATCTCCGTAGAGCTTCTTTGCTCAGTACATATCCTGCTCCTCCACTCATGTAGCCCTGTTTCACATAAGGCTTAAACCTTCTTCCAAAGTATATTGGTTGTTCGGGATTGTATTTTGAAAGAAGCCATCTCAAGTTGTCCAGTATAACGTATGTGTCATCATCTGCTTTCATAAACCAATCAGCATCGTCAAAATAATGGTCATGTACATACTGGAAGGCTTTAATAGTTTTCCAGTACAGCTGGTCCCTGCCTTCTTTGGTTTCTAGTCCCACAGTTGGAAAGTCTTTATTCTCCTCAGAGCTCATAAATAGTATTTTATTGCAGTGCTGGGCCCAAGTAGCCTTAACATGCTTGGCTTTTTTCTCTAGATTCTGAGGCCCAGTCATCACCCAACAAAGTATTTTCACCTTCTGATACAATCCTTCTGCAATATTTTTGTTCTCATCTGAAGGGGGGAAAGAAATTCCATGATACATTAGTGTGTTTGCTAAGTAGTAACACAAATGGAAAAGTACAATAGAAAAGATTCAGCAATGCGTAAGAAAAAATAAGTTTTATTAGCCATTAAGAAAGTGCAGAGGCTTCTGTTTTGGACAACTTTTTTGTCAGTCATATTTAATATAAGACAAGCCATGCACAGCCCAATTTATATTACCTGAAATTTGGTGACCAACATTTGTCTTTGTATTTTCTTCGGTCAGCAAGACCAAAATTAAATTCAGGAATGAATGATTTTCAAATACTTATTCCTACTCAGTTTTACAAGAGAAGTAAAAGGGATACTATTAAGATCATCTCACAAAAAAAACAAAACATGGTTTTACAAAACCTTACATGAATTTTAAAAAATTCAACTCAAATTTATTTAAAAGAATTCTCCAGTAGACTTACAAAGCTAATGAAATATTTGTAGTCAATTTTTTTTAAAGTTAAAAATTTGAAGCCGGTCTTTTTTTTTTTTTTTTTTTTAAATAAATACAGTCCATGCTATATAAAAAAATATCAATGGTGAAGAGCAAATTAGATTTTTTAAATGTTTAGTTTTAATGTTTATTTTTATTTAACATTAATACCTAAATGTTAATAATTACAAACTTATTTTAAAATAACTGTCACCAATTACTGAAACTGGTTTTCAAGTTAAAAGCAGCAAGTAAGCCAGAAAAGGCAACTTGTCACCAGAAACCAAATTAAATCTTTATTTACTGAAAGGAGACAAGAAATAGGTTCTGCAATACTGTGATAAAAATAGTCATTGCTGTATCTGAATTACTTTTCATTTCCAGATACACTGACAACTTAATCAGAGAAAAGTCTACACCTATTTAAGGTTTAAATAGGTTTAAGGTTTAAAAACCTCATGCATCAATTCTGCAACTGGACCCAAGTAGATGCACCCCTGTGCCTACCTAGGCATGGTCTACACTACAATTAGTTCAACTCAAGCCAGCTTACGCTGACCTATGTGTCTACACTAAAATTGTGCTCCCACTGACATATCTGCCCCTCTATGCCGACTTAACTCTACCTCCACTGGAGGGATAAAATCAATGTAATTAGGTCAATGCAGTGTCAGGGTAGACATAGCATTACTTTCATCAACTGTTACTAGCTTTCAGAGGCCATCCCACAATGACTCATGCTGACAGTACAATCGGTACAAGCACTCCTGGTGAGGACACAACGCTGACACAAGGAGCTTAATGTGGACACACAAAATCAATTTAATTACTGCAGCAGCTGTATGCTGATATAACTTAGGTTGACATAATTTTGTAGCGTAGACATGCCCATAGTGTCCCACTGACTTCAACTGACAACATTTAAGACAATGAGATTCTATTCAGGTTCAGATCAGATTGCAGGATGGGGACCTAAAAATGTTTACCTTTATACAAGGTCAGGCCAATTTTCCTTACAATAATTTACTATAATAGTATGCACATTTCAGAGAACAAACAGGTTTGTATGTGTTTTGCAGTTTAAATAGAAAAGGTTACTCACCTTTGTAACTGGTGTTCTTCGAGATGTGTTGCTCATATCTATTCCAGTTAGGTGTGTGCGCACGCGCGTGCACGGACGTCAGAAACTTTTACCCTAGCAGCTACCCATCGGGCCGGCTGGGGAGCCCCCTGGAGTGGCGCCGAAATGGCGCTCTATATAGTACCCTGCCGGCCTGACTCCCCTCCAGTTCCTTCTTACCGCCCGTGACGGTCGTTGGAACAGTGGTCTCTTGTTCGCAAGTACTCCACTACTCCCTAGCTAGCCGTGTTTTCATTGTATTTAGTGTAAATAGTTCTCATTGTTATAGTAATTAGTGTAGTTTAGTTGTAGTTCTTAGTAGTAGTAGTTTATTCTACTGTTAGCGGGCTCCTCCCGAGCCCTCCGGGCATAGGGCATGCCTTCTCAGGGGTTCAAGTCGTGTGGATCCTGTAACAGGCCCATGCCCACCGGGGACCCCCACGACTCTTGTCTTCGGTGTCTGGGTGAGTCCCACACAGTGGACAAATGCAAGCTGTGTAAGTCCTTCAAGCCCCGCACCAGGAAGGAGAGAGAAATCCGCCTAAGACAGTTGCTCATGGAGGCGGCACTCTGCCCCTCTCAAGGTGCGGGCTCCAGCGTCTCGGTGCGCAGCGCGCCTCCATCAGCGCTGGCTGCGGCACCGCGGAAGGACTCCCGTCCCCGGCACCGCTCCTTTTCTCCTTCGGGACGCAAGGCACTTACCAAGCCTCCGGACACCGTTGCGGCACCACCCTGCCCCGCTGTGCCGGAACATAGGAGCGTCAGCCCGCGCCTGCAGACACCCCCATGTCCCGATGTCCTGATCGCACCCTCGACGCCGGACACCTTCGAGGCTGCGAGGGGCTTGATCGAGATGACGGCGTCTCCCGTGCCGGCACCAATCCAGGCACGGCCCCCCGGTCATCTCCAGAGGCAAGCCGATGCTCCTTGGACCGTCAGCTCAGCTGCAGCCTCGTACACGCCACTCTGAGTCCCGGCACCGTATGGTGTATCGGTCCGACTCATGACGCCGGTCTGACTCGCGGCGCGGGTCTCGCAGCCCGGAACCTTGGAGCCGATCATGCTCGAGGTCTTCCTCATCTGCCAGATCATAGTCCCGCTCGGTGTCCAGGTTAAGTGCGATGCCTTCCCGACACCGCTCTCCACCTCGGGCCCAATCCTCGGTGGACACACCACGCCGGAGCCAATCCAGGCGTCAAGAGTCGCCGCACCGTAGGGATTCACCGCGTCAAGAAACATCTCCTCGACGCCGAGCTTCACCACAACGTGAGCTCCCATCCCGGCGTTGAGACTTGCCGCGCCGGTCAGAATCCCCACGGCACCGGGACTCTCAACGGCGCCGGGACTCCCCGCGTCGCCAGCCTGAACGACAACGCAATTTTTCACCGCGGTACCGAGATCCGCCGCGCCGAGACGTGACACCACACCGCCCAACGTCCCCACGGCACCGGGACACTCCGCGCCGAGACGCGTCCCCACGGCACCGGGACACTCCGCGCCGAGACGCGTCCCCACGGCACCGGGACACCCCGCGCCGAGACGCGTCCCCGCCACGCCGAACTCCACCATGCTGCCGCGAATCTCCACGGTACCGCGACGAGAGGGTGCGGTACTGCTCACGGTCCCGATCAAGGTCGCGTGATTCGCACTCATCACGCTTTAGACCTTCGAGGGACCACCCAACATCACGCACCGCCCCACCTTGGCCGTCTCGTGACCCATCGTCGGCCTGTTCGGCCAGGCCGTCGAAGACGCCCGAGGCAACTCCACTGGCTCCAGTGCGAGACCTGCCGGCTGCCTGGCAGCCCCAATGGCCGTTCTGGACACCCTGGGCATACCACAAGGCCCAAGGTGCACCTCTGCCTCCCTATCCGGTGGTGCGCACCCACCCTCCAGTGGCGACCATCACCCGCCCACCTGTGGAGGAGGCTGCATCCGGCGACCCAACCCCGGTGCAAAGGGCGGCGCCTTCCCCGCCTCAGCAGGATCCTTCCACCCTTGAGCGGGATGACCTATCTGAACCTCCCCTCCCTCTCACAACCTCCTCCTCCTCACCCGATAAAGCCGTGGCGGGAACATCATCATCCGCGCCTCCGCCTATGGATTTTAAGGTCCTGCAAGAGCTACTCCAGAGGGTGGCTCTTAGCATGAACCTGTCCATAGAGGAGGTGGTGGAGGAGAAGGACGACCCTATGGTGGACGAAATTCTGAAGCCAGAAGGTCCCTCCAGAGTTGCTTTGCCGATGAATAAAACCATCCGCGGCAATGCTACGGCACTCTGGCAAACCCCTTCCTCTATCCCCCCAACACCTAGAGGGGTAGAGAGAAAATACAACGACCGTCACGGGCGGTAAGAAGGAACTGGAGGGGAGTCGGGCCGGCAGGGTACTATATAGAGCGCCATTTCGGCGCCACTCCAGGGGGCTCCCCAGCCGGCCCGACGGGTAGCTGCTAGGGTAAAATTTTCCAACGTCCATGCACGCGCGCGCGCGCACACATCTAACTGGAATAGATATGAGCAACCACTCGAAGAAGAATATTTAGTTTTAAGTTACTGATTAGTGGCCTGGCTCTGCAAGCCCTAACATAACTAAGCAGCTTACTCACATAAGTAGTCCCGTTGCACACAAGATTCGGGCCCTAAATTTTACAGTTAATCAGTCTGACAAAATATATCCACTGTAAGAAAAAAAGTGCATGGAATTGCAAATAAATATGGTTATTCGTTTTGAGTGCCTGAGAACAACAAAATTAAAGTACAGTAGAATTAATTTGTTTCTGAATGAATATGGTTTTGGATTGCTGATTACCCTTTTCACCACCAATTGGCTGGTATGTATATTTTGGTTATGAGATTGTCATTTAATTCCCCGTGAGACTCAGACCACCAGCCTCACACCATTATATAAGTTGCCTGTGTTAAAATAAAACTAAGGGGGGGGGGAGGGGCAACCTCCCCTTAAAGATCTAGTGGGTAGAGCAAAGGGCTGAAAGCTAGGAATCTTTAGCTCTATTCTCTTTTCTGTCACAGATCTGTATAACCTTGAGCAAGTCATTTACCTTTTCTATGCATCAGTTTTAATACCTGAAAAATAGGTATTTATCTGCCTCACAGTGTTGAGGTGGTTTAGTTAATGTTTGTGAAGCACTCTGAACTTATACAGAACTTTTCATTCAAGAATCTTCAAGTATTATATAATGACGTTATATACTACATGCTTCAGACAACCAATGTCTCTAGCATTTTTCCCCTCCTAAAATGTAAACCGCTTAACTGATCAGGTTTAAATAGTGGGCTACTTTTGAAGTTTCACTTTTATTTGAAAAGCTTAATCACAAATTATAGATGCTCCTAAATTAGTGTACATAAAACTAAAAAGCAATCTAGCTGCCTATGAAGTACTATGAGTGTGTCAAATGAGCAGAAAAAATATTTGTTGTAGTTTACCACTTAAGAAGCTCCAAGAGCCAAACTTTAAACCGCTACCTCCATTTCCAAGTCTGGATGCAATAGCTGGCAAGTATTGGGCTCTCTGAAAAAATCACTCTTATTAGAAAATGCAAGTTAGTAAAGAAAAACCAATCATTCAATGCCTTAGGAGGGGAAACCTACTTGATTTTATATTCTGTGTGTGGACATGGGATAAGAAAAACTTGTGTATAAATACCTAGCAATGAAGAAAGAAAAATGTTAAATTGGAACATAATGTTCCCTCTCCTTTTACGTTGTACAAAACATAAAAATACCTTGATGCTGCCCAGCATCAGCATTGAAGTTCATTTGTCCTTCCAGCTGATCACTTCCAGTTTCTTCTGAGTGTTCACCATGGGGATCATTGTGAAGAATATCAGGTTGGATCACAACCTGTTTTTCCAACACTATGCTAAATAGCATGTAACATGCGAAAAATCCTATTGTTGATCCAAATGTGAAGGTTAGAAGATTCAGCAAAGATTTGGAAGAGGCCATTTCCTGAAGGCAATGTGCTGTCAAGAAAGAAACATTAAGTTTTTTTAAGCTAAGTAAAGGGACATATAGAGGAGTGTGAAAAAAGTTAAGTGACAAACTCAGGGCCTGATTCTAGAACCCTCATTCATGCAGAACTCCCATTTCTTGAACAGGAGTCTTGTGTGACTAAGAGCAGCAAGATTAGAACCAATATTTATTCCTCTGTATATAAAGAAATACAGAAGGGGAAGCATTTTATATACTATATAAACATAGAAGAGGACATTAGAAAGACAAAAAAGTAGCATGTACAGACACACATCCCCTTTTATTTACATTTTTCCCCAACTGCTCCTAACAAGTTTGCATATTACAAGAGTTAAGGACACAAACAGTAATAATAATAATTAATAATAAAAAAAGATGTCAAACAGATAGAAAAAAAAATCTAAAAATACTCCCAATCCCAGAATTAACTAGATCTTATCTCTGTGCATTTGTCTATCAATGTCTTGTCCCCCCTCACCCCTTCTGAGAAACAAATAGAGGTGGGATGTCCTGAAAGTCACCAAATCCAGGCTCTGATGGGACAATTAAAAGTAAATTCTAAAGCAGGGGCGTGGGCTGGATCCGACCCATCAGGGTTTTGGACCCAGCCAGCGGGATTACTACCCCTGGGGCCCTGCACCACTCCCAGAAGCAGCCGGCACCACGTCCCTGAGCCCCTGGTGGAAGAGGGGCAGAGGGCTTCGCATGCTGCACTTGCCTGTGAGCACCTCCCCCGAAGCTCCCATTAGCGGTGAACAGGGAACCGCAGCTAATGGGAGCTTCGGAGGAGGTATCCAAAGGCGCACAGAGCTCTCTGTCTCTCCTTCCCCAGGGGGCCGCAGGGACCTTGTGCAGGCTGCTTCCCGGAGTGGCACGGGGCCAGGGCAGTCAGCCACTCCAGATAAGCGGCACTGGGCCAGAGCCCTCACCCCTCACCCCAACCCCCTGCCCTAAGCCCCTTACTGCACCCCGCACCCCAACCCCCTGCTCTGAGCCCCCTGCAGCATCCCACACCCCAACTCCCTGCCCTGAGCCCCCACCTGCACCCCAACCCCCGCCACACCCCACACCCCTCCTGTACCCCAACCCCCTGCCCTGAGCCCCCTTCTGCACTCCGCACCCCAACCCCTTGCCCTGAGCCCCTTCCTGCGCAACACACCCTCTCTCACACCCCTCACTCTGACCCGCACCCCAGCCCCCTACCCCAGCCATACATTCACGGCCCTGCAAGCAATTTCCCCACCCAGATGTGGCCCTCGAGCCAAAAAAATGACCACCCTTTTCTAAAGTCAAGGAGCCCACCCTTAGAAAACCCTGCTTTCTGCTTCCTCATATTGTAAATAGAGGGTTGTTAGCTTGGGCATCTGAGACAGCATGCATTGGGAGAGAAGCACTCTCTCAGACAACCAGTAAACCACAAAATGAGTTTTTACAAGACAAAACCAACACCTTAAAGCTTCTGCTGAAATTCAGCTAGTAGATTTACGTGTGCTTAATTCTTTGCAGGATTGACTTGAATATCAATTTCTTTATGAAAAAGAGCTTTAAAGTCTAAAAACCCCATTGGGACAGGACATTTATAAGGCAACCATAACTTGAATTCCTAAAAGCAAGAGAGATTATTTTTATTCACAAATAATTTGATCAGCATACAGTAATTCCCATTAAAATTAGTGCATGGGGTTTAGATACAATCAACGGGAGATTAAACCTCAATATGTTCTACAGTAGAAGTCCTTGTACATACATGTAAGTGTAGAATTTCAGTGTAAAATATTGTTTGAGTATTTTTCTGCTTTTTGGGATCTGTGAAGACACTCTGAAAGGTTTCCTTACTCCAGACTTGAATCCCCCACCCCCCCACACACCCCATTTCTTAGAAATATATGGTTTTCTCAGTTTTTG
Source organism: Chelydra serpentina (assembly GCA_037349315.1). NCBI lineage: Eukaryota > Metazoa > Chordata > Testudines > Chelydridae > Chelydra > Chelydra serpentina. Next base: position 32,879,807 of record JBAIAC010000048.1, read on the forward strand.
CTAGATGCTTGAGAATTTCTTGGATGACCCAAATGTGCAAGTCAATCTTAACAGCTTTTAATTCACAGTCAAATCTTTAAAAAAGATTTTTCTCCCAAATGTGAGTCGTAGGTATTAAAAAAACTCAAACACACCATGGAGGGAGAATTGGGGACAATAAGCTTAGTGTAGAGCACAACAATGTATGGAACGCCCTTGTTTTTTTAAGAAGTTAACCTTAGATTTGACTTCACTTCAAACTAAAGAAAATTTTAAATATGTTCTAGTCTCAGCCCAATCCGTAAGGATGAGCAACTCACTTCCAAGCAAATGTAGAACTCTGTACAACAAATGCATGGCATCAAGCAATTCCCCAGCAAGGGTGGTTCTAGGTCACATTTTTTACATTACAGTAAAGCATTTAAAATGATTGTTCTGTTGTCTGCAATACATTTGGTCTACAGAAGGGCTATAATTACTCTTTGTATACAATCAATTAGAGAAGCAAAATGCCAAGGGGTTCTTGAGGTCAAATCCTGACCTGATCCTGCAAAAACTTTCACACAATTGTTATTGTTATTATTTGCATTACTGTAGTGCCTGAGTGTCTAGTTATGGACCAGGACCCAACTGCGATTTGCTGTTTGTACAGCACACAGAGACACTGCCTGCCCCAGAGACCTTACAATCGGAGTAGTCCCATTAATATCATTGGGTTTACTCATGTGTGTAAAGTTAGGCATGTGTGCAAACCTCTTGGAAGGATTGGGGTCTATGTGAGCCATTTACTATGATCTTGTACAAGCAACTTCAACTCCTAAAAAAATAAAAAAGTCACTAAACATCAGATTCTACACCAGAGCTAAAATTTTTGTAAGAACTAACGATTGTACACAACAGCCTGCCATTTTTTTCCAATGAAAGGGCTACGAGAAGCAACTGTTAGAATTCAGACAAATAAACATAAAAGATATCAGAAAAAGCTAATTAAATAATTTATAGTTTGCATTCACAGAAGAAATATTATTAGTCATACAGAGATGGCACTCTATTTCCCATCTTCCAGAACCAGCAATTTACGCCACTTAAAATATGTAGAATGATAGAAAACAAAGTATGGTTTATATTTTTGTTTTTCACTGGGTTCCTGCCAAACTAATTAGACAGCTACTTGAAGAATTACATAAACTTCAAGACTGTATTGGTCATTAACTGCTAGAAAAGAATTGAAACTGAAAACAAAAATGCATTAGCAGTGCACAACTTGAGATTAAATAGAGAAAAAAAAGGCATTCCATTAAGCTTATAACTGCAATGAGGACCCCTGAGTTGGGGATTTCCTAACTGTTAATAAATAGCTAGAACATTAACTCCAACTCACCACAGCAGTCATTAATCCCTGGAAAATATTCTATGCCTCCACCATTATAGCTTTAATACTTATTTATTGCTTCAGATCATGAAACAAGCATTTTAATGATTAAAATTCCTATATATACACACACTAAACCAGGGATTGGAAACCTTTGGCACGCGGCCTGCCAGGGTAAGCCCCCTGGCGGGCCGGGCCAGTTTGTTTACTTGCCGCATCCACAGGTTCGGCCGATCACGGCTCCCACTAGCCACGGTTCGCCGCTCCAAGCTAATGGGGGCTGTGGGAAGCGGTGGCCAGCACATCCCTCAGCCCGCGCTGCTTCCCACAGCTCCCACTGGCCTGGAGCGGCGAACCGCGGCCAGTGGGAGCTGCGATTGGCCGAACCTGCAGACGTGGCAGGTAAACAAACCGGCCCGGCCCGCCAGGGGGCTTACCCTGACGGGCCGCATGCCAAAGGCTGCCGATCCCTGTACTAAACTACGCTGAAATTACTCCAAATTGCAACATATTACTATATTTTAAATCAAGTGATTATGGAGCCTTTATGCACAAACTACAGCAGGAATTCCCCATCTGAGGGCCACACTGATCATTCTGCAGAAATTTGACGGCTGCACCAAATTTGTATATCATAGAGCTGAATGCAGCTGCTCTTATCTGTAATACGGAAAAGTATGATGTTGAGATTATGGGTCCCAACATATGATGCTTTATTGTGATAAGGCAGCCTTCACTTGGATCAAGGTGGAGTACTATACTGGGAGCTATTTTTACTTTCACATCTCCACCTTAAATATCAGGGTGGTACAAGTCACATTATAGTACCCCCTGTGACTTACAGCTGTGAAAAGACAATGACTTGATTTATAGTGCTACTATTATAATCTGATCTGTTATTAATCTCAACACAGAAGGCAAGAGGAGTAGAGCTAAATGCCCTCTGATAATCAAATGTATAGGATTTACACAAATAAACTGTAACACTGCAAACTGTTCATTGTATTAAAATATTTGCTATAGTGCTTCTTTCTAGATGGCCCCCATCTGCTACCAGAGAGAGCCTCAAACTGACAAGACAGACAATGAGTGCCAGGATAAAGTGTGGCCACCAACACTTAGGACTTTAAAAAAAAAGTTCATACTCACATGGAACAACTGCAGGACTTCACAAAAGAACGCACACTTCACCTCTTTCATACTTAATATTAGTTGCCTCTTTTCCATGCAATTTAAATGTTCTGTTTTAACAATCATTGTTAATTTTACTTGCTGGAGCACTATATCATTTCAGAATGATTTTTTGTAATTTTTAAGCTATTTTAGTATTAAGTTACAGTTAAATATTTAAGTTGAATATTAAGAACTCTGTTTGGGCATCAGTTAGTGCCTAAAAAGAAAAAAGTCATAAAATACATTTTCCGCTTCTTAATGTTTCCAATGTGTGTGTTCCTGAAAAACATCAGTCATGTCTGGAAACCACTAGCGTTCATTTTGGCAGTATTCCAGAAAAGTAAAAGTCTTATTTTGGGGGGCCAAGTATTGGGACAGCATTTTTGAAAAATTCGGCATTGGAGCCCCCTGCTTGATATACAATTTAAAAATCCTTCCAACCATTTAAATAGTTTGCTGTATATTGATTCTGAAGACACTAAACAGTCTTAGATAAATTAATGTATATGAGAATGTTTATGCATATTTATAGGCTATATTTTGCAATTTATTTTTATATAATGCTAAGATTTGGAGTGAAAAATGTTTTTACTTGCTAGCAAAACAAAAGGAAGAAGTGTTTTTAAACACTTTTTTTGCATTACATTACAGTATCTGACCAAAGCAGATCAAATGATATAAAGAAAAGAAAGATCAGCTCTGAGATACTTAACCAGCCCTCACACCCATATTCTTTATTTAATTACTTCTCTGCAAAATGATTTATTCAGATAGCCATTAAGAGGTAGAGCTGAGCGAAGACAAGTGCAGAATCTGTGGAGTAGCTAAAGTCTCCAGTTTGCACGCTCTAGTGCTACCTTACTTCTTCTTCTTTAAATCAGATACGAATTAAAGGGTTGATAAAGTACAGTGGCCTAAGGCCGTATTCAATTTTGTACCTCATTACAACTTTAGGAGCATTCCTGCAAACACTTTTACATACGGCTACTACACTTAAACCTACTTTTACATACGTAACTGTACTCATGCGAGCAGTCCCATTCAAGTCAATGGGACTGACTGCCTCCTTAATGTTTTAAAAAAGTGTTGTCACGGTTTAAAGGAAGACTGTCACCTTAAATTTGGTCCAAAATTTAAGTTGTGTAAAGACAAACTTTTATAAAACCCCCAGTCCATACAAATTTACAGAATTTATTCAAATTGTGGGAAAATATTTTTAAAAACAGAGGCATTCTCCTGCCTTGTTTGAAACCCAAACACAGCACTATGGTTATGCATAGTATGGCTGCCTTGCAACCTGTTCTACACAGCCCTACCCATCAATAGAACTCTGTGAAGGTTTTAGAGTCTGCCCACGCAAAACATGACTGAGGCCTGTAAGCAAAGTACAAGATAATTAACTGACTTCCTTTCTCTGAACTGAAAGAAATATAAGAAGAAAATTAAGAATATAAAAAGTCACAAGTAATCTGGATTTTTAAAGTTGTTATTTATGCTTGTGGCTATTTCCTTTGTATTATTTTGTGTATTTTTAATTTATGGCATAGGTACCTACAGCCTAGATATTTTATAAATGCGTAGAGATATTTTATTTGTACTTTAATTTTACTTTTTATAAATGTGTTAGTAGCAACAGTTAAAAGATTGGTTTTTAAGTTGACTTTGTACATTTAATTAAATAGAAACACATTACATACACAACTAGGTTCTCGCTATGGTTAATTCTACTTCATGTAGTTTAATTTTAAAAAAACCCAAAAAACCTACACTAAGATAAATACTCCTTAAGAGTTGCATACTTCAGAATGAAATTGATCAATACTGCCATGCCGCTAACACCAAAGCAATAACAAACAGAACGATCTCATTTTTAAGTAAAGATTTGATAAAATGTAGTTAGATTTTGTATTAACAAAATCTCATTATTTTAAGAAACTACTGTACTGTATACGTAGAAGTATAATACATTAAAATTAAAACTACATCAAACCAAACAATTCCACCATGTGTGTTCATTCATTAATAGGGCCCTACCAAATACATGGCCATGAAAAACGCATTATGGACTGTGAAATCTGGTCTTTTGTGTGCTTTCCCCCATAGTATATAGATTTCATGGGGGAGACCAGCGTTTCTCAGATTGGGGGTCCTGACCCAAAAGGGAGTTGCAAGGGGGCGCTGCAAGGTTATTTTAGGGGGGTTGCAGTATTGCCACCCTTACTTCTGCACTGCCTTCAGAGCTGGGCAGCCAGAGAGAGACAGCTGTTGGCCAGTCGCCCAGCTCTGAAGGCAGCGCCCCACCAGCAGCAGTGCAGAAGGAAGGATAGTAATACCATACCGCGTCACCCTTACTTCTGCGCTACTGCCTTCGGAACTGGGCAACCGGAGAGTGGTGACTGCTGACTGAGGGCCCAGCTCTGCAGGCAGCCGTGCAGAAGTAAGGGGGGCAATACCATACCGTGCCCTCCTTACTTATGCGCTGCTGCTGACGGCAGCGCTGCCTTCAGAGCTAGGCTCCCGGCCAGCAGCCACCCTCTCCAGCAGCATAGCTCTGAAGAAAGTCTTGCTGCCAGCAGCAGCGCAGAAGTAAGGGTAGCAGTACTGCAACCCCTCCTACAATAACCTTGCAACCACCTCAAGTCCTTTTTGAGTCAGGATCCCTTCAATTACAAGATCATTAAATTTCAGGTTTAAATAGTGCAATCATGAAATTTACAATTTTGAAAATCCTGTGAAAAACCAGCCCCAGGATAGACCCTTGGGGCACTTTGCTTGATACCGGCTGCCAACTAGACATGGAGCCATTGATCACTACCCATTGAGCCCGATGATCTAGCCAGCTTTCTATCCACCTTATAGTGTGAAATTGACCAAAATGGACTATGAAGTTGGTAGGACCCTACTTATTAACTCACAAAATTTGTTCATCTGCAATGGGTCACATTAGTGTGAATCAAGGAGTTTCACCTGATAATGAAGAAAATTGTACTTAAAAATAGTCTGATACCTACATTTCCTTAGAAAATTTATCTGAACAAAAATACATTCATAGCTGGTATAAATACAAAGAACTAAGTAATTTTGAGACACATTTATTTTAAAACTGCTTTCAAAACCTAAAACTATGGAAATAAAATGCCTATTGCCACCGATAACATAATCCCATTTTTTAGAAGAAAAATCTTAGCAGAAACTCCTCTTCCACCCGCCAAAATCTGGCACCCTTTTCTTGGCAATAAATTCACCTGCCCATAAATGCCTAACGCTGTTTCACTGAACCGGACCAATACTAGGGTGACCTGATGTCCCGATTTTATAGGGACAGTCCCGATTTTTGGGTCTTTTTCTTACGTAGGATCCTATTACCCCCGACCCCCATCCCGATTTTTCACACTTGCTGTCTGGTCAGTGGTCACCCTAACTGAGCGCTGGGACTCCCAGCCCGGAGTGCTCTGGGCCGGGCCTGCGGAAGGAGACTCTGCCTGCCCCTAGGGGGGAGTCCCGCTCTCCTCGCACAGGCGCTGAGAAGCGGAGACGGGAAACAGCCTCTCGCCGGCCGGAGAGGGGCGAGCCAGGCACCTGCTCGCGCACAGGGGTCCGTGCCGCCCCGCGCCATGCCCGGCCTCTAGCCGGCTGCCTGAGTTACAGCGCCCGGCTCCTCCCGCCCCCGCTGCCTCAGCCACCGGCTGCCGCTGACAGGGGCCTCCCGGGGCTCTGCCCCGACAGCCAGCGCCGGACACACCGACCTCTCCGCCCTGGCTGGGCCGATACAGACCCCGCGACGGCTCCCCTCTTACCGGCTCGGCCCTGCGCACGCAGGGCGGCTGCCGGCTCCCAGGCGCCCGTTAGCTGGAAGGAGGAGGGGCGGGGAAACAGCCCGCGGAGCCGCTGCCCTCGGCCCCCGGCACCATCGCGCCGCCGGCCCAGCGCGCAGAGGAGGCTCGCAGCGCGCCGGGGCCCCGCCGCTCCTCACGTCACCGCCGCGCGGCCGGAGGGGCGGCTCCAGCGTGGTCGCGCGCTCATTGGGCAGCGAGCGGCCGGGGCCGAGCTGGCGACGGCGCGGTGAGCTGCAGGGACCCGCCCCGGGGCAGGCGCCGCTGAGCCAGCCAACGGCACGAGCCCGCAGGCCGCCCCCTAGCTCCGCCCCCCGCTGTCCCCGGGCCAGCGCCCCCTCCAGTGGGGAGTGAGCAAGAGCAGTCGGGGCGGGCCCGCGGAGACAGACGGGGAGGGGGCGAGACCACCCTGCCCCGCGCGCCTGTCACGTAGCTGCTCTGACCACGGGTCTGCAGCAGGTGCCTCAACCTGGCGGGCAGTGATTTCCGTACACCCCCTCTAGGGGTGGACACCCCCCCTGAATTTCCCCAACACCCCCCCAGTTTGTGAACTAGTTATATGCCAATTTAGTGACCCCCCCCAGTAAACTTGAACACACACCCCCCATTTCAATTCCTGGGGAGGCCACTGCTGGTGGGTTCCCTGGGCTTAGGGTGACCAGACAGCAAATGTGAAAAATCGGGACAGAGGGTGGGGGGGTAATAGGAGCCTATGTAAGAAAAAGACCCAAAAATCGGGACTGTCCCTAGAAAATCAGGACATCTGGTCACCCTACCTGGGCTGGAGTAAAGAGCCCCAGGCTTGATCCAGATCTGGGCGGTATCCTCCCCTCCAGACCCATGTAGCTTCTGTGACACAGCAGTAGCTGTGGATTAATGGTGCTATTGGCCTTACCACCCGGCCTCGTCGCCTCAGTCACCGTGGCGTCAGCCAGAGTAGATTCAGGCAGCTGGTGGCCCGGTCCCGAGGACTAGAGCCGGAGTGGGACTCTCAGCCGGGCCACTGCTCTGCTGTGTGGCTTTGGGCAAGGCTGTGTGCCTCAGGTTCCCCATGTGTAAAATGGGAATAATGAGGAATGACCTTTGTAAATAGTTTTGGAACCTAAAGGTGAAAACTCTTGGCCCAGTTTAAGGCAGAGGGAATTTGAGAGGGTGGAGGTAGGGCAACTGGGAAAATGAGAGTATCACGTTTCTTTTGTCGTTTAAATGATTTCAGATCGTAAAGCATATTTTGAAGCAAAACCCTTAAATAGCCCCTCTCCTCCACCCTGCAACCACATTTGGAATTGAAATCCTTTAGAAAATCTACTCCCAGTTGTATTTTGCTGTTGCCTTTTTTTCTTTCTAACTAGCTGCAGTGCACTGTCTGCGTACACTACAGGTAGGGGTCAGGGCTAGATGACGGGCTAAGCAGCCTCCACTCATTCATTCTGCTCATTTCAATATATTGGTCTAAAGCTCCTGCGCTTCAAAAACTAATACCATGCCACTGTAAGATACAGTTGTTATGTAACTGCATCTTCAGAGATTATTGCCATATTTGGTATATTTCAGACAAACAATCCTTCATTCCTTCTTTGATTGTGTTCATTCCATATATCTATTTCACAACTGTGATGTTATTCTGTAGAATTCCTTGGTTTTGAAAAGCGGAATGAGCAGATAATATAGCTATAATATTCATTTCACATTATAATGTGATCAAAGGCTAGAGCTCTTACAAATAGAGCAGATAGTTTATGTGGTTTTGCTAGCGCAGCTTGGTGGAATTGAGATTTTATTTGTATGAAGGCCCTAGACTGCTGAATGCATTTGCAAACAAAGACTGATTGTTAACACATAGAGGGTCAAACAGTTCTGTAGACTGAGCACTTGTACAAACTAATGAATAGACTACACTAGAAACAATACATCAGCGCACCTGTGCCGCATCTAGTGAAGATGCTGTATGCCAGGGGAGGACAAACTTTGGCCTGAGGGCCACATTGGGGTTCTGAAACTGTATGGAGGGCCGGGTAGGGAAGGCTGTGCCTCCCAAATAGCCTGGCCTCTGGCCCCTATCTGCCCCCTCCCACTTTCCACCCCCTGCCTGCCCCCGTCAGAACTCCCGACCCATCCAGCCCCCCCTGCTCCCTGTCCCCTGACTGCCCTGACCCCTATCCACACCCCTACCCCCTGAGAGGCCCCCCGGGACTCTCACGCCTATCCAACCGCCCCCTGATCCCTGTCCCCTGACTGCCCCCTGGAACCCCCTGCCCCTTATCCAACCCCCCTACTCCCCGCCCCCTTACCATGCCACTCAGAGCACCAGGACTGGCAGCCACGCCTCCCAGCCGGAGCCAGCCATACTGCCGTGCTGCCCGGCAGGAGCTCGCAGCCCCGCCGCCCAGAGCGCTGGTGGCATGGCGAGCTGAGGCGACGGGGGATAGAAGGGGAAGGTCCGGGGGCTAGCCTCCCTGGCCGGAAGCTCAAGGGCTGGGCAGAACGGTCCCGCGGGCTGGATGTGGCCCGCAGGCCATAGTTTGCCCACCTCTGCTCTATGCAGATGGAAGAGAGCTCTCCTGTTGGCAAAATAACTCCATCTCTATGAGAGGCGGTAGCTATATTGGCAGGAGAAGTTCTCCGGGGTGTGGATTATTACACGCCCGATTTATGTGTAGACAAGGCCTAGGGGTTCATCACATTCTTCTGTTTCCCCGAACATGCTCCTTGTATGCCACCACCCCGCCAATTACCCTCTGTTGAAGGGACTCCCTGCAACTTTCCCATCCCTTTCTTCATGCCAGGGGCTCAGTCCCCTTTTCCCCTGTGTGTGTCCAGTTGCCTTCCCCGCCCCCAAGCCAGCAGCTCTGTGTGCACCCCTCAGTCCCTATGCCCCCCATCCCCCATGTTCTCCATGCCAGAGGCTCTATATGCTGCCCATGTCCACCCTGCTGTGCCCTTGTACCCCATTCTCCCTCCCCCACGGCAGAGGCTCTGTATCCCACCTCATTCTCCACTTTCCTCCCCCTCCACATGCTGGCTTCTCTTTTTTTCCCCTCTTCCCCATTCCATTGTTTCTCATTCTCTCATTACCAGTAGCTCTGTGTGCTCCCCTATTCCCCCCCCCCCCCCCCGCCCTTTGAAGATGAATGATTCAGGGTGTCAACCTTTTAAAACTGCGATGGGGGTACTTCTATGCTGAAAGGTGATAATGCAGGGGTCGGCAACCTTCAGCACGCGGCCCTTCAGGGTAATCCGCTGGCGGGCCATGAGACGTTTTGTTTACAAACGTCTGCAGCTCCCAATGGTTGCAGTTCATCGTTCTCAGCCAATGGAAGCTGCGGGAAGTGGTGCGGGCCGCAGGGACGTGCTGGCTACCGCTTCCCGCACCTCCCATTGGCCGGGAATGGTGAACTGGGGCCACTGGGATCTGCATGGGGCTGTGCCTGCGGACAGTCAATGTAAACAAAACGTTTCGCGGCCCGCCACTTCTCCCAGTTTAGTGTCATCTGCAAACTTGCTGAAGGTGCAATCCATGCCGTCCTCCAGATCATCAATAAAGATATTGAACAAAACCAGCCCCAGGATCGACCCTTGGGGCACTTTGCTTGATACCGGCTGCCAACTAGACATGGAGCCATTGATCACTACCCATTGAGCCCGATGATCTAGCCAGCTTTCTATCCACCTTATAGTCCCTTTATCCAGCCTGTACTACTTTAACTTGCTGGCAAGAATACTGTGGGATACCGTATCAAAAGCTTTGCTAAAGTCAAGTTATAACATGTCCACTGCTTTCCCCTCATCCACAGAGCCAGTTATTTTGTCATAGAAGGCAATTAGGCTAGTGAGGCATGACTTGCCCTTCGTGAATCCATGCTGACTGTTCCTGATCACTTTCCTCTCCTTGAAGTGCTTCAAAATTGATTCCTTGAGGACCTGCTCCATGATTTTTCCAGGGACTGAGATGAGGCTGACTTCTTCCCTTTTTTAAAGATGGGCACTACATTAGCCTTTTTCCAGTTATCTGGGACCTCCCCCGATCACCATGAGTTTTCAGAGATAATGGCCAATGGCTCTGCAGTCACATCCACCAACTCTTTTAGCACCCTTGGATGCAGTGCATCTAGCCCCATGGACTTGTGCTCGTCCAGCTTTTCTAAACAGTTCTGAACCACTTCTTTCTCCACAGAGAGCTGGTCACCTCCTCCCCATACTGTGCTGCCCAGTGCAGTAGTCTTGGAGCTGACCTTGTTCGTGAAGACAGAGGCAAAAAAAGCATTGAATGCATTAGATTTTTCCACATCCTCTGTCACTAGGTTGCCTCCCCCATTCAGTAAGGGGCCTACACTTTCCTTGACCTTCTTGTTGCTAACATACCTGAAGAAACCCTTCTTGTTACTCTTAACATCCCTTGCTAGCTGCAACGCCACGTGTGATTTAGCCTTCCTGATTTCACTTCTGCATGCCTGAGCAATATTTTTATACTCCTCTCTGGTCATTTGTCCAATCTTCCACGTCTTGTAAGCTTCTTTTTTGTGTTTAAGATCAGCAAGGGATCTCTGGTGTGTAGCTATGGCTCGTCTTCCTTCCCATCCCCTCTTTGTGCATCTCTGTAGGGGAATAAGCAGAAAGGAATCCCTGTGCTCCCTTGGTGGAAGGTACTAGGATTCTGCCTGTCTACTCTCCAAGCCACTAAAAGGTTGAATGAAAGCTCTAATTGCTTCTCCTTCCACTGACTTCCTTGTAGCACTTGTCCTCTCTCCATCAATTCCATCCCTTTTCAACTTTACTACCATACATATTCTCAAAACAAAATAATTTGTTAGCCCCAGTTCTCAAATATTCCCAGAAAGTGCATTTTGAGTGTCTATTCAAATGTAAAATTCACAATTTGCTATCCTTTATGTAACTCACCAACACAACATGAACTGTGATTATTACAAACCAACATACACAATTCAAAGTTACACTCAGTTATATAAGATACATAAATTGAGTTATGAGTGAATTATGACTTATGAGTAATAAGTTACAGTGAATGGTCTACAGTATATTCAGTTAACATATTTGCAATTAGAAATTAAAATATTCTGTCCAGGAATATTCACTAAATAAATACAAATAGTTTTGAATCACAACTAAATGAGAATTCAATGATCTGTCCATGGATAATTTGCAAATAGATAAAAAGACAAAAATAGACAAATATGAATGACTCACTCAGCTCTATAAAGATACAGCAGTTACAGAGTTAACTAAAGTGTTTTGGAAGACCATTAGTAGGAAATGTTATATAAAATAGATGGTATATTGTGTTTCCAGCTTTGAGAAAATGTCTCTAAATTCTATTTGATTTTTAAACACATCTGCTGCTTTTCCCTGGTATGATCAACATTACTTATAAGATTGCCCTTGATAGCCAAAAAACCATAACTATAGCCAAGTAATCAAATATCTGGATAGTTTAGTACCTGGTTGTAAGGAGAATTTCAGACTGTTACAGTATTCCCTCCCCCTCTCCTCCCAAATTATATGGTTTCTGGGACTGGTACATAGTGAAGGTTCCTGGTTGGCTCAGTTTCAGGCTCCATGAAAGCTACCCTTTTGAAACAATTACTGATTGTGGTGGCTGAAACTACAGAAGTGTCCATCTAGAAAGTGTTATTACCAAAGAGAAAACTAAAGGCTGAGATCAGTAATGTGAAGATCCACACAACAGATACAATAGTTATATTCTATCCATGTATGTGCAACATCAGTAGGAATTAAACTCAGGCCCTCCACTACCCCAACTTCCCTCAGAAAGCTAAAGAAGGTTCTTACCTAAAGTATGAAGAGAAATTATATATTCTGGTTCATCTCATTCTAGCAGAGATTAGTCATATTGTATCCTTATAAATATCAGAAACAAGGACCACAGGACATAGCTGTTTGTAATATTAAACACAGTCTATTTAAAGCTAACTTAGGGCAGTGAAAATAATAAGAAAGATGGTGGGAAAGGAAATGGATTGAGGGGGAAATAAAGGAAAGTGGGAGGAGAAAGCAATGAAAGGTATAGAGATTAGATATGTGGGCCTGGTCTACACTGGAAAATTAGGTTAGCATAACTACATAGCCCAGGGATGTTGAAAATCCACACCCCTGAGTGACTTAGTTAAGCCAACATAAGTCCTGAGTAGAAAGTGCTAGGTTGACAGAAGAATTCTTCCAGCGACCTAGCTACCACCTCTCAGGGAGATGGATTACCTATGCTGATGGGAGAATCCTTCCCTCCTGTGAGCGTAGGTGGCATCTGCACTGAAGCGCTGCAGTTGTGCAGCTGTAGCATTTTAAGTGTAGGCAAACCCAAAGTGACTTGGGGAAGCAGGAAAGGAAATGAGATAAATACTAAAGGACATATTTTCAAAGGCATTTAGGTGCCTAAAGATGCACATAGGCATCTAGTGGAATTTACAAAAGCACCTGCCTGCATCTTTAGGCACCTGAATACCTTTGAACATCTGTCCCAAAATGACTAGAACCATAGAGAACTGGAGAAGACTGAAAGCAAGACAAGAAGAGGAAAATGGCAACAAAGGAAGGCAGCAGGCCAGAAGACAGATGAGAGAAAAATTAAACCCCTTGTAATTTAGTTTAGAAGTATAGGACCAGATAGAGTCTGGCCTTGTGTAGGTGTGCAAAGAATGGGGAGAGTACAAGGAGCCTTTCCCCTCTATGTGTGGCTTGTATATAGTCCAACCACAATTGCAGTGAGCACAGGAACGACTACCTGTTATCTCCCACAGATGACAGGGTAGAGCCCCATCCCAGGTACACCAACTAACAGAGGTGGTTTGTGGTTGTAGAATGGTACTTTTTCTATACTTTCCTAAGGGGTTGTAGTAGTGGATGCACTTCCCCTCGCCCCCCTCACTCTGGGAAGATATTGTCAGCTGCCCTTAAAAAAGACACTGGGATCAGCAACAACAGAGCCCAAAATGTTGATTTAAACAAACTACCACTCTGTATTGGGTTTACGATGTAGGTACTAATTTAACACATGCAGATGCTGTATATCAGTGTTGGGTGTTTGTCTCTCCTTTTTATAGTTTCAGTCCCTGTCTTGAAAGACATTTCCAGCTTAGACCCAGGAGGCAAAGTCTAAATGGAAGGATGTTCTCTGCTGGTTTTCTCACCTGTTTGAACTTCCTTTGTTTTTCCTTCCTGCTTGATTATTCTTATTACTGCTTAAATGCAAATTAAGGCAAGCACACATTCCTTCCTCTGTCTAGGACAGGCCTGACTTCTGCTTGGGCAGGACTGTGGGGTTTGGAACATATTAACAACATCACACAGGGAAATCTTGTAACTGCATATACAATGTTGCCACACATTTTACCAGGACAATACTGGCCAACAAATTATGAGTTTTCAAATGATACCTTACAAGGCATACTTTGTACAAAGATTACTACAACAGTGTGTAGGGGAATACCAGGGTGTATTCGATCACAATAAGCATCTACCCTGGAGACATAGCCATTATTCCACATTAAGATGTATCTAAGAGCTGCATAAAATGACACTCTTAGCTAAATAAGAGTGCTTTTGAAAGTTAGGCATGTTATGCATTTTGGCTGACAAGGAAATAATTGTTTATAATATCAAATACTATTAATCAATATGGATAACTTTCCTTGTTTTCCTAACCACTTGTGCAATTTTAAAGTGACTTTTCTTATCGAGATCCTGTTTGCCTTCATGGCACATAAAGAACTATTCATATGAGTCAGCAGTAAAGACTATAAGAAATCTATTAGAGAGTAACTCCCTTATAGTCACTTCCTTTAATGCATTATGCACGTTAAAAGATCACTGACCAGTATTATGGCACTCGTGTTCTTTGGGTTAATACAGAAAATGGTAAGTTTAACACAATTTACACCATAATTTACACCATATATGTTCTGTTTGTCTAGAGAGATCTGTATGTGTGGACTGATTTTGAGCAGTCATGCACTGATTCTTTTAGCAAATATAGGTAGTAGTAATCCACACGTAAGCCTGTGTGTGTTTAATAACCTCATCCAGGTTCTTCAATCTAGGATAGGTTTCCTGTTTTATTATCAGAAATAATACAGGCCAGAATAGTAATTGAGTTACATGCCTCAGTTTTTCCATTTGTAAAATAATACTTTCTTTCTTTGTAAAAGTGCTTTGTGATCTACAGGTAGCGTTGCCAATTTAGGTTGGATGTATTCCTCGAGGTTTCATCACATTACATAATCTTTAATGAAAGATTAATTTTTAATTCCTGGAGACTCCAAGGCAACCCTATCTACAGATGAAAAGCACCATATAAGAGCTAGGTATTTTTAGGGGCAAATCCAGCCCCCATCCCTGTAGCCTCAGATATCCAGGGTGTCTGCCCCACCCTATCCACCTTCTCCCCTATCCTGGAAATAGAATGGAGCAGTCCCACGGCACAGTGAGAGATTGGAGTTAGGGGTTGAGGGCAGCTGTGCAAGGTGCATCCTATATGGTGCAGAAACCTGCTCTGTTGAGGCTCCCTGTGTGGAAGTGCACAGTAAGTGAGTTGAGGTGGTGCAAAGGAGGGTTTTTTCCAGCCTCCATGCTGTGACTTCAAAACCACTCTTGTAGGCTTAGGTGGGAGGACATCTTTCCTTTCCCCTCAGACATCCACCCAGCTCCCTGGCCAGCTCCTCAGGTTTTTTCCCTCCCACCTTCCCTAAGAAGATACCCAGTATACATGGGAAATGGATCCCAAGATTTAGCTGTAAGTGAGAACAAAATATTCAACTGAAGGTGACGATCCAAATAGAATACTCTACATACATATGGATAGCACTGATCCCTAAATACATAGAACAATGTTTTGTTCAAAAAGGCAAAATATAATCAGTATGTCTAATTTTCAAGATTTTTTCATACATCTAGATATTGGACTTTAAAAAAGGAACCAACTTTGGGCACCAACCTTTATATTAAATCTTTTAGTATTATTTTTCTTACTATTATCCATATGTCACTTGCATTCATCAACTGAGAACCTCACTTTACCTTTAGCTAAATATGGATTATATATCAGTACAATAAAGTCAAATGTCAGTCCTAAATTCATGCTGAATATGTATGACTTTTCCTCTTGTGTTTTATTTTCTTTGTTCTTAGTCTTCCGCAGTTTAAAATTTTATTTATATACTTATGGTGATATATTTACATTCAAAGAACCATTTTTTTAAAAGCTATAGGGCCTTATACTACTCTCCTTAGTCAGGCCAAAGGTCCCATTCATTAAAGTAGCCCATCCTAACAGCCAGAAATTACTATTAAACTAAAATATTTGACAGTAGAAGATCTATGCTACCTTACTTGCAATGTGGCAGACTCACTCCATGGGAATTATTTTAAACAATACAGAGTATTTCATAATCTGAATTGAAATAACATTTGTTTTAAGAGGCTTCTCTACCACGCCTTCCAAGTTTTACTTCCTCCTTTGTACTTAACTATTTTGCATCACAGTGACCTTTCTTCTGGCAAAAGAGGGGGACTATCTGCCCTTGCTAGTGTGTACAGCCCTGGGCCCTTTAAATTCAGCCCAGTGTTCAAGCTCCCAAATAAGCTACATCCCCTTCTTGGGGTTTGTGCCACTTTACCAGTGGCTGGTAGGGAAATCCAGGCTAACCCACTACTCTGGGTTCCAACCCAGGGACCTATAAACAATAGCTACATACTGCTTGATTAAATTCATTGTTGCTTCTTCCATGGGCCTCTTCCTTCATGGCCCCTTTAGTTTCACTCTTAGATCAGGATTAAGGTTCTTAGGTCCTCTCTCTTCGAGCAAACCCACCAACGCAAAACCCAGCAAGAAAACTCCAACTAGCCCTCAAGTGCCTTTGGCCAAAGAGGAGCACCCTCCGTTTATCTGGGCCAGCAGGGCCCTGATTGGCTGTTAGTAGCTCTTCTAGCCATGGGAGAATCAGGTCTCTGGTTTCTAAAATGGCTGCTCCAGAGATTCCTTTCTTGGAAAGCTTTGAGGACCTCCCTTTGCTGCTCTTTTCTTCTCAGCTGGCTGCTTCTTGAGATGTGGTGTAGTAGAGTTGCAGGGCCCCAGAAGGAAGCAACAAAGGCTGAGTACACCCTGTCACAAATATTTACAGGTATACTCAAACAACTTTATTTGACTGATATGTTCTGCTTTGAACTCTGATTCAAACTGAGCCTTGGCTGCCTATTTGCTCCCGAAGAGAGACAATATCTGCATAAAAATGTAACTCAACTACTCGTGCAAGAGAAGCTGTGAGTCCCATGAGGGAACTGAGAGGATGGGATTAGTTTAGCACAGCATGTGAATTTGGCAGAAGCTGGACAAAGATTTGTCACAGTCAAGAACAAAAAATACACAGCGAATGAAGTGATGCAGGTGTTCAAACAGTAACTGGAGTTCGGAGGTTCTCAAGTTCACACAAACGAATTGCCATTATTTTAACAGCTCACAAAAAAGGGGGTGGCTGTGCTCATTGACCTATTGAACTACTGTTTGAACTACTCTAGTTAAAGCTCTAACAATACTTCTGTTAAAGCCTCGCACTAATGCTTCTACAGTTTGGCACTTTTATTCCTGTGTTTTCTCGTAATGTATACCTTTTTAGGGAAAAAGATCTTTGGACTGAAATTTCTTATGCTTGTTTTCATGCCAAAAAGTTTGAAAGTTACAGAAGGTTTAAAAATTACCGGAGTGTGGTAAAACTGTTCTTTACACAGAGTGCAATGCCTACATTGCAATGTCAGCCCAGGCTCAGCCTCAGACTTGAGCCCAACCCCGCCTTCTGTCTACACACAAATCTCTCAGACTTGGGTCCTAGGACCCTGTGGGGCTGAAGGGTCTGCTCCCGTGTCAAGCCATGACCCAAGGTTTGAGCCCTATTGCTTTACAATATAGATACAGCCCTGCTTGACTTATGTCCTGGGAGTCCATCAAAAGTATTCCACAATCATATGGGTAGAGAGGACAAAGGAAGTTGGCCCATCAATCTCTAATCAACTCAATTGAAAATGGAATCCACCTCCCTTGGCATACATCAGCAGCTCAGTGAGTCAGTATTAACCTTTCCATTGTCTTCTGACCATCGAGCTGCAAACACACCATCAAAGAGCCTTCTGTGTTTGTAATGAAGACCAAACAGAACAAGCCTTTTGCAAAGCGTGCTGCTTCATGGTTGTGGGAGCACAGCCAGATTTTAGTGAATCTCTGTAGCAAGGCCAGCAAAACCGTGGACTTTAGCAAAAGTACTAGGAATGACCATATTTACCAGCAGATAATTTGCAAAGCTACCAGCTTTTTAGCTTTTTGTACTGGTGAGCAGTGCAGGGAGTGAATTAAAAGACTGAAGAGCAAATAGCAGAAGATGAGGGATCAGAACTACACCTTGAGCAACTCACTGACCTCATGCCCATTTTATAAGGAGTTTGACTGGATGGTGGGCACTCTCCAGCACAGAGTCCACCATAGTGCATGATGACTTGGTCAGCTGAGATGGTGCCCTGCTGGCCCCTGAATCCAGCATGGGCACTGATGGGAGCCAGGCTCTGAGTGAGGACATGAAGTGACTCTGTTTCTAAAACCAGTCCAAGAGCATGTGTAACCAGGATCTGAATGAACTTTCCTCAGACAGCTAGCTGGGGAGAGACTTCAGGAGCAAACTGTATTTATATGAACACATCCACTCTGCTGAGCAGATAGAGTGGTGTTACTCAAAGTAATCAACTTTGGCTGGTGTTGGGTTACAAATCAGTTTAGTACTGAATGCAGGGATGGTGAAATGCTGTTATCAATATTGTCATCATTATTATATGAATAAAGGAGCAGAATTGTGTTTAACCAGTCCCAAATGAGGGGGTCACCCTCAGATGAAATGACCTAGTCAAGCCAGGGGCTCGAATTCCAGACCCCTGTGAAAGTAAGAGGGGTGGGGACAGTTGTTCCAGCAAGGAGGTGTGGCCTCTCCCTAAGGGTCCCCGGTCTGGTTTAGCCTGTTCCTCCCCACTGTTCAAAGATAGAGCTAAATAGGCTTCATTAGGAGCCTTTTTGTTATGTTAAGTACTCAATGAGAGCTGAAATCAGTTGTGGTGGGGAAGTGTTTCTGCCCAGCCTATTGAGAGCTAAAAATCACTTGAGACTGACCTACAGAGGTCACAGCAGAGAGGCAGGGGGCAGCAGGAGGTGACTGATGGGCAGCCGGTGGGAGCAACCAGCGAAAGTGGTAAGCAGTCGAGAGGCGGCAAAGAGCAGTGGCTGGCAGCGTGGCCAGGCAGTGAGGAGCAGTGGCCAGCAGGGCGGTCAGCCAGAGCAAGTGTTCAGATGGCGGAGCAAGCCAGGTGTCTTTTTCCCCAGGTGGGTGGTGAACTCACAGATGCGCTTCTGAAACCTGGGTCTTCACTGACCCGGGACAACCACTGTGAGTGGGCTATGGTGAGGGAGCAGAGAGGGGCACAGAAAAGGAACTTTTGGTTGTAGAACTCAAGAACATGAGGCAGAAGACTCTGCCCCACACACTCTGGGATGTGCATCCTGCTCACAGTTTTAGGTTTATGAATCCTTGCGGC
The DNA here is from genome assembly GCA_037349315.1 of Chelydra serpentina. NCBI lineage: Eukaryota > Metazoa > Chordata > Testudines > Chelydridae > Chelydra > Chelydra serpentina. The sequence continues at coordinate 32,898,761 of JBAIAC010000048.1, forward strand.
ATTTTCCCTAATTAATGTTGTATGACTTCTCTCCTTTCATTAAAATTTTCTTTTCTACACTCAGACTCTGTGCTTGCGAGTGGGGAAGTATTGCCTCTAGGGTGACCAGATGTCCTATTTTTAAAAGGACAGTCCCATTTTGGGGGACTTTTTCTTATATAAGTGCCTATCCCCCCATCCCCATCCCGTTTTTTCACAGTTGCTATTTGGTAACCCTAATTGCCTCTAAGAGGTGCCATGGGGTGGTGTGCAATTTTCCCAGGTTACTGGGTGGTGGCTTGAGCCAGTTCTGTGTTGTATTGTTGAGAAGGAACCCTAGATATTGAACCCGGCCCTGGTTGCTGCCAGCTCCACCTGGCAGAAGAGTTACATTTGGAAAAGAATCAGCTGCAAATTCTGGATCTGTACTTGGAAGAGCTGTTTGTCTCATCCCCCGAGGATTGCCCCTTTGCCAAGTCTACAGCAAACTGAGAGAGGACAGAAGCCGTCCCTGAGCTCAATATGTTTCTGAGTCCAATTTAAAGCTTATTACTACAGTAATGGGAGGGATTTCCACTCTAAGAACCAATGCAAAATTTATGATATGCCCCAGCTAGCAGCATGTATCTGCTAATGGTGGATTGTATGCCAGCACCGTAGCATTCTCCTCTTCCCCCCCCGCCCCATCACCAGGTGGAGTTCAAAATAGAAACTGGGAAATGCAAATAGTAAAGAACAGCTTTTAAATAATGTTTTTACTGGAAAGGCATAGATTTTTTTCTAGGGTCACTGCTGTTTTCCTTAAAGTAATAATGACTTTAAGTTTACTGCTCAGTAATCACTCAATGATCTATAGAGCTGCCTGGAAGCAGTGAACATTTCAGTTAAAGGTAGTCCAGGCAGTCTGTGATTGACAAAATCATTTCTCTCAAGTATGACTGAGGAGTCGTTTTTTTATTCAGAAATGTATCGGAGCAGGGCGAAGGAAGGTTGTGGAGTTCAGTGTGTTAGCTTACCCTGTTATGGCTGCATGCAATGTGTAAAATAACCCAGCATCCTGTTAACTCCCACATGGATTCTGATCCAGTGCCTTGTAGTGATAGCTGTAAACTTCCTGAAGCAAGAACTCCAGATAGTCACTTTTCAGGGAAGGGCATATTTTTAAGGGCCACCTCCATAGCTTACTAGTTCGCTCCACTCATAGATGTGCTGTTCAGTCACGATATGTTTAAATACTTTGGCTGCATACGCTGCAGGTTTCCCACCAGCAGCTTGGAATAACATCTCTTTGTCAATAGGGCACCCCAGGAACAAGTATATCCTCCAAAATGCGAAAGGCCTGAAATGACAGGAAAAAACCCTTTTGTAGCAAGGTCACTTGTCCCATCGCAAACAGCTTGTAATTTTAAACTTACCATTGCCTCTGTACTTTTTCTATAACTGCAATTAACCATTCTGTATCCGGGGAGATTCTGTGAACTGAAGCATCCTTTTCTTAATATATCATGCTTCAGCTTTGAAATATAACATTTTATATCCTTGAAATTCCACAAGAATTAATTTTGTGCTCTTCCACTGAGCTACTTAACCCTCTGTTTCTTGTTCTGTTTCAGGCCCCTCAATCTCTGCTGCTGTACAACCACAGCTTGATCCCTGATCCAACAGATCTTTGTTTGTTTTAAGCCCGAGACTGCCCCAGCAGCGGCTGGTGTGGCTGGCCCGGGCTGCCTGAGCTACTCAGGCAGCCCCTGGGCCAGCCGCATTAGCCACTGCAGAAGTCACAGCGGTCTTTGTGACAAACTCGTGGCCTTAGTTGTAATTTGAGATAATAAAGCTGACATGATCAGAGCAAGTATACATTACTAAGCAAACACTATACAGTTGGATACAGTAAGTCACACTTCAGTAATTTCCTTAGGTGAACCTATATTGTGATTCATCCCTCTTTACCCTCCCCGCCCTCAATTCATTATTTATGCTGTCATTCGTAAGTGCATTGCAAGGCAATCAAGCCTCCACCCCTCCCAAGCACTGAATCTTGCCCCCCACTAATTAGTTCCTTTCCTCTCAGAAGCACATTCTTACAGATATTATTTCCCTCTCTTCCATTGGGCCATGCAAGTCCTTGGGAACACAAAACAACCCTGACCTTCTGTTGCCTGGGTGCGTCCAGCTCCAGCCGTGGTAGGTGCATTTTCTGGCTGAGCATACTGATTCGGCAGCCCCTCATTGTCCTAGATTGTGAAGAGCACAGCAAGCCACAGTGATGCGCACAGCACTGATAACATGAGAATCCAACAGGGTCTGCAGACATCTCCAACAAGATTTCAATTTGCCAAAATCACATTCAACAACTATTTTGCAACTGCTGAGAGTGTAATTAAACCATCTTTTGCCAGGGCTCTGAAATCAAGGTATAGGTTCATAAGCCAATGCAAACGGGGGTATGCATGGTCCCCAGAATTGTGGGGACAGTAATTCCATTTATGACAATGTCATTTGTGGGAATAGGAGCTTAGCCTGTCCATGAATGTAGACCCAATTGGCGAAAAACTCTGTCATCGTGAACTTTTCCAGTGCAGCCCACAGTGCTAGTCATCCCAGGGCTGCATGAGGATGTGATCCCACCAGTCTGTGCTTGTGACTTTGCGCCAGAAGCTCCAATCTAGATAGAGGGCATCAGCCGCTATGCCCATTGTACTGAGCAGCATCTGCCAGTGTAAGTCTGCGATGCCAGGGTGCTCTTCCTTCGTCTATCTTCTCCTGTTGCTGCCTCATAAAATCCATCAGGTGCCTTTGGCAGATCAGAAAACGCTGCCGAAATGTCCACTAGTGTCTCTGCACAGACCATCTCTAGATGGACAACATCCTGTATTAAGACTGCATATGAGATAGCTTTGGCTATGCCTCCTCAGCAAATACAAGCTCATTTGATGAGAGCACAAGCAACGTCGATAGCATTCCTCAATGACATTTCCATACTGGATGTGACAGGTTGGGTCACAGAGACCCCCTTGGGACTGTCATTCGCGCCGGGAAAGCTCTTTTGCGCGTGCGGCAAACCTGGTGGGGAGCAGGGGGGAACATGGCGTGCTGGGGGGAGAAGGTGGGGCAGGGATTTGGGGAGGGGTCAAATAGGGGCAGGGAGGGGTGGAGTTTGGGCGGGGACTTTGGGGCAGGGGTGGAGTTGGGCTGGGGGCAGGTGATTGTTTCTGTGAAACCTCCCAATAGAATAAGGGAAATTGTGAAAATGAAAGCCTTTACATACTACTTTACATTTTCAAATGTTTTAGCTGTTTTTATTTTTTCGGTATCTTTAATGAAAGATCTTTTAAAAAATTGATGGTGGTTGTTGCCCTGGAACTAAGCAGGCAGAGATCTCTTTACTTGAAACCCCAGCCCTTGTTTAATTGTTTAATATTCCACACTGACAGGGTCATTGTGACAGGGTTTGACTCACCCCCGCGGCGCCTCCTGCTGGTTGTCCTTGGGAATTAGCTCATCCAGCCTCTGGAGTGCCCTCTGCAGGCCAGTGATCCGCCTGACCACTCTGGCCAGTGTCCCTCCCAGGACCCAGTGCCCCTTTAACTGGGGTGCTGCCCCCAGGCAGTACCCCCCCAGATCTGGGTCTCCCCTCCCCAGGGGAACCCCCAACCCACTAGCCCCACCTCAATCATAGGCTACTGCCAGTCACTAGCTAGCCCCCGCGCCCTGGGGCAGACTGCAGTATAAGCCACTCATCACAGGCAAAGGCGGTTTGGACCTGCTGCCTCAGCCTGCCTGTGGGCTGCCCCCGCAACCCCAGTACCTAGTTGGGCCTAACCTTAGGCCACAGCCTGGCGTTTTCTCAGGCCAGAGCGCCCCAGCTCTTCTGGCCTTCCCCAGCCCTGCTCCACCCTAGATACCGGCTCGGGTCCCTGCAACCAAGCCCTTCTCCCTCTAAAGGCAGAAAGAGACTCTTTGCTCCAGACCCACTGCCCTCTTATAAGGGCCAGCTGGGCCCTGATTAAACTGGCCACAGCCGTGGCTGCTTTGAATCAGTCCAGCTTTCAGCCTCAGCCCTCTCCCAGGGCTATTTCAAGCCCCTTCAGGGCCTGAGCGGGGTTCCACCCCGCGACAGTCATGTTAAAATTTTGATTGCCTGCACCCATTTAGTCCATCATAATTAACACAATGTACTCATGCGCATGAATGGCCTCCTGTAACAGGGTTCCCTCTGCTCCTGTCTTCACTTTCACTCCTGTGTCAGGAAACGGGCAGAGCTTCCATGAGACACTAGTCTTCAATTTATCCATAAAAGTTTTCTGCAGGCTGAAACTTCTCAAGTAGCGTTTTTGTACAAAGAAGTCTGCCAGCTAAAGATTCTCATCAGACTGGAATGCCATGTCACAATACCTACAGGTCACTGATCAGCAAACCAAGAAGCATTGTCTGTGGGTAAACATCATGCAATGTCTAAATTACTATTCATGCTTCAGTAAACCCTTTTCATGATAGATTAATTACTTTAATCACGCCATTGTGGAGTATTGAATAAATACCTAGTGTGTGCCAAAACTATGATAGATATAGTCTGTGTACTAGAATAAATATTTCATTGATATATATTGCATTTCTAGCAATATATATGTAATTATTGGGGACAGGCAGACTGATCTGGATAAAATAGGGACTAAGTAAGAACTTTTGAAGTTTGAAGTAATTAGACTTTTGTTTGCTATTTACTTTGGCAGTTCCTGAGTTTCCTGGTTTTAGCATAGGCTGGAAATATCAATGGGAATGCAGTATGATATATATGACCCAGCTGAGGCTTGGTAACCCTCACATGATAATTTTTTCTCAGAATGTTTCCATCCCAGTTATAGGCTCGATCCATTGCAGTCAATCTTTCAATGGAATTCAGTGGGTTTTGGATCAGAGGCTTGCAGACCAGATTGGCTCAGACACTTTTACACACTTATCTGAACCTTTTGATATTCTGGCATCTTATTAATATGTATCCATGACACTGGAATGGATTACTTATGGGTCTAATTCAGGCCATCTGTACTTCATATGCATAAACGAAAAAAGGTAGTCAGAAAGGGAAGCAGAGGGTGCACATTTTGTGCTCTGGCAACCCCTGCAGATCCCACACATCAGAAGCATTCCAAGAAGGGGCACAGAATTCCAAAGTGTGACCAGCACTTGCATGTACATTCCTTTGTCTGGCTATTCCATATTTTGGACAGATTACTATGTCCCTGGTGTAATAAAATAATATAATAAATATAACTAACAATAAATAATAATGTAATACAAAGTTATGTAGTGGGATTATGCATGGAGTTATGGCATTTAACATAAGGTTCAAAATGTCATTTTAGCAGCATATCTTGTGTATCTAATTCTGGAGAAATTGATATAGGGTCTGAATTTGGCTAACTTGTGTGATCTTTCTATGAAAGATTAAAACTAAAACATACAGAAATGTAAATGTTGAATCTGTGTAAAAATTGTTGAGTTTAAATTCATGAATTATTTTATATTAATGATAAATCCCTCTGTCATTAAAGATGGCACATAATAATATGGGTGAGGTACTGCTCAATATAAATTAGAAGCAAAATATGGCCTGCTATTACTTAACACTTCACAAACATTAACTATTTAGCCCTTAACTCAAAATGCAATATAAGTGGTTATTTTAGAAGTGGTTTATGGTGTGTGATGAAACTGACGAAGTGAGGCTGGTTATTTTGGAAAACAGTATATTGGACTGGTTTCTAGCTACTGAAGAGTAATGATGGGTTAGGTTTTGTTTTATTATTTGTATGATAGCAATAACAGTTTACCTACTTACAGAATCCAGAATCCCTTAACTAGAAGGAACATAAGCAAGTAAGGAATAAGGCCAGATCCATAAAGGAACTTAGGTGTTGCAATGTTCAGCGTAACACACCTAACTTTTTTGAGTCTTGAAAATCTCAGGAACAACATTAAAATCCACGAAGCCTGAGTTATGGGACTCGGATCCCTATGCAGTGACTGGGGAGAGAGAGAGGCACCTTACAGTATATGATCAACAAAAGCTAGCATGCGAGGTGGGGAGCCACCTAAGCTAGTCAGTGGAAGATGCAAACCAGAGGGGAGTGGGCTAAGACATGCCCCTCTCATGACCATAACTAACTACATCCAGCTTAGTGGTTACAGCACTCACCTGGGATATGGGAAAACCAGGTTCAATTCCTCCCTTCTCTGACAGAGAGGAGAAATGAGACCCCTGTTCAGATCCTGTCTCAGCAGAGTGAGCGAACCACTGAGCCATGACATATTATGATGTGTGGGATCCTGCAATCTGTCCTGCTTAAGCTGTTCCACTGTGGATAAATGATGAAATAGTGATTGGGGTGGGCAGACTGGCCCCTGCATCTCCCACCTCCCAGACGGGTGTTCTAACCACTAAACCAGAGTCATTCCCTCTCTCTCTGGTCCTATGACTATTTAAGCATTTATCCACAGAGGGCCAGTCATAGGATCAGAGGGTGGGAGGATGACTCTGTCTCCTGGTGGTTAGGGCACCATCCAGGGAGATGGAAGACAAAAGTTCAGTCCCCCTGCTCCAATCACTCTTTCATTATTTATCCAGAGTGGAGCAGCTTCAGCAAGAAAGATTCTGGGAGACCCACATCAGAATAACCCATAGGTCAGTGGATAGAGCACTCTTCTGAGAGGTGTGGGGAACTGCATTCAAATTCTTTCTCCCCCTCTGCCTGCGAGGGGAGAATTGAATCTGGTCTCCCATCTCCCAGGTGAGCGCAGTAACCAGTGGACAAAAAGTTGTAAGGTGGGCACCACCTCCTCCTTGGATTTTGAAAATTTTTGAATGGGATCCAATCTGGTAGGCAGCTCAATCCATATCGACTGGATGCAATTTAGGTGTGTGGCCACCCATCTTCCCCCAATTTGTGGATCACTCTGGGGCTTAGATGGGAGATAGGCATCCAAACACTTAGAGTGAGGCAGCAGCGAGCGTGATCAAAGGCAGAAACTTAGTCACTGGGGGAACTTTTACCCTGAAAACGTAGGCATTAAGTGAGTTTAGTCACATATAGGGTTTGGTGGGGGGTTTGTGGATCACAGTGCAGTCTAAAACTGGGACTCAGGTGTCAAAGTACCTTTGTGAATCTGGACCTAAGACACCCTTCTGAAGAGTTCAAGACTATCTAATTTGACTTTTATGACTTTAAGACATGAGTGCCATTCCCTACAGTATGCATGATTAAGGCTACGTTTTACTCACGGGTATTTTTAGTAAAAGTCATGGACAGGTCACAGGCAGTAAACAAAAATTCACAGCTCATGACCTGTCCATGACTTTTGCTATATACCCCTGACTAAAACTTGACAGGGGGAATTCGGGAGGGCGGCCTGAGGGGCACTGCAGGTGCTGGGGGAACATGGCCCAGGGGGATGCCGTGGGTGCTGGGGGGAAGTTGCAGCCTGAGGAAGGCACCGTGGGTGCTCGGGATGAGGGGGAGTCACGGCCTGGGGGGTGCTGGTGGGGGGGCTGGGGGGGTTGGGGGGGCTGGGGCAGGCTCCCTACCCGGCTCCTGGGAAGCAGTGATCCTAGCTCCAAGTGCTGCCTCTGCTCCACCCTAAGGCCCGGTTCTGCAGCTCCCATTGACTGGGAACTGTGGGGCTGGTGCCTGGGGGCGGAGGCAGCACGTGGAGCTAGGAGCTGAGGGAGGGGAGTTCCTATCACCCTTCTGAGGAGCCCCCCCATGTAAGCACTGCCCGGCACCCCAACCCCCATCCCTGCGCACGCCCCCCCCCCACACACACCCAAACTCCTGTTGCTGGGCGTCTAGGGGGCCCAAGGCTGCCCCAGCAGTGGCCGGTGCACCTGGCCCAGGGACTGCTCGAACTGCTCAGGTGGCCCCCGGGCCAGGTTCACTGGCTGCTGCAGAAGTCATGGAGGTCACGGAAAGTCACGGAATCCGTGACTTCCGTGACAAACACAGAGCCTTATGCATGATTCATGTTCTGAACTATCGTCACTATACATTTCGGTGAGAACACTGGATTTTGACTGTTAACGTAACCTCACTTAAAGGAAACATTCTAGTGTACATGTTTGTGCAGTTTAGTTATTCTCTGCACTGCAAAGTGTTACCATTTGTAGGCCTAATGACGTCAGCTCAGAAGTCTTCACTACAGGTTTCCCCCTACTGTTTCTGGTACATTTACATGCACATTAGTCACTAGTTTGACTGTGAACTAACTCAGTGTTTCTCAAATGCGGCCACCGTGGCTGCATTCGGCCACCAGAGGCATTTCTTGTAGCCTCTGCCTTCTGGGCAGTGATGGGGGGAAGGGGTGGGAAGAAACAGCAGCCCCTCCCCCTCCCTGTTGCTCCTGGATGCACGGCCTTGGTGTTGGCTGCTGGGGCTGCAAGCAGCGGTCGGGCCTTGCCCCCTCTGGAGACAGCTAGGGCACAATGCTGGAGGAGCAGGCAGGTGGTGAGTTCCCCACCTTTCCAGGGGCGGTGGGGCAAAGGCTTTGGGCTTCACCCCTGGGGTGGTGGGGTGGCAGGCTCTGGCCATTGGTCTTCGGGCTCTAGCCCTGGGCTGTGGCGGCAGGTCCCAGGCTTTGGCCATGCAGCTTCAGGCTCCATCCCCCAACTATGGGGCTTTGGCTCTGGCTACAGGTTATCAAGCTCTGCCGCCCGACTGTCTCCCCCAGTATCCCCACCCCAATCACCCCTGCCTCCTGCTGTCTCCCCCAACTTATTTACTCAGCCCCGGCTTAATTTGTCCCCAGGTTTGCCGGGGCTCAGTAAGTCTGTTGTGAAAAGTGATATTTGTATGTTTGTTAATATCACTTTTAACAACAGACTTATTAGCTAGCAATAAATAAATTACGATGATTTGGATGGGTATATCTGCATATTTATTTGTTTTTCCTAAAGCTAATTAAGCATTTTAGAAAAAATGTGAGTGCAGCTACCAGCAAGACTTATAAGGGTACGTCTATACTTACCTCCGGGTTTGGCGGTGAGCAATCCATCTTCTGGGATCGATTTATCGCGTCTTGTCTAGACGCGATAAATTGATCCCGGAAGTGCTCGCCGTCGACACTGGTACTCTTGCTCCACGAGAGGAGTACGCAGAGTCAACGGGGGAGCCTGCCTGCCGCGTGTGGACTCGCGGTAAGTACCTTGTAGTTCGAACTAAGATACTTCAACTTCAGCTACGTTATTCACGTAGCTGAAGTTGCGTATCTTAGTTCGAACCGGAGGGTTAGTGTGGACCAGCCCTTGGTGGCCGCACTCTGAAGCCACCAAAAAATTTGTCCTGAGAACCCCTGAACTAACTTCTGATTCTGAGGCAATAGCTCTACCTTGTGATGGTAAGCAGTAACTGCATCCCTTACACTTCAGAAGTCCTATCCCGCACCACTGAAGCTGTTGTGAAATTTGCCATCAATGGCAATAGAAGCAGGACCTATGTGCCAAAGTAGCTTTATTGGAATTGTGCCCATTATTCCATTTCTGCATTTGGCTCTGTCTGTAAGTCTTTGATTCATTGTTATACATTTGTGGCATTGATTCAGCAGTCACAGCCTTATACCAATTGTCGCTCCAGCTGTGAGAGTTTGTTTTTAACAGTATATCCATACAAATGAGTGGAACATCAAAGGGATCGGTGCATCCAGCTGCAATGGAGGAGTGAACTGAAGATTTTATTTTGAAGTTAATCCTCCCATATTAAGTGAATAATTATTCTAAATGCTAGTCCGGATGGCCTCCAAATCTTTTCTATCATTTTGAAAGAGTACTATGGAATTAAATAGGCATGAAACCAATATTTTTCTACAGAAGTTACTATAAAGATATGTAGAATATATGAGAATTCTTCAGGTTTTTAAAATTATCTAATAGAAAAATAGACTTCTGATATGGCCTGGAAAATAGATTACTACATTATATACAGTGGTTACAATAAAAAAAAAATCATACAGAAGAGTCTTTTTTTATTAACTTCTGTAGGACTTTTCCATAAAGACAAATTCTTTATTTAGATGCCACCATTATTCTGTTAGAGTTTACAATCTCTCATTCCTCTTTACTCTAGGCCAGGGGTCTCAAACACGCGGCCCGCGGGCCACATGTGGCCCGCGAAGTTATTTCCTGCAGCCCGCCATAGGTGCCAACTCCACTGGCCGCCAAGCTCCAAACATTACTGAGTGTTTATATTTTATTAAAACCCCTCTTTGCATTACAGTTTTTAAAAAGTTAATACAATGACTTTTAATAGAATACTATATTACTCTTCATTTTTTTCATTTTTGACTATACCTTTGTATCATTGTATGAAAAGGTGTCAGTGATGCGGCCCTCAGGCCAATTTACTAGTTCTCATGTGGCCCTTGTGGTGATTTGAGTTTGAGATCCCTGCTCTAGTCCCTTGTCTACACTAGAGCAACTGGGTGAGCTTCTACCAGGCACACTGTATTACCTATGCATCTGAGCTCTGAGGTAGCCCTTGTTTACACTATGGAAATTTCAGGGGCGGGAGGGGGAAGAGTTGCAAGAGGGGTAGTCTTATCATGTATCTGTTAACTTGTATTTTCTCTTTGACACAATTTATGCTAGGCAAGTTTTGTCCCACTATTACTGGCTTCAGTTCAGCTACACCAATGTTCACATATGCAGCCAATGTTTTAAGTATCATGACCTCTAACTGTCACAGAACTTAAAATTGAACATTGAATGCTACCACCAGGTTCCACAGAAGGGAAATGATGAAATAGGTAAAGATTGTAGCAGTTCTATATGGCAGACATTGCTACCATTTACACCAAAGGCAAGAAGTCTGTCCTTGTGACTATACCATTTTATTTTTGTGGGTATCAACTATTTCTCCCGGTTGAAGAGAAGAGCCTGTGCACCTGTTAGATTTCTTTTAAGTAATGGAAAGACATAGAAGAAAACTTATCAGATCCTCATGAAATATATTTATATAAATATTCCCCTTGCAACCATAATGGAGTGGCTCCAGCCTACCCTGCTGGCTGAAGTACCAGTCTACAACCTTAAAGTTCAGATAGTTATCCAAGTTCCTTTCTCCAAATATTTTCCTCTTTGAAACCAAAATACAGCACAGTAGCCTTCCTACAGGAGTAAACTTGGGAAGCTCTCCTTTTCCCCAAACAAAATAAAGCAAGACTAATAGCAAGCAAACACAGCTTTTTTCCCCTCAGAACAATATAAAGTACAACCTAACTAAACAAACTAAAACAAATAGTCTCAATCCAGAGTAGGCTTGCAGTCAGGTCAGCAGTGTTACTTTGGTCACACACAAACCTCTTCCTTAGTCCACTCATTCCACATAATGCCTAGTAGCTGATTTCCTCTTCCTTATAAATGTTTCATGAAAGCTGATAGACCCCAAAGTCTTTCTGGCCCTTGTGGTTAACACTTGACCTCCCAGAGTGGAGCTCTCAAACTGTGTGACCCAGCAACCCTCTTGCCCCATCAGATGCCATCATCATCTTAATTATTTGATTACTGCCATCATGCTGTAAAACAAAAACAGTCTTTAAATTTGAAGACTTCTCCAGGCAGGGATTTTGCTGCCTTTTAAGGTTGCCAACTTTCTAATGGCAGAAAACTGAACATCCTTGCCCTGCCACCTGCTCCGCTCCTTCTCTGAGGCCCTACCCCTGTTTACTCCACCTCCTCTCCCTCCATTGCTTGGTCTCCCCCACGCTTGCTCACTCACTCATTTTCACTGGGCTAGGATAGGGGGGTTGGGATGCGGGAGAGGGTGAGGGCTCTGGCTGGGGGTGTGGGCTCTGGGGTGGGGCTGGGGATGAGAGGTTTGGGGTGTGGGAGGGGGCTCCGGGCTAGGGCCGAGGGGTTCAGAATGTGGGGTGGGGCTCCGGGCTGGGGCAGGGTGTGGGAATGGGTGAGGGCTCTAACTGGGGGTGCGGGCTCTGGGGTGGGGCTGGGGATGAGGGGTTTGAGGTGCAGGAGGGGGCTTTGGGCTGGGGCTGAGGGGTTCAGAGTGTAGAAGGGGGTTCTGGGCTGAGGCAGGGGGTTGGGGTGTGGGAGGGGCTACAGGCTCTGGGCTGGGGGTGAGGCTCTAGGGTGGGGCCAGAAATGAGAGATTCAGGGTATGGGGGGGGGGTTGGGGTGCAGGAGGGAGTGGGGGTGTGGGCTCTGGGGTGGGGCTGGAGATGAGGGGTTTGGGGTGCAGGAGGAAGCTCCAGGCTGGGACTGAGGGGTTTGGAGTGCAGGCTGGGGCAGAGGGTTGGGGTGTGAGAGGGGGTGCAGGCTCCGGGAGGGAGTTTGGGTGCAGGAGGGGGTGTTCCGAGCTGGGGCGGGGGTTGGGGTGCGGGAGGGCGTTCAGGGTGCAGGTTCTGGGCGGTGCTGACCTCAGGCAGCTCCCGGGAAACGGCTGGCATGTCTCTCCGGCTCCTAGGTGGAGGAGCGGCCAGGAGGCTCCACGCACTGCCTCCGCCGACAGACGTCACCCCCACAGCTCCCATTGGCCATGGTTCCCAGCCAATGAGAGCTGCGGAGCCAGCGCTTGGGGCAGGGGCAGCACACGGAGCCCCTGTGGCCGCCCCTCCGCCTAGGAGTTGGAGGGATATGTCGCTGCTTCCCAGGAGCCACACAGAGCTGGGCAGGGAGTTGGCTAGTCCCGCTGTGCCGCCCGGCCAACCGGACTTTTAATGGAGCTGCCAGGGTCCCTTTTCGATCAGGTGTTCCGGTCGAAAACCGAACGCCTGGCAACCCTACTGCCTTTCTCTTTAGACACCATCTAGTTCATCATGGCTGCTATCAGAAATAAACAATAATAATGTTATGGCAGAGAGTCATCAGATGGCGCTGTTACATATTCTTTCAAGTTCCTTTTCCTAGCTTGTGAGTAAATATTTAGTCTTGGAAGAAATGTTGTGTTGTCAGTTTTGGGAGAAGCTGTGGTAAACCCCAAGGGAGTTTGGTCTCTGCTTTAGGCCTCTCTAACTGGAGTTAATACTGGAGGTAGTGTTGCTGGGAATTAGACACTGGTATTTGGGCTGAGATCCTTGAAAATGGGGATTGCATGCATGCTGTTTTTGACTAACTCTGTTCAAAGACTGGTGTTTATAGTGCAAAATAAACAAGTTGCACAAAGAATATACCCAGACTCCGTGTCAGTAATTTTTCCTCTAACTGGTACCAGTAATAACAAGAGATGGAGAATAGGACCTTTGGAAGTAGTTTTGTGGGATAACAGTATGACTGTGCTTTCTGATCATCTTTAATTGTATCTACCCATGGGTATACTGGGAAATGGCTTTGATAGCTACATAACACCATATAGCTCTGGCTGGAATATATATATCCTCCCTGCTTTCCTCACAACTGGAGATACACTGAGCATAGTCTGCTAATGGTATTTTAGGGTGACCAGATGTCCTGATTTTATAGGGACAGTCCTGATATTTGGGGCTTTTTCTTATAGAGGCTCCTATTAGCCCCCACCCCCATCCCGATTTTTCACACTTGCTGTCTGGTCACCCTAGTGTATCTCACCCTAGCAAGGACATTTTTTGACACTACTGTTTTAATATTTGTATTTAATCTGGCAGCAGCAGCAGGGCTCTGCAGTCCCAACCTCCTTCCCTCCCTGCTCTTAGAGCCCTATTTTAACGGAGAAGGTGTATGGGGGTCTCTTCTTTCTTATTGGAAAAACGTTCCCTCTGAGCAGATTTACAGGCTCCCCTGTCCTGCCCGCCTTATGGGGAAGCACAGGAAGTGGCTGGCGGCAGGTTGCTGATCAAATCTAGGGTCAATGACTCACCAGGTGTACAGGGGAGCAGAGCGCAGCGCCTCTCCCCGCTTGGTGGTGACATTGGGGCGGAGCAGCATGATGAAACCTCGCTCTGTGTTTCAGCAGCAGGAAGACTGGGAGGCGGAGCCAGGTTTCACCGGCGCTGCTCGGGCGGTCGGCAGGTCCGGAGGGGCGGGGAACACTCTTGTCTCCGTCTGTCTGGTTCGCAGCAGCCTGACCCTCTGGAGCAGGGGCCTCCCTCGGCAGCATCTGGCTGGGGGTTGCTGAGCAAGCCGGGCCCGGCGCCGGAGGCGCAGCAGAGGTAACGGGGCAGGGAGGGCGGCGGTAGTTTGCGGTGCCCGGGAGCCGCTGGCTCTCCCCGGGCAGGGCGCGCCCTGGGGGAGCGCCAGCGCCGCACCGCTGTTGTGGGAGGGCAGCTGCTGCTTCCCCTGGACCGAGCTCCTTCCTGGTTTGTGCCCGGCCGGGGTGTGCTCCGCTCCCCACCTCCTGGCTTGGGCTCCGTCCCGGAGCGCGCCCGCCAGCCGGGGGGAATGGCGCACGCCCCGGGGCAGCTGAGCATACAGGCCGTTTCGGATGGTGGCATTGGTCACTCGCGTGAAGCATGTGAATGTTTTTCTTTTGCCAGCTTCTCCGTAGGCCCCGATCCTCCAAATTCTTACCCGCCTGCTCAGGGACTGCTCGTGGCACATGCCTGGAGGAATGGGGCCTTACTATGTGTGTTGCATTAGTGCCTAGAAGACTCAAAGATTGCGGGCCCCATTCTGCTAGGTTAGGTGATGAATACACAGAGGCAGACACTGGCCCTACTAAAGTTTGCGGACTAAAGTCCCGAGCCTGTAAACTGATTTGTGCGGGCGGATCCCGCTGCCCACGTGGAACCTCAGCCGCTGGGCTTCATGTGGGCTATGCAGTCCTTAAGAGGAGAGGCTTACTGACTCATTGCTGGGCAAAACTGTACTCCTAAGAATTGCATCAGGCAGAGGATATGAAGAAAGCAATACGTGTTACTTTAGCTGAGTATCAGCGTTGAGACTGTTGGGGAAGGGAGGGTTTTTAGATGATTTTTTGCTGAATGAAAAGGGCTTACCTCCCGTCCCCCCAGAAATTCACTCCAGGGTCAAAACATTTGAAAAAGGTTGTCCTGCAGTCACTGTTCCCTCTAAGCTGTAAACCCCGCACACAAGGCGAAAGACTGCGTGCACAAAAATGTGCACAGAAGCACAACAATTTGTATAGAAGACATTTTTTGTGCACGTGGCCTGTCAAAAATTTGTACAGAAGAAATTTTTTTGCGCACACGGCCTGTCAAATATTAGAGGGAACATTGCCTGCAGTGTTAAAGAAACACTGCCAATTTGAAATCTAGTCAATTAAAAATAAATTGAAAGTAGCTTTGAAGTACCTACACCTAGCTCTGAGTCTGCCTGCCAATTTTTGTGGCTTGGCAACTCCATTTCCCTGTTTAACACCCCCCCCTCTCCCCAATCCTGTTGCTGTGGGGAAGACCCACACAAATAGAGGAAATACAAAATAGTGAAACAGCTAAATTGACTATGCAGAAAGTACTATCAAATACACAAAGTAAATAAGAGGAAAACTGAAAACAGAGGAATGTGTTTTATCTCTTTTAAAATAGGGTATGTCTTCACTAGCAACGTTAAAGCACTGCTGTGGTAAGTGCTGTAAAAAGCCCACCCCCCACGAGGGGAGTAGCCAGCGCTGGTGCACTGTCTTCACTGCCACTTTACAGCGCTGAAACTTGCAGTGCTCGGGGATGTTTTTTCACACCCCCGAGCAAGAAAGTGGCAGCACTTCCTGACTGTATCTGATCAGCCTATGATACTTGGAATATGAGTTTGTGTTCTGTAAGCAAGAAACAACTAAAATAACCCACAAACATATGTACTGTATCTAAAACTGAGCTTAAATCTAGTTTCTTTGGCTGTGCAAGGTATGCTGAAGTTCTCTTTCTGGGTTATTTGTTTTTAATCAACCTTCGTCAACAGGGCCTAAAAAAGTTCCTTTCTTCTTCATAAGAAGACCGTATTTAATTATTCATATCCAAGAAATTAAACTATGCTTCCTAGGTACCTGTTGTAGCTAAAACACATTGTATGATGACATATCTTTCTATTAACAGGTTCTTCATTTTAAGTAGCTGTGACACAGCCTTCAAGAGATTTCAAAATGTGTGGTATTTGGGCCCTTTTTGGAAGCGATGAATGCCTTTCTGTCCAGTGTCTAAGTGCCATGAAAATAGCTCACCGAGGTCCTGATGCATTTCGTTTTGAAAACGTCAATGGCTTCACCAACTGTTGTTTTGGTTTCCATCGACTTGCGATTGTTGATCAATTATATGGCATGCAGCCTATTCGGGTGAAGAAGTTTCCATATTTATGGCTATGTTACAATGGAGAAATCTACAACTTCAGACAGGTAAAAAAACCAACTGTGATCTGTGGTACCTTAGTGCCGGTGAAGATTTGGAACTTCTCTAAAACACTGTGGACTAGAATGTCAGAGCAAATAACCAAATTATGCAACTTCAAAAACAAACTGTTTGGGTGAAAATCTGGAACACAATTCATGAGTATATGAGATATACTCAGAATACAATAGGTTTCAGTGTAGTAGCCGTGTTAGCCTGTGTCAGCAAAAAGAAAATAAGAAAAATACTTGTGGCACCTTAGAGACTAACAAATTTATTTCAGCATATTTACAGTAAATAGTGACTATGTATAAATGGAAAGAGGAAAAATAACTTAGTAAAGAAATCTACTCCAATTTTAAGCTTCCAAGGGGTAAGCGCATAGTCAGTGCTTACTAATAAAGAATTTGGGAGTTAGAAAAAAAAAAAGAGTAAAATTATCTTTTTCCGCCCCCCAAAGCCCCCCCCCCCCCCCCCAGTCGTCTTAAATTTGGTATTCTGCAGATTATTTTGGGGGAGCTCTTCTACTGTCCTACTTGTATACTATTTATGTTTCTGCTTAATCTCATCATATCAGATGAGATAGGACATGTCTTCTATATTGGGGGGGAAGGATGGCTCAGTGGTTTGAGCATTGGCCTGCTAAACCCAGGGTTGTGAGTTCAATCCTTGAGGGGGCCATTTAGGGCTCTGGGGCAAAAATTGGGGATTGGTCCTGCTTTGAGCAGGGGGTTGGACTAGATGACCTCCTAAGGTCCCTTCCAACCCTGATATTCTATGATTCTCAATATAGATCAATACAGTGTTCACGGTGGGCCAGATTTTCAAAAGTATTTAGGCACCTAAATATGCGGATAGGGTCTAGTGGAATATTCAAAACCACCTAAGTAGGTTAGGTGTCTAAGGGTATGTCTACACTTAAAGCACTGGCTACAGCGACACAGCTGTACTGCTTCAGTGAAGTCATGCACTGTACCGACGAGAGGGGTTGTACTATCTCCCTTAGAAGTGGTAACTAGGTTGACGGAAGAATTCTTCCTTTGACATAACCCAGGGGTTAGGTCTGCATAGCTGTGTCATCTCAGTGAGGATGTAGCTATGCTGAAGTAAGTTCCCAGTGTAGACCAGTCCTTAATCTCAATGAAATGATTGGGAGTTAGGTATTCAATTTAGGCACTCTTGAGAACCCCATTAGATGGCTATCTTTAGGTGCCTAAATACCTTTTGAAAACCTGGCACTGTGGCCCTAATTTATACTCTAGTTCTACCCATATCCTTAAAGTAATGCACGTTCATAAGTATCTTCCTGAATCCAGGCCTATATATAGTCTGTCACACCAGCATGTTAAATATGGAACGTATGGGTAAGTAGCAGCTGTTATTGTTAGCAAAAGGCCTGACTCTGTAATGCTTACTCAGTCAAGCTCCCACTGATATCACTGGCAGTTTGACGAACTAAGTGCTGCAGGGTGTGGCTTTTTCGGTGTCTGATTGTTGCTGTAAGCTACTGAGAATCATCCTAACATACTGCAGAGGAAAGCAAACGCTGAGTCCCTTGTATCAGCTGTCTGCAATACTTGCTGTGTTCTGCAGTATGTTATGGTCATTTTCAGTAGCACTTACTGCTTTTTAAAAGCAGACTCTGAATATGAGTCCAACCCTGCAATTCTTATAAAATAATGTGTACGTTGATGTAGTTAAAAACAATTTGAGTAAAGAGAGTGATTTCCAGTTGGCAAGTATGTTTTTGGAGCTTATTTGTTAAAGAACCATAGGTGAGCTCCATGGTGGCCAATGACAAAACTTCCTTTGACTTCAGTGAGGCCACGATTTCACCCCATGATTTAAAAAATATGATCACAAATATAGTGATACTATCCTTTTTATAGTTGCTGTTGAAATTTTTAAAAATAGCATAACAGGGACATGAAGCATACTCATGGCTGGCTGCTAAAACTTCTGGCATCTGAAACTGCGTTTTTTTGCTTATGGAAGAATCTTAAATTTCACTTAAATGTTTGTTTGTTTTAATTCCTCCAGTTAAACTGGCAAAATGAAATTCTCAGGTCAAAGTATTATGACTGTATTATGATGGTATTGTATAATTGAAGCAAATACAGTTCATTTCCAAAGTGCTTTAGAAACATTAATGAATTAAGCACCGCCACACCCCTGTAAGGTAGATAAGTATTATTGTCCCCATTAAAAGATTTAATTTTAGATTAAGTGAGCTCACTGTCTCTAAAATTCAGACCCCGGGTGTCTCAGATTTTATACCCAGCAACTGAAGCACACACAATTTTAAGCTACCTTTGAAAATTTGCCCCTGAAGTGAGTTGCAGAGGAAGTCAGTGGCAGAGCTGCAAATAGAACCCAGATCAGATCTGAAACACAGTGTGTCCTTTTCTTTGCTTGTATGAAAACATCTATAAAGTTTTCAGACTCGTATCCACCAAGTAATCTATATTTTTTTTAAATTGCAAGCAAGTAAATGTTCCTTTTTTTTTTTTTTTTAAGTAAAAATGAATGCAGTCAGTGTCTGTGAATGCTAATCTTTTTTTCTTTCTAATAATTATTTTCCTTAGCTGCAAAAGCAGTTTGGGTTTGAATATCAAACTTTAGTAGATGGCGAAGTGATCCTTCATCTTTACAACAGAGGAGGAATAGAGCAAACAGCCTCCATGCTAGATGGTGTGTTTGCATTCATCCTGCTGGACACAGCAAACAGGAAAGTGTTTCTGGGAAGAGATACGTATGGAGTCAGACCATTGTTTAAGGTGCTGACTGAGGATGGATTCTTGGGTGTCTGCTCTGAGGCAAAAGGTAAAATCAATAAAGTTAAGTAATTTAGTAATCAACTTCATTGTCATCGCTGTTGAGTCAAAATATAAAAAGTCTTGGAGGAACACAAATTTCATTCTCTTGATGTTCGTTAAGGAGATATAATAAAATGAACAACAAAATTATTGGTAATTGACTAATTAGTATAAAATCATGTGATCCCATTTGTTTTTAAATAATATGTAAATAGAACTCAAGATAGACATTTTATAAAATAGGAAGACTTTAGAGTTGAATAAATGGCCTTTTAACATAGCTAAAAATCAATTATCTACTTTTACATAGTTATGACTGCCAGGTATCTTTATTATCTGATTTCAGATAATATTTGAGGTCTTGATTCTGATCAGTTATACAGGAGTCAGGTGAAGTCAATAGATTTATGCCAGTGTAAGTGAGACCAGAGTTTGGTCCTTGGAATTCACTGCCATGAGAACCTGTCGAATCAGATCATTCAAGAAGTTTACAATCCTAAAATTTTGTAGAGGAAGAGAAAATACAAATGCTGTTGGAATAATTGCTGTCTCTTATTTGAAAGTTCAGTATCCTTTTTCCCCCTCAGTTAGACCTGATACTTCCACCTAGGGTGACCAGATAGCAAGTGTGAAAAATTGGGGATACTTCTCCCCACCCCCCTTGCAGGGCAGAAGCTCCTAGTCCCACCACTCCACCACAGGGCAAAAGCGCTGAGCTCCCCCTGTGCCCAATCTTGTAGGCGGAGAATGAGAGGAGGGTACGTGGGGGGCTCCGGGAGCCACACTTTAACTGTAAAAGAGCCGCATGTGGCTCATGAGCTACAGTTTGATCACACCTTCTAAATAAGACACAGGTCCTAATATCAGGATGGTCCTGATAACATTGGAATGTCTGGTCACCCTACTTCCACCTGTTCTTTATTTTTAGAAAAACAATGAAATGCTGGAACCGTAGACATTAAGATGTATAAACACTACCAAACTGGGATAGGAAGGGAGTTTTTATTTGAATAAGATACAAATAAATCTCTCGTCTCCTCACATTTACCCTTGAACTGCTGCATATGTGTTTCGTTATTGACATCCAAATTAGCTCGACCACTGTAATGATGCAATCTCAGAGACTCACTCCTATAGTCTTTTTTTTATTTGTGCTTAACTGCCTATGGTATTTTCCCCCACCCCCCAATAAGGACTCCTGGACTCAGCTCACAGTTCCCTTCTGTATCACTGCTGAGATAACTTAACTTTTTGAAATTCATTGCATCCAAATAACCATGTGGGGACATTCCCCATTTAGTTTTTGCAACTTGTGTGACTTCACCAGAAGTTTGATGTGTAGAATGACAGTAAAAAATGTCCCTTGACAATTTTATTGCCAGTCTGATCCTGAGGCCTTTATTTAGAAACAACACGTTCTGAGTCTATAATTTAGTAATTATGGAATTGCTAAATTGATATAAATAACTACTTGTTTTAATATCAACTCTGCGGTGACTTTGGCTGTTTAGTGATTTTTGTTGACCTCTTTTTGGTTTTATATGTAAATTGTTAATTTCTGTCTTTCAGGCTCACACAGGCAGTAAATGTACTGCACTTGACCCTGTTACTGTATTCAATTATGCCATATTTCCCCAAAAAACATCCCAGTAGTAAAATACTACTTAGCAGTTAGAAGCTGAGTTATAGTAAAGTTTGCCCTGTGCTGCACTGAGACCTGATCCTGTGCCATGCAAGTCAATGGGAGTTTCGACATTGACTTCAGTAAGCACAGAACCAGACCCTTTGGTGCATTAGGGGACGAAGTGAGTGTCAAGAGTCTCTTTCCCCACACAGGCAGCAAGGTAGGTAGGGTTTCTCCATAGGGTTAAAAGATAATATGGTAGCCTATGAACCATGACCCCAATGAGGTTGTCTGTTGTTTTGGTGGCTTGATCATAGCTAGATAGAGGTATCATGAGCTGCATGCTGCTGTTAGCAGCAAGTTCTAGTTACAGGGAACACCCTGTCTATGTTTGCAGTTCACTTTGTTGCTGCTCTAAAACATCTCTCAACCCAATCTGTTGTTGGCAGGACTCCTGTATCAGAGGAGGTCTCAGGCAGCATATCCCCCCCCCCCCCCATCATTGTACCAGCCAGGGCAGAATTAGACTGTAATAATCAACTTGAAGCACTCCATGTCCTCTTGTCCTAAAGTGGAGCCATTTCTTCCGGGACACTATGAAGTGTTGGATTTAAAACCATCTGGCAAAGTTGCATCAGTGGAACTGGTCAAATTTCATAGTTGTAAAGATGAACCTCTGCATGCTGCTTATGATACAGTGGAAAATCTTCCCTCAGGTAACCCAGCAAAGAAATAACTGATTTTTATAGCCTTGTTTTAAATTAATCAGAATAATTCATTACTTAATTTTTCATGAACATGTAACCTGTATTGTGTGGCATAAGTGGTAGAATCATTTGGCAAAGAGCTGAAAAGAAACCTTATACTGTGGGGGTGTGATATTTTGGGGCTCTCTTTGTATGTGTCTGTCTGTGATTATATTGGAGCTCCTGCATCCTTGTCTGAAATTAATTTGATAGCAAAGAATGTTGTATCCTTATTTAGTTTTGTCCAGCAAAGCCTTAATGAAACCCCTGAAACAATTTGCTTGTTTCCTTTTGTGGCAGGTTTGGATCTCGAAACAGTGAAAAGCAACATTCGGCTTCTGTTTGAAAGTGCGGTTAGAAAACGTTTAATGAGTCACAGAAGAATTGGCTGTCTTTTGTCAGGTAAATAGCAAAACTTAGACTGATTATACTTTTCCTCCCTGCTCTCTTCTCCTCTTTTTTCCTCCACCCCCCACAATAAATAAATAAATAAATAAAGTGCTAACTTACTCTGGTCTGTCTGATACATCTAAAATAACAGGACTTTTAATGCACTTTTTGTACCTACCAATAATTTTATCAGAAATTTTAAGGAATTTTTGAAAATTGTTATGGTCTTTATTGAGCCTCTTAATATATTATTATACCTAATGGAACCTGAGCTGGGATGTTGGATTGCAGCGTGCCTGGCCATCTTTCACTAAGAAGATACAAAAACAACGCTTTAATCAGTGCCAATCCAATGTACTCATAACTTTATAGGGCTTTTTAGTGAGGGTAAATATCTTATAACAATGAGGCGTCACTGCTCTATTGCAAGGTAAATCTATAAAGAGGCCTCTGCATATTCCAGAAAAGAGGGGGAGTTGGAAAATTGGGTGTAGAGATGGCTTCTTTTCTGCCTTTCACCTCCCCTTGTGTGTGTTTGTGAGGGCAGAGGGGGAGAAGGCATATCCTGTGTATACTGATGTAGGGGCATCTGGATCAAAACTAATCACTAACTTTTTCAAAGGGGATAATCTAAAGTCCAGAAAGAAGTTCAGTATCTTGGCTGGGAGGCAGTGTTCTCTAGTGGTTAGGCATTTACTGTAGCATCCAGATGTCTGCTGTCTAGTCTTGGGTCTGACATTTGATTCACTACAATTTTTTTTTAGGAGTTCTTACTGACAGAGTTAAGGTAGGTTGTGCATGTGTGTATGCATGGCATATAATGACACACGTTCACTATGTATCTTATCAAGTGTGTATTGGAATGAGGCAGGGCTCAATAGAAGATTATTAGTTTGACCAGTGCTGCTAACTCCTCTCATTTACCTACATAAAAGCTGGGAAGGGTATTGTGGTGCTGGGGATGGGACCGTTCTCCCCTTCCCCCCCACCCCCACCCAAACCAACCAAACAAACCCCTATCCAAAACTATTTCAAAATCTAAAGTTCTCAAGTTACAGTAGCGTAGTCAAATCTCCATAAATACAATCCAGGTACATGCTAATTGTGTGGTGTTTATACAACTATTGCCCTGTGCATGCAGTTTCAACAGTGCGTTTTACCAAGGGATATGGCAGTAAATGAGAGAGGCATGAAGAGTTGTACGTTTTGCTTTTAAAATGGCAAGAAGGATAGTGAAGCTGAGGGAGGGTGTGCCAGATGGCTGGAATGGTAGCTGCAAGCAGAAGAGAGTTGGGGATTGTGAGCAGGCCCGAACTGGCAAAGCTGAGGGAGCAAGTGGAGTCTTAGGGAGAATGATTGATTGTAAGCGGTAGGTGGAAGCATAGTCGTGAAGGAGATGAGTACAGTTTTGTATTGGAAGGGGGGGAACAGTCCAGTCTTGACAGGATGGGCAGAGAGAAGGTATGTTTATTTAGAATCATTATACCACCATGGAAGATCTATTTGTGTATTTAAAAAAAGATTTCTGTTGCGGTTCCTGGACAGCACATACACTAGTAATTGCTGCTACAGCTGTTCCACTGAAATTGTACAGCGTCTTTTTCTTCTAGAGCTCTGTTCCACCCTCATTTGTACATCATGTGTCTTGGATTCACACATCATTTAAAAAGCAAGACCTGTGTAAATCATGTTTCCATTGTACAGATGCTTGTGCCTTAAAAATGTAACGAAATAAATTGTTTTGCTGATAGGGGGCTTGGATTCCAGTTTGGTTGCTGCGATGCTCCTGAAACTGATGAAAGAATCAAGCATCAATTACCCTTTACAAACCTTTGCCATTGGAATGGAAGACAGTCCTGATTTATTGGCTGCCAGAAAGGTATAGTAGTAATTTTGTCTTCAGTTACAGTTAGCGTGCTCAAGCTGAATAGAGAATACTGCTTTTACATTACCTGTATAAGGTCACAATGCCTCCTGGATGTAGTCTTAATCCTCTTTTAGATGGAATCAGAATTTGTAGTAAAACCAAGTTTGCACAGCATTGGCTTTGCTTCTTAATTAAATCTTAATTAAATTACAGAAATAGGTCGGTTTCATTTGTTTGTTCTTATGTATTTGAAAAATCTTTTTGTGACCAAAACTGTCACTGCGTTATTACTACAAGGCAGAGCCCTGCAGAGGGACTGGGATCCAGGGAGTCCTGCAGGACCTGCTGCCATACCAGGAGTGGGTAAAATGTACTTCGTTGCAGGCATGACTGGGTGGGCAAAAAAAAACCCCCAAAAAACACCCCAGACTGGAAATTTGTGGGACATCTCTAAATGGTTTAAGCATGATTTGTTTTATTTTTTTTATGGCACAAATTGTTTTTATAATATAGAAAAAATATATTTTGGTAGCATGGGAGAATTTGTCTGTTTTGCACGATCTAAGGTTTTTGTGGGTGGGAGCAGGATAAAAATGCAAGAAAAAATGTGGGAGTAGGTATTGTGGGGAGGTATGGGAGCAGGATTAAAAAAATAGTCTCACGCGGGGCTCTGCTGCAAGGGCCATGCTTTCAAAGGTGCCTCAATTCTGCCTCCATTTGTGGTTGAGTCCAAGGATAAACCACTAAACCTTTTTAGATCTTGGAAGAACCACTGGAAGTGTCTCGTCTAGCATCTATGAATGTGTTAGTTGCCAATGAACTTGTAGTTTAGACAAATCTTTTTGGGGGCACTGTGCTGTCTTTTAGGCCGTGTGGTACTTAAAAAAACAAATGTCACAACTGTTTACAGCCATTACAGATTCCACTGTACTTTGTGTAAACATTGGGGTTTGAATAAATCGTAATTTGGGAAATAGTTTCCACCGTGGTTTATAGTGGATATTCACTTTATTTTCTTCCTGTCTTAATCAGTTCTGTAATTTTTGTTGCAAAAGAGCTCTGGCATTTTAGTGATGTGTTGTGGATGTTTGCAAAGTACTTTGGGTTAAAAGGCAGGTTACTAATGTAATCTGTTATAAACAGGTAGCTGCTTATATTGGCAGTGAACATCATGAAGTAATATTTAATTCTGAAGAAGGAATCCAGGCATTAGAAGAGGTTATTTTTAGCTTGGAAACATATGATATTACAACAGTAAGAGCTTCAGTTGGTAAGATTATTATATTTTTAATATACTTTTTACTAAGTACTGATGTACTGTTTTACACAAAAAGTATTATCCTTGTATACTGATCAGAGAGGACCTGGGAGCCAGGAACCCTGATTTCTATTTCCAACTTTGTCATTGTCTCAGGGCTTTTCTGCACAAACACTTATTTCATGGCAAGCTGGGGTGTAAATCTACTCAATACTAGCCTGCCGTGAACTAATTGTGTGGATCCTGCCGCCGCGCACTAACCGTTCCTAGTGCTCTTTCATTCCTGTTTCAAAACAGAGTAGATCAATCAGAGGTCACTAGGGAACTGTTAATGTACGGCAGCAGGGTCCGCGCAGACACTTAGGGTACATCCACACTACCCACCCGATTCGGCGGGTAGCGATCAATGTTCTGGGATCGATTTATCGCGTCTCATGTAGACGTGATAAATCGATCCCAGAAGTGCTCCCCGACGACTCCGGAACTCCAGCTCGGCACGAGGAGTAAACGGAGTCGATGGGGGAGCCTGCCTGTGCCACGTGGACCCGAGGTAAGGGCTTTGTAATTCGATCTAAGATACTTCGACTTCAGCTACGCTATTCACGTAGCTGAAGTTGCGTATCTTAGATCGATCCCGCCCCCTAGTGTGGACCAGCCCTTATTTTGTGGTAGGCTAGCACGGGCTAGAATTTTGAGGTTTATTGAGGCTTTGAGATCCTTAAATGAAAGACTGAGATTCAGTTTTTAAGGCCAGAAGGAAATATTGGATCATCTAGTCTGACCTCCTGTAAAACAAATTTTGTTTGTGTTCAGATGTGATTTTAGTACGGCAGTGTAGTAGAACTCCTTGAAATAAACACCTGTTAATGAACTCGGTCTTAAAAAAAACAACAAAAAAACTACAACAAAACCAAAACTATTTTATTACTAAACTAAATCATGTGGAAAGGTTCAATGGGGAGAAAGCTGAATTCATTGCATGTATATGAAGAGAATAGAGAGAATTTACATACAGTGCTTTGAAAATGAAATGGACTATACAGTATTACTGTTAAGATAAACTTACAGCAGTAATAAATACTTGACTGATTATTTTTATTCTTACAAATATAAGCCCTTAATTCAGGACAACGTCCCTATTCAGGATAGCACTCAAGCAAGTGTTTAACTTTAAGCATGTACTTAAGTCCAACTGACTTCACTGGGACTTAGCTTTCCTGAATCAGGGCATTTATATATATTTTTCCCTTCAATTGTTTGAGTTTTAAGGACTAGTTATAGGAAAGCATGCACCAAGGGAACAATTAGGTACAGAAAATATACCTAAAATGATATAGGTTAGTGATATTTTAATGGCATTGAAAAGCAGAAAGGGTTGCTGCTGTTTGTTTTCCCCCTCACTTCTAATATGCAAGAGAAGCACTGAAACACTAAATCAAAATAATTACTGCACAGGCTGTACTTCTGAAGTCAGAATTTTATTCAGTTATAACTGAATTTACAATAACTTTGTAAATCTGATTTTATTTTAGGTATGTATCTGGTTTCCAAACACATACGCAAGAAAACAAACAGTGTGGTCATTTTCTCAGGGGAAGGCTCAGATGAGCTTACACAAGGCTATATCTATTTCCATAAGGTAAGAACAACATTTTGTTCTCAAAGGAAAAAGGATTCTTGTTGGTTCATGCTCATATTTGGGCCGCAGTAATCAGAAAAGAGTCCTTTGGGACACATTAATTCTTTCTGGTGCTGGTACTTTATATACACTTACAAGTAAATAATGTATTAAAGTGGATGAATAAATAAGTATTCAAAACCCCAATCTCTCAAACACTTTTGCACATAAGCTGTTGTGCATGTGAGTCAAAGAAGAGTTTTAAGAGAATGTCACCAGCTGTGTCAAGAGTCCAGACCTTTCCTTTTTCCTCCTGTTATAGAATCTTCCTTTTAGAGATCATTACGCATTTTTGTAATTTTAATTCAAACATTTTTTCTCTGACATTTTTTTTAAAGCAAATTTAGCGATGGTTAAGGTACCAGCTGGAGACTGAAGGGCAGATCTTCAGCGATGTAAATTGTCATAGCTCACTGAGTTCAAGGAAGCTCTGACGTTTTCCACCATCTGAGGCTCTTCTCATTAATACCTCTATTTATTTATGAAAAAGGACAGTCCTGTCATAGTGCAGGTTTTCCCCATACGGTCCTGCTAATGTGTGTCAACACTGACCTGCGGAGACCATTTCTAAGGGTGAACAAACAGTTCAGTCGTCTTTCCCTGTTGTTCTTGGCCTCTGTACTGAGACTGCTAAGTGTGAAGTCAAAGGAGCTATGCTGATTGACATTAGATGAGACTCTGGCCTAAGCATCTTATACTTTTTTGTGCAATAAATATCACTTACATCCTCTTGGCTTGTGGTGAGAACTGTCATAGTAACAGATGTACTTTTATTTTTTTCCTTTTTTTTTTTTTAATTCAGCATCTCCATGTAATTGCTTCCAAAACAAATTTTATTTAGGAGGTTGATTATTTGAGTCCTTAGGGCCCTGTTCTGAGATCACTTATGTTCTACTTGGGTTCCTGAGAAATTTGAATAGAAAGAAGACACTGGGATGGTTTTGTCCAAATCACGTGAATTTGGCATTCTCCCCATAGAATGTGTTGTAGCTTTTGTGAAATACACAGGGCACATGCTATTTGTACAGTATGGAGTAAGCCCATGAGTATGAGTATGTTTCTATAAAAGTGAGGAAGGTTGGGGAAAGGAGTCCTAATCATCCAATTGTATGTATTCTCCTCAAATGTTTGGAAATTGTGAAATAGGTTGGCCTGCAGTGTAAATTTGTGTACAGGTTGCATTGACATTCATGCCCTAAAAGTGTGTAGCGTATCTCTGTAGTATGGAATACGCTGCAGAGTACAACTTCTTTCATGCAAAGAAATCACTGGAAATCCATATATGCTACAGAACATTCTCAAAGTAGCAATACATGTATGTACTACGTTTGCATGTACGTTACAGGCCCCGTCTCCAGAAGAAGCTATGGAAGACAGTGAGAGGCTTCTGAGAGAACTCTACATGTTTGATGTACTTCGTGCAGACAGAACTACTGCGGCTCATGGGTAAGGCTTGTTTTAGGCTCCCACAGACCACAGTTCTAGGTGTAGTTTAAGAACCTAAGTAGACTAGAATCTTAAAGATCTTGCCGTCCTCTGTGAAATTACAAACATCTGAACAGTGGTGCATTTGGTAGCATGTAGAGGGAAATATTACCCTCAATTGCCTTCATCTATAATTCTGTATATTTTAAGGGACAAATTTGTTATGTTTATTGGTGGGACCACGATCTGGCCTTAAAAGCTCATGTGAGCAGGAAAGGAATATCCTTTTTTGTGGCTTCATGTAAGAAAAAACACTTTAAACAGGTATCTTTTTTTTTATCAGCTAGAAGGCTGGAGAACAGTATAAAGTTATATACCAAGATTAAATTGGATTTGTATTCTGAAGGAATCCAGGTGGAGCATTCACAGCATTGTGCATAATTGATCATATCAAATGCACCAGGTTGCTATTCTGCTAATTGATGCAGGAAAGGCCTTTGTCTGAGGAATGATCTTTGTTGTGGGCAGTACAAAATATTTACCATATTTAGAAATGTTAGTATTGGGGGTGGGGGGGGGGTGGGGAATGGCCCTTCCTGACCAAAATAAAATCAGACAGTTTTAAAAATAACTAAAGAGCTTAGGCAATATGTTTATATACATATTGGATCTCTGGCATAAACAACGGGGATGCATCTGAACATTAATGAATGGAAACTGGAAGAGAAATAAAAAAGGAAACTGACAAGACAAAGTTATAGAGTATTAATAAAGAAGCTGGATAAATATGTAGGGAAGGAGGGTCTTGTGACTAAAACACAAGACTTGGGCAGTCAGGAGATCTGGATTCTGTTCTTGGCTCTGCCACAAATTTGTGTGACCTTGAGCAAGTAAACCTCCTTGTGCCTTAGTTTCTCCATTTTAATAACGGAGAGAATGCATGTTGTGCAGATGGGACTGGCTGCTTAATCAGGTTTGTTTATTTTCACACCTTGAATTGCCTTGTGCTTGAAGAGTTGCAATTGCCTTTTCCTGTTATACAAAAGTTTGTGAAATGCTTTATAGAACAATTGGAAAGACAAGGTCCCTGCTCTGATAACTTGTAGATGTGATGTGAGAAATAGGGGTAACAGTCAGTATGAGGGGTTGGGGGCAAAGAAGGAGTAACAGACAAAGATGCCTATCACCTGCAGAAAATCTATAGCAACAGATTCTCGTTTATGCACATTGAACAATCTTTGGCTGAAACTGAAAAGCCCTAACCTCTTACTCGGTATACTAAGGGTAGGAAGTTCAAGCCTCTGCACTGAAATATGATTGAACCGTAGTCGTTCTTCAAGGGAAGTATGTACTGCATGTTACCTGCAGTAGGTGTTAGTTTTCCTCCTCACAAAAAAACCCAAGTGTAATAAACTCCTTTTTGGAATGGACTGTTACACTGGATCACTTCCTCAGTTGATTTTAAGTGGAGCTATGCTGATTTGCACCAGCTGAGGTCCTGACCCATTATGTTACATGCTTTAAACTAACATGTCCTGCTGCAAGTACAGGAGTGATTGATGCAGTTCCTCGCTACCAAAGGCAAAGTTCTTATCAACTCATTTGTCGCCTCAAATATGAAGTCTTAGAAATGATACTAATTATCTGGCTCCACAACATATTGGGCCCGAACATAAGCAGTAGGGGCTCAGTATTATTATTGCTATCATATTTGAAAGCCAAACCGAGGAATGCTTTTTGGTGAAATTTACCAGATTCTGCAACAGCTTAAAACATGCTGATGCATCTCCTCATAGGCAACTTGACAGATCTTTTAGGATTACAGGATATTTTTTTCAGTGTTTATATGCAAAATGCATTGTTTTATGGTGGTCTTTGTGGAACCTACGCAGGAATTCCTACGTTTTTGCATGATATCATAAACTTTCCAATAGATGGCAGCATACACCGTGACATAATTCTTGGACTTTTTTGGTTGCTAAATACTGTTCAGATAGTTTACTGGATTCTCCTAATTGATTAATTGGAAATTACATTTGAGCATAAGTGAAATATTCATATATTAAAGTACTAAACCTTGTATTCTTTCTGCTGTTCAAAATAAATGGATGTTAACAGTTATGGAATTCTAAACTAATGTGTCGTGAGGTTGATGTAGTGTGTTTTCTAATTTAATTTTTGTTGTTGTTTTTTTGTTTTTAGTCTTGAACTGAGGGTCCCGTTTTTGGATCACCGGTTTACTTCTTATTACCTATCCCTGCCAGCAGAACTCAGAATTCCAAAGGTATACAAACCTACATAGCACCCAAAAGGCATCTTGGAGATTAAGGTTGTAATCCAGCAGAGCATTAAGCAGAAATAATCCTATAGAATTTAATGGTAATGTTCACGTGCTTTATTGCTTTGCTGGATTGGTGCCAATGAGCTGATCTTTTTATTGAATGGGCTTAAAAAGGGGAAGATGTGTTTTAAAAATCTAGGCTTAAAAGTTGTCTTGTAGGGTTTGTTACACTTAGGTTCCTAACATTCACAGCATTGTTATGCTTCCTGTCAACAGAATGGAATTGAAAAGCATCTCTTGAGAGAATCGTTTCAGGATTCCAACTTGCTTCCGAAAGAAATACTCTGGAGACCCAAAGAAGCCTTCAGTGATGGTATAACATCTCTCAAGAAGTCTTGGTTTTCAATTCTCCAAGACCATGTTGATCTCCAGGTACACCTATTTATGTTAAAATTTCTGCTTGTTATCTACAGTACCACATGCTTTCATTCTAAGTTTTAAAGCCATTGCAGATACATTAAAAATTGCATCAGCCAATGAAAGGTAGAATTTGCACATAGTCCGGAAAATAAATACTTGAGTTTTTGAAGTTCTCGAATTGCCATTTGTTCAAGAATATTACAGGAGCAAGATTGCTTTTAAGAAATGAAAGTACTTCAGGGTATGAAAACTGTTGTAGTGTGAGGTGAAATTTTAGATAAAATCTCATGAAAAGGACTATGAAAGGCAGTTGATATGCTTAAATGAAGGAAATATCAGGATTGCAAATATCTGTGTGTGTTTTGTTTATGGATAAACTAGCTTGATTCTGGGTTTCATGTGAGAAATGAATGCTGCAGCTGTGGTACCGTGGGAAATCCTTCATCTTAGGGCAGCTGCTGTAGTTTATACAAGCCATTTATATCACCGCTACCTGCTGTTACCAGCTGCAGAGTTAGTGCAGTGTCAATTTTTGGTAGCCACACTTGTTTGTAGCATAGCTAGGCCCTTTTGGAGCTGAAATCTCTCCTTACCGAGCCAGGCAGTGTAACTGCAGCTACACTTGCTTTGCACGGGGGAATTGTGTGTAAATGATCGCTTGTGGTAAGACATAATGCCCACCTTACGCCAGCCTGTGGGTGAGATTCACCTCTGCCGGTGCCAGTGCAGTTTACACCCCTGTACTACAGGGAAAGCTATGCCAGCAGAGGCATCTACCCCCAAAGGAGTGGCTGATATTATCCCTGCTCAGTACCTCCGTTGGGGGTTGAAAGGAGATTAACTTTATGGTTGTGCTCTGTTGGAGCCCTGCTGGTGGAAGCTGATCAGGAGATTACTTGAATCAGTGCAACCCCTCCTGAATCAACCTTCTTCATCCCTGCCCTTGGTGGCATGAAGGCTGCAGGAGACTTGACCTCTGCACTCCCACTCCTGGGGTACTTTCTGCCACTGGAAGCCTGCAGACTGGGTTGTGCTGATTGGAGTGAATTGGGATCCATTGTACGCAGGTGGAAGAGAGAACCTATCAAGAAGCAGATAACTGCATAGCCTGAGCTTGCTCGGAATCATTCAATAAAGCGAGAAAGGCAGGAAGGAAATGGGGAGATACTTTTGTAAGCTTACTGGAAAAGAGAATTTTAGATTTTAAGAAGTTGACACCTACGGTGGAGCCAAAAACAATATTGCACTAATAGGGCCATTTATGGGACTAATTCTCAATAAAGTTGTGCAAATCAGGCTTCCCTTGAGCTCAGTGGGAGCCATGCGCACATCCTAGGGCAGAACTTCACCTTTTAGAAAGCTTTTAATCTTTCTGGAATTTAAGAAACGGTGGAGTTTCTTAATGGTAAATCCACTGAGATGATGATATTTCGACTGCAGCTGATGGTTGGGTGAATAATTTATAAAGCAACTTCACAGCTTAATTTTTATTTCACTCTTGTCCATAGGTTGATGACCTTCTGCTGGAAAAGGCAGCAGAGAAATTTCCTTTTAATCCTCCGAAGACTAAAGAAGCTTATTACTATCGCCAGATCTTTGAGAAGCACTACCCCGGGCGAGCTGATTGGCTCTCCCATTACTGGATGCCAAGATGGATTAATGCTACTGATCCTTCTGCTCGCACATTGAAACATTACAAGTCAGCTACCAAGGAATAAGCATTCCAGTAATTTTGAAACAGAGCCATTTGGTGACGAGTAATTTCTATCTGCGCTAAAGCTGGTCATGCAACCCAATAGTCAAAGAATATTCAAAATGGATTTGGACAATGGTATTTAAGATGAAAGAGCCCTTTATAGCCAGTATAATAGTGTAAAATTCACCCCACTGCAGAGGGCTTGCACAAGGACCTCTGCCTCACTTAAACTACAGTTCTGGTCTGAAAAACTACTCCGTGAAAAGGGCACCATCTTGCTTAGCAGCTCTGCCCCTTGTTCATACTCGGTTAGATTGGCTGACTTCAGTTACAAACATACATGTATTTTTAACATAAAACCTCCTTGGAAGACTTGAATGGCTCATACGATGTGTGTTCGCCCGAATTTCACCTTGGGGGGTATAAAATGAGCATTTATGGACTGGACATTCTGTCTAGGCTCCTGTGTTTAAAAACTGTAGCATTCATACGGTTACTGTAGACATTGGGCAAGATCTACAGAGATTTGCAAATTCCTACATGTACAGAGAGGCACCTAGTAGAATTTACAGAAGAGGCAAGTTAGGTGCCTAACTAAAGTCAGTGGGAGGTAGGTATCTAACCTGCTTAGGCACTTCTGAAAATCCCAACACATTCTCATTAGGCACTGGTAGGTATGTCTACATAGAGGTAAAAAACCTGCAGCTGGCCTGGGTCCACTGACTCATGCTCCGGGACTGAAAAATAGCTGTGTAGACATTCAGGCTGGAGCTCGAGCTCGGGGACACTGCAAGGGTGGAAGATCCCAGAGCTCAGGCTGGAGCCTGAGCCAGAATGTCCACACAGCA
Source organism: Chelydra serpentina (assembly GCA_037349315.1). Taxonomy (NCBI): domain Eukaryota; kingdom Metazoa; phylum Chordata; order Testudines; family Chelydridae; genus Chelydra; species Chelydra serpentina. The sequence goes on from JBAIAC010000048.1 coordinate 32,932,043, forward strand.
ATTTTTAGCCCGGCAGCCAGAGTCCTGTGAGCCTGAGTCTGAACCGGGGCCAGCCGTGGTCATGCCCTGGGACTTTTATCCCTGTGTAGACATACTTGAAATATCTTTGTAGATCTGGCCCATCTATACATCTAGTGGTAACGGGGTTGGTGTAAGAATTTGAATAGCATGGAATAAAATTGGCCAGTTATATCCTTTTGTTTCTACCTCAAGGCCTTGATTTTGAAAGCTGTATGGGGCTTTAACGTCATGATTCCTATTGATTCTAATGTGAGTCAAGTGGATACACACCTGCACAACGTTTGGGGAAATCTAGGAGTGAGAATAAAAAGTGTCACTTAGAAAGGAACGTGCAAGTAAGTGGAACTTCTGAGATATTTCTGGATCCACCCTGAGCCCCTTTCTCAGGCCCACACATACATTGGGATAGGTTCTGGCTCCTCCTCAGCTCTCTCATGCTACTCTGGCAGCATATAGTGGCTGTACAGGAGCCACAACTGGTCAAAGAAGAACTCACCAGTAAGCAGCCTTATCCTGCCCCTTTCCCAAGACTGGCATAGTGGTGGATTGGGGGTAGGTCCGTAGTGCACAGGCCCATAGAGCCCACAGGCAGCCTAGGATGGGCTGCAGTGTGTTAAAGCTGCTGTAGGTTGCTTTAAGTTGTGCTGGGATCTGTTTTGAGAGCTAGAGCAGCACCCCAGAATCCAGAAGGGTCCCCTTGCTTTATGCTTTGCTTTATGTACTGGACCTCTTGGAGACAAATCACAGAATCCTACTCCCTAGGATTCAATGGGCATTTTACCTGAGTAAGGACTTCAGGATTGGATTCCTTGTCTGAAAGAGAATTTAGTTCTTCCTAAACAATGAGAGGTTTTTTACATACCCTTGTAGCATAGCAAATGCATTTCTACACAGCTCACTACTCCACTAGTAAATTGTTTGAATGGGATGTTTTAAAAAATGGGTTTTATATAATGGTGATCAATAGCTATGCTGTTTATGGATTAGCTGACAAATTCTAAATTGCGTACTAAATTTAGAAAAGCTCAAAGACAGAACTTTTTGATTATTATTTTTTAAACTAAAAACTTGATATTGAATAGAATATCAGAAAAATGAATGCTTAAAGTGAAGCACTAGGGTTCTTTGTAAAATGTCTGAGTGTCTGCTTGTTGTTTTTTTCAGTGCTAAATTTCTTTTCAGGAATCTGTACTGAAAATACCACAGTGGCACCCTGGAGCCCATGAACAACTGTCTGGTGGCTTTATGTATATACATGGCTGCATTTTGACTGACACACACATACATTTTGTGTAATTAAGATTATATGGTTTATAAGATTATTGTGTTGAGACTTCATAAGGGACCTATTAGCTTAGTTTCAGAAAAAAGTGCACTATTCTCAGGGGAACGTTCTGCAGATTCACAAAATCTAAGAGTTCTGATAGATGCTATGGTGAAAAAATATTTTTTGTCAAATAGCAGTTATATTAGAACATGGATTCTTAATTTAGGGGTTGCCAGCCACCCTCCGTTTCTTTATGGCTAGGTGGGAGAAAGGGCGTGTTGTGTTGATAAAAGGGTGTCTTGGACCCAACAGGTGGTAAGAAGTTAATTAAACTCTTATTCACTGTTAAGTGTGGCATGAGGTTTTCATGTCACAATCAGGAGCGGCTCTATGATTTGTGCCGCCCCAAGCACGGCAGTCAGGCAGCCGTCGGTGGCGTTCCTGCGGGCACTCCGCCGGTCCTGCGGTGTTGGCAGACCCGCCGCTGAATCCGTGGGATCGGCGGATCTCCCACAGAAACGCCACCGACGGCTGTCTGACTGCCGCCCTCATGGCGACTGTCACGCCACCCTCCGCAGCTTGCCGTCGCAGGCACGCGCTTTCTGCGCTGGTGCCTGGAGCCGGCCTTCGTCACAATGGAAGTACAGCAGTACTAATTTAACAACCACCATTATCATCTTCTAAATCTTTTATTAAAGACACAGAAGGAAGAAAGAAAAACACTTAAAGAATTGAAATGTAAAGGACTGAGTAAAGCTTTTATTATAACAATTTTCCTTACTTCCTCTCTTTCACAGTACAGTTGGGTCCTTTGTTTTTTAATAGGGGGATCCTTAAATATCTTAAAGGTATTAAAGATAGTATTTATTATTGGGGAGAAAGAGAAGAGTTTAGGATAGACGGTTTGGAGCTGTTGTTGCTAAACTTCAGTCCTGTTTTGGTTTTTGTTTTAAGACAAAAGGGGAGAAAAGAATAGCGAAGATGGAAGATGCAGTTTATGGTGCTGATTCTCTCTTACAGCCTTTGCTGCTGGAGAAATGTACTCCCTGTACATGGTTTAACCAGCCACTCGAGCTGGCATTGGCAATGTCTGGCTGCTTAAGACATTGCTTTTAGATGCTTTGCTGGTCACGCTGTTGTCTTGGCTGGCTAAGCCAGACTCTTATTAGACATAAGGCAAAAGGAGAGTGATTAAAAAAGAGAAGCAATAAAGTAGGATAGGAAACTTGTGTGAGGGAGGGTGACAGTAGGAACCCAAATATCCTCTTCCAAGTGCTATTCAAGATTCAGCTGAAGTCACAGGAGTGGGCAATGTCCTGTGGAACTTGCTCTGGCACAATCTGGTCAGGAGGCCTTGCAGGATCAGGATGATAAAGGCCCAATGGATTCCAAGGTACCAGGAGAAGATGGGGGTTGCAGTCACGACGATGGCTAAGGTTAGGGTCACTTCTTCCAGTCCACACATTCCCCTGCTCCCATTTAAATGTCCAAAAAGGGGGTGAAAACCTAATCTCATGATTCTTGATCAATGAGAGCACATTTTGGTGACTTCAACTACAAACGTTTTCTCTCAGTTCCAGGTTCATTCAGATCATTTTATGCCAACCTGTGATTTTACCAGGAGCCTTGAAGACCCCTTAGCACTGCCTTAAAAAAAAAAAAATTAAGGAATTCAGTTTGTACCAGTCTGTTTCCAATATTTGGTCATTTCATAAGTTTATGTATCGGGCTTTACCTTTTATGTGGACTTTTGTTACCTTGAACCACTTGAGTATAGGCCTCTGCACAACAAGGGTCCTGAAACTGTTTTGTGTTGTAACAGATTCATAGTATGATTTAGCATTGCTTTGCTTTTTAATAAAGGTTTTTAACTATTTTTTTTTTGACAGTTTGAGCCTCCTGGTGCCTATCATTTTCCATAAGCCTAGAAGTGGATTTTAAGAGGTTGAAGGGATAGCAAACAGAACAAAGCAGATTACCTTAGTAAATAAAAGCCGCAGACTGATCTTAACACACCAGATAGGTAGGATACATATTAACAAATTCTCACCCTGAGTGATAAACAGGCTGGCAGATTCTTAAGGCACAAATTGCCTTGGCTTTCCCAGGTTTTCTTACCTAGGCTAAAGATCTTAGCCTAGGACCATCATGTTTCACAGTTCAGTCTTTGTTCTTCTGGTGTTTTCAGGTGTGGTGTTGTAGGGAAAGTGAGGACATGGTCCCTCTTTTATATCTTCCCCCCCACCCCCTGCCACTTGCTGGAAAGCTTTTTTGCTGTGACCTGGGTCAAACAGTTCCCCTTGTATAGAGCTATCTGACCTGGGTCAAGCAGTTCCCATTGTGTAGCTCTATGTCTGAGAGGTTTCTATTGCACACAGTTCCTAGGGTAATCCTTACGTTTGTGTGCATTTCTTCAATAAGCCACTAACGATATCCAACGTAGCACATTTGAAATACAGAGACATGGTCAATATTCCCAACTTCAGATGCATACAAATTGGATAAACACATTCAGTAAATCACAACCGTTCCAATGATATCTTACAAGACCCATCTTGCATAAACTATATCTTAGTTATACCATATTCATATCATAACCATATTTCCATGAAGAATATGGGGTGTAACATCATGCCAGTTACTACGCTCTTGAATGAACTCACTTAGGAAAATGATAAAAGGCAAAAACACCTTGTCACCTGTGAATGAACACTTTTCACAAAGTGATCACTCTCTAGCTGCCCTATCAGTCCTCATTCTCAAAGGAAACACTTTCAAAAGATGAGCCATGGCGCATAAATTCATAACTTTGCTACACACTAAAAATCATGGACTGAATAATGACACTGGATTTATGCATTATTACAACAATCTATAACCCATTAACAATTCGCACAGCTGCCTTCCCTGCACCCCTTTTCCCCCCTCCCTTTGACTGGAGAGGTGTTAAGGGGCCAGTTCACCTTGAATGGTCCCTTGAAATATGTGTTAACTAGTTATACGCAACAATCTGTTCCACCTTGTATTTAGCTGTGACACTCTGATTACGTTTCCCAGTCCTGAAGAAGAGCTCAGTGTAAACTCAAAAGCTCGTCCCTCTCACCAACAGAAGTTGGTCCAATACAAGATATTACCTCACCCATCCAGGAATCAAAATTGTTTGCCCAGAAAAGCAGCTACTCGTTTGTTACAATTTCATTCCAGACTGGGTTGGGCCATACCAAATAGACTGAAATCTTATGTACAACTATGAATATCTTATTGCGGCAATGCTAGTTTTGCAGATGCTTTCCTGGCTAGTGAGATAGTGATCAAAATTGCACTTTTGACTTTGGAGATCTGGAAATGACACACAGGGAGGAGGATCTATAGGGATGGGTCTCCGACATGCTGGATAGATTTATATTTGGTAGAGAGACTGTGGGAGATGCATGATCATCTGGGCTACTGAAACAGATTCCAAGAGACTGCAGCATTTTCATTTCCTGTTTTCTTGTTATGCAATTGTAAGGTTATGGTGCATGTAGATTCGTTATTGCCCAATTATGGCTCTCCAGAAGTCTAGAGTTTTTATTTTTGATTTAATTTGTTCTTCTAGCAAATATTTAGTTTCATTTAACATCCTTGTAATTGTACACTGTTTAGAGGATATGCATAAAGTGCCATACGAGGGGGGGAAGAAGACAAACCTTCCTCTTTTACGGGGAGGTAACAAAAGGTTTGTCGCTTAAGCATCACTCAAATTTCTAGTCAAAGGCTCAGAGCAGAGAGTCCTCTCCTATAATTGAGAGGAAAGAAGGCTGTCTGGACTGGAAACTTTGGAGATCTGAATTCAGACTTCCTGTGTGACCTTGGGCAAATCGCTAGCACTCTCTGTTCCTCAGGCCCACCTCTTTAAAATGGAGATAAATACACCCTTTCTCCCAGCCCTGGCCTGTCTTGTCTGGCTAGATTGCATGATCTACAGGAAGGATTGTCCCTTAGCACATTTTTGTTCAATGCCTAGCGCAGGAGGGGCTCTGCTCTTGTTAGTACTTGGAGACACTCGTGAAATCCAAATAATAGTAATTAATAAGTTGTGATTCCCATCGGGGCTGTTATTGGGAAAAGTCTAGAGCTAAATTTGAGGGAGACAGGTAATAGCTCCTATCTTAAAAGCTTAGTGGGGGAGGGAACAGAAGTGAGAATGAAGAGTGGAATCACGACTGACACCATCTTGATATCTTACAGCTTTTTCTAGCTCTGCTACTCCCAACCCAGGAATGAGCGCTTGAACAAAGGAATGAAACCCCGTTTGCCTGACCACGAGGGAATTCTCGGCATGCTTTGTTCGAGTCCTTATGGGGGGGCGGGGTGAAGAGCCTATGAGAATAACTTCCTAGGTTAAGGATCTGACTTGAGTCTAACGTTTTATTTATTTGGACATCTGGTATTACTTGGGCCACACCACATCAACCCCGCCAACCTGGGGGGAGGGCTTTGTAGGCACTGTGGCCACAGATGAAATACAAGCCGGGGGCCTCTAAGTAAAGGGTAAGGGTACTTCCTGCAACTCGATGGCGCCAGCCCACCCTAACATCCCGGTGCTTAGAGTTACCCAGTATTCGGTCCTGACATCTCCAATGGGACACATTTAAGTGTCCTAGGGCATGGGTATTATTCAGGATGCCCCCATGGTAGGTAACAGCAAATAAAGTAGATATGAAACCTGTAAGTGTTCCCAGGTGTTTTGGGCAACCAGAAATCCTTTCAAGAGATGAGTGAGGCAACAGAATGCCAGAGTAAACATCCATATAGTATGCATGTGTTTCATTTATGGGGCCTAATGGGCGGAATGACGGAAACCATTGCCCCTGATAACGCAGGCTTGTTGATTTTACAATTAAAGCCCTTTGCAGAAGGCAAGGTGAGTTCTGGGCTTTTTTTGGAATTTTTAAGGGGTAAAGGGTCCCATTTCTAATATCAAACTGAAGGGTTTGGGTACAGGCCTCAGGGGGGGAGATAACCCACTTCCCTCCCAGTTCCTTGATCAAACAAAACAAAGGGGCAATTTAAATCCAATCCCAAGGATATCAAAGGGAGGGACCCCCCTTGCCGCCCAGGAATGATGCCAAATCTTAGACATCTTCCCATAGTTATCGTACTGGTATTTCCCAACCCACACCCATTCAGTTTTCCGTACTACCTGTATGGAGAGTACTTCAGAGAGGTTTGCAGGTATAGCCCATAGCCCTATTCCTTCCTCAGAACGGGTATGGTGACACAGCCAGCAATCAGATAAGTGTCCCAATGTGGCCAGTCATTGCAGGGACCTTGCTGCTGGGTGGGGGTTGGCATGTAGAAAGGGCAAAGTCAAAAGAAGTACCCACTGTATCACTGGCTGCGAATTCATAATTATAAAGTCTCTGGATTTAGTCCATCTGAACAAGAGTTTCAGTCCTTCCAGAGGTTCAGCTTTCCAAGTATCGTCTGCTTCAGGCTCTTCCGGGTCGCGGTAGGAAGAGCTGGCGGGGCTCCCTCGAAGTCCGGAGTCGTCTGCTTCTGGCCCTGGCCTAGAGGCTCGCTTGATTCGGGTGTGGTGAATCCAAGTGTCTCGTTCCCTCACTCGAATGGCAGTGTGGGAGGTAAGAAGGACTTGGAAAGGGCCCGCCCACCAGAGTTGGAGAGGCTCGTGTTTCCACTCTTTTACATAGACCCAATCCCCTGTCTTGATCCGGTGAGCAGGCACATCAGCGGCACATCAGCGGGTAGGGACTGAAATTGAGCTGCATACCTGTGAAGAGACATGAGAGTGGTTTGGAGGGAAATAACATATCTGGTCAGTTCCTTGTCACCCCAAGTAGCCAGATCAGTCACAGGTCCTGGCTCAGCAAATCCGGTGTATGGCCTGCCAAATACAAGTTCAAAAGGTGAGAGACAGAGTCGGCCCCTAGGGGCAGTGTGGACTGCCAAGAGGGCCAGAGGCAGGGCCTGAAGCCCCTTTAACCCAGTCTGTGCACACAGTTTGGAGAGTTTAAATTTTAAGGTTTGGTTCATTCTTTCCACTTGTCCAGATGAAGGTGGTCTCCAAGGGGTGTGTAGAAGCCAGGAAATGCCTAGGGCCTTAGTAATGTATTGAATAACTTAGGCAGTGAAGTGTGTTCCTTGATCAGAGTCAATAGACCTAGGAGGCCCAAACCTAGGAATGACTTGGTTTAGTAAGGTCTTTCCTACTTCCAAGGCAGTTGCTCGTCTGGTTGGAAATGCTTCGGTCCAGCCAGTCAGTTGGCACACGATCACAAGAAGGTACTGGTAGCCTTGGCACTTAGGCATCTCTGAGTAGTCAATTTGGAGCCGTTCAAAGGGCATATGCCCATAACCTTGCACCGGGGGGCCTTTCGGTTCCCCCCTTGGATTGAATTTTGCACAAATGTCACAGGTAGCAAAGACTCATTTAGCTTCCTGGAATACCCCAGGGGCCTTACAAAGTCTATTTATAGTAGCAGCCATGGCCTCTACTCCACTGTGTGTTTCTTGGTGTAGTTTAAGTAGGGCAGGCCGCAAAGCAGCTCGGGGCAAGAGTCTTCTCCCATCAGGCTCTGCCCAAAGTTGGCCTGTGGCATGGCAAACGCCAAAGGCATATTTCGAGTCAGTATAAATGTTTACAGACTGACCTGCTGCCAACTCACATGCTCGGGTGAGGGCTATCAATTCTGCTGCCTGGGCTGAGGTGGAGGGTCCCAGAGGCGCAGACTGTAATACCTCAAACTGAGTAGTTACTGCAAATCCAGATATCCGTTGGCCCTCCACGACCTGCGCAGAGTCATCTGTGTAAAGTTCCAGCTCAGCATTTGGAATGGGCACATCTGAAAGATCTGGTCGGGGTTTTTCTTGATGTTGCACTACTTGAAGACGAGTTCAGGTCAGCTGTTCTGCTCTCCCGGTCTCTGGATCCATCCATGTAAATGCAAAAATGTCCCAGCTGTCTTGATCTAGAGGAATACTGAAAAAGGCATTACACAAATCTATTACAGAATAGCAAATGGTACCTGCTGGAATGGCAGTCAGGATTGTATAAGGATTAGGTACCACATTGTGTTTTGCTTGTACAACCTTATTTACTGCACGTAAATCTTGGACAAATCGGTATACCGGTTTTCCATTTGGTGTGAACTAATACCCCCAACCGTAGGAATGTGCTGATAAGGTCTCGGAGGCCAAACAAGGCTTCTCGGGGGAGGGGATACTGACAAATCCGAGGAATGTCAATGCCTGCTTTCAGGGTTATACGTACTGGCTCTGTCTGAAGTATTCCTAAATCTGCTTTTGAAATTCCCCATAGGGAGGCTTTCACCTCCTGTCTGAGTACCTCGGGTATGTTCATCGGGCCCATAGTCAGGATCTGGTCCTCCGAAGCCTGGGTCAGCGCAGCACATAGTTGGGGAAGTTGGCGTTGAGGTAACCGGACAATGATTTTATCATCTGAAAAGAAAATCTGAGCACGTAGTTTACACAACAGATCTCTGCCCAAGAGATTAACCGGAGAGTCTGGTGCTAGCAAAAATGCATGGGAGACAGAGATATCAGAGATTCCTACAGTAGCCTCCTGTAATACAGAACAGTCAAATGGCTTTCCGCCTATACCCATTACCAGAATGTTTTCATTCGTGAGGCTTCCCTTCTTTGGCTTGGTAGTAACAGTAGAAAGGGCAGCTCCCGAATCCAAAAGGCAAGAATAAACAGTTCCTCCCAAAGTTAGATGAACCTGGGGGTCGCTGGAGGAACAAACATAAGTAGTAAAATCATTTGAATAGGTGACAAGAGGACCCCCTGGTCACCGTCATTCCTCACTATCAACGGCGTCTGTTCTTTCCACAGCCATTTGTTGCTGCGGTCAGTCTGGCCGGCGTGGCTCTCTCCCGGTATGTCGGTTTGGACACTCCCTCTTCCAGTGACCGAGCTGCTTACAATAGTTACACATATCATTGGCGTGACTCGGGCCCCCCCCCCCCTTTTCCATTTTAGGTTGCTACTTGGGGGTCCCCTCCACCTTCCTTGTTTCTCATTTCCATTTCCAGCGTTTACAAGGGCTGCCAGCATTCTCACCTGCTTGGTCTCTCGGATATTTTCCCTTGTGTGATATACACGGGTGGCCACGCTTACCAGTTCTTCCAGGGACTTTCCTTCTGCTCCCTCGAGACGCTGCAATCGCTTCTTGATGTCCGGGGCTGACCATTGCCAGTCGCCTCCTCGGTTGGTTCTCGAGTTGTGATGTCCTCAATTTTTATGGCTGGTGTCAGTTTTGGTCCGTCTATTGTCTCGGACGCCGGGGTGGTGCTGGAGGGTGCCAGGTCCCAAATCTTTTGGGTCTTTGGGTAACGTTTTTTTTTTTTACCTGTGAGAAAAGAAACCCAACACATCTCATTAATGCCTGGCAGTGATTTGTAGATTTTACAGCTTCCTTGGTACACTTAAGCCCCCCTTCTTCTTAGCCACCAGCCAGGTCTTAGCAGTGTCCTTGGGCGAGGCCAGAGTCGTATCTTCTTCTTTTTTGTACTGAGCTTTCTAGTTACAATTAACTCGTTCTGTTCTTCTTCTTTTTTCCCCCTTCTCGGCTTCTTTTAACCTACAAAGGAAATCTTCACTCTCCACTCACACCTTTGTCATAAAAAAAATAAACACATACATTATCCATTATACAGCATTTTAGTCTTATTATTTAATATACCAGGCGCAATGGAGTTTAGTAAGTTGGAATGTCAAAGGAGCCGCACTCGGCCAATCAGTACCCAGGGCTGGCCAACCCTGAGTGCAAAGTTGTAAAAAGTGTTTCCTTAACATCCCTCTTTGAACACCTGGCAGTGGCCATTTACTTAACATATAATTCAAAGGACTATCCTTAGAGGGTTTGCTCTGAGATCCACCCATCTTTCTCTTGACACTCAAAGAGAGAATTAAACAGAAAACAGAGGGAATTACGGTCTAATAAAAAAAAAACTAGTACAGATTTTCCCTACTCACACTGACTGCTACAGGGGATGGGACAGAAGGATCTCAATTTGACCTCAGCGCTTCATCGCACGCTATGGCTTCCACTCTGAGGAATTATGAACGAGAGGCTCAGTCCCGCCCACACACCCAACACCCAAGTGTATGAGACAGAAAATATTAACCAGTTAACCAAAAACAGAACCAGAACAGATAGTGTTTCCTTATCCTATTAGGACTCACCTTATCGGAGCACGAACCCCAGGGGCTGCGGTGAAGTCGGAAAGAGGGGCTAAGCACCCCGTTGGCGCCGTTCCTAGTTCGCCGCAGCCGTCCGGAGTCCAATGTCTGAGCTAGGAGGTCCCATCTGGGTCGCCAAAAACTGTTACCGAAATATCGGGTCCGCCTAGCTGAGAGCCAATAACAGCCAGACAGGGATAAGGAAAGAGGGTTACTTTATTCTGCAGAAAAAAGGAGAGCTTGTAGCTTGGTATAGAACTCTAATTTACACAGAAATTAAAGGTCTTTTATACACACTTAGACAAAGCCCTGGTCGTGTTAACATCTGATTGGTGGTAGCCAGACCTCAGATGTTTGCTATCTGGTTAGTAAAAACTGGTCTGGGACAGTGATTTCTGCCTTAGCGAAGGCCAATGTAAAAGCTCAGGGTCTTGCGTAGGCGAGGCATCTACTTCCCCCTAGTGGCCTCTGATTGCCATAGCTGCTGGTTGTTAAGGGGGGTTCATTGTACCTTATGACTTTCACACAGTTGAGGCAAGATTTTATATAAACACATTTTTCCTGTTTATTTTTAACATCCATTCACTTCATAATTTCTTTCTCTCTTTCTCCTTCACACACCCAGGGCCAGCCCTAGGCATTTTGCCACCCAGGGCGCCCCCCCAAGCTGCTGAGTGTTGTGGTGCCTTCTTTCCCCCCCAGAAGTTAATTTGGGCATGTCCCAGTTGGTTTTTAAATGGGTGCCCGGTGCAACTTCCCTGATTGCCTGCCCCTAAGGCTGGACCTGCACATTCTGTACCCCCTTTCATTTAGTAGCCTCAAGACTTTTCCATTAGAGGAATTTATAGACCACTGTAACTCATTTGTATTTCACTCGTGTCTTTAGGTTCATATCTTTGTTTGCTGCTGCTAGCAGGTGGCTTAGAAACATCAATTACTTAATGCACCCTTATTTATTATGTATTAAGGGGCCTAGTGGGAATCGCTTCAGAGCTACCAACGTTGGAACTGTGCTAAGAAATCAGAGCTGGTGAGTCCTGTATTTTTGTACATTGCTGCTCTGTGTACTGTACCATGTGCTATTAACATAACTATTAAAATTAATAAAATGTAACTAAGGGAAATTGAGTGTCGTCAAATGTTTTCAGTAGGTGTTTAGTGCACTGCTTCTGTGCTATGTTAATATTTGAGTTCGTATTTTGTGGATTTCTTTTGAAAAATATAGGTATGCAATCAAATGGTTTTTGTGAGCGGCCTGCAGATGGCAGTAGCTAATAATTTGTCTGTTCAAAAGGAACATGTGTTTGCAAGAAAGGCATTCAATTTTTTTTCTGTTTTTTTTCATGTTCTCTCAAGTACAGTTGTTATTAAGATTATTGCACTGGCTTTGGTGAAAGGAACATAATAGGTATTAGACTAGAGTCATCTGCAAGATTAGATTAAAAAAATAAAACAGAAAAGGTTTGTTAAATTAATGTTGTTGGCAAGATTAGGAAATTAGGAAAATAATCTAAATAGGGTTATACTGAATGCCAGAAAATTTACAGTTATATATGGTACTCTGTCCTGGCTCTAAACTGTTGAGGAAGATAATACACAATGGGACAAGATAAATGTTATTTTAAACTTTGAATTCCCTGGCTTCTTCCAGTTTGTTACAAATTCATATTTTTTCAGCAAAGGTTTTGGGCTATTGTTCTCTCCTATGACTACAGTTGCTAGAAGTGGGTGTTACAGGTGTGAATCAAAGAGGCAATTAGAAACCTTTATCTATTAAAATGCCCTGAGGCTTTTCAAAAGAAAAGACATTTTTTTTCTTGTATGTTTTAAAACACAATATTAGTTCACAGTACTGAAATGGTTTCCTCTTTCTGTTAAGGGTACAATTCTGCAGTTATGCACGCAAAAGTCCATTGACAACTGCAGTATGGGTCTGAGTATATTCCTTGTAATTAGTTGATATTTTGTCAGGAATCTATGAACCCCAGAGTCATTCTGATATATCAGTTATATAATAATGACATCTTTAACCATTTTGAATAGGATGTATTTTATGTACTCATTTTGACAGCTATAACAATCTAGGGTTCAGATTCTCACCTATTGTAAGTTGGCCTTGGAAACATTTTTTTATATCCATGCTTTTTATCTACGATTGGATCCACTGAATAGCACGGCAAATCCATTTGCAAACCCCAGAATTCACTCCACACTCGCTCCAAAATGGTATTGAGGAAAACATAGCTGTAGTTCTTTAAAAATCACTGCAGTCCACCTCATGCTACCCTCCAAAAATGTCTTGAAAGATCCTCCAGCCCACATCATGGGGAGACAACACTTTCCTGCTGACAGCACAGTACAGTCTGGAATAATGCCATTCTGCACCATTTTGGGAATATGTACTTATCGGTATTAATAGAACATGCACTGTATTATTTATCTAGCACACCTGGGCATATGTCTTTGGAGCCATTCTTAAGTCTTTGGAAATATCATATTAATGCAAGATACATTTTATTAAAATGAGCATTATTTGGGGAAAAAATAGAAAGGGGTTTTAAAAAAATCAATTAAATATTTAAACATCATATACCAATGAGATGCAAATTACCAGATGAATGACACTTGACTGTTAGGTTTAAAAAAAAAAAGCATATAGAACGGTCATCACAATTGACACCAATTAGAGCTCTTTCTAGCAATCTCTGAGGACAGGCCTAGGAAAGAATGGGCATGAAGATGCAACTACTCTCTCCTGTTAGGAAAGGGTTGGGGAAGCTTGTATTGTGGGTGTGGGGAAACAGAGGGCATCCATCTCCTAGGCTGACAATGGGGCACCTTCCAGGAGCACTAAAATTCTTTATAATATTTTAAACAGGCAAATTATATCCCCAGGGCTGTCTATGCAGAATCCCAGTAAAATAGCTGGGACATCCTACTGGCACAAGGGTGTGTGATGTGGTTCAGACTGCAATAGTGGAACCTAAACTTTAACCACTCAGAACTCTGCTTATTTACAAAATAGCTGCATGGGTTTTTAGTGACTATTTTAATAATGAGATAGTCTTTGATTGCCTGAAGAAAACAGAATTTCTACTCTCAAAGGGTCTGATTCTGCAAGTCACAAAATGCCAAACAGTTCAGAACCTCAAATGGCTCTAAACTAGTAAGGATACGGTAATGATAAAATTGAGCAAATGCACTGCATAAACATTTTCCGGACAAAAGAACCACTGTCCAGCCACAGCAATTACACTGTATAAGAAACATCATTTAATTGTTCTCTCAGGATCAGTGTCTCACACTTTGAGAATAATCTCATGCATTCACAGAGTTTAGGAGCAGAAGGAGCCATTAGATCATCTAGACTGACCTCCTGTATAACACTGGCCATTACATTTTACCCAGTTACCCCTGTATTGAGTTTGATATACTCATAGCATATCCAGTCAGCTCCAACCAGGAGAGAGTATTATCCATCACTGTAATCTATTTACATTGGGTCCAGTCCTACTCCTACTCAAATCCATATCAAAACTCCTATTTACTTCAGTGGGAACAGGCTTGATCTCATTAATTCTATTATTAAGTAGATCAGTTGATCTAAGGTATAACAACTCAATTCTGTAGTCAGTGCAGCCTCAAAATTCTTTATATTTCCATAGTGCTCAGCCACGTGGATCATCATTATATATTTTCCTCTCTCTCTCTCTCTCTCTCTCACACACACACACACACACACACACACACACGTTGCGCAAAAATTTGCTGTGCAGCAGCCAACATTCTACAATTGATATATTGCACATGATATATTTACTATTTTTCTTAATGACTTTAAGGTTGGTGCAAACATTGTGAACTATTTAAGTACATAAAATAATTTTTCTAAATATATGTTATTCCATATTTTGTGGAGCACAGAAAGCGCCAACACTGGCATGTTTCTATTAATGTATATTCTTTTAAAAAAAATCAAAATAGTTTCAGCAAACTTGAGTTTGTGGAAATTTGTAAAAATAATAATTGATTAATCAAATTAATGGGCCCAGTTGTGTCTCCACACATGGGCAGCACATGACTTCTGCATTTGGGGAGGCTGGGTCTGAGTGCCGGAAGCTCCCTAGAAGTGAGGGGGGGCACCAATGCCTGGACCATGGCCCCCGCCCCCTGTTCCACCCTGAGGCCCACCCTCCCTTGGCCTCCTCCCCCAAGACCATGCTCCATCCCCACTCTGCCCCAGGCCCCGGTCCCACTCAGCCCACCGAGAGGTCCCCCACCCAGGCATCTCTGCCTCCTCCTCCAAGGGGCCCCCCTGCCACTTGCACCTTTCTGCCTCTCCGGCAGTGAAGTGGCTCGAGCGGCGGGTGGGGGAGGGCAGGAGCTGAGGGGGCGGAGAAGTGTGGGCAGTGCTGGGGGCTCAGGGGAAGAGGCAGACTGGGCGTGAGAAGAGAAGCAGCATGGGCGGGGCCACAGGGGAAGAGCGGGATGCAGGAGTGGGACTTTGGGGCAGAAAATGGTCGGGGGTCACGGTTCAGATGACCTTTCAGCAGTGGTGCTTCACAGGCGACTGGCCGGTAACGCGCCGCCAAAGAGAGGTGTGCCGCATCCTATTGGGGGAGATTTAGCCTCCCCTGACCTATTATACCCGCCACCCATGTCTCCACAGTCCAGGCGCAGATAAGGGCATCCATGTATGCTCCCGCTGTGTGGAACAGGAGAGTCAGACGCAACTATGGCAGTGGCTCTCTCCCATATCCAGCCTGCGGCCCTCAGAGAGTATGGGGCTGGATTTCTGGGACTAGGAAGGGTCAAGAGTAGGTAAATCAAGGGTAGATTTAGGGGGAGATACACATCCTTCCTTCCTGCCTCCACCAGAATTCCCCACAGAAAGTTAATACAACTTAAGAACGTAGTAAAGACTGTGATTAGGGAGGGGAGGATGGTCTAGTGGCTTGGGAACTGACTTGTGGCTTGGGAAACCTGAATTCAGTTCCTGCCTCAAGCACAAGCTTCATGTGTGACTATAGTGAAATCAGTTAATCTGTTCCATGTCCGTCCCCCTGCAAAACAGGGACAATGCTTTCCTTGCTCACAAGAATGTTGTGAGCATAAACTCATTGACTATGAGGTGTTCAGATGCTACGGAGATGAAGGCTATATAAATACCTAAACAGCATTTTCAACTGTCCACTCCCCTGATTCTGCCTCTGGTCAGCGAGGAAGAATTCTACCAGTTAAAATCCATGCACAAAACCTGATTGCTTGATCTTTGCCTAGGCAGGTGAATTTTACCCTAAATGCATTTATATTTAAATAATACACTATTAAATAGAATCAGTCCTTAAATACCATGGTGATAAGTGCTATAAAAGTGCATTGAAGAGACAGATGGAATTTTTTACTTCTTAATTATTCTCCATCATCATTGTTTAATGGAATAGGTTTAAATTCTAAATGCTAGTTAAATCCAGCATTTGTTTTAAAAGTCTGGATGATAATGACTAGGGAAATATTAATAAATTCAGTTTCTATTTAAATGCATGGGATTTTATCCCAAAGTGGAGAATTATATAATTGAAAACGAAGTGCAATTTCAAATAAGCAAACTTCTCTATTGCTTTTTATTTACATACATACAAACAACGACATAATGTTTAACAAACTGGATGAATAATGGAAAAGATTTTGCTAAATTCATATGTATTAGGAGATATGTGCTTAAAGTGTAGCATCTCTAAAGAATAGATGGTAAGGCACAAGATTAGGAGATTGCTGACATGGTTTTTTTTTCAGGGATCAAAAGTCTCAACAGTTCCACACTGGAGACAAATTGAAGCGAAGAAAGTCTCTGAGGATGCTAGACGCTCTGTGCTTTGAGTGGCTTAGTTACATGTCACAGCACCTGTTAAGTCTGGCAAAGTCAATAATAACTATTTTGTTTGGGGGATTTGAAAGTACCATGGCCTGAACATGTGTCTTGAGTAAGCTTGCAGCATTGCTTGTTTTCTAAGCTCAGGGCTCAATCATTCCATAGGAATATGCCAAGAGAGAATGAATCCTGGCAAATACAGACCCAAAGTGCCTAAGAAGCAGAAAACTCCCACTATCCTGAAATTCTTGGAGGCTGATTTAGGGCTCTGCATTTCCAACAGGACATGCCCAGTGAAAATCCACTTTCTGTTGTATCACTGCCCGCAATATTTTTCCTGGAGTCCCCTCCATGATGTGAAGCCTTCCTGAGGGTCGGGTTTGAGCTAACAAAGGAGAGGTTCTCATGACAGCTTGGGTCATTAGTGATAATCAGCAGGGATGGGGGCATGGCTAGGCACTGACCTTGCAAACACACCCCATGAACAATCCTGTTTCAATAAGCCTACTCATAATAGTAAAGTTAAGCATGCATACAAGTGTTTACAAGATTGGGGCACTAAGAAGTCTCATTGGTTTTTTTACCCTCCTCTCCAGAAGCTGAGCTTTGTGAGAAGCTGAGAGTTAAGTAGCTAAGCAAACCCGCACTCCAAACTCCAGCTATCTCTGCAATGAATTTTTGATGCCCACTGCTTATGCTGCAGGGGAGGATGAGTAGGAAATGCTCTGCGTTGACCCTTCCAGCATTTACTGTCCCCATTGTGCATTGTAGGCATGATTTAGGCCAAAGCCTTCAAGAGCTGTAGAGCTGTGTGAAACTTTCAGCAGAGGAGGGAGGGGGATATTTCTATTCTCCTTCTTGAAAAACAGGGAAACCATCACCAACTCTTTCTTCCCTTGCTGGAAGTAGACCAAAGTACAAAGGCAGGAGGTAACCATCAGTTTCATGTTGGCCATAGAGGAAAAGACAGAACAAAAGGAAGAGAATGTGAGTGGGCATGGGAGAAATAAGAGTTGCAGAGAGGAAGGCTTAGATCCTCAATGTAGTTAGAAGCTTAACTTGTTGGTTTCATGGACATTAGGCACCTAAATACCTTTGAGGATCTGGGCTGAAGAGTCTTCTCTTTAGTTCACCACCGATTCTCTCTCTTTTCATTTGTGCTTCTCTCTCCAGCATCAGGTTTTAAAGAAATTCAGAGCTCTGCCCTCTTTTTCACTTTGTCCTTTCTATGTTATCTTTATAAGCCCACCGTAGGGGCACATCCTCACCTCATGGGTGCCTCCTCATCTCTGGGCACAGCTGTGATGCCGGCGGACCAAGTGCCAGCTCATCCCAAATCCCGCAGGCCTCACTGAATATTGAGAAAGCATAGCTGGAAACCAGTCTGACTCACCTGTGTGGAAGTATTGTTAAAGTAGGTGTTAGAGTTACAAGAACGTATTTAGTGTTCAGACTTTATGGCACGCTAGTAGGATGTTGCATTATTAATCTTATAGTATCTGTATCCCATGTTATAAGGTATTCCTTAAGTGTTTGCTCTGAACTATAAAAATGTTTGCTAAGGGCAGGTCTACATTTAACTCTGCAGCAGCACCGGAGCAGCTATGCCGCTGTAGCACTTCAGTGAAGATGCTGCCTATGCTGGTGGGAGGGGTTCTCCCATTGGCATAGGTACTCCACCTCCCCATGAGGCAGTAGCTATGTTGATGGGAGACGCTGCAGTGTGTCTGGTGAAGACACTCTATGTTGATGGGAGAGAGCTCTCCCGTCGGCATAAAAAACCCACCTCCATGAGTGGCATAAGCTATGTTGGCGGGAGACACTCTCCCACTGACATAGAGCTGTGCACACAAATGCTTATGTTGGTGTAACTTATTCAAACCCCTGCACGACGTAAGTTTTGCTGACCTAGGCTTCAGTGTAGACATAGCCTTAGACTGGAAATCCCCAGTCAGAGGAGAAGCATTGGCCCTCTGGCCATGTCACATCAAAGTCGAAACCCCTTCCAGGGTAGCACAAACAAGGCCATACTACATGCTTAGCTCTTCTTGAGTTTAGTGTGTTGTTTTAGCAATGTATTTTGTCAGCCACCACATTCTCCTTAAATGGAAGGCATAATGAGCATTGAACAGTAAAGTCATTCTGAGTGTTTTACACTATTCATTCATTGTGTTGAGTCTCTATGCAAGGTAAATCACACTCAATATAAACTACTGCTGATATGTACATGTAAGCAGAGTCTGGATGAGCTCTCCCCTGACATGTAGTGGTGTTATACCAATAAAATAAAAACTAGCAGGATCTTTTTAAAGGGGATAAGACAAAATGTCACATTTATTGTGAATACAAAAAGAATCATAGTAAGCAGCCAGTTATAGCTATAACATTTCATTCAGTTTCACATTCATTCACACACACACACACACACAGGTTCTGCATAGATGTCATAGTTACCAGCCTCGAAGTTGCTCATGCCACGTTACTGGCCAGGTAACCTGGGCATGAGGGTGGAGCCGAGTCCTTGTCAGATTCATCTGATGCTCCTGGAGGGTGGTTGCAGAACCAGACTCAAAGTCCTCAGTGTGTAGAAGCCATTCTTATAGGAATTATTTCCTATGTTAGTCTATGGGAACTGTTTCATCTTGCTGTTGCTAACTCAATCAGCAGATGGCACATTCCTGATGTTTGTGCTGTCAGATGTTATCTTGTTTTTCCCATCCTTTGAGATGGTCGGGTGGATCCCAGTTTATCCTCCGGGGGGTGTTGTCTGGTCGTTCCCACTTGATGCCACCTTCAGCCGATGGTCACTGAATTCCTAGGCTGGCACCTCCCTGCTCATTCATTCATGTACACCAAGCATTCATCATCAGACATACTGTCTCCACCACTTTCGGGGTATGTACTAATTTATTTGAGACTCCCTGCCCTTTGAGGGTGGGGGTCTTTCTATGCTGTTTCTAGGTACAAAGCATGCATAAAGAACAAAGTCAAATAGCTTGTTTGCAAGTTTCTCATAGCAATACAGTATCTTTCTGAGAACAGATACAATCAATGGTTTACACAGACAGTAGCTTGTAAGTTTTACTTGGTAATGCTATGAGGTTTAAATTGGGGGGGGGGCAAATTATGGGGAGTTACTTTCACTTGGGGAATCACTTTCAGTACCTTCTTTAATATCCCTACAGTGGTGAGCTGTGGAAAAATACTTCAGAAGCTGATCTCGTTTGCATGGACACACCCACCCTGCCTAGGTGCTCAGCATGATGGGATTGCTTGCCCAAATGATCACTTGTGGCTGGTGTTGGATCCCCAGTCTCCTTGTTATTGGGGCAGGAGTAATAAAGGGTGTTATCCTCGTTGTGTGAACCGAGGGCAGCAGAACTGTACCTGGCATACCCCAATGGAGGGACTCATCCTCAACTGAACAGCACTCACTAGGCAGGGGACATGGGTTCCAAAGCCCAATGAGATGAGAGGGTGGGGATAGGCACTTGTACCTTGTGGTGTGGGCCTTGGTTAAGGGTCCTAGACACCATTTGACCCTTCCTCTCTCCCTGGGATAATAAATAAGCTAATTTAGGCTCAATTGAGAGTCTTGTTACATGCTGCAGAGCTGAAATCACTAGTACTTAGGTCTAAGTATTAGACCTACTTTGGGACAGTGTCTTTATTGCAAGAGACTGCCCAGTGTGCACCAGCAGTGAGGCTTCCCCACTAACAGCTGAAATCACTGAGAGCTGTGTTAATAATGGGGGGTGGGGCCTGAAGACATCTTGGTGAGCAGGCAGTTGGTGGAGAGGCGTGACAAGTGGCCAGCAGAGAAGCTGGTGGAGAGGGTGAGAGCAGAGCCCTGCAGAGGCGTGGCGATCGGCCGTTGGGGCGACGAGTGAGTGCCTGAGCAGTGCAGCATGTAAGGTGCCTCCTTACCTCCCCGCCTGCCTTCCACACAGGGTGGGAGGTGAACTCCACGGATGAACCTGTGAACTCTGGGGCTGCACTGGCCAAGGACAGCAACTGTGAGTGGGCTACAGAGAGGTGATGGGCATGTTAAAGGGACTTTTGGGTTGCTGGACTTAAGACCCTGAGGGGAAAAGAACACTGCCCACCTTACTTGGGGGGTGGGTCTTTTGCTCATGGTTTGTATTTATGAATCCTGGTTGTGGTGTTTTCCCAAATTAATGCTGAGTTACTTCCCTCCTTTTATTAAAAGTTTTTGCTACACTCAGACTCTGTGCTTGCAAGAGGGGAAGTATGGTCTCTCAGAGGTGCGCAGGGGTGGTGTGTAATTGTCCCAGGTCACTGGGTGTGGGCTCGAGCCGGTTTTGTGTTGTATTGTTGAAAAGGAACCCCTAGATTCTGAACCCGGCCCTTGTTACTGCTGGCTCCACCTGGCAGAAGGATTACGTACATATCAAAGCAATGTAAATGCTTAGGATGATCTATACATTTTTTTGGCCTTGTTTTCAGTTTGTCTACCCTTATGCCCTAAGTAACACTTTGGAGGAGTGGCTGGTTAGATGATAGGAATCTTGCTCAAATCTTTACAGAATGATATGTGATATCACAGCTCCTTTTCATTGTTAAGGAATTAAATTATGTCAATAACTTGGCATGATTTTTGCATCTTGAATTTGATAGGCTCAAGACTGAGCAGCTGGTCAGTCAGAAAATTATCCTGTCATATTAAAAAAATAATAATGGTTTACTGCTTCATCTTGAAAGAGATTGGAAGACAAATATTAGTTCCCTGTAGAAAATCACCTCGGTGTTAATGTTTTATTCAAATTTTCCCCGACGTAATTTTTACCATTACAGCTAAAACAGGGCTTGTGTGTGTTTGATTTTTCAAATTCCCTTTCAGAAATACTAAATAGTTAAAAAAAAAAATTACACTTGTTCCTCTGTGAGGTCCAAAAAGATATTTCCAGTGAATTCTTATGACTCAATTTGCCCCCTGTAGGATAATTCTTCTTGATCCTTGTTTGGATGCTCCTTCTTCCCGAGACATTTTAGCATCTAAAATAAGTGATTAGAGACATTCCTGCAGCACTGGAGGTCAGTCTAGATGATCCTAGTGGTCTCTTCTGACCTTGGAATCTATACATGTAAACACTTTTATGAAATCTAACTTTTTTCTGTCAAGACCTGGATGTATCTAAAGTTCTATGGTGGGAATGGAAAATGCACATGTAACTTCTGTAAGTTAAAAATACTCTTCAACAGCAACATATGTAGCACCATTGACTCTCCCCTCCCATTTTTAACAGTGACGAACAAGTTGCATAGACATGTCATGTATATAGTTGCCCTTGATTTGAAAAATGTCATGTGCATTTATTTCCATGCATTCCAGCTGTTGTGTACACTTGCACACACCATTTCTCTGTTTTCCACACACACAGATAGAGTGCAATGCTTTGAAAATCTTGTCATTTAAGTTTTCTACTGCCATCATCATTTTGCAGGTGCCTAGCTATGTGAATCAGCACAGTTGGAAGCAATGCTTTCTGTCAGTAGCTAATGGAGGTGCTGCTTCTTTAGATGACAATTTGCACAGCAGAAGGTCTAGTGTCAGCATGGTACAAAACTTTTAAAATGCAGCCGTTGGCAAACCTGTTTCTTTATATATATAAAAAATGAAATCATGTAATTGACATTAACAGGAGGTCTGAGCTCTGAACTAAGAGAGCTACAACATATGGAAGATGAGAAATCAAGAGCTTTAAAAACAATCCAGAGTGATGAAGCAGCTTGTACACTCCAAAATGAATGAGAACTATTTTTTGTGAAAGTTAAATATTTTATTGAAGAAATTGTTTAAATAATGAGTGTCACAAGCTCATTTTCCAAGAGCAAAAAGCTTCTCCGCAGCTATCAAGGTTCAATAAAAGACTCACTAGGTGTGATGTAAGATTTTTCAGTAGGCAATTCCCAAACCTACAGGATAGAAATATTGCAGAGTACAGTGATCACTATTGCCAGTCATACTATATATTAACCAAGGTAGGTGGCCATTTATACAATACAAAACTTAAGAAAATATGGTGGGCTATAAGCTTTTATGCTTCAAACTCCAGAAGAGGGAATAAAGGGATCAACAGTAACTAACCATGCTCAGATTAATTCTCTGTTGTGATAAATTCGTTTAACAGACAGAAATGGAGGGCTTGGAGCACTCAGAAAATTCAGGGGACTTGCTATACAAAGGGTGCCCTTTTATTAAAGTCCTACTGCTACTCATGAGGTATGTCTACCCTTACGGTTGTATAGAGTACAGACACTGCATGCTCCCTAGCACAGGTATAAATAGCATTGAGGCATAGCTTGACGAGTAGAATGTCATACACACCTGGAGCCCCAGAACATATACCCTACACGGGCTCTGTACATGCCCGAGCAGTGCTTCCCATGTCTACGCTTGCTATTTTTAGCAGTCTAATGTTCCGCTGGAAGAGCCGTTCCCCACTGCCTCCCCATGGCTGGAGCCTTTCATTGCCCCATATAGCTACACACGACATGACTGGTGTGGATGCAGCCTGCCTTTCACTGGAGTGTGTAGCGACACATGTAGTGCCTGTACTCTGGCCCAAGTGTAGACATAGCCATAGTCTCAGAAATGCTTTTTTATTTGATTCCTCCAGGCCTAGATAGAATTAAACCAAAAAAACACACAGTGCAGGAGGCTCCAGGGAGTGAGTATAAAACCATGTGGATCAGAAACAAAGGTGTTTTAATTCGAACATTTGGGTTTCTGCGCCAATGAATTAACAAGAACAATATTCAGACCTTTCCAGTGGCCTCCTTTGTTTTGTCTCTTTCCTTTTCCTTCTGTGGAGTCCTGCTGGGACAATATATAGAGCGATATGACTACCAGCGTGGTTGGGCTTTGATAAAATATTAAGCCTTAGAAAAGTGCAGGAAATTCTACAATGGTTGGAAGCTGCTTCAACTGGATTAAAGGTATGTGTTTATAGTGGTGACATGAATGATCCTCTGAGAATCTTTACAGGATACAGTGCTGTAAAATACACTGCTATTCTGATCTCTGAATTATGACATGCTTTGAATGCTTTGTGCTCTTCTTGGCTGGTGAAGTCCAGTTGACAAGAGCTGGGGTCTATTACTAGTGGGTATTGTCAATGCCCCCCTTGCAGAGGGCAGACTGCTGCTTTCCTTAAGACAGTGCTCACACAGCCTCTGTTCAAGAAAACATCTCAACATTGTTTCTGGCCAACTAGCGTTCTTTAAATATTCTTCCATTTTTGGTTAAGATTCTTCAGCAGCTTACGGCAAGGCAGCTCTGAATATCTAGACGCCTCAGATCTCTGAAATTTCAAATTTCAGTGAAAAGAAGTCATTTCCCCCCAAAAAAACTATCCCATTTTTTCTACCAGTTCTACTACTTGTACTAATCCAAATAGATAAAGAATTGACATATATGAAATCATAACGTTTATGGTCTACTATATCATGTTACATGTACTAGCACATATCTACATGATGGAAAAATCATACTCCTTTTGCGGCACAATTTAGATAAGGTAAAGCAGTACAAGAGTGATTTATATAGACAAAACCATCCTTCTGGACATGCAATGAAAATCCAATTATTTCCTGCATGTACATGGGTCTACAACCAATAGCAAGTGTCTGGACTTGTCCTGAACTGTTACAACTACTGAAGAAGCAGCATAGACAATGGGAAAATGTGGAATGACAATATACTAGTCCATTCTTTTTGAGGAGGCACAACTAGAAGACCTTCTCATAAACAAACTAGGGAAATACAACCTAGGTGGAGCTACTATAAGGTGAGTGCCTAACTGGTTGGAAAATCGTTCCCAGAGAATAGTTATCAGTGGTTCACCATCATGCTGGAAAGGCATAATGAGTGGGGTCCCGCAGGGATGGGTTTTGGGTCCAGTTCTGTTCAATATCTTCATCAATGATTTAGCTAATGGCATAGAGAGTACACTTACAAAGTTTGTGGACGATATCAAGCTGGGAGGGGTTGCAAGTGCTTTAGAGGATAGGATTAAAATTCAAAATGATCTGGACAAACTGGAGAAATGGTCTGAAGTAAATAGGATGAAATTCAATAAGGACAAATGCAAAGTACTCCACTTAGGAAGGAACAATCAGTTGCACACATACAAAATGGGAATTGACTGCCTAGGAAGGAGTACTGTGGAAAGGGCTCTGGAGGTCATAGTGGATCACAAGCTAAATATGAGTTAACAGTGTAACCCTGTTGCAAAAAAAGCAAACATCATTCTGGAATGTATTAGCAGGAGTATTGGAAGCAAGACACAAGAAGTAATTCTTCCGCTCTACTCCACATTAGACCTCAACTGGAGTATTGTGTCCAGTTTTGGGCGACACATTTCAGGAAAGATGTGGACAAATTGGAGAAAGCCCAGAGAAGAGCAACAAAAATGATGAAAGGTCTAGAAAACATGACCTATGAGGGAAGATTGGGAAAAAAAAGGGTTTGTTTAGTCTGGAGAAGAGACGACTGAGAAGGGACATAACAGTTTTCAAGTACATAAAAGATTGTTACAGTCTCGCACAGTGTTCTTGCCAGCAAGTTAAAGAAGTATGGGCTGGATGAATGGACGGTAAGGTGGATAGAAAACTGGCTGGATGGTCGTGCTCAACGGGTAGTGATCAATGGCTCCATGTCTAGTTGGCAGCCAGTATCAAGTGGAGTGCCCCAAGGGTCGGTGCTGGGGCCGGTTTTGTTCAATATCTTCATCAACGACCTGGAGGATGGTGTGGACTGCACCCGTAGCAAGTTTGCAGATGACACTAAACTGGGAGGAGTGGTTGATACGCTGGAGGGTAGGGATAGGATACAGAGGGACCTAGACAAATTAGAGGATTGGGCCAAAAGAAATCTGATGAGGTTCAACAAGGACAAGTGCAGAGTCCTGCACTTAGGACGGAAGAATCCCATGCACTGCTACAGACTAGGGACTGAATGGCTGGGCAGCAGTTCTGCAGAAAAGGACCTAGGGGTTACAGTGGATGAAAAGCTGAATATGAGTCAACAGTGTGCCCTTGTTGCCAAGAAGGCTAACGGCATTTTGGGCTGTATAAGTAGGGGCATTTCCAGCAGATCGAGGGACGTGATTATTCCCCTCTATTTGGCACTGGTGAGGCCTCATTTGGAGTACTGTGTCCAGTTTTGGGCCCCACACTACAAGAAGGATGTGGATAAATTGGAAAGAGTCCAACGGAGGGCAACAAAAATGATTAGGGGGCTGGAGCACATGACTTATGAGGAGAGGCTGAGGGAACTGGGATTGTTTAGCCTGCAGAAGAGAAGAGTGAGGGGGGATTTGATAGCTGCTTTCAACTACCTAAAAGGGGGTTCCAAAGAGGATGGATCTAGACTGTTCTCAGTGGTAGAAGATGACAGAACAAGGAGTAATGGTCTCAAGTTGCAGAGGGGGAGGTTTAGGTTGGATATTAGGAAAAACTTTTTCACTAGTAGGGTGGTGAAGCACTGGAATGGGTTACCTAGGGAGGTGGTGGAATCTCCTTCCTTAGAGGTTTTTAAGGTCAGGCTTGACAAAGCCCTGGCTGGGATGATCTAGTTGGGGTTGGTCCTGCTTTGAGCAGGGGGTTGGACTAGATGACCTCCTGAGGTCCCTTCCAACCCTGAGATTCTATGATTCTATGATTGTTACAAGGAGGAGGGAGAAAAATTGTTCTTCTTGACCTCTGAGGCTAGGACAAGAAGTAACGGGCAAGAAGCCAGGGCAGTTTAGGTTGGACATTAGGAAAAACTTCTTAGCTGTCAGAGTGGTTAAGCACTGGAATAAATTGCCTAGGGAGGTGGTGGAATCTCCATCATTGGGGATTTTTAAGAGCAGGTTGGACAAACACCTGTCAGGGATGGTCTAGATAATACTTAGTCCTGCCTTGAGTGTAGGGGACTGGACTAGATGACCTCTTGAGGTCCTTTCCAGTTCTATGCTTCCATGAACTAATAATCTAGAGAAAAAGAAACCTTGTTGCTTTATGCTACATTCTAACACACAGGGAATTTTACTTCCTTGGAGGAAAAAAAAAAAAGCAGCTGAAATACAAGATAAGAGAGTCTACAGCAGCAAATACAATTATCGAGGGTTCAGAAATAAGTTATACTTTTCTACTGGCAGGATAGGAATACTCTTTTTATAAATTTGTAGCAGAGGGCCAGGCAAAGCTGTGAGGGAAGGCTGTGGAAAGTTCAAGACAGAAATGCTGCAGTGAAGCAGAGGGGTAGAACTTTTAGGGATACTACTGTTTCTTTATTCTAATAAAGTTCGTTGTTAAAAGAAAGGGATTCTTTCTGTGGGTCTTTAGCATTGTCACAGGACTTATTTATGCCCTGAATTTCTCTGATGGACCTCTAATGAGAATAGACATTTAACAGTGTTGCCAATCACAAGCATGAGTCAGGTGTCAAAAATCATGAGACTGATTTAAATATGAGATTTTAAAAATACTCTATTTTGGGGAGTGTCTCCTGGTTTTTGAGCCTTTAGGGGTCACATTTTCAAGCTTTTCTTCATAATAATTTAGATTAGAAGTATACAGTACTTTATGTAAGACTCTTTTCTTTTATCTTTTTAATCACATGACTCTGGGAGCTGGAGCTTAGAAAAAATATCAGATATAGTGAGAATTGGCAATATTGCATCAGTGCTGATTGTCATTGTCCAAGTAATTCCTTAAGTAAGTACTTTGAACCCTTAGGAATATTAAAAACAATATAACAAATCGGTTTTGCTTGGCAGGGGACTAGAAGGAGGTAAAGACTAAGCCATTTCTTTACTACATATTGCATTTATTATATCCTCTTTCTAAAGAAAGCAAGCACCAAACAAAGCTTTTCTACCTATTTTGTAATTTGAAATGACCAGATTTGGTTGGCAGAGATCCAGTACAGAGGCTTCCACAATGTTAGCCAAAGGGTAGTTTAATATCTTTTGGGAGAATTCCAGAAATCCAGTATTTTTATGTTTTAAGAAAACTTTATTTGGTAAATGGAGTTATCTTTCCAACTGCTCTGCCAATAACTGAGAGTTTGAGATAAAAGGTGCTTCAGCCCAAACTCATCCTGCTATCACAAATGAAGAACCATTTGTGTAAAGCTTAAGTCTTCCCTCTCCATTTTCATCAGAGTAAATTGCCTCTTCTCTAGCTGAAGCAGTTTTGTGTCTTGGGTATAGATATACAAATTAATAAAATGAACGTTTCTACTGAAAACATTTGAAATGAAAGGTAAGTGAGACACTGCTTGCATCGTCCCCAGTTTCTCAAGTTCAAGTGAACACACTAAGAATAGACACTTTAAATCAAAAGTATGGTACTTAATGGGTTGCAAAAATGAAATAAAGCCTAGATTAAGTTACTATAAGGTGGGTGCATAATTGTTTGGAAAACTGTTCTCAGAGAGTAGTTAGTGGTTTACAGTCAAGATGGAAAGGCATATGGAGTGGGGTCCTTCAGGGATCAGTCCTGAGTCTGGTTCTCGTCAATATCTTCATAAATGATTTAGATAACGGCATAGAGAGTACACTTATAAAGTTTGTGGATGATACCAAGCTGTGAGGGGTTGCAAATGCTTTGGAGGATAGGATTAAAATTCAAAATGATCTGGACAAACTGGAGAAATGGTCTAAAGTAAATAGGATGAATTCAATAAGGACAAAATGCAAAGTACTCCACTTGGAAAGGAACAATCAGTTGCACACATGCGAAATGGGAAATGACTGCCTAGGAAGGAGTACTGTGGAAAAGGATCTGGGGGTTATAGTGGATCACAAGCTAAATACTAGTCAACAGTGCAACACTTGCAAAAAAAAAAAAAGCAAACATTCTGGGATGTATTAGCAGGAGTGTTGTAAGCAAGGCACGAGAAGTAATTCTTCTGCTCTATTCCACTCTGATTAGGCCTCAGCTGATGTACCCGTGTCCAGTTCTGGGTGCCACATTTAAGGAAAGATGTGGAGAAATTGGAGAAAGTTCATAGAAGAGCAACAAAAATGATTAAAAGTCTAGAAAACATGACCTATGAGGAAAGATTGAAAAAATTGGGCTTTAGTCTGGAGAACTAAACTGGGCTTTAGGCTGGTTGGACATTAGGAAAAACTTTCTGTCAGGGTAATTAACCACTGGAACAAATTGCCTAGAGAATTTCTGTCTTTGGAGGTTTTTAAGGCAGGGATAGTCTAATTATTACATGGTCCTGCCTTGAGTGCAGGAGACTGATCTAGATGACCTCTTGAAGTCCCTTCCAGTCCTACAATTCTATGAAGTGGTCAAAATATTAAAGGTGGCCTACAAAGGAAAAAAAATGGGTCTTGTGACCTTTTCTTGTTTCTCTGTGATGTACAAAGAGGGCACGGATGGAGTATTTTTGTTCTGCTTGTGTTTTATATTAGAAGTTCAGGTCTTGTCTAAGCTGGAAGACTAAATAGTGACTTGCAAACAACTGAAACTGTTATATCACAAGAGTATGAAAGTTGAGCAATTAAGAGGGGAAGGGCTTTTTAGTCAGACTTTTTCCAGGAACGCTCAGCACCTATGGTTGGAAATGATTTTTGGTAGAAGAGTTTAGCTCTCATTAAGGTACCAAAATGAAGCTGCTAGCTTTTCAAAAGTGATAAGTACCCACCAGCTCCCATTGTTCCCAATGGTCACTTATACAGGAGTCTAAATGGGAATCACTGGGCACCAAAGTAAAATCTGGTCCTCTTAAATCTTATTGAATTGTGTGACCATGTTACTTCAGGGTTCAGGAAAGAAACCAATGCATGGACTCCAGTAGGGAGCAAGCCAACAAAGGTTTATTGAGGGCAGTCATTTCTTTTCAGGACCCACCACAATCGACTGCAGTAGTCCCATTCAGATAACATGTAAGTCTCAAGTAGAACAGTAAACACAATACCTCAGGTCAAAAAGGGAACATACTCCCAGGCAACAAAGCGAATGCAACAGGCCCACACCAGGCCTACCTTCCCTCCGGGAGGCTCTAGCATCTAACAATCTCTGGTTGGGGTTGGGTCTGGATCTGGGTTCGGGTCTGTCCATCCCACCTTCCTTTCCTTTCTCCCTCTAACCCAGCCTGCCTGCCCTTCAGGGAAGTCGCACAAGAAATCAGCTCACCTTTCCAGCCTCCCCTCAATTGAACTGGCTCTCTCCTTTTGAACACCCCCTTGAAACATGACTGCTCTTGCAGGGCAAGGGCAGCAGGACAGATTGAGCCCACAGCAGCTCATTAACCCTTCCCTGAGTTTGTTCACCTCCCATCACAAACTTTAATTGCTAAATAACATTTTGGATAAGGGCTATTTTTGTTAAGAATTCAACCCTTCAGATATTAGAGCCCACAATGAACATGCGCTAAATCTGAGATTGACAACAGGTCCAACAAAACCAGGAAAAATCAGTCTCAGCATTGCAGATATTTCTGAGGTAAAAAGAAATAAGCCTTAAAGGCAACCTGCACATAATTTTATTTTAATTAGGATTATGCTCTTTTTTCAGAGCTTTATGATTTATAACGAATGTCTGATAGCTATGTTTATGTTTTTATTTTTTCTGCTTTTTTAAAATTTAGGATTGTGCTTTCGTTGCCCTCACAGGGCACTGGGCTGGAGCCTGGTGGAGTGGGTGGGCCCAGGCTTCCCTACCAAAACCCCCTCTGCAGGTTGAACAGTATAAGCCCTGACCACTAGGTAACAAAGGCAGGAACTATCTCGTTGTACTAGATGTACAGTACAGTGACCCAAGGACCTTTGGATGCCAACTGGCAGAGGGCACCGGGTTAGACAGAGGTACAGGGAACCCCTGGGTTCACCCCAAGAATGTCACGTAAGGTCTCTAATGAATGCTCATGTTACACTGGTCAACATAATCACTGCAAAATGTATGGTCAGATATTGTGTAAGAAGTTATGTATATACACTGAAAATTATGTTCTTAAGGTCTTGTGAGGCAAATCCGGGCTACTCACTCAGCTGCCACTCTAACAGAATGGGGCTGAGAGCATGGGCATGTACCTGACATGGTTCAAGACCTCTCCTGATACCAGCTCCTTCTGCTGGGAGAGGGAGACCCTGGCACACATTTACTATTGAGTGCACGAGGTTGCAGCCCCTCTTCCGGCTCCTCCAAATCTCCTTCTCCAGTTCTGACTGCATTTTCCCCCTCATCTCCTGATTTATGCACACCTCATTCGTGACCCTACAAAGTCGTGAAGCCTCCTCGTCAACTTCTTCCTGGCAATGGCCCAGGAGGCCTTCCAGCATACCAGGAGGAGGAAGCTGGATGGGGAGTGCTCTGTGATTGCGGGGCCTATTTCCCTCCCTTCCAATCCAGTTCCTCTGGGCCACATCCACTGGCTCCCTGGATGCCTTCGAGGAGCAGTGGGCACTGCCCAGGGTTCTCTGCTCGGTGTCCCTCTCTGGATTCCTGGTTTTGAACCTGTAACCTAATATCTGGTTAAAAAAAGTTTCTGAGTCTGTACTCCTTTAATCTACTTATCAAATAGAAATACATTAGCCACATTTGTTATGCAGAAATGATAATATTTATTGACTGTTATAATGAATAGTTTTGTAAGACCCTCTGGGCAAACACGTCAGTTCACTCTTTTCAAAAACATTCTGGAAACTGTTCGAAGAGGTTTTCTCAATAGTGTTAGAAGAAGTAGACTGGATCAAGGACATCAGTGCTGCTGCTGACAGGAGCAAGATCCTACCCTAGCAATCTCTATTCCAGTAGCACCTATTTTGAATAAGAGTGCGAGTGATTCATTAATAACCAAATGGATAGCTTTATCCAAACAATGCATTTCTAATATCTGCACATACATAACAGAGAAATACAATTATGAAGAAGCTTAAAATGTTTGCTAGTGCTCGTTAACTCAATGGCCAATATTACTGTTAAGGGAACCATTAAAGCCCATCAAGACAAAATTATGTCTTTAAAGATGTTTTGTACAGGGATTTACACAATATTTCTTTATGCTACACCAAGTGTATAAACAAATGTTTTTTTAAAGGATTTAAATAGAGCATGCAAATGTACAATAGCCCTCAACAGTTTAGATGGAGCCATTCAATGAGTATTCTGAATAAATGATTTTTTAAAAAAAAACCACTTCTCTTGTAATTAAAAATTACCTCAGCTCTCAGGCATCTCCATGTTTCCCTCCTTTTATTAGACCTGATATTAAACACAAACTCAACAGGTAAACAGGAAAGGCTCAAGTGTGGCAGTTAGCCACAGTCTTGGGTAGGGGGTTCTGCAGAGCCACTTTTGCCCAAGAGAGTGACTCCTGCTCCCAATTCCCCAGTGTGCAGGGAGAACGTGCAAAGTGTATCATTCTGTGGCTATGACCCCTTTGAGTGATTTTTGCCTGAGGAGTGCAAAGAAGGACCAGTCCCTGCAGTTCCCCAATTACAGGGACTGATTGTTCCTGATCCTTGTGTAGGGTGCTTAAGATGAGAAGAAAGACTCTTGCATTCCCCACAGCTATCCATGCTAGGGCAGGGACACTCTAATCCTAACAGTTTGACTTCAATACTCTGAAGATTTAGAAATTGTGAGTTATACCTGCTATGATGAGGCCTCAATTTCTGTTCTTGTTCCAATCTCAACGTGTCTTTTTACAAGGGTGAGCTTCCTAATTCAAAGTTGAATGAAGATAAAATGGGAATGACTTTGACTCTCACTCAGTGACTTCTTTCAGTACTGCCTTCCTGTACAGGTCTTTCTATAGTTTCCTTAGCTTGTTTGCGTTTTATTGGGTAATGCCTTTGCTGAAGCTTTATTGACAATCCAATTCTGCTTGGGTGATGGCAGCCTGTCACCACCAGAACAGTTGTGTGGCTTTATGTATATTGCAATGAGTCTTGCAGAAAGCAGGAAATTAATTATAAAGCAAGGCACGCTGCAATACAGACACACCTCTCTAGTTGCTCTCACTAGCTGACATCACACAGAGTGATGGCAGCAATAAGTAGTGCTGTCCAAAGTCAAATAATGTTTAAAAGCAACACGGAAAGCTGCCCAGTAAAGGTGAGTGAAGTCAATAGGCAGTTTAGCCTAGCAGGTAGTACGTGGTTTAAACTTAAAACTTCCTTCTCCTTTAGATTAAGCTTCAGATAATGTATAGTCCCATTGTTGCACTTACTACTGCTAATGAATAAGTAAGATGATGGTGGTGGTAGAGAAGCAAAATGATCATTGTACATACCTTCTTGAGTAAACAAAAATCCAGGAGACAGTGTTTGTTACACGAGAGCTATGTTTGAATGGAACATCAAGATACCAGGTTCCAGGCTATGTGATAGAAGCATGTTGGTCTAGAGCAGGGGTGGACAAACTTTTTGGCTTGTAGACCATATCTGGGAATAGAAATTGTATGGCGGGCCATGAATGCTCACAAAATTGGGGTTGGAGTGTGGGAGGGGGTGGGGGCTCTGGTTGGGGGTGAGGGCTCTGGGCTGGGGCCAGAAATGAGAAGTTCAGGGTGTGAGAGGGGGCTCTGGGCTGGGGCATGGGAGTGAGGTGCGAGGCGGGAGGGGAAGGGCTCTGGCTGGGGGGGGGGCTCTGGGGTGGGGCTGGGGCTGAGGAATTTAGGGTGTAGGAGGGTGCTCCGGGCTGGGATTGAGGGGTTTAGAGAGTGGGAGGGGGATCAGGG
This sequence comes from Chelydra serpentina, assembly GCA_037349315.1. Lineage (NCBI taxonomy): Eukaryota > Metazoa > Chordata > Testudines > Chelydridae > Chelydra > Chelydra serpentina. Next base: position 32,965,118 of record JBAIAC010000048.1, read on the forward strand.
CTGGGGAGGGGGTTGGGACATGTGGGGGAGAGGTTCAGGGGTGCAGGTTCTGGGTGGCACTTACCTCAAGCAGCTCCCAGAAGCAGTGGTATGTCCCTTCTCCGGCTCCTACACGGAGGCGCAGCCAGGCGGCTCTGCATGCTGCCCAGTCTGCAGGCACCGCCACTGCAGCCCCCATTGGTTGCAGTTCCCAGGCAATAGGAGCTGCAGGGGCAGCGCTTGGGGCGGGGGACAGCATGCAGAGTGGAGGCGCCTGGCTGCCCTGACATGTAGAAGCCAGAGGGGGAGATAAACTGTTGCTTCTGGGAGCTGTGTGGAGCAGCCCCCAACACTACTCCCTGGCTGGAGCGCTGGAGCAAGGCAAGCCCCAGACCCCAATCCCGAGCAGGAGCTCGAGGGCCAGATTAAAATGGCTAGCAGGCCAGAGCCAGCCCGCAGGCCATAGTTTGCTCACCCCTGGTCTAGAGAAATATGCACAGGTTTGGGAATCAAGATCTCCTAGTGCTTCCACTGACTCACTATGGAGCCTGGAGCAAATTGCTATGTGTAAAATGGGGCTAATATTGCTTACCCACTTCTCTAGTAACAGGGGTCATCGGGAAATGGCATTTATGACTTGCGTAGGCCCTCTGGACAGAACCGGTTTGGATTATTTTCTCCTTAACTGAGAGTTATTAAATTCACACTCCTTAACTCATGTAGTTGTTATTCCAGCCACTATATATCTCTGTCAGTTGGTCTCAAAGGGAGTTGATGTGCAGGCATGGTCTACTGGTCTTGGGACAAGACTAAACAACAGGCACTCCTGAGTTCTAATCTCACTGCTGATGCTGATTCCCACTCTAGCCTTAAATCTGTCACTTACGCTAACCTCCCTGCCTCAGTTTCCCCATCTGTAAAATGTGGCTGATGTCACACCTACCCCATAAGGATTGTGAAAATAAGTTAAAGGCCAAGATGACAATGATTATTACAGACTGAGTTTCTAGCTTCCCTCTGAATTTCCTGGTGTTTGTCACTGTAAATCAGACCTGTAGGGCCAGACTCTGCTCTTAGATGTGGATTTACAAGTTCCATTGATTTAACTCAATTCAGTTGTACATTCATATGAAAGGGAATGACCCTAATTTTTTCTTCAGGAAGATCTGTGCACGTGTGAATACCATAGTGTTTCACATTGCACAGCTGCAACTCATTATTGACATTATGAGGCCACATTGCACTAAGGAGCCCATATTTTACAACACCAAGAGGAAAAACTGTTTAAAATTGTCCAGTCCCAACACTCCCTCTTGTCTTCTGCACCCTAGGGAGTCCCTGTGAGTCAGGGTGATAGGCCTGGGGCACACACTCACTGTGCAGCCCTCTAAAATCCTATGACCTATGACAGTGGAATTGCGCTGGTGCCATGTCAGAACCAGGCCCTTGCAGAAGTGGGGGCCAGGATTTACCCTGACGTGAACAACTTTTCTTGTGGCGCATGAGCAACTGCCCTGCAAGAGGATGATGGGGCTATTTGATGATGTAAAATGGACAGTCCTATGAACGCTCTAAGGGTTCAGCCAGGCGTTCCTTGCGCACTCAGCACTCCAATGATGTCAGTGACACCCTTGGGAGTGCTGCAGACATGAAGAATACAGGATCAACTCTTCAGTAAAGCCTCACTAGAACCAGCTACTAGTGGCAGTCAGATCTCCCTTTGCATAAGTACCATGGCCACAGCAGCAAGTTGGACCTAAATGTCCCTCTCCTGTGCTAGTGGATGTCTCATAATTCTGTAGCACCTTCAGCAAAACTTGAAAATGGTGAGTTTTATCTAACCAGAGTAGTAGCCCGTGTTATTTATTTTGATAATAAATTCAGTTTATTTTATAGGCACAACATATTTTAATTTTTTTACCACTCCTAGAATTCTTTATTGATGGCATCAAAGACATTTCCAGGGACAGCTGGAGGTTTTGGCAGCTGGATAGGGAATAGCTGGGGCTTTGGGGCCATATGCAGCTGTGAGTGGCAGCTTGGGATTGTACAGTAAGCACATTAGCTGGATGTTTAGTTAACTCTGATGACATTTACATTCTCTTCTTCTAAGTTTCAAAGACAACACCTCATGGAGATGAATGTGGCAGTTCCTACCCCTCAATCTGCAAGCTCAGTAAGACATTATTGCATCGGTTACCTGCTGCATGTTTTAGTCATGCCTATATGGGCTAGAAACATATTTTGAAAAAATCCTTAGCCTCTGAGCACAAATATGCAGCAAAGGGGTTAATTCCACAGCCAATTCTGTGGCCCCATCGTTGCAGAATCCAGGGGATTTTGGTCATAGGGCCCAATCCTACAGGGTACTGAGCTTTCCTTCAATAGAAATGGAAGAGTCTCAGCACCTTGTATGACTGAGCCCATAATAGATCAACCCAGGGGCAGCTGGCTGGAGTCCCTACCGCTAAAAACAGAACTAGAAAGTGTTTTAACACCCCCACCCCAAATTAGCTTATATTTTGCCCTGCAAAATGAAGTACTGTAATTATAACTTCATATAACTAGCTTTCTTCTGCTCCTAGAGCCCAATATCTTTTCTTCAGTTTTCATCTTATTTCAGATAATTCTGAGTTTGAAATAATTCCATCACTCTACCCAAGGAAGGTATGTTGCAAAATCCCAAAAGTATTTTTTATTTAAAATGTTACTATCATAAAATTCTAGACTATGAACTGAAGACCTTGGATTTACATTCAAACCTCTTTTGTTTAAATATATATATACGCAGTCACAAAACATAAAACATGCTGCAATGATACAAATATATTTTTGATACGAAAATTACAGTACATTTTAAACCATGAAAAGAAATTGAGGCACTAGACTGTACATCAGTTCTGTTCTGCAGTGATAGTGAAGCTGATATGACTGTTTTAAATTAACAAAATAATTGTATTTCCTTTTTCTGTTATTTGGTGAACATATCTTTACAGGTCATTTAAATAATGTGCTTTGTTGTGAAATGTCACTGATTTCGGTTCCATGGAGAGTCTTCGGTTTAGACCTACAACACACTTATACAACATGTATCGCTGCCACACTATGAAAAATAATCATTTTATTGAATTTACAACTCAAAAAACCCAACAATTATTAAATAAATAATTATTCCTTACAGTGGATAGTTTATATTACACTGCGTTGGCCATTTAAACAAATGAAGTTCAATAAATACATGGGAATGTCTTATTTACGCCTTCGTTCATAATTCTGTGCTGTGTTCTTTTCAGAGGACCCTGAAAAAAATAGTGTAAAGTGTTGTATAAATATAATAAGCACCAGGAGTCATATAAAACATAGCAAGTTTTATGTCTCACCACATTTCATTGTGTTGTGCCATTCAGTTCTGAACAATATATTAAGGGCCTGATCCTAAGAGACTCTCAACTCCCAATGACTTCAATAAAAGTTGAGGGCTTTCAACTCCTTTCAAGATTGGGCCTATATGCCTTATTTCCTCAATGCTGTTTGCTCCTAGAAGCTGTGTGTGTGTATGCTAGCTCCCCAGTAGTCTCAATCCCAGCCATTCTGAGGAGTGAGAAACAATAGGTTACTTCCAGATTAGGGGTGAGCTATGGGGCCCACCCACAACAGATTTCCTGGGATCTGTAATAGGTCATATCCATCTGCATGGAGGCCTTGAACCTCTGCGCTAGCTCTGTATGCTGGATGGATTTCTTGCTGGATGGTTCTAATGGTGCCTTGCTACCAAGAATTCCACTGACCACAGCTGCCCCCAGGATCCCTCTGAAAGGAGGACCTTCTCACTGGGTCAGGTGGAAAATGTAAAATATCCCCAGGTACCCTTTCCATTGATACTCTCCAGAAGGCCAGCTGAAGGAACAATGTTCTTTCTCCTCAGAGAGACCTCCCACCCACTGCCTGCCCCAACTCACTCCTGCCTCGCATTTATCAATCAACCATTTGCCGAGGGAGAGGTGGATGCTGCTGTGGAGACGGCTGACCTCCCCTTTCACCATAAGGGGAGAGGTCGGTGTGTGGAGGGTCCTGGTCTAGCCTTTTGCATCTCCCATACTAGTTATGTTTTTTTAAACAAAAGCACAATCCAGCAGGGTCTTTTAGGATTCCTTTCCTGTCTTGCCAATGGCATTAATTTCTTCACATAGTGTCCCACTGAAGGCAGGAGGTCTCAGCTGTGCAGTCTGCCTCTGTTCTAGAGCAGCAGATCTCAAACTATGGAGTGGGCCTCCCAAGGGAGGCACGAGAGGGGGGATGTGTGTGTGTGTGTGTGTGTGTGTGTGTGTGTGTGTGTGTTTGTTTAAGAGCTTTGGCTGTCAGCCCTGGGTGGCTTGGGCTTGTGCGGAAGGACCATGCACACCTGGGAGGTGGGCATAAAAGGGACAGCCAGAGCCCTGCTGCTTGGGCTCTCCTCCCTTCGGAGGCAGCTCATGCTCAGGCTCTCCCTCCCCACTCAGATCCCTCACCTGGAGGTGGTGGGGCTCCGGCTGTCAGCCCTGGGGTGGTAGCAGTAGCTCAGAAATAAGGGACAATGGGGCACTAAGTCTACTGTGAAAAGTGATACTGCAGAGAGAGAGAGAGAGAGAGAGAGAGAGAGAGAGAGAGAGAGAGAGAGAGAGAGAGAGAGAGAGAGAGAGAGAGAGAGTGAGTGTGAGAAAGTGTGTGTAAGTGACTACAGACACAAAGAAGGGGGCCTGATCAAATAAGGTTAAGAAGCCCTCTTCTAAAGGAATTCTTCAAGCAGCCACCAAACCAAACCCTCTGCATCTTCCAAAAGTCTGTTTTAGTGGATTCATGCTTTTTTTTCCTTTTAAAATCAATCATATCTGCCTCCAAGCTAGAAGGCTATGTCATGGATCACGAGGGAGACCTTTCCCCCATTCTGACATCAAGAATATTCCTAGCTTGCTAGCTATGCTCAGTAAAGCATGCAGATGCTTAACTATTACATGCAAATGCCCTGCTAATTTTGGGGGCTCCAGTGCTGCCGCTCTTGCAAGGCTTGAATTATGACTCTGCTCCATAGGGCTTAAGGAAAAACCAAGCAAGGGCCCATATTAAAGATTAATCAGACACATGATGAAAGCTGTTTAACACTAAAACAATACATTCTGGTTAAGTTTTGATAGTATCTTACCTTACTTTCTGCTAATCAGTGTATTATTGAATTCACTGAACAAGTATTCTGGACTATACACAAATCACGATCTGCTGGGGCATGGGAACAATTTTTATAGTGGGCTGCTAAAAACCATTAAACTGTAAACCCTGTATACGATGGAAACCACTTCAAGCCAAGGGCTGCTGCCATGCCCCCAGTACCTGCAATTCCCGTACCCCTCATTAGTATAAATTACCCCTGCATTTATGGTTATTTAGTTATTATGGCTATTTGCAGGCCGTTGATTTCACTGAAGCTCTGAGTGGGTGCATGGCTCTGCCTGCATGAACTTGTTGCAGATCAAGGCATTCCATATTGGAACCTGCTTTACTGAGACAGGAAATGTTGGGCAAATCACCAGGATTATGGTACCATGGGACCTCTAATTTCAATTTCCATCCACCAGAAGGGACGTTAGCATAGCTTCCATACAAAGCCTCTCCTAATGCAAGGACTTAATTTTCTGGAGAAATTGTATTTGCCATTGAGGGGAGAAACCCAGCACATTTTCAACATGTAACTTTACTCTTAAGTGAAGAAAATCTTCCCGGGGAACCTTTTCCCAGTCTATATAGGGGCAAACAATGTTGCAGTTGCATGCTTTTTAACAGGAGCGGAATCAAACCTATATTATTCCATCCTTGTCTCCCAACTAGGTAGAGGAATATGAATGCTAAATTCTAAGAAACTGGTTTACCTATCAGGCTGGTATATTACTATTAGAAAGCCTTACTGTCTACAACTTCATTATTCATCCTGGTTATAGTTAACCAACCATATAGTTGTATTCTAACTATATCAGCAAATTTGAAAGTAATCAAAGAAGAGCATTTTACACTCACTGCATCTCAGATACTTAAAATAAGCTAAATTTAATCCCAAAGTAAACTGAACCAGATTTATCACTTGATGCCATTTGCTGCTATAATAGCAAATGTGTATTTACAAGTATATGTAAATTTAATCACTATTACGCTCAGTGAGAAGAACTATACTGAATTGCTCCTGATTCAGGGCAATTTGCAAAACTAGTTAGGATATAGAGACCTATATTTACTTCTTTGACTAGTCTAGTTAAAAATAAAATCACTGACAACTAATTACAGAAAAGAATTTACAATGTGCACTTGTGTAATATCAAAATGCTGTGTGGCCATTTAACTTTTATAATCCATTTAACAAAACAGCAATAATTATTTCAGTAGCTTTAAACAGGCATTAGATCACTTCAAAAAAATATATTCTTTTCTGGATAGCTAACTAATGCTTTGTGGATAAGGCAAGTTACAGCCAAAGGAAAACTGGAGTTATCCATATGCGATTTTCACAACAAAGATGGGCAAGATTAGAGGAAATGCAGATAATATGGGGAAAGGGGAGGGAAAGTCGTGGTGAGCACTTGCCTGCAATACTTTAGTAGTTTAAAGTGCTGCTTAACTTTGTTTAATGAGTAATTATTTGAATGTAAAATTAAAAGTTCACAAAAGTTGTGGCTGTTTAACAAATAAAACCTTTACATCTTGCGGTAAAAGATGGGGCCACTTTTGATGGGAAGACTAAGCTCACAGTCAGTAGTGTACAAGATAAAAACAGTTTCCCTTTAAACCTCCAAAAGGGAGTTGGTGCAGGAGGTAGTGCACCTTCTACCTGAGGTGATCTAGGTTCAAACCCACCTGTTAAAATGAATGATACTTTTATCCTTGAACATTTTCTCATGTCAGTAAACACACCCCAGAATTTAGTGTGGTTTTCGGTCTCTGCTCAGAGGAAGCCGACAACTGGAATAACATGGATGCTACAGGTCAAGATTGAGGGTCATAAGCAGAATTCTTTAGGGAAATTTCGATGGCACCTTCTGCACTGTGCCTGGCTCAAGCTATTGCCCATCCTCCCTCACTTTCATAAGCACTGAAATGACCTTCAGATTAAAATATTTTGATTAAGCAACTTTCCCCCCTCTCTTTAGAACTCATCTGTCATTTATGAATTGCCTCATGTCAAGACTGCATCTTCAGTTTATTGGGAGAGAATGAAAAGGTAATAGTAGAATTAAGAGGTAGTTTTAGTCTTAACCATTGTTTATACATACCAGAACTTAAAGATCTTTTGCCCATAAGTCCAACAAAGGAGTCTGTTTTATGCCCTGAAAAAATATATTTGGGGGTGTTTTAATACATTTTCAATATGCAATTTTTCTGAGGTAATTTGTTTTCATGAGAAATACAAGGAAGATGTAGACTTCACAAATATTCTTCCTACTTAAAGTTGATACTACTTGAAATGTTAGTATAAATGGAGAATGCACATCACCCTTACCTATCGCATAGTGTCTGATCCAGAGCCCGGTCAGGCTAGTAGGTGCTTTTCCATTGTGGCTAACCAGACAGTGACCAGATAATTGATGCCAATTTTGACGTCATTGTAGTCAATGGTAGAACTTCCAGTGACTTCAATAGACGATTGATCAGGCCCTATAGCTTGACAGACTTCTCCTTCCTATATCTTGGGCCTGTTGGATTCATGTGTTCCATGAATTATTTCACAAACGTTTCCTGCTGTCATATGGAACAGAGGACTCTATGGGCCAAATTACGGAGTCCTTAGTCATGCTGGTTAGTCAAAGGACTACACTGAAGTAAATGCTGATTACCTACCAATGTGTGTTACGGCTCCACAACCTGGCCTATACAAGATTTTTAACTTTTCTTGTGAGGCCACATGTTGCAGTCCTTATTCCATTTGTGACCCTGGAAGCACTAACTGAGGCTTGTTAAGAGTTGCAGGATTTAGCCCATAATGTATGCTGCACGTGTAGCAGTAGCTAGTCTGATTTCAAATAACGAGAGAAACATTTTGAAAAGGATCTACTTCTATTTTACTATTCTGATGTGAAAAAAAGTGTTCAAATTCCTCTTTGGAAAGAGTTTTCCTTGATTGTGTGTTCAAAATACAGGATAAATTACCATAAAACCTATCAGAGGTCAATCTCTCTGGTCTTCAGAGAGAAGACATTTGAAGGCTATAATTTTGACTTCAGACAGTAGCTACATCTGGTTATCTGGCTTGAGCTAAGGATGAGACTTTTTAAAATTCTCATTCAGACAAGTAATCCCAGTGATAAAGTCTAACCATTAGCACAGAATTCTGGCATGCTTATTAACCTTCTTTGATAGCTAAGGTTGCACAAAATGTAATATCATCAATCTTTACTTATTAAAAGCCACGCTTCTGGATTTCATCTAAGCCTCTTCTGACAGTTCCAGAGGGGAAAAAATACATCTCAGTGTGAATGATACTATTTCTCCTGGGTGACATACAAGAATAAAGGAGTCCACACTGATTCATGTTGCCATTGATTCATGTTGGTAGGTGCACTTGCTTATGTGACAACTCATTCATCAGTTAGATATAACTTAACTTAGAACATTGATATATCTCAAGTGTAAACTTTGGATTTGGAATCAAACCAGGGATTTGAAGTTCTGGTTTGCTTGCTTCTGCCACCTAAATTCATGTATCTTGATTTTGGGAGTAATCCCATACGGACTGTGAGAAAGCCCCTCTTTGGGGCCGTTCAGAATAGGTAGCCATGATCAAGCCTATCATAGAATCATAGAATATCAGGGTTGGAAGGGACCTTAGAAGGTCATCTAGTCCAACCCCCTGCTCAAAGCAGGACCAATCCCCAATTTTTGCCCCATATCCCTAAATGGCCCCCTCATGGATTGAACTCACAACCCTGGGTTTAGCAGGCCAATGCTCAAGCCACTGAGCTATCCCTCCTCCCCCCCCGGGGAGAGGGAGGGATTATTTGGTAAACCCAGTGCTAGAAATATTTCTCCTCCACTCTTGCTTTCAGTCTTTAATAAGGAACACTAACGTTCTCGGCTATGGTGATACAATAAACCTCAAAATTAGAACAATTCAGTTTCTCACTTTGTACTTGTTTAGATAATTGTTTAGAAAAAAATCTTTTCCAACTTACTTTTATGAGAGATTTGGCCATATCCTAGAGGAAGGGGGGAAAAACGTAGTTTTAATAGTGATGAAATATAAAAGTGATCTCTATGTGATGTCTATGAAGGAACAGAAACAACCTTGTAATATGTATATTCCCAATCTTGGAGAATTAGTGCAATAATTTACTGCCATATCAATCGTTGAGCTATATAGTATATTAATGAATAAAATATAATTTCTTCTATAAATCAAGACACAATTAGTTAACTTTCATTAAGACTCAAAACAGTTATTAACCCGTTCTTAATCTAGTAAACCTTTTGAACTAGAAATCATGACAATGATAATTTAGTTAAAGGCATACATACCAGCCCACAAAATGTGTGCGCACTTAAGAATTGTTTACTATAAAGACCAAATCATATGTCCACTGCTTTCCCAAATGATGGATTAAGTTCATATTAAACAGAAAACACTTTCAGTAGCTGGAGTTTATAATTTGTTTTTTAAATATACATTAAATTAAGTATTATAAAGGCACAGATAGTTATGCTGAAACGAGGTTTACAATGATGTATCTTTGAGATGGTCCTGAAAATAATCCAGACATAAAATTGTACTCAAAATAATTTATGCTGATTGTACCCTGAGGAGCAAAATGAAATAGCAAACAAAGGTGTGGGAACCTCTCTCAAAGCGTTAGGGTCAGATTTACATTTTTGTGTGTATTTGCCATGGGTGATTATAAATCTCACTCTCATGACAGAAAAATAATTGAAACAAATTCCCATTTTATCCTCATTACCGCTTCTTCAAAAGGCGTTGTCATAAACAGGGCGCAGTTCAGTTCAAAGACACTACATGAACCGAAATGCCTATAGCGCTTCCTCAATAGCAGAGAGTGAATTGTGAACTGCGAATTAGTTTAAAAGGCAGGAGGCTCAAGGACCCCTAGGTTCTGCTGTCTGTAAATCATTCCTCTAGCACAGAAACAGAATGCAATCTCACCAGCATCTCGTTTGCCCATTAACCCGTAGAACTGCTGGGGTCTGGGTCTCCTGGCAATTCTCTGCAGAAAGTGTTCCAAGGGTAAGGGCAGCTCCTCCTGAAATGTAGAGGAGAGTGTCAGCACAGCCCTAGAGATCCGGGAGAGGGGAAAACCCGGGGGGACCCCGGAATAACAGCCAGCAAATTAAACTACGCCCCAGCAGCCTGCTGCCCCATTACAAACTTCTGGCTGCCTGTCAGTGCTGCATCGGGCACGCCTGCTGCCTGCGGACTCTGCACTGAGACGGCTCGAGAAGAAGCGGCTGCAGGGCAAGGGCCATCTGAACCGGGCAGCAGCCCTCCAGCCGGAGCCGCTGCTCTTTCCAAAAGGGGAATGTCGATCCGTTCGGATTCTAATGTCTAGCCTGGAGGAAAACTATTTTGTGCGTGCGGGTCCGATCACCTTCCCCCGCTCCCTTAGCTGGGCTTGCCAGTCCCGGGGAACCACGACCCGCCAGCCACGTGCCTGCGTGTATGGACCGCGGGCGTATGTTTTGCAGTAAGCCCTGGAATACCCGGCAGCTCTCTAGCAACAGGTATCTGCAACTGCAGAGGAAGGGAGACGGGCCAAAAGACACACGGAGAGCCGGGGGGAGGGGGGGGGTCTAGCGGTGCACCCACGGCCACGCCCTAGAGGAAAGAGACACGGAGCAGCGGGATGGGCGTTTGCACTCTCCCTTCGCCCGCCCCGGCTCGCTGGGCTGGGGCGCCCCCGCCGGGTGGGGCTGGCGGCGGAGCCGGCTGCTCGCACGGAGCGGGCAGCACGCGCGTGTCGCCGGAGTTCGGTCCCGGCCGGGTTGTGTTTAAGCGAGCCCGCCGCAAACCGATCCACTCCGACATCCCCGGGGAAGCGGATCCGTTGTGTTATTGCGCGCAGGGGCAAACGTACGTTACCGCTGCATTGCCGCGCGTCGTCTCGCCAAGCCCGCTCCATAGAGCGCCCCCCGGCTCGGAAGGAGCTGGGAGTAAAGTCCCCCCGGCACACCCCCCGCTCATCCCCGCCTCACGGCGCCTGCACCGCCCCGCTCGGAGCTCCCCATCTACCCGCGGCGTCTTCACAGCCGCCAGCAAACTTTGGTGGGAGCGACCTGTTTTACCGCGTAACATCTTTCTCCGCGGTTACTCCCGTCGCCGGTTCTTCCTTAACACAGCGACTCGCAAGCTGCCCCCGCTATGGGAGCCTCTGTTACCTGGCCCAGAAGCGGGTTTGGGAGCCACCCACAGAAAGTCACCGTTTAAAGCACTTGACCCGCCTATTAAGGGGCGAATTGCTGGCAGTTACCTAGCAATTCATTGGCCGCAGTCACCTCCCGGTCTTACAAGGCAATGGGTTGTGCCGTGTACAAATGGGGAAATGTAACAATAAGCTACATTGCAAGACAAAGATCCGAGAGCTCTCGCCTGACGGGCGCCCCAAAGCTCATGCGGTTACTTATAAAAGCCGCCCCTGTACTTACTGGCATGAGCGGCGCATTTCTCTAGCTCACCTTGAGTTGGTCACTGTCGGACCAGTCAGACCAGTAATTCAGATCATCATTGACTCCGATTTCTTCTGCAAAGACTTGCGCTGAAATGAGGAAAAGCGCTGCAAAAGCGACGAGGATTTTCATCTTCGCCTCTCCTCCTGCTAGGCAGTACCCCTCGTGCGGCGGGTGGGTGGTGGACCAGTGTCCCGAGCTCTCCGGCCAGTTGCTGGAAGTTGCTGTAACAGAGAAAAGAAAGGCGTGAGTACCGCATACCACTCCTCTGTCCCTCAGCGTCCGTCCCACGAGGAATCGCGCATCTCAGCACAGACAAGATCTAACGAGCAAAGCAATGGGCAGAAGGTGACACCACCTAGCTCCTAACAACAGTCTCTGCACAGAGACATGCGCTACAGCGGCTGGGGAGTCCCTGGGGGCTGAGCTCACTTACTGCAATGGGGCAGCGCGATGCTCTCCGCTGCTCTCTCCCAGTGTGTCTGAAGGCACGCCCGAGAGCTCTCCAGTTTATATACCTGGAGATGGGGCGGGCCAAGGGAGCTTCATTTGCCTAAATCTAATTACTTCCTTGTAGGTCTGTGGAACACGTGACAGGCCCCCCAGCTGTACTTTGCGATGGGGGGAGGGATAGCTCAGTGGTTTGAGCATTGGCCTGCTAAACCCAGGGTTGTGAGTTCAACCCTTGAGGGGGCCATTTAGGGATCTGGGGCAAAAATCTGTCAGGGGACAGTATTTGGTCCTGCTAGTGAAGGCAGGGGACTGGACTTGATGACCTTTCAAGGTCCTTCCAGTTCTATGAGATAGGCATATCTCCCCCGCCAAAAAAATTACCCTGAGCAGAGGTTATCGGCAAGCAGCAGCAGGGAGGTGTATGGGCTTGTGGTTCCAGCAATATTGAGGCTCAGGGTCCGGCTCCACCAATGTTCGGGGCCAGGTCTCCCCCTAGCCCCAGTCCCCCATTGCTGCTCCCTGTGCCTCCTCCAGCTCCCACTTGCTGCCCCCTCCCCATGCACTTCCCTGGGTCCTGGAGCAGAGCATCCCTGTCTCTCCCCACAGCTCCATCCTGCCTCAACTGCAGCTGCAGGGTCCTAGTGCCCCCCATTCACTACTGAAAGGGCAGACTGACCCTGAGCCTGCCCTTCCCCCTGAGACCCTTTTAATTTCCGGCAGGACCCTCCACCAGTACAACCGCCCCCCAACCCCCAGTCACCGCTTCTGCCACACGCTGGGCAAGTGGCAGCCCCATCCCCCAGTGCTGCCCCTCACTGTAGCCTCAGCAGGGGAGGAGGCACACGTGATGGCAGCCCCTGCCCCCCAGCATGGCATCCACCACAGGGGAGGCGAGGGAGATTCCTGGACCTGAGATGGGCCCTAGGAGCACGTGCAGTGACAGTGGTGGGAGTGAGTGTGCTGCCAGAGGGGTGGAGAGGAGGCACCCTACCCCAGAGCTTGTTGCTGCTGGTGGGGAGAGGGCTGGGGGGAGTCCTCTCTGGCTCCAGTCCCGGGGCAGCCTGCCTGCACCCCAAACTCATCCCCAGCCCTGCCCCAGAGCCCACACCCCCAGCCAGAGCCCTCATCCCCCCGCACCTCAGCCCTGAGCATCTCCAACACCCCAAACCCCTCATCTCCAGCCCCAGTCAGAGCCCTCATCCCCCCGCAGCCTAACCCTCTGCCTCAGCCCTGAGCCCCCTCCCACAACCAAACCCCTCATCCCCAGCCACACCCCAAACCCATCCCCAGCCACACCCACAGCCCTCACCCCTGCACCCCCTTCTCTCCGCAACCCCTCCCATCCCCAAACTCCCTCCCAGAGCCTGCACCTTGCACCCCTCCTACACCCCAATCCCCTGCCCCAGCCCAGGGCCTGCACCCCAGACCTCATCCCTCTCCCCAGGGCTCCATTGGCAATTTAAAGGGCTGCGGTAGCGGCAACTAGAGCCCCGGGCCCTTTAAATTGCCCCCAAACTCCAGGGCTCCCAGCCACCTCTGCAGCTGGGAGCTCAGGGGGTGATTTAAAGAGCCCGGGGATCCCAGCTGCTGCTACCAAAGCCCAGCCTGGTTCCTCAGGACTCCAGCATACCGGCAAGTCCTTTACGTTACTTTCACCCCTGACCCTGAGTATCCTTTCCTTCCTCTTTCCCTCTGACCCGCGGAAGGAGCCTTTCCTTGGAGGTGACCCCTTGGGTGTCGGTGTCCACCACAAACTACATTCCTTTTGGGTTTCAAATGACGCAATGTTAGGGAAGTCTGCACAGGAGCCCATCTCCAACCCGTAACTCCTGCCATTCGCCCAGAGACGGATTTTGATCCACTGTCCCCTAACACCAAAGATTAGTCATCAAAGCAGAGCAAGTGACGTATTCCAGGCACTCAAAGCAACTTCATGATATTTCAGACGTCAGGGCAGGTGCACTGAAAATTATCTGAAGAGACCCCCAAGTATTACTACAAGAGAACCGAAGAATCACTTTGAACACTTGAAAATAATGCCCATGCCCCAGCATTCCTTACTGAAACTCACAATTAATTAGGAAGCTATTACACAACAGTGGGACTCCTCTGTAGAACATTCTTTCAGTATTGATCATCTAATGCAAATTCAAAGGAATGAATCCTGGCTTCTTGTCAGCTTGGATAGCTCAATCCGGATTAATTTATCAGGGGGTTATTGCATTGTCCTCAAACGCCCAATACAGTTGCAGTTCTCTTTCTATTAGTACTTTAGAATAAGAGACATGGAATGGAAATGATGACGGTTTAGTGTGCATTAAGGGTCGGATCCAAAGTCCTCTGAAATCAATGGGAACCTTTCCATTGACTCCAGTGATATTTGGATCAGGTCCTTTTACATGTTTACTACACCAGATGCATTTTTCTATAACACATCTCTTAAAAAAATGTTTGCTCTGTTTTTTGTTTCTCTTCCTTGAACAGACACAGATCTGATAATAGATTGCGTTTAACCTCTGAAAAGGATGTCAGATGTAGGGTATTCACTGAAAGATTTGCTGGCAGGTGAAAGCAGTACAACAGAAGCTTCTTTGGGCTACAGTTCTTCATTTTCCAGATTCTCCCTCTCCCTCTTTTCTGTTTCTCTCGTGGTTGTAAAAGATGTGGTTTTGACAGTAATTTGCACTTTACCGTGTTGGGTGTGATTTATGGTAAGAGATGATTATACCAACAATAAAATTGCACTGATGAGAAACATAAATCCCTACAGAAAAAAATTAGCTTTTGCTGGGAGCTTTCACTGCAGCTCTTACCATCTCTCTCTCTCCTAATTGAAACATTGCTTATTTTTGTGCATGTTATGGAAATACATGATCTTACCTTTATGTTTAAACTATATATTCTCCCTGTAATATTATTTCTTTAGATGGTCTTGTCCTGCTCACGGCAGTTTAGCATGTAAAAAGAAATGAGTTCTGAGACATAATTACATTAAACTCGGGAACATTTATGTCTAGACATCGATATATCCCACTACCAAATTTTCTAATGTAAGGCAGCTGAATGATAAAGATTTGGGGTCAAACTCTCTGATGGTACAAATGACTTTACTGGAGTGGTGCCAATCTACTCCAGCAGAGAATTTGGACCTTTATCCTTTTCCATATGACAGTTTTGTCTGACTTATGACATTCGACTCAGATAACCATTTAGCTTGCCTTGCAGTTCACATAGCTGGTCTGTCTTATTTAAGGTTACTTATATGCATGATGATGTTCATTTAACCTTAGCTGTACACCAGCACCTGTATTGTCAGAATGTGCAATAGTGCTGTCTAGATAAACCACTTAATTCAAGGCTTGGCAGTAACTATTAATATTTTTAGAAAGGAAGACATTTTCCAGGAAATAGCAATTTGTTCTCTGACTCCATTGTTCCTATTGTTTCAGAATGCTGTTACTGAAATGGCCCTTCTAACACAATTTTAAGCCTCCCTCCCAGAATGGCCCATTGACATTTAGTTGGTTAATCCTGCGGTACTGCCATCCCGTTGTTAGGTGAAAGACGCCGCTGGTTCAGTTGAGACCACTGAAGAAAAGGTTAACCATAGAGTGATAATGACTCTTCTGACTCCTTTTCTTCCATAAAGATTTGTCCCAACATGAGTCCCTTTCATACTCGTTACACTTATAGACACATTGGTGGAAATGGCATTGTTGAGCAACATTGGGGAATTCAGCCATCTCTTTCCTTGCTGTGCTTTTGTGCAACATCCCATTTTGCACATGAACTTTGAAGATCCAGCCCTTACTGGTTTTGCTGTGCTTTGGTTATCCCATGTCAGTCTTTTGTGGGCATATGGTTATCCCATGTCAGGCTTCAGTGGGCATCTGTAGACATATGTGCCAAAATGTACAATCTTGAGTACCTAAAATGTAACACCTAGATCCATATGTAGGCACCACAGTAAAGATCCTGATTTGCAGAGGTGCTGACTATCCACAGCTCCCATGGAAGACAATTCTACACACTCAAGCTTCAATATTTTAGCCATGATGAACTGACATTATCAAGTTCTAGTTGTGCAGCAGTGTTAAATTGTCATCAAAATAGCCACAGCAATCACAGTGTGCCCTATGATCTTCTAGACAAGAAAGATTTTCTTTTAAAGAGAGAGAGAGAGACCACAAAATTAAAATGGATATAGTCCAGCCCTTTCTCTTTTCTATAGGTATCAGTAACTTCAAGCATTTTATCACCGTCTTATCTAGTATTCTGGGGTAACAGTGAACATTGACTAAAAGGGCAAGCTCACTTTTTTCTTCCCAGTCATACAATGAGCTGATTGTTCGATATTTAAATTAAAAAAAAATGTCCTGTCCTTTCGAACCTGACACACAAACATTGCGCTATGGACTTTTCAGAAAGCGAGAAGCCCATCTCGGGGCTAATTGGCAAAAGTTGGGCCTCTAGCAAAAGTGCCCATCTTTAACACGAGAGAGAGGGCATAAAATGATGGGGGCAGAAGTGCAATTCAGTGCAAAGGGCACAAGAATAGGAGTCGGGGCCCATGACTCTATTTATAATTCTGTCACTAACTCATGGTATTATCTTAAATGAGTCATGTTGGGGCTCCATACTGCTCCCATTGTAGTCAATGTGATTTTTTCCCCCATTGGCTCTTCAGTTTGCCCATCTGTGAAAGGGGAAATGACCTACCTACCTTTGTCAAACACTTTGAAATCTAGGTCTCAAAAGTGCTAAAGCATTATTGTTATTACTCTGAGGCCAAGATAATCATGTGAATTATTAGTGTCTTAATTAGGACTTAAAATCAGCCTTTCAAAAGTTTTCTTCTCTTGAAAAAAAGTTATAATTTCTTAGCACAATTCTGTCACCAGGTTCTTTTTAATACTTCAGATACCTGCATCACTGGCAAGTATAAATTAAAGGGACTGCAGGATTTGGCCCCTAGTCACTGGGTACATGCAGTTGTAACATCTTACATGACGGTAAAAAAGAATTACAGGATATTAGTAAGTTTTACATCATACTATCAATTTGTTTGCAAATGAGCATGAGAAATTACAATATTAGGCCCTGTAATTTCAAACAACAGATATAGAAATTTTGGCTCACAAATCCAGAGATAATGGGATCAAAGGTCTTCCAAATGTTCAGTATTTCTCATGCAAATTATAATAAGGGAAGAAGACTTCAGTATTATTAATCAGGCATTCTTCTAGTCTCATATTTAGGAGTTAGATTAAAGAAACCTGTCATGGCATGAATCCCAACTCAGATGGAAAACTGTGAAGCAATTGTGTCTGAAAAACTACACAGAGTGTTGTTTTTCAGACGGCTCTAAAATGATAATTTCTCTGTGAGGGTACTTGAGAAATGTTTATTTGAATTCTATGCTGATGTGTTGGTTTGCAACAAAAATCCAATAATATAGTGATATGACAGAACGGCTGGTATGCCATCATCAAAGGACTTTGCCAGTCCAACTAATACCAACTATTAGCAATACCAGCTAATACAGACTAATAATGTGTGTGTATACAGTGGTGGATTAATGCCTGGGCCCAGTAGGCCCGTGGCCAGGGGCTAGGGTGACCAGATGCCCTGATTTTATAGGGACAGTCCCAATTTTTGGATCTTTTTCTTATATAGGCTCCTATTATCCCCTACCCCCTGTCCTGATTTTTCACACTTGCTGTCTGGTCACCCTACCAGGGCCCCAGCTAATTCCGCGCTGGAACCTGTGTAGAAGTGTGCGGAGGGGGGAACACCAGTGCAGGAATTGTGGTCTCATCCCCTGCTCCTCCTCTTCCCCTGAGGCTCCGCCCCCTGGCCAGGCTGGAAGGGCCATAGTAAGAGCGGCCCAGGGAGCCTGGACCACTGTGGGGAGCCCTGGACTCTCAACCTGCCTCAGCACAGCCCCATGGTGGTGGTGGGGGGGCGGGGGCTAAGGCCCACCTCAGCCCCCCACCAGGAAGAAGCTGGACCCACTAGCAAGGGCTGCGCTTTGCAGTGGGAGAGCTGATCACCCTAGGAGCTCCCTCTGCTGCAAAGCGCAGCCCCTGCCGCTGCCACTCTGTTCCTGCCCAAGGCTACTATGCCCATGTTGAAAAGTGGGTAGGCATGGGTGCCGGGGTGTGGGGGCCCCAAATGTTCTTTGTGCCCAATAAATCTTAATTTGCCTCTCTGTATGTCTATCTATACATCCACACATCCACAGACTTCACTTCTGATTTTCAGCTTTGCAAGATCATTTGAAATGTTCTTGTCAGGAGGTATCTCAGTTTATTCATAAGTAAGAGAAGCTGTGATTGATTACCTCTTAAATTTCTCATCCATATATATGCCTAAAAAGAAAGTAGAATGGGATTGATTACAGATCAGGCGTCATGGTACCATGGTGATTGATTTTGACATCTTAAAATTATTTATTGGTGAAGTATCCTATTTGCATTACACTTATAAGACATGGAATAAATTAGCAGAACTCAGATAGCAGACAGGTTTTATAATTTAGTGTGGCCAGGTTGCTGAACTACTGTGCAACCTAAGTTTTTAAATTCTATAATGCAAATGTATCAGATTTTAAATTATTCTTGTAATGAGGATTTATAGTTCTAGAATACACATGTATGTGAATGTAAGCAGAGTCAGGATGAGCTCTACCCTGACATCTGGTGGTGAGTTGTGGAAAGGGATGTCAGGGGCTAATCTTGTTTGCATGGACACACCCACCCTGCAAAGCATGATGGACCGCTTGCCCAAATGGTCACCTTGACTGCTGTGGGAGCCCCAGTTTCTCTGTTATTGGGGCAGGAAGACTAAAGTGTTGTTACCCTGATTATGTGAATCAAGGACAGTGGGCTTTTGTTATGATGAAGGGACTCGCCCTTAGCTAAGCAGCACTTGCTAGGCGAGGGACATGGATTCCAAAACCCAGTGAATTGAGAGAGGTTGGGGACAGGTATTTGTATCTGGTGGCATGGGCCTCTTCTGAGGGTCCTAAATGTCAATTACACCTCCTTCTCTCTCTCTCTCTCTCTCTCTCCCTCCCTCCCTCCCTCCCTCTCTCCACTGTGGAATATCAGAGCTAATTTTGAGTTCCTTAGGAGTCTATTCACAGGCTGCTGAGTTGGAATTACTCGGGACTAAGTGTGCAAATGAGCATGAAGGCTCCCCTAACTACAAGCTGAAATCACTAAAAAGCTGAAATTGTTATGAGCTGAAATCACTGAGCACTGTGTTAAGTAGTGGGGGAGCCAGAAGATATATTGCTGAGCGGCTGGTGGAGCGGAGCTGCTGATGGAGCAGAGCACTTGGCGGGACAGCCGGAGCGGCTTGCAGGCCGGCTGGCGGAGCGGCTGGTGGAGCGGAGCTGCTGACGGAGCAGAGCACTTGGTGGGACAGCAGGAGCGGCTTGCAGGCCGGCTGACCGAGCAGAGCTGCTGGCGGAGTGGGACAGTTGGCGGGACAGCCAGAGCGGCTTGCAGGCTGGCTGACGGAGCGGAGCTGCTGGCGGAGCGGAGCAGTTGGTGGGACAGCCAGAGCGGCTTGCAGGCCGGCTGACGGAGCGGAGCTGCTGGCGGAGCGGCTTGCGGGACGGCTGAGCGGAGTGACTCGTGGGATGGCTGGCGGAGCAGAGCAGAGCCGAGCGAAGCCCCACGAAGGGACGGGGCAGTCAGCTTCGAGCCACGTAAGGTGCCCCTTACCTCTCCCCTCCCTATTTCTACCCAGACTGGAGGGGGTGTAACACTCTGCAGATGAACTTTTGAACTCTGGGTCTGGACTTTTGGGTTGTTGGACTTTTGGGACTTTGGGTGATTTTTGGGGTTGCTGGACTCAAGAACCAAAGGGAAAGGACATGGCCAATTTGCTGGGGTGGGTCGTTGCTCACAGTTTGGTTTACAAATCCTAGATGTGGTGTTTCCCCAGCAAAAGGCCGCATTGTTTCTCTCTGTCATTAAAAGGTTTTTCTACACTCAGACTCTGTGCTTGCGAGAGGGGAAGTACTGCCTCTTAGAGGCGCCCAGGGGGGGTGATATATATTTGTCCCAGGTCACTGGGTGGGGGCTCGAGCAGGTTTTTGCATTGTGTTATTGGAATGGAACCCCTAGTTACGGAACCCGGCCCTTGTTGCTGCTGACTCTGACTGGCAGAAGGGTTACATGAATATGAATGTATGTTTATTTGATGTATAAGGAATATATGCTAGTGCGATGTCATCTAATTATGCTTATGCAGAGGTTGGGGGAGACAGGGAATCACTGTATTTTCTGCCTGTAAAGGCAGGTGCCATAAATTCAGTTGTACAACGCTCACAGGGAGACAAGAATCTCAAAGTAGCAAGGGCCGCATCCCAAAGAAACATTTTCAGTGTCCTGGCCAGATCCAGACAGAAAAAGCCAATCTTGCCACTTATATGGTCATCTAACAGCAGTTGGAGATTCAACAGTAGCCCCAAATTCTCAGCATGAGCCACACATGGTGAGCACACTTCCCCAGCTACACAGGGAGATATAGTCCTTGTAATATTTTCCAGTTGCTTCCCCAATTCTACCAACATCATTTTCATCTGATCTGGATTGAGTTTCAGCCAGTTTACCCTCATTTGGGGCCCAATTTTTATCAACACGGTGTAAGGCATGTGATGTGCTGGTGGGGTCAGATTAAATGAAGTTATAGAGCTGGGTGTCATCAGCATACTGAAAATATTTACTGCATCTCAGCACCTCTTTACTACTCTAGTGGCCCAATATACCTACTGAACCAAAGTGGGAACCCTGCAGAAGTCTATGAGAGAGTCCTTGGGGCTGAAGAACAATTCCCCCAAACTATTCTGAGATCTTTGAGAGATAGGAACAAAGCCACCTAAGACCAACTCTAGCTATTCCCTCTAGGGTCTGCAGGCAAGTTAACAACACCTTATGACCAATGGCATGCAAGATGGCTGCTAGATCTAACAATATCAGCATGGACACCTGATTTTTATCCATCCTCAGAAGCTGATCATCTACTGAAGCCTCTGTGGTATATGTGGATCTATACACAGATAAGCACTCTGCCATGTTTAAGGGAGATGCTAGCAATCTCTGTAAACAATTATTCCTGTTTTTCCTCACTATCCTTCAACATCCAGGAAGAACTAGGGGCTAAGGCACAGTTTGTAGTACAAAGTATTCTCAAAATCTGTAGTATTTCAGTGAGCACCACTGACCTAAACTTAACTGGAGAAATAGTAACATGAAATTTCCTCATGATGGGAGGGTATCATATAAGCCACTGAGCAAAAACACCTTGGATTAAGAAAATCTGCTGACTGATACTCACTTTGCAGATGATATGAGGCAAAGAATCTGTTTGCCTCCTGCATAGTCATGACATAAAATGACAAAAAATGTTTGTGACTCAGTTGATTTGATTCAGGCTGAGACTTCAGAGACTAGCTCTCTAGTCATTTTGTTTCTTGCTTCAGTTGTTTTAGGTCATCTGAAAACTATGGTAACCTGTAAGGACAAAGTTATGTATGAGGCCACTTCATCAACAGTAGAGGACAAAAGATGATTTTTTGTGCAGGCCTACCAAATCTTCTCTCCTGTCAAAGTAAATATATTACCCCACAGAGTCCTCCAGTACTGCTCAGGTTTTATTACATCTATGTGGGTTGACTATAAAATAGGTCCCTTGCCCTGACATAGACACCCAAGTTAGAAAAGTTTGACCTGAGTGATTATCTATCAAAATTTCTATGCTAATTCATTATCACTGATGAATGCTTGCTGCCTGAAGTCACACAAGGTATTTGTGGCAGGATCAGGGATAGAATTAAGATGTCCCAATTCCTATCCCATGCCTAACTACAAGATTGTCCTTTCTCTTGTTGGGACCTACCAATTATGGGGCCACTGGGCACTCCACTACACCCCTGTCCTTTTTTACACACCCATGGAGTGTACCACAGCAGAGTTCAGTTCCACAACCGAGAAAGGGATGGGTAGGCCCTGCCTAGCTCCTCCACATCCTGACTTCTTGTATTGTGAAACCATGAGTGTTCTGCTGCATCATTGGCCTTCTCAAGCTTCTCCATGGCTCCCATAATTTCACCCTAACAGCAGCAACACATTAATGATATTATTATACAATACAACCTACAATGAATATAAATAATTTCTTAACTCCCTAGGCTTCAAACAACTTTATATTTGCTAAATAATATGGAAAGTCTAGAACAGTATTTTTCAGCCTGGGTGGTCCACAGACTATGTCTAAGATTTACAAAAGGGTCTTTACCTCCATTCGAAATTTTTTAAGGGTCCGCAAATGAAAAAAGGTCACTCTTTCACCCGTCTTCTCTACACGCCCCTATATTCTGCTGGATGTCTTACATCCAAAGTTTATCATATCATAATCATGAAAGACACAAATTAAAGCCCTTTATAGATAAGCATTTATATTCCAAAATTTACTTTAGAAAAAAGGTACATATTATTCTATGGATATAATCTTTGACGAAGTATTGCGTACAATAATATAACAAGAGAAAAAAAGTAAACAAAGCTAATAGAATATTAGCAACCACTAGGAAAAAGATAGATAATAAGACATTATATATCATAATGCCACTATATAAGTCCATGGTATGCCCACACCTTGAATACTGTGTGCAGTTCTGGTCCCCGCTTCTCAAAAAAGGGTATATTAGAATTGGAAAAGGTACAGAGAAGGGCAACAAAATTATTAGGTGTACAGAACAGCTTCCATATGAGGAGAGATTAAAAAGACTGGGACTGTTCATCTTAGAAAAGAGATGACTAAGGCAGGATATGATAGAGGTCTATAAAATCATGAATAGTGTGGAGAAAGTGAAAAAGGAAGATTTATTCACCCCTTTACATAATACAAGAACCAAGAGTCGCCCAATGAGATTAATAGGCAGAAGGTTTAAAACAAACAAAAGGAAGTATTTCTTCACACAATGCAGTCAGCCCACAGAAGTTGTTGCCAGAGGATGTTGTGAAGTCCAAAAGTATAAATGGCTTCCGAAAAGAATTAGATAAGTGCATGGAGGACAGGTCCATCAATGTTTATTAGCTGGTGAGAGAGGCAACCCCATGCTCTGACTGCTAGATGCTGGGGTGGATGACAGAGGATGGATCATTCAATGTTTGCCCTGTTCTGTTCATTCCCTCTGAAGTATCTGGCACTGGCCACTGTCAGAAGACAGGATACTGGGCTAGGTGGACCATTTGTCTGACCCAGTATGGTCATTCTTATGTTCTAAAAAAAAATCTGGCGGGGGGGAGGCACATGGTCTGAATTTTGCAGGAGAGAACACTGTAGACTCAGCACAAGTTTAATTGAATTCTGGTCTTAATATAGAAAATTAATGCCACCAGTTTTATTGGTGGCTGGGCTAAGGAGGAGACAAACCTTGTTTTTTAATCCAAGTGAATTTTCTGCTTTGTTTTGCTCCCTTTCCCTCTCAGTACATCTTGAATAGTGTATTGTTGTGAAGTTCATCATCTCTTCACAAGTCCCAGAAGTCTTTTATGATCTTTGTGTATGCTATTTATGATTTCTTTGCCTCTCATTCATTCCTCTTCACAATTTTTCTCCAGCCTTTCTTCTAAATCTTTGACCCCAGCATGAAGTATTTTTCCACACTGCATAAAAGTGGGCTGGAATTTCTGCTGCAAACATTGAACTTAGCATTGATCTTCGCATTTGTATGTGTGATAAAAAGTATGTGATGAAAAGAACTGGTAGGAGAGAAAGTAAGTGGGACAGCCGAGAAGGAGAAAGACTTGGACGAAGCAGAAAAAATAGAAAAAGGGAGAAAGTTGCAAGATCTCAAGTATCAGAGGGGTAGCCGTATCAGTCCATATCGGTCTGCAAGAGTGACAAAGAGTCTTGTGGCACTTATATACTAACAGATATATTGGAGCATAAGCTTTCGTGGGCGAAGACCCACTTCATCAGACGCATCAAGATCTCAAGCAACTCTGGTAATCACAGTAAAAGATCTCTGTATGGTGTGGCTACCTATTGTGCCATTTCTGAATCTGACAATACATTTAAAATATTTACAACATCTTGAGTACAATAATCATATTACTGACTAATTCTAAGTGGAGAGTCAAGGTTAGGGGAGGTAATATCTTTTATTGCACCAACTTCGGTTGGTGAGAGAGATAGAAATTGGTCCAATAAAAGATACTGCCTCCCCCACCTTGTCTCTTTAATATCCGGGGACTGACACAGTTACAACTATACTGCATACAAATATTTCTAAGTGGGTCAGGTAAAAATTATGTACTAAGTAATTGGGCTGGGAGGAAGAATGAAGAATGCGTAAAATGAGTCTATGAGGATGGGATATAAAGATGTTTATGACAATAACCAAATAAATGGAGACACTAGTAGTACTGGAAAGTGTGTCCTATGGAGAAAAGTGACTGAGAGATATTGTTGCTAATGGGTGTCATGGTAACCTGAGGAATTTCATCACGTTGTTTACATGGATGTTTTGTTTATTTTGTTTTGTTGCATTGCTGTGATTCCTTCCCACTCACTCCATGGTCAGACATGCCAAATCTGCAAAAAAACAAAAACAAAAAAAACAATCTGCAGAAATTGGGCTTGTTTTTGGCTTAATTGGCTTGTGAGTTGCTTGTTGGCTAGTGTTTGGCTTGTAGCATGTTGCTTGTTTGGCTTGTTGCTTGTTGTAGCTTGTTGCTTCTTTTTTTTGACCGGCTCCCGGAAAGTAGGAGCAAGGTGGGGGCAAGCAGAGGCAAGGGGAAGCAGAGGCAAGGGGGGAGAGAGTCAGGGGTGCACAGCGGGCCCACCACAGTCCCAGACTGCACACCGGGGGGGGATCTAGTCACCTAGAGTGTTGGGGTTCTTAGGGATTGGCTTGTTTTGGCCTGGTTTTGAAATGGGATTAGCTTGATTTTTGGCTTATTGTGAAAGCCGGGGTGCTTATTTATCGCATGAAAGTTGCCAACTGTGTCCATTGTGACTTCTAAGCAACTTTAAAAGCTTGTCACAGCTCTGATGTAGATTCTTCAAAGGGCTAGGGATCTACATTTCATCAGCGGAAGAAGGAGGAGGAACTGACTCAGTAATTCTTAGGGGGCCACCATGCTGCCTGAGGAAATCTGAGAATCCAGCCCTCCGCCTCCACTCTCCCACTGTTTGATATAGAGTCCCGGATATGGTGAGATTTATGTTTAAGACTTTGCATTTGTTTCTTCTAGAATTCTTTTTGATGTCTATGATGAAAGGATCTGCAATGTTTTTGAAGGATTTGGAGAATGGGGGGGAATCCCATAGGGTTGTTACGTAGACTAGGAAGGAGTGAGTAGCGCAAGGAGGTTCTGGCAGCACATCCAATGTCCACACGCCAAATCCTGCTGGCAGTAGGATGCTAGTGTTCAGGAGTGCTGCCGGCACTGTAAGTGCTCACCGAGCATAGGTCCAGAAGGGAGGAAAGAGGAGGTTCAGCCCAAAGGAAGATGCAATCATCAATCACAGTTTAGAGTCGTGTCTTGGCCTCTAAATGTGTCTCCCTTATAGGTAACCTTCTCAACTGCATTGTGTGTCTTAGTTTCTTAGCACATGATCTGTTCTCTCCACATAGTTGTTCCAAACAGCTGTAAAGCTCCATTCATTAGGAAAGGGGGAAACACAAATATGTCTATGACATGGCAGAATAAGGCATTGTATGGAGAGATTAATGGCAGAGAGGTTGTTCAGGGTTTGGAGGGAGAGAAAAATAATGAATAAATTTGAATTAACTAAAATTATGTTTCCTTACATTATAACTTTGCACTTTAAGGTCTGAAGTCTGTAGATATACCAGGCCTGTAGAAGCAATTACTGTGTGTGCTATTGAATCTTCATTTTGTTATAGTATAAAGATCCGATAAAAGCATCAAACTGAGACGTGGGAAAATTATAGTCCTTCTGTCTGAACATGCAGTGTTAATCTCTCTATTATAGCCAATGACTGATTACAATAATGAAAAGATGGTGTTAGCAATGTTGAGATACACACGAATCTATTCAAAGTACCATCATGATAAAACATTGTTAGAATTATCTATTCAGGAAACCAGAGGCTAGCATTCTTCAGGGAAGGATTATTTCACATTGTCACTGTTTTGATTTCTCTTTGGAGAACTAATAAAAGACTCTAGCAGATAAATCAACTCTGAGTTCTGGAGCACATGACTGTCAGTAAAGAAGGACTACACCGAACAACACAGGAAATGATCTATACTTGGGAACCAGAAAAAACTCCTTTGTATGAGAAACCTTACATAGAGATCTTCTTAATGGGTATACCACATTACACAACACTCGGGGATCATGCTGCAATCTCTTTTTTAGTTTGTAGTGAGGCTTTTTTCAGGCCTTTGGTTGTTTGATATGCTTTGGTCAAACACCAGTTAATAGGCTCAGTGCTGGTGCAACTAGGTGAGATTCGATGGACTGTGTTGTACAGAAGGTCAGAATAGATGATGTATTGGTCCATTCTGTTCTTAGAATCTATGAATCTACAAACTATTCATCACCTTGAATACTGTCACCCTGAAGAGTTTTTTGTTTTCTTTGCCATTCCTTTCCTTGCATTTACAGCATGTCAGTCACAGTGATTTCATTTGCGGATTTACATTCTGCTCTTCACTAGGGTCAGTGTATTATGGGGATGTATCATGTTGTCAGGTGAATCTGGGAGCTGCCTTAACTTTTGGAATTTCCTTCACTTGTGAGTGCCTGATATTTCAGTCATAGCAGTGTCTTTAATACTGGCGGTCCTTTTGCTTTTCAGGGTATTCACTCTGTTCATATACAAACTAGCCCTCCATAGCTCTTCTGTACCACCACTGGGAACAGAAGAGTGCAGTTTTCTGGAAGGAAGAATTGTCTAGTGCTGTGGTTCTCAACCTTTTTTATCATTATGGGCCACATATGCAACTCTTTGTGTTATGTGTACTGCATCCACACAATATATATACTACCTGTATGGCCCTGAGGATGTCACATGGGCTGCAGCTATTTGCTGATTGGGCTGCAGGCAGCCCGCGGGTTGAGAACCGCTGGTCTAGTGAATAAGGCACTGGACTTGGATTCGGACTCAGGGGAGCTGAGCTCAGTTCCTTGCTCAGCCACAGACTTCCTGTGTGACCTTGGGCAAGTCATTTATTCAACTCTGTGCCATAGATCCCCAACTAAAGAACAAGGATAAAATCTATTAATAAATGTGAGGTGCTCATGGCCATATACGTATCTAGATACACACTCTTTCCTAGAAACCCGTACTCAAGCTATTATCTCCTCTTGGCTCTGGTTCACCTGAAGTTCGTTGCATCTATCTGATGTGACTGATGTGTGGGTATATGTCTCTGTGATAAATTTCTTCTCTTGCAGTTTGGTTTGGATGAGTAAGTATCAAGTGTTGAGTCTAATTTAACTTTGCATCACTCTCCAGTTAATACATATGAAGCAAATACATTCAATTTTTAATTCAGCAACAAGCTTAATTATACTTCTTCTTGGTCATTAAGGAATGTCCATAAAATGCTGTGTTTCTACCCCAATTCTGACTCCCTCCCAGCCTGAGTTCCGCATGCATATTTAAACATTTGTTTGTTGATCCTATTGATTCCCACAGAGCACTCTTGAGATGGCCCTGAATAGATGATTTTCCAAGATAAACAGTCCTGTCTATTCAGATAGAAATTATGGGCCAGTTTTTATGATTGTGCATGCAGTTGTGCTAACTGTGTGTGTAAGTGGCCAATTTAAAAGTCTGACTGGACATCAACATGCACACAAATTATGCACATATTTTTTGCATGTGCAGTTAGGCAAATATGGTCCTCTATAGATGAAAAAATCAGAAAGGCTTATACATTTAATATAAAGGTATAAATAATACATCCACTACATAGCACTGTCACATATATGTTATCTGTATACTGTGAGATAGCACTGAAGAACAAACTTTAACCTCTAGCAGTGGCGGATTTAGAGGTAGTGGGGCCCTGTACGCAGCTTCATTTTCGTACCCCCCTGGGCCAAGAAAAAGAACATTCTCTCTTATCTCCTCCCCATTTTTCATTCTTTTTTTCTTCATCCTCCTCCTATATTATAAGTAATGGGAGTAAATGAAAATAAAATGAGGTACGTTGATTGGGGTAGGGGGTGGGTTGCAACAGTGGGGTGGGCTCTGGGAGGAGGTTTGGGTGCTGGGGTGTGCTCTGGGCTGGGGCAGGGGGTTGGTGTGTCAGAGGGGTAAGGGGTGCAGGCTCTGGGAGGAAGTTTGGGTGCCGGGTGCAGGCTCTGGGCTGGGGCAGTGGGTTGGGGTGTGGGAGGGGGGCAGCGGGGCGGTGCTTACCTCGGGTGGCGAGGTTCCCAAAGCGACCGGCACTCCCCCCTCCGGCAGCGGCGCCTAGGCACGGGGAAGCCTGGGATCTCCGTGTGCCGCTTCCCGCAGGCACTGCCCCCGCAGCTCCCATTGGCCTCAGTTCCTGGCCAATGGGAGCTGCAGAGTCGGTGCTTGGGGTGAGGACAGCACGCAGACACACACAGACACACACCCAGGGGCCGGAGGGAGATTCCAGCCACTTCCGCGAGCCAAGCGGCGCGGAGGGAGGGAGGCAGAGCAGGCAGGGAACCGCATTAGCCCTGCTGCAGTGCTGCTGCCACTGGCACGTCTCTGCGCGCCCCTTGCGGGGAGGGGCGCAGCGGGTCTGTTTTTCCAATGTTCTGGAGTATTTAAACATAGGTAGTTTCTTCTACCTTTAATACTTTTCCCTAGGTAATAATATTGAGCTTAAGATAGTTCACCAGATATGAAGGTATGTGCTTATTGAATCTGATGCTTGTGCACTGTCCTTCTAACACTAATGTGTAACAGGAAAGCCTTGATTCTGACAGTCTATGAGTTGGTACAATTACTTTTAATAACATATTACAAGTTCCGCATGTATATCCAAGGGCAGAATTATGCCCAGACTGCATTAATATCGTCCTCACTTTACTCTTTCAATTGATTAATTAGCTAAGGGCTAGATTGTAACCTTACCAGTTACCATCATTATTTGTACCTTACAGAAATCTTGTTCCCCTCTGCTGTTCCTTTTTTATGGGCAGAAGTGATTTCAGTTGGACAGCTTATGTTGGATTTCAGTTGGAAAATAGCTCCATGCCAGAGAGCACTTAAGCACATGCTTTAAGTCTCATTGAAGCTTCAAGTTAAGAAGGTAAGGATAAGGGCCACAGAATCTGGTCCTGAGTTCCCAATCTTGCAAGCTGTTCTGGACACTAACTTCCATGGGGGCTCCATCTGTGCACAGAAGTCCACACAGAAAAGGTGCAGGGTCTAATGACTGAGGTATTCATACCTCTAAGTGCAGAATTTGGCTTTGGTGGCAGTTCCAGTAGCTGAGGGCTCGCAGGACTGTGCCCAAACTCCATTGAACAACTGGTAATCAGCCACACCCAAATTACAGAGAAATGTATAGACTCTTTGCCCTCTATATTTGATTGAGCTTGTGGTATAGTGATGTCCTTCGTTTTAATAAAATCCGAGTAAGACAACTAACAACATTTTAAAAAGGAAGTAGCTTCTTTCTCTGCATCACACCTCTCCCTCAGTTCAACTCAGCTAAAAGTAGGAGAGAACAAAAAGCTTCTGTTCTCTCACTGCAGCCATGACAACGTGCTCAAATTTGACCTGACAGGCTCCCATCAGGTTTTTCTCCTTTTTGAAAAAATGTCACAATGCATAACTTCACAGTAGACCTTATCCACTGGGGGAAAAACCCCTGCAGTTTTACTTACAAATAATAATTCAGGGAGTCAATTAACATTTTTAAGACCTGGCAGCAAGACAATAGAAAAGCAAATATATGATTACCTCCTGCTTTCAAAGAAGGGCTATTCTCTTTATAAATGTTCAGCGCATTTTCCTGGTTTCCACAGAGAGGTATTATTATCAGTGATACCAAAGATACCTCTACATTCCCATCTTCCTCTTCATAGTAGTGGTGTTTTGTGTGTAACCACTCAGTCAGAACTATTTTTGTTTTTTTGAGCATATAATGAGAATTCATACGATTCTGTCTTCTAGTTGGACTAACCCCAAACACAGATGATATAGGACATTGATGGGAATTTTGCCTGCAGGATCAGGCTCATATTTAGCAATTGTCTTGTATTACTCAGATTTCACACTGAATAATACCTTTACCTATGTCATATAAAAAGTTTGGAAAAAGATGATTTTGGTTTATAAGTGCATCTTGATTTTTAGAAAGAAATGTGTGCATCCTAACTGTCTAACTAAGAATTTCTGTTTGAATTGATCAGTGTGGTATCTTGCCCATTTATAGTTAGAACATGTAAAACATTATATTTTCATTGGAGATTTCTGGAGAGAGAGAGGAAATCAGTATTGTATGTAAACCAAAAAAGCAGGGCGAGTAGGAAGCTGGAGGTTCTGTAAATTTCCAAACCTCCTGCTTCCATGCACTGCATTTATGACAGGTAGAGAGGAATAATTTGCAATAAACATTTATATTCACACTTTATCTTACTTTATCAGCTTGTCTGGTTTTTATGTGAAGATAGTATTCCTTGCATATTGACTTTATCTGGTGTATAGTTTGTGGTACTTGTGCTAAAGGGGTTTGTACTCATTTGAGCAGAATCCAAAAACTGCTGAGCATTAACATGATAGAAAAGTTACCTAAATAATGAGGGTATTTTTTTCTTTAGCTCAACAAGTGCCTCATGCTTAAAAATATGACAAACTACTCTGTGGGTATATTTTTGACTCATCCTGATAGCTAACACATTGCCAAAATGTCATCATTCATTCATTCAATCATTCATTCATGCAGTATCTGCTCCAGGCGGTGAATATTCTAATTGAAAAAGTTTTCATTTGATCTGAGAGTGGGTAACTGATCCAAAAATAAGAGAGCTCTTTAAATTTTAAACATCATGCCATATTATCCTAATTGTGTGTCACTTTATATGATGTGGCACGGAGAACCATCCATGTATAATATTTCCTACTATAAATAAAAAGTTGACTAAAGTTTATTATCTGACTGAAACATTCCATCTTTGAAAAGAAAAATAACCCAGTTCAGTATCTGAGACTGAGTTTCAAAGCTGCACATTTCAGCAGAGGGGAATAATACAGCTTCTTTCCTCAATGATCAGTTGCCATACAATTTACAACAAGATGCCATTGTCATAGTCATATCCTAGCTAACTGAAATTGTTCAACATATTGTTGAAAAAGATGAAGGATAAAGAGGAAAAACACTCTCTGAAAGAAATCTTTCAAAGCCACATGAATGTGAACATTTCACAGACATGATCAGGGGCTCAGCAGACTGTAATAGTGATTAAGAGAGACAAGAACAATGGACAGTTTCCATGGTGGTAGGAATAATGCTTCAAAGACTAGTTTACTGTCACTGGAATAATAAGAAAGGAGTGGAAATTTATATTTAAAAAAAGTATAGTGAGTATCTGCATAACAAAAAAGGCACATAAAAGCACTATGGAATAATTTTGTCAGATCAAAGCTATTAAAATGTGTCTGGAAATGAAAATGTACACAGCATGTCTCACACCATCATTAGCACTGGCCGAAACTCAAGATTTCCAGTTTGCAGGAAATGTCTATATATCAAAATTTGTGATTGTTCTGGTTGAAAAATGAAATCACCCCCCCGCCCCCCGCCAAAAAAAAATTCCTGCACACCAGAAATTTTGAAAAAGTTTTGTTTCAGAAACCCTGACACATTGTGTTGCCTAAAGGAAATATGTTCCCTAGGAAACCAGCAGCTGCTGACTGAAATTGACATGATTTGTCTCAGTTTTACGGTTGCTCTATAGAGTCTATATGGTGGGGCTGCCTTGGAGCTGTGGACCCTGGATGTCCAGACCTCCTAACAGCCTGCTAGGAAACCAGGCAGGGAAATCTGGCAGACAGGTACTGTCAGAATCCTATCTAAAATGTGACAAAAATTCATTGAACCTGAGATGTTTCCATGAAACACTTCAGCTTCGATGAACTGGCATTCTGTTTTGTCAGAAGATTCCCAACCAGATCATATCATTATATGCAATATACTGACATACTATGGAATAAGTTTGTCTTTGTCAAAGGTGATTGTCAGCTTTGTTTTATAATTACTTAGATTTGGGGTTGGAAGGGTCTTTCTTTCCCCCAAATAATCATTCTCTTTGTCTTAAGTTATTCTGTCCATCTTTATACTGTTGCTGATGACATTTCTTTATATTGCTAATTTTGGAGCAGCATTGAAATTTTAAAATAAATGTAATATGCATAGCACTTCATTTTATAATTAGTGCACTATCTAAATTAATTCAGAATTTCCAATCAGTTAAATCACTAAAGACAACAGAAAAAAGTATGCAGAGGCCCCAGGTACCATCCCTGCTTGAAAAATCCCCAAGTCTAGCACTCCAGTGAGCTCTGTGCCCTAGGAGCTCTGCCCTCTGCTTCCTCTCATGGTCCCACTCACAACTCCTTCACCTGACTTTCCGCCTCCAACACACACAGCCTGCAACTGATATACTAGCCCCAGCCCACATGGCTTAGGGGATTTGTTTGTGAATAAGCATATTCATTATTTGCTATTTGGATTCATGTGGTTCATCTAGATAAATGATGAAAAAGTTATCTAGGCCTTGGGCAGTCATCATAACGTCTGCTGCTTTTTTACTTTTACTACCTAATGGGGCTCGATTACTTTGCCTAAAAGAGTACACGGCATGGCCACTACCTTTAGCAAGGACTGTGGTTGTCTTTGGTTCCAAGACTCATCTGCTGGCAGCCATTAGCACCTTTCAGCACAACAGTACCATTGGTGGGCAGGGGGCAGGGTGTGTGGGGTCCCGGCAGGCTGATTTGAAGCTGTGCAACATGCCATGAAACCTGGCATGTTTGGGACTTCCTATGTTTCAGCGTGTGGAGAAGCAGGGGCCAGAGCTGGCGGATCACCAAGAACATTGGCCCACTGGACATTTTTCCCTGTGGGGTGTGAGATGTGGCCGTGGGGCCTGAGAGTGCAGCGGTGGCCAGCAAGGGCTTTACAGTCACCAAGCAGAAGTGAAGAAATGAATGATTATTTTGCTCTGGACCCAGCGGATTGTCCCCGTGTGTTGCCTCGTTACGGTGCACTGAGTGTAGGATCTGTCCCTGTGGCTGCATGTGGGGTTGTGGCTTCTGCTTCTGAGTAAGTTCTGGATTTTTCAAGGCATTTTTTGTTCGCTTATGACGGTGTTGCCAGACCAGCCTAACAACTGGTAACTGAGTGTGTTCTTTGTGCATCTAGAAGCAAGGGAAAGTCAAACCATCAGCAGGAACCGTTGCATTTTCTATGGACTTTTTCTTTAATTCATGATGTGATAAAATATCAGAAAGCTCAAACCTGGCTGTTTAAACAGGATCACTGTATGTCATCCTATACTATACATTTCCTCTGTATAAAGCAGCTATCCTTCCAGTTAGGGAGTATGCAACTAGCTCTCTACTATATGTTTGGAGAATTAAGTCTTTAGTAATTATTAGAGATGCTTGAATCCTGCACAAGACAGTGTTTGTGAACGTTAGGTCAAATTTTGAAAGGTTGTCTGTGTTTGCGTCCCTTTTAATGTCCTATTTGCAAACATTTGTGCAAACAGGTTTCTGATCACAGGTATGTTTGGAGATGGGTCTTTTTCACAGAAAATACTCATTGTTGCCTGTGGAAAAGGGGATATGCTTATGAATAAGAATATTCATTATTTACTATTCAGATTCATGTGGTTCATTGAGATAAATGATGCAAAAGTTATCTAGGCCAGGTTTCACTTTACGTAAATTAATGTAGAGACACTAAGATAAAGAATTTCCTAATGCTAATAGAAAGTGCACTTTCCATGAGCTATTATGCTTGTCAGTAACAGCAAAAAACTCTCTCTCTCATTGGCAAAGGACTATAAAAATTGAGGGAAAAATTCCACCTTGGTATCTTATTGCTCTCATGTGCATAATTCTAACATCATAGAAAAAAGTCGCATAACATAATGATTAATAGTAATAATATAGCAACAATTATGTTAGTCATCATTATGTTATAGAATCATAGAATCACAGAAATATACGGCTTGGAGGGACCTTGAAATCTCGTGAATTCCAGCCCCCTATGCTGAGGAAGGATCAACTAAACCTAGATCATCCCTGTCAGGTGTTTGTCCAACCTGTTCTTGAAAACTTCCCATGATGGGGATTCCATAATCTCCCTTGGAAGCCTATTCCAGAATTTAACTACCCTTATCATTAGAAAGATTTCCCCAATATCTAACCTAAATCTCCCTTAGAATAATAGAATCATAGAAGATTAGGGTTGGAAGAGACCTCAGAAGTTTTCTAGTCCAATCCCCTGCTCAAAGCAGGACCAATCCCCAACTAAATCACCCCAGCCAGGACTTTGTCAAGCCAGGCCTTAAAAACCTCTAAGGAAGGAGATTCTACCACCTCCCTAGGTAACCCATTCCAGTGCTTCACAACCCTCCTAGTGAAATAGTTTGTCTTAATATCCAGCCTAGACCTCCCCCACTGAAACTTGAGATCATTGCTCCTTGTTCTGTCATCTGCCACCACTGAGAACAGCCTAGCTCCATCCACTTTGGAACCCCCCTTCAGGTAGTTGAAGGCTGCTATCAAATCCCCCCTCACTCTTCTCTTCTGCAGACTAATAAGATTAGTTCCCTCAGCCTCTC
The DNA here is from genome assembly GCA_037349315.1 of Chelydra serpentina. Taxonomy (NCBI): domain Eukaryota; kingdom Metazoa; phylum Chordata; order Testudines; family Chelydridae; genus Chelydra; species Chelydra serpentina. The sequence continues at coordinate 33,000,077 of JBAIAC010000048.1, forward strand.
CTCATAAGTCATGTGCCCCAGCCCTTTAATAATTTTTGTTGCTGTCTGCTGGACTCTCTCCAATTTGTCCATATCCATTCTGTAGTGCGGGGCCCAGAACTGGACACAATACTCCAGATGTGGCCTCACCAGTGTCAAATAGAGGGGAATACAGACGTTCCCTGACTTACGCAAGTGTTCCGTTCCAGAATGCCTTGCGTAAGTCAAATTTTGCGTAAGTCAGAAATGTATCTCCGACCATTATGCAAAAAAAACAACAACCCAAAACCCCTCCTATTTTTAGCTTACTGGGCTTTTTCCGTAAGCGCGGATTTCCGTAAGTCGGAAATCCATAAGTCGGGGAGCGTCTGTAATCACTTTCCTTGATATGCTGGCAATGATCCTACTAATGCAGCCCAATATACCGTTAGCCTTCTTGGCAACAAGGGCACACTGTTGACTCATATCCAGCTTCTCGTCCACTGTAATCCCCAGGTCCTTTTCTGCAGAACTGCTGCTTAGCCAGTCGGTCCCCAGCCTGTAGCAGTGCCTGGGCTTCCATCCTAAGTGCAGGACTCTGCACTTGTCCTTGTTGAACCTCATCGGATTTCTTTTAGCCCAATCCTCCAATTTGTTAAGGTCACTCTGGACCCTATCTCTACCCTCCAGCATATCTACCTCTCCCCCCAGTGTAGTGTCATCCATGAACTTGCTGAAGGGTGCAATCCATCCCATCCTCCAGATCATTAATGAAGATATTGAACAAAACCAGCCCCAGAACAGACCCCTTTGGCACTCCACTAGATACCTGCTGCCAACTAGACATCAAGCCATTGATCACTACCCGTTGAGCCCGACAATCTAGCCAGCTTTCTACCCACCTTATAGTCCATTCATCCAATCCATACTTTTTTAACTTGCTGGCAAGAATACCGTGGAACCTTAACCTTGATGAAGAGTAAGCCCCTTACTAATTGTCTGCTTCAGTGGACATGGACAACAATTGATCACTGTCCTCTTTATAACAGCCCTTAACATATTCTAAGACTGTTACCAGGTTCTACCCTCAGTCTTCTTTTCTCAAGACTATAAATGCCTAGTTTTTTTAACCTTTCCTCAGAGGTCTGTTTTTTAAATTGTTTATCATTTTATTGCTCTCCTCTGGACCCTCTCCAATTTGTCCCCATCTTTCCTAAAATGTGGCAGTGGCACCCAGAACTGGACACAGTACTCCAGCTCAGACCTCACCAGTGCTGAGTAGAGTCAGACAATGATCTTCTGTGTATTACATACATCCTGTTTATGCACCCCAGAATATCAGCCTTTTTCACAACTGCATCACATTGTTGACTCATATACATTTGTGTACCAGATTCTTTTGAGCAGTACTATTACCTACCCTGTTATTCCCCATCTTGTAGTTGTGCACTTGACTTTTCCTTCCTAAGTGAAGCACTGTGCACTTGCTTTATTGAATTTCATCTTATTGATTTCAGACCAATTCTCTAATATGTTAAGGTTGTTTTAGATTCTAATCCTGTGCTCCAAAGTGCTAGCAACCCACCCCCACCCCCAGTTTAGTGTAATCTTCTTCACATTTTATAAGTATACTCTCCAGCTAAGTCAATAATGAAAATATTAAATAGTATTGGCCCCATGACTGACCCCCTGCTGGATCCCACTAGATATGACCTCCCAGTTTGACAGTGAACCATTGATAACTACTCTCTGAGAACAGTCTTTCAACCAGTTGTGCACCCACATTATAGTAATTTCACGTAGAACACATTTTTTCTAGTTTTCTAATGAGAATGTCATATGGGACTGTGTCAAAAACTTACAAAAATCAAAATATATCACATCTACTGCTTCTCACTTATCCACTAGGCCATGTTAACAGTCACATTGTAATAAAGGTGAAACAAAGTCCAGGAAGCATTTTTTAATGCTTGAAAATGAAAGAGTATAAATCATATTAACATCCACAGGACATGGCTTTAATCAGGGCAATGTATCTCTAAATGTGATGAAGCATATTTCCCATTATCAGCTATTCCACTGGACAGAAGGGAATAGAGTGAGTGCAGAGAGGTGGATTTGTGAGTCCTTAGCACAAACACTGTGGCTGAAGCTATTGGAGTGGAGGCAGTTGCCCACAGACCAAGTCTAAAGGTGGGAAAGAACAGGACTGGTAACACTCAGAGTGGAAAGACACGTCAAGAGGTAGGCTCCAGCAGTAATAATTGAAGTTGGATTGAGAAACAAGTGAGACAAGTATGTTGCTTTAGGAATTAGGGTTAATCTTCAGGAATTAAAAATTAATCTTTAATTAAAGATTATGTCATGTGATGAAAACTCCAGGAATACATCCAACCAAAATTGGCAACACTATTAGGAATGTAGATCCATGCACTACTATCCTGATAGAAGGCGGTGGTTTTCTGAGTTTAAGCTTCACAATAGGACAATACCTTAAAGAGCAAGATTCTAAGAATCTTAAAAATAAAAACAAAAAACAAACAAAATGTATATCTGTATCTACAGTTGTATCATCTATATCTATATTATGGTAGCTGTGATGAAGCTTACGAACTGGATCACATTTTTTGACATTAACCTCATACTTCTGGAACATTGCCAGTTTAGTGCCCCTTAGTAACCAGGATATGGACTATTATCCCCCGTCTTGTGTTTGCACTACTCCACGCTTGTAATCAGATTGCTTTGTCTTTGGCCTCAATTTTAATGGTAAACTCTTTGTCTCAGGGACCTTGTGGTTCTATTTTTGCCTGAAAAAAGATAAATGCATGCACAATGGCATTATAAAAGAAAATACATAATAGATGTACTACATATATTAATAATACCTTTTGTCTTTAGTCTCTTTCACGTTTTAATATTTGCACACAATAAATAATGGCATCATAGTGTCACTGAGATATCACAGGGTAACACTGCACAGAACACATGAAGACAGGATTAAGCAATCCAGCATGTGAACTGTTCCAGTATAATGGTTTTATCATTAGTGTGTTCATGCTTAGGTGGATGTTAATGTGCCCATCACTCTAATATCAGTAGAATATGGTTCTCTCATACTTCGTGTAAGCTATGCAATAGAGGTACCATGTATAATTTTAAATACTAACTAGTACAATTTTAAGGAGTTGGGGGGGGGCGTGGCGCAGGGCTGGTGCAAGGAAGTTTTGCCTAGGGCGCGAAACGTCCTTGCACCGGCCCTGGGCACAGAAGAGATATTCGTCCTGTGATCATTGTTGGTGCCTGGCGCCAAAGCAGACTGCAGCAGTCAGGAAAAACAATTGCAGGGAAAGTCCTGCTCAGCCTCTTCATCCCTGGGCTGGAGCATGCCCAGAACATATGGAATCTTCAAAGACTTTAGCTGCCAAATTCTAACAAGTCTTTCCTGAACATGTGTGAACTGACATTTTTCAAGGACTCTTAACTTGGCCAAGTTTGGACTTTTTTCAGAGGAAGGATAAAAGGCACATCACTATGATGAGGATGATCCACCACCTCCTATAAAATTTCAAGGCCTTGCTTCAAAGCAAGATGCTAGAGCTTCTCAATGGAATGGCTAACATGGGCAAAACAACATGTGTTTCTCTAACCTCATTCTGGAAATGGGTGAGCCATTTTTGCTGAAACTTTAAAAAAAAATTCTGCCTGGCATTGAAAATTTCATCCCAAACAGCTGATATTTGCTTATAACGGGAAGGGTTTTATAATGGGAATTTTCAGACAACCTTAGCTATAGATGGTGTTGTCACCTGCACTACCTATAAAATATTACAAAACTTACACTTGTGACTGTCAAAGATTTAGAGGATTCATGCTCTTCCAAACATCCTGAAATACAGTGCTGATACTGAAATAGAGATAACTTTTTGAAAATAAAGCCATATTCATACAGTGAAATAAATGATAAATAAACACTGTTCACAAACTGAATCATAAGTAAGTGCATTCACACTGCTCTTTGGTTATTGGTTACCAACATAAAAGGTTACCAAAATAAAAGGCCTGTTTTGTTATATCAGTAGTAGAGATGGTCACTTAAAACTCTCATAAAAATGTTACAGATAGAAATATATACCTGTTCAGAAAAGAACTCAACCCACCACCAAATGGATTTTCTTAACATTTCATTTATATTTATAGTCATACACCTAATTCACAAATCACATCCAAATAGACTGCTTCAACATGCCATAAATATTTATAGCTGTACATCTAAATAACACAACTCACAACCAAAGTCTTTTCCTAACACTTCAGTAATATTTATAGTTATACAGTATACATAATATGGGTCACATGCATAAGTTCACAATGATATATGAGTGTGGTGAAGTTAACGTATAATAGGACCTTTAAGGAAGAAATCAGTTTTTCTTTAATAAAGAAATACATTAACATTTATTATTATCTGTAATAGCTTTCACTATTGTAGCGTTAGCTTTTGTAATAAGAATGTATTGCATTTTCAAGCATTAAATAATAGGTTTTATTTATAATTTAAAGGCTCCTATTGCTAATATTTTGCAAAATAATGGAAATAGAGCCTGATCTAATGCCCATTGAAGTCAGTGGGAGACTTTCCATTAATTTCAGTGGGCTTTGGGAAAGGTCTATATAGTTTCTATCTCAGGTGCATCAACAACTTCACTGTTTAACAATGGATTATACAGTAAATAATGCAGATTGGACTGCCCTAGTTTAAATCAATGTATGAAAAGTTGTTCTTTCGGTTACTTAATATTTAATACATATATAAGTGACATATTACATGTCTAGATCCTAAATCAAATGATACAATTGCCATTCAATGTAAATATCACAGTTTATTACAAATACACATATGAGAAAACAGTTCTCAGGCTTGATAGTTAATGCAAGTGATATCCAGACGGTTGGTCTTGCATTAATAAGGTCTCTATCTCTATAAAGAAATCATTCCTAAATACACTGAGCCTGACTTTCACTCTTTTCTGACTAAAGGAACAGCTTGAAACAACAATTTGCAACACAACATTTACCTCACCCACCTTCTTCTAAACATCATCTAGGAGTTCTAGAAAGCTTGGAAGTGGCTTGGTCAACATGGATTCTAACCTGTCTCTTGAGGTCTTCTTCCAGTGCTGGAGCAGCTGGCTCAGACTCAAAGCACTTCTGCCAAGTATCTGGCACACCATTATGATATATCTGCCAGCAGAACTATTGCAGGGGCTATTTTCTTGCTAATCATTTTGAGTTTGACTTCAGCAACTATGTTGTCATCTTCTCTGAGGCTGTAGGATGTGGACCTAGTCTCCCCCCTGGAATTTTCTCTCCTGTCAGTATTGAATGACTGCTTTCCCTCCTCTGTGTGGTACTTGTACATTACCTGTGATATTTCCTTTCTCACTTTGGTTTTAGCTGATATGAAAGTAATTTTAGCTCCCTACTAATCATACAGAAAAGTAGAGAAGCATCAGCAATGGTGTGTGTAAATCATTTGTATGTGTAACACTTGTCTGCCATAGAATTACCTCAGAAGTGTGCCCCCGGCAAAATGAATTCCCTACTCAGAGAGTAGTTATTAATGGTTCCCAATCCTGCTGGAAAGGTATAACGAGTGGGGTTCTGCAAGGGTCTGGTTTGGGACCGGCTCTGTTCAATATCTTCATCAACGACTTGGATATTGGCATAGAAAGTACGCTTATTAAGTTTGCAGATGATACCAAACTGGGAGGGATTGCAACTGCTTTGGAGGATAGGGTTATAATTCAAAATGATCTGGACAAATTGGAGAAATGGTCAGAAGTAAACAGGATGAAGTTTAATAAAGACAAATGCAAAGTACTCCACTTAGGTAGGAACAGTCAGTTTCACACATACAGAAGGGGAGGAGACTGTCTAGGAAGGAGTATGGCAGAAAGGGATCTAGGGGTTATAGTGGACCACAAGCTAAATATGAGTCAACAGTGTGCTGCTGTTGCAAAAAAAGCAAACTTGATTCTGGGCTGCATTAACAGGTGTGTTGTGAGCAAGACACGAGAAGTCATTCTTCCACTCTACTCTGCGCTGGTTAGGCCTCAACTGGAGTATTGTGTCCAGTTCTGGGCACCGCATTTCAAGAAAGATGTGGAGAAATTGGAGAGGGTCCAGAGAAGAGCAACAAGAATGATTAAGGGTCTAGAGAACATGACCTATGAAGGAAGGCTGAAGGAATTGGGTTTGTTTAGTTTGGAAAAGAGAAGACTGAGAGGGGACATGATAGCGGTCTTCAGGTATCTAAAAGGGTGTCATAAGGAGGAGGGAGAAAACTTGTTCATCTTAGCCTCTAAGGATAGAACAAGAAGCAATGGGCTTAAACTGCAGCAAGGGAGGTTTAGGTTGGACATTAGGAAAAAGTTCCTAAATGTCAGGGTGGTTAAACACTGGAATAAACTGCCCAGGGAGGTTGTGGAATCTCCATCTCTGGAGATATTTAAGAGTAGGTTAGATAAATGTCTATCAGGGATGGTCTAGACAGTATTTGGTCCTGCCATGAGGGCAGGGGGCTGGACTCGATGACCTCTCGAGGTCCCTTCCAGCCCTAGAATCTATGAATCTATGAATTGTAAAGGTGACTTGCAAAGTGAAAAATATTTCATTCTCTCTCTCTGTATATATATATATCCTGGCTGGATTTATTTTCTGTTTTTGTTGTTGTTATTTTTAATATATATTAGAAATTTAGGTTTTATCTTCCCTGGAGATAGCAAAATAGAGAGATGAATGATGATCTCAAGAGAATGAAAATTACGCAATTGGGAGGGAAGGTAGGTTTAGTCAGACCGTTTAAAATTCTTTGTCTAACATTCTGGATAAAGAACATCTTTGTTAAAGATTCAACCCCCCCTATGGAGCTCACTGTACACACATGCTGAGGCCCCTGCTTCCCACCACAGAGGGTCTCCACCAAAGCTATGGAAGACTAGACTTGACATTCTCGATATTTCTATGGTAAAATACAAACAGAAACCCCATCCTCACCCCGCTTTTTGTGGAAAAAACCTTCACAGTCCTTTATATATCTCAAAGAAGCAAACGGAAGACATTTTAAAATAAATTCTTAAATTAAAGACCTTTCCTCAAAATCCTGTTAAAACTTTTGATACCCCTGGCAAAGAGTTTTTCCAGTATCCCCCCTATCTCTGACATAAGCCTCTTTGCTGGGGATACACAGTAGGCCATGTCAAGCACCAAGAATAAATCACAATGAGGTATTTATACGGACCAACACCTTCCTCAATCTCACCAAAGATGTGGATTTTCAAATGGGTCTAAACTCTAATGGTAAATGGCTCTAAGCTCTAAGCTACAATGGTTCTGAGTCAGGCTAAAATGATTTGCCAATGCAGAGACAAACTGTACAATCAAGTAGTTCTTTATCTCTGCTTGGACATCATAGTTGATGGTGGGTCACAAACAGTATCTATGCACTGTTTGGGCCTCACTATCCACAAATGTGTATCATGGATCACGTATGACACCCTAGCTCGTAAAGATAGAGGGTATAGAGCTCAGTGTTGCTGGACAAGGGTGCCACTATTCCAGAATGGTTGTTACTATCTGTTAGTGGTGTTCTTAGGCTATTTTTAATCTTGTAAGTACATACATTCTGTTTCTGCATCTCTTTTTGGTTCTGTTACATTAGCTACTCTGATGGTACCTTGCAGCAATTAGAGTCAGCCTCATTCTTCCCATACTATCCTCCCTATCTTTGTTATCCCTAGCAGTGCTTGGTCTCAGGGTCTGATCCAGGGCTAACTAAGACAATGCAAGGACTCCCAGTTAGTTCAGTGGGTGTTGGATCAGGCCCTAAGGTGGCAAGCTCCTCAGGACAGGCCCTTGCCTTTTATTTGTCTATATCGTATCACTGTCATGTCACTGTAGAAATAGATGATTAAAAACAAACACCACCACAACAACTGTCTGGCACTAATAAGCAAAATCTTTTGTAGCAGCCCAGAACCTAATGGAGGGAATGGATAATGAGACTACATTTAATTTTCACAACCTCCAAAATACACCCAAGGTTGATGCCTGAGTTCTCCCTCTTCTGCACATAAACACAGGACTTAGGTTCCTGGAGATGTCAACCTATGATCAATGAAAATCTCATTTATTTAGAAAACGGAATAGCCAAACCATTACAAAATAGTTTGCAGACTATGAAAAACTGGAGAAATTGGCATAAGCATCTTTGTCATCCACATTTTAGTCCATTGAAATATTTAGTGAGGTCTGAAAATACAACATAATATACAATACAAAATAATTTTGATTACTTTAAAACAAAGAAATCAGAAACATAAAATAAATGCAGCAGAAAAGCAGAGTTATGTTTAGTGCAGTATCCATTACTGTAAAAGCAGTGTGTCTTATTCTTAAACTTTAATATTTCAATTTTTTTTTCAGTTTTCAGGAGTTAGTCATTTTCTCTTTGCATTGTTTAGAAAAAAATGATACCAGTTTAGTTCTGTGCCTCCTGAGACTGCTACTCAACATAGTTTTGTATTTCTGCAATTTTCCATCAGTCCTGTTTGAAAGGAGCACACAACCATGTGTAAGTAAGCTCTTTTAGACTATTAATAGACTACACAAAGCCTTTTCAATTATATTTGTCTTATTCTCCTACATTTGGTGCAATTCCCTAGAGAAATAATAATGATGTCTATGCCTTTTGGATCAGCTTCTCAGAAATATCCTCCAATTCTGTTTAAGCTTTTGTGCACTAACTTATTGAAACCCTAAGTTTTTCAGCCACTTCCTGGTGCCAATGATTTTGCACATGCAAAACTTAGCTGATGGTGGAGAATCTGAATCTGTGAGTTTGCAACCTTAAAACTTCAAGCTGTTGGTGTAACTGAACCCCCAGGAATCTTCTAATATAAGAAGAACATTTCTGGAACACTAATTAATATTATATTGATAGCGGGGTCCTGCTAACAATAGTAGTTAGTCATTTTAGATATTAGAAGCTAGATTGTTCTGGTACTTAACTTGGGGTGTTAGGGAATTGAGACAGGGAATGAATAGAAGGTGAAAGGAGTGATATAGGCACTAGGAGGAAAAATGCAGTTCCTGTACTATGGACGGGTCTACGTTATGCTGGCTAGAGTGGTATAATAGGCACCATCTTACCGACCAGAATGCTATATGATCTGGCCATGCCCCAGCACAACCCTCTCCCCGCTCTCTACCTATGTGCACATTGTTGGCAAATATGGATCAGTCTCAATTGCTTGCCCATAAATCAACACTGTATAGTGATTTTACATAGGGAGAATTCCCACTGCCTGTCTGAGGCAGCTATAATCCCCCTTTGTGCTGCTAACAGGCCTGAAGAGCTGGCTCAGTTTTTTGTTTTGTTTATTCTTCTCATGAGTATTGCAGAAGCAATGGAACTTTGGCAGGGATGTGTATGTGGAGAGAGAGGTGGCTTGGAAGATATCCCAGACCTAGAGAGCAGTGTGGAAGAAAAGCACAGAAACAGGAGTGGGGGAAGATGGGGTGTCCTAGCAATAGTTTTTTTTCACTCACAGGGTTATTGTGAGTATAGTTTTCCCAGGGAACCACTTACAGCTACAAGTGTCAATGAAACTAAGCATATGAGTGAAGATCTGGTAATGCTTAATATGTTGGGGTATAATTGCTCAATGCTGAGTTGACTGCCAAGAGGCAGAAGAGAGGCTAGATAATTCTTTCCCTCCGTTTTTGCTAAGCTCAGTCTAAGATCTAAGAATGTCAGATATCTAGTACTTCTCATGATATGCCTGTAAGAAATGTCTTTGTTTTAAAGTTAAATATTACATCTAATAAGCATCAGAGGAATGAGTTTCATTAAAATAAGGTTTTTCATAGACAGCACAACATCTTCTTGAATGGCCAACAACTGAGATAGTGATTAATATATGCCTGGTATTCACAAAGCCAGATTCAATTTAAAAAAGTATGTATTTTATGTTTCTTTTGAGCTTCTGCTGCATAGAAGGTCAATGGTTGAAATCCTGGCTCCAGGGAAGTCAGTGGAAAAACTCCTATTCATAAATTCATAAATTCTAAGGCCAGAAGGGACCCACTGTAATCATCTAGTCTGACCATCTGCATAACACAGGCCATAGCACTTCTTTGACTTAATTCGTTTTTGAACTAGAGCATATCTTTTAAAAAACATTCAATCTGGATTTACAAATTTCCAGTGATGGAGAATCGACTCCATTCGCCTTGATAAGTTGTTCCAATTGTTAATTACCCTCACTGTTAAAAATATAAATGGAGATATGTCAATCTCCTAGAACTGGAACAACCTTGAAAGGTCATCGAGTCCAGTCCCCTGCCTTCACTAGCAGGACCGAGTACTGTCCCCTGACAGATTTTTGCCCCAGAACCCTAAATGGCCCCCTCAAGGATTGAACTCACAACCCTGGGTTTAGCAGGCCAATGCTCAAACCACTGAGCTATCCCTCCCCCCTACGTGCACCTTATTCAGAGTATGAATTTGTCTAGCTTCTATGGGACAGGAGGATTTCACTGACAGTCATAAAGTTGAGTAATTTTTTTTTAGAGCTGACCCTACCAATCTAGAATGACATGTAAATATATTGCAAACTTAGGCCTCTGTTTTGCAAAGGGACTGGTCACATAAGTACAGTTAAGTGTGTGCATAATAAGTGTTTACAGGACAAGGGTCTTGTCTGTTTATATGTTTGCTGCAATCTACAAAAGCACAGCAATATATAACTGCTATGGCATGTCACTATCTCTTGTGGTCAGATGAAAACTGACCAACCTTTCAGTGCTTTTGAGTCATTCTTCTGCTTTTAACTGCTGTAAGCACATTACAGGTGATATGAGAAAAGACTTGGCTCATAATAATTAGTAATGAAGCATCTAATGAAATGTAGAGATTTGCTTGATGGATAATTTATCCTCTGTCTCATCTCCTGTTTACTTCCAAATGATATCCTAATTGCTTTTCTCCTACTTGTCTCTCAATTAATGCTTCATTTGTCTCTCTCTAACTTTCAGTGGTTGACTTAATTTCCCCTATTTACTTTCCAGCTAATGATCTGGTATGTTTTTCCTTCTTGAAACTCACTTGAGAGAAAACTCAGCTATGCCAATGCCATGCTCATGTTTTCTTGCTCACAATAAAATGAATGCCACTGCTTTGAATAAAATGAATGGAAATGTCTGCTTTGTCTCTGCTCTTCTAGTGAAGCAGCGTAAATTAAACTGTAGACTGCTCAGATTGATTTTCTGTGCTTGGGCTCCACTTCACTTCACCTCTGTCATTCTATGGGAACTCAAGGACAATGGAGATATGATAGCACTTATGTTGGAGACCTGTTCCTGGGGGATAAAAAATCATTGCCTTACAACTAGGGTGACCAGATTAAAGAAACAAACAATCAGGACACATGGGGGAAGCAAAAAAAAACCCCGTCCGGAACCAAGTTCTCCGAGCAAAAAAACCCAAAACTGCAGAAGCCCCGATATCGGGACAAATGGCGTCCCGACCGTGCATCAGTCGGGACGTGGGACACAGAACCAAAAGTCAGGACAGTCCCAATTTTATCGGGATGTCTGGTCACCCTACTTGCAACAGTAAATTTGTGGAAATTAAGCAATCGTAATGCAATGATCTGTTTTCTATTCTCCAAAATAGCCATCTCCATAAATAGCTAAGCACCTCTTGTTTATGCACCACATATGTGCATATAACTCTTGAAGGGCAGAGTGAAGCAAATGTGAGATATGTATAGTCACAGAAAAATCAGCAGTGGAAAAAAGATAATGCATCTGTTAGCATGACTGCTGGGCAGTTGTAACTTATTCACTTCCTTACAGATTTGAATAATTGGTTGGTAGTGTTCCTTTCAAGTACTACTTTATTTCTAGCTGTTGGCTATATAATCAATCCATGCACATGGGGAAATGAAGATGATCCTCATTCCCTCATTTTCTAACTATGCTTAAAATATTGTCACCCATTAAAAAATATTGGATTTTGGTTTTGGAAGTGACAAAATATGGACTGTGGAAGCAATTGATCTGGGTGAGCAGACTGTTCTGAGGCAGTTCTCCACACCACAAACCCAGCCTCTCCTTGTCCATAACACTGTAAACTGAGGATAATGATTATTCACCTTGGTTTGTAAAGTGCTTTGAGATCTATGGATGAAAAACACAGTGTAAGAGCTAGATATTATTATTGCTGAAGTGAGAGCAAACAAATCAAAGAAGATCAACATTAAACCTCTTCGAACTTACAGAGAGGAAGAATATTTTCTCTAGTATCGCATTCTAGTGAGGCAGTGGCATTTTGTGAGACGTGTGAGATGAAGTCTGCGTACACGATTTGTCTTTGATCCAAGCCAGTGGAAATGGGTTATTGAAGGATTCTGGAGCTAAGATTATAAAGAAATGAATTAGTTTCTAGATATATAGGCCTTTTCTACACAATTCAGGACTTGGAAGAAGCCAGTACTTATGCATATACCATACTGGAATGCATCTGAAGCTACTATCTTGTCAGTTAGTATCTCAGCTTTCATTAAAAAAGTGTCTGTCTGTTATGAATTGTCTACCTGAATTTGCAGAGAGTCTGGAACTATAGCTTTCATAGGTGTGAACTGCTCCATTCAACTCAGTGAAGTGTTAAATCTGATGTCCAGTGATAAACAGACCTTTGTAAGGCATTTGACTTAATACCCCTTGACATTCTCCTTAAAAAAATAGCACTATACAATATAAATACAGTACACGTTAAATGGATAAAGAACTGGCTGACAGAGCTCAAAAACTAGTTGTCAATGGGGAATCATCATCAAATGGATATATTTCTAGTGGGGTTCTGCAGGGATCGGTACTAGGCCTGACACTGTTAAATATTTTTATCAGTGATCTGGAAATAAATATAAAATCTCTGTGATAAAATTTGTGGGTGGCACAAAGATTAGTGGTATGGTAACTAATGATGCAGACAGGGAAGTCATACAGAACAATCTGGATCTGTTGGTGGGCTGGGAACATTCAAACAAAATGTGTTTTAATACAGCCATATGCAGTTATACGTCTAGGAACAAGGAATGTGGGCCATACCTACAGAATGGGGGACTGTACCCTGGAAAGCAGTGACTCTGAAAAGGATTTAGGAGTCACGGTGGGCAAAAAAATCAACATGAGCTCCCAAGGCAATGATGTGGCAAAAAGGGTGAATGCACAAGTTGGTGGTATAAATATGGGTGTAGAAGTAGGGAGGTGATTTTACCTCTGTATCTGGAATTAGTAAGGTTGATATAGAATACTGCATACAGTTCTGGGGTACATATATTTAAAAGGATGTTAACAAATTTGAGACGATGCAGAAAAGAGCCACATAAATGATTTGAGAGTTGAAGAACATGCCTTACAGTGAGGGACTTAAAGAGCTCAATCCATTTAGCTTATCAAAAAGAAGGCTGAGAGGAGACTTGTGTAAGTGCCTTCATGTGGCAAAAATACTGAGTGCTCAGGGCTGGTTCCAGGCACCAGCGCAGCAAGCGCGTCCCTGGGTCGGCAAGCCGCAGGGGGGCGGGCGGCCGCTAGCTGTGAGGGCAGCAGTCAGGCAGCCTTCAGTGGCGTTTCTGCAGGAGGTCTGCCGGTCCTGCGGATTCGGCGGCAATTTGGTGGCGGGAACACCGACAGCGCAGGACCGGCGGAGCGCCCGCAGGAACGCCGCCGAATCCGCGGGACTGGCGACCTCCCACAGAAACATCGCCGATGGCTGCCTGACTGCCGTGCTTGGGGCGGCACAAAACATAGAGCCGCCCCTGTGAGTACTCAAAGGCTCTTAATCTAGTAGAGAAAGGCATAACAAAAACCTATGGCTGGAAATTAAAGCCAGAGTGGAACACTGTGCTGGAGAGATCAGAATGCCCCCTGATGTGAGGATTTTAGGGCCCCTATGCAAACCCCTCAGTCTTCTATTTACAACAAGTATTGAAGAAGAAAGCCACGGATGGCAAAAATAGAGAAATTTCCATCCCATTTCAAATAATCTTTCATTTTCCATGTTATGTTTGGCATTTACAGATGATAATGATTATTGCTCTGTAAATATAAATTAGATGAAATAGATACAGACACACACAGAGGCTACCAAACTTATTGATCATAATACAGATATGCAGCCAGCTTTTCTCTGAGGTACAATCACATTAAACAATAAAATCTCCTATTCCCTGAAACACATTTCAATTTTGTCCCTCCTCCCCCCCCAAAAAAATTGATTGGTGATTTCCAGACATCCTGATCAAGATTCTAATCTATTTTTTCTCTTTCTACAGTAATCAGATAATGAATTGGTCTTACTCTGAAAAGGATATCTATATTAGGGTGCATTGAATTCACAAGTAACTAAAGGATGACATCAGTAAGTAAAATAAAATGGACTATGAATTGATAGATGGTCTAAATGACCCTACTTGGAGAAGAGAACACTTTCAGGATTGTTCATTTATTTATTTATTTGATTCCCAAAACTGCAACATTTGTTGTCCAAAGCCAGCCAGATGATTAAGTTACATAATTCCACACTCCTTCCCCCACCCTCCAAAAAGACCGGGGATTCTCCTGTTATTGGAAGCTACATTTCTTTAGCTTTGGTCTTTGTGTTCAGTACTGAACAACAATTTTTAGCAAGCCATCTGATGGAATAGCTCAGGATGAATTGTTTGAGGGACAGCCCACTGTATTGCATCAGGACTGTCAAGATCACTTCGGTTTGAGGAATACAGCGTATGATTCATCTGACTTCATTTTTCAGCTGTCCAGCTAGGACAATATATAAAACTAATCACAAATAACAAAGGAGTTCTGAAATCAAAGCACATAGGACATATCAGTACACTGTACCATGTGTTTTTATTTTTATTATTTTTATGAGTAGCATCTTAAAGGCATCAATTGAGAATCAAGTCTCCATTCTGCTAGTTGCTGTACAGATATGAAGTTCAAAACAAAACAAAAAACAGTCACTGGCCCAAACAGCTTACAGTCTAAGTTATGACAAGATGTAACAGGTGGATGGGAGTAGAGAGTAGATGAGGTAATAGGAAGACATATACATTATCAGACAATAATCAGAGGTCTCAGATCACTAGCTGTCTTGCTACTGTTAGCTGTTTTGTTTAGTGTTTTGTAAACATCATGGCAGAGATGAGTTTTAAGAGTGGTGGGGGACGGGAATTTGAGGAAGGACAAAGTAGTGGCTTTGTAGACTTTAGCAGGGAAATTTTTTCCTACTTAAGAAGAACAATAAAATTAAAGCAAAAATGGCAGTGGCCCTGAATCCTTCACTCCACTTGACCACTAGCTAGGATGACTGGTGAGAAGGGAGATCCCTATTGCAAATCTTTTCTGGTATTTTCAAGAGCCTAGTCCAAAGATCATTAGTTAATGCGAGTCTTTCAATTGACTTTGGTGGGCTTTGGATTAGACTCTAAATGAGCAGGAATCCTTCACTGAGCCAGTCATGATCTCCTACCCCTTTGCTAGGGACCTTGGTTGCTTGACTCACAAACACCAATTCCCCCTCTCCTTCTGATCACCTGCTGAGCTGGTTTGCATATGAGAAAATATATTGTGTCATTACAGAACAATATTACCTAGCACATCCTAAGACTACTTGTGACTGTATGTTAACCTGGAAAATTTGGCAAAGGAAGGCAGAAATTTGCTCTCTGGTTCCATCATAAAGTTATGTAAAGTAAA
This sequence comes from Chelydra serpentina, assembly GCA_037349315.1. Lineage (NCBI taxonomy): Eukaryota > Metazoa > Chordata > Testudines > Chelydridae > Chelydra > Chelydra serpentina. The sequence goes on from JBAIAC010000048.1 coordinate 33,015,863, forward strand.
ATCCTAAAACATCCTGTACTCTATTTGTGTTCATTTTTAAAATACAAGTATGTGCAGCAAAGGCAATAGCAAAAAAAAAAGTAGGGACCAGGATCTATTTAGCCCAAAAATCCATCCTTAAAACAATCCCAGATCACTCCATCAATGATCTGCAAAAGGGCATTCCCGTAACTAATGCAAGAAACCCTAGGAATAACATATTATGATTAAAAAATAAAGGATAATATCCCTACATATTTAACAATTGAAAAATATAACACAAAACCTATGGGCTGGATTGGTACCTTGCACTCCAGCTTGCGTAAGGGGTAACATGCAGCTCTAGTGTCCCAGGATCAGGGCAGAAACCTGACTGTGACTCTCAGAATCACATCTCCATATCTCCACCCACTCCTTGCCCTTGCCCACCCACCTGTGTAGGAGTGTGTAAAGTTTACAGCATACACGCAGAGGAATTACATAAAAACCACAGACACTTTTCCTGGAAGGTTGCAACATAGCATGACTTTATTTTTTAGAATTCAGAACAATGACGCACAAGAACCCAAAAACACAGAGAGAGAAAACAGGCTGCTCCATAAGGCAGAAAGGCACTGCTCACCTCACCTTGCTTTAAGCTATCTCTTTCCAGAATATCTTTTATTGCATGCTTTTCTACAGTGTCTTACACTGCAACCAGGACTGCTCTTCAGAACTCCTAACCCCATCCTGCTCATCAAATGATAGCTTGCAGTTCCAATAGAGTCCTTAATATACCACAAAAGGGGAGTACCAACCCAGTGGCAGCTGCTCTCCTCATCCTTGCAGAAAGTAGCCTGCTGCCTAGGGAATTAAGAGGTTCCTTATGCCCTCTTAATCACCTTCCTTTGTGTGCAGATGGGTTCACAAATGAGCCCAAAGAAATGACTAACTATAGAAGAAAGAGACCCCCTTCAAATGATAGTATTAAAATCATTTTCAAAAGCTCTATTTACCTTCTCATTCCATTTCTTAAGGAGAAATAGGGTGGAGACTGGTATTTTTCTCCCAATTTTATCCCTTCGTTATACTTTCTCCTTGTATGCCTTATTTCTTAAATGAAAGATAATGGCTTTCATAATCATATGGGATTAAAGTAGGAAAATAAACTAGAGAATATCCTTCCTTTATGTAGCCTTACAAATTAGTGAATAGGGTTTATCTATCCACCAGTACACAGAAGAAAAGATAAAAGGGACACTATTTGATAATATATGGCTGGTGAGATCAGGAGTGCCATTTCATGAATAAACTCTAGTATATTGACTATAGTAGGTTTTACAGAGTATAATTGTCAGGTTCCTTGTGCTTTCATTATTCCACCCACAGTCCTCAAGTCCAAATAATTGTAACTTGTACACTAATGTTGTGTACAAAATCGTTAATGGTATGATCCATCTCTTTCTCTGTCATGTCCATTTTGTGGACAGGAATGTCTGGTGCAGAAGTGACAGATACATACCGGCAAACATCACATTATGAAGAAGAAAAAGAACTAATTTAAAGTAGCTAGCCCTCTCTAGATTCCATGAATCTTCCACACCTTGATTATAAGGGCCAGATCCTCAGCTGGTGTAAATCAACGTACTTCCATTAAAGTCAATGAAGCTACACCCATTTGCAGCCACGGGCGATCACGCTCTTAATCTACACAGTAGTAGTTGATTTGGGAGAGGGATAGCTTAGTGGTTTGCGCATTGGCTTGCCAAACCCAAGGTTGTGAGTTCAATCCTTGTGGGGGCCATTTAGGGATCTGGGGCAAAAATCTGTCAAGGGACAGTACTTGGTCCTGCTAGTGAAGGCAGGGGACTGAACTTGATGACAGTCGTTCCAGTTCTAGGAGATTAGCATATCTCCATTTATTTTATTTTATTTATTTATTTATTTTTCATGGGACATGCAGAGCCTATCCTGGATTAGCCTCTCAACGTAGTTCTTTTCTCTTCCCACATTTTATGAAAATAAGAATTTGGAAGGTATTTTGACCCCAAAGTGGAGAAAAAGATCATGGAATAGTTACAACCTCACCATTCAAACACTGACTTTTTATTTGCCTGTCATATATGTAGTGTGTCCCTCACAGGGACTCAACCTACTCGTCTCTGGGAAAGTGTGTTGTCTTCTAGAGGACAGTCTTTACAGTTTCAGCAGGATGATGGGTCTACCAGTTAAATCTGGGAGCAGATTGAAAAATGTGCAATGCCGATGTGAGGAAATTTTCTTGACACCTGGTGTGTGGGCATTAATCCCCCAGGAAAGACAAGGTCCCCACTTACACTAATGGGAGCAATGCAAGGAGCCAGTGCAATGCACACAAATGTTAGCTAGGACTACTTAGTACACTGTTACAGAAATCTCAGTCTTAAGTGAACAAATATTAGCCAGCTTGTATCTGGTTCATTGCTGCAGGAAAAGGACTGCTGTAGTGGAGTTAAAGAGAAGGTGCACACAGCAGCAATAGGTTGGAGATCTCTCAGGAGCCAGAGTCTCCGTGTAAGGGTCAGGTTGTGGAATGTGCTCTGAATTATGGCAGGGGCTCATTCGGTGGTGGCTCTGGGTATGTCCAGAGTAGGGAAAGTGGTCGAGGTCAGCTAATGTGTTGTAGCTAACCCATTTCTAACTTCAACCTTTTTCTTCTCAGACATACATGCAGTTTCTTGTCTAGACATACCCACAGGGACCCAAGGGCTTCAAGGAGATGGTTGGGCCAGGATTTTGGAAGATGTAGCATCTCTCCTTGAGTTGCAACATGAATTCCATGGACTGCTGGACTCAGTCTCTTGCTCGCTGGATAGATTACCAGAACACACTATATCACCACTGGGTGTCTTGAGATGCTTGGTAATTCATTTTCAGGACCTTCAGCAGGAATTTGAATCTCTGAGCAAATAGCAAACTATAGCCATTCAGCCTACCCTCCTTTTTGAAAACATTTTGTGGAAATAGCTGAGTTTCCCAAATAAGTTACTGGAATTGTAACTGCTTCTCCTACAATTCTCTTGGGCTCCCAGAAGACTTTTCCAAATCTGCCACAAGTCACTGCTTCTGCGAGCTGTGGGATAGGTATCCAGAAGGCAGTGCAACTTCCATTCTTGATGTAAGTGCTGACTGTGGACATGGGCCAGTTTGTGCCCAAAACATGCTGGCTAGTGTGGACACACTGAACCATTGCTATTTACATGAATGAAATCCTGCTGGTTCAGTTAATGGCATCTAGTGCAGTAGCATCCTAGGAGGTTGCAGCTGGGAATTAACTCTTTGTCTGTTGGTGCTCAGGTGGGTTTCAGTACCCTGTCTCAATAATAGTGCCTGATCCAAAGCTCATTAAAATTAGAAGTCTTTCAGGATAAGATCCTAAGGCCACAGGATTACTGCTTATGAGCCTGATTTCTTGGCTTTCTCTCATTGTTTACAAGAAGAGAATATGATTAAGGTCTTCACTGTGCACTCTCCATTTCACACAACAGCGTCCATGCCCCCTTTACAGGATATGCATAATCTTCATGCTCTCTTCAGATAATTGACATATTCTGAGAGATGCACATTATCCCAGAAATAGTATGCACCCAGTAAACATTGGCCTAATAGAGTCCTCATTCTGCACCTTTCCACAGGGAAGGAAAATCGATTCATTTATAGGATTGCTGCGACTTTTTTCGGAGTGCTTTTTTAAAAGCTTTTTATTATTATTATTTTATGGAAAGCAGTTTCAGTAAATGTGAAGTCAGATGAGTGTATTCTTTTCTCACTTCATTGCTGTAACTGAGGGTTTTGCTTACTTATTATTATAAGAGTTATATTACTGAAATGAAGCAAAAATGTAGTTCTTTTCCTCTTTTGACAGAACATTTTTCTTATCACTGGCAGCTGTAAATTTCCAGCATAATAGATATTGTGGTAGCCCTGAAAATAGCACCTAGGAGCAAATCATTGCAGAGGTAGTTTTCAAATAATGTGGGAAAACATCTATCCCAGAATCCTCAGAGATCACTGGGGAATATATTGTTTGGGTTCCAAAAAAGGATGTTATTTTCAGTCTTTCAATACCACCATGAAAGACAAATTGAGAAAACACTGGGGAAATGAATGAAGGTTTCTGTAGTGGAACTCAGGAGACATTGTCTCTGTTCCCTAACATGTTGTGTGATCTTGGTAAAGTGACTAGACTATAAGTAGAGTGGCCAGACAACAAGTGTGAAAAATCAGGTCAGGGGGTGGGGGGATAATAGGAACCTATATAAGAAAAAGACGCAAAAATCGGGACCGTCCCTATAAAATCGGGATATCTAGTCACCCTAACTTTAATTCAATGATACTTCGTTAACTATACTAATGCTAGTGGTTGTTGATATTACAAGTGTTGATTTTACCAACCTTTATAAAATGAGGGAACAAGTTCCATTCTAATTTACCAATTTTACACTTTCCTTAGCAACTCTGATCAGTGGATGCATTTATCCAGAGAGGTTTTAGTTTTGTTTCTAGCAGCTCTCTCCTACTTAGATTGGGTGTTTACTTCAATAAAGAATCATGTGTCTCATATACTGGCTTCGGATTCCTTCATCAGAACACTAAAAAGAACACAACAGAAATGCTCTTAAACAGCATGGCCTTGGTCATGTACAGTAGACTGCTTTAAAAGGGTTAGATGATGAAACACACTAAAAGCTACTTCTGTTCACACTATACCAGTAACTTCAAAACAGAATTGTTTAAGTAATTTGAAGCAGTTGTCTTTCAAAACACAGAGCACTTGGGGAGCAATATACCTCCATTGTGGCTGATATACTCTATGTAATAGCTGCACTAAACAGAGACGCCATTTCAGTTAATCTCTCTACATTTTTAGAAAGCATTTTAAGACTTTTCTTCAAAGCTGGTTTTTAGTAGGACTATAGTTAGCCTCCTATTTATTTCCTTCCTTTCTATTCCATTCTTGCACTTTATGAGTTGAGCAATAACTTACGCAAAACATATTGCACATGCTGAATATGGGCTTTCCAAAGGATCATAACAATCTACTCCCATTGTCAACAAACAAATTACAACAAGAATAAGTATGCGCTTTCTGAAAGACTTGAACAGGTTTTGTTCAAATGTCCAAAAAAAATTGTCACCTTAAGAAAATGACCAAACCTAAAATATTTTAGCATGAATGATGAAAGTTACAGAAAATGAGTTACTGAGAACCAAGAATTAACTGTTATGCAGCTTTGGTCAAAGTGGCCATTCTTACTAACAAACAAATATTACAAGCAGCCATGTGGTTGTGAGTGTTTCATCCCCCACCGCAGCAGATTATCTACTTTATGAGCCTAAAATAAAAGTGATGTTGGCCCCAGATTTATAAATACTTTGTTGGACATAACTGGGATGGAATAATAAGAGCTTTGCATTCACCTGTAGGCGGTCTGGGCTTCAACTGTGTTTATAAGAGCCTGGCCTTGGCATTCAGCCAGATACAGAGTTTTGACGTGGCCAGAGATGGGCTTCTTGAGTTGTTTTGGCTTAGATGGGATATAGCGTTATCATTTTATTTATGCTAGTAGGGGTTTTGCCTAGTGAGACAGTCCCTGGAGGCAGTTTCTCTTGTGATGTCTTTCTCTAGAGAGGGAGATTTGCTAGGAACATTTCCCATTGTTGTCTAGTTGCTTATGTCCTGCAGAGAGGAACTTATTTATAGTATAATATTTTTGTTGGGTTTTCAAGGTGTGTTCTGTTTTTGCGTAGTTGGTGATTTACCGTTTTCACAAAATAAACACTCCAACCTATACTAGCCATAGCCTTGGGAGTTTATAAGGAGTTGATCTTGCTTCCATTTTGAAAAACATGAGTGGTCTTCTAACTCTATTGATAAAACTAGATGTTGTAATTGTGGTTCATCAGTGTATTTTCAATGGGATATTTTAGTATTTTATTACTATTGAAAATAATAAAGGTAACAATGTTAGTGGGTTTGAGATGGAAACATCGTTAGTTTAGAGAAACCTGCCCTGTGCTGTGGAAAAGTGGTATTTGATGCCATGTATTAACTGTTATCTCCTACTTTTTTTTCCTGCTTCCATTGAAAAAGGAAGAGAAGGAAAAAGTGCTGAATAATAGTGCTGCTCAGCACTAGGATGGAAATGGATATAAGGAAGATTATGCTTGGCTGAATGTGACAGTAAAGCTAAAATGTAATGACTGAGCTATTGGAAGCTTGAGGAAATTATTCAAATGCATCCACAAAAAGGGAACCTGAGAACACTGTGGACAATTAGCTAACATCAAGTTTCAGCAATTCTCTTCTGTAAATATTTTGCTATTGGTGTGTGGTCCTTATTTTAGACAATTAAACGGTCATTCTTATTATGTATTTGTATTATGGTGGAAATTACAGATACCAATTGAGATCAGGACCTCATTGTGGTAGAAACTGTCCACATATACCAAAAAAACACTGTCTCCCTCTTTCCCTCCCCAAAGCTAATTGGAAGGATGTCCACACTCCAGAATTCTGTGCCGCCCCAGGACAATGGTGGAGTGCATTGTCTTAAGTAGAGTGTGCAAGGTGCATGTGTAGTAGGAAGAGTGGATTCAGTTTCTCATAGCAGATGAATCCCTCAGTGCTGAGTGCTTGTTGTGGACCAGCCCACAAGCACAGAGTGGTGGACTGCATGATCTGTAATGGACTCAGAAATTTCATAGCAGGAAGGCTACATTCCTGGAGGGAGTGGAGGACAAAAAAAACCCAGACACACCAATGAATATCATTCCTTCTTCATTTTCTTATGGTTTTGGTTTTATTTTATTTTTATTGCTGTAAAATTACGCAAATAACATACAGCATTTGTACTGTCTCTAAAATTAATATCCTTAAGTATTTCCAGCGGATCACTATATCATTTCCAGGGATATTTTAATGCAGAAATAACTATTGAAAGACTCTGTTGAATGTTACAATCCATATTGTGAAGTTACACCTGCCGGTATAACTTCCTAGGAATACTTTCCTTTCACAGACAGGCATTGCTTTTAATTTAATCAAAAGTGATTTTTGAAATCATCATGCTCTCTACTCATCTCTTAAAATGAGAGACTAATGAAGTTCAATCTGTTTTGCTAATTAAAGAGACAATTAAGAGGCAACTCGATGAGTCTATAAGTATCTACACAGGGAAAAGATATTGGATACTAGATGTCTCTTTAAACTAGCAGACAAAGACATAACAAGATTCCATGGCTAGAAATTAAAGGTAGAAAAATCCAAATGGGAAATATGGCACACATTTCTAACACTAATGTCTAAATTCTAAATTCTAAAGTCATTTCTAATTACTAGAACAGCTTACCCAGGGATGTGGTGGACTCTGCATCACATCAGGTCTTTAACGATTGGATGTCTTTATAAAAGATACATGGTGAAATTCTAGCCCCGTTACAGTCAATGACAAAACTTCCATTGAATTCAGTGGGTCCAGGATTTCATCCATGCTCAAGATCAACTGCAAACTATTTGGTTTGCTGCAGAAATTACTGGGAGAAATGTTCTGGACTCTGTTACACAGGAGGTCAGACTGGTGAGCATAATGGTCCCTTTGCCCTTATCTATATCCATCTATGAATACCTGATTTAAAACCCATGGCATTCTCATAAGTAGAGCTGAGTGGGAAATAGTTTACTCGTCCTGTGAATTTTTTTGAGATTTCAATTTATTTCCCATTCTGCATCAAGATGAAACCCAGATTTTGAGAAGTTTTTTGAGGTACAAAGGTTCCTGCCCCCAAGACAGTCAGCTGGTTGGGGCACTCTATATAAGAAAAAGACCCAAAAATCGGTTCCTACAAAATCAGGACATCTGGTCACCCTAACATCTTATAGGAACACCCTAACCACCACGCTGTAGAGTCTGTCTCTGTCTCTCATTTCCCACTTTGTATAACTATTCACTGAGTCAGAGAGCAAACAAGAGACTGTCTCTGCAGTCTGGTGCTCTAAATCAGGGACTTGAACCTGGTTCTCCTACATTCCACGTGAGTGTGCTAACCATTGGCTACTGAGGAGAAAAGTATTTGCTCTCTCTTGGTTTGACTGGAAATTCCATCCTGGACCTGAGATATATTTCCTGATAAAAATTTCATTGAAATGGGTACATTCCCACAAAATGATTTGATTTTGATGAATTGACGTGTTTCATCAAAAAATTCCCAACCAGCTGTAAATATAAGTGTGGTTCATACTAATGGCCACATACAGCACATCAACTTATAAATAAAGCAAATAGCTACAATGGACAGTAGTACAAACAACAGTAGATGTGTGTTGCTACAATTGTCATGTGGACTTGAAAGTCCCAAAGTCCATATTCTATTTTCATCGCACACTAAAGAAATGCATGTACTTAAATAGATAAGAACGGGACTATGTTGTTTGTCCTACTTGCACAATACAATACATGTAGTATATGGGGTATACTTTCATTAACTCTATAGTATAATTAATACTTTCACTGCTAGAAGCTCCCCTGTGAACAAATGCCAGAGTACAAGCAACAAATTTAATACCATAAGTATAACCATAGCTTCATCTGTTTTCTCCAGTTTTATGTGAATCTGAGAAGGACGCTGATTGCATCATGTCCTCAAGTTATTTTAAAAGAACAAAGATTTTTTCCCCTCAATAAAGGGTCTAACTTAGGAGTCTTTCTAGCAATTACATTTTTGCCCCCGAAAAAGGACAATTATTATTGTCTGAAGTATTTTAAGCCATAAAACATGTTTGATTAAACTTCAAAGTTAGGGGATTGAGATTTTTCTTTTGAGAAGTGAATAAGAAAATAAGAATGGCCATAGTGGATCAGACCAATACTCTATCTAGCCCAGTAACCTGTCTTCTGACAATGGCCAATGCCAGCTGCTTCAGAGGGAATGAACAAAATAGACAATCATTGAGTGATCTATCTCTGGTTGTCTGCTCTCAGATTCTGGCAAACAGAGGCTAGGGGCAATCAGAGCAGGGGACTGTATCCCTGGAAATCTTGGCTGATAGCCTATCTAGTTCTCTTTTAAAAAAAATCCAGTTATGGCTTTGGCCTTTACAACATCCCTTGGCAACGAGTTCCACAAGTTGACTGTGTGCTGTGTGAAGAAGTACTTCCTTTTGTTTGTTTTAAACCTGTGGCCTATTAATTTCATTGCATGACCCCTGGCTCTTGTGTTATGAGAAGGAGTAAATAACACTTCCTTATTCACTTTCTCCACACCAGTCATGATTTTGTAGACCTCTGTTATATCCCCTTTTAGTCATCTCTTTTTCAAGCTGAAAAGTCCCAGTCTTTTTAATTTCTCCTCATACGGCAGCTGTTCCATACCCCTAATCTTTTTTGTTGCCCTTCTCTGTACCTTTTCCAATTCTAATATAAAATATAAATATGATAGAATATAATAATGATGCTGTTAAATCAAAGTGGTGGCATTAAACTATGCCTAATAATGCCTTACCTTGAAAGCAAGCATGTCCCCCAGTTACATGAAGATAAGATGATCACCTAGTTGTGCATGAGCTTCAAACAAAGATCCCAAGAGGTTCTTTGACAGAAGAGTGATGAAGTGGAAGTGAGTGGCCTGATAAATGAGGCTAGCCTAGGGAAGGATCAGAACATTAGAGCAGAATAAAAAGAGCCTGGGTGACAGAGGGGTAAAAAGAGAGAGTCGCCAGGAAGCACAAGTTTGATGATGACCTACTCTAAGGGCTTGTCTTCACTACCCGCCGGATCAGTGGGGAGCAATCGATCCCCGAACGCGCTCCTCGTCGACTCCGGAAATCCACCTCGGTGAAAGGCGGAAGCGGAGTCGACGGGGGAGCGGCAGCGATCGACTCGCCGCCGTTCTCACGGCCAGGTAAGTCGATTACGATATGCCGACTAATGTAGCTGAAGTTGCATATCGTAGATCGACACCCCCCCCCCCAGTGTAGCACAGGGCTTAAATTCTTTTTAAAAAACAGCTCCGTTTGGCCAGAAAGTTTGCACGTTTAGTCTTAAATCAGAGGATAATTCTGAGAAGGTGGGGCGCTTGAGATTAGAGACGTTTAAGAATTTTCCATTTTTAAAATTCTTTTGTCCAATCATAACTCAAAAGGGATCTTGCTAAAAATTTCATGAAGTCTGTCTGCATCTCTGTTTGTAATACATCAGTCACAGTTGTCTCCAGGCACCAAATACAAGAATCAGGCTTTAGTATTGACCTATTGGGACTATATTTTCTGTTCCAATGGAGGGGAAGAGGGGGGAGAGGTGTTCTGTAGTTTTTCTTTCTTCTAGGGGAAATATATGAGAAAGGAAGAAGACTTACCAGCCAAAAGGTCACTGCTTCTGTCTCCAGTGAAAGCTCTGGCATAGAGTTACATTTATCTTTTTGGGGTCTCTAATTCTCTGCTGTGTATATTTTGTTATTTTACCATTAATCTTAGAAACTGTGTGATATTTATAAATCCTGTGCTTACTGCTACAGAGTTTGCAGGAATGCTTGTAAATGCAGACTGCCATATTGCAAACTTCGTAAGCTTCATGCTGTCTGCTATTTCTCTTCCTCTCATCAGATGCTGCCTATAGGCATTGTAAACCCTAACCTTGTGGGGGGTTGCTAGACAGCTTACAATGTCTGCAGGTGAAAACCATGCCCTACACTGCAGAGCTTTAAAAGGTATATCTCCATTGCAATCAGAGGTATGACGGCAGCTCATGTAGATATCCCCATACTAGCTTTAATTGAGCTAGTGTGGCCAAAAATAGGAGTTAAGCTGAAGCAGCATGGGTCCCTGTGCAAGCTGCACAAGCCCACCTCAAACCCTGGGTATGTAGAAGTGTCTCAAATGACTGACGGGAGTTTTGGGCATATGAGGACTGCAGAATTGGGCGGTAAATCACATTCCTGGGTAAGCAGCAATACATGCTTCTGAAAGCCATGTTTCTGTGTCATTACAACCAGTCTGACGTGCGGTCACTGAGATTTAACGTATTTACTGCTATTGGCAATTACAGGGGGGTTTGTTTCTTTCTTTCGTTCCAACTACGCAGGCAGGCGTGCCACAAAGAAAGATTCCCAGCCCCATCAGACATTGATAATATACCATTTCCTACTCTGCTATGCAAAATCCATTGTGTAACTCAGAAAAATAATACACATGAGAACTATATAATAAATAGAAGAGAAAGGTAATTTAGAAATTACTTAGAACATACAAGCAGTGTAGCACAATGTTTCTAACTCACCCTTGCAGCCTTGGTAGGAACACCCTCACTGAGTTACAGTGAGAACACGTAGGAAAATGTTATTGTGCTAGAAAAGTGTAGTATCAAAGCAGACAACTTAAGGTTAGCAAGAATGTGCCAGAGGAAAGCTGCTCATCCTGATTTTTAATAAAATCTGAACCCATCAGATGAAGAACCATTTGTCTGCCGCCTCCTTTCCTTCCTGCACACAGATGGTTTTGTTCTTTGCTAGAAACCTTTTGCAGTTCTGTAATGGTAGGGCCTGCCAGAATGATCTCTGCTCATAATTAACACTGTGCTCCAGGCTCAAGCACCTTTTATAGTCTGATTGAACTTGTTAAACATCTGCTGGGGATCTCCAATGCTGAAGTACTTTGTTCTCTTAGGCCTAAGAGAGAACAAAGGCTGCAAAAAAGAGTCTCTTACTGTGTGGGAACATAATAGAGAACAGACTTATAGGTCTGCTGAAAAGGCATGTTTTCTCCCTGGTAAATACTTCATGAGGTGAAGTTTTGTTTAAAATAACCTTCGGCTCCAGTGTGCTGAGATGCTTTTACTTTTTCACAAATAGGATCATTTAAAGTGCTGAGTTATAATTTAGCAATTTGTAATGAGGGAACTGCTGGGGTGTTGTGAGACTTGATTAATTTCAGTCTGGAAAATGAAAAGTGTTCTGAGATCTTCAGTGAAAGGCACTATGGAAGTGCAAAGTGTTGCGAAGAAAGTGAGACTGTCATTGCATTGCCTTGGCAGTTAAAAGATAGTGATTAAAAAACAAAACGCAGCATAAAGCATTCACTTGTGGCTCATTGATGTAAAACACCAATATGTTCCCAGTGTAAGGTTTGGGGTTTGTTAGCGAGAAGACAGAAGTGCTAGTAGAGTTGGGCAAAATGTTTCATCCAAAACTTTTCTAGGCAAAAAGGCAGATTCAGTAACACCAAAATGTTTTGCGAGTTCATGGCAGTTTTACTAGATTGAGTGTTTAGAACCCCTCCTCCTAAGTGTGGAAAAAAATCAGAACATCTCGATTTTTCATTTGAAATGACGTTGCAGTTCCGTTTCCTTTCATTTTATTTTTAAAAAATCAAAGCCATTTTAAAATGCTTGAAATCAAAATGAAATATTTTTATTTTGTTGAAACAAAATGTTTTGTTTAACCTGAAATGAACATTTTTTTACTTTTCAAAATACCCAAAAATGTTAACGTTTTTGTTTTTATCTGACTGGATTTTTTAAAAAACCTTTTGGACCAAAAATTCATTATATGCGGAGCTCTAGATGCTAGTATTGTGGATAGTCTTGTATCTCCCTAAGGCCATAATGCTGAAGTGAGCTGTGAATAGGTCACCCCCAAATTAATGTCATTGGGACTCTGTGCCGGTATAGGGGTTTGTCTCAGTGAAGTATGCTACAGGATTGGGGGTTAAAACAAGTAGGGTAACATTAACATTTTCCATGTTTATTCTCTTCACTTTGAAAAGTAATATTTAGGTGACTATATTTTGGAAACATCGCTTATCAGACACCCCACTGGTCTCTCATAGCCATGAATTCGTTAGTTATTTTAAATATTAACATGTATGTCCATAGGGTTGTTGTAGCTACATCTCCCACTTTGTCTTCCCTTAACACATATGTGACTATAATGATTTCATTACATGTTAGTGTCTAAAACAACTATGTGGCACTATCTCAATATTTCTTTCCTGATGGTGCTGCTTACCTCTAGACAATGTCCATTACTTTATTTAATTGATTTGATCTTTTAGTTCCAAATTGAGAAAACAAAATATGGTCTTTGATTGAATAGAAAGGCCATAATTCAATAATCAGCTGATGACATGAGCTGTAAGAGTGTAGCTCATGAATGACAGTGGAAAACAGATTAAATTATTGTCTCTTTTCATTTGCAATATGGTTGTTTTCACGTATATTTAGTATTGCTTAGTCCCATTTAGAATCCTTGTGAGATCCTCTATTGGTGTAAATGATGTAGTCTCAGTGACTTCAAAGGAACTGCATAAACTTAAGCCAGCTAAAGATCTGGCCCACATGATATTTTAACACTTAGGCAGTTTATTTTGGAGTAGTGATAAAGTACAGTATTCATGAAAGTGAGAACCAAATAGCACAGATTAAATCAAGACATGCCAAATCACTTGGTGCTGTCTGATGATAGCTTTACTGTTCTAATCACTGGTGAATGTCAACAGCCCCAATTATATCCCCTCCTCTCTTTGCTTTAGTTTTCCTGACCAATAATGATGAAGCAACATGTACGCATAAAAATAAAAGAGAACACAAACTACTTTCCCTGCCTTGGGATAGGCGTGGAGAGATAATTACCCTACAGCCAATCTTCATTTTATTTTCTTGAAAGATGCTCCTATATCATTCTGATAAGTATGGTATAAATGCGTTCAGATAGACTAGATAGGAGGGACTGCATTCAGTAGAGTTACTTCAGATTGACACCAGTGTAAATCAGAGAAGAATCAAGATCTTTTAGCATGATTTTCAGAAGTGATGAGCACCCATAATTCCCATTTAAGAAAATGAGATCTGTGAGTACTCAGCAGCACCTTTGAAAATCAGGCCATTTGCATCTCAACTTCCTTATCTGTAAAGTAGGGTAATAATACTCACTACAGCTGATGAAATTTTTTGTGACAGAAATGTGTTTATTTCAACAAGATCTTGTTTAGAAATTTTTTTGAAAAAAAGCCATCATTCTTTTTCAACATTTCAAGGGAGAACATTTATTTCATTTTGAAATTACTTTTCATTTTGAAATTAATTTTACTTTACATCATATATAAAACAGTCAAAATCAAAATTATATTAGAGAGACCAGGTGGGTGAGGGAATATCTTTTACTGGACCAACTTCCATTGGTCAAAGACAAGCTTTCAAGCTACATAGAGCTCTTTTTTTGGTCCTCTTGGGACCAATATGGCTATAAAAATACTGCAATTTATCAGACACATAGATGAACATGATTTGTTGGGGAAGAGTCAACATGGCTTTTGTAAAGGAAAATCATGACTCACCAATCTACTAGAATTCTTTGAGAGGGTCAACAAGCATGTGGACAAGGGGAATATGGTGGATATAGTGTACTTAGATTTTCAGAAAGCCTTTGACAAGGTCCCTCACCAAAGGCTCTTAAGCAAAGTAAGCTGTCATGGGATAAGAGAGAAGGTCCTCTTATGGATCAGTAACTGGTTAAAGGATAAGAAACAAAGGGTAGGAATAATTGATCAGTTTTCAGAATGGAGAGAGGTAAATAGTGGTGTCCCCGAGGGGTCTGTACTGGGCCCAGTCCTATTCAACATATTCAGAAATGATCTGGGAAATGGGGTAAATAGTGAGGTGGCAAAATTTGCAGATGATACAAAACTACTCAAGATAGTTAAGTCCAAAGCAGACTGGGAAGAGTTACAAAGGGACCTCACAAAACTTGGTGACTGGGCAACAAAATGGCAGATGTAATTCATTGTTGATAAATGCAAAGTAATACACATGGGAAAACACAATCCCAACTATACATATAAAATGATGGGGTCTAAATTAGCTGTTACCACTCGAGAGAGATCTTGAAGTCACTGTGGATAGTTCTTTGAAAACATTCACTCAATGTGCAGCGGTAGTCAAAAAAACTAACAGAATGTTGAGACTCATTAGGAAAGGGATAAAAAAATAACACAGAACATATCATATTGCCTTTATATAAAGCGATGATATGCCCACATCTTGAATACTGCATGCAGATGTGATTGCCCCATCTCAAAAAAGATATGTTGGAATTGGAAAAGGGCAGCAAATATGATTAGCGGTATGGAGCAGTTTCCATATGAGGAGAGGTTAATAAGACTGGGACTTTTCAGCTTGGAAAAGAGGTGACAAAGGGGGGATATGATAGAGGTCTTAAAATCGTGACTGGTATTTACTCCTTCTCATAACACAAGAATTAGGGGTCACCCAATGAAATTAATAGGCAGCAGGTTTAAAAAAACACAAGGAAGTATTTCTTCACACAAAACACAGTCAAGCTGTGGAACTCTTTGCCAGAGGATGTTGTGACGGCTAAGACTATAACAGGGTTCAAAAAGGAACTAGATAAATTAATGGAGGAAAGGTCCATCAGCGGCTATTAGCCAGGATGGGCAGGGATGGTGTCCTTAGCCTCTGTTTGCTAGACTATGGGAATGGGAGGCAGGGGATGGATCACTTAGGCTTGGTCTACACTAACCCCCCCTGTTGAACTAAGATATGCAACTTCAGCTACGTTAATAACGTAGCTGAAGTCGAAGTCTCTTAGTTCGAACTTACCTGTAGTCCACACGCGGCGCGCTGGCTCCCCCGTCGACTCCGCCTGCTCCGTTCGCAGAGCAGGATTACCGGCGTTGACGGAGGAGCACTTCCTGGTTCAATTTATCGCGTCTAGACAAGACGCGATAAATCGAACCCAGAAGATCGATTGGACTCCTCCGACGCGACGGGTAAGTATAGACGTACCCTTGATGATTACCTGTTATGTTCATTCCCTCTGAAGCACCTGGCATTGACCATTGTCGGATGATAGGATACTGGGCTAGATGGACCTTTGATCTGATCCAATATGGCCATTCTTATGCGCAATTCAAAATGAAACATTTGGATTGACCTGAAATGAAGTATTTTGAAAAATTTCATTTAATAGGAAATTTCAAAACTTGATATTTTTGTTCTCATTCAGAATGAAAACAATTTTAAAAATCGTGGAATTTCCCACAAGACAGAATTTCCAGTTCCTGCACATCTCTAATACTTACCCATCTCAATGGTGTATTGTGTAAAGTATTCTGAGATGTCAGCTAAAGCGTGACATAAAAATGTTCCATGTCATTGTAACAGGCTTCTGCACGTTGATAGGCTGTTCACGTAGTTAATCTTGGCAACCTTCCAAATGAGAGGGGCAATCAGCATCACCTGGTTTTATCAGCGTTTAATTGATGAGGGAAAAAAAAAGAAAAGTTGTACCCATCCATATTTTCATTTTTGATAGCCATCTGCATTTGAGTCCTGCCTAAGATAAGGAAAAGTTTGACATAGATCTATATTTTTTCTGCATAGCAATGGAAGCTAACCTGGTGTTTATTAAGTCATTTTTCTATTGGTGACACAAACTTTAAATAATAGAGGGACCTGAAACAGCACTCTGTGGTATCCCATAGGTATTTTTTTTTTTTTAGCAAAAATAGAACTATGTCCATAGAAACAATGCATAGATCAGAAAACTAGTACAGAGAAGGCATAGCATTATTAAGCACTATTCATGTGTTACCAGTATGAAATATTTGTAAGAGGATCAAAACAAAACCATTAGTCACTGATGGAACCATTAGTATAAATGATAATGTCAGTTATTTAAAGTCCTTATAACCATTTCCAGAACGCCAGTAATGAGGGCGCTTAAGGGGATATTTCCAGACAAACCCACACAAAGAGCTCTTTAACTGCTTTGAGTGCAGACTTCTTAACTTTTCGAATTCGGAACTGCAGCAGAACCCTTGCTAAAGTCAAACCAAATTCAGTGTTTGCGCGCAACACAGGTACACACACATACTGCACACATACCTACACTTCTCAGTGACTTATGACCTCAATTTAGTTTCTGAAGGGAGCCATGTCAAATAATCATACATATATTCCTCTCATGGTTAGAGAAACCAATAGCTTCTTTTGAAATTGCAATGACAATAGTTAATTAGTTAATGGCCTGAGCTGGTTTTAAAGCTCTTTTCAGCAGGTTTATAAGATAGTGCAGGCCACAAGAGTCTGGTTTACCCTTCAACTTTAACTAGTTTAAAAATTGATTTATCTGGTTTTAGAACCGATTATAATTATGGGGGATATTTCCACAGTGTAGACCAGGCTGAACTCTCTGTTATCAACTGATTAGAGCTGGGTGAAATTTTTCAGCTGAAGTTTTTTTGGGAAAAATATACAGATTAGGTGGCACCAAAATGTTCTGCTGATTCATGTTGGTTACACCAAATTGTTCATTGAGAAAAACAAATTCCAAACATTTTTGATTTTTGAAACATTTTGATTTTTCTGGTTCAAATTGACTTTTTGTTTTGAAATTTCCTTTAATTGTTTAAAATATTCAAAATCATTAAAAATGCTTGATGTTAAAAAGAAATATTTCATTTGACCTGAGACTTTAAAATTGCCATTAAACCAAGAAAATCAGTTGCCCAACTCTAACTGCAACACTACAGCTAATATTTGTCAATAATTTGCCTGCAGCAAGCATGACATACCATTTTTTATTTATATCATTCAAAGGACAAGAAAAAATGAGAAGGTGAAGGAGACCAGGACACTATAATCAAAATGCCACAAAACTTTCCTTAATACATCATCATAGTCACAGTTGTGACTCAAAAATCTCTCATGTGCTGCAAAGTTGAGAAAGTATCTCTCTCAGGCTGCTGACAGTGAAATTCAAGCATGGAAATGGTGCCTCAGGAAAAGCGTGAGGATTAGAAACAAGGCAAGACAAACTATAGGATTAGCTAGAGAAGATCCAGACTTTCCCCTACTACTTCCTCCTTGAAATGGCAAGATAAAGGAAAACAACACGATCTTCATTAGCAGACAGTCTATATTTGAATAAATATGAATGTTTAACATAATCTTTTCATCTCTTCTGCTTTGGAATATTCTAAAATATTAGAATATTCCAAAGCCACACCTTCAAACACAAGCCCCTCCAAAATATCTATTTTCAAAAGAGCTAAAAAATTAGGTACAGTCGCTTAACTAACTAGAGTGTCACAGTACAATTCAAAGTAATATTTGTTTAAAAACAGGCATAAGCAAATAAAATATATCATGATGGGTTTTAATTGTTTGAATTAAAGGGGTATTTTCCTATCACAAATTAGGTAGGGCATTTGCTCAAATGCCATTAGTCTTCATCAGATTAATATCCTCAAACGTGTGCTCCTTTTAAAATGGGAAATGATTGATTTATATCTCTAACTACAACTCAAATCTACATTTAAATAACATCTATAAAGCTAATAATAGTATGGCTAAAGATACGAATACGTCAGTGACTGAATATTGAATATCAATTTCTATCAAACTGATTGCCATGGGCTGCCAATCAATTACTGGATCACATTGCAATGCTTTTATAATCCAAGACAGTGGAACATTTCAAACAATGATGAACAGCACCTGTAAATCAAGGCAAATAATCTGTATCAACGAATAAATAAGAAAAAAGTATTATTAAACAATAATGCAAATCACAGCTTTAAATAGATGGAGCTAATTTGTTGTCTGCAGTGTACAAAGGGTTAAACTGTCTAGTCTGTCAGATGTTAAAATTAACATTCGAGAAGGGAATTCAAAAATGTACAGCGCAAGTATTTAGAGACAGTATATCTATCTCAACCCAGGGGAGCGAGTTAGGTTCTATGTTGGGGACAGTAGGGTTCCCTTGGGGTCAATCAGCTCTCAGACTGGACTGGGTCTGAGCTGTGAGGGCCTGATTTTCAGGAGTGCTGACCACCTGCAGGTCTCATTGACTTCAATTATTGTGGGTTCTCAGAGCCTCTGATACCCATGGTGTGTGCACTCCTCAGCTTTCGCACAAGGGTCCCCAGGTTATGGTGTGCCTGCAAGGGCTTCTGGTTCTCTTCAGGGCTGTGCCCTCTGTTTCTCAAATCTGGTACTGGATTAGATCATACTTCTAATCAATGTCCTCCTTATCAAGTGCCAGATAGTTTGGACATGAAGCCAGTCTCAGACATGGAATTAATTCCTCTCACTTGTGGTTGCTCTTTCCTCCTAAACTGGCCTGTGGGTTTAATGGGGCAATGAAATAGAGAAAAAGGAGGTTCTGAAGGTGAGAGGGGGCCCAGGCCAACACTACTGAGGGTAGGGGGTTTGTGGAGGTAGCACGATTGACTGAGAGAAATGTGTGAGTATTGATTAGACAGCCCTACTCCTTGGAGAACTAATGGAAGCAGTAGAGCCTTGGATTACTTTTCCTGCCTCTGAAGGCCCCTCTCCCAGTCCAAGGGGAGGAGCCACTGAACCCTGGGCTCAAATAAGGTTGGGGGACACCAAATGATAAAACAGCTACAAGAATGAGGGTTACAGCGTCAAAAGCAGGGAGTCAGAGGGGGACACCAAGCAGAGAACCCTGGACAGCTCCCACTGCTCCTTGAAGGCATCCAGGGAGCCAGTGGATGCTTCCCAGAGGAACTTTGCCTGGATATTTGATCTAAGGAAAGAGCATAAATACCTCCCCCAGTCACAGATCACCGCCCCGTCCAGCATCCTCCTCCTTGTATGGTGGACGGTCACCTTAGCCAGTGCCAGGAGGAGGTTGATGAGGAGGTCTTGTGACTTTGTGGGGCCACAGATGGGGTGTGCATAGATCAGGAAGTGTGGGGAAAAGTGCAGCCAGAATCTAAGGAGAAGGTTCTGGAGGAGCTGGAAAGAGGGCTGCAACCTGGCGTGCTCGATGTAAATGTGGGCCAGGGTCTTCTTCACACCACAAAAGGGGCAAGTGTCATGCAGGGGAGTGAACTGCGCCATGTACACGCCCATGCTCATGGCTCCATGAAGGAGCAGCTAATTGATATCTCTGGCAGGCCATGGGACCAGGGTGGAATACAAACTGGCCCACCGGGGCTCCTCACCCTCCACAGGTGGTAGAAGGTCCTGCCATTTGGTATTAGGGAGGGACATGAGGGTGAGGAAGTGATGGGTATGGAGCATGAGCTTGTACAGCTATTTCCTAGGCATAGCTCAGAAACAAACCGGCAAACATCATGGGGCATCACAGGGCAGAGGCCCTGATGACAAGGTATGGAGGGTCAGGGGTGAGGGGTGGGCGGGGAGCATCCTCCCACAGGACCCCCTTGGCGAAGGCCCAAGAGGCAGGCAGTAAGGCTGCCCTCACCTCCTGGAATATGAGCTGAGGGACACAAGAGGTGGAGAGCCCCATGTGCCAGCCAACTGCCAGGGGATCCACCCAGTCCCCCAGGACCAACCTCCGGCGCACCGAGGGGGACTCGGTCACCTGCACACTGAACTGGGGATTGTGTAGTAGGGGCTCTATGAGGAGGTCCTCCCCCTCAGCGGCCACCATGGATCTGGTTGCTGAGACCAGTTTCCAGGTCCGGAGGATGTCCTGGTAGAAGACCGGCAGCTCAGAGAGGTCTCACGGAAAACCCTTTGGATGGAGATAAAAATGCTGCTGGTCATATCAGAGCCCTTAGAGGCGGAGGAGAAAGGCATGCAGCAGTGCGCTCCATGCCAGACTACCTGCACCATAAAGGAATCTCTCGAGGGCCTGGAGGTGGAAGATGTGGACTTGACTGTAGAGGCAGAGCAGGCCCTGTCCCCCCTCCTGCAGGGGAAGACTAAGAACCCCTGCAGAGACTGAGTGCAGCTCCAGCCCAGGTGGGCCAGCGTACCCAGGGGCAGGCTCAGGGCATTGAGCCGGTGCCAGAGCATGGATAGGACCAGCTAGTTAAGCATCAGTGCTTAACCCCCAACAGAGAAAGGCATCAGAGCAGTCCCATCCACCTCCACAGCCACTTAGCCACCCTGTCCTCCAAATCATGCCAGTTCTCCAGCAGGAAGGGATGGGTAGCAGAAAGGTAAATGCCCAGACCCGCGCTCCACCAGATGGCCTGGACTGTGGGCAGAAGGGAGTACAGTTAGACTGACAGCAGGCAGCCTTGATGCCCACCTCGACTGAAGAGGACTGTTCAGTCAGGGTCCAATTGAGCTTGACCAAACGCTCCATGGAGACGTACGGCACCTGGCGAAAGGTCACGAAATGGGGCCCAAAGCTGAATGACTTCAGAATGCCCAGAAGAAACTCATGATCCACCCTGTTGAATGCCTTTTCCTGGTCCAGGGACAGGAGGGCGATTATCAAAGATGGTATGGTCTGGGATGGTGTAGGTCTGGTCATGATGGGCCATGTCTGCCAGCATGGACCCCAGCTACAGTGAGGCCTTCACCACGACTTTGTAGTCCATACTGAGAAGTGAGATGAGATGCCAGTTCCGAAGGTCACAGAGGTCCCCTGTCTTAGACAGCAGGGCAAGCATGGCCCAGATGATGGTGAGGTCTGAGCCGAGGACTTCCCAGAATGTATGGTAGAACTCCATGGTCAGCCCGTTGATGCTCGGGGATTTTTTGGTGGGCAGCAGATGGAGGGCTTCTGAGAATTTGCCCAAAGTGAGAAGCAACTTCAGCTGGTCCCAGTCGCCATCAGGACTGGGACCAGCTGAGCACCCTGCAGGCGTAAGGAGAGCCCTGCGTAGATACACAATGTATATCCATGGATGCAGATATCTGTGGATATTCTCAGAACTGCAGGGCTCTAGTGACAATGAGGGAGACCAGCAGGGCCATGGCCAGCGACCGGGCCAGGAACCACAGCAGTGAAAGCAGCAGCATGTCTGGCAGCCGCTCGCAAAAGCCAGCGCCCAGCCTGGGCAGCTCCTCCAGCATGACTGCACTGCCCCCAGCTCTGCCCTGTGGGGCGGGCACCAGGCTCACCAGCAGCTGTCCCTGGTCACACTAGTGTGCATGCTCCCGGACAGGAGACACACATCACAGCGTGGAAGGGACTCCTCCCAGGTTTTGATGTGGAGCAAGGCGGACACCAGGAGGCAGTGGACGCTATGCTTCCTGCTCAGGGTGGGGAAGGGGCCTCGGCCACCAGGGATGGCAGTAGATGGGGGGCAGATGGCAGAGTGGTTAAGTGGAGGGGATGCGGCTACCTGGGTGTATGCTCTGGGGGCAGAGAAATGGGTGCTGGTGGACGGAACGGCGGGGGGGGTGGGGGAGAGGGAGGTAGCCGCAGCCAATGGTGGGGCCTCAGCAAGAGGGGCAGTCCTTGCCACAGAACGCTTTGCCTTCTAGGTGGGGCTCTTGCCCTTCTTTTTCCCCTAGCCCTTTCCGCTGGCCGAGGGGCCCCCTCAAGGGTGATGGATGCTGGAGTCGTGGCAGCTGTGGAGTTCCCGCCCGTGCCTGACACTGCCCTGTTGGGGGCGATGGAACCAGCAGTGGCGGTCAGTGTGGTAGCCACAGGCGTGGATGGGGGAATTAATTGGCTGGGAGGGGCAACAAGGTCGGACAGGGTGCCTCTTTCCTCAGTCCCTTCCACCGTCCAGATGAGGGGATGGGAACAAGTACCGAGCTGGGGCAAGGAAGGGAAAGGAAGGGGAAGGGGAGGGCAGCTGATCACTCAACCCTGCTAGGCTGCGTACCGGGGAGGAGGGGATTGATGGGATAGGTCCTGGGGGCATCAAAGAAGGCATGGAGGGGGAGGGGCATGATAATCAGCGTGGGGACAGGGTACCAGCTCCTCTGGCTGCACTGAGTGAAAACAGGGGGACAATAGCAACGATGGGTGGTGCTGTGAACTGGGGATCAACAGAAAAAAGGGGGGGTCACAAGCACTGGGGGCATAGTGCATGGAGCAAGTGGGGCCAGGCAGGGCAGCAGTTGAGCAGCAAAGGGGAAGGAGGGAATGGAACAGGACTAGGAAGGGCCTGGGGCAGGGTGGGAAAGGCAAACGAACGCCCAAAGGCTAGCGTGGGGTGGGCAAACAAACAAACCTTTGCAAGGGTGCTAAGGTGGGGCAGAGGAAACAAACAAGCAGTCAGTAGCAGGGGAGATGGGGTGGACAGCAAGGGAGAGAGCGGCAAACTGCTGCGGGGTCTGGTGGGTTGACCAAAAAGGGTGTGGGTCACCAGCTTAGCACGGCCAGGGGAAAAGGCAAGTCCAAGTGGAGGAGGGGGGCACACATGGACCCGTATGCACTTGAGAAAAAAGTCTCTGCTCGCCGCTGCCGATGGAGCAGTAGCGTAGCCAGGAGGGGAGCAGGGGGAGTGGCCGCTCCCCCTATGAGGAAAAGCGGCGCTAAGGCACCGTCGGAGCCTCGCTAGGGCAGCGCTTTAAAGCAAGCTGCCCCTTGTCTCCCCGCTCAGCCGCTGAGCGGGGAGACAAGGGGCAGCCACAGCAAGCCGCCCCTTGTCTTCCCACTCAGCAGCTCAGCGGGGAGACAAGGGGCAGCCCCGGCGAGCCGCCTCTTGTCTCCCAGCTCAGCGGGGAGGCAGCAGGCAGCCGCAGAAAGCCGCCCCTTGTCTCCCTGCTCAGCAGCTCAGCGGGGAGACAAGGAGCAGCCACGGCAAGCCGCCCCTTGTCTCTCCGCTCAGCAGCTCAGTGGGGAGACAAGGAGCAGCCACGGCAAGCCGCCCCTTGTCTCTCCACTCAGCAGCTCAGCCGCTGAGCGGGGAGGCAGCGGGCAGCTGCCCACCGCCCCACAAATCTTGGCGCCCTAGGCGACTGCCTAGGGTCGCCTAGTGGGCACGCCGGCCCTGCCAGTAGCTCCTGCCGCTGCGGGGAGCTGTGGGCCCTTTAAAGCGCCACCGGAGCCCCGCTGCCGGAGCTCCGGTGGCGGCACTTTAAAGGGCCCGGGACTCTGGAGCGGCTGGAGCCCCGGGCCCTTTAAAGCGCTGCAGGGTGAGTACAGGGGGAGCGGGAGGCACCTTTTTATAGCACCGCTCCCACTGTGCTCAAGACCTGGCTACGCTACTGCGATGGAGTCCCAGGTGGAAGCAGGGTCGAGGCAAGCGGCTGGGCCAGAGGGTGGAGGCAGTCCCAGATGATGCTTGGGGACAGTGGTGGGAGCTTGGGGGAGGGCTCCGAGCTGCTACCCCTTTTCCCTGCAGCGACAGCAACAACCACCACAGGCCCAGGTTGTAACAAGGATGCAGGGGCGCTGGAACAATATGTATAGTGGGAGGTGCTGAGAGCCATTGAACCAAACCGTAAACCCTGCATATAATGGAAACCACATCAAGCCAGGGGGTGCAGCAGGATGGTAAGTGCACTAAGCACTTGGTAAGCAGCAGCCCCTCCTCCTCGACGTCAGCAGCCAGCCAGTGAGGCAGCAAGAGGGATCCTGGCTAGGTTGAGCTGTTACATCCTGGGCAACAGCCGCTGAGTCAGCACTCTGGTCATTGCAGCTCTAATTAATTACTCCAGAGCAGACCTCATTAAGAAGAGCTGTACCCAACTGATGGGCTGAGGAGCACTAAGAGGCTAATCAGGCCATTAGGCAGATGATACAACAGGCACAATGGGAAAGGGAGGAAGCAGAAAGAGAGAGAGAGAGAGAGAGAGATTGCTCTTCCCTGCTTGCGTCAGGAGCTGCCTAGGACTGTAGGTGTAAGGCTATATAGTGTGTAAGGGTAGTGGAAGCTAACATTGTAAATAAATTGCATGGGGATGTTTTAGCAGCAAAAAGGTCTCTGAGCTGTTTGTGGGCAGAGGCAGGAGCAAGTGAGCCCTGCCACACCCTTCGTAAAAATGTGTTCTGTGTGGCTACCCTAGTCATAGGGAAGGTTGCCAGCAGCATTATGTCGTCACTCTAGGTTTTTATACTTAATAATTAAAATGGACTGAACCACACTGAATAATTCATTCAGGCACTGTTTATGTCATGAGGGAAGAAAGTTCCTACCCTGGAATAGCTATAGATAGTTTTCACAAAACAACTGTGCAAAAAAAGAATTTCAAAACCAAGTCATACATGTGTAGATGCAGGTGGTTTCCCTGGTCCTGCTCTGATAAGCGCTGGTGTAAGTCAGGAGTAGTTTCACTAAAAGCAGCGGAGTTTCACTGACATAATATAGAAAAATCTATGAGCGAGATAAGGATCAGGCCCAGGGGTTCTCGTTATGGGGATATCAGTCTCAGACCAATAAAAATTAACAATCCATCTACCAATCTAAATGGAAAGATGTGTTATTTGAGGTCAAAAAACATCTTTGTGCTAAATCTCTGAGAAGCTTTAACCTCTTAAGGAATACTAGTATATATTTGGATCTTCAGTGATGGAAGAGGATCAGATACTCCTCCCCCTTGTACTGGTGTAAACCCAGAGTAACTATATTGAGTTCAACACAAATTAAAGCATATATTACATGAAGTGGAGGAAGGCAGGGATAAGATAGGAGTCAAGCCTGTGAATTGTACAAAACTGCAGGAGGGGGGCAGTGCCAAACCCCAGTAAGGGCCAATTCAAAAATGTTCTGCCTCAATCACAGGTGTACACAACATTAACTGGACAAAATACTCTCCTCCAAAGCAAAATCTGTCAGTTCCACACTCTCTCAGCCTTCCCACCTGCCCTCACCCCACTCCCAATCCATTAATTATGTGAGGGGCATAGGTATTAATTTGGAAACGGAGACAAGTGGCTCTCAAATACCGGGCTAAATTATCTTTGCTCTTAAAGTTACTTGCCCCTTTTTCCAAATTGGAAGAATACATCAGCTCTGTATACTTGATGGATTTTATTAAAAAGCATAAGCAGGCAAATATAAAATTAACTGAACTGAGCTAAACTATTATAATTTTACTAATCTTATTAAGAATGGGACAGTATAATAATCAAATCAAGGTCACAATTAAGCTTGAATCAATAGAGCAATGGGTTTAAATGATCACATTGCCAAATTAATACAGCAGCCAATCTAATCAAATCATGGGGTTAACACTGGAAGAAATTGCTGTTTGTTAACCCTACACTGAGAGATTAAAGGAGGAGCTGTTTTTAATTTAATCAAAGACCCCAGCCATCACAACATATCTACATAGCTGAAAAAGGATACGAGTGTCCCTTTTGGTTTTAGGCTTTTATCAAGGGAGATAGCTCTATGCAGTAGGTGAAATCACGTTGGCTTGTTTTAAAGAAATTCTGTCATGTCTTTGCAGCTCACCACTTAAATACATCATCCTTAAATCTCAGTGCTGTCACAGGGAGAGCTAGACAAAAGTTTTTGGCTAAAACCTTTTTTTCAGAGAAAATTGCAGACTTGGCAATATTAGAATATTTTTGTAGAATCGTAGGAATGGAAGGGACCTCGAGAGGTCATCTAGTCCATTCCCCTGCACTCATGGCAGGACTAAGTATTATCTAGACCAGTGGCTCTCAGCCTTTCCAGACTACTGTATCCCTTTCAGGAGTCTGATTTGTCTTGTGTACCCCCAAGTTTCACCTCACTTAAAAACTACTTGCTTACAAAATCAGACATAAAAATAGAAAAGTGTCACAGCACACTATTATTGACAAATTGCTTACTTTTTCATTTTGACAATATAATTATAAAATGAATTAACTGGAATATAAATATTGTACTTACATTTCAGTGTAGAATATATAGAGCAGTATAAAAAAGAGTGCGAGAAGAATGGCAGACATGTTGTGATCGGCGCAGTCTTAATGACAGCTGAAGTCCGATCGATCCAGGTGATCCAGGTGATAAAAAAGTCATTGTCTGTATGACATTTTAGTTTGTACTGACTTCGCTAATGCTTTTTACGTAGCTTGTTGTAAAATTAGGCAAATATCTAGATGAGTTGATGTACCTCCTGGAAGACCTCTGCATACCCCCAGGGGTATGTGTACCCCTGGTTGAGAGTGACGGATCTAGACCATTCCTGACAGGTGTTTGTTTAACCTGCTTTTAAAAATCTCCAATAATGGAGACAATCCCTAGACAATTTATTCCAGTGTTTAACCATGCTGACAGTTAGGAAGTTTTTCCTAATGTCCATCCTAAACTGCCCTTCCTGCAATTTAATCTCATTGCTTCTTGTCCTATCCTCAGAGGTTAAGGAGAACAATTTTTCTCTCCTCCTTGTAACAACCTTGTATGTACTTGAAAACAGTTATGTTTCCTCTCAGTCTTCTCTTCTCCAGATGAAACAAATCCTATCTTTTCAATCCTCCCTCATAGGTCTTGTTTTCTAGATCTTTAATAATTTTCGTTGCTCTTCTCTGGACTTTCTTCAATTTGTCCACATCTTTCCTGAAATGTGGTGCCCAGAACTGGACACAATACTCCAGTTGAGGCCTAATCAGCGTGGAGTAGAGAGGAAGAATTACGTCTCATCACTTGCTTACAACACTCCTGCTTATACATCCTAGAATAATGTTTGCTTTTTTTGCAACAGTGTTATACTGTTGACTCATATTTAGCTTGTGATCCACTATGACCCCCAGATGCCTAGGCACTCATTTCCCATTTTGTACATGTGCAACTGATTGTTCCTTCTGTGACAAAGTTCCTCCTCTACCTCGGTGGGTCCTGCGCTTTTTGGCGGATTCTGCTTGCCTCAGAGATCTTCCCCTCTAGTTGAACCCATAGTCCATATCAACTCCTCCTGTGACAGGAGTTGGGAGGTTTGGGGGGAACCCGGGCCCACCCTCTACTCTGGGTTCCAGCCCAGGGCCCTGTGGACTGCAGCTGTTTAGAGTACCTCCTGGAACAACTGCACGACAGCTACAACTCCCTGGGCTACTTCCCCATGGACTCCTCCCAACACCTTCTTTATCCTCACCACAGGATCTTCCAGCAGTACGCCTTCTCACTCTCAGCTCCTAGTGCCTCTTGCTCCCAGCTCCTCACACGCAACCTCCTTCCACAGCTGCTGACATGCGCCCCTCACTGACTCACTGGGAGGCTTTTAACTAGTTTCAGCCAGCCCGATTGGCTGCAGGTGTCTCAATTAACCTCCCTGCCTTTCGGAAAGTTCTTAATTGGCCCCAGGTGTCTTGATTAACCTGGCGCAACTGCCATAAGGTATCAGGGATTTGTTTAGCCTGGGGCTAACATACTGGTTCCTTACCACTTTCCTATAGCCCTCTGGCCTTGCCCTGTCACACTTCCTAAATGGAGTACTTTGCATTTGTCCTTATTGAATTTCATCCTATTTACTCCAGATCATTCCCTCCAGTTTGCCCAGACCATTCTGAATTTTAATCCTATCCTCTAAAGCACTTGCAACTCTTCCTCTTAAACTTTATAAGCGTACTCTCTATTCCACTGTCTAAATCATTTATGAAGATATTGAAGAGAACCAGACTCAGGACTGATCCCTGCAGGACCCCACTCGATATGCCCTTCCTGCTTGACTGTGACCCGCTAATAACTACTCGCTGGGAACAGTTTTCCAACCAGTTATGCACCCACCTTATAATAGCTCCATCTAGGTTGTATTTCCCTAGCTTATTTCTGAGAAGGTATTGTGAGACAGTATCAAAAGCCTTACTTGTGAATCCATGTAAGTTTGTGAATCCGTGTCAGTTTTGCCAAATAGTTTGTGTAAAAAAAAAATCTGAAATATTTCATTCGGACATTTTTTAAAACAAACATTTTGGTTTTTATTCAAAAATACTTTTTGTTTTGAAATTTCCCTCAATTTTATTTTAAAAAATCCAATTCCTAGAAACAAGGAGCTTCTTTCACATTACTATCAGAATAAATTCCCCTTAGACCAGACAATTAAAGTTTTCCCAAGCCCAACTTGAAAATGGGCCTATCTTCCTCACAATTCTATACTCTACCTCCTTTTCCAAATCCATCAATCTTCCAATCTCCATCCTTGGTTGCAGTACTCCTTGAACCATCATATACATTTCCACCACCTCATTGAGACTCCTGTAAGTGGTTTCTTTACCTGGCAGCGACTCTGTCACAGTAACAGTGGTGACAGACAAGTTTCCCTGTGGTCTTTGGCTGTGGGATGCTTATCAGGACAGAAGTGGTCCCCCCCTAGGAGTGGACTGGGTGGCCAGCTGGGGGAATAGATGTACTTGGTTCTGTCCAGGGGCAGGTCTCACCTGACTGCTGGAGGTCTCTTCCTAGTGTGGGCAATAGGTCTCTGCTGAAGAGGCAACAGGGCCCCAGGTTCCCTCCCAGAACCAACTCTTCAGCTTCTGGATGGGAGCTGGAGAGGCAGGCACTCAGTGCAATAGCAGCTTGGCCTTTGATTTCTCCTTTTCCACGGCTGAGCAGCTGGGATGGGTGGGGCATGGTGGTAGAAAGTACATTCCCTCAGGCACATGTAGAAATGCTGGTCGGGGACAAAAGGAGGGAGTTCCCTTTTGAAATAGCTGTTGCCATGGTCCTAGCAATAATGAGTCCATTTAGAAAGGGCTGGAAAAGTTAACAACTAGAGCCAGCCATAGCAATTTGGGGTGGGCTGTGAAAATAAATAAAATTGGTGCCTCCCCCAAATGTAACCAATTTTTGCCTAGGACTGAAAGATTATTTTTTGTTGTTTATGTAAAATGTGTCAGCTACGTTTGGGGAGCTCCCCAAAAAATCATCTCAATTACTATCTTTTTAAGGTAAAAAGCTAGAAACTTACTTTTAAAATGAAAACTGTAATTCTCCTGACAGGGCCCAGTGGTAGGCACTGCTCACAGAGGTTTTATGTGAGCCATCCTCCAGTTTGTTAGTGTGGAATGGCTAGCAAAGGACAGAGCAAAAGTTCAGCAAGAGAAGTCTGGCACAAATATAATTACATTCAGAAATTAGTCCATTTAAGGACAAAAAGCAAAAACCCTCATATGGAACAGAATACCATTTGCTCAACAATAGTACCACAAAAGAACACTTGGCCCTGGTCTACATTACGACTTTAGGTCAAATTTAGCAGTGTTCGATCGATTTAACCCTGCACCCGTCCACACGACGAAGCCATTTTTGTTGACTTAAAGGGCTCTTAAAATCGATTTCTGTACCCCTCCCCGATAAGGGGATTAGTGCTGAAATTGACATCGCCGGGTTGAATTTGGGGTAGCGTGGACGCAATTCTATGGTATTGGCCTCCAGGAGCTATCCCAGAGTGCACCATTGTGACCGCTCAGGACAGCACTTTCAACTCAGATGCACTAGTCAGGTACACGGGAAAAGCCCTGGGAACTTTTGAATTTCATTTCCTGTTTGGCCAGCGTGGCGAGCTCATCAGCACAAGTGACCACTCAGTCCCAGAATTGCAAAAGAGCTCCAGCATGGTCTGAACGGGAGGTACTGGATCTGATCACTGTATGGGGAGATGAATCATTGCTATCGGAACTCTGTTCCAAAAGATGCAATGCCAATATATATGCTAAAATCTCCAAGGGCAAATGCGAGGTGTTTATTTACAATGCTTACAACTGCAGCAGTGATCTGAGTGGACTCCTGCTTGCAGAGCTATGGCACATGTGCGGGCAATCCAGGAAAAAAGCTACCCACAATGCACCACTCCGAAAGTTGACGCTAGCCATGGTAATGTGGATGCATTCCGACGACTTAATGCACTTAGTGGGGATGCACGCAGTCGACTGTATAAAATCTGTTCCGAAAAATCAACTTCCATAAAATCGGCCTAATTTCGTAGTGTAGACATACCCTTAGAGAAAATGGCAAATGATTTCTCAGTGCAACAATGCTGCCTATACAATTGCATTGGGTAAACACAGTTATCACATGTGAAATTGAGTTTTTCCCTTCTATTCAACAGTGATGAGGTTGCAGATGACTGCATTCAGGTTGCACACTGAGCTAAGGGAAGTAGAGAATTCAGGAGCAGGTGATTAAAATGATGAGAGACTTGGGAAATATGCCATGTTAGGAATTGATCAGTGAGCTAAACATCTACAGGCCTGAACATCGCAAACCTCACTCAGGCAAAACTCTCATTAACTAAAGGGGGAAATCTTTGACCATGTCACCAGAATGGACAAAGACACCACAGCACACTATGCTCTCAAACTCTCCGTCGAAGTGTGAAGGGGTGTGCTCTGACTCTATTTGGTGCTGCCTGCAGGACTGTCCCAGAGATTCATGGATTTGCAGGATTAAGCCAGATCTGGGAACTTCATTATATGATGCCTGGTTCAACGCCATCAGTTGTGGTCACTCTGGCTGGCACAATGGTCTACAGGAGTCTATGCATGTTTGATGAACAAAAAAATGGGTATTTGAATTTAATATGTGCAATGCCCTTAAATCTACAGGTGTGCATATCCCTAATCACAGATGTACTAAGCATGGGTAAGTACCTGGCTAAAAGTGCATTTGTTCGTTTGAAGGAATTTGCGAGGTCTGCTGCTGAAATCTAGCGCTTTTAAGCACAACAAGCCGAAGTATTGTGGAGCTTGTGAACTCCACCAGCACTAGGTCTGCAGAGCCAGGAACCTACAAGCTCCACAAGCTGAAGAACAGCTTCTGTTCTGTACTTCTCACTCCTCCCCATAGACCTCCACCAATTTTTTTCTTTATTAAAACCCTAGGAGATTGAATTACATGGAAAAGCCTGTGTTGCTCAATTGTAGTAATAGCAAAAAAAATCTTGCACTTATATAATTCTTTTTATCCTCAAAGATCCTTGTTTTCTGGTTAAATATGTAGTTTAACACGGTAGGGTCAGATTCCACAACCTATGCTCGGATTGTAAAGTACTTTACTCAGTGAGTATTGCCATAGATTTCAGCATAATAGTAATGAACCTGAGTAAGAGTATCAGGGTCTGTCTTTAATATTTATAAAATCACTATAAGTTCATTGTGGTGTTGGTTCCTAATTTTTGCAGTTCCCAGATCCCCGTGTAAATGATACATTAGTGTTGCACTGGAACATATTTTTTTCACTTAGGATGCAGCAACCTAAAATCTACGGTGGGGCTATAAAGAGGAAACACCAGTGGAGCAGGTATGCAGGGACCAAGGCACCCTCTGCACATCATGGAGGCTAAATCCAAATTAGGCAATAGAAGATGCTACCTAGGGAGGTGAAGAATATCTACAAATCATAGCTTGATGACTAATACAGTAAATAGATATTAGGATCCTGCAGTGGTGTAGGGGGACTGTTTTGGTAATTTCCTAATTGAAAAAATACTTTCAAGCCAAATGTTTCTATGCTTTCAGGATGTTTGAAGATAACAAAGAATTTGAAAATAAAGAGACCATACACTGTTGAAGAGAAGATTATATATCCAGGAAGGACATTTTGGTAGAATTTTCATGAAGAAGCTAGCAAAAAAATAAGGAATAAAGATCAGCCTCAAGAAAGAATGAATAATATTCCTGAAAAAGGCAGGATGATGAGGCACAATTACCAAGCAGATGTTAGTGTTCATGTGAGAAGATATCCATAGATTATTTCCCTCATCTGTAAATGAGGTGCTTAATAGACCACATAGTCTTCTCCTTGCTTTTAATGTTCATGTCTTCCAGATTAATCAAGGTTACTTTCAATAACTGTACAATTAAAAAAAATCCTAGTAAATCATGTCATAGACAGCTAGAAAAATTAATTCTCCACTTTCTAAAATATCTTTTCTTGGACTCATCGCTTGCAGATTTTCTTCATCTTGTTATCACATTCTCTTCTGAAAGATCTTGCTCTAAAGTAGCAGACTTTTTAAAACACTTTTAAAATATTTAACCAAGAAAGATATCTTTCTTTTCTGAAATTATGCAAGTACACACACGCTAGGCTGCTCTGTAATTGAGTGCCATGGGTTAAAATATTTTTAAAAATTCACTAATATTGTGGCAAGGATTACAACCAGATGTGTCAAGAGCACCATACAGGAATTCTATGGGTATTCTTTGTTTTGGATCCGTGGATCAGAACAAGTGACATCCTCTCAACGCTTTGACCCATCCACCAAACATTATTTTGTGCATGATAACACTTGGTGAAAACTGACTGTCACATAAAAAGGAAATTGGAGGGTTAGATTTATAGAGTAATTATTCTCAATTAGAGACAGCATTCTGCGTAAACATAGGATGTGGTTTCTGTGAAGAAACCAAGTACAAAGGATCTTTCCTTTTCTACTTTAACACTAGTCACTACTAATGGGGGCTGAAATTCTGCAGAACCCTGTAATTTCCCTAAAAGCTTCTAGATTGGAAAATACAGCTCACACTGATGCCTTCTTGTCTTCTGTGTGTACTTGGCACAGTAGGCAGACATAGAAGTGACAGGGACAATTTGTCCCTGGTTCATTACTTAATAATTTAAATAGATATTCTACCCACCATATTTTATTCCATTCTTTTTTAAAAGCTTGAGGTCATTCATACTGTCATGGGTATGGCTTGTTAATGTCAGAATTTTAAGCAGACACAAAAACATCTATTGTAATGTTATTGTATTGGTAAGAATGGTTCACAGTCATAAACATCCCTGTTTCTGTCATTGGGAACCTTTAAGTGGTGGAAGTCCTATGTTGATCTATCTCACTCCGTTTATCTGATTTCATAGGCAATTTTTCAATAATTGATTGAGTTTTTACAATTAAAAGACCATCAAAAGGCATTACTTATATAGGCGACATTTAGAGTACATGAATATTCAGTGAAGAGTATCAAAAATGAAAGGATAAAAGTAATATAGGAATATACTTATTAAATAATAACAACTATGGTTCAGGTCATGTCATCTGGTTAGCTGCTTCTGAAAGCTTGCAACAAAAGGTGCTTGGATTTAACTTGCTCAGCCTTTATAGCTGAGGCTGGATATTTGCTGTAGGGTCATGTTATTAGGTAGCAAAGTTGCTGGGGTTTCACGATCTGCTTCGGCATCAGACTCTAGCATTTATTATTGTCAAGAAGCCTGTAGAAAAGAGACAGGGTATAAAACCTACATGGCTAGGAACATTTAAAAAATGAATATTTTTAATATTGCAAAACAATTTGTGCAAGATAATAAACCCACTTTCCTAGTCAAGTGATTGAAGTTAGCTATTTTATTATTAGCCGATGGATCGCCAGAGGCTCTTATACTACATTTTGCTGCGTGCTGATGGTGGGTATAAAATAGTCCCTTAGGCAAGATATGCTGTTGCTCAGGAAACTTCTGATAAAGGGAACTGTACAAGATATCAAACATATTTTAAAGCGAATAAATTGTCTCTTTTTATTTTACACATAATTCTAGTGGCTAAGGGCAAATTCTACTCCCTGCACTAAGCCAGAGCATATGGGCTTGATGCAGGGATATTATAGAAGACTTAAGGCATTTTTCTTCTGCCATTCCACTCCCCAGCTTTAGGAATGTCAGGGACTGTTTCACCCTACACCAGCCTTGAAAGGGTTAATGAGGCTGAAGGGGCGGAGGAGGGGTCCAAATAATTTGATAGGCCACACTTGAGGGGAATTAGGCTGGATAAGCAACTCCTGATTGGGAATAGCACTCAACTGAGAAGAAACAGGCAGGGCTATGATAAAGCTATGAAGTTGGCAGTAGAAAGGGGTTTGCAGTGTGGAGGCTGTGTAGAAGGAAAGATGGAAACTAGGGGGAGAATAGAAGACCTGGGGTCCTGGCCCTGAGGAAAGGGCATACCTGGAGGGTGTAGAAAGAGCCTGATAGAGGTGAAGTAGAAGCAGCCCAGGGAAACAGTAGCAAGGTTTGGAACTGTGCAGACCTTGGCTGCTGGTTGTACCATTCTGAACTGGAACTGGAGGAGTTGATGGGCCAGGTTCCCCTAACACCCACTGGGGAAGTGGCACAGACCAGGCAGCAGAGCAGAAGACTGCCTAGGATGGCTGTTCAGTGGGACTCTAGGACCCAAGGTGGAGAGGAGCATCATGACCTGGTGAGAGGGCCAAGTCACAAAGAGAGAATACCCGGAGTTGCACTGAGAGGGAGGTGAAAGGGTGTGTGGATGAATGGGCAGGACGAGATGCCCCAATGGTGAGTGAATCCTGTGACAGGGCCACTACTTAATGTTGGATACTGCAGGGCTGTTGAACCCTCCACTTCGGTTGTTCAGCAGATCCAGAGCTTTGGGAGATATGGAGTGGATCCAAACAGAAGCACATCTCTGAATGCTATAATGAAGGGGGCCCTTATGGAACTAAACCCTAGCTCACTGAAGCAAATGGAGTTTTGACTCCAAAGAGAACAGGATTTCACCCCTTGTCTCACCATGCAGTCAGAAATCACCAGTTCCACTTTATTTTAGTCCTCCATGCCAATGGAAGACAGAGAAGGACTTGTCCTCCTTACTTTTTGCTGATAATTGTAAAATTGACATCTGGATAACTATGGGTTTAAATCCAAGAGTAACATATAACCAAACATTTCCAGTTGTCGTTTGGCTTTAAAAATACTCCCCTTCATTTTCAATGTGGCACATGGGGTTTTAGCCAAATGTCTCCCAGAAGTTTCAATGAAATGAGTCCAGGTAAGACCCATTGCAGTGCTATGAAAATGTGGTGTTCAGCCTTGTTTCTGATAGACCTCTGTACTGGCAGTGGACTAGCACTGTTGGTATTTTTAGCATGCCTATCACTGTAGTGTACCAGTCTAGCAGTACATTCACTGGCAGAATTTCCTGTGCGATCAGGCCCTGTGTTTGTCCCTAATTCTGAAGACTGATTCTTATGGAGTGGAGTAAAAATGTTCAGATTCCCAGAAATGTCCCTTAGTTTACTGACTCCTAAGTCTAATTCAAATGAAAAGAGACCTCCTCGAAGAGCAAACCTGAAACGTTTTTAAATGGATGTTTAATGAATGAAAAGCACAGCAGAGATAGAAAGTGGTAAATTATTGTGAGTGAATACAGGGCAAGTGTGGAGATTGCTAAAGAGATGAGCCAGGGAAGGTAATAGGTGTAAAGTTGTGTGAAACACATGTTTTCTCGCCGTTGATGAAAGAAAAGCACATTTTCAGGCGTGCATGGAAAATCAAAACATTTACCATTCTCGCCTCTGATTATTCTTCAGAAGTAAACAATTGTTTATTGCCTACAAAAAACCCTGGCATTTTGCTGTGATAGTCATTTTCATTGCCTCATGAACATTAAGGCCCTGATCCTGTGACTGAATCGGAGCAGGTGGACCTCCACTGACTTCAGTGGCAATCCACATAAGCTTCTCTAGAAGTAGCTCTGACTACTTCATCATTTATAGGAGTCCTCCTGTGCAGAGTAACTTGCAGAATTGTGCCTAGGGCTAGAGAAGACCTAAGGAGGGAAAGCTCCATCAACAGGCAGGGAAGAATCATTCCCTACAGTGTATTTTTTAGTCTTTTCCAGTCTGATTTTAAATCTTTCCTGTGATTTGGTTTCCAATGTTTATGCCCCCTCCCCTCCAAATATTCTATATTCTAAGATTTCATTGTTCTAGGTATTCAGCCTAAATTTTCTTTTTCTTTATTTCATCCCAGCACTTCTTGTTTTATACACCCTTTCTGCAGTCTCAAACCCCTTCCCCACTCTCTTCTTGGAGCCTTGAGTAAGGCCCTAGGTGTTTACACTCAATCAAGAACTGTTGTCTAGAATACAGTTTCCAGATTTAAATTACTCCAGTAATGAGGTTTGTACCAGTTACCTGGGAAGCTATTCCACCATCTAATATTTCTTCCTATTTGGTTTCTTTGCTGATATTCAGCACTATTGTCTAAGGCTACACTATTTTTTTCTTTTATCAGCTGAATGCGTTTAGGTATTTTTACCCCAAAATGATGAGACTTCTCACTGAGGAAATGGAAAACTCCCTCGTAGAAAAAAATCTCTCTTCTGTAAAGCACACACAATGATTAGGAGGTTCTAGTTGAGGTTTTCACGGTAGCAAGCTTTGGCACTGTGTTGCAACAGGAAATGCTTTGCACTCCCATGATGAATTTAAAATTAATTGAAACATATACAGTGAAACAAATTACATGTAGCTTGCTATCTTACTTTGGGGCCTTTTAAACTAGATTCAGTCACTGCAATGTAAGATTGTTTATTACTGGAAATGAGACTTCATCTGAAGTTACTCCAGATACTGGCAGATTACCTTTTTTCTTACCTTTAGTAGACTTGTGGCTTAATGTAGTGAAAACTGCTTAAATAAGTGCCTAATACAACATGTGAGAGGAAATGATAAGCAAAATCAATTGTGAATCAATCTCCATAGATTCTGAAATTTTTTTGAAGAAATACCTCATAATATAATATTTTAACAGAGAAATAAAGGCCCAATAAAATCAATCTCAAATGATAAGTGATTATTGTGCTGGTGGGGGAGTGGCATTATATGTGAAACAAAGAGTAAAATCAAATGAAGTAAAAATCGTAAATGAATCAAACTGTACCATAGAATCTCTATGGATAGAAATTCCATGCTCTAATAATAAGAATATAGAAGTAGGGATATATTACCGACCATCTGACCAGGATGGTGATAGTGACTGTGAAATACTCAGGGAGATTAGAGAGGCTATGAATTCTTTGCATCGGTCTTCACAACTGAGGGAGATTCTCAAACCTGAGCCATTCATTTTAGGTGACAAATCTGAGGAACTGTCCCAGATTGAGCTATCATTAGAGGAGGTTTTGGAACAAATTGATAAATTAAACAGCAATAAGTCAACAGGACCAGAAGGTATTCACCCAAGGGTTCTGAAGGAACTCAAATGTGAACTTGCAGAACTACTAACTGTAGTCTGTAACCTATCATTTAAATCAGCTTCTGCACCAGATGACTAGAGGATAGCTAATGTGACACCAATTTTTAAAAAGGGCTCCAGAGTTGATCCCGGCAATTACAGGCCTGTAAGCCTGACTTCAGTACCAGGCAAACTGGCTGAAACTATAATAAAGAACCATATTGTCAGACATATAGATGAACATAATTTGTTGAGGAAGAGTCAATATGGTTTTAGTAAAGGGAAATCATGCCTCACCAATCTACTAGAATTCTCTGAGGGGGTCAACAAGCATGTGGACCAAAGGGATCCAGTGGATATAGTGTACTTAGATTTTCAGAAAGCCTTTGACAAGGTCCCTCACCAAAGATTCTTACGCAAAGTAAATTGCCACGGGATAAGAGGGAAAGTGCTGTCATGGATTGGTAACTGGTTAAAAGATAGGAAACAAAGGGTAGGTATAAATGGTCAGTATTCAGAATGGAGAGACGTAAATAGTGGTTTCCCCCAGGGGTCTGTTCTGTGACCAGTCCTATTCAACATATTCATAAATGATATGGAGAAATGGGTAAATAGTGAGGTGGCAAAATTTGCAGATGATACAAAATTACTAAAGATAGTTAAGACCCAGGCACACTGCAAAGAGCTACAAAAGGATCTCTCAAAACTGGGTGACTGGGCAACAAAATGTCAGATGAAATTTAATGTCGATAAATGCAAAGTAATGGACATTGGAAAGCATAAACCCAACTATACATATAAAATGATGGGGTCTAAATTAGCTGTTACCACTCAAGAAAGAGATCTTGAAGTCATTGTGGATAGTTCTCTGAAAACATCCACTAAATGTGCAGTGGCAGTCAAAATAGCAAACAGAATGCTGGGAATAATTAAGAAAGGGATAGATAATAGGACAGAAAATATCACGTTGCGTCTATATAAATCCATGGTACTTCCACATCTTGAATACTGTGTGCAGATGTGGTCGCCCCATCTTAAAAAAGATATATTAGAATTGGAATAAGTTCAGAAAAGGGCAACAAAAATGATTAGGGGTATGGAATGGCTTCCGTATGAGGAGAGATTAATAAGACTGGAACTTTTCAGCTCGGAAAAGAGACTTTTAAGGGAAGATATGATTTGAGGTCTATAAAATCATGACTGGTGTAGAGAAAGTAGATAAGGAAGCGTTGTTTACTACTTCTTGTAACACAAGAACTAGGGGTCACAAAATGAAATTAATAGGCAGCAGGTTTAAAACAAATAAAAAGAAGTATTTCTTCACATAATGCACAGTCAACCTGTGGAACTCCTTGTCAGAGGATGTTGTGAAGGCCAAGACCATAACAGGGTTCAAAAAAGAACTAGATAAATTCATGGAGGATAGGTCCATCAATGGCTATTAGCCAGGATGGACAGGGATGGTGTCCCTAGCCTCTGCCAGAAGCTGGGAATGGGCATCAGGGGATGAATCACTTGATGATTACCTGTTCTGTTCATTCCCTCTGGGGCACCTGGCACTGATGACTGTCAGAAGACAGAATACTGGGCTAGATGAACCTTTGGTCTGACCCAGTAGGGCCATTCTTATGTTCTTATCTACCTTGGCAACAAGCCAAACAAAACTCACAAATCTGCCATATACCAATTTATTGCAATGTAGTTTGTTATAAACTGTAGCGTGAACAAAGACAAACACACTAAAATGGAATAGAGATAATGAAAGAGTGGATTTACCATTAACAGATCTCCATTGTGTTCTGTTGGTCAGTTTTATACTGAGGTAGAGATCACTAATTCAGTGGCCGAATTACTGGTAATGCACTGACTTCCACAGGTTTGGGGGCTCATCCAGTTGCCCTGATGTTTATTCAAACCTCATCTAAAAATCCTCTGGAGTCTGCAAAATTAACTTGAAAATCTTGTGAGAATAGGATTTCTTGGAAGATTCTGGGTGCTTTCTGCTTCGATTTAGTGTGGAAAAAGCATTATAACTAAAGGCTTTCTGGTGGCATTCAGTACCATCTCTTCCTATCGCATGCAGAATCAGATAGCACAGGAGCCAACAATAGTAAAATACAATTAAGGGGGTGTTCAGATGTGTAAATTTTCAGAAATGTTTAGTTCAGATTTTGGCTGAGGATTTGGATTGGCTCTTATTTTAGTCAAACTGTTTTGCCTATTCTGAGAGGTAGATTTGCGCAGTCCTGCATGGGTACAGTAAGTGTAGGGAAGAAGCTGCAAGGAGCCTTCCTTTTCCAATGTGCTCCCACACAGGTCCTAGGCATCTCCTTTTTTGTACTTCTGAAGCACCTAGAGGACCTGATCAAGATCCTGGCCTTATTGTATGAGGGATTGTATATACCCATAGTTAGGGCCCTACCAAATTCACAGCTATGAAAAACTCATCACAGACCCTCCCAGCCAGCAGCCATTCTTCTCCAGCTCTGAAGGCAGCGCTGCCGCCAGCAGCAGCACAGAAGTAAGGGTGGCAATACTGCAACTCCCTACAATAATCTTGCAATCCCCCCATGACTCCTTTTTGGGTTGGGACTCCCATGGTTACAATACCATGACATTTCAGATTTAAATACCTGAATCCATGAAATTTAAGATTTTAAAAATCCTATGACCATGAAATTCACCAAAACGGACCGTAAATTTGGTAGGATCCTACACATTGTGAAAGACAGTCCTTGGAACTAAAAGTTTGCAGTCTAAACAGACAAGACCTATAAAGGGCAAGAGAAAGGAAGCATTATTATCCACATATTACAGATGGAGGCACAGAAAAGTCACAAAGGTGGTCTGTCTCAGAGTCAGGAACTAAACTCAGATCTCCTGAGTCCCACTCTGCTGCCTTAACCACAAGACCAGCCTGCCTCATCTTCCCCATTCTTATGTTGCAAAAGCACTAAGGGTACGTCTATACTTACGCGTCCGGTCGGAGGCGCGGGATCGATGTTCTGGGTTCGATTTATCGCGTCTTGTCTAGACGCGATAAATCGAACCAGGAAGTGCTCCCCCGTCGACGCCGGTAATCCTGCTCTGCGAACGGAGCAGGCGGAGTCAACGGGGGAGCCTGCGCGCCGCGTGTGGACCACAGGTAAGTTTGAACTAAGATACTTCGACTTCAGCTACATTATTAACGTAGCTGAAGTTGCGTATCTTAGTTCGACAGGGGGGGTTAGTGTAGACCTAGCCAAAGACTCCAATAACCTAGTGCTGATGGCTGCACGAGACTCTTTGGGAGTGTTCCTATTCCTTTCCAAGCCAGACATTGGCTGCACTACTGCATTCTGATGGTGTTGGACCTGATCTTTTAGTTCCTTGAATCTTGTGCTGTCATTTACATATGTGCAAAGTGGGTGCTACCAAGTCAGGATAGTAACATTTTACACCCACTGTGCACATGAATACATGTGTAGATAGAATGCAAGTCGGGGCGGGGGGGGGCACACAATCAAGACCGTTGCGTCTAAGCACAATGCTTCCAGGTGTCCCTGTTTGAGTAGCCCACCTCTTCCACTCCATAATGGACAGAGATTTTACAGCCCCAACCTGATCTCTTACAAATATAGTTCTCACTCAAATGGAAGACAGCCCAATATCCTTAGTGTATAATTTGATTGGCACCTATATTTGATTGGCGGTTGATTTAGCAGGTCTTCACTAGACCTGCTAAATTGACCCTGATGCATTGATTGCCGCAGCGTCAATCCTCCGCTAAGTGTAGGCAAGCCCTGAGTAAATAAATGCTGATTAGCTAGACTACAAAAGTAGTTGAGAACAACTAAAAAGTGGGTTTTATTTGCCTCATTTTTTAAAAGAAAAATCATTAAATGTTTTTTTTTCTTCTGACCTTTTCCTGTTTAGCATAAAAAAATGTAACTAGCAGAAACTTCTATTAACTTTTGAGAGTTAAATTCTCAGGACCAGAGAAATTAGCAATTCATCCAACATTAGAAGCACTTAAGAAAGCAGCTTCAGATGGGAAAATTCACATAGGGAATAGAATCTGGAAGAAATGTACTTAAAATGCTAGAGTTCTAAAGGATTTTTACCTTAAAAAGAAAGTCAGTAATCCCTACTGAAATACTTCAGGTCACTGTGCAATGAAAGCTGAATACTCCTGCATTTATTAGACTGAAGTGGTAAGGGATCAGATGCTTTCTTTGTACTGACATCAGTTAAAACAATTAGAAGTAAGTTGTCAGGTTCTTTTTTCCTTCCAGCGAATTATTTTTAACTAAGCACCTCATCCTGCCCTCCTTACTTTGACAAAGACTTCTATTGACTACAATAGTTCTGATGAAACTCCATTGCAAATCTGATTCACTTACTCCATTGAAACCCTCATTGGCTTCTATAGAATAGAAAGGCAAATAAACGATCAAATTATTTCAGTTTTATTATTCTCTTTTGAGGGGGGATTTCCTGATGAAATGTAAGCCTGGAACAAACAGAATAGAGATCTGTTAAACTATTAACTTCTCTGTTCACCATTTTATGTAGTTCTTGATAGTGGGGTTATTGAATAAAATATGAAAGAAATGTGGAGATCAACCTCTTGCAGAATCAAGATCACAGGGCCAAATGTATCCCTGATGTAGTTCCATTGACTTCAGTGGGTTTACACCACAGAATAAATTGGCATGTTATAATTTGTCCTGTGTTGTGAGGATCCATAGCATTAGGTGGTTTCAATGGCAGCTAGATCAGGCCCCCAATGTATGGGCAGTGCGCTCTCTGCAGAGCACAGAAAAATGCTTCATATAACCTCCTTTTGTGGTAGCACATGGCTATCAGAGGGAATAGATCAGGAGAGGAGTTGGTCCAGAGGAAACACCATTGCACAGACACTTCCTTTGGGCTGAAGTAACCTCTTTGGAATTGCTCTGCAGCTATTCCACTGACTGCGGGAAGGATATGGGCCTAACAGCACAGAGGGCTGGTCTCCACTATTGGGAGATCCACGCTGCTGCAATCCATGCAGCAGGGATCCATTTAGCGGGTCTAGTGAAGACTCGCTAAATCGATGACAGAGCGCTCTCCGGTCGACCCCAGTACTCCAGCTCTCCGCGAGAAGAGTAAGGGAAGTCGACCTGAGAGTGTCTCCTGTTGACTCAGCACCGTGAAGACACCGGGGTAAGTCGACTCCAGCTATGTTATTCATATAGCGTAACTTAGGTCGACTTACTCCCGTAGTGAAGATAAGCCCATAATAATTTTCAGGATCATGTGGAAAGTTCCTGTATTCACAGGGAAATCATCATGTCTCAGCCAGCTCCATCAAGAAAATAAAATGTACAAAATGTTCTGTGTTTGTCATTGTGCAATCATGTCAATAGTGGGCTCAAAAGAAAGTTGTGTGTACACACAGTCAATACAGTCACATCATCAGTCAGATAAGATACAATGAGGTTTACAATAAATGTTAATGAGCTGCAATTTAGTTACTAATATTTTTATTAAAGGTAAACAGATTTTTTAATGATTCAAGTTATTTTATTTCACAAGCAGAGAAAGAGAGGTTGTCAGAAACACAAGATAAGAGACTGTAGCCAAGTTGCTAAAGAGAAAGTGGTGAAAGCCCAACATAATCAAATGCCACCTACATATTAGCAATTAAATACAATATATTTTACTTGTTTTGTTTCCACAGTGAACAAAACTGATAGAGTAAATTTAGTTTAATAGGACATAGCCAGGAATTCATATTTATCCCTGTCTTTTAAATTAGTTTTATTAATTTTCACCCAATGCTTTTCTCACATGCAAAGATTTCATTACAAATCTTTGCCAGAAGGCCACCATTGTTCTTAGAAACTTTACAGAAGCTTTGTAAGCCACTATTTACTATTTATTATGGACAATGTGGGTAATAATTTGCAGCAGAATTTTTTGTGATATTGTGAGAATTGCTGTCATGTTACTATATCTAAAGTAAGATATAGATCAATCTTAAAAAATCAGTTGTAATTTTCATCATTGCTATCAAATCACCCCAAAGATTCAGTAATGACACAGTAAGACTGCAGTAGAAATGATAGTTTT
Source organism: Chelydra serpentina (assembly GCA_037349315.1). Lineage (NCBI taxonomy): Eukaryota > Metazoa > Chordata > Testudines > Chelydridae > Chelydra > Chelydra serpentina. The sequence goes on from JBAIAC010000048.1 coordinate 33,059,499, forward strand.
ACTAATTACTGTATTTACTGTGAATTCAACATACCATGGTATGTGAAACCTTTCTTTGGAAAAAAAAAAAAAAAGCAATCAAACTCATGGTAGAAGATTTGAGAAGCAGAGTTCTGACATGGAACTACCTGTAGCAAGAATGGAGATGGTAAAGGAGACAGGAAGAGTGCACCACTACAATGAAGTGTATTAGTTATTGCAGACAGGAATACAGACAAACTACATTTGCCGTGAATCGAGGAAAACTAATGTTTTAGCTTCCATTTTGGCTGCACTTGCTCTGTACTCCTAGGGCATTCTGGAGGGACACTTCTGTACCTTATCAAATGCAAGCTATGGTTATTTCAGCACACGTGGTCTATTAATCATTGTATTATTTTCAGCTAAGAAGTACCATGTTAATTATGTTCAAGTTATGCATATAATCATTTAACAGCTTGTTTCCACAGCCTGAAATTCATAAGAATGTTTTTACTGTTTCGTTATTGTCTAGAGGATGCATGGTTTCAGTTCTCATCACTTGAAATGACAACAAAGTGCTTCTAAACACATTAGAAAATAAGCACTACACCCATCTATAAATACTGGGATAAAAAACAGCATCTCATAATGGCTTTTTGTGGAAGGTGACATGCTTGAAGAGGAGAATAATAATTCAGGAGTTATTGAATAACTTGTTGCTATTGTGTTTGCAGCACATAATGTATATTAAGAGCAATTTTTTTTACTTTCAGGCCCATGTAGCAAACCTTGACTCCTATATTCTGCTCTCATTCTATGCACAGATCTTCCACTGACATCCCTGGCAGGTCTGTGCAAGCAGGGAAAGCGGAGTGCCATTGTGCGAAGCTGATAGCAGAGTTTTGTCTGATTGATGTTCTCTGGTGTGGGAGCCAAAAGGCTATGCTGCACTCCCGTTTATACCCAGACGTAACTATGTGATCAATGAGATAGACAGGGTTGATCTTATTAAGAATGGTACAGCATTGTTAATACAAAAGATCTATGGTGCAGTCTGACCCAGAGACAAGTTTCTCATTTAGGGACAGGTTGTTCCCTGCCACTGCACAGACATCTAAATGGGACTTTAGAACATTTTCTCTTCCTTTCCCACCCCTGCACATTGCCTTGTGTATAAGTGCATTGTCTGTGCTCCTGCCAGTGTAGGGACTGCTCCTACCTAAAACCACATAGGCACTAGCTACCAAAAGGGCATGGAGAAGGCATGGGGAAGGCAGTAACATGACCCTGATCCCCCACCCTCACCCCCATACAGTCAGGGACGACCAGGCTGTAGGCTCTTAAGGGAGGAAGCAGTGGAAGAGGAAGCAGTTCGACCCAGCTAATGTATGATATTGTATTATTTAAGAAATAGCATGTGACCCTGAGTTAACAGTGTGAACACACAGAGAAGGGGGCATGGTCAAGGTGACACTTGCAGCTTGTGGTGTTTTCTGCATTTTGAATGCTTAACTATATAACTCAATGGTGTTGCATTGTAGCTGTTTCATATGGAATTTCCAAGGGGTTTTTCTTTTTTAAAAGGAAAAAGAATAAACGGGTTTGGAGAGGAGGGGGGAAGCCTGTACCGTAGGAGTACATATAGAATGAAGGAACTGCACATCACCACTTCAAAGCTCTATGCTGCAAAAAAATATGTATCCGTGGTCTATAATCTGAAATTATTTTGCTAGAGACCACTCAAATCAGGGGTGGGCAAACCTTTTGGCCCGAGGGCCACATCTGGGAATAGAAATTGTATAGCGGGCCATGAATGCTCACAAAATTAGGGTTGGGATGCGGGAGGGGGTGAGGGCTGTGATTGGGGGTGCAGGATCTAGGGTGAGGCTAGAAATGAGGATTTCAGGGTGTAGGAAGGGGCTCCGGGCTGGGGCGGGGGAGTGGGGTGTGGAGTCGGGGGGTGAGGGCTGCCACTGGGGGTGTGGGCTCTGGAGTGGGGCTGGGGATTAGGAGCTTGGGGTGTAGGAGGGTGCTCTGGGCTGGGACTGAGGGGTTCAGAGAGTGGGAGGGAGATCAGGGCTGGGGCAGGGGGTTGGGGCGTGGGGAGAGGCCCAGGGGGTGCAGGCTCCAGGCGGTGCTTACCTCAAGTGGCTCCCGGAAGCAGCAACATGTCCCTTCCCCAGCTCCTATGTGAAGTCATGGCCAGGTGACTCTGAACGCTGCCCTGTCTGAAGGCACCACCCCTGCAGCTTCCATTGGCTGCAGTTCCCAGCAAATGGGAGCTGCGGGGGCAGCGCTTGGGTGGAAGCAGCATGCAGAGAAGAGCCCCCTGGCTGTCCCTATGCATAGGAGCCAGAGGGGGGCCATGCCGCTGCTTCTGGGAACTGCGTGGAGTGGCCCCTGACCCTGCTTCCTGGCTGGAGCGCCGGAGGGGGGCCATGCTACTGCTTCTGGGAGCTTCATGAAACAGTCCCCGACCCTGCACCTCAGCTGGAGCACCAGAGCGGGGCAAGCCCTAGACCCTGCTCGCTGGCTGCAGCACCGGAGTGGGGCCATGCTGCTGCTTCTGGGAGCCACGTGGAGTGGCCCCCGACACTGCACCTTGGCTGGAGCACCAGAGCGGGGCAAGCCCCAGACCCCGCTTTCCAGTGGGAGCTCGAGGGCCAGCTTAAAATGGTTGACAGGCTGAATCCAGCCAGCAGGCCGTAGTTTGCCAACCGCTGACTCAAATACTGTCCAAGTGCATTGGAAGGCCTTCGGGAAGGAGCCCCTCTCCTATACGACAGAGGGTATTTCTACACTGGAATGTTAGCCTAGGGTTAGCAGAATTTGAGTCAGTTGACCCGTGTTTGGGATCCCTGGGCTTGAGTGGCTACATTGTATTTTAACCCTATGTGAACACTTTTCTAACCCGTGCTCAAACCTAGGGTGTGTGCAGTGTGCAGACCCGAGTCAAAATAACCATATCCCAGGGGTAGTGAAATTGCAGTGTAGACACAAGGGGGTTGTCCTTGAACCCAGGCTCTAGCATGGGCTTATGTTGCAATGTAGACATACCCTTAGAGAGGCAGGATGTCCCAGTGGTTAGGGCAGTAACCTAGGTTCAATTTCCTGTTCCTCCACAGAGTGCATGTGACACCATGGGCAGTCACTTAGTCTCTCTGACTGAGGGCATGTCTACACTATGAAATTAGGTTGATTTTATAGACGTCAATCTTTAGCAACTGATTTTATACAGTTGATCGTGCATGTCCCCACTAAGCGCATTAGGTTGGCGGAGTGTGTCCTTAATACCGTGGCTAGCATCAACTCACGGAGTGGTGCAGTGTGCGTAGCTATCCCACAGTCCCCACTGCCCATTGGAATTCTGGGTTAAGCTCCCAATGCCTGATGGGGCAAAAACATTGTTGTGGGTGGTTTTGGGTACATGTGGTCAGTCTCCCCTCCCTTCCTCCCTCCTTGAAAGCAATGGCAAACAATTATTTTGTGCCTTTTTTGCTGGGTTATCCATGCAGACACCATAGCATGGCAAGCATGGAGCCTGCTCAGCTGCACACTGCTTTTGTGAGCATTGTAAACACCTCACGCATTATCCTGCAGTATGTGCAGAGCCTAGCTAGGAGCTGCCAGCACGAGGAAGAGTGTGAGGAGGACATGGACACAGATGTTCCTGAAAGCATGGGATGTGGCAATTGGGATATCATGGCGGCATTGGGGCATGTTGATACAGTGGAATGCTGATTCTGGGTCCGGAAAACAAGCACAGACTGGTGGGACCGCATAGTGTTGCAGGTCTGGGATGATTCCCAGTGTCTGAGAAACTTTCGTAGCATAAGGCCACTTTCATGGAACTTTGTACGTTGCTTTCCCCTGCGCTAAAGCGCAGGAATACCAAGATGAGAGCTGCCCTGACAGTTGAGAAGTGAGTGGCAATAGCCCTGTGGAAGCTTGCAACGCCTGACTGCTACCGGTCAGTCGGGAATCAATTTGGAGTGGGCAAATCTACCATGGGGGCTGTTGTGATCCAAGTAGCCAAGGCAATCAATAGCCTTCTGCTAACAAGGGTAGTGACTCTGGGAAATGTGCAGGTCATAGTGGATGGCTTTGCTGTAATAGGATTCCCTAACTGTGGTGGGGCAATAGATGGAACACGTATCCCTATCTTGGCACCGGACCACCTTGCCAAACAGTACATAAACCACAAGGGGTACTTCTCAATGGTATTGCAAGCACTGGTGGATCACAAGGGCCGTTTCACCAACATCAGTGTGGGATCTTTCGGAACTCCAGGCTGTTCGAAAAGCTGCAAGAAGGGACTTTCTTCCCAGACCAGAAAATTACCATTGGGGATGTTGAAATGCCAATAGTTATCCTTGGGAACCCAGCCTACCCCTTGCTCCCATGGCTCATGAAGTCATACACAGGCACCCTGGACAGCAGTAAGGAGCAGTTCAACTATAGGCTGAGCAAGTGCAGAATGGTCGTAGAATGTGCCTTTGGATGTTTAAAAGGGCGCTGGCACTGTTTTCTGAGTAGGTTAGACCTCAGTAAAAGCAATATTCCCATTGTTATTGCTGCTTGTTGTGTGCTCCATATATCTGTGAGAGTAAGGGGGGAGACGTTTATGGCAGGGTGGGAGGTTGAGGCAAATCACCTGGCTGCCAATTTTGATCAGCCAGACACCAGGGCTATTGGAAGAGCACACCAAAGTGCGCTGCGCATCAGAGAGGCTTTGAAAAACAGTTTCATGACTGACCAGGCTACGGTGTGACAGTTTGTCCTTGAAGCAAAGCCGCTCCCTTTGGTGAATGTACTTCCCTGTAAGCCAATCCCCCTCTGTCCCTTTGACCACAGCTGGCACAGGAATTAAAGTTCCTATTGTTCTGAATCCATTCATTCTTTATTTATTTAAAAAAACCTTGAGATCACTGACAACGCTGACTAGTAAAAGGTAGCCCAGGGGTGGGGGGAGAAGGGAAGGACAAGGCCACATTTCTTATTGTAGCCACACTACAAATCAAAGCTGTCTGAATGACAGCCTTTTGTTGCTTGGTCATCCCCTGGAGTTGAGTGGCTGGGTGCCTGAGCCTCCCCCCCACCCCCGCCCCCGGACCTCCTCCTACCGCGTTCTTGGGCGTCTGGGTGAGGAGGCTATGGAACTTGGCGAGGAGGGCAGGAAGTTACACAATGGCTGCCTCACACAGTGGTCTGAACTCTAGTTGCCTTTTCTGCAGCTCCACCAGATGCCTCATCATGTCCATCTGCTCCCGCATTAGCCTCAGCATCTCCTCCTGCATGTTCCAATTATGCTCACTGTATGCTTTCCTGGCCTCTGCCACCAAATGCCTCATACATTCAGCTGTACCCTATCAGTGTGGGAGGACTGCATGAGCTCTGAAAACATGTCATTGTGAGTGTGGTTTTTTCGCCTTCTAATCTGTGATAGCCTCAGGGATGGTGATGATATGGGGAGCATAGAAACATTTGCAGCTGCAGGGCGGGGGACGGGAGAGTAGAATTTAAGAAGATACATTTCTGAGAACAAAAGGGAGACTCTTTCACAGTGAATCAAGCAATTCACAGCAGACAGCACATGTGCTTTAGGTACAAGGTCGCATTTTGCCTTTTATATTGGGTGCCTGCCAGTATGGTGATACATCTCACACGGCTGGGCAACAGAATTTGGTTTCCAGGCAGCCATGGTAAGCCAAAGGGTACACAGGGTTAGCTTCTTCCGCTTTCATAACACGTGGGAATGGTTTCAAACTGCGGAACCTTCCTTTCCCATAGTAACCAATGCCAGTTGGGTCTGCTGTTTAAAAGGAGGGGCTGCAGTTTTGAGGAGGATGTGCAGTCCGTCCCCTCTCCCCCTCCCGCCCCCGCCATGTGGCTATTCTCCGGGATGATCCGTTTTAGCCAAGCGCAAACAGCCCAGCATGACCGGGGTCTAATGTGGGGGGGATCACCAAACAGAGGGGATTACTGTTCCCTTACAAAAATTCCCCTATTTCAGTCAGGTGACCATGAATGATATCACTCTCCTGAGGCTGACACAGAAAGATAAAGACCGAATGTTGCATGAATGCAACCAAAACCCAGGACCATTTGTGGCCATGCTTTGTGCTGCAATGATTCCAGACTACTTGCTACTGGCTTGGCGTGGTAAAATGTCCTACCATGGAGGACGAAATAAGCCAGCCCTCCCCAGAAACCTTCTGCAAAGGCTTTCAGAGTACCTCCAGGAGATGTCCCTGGAGGATTCACAGAGATGTCCCTGGAGGATTCCCGCACCGTCCCCAGACACATTAACAGACTTTTCCAATAACTGTACTGGCCGCGAATGCATCCCAATTGTTCAGGGCAAATCAAATATTAAACACAATTTCATTTAACTCCTGTAGTGTAGTTACAAATGTGCACTCACCAGAGGTGCCTTCTCCGCCTTCAGGGTCCGGGAACAATACGCCCTTTGAGGGTATTGGCTCCAGGGTGATGAAAAGGTCCTGGCTGCTGGGGAGAACGGATTCTCCGCTTGCCTACTGTGCATTCTCCTTCTCATCCTCCTCATCCACAAAATCCTCCTCCATGTTGTGTGAGGCTGCCACCTTGCAGGTGTCCACGGACAGTGGTGGGGTAGTGGTAGGGTCCCCCCCTAGAATAGCATGCAGCTGATCATAGAAGCGGCATGTCTGGGGCTCTGACCCAGAGCGACCGTTTGCCTCCTTTGTCTTTTGGTAGGCTTGCCTGAGCTCCTTAATTTTCACATGGCACTGCTGTGTGTCCCTGGTGTAGCCTCTCTCCACCATGCCCTGTGCGATTTTGGCATATATATATTTCTTCTGCTGGGTCGGAGTTCTGCCTGCAAAGATTCTTCTCCCCATGCAGCAGTCAGATCCAGTGTCTCCCGTTCGCTCCATGCTGGAGCTCGTTTGCGATTCTGGGACTGCATAGTCACCTGTTCTGCTGAGCTTGCCACGCTGACCAAATAGGAAATGAAATTCAAAAGTTCCCGGTGCTTTTCCTGTGTACCTGGCTAGTGCATCAGAGTTGAAAGTGCTGTCCAGAGCGGTCACATTGGAGCACTCTGGGATAGCTCCCGGCGGCCAATACCATCAAATTTCACAGCCCTGCATCTATAGTATCCCAAATTCAACCCAGGAAGATCGATTTTAGTGCTACTCCCCTCATCAGGGAGGAGTACAGCAGTTGATTTTAAGAGCCCTTTAGGTCAGTGAAACGGGGTTGGGTGTGCAGACACATTCCTTATAAAATTGACCTAACGCAGCTAAATTCGTAGTGTAGACCAGGCCTCAGTTCCCAATCTGTAAAATGGGGGTGACAATATATCTCCACCTCACAAGGTTGTTGGGAGGATATACATCAGGGACTGTGAGGTGGACAGTCATTGGAGCCATATATATAAATACCTCAGATAGAAGGCTTAAGAACTGTGGAACTATTAAGGTGCATGAGTCCAAGCTTCCTGTCTGCGTACCTTACAAAGTGTAAGCAGGCATCCCAAACCCCTTTGCACCTTAGCAGGTCTGTAGGAACTGATTCCAAGTCTTTTGCAGAGAACTGTGCCTCAACCCACTTTCAGTATGCTTGTCCACATTCTGCTAGTCCGGTTATGAACACATGCAATGTGCAGCCTCTCTTAGCTGCGCATTTTCTGGCCAAAACTTCCAGACGTGGCCACAGATTCTGCAAGCCCAGCTTGTGACATCTTGGGGCAGATTGTCAAAAGCAATGTGCACACACAGCTCCTATTGGACTTCAAACTGTATTGTGGGTGTTCAGTTTTCTGAAAAGCAGGCCTCAGTTGGGCACCCAAAATACATGGCCACTTTTGAAAAAAATGTAGGCCTACAAGCGTAGTGAAAAAAATGCAACATGTACCATGCATGTCCCGAGTGTCAGAATGTGTTTTTGGCTACAACACTAAAAAGTGTTTTTCAGTAGGTGCTATTGGCACGTCAGCTTTTAAACCCCAGCCACTTTGCATCTAAAGCCATTTTTTAAAAAAATTAACAAGATTCAGAAAGAGAAACAATATTTTATTCACTTTTCTCATACTCAAAAGCAGAACAATTTTATCTCAGACTAACAAACTAACCAACCAAAAAACGTATTCCAACAAGGCCAAGCATGAAAAATTTCAGCCCAAAAGGTGAACATTCTAGAAAGTTATGAGTGAATGAAATCCAATGTTTAAAATGTAAAAACTTACGCAATCTTAACTGTAGCATTTAGTGGTGCTCTTGCTGTAATAACATTGAATCACTGGCTCTTGAGAATAGGAATGCCACACAGAATCAGACTGTTACCTATTAATATGCCAGTAGAATCCATGCTGTAGCATGAATCATTTAGATAGTTTAACTTGCTTGAAAACAATCCTCTCTCCTTCACTTTCCAAAACACCTTCCTCCTTCCCTTGTACTACCTAGCACATTCCCTCTGATCTGGGAGGATGGCATCTACCTGTCTATGAATGGAGTTTTACTAGCCCAGGGGAGTGGATTACAGACATTAACCACCCTAAGCCTTGTACTCATTGACTATATAAAGCATTTATGAAGTTGTATCCATCAGACTATTTCCTGTTATACTTTATTAACACTCACAAACAAACAAGACATTGGTTTTTTAAGCAGAATCACCCTGGTTGCTATACAATGTATCACATCAGGCTGTAATTTTGTAGCTTGCATCTGCTTGCTTTGTGTAGCCGGGGCCGGTGCAAGGAATTTTCGCACCCTAGGCGAAACTTCCTTGCACCAGCCCTGCGTCCCACCCCCAGCTAACACCGTCCCCCCCCGCAGCAGCCAGCTCCCCGCCCTGACTCCCCACGCCCCCGCAGGCCGCGGCAGCCTCCCCCCCGCCCGCAGTGCCCCCCCAGCTCCTGGCTCAGCTGTGGAGGCAGGAGGCAGCCGCCGGCAAGCTGCCCCTCCCAGCTCCCGGCTCAGCTGCGGAGCTGGGAGGCGGGAGGCAGCTGTGGCCAGCTGCCCCCTTTCTGGCTCCCGGCTCAGCCTCGGAGCCAGGAGGCAGCCGCAGTGAGCCGTCCCTCCAGCTCCCAGCTCAGCCGCGGAGCCGGGAGGCAGCCGCAGCCAGCCGCCCCCAGCTCTTGGCTCAGCTGCGGAGCTGGGAGGCGGGAGGCAGCTGCCCACCGCCCCCAAAATCCTGGCGCCCTAGGCGACCGCCTAGGGTCGCCTAGTGGGTGCGCCGGCCCTGTGTGCAGTTTTTATTAAACGGATCTGGATTCTATATGTAACTAAAGATGCAGGCACGCTGCTTTACTAAACTCTACTCAAGGTAAAACAAAATACCAATGTCCAGTTAATCAAAAAGGTACTAGCAAGAAGAAATGTGGGCTGTGTTTAGTGATGTATTGATGCCTTATAAATATGTAATTGATTTTATTCTGATCTTTTCAGCCTTACTAGGTTTCTTCTCTGAGAGCACATAACATCATAAGCCTTGAATAGGAAAAAAGAACTCATGTGCATATGGTAATTGGTAGAGATGCTCAATATTTTATGAAGTACAAGTGGCTGAAAGCTTTGAAAACATGAGCGTACGTTAACATAGATACATGGAATACATTCCTGACTGTCAATATTTTCCTCAGAGTACGTGCAGTGGGGGAGGGAGAGAGGGAGCGAAGAATCAGACTCCGTGTTCAGTAATGGCCCAATCTTACAAAGGGCTGCGCATCCTCGGCTTCAGGTGAAGTGGATGATGCTCAATACCTTTAATGGCCAGGCTTTAATACAGCAGCCACTTTCTCATCATCCCTTGGATAAAGTTGAGACTGAATCTTTTGCCTTTAATAAATTGGCCACCCCGAGAGTTTCAACGGGTGAGGGAAGGTTATTTTTTAGAAAATAACAAAGACGCAATGGTGCATTCTCCCATATTCTAGTTGCGGAAACTCAAGCACCAAGTGGAACATAGCAAGAACTGAAACTAACAGGCTGTAAATTGAAGTAGGCTACCAACTACTTTACATTACACTTTCTTACAGCTCCATGGCACATAAGTTATATACATTCAGATTCCTTTACACTCACATTCAGAGCAGGGTATAAAGCAGTCTAGAGGCGTTGGACCATATGTGTGGGAGTCTAATTTACATCAGTTTAGACATCAGATTTGAATTTGACCCAATGCATAACCCACATTTGACCTAACTTCTTGCAAGCTGATCCATACTTTCAAGGGATTGGGTGGCCATCAGAGTCCTTTCGTGAGATGCCACTTGAAGTAAGGGGTTGGGGTGGGGTATGCATAGGCCGAGAGATCCACCTGCACAGATCAGCTTGCATGATCACAGCTTAAATTTGTATGCACTACAAAAGTTAGGGCCCAGTGTGGTGGCGTGCGCCTGTAATCCCTGCTGCTTGGGAGGCTGCAGTTGGCAGATCGCTCAGGAGTTCTAGGCTGCTGTGCACTATATCAATCGGGTGTCCGGTGCTACTGGCAGCTTGGCTAGCGAGTAGTTGGAGGACTGGCTAGAACAACGCATCTGCTGTATTGTGATTGGTGCTCTCTCTGTGAGGGCTGATGGACCGATCAGTGACAAAAGTTAGAACGTATCAGAATGAACTTGTATCTGTGTGACTCTCTTTTGCCAGGTTGTCAAGACCTCAAAGTGTGCATCTTGCCTGTTTCATCTTAACACACACTTCATTACACAAAACTATACACAGTAAAACCCATTCCAATAATTTACTAAGAGCATACTCAAAAAGAATCGTGGGCCAAAAGAACAGCCTCTGTGTAGTGTCTCTCCATTGGGGATGGGGCAACAGAATCCTCTACTCCATAGTCCTTGGAAACCAAAGATTGTTATTCTGTGGATGCTACTACAGTCTCATACGGCATTAGCATTCAGGGGCCTTGTTTCTGTGTGGGTTGGAACTATTACAAGAACAGCCTCTTCCCATGGGATCTCAGTATCTCTGCTTTCAGCCGAAGCCAGAAACAAAGTGTAAAAGGTTAATGGATCCTAAATACAGAGTGAATCTCAAATACAGTTTTGTTCAGATTTAGTTTGGGTTTTAGAAGAAGGGTTGGGTTAGATTTTTTTTTACTGGAACTGATTTGCCTGTTTATAGTGTAATATGTTTTGAACCAGTCATTAATTCCCTTGCCCTATGAGACATATTCATAATAAGAGCATAAAGCTATACTGGGTCAGACTAATGGTCCATCTAGCCACTGTCCTGTCTTCCAATAGTGGCTGGTGCCAAATGCTTTGTAGGGAATGAACAGAATAGGACAATTATGGAGTAATCCATCTCCTGTCATTCAGCCCCAGCATCTGGCAGTCAGAAGCTAGGGACACCTAGAGCACAGGGTTGTGTCCCTGACCATCTTGGCTAATAGCCATTGATGGACCTATTCTCCATGAACTTATCTAATTCTTTTTTCCAGTTATACTTTTGGCTTTCACAACATCCCATGGCAATGAGTTCCACAGGTTGACTGTGTGTTGTGTGAAGAAATACTTCCTTAGGTTTGTGTTAAACCTGCTGCTTAATAGTTTCGTTGAGTGACCCCTGTTTATTGTGTTATGTGAAGGGGTAAATAACACTTCCTTATTCACTTTCTCCATACCATTTATGATTTCATAGAGCTCTATCATATCTCCCCTCAGTCACTTCTTTCCCAAGATGAACAGTCCCACTCTTTTTAATCTCGCCTCATATGGAAGCAGTTCCATACCCCTAATCATTTTTGTTCCCCTTCTTTATACTTTTTCCAATTCTGATGTGTTGTTTTTTTTAGATGGGGTGACTAGAACTGCATGCAGTATTCAAGGTGTGAGCATACCATGGATGTATATAATGGCATTATGATATTTTGACTTATTATTTATCCATTTCCTAATGATTCCTCACATTGTTGTTTTGTATGTATACTTGGGATTATGTTTTCTAATGTGCATAATTTTGCATTAATCAACATTGAATTTCATCTGCCTTTATTTATTTGCCCAGTCATCCACTTTAGTGAGATCCTTCTGTAACTCCTAGCAGACTGCTTTGGACTTGACTCTTGAGTAATTTTCTATCATCTGCAAACTTTCCCACCTCGCTGTTTACCCTCTGTTCCAGATTGTTTATGAATATATTGAATAGCACAGTTCCCAGAACAGATCCTTGGGGACCCTGCTATTTACCTGTCTCCATTGTGAAAAATGATGATTTATTTCTGCTCTTTGTTTCCTGCCTTTTAACTAGTTACTGATCCATAAGAGGACCTTCTCTCTTATCCCATGACAGCTTACTTTGCTTAAGGGCTTTTGGTGAGGGACCTTGTCAAAGCCTTTCTGAAAGTCCAGATACACTGTATCCACTGGATCACTCTTGTCTACATGCTTGTTGACACTCAAAGAATCCTAGTAGATTGGGGAGGCATGATTTCTCTTTACAAAAGCCTTGTTGACTCTTCCCCAACATATCGTGTTCGCCTGTTTCTGATAATTCTGTTCTTTACTATAGTTTCAACCATTTTGCCTGGTGCTGAAGTTAGATTTATTGGCCTATAATTGCCAATGTTGCCTCTGGAGCCTTTTTAAAAATTTCAGTGTCACATTAAGTATCCTCCAATCGCCTTGTACAGAGGGTGATGTAAGTGATAGGTTACATACCACCGTTAGTCATTATGCAATTTCATATTTGAGCTCCTTCAGAACTCTTGGGAAATACCATTTGGACATGGTGACTAATTACTCTTTATGAGTTTGTTCCAAAACCTCCTCTCTTGATACCTCAATGACAAACTTTCTGTCTTCACCTTTAAAGTCCTCCACAACTCTTGTCTTTCCTATGTATCTTCTTTATCTTATTGATAAAGGTAGGGGCACGGGCAGAGACAGGTGCATCGTGGAGGTGAATGCCTGGCTGCGAAGATGGTGTCGCCAGGAGGGCTTTGGCTTCCTCGACCATGGGATGCTAATCCAGGAAGAACTGCTAGGCAGAGATGGCGTTCACCTTTCGAGGAGGGGAAAGACCCTATTTGGACACAGACTGGCAAACCTAGTGAGGAGGGCTTTAAACTAGGTTCGATGGGGACAGGTGAGCAAAGCCCACAGGTAAGTGGAGAACATGGGGACCTGGGAGATGGGTCGGAAATAGGAGGGAGTGTGGGCTCTAATGGCAAAGAGATAGGAGGGTCAGGGCAAAACTGGGAAGCAAGATCAAATCAGTATCTTAGATGCCTCTATACAAATGTGAGAAGTATGGGTAATAAGCAGGAAGACCTGGAAGTGCTAATAAATACATTCAACTATGACATTGTTGGCATCACCGAAACTTGGTGGGCTAATACACATGATTGGAATGTTGGTATGGATGGGTACAGCTTGCTCAGGAAGGATAGACGGGGAAAAAGGGAGGAGGTGTTGCCTTATATATTAAAAATTTACACACTTGGACTGAGGTGGAGATGGACATAGGGGACGGAAGTGTTGAGAGTCTCTGGATTAGGCTAAAAGGGGTAAAAAACAAGGGTGATGTCATGCTAGGAGTCTACTACAGGCCACCTAACCAGGTGGAAGAGGTGGATGAGGCTTTTTTCAAAATTTGGTGGTGATGGAGGACTTCAACTATCCAGATATATGTCGGGAAAATAACACAGCGCGGCACAGACTATCCAATAAGTTCTTGGACTGCATTGCAGACAACTTTTTATTTCAGAAGGTTGAGAAAGCTACTAGGGGGGAAGCTGTTCTAGATTTGATTTTAACAAATAGGGAGGAACTCGTTGAGAACTTGAAAGTAGAAGGCAGCTTGGGTGAAAGTGATCATGAAATCATAGAGTTCACAATTCTAAGGAAGGGTAGAAGGGAGTACAGCAAAATAGAGACAATGGATTTCAGGAGAGTGCATTTTGGTAAGCTCAGAGAGCTGATAGGTAAGGTCCCATGGAAATCAAGACTGAGGGGAAAAACAACTGAGGAGAGCTGGCAGTATTTCAAAGGGACACTATTAAGGGCCCAAAAGCAAACTATTCCGCTGGGTAGGAAAGATAGAAAATGTGGCAAAAGACCACCTTGGCTTAACCACGAGATCTTGCAAGATCTAAAAAATAAAAAGGAGTCATATAAAAAATGGAAACTAGGATATATTACAAAGGATGAATATAGGCAAACAACATGGGAATGCAGGGGCAAGATTAGAAAGGCAAAGGCACAAAATGAGCTCAAACGAGCTACAGGAATAAAGGGAAACAAGAAAACTTTTTATCAATACATTAGAAGCAAGAGGAAGACCAAGGACAGGGTAGGCCCACTACTCAGTGAGGAGGGAGAAACAGTAACAGGAAACTTGGAAATGGCAGAGATGCTTAATGACTTCTTTGTTTCGGTCTTCACCGAGACGTCTGAAGGAATGCCTAACATAGTGAATGCTAATGGGAAGGGGCAAGGTTTAGAAGATAAAATAAAAAAAGAACAAGTTAAAAATCACTTAGATAAGTTAGATGCCTGCAAGTCACCAGGACCTGATGAAATGCATCCTAGAATACTCAAGGAGCTAATAGAGGAGGTATCTGAGCCTCTAGCTATTATCTTTGGTAAATCATGGGAGACAGGAGAGATTCCAGAAGACTGGAAAAGGGCAAATATAGTGCCCATCTATAAAAAGGGAAATAAAAACAACCCAGGAAACTAGAGACCAGTTAGTTTAACTTCTGTGCCAGGGAAAATAATGGAGCAAGTAATTAAGGAAATCATCTGCAAACACTTGGAAGGTGGTAAGGTGATAGGGAATAGTCAGCATGGATTTGTAAAGAACAAATCATGTCAAACCAATCTGATAACTTTCTTTGATAGGATAACGAGTCTTGTGGATAAGGGAGAAGCGGTGGATGTGGTATATCTAGACTTTAGTAAGGCATTTGATACGGTCTCACATGATATTCTTATCAATAAACTAGGGAAATACAACTTAGATGGGGCTACTATAAGGTGGGTGCACAACTGGCTGGATAACCGTACTCAGAGAGTAGTTATTAATGGTTCCCAATCCTGCTGGAAAGGTATAACGAGTGGGGTTCCGCAAGGGTCTGTTTTGGGACTGGCTCTGTTCAATATCTTCATCAACGACTTGGATATTGGCATAGAAAGTACGCTTATTAAGTTTGCAGATGATACCAAACTGGGAGGGATTGCAACTGCTTTGGAGGACAGGGCCATCATTCAAAATGATCTGGACAAATTGGAGAAATGGTCAGAGGTAAACAGGATGAAGTTTAATAAGGACAAATGCAAAGTGCTCCACTTAAATAGGAACAATCAGTTTCACACATACAGAATGGGAGGAGACTGTCTAGGAAGGAGTACGGCAGAAAGGGATCTAGGGGTTATAGTGGACCACAAGCTAAATATGAGTCAACAGTGTGCTGCTGTTGCAAAAAAAGCAAACTTGATTCTGGGCTGCATTAACAGGTGTGTTGTGAGCAAGACACGAGAAGTCATTCTTCCGCTCTACTCTATGCTGGTTAGGCCTCAACTGGAGTACTGTGTCCAGTTCTGGGCACCGCATTTCAAAAAAGATATGGAGAAATTGGAGAGGGTCCAGAGAAGAGCAACAAGAATGATTAAGGGTCTAGAGAACATGACCTATGAAGGAAGGCTGAAGGAATTGGGTTTGTTTGGTTTGGAAAAGAGAAGACTGAGAGGGGACATGATAGCAGTCTTCAGGTATCTAAAAGGGTGTCATAAGGAGGAGGGAGAAAACTTTTCATCTTAGCCTCTAAGGATAGAACAAGAAGCAATGGGCTTAAACTGCAGCAAGGGGGGTTTAGGTTGGACATTAGGAAAAAGTTCCTAACTGTCAGGGTGGTTAAACACTGGAATAAACTGCCCAGGGAGGTTGTGGAATCTCCATCTCTGGAGATATTTAAGAGTAGGTTAGATAAATGTCTATCAGGGATGGTCTAGACAGTATTTGGTCCTGCCATGAGGGCAGGGGGCTGGACTCGATGACCTCTCGAGGTCCCTTCCAGCCCTAGAATCTATGAATCTATGAATCTGCCTCACCCTCTGCTTCTCTGCTAGTGATGTCCGTTTGTCCAATTCTACAGCATCTGCATTACAGCATCATGATCCATTTCTACCATGATACCAACTGATAATAATTGAATAAATGACAAGTGAGGACGGCCAATAACTATTTTATCTATATCTTATAATTTATAATGTGCCTTTTGCAAACATTTCACCTGGTAGTGCACTACCTACAGCTTATATGAAGAGGGCATGCTACATGGATACTGCATACTAGCCTTGCTTGTATATGCTTATTGAAAAAGTTGCACTTTTCTCTCAAGAAACGGTTCTACGCTAATGCTGGAGTCAGGATCAGCAATGAATCACATGAGCTTCCATCTAAAGGGAAAGGAATATAGTAATCACAACAGCAGGCAAAAAATTGTGTTTGGTTCTTATAAATAATATATTCCAGAAATAAATCAATTATGTTTCCAGGGAAAAGGCTGTAGTGCCATCATGCATTATTTCATGTTTGGTATTTAAATAAACCACTGAAAGTGAACAATAGCATGGCATAGTTATTCATGCATGGATTCAACACTTTATTGTGTTAATGAAATTTTATTTCCTCTGTTTCCTGTACCCTTGTCTGATCAATGTTAGCATTTCTGCACATCTAAAGGAATCCTCCCGGGTATTACCTAATGAAAAGTGCTGTAATTCAAGAAAGGCATCCTCTTTGGCTGCTGTCATTTGCTGTGTTTTGGCAGACAAACAAATATTGATATCTCTTGGCATCATCCAATGATTGGAATTTCTTTCTTCAGTGCCCCACAGCAATACAGTTTAATTATGAAGGTAATCATTTTCTGATTTAAAAAATCGTTATTTATTTTTACCCCAAATGTAGTTCTGTATACATTTTATTAAATGTAAAAAATAAATAATTTCTTTACTTTGGATCCAGACTTGTCCTGATTTGCATACCCCATACAACCACTCTGAAGTACATTAAATAGCCCAGGGTATAGTGCAGAGGTGATTTTGGCTCACTATCTGTTAGGAGACAGAAGTTGTGATAAGCGAAAAACAGTTGAGTTAATGCTAACAAATAACATATAAGTAGCCAGCATTTTTTCCTCTGGTGGATGTTTGAAATGAATGTAAGATTCGGCATCTGCGTAAGATGCAAAGCCAAGTTCTCTTACTTTTACCATACACACCAATTGTCGTCTTACTTTTCTGCCATTGTCACAAATCTCTTTGTTGACCCAAACAGAATACGTCATAAACTTCAAGCCATCAGTCTGCCAGAGAGAGTTTGTTGAGGGGAATTAACTATTTTCTGCACCAGAATGTGGATGTATGCTGTGATCACATTATAAAAGCCCCAAATCAGAGCTAGCCAGACATTTAGGAAGCAAACACTATAAGTGAGACTTTTAGATAGGTCAAGATATGGAAAGCCACAAGATAAATTGTTATCCCTTTTTATTCCTCCAAGTTCAATTTGACCTCCAGGCCAGCTTACTTTTTGATGTCAGAGGGAAATATACACAGAACTGAAAGTTTTTCCCATTAAGTTGCTCTTTGACTGTCTAGCCATGTAGTGGTTTAGCGGCGGGGGCTCCTCCCCCTCCGGGTCTGTGGGAAGCCAGTCCTCCTCACTGCGTCTCTTTTTGTCACTCACCATGGGGATTTAGTGGGGCGATAACAGTCTACAGCTCAAGTCTATAGCTCAGGCCTGTGATCAGGGCCAAGCAACAAGTACACTTAGGGAGCCCAGGCCCTTGGTCAGGGAGGGACAATGAGAGTCTATAGCTTGGGCCTGTGGTAGTCCTGGCAACTCCTCCATGGTCCAGTCAGCATATGGCTCTGGTGGCTGTGGCCAGTTCTCAGCTCCCGAGGGGCCTGCAGTGGTGTCCCAGCTCGGGAGCAAGCAGGAGGCATTGGGCTCCTCCGGCGGATGCAGCCCAACTGAGCAACCAGTCCCAACAACTGACTTCTGGTGGGAGGGGTGAGCATGGCCTGGCTCCGCCCACCAGGGCTCAGTGAGGGGTTCCCTCCCCTCTGTGTCTGTGGGAGGCCACTCCACTTCACTGCAAACCACATAGAATAAATTACATATTTTGAGTTAGATTCTGATCTTCCTGACACTGGAGTTACTCCATGGCTTCTGTGCCTGCAGATCAACTATCAACAGGTCTTCACATTAAGGCAACTGCAAGAAAAGGGTCAAGAACAAGAAAAACCTCTGTGTGGCCTTCATAGAACTCACAAAGACTTTTGATGTGGCCAGCAGAAAGGGCCTATGCCAATTACTAGAAGAGAATTGGTTGTCCCTTCAGTTCTTCTCAGCCTGATTTGATCCTTCTATGATGGCATGAATGCTACATGATGCTGATCAACGTGACGGCTTTGAAATCAGCAGTGGTGTCAAATAGGGATATGTTTTGGTACCAACACCCTTTGGTATAACCTTCTCTCGGCTGATCCATCATGCTTTTTCAAGTAGCACCAAAGGAGTACTTCTCCATACAAGATCAGATGGAAAACTCTTCAACATAGCACAACTAATAGCAAAAGGCAGTCAAACACTGCTAAGATAACTTCCGATGGAGTGGGTACTAACCCACGAAAGCTTATGCTGAAATAAATTTGTTAGTCTCTAAGGTGCTACAAGTTTTTCTTTCTTATTCTCTTCTCCAGTGACACAATGCTCATCACACACAGTGAAGAGGAGCTCTACTAACTTTGCAATAGCTTTGTGCTAGCTTGTGGTGAATTTGGACTAACCATCAGTCTAAAGACAATGATTCTGGCACAAGGTGTGTTGACTGCACCAGACGTTTCAATAGCTAACACTACGCTAGAAGTTGTGTACAAGTTCTACTATCTAAGATCAACTGGATCAGATAACTTATCTCTAGATGATGAGCTTAATTCGCTCATGACAAAGGCATCTACCATGTTCAGACAACTGACCAAGCATGTGTCAGATTACAGGAAACCAGCATTGAACATCAAGATATGGGTTGATCAGATATGCATTTTGAGCATGTTGCTGTATGGTGATGAGACTTGGCCCATATTCATCAGGCATGAGAGAAGGCTAAACACCTTCCAAAACCAATGTCTTTGCAATATCGAGTGGGAAAAGCTCCTGACACAAAGCAAAATTGTCAAGTCTAATCACTATTCTCACTCACAGACATCTCTGTTGGTTTGGTTACCTGCACTGGATGATAATAGATGGATTCCAAAAGATCTCTTATTTAGAGAACTTAGGGATGCTCCAAGGCCACTGGTCTGATCTAGTCTCAGGTTCAAAGATGTTTGCAAGAGTGACTTGAAAACTTTCAACATTGACACCGCAAGCTGGGAAAATGTAGCTAGCAACAGGCCACACTGGAAGGTAAAAGTGGGGTAGGCTGCAACTGCTAATAGTGTGCCAGCTTCATCCTATGGCACTGAGTCTGATGCCTGCACTTCTTGTGGTAAGGGCTGTAGCTCAAGAATTGGAATTTTTAGCTTCTCCTGATGCTGCAGCATGACACACAGGAGCTGAATTGTTTGGAGCTTACACTGTCATCTTCTGAGATCATCAGATTTACATGATGTAAGTAAGGTAGGAATGTTTCCCAATTGCCATTAATTAGTTTCTGCTGAGAAATAGTACATTGAGTGAAGGCATCAGAGGGGTTAATATAAAGTAGAGCTTCTCAGTCACCTAGACAGAGTATGTGCATCTTGTAAAGATGGTCCCATTACCAAACCTTTTTTATTGTTTCCTACATGTCCATAACCTCTGAATCATTATCCCAGAAAAACACTAACATGGGCCTGATCTTGCAAGGCACTAACATGCTCAAGCTCTATGTTAGAACAACCATAGAAATCTAGGGTTGGAAGGGACCTTGAGAGTCATCTAGTTCATCCTCCTGCGCTGAGGCAGGACCAAGTATACCTAAACCATCCCTGACAGGTGTCTGTGTAACCTGTTCTTAATGTCCAGCAATGAGGATTCCACAACTTCCGTTGGTGTCCTATTCCAGTGCTTAACTATGCTTATAGTTAGAAAGCTTTTTTCCTAATATCTAATCTAAATCTTCCTTGCTGCAGATTAAGCCATTTACTTCTTGTCCTACTTTCAGTGAATATGGGGAATAATTGATCACCGTCCCTTTTGTAACATCCGTTAATGTATTTGAAGATGGTTATCTAGGTTGTCTTCTTTTCTCAAGACAAAACAACCCCAGTTTTTTTAACCTTACCTCATAAGTCATGTTTTCGAAACCTTGTATCATTTTTGTTGTTCTCTGGATTCTCCCCAATTTGTTCATTTTTTCTTAAAGTGTGGTGCCCAAAACTGGACACAGTACTCTAGCTCTGAGGCCTTGCCAGTGCTGAGTAGAGTCAGGGCAATATTCATAGATTTTAAAGCCAGAAACCCCCATCGGACCGGAGGCCCAAGTCACAGTCCCAGCACTTGGACCGGCACTCCCAGCGCCAACCAGGAAACCCGGCCCAAGGCCCAATGTCGACCGGGGCCATTATGATGATGTAGTTGTACCTCCTGCACTACAAACACCACGGAATTAATTAGTTTCTTTATTCCCTTCTTTTCTCATCAAACTTATATTCTAAACTTACATAATAAAATTGTTTTCATTACAGTAGTGCCTAGAGGCAACTGAGATTAGAGTTGCCTGGTGCTAGGTGCATCCATACACATAGCCCTACCCCCAAAGGTTTACAGTGTCACTAGACAGACAAAGAGTGGGAAGAAAGGATTATTATTACTATTCCCATTTGATAGGTGGGTAAATGAGGCACAGAGATATTAGCACATTTGCCAACAGTTACACAAAATCTGTGGTAGAGCCAGGAAATGATCTGAAATCTCCCAGTTTGATGCCTTAACTACAAGACCAGTGCATTTGTTGCAGCTGTCACGTAAGTCCGCAGCTTCTCTTTTCATCAGAATGATGTTCACATGCTATTCTCCTGAAAAAACATCTGTTCCAGATCTCCGGCTCAGTAATGAGCATCCGAACAGGGCGTGTTTAAAGTACAAGCGCTTACAATACAGAAGCAAACTCGTAATTAGCTTTGTATCTCTTAAATTTACAATACTGCACTAATAAGGAAAATGTTCAGTTGTTAATCAGAGGGTTAACTTTATGCATCTACCACAGCCTGAGAATCACATATATTGTATATTCATCTATCACTCATTTGTTCTAACATGTTAGCCTAAAGGTGTTTTATTTCCTTCAACCCCCAAGCTCCTTGCAGCTATTGTTTGACTTAGTATATTATAGCAATCAATCAATATCTGATTAAATATATGAGGCTCGTTCGTTATTTTTCAAGTCAGATTGAAATGTTGTAGCCATAGTAGAAAAACAATATTTTCACTTGCTCTATGGGGGAAAAAGTCCTGAGAGCTGCTACTTGTTGATGAATTTATTTTGTGTGAATGGAAGATTTATGTTTCTGCTTTTCTCACAGGCACTTAGGAAAGAACAACGAATTAACCAGCAAATTGTGTGGCTAGGTTATTACTTTCAGCTGAGCCTACTGTGTAGTTTAAATATTGACTTGGAGAAAAAAACTAATTTTTGCATCCTCTATAAACACTGGATGTACTAGCCATACTAATTTCAAACTGGTGATTTCACTGTGATTACTCCCAATTTACTGAGAGGAGAATCAGACCCATGTTGTATCATTCCTAATTCAAGCCCTTTACACAGGGCTTCTCAGTAATCTTACAGGATTACTGATTGCACTAGTTGAGGATGTATTAAATACTTACAGACTTTTGCACTACTGTTATTAAAAGAATGGGGAACAAATGAAACAGGTTAACTGCTATAGTCTGAAATTCCTTACCCTGGGCCAACTGCTTGGCTGGTGTAAATAGATGTAGCTCCACAGAAGTCAATGGAGCTCTGGTGACTTACACCATCTGAGAAGCTGCACATTAACTGTAGTGCATACTAATCCTGCAGTCTTCTGGGTTTTCTCCATAGTGATTGGTGCCTTATACACGCCAAGACAGAAAGAAAGAAAGTCCCAGTTCCACTGCTAGGAGTCCAACGCCTCCTTTTTCGGTGCTTGTGTAGCATCACCCTAGCTCTCAAAAGTCACTTGAAAATACTTCCAGGAGTAATTTGAGAATATTCTGAGAATCCCCTGGCAGTTCATTAGTGCTTCACATGGCAATTCAGTACTAAATCAAACCATTGTGTCTGAGAAGTGCCTTTTTAATTTGTGAGGGAACTATTCCAGCTGGGACAAAGGACCCTCAGGTCCAAAAGCTCCACCACTTGGACTAAAATGATGACTAGTACTCTAGCTGCCTTTAGTCCTATTTGATGCCACTAAGTATTATTTTAGCAACTCTTCCCTCTTTAGAGTGAGAACCTCAAATGAGTTTAACAGAAACCTATCTAGTAGTGATAGTGCAGCACCAGTGGCCAGTTCCAGACTTATGGTATCTAGAGAGAGCAAAACCATCCAAGCATAAGCCATCCAACAGAAATCAATGCATCAGTTCATCATATGGCAAATCTAAATAGAGCAGTGGTATTTCAGTACAAAAGAAGTCCCAGGGGGTCCCCGTACAGCATTTTCTGTACTTTGAATTGCAGTAAATAAGCACAGCTGCACTTCAGTGGGTCCAGGACTTTACTACAGCCTACTACAAGTATATTCAAATCAGTCTGAAGTCAGTCCTAGGACTTTTTTCTGCAGCACTGGTGTCTGTGTAGCGCAAAAGGAGCCCTTCCCCTTCTCTATCCCACTGTTACACAAAAGTGTGTGTCTCTTTGGAAAGCTCCCCCAGGACCTCACTGCAGCAAGGGCACCTTGCTTTCACTATTCGCCATTGTCAAATGGTGACTGCTCTGTGTGACTCTTGTGAAAGGACTGCTCTTCTCCAACTGCCCCAAAGAGGCACAGGAGAGACAAAGAGAAGGTGGAGACAGTCTTATCTTAGCCCCACCTCAGCTGTGCTCCACAGAGCAAGATTGGTGGGGAGGGTGAGTGGGCTGCACTCCCCTCTATGTGCTGAGAAACTCTGCAGGATGGTTTCTGGTGCTCCCTGTTGCAGAGTGGCTATATGCTGCCCCCAGTATCTAAATAGCACGATCTAGCTCAGTATCAGTACTGTATAAGCGATAGGCATTAATTATTATTACTATGTAGTACCTATGTAATATGATATTAAAACAGCTTGACAAATCACTAAAAAAATCCTCATGACTCTCTGTTTAATAGGAAACTAATATCCCCAGTTTACAGTTTAGGAAACTAAATCCTAGCCTTTGTCTTTGTTTACCCAATGGGATATAGGAACCTAAATCCCTTAGGCTCTTTTGGAAATTTGAACCAAAGCTTTTGCTGCTTGTCGTGTCACAGTGAATCGGTGACACAGCCAGGATTAAATCTCTGGTGTTCCTCACACCCTAGTTCCATGTTTATTTTTCTAAGCCACAGTGCCATTAACTCTATAATACATACATCGCTCTTCAGCAGTCCTCTTGGGCAGTGAGAGGAGGAAGAAGGAGAAGAGATGAAAAACTGGCCAGCACATCCCATTTTGCTGGTTGGTTGTAATGCAAAGACAGCCATCCTGAAAGTCACTGTGTCTCTGAGAAAGTGAAGCACTTAATCAAGTACTTTGGGTGGAAATTTAGAGTGCAATGCTCTTGCCAAGTTGAATAAATTATTTTTATTTGCTTGAATAAGCTATTATGACACTTTCTTGGCATGCATACACATTTTGCTTTCTCTCTTTCTAGTGTTCGGGAACCTTTTAAAAGGAATCACCCCTTTAACTCCCAAAGGACAATGAGAAGGAAGCATTGGCTCTCAGGTTGATTTTGATGCCTCTATGCTATCTGTGCTGGAAGAAATATAGCAGTTGGACTTCTAAATTTGGGGACCGAGCAGATTAAAAAAAATGCGAAGAGTATCAGTTCTATTAAGTAAATATAATGACACCAAGTGGCCATATAAAGGACACATCAACTTTCCAGTATCAGCGATGTTGGTAGAATTTTAACCCTCATGGGCTGCCTTAATGTATTTGTCTAAATGTGAACATTACAAAGCAATGCAAGATAGTTGTGATTAATTCATCTGT
Source organism: Chelydra serpentina (assembly GCA_037349315.1). NCBI lineage: Eukaryota > Metazoa > Chordata > Testudines > Chelydridae > Chelydra > Chelydra serpentina. The sequence goes on from JBAIAC010000048.1 coordinate 33,083,618, forward strand.
GTGTGATGTAATATCAGAGAAGCAAAAGTTACTTATTTTTAGGGCTGTTTTTAAAAGAAATGAGGAAAACTTTTCATTATAATCTGGAAAATTTTAAAGCAGCCCTATTTATTTTTTCCTATTGATAAAATGTATTTTTCTAATAGACTCTAAGGTCATTCAAGAGTATACAGACATTTTATTAAACTCCAGACCCTCCCTAGCCTTACTCCAGTCCAGTTCTGGCAAGAACTTGAGTACAAAAGCTCAGCCTTACTCTGTGCCCCGATGGGCCAATGGTGAGGGGGGGGGGCAGAAATCAAGTTCTAGACTTCAAGGTCTTTCACCCTGAGACAGATTTGTATTTTACATTCATGTAAATCAGGAAGAACTCCACTGAAGTTAATGCAAACCAGGAATAGACGCTATGTGAGGTGTTTCTCAATGTGGAAGTTAAGCAGATTTGCTACTGTGCCTCTCAGCTCCTTCCTAAATTTGGTCCTAGCTTGTTCCTGCAATGGTAGCTGTACAGGAAAGTGATCCTTACACGGCCCCCTTTACCACACTATCTGGGTGCCTCACAAGCTTTAATGGATTTATTCTCAAAGACCTCTGTGGGAAGCGGAACTGAGGATCAGCAAGTTTCATTGACTTGCCCAAGGTCACACAGGAAGAAGAGCAGGGAATTGAATCTGCATCTCCCTAGTCCCAAACTAGCAGCCCACCCATTGGACCATCCTTATTGGACCTCCCTGCTTATGATACCCGTACACTGCCCTTGAACTAGGACAATTCCCTTTATGGCCCTCTCACCCTGCTGGAGTGGCATTAAGTGCCCTCAGGGTGGCAGAATCTGGTTTATAGTGCCTTTATGTGTCCAATATACATGTTGACTGCAGGGTTTCTTGTATCTTTCTCTGAAGCATCTAGGACTGGCCACTGCTAATAATAAGATACTGCACTACATGGACCACTGGTCTGATCCAGTATGGCAATTCCTGTTTCTTATGAAATATTGTGACTAAAGAGTGCCTCTGATCTCAGTCTCATTTTTTTTAAGAGACAGACCAATGTCATTTAAATCTGGAGGGTTAAAGGAGTCTCACTGTTGCAGCAGTGTAAATCTGTTGGCTTTTGGATTTACAACAGCTTAACTCAGAGCAGAATTTGGACCAGGGACTGTTAGCCTCAAAAAAGGTAATAGGATGACTCCAGCTAGAGTTCTGTGTTTCTTTAGTCAGCACTTGATCATGGAGTGTTGAATTGTTTTGGAAAGTTTTAAAAAATTCATATATAAAACAGCTTCAAAATGAATAGAAAAATCTCTCCCGTTTTCTCTAATTATTTTTCTCACATATGCCTGAGAACTATTTTAAATAGCTGTAAATGTGTGCAGTTTGAATTTATGCCCTAAGGGATTACTAAGGGATGTTAAATTATATCCACCAAGCTGCCAACTTGCTGAAAGTTTAATCCATACAATAAAATGAATCTCTCTAGAAGGTTGATTAACATAAACTCTACAAGTTGAATATGTTTTATGTTTAATGATTTTCTCTGAGTCTTGTAATATTTACAAAATTAGACACAAATACAAATTTAGTGGAAGCAATAAAAGATTCTAAAAGTTCCCTGCATAATAAGAATTTGTAAAATGTACAATAATTTCATTTCTATTTCATATTAAAAAAAAGAAGGGGTAGGAAAAGACAGGTGTTATATTCTAACAAAGCATGGTACCGATACTACAGGGGAATAGTCCTATTGAGTGTAATGGGATTACTCATGTGAATAAAGTTACTCATGTGTGCAAGCGTTGGAAGGATCAAACCCTATAACAGTACATTTCACCAGAGTGTAGCAGTCTCTTATGTGGGTCTATGTGAGAATAAAAGAAGATGAAATCTAATTTGGGTCCCCTGCAAACCACATTCTCAATCCCTGCTCTTTCATGCCTCCAAATCAGGCTGAAAGTCACAATCATCGCTCTTCAAAGTAATGTAGCAAAGGTGCAAATTATTAAAATTACAGTGTCAAAAGATGCATCCCTCCACAAAGAATATACCTCAGCTTGTGTTTCTGTGGCATGGCACATATTTGAAATAAAAAATATCAACTTTGGGAAAAAATAGCTACTCTTTTCTTCTCTACTTGTATCTTACTGGGAGGTTATCGGAGAAGAGAGTTGCTGCCTGAGTGAAAGATTCTTGCTAATTTTTGTGTTGCTAGGATGTGTGTGTTTTTTTCTTCCCAGTTCCATAGTATAGTGTAGGGAGTCTATCTTACAGGGGCACACTGAATTTGATATCAAGTACCTAGATTTTAATTGATCATCTAGACCGACCTTAGCCTTGAGCTGATCCCACAGTCCATTCAAAGCAAGGACTGAGTAAGGACTCAGAGTCAATGAGCCAAGTCATGTTTTTGCTGATGTCTGGAGTGGATGGTATGGGTTGCAGTGCAGTAGTAGGTGAAGGGAGAGCTATGAGGCGTCCTGACTGTGAATAGAAGACTAAGGCAGAATACCTCAGATTTTGCTGGATGAGGAGGGAATATGATGCTTTATAGGCCTGTTATACTAAACGATGCAACATCACACCTGTATCAAATGCTAGCAGGAGTGCAAGAGGCATGGATTCTTGGCCATGTTCCCAGTCTGGCGTAGGGATCTCTCTTTGGGGTTATATAATAACCCTAAGAGATTACCTTTTTCCTTGTGTTCAGGGAGTGCTAATGTGAGCATTCTGTCTGGATCTGACCTGGGTGTACTGAGCTGGGGGAAAGATGTACCCCCTGTAGAGTCCTTCCGCAGGTCTGGATACTGTAACAAGCCTCTTGCCTTGTGTTAGCAGAACCAAATTAACCTTCCCGGCAAGCTCAATAACACCACTAACAGGATGGGGTGTGTGAAGTAAACATTACTACTCTATTCCATGAATCTAATATGGGTGTTTCTAGTAGAAAGTGTAAACCCCTGCCTAAACATGCTCTTGATGTGCTGAACACTAACGTGTAACTAGCAGAGCTCTTTCCATCTCTGGCCATTGGAGATATTTGCTATGCAGTTGCCATTTGTCGTTGTAGGCAGTCTCATCATACTATCCCCTCTACAAACTTATCAAGTTTAGTCTTAAAACAAGTTAAGTTTTTTGCCTCCACTACTCTCCTTGGAAGACCATTCTAGAGCCTCACTCCTCTGATGGTTACAAACCTTTGTCTAAATTCAAGCCTAAACTTGTTGATGGCCAGTTTATATTCATTTGTTCTTCTGTCAGTATTGGTGCTTAACTTAAATAACTCCTCTCCCTCCCTGGTGTTTATCCCTCTGATGTAGTTATAGTGAGCAATTGTATCTCCCCTCATCCTTTGTTTTGTTAGGCTAAACAAGCCAAGTTCCTTAAATCTCCTCTTGTAGGTAGGTTCTCCATACCTCTGATCATTCTGGGAGCCCTTCTCTGTACATATTCCAGTGTGAGTTCATTTTTCTTAAGCATGGGAGACCAGAGTTGCATGCAGTATTCCAGATAAGGTCTCACCTGTGTATATTATCTGAGATGTAAGAAGAAATGAGGTTCCATTACTATATTTAGCATCCTTAATAAATAACATTTTCAGTGGCATGGATGGCAAAATCATTAGAACAGTGGGAAGCAGTAGGATCGGTAGAGTCATGACAAGGTCTTCCCTCATATCTGCTGTCAACACTCACATTCTTGTCTTTACGTAAGTGCCAAGAAAAAATCTGGATTCTAACACTGTGATGTGTCAACCCACCGGTGTGTGCATGTAAAATTATAAAACACCTGTTTCTATGACATGCAGTATTCAATTAACATTTCAGGACTGCCAGAGATCTAATCAATTAGAGTGTGCATGAGGAATCACAGATGCAGACGCTCTGGGGCAATAATGGAGATTTTAGAAAGCATCGGTCTGTGTTGGTTGATGCAGAAGTACACCTCCCTGAGCTCCAGGAGTGCCAATCTCTCCTGTAACAAGAAGAGAGAGAACTCAGAGGTGCAGCTTGTGCTACCACCTCTGGCATGGACCCACCCCCATCCCTGCCCCACTTGCAATAATGGTGCCAACCATCAGCAATCCTTGCACCTAGGAAACCTAAGAACTGCAGATGTACTCCTTGCACGTACCCCACCTTTGAACACCCATGCAGAGGCTGGCCAGTGAGTGGCTAGCTGAGCACCCACTACATTTCTTCAGTGTAATGGCTGGAGAAACACACCAATGGACTGACTTCTCCTCTCCGTTTCAGTGTATGGGTACAAGACCACTGAAGTTGATGCCATTATATTGCTGTGATTGGTATGAAAATTTCACCCAATGTCTTATTTTTTGTATCAGGATAAAGACGGGGTTTCTTTTAACATTGTTTTAACTATGATGGTGGCTTTAGATTCACAGACCCTTTAAAAACATCTCTTTTATTAAAGAAACATATTATAACATGTACAATCTACCTGACAGGGAATTCTCCCAGGCAGAAGGAATCATTTAGCCTCATATGGACAAATACATTGTTTTTTGGCAGACTTTCAGATATTAATGAAATCAGTATAAATTTGTGTCTATAGTGTGAGAGAGTCCCACAAAGGTTGCTAAATGGCAACTCATAAGAGAATTCAAAGTCATGAGCTAAAATGAATGTGAGCCACTCCAATGATGCATCTAAAATAAACAAAAATCTATTGAATGACATCTTTTCCAGCAGTAGGCAATAGTAATTCTTCCGAAGACACATTTTAATTGATGACTAGTAAAATATCCTTAATTATATTAAATCTAAAACACAGGGGTTAGTAATCAAAATGCCATCTCACCACTAAATAAAATGGCAGAGATGTGGGGGCATTTTCTTATCTCTTACCTCATCAGTTCCAGAGATGTTGATGTACCAGCTGCACTCTAACAACCCTGATTTTTGTTCTGTTCCCTCTTCAGAAACAAGAATGCAGTAGCTTTTTCCAACACAGTTGCTTCCTTCATGGATTCATCAGTTTTTAGAGTGAATTAGTGATTCTAGAAATGATAATGGGGAACAGAGATGGGCAAGGGCTGAGGTATTGTCTATGGGTGGGCAAAAGCTTGAGTATCAAAAATCCTGCCATATGTAGGACAAGGTTTATTCACAAGGTTAGAAGCAGCTGCATATTTAGCTGTCCGTGGGCATCTCTCTGTAATGCTTACCCAATTTGGTAAAGCAAAGCCTGATTTGGATCTCTCTCAGTCACACAAGTTGAAATCAGGAGTAACTCCACAGATGCCCGTGCAATTACTGCAGTGTAAAACCAGTGCCAGGGAGATTAAAATCAAGCCCTAATTTACTCAGAGATGCACAGAGCTATTATGACTTATTTTCAGTGTTATTCAGTACTGAGACTGAAGTACAGGGATCTCCTTCTTGAGCCATCTGCACTGGGATCCTGTTAACAGCCTATATTCAGGCCAGTTTGCAGCTATTCATTACCAAGATCACACTTGACCTAGAAAATTGGTGATGGAAGTATTATCATTTCCATCCTGGGTGCAATAGCTTTACTATGGGTTATTGACACTTATAGAGCAGTATCAATGGAAAGGATGACTTCAGGATAATTAATGCAGCTAATGTGAGATGGCAAACAGCAAGCAATGGGACAAACTTTGCTCTCAGCTTCACCTGTATAAATCTGTACTAACTTGAGTTGTGTGTAATTTATGAAGTTAGTATGGATTTACATACATGTAACAGAGTGAAATGTGGCTTGGTATCTCTACTATTCCCTATAAAGACTCCAACATTGCTGATCTCTGCCAGAGAGAGCAGAAGTCACACTGTCTGCTTTTGCCCAATGACAAGTACATTTGTTTTTGTAGATAAGTTTGTAGGCAAAGCACATCTGGTACGGAAATGAACAGTTTTAATTTCTCATTCATTTATATCTGTGATTAAATTACCTCAATCCATATTATCAACTTCTTTAACCTTAACTGATTATTGGGCACCAAGAATATAATTCATCTCACTTTGACAGAAAACTGCTTTCCACAAAGTGACAATTCATCAGGTAAAATTGTGCAGTTAATCAAGGCTATTGAAAAGAACAATATCATGGATGTGAATAAAAAATGACTGAACTTCAAACTGTATTCCTAGGGGACTGAATGGCTCAGGGGATTGGTAACACAGTAAATGTCTGAACCCAGCCCAGAGAGGCAGTGGTCAAAAGTCATTTACATAGTCATCTGTGGAGTAGTGGATCATGTGATATGAATTAGTGGTTGCCTCACAGTTCCTAGTGAACTGGGTTCAATATCAGTAAAATCATCACACAATGGTACCCTTTTGGCCTGATCCACATTTGAGGAATTAAATCAGTTAAAGCCCTTAGAACACTTAGCATCCACTCACCAAAGCACCTTAAATGGTCTGCAAATGGTTTCAAATGGTTTCATAACCATTTAGAAAAGGCCACCACCTTTCGGCAGAGTTAATACATGATAAAACCTGAACTGGACCTGTTTAGTGCCAATATTAATATAGGCAAGTTAAAACAGTTCAGCAAATCTCTCAACTACTGTCCCATAAAACTTTGGTAATCATGTGAAATCTCCCATAATGGGAGCAGAGCTGAGAAGTTTGGGATAGGTACCCAGCAGGCATTGCAACTAAAATGGTTGAGGCAATTACTAGTATGGACACTGGGCAAAATTTAAACCACTTCAGCATATCTAGTGTGGTTGCACTGAATTGTTCATTCTTCAATCAGTTCAACTACAAATATGTGCACAAGGCCTTAGTCTGAATAGAGAGGCCAAGATTTGAATAGACATGAACAAAAAACTCCTTTCTCACCTCTAGGAGTTGTCCCGTCCAGCTCAGGGTTGGAGTACTGTGGTGGTATGAAGTAGCTTGCATTGTTGTTGATCTGTTTTGTAGACAGAGTGATGTAGTTTCTAGTGCCGTCAATCAGATATCTTTCAATTCCTTCCAAAATACATAAGATGTTATCCTTACCAATAAATACTGCATCATTTGTAATGATTTAAAACAATTAAACAATTACAGTTATAAACCAACAATAAAGATTTAATGGTCAAAACAATATTTTGGTCCAAAATAGCCCAAACTTAATACTTCTGGGCATACTGCAACAGGTATTATTTGACAAGGTTTTTGAGGAAGGTTGAAAGTATGTTTATGGAGGGGAGGGATTGGAGGGGCTGTTTTGCTGCTTTGAATTTTTGGCTAGTTGATTTAATTCATTATTTGTATGGGATTGTTTGTTTGTGTTTTGCTGCTGGGTGATCACGGGTGAACACTTTTCACAAAGTGGTCACTCTATAGCTGACCTATCAATACTTATCCTCAAAGGAAATCTGCATAACACTTTCAAAAGAGGAGCCTGGGAGCTTAAATTCATACCTTGCTAAAAATCATGGACTGAATAGAGACACTGCATTTATGGATTATTACAACAATCTATAACCCACTAACAACCCCCCTCTGCTGCTTCTTCCCGCCCTTTCCTTTCCTCTCTATGACAGGAGGGGTGTTACAATGTTAGTAGGAATCTGTGTTTGCTATGCTGACTTGCAGTGCCTGTTGCTTTCCTGGGCTAAGGTATCTTTTATTTTACGCAATATAAAGAATGTTTTCACAGCCAAAAAATCCATGTATTGAAAAGAAAATTTATTTATTGAAAAGAAACACAACTGCTTGGGACACAGAAAGGGCAAAGGGGTCGGGTGGGGAACGGTTCAATCACAGATTTGCGTATGTCCTGTTCTCATACTCAGCCTTCCTGTCTGGAGTGCTATGCAATGAGTGCTGCACTTCAGGCTGGCTATAATGCATGGTGATGGGGGTTGAGTGCAGTGGGTAAGGGTCGTAGTTTTCAGGACTGGGTGGTGAAGCTACAGGTGTTGGTGGCAGCTGTTGGTGATAAGAACCCGGACGTTGGGGAAAGTGGGTTGGAGGTGACATGGGGGCACAAGGGAAAGAGTTTTGGGACAAGGGCTGTGGGGGTGGGGGGGACGCGGTAGTGCTCCTCCTGCATGGCTACAAGCACCTTGATCGAGTCCACTTGGTGCTCCATTATGCTTATCAGCTGATCCGTGGCCTTCTACATGGCCTCCTCCTAATTCTTTGGAGTCTTTTGGCCGGTGATAACACGGATGGCTGAGACCTCAAGGTTGCATCTGTAAAGGCAAAAATGCAACACTTAACAGAGGCAGCATTGTTCACACCAGACAGAGCAATGATTTCCCCATACTTAAGGGCAAGCACAGTCTACACAATAGCAGAATTTGCCCATCCCAAAGCGAGCGCACATAACCCACGGGAGCCACAAAATGGCGAGTAAGCATAGGGTGAAGGGGGACTGATTGTTTCACGGCCGTACACTGTCCCCACATTTTCCACAGGAGTTCGTCCTGGAAGATATCTTGCTGCTGAGAGTGAACTGGGAAGCAAGGGAGGGTCTTCTACTACAATGTGGCTTCCATAGCTCCTTCACTTTAACCCTGCACTGCAGTGCGTCCTGGTCATGGCTCATTCCATCATGTCCCTTGATATCTGCCTGAAGGTATCGTAATTCCTATGGCTGGAGCACAGCTGAGACTGGAGAGCTTCCTCCTCCAAAACACTGATGAGGTCCAGCACCTCACCATTGCTCCATATTGGGGATCGCCTGGTGCGTGGATGCATGGTCACTTGGAAAGATGCGCTGAGAGCACTCCATGCCTGGCTGAGCAAACAGGAAGGGAATTTTCAAAATTCCCAGAGAATTTAAGGGGCAGGTCTGATGGTTGGTCACCTGAGGGCAGGGCAGTAGAGTTCAAAGTGATGACCAGAGTGACTAGAACAGGCATTGTGGGACACTACTGGATGCCGATCAGAGCGCATCAACAGACCAGGGTGTCCACACTGGCGCTGTGGTGCTCCAGTAGGAGCGCATCAAATGTTATTCCACTCGCCGAGGTGGATTATCAGGAGTGCTCTAGCCGTGGAGTCAGAGTGCTCTACATGCCTTGCCAATGTCGACACGTTGTGAGTTAGAGCGCACGGGGCTGCTTTAATGCGCTCTAACTCGCAAGTGTAGCCATGCCCTTAGTTTCCCAGACCTAAAGAAGAGCTCTGTGTAAAGCTGGAAAACTTGTCTCTCTCACAAACAGAAGTTGGTCCAATAAAATATATTAACTCACCCCCTTGTCTCTCTATCATTTGCAGTTCTAAGTCTAATGAATTGATAGGATTCTAGAGCTCTTTTATGGGTATCTTACTGTTTTACACAAACACACACACACACACACGTTTTGTCCTCAGAATTTTGTTGCTGTACACTGGGTTGTCTATGAATCATTGCCAATGTTTTTCTTCAAAGCAGATGAACATCAGATACTCCAGACTTTTAAAAAGCTATTCCTGTTTGATTACATCTATTACAATAATTAAAGTGACACAGTTGACTGATTTTATGTATGAAGATATACTCTGTGATTCTTTTCTCCACAGTTTCCAGTCTCTCAACACTTTCATGGCTTCTTCGGGGGTGAATTTTGCTAAACTTGTGAAACATATACATTGAAAACCCATAGATAGACTTGCTATAGGGTATATGTATGAAGCAGGCATGTCACAGAAGCCTCCGCCCTGCCCACATCTCAGATGTGTAAAGACGAGGCATCAGGGACTTCACAGAAACCTCGACTCTGCCACCAGCCCTGCAGCAAAGTAGAAGTTAATGAGGCAGGGACTTCACCGAAGTCTCTTCTTACATTGGCCATCAAGGACGTAGAATGGTTGCAGCAGGGACATCACAGAAACCTGTGCTTGACACCAGCCCTCCAGCAAGGACGTATGGGTGCAGAAGGGCCTATATCCGGATATTTTCCCAGAAGCAGGCCATGAGAAACAGGGAACACACAGACAACTGCACTCTGACATCAATTCTGCATCTTGATTTGGACTTTTTGCTTCAATTTGAGAAGGGGAAAAATGTTAAACTCAAAAATATTTACAGGAGGGGAAAATCATTTCATGCCCTACTGTAATTCAAAGCCATGCTATAGAATTCAATACGGTATTATTCTCTAATTTAGAATTCTAGAACACGCTAAAACAAATCTATTAACTTCTGTATGTGAAATCCTGGCCCCACTGAAGTAAATTGCAAAACTCCTATTGACTTCAGTGGGGCCACGATTTCACCCTATGGGCAGCAGATTACTTCTATTGAGTCCTATTAGGGTCTTGATCCAGCATATCATCTAAGGGCTAGTCTACACAAGCCAGGTTAAAGTGCAGCAGCACTTTAACGTGGCTTGTGTAGTCACAGCATAGCGCTGGGAGAGAGCTCTCCCAGTGCTCTAAAAAAACCCACCTCCACGAGAGGCGTAACTACTGTCTACACTGGCGCTTTACAACGCTGAAACTTGCAGCACTCAGGGGTGTGTTTTTTCACACCTCTGAGCGAGAAGGTTGCAGCGCTGTAAAGTGCCAGTGTAGATAGTGAAGCATGTGAGTAATCCTATTAAGTCAATGGGATGACTAATCTACATCACATGCTTAAGTGTTTTGCAGGATCAGGGTCTAAATCCCTTAAAAATCCTATTGGCTTCACCTCTATTAATTTCTATATGATTTTTCCATAAAGGTGGAGGACCAACCATTACTAAAGTAGTATCTCTAGTCTATCGCCATTATATGCAGAAGACTTTATACATGAATTCATTTGTTTTGCTTTAAGGATTTTTTAAACCTCTGAAATAGAGGGATTTCAAGCGTGTGATTTGTTGTTTCCCTAAGGCACACATAAAAAACTGATTAGATATTTCAGTCTAATTGTTCTGAGATTAAAAATGTAAACAGCGTGAGGGACCCAGCCTATCAGCCAGTGGATGTTTCTATTACTTTTAATGAAATCAAACATGGATTAAGCCTATTGGAAGTCTACAGCCTAGCTTTTGACAAATTTATTACATTGTTTTGAGTGCTGTAATTAATTTGATAAGATTGCTTAGTGGTGCTAGTAAAACAAATATATTTTTCACAAGGAAAATATTCAATGACAGAGTGCTGTGTGCCTGAAGACGAAGCTTCTGTTCATGAAGGATGTGTCTACTGGATTTTGTATCAATAAATTAATTAGAATCCATGTCATGATTATGCCTCTAATGGTCTCATTTGTTTACTATGCTGTACAGTGTACTGAGTTTATTATAAATCTAATGTTTTTACTGTTTCTTGAATGACTACCAACTATCCCAACTTTATGACTATGTTATAATTATTATACTTTTCCACATTCACTAGTGTTACATGAAACCTACTCAAATGTCCACTTTACCGTTACACTATGGGCTTGTCTACACTGGCAGTTTACAGCGCTGCAATTTTCCCACTCAGAGGTGTGAAGAAACACCCCCCTGAGTGCAGCAAGTTGCAGCGCTGTAAAATGCCAGTGTAAACAGTGCCCCAGCGCTGGGAGCTGAGCCCCTTGTTGAGGTAGGTTTTTTAGAGCGCTGGGAGAGCTGCGCCGTGATCACACAAGGCATGTTAAAGCGCTGCCACGGCAGCGCTTTAGCATTGCTAGTTGTGGTGTTTAGACGTTGCTTGTAATTATTAGAACTGGGAGCACTGTCTATTGGGAGTCTGAAGGGACAGGAAACAGGAAGGAGGGAGGAGGGAGTTGAGAGGCTGGGAGAGCTACAGAGGGTGCAGCAGCAGCTTGGTAAAGAGGTTTCCACTTTAAAATAAAGACCTGTTGCAGTTTGTTAGTACCTTGCACAGGAGTGGACTTCCGGTTCCACCCGTGGGTGCCGTCACTCGGCGTTGGGGGCGGGGCCCCGCCCGACACCGGGCCCCGCCCCCGACGCCGGGTGACGTTGCGGGGCCCCGCCCCCGACGCGACGTTGCCCAGCGTCGGGGGCGGGGCCCCGCAACGTCTCCCGGTGCCGGTAAGTTTGCCGCGGGTCCGGGGCGGGCGGGGAGTTGCCGGTGGGTGCGGAGCACCCACCAATTTTTCTCCGTGGGTGCTCCAGCCCCGGAGCACCCACGAAGTCGGCGCCTATGGTACCTTGCTTGACTGATACAACACCAGTGTAGACTAGACCTTAGATGTCTTGACTTCCAAGTGCAACCTTCTGTATACTAACTGTATAAGCCTAAATAGTTCAAAGTAACTAGTGATTTTGGGTGCCTGATCTCAGACAGTATAGGGATATTTAATGTACCAAAGGCATAATACAATCCAATGACTGGAAACTGAAGCTAAACAAATTCAAACTAGCAATAAGGCACACTTTTTTCAAATGAGTGTAATTAACCATTGAAACAATATACTTTGGGATGCGGTGGATTCACCATCGCCTGAACACTTTAAATCAAGATAGGAAGTTATGAGTTTGATGCAGGAATTATTGATTGAAATTCTCTGGCCTGTGTTATTTAAATTGTAAGGCAGATCACAATGGTTCTTTTTATCCTGCAAATTTCTGAATCTGATATATTTAATTGAAAATCTTGCACTTAGAGTTTGTAAAAAATATTCTAAGCTTGCAGTTTTGATTATTCTTTTTCTTTGATCAAAATTGCAAATTTTTGTGAAAATAACAGGATGAAATTATTGTTGAAATGTGAATGAAAAATTAACCCTATTTTTTTTAACTAGCTTTATTTGCAATAGAGCCCAGTCAGCACACTCTGATTGTTACACTACTAAACAACAGAAGAATGAGCGGTCATCCAGAGCTGGTGTGGAGACACAGGGAATCAGTACAGGTGGCTCTGCCCATCCCTCTGATTCCCTGTGTTCTGGAGGGCATATGGGTCATATTGTTTTCTTCTTCTGCAAGCAGTGTGGGGGAAGACCCTTACATCACATCTGACATCCATGATGGAAGAAGCAAAAGGCATTATCTGGCATTATCACACAAGAGCATGATTGCAGTTAAAGAGGAGCTACATTTTTCTGTTGAGTTCAATAGTTTCCCATTTTCTAAGTTTAACTGGAAATTGTAACAATAACTCAGCTGAATTAACAGGGAGAATCAGGACTCCCTTGGGATTTTCAGTTATCCCAAAATAAATTCAACTACTAAAAACATAGGAATGGCCAGGGGTCAGATCAATAATCCATCTAGCCCAATATCCTGTCTTATGACTGTGGCCGGTGCCAGCTGCTTCAGAGGGAATCAACAGAACAGGGCAATTTCAAGAGATCCATCCCCCGTCATCCAGCTCCAGCTTACAGCAGTTGGAGGTTTAGGCACATCCGGAGCATGGGGTTGCATCCCTGACCATCTTGGCTAACAGCTGTTTATGGACCTATCCTCTGTGAAATTATCTAATTCTTTTTTGAACCCTATTATATTTTTGGTCTTCATTACATGCCATGACAATGAATTCCACAAGTTGACTGTGTGTTGTGTGAAGAAGTACTTCCTTATGTTTGTATTAAATTTGCTGACTATTAATTTCATTGGGCGACTCCCTAATTCTTGTATTATCTTCCCTATTGACTTTCTTCCCACCAGTCATGATTTTATAGACCTCTATCATATCCTCCCTGAATCATCTCTTTTCTAAGATGAAAAGTCCCAGTATTTTAATTGCTTCTCATATAGAAGCTGTTCCATACCCCTAATCATTTTTTGTTGACCTCTGCACCTTTTCCAATTCTAATATATCTCTTTTGAGATGGGGTGACCAGAACTGCACACAGTATTGTGCATATGTGGGCATACCATGGATTTATATAGTAGCATTGTGATATTTTTTGTTTTATTATCTATTCCTTTCCTCATGGTTTCTGACACTGTTAGCTTTTTTGACTGCCGCTGGCTATTGAGGGGATGTCTTCAGAGAACTATCCACATTGACTCTAAGAACTCTAATTAAGAACCCATCATTTTTATGTATAGTTGGAATTGTGTTTTCCAATGTGAATTACTTTGTATTTATTAACAATGAATTTCAGCTTCCATTTTTTTGCCCAGTCATCCAGTTTTTGTAGATCTTTTTGTAACTCCTCACAGTAAGCTTTGGACTTTACTATCTTGAGTAATTTTGTATTGTCTGCAAATTTTGCCACCTTACTGTTTAACTCCTTTTCCAGATCATTTATGAATATGTTGAGCAGCACCGGTCCCAGTACCGACCCCTGAGGGACCCTGCTATTTATCTCTCTCCACTGTGAAAAGTGACCACTCATGCCTACCCTTTGTTTCCTATCTTTTAACCAGTTACTGATCCATGAGAGGACCTTCCCTCTTACCCCATGACTGCTTACCTTACTTAAAAGTCTTTGTTGTGGGACCTAGTTAACAGATTTTTGAAAATCGAAGTACATTATACCCACTGGCTCACCTTCGTCCACATGCTCGTGGACAGTTCCTCAGATTTGTTACCTAAAAAGAATGGCTCAGATGTGGAGATCTCTGGTGTGGGAATTTTCACCACCCTCTCCCCAATCCTCTGCAATGAAGACTGATGAAAAAAGAACCTACTGATCATGTTGACCTTGAAATTTCTTAGCAGCTCTTGCTTCAAGAAAGCATTTAAATACATGAGGAACTGATTCAGGAAGATTAAAGATGTATTATTTGATCAATGTCTAAGGGAAATATGGTAACAGTTCACAAATACCCAAAGGATATAATCACCAAGGAGGAAGACTGATTGATTGTCGAGGGTGGTCAAAGAGGGTACATCTAGAAGTAAAGGTATGAAATTAAGCAAGTAAAAATTTGAGACTGAATGGAAAAAAGTATTTCCTACTGATGAGGTCTTTTAGATTGTGGAATACTCTTTTAGGTAAAGTAATAGAAAACCCATAACTACGATCATTTTAAAAGGGATTGCACAAGCATACACAAATACACTGTAAGGAGCAATCTTGCACTGGCAGGGAGGTGGGCCTACTGAGAGGCCTTTTCCTTCTGACATTTATTTGACTGAGTGCTGTGTCTCCTGTGTTATAGCTGGTAACAATTACACAGTATCTCTGCTATTAGAAAAAACATATTATGGAGAGATTAAGAGTAATTACCATGTATTTTTTATCTGGAATATATAATCAGTTTCTTTTGTATCATAAATAAAGAGCTAACTGCAGGTTGAGACATTGAAAGACCTCTTTATAGTCTGTTTTTCAGAACCAGGAAGGAGACACAAGTTTAAGTCCTGAATTACAATTCCCTGTTATGAAATATTGATGATTATAACAATCATTTTAAGGTTTCAAGAAGGGCTGGATAAACCATTAAAATTGTTTTGTTTATTTAAAATGATTCCAAATAGGCGGCAATGCTGTATCGCTTACAACTGGATTAGGCAATTTTGAACACCTTAACTTTCCTAACTCTCTGTTCTGTACTCTTCTAACAAAGTTGGTTATAATAACTGTCTGTGGACTTTGTGACAAAGTAAGTGGCAAAATAAGGGTGGCAAATTAGGACTTGATTCAGCAAATCGAGTAAGCACATACTGAACTTTAAGCACTTGACTTCCAAACATCTAGTCACATGCTTAGCATTAAGCATGTCCTTAAATGCATTGTTGGATTGGGTCTTAGTTACCATAATGGGACAACCTGTCCTTTAAGGGCTGGAGCCCTGGAGCGGGCCAGTGCCCTACAATTAGCACTGTCTGCCACAGCTGGGTTGTGGCACAGGGGTAAATTTGTAGAACCAGCTGAGGGAGTAAGTGGTTAGAGAGACTGCTGGAAGTGAGTAGGATCCAGCAGGGAACCCTCAATCTTCAGGGACAATGGCTCCAGATAAAGAAGTCCTGCGAGACCTTCAGCTGGAAGACTTGGAGCTGAGACTTTATGGGGACTTGAGAACTTTTATTTTGTATATTTTGCTATGTTTAATAAATCCCACCCCAAGGAGGGGTACAGCTGAAATTAGAAGAGTTTGTGGGTGGACTGCTTAAGGGGCCCTGAGGAGGGGAACAGATACAGGCCACCTCCTGAGCATTCCCTCATGGCCTGATATGTCTAACAGCCGGCCTCCCTCCATTTTGTGGAAAAATTATGCTACTGTTCACCCAGGTCTAATATGCTCTACAGCCAAAATGCTTCTGAAATAAATGTAGTCAAACTTTATTAATTCTGGGTCACTGAGAACGAAAATGATGCTTAAAATTGTTGATTGGCTCTAGTTTTCAAGACATGCTATTGGGTCAGTATATATGACCCTTGACTTCGGAATGGTGGAGGATAAGTGAGTTATAAAGGGAAGGGATCTCAATTTAAACCAGAAATGACTAAAATACATCTTTGACTGGATCTATGAATAAATCTATGACTGGGTATGGACAGTACTTGCTTTTTAGGCAAAACAATGAATGATGCAATCTGAAGCTGGCATTGCGTCATACCTGATATGAATTGCATCATGTTATTCCTAGAAGTCATGGATGATGCAATCATAACGAAGCTTACATCACTCTGCTGAACAAATTGCCCTATATCAGCTCTAGAAATCAGACAGTGTCGTGCTCTCTTATTTGTCAGTGTCTGATTTTGCAAAGGGACACATTTCTGTTTAGCCAAAGTGAGCAGAGATGCCTTGTACTTGTGTGAACAGTGCAGATAACTTCTGCTATGTTTGTGGTGAAGTGACTTTTGCATCACAAAAGCGCAGTATAACCACTATGGTTAAGAAAGCCTATCATCTTTCTTTTGGCTGCAAAATTGGAGATCAGGACAAGAAGTGGGCCCCACACATATGCTGCAACACTTGTGCAACAAATCTTCGCCAGTGGTTGACCAGGAAAAGGAAATCTATGCCTTTTGCAGTGCCAATGATTTGGAGAGAGCCAACAGATCATACCAGCAATTGTTACTTCTGCATGGTGCCTCCAGTTGGGAAAGGTGTGTCAAAGAAGAAAAAGTGGACTGTGCATTATCCAAACATTCCATCAGCTATACGCCCAGTACCCCACGGAGAAGGACTGCCGGTTCCTGATGCACCAGAATCATTCTCACTTGAGTCAGACGAGGAAGAGGAAGAGGATGAAACTTCTGGTCCTGAACCATCAATGTCACAGGACCCACATTTTCTCCCATCCTCCTCCTCTGAACCACACCTCATAACACAAGGTGAACTGAATGACCTTGTCAGGGATGTGGAACTACCCAAGAGTAAGGCAGAGCTTTTGGGCTCCAGACTACAGCAGTGGAATCTCCTGGCAGGTGATGGTAGGGTTTCCATGTTCCGTGACCGTCAAAAGGATCTTGTCCCATTCTTCTTCATGGAAGGTGATCTTGTAGCCTGCAACAACATCGATGGTGTGATGGCAGCCCTCAACATCGTTCACGATCCAGATGAGTGGAGACTGTTCATTGATTCATCGAAGACGAGTCTTAAAGCTGTTTTACTGCATAATGGCAATGTTTTGCCATCAATTCCAGTTGGTCATGCAGTCCATATGAAGGAAACCTATGACAACATGAAACAACTTTTGAGGTGCATAAACTATGACCAACATCAGTGGCAGCTTTGTGGCGATTTGAAGGTTGTTGCTCTCTTGCTTGGTCTGCAGACTGGATACACAAAGTACTGCTGTTTTCTCTGCGAATGGGATAGTCGTGCAAGAGATTCCCACTACATCAAGAAAGATTGGCCACTCCGACAGTCATTGGAGCCTGGGAGGAAAAGTGTTCAGCATCCACCACTTGTTGAATCAAGGAAGATTTTGTTACCACCTTTACACATCAAGCTGGGTCTGATGAAGAACTTTGTCAAGGCCATTGACAAAACACAAGCAGCTTTCAAGTACCTCCGTGGAAAATGTCCAAGGTTAAGTGAAGCTAAGATAAAGGAAGGTGTCTTTGTTGGTCCTGAGATTCGTGAACTTCTTCGAGATGATGCATTTGACCATGCACTGCGTGGCAAGGAAAAAAAGGCATGGAAAGCCTTCCAGTTAGTGGCAATAAATTTTCTCAGAAACAACAAGGCAGACAACTACAGGTTGTTGGTGGAAAACCTCCTCAAGGCATACAAAAGCCTTGGTTGCAACATGTCACTAAAGATACATTTTTTGCACTCTCATCTAGATTTTTTTCCACCGAACTGCGGAGCAGTGAGCGACGAGCACGGCGAGCGATTTCACCAGGACATTGCAACAATGGAGAAATGCTATCAGGGCAAATGGAGCCCATCAATGCTTGCAGACTATTGCTGGACAGTGACAAGAGATGCTCCATTTAATGAATACAAGAGACAAGCCAAGAAGCGCCGAGTAATAGGACTAAACTATGTACATAATAGGTTTTTGCATTTTGTTTCATAATAAATTTTATTTATATAACCCCTTTGCTGATTTTTAAAGTGTTACATAAACAGGACAGGTGAAATAGTATCATGTAAAGCAACCATAAACACATGAAAAGACCTAGGTTTACAACTTTATGATTAAAACTCTACTATCTACACAATATACATAGACATAAAATGTAAAAACTTAAATATCTTAGAAACAGTAGCCAATCAGTTGTTTTAATTGTCATATTTGAATTCAGCACATCAAAATACATACTAAATAGCACATTTTATCTCTGAAGCAGACGACTTCTCAAAAATTGTAGACCAGTGAATTATGATACCTAATAATAAACTAACCTTTACACGTGAATGAATAAATATGTTTGTGACTAGGGAGTCTAGAAAAAGAAAGAGCAAGAATAAAGAACGGAGAGAAAAAAGAAAAAACATTCAAAATGTTTCCCTAAATCCCAATGGAGTCTCTGTTTGTTGTTAAGAGCAATGAGAGAGGGATTATATTGGCACCTGTGATGGATGAGCAAAGAGAAGGCCACCTAAAATGCAAGCAACTCATTAAGGAACTCCGGATGTAATTTCCATATAAGACCCTAGATGTCCAACTTAGTATAAAGGATAAAGTGAGAGTTCTCATATTTGGACACATCAAGAGTAGCAATAGTTCAGGATAGACTTGCATGTCTAATTCATCTTGTAATTGCTTTTAAAACCAGTGTTGTTCTCTTAGATATCACTGTCCCTATTTGTTTAAGTATGCACAGAGATGGTGTGTATATATATATAACGCAGTAGAATTAGTGATGTTGAGAATTAGAGCCTAAATTCCAGGGTGATGTATACTTTAAAAGAGCTTTGGATAGACAGAATCTAGTTCCAAGACTGCTGTATCCTAAATGTTGCATTTTAATTTAAAAAATATTTCACTTTGGGGTTTTTTCACCTTCGGGGTTTGACATTGTCTTAAGTAAACTTTTAGGTAGTTTGTGAACAATAAATGGGAGATGAAGTCTGTCTTATCACTCACACACACATTCTATAAACACATATGGTAACAACTACAATTTCTGTGCTTCTTTTCATTTGTTTCCATGCATTGCTGGTCTTGGTATTATTTCATGATATTGCCTCTTAGCTGAAATAATAAAATGGGGTTTTGAAATAAGAATAGCCTTCTGTCCATTATACATCCAGCTGATCTGTTTAATCAATCTTTTCCTTAAATGTCTATTAAATTGTTTAGCAAAGAGGTGTTTTTAGGCTAATGAAGCTTAGAGTATTATTTATTTATTTTCTTTGATTTCAAATTACAAACAAGCCTGTGTAGAAAAGCTATAGGTGCCCTGACATTGATTAAAAGTAGAGCAGGAAATGGATTTCCCATCCTGTGAGAATTTTCAAGATTCTGAAACGCTTTTTCATCCCAAATTGATGACATTTCTGAAAAGTTTCATGAACTATAAAACCATTTTCCCCCACTTTGGGTATATTAAAATGGTTTATTTTGATAATTTCAAAATGTTTCATTTCTATTTTCATCTTTTATGAGCTTTTTTAAAAAGAAAACTGAAAATTAACTTAAATTCTATACAAAAAAGTTATTTTGAACTGAAAAATGAAACTGTGTTTCCAAAATATCAAAATGGAACATTTCAACAATTTCAAAACTTTTTCTTTCTTTTTTAATTTGAAACAGGAAATTCATCGAAATCAACCATTTCCCACAAAAAGTTTTGATTTCAATGAATGACATTTTCTGATGAAAAAAACATTTTGTAAAAAGTTTTCTTGACCAGCTCTACTTAAAAGTTTACAATGACCCATGGACCTGCTTGCTTGTAGTTCAAATGGAAGTACTCTGTCTAATTTTTTGACCACCAAAGTGCCTGACAAGTGTCTCTCCCTGTTACCTAATCTCACCTATGATAAGCACTGGAATATGTAAGGAAAATATTTCTTTTCATGGAAAAGTCTCTGAGAGGAGAGAAGAGAAGAACTTTAAGTGGGGGAGGATAGCCTACTAAACCCAGGGTTGTGAGTTCAATCCTTGAGGGGGCCATTTAGGGATCTGAGGCAAAAATTGGGGATTGGTCCTGCTTTGAGCAGGGGGTTGGACTAGATGACTTCCTAAGGTCCCTTCTAACCCTGGTATTCTATGAACTTCAAACATCAGGCAGCTTTCTAAATACTAATATACCTGTTATTTATATAGTGCCTAACATCCGAGGATCTCAAAGTGGTTTTAAAAGTGTTTCAGAACTTCTATCTCAAGTTTACTGATGGGACTGAGGAATAGGCAGATTCAGCTTGAATTTTTGAGACTCTCTCTGTTTGAGGGAAGAAAAACAATAAGTAATCAAGTAGTTTTGAGAATAACTTTGAAGTTAAAACAAAACCATGCTCGGCATGCAAAGTTGCCTTCCATTTCTTTTTCATGTTTAGCATTTGCTGTCGTCTGAATGCATTAACTCAAACATGAACTTCAGTAGGGTATCTGTGAGAGATGAAGTCAGAGGCAAACATGTTATCAGCATGGTTGAAGTTTTAAGCTTTTTGAAAACAGTAGGAAGTGTGACACGGTTTTGGACATTTCAGTAAAAACTAAGTCTTTGATTGAAGTTGTGTATGCTGGTTGATAGGCCCAAAAGGTAACCTACCCTAGCCATGTGTCCTTTCAAGTTTGCCCCAAGCCTGAAAAATCTAGCAGCCTCAAATCAAAATTTGAAAAACTATTAAAAAGTCCAGCTTTTTCTGCTGGGATATTTAGATCGATATCATCAACTCCAGCATGCTTAGTTTGTGTGCAGACATGGGCATGTGAAAACATAACATTATGCATATGTCCTAGAGTCCCTAGTGGAGTAGGGGTCAGTGCATCTAGAGCCCCTTCCCGGTGGGTAGGGCTTCCAGTGCCAGTCCTCCTTTAAGCAGAGGTGTGATGAGATGGGCATGTGGCTTTGATCCCCTGGTTGTAGGGGCAGTGGTAGGTGAGCTTGGTCCCACCCACTCCACTGGATTCTGACCCAGGGCCCTAGAAGAGTCAACAGTGTCTGGCCCCTGCAGGTGTCCTCTGAGTTACTCTCCCTGGGTCACTTGCTATTGCTGGTTTTTCCTTTCAGTTTCCCATCCAAGATAAGGTGAAAAGAAAAAGAAAAGGCAACCAAATGGTCAGCCTGAACTTGGCTCAAAATATAATCTTATCCTCTCAGGGAGGCTTCTTCGGCGTCTTTGTCAAGAGCCTTCCGGATAGGTCTATCCTCCTCCCCACCTTTCCTTCTGAGCTGGGTTGCTTCTTTTTCAACCCCTTCTCCACTTGGAGCATGCTCTGCGGGGCTGGAGCGGCAGGACTACCTGGGCTCAGTACTGGGGTCTGTGTACCCTATCACAGCATACATCATTTCACTGCTCTGCCCATACCTGCTCAGTTCTTGTATTTCTGTGTTCAATAGTGTACAGTCACTGTGTATTATCTGTTACATACAACAGAAACAGTCATAATCCTGCTGTTCTTTAGGTGTGATGCTAGATTTTAATGTATTCTTTTGGGTTCTGCTTGTTTCATCTATTAAAAAAAAGTGTGTCGCGGTACAATAAATTACCCAAGTTCCCTGTACATTAACAGATGTTCTGAATATGAGTAAGCTTATAAAATGAAGCAAAATCTAAAATATGAAATTATGTACTCTACATTCAACATATATACAAAAAATCATGGAATGATGCAGTACCCTTAGTCCCCTGATTTATGCATGCACAGATTTCCCCACTTCCTTGTGGAAAGGAAGCTGTGATGTGGTGTCCACCCCACACAAGACTTGAAGGAGTTAAGGTGGCCAGGTGGGCTAATTAACTCCCCAGACTGCAGACTGAGAGAGAGGGAGATGGAGTGCCACTGAAGGAAGGGGTGTTGGCTGTATAGATCTAATCTTTAGAGTGACCAAGAGGTGGTGCCATCTAGCAGTGAGTAGAATACCCCATCACAGAGTCTCAGAAACAAACACTCCAGCATTCAGGGATGTTCAGGTTGTGGGATTTTTGGATCAATGCATTATAAAAATGAGGGCCAAAATTTGGGTCTTTGAACACCTTCAAAGTTTGGGGGTTCTGTTTACCCAAATATGGTCTAGTTGGCAGCCGGTATCAAGTGGAGTGCCCCAAGGGTCGGTGCTGGGGCCGGTTTTGTTCAATATCTTCATTAACGATCTGGAGGATGGTGTGGACTGCACCCTTAGCAAGTTTGCAGATGACACTAAGCTGGGAGGAGTGGTTGATACGCTGGAGGGTAGGGATAGGATACAGAGGGACCTAGACAAATTAGAGGATTGGGCCAAAAGAAATCTGATGAGGTTCAACAAGGACAAGTGCAGAGTCCTGCACTTAGGACGGAAGAATCCCATGCACTGCTACAGACTAGGGACCGAATGGCTGGGCAGTGGTTCTGCAGAAAAGGACCTAGGGGTTACGGTGGACGAAAAGCTGAATATGAGTCAACAGTGTGCCCTTGTTGCCAAGAAGGCTAATGGCATTTTGGGTTGTATAAGTAAGGGCATTTCCAGCAGATCGAGGGACGTGATTATTCCCCTCTATTCGGCACTGGTGAGGCCTCATTTGGAGTACTGTGTCCAGTTTTGGGCCCCACACTACAAGAAGGATGTGGATAAATTGGAAAGAGTCCAGCAGAGGGCAACAAAAAGGATTAGGGGACTGGAGCACATGACTTACGGGGAGAGGCTGAGGGAACTGGGATTGTTTAGCCTGCAGAAGAGAAGAATGAGGGGGGATTTGATAGCTGCTTTCAACTACCTGAAAGGGGGTTCCAAAGAGGATGATCTAGACTGTTCTCAGTGGTAGAAGATGACAGAACAAGGAGTAATGGTCTCAAGTTGCAGAGTGGGAGGTTTAGGTTGGATATTAGGAAAAACTTTTTCACTAGTAGGGTGGTGAAGCACTGGAATGGGTTACCTAGGGAGGTGGTGGAATCTCCTTCCTTAGAGGTTTTTAAGGTCAGGCTTGACAAAGCCCTGGCTGGGATGATTTAGTTGGGTTTGGTCCTGCTTTGAGCAGGGGGTTGGACTAGATGACCTCCTGAGGTCCCTTCCAACCCTGAGATTCTATGATTCTATGGTGGACTGGGGCTGGACCTTCAGTAAGATTGATAGATATTTTCCCCACTTCCATGCACTGTCGCTTATTAATTAATGAATTATGAAACTCCTAGGAGCCCCAGTCAAGTATCAGGAGCTTATTGATCTAAGCATCATACAAATACAGCAAGGTATGGTCTCTGTTCCAAAGAGCAATCATATGGCATAGCATGCAGGTGACACCCACACACCCACACTAAGCTCAGGGATAAGAAAGAACAATTTCCAAGTTCTATTACCTTAAGTATGACTGTGACTCTGTGTTTACTAGCTGTCCAGTCAGCAGCAGTTTGATATTTTTTGAGATCACCAAAGTGGGGGAAAGGAATGGGGAGAATGATCAAACTGGGTGGAAAGAAAGGAAAAAATATACCACTGTTTACGAAATCATCTTCTTGATCTTCCTCCTCATCCCCTGAAATGTAAATAAAAAGGGTGGCGGTATAAGCTGATAAGTTTTCCTATTTTTGTTTATTATTAAGAGAATTAATATAACCATCAAGACGCATGATTCTTTGGTTCAGCCACAGTTGACTTCACAGTTCCCTATACTTTAATGATCTTCCATGACATTTATAAAACCATTCATTATTGAAATAATACAAGCACAAACTGAGCTTGCCTGGCCAGGATTGCTCTTCTCTGGACTGATGACAAAAAGGCCAGATGCTCAGCTGCATAATTAAATGGAATGCCAATATGCTTTTGCTGCTAAGCTGGTGTTGTGAATATTCGTAGCATCCCTTTCACCTCTTTGGCAATTGCAGACCTTTCTGAAATGCATTCCCTTTCATGTCATGTACTTGCATTGCATTTTAGCTGTGGAAAGAGGATGATGACATGGCCTGCAGCACTTTGCTAATGAAAATATCTTTCCACTGATCTGTATGCAGATTGGGTAGAATAATGGTCTCGGTTCTGTCTCTTGAAACATGGACAGAGCAATGTTACTAACATATAAATGACCTCATTGGAGATTTCACTCATCATCGAGTTAGAAAATATCTTAAAAGTCAGGGCTCATTATATTATGTTTAAAGAGATGCCTCCTTTACTTTCAAACTTGGTTTAGATCTTTAGTCAATGACAAGTCCAGATACTTTATTAGCAGTTATATCTTACACTTGACTCACCATAGCCAAAATTCTGTGGGTATAGAATCCACCCTCGCTGCAGTATTGTGCTAACGTTCATTTTTAACAGAATTTGTCTGTCTAGCCGTCACGGTTGTACTGAAAGTAAATGGAGGCAGTGACATCTCCCTGAGTGTACAGACAGCCTTAAAGAACAACTCTGTTGTTCATCTTGTGGTGTACCAAATGTCTGCAGGATAGCTAATGTGATGCCAATTTTTAAAAAGGGCTCCAGAGGTGATCCTGGCAATTCCAGGCCAGTAAGCCTGACTTCAGTACCGGGCAAACTGGTTGAAACTATAGTAAAGAACAAAATTGTCAGACACAGAGATGAACATAATTTGTTGGGGAAGAGTCAACATGGTTTTTGTAAAGGGAAATCATGCCTCTACGATCTACTAGAATTCTTTGAAGGAGTCAACAAGCATGTGGACCAAGGGGATCCAGTGGATATAGTGTACTTAGATTTTCAGAAAGCCTTTGACAAAGTCCCTCACCAAAGGCTCTTAAGCAAAGTAAGCTGCTATGGGATAAGAGGGAAGGTCTTCTCATGGACTGATAACTGAGTACAAGATAGGAAACAAAGGGTAGGAATAAATGGTCAGTTTTCAGAATGGAGCAAGATAAATAGTGGTGTTCCACAGAATTTCCAGTGTGCTGCACTGGACTGCTGCTGAAGTCAAGGACCTATCTGCAGCATTTGCTTTCAACTTGCCCAACTGGGGAATGTCTACACTGCAGTTGAGAGCAAGTCTCCCAGTGTGGGTAAAGAAGACTTGTGCTAGCAGGGCTCGAGCTAGCATGCTAAAAATAACAATGTGGATGTTGGGGCTTTGGCAGAAGCTTGGGTTCTGAAGCCCACCCAACCCCCTACGCTTCAGAGTCTGAGTTCCAGCCTGAGCAGGAATGTCAGCATTGATATTTGTAGAGCACTAACTTGAGCCCCGCTATCACAGATCTGTCCATCCAAGCTGAGAGTCTCACTCCAGCTGCAGGGTAGACATAAACTTGGTTTACATTGCTCCACAGGCAATGGGTTGTGTGCCCTAGCCAGCATTCCCCTGTTCAATAAAACAGGATTCACTACCCAAAACTGTGTGAACCACAATTATGGCCAAATTTTGCCTACTCTGCCACTAACACTAAATATTTAGGGATAATGTCAGTATTAAAGATATGTGAAAAGAGGACGGATGGTCTTATGTTTAAAGTGCTCAAGTAGGACTCAGGAGTCCTGGATTCAAATCCTAGCTCTGCCACAAATTTCCTGTCTGCCCTTGGACAAATCACCTAATCTCTCTGTACTTCAGGTCTCCATCTGTAAAATAGGGATAATACTATTTGGATACTGAATTGTCTTGTCTTGTCCATGTAGATTCTAAGGCCAGGTTTACACTGGGGGAGGGGGTCGATGTAAGGTACGTAACTTCAGCTATGTGAATAACGTAGCTGAAGTCGACGTACCTCGATTGACTTACCACACCGTAAGGACGACGCAGGGTCGACTGCCGCTGCTCCCCCGTCGACTCCACTTCCGTCTCTCGCCACGGTGGATTACTGGACTTGGTGGCAGAGTGATCGGGGATCGATTTAATACCTGCTAAAATAAAAATTGTAGCCTTTTATTTTATTTAAAGTGAATCTAGTAATTTTATATTACAGCACCATGTGTTGGGCTACAGTTTCAAACTCAGAGTGAAGGTCACCTCGGCTACTTGCTTCAGATTTAGTTTCTCTAGGAACACATAAAGACCCAGGATAGTGACCACAAAGACATTTACAAGTACAAGGTCTAGTTTGTTTTATCAATGTTATTAAAGTTACAGTTAAGATTATGATTACCCAAGCATATAGAAATTCTATAAAGACTTATGCACAGATTACAAATATAGTTATACTCACATCCTTAATGATATTCTTAAGGTCTGATGGCTGCCTTGCCAATTGATCATCAGCAGAGGGATGGTTCCTGATGGACTTTTCCCATAGGGAAATAATTTTACTCAATTTCAGAGCCCTCCTTTATCTTGTGATTCTGACTGCGCCTAGCACTTTGTGCATGTGCATGTGTTAGAAAAATTTGACTACCGGGCATCTTGTAGTCAAAATTACTCTTACAGTTAATTTTTCACAATACCACCCATTGGCAGATCTTTTCCCATCAACTTGTAGCACAGGGTCATTCTGTGGTCACTTACTTATGTCAAGCATTTATTAAGCCTATGGCCTAGTATGGCTAAGCTGACATTTCACAAGCTTCAGCCTGTAGGCCTTGCATTTTAGTGCTATGCTCATACATAGCGAACGGGATCTCTTTCAGGGAAAAAGGCAATATGCCGCATTTATTGAGAATACAGAGGTTAGCGTATGCTTTTCAGTTACACACACACACACACACTCCTGCCAGTCAATGTTTATAGTTACCAGTCCAGAGTCTGGATCAATCTAGTGGCCAGCCAGATTGGTCGCAGAGGGGAGCCGGGCTCTGTCAGTTGCGATCCGATGCTCCTGGTTTTGTGGCAAGACGAACCCGAAGTCCCATGGCAAAGCACCCTGTTCTTATAGTCTTTTTTCTCTGTTGAAGTCTATGGATTTTGCTGTGTCAGTTTGTGACCGGTTACTCCTTAATTGGTGTTATCTTTGATGTTAACATTCCAAAACACCTCCGGGAGGGTCATCCCTGTCCTGGATTGATTTAATCAATTGTCTTTAGGGGTGCCAGCCTCCACCTCAGGGTCATCAATCTATCCTTCCTCAATAATGGATGTGCATTGATGATTCTCTGGCGTCTAAGTTTCCTTAAGCGTCTTCATTCCTCCTTTCGTGACCATCTGGTTAACAATGGCCTTCACACCTTATCTTTTCCTGATGCATACATTCCTCATTCACACAAACAGTCTTTTACAGAGACTTTCAAAGGTATACAGACAGCAATATTTTATATTGAACAGAATAAATTGTAAATAAAGCCTTGTTAAATTTTATAACTAAAACAATTCACATTGGGGCTTCAGGCCCTCAACATTTCTCTAATCTATTTATCATAGACATAATACAAAATCCTGTCTCTTACTAACTAAACTTTATAACAAAAACTAAAAGTGTCTGCCAGGTCCTAATTGTGATGCATATGGGAAACAGGATCCCACAGTCTCAAAAGGGTCATTCCTTTCTGTTATTCAAAGAGGGTGGCTGACAGAATGAAATCAAAGGTTACATCAATTCTTACAGTACAATTATAAAGTCCAGCTCCTACATTAGCCCTACTTACTTAAATACCTAATGCATACTTATCCCTTCTGACCACTGAGCAATCTTATACTTCTATAATCCTGCAACTTAAATCTGTTTAGCGTACAATGATTGTATATGACATAGCATGTTAGTCATAACATCACACAACACACAATAAATGAATGATAAAATGAAGCAACTGGCTACAGCTTTCAAGGCACGGTCTATCTAGCACCTATCTGAATGGGCCATCAATCTTAGGGAGGACCTCTAAGGGTCCATCTACACAGTAATTAAACACTTGCATCAGCTGGCTCGGGCTCATGGGTTTTGGGTGGTGAGGCTGTAAAATGGCTGTGTAGACATTCAGACTCTGGCTGGTGCCCAAGCTCTGGGACCCAGCGTGATGGGACGGTCCCAAAGCCCAGGCTCCAGCCCGAACTTCTACACAACAATTTTTAGACCTGTAGCCTGAGCCCAAGTCAACTGACACGGGCCAGCCTTAGCCATGTTGTGGGTCTTTTATTCCAGTGTAGACATACCCTAAGTGCTACCTCAATACAAATAATAATAAAATCATAGTCTACCCTATCCTATAACAGGTGTCTTAGACTATTATTTTTTTCCATGGAGTTATTTGTACTGTAGACAAAAAACGTATTCATACTGTTGTTTTTCGTAAAAACATTTGTATTGAAAATTGCAGTACAGATCCACCAGAAAAAAAACCCATTTGTCCTGTTCACAGAAATAAAGATCAGCTTCATGCCTAAAGCATCTCGGTTCACATTGCAATATGGAGCTAGAAAGATAGATAACCTCCCTCACAGCAATGTTTGCTTAAACAACCAAGATTACCTTTGGCTCTGTTCTTAATAAAAGGGTTTGTTTACACGTAGAACAATGCAGTATGTGTCAATGGTAGTTGGTGTATGGTACTTGCATATGCAGGAGACTATGAATCATCAAAAGTGAATAATTTCCCATCTTCCACTGTCTATCATATTGACACATTTTATAGGCAAATAAGACTGCATGTGGGTTTGAGATTCTTTAATACATAAAATGCTATTTTCTTTAACATCAGTTATGAAATAAACATCATTTAAATACATTAAAATGACAAGAGAATTGATGTATGATTCTTTTAGGATTAGGAAAGGGGAATAAAGAGTAAGGGCTTGATCAAAAGCCCACTGAAGTCAATAGGAGTCTTTCCGTTGACATCAGCGGGTTTAGGTTAGACCATAAACACTTCTGAGTGGAATATGGATTTAAAAGTTCAGATCCTCAGTGTCAGCCAGAGAGCCCTAAGTGAAAATCAGGAGTGATGAGAGAGAGAGGAAAGGTACAAATGTGACTTTATCTGTAGATGCGACTGTCTTTATGTTCCTGTGATTCTGGGCTGGCTGTGTGCCATGCTAGCTCCCCAGTGTAAGTCAGAGGGGCCTGAAGGCTGCTTTGAGGACAATGGTAGCTAGCATGACTGAATCAAACCCTGAGATAGTGCAGAAGCATTTCACCTCCTTGTGCCAGTCTGACTTGCTGTAGCCTAGGAAGAATTCACTTGAGCACATGTTGCTTTCTGCCCTCCTTTAGGGCTTCTGCTGGGGGAGGGCAGCTTTTAATTTCTGCAGAAGATTCAGTAAGATACTGTGACGGAGTTCCTGGGGTGTAACCTGGACTGTGGGACCATTGAGCCCTCTGTCCCACCAATCTGAGCGATCCCTCACACTGATGCTGTTGCCAAGCTAAAAACCTCTGACAGGTGCTGCACTTACACAGACATCCACAGGCAGGGACACACTCAACTGAGTTACGTGAATGGTTTTCCCAGCCACTAATTAACCAACAATAGAGAGGCTCCAACCAATTCCCCCCAGCTCCCCAGTCTTGCCCCCCAGAACTGGTGAGAAGTATATGACATAGCATGTTAGTCATAACTAACTGTACCATCTTGCCCTGGTGAGAAGACTGACCAGTGTAAGTTCAATATCCAGTCTGCCCCTCCCTCGATGTGGAGAGGACACACACTAGCCTTTGTAAACTGATCTGAGACTTCCCAAACATACTGTTTTAGGTCAAATATAAAACAGATTTGTTAACTTCAGAAAGACAGATTTTAAGTGATTATAAGTACTAAGCATAGAGATCAAAGACGATTACCTAAGAAATAAAAGTAAATTCTTAGTCTGGATTCTATAAACTAAATAGGATTTGAATCAAACAAATAATGATATAGTTCCTCGGTACATAGGCTGGGACTCTTTTCCAGCTGGGGACCACTCTCCCCACTTCAAAGTCTTTGTCCTCCAAATGTATTTCCAGGTGTTGAGTTGAGGTGGGAGTGAGGCCCAGTCATGATGTCACTTACCCTCGTTTATAGTTTCTTCTAGCTTGCTGGAAAGAACTTTTGCTATGATGTGGGTCAAGTAGTCTCCATTGTATACATGCTCTTGCTGAGAAGTCTCCATAGTACACAGCTCCTGAGACAGTGGATTTTTTCTTTGATGGGTGTTGATGAGCTATTAATGCTGTCTGGCTACTCCACTGTTTTACTTGAAAGGCTGGTTGTGGGTGTTCCCAACCTCACTACATATTTCAGTAACACACATGTAGCAAAACTTCATAACTTCACATACAAGGATAGCACATACAATCCAACACGACATTAATGTTCAATAGATCAAGACTTTTAAAATGATACCTCACAAGGCATATTTTGTATGAAACATATCATAATTATTTGGCAGTGGTGAATATGGGGGTTTCAGAGTGCTGCTCTGAGGTACAGAGTGCCACTGATACCTGCTAGTGGAGGCTGCCTAGGAAATGTGCTGAATCAACTCATCCTTGGTCACGCTAATTGGTTGATCAGCAGACCATGCTGCCCACTTTTGGCTGACTTTCACTGTCTCCACTGGGCCGGTACAGATCCCTGCTAAATCCAGTGCATTATAATTGATTTAGTATAAATCAAAATCGTATCATTCAGGATATTTTAGTGATGTGTGTTTATTAAGATAAGTCTAAAACAAAATGAACTGGACTGATCTCCAAAGGATGAGATTAGGCACTAGAGGACAGCTAGCTGCAGTGTACAATCAGATATGAGACTACTTCTGGCACCCTATA
The DNA here is from genome assembly GCA_037349315.1 of Chelydra serpentina. Taxonomy (NCBI): domain Eukaryota; kingdom Metazoa; phylum Chordata; order Testudines; family Chelydridae; genus Chelydra; species Chelydra serpentina. Next base: position 33,114,528 of record JBAIAC010000048.1, read on the forward strand.
TATTTATTAGAATTCCAGAGTATTTTTGATTTGGCATTTCAGCTCATTTATCTACTCATGCTCTGTCTACCTATCTCCAAGAACCTGCATCACTTTTACTTCACATTAGCATCTGCATTGTTAGCCAGGCAACATCCATCATTTTTTGGTTTGCCAAATTTTGTTAGAGAAACCTCACAATTGTGCAATGGAGAAAATAAGGGGTTGGGGGGGAGAAATGCATCATCAAATCTATCTTTCACTTTTCTCCCAGGAGCTGTGTTGCTATGGACACAAGAAAGGGTCAGGAAGTATTGGAGATGCATAGGGCCTCCATCCTGTCCCCTAAGATCCATGGAGTTTGGGGCTCAAACCCTCTATCTGTTCTGGAATTCCCTACCACCCTGATAAGATGAGCAAATGGACACTCGTGGAGTATCCAGAGTGAGAAAATATTACTTAAAATGATTTCATTCATGATATTCACATTCTTGTAATGTTTTAGCACTAACTCTCTCTTTCATGTGCTGAGTAGTGCTAATGCAGTAGCTGATATTGAACACTGAATTTGCATATGCAGCACAGTGTTTTCTACTAAGATAACAAATGATGTAACAGGACCACTAACCTGCAGCCTTCATCTTATTCATATAATTCAATTGACACTTTTTTCATAAACAATTTGTTGCATGTGGGTTTGAGTAGCTCTGTAACTCTACACGGATATTTCTGAGTTATACACTTGCAAAGAAAATTCAGCCTAACCGTTTCACAGATTCATAGAGTTTACGGCTAGAAGGGACCACTGGATCATTTAGTCAGAACTCATCTTTATTACTGGCTGTTTGGCTGTTAAATTTCACACAGATACCCCTATATGAAGCCCAAAGACTTTACTTAGACTAAGGCATTTCGGTCCTCAGGAAACTAAACTATTGTGTAGCAGAGACAGAACAGGAAATACCAATGTGCCACCACGGCCTGAGGCTCCTGCAGTGGCAGGAAATCCATTAGGTGAGATACATCCAGATGATCCCAACAGGTGAACCACATCCTATGCTGCAGAGGAAGGTTTTTAAAAAATCCAAGGTCCCTACCAACTTGGGCTAGGGGAAAAGTCTTTACTGACCTCAGCACAGTATGACCCTGAGCATGTGAGCAAGACACAGTAGCCAGGCATCTGGAAAGAGGATTCTCTGTCCCATCTCAGAGCGCTGCTCCATCCTGGCCATAGTCCCATCTCTGGCTGTGGCCAATCTCTGATGCTTTAGAGGAAGGTAAACAAACAAACCCAGAATACATCTAGCTGATTGTGCATGGAGCGGGGGGAGGGAAAGAGGGGGGAGAATCCTTCCTGCCCCCTGCCTGAGACTAGCTGAATCCCTGAAGCATGAGATCACTTAAGCACTAATTAGCTCAGCCAGGAAAGGCCTAGGGTGCCCAGACAGCAAGTGTGAAAAATCAGGACCGGGGGTGTGTGTGTATGTGTGTGTGTGTTATGGGAGCCAATATAAGAAAAAGACCCAAAAATCGAGACTGTCCCTATAAAATCGAGACATCTGGTCACCTTAGAAAGGCCTGATGGAGGACACCTGATGGAGGAGGAAGATACTTAATTGCCGAAGCAGACTGGGGGTTGATGAGCTAAGGGTCTAACTATTTCATCAGCTGGGGAGGCTAGTTAAAAGCACAGGAAGTCAGTGTAAGGGGGAGAGGGGCTTGCAGATACCATGGGAAGCTAGCTCTCTGGCTGGTGGAGTGGAGAAAGGGTTGAGGGACACTGGAGTTAGAAGTGCTACATGATGATTATGACTGGGACTCAGTGGTGGTAATATTAATAAAACTCAAAGCAATGCTGACATGCAAGAGGCATCATTGGAGAGAAGCCTGCCACAATAGTCCTGACCTTACTGCAGAACTGCAAGTGCTATGAGCATGTTGAGGGTAATGCAGGCATTCCCATTCTCCCTATGGCCCATGAAGGAAGAGAATAAACAGGGGAACTCATTGACAGACTCCAGTGCCTGAAAGGACCACTATGACCATCCAGCCTGAATGCACGCTCCCCCTGCACACACTGGCCATAGAATTTCTCTCAGAAACTGGATGAAAATATATCTTTTAAAAAGGGATTTAATCTTATCTGAAGGACTCCAAGGGATGGCGAGTCCACCATCTCGCCTCATTAGCTGTTTCAATGTTTACTTATCCTCACTGCTAAGAAATCAAGTCTTGTTTCAAGGTTATTTTTAAGGAATTTGTCTAACTTCAGCTTCCAGCCATTGGATCTTGTTGTGCCTTTATCTGTAAGTCTAAAAAGCCCCCACTATCAGATCTCTTTTCCTTGTATAAGTGCCTATGTACAGTGATCAAGTCACCTCTCAACCTTCTCTTTGGTAAAGTGAATAAATTGAGCTTTTTAAGCCTTACATTGTAAGTCATGTTTTCTGGCCCCTGAATAATTTTTGTGGCCCTCCTTTGACCTCTCTCCAGTATACAACATCCTTCTTGAAGTGTGGACACCACAACTCTCAGTATTCTAGTAGTGGTCTTAACCAATGGTGTATACAGACACAAGTTCACTTTCTTACTTCTATTCCCCTTTTTATACAACCAAGAACTGCATGAGACCTTTTTGCCACAGAATTGCACTGACAGTGCATGTGAGGCAATTATCCACAATGACTCTGAGTCACTGCTTTCCAAAACAGAACCTCCCACGCTATAGGTATAATGTATTTCTTGATTCCCGGATGTATTACATTGCAGTGGGCTGTATTAAAATGCATTTTGTTGGATTGCGACCATTTAGTGAGGGAATTCATATCAGTGTAATGGTAACCTGTCCTCCTCATTATTAATTACCCCACCAATCTTTGTTTCATCTACAAGCTTTTCCAGCAAAGAATTTATATCATCATCATCTAGACTGTTGACAAAACTATTACCTAGCATTGGACCAAGAACTGATCCCTGGGGAACCTCACTTGAAACTCACTGATATCTCCACATTAGCAGCTACATTTTGAGATAAACAGTGAGCCAGTTTTTAATTCATCTAATTGTACCATGTTAATTTTACATAATTCAATTTTTTAAAATCAAAATGACATGGTACTAAGTCAAATGCCTTAGAAACTCAAATATAGTGTATTAATATAGTTGCCTTTATCAACCAGACCTATAATCCTGTTTTAGCCTCTAATTCTTTTGTCCAAAATTAACTGTTCCATTGTTTTACCTGGGATCAACATTAAGCTAACCAGTGTATAGTTCCCTGACTCATCCTTTTAAATACAGAAACTGACAGTCCTCCAATCCTTTCCCCGGTTTTCCAAGATTAATATTAGTGGTTTAGAGAACTCCTTAGCTAGTGCCTTTAAGACTTGAGTGTAAGCTAGCCAGTCCTGTTGATTTGAAAATATTTAATTTTAGCAGGTGTTGCTCACATCCTGCTTTGTTAAGATGGTAAACTTTCTGTTCCATCCACAACTTCAAGTGGGATTGATACATACTTCTGCTTCATTCTGTGTGTAGCCCCATTGACATCAATGAGACTGTTCAAATGATCACCAACATGAATAAGGTTGCAAAAACTAGCCTTTGTTGTATACAGTCTGTCATGCTGCAAGAATTTGTAGCTTTCAAATGAAATATTTATGACGCAATGTAGCTGAATGACATCTGCGCAACTTTGGTAGGAACATTGTTTTTCTCCCAGGTATTGCAAATTACTTTACTGCTGAAATACTTATGTGATCGCCCTGTGCTTATGAGCTTCATAGGCAGCACATTTATGAGCTTCAAAGGCTGGGGAGAAATGAGGGTGCATTTTTCATAGCAGTAAAATATAAATAGCACAAAGTAATCATCTTGTCTATGTGCAACAGGTCACAATTTTCAGTATACAAAAATTAGTTCACTTGCCATTTTTGTTTTCCACAAGAAGCATGGAAAGTGTTATTATTTGACACTGCATTAAGCACAAAAATACTCATTTAATTCCTGTTTCTGCCAAATACAAATAGAATATACAGATAACTATGGATCATACGCATGTAGAAAAGTTATTTTATACATTGAGAGCCAGATGCCGAGCTTGTGTAAATGTACCAAACTCCTTTGAAGTCAGTGGAGCTATGCTGATTTACACCAGTGGGAAATCTGGCCTGTGTTCTTCATAAGCAAATACTAAAGGCTTATGGTGTTGGTTGTTAAATTCTATCTGACTTTCCTGAGGAGCTCAGTCGACTACGTTGATTAAATTTGTGCCTTGTATTAGAATGCCAGGCCATTCCTTAATAAAGCTATCTGCAAATGTACACTAACGCAGAAGTAAAATGACTATTTGCATGATAATGATTATGGAATTTCATTTATACTGGCTAGCTACCACATCTGTCAAGTTTTGCATTTAATATGAGCCACGGTTCTCCAAAGGAATTAGCAAGAGAATATGTAAATACATGTCAAAAGTCTTTCATTATTTCAGAAAGAGAAAAATACTACAGCATTCACAATGCAATTCTTGAAAATGAAACCATATTAAATTCCATCACCCAAACACCAGCTTATGTTCTGTGATATACAGTGCAGTGATGAGTTGTCATAGAGTTCATTTAGTTGCTATGGGATCTTGAGTCAGGCTACCTGCCACATTACCACAATGTGGTGGGGTAGCCATGTTGGTCCTAAGATATGAGAGAGACCTAAAAAGCTAATAGAAGATATTACTTCACCCACTTTGTCGCTCATGTTATAGGAAGCCATATACATGTTATATGTAAAACAAACAAGCTTTTGGGTCAAATTTTTTGCTAATGTAAATGGGCAAAACTTGGTTGCAGTTTATGCAGCTGCATCTGTTTACACCCATGTTTTCAATTAGGAAAAACAGACAGGCCAGTGCAGTGACTAATTGTGATAAATTTAACCTCTGTTATAGGACTGTGATTTATAGCTAGGAGAACCCCAAGCAAAACTTCAAAATGGGGCTCCCACATTAGACAGCTTCTCCTTCCTCCACAATCAAAACCATTAATTCTCCTCCCAGCTCTTATCAATTAGATTTACCCCTACTTGGCACTTCTCAGAAGCAGTTCTCCAAAGCTCCAGTAGCCACCCTAGCCACCCTGTCAGTCTGGTCACATTCATTTCAGCTCTCTCCATGATAGTGCATTAGCTAAGCTTTTTGGTAACAACACTAATTAGTCCCCAATGTGCTAATAATTGCTACAAGTTTGGATTTATATATTTGGTCACCATTGTTTGTCTTGACCGTTATCATGCTATTACACTTTAAAAAATAAACCAATAAAAAAAGTAATGGATGTATAGCAAGTTTCCTAGAATCCAGACTAATATCCCTTCCCTTGCAAAAAGTTACATGGGACCTTTAACGGCTGCAAAGGAGCCAAGACTTCAGTTTAACATCTCATCCAAAAGGCAGTCTTAATACATAATTGGACAGATGCTTTAGCCAGACAGCATGCAGGCAAGGGCACAATGTACCAAGCAGCTTGGCTTAGTACAGACTCAAGGGAAGACTACCACCTGCTGACTTTCAAACTCCTGCAGCCCTCTTTTCCCTATAAGTAACTACTAGGCCCATCCCTGCTTAGCTTTTGGAGAAGTAACAAGCTCACAGCCCATGGTTGTATTGCTCCAGATAAGTCCACATCTAGGAATGAATGATAGCAAACATAGGCTTAGTAATGGACCCATATAACTACCAGTGTATTTAGCGATCTGTAGTAGCCTCACCAGTAACACTCAGAATAATGGACACATTGCATAATTATGTGAGTGTCTGTTTTTTGTAAATCCCTATCCTATTTCTGTATCAAATGGTAAAAGCAGATAACACTTGCATACTAAGTCTCACATAGGACTGTTAACAAACAAAAGAAAAGAAAAAAACCACAACACAGTAGAACCATAAAACTTTCCCTGAACCTGACTGGCTGACTGAAAGAGACTAGGGTGACTGATGAAATGGACAGTCTTGAGTGTAGCGAAGGAAAGATATCTAATAGCTCAGTCCTGTTCCTAGCAGCAAATCCTTTACATGTACCAAGGCAGGTCTCTGATGTGTGAGCATCTTTTTGATGAAATGCTTTAATTTTTTCTAATCACATATCAGCTTATTAATTCTTAAATCAACTATTCATTGCTTTGCTGTTACTTGACTGCAAATGCATGTTCTGAGACCCATTAAAGTGCATTATGGTGCACAGGCCTCACGGCTGGCAAACCAATATGATAATAGCTTGATGAATATTTTTCTTTTCATCTGTGTGTTTTCAAGTCTTGTTGTGGGTTTAGTTTACATGTGTCGAATGTACTGTCTCAGGCACACAATACAGCAGGATGACTTGATTCCAGGAATACAGAACAGAACAAAGCACTCAACTGCCTCACTGTCGTTTATTTCTTTGCCTGAATTCTTTAGCCTCATGAATACATACCGACAAGTACAACAGTTATGGCTTTAGCTAGTTTTGTCATCATCCAACTCTCTTCTATAGGCTGAGATTAGAGTTGAGATTTTCAGTGCTGACTAGGGAATTTAGTTATATAACTCCGATTAACTCCAGCGGGAGTTAATGTGGCTAAATCACCTCAATTGGCTTTGAAATCCTCATCCTTGTCATTTGAGCCATTCTAAAATCTTAATTTTAGAATAGAATAATAAAAATTAAAAGTTATTTTACAGTCATTTAACCCTCAATATTTCATTTAACCCTTTTCCCAGTGAAAAATAGCTTATTTTTATATGAAAATTTTGGGGCATAATTTTCAATTTTTTGTGTGTGGAAATTTTCCTATTTTTCAATTAAAACCCCGAAGATCAAAAATTGGAAGAAAAAAAGGTATTCTTCGTCTCTCTCTCTCTCCCTCGCATCTGTCTCCCCTTTTTCAGTGAAAAAAGAATAAAGGGAGGGGAAACTGAAAATGAAACATTGGGGAGTTATGAAATCAAAATCAAAAACAAAATTCCGTTTTTTTTTGTTTTTCATTGAAAAATTGGAACTGTTTAAACTTTTTCACAATAAACTTCAAGACAACAAGCATTTTTTCAAATATTTTGATGAACAAACTTACTATTTTGGGACCAATTTTAGTTAACATATTACTATGTAGCTGTTATTAGGGCCAGGAACTGTGACCTGGATAAAATAAGGTTTCCTCCCCCCAAGTATTTAATTAAAATTTAAACAATGGGCAAATCTGATCCTTTTTAGAAATTCCGGAAGTTCAGTTAACTTTTTTAAATATTTGTTTCCATATCTCTCTGCATTTCCCAGTTCCAAGTGGGGATCAGAAACAGAAGGGCCACATTACCACAAGAACATTCTTATGTGACTAGTGCTGCGAGATGCAGGATTAATTGAGAATCTCAGCAGAGAAAATGTTCTTGTAATATTTCTAGGCCAATTTTGAAGACTCAAGAGGTCTGAATAAGAATTGGAGAAGTATGGGATTTTTTAAAAGCTTCTCTGGTTAATCTCATTATTTATTATGCAAGAATCCTCTCAAAATAGAATAGATTTCATCTGCCAAATGTTCTGATATACTGGGCATCTATACTCAAGTCAGGCTCACCATGGGGGCCAACTGCAGTCTGGATACTGGCCATTCTCCTCATTGGCAAGTCGGGGGGGGGGGGGGGCAGACCCAGGCCTACCCGCTACTCTGGGTCCTGACCCAGGGAAACCAATAGCCGGCAGCCACCTCCTGCCCTCCTCCAACCTGCTGCCTATTTTCCCTAGGCCACTTCCCCCATAGCCCTAGCACCCTCTCAGCCCTGGTAGCAAGGCCCCAGCGTGGCAGTGGTCAGCCAGCAGCTCATCCTCGCACTCTGCTGCCCCTGCCCAGCACTGCTCTATCTATAGCACTTCTTCAGGAAGCCAGTCCTCCTCCCTTGCCTTCCAGGGAGAGACTCCTCTCTGCTCTGCTGAGCAACCTTTATATATGGCCCTCACAGGCCTTGACTGGCTGCTCCAGCAAGCCTTCCCCCTACTGGTGGGCTCAATAAGCCCTTTCCTGATTCGTGGGTTCTGCACTGCCTCTCTGGTACTGCTTTTAACCCCTTCTTCTCGTTGTGTGGGGCAACCGCCCCACCACAGGCTCAAGTAGCAAAAGTATTAATGGTATCCTAGAAGATATAAGACCAAACAATGGGGTAACTCATGAATCTTTTTGCTAGTATTTCCTTCCACATTTGAGAAAAAGGCTGTAAGAAAAATGGTGCCAAAATTATTCTCTTACTGCCACCTATAAAAATAAATTACCTTTTGTGATGAAATAACTGCTCAAAAGATTTAATCAGACATTTACATATCATTGATATTACTGAAATGCAATTTAAGAATGGTACTTTTTTATTACCTACCACTATACTATTCTGATACCAACCCTCTACATAAAAACAATTCACATGTTCTCTAAAGAAAACAGAAAAAAACTTAAGTATGAGTCAGTTTGTCAGGTCATTTAACCAAATTGTACTGAATAACATCATACTTTTTCAACAAGAAAAGCAGTATGTACGCTTCTGTGCTATATGGCTGCAGATCTGCGCCTTGCACTCAAGCCCTATTGGTTTAAAGAGAAGGGGATGCTGGTAGAGGATTCTTTGTAAACTCCTGGATTTTGGAATTTACTTCCTGCTCCCCACTTGGTGTGAAATAGTCCATTATCTGTTTATCCTTCAGGCATACTTCAAGCCCACCTATTCTTATTGGCTTTTGGGAAAGTAAGGGCTCATTAAGACCCCAGTTCAGCAAAGCACATCAGCATGTGTTTAACTTTAAATACACGTTTAAGTCTTATTGACGTTAGTGTGAAATAAGCAGGGGAATATTAAGTAGCAGGAGGGAGATGGTATTACCCCTATACTGCATCAGCAAGATAATTACTTGAATAATGTGTCCAGTTCTGATGTCCACAGTTCAAAAAATGATGATGACAAACTGGAAAGTGTTCAGAAGAGGTCTGCAAGAATGACTGGAGGGCTAGAAAACCTGCCTTACAGTGAATACTTTAAGAAGTCAAATCTAAATACGTTCAGACTAGAAATAAGGCGATTTTTTTTTTTACATTGGGGGTAATTAACCATTGGAACACCTTAGCAAGGATAGTGGTGGATTCTCTATCACGTCTAGTCTGGATTTTCCATCACTTAGAGTCTTTTAATCAAGTTGGACGTCTTTCTAAAAAATATGATTTAGTTGAATCCAAAGTTATGGATAGAATTGGTTAGAAATTTTCCTACAGAACATTTGTCCACTGGAAAATGACAATTTGTTGAAAGCAAAACGTTGTATGGATATGTGTCAATTTCAGTAAATTTCATTTCAGGAAAAAAATGGAATGGAGCATTCCAATTATAGAACATTTCAATGTTTTCATAACAGAACATTTCAATTTTCCATTTTGAAATGATTTCCCATTTCAATTTTTTAAATGTTATCTTCCGTCATTTACAATAAAAATTGAAATTAGAACAAAATGTCTTAATTTTTATCAAAATGAAATGTTTCAATTGACCCAAAACATTTTTTAAGAATTTAGTTTCACAGGAAATTTTGATTTTTTTGATTGGAATGAAAAAAATTGAAATTATGGACTATTCCATGAAATAGAAAATCCAGTTGCTGCCCAGCTCTACGATGTAGAAATTACTGGGTGAGGTTCTATGACATGTGTTATGGAGAAGGTGAGACTAGATTATCATAATGTTCCCTGATGGCCTTAAAATCTATGAATCTATGCCTTAGTGTTTTTCTTAATCAGGGACAAAGACTTGCTCTTTGTGGGTTGAGTGGACTTATATATGTGCTTAAAGATAGACAGTGGCTTAGATACATTGTTGAATTGGGGCTTTTTCCTCTAAATATTAGAAAATCTGTAAGGAAAAGGGATCATTCGTGTACATTTGGTGGCATTGTCCTTGTATTGCATAGTTCTAGCTTCTGAGCAACAGAATATATTTGAAAAATACTGACATAATATTTCCATTTACTCCAGATGTGTTCCTTTTTGGATTGTTCCCAAGAGTAGCACTAATGGAGTTTTATGAAGACCTATGCAATCATATAATCTGTGAAAAAATGCAATCCATCTACAGCTAAAACTGAATTGCAACAAACACATTTTTTTCAGGTACTTACAATGGAGAAGTTGTCTCCTTTGTTTAACGAATACCCACATTTGTAGCTATTTGTTCACTTTGATATTTTGCAATTACCTGGCATCCACATACAAGTTGGTAACATTTAAATAATTTTAAATAATTTGTCCAGATCTGAAAAATCTTATTTCAAGGTTAAAACATATGTTTAGATCGATAATCTATGTTTGTTCAAGCATAATTAGAATGATTGTGCTTTAACTTCCTGAATTATCATATTGGGCCAAACTCTTAGAGACAATGACATTAAAGGAAGATCAATCATTTCAGTAATATCTACATTAGGGAAATTTGTATAACTGTAGCTACACCAATGCAAACCTGTCCTGTCAATACATTGTATGGGTGCAAAACAGGACTTGTTCCAGTCTGACTTGCTAGACCCTCCACGATTGTCCTGGAGTCTCCAGGAATTAAAGATTAATCTTTAATTAAAGATTATTTCATCTGAGGAAACCTCCAGGAATACGTCCAACCAAAGTTGGCAACCCTATGATTTACTCTTGTAAATTACATCAGTGTAGCTACACCAGTGGAAGCTTCTGTAATGTGTAGGGCCTCTCAGTGTTAGGCACAATGTGATCAGTCCTAATAATTCAAAACCATTATATGGAACGCTATTATCCTTACCTTGATAATGCCCACAGTTGTTGTGAAAATCACATAGGTTGTGCACTATGCATGATTTCCCATTTCTTTCTGATGCATTCACTATTCAGAAAAAGTTATAATGAAACAGACACAATATAAATCTGGTCTTCATGACTTTTATTATATAAGTTAATATTTTTGCCAAAAAATAAAGTGTAAGAGTCCAGAGAATAACATGGAGAAGAATATGAGCAAAAGTTTCCTGACTGCTTGACATGATCTGCATAAGTCAAACTGATAGGACATCACTGGACATTTGGCAGGTGTTCACATTTTTTTCTCTAGTGAGAAGTATTACAGAGTGTATGATTTATAATTGTTGCGATTAAATTTATTATTTACATTGCTAGGTCCTATACAGGTAGTTAGACATATTCTATGCCGTAGGCAGTGTACAGACTAAGATGAAAGAAAAAACAGGAATTGTGGAAGAAAGGAATACAGTCAAAATAAGTACTATTTTATATATATTATATACATTTTTCTCTAATGTACCCTGTATTCATTTATATGATAAACAAATATACATCAGCTGCACCCAGCTGCTAAAATAGAAAGTTTGAGTAGCTGTAAATAAAGAGGATAAATCCATATTCCATAAAAGTCTTATGTAAACCTGTTTAAGGATTGAAGCAAGATTGTACCTGAATCCTGAGAACTACATAGGGCCCAATGCACCACCCCCATTAGCTCAGTCAATAGTTTAATTGGTTAATGATCAGATTGACACCCCCTTATTTCTAGTGGTTAGCAGTTATAGGAGTGGTCCCACAGGACTGCTACTGGGAGTAACTGACAACCATTGTGAATAAAGGGGTAACAATCTACCTCTGTTTAAATTGGTGCCTAAAGGAGATGGAACTTGTGAGTACCTACTGCAATAAGGGAATGAAATTTACCATGGTCCAGAGAACTAATAACTCAAGGTCCTCCACACCCCTTAAGCCATGCATTGGAGATGTGCTATTGTATACCCAACAGAGGGGCTGTACATCTGTGTACCATAAAGGATCTACATACTGTCCTAACATAGGTGGGCCTGGTGCAGGGGAAGGCCCACAGGATGCAGAGTTGCATCGGTTCAGTGCCACACCACACCATAAAAGAATTGCAGAAGGGCTGTGACCATCACTCCAACCTACTGCCTACAGTAGCTTCTACAGCAAGCTGAACTGCAGCCCTTCGCCCTGATCTCAGTTTGTGGGTGTGAAGATTACCTTTATGTATAATAGTCCCACTGAGGAGCATGAGAGCACTCAAGCAGTCAGATCCTCTCCACCACATGAGTGAGGACAGCAGAATCTGGCCGATAAGCGATGGATATTTTCTTGCAACGTTATATGTTAATGTTTATAGTTAATGAGCAGGCATAAACACATCCAACTAACTACATAGAGAAGTGCATATATATAATGACCAATTAGGTAATGTGATTTATTATCAGGACTTAATTTTGCAACACTTCTACCCCAGGATTTGACAATGTGTAATAATAATAAATGAAAACACACTGAGTATTGTATGGGACATGTAAAAAGAACATCTAAATTTTACTTTCATGTTTTTTGTAACTGAGTTTACCAAGCAAATTGTGCAAAATAAAGCCCTGTTCTAAGTAGGAACAACTGAGTAACTCTGTTAAGTCATTGGAATTATAACATCCAGGATAGGGTTGAATTTGGACTATTGAATATAATTAACACAACTATTTTTTATTTTATTTACTTATTTATCAGGCTTAATCCTGCCTTATTCACATGAATAGTTTCCATTGATTTGGGGCTACTTTCATGAGTAAGGCAAGCTTATATAATCCATTATACACTGGATCATTTTTGATCCCTTGGGCTGTAACAGCTTGAAAGATTCTGGGATATGAACACAAAGGATTTGGGATAGATGACGATGGAAAGAAGAAAGGAAGTGAATTGGTAGCCATGGATAGGAGAAGATGGGGAATACCTGATCAAGTAGATCGCATTATTTTGTTATAAGGACCAATTTAAAAGCTCTGCAAAGTCACAAAAATCTTTTGGACATCCTATCACATAACCTTGTAAAGACTTCTGCTAATCTAGAGAACTTCTTTAGACCATTATAAAACAACCTCCCCTAGATATCCCTCTTTGCTAGAAAAAACAACAACAAAGCTCAGGGACCAGATCCTCAACTGGCATAAAATGGACTAGCTCCATTGGTAATGAAGCTAAGCCACTGTACACCAGCTGAGAATCTGGTCCAACATCTCTAAGCCCTGGTCTACACTGTGGACGGGGGATTGACCTAAGATACGCAACTTCAGCTACGAGAATAGCATAGCTGAAGTTGACGTATCTTAGGTCGACTTACCTTGCGTCCTCACGGAGCGGGGTCAACTGCTGCCGCTCCCCCATCGACTCCGCTTCCACCTCTCGCCGCGGTGGAGTATGGGAGTCGACGGCAGAGCGATCGGGGATCGATTTATCGTGTCTACACTAGACACGATAAATCGATCCCCGATAGATCGATCACTACTCGCCGATCCAGTAGGTAGTGTAGACGTACCCTTAGCTATAATTCCAGTTCAGTCAGAGCTATTTACCCTCTGAGTTCACTGCAGTAAAGCATTTCAGCCCTCTCTCAGACATCACTAACCTACTTTTTATTTCTCAGTCCTGGATCAAAAACCAGATAATTGTTAAAGCAACATGAAGGTTAGGTTGATTGATAACATCTCAGAGCAGAAAGAAAAGCTGTACTTGTGAAGAGATGAGATAATAAAGATACTTCAAATATAAGTCACACAGCATGCTTCCAAAAGGGAGTGCTAACAGACTCCCAGACAATCAAACCAGACTGCATTGTGAAAGGGGCCATGTCAGCTCTCAGAATATTTGATCAGCTTCAGAGCTAGCTCACTGGATATACAGGATAAGTAATTCATTTCCTAGGATTATACAAGTGAACAAAAATGAGTTTTGATCATTGTGGGATAATACAGGTATCAGAGTGGTTTTATCTGCTTTCCTATCACATCTGTTTTGTAAGGAAAATGGCACCAGAGAACTACAATATACTGCTTTAAAGAACTGTAAATATAAGTGAAAACATTTCAATTAAGGCTTCTTTCAAGTTGCAAAATATTTCCGACATTCAGCAGCTTGCAAGACTGTTGAAACTGGATGAGAACCAACTGGCTGATTTGGTAAGCCGTCAGCATGCCACAGATGTCTGGTCCTTGCAAGGAGCAATACTGAGTTGGCAGAGAACTAGACTGACCTTATATTTCTTTTTCATCTGTAACTTCAATGTTTCAATTATTTTCTTTCAAGTGACAAAAACCAGCAGAGAAGTGGAGAACTCAAGTCTCTATATTGTGGACCCCAGCATCTGATGCTGCATAATGTTTCATTATCCACAGCTGTGCCTTGAATTTTGTTGATCAGGTACTCTGCAGCCCAAGTGTCACACACAGTACTGCTGCCAGAGTTCAGGCTGTCAGTTCATGCTTTAAATGTTCCTTTTGCAAATACAAGCACCTGTTTTACTGTTAGGTAGAATATTCTCCAAATGGAGGGCTGAATGTTGTCTTATAATGCTGTACCCTGGTGTGGGGCCTGATCAAAAATCCTATTGAAGTCAATGGACGGCTTTCCATTGGCTTCAAAGGGCATTGGACAAAGCCCATAGATAATAATATAGTTTATCCTGCATTTCTTTCTCTACCTGCTGTAGAATGTTGAAGCAGTGAGAGGTGTGCCTCCATCACATGCTGTGTGGTTCTTCTTGATTGGCATCAGGAACAGATCGGTCAGCCACAGGGGAAATAGTCTTGCCTTCTCCCATTGGTAGGACCTCAAGAGATATTTTTTCATTGTGTTCCATGTAATTATCTCCACCCATCTTAGAGACCTACAGAGCTTCCGTGGGGTAACAGCCAAAGCAGCGGCTATATGAAAAGAAATGCCATAATTATAAAAGGACTTGAACTGCAAAATTCGGATCCAAATCTACATTCAGATTCTAAAACCCACTTTGCCCTAAGTAAAACATGGTTGTATTCGGGGTACTGGTTCCGACCCAGTCTCTAGAAGTAATAATGATTTCTTGCAACCTGTGTTTTTTAGCCATTTTATCTCACTAGAAAGAATTCAGTTTTATCACAGTTGTTCTATTCATAGCTATCAAATTGCCATTGCCCATCTGGGTTGTGGAACTTATCACAGTCTGTTTACTTTTAAATAATAGCTTGTGAAAGAGCCAAAAAGAATTCTAATTTAGGAAGGTCAGTTTCGCACATTGTCACTTTCCAAAAAAATGAGTAAAGTGTGGTGTAGCTAAAATGTAATAAATGATGCCAATTTAAAGACATACACAAGTTGCTTTAATGCCTTGCAGTAGAAATATAAAAGTGCTTCTCAGATCCTAGAGAGATAGTTAATGAAGTGTACTAGAAAAAAAATAAGGGAAATAATATTTTTTTAAAGATATATGTTTTGACTAATGACATTAGTCCCAACGTTCATTAGCGGTGACGATGAAAGTGTTTTTTGACAACATTCTATGCTTATAGGAATGTTTCTGTGCTTGAAGTTCAGTTGAGCTGTGCAGAGCTATTCTTGAACATCATCAGCAATCGATTCACCGTGACACTGCTGTGCAATTATGGCACCATTAAGTTCCATTAAAGTGCACACATTGCCAATTTTCGATTCAGCAATTAAAACACCTAATGAATGTATATGATCCACATACTTTCCTGTCTTTTGCACTTCAAAATGAAAGGGCTTGTCAAATAAAACCAGAAATGAAAAGTTGACTGAAGCTTGTACAAATCATGAGTTCACAAACTGTGCCCACATTTTGGCAAACCCATAAGTCCTGAAAGGAATTAAAAAGTCACATTGACTGATCTGTGTCATCCTTCACTTGTCAGTATTTCTATAAGTCAGTTACTTTTAATACATAGCTTTTTAAATATCCTAGAACTCCAGGATGTACCATACCACTTTATTTTCTTTTTATGGCTATGAAAAGATCCTGGTTATTAATTTTCTTAAGAACAAAAAAGTCAATGGATCATAGAATTACAGAAGTGTAGGCCTGGAAGGGACCTTGATAGGCATCTCATCCAGTCCCCTGCACTCAAGGCAGGGCTAAATATTATCTAGCCCAGGGTGGTCAACCTGTGGCTCCGGAGCCACATGCGGCTCTTCAGAAGTTAATATGCGGCTCCTTGTATAGGCACCGACTCTGGGGCTGGAGCTACAGGCGCCAAATTTCCAATGGGTCAGTGGGGGTTCACTGCTCAACCCCTGGCTCTGCCGCAGGCCCTTCCCCCACTCCACTCCTTCCCACCCCCTTCCCCCGAGTCTCCTGCATGCCACGAAATAGCTGATGAGGAGGCGCAGGAAGAGGGGGGGAGGTGCTGATCGGCGGGGCTGCTGGTGGGTGGGAGGCGCTGGGAGCGGGGAGGGGAGCTAATGAGGGGGCTGCTGACGTATTGCTGTGGCTCTTTGGCAATGTACATTGGTAAATTCTGGTTCCTTCTCAGGCTCAGGTTGGCCACCCCTGATCTAGCCCATCCCTGACAAGTGTTTGTCTAACCTGTTCTTAAAAACCTCCAGTGATAGAGATTCCACAGCCTCCCGAGGTATTTTGTTCCAGTGCTTAACCACCCTGACAGTAAGGATTTTTTTTCTAATTTCTAACCTAAACCCCCATTGCTGAAATGTAAACCTATTACTTGTCCTGTCCTCAGTGGTTAAGGAGAACAATATAGCTTCCTCCTCTTTATAATGACCTTTTACATACTTGAATACTGTTATTATGTCCCTCACCTCACCCCCAGTCTTCTCTTCTCCTGACTCAACAAACTCGTTTTTTTCAATCTTCCTCGTACATCATGTTTTCTAGACCTGTAATCATGTTTGTGGCTCTCCTCTGGACTTTTTCCAATTTGTCCACTTCTTTCCCTAAGTGTTGTGCCCACAGAACTGGATAAAGTACTCCAGTTGAGGCCTTATCAGTGCTCAGTAAAGTGAAAGAATTACTACTTGGATCTTGCTTAGGGTACTCCTGCTAATATATCCCAAATGATGTTCCCCCCCCCCTTTTTTTTTGTTGGTAACATGATTACATTGTTGACTCATTTAGTTTGTGATCCACTATGACCCCGCCCCCCGATCCTTTTCTGAAGTACTCCTTCCTAAGCAGTCATTTTGCATGGGTACTTGTGCAATTGATTATTCCTAAGTGTAGTGCTTTGCATTTATTCTGATTGAATTGCATACATTCTCCAGTTTATCAGATCATTTTGAATTCTATTCCTGTCCTCCAAAGTGCTTGCAACCCCTCCCAGCTTGGTGGTATCCACAGTTCAGTTTAAGAGCAGTTTAATATAAATGGATCTGGTGAACACAGTAACTATTAGGTAAAGCTCCTGTAATCAGTTTAGTGATGATCTATAGTAGAGCAGAGCTTTGCATTGTTTATGTGCAGATGGTGAAGTGAGTGCATAGATTCTTTAATGCTAATAAATTTCACACATAACACCCTCTCTAAGCCTAATGGGCTCTTTAATTGTTCAATCCTGTTTTAGCTCTGTCAGGTGATATCTGTTGAATATTGCCATAATTCTGAGTCATGGCATAACTTGTACATATTAGTCAACTGATTTTTCCATCCATGTAATGGAACAACTATTCATCTGCCAGCTAGCTCAAAGGGCTTTGAGGATGTCCTCTGAGAAATTGTTTTTAGTGGTATGAAAAACACAATATCTTTTCAGACCACAGCTGAAAACACAGTCAAACGGTGTATTGTACAGTGCTGCCTTCTTTCACTCCATATGATTTTCCTATTTAATGATGGACACATTTAATCTACTATCCAGCACAACACAGTGTCCATTATATCCACAACAAAAACAGTGTGGATAGGGAAGTGTATAATCAGCTTCTTTCACTTCGCCCATATGTCACTGTGCCTCAGTGGGTCACAACTGAGAATACCAGCTTCAGGACAAACTGTTGAGAAATAGGGCTGACTCACCCCCCACACTGGCGGTTATTCTATCATAAGATTATACCAAGCAAGTATCAAAAGTAAACCTCTCTCACCATGCTGGTTAACAAGAGTTTCCTTGCAGTCTCCTTAGGCATTTCAGCCCTTGTCTCACCACAACAGACCCTGGATTCCATGATGAGTGGTTACTGAAAACCAATTTCATCACATATAGGATCCTCTAATCCCAAGAGATCAGCCACATAGCCAGGTCAATATATAACTGAGATTTTATCCAATAATCATGGTGTTGCCAATCCTTTAGTATTTAATATCTGTTTATTTATAAGGGAAAAGAAGAAGGAGAGAATTAAAATGGGCAAATAAAACATATACATATAATCATTGCAAAGTTCTTGGATCAGGTTTGTAGCAGTGATGTTACAGACAGCTGCCTTGTAGTCTCTGGTAACTTCCAAAAGATTGGAAGGTCTTCAGTCCATAGTCAATATGCTCCTTTTAGTGCAAGGCCAGAGATCAGAGCAGGAAAGAGGCAAAATGGAGATGCCGTGTCCATTTATACCTTCTCCCATGTGAAGGGACTGCTCTCAGTCTTAGTTTGTGGAAAATTACAGGCACAAGATGGAGTCCTGGGTCACATGAGCAAGTCATGCCCTTACATGCTTTGAGGACTCACAGGAGTAGCCATTACTCATATTCTGTCTAAGGCATCCATAGGAAGGCTCACCGGGCAGGGACAAGCTTCTTCTATGGCCCATTGAGAGAGTTAAGTGTTCTTGAATGGTCCATCCACAATGTGCTGGCTAGACTGGATGTGAACTATTGTGGGTGTTACTCCACAAGCAAACACATTTGAAATACTGGTATATAGTCAATATTCATAATTTTAGGGTATGTCTACACTACAAGACTAGTTCGATTTTTCTTAAACTGAACTTGTGAAACCGATATTGCAAAGTCGATCGTGCGAATCCACATCAAGGACCTTAATTCGAATTTGTGAGTCCACAGTAACAGGGCAACAGCGACGCTGACTTCCGTCAGCGTTGGTGGATGCTGGCGTCGGTGGGTGCTGACGCCGGGCCCCGCCCCCGACGCCGGGCGATGTTGCGGGGGCCCGCCCCTGACGCCGGGCCCCGCCCCCCAACGCCGGTGACGTTGCGGGGCCCCGCCCCCCAACGCCGGGTGACGTCACGGGGCCCCGCCCCCGACACCACCGCAACGTCGCCGGCGTCGGGGGCGGGGCCCCGGAACATCGCCCGGTCCTCCGGTAAGTTGGGCGCGAGCTCCAGGGATGGCGGGGAGTTGCCGGTGGGTGCAGAGCACCCACGAATTTTTCTCCGTGGGTGCTCCAGCCCCGGAGCACCCACGGAGTCGGTGCCTATGCGGGGCAAGCGTCGATATTTCAAGCGCTGCACTGTGGGTAGCTATCCCACAGTTCCCGCAGTCCCCGCTGCCCACTGGAATTCTGGGTGTAGCCCCCAGTGCCTTCTGGGGCCAAAAATGTGTCGAGGGTGGTTATAGGTAAATGTCGTCACTCGACCCACACTCCCGCCCTCCCTACGTGAAAGCGCCGGCAGGCAATTAATTCGCGCCCTTTTCCGGTGATTGACAGCTTGGACGCCACAGGACAGCGAGCATGGAGCCCTCCGCGATTATCGCTGCTGTTCTGTCCGTTGTCAACACCTCGCGCCTTATCGTCCACCTTTTCCAGAGGGAGATGCAGAGAAATCGGGCGAGGAGGCAACGGAAGCTCCGTGAGGATATGAACTCTGAGAGGGGCACAGACCTCTCGCAAAGTACGGGACCCCGGCCCGTAGAAATCATGGTGGCAATGGGGCACGTTGATCCTGTGGAACGGCGATTCTGGGCAAGGGAAACAAGCACTGACTGGTGGGACCGCATAGTGCTGCAGGTCTGGGATGAATCCCAGTGGCTGCGAAACTTTCGGATGTGTAAGGGCACTTTCCTGGAACTTTGTGGTTGCTGTCCCCTGCCCTGAAGCACCAGGACACCCAGATGCGAGCAGCCCTGACCATCCAGAAGCGAGTGGCCATAGCCCTGTGGAAGCTTGCAACTCCTGACAGCTACCGGTCAGTCGCGAACCAATTTGGAGTGGGCAAGTCTACCATGGGGGTTGCTGTGATGCAGGTAGCCCATGCAATCGTTGACCTGCTGCTCTCAACGGTAGTGACCCTTGGAGACGTGCAGGTGATCATAGATGGCTTTTCCGCTATGGGATTCCCAAACTGCGGCGGGGCTATTGATGGGACACACATCCCTATCCTGGGACCGGACCACCAGGGCAGCCAGTACATTAACCGAAAGGGCTATTTTTCTATGGTGCTGCAAGCACTAGTGGACCACAAAGGACGTTTTAGCAACATCAATGTCGGATGGCTGGGCAAGGTTCATGATGCTCGTGTTTTCAAAAACTCTGGTCTGTTTAGACGGCTGCAAGAGGGTGTTTATTTCCCGGACCGCAAAATAACTGTTGGGGATGTGGAGATGCCTATAGTGAGCCTCGGGGACCCTGCCTACCCGCTAATGCCCTGGCTCATGAAGCCATACACGGGAGCCCTGGACACTGAAAAGGAGCTCTTCAACTACCGGCTGAGCAAGTGCAGAATGGTGGTGGAGTGTGCCTTTGGCCGTCTGAAAGGTCGTTGGAGAAGCTTACTTACTCGCTCCGATCTCAGCCAAACAAATATCCCCATTGTGATTGCAGCGTGCTGTGTGCTCCGCAATCTCTGTGAGAGCAAGGGGGAAACGTTTATGGCGGGGTGGGAGGTTGAGGCAAATCGCCTGGCTGCTGATTACGCACAGCCGGACACCAGGGCGATTAGAAGATCACAGCAGGACGCGCTGCGCATCCGGGAAGCTTTGAAAGCTAGCTTCCAGAGCGAGCGGGGTAACCAGTGACTGTTACGCTTGTTTAAACAGATGCTGAACCTGCCCCCATTTCTTTACCCAGTTTCTGTTGCCTATCCTCTCCAATTACCAATCCCCTTCCCCCCCCTTCATTCAACGCTTTAAAAGTATAATAAAGGAAACATTGTTTATTTAAACCGTTTCTATTACTGATTTCTCAGTTAAGGGTTTAACCTGGGACGCATACCGCGGTTGGGGAGCGGGTGGAGTGTTGGAAAGTACGCTTCCAAACTCGGGGAATGACATGCTCCTGCTCCCAGAGCAGTCTGAAGTGCTGGGCTGCTTGTTTCAAGGGAGCCATCAACCCCTCCTATTCGCAACTGTGTGTGGTGGGGCCTTTCTGACTTTTTGGACATGGATTGTGGCCACAGATCCCCTGCTGCATGGATCTGTCATGCAGGCTATCCCCGGCCGCAAAAGATCTGCTGCCACCCTCCCCCACCAGAAAGTCACAGGGCCCACCCCCTAAGAGAACAAGACAACCCCCTCCCAGAATGACAAGTGTGCCCAGTGCATGCAATGTGAGAGTGACTTTATGTTGATCCTTTCCCCCGTCTGTACCCTGGTTCAGGTGCCTGTCATCGCTAACAACAAACCCCCTTACCCACTCCCCCAAAACCAAACCGTCCTGTGAAAGAAAGTCAGGGGAACAGCACTGTGCAAAACAATCATTTTTATTGAGGGGAGCATATTTTTTAGATGATACCTGGGCAGGGAACTGTTGTGGGGTGCGGTTGGAGGGAGGGAAAGGACCCATCTAAAGTTTTGGAAATGAGAGCCTTCTGCTACTGGAGCAGTCTGCAGGGGTGGAGTGATTATTTCCACGGCTCCTGCCTCCCCTCGTTCTAGTGACTTTGGGTGAGTGGAGGATTGGACTTTGTGGCGGGGGAGGGCGGTTGGAAATTACATATAGAGGTGCTCTTTCCTCCTGTCTCCTGTCCTGGAGAACGTCTACCAGGCGCCGGAGCGTGTCAGTTTGCTCCCTCATTAGTCCCAGCAGCGTTTGAGTCGCCTGCTGGTCTTCCTGCCGCCACCTGTCCTCGCGAGCTTCAGCCCTCTGCTCCCGTTCGCTGACTGCTCGCTCGGACCTTGAGACGTCCTCTCTCCGCTGTGCCGCTTCCTTTCGGGAACAGACCATCAATTCGGAGAACATGTCGTCCCGGGTTCTCTTTTTGCGCCGCCTGATCAGTGCAAGCCTCTGGGAGGGTGATCCACGGGTAGGGCGGGAGACACTTGCAGCTGTGGGATGAGAGAAAGGGAGTGAATTCCTCAGAAAGATACTTTTTACAAAACAATGCCTATACTCTTTCCCTGTGAATAGGACCAAGCACAGTACCTATCACATGTCCACTTACTACAAGGTCAAATATTATGTCTTTATCCTGAGTGTCTGGGGTCCCGGTGTACAGATCCCAGAAGCCTTGCAGAACACTGGAAATCTGCTCTCTGGAGACCATGGTAAGTTGATGAGTTTGGACTGCTAAGAGATTACTTCACAGCAGTGCTCTACTCCCATGTTTCAATCACTGTTCCTGGTGGCGGCCAGTTCCTGCTACTGCCCAAACCGGTCATCTACAGCGGCTCGCCAATCCTTTACCCCCCCCCCCTCCGCGTGGCCGCTCCCGGGAACTGAAAGTGCCCGCGAACCGCTCTGTTTGAACGGCTCGCCTACCCTTTCCCCCCCTCCGCGTGGCTGCTCCCGGGAACTGAAAGTGCCCGCGAACCGCTCTGTTTGAACGGCTCGCCTACCCTTTCCCCCCCTCCGTGTGGCCGTTCCGGGGAACTCTCCCTGCCTGCGCACCGCTAAGTTCGAATGGTTAGCCTCCCAACTCCCTCCCCCCCCCGTGGATGGAAACCGCCGGGTGTCTTTCTTTAAAGGGAAAATGAAGCATTCACTATACTAAAGAAACCACTCATTCAAACCAGGGCACCATGACTGATATCACTCTGATGAGGATTACGGAGACAGAGAAAGAGTGCATTCTGCATCAATGCCAGCAAACCCCGGGGCCGTATGCAGCCATGCTATGCAAGGCAATGATACCAGAGTACCTGCAGCTTGCATGGCGCGGGAAAGTATCCTACCATGGAGGAGACAATAAGGCCGCTCTCCCTGTGAACTTGATACAAAAGCTCTCACTGTACCTCCAGGAGAGCTTCGCGGAGATCTCTGATGGGGATTTCTCCTCTATCCCCATACATATTGACAGACTTTTCGAGGAGTTGCACTGGAAAGCAACTCAAAGCTGAAGCGCCTAAGGCCAATTAAGCAATACAAACACAGTGCTTATACACCATGCGTATTGTATTCCAAATAAATGTTTAAAACACTGACCTGCTGATCCTTCGCCTGATTCCTGGTCAGGGATGCTGCCTTGGGAGGGTTCGTAGGGGAGCTCAGTCAGGGTGATGAATAGATCCTGGCTGTTGGGGAAATCAGCAGTGAAAGCGCTGTCGACTGCCTCGTCCTCCTCCTCTCCTTCCTCATCTTCACCGTCCGCGAAAACCTCCGACGACGTGGCCGTAGATAAGACCCCGTCGTCGGAGTCCATGGACACTGGTGGGGTAGTGGTGGCAGCACCACCGAGCATAGCATGCAGTGCCTCGTAAAAACGGCAAGTGTGTGGCCGCGATCTGGAGTGTCCGTTGGACTCCTTGGTCTTCTGGTACGCCTGTCGCAGCTCCTTGATTTTCACGCGGCACTGCGTTGCATCCCAGCTGTATCCTCTCTCCGTCATTGCCTGGGATATTTTCTCATAAATTTTTGCATTCCGTCTTTTGGATTGGAGCTCGGATAGGACGGATTCATCTCCCCACACAGCGATCAGATCCAAAACTTCCCGATCAGTCCATGCTGGAGCCCTCTTTCTATTCTGTGATTGCATGGTAACCTCTGCTGTAGAGCTCTGCATCGTTGCCAGTGCTGCTGAGCTCGCCACGATGTCCAAACAGGAAATGAGATTCAAACTGGCCAGACAGGAAAAGGAATTCAAATTTTCCCGGGGCTTTTCCTGAGTGGCAGGTCAGAGCATCCGAGTACGGATTGCTGTCTTGAGCGTTCACTGAGTGGAGCACTGTGGGATAGCTCCCGGAGCTATTAGCGTCGAATTGCGTCCACATTACCATGAATTCGACATGGCCATGTTGAATTTAGCGCTACTCCCCTCGTCGGGGAGGAGTATAGAAATCGAATTAAAGAGCCATTTATGTCTAAATAAATTGCTTCCTAATGTGGACGGGTGCAGGGTTAAATCGAGTTAACGCTGCTAAATTCGACATAAAGTCCTAGTGTAGACCAGGCCTTAGATACAACGATGATACATGGATACAGACAGGATAATCATATTTCATAGATTGTAACTTTTCCATTGATACCTTACATGACATACTTTGTGTAAGATTTGTGGCAATATTAATGATATAAATGGTCATATTTCAATCATACAGCATCACACCATGCAAGTGACCATCCGGTTTAATACACCAGTGCTCAGGGGAAGCACAAAAACTGATCTGTTAGTGCCCCACCAGAGCACACTGAACCACAAAGGAAGACAGGTGACACATACTCCTTGAAGAGTATTCTTCAAAAGCTCCAGCAAGGGTGCTGTGACCCTGCACTGGGTTTCCACTTAGTCCAGTGGCAAAATGCCACAATTTAGTCTAAAGTCCAAAAAAGGTTATTTAACATTTTTAAATGGTAGTTATGACATTTAGGTACAGTACTCTTAGATGACAGTCATATGTGTGATTTATAATTTAACAGGTAAAAAGGTTGCCAGCTGTGTAAATTGATACTGTCCTTTCACTGGGAAGACACAGTTAAACCAGCACAAGGATTTGCAAGCAATTTCCCTGTCAAAGCTTTATAACATTCTATCCTCCATCTGATCTCTCCCAACATTTTTGAAATACCTATTACAATAATATCTAGAGATTGGCCCAGATATTATATCCATGATTCTAATCTTAGACAAGTTTTACTCTAGTGTAGCTTATAGTGTGGCAGAGTAGCCTCCCACTGACCCAGAGGGGAAGGAGTCACCCTGTCATCCCTAGTGGGCGGGGCCAGTCTGGGCTCACCCCTCCTGCCGGAAGTTAAGGGGCAGGACAAAAAGTATAAAGGGTGGGTCCTAGAGCGCAGTTGGGCTGCAGCTGCCAGAGGAGACAGATGCCTTCTGCCCACTCCCGAGGCTGACGACCGAAGGGGAGCCCCACCAAGATGAGGACTGGCCAGAGCTGCTGGAGCCACCAGCTGACCAAGACACCGGGGAGCTACTTCAAGACAGTTTGGTGCTCTGCCCTGCCTAAGGTCCGGAGCCTGAGACTATTTACTACTCTATTAATTCCCTGACTGTGGGTGATGCCCACTGACATAGTGAGGTGGACTGGCCTCCCACTGACCTGGGAGGAACATGTGGGAAGGACTACTGCTAACCCACTACATAGTTTCATCAGCTTCAAAGGAATTAGTTCTTATTGGCTATTCCTACATTGATGTGGACCCATAAGTGTTCTGTATCGTGCTGTTGTGAAAGACTGAAATGCATTTAGTGTATAACAATACAACTGAAATCAGGTGTGAATTCAAGTTCCCAAATATTGAGAATTCGGAAAGGACATGGTACAACAGAAACAATGGACATAGATAATTGCTTCTTTATATAGTGAGTCAGTGGCACCAAAATAGGATTTGTCTAGAATTAAATAGTGACTAGGAAAAATATAATAAATGAGAAAACAAACCATGTTATAGTGAAATCTACTCTAATACTGAGCCCTTAACCATGGTCATCTGTCAAAATGGACCTAGTATTTAAAGTTCTGTAGAAACTTCTCCATACTAATGGCACTGTGTTATGTAGCAACATTGTAGTAAAGTACTAAAAAAAAGAAGCCATCCCGCTGATGGCCTTAATTAACAGGTTTCTCCATGTTACAATTAATGGGATCAGATTCAACCCCACTTTATGTTGGCTTCAGCCAACACAAATCCTTAAATAATAACGCCTATTTCCTATATAGAGCTTTTTATCAGTAGCTCTCAATGCATGTTTTAAATGTGTTTATTCTTATACTACCCCTGTGAGGGAGAGCAGTGCTATTATCCCCATTTTACACAGGGGAACTGAGGCACAGAGAAGCTGTGACTTGCCCAGCATTGTACAGGAAGCCCATGGAGGAGCAGGGACTTGAAGTCAGTTCTCATATGTCCAAAGCTAGTATCCTAATCACTGAACTATCCATTACAGAACCGGTGGAGTAAAGTCCACCAGGGGAGCTTTTGGTGGCATAAAGTGAATTCTACTAGAGAGCCCTTAAAGGTCCTTGTAGCTCAAAAACTGGACAGCACTATTTAGGAAGGTTTACAGGCTGACTCAGTACATTCTTTCAGCATTACAGGAGCCCCAGCCATAACTTCCAATCCTAGCAGAATACCCCATAGGATGATGGCATGGCAGGCCTAACTCAAGTTTCCCTCCATCTGGATGTATCCTTATGGGACACAGTGTAATTAGCTGGTGCAAATTTGCACCTCCTTGCACCATTTTTGGTGAATTTGTCCCCATAGCTAGTGGTCTGAAAATCAAATATATTTCTCATAATGAAAAGAAAAATTACTCTTAGACTGGTGAAAAAAGAATGAGGAAAGCACAGAGAGGATAAAAACCTGGAGATGCAGCTTTCATTGCTTTGTTTCCACTCACTTTAGTTGAGCTATTCTATTTCTGTTTTAGCCCTGGTCTACACTAGGGGGCGGGATCTACCTAAAATACGCAACTTCAGCTTCGCGAATAGCATAGCTGAAGTCGGCGTATCTTAGGTCGACTTACCTGGCTGTTCTCACGGCGGTGAGTCTACCTCTGCTGCTCCCCCGTCGACTCCGCTTCCGCCTCTTGCGAGCTGGAGTTCCGGAGTTGATGAGGAGCGCATTTGGGGATCGATTTATCGCGTCTAGATGAGACGCGATAAATCAATCCCCGATAGATCGATCATTATCCACCGATCCGGCGGGTAGTGAAGACCTGCCCTTAGTTTCAAGAAAGGCAAAATTCCCTTTTTTTCCACAGGGTGGACCACAGATCTTTACTGACAGCATAGCCTCCTGCTGTTTGCAAATTTCCATTGATCTCAGGGGGTTTATACATGCAGAGCAAGTGCACTGGAGATGGGAATTGCAGAAGAGAGCACTGGTGTGTGTAGTGGAGGGAATAATCTTGAATTGCCAATGGCCATCTCTGATTGGCCATCTCTAACATCTGTGATTCTCGGAGATGGTTTGCAGCACAGATCTGAGAGGATAGTTTTGCCCTTGGTCTGTACATTTAATACCATAGTTTAGATCTGACCATGGAGGTCATTCACCACCTTTCTTACAGTAGTTTAAACCAGTGTGCCTGGACTATTCAATCCATGTATGACAACCTCTAAACTGGATAACTGAAACATGCTCTATTTGGGGTTGTCATTGAAAACTGCCTGTAAACCTACACTGATATATGTTGATGCTGCCCTGCGGCTGCGCTAAATAGCAGCAGGGACTAACATCATTCCTCTTAGGTACTGCACCTGACACAGTGTTCACTTTAACTCAAGAATAGGGCCCTTTATGAAAAACCAGCCCATGAAGCCTTGTTCTGGGGGTCATTTGAGTTTGACAAGAAAATGTAGAAGTCCAGCTCTTTGGAATATCTTACTAGTGGAAATGTTCTCCTCTGAAATGGATTGTTAATCTCATTTCTTCTCATTATCCGTTACCATTAATTCAGTCAATCAACAGATTAAAAAGAACTGGAATTAAACTAATTTATCAAACTACAGACTTCACCCTTCCTGCCATTTTGAAGTTGGATTTAGAATTACAGCATTAGCATCCAGCTGAAACTGTGAAAATTCCAGTCACCTGATAAATATTCCAAATATAAAAATATTACTGTGGCACAAAAATAAAGTTCAGTCTTCAATATCTTCTCTGACACACTCAAATTTGACTTACAAGAGGACTATGCCCAGTAAAATGCTGAATACCCAGAACTCCTGTTGACTTGCAATTCCAAGTGAAGTCTATACAAGGTGCAGATGCTGGGCAATTGTCCGGATATGGCACGGCAAAGTTAGGACAGTTTTCTTTTTTTCACTTAAACCTAAATTAGTTGCTTTTTGCTCTTAGCTACAGACTAGAATGCTTTATACTGCACCAAAGTTGCCAATATACCCCACCTTGAGGACAATTATTCATAATTACATCTCTCTTCCTTCAGTTCTCATAATCCCTGTAGTTATGCTAGTTTGAGTCCTTGTTATGCAATTGCCAGATTCCATCAAATTGAATTTACAAAACAGATTGTACTGCAGTATTCAGCAGGCAGGATTTGCATAACTAATACACTATCCTTTAAATAGAGAGACAAAGTGGATGAGGTAATATCTTTTATTGGACAAACTTCTGTTGGTGAAAGAGACAAGCTTTTGAGCTATACAGAGCTCTTCTTTTGGTCCAAGATATTACCTTGCCTCTTTAATAGCCTTGGACCAACATGGCTACAACAACACTGCAAATAGCTTTCAAATAGACAGATGGCTAACTATAGATTAATCTAATATATTTACATTCAAATGGATCTTGGAATTGTACCATTTGTTAGTCATTCAGATTAATTTATTTTATGTCAAATTAAATGTGCATTAAACAAAATTTTGATATGAGAATTTAAATGGATAATAGAAAACAATTAAATACATAAAATACAACAGACCACAAAGTGTTATAATTCAATGGTCAGAAAGAAAGGAAGCATAAATATACTGGAAGTACCAGAGAGTGTAGGGTTAGCTATAACTAGCTTCATAGCTCTAGTATTAAATTATAATTCAGAGACCCTGTTTCAGTACAGAGCTTTGTGCTTCATTTTATGCATGTGCTTAGTTCCATCTGTTTTCAGAAAAGCACCTGAACATGTGCTTAATTTTAAGCACGTGCTTAATTTACATTGATTCAATGGGACTACTCACAAGCGTTAAATTAAGCATGTGCTTAAATGCTGTGCTGAAAGTGGGTGGATTTGAACATAAATTTATCTGCTGTGCCAGAGTGGGGCTTCAATATCTTAGTTCAGGGGTCGGCAACCTTTCAGAAGTGGTGAGCCGAATCTTCGTTTATTCTCTCTAATTTAAGGTTTCGCGTGCCAGTCATACATTGTAATATTTTTAGAAGGTGTCTTTTATATATAACTAAACTATTGTTGTATGTAAAGTAAATAAGGTTTTTAAAATGTTTAAGAAGCTTCACTTAAAATTATATTAAAATGGAAAGCCCCCCAGGACAGGTGGCCAGAACCCAGGCAGTGTGAGTGCCACTGAAAATCAGCTCACATGCCGCCTTTAGCACCTGTGCCATAGGTTGCCTACCCCTGTCTTAGTTATTGGAAAATTCAGTAGTGATGCTAGCACTGCACTTTTGAACAACCCGACTAGCAAGTACTACCAATATATGGAAATCCATCTTTAATGAAAACTGTACCAGACTTTATAAAGAAACATCTGAGGGTCCCAAATGAAAATTACACATATTTGTATACAGTTGCTTATTTCACCTACTGTAAGTCTCCAGCACTCTGACGCAATGTGAAAAGAGACTTTAGAGATCTGTAATCTCCATTAGAAAAAGTCTATTTCCTGTTACAGCAGCATTAGTTTCAACATGTGATGCAAATAACTTTGGCAGATGGAAAGAATACAGTAATATGTTTATATTAAATAGCGAGTTGTTGGCATATGGATCAAATACCATAGAACTGAGATTCAGTTAACCGAAGTTCTCAGAATCCCATTCAGATCATGTTATCTCATTGAATTATGAGATGACTACATATCTTACTGAGGAGATGTGAACTAAAAACAAAAAAGAAAAACTGAAGAATCAGAGAGAACAAATATAAGAGCAGAAAATGGGAGAGCTGTAATTTTTCCGTGACTATTATGTGACCCTCTGTCTGCTTGATAGTTACTGTGCTGCCTGCTTATGAGTAATTAAGTTCTAAGTCATTCTTAATTGGTTTACATATCTGCAGAACCAAAGTCAATGGCTTTAGATAGCCCAGTCACAGGTGCTTAATTGACTATTCAGTTGTCAAGGACTTTGGAGGGTTGTCTCCATCCATGCTGGATACAACAGCCACCTGGCTCGTGCTGTATAATGGGGCAACATATGGATATAGAGACCAAGGGGCATGCCTGGTTTTAAAAAGTCACACTTCCTAAAACTCAGTGAAGACAGAGAGGCAAGGTCTGCAGGAAAGCAGACAGGACCCTGGGGGCCGAGAAAAGCAGGCTAGTCAGGTCTGCCTAAATCGAGGGAAATAAATGCTAAGCTGTAGATAACACAACACACATGTAGGGCTTTTGCTGTTTTAAACCTTTTCTTTCTCCTTGCTATGTTACTCTGGATAAATAAATAATACTTTGCTTTGAAGAAACTGTCTGGTGTCACTGCAATTTCCTGCTGATCACAGCTCCCAAAGGGAAGTGTCTGGCAAGTGCCAAACCCAGTTGGGTCTGCTAAGGAGACACAGTTGGTAAGCAGACACACATTGAAGGAGAAGTCAAAGGTAGAGCTAACCTTGTAATCATGACTCTGTGAATGAGTGAATATTGTTAATTTAACATGTTACTATACTGCATTATGGAGTGTTAGCTCACTCTGGTTAAAATAAATTATCTATTGTTTGTATAGCACCAACAGTGGGTTGGGGTCAATGCTTTAAAATTTGGGGGTGTCCAAAGTTAATTACCTAAATCTCTATAGAGGTACCTAAGTTAGAGCGGGCTGTTTATTTAAGTCAATGGAAGCTGCAGGTCCTCAGTGCCACTGAAAATCAAGCCACTTGTTAAAGCATCTAAATATGGATTTGGATACCTAGATTTAGGTACCAAGGTTTGAAAATACAGTGCTGGCTGTTTTCAATGGGTATGAAGACTAAGGGCTTCCAGTAGAGCTGGGAAAAAAATTTCAGACAACTTTTTTTCATTAAAAAATGCAGATTTTGGTCGATCAAAATATGTCATGAATTCATGTCAAATTTCAATTAAAAAAGTGAAACAAAACATTTTTTTAAAATCTAAACAATTCATTTCCACATTTTCTAAATGAAAATATTTTAATTTTCAATTCAAAATGACTTCTCATTACATTAAAAATTTAAAAAGATAAAGAGTCAAAAATTAAATGAAATGTTTGGAAAGTTTAGTTCAACCTGAAACTAGCTTTTTTCACTCTTTCGGTTTGCCAAAATAACTTCCATTTTTTTTCAGTTCCACCAGTGAACTGGAAAAAGCAATTATTTGCGTAGCCAGTACAAGGCCCAGAGCCTACCATGTGATCTTTGCAGGTGGTTGAGTGGAGCTGGGCTAATCTCAGTTGGGCTTCAGGTGTGTGCAAGAATCTATATGTATAGATCTAGTTGCAGGATTGGAGCCTAAGGGACATGAACCTGCTTCTGTTGAATACACTGGCAAAATGCCCTTTGATTTCAGTGGTGCAGTACCACCGTACACAATATTTATATGCAGAGATCTGGAGAGGACAGAGATCTGTTTAATATGCAGCTTGTGAGAAACGACCTAAATCTTTCCCAAAGCTCAAACCAAATCTTTTATTGCTTTTTTGACATTTTAAAACATCAATTAATTTTTGAATTGCTATATTTCATTGCTGTATGACTCTGCTGTCTGGTTCTAGCTGGGAAGAGAAGTGGTAGAGTGAAATACCAGAACAGAGGTTGCTTTTTATGGTCCCAAAGTGGAAAATACTAGAAATCTCATGAAAAATTTGGATCCTTTTTAATAGATATTAAAGTAAAGATCTTGACACAAGGTGGGTGTGGTAATATCTTTTATTGGATGAACGTCTGTTGGTGAGAGAGACAAGTTTTCAAGCTTACACAGAGCTCTTCTTTAGGTCTGGGATATTACCTCACCCACCTTGTCTCTCTAATGTCCTGGGACCGACACAGCTTCAAAAACGCTGCATACAACAATTAAAGATCTTGAAGGGGATTGGCTGCAAGCAAACTGGCAATTATTCTTTCTCCCAGACTAGCTATTTTACATTCTTCTATATTAATCTGCATTGGCCATCTGATATCCCAATGTCTTACATATAGTGTAGTTCCTTGTTATTTGTCCTGCCTCCTTTTTTAGAAGGGAGGGAGGGATAGCTCAGTGGTTTGAGCATTGGCCTGCTAAACCCAGGGTTGTGAGTTCAATCCTTGAGGGGGCCATTTAGGGATCTGGGGCAAAAATTGGGGATTGGTCCTGCTTTGAGCAGGGGGTTGGACTAGATGACCTCCTAAGGTCCCTTCCAACCCTGATATTCTATGATTCTATGAACTCTCTGCAGAATGTTAGCGCCATCATTCATATTATTTCTGTGTGTTGTGAAGGGCAGAAGTCCTCTAACTAATCTCTGCTTTACTCTTAAAAGTTCCATCCATGGTTGCCCTTCATCTCTTGCTTTTAAGGTCATTTTCTTTCTGTCCTACAATGTTATCTCTAATTGTATGACTCTAAACCTTAGCCATTTATCTATTCCAGTGAGCATGAAAACAGCCAACACCACTAAATAAAAACCTGGATCCTCTTTTTCAAGTTGTTGAAAGTGCTGCAGTGGTTTCTGCTGTTAGCTATTAAATTAGTCTCAGTGTCTTGGCTGGTGGGCAAGAAACTATTGCATAGTTCTCTTATGAATCATCCTTCCCACAAAACTGTCTCCTTGACTGGCACTTGAGGTTGTTAGTCATACATACTTTCAAACATTGTGGGTGGCAATTATCCAACCATTCCTCTAGGTGTCGAGTTGTACACAAAATGCTGTTTTATCACACTGGTAGGAATTGAAGTCTCTGTGATACTGTGATTAGTATCCTGGTTCTTGGATTCTCTCCATTGCAAAGTTACATTGAAAAACCACATCAGTCATGTGGTTCATACTTTCACTGGTCATTAAAGTTTCCTTCAACTAGGCACAAGTGGCATCTTCTCTAATGGGCACACAAACCAAAAGGGGCAGGGGGAGGGGAGAAGAGGAGGAAACTGATGAAAGGAGAGCTTCTCAATGGAGGAGAGAATGTATGGCTATTCCACACACACACAAAAATAAAATACCGTAAGGCTAAAAAGATGGAGCATATGCACAGCTCCAAATTGCTCGAAAGTACTTAAATCTTGACTCTTCATGCAGCAGTTAGAGATATGACTAGGTCATCTACTTCAACTATGCATGCAGAAATAAAACAATTAGTGGAAAAGGATTAAATGGGTGAATATGGGGGAATGATGCCTTTGGCTGCTGTCCCTCTGTTGTGTGCAGGCAGTGAACCAGGGATTTCCCTACATGTCCCCCATAACTCCTCCCTACCCCAGTGGTCAACTAGTTACACGCAGTGTTGCCAATTTAGTCATTTTTTAACTAGCTCTAGTTGTGTTAAACTTTTTCTAGTTTAGTTGGTTGGAAATTTGAATTGAATTGAAACATTAATACACACTTTAAAAGCATATACAGTATATGGTAAAATACTTGTACCTGAAAAAGCATAATAGGTTTGAAAAGTATGGCGAAAAACCTAGCTTCCTCACACAGCTGTGTTTGTTATGACAATGTTGGCGCATTCCTTTCGGCGATGTTGGCCGACCGAATAATTTCAAATCAAGATTTATAAACAACAATAAATCATTATGCATTCAAATGCTGTATTGATACATGTATTGATGTTTTATGATGTTTAAAATGTAGTGCCGAATTGCCTTTCTGATGAAAATGTACCGCCCACCTTCGGCCCCTCACAGTCTCCCAACTCAACCCTCAACTCTCCCCCACTCCCTCCCGTAAATTTGAACACCCCATCTAATTTCAATTCCTGTGGAAAACACTGCAGTGAAGTAGCAGCACAGAGCACTCCACTTTGTGGCTTCCTCCTGCCTCCATAAATCTCTGGGGGGTCCCCTTCCCTGGAGATTCTTAACATTTATGGGTTTGGAGGCTGTGCTCTCAACACCACTCTGAACTATGTGCAAAGGGGGAAATTGTCATGAAAAGCAACACCTCCCTGAACCAATCCCATAGGAGTGATTGGTCCAGTTCCCAATGGTTAAAAAACCCTGTCTATTTTACATACTTCTGCCTAACAATAGGCATTTCTAAAGCACTTAGCACTGTAGTTTCACGGTACCTACTCGAGGGCCACAAAAAACCCAGCGACTATCTGAGCCATATTTCTGCCAGACAATGAGCCCTTCAGCAACATTTCTCCAGCTACACTGAAGATCTGTGAAATCACTTTTAAATATTTTTTAAATGGTGGTTTTCAGAAAACTGCATCAGTGTTAATTTCTCAGACTTGTGTACCATAGCATTACACAGCCGACATCTGTAAGGGTAACATTGTCAATTCCATGTCTACTCATGTTAGTATATCTATAGAAACAACGAATGCCAGCATACCAATTATTGCCTATACAGTACTGTGCATGTTGGATTTTCGAAGGATGTTGGACAACGTGATGCCCACTGACTTCTGATTTGTTGTTGTTGTTTACTACAGTATATTTTGTATGCCAGTTGAATCAATTTGGCCTATGGGACTGCATTCAAACAAGCACACAGTGAAAGACTGACATCCAGATTTATGTCAAGTTGAGCACTTGAGAGTCACTAGAGACATCAGCGCTACAGGATCAATGATGGCTAGGTTGAATAGCAGTTGAAGGTAGCTGAATTCCTTTATTAAACAAAACTTAAGCTGATTTAGAACCAACAAATTATGCAATAGCTAAACTATGTAACTGTGTGATCATATTTTTCTTACCTTGCCCCCCTTCCCCCTCCCTTACAAACAGAGGGTCTGAGCCTGCTAACATTGTATAATCCTTACTACCATGAGTAATTCCCCACTGACTACAATTTACAGGATTATGCTCGATAGTATTTGCAAGATGAAGTCTTCAGCTGGAGTTAGAAGAAATAGGTTGAGAAAAATGTCAGGATTTTTGTGTAAGAATGGATGATCTCAGTGTGCATAATTCTGAACCCACTTGAAAACCGTAAGGTCAAAATTTCAACTCAGCTGCTGTCACTGAGAAATTTTCCCCTAAGGAGCTACTGCTAAAAGGGGATCTGGGAGGCAGCAT
Source organism: Chelydra serpentina (assembly GCA_037349315.1). Lineage (NCBI taxonomy): Eukaryota > Metazoa > Chordata > Testudines > Chelydridae > Chelydra > Chelydra serpentina. The sequence continues at coordinate 33,149,473 of JBAIAC010000048.1, forward strand.
GGAGGAAAAAAAGTGGCAAATGGAGCAGAGAAGTATCAGAATGAAAATCAAAGAAAAGGAGCAGAAAAGGGAGAAAAATACATTGTCTGGTCTACTGGAAAGTACAGTAATATACACTAGACAGGGAACTCCCTTGTGCCTGTCTTCCTTTTATTGCATTGTCTTCCATATAGCTGGAAAATCAAGGAAATATGGTTTTAAATAATAAGTGGAAAGGTTCACAAACATGAGCTAGTTTTGTGAACCCTCCCCATGCACAGACAATTTTGAGAGGTTAGTGAAATCTCAAATTTTGAGGCTCACCCCATTCCAAATTTTGTTTTGAGATGATTTTAGGTGGTATTGAACAGTTGGTTCAATACCACACTGCCTGATTCTTAACTATCCATTGGGCTTTATTAGTGAATGGGCATAGGTTCCCACGTTTTGCAGAATCTGGATTGATGACACATATGTGGGAGCAACCAAGATTCATACATCTTATCTGGTTACTATAGTTCTGGATTGCCACAAGCATCCTTTTATTATATTGCCTTAGTGCTGGGCATAGAGGATCAGCCTGTTCTCCGTGTTTGGAAGAGTGAAAGGACTTTCATAAGACAGAGCTAATGCCAGAGGGTCTTGTTATTTATGAAGAGCGAGCAAAAATAGTTAATGGCACATAAGCCTGTTTAAAAGATGCTGTTCTGAAACATGCAGCGCTATCAATATTTTAATAACTGCTAGAATAGGCAAAAATGTATTTTAATGGACCAAGGAGCTATAAAACCATACTTCAGTTACACTAGATTACAAAAGAGAAGCTAGTTGAACCATCAACCACAGGGATAAATTTTTGCTAACAGTGTAAATAAGGTAATCAGATAAAATTAATATATTTAAAGGGACTCAGATCCTTTGGTATGCAAATGAAATTAATTAGATGTATCTATTGCCATACACTATCTTTCGCTGTATCTGGATTTTTCTGATGATTGCTGTCCTCATTCTCTATTTCTTGTCAAATCATATAATTAAAAGTCACATCTTATTGGAGCATATAAATTGCTAATGAATCCACTCAAACTTCTGTATTACAGGGGGGAAAATGGGAACATTTTTTCTTTGTTTTTTTCTCTGTCCTTTTTAGTGATAGTATTTTGAAAGAAACTTTCTTTTGACGGGAAATGTTAATATGGATAAGTGCCTTTTCCAGCCACATGAATCACAGTACTGAAAGATCAAAACTGTACATTTGTTTCTCAGATTACACAGTGTTATTTTTTGAAAGAGAGAAATGGTAAGTTAGGTCATTAAAATCTAATATTATCCTCTGATACAGCATTAGTCTCTTAAAGAGAATTCTATTTACATAGTCGTCACTAAACTTAATGACATTAAAAGTAGCATTATAATGACAAAAGCAAGAATACATTTTTCAAAGGACTGCCTCTGATCACTTTGCATTGATGAACCTTTGACGTTTGTGTATCTCTGCCATAGTTGATTTATCAAAGCAGCCCAGTTAAAACCAATTTTGGGCAAGAACAGTATTATGTGCTTTCAATTTTCTTTTTCTTCCCAAAAACATTTGGCCATTGCTGCATCGTTAAAACAGATCTATTGTTTCTCTGCTATTTGTGCTATTCTGTCATTTGCTTTTTAACATAGGTTAGACACTTTGTGAAACTTGAGGTCATGGGGCTGAGAATTAAAGAGTGACCAGGTTTGAAGAGTCGACTACTTCAGGGATCCAAAATAAATTATTTTCTTTAAAAAAAAATGTATTTATGAACTTTGAAATAATGTATATTTCACCACATCACAGAAACCATACAGAGCAACAAGGAAGGAAATGCCCAATTTCACAGAAATACTGTAGTTACATTTTCTACTGAGGATCTAGTGCAAATAATTTTCTAAAACAACAGTTTGTTACAACTTTTAAAATATAGCCCTATTTAAAAGGCTTCAAATTGTCCTTTTTTGGTAGAGAATATAAATAGTGCTGATAATGGTAATAGAAAAGACCAAATATGACCAAATATGACAAGAAGGAGGCACTAAGAGAACTAGGTGTTAAGATCAGAGTAAGTTCCACAGAAATGCAAAGAGGCATTTTGACACCAGGCCTTCTATTTGACAGAAGAACTATTGCAGGAAGCTGACTTTCAGTGATTAAATGAACTCAGAGACATAAGTAATTACCCATAGGAAAGGACATAATTTGCTTTATGATTTTCATGTGATGGTTATAATGTTAACTAGATAATTGAAACTACTTGACAAATCTATTTGGGTCTGTAAATCTGTACAGAAAAGTAAAAGATGAAATTTCAAAATTCTGTTTAAAAGATCTGGCTGGCAGAAATTGAAATTATTATCGTAATTTCTATGGGATTTATGGAGCCCATTGACTTCAGTTGACTTTGGATCTGGCCCTTTGGGACTGTATGGGAACAAGCTAAGTCACGGGTGACAAATATCACAAAATGCCTCTACTCTTATGATGTGATGCATAATTACCCTATTGGACTGTGGAAATAACTCACTTGCTCTGGAGGTTCAGAAGAGGGAACAGTGCTTGTGCTTCAGCCTAGTCCCCTCTTTGCATGAGCATGTGGGAGCTCTTTTGCAGATGCACAAATTGAGTTGGGGTCTGTAAGTTAGGAAGGGAAGGGGTGGAGAAAATGGCCTGTCTCCATGAAGTAATTTTACCTCATCCCAAGGAAGATTATGCAGAGTCAGAGAATGCTAGGCTTTGTTGGCCTCTGCTGAATGAAACTCCTCCTGTAGGTTTTGTCAAGTGAATAGGGTGGAAATTGGAGGGAAAATGTGGCTACATGGTGGTATCACCTCCATCAGCACATATGTCTTAGAGACTCTTCATGATTAACGAGTCAAAACTTCTACACATAGAATAGGGGTGTGACCTGCCCACGAAGCAGAGGGATCTGGATTTAGCTGCTCTGTGCAAGCTGTTACTCTCCAAAGCTAAATAATGGAATTATTAATGTCACCCATTTTCAGATCATTTATACCCATTTGTTCCCCTCCATAGTGCATAAGGAAGAAGGTTATATATGGGGCACATCAGTTATCATATAACTAGAAGATAGATAGTATATGCATTTATCTACTAAACAGCATTACAGGTACATAGTGCTTATGTGGGAATATAGTAGTAAGGCTTACAAAATTATCATGGGCTAGGATGTTTCCATGAAGAGAAAAGCCTAGTCAGGGCAGGGGATAGGAAATCAGTGAGTTTCAACTTAGGTTTTCTCAGAGTTCTTCAAGCAGGATTTGGCCCCACTCCTCCAGTGAAACAAAGAGGAGCTTTGCCTCCTAAACCTGTGGACAGAGCTGGATTTAGGGGCAGGTGACCCATGTGACTGCCTAGGGTGCCAGGCTTAGGGGGCGATGGGCTCAGGGTACTGTTTTTGGGGTGTCATTTGCTCTAGGACTAGCCCTGTCTGTGGATGTCACAAGGTCCATATGAATCTCAGAACAGCAGTCCAGAACCAAAGTCCCGGTATGGATTCTTGGTCTCCTCTGTTCTCAAGAGCTCTGCTGTCATGCTCTTCTTACTGGCCAATGCCCTCACAAATGCCCTGTGATGGAGTGAAACCCATCATGAGCAAGAAAGGGTTAAAGGCCCAGTTAGTCACATTCACTTCACCTGGATGGTAATTAGGTAATTACTTGTTAGACAAGGAAGGGGAAACTAAGGAAGGATCAGGGGATAGGACAATAGACACCTGGGCCTTATAAACAGTCTAAGAGCATTCAGTTTGAAGGGAGAAGCTACAGGAAGTCTAGTGTCTGAAGGACCAGAAATCATTGGAGGCCTCAGAAAGACTTTGTCTAGGTAGGAGTGCTTGAGAACAGAGCTGGGAAGACATGAGAGACCTAGGAAAGGGTTGAGCACAGGGCTCAGAAGCTAAGTTGAATTTTTGGGATTTTAAACTACACCTGAGTATTTGTTACCCCAGGAGGGGGTTTGGACTGGCTGCTTCTCAGCTGGAGTACTGAGTGATGTGCCAAGTAGGATTGCCAACTTTTTGATTGCAGAAAACCAAATGCCCCTGCCCCACCCTGCCCCTTCCCGAAGCCCCACCCCACCCGTTCTCCGAGGCCCTGCTGCTGCTCATGCCATCCCTCCTCCCTCCATCGCTTGCTCTCCCCCAACCTCGCTGGGCAGAGGGTTGGGGTGTGGGAGGGGGTGTGGGCTCTGGGGTGGGGCTGGGGTGAGGGGTGCAGGCTCTAGGAGGGAGTAAGGGTGCAGGATGGGGTTCCAACCTGGGGCAAAGGGTTGGGGTGAAGTAGGGGGTTTGGGGTGCGGGCTCCAGGTGCGGGCTCACCTCAAGCGGCTCCTGGAAGTGGCAGGCATGTCCAGCTTGTAGGCAGAGGCACGGCCAGGCAGCTCTGTGCACTGCCCCCATCAGCAGGCGCTGCCCCTGCAGCTCTCATTGGCTATGGTTCCCAGCCAATGGGAGCTGTGGAGCCAGCACTCAGGGCAGGGGAAGTGCACAGAGCCAGGGCAGGCAGGGAGCCTGCCTTAGCCCCGCTGCACTGCTGACCGAGATAAATATCCTGTAGCGGGTACTGGAGATGAAAACCCTGCAACATCACATCCTGACACAACGGGGTGCGCTGGTGGCAAGTACACTACACTATCATGGAGATGTTCGCTCAGAGGGAACATTGTTAAATATTTTGAGCTCCAACTATAAAGCCTTCTGCCTCTGAGATTACAGGAATGAGGGTTAGTTTCCACTGACTAACAAGGGCTCCATCCTGCAGGGTTAAGGTGAAAACAGTAAAAGGAGATGCAGAAGTGTCTTATAGAGTAGTGCCATCAACTATATAAATAAACAAACATGGCAGGAATGAATTCTTCAGGATTTGGGAACTAAGCAGTAGAAATAGCAGCAAAAAGACTAAAATGAGCTTATGAGAAGGAAGTAATCATTAGAAGATCATTAGTCTTGAATATCTCTAGGCCAAATTCTAGTCTGTTACATCCATGCAACCTCAATGATTCCAGTATGAGTGTAACTAAGAACAGAATCTAAGTCTAGTCAGATTCATTATGGGTTTTTAGTGACTCTTAATCAGCAAACTACAGTTCCAACAAATACTGATATGGCAACTATGACGTTTAAGCTTTGTATGGGAAAATTTTGCGCCAGTTAGATACCTTGAAAGGAATGTATCTTCTTTAAGTATGTGTCTAGGACACCCTATTATACATTGATTAGTGATGTTTACACACTGGATTAGGATTCAGCAAATTTAGGTTCTATTCCCAACTCTGCCACAGGAGAACTGAGTTGCATGGCCTTTATCAGTTTCCCCATCTGTAAAATGGGGATAATGATATTGAGCTTTGTAAAGCACATTGAGATGGATGGATGAAAAGCACTGTATAACACTGTATTGTTAACGGTAGGTTTTTCTCTCTCTCTCACCAGTGGATTGATCCTGTGAGGTGCTGAGTATCCTCAACTCCCACTAAAGCAAATAGGAGTTAAGAATATTCAACACCTCTTAGGAAAAGGGAACAAATTTGAAAAAGAGGGCTGAGGACAACTCCTGTAACTGTCTGGCTCCCGTCATTAGCCTCTCCATCATCCCTTGCCACCTCTAGCTGCCACCCTTCTGCTCCTTCCCTCAGGCCTCTTCTGTTTAAATTGTCCTCAGGAAATAGTAGTTTCTCTCACTGCCTTCACCAATATTTTCTCTTTACTGATTAATCCCTAATTCCCTACTAGCTCAGCACAGTCTGTTCAAAATCATAAAAAAAAATATATCGGATTTTTTTTTTAAAGATTAAAAGACATGCTACAGAAAGGTAGCCAGGTCTTTTGAGCTCCTTTCTACTGTGATTTCAGATAGCTTTTCTAGTCTAATTGACTAACTGTACAACAAACCTTTCCAGCTTCAGTTCACAATGGGATCAGACAGCCTTGAATCTCATGGCAAACCACTCCAAAGCCTTGTCTACACTATGAAAATTAAGCATGCATGCAGAGAGGGTTGTGGCAAAGCCTGTTAATAATTGCAATGGCCGAGGTCACATATTTTCAGAAAGAATTAATATACCAGACAACTGTCTTCACAACATACACAAACAAGCTAGTTCTCTCTGAAGAACTCTTTGATCCCCTACGTTCAGCCTTTATATACAGCACAATATACACAATACAGTTCTGTTCTTCTACAAACCAATAAGACAACACATAGGAGGCAGTGGGGTGTAGTGGCTGGCACACTGGCCTAGGACTCAGCTAATTTAGGTTCTATTCCCAACTCTACCACAGGAGAACTGAGTTGCATGGCCTTTATCTGTTTCCCCCTCTGTAAAATGGGGATAATGATATTGTGCTTCGTAAAGCATGTTGAGATTGATGGATGAAAAGTATTGTATAAGAGCTAAGTATTGTTATGAGAGGTCAGAGGGGTGTGCCTTGTACATATATGCTAAGTATCATTATTTATTTGTAAGCTTTTTGGAGCGGGATTATCTTTTACTTTGCATTAGTGAAGTACCTAGTAGAAGGGGCCCCAATTCTAATCAATCCCCAACAGCTTTTTCACCCTGAATCTTCAGGCAGCATCCACTACCCCTAGATAAAGCCAGACCCACAAACCTAACAATACTCTTAGCCCAAGCAGACGTGTTCTAATGTTGTATAACATGAGGATTTCAGGGATGAATCACAACTTCCCCCAGTTTAAGGTTAATTGGGGCAATAAACAAAATACAGCAAATATTAAAGAAGTGTCCAGTGCAAACAATACAAGGAACTGTTCAAAGAACAGAGTTAAGAAAGCTCAAATGTTGGTGAGAAAGTCATAAATCAAATGAACGTGCAAACTTATTTCTTTTTCCAGTATCCGCTTTTGATCACTGCTTCAGTATCTTCATTTAAAAATTGCTTTGAAGTGTATACAGAATAGAGAAATATCTTCATCTTGAGGCAAAAATAGACCAAAGACTTAACTTTTTTCTGGGAGGCTGGAAAATGTGCTTTAGTGTAAGATGGGCTGGAAATCATGAAACAGTTCTGAAAGGCGTATTTGTAAGAACACACCAGCATCATCACATTTCCTCTAGGAATGTCGAAAGATTGTTTTCTGAAACCCTCCTGAGCTGTGAATAATGTATGTGTCTGCAGTTCTTGAATTTCAGGCTGAATGTTAAAGCAGAAGGAAAGGTTTAATATCTTTGAATTCTATACTAGTATCCCTTTATTTATTTCAACTTCTTACATTCTTGGCCAAATGTATGTCTGGCATTAGACCATTGAAATCATCGGGATTATACCAGGGATGAATTTGGCACATTAGACAGTGTCCTTTGTAGTCACCATCTAATACTATGCAGATACATGCACCTTTGGTTTCATGCTCTCGACTACCAACTTGCTATGTACCTGACTTCTTCTTGATCAGGCAAATGTGTGTATGCATTGTATCTCTAAATGTCTATACATATTCTTATATTTCCAGAAATTGCTTTAGCGATATATATATGATTATATATATTATTATTATATATATGAAAAAAATAGATATCCACCAATACTTGTCTCTCTTCATTCAGTACAAGTTTACTGAGCTTAAATGTTTCAACAATAGCCAGACAAAGAACAAGGGGCCAGACTTTCAAAAGTGTTTCGCTTATACAATTGGGGCTGGATTTTCAGAGGTGCTCAGCACTAAGCAGCTCTCAGTGAAAACAACAGGAGCTAATGGTGGCCGAGCACTTTTGAAAATCTGGCCAGTTCATATAGGTACCAAAACAGGAGCTGTTTTGCAAATCTAGCCTTAGCTGTTTTTAGCCTGGGATGGAGGAGCTAGTTTGTATAAAATGAAGAAAAATCTATACCACCACTAACACTTTGCACTTTCATAGCACCTTTTATCCAATGATTTCAAAGTATTAGCCTCTTGTTGGCACATCTCCATTTGCAAAATTTCCTGCCCTTCTCAGCGAGGGTAAGTTTGGTCAGACCAGCATAAGGAGGGATAACCTTGGGGAGGGCAGAGATCATGCTCAGACCTGCTGCAGCCAAGCCCTTCCTTGTACCTCAAAGTGCACTACTATCGGCCTTGTGACTGCCGTATTGGTAGACATATCCAAGCTAACTTTGATCTAACTAGCTCAAACAACCACACTAGTGAAGCCACAGAAGCACAGACTAGCTGCTCATGTACATAACCAGGGTTCTGGGTGGGTTCAGGCAGCTTCACTGCTATTGTTAGATCAAAGCTAGCTCAGGTGTGTCTACATGGGCAGCAGTATGCCTCTGATTGCAAAGCAGACATACCCTAAGCCTTGACAGGTACCGGACTTGAGCCCTCAAGGTCCAGTCCCCATTACACACACAAAATACAATAATTAAACCATGAACTTGATAGAACAAGTTAGAACCATTCGGCTGAGAAACAGCAGTTTGAGTCCTCAAACTCCGATAGATCTGAAGGAAGCTGTTTGCATTCACACCAGCAATCATAAGTAACATTCTTCTTCTTATCGTAAGCAGCAACACCCATAAAAGCAGAAAAAAGAAAAATATTCTTAAAATTATAAAGAAAAGCAAACTTGGAAAGGTAGAGTTCAATTGTCATTGGGCCTATGCACCTGTTAACCCTCAATGAGAGCAGGTGGACAGGGGGATGGCTCTGCACTCCATGCACCAACAAGAACAGCTAAACAGACATAGCGTGTTAATCGGCCGCTGGTACAGACTAGCCACACATCATTACTTGGCAGTTCCAATATTTGCTAACTTTTAATGGAAGAGTTGTTCTCTAAAAACTCAGTTTGTGCAGAGTGTACTTTCTTGATTAAATGCACTTGTTAAAGCTTTAAGGGCATCTTCTTCAGCTGGAGCAATTTCATGTTCTTTAATGTCAGTTTTAAAGGTAAGTTAGAATCTACAAATTCCCCCATTTAAATTATTTTAGGGTAAAGAGCATTTAATGTATTGTTGACATTCACTTTAACAGCTCCGGACAACTATTCCAGATGCAGCACACTTTTCATTATGCTAAACTTCCCTAGGCAAAGTAGCACAGCATAGATCATTATCAAAATTTTTGTTCATAGATGGGGAGTACTGTGGCTACAGAGGTTAAGTGAGTGATTTGATCAAAGTCACATCTAGTCAGTGTTAGAGCTAGAACTCTACCCCAGATCTCTTGACTTCCCATCCCATGCCCTAGTATTGGAATGGTCTGTTGTCTCCCTACATCGCTCAGCACTGTGGGTATTATTTGTATTACAGTAACACCTAATAGCCCCAACCAAACGTAATGGGCACTGCACAAACACAGAGTAAAAGACAGTTCCTGCCCAGAAGAGTTTACAATTTAAATAGACAAGAGACAAAGGTTATGAGGAGAAACAAAGGTACAGGATGGGGAAGTGACAAGGCCAAGGTCAGACAACAGGTCAGGGACAGAGCTGGGATACGAAGAACTCGATGTGCAGTCAAGTGCACTGACCACTAGACCATACTGGTTGTATACCACGTTATGGTCTTTGAGAAAGAAAAAAAATCTCTTTTGCTTAAATATCTAAAATGTCTCCTGATTTATGACTGATTAGTGGGGGGGGGGAGGACTCATTTGGTATGATGTAAGCATCACCTAGGAGCTATAATGTATATGTTTATATAGAACTACACATTATACAAGCATTAGATATCTTAGGATGTGGGCCTGTAAACCATTGAGCACTGGGAGCAGGTTTCTGCTGAACTTGTGTTTGCTGATACACTGAAAATTCATGTGGTTTAATACCCACTGGAATATTTAAAGGCCAGCAAGTGTAACTAGCTTCATGTTTTAGAAATGCAGGTCAGGATGAATGAAAACTTAATCTTAGTCTGTTCTAGATTTTCACTGGTTCTGAATCTCTGTATTAATTATTATTCTTCCTTTCACTGCTTATGGGTCAGAATCACCCTCGCAGTGGGGGGGAGGCGCAATGGCCGAGAGATGCACAACTTGCTGCTTTTACCTTGCAGGGTTTCATGCAAACATTTGATCATTTCTGATCAATGATCACTGGCACCTCTGCTACACACAAATGGGAATTTTCTTCCACCCCGTGCACTTGGAGACAATTGTCAGGCTCAGAGTCAAAGGGACAGTTGCAAAGGCTGAAGAGGCGTGAATGAAGCTCTCAGTCTCCAGGCTGTGTGCTGAGGTGAGAGAATAGCTGCTCACCCCTGAAAAAGATGCCTCCAGCATGGATTTGTGGGGTAGGACATTAGGCCTATTGGACAGTCTCCATAAGCAAGTAAAAGGTCAGGTGAAGAGTCAGGGGCAGGAGCAGGCTAGTCAGCCAAACATAGTAAGTTGCCCTGTCACATAAGGATCAGTGTGCCACATAACTTTTTAAACCAGCACCCTGCTGGCCCCCTTATTTGAACTTGCCTGCATGGCTGCACAGCTGCTTGTTAGGACAGAGAGGTGACAGATGTCTGTTCCAGCAGCTCCATGCTACGGCTACTCATCATGTTCCCATGTTGCCTGGGCCTTAGAAAAATAGCAGTTTGCACATGCACGGTAGAGACGTATTAGCATTTGGCAACTAAACTCCCTGAAGAGTCAATCCACACTGACCCAGGGCTGCAGGATCTAGGCAGGACTTTCCCTACAATTGCTGCTCCTCATGGGACTTCATGGCACCAGACACAAGAACCGAGAGCGGGGAAACATTCTCCTGTGCTCCCAATGGTTCTCCCCCTCTTCTTGCACCCAGGCAGAATGGAGGAGGAAGCGACCTGACTGAAATGCAGAGAGGATAAGTGTTCACTGTGGGTTGGGGGTCAGAGAGAGTAGATTGGGTCAAGGGGGGGTTGGGGAAAAAGAGGCAGGACTGGCAGTAACAGGCTGGAGGACACGGGGCAGAAAGGTCTGTGCCAACTAGAGAACAATTTTTCAGAACCTGTGACTGAACTCACTATTCCTGAGTCGCAATATTGCTCTGCTGTCGGCAAATATCTGTGAAACCCTGTGGCAAAGTGTGCCTCTCATCTTCTTCTAGATGATTACAACCTACTACTGCTATCAGTTACTCCATTAGCTCAAGTGGCAGAGGACTGTGATGTGGATCTAAAGGTTCCAACACTGCTGATGACCCACGTGGGTATCAATATGATTCCACACGATAGAATTTGTGGTTTTTTAAAAAGCTAGTAAATTACATACAAAGCAAAAGTATCACATTGGTAGAGACAATTGATTTCACTGCCTCATACTGTTATTAATACAGTCATTGGCCAATAAATAATAAGAATGGCCATACTGGATCAGACCAAAGGTCCATCTAGCCCAGGGTCCTGCCTTCTGACAGTCACCAATGCCAGGTGCTTCAGAGGGATTGAACAGAACAGGTAATCATCAAGTGATCCATCCCCTGTCGCCCATTCCCAGCTTCTGGCAAACAGAGGCTAGGGACCCCATTCCTGCGCATCCTGGGTAATAGCCATTGATGGACCTATCCTCCATGAACTTATCTAGGTCTTTTTTGAATCCTGTCATAGTCTTGGCCTTCACAAGATCCTCTGGCAAAGAGTTCCACAGGTTGACTCTGTGTTGTGTGAAGAAATACTTCCTTTTGTTTGCTTTAAACCTGCTGTCTATTAAAGGTGTGACTCCCTCTTAGGCTGTTAAGTAGTTTGTGATTGTGAGGAAACTAATGTGGAGATATTCTGGTTAGGGTGAGTACAGTAAAGAGATCTGTAATGGATGCGTTGTAGTAGAAATATGTTAAAGTGAACCCAAGCACTGTTTGTATTTCCCTAACCTACTTGAATAGACAACACACAACAGCCACTGTAACAGCACCAGCTAGATGGGAATCATCTCTACAGAGAATATCTGATAAAGATCTAGTAAAAATAATTCTGTTTGTTAGCATTGTTTCTCTGAGTTTTCTTTTACATTTGTTTGTTATATTTAAGTGATTTATCCTATGATCTTCTTTACAAATGCTCACATATACCATATACTCATTTTAAAATACACATTTTAACACTTTCCAGAGCATTTGATGTTCCAAACCAATTGTCACATATACTGTTAAATATGTGATTTCACCAAGCAGGCAGGCTTTTAAAAAAATCTTTCCTTCTGTGCTGTAATTTCCCTGATTGTATAGACAGAGGTAGCAGGGGGGGGGGGGGAAGCTAATTATTGAAAACTGTTTATTGCATGGTTCTCCTCTCCTAAGCCATTAAGAAATCCAAGTCATGTTCTCACATATAAAATGCATGAGCTCTCTTCTGACACTCCAGTAAATAAATGACTACTGTATGTTAACCTCTAGGAAGTGAATTGGAGTCCGCAAGTATTAACTGAGGTGAAGTATGTTTATTTGCTTTGCTTACCCACTTCATGTTCCTTATTCCTAGCTGTCAAATATCTCTGATTCATGGGAAGTCTGATAGAAAAAACGGAAAATAGGTGGCTGCTGTTAGCTTGTTAAGGAAAGATGAAATTGAATCTGTGAGGACAGTAAGGTATTGAGGACTCTGTCTCCGTATATTTTTCTGTGATCATTATGCTAATGTCTGCAGTTCTAAGTCTCTGAAGATCTAGGGGGAAAAAACGTTCAGAAATTACAGATTTTTTCTGACACTCTGGCACTTTTATTGAATGATAAAAGCATTCATCTGAAGCAAAATGTTCCCCCTCCCTTTGTCTGTCTTGTTTCTTTTGAGCGTAATTTCTACAGGGCAGTAGCTACCTCTTACTGTGAGTATGTACAGTGCCTAACCCAATGGGACCTCACTCTCAGTTGCGGCCTATGGGTGCTTCTCTGATACAAATAATGATTTCAGTACTGACTAATCTCTCATCTAAGGAAAGAGAGGGAGACAAGGAATTTAAAAAAGGAAAGGGGTGCATATTGAGACAAAGTTGGCATTTATAAAACCAGAGCCAAAATTCATACAACTGCTGGCCACCTCTATTTTCCTTGCTTAACTCCAACTCTTTGTTCGTATTTTCCTCTATCACTCAGCAGATTCTGTGCTGCACAAATGAAGCGGCTAGTCGATTCGGCAAGCAGCATCTTTTTAATGCACCTGGGCAACGGGAACCAAAAGCACTTACTGTGCTGCTTTGTACTAAATATGTCATGAAGAGCCAAAGCATTCAAGAAGTGTAGGCTTTTCTTCCTCTTTTGAGTCCTGATTCTGCAAGATGCAGAGCACCCTCAGTCACCATTCCGTACTGCAGCAATTATGGGCACCTAGAACCTTGCAGGAGCCGGCCCTCGGTGTTTAAAAATTAGGACTGCAAAATAGAATGGAGAGAAACAAAAAAGCAGGCTCAGCTATGGGGTGAACGTACAGACTCAGCTGATTAGAGAAGTGACACTTGAGAAGCAGTCTGTTAAAAAGATCAATACGAGGCCTTGACTGTTTAATAATCTGCTCTTCAGTGCACCAAGACTGAAGGATATGAGAAGCTGACACCTGAAAATCAGACTAAAGAACAAATCAAAACTAAGGTTAAATATGTGCAAAATAAAAATAAAAAGTAAGTTCTTACATGTACACTAGTGCTTTTCATCCTCTGTGATCCCAAAGTATTTTACAAATAGTTGTTCTTTCAACAATGTACACAAATGTGCATAAGCAGCTGATTCGATTCTAGTCCCTATATTTTGCTCATCGCCATGACATTTCATTCTCCACTCACTCTAAGCTAGTCACCAGTGTGACTCCACTGACTTCAGTGAAATTACCGCTTATTCACAGTAGCCATAAGAGTATAATTAGGCCCAATATGTACATAAGTCCATGGGCAGTTGTCTATAAATCCATGATTTTTAGATGTTGGGGGATTTTGATGTGCGAGGGGATGGGTGGTTTGGCTGAGATGAGAAACAGTTAAATTTCACTGCAAAGTTGCACCTTGGGATGAACAGGAATTAGGAGACAATTGTGACGGGTTGGGGCCACAGAGACCTGCTTGGTGCTGCCACCTGGTGTGCCAAGGCTACTTCTGCCCCTGCTTCCAGGCCTTTTCCAGCTTGGGACTCCCGAATCCTGTCTGTTTTGAGCCAGATTCCACTGATCTGCTGCAAACACAGACCCAGGTCCGAACCAAGTCCACTCACCACTGTAAGGCCCCTGGAAGCGCTCTTGCCTTTGACACCCAGCTGCTCAACTCCAAGGAGGCTCAAACCCTTAATAAATCCGTTTTACCCTGTATAAAGCTTATACAGGGTAAACTCATAGATAGTTCGCTTTCTATTGCAAAGATAGAAAGGTATGCACACCTGATCGCTGTCCCAAGGCACTAACTCGTACTCAAGGAAACTTAATAAGTAAAAAGTGATTTTAATAAGTACAGAAAATAGGATTAAAGTGATTCTCAAGTAGTGACAGACAGAACAAAGCAAGTTACTTAGTAAAATAAAATAAAACGCGCACATCTATGTCTATTCAAAGTTAACACAGATAAAAGCCTCACCAGATTCGGATATTTTCCTTTTTGCAGGCTGTGGAATCAGCCTGGGTCCAGTTGAGCTCAGCAGACTCTCACACCCCCTAGTGTGCCTCGTCCTTTGTTCAGTTCCCCTCAGGAATGTCCTTGGGGGGGTGGAGAGCCTCTCCCTTTAGCCAGCTGAAGACAAAATGGAAGGGTCTTGCAAGGGCTTTTATAGCCTCTCTTCCTCTCCCCGTGTAGGATCCAGTTGCCCTGGAGTTTTGGGATCACATGGGCAAGTCACCTGCCCATGCGCCCTAACCAGTCTAACCAGTTGCATTCCAGACCTGGCCCCAATGTGGATTGGGGTCTGCAAAGTCTTTTGTCTGTCAAGTGCTCGCATTTAACAGGCATTCTTTGCTCCAAAGATGATCCCATGCACTTACAAAGGCTATGTACAAAACCAGCAAATATAAAACCAATCTTCATAACTCCAACTACAACAATGATACATGCATACAAACAGGAGGAGTAAATTCAGTAGGTCATAACTTTCACAGAGATATGTTACATGGCACATGTAGCATAAAACATATTTTAGTTACATATATACATTTATAAGCATCTCCCCATAAAGTTTTATGGGGAACACTGTCACACCCTCCTCCTGAACTTACTGCCAGAGACTTGGACACTGTCCATGGCGGAGGCAGTACACATAAAGCCCCTGTTTGTCTTTGGTCACACCCCTTTTCAGTACTGGCACACCACATGGTGTCGTTCGTAATGGTTTTAGCAAAATGCGAGGTTCCTGGTCCCTGGGCGCCTGAAAATGGGTTGGGGTGTAATATTGCTAACAGGATACAGATAGCAATACCTGTTAAGGCGTAGGAACCTCGGCATTTAGCTCTCAGTGCCATGAGGCGGCGTGCCTCAGTTTCCCCTTTCACACAGCAGCCTGGGCCTGTTATGCTTTTGCTGTTGTGCCAAGCTTCCAGCCGGTTACCCGATATAGGCCGACAGGTAACATGTTTGTACGACCGTGAGGTCACCATCCCAAGCATGTACAACAGTTTTTCCCACCAATCAGGTATGTTCCCCATCTTGAAAGGGTTGACCCTCAGTGTTAACTCCTTTGTTATAATCCACAGATGAAGTAGGGAAAGACACAGGATTACCCGCCCGTCTGTGTACCCTGGTAGGCACTCTGATGCAGATTCTTCTGCCTCTTTGGAGCAGGCTCCTGAATCAGGCATGCGTTTGAGGCTCTGGCAAGGAAAGGGTGTACTGCAACCCGGCCTGCCCTCGGCCCCTCCCTCTGGAATTTCTCTGGGCTGGTTCCCATCCCCTTGTGTGGCTTCACCCATGCAGAGACTCGCTCCCTTCTGCTTTGAAGAGAGAGGTTTGCCTCCTACCCGTGTAGCAAGAACAACCTCTTTCTTGGACACCCCAGTATCTGTTCCCAACAGGTCAGCTGGATGGACTCCCCCGTCCGGGAGGTCTGACCCCCAGCTTCCCCTTCTAACCTGATCCACAGGAGAGGGGTCTGGCATCTGAAATGCAGACTTTTCACCCTCCTCCTGGGCAAGATCCTCCTGCCAAAAGGTGGGTGGGCTCTCCGGCCCCCCCTCACCTTCCCTTCCTGGGCCTCCCTCTGGGCCAGACACTCCCGTGTCCCCCTGAAGAGAAGGTGACCCTGGTCCAGCTGTGGGCTCACAGCTGCAAGCTAATATAGACCCTTCAGTGGCCTGGAAAATTCCCCCCTTGCTATGAGGTAGAACATTCCCCTCCCCCAGGGAGATGATTACAGGACAGGAACTGGCCACAGCTGCAGTCCCTGTGACTTCGCCCCCCCCTCTGGGGTTTTCAGCACCAGGTTCCTGCTTGCTGCCACCCAGCCCTGGGACAGATTCTGCCACAGCAAAGAAATCATTTCCCAGTAGAAACGGTGCAAAATTGTGTGACACTGTTGCCACAGTTAGCTTAGCCTGCAAGTTTTCCGTTTGCATGTGTACTTTTGCCAGAGGTGCAATGACTTTGTAACCACCCACCAGCTCCAATTCTGCCACTTTACCCGGCAACCAATCCTTCTCTTGGATCAGGTCCCTCCTGACTATAGAAATTTCAGCACCTGTATCTCTCAACCCAGTGATTACCTTCCCATTCAGTCTAACCGCATGCACATGCTCACTGCTTGGTGGTGTAGAAGTCAACTTCACAAACCCTGTGTGGAAAGAGGCAGCAGCTTCATGGGCCGCTTGATGCCTGTTTTCACTCAGCAGGGGACACTTATCTCTCAGGTGCTCGGTGGACTTACATTGATAGCACCTCCTGGGCTCCTCTGATTGTACAGGGAATTTGGGACGAGTACTAGGAGAATGGGGAGGTGAGCGCCCAGCCTCCTTCTTCCCAGGGGTAACACGGTGACTCTGTTTTCCTGCGACCCTGTACCCCTCTGCCAGTGGTTTATGCTTAATTGCAGCTTGCGCCTGCTCATAAGAGTCTGCAAACCCAGCTAATTCACTAACGGCTTTTACCTGTTTGTCCCACAAGTACTGTTTTACATCATCACTGCACATATTCAGGAATTGTTCCTGAGCAACCAAATCACACATCCCTTCAAAGCTTGTAATGTCTTTTCCCCTCACCCACTTGTCTACCAGAACTGTCATTTCATTTGCATAAGCCAGGTAACTTAACCCATCTCCCCTCTTAAGACTCCTGAATTTAACCCTGTAGGTTTCAGGTGTAACCTGAAACTGTTTCAAAACCAGTTCCTTAAATTTACCATAATTGGAGGCATCCCCAATGGGCATCTTATTGAATATGTCCAGAGCTCTGCCAGTCAATTTGGCTATCAAGGTGGTCATTTTTTGATCTTCAGGGATCGCATGGAGGGAGCACAGTCTCTCGAAGGTGATAAAATATTCGGCTATATCCTTGGATTCATCATACTGGGGGCATAGACGCTCCCATTTGGGGATTTTTGGGGAAGCGGAGCCGGACGCTGAAGGGTTGCAACTCTTCAACTCTGCAACAGCCAGTTCATGCTTCTGGGCCTCCATAGCTCTCTTGTGGGCCGCCTCCTCTGCTTCCATAGCTCTCTTGTGGGCCGCCTCCTCCCTGATTCTTTCTGCTTCCATAGCTCTCTTGTGGGCCAGCTCCTCTGCTTCCATAGCTCTCTTGTGGGCCGCCTCCTCCCTGATTCTTTCTGCTTCCATAGCTCTCTTGTGGGCCTCCTCAGCTCTCTTGTGGGCTTCTGTCTCTGCACTAATTTCCAGCGTACGTAATTCGATTCGTCTCCGATGTTCGTTTTCTTTCTCTGTTATTTCAAGTCTGGCAAGGTCCAGTTTTACCGTGGCCTCGCTTACAGACATCTTATTGCTGTCTGGTGCTGGGCTACGCCCCTCTGCAGTTCACTGAAACTGGACTGCACTCAGATCAGGAGCTCTTCAGTTAAGGGACTTTCCCAGCTTCCCTGATCTTCACTCTTACTTATTTGATTTCCTTTTCTGTCCCTACTTCCCTTACCCGAAATAAGCAAACAGAAAATAACAAACCAGTAACCACTTTGTCTGTTTTCCAGCCACCACACTTAAAACTCACTTAAAATCACTACCAGTACGTCAAAGCAATCAGCTGTGCACAGATCCTGCTCGACTACGCCACTGTGACGGGTTGGGGCCACAGAGACCTGCTTGGTGCTGCCACCTGGTGTGCCAAGGCTACTTCTGCCCCTGCTTCCAGGCCTTTTCCAGCTTGGGACTCCCGAATCCTGTCTGTTTTGAGCCAGATTCCACTGATCTGCTGCAAACACAGACCCAGGTCCGAACCAAGTCCACTCACCACTGTAAGGCCCCTGGAAGCGCTCTTGCCTTTGACACCCAGCTGCTCAACTCCAAGGAGGCTCAAACCCTTAATAAATCCGTTTTACCCTGTATAAAGCTTATACAGGGTAAACTCATAGATAGTTCGCTTTCTATTGCAAAGATAGAAAGGTATGCACACCTGATCGCTGTCCCAAGGCACTAACTCGTACTCAAGGAAACTTAATAAGTAAAAAGTGATTTTAATAAGTACAGAAAATAGGATTAAAGTGATTCTCAAGTAGTGACAGACAGAACAAAGCAAGTTACTTAGTAAAATAAAATAAAACGCGCACATCTATGTCTATTCAAAGTTAACACAGATAAAAGCCTCACCAGATTCGGATATTTTCCTTTTTGCAGGCTGTGGAATCAGCCTGGGTCCAGTTGAGCTCAGCAGACTCTCACACCCCCTAGTGTGCCTCGTCCTTTGTTCAGTTCCCCTCAGGAATGTCCTTGGGGGGGTGGAGAGCCTCTCCCTTTAGCCAGCTGAAGACAAAATGGAAGGGTCTTGCAAGGGCTTTTATAGCCTCTCTTCCTCTCCCCGTGTAGGATCCAGTTGCCCTGGAGTTTTGGGATCACATGGGCAAGTCACCTGCCCATGCGCCCTAACCAGTCTAACCAGTTGCATTCCAGACCTGGCCCCAATGTGGATTGGGGTCTGCAAAGTCTTTTGTCTGTCAAGTGCTCGCATTTAACAGGCATTCTTTGCTCCAAAGATGATCCCATGCACTTACAAAGGCTATGTACAAAACCAGCAAATATAAAACCAATCTTCATAACTCCAACTACAACAATGATACATGCATACAAACAGGAGGAGTAAATTCAGTAGGTCATAACTTTCACAGAGATATGTTACATGGCACATGTAGCATAAAACATATTTTAGTTACATATATACATTTATAAGCATCTCCCCATAAAGTTTTATGGGGAACACTGTCACAACAATATTGAAGAAGGACCCATGAAAAAGAAACCAATGGACTCTTAGCTAATTTCCTAGTGACTTCTCCTCAGGATTAAAAAAATATATAGTTAATTAGAGGAGATGGATTGATTTTAGAAAAGTCAGCTATCCAGTATGGGAACTCCTGTATTCAAACTTTCATTGTTATCCCAATAGATGCAGTGCTCTTGAGAATTCTACATATACATCCAAAGGAAGAGTCTGGAAGGAGGGAATTCAGAGACTGCCTTTGTATCATTTCATCCAGGTTTCACCTAGACAGAGCTATTTAATGAACAATAATATTTTTACCTAACTTTCACAGGTGCAAAGCACCCACAACTGTCATTGGCCTCAGTGGGATTTGAGTGTTCATCACTTCTGAAAATTAAATTATTCTCCATCATTTGATCTGTTTACAGAGGTGTTAAAATATCTGGGGCCAAATTCACTGCTAGTCTAACTCCATTGTTCCATGCTTGCTAAAATGATATGGTGCACTTAAACGGCCAAATTAACTGTTGGCATAGCTGGACACAACTCCATTAACTTCAATTAATTTTCTATTTGATTAGGTGAAAAAACTGGGGATTTTAAGTGGCCCACTAAATAGTAAAAAGAAAATAAGAAAGAAAGAAATACTTGTGGCACCTTCGAGACTAACAAATTTATTTCAGCATAAGCTTTCGTGGGTTAGAACCCACTTCATCGGATGCATGGAATGGAACATACAGTGGACAGATATTTATACAGTCAGAGACACATGATAAGGTGGAAGTGCCTATACCAACCTTAAGAGGCTAATTAATTAAGAGGAACCATAACAGCAGGGGGAAAAAAACCTTTGAAGTGATAAACAAGATGGCCATTGTGGACAGTTGACACACAGGTGTGAATGAGGATCGTTAACTTAAGGGAAATAGATTAAATTAACGTAATGGCCAAGCCATTCCAAGTCTCGATTTAATCCTGAGTTGATGGTATCTAGTTTGCATATCAATTCAAGTTCAACAGCTTCTCGTTGTAGCCTGTTTTTGAAGTTTATCTGTTGCAAAATTGCGACCTTTAAGTCTGTCACTGAGTGATTAGGGAGGTTGAAATGTTCTCCTACTGGTTTTTGAATGTTATGATTCCTGATGTCAGATTTGTGTCCGTTTATTCTTTTGCGTAGAGACTGTCCGGTTTGGCCAATGTACATGGCAGAGGGGCATTGCTGGCACATGATAGCATAAATCACATTGGTAGATGTGCAGGTGAACAAGCCCCTGATGGCGTGGCGGATGTGATTAGGTCCTATGATGGTATCACTTGAATAGATATGTGGACAGAGTTGGCATCGGGCTTTGTTGCAAGGATAGGTTCCTGGGTTAGTGTTTTTGTTGTATGGTGTGTGGTTGCTGGTGAGTATTTGCTTCAGGTTGGGGGGCTGTCTGTAAGCGAGGACTGGTCTGTCTCCCAAGATCTGTGAGAGTGAGGGATCATCTTTTAGGATAGGTTGTAGATCTTTGATGATGCGCTGGAGAGGTTTTAGTTGAGAAGCCGTTGAACTTGAATTGATATGCAAACTAGATACCATCAACTCAGGATTAAATAGAGACTTGGAATGGCTTGGCCATTACGTTAATTGAATCTATTTCCCTTAAGTTAACGATCCTCATTCACACCTGTGTGTCAACTGTCCACAATGGCCATCTTGTTTATCACTTCAAAGGTTTTTTTCCCCCTGCTGTTATGGTTCCTCTCAATTAATTAGCCTCTTAAGGTTGGTATAGACACTTCCACCTTATCATGTTTCCCTGACTGTATAAATATCTGTCTACTGTATGTTTCATTCCATGCATCCGATGAAGTGGGTTCTAACCCACAAAAGCTTATGCTGAAATAAATTTGTTAGTCTCGAAGGTGCCACAAGTATTTCTTTCTTTCTTATTTTCTTTTTGCTGACACAGACTAACACGGCTACTACACTGTAACCTATCACTAAAGAGTAGTTATTTTAGCCAAATCTCTGATTTACTTTAACAAAGTTTTGTAAGATATTGATAATGTGACGTGTTAACATAAATTGATACATTTGCTGTACATTGCAGCACAATTTAAAGGGTATGTATTACAAATTATGTTCAAACATGAATCATCAGGTGCTGTAATAGTGTACAAAAAAGGCAAATAAATGTTACAATACATACAGTCTCAGTCTTTCCATACACATATTTATACTATGTTTGTGACAGTGATATCTGAAAATAGGAATGGTCAAACTGGTTTGGATAAAATATTCTATTCTGTTCTATACAGCTTCTTATATTACTTTCATCACCGTAGTGTCATTAGAACTTCCAGTAGTACATTAGGTCACGTGAATAGTATGTCATGTGAGGTTTGTTCTTTCTCTCATCCTACCCAAATACTGAGCATTTATTGTCATATTAGAATCATAGAATCATAGAATATCAGGGTTGGAAGGGACCTCTGGAGGTCATCTAGTCCAACCCTCTGCTCAAAGCAGGACCAATCCCCAACTAAATCATCCCAGCCAGGGCTTTGTCATTCTGGGGATACAATCCAGATAAGTGACAGGTCGTCACTGCCTGCCCTATAACCCTGGGTGCCACACAATGTTTTGCTGTTGTAGCTCCCAACCTGGGCTGCTCACAAATAGCCTAACAACATGCAGATCACATCCTGAATGTGTGTGTATAGCTGCAGCCCTGGCCCAGGAGCTCTGACCCCAGCAACCTGCCAGCAACACTCCAGTTACACTCTGGCTTCCACCAGCCTTGGTTACTACTTGCAGAGTGACCCCAACATACTCAGAGTCCCAGTTTCCCCCCAAAACGTGTGTTCTGCACTGTCCAGGCCTCTCCTGGACAGTTCAGATATTAGAGGCCCATTGTCCCCGTAAAGAGTCAATATTCAACAGTTTGCAACTTTAACTGGAATTACCAAACAGTTCCATTTAAACACAGCACTGGATTAGTTTTGATTAAAAATAAAACGAGTTTATTTAACCACAAAAACAGATTTTAAGTGAATTCAAGTGTCCAGTATTAAAGTCAGAAATGGTTACAAGAAAAAAAAAGTCATCTAGTAACAAACTTAACAAGTTAGACTTGGTTCAAGAGGAAATCCTCACCACATGTTCACAGCAACAAGGCTGAGCGAATTCACAGATCAGGATCAACCCCCCAAGTCAAAGGACTGGTTCCTTTGTCATCTTGGGTGTAAGACAGAAAGATAGGGAGAGATGCCTTTGGGGTGCTTTTGTCCCTCACTTTTATAGTCCAATAACCCTTTGAAGTGGATTCTTCAGAGGATTACACCTTAAAGCACAGTTTATTTAAACAGTAAAGAAGATGACATGGAGTCTGGTGGTGAAGGTGGCTCCATGCTTTTTCTTCTCCCCCTTGTATGCTGAAATGCAGATTTGCCTTGTGTCCTGCCATTTCCCCCTCTTGCTGTCTCAAGGACCCTGTATACCACTTATATTGAAATTGAGGCAAACACACATTCCTTTGTTTAGGACAGACCTGCTTAACAACTTTTGCCTAGTCAGGCTTTGTGGGTTTGAGCATGTGCTAACAACGTGGAAATTCATACCTTTCCATATAATGTTGTTCCATACATTTCAACATATTAACCAGCAAGTTATTAGTTCTCAAATGATACCCCCAAGGCATATTTTGTACAAGATTATTAAAAGAATATGTACACCGGTGCTTTCGGTCACACGCATATATATGAACAACTAGTGTATAGCAAACAGAGGTGTCGATCTACTATGCACCATCCTGATCCAGCTGGAGTGTATTCAAACATACAAGGGAACTTTTAGTGGGATGCAGAAGGGCCCACATGCACAGTTCGTGTGTGGCAGGTTAGTGGGAGGTAGATTTATACTCCAGCTTGCCACATAGACGAGTCCTGACTGACCTCAACCTTTGCCTAAACCTAGAAGCTGAATCAAATCTTTGAGGTCTAAAAAAATGTGAAGAAAGTTGCTTTTTTGTCTTCAAGGTCATAGTTGAGGATTTCCTGTATCTGAAAAGTTAACTGTCATAGGCATCAGCATAGTAGATTGGCTGTACCTAATGTGTTGTTTGGTTGCCTTACAAATATCTTCATTATATTCCTTTTTGGTCTCTAAACCTCAGAGGACTGTCTCCCACTTGTGTGCTGTTTATTGTTATTCATTACCTACCAGGAACACAAAATTCACTCACTTAAAGAGCATGATCTCACTCACTAATCAGCACAACATTATACAATTTTTTTGTTTTAGAAGCCCATCATTGGACCTGAAGTGGAGCTGTATGGATCTAATTCATTGTCTGCTGAAGTCTATGAGATTCACTGCCTTCAAATGAGCTTTGGCTCAAGCCCTGTATCAGCAGGGCAAAAAGGAAAAAAAACTAATTGAAACAGAGCCCAACTGCAATTATTTCCACTACATCATTGCCATAATAAACAGAAGCATTTTGCCAGCAATATCCTTCAGAATCAAAACATATGAATTGCTACCATAGAAGAATGTGTAGGATAGCAGTTAGAATTTTCTGGACAATCAATATGAAACAATGATGATGAAACCTTTTTGTAAAGAATTTGGACTATCGCCTCTTTCCAACCAGATAGATCCAGAGAAACATTTTCAGAATATATTTAAGCAGGACGACGACAAAAAACTCCCAAGTGTAGTGGGGTAATTCTATTTCTCTTTATTCAGAATTATCCTTTATTTTTGTTTCTTCCAAAGATTTCCGTTGACTACAGGGGATGTTGGACTCAGGTCCTAGTGCGCATGCGCTTCCTGATGACCTCCTCCGATGACACCTTACCTCTGAGTTCATAACTAGATAGCTCACTCTGAATGGACGCCAGTAACATTATCTGAGCTGGGTGCTACTCCAGGGTAAGTACCACCTTCCCTTTTGTTTCCCCATCAGTTTGGCAAGAAGGAATACAATATTTATTCCAAAGCATTTGCCTCCTGTTTGTAACACAGAACAGCAAGTGGTTTTATGTACTGTTTTAAAATATGAGAATGAAATTATGTATGTATTATGAAGACTTATCATTTTGCTACTTGGCAAATTTACATTCATCATCAGAATCGATGCAATAGTTTGAAGATTACAAAGATTGGCTTTGTTTCCCATATTCTACAGCCTTTCTCTCTGACTCATGTAAATAATTATTTTTCAAGTGGTAAACTAGCATGAAAATGCACAAAATATTTTCTACAGGCCCAGTAGTAGAAAGATTATTTTTCTACCTAACATTGGAGTAGCAAATGTTTGGCATGCAGTTATTAAAGGAAAATTAGCTGCCTATCAGGAAAAAATTTCTAGCAATTATATCCTTTTTGCTATTGAATAGTCTTCAGGGGCATCTGTGGAAAATCCATCATGACGATTTTTCAAACGTGGCTGGACTCAAAAAAAATGATGTAGGGAAATATCCCACTTTGCAAGGAGATGAACTGGATGATCTAATAGCTCTTTTCCACCTTCTAACTTCCATGGATGTTTAACTTTGAGTTATTTCCTATGACTAGGGCTCCGTGTTTGATGTGCTTGACTCTGCACAGCAGTCCCCAGATGGCTGGAGCAGCTGCTGCGGGGCAGCCCCAGGTAGCGGTTCCCGGGTGGCCAAAACAGCCATTGCTCAGCAGTCAAAGGCAGTGGTTTCCGGGCGGCAGGAGCAGCTGCTGCTCGGCAGCCCCAAGCAGCTGGTGCTGCTGGCACCACCCCAGCAATAGCCCCCCGGAAGCTCCCCAGCGACAGCCCCCCAGAGCACCCCCCGAGCAGAGGCTCCACAAGATTTAGTCAGGGGTATTTATAATATAAGTCATGGACAGGTCACGGGCCGTGAATTTTTGTTTATTGCCCATGACCTGTTTATGACTTTTACTAAAAGTACCCATGACTAAATCATAGCCTTAACTATGACTTAACAAAAATGTCCTGTTATATATAATTCCTCTAAAATTTCAGCATTGCCACTTGCATCTGAAAGTTTGTAAAACTGGATAAACTTCCATAACATGGATGGTACAAACTCATATTAAGGAAAGAGTATGTAGCAAGAGAAATTGTCTGTCTTTTGTTTTTAGATTATACATTCTTTGGGCAGGGCTGTCTTCTCTTCCGTGTCTGTACAGAGCCTAGCACAATGGAGCTCTACTCCTGGTTGGAGCATTTAGGTAGTACCAGAATGTAAATAAATACATTAATAACAATAGAAGCAAGGATAAGGGAAAGAGTAGCACACAGAGCTGGACTGGTCAGAATGAAAAATGTGAACACCTTTCATTAGACAGAAAATATCAAGGGGTGTTCCTAGGAATACATGTTATGAATGCACAGTCTACATTCTCAATTTTCATCTTCTTCTGTGGTCATTGTTCCCATTGCGTGTTTTTGTTTTTCTCTGCGTCTCCCCTTCCAATACCATGTCAGATTCACCTTGAGCATTGCTACTGCTACTTGCCTTCACATTCATATTGTGGATGACTCAGAACTTAAAAGGAAAATACCACACACACACACACACCCTAAGATTTTAAGGAGATTTTTTTCATTGCTAATAGAAATAACTTCCAATGAGAAAAGTGAGCAAACACTACACTTGTGTGGAATATAGGTTACTTTGGGACTAAGATGAGGTACAACTGAGAAGTGACAGTGTCTGAAGAAGTTGTGATGTTGTATCATCTACCTGTAAATAGTTTACTTAAGGCTTTATCTACTTCAAGAACTTCAGCTACCTCATGGAAAACTCAGAAGAATCCATCTGGTAGACATCTCTTCTAGATCTCATGCCATACCTCTTCCATTTTTTTAGACCACAGTGCAATAGAGGTCAGGTTAAAATCAAATTGAACTGTACAGAAAACACTACTAAAAACTATGGTTTTGGCATTGCAGGAAGAAACTTACAAATAAAAGGCAAAATATACTGTATAAACTTCCAAACGCTCATCTTCAAGAATTCAGGAGCTGCAAAGTCAAAGTAATGGAAGGGCAAGAGAGATGGCCACACAATGTTCCCATTCCCCGCTCCCCTTTTCTTTAGAAAACCTAGGCAGTTTTTCCAATCACTATCTACCAGCCACTTCCAATTGATTAAACTTCTTCCATCCTGGAGATCCGCTCCTTGGTGCTAGGTGCTGAAGGAACCCTGTCATTTCATGGAATTAAAGGGTCTATCATAGCTGGCTGGAGTTGTTACCCTTTTGCCAATGTCAAGCTTAACTGCTCCATAGTAGAGTCAGTCTTTGAAATAATGAAAGATACTGTTCTCTTAAGTATAAACAACATATTGTGCTATTAAACTGTCAATGTTTCACCTTTTTCTCCCAGTCTCATAAGGATTTTTCTCAAATAAGAAAATTTATAATTAAAACTGGAAAAAAGATTCTGTATTTCCCTGTTCATTCTTAATGAACATATTATAGATAGAGCATATTATTATTAAAGGAAAAGCATGTGTTCTTACTCTTTTAGGACAACTATATTATAGAATCATAGGAGTGGAAGGGACCTCCAGAGGTCATCTAGTCCAGTCTCCTGCATCCATGGCAGGACTAAGTATTATCATCTAGACCATCCTTGGCAGATATTTGTCTAACCTGCACTTAAAAATCTCCAATAATGGAGATTCCACAGTCTCCCTAGGCAATTTATTCCAGTGCTTAAGCACCCTGATGGGAAATTTTCCCTAATGTCCAACCTAAACCCCGCTTGCTGCAATTTAAGCCCATTGCTTCTTGTCCTATCCTCAGAGGCTAAGGAGAACAATTTTTCTCCCTCTTCCTTGTAGCAACTTTTTTATGTACTTGAAAACTGTTATCATGTCCTCGCTCAGTCTTCTCTTCTCCAGACTAAACAAACCCAATTTTTTTCAATCTTCTCTCATAGATCGTTTTCTAGAACTTTATTTTTGTTGCTCTTCTCTGGACTTTCTCCAATTTGTCCACATCTTTCCTGCAATGTGGGACCCAGAAATGGACACAATATTCCATCTGAGGCCTAATCAGTGTGGAGTAGAGCAGAAGAATTACTTGTGTCTTGCTTACAATACTCCTGCTAATACATCCCAACATGATATTTCCTTTTTTCTCAACAGTGCTACACTGTTGACTCATATTTAGCCTGTGATTCACTATGACCCACAGATTCCTTTCTGCAGTACTCCTTCCTAGGCAGTCATTTCCCAATTTGCATGTTTTCAGCTGATTGTTCCTTCCTAAATGGAGTACTTAGCATTTGTCCTTATTGAATTTCATCCTATTTACTTCAGATCGTTTCTCCAGTTTGTCCAGATCATTTTGAATTTTAATCCTATCCTCCAAAGCACTTGCAACCCCTCCCAACTTGGTATCGTCCGCAAACTTTATAAGTGTCTTCTCTATTCCAATATCTAAATAATTGATGAAGATATTGAACAGAATAGGACCCAGAACTAATCCCTGTGGGACTCCACTTGTTATGTCCTTCCAGCATAACTGTGAACCACTGATAACTACTCTCTGGGAACTGTTTTCCAACCAGTTATACACACACCTTATAGTAGTTCCTTCTAGGTTGTATTTCCCTAGTTTGTTTACGAGCCGGTCATGTGAGACAGTATCAAAAGCCTTACTAAAGTCAAGATATATGACATATTGCTTCATCCTATCTACAAGGCTTGTTACCCTGTCAAAGAAAGCTATTAGGTTGGTTTGACATGATTTCTTCTTGACAAATCCATGTTGACTGTTACTTATCACCTTATTATCTTCTAGGTGTTTGCAAATTGATTGCTTAATTATTTGCTCCATTATCTTTATCAGCCTATGATGCACATATGGCATAAATAGCCTTGCATTTCTAAATGGACTATTTCAAAAAGTTTCAGTGAAGCATCAACAACTTGCTCATGAAATAAGATTTCGCAGTGGGATCCACAAAAATTTACCATTACCATAAAAATTAAATATGGCTTTAAAAAAGGGGCTGGGAATACAAAGCTAAGTTTATTTGCCTTTTTTTTAATTTGCAAAATTAAGGTTACCCTCAAAAATCACATTTTTTACCAAGTTCCCCAACAACATCTTATTTAAAATGTTTTAATACGAAAAGGGAATGAGAGATTCCTGGTATAGAGGAGAAAATGGGACCATTCTGAAAGGCTGGGGTTTTGATTAATATGACCAAGTGATATATTACAGTGGTGCTGCCAGCAGCAGGTTCCATTGAAACCATTCTCCGCATTCTGTTTACTCAAGAGTGCTGAACATAAAAGCAGCTAATGAATAAACAGTGTTTGGTATATGCCGGGCAAAGTCCACACAGGAAAGCACACTCTGGCCTAATAGGCTAAAATGGGTTATCTTCAGTCATCCACATTATACAAATATTCTCGAGGCTCCAGCACAGCCACAATTATAGTTATGTCAGTCTTTCCATTGTCACAACACACAGGGGCTTAGAACTAGGACAGAAAAACACTGTTTTTCCTTGGTCTATTTTTTTGAGGTGTGCGCACTTCGTTACTGGTATTGGACTGTATTTCTGTCCTTTGTACTGTCAGAGGAGTTCTTTTTATTTTCAAAGGGCCAAAGCCTGAAGTCCTTATTCATTTCGCCACCTCAGTCCTCATTTGCGCAGACTTCCATGGAAGTGATTTCTGAACTCAGGGTGTAACCTGAATAAACAATGAGCAAAAGCTGATGGTGCATTGTGTTATAATTTGCCCTGAGGGAAGAGAAGCACACAGCCGTCCTGTTCCGGGTGCAGACCAGGGAGCCGAATTGTGACTCAGAGTTGCAATTCATTCCCTGGTTCTCTCCATGCTCCGGGAAAGAAGTAATCCACTGCGGGTATAGGAACAAGTATAGCCTTGGCGTCCCCCCTTCCTACCATGTCAGCCAGTGGAGCTGAGCCAGTGCAAAGGAGGAACTAATTTGCTACAGAACCAACACCTTGTGGGGCAAGACAGGGAAGGGAGGCAGAACCAAAGCTGTTCATGCCCCACCCACCTGTATGGGAAGGGAATAATGGCCCTGCAGAGGGTGGTCCCTGGAACCATGCTGTGGCTCAATCATGCTGTAGGAGACAAGGAGGTGTAGGGCAAGAGATAATTTTTCCCTGATTAAAGACATCAGGATTTGATCCATGATAGAGTAGGCAGTTTTTAGCTATGAATTATATTAAAACATCTCTTTTCTTTGCTATTTTAAGTCATTTTTAGTCCTTGTAGAATGATGTTATTTACTCAAACAAGCAAAGGCTCTGGGAACTAATAGCAGAATTAATTTCTAGTATAAATAATATTGTATGTGGAAGCTATTTATTTAAACATGCACTCAGTAAATATACTTTTCTTTTTTTTCCCCTCTAGGAAATTAAATAATGAAATGCAAAAACTAGGGGCCAAACCCAGTTTGCTTTGTTCCCAATGGTTTCCTGGGACTCTGCACGGGAACATGGAAAGGATTTGTCCATGTGTTAATGTAAAGTTATGGCTGAAATATTCATAGCAGAACAAAAATACATAATGAGTGGTTCTTTCAGCAATACTAACTCAGCCACATTGTACTGTACTTCGCTGTACAGTAACTCCTCACTTAACGTTGTAGTTATGTTCCTGAAAAATGTGACTTTAATCGAAACGATGTTAAACAAATCCAATTTCCCCATAAGAATTAATGTAAATAAGGGGGTTAGGTTTAAGGGAAATTCTTTTCACCACGAACTAGCACTCCACTGAGCCCTCAAGGGTTAACTCTCACACTCTACAAGCCAGCAGGAAAGAAGGGAGGGCAGAGATGTGTTTCAGAGATAGAGATGCGCATTTCCAATTAGGTATCAAGAGTGGGGTCAGAAGTACACTGCCTTGTTAATTAGATCAGCAAGCCCGCAGCTGCAGCTTCTGACTAAGGCAGCTGCTCCCTCCCTCGTTGTCCCCCCTGCTCTATGGAAGATGGGGTAAGCAAGGTGCAGGGGTACATTAGCCCCCCTCTTCTTCCCCTCCCCCCTCCACAGCAAGCAGGTAGGAGTCTCGGAGAGCAGCACATGGCAGTGGGGGAAGGGACAGCTAAACTGCCATTGATAGCCTGCAAACTACTTTAGAATGGAGCATTTCACAACTGTAAACGAGCATGTTCCCTAATTGATCAGCAACGTAAGAACGAAACAACGTTAACCGGGGCGACTTTAAGTGAGGAGTTACTGTATAAGGCTCTATTCCCCATTCCTTATCTCTCTTTTACACAGGCAAAACTTTTATTTTTGTGAACTAAACTCTCGAAGTTCATTTGCCTAGACCCCAACATGTGCATCAAAACAAGGCATAGCAACAGAACAAAATGAAAGCTTGAGATAGATGACATACAGGTAGTAAAGTCATTCAGCTAATGACTTATATTGTATGTCAACTATATAAAAATCAATCTCTGCCTCTAAAACATTGAATAATTGTTAAATATATTTTAATTACTGACAAAACTGTTCAAAAGGTCTTTTGTGAAATAAAAACTGAGAGAAAAGCATCAGTTTTTAGAAACACTTAGTACACCCGGAAACCCACGCACTGCATGAGCACTTTCATTGCAATTATTTGTATAGAGCTCAAAAAAATTAAAATCTTTCCCACTCTAAAATCTCCCACCTATCTCTATAAAAAGATCAAGGTTTTTATCCTCTGATACTACAGTCTTCTTTCACATGGTGAACTTAAAAAGCAACATAAAAGGTCAATGTTCAAGTTTGTCATTGACTCTAGAGCTTCTGGTTACATGGAATGACTGAAGGCTGTCCCTCTAAAGAAAGATCTCAGAGGGTAGCAGTTGGCTGGATGTTCCATGGTTTGGATGTCTTCTCTAGATTCCTATAGTAGGCTGTCCTTCATTTTCCATTTGTGTAGTAAGTAACTGCTATTTGCATGTGAGGTTCTGATGTAGTATGCTGTGATGCATATATTATGTGGCTTGCTGAAGCCAGGTGGTTGGTCTGTAGGATCCTTGATCAGATCTTGATTCTTGACCCTGCTATTGCCCCACAGCCTCTGCCATTTATTTTTTTGTGGCACTCCCAAGGTTTTGAAAGTTTTCGCCACTAACCAGAAGGGGTTCCTGGACTTAAGGTGGCATCTTGGGTGGCGGGGGGAAGGGCAAGTCTGGGTTCATTTTTGTGCAGTTGTAGTCTCATACATTGCTGCTGCTCTTCAGAGGGATTGTGGTAAGGTGTGTGTGAACAGGGAGCCAGACAATCCATGTTGACTTCAACACTCCTGTGGGGTTCTCGTAGCAATGTTCAGCTGCACATCAACAGGTTTCATATGTGTGCTACCTACCCATACTGGTGTGCAATATTCAGCTGCTGAGAAAAGAGCCAAGGAAGCTGCAAGGTGTGAGCATCTGCTCCCAGCTGGTCCTGGCTAGTTTGTGGATTATATTAGTCTGGTCTTTATCTTGGCAGTGGTCTTCATCAGATATTGGCAGAATGTGAGTGAGATCCAGAACCACTCTATGTGGCATGTTCTATGATGCAATTTACCCCCAAGAGAAACTGCTTCAATACAGAAATAAAACAGTCTATGACACACACCTCACCTACCTCCCCATACTGGAAGCCATACAGGGTACCATCAAACACAATCCATACTCGATGAGGACCACATTCTGAAAGAAATCTTTCCTGAACCCCCTCTTCTGGCCTTCAAACAACCCCCCACCCAACCTCTCTGAACTCATCATCAGAAGCAAGCTCCCCACAGACCAAGACATACCACCTCGAAGTGGCACCAGACCCTGACAGAACAACAGATGCAAAACCTGTAGACATATCTCCAATGCTATGCTGATCAACAAATTTTTAAAGATCCATGGGTCCTACACATGCCTATATCACAACGTGTCCAATAAAAGATATTACCTCACCCAACTCATCTCTCTCATATCCTGGGACCAACATGGCTACAAGATCACAGCCTACAAAACTGCAATGAGGCATATTAGCTCTGAATATGCCTGGCGTGCTGGCACAAAAATATTTGTGCAAGACTGAATGTAACTGTTGAAAGAAAAGTCAAGGACATTATAAAATAGCTATGGATTAATGACTGGTATTGGCAGGAAACATGACAGTCTGTTCCTCTTCTGTTAGCATACATCTCCATTGGGAATAAAGAGCCATAAAGAGGAAATGGATGGGAGAAATTAATCTGCAAATCAGAGGGGAAATTAAATTATCTTTATTTAAATACCCAGTTCTCAGATTATTCACCGTCTATCTTTTAAATCTGTAATGGGAATCAGAATGCAAACAATCTGCCTTTTTCGGGTTTTTTCTTCCTTCCTCGTGTAACAGTTTGGAAATCTCCTGTTTAATGAAGAGCCCTTTGAGCATATTCAATATTTTTCTCTTCCCAAACATGGTTTGAGTTTTACATAAGAACAGGACTGAGGAGGTTCATAGGTCAATCTTTTGGCATTTAGAAAAATCAATGGCAACTTTCAAGAGAACTGACTTGAAACTATATCAGAAATAGCAGTAAATAGTTGCTGCACTTTAGAGCTCCTTGCACTCAGGAGTGTTCTCTTTCCATGAGAGAAGAACTCTCCTGTTCTCTCTCGTAGCACTTTTAATTATCTGTACTCTCCTTTATGGATCTGTCAAGATAGTGTGCTGTTTCCTTAATACTTTCAAAATGAGATGATCCCATACATATAGTACCCTTCTGCCAGGTGGAGCCGGCAGCAACCAGGGCCAGGTTCAATATCTAGGGGTTCCTTTTCAACAATACAACACAGAACCAGCTCGAGCCCCCACCCAGTAACCTGGGACAATTACACACCACCCCTGGGCGCCTCTGAGAGGCAATATTTCCCCACTCACAAGCACAGAGTCTAAGGGTAGGTCTACACTTACCCGTCACGTCGGAGGCGTCGGATCGATGTTCTGGGTTCGATTTATCGCGTCTTGTCTAGACGCGATAAATCGAACCAGGAAGTGCTCCCCCGTCAACGCTGGTAATCCAGCTCGACGAACGGAGTCGGCGGAGTCGACGGGGGAGCCTGCACGCCGTGTGTGGACCCCGAGTAAGTACCTTTTCATTCGAACTAAGATAGTTCGACTTCAGCTACGTTATTCACGTAGCTGAAGTTGCGTATCTTAGTTTGAATTGGGGGGTTAGTGTAGACCAGCCCTGAGTGTAGAAAAGAAACTTTTAATGAAAGGAGAGAAGTCATGTAACATTAATTAGGGAAAATGCCACAAGCATATTAATGCTTGCTTCATCACAGGCACCACAGTGAAAACTGTACAAGAGACAGGTAATAGCCTGTTTTAAGGGCACCCAAAAGCATCCTCAAGTCTCCTGATTACATTTCTGCTCTACCTTTATTAAAAGGCCACCTCCACGCCATTCATATGCATTCTGCAGAGTGCTCATTATTTGAGGCTCTCTTGTGCTTTCCAGTCTTCAGCAAAAGCACTTCCCAGTAAAGTAGGGGGAAGTTGGCCATTAGGCATGATTTTTTTCACTGATTTTGTTCTTCTATTGTTGAATATTAGCATTTTGTGGACAGGTCAATATCTGTCTGGAAGAAATGTTATCTAGAGATGGATATTTTCTTGTCTGATTATTTACAAAAGTCTTGCTTTACCTTGAACAGAGATGGTTAAAAACAGCAGCAAGTTTACACAGGTAACTCCACATGCAGAAATCCCAGCTAGAACACCAACTGTCTATCTGGAAAAGCACGTTTCTTTCTGCCCCTTGGTCCCTGGCCTGCTTTCCCTGGCAGAGCTCATAAATTTCATAACAGTGAGATCAAGTCCAGGGGTGTGCAGATCCAACCCCACTAACTTGAAAGTTCTTGAGGCTTCAGGAAAAAGTACTCATGCTCCCAGCCCTTTCTGAATTGTGCTGAACACCCCACATAGACCTAAGAATCTGGTCCTTGGTCTGCAGGGCTGTCAATCATGCAATTTTCTCCAAGCACTATATTTCCTTAAAGAAAGTTATATGTTTCTTGTAAAACTTTCTTCTGCTTTTCAGTCACTCTTTACAACATCAACAGTGAGTATGGAACAGCTTTTACATTACTTCCCATTTATCCCTTTAACATTTAGTCAATAGGTAAGTTGAATTTTGACCTACCTTGAATGATATTGACCCAACTCCATGTAAGCTTGAATTATACATTTCCTGCACTGAGTGACAGTGGTATCTTATATACAGTCTTTTATAAAACTCAGGGCTTGTCTTCACTACTGGGGTAATTAGACCTAAGTTAGGCTACTCCAGCTACATGAATAACGTAGCTGGAGTCGACGTAGCTTAGGTTGACTTACTCCGGTGCCTTCACTGCGCTGCATAAATGGGAGATGCTCTCCGGTCGACTTCCCTTACTCATCTTGGAGAGGTGGAGTACCAGGGTCGACCAGAGAATGCTCTGTCATCGATTTAGTGGGTCTTCACTAGACCCGCTAAATCGACCCCTGCTGCATCAACTGCAGCAGCGCTGATCTCCCCGTAGTGAAGACCAGCCCTTAGACAAATATGGTATTTTATGTAGACAAGGTTTAAGTAGGGATTATGGAGCTTTACTTGTCAATGTGGCAGAAAGACTGAATTTGCTCCTCTCTCCTCCTCTCCCCACATCTCAGTATTCACTGAAATGTATGCATCACAATTCAGCAACTACACTTGTGTTTCCCTCCGTGGTCAACCAAGGGCATATACTCCAGTTTCCCAGATCCTTAACCATCACCTCTCTTGGGTAGAGAGTCTCTCTCCCTTGTTACTGGGGGTTTTCCAGGCTGCACAGTTCCCTGCCTATTCTGTGATATTCTCAGCGAGACAGGTTGCCTAAACAGGCCAGCGTCTGCACTTTGCTTTCTCTCTGGAGGCTTAAACAGTGTAATTGCAGCAGTTGAAAGTTATCACACTGGCCTTTATAAGCAAGCACCTTATTCTTATGGTGAAAGCATTAGAGAAAAAACATATTAAAAAATCAATAAAAGAACCCCACACATGCTAATAATATTACCAGAGATCAGCTACAACAAGAGTTCTAGTAGGAGCCAGTTCTTCAAATCCCACAGAGGATTTTCCTGTGGTTACAAGCTCATAACAGCCTTAGCACAGAACAAGCACCCCCAGGAATATTTTAGTCTTTCCTTTATACAGCTTGGCCCTTTCATCTTCAGACTCTGGGAACAGGTAATCAGCAGACAATGGTCCCCGTCTCAGGGCACAGCTTCAAAAGGCTGGGTTTTCGCATAACTGAAGGTGAGAATTTGCATTCCGCTCCCTCTTGAGATTCCCCAGACAAACACTTGATACTGTTTGTCCCAAAAGTCTATTCTTGTCCCATCGAATTGACTGCATTTCGGACTTCCGAATTTTTGACATTCCAGAATTGCCTTGCTGGTGGTGATTCTTGCCAGATTTCAGCATTTTTAGATGTGTTATGTATTTCAATATGTTAACTGCCTGGAGTAAACTTCTCCATGGACAGGTTATTGAATAATTGTCACTATGGGTGGCTTTACATCTCCTGTGATTATTGGTGTCATAAACATACAGCTAAGGGTAGCCTAGAATTCCTCCTTACCTGTAAGGGGTTAAGAAGCTCAAATAGCCTGGTTGGCACCTGACCAACAGGACCAATGGGGAAACAAGATACTTTCAAATCTTGGGGGGGGGGGGGGAAGGTTTTGTTTGAGCTCTTTGTGTGGGTGTTCTCTCTTGGGACTGAGAAGGGCCAGAGAGAAATCCATCTTCTCCAACCCATCCTAATCCAAGTCTCCAATATTGCAACCAGTATAGGTAAGCCAGGCAAGGCGGATTAGTTTATCTTTTGTTTTGCTTGTGAATTTTCCCTGTGTTAAGAGGGAGGTTTATTCCTGTTTTCTGTAACATTAAGATTTTGCCTAGAGGAGAATCCTCTGTGTTTTGAATCTGAATACCCTGTAAAGTATTTTCCATCCTGATTTTACAGAGAAGATTTTTACCTTTCTTTTTTTTAAAAAAATAAATCCTTCTTTTATTAACCTGACTGATTTTTCTAGTGTTCTAAGATCCAGGGGTTTGGGTCTTTGATAATTTTGTAACCAATTGGTTAGGATATTATTCTCAAGCCTCCCCAAGAAAGGGGGTGTAAGGGCTTGGGAGGATAGTTTTGGGGAAGAGGAACTCCAAGTGGTCCTTTTCCCTGGTTCTTTGTTAAATCACTTGGTGATTTGGTGGTGGCAGCGTTACTTAATCCAAGGTTCAAGGGAGAGTTTGTGCCTTGGGGAGTTTTTTATCTAAGCTGGTAGAAATAAGCTTAGGGGGTCTTTCATGCCAGTTCCCACATCTATACCCTAGAGTTCAGAGTGGGGAGGGAACCCTGACAATTGGATCTAAACATTTACCCTAAACTCAACTATGCAAAGTATGTGAAAGTTCATAAAATGTCATAATAATCTGATTTTTGCCTGCCTAAAAATTAAACTTTGAAAATAGATCAAGTTGTTTTCAATAAAAAAATGTTATGAACAGGTGCAAGAAAGCCAGACAAATGTAATTAGTCCAAACAAAAATGACCTCCTCTTTGAGTCAGGGACTGTCGTAAGATCATACTTGGTAAACAAGAAAACGTGGGAACAAAGCTACCTAAGCCAAGTTTGACCTTATGGAAATGGATTTAATTGGTGGACAAAATAATGAGGGTAAAATATGCCACACACTAACTCTTTTTTGGGGTCCTTAAAGAGACTTTGAAGGGAAAAGAACAGACAGAGGCTACTGGAGAGAGCTTCACTATCATGGCTGCCACTCCCACCATCTCTTGGGACCCCTCACCTTCTTTGCCCTTCTCCTGACCAGACCGGCCCAGAGAGATGGATCCAGATACATCACCACCACTTCCAGCTCCAGCTGAATCCCAAACACCATCTGGGATGAAATGGGATCAGACTTTAACAGCAGCAGTAGCCACAGCTCCAGCCCAGCTCAACCAGCTTCTTCTCTTTCCTCCCAAAAGGACAGCTATTACCATCTTTAATCCATCTAAGAGACTATCAAACAAGGGGAGTTTCCCTCTAAAAACTCTCTCCAGCTAAAGGAAAAGGGAACAGAAATGTTAAAATGAAAACCTTACTTACTACTTCCCATTGTAAATGCTTTAACTATTTTTCCTTCTTTTTGGTATCTTTAATAAAAGATTAAAAGGATTTTTTAGAAAGTGTGTTTGCCATGGTACTAAGCAGGCTGAGGTCTCTGTATACCAAAACACAGACGTTGTTGAACACTGTTTAATGCTGGACAGTAACTGGGTTATGTTAACAACTTTGGCCCATGTAATCCACACCACACCCTCTTCTGAACATGTGTATTGGCCATTGTTGGAGATGTAATACTCGACTACATGGAGCACTGCTTTGACTCATTATGGCAATATCTGTGCTTCAGAAAAATGGATATGTTAAAGAGCAGCAGCAATTTATCCCAGAATACAGCAAACTATATATCAGGGAGTGTGAAATTCAGAATATATGTCTTATTGAGGCTTCCTTGTAATGAAAGACACAGAGTGGAGTCATTGACCTCCAAACAGTATACTTCGTGGTGCTCATGTCTAAATAGAACCGCTAGAATGTCACCATGGCTAAAATTCTAGAATATTGGATTCAGATAGTTCTGTCAGTGCTTGCAGACAATTTTTGAATAAATAAAACTGTAAAACAAATTGCTGACACCACATATCAGGCTTTCATCATAAGATAAATCAACTAATCGGTTTATATAGCCATTGGGAATGAATGAATGAATTATTGAACATGAAGTTTTTCAAACAGCATGAATATTAATAATGTTTGCTTGCATGATATTCTGCTGACCAACATGGGACTCATGCTAATTCTTTGCTGTGAGCAGTAGACCTAGCGTTGCCTGACTGAGCCCACATCCCCATATCAGCTGTAGAGGAGGAAATGAATGGCCTGAATTTACCGCAGCACATAACCACCATGCTGGTCTTCACTGGGGGGTGGGGGAAGAAAAAAGCCCTCCTCCCCTTTTGAATGGGCACACCATACTCTCTGCCTTCCAAGAGGAGGGAGAAGAGCTAGCGCTCTCTTTTCCTAGTTTCAATACAGTGTGGGAGGAAATGCCCCTCAGACAGTCCTCTAGCATCTGTGGGAGAGAGAAGGTTCCCTGGAGGCAGCCCCAACTAGTCTGCTCCTATGGACTTCAGGAGTGGGGCAACCCCCAGCGAAAGAAGTTAGCTTGAGCCATTTTTTCATAGGATCACTCAAAAAACCCCAGAACCCCCACGGAGTTTAAGGTTAGACGGGATCAATAGATTGTGTATTCTGCTCTCCTGTATATCACAGACCATCAAATTTCACCCAGATACTCCTATTATGAGCCCAATAGCTTGAGTTAGACTAAAGAATTTTAGTCCTCAGAAGACTAAATTGTTATATGCCATGGACAGAGAACAAGAGAAGCTGAGATGCCAGCCATGCTCAAGGCCCTTTCAATGGCAGGGAACTGATTAGGTGAGGTATGCCCACATGATCCTAGCAAGCAATCCAGTCTGTGCTGCAGCAGCAGGAGAACCCCCCCTGATTCCTTGCCAATCCAGCCTGTGGGGAAATTACTTCCTGAACCGAAATGTGGTGGCCAGTTTGATGCTGATCATGTGAGCAAGATACATCAGCCAAGCATCTGAGAAAGTGATTTTTCTGTATCACTGGTCTTCCTCATCCAGTGTCCTGTCTGTAGCTGTGGTCAATCCCTGATGCTTCAGGGGAAAACAATACATTTGGCCAATTATACACTGGAGAAAAAATCCTCATTGACTCCTACAGGAGATGGACTGAAGCATGAACTGTAATTGTAGTCATTGTCTTAATGTATTGCTGCAAGTATTATGAGTGTGTTGTCAGCAATGCAGAGCTTCCTGCTGTCTCTATGGCCCATGATGGAAGGGAATGAACAGGGGAATACATAGATTCAGAAACTCCAAAGTGAGAAGGGACCACCATGACCCTCCAGTCCAGCAAACATAGGGCATAGAATTTTTCCCAGATGCTGGATTAAAGCATTTCTTGTAGAAAGAGACCTAATCTTGCTTAAAGGACTTCAAGTGATGAGTTCACCGCTTCCCCTGGTAAACCGTTCCAATGTTTAATTACCCGCATTGATAGGAAAATGCATCTCATTTCAAGGTTAAATTTGTCTCATGACAACTTCCAGCCATTGGATTGTCTTATGTCTGCTCTCCCTTTCTCTCCTGGGCACTCCCTCTTAATTGGTTTTATCTTCTAGGGTATGGTCTGGTTGCCTTCATCTACTCATCTCCCGACATCCTCCGGGGACAGCTGACTAAACCCATGCACTCCCTTCTAGATCTTTCATGGGTGACTGGGTGGCCATTTCTCCCATCCTTCATCTTTGGGAAGACCAGCGAGTTGGACTTTTGCAGATTCTTCCAGTAAGTATTTCCTGGGCTTTCCTGCACCTTTGGTTGTGTCACTAACTTCATTGGCCTACTCCCTCTGAAGATAACAGCAATGTGGTAAGGTTCTGGTGTCTGTTAGGGTGTTCATTTCAGAAGGTCCCGAGGCCTGCTGAATGTAGTAGAGGTAGATGGTTTGTTCAGACAGTGTTCAGATTCAGGGGTCCAAAAATGTCACAAATATCTGAATCAACAGGCTGATCATTAGTAACTAGTAGTTTTAAAGGCATCCTTATTTTATTTTGTTATCATGGGTTTTCAGATTTGAACCTTGAAAAGATGACAAAAATTTAGGAACAAGCACTGTCATAATTGTAAGATATTGTAGGAATGTTAAATGCAGCTACAAAAAACAACAAAAAAGCACTGTTTGCTTTTTAGTCAAGCAGATCAGATACACAGCTTTAAAAACTCTCAGAATCACATATTTAAGGTCAATCTTGCCTTATTGTGTATGTTGTCTGCACTACAATAATACAAATGTCAGATACTATGAATTTTGCTATTTTTCAGTTGAAGACCAGTGTCCTTGAAAAAAACCTATCTGTTTTGTAAAAAAAAAACCTTCAGCCTATGTGGTTTGTTAGCTCTGATGCTACAGAAAACCTTGGATTCACTACCCAGCGATAGAGAAAATCCTCCTCACCTGTAGACGGCTGGCCTGATTCTGAGGTCTTTTACACTGAGGCAAATCAAGAGCAACGTCACTGAAGTCAATGGATTTATGCTGGTGTGACAGGGGTATCAGTGAGAGCAGAATCATGCCTACTTGCTCAAGGCTGTATTACTGAGAAAGAGAACCACTTCGCAAATGCTAGCAATTTTATACTGGTTACTTTCACAATTCTTTGGTTGTTAGAATACATCTGCAATTCAAGACTGCATGCAGGTCCACTGTCAACATCATCAGATAGCTGCTGGTGAGAATGTCCTTTTGTCCCCCCAGATGGTGACTGGAATACAAATGGGCAAACCTTCAGAGCTTCTGTAAATTGATTTGCTTGGGGTGACAGTGAGAAGCCTGAATTTGTGAATAGTTATCTAAGCTTTATCTGAATTTCTTTCAGCTATACTTCAGTGCTGTAGCTAATGCTAACTGAGAACACTAGAGTCAGTCTGGAGAAGTCTGGTAGGAAATAAGATTTTGGAGGCTGGGTCCATTTTGTGAATTAGGTTAAATCTAATGTAATCCTATCGACTGTTCGCTTCCTTCAGTCAAAACAGAACAATCAGGCTTGTCTCAGTTTCAGATGGGCCAGAAGAGTCAGGAGACATTTTTCTCATAATATTTCTACCAGAGTCATGTAGCCTGTTTTGGGCTGGTTCACATTTCAGACAAAAATTGAAATCCGTTTTTATGCCAACCAGCTTTCTCACTGCTCTGTCATTATAGGCCTACCTCTACTTGAAGTCGATAGAAAGACTCTCATTAACTTCAGCAGGAGCTGGATCGCAACCTAAGACTGTTTCAAAACCTATTCCTGTTCCTGAGAAATGACACCTGAAGTAGAACTCCAAGTTAATTTACTAGTTAAAAGAGACAGAAAAGCTGAAGACTATAGCATCTGCACTGTATATAACCCAGAGGAGGCAGTAGCAAATTGAGCAGTTTCTAAAAATGAAAAGAGCACCACAATGTATTAGGATTTCAGTTGAAAAGTAAAACCTCCTTACATCAAATTATGTACAGTGAATGCACTGGTTTGAAAATTTTGCAAGTCTTTATCAGGGAAGCAAATACATTTGTCTGCATATAATGACTTATCCTTCAGAAAATGAGGCTGAAAATAACCATTTTCAAACTGCAAAGTTTGTCAAAGCTTATAAGGTTTTTTTGGTACAAGTTAATCTGCATGGAAATGAATTTTTTTAAAAAATCGGCATTTTCAAAGTACATTAACTGAAGTTATATGTGCTTTTTAAAAAACCCAAGCCCCGTTCCTGTTACAATATAAGCTTGTTCAGGCGTATTCAGAGTAATTTAGATTACAAAACATCTCTTCTGGTTGAATAGCAGCTTTCACCTTTGAATATCACTTCCCTACAATGGATCTTTCTAAAATTCAGTTTATTTTATGTAGTCCAGAACTATATTTCTTGGCATAATCTGCCTCTAGATTTAGCAGGGGAAATCTGGCCTTACTTTAGAAAATATGCATTTACACCTTGATCTGACTCCTTTGCCAGTTCAGGACACCATTATTTTTTAAATCGTAATTTATTTATTTTTTCAAATCAAACACTTTAACTTTTCTGAAACTACATTCCCTTAACATTCAGTATTTAAAATTATTTGAATAATCCCCCCAAATAAGAAGAAATTAAATCAAGGCATTAACAAATTGGAGAGTTTTGGCCTGTAGGAGTTGTTAGCAAGATTGTTTCTTAGGGTATGTCTACACTATCAGCCAGATCGGCGGGTAGTGATCGATCTATCGGGGATCGATTTATTGCATCTAGTGTAGTCGCGATAAATCAATCCCCGAGCGCGCTCCCCGTCGACTCCGGAACTCCACCTCCACGAGAGGCGGAAGCGGAGTCGACGGGGGAGCGGCAGCGGTCAACTCGCTGCCGTGAGGATGGCCAGGTAAGTCGACCTAAGATACGTCAACTTCAGCTATGATATTCACGTAGCTGAAATTGCATATCTTAAGTCGACCCCTCCCCCAGTGTAGACAGGGGCAGCTCTAACAATTTTGCAGCCCCAAGCAGTGGCCATCACCGTGGCAATTCGGCGGCAGGTCCGCCGCTCTTCCCACTGCCGAATTGCCGCCACGGGACTCAGACTGCCACCCCATTCTCGCCTGCCATGGCGGCAATTCGGCAGCGGGAAGAGCGGTGGACTTGCTGCCAAATTGCCACCGTGGGACTCGAACTGGAGCCGGGGACGGGGCTGACCCTCTGCGGCGAGGATCACAGCCGCACTGCCGTCCTCATGCTGCCCCGGGGGGGGGTCTCTGGCACTGTCCGGAGGGGGCACGGCACCCCCTCCCCACAGGCACCAGCTCGTCTGGCTCCCTCCTCACTGCTAAGGGCTGTTGCTGCTGACTGGATGCGCGCACCTCCGTCCTCTCCTACCCACCCACCCATCGCTGGCGTGCGCACGGCACCTGCTCCTCCCCGCTTTTCCCCATCCCCAGCACGCACCCGGCCGCACCCCCCCATCACTCGTTTGCCTGGCGGCGTTGCAGCGCAAGTCCCGCCCCTGCTCCCCTCCACACAGACCTGTAAGTGTCGCCGCGCGCGCGCATGCACCGGGAAGAGGAGAGAGGGTCTCAGGCACAGAGATGGGGAAGAGCGTGCGAGAGAGAGAGAGTTGTCCCTGGTGCTGGCTGAGGAGGTGGGCGGGGTGCGTGCTTCTCCCGTGCAAATGCAACAGTGAGTCCTGAGTCCAAGTCCCGCGGCGGCAATTCGGCGGTGGGAAGAGCGGCGGACCTGCCACCGAATTGCCGCTGCAGGACTCGAACTGCCGCCCCAGTCTCGATGCCACCCCAAGCACCAGCTTGGAGCCGGCCCTGAGTGTAGACCAGACCTTATGGATGCCCCTCCCCCCCGCCCGTGTATGGTTGGAAGAGTGGGTGGCAGGGGCAAAGAATGGACCGAGAGAACTTCGGCTCCACTCCTTTCCTTCAAATCACTAGCAAACCTAAATGAGCCAGTGTAGCGGAGGAAATAATCGGCTGCTGACCTACACCACTAACAGACTACTTCCCTCACCCCAAGAGGGGAACCAGGGAAGGAATTGTGATGAGGATTCTGCTCCTGGAGCAGAGCAGCTACTTATTGCCCCTTGCTATGTGCTGGGGCTAAGACTAAACTCCCAGTCTAGCACTTTTGAATTGACCACAAGGTAGTCACCATTAGCTGGAGTATTACTTATTGGTCAGACCACATCAAAATATTACATACTGATTAATAAAGCAACTTGACCACCTCTTTGAAAACACAGAGTGGCATCCATTCTCATAGAACACCTCAGTTGCCCTATAACAGTAAGGTGCTTTTCAGAAGACAATGGCATCTGTGAAGGACTTCTTGATTTCTATAAAAATGCAAGCAGAAGTGCAAGTGCAATTACAGTAAAGATTCATTCAAAACCAAATAATGCAACAACATGGGCAGCTGACAGTGTGTCAGTGAGCTATTGAAAACACTCGTTCAGTCTTTGCCAACCTTCTGCAAAACAACTTCAACTGAATGCAATAGCCAAGCACGCAAGGTGAGACTCGATAATACTGAAGGGTTAACAAGCAAATGTTTCAATGAGTTTTCTACTTATGCAAAGCGGGTTCAAGAACGGAAAGAGTTCTTGTACTACAGAAAACCAGAATGCAGTAGCCAGTTGTGTCTCACTCTGATTCAGTGGCTCACAAAAGATTATTCAAAAAACCAAATGGAATGCACTTCTCCTGTTATTAAGGTTGCCAAATACTCCCCATTATAAGACCCTGGTTTTAGTTGCTTATAACTTTTCTAAACTTTAACTGTTTGGGCTGAATGTTTCCATGCTGAGTGTCTGACTCGGGTTGAATATTTCCAGAAAATTTCAGCCAAAATGGTTCAGCTGTTTCCGAGAACAAGGATAGAGATAAAATATGTGTTGCGCATGTTAAACAGTTCTG
Source organism: Chelydra serpentina (assembly GCA_037349315.1). Lineage (NCBI taxonomy): Eukaryota > Metazoa > Chordata > Testudines > Chelydridae > Chelydra > Chelydra serpentina. Next base: position 33,193,858 of record JBAIAC010000048.1, read on the forward strand.
GTGACCTTTTCCTTGAAAAGTCCTAGCAAATCCCTTCCTTTGGAGCAGAGACATAAAATTTTGCAGGAAGGCCTTTGTGTCAAGGATGTGCCTTTTGCTGTCCCCAGGGAAATCTGCTTAGATTTGGCCATGATATAAACCTTTGAAAAATCACAGTTCACACATGCTCAAGAGATTTCTTAGAACTTAAAAGCTAATTTCCATGATGATTCTGTGTGCATTGGGTATGCTCCAGCCTGGGCTGATCAGGACTTTCCTTGTAATTGCTGCAGGCCCGGCGGGGGCCAGGAGCTGGAACTGAGAGCAGGGATCCTGTCTCTCCAGCTAGGCTCAGGCAATGTGGAGGGAGAAGCTGTCTGATTCCAATGCAGAGGGGACAAGAGGTGGACCTGTGGGGATGAAGGCAGTAGATGGGGACAAGGGGCCTAAGTAGGAGGGATGAGGAAGACTGGGACTAGAGGCTGGTGTAGGGAAGAGGAAAACTGGAATTTGGCTGGGCAAGGAGAGTGGGAGTCAGAGAGGGAGGTGGGGGTTGGACTGGAAGCCAGTGGGTTGGGGAGAGATGATGAAGATGAGGAGCCAGGGATGAGAGAATAGCACTGGCTAGACAAAAAGACTGGGACTAGGATAAGAAACCTGAGAAGTGGACACTGGGACTGACTAGGGGAGGAAATAGGACTGGGACAAAGTGAGGAAGAGATAGGACTCTGACAGGGACAGGCTAGAGGGAAGAAGAGGTCAAGCTTGGGGATAACAAGCAGAAAGGTCTGTGACCTCTATAACACACCTTCCACCAAAGCTTGGAATGGAACCCAAGATCCCCGAGTGTCACCATTCCTCTTGTTAGCAAATATTTGTGAAATCCACTGTGCATCTCAACCCCCTGTAGTGTCTGGTCCATAAAGAAAATGAAAGCCTCCTCCTGCTATCAGTTACTCCATTAGCTTAAGCAGCAGAGGTCCCAACACTGATGATGACCAAATGGGTATCAATATGATGCCACATAACAAAATTTGGAGGTTTTTTAGTTCACTTTTTCAAAAATGTAGGAGATTACACACAAAAATTATGTTATTCTATCTATTCAATAGTTTGTTTTCAGTTCATGAACATCTATTCAGTGGTTTGTTTTCTTATTGTTTAGGGGGTGGGCCCATGCCTTATTTACTACTACACTATTCAAACCCTAATGTGAAGACAGAATTGTTAATTTCATCGTGGGCTTTTTATGGCACTCCTCTGCAGCTGATTGCCTCACAAACATTATTTTCACAACACCCCAGTGAAGTGAGGGGGTCAGAGTATCCCCCTTTTACAGATGGGGAATTGAGGCACAGCAAGATTAAGATCAAAAGGATCCACTAATTTTGGGTTCCCAGTTTGAGACACCCAGTTCCTGCTTTGCAGTGTTCTTAGCACTATAAAGCACTTTATATGGTCAAAGTACAGCTCCTATTGACTTCAGATGTAGTTGTGGATGCTCATCACTTCTGCAAATCAGACCCCAGGATATCAAGTCAGGCCCCCAGAAAACAAGGAACACACAGGTAGTGACCACTTGTTAAAAGCTTGGCTTAATTGACTTGTCTAGCATCACACAAGATCTCTGTTACAGAGGCAGGGATAGAATCCAACTGCCTTAACCATGAGACCATCCTTTCTCTTCCTGCAATCCCATGCCTCATAACTACACACCTTTTAACTTCTAGCAAGAGTCCTACAGACAACAGACTCTTTCACTAGACAACCCTAATTCATTCCCAGAGCAGGCCCGCCCTGTGCACTGAATGAGGCAGGGGTCCTGGTAGATAAAATAGTATGTGATCGTGTAATCAAAGACTGTATCATAATACATATGCACAAAGGGGGCCAAATTAAAGTTGTAAGATTAATTTCTGGCATAACCTAAACTTTGAGTGTTTGTCTTTGTAACCTTAATAATGTTTTAAGCATACTTTTGTGTGTGATGGTTGTATACATACACACACACACACAAAGGCCAGGTGCTCTGCTGCATAGATCTACACCAGCTGAGGATCTGCCCACAGTCTTCAGTTCTTTGATGCAGATCCTCCTTATACAAATATCCATCTGTGTTGTTGCCATAGCTGGATATTGCTGGAGCCTGACCTCTGGGACCCCACAAGGCAGAAGGATGCCAGAGCTCAGGCTCCAGTCAGAGCCCGAATGCCTAAATTGCAATTTTACAGCCCTGCAGCGCGAGCCCCACGAACCCACGTCAGCTGACATAGGCCAGCTGCAGGTTCTTAATTGCAGTGTAGACATACCCTCAGTGCCTCTGCACAGCTTTCCCTCTCTTTGCTCAATGGCCACAGCACTTCTACTGCCTGTCAGGCTGTATGCTCAGAGATAGGGTGACCATATTTCCCTATGCTGAATACAGGACACCTGGTAAAATTACTCGTATTCAAGTGAGTTCAACAGCAATCAATCAGCACTATAGGGTGACCAGTCCCGATTTTGGGGTCTTTTTCTTATATAGGCTCCTATTACCCCCCACCCCGTCCCGATTTTTCACACGTGCTGTCTGGTCACCGTACAGCACTATGCAGTACAAACATTCAAATTAACATCAAGTTGACTTAGCCCCTGTTAAAAAGATATACTGCATAGTTGGTTTCTTTTTATTTACCTTCTTATCTTTAAGGCTTTTGGGTTCACATGAGGAGGGGTGGCACACTCCTCCCACCCCACATACACACACGGGGAGAGGTGACACAAACACTCAAACACACCTCTCTCAAAATGGGTGGGGGGTGAAGGACTGACCCTCCCATCCCCGCCCAGTGCTCTCCGCCCTCCATGCATGGATAGGCCACTGGGACGGACCCGCCTCTCCTGGTACCTGGCACCACGTCATCCAGAGGAAACGTGAGGGGGACACGAAGGGTCACATGCACCTACCCAGATTTCTGCCAGGGTTCACACCAGAATGGGGCAGCAGAAGCCTTTTGGGAGGGAAGGGATGGGAGCTGCTTCCAGCCACGGGGGTGGGGGGCGAGGGATGACCTGGCATGTGTCTTTGCAGAGCTCATCTCTTCTCCTGCCACCCCTCCGTGGGGCTGGAAGCAGCTTGTCCCTTCCCTCCTGCACAGTGTTGAAAGGCAGCTAATACCTTCAGGCTGCTGCTGGCCCCTGATATAACCCAGCCGCCACTTGCTACAGTGTGGGCAGGAAGAGGTTAAGCCCTAAGGATGCATTGTGCACCAGGGCCCAGGGAACCTGACTGCTGGGGCTTCAGCCAATCCGGACGGAGAGGTGGCTCAGCAGGGGAGGGTGCCTAGGGGACAAAGTAGTCCCATGCTCCCTGGGGGCAGGCCCAACGGGGGTGTGTGTGTGTGTGCGCGGGTGAAGAGGGTGCTAAGCCCTTGCCCCAGGGGGCTGCTGTGGAGCCTGCAGGTTTGGGGCGTGAACAGGCTAGAAATTGCTTCCCCCTCCCCCTGCCACTCCAGAGCTTAGCTGAGGGGCAGAGAAGCTTCCCCAATGCCAGTGCTGTGTGTGGGCTTTGGCACATGCAGGGCTCGGCACCTCCTGGCCAGCACCCTGGGCTGGAGGGTCTTGAGCTATCCCGGGGTGCCAGCCCAGCCAAAGGCAGTGGGGGAAGGAAGGAGCTTGCCTGCCAGGCTGTTGGTGAGCTGAGCGCTCTGACCAGGGGCTGATTCTCTGCACAGCACTGGGAGCAGGATGTGCCCTGCCGGGGGAGGGATATGGAGAGGCAACGGGGCTGGGGAAGGGACGTGAAGGGGCAAAGCAGGAGAGGACAGTGAGAGGGGGGAAACGTAAAGGGTTGATGGGTGGGCAGCAGAGGCGATACATAACTGGATACCACCTGGCACCTGTCCACACTCAACAGCCACTGCAGCTTGTGGCATGCAGCCAGCACCGGCCGGAAACAGGACGGGGATGGGGTCTGCCAGCCGAGAGCTGGCACGCAGCAGGGGCTGTGCTGATGGACCAGACTTGCACCCCCAGCCCCATTGTCAGCCACTGGACACCCCTCTCTCCACTCACCTCTGGTGGGCAGGCGGCTGGCGAGCAGGGATCCGGCCAGCAGCAGGACCTGCCAGTACTGATGGGAGGAGACTGAAAATACAGGACAATTTGCCCATTTTTAAGAAAAAGTCAGGACACCCGCAGGAGGGCTTAAACACGGGACTGTCCCTTTGAAAATGGGACATCTGGTCACCCTACTCAGAGACAGAAACAGATGGGGGCAGGACAGCCCTAAAAAGTATATTCTCCACTCATTTACAGCTCAAAAATTGCAGAACTGATTTTTCTCAAACTTAAAAAAAAAAATCACATTTGAACCGGCACCAAAGGGGAAAAGTTTCCATCTCAAAGGAACAAGTAAAAACTTGGGATTTTATTGGAACTATGTAGAGTATGAAACCTGAACTTACTGCTGCGAATGCCGTAACAACTGGAAACAATCCTACACAACTGATAAAATAAGCCACTAATTGTTGTATTTATTCCCCATGAAGGCACACTTTGGCACCTTTAATTGTACTTAGTCACAATTTGTTCATCATCCCATTGTTCTCATCAGAGCTGAAGAGAACTAAATATTTACCCAAATGAACTTATAAATATCTTGTTATGAATCATAACTCTGCTTTACAATGAGTTTAAGAAAGGGAAGAATAAATTCTGAGGGTTCTGCCATCCCTTCTGGCAGAGCAAGGATGAGAAAAATAGAATACAGTTAGAGGAATTGGGGCCACAAAGCTTTCCATGACCCCCTACAATTCCCCACCAATAACTAATGTTTTAGTGGCCTCTGACTGGTCTGGCAGATGTCTGGGCCCTTCTTTCTCCTCCGTAGGTCATTCAGTAGAGTTTATGGTTCCATGGAGAGTTTGTGGAAGGGGCAGGGAGATCATTTGAATTATTTTTTGGGTACTGAATCTTAATTAAGCAGCTGAGTAGCACTCCACATCCTACGATAGCAACATCCTGAGGATCAAGCAGTCTGGCATGGAGTTCCCCTGTGCAGACGTAAGACACCTGTACCACCAGGCTGGAATAAGGCAATCTGTGGCCGTAAGAACTCTATAACATGGGACCATCCATGACTCCACTCTGTAACCCCACCCCCTTACCATATTCCTGTCTCTCTCTTGGAGTGACAGGGCAGGAAGCCCTCTTCCCCTCTGGAGAAGCAGGGCAGCAGCACAGTGCCTCCTTCTACCATTCCACCCCAGGACGAGCATCAGGGGCCTTTCCCCTCTGGGGCACAGGACCCCACTGCCTGCCCAGAGCTGGGATTTATTTGCACGGATGGCTGGACCCGCTGTCTTCTTTCCCTCCTGCCACACATCCTGCAGGGATGGCGTTGGTGGACCCTTCCAATCATAGAATCATAGAATATCAGGGTTGGAAGGGACCTTAGGAAGTCATCTAGTCCAACCCCCTGCTCAAAGCAGGAGCAATCCCCAATTTTTGCCCCAGATCCCTAAATGGTCCTCTCAAGGATTGAACTCACAACCCTGGGTTTAGCAGGCTAGTGCTCAAACCACTGAGCTATCTCTTCCTCCCCCAAAGTAGTGGGTCTCAGAGTTAACAGCCTAATGAGATGCAGAGATCAGTTCACACCTCTTAAAGCTAGTGTTTCCAGCTATGTATAGGCTCAAGCAGATATTGCTGCCTTGGTCTCACTCAGCTCATGTTTTCAAGCCTTTCTTTGAAACCATGAGGGCTAGAAACTTACTATCTTGTTAAACAAAAGTTTAGCTTGATTTAATCACACAACTCTAAGAATGGGGATCTAGGCATTAGTCTATAGTCTCTATGCTTTAAAGCTTAATCTACTTCTGACTGCCCAACCCACAGGATATAACCCAAAATATTCTGCTGTACACAGCATTGAAATTAAGATTCAGATTTACACAGAAAGGCTAGTGGACCCCACTGGTATCCTTCCTTGTCTTCTGCAAGGGATTATGCTGTGGGGGTTGAGTAAAGGTTCAGATCAGTTCTTACTTATTCCAAAATGATTTGCCCATCCATAGCATAAATTACTGGGACTGTAGGCAAGACTTGACTCCATCATCTCATGGAAAATAAAATATTATTTTTATAGGCTAATGGAAAGAGATTGTTACCTATTTAATATGCTGTAATATATATAAAACCTAAGTACCTTTAATGACTGTATACTTTTCAGAGAAATGGAACATTTAATTTCACCTTCAGAATTACAGGTTTTAATCAATTTTAGTTCGTGAATGAAATATCTTAACTCTCTGACTAGCTGGATGAAATACAATTCTCCATCTAGGGAAATACAACCTAGATGGAACTATTATAAGGTGGGTGCATAACTGGATGAAAAATCGTTCCCAGAGAGTAGTTATCAGGAATCGGTCCTGGGTCCGGTTCTGTTCAATATCTTCATCTACGATTTAGATAATGGCATAGAGAGTACACTTATAAAGTTTGCGGATGATACCAAGTTGGGAGGGGTTGCAAGTGCTTTGGAGGATGGGATTAAAATTCAAAATGATCTGGACAAACTGGAGAAACGATCTGAAGTAAATAGGATGAAATTCAATAAAGACAAATGCAGACAACTCCACTTAGGCCTGGTCTACACTAACCCCCCCTGTCGAACTAAGATACGCAACTTCAGCTACGTTAATAACGTAGCTGAAGTCGAAGTATCTTAGTTCGATCTTCAAAGCACTTACCGCGGGTCCACACTCGGCGGGCAGGCTCCCCTGTCGACAGCGCTTACTCCTTGCGGCGAGCAGGAGTACCGATGTCGACGTCGCGCACTTCCGGGATCAATTTATCACGTCTAGACAAGACGCGATAAATCGAACCCAAAAGATTGATTACTTGCCACCGAAGCAGCGGGTAAGTATAGACGTACCCTTAGGAAGGAACAATCAGTTGCACACATACAAAATGGGAAATGACTGCCTAGGAAGGAGTACTGTGGAAAGCAATCTGGGGGTCATAGTGGATCACAAGCTAAATATGAATCAAAAGTGTAACGCTGTTGCAAAAAAAAGAAAACATCACTCTGGGATATATTAGCAGGAGTATTGTAAGCAAGACACGAGAAGTAATTCTTCCACTCTACTCTGCACTGATTAGGCCTCAATTGGAGTATTGTGTCCAGTTCTGGGTGCCACATTTCAAGAAAGATGTGGACAAATTGGAGAAAGTCCAGAGAAGAGCAACAAAAATGATTAAAGGTCTAGAAAACATGACCTATAAAGAAAGATTGAAAAAATTGGATTTGTTTAGTCTGGAGAAGAGAAGACTGAGAGGGGACATGATAACAGTTTTCAAGTACATAAAAGGTTGTTAGAAGGAGGAGGAAGAAAAATTGTTCTTCTTAACCTCTGAGACTAGGACAAGAAGCAATGGGCTTAAATTGTAGCAAGGGCGGTTTAGGTTGGCCATTAGGAAAAACTTCCTAACTGTCAGAGTGGTTAAGCACTGGAATAAATTGCCTAGGGAGGTTGTGGAATCTCCATCATTGGGGATTTTTAAGAGCAGGTTGGACAAACATGTGTCAGGAATGGTCTAGATAATACTTAGTCCTGCCTTGAGTGCAGGGGACTAGACTATATGACCTCTCGAGGTCCCTTCCAGTTCTATGATTCTATGAAAGTCAAAGTCAGAGACTTATACCAGTGGATACCTGTCCACATAACAAAATTAGTCCCATCATACCATAAGGATAGTCTTGGGGTGTAAACATAGAAGAGAGTGAGGAGACCTGGATTCTGTTGCTGGATCTAGTACAGAGTAGTTGAGTGCTCTCGGCAAGTCAGTGAGGCATACCTTTTGGACTGTGTCCACCATATTTTGGTTCTTAGATTTTTGGATACTTAGCTTGATACATCTAGATCCTAAATTTAAGAACACCTATGACTCTCACTGAAGTAAATTGGTTATGCAGGTGTATCCATCACCTCTGAAAACAAGGTTCTAAATTTCTCCAATTGGTCAGCCAAAAACGGAGGCATCCAAAACTAGACACTTGGCAATGTAAATTTTAACTCATCTCTGCCTCAGTTCCCTTTGTAAAGCACTACTGAGATCCTCAGCTGAAAGGTACTGTTTTCCATCAGTGTTGTTAAAAAACAGGATGATAGAACAGAGCAGTCAGCTGGGAATAGGAGAAATTCCTTTTTGTGGGCAAGCATCTGGAATCACCACTTCATTACCAGCAAAGATTCTTCCTCCTTCTCCCACTGCAGCACTGATCTATGGGATCTGATGCACATCTTGGCCTACAGTAGTCTCCATGGAGCTTGCAGGGAGAGAAGAGGACCAGGATCTGTGAAGATCTGTTTGGGAAATAGTCCACCATAAAGTGGACTCAGATCCCCTCACTCACTTGCATACTCCATTGTCACTTGAGCCCAGGATTTGGCCCTCAGTCAGAAACACATTCTCTAAGGGCTGGTCTACACTACCCCCCAAGTTCGAACTAAGATACGCAACTTCAGCTACGTGAATAAGGTAGCTGAAGTCGAAGTATCTTCGTTCGAACGAAAAGGTACTTATCGCTGGTCCACACAGCGGCGCGCAGGCTCCCCCGTCGACTCCACCTGCTCCGTTCACGGAGCAGGATTACTGGCTTCGACAGCGAGCACTTCCGGGTTCGATTTATCGCGTCTAGACAAGACGCGATAAATCGATCCCAGAAGATCGATTGCTCGCTGCTGAAGCAGCGGGTAAGTATAGACGTACCCTTAGTTCTTCCACCCTTTGCATGTAGTGTCCTAAAGCCTGGGACACTTTTATTATTACTACTATTATTATTAATTATTATTGTTTTCACTGCTGCTCCAATTTCTTAATGCAAGTGATTGTCTATTGTGCATCTGAACTCTGGAATGAAACCTCTTGCACATTGTACCAGGTTCTAATGAGATTTGAGTGGACAGAAGGGATAAATAATTAAGAATATAAGAACGGCCATACTGGGTCAGACCAAAGGTCCATCTAACCCAGTATCCTGTCTTCCAACAGTGGCCAATGCCAGGTGCCCCAGAGGGAATGAACAGAACAGGTAATCATCAAGTGATCCATCCCCTGTCACCCATTCCCAGCCTCTGGCAAACAGAGGCTAGGGACACCATCCCTGCCCATCCTGGCTAATAGCCATTGATGGACCTATCATCCATGAACTTATCTAGTTCTTTTTTGAACCCTGTTATAGTCTTGGCCTTCACAACATCCTCTGGCAAAGAGTTCCACAGGTGGACTGTGTGTTGTGCGAAGAAATACTTCTTCTTTTTTAAACCTGCTGCCTATTAATTTCATTTGGTGACCCCTACTTCTAGTGTTATAAGAAAATGGTTTATGGAAACAAATAATTGAGTGTCTGTTAAATACTGCTAGTGACTGTGTTTACATTCAAGCTCCAATTCAAAAAGGCTAAATACTAAGTCTCTACATTTATGGAATATTTTGAGAGTAAAACAGATTTCATGAATATGTAACGAGCTGCAGTTTATCATTATTTCTGCCATTTAGTAAAATTAGTTATCATGCGGCAAGAAAATACACTCTGTGGTGATAATGATACTCTTTTAAACTGAAAGTCTTAGAGCCTTATTATGGATTTTTATTTATTTTCCAGTCAGTTCCCAAGGCATATTTTACTAACAAAAACATTTCCGTTCTTGTACATGATGTGCCAGGGGTTCTCAAACTTCATTGCACCATGACCGCCTTCTGACAACAAAGATTACTACATGACCCCAGGAGAAGGTACTGAAGCCTGAGCCTGCTCGAGCACCACTGCCCCAGGTGGGAGGGCCAAAGCCAAAGCCCGAGTCCCACTGACCTGGGTGGGGAAGCCAAAGCCGAAGCCCCAGGGCTTCAGCCCCAGGCAGGGGGCCTATAACCTGAGCCAAGCTGCCTAGGGCTGAAACCCTCAGGCTTTGGCTTCAGCCCCAGTCGCTGGTGCTCAAGCTTCAGCCCTGGGCAATGGGGCCCAGACCCCAGCAAGTCTAAGAACAGCCCTGGCAACCCCATTAAAATGGGGTCGCGACACATGGTTTGAGAACCACTGTGATGCGGTATTTAAATTGGCCTGTGAGAGGGAAAAAAGGGGATAATTCAAGCTCTCTCTTTTCTCCTTCTGATGCTATTCAGCTGTGAAGATTCTGGAATATATAATACAAGAAAAACAGCTCAGAATTCTCATGTGAAATATCAAAAAAAAAAATCTTCTCCTCTCTCTCCCCACTTTTAACCACCATAAATTACAGCTCCAAAAATATCTAGAAATCATTTTCTCTAAATCAAAGTCTATTTTGCTAACTCTGTAAGATACATAAAACCAGAAGTATTAGAAAGTCTGACTTGTACATTCAGCCTCTCCAGTAGGTAGAGAACCATCTTGGGTTGGAAGTTTGTAAATATTAAGTCCAGCAGTGTTCAAACCTGAGAACACTTAGGAAGGACTAAACTGACCCTTGATAGAAGTAGGAGAGCCCCACCTTAGAGGTTTATAAGTTTAAACACCATGAGGTATCTCGTTAGACAACATCCTGTCTTAAAAGACTACCCCAAAGCATTCCCAAAATATAATGAGTACAGATTTTTTCCACCTTTATTAGTTCACCTCTGTTCAGTCACTTTTTTGCTGGTAATTTAAAACAGGCTTCAGTCTACATTTAACATTTTAAAAACACAGCCATAGAAATCTTTTGCTGGAATAAATGATAGTAGAGCTTCTGTTAAGTGGCCACTCAATGAGTCAGTAAAAATCACTAACCTAACAGAAGTGACCTAATAAAAATGGGGTGGAAAAACACTTCTCAGTATACGTGAGGATGCTTTAGAGCACTCTGCTAAGATAGGACATTGTCATATGAGGGTAATTTCACTGTACAGGTTTATGCTTGCATCTTCCTTGACAGACAAATAGAAATTGCTGGTTGGTTGAGTTTGCCAGCAGTATAACCAAAATTGACAAGACCACACGTAAAAATATTTTCAATTCAGCAGTGCTGCCAGCCATGCTGTATGGCAGTGAAATGTGGGCACTGATGAAGAGAGAAGAGCAACGGCTGTTGGTAGCTGAAAGGGCAATGGAACGAGCTATGTTGGGAATCTCCCTTCTGGATCGTATACCAAATGAAATCATCAGAGAACGCAGCGGTGTGAAAGATATTGTCGTGGAAAGCAGACATAGCAAGATGCGATGGGCGGGCCACACAGCACGGCTCACGGATAACAGGTGGACCGCAATCATTGCTGAGTGGTACCCACGAGAACAGAAAAGACCCCCCGGTCGGCCTCCAAGAAGATGGGAAGATGACATCGTTAAAGGTTTTGGACGAACGTGGAGAAGAAAGGCAAGAGTGCGAGCAGAATGGCAGACGTGTTGTGATCGGTGCAGTCTTAATGACAGCTGAAGTCCGATCGATCCCAGGTGATCCAGGTGATAAACAAATAATTGACTGTATACAAAGACACACTGGAAATGGACAACTGACTTGGGTTTTAGACTGCTCTCTGCAGTCCATAGGTCTGATCCACTGAAGTCAATGGCAAAACTACCATTCCCTTCAATGGGGGCAGAATAGGGAGTACGATTTCCATTTCTAAGGGCTGGTCTACACTAACCCCCCATGTCGAACTAAGATACGCAACTTCAGCTACGTTAATAACGTAGCTGAAGTCGAAGTATCTTAGTTCGAACTTACCTGTGGTCCACACGCGGCGCGCAGGCTCCCCCGTCGACGGCGCTTACTCCTCGCGTCAAGCTGGATTACCAGCGTCGACGGGGGAGCACTGGTTCGATTTATCACGTCTAGACAAGACGCGATAAATCGAACCCAGAAGATCGATCCGACACCTCTGATCTATCCAGTAAGTGTAGACTAGCCCTAAGACACAGTGAAATAGACATTTGCAGAGATTTTCTCTCCATGTAACTGACACATGTGCACCTAGAGCAGAACTTGGCTGTAAGTTTATTAAAGATGAGCAGCTGTTTCAAATTAGACAACTTCCTAAGAAAGAATCAGAAGTTAGGCATTAGCTACTTGCAGCAGTGATAAAAGATTGGAGTTTCCAGGAAAGCTAAAGTAATAGGAAGAGCAGTTAGTTATGTTTGCACTCCTTCACTCATGTACGGACTCTCCAAACACACACACACACTCACATGCATGAGGCACTCATAAATCCTCCCACGCATCCTCAGTTCCCTGAACTTGACAAGCCAACATCACTATTCATTTTTCAAGAAGAAATTCAGCTGCAGGAATGATATTTCTCATGCTGATGTGCAGTCCCCTAATTCACCTAGAGAGACCATTCTCTATGTGCATGAGTCAGTCTCTCTGTATTGTTCCATCTTGGCTAGATTTCCCTTGAGCAAAGATTAACTATTTCTCTAAATCACTCTTGAATTGTTTATGTGAACAGATATCTGCTAGGAACTGAGCCAAAAAAGACCCCTAATTTTACCAAGGACTCAGGCTGGACTTGAAATCAGACCTCAGAGATGAATGGCCATCATAGCTTCACTAAGTCATCTCTTTTCTAGTTCTCTTTCTATTACTATTAAACAGTTTGTACAGAGATTTATTTCTGAATGCTAGTCTCAGTGGATAAATCCTCTCTGCCAATGAGATGTCAGCCAATCACCACTCTTCTGTTCAACATCAATACCCAGTGCTGTGTACGTAACAATGAAGTCAGGAGATAAGCTAGAACTTTTTAGCACGAGGTATTAAATAGGTTTCATTAAATTTCACGTCTTTTATTTGAGTATGTCAATTAGATTTTTTAATGAAACTTTATGACTCTACGACTAAGACAGAAACTACTTAAATGTGAAAGATGTTTGCTGCTACGAGAGATCAGAGACGGTGAGGAAAATGTAATCGAATACAAATCATAACATCATGGGCAAATTCTTAGGAAAATTTATCTATGCTACCTACAGTTAAGGGTTGCCCTAACAAGAGCGGCGCCATGTAGAGAACATCAGATGTGCTATCAAGAGCCCCCTATGCATTTTGACATAAGTATTGTATAAAAGCAGCATATAATACAAAGGAAGGGTTGGCTGGTGAAAGTAGTATTTGTATTATGAACATGAAAGGAGATAAAAAAGGCAGGTGTACTGTTCAATCAAATAAAGTGTGTCAGTGAGGATGAATTGAAACAAGCAATACTAAATCAGTTTTTCTTAACTGTATGGTAGTAGGGTGACCAGACAGCAAGTGTGAAAAATCGGGACAGGGGGTGGGGGGTAATAGGAGCCTATATAAGACAAAGCCCCAAATATCGGGACTGTCCCTATAAAATCAGGACATCTGGTCACCCTGTATGGTAGTGAAAGAGAGGGGGCAGATTCTGATCTCGGTTTCACAGTTGCAAATCTGGAGTAATTCCCAGATTTCAAGAGATACGCATCAGATTTTCCTTGGTGAAAATGAGAGCAGAAACGAGTCCTGAATCTCCTCTGGAGTTATTGTTATGCATATGCAGACAGATGAAGTGTTTTTTTAAAAATATTTAAAGAGAATTATTAAAGACAAAATGGTCTAATCCAGTAAATATTTCATGAGAGCATTCTCATGGATATAAAGGGGACTTTCACGTACAGTACAGAGAACTTGCATATTGGGTCCAACGGCCTTTGCATTTTTAGTTTCTTTTCTAGAATTGCATTGTCTATTGCTGCGTTATCTGAGGTCTACATTTTGTTTCAGTACTTTTGAGCAGGTTTGGCTCCAGTGTGGGCTATTTCATCAACAAGCACCTTTGCTGAAAAAATCTGCTTCCTTATTTGACTCATTTGCCACAGTTCCCAGAATAGAGCAGAAGTTTAATTTCTAGAGCCAAAATGAACACTTATAGTTAACAGGATACATTTTTAACTCTGCTGCTTTTAAAAAAAATTCCCCCTTTGAAATTCCCTGGCATTCCAGTGGCATTCCTCACTGAAGACTGGGGACTTTTGAAGTATCGTGAACTGCATGGGCTACGATGAGACTTCCAGTAGTTGTGATATTGCATTCCTCAACACCTGCAATGAACAAGGAAGTGTACCCAACCAAATTTCAGAGAAAGGAGAGGAGAACAAAGAATTGTTTCAAGGTTAGTTACACGTGGTTGTTTGCTGAATGTCCCCTTGCAAATAAATATACCCCAAAATGACTAAAGTAGCTTAGCAAGATTCAAAAAACAGGATTGAACATTTACATGGCTAAGAGTTTGGAAGGGATATAAACCCTCATGCGTCAGAGTATAAATCAACATCTAACTGAGGGAGCTAGGAAGAAATTTCACCTCAGTGCAGGTTATTGCGTAATTAACAATAACTTATTTTATTCCTCATTGTCAGAGCAAGGATACTGGGCTAGATGGCCCATTGATCTCACCCAAGAGGGTGATTCCTGTATCTCTGAAAGGGAGGGAATGATCATTCAGGTCTCTGTGCATTACAAAACTACCACCTAAACTTAAACACCTACACTTTTCTGAACCGATTTGGCTCGTTTGTAACTCCAATATTTTCCAAGCTTTAAAGTGAGCATTTATCACACAACTCTCATTAAAATCAATTTGATAGCATAGGTGTAAAGTCAATCTGCTCCTTAAAATGATCAGATGAATCATTTGTATCTGTACAGCAGACCGTGGTAACTTCGGTACAGAAAGCAGTGCTGTCATTGTGAAATCCATGATGCCCACAATACAGGCAGCTGAGGATTGGGTCAGCAGTGAGATTCTCTCCCATTTAATATCTCTTATAAGAATGAGGTGCTACTATTTATAATGAAAGTTAATAGCAGAGTATCATAATTCAGAGTGAGTTTCATTGTGCCCAATATTTCCGAGATTAAGCTTTGTTACAGGCTGTTAGCACAAAGCAGTGAACTGGAAAGATGAGATCACTGTGCCACAGAACTCACACAAAGGCATGGTAATTGAAATTACAGGTTTTGTACTGAGAGCTACTTGTTAGAGGCAATCCTTGGAGGAAAGAACTGTTATGCAATTTACACCCTCGGTAACAGCCCACTGACATGGGAAATTTAAATCCTGTGGAAAGTTCTGAACAATTAGGGGGTCCTACCTCATGCACCTGACAGCAGATATTTGGCTTTGTATGTATCAGCTATAATGCTAGGAGACATTGTTGGAGGGCAGGAAGAGCAGGAGAGAGAAAACATACAATTGTAAATATAATACAGTTTGTTGTATGGTGTATTACATATCCATAATAGGTTAAAAAAAAGAGAAAGCAACAAATTATTGTGAATGGGCCAGATCCCAAAATTCTCTCTCAGGGACCAGGGACCCTTCCTAAGGAAAAGCTCACAGGAGACAAGTAATGAAATAGAACTCACCATAAGGTTCTCCTTGCAAAGCTTCCTTAGGTTTTTTCACCTGTTTGGAGTTTTGTTTTGTTTTTCACCATACAAAGTTTTTGTTTCCTTGAGTGGGTATGCTATAACTTGTTGGCAACAGCTCTGCACCAAAGTAATGATGTCAATCAGAAAGAGACTGAAGTAGAAAGAACAAGCTTTATTGTTGCTATGTTCAGCGTCTAAGAAGAACTGCACCACAACATACATAGCATTTCTTCCAACGGCTATACACAGTTAAACAGAATTTGTAAATCATAATCTATTAACTCCTAAATATATTATGGAGACAAGATAAAGACCTGCTCTCCTAATGCCATTGAACAGGTTACATGGCCACCTCTCAAGCCCCATGGATCCCCTCAAGTCCACATGTATCCCAGAGTGTCCGTAGGATGCCAGGACCATCTTCACAGAAGTCCTATGACTCCAGCAGCTCTCTGGAACTGAAGCTCTATTTGCGCTTCACTGTCAGGTTTTCTGAGATAGTGGTTGCTCCCAGAACCCCCTTTAAAGGGGGATTTCCAATCACAGAGAGGTTTTGCGAAAATCTAATACAGTCTCATTTATTTACTTTCTGGAGGAACCTTAGAGCCTTATCAAAGAAATGAGTGTACTTCATAAGAATGTGTATAAATAAATATCTTCTAAAACAAAGGAATATATTAAAGGGAGAAAATCAAGGGGGGAAAAGGGTGAAGTTGGGCCAAATTCTGGTCCCACTGATCTCTAGAACAGATTTGACCTGTTAGGTTCAGCCAACCTACTTACGGTGGGGGTTGTGGGGGAGCAAACCATACTATAGCTCATTTTGATCACAAAAGAGCTACAGCAGTTTGCTAAGCTTGGCTAAGTAGATGAGGTCTTAAAATGTCTATATGTTATTCTATAATCTAGTGCAGCGGCCCCCTGGGGGTCCATGGAGCCCTGCCACTGAAACCCGGTGCCCCAAGTCCCAGTGCCTCCCTGTGGGGATAAGCCAGAAGCGGCACGGGGCTGAAGCCCCAAGCCCCGGCGTTTCCCTCCTCCCCCATGGGGCTGAAGCCAGGAGCAGTGTGGGGCTGAAACCCCGAGCTCCCCCCCCCACCCTCCTGAAACCAGGAGTGGCGGGGCTGAAGCCCCACACCACAGGCAGAAACCTTGAGCCTATGGGCAGAGTTAAGAGGGCACAAGGGTGTTGCCCCCCGCCGAACTGCAGTGCCTTACCCAGAGTGGGGTAGTCCTGGAGGCAGCTCCACCACCCCCCACCTCCTCCTCTCCCTCAGTCCCCCTCAGGCTGCACCCTCTGGCCAGATCCTAGGCAGGAAGCCAGAGCCAGGCAGTGCTGGGCAGCTGCTCCTCTGGATGGTGGTGCCATGGAGTGGGAAGCCATGGCATTCCCCCATCTGCTGCTGGTGCCTGGGCTTGTGGCTGCTTCTCAGTTCCCAGCTTCCTTTGACTGCTCATGCAGCCAGTCACAGCTGCCCAGGCAGCTCCGGGCCCAGCAGAGCCCTTGGGGAGTAGCCACCAGCACACAGCCCCAGAAAGGTGGGAGGCCTGATGAGGTGAGTCAGAGGATGGAAGTGGCACGCCCTCCCTGGACTCCACTGTGCAGAGCTGGCCTGAGCCCTGCCGGCCCTTGCCTCCCCGCCCCCAATAGAGGTCAAACTACGCCTATGCCCCAGGGTACCCTGCCCCGTTCTGGGCCCTGGAGTTTTTCTAACATGTTCATAGAATATCAGGGTTGGAAGGGACCTTAGGAGGTCATCTACTCCAACCCCATACTCAAAGCAGGACAAATCCCCAATTTTTGCCCTGGATCCCTAAATGGCCCCCTCAAGGATTGAACTCACAACCCTGGGTTTAGCAGGCCAATGCGCAAACCACTGAGCTATCCCTCCCCCCAATGTTGAGGGGACCCTCAGAAAGAAAAAGGATGAGAACCCCTGATCTAGTGCATAGTCTATGAAATCCTCTTCTCCACCCCCCACATCTTTTGATAAACTCCACCCGTAAGATCTAATGAACAAAGTCTGGCGTTACTTCTCATACAAGTTATCTCCATTGTTAATTCAATAAGGCTACAATAATTTCCTTCATTTCATAACCCACACAATTCTCAGCTGCAGAGCACTACAGTCCGCAAGGTACCATTTCCTCTGGAGTAACTTCTGCTATTGTGCTATCAATTCATTTCCCCCTACAAATGGGTGTCTTTTTTATCACCTTGTAAATTGAAGGTGTACAAATTTAGAATACAAAGCACCAGACTGTTTCCCCTGTAGGGAAATGCTGGTTGGTTAGCACTGTAGAATAAAATTATAGAAGAATCTCAGCAGCAACATTTGAATTCAGATTAGGACTTTCCCAAAGTTTCAGAGTCATAGGTCAGGCTTATGGCGACGTAAATGTAACAATAAACAAGTATTAGAGCTGGAATGGAAACTGTTCAGAAATGTCAAGGTGTTATGTCATGTTCTAGTAGTAAATGTGCTGCCTTTTTATTATTTTCTATATTAACTAATAATTGACAAGTTGATTGAAATCTAGTGTGGGTACATCACAGAGTGACAGTGAGAAACCTGCTCTAACTCAGTTATTGGCTTCTTCCTACATGCAAGGGGAAGGATGCATGGATGAAGGGTTAGATGTGGGGGCTTTGTCTCCCCCTCTTCATGAATCAGTCAGCAGAGGTGGCTGGCCTCACTGGATTGCAGTCCCTGAAGGGACACAGCAGTTTACTTGCTCCCCCCTGCACACTAGGTAACTCAGAGAAGCATCTTTTAGGCAGAATATTTCCTAGGGCTCCCTCTGGGTCCATCCAGCATGCACTGAAGTTAACAAGATTCTCTCCAGGCACTTTGGATCAATCCCTCTAGGCCAGGGATCTCAAACTCAAATTACCATGAGGGCTGCATGAGGACTAGTGCATTGGCCCGAGGGCCGCATCACTGACCCTGCCCCCTCACTGCCCCCGCCCCCACCCCTTCTCCACCCCTTCTCCGCCTCCTCCCCCCTCCCTCCCAGAAACCGCGAAGCCGCCAGACAGCTGTTCTGGCAGCGGGAACTGCCTGGAGGTTAAAAAAAAATTGGGGGGAGCCCGGCGGGCCGCAGGGAAGAGCTCCGCGGGCCGCATGTTTGAGACCCCCTGCTCTAAGCAGTCCATCTCAGCTCTGTCCTTATTATGGACTATATATAATTTATGCACACTCAACGTGTATAAAGCTGGAAAGTATCCATTCATATTAAATATTATTTATTATTACAGTGTGTTTAGAGATTGTATATAAGAGTTCAGACAACACAACCTGGCAGAAATTCAGTACAAGAGCTGTAGGAAGATTGACTATATCAGCAAGGTAGCTTTTCCTAGTTCCATGAACAATGCTTATGTTTTTATTACACACGTTAGCTATTAACAGAGTCGCACTATTGGTTTCAAACAATTGCCCTTAAAGCAAAAGTGCCCAAGTTGGTGAATGCAGGTTTTGAAATACTCTCGCTCTCTCTAGAAGCTAGGAAAAATACATTGTGATATACAGATACTATAACACACTCCTTATATTTTTAGTGTGCATTAAGGTAATTAGGAAAGTGAGACATGTCTATGGCATATAATGCACCAACATGCAAGCTATTTGTATCCTCCAGAAGAATATATTTTATAGTATATATTAGTCCAATGGCAAGAGATGCAAAATCCTCTTGGATTTAAAAGCAATAAAACTGGATATACTTCACCAAACCAATCCAGAGAATGTGGTACCTGTATTCTTTGTTTAGGCTGTAAAGCATGACAGGCTATCAAAAAAATTATGTTAAAGGTGGAGAACCATGTACATTTCTTGATTAAGTCTGACCTTTAGCTGGTAGACAGGGTGAAATAAAATTGATACTGTGCACATTTTGTTGGGAGAGACATCCTCAGCAACTGAATTTCTTTTTATGCCTGAGAGTTGGAAGTCAGTGAAACCTTGACCAGTCAATAGTGTTCAGCTGTCAACAAAGAACATTTGAAACTTTAGGATGATTCTAAGATAAATAATAATCATTGCACAGCTGGATAAAAGTTCCCTTTTGAGTACTGAATTAGACTTTTAGTGCCTGTCACCTCTGAAAGAAAATGCAGCTTTGCACACAATAACTATTACATGCCCAAACTACACTCATCTATGCTTTTCAGATTATTGTAATCCTCATGCTGACAGCTGGTGTGTCTCTCAGATCCAAACATAGACCAAAATCTAATTAAAAGATGTTTATTTTGGGTGCCCTTTGCAAGGATTTACATGAAAGAATTCTGATAGTCTTATTTTCATGTATTGATTTTACAGCACCCAAAACTGTGCTAGGTACTTTAAAGGAAACGTACGAAACAAGGGACTAGAACTAGGTGAAACTGGAAACTTTTTCACTGAAAAATGCAGATGCTGGTTAACCAAAACATTTCACTAATTTGTGTTGTTTGTCAAATTGTTTCAATTAAAAAAACCACACCCTCCAAAACCTCTGAAAATATGTAAACATTTCATTGACATTTTCAAAAGGAAATGTTTTGAATTTGTTTTATTCAAACCCTCTTTTCATTTAGAATTTTATTTTTTGACATTTAAACTCAACTTACAGAGTAAGGTACTACATGGAAAGGAAGCAGAGTCTGGAAATGGAAATGAACTATGGCCTCTCCATGAAACAGCTGATTCTTTCTGATTCATGGGGAAGGCAAATGGGCTGGTTAGTAGGCTGTCCAGCCTGTATTTGTTCTAGTTAAACAGGACGTCAGTCTCTATGGCTATCAGTATGGTTCTTTTCACAAAGTATTACATTATTAAAAATAAGTAAAGGGAAAAATGGCACCAGGCTCGCAACAGAATTTACCCAGGGATGTCTTTTGATGGCAACAAAATACTTTTAGATTACCGATAATAATTTGGAGTTGTCTGCAGCTCATGGCGTTGCACTCATATTTTCAGGAATGAACAACATGAAATTTCAGTGTCTCACATTATTCTTATTTAGTGTCTGATTCTGCCACTCTTGCTTCTATTGAGTACCACCTTGCACTGAAAACAGCCTCGCTGAAACCAGTGGAACTACTTGGGAAGCCAGGTGTTAATATCAGGAATAAAAGAAGCAGAATTATACCCTTTGTGTGCAAGGATTTTCAAGTAAACCCAGTGACACCAATGGGACTTATGGATGTAAATCCTTGTGCATCAAAGTGAGAATGCTTAAGCAGTGACTGAACACTAAGTGGGAGATCACCCTGCATTATTACTTATTATGCTATATTTTATATACATTTTGCATTAAAAAAAATGATTTACTTACACACAATATAATGATGTTTACCAGCTCTAAACAACAACCTATGAATGCAAACTACAGTGTATTAATGAATCCCAGAGTGAAAACTCTGTAAAGTAAATAATTTGCTGTCATGGTAACATTAGTTTACACTGAGTGCATACATTTTGAACACTGTGTACAAGCAGCATAGCATATGAAGAGGGTTGATGATCATGCAAGTGACATGGAATTACCAGTGTACATGATTATATTTTATCTATTTTAGGTTCTTATAGGGCCCCCCAACTACCATAGTATCTGAATGCCTCCAAAATGTTTAAGGTATTTATCCTCACAACACCCCAGCAAGATAGGGAAATGCTATTATCCCCATTTCATAAATGGGGAATTGAGGCACAAAGAAGGGTGACTTACCCAAGGTAACACAAGAAGTCTGTGGTAAAATAAAAACTTGAACTGAGGCCTCCTAAGTCCTTGACTTGTGCCCTAATCACTGTACAGGTTACACGATGATTGGACCTACAAAGTGAACAGCTACTGTTGTGTAAAAAAACAACCTGAGGAACCTGTAAACAATGTTCCATATGTGGCTGAGCTGGGGTTAAATGTACACAGTACTTGACAAGGGAACGCTTGTAGTCAATGTAGACCTCAAAGGTATTTACATAGTATTTGTTCACAATAAAAATTAGCGAGCCAAATTCTGATCCCCTTAATCATGCTGAAGAGCAAGTGACCAGTGTGACTACTTGCTGATTAAGGTATTACTCAGTATGAATAAGGAGATGAAACACTTCATTACAGTCATTGAGCACCTGGGCTCTGCTTGTAGAGAATGTCATGTCTTCTCTCGTTTCATGTGTGGATAACTAATCATGCCTCATTCACTACCTGTGTTGGTTAGTTATACTAACTAGTTGTGTTTCATTCATTATATACATTATTATTAGTTAGTTATATCAGTGCTTTGTAACTTCCTAGAAAATAAATTGTATATGGTTGAGTTGCACTCAAAAAATTGAGCAGAAATTGGTAGTTTCACCAGCAATGAAAAACACATTTTTTAAAATGTTCACAAAAGGATGTTTTAAACAGTCTCGCTTATTCTTTGCACCTTGCATTTCCCACACTAAACACATACAAGGAAAGCCACTTACCATACTGCTGCAACCAAGACAAAAAACTAAAGAACAAGAACAGGAAGTGAGAGCCTGAAATTTGCAGTGGACAGGGTGTAAATTCTGTTGAAAGTTCGTTTTCTTTCTTCCTCTCCCCCCCCCTCCACTGTTTATGTTTTTAAACCAATTCTTGAACATTAGCAGTTAAGTGTTTTGTCTGGGTGGTTGTTTAAAATGAAAATCTGAGTCCCTAATTACATCGGAAGGTGAGTTATCTAGACAAAATATATTTGCCTTTTCCTTACTTCATGGCAAACTTGAACTTGTTCAATTTTCTTGTTCTTTTCTTTGGCCTTCTAAAAAAGACCTCTCTATGTTGGTCACAAATGAATGGGGTACCAACGTTTCCCAGCATTAATTTATAACTCAACACAGAAACAGTGGCGTAGCCAGGTTTAAAGTACAGGGGAGAGGAGCTAAAAAAAGGCACCTCCCATTGTATTCACCCGGCGGCACGCTCCAGCTGTTCACTTCGCCACTCCGCCACTTCGACGACGGGTCCTTCACTCGCTCCAGGTCTTCAGCGGCACTTCGGCAGCTGGTCCTGTCCCTTCACTCGCTTCGGGTCTTCGGTGGTACCCGCCGCCGAAGTGCCGCTGAAGACCTGGAGCGAGTGAAGGACCCGCCGTCGAAGTGCCGCCGAACAGCTGGAGCACCGGCGGGTGAGTACTTTTTTTAGCTTCGCTCCCCCTGTAAGCACACACACACAAAAAAAGGCTCTGGAGCAAAAAAAAGGCGCCGCTTCTGCTCAGTGGGGGAGCAGCCACTCCCCCCATCTCCCCCTTGCTACGCTACTGCACAGAAAAGATTGCTGGGAGATGTCCTGAATTGTTTGCTGCTTAGTTCAGCATGTACCACATGCAATGCTAGTCCTATTGATGCTACATATGCCACATTCAATGTGCTATCTTTTGGCACTGAACTCAAACTCAAAAGATTGACCTCATCAGCTGCTGTCAATGCCATTTCGAAAAAGAAAAACAGTAACTCTCTCTTCTACCCTATACCTTGTTGGATAATAATTACAGCTATCTCCTTCTGTGAGCACCAGGCTATAAATGCTTCCATCATGGGAAAAAACCTATTTTCACAGAATTTCACAGATAGTAGATTTGTCTGCTGTTGAATATCAGGAACAACTTCCCACAAATCTGAGAGTAGAAAAACCAGTATCTACTGTAAATATTCCAAAAGGTTCTTTTGAAATTCGTCAATATTTATTAATTTGCAATAGAATTACTTGAACTTCTGAAATCTATAAATTAGGTACTTTCTATACAATTTAAGGGGTTGTTGTTTTTCTAAAGAGACTTGTTGAATTTGCTGCTCTCTTTAAACCTTTAAAAATAAATTTCTCCAAAAGCTCAAAATGACACTTGGTCACTTGCTCTAATGCTTTGGCAAATGGTTGGTTCCAAACAATTCTCTTCCTGCATACTGGAATTCTTTCCTGCATACTGCATTCTCTTCCTGCATACCAATGTGCTTCAGGCCTAGAAACTCTGAACTGGGGAAATATAATTTTCACCAGTTCAGAGCTTCTAATACAAGGTGGAACAGATTGTTTAGCATAGTCACCTTGATCGATTGGCTCATCAGCCCTCACAGAGAGAGCACCGATCACAACACCTCATTTGTGTTCTAGTCATTTCTTCAGCCACCCGCTGGCCAGGCTGAGAGTAGCACCGGACACCTGATTGGCATAGCACACGGCAGCCCAGAACCCCTAAGCCCAAATGATCCGACAGCCTCAGCCTCCCAAGTAGCTGGGATTACACCCCCGTGCCCAATTGGGAATGTTTAGTATAGTTTTTAACTTAAATCAATGAGAGTTTTGACTGAGCAAGGGCCTCAGGATTTGGTCCATTATATTTTGTATTTTTTTCCCATTTAAACCTACATTTTGAGCCTAGACTACTTGACAATACTTCTTTTAGTAAAATTCCATTGTTAAGATAGTCATTCAAAGGTACTGAACTTATTCACAGTTGTGCAGCCCCTACTCTGGAAGAAAATGGAGAGAATGAACCAGGAAGACTTGGAAAGCATTATCTTGGCTCTGCATTAGAATTTCAGAGTTCAGAACTCAGAGTCAGTTTAGAAATAGCAAATTCCAACATTTCATTTCCATTTACCATTGTTGCACTGCAGCATTTTTAATCATGCTGTTTCTAATGAAAAGCACTCTCCAGAGGAAGAAACATCTCAAAGGAGCTTTGCACATTGATTAATTTAGTCAGCGTTATTCACCCAAAAGCCTACATGGATGTCGTGATTCATGGTATAAGAGATTAGATCAATAATATTATTGATCTATTACACATTACTTTGAGAGCTCTGCTTTTCATTTCATACTGTAAAACATTAAGCAGAGAGGTTGTTCCCTTTCCTTCACCAATGCATTTCCCTTATTTGAATTTATTTGAATACAAATAGTAGCAAGAATGTTAGGAGAGATTAACCCTTTTACAGCAATGGTATTGATAAAGTCAGGGCCATATGTGAACAAATAAATGTTATATGATCAGAAAGGAAGATGGTTAGGGCACAAAACTGGGACTCAGGACCTCTGAGTTCTATTTCCAACTCAACCAGAGACTTCATGTGTGATTTTGAGAAAATCTCCTAGCCATGTGGGGTCAGATTTTTAAAGGGGAGTTAAGTACCTAATTCCCATTGATTTCAGCTTCCCCGTCTGTAAATAGGACATGAATACTTCCCTCTAAAGAGTATTGGGGGAGGATTAATTCAGATATTAGAGTGATGCGCACCACAGAA
The DNA here is from genome assembly GCA_037349315.1 of Chelydra serpentina. Taxonomy (NCBI): domain Eukaryota; kingdom Metazoa; phylum Chordata; order Testudines; family Chelydridae; genus Chelydra; species Chelydra serpentina. Next base: position 33,218,492 of record JBAIAC010000048.1, read on the forward strand.
TTGCCAATAAATAAAAACAAACAGTCGAATATAAATTAGGTCACTAAAGCCATGAGAGATGTTTGCAACAAACCTGAAACTACTCTACAGCACTATGGTCATGATCCAAGAAAGCACATACGGATGTGCGTAAATCCATCCATATTCAGCACAGCACTTTAGCACATGCATAATTTTAAATTTTGAATTCAGTGGGCTTTGCTTAAGTGCTGTCTTCAGTAAGAATGTTTGACTGAACATGTCTGATACTTAGTAAAGCTGAAGGGCCTAAGATTTAAAAAGGAAAGTCCATAGGAATTAATGTGCAGTGTTTATTCTCATCATTTTAAGCATGTACAGATAAAAGAACTCACTGTATGATACCCTACTCTCTGTGTCTATAAACCTTGCCTGGAACCATACAAAACATGTTTGTTTATTTAAACACATGTTAATATTATTTAGCATCCTGATCCAAATATTCACCTCCTGCAGAAAATTCCAGTGGAAGGGGCAAGGCAGAAAGAAAATTCCACAAAGGTTTTTAAAATGGGGCCCAAAATATTTACTATATTTTTAGTAAGGGCTTTTAAAAACTCTACAATGTAATACTATTTGATAGTAGAAAATATAATTGCAGCACTTCTCGATTTATTAAGTATCAAAATCCATTAGGGTAAAAGAATGTGTTCCATTTTCAACAGCTACCATTAGTTTAGAAATTGAACAGAGAACGCATTTTAATACCTGCTCTTTACTCAAGATATGAGTCTCATAAAAGCACAATCATTTATTCCTGCAAACTTTATTAAATATCCAGCATTGCTTGCATCCTGCAGGTTACTTCATTCTGCTCATGATTAGATCCCAAATACAATTACCTTAAAACAAATTTGATACACCTATACATTTTTGGATGGCGCAACCATTGTCATTGCCACTTGTCACTGCATTCGAAAACCGAATTAGTCCCAGTCTCTCCAAACAGAACTGCTCTTAGGTAATCACCTTAAAAGCAGATCACAGTTTGACTTTTTATCCACTTGGAAGTAGTGATGACTGTCTTGTTTAATTCACCTTCAGGCAACTCTGCTACAGAAACAGGCGAGGCATATTCATGTGTTTAGAAATTAAGGTCTGAGGGATTTGGGGCCCCTTACTTATTTTTCATTCAGCAAAAACCTCATTGAGCCAAGCCTGCTGAGCCAATGGGCTTTCTGCTTGAACAAAAATAGAGTAAGAACTTTAGGATTTTCCCTTGTTGACTAAAACATCATATGAACAGTAGAAAATAACTAACTATTCTATCTAATCGAATGCAAGGTATTTTTTCTAGTCTGGCTGTCTCTATAGTGACTAATAGTTGGCTCCATACACCAGTTTCCTGTTTGTACAATCATGATTATTCACACAAAAGGCTACAAGAAGGGTCATGATTCATAGTATAAGAGATTACATTATACTGTTATTGGTCTATAATGTATTTGTGTAGGCTTGCAATTACTACAATTAATTGCCATATCCGGAAAACAATTAACCCCTCTTATATCAGTGATTAATTTCCCAAAATGTATATTACTGCGGGACCCTTAACTAGTGAAGTAATTTATCAGCAAAACAACTTCAGTGTAAATGGAGATCCACAGTGTGATTCACAGTAGCCTGACTTGGAATCAGTACATTGCAATTTACTGAAACCAATCGGGACCTTCAGTCTATCTCACTTCAAATGAAATCCCACTACATCAGACTTCCAATGAGCAGGTTCCACTGGGTTTATATCCCTTTTTGCTTTTTTCTGTATTGATTTCAGGTTCATTGTAAAAGCTTCAGACAGAGATTGCAGTGCAGCAGCTGTAATAAGATACCACTCAAGTGATCATCTGTGTGTGTCAGTCTGAATGGTGAGAGACATTACTCAATGGATGTCTCTCTCTCTCTACATTATACGCGCACACACAGAGTGATGATGCATCTGCCCCACACTGGCAGAGAAGGGGTTAATAGAGGAGCCATGGGTAGGCTGCGTGGGGAGCAGCTAATAGGAGTGGGGCTGTGAGGAACAGACAATCGGGGCCCAGCAGGTCCACATAAAAGAGTGCAAGGCAGGTAAGGTCAATTGCTGCTAGGAGCCCAGGGAGTAAGGACTATGTCCCTGGTGGGCTGAGAGAACTGTAAGCACCTTGGACAGAGCAGTGGCTGGCTCCTGGGACTGAGCAGCTGAGGCCCTGAGATAAGGGTGAAGAAGATGCAAGGCCATGGGGAAGTGGCCCAGGGAAACAGAGCAGCATTGACCTAGGTTACAAAGGAGTAGCCAGAGGCTGCTATTTACAGAGTCCCTGGGTTGGGGCCCAGAGTAGTGGTGGTCCTGGGTCTCCCCCGCACTCGTCACTGGAGAAGTGGCAGGACTGTTGGATGGAAATATTTCCCCCACCCCTAGAAGGGGGAAAGCAAATGATGACCTAGCCGGAGGGCTGAGTCAAGAAGACAACGCTGCAGTTCTGGGAGCTGGGAGAGGAGCTGTAGGCAGGAGCAGAGACATAGTGCTGGTGTTCAGACCACAGATATGGGCGTTGGTCTTGAGCTAATCCCCAGCATGACCAGCAGGAGGCACTAGTCTGGTGATGAGGGCTGTACTCCATGATACACACATACATATCTATATCTAAAGGGAGAAAGATGCTTCCGAGGATGGCAAAAGACCCCCTGCAGTAGGCATATGTGAGGTCTCAACCTGATCTCTAATAGCTATACGTTGGCATAAGCCCTGAAGTATATGTTTTAATATTCCTTCTAACATTTTTATTTTCATTAATTATGACAACTCTGGATGTTCTATCTATATAAATATCTAATCCCCTTTTTAACCTAGCTTTTGGCCTCAACAGCTTCCTGTGGCAATGAGTTCCAGAGCTTAATTATGCATTTGTGAAAAAGTATTTCCTTCTCTATTTTGAATTTTCCATGTTTTAATTGCATTCAATGGTACCTTGTTCATGTGTTAGGACAGAGGGAGAACACAAACTCTCAACTTCCAAGCTACCTTCTAATATGTGCATGGGGCACACATGCGCACATACACACACATATACATAATTTCAGGCCTAACACAAACCAGACAGGTTGGACATGTTTGTTAACATGCTTAATTGATTAGGGGGATGGAGCACATGATTTATGAGGAGAGGCTGAGGGAACTGGGATTATTTAGTCTGCAGAAGAGCAGAGTGAGGGGGGATTTGATAGCTGCTTTCAACTACCTGAAAAGGGGTTCCAAAGAGGATGGATCTAGACCAGGGGTCTCAAACACGCGGCCTGCGGGCCACATGCGGCCCGTGGAGTTATTTCCTGCGGCCCGCCACAGGTGCCAACTCCACTGGCAGTCAAGCTCCAAACATTACTGAGTGTTTATATTTTATTAAAACCCCTCTTTGCATTACAGTTTTTTAAAAGTTAATACATTGACTTTTAATAGAATACTATATTACTTTTCATTTTTGACTATACGTTTGTATCATTGTATGAAAAGGTTTCAGTGATGCAGCCCTCAGGCCAATTTACTAATTCTCATGTGGCCCTCGTGGTGATTTGAGTTTGAGATCCCTGATCTAGACTGTTCTCAGTGGTAGCAGATGACAGAACAAGGAGTAATAGTCTCAAGTTGCAGTGGGGGAGGTCTAGGTTGGATATTAGGAAACACTTTTTCACTAGGAGGGTGAAGCACTGGAATGGTTTACCTAGGGAGGTGGTGGAATCTCCATCCTTAGAGGTTTTTAAGGCCTGGCTTGACAAATGATTTAGTTGGGGACTGGTCCTGCTTTGAGCAGGGGGTTGGACTAGATGACCTCCTGAGGTCTCTTCCAACCCTGATATTCTATGATTAATTCTTTTCTGATTGTTGTGCAGGGGAATCAGGGACAGACGGTGTTCCATAGCATGTGGAGACGGGGGTGAGTCTGGGGCATTCAACACCCTCAGGAGTCTCAGCTGCTGCAGTGGCCCAGAAGGGCTGAGGTTAGGCCTGCACCAGCCCCTGCATAGGAGCGGTGCAAGCTGTTTCTCTTGCTTCTACAATGCCACAGGGTAAATCTAGGGGCGAATATAATTTCTGTCTATCTAGGCTCTTACGTGGCACCCATCACCATGGTATCTTAGCGTCTCCCAAGGCATACACAGATATACATTTCTCTCTCTCCACTCCTGTCAGCAGAAGCTGGGCTTTCATGTATGTACGTCTAAGCTCTTCAGGGCACAGCCCCTCTTTTTGCTATGTGTTTGCACAATGGGGCCCTGATCTATTATTGGGTTCCCTATTCATGCCTACAGTACAAATAATCAATAATCGTCATTGATTTGTATTGTTACTGTGGGCAGGCTGGGTCAAGGAAGTGAGGCTTGCATTTTGCTGTGAAGGTTCACAGTCAGCCTGATCTGTTCTAGGAGCAAGTTCTAGTTTCATTTTGTCCTCAAGCAGCCAGAGCTGCTGCTGGTATCAATACTTCCCTTTGGAATTGTTTTCCTTTGTTTTCTCTTTTAAATAAAACTTTCTGCTAAAATGTCCTGCAAACTTGCAGAAATGTCTCTCTCGAGTGCTCAGTGCTGGCTGCACTCCCAAGGCCCATCACATTTATTGTGCTACCCTCAGGCTCTCACAGACTCCCGAATTTGATAGATAAATTCAGAGAGACATGTGCAGTGGGTGTCGAGAGTTTCCTTTCACCTGATTCCCATTGTAATCTAACTCCTATCTGCCTCAGTTTGGGATGACACAATCTTGTCTCTTCTGCTTTTGGCAGATTCACCATAATGTGTCTCATCAAAGAGCCATTCGTTCCCCCTGTTGTCACATGCATATGTCAAGCCCTTGATGCCTTCATCCATGAAGTCTCACTATGTCACAGCTCATAAGCACAGGCTGCTTTCATTTCTAAGCCAACCACCTGTGTTCCCTATGCCCCCAAACAAATGATGCCCAGCAGAGAGCACCCCAGTGGTGCTCAATAAATAAGACGAGGCGGACACAGAATTCAGATACATACTCTAAGGTGGCTGGAGTGACAGTCATTTCTCTACCATACTGTTAATCATGTTTCAGTTGCTGAGATACCAGCCCTCCTGCGTACTCCCCTACAACATCCTGCGGGAGCCCTCTGAGAACACCATAACTATAAAGATCCATGATCATAAGAAAAATAAAAGTAACAAAGTAACAAACAAGCAGGCGCTCTCCATTCTAAAGCTTTCATGAGCCAAAGCCTGACCATATCATTCAGTGGATGGGATAAAGGGAACTTTATCCCCTCACTCTTTACTTAGCCCATCAGCTACATGTTGTAACAAGTTGTCATACCTGAGCGTTATTGTAAAATACTATAGATAATTAAAAGGAAATACTTTCAGTGCTACCAAACAGCACGTTGTGAGTTTGACACCTTTCAGCTGGCAGTTGTAACATCATTTCCACCCCCTCTAATTTTAAGCATCAAGATTGCATCAATAATTGAAAGAATATTTCATAATTTGTATAAGCAAAAAGGAAAGGCTGCGGCACTCACAGAATGCAACTCACTGCACCGTCTTGGTGCTATTTACAGTATCCAGACATTGATAGACATATCTAGTCCCACTGAGTAAGTATGTTAACTTTGAAAGACAATGAGAGGTTTTCCTGCTTAAGGAATGATGGATCAGGCTCTACCACCAACACATCACCATCAATATGTAGCCACCTCTGGGGTGGAAGCCAACCAGCAGTCGACACAACAGCAGAGGAAATTGAAACTTTGACCAAGGGTACTGAGCAAATTATCTTCTTCCAATAATGCCATGAAATATTTAATGCCCGCACAGAGCAGCCAGGCTCTCATATCCCCCTTGTACCCCCCTCAACTAAGACACCATTACCCAGATGCTGTAAAGAGTCACTTGAGGATGATTGGTCCTCCAACACACAACACTGAAAACTGAATGGAGCTCAGTTCATCTAGCACAAAAAGGATGAAGGAATAGGTATGCCACAGATTTGGTTGCCAAAATCTCCACAGGTTTGTCAAAGTTCCTTCAGACACTATTGTTTCCACTCGTTTCGTACCAGTCTCTTGAGTCACAAAAGGCAAACAAAATCAGTTGATATGTCAGGCTACAGTTGTTGGTGACTAGCTGCTATTCTGAGGTAGTTGTCTTGTTATAATGCCAAATGAAGCAAAAAAAATTAAAGATTTATGGTTTTGCCTCACAAAAAGTAAAAACAACAAAGCCAGAATATTAATTTCTATTCATTAATTACAGTGGCTCAGATGTGGGTTATGATCCTGGGTTTTCTTGTCTTCCTTATAGAACTTTTAAAATCCAGTTGCTTTGAAATTTTCTCAGTCTGTTTGGATGACTTTTTGGTTTAACAGTGGTCTCTTCTGTAGGGTTTGACTGAGCAACATTTACCCACACTGGTGAACTTTTACCCAAACTGGAGCTTCAGTGGGGCTACATAGGTAAGTGCTCAGCAGCGTAAGCAAAGGTTGCACTACCTAACCCTTGAAGTGTAATGCAAACTTTTTGAATTCATCTTTTTAACTAGTCAGTCATGTTTAGTCAATGTTTAAATAACATACCAAATATTATTCAAGCCAAATTCACCAATGGTCTAAGAGGCTGCAACTCCACTGATGTCACAAACATTACGGACACTTAGGGTAAGTCTACACGGCAATTAAAAACCCATGGCTGGCCCGTGCCAGCTGACTCAGGCTCGCAGGGCTCCGGCTCTGTTTAATTGCGATCTAGACGTTCCAGTGGTGTAGATGCTCCAGACTGAGCTCTAGGACCTTGCGAAACTTTGGATGCAGCCCGAGCCCAAATATGTACACCACAATTAAACAGCCCCATGAGCCCAAGCCTTGTGAGCCCAAGTCAGTTGGCATGGGCCAGCTATGGGTTTTTAGTTGCAATATCGACATACCACCCTAGGGTGAATTTGTCCCAGAGATGTTTTCAAATGTTTGACCACCCTTTGGTCAGATTTGCATCCATATGTAAATGGAAGGCCCGACAGAACCCAGGCCTCCAGAGCTACCAGGTAGCTGGCCTCTCCAGGCTGACACCCAGCAGCAGCTGTAACCGGCTTGCACCCTGTTTCCCATGATCTGCTGTGAGGCAGTTGAACCTCCAACAGGGTCTGACAGACAGCAGGCACACAGCTCCAGATTGACTCCCCGCCTATATAAACCAAAGGGGTGTTCCAGGAAGTCTCCAGGCAACAGCATGGATTTCCTGTAGCTGCCATGACTGCTCCTTCGCCTTGCTCCTGAATGCCTGGCTTGAACTTGGATTTGGACTTCACCTCCTGACTTAGAGCCTGAAACCTGACTCAGACTCTGCCCCTCAGAATTGCCTTGTCTTGGAACCCAATTACAAACTCCTCGGTTATTCCCAGCCTCAGGTTTGCCCCTGTTCTGACTCTTGGCCCTGACTGCCCTTTTTGGGATCCTGACAGTGAATGAATAACTTGTGTGAGATTCGGTAGGGAGAACTGAAGGTGTTAAAACTATTAGTACAGGTGCTTCTTTGGAGAGACAGATTTAGGGACCTAATGAGGCCATGTTCTCATTGCTTAAGAAGTCAGTGAAGTTAAGTCAAGGTTGTTGTTTTTCTTTTGTTCTATTTGTTTATTTACAAAATATTCACACATCTCAATTCCTTGAATAGAGGTGGTGACCAATTGCACAGAGGCAAGTTCCCATTGTAGAAACCTTAGCTGAAGCACCATTACCTAGTCCCCAAGAAGCAGCTGTTTTGGGCTGTCCTGGAATCTCACAGTTTAATCACATTCAACCCCTGTCTTTACACATAGGAAAACCCTCATCTAGGCCTTTTCAACAAGAAACACAGGGTCCTGAAAGCTGGCCTTGTCATTAATCCTTTTTCATAGCAGCTCTGCAACAAAAGGAACTGCGGAAAATGCTTCACTGTCCATCAAAGAGGTATTTGCCCTACACAATTCCCTTAACAACTGTCTAGATTGGGTGAGTTTCATTGTGAGTGTTTATACATCAATGGCTAACAACATGCATGATGTTAGCATCTGTTGACATAAAAGTACTAAACTTATTTACTGAGCGTTTTTAAATTATCTTGCTCTGCGATAGAAAGCAGCAATAGTCATCATCCTAACAATATTCCAGAGCCTGCCAAGCAAAGCCACTGTCTTTGTGTTTATAGGATTTTTTAACATTTTTTCTTTTACCTGAAATATTAAGGGGTCTATTGTGCCTCTGCCTCATGCTGAAGAGAACACGGCTCTGCAGCACACCAGGGAGCGCTAGCTCCAGGAGTTCTGCCAAGAGCAACCTGGTGTGAAGTGCACTGTGGTTCTGCACACTAACAGGGTGCAGTGTACTCCCCTGCACACATCTGTCCAACTCTACAGCCTGGTGCATGGTGGGGATGGAGGGGTGTCAAGGCCATGGCTACATTTCCTCCTTTCCCCCTTTGGGAGTGATGTGTACTGAAGTTCTGCAGCTGTGCCCAACTGCTGCATAGAGGCACAAGGGAGCAGGGCTCCCACAGAGCACAAGACAGAATCTGATTGCAAAATAACATCGAATCATCGAAATGAAGGGATGGAAGGGACATCAAGAGGGCATCTAATCCAGCCCCCTACATGAGCCACATGATCCTAGATCCTAGTAAACCTAGATGATCCCTTACAGGTGTTTGTCTAGCCTGTTCTTAAAAACCTCCAATGATGGGAACTCCACAACCTTCTTGGTAGCCTATTCCTGTACTTAACCATCCTTACCATTAGAAATGTTTTCCTAATATCTAACCTAAATCTCCCTTGCTGTAGAGTAAACTGATTACCTACCTTCAGCAGACATGGAGAACAATCTAATCATCATCCTCTTTATAACAGCCATGAACATATTTACAGACTTATCAGGTCTCCCCTCAGTCTTCTTCTCTCAAGACTAAACATGCCCTTTTTTTTAAACCTTTCCTCGAGGATCAGATTTTCTAAACTGTTTATCATTTTTGTTGCTTGTCTCTGGATTCTCTCCAATTTGTCCACATCTTTCTTAACGTACGGTGCCCAGAACTAGACACACTATTCCAGCTGAGGCTTCACCAGTGCCAAGTAGAGTAGGACAGTGAGCTCCTGTGCCTTGCATACAGCACACCTTTTAATACTCCCCAGAACGAGATCAGCCTTTTTAGCAACTATATCACATGGTTGACTCATATCCACTCTAACCCCCTTTCTGCAGCACTACTGCCTTGCCAGTTATTCCCCATTTCGTATTTGTGCATTTGACTTTTTCTCCTTCCTAAGTGGAGTATTTTGCATTTGTTTTTATTGAATTTCATCTTGTTATTTCAGAACAATTCTCCAATTTGTCGAGATGATTTTGAATTCTAATCCTGTCCTCCAAAGTGCTTGCAGCCCCCGCCCAGTTGGGTGTCATTCGCAAATTTTATAAACATATTCTCCACTCCATCTTCAGCGTTTTACTTAACAGTAACATTGACTAGTACTGGACTCAGGTCATCTGTCCCTCCCCATTTTCTCTAAATCCCCCAGTTACAGCTTTTAGGTTGTTTTGTTCTGTGACTTCTCCTACAGTTATTTCCAGAGAGATGAGGAGTCTTTTCTGAAATGCCTGTTCTGTGTGTCCCAAGTCCATTAAATTGACTAAGTAGTTGGTGGTTCCTGTTTTTCCTGTATCTTTGTTGACCTGTTAAAAGTTCTTCTGAAAGTTCCAGATAGACAATATTGTCTCTCAGTCTCACTGACGTATCTTATTCCAAACCCCCCCCCCAACGCACACACACACACACTCTTCTACCTTTATATCTAGCTTAAGTACCATGCTTTTGCATGTTAAATTGTCCTAGCTAGAGGGCTAACATTTGTATTACTTTAGATTTTAACTTAGTCTACTCTACCACAGATATGAATTAATAACAGATTAATGTTGATCTGTCACAGGAAGTGAGAAACTGCAAAGACTCTCCAAAAAATCAGAAAAAGTCTGAGAATTGCTAACTAAATAGTACAATGAGATAGCTAACTGTGTCAGAGGAGTCATTCCTGTCCTTAAAGTATGTTAAGTAACTCAAGATGAATTCCCAGGGACTGGGATATATAGCAGATTACTCCAAACAGTCAGTGTTAATAAAGTGTAAAATACCTTTTTAATATAGCCTTTCCTCAGCAATGACGCTCAAAAAAAGCGTAAAACCCCCACACACATTCACAGGAGCCAGGAGAAAGAAAGAAAAACAGCTTTGTAGAATTTTTTTGTCTGCTTCATAACTGTTGTTCTGCACTTATATAATATATATAATATAATATAACTTATAACAAGATGACAGGTACCTGTAAATAACTATGAGATTTTAAATATATATAAGAGAAGACCTAAACCTCTGATTGCCAGAAGTAGTCAACAGGGGATGGATCACTTGATGACTGCCTGTTCTGTTCATTCCCTCTGAAGCACCTGGCGTTGTCCACTTTCGGCAGACAGGATATTGGGCTAGGTGGACAATTGGTCGGACCCAATATGGCCATTTTTATGTAAGCTATTAACATTAAAACTGCTATAATTTTTTCCTACCTGTGGGAGTAATTTCCCTGCAAATTAAGGTTAATATTAAGGTATCTTATAAAAGCTGGTTATTTAAATTAATCTTATGTAACCTATTCACTGACATATTTTTCCTTCCAACTATAATCAAGTTTATATTTTCCCGATTACTCATGCTGTGTTTAATTGTCTATGAAATAGTGATTTACTGCTCACAATAAAAGCAACATAGTTGGTGGTTTTGAAATAAACTAAATTCAACTTATTTTTTTAAATAAAATGGGAAGAAAACTTAAATTCTCACTTGAAAGGCAATCTCTTGCATTTGTTTCTAACCAATGAACAGTAGAGAAAGTTCTGTCTTTACTATTTAGCTGGTAGGCGTAACGTGGAGCTTTAGCTTTCATACTTACAGAGCTTAGAGTCTTATTTTGGAGAAAACCTTAGCATTTTGGGCTCGCAAGGTGCTAAACACTCTTGCCCTGATCCAGCATAGTATCTGAGCAGTCACATTCACTAATACATTATTCACAGGTGGGAAAGGGGAGGAGGAAGTGAAGAAAGACTTTAGCTGCTGGGGTTCTTCACAGGCTGCGAGTGACAGCAAGGGCACAACACTATGGACCTATGAGAGAGCTTTGAATTATTCATGTAGCAATATTTTACTTCAAGTACATCAAGTAAAATACGTGTCATGGACAGTAAGTGCCTGCAGAGAAGCAAAGGACTGAATGAGCATAGAGACTTGGGCCCTAATATTGCAATGAACTCCTTGTGGATGGACACCTTTATCCATGCAGAGTGCTACTGACTTCAGTGAGGGTCTGCCCACACAGAGCTCACCGCAGGGCCTTAGATACCTTTTCATACCTACAGCAGGACCCGCTGTGATTGTGGAAAAGCTGGTCACTGTGCTATACCTGTTTTGTGGAGAGAAGGCTTCAGACTCCATCTTTGTCAGTCTAGCAGCCTTCACAACCGCTAAAATTCACTAAAAAACATTTTTTAAAGTGATAAATGTGCTTTGTGTGTTTTACTTCCCAATTTCGATGCCTCTAAGGAATTTTTCTACGCTTAAAACTTGTGTTTATCAAGAGGTACACATCCTGAAATACACTCGTATTCTGTAAACTGTGCATATTTGCTTTCTTGGTGAGCACTTCAGATTTTATATCTTTTAAATATACCCTTTCCCACTGCTGCTGGTTTTCTGTACCACACCGTTTTAATTCCACACCATTTTTGTATTGATTCTACCTTTCCATCCTTTATCACTCTAGCTTTTCATCTAGTTTGCCTTCCAGAATTTAGTGTAGTCTTATTCACAGTCATTTAATGTTACCTTCAGGTCTCTACTGCAAACGTAAGTTCATGACACCTAGTGAATGTAATCCATGTGCAAGCCTCAGACCCATTAGGCAGCTGGTCACTGAAACAGCTTTGTTTCTACATTTGTTACCTCACAGTGCTGAAAGCAGACTATTTGACTGCATGCACAGATCACAGTTAGCCGTCTGCTGCCTATCACTACTGTCCTCTAGTCAAACTCTCGGACAGTTTTGCAATTGTGCTGTAGTTCACCTGAGCTAGTATTATCACATTCTTTAGTTCCTTTGGACTGCTGAGTTAAATAAAAATGGTTATCTTTTCTTTTCCACTGGAGTACCATGAATTTGGAGTTTACCCATATCCATAGCATGCTTCCAATCTGTATTGCTGCTCATGCCTAAGCCTTCATGGCTTTCCTGGTTCTCCTCTGCTGTTGCCAGGGAGATGTTGGTGTCTACGTTTATTTGTAAGAGAGCAACCCCCTGCATCAGAATGGAAATGAAATACAAGTTTTAGCCCTCTGATGCCCACTTTAAATCAGGTATGGGGAATATAATTTTCTGAGATGTTAAGAAAAAACTTCAGCCTACCTGCAATTGCCAGAAACTGCAAAGGCAGGCTTGGTATCTCTGATATATGGTGACCCTAACCAGAATAGGCCTTTTTCTGTGAAACATGTGGCCACAGGATTAGGTCCCTTAGGTGATTGTTGCTTCACATACTTCTCCAACTTCCCCTCTGGCTAAATCATCAGATAGGCAAATTGAGATAGTCACTGTCAAATGTTAAGTACAAAGGGCCCTCAGGGAAGTGCTTTATTCCATCCCTTCCTCACTACTGGTCTTTTCCACGTGTAAAATCAAAATCAGTTCACAGGTCCACACCCACTCCAGGACATGAAGAATTATGGAAGAAATCTCATAGACTAGTGAGACTAGAAGTGAGTTTTACAAGTCGACTGACTAGGTTAACTCAAAAGTAGGAATGAAAGATGGGGCAGTTTGTGCATGCGTGATTCTTTAAGCTTCAAGGGTGACTTTCAAAAAGAGATACCCAAATGAGAAAAACTTGCACGAGAGAGGTCAGTGCAACCATTTGGATCCCATTCTAAACTCTTTACATGGTTTCCAGTATTAAAGCTTGACAAGGAGAATTCTAAGAACTATGCGGTTTGGTAGGTTTTGCTTCCAGAGGCTTCTGTTAAGTCCTGTTTCACCATCTGAAACATTTAATAAAGCTGTGGAAAAAAGGAGTAGGAAGCCTGATAGAATGCGTGCTGATGAGGTTCTTATTAGAGTTGTGTGGGGAAAAGCTCCCATATCCTACATGAGTTCCTTTACCATAGAGGTACCTGCTATTTTTTGGTGGGTTTCCCCCTCTCTCTTTCTAGAAATTGCATCCCAGAGCTGAGAGAACTTCCCAATGAAAGTTTCGGTGAATTGGTATTTTCCAACAAAAAATGTTTAGTAAAAATATTCCCAACAAGCGCTAGTTATATTAGGGACCACAGAAAGCAAGAACATGATGATAAGTTAAAGAGGATGTTTCTAAAAATGCTCTGCTATAGATTGAAAGTTAACTAGCAAAGTGCTAGGTCTCTGATCGTGTTTCTAAATTACCCACTGATAGCGTAAAAACAAGGTAAAGTGCATACTGTGAAAATATGCAGAGATTTAAAAAACTGATGATTAATGTACACTAAGGTATGTGTGATTATTAAGCACATGAACAAATTCATACCAAATTTGGCAGTTATTGAATAATTTCAAATTTGTATACACATTGGCCAATCTGGTGCTTATTTGTATGCATAATGCCAAATTTCTCACTGGCGCAAGTAGGCATAAATCTTCTGAATTCAGATGAGCTGAGGCTGCTTACAACCGCAGTGAATTTGATAACCTCCACTGGTAGAGAACTACAGCAAATCACAATGATCAATAGCACAGGGAAACATCTCTCATGAAGGACAGTTAAAAATCTGGTATATTGGCCATTAAAATGTTGAAGAAAGCAGAAACTTTGTAAACAGCAGCAGACATGACCTATGCCTGCCCACACTCAGCACTCTGTTGCAAGACTAAGGCCTGATATACACTAAAAAGTTAGATCAACCCAGCTACATCATTTGGAGGCATGAAAAAGCTACATCCCTGAGTGATGTAGTTAAGCAGACCTAACCTCCAGTCTAGACGACTGCCTCTCGGGGAGGTGGATTACCTATGCCAACAGGGCAACCCCTCCCATCAGTATAGGTAGTGTCTACACTGCAGTTCAACAGAAGCGCAGCTGCAGATATGCTGCTGTGGCGTTTGAAGCGCAGACAAGCTCTACGCTGATTTTCATGGGGAATACAGCATGAACCTTAGTGGAATAAATCAGTGAACCAGAGCACTGCTCATGTTCTTTGATCCAAACAAAACAACCAGAGTCTCTATTGATGCCTGCCTAGGCTAGCCTCAGGGTTGTATTGCTTCAGAAGAAGCGAGTGTTCAAGTTCCTTTGGCATATGCTGCAAGACTGATGACGGATCCAACAAAAAATTGCTCGGATGGAAAAAAAAATTAAGGTCTCGCCTACAGAGATGATGATTTTAAATCTAAGTTTAAGAGTAACTGTATAAAAATAAAGCCAAGATCATTAACTTTGTACGACAATAACCCGAATGGCACATGCTCATATAGTCAGAAATGAGTGAAGGCTGATTAGTGTTTTGCATACAAGCCAGAATGAGTATCTAATTGCTAGACACACAATTGGCATTCATCTACCATAGCATTAGGCTCTTTAGGAGATAAGTTAGAGGTGATTTTAACAAGCAATGGAGAAAAAATGGGTCCATATTATGACCCAATCGCCAACAAGACTATCTCAGTCAATCTTATTGCTGGAGGAAATGGGGACAGAAGAGCACAAACAACCAGTGCTGCAGAAATGATCTCCAATACCAAGCGTAGTTTACTGGTTCATATAGTTCCATCTATTTCAGGGTAGACTAGCACTTATAAAAAGTATAACACTGAAAAAAAGAGAGAATTATTATACCTGTGTCTATGAGAAAATAAAACCTAGAGAAAGAGTTCATCAAAGATTCCCAAGAATTGGAAAATGGGAAAGGCTGGCTTGTGAATCTGTTTACTGGCCAAAGACATTTAACAAGTGACTGATCAGGAATTTCAATACACTAGTCTTAATTAACATTGCAATCTACAGATATGGGGGAAGATAGCTGCAGTTTATTTCATATTGTTAATCTCTCATATTTTTATGTTTTAATATTAACACACTTGCTACGGTTTTCATGGCTTATTCAGTGTTATGAGTACTCCACTGAGTGTGCTTTAGAAATAAAATTAATGGGACAGATCATCTCTTCTGTTTCCATGAACAAAGAGGACAAAGATCTGGTGGACCTGACTAGGGAAAAGGCTGGGAATCATCTACATGACATCATCTTCAGTGCCCTATTATTCACTCCCTTCTGACCCTATACAAATGCAGAGGGATTTGATTTATGCAGGTGAGAAGGGAGGGGGACAGGTATGGGAGAGGCTGGGAGCATGGCCATCCTCCATGGCATCACATCCTCCACCCTGGAATGTTTTTACAGCATTGTGAAAGCCATAGTGGTACTCACACAATTAAGGAGAGATCTGGGTTGCAAAATACCAGTCCTATTTTGCAAGGTTTTCACACATCAGTAAGTATGGAAATAGATTCTCCTGAGAGAAGCATAAACGGAAAGCTCAAAGGGGATAAATATACTTTAGCTCTGTAGGTGGCATTTCAGCATTGGCTTTTTTTCTTTTTATAAGTTACTCTCTTATTCCAGACATTATCAGATGATGTGTGATAAAACTGATTGAAACTTCATGATAGCCACATCTCTCCAGAAAAGTCATTTTATGGTTCAGTTATTACTACAGCAGCAGATAATTTGGGTATAATTTGACTTTAGTTAAAAGGTCAGGGTTACAATTGTTGTTTTTAAAGTGCTATGGGTGGCTCCTGTATTCGAAATAATATGAAAAAATGAAGGCGATTATAGGTATCCTTCAAATTTCACAGATGAAAAGAACCTGCCTAACTCCATTTTCATGAATAAAATAAAACAGTAGCAGAAATAACTACTGCATAAATTTTGCCCCTGAAGAAAACAGGCTTTGAATTAGAACAACCAGACACCTAAAAAAGATCTGTCCCACCTGATTGGAACAGAATGACTGAATACCAACCAAGCTGCTTTTCATGCAAAAATGGCTCAACAGTGATGCAATTTGAGGTGATTATGTAGATGATCATTGCCAAGGGCAGGGGTGCACATCACTTTTGTGTGATTAATGCAAGCCATGTTTGGCAAGAGCACAAGGCAAATGCCGACATGAATTCATCACATGGGAGGGGGTATTTTACTGGTCACTCTAATTAGGTGGTGTCAGAATAAAACTTTCTGCATGTTTGCAATTGTTTATTTTTGTTGAAACCCCTTTAAAGTATTTAATTTAATTGCTTTTGACCATAAATAAATCCATCCAGCCCATTTAACCCAGCAGATGGCTGACAGACATGGCAAGCCTGTTTCTCTTCCTCCCCACGCCCCCCAATAATTATTATTTAAGGTCCTAAACTTAAACTTATGACATTCTCTACATTCAGTTCCACTTGTTCTCTTCAGATTAGCTTCATGCACATTTTTGTGGCAACCATTTCTTCCACCTATTAAGAACCACATCATTGCAGTCAGGAACACTTTTACAGTGCTTATTGTCCTGTTAGCCTGGGAAATTCACCCATCACTAGACTTTTGGTTCATGTGAATCTTCTAAATTGCTGTGATGGAAGAACTCTCAAACTCGTCCACTTCATTTTGCAACCTTGCTAGGATTTCAGAATAATTCATGTACTACAGTGTTAAGGGCCATATTAATATCTAGACAGACAGATTCGAATGAACTGTGCCCCGTGTCATGCCAGGGGTGTTTTGGGCCTGGTTTGAAGACTCAAATCCTGCCCAACAGCATAGCAAAAAATAAAATAAAAGCTATCACTAAGAGAGGAGGGATGGCTCAGTGGTTTGAGCATTGGCCTGCTAAACCCAGGGTTGTGAGTTCAATCCTTGAGAGGGCCATTTAGAGATCTGGGCAAAAATCTGTCCGGGGACAGTACGTGGTCCTGCTAGTGAAGGCAGGGGACTGGACTCAATGACCTTTCAAGGTCCTTCCAGTTCTATGAGATAGGCATATCTCCATATTATATACTTTTACAAAAGCCTTCTCTTAAGTAATCTCATTAATTAGCTAATCCCTATCTATCTACAGTAGAACCTCAGAGTTACAAACACCTCGGGAATGGAGGTTGTTCATAATTCTGAAATGTTCATAACTCTGAACAAAACATTATGGTTGTTCTTTCAAAAGTTTACAACTGAACATTGATGTAATACAGCTTTGAAACTTAACTACGCAGAAGAAAAATGCTGCTTTCCTTTTTTTTTTAGTAGTTTACATTTAACACAGTACTGTACTATATTTGCTTTTTTTTTTTTCTTTTGGTCTCTGCTGCTGCCTGATTGCGTACTTCTGGTTCCAAATGATGGGTGTGGTTGACTGGTCAGTTCATAACTCTGCTGTCCATAACTCTGAGGTTCTACTGTACTTTGCTTTGAAGTTCTCTATAGAAATAACTGCCAGATCACTTAACCTTTCTTGCCTCATGGACATTCTTAGCTAGGTTGTGATTAATTTTAGGTTGCTGACACTCCTTTAATTAGCAGACAGTTACAGAAAGACAGCAAAAAATACACACAGTGCTGTTTCTGTTTCAGAGAAACTCGCATCTAAAGACCTTTTGCGAATGTGGCTAAGGAGATCAATGGACGTCTTCACTTCCAAGTCATCCGAGATTCTTTTGCAAAAACTGGCAAAGAGCTCAATCTCATTCTCAAAACTCTGAATATAAATCCTCCGGGCTTGCTGAGTTTCGAGCATGCCTCTTTAGGTCTTTGCTGATGAGACTTTTCAGTTTCTCGCCTGTCAAAAAAAAAGCAAACCGTTCTCCAGCTCCATAGTACTTACGCATCCTGTTGTCCAATTGTGTTTAAGACACATTCAAAAACCTTTTCAGGATCTGGCGACCTTTTGTCCTTTGCACGTTCACCTGGCATTACTTTCCTCCTTTGAGATGGTTTCCTTTTGAACTGCGCAGGTATTCTTTTTGTTTAAGCCTGTGAAGCAGCTGCTTCCTTACATAAAACAAAGTCAGAAGACTGTAACTCAGATAAAGCTTCTTGAAGGCCACCAAATAAACTCTGAGCTGTTTCAATGTCAAGATCCAGACTCTCCAATTTTTTTCTCAAAGCACAAATTTTTGATAAAAAAGCACACTACATCTGAGCCAAAACAAGAAGTGAAAACTCAGAAATGTTCATTTGTATCATCTTCTAACAAATTCTGGCATAAGATTGTGTGAAGCCTTCATCTGGTCTAAAGTGTCACGAGCACCTTTCTGGTTTCATAATGGACATATTGCCTCTACCCTGGCTGATCATCTTGTCATGCTTGGCACGTTAAGGCAATATTCATATACTTTTTCAACAGATCCCAATGATTAGTAAAAGTGGAAAACAAATTATACAACCCTGGAATATTTTTTAAAAATAGAGCAACTTGGGAAAACCAACATTGCAATGGCTTCTCCAACAAGATTCAGTGAGTGGACAGCACATGGGCTCAGAGATGTATACTGACTTACCGGCTGAATTTTATTTTGAACACCTTTGTGTACTGCAGCCATGTTAGCTCCCTTGTGATAGCTCTGTTCCCTGCAATCATCTATAGCTAAACTATCTTTTTTCAGCTTCTGTAAAATAACCTCCATAATACCCTCCCCGGCTTTGGTGTGGATATCAGTGAAATCTACAAAGCACTAAATGGGGCCTGTGAACACACTGGTTGGGGCACTAAATGGGTCCCCACCCCAAATAAACCATTTGAGGCACCAAGCAGAGTTCCCAAACACACCATTCAGGGCAGTAAATGGAGAAGGGTAGGGCCCTGCAATGAAAGAAAAGCGTGAGAAGTTTTTTTTAAAACAAGGAGGTAGTTGCATATTCTGGTCCGCCCTCCAAAACTGTTTAAAACAATGTTCAAAAACCTATACTCTCCTTGGAGTGGTCTATGGCCTATGGATGAAACAGTCCTTTAATACAGTGGTTCTTAAAGCCGGTCCGCCGCTTGTTCAGGGAAAGCCCCGGGCAGGCCGGACCGGTTTGTTTACCTGCCGCATCCGCAGGTTCGGCCGATCGCTGCTCCCACTGGCCGCAGTTCGCCCCTCCAGGCCAATGGGGGCTGCAGGAAGGGCGGCCAGCACATCCCTCGGCCCACGCCGCTTCCCGCAGCCCCTATTGGCCTGGAACGGCGAACCGCTGCCACTGGGAGCCGCGAGCAGCCAAACCTGTGGACGCGGCAGGTACACAAATCGGCCCGGCCCGCCAGGGGGCTTTCCCTGAACAAGCGGTGGACCGGCTTTGAGAACCACTGCTTTAATACACAATTAAATGGTTTTATATAAATAATACTTTTACATAACTTTAAAATAGTTGCTCTTTTGAAACAATGTTTATTTACACTGTAAGCTCTGTGGGGCAGGGGCTTCATCTTCATTTTTTTGTCAGCCACCTAGTCAACTGTTGGCTGTATATAAGTCACAAAACCAACAATCATCATCAGACTTAAAATGCCTTCCATTTGAAGATCTTAAAGCGATTTACAAATATTAAATAATTGAACTTCATAACACCCTTCTTCAGTACTTATTCCCTTTTTAAAGAGGGGGCATGTGAGGCACAGAGAGACTAAATGCCATGACTATTAAGTGATGTGGAACCAGTCAGCTATTTCCAACAGGAGGAGCAGCTGCAGAAGCAGCCAAAAGCAGGAATTACTGCATGGTAGGGGAGGAAATAAAATGGGACCCAGCCATGTCTTCCCCCTCCCCACAGTGACTCCCTGGACCAAGACGTTAGCAGGGGAAACAAGGACCCAAATAGTGCCCCATCTACTCATTCCCCTGCCATTTTGTACATGCATTTAATGTGTGTTCAAACAGATAGGAGGCAATAGGAAAAGATCAAAAGACAACTAGCCATTTTCCTTCATATAGCAACCAGAACGCGGAGATGGCGAATAGTATTTCTCAAGATAGAGAGCCCACCCTAAAAATAGTGAACTTTTCTGCCTATTGCTGGCTGTGGTCATCTTGCCAAGTAACATCTGGAATGCTAGAACTGGAAAACTATTGGTTAAATTCTGCAGTTGTGCTACTCCTATTGAGGGGAGGGAGAGTTGCATGTGAGTGTAGCTGCTGATAGAATTTGACCCTATGATTTTAGTGACCAGGAAATGGTGCTACAGTATTGTTCTTCAGAGTGGAACACCACTTTGGATTAAGATAAAATCTCCTGCAGCCACCTTGCTACACGGCTCTTTTCCCTCCCCAAGCTGACTACCTCTTCCACCAATTTTTATCTGCAGCCGAGAGCCTGCATTTCTATTCTGGTACAGTTTGCCTTGCCTTTGGGCTGAAGCGCTTTAGAGTGCCTTGTGCATTTGGAATGCTCCTGCACATGGCAAAGCTTCAAAGAACTGCAAATACCATGTTCACACATGGCGTTGTGCAGCACTTCCATGTGAAAGCAACACCAGCCACAGACACAAATGCTACCTGCTGGATATAGACTAGGAGTGTCAGGGAAAGGTGATGTTTGGCTTGGATTTAATCAGTCTGCTAGGAGGGGGCTGTACCCACATGGCTGAATGAACAGCAGGAAATTCTAACAGATCTGGATGGGGGGATGCTAGATTGATAGGTAGGAGGCCATGAAGCAGATAGACCCAAGGGGAGGGTGGTCCGTCATCTGGAGCAGATCAGAACACAACTCTGATAATTGTTGTATGGCAAAGGCGCTGCTCCAGAAGTTCCTTGTTTTGGGGATAGTGAACTAAAATAAATTTAGGCTCATCCAAACCAAAACTTTAGAAGTATTTCATATTTAATATTAACAGAATAAGGCACCCACTTTTCAAACATGTTTGGCACCAAAATGCCTGTTTTACGCATCTAACTTTATGTGCCCACATTTGAAAAGTGGAATCAAAAAGCGAAAAGTTTTCCTTAAGTTGCAGTCTCAGAATAACACCATATAGTGGCAGCATGATCTAGTGGAGAGGGACTCTTTTGGGAGTCTGGAGACCTTGGTTCTATTTCCAGCTCTTTCACTGACTGGCTGTGTGATCTTGGGCAAGTCACTCAGCTCTGGGTAGCTGTATTTCCCCTCTTGCGCCAATTTAGATTGTCAACTCTATAGTGCAGGGACTGTCTGCTATATAATTGTACAGTGCCTAGAGCAATGGGGCCCCAGTCTCAATTGAAGCATCTTTGCTCCATTGTAATATAAATAACAGCAATGGAACAGAAGTTTGCCAACACATATGTATATTTATCCAGTATCTTCTCAGATAAGTTATCCTGGCTCATATCGGAGCAGTCCGGAACACAATTCCATTTTGCAAAACATTTCAAGGTTTCTAAATTTAAATTCATTCCCCATTGGAATGAAAAAGAGATTTTTGCAAAAAATATGAGAAAGTGAAATAGCTCAACCCCAGAACAGCCAACAGTTAGGACACTCACCTGAGATGTGAGAAACCCAGCTTTAAGTTCCTGCCCTGATTTAGAGCAGGAACTTCAACCTGCGTCTTCCATATCCCGCGTGAGTGCCCTAACCACACGGCTTATAGCTACTCTGGGGTAAGTTGGGGGCCTCTCTCTAATTCTTTCCTGGACCTAAGAAACTCTCTTGACAAAAATGGTGAGTTTCCACAAAAACGTTACGTTTTGACAAATAGACGTTTTCCTACAGAAAAAAATGTAATTGAAAAATTCCCAACCAGCTCAAGCTCGTATGTCTATGGAATGGAATCAGTTGAGAAGCGAGTACTTAATTTGAAACCAATTTAAACTCAAGACTAACTACACAGGCTTTACCAACCTGGATTTTAAAAATTCTAGTCATCCATCCATTAACATTCCCAGGGAAATAAGGATGGTGTTGCTTTCTATATTAGACTATTACATTGAAATCATTTACCACATTTGGTACTTTTAAAAAATTATCATTTTAGTCTATCATTTTCATCCTTCTGTAAAACAAGGCGTTATCTGTCCTTTGTCCAATGGAGTCATCAAAATTTGCAAGCCATCTACCCTTGAATCTTACATTATTCACAAATAGAAACTCTCTCTCTAATTAAGTTATTGAACAAAGATGTAAACCAATTATGTTTAAACCTATCAACAAGCAGAATTAAAACATTCCACTCAGCTGCCTCCAGTTCCTCATCACTGGCATTAGTAACCCAGCATCTGGGATTCTGAGCAAAGGCTGAAATGAACTGTTTCCTCTTCATTTATCTGGCATAATTCAGTAAGGTCCTAGGTGTCCTAAAAAAATCATTTACCTAGTGATAAATGATGTGTGCGCACGATCCCCTGTATGAGCATAGTGCAGTACCTATGTAGGTCAAAGTCACTTCTCTGGAATCCAAATGAAGTAAAATCAATCACCGGCCAGGAATAAATATAAAATCAAATTAGCTCCAGTCAGCACTCTAGAGAAAAAAATGTGAGTCAAAGAATGGATATTCAGCAAAACATCTGGAGATTCAACTCTTGAAAATAATAAGCCGCCATAAGGAGGATGAAGCCCTGAGTTCCATTTGGAACTCTATTATAACATTTTTAATTCTTTCCTTTGCATTACCATTTCCTGTCAACTTGACTTCATTTGAATTGGTGCAGCAAAGACTCTTTGGTGAGCATCAGGATCTGACTGTTTTTCATTAATTACATTAAGGGCAAATCCTGGCCCCAATGTGCTTGGTGACAACATGGAGGCAAAGAATTGCTTGAAGTCTGAGCTCTAGGGCTATTCTTTCACTATTAACCAGCATCCATAGTCTGCCCTTTGCACCTGGGGTGGAGTCCATGACTCTACTCCTCAAGGCCCTAGATGGAAATGTCGAGGAGATCCCACGGCATGTTCAGAGCACGTAATGTCTGCAGAGGTGGGAAAGGTCTTCATGATCACTGAAAGACAACTGCACAAAACTCCACATGGATTGTACCCATTGCAGCCTTGGCTCTCCTTAGCCGGGCTGCAATCAGATGAATGAATAAAACCATTTAATAACACAGGGTCAGATTCTGGCCCCTATTACTCATACTTTCTCTGCTTTAGGTACTTATATGGCCCTCATTCCCATAATATCAAAGCTCCTCACAATCTTTTATCCTACTTCACAGAGTTTTTGTGAGGAAAGTAGTATTATCCCCATTTTACAGATGAGGAACTGAGGCATAGAAAGACTGTATGTCTATACTACCTGCCGGATCGGTGGGTAGCGATCGATCCAGCGGTAGATGTGATAAATCATCCCCCGAGCGCACTCCCATCGACTCCTGTACTCCACCACCGCGAGAGGCACAGGCGGAGTCGACGGGGGAGCAGCAGCATTCGATTCACCGCAGCGAAGAAGCCGCAGTGAGTAGATCTAAGTACATCAACTTCAGCTACATTATTCTCATAGCTGAAGTTGCATAACTTAGATCGATCCCCCCCCGCCCAGTGTAGACCAAGGCTAAGGTTACATCTACACTGCCCCTAGTTCACATTAATGTAATCATGTTTTTATTTTGTGCCTGCAGTGTCCCCATGGGGGAGTCACAGCACAGCACTTTGGTGCACACTGTTATCACACCCCCATAGTCAGAACTGCAGGGCAATGTAGACAAGCCCTAAGTGACTTGCCCAAGGCCGCAGACTTCTCATGTGACAAGTTTCCTGAATCCCAGGCTTGCATCTGAATTATCCTTCCTTTCTTTACTGCACAAGAAGTGCAATTTGGGGGAAGGGGCAGGGAATTCATCCCTGCAATAGTGCTAGCACTGGCACAGAGACTGAAGGGAGGCAGTTTGCAGGTCATCCGTTCAGGGGCTGCTAAGGAAGCAATGATAGCACAAATAATTCCCAGTACCAAAAGCAGGAGAAAACAGGCACCAATAGAAAAGCTATACGGTTCTTAAAAACATCCATTGTTTCTTCCTCTCTGAACTTTTAGATATTATCTTAAGATTCTTATTTAAAATTCTAATTCTAGAATTTAATGTGTGAACAGGCTCAAAAAATGCTATGCACAGTGAGTACCAATGTTTATAAATCCAGAATTTACTGGTTTGAGACTGATAAAATGCCACATATTATTTATTCCAACCTTATAATCAGAAACCCAGGATTACATTAAGTGGAATCTTTTCAATGCTGTTTTAAAAGGTCTAATTATTGTATTATTCAATGTATGTACATGTGGATAAGTAATAATTATTCTGAGTATTATCTTGCATAATAGAGTCAGTTAATGCTCAGAGATAATAATGGAGAGACAGCTCATTATGTCAATTTGTTCAAAAATAACAGGGAATTATTTCTTCTTCTGAACAAACTTGCTCTGTGTTATGGTCCGCTAATAGCAAGTTTCAGTCACTTCTTTATTTGCTAAAAGATGAAAGTATATGCCACCAGTGCCATGGTTATTTTTTCACTGCTTAATCATCTGTTTTACTCAGTGCTTATGGTGGATTTAATGTGTAATTTGCTATCCAAAGTATTTGAAGCCAAATCCACGTAACGATATATTGAAAGAGGGACAATCCTGAAATTAATTCACATTGTTTATAAACATCTTTTATACAGGAAATGTCATTTGAGACTGCCATTAGTTCCGAAAACTACTGGGAGTGGGGTCAGTAAGAGGATGTGGTGCCTTTCAACCTTCTAGATCCATACAAATCTGAGATGTAAAAGACCTACGAGGTCAGCTAGCTGATTTTGTTTTGCCAGGATTGAATTTGAGAACTTCTTTTCATCCAAAAGTTTTGTACCCAGGCACTAGGCCAATACAGAGACTGCTGCGTATGCTTGATGAAAAGGAGACCAGGAGCTTGATATTTTCATAGCACTGTAGCCCTGAGCCTCTAATGATTTCCACTAAATTTAAAGAGGGGCATGGGGGGCGGGGCAGTGAGGGAAAAGAAATGACAAAATATTTGATTCTGAATGATGGTGTCTTGAGTAAGGTCTGGAACACCACACATTCATGGGTTGTTGATACCATGACCTCTGTTAAAGCAGAATTAATTATCTCTATCAGCAGTGAATCCACACACTCCCCAACTGTTTTTCACTAGCCATGCAGGAGAGATCCATGGTTCACTCATGACAGAAAGGACTTCCCTCACTGAATTCAAAACCACCATCTTCAACACCAATCTGAATTTCACTGGGGGGAGGGAACAGTTCTACTCCCACTCCTGTTTTGATGTAGATTTCACTGACTTATGGAGACCGCCCTGAATTTGGTTCATCTTAATTGTGAAATAAAACAAAAGCTCCTGTCAGCAGGAGATCTTAGGTTGGGTGAAGGACGTGCTGGCTGACTAAATGGTTCATTATCTGGAGCAGTTCTACTGGTCATGATTTCACATAGGCTATGATGGAAGAGAAGAATGTCTATCTGGCCTCCCTGACTGATGCTGCATCAAAATTCTACAAATTCCTGAAGCTTCACATGGGCCACATTCAAAGACAGTCTTCCATACAGGCTTCTGTGTCAAGCCTTCCTGTTTCCCCTATCATACAGTGTCACTGAACCAGGGCAATCCATGCAGATGGCACGAGAGTGCCGGTTTCTATGAACCAGCACTTTTGCGGTAGTAGACAGAAGACTGTTGTATAATTCAGGTGCATGCCAGCCCTTCATAAATTCTTCATTTTATGAAGTCATTTAGTTATAGGCACTTTTCAAAATTAGCTTTACTTGCCAATAATAGCATTGCCAATCAACAGCAGTGGGAGAAACCCAGTGAGGTCCCTGCTTTCCCCACAGCTTCCCGGGAGCCAGACTTAAGCAGATGGGGATTGCCCTCTGGAGTAAGTCCCCACTACAGAACCTGTAGCGCCCTCTTCTCCTTCCCTATCCCAGCTAATTGGGGCTGGGAGAAGCTGAATGTTCTGAGGGCTGCAGCCAATCCTAGAGAGCAACAGGGTAGGAGAAATCCAGCCAGGGCCTCCATTTCTTAAGAACATAAGAATGGTCATACTGGGCCAGACCAAAGGTCCATCTAGCTCAGTATCCTGTCTTCCAAAAGTGGCCAATGCCAGGTACCCCAGAGCATATGAACAGAACAGGTAATCATCAAGTGATCCTTCCCTGTCGCCCATTCCCAGCTTCTGACAAACAGGGGCTAGGGACACCATCCCTTCCCATCTTGGCTAATAGCCATTGATGGACCTATCCTCCATGAACTTATCTCGTTTTTTAACCCTGTTGTAGTCTTGGCCTTCACAACATCTTCTGGCAAAGTGTTCCACAGGTTGACTGTGCATTGTGTGAAGAAATACTTTTTGTTTGTTTTAAATCTGCTGCCTATTCATTTCATTTGGTGACCCCTAGTTCTAGTGTTATGAGAAGGAGTAAATAACACTTCCTTATTTACATTCTCCAGACCTCTGTCATATCCCCCCAACCCGCCACCCTTAGTAGTTTCTTAGTGGTCTCTTTTCCAAGATGAAAAGTCCCAGTCTTATTAATCTCTCCTCATATGGAAGCTGTTCCATGCGCGTAATCATTTTTGTTGCCCTTTTTCGATATATCTTTTTGGAGATGGGACGACCACATCTGCATGCACTATTCAAGATGTGAGGATACCATGGATTTATATAGAGGCAATATGATATTTTCTGTCTTTTTATTTATCCCTTTCCTAATGATTCTGTTCTCTTCTTTGACTGCCACTGCACATTCTTTTATGCCCCCTCACCAAGCACACATCCCTGGACATCATTAATGGCAGCAGATAGCTTTTTGTAATTTTAACTTTAAAATGTATTTTGCCTCCCCATTGGCTGTTTGCCCCAACCTCCTTCTCCCCTCACTGCAAGCCTCACTCTCCCTGCCTTCCATGTTCCCCTCTCTCTCTCCTTCCCACCCCAGCAATGTCCCCCTTCCCCTCTTTTTCTAATTCCCGGGCTCCTATTCATCCAATCTCTACCTTTTCTCCTTACCCCACTCCTGCCACCTGGAAGGCAGAAGATAGGAAGCTAACAATCCATGCATCCATTCTCACCCTGATCACTTCATTTGCATCCCTTCCCCACACCTCTTGTCTGCCATTTCTCTTTTCAGTACGTAAGCGCTCCAGCTCCTGTGTGTTTGTACAGTGTCTAGAACAACAGAGCCTGATTCTGATTAGGGCCTTTTGGCACAACCCCAATAGAAATAAATAAATAGCAATAAGGCCCAGATTGTCAGATTTTTCTACACAGCACAAGCCACAAGAATATGAATGAACTGAGCTAGTGAGATAAAGTGTTGTGGTAGCCGATTTGGTCCCAGGATATTAGAGAGACAAGGTGGGTGAGATATTTTTTATTAGCCCAACTTCTGCTGGTGAAAGAGACAAGTTTCAAGCTTACACAGAGCTCCTCTTCAGGTGACCTGTAGCTCTGTGTAGCTTGAAATCTTGTCTCTTTCACCAGCAGAAGTTGGGCCAATAAAAGATATGACCTTACCCACCTTGTCCCTCCAGTAAGATAAAGGGAATCAGTAATTCAGTAAGAATGAAGTTACCTTCCCATTTCCAAAGCACCTTATGTAAAGCTCAATAGCAGGTTTGATTTTGCAAAGCTAGGGTTGTGTTACCCCACTGCATCCTCCCATTAAACTGCAACAAAGACAGACATGATTATCATGTCCTAATGGAAAGGAATGGCATGCGGCTGTGTTCAGGTCTTTAGCAAAAAGCAAAGCCAGTCGGAAATGCAGGAGGGGAAACTGGGACGATGTAATGGCAGAACCCTACAGCAGTAATGAATACTACAACTCTGAGAGGTTCTGCCAGAAGGGGATGGATTGCTATTTTCAATGTGCTTCCCAGGGTCATTACTAGACAAGTTGTTTGATTAAACCGCCAGCTGCAGGTTGAGTGCAAAAGGTCAGGTGTGTCTGTAGAAAAACCAACCAGATGAATAGCTGTAAAATCCCCAGCGCAGACGATCAGAGTGGGCAGTGATGAGTACTATCGATGGGAAGTGGTATTTCTGGCTGGCCAAACAGAAGATGCATCCTGCCTGGTAATAACTGCCATCAAAGCAGAAGCCTCTTTCCTTTTAAATATCTTCAGAAAGGGCTCTGGGTTGCTTCTTTATTTGTGTTTGTTTTCATCATGTTGGTGACTGGTCACACTCTAAGATTATTAATTTTATATTACTACTGCAATTACCTCTTCTCATTAATACCAAATGAGTTCATAATGGGAGTAGCTAATGTAAGTACAATGAATAGTAAATGCCAATATTAATGATGAGCCATTCGGTGCTATGTATGCTGAGGGTGCTATGCAAGTAATATAACCATACTGTAAACTGTTCATGAAGTTTTTTCATTCTTACCTGCATAACTGCTGATTCAATAAAATAATACATCATATCTGTCTGTGATGCTATAGATAATGCACCCACCACTGCAGCATTTAGGTGCAGGATACAAAATGTTAGATTCGCTGAACATTATGGCTGACATAGGACCTACACTCTACAACCTTCCTTTGTTTTAGTCATCAGTGGTCCTATCCAGGAGGATGCTGTCAGGCTCTCAACCCCACCAGTTCTGCTGTGCCATTGCTCAACACCTATGCTTCACCACCTTCAGCCAGAGCTCTTCACTAAGTTGTGTGCTTCTGAAAGTCAGCTTCTTTCTCCTTATCAGTGCCCCCCAAAACTCCCACCAAGAGGGAGAGCCATAAACGGAATCATCATTCCCCGAAAATTGAGATGTTCTATTTCCATGGGCAAACCTAGATGACTATTTCAAATACAGGAAAATTCCACTGGATGTTTCTCCCCCCAATTTCAGAGTCAACTCAGTTTGTATAAAAATGGCTTTAAAAACAAACATTGTAGTTAATTCTGTTAGCGGAAACAGCAGTTGAAAATGTTCTGCTGATTCCAGTTGGCCAACTAGGTTTTGGAACCAATAAATGGGTGAAAAGATCTGTTGGCTCCAGGACGGGGGCGGGGGGGGGGGAGGTTTAAAATAAATCACTAGCGCTTGGAACTAACTGCAGGATTCCTAATGGAAGCCACTGGAATTTCTGCTAGAGAAAGGTAAAGCTTGCCTAATGCCTAACAGCTACCATCTTGCAGACCAGACCACAAAATGCCTGTTACTTATCTGTCCCACCGTTGCCAGGTTATGTCCCATACCCTTCACAACAGCTAGTCCCACCAGAGCAGTGAAAGGTGACACCTGTGTGGTGATGTGGTCAGAACAGTGAGGGGTGGAGAAGATGACGACCATCCCCACTTTGTTCTCTCCCTCCAGGTGAGAGCTATCAGCTATTCAGTGAGATGTATCCATAGCCATAGAAAAGGGTTACTTACATGGGTTGTTTTCTCTATAAACAGAGCAAAACATGTAGTGTAAATCTGGATGATTTATTTTAGATTGGGTGTGGGGGGGAGGCACTAACAAAGAAAGGACAAATATAAATCTCTATGAGAGCGAAAGAAGAGTCTTGAATCCCTGACAGCCCTGGCTTCTAGCTGTCACAGAAAACAGAAGCATAGCTATGTCCGCCATAATCTCTTAACTAATGCTTGCTATCATTGAGTGTTCATTATTTATTCTTTTACATCCCTATTTATCTGTGTATACAGAAAAGGAGAAATTTAAATAAAGTAAACATTGTACATATTCCTACACAAATATTTCAATCCCTTGTGATTTAGGTTTTCCTACAGAAAAGGCGGGGGGAAGGGAAAGAGGGAGGTTTGTACTAAACCTTCGCCTGGGTAATTAATACCGCTCCTTCAAAACATAGCAGCTGCAACTGTGCGGCTACATTGATTGGAATTCAGGGTTCATTCCCAGGGCTGTGCTCTGACCCATTTCCATTCTGTCTCCCTGGCAAAAACAATTTGAGTCTGGACCTGTGTGCGTGCTGGGAATTAGATTAGGTGAACTTTGCCGTCTCTCTCTCTCTTTCTTTCTTTTTTTTTTTTTAATGATTGTGATTTGTTGGTTGATAGGTGCTTTTCAAACTCTCATATAGTCACTGGCAATGCAGAATTGAAAATCTTATTTCTGCAGCTCTAGATTAGCTCCTTTTCTGCAAATTACTTAGCTCATTTTTATCATATGACTCACACAAACTAGCAACATAATTAGTGACAACATCTTACTTATATGGATACTTTATACACAGAGCACAAGTTCTACTATAAAACTCCCTTATGTATAATGCAGCATCTTTCATTCTGAAGGTTCTCTAAGCACATTACAAACCAAAGATTAGGATATTGTAAATCCTGTGGCCTGAAGCTCTAGAAGGTAAGAAGCTCTCTGCTCCCATCAGGGGAAAGCAGTAGATGTGATATAGCTGGACTTTAGTAAGGCTTTGGACACAGTCCCACATAACTAGTGCCGTACCAAATTTGCGGTCTATTTTGGTAAATTTCACTGTCATAGGATTTTTAAAATCATAAATGTTATGATTTCAGCTCTTTAAATCTGACGTTTCATGGTGTTGTAATTGTAAGGGGCCTGACCCAAAAAGGAGTTGTGGGGTGGTCAGAAGGTTATTGTGGGGGAGGGAGGTTGCAGTACTGCTACCCTTACTTCTGCACTGCTGATGACGGTGGCACTGCCTTCAAAGCTCAACAGATGGAAAGTGGTGGCTTCTGGCCAGCAGCCCAGCTCTGAAGGTAGAGTGACTGCCAGCAGCAGCGCAGAAGTAAGGGTGGCATGGTATGGTATTGCCACCCTTACTTCTGCACTGCTGCTGGCAGGGCACTGCCTTCAGAGCTGAGCACTTGGCCAACAGTCGTAGCTCTCCGGCCGCCCAGCTCTGAAGGCAGCGCAGAAGTAAGGGTGGCAATACTGTGACACCCCTAAAATAAGCTTGTGACCCCCCTCCCATGCAACTCCCTTTTGGGTCAGGACTTCCAGTTTACGAAACGCTGGTTTCCCCCCCATGAAATTTGTATAGTAGAGGGTAAAAGCACACAAAAGGCCAGATTTCACAGGGGGGAGAGCAGATTTCATGGTCCGTGATGCATTTTTCATGGCCGTGAATTCTCATAAGCAACCTAGGGAAATATGATAGTAGCCAATACATATAATAGGCATAGTGTGCACTACATTATATCCAGAATGTGGACAGTTATGTTAGCTGAATTATACTATGTCTTTCCCACAGTGTTGTCCACTTCTGTTCACTCATGTCAAGATATATATCCCACAATAACTTGTAACAGTACAATTCAGCATTTGGTATGCCACAGGCAGATAGAAACCTGTCAAAGTCAAAAAGTTCCATGAATGTTCTGCCCCAGTACAAGCTTGGGAGGTGCCTTCACACCTATTGGTACCTGGAAGGTAATGTCCAAAACAAGAGATAAGGAAAGGTACAAAGCTGGTACAGACTGATGAGGACGTATCAAATGGGGTCCCACAAGGCTGAGTGGGGATGTGATAAGTCTTCAGATATGTAAAAGGTAAAGAGAATGGTGATCGGCTGTTGAATGTAAGGCAAGAAGTAATCAGCTTAGTTTGCAGCAAAGGAGATTCAGGTTGGATATGAGGAAAATCTTGCTAACTATAAGGATAGTTAAGCACTAGAATAGGTTACTAACAGAAGTTGTAGAATCTGCATCACTTGAGGTTTTTAAGAACAGGTTAGACAAACATCTGTCAGGTATGGGCTAGGTATACTTAATCCTGCCTCAGCGCAAGCAGATGAAATAAATGACATCTGGAGGTCCCTTCCAGCACTACATTTCTATTATTGGGAACTGGGGGAAGAACAACCACAGAACTGCTTGATTTGCATTAGCTATTTACCCAGAACTTCAAATGGACAGAAACTCCAGAGGCATAGGAGCTCTCTGTCCCCATCTATTGGTGATCAGGGAGAAATATGGTTACAGAGAGAGTTTCATTTGCATAAACTTTCTATCCAGAATTCCTCCAGTGATGCTTTGGGAGTCACCATAACTGTAAACAAACTCAGAATTTGTTGGGTAGTGAAACTGACATGCGAGAGGGGGAAAAAGCTCATATCTTATGGCAAGGAGTGCATTCCCTGGTTGTAAGAACTCTGCTCAATAGTCCTATATGTTCCTGGCACCTTTCTACTGAGGACACTGTGCTCTTTGGCTGGTTGACAGCAAATGATGCAGAGAGGGCTCTTTACTGAAGCTGCAGAAAACAGCAGCAGACCTAAGTGAACTTTGGTAAAGCCCTTGAACCCAGCCACAAAATAAAGCTGAAATCACTCCAGCTGGGTTAGATAGTGGAGCCACAGGAAAGGACCAGAAAGCACTTCCCTAAGGATTGGAGACAGGTAGGAGACAGGTAGGAATCCCTTCTCTAGAGCAGCAACTTGAAACCCAGGTTTCCCCTATTCCAGATGAGTGCCATTACCACCAGGCAACAAGCTGTTGTGGAGTGGGTCTCTCTCAGGCTGGCCTGTTGAAGCTATTGCACTCTGTTGCATCCTAAAATCAGAATGACTCTATAGCTGAGAGATTAGAGCACTTACCTGAGATGTGGGACTTCCAGTCCCTGCTCCAATTACTATTTAATTCTATTTACAAGGTGGATGAGATTCAGAAAGATCAAGAGAGACCCTGCAGATGAACTTCTGAATTCTGGGGGGCACTACACTGACCAATGAGAGAAACTGTGGGAGGGGTGACTTTTGGGTTGCTGGACTCAAGAACCACTCTGGGGCTGCACTGACCAGGGACAGAAGCTGTGGGAGGGGTGACTTTGGGTTGCTGGACTCAAGAACCAAAGGGAAAGGACATAGCCAAATCTGCTTGGGGGTGGGTCTTCGGGTTCATGGTTTGTGTTTATGAACCCTAGTTGTGGTGTTTTCCCAATTTAATGCTGAGTTGTCTACATCATGTTATTAAAGATTTTTGCTACACTGAGACTCTGTGCTTGTGAGAGGGGAAGTATTGCCTCTTTGAGGCGCCCAGGAGTGTGTGTGTAATTTTCCCAGATCACTGGGTGGGGGCTTGAGCGGGTTTTGCATTGTATTGTTGAGAGGGAACCCCTATGTACTGAACCCAGCCCTTGCTGCTATCAACTCGGCCTGGCAGAAGGGTTACACCACAATACAGTATAGCCTGGTGGTTAGGGCACTCAACAAGGGGGCAGGGGTACAAGTCCCTGCTCAACAACAAGGATTCAGAACTGGGTCTCTCACATCCCAGATGAGTGTCCTAACCTCTGGACTATTGGGTATAAAGGGTGGGGGAGGAGGTGCCACCATCACACTGTTGTGAACCTAGTGCTTCATTTCCTTTGCTTTTAGTAAAAATACCTGAAACAAAACATTCTGGGTCAAACAAAAAATTTTTTTACTCAACCTGAAATGAATTTTTTCCAACTTTTTAGTCACCAAAACTTCAGAAAAATATCATTTGGTTTGACCTAAATTATTTTTCTTTTGGAATTGCCAGAGAACTGAAAAGTCAGTTTTTCACAGTGCTCTTTTTTATCTCTATTCTTCTTCCATTAGTCCCTTCAAAATCTCTCTGTCTCATAAGAACAGCCATACTGCATCAGCGAAATGGTCCAGCTAGTCCAGTATTCTCTCTCTGATAGTGGCCAGTGCCAGATGCTTCAGAGGGACTGAACAGACCAGGGCAATTTCAAGTGATCCAGCCCCAGTCATCCAGTCCCAGCTTCTGGCAGTTGGAGATTTAGGGACACCCATGTTAGGGGGTTGCATCCCTGACCATCTTGTCTAATAGTCATTGATGGGCCTATCCTCCATGAGATTATCTAATTCTTTTTTGAATCCAGTTATACTTTTCTCAATACCATACATTTCTGATGTGCAGATGTTACACTTTTTAAAAAGCAGATATCAGTTCTGACATTACTAACCAAATGATTCTTTTGTCACACATGGGTTGTTATTCAACTCGTTATTTAAAAAAAAAATGTTGGATATTGCCACAGTAGTTCATATAAAAATACATTTTTTGCATTGAGAGCTTGCATTTTAAAATAAATTCCTGGAATAAATGATAGAGCAGGCATAAAATGGTGCAATGGGACTTTAAAACCACAAGCAGGAAACATTTTGACCCTTAAAATATGTAAATGACTACTGAGAGGCAGTAACATGCATTGTGTCCACCAACAATGGGAATATGAAATAGACATCCACGAGTAATTAAAATCTGAATAGAGCATCTGAGCTGCATAATGTTTCAATAAGTAATTTCACAGCCTCACTCAAATACAAAGGTTAGATGTGAAGAAAACCTTCCTTTCCGCAATCTTTTTCACCATGTATTCCGAGAACCTCAGTATAGACACACAAGCAAGCTCACTGAAAGCTATCAGCTGGCTTCCCACTGGGAGCTCAGGGGCAGGTCATCTACTTAGGAACTGCATGCAGAGAGAGCTTACGCTTTGGGATAGGGACCATCTCTGTATTTGCCTAGCACAATGGGATGCTGAGCGGACTGAAGTCTCTAGGTAGTACTGTGATATGAATAAACATTAATAATAAAAATAAGTATGTGTGGTTCAGCTCCTCTCCACAGGGAAATAGGCAGAAAGGATCAGATGGCTCTGGTAGTGCTCCCTCATTCTCTCACCGAGATCTCTCTGGGTCTGGGCATCCATTCATGGGGAGGGGGAAAGGTGGCCAAAAGGATTGGCGGGAGATTCAGTTCCTAGCAGAGATCAAAGAGGAAAGCTAATCTAGCCAAAGGGACTCCCCATAGGCAGGCACCAGCTGAAGAGTTCTTGGCAATGCAGTTCCAATAGACCTGTAATGTCAAAGAGCAGGGCAGGGATTCTAGAGCCAACCCAAAGACACTAGACTTCCATGCAGATGTCCCTTCTCTTCCTGCGGATGCAAAGGGAGCCTTAGAGTTTGTGGGTCTGACCTTACTTTCTTACACGGGGGCAAGTCTCAGCCCCACGTAGACGAATGCAAGTGTAGGGATCTCAGTCTACGGCGGGGTGGTGGGGCGCCAGCCCGCCTTGCTGTGCTCATTCGATTAAGTTGGGGAATCCGTGGTCTCGGGCCCGAACACCTCCGGTCGGGTCCTGTAAGCGGTAGAGGCTAAGCCCTGGCCCTGAGTCAGGGCGGGCAGAAAGCAAGTGAATAGTCAGGGCTCAGGCCCTCAAGCAGGGGCTGAGCACAGAGTTCAATAGGCCCAGGCCCTGGGTCAGGGCGGGACAGCGGGTAAATAGTCAAAGGCTCAGCTCCTCAGGCAGGGGCTGAGCAATCAATGAGTCAAGGAGCCCTGGCCCTTGGTCAAGGCGGGGCAGCAAGTAGTTCAAGGCTCAGGCCCTCGAGCAGAGGCTGAGCCCTCAATGTAGGTGGTGGCAAGCCCAGGTCCTGGCTCTGGAGAACCTGGGAGAGGGGGAGACTGCCACCCACACGTTGGGTGGCAGGGGGGACGCAGGCCCACCCACTCCACTGCGTCCCGGCCCGGGGCCCTAACAGCGGCAAAGGATCCGCTGCTGTGTCAGTGGGGATCCTGGCCACAACACACTGACATGGGTTCTGGCCACGGTGCAGCCAGACTGCGGTCGGCTGACCCCGGGCCACTTCCTAACTCCCCCTCAGGCGGTACCTGAGTCCAGGGGGTGTCTTCGGCGGGTTCCAGCCTCATGGGCTCCTCGTCCGACTCGCGGTCACTCGGCAGGTGCGGCAACTCCTCTGGGAAGTGGCCGCTTGGCAGGTCCGGCCACTCCTCCGGGTAGGGGCCGCTTGGCGGGCCCGGCCACTCCTCCGGGTAGGGGCCGCTCGACGGGTCCGGCCACTCCTCCGGGTAGGGGCCGCTCGACGGGTCCGGCCAGTCTAGGCGGGTACCTGGGGCCACAGGGGTTTCCCAGTCACGAGCTAAGCTGGCCGCATCTGGTCTCCCCGGTGGCTGCTCCTCTAGTGAGCGCCGCAGGCCCGCCTTTATACTTCTGGGTCGCTCTGGTCTACTTCCAGGTCGCACTGGTCTACTTCCAGGTCGCGGCCTGTCTCTTGGCGGGGCGGGCCCAGAGCCTCCTGGCCCCGCCCACTCTGGCCACTGGGCTGGTGCTTCACTCTGCGGGGTGGTGGGGCACCAGCCCGCCTCGCTACAGCAATGGAAACCGACAATTTCTTGGCCCCAACAAAGGAATTACCATATATGGATACCAGGTGGACCTCAGATTATGGTACTGCTATGAAAACAATCATCTGATGGAAAAGCAGTCTGGGTACTTGTGTACAAATAAGCCCACATGCAATCTCATTGGAGTCAATGGCAAAACTTCCACTGACTTCATTTAGAGCAGAAGCAAGCCCCAAGTGTCACACCTGGCTTCATAAGTTCTGTATCTATTCATGTCGTGTTATAACAACTAGCTTTTTAACCTAAATCATTGATTTTCCCAGGCCTGACTAGAGTGACTTCTAACTCTCACATGTGCTCAATCATGCAAGAAGCAAGGAAGAGAAGACAAAGCTAGACAAGCTCTAGAGGTTACTCGGCAGATTGTATCGTTTGACTCACATGACCCCTATTGTTTTCTACACAAAGCTTCATTAGTTAAACTGAAAATTGAATACATGCTTTGGTAATTGATTTACCCTCTGGTTAATTTGGACTAACCTTGGGCTGAACTTTATGTGAGGTCACACCTCATAAGGGTAATTTGCTTACTTCTAGAAGATTCCCCCATTCCCTAACCAAGCTCAGGTACTGTACAACATTAAAACAAAAAATAAAATCACTATTAAACTATTAGATAAAAGAAATGGAGTGGATCATGATTAGTAGAACTGGAGTCAGAGGCCCAAGTTTCCTGAAGGGACTGCTATTGACAGGTCATCAGGAAAACAGGGAGTACAGTGAGTTAGGCTTGAAGCAACTCAGCCAGATGGACAAAGAAGTTCACAGGATTTAATAAAGTTCCACTTGTTCAACTTAACCTGCATTCAGCTTTACTGTTTGCGAATGAAACATAGTGGTAGCGTCTGACAACAGCTGGAAAATGAAGCTATTATTTTACTTTACTGGGAACATGGCTGAGATATCTGCAGCGCTCCAAAGCTCACCACTGCCTCAAGCATTACAACATCCTAGGAGCCCTGAGGAGCTATTTTTCCCTGACCCAGAACAAAACTATGCAATGACACAAGTTTCTCTCTAGAGATCAATCCAAAGGGGAGGGGCTAAAGTCCTATGTTACTGCCTTAAGCACACTAGCTGCTACATGGAATTTTGGGGACTTGACAGATTCTCTGATTCAGGACAGGATAGTCTGCAGCATTTGGGGTCACCACCTGAGGGAGCAGCTGCGCTGGGAAGGCAATCTCACATTAGACAGGCATGCAGCAGAAGTCTCAAGAGAAATAATGAAAGCTGTAGGAGGCACAACACCCTCAGAGGTACATGCAGTGAGACAACAGTAAAGGAGAGCAGCTGGCCAGGGTTTCATACCCATAATGAGGCATTTACTGTGGGAGACATTATGAGTGGGTAAAAGCACCAGGACAGCATTGCAAGGAAGGCAGCTTGTTGAACCATTTGAGCAGTGTATGCAAGAGCAGAGGAAGCTCTCAGAAAGATTCAGTCAGAGTTGTTCAAGATGGGAATTGCACATCAGCCAATGGTGATGATATCATGGCTCTCTCTGAGTGTGAGAGTATAACAGGATCAAGCTGTTGGGGCAGAAAAGCAACAAGGGATAATACCAACCACTGTGCATGCAACAAGGTTAGCAGGGAAATGTCATATGTGATTTCAGCTGTATAGTGGGGCCTCCTGCAATGTGACATTGTGATGTTGAACAGCTGCTACTAAAGTTAGACATTTTTAAGTCAGCAGGTCCAAATAACTTGCAACAAAGAGTTTTAAAAGAGCTGTCTGAGGAGCTCACTAGACCATTAATTATGATTTTCAATAAGTCTTGAGACACCACAGAAGTTCCAGAACACTGGAAGAAAGTTATTGTGCAAATATTTCAGATGGGATGATCTGGGTAATTATAGGCCTGTCAATCTGACATCAATCCTGGGCAAGATAGAGAAACTGATATGGACTCAATTAATAAAGAATTAAAATAGGGTAATATAATTAATGCCAATCAACATGGGTTTTCAGAAAATAGACACTGTCAAATTAACTTGATTTTTTAAAAATAAGGTTACAGGTTTGGCTAATAAAGGTAATAGTGTTGATGTAATATGCCTAAACTTCTTTGATTTGGCATGGCATGACATTGTGATTAAAAAACCAGAAAGATAAGAAATTAACAAGGTAAATATTAAATGGGTTTAAAAGTTGGCTAACTTATAGGTCTCAAAATGTAATTGTAAATGGGGAAACATAACTGAGTTGGTGTGTTTTTAGTGGGGTCCCACAGTGTTGTTCTTATCTCTATGCTATTTAACATTTTTATCAATGACCTGGAAGAAAATATAAAATCATCAATGATTAAATGTGTAGATGACACAAAAATTGGAGGAGTGATAAATAATGAAGAGGACGGATCACTAATACAGAGCAATCTCAATAAGTTGGTAAACAGCGTGCAAGCAAACAATATTCATTGTAACATGGCTAAATGGAAATGCATATCTAGGAACAAAGAATGTAGGGAAGTAGTGACTCTGAAAAAGATTTTGGGATCATGGTGGATAAGTTCTGGTGTCCACAATTCAACAAGAGTTTTGAAAAATTGAAGAGGTCTCAGAGAAGAACCACGAGAATGATTAAAGGATTAGAAACATGCCTTATAGCAATAGACTCAAGGAGCTCAATCTATTTAGCTTAACAAACAGACTGTTAAGGGGTGATTTGATTGTATTATAAAAAACTGCTGTATCATGAAAGCCTAAATGTATGTAGACCCACCATTGCTGACAGCCCTGTGACAGATACACAGCTGACAGATACACTAAGGGGTGCTTAGGATTCAGTAATCCTATTCAAATGCAAACACCAGGAATAATGGGTGACCTGCATCCTTAGAAAATTAGTTGACTCCTCTGAAGGGAGGGAGGGGAGAAAGAAGCAGTGGAACGTTACCCAAAAGACAGAACAAAGGAAGCTTGGGGAGTTAAATAGCAAGCCAGACAGGAAGAGGACGTGTGGAGCAGGAGAGAGCAAGGTCACAGAATCTGGGTAAGGGGCTCCATGGGGGGAGACCACCCATCACGTAACAGCCTGGATGAGTCAGGGGACTGCCTGCCTGCCTTCCTGGACACCAATGGTCCCTAACGACTCACAAGGGAAGGGTGAGCTAGTGAAAGACATTACAGTAAGTTTACAACGTGGATTGTATTGTATGGTCTGTGCTTTTTATGATTAACTAACAGAGTATTCACGTGTTAGACTCTGTGCAAAGCTAGACATACTGAGTGTGTTAACAGCTTCACAACCACTGCATCCCCTGAGAGAGTTAAACTGTAAACCAGGAGCTTGACACCTTTGGGATGGAGCTTTGGGATAGGGCATGTTTAAGTACAAGGGAGTCTGAAGTGTCAGCGCTGCACTCAGAGGATCTAGGCAGCTGGACAGCAGGTACCAGCTCTCGGGTCTGGTGGCCCAAGAATGTACCTATGGACCCCAGGATGGGGGAAGTGGCTGATCTCCATTCAAGAACCATGGGCCCAAATACTCAAAATAGCTTTTAAAAGTGTCTCTTAAAAGTGGATCGACATGACTGGCGATACTAATTCCACATGCCAGCGCAACAGCAAAAGCTTGCTCAGCTGTTGAACTAATATGCCATGGTGAGTTACTATGAAATGACTATGAATAGCCATTGGGACAGGGCCAGAGAGTGAGAATGACTCTCTAGCCTGGTGGTTAGGGCATTCACCGAGACTGCGTAGGAGCATCTTTAGCTCCTTGTTCCAGTCATTAATTATTTATAAAAAGTTGAACAGCTTCAACAGGAGAGATTGAGAAAGCGCCACACCACAATATCCCATAAAGAAAGCTGTAGCTAGGGCACTCTTGTGCAAAATGGAAGATGTAAATCCAAATCCCTTCTGCACCCCACAGGGGAATAGAACCTGGGACTCCTGCATCCCAGATGAGTATCCACTGAGCTAAAGGTTATAAGAGACGGCTGCTCTCCTCCCTTTCCCCCTCCCCACAGTGAGTTGTTAATTTAGTTCTCCTTTGCTTTTGTCAAAATGCCCAAAATCCAAAAGGAAAACAGCAAGCTGGGTAGAAATAAAACATTTCATTTCAACATCCCTGAAACGTTTAGATTTTTTGGTTCCATTAAAACTATTCGGCAAAGTCGACACAAATCCATGAATCGTTTCAGGTTTATCAAAAGCGCAATTTTTTTGGACGAATAAACTATTTGCTCAAAAAAATATTGCCCAGCTCTATTCCTCACCAGAACAGCCACGCTGGTAGAACTTAAGTGTAGAACAGAACTAATTTGGCAGTTTATACTCATGCAAAACTTCCTTTGTAGTTTTGCATAAGAGACAAATGAAGGAGTTGGAGTTGGATCCTATACCCACTGAAATCAATGAGAGTTTTGTCATTGACTTCAATAGGAGCAGGACGTTGCGTTTTTTCCAAGTGATAGGGAAGAGTCCCCATTTTTTATCTCTAGGACAACATAGCTGTTAATTAAATCAATATAACTGATATGAAAACACACTCAGACATCACCATTTCCCCCCTTGAAGTCACTGTGTGCAGGCTATGGGATTTCACCTCTCTTTAAAATAGTGCATTGTGCTTGCCATTTCAGCAGAGAAAAGCAACATTTCACAAGGCTGCCTTGTTAATGCAGGACATTTAAAACCAAACGAGAAAGTTCCATGGCGCTGGGAGCAGCTGTGACTGGACTGTGAATATGAGACAGAGCCCTGGGTTAGGAAATACTTGAAATGGTATGTTAGAAATATAACATTGCTAACAGTGCTATTCTGGCTGCCTTATCTGGTACTTTTTATTTAAGACCAAAAATAAAAGGCCCGGAGGAGACATCCTGAAAATGCTAGAGAAGATGTTTATCATGACTGAGGCAGCCGGAGTAAGATTTTCTCAAAAGGGCTTTAATAAAATAAGATTAATTGGATGGCATATTACAATTTCACCTTAACCACTATCAAGCAGTGCTTGTGGAGAATGCCAGCACACTGGTCCAGACAACACCACAAATGGTGATTTTCATTATGGTCAGTTTGTAAATGCAGTTACTGATGTCTTTTGAAAATAAAGGCAGTCGTTTTATTAATCGATTTTATGTGTTGGGGAAGCATTCTACAAATTGAATAATCAATGAAGCAAACCCCAAGGATGAGAACTTTACAGCTGCAGCTTTGTATTTAAACCCTCTGAAAATCAGCTGTTGAGAGCCAAAATAAGGGCGCTAACCTGGAGACCTACACAACATATTAATATATAAACACAAACCCTGAGAACAGGAGGGGATTTGCCTGAAGAACAAGCATCTTGTTTACCAGTCTATAGCAACTTAACTGAAGTCCAAATGAAAAAAATTCAGGATCAAAATTGAGGACCAATTATGATAGGTGCTTCAAACACACAAAAAGACATGGTCAGCACCCCCGAAAGAAGTTTATGGTCTATTTTAAGAGTGAGTGAATATTAAACAATAGAAAGGAAAAGCAAAGGCAGACAAAGATAACAGTAATAACATCACACAGTTGCAGTCTAACAATGTGCATGATTTGATTATTCCAGATCATTTGGGGAACTTTTTTTTTTTAATACCACTGTCAGATTTTGTTTCTTGTTTCTAAAACCTCTGCATATGTCCATGTTCCGCCTTCCTTCTTATTAAATCTCTGCCTAGTTATATTTTTCCTTTTTCAAACAATCTATTTCTATACCTTTCTTTTCAAATTACTGCTCATCTCCATTTCCCTCCTACCCATCCCTCCCTGCAGTGGTGTAGCCAGGTTCTAACACCAGGGGGAGCGAACACATAAAAAAAGGCACCACCCGACCCGACATATCAAATTACTAATTACTGCTGGCCCCACCAAGAGCCCGCTGCTGGCCTGGGTGAAAGAACCCAGACTGGCAGCGGGCTGAGAGACTGCGGCCGGCAGGAGCCCGCAGGGGGGGGGGGGGG
The DNA here is from genome assembly GCA_037349315.1 of Chelydra serpentina. Taxonomy (NCBI): domain Eukaryota; kingdom Metazoa; phylum Chordata; order Testudines; family Chelydridae; genus Chelydra; species Chelydra serpentina. Next base: position 33,260,649 of record JBAIAC010000048.1, read on the forward strand.
GGGATCCCAGAGTGTGGGGGGGAGCTGAGCGGCTCAGCCAGCCGCCGCTCTAGGATTCCCCCCATGGGCTCCTGCCAGCAGGGGTTCCGCTGCTGGCCTGGGTTCTTTCACCCAGGGCAAAAGCGGACTCTTGGTGGGGCCAGTGGCGGGACCCCTGTGTTATTTTGTCACTCCACCTCTGTCCACTCCGTTTCCACCCTTTCCAAATATTAAAAAGGTGCCACTTTGGGAAAATGTGCTCAGGGGGAGCAGCCGCTCCCCCTGCTCCCCCTTAGCTATGCTACTGCCTCCCTGCTCCTTTCAAACCTCTATTTCTATTGTTGTGTTCTCTCATACTTGTGAAACTGCCTTCCATATGTATATATGGGCCCAAGAGATAAGGATGTACAGCCAGTAATGCAGTTCAGAAAATAGGGGGGAGAAATTCAGTTGAAAATAATTTATTTTTTAATTTGGAAATGTTGCCACGGGATCCCATGAGAGTTGTAGTTTGCTTCGTGCTCCATTCTCCTCTATAGGGAGGGTTGCCTCACCAGACTACACCTCCTACAATGCACTACAGTCTCCTCATGGTGAGGCAGGTGCATCATGGGACTCCCTGGCTTTGGCGTATTAGGCAAGATGTAGTCTGGATAGGGAGACCAGCCCATGGAGGATAATGGAGATGTGAGGAAACTCAACTTCCATGAGGCACCACAATAGGATAATTTAACCAAAACATTTGCGGTTTTGGCTGAAACATTTGAATATTTGGTTTTTCAATGTAAAAAAATTAAAATTTTTCCCTGGAATGCAGACACTTCATGAAAAAATTCATTTTGTAGATAATCCAATTTTGTGTCCAAAAATATTTTTGAAAGAAAATTATCAATCATCCTTAGCAACAAGTTATCAGCGTGATCGTCCAAAGGGTTACCATAATGTATTGGCTTTTTTTATATGATTGTTTCTCCCCAGTGGATGGTCTGAAAAGAGGATAAGGGACCAATTACTAGCAGTAGTTAAAGAAGTTCTCTTTCAGCTCAAGTATTAGAAGTCTTTGTTTTTGGTGCTGAAAGTTTACAGGGGATAGACCTGGAATCACTGTGGTGTCTGTCAAATTTTTGTTGTTGTTGGTTTTTTTAACATAATGGTTAGAGCCCTATCAAATTCACAGCCATGAAATCTGGTCTTTTGTGTGCTTTTGCCCTACTATACTATACAGATTTCATGGGGGAGATCGGCATTTCTCAAGTTGGGGGTCAGGACCCAAAAGGGAGTTGCCGGGGGATCGCAAGATTATTTTGGGGGGTTGCAGTATTGCCACCCTTACTTTTGTGCTGCCTTCAGAACAGTAGCGTAGCCAGGGGGGGGGCAGGGGGAACGGCCGCTCCCCCTTGAGCGGAAGCGGCGCCTTTTTTTAGCAGCACTAAAAAAAGGCGCCGCTTCTTTTTAAGCGCCGCTTCTTGCACTCACCCGGCGGCGCTCCGGGTGTTCGGTGGCATTTTGGCGGGGGTACCGCCAAAGACCCGGAGTGAGCCGCCGAAGTGCCGCCAAAGCCCTGGAGCGCTGCCGGGTGAGTACAGGGGATGGTGCCTTTTTATAGCGCCGCTCCCCCTGCGCTCCGGACCTGGCTGCGCTACTGCTTCAGAACTAGGTGACAGGAGAGTGGTGGCTGTTGGCCAGACACCCAGCTCTGAAGGCAGCAACCCACCAGCAGCAGCACAGAAGTAAGGGTGGCAATACGATACCGTGCCATCCTTACTTCTGTGCTGCTGCTGCTGGTGGCTCTGCCTTCAGAGCTGGGCTCCCAGCCAGCAGCCACCGCTCTCCAGCTGCCTAGCTCTGAATGCAGCGCCGTCACCAACAGCAGCGCAGAAGTAAGGGTAGTAGTACTGCAAACTCCCCCCCCATACACAATAAACTTGCAACCGCCTCCCCCCAACTCCTTTTTGGGTCAGGATCCCTACAATTACACCACCATGAAATTTCAGATATAAATAGCTGAAATCATTACATTTACAATATTTAAAATCCCATGACCGTGAAATTGACTAAAGTGGACCGTGAATTTGGTAGGGCCCTAATAATGGTACCCCAGCTGAGATTTGCATTTCTGTGTGGACTTCAGGGACTTGGTAGGTTTATTAAGCAGTAGGATTATGTAATACACTGGCCTAATGCTTGTGACCAAAAGTCTACTAAATTGTCACTGCTGAAGGAGTAAAGGGCTTCACTTTTGGTGCTGAAGATCTAGATTTCAGTGTTCACTAAACACCATAGTGCCTATACCTGGGCAGTAGGGGACCACAGTTTGTTACATCGGCACCAAGATCATTATCATGGATATACTATTTCTCACAACACGAGATAAATATTTCCTTACTCTTAGATGGCTGAGGTCTGTGCTAATGAATGTTGTGTAACGTAATTTACATACCACCTTTCAGTCACAAAAGGGGATTCTGGGGCCTTAAGGGGTAATTTTGAAGTGAACATAGTACCATTCACATTGTATGCAAGGCCATGTCTCAGGAGATCTTTTCGAGATTAGCCTTAGACTTGGACTGTGTGGAGAAATTACTTAAGAATGAAGATTCCATTTGAGTAAATGAAATATTGATGGCTATATAGTACTCTGAAGGAAAACTTCACATGAGAAGAGGCTGTGAATAAAAGCTGAAACACTTTTAAAACTCAATAAATAAAGAGAAAACTAAAACAGAAGACTGAATGAAAGGGTCATGAGAAACAAGCAGCTAAGAGCTGTTGTATAAAAGAATAAAAAATGGAAATGTGAATCTAGAGTGGGATTTAATAGTTAGATAACCCAGCAGAAATAGACAACACTTTCCTTAAAAGCACTTCTGAAATAGACAACACTTTCCCATCTTAGAAGTACTGAGGAAAAATGATTAATGTGGGGAAGATCTTTTCATTTAATCATACACAATTCCACAACAACCAAGCAGTTTCCATACCCAGGGAAATTCAAGGAGGGTGGATTAAGAAGTGTATCTCATTAGAATATATCAATTCAGATTTAAGTCAGACACACACGAGACCCACCCATTTTTAAACATAAAATTGATATAATTTCTTTGAAAAAATGTTATATGGTTTTTCTATTATGCTTATTGTTCTCCATGGGGTTCTAAAATGTGAATTTTATTTTGTTGGGTGTACTTTCAGTGTTATTTAATAAAATATTTTCTACATGAGATAGTCACTTAAAGTCCATAGAAAAACACTTGTTGCCAGACTGAAGGCCTGATCCTGTGAAGCACTGAATGCTTTCAATTCCCAGAAGTTGAGGATGCTCTTCACAAAAGAAGACTAAATTATTTATATTTATGTTCCTTTTAAGAAGTGGTCTTTTTCTGTTGATTCCTTAACACTGAAGATCATTTCTGAGGGCAATTGCCTTGGAAAGGGGTCAGTAGGTATTACTTGTAACTTTATAGTTACTGTGTTTCTTTTGCTAGAAGAGAATGAGATTGCAATTTAGCAGTAGCGCAAACTCAGCTAATCCACCACTTCCATGGCATCAATAAAGCATAGCTCAATGACTAAGAATGTTTCACAAGGAGGGATGCTATTCTGGCAGTGCAATGCAACATGGTACAGTGGGTTAATTTTGACAGCAGTTATAGGGAGAAATCCTGCCGATCCCCTTACCCTCTCTGTGGATTCAGGAGGCCCTCCTAAACAGAGAGGTCCTGTGGGTTTGCCATGTAGGAGCGGCAAGAGCAGGATTTGGACGGCCAATGCAGCCTTCATAAGGCAGAAGTACAGCAGCCTCCGGGATTAGTATAGCCCAAGATTACTGTAAACAGTGTCAGATCAGCCCTGTAGCCTGGGCAAAGGATGTCTTTGTCCCCCAGCACACAGCATGTTTTGAGACCCCAAATTGCCCAACTAAATCTCTGTTTAAGGGAGGGAGCTACTATAAAATGAAAGCCACGAAACAATGTGGTTTTGATTTTAATCATTGCTAAGGATGATACCTGGTATTCATGAAACATCCACATTGGAGAACAATGGTGCAGAATGTGCTATTAATCATAATATCTAGTTTAAAACAGCAGTTTGAAACAGCTACTACAGTAGCACCCATATTCCATTTTACAAGATGTACCCAAGTTTCTTAAGGCAGAAAGGGAAGTAAAAACCCTTACAAATTACTAAACCGTAACTAACTACCCGGTAATTCATTTGCTTTAATGAAAGTGTATTATATACAGCATGTTGCAGCAACAATTAAAATCATCACAGTGAATACAGCTCACAGATGGAGTCATCTAATGTGTATATGTCCTGGACCAGGTATTGCATTTTATATCAAACGATAATCTCATTAATTTTTTTAACAGTCTAAGTATATCTCTCAGGCATTTTTAGATTTCTAATGTCTCAGGTTTTCATAACTATTTGTCTTAAGAATTTGTACCATTGTTCCTAATTATTCTTTGACTTGAAAAAATTAGCCACTATATTTAAACTTCAAGTGGTTCCTATGGTAATAAAAAGATGCATCATGAAGGGCAAAATATCATGAACAGACAAACTGGTGGTTTGAGAGTTCTATACGAGGAGTGCAAATTGCAATTGGTGACTCAGCTGAATCATAAGATACATTCAGTGTGAAGGAAATAACTAACATGATGAGCTGGGATGAGGATGAAATTGCTTATATCAAAAGTTCAGGCCACAGCACTAAACCTTAGCACAATTCCGGGGAGGGAAAAGTTAGCAAAGTTGTCATCACCTTTTGACTGCACAGGTCACACTCATTTTTCCTATTAAGTGAACGAAAACTCAGGCCCGCGAGTCTTATGTGAACCATTAGCATCCCTACCAGGCTTCAGCAAACCAGTCAACTCTTTGAGCTTATATGTACAATACACGGACACTTCTGTTATTTCAAGAGCATTAGGCAGGCTTAAATAGGGGAAAAGAAAAACAACAACAACACTACACTTCAGCACATCACTATATGTGAAAGGGCTGGTGGCATACAGAGAGGTGAGAACAAATAACTCCTTTAGTGCCCTAAGCCTTTTTTCCCCCTCATCCCCAAATAGCCAAAATTATAATTCAGCCAAAAGCATCCTCAGAAACAACAGTTGCAGCTTCATTTTATTAAAAAGTGTTTTGAGAACTTGATCTGAAAGGGTCAGATTAGATTCAGTGAAGTAAACAAGTGCTTTAGAAAAGTTTATATTTCCTTTTTCTTAAATGAAACACTTCATAGAAAATGGTTTGCCTTTGAGATAAACTAGTCTTCCCTCTTCTGTTATTTACCTACATATTAACTGGGTGTATTTCTATATAAAGACAAGAACCAAAGTTATATTTAATGGCTAGATCCAGCTATATAACAGCAAGTATAACAAAAGTTAAGGGCTTGGATTGTGCCCATACTTGTACAGATATATAGGGGCCAGACAGCACTTAAAAAGGTTCCTTCCCTCACCATCATCTTCTTTCCTTGGACACTTGCTATCCAAAAGGAAGCAGGAAGGGGGCAGGCCATAACAGCACCTCCGTGACTGCAGCAGTCAGCAGGCTTTTGACTCTTTTGAAAGGGTAATGGAATTTCCACCATTGCAATGGACACTTCCAAGGTGCTCTCAGGAAGAATTTTGTCTGAGTGCAGCAGACAAACCCCATCTGTATCTCCTCCAGCATGGGCTGTGGATTAAAGCCCCCAATCTGGACCTATTTTAGTAAACTCAAGATACCAGAATCCTCTACAAGGTGAAAACTCAAACTTTATCATCTCCTCATATTATAAACCACAAAATTAGATTAAGAATTAGAAACTTAATATCCTTTGAGGTTCATCTCTTATTTTCATTTCCCACCATTTTGTTTTTGATTAACCCTCAGGAAATAAAACATCATTCTACCTTCCAGCCATTGATCAACCAACCAGCAGTCTCTTAGTAATTTTCAGCTCTTTGCAGGCTGGACAGAAACACTGCCTCATCTCAAGTGATTTCAGCTCTCAGTGATTTTTAGCTCTTAGCAGGCAGGGCAGAAACACATTCCTACTATAGCTGATTTCAGCTCTGATTCGGCATTGAACATAACAAAGAGGCTGCCAACGAAGCCTATTTTGCACTATTCTTTGAACAGTGGGGAGGAACAGGTTAAACCTAGGGAGCACCCTTGAGGTTGCACAGCCTCATGGCTGGGGATACCTGTCCCCCCACCCCTCTTACTTTCACAGGGCTTTGACATTTGAGCCTCTAGCTTAACGTGGTTCTTTCAACTGAGGGTGGCCCCCTCATTTGGGACAAGGTAAGCACAGTCCTGCTTTCCTGTATTCCTACAATAATGACAACATTGGTAACCATATTTCACTACCCCTGTATTCAGTACTAAGGTGATTTCTACCCAACACCAGCCAAAGTTGATCACTTTGACACTGCTGTATCTGATGAATATATAAACAGAGCAGGAGCAAACTGTATGTACATAAACACACCCAAAGTCTCTTCCCCTTCCAGCTAGCTGTCAGGAAAGCATTCATCCAGATCCTGCTTACATGAGTAAAGACCACAGGCACAATGGAAACTACAGGTATTTTGTCACAATCAGGTCTCAGCCATTCTTGAACCACCTGGCATCTTGTAACAAGGGTGGTATTATAAAATTCCAATTTTATGCAGAAAAGCAAGCTCTCAAACAAACTCTATGTGGGACTTTGAAAAGTGGGATATTGATGTATTCTGGAATACTATAGTCAGTGCTCTCTAAAAAACCTTTAGTTTAACTCTTTTCCCTTCTCTAAGCTAGTGTGTCTTAGAGGTGCTGGACTTACCATTTATTATTAAGAAATGGATTCCAGTAACTATTCTAGTGGGCAAAAAAATCATTTTGAGAAAATGGAAATCAGCAACTCCTCCCTCATTCACAGACTGGCTGAGTTAGTGCTCTACTGATGCATTAATGGGAGAAAATGCCTCAGAAATGCTTGGAAAAAATACAAGGACATCTGGTCACCAATGAAACTATTGCATACCTTTGCAATTAGGTATATATTAGTCCCCAGACTATGTTCACACTTATTTTGTTGCTTTAATAATCAGTGCCCTGCATGACCTTTACGGGTTCAGGTTTTGTTAGTTTTGCTTTCAGGTTTTGCAAAAAATGAACATTGAACTGTGTTATTTAGATGCTATTTCCATCTTGTGTATGTATTTATGTATGTTTTGTTCTATTTTGTGCTTATATTTCATATAAAAACAATACAAATGTTTCAAACAAAGAAAAACAAAGCAGGATATTTTCCCAAGTTTTTAACACATTCATTTAAACACATTAGGCCATCTCCAAAGAGCCACTGAAGGTGACCTTGCTGCAGCTGGGTGATTTACCACAAACTGGGTGATTTACCACAATGGAGGGCTTCTCCAATAGGAGATGTGGGAAGCTGAATTAGTTTACAGCCAGGGCTTAATAGGAGGCCTGTTGGCAGAGGTTGTTGGAGGGCTCTACTGAATTATTGCATCACCCAGCCTGGCCACAACCCTTTCCCAGTTAGCAGCATCCTTTTTTTTTTTTTTTTTTTTTTTTGACAGAACCCCAGCACAGGGCAGATTGTGGTTACTTTCTGCTGCTGCAAACTCTTCCTAGGTGGGCTTTCTGTCTCCGTTCCACTAGTGTAAACCAAATAAAACCTGGCCTTTGATGTAACTCCAGTGGCGTTACACATGAGGTGACTTTGGTCCATTTCATTTTATATGCTAAAATATTCTTTTAAAGAAACCACTTAATAACAAACAAAAATTTTGCTATTTCACCAGTCAAAACAGGGCTCTTAGCCTATTGAAAGCCAGTAAATGGAGTAGTTAGTTTTCTTAATAGCACTTGGAGATTTCAGTACATTTTGTTAAGGTCAACATATCAAAATATATGAAAGAGAAGGCTCACCTTTGCCAGGAGTTGTATGTTTCAAATGGAGTTTTCCAATTGACCATAGCTTAAAGTCATTACAGATAAGAACACAGACTTATTTCTGTGTTTTACAGCGTTTCCATAACAAGCTGGCAAATTCTGATCATTGAAGGTCATTTTTTGAAATAAAGGATTCATTTCTAAGGCTCTGAGTGCTAATTTCCGAATTGCAGAAGTGGAAATTCACTGTGGTAAATCATCAACTAATACTCAAAAATAAGTACAGAAAAAGCTGTGTTATCTGGCTCTATACCAACTGGAAAGCTCTATAAACCGGCATTTCTAATCTTCATAGAAAGTCTGATTTATAGTCTGGTCGGTGCAGTGCCGGCAGGCTCCCTACCTGGCTCCGCATGGCTCCCTGGAAGTGGTGACATGTCCCCGCTGCTCCTAGGCGGAGGAACGGCCATGAGGGGTTCGGAGCGCCGGCGGAGGTGTGGGGCTGGGGCGCAGGAGGGAGTGTGGGGCACAGGCTCTAGGAGAGAGTTTGGGTGTGGGAGGGGGCTCAGCGCAGGGGGTCAGGATGCAGGAGGGGCCTCGGGGTGCCGGATCCAGGGGGCACTCTCCTCAGGCGGCTCCCTGCAAGTAGCAACCTGTCCCTGCTGTTCTTAGGTGGAGGTGCATCTAGACAGCTCTGCACACTGCCTCCGCCCGCAGGTGCCACCCCTGCAGCTCCCATTGGCCAGAAACCATGGAGCCATCCTCCATGAACCTATCTAGTTCCTTTTTGAACCCAGTTATATTTTAGGTCATCACAACACCCTGGGGCAATGAGTTGCACAGATTAATTGTGCATGGTGTGAAAAAGTAATTCCTCTTGTTTGTATTAAACCTTCTGCCTATTAATTTCATTGGGTGACCCAGATATGCTAAACATTCATATGCCCCTTCATGCTTCTGCCACCATTCCAGAGGACATGCTTCCATGCTGATAACAGGCTCCGCTTGATAACCATCCAAAGCAGTGCAGACCGACGCATGTGCATTCTCATCAGCTGAGTCAGATGCCACCAGCAGAAGGTTGTTTTTCTTTTTTGGTGGTTCAGGTTCTGTAGTTTCTGCATTGGAGTGTTGTTCTTTTAAGACTTCTGAAAGCATGCTGCACACCTCGTCCCTCTCAGATTTTGGACAGCACTTCAGATTCTTAAACCTTGGGTCAAGTACTATAGCTATTTTTAGAAATTTCACATTGGTACCCTCTTTGCATTTTGTCAAACCTGCTGTGAAAGTGTTCTTAAAACGAACATGTGCTGGGTCATCGTCAGAGAATGCTATAACATGAAATATATGGCAGAATGCGGGTAAAACATAACAGGAGACATAGAATTCTCCTCCAAGGAGTTCAGTCACATATTTAATTATTTTTTTAAATGAGCATCATCAGCATGGAAGAATATACTCTGGAATGGTGGCGGAAGCATGAAGGGGCATATGAATGTTTAGGATATCTGGCATGTAAATACCTTGCAATGCCAGCTACAGAAGTGCCATGCGAACTCCTGTTCTCACTTTCAGGTGACATTGTAAATAAGAAGTGGGCAGAATTATCTCCTGCAAATGTTAACAAACTTGCTTGTCTGAGCAATTGGCTGAGCAAGAAGTAGGACTGAGTGGACTTGTAGGCTGTAAAGTTTTACATTGTTTTGTTTTTGAGTGCAGTTATATAACAAAAAAAAATCTACATTTGTAAGGTGCACTTTCACGATAAAGAGATTGTACTACAGTACTTGTATGAGGTGAACTGAAAAATACTATTCCTTTTGTTTGCCATTTTTACAGTGAAAATATTTGTAATTAAAAAATAACAATATAAAGTGAGCACTGTCTACTTTGTATACTGTGTTGTAATTAAAATCAATATATTTGAAAATGTAGAAAAACATCCCAAAATATGTAATAAAATTCTATTGGTATTCTGTTGCTTAACAGTGTGATTAAAACTGCGATCGATCACGATTAATTTTTTTCGTTAATCACATGAATTAACTGTGATTAATCGACAGCCCCTAATTATGAGATAGTAAATAACACTTCTCTATTCACTTTTTCCACACCATTCATGATTTTATAGACCTCTATCATATCTCTCCTTAATCATCTCTTTTCTAAGATGAACAGTCCTAATCTTTTTAGTCTCTCCCCATACGAAAAGTTGTTCCACATCCTTGATCATCTTTATTGCTCTTCTCATTTCCCTTTTTGAGATGGCGTGATCAGAACTGGACACAGTATTCAAGGTGTCAGCACACCATGGGTTTATATATAAGGGCATTATGATATCTTCTGTCTTATTATCTATCCCTTTCCTAATAGTTCCTAACATTGTTAGCCTTTTTGACCAATGCTGAAATTTTCAGAGAACTATGCATGATGATTCCAAAAATCTCTTTCTTAAGTGGTAGCAGCTAATTTAGAACCCATCATTATATGTGAAGTTAGGATTGTTTTTCTAATGTGTATTTCTTTGCACTTACCAATGCTGAAATTCATCTGTCATTTTGTTGTTCAGTCACCCAGTTTTGTGAAATCCCTTTGTAACTCTTTGCAGTCAGCTTTGGAGTTAATGGTCTTGAGTAATTCTGTATCATCTACAGACTTTGCCACTTAACTGTTCACTCCCTTTTCCAGATTATTAAATGAATATATTGAACAGTACAGGTCCTTGAGAGACTCGGTTATTTACACCTCTCCGTTGTGAAAACTGACCATTTATTCCTACCTTTGTTTCCTATCTTGTAACCAGTTGCTAATCCATCAGAGGACCTTCCTTGTTATCCCATGACTACTTAGTTTCCTTAAGAGGGACCTTTGGTGAGGAACCTTGTCAAAGACTTTCTGAAAATCAAATGACACTTTGTGGATCACCCTTATCCACAAACTTGTTGACAGTCTCAAAGAATTCTAATAGATTGATGAGGCATGACTTTCCATTACAAAAGGCATGCTGACTCTTCCCCTATAAATCATATTCATCTATGTGTCTGATAATTCTGTTCTTTACTATGGTTTCTGCCAATTTGCTCAGCACTGAAGTTAGGCTTACCAGCTTGTAATTGCTAGGATCATGTCTGGAGCCCTTGTTAAAAAAATTCATGTTACATTGGCTACCTTCCAGTCATCTGGTACAGAAGCTCTTTTCAGTGATAGGTTACATAACCGCAGTTAGTAGTTCTGTTATTTCATATTTGAGTTCCTTCAGAATTCTTGGGTGAATACCATCTGGTCAGGGTGACTTATTACTGTTTAATTTATCAGTTTGTTCAAAAACCTTCTTTTGACACATCGTGGGACAGTATTTCAGATTTGTTACCTGAAAAGAATAGCTCTGATGTGGGTATCTCCTCCACATCCTCTGCATTTCAATGGGCTTATTGAAATGCCTGACATTCACCAGCAACCTGTAATACTGAAGGCTAGGAAATTAAACTGTAATGCTCAGTTGCTTAGCAGCGGAATTATAGGTTCTCCAACACCAGTTTCAGTGCACACCTGCACACTGGAACAGTGCACACCTGCATATGGTTTTATAAATGGCTTGTCACATGGCAGTGCTGGTGATGACAGAAACACTCAAATAAAATTAAGTTCCACTGAGGATGAAAAAACAAACAGTGCCCTTTTAACTGTATAAAATCGCCATATTCAGTCCCAATGACAAAGGCTTGAAACTACACATCTATTAGTACCTTCCTAAGTCCTGAGCCAAGGCCCACTGAAGTCAATGGGATCTTTTCCATCAACTCCAGTGGTTTTTGGATCGAGCCCATAACGCCTTCTTTTAACTACTGTAGATGGATACAGAGGTGACGAATGGGGTGGGGCATGCTGAGTCATGTGCCTCCCCAAGATTTGTTGCTTGGCTTGTACTGAGCATGCTCAGTAACACTGCTGAAGCTGGCTGCCCTCACTCTGCACCCCCACTCTGGATGGATACATTTAATTGTAGAAATATTTTTCACTTTCTGACCCAAGAAAATCTATATATGAAAACACCTAAGCAACACTGTAGTGGAACTTCAATTTGAAAATGTTCAAATAATTGACAATACAGCTGGTTAAAAATGTTTTATATTTTCTGTGGAAAAAAATCAAGACACTTCCTAACCTTTGTTCGAAATGTTTTGCAGAACTTTTTGGATTTTAAATTCAATGAAAAAGAGGTAACTTGCCTTGCATCTCCAACTCCAGAGACTGTATGTCCCCACAGATCTCACAGTAGGTGTGCGTAACCCATGTGTGTAAGCCTGGAATCTTTTAACCAGCTGCATCCATTGGGGCTGCACAAATGCCCTTAGCCATCCTAACCCAGCACTCAGTTCCTTCGTTCACACAAACATCCAGGTGCAAAGGGGCTCCGTCTCCCCATATCCATGGGGAAGGAGGATGGGTCATGGGATCTGTGTGGACAAAGGCATCTTGAACTCCAGTTACTGTAAGGTAAGTATCCTGTCTCTTTTCTTGGAACATTTTTCCACATGGATACCACTGTAGGTGATTGACTAACAGTTACCGCTCAAGGAGGTGAGTGATGGGAGTCCTATCTAAATAACTGTATGACATCCCTTAGGGCATCTGATCTAGAATGGAGTAGTGATTGGTAAATGTCTCAGCAGAACTCAAAGTGGCTGCCCTACAAATCTCAGAAACAGGGATTCACCTAAAACAAGGTACAGATGTTGCCTAAGTCCTAGAAGAGTATGCCTTAACTTGAGAGGGGCAGAGTGGTTTGTTCAATACATTAGAGATCTTAATAGAATCTGAAACCTACTTCAAGAGCCTTTCCCTTGGATTTTTCACCAGCTATGATAAGCTTGGGAGACTTTTCGGAAATGTTTTGGCCTAGAAAGGTAAAAGGACAGGGCTCTAAGAACTTCAAGTCTATGAAGTGGAGTCTCCATCGGAGAGCCTTGAGGCATGGGAGCAGAAAAAAACCCCTCTGGCAAATATATGAATTAATTTAAATTTAAATCCAAAAAATTAAAAATTTCAGGTGCAGCCTGAGAGTAACTCTGTCCTTATGGAATATAATCATGGAGGGCCCACCATCAAAGCCTGTATCTCACTCTGCAAGTTGAAATGATAGCCACTAAAAATGCTGTTTTGATAGAGAGAGGATATAATTAACAGGATGACAGGTTCAAAAGGATGGATCATTAAGGACAGGAGCATTGCAGTCAACTCACTGGTAGGAAAGGCTCTAACTGATGGAAATATATGAGTCATCCTTTTGAAATCTGGATACAATAGAGTGAGGAACAAACAAATGACCCTTCACCTACAAATGATACATAAGAGATAGCAACCAAATGCATTCTAATAGAACTGATTGTGTCACAGAAAATAAGTAGCTCAAGAAAACTTGATATAGAAGGCTCTAAGGATTGAAGTACTTCCGTTTAGTTTTGTGTGTCAGTGCTTTAGAGGCATTTCTGCTCTGAATCCAAACTTCTTGAACTGCTTCCGAACAGCTTCTGTCAACAAAGATTAATCAGCTGATCTCAACATTCTCAGCTGTAGAAACATTGAGTTTGAATGAAGCACCAGGCCTTGGTTCTGTGAAATGTTGTCTGGAAGGTTTGAAGTGGAAGAGGTGGGCAGATTGATAAATTAATCAGAACCAAAACTGATGTGCCCAGGCTGGAGCTATTATTACTCAGACCTTGTCCTGGCCAATCTTCCTGACAATGCTAGGAGTTAGTGGAATAAGGGCTGGAGGAGAAGACATATAGCAGCTTTTCCCCCATAGTGAATCAGAAACATATCCACCAGAGTATCTGGATTCACTCTTCCCTGGGACCAAAATATGGAACACCTCTTGTTAATATTGGTAGCAAATAGGTCTATGGAGGGAACCCCAGCCCCACATCTCTGGAATACTTGACCTGGAACCAAGTTATTTACAGCCCTTCCTGCTGAGGCAATCCACCAAATTGTTCCCTGCCCTAGCAAATGAAGGGCTATCAGGTTGATCTGATGAAGAATGCACCATTCTCAGCTGGGGTGACTGGCCAGGGTTATCAGGGCTGGTGGGCTTCATGCTCTGCAGCAGGGAGTCTGGTAGTCTTGGGGTCTCTGGCCTGGGACAATCCTCATGGCAGGCTGCCCTGGAGCTGTGGATCCCACAACCCATGATTGCCAGCAGCCTGTTAGGAAACCAGCCATTTTCTGATGAACCAGTATTTTCCAATGAAACTAAGTACCATTGGAAAATTTCCAACCACCTATATTTATAGCTACACAAACAGTAACACTAACGAATTAACTATCCTAAAACAATCTAATTCAGTTCAGGCTACAGGGGTGTAAACAGCAGCACACATCGAAGTACTGTGTTGTAACTTCCCTGTGCGGACACAGCGGGTGCAAACTAAAAGGTCCCTGTTTGAAGAGGACTATGCAGCATCCACATCATGGCAGTTACAATGCAGCACTTTGGTGCACACTGCCAGGGCCGGCTCCAGGCACCAGCAAAACAAGCTGGTGCTTGGGGCGGCACATTTCTAGGGGCGGCATTCTGGCGCCAGCCATGCCGCCGCTAAAAATGTGCCCCGGCCGCCCTAGCTCACCTCTGCTGCCGCCGCTGGCTCGCGCACCAAACAGCTGATTCGCGCGCCGCTGCCGGAGGGGGAGATCCCGAGCGGCCGCAGGGTGCGAACCTGCTGATTCGCGCGCCGCTGCTCCCCCTCCCTCCCAGGCTTGAGAGCCTAGGAGGGAGGGGGAGAGCCTGAGCGGCTGCGGCGCGCGCGCTGCTTCTCCCCCTCCCTCCTGGGCTTGAGAACCTGGGGGGAGGAGGCAGGGCTGGGGATTTGGGGAAGGGGCGGAGTTGAGGCGGGGCTGGGGGTGGGGTAAGAAAAAAACGGGGGGGGGGGGCAAATTTGTTTTTGCTTGGGGCGGCAAAAATCCTAGAGCCGGCCCTGCACACTGCTATAATCCATAATCTGAACTTTGGGGCAGTATAGAAGAGCCCTACAAAAACTATAAGGAAGCAGCTGGTCACTGTAGCTCTGTCTCGCTGCCACAGGCAATAAGAAGGAACTGAGTGGCCATTGGGGCTGCTACATCCTTTATGTCCTCAGGAAAGGGGGGCATGAAGGCATGCAGGGCTCATGCACAGCCCCAGCTGCGGGCACTGCTGGCTAAAAGATTCCAAGTTCACACATCTGGGATGCACACACCTACAGTTCGATCCATGTGGACAAATCCTCAAAGAGACAAACAACTTTTTTTTAGTTTCACACTGAAAAAATATTCATTCCCTGCCCCTTTCCTTGTTTTTTTCCACCTAAAAGGAGAGAAAGGGAAAAAGGGAAAGGAAGCGTGAAGAAAAAACAGTCACAAAAATTTTAGTCAAAAAGCCATTTTTAATCAAAAAATGTTTAAATGAAAAAAAAAAAAAACTTTGACCATTTCTAATTGATGCTGTTTTCGATCTAGTACTGCACCTATTATTTCTTTTGCAATGTTAAATACTGCCTCCATATAATGTACATAAAAACAAAGCTTTTTTAGTAGCTAGTTCTAGAAGCCAACACTATGAATCTAGCACTGTGGCATGAAAAGACAGTAAATATAGCTCAGACCTTAAAGTATATTACCTCTGGAAGGGTTCACAAAACCGCCCACTGACCACAACAGATGTTATGGTTACTTTTCAGTATTAAGACATTTAGACGTCACTTACCTGCCAAATTTGTATTTTGGGCACACTGAGTGGGAGAGTTTGTCAAATCTCTGAGGGATCTGTCACTTCAACACTCATTAGATGAGAACCTTGATCTGTTATTCTGCCTCTAACAGCCTCAATAAATGTGCAGCTAAATACCATTTCTCTTCTACAGAAGTATTTTTTGTAGAACAAGGGAATTTCTCAGATTTATACATAATTCTATTGTCTATGGTTTAATAATCATGAGAGGGGATTTTAGAAAGCAACTTGATTGCAAAGGAAAAACAAAAAAGGTTTGAAGGAAATAATTGTTTTCTAAACAGATAAATATAAGTATATGCAAGTAAAATAATTGTTTTTGATATAAATTCCCTGAATTATTTTTATCCAAGATGTAAAGAACTCACATTCTAATGTTTTTAGCTTGTCTTAGGTTTGTATGATTGTACTTTGCAATTATCCCATAAAAGCAATTGAAATGCCTCCACTTTATTATACCTAACCATTATGCTTTTATCTGTTGCCTAAACTAGTGAAAAGGTATGTTTTGCTATATAAATTCTGCTAGAACATTCAATTACAGCATATATTTTGAGGTTTTAAGCAACCACTGCAGGCAGCAATTGCTTGTGAAATGAATATTATGAATGTGAATTAGAGCCAGCTGATTTGTGTTTCCATTCACAAATGGCATAATGACATACCATGGACTATGTACATTTAAATTAATCAATGCACAGATATATTGATAATGTACAGAGGTGACAGATTTTATAATTATGAAAGAGACAAAAGTCAACACAAATTCTGGCTTCCATGGCACAGAACTTAAGACATCTTCCTAACTCACGCCCTCCCCCTTCCAACAATTTTCAAGTCTGTCTCACTGCCCGAAGTAGAAGCACAGTTGTCAGTTTTCTGATGGTTCCTTCACGGTCTTGTTTGATCGATCTTCTACCTCCCATATCCCACTTCTTGTCAGAGTCCCACAGAACTCTCTCTTTGACACACACACCTTTCCATCTACACCCTCTTTCTAGATGATCTCGATGCTTGCACACTGTAACAGCATACACCTACGTGGTCTGGTTCCAGGCTTGTTGCTGCCTCAGTTTCCCCCTCACACACATTGGTTCTCTCAGCCCTCAGCATGGTCAGGTCACTGAGGTGATTTGGCCCTCTCTCTAAGGCGGAAGTCCAATCCCTTCAAAGGTGCAAACAAGCACAACACCAAAAGAGTCTACAGCCCCACTCTTAGGCTGGCCACAGCCCTCTCTTCCCAAAGGTCTGTCCTATTCACCCACACATTTGGCCCTGCTCCTGGGCTCCACTCTTTCCCTCCTGGGCTCTTGTCAGTGTCTCACTTCTCCCCTTATTATTCACCTTGGGAGGTGGCAGTACAGGGGGAAACCACACCCTTCTGTGGATTCCTAGCCCTGGGACCCTAAAGAGTTGTGTTGCTTGCTCCACATAGCCTCAACCTGCCCTGTTTCTCCTTCCTAGGCCCTCTTACCAATCCTTCCCCGCTTCCTCCCACTCTTTATAGAGAACTGACGCCTAAAGCCCCTCTCTTCTTGGCTCCCAGGTCTCTCTAGCTAGAGTCAGTTCTTCTCTGGTGTCAGGTTTGCCCTTCTATCTTCCAGCAGGCCCAGCTCTTAGTCACCTGACCCCTCCTCAAATGACTGCTTATTTCCACCTGTGGAAGTGAGCTAGGTCTGTCACAGGTGCATCTGAGCCCCAGTTCTTAAAGGGCCAGCTCACCCTGTGACCTCTCCACTCTTGACCTTTCACCCTGCATCCAACCCCACATCTCAGCCAGTCTTTCTGACGCTTGTTTGCAGATCTCTTGCTGTTAGTTTAAATACGGCAAAAACTGAACCCCTCAGTTTACCCCCAAGTCCTCCCTTTTCCTGCCAATAGTAACTCCACCATCATCATCCTCAGTCACTGGCGTGTAACCTAGGGGCCATTTGACGGAACCCGCACTATATTCCCACACAACCAGGCATATCAAAATCTTGTTTTTTCCTCTCAATGTTTCCAAGATCATGCCTTTTCTCTCTGTCCAGTATTAAAACTCTCATCCAGGTCCTTTCTCCCATCTTAGCGCCTACAACCTTATCCTCTACAACCTTTCTTGTCCCACCTCACCAAAAAGTTCCATTCTAAACACTCCTGTAAAGATCATCTTCCAAGCCCAATGTTCTGATTGTGTCAACAACGCCAGGCTTGATCACTGATTTGGCCTCTTCTCTCCCAGGAGCACCTTCAAGTGTCTTTCCATGCCACCTTTTATGTATTGAAAATCCTCACTGTACAGCCACTAGCCTGTCTTCCTTTTCATTCTTCTTTCACAACCACTCCTACCATGATGCCTATAGTAAATTACCAAATGATAATAACTAGGCAAGTAGCCATCAGGGACTATGGTTATTATTCTATAGTTTATTTATGCATTTTTAAATCACCTATACCATGTTGCTGCTACCATAAACTTCCCTACATGACTCCCTGCCTTTGTTTGTTTACACTCCCTTTCTGCATCTTGATTTAATCTAGACTGTAAACTCTGCAGAGCAGGGATTGTCAGCACCTAGCCCAATGGGTCCCAAATCTGACTGAGGCTTGTTGGCACCACTATAATATAAATAATGATGATAGAATACATAATGTTGTTTTTAACAGAGGACATTACAGGTTTTGTTTAAAAATGGTACAAGAGCCCAATGCTATTGATACAAGAATCCATGGGAACTGCATCCTGTTCAAATATAACTGAATCCTTGTTCACATCCGATGGGTATTTTATATTGATAAGAGCCAAGCCATTAAGTTCATTACTTTCCCTAACTTTAGGTGTGCTTAGAAACAAAGTTTTGGTTCAGGCCAGAATCATAACAACAACTAGGTGTTCTTGTACAACGCTTAGAAGACTCTAGCTACTTAATGAAGAATGATTTGTATTTAAGTACCAGCCCTGTACAAGGCACAAATATATAGTCTTTGCTCTCAAGAGCTCCATGGTGCTGCTAATAGCCACAAATGAAATGAACTGTTAGTCGGTATGTTTATAGTACTAATTAAATTAGGGAAATTTCCTAAAAGCATATTCTTGGAGCCTCCTGAAAAAGTACAGGAATATATCTTCTCAAAAATAAGAAGGGGAAAATGTAACAGGAATTAAAAGTACTTACCAGATAGAAAAGAGAGACACACCCAAATGCGCTCAATTAAAATGGCTGCTTCTAGGGGAGCAGCAGCTTCTTTCTAGCAAATTTAAAGAGCCAATCTCTCTTTCCCCACCCAGAAATGCATGCTGGGGGAAAATTCCAATAAAAGGGTAACCCTCAATTAGAAAGTCATTAAGGCCTTGGCTACACTTGCAGATGTACAGCGCTGTGAGTTAAACCCATCTTCGTACAGCTGAGTAGGGAAAGCGCTGCAGCCTGTCCACACTGGCAGCTGCCAGCACACTAATGTGGCTACATTTGAGGCATTTGCAGCTGTATTGGGAGCGGTGCATTATCGGCATTCAAGTGGCTGCAACGTGCTTTTCAAATGGGGGGGGGGGTGAGGGGGAGTGTGACAGTAAGCGTGTGGGGAGAGTGGATTTTTGGGGTATCCACAGAGTGTCAGCTCATTATCTCCTAAATTTACACACCTCCACATCCCCCGCCTCTCTCTCAATCACTGAAAACAAGCAGCAGGGGCTTTGTTTGTTTTTAAAGAGCAGATAAAAGCGAACTCGGGGAAACGGAGCCCACCCTCTCCCCTCCCCCCACCGCCTCTCTCCAAGTCAACTTTGCTGCAGCATTCCTAACGGAGGCCCCCCACGCCTGCAAACAGTAGCTGTTTGCTTTTTTTTTTGTAAAGCGAACGGAGCTCTGAACTCCAACCCGGAAGTGCCCTTTCAAAACAAAGGGAGCTTCCGGAGGTAAGTTACTACGAATTCCCTGGCTACATTAAAGCACCAGCGTTCCACCCACTGCGCAACAAATGTTATTCCTCTCGGGGAGGTGGAGTACAAGCAGCGCTGTACCTGAGGAGATACAGCGTTGCACGTGCCTTGCAAGTGTAGCCAGTTAGTGAGTTACAGTGCTGCCGGCAGTTTTATTGCGCTGTAACTCGTAAGTGTAGCCAAGGCCTAAGGGTCAAGTAACTTCAAAGGAAGCTGTGTTATGTACTGCTGTGTTGTTGTGCATGAAGATGTGTTAATAAAAAAAAATCTAGTTACAGGTGAGTTGTTAATTGTGGGTCTTATTTGTTTTTATTGCATATTTCCCCCGGGTATTTATCTATTTAGACTGTAGTTTAAGCTGGAGCCAAGGGCCAGACAGGGCTGAAGGAAGAGGGAGCAGCAAAGGGGGTTTACCTGCTGGTTTCCTTGCTAGAGAGCTGGACCCTGAGGAGCAGTGAGAGAGCTGGGGGAGTGAAAGATGCTCCTAGGAAAGAGGTGGTGGGAGATCCCACAGGGAAGAAAGGGGTGAACCCCACCAGGAAAGGCTGGGGGTGACTGTCCTGGCAGAGGCAAAGGGGTGTGGGAGAAGACAGCAGGGTACAGTGAGAACAAAGCTAGGTTTTACAGACTAAGTGTACTGCTGGGGGGAATTGGATTATGTTTGGGAACTTTTGTTATGGACTATCTGCACTATATCGTGTTAATGGACTAAATGATAAGCTGATATGGTGTTAGGATCCCTGAGGGAAACTGAGATGAGGAGCAACTGTAGGGCTGCCCCCAGGGGGCCCCTGGGAAGAGGCCATGCATTTACAGGCTGTATTCTTGTTTACCTCTCCATTTTCCATTTCTAGTGATTAACAACACAAACTTACTCAGACCTTTGATCATTTTCTCATGAAGCCACATTTTCTGCTGTTTGTCTTCTTTATTTTTCCCTCCTTTGCTCCTGTGAAAGGTTAATTTGTGCTCTAATTATGCATCTTTTTGGACTCCCCAACTTCCTTCTACATGAGGGGATTTTAGTACTTCCTTAGTTGGACCTTACTCACCAGATTTCTTACTCTTCCAAAATCTGCAGTGTTAAATCTAATATCTGGGCACTGTATGCTCTCTGAGTCCAGTCCTTATTGTGCAGAATTCAAGTAGCCTGAAGTAGCTGGTTCCCAAGATTCCCATATACTCTGTTCCTCTCAATAATAGTAGATCCAGTATAGCTTTTTCTCTAATAGGGACTTCACATTTTAGATCATTACCTGCTTGCTACATAATTTTGAAAACTTTTTGATGCATGTTTGGCCATATTTGTTACCCAACACAAGGTAGTTTAAAATCCTCCGTCAGAGTATCCTGTACTTCCAAGAGACCTGATAGATGCATTCCTTAACAACTTTCTCACCCTTCTTCAGTGCTGGTGGGCTGTAGCAGATTACCACTGTCCTTTCTTTTTCATTCATTGTATTACAAACCAAAGCATTTCATCACCTCACTGTTTGTTGCTGGTTGTTTTTAAGAACTCAGTAGGACTAGTCATGTATGGGAAGTTAAACACCGGCAGTGTAAGTAGGATTGGCTCAAAACTTGTTCGTTATGACCAATAGTCTTATCAAGCTTATAATGTGTTAAGATTTTTCCATCAATACTGGATTTTTGTGAAATGTGTCGGTAAAGAATATTGTTTTACTTACAAGCTGATAATAAAAACTCTGAACTGAAAAAATTGAACTTCAGGGACAAAATTACGCTTGAGTGCCTGCATTTATTTAAAAGAGGTTGTGGGTATTTTTTAAATACAGATTAATCTTATCCCCAATTTACCTTAAGTTTCAGGTTCATTGTCCATTTAAATATTTTAATGTAGATATTTACATACCAAATCACTCTATTACTCAATTTGTCTACTGGATATATGTGACTAACTCAGCCATCAAATATTTGTATATGATTAAAGACATACTCAACTAGCCATTTAAGAGTCAGATTGGTTTCATTTTATGTGCTGACAAAGGAAGATGCGTTTAACTTAGAATAACAGTTTTTCACATTCAAATATTTAATGTTCTAGAGGCAGAAATCTAAAATGTTGGGTGCTGACTTGGCTTGAAACTATAAAAAAAGGTTTTACAAGTGAAGTTATTTAAAGGAGCTTTCCCATAAAAGCACACATTGTTCCACATTAAAACTTGAAGTAGACTTATTACAGAAACTTACCAAATTTACTGTAAGTCCAATTTAAATTTGATAAGTTTAGGAACTATATTCAAAGGTCTACACTGAATTTTTTTTTTTTAATCTACAGACTTTTGAGGTAAGATGGACCATGTCTTCCTATATGTTTACACAATAGCACAGCAAGGTCCTGATAATAGCTGGGCCTTTGGTGGTACTACAATGCAAAATAACAAGAGCAGCAGAGGCAAGCTGCCAGGACATGCTGCACGGCAATCAAAAGCAGCCCTTGTACAGAATCTAGGGATGGATCCTTGAATGGTGA
This sequence comes from Chelydra serpentina, assembly GCA_037349315.1. NCBI lineage: Eukaryota > Metazoa > Chordata > Testudines > Chelydridae > Chelydra > Chelydra serpentina. The sequence goes on from JBAIAC010000048.1 coordinate 33,282,711, forward strand.
TAAATAGCCTGCACTCCTATTGAGAGTTTCAGAAGCTGGGGATACCGGGTACTCCCTAAACCTCTCAGAATTAGCTCCCAGAACAGTAACTTAGGCAAACACAGCATTTTGCTACAGCTTGAGATCCGTAAATGCAATTCCTTGTCAAAGCTGCTGTACCTAAAGAGGAAAGAAATTATGTTATCTTGAACACTGTACAGGTAGCAGTTAGTGGAAGATCCAAAAGTAGAACAACATGAGCAATAATTATAAATATAGGTTTAAAATACTGAAGAGAAAATTGCCTTTGAGCAGATAGGCTGTGCATTTTGGAGATGGAAGGCTCTTTTTTTTTTTTAAACAAAACTCTGTACATCACAATGATCTGAACATTACAATAGGTACACACTGTATTGCAGTGCTTTGTTTCCATTAAAGCTTGTCTAAACTATTTCTAATATTTATAAAATACTATGAAAGGGGGGGGGAAATCATTCCTGTTATTAGATAACCATTTTCTTTATATTTTAATTGTATAACAATGATTCAGTATATGCATTTCTACTAAAGAATTGTTATTGCTGAATTAATAAGACAACTTATCTGTAAAATAGCAGGATTTCAGGGATAAGGAAGGGAATCATACTTTGATAAATTCTAGGGATCTAACTGATAAACCGATTATTTTGCTCATAAGACTGGTTTTAAGCAGGGTGAATTTTAGAATAAAAATGTATTTTGTTTTAAGGAAAATTCCACAATAAAAGTGATGAAGAAAACTAGCATTCAAATAAAAGAACAAACACATGCTTGTAAGCATGGCTTACTTCTTTGCAATGCAATAAACCCAAATCAGTAGCACACATTCATTCTTTGTACTGTAGTTGCTGAATCCCCATCAGAAAATTACTGTTGATTGCATCCTTTCCATTATTAGAGGAAGAAGTGGATGATATACAAATAATGACTTGGCTTGAAATCAAGACCTACCAGGTGCTTAAATCCAATTCTAGCATAAAACTTTCCATTTTGAAAACATGACAATTTTAATATTACAAAATTCTTAAAATAAAGCACATTAAGTTCCACAAAGTGCAAGTGTTTGTTATAATTTACATAACCTGGGATCATACAGTAATTTTAACATCATTGCATAAGGAAGCAGATACATCAGGTTAAAACACAAAAAATGTACCATATCATCAGCTTTCATTATTCTTCATCATAATGTTCTATTCAAATTGAAAAAGGAAGCTCTATAAAATGCTTTTAAGTGCATTTAAAAAATCTAGTTCTTGTATTCAGAATCATCAGAAATATTAAATTGCTTATTAGGTTTAGTGGCTTCTTGCATCAATTCCTGCAGCTGTCCTATCTGTTCATTATGGAAGTCATTAAGTTTCTCCTCTGTGAGGGGGGTTCCAAAGCAAGTCTTTTTTCTTGAGTTTTGTCGGTCTTCGTTAGCTTGCTGCCACAGCATTTCTGCATAGATCTAGTACAGAAAGAAGGGAAAAAAAGTCAGATGACAAAAGCAAGATTTGTGTTGACTTTGCCTCTGCTAATACGTACAAAGTGTACAGTCCTTTTACCATACATCCTTCTCTGGATCAGTTGCAAATCAAAATGATGTAATCGGCATCTTCGATAAGAATGAAACCTATTAAAATATATATCAAAAATTTTCTGGTAATTTTACACTTAACAAAATTTAATCTGCATCAGCTCTCTACCACTTTATTTGTATGTTTTATCAAGTCATACATCTCCATTGGCCAATAGTATATTTAATTATAGATGCTATGTTTTTATAAACTTTACTGAGCAAAAGTATCAACAGAATTCACTTTGCACATTGGTGTGACTGGACTGATACTACTTCCCTGCAAATACACACTAGAATACTGCAATGCACTCCTCGGGCTAGCCTTGAAAATTACTGAATAACTCAACAGCTAATATATAACAATGGTTCGCTGATTGCTTAGTAGCATGTTAAAAATATTCTGTGCTCCAAAGCCTACGCTAACACTTGGCTATTCACATGCTTCCTGGTCAAATCAGATTTTGACCCATAAAATCCTACCTGATTTGGAATACTCTGTCTCTAACCCCAATTTGGAAAAGTGCTTAAGGTCATGCCTGATCCCTACTGACCTAAGACATGTTTAAGTGTTTTATTGAACAGGAATATTTTCCTGACTTGGGGCTGATGTGTCTTCCTCACCTGAGGGTGTTTATCTATATTGCATTTTTTTTTTAATGTACCTCTCCAGAGCTCAAAGCATATGTACAAATAATTTTAAAAATGCAGACAAGATTTCCAGTTGGTCTCATTGGTTATCATTCCCCCTAACCATCTTATGGAAGTTTTTCCATTGACTTCAATGAGTTTTGAATCAGGTCTCATGAATTACATACAATACATGCTGTAAGCATCACAAACTATGAAAGTGAAAACTTATAAACAAAGCAATTTTTCAAAAAGAGAATCCCATGGCATTCAGAAAGGGGTCAGATAGCTAACTAAGGGCTGGTCTACACTAGCCCCCAAGTTCGAACTAAGATACGTGACTTCAGCTACGTGAATAACGTAGCTGAAGTCGAAGTATCTTATTTCGAACTTCAGAGTACTTACCCCTGGTCCACACGGTGGTGCGCAGGCTCCCCCGTCGACTCCGCCTGCTCCGTTCGCAGAGCAGGATTACCGGCGTCGACGGGGGAGCACTTCCTGGTTCGATTTATCGCGTCTAGACAAGACGCGATAAATCGAACCCAGAAGATCGATCCGACGCCTCTGACGCAGCAATTAAGTGTAGACTAGCCCTAAAAGGAAATACCATACTATGAATTGGCAATGACTGTGTGAAAGGCACTGATAGGGTGGAATGGTTCTTAGAGTTTAAGGTCAACAGGGACCATCAGGAACATCGAGTTTGACCTCCTGCACATTGCAGGCCACAGAACCTCACACTCTCTCTCCTGTAATAGACCCCTAATCTCTGGCTGAGTAACTGAAGTTCTCAAATCATGGTTTAAAGACTTCAAGTTACAGAGAATTCTGCATTTACACCAGTTTTAACTCCCTTTGCAAGGTCCAAGGTTCTACTTGCTTGAAATGGTGAAGATATTCTCATGGGAAAAGATTTATTTGGTAAACAGACATTCTACATGCTTATCAATTACTTAGATGACTGATTATGTCACTGATGTCTGATTCCAACTTTTCCGTTGCACAGAGCTTTCACCTTGTTTTACCTTCTAGCATTAAAAAATTGCCATGGACAGCAATAGTCTACTAGGAAAGTAAATGGGAGTGGTAATGAACATTACTACTATTCTTTATGCTAATTGCATTCTGATGTAGCTATCTAAACTTAAAATATGATCCTACTTAATTACTTTACAACACTCAGTTCTCCAAATTCAAGATGATCACAATAGTGAATCTCACCTCCCACCCAAGGTCCTAACTTTGTCAATTACAGTGACCGAAAGATTTATTAAGAATATTATATTACTTCTCTCATTTTTAAAAACTTAAATCCTACAGCTTAGCCCTCAATTACACATCTATCCAGGGAAGCTGGACCCAGGGACAGCATGTTCTTTATAGGGCAGGAGAGTAGAAATTAAATGTAACCAAAAATCTTATTAAAAGAAACCCCCAAAAGTATGCACGCTAGAAAAATAAGTATCTCACTATGCAAAGATTCAGATTTTAAGATGAGAGAGAATAATTAAGTTGTTTAGTTTTATAACTGGTATAACACAGCCCCCAACCTGAAGCAAATACTCACCAGCAACCACACACCATACAACAAAAACACCAACCCAGGAACCTATCCTTGCAACAAAGCCCGATGCCAACTCTGTCAACATATCGATTCAAGTGATACCATCACAGGGCCTAATCACATCCCCCACGCCATCAGGGGCTCATTCACCTGCACATCTACCAATGTGATATATGCCATCATGTGCCAGCAATGCCCCTCTGCCATGTACATTGGCCAAACCGGACAGTCTCTACGCAAAAGAATAAATGGACATAAATCTGACATCAGGAATCATAACATTCAAAAACCAGTAGGAGAACACTTTAACCTCCCTAATCACTCAGTGACAGACTTGAGGATAGCAGTGTTGCGACAGATTAACTCCAAAAGCAGACTTCAAAGAGAAACTATTGAACTCGAATTGATATGCAAACTAGATTGCGTTGCCTCCGGATTAAATCGAGATTTGGAATGGCTCGGCCATTACGTTAATTGAATCTATTTCCCTTAAGTTAACGATCCTCATTCACACCTGTGTGACCATCTTGTTTATCACTTCAAAAGTTTTTTCTTCCCCTGCTGTTATGGTTCCTCTCAACTAATTAGCCTCTTAAGATTGGTCTATACACCTCGACCTTATCATGTTTCTCTGACTGTATAAATATCTGTCTACAGTGTATTTCATTCCATGCATCCGATGAAGTGGCTATTAACCCACGAAAGCTTATGCTGAAATAAATTTGTTAGTCTCTAAGGTGCTACAAGTTTTTCTTTCTTATTTTCGTTTTGCTGACACAGACTAACACGGCTACTACACTTAAACAGGCCACAGAATTTCACCCATCTATCCCTGCATTGAGCCTAATAACTTGTGTTTGACAAAACCAGGGGTCAGTAACCTTTGGCACATGACCCATCAGGATAATCCGCTGGTGGGCTGCGAGACATTTTGTTTACGTTGATAGTTCACAGGAATGGTCCCCTGCAGCTCCCAGTGGCCATGGTTCACTGTTCCCGGCCAATGGGAGCTGTGGGAAGCGGCACGGGCCGCAGTGACATGCTGATCAGCGCTTCCCGCAGCTCCTATTGGCCGGGAACGGAGAACCATGGACACTGGGAGCTGCGGGGGGCCGTGCCTGCGGATGGTCAACAAACAAAATTTCTCACAGCCCGCCAGCAGATTACCCTGATAGGCCATGGTGCCAAAGGTTGCTGCCCTCTAGACTAAACCATATCTTGCAGAAAGGCATCCAAGTTTTGATTTGAAGACACGAGATGGCGAACCCACCACTTCCCTAGGTAGCATGTTCCAGTGATTAATCACCTTCATTGTTAAAATTTTTGCTAGATTGCTCATTTGAATTTGTCTGGCTTTAACTTTGAGCCATGAGTTCTTGGTACACAATTGCCTGCAAAAGCAGGGGACTGGACTCAATAACCCAGGAGGTCCCTTTCACTCTTATGTTATGCTGTTCGCCGCCAGACTAAGCAGGAGCCCTTTAGTATCCAATATTTTCTCCCCCTGAAAGTATTTATACACTGTCATCAAGTCACCTCTCCAATCTTCTTTTTGATAAGCTCAAGAGATTGATCTTTTAAGTCTCTCATTATAAGGCATCTTCTCTAGCCCTTGCATCATTTTTGTGGCTCTTCTCTATACCCTCTCCGTTTTCAACACCGTTTTTAACTATTACAAAATGTATTAAATCCATAAGCTTACACTGCATCTTTCTAAGGGCTGGTCCACACTAGGGAGGGGGGGGTGGGGTCGAGCTAAGATACGCAACTTCAGCTACGTGAATAACGTAGCTGAAGTCGAAGTATCTTAGTTCGAACTAAAATGCACTTACCGCGGGTCCAGACGCAGCAGGCAGGCTCCCCCGTCGACTCCGCTTACTCCTCGCATGGAGCAGGAGTACCGGTGTCGACGGCGAGCACTTCCAGGATCGATTTATCGCGTCTAGATGAGACGCGATAAATCGATCCCAGAAGATCGATTGCTACCCGCCGAATCAGGCAGGTAGTATAGACATACCCTAAGTCACAACAGCCTTATGCTAGTAGGTGCAATGAAGAATGTTTAGGATGTTTTTCTACATTTTCAAATATATTGACTTTTATTACAACACAGAATACAACGTATACAATACTCATTTTATATTTTTATTACAAATATCTGCACTGTAAAATGATAAAGTATTTTTCAATTCACCTCATACAAGTACTGTAGTGTAATCTCTATTGTGAAAGTAGCTTATAAATATAGATTTTTTTTGTTGCATAACTGCACTCAAAAACAAAACAATCTAAAACTTTAGAGCCTACAAGTTCACTCAGTCCTACTTCTTCTTCAGCTAATTGCTAAGACAAACCACTTTGTTTACATTTACAGGAAATACTGCTGCCTGCTTCTTATTTACGTCACCTGAAAGTGAGAACAGGCGTTTGCATGGCACTTTTATAGCTGGCGAATGCAAGGCATTCATATGCCCATTCATGCTTCGGCCACCATTCCAGAGGACATGCTTCCATGCTGATGACGCTCATTAAAAAAAAAAATTCTGTCTCCTGTTCTATTTTACTCACATTCTGCCATATTTCATGTTATAGCAGTCTTGGAAGATGACCCAGCACATGTTCGTTTAAAGAACACTTTCACAGCAGGTTTGACAAAACGCAGAGGGAACCAATGTGAAATTTCTAAAAATAGCTACAGCACTTGACCCAAAGTTTAAGAATCTGAGGTGTCGTCCAAAATCTGAGAGGGACTAGGTATGGAGCATGCTTTCAGAAGACTGAAAAGAGCAATGCTCCGATGCGGAAACTACAGAAGCTGAACCACCAAAAAAGAAAAATCAAACCTTCTGCCTGTGGCATCTGACTCAGATAGTGAAAATGAACATGCATCAGTCCGCACTGCTTTGGATGGTTATCAAGCAGAACCTGGCATCAGCATGGACGCATGTCCTCTGGAATGGTGGTTGAAGCATGAAGGGACATATGAATGGTTAGCGCATCTGGCATGTAAATATTTGCAACGCCGACTACAACAGTGCCATGCGAACACCTGTTCTCACTTTCAAGTGACATTGTAAACAAGAAGCTGGCAGCATTATCTTCTGCAAATTGTAACCAAACTTGTTTGTCTGAGCAATTGGCTGAAGTAGGACTTAGTGGACTTGCAGGCACTGAAGTTTTACATTGTGTTTTTGAATGCAGTTATTTTTTGTACATAATTCTACATTGGTAAGATCAACTTTCATGATAAAGAGATTGCACTACAGTACTTTTATTAGGTGCATTGAAAAATACTATTTTTGTTTTTTACAGTGCAAATGTTTGCAATAAAAATAAATATAAAGTGAGCACTGTATACTTCATATTCGGTTGCAATTAAAATTAATATATTTTAAAATAAAGAAAACATCCAACAATATTTAAATAAATAGTATTCTATTATTAACAGCGCAATTAATCATGCAATTAATCAAGATTAATTTTTTTAATTACGTGATTAATTGCTTGACAGCCCTAGTAATAACTAGCCACGTCAGGGGGCAGTACTCACTTGTTTGTATCAGAGTATAAAGATGCATCTCAGAGGGAGTATCTTTGTCTGGCCTAGGGAGGAAACGAAAGTCCTGCCGTTCACTGAGCTGATCCATTGTTAGGGGCATACATGTATTAGTGGTCTGGTAGAGCCTGTGAGATACTAGTACCATGCTTAGTCAACAATAAACCTGGATGGGTGCCTTCATCCCTTAACGGATCTTGTGGTCATTGGGTGGTTCACTTGATGTCTGCCGTGCCAGCTGTCTGCACAGGGCTGGGGTGGTACACAGAGGAAACACACACACACACACACACCCCTACCTACCATCTAACCACAATATGGAGTAAGGTCCTAACCAACATGAGTAACAGTGATGAAAATAGTTCCAAAACAATTTTGTTTAAACTAGCCTTTACAGGTTAAGGGCCCACATTCTGCCACACTTGCTCTTGGTGTGTAGTACCTTACTCTTTGAATAGTCCCACTGAAACCAATAGGGCTGTCCAAAAGTATAAGGTACTGCTTACCATAAGCAAGGGGGGGGGGGGCATGGATCAGTGTTCATGTCGCACTCCCCATTAGTACACAGCCTGGGCCAGGGAAGCTAATGATCCAACCAGTGGACCAAAGTCAGTGATGAATCCTGCTCACATGCCACCTGAGGCACGTTGTACATACGCGAAGAAGAAGTAAGGGTGGCAGAATCCTTAATGGGGATTCATACACATGTGCACTAATATGGCAACCATCTTTTCTAATAATTGCTAGTAGGAAGATAAGGGAAAATGGCAAGGAAAAGGATAAACATTTCCATATTGTTTTGAATATTTACTTAAAATAAGTTTGTTCAAGACCCCTTTGCTTTTCTCCTATTACAAACCACTTCCTCAATCCCATTCCAGCTTTTCAACAGTAGAGTGTAGGCCAATGAATATGTACAATTCTCACTGTATATTCCTCAATATTAAATGGAGAGCTATTTAAAATGACTCCAATTTAGCTTTTATAAGAGATAGTAAGAAATTAAAGTGGAAGGGGAACAAGAATTAAAACTTACTTTTCCTCCTCTTTTGAAAAGCCTCTGGCAACTATAACTTGCTGACTGTCAAGACTCCTGGTTTGGCCAGACAGCCTAAGGTTCTGTAAATTTGTTCCAGGTAATTATGCAATGGAATTGCAGCAGCAGGATACAGCTGTAGCACTGCTGGGCTTAGAACATCTCAACAAGCCTTCCACCTACTCAGCGGCCCCTTCTTGCTGATTCTGACAGCTGCAGTTTTGAGCCAGAAGATTCCTAGCTGTTACCTCCTATATATACACACACTTCTCGGTGCTGCTCGTCAGCACAAGGGCTTTTGCTGAAGCTGAGAAGAAAATGATACTGTGAGCAGGCTGGTAAACCTCAGTTTCATGCAACAGGACTGAATATCAGTTCTGAAGTGCGGGGGAGGTGGGTGAAAAGGGAAGCAAAATGTTTTCAAGGGTAGATTTATTTTTTAAGACAATCCGGATCTAGGGTGGGATTTGATGGAGATCACTAGCGGGTTTGAGCATTTTGTTGAGTGGATTTGTCAGGAGCTGCCTAGGATGCTCACTGATTTGAAATCAATGGAACTATTCAAATACTTAAAGTTAAACTCAGGCTTAAGTGTTTTGCTGGATGGGAGCCTATTTACTTTTCTTAAGAAGATCTGGGAACAATAAAACTCAAAGTTAGAAATGAAGCACAAAATGCATTTGAGCGTAATGTATTTATGGTCCATTCCACAAGCAACACTAACATCTTCTAAAAATCCTGAAGTGTAACTCTGAATACAACAGTTTGAATTACTAAAGAAACTACATTTTGCATAGATTAAAATATTGTTTTAATTTAATTTTATTGAATAACTGTTCTGTATAGGCAACACTTTTTGTAAAGGATTAATCAGGGGGAGGACTAGATTAGGGGGAATGGAGATACATTCCCATTTGTAACTGTTCAATGGTTTCTGTGAACTGAGTTGGTGATATCAGTCCAGTTACAAGCACTTAAGTATTCTCATTACAAAAGCCACCATTACAATTGTAATTTAGAAATATATCCTGGGGAAATGAATTAGCGGCCAAATGGATGTATTCATAGGCATATGATAAATGTATTTCTATACGTGTAATTCATCACAAATATAGCACGTCCACATATATGGTGTATGGGCCTAATCCAAAACCTATTGAAGTCAATAGCCTTTGGATCAGATTCTATATAAATTTATCCCATGGCTCTGAAGTTTAATGCATGGATAACTAAGTCTTTGAACAAAACTATAGTAAAACGAGCAAATCTAAGTTAAGGCAGTTGCTCCAAGATTTTAGTCCAGGGACTTCGGTCCACGATTTCCATTAACATTAAAAGGAGCCTTAACTCAAAGTTTAAAAACATTACCTCCATCTTTCTTTCACAACATTGTGTTCTTTTCCTCACTACCCCTTTCCCCTTCTTAAATTAGGTATGTGTTCAGGACAGTGTTAATTTGATCTCTTGAGTACAAATCCTATTTAAAACTAATTCCTACTGTAATTCCACTGACGAGGCAGGAACTGGCCCTAGGTTTGTGGATGGGATTGTATACAGATAAGTTTCATGCTTATTAACAACATATGATAGATTAGCTAGTCTTCACTTCTACAGTCTGTACAAATTCTTGTAAAGTTAGATGTCCACATCTGAATTCCGACTTTAGTAGTCTAATAAATCATGTTACACAAGCAAATTATTTAGTTTCACTTTAGTTGCAAAATTCTACACAAAGAACAATCCAACTAGTATTGATTTTTAAGTGGTAGACTTAGAAGAAAAAAAGCAACTTCTTGTTGTGCAGTTCTTCTTAGAATACCAAACAGCAACAGCTGTACAATCTTGCTCAGTAACAATACTGAAAACAAGCAATGTAAAACTCTTGGCATTTATGCAACGTATCTCTAGGACAGAAATCGAAAAATAAAGAAGAACCCTAAAAGGAATCCAAAATATAGTAAATGAATCTAAAGTCATTTTACAGACTATGTGGGTTTTCTGTCTATTAATACAGAACACCATATACACTATAAATTGTGCAAATGAAATGTTGGCCGTGATAATGAATTATATCCATTTTCTTTACATTCTAACATTCAGACATCACAATTTGCAAGGCACTGATGTTAACGAGAACATAGCTCAGAAGCTATGCCATTCCTAATGAGGCTAGATTCCAAAGGGGCAGGAATGCCTCTCCCCCACATGGTGGTGAGCAGTCTGGGAGCTAGTCTGTGATTGCTACTGCAGCTATAAGGATAGAGCAGTTTCCCTAGTTCCCGCATCCCCACTCGAGAAGGGACAAGAGCTAGGGATCTGAATACATGTTCCCTGGGCATACCCATCCCTTGCCTTCCACCTCTTCTGTGTGACAGTTCTCTGCTCCACGACATTTCAAGGGTGACACCCAATAGTTGCCATCTAAATGCATATCACCACTGATTCCCCTTTGCCTGGAGACATCTGCCTCTGTGAGGGTAGGAGCGTTCATCAGAATTTGTCTCTAGGTGAAAGAATGCTTTGGATGTCTCAGAAAACTTCAATAGTTCCTGCATACAGCACAAACTGATATGAAACAGAGACTTGAAAATACGAGCTTAAAGACATGGCATCCTTTTATTTTGCATGTACTGTACCAGAAAATGGAAACGTCTGAACTTATCGTATCTAAAGGCAATGATGCATCAACACAAAAGCACATTTACAAAAGTAGCATCTGACTTTGTCTGTGGTGCCATTTCAGGAACCACCCAAACTTGATTTGAATAACTTATTGAATTCAATGTTGTTGCCGTCTGAAATTCATATTTATTCTTTATGTAATTTGCAAACATTTGTAAAATGTATTATATAATTTGCTGACTTGGAAAACTATAAATTTAAGGTTCTACTTACAATATCTCATGACATTTTGTTGATTGCACACATATTTTAACATGCAAGGTTTAGACAAACTCCTACAATAAGTTAAAAGCCAGAATGTGAAAACAACCTAATCTTCAAATAAATATGCATCTCCTCTCTGTCCCCATGAGATGAATACAATCCTTTACATGTAGGTAACGAGCAACAAGAATGAAGTGCTTGCAGCATGTCTTAGTTTTCATGTATTAAAATACTGTAGATATAGATCATCTTTCTGTGAATACCTACCAATGTAGCATCGTCTTTGAAATGAGAACTGCAAGCAATTTAATTAATGAATTGAACTCTTGTTTTGTTTTTCACTACCATATCAGTAATTTAATTCTCTTCTGCCACAATGCGTTTTGTTTTGTTGGGTTTTTTTGGTAACTTCCAACTATAGAAAAGCTCCTCGGTACATCACAATACAATACATACTGGAGGGATTATTCTGCCCGGTTTATAATTAATAGTTTGTACCAGGCACTCTGCAAAATGGACAAAACGGAAGACAAGTGGCTAGGTCTGCAGGTGCTTCACAGCCATGCTGAGTGCACTTGAGGAGGAAAGAGAGGCACAAAGGTGTCTGTCTCCCTGTCCAAGGTAAGATGGGGCCAGGGTCAGTCAGCGCTAGTTTGGCCCCTGGTGCATATTAGAACATTCTCTCATTCTAACATATTAGAACTGCTCTAACTAGCACTGGCTTTAATGACTCCTTATTGGCTCAAACTGCAGCAACTTTACACCACCTGGGTATTCCGTTATGCAAGGAGAACTGCTAAAGCGGTTTCCTGTCCCTTGTGTATCACTCTATCAGTACAAAGAGCACAAGAAGGGGCAGGGATCAAGCCCAAGGTCTCTTCCCCAAAGAGTTTACACGCTCAATGTACAGCCGTAGAAAAACACCCATTTCAAAAACTGTGCTAAATCAGGACCCTAGTTAATTCTATATGTTACCACTCTGTGAAGCAAAATACTAAGAGCAATTAAGAATTGATTCCCCAGTAAAACTACATTGAAGCCACCAGCAAGTGCAATACAAGATACTAAAGAATACTTTTTAGGCTTATTGGGTGGATTTTTCAAAACAGCCTAAATAAAGTGGCTTAGGCACAAGTCCCATTTAAAAAATAAATAATCTCAATGACACTTGCATCCTACATCACTAAGGCTCCTTAGAAAAATCCCATCTATTATGTTAATTTAAAAAAGCAAACCTTCTTTGAGCCTTTTCTACAAAAAAGGGTAAGACAGAATTTACAGTAAGTGATAACTACAGAGATAAAATGAATGGGTTAGTCAAATAATAATGAGGTTCATACAGTTTTCTTCCTCTCTTTGAATCATTAACATCCATGGAATTCATAAATTATAAAAAGGCAACTGAATGCATGATATTCAAAGTTCTAAAATATCATGACAAAGGAAGAGAGTATCAGTCTTGCTGGCTCCAAAGTGCAGAAAGGAAAAACGTCTCCTTTGAACTGCAATGTACAGACTGCCACCTCATTCAGTGAATGCTGTTATGTTATGCTGATGACAGAAATAAATTCTAAAGCAAACATAAGAGACCATTTTTGCTTGGGAGAATGGGGTTCACTGTCTCTTCTACATGGAGAAAGTTCAGTATCCTCCTTTTTGTTGTTCTTCAGAAACAAAGGGTTAAAAGAAAATGTGAGTGAGAGAGGCTTTCATTACAGGTTCAGCACTACATGTGATAAGATGGCCAATGATGGAACAGAGGTGGTGACCTGCAATGGATGTATCATGTTCTCTTTTTTGTCTGAAAACAGAGGGTATTTTACGTGCATGAAGTGTAAGTTGGTGGCTGTCCTGGAGGGAAAGATTCTTGGATTGGAGGGGTAACATGAGACATTACTGAGAATCAGAGAAACTGAGGAATTCCTAGACAGCAAGGTTTGGGGAAAACACCATTTCCCAAGGTTCAAGGAAAAATGCATCTGTCTACCAAGGTATTGGACATAGAGGAAGTCAGAGAAGAGGTCTGGTGGCTCATAACCAGGCAAGAGGATGCAGGGGCACTCTACACTGGTGGAGACAGATGAAATTGGGCAGTCTGTGCCCACCAGAGAGAAGACAATCAGGAGGAATTACCTACAGCTAGAAGTTTCAAATAGATACCAGGTCCTCGGTGTAGAAACTACAGAAGATAACTCTCAAGATCCATCATATCCAAGGGAACAGAGAGAGGTACAGGACACATGTGTGGATGATAGCTGTAGGAAAATCAAACTTGCCCACAAAGAGATTTCCAACCATTCAAGACAGACAATCCTTGCTGGAGACTCGATACTCGGAAGAATCAAAAGAACATTCTGCAAGAGACAAGTACACAACAGGCTGTCTTCCCAGAGCCAAAACATGAGATGCCACTCTAAGATTTGGGTAGGCTTCTGAAGTCAATGGGCAAGGATCCTTTGGTGATAAGTTCATATCAGCACTAATGACACTATGTCGCAGGATATCTCACAGATAGTAAGTGACTTCGGCAACTCAAAAGCATGCTGAAGAAGAAGAATATAAAGTCTTTCTTGAGATCCTTCCTGTCCCATGAGCAAAGGAAGACAGAAGGCAGAAGATTCTGCACATGAATAGCTGGCTACGTATGTGGTGTAGGGTTTTGGGTGTAGGGTGCGCTAATTTTTTAAAAAAGGATCCCACTTTTTAACCCAGTTAATTAAAGCCCTGTCAGACTGACATCGATCCCGGGCAAGATAATGGTGCGGGTCATATGGGACTCGATTAATAAAGAATGAAAGGAGGATAATGTAAATGCAAATCAAATGGGTTTATGGAACGTAAATCTTTTTTTATGAGATTACAAGTTTGGTTGATGAAGGTAGTAGTGTTGATATATATATTTAGAATTTTGCAAAGTGTTTGACTTAGTACTGCATGTTTTGATTAAAAAACTAAAATGATATAAAATTAACATGGCACACACTAAATGGATTAAAAATGGCTAACTGATCAGTCTCAAAATGTAACTGTAAATAGGGAATCTTTATCAAGCAAGTCTGTTTCCAATGGGATCCTGCAGGTATTGTTCTTGGTCCTACACTATTTAACATTTTTATCAATGGTCTGGAAAAACCCGCACCATAAAATCATTACTGATAAACTTTGTAGATGACACAAAAATTGGGGGAGTGGTAAATAATGAAGAGAACAGGTCACTAATACACAGCAATCTGGATAAGTTGGTAAACTGGACACAAGCAAATAGTATGCATTTTAACATGACTAAATGGAAATGCATAGATCTAGGAATAAAGGATGTAGGATATACTTGCAGGATGGGACTCTGTCCTGGGAAGCAGTGACTCTGAAAAAGATTTTGGGGTCATACTGGATAATCAGCTGAACATGAGCTCTGCCACTGACGCTGTGGCCAACACAGCTAAAAGAATCCTGGGACATATAAACAGGGGACTCTTTTGAGGTGGAATGGAGAGGTTTTTCTTCTGTATATATTTCTTCTGTAAAATATTTCCGTATTTGGTACTGGTGCAACCACTGCTGGAATACTACATCCAGTACTGGTGTCTGCAATTCAAGGAGGATTTGACAAATTGGAGAGGGTTCAGAGAAGAGCCACGAGAATGATTAAAGGATTAGAAAACCTGCCGTATAGTGACAGACACAAGGAGCTCAATCTATTTAGCTGGTCAAAGAGAAGATTAAGGAATGACTTGATTACATTCTATAAAGTACCTACATGGGGAACAAATATGTAATGGGCTCTTCAATCTAGCAGAAAAAGTTATAACATGATCCAATGGCTGGAATTGGAAACTAGACAAATTCAGAGTGGATATAAAGGCATAATTTTTAATGTACAAGAGTCATGGTGGATTCTCTATCACTTAAGTTTTAAATCAAGATCAGATTTTTTTTCTAGAAGATATGTTCTAGAAATTATTTGGGGGAATTTCTATAGCCTGTGTTATACAAGAGGTCAGACTAGATGATCACAATGGTTCCTTCTGGCCCTGGAATTTATGGAGACAAAAAGGTAGGGTTTGGTCCAGCACAGAGAAAAGCCCCAGAGGACTTGGGTTCACTATATAGGAGAAAAAACAAAAAAAAAAAAAAACCAACAACCAAACATCCATGAACTTAGAAGCAGAAGACAAAAGAGATTGAGAATAGGGATAATTCACAGTTGTATACCTGTATGATTTGTCAGCAAATTGTTGCATGATTCTTTTAAAAGCAATATTCCTAAAATTATGATTTTCCTTTTCTGGGGTAGCAAAACTAATGTATTTATCTATTCAAAAAGGATTAGATTACAAATGAAGAAAATGACAAAACTGATGAAACAACATCTTCATTCTTTGGGCCAGGTTAGGTGTTTCTTTTCCTGGACACACTAAACATGACTAAAGTAGAGCACCGCAAGTGGTATCATATGGCTGCAGAAGAAAAGTGCTGCTGTCATTTGTGCTGAGGGGGCAAACCAGCCCCCCAGCTGCCCTTAGGACTGATGGGTAGAAAGATGGTGTAAAGTGTGTTCACTCCACACTTGTCCTGAAAGGATTAAAGAAGACAAAAGAAGGGGGCTAATTAAACCAACAGGCCACAGCTCAGAGGAATCAGGTGGCTAAGTAATCCTCTGACAGAGAGGGAGCCCAGCTGAGGAGGAAAGAGTTGGGCTGGACTTATAAAGGCAGGGAATTCACAGCAAAGAGGGACTGGTTGGAAAGTTGCCAGTCACTCCCTGGGAGAAGGGAGGTGCAGTTAGGCTGGCAAACACAGAGAGGGCTCAGGGAAAGGCAGTAAGATCTAGAATGGAACAGACCTTGACTGCTGGCTAGAGGGTTCCTGAGCTGGAACCCAGAGTAGAAGGCGGGCCTGGGTTCCCCTGCCAGCCATTGAGGGAGTGGCACTACAAGGCAGTGAATGGGAAGACTGCATAAAAGACTGCTGATGGAAGACTTTGGTACCCCAGAAGGGGGAAATGCGTAGAGTGACCTGGCTGGAGGGCTGAGTCACAAAGAAGCGGCAGCAGCTCCTGGAGCGAGAGAGGGGCTGCAGACCCCGAGAGAGAGGCGACGTGCAACTGGGGGAAAGTGGTATCAACCTAACGAGCTGTTTCCCAGAATGGCCAAGAGGAGGCACCGTACCACCCCATCAGACCACTTCTGCTCGCCACCTGTGCACCAAATGAAACTCTCAACCCTGAAAGGGGAAAAAAAAAAAGCCAGATAAACTCACTTCTCAGTAGATAAAAATTCAATCCTTTGCATATTCCCTCTGTACCGAAATATACCAAATAGAAGGGCTTTCAAAGCAGGGTGTATCATGTTACCTGAGTAAGTGCTGCACTATTTTCGGCTCCCTTGATGAATAAAGAGCTTTTGTGGAGCTCTCTGTAGACCTAAGGAAAATCCTGACCCCCATGAAGTCAATGGAGTTTGCTCTTCCTTTTCTTGGTGACTCTGGTGAGTAAGATTTTATCCCGGTAAGATCATGAAGAAATGAAAGGAAAAATGCAGTTGCTGTTTCTCTTTATACTTAGGAAACCTTAAATTATGTGACGTTTTAGCCTCCGGGTACCAGAAACTATGTAATAATCTGTAATTAAAATGTGAGTTGGTAGTTTTGGGGATTCTCCAGGATGAAATCTGTGTGTTGTGTAAGTACAGAAACAACTAGGAAACTTCCAAAGAGTCCTAAATTCCAATTTGGAAGAAAACAAAAGGCTCAATAAAAGAAGAAGAATTTGGCTATTATCATGATTTTGTTTGAGATCCAGGAAAAGGTAATGAAAAAGGAGAGGGGTCAAGACCTTGTGGAAATTCATGTGAATTACAACTACGTATACACAATTCATGTTTTATTTATTTATTTCCTGTTTTGTTTTTTGTAATTTGGGAGAAGAGAATGAAAGATTGCTCAGTTATAATGGAACTGATTAATATAATCATGCAGTATTTAGTAATGAGCATGAAGAAATATTATTAGATCAGGAAGATAGTAAGTGGACTGCTTAATTTGAACATAATTTACTAATGATGTTAAGAGGAAGGAATGACATTTATTTGGAGGAACGTGAAACGGCTCAATGACAGATTCAATCATTTTGTTTTTAGTTTGTTTAAGGATGTAGCAGGGTCGCTGCAGGGCCCTCTTGGCTCCTGCCCCTGTTGTGCTGACAAAGTCACTTTGGAGACCCTGGAGTTCAGTTACCATGGGTGTTGTTTATTTACAGGTTGTGCTCCCACCACCTTGTCACCATACACAACTTGGGTTCCAGGGTCTGCACCCAGGGGGGAAAAGCTATCGCTCTGCTTCCACTCCCTCTTCTGACTTCCTTCCTCCCAGCCTTTTATATAGCCTCAGGCTAATTGGGCGGGCAGCTGTTTCCCATTCACAAATAGGCCAGCTCCAATTTACTTCCCTTAATGGGAGCTGGCGTGACAGAGGGCTGAGTCAGCAGTTCTTTCCCAGCACTCTGTCATAAAGGACATTCAAACGGGACATGATTTTTTTACAGGAGACATCTTAAATTGGGACAAAACTGGAAAGTTTGTGTCCTCACTCTTAAGCTAGGTGCAGAACAATGCTGTTAAGCCAGTAATATGGTATAACAGTAATAAAACATAACAGAGGTAGGAATATTGTAATTTATGGATAATTAATCTGAACCCTCTCCAATTTGTCAAATCCTCCTTGAATTAAGGATACGAGTACTGGATGTAGTATTCTAGCAGTGGTTGCACCAGTACCAAATACAGAAGTATTTTACAGTATTTTACAGAGAAAATATATATTTATTATATATATATATATATATATATATTTATATATATAGGTCTTGAATGCTTTTGATCTCATTTTTTAAGTAGTAACATAATTTTGTTAATATTAACTATTTATGACTAGGCATGGTGATTTTAATAATTAAGAACTAAATTCCAGGTCACTAAAAGCCTTATACATGGTCTCATAATAGCCCATAATCTTTAAAGGGCCTCTTCACTAACGATAATGAGTTTGTGGTTTGGGGTTTGGATCAGGCCTTAAATTTAGAACTTGTTCCCCCCAGTTTTAGTGAAAAAGTATGGAAGCAGTCTATTTGAAAAAAAAAAGTATGAGAAAGAAGAAAGCAATTGACATGCTATGAAACTATGGGAGAAGATAATTGAAAAGCGTCTGCACAGAACAGTTGAAATTTGGAAGGGTCAGTATGGATTTATGCCAGGAAGTAGTACAGATGATGCTACATCTGTCCTATAAATCCTCTTGGAGAAGTTCAGAAAAAAAGACTGCAACTGGGCATGACCTTGATAGACTTGAGAACGCCTATGATTATGTACCAAGAATTAGTTTGGTGGAGCTTGCAACTGAGTGGTGCACCATAAGAGTACATCGGTCTTATCCAGGATATGTATGATGGAGTTACTATTATAGTCAAAACCAAATGGGGCTACAGCAAAGAATTTCCAGTAAGCACTGGCCTGTACCAGGGGTCAGCGTTGAACCCTTTTTGTTTGCGATTGTCTTGGATGTGATGAGTAAAAATATACAAAGGGATCCGGCCTTCGAATATGCTGTTCACTGATGACTTAGTGATATGTGCAGAAGATTGTGAGACTCTGCAAACCAACTTTGAAAAATGGCAACAGTTTTGAGCAGGCAAGACTTAGAGTGAATGTTGGTAAGACTGAGGCTATAATAACTGAGGGAGGAGGACCCACCATAAAGGATATTACAGGCAGAGAGCTCAGAATAGCAAAAGAATTTAAATACCTAGGGTCAACAGTTGCTATCTATGGTGCCCTCCTGATTGATGCCTGGCTTTGTACTGAAGCTGCCTGGTGCAAATGGCTGGAGCTGAGCCCACTTCTCTGTGATAAAAAGATGCCAATTAAGTTAAAAAGCAGAGTGTATAAAACTGTAACTTGACCCCTCCTAGTGTATGAAACAGACTTAGCCAGCCACAAGAAAAAAATATCAGTTTGCTCTCCACAACAGAAACAAAGATGTTGAGATGGTCAAATGTTTGAGCACTCCAGGACAGGGTGGGAAAAATGAGGATGGGAGGGGCCTAATGTGAGTTGCCCCAGAAGACAAGTTGAGGGAAGCTAAGTTCCATACATTGGTAGGGACAAGTCCAGTGAAGACCTGTGAGTTTTATTGGTAGGATGGCCCTTGCAATGATCGTGGATGGAAGATGACCAAGCGGGAGGCCAAAGACTTGGTACACAAACCAGATATTAGCAGACCTTAGAGCAGGGGTGGGCAAACTACAGCCAGGTCGGGGGGCCGCACCACACGGCTCCCGGAAGCAGCCTTATAGCTCCACTCCAAGGGTCGGAGGCCGCTTCACGTGTAGGAGCCGGGAAAGGGACATGTCGCTGCTTCCGGGAGCTGCTTGAAGTAAGCGCCACTCGGAGCCTGCACCCTTGAGCCTCTCCCCATGCCCCAACCCCCTGCCCTAGCCCTAATCTCCGTCCCGCTCTCCAAAGCCCTTGATCCTAGCACGGAGCACCCTCCTGCATCCCAAACCCCTCATCCCCAGCCCCACTCCAGAGCCCGCACCCCCAACCAGAGCCCTCACCCCCTCCTGCACCCCAACCCTAATTTTGTGAGCATGCATGGCCCGCCATACAATTTCTATTCCCTGATGTGGCCCTCAGGCTAAAAAGTTTGCCCACCCCTGCCTTAGAGAGACCAATATGACAGTAGACAGACATACTATCATGAGTTTTGAAAGAAAGCTATAAAAGTCACCAACCCTGCACAGAAGGAAAGCAGTTGCTTTAGTACTGTAAAAAGAGATTACATCTGAAATTTAAATGTTGCACAATAAGTGAGGGAATTAACAGAAGGAAGGGAATGGGGTGAGGAAAGAACATGTGTCTGGGTAGTCTATGTATGTGGCTCAAGAGCGGTTCTTACTTTCCCCTGCTTGGACATATTGGACGTAGGTTTCAATCTTCTTTTAAGAAAAAAAATACTTCTCCAACTATCTGTCAGTGTGCTCTGGGAGCCTTTTAAAGTGGTACCAAGAGAAAAATATTTACTTTCAGAGGGATAATATAAAAAACCTTAATGAATCTAATTAAAAAATTCAAAACAAGCAAAGAAAATTGTTCATTCTGGAGCTCTAATATATAAACAGGATGATAAACCTATTTTATAATCTTCTATATTATGATAAATTATACCTGGCTCTAGAAGAATAGACAGTAACCAAAGAAGTTATAGAAAGGAAATAAATGCTTTGTTGAGAAATATTCATACACATTCTAATAAATCCTCAGAGGAAAAGTCAGTTCCAAAGATGACACTGTTTTTGTTTTGTTTTTACTTTCTATGCTTTATTTGGCAGCTTTCTCGCCAACTAAACAATCTGTCCAATGCATTTTGCCTACACTTGTTATTTTGTCTGACAAACGTAATGCCACACACACACAGAGGCAGAATACAACGTTTTACCACTTGCCTACAAGTAGAATAGAACGAGGAACAACATTTTTAACCACACCATCAATTAAGCACAAAAAAAATGTTTAACAGATTGTATTGTATTTTTTCACTTTTATACTAAAAAATATAACTAAAGCAAATTATAGCCTGGGATTTTTCTAACATTGATTGCTTCCAGTTAATTGCAGTTGTAATCTCATTCAGATATTTGATGTAATACATTATAGGACTTTTGCCAATCTAAATCAGCAGCACATCATTAAAGCACAAAATAGAAACATCTCTTACACTGCTCTATAAAAGTTCTCTAGCTGAAGGACAATCACCTTAAATTCATCAATGTTTTTTCTTTGGGAAGTTCAAGACTACTACTTCCAGGTTTTCCTCGAAGTCAATGTATAACCATCAGAAACAGTATATGCTAGAACATGTAGATATTTGCAGGGGAAAATCCCGTTTCCAAGACAACATTAGCTTCCAGATCAGCAGACACTAAACAAGAATGCATGAAAGATTACACATCCCAACTGATGGCACTTTAAAGAGCATGCACCATGTTTCAGTGCACATTCTTATACTTAATTTATACCCAATGAAGCTCTTCAAGCATAAATATTTCCAAAAACGACTCAATACTGGTGTTCTTTTACTGGTCACGTAGAATGATTGTAGCCAAAAACTCAGATATACTAGAAATTAACATAGCAATGAAAATCTAAACACTGGAATTCCTGTGGGAGAATACAGAATTCTTTCTATACACAGACACCGTATGCTGCTGTTACTGGCCTAATATAAATACAATGTTTGAGAATAATCTGTTAAAAGAATAATTTTATATAACATTTAGGTAATATTTCATAAATCATCCAGAAAGTTGGTAGTCTGAAAAACTGACATGCACAGCAAAAAGCACCGACTGAAAAAAACCAAACCCATTTATCTGAATAAATTCCATATTCTCTACTTTAATAAAATAAAATTGGGTCCTTTGGTGGTCAATTTGGAAAACAAACCAGTAATAGAAAATACTGTACATGATTCTGTCCTGCAGTTTTTTGCACTACTTTTGCCAGTTCTATACTGATCCCCCCCGTAGAGACCAACTGTGGCAGTCCAGCTATCACTAGTCCAGCTATCCCTAGGGAATTACAGCCCCTTGGGGGTCATTATTTCAGCAAAATTGCATGTGCATCTTTAGACATTCCTCCCCTGAAGCTAATCCTGGGAATTTCATTAGGACTTCCATAAAAAGAAAACCTATATATGGAACCATGTGCTTTTTAAGTATGAAGAGTCATTGGCATTGGGCAACATGGCTGGGATTTTCAAAAGTTCCAGACAGAATTTGGCAAGCAATATAGCCCCTTTGAAAATCTCACCCTCCAAAAACAGCTGTGCATGTGCAGTCAATGGCTCCAAAGGCTGGGGAAAAAAAGATTTCTCATTAAAATTCCCTTATTACTTGCTTCTATGTGATATCTCTGTGAAAAGAAATATATAGATTAATTCTCTTAAGAATAACCTAAATAAAACTGATTAATATACCAAACTACAGACTGGTTTATGTCCACTGTTTGTCCAATAACTCTTTGTACGGACCATGTAACAGGAGAGCCCAGTGAAATAGCAATTTAAATGATTATTGGTAAAGGCGGCTCATTTGTGTTAAATCCTATAAATTAATTATGGGAAAACCAAAAAAAATGTTGGAAGGCTACTTAGCTTCAAGATGTGCAGAGTTCTTCAAGATGTCTGGTCCCTATGGGTATTCACTGGGGGTACGCATGCATTCCATGCACCCACAATCAGAAATTCTTCAATAGCACCGTGCATTGGTCCACATCTGTGCACTATGCTTCCTCATGCTGCGAGCCGAGGGTATAAGTGACGATGCAGACTGACTGCCCCTTCAGTTCCAACACTACCACAAATCACAGGGGGTTGAACTAGATGACCTCCTGAGGTCCCTTCCAACCCCGATATTCTATGATAAGAACCTAAGAACGTCCATACTGGGTCAGACCAAAGTCGCCCATTCCCAGCTTCTGGCAAACAGAGGCTAGGGACACCATCCCTGCCTAATACCCACTGATGGACCTATCCTCCATGATCCTATCCAGTTATTTTTTTGAACCCTAGTATAGTCTTGACCCTCACGAAGCACCTGAAGATCTGATGCAAAGGGGAAGGAGGGCAGGTCGTGAATGCCTAGAAGAACCACACATCTCAAAGCACTCCAGTTACTATAAGGTAAGTAACCTTCTTTTCTTCTTCAAGTGCTGGTCCCTATGGGTATTCACTGTGGGTGATTCCCAAGCAGTTACTAATTTAGGAGGACGGTACGAGGAAGTAAATGGCACCAGAAGAAAGGGTTACTCACCTTAGTAACCGGTGTTCTTCGAGATGTGTTGCTCATATCTATTCCAGTTAGGGGAGCGCGCGCGCGTGCACGGACGTCGGAAACTTTTACCCTAGCAGCTACCCGTCGGGCCGGCTGGGGAGCCCCCTGGAGTGGCGCCGAAATGGAGCCCTATATAGCACCCTGCCGGCCCGACCCCCCTCCAGTTCCTTCTTGCCGGCTACTCTGACAGTGGGGAAGGTGGGGGGGAATGGAATAGATATGAGCAACACATCTCAAAGAACACCGGTTACTAAGGTGAGTAACCCTTTCTTCTTCTTCGAGTGCTTGCTCATATCTATTCCAGTTAGATGAATCCCAAGCCTTACCTTGGAGGCGGGTTCAGAGTTACGGAAAAACAGCTTGTAGGATAGCCCTACCGAAGGCCGCGTCATCACGGGAGTGATGGTTGATGGCGTAGTGCGATGTAAAGGTATGCACCGAAGCCCAGGTTGCGGCCCTGCAGATCTCCTGAAGAGGGATGTTGGCCAGGAAAGACACCGAGGAAGCCTGCGCTGTGAAGAGACCGGTGCGCCCTTCATATGCTCTGCAACAGCGACAAACAGCTGGGACGTCTTACGGAAAGGCTTCGTGCGTTCTATATAGAATGCGAGCGCTCTCCGAACGTCTAATGAATGTAGTCGCTGCTCTTTAGAGTTGGCATGCTGCTTAGGGAAGAAAACAGGCAGGAAGATGTCCTGCGACATGTGAAAATGTGAGACCACCTTCGGGAGAAAGGACGGGTGGGGACGAAGCTGGACCTTGTCCTTATGGAAGATGGTATACGGAGGATCACACAGGAGAGCCTTTAACTCGGATACACGTCTGGCTGAAGTGATAGCCACGAGAAAGGCAACCTTCCACGATAGAGAAGGGAGCAGGAGGCCATCGGCTCAAACGGAGGACGAGTGAGACAAGAAAGGACAAGATTGAGGTCCCATGCCGGAGCAGGCGACTTAATTGTAGGGTGGACCTTCTCTAATCCTTTGACGAACCGACGCACCAAGGGATGCGCGAATAGAGAGCGACCATCCGCTCCTGGGTGGAAAGCTGAGATGGCCGCGAGATGAACTTTCAATGAAGCAAGGGCAAGGTGACTGTCCTTGAGGTGTAATATGTAGTCCAAGATAGATGGGACGGGAGCAAGGTGCGGAGATATCTGGCGTTGGGCGCACCAGAGAGAAAATCTCTTCCACTTAGCCTCATACGTAAGCCTTGTAGAGGGCTTGTGGCTCTCGAGGAGTACTTGCTTAACTGAATCCGAGCAAGCTAGCTCTGAACAGTTCAGCCATGAACTCTCCACGCTGTGAGATGTAAGGAGTGGAGGTCCGGGTGGAGAAGGCGACCGTGATCCTGCGAGATGAGGTCATGGCTGATTGGGAGTGGAATGGGGGGGCTGTATGGACAGGTCCATCAGGGTCGGGTACCAGCACTGCCGTGCCTAGGCCGGGACCATTAAGATGACATCCGCCTTGTCCCTGCGGATATTGAGGATGACTTTGTGGATCAGCGGGAAGGGCGGGAATGCGTAGAGCAAGTGGCGTGACCACGAGATCGTGAAGGCGTCCGCAAGAGAGCCCGAGCCATGGCCTATGAAGGAGCAGATGTTCGGGCACTTCCTGTTGGTTCTGGACGCAAACAGGTCTAGGTGGGGAAACCCCCAGGTGCGGAAGATCGAATGGATCACGTCCGGGCGTATGGACCATTCGTGAACCAGGAAGCGTCTGCTCAGCTTGTCTGCCAGGACATTCTGGACTCCAGGGAGGTAAGACTCTTGGAGAGAGATGGAATGGGCTAGGCAGAGGTCCCACAGGAGAAGGGCTTCGCGGCACAATGGTGATGACCGGGCTCCGCCCTGCTTGTTCAGGTAGAACATGGCTGTTGTATTGTCTGAGAGAACCTCTACGCAGCGATCTTGTAGGTGAGGCAGGAAAGCTTGGCACGCCAGACGAATTGCCCTGAGCTCCTTGATGTTTATGTGGAGATCGAGCTCGTGCTGTCGCCACATGCCCTGCGTTAAGTGGCCGAGGTGAGCGCCCCAACCCAGCGCTGATGCGTCTGTTACTAGAGTTAGGGAAGGAAGGAGTGGTTGAAAAGGGACTCCTTCTCCTAACCTCAGGGGGGTCTAGCCACCACTGCAGGGAGTCGAATGTGTGATCTGGGACCGTGATGACCATGTCCAAGCTGTCACGGCTTGGTCGGCAGACTGAAGCCAACCACCCCTGTAGGAGACAAAGTCGTAACCGGGCATGCTGGACTACGTACGTGCAAAATGCCATGAGGCCCAGCATCTTGAGACATTGCCTTGCCGTCGTGGTGGGAAAACGGCGGAGAGTGGTGATTAGATCGACGATGGTCAGACGACGAGGTTCTGGGAGGAACGCACGGGCTCTGGTTGCATCGAGGATTGCTCCGATGAACTGGATGGACTGGGTTGGTGTTAAGACCGATTTGCCGGTGTTCACGATGATACCGAGGTAACGAAAGGTGTCCACAACCATCTGCACATGCGCTTGCGTCTGCTGATAGGACCGGCCTCGAACCAGCCAGTCGTCAAGGTACGGGAACACGTGGACGTGGTGGCGGCGGAGGAACGCAGCCACGACTGCCATGCATTTCGTGAAAACACGGGGGGCTGTACACAGACCGAAAGGGAGTGCTGTGAACTGGTAATGCGTCTTGCAGACGACGAAACGGAGGAAACGTCTGTGAGGTGGTGTGATGGAGATGTGGAAATACGCATCTTTCATATCGAGGGCAGCATACCAATCCCCAGGGTCCAGAGAAGGGATGATGGTGGCCAAGGAAACCATACAGAACTTCAGGTTGACGATGTATTGTTGAGGTTCCTTAGATCCAGAATGGGTCTGAGACCTCCGTTGGCCTTCGGGACTAGGAAGTATCGTGAGTAGAAACCCTTCCCCCTGAATTCCTGAGGCACCTCCTCCACTGCTCCTAGATTGAGGAGCTCTTGCACCTCTTGGTAGAGGAGTTGCTCGTGAGAAGGATCCCTGAAGAGGGATGGAGAGGGGGGCTGGGAAGGAGGGGTAGAGTGGAAGTGGATAGAATATCCCGCCTCTACTGTCGGAAGGACCCACCGGTCCGATGTAATGTGGGACCAGGCGTGGTAGAATCGGGATAGACGATTCAGGAAGGGTGGGGAGGTTGAACCTCGTGATGCTGGTAAGCCGTCCTCGAGAGTCCCATCAAAACTGACGCTTAGCGCCCTGTGGTGGTTTTTGTTGGTTCCTGTTTTGACCCTGAGAGGGGCGAGAGGGTTTGCGGCGTGAAAAACCGGTTCTCCTTCTGGAGAAGTCCTACCTTGCGTGAGGTGGGAAAAAGCGCTGTTGAGAAGCCTGGGGTTTGAAAGGCTTCCGGAGCGTAGACACGGTGTGCATACCCAAGGACTTTATGGTGTTTCTTGTGTCCTTGAGGTTATGCAACTGGGAGTCGGTCTGGTCAGCAAATAGTCCTTTTCCATCAAATGGTAGGTCCTGAATAGTATTTTGGACCTCGGCTGGCAGACCAGACGACTGTAGCCAGGCACTTCTACGCATGGAGATCCCCGTTGCCAGTGTACGGGCTGCCGCATCCGCAGAGTCCAGAGCGCCCTGGAGGGACGTGCGGGCCACTAGCTTTCCCTCATCTGCCATGGGGCGAGTTCAGTCCGGGACTCTGATGTTAGCTGGTCCTGAAATTTGAGAACTGCCGACCAGGAGTTATGGGCGTAGCGGCTAAGAATCGCCAGCTGGTTAGCAATTCTTAAGGAAAGGCCCGCGGTGGAATAGACCTTCCTCCCGAAGAGGTCTAGACGCTTGAACTCCTTGGATTTCAGTGCCGGGCCCTGTTGCCCATGCCTCTCCTTCGCGTTAACAGCGTCCACCACCAGGGAGCAGGGCATGGGGTGGGTGAAAAGATATTCAAATCCCTTAGTAGGGACAAAATACTTTCGTTCCACCCTCTTAGCCGTAGGCGGAATGGAGGATGGGGTTTGCCAGAGGGCTGTGAAATTGCCGCGAATAGTCTTGTTCATTGGCAAGGCCACTCTGGAAGGTCCCTCAGGCTTTAGGATCTCGTCCACCATGGGGTCATCCTCCTCCTCAACGACCTCCTCTATAGGCAAGTTCATGCTAAGAGCCACCCTCCGCAGTAGCTCTTGCAGGACCTTAAAATCCATAGGCGGAGGCGTGGATGATGATGTTCCCGCCACGGCTTCATCGGGTGAGGAGGAGGAGGTTGTGAGAGGGAGGGGGGGGTTCAGGTAGGTCGTCCCGCTCAAGGGTGGAAGGATCCTGCTGGGGAGGGAAAGGTGCCGCCCTTTCCATCGGGGTTGGGTCGCCGGATGCAGCCTCCTCCACAAGTGGACGGGTGATGGTCGCCACTGGGGGGTGGCTGCACACCACCGGATAGGGAGGCAGCGGTGCACCTTGGGCCTCGTGGTATGGCCAGGGTGTCCAGAACGGCCACTGGGGTTGCCAGGCAGCTGGCAGGCCTCGCACCGGAGCCACTGGAGTCGCCTCGGGCGTCTTCGGCGGCCTGGCCGATGATCGGTCACGAGATGGCCAAGGTGGGGCGGTGCGTGATGTACGATGGTCCCTCGAAGGTCTAAACCGTGAGGAGTATGAATCACGTGACCTTGAGCGGGACCGTGAGCGGTATTGCACCCTCTTGTCGCGGTGCTGTGGAGATTCGCGGCGCCACGGTGAAGTTCGGCGTCGTGGGGACAGCGCATGGTGTGGTAGGTCCCGGTGCCATGGGGATGCGTCTCGGCGCAGAGTGTCCCGGTGCCGTGGTGTCACCTCTCGGCGCGGCGAATCCCGGTACCTCAGTGAAACATCGCGGTGCCGTGGGGACACATGGTGACGCGGGGAGTCCCGGTGCCGTGGAGAGACGGATCGGCGTCGTTCGGGCCGGTGACGCGGGGAGTCCCGGCATCGTGGAGAGTCCCGGTGCCATGGGGATTCTGACTGGCGCGGTAAGTCTCGACGCCGGGATGGGAGCTCACGTTGCGGTGAAGCTCGGCATCAAGGAGATGTTTCTCAACGCGGTGAATCCCGATGGTGCGGCGACTCTTGGCGTCTGGATTGGCTCCGGCGTGGTGTCTCCGCCGAGGATTGGGCCCGAGGTGGAGAGTGGTGTCGGGAAGGCGTCGCGCTCATCCTGGACACCGAGCGGGACCATGATCTGGCAGACGAGGACGACCTCGAGCATGAGCGGCTCCGAGGTTCCGGGCTGCGAGACCCGCGCCGCGAGTCAGACCAGCGTCGTGAGTCGGACCAATACACCACACGGTGCCGGGACTCCGAACGGCGCTGGGACTCAGAGCGGCGTGTAGGAGGCTGCAGCTGAGCTGACGGTCCGAGGAGCGTCGGCTTGCCTCTAGAAATGACCGCGGGCCGTGCCTGGATTGGTGCCGGCACGGGAGACGCCGTCATCTCGATCAACCCCCTCGCAGCCTCGAAGGTGTCCGGCGTCGAGGGCGCAATCACGACATCAAGGCACGGCGGTGCCTGCGGGCGCACGCTCCTATGTTCCGGCACAGCGGGGCGGGGCGGGGCGGTGCCGCAACAGTGTCCGGAGACTTGGCAGGTGCCTTACGTCCCAAAGGAGAAAAGGAGCGGTGCCGAGGGCGGCCCCGGGTTCCCGATGCTGCCCGGCCCCGAGGCGGGTGAGAGTCCTTCAGCGGTGCCGCAGCCGGTGCTGATGGAGGCGCGTTGCGCACCGAGACGCTGGAGCCCGCACCTTGAGAGGGGCAGAGTGCCGCCTCCATGAGCAACTGTTTGAGGCGGATTTCTCTCTCCTTCCTGGTGCGGGGCTTGAAGGATTTACACAGCTTGCACTTGTCCGCTGTGTGGGACTCACCCAGACACCGAAGACAGGAGTCGTGGGGGTCCCCGGTGGGCATGGGCCTGTTACAGGATCCACACGACTTGAATCCCTGAGAAGGCATGCCCTATGCCCGGAGGGCTCGGGAGGAGCCCGCTAACAGTAGAAAAAAAAACTACTACTACTACTACTAAGTACTACAACTATAACTACACTAATTATTATAACAATGAAAACTATTTACACTAAATACAATGAAAACACGGATAGCTAGGGAGTAGTGGAGCACTTGCGAACAAGAGAACCACTGTTCCAACGACCGTCACGGGCGGTAAGAAGGAACTGGAGGGGGGGGGGGGGTCGAGCCGGCAGGGTGCTATATAGGGCTCCATTTCGGCGCCACTCCAGGGGGCTCCCCAGCCGGCCCGACGGGTAGCTGCTAGGGTAAAAGTTTCTGACGTCCGTGTACGCGCACCTAACTGGAATAGATATGAGCAACCACTCGAAGAAGAATCTGTATGTATGGACTGAGCTCCAAGTAACTGTCCTGTCAATTTGAGAAAGAGGTGATGCTACTGGGGGAGCCTGCACTCTATTTGAGTGAGCCCTGATACCGTGCAGAGGAAGCGTTTCTAAAAGCTGGTTGCAGAGGAGGATGCAGCCAGAGATCCACTTTGAGAGTCTCTGAGAAGAGATTGCCTCTCCCTTCAATCTTTTGGCAAATGAAATGAACAGTCAATGAGATTTTTGAAAAAGCTTTGTTTGATCCAAGTGGAAAACCAGGGTCCTTTGTATATCTAGAAAGTGTAATTTCCTGTGACTCTAGTGTTGTGGGGCTCTGCGTAAAATACAGGTAGATGAACTGTTTGATTCAGCTGGAAGTCTGATGGGATCTTAGGAACAAACTTAGGATGTAGTCAGAGTGACATCTTGTCTCTGTGAAAGACGATATAAGGCGGGTCTGCCCGGAGGCTCATCCTACCCTCCTAGCTGAAGCAAATGCTGTCATAAAGGCCACCTTCATTGATACATATGAAGCCAAAGGGTCAAAGGATGGCTGCATTAGCACTGTCAGCACTACATTCAGATCCCAGGGAGCTGTCGGTCGATTTACCAGAGGAAAAGTGCTAACAATGCTTTTAAGGAATTGGACTGTCATGGGGTGAGTAAAAACTGAGTAGCTCTCTACAGGACAGTGAAATGCGATGATAGCCACTGGATGCACTCTCACTGAGCTGACTGGAAGTCTTGATGTGTTTAGGGAGAGGTAGTCAGGCATATAGGGATGTTTTGATGGTTCCACAGAAAGGTGAGCTTTCTGGCAACACAGGGGAAAATGCTTTTATTTTATTTGAGCAGGTTCGCTCTAAGTCTGTTGCCCAACCAAAAACTACGCTGTGAGCTTGAAGGAAGTCGGGTTGGGATGGTCAGTTCTGTCCCCATTCAGAGACAGTCATGGGCAAAATGATTGTAGGTGAATGCACATGCGGGTGATCATGATGGGGCCACCAATATGCTATTAGAATTACTTTCACCAGAGAACACGAGGTCTGAGAGGGAAGTGATGCATTAAATTACACTGACCCCAGGACTAGGAAGGCATCCGCTGTTCAGTTCAGACCCCTGCTGTTGTGAGAGCAATGGGCTCGGCCTTTCTTGTTTTCTTTGGTTGCAAAGAGGTCCCACGACAGGTACCCCTACTGTTGGAAAATTTGTTGGACCACTAAAGAGTGGAGCTCACACTCGTGGTCATTTCTGAAATGTCTGCCAGGGAATTCATGAGTTCCTGAAGATGTACTGCAAAGAGTAATGTGCTGGATGCACCAGTTCCACAGTTGTACCACTTCCCTGCATAGTGGTGCGGACCTCGTTCCTCCCTGCTTGTTTATATAATAAACAGTGGTCATGTTGTCTGATCTGATCTGAACTTGAGTGTATCAGATGATCGATAGCAAGCATCTGCGGACAGTCTGTAGCTCTAGCAGATTAATATGAGGCGTGGACTCCTGCAGGGTCCACGAGGCTTGGGCTATGTGGTTGTTCAGGTGTACTCCCCTACCCAGGAGAGGTGCATCAGTAATGAGCATCTTTGAGGTAGGAAAGGGAATGAAGGGGATCTCTATGCATACATTGTTCCTCTCTTCCCACCAGGTAAGAAGAATTCAAACTGGAAGCAGGAGCAAGGCCTTCTTCTTTACGGAGGCCTTGTTCAGGGTAGAGACTGATTTTAAACCAGGTTTGAGGACTTCACAGGTGTAATCTGGTGAATGAGGTCACATAGGTGCATGCTGCCATGCGCACCAACAGAACCAGGCAGAAACAAACTATCGGCTGAGGCCTGAGAAGGATTTGGGCACTGAGGTCCCTGAGAGCTAGGAACCTGTCATGTGGTAAGTATGCTTGGAGTACAGGGTTGCTCCGATAAACTCTATAGTTCATGTAGGTGTTAAAGTGGACCTGCCTGGATTTACATGAAGCCCCGAGGACTGGCACAGGTCTAGTAGGGTGGTCAATATTATGTATACTTCTTGGTTGTGGTCGATCCTTTGGAAGCCAATCATTGAGATAGGGAAATATGGTATTTTGTGGAAATGGGCTGATACCCCTGCCATGACTTTCATGAATACTCTTGGAGCAGCTGATGGCCCCCACCCCAAGGGGAAATATTTTGTACTAGAAGTGGTACATGTCCACCATAAAATGCAGAAATATCCTGTGGGTTGGATATATATCAATATGGAAATATGCATCTTTCAGATCAAAAGCTCCAAACCAGTCATGTTTGTTCAGCTAGGGGATTATGGCAGACCGTGCAACCATCCTGAATCTTGTATGACAGATGAAAACATTCAACCGTCTGAGGTCCAGGATTGGCCTCCAACCCGTCTTCTTCAGAACTAGGAAATACCTGGAGAAAAAACTCCTCCTTCTGTAGTGAAGAGGTATGGACTCAATGGCTTCTAGCTGGATCAAGCAGTCCACTTCCTATTTGAGAATCTTCACATGAGAGGGGCCCCTGAATAGGGACGGGGAAAGGGGTTTGGAAGATGGGGTGGACTACAACTTGATGGTGTAGTCGGTGGAAATAATGTCCAGTACCCATCTGTCCGAGGTTAAGATCAATGGGAGGAAACAGGCTAGGCGACCGTCGAATGGGGAAGAAGGTGGTACTAAAACAACTGGTGACAGCTCTCATTAAAATACCATTTTAGAAGGCTTCTGAGTCTGGAGGGAAAATGGTGATGAAGTCCTATTTCTGCCTTGTTGCAGGTCCTCTATTGTTCCTTGAACCTCCTTAGGGAACCCAGATGTCTGTAACCAGGAGGTTTGTCTCACGACCACAAAGGCAGCTAGTGAGCAGGACGCCATGTCTGCTGCATCAAGTAGTTCCTGTCATAACAACCTGGCTACTAGCTTCCCTCATCAAATATGGCCTGAAATTAAAGCTTACTCCCTGAAGGTAGTCTGTCAGACGGCTCTACCAGCCTATAATAATGAAGAAAGTCAAACTTCAACATAAAGGCTTCGTACTCCACAATCCTGAGGAGGAGGCTGGCTGAAAAGAAGTTATTTTGTCCCAGTAGGCCCAGCCTCTAAGCCTCTTTATCTGAGAGGGTGGCTTTTGTATGATGGGGTCATCTATATTCAGTAGCCTTCTGAACTATCAATGAGTTGGGTTGAGAAGGGAAAATAAGTATTCTGTCTGTCCCCTTAGGGAGAACAAAATATCTCTTTTTGTATCTCTCTTTGGAGTAGGAACGTAGTTGCCTGGGGTCTGTCAAATGTCTTTAGCTGGGTCTAAGATGGCTTCATTCATGAGTAAGGCTACTTTGGTGGGAACCATTGAGTGGAGAGCTTGTGTGTTGGATCCTACACTTCCTCCAATGGAATATGGAGAGTGCCAGCTATCCTCTTGAGCAGTTCTTAGTATTGCCTGTAATGGTCAGGTGGAGAGGCAGTACCACCTCATCTGGGGATGGGATGAAGCTGTAGGTGGTTCTGGCCATACCAGATGTTCTTGTTGCTTCGACTGTGCCTCCTAACATTCTGCCAGTGCTGCTTCTCTAAATGTTGGACGTGAGGTCCATATCTGTAATATTCCAACTCCATAGCCCAGTGGTAACAGTTCCGTGTGCTCCAATGTGGCCACCTTAGGTTGTAGGTGTACGGCAGTGGACCATAAGATGAGTACCAGTGCTCCCACCATGGTAAATGTGTGTCCTGGATATGGGAGGGTCTTCCATGAAGCCCTGAAAGACCTAACTATGATAGGCTGTTGTGGGGGAGGCCTTTGTCAGACCGGTGGTATCAACTCTTGTTCTTCCTCCAAAGATTCCTCAGACTCAAGAGGTGGGGCTGTCAGCATCATCTGCATGAAGGTGCATGGCTGGAGATGGGTTGGGGAGAGTGCCTCAATATCATAGCTCTGCTGGGGCTGGGGATTGGGAAGTAGTGGATGGATGGAGTTTTGCTTTCCCATGGTAACATCAGTTCCATGGATGGATGGATTGAGGACTCCAGAGCCCAGTAGATCACCAGATCCTCTAGAAGGATGTACCTTGGTTTCTCTAAAGGAGAGCTGGCTGGTGTCTTCAGTGTTGGGATTGAAGGTGCAGGTTTAGGCACATGATCTGATACCGCTGGTGCAGATGGCGTGTGCTTCGGACTATCTTTGTGCCACTCAGAGGATGGTTTTGGAGCAGCAGAAACTTCCTGAACCAACGGTGCGTGCCCGTCTCACCATGAGCTCCAGGTGAACAGTATCTAAGGTGTGGAGTCTTGCTTGAACCTGAGTGAAGGGAAGGAGTGCTGCCACTCTCTTCTTCAAGGAATGATGAGCCGACTTCTCAGACCTCTTGTGTTTCTCCTTACCTCATCATGCTTCTGCTTATTGGGAGTCTTTTGACTTGACAGTATGTTCCGCTGGTGCTGGTGGAGGACTATGTGGAGGACTACGTTTTGGGTGACGAGATGGAGAATGGGAGGGCCTTGTATCCAATTTAGGTCTCAGGGCTAGCTCTGAGGAGCTGGCAGAGCCAAATCTCCTGAGCCTGCCTTATGAGGGGGCAACATCCCCTGAACTCTACTAACTAATTAAACTAGAGTTAGTTTTGCTCAGTATTCAAAAATGAAATAACTATTACAATTATTTACAGAAAAATGTCAAGGGAAGAAGAAAATATGGACATAGGAGGATTCCATCCCAGACCACAAGCAGTAGAAGAGAAATTAAAGAGACAGTTGGCCCGCATTGCCATTTATGCCCTGATTTTGCAGCACAAGGAAATGTAGCATGCAGGTACAGAGCAACAGACATTGCTATTAAGGAATTTCTAGTCCCAGGCACATGGAGCACATGTGCATCCACAGTGAATATCCATTGGGACCAGCACATGAAGGACAAAAAGAAAAAAAGTTCCATCCAAACTTTCCCATTTCCCTGCTCTTATTTCATCCAACCTGGCTTAACCTTTCTTCTTTTAAGGTAGAATTGGGGGGTTAAAGTCTTGAGTCTCTGTATTAGAGACTATTTAACTTCTGATTTCAAATCTCAAGTTCCAGAGCAATACAAAATTGCACGTGAAATTTT
The DNA here is from genome assembly GCA_037349315.1 of Chelydra serpentina. Lineage (NCBI taxonomy): Eukaryota > Metazoa > Chordata > Testudines > Chelydridae > Chelydra > Chelydra serpentina. The sequence continues at coordinate 33,317,259 of JBAIAC010000048.1, forward strand.
GGTTTGAGGCAGAAGTGATACTGGGGTTATTTTGTATCCTGTGATTGTTTATTAAAATATGAGAGGATCAGAGATAGGTGAGTGAGGGAAAAGAAAAAGGGAGAGTTAAAGTAATCGAATTCTAAACTTTAATGATTCAGTTTGGGAAAAGGACTTGTACTGTTTTTCAGAGAAGACCAGGGTTTGTTTGTTTTTTAAATTAACCTTACAATCTGTACTGCATGCCCCAAATCGCAAGGGTAAGAAGGGCATTCAGCCCATTTATGGTAAATTTCTCTCTCTTTTTTAATTTTAGGTCTCTCAAAGTAACAACAACAACTCCTTCTCTGCTTTGATACTCTAGCATTTTATGATTAGGCTTAGAACGATTAGATTTTTAAATCGATAAAAGTAATTAAAAGTTGATTTCATAATACTCTCACATACCGATGAAAAAATATTTCCATCAATAACTGAAATTTCCACATATGCAAAGAAAGAAAAAATGCTGCTTGAGGATTACAGTATGATTTAAGATATGTATTTCATATATTTTGGCATGTGATGTTGACAATTTGTGTTTTAACCACTAAAGCTTTAACTTTTTGAATCAGTGTCCACTGTCATTGAATATATATTGTCTGACCCCTGAATAATTTCCTGCAACTATAAAAATGTAATCTAGGTAAAAAAAAAATTTAAAAAATGCTTAAAACCCATAATTTTGCACAACTGCAAAAATTTTAATTGTTTAAAAAAAGCAAAAAAGTTTAAAAATAAACATTTATATTATCTGTTGAAATTATATATCTAAAAAAGTTGAATTCTGCCAAGTCTACTTATGATGAATGTCATAGCTACCACAGAGCCTCCCTAGAGATTGGTTAGAGATATGAAGATTGTTTATTTTATCAAAGTATTTTTGAAATGGTTTGAAGCCTTTAAAACAATTATTATTTTTATTTTTAAGAAATCTTCAACACGATGCCATATACTAAACTAAAGGTTATGGGGTCTATTACAGGAATGGGTGGGTGAGGTTCTTTGGTTTGCAATGTGCAGGAGGTCAGACAATATGATCATGATGATTCCTTCTGACCTTAAAGTCTAGGAGTCTACGCTATGAATCTGCATCTATCCATCCATCCATCCATCCACTCACCCACCCACCAGGACCCCAGGGTATATGTCACATTATAGCTAGTACATGTTGGATTGTCACAGAGGCAAGATTTTAAGGAACCAAACAGAGAAAAAAAATTGGGTAAAATTAGAATTCATTTTATATACTGAATGTCCCGCTGATATTTAGGAAATTCAATACTAAAAAGTGTTGTAATGTAGGATTGACTTATTTTAAAGCACTTTGAGAAGACACCTTTAAATCCTCTTTAATCCACCTTTAAGCTCCTAGCAGAGATCAAATACAATGTGTCAAATCTGTTTCTTTGAAAAATGTGTTGCTGTTAACTCCATAAAAATAAATCCTGCTAGAATGACAAATGCACCTAAATCTGCTCCTGTTCTTTCTTTTCTACTTCTGCTACCATACAAGCATTTTTTTCTAATGTTATGCGTGCTTTGCCTTATGAGCCCAAAATAGATGGAAAAAATTAAGCCAGAATAATTGCTGAGAGGTGTGTTTAATTTGCCTAGAAATGCATACACAGTTTTGTAATTCCCTAAATTGTACCAACAAAAATCCTAAATGCTTCCATGGAACTCTCATCCATTTTGCATATATGCTGAAGCAAAAATATTTCTAAAATTGGCATTCAAGTTGTTACTATATTTGAATAACTTGAGGGAAAAAAAGTCTTGAAAAAACAGTTACTAACCTTTCGTAATTATTGTTCTTTGAGATGTGTTGCTCATGTCCATCCCATGATAGGTGTGTGCTTGCTGCGTGCACTGTTGCTGGAGATTTTTCCTTTAGTGGTATCCATTGGACTGGCTCTAGTGCCCTCTGGAGCCATGTGCATATGCACTGGAATAAGGGGCATCACCAGCCCTACACCATCTCAGTTCCTTCTTGCTGGTAACTCCAACAGAGGGGTAGGAAGGTGGGTCATGGAATGGACAAGAGCAACACATCTCGAAGAACAACAATTACAAAAGGGTAGTAACCATTTTTTCTTCTTCGAGTGCTTGCTCATGTCCATTCCATGGTAGGTGATTCACAAGCAGTACCCTAGGAGGTGAGCTCAGAGTTTATGGACATGCTGACTGTAACATTGCTCTCCCAAAACCAGCATCAGCTTGGGCCTGTTGGGGGATGGCAGAGTGGGACACAAAGGTATGAACCGACGACCTGGTTACAACTCTGCGGATGTTCTGGACTGATACCTGTGTGAGGACCGCTGCTGACGAAACCTGCGCTCTTGTGGAATGAGTGGTCAGGATGGCTGGATATGGGACGTTCGCCTGCTCATAACTGCCTGTATTCGGGCTTGCTATCCAGGACAAGATTCTTTGGGTTGACACCAGCAGCCCTCTCATCCTTTCTGCTATTGCTACAAAGAGTTACGTGGATTTACAGAAGGGCTTAGTCCTCTCAGTGTAATAGGCGAGGGCCCACCTAATGTCCAACATATTGAAACCATCATTCCTCAGAGCTTTTGTGGGGTTTTGGGAAGAAGACAGGTCAAAAAATGACCAGGTTGTTGTAGAATTATGACACCACCTTTGGCAGAAAGGCCAGATGGGGCGCAGCTGGACCTTGTCCTTGAAGAAAACTGTGTAAGGTGGTTCTCACGTAAGGGCCTTGATTGACTTCTGCTCATTCGAAGAGTAGGCTTGCACAGGAGAAGGGGCTCCTTCCTCTTCCTCAACTATGTCCACTGGAGGCAGCTACTGGATTTTGGTACAGAGGTTGGTACCAGAGTCAGGATCCGGTGCTGAGCAGGAAGTAGTAGACCACCAAGTAGGAGCGATGGGAGGAAGGCCCGGGTACTAGGGGAAAACCACTGCATTTTGAACCTATGACCCCCACTCCCGATCCTGTTTTTCCTTATTTGTCCCCGGTCTTCAGTTGAGTCCTGGTTTAAAGGTTGGGGGAGGAGCCTTTAGATGCAGGCAGGCTTGCGCCCACCTGCCTGCCTCCCAGAATTCAATAAGGCCAGTGACCTGCTGTCCAGGTGCCAGCCGGGTGACCAGCACTGAAGCTCGGTGGTGTGTAGGCTGGGTACCAATGGTGGGCTTTTGGCAGTACATAGGGTTCACCTTCAGACTTGGAAGAGGTTTCTTCTCTTGGTGACAATAGTGGAGTGGTACCCACTTCTGCCTCTATATGGTTCCAGGGCCCCGTGGCATGCTGGGGATAGGGACGCTGGGATCAGGTGGGGCTTGCCCCTGGATGGTGTCGTGGATGCACCCTGTTCCCTTTTGCTTCCAGATGCTGGAGCTGGTAGGTACCCCATTGGGGTTGGAGGGACCGGAAGAGAGAGGTCCCTAGCCACCTGAAAAGCCTCCAGAGTCGATGGCATCGTCAGTCCACTGGTACCGTGGTGCTTCCTGGTGTGAGGGGGTCCCACACCGGACTCAAAAGCCCTTGGCAGAATCGATGGTGCTGACGTGGGTCCAGGGATAGAAGAGTGGCCTGAAGAAAGTCTCACTCTTCTCATTACTTGTCTCCTGCACCAGTGAGCACCCTCTCTTGGTGCGCTGCTTTTTGTACTTCTTCCTCAGCACTGGGGGTGGAGAACAGTGCCGAGAAGAGCTCAGTGCCAGGTTAGCACTTCACACGGACACCAAAGTACTCGGCACCAAATCAGAGAGGCTCAGCTCTGAGACAGGTCTGAGGGTGGCTTCCATGAGGATGGCCTTTAGCCAGATGTTCCAGTCCTTCTTAGTGCAGGGTCTGAAGTCCCGACAGATCGGTCACTTGTCCTTTATGTCACTATTCCCCAAGCACTTTAAGCAATTGGAGTGCGGGTTACTCACAGGCAGTTTTGCCACAGGAGGTACAAGGCTTGAAGCCCAGGGACTGGAGCATACATGGCCCCTGCGGTGAAAAGTCCCTTGACGATAGGAACTATATACACTAAACTATACACACTACAAATGAAGAAAGAGTTCAAAACTACTGGGAAGAATCCTTGCCAGAGCAAGAAAGTATCATTCCAGCAAGTGTCATGTGCAGTAAGAAGGAACTGAGAGGGTGCAGGGCTGGTGGCACCCCTTATATCAGCACATATGTGCATGGCTCCGGGAGGTGCTAGAGCCAGCCCAATGGATGCCACTAAGGGAAAAATCTCCAGCAACAATGCACACCTAGCATGCATACACCTAGTATAGAATGGACATGCGCAAGCACTCAAAGAGGAAAGAATGTTAAGAGGTAAAAAACAAACATTGGAAAAGCTAGGAAATGTTAAATTAAGGGAAAGCTTTAAGAAGAAAATTATTTACAGGTAGGTGTCATTAAGGTCTCGCCGGCAATCTTAATTAGGCTCTGTTTTGCTGCCAGCCTCCCCTTTTCCCTTTGATGACTTGTGTCAACTGTTAAATTCTTAAGTTTAGTTTTGGATTGATGATTTTTTTCTAAATACCTTAGGAAATCCTTAGCCAACAGTATCAATGTTTGGAGAAGACACTGGGCTTGTGTAGTGAAGTATCAAGAATAGAAAACAGCTTATTATATATAAATGTCTCTGATAACCACCTCTGCTCTTCGTATGTTCAGTGGCATAATTGTATGGTCTTGGCATAGGAGATTTACATACATAGTGTGACAATGTTGCTCCTCTACCTTGGCGGGTCCTGCGCTTATTGGCGGATTTTGCTTGCCTCAGAGATCTTCCCCTCTGGTAGAACCCACAGTCCAGGTTAACTCCTCCTGTGTCTGATCAGGAGTTGGGAGTTTTGGGGGGAACCCGGGCCCGCCCTCTACTCTGGGTTCCAGCCCAGGGCCCTGTGGATTGCAGCTGTTTAGAGTGCCTCCTGGAACAACTGCACGACAGCTACAACTCCCTGGGCTACTTCCCCATGGACTCCTCCCAACACCTTCTTTATCCTCACCACAGGATCTTCCAGCAGTATGCCTTCTCACTCACAGCTCCTAGTGCCTCTTGCTCCCAGCTCCTCACACGCAACCTCCTTCCACAGCTCCTGACATCCCCCCCTCACTGACTAACTGGGAGGCTTTTAACTAGTTCCAGCCCTTGATTGATTGGGACACCTGAAGCCAATCTAGCCATCTCCACTGCTTTTTCTAGAAGGATCTTAATTGGCCCCAGGTGTCTTGATTAACCTGGAGTAATTGCCATTTGGTTAGCAAGGTATCAGGGATCTGTTTAGCCTGGGGCTAACATACTGGTTCCTCACCACTTTCCTATAGCCATCTGGCCTTGCCCCGTCACAACAGCTACGTTAGCCCTTGAGTCTAATGACAAGTTTATAATTGGCAGCAAGACTAATGGAATATTATTGCCTTCTTTATGCTTCTCTTCAATTTGTGAATTGGCAAAGTATACCTTTTTCTAGGGAACATATATGGCTTTCAAGAAAGGAAGAGTTTTCACTATCACTGTACAACTAAGCATAAGGTAATCTCTTCTTGGGGACCACTGATCACATGAACATTTCTAAGTGTTTAGCATGTAAATTAAGTTCATCCACACTGATCTACTGTCTACTTTCACTCACTAGCATAGCTTTAAAGGCTGTATACTATAAGGAGATCTGTCACTTATTTTCTAATGTATCAGAGGATTCACAGCAGTCTTAAACCATGACTGCCATTGTGGAAGAACTGTCAAATCAGCTGTATCAGGACAGTGTCAGAATAAGGTGAAATAACATTTATGCTACAAAGGGACTGGATCCTGTGTTGAAACTCCACTCTTGATAATTATGAAGTTTCCAATGAGCGGTATTCTATTTAATAATCACCCCCACTAAATAATGAAAATATATTATTGCACAGTAGAATCTTTACTGTTCCTCTAAAAAACACACTTGCAAGTAGCATTGATTTCATTGAACATTCTAAGCTACCAATGCAGGTTTGACAATGAGACCAAAAAGTACCTTTTAACAGAAGATCTTTAGCAAATTGACGATCCTACAGAAAGTTACAGATTTAAAAAAATAACTTCTAATTCTCTAAAAAACTCTCTAACCCTGTCACCCATCCACATTGTTGCATAAATATATAAGCAAGAACCAAGCTAGAATCCACTGGAAGGTTTTGTAAGCTATCGAGTAAAGCATTTTAGTTGTACCAAAACATAAATGTATACAACAACTACAATTTTAAATCTTACAGGGATATACGACTGACCAAATATTTCAAACATGGGTGCTAAAGTTAGACTCCCAAATCTATTCTTATAAGTCTACAGTCCTGATCCTTCAATGAGCTCTATGACGGTGAGGAGCTCATTGTAATTTTGCGGCCTAAATATGCATTTAGGAGCTTCTTTTAGGTACCCAGATTTGGAAATGTTAACCCCTGTAAATAGCTTTATGGGATTCCAAGTGTATTGTCTGTCAATAACTTTATATCCAATTTACTCATCTTGTAAGTACAAATACGATTTTTAGAGAGTACCAGCCTTGTAAAGTCAACCGGATATCTGAAAAGTAAGATGAGCTATTTTTGGCTCAAACCCAGTAAAAAAAAAATATTCTGTAATTGGAACTGTTAAATTGTTCTATGAAAGAAGCAGGCCACAAAAGAATCCAGATGATTATCTCACAGCTGTGCTGATTCTGCAGTGCAAAAAGAAGTAAAAATTAGTTTAAAACAAAGTTTGTCAGTAAGCAGATATGACTTTAGACCAGGGGTCTCAAGCAGGCGGCCCACAGGCCGCGTTATTTCCTGCGACCCGCCAAGCTCCCCTCCTCCCACTCCCCCTTCTCCCAGTGCACCACGTCCCTGCTCCTCTGCTTACCTCCAGGCGCTTCCCGCTACCAAACAGCTGTTTGGTGGCGCTTAGTGCTTTCCAAGAGTGAGGGGGGAGGAGCGGGGAGCCGTGCGCTCAGGGGAGGGAGGGAGAAGAAGCGGGACAGGGGCGGGGATTTGAGGAAGGGGTTGGAATGGGGGCGGGGAAGGGATGGGAAGAGGCAGGGAAGGGGCAGAGCCTCATGGAAGGGGTGGAGTGGGGGCGGGGGAAGCGGCCCTCGGGCCAATGTACAAGTCCTCATGTGGCCCTCCCGGTGATTCGAGTTTGAGATCCCTGCTTTAGACACTCAAGGAGTACATCTGTTGAGTAATAAAGGGTTATTTTTACATGACTGCATTTCTGTCCATAACTGCACGTCAATATTTTCTCTATCAAAAATAAAATCCACATAATCAAAAGCAACACATTCGTATGACTACCAAATTTTCCACACTACCACAGTGTTCCTCATCCTATCACAAAAAAAGTATTCAGCCTTTCCTAATTTTTTTTTTTTTAAAAACAACTGGTTGTAGGTACAGGAAGCCAAAGGACCTTCACTAGCCAAAAGAAAAAAAATGAAAAAAATATTTTACTGAGAAATATTGTAACTGGCCAAAAAATTTTTGAAGCTGAAATTAATCTTATGCTGTACAAATGCAAAATACTGCTGCACAATGAAAATACTTCTGATATATGTGTTCGTATTTCTTGTCTGTCTTTCTTCTATTTTTTAGTGGCTGAGAAAGCAAGATGTGATAATGTATAACCTACACTTTCTTATTTTTTTTAAACAGACCAATCCCATGCATACCTTTATATCCTCCTTTACAGAACTTCCCTCCATTTCTAAGTATAAAAATATGACAAAGTGGTAACTGATTTTTTTGAGCAATAACTGTAAAATATTCTCCTCTGCACAGCAAAATGCCATCACTAGTTATTTCACCGGGTGTGTGTAAAATTTCCCTACGGAAATTCTACCACTATTACTGTCAAAGTTATCATGCTTATTTGAAAAATCTTTGGGATCATGTGTTCCCTCAGAAATAAGGTGTATAATCAATTTCTAACCAAAAACAAACAAAAAAAGTTATAATACTCATGAAAGAGGAGACCCTGTAGTTTTATGTACCTTGGAAAGCATAGGAACACATGCCATTGATATATTACTCTCTGGAAGGTTTTAATCAACAAATGGAATATGATCATTAGGACAAGGTCATTAGAATTCCAACAAATGCAACACAATGAGCACATTTGAAGGTGAAGAACAAAAGACATAAAGCAGAAAATAAACCCGAATTTGAAGTGATCATTCGCAATTAAATTAATTATCTGCTGTTGTTTACTTTCTGCCAGATTACTAAATAAACTCACGCGAGGTACCATTACTTACTGATTTGGTTAATGTATGCCTAACGTTTTAACTCTTGTGAAAGAAATCATCTGGAACTAAATCTTTTTGAAACTTTGGGACTGATTTTCTGAATTAAAATCTTCAAAGATTCACATGCCTAACTTGCATTCGCATATACTATACCAGGGGTCTCAAACACGCGGCCCGCAGGCCACATGCGGCCCGCGGAGTTATTTCCTGCAGCCTGCCATAGGCGCCAACTCCACTGGCAGCCAAGCTCCAAACATTAGTGAGTGTTTACATTTTATTAAACCCCCTCTTTGCATTACAGTTTTCAAAAAGTTAATACATTGACTTTTAATAGAATACTATATTACTCTTCATTTTTTTTCATTTTTGACTATACTTTTGTATCATTGTATGAAAAGGTGTCGGTGATGCGGCCCTCGTGGTGATTTGAGTTTGAGATCCCTGTACTATATGGTAGCAGTCAAAAAAGGCTAATAGTATGTTAGGAACTATTAGGAAAGGGATAGAAAATAAGACAGAAAATATCATAATGCGATTATATAAATCCATCGTGTGCTGACACCTTGAATACTTTGTCCAGTTCTGGTTGCTCCCCACTTCTGAACCCCAGTCCGTGACCCCCACAGCAGCCCCGTATGTCCCATACTGTCCATCCTAAGCCTCCCCACCTGGCCCCGCTGTGAGGAATGCAGTCTCTCCCATCCCTCTCTGCCCGCTGGCTGCCCTCTCACCTGGTGGGCAAAAGGTATAACTGCAGCACCTCTACAGCAGAATCTAGAGTCTGCAGATAAAAAAATCTGAGGGGGGACATGAATTATGTGCATGCGCAGTGGTGCAGAATGCCCCCAGGAATAGAATATGAAGGCATGAAGAGCCAATTTTTCATATAGCTCTCAACCCAGCTTCCGTTCACTAATCATTCATGCATGATATTTTTTAAGCACCATTACTTGTGTACAGTGACAGAATGAACATGTGCAAAACTCATTTGTACCAGATTTTCACACAAATGGATTTGTGCTTGCAAATTCTATGGTTAGTGTGTACATATTATAGTGTGCAAAATTTGAACATATGCATAAATGGAAGAATACTTTGAATATGGTCCTAATCTCACTGTTACAGTTCAGGGATGAGCTGCACTTGTGATCTCTCTTACAGTCTCTCCCATGGGCACCCTTTCCAAAAGACCAGGGCTAAAAATAACAAAAGCCTAACTCTGTGTTCCTGAAACATAGTGCTTTTTTTTGCCAGCGTATGCAGGTTCCACTTGCCCCAGCCTGGGGCAAACACTGGGTTGGGTGAGACAGGTTACCCCCTGCAACTGCTGCCTCCTGGACAGTTTGACACTCCAATAAGTAGCTCTTTCCTCCTTATTCACAGAATCCATCCCCTAGTCCATTTTTTCAGAATTCTCATGCAAAGATCAAATGAGGTTCTGACCAGGGAACCTGAACTTGAGGCCAGATTCTCTCCTGTGGTGAGCTCTACCCTCTGTAGGAAAAAAGGTATGTATATATGGAGGGGTTGAGGGGTCAGGGAATCAGAGCTCAGATGGTTCTGGCTCTCTAATCCTGTGTGCTTGGCTTGGCTGCACCAGACCTAGCATGAGTTACAGCACTAGGCTGCTCTAATTTACACAGTGGCATGTAGCCCGAATGCAGAAACTAGTTCTTCTAGTTTTACATCAATAAAGATTTACTAACCACTAAGTGAATTCTCTGTTAGCCAACTATGGCCAGAATCAGTCCCTTTATAGCAGCTGAATGGCACAAAGGGGAAGAAGCAGAAAGAATAATCTGTCCCTTATGCCTCAAATATACACAAAGGTTCAACTCATGTGCTTGTGTGTGTAAATTGAATTTTGCCCCCAAAATTCTATACTATACTTTATTAAAACAAATAATATAGAACAAGGTTGGCAACCATTTTGGAGGGAAAAAAATAAAATTTGCCAAATTTTCTTCTGCCCACCTTGCTGCATATTCACAAAGCCATTACATATGGAATGTATAATAGCTGAATAATACAAGGAAGGGAATGAGTGAAAGAGAGGAAAATGCCTTCTATTTTAAGAGCAATCTACTTTATGCCAAGTACATCCTGGAGCACCTTGGACTGAAGGATGCACACAATGAAATTTGCAGATTCTAATTCACAAAAACAGGCTCAGCCAGACTGGTGACAGAACTTGTAAATCACAATCCCTGTGACAGCAACCCCACTTATTGGTGTTCACCCCAAGGGAAAGCAGGTGGTGATCATTCTGTCTGACCTTCTTTGGTGTTTCCATCAGATGGGGACAGCTCTAATTTCTACTAGGGGCTCCTCAGTTTCCCTCCACAGCCATCACCACTTGGGGACATGCTCATCAGGATACCTCCTCTTTGCCCTGGTCACATCCCCTTCCCAAGCAGCATCACTGACTTTTCAAGCTGTGCTAACTTAAAAGGCTCCCTAATAGAATGGAGGTTGTAGACGAGGGGTTCTCATACTGGGGGTTGGGACCCCTCAGGGGGTCACAAGGTTATTACATGGGAGGTCGCGAGGTGCCATCCTCCACCCCAACCCCAGCTTCACCTCCAGCATTTATAATGGTGTTATAAATTAAAAACACTTTTTTATATATTTAAGGGGGGGGGGGGGAAATCGCACTCTGAGGCTTGCTATGTGAAAAGGGTCACCAGTACAGAAGTTTGAGAACCACTCTTGTAGACCTTCACCCTCAGTCTCACCTCTGCCAGATGTTCATCTGTTGAAGCCTGCCACCAGAATTTCGTCTAAATTTAGCCAACAGTGTTTTGTGAGGGGGGGGGGGGTGTATAATGGACTGAATGGCAACTTTACACATTTTCTCTATTAATGCAAAGGACTTCTACAAGCTCTAGATGAATGTGCTTCTTTATAGGAAACTGAATAGACTTATATAAGTGTATCTAATGGATACAGAAACCAAGCTATAAAGAATGAAGATTTTCCCCCCCCTTTTACCTCCAGGATGCAAAATAACAAATGCAAGCTATACTGCCTAAAATCCTTTGTTCAGCTGAAGAATAGCCTTATAGTTCTTCTCATATCAAGCACGTACCACACAGTCTTTCCTGACACAGATTAGAGTTTCGCTGAAAGACAGTAAGATTTCTTTTACCCTCTGGAAAACTACATTCTCCTTTAAGGAATGAATTGAGTCGAAGTTCTTAATATGATTTTGTCTCTGTGGAATATTTGAATTGCTCTTCACTGAATAGACTGCCCAGCTTTGAAACCTTTTTTTGCAAAGGTAATGGCTATAAGGACTACTGCTTTAATAGGTTGGAAATAGAGTGACACCAGAGAAAGAAGTTCAGAAGAGATATCTGTTAAAGCTTTCAGAAATGCATTCAGGTTCCAAAGAGGACACTTCCTGATTTGGAGACAACTATATACAATCTGACAGCTTATGAGAATTTGATAACATAATGGGAAGAGATTAGATTTTGTCCATCTGATAATAAAATGGTACTCAGTGCTGACAACTGAACTCTAAGAGTGTCAGTGCTGAGGCCCAATGATAGCCCTGGCTGTAGAGAATTCAATATTCTCTGCAATGTTTCCCTTTCTGAGACAAATGTTTCTTTCACATAACTGCTTGAGTTTTAACGATATTTCAGTGCAAAGACAAGTACTGCATTCTCTCTTGGGATGAGTAATTTTTACTGAGAAAAATTTTTCTTTCAAAGACCATACAGCAGTGATGTCCAATAGAAATTGATGCTAGCCACACTGCTAGCCACACTTGTGGTTTTGAATTTTTCTTATTAGCCACATTATAAAAAAGCCACATGCATTAGCCACAATTCAATAGCCTATTAGCCACATGTGGCTAGTGGCGAACATATTGGACACCGCTGCCATACAGTGTAACGTGAAGAGGTTTGAATGGCAGACAAATCCCTGCTACAAAATTTGGCTCCGAATAAAAGAGGAATCAGTCAATACACTAACATGTTTACTAAATCCAAATACTAATTTCTTTGAGGCTAGTTATGGACTACCAGAATCATCAGTGATCTGTCTTTTGGAATATTTAATGGTATGTGTTAGAAAACTGAGTGAAAAAGCAAGATGTCTAAGAATAAAAGTTTAGTTCACGTTCTTCAATCTTCTCAGTTTTTTCCAATTATGAAGTACTGGAAAACTGAATTTGGCTCCAATCTCGTAGCTGAATAGTTTTCTATTTGAGTTGGTCCATCTTCAAATTTATGGTCTCTTTTATATTATAAGGTATATTTCAGTAAAGTAACTGAAGAGGCACATCATACCTTCTTTTAAAGAGAACTTATATTTGTCTCGCTACATATCCTAATGTGGGACACAATACTAAACACGGTTTGTCACATGATCACTTAGCGCTGATAATGCTAGTTGATAGAAAATATAAATCTGAGTGATACTGCCTGCCATCATTTGCCTTGAACTGTGTTCTGAGCTAAATGAAGAAATTTTACTGGAGAATGTATAACTGTTGCTTGCATATATTGACATGATTTTATCACCTTCTGAATTATGTCCATATTCAACAGTGTCTCTATGATATGAGTACGAATTTAACTAGACATTGCTTTAGTTTCCCTATATTTTATCTTATTCCGCATAGTCTCTTTTTCTAAAAACAATGTATTTCAAATTAGATGTGTCCTTCCTCAAACTTGTGTGATTGTTACTCTGATCTTCACTTATTTACTTGTTTCTGTACTTATTTTCTTTTTCTGGTTTCCCTACCTATGTTTTAAGTGATACTTACAAATTGTTTGTACATAAAGCCACTAAATAAAACTGTTGTGTATGGAATAAAGCAAACAAATACTAGGACAGACGCAGTTTTGTTTTCAGCATGTAAGATTTCAACTCTACCCAGCAAAGGAAAATAAACAAGGAAGAGGAGCATAAGAAAAACAGATTATTCTGAACAACTGTTAAGTATTTGTTTCTTATATTTGGTTACAATTGTTTTACTATCAGAAAAAAGAATTCAAGCTACTGATACTAAAAAGGCTATAATAAAAGTTTTGCTGTTTGTGAATACATAGTGCAGTTGCAAAAAGTATCACAAAAAGCCATCATTTCAATTAAAACACAATCGTTTGAAAGCCTGACATAGTGCAGAAAAAAAAACCAAACACCAAGAAACTGGATTGCATTTATTTCATCACTCCATAATTCTGACTGAAAGGGTGATTTCAGCCAGTCACTGGAGCTAGGTCCATATTGCCCACTAAATGGAATATTTTGTCCAACACACATTGACTAAACCTCCAGTTTCACAGTTTAGCCTTCTTCATATTAAACCCAGAACTGCTCAGACGAGGTGCAGTGCCCTCCAGGAGCTGTTCCATAACAGAGCTGGCCACCTGGCTTGCTACATGCTATTTTATTTCTCTAACTCCACTTCTCTTAGCACTGGCACAGACCCTTACCGGGACATCTTTCAATATAAAAGTTGTACAGCATTATGAATCATGAGTAAAACCACCAAAGTAAACAGAACAAAATCAGGCCACGGTTTTGATTGTCGCTACATGACCTTGCCAGTTACTGCAGTAGGTGTCCGTGGCTTTGAGACAAGGACTGGAATTTACCATATGTTCATACAGCGCCTAGCACACTGTGGACCTCACTGACCTCTAAACAGAGCATTATTGCAATATGGAACTGATCCAAAGATCACTGAAGTCACTGGCAGTCTTTCTATCAATTTCAATGGCCTTTGGATCAGGTCTTATTATTTAACATGCATAACAAGACAAAAGGAATAGACATCAAACAAATCTTGGGGGACAATTAACGCATTGAAATTCAGTATCAGGAAAACGGCAGTCAATGAATTAATAGCTCATACTAGGAAAGATTACAAAGAGTATTTTAAAAAAGGAAGGAATCAACATGTTACAGTGGAAATCAAAGTCAGAAGACTTGTTTCTGAAACTTAGTGGGAATAAAACAAGGTGTCCTTGGAAGAAAAAAACCTCACTACAAAAGTGGACTAATATGAATAAATGCATATTATAAAACTGTTTCTGGTCCTCATGTTCTCCTTTACATAGACAGACTATGGAACATCATTTGTAAAGTATCGGTTTAAGAAACAGGTTTCTCAGATTTGTTTTTCTGCTATTTATCCAAAACCCATTTTACCATACGTAACAGCCAGAAAAGGATTCTACAAAGTGTCTTTGTGCCAGTTCATTCTTTTAACTTTCATACTAATGAAAAAAAGCATATGGTTTTAGCATTTCAACATTGAAATCACATTTTCAAATACAGGACTTTTAATATATAGCTGACCTCTACTGCTCAATGTATCGATCATGCAATATTTCAGAAACATGAATGTGCATTCCAAATTTCCCCATTAAAAAAAAAACAGATTAGATTAAATGTAATAGCTATCCATCTGAGGACAGGAGACATACAATAAAATCCAAAATGTATGATAGAAACACTTACACTACTGAATGTCGATCTTTCATTTTAACTGCTTGTTTCCACTTTCTCCTCAAGCCCAAAAGTGATTTTTTTTCCCTTTTTTTTTAATTAAAGAAAACATTTTTTTCAGTCCCTTTGATTTAGATGAGGAGGGAAATGCACTTAACCATTTTTTTAAAAAAAGACTTGTGCACATACGAGAACTCAAACACCATATCTTTAAAACTACTCTGATCCAAGGCATTAAAGAGGAGCAAGGCACCTTGCAATCACTTCTCTTCCAAAAGGCCCACAGGACACACAGTAGCGTTGCTACAAATAGCAGCAGTATTGGCTGGGCCAAGATACGGCTAAGGTGGCAAAGGCTGCACTGATTCAGTACATCCTCAGGTAGCCTTAAGCTGACAAAGCCTCCATGGAATCCCAGCCACAATTGAAAGCTGCCCTCGTCTGGTGGAAACCCTGCGGGGGGTGCAGTGATAAAGACACTGCCTGCTCTCCTCCACAGTGAATCCCCCAGGGTTGGAGTGGCACCCCATTGTCAACATCTGCTTCCCTGTACCAACACAAGTGAAACTAGCACATTCTTGAAGTACAATAGAAAATAAAAAGATCCTTAAAATGGTCCCTCGTCCACTATCCAATACAGCACTGTAAAATACTACCTTAAATACACACACCTTAAATCAATTTATAACTAAACTGGAAAGCCTTTTACATTTAGCAGAACAGGCTCTATACTGGTGGAGCATGGAGGGGTTAGGGAGATGAAATCCATCCTCAGCCTGGGACTGAGCAAGTCTAGGCTGATATTCCAGCCAAAAGCTGTAACAATAACCACAGTTTGTCCTCACCAATTGCAGTTTATTAGAGCTACTGGTCTTCCAACGCAGGCTTCTATGCTGGCCAACACAAAGTTTATCCATGCCATGAGTGTATGAAACCCTCAACCATTAAAAAATAGGAGTCTGCTTCCGGTATACGTGCATCTTACTTATGGTTCAGATAGGAGGACATGCCATCATTCATAACCAAAGACAGTTAGCCACATTAAGTTCTTTCCAAAATAAATAGTAAATACATAAATAGAAAATTCTTACTAGGGACTAAAATATCATGGCCCATTTTCATTGTTTGGCATCTCCATTCTTTTTCTTGACATATGTAATTACATATATATTAAGAGACTGGGTATTATTTTCCAAAGAGCCTAAGTGACTTAGAAGCAAAAGTCCTATTGAAAGTCACGGGGACCTGCGTTGCAAAATCAGTTAGGCACTTTGAAATACTATGATAATGAGTGGGGTTTTCCAGTTCCCAATAAAGACCCCTCATCCCTTCAGTGAGCCCGAATGTATAATATAGATCAATCTCATAACAAAGCTTCCTGAGCTCTGAGATATTTCTACTTTAGTTTCCAGTCAACTAAAACAGCTGCTCAACTCAACTAATTCCAAAATTCAATGACTTTGCAGTACCAGAAAGCTAATTTTATTTACTGGCTTTTTAATCCATCTGTTTTCACTGCAACAGTAGAAAAAATTCTTCAGAACAGTTTTTATAATATTTTGTTAAGAAAGTCATCAATAAGTATTTAAATTGCCTGTGGTATAATTTACATACTCTAAAGAAACGAATGGAAATACCAAGATTATTGTCATGAAGGCTTCTAAGGAACAAGACACATTACATTGTTCTCCACTCAGTCATTCCTACTCGGGACTGCCACCTGCTGTCAGATGGTAAGCACAACTGACATTTATGATAAAGTACATTGTTCACAAAGCACCTTCCACCCCCCTCATCAGTTCCTGGAAAAGCACTATTTTTCTTAAGGAGAACTATATCACCATGAGGAAAGTATATGAATTGTAATGATGGTACCGTATTTCCAGAGAGGAACCAGGATGCTATAGAACCAACACTAGAGTCATGAAAAGCAGAAAATATACCTGAGATGCCATCTTTTCCAGGTACTAAAGACATGATATTGTATGCTTGATTTAATCTAACACCTCAGAGGAATGGCTCCCTTACAGAAACTGTTATGTTTTACTGTAATCATATTAGGAAGCTTGCCAACAGGTAACAAAGTGAATTTCTAAACATCTATCAATCTAAGAGGAACAGAGAACAGCTATGGTATTTTGCTGTAACCTTGAAACAGGAATAAAATTAAAATAAGAATTGTGAAACAAATTAAGAGTTTAAATTACACATCTTAACTATTCTAAATGAAGTAAAAAGGTTTTGTATAGATGTGTTTACACACAGACACACACAGAGTGAACTAATAATTCCTAGAGAAACTGGAACATAATTATTATAAGGGGAGATGGCATTGACACCTACGGTTGCCATACACTTCCCATTATAAGACCCTGTTTCAGTGTTGCTTATAACTTCGCTGAACTTTAACCATTTGGGCTGAAATTTTTCATTCTAGGTGTTGCCATTTCTGAAACTGAAATTAGAAAAAAAAATGTTGTTTTGCCCATATTTTATATATCTCTTATAACAACTCTTTCATTAAGAAGTTTTGGAGCACTTCCATGTTTTGGAGCAGGGACTTGATATTTGGCAAGGGGTTGAGGTGAGGGTTGCAGTGGTGTCACAGATGGACCTTTTGCTGTCCTGGTAAAAAGCCACCTGAAATAGGCTAAGTTACATGCCTCCAAAGATCTCAGTTCACTCATGCTCAGTAGAGGCTTGCTAAAGTTTAGCAGATAAATTCTCTGAAGATTCTGTGTGCACTGATCATGCAGAACTTTCTCTGCAATTGCTCATCCTAGCTGCCAGAGACCAATGTCAAGCAACAGAACTGAGAGCAGAGACTGCCTCCCCTGTGTTCTCAATGTCCTTTCTGCTGGTACCCAAACAGCAAGGAGGAAAAAATGGAAGGAACCTGACTGGGATGCAGAGAGGTTAGAGAGGGAGGAACAGAAGTTGAAGGTGGTTGGCAAGTGGTGGGGGGCAGACGGGCAGGGAGCCCGGAGCCAGGAGATGGATAATAGCCAAGAAGGAGAAGGAGAGGAGCTAGGTTGTGGGTGCATATGAGTAGAGGGAAGGGGGGAGCCAACATGTGTGGGTAGGAGCAGAGGCAGTCAGGCGGCAGCAGAAGGGCATATAACCACTACGGCCCATCCCCCTAAAGAACCTGAAATTAAACCCAGAAGTCCTCAGTCTCTACATTCCTCTGCTTGCAGAAAACAGAGGTGAAACTCACTGGCAAAGAGTGTGTCTCATCCCCCCATTATAGTTACTGGTCCACATAAAGGATAGCAGTCTACTACTGCTACCAATTACTCCATTAGCTCAAATGGTAGAGGTTTCTGCTGTGGTTCTGAAGTCTTAAACCCAGCTGATGACCCAAGCTGGGGGTCAATATCTTGATGGAATTTCTGTTTTTTTCAGTTTGGGTTTTTTATATAAAAGTTAAGAAATTGCATTAAAAATAAGCTATTTTAAAAAGAACATTAAGGTTGCAAAGTCAATCAGCCAAAAATTAGGAAATGCCAGAATTAAGGCTGCGTAGGCAATTATATTATAGTAATTACATGATCACATACTATTTTTCCACCAGAGCCTGCCTCATTCAGTGCACAGGTCAGGATGAACCTGTGCTGGGAATGCATCACAATTGTGTAGTGACTGAGGCTGTTGTCCATAGGGTCCTGCCTCATTTGTTGCAGAAGTTGGAAAATATGGAGGGAATAGGCAGGGAACTGTACGAAGAGAAAGGATGGTCTTGTGGTTCATGCAGCTGAATGCCACCCGAAATAATTTGATTCTATCCCTGCCTCTGCCAGAGTTCCTATATGACATCAGGCCAGTTTTTTGAACCAATGTTTTCACAACTGGTCACTAACTGTGCGTTTCCCATTTTCTGGATCAAATTTGCTGAAGTCCAGAGCACTCACAAATGCAAATTAATTTGATTGGAGCTGTGCTTTGAAGGTAAGAATGCTATAAAAATGCAAAAGTACTCAGAAAACCTTAAGTGTCACAAAATTAGTGAGCACTTTTGACAATTCTGACCTTAATCTCTCTGTGGCTCAATCCTCCAGCTGTGAAATAGAGATACCACCACCCTACAGGGGTGATGTGAAGATAAATTCATTAATGTTTGTGAAGCGCTCACATACTCTGGTGAGAGAAGCCTAGGGACATCCAGGAGGAGTCTGACAATTTTATATTCAGGGCAAGTTTTGGAGTTGAGCAAAATTTTTCACCAAAGAAATTAAGTTTTAGTTGACCCCTATTACTAAACTATTCACAAATTTGCCAAATAGTTTCAACCCAAAAATAATCTTTCTGGGACTTATATGCCATTCACAAAACAGGAAGAAGAGATAGCAGCAGTGACGGTCTCCCCTTTATAACTTTTAACACAGCATTTAGGGCTCTCCCCTGGGATGTGGGAGACCCAGATTCAATTCCGCACTCTGCCTGATGTGGAGACAGGATATGAACTTAGGTTTCCCTCACTACAGGAGAGTAGGATATTTCAGGGTGGGCCTCTCACAATCTCTCCTGTGTATAAATAATGAAATAGTCACTAGAGCAGGGACTTGAATTTGCATCTCCCACATCATAGGTGACTGCCCTAACCACCAAGCTAGAGTCACTCTCACGCTTTCCCTGGCCCAATGACTATTCATTGTCTTTCATACTGAAACAGATTCTCTCTCTATTTTTCAGAACTTCCAACAAACCAAAAAAAATCGGTTATTCACCCAGCTCTAGTTTGGATGAATAAAGAAGATAAAAAGAAATACTGAACAATTACCTCATTCACTGAACAAGGCAGGTGCCCTGTGGTGAAAGTAGTAAGTCCTCATGTATTAAAAGACCATAATGCATGTGCCTGGGGGCCAGGAGTGTGTGAATTAAGATTACACCGGCAACCTTAATTCTAGCAGTTCCAGACTTTAAGAGTGCTGAAATTTGAAGCCTTGACATTTTTTAAACATAGATTATTTTGATGTAATATAGAAGTAAGATACAGAGACACGTACGTACAGCCTTTAAACATATTAGAGAGCAAACACAATGGAAAATAACAAAATTAAAAAATATTTTAAGCTGAATCTATAGATTAATCAATTTTGCACGTTCCAGAATCTCTTGTAAAAAAATGAAAAGAAAATGTCATCCAAAGACAAGAAAATTGGAATAATTAAAAAAGCAAGAGGAATGTATCTAAGCAAAAGGGCAGGATAAAACAAATAGGCCAGAACTGGAAGACTGAGGGACCCATACTATACATTTACAATTCTAAGTATAAGATTAGCATTTGATTTTTGGAAAGAATTTACAGTGTAAGTGATCTGATTAAATTAAATTTAAAACATGAAAATTCCGGAGTTCTTTCAGTCTAGAAAGAAGCTTTGGAAATGTAAGTATTTGCTGCCATCATGTGGAAACTTCAGAAATGGCACTTATGTAAACAAAAACTGAAAATAATACATAAAAGTAGACAACTGCCAGAATACCTATTAAAGAAATTTAAACGTTTAAAGCTTTATCTAAAGGGGGAATTAATCATTTGGAAGAATGGCGATAGGATATGGAGGTTTTTTTAAACAGTATGGCAGATTACAGAGTTGGATACAGTCATATGTAAAGCACTATGTGAATTCACAGTTCCATATGTTTTATAACAAGAAATTCTGGGGTGATAATAGATATCGGATTAAGACTGTTCACTGATCTCCATAACACAAATTGGTGAATTCAGTTCATTCGCTTCACAAAACTATCATCACAACTCAGCACTTTGCCGAAAGCTTCTCTGCTGAAGTTAGGGACTAAATGGCTTGGAGAATTAAACTGCACATTCATCCTCAGAGATGGTCTGTTCAGGTCCAGATTCAGACAAACTGAATTGGTAATGTGCTATAGCCTACACTGACCTGTACAAGATACAATGGGTTGGCCTATACCCATCCCATACATTACAAAGTCAGGAATGGAGTAACTAGGTGGAGGAGGAAGGGAAAGAGGTAATAGAGAGTTGGCTGCACTAGCTTTATGCCACCCAGGGATTCTCCTATATCAAGGAAATCTGCAGCTGCCCCACAAGGGTCACTTTCCAGTGCTTTATGCTGGCTAGATAAGGCAGGTGGATGGATGACCAATGATCTGGCTTTTTGAGTCTGTGGAATAGCTTCATTTCTTAATGTAAAGAAAACAACAGGATACATTCCTGTTACCCTAAACTATCAACATGCAGCAGTTTCAGCTTTCACCTGTACTATGGATGGCTGCAACTAAAGAAAATGTACAAATCATTGTAATGAGTCATCTAAACCCACTGCACCCCAGCAAATCTAATATAAAATAAATTAAAGGATATGACCTTAAAAAATCAGAAAGATAAACAATGTACTTTGTAGTGCACTATAATGATCAAGAGCTTGATTTTCCAAGTAATTGCCAATTAAAATACAATTTGAAATTAGTAGCTCCCAGGCACAGGAAAAAGATTTCAATACAAACAACAAGCTGCTCAGTGTACTCCAAGTATTAGGTTACAGTGTAAACAGCAAGAAATCAATTATAGGAGCTATTACTGTATGTACATTCATATGGCCCAGCTTCAAGTGGTGAAAACCTTCAGCAATACGAAAGCCTTCTCAAGCAAAACGAAGATCCTCTATAATCCAAACACAAGGTTACAAAGACAAAACTTTAAATTCCTCATCTCACATGCATGCATGCATACTTGATTAGACAGAATTCAATACCACAGTAAACTCTACCTTAGGCCCTGATCCTGCAACTGACTTCATGCAAGCAAGCCAATGGGACAAAAGTGCAGAGGTGCACCCTCACACATGCAATTACGAAGTATATCCTTAAAAAACTAAAACAGTTTTGAAACCTGCATATTGACATTTGTGCAGGCAACTCATTATTATGCTCCATTAAGAAAAAACATCTTGGATTGGAAGACCAAAGAGAGACATTACTGAGAATCAGAGAAGCTGAGGAGTTCTGAAACAGCCAGGTTTGGGAAATACCAATAGCCTAGGCTCAAGGAACACTTGAGCTGGCCACCAAAGAATCAGACAGGGAGCAAGTCAGAAAAGAGGCTTGGCCATTCATAACCACCAGAGGCAAAAGGTCATGGCAGCACTTGACATAGCTGCAGACATATAAGGCTAGGCAGGCTGTGGCCACAAGAGAGAAGAGTATTGGGAAGAATTCCACACAGCTAGAAGTTTCAAATCAATACCAGGTCCTCAATGTGGAAAATGTGGAAGATATACCTCTCACGATCCTGCAGGTCCAAGGGGATGGAGAGATGTACTAGACACACATGGATGACAGATCAGTCCAACATGTAAGAAAATCAAGCTTTCCTGCAGAAAAGTTCTCCAATCATCCAAGGAAAACAGACAATTCTTGTTGGAGAATCAAATACTCAGATGAATTAAAAGAACATTCTGCATGGGACAAGCAGACGACAGGACACTCTGCTGCCTTCCCAGAGCCAAGACATGAGATGTCAGATAGGATAGGCTTCTGAAGTTGACGCACAAGGATCCATTGGCGATGGTTCAGATTGCATTAATAACACTAAGTTGTCGGATATTTCATAGATAGTAGATGACTTCAGGGAATTCAGAAGCATGCTGGAAAAAAAATCCAATCAATCTTTTTTTGAGATCCTTCCAGTCCCATGAACAAAGAAAGACAGAAGGCAGAGGATCCTGGAACTAAAGTGTTGGCTAGTTAAGTGGTGTAGGGTAGAGGGTTTTGGTTTGTGGAACATTGCCTCCCCTTCTGTGAGGGGAGTGGACTCCACAGTTTGGATGGCCTCCATCTCAGCAGAAACAGGACCAATCTCCTTTGGAACAGGCTGGCTAGAGTAGCCAGGAGAGGGTAAAACTAACAGCAAAAAGGGAGGGGAAAAGAGGGGAAAATATAAGCATTCAGCACAAAATTCAGACGTGGAGAATAAAATTAATCAAGAAACCAAAGAACATGAAAAGAAGAAATTCCTGAATTGCCTATACACCAACACTAGAGTCTGGGTAATTAAGAGGAGGAATTGGAATTGCTCATTTATCAGCATAAATTTCATCAAGTTGGTGTTACTGAAACTGGTGGGATGATTTGCATGAATGGAATGTTAAAATCAGTAGTTATAATCTATTTAAGAAGGATCGAGTGCACAAAAGGGGAGGGTGATTGGCACTCTATGTCAAAAATGCCACTACCTGTTTCCAAGTCTCAGACAACTTGGAAGAAATGATCTTGAATGCTTATGGATCAGTGTACTAACGGACAAAGCACAACATGAGTTGGTGTCTGCAACAGACCACCAAATCACACTGGGGAAAAGGATGACTACCTCCTTTAACACTTATATATGATGTATAGAAACAAACGTTGCATGATCAAGGGGACTTCAGTTTGAATGGTAGACGCTAGAGGTCTTATGCTCCCAGTACTAAAACATCCTTGGAATTTCTAAACATTATAGATGACAATTTCCTAACACAAAAGATGTTGCAGCCAACACAGGGGAATTCTTTATTAGACCTTGTCCTAACAGATAAAGAGGAACTGATCAAAGAACTAAAAATTAACAGTAGCTTGGGTACCAGTGATCATGAGTGGATCACATTTCCAGACCAGTGTACGTACATACACACACACACACACTTGCTGCGTTAATAGGGCCAATTTCACAAAGCTAAAAACAATTATTAGCCAAATCCAGTGGGAGGAAGAACGTAATAAGAAAAATGTGAATGATACTTGGGAATCATTTAAGAACACCTTACTAGATGCCCCAAAAGTCACAATCTCATAATTGAGGAAGAAGGCTGTGCTGGTTTAAAAAAAATGACCTGGTTTAAAGAGGAGAAGTGAAGGCAGCTGTACAAAGTAAGTAGGTAATATATAACAAATGGCAGAAAGGGGAAGCTGATATGAATATAAATCAAAAGTGGGGAATTGTAGAAAATTGATGAAGGAAGCAAAGAGATACAAGGAGAACTCTCTGGCCAGCAGAGCTAAGGACAAAAAGGAGTTTTTAAAATATGCTGAAAACAAACAAAAAATCCCAACAATGGTATTGGTCTATTACTGGAAGGGAAAGGTAAAATTATCAATAATAATTCAGAAAATAAAAAAGTTCTCAATAAATATTTCTGTTCTGAATTTGGGGGGGAAAACAGACGATATAGTCTCATTTATGGTGATAACACTCTTTCCATTCCACTAGTAACTCTGGGGGATGTTAAACAGAAGCTACTAAAGTCAGACATTTTTAAATAGCAGGTCCAGAAAACTTGCATCCAAGAGTTTTAAAGGAGCCGGTTGAGGAGCTCTCAGGACCATTAATGTTGATTTTTAATAATTCTTGGAGGACTGGGGAAGTTCCAAAAGACTGGAAGAAAGCTACTGTGACAGCTTTTACAAAGGATAAGTGGGATGACCAAAGTAGTCCAGGCCTGTGAGCCTGACATTGATACTGGGCAACATAATGGAACAGCTGATATGGGACTTGATTAATAAAGAATTAAAGGAGGGTAATGTGATATGATTAATGCAAATCAACATGGGTTTATGGAAAACAGATCCTGTCAAACTAACGATGTCTTTTTTTGTTGAGATTACAAATTCGGCTGATAAAAGGTAATAGTGTTGACATAATACACTTTAGAGTTCAGTAAAGCATTTGACTTGGTACCGCTTGATATTTTGATTAAAAACCTAACGGTACACATTAAGTGGATTAGTCACTGGCTAAACGATAGGTCTCAAAATGTAACTGTAAATGGAGAACTGTCATCAAGCAGGTGTGTTTCTATTAAGGTCCTATAGGGGTCGTTTCTTGGCCTATGCTATTTCTACATTTTTATCAATGACCTGGAAGAAGACATAAAATCATCACTGATAAGTCTGCAGATGGCAAAAAATTGGGGGTGTGGTAAATAATGAGCTAATACAGTCCTGGGATATATAAACGGGAATCTTGAGTACGCATATAGAGATTATTTTACCTCAATATATAGCAACCGCTCCTGGAATGCGGCTTCCAATTCTGGTGCCCACAATTGAAGAAGGATGTTGATAAACTGAAGAGGGTTCAGAGAAGAGCCACGAGAATGACTAAAGGATTAGAAAGCATGCCTTATAGTGATGGACTCAAAAAGCTCAGTCTTACACAGGCTTTCACAGTACTGAGGTGGACATGCTTAATGTATACACAAATACAGCACTAGATACTTGACTGCAATTATTCCAGAACATGCTACTTTATCTATAGCTGTTGTGGAAAGCTAGTGATTTTTAAGAGGGTATGCTAGTTTTTTTATTTTTGAATTCACTTTTACTGCAATGCTTATAGATCATTTCCAGCTGATAATAGCTAGGCAGGTGGCAAGCAGAGCTTACTGGCACAAATCTCCTTATTTATCTCCCTATCTGCAAATCATGCACACAGCAGCTCTATGAAAAAATAAATGTGTTTTTCTGTTACTCCATCTTACTTCTCCCCAGCCTGTTTCACTCACTTGTTACATTTTGTCGTAAACTAAGACTGCAAGCTCTTTTGAACAGTTATTGTCTTTGACTATGTGTCTGTATAGTCAGATCCTCAACCCAATAGCGCCCTAGTCTGGTTAGAGTTTCTAGGCACTACTGCGAAACAAATAATAAAACTGGATAGTGGAAGAATAACAAAATGGAAAAGACAACATCTGCCAACTTTTCCTCTTTAATTTCTTTAAAGCCATATTCAGCAGTTCGTACTCAAGGAATCTCCTAATAAAGTCAGTTTTGCCCAAATAAGTAAGGAGTGCTAAAGTTGGAAACTTGACAAAATATGTTTACTTGTACACATAAAAACAAAGATGGGCTTTCAGATTTTGATCTTCACTCTATTTGTTTATATCCAGTTAGACTTTTTGTTTAAAGCATAATCCAAGAGCCCTGAAAAACCAGAAATATTATTAAATTTGCAGCAGATCAGGAGATAAGGTTCTGATAGTTTCAGAAGTTCTTCAGGAACCTGAATGTACTCCCGGGATAACAACAGGTTCTAATAATTATGGCCCTAAGTTACAAAAACCTCAAGGCCCAACGTCACGTACAGTTGTGCACATAATTTGTGTTCACAATCTTCTGATTTGTGAAGTTTGAAATCTACAAGCTCCATAACAAGATAAATAGGTTATATGTAACGGAGAATGTTTTTCCTGTTTGTCTCATTTCTGTTGGACAGAATACCCTAACACCAGTAGGTGGAAGCCTAAATTATCTTTTAAAAGATATAATCAGCATTAGAAAGAATATGAAGTTAACAAATGTGTTCACTATTAATTTTCTTTTGAGAAACCTAATCATGTGTTGGCTAATACTAAACTGTATTTATGAGAGAAGTAGGGATCATTCACAGATGAATAAATGGGGTTCAGGACATAATTCTGTATTTAAACTAAAAAAATTTAAAGAATGTGTTAGTAATAGTATGACTCTTGATACTTTCCCCGGTATAAAAATTCAAGTTGTTGTTACTGAAAGCATTAAATATTTAGACATAAGATCACCCAGGTACAACTACAGGGTAAGCTTTAAAATTCATATATTAACAACAAAAAGAATAACTGGTATAGCAATATGGCAGCAGTATTAAAAATACTGATGGTATTGCCCATGCCATTTTGAACTTGGAAAATGAAGTAAGGGCCTATACCAAATACACATCTCACATCCTCCTTTAAATCTCATTTTCCATTAACTCATTATTGGAACAGGGAAAAAATGGTGCTGTATTTACATATAACAGAGTTAACAAACGAAACTAATGAAACATTATACCATATACATGTGAATGAAGAAAAACACAAAATTACTGACCTCAGTAGTGGGCAGACTAATCTAAAAGAGAATGATGTCGCTCTCCAAATGAGAGGTACCAAATGCTTCTTCCCATGACAGATGCGTACCACACACATCCAAATTCATCCACTGGGTATACTCACAGGTCATTCCAACTCTCTCTGCAAGACAAGACTACACTATATGGTAAGGATTCTTGACTAAGGGCCCTAACCCTGCTTGTGTTTTTCTAGATTTGGAGGCAGCACCGGTAGAATGAGAATGGGGCCATGAAATTTTAAGGATATATTACAGTGGAATCCTGTTTTACAAATCTGTCTGGGGAAGCTTCATTTTGATTATTCTATCCCAGGAGTGGTCAAACTATGGCTCGGGGGCCACATCCCGCCCGTCAGACGTTTTAATCCGGCCCTCAAGCTCCTGCTGGGGAGCAGGGTCCGGGGCTTGCTCCGCGCGGCTCCTGGAAGCAGTGGCACGTCCCCTCTCCGGCTCCTACGCCTAGGGGTTGCCAGGGGTCTCCACACGCTGTCCCTGCCCCAAGTGCCGCCCCCACTGCTCCCATTGGCCAGCAAATGGGAGCTACAGGGGCGACGCCTGCAGACGGGCAGTGCGCAGAGTCGCCTGGCCGCGCCTCCGCGTTCAAGCCAGAGGGGGGACATGCTGCTGCTTCTGGGAGCTGCTTGAGGTAAACGCCACCCAGAGCATGCATCCCGACCCCCTCCTGAGCCACAACTCCGATACCCCTCCCAACCCCTCAGTCCCACCCACCTACACCCCAACCCTCTGCCCCAGCCTGGAGCTCCCTTCCACATCCTGAACTCCTCATTTCTGCCCACACCCCAGAGCCCACACCCCCTCCTGCACCCCAACTCCCAATTTCATGAACATTCATGGCCCACCATACAATTTCCATACCCAGATGTGGCCCTCGGGCCAAAATGTTTGCCCACCCCTCTTCTATCTAAATGATCACTACACCTCAATGCTGTTTTATGGAAATTTTCCAAATCAAAGATGCAGAAAAAACAAAATCTCGGCCTTGCACATTTAGTGCCAAAGCAGCTCAAGCGGATTAAGGGAAGTCACTGCAGTCACACCACACACATCTAGCCTGACAGTCAGAACAGCATCCTGATTTCCTATCTGCGGTCATGTCTGACTCTCACACGCTCTCTCATTCATCAGCCACAACTAAAGGCACTCAAAAGAATGAGAAAAATCTTTCCTGACTTTGGGAAATATCAAAGAAAACTAAGGAAACAGTTTCCAGTGTGATCCTTACAACCGAATGCCCACTGAACACTCTAAATTAGGGCTAAGGTTATCAGCAGCAACAGGAATTTACTTTTATTAAGTAGTTTTTGATCTACATAGTCAAAAGGTCACTAAAAACCAATTCTACTGTATCTGGCAATGTTGCACCATAAGAATGAAATAACACTCCTGAATCTTATGTCACAATTTTTATTAAAATCTGAAATGACAAATGCCTCAAAATCATATTTAACTTTCAAAAATCTATTACATTGTTAAACAAAGAGCAGATCATCTATAGAATGTACTTCGTTGCCACTTACAGCAGAATACAGAAAGATAGCAGCAGTCTTAGGCTTATATATCCAATACAGTTGCTGAGGGACAAACAGGCACTCCAAATTTCCCATTCATAGCCCAGGCTGATTCCAGCATTCACAGATGTTAGCGGAAGCTAAGTCCCCTAAATGCTCTTCCTCAACCATCACCTGAAAAATTGTTTTTCAGTTTCACCTCTCAACATTTCAGTCCATTTGTGGGTGGGCAAAGACCTTAAGAACAAGTAAAAGTGGTGTAGGGAGAATCACACCAGCCCATGGAGTTCAGAAGCAGGAAATGATGTTGTGATTATGTGAAAGTAGGAGACCCAGTCATTGACAGAGAGGAAGCTGGTTGGGGCCTTTCACAATGTTACTTCAGTGGGTGTTGGACTGGGAACTATATGAAGTTAATGGAAGTCACATCAGGATCATATAATGCCAATATTGAAGGTAGACACTGCAGAACGTCAGACAGTGTGTGTAAATAGCAGCATTTAATTTATGTTCTGTAAAATATTATAAGATCCCTAAAATCACATCCTGCAGTCATCCAGTATGTAAAAAACAAGTAAATAAACCCAACATCTTGAGTCATATCCACAGTTTATAAATTAATCTGATTAAATAACATTGATTTATCAGAGCTTGTATCTGTCCGTGACGACATTAGTGAGAAAAACTAAACAGAACAATTAATAATCCTAGAGGTCCTTGGTCTAAATGACCAGCCCCTCCAGGAACATAAGAATGGCCATACTGAGTCAGACCAATGGTCTATCTAGCCCAGTATCCTGTCTTCCGACAGCGGCCAATGCCAGGTGCTTCAGAGGAAATGAGCTGAATACAATCATCAAGTGATCCATCCCCTGTTGCCTGTTCCCAGCTTCTGGAAAACAGAGGTTAGGGATACTTCAGAGCATGGTTTTGCATCCCTGCCCATCCTTGCTGCCTATTTAGGGTTGCCAACTTTCTATTTGGGGGTGCAGGCTCTGGGATGGGGCCAGAAATGAGAAGTTCAGGGTGCAGGAGGAGGCTCCGGGCTGGGGCAGGGGGGTGGAGTGCGGGGGGGGGGGGGGGAGAGCTCCAGCTGGGGCAGGCTCTGGGGTGGGGCTGGGCATGAGGGGTTTGGGGTGTAGGAGCGGGCTCCGGACTGGGGCCAAGGGGTTCAGAGTGTGGGAGGGGGCTCAGGGCTGGGCCAGGGGGTTGGGGTGCGGAAGGGGGTGAGGGCTCCAGGCGGCGCTTACCTCAGGCGGCTCCTGGAAGCTGTCGGCATCTACCTCCGGCTCCTAGGCGGAGGCACGTGGCCAGGCAGCTCTACACACTGCCCCTGCTTGCAGGCACCACCCCCGCAGCTCCCATTGGCCATGGTTCCCAGCTAATGGGCGCTGCAGAGGCGATGCTCAGGGATGGGGCAACATGCGGAGCCCCTGTGGCCACCCCTATGCATAGGAGCCGGAGGGAGATGCCAGCAGATTTCCAGGAGCCGTGTGGAGCTAGGGCAGGCACTTTGCCTACCCCGTTGCGAGCGGACAACTGGACTTTTAACAGCCTGGTCAGCAGTGCTGCCCAGAGCCGCCATGGTCCCTTTTCAACCAGGCGTTCCGGTTGAAAAATCAGACACCTGGCAACCCTATGCCTATTAATTTCATTTGGTGAACCCTAGTTCTTGTTATTTACTCCTTCTCATAACACACTTCCTCATTTACTTTCTCCACACCAGTCATGATTTTATAGACCTCCATCATATCCCCCCCTTGTTGTCTCTTTTCCAAGATGAAAAGTCCCAGTCTTATTAATCTCTCCTCATACAAAAGCTGTTCCATACTCCTAATCATTTTTGTTGCCCTTTACTGTACCTTTTCCAATTCCAATATATCTTTTTTGAAATGGGGTGACCACCTCTGCACGCAGTATTCAAGATGTGGGCGTACCATGGATTTATATAGAGGCAATATGATATTTTCTGTCTTCTTATCTATCCCTTTCCTAATGATTCCCAACATTGTTAGCTTTTTTGACTGCCGCTGCACACTGAGTGGATGTTTTCAGAGAACTATCTACAATGACTCCAAGATCTCTTTCTTAACAGCTAATTTAGACCCCATCGTTTTATACGTATAGTTGGAATTATGTTTTCCACAGCTCCTGAAATGCCTTGATGTGTTACTAGAGAGCAATACAAACATCTCCCTTTTTCAATGAGGCAAACATGCTATGGTAAAGCACAACTCTGAAACAATTTCAGTCCACGTGGTAGCTCATAGAAAGGCTTTCAGAATCCCATGCTTCAGGGCCAACAATGGCTAGAAACTGGCACAGACAATTTATTTAGCCTGTTAGGAAGATGGACTCTCTTGTCACTCTTTGGTGATTCTCTGTAGCCCCAAGACAGCCTAAACCTTCTTAGCTAGAGGACTGGTCCTCGTAACATGGCAGCCTTAAGGATTGAAGGAGGACAATTCAAATGTCTTATAAGTGAATAAAAAAAGATTCAGCAGAATTTTCTGCTGTAAAACGAACGCATAATTTGTAACCCTACCAGTTCAGTAATTATTAGCTTATTATTTGTTTTTAAACAATACATACTCATCAATTATTGTACAATTTAGAGGTTGAGCTAAATTACTTATCAGCTCTGTCAACATTAATAACATTCCCAGGCAATAATCATTATCAATCTAATTATACCAGCAGCCTCTTGTTAATGAGCAACAATTATTTTAATTAAAATATTAAATATTTAGAAAATAGAAAGCAATGTATATTAATAATTGATATGCTTCATTTGAATCCACCTGAAAAGCTATAGTTCCTGACTAACAAAGCTTGTTTTCTTTAGAAGTATCTCCTTCTAGTATTAATACTTCCCCATGGGTTTCAAGATACAAACCATTAATATGAGCCCACCGCTATAAAAAATAAATAGCATAACATGACATTATACTACTAATTATTTTTATAAATTTAACATTGACTGTTTCTATTAATTTAATTCTTAGCGGTCTTGTTTCATGCAATAGCATTCAAAAAGCAGTTCATTTTTCTATTTTGTAAGTTCAAACAAGTCAAATTAGATTTCCCGTAAAAATATTTCATTATCTACTTACATCTTTTTAAGAGTTTAGGGATTTATTTTTTTAACAAGCTTCCTAAATTCCTGTACTAAGCAATTAAAGTGACCTTTGTCTCTTTTTAGTAAAAATTATAGTATAGCTAAGACCTTACCTGAATCGTGAGATGTTCTTCAAATAATTGCTGCTGAGTTGCGGACAAGACATGGAAAATTGTAGAAAAGTAATAATGGACCTTTATTAATAGCTGTAATTTGGAAAAGCCACATTAGACCTATTTGTTTGTGTGCCTCAGTTTCCCCTGTATACTGCATGTTTAACTAGGTGGTAGGAAAAGGTGGTTTAATCTTTGCAGGGACTCAAAGGACCAGGTGTGACTGCCACCTAGCTGCCTGGGCCCATACAATGTCCCAGACATTCTGTAACCTAACAATTAATGACCTTGGGAGTCACCCTCTGCAAGAAGCCAGACAGTTGCAACCAGCAAGAGAACAAAGAACTGAGGTGAGTAGCCAGGTGACCTGTTTTTCCCAAGAATCAGAACAAAGGACAGAGGATGGCTTTGGGGTGTGGTATAGCGCTACTAGAAGCAGGACTCTCACTTCTGAATTGGGACTCAAGGAAGGTCAGAGACAGAGCGTGCGAGAGATCAGGGTACTGGACAGACCCAGATGGACTTTGCTGTAACTTCTCCGTTCTTTATGCGAACGTAAGAACTTTATCTAATAAACCCGTCTGCCTTTACAATGCTGTCTAAGGGCTAGTCTACACTTACCAGCTCTGTCGGATCGATCTTCTGGGTTCGATTTATCGCGTCTTGTCTAGACACGATAAATTGAACCAGGAAGTGCTCCCCCGTCGACGCTGGTAATCCTGCTCCACGAACGGAGCAGGCAGAGTCAATGGGGGAGCCTGCGCGCCGCGGTGTGGACCAGGCGTGAGTACTTTGAAGTTCGAAATAAGATACTTCGACTTCAGCTACATTATTTACGTAGCTGAAGTCGCGTATCTTACTTCGAACTTCGGGGCTAGTGTAGACCAGCCCTAAGAGTCACTCCAGTTTAAGGAATTCAGGCTGCATTGTCCTCTTTGAGTGTGCGAGCCTTCCCCAGATGTCCAATTCGAGTAGACTCGCTGAGGGGAGCTCACGAGGTGACACAGAGGTGCTGAAGGCTGCGAGGTTCAGTGCCAAGAGGCAGTGAAGCCAAGGGGCTTACCACGGAGAGCTTGTGCAACCCTCGAGGAAGACTGACACAATGAAGGGAGTTCTCCCAGGGGCTGTTCCAGAGCACAGGACCTGTGAATCCATGACAGCTATGCCTGTTAGTATTTTTTTTTTTTTTTTATAACCAGACAATTTAGTGCAACTATATTATATTATAGGGTTCAAAAAAGAACAAAAATTCATGGAGGATAGGTCCATCAATGACTATTAGCCAGGATGGGCAGGGATGGTGTCCCTAGGCTTTGTTTACCAAAAGCTGGGAATGGGCAATAGGGGATGGATCACTTGATGATTACCTGGTATCAGAGGGGTAGCCGTGTCAGTCTGGATCTCCCGCCAAGGCATAGACTGACGCCCTATATCCCACTGGAATAAAAGGAACTAAACACTGGCCTGAGAACTTGTTTCAAGGGACGAGAATGATGAAGAAATGCTTTGGGATTTGTTGCCCAGTTATCTATTTCATGTTTCCAAGGCTCTGGGAGTCCTAGCGCATTCTAAGGTGCAAAAAGTCCCTTAGCCCTGTGAAATTTTTAGTAATCACACCTTCAGACTGACATAATTTGGGGGGGAAATAAGAAAACTGAGATATAGGCTAAAGGATCCACATGAACAGCTTGGCAAAACCTGAATCTATCTTGGCAACTTTTCAAGCTGTCCATATAACACATCCCTCTTGAAGTGTGCACTATGCCATTTTCAAACAGACACTATTAAATCTAAACCAATTTCCCTCTCCCACCCCCATGCCTTGCAAAACCATTAGTGCTCATTAAAGATCATCCTAAATTTCAGGTTTTGGAAATCAGGTTTTTTGCTGAAAAACATGTATTTTTACACAACTCCAATGGGACAAAAAGGGATTTTGTTAAAAAAAAAAAAAAATTCCAAGTCACTTTTGGAGAATAACCAAACATGGAAAATTTAAACCCCAAAGTTGTACCCTACAGGCAGCTATGAAAGGAAACTGTTTTACAGCTTTAATTATAGAATTCACTACCAAATAAAACCCATGGTAGCATGGGCTGTTTGAGAGGTAGGACCTCTCTTTTTCAGTTTTCAAGCTCTATCAGTTGGTATGGGGAAATGAAAATTGGAAAATTATTTACTTTTTATTCTGAAAAGGATATCTTACAGGATTCTCACTCCCAAGCTGTGACTCCTTAGTGAAACGCTGATGGAACTGTTCTTACTCTCCAGGTTTTTTGACTCTTAAGGTTAGCGGTAGTGAGATAAAGAATTCAAGTCAGCCCCCCCGCTAGCCATTCCATGCCTCTATCACTGACTCTAAAAGTGCTGCCTTCTGATTATTCAGCTCTTATGAGCAGGACATGAAGCTAGGAGACAGAAAAGAAGAAAAAAAAAAAAAACATCCAGGAAGATCAATGTGAGATTACAAAATTAAAAAAAGGTGCACCTCAGACAAAAATGAAAGACAAGGTGTAAGAGAAAGCTGTTTTTAAAAAAAGTTAAAAAGTTAACCTCCAGACTCTTAGAGCAGTGTTTCCCAAACTTGGCACGCCGCTTGTTCAGGGAAAGCCCCTGGTGTGCCCGGACAGTTTGTTTACCTGCTGCGTCCGCGGGTTTGGCCAATCGTGGTTCCCGCTGGGCGCGATTTGCTGTGCCTGGCCAATGGGGGCTGTGGGAAGCGGTGCAGTCTGTACTGGCCGCCGCTTCCCTCAGCCCCCATTGGACCGGGCACAGCGAACCGCGGCTAGTGGGAGCCGTGATCCGCCGAACCTGCGGACGGCGGCAGGTAAACAAACCGGCCAGACGCACCAGGGGCTTTCCCTGAACAAGCAGCGTCCCAAGTTTGGGAAACACTGTCTTAGAGGAACTGGGAAGGTGAGTGAGAATCCTGAAAGAGGATCTTTTCAGAGAAGCAGAATTATAAATTAAGTATTTTTCCCTGTCTAATGAGAGTATCTGTGCAGGACTCTCACTTCAGGAAAGAAAGATTGAAAAATTTCCAAAAAGAGTGAGAGAAATTAAAACAAGTGGCAATAACAAGGTTAGTGACAAAAGCATTAACTGAGATCTTATTTTATTATGTACAGCATTAAACAGTATAAAGAGCAGCAAGTGACCTCTTACAAATCAAATAATTGGACATAATTATTTCTTTCAGCAGACTTGACTGTTATCAGAAAGAAAAACCCACACATGTGAGACAAATGAAAATTTGGGATATCTTGACATAAAACAAAAACTTCTGCCAGTGGAAGAGTTTGGCCTTCTCCACCTTGGAAACGCATTCTAGAACACAGAATCCAAAACAGGATTTCCTTCTGGAGGATGAGCCCTATGCAATAATGCTTTGTGAACGTATGGAGAGAAAACCATGTAGCTGCTTTACGTATGTCTGATGGAAACATCCATGAAGGTAGGTTATGGTCAGTGTTCACCTGAATTCCGTGAACACGGACATAACTTTCTTAAATTTCAGGTCAGCCAGGTCCTAGCAATGTGAAATGCAATCAGATATTCATTCAGATATAGTCCTCTAGTAACAGCTATGCGTAGTGAACTGGTGACAAAAGAAACAAGAAGTTAAGTGGACTTTCTAAATGTTTCGGTCTATTCCAAGACCCTTTTACACCAAACTCATGAGGAAGGGCCTCCTCGGGCATAAATGAGCGTTGGCAAGAGGACAGACTCACTGTGGAAACTCCAACACCACCTTGGAGAGGACTCTTAATTATTCACTTGGAGTTGTGGCTCCTTTTTGTCAATGGCTTCTGAAACGCAAGGAGGACCAAATCACCTGCTCAGAGATACCATACCTGAAGATCTCTAACCTAAAAAGAACAAGATATCAAAGAGATGGCTCCCAGGTTGACAGAGAACTACTAGTTCTGAATGACTACTGAGGCCAGATTCTGAACCTGATCGGACCAATATGGGACTATTAGGATCATTAAACCTTTGTGTCTCATAAGCTTGAACAGGTTCTTTGCTACCAGAGGTGGGCTGTTGAAAAGAAGTACAGCAGCATCCTTCCCCAGCTGGTGGAGAAAATATCCTTAGCTAACATGGTCTTTTCTTGATGCCATGAGCAGAAGACCAGTAGCTTTTTATTCCAGTGAAAGGCAAAGAGAAAGGTGTCCCCCTCCAGATGAAGGCTTAATCCACCACTCCCTCCTCCCCTACCACTAGTGAAAATATATCACTGATTGACTCAGACTGAGATAGTGTTCTGATCTTGTAAACCATTCCTCCGAATATACTCAGGAGCAATACAAACGGTCTTCCCTCTAGCCATGGCTGACTCCATAAAACTCTCATAAGGAGGGGGAGAGGTGTAGCCGGTGTGATGCTGAGAGACCAGGTACCAGTTCAATTGAGACACGGGGACCTTGGCATGAACACTGACAAATCCATAACTGGAATCAGTCTGGCTCACCTGTGTATTAGTATTGTTATAATAGATATTAGAATTATAAGAATGTGTTAGATTTTATTGAATGCTTGTGAGTTGCTGCATGCATTCTCGCTTATAACATGTATCCCATATTGTACAATAATATTTGAGCGTTTGTATTGTAAGCCTCGGTAACTGTGTAAATTACTAGACAGGAAAGCAACATTAACTAGTGTGAAATGCTGGTCTCCAACAGAAGGTGTTCTGTCCTGTCCAACAGGGAAGACCCATCAACTCCAAACAAACTATTATGGAACATTAAAGAGGACAAAAGCCTTTGCTGATTGCTCTCTGCCATCCCTATAAAGATGAGTCACACAAGTGAATTCCTCCGATCAGATGAGTTCGCAGCTCAGAGCACAAAGTGGGGGAAGGGAATAAAAACCTGTAAGAAGAAGGAACGGTTTCTCATTGCTGCTTGGACCCTGGAGGCAAGACAGGGATCCCCTGCAGTTTAGCCTAGATTAGCCCTAAAGGACATACAGAGCTTGCTTATTAGAGACTCTACTATTACCTTTTGAAATGTAAGATTGTAGCTTACTTCTGTATGTATGTTTACCTGCTTTAACCTTGTAAATAACTGTTTCCTTTTCCTATTTAATAAATCTTTAGATAGTTTAGGATTGGCTACAAGCATTGCCTTTGATGTGAGCTCTAAGGTGCAACTGACCTGAGGTAAGTGACTGGTCCTTTGGGACTGCAAGTAACCTGAATATTGCTGTGACTCTTGATGTAAGGTACCATCTAGCACAAAGGTAGGCCTATCTGGATGGCAATACAGAGTACCCAAGGGGACTGTCTGTGACTCTGTGTTAAGGCTCTTGTAGTACCTGGGAGTTTATACTTGATAACTGATTGGTGAAATCTACGTATAGAGCTCATGACCAATTTGGGCAGGTAGATGCTGGTTCTTAACACTCTGCCCTGAAGTTGGTACTCTTGCTCTTGAGTCACTCCAGACAGCTTGATAGCTGGGATCATCCTCACAAAGAAAGTATTTTTTTTCCTTGGCTGTCTTCCAGGCTTGGACAGTTGCATGAGGGATCTGCTACACCTTCTTCAGTTGCTGGTCCAAAATAGGATGCAAAAGCATCCTGGCCTATGTACCTCAACTGGGGACTTTGCAAATTTTTGGACCAGTTTCAATTAAAATGCATTTGTTGAGTCAGCTTCTATAAGAACTGGAGAAAGTTGGGCTCCTCTCCTGCAGACATTGGTGTGTTCCTCTACTGCAGAGATTATCTGGCATAAAATTAGTCCTCTTGCTCATCTGAGTCCAAAGAGCAGCCTTTAAATCTCCCCGATACTCAGCCTGCCTTCATTTACACAGCTGGAACTGTCTAAGCCAGCGGTGTCCAATACGTTCGTCAAGAGTCACAAGTGTGGCTAGCAGTGTGGCTAGCATCGAATTTCTATTGGACACCGCTGGTCTAAGCGATGGAGGGGTTCTAGAGCATGTTATCTGCTTTGTGAAATCCTCAGCATAAGAGGTACTGGATCATCATTGTCAAGACTTCCTACCCTGGGAAAAACAGACTCTTGGTGCATGAGCATCAGCCTTAGCACAAAAAACACTCCAATGCATCAAGAGATCCTACCTCTGCCAATGCAGGGTCAGAGGAATGCCTCAAAGGTACTATAGGTTTTGTGGCAGACGTGCACAGGACTAAGAATAATTGTAACAGACCACTACAAATATCAGTATCAGGAAACTCTGTCACTATGCCCGCTTTGAGCTCCTGAATGCATAAGGATACCCAGAGACCTACATACTCAAGCTGCCAGGAGTCAGAGGCTTTGAGAAGCTGTTAGTGCTTCGTGCCTTGGCCTTTTCTACAGAGGCTCAGCTTCACAAAATGAACCAGAGCTCCATACCACCAACTTCTAGCACTAAAGCCCCCAGTGTGTCTAGGTGCCAATACTGAACTAGAGTGCCAAAATGCCCAAGGCACGGACCTCAAATATTTATAGCACAGTCTCAGCTCTAGCTAATTGAAAGAGTTATGCACACAAGAGAACACCCGAAGAGGCATTGTTGTGATCTGGGAGACAGCTGGAGAAGTGGCCAGTGAGAGTGTCTCCTATGAGACCAACCATGGTGAAGGGGAGACTGATTGGAACATTGGGGGGGGGGGGGGGGAAGAGGGACAGGACAGTTAGTAGGGGGTCTGCTACTACTGCCCCCCACCCCAGCCAAAAACCTTAAAAGCAGTGAGAACTCTGCACAGAGATAAGCCTATTATTATGGCTACCCCTTAATCTTGTGCTGAGGTTGTTGGAGGTTCGTATACAATAATAAATAGGTTACACTTACATAGCTTTAAAAAAAAATCTGCAGCTCTCAGGGTACTTTGCAGAGGTATCTAAACATCACAGCTTCCATACTATGCCTGAGGCAGAGATAAATTAATACCTAAGTTTTCTACAATGAAGTTATTGGGAGCTGCAGGTGCTCCGCAGCTACTTTTGAAAATATTGGGCCTAGAGACTGGGCCAGGCCAGGTCACACCACCCAGTAAGCCAGAGCAGAGCCCAGATCTCCTGACTCCCCATCCCCTGCCTTAGCCCCAAGCTGTGAGCTGACGGATGCAGCTGAGGCAGGGCCCTAAGGCCACACCAAGGTGAGGGAGGCGCTAGATGGCCCGCAGCCCCCCAGCAAAGAGGGGAGGCTGGTCCTAAGGCACTTGCCTCCCATTCCCGCAGGAAGCGCTGGGCATTAGCAGGCCCGACCGCCCGGTGCCTCCGGAACTCCTCCTTCACGTACTCATCGCCCAGCGCCTTCAGCTCCAGCGGCAGCGCCCGGTGCAGCAGCAGGATCCGCCGGTACAGAGCCCGCACACGGGACACGTGCGGGGCTAGGGGGCCCGGCATGCCTGGGGCTACAGCGGGCTGCGCTCAGCAGCAGGGGCGGGCCGGTCACTGCAGCAGTCAGGCTGGGGGGACGGGGGCGGTGCTAGGGCAGCCGCAGGCCGCGCAGAAGCTCCCCGGGTGGGCCGCGGAGGGAGGCGCTCACACGCCGGAGGTTTGAGACGGTGGGACCGGGGGCGGGACGCTGCGCGTCGGGCTCCTCCCCAGCCGGGCCGCCCCGCCTGCCCCTGGGCCCGCAGCGAGCAGGAGCCGCCAGGCCGGGGGGCGGATCAGCGACTCCCCGCAAGCCAGCGGTCCGGCCTAGCTCGGGGGCGCTCTCGCCCCCACCCGCTGCGGCGGCGGCAGCCGGGGCGGGGCGCCCCCTGGGGGAAGTCGGGCAGCGGAGCCCCGGGAGTCCCCGGCTCAGCGCACTCAGGCGCCCCCATGCCCACCTAAGAAGGCTCCCAGGCTGTGTCTGCAACCACTCCCTCTCCGTGGGGTGGCCTGAGCCCCTGGAGCCACATAAGTATATATCCACCAGCCATGAGCTGTGGGTATAATGGCCAAGGGAAGGAAGCTCTGCCTCGCCTGTGGCGGTATCCCTGGTTGGGGGAGGGGGGGATTTTTTCTTTAGTATGCCCCATGCGTGGAGATTACTGATGAACCTAGGAGCAACATAAGAATGGCTATACTGGGTCAGACCAAAGGTCCATCTAGCCTAGTATCCTGTCTTCTGACAGTGGCCAATGCCAAGTGCCCCAGAGGGAATGAACAGAACAGGTAATCATCAAGTGATCCATCCCCTGTCACCCATTCCCAGCTTCTGGCAAACAGAGGCTAGGGACACCATCCCTGCCCATCCTGGCTAATAGCCATTGATGCACCTATCATCCATGAATTTATTTAGTCTTTTTTGAACCCTGTTAGGGTCTTGGCCTTCACAACATCCTCTGACAAAGAGTTCCACAGAGCAACTGTGCATTGTGTGAAGAAATACTGTACTTTTATTTGTTTTAAACCTGCTACCTATTAATTTCATTTGGTGACCCCTAGTTCTTGTGTTATGAGAAGTAATAAACAACACTTTCTTATCTACTTTCGCTACACCAGTCATGATTTTATAGACCTCAATCATATCTCCCTGTAGCCATCTCGTCCAAGCTGAAAAGTCCCAGTTTTATTAATCTCTCCTCACCATCTACACTGCTATTTATACCCATGCTGGTATACCCTGCCTACATACTGCCACAAGGAGTGTACAGTGTAGATCATAGAAACTCAGGGTTGGAAGGGACCTTAGGAAGTCATCTAGTCCAACCCCCTGCTCAAAGCAGGACCAATCCCCAATTTTTTGCCTCAGATCCCTAAATGGCCCCCTCAAGGATTGAACTCACCACCCTGGGTTTAGCAGGCCAATGCTCAAACCACTGAGCTATCCCTCCTGTAGACAGTTGTAGTTTTAATCTGTTACTGGTTCAGTTAGACTGTAGGACCAGCTAACACCGGTTAAAACTACAAGTGCCTTATGTATATGCTAACAAAGGATAGAATTTAGTCACGGAGGTCACGTATTCTGTGACTTTAATGAACCTCTGTGACTACTTTGGCTTCAGCTCCCATGGCCACAGCAGCAGGGGCTGGAGCTGTCAGTTGCCCCCAGCAGCCAGCCCACCACACTCCCCCACTTTGTTATTGTTAGTAAAAGTCACAGACAGGTTGCGGGAAGCCCATGACTTTTTCTAATACTAACCATGACAAAATCTTAACCTTAATAACTATATGTAAAAGCCACATTTTTTTCACTGAAGACAACCTAGGATTTGAACACTGTTTAGCTTAACGTGAGTTAAAAACTATATATTTTTTTCCTAAGTGAAGACATGTTTCCCCAGCATGTGTGATATCCTCACTCCTCTGATAAATTTATCATACAGATCCTCAGCTCTTCAAAGCTTGAACCTGCCTTTTTAATGCATCTTCTGTGAAGTGCCTAGCGGATGTGTGGGCACTATGAAATAAAAATAATAACCCTCTCCCCAAATCACTGCCAGACAGTGCCCTGCGGTGTCTACAGTGCTGTGGTTATTTGTTCCTCCATCCTTACCCGGGTAATGAAAAAATAATACTTTATTTGCCTGTCCAAAGAGCGCTTTCCCCAGGCAAGCGAAGAAGTACAAATTTTTCAAGGCTGAGATGAAAATGTTCTATATAAAATGTCTCTGTGGGGAGGTAGAGTTGTGTGTGGCCCATCAAGGAAGGAAGAGGTAGGTGTGTTTGTATGTGGTTGCGGGGTGAGGGTTTCAAATAGCAACACTTATTTGTTTCAGCTGTACCCACCACATGAATTAGTAA
Organism: Chelydra serpentina; assembly: GCA_037349315.1. NCBI lineage: Eukaryota > Metazoa > Chordata > Testudines > Chelydridae > Chelydra > Chelydra serpentina. The sequence continues at coordinate 33,358,332 of JBAIAC010000048.1, forward strand.
CAATGAAAATAGCCAAATAATTTCAAAACATGAAGTTGAATTTAACTAACATAATAAAATATAGCGTTACATGGTGTAATGTCACCACCAGGCATTAAATCCCCCCCAACCTTAGGTCTTTGTATATGTATAGCCGCTTGGTCTCAGTTACCTTGCCATAGTAACCAACATTGTTTTCTACATGGGAAGTCTGTGTAACTCAGACAGCATAATTATCTACATTATGAACTGTGGGAGAAGTTATGTAGAACAGAAATTAGAAAATATTCATTAATGTCTAAATACATAAAAGTGACTGTTAGCAAAAACGATACCAGTCTGTGGAAATTTGGAATTCTGCATGTGGGCACATTGGGCTTGATTCCGCAAAGCTACTTAGGCTCCTGACTTCCAGATTTAGGTGCCACTAGTATTCACAAAACCCCCACGTGGCTGCTGCTTAACCCTGTAGCTGCCTAAACGCACTCGGCACCTACATTTTTGCAGTAAAAGTTCCATAGATGCTTATGTTTCTGCCTCCATGCATGTGTGCTGCAGCCTCACTCAAGATCTAAGCTCTGGTACAGTTCATGAACCAGGGGGGCAGGTATTTGCCTGCCTAACTCACTGCAGGACCAAATCCACTAAGTGTGCTCAGAGGCCACCCAATTCTACACAAAACAGCCTGAAGGGAGAGAAGGAGGGAGCTCCCTCATACCTTTTAGCGCAGTGGTTAGTGTGCCCACCCACAATGTGAAACCACCCATTTTTAAGTCCCCTCTCCACCTGACAAGGAGAAGGGATTGGAACAGCGATCTGCCACCCCTTGGTGAGTGCCTTCATCATTGCACTGTGGGATTTTCTGAGGTAGGGCTCCCTCAGTCTCTGCTGTTGAAGCTCTTCTCCTTTGGATAAATAATTAAAGAGTCTTTATAGTAGCAGACCGGATCCTGGGTCTCCCCCTTCCGCAGTGAGTGCCCTACTCTATCCACCAGGCTACAGCATCATTCTCACAGTCTCTGTGGCCCAGTAATATTTATTTAGTTATCCAAAGTGGAACAACTTTAACAGGAGAGATTGAGGGAGACCTACATCAGAATATCCCATAGCCCAATGGTGAGGGCACTCTCTGTGATGTTACACCCCCATATTTTTCATAGAAATATTATCACATGAATATGGAATAACTAAGATATGCTTTATGCAAGATGGGTCATGTGAGGTATCATTGGAAAGGTTATGATTTACTGAATGTGTTTATCCAATTTGTATGCATATATCATTTCTGTATCTGAAGTTAGGAATATTTTCTATGTAACAGTTACAACTGTGTATGTATGTACTCGGGAAACACCCACCAGACAGTAAGCAATCAGCCTTAAATGGACCATTAGGAAAAGACAATGAGTCTTCGAAGACGTGGATCCCCCATCTTCCCAGTTCCTTCCTGTGGACATTGCAAATAAGCCATGTTTAATGGTTGCTTTGACACTGCAGGGTCAGGTGATAAGGTCACCTGGTACAAAATACCACTTTGGACACTGCTGGTACTTTTCCATTGGAAACAAAAGCTTCCCGCCTTATGTAAATTCTATTTAAAGCTGGAAAGCAAGGCAATCTAGGCTCTTGTCCATTGCCTGCATGTCCAAGAAGAAAGACTGCTGAGAGTACCTGAAGAGACAAAGGATCTAAGCTGAGGACAAGGCAAGTGCTGAGTCCAGGCTGAGACAGGAGTCTAGTCTGTAAAAAGAAATAACTGGAACTGTAAGCTACAGAAACTTTGCAACCTGCCTAAAACAACATTTAGGGTGATAAATTACATTTAGTAACCTGTTTCTTTAAGTGTATTAAGCTTAGTTTGCATGTTTTGTTTTATTTGCTCCGTAATCTGCTTTGTTCTGTTTGCTATCCCTTATAATCACTTAACATTTATCTTTTGTAGTGAATAAACTTATTTCTTGTTTATAATATAACCTAGTTTGTGCAATTCATACGGAGGGGGAGGGCAAGAAGCTATGCATATCTCTTTCCACGTTGAGGGAGAGGGGGATTTTTATGAGCTTGCGCTGTGCAGATCTTTCTATACAGCACAAGACAATATTATTTGGGGTTTATACCCCCAAAAGTGGTGTGCACGTGAGTGCTGGGCAATCCCCATGCTGATTCCTCCCACACACAGCTAATCTGAGTGTCTCTGTGTCCATCTGCAGCTTGGTGTGGCCTTACCTGTGTGTGTGCTAGAGAAGGCTTGAGGGCCTGGCACACCTAGGACAGGGTGAGGAAACCCAGGCTGGTGGAATGGGTGGAACCAGTGGAACTCCAGCACATCAGGTGGCATCCCGGATGGGAAGTTCAACCTGTCACACTCCCCTTAGAGGCGTCTGAGCCCTGTTTCAATTCTTTCTCATTAGGTGGGTGAGGGACTTGAAGTGGTGGTCTCCAACATCTTGGGTGAGTACCCTAATCACTGGGCTAAAAGTTATGAGGGAGGTCCTCCTCCTCACCACAAGAAACACTTTAGGTTCCTACTCCAGGACAGGGTTCACAAATGAGAATCCCAAGTAGATAGGTGCCTCCCTGCAGCCTGGATTTAGGTGCTGAGCTCCCTGAGCAGGGCGGAGTTTAGCATACCCCTCCCTTGGGATCTCTGATTGGCTAGCTTAGGTGAATCCCTGCTTAACATGCTGACTTTTGTGAATTCCATTTTTAGGTGTATATCTTCCTCCATTCATTGTATACGAAGCCTGAGAACCTAACACAAGCTTTGTGACTCCCAGTGATTTTCTAGGCACCCGATTCTGCTCACTGAACAGTGAAATAATGTATCTGCTTATTTTCTCTTAAATAAAAGCAGTTTTTCATGCTCACGAAGAATAAATTCACAAGCCTGGAGAACTAACTGGTCAGTGGTATGCTGCACTACATAAAAGTTCTATACAGAACTGGTCAGCAGATTAGTAAAGATAGGAATGTACCAAGACTGATTTAATCCAGGAAATATGATCCCCCAATGTTACTCAATATACCTGATAGGTATCAAATTTCTGTTCATTTGAATAAATGTTCTGTTGAAATATGCTGCTAAATCATAGGCATGGTATAGCAGACAACAAAGGGTATATATATAAGGTATGTAACTGGTTACAGCATCGTTAGTATATATTTGTATTACATGTAAAATATCCAAAAAAATGTGTTTTATATTGTAATCTGAGATTTAGTGCAGTGTGAGACCATTGTACTATAAAAGAAACTGAAAATCAAACAATAGCAGCTGTGACAGAGGGCCTGCCTAATTATAAAATATAATTAACCTTGTAACCAATCAAGTAACTGACTTATCAAATCCAAGGAAACTTTTCTACAGGCCTGATAGGCCTGCCAATAAATCTTGGGTCAAGGTTGGTAAGAAATGTAGTAAAAGCATACTGTCAAATTACAAATAATATATAATAATACTTTACATTATTCTAGAAAGGATTATATGAAGATAATTCACTTATAGCCATTTATGATGCTTATTTAATTTCTCATAATTTCCCTTGAACAATGAAAAAGGGCTAAGCCCAGACCCTCAAGGGTATTTATATTCCTAACTTCCATTTAAATCAATGGAAATTAGAAGCCCAAATACCTTTGAGATTTGGTCCCTAGTCACTTTCACTTTTCCTTATAGTCAGTTTCTAGTGTCTATCATTTTCTGATTCTTATGCATAGTGTAGCATTGTTAGGGTTGTGAACACTGCAGGGGGTTGTTTAAATCATAGAAGCAACTGTTTCCACTGAATTTTTAATATTTTTTTTTGACAATTCTGTTAGTAATGTGGTTTGTAATTATGAAATTATTATTAATTTATATTATTGTAGCACCTAAAGTAAATAAATACATTGAGCCTGAGTTCCTTATCAGTGTCTCATTAACAACCTCCAAATTATAAAAAAGGATGAACTCAAGAAGCCAGTTTCTGCCCTATCCTATACTCATGCAACCCTACTGGAGTTAATGAAGCTGCACTGGTTTGAGAAGCTTATATAAATCTTCCACAACTTTTTTTTTGCGATAATGACCAGACAACTTGCTTTGTGGACCTAGAGTACTTGTTATCAATATAGCATGTATGGTTCTTAATATCTTTTTTTTTTTTGGTAGTGGCTTACGTGAACCCTCTGCTGGACATATACTTTGTTATTCAACTACTGATTAACTTAAAGTTATATCAGCCTATCAGTGAGAACTTTCTTAAACTTAATCTACAACTTTTTACTTCAGTTTGTGTCCCCTTGTGTAGGGAGAGAAAACTCAGAGGAGTTTCCTAGGAATTCCGTCTGGGAGAAGAAGAGGGTTGTCTCTTCTGACCTTACAGAATAAGATGTGTCCACAGTACTAGCACACATCACAGACACAGGGGTGGGGGTGGAAGGAGTAAGCGGGGGGCAAGGCCTCAGGGGGTAAGAGGCGGAGTGGGGGAGGACTGCAGGGCAGGGTGGAGGGGGAGGAGCAGAGGGAACAGGACCATGGGCAGAACGAGGGCAGGGCCATGGGGAAAGAGGCAGAATGGGGTGGAGCCAGGGGCGGGGATGCAGGCAGAAGGGGTGGAACAGGGGAGGCACTGGGGCCACAGAGTGGGAGGGGGCTGAGAGCAGCAAGTGGGGGTAAGGGCCTCTGCCAGAAAAGGTGGGGGAGGAGGTAGCCTCCCAAAGGGGAAGTTTCACTCACTGCCCATGGCGAGTGGCAATCACACTAGAAATTTGCAATGTTGGATTGCTATCAATCAGTGTGGAGTTGGAAAATCCATTGTGAAGGCCACTGTCATGCAAGTGTGCAGGGTCATTAATCATCTCCTGCTACGCAGGACTATGACTTTCAGCAATGTGCAGGACATAGTGAATGGCTTTGCAGCTATGGGGTTCCTGAACTGCGGTGGTGCAATAGAAGGCACACACACACATCACTATGTTGGCCCTTGAGCACCTTGCCACAGAGAACATCAACAGAAAGGGATACTTTTCCATGGTTATGCAAGTGCGGGTGGATCACTGGGGACACTTTACTGACATCTGTGTTGGCTGGTCAGGGAAAGTGCATGATGCTCACACAGGATTGTTCTGAAAGCTACAAGCAGGGAGTTTCTTTCCCAACTGGCAGATTACCATTGGTAGTGTTGAAATGCCAATAGTGATCCTGGGGGATCCAGCCTACCCCTTGCTCCCCTGGCTCATGAAGCCATGCACCAACCACCTCGACAGCGCCAAGGAAAGATTCAACTACAGGCTCTTCAGGTTCAGAATGACAGTTGTATGTGCTTTTGGTAGATTGAAAAGGTCCCGAAGTTGTTTATTCACCAGATTTGATCTCAGTGTGAAAAATATCCCAACGGTTATAGCTGCCTGTTGTGTCCTGCATAATATTTGTGAAGCAAAGGGTGCTGCAGAGGTGAAGTGGCTGTCTGCTGAGTTTGAACAGCCAGACCAAAGAGCTCAGCACAGAGCTATATGACTCAAATATTTTTAAAAAGCACTTTCACACCGAGCCACGGTTGTGGTGTACTGGGCTCTACCTGGCCCTGCTGTTTTGGGGCCTGTTACGAATTGTGTGCTGTAAATGTCATTTTGTAAATGTAAATTGTAAATGTCAGTTGGAAATATCAGAATGACTTTTACATCCTTAAACCCGAATGGCATGAACACTGAAAAAGCGTAGGAATACAATAACTAGAGCAATAGAACACAGGGCACAGAAAGATGGCATTAATTCAGGAAACTATGTAAACAAGGCGCAAACCATAATAAATTATGCATTTTATACTCATGTAGATGGATTGATGTACAAATGCAGACATTTACGTGGATAAAAGAATATTGTAAGTTATAGTAAATATTGGGGGAGAAAAGGTTTTAGGAACAGATACAAAGCTTTGTGCTTCTGAACTTAAGCCAACTTCATCATCTGTTTGTTGATGGCTTTTTGAGGATAACGAGGAAACTTTCCCTGAGTTCAGGTTATCCCATAACTGCAGGATTTTTTGTATCATTCCTCTGAAGCATATATTGATCATCTGATAAATATACTGATATATATCTCCTTCCAACTGCTAGAACCAGGAGGATCAACTGCAGGGTAAGTCCTGCTCAGCCCGTGTAGCCCTAGGGTTCAAGCATGCCAAATGCAGATAGAATCTTCAAAGAATTTAGCTGCGAAACTCTAATGAACATGTGCAAACTGAGGTTTCTCAAACACTTATAATTCAGCTGAATTTAAGCTTAGTTTCACTGAAACAATGCAAGGCACATCCCTGGATCCATCCCCCACCAGATTTCAAGTTCCTGCACCAAAGGATTTATTAACATGGGCAAAAACTGTATTTTTCTTCTCAGAAACAGCTGATCTATCTTAGATGAAACTTTTAAAAAGAATTCTGCCTAGGGCTGACACCCAGAATGGAAAATTTCAGTCTGAACATTTGAAGTTTGGCAAGTTATAACCAACTAAAAACAGAGTCTTACAATGGGAAGGATCAGGCAACCTTAACTACCAGCTCTGCCTATATGGTATACAATTTTTTTTCAGTGTTCAGTGTAAATATATAACTAAATGGAGATCAAGGCAGCATTGACTATATGAATCTACTTTTGAAAGTTTAAATATAGAGTAATTCTAACTATTTAATTTTTAGGCTATTTTCCTTTCCTTCATGATCCTTTTTGTAAAGATATTAATACACCTACTTACTCTGCAATACATACTATCCTTTTAGGAAGTTAATATATATATTAATGTAAAGGAAAAATGTACAATATGCTGGAAAATAATCCTAAACATAATTAATGTTCTGTTAATGTATATATCTTTATGTACAATATGAAGAGATACATTTTAAATTATTAAAATATATTTTAAATGTGTGCAATATTCATGTGAAGAGTTTTGTTTTATTACTGTAGTTAGCAAGCCATTTAGAAAATAAAAAATAAGCCAAGATGCTTCTATAAGTGATTTAAAGTACCATGTAAAGGGTCACAACAGTATCTCAAAAATTATTACATGGATGATTCCAAGGGAGAGGGAAAGCGATACAAAGGGGAAGATCACTACATCAAATTAATTAAGATTATAAAAAGTTGCCAGGTGAGTAGAACAAATTTATATGACTGTAAAACAATAGCATCCTTTATAGCCCAAGCCTGTGAAGAACGGAGCACTTCCTGGAGCTGCTGAGAATCTGCAACTTCCACTGACTAATGGGAATTAAGGGCACTCCAAATCTCACTGGATGGGGGCCCCCAGGTCGTAGGGAAAAACTGATCAGTTTACATTGCTTTAAAGCTTTCAGATCAACTTTATCTTAACCCAAAGGGAATCTGAACACAACAAACGTACTGAAATGAATTTAGAAGTAAGTTTGTTGTCCCATCTCCTGTTTTAGTTAAATATATTTTATATGAGAAGCACATAAGTTCAAGCTATGTGGTTTTCCTGGCAATCTTGCAGCTCTACGTAAATACACTACAGCATTATTTTGTTTGCCTTTCTTCCCTAATTAAGTTTTTAAAGTTTCCTCAGCACTCTATGTGGCTGCTTCAGTTTTGGCAGCAGTACTCGTGGCAAAGGAGTTGAGAAGAACATACTTTTTTTCCAAGTTGTCTAATCACAAATCAGTTATAATTCCTTTACCTTTGCAACATGGCAAGACACAGAGTTGAGAAAAAACACATGAAAGTAACGAAGCATGAGCCTTGTTAAATGTTGTGACAGTTTACACCTGATAGACACCTTACTATACCCAACTACTGTAGGAACAATGTAGGTGCTCAATGTATTGATAGGGTGAGATGGAATTGTGAAAGGCATGCTGCAGACTTTAAAACATGCTGCAGACTTTAAAACACAGCTTGAGCATGAACTGCAAAAGTTTAATTGAAATCTGAACTTTTCCATACTTTGAGGGTGTTCAGATTCAACATTTTGATTCAGCACAAAGCCACAAAGTTCAGATGTGGATCCACTTAATCAGAGTTTGGGGGGTTTCAGATAGAAGACTTTGTTTTTAAAATGAGTTGGCGTTTAAAGAATCCAAATAATTTTCTATTAGTAAAACAAAATATGCATAATCTGCTGGCACTCATCATTTGTCAGAAACAATATTCTACCAGTAAACAACATTGCTATCCCCTTAGATGCTCTCTGATTGCACCCTACTTGTCCAGAGAAGTTTAACCTATTGGCCGTCTATTAAAATACTTTGCTTTTCCCTATACTATTGGATACGAGTCTCTTGTCTCAAACCAATATCAGAGGTTGCAATCATATGACAACTATAAACCCAACATGAAACAATGTGCAGTACTGTAACCGCTCTATTCTGTTTATGGCATTCCTTAGTTGGAAAAATCAGTACTAGATTACAAACTGAGGGCATGAGGGTGCCTGTTTATTCACCCTCATTTTTTTGTTTTGTTCATTTGATCTGCAAATTTGTTTTTTGGTGCCTTGGCAAGGGATTTTTCTTCTAAATATGTTTCCTTTGTGGTTTCTTGTATAACACCAAGTATCAGTGATCCAGATTATAATCTGGCACCACATAGAAAAGTATAGTTCTGCATATAAATACTGAAAGTTCCTTGGCCTAGTTGAAGATTACAATGCCATGGTTGCATATCAAAAAACATCTGGAGGCAGGGCTAATAATAATCTAAAAGAAGTGCTGTGTCTCTCATCACTGAGAAGATGACATGTATGAAATATGGATATATTAATTAGCTCTGTGGATCATCGGCTTGAACCCCTGATATGGCAAATAGACGATATTTTCTATATGCCAGATAAAACTAGTTTTCAGATTTGGAAAAGACGAGATTACTAACTACAAACTCCCGGTGAATTTGTGAAAGACATTTGCTTTTGACCTTTCAGTGACCTGGTTTACACTGAAATATTGAGTGATGGTTTACTGTTATCATATTTGACACAGCAATATATTGAGACTTTATGGAAATAACAAATGCCAGTTTTATGGGAAATCAAATTAATATATAGAATATGATTATGTTTCGCTATAACACTGTAGAAAGTATTCTGGACACTGACCTCTTGAAATTAGAATGCTCACTTTGAGGAAATTCGGTTGTTAAGAGGCTATGAATGAAGTGTCCTGGTAACATATATTCTCCTATTTTAAATAAAATGTTGATCATTGAGCAAAGGTGGAAAATATCTATTTTATATTCATGACTGGGTGAAACACTTAATTCACATGTTGGAAAATCAATGAAAATTGAGCCTTCAGGGCATATCTAAGCACAGCATATCATACCAGGGTTATGCGTACCCTGGTTGTTTTGAAAATGTCTATACCTTAACAGGAACAGGAGTAGGGTTGGTTGTGCAAATGTAGAGTCATTTGATCCAAGGGTTCCTCAGATAGAGCCCGTTCCCTGCACCCCCCAAGTAAGAAGCTGCTTTTAATATGCAAATTATTGGAATAATGCATATTCATAAGACAATTGTCTTGAAACTGGTATTCCACAACAGGGATTGTGGTGCAGATCATGGTGCAAATTGGGAATGTTTGGTTAAGGGATTCCTGAGATACAGCAACCCTAAAATGAATGTTTATAACAATTTCAGATTCTTATAACTACTGTGATGTAGTTCTAGGGGGAATCTAAGGCTCTGAGCCTCTTGAAACATATAGCATGCATCGCCCTTGAGCTCAACTACTGATCAATACCAAGGACCAGTTTTGAACTACTTTAGATCTATTGCTTCACTAGGAACACATCAAGACACAGCCCAGAAATATAGCAAAATGATCACAGTACACAAGTCACATCAGGTTTAAGAAAGAATGATGATTGTACCGATAAGGAGAACAAAAACAGATGTGTACAGCTGTTCCATCCTCCTGGTGTTGGAACCAAACTAAGACTTAGAAAACTGGTAACAAGTGAGATTTCCATTGCTAATGGACTGATTAAATACATTTATGAAAATATCAAAGACTGTGGAATCTTCTGCAAAGAAACATACTGCAGACAGAAGAACTTCAATCTGAGGATAAACACAGACCTGTTCAAAGTTAGTCAAGACAGTGGGACCCTACAGAAGCATTAAAAAGATGGCATGCTCAGCTGTAGTGTAGACGAACCCTGGGTGACAAACAGCAAACTCCAGCAAAGGATATTCTCAGTAGGTGACCATTAGCTGCAATTGATATATATCACCAATTTTAATTTTATATATATATTCATTAGATGGATGATAACACACACATGGATAAAATACTTAGCATTTACATAAATCGAAAGTCTGTTTTCTTGCTGTCATTGATGTTGTTCCAGATTCCCACTTGGCTATTGTTTGTTTGTGTGTGTTATGATGTAAATATACTTACACATACTTAACACTTACATATTACTTTACATTTCAACGCACTGTACAAATGTAATCCAATTAAACTTCAAAACACCTTAGAAAGTGCTAGTATTCCCATTTTACAGATGGAGAATCTGGGAGGTTGTAATGTGCCCCAAACCCACCCAGACACTGAGTCAGTGGCAGAGTTGGGATTATATTGCCATCATTCCTGACTCTCAAAGCCATGCTTAGTCTAGTAGACCCTGTTTCCTCTATGGTTTGCACAGATTTGTATTGGTCTGCAATATATCTATATGATGGATTTTATGAAAAGTAGTTTGAGCGATGTTTTCTCATCATGAGATCAGTTATCCACGAAACCAGTGAAAAGTACAGGGTGTGCTAAGGAAATCTATATATAGATTATTTAGGCTGTCTCAGAGGGAACATACAGTTATTGAGGTTTGAAGTCTTAACCCTAAAATGAACTGAATTACGTTCCAGCAGCACAGAGAGTTGCAAATGCCCTTAGCAGCAATAGTGCTGAAAGACATTGATTGTCTCTTGACACTGGCTAGCAGAAAGATGCTTTCAGGCAAAATTAAAAATGTTCATAAAAAATATAAATAACATAATTGCAAAATTTGAGCTTTGCTACTTGCATCTGAGTAGTTACAAAAAAATACTTTTGGCCCTTAAATTGCAGCTTGCAAAGGCTCTATACTGAGTCATTTAGTTTCTGTAAGGAACAACCCTGTCGTAGCTTCCTTATTGGCATTTACTCACATGCCACCCACATTGAACTCCAAATCTGGATCCAAGGATTGCTGAGCTGTGAACACTGTATTTGTATAGTTCTGCCAGCAACCACCCATATAACCTCAGAAGATCAAAGAAAAGTAAAGATATGCTGAAGCATTCAGAAATAGTTTGAACACCATCTAATAAGAGGATGCTTGTAGATCTGAGAAGACTTTAAATACATCTTAATATTTTCTTTGTTTAGTCTCTAAAACATTATGGCTGTTTTGTCCCATGATGATGGAAAGGTACATCTCAGTCAGTGTGCTACATTCCATGATCAGAGGAAGGAGTCTGACCATGCCCACAAAGGGAAAACATGTAAGGAGGAGGAAGACTCTGAGCTTGTTATAATAATTAGCATATGTAGAGTGTTGCATGTTCCAAACGTTGTACAGCCACTTAAGGGTATGTCTATACTTACCCGTCGCGTCGGAGGCGCGGGATCGATGTTCTGGGTTCGATTTATCGCGTCTTGTCAAGACGCGATAAATCGAACCAGGAAGTGCTCCCTCGTCGACGCTGGTAATCCTGCTCGACGAGTGGAGTAGGCGGAGTCGACGGGGGAGCCTGCGCGCCGCGTCTGGACCACAGGTAAGTTCGAACTAAGGTACTTCGACTTCAGCTACGTTATTAACGTAGCTGAAGTTGCGTATCTTAGTTCGACAGGGGGGGTTAGTGTAGACCTGGGCTAACTATTAATTCTTACAACCCACCCTTGTGCGGTAGGTAAGTACTGTACCACCATTTTAACAATGGGAAAATTGAGACAGTGATGAAGTGACTTGCCTAAGAACCTGTAGCAAGTAAGAGGCAGAGCCAGATTTAGAACTTAGACCAGCCTCACTTCCAGCTTTTTGCTCATCTCTCCAACCCAGATAGCCTACATGTCCATCTTTTGTATGGCCCTCAGGATGAAGAGAAGAGTTTCTCGTTTGGCAGATTAACATGAACAACCTCTTGCAGTCCTACGGTTAGACAAGAAATTTGCCATTTGATGGGTTTGGTTGATAATGTTTGTGACAGTTATATGTTAGAGGCCTCAATAATCCAAAGTGACCAGTGTTTTGAGTGCCAACTTAAGACATCTTAATAGAGCATGATTTTCAGATGGCAAGACACAGCTCAGAAGTATACCAAAGTGTCTCTGAAAATCAGGCCCTTTTCAGATCTCTCAAATTGAGGCACCCAAAATCATTAGTGAAATTTTAGGCCATTATGGTCTATCTAGCTGTGTGTGCAGACATCCCTAATTCACGTATACATACACAGTAGTGGGTATTATGCAAAGTAGGTATATCATTATACACACACGCTGTAAGCAAACCCGATTACTGAAAATCAGGCCACTAACACGCAAGAGCTTAAAATTACTCTTCTGATACATCAAACATTGTTTACTTTGCTATGGGTGAAGTTGGTCTAGGACAAAACATGCCAATAAAAGGACATGCTACACGTAAGAAAGTACCCCACTTGAGAGGTATGCAGTCTGATTTCTTTGGATTAGATGTTCACCATGATGGGTATCTGAATTTAAATGATTCTCCCAAAAAAAAGGAGAACGGACCCAGGCCCCAGCTGCTCAAAAGATCTGGGCAGCACAAAGTGGCTTAACAGTCTCCTTAGCTGAACGGAGTAGAGCTATGGCACAGCTGAGGATCTTGCCGCATATATTTTTTAAAAAATCAATGTTCTGAACTCTTTCACTAACAACACCTTAGATCATTGCAAAGACCTGATTTATTTTACACCACTTAGCTGCTTGTGTTTTCACACGTCTCTCAATATATACAAGGAAAATTAGTTTCAGTTGTATGTAATCCATTTCTAGTCAGTTTCACTCTCTGGCTCTTATGCACAAGTGCCAGGCCGTAATGTTTGAGCTGCAAACCTTATAGGGAGAGGCTTATTTTTTGTAAACAAAATCCCGTTTTCATTGGAAATTATCAGTATGGAAATGTGAAAACTTGCATTTACAAATACTAAAAGTAGGTTCCAGTCTGACACCACAATGCCCATTTAGACAAAAAGCCTAAGCAACCATATATTTTTCAGTGGGAGACTGATGGTTACAATAAACTGTCTTTTTACTGTTCAAGAGATTTTTTGTTTGTTTGGTTGGTTGGTTAAAAGAAAACCCCATTATTATCTTTCTTAAACTTTTATATATACAAAAAAATGGCATGTAACTGACTCTGCAGGGAATTTAAATAAAAGTAGAACAAAGAATTCTAAAAGAGATTCTAAATAGTTTCTGATTCTCACAGTATAGATTAATAGATTCCTAGGACAGAAGGCACCATTGTTATCATCTAGTCCAGGTATCGGCAATCTTTGGCTCGCAGCCCACCAGAGTAAGCCCCCTGGCAGGCCAGGCCGGTTTGTTTACCTGCCGCATCCGCAGGTTCAGCCGGTCGTGGCTCCCACTGGCCGCAGTTCGCGGCTCCAGGCCAATGGGGGCTGTGGGAAGCGGTGGGCCAGCACATCCCTCCGCCCGTGCCGCTTCCCGCAGCCCCCATTGGCCTGGAGTGGCGAACCGCGGCCAGTGGGAGCCGCGATCGGCTGAACCTGCAGATGCGCCAGGTAAACAAACCAGCCCGGCCCGCCAGGGGGCTACCCTGGTGGGCCGTGGGCCAAAGGTTGCTGATCCATGATCTAGTCTGACTGCCTGTATAACACAGGCCTTCGAACGTCCCCAAAATAATTCCTAGAGCAGATCTTTTAGAAAAAAACATCCAATCTTGATTTAAAAGTGGTCAGTGAGGGAGAATCAACCACAATCCTTGGTAAATTGCTCCAATGGTCAATTATCCTCACTGTTGTTGATTTAGAACTTATTTTCTAGTCTGAATTTGTCTAGCTTCAACTTCTAGCCATTGAACCATGTTAAAACTTTCTCTGCTAGACTGAAGAGCCCATTATTAAATATATGTTCCTCATATAGCTCCTTACGCACTGTAGTCAAGTCATCCCTTAATCTCTTTGTCCAGCTAAATAGACAGAGCTCCTGGAGTCTATCACTATAAGGCAGCGTTTCTAATCTTATAATCATTATTGTGGCTCTTCTCAGAATCCTCTCCAGTTATTCATCATCATTTTGAATTGTGGACACCAGAACTACTAGACACAGTATTCCAGCAGCATTTACACCAGTGCCAAATACAGAGGTGAAGTGATCTCTCTATTACTATTCAAGATACTCCTGCTTAGACATCCAGGGATTGCATTAGCCCTTTTGGCCAGTGTCGCACTGGGAGCTCATGTTCAGCTGATTATCTACCCCACTCCCAAATCTTTTTTCAAAGTCACCACTTCCTACTGATTCCACTATCCTGTAAGTATGGCCTACATTCTTTGTTCCTAGATGTATACATTTTAATTTAGCCATGATAAAACACATATTGTTTGCTTGTGCCCAGTTTATCAACTGATCTAGATTGCTCTCTATTAGTGATTTATCCTCTTCATCATCATTTACCACTACCCCAATTTTTGTGTCATCTACAAACTTTATCAGTGATGATTTCATGTTTTCTTCCAGGTCACTGATAATCATGTTAAATAGTGTAGGGCCAAAAACCAATACCTGTTGGACCCCACTGGAAATATGCCCATTTGATGATGATTCCCCATTTACAATTACATTTTGAGACCTATTCATTAGTCATATTTTAATCCAATTAATATGTGCCATGTTAATTTTATATTATTCTAGGTTTTTTATTAAAATATCATGCGATACCCAGGCAAACACAGAAGTCTAAGCATATTTCATCAACACAATTATCTTTATCAGTCAAATCTGTAATCTCAACAACAACATCAAAAAGATATCAAGTTGGTTTGACAGGATCTATTTCCATAAAGCCATGTTGATTGGCTCCTTTAATTCTTTAGGGTGCAACTACATTGTCATTCACTCTGTACCCACGCACACATCCAAACCATTTCAACACCCGCTCTAAAGTAAATATAATCAAGAAACAGGGACATGAGTGTGTCATGTTTGTAGTTTTCAGGCCACTTAAATATATCTTGGCTACTGCAGCTAAGGAAATCACAAACATGCAAGAACTCTTACAGAAGTTATGAATGAAACGGTAACTTGGGAGAGCAGCCCGAAAATCTACATCTGATTTATTCTTTTTTCATTATTAGAGGTCACTGTGTTTAACATGAAAGTTCACATCTCATGATATTTCTAATAAAAGAACTTACATGTATCTGAAAATATGGAAAACGTTTTCTTGGTCTTGATTTTTTTCAACATACAATCTACCAATGCAAAACTGAAAGCTGGGATGCCATATTCAAACAAGCAGCTTAACACATACATGCATGCCTATTTTGTCCTGCATTCTGAATGCTGTAAGTCAGGATTCAAATGCTACATTCTGATGGCATTTGAAGGGGGAATTCAGTTCACAATTTTCCAGCTGCTAGCATTACTGCAGGGAAGACCTAAAGGCAAATTCTAAGCCTGGAGCACACACCAGAAGACTGAAGTCCTATATACTGCATAAGGTTTCCTAGAGTTTTCTGTTGTATTTCAAACATCTGACCATTGTCATCATAGATTTCTGTTTTATTATACAACAAATAAATATCACTACTAGCATAACAGGTCTGACTCGTGCTGCTCTGCCTCTGTTTGATTTTTCTGTTCCTTTCCCACTTTGTGCCTTTTCTCCTCCCTTCTCTCCTTCTCTCTTCCACCTCTTCTTTTTGCTACTGCCTTGTGAAAATCTCATTGCTGGGTAGTAGGGCTGTGACATCAGAGGCAGTTCCCCCATCCCCTTTAATTCTGTTCTCCAGCCTCCTCCTCCTGCTGTCCTGTGAACAGCTCATTGTAGCAAAGGTAAGTAAAAAAAGACATTCAAAATCGACTGGGGATTTCAGCTGCTCTGTTGCATTGTAAGCCCCCAATTTAGTAAAACACTTAAGCACATGCTTAACATTAAGCACTTTATTAAGTCCCACTGAAGTCAATGAGACTTAAGCACCTGCTTGAAGTTAAGTACATGCTCAAGTAGTTTGATGAATCAGGGCCTTAACTCTTAATCCATACATTTGAATCAATGCATTCCTCAGGCTATACCCTCCCTGTCCAGTACTGGCCATTCTTTGAGCAGTACACGCTGTCTGCAGGCTATTTTCTGCTGCCTCAACAGACGTTCTGCTGCTGGGGGCCTTTCACCTGGGAACCCCAGGTAATCCTGATCTGGGTCTAGTCCAGTCAGATGAGTCAAGGCCTTTGTTGCACTTAACTCTGGATTGATTTGCTTTCATGGGTCTTGAGTCAGAACCTTCTTTCCAAGCACAGTATTCCTCCTCTGGATGGTATGCTGACACTAGCTGTGTTACGTTTCCAAGCCAGTGTCACTCACCCAGTAAATTGGTACAACCTAGCATTTTTAAAAGGAGAATATGATGATTTTCTATGGTGCTGGTTCTGCTGCACTGCATCATCTTGGTGAAGCAGCAGAACTAAAAATTATAGGCGTAGAGTTGATGGAAGACAGGGCACTTCAAAATGATACATTGTGAACTTAGCTGGTGTGAAATGTACTTACCTTCCACATATTCAGAAAAATACTTGTTTTGATTACCTATTTTATTGATTTGTAAAGACCGTGGTATATGAATTACATTTAAAAGTGTTTGTTGGAATACTGTGTATCTCTTTGGGATTGTGTGCAATATTTTGCATGAAGTTTACAGAGTTTGTATTATTCTAATAGAAAACTGGCAAATAGCATTAGCCATGTGGCACACAAGGGATGACTATATAATTTTAAATGTTGGAAGCCTTTATTTGTGTATATCTCTTTTTAAAGACAAGAGTAGATGTTTCATTTATTCCTGCCTCTGCTTTTAGTTTTTCTCAGGCCAGATCTACAGATGTTATAAATCGGCATAGCTCCACTATCTCTATAGTTTCGAAGTATAACTAAAAATGCCATTGAATTCAATGGTGATACACAGTTTACACCAGCTGAGGAGCTAGCCCATTGTTTTTATTTTCAAATATTAATAAAAGTACAATTGTAAAATACTTGATTTGTTTTATCATTTCTATCAGATTGCCAGCTAATTTCTCCATATAATGCAAGTCTTATTAAAACAACATTTTATGTTCTTCATGTTTAGCTTATCCTGCCATCAGCTGCCCCGGCACGGGAGCAGAAAATCTGGTGACTAGATGTCACATATATTAGTAATGAAAACACTGCTAAGAGCACTCTAACTGAACACTAGGTGTCATTGTTGTTCCACAGCAACAGCATGTTAATCATATTCATCTGGCTGCAAATGAAGAACCCAGTCCTGTAAACAATAATGTTAATTGTTCTGCGATTTTTTCCCCTCCAGCAAAATATATGTTAAAAATTAAGATCTTTACCATAAAAAACTATGAAAATTAATTTAAGAAATGTGTTAGCTGTGACTAACTGTCCAGAATACCCTTGGATTAATCTAGTATGCTACCTATGATGTAAAGTAAACATAACTCTTAGTGGGACAGAAAGCACTATTAAAGAACTATTACTGAAAGTGACAAGGGAAGAAGACAAAGATCTGTGTCATGGCTCAGCAAACTTCTGTGAGACACTCTACTGCAGAGTAATTTATTCTTCAACATTTTAAGTGAAAGGATTGAGTACTTAAAATACTTTACAGCTTCCCCCCTTCATAAAATAACTGAAAGTAGCAGTAGCGACTATTTTATCTCAGGCTTTATGTTAAACATTTCCTAATTTGCATGATGTAATAATATTTGTAATGTAGTTAGAGAGTTCCATTTGAGGTCAAAATATGGTAGCAATAGAGAAGCAAACACTTGGCAGTAATCCCAGATTTAAGCTTTGCAAGAAACTGAAGGTTTTTGATCAACAGAAACTCAAGAAACTTCATTTTAAGCTTTTTTTTTTTTTTTGAAAACAGCTTTTTAAAAACTTAACTAGTTATTTTAATAAGGTTTGATATTTTAAAAAAATCTGTACTCTGAATTATAGTTCATTTTCTGAAATGGAAATTCTGAAAATGGAGCTTGAGTTTGAAAGCAAAAGCAATATAAATTGAGTGTGAAATCTTCCCATGTGATGAGTGTCAGAAATGACATGTTGGCCCAAATGCTTTACTGATGTAAACTGGCACAAAGCCGTTGACTTCAGCTGGGCTGCATTAATTGACACCAATAGGGAATGTGGCCCCTTGTCTCAGTTTCAGTGTAGAAGTAGCCCTTTACAAGATGATTTATGCTCCAAGAGCCCGCTGTGAAGCCTACTGAAGTGTATGGGAATCTTTCTGTTGACTTCAGGTGGCTCTGGAATAGGCCATAGGTTTTCCATTGGATGTGCCCCACACACCTCAGTTGAGGCCACAGTGTCTGAAAAAGGTAGTGTGCTCCAAATCCTACTAGTTCAAATCTGGCTGAAATGAGGTCATGTCCAGTATAAAAAAAATATTCTACCCTTTAGGTGGGTAACTGATGTACAATGGCTACCCTAGATGTGCAGGCATCATGAGGACCACAGATAGGCACATTGGGTCAGACCTTCACCCTCTCTCTCTCTGCCCCGTTGTGCACTGGGTAAAAGGGCCAAAGCAGTGTAGAGGCTCTAAAATACCCATTTCTGGCCAGTGGAGAATTCCCTGTGTCAAGGCACTCTGGAGACACTATATGGCTGCTTTCTAAGGATCCGCTTAAAAGCCCTGGTGTATGGGACATGGCAGGGGGGAGGGGGGGTGGCGGCTCTACGTGTGGGTGGAGTTATTGGAGAGGGGGCCACAGCACACAGCACTGCAGAGATATTCCAGGCATCTGTGGCCCACACGGCAGCACAGAGTCTGCCATAGCTTCCCGTAGGCTGTCTTAATTACAGTGTGGGGTATTAACCCCCTGGAAGAGCCTAGGATCAGAAAAGTGCAAAGATGGCTTAAAGCCATCCCTTCTCCTGGGCCTGCAAGAGTTGCAGCCCAGAATCTCACCCATTGGTTTATTACCACACTTCCCTGCCAATAGAAAGCTCACACAGCAGTCATCAGCAGTGCAGTATATGTTGTGGATAATAACTCAACATGTATCCCTGCCTCCCTCACCACCAACAGGAGAGCATCATGTGACAAAATGTAAGCCAACTCCAGTCTCCCAGCCA
Source organism: Chelydra serpentina (assembly GCA_037349315.1). Taxonomy (NCBI): domain Eukaryota; kingdom Metazoa; phylum Chordata; order Testudines; family Chelydridae; genus Chelydra; species Chelydra serpentina. The sequence continues at coordinate 33,377,628 of JBAIAC010000048.1, forward strand.
AACCACAGGAATCAGACCCAAGTCCCTCATATCATGACATATCTGTGTCATAAATACTCACCTGCCATTATCTGCTATCCTAGACATATAAAGTACACCGTTGTGTTACTTAGACAAAAACAAACTTCACCGGCACTATTAATATGAATAAGGCAAGCAGGATTCAGTCTCAAGTTACTTTTCAGGTTGAAAGTGCCTGATTAAATAAGCAACATATATTATCTATTTTTCATTGGAGAACCATGCTCCCCAAGATCTTAATTATCCTACTGTCGTCCTTCCCTGCTTCAGTCCCATGTCCCTGTCTACCATGGCCTATTGTCAAGTTGTATTGTCCTGGATTTAATTGATTGTAAACTCCTCATGTAACAGACTTTTATTCTGCTTCCAATCATACATTAACTGCAATGACACTACTCCAGTATATTACACTGTTTACATCTGTGTAAGCGAGAACAAAATCCCTCCCCCGTCTTTCTATTTGACTGAAAAGCACTGTGCACAGCTATAGAAGTATATAAAAAATAATAAACAATAGCAATTTTTGCCCAAGCAGAAGGGGAAAAAAATCTATATCTATATAGAATCAGAGAAATGTAGATCTGGAAGGGACCTCGAGAGGGCATCTCATCCAGCCCCCTGTGCTGATGTATACAGCATAGTGTGTATTGTTATCCTCAAACAAAAAAGCCAAGAATGACTGGTAGCATTTGTCAATGTTGATATCAAGTTTAATTCTATAAGGTAATTTTTCTAAACTTAATAATTCATGAACATTTTATGTCCAAAATAGTATTAACTGATTACATCATCACTAAGTTATGAAGGAGCAAAAACTTAATTTAGATCTGAGAGAGTCATATATTATTGTTTGTATTGCAGTAGTACACAGAGGCCTAAACTGAGATCAAGGCCCCATTCAGAGAGACCTTGTACAAACACTTAATAAATAAGAGTTTCCCTTCCTTGAAGAGCTTACAGTCTAAATAGACAAGTGGTGGGAGGAGAAAGAGAGACACAAAGAGGTAAAGTGCTCTGTCTAAGGACATTCCGAAAATCAGTAGAAGAGTCATGAATGGAAGCCACATTTTGTAAGTCTTAGTCCAGTACCCTTATGCACTGGGCCATGCTTCCTCTTATAGAGGATAAGTTTAATCTTACACTAACTCTAAATTCTTTGATTCCAGTAGAATTATACCTGATTTACCCTTGTGTAAAAACTGAAGCTACACCTGATTTGCATTGATCTAAAGTGAGATCAGAAATAGGTCTATAGTTTTTGGGGGGAAAGAATTCTGTGGCAATTATTATGGAAGGAGATGGCAGAAACCCTTAGATTTAGGCTGCCTAACACTTTTCATTATAAAAGATTCTTTTGACCTTTAGTGAGTAGTACTAACATCTCCATTATTTGTACCATGCCTTTGCAAATCAACTGGGACAAAGCCCTAGGGCCAGACAAGTGCCTTTTCTTTTCCCCAAGGTGTTCAGTTCAGGTTTGACTGAGATACAAATTTTTGAAAATTATCTTTTTTATTCTGTTGCTTGGATCAGCAACAAATATTGGCAGCCTGACAAAATAATAACTGACCAGGAACATTTTCACCTAAGTTTGGGTGTACGCAGCACTCGAATAGTGCAGAGATGAGAGTCCTAGAAGAGACTATGAAGTAAAGACTAAGTGTTCATTGCATGGTGTGCAGTAAATAAGTTAGGGACCACTAATGTAATGATGATAAAAAATATTGAATAACCTAATTCCCTGAGCACCTTCCATCCTCTGCACTGAATGAGGCAGGGATCCTCTAAAACACTATGTTATGTAATCATGTAATTAAAGACTGTATCATAATGCATATAGACAAGGACGAAGAATTAAGGTTGCATGGCATCCTAAATGCTGCCATTTCTTAACTACCGAGTGCTTGATTTTGCAACATAAACAACATTGTTTTAACATCTTTTTTTAATGTAACGGGGATATAAACTTTACTGGAGTTGCACCTGCTTACACTTGGACTAAATGTTGCCCATAGCATGTACTATAAAGTCTTTTCATCGTTTTTAAACGAAAGGGCTTTGAAATAGCTTGAAATATTTGAGTTTGAAACTCTGCTATTGAGCATGCACAACAGTTACTTCTGATATGATTTTTTTCCCCTGCGGTCATGATAAGATCCTATTTATTCAAACTGCACTTAGTATAGTATAGTATGGCGTTCTCAATGCAAAGTCAGTCGAGATGACATGATGATGTCAAAATGAAATGCTGTCAGAGTAAATCGATAGAGATGACATAACCATGTCAAAAAATGAAAGAAATCAGATCAATGTGTTTTCTGCTACCACTTGAAAAATCGTAAGAGAAAAGGGTGCCACAGTTTTGGGCAATGTTTGTTATGACTGAAATGCTCAAACAATGTAAAAAGGAAACTGGCACATGGCAGTCAAATAGCTTTGTATCCAATGGATTTCTCAAGATTGTCCATTAATTTCCGGCATGGAGATCTTTGGGCACAGAATGTGAGTTGTTGCTTTTTTAATCTGTTCACATTTTTAGGAATCATGTCTTTGTTTCTTTTTCAATATATAATTTGAAGGCCCATTATTCATTTACGTAGTTTATCACCTTTCTTTCAAAACTGTGAGAAGGAAAACACTCCTCATTCAGTTATACTCTATGAGGACACCAGCACTGGAAGTATCTTTCATGGGGATATAATAGTAAACAATCCTGAAGGAAAGGAATGTATAGGCATTGTGGATGTGATCAGTCTATGTCTACATACGTCTATTTTTCTTCTTAGTAGTGTTCGTAAATCCTTAGAAAAGCTGACACTCTTTGAGGAAAAATCTTGGTATTGCAAGTGTTCATTTATAGATTACACCCGAAGGCAGGAATTCATGTATTATCTGAAGTTTTGTAAGAGAATTTTGATGAGGTGTTTTATAAATGTACAGGCCCCACTCCTGCAAACCCTTATGCACATGAGTAGTTCAAGCGAATTCAGTGGAACCATGCCCAAACATAAAATCACCCTGGTGCAGAAACATTTGCAGGAAGCTGTTACAAAGGAGATGCTAGAAAGGAAACTGGTTAGTAACTCCAAAAAAATTCAGCTCTTGGGTTTTAATACTCTGCACTTATACAAGCACTGTACTGACATTTTTAGTTATAAAGTAGGTCAGCATCATTACCCTTATATTAGTATGGGAAAATGAAGCTCAATTATTATATCAACCTACTAAATAATGTTTGTAAATTGCTAGATAAATGCAAAGTATTTTAAGGCCAGGCAGTAGCAGAGATGGAAATGCATGTAACAGATGTAACAGATGCCCTATATGTTTAAGCTAGAACTATTGCCAGCATTTAGTCTAACCTCCTGCATAACACAGGCCATAGAATTTTGCCCAGAGATTCCTGCATCTAGCTTAACAACTGGGAGTTGAACTAGTGAAAATCATTTATGAGTGGGATTTTCAAAAAGGTTCAACACTGGCCTAACTTTGCTTCTATTGAAGTCCATGATAAGCCCCCACTGACTTCAACAGGAGCAGATTTGGGTTAATGTTGGATGCTTCCAACCCTTCCCAGGAAGGACGAGGGCCCTATTGAAGGTCCTATCCAGTTGTTGGATCAGAAAGAAGGCCCTGAGTCAATTTAAACTCAAGCTATTTAACCAAAAATATTTTCTTTGTCTGTTGGTGCCTGGAAAATACAGTCTGAACTGGATATGGATATGGAGTATATGCGAATCTCTCCCTAAGTGGAGGTAGCTTTCTGGCGGTGTTACAACCTGTGTGGATTTGCCTAACCACCCCCCGCACTGTTCTTATTTCCTGGAAAGCTATGGTCACCCTCCCCTATGAAATTACACCCAATCCCTGGCCCACAATGATACATAAACTTAATTCAATAAGGTTTAATGTAATTCAATAAAGTATATCCAGGATATTGCAGAAAATCACCATATTTGTCACAAATGTGACTTAGGCTTCCTAGTGCCAAAGACCCTTTTGAAAATGGGACTTAAGTTCCTAAATCACATAGGTGCTTTAGAAAATGTTACCGCCTGTCACTAATGGATGAAGAATAGAAAGCAGCATTATTGATTTAAGATGAGAAAGTATTTTTCTCTACACCAGTTCTACTATTTTTCCCAGGGTAGAAAGGGTACCATAGACATGTGCATTTCATTTCAAAGGTAGATATTAGAGCTGGTCAAAACTGTTTCTGAACATTTTCAAAAATATTTTGTAAAAGAATTCAGCAATGTTTTAGTTGAGTTGGGGTTTTTTTGACCATCTTATACAGACCTGTTGAAATTTTTCAAAAATTTAAAATTGTGGCAAAATAATTTCATTTGCATTGGATCTCTGTCCATTAGGTTTTCACATTCACAAATGCTAAATCTATATCAAAAAGTATTAACAACACTGTAAAATAACTAGTCAGGTCATGCTTATCAGTGAAAAACAGATAATACATAAATATTTTGGAAAGCCTTTAAAATAAAGTTTTGATTAAAAAAATTGAGTTCCCTTTTGTTTATTTCCTATATAATCCAGACTTACACTGTACTCAAATACTGCAAGCTCCTTTAAATATGTGTATGCTTAAAAAGGGAATGAGTCTATTGCTGTGTCAAACATGCCTCGCTGGAAAAGCTATTGACTTTTCCATTCTAATGCTTTAATTTCCATCTACTCTTGCATATTGGAATACACCAGGTGGGTACTGTGTGTGCAACTGATTACACTGTGTTACACAGCAGGAAAACCTCTTATCTCCAGACTGGTTGCCTGTTTTGAGAAGAAAAAAAAGTAGTAAACACAGCTGTAGAAGAAGTATATTGTGTTTCCGTGCTTTGTTTTAATGTACTAAAATGACAAAATCATGGAAGTCTGAAAAAAATGCCAAATTGTAACACAAATCATAAATCTGTATACACACCTATAATATAGGTTACGTATATTGGCATATGACTCGGGTATTTTTTCTAACAATCCAAGTGATTTATACACATTTCTTCTCCACTTCATATTCAGTTTTGTAATATATAAAATGTAATAGCTTTGGGGAGATGAATTTAACAATTTAAAGTGATCTAGGGGTTATAGTGTTATTAGAGACTGCTCAAATTTCACTCTTGCCATTTTTATGCTAAATTGGGACCTTTGGTTTGAATTTTTGTCAGCCTATTATTTTCCTTTTAACTCACTACAAGGGTTTTGTTTTTTAAAAATCTGGAATATTTATAGATCTGTGCAAAGAATAGAGGTTTTGTAAATATAACTGCCAAAACTTCTTTTGAAGAAAATGAAATCTGAACTTTGAAGGGAGAATATGCCTCTTTTTTTCAATTTGCAAAGGAGTAGAGTAATGCAATCCCTTTTATTTTCTATTCAAATGAGCCTGAAGTGTTTTCATCTGTGGTGTGTAAAGTTTGTTTAGCAGAAAATGAATTTAAGTACATGCTGTAAATTTGCCTAGATACTTATGCTTAGGTAGGATAAATAAGCACCATTATCATGTCATAATTGTAAAAACAAGGTGTGCAGGAATCTGTGACCATCACTCTTTTTTAACACTCCATTGGTTTGTGAAATCATGCTGGGGCAAAGATTAAATGTTAAATATTTAACATGAGCGGTTCTCCTTCATCGCTATCCTGAGCCTCTCAATATTAGCAATTGTTTTACCAAAGGAAGCAGTGTTCTTTTCTATCTTTCCTCAGTTCAAACCTTGCCCATGGGAACCTGAAAATATTTCCCCTATTAATTTTGCCCTTTTTTGTTTTGAATGGAGGTGGAATTAATTCAGTGTTTTGGTTTATTAACAACAGCAACATCAGTTAATGTAGCACTCATTGGGTAAAATCCTGGCCCCACCAAAGTCAATGGGAGTTTTATCGTGAACTTCAGTGAGGCAAGGATTTAACCTATTATGCCAAAACATGTCTAAGAACAATGGACCTGATCCAGTTTCTATTAAAGCTACTGGAAACACTCCCATTGACTTATTTTGGTCTTTTTCTTATATAGGCTCCTATTACCCCCACGCCCTGTCCTGATTTTTCACACTTGCTGTCTGGTCACCCTAGTGCCATCTGTATGGCCCAAATCCTCAAAGGCATGCAGGTGCCTAATGCCCATTGTAGGTGGTAGGCGCCTAAATACATTTGAGGATCTGGACCTTTGTCCCTTTAATACACTATAAGTAGGAAGCTACTATTTTTGTTGCTCAAGCTGCAGTGGGACTGCAATATCCCTATGGAGAAGTTAGATGAGCCCTGAGACAAGCTGCACTGAGATGATTTCATCTGTCCCATGAACTATTATGGTGCTTTCTGAACTACAAATACATTGAGACAAATACATAACAAAGGAGCAATCCAAAAGATGATATGGGATTCTTCCTCCTAAAGGAATTACAACTGAGAGGGGGAGAAAATTATTATATGTTGGACCAATCAAAGCTCAATTGCATGGCCCTGCAATGAAATGGAGATGTGGTGAACCCACCTGGAGAGTTAGAAAATACTCTGTAAAGATCCTTTAGAGCAGAGGTATCAAACTCATTTCATATGGTAGGCCTGATCCGATACCCTGCCACTTGGTGCAGGCCACATTCAGCAAAAATTATTAAAACAGAAATAAATAGATATATTGGTTGGTAATTACTTGCATTTATTTTCAATTTTAGTGATGGTGCATACTAAATGTTCCTGAGCACACACTCTAATGAGACTCAGCCTAAGGAATTTGTCTCTTGGGCTACCAAACCTCAGTGCAAAATTTAAACGAATTAAACATCAGAAGGAATATCTTTTTGATTGTAATAATGCTAAGTCTTTTTTATTACGTCAGTTACATATTAAAAAAAAAATACAAAGACAACTTTTGAGAGTGGAGGCCAGGATGCAGATTTAGAAATTGCTGAAGCTTTTTTACTTACAGAATTTTAATAATAATATATGCTCTAGTGTTTTCTCCTTTTTAAAAAGTAAAAGGAAAGAAGGAAAAAACCATATTCCTTAATGTTTCCACTTTGTCAGAAAAAACTCTCAAATTATATTACTATATGACTAAAAAGTCACTAGAGATATTCACTTTTTCTTTTCAACCTGATTGTCCCTATGTTGTCTGTTCTGCTAGATTAAAGAGCTGTTACCAAAAATCTTCACACACACCCACACACACACCGAGGTACCTATCCTGAAAGGTCTTGATCTAAAAGCATCTGCCTGTCTCAGAACATGTGAATGACAGAGTCTGAAAGAGGGACCCTATTTCTCACCAAACATTTTTAAAACTTTGGCATCCCCTAACCAAAAGTATCAGTATAGTCCTAGGCACATAAGGACTAGAAGAGCCTCAGTAGTTCACCTTATGCAACAAGAAGGACCATTTTCACTCTGTAACAAGAGTAAGGCTCTATGAAAAAATCTGAGTGAGAGAAGAAAATATCCCCAAGTTTGATATAATTGAAGATCTTCACAGCTGGTAGGAAAAGTCTGTTTTTAAAGCCTACTCATACTTTGGGGGATATAAGATGTACGTAATGTATGGCTTGTTTAGAGTAGCGCATGTTTGCTTTCTTGCAAGAAGGCCTTCTTAAAGGACAAAAGCTAATATTCAAAAATTAGGACAAGAAAAAAACCTCTCTTTCTTCTATATTTGAAGACATGAGAATTAACATCCAGGCTACCTTGAACAGCATGAGTAAGCTACCAGTGATGCCGGGCTTCCTTGGCTAAGAGAGGTTAAGGGAGCTCTTGAACTTCAGAATCTGCATTTCAAAAACTTTGACCAATTCCTTTAACATGGATTTACGAAGGCAGGAGTGATAATCTGGCATGTGTCATAAAGAGCAATCTCAACATAGGACTGGACAAAGATTTACCTGATGTATTGAAGCCTATGGACTTGAGAAGAAGCAACTCTCTTCCCTTCTGAGATATTGGAGGAGAGAAATGAGGTAAGACTGTAGTAATATTCAGAGGTTAGAGCAGTGGTTCTCAAACTTTTGTATTGGTGACCCCTTTCACACAGCAAACCTCCGAGTGTGACCTCCCATTATAAATTAAAAACACTTTTTTTTATATTTAACACTATTATAAATGCTGGAGGTGAAACGGGGTTTGGGGGGGAGGCTGACAGCTTGCAACCCCCACGTAATAACCTCATGACCCCTTGAGGGTCACAACCCGCAGGTTAAGAACCCCTGGGTTAGAGGAAAAAAGCAGAGGAAATTATATCAGCACAGATCAATCAGTCCCCTCTTATGAGGGAATTAGCCTGTTATTCAGATTAACAACCTAATTTCATAGATTTTAAGGCCAGAAGGGAACCTTCTGATCATCTACTCTGACATCCTGCATAACGCAGACCATAAAATTGTGGGTCTTGTTGGATTCACAACTACTTCTATATTTCCAGACAACAACAGTGGCCCAGAGTGGGGTTTTTTTCCACCTGTGCTTGGTGAAGCATTGTGACCTTTTCTTTCTGATGCAGATCTCACCAGGCCTTTGTCACTTACAGGCCGCATTCCCTGAAATACACTCCATGTGGCGCTCCACCTGAAGGCCATTCTGAAACTTCAGCTCATGCCACACAGAGAAGCCCATTTGCTTTGCGGTGCTTCTTTCAGGCAACATTTGCACCCATGATCTATGATGTGCACTAGCTTATATTTTGTTTCTGGTTTTTATCCAATATGATAGTTTGACCTAGAAAGCCCAAAGTGGCTTGGATCTTAGCTACCTTGGAGATCACCCTGCTCTGCGGAAGTTGAGATCAGCTGAAGCTGACCTCAAAATAATAGCCCCAAGTTGAAATGGGAAGGGGCTGGTGAAAGAGCCAACTCAGTGTTTGTGATACAGACACAGAAAATCAAGACTGCTGGTTGTGTTATTTTCTCCACTCTCTCAGAGTGAAAAACACAAAGCTGAAATTAGGAGACCATATTGATTGGGAATGAGGAGACAATCTATTATATTCTTCTTCTCTTTCTCTGGCATAATATACCTACACTGGGTAATAATGATTAAAATGTAATAAGGAAACAATAATGACATAGGATATATATGTGTCCAGAGCTTGAGTATAAGAACAATGGGGAATCTTGTTCCCCTTTAAATATTGGAATGAAGAAAATAGTTTAATACTTTTGGAGTGAGGTCAGCAAGGAAAAGGAGTAGCTCTTGTTAAATATTTCCCATTCCAGCCCTGTATTTTATGGACTGGATTGTGACTTTAAGGCATAGTCTTGCATTTGAAATGCATGGAAGAGCACACTGTGGCGGGCACCCCTTGAAACATTGTAGCTGGCTTAACCAGAATTCCTCCTGTGGATTCTGGGCAGTGCAAGTCACAGCTCCAGCACTCTTTCAATGAGTGCAGCGTGTGCTACCCTATACACCTGGCTACATCTGAGCTGGGCCAGAGCTGGTGCTAACACAGAGCATTGGCTCCACTTCTCAGCCATATTGTTGCTGCTGCTTGGGCATGGGTGCAAGAGAAGGCTCCTTGTGCTCCCCTCAACCCTTTGGCATCCACAATCTGCCCATGGGTAAATTATTCTACTTAGCATTTTATCATGGTTTTCAAGTTCACTGTATTTTGCAAACATTGGGCCATATTTACATTGTCAGAACCCAGGCTGCAGACCACGTTGGTGGTAAGTTCGTCAGGAGCAGAGGTGCAGCAGTGAAAGTCATCCATAGCCTTCTCTTTGCCAGAGGACAGAAAGCTCCCCAGTGCAGGCAGGGAGGAGCTTAGCAGCTGTGGCAGATGCTGCAGAGGTGGAACATGAGAAGAATGGCAAAGGCTGCAGGGGTGGAGCACAGGAAAGAAATAGGAATGACCAGAACACTTGAGAGATGACTGCTTTGGCCCTCAAGTGAGAGCATGTAGGCGCACTTCTATAAACACCAGTAGTGGCTGTACTATGCCTCAGGATATGTCCATACTACCCGCCAGATCGGCAGGTAGCGATCAATCCAGCGGGGGTTGATTTATCACGTGTAGTCTAGAGCCGATAAATTGACCACCGAGCGCTCTCCCATTGACTCCTATACTCCACCGCCGTGAGAGGCGCAGGCGGAGTCGACGGGGGAGCGGCAGCAGTCGACTTACCGTACTGGAGATGCTGTGGTGAGTAGATCTAAGTACGTCGACTTCAGCTACGTTATTCACGTAGCTGAAGTTGCATAACTTAGATCGATCCTCCCACCTAATGTAGACCAAGGCTCAGTGGGTCACAACTGAGGATGGCAAATTCAGGATGAACTGCTGAGAAATAGGGCAGATACACGCCAAGGCTGGTGGCTAATCCCCCATAGGATATACCAAACCAGCGACAAAAGTAAACTTCCGTTTCACTACACTGGCTAACAAGAAGTCATAAAAGCAGTTTCCTTAGGCATTCCAGTTCTTATGTGACCACCAAAAACACAGAATTTAAAGCTGAGTGGTTCTTTACAACCAGTCTCATCAAATAAAAGGGTCTCCTGATCCCAAAGGACCAGCCACACACCCAGGTCAATATTTTACTCAGATCTTACCCAAAAATCATGTGGATGCCAATCCTTTAGTATCCAAAATCTAAAGGTTTATTCATAAAAAGAAAGAAAGAAAGGTGAGAGTTAAAATTGGCTAAAGGAATCAAATACATACAGTAATTGCAATGCTCTTGGTTTAGGCTTGTAGCAGTGATGGAATAAACTGCTGACTTGATAAGTCTCTGGTTGCTTCTAAATCATTGGAAGGACCTCAGTGCCTTGGTTAGAATGCTCCCATTAGTATAAGTCCGTAGTCCAAAGTCTTGCGCAAAAAAGAGGCTGGAGCAGGATAGAGGGAAAATGGAGGGCTTTCCAGGGCCATTTATATCCTCTGCCTTGTGGAGGGAAACCCATTGTTTCAAACAAAAACCTCAGCCCAACCAGTAGAGAATCACAGGTGACCAGATAGTGCTTGGAGTCACATGGGCAAGTCACATGTTCATGCCCAATTTCGCTCAGTCATTGCAGGAAGCCATTGCCTATATTCCAGATAGCACATTTACAGGGCAGTCCACTCAGTGTAGATGGGCATCTCCCATGGTCCATTGTGAGTTAAGTGTCCTTTTGATGGGCCACTCAATTTGAATAGTCCCTCCAAGATGTGCTGGCTTGCTACCTTGTGGGCGGTACCCCAGGAGCAAACATTTGAAATCCAAGTATGGAGCCAATATTTATAACTTCATATACAAAAATGATATATGCATACAGATAGCATAATTATAACCAGCAAATTATAACCTTTTCATAGACATCTCACTCGACAACCTTTGTATAAGATTTGCTGTAAATATATGTGGTCGCAACAATGATCCATATGGTCATATTTTAATCAGACAACGTTACAGTGGCATTTGTAAGAACTCAGGAATCTGTTCCACCAGCCTCTGAGCCTGCAAAATCAGACCACATCAGCGCATTTTATCCACGGCTGGAAAAAAAACCCTTCTTTTTCTTCTGAACCAGGTAAGCTGCCATCCTTGGATCCAGAAAACCCACAGAAAGATTCTGAGATCCTAGCAAAGTTTCCAGGATCTTCTGGTTGGGCTCCCTGCCCCATGGGTCTGCCCTGTTCATGAATTCAGAATTTATCTCTGCATTTTCCTCATCCCATCAATGCATGGCACAATGTATTTCCCAGAATCACCAGAGAATTCCATTCAGCTCATCATAAAAGGAGCAAAATTTCCACCTTGAGCCAGACCCAACTTTTTTGCCTCCGTTTATTATGCAGGACTTTCCATCCCTTTATCTTATCATGGCATTGCTTGCTGCTCAGAGTGATGCCCAGTCACTCAGACACCCAGTCATACCCTAAAATATTGAATATAACCAAGCTCAGCTGGGCCTGGATCTCCTCCCCTCAAGTGAATACCATTGTCTGAACAGTAGCCTCAGGCCAGCTGGCAGCATACTTGTAAACTGGCTTTCTGTGTGACATATTGATAGAATCAGAGTACTGTACAGAAATAGAAGAAGGTGTTCTCTGTGAAAACAGCGTGCAATTGCTCCAGTATGCCGTGTAGTGTGCAGAGCTATTGTATAGGTAAGTGGCTTTGTCCAGCATGTCCCCTGTGCAACGGAGTGCAGAAAGTAGTCCAGACAGTCCACCCAAGCAGTGACCAGTGTAGTGTGGGATGGCAGTGGGAAGACTATGTGCACCACTGGGACTCTGATGCCAGTGGTTTTCAATGACAGTGGTACTGTGCTGGTGGGGGATTAGCAAATGGTGATTGATCCACTTGTGTACCATTGAGAGCACTTGTGTGTGGGGACTGTTACAGGCATGGAGCATGGTAGTTAGCACCTCAAATTGCTCTAGTGTCAACAAGGCCAAAGTGAGCGGGGCTGGCTTCAGATTCTGGCGGCTCTCGGTAAGATGGAACTGGACATGCTGCTTTCCTCAGAGGGCAAGGGAGTGCAGGATCTCCAGACAGGATCACATGTAAGCACAGGGCATGTCTGGGACCAAGACATGGGCAGTGGGGCTTAACGGTCGGAGCCATGGGGGAAGCCAGGCCTGGAGGTTAGAGCAGAGTCAAAGATCAGGACCACGGCATGCCTCTGGGTGCAGTCAAACACAGAGACAAGGGTCAGAGCCAGGGATCAGAAGCCAAAGCCAATGGATTAGCCAGAGACGTGGTCGGGAAGTGGAGCCAGGGTCAGAGCCAGGGGCAGCGCCAGCCTCCTCCCAGTCAGGGGGGTGGGGGAATGGGCTGAGGTGGGCTAGACAGAAAATTGGGGGGTCTGCAGCCCCCCTCAAGGGCCCCACCCCTTGCTCCTCCTCAGGAAAGTGCTGTCTCCACCTCCTCCTCTACCCCGCCCCCTAAGACCCTGTCCCCTTGCCAGATCGAAGGCTGGAAGCTGGAGCCAGGCAATGAGGAGTGGCTGCTGCACTGGCTAGTGCCATGGTGTGGGCAGCCACAGCACTCCCTCATCTCCTCCTCCTGCTGCTGGTGCTGGTGCCTGGGGCACCGGGGCTGTGGCTGCTTCTCAGCTCCCCGCTGCCTTTCAACCATTCACAGCCAGTAACAGATGCCCCAGCAGGGGGACCTGGTTCCAGGGCCAGCAGAGCCCTCGGGGAGCAACAACTACAGGGGCAGGGTCAGAGCAGGTCACTCCAGGCCACTATGGGGAGCCCGAACCCCACCACCTGTCCTGGGCGCACGCCACAGTGGGCAGGGACATGGGTCAGGGTCTTCTCTCAGGGCCCCCAGCCTCCCACCCAGGCTTTCTCCTGCTGGTGGTGGCACTGCCTTCAGAGCGGGACACCCAGCCAGCAGCTGCTGCTTTCTCCACTCTGCCATCAGGGGGGAAAGCAGTGACTGTTATGGAGTGGCTATGGAGGGCTAAGGAAAATGTTGAGGTGGCTATAGCTCCCACAAGCTCCCCATAGCACCACCCCTGGTCAGAGCCTGGATGTCGAGGATGATGAAGGGCGCAGACTGAAGCATGCCCAAGAGCAAGCGGGGAAGGTGTATAGGCAGACGCAGGAAGCAGGACAGGCAAATGTGTTGAGCAGCCGGTGAGCTCTGGCTGTTGCTGGATCAAGCAGTAGCTAGCTCCACCCCTCCACCAAGCAGGAAGTGCAGTTGCTCAGGCAGCCCCTGCTGAGATCAGCTTTGTCCACTGTGTTGCTAGGAAGCTGACCCTGATGCAGCTGGGTGCCTGAGAGGGCCTGGCCACTGTAATGAACTTGCTCCAAGCTGGAATGCTTGGGTGTGTGCTCGGATTTAAATAGGGAGGTGATGTTCTGGGATGACGACCATGGAGCAGAAGCGTCGGTTGGGCATAAGGCCTGGCCCCTTTATGTGGCTCCACCCTCCGCTCCTCCTCTCTCGCCTGAGGCCCTGGCCCTAGCCAGGCTTTAAGCCTTATAGCTGGGCAGTGGTAAGAGCCACTCAGGGAGCCCAGGCCACTGTGGGGAGTCCCGGACCCACCACTTGCCCTGTGCAGGGAGCTGGGGGTCCCAAGAGCAGCTCCCAGCACATGCCCCTCCCCCCGAGGTGCACAGCCCAGGGCAGGTGGAGAGTCTGGGGTGACCACAGTGGCCCAGGCTCCCTGGGCAGCTCTTATCACAGCCCAGCTCTGGCTTCCAGCCTGGCCAGGGGGCAGGGCTTCAGAGGGAAGAGGAGGAGCAGAGGAGGAGCCACTGAGAGGGACCAGGCCTCATGGTGAGCCAGGGCTAAGGCAGACAGGCTCATCCAGATGTAAAGCAATGCAGAATGGGATAGCAGTGGGAGGACTCACTGAAGTGGTAGAGTTAATTTGAAATAGGGATACAGACACACAAACCTTATAGCTAAGGCCCGACTTAATTTGCAATATTGCAGATCCCACAATATTAGGGTTCCACTGCAATTTTGATTTTAATGAGCTTACTTTGCATAGTCCATAATTTTGCATACATTTTGAGATCTACAACACACACTTTTCCCCCATTAGTACTGTAGAACCCCATTTATCCAACCTGATAGCAGCCGGGGCTTGGGCTGTCAGCCCCACGCATGACGGGGCTCCGGCTGTCAGCCCCACACGGTAATGACTGTAATATAGTTGCAGCAAAATGTCTAGCTATCAAAAATCTAGCAGGCATAACATAATACTTGCGTGTCTATATTGTTGCAGCACATTTTTCTTAAACAAATAGGTCTTCTCTGACTTTTCCAAATGACCGCGAGAAAAGGTCCATTACTACTTTTCCGCAATTTTCCATGTCCTGTCTGCAACTCAGTGCAATTATTTGACAATCGTCCCACGATTCAAGTAGGGCCTTGCTTAGAGCAGTTTAACTCATTCTGACATAGAGATGTGTTGCTTCCAAAGTGGATTAGTTAAAGTGGGATCAGACACCAGATAAATTGGGGGGGAAATGGTTTGAGGGGAAGGGATGAGAGGAAGCCAGGCAGTTTATGCAAAAACCCCCAAAGTTATACCCAAAAGAAAAAAACCCACCCTTTCCTGTGTAGACAAGTCCGAAGTCTATGGCTCTGCGGTGTGTAGAGTATGCACACACCCCTAGCACGGATATAAATAGCAGCGTAGATGGTGAGGCACTGCTTAGGAGAATAAAGACAGACCCGAACCTTTGGGTATGTACCCTATACTGCTCTCTACAAGCTCAAGCAGTGCTGCCCATGTCTGCACTACTATTTTCAGCAGAGTAGTTTCCCACAGCTTCCCCACTGCCAGAGCCTTATGTGTAACTGCATCTACCCTACACTCTGCCACCAGTGTAGACAAGGCCCTTAGATGTGATACAGTATATGTCCTGGGGAGCACCCAATTTCCTGGTTCCTTTGTAGCCCGGCCCTCCAAAGCTGTAGAACTAGAGCCAGTCTGATTTCAGTTTATTTTTTAATTGAAATTTTACCAAAAACTCAAAGCCAAAACTTGTTTTTCCCTGAAAACTTGAAGATAGAAAGATTTCGTCTGAACATCAAAAGATGCCGTCTGAAATTGTTTGGTCTTCAGCTGAAATATGTGGATGAAAAAACAATTGTTTTCCTGTGGAAAGCAGGCACTGTTCGCTATATATTTTAATCAAAACCCCAATTTTCTCTTGAAAAACAGGTTGGGTAGAAAAATGTCAACCCGCCCTACGTAGACTGTCCAGTAGAGCCAAGCCTCTCACCTGCTGTCAGCCCGGGCTTTACTACCTCTGCCAGCACAGAGAGTCTGGCCGGGTGCACACGGGGTAAATGACTTCGCAAAGATCACAAAGGATGTCAGCGGTGGAGCAGGGGGAGAACCCAGGAGTCCCGATTCCCCCGCACGCTGAAGGCGCCCTGCTGCTCACACAGGCACAGAGCTGGAAGTGGAGCTAGCTCAGTGGTTTGAGCATTGGCCTGCTAAACCCAGGGTTGTGAGTTCAATCCTTGAGGGGCCCATTTGGGGATCTGGGGCAAAAATTGGGGATTGGTCCTGCTTTGAGCAGGGGGTTGGACTAGATGACCTCCTAAGGTCCCTTCCAACCCTGATATTCTATGATGCCAGCCTCTCTTCAGCCCATTTGCCTTTGGCCCCCCTGTTTCACACAGTGATGTTACAGAGTGCAGACTGGCTGCTTTCTTGTTTCCACTGCTTCAGTCCCCCGCTCCCCAACTCTGGCTTCATGGTACCTGCAGCTGCACAGCCCAGTAGGCCCTGAACACCAAGCAGCGTGTAGGGGTGAGCAACAGCAGCAGTTTCTCAGCCCAGGCTCCTCTGCCCTTTGCAGCGCTCCGGGCCGGCATTACCGAGCAACACCGCCAGGGGGTGCAGAGTGCGCCGAGCAAGACAGGGGCCCCAGCCTTCAAACGCAGAGGGGCAGGCTGCCCTGGTCAAGAGAGCCCGGATGCAGCCAGGCAGGTACCCCTACGAGGGGTGGGCCCGGAGCAGTGCGCCTCTGGGCCACTGTGTGGCGCTCCAAGCACAGACATCCGCGTCTGCTTGAGCAGCTGCCAGAGCTGGGACCGTGGATGCTGAAATAACTCACATTCTTCCTACGTGTCACAGCTGGGAGCGCAGCTCAGTGTCTGTCCCATGATCTCCCCGCTCCCGCGCCTCCCCCTCGGTTTGCAGGCGGAGATGCTGCTCCCCGCGCCAGTCGCACAAACTCCGCACAAGTCGTTTGTTTTTTAAATCTTGCAGGAATCAAAAAGGCAGAGATTTGAGCCCTCTGCCGCAGGGGCGTCTAAGCAGGGGCCCTGGGCAGAGTCTCCCTCAGCCACTGAGCCAACCATGTGCCGATAAACAATGACCATATTGTGAAATAGAAAACAGACTCCCGCTCCTTATAAAATGCTCCCTCCCCACCGGATGTGTTAAATAAAAACCACTGAGGAAAACAGAAGAGAGTCAAGAAAATCGGGCTCAGACTGGTAAAGATGGGGGCAGGAAAGCCAGAGAGACGCTGGTTTATATGCCCGAGGGCCAGTAATCCTCCCTCAGGTGGACTAATGGACAATAGATTGACCTTTTAAAAAAAATCCGATGTTTGATTGTGTGATTATCTGGGAGTGGGGGTTGCTATTATTATTTTAATATTAAAACTTCTTACTCCGGGGCCTATGAATAATCAAAAGGAACAGGCGTTCTGTTCTCGAGCATTGTACTCCAGATGCACAAAGGCAGCTGCCTGCAGATGATCATGTCATTAAGGTTTGGCTGGTAAATCCAACTCCGGTTCTGGACCGTGCCTCAGACTAGCGCGATGCCAGCTCTATATTGCACTTTATTTTCTTCTTTCAAATGTTACTGTCTTGCCTGGGCGTGTTGAGGTGCATTGCCCAGGAATTTATGGTACAAATGCGTCTCTCGCTCTCCCTGCTTCGTCTGGTTAAAATCTCCACCGTCCCTACCAAATGGATGCAAATTGGACATTTTAATAAACTTGTTTTTTTCCCCCACCAGCGGTAAACAGATCCTCCGCCCTCTCCCCCTTTAAAAAAAAAAGTATTTTCAATTGATTTGAGTAAGTGATTCATATAATTAAATGGTTAGGGATTTGTTTAATGTGATTTTATATGAGCTGCGGACATTTCCAAAGCAAACAATGAGTTCAAGTAGAACATACATGGTTGTGTTACAAGTGTTACCCAGCTGGCTAGGAGATCTTCAGAGAGCAAACAGTCTAAATCTGGAGAGTAAACAGCTTCAGAAAAATCTACAAGTCCCCAGGTCACTGAAAACAGCCTTTTATTTGTTTTCCCTAATGTCTAGTAAAATCGGATACATTTTTGCTGTGCTATTGTAAAATACCTTGAGACTGGCGCTCACGGATCTATTTCTGTTTTAAGGGGACCTGGGGCTATTTTGGGGGGCGGGGTGGTTGTATGTGTGCTTTTATTTAACTGCTTTGCGGTGTGCATGTAGTGCTATATTTACTTAAGACTATATTTTGATCATCATAGAGAGACCAGTGTTAGGGGGGTTGTGTATGGTTTTGCTGGAAATAAAAGAATGGCTCTTGAAAGCAGACCTCATTAAACCAGTCTTTGGGGGCACTGGGATTGTTATGTTCTAATGGAGAAAATATTTTAAGCCAAATTTTAAAAGCCCAAGCGGACTGGAAAGGACATTTTATATGTATCTTAGTACATAGAACTTAGAGTGAATTCTGGGATGGAGAGGAGACCTCATAAAACCTGAACGTAAATGATTTAACTACAAAACATCTTCCCACCAGCCATTTTTTTAAATGGAAGTACTCCCGGAAATAACTCTTGGGACGGACCCTCAGTTGAGAAGCGTAGCACGCTTTCTCCCATTTCTACGTGTCACCCTCTCCTTTCTTTAGGTGCCATCGATTTGCTGGGGATCGCTAAGCATTTCCCCCAGCCTCTCTCTCTCTCTGGTCACAGCAACAGTGGGGTCATTTGCAACGAGACAGTTTTAAACCTCCAGAGCTATTTGTACGTACTGCCGTGTGGAGCAATAGCATCATCAAGCCAGGGGGCTCGAGGAAGGCGAGAAGGCTCAGGCCCGTTGGGATTCGGTTCTGGCGTCCCGTGTGAAAGGCACCTGACCTGGCAGCCGCGTGGGGCTGTTATTGCAATGGTGAGCGTTCCATAGCGATGGAACCTTTAAACCCATGTAACAGAGAAACTTACTAGACCCTATCCCGGGTTCAGTTCTCCTGCAAACCCTTGTTGCTATCGATGGGGAGTTCGGCTGGAAAACTGATACCCCAGGAAGAGGTCTTTACTGCATGCAGTGATTGAATTAGATCTATTTTAAATGTCATTCATCGTATTTAACAGAGGTTCTGCAGCATGTCTCTGATGGGAGAAAGAGCCCCCTGGATGAGAAAGTTACTGATTTGTTTCCCACCAAATCAGAATTCAGATTTTAAATCAGAAATGTCCGCTACGTTAGTTACAAATACTTAAGAAGCCAACACATTGCACTCCAGTGTAACCCCCTTTCTCTCTGGACTTCCCTTCGTTATTGCTGTGATCTCGCAGCAATCTACGGTACGGCGATATTGGGCCAAATGTATCCCGGGTCTGAGCCCACGGCAGTGCGTGGATTTGTACCAGGGATCAATTTAGCTCCGTGTGTGTATTGAGCAGTAATTGTGAAGATCTTTCACCAAGCGTGGTGTCTATAATATTTGCACATCTCTCTCCAGCTGACGGGAGAGCAGAGAATCTCCTGATACTGATGTTATGCCTTGTGCGTTGCTGTTGGTATTCACTTTAAAAGAGCTTGAAATGGACTTTTTTTTTCCCCTAGCAAAGCTTTGTTGTGCAAAACTAGTTGGACGAGTTAGGGTGTCGCTGCTCCTGATTGCTCTGGCCAATGGAACCCGATCCACCCTGCTGTGCGTAAGAGCGCAATTAAGGATTTAACCAAGCCTATGCTGCGCCCCAGCCAGCAGTCTGCCAGAGACAGAGACAGACACAGAGACTCAAAGACTCCCAGCCTCCTCCCCCAGACATGTCTGCTTAGCCCTGAGCAGCCTCAGCAGCCAGCCCCAGCAAGCAGCCGTCTCCAAGCTATGACAGGAGTATTTGACAGAAGGGTCCCCAATATCAGATCCAGCGATTTCCAGGCTCCTTTCCAGACGTCTGCAGCCATGCACCATCCGTCTCAGGAATCTCCAACTTTACCCGAGTCCTCGGCTACGGATTCCGACTATTATAGTCCAACGGGGGGAGCCCCGCACGGCTATTGCTCGCCTACCTCGGCTTCCTACGGCAAAGCGCTCAATCCGTACCAGTACCAGTACCACGGCATGAATGGACCTGCTGGGAACTATCCTGCCAAAGCCTATGCAGACTACAGCTACGCGAGTCCTTACCACCAGTACAGCGGGGCTTACAACCGGGTACAGAGCTCTTCAAACCAGCCAGGTGAGAGCTGGGGGGGGGGGGTGGCCTGGATTAATGGGGGGGACATCTTGCTGGTGCGGAGGGGGAGGAAACTGACGCGATGAGGAACAGTTTGTGGGAGTAGTGGCTGCTGGGAAGCCAAAACATTAGAGCAGAATGATTCCCCGAGAGGGTTGCTGGGATGGATCCTTCCTCGGACAGTTCTGGGTGCCTGGTTTCATGGCGTTTTAATATGTATCCTGCGCAGCTAGCGATCCTTCAGTGGGGTGGGAATAAAGCCACCGAATTAATCTGCATGATTTTAAAACTCCTCTCAGAAGCAGCCATCCATTAGCAAAGCAAATGCTTGTAAATTGCCCAGGGCCTCTGGGGCTGCCTCCAGAGAAATCTAAGTAAAGAAAGAGAAAGAATGTCGGGAGTTTGTCTCAAACTCCGGTTTATTGCCACGGTGGAAACCGAAACTCTGAAATGTGCTTCTCCCACCCCTCCCCCGGCCGAGGAAATCTCTGGGATGGGTGGGAAGGGTGCGGATCTGGCCGGAGTTCTACCCCCAAAACATTCAAATGTCTGACTGCTTGTGCAGTTTGCAATGTTCTGCTTTAGCCGATTGGAGCCTGCTTCGAGATGAATGTCGCGAGGACATTGTGGTGTTCGTGGCTCGGTCCATGCTGGGGGAGGGCAGGCTCAGGCACGGAGGGGAGAGATCTCGCTTTTGGAAAAGTTTCTGGTCCGATCTGATCTGGTCCCAGATCAGCGCGTGTTTAATCCTGCTCGTATTTAGCATCCCGTTGGCGTGCGGAATTAAAACCACCCGCTCGCGCGCGACTCTGCCTCTCTGGGGCTCTTCTCGCACAGTTCAAGATGCCCACTCAGGAGCAGACGGATATACGGGGGTACCTTATCTCTCCCCTTCCCCCACCCCTTTGTGAAACAGATTGGATGGCAAACCAGACTTTTCCAGTAGCAGTCCCAATGGATTGCAGCCTCTGCCATTCTCTCCCGCCAACCTCTTACGTCATTATATGCATAGATATTTGCTTTCCCTTTCCCCCCCCCCCCTGTTGTTTGCTCTTGCTCATCAAATCAAAGGGAAAATAAAGGCCACTGGCGCACTAAGGCTATTTGTACAAGAAACCAGACGCATCTGCGCGCCCTTTGCAGATCAGCAGCGAGATGACTATAACTATAATCGGCCCTCTGTCTGAGCCGGGGCCGGCCACTTTCTGTTGAGCTGAAGGAGGCCAGTTTTCTTGTGGGCCTTTGAACTGTGTAGACCTCAGTATCGCGTCTTCCCAGCCTGGCCGTCTGGGCTCTGCGGGTTGGAATTCGAGACACTGCAGCCTACAATTCAGCGGCGGCAAGTCGCCCGAGGGGGGAATGGAGGGATGAAATATACTGCCCAGTGCACACCCCCATAACCGGGCTCCTTCACAATGGAACTTCAGAGCTTTAAAAAAAAAACCATGAATGACTTGTAGGAACTGATCTGCAGTCCCCGAGAGCTCTCCCTCAATACATCCCACAAAGGGTGAACGGGAACTGGTTAGGTGCCCCCACCAGGATGGTGGGAGATTACTCCATTTACCCCTGCTACCCCCTGTTCATTTCTTCACCTCTAGTCCACCCGTGGTTTGAAATAGCCCTTACCCCGCGCGGGTTGTGTTTGTAGAGTTGGTGGCTGGACCAGTGGGCTGGATCTTTGTCTGCTTTTTCTCCTTGATTTTTCCGGGAAACTAACCTGGTCTATTTTTGGATTGTTTAGAAAAAGAGGTGGCGGAGCCCGAGGTGCGAATGGTGAATGGCAAACCAAAGAAAGTTCGCAAACCCAGGACTATTTATTCTAGCTTCCAGCTGGCTGCGTTACAGAGGAGGTTTCAGAAAACTCAGTACCTAGCCCTGCCAGAAAGAGCTGAACTGGCTGCTTCTTTGGGACTGACACAGACACAGGTAATGGGACTCAATGCGTTTTCCTTGTCGGTATTAATCCGGTCTTTCTCACCCACCAGAGAGGGGAGCCAATACCACTGGTGAGGGGTAGAAACCGTAGCCGGATCCTATTCATTAAGACGCGCGAGAGAGGCCTGCTGTTCTTTAAATGGGTGGGGTGGGTTTTGTTTCGTGGTTGTACCGGTTGATTTTTGATTCCTGGTTTTGGTATTACATACAGCGCTATATTCAAAGGCTTGGGGGCCCGCTGGCGTTCACACGCAGGAGCTTTGGAAGCCGGGGCTTGTGTAAAAAGGGGAGCGGAGTGGGGGGTGATGTGGTCTCTTGCACTTTCACCGTCTGCTTGAAGGCTTTCAGATCCATAGGCAGAGAACAACTCCACGGGCACGTCTCTCTAACGCCGACGTTGTCCCTTACAAACATAACCTGTCACTGTTACCTTCCGGGTTGAACCCGCGGCACAGAAAGCGATAGATCGATGTGCTAGCCACCCACCCGGCCGGCTTTTCTGGGGCGAGACTGCGCGGCTGTTGTTTGGGTTTACAATGTAGCGCCGGAAAGGCGCTGGAACAAAAATAATCCCGGTGCAGAGGGGCTGAGCCTGCTCCGTTTGCCAGAGAGCGCAGAGACGAATCTGAATCAGACGCGTTTCTCTCGCTTGCCTTCGCTCCCCCTCCCCCCGGCTTCCTTTGAAATGTTTTTATGGGCTTCTATTACCCTCCCATAAACAAAATACTTCAGAAAGAGACGGCGGTGGCTTTCGCAAGGTAATTGCAGCAAGGCACTGCAGTCTGCAGACAAGGGAGGGATGGCGCAGGGGCAGAATACCTACCGCCTGGACCCGATCTCGCATTCCTTGAGCCTAGAGACTTAAGTCGGCCGCAGGATCGGGCCCGGCACGGTCATTGTAAATACCATGCTCGATGGGAGATTGCGCTGGGTAACTGACGTGCTGCTGTTCAGAAAGATTTCACTCGCTTCTCTCCCCTACCTGACTGAAGACAGACCCTTAGCCTGTTGCCTCAGATCATTTCACATTGCGCTGGTATTAATCCTCTTGATTTCCCCTCCTCTCAGGTGAAAATTTGGTTTCAGAATAAAAGATCCAAGATCAAGAAGATTATGAAAAACGGGGAAATGCCTCCGGAGCACAGCCCCAGCTCCAGCGACCCCATGGCTTGCAACTCTCCACAGTCACCTGCGGTTTGGGAACCTCAGGGCTCTTCCAGATCCCTCAGCCATCATCCTCATCCTCATGCTCCAAACTCCAACCCATCCCCTGCATCCAGCTACCTAGAAAACTCCACTTCCTGGTATTCCAGTGCTAACTCCCTCAATTCCCACCTCCAGCCCCACGGCTCCCTACAACACCCGTTAGCGCTGGCCTCTGGGACAATTTATTAGACGATTTCCCCTCACCCCCCCTGGACTCCTGTGTTTTACTGTTAAGGAATCATAACGAAAAAAATGCCTGTGGGGGAGTTTTAAAGGGAAGCAAAACAAAAAACAAAAAAAAGATTAAATGTGTAACGCTTGTGCATGTAACTTATTGCATTTCAAAGGAGACCCTTTTTTACAGACGGACAATTTTTGCTCAGCAGTGGACACTATCAATGGTGCCTTGAAATCTATGACCTCAACTTTTCCAGAGACTTTTTTTTCAATGTTATTTTAACCCTGTAAATAAGTGTAGATAGAGGGATTAAACTGTATATTCTGAATAAATAAAATTATTTCGACCATGAGAGACGTTTCCAAAATACCCCTTCTTCCATTGCAAAGAGACAAAAGAACGGGTTCGTTTGCTTTGCTTGCTTGTTGGCGAGAAAGATTTGTACGGCCCGATCCTTGTGCAGATAGAGACTCCTTGCTTAGGGGCTGCAATCCCATTGGAAGCACTATGGACTGAAAGGTTTACGGGATCTGGCCCGTGCAGGGTCCTCCTTGTAAATCTAGAGCAGCTTTCATCTGGAGAATGGGCTTTTCAAAGACAATTTACACTTTACCCAACATTATTTACAATGAAAAGAAACGTACAAATGCTAACACTGGGAAAGAGAAATCTCACAGTAAAGCCCCTCTGAATCCTTGGCGGAGAGCAATTAGCCTTGAGAGCTCCGCACTCATCAGCCGCTGTGTACGCTAGGGTAATTATACAAATTACATTTCCTTCAAAGGAGGCTTCTAAATGCGAGAAAAGGATAAAAAGAGGGCAAAAAGCCCCTTGTGCCTATTAAAAAGCGCGTGTCGGGTAGAGGCCAGCGGTACCCTCTGAATAAGGGATATTGGAGGGACCTTTTTAACTGTGTTCATGGAAAAGCCCAGCCTCCGAGCGATCGTTATCGTCTTCACATTTAAAGTCTTACTGCAATTAACGGGGACAATTTTCAGATAAGAGGCTGGAGATCTGATAATGGGGCAGGAGAAATGGCTTTCCCACAATACTCGGGACTGACTCCAGTCGGGGGCATTAGTGATTGTATTGTGTGAGCGGGACGTGACTTCAAAATTGTGTGCTGTGCTGTCGGCCTCCTCTTATGCGGAATAAAACTATCTCAACACCCTTTATTACGATTTATTTTCACTTGGAAGATTTCCCCCCTTAAAATAAAATAGCGGCCAGGCCGGCGTCCCCCGTGCAAACAGAACAGCTGCGTTCCCAGGGCTGCCCCGTGTCCTGTAGGGTCAGTCCCTTCTTGGGCCTTCAGCGGAGTTCGCCAGCTCTGGGGCAGAACTGAGCGATCGCTATTAAAACCTGGGCTGGAAATAAGAAAATGTATGAGACATTGATTGCAATGCGGGAAAACGGCAGCGATCAATGTGACAAAGGCTCCCCCGCCCCCCTCCCCGGATTAGAACATAAAAAATAGCATCCTGGCGTTCAGTAAGAGCTGTTCCAGAGCTCGGAGACAAGACCTGAAAAGACACGCTTTGTACCCTCGGGCACAGTTACCTGTCTCTAGTCCCTTCTTCCCCGGCCCCCTCCTTCTTTTCTCCCTCAATTCTTGACCGCCCTCCGTTTTTCTTTTCTTTTTTCCCCTTCCAAAGAAAGAAGCCAAGGCTCGCTGTTTTGTAGCAGGTTATGTGTGTTTGGGGGGGGGGGGGGGGAAGCAATTGACTTTTAGTACAATGGATTAGTCTGTTCTTTAGAACTTCTTCTTGGACATTGGAAAGAGGGGTGTGTGTGTGTGTAGGAGAAGGGAGGTTTGTGCAGACACGCGCGGACATACAGACATATGCAGCGTGCAATGACTTCATCAGTGTGCCTTAGCTGGGGAGGGGGATTATCTGTAAATATCTGCTCTTTTTCTTTCTTTCTTTCTTTTTTAACTCGCTGCTTGCGGGGCAGCCTGCTCCATTTTACGCATTGTTTCGGTGCGCCTCGGTTGCTTGTTGAGTATTGCCTGCTGATTGCATTGGTAAGGTTTTAGGGAATTTCCATCACTCTGAAGCTGCTGAAAAAGCTCAACTTTTATCTCCTGTTAACTTCCTCTCCATTAGAAGTAAAGCGTGTGCGTTCTTTCTTGTTCTGTGCTCCTCTTGGCGCTGCTCTAGGCGAGCGTTATTTTCAAAACAGCTTTTGAACCTGCTATAGACGTGTGATTCTCTGTCCTTTTGTTTTCAAGGTTAGGACATAAAAAGTGGAAATATATTTTCCAGAGTTTCCCCGTTCCCTTCTTTCTTTCTTTCTTTCTTCCCGTGGTGGTGGGCAGATCTGCGATGGTGTAATGCCCCGGAGTTCTCAGGCCAGGTATGTAAAGACGACTAGGCCCGGAGAGCGTCTAGGTATAAGTCCCCCAGTGTATACTAGTGTATACGCCCATCACTGACCTAGGTAGCTATGCACACACCATTGCTGGAGTGGCTGTGTGGAAGCCATCATCAGATCAGAGGCGCGCACATCTAGATCTAGCTAACGCCGCTTGGACCTGCATTGGGTGGGATAGATTTTAGGACACGTCTCCCCATCCCTGTGTACCCCTCTCCAGCAGAACATCCGGTCCCAGTCCAGCTGTGGGCTCTCCCCAGGCCTCTCCTTGGTGCCATTCCTTTCTTGTCTCTCCGGGTAAGAGATCAGATGAACTGGCCTTTGTCTGACGTTCAGTCTGTACTCGGCGAGTTGCTGCCTTTTTTTTTTTTTTCCTGGCGGCCATGTGGAGTTGGGGCAACCCGGGGAGCCGATAGGAGCCGCATTCCTGTGGGTGCCGAGAGGCTCCAGGGCTGAGCCGCAGGGCCCCCCTCCCCTCTCTCTCTCTCACACACACACACCCCGCTCCTGGCAGTGCACCCACCCAGGGCGCTTACCCCCACGCAGCTCCACCATACTCGCCCCCGGAAAGTGCACACACACACACACACCCTGCCGCAGCTACACACACTACACACAAAATCCCCGCCTCGCCTCTGCCGCGCAGCGTCCTGCTTGGCACCCGCTCGCTCCGGATATCACAGTACCAGATGTCAGATAAATCGCCCAGGAGCCTCGCTGCTGGGCTCCCCTAATCCCGTGTCCCTGCTGGGCTCCCTTATTACAGACAAACCGTCCACTCCTGGTCACTCGCTGTAATATCTCCCGGGCACTTTCTCCGGATGGAGAGTGCTTCACCGCTGAGAAATGTCCGAGTTTCCTTCCAAGCACATATACACCCGCCAACCTGTCACCACATAAACCCCAGCCAGCTCAGGCAGGCTTTTTTCTCGCTTTCACTTCTCTAGAGCTCCCCAATAAATTATCCCGAGCTGCAACTATTCCTTTGTATAGGCATTCAGGCCTCCAGACGTTACACATTTCAGATCTGGCAGCACCGATGCAGGAATATATCAGTAACGTGCTTCGCACATGTGTTATTTATTAAATATTTCTACCACGCAATTTCGCGACTGACAGTCTTTAGGGTGTTCAGTTGTGGATTACAGAACATATATATATTGCCTCAGTTAAATTAAACATACACACACACACACACCCCTCCTTGCTTTCAGTCATCTTAGCGATGCCTGCAGTAATGTAATAACCTGCTTTATAGGTCAGACAAGAACCGTGGAGATAGAATTGGGTAATATACATGAAGCCTCTTATTTTTCAAGGGAGATCCCGTGTTACAGCAATTAGATAGTTCTGTTCTTTGTTCTGCGGTGCCTCTGTTTATATGTGCTTTATGGGGATAAGCGGTATGTTATCTGCCAAAAATATATACTTTATTGGGCCTGATCCACATCCTAATGCAAGATTTATACAAAACCGTTAAATACCACACATTACTACCTTTAACCAAAGAAAAATGCCTCCAAGACACCATAGAGTTTTCATTTCATTCGGGTGAGGAATCTCTGTTTGGGTTCAGATGTGCACTGCCAGGCACCAGACTAAATTCTGAGCACAGGGAACTGCAACCTGAAATATGGGCTGCACGTGATAGGATTTCATTGTTTTCTGCCGTTCAGAAAAGCCTGTTATGTGCACAAGACTTCAGTCGATGCGTTTGCAATAGCGATAAGGAAGCCTTTCTAATATGAATTCACTTGAAGGGCCAAATCCTCAGCTAGTGTAAATCGAAGTAGTACCATTGAATTCACGGCTGCTGTACACCAGCTGAGAATCTGGCCATAAATGTCAGATTCCAGGAAATCCTTACGGTCCCCTTTACATGTACCATATAATGTATTGTGTAGGCTTTCGACTTGTGATGTCCCTTGATCCTCCCTTTTCCTTTCTTCACGCTATTCTTATTGATTTCCATGAAGAACAGGCACATACAATTCGCATATTATTAATATTAACTAGCAGTAACATTATTAACATTCCCAAGACTGAATTCAGTCCTTAAAGGTCATAAATCCACACTGCCTTAATCAATTCCACCCTATAAGGAGCCCAGGACAATGGACTCTGTAGGAACTGTCGGAATTTACCTATACAACAGTTCGAACTCCTTTCCAGGTTTAATACTGAGTGGGAACAACACTATAGGCAAGAACATATCCCGTTTGCTATCATAAACCTACAGTGATTAACCCAACATATATCGCCGGGATTGACTTGTTTTAAAAGGCTTAACATTAATACAGTGGTTTTTAAAAACAAGCAAACAAACAAAAGCACTTTGATTATTTGGCCCATTAAAAATGAAGCAGGATGGTTTGCTTCACATCCGGGGTTAATATAAATTAATCGTGAGACTAAAGCCAATAGCCCAATGAGTCAACCTGACTAGCTGTTAGGCAGCCGTGTTAGTCAGGCTCCTTTGTTTAATTAATCACCATTAAGGCATTCTCTGCTAATTTCCTGTAGGACTCCTGATGACTTCTCCACTGAGTGAACGCGAAAGGGAATTAGGCCTATGGGCTCCATGCTCGTGTGCTTTTTCCATGATGGCCAAATAAGATGCAAATTCAATTTGGATCTTTTATTATTAATTATTATTATTAATAGGAAGAAAATGTTTCTGTTCCTAGGAAGGTGACAAGCAGATGGTTAAATCATCTGAGAGAAACCAATCACTCCACTAACAAATTTGCTTTCTTTTGGGGATGGGAGGGAGCACGTAGGTGTTTTTTAAAAAAACCAAACCTCGGGAAATACTGCCTGGGACGAGATGAGCTGAGAAAAGGGATGCTTTCCGACAGCAGCTAGCAGAAGTATCAGCCCCTGAATACACAACAGACTCACACTATTTGAGATTTGGACACGTAACACTGCAGACCACTGATTTGCTATTTTCTTAATTCCCGCTCTTCCTATTCCCTATGAATCAAACAGTCTTTTGTCCTTCAGAGTTTGATTTGATCGCTACTGTTCACATTTCACTTTTGTATTTTTCTCTTCCTATACCATTACTCATTGAGTGCCCCGTGAAATTACAATCGTACATTTTCAACTCAGCAACCCATTTGCAGTGCAAAAATAGGGTCTAAATAATGGCTGAATTAGCCCTACTGGACAGTTTCAGATGTAACACTCTGTAATAATTATATTGCAGGCTGGATTAGGATGCTATTATCATAATCTGGACGTTTACAATTATCTGCAATTTGCAAAGATGCGCCAGGTCTTGATTACAGCAGTTTTTTTTTATCAAGCTAACCATCACTAAACAGTGACAGTAATAACAGCTAATTTTGCTGGCAATATAAGAGGTGCTGGGGTGTGCAAACAATTTCACACCTGGATGTGCTCACTCAACCAAGAATATAGAGAAAGAGCTTCTGCCCTGAGACTCAGAAAAATATTCTACACTGCTTCTGTTCAGTATAGATTTCTAGACCCTGATCATTGCTTAACAGATTTTCACTGTGGGGTAAGTTTTTATTTTTTGTATACTTCAACGCACAGTTCATCGTTATCTTTTCACACTTTCGTGGTTACTTTTGCTGCGTTTGTAATTTCTGTCATCCTATTAGACCACTGTTTCATAGATTCAGAACTCTGTCCTTTTTATTAGTATTTCTACATAGTCAATAGGATTTGGGTTGGTTCACGTTCTGTAACAATAGCTTTCACTCCAGAAGCTGGGGACCTATGGGAAATTCTCTTTCTATAGATAGATTTGTTAGTCGGCTCGATGGACGTTCAGAGTGGACTTGGTTTTTATTTAGATGCGTTGGAAGACGGCTGATCGCTATACCGCAATAACTCTATGAATGTAAACCGTGAGTCCATTTTTTTGAACTGCTAGTCAAAGAGCGCACGATATATTCATTCAGATCTTTCCCTGCTGCCATGTATTTTGTACTCGTGTACCTCGTATTCATTGTCATAAATACGCCGTACATTTTCAGAGGCAGGCTGTCGTTTTAACCTTGCAATGTAACTCAGAAGATTTACTTACTGTTATTGCAAAGGTGGTAGAGTTTTCTGATCAGGCAAGCACCATTTCCTCTGCAAAGAGGCACATGTAAACTACCCTTTGCCAAAGGCTTGATTCAAAGCTGATCCCTTATATCTGAGAAGGGGATGGGCTTTGAAAGGAGCCATCATTTTATTTCTTGAGGCGCCAAACTTTAATGCACCCCAAAGTTTTAGAAGAAAAATGTATTGCTTACCGAATATTATACAAACATGCTGTTGAACAACAATTCCGTGAAACCAAAATGTTAGGAAGCCATAAGGAAAGAATAATGAGAGACTTGTTCCAATTCTATCTATAGATGACGCTGTTTCATGAAACTCTCTTTTGGTGGCAGCTATATAATGTTAGATGACACTGTCTTTGCTATCATTTGCTCACCATATTACTCTTGGAAAGGCCTGCTTGTGTCATCTTACATGTCTGTATTGGGTTCATTGCTTAAAAAAAAGTCTATCTTTGAAATATTCATAAAGTACAAGAAAAATGGTATCACGTTTTTCTATGCAGTACTCCACAACGCAATGGCTATTGACTGAGCGAGCACATGCATTTTATAGTACAGCAGCAACACCTACTCCAAAATCCACGAGTAAAGCTCTTCAGTCGTCATATTTGTGGATCAGTCACACCGATTAAGTCAGTGTCTAGGAAAGGGTTAAGTATTAGCCCACGCAATTAAGGGACAACTGCTGTATCTTTGGATTCTGATAGAAATGGTCCTCTTGGGATATATAGTATGTGTGAGTAGATAGATAGATAGATAGGTAGATCTAACATACATTTGCAATGTTTCAACTGGTTTAGGATTAACCTGCATAAATAGAGGCTAGGTAGATAGGCACTGGATTTTCTAAAAAAGAAAAAATACTGTTGGTTTAAATGTATGGTAGCTTTCTCTCTCACGTAATTTGAATAATTCAGTGAGACCCACTACCAGCTGTACTTCTGAAGCCTCTTCCATTCTTTTCAGCATTATAATTTTGGTTAATTTTCAATTTTAGGTCCTACGTCTCTGCAATTTGTGTATGAATAACAGAATAATTTTCCTCTTTTGTTTCGCCTTTCCTGTTCCTGAATCTAAATAAAGATGGCTTTTTAGTATTAAAAGTGGAAGAAAATTACAGGTAATTATCTTTGACGGTAAAAACGCTGTAATCAGCGGGCTACATGAAAAATTACTCTAATTATGGCTGCATTTAAGAGAATGGAAAAAAACCTTCTTGTGGATAAAAACCTTAAATTGTCCCCAATGTCTGCTTCAAATTGGATGGCACTGCAGCTGGAGGCTTTGTTCAGAATTGATCCTGGGGAGCTCTGAACCCAAAGTTTCACAGTAGGAAGGGGGGAAAAAGAAAAGAAAACATTTTTCTTAATGTAACAATACGAATGGTAGAAAATGACAAGACTGATCGGTTTTAAACCATTCTGAAGACTGACTGAGCGTGGAAGTTGTTCAACAAAAAAAAGGAACGGGTATATTGGTAAGTAGTCTTTGCTTTGTGTCTAATTATAGTGACTGTCCTTTTGCACGACTGTATGTAGCTGTCATTATATGGAGCACTCAGAGTATCTCTATTGACTTCTGATAAATGGCTCAGTGGTTTCAAGGTTCATAATTTGAAGGATGCCCAGGTCTCTAGCCATTAATTCTCGCAGTATGGGGCTTGTGTGACGAAAGGACTTTCATTTTCATTATTTCTGTGCTTTATACAATATATTAAAGATATAATTCGCCCTGGTCAGTGCATTGTATACCTATGCACCTTTCAAGCTTTGCAAAATATTGCATAGCTTTAATTGTCTGTCTGTTAATCAAAAACTAAAAGGAGGGCACCTCTTTCTCCCCTCCGCCCTACTTGTGTAGGAAGTAATGCAAAGCACTGAATTTTACTTTGAGATAAACCTCAGATTAAATGACACTATAATGTTTTTTTTCCAAACATTGGAATTACCGAAATAACATAGGCTAAGAAATGACCGGGCGATTAGAAACATCCACGATTCTCTTTGCAATAGTTACATATATATTGTCTCAGGTTTATTCTTTTTAAGAAAAATCTTTTCAAGGGTTTGTTGTTAGATATATTGCTCTCTCTGTCACAAAATGTGTGAATATCTAGCTAGCTATCTAAAACGGGCGTGATTTATAATATAGAGAGAAATACAGGACACAGGGACGTTTTGTGGCTTTTACTCTATATATGAAAGAAGACAAAAACATACAAAGTATATTTACAACTAAAATTCAGCAATATATACAGAAAGGTTGCTCAATATAAACGTCTCTATAGCTTAGTGAATTGGTGAGAATACCATCAATCAAGTACTGAACCTTTCAAAGCCAAAGGATGGTTGTTTTGGTGGGTTCCTCTTTTGCCTTTTTCCTGTTAGATTTCAGGGGACTTTGGAAGAGGGGGAGTGGCGGGGGGGGGGAGATCTGAGGGAGAGACAGTGGTTTCTTCTTGGTTGCTATCCATTCCATTTTGATAAAGCATGCAGTTTTTGCTTCGTGGTAATGTTTTAATCGTACAGTATATTTTCCTTTTCAAGCACTTTCGCGCCCCCTCCCCTCCAGTCTGGGTTTGGTGAATACAAATGCAGGAGCTTGAATAGCCTCCCTTTCATCATGTAATATTTTTAGCTCATTAAACAAGTAAAAACGTTGCCGGGTATACTCGGGTTCTTCTGGTGGGAAAAAGTCTGTAAAAAGTTTGCTTTGACAGTATTCTCCAAAGGGACGAGGCTGGTTCCTTCGAGTCCAAATTAAAATATCCTAAAGAGAAGTGTCTTATGTGCGCCAGTATGGGGGGGGAAAGTATCTTTCTGTTCAAGATCAACCACTGAGGTTACTAAAAGAAAAAAACAAAACAAAACAAAACAAAAACAACCCCCAACTTTGTCTCCTTGCCACACATACAAGTTCACATAGAGCCTGTTAAATTGGCACCGTTGGCAAGACAGCGGACTGCTTGCCATGTCGAGACTAGGGCTTCTTGATAGATTATTTCTCTTGGACAATTCACATCATCTGTGGTCTCTGCATTGTGTCTTGATGTGGAGAAGAATACCAGTGAGAATAACCAGGCATGTAGCTGTTGGGAGGCATACTGACTCCCTTGGCAGAAGCTGAAACGTCCCAGACTGGAGGGAGAGCTGGAGACCGCGGGGACAGGGCAGCGGAACCTGGCAGAGGGTCGCTCTCATGAGGATTGCTGCCCTGCTTCAGCAGCTTCTTAAACTTGGAGCGTTTGTTCTGAAACCAGATCTTCACCTGTAATCAAAAGGCAGAAGAGATTAGGCCGCTGAGGAGCACCTAGCTGACAGCAGGAAGCACCCGACGGGGGTTATTTTTGAAATATAGAGGGTCCCGAGTTTCCAAATGGTAGGGATGGGAGATGCGGGGGTCAAGCTGACATTTTTAGGAGGTTAAACACACGAGCATTGGAACTAACCTATTGTTAATAACAGGAATAGTGACGCTGGGAATCCAGACGTAGGTTTTAAAATTGAGTGTTATTTTCTTGTCCAGGCCACAAGTAGTGCACAATAGAATTTATTCTGCTTTCATTTCTCACTCTCTCACCTACCTATGTGTGTACATTTAAGTACTTACACGCACAGACATATATATATATATACATATAAACACACAAATACACACATGTAGACACACGTGTCATATTCCTCATTTGGAGGTGGTTTAATCATTTGGAGAAACTGTGGTCAAACAGAGGGAAGCATATCACCCTGTACTAGGAAACACAGTAATAGCCAAAGGGCATCTTAAAAGTAAAACCTGAATCAGACAATTTGTACCATCAAGCTGTCCTTGTTTATATCCTTGGGGAAGGGGCTGACTAGGACAAATGCTTTATCTTCATTTTAAAACCAATTTTGGATGGAAATAGGCTTTTCAGAAAGAGTAACTGATAGAAATCACCTTGGGTCTCATCCTGCCCTCTCTAGTCAAGTAAATCTCCCCTACATTGAGTTTTCCCTGCATGAGATCTGCAGGATCGGGCCCTCCATGTTAAAATGGTATGCAGGTGTAATTTAAAGATTCAAACGCTTGATCCTGCAAGCCTAGCCTTTATGCAAGGCTACTATCTCAATGGGACTACTCGTTTGTCTGTAGTTTTTCAGGATCAAGTCCACATCTTGTGTGTGTAAGAACAAATGCCATTTGTACAATAAGCAAACATATTTCCAAAATTCATATCCGCTCAGTATTTAAAAATTGCCTAGGTTAGCTACTGTTGCCAATTGCAATGATAAAATATAGAAATTATATATTAAAGTCATAAATGCACATAAATATGTTTTAAATGAATTGATAGTATTTATCCATTTGCTTTTCTACAACCCCCTGCTTGTGAAGTCTGTAGTGCCTCATGTGTCTTTCAAGCTTAAATTAGCCAGGCTAGGACAGCTCCACCAACCACACTTAACTATGGCTTAACCTGCTATAATTTTGTACACGGTTGTCTTTGATCTTCAGATCTATTATCACCTTTTGTACATTTTGCCCAAGGGTAACCACTGCATTTGAATTAGTCATCCAGGATGAATTAACTATTGATTTTATAGGTATTTTCTAATGCGCTCTTGCTTTCTCTGTCTCTATAGGTTACCACGATCTGACTTTTTATTTTTACCTCTGCCTCAGGCCTAAGGTTTTCTTGCCTTTGTTTTGTGCTCTTACCACAACTGAACAATTTCATGTTGGTGCGGTAATTATTTGGATCCATTTATTTTTTCTAGTTGTGCCATCAAAGGATAGAATTTTATAACTAGTCGGCAGGGGTGAAATGCAGATTCAGTCAGTGATTTGAGTAGTAAGGCAGTTACTCTGTACTGTGTAATAAGATAACTCACATCACATTTGGCATAGTAGTAGCATGTATGTTACCTTTTCTACTATCATGTACTTCTAGTGAAGATCTCTTTGGTTGGCCTTGTATTGTATGACCAGGATTGCAGTGATTTGGGGTTCCCATAATTTACCTGTGTCTGAGTAAGTCCCAAGGAAGCTGCCAGTTCAGCTCTCTCTGGAAGTGCCAGGTACTGAGTCTGCTGAAAGCGATGATTTAAAGCCTGAAGTTGTAAACTCGAATAAATGGTTCGAGGCTTCCGTATCTTCTTTCCTTTTCCATTGAATCTGATTTCACCGTTTTCAATCACTGTTGTTTTTTGCTGATCTGCAAGCAAGCACCACATTTGAAATGTCACCACCGCGGAGAATGCAGAGAACCCTCCTTGACTGTTTAACTTGGGCATTTTGTTGCTCCTTCCCCCGCGGAATAGCCCGCATGCAACAATCCCATTGCCGTTTCAGTCCCACTGCCATAGTATGCACACGGTCTGAGCGCTTAAAGGCATCACACCGGAATACCTCTTATTAGAATAGTGCGAGTCAACGGCCATAAAGAAGCCGTGCCTGTGTACTGGATGGTTCGTTTTACTTGCAAAAACACAGCATTTGTTTAATGACTGGGTTGCTAGCTGCCTGGCCATCAAGGCGTTTACACGGCTAATTGACTTCACGTCGCCAGTTTGGTGGTCAGTGAATCACCAGTCGCAGTTTTAACAATGCTTTTGTTGCTTAGATCAGTACATAAAAATAATCTGCTAACTGCGAGAGGGGGGGAAACAGCACAACAAACTCATCTTGAAACTTTCACCCATCAGGTGTTAACAGTCATTTGCCTAATGCCGATCCCCTTGCCTAGTGTCACAAAGGAGCAACAGACATTGTCTCTTATCCCTTAGCTGAGGATGGGATCACTGCCACCTACAGCATTGCTCCCCAGCCGTAAAGAG
The DNA here is from genome assembly GCA_037349315.1 of Chelydra serpentina. NCBI lineage: Eukaryota > Metazoa > Chordata > Testudines > Chelydridae > Chelydra > Chelydra serpentina. The sequence goes on from JBAIAC010000048.1 coordinate 33,413,130, forward strand.
ACTGCTGCAGAAGCAGGGCGCTTGGTGAAATGCAAATGGCCAGTTTCCCGTTAAATTTAGCCGAGCAGTAGGCCAGCGCTCGCAGTATATTAATGGGCAACACAAACAAACAAACACACCCACACCTCAGCCGCCCAAACCCACCGCCAAAGAGCGCTCTCGGGATGGCGAGATCGCAGCAAAGCGAGGAAGGGCTGTTGATAGCGCCCTGGGAAATAGACGCCCGGAGCCTTATAGCCCCGCGGATAGATGTGCCTCCTGAAAGCCACCCAGACCTGGATGTCAGCAGAGACACGCATCGCTATAGGGGACCGTATGCAATGCACAAGCCGGCTCCTGCGTTTGCATGCCATGCACACCGCCTGCATGCACCCCCCCAGGGCGAAGCGAAGGGAAAGCACCGACTTGTGCAAAGAAGCGAATCCCGGCTGCTCCGGGAGCCGACCCCCGCGGGCCGGCGGCGGAGCCCGGCCGGAGGAAGGAGCCGAACGCGATAAGAAAGCGGCCTCGCTCACCTGCATCGTCCGCCCGCGTCTGGCTGGCCGCGCTGCTGTTGTGGTAGGACTGGAGGTAAGGGCTGTGCTGCGAGTGGCTCATGTAGGGATAGGCGGCCAGCGAGCGGTGGTTGTAGGAGTTGCCGCTGGCGGGGTAGGGCGAGCTGTGGTGGTGGTGCTGGTGGTGCGGGTGCGAGCCGGCCGCCGAGTGCAGGCAGTGCAGCGGGTAGTGGGCGCCTGCCATGGCCGGCGAGCTCTGCTGGGAGTGGGACTGCGGCGGCGGCGGCGGCGGCTGCTGCGGCGGCTGCTGCTGCCCGAACTCCATGAAGGCGGATTTGGAGGAGTCCTGCGCTTCCAGCCCGTCAGCCATCGTAGTCATGGTCATCATCAAAGTTTGGGAGTGAGAGAGCGGATCCCTCCGGCTCGCCCCCCGCGCGCTCGCTCTCTCCCCAGCCACCTTAGAGCCTATTATCCTGCACTGGGAATTAGTGAGGTGGCTTTTTTTTTTGGAAGGGGGGGGAGAGCAGTAGTGAGAGGGGCCTTGTTCCCGGAGGGAGGGGTGAGGGGAGGGGTGTGTAAGGGGGGGGCTAGTCCTGTGATTTTTCCCCTCTCCTCTTCCCCTCCATTCCCCCCTCGGTTGCTGGGGGGGGTTGTTAGGGGGGGTTTTTTGGTTGGGTTTTTTGTTGTTGTTTTTTTTTTTTTGCCTGGCGGAGTTTAAAGCGGAGATTTTGGAAGGTGGAGGCTGGTAAAGTTGAGCTTCTGCTTTTAGACTTGAGGCAGAGACGCCACAAGTCGAATGGTTTGTCTCCAAAGGGCAGTGCCTCCCCATTGGTCAGTCAACCCCTGACGTCACCATCCCGGAGGCTGCGACTGGCGTCTGTGCGAGCTTGAGTTTAGCCCACCTTCGGCAGCTCCAAATCCCGGCTAGAGCGCGGCGAGGCGGCGTGCGCGCGCGCGCCTTCCCCTGCCGCGGCGCTCGGCTGCTCTCCGCCAGACAGCAGCCCCCAGGCTCTGCAAACGCAGGCATCCTCGCCGCTCGCTTCCTCCGAGCCGCAGATTAGACAAAAGGAGTGCCTGCTGTCACGGGGGGCATATTTGTGCTCGTGTCGTGTGCATTGTCGAGCCAGTGTAGCAGGCAGCCAAGTGTAACACCGCTACTAACCTACTAAAGGTATTTCACTCCATCTATACAGCCCGGAGTTTGAATGCACCGTAGGTTTCCCTTTCCCGTACTTCAAAACATGCAGTAAACACAAGTGAAAAGGGAAATGTAAAAGTGGAAAAACAGAACCCAAGTGCATGCTCCAGCCCCCTGTTCCTCCTGGGACTGGCTCCTTATTGATCAAGACAATATTTTCTATATTTTAGGAAGAGCAGCAGCCTGCTCACTGCAGCAGCGAATCATTGGAGATCTGACAGTAATGCATTTTTTCCTATTGAAAACAGAAGCTACTGTAATGCTTTCAAATATATGCAAATGATACATGCGGTTAGTGGTTTGGCAAATCTTGATTACAATATAAACTACCCAAGAAAAAGTGCCTTCCTCCTAAATTTGTCTTTAGATTACAATTCCAGTTGATTTTATTTTATTGTCAACATTGTTAATGATAAAAATAGAGTCGTTTTACAGTTATTTTTACTTTCTGGAAGGAGGCAATTAGACGTCTAATCAGGAATACACAAAAATCTCCCATGATTAACTGCAGTACTTTGTTCAAATTGCTGCTATAAAATTCAGAACAATTTGCCTGTAATGATTATGGACTGGGTTTATTTTGGGAGGTGGAATAAAAGTGGATATAGCATAAATTATCCTCTAATTATACACCAGTGTCGCCTCAATTATCCTCTTATCAAAATGGTTGTCTAACTGCCGCATTTAGTTTCAATTCTCTCCTTTTTTTCTATAAAAAGAACTTCATACCTTGTTATTATTAATCCATTTATTATTTGCTAGGGGATTTATATCTGAACATCCAGGTGGTATTACCACTTCTCTTTCAAAGATGGACTGGGGAAAGACATTTAGTTTGAACCAGCACTGTTGTGGATCTATCCTTTTTTTGCTTCCCCTGTTTAAATCTCCTCGCGTCCAGCTAGAGAAAGCATGATCTCCAGAGCCAGAACCTACCGAAGAGGACCCAGGTAGAAAAAGAAAGGAGACGTGCAATTGGTTAAACCTAGAGAAAGCTGAAAGTTCTGTAGATTGGGAAATGGGATCAATCTTCGGGCTTTGAAAACCACCAGCAGCTGCAATTTGCAAAACAACTTTCAGGACTAAGCCCAGAAACGTATCCAAAACGAAGTACATGTCCTGACACTATTTCCGAAAGCGACATTTCCAGGGGATTTGTTTCGAACCTTTGCAGAATATTTAAAAAACGCACCGCTTTTGGAAACATCAAGAGGGATTTAAAAAACAAACAAACAAACCGTTGCCTTGCTTCTCAGCACGGTTATTAGCCCTAGGAAAGGGGTGGAAGTGGTAGAACGTGATCTCATCATTTGCATATTGCACCGTACATGCAGTCGATGGGTTTAAACTATTTTTTTCTCCTGGTGCATAGCCCCTAATCTCTCGGTGTTTATAGCGCAATCTGATCATTTGAGGGAATTGAGGGGGGTGTCTTTTTTTTAGGGAGGCCGGGATGTTTTATACCCTCCTCCCCACATCGGTGTTCAACTTCTTGAGCCTCTGGAGTCGGTTCAGTAACTCTGAATGCAGTTGTAAGTGTCTCGCTTTTGCTCTCCTCTTTTAACAGGAGTTCCACGTTAACACGCGAAAGGGTAATCCGATCCACGCGTTTACAAATCTACAATGAATAAAAATGCTCATAGTAATACAGAGAGGGAGGAAGACAAGGTGAAGAGCGGACTATAACATTCGTGCTCCAGCCTCCTGTTCCTATTGGGACTCTTGATTCATAGGGTGTAGGTAATGTACTCAATAGGAACAGGTACATTTGGCAGTTTTATTGCTTTATACCCTCCAGCTTGTTGTTAACATCAGGAAGGCGTTTTTCTGCAGGTGCGCATACTACCATTTTCTCCACGCTTTTCGGCAACAGCAAAAGCATGCATAACAAAAGATGTCAGACAACGGGCTAAGGAATGCCTTCAGCACATTGTTTTGAAAGGACTCTGGCTGCATGCATACTGTATAGCTCTGGATTAGAGCCTGCGAAAGGCGGAACGCTTCACATAATTTTGTTTAGTAAAATCTACATGCCACGCTTAAGAAAGAACTAGGCACCCTAGCCCCGAAACAAACAAGCAAAACAAACAAACAAACAAGAGACAGGAATAGCCGAAAGTAACTGCTTCTTCGATAGGCAACATAGGGGTATAGCTGTGTTTCATTTTAAAGCTTGGGCTAAATGACTGGGATGTGTGCACCTGTGTGTAGAACACATAGGGGAATGTGTGTGTGTGTAGATAGGTAGACTTTCACTTTAGAATAATAAAAGAATACAGAAGTATAAATAACAATAAAAGTATTAAGTATACATACTTTTATTTATTAATGATTTATTATGCTCAAGGTGTGTGTGTGTGACACATTCTCAAGGTGTATATCTAGATGTAGATGTCCCGTGAGCAATTTACAGGGTAAGGACTGGCATTTTCTATAGGAGGGTTGAATACATCAAGCCGTGTACTGGTAATTTCCCCCAATTTAATTAGGCAAATGTGTCAGTATGGAGCGGGCGCTTTTCAGGGTTGATTGGCTGATGTTAATAACTCTTGACTAAAAGGAGTGATGGTGGTTGTAAATATTGATTGTTTTCTTTTTGTCCTCGAGTTCGGGGGGGACCACACCTTTAGGGAGTGGAAAGTGCTGAGGGGGGTTGTTGTAATGTCGCACAAAAGCGGTGTTTTGTGTCTTTTCTTTCCTGAATTCTGGTTTCATCGCCGGCAGGAGCAAGGCTGCGCCTCTCTCGCCCCATTGTCCCTGCGGCCCCCACTGCTTTAGGTTGTCCTCTCCCCCGCAGAGAAGGGAGGGCGATGCCTGCCCGGGAAGGGATCTCTATTATTCTAAAGTGGGGCGGGGGGGAGGCAATTTGGAGAAGATTGGAGGCCGAAGCCCTTCTTCGGTGGGTGCGGGGGGAGGCAGGTGTAGATGATATTTCTTCTCATAGGGAAGACAGGATTTGAGGCCTAAACTTGGGGGGGGGGGTAAACAAAGAAAGAAAGAATTTCTGAATAGGGCTCTCACACTAATTTCTCCCAAACAAGAGTCTTGAACGCAGAATCTATCTATTTATCATCTAGGTGTGTGCGCCCTTCAATGTGTCGTATGAAGCTCTAATAAAGCAGGGACAGGGTTGGTTGCCAAGTTGGGCTCAGTTTCCAGGTTGATTCTAAAGAAATTAGACCTGTATAAATAATGGCTTTTGAATTCACAGAAATAACTCGGTATTAATTTACCTGGTCACTAAAGAATCAGATGGTATGGGGAAAGCCTTCATTTCTTTCTAGTGTGGACTTCAAGTGTTTGAAAAGATATCAAAAATCAATACGCAAATCGTGAATCCGCACAGAGAAAGAAATCCCTTGCTCCCAAAGCTGAAGCAAAGACAGTTTTGCTCTCCTTTCCAGACACTCTCGGGACTGAGGTTTGCAAAGTTAGTTTTGATGGGTTGTGAGGGGGTCTAGTCGCACTAGAAAAGCCCCTCGTACATTTCAGTCCCTGGTGGCACTGTTCAAGATTTCGACTTTTTTTTTCCCAGTAGACACCAACTGGGTTCTCTAGGATTCAGAGAAAAGCTAAAGAGCCACTTTTAAATATCATCTGTTAACAAATATTTCCCCAAAACGAAAAGCAGATGTTAATCATTAATTATCTTTCTTCTAATTGTTTGTTTTTTGTACATTTCTTTTGACTGCCAAATTCGAGTTCCCGAAGCAAGGTAGAAAGACCAGTGCCAGAAAATGTTTATTCACGGCCACAAACCCCAAACTACAACCATTTCAAAGGTTTAACCGGCCTTTAGTCAATAATAGGTCAATGCTGATTTCATTGCAGCTTTACAGAAACACAATGACTTTCATATTATAGAAATAAAATGCACTAGTCATGTGTGATGCCACTGTATTTGAAACATTAAGCCTGGCAAGTTGGCATTGTAAAAAGAGATGGGTTGTTGTTTTCACAGCGGTACTGGCAGGTAGATGGGAAAATAACTCAAAGCTATCTAGAAAACTTCACGATGGAATTTAGGCCTTAAGAAATAGAAAATAATTAATTGGAGAGAAATGGATGATGTACATTCATTCTTACACATATGCAAACACACACACTATCCTCATCTGCATATGCATGTATGAACATACCGAGTATACTTCTATTTATAGTTTTTTAAAGGAAAACATACAGCATGCAATACTAACAAAGCCACCTCTCTCTTTCGTATTTTATTTTATTTTATTTTATTTTAACGTCTATAAAGTCATGTTTCTTTGGCCACAGAAGCTACATGTAACTCAACGGACACAACCGTTTGAAGGAACTGACAACAACAGGAAACAGGAATCTATTTTTAGGGTATAATACGGAGTTATATAATCAGCCAGAGTCTTTCTAAATGCCTCCGAGCAGCTTCTGTTTCATTCATTCATTCAGCAACACCAAAGACAAACAAAACACCACATTTGTATTTCTTAGTTTTGTCTTTACACTAAAGTCTTATTATGACAATATAGGGATGGACTTTTGAGATTTATTCCCTGCTATATCAGAGACCTAAAATCCAGAAGCTGTTTGTTTGTTTGTTTGTGGTTTTGAAATCGAGTCTTTAATTAGTTTAAACTCCTAGGCATGCAAATACATGCGCTAGCTGAATTATCGTTTTAGACCGTGTTATTGTAAAAAGGGCTCAAAGCAGTTTTCTTCGCATTTTGGACACCGGAGCACACCCCCATAGGCCACCAAGCGAGCTGGTAAACCCACATCAACACATACAATCATCGACACATTTGAGCTAGGGAATTATTTACCCAAGAATTGCTGGAAAAGTCAGATAGGAACACATTTTATAGTGCTATTATCATGTGTATTTTCTGGTTATCGGAACAATGCATCTAGTTTCTTAGTTTTTGAGGGGGGGAAAGGCCGTATTATTGTATGATTTCTTTTTGGAGCTGTTGGTGATATAGAGAAAAGAGCTTTAAAATGGAGGTTATTTATTTTAAGCCGTGGAAAAAGCATGTGAGAGAGAGATAGAGAGAGATAGAGGAAAATACTTCTCCTGGCGATAACCTGGTAAAGATATATTAAAATATACCCTGCTATATGTACACAGTATCTATCTATCTATCTATCTATCTATCTATTGTTAATTGTGTATTGCCTTTATTGAGAGTAAATTCTCTGCTAACTAAATACACGGACTATGTATGTGCATTCTGAAATGCTTCTAAATTTATTTCCCGGTCTGAAGGCGACTGGGTCACATGGGAAGCATGTTTCCTACATACTTTACTTTTGACATTGTTCACAAGCGTTAACTGCCCGGGAATGACGATTCCACAACAAATAAGCAAAAATATGACTGATTAAAACCGTCCTTCCTTGGCAGCTCGACTCTGCCTTCATTATTTACTGCTCCCAGAGAGCAGAGAAAGGCTAAACAAAATCTCTCTTCCCTACATCTGCTGATCACATTTCTCTTTTCAGGCTCATACGCCTGTTTACCCCAAAACACATTACTGGTCTCTTCTGCCAGGATGTCATAGTGCCATCGCCTTAATAGCAACTGAGTGGGAAGCAAAGGATCCCACAAAAAGAGGTCACCTCCTCAATATGAAAGCAAGCTATTTTAAGGAGAAGCTGGGGAGTTAAACGCTGCCAGTCCAAGAGTAAGAGCGGCGTGGAGGTTTTTCTGGATTTCAACCCACTAGCATCATAACAGACAGGCAGGCGTCGATGGCTTTCCATACCGCTAGTGTGAAGGAAGTGGCAAGGGGGAAAAAAACCCTCCGAGCCTGCAGATGGATCACACACGCAGCTTTCTGCATTGTAACGTGGGTCAAAATAATAGAATTCAGAAGGGAAAGATCCGCAGAGAGCCAGCCACTGTCTCTTGTACAGATTTGTAGCGAAGCCTGCGCGGTAATTAAAACCTTACAGCCAGATGAATTCAATGTGTTGCTCAGCAGCGGTTTTTTTTAATAGTCAAAATCCGCTTTACAATTGAATTAGGTTTAAGGACTATTTCTGCGAGGCTCTCCGTATTTGCCAGGGGATGGGAGATAATGTTATTGCCTAGCACATTCTGTCTTCTCCCAAGGTACCAGATCCAGGGGTCGGCTTGGCTGGGGACCGTGATCGGTACGGGACCCATAGGATGCTTCGAGCAGGGAGCTAAGCATGGTGGCTTTGGCAGTGAGGGGTAGATTCTTATTAATAGAGACCTGCCATGTATACAGCAATGAGACGAGTATTGAGCTAAACAGACCAACACGACTCGTCGTGTTTAGTTTTCTCTCGCTCAGACTCAGACACACACACACACGTCTGTCCCCAGATTCATGAGGGAAAATTCTCCAGTCCATCTCGAAACAATTTCAGATTGAATGCTCCCCCGAGTGTAAGTGATCGGTGCCCTCTCTCTATTAGCAGTTGGGTGACAGACAAGAGAAACTTGTGGTTCTTTTTTCCCCTTACCCTGCTCCTCCCCCCCCCTTTTTTTGAAAACCTTCCAAAAATTAAGAGTAATATTTCAAGATCTCTGTCAAGATGTCTCCAAAGCTTTTTTATTTGGCACGCCCCCCAGTGCTCTGGTGGTGCTGAAATAAATGTTTTATTATATAGAGAAAAAAAACCCTCTGAAAAACACACTTCAAACTTTCAAACTCCGAAGTGCCCGACTTGGAAAAGCTCAGAACCTAATATAAACTCTAGGCCCTTTTAAGTCAGCCACAGGCTACAATTTCTTCTGCGGTACCAGCCAGTCTACCCCCAAACCAAACTCAGCGCTCAGGGTTTCAAGAATTCTTATACCTTCCTCTGATCGAGTTGCAGCTATTTCGTCAATGTTTTAGACGCTCAGCTGAATGTCTTTCTTAAAAACACAGGGCTTCTAGTAAAATTCACGATTAGTATGTCATTTCAGCACCGTTTGAAAAATCGCCAGCTCCTTGGCAAGTGAAAGCAGACGCTTTAATTGCAGCAAATTATCGCGAGGTCCTCTTTTCATTCTGTTTCGCCCCAGTTTATATTTAGTGCGTTTCAAATGCCTACACATTTCCCTTGTTGGGATCCGTGCAATTATTTACTCTACCTTTAGGGATGCATTTACCCACAACAGAATGGCAATGTAGTAAACACTGAAAAAAGTCAATCCAGTTATTGAGGTTTATTTAATATTAAGGGAGGCAAACATCGTGGTTTTACTTTTTCTTCAGGCCGTCCTCATTATCTGGAATAGATTGCAAAGAGCTGTTCCTATTTTTCCTTTCAATATTGTTGCTTCTTTTTCAGGATCTTTTACACTGTAGAGTGTAAAAAACAAAGCTTAAAATAAAACTGGAACAGGTACCCCAGGGGGATTCATTATTTAAAAACTCTCTGGAGAAAAATCTAAGCAGAAACCAGTGTCTGGGACTTAAAAAAAGTAACACCCTCTTTAGCAGCCGTCTCCCCCAAATTCCTCATGGTCCGATCATCTAGAGCAAAAAAGCTCTTGACAATGTCACTAATTCACTTTCACTGGAGTATTGAGTTCGCCTGCCTGATTAATTGCTCTCACATACAACACTGAGATTTCATTTCCTGTGAGTGGAGATCGTCACCTTTCCCAACCTGGATGGTCCCCTGAATCATCACCCCACGACAAAGAGCATCGTGCACGGAACACATGCAATAAGAAAGGGACGGAGAGAAGGGGGTAGGGATAGGCCAGGTATCTGTAGCACTACAGGAGGGAGGTATCCAAGGATTCTGACAGATGGATCTGAAACATATCAGATCTGGATTAACTTGCCTGCTTTGTGAATTGTCTGCATTTGAGAAACCAGACCTTCTCCACTCTGCCCCTGGAAGGTTTTGTTACAAGCCCCTTTATAAATGTTGGATCCCTTTCTCCCTCCTTAAGGATCCATTCCCTTTCTTTTCCTCACCATTGGAATATTTCCACTCTCTGTGAAATAAAACAAAAAAGCTCAGAAGAAGTAGAAACGGGGTTTTTGGGTTTTTTTAACGAAAACATAAGTAACCTAATTTCGTATCGTGGAAGTAAATTTCATGCTAGGATATATTTTGCATAACATGTAATTTCTCAGAGCCGGAAGACATTTAATTAAAGCCATACTCCGAGAAGTACAGTTAAAAGCGAAGTCATATCACCACATAACCTCATTCACATTCAGGATTCAGGACAGAATTCACATTGTGTTAAAGTGTAGTATATCGCCTTCCTGACATACCTCTCCGAGGCCTGGAAACACAAGAAACAACACAAATGATATCAGGGGGAAAATAGTGCCGGGAGCGCTAATAAATGGGGTTCATTTATTTTGCCTAAATACCGTTGCTCTCTGGTTCATGATTCAGAATTTCCGATCAAAATAATTTAGAGGACTACAAATAAGATAACGGTTGGTATAGGATGGAGGTCAGTTTAAATCTCTGGAAGAGTTGTATGATGTTATCACTTCACTCTGATGTGCTGATGTCGTCTTACTATAGTTTTGGAACATACACCACCGGGTCTAGAATATATGGCACATCTCAGGGGGAAACGGATTGCTCTTGGGCCATTTCTGAAATTTCCTGAAGTTCACACGAAAAAAAAAAGAGGCAGGAATGCACTTGTTTTTTTCATCATCTAGTACCTGCCACTAGCCCAATGTTCTTTCTGTGCATGTGCACAAGGGGTTAGGGACTGAGTTCTTAGAAAACCAGACACAAAAATCCAAATAGCCTGTCTGCTCATTTAAACATCAGACTTTTGGAAATGGTTGTATTACACACAGCTGATCAGTATGTGTGTGAAAAAGAGCCAGCACCACCAGTACCGTCATGGGATCTATAAGCGTTTATTCCCAGAAGAGTTTTGCACCACAGATAAATTTCCTATTGAAGTTTTTTCCTCCTCCCCTCTCAGTATTTTGACTAATCCAATGTCATAGTACTGGTTTAGCCCCAAAAGAAAGAGGAGAAATACCCACAGCCCAAAACGTATGCATTTGATAAAGAACTCGCAGCAGAATACCAAGGCTGGTGTATTCATCACTAGTATTTTTTAAAGTAAAATCACAAGATCATCTCGCAAATTCCAAATGGAAGCAGTAGCGTCACTGCAAGGTTTGCTTGTTGGTTATCTTGTATAATATTTACACAGGCAGGGATATTTAATTATAATTTAATTATAAAGCCCCGCTCCCATCTTTCTTCCGTTCAAGTGAATAGAAAAACTCCACGGAATGTGTGGGGATAGGATCGGGCCGTAGGTAATAATTCTGTCTACAGCAAATTTTGTTTCACAGGCTGCTAGATCTTTCTACTTTCTGTGTGTGCTTTTGTAACTGGTGCTCTGAGTACGGTTTGATATCCTTAAAAATGACTGTCTATGCTCCAATAACGGGTAATTAAGATATTTTAGCTAGTTTTTTTCTTTAAAGTGGTATCAAGACATTAAAAAGGCGTGAAAAGAAAACAGCAGCAGTCCTACCTCACGGTTGTGACTGTTTCATTTCACAGGAGATAAAATTCAGCGGCCAAATCAAATCAGAAAGGCTCTGGTTAGTCTCCACGTAGCGGTAATTAAAAAAATTAATTGGCTGTGTCGACTGCTCAAGAAGACAAGTGTTGGTAAAAAAGCATCATTAATCCTCCAGTCATTAACATGCGGTAGTGGAAGCTGGGCTGATAGGACGTTCAAAGGAGCAATTTGTTTAGTAAGTGTTTCCCAAGACCTAAGAAATGATTAAAAAAAAATCTTTTCCATTATTAAAAAAATTACATTCACTGTTATGTGGCACTAAGCAAAAGTCGGTGAAAGCGTTTTAAAAGACTTAAGTGAAGTTTTAGAGGACATAGTTATCCCCCTCCCCCCGCGAAAGCCACAGCTCTCATTAATGTTGCTATCAGCAAACCCTGCAGAGACGTGTCACTTCAGCTCTTGCTGGTGTGTCCTAAGGGCCTTGTCCCTCCTCATCCCTGATTTCAGGAAGGTCCTGTTAGACTAGCCCGCAAACAGCCCTTCACAGGTCTTCAAGGCATTGACCACTGGGCCTGAGTCTCCCCTTACCTGGAGTCACCCGCTGCAATCAATGGAGTTACACTGGTGTGTGCGTGGAAGTGGAGGAAAATCCGCCACATAATATGAAACCCGATTCTGCGCTTCTTACACGCCCAGGGAAGCTACTGGCGAGCTTGGTCGGGCTGATTGAGAGAGCGCAGGATCGGGCCCGGAGCGGACTGGCGAGGAAACTTCTGCAACTGTCGAACCAAGTTTGGCAAACGCAAAAGCGTGTTCGGGCAGATCAGCTGATCTCTGCCCCTTAAAGCTCCGGAGATAAGAGGCCAGGAGCGGAGGGGAGATCTGCGCAAACGTCACGTCTAAACGGCTACAGGGAGGGACCTTGCTGCTTGGTGCAGTTAGACTCTCACTGAAGTCACCGACAGGAAACTTGCTGCTATTTACGCGGTTTGGGCTGACAGGAACCCGAAGAAGGCAGAACCTGTCCGCCCGCCCTTGAAATCGCTGCTCTGCCACTGCCTAGTCAGTGCTGGGGGGACCAGGCTGCTTCCCCCACCCTGCCCCCGGGCTGAGCACAGCTCCAGCGCCCCCAGTCAAACCGGCTCAGGTGACAGCTCGCTGTGTCCTACCTCTCGTGGGCGTGTGTAGGCCGCCCAGGTCCCCGCTCCCGGTGGCTGGCCCTGGGACTGCCCCCTCCCTGTTATGAGAGCCGCAATGAAAGGAGGCGACCCGAAGAAGAGACAATGGAACTCACGGGTGGACGTGGGCTTGCAAGCGAGGGGGGAGTGGCAGCCCCAGGCCCCGCAGCAGCAGGCTCTGCAAAGGGAACCCTCTGAAGTGTGCTGTAAGGGGACTTGCCCAATATCCGCTTGGCCCCTCCATAGGCTCTTAGACTTGCCTGCACATTCCTGCGTTTCAGAGCTCTTTCCCTCCCCGCCCCCCGACCTACACATGCTTTATTAACTGACCCCCTCGAAGACGGGCTGCAAAGCCACGTTTCCATGAGTGGATTTTTGGAGCTGGCTGAACAGTGGCCCCTTCAGAACCACCGCCTGCCATTGCCTGGTGTCAGCGGCCCCTCGGAGAGGGAGGCCGCCATCGGGGATTATTGATAGGCCTCATCTCGGCATTAGTACAGCCCTGCTAGCCCTGAACTCTCAGTTTATCGTGTGAATTCAGCTATTGGGCATGCGCGCTGAGGCCCAGCAAGAAACAGCCTTGTTCCGTTTTTGTTGGAAAAAAGTGACCGAGCATGCTCAGTAACCGAGTTTTCATATAATCTAGGATATTTCACCCCCCCCGCACACACACCTTCAGTAATCCACCTATTGGACTAATGGGCTGCAATATCTCAGATGACAAATAACATCTTGTTATCTAAAGAGAGAAGCGAGAAGAAGGTAAAACATCATATGAGACCATCACTCTCTTGTTGGCCCCCTCATTTCAGTTATTGCCATTCACGAATTAAAGCACGTGGTTAAGGAGCTGTCTAAATACCCACACACTCTTCTCCAACCTATAAGGCGCGAGCATCGCGATTTCTCTGCATTCTGCAAACTAGCTTTAAACCTTCCCCGGTTAAAGACGCAGGCGCCCCATCCTGAAGGCCACCGCTAGTTGGGGGGGGCTGAAATCCCCCGTTTACTGCAATATTTAGGCATAAGGGGGTTGTCTGAGGCTTGACCTTTTACCTTAATCTCCATGCCCATTGTCAAACGAAGATGCTCCTTTAACCTAATACCGTGAACAGTTTGAAAGCCTGTTTTGCAAACGGTTGTTGTTGTGCATTACAGTCACATACGCACAGACAACTACTACTTAATTGGGAACGATTCACTCACCTATACTCTTACTGCAGCTCCATTTGTTATAACCTCAGCCTACGAAGTATCTGTCCTGAACTGCCGCCATCTATGTATAATTTAACACCACTAACCAAGCACCACATTATGGGGAGTTTTGCTTAAGGACGCAGGATCGGGCCCTGGATTTCTGACACGCAATATTACCGGTTTACTATAAAATCCCTATGCCACCTGAGCTCAAAGATTAAAATTCCTTGTAGCTATACTTTCCTTAAAGGGTTTTTTATCAGCTGAGGGCCATGCAACTCTACATAAATGTAAGTGGTAATATGCAAAGTCTTTATATACCACTTACTTTATTTCAATAATCGTTTATTTTGGATGTAAGTGGTAATATGCAAAGTCTTTATATACCACTTACTTTATTTCAATAATCATTTATTTTGGATGTAAGTAACATGAACTTACCTGACAGGTTAGTGTGGTTTTATTTTCATAACAAGGGACTTTTCCTACATTAAAAACAAAGTATTAACCAGTAGAAAGTAAGATATGAGGTTTTGATGCTCTGATGTGACATTAATAATTGTTGCATCATGTAACTTCCTACATCTTGGTTTTAATTTGCAGCGAACCAAACAGAGATATTTGCAATTTTTAAATAAGCACTCTATGTAATAAATGGGAACATTGTGCATGAATGCTGTTTCTTCCCCTTTTCTTTAGAAGACATTATTAGCTCTGACAGCATGCAGCTCAGGTTTGGAGGAGAGGATTTTGTAAAGGGATGACAGACAGGAAGGGCAGCAATCATGGGCTTCTTGGGCTAAAGCTTTTTTTCTTTTTTATCAGAATGTTCTGTTCGATGCCATTTATCCTTGATGATAGAAAATTGCTCTGTTGCCAGGACGCTGCTGCTGAAATAGAGGGCAGGAGCCACATTTCCATTTTGCAGCTTGAAAGCTATTCAAATGAATGTGTAGAAAGGGGGGGAAATCTAGAGATAAACAAATGAGAATAAATCGAGTTCCCCTTTTCTTTCTTTTCCTCTCTCTTTTTTGAGGGGATGGGGGAGCTCTTCATTTCTTACATACAATTTTTTGTTCATCAGCAGTTGGAATACCTGTGAAGTGTTGTAAATCAAGGGGCATTTATTCTGGTGCTGCTAACGCTACTGAACATGTAAACATATTAAAGAAACTTATGTATGTGTGTATACACACCCACCCACAGTTTTGATGTGTTAGTATATAGCTACACACTCAGAGAGAGAGCGAGAACTGCAAAAATGATCTTTCAACAGTCGTTCAATAAGTATGATTATCTACCAATGCTTTTAAGTGTTGACTATTATGGAAACATATGTCATTCTAAGACTATTAAAACAGAAATATTTAAATCGGAGTATTTACACTTCTTATCCACTTGCTTATTTTCGATCCTCTATTTTCACTTCATGTAACACATTGGTTATGTTTTAGATCTTTTCTAACTGCCAAACAGCTATGTAGTAGTGCACATGACTAATGTTCAATATTTAGCCCAACGAGGGTTGCTTATTTATAAATTAAAAGCTGGAAAAAGTAAAAATAAGCCAGGCACAATATTTATAAACCAGATTTATTAAAATGATAAATAATTCTGTTCTTCCTTAATGTTTATCCAACTTTCAGATGAGCTGAATACTGTAGTTTAAAAACAAATTCATGAAACCGGAGGAGAGGTTTTTTAAACAATTTCAATTTCTTGTTTCTTCTACAGGCTGCTGCTGTATCAGGCTAGAAACGTTGGCCATACCTTGACTGAAGCTGTAAAAACTCCCAAAGCGCCCTTTTACCACAAAATAACTTTTAAAGAATTCTAACTGCACTGGTCTGTACAAAGTCTGGTGCCAGTGAGTCATGGGGTTTTGCAGATTATGCAGCGTCCTCTTAAACACAGAATTTTAAGTGACCATAATGTATATGGTGACATACTAAATTTGATCCGCTGGGATTTTTTCACTATGTCATTTCAACCGAGTTTTGCCTCCTATTAATCTATAATTAGCATGTTGGCTTCAAGTATAATGTATTCCAAAGTGGCACCTTGTTAGATGTGGTACTCGTCTGCAATGAAGAAAACCTGAAGAAGAAGAAGAAAGAACGATGAGTGAGAGACATTGATTTATTGGCCTTCGCCAATAGCTTCTCCATGAGTGTCCCGTCCAGCCAAGCACAAGACTTCATTATTGATTTTTAAATCTCTCTTCAGCTGAAAGTATCACACTGCAGATAATAATGAAGTATAATCACTGCTGCTATTAGATTATACTAAATACACAAATCCAAGGTCTTAAGGGTGTTCTTTTTTCTAAATGATTAAAGTGATGTTTCTTGCAGAATTACCTGTTGGGGATATGCCTGTATCCTTGAGCATACATGACACAGATCTCCCCAACAGGCAATTTTGGATATATTCATGTAAATACATTGTACATATATAATAGTTACATATTAATTGTTTTCACTCTACAAAGCGTTTGTTATTGTGGTCCAAGACTTTTAGTGCTTGCAAATGGGACATCCTAACAAAACAAACAAACAAACAAAACCGCCATCCATCTGGCTCAACATACACCTAGCTGGCTCAAGTTTGCACTCTAATTGAATATGGTCTCTGGGGATATTTGAATGAAAAGTATATGCACATATACACACTTTCTACTGGATTGGACACTCATGGAAAAGCTATTGGCGAAGGCCAATAAATCCCGGCCCGCTTGTTCTTTTTCTTCAGATTTTCTTTAATTGCAGAGGAGAATCACAACTAACAAGTTGCCACTTTGGAATGAATATTGTGTCCCCAAAGTGCAGTACATGTACAATGTATGTATTTCCCAGGAGCATTAAACCGTGTTCACCCATTGCGAGGCTTTTTTCCTCTCATGGGCTGTTTCCCTACGCTGACAGGATACATCCTGGCCAGTTTGGCCTTCCAATGGAAGAATGTGAGCGTAGATAGTTTGATTTGCTGCTGCGAGGGAAAGGTCTGCCCTGTGGGAAGCAAAATGCTCTCTTTGCAAATTTTGAACTACCTCCATAAGGATAAGGGGTCTCTGATCTTACAACTCTTGCTCAAGCGAGTGGATCTTACCCTCAAGAGGAATCACAAGGAAGTCAACGTCTAGTCCCCCGATAAGGCTTTACAGGATGGAGCCTTGCATCTACACTTGCAGAAAAGTTACTCTCTGGAGGTATTGAAATTAACCGTCTCCCGGTCTGTATGCAATAGCTTAGAGACCAGGATTAATTGACATTAATCTAGGCACACATTTCTGCAGTGTTATTACATTAGCCTTATCGTAAACACAGCCAGCGACCCATCAGGGCTGTTAAAGTCAGGAAAGTGATTGAAACACTCAGAGGCAGAGAAATCGCTTCCATTTTCCATAGAAATGAGCTCTTTAGATCCTTTTTTTGGTGTGCAAAGAACCATCAGCCGGTACAATTGGACACAGTTCCCTACCCATTTAAAGCGAGAGTTTAGCTGCTTGACTCTGTGTGTGTGAGTGTAGGGGACCCAGTTCTGTGCATCTGAACCATCACACTCGCCTGTATCATTTCCGATGCTGCGGTTCCGCTGCACTGGGGTGGCTCTCCTATAGGTAACGGAGGTAAAATACTGAGCTTTGGAGGAGGGGTAGCTTTCCCGGCCCCAGTGGGGTGTACACTATGCACTAATAACGGAAGCGGGTTTGATCGCCGTCCCGCGATTTCTACACCATCTGCCTGGCTTTTATTCTCAGGGTTGGCTTTAAAAAGCTGGAGTCGGACAACCCCATTCGGGGTTCGCGGCGCCCGAGAATGTGACACTCAGAGCGAATGTAAAAGCGAAACATTGTGAATATTTAACAGGAGGGGGGAGGGAGTGGGGAGTCCGATTTCCACTAAAATGCCCCGGGAAGGTGCTTTAGTGTGAGAACCTGCCGCGAGTTCCCTTGCCCCTTGCCTCGCTGCCCAGCAGCAAGCAACAGCAGCTGTGTGTGTATGTGTCAGAAAAAAAGCCATTACCGAAACCATCATGTTAATAATGTTTCCTCACGCGCACACACAAACACACACACACACACACACACACACACTTAGTTCTGATGGGACTTGGACCCTGCCGCCTGGCCCGAACTGCAGCAGCCCCACTACCTACCCTCAGCCCCCCGCCTTTACATCACGTAAGAGACTCTGCGAGCTGCAAACGGACTGGGCTATTTACACGGGAAGGGCCAGATCCAAAGTCCACTGAGGTCAGTGGCAAGATTCCCAGTGAGTTCAGTGAGGTTTGATGCATAAGAAAAGGAAACGACTCAATATGCGCACGGGCTTAAAAACTACGCGATAGGAAAATGGTTGTCAACATTTACTGGTGTCCTTTAATTAAAAACTCACTGGGTCCCATTTCCCCCGGCGGCTCTAGGCTGTCCCGGTCCTTACTGCCACCCCCCTCGCCAGAGTTTGGTGATGTGCGCCGCAAAGTGTAAAGAATTACATTAATCCCGCTTTGATCTCTAAAGGGTGATCACAGCAGAAATCAGGTCAGCACACAGACAGGCACTGCTGTGGAAATGAGCTTTTTGCAGGATATCTCCCTTGGCTTCAGAGCTTCCATTGCCAGGTGGCAAACCGCAGACGTGTCAATATAAAGGAATGAACTGATTTGCGGGTCGAGATTAAAGCTACTTCAATCCCAGCACTTGTTATTATCCAGTAGATTCGCAGCCCAGTGTCTGTGCTTCCCACCCCTAGCCATCCGAAAAGTATTAACTTTGTTGGATTTTAGAAAATATAAGAGGATGCATGCAAGCTTAATGGCCTGCAAAGTAACAGCATCAATGTTTAAACCCCACTTTGGTTTTGGAGGAGGGGCTGGGGTGAGAGTCTAGGATTGATTATGACCAGTTTATTTGTTTGTAAAGGAGGACAACCTTGGTGCTAACATCAAATAATTAACTAACTTTTTTAAAAGCACCTTTTCTGCTAGGCTAGACTGGCTCCTAGAGCAGCTTGTGTGTGCAGTAGCATCCAATCTGTTGAGAGAACTAGCAAAACAAAGATTAAAAGAACTGGCTAAGTTTCAAAAGACCAGACTGTTTTTTTGACTAAGAAATATTGAAAGAAGAGGTGTCAAAAGCCAGGAAAACTGCCTGCAAATGGAGTCTACAACAACAAAACATAGCATTGTCAATACTGCATTTATAATATGAAAAACAAAATGTGTTATAAACGAAGGAGAAACATTTATGCAGACATGCACCCTCTGTCTTGAACATTTCTTCCTTGGTATTTGATATATTGCACATCACCATGTCCAGCCCACTCTATCTATCTATCTATCTATCTATCTATCTATCTATCTATCTATCTATCTATCTATCTATCTATCTATCTATCAGACTAACAAGTGGAGCTGATAGTGTTGCCTATAATTAAGGTTGCCTGACACTTCCCATTGTAAAATCCTGTTTTCAGTTTTTTATAGTGCCAAACTTTAACCATTCAGGGTGAATATTTTCATGTCCCTTGGAAAAAAATAGTATGGGATCATATAATTAAAGTCTGTATCATAATCCATCCACACAAAGGAAATAAATTAAGGCTACACAGGCAACCTTAATTCTGTCTAGGGCTGTCAAGCAATTAAAAATTAATTGCAATTAATCGTCATGTTAAAAAAATTAATCGTGATTAATCATGTGATTAATCTACATTTCTTTCTACATTTTCAAATATATTTATTTCAATTACAATACAGAATACGGCGTGTACAGTGCTCAATTTATATTTATTTTTGATTGCAAATATTTTTACTGTAAAAAACAAAATAAATAGTATTTTTCAATTCACCTCATACAACTAGTGTAGTGCAATCTCTTTACCATGAAAGTTGAATGTACAAATGTAGAATTATGTACAAAGAACCTGCATTCAAAAATAAAACATTGTAAAACTTTAGAGCCTACAACTCCACTCAGTCCTACTTTTTCTTCTGCCAATCGCTCAGACAAACAAGTTTATTTACATTTGCAGGAGATAATTCTGCCCACTTCTTGTTTACAGTATCACCTAAAAGTGAGAACAGGCCTTCACATGGCACTGTTGTAGCTGGCGTCGCATGATATTTACATGCTAGATGCGCTAAAGATTTATATATCCATTCGTGCTTCAACCACCATTCCAGAGGACATGTGTCCATGGTGATGATGGGTTCTGCTCGATAATGATCCAAAGCAGTGTGGACCGATGCATGTTCATTTTCATCATCTGAGGCCATGTCTACACTTACCGGGGATCAACACTGTTGAGATCGCTGCAGTGGGGGTCAAGTTAGTGGGTCTAGTGAAGATCCGATAAATTGACCACAGAGCGCTCTCCGGTCGACTCTGATATTCCCCCAGAACGAGAAGAGTAAGGTAAGTCAGTGGGAGAGCATCTCCCATTGACGCAGCAAGGTGTAGACACCGCAGTAAATTGACCTAACCTACGTCGATTCCAGCTACATTATTCATGTAGCGTAACTTAGGTCGACTTACTCTGGCAGTGTAGACAAGGCCTTAGTCAGGCACCACCAGCAGAAGGTTGATTTTCTTTTTTGGTGGTTTGCGTTCTGTAGTTTCCACATCGGAGTGTTGCTCTTTTAAGACTTCTGAAAGCATGATCCACATCTCGTCCCTCTCAGATTCTGAAAGGCACTTCAGATTCTTAAACTTTGGGTCAAGTGCTGTAGCTCTCTTTAGAAATATCATATAGTGCCTTCTTCCTATTTTGTCAAATCTGCAGTGAAAGTGTTCTTAAAATGAACATGTGCTGGGTCATCATCCGAGATTGCTATAACAAGAAATACATGGCAGAATGTGGGTAAAACAGAGCAGGAGACATACAATTATCCCCCAAGGAGTTGAGTCACGAATTTAATTAAGACAGTATTTTTTTAATGAGTGTCATCAGCATGGAAACATGTCCTCTGGAATGGTGGCCAAAGCATGAAGGGGCATACGAATGTTTAGCATATCTGGCAAATAAATATCTTGTAATGCTGGTTATAGAAGTGCCATGCAAATGCTTGTTTTCACTTTTAGGTGACATTGTAAATAAGAAGCGGGCAGTATTATCTCCCATAAATGTAAGCAATTGGCTGAACAAGAAGTAGGATTGAGTGGACTTGTAGGTGCTAAAGTTTTACATTGTTTTGTTTTTGAGTGCAGTTATGTAACAAAAAAAAATCTACTTTTGTAAATTGCGCAGTCACATAAAGAGATTGCATTACTCTACTTGTATGAGGTGAATTGAAAAATACTATTTCTTTTATTTATAATTTTTACAGTGCAAATATTTGTAATTAATAATAATAATATAAAGCGAACACTGTACACTATGTATTCTGTGTTGTAATTGAAATCAATATATTTGAAAATGTAGAAAAGCATCCAAAATATTTAATAAATTTCAATTGGTATTCTATTGTTTAACAGTGCGCTTAAAACTGCAATTAATCGTGATTCATTTTTTTATCTCAATTAATTTTTTTGAGTTAATTGCATGAGTTAACTGCAATTAATCAACAGCCCTAATTCTGGCATTTCCTAGCTTTTGAATACTTGACTTTGCAACCTTAGTATTCTTTTAATCTCTATATAAATTGAACCAAAATGAATACGTGTGGAATCTTGTCTCTAAATCCCTTTGAATCTGAGGTTGTTGATGGATTGGATTTGAGCCTCAAGAACAGATCTGTTCCTACAGTTTGGGTTCTGGGTCTGGCCTAAATCCTGTTTTATGACTCTGGTTCAAATGTAGCCAAAGTCTCATGGCAATAGCTCATGAAATCTCATTTCTTATGAATTTGGACACAGCTTGGAACTTGGCCTAAACTGGATCCACATGTGAATCAAAACATCACCTCCTCAGCTACCACTATTTAAGAGATCACATATCTGAGTGTTTAAGAGGTGAATATTTATCTATCTTTCCTTAGCTCTTCATACCTCAAAATGCTTAGGTTTTATTGACAGTAGCATTCCTTAGACTACATCCTATAGCAGCAACCTTAACTGAGTCGACTTTTTTTTAATAACTAGGTAAGACTAATAGTGTGTAAGAGGTCTACAGGGTCTCTATAACACAGATCCCATGAGCTCTGCAAGGCTCCTGGTTACCACCAGACTCCACTGCCCTGCAGATCTCATGAACTCCACAAAGTACAAGAGGTTCCATTCAAAAGGGGGATGCCACTTTAGGTGCACAAGCCCAACATTTAGGCCTCCCCGGCATTCACAAAACCACCACTCATCTACCAACCACCAGAAGGTAAACTACTTATACACATACTACAACCATTATAATTAGATACAATTATTAATAACTGTACTTAATTATAACCTATTTTCTTCTTCTAATACAGTCTATGCACATGTTTTCAAGGAGATTTAAACATGTGGAAAATCTGGAGTAGTCACAAACCATTTTTTAGCTAGAGGGATACAAAGAAATGTTAGACACATGTTAACATTTCAAGGCAGAGCAATTTTGTAATGATCTGAAACTCAAAACACTGTTTGACAAAGTTTATCCAAACATTGCAAAAAATTTTACTTAAGCCTTCAGAGTAAACATACAAAAAAAAAGAACAATATACAAAATGTGAAATTCTACTAGATCAGCAGTTTTCAAACTTTTCTATACCATGACCCCAAGTTACAACAGAAAATATTTCAGGACCCACTTCCCATTTAGCCAACCATAAGGAAAGGCAGGGTGGTCATGATCCCCTGAAAAATGTTTGCAAAAATAAAAGGAATACTTGTGGCACCTTAGAGACTAACAAATTTATTTCAGCATAAACTTTCGTGGGCAACAGCTCACTTCATCGGATGCATGGAATGGATCACATAGTAAGCAAATATTTATACATACAGAGAAACATGAAAAGGTGGAAGTAACCATACAAACTGTAACAGGCTAATTAATTGAAAGGAACTATTATCAGCAGGGGAAAGAAACTTTTGAAGTGATAATCAAGATGGCCCATTACAGATAGTTGACACAGAGGTGTAAGGGTACTTACTGGGATATTAAATTAGTAATAAATAAATAAATAATAAAATGCTTGTGACTTTTAGGTTGAGATACCATGGCCTACATGATGGTAGACCCACCAACTGGAATAGCTAATCAGGAGAGACAAAAAGAGAAAGATCTTATTCAGGATTTATTTATATAGCAAATGTTGTAAGGATGGATAAGTGATAAGAAAGGAGCAGAAGGATGGACCAGAGGGTAAGGTGCTGATTTGGGAGACTTGGGTTTAACTCTCCGTTCTGCCACAGCCTTTTTGTGTGATGTCGTGTAGGACAGTTAGTCTCTCTGTACCAGCTCCCCATCTTTAAAATGGGACTAACAACATTCCCTTACCTTACAGGGCTGTTATGCAGATAAGCACACTAAAGATTATGAAAAAACAACGAGGAGTCCTTGTGGCACCTTAGAGACCAACAAATTTATTTGGGCATAAGCTTTTGTGGGCTAAAACCCATTTCATCAGCTTTCCGCCCCCCCCGCCACCCACGAAAGCTTATGCCCAAATAAATTTGTTAGTCTCTAAGGTGCCACAAGGACTCCTCGGTGTTTTTGCTGATACAGACTAACACGGCTACCTCTCTAAAAATTATGAGGTGCTCTGATAGGATATTTCCATCTAATTCTTTCAGCTTCTGTCTGTTAAATCCCCAGGAGGGATGGGGCACATGTGACAGGAGTCTGTCTATGTGAGCCTGGATTCAGAGCAAGGAAAAGGCAAATCAGTGATTAATCAAAATCATACCTAACAAAGCTTCTTTTTTATTGCTTTGTAGACCTGATCCTACATGCAATACTCAGATAAAATTGTCCATTGAAATCAAATAGCAATTTTGGCTGAGAATGACTAATGGGTTGGGCTGGATCCTCAGCTGGTGGGCATCAGCACCAGTCCATTGAAGTCAATGAAGTTGCGCTGAGGATCTGCCTCTAAATGTTTAAACGGTCTGAAACATATTTTTCAAATCAGCATATTTAGAACAATTTCCCGCATGTAAGAAACAAACCACTATACTGCTGGACTGCCCAATGGAAGCAGTTTTAACTACTATATAGGGGTTTGTTGAAAAAGGGAAAATAATCAGCTATTCTCTCCCTCTATAAGGGCTGGTCTAATGCCCATTAAAGTTATTAGGACTCTATCCATTGACTTCAGTTCAGGGAATTAAGCATGGGAAGAGGAGAACAGAGCCCTTTGGCTTTTAATTAAGGTTACCCAACTTGTGGAAAGTAGTTTTTCTCCAAAGTTAGATCTCTTTGCTCCACTATTTCATTTTTACATGTCCCACCGTAGTTCCTGCCTCCTTCCCAGACCAGTACACTTAGCACCAAAATTTCAGCCATTCAATGTAAGCAAACATATTGAATTTAACATGCTATTCTTGGGAAAAATGCTTTTGCCCTCCATAACTGATGTCTGTTACACATGAAATATGTTGTCCAACATAGTCACATATACATATCATAGTGCATATGATACTTTTCTAGTCCTTGTTTCATTCTAAAAAGCAGAATAGTTAAATTCTCTTGTTTCTGAGGTTATGAAATGTATCTGATTGACTGTCCGCTTGAAGAAACAGACTGGCCTTGTCTACACTACAGAGTTTTGTCAACAAAAGTCAGCTTTCATTGATAAAATGGTGGAGGTGTACACACTACAGTGCTCCTTCCAATGACTAAACTCTTCTGCTTTGCCAACAAAATAAAACCACCTTGACGAGAGTCGTAGAGCTTTTTGCGGCAAAGTGTCAGTGTAGACACTGCGCTTGGTTATGTCGCTGTAAATGGCCTCCAGGAGGTGTCCTGCAATGCCTATCCTGACCACTCTGTTCAGCAGTTCGAACTCTGATTCCCAGTACCTAGGTATACAGGTATCCGCCCCTCTCCATTTAAAGGCCTGGGAATTTTTGAAATTCCACTTCCTGTTTGCTCGGCATGGAGAGCTCACATCGCATCTTCCCATCTGACCATGGTGGCTCTATGCAGCAAACGCTGTCCCACTTGGAGCACACATGAGTTTTTGGATCTGTTGGCACTGTGGGGAGAGGAGACTGTGCAGTCCCAGATCCTCTCCAGCCGTAGGATCTTCGATACCTATGGGCAGATTTCTCATGGCATGTTGGATAAAGGCTACGAATGGGTCATGTATCACTGTGCAAAGACAAAGGTGCTGAGGCAGGCATACCAGAAGGCAAGGGAGTCAAACCATCACTCTGGTGCTGTGCTGAAGACCTGCTGCTTCTATAAACAGCTAGATGCCCTTCTTGGTGGCGAACCCACCTCCACTGCCAAGAGCCCCGTGGATACTTTGGTGGGGCTGGAGACAGCAGATAGCAGAATTAACCCCAAGGACAAAGTCGTGGATGAGGAGTTTGAGTAGGAGGACGATGTGGAGCATGCAGCCAGGGTCATCCCCCTTCCTGGGACGAACTCACCATGTTCAGGGCGTTCGCTGAGCTGTGTGCTTGTCAAGGGACAGTGAGAAACTGATTTATATTTTAAAAGAAGTGCATTTTACTATAATGATTCAATGCTGTGCGTGAACTAAAAATCATGCTTCTGTTTATTGATTCTTGTTCTTCTGCAGATGTGGCCTTCAGGAGAATCCCCTATACACAGCAGTGGAGTGCCTCCGCCAGATAAGGAAGCGACCAAGGAGGATTAAGGAGGACATGAGTCAAGAGGTGCTCCAATCCTCAGAGGCCAAAAAACAAGAATGCAGGGTGCGGAGATAGACTTTAAAAGAAAATTATAAAATATACAGGCAGGACAGAAAGGAGAGCCAAGAGTGAATTTTAATGGGTCAGGAGCAGATTATAATAGTGATGGAAGAGCAAAATGGAGATGTTGAAGTCGCTAATCATGCTGCATGCTGAATTCATGCATGCTTCCCCGCCCCCACAGCTGATACAGAACTGCTTTCCATGCCCTCCTGAAACTCCTCCCACATATTCCTTGCAACTTCCTGGCCTGTCTGGGTACCCCGTTCACTCCATCCCTTCTGACAGCTTCAAATTGATAGCTGGACTTACATACAGCTATAAGAGCTTACACTGACGTTCATTGTTATCTCCCTTCCCACCAAGCCTTTTATGTGTGTTGTTAATTAGTATTTAATAAAAACAAACTCTCTGAAAGATAACCAATCTTTATTTGTCTCCTACACATGGTGGTTGCTGCTGAAATTAATACACAGTGTCAATTTGATCATTTGCTGAGTACAAATCATGGTCAGGAATCGTCAACATTTTCCTGCAAGTTAACAAAGCACAGCAGAGTGCTGTATAGAAAGACACCTTACTGGAACTCATTGTCCAAATGGTGCCTCAAAGCCTCCCTGATTCAAATAGTCCCCCATTATGCCCCTCTAATAGCCCTGGTATCTGCCTGCTCAAAATCAGCTGCCATGTGATCCGCCTCCACATTCCACCCCCGGGGGAAACTTTTCACCCTTAGCCTCACAACTATTGTGGAGTGCACAGCAGACTGCTATTACCATGGGAATATTTTCCTCATTTAGGTCTAACCTGCCATAAAGGCAGCGCCAGTGCACTTTTAATCTGCCAAAGGCACATTCCACAGTCATTCTGCACTTGCTCAGCCTATTGTTGAAGCACTCCTTGCTGCTGTCCAGGTTTCCTGTGTAAGGCTTCATCAGCCATGGCTGGGTCTTCCAGGATCACTATGATCATTGCAACATCCCCCATTGGAATCTTCTGGTCTGGAAAGAAAGTCCCTGCTTTCAGCTTTCTGTACAGGCCAGTGTTCCTGAAGATGCGTGCATCATGCACCTTCCCTGACCACCCTGTGTTGATATAAATGAAATGCCCATGGTGATCCACAAGCGCCTGCATATTATAGAGAAGTACCACTTTCTATTGATGTACTCCCATGCAAGATAGTCTGGGGCCAAAATTGGGATATGTGTGCCATCTTTTGCCCAGCCACAGTTAGGGAATCCCATTGCCGCAAAGCCTATTTTCTGCATATTGCCCAGAATCACTGTCCTTTGCAGCAGGAAGCAATTAATGGTCCTGCTCACTTGCATTAATGCAGTCCCAACAGTGGACTTCCCAACTCCAAACTGATATGTGACTGACCAGTAGAAGTCTAGACTTGCCAGCTTCCACACAGCGATCACCACACACTTGTCCACCGAGAGGGCAGCTCTCATTTTGGTGTCCTTGTGCCACGGGACTAGGGTGAGCTCCACACACAGTTCCAGGAAGGTGGCTTTCCACATCAGAAAGTTCTGCAGCCACTGCTCCTCATCCCAGACCTGCATAATGATGCAATTCCACCACCCTGTGCTTGTTTCCCGAGCCCAAAAGCGATGGTGCACCATATTCATTTGCCCTGTGAATGTCAAAAGTAATCTGTGTTGTTTCTTTCCCTGGCACACAGCAGGTCAGACAATTCTGATTCCTGTACAGATTGGGAGCTCATGATATACTGCATGGCCATCCGCGATGTGTTCATAACAGTGACCACAACACTAGAGAGCAGTGAGAAGCAGAATTTCGTTTTGCGGCATTTCACATCTTTTGAGTACACAGAATGACGAGCAGCACTTGTTCATAGGAACAAGCTGGTTCAGTTCTGCTCACTGGATTCCTTTCCAAGTGGCAGGTTTATTGAGTCCTTGCTTGGGGTGTCCTTCTCAAAGCCTGTTATATCTCAGGTGGTGCACTCTTTTGTGGGGTCTTGTTAAACACACAGGATCAGATAAGAACTGTGATAAGTGTGGTATAAGAACCTAAAAGCAATGTTCAGGGAAGCGGGTGCCAAACCTTTCACTCAGCAGTAACACAAAAGGGGACAAATGTAAAGCAGAAAATGGGGAAGAGAAAGGTCATCCAAAGGAAGTATCTTGGGACAAAGAAAGATGATCCTGGTGAAAAGCTCACCCATTTCTAAAAAAAAAATAAAAATCATCTGTGATTGTGTAACCCACTGTTCAATGTGTTACATATTTCCCTCTGTGCCTGATCCGGAGAGGATCTGGGTCTGTTGTAGCTACCAGCAAATGCCATGTAATCCCTTAGCTCAAGCTGTAGAGGCTTAATATACTCTTAGCAGTGGAAGTCCAGGTTCATTTCTTAATGATGACCAAGATAACAGTATTGATAACTGTATGCCACAAGGACACAGAATGTAGGTTATTATCAGGGTTATCCTAGAACTCACCTCTCCTTGTTATTTTATCCCAACAGATGAGATCAGGAGATGCTCTCACAGATAATCCCTAGATTTTCATGTGTTGGATCTGGAGGCAGGGTCTTCTCCCTGGAGGACACACAAATCCAGAATTTGCTTCTCTCATTAATCTCACAGGGCCTGAGCATGTTGTTTTTCAGGGAAAGCCTTATCTACTCACTCAGGTGTATGCTTGCGGGGTGGTTTAACCCTGCGGAGAGGTAGGGCTGAATTTCTTTTACTGGAGGGTTGGTTGAGTTCTGGTCAGTTGACTTGTGTCAGTTTTGCAGTGTTTTAGTTTAGTGTGTGGTTGCAGGACTTATTGTGGCTAGAAAATGGGATAGGCACATTATATGGTATTCAGCCCTTAGTTTTCCACATGGGTAGATCAGGCTTTGTGTGGCATTACTCTTTTAGTGCATTTCTATCTATAATAGACTAACTATAATAACATGGTTCTGTTCACCCCCTACATTGGTCCAGGCAGGGTTTTCTATTTACATGCATTTTGCTTCTCCGCTGTGCTTTGTTTTGGCTTTAAGGTAATGAATGTGGTTCCTAGGGCCTCATTCTCCTCTCACTCACACTGGCACCTACTTGTGTTATTCCACTGGCTTCAGTGGAGTTACTCCTGATTCACACTCTCATGTAAATGAGTGGAGAATCATTTCATTACCTGCAATAACATGGACCAGTTTAGTAAGAGCATCAGAAGAGAACCAATCCTTATTCTGATGAAACCACAAGGCTCCAAAAGCTAATTTTAAAGGACATCACTGGAGCAGAGAGGTCTGTACAAGAATCACACAGAAACTATATCACGTATGAAAGACTATATAAATTATGACCACATTTCTTAATCAAGCAATAATCTTTAGGAATATTCAAGCCATATTTTTCAAATAATGCTCTTAACAGTTAGTAAGGGAATACATAATAATGCTGTTAACTATTTCTCCTGTCAAATAACATCTGATGGCCAAAACACATTTGACAGACATATACAGACTTCCTTTCGGGTGAACTACAAAGAAACATATAGGTCAGTATGATCCAGCCTTTCATTACAACTTTGGAAATATAGGTTTTTACAATGGAATAGCATCTTCGCAGTACCTTGACTGTTAAAAAACACAATTTTAGTTGTTTATGTATTAGGGAAACCTCAACCTAAATCTGAAACCATGTGAGGGTGAAAAGAGCTACAGCTGACATTTCAGAATAACCATTATGATCTAGCTGGAGATATGAGTCAGCATGATGAGTCTGACAACAAGAAGGGGGAACCTCCCCCCAAAAAACACCAAGGTGGAAGAGGCATGGGCAGATTTCAAATGTCATTTCAGATGCCAACCCAAGTGCATTACCAAGCAAGGAGACTTTCATCCCACATGTAGGGAAGCAGCTCCCAACTGGCTACAACTTTGAAGAAACCCGAATGAACATGTGGTTCCATCAGAGGTCACTTGTGCTTTGGACAGCCAAAATGGGGGGGTGGCGGGAATCCAACTGGAAAAAGAGGGTAGCCCTTGAGGAGCTTCAGAATTTTGATAATTTTTCTCATTTTTTGCAAAAATATCACCCAGTGCTTTCTGGCATGCCACCTCCACAGATATGTACACCAGTTAGATCACAGCTATCCGTGAATCGTGGAGGTCAGCAGAATTCCTTCTGATCAGAAGATAACAAGAGCTGGATGATTTCTCTGTGTCTTAGATCCATAGATTTCAAGGCCAGAAGGGACCATTGTGAACTTCTAGTCTGATCTCCTGTAAAACACAGGCCATAGAATATCCCCAACATATTTCCTAATGCAGCACCATGTGTGAGCTTAACTCCAACCTTCTCGACTTTGAAGTACTGCCTAATTTTCTTCCCATGCTGCCTATAGTGAATCTCACTGATTTGTGTAGAAAAACCCTTCTATTGTTTCACTTCCCGGCCTTTGTCTGCCTGTCTATTCTTAGACTGTAAGCTTTTTGGGGCAGGGACCATCCTTTCTTGTATGTCTGGAAAGGACCTAATGCTCTGGGAACTATCACAAAGAAATAGTAATTGCACACCTGCTTTTTTTGATACCAAAACAGGGCATCCACGGTGTGACTCTAACCATGGAATGAGGCCCTCAAATGATTTGAGACATACTGGTGCTGTGAGAACACTAGCTGAAACTTTTGAAGCCGTGCAAAGGACTCTGGGCTGTTTGAGACAGTACTACGTTAAAGCACAATAGGGAACCTTTGGTGCTCAATCGCAGGATTTTAATGGACCAATCAGTGCACGCCAAGTTAGTGGCTTTAGAAATCCCACCCCCGTAGTGCTCATTTCCCCACTGTGTAGACAAGCTCCCAGACATGGGAGATGTGTGGTGAAATCCTCTACACTGCTTTGAAAATCTCAAGTATTTTGTATATTCTCACCAAATAAATAGCAGATTCATAGAATATCAGGGTTGGAAGAGACCTTAGAAGGTCATCTAGTCCAACTCCCTGCTCAAAGCAGGACAAACCCCCAATTTTTGGCCCAGATCCCTAAATGGCCCCCTCAAGGATTGAACTCACAACCCTGGGTTTAGCAGGCCAACGCTCAAACCACTGAGCTATTCCTCCCCCCATTTAGATTCCTAAACATCTCAACCAATGTTGCTAAAGTTATCCTCAGAAATTAGATCAATACATACATCTATATTAGGAACCAGAGTCCGAAAATCCCTGTCATGTTAATTTGAAAAGATACTATTAAACAACGAGTAAATATAGTTCCATACTTTTCTTGCCTTCTTTTGTCTGTGGAGGAGGGTAATGTGGCTAAAGAGTGCTGACCTGTGCACTTACACTAGATAACTGCATATGTATGTGTTTATAATGGATACACGTGTAAGGAGTGGCATGACTAACTGTCCCTGTTATTATTTAGCATTTGTATTATGGGAGCCCTGGGAGACCCCACTCAGGATCAGGGTCCCTTTGTGCAAGAGGCTATATAGAGAAAAAGATGGCCTCTGCCCCAAAGCTAATCCGAGGCTTTAAGTGTGCTCAGTTGACATGGGGGCAGCTAGTTCCCTGCTGCTCAATATGTGCACAGGATAAGGAAGACACAAGGAGCACCCTGTTGCATAGCTATGTATCGGTGGGATACAAGTACAGTCCTTGTGTTCCGCAAAGGGCAGGGACTGCTTCCTCCAGGGACTCCTTGCTCTGGGGCATAATACTCTCCAAATGAATGGGGAGGAGATGAGAGGAGGCAAGTCAATGGTCTTGAGCCCATGTGTAATGTCCAGCTGACTGGCCATGCAGGAGGGAGTGTGCTGCAGCCCCTACAGGAGTGTAATAGTGGGCACATTCTGCCTGGGTGCAGAGTACTTCCAGGCCACGTCCTGCCTCCTAGAGGCAGAATAGTGCCCAGAGCTCCTGCTGAGGTGACGAGACCTCACACCACTTCCAATCTGGAGCTCTGCCATAAAGGCACAATGGAGCCCATGGTAAGAACTTGCATTTTACTTGCTAAATACCATCCAACTGCATCATGCTATAAGTTAGAAATGGAAAAGACCTATTAGCTCAGCCAGCCCATCTCCCTGCCAAATTGTTCCCCACAGCACATTTTCTAGTTCTTTGTCCATTCTAATTTTAAAAGCCCAAGCAATTGGGCTTCCACCACTTCCCTTTGGAGACTACATCAAAGCCTAATGCATCTCACTGTCAGGAAGTTTCTCCTTCTATTCAGCCTAAACTCTCCCTCTCTTAATTTCATCCCACTACGTGTAGTACATGCCAAGATATATTGCCATGTACTACACTAAATAATTTCTTCTCTTAAAATATGTGCTGCCCTTAGCCATCACCAAGCGGTAGTATACACATTTAGATGTTTTAATATTTCATCATGTCAGTATTTCGTGCCTATTGATCATTTTTGTTGCTTATCTCTATGGTCCCTCCAGTTTGTTTATTTTACTGTAATAACGTAGTGCCTGGAATCAGCAGAGAATTTACATGTTCGCACACGCATCAGGCAGCACTAAACTGCAATCTATTGCCTATATTCCAGCAGCTCTCACAAATGCTTCTGCCTGCTCTGACTCTATTGGCTGTTGTTATCTCTTGCC
Organism: Chelydra serpentina; assembly: GCA_037349315.1. Lineage (NCBI taxonomy): Eukaryota > Metazoa > Chordata > Testudines > Chelydridae > Chelydra > Chelydra serpentina. The sequence goes on from JBAIAC010000048.1 coordinate 33,445,050, forward strand.
TTGTGAGGAGCTGTGTGATTTGTTTCCTTGAGTCTACAGCAGGGGTGCTGTCACTTGATATGTGCACTCTTGGTGTGGATATTGTTATTACCAAAGACACCGGGACTATGGATCTGTCCACAGGACAACTCTAAAACCAGTGCTATTTTAACCTGTGGGCCATGGAGTAGGGCAACAGTAGGTGAGAGGCAATACCCAGCAGTCAACAGAGAAACACAGAGATGGCATTTTCATGAACATTTTCCATTTTTGTTCAAATTTGACTTGTTTGTGTATTTCTTTATGGTCCACTGGATGGCTCTCTTATCACTTGGACACTTTGTCCACTGCATTCTTGCACTCAATTGAGGCTTTGTCTGTTGCTCAATTTAAGGTCTAGGAAACCAACACAGGTTGGTTGGTGTTGGTAAGTTTTTATTTTCTGTCTCCTTAAGAGGCTGAGAGAATAATATTTTAATTAGTCGAGAGCAACAGAAGAGGTTAAGCCATCAGTGCTGAAAATATAGGGGGCTGGTTGTACGGATTTGGGGGACCTTTCACTCTCTCTTGATGATTATAACCCCTGTTCTTGATGCTCAGGTGGTCTTCTGGAGAATGCAGTATGTTGTGGCGCAACCTGAGATGTCTGATTGCCAGGTAGGTTCCTGTGAGTCGACACAGCTAAAGTACATTTTTCTGCAGTGAGGCAGTATGTAGGTCTAATGATATGCAAGTTCCCCCCCCAAAAATTTTTTTTACCAGCAAGCCTGCAGACTTCTTTTTAGAAAACTAAAATATGAATGTATTTCATTTATAACAACATAACATCCATTGTGCAAACAAATGACCATAACGTACAGTAAAGGTTATTTAAATCATTGTTTATATTGTAGAAGTGTTAACCTGGGGGGACGGAGGGGAAATTTAGCAGGTACTATGGCTAGCTGCTTAGCTGCATTAACTAATCAATGTCCATTAGTACTTTGTTCATTTCTTTGCAGTACATCTATTATATTTAATGGAAGAACCATTTTAATGCATTAGCTGCCCCACAAGGAGACACCTTAAATTTGCCATGTATCTGTTCTAAAATGCATCTGAAGATAACCCACCCAAGATTCTGAATTGTCATATTCTCTTGAGAGACCAGCTGGGTGCGGTAGTATCTTTTATTGGACCAACTTCTGTTGGTGAGAAAGACAAGCTTTTGAGCTTACACACAGCTCTTCTTCAAGTCTGGGAACTTTAATCAGAGTGTCACAGCTAAATACAAGGTAGAACAGATTGTTTAGCATAGTTAACAAATGACCATTCAAGGTGAACTGGCCCATTCAAACCCCTTCAGTCACAGGGAGGAAAGAAGGGGGGTAAACAGCTGGGGCAGGGAGTGAGTTGTTAGTGGATTATAGATGTTCTGAGAAGACATAAAAGACCAGTGTCTCTATTCAGTTAATTATTTTTAGTGTCTAGCAAAATTATGAATTTAAGCTCCCAGGCTCCTCTTTTGAAAGTGTTATATAGATTTCCTTTGAGGATGAGGATTGATGGGTCAGATATTGAGTGATTACTTTGTGAAAAGTGTTCACCTACAGGTAATTTTGGTGGTTTTGTCTTTTTTTTCCTGTGGGAGCTCATTCGAGAGCATAGTGATTGTCTGGTTTCACCCTGACATGGTTGCTATTGGGGCAATTCGTGCACTGGATGAGATACACCACATGTTGTGATAGGCATGTGTAGGACCCACACCTCTTGAAAGGTGTGTTGTGGGTGGTATTGATCACTGTAGAAGTGGAGATATGTCTGCAGGTTTTGCAGCTGTTATTCTGGCAGGGTCTGGTGCCACTTTGAGTTGGTGTGTCATGGTCTGTGGGAATCTTGCTTCTGATGATGAGCTTGGAGAAGTTGGGAGTTGTTGAGGGACAAAAGAGGGGGTTCAGGAAAGATTTATTTCTGGATGTAGTCCCCATCAAGTATGGGTTGTAGTTGTTTGATGATACCCCGTATGGGTTCCAGTGGGGGATGATAGGTGACAACTGGGTGTGTGTGGGGGGAGGGGGGTTTATTTCTGTATTGAAGCAGGTTCTCTCAGGGTATTTGGGTGGTCTGTTGCAGGCTGTGATCCATTTACTCTGATGGAGTGTCCTTGTTTGGTGAAGGAGGTTTTGAGTGTGTTATGGTGTATATCCCAGACTTTCTCCTCAGAGCATATTCCACAGTATCTGAATGCTTGGGTGTAGATAGATTTCTTGGTGTGTTTGGGATGGTTACTGGATCTATGAAGATAGGGGTGCTGATCATGGGTTTCTTGTATGTAGCTGTCTGTAGGGTTCCATTTTTGAAGCTGACTGTGGTGTCCAGGAAGTTGATGCCGGTGGGTGTGTTCCAGAGACAGTTTAATGAACAGGTGGTGGTTGTTGAAGTTGTGGTGGAACTCCAGGAGGCAGTTTAAGCTGTCTGTCCAGAGTATGAAAATATCAATGATGTACCTCAGGTATATCATTGGTTTCATGGTGCATTTGTCTAGAAATTCTTCTTCAAGTTGGTCTATGAAGAGGTTGGCATATTGGAGAGCCATCCTAATACCAATGGCTGTTCCCATGCTTTGGATAAAGTTTTGTTGTTGAATGTAAAATTATTAAGGGTGAGGATGAAATGGATGAGTTTGGCTATGTGTTTGGGGTGGGTATCTAAGGATTGTCCATTGTCCTGTAAATATTTGAGGCAGGCAGCTATATATTGAGACTCAAAAAAACCATCCTCAAGCCACTCACCACACACACGGCCAGCTTCTTTCAGGACACAACCAACTTCTTCCACAAACTCCTGAGCATTGACAACCTCCCTCAGAACACCTTACTTGCCACCATGGATGTCACCTCCGTAGACACCAACATCCTGACAAAGATGGCATAGCTACCCTCCCCAGCAGCTTCTTCCCTTCCCTGCCTTTCCTCCCTTTGACTGGAGGGGTGTTAACGGGCCACTTCACCATGAGTGGTCCCTTGAGATATGTTTTCACTACTTTGTATTACTTTCCACCTTGTATTTAGCTGTGACGCTCTGAGTAAGACCTGAAGAAGAGCTCTGTGTAAGCTTGAAAACTTCTCTCTCATCAAAAGAAGTTGTTCCAATGAAAGGTATTACCTCACCCACCTTGTCTTTCTAATACCCTGGGACCAACATAGCTACAACAACACTGCATATTCTCTTGGACCAGTGAAGTCAATCTAAATAACAAATACAAAAGAATGGACTGTTGCAGATGGCAAATACCATTGACAAAACCTTTGCATCAGCTTAATTTTATCTGCACTTTTCATTGCATTCCTACAAAATGGCTGTGGCTACAATGGGAGCAGAACTATATTGACTACAGTCATGCATGGAAGTGACAACTGTCTTCCAGCTCAGAGGTTGTGACCACAGTGAACATGCCTGAGCAGAAAGTGTGTTTTTTGTTTTGTTTTGCTTTTACTAACTATAGTAGCAGATACAATCCTTCCAGAAAATGTATAGCATTATTTCTTTACACAGTGGAAAAACAGGCCCCTTTTCTGCCTTCTTGCTTCAAAATATACAGAAGGAAACAATCTCTTATACAGCTTTTACAGTTCAGCTTTTGGGGCTGCACCCTGAGGCGGGTCCAGGGGACAAGGTAACAAGAAGCAGGGCCAAAAAATAAGTGAAGGCTGGCAACCCACGGGAAACCCTGGAATCCCTGGCCAGACATGTGGATGGTTTCTTGTTCAATGCTCTTTGCAGGTCTCTTCCTGGCAGCATTGGCAATATAATTGCCTACTGGCTGAACTACCACTAGATATACACTGTTCTTTGGGAATCCTCCAGTAGCAGGATGGTAGTGCTAATTTAAAAATCATTAACTCAGTCCTTTTTTTTTACACTGGTTAGAATTGCAATGAAGTGGGATAACGCTACTAGGAATAAGAGTTCCTTGGCTTCTTCCTTATACTCTGGTTATGGCCCCTATTCCCATGGACACATTGACTTCAGCAGTAGTTCAGGATGCTCAGCATTTTATAGGAGCACTAGTGTGGCCAGGGCTAGTATTTCCAGAATATAGACTTCGGGGTGAATCGTTTTGATTCGTCAGAAGACACCTTCTAGGGTGTTCACGAAAACCATTGGCTTAAGTACTAGCTAAGATATTTGCAGCTAGAAATATTCAGGTGGAAGAAACATCTATGAAAACATATGATCGCATGCTAAAATAAATATTTGTAATTAGTATATTGAACAGAATTAAAAAACACAGACACCATATTTAGGCCCTGATTCTGTAATCAGGTCTATACGAGTAGATCTGGTTGCAGGGCCTTAGTCTTCATTGATTTCCTAGACAATAGTATAGATGTATATCTATAACATTCAAAAAGGGTTGCTGCTACCATTAATCAAAGTGATACATTGTTTGACTGGGGATCGGCTGTATTAAACTGTCATGTGATTGGAATCACATCATGTTAATTGCTATTGTAAGTAGCTGTCAACCACATAATGTCTGATGTCTTCTGTGCAATCTTTAACTATGTTCGTTCTTCAAGGTCCCATCTTCAGGCCAGTGCTCCTTGTGCCGTACATTAGTGACCTGCTTAGTACCTATACAAAAGTTACAGTGTTCACTGGTCAGGCATCACAGTAATTCTACATAGAAGCAACAGAGCATCTGATATCAAAATGACATTGTAATATGACTTTGCCAAAAGTTTCAGAACTCATTGAAAGATGCTATTTAGTTCTAAATCTGGTGGCAGAATTGTTCATTCTAGCCATATAAAAGCAAATAACCAGATCCTGCTTTTAGTTACACTGGTATAAATCTGGAGTGAATGGATTTACTCCAGATTTATGACAGCATAACTGAGATGAGAATCTGGCTCATCAAGTCTGCAGCAGATAAAACATAATATTTTTCAAAGTAGGAGTTGTGAAGAGTGCTAGTGCTTAATTATGTAGTTGTCATTTTTGACAGAAGCAGGACATGTCTGAAGGTATTACGGTGGTACAAACTGTTTTCTAAATTTAGCATTGAGGCATATTTTTTATACCACTGTGTAATTCAATAAATATATGCTGGTAATATTTTCATGATAGGTTTTTCTAAATTAAGATTAGTTTTCTTCCTTGACTGAATCTCACCTCAGGATTATATATAACAAAGACACAGCAGCTGATATCTATTTTATATTCTGCAGTGTTGCAAAACATATTGTCACCTATGCTTTGTTGCACTATTTAAACTTCTGATAAACATCTTGCTTCATAACAACCCTGTAGGTAGGATCATACAGTAATAATCCACCTCCCTGGAAGACAATTTTTAACAAATAATAGTGTGGGAAAAAACCTAAGAAGTGAAGTCCACATTTGATCCGGGCTTGCAAAATTCTACTTGTTCACTTGCCCCAGCCCTGTAATTCTTTTGACAGATGAGTAAAAAATTGACTTTTTTTCATTATCATTAATCACAGTATAGGAGGAGGGTAGTAGATTTTGTCTAATATGGTAAATTTTCATGGTAATTCTTGCAGGTTGTATTAATCTAACTCTCTGTTCTGAAATGATCAAAATGATCTGTCAATCCAAACATTTGTGGATATGTTTATTTACCTAGATCTGAATATTCTGATTTTTTTAAATAGTGGTAACATTCCTCTCATATCCAGAAATATTATTTTTAACTATTATTACAACAGTACTTCCTGGTTGGGAAAAATGTTCCAAACCATCTTCATACCAGTCTTTAAAGTGTTTGGATTAAATAAATATTTGTCAGGGCGCTGGGTTATCAGCTCTGGTTGTGGAGCGTTTGGTGCAGATTAGGTTGATGATACAAATTTGCCTTTAGTCACCTCTGTGCTCCCCCCGTGCTGGGACTGTTCTGGACTGAGTTGGTACCTCAGTACAAACTATAGCAGTCTGAACTTTATGGGTGCCACATTCCCTTTCATGTGGAACCAGACCTAGAATCAGCCAGGGATGGGGGCCCGGCGAGGGACTGGGGGAAGCATGAGAATCACTGTGGTGGTTTTCTGCTACCAAAATCATAGAATCATGGACTTGTAGGACTGGAAGGGACATTGAGAGGTCATCTAGTCCAATTCCCTGCACTCATGGCAGGACTAAGTATTATGTAGACCATCACTGACAGGTGTTTGTCTAATCTGCTCTTAAAAATCTCCAATGATGGAGATTCCACAACCTTCCTAGGCAATTTATTCCAGAGCTTAACCACTTTGACAGTTAGGAAGTTTTTGCTAATGTCCAACCTACACCCGGCTTGCTACAATTTAAGCCCATTGCTTCTTGTCCTATCCTCAGAGGTTAAGGAGGAAATTTTTTCTCCCTCCTCCTTGTAACAACCTTTTATATACTTGAAAACTGTTGTCATGTCCCCTCTCAGTCGTCTCTTCTCCAGACTAAACAAACCCATATTTTTTCAATCTTCCCTCATAGATCGTGTTTTCCAGACCTTTAATAATTTTAATTGCTCTTCTTTGGACTTTCTCCAATTTGTCCACATCTTTCCTGAAATATGGCACCCAGAACTGGACATAATACACCAGCTGAAACCTAATCAGTGCATAGAAGAGCAGAAGAATTACTTCTTGTGTCTTGCTTACAATACTCCTGCTAATACATCCCAGAATGATGTTTGCTTTTTTTGCAACAGTGTTACACTATATTTAGCTTGTGATCCAGTATGACTCCATGATCCCTTTCCGTAGTACTCCTTCCTAGGCAGTCATTTCCCATTTTGTAGGTGTGCAACTGATTGTTCCTTCCTAAGTGGAGTACTTTGCATTTATTCTTATTGAAGTTTATCCTATTTACTTCCAAACATTTCTCCAGTTAGTCCAGATCATTTTGAATTTTAATCCTATCCTCCAAGTACTTGCAACTCCTTCCACCTTAGTATCATCTACACATTTTATAAGTGTACTCTCTATGCCATTATCTAAACCATTGATGAAGATATTGAACAGAACTGGACCCAGAACTGATCCCTGCAGGACCCCACTCGTTATGCCCTTCCAACTTGACTGTGAACCGCTGATAACTACTCTCTGGGAACAGTTTGCAGGCAGTTATGCACCCACCTTATAGTAGCTCCATCTAGATTGTATATCCTTCGTTTGTTTATGATAAGGTAATGTGAGACAGTATCAAAAGTCAAGATACACCACATCTATACTTCCTTCCTATCCACAAGGCTTGTTACCCTGACGAAGAAAGCTATTAGGTTGGTTTGACATGATTTGTTCTCGACAAATCTATGCTGACTTTTACTTATCACCTTATTATCTTTTAGGTGTTTGCAAATTGATTGTTTAATTATTTGCTCCATTATCTTTCCGGGTACTGAAGTTAAACTGACTGGTCTCTAGAAACGACAAAGGGTCCTGTGGCACCTTATAGACTAACTGATGACTGGTCTCTAATTCCCTGGGTTGTCCTTATTTCCCTTTTCATAGATTTGGCACTATATTTGCCCCTTTCCAGTCCTCTGGAATCTCTCCCTTCTTCCATGACTTTTCGAAGATAATTGCCAATGGCTCAGATTTCTCCTCAGTCAGATCCTTGAGTATTCTAGGATGTATTTCATCAGGCCCTGGTGACTTGACAACATCTAACATGTCTAAGTAATTTTTAACTTGTTCTTTCCCTATTTTAGCCTCTCATCCTATCTCATTTTCATTGGCATTCACTATGTTATATGTCCAATCACTACTAACCTTTTTGGTGAAAACTGAAACAAAAAAGTCATTAAATACTTTTGCCATTTCCACATTTTCTATTATTGTTTTTCTCCCCTCATAGAGCACCGGGCCTACTCTGTTCTTGGTCTTTCTCTTGCTTCTAATGTATTTCTAGAATGTTTTCTTGTTACTTTTTATGTCTCTAGCTAGTTTAATCTTGTTTTGTGCCTTGGCCTTTTTAATTTTGTCCCTACATACTTGTGTTATTTGTTTATATTCATCCTTTGTAATTTGACCTAGTTTCTACTTTTTGTAGGACTCTTTTTTGAGTTTCAGATAATTGAAGATCTCCTAGTTAAGCTAGGATGGTCTCTTGCCATACTTCCTATCTTTCCTATGCAATGGGCTAGTTTACTCTTGTGCCCTTAATAATGTCTCTTTGAAAAACTGCCAACTCTCTTAAATTGTTTTTCCTCTTAAGCTTGCTTTCCATGGGATCTTACCTACCAGCTCCCTGAGTTTGCTAAAGTCTTCCGTCTTGAAATCCATTATCTTTATTGTGCTGTTTTCCTCCTACCATTCCTTAGAATCATGAACTCCACTTTCATGATCACTTTCATCCAAGCTGCCTTTCACTTTCAAATCCTTTACCAGTTCCTCCCTATTTGTCAAAATCAAATCTAGAACAGCCTCTCCCTAGTAGCTTTCTCCACCTTCTGAACTAAAAAATTGTCTCCAATACATTTCAAGAACTTGTTGGATAATCTGTGCCCTGCTGTATTATTTTCCCAACAGATGTCTGGGGAGTAGAAGTCCCCCATCGCCACCAAGTCCTGTGCTTTGGATGATTTTGTTAGTTGTTTAAAAAAGCCTCATCTACCTCTTCTTCCTGGTTAGGTGGTCTGTAGTAAACCCCCTACCATGACATTTCTCTTGGTTTTTTTTACCTCTTTTATCCTTATCCAGAAACTTTCAACAAGTCTGTCTCCTATTTCCAGCTTAACCTCCATCCAAGTATATACATTTTTAATATATAAGGCAACACCTCCTCCTCTTTTTCCCTGCCTGTCAGTCCTTTCTGAACAAGATGTCCCCTTCTATACCAATATTCTAGTCATGTGTATTATCCCACCAAGTCTCTGTGATGCCAACTATGTCATAGTGGTGTTTATTAACTAGGAATTCAAGTTCGTCTGGCTTATTCCTCATACTTCTCACATTAGTATACAGACATCTAAGATACGGATTTGATTTCCTCCCTATGTTCTCTTGTCCCTCCCTTATCCCTGCTATAACGGACCGTGTTCCCCTCAGATTCCGACTCTTCTTCCAGGTCTCTGTTGTAGTGGGCTTTTGTCACCTGCCCCCGTCAAACCTAGTTTAAAGCTCTCCTCACTAGGTTAAACAGTTTGTATCCAATATGCTCTTCTCCTTCCTTGAAGTCCTGCTATGTTGGTATGATTCTCCTGCAGCCAGGCACAGTGAATTTAAGGAAGCTTTGAATCAAGTAATTCTAAGCAGCCCTAACACCAGAGAGAAGCTTGTCGTAGGAATTTGACTTTCAACTGGTATATTTTCTATAATTTTATGTGGCCAACTGTAACTATCTACCTTAGGATAGATGCCGCCTATCACTAGAACTATCTGAGCATAAAACCAATAGCAAGAGCACGGTCCACAGTGGACTTCATGCAGTCTCTGGCACCTCTCCCTTTTCCAGGTCAAAACAATGAGCAGCCTGTTAAGCTGTGTTTTGTATTGTGCATATTAATTTGTATGGGCTCCCAGAGCATAAGGTTGGCACCCACAGAGGTACTTATAAATCTAAATAAATAATTGCATAAAATGAATTATGAATTAAATTCTGTCCCAGATGTTTAAGCAAAAACATGTGTTAATATAACCAGCAAAATGTAAAAAACAAACAAAACAAAAGAAAAAACATTTATTATATTCAGAAACAAAGACACTATTACATTATAGATTAAGGCTTAGACTTTCAAAGCTGCCTGGGGCATCTGAATATCTCATGCTAAAAGCTGATGCATTGTACATGCTAAAATGACATAGACTGAACAGCAAGAGATCTATGTTGTTGGTATGCTTCAAGTTACATAACTGAATGAAACATATATTACCACTGTAACTATAACATAACTACAAGGAAATTGACTTCCATTAAATTGTGTCTTCGGTATGTTAAATATACCAAGATAAAAAAAAATGTATCACATGCCAAACTCTGGGAACATGCACAAGTCATTCAGCCCTGAAGTAAACCTGCTGATTTTGGAGTAGATATATGTATCAATAAGTATTACTTTGAAGGTACTTTGTACTTAGATTTTAAAAATACATTAAATATCAGACTAAACAGTAATGATAAGTAATTTAGTCACATAGTTAATCTGGTTATATAAATTAATGGTAATAACATGTACAAATTAATTATGTTGCAATTACATTGTGTAACTATTATGTAATTAATGTATCTGTATTGGGAAATTATCCAAAAATTTTATCTGAAGAAGGAGCCAAAAATTTATAACCAAGAAATGCAAAGTCAAGATATGAAAATTGTGTTCTAAAAATTGGCAATATCCTAATTGTTTCTATTTTAAAACCTAAAGTATACTTCAGCCACACAATATGTATGACATGGCTTTATTGCAACATTTTCTGTAAATAGTTTCCATTGTGGGACATTCTCACACACACTGTGATCTGACAAGTTAGGTTACAGAAAATGGGGACAATAGAATCAAGATTTACATAAACCTCAAAGACTGAAATAACTTACGAAGAGCGCAGTATCAGCCAGATCTTCCAAGGGGATAAATCAGTATAGGTCCATTGACTTCAATGGAGCGCTGCCAATTTATACAAGCAGAGGATCTGGCCCATGAATTACAAATTCTCCAGAGAATGTCAGAAATCCCCAGGATATTTCTGAGTGGAAGACTGTGATATTTCAATCGGATTTAATTTGCTGTTTTTTAAATTCATGGCCAAACAGCGACTTATTGGCTATCCTTCTGACGAAAAGGCTTAGATAAATACATTATTTCCTCAATGTTTTACTTTAGGTCAAAGTCTGCTGGGAAATATGGCACTGTAGCATGGGAGGAATTTTAGCATTTGATAAACATCTTCATTCTGTGCCAAAACACACCTCTTCCAGAGGGTGTTGACATGGTGCAGATTTTAGAATAAGTGGGGAGATTGCTGTCAGATCCACTGTGACTCAATTTACCATAGCAAACAAGAATATTAAGTACAAATGATTAATGAACAAGTCAGCAGATGTATCAGATTTGAAATTCTGTTCTTTACCCGTTGATTAACCGGACATTATTTTTAAGTTTACAGCTGCCATGGAAAATGACCAAAAACCTATATTCTCAGAAAGCACATCCATCATCTTCAGGCATTCTTCCAATCTGTTAACATTAACTGCTACTAATAAGTGTCTCTGTCCAGGAAAACCCATCATTAAGATGGTTCATGCGGAATGGCTTCCAAATAACGTGAGAAGTAAACTACGCTTGGGCTACATTTCTTCTAACGAGTCTGCCGTCTTCTTTCATTCTGTCAGCAACTTTAACAGAGACAAATGTGTTAAAAATAAAGATACAGGGCCAGCTCTTCAGCTGTTCTCAATTGGCATTGCTCCATTGATGTCACTGGAGCTATGCCGACATACACCTGCCAAGGATCTGGCCCGCAATACTTTGTAAATCACCTGTTATAGAGATTATGCAATGTGGAATCTCAGTGTTTTTTCTTTTATCTAGAGCGGACTTACAAACATTAAAAGTTGTATTCGCTATATTGTGTCATGCAGAACAAAATCAGGCATTTGGCTTTTTTCTTCTGTGTACTTCCAGAAAACAATATCGTATCTACTATTTAAAATATATAATTAACAACACAAACAAACGAATAAGACTTAAGGAATTAAAGTCTGCTTCATTTCGTGCAACTTCAAGGCCCTAAATAAAGCTAAACACGCAGTATAGTAAAATGATGGGTCACTGCCAGAAATCTGAATACAACTGTCCCGTCAGGGAGGGATAGCTCAGTGGTTTGAGCATTGGCCTGCTAAACCCAGGGTTGTGAGTTCAATCCTTGAGGGGGTCATTTAGGGATCTGGGGAAAAAATTGGGGATTGGTCCTGCTTTGAGCAGGGGGTTGGACTAGATGACCTCCTAAGGTCCCTTCCAACCCTGAGATTCTATGATCAGCTGAGCCAAGCTTGCATATGGCAATAGCTGCCCCTGCTGTGTCCCAGGACCATTGTGGACTGAAGGAGTGGCCAGCTTGCCTCTGGCTGGCATTCATTATGGAGAAGGACTAAGATGGTATTTCCACTGGCTGGTCTAACTTTATGGAAGTCTTAAGGCACTATGCCTTTTGCTCCTGGCCCTGGGTTCCACTGCTTGTCCCACACTTTTTCTGGTCACTCCTGGAGCCCCTCACACAATTTGATAAGTGCTGCCGGCATTTTCATGTGCTACTAATCATCAGTGTTTCCTAGTTTGCAAGAGTGCTGCTCAGAGACACTCATGGGACGTAACTGTTGGTATTAACAGTGGCCCTGACTCCTGGGAGGCAACTCAGCACCCCAAGTTCTTTAGGAGCATCTTCAGCAGCCGTTCCGCTCCACAGGGCTTTGTGTTTATTGCTGTCTGCCTTCATCATGGTACATGGAGAGTAGGGATGGAGGGGCAGAATGCCATGCAAGAGCATCTGCAGCTGCTCCAGAGTCTCTATGACCTCCTTCCTCTGCCTCAGTCAAACAGTGCCTTCATTAACATGCTTAGGGAATTCACCAGGCAGGCAGAAGTGTGGGTAGCACAGAAATGTGGTGTACTGCTGCTTTTGACAGTGAAGTTTACGCTAGATAAGTTTATGGAGGGGATGGTTTGATCGGATAACATGATCTTGGCAATTAATTGACCTTGGACTATCAGTGGTAAATAGGCCCAATGGTGGGATGTTAGAAGATACAGAGAACTTTTTTCTGGGTGTCTGGTTGGTGAGCCTTGCTCACATTCTCAATATCTGAGACATAGGTAAGAGAATTATTCCAGGAGTGGGTGGGTGAAATTCTGTGGCCTGCATTGTGCAGGAGGTCAGACTAGATGACCATAATGGTCTCTTCTGACCTTAAAGTCTATGAGCCTATAAGTCTGTCCTTGCCAGGATGTGGCAAAGGCTTTGTGACAGTAAATTACAGATTTACCTTTCTAATTGTTCTACTATATTTTATTCTACAGGGAGTTCCCTTGGAGTGTTTGGACTGCTGACCATAGAATTGTTTTCTGAGCTTAGAAATTCCTGGTCACCAAGAGGCTGGGTTCGCATCTGGAATACTATGAAGGCATAATCTGGATCACCTAGGAAAGGACCAGGATTATGTGTCATGACCCCCATCATGCAGCACAAGCAGTTTCCACCATTATCTACTTTGCAAGCAATAACCTGGTTTCAAGAACCAGCTTCAAGCCATTGGTTAAAGTAAAGTAGGACTGGATGGCACTATGGAACTTGCAGAACCCATGTTGTTCTGATTTGCATTTTTCCCATGTGGGTCCAGATATCATACACTGGGAGATTAGAAGCTACACTTGACCTTGCAGTGAACAAACCATAAATGAGAGAGAGAGAGAGAGAGAGATATTTACTATGAGAGCGCCATGCTCTTTTGGCAATATGTATCCTATCTATTCCTCTTGACTATGTACTCTTGGCTTGCATTGTTTTCAGCACTGTTAAGGGTGAAGGATGCCAGCTAACAATTTATTAATAGTATCGAGTAGTGTAAGAGGGTCAGATAAATTGGTAAAATGTAAACAACTGGTGACTGGGAAATCATGGTTCCCCAGTCATGATGTGACTGGGTGGGCGGGGAATCCATTCCTGTCATGGGTTAGAAATAAGCCTCTAACTATGAACTGACAGAATTTTGTTTACATGAAGGCCTGATCTCTCAACACAATGATGGGCTACTTTTAAATTGGTGTACATAACTGAGCTGCTTGCTGGCCTCCTGGACACCCCAGTCTAATGCACTGCGGTGGAATTTTGTGGGTAACTTAATTCTTGAAGGGAGGGGAATAAGGTCCATGCTTCTTACCAAATTCCATAGTTTCAGGAACAACCTGCACTTGGGCAGCTGTGATATAAAGCAATAATGGAACAATGACCCCAAGAACAGTGCACAGTTAGTAGCACTCTTTTGATGAGAGATACTACCATGTTGGTTGGTTGTCATAATGATGATAATAATGAACATAACCACGCGTGGGTTTCACAAAGGTACTTAGGTGCCCCACTCCCATTAACATCAATAGGAGTTAGGTGCTTAAATACCTTTGTGAATCCCAACCTATAGCTCTTATTTATTAGATGGAACTCGGCACTAAAGCAGAGTCCAAAAGGCAAAAGTGCCAATTATTGTAGGTTAGAGGACAAGCACAGACCTAGAGAATAGAAACCCCCTCACGCTGCTACTATGTGTTATACAGGAGGGGCTTCTTCTTTTTTTAAATTACTGCTAAAAATAAGAATGAACATGAGCAAATAAAGTCAGGTTTACTGCCAGGTTGTACCATTTGTTTGGAACCAGAACTCCTCCTTGATTTCCGTGGCGAGTCCTGCTTACAAACGACTGGCACAATAAGGCCCATACTACAGAAATTGTACAGCAACTTACACAGGCAGTGAAATACATGCAAACGTTAATTAAGTTAACCTGGCTCATTCATATGCATGCATGAGAAAGCCATGTTCCCTGGAGCTTTTCATACTTGTCATTTGATTTATGTGCACAGTACTGCATTGACAATTCTATACTTTTCTTAGAAGAAACGTCAAGAGAGGAAAGAGGCAAAGGAGTTTACCTGTCTCTGACCATGTACAAACTACTCCGGTCCAAATGGCACTGATGCACTAAATATAAGAGTATATAGCAGAATTCACTAGATGCGGAGAATGACCTCCTGGTGCAAAGAGTATTCACATTAATGCTTCATAAATGTAATTAACTTTTTAAAGCATTGCAAGCCTTTTGCACTCTTGTGCTTGGCAGCTTACTAATCAGCATGTTTGATATTTACTGCTATTGCTTCTCTGTGTTCATTGGGTTCGTGGTAACAGATTCATTAATGAAAAAACAACAACATTTGAATGCTACATCTCCTGGCCCAAAGAACACTGAAGTAAATGGAAAGACTCCCATTGGCTTCACTGGGCTTTGGATCAGATCCAGTAGCATGAATGAAGAACTGTCCATCATTTTGGTCTCATGCCAGCATTTTTACCTTCCACCTATACAATAAATGATGATACTGACTTCCTTTGTAAAGTGCTTTGAGATCTTCAGATAAGAAGTGCAAAATAAGAGCTAGGTATTATTATATTAATATAATCCCTTAGACATTTTAAGCAATAAAATAACATTCAAAGAGAAATACTGTTTTTCATTTTCTTTTCTACAGTATGACTGAAATAATTTTTTTTATTTAAAAATCAGGATCCAGATTCGGTTTTGATTGCACTGTTCTATAGTGAAAGTAGGACTAGTGAGAGCAATTACTTGTTCAGAGTCCTGCTTACTCACAAACGCTTTCCATTGTGAGAGTGTTTATGCAACTGTGTGTGTGGTACAATGGTTTTTACTACCTTCTCTTAAAGCAGCTTGTATAAAACACTTTCTTTTTGATTGTTTCTCTTTATATTGTCAAGCATGTTTGCATTCTAAAGGGTTTTACCTCATTAAAGCAATTACTGTTAAACCTACAGTAGTTTGTTGCTTTTTTTTCCTCTCAGGGCACTAAAAATATCCCTTAACAGCTCTTGCTAGATCAGGATGTTATGTATTGCCCAGAGTAGCAGTGGGAAGCACCATTCTGAGAAAGAATCAACACAGCTTTTCTTTAGCTGGAGCACCAAAAACAGCACTGAGCATAAAAGAGAAGAAAAATGGAGCTGAACTCTGCTTGCTCTAATAGTCCCTGCCCTCCCTCTGCCTGACACAGGCTTAGCAATAGGAACAAAAATTTCCAAGTACAAGGCTTACCATGGTAAGAAAGCAAATATAGTAAAGACTGATTGATCTGACACAGGGCCAGACTTTAGCTCATCCAGAAGTGACTCTTCAGGGGTATAAGAGAAAGTAAGGCATTCCCACTGCTGCCTGGCCCTCCTGGATTACACTCTGGGTGCTAGAAGGAGTGATAGGCCCATATGTAGTATGGCCCTTATTGTGCCAGTCCCTTAATCAGGTGTGTGGGGAGAACGTGGAACCTTGAGTATCAGAGGGGTCGCCGTGTTAGTCTGGATCTGTAGAAGTGACAAAGGGTCCTGTGGCACCTTATAGACTAACAGAGGTATTGGAGCATAAGCTTTCGTGGGTGAATACCCACTTCGTCGGATGCATCCACTGCTTCCACTGCTTGCAACCGACGAAGTGGGTATTCACCCACGAAAGCTTATGCTCCAATACCTCTGTTAGTCTATAAGGTGCCACAGGACCCTTTGTGGAACCTTGAGTCTTCCCCCACAATGCACCAGCCTGTGCTGCTGAGCCAGTGCAAGGTGGGGAATATGTCACACCAGGTAAGGTGTGTTAGCAAATTGCTTCCTTCTGGAGCAAGCAGGGAAGGGAACCAGGGAAGGTCATGGTTCCTCCCTGGGGTAGCACAGTTACATGTTATCCTTTATGCAGATCTGAGCTTGAAGGCAAAGTCTACCTCACAGTAACTTTTATTTATGATGAAACACAACAGGGGTTGTCAAACTTAACTGCACTGCGGCCCCCTTCTGACAACAAAAATTACTACAGGACCCAGAAGTGGGGACCGAAGCCTGAGCCCACCCAAGCACCACTACCCTGGGAGGGGGCAAAACCAAACCTCCATCTCCCCAGGTCGGGGGGGCCAAAGCTGAAGCCCAAGGACTTCAGCCTCAGGCAGGGGTCCTGTAACCAGAGCCCTGCTGCCCAAGGCTGAAGCCCTTGGGCTTGGATTTTGGCTTTGGCCCCGGGCCTAAGCAAGTCTAAGCCAGCCTTGGTGACCCCATTAAAATGGGATTGTGACCCACTCTGGGGTCCTGACCCACAGTTTGGGAACTACTGAAATAGAATCATTGTCAGGGCCAGACCTAGCTATCTGTGATATTTTACTTAGCAGCCAGCATGACAGTAACTTATGACAAATGTCCCAAGAGAATAAAAAATCCTAGAGAGAAGACCTGAAATGCGTGTCTCTGAAGATATAACACCTTAATTGTGATAAGGAGGAAGTTGGTGCAGGGAAATAATAATTCACTACAGATTTAATGGCCTGGAAAGCACACAACACTCAATAAGGGGGCCCTTTACTTTGCAGAGTACATATAAGCAACTAATCTGAGTCTCTCAGTATCTATAGAATTACTAAACTGAGCCACAAAGAAAAGAACAACTGAAAGAGAAGGTTCTGTAGCATGTTCAGGGCAGTCCCTGTTGAGGAACTTTGTGATTATTACCTCTATTAAACAATACACAGTGATCACTCCAGACAAGCTTTTCCCTTCAGATCTTAAACCAGGAGGAGCCTGAGATTCGGGGACAGATTCTCCACTGCTCTGCACCCTTTGTAACCATTTATATTTGTGTAAAGTGGGTACAAAATGCTACCATTAAGAATTCTGATTAGGTCTCATTTTACACTCACTTGGTACAGGTGACTATATACAGCAGTAGAGAAACAGATCCTCTGGTTCAATCATGAGTCGTGCTCTGGTCTGTTGCTCCTCAGGTAGATCTCGCAGGAATTCTCCTGGCATAGAAGAATTCCCGAGTAGCTTTCAACTGGCGTAGCTGGCTCCTTTGCCATGTCCGTTTCTGGTCCCCAGCCCAGGGAGCATAGCTCAAATGCCACTGCAATCTGAAGATCCCGGGCTGGTAGATGACCCGTGAGGGCCATAGCCAGATCGGTGAAGTTTACAATCACTGTTGTATCATTTGCTTTCTGTTTTGGGCATGGAATTAGCCCTCAGTTACACAGTGAGTTTATAGTCCTTACTAATGCAAAATTCCAATTAAATGTACATGAGTAAAACAGCCAAGATTGAACACAATTAAGATACTCATCACCCATTGCAGTGTGAAGAACTGGGTGCAGGCAGGGGGAAAGGCTGAGGTGCTTGGTTAACAGGAAGACTTTAGAGCACTCCTTTGTCCTCCTGGCTTCAACAGTGATTGTTGTAAAGAGTTCCTCTCTCTTTTCCTTACTATTGGCTGCTCATGCAGTTGGCCCAGATCTCTGGGAGGTGCTGAACAGCTACCTTTCAGGCTCCAACTCCAAATCTTTATTCTTTAAATAAACCAAAATCTTAAAACCCCCAATGCCTCTTTCTTTGTGATCATATACACTACTTAAACCAAATAATTCCCTCCAAATGCCCCCATCAGTTCAGAGTCTGAATTGACGTCATTTTTATATCATTTGCTACACTAATGCAAGATTTTAAAAACATCTACGTGATCAGTAATTCTATGGTTTACTTCATTTACCGTATGCCTGCCTGAAAGATCTACTGTGATCAAATCAAAATCACCACGGTTTATTCTAATGTGATCTCCCAGTACATCGTTATCCAGACACATGCTTTATAAACGTGGCTTGTATTTATTTATTGATTATCTTGATAATTCTACAAAGTCTCAGTGACTTCATTAATAAAATAATGCTATTGCAATATTAATAATTAATTATGTAAAGTGTAATAATTTAAGGAGAAAGCAACTTAAAAAAAAACCAACATATGACCCACAGTGGCTGCTTGTTGGAAAGTAGCAAAACATGCATTGCAAAGACTGTAATGAATAGCATCTGCTTCGTCTGTTTAACAGCCAACAATTCTAGACATTTATCATTTCTCCAAAAGAGTGATGTTGACCAAAAACAGGGAGAAAAGCCATTCAGAAGCTATTTTCTGTAAATGAAGTGCAGATTTGTGTATGTGAGATGATACCCCCTTTTCTGTTTCCTTTCATTAAGATCACAACATTAGCACTGGAAAATAATTATTACTGTTACAGTCAAAGTCACTGTAATGCTAAAGTCACAGAGAATCTCAATGAGTTCAAGGAAGAAAAAATCTTTTAGAATTAAAAAAAAATATTTTCAGTTAATGAAACCGCACAAGCTCTGGTATCATATTGTCTCATATTCTCACTATCCTGTCATGTGTGTCATTCATTTTATTCTAAGAAAACATTTGTAAGTGCCATACAGTAGTACCATTGTGAATTTCCCAAGGCTGCACACTCTAGCTGTGGGATCTTTGCTCACATGGCCAAATTAATCCCTGGAACCACTACATTGAAGGGTGACCATTCGTCCCATTTTGGCTGGGGCAGTCCCCTTTTTAAGCTCTATGCTGGACATCATGACATTTTTTGGCAAAATTGGGCATTTGTCCTGTTTGCTCTTGCCCTACGGGGGCGCGGAGGAACGTTGGGGCAAGAGAAAATGGGACAAATGCCCAGTTTTTCCCAAAAAGTCATCACGTCCATGACATCGGCTTGGGCAAGTGGCCACGCCAGAGGGCCACGTGGGGCTTGCCCGAGCCGCCTGGCATCGCTGCTTACCCAATGTACTGTTTTCATTTTAGGGAAATATGAAATACGAAATATGAAATATGAAAACACCCTACTACATTGGCTTCAGTGGAGTTAGAGTTCTCTCAAGGATGAATCTGGCCCTTTGATTCCCATGAGTAGAACTGCTCCGATATTACAAAAGCTGTATGTGAATGGTGATATGAATTCTGAATGACTGTTCCATATGCGAATCTTCCCATCCCCTTTCTCTTCATGAGCATGCGTCTGCTTGTTTGTTCGAACAAGTATATGTGGGGATGGCTATTCATATAATTATTAGGGTTCACACGTGAACAGAATTTGTACACAAACAAGTGTATTTTTAATTCACGATTCATTAGTCACGACTTGTCGGTGGGATGCTTGCGGGATGAGGCTTGCTCCCCTCAGTAAGGGTCTGCTGGCTCATGTCCTGCAAGAACAAGATTAATCCCTAGATCAATATGCAATTTCTGAAGAGCAGATGACTGAGTTGTTCCTATTTATCGGCATCTCTTGCTCAGTCTCCCTCTGTGTGTGCATCTTCCAAGTTTATTCCCGCTCTGTGTCACTCTGGGCATTGCTGCTCTGCAATTGTAGGATGTGATTGCGGCTGAGATAGACATAACCCAAGGTAACTTAACTCTAGCTAGCTCAGGTACCAGAGCAGTGAAGTTGCAGTAGTGCAGCTCAGGCTGTACAAGCCCTACTGGAACCTGGGTAATTACTTGTGGGGTTACCCCTCATTGAAACATGAGTTGCTGTGGCTTCACTGCTCTGATACCTGCACTAGCTAGATTTAAGCCAACTTGGGTACGTCTACATAAGCTGCAATCACACCCCTTGATTGCAGTGTGGCTGTACCCAATTATATTGAGGTCCAATCTTCCCCTCATTGAAACTGCTAGCAAAATTGCCATTGACTTCAGTGGGAACAGATTTGGGCCCAGACTCTCCACCCTACCTGGTAGCTGTACTGTGAAATCCATCTGAATTCTCCTTGTTTGCAACACCCATTTTCCTGTAGGATACCTATAGCCAGATCCATCCTGATCCATTGAAGGCAGTAGGAGCTTTGTTTGCCTGCATAAAAACCGCTGCAGACATGGGCCCTTTAACAAGGGACCTTCAGACACAAAGCACCACCATTGTGCTTTCAAAGCAATGATGTAAAAAGTCTACTAACCTATTTGTTACACAGACCGTTCACCTGCTCTGTTAAAATAGCTTCAAAGTAAAAATGAAAGTGAGATTTCTTGGCTTCATTTTCTAGATCCAAGTTAAATTCCATTAATGATTGGTCCCCAGAGCAGAGGAGTCCCTTCGTTTCTCATGTGCCTGACATCTTATAAAGCTGCAACACTTCCCTGGAGCTTAGCTGGATTTGGCACATTGACAATGCACCTCCACATTGCTGGGAGAGGCCACTGAAAGTACACAATCCCCAGCCGGGAATGATTTAGTGAAATTAAAAACAGCCAGGGGGCCCTGAAAGCAAGAGGTGTCAAATGTTCCCCCGGCCCCACTAAGAGATGTGGTTCCTCTGTATACCTGCCTATCTCCTCTTCATTTCTGTCTAATTTTGAAAGCTAAAATGCACAAAAGGAATGAACTACAGCAAGGGGACACACTTTTAATTATGGGTTATTATCACTTAATTTCAGTTCAGTCAAAGGTGGCCTAAAACAGGCTTCAGTGGGTCTCGGGCCTCAAGAGGCATTGTAAAACATAACATCCAAGGGCCTGTCTGAACTCCATTGCTTCCTCTAGCCCACAAAGAATTTATTAATTCACATTGTTTGATTTTTCCAGACGCCTTCGCTTTCCCACTGCAGTCCCTTTCCCTTATTAAATAGAAAACTGTAAGACACCAGCAGACTGTGGTGCTGCTGAATTACAGCAGGCAAGATAAAAAGGGGAAAGTAGGAAGGCCGAGTTGGATTTTGAAGAGAAAATAGCTATAAATATAAAAACTAACACAACATTATTTAGGCATATCAGAAGCAGGAAGCCTGCAAAAGAACTAGTGTATCCACTGGATCACCAGGGATAAAGCGAGCAATTAAGGAAGATAAGGAAATAGCTGTGAAGCTAAATGATTTCTTCGCATCAGTCTTCAGTACAGAGGATGTTGGGAAGAAACCTACCCCGGCCCTGTTCTTTCCTAGTAATAAAGATGTTGGAGCAAAATGATAATGAAAAAGCAATAGGTCTTCAGAGCTGGATGTACACGTTCGTGAAGGGGAGTAAGCATAAAGTGGCAGAGCTGCCAGCAAGAATACACAATTTCTTAGTAAAAATAGCGACTATTCCAGAAGATTGGGTGGTAGCAATTATGTTGTACCTAAAATAAAAAAGATTGTAGAGGTGATCCAAGGGATTACAGATCAGTAAGCCTTATGTCTGCCCCTGGTAAATTAGTCAAAAAGACAAGTTAAAATAGAATAATCAAACACTTGGAAGATCATGATCTGATAGAGTCTAAGCAGCATGGATTCTGAAAAGGGAAATTGTGTCTCACTAGTCTCTTAGAGTTCTTTAAATTTGTGCTTAGACTTCTAAAACAAGGATGTTGATACATTGGAGAGGGTTCAGAGAAGAGCCACAAAAATGATTAAAGGGTAAGAAACCATGTCTTGTAGACTCAAGGAGGTCAATCTGTTTAGTTTAAAAAATAGAATGTTAAGGAGAGATGCAATTACAGTCTACAAATACCTACATGATGAACAAATATTTAATAATGGGCTCTGCTATCTAGCAGAGAAAGGTATAACATGATCCAACAGCTGGAAGTTGAAGCTAGACAACCTTAGACTACAGATAAGGTGTACATTTTTAAGTGAGGGTAATTAACCATTGGAACAATTGACTAAGGGTCATGGTGTAGTCTCCATCACTGGTAATTCTGAAATCAAGAAGGGTTTTTTTTCTAAAAGTTATGCTCTTGGAAATTTTTTTGGGTTGTGTGTGTGTTCTACTGGTTGCATTTTACAGGAGGTCAGACTAGATGATCACAATGGGCCCTTCTGGTTTTGGAATCTATGAAAGGACTTTGGCAAGGTCCCGCACAAAAGGCCACTGAAGAAACTAAATAGTCAAGGGTGTCATAGATCAAAAACTGGCTACGAGACAGAAAAGAAAGAGTAGGATTAAATGGTCAGTTTTCAACAGAGCAAAGTATTAATAGTGGGATGTGTCGATGTTCCATACTAGAACCAATGTCATTTAGTGCAAAGGCAAACCTGCAGCAGGACCAAGGCTGCTCACTGCAGGACATGCAGTGACTCATATCTCAGGCATGCTGCAGCAGCCTACCCCTGGGCACAGCCTGGGTCAGATGACCCCCCGGGCACAGGTATTTCAATCTCATAACCAGAGCCACAGGTTAATCTGTGCTAGGAACCCTCCAGCTGTCTCATGGTGTTACAGACTCCCTAGACTTCCAACCTGCCCTTGATTCTGTCCCTGCCTGAGCCTAATTCCAGCCCACTTCAGCCTATCCATATCCTGTTCCTGACCTGCTCCAGCCCTGCACCTGCTGCCTGAACCCTAGACCCTTGGACTCACTCCAACCCAGCTTTGACCTTTGGTCTGATTCCAGACTCAGACTACAATCCTGATTTGGCTTGTCTATGGACTTTGATCCTGGTTCTGACCTGTCCCTGGACCCAGGTTTCAGCACTGCTCTTGGCCTGGTCCCAACTCTACATCTGGCCTCAACCCTTGGCAACTGTTTTTGACCACCGCTCCAACCACCAGACCTGACCAACTGGAATCCAGAGCCTGACATTTAGTCTACTTATTAAAGATCAGGAAAATGGAATCTAGAAAATTTGCAGATGACACAAAATTATTTGTCGTAGTCATTCATTTCTTAGTCATTCAGAGAGGACTGTGAGGAACTTCAGAGGGTAGTAACCAAGTTAGGTGAATGGGTAATACAGTGGCAGATGAAATTCAGTGTTTGCAACTGCAATGTAATGCACATTGAAGGGGAAAAAATTGTACTTCTCATACACCTTACAGGATTCTAAATTAACAATACTGACTGAGGAAAGGGACCTGGGCATCACTGTGGCTGGTTCACTGAAGACTCAATGTGCAACTGCATTAAAAAAGAAAAATTAGGATGCATAAGAAATTGTATGGTGAATAATTCAGAAAATATTACAATGCCATTATATACATCAATGGTGTGGCCTCATCTGGAATATTGTGTGCAGGACTTGTCACCTCATTTTAAAAAGGGTATTGCAGAATTAGAGGGAGATCAGAGATGAACATAAAGAATGCTGGAAATGGTCTCATATGCAAAGAGATGGGATTGTTCACCTTAAAAAAGAGGAGGATAAGAAGGGGCATGATAAAATATATAAAATAATGAATTGTCTGAGAAGACAGATCAGGAGCTTCTGTTTTCCCTGTCTCTTAACACAAGACCAAGGGGACGTTCAATGAAGATAAAAGGCAGCAAATTTAACACTGATAAAAGGAAAGATTTCTTCCCACACAGTGCTTACTTAGACCATGGAACTCCTTGCCACAGGATGTTATTGAGGCCAAGAATTCAGCAAGCTCCAGAAAAGGACTGAACATTCACATGGACAACACTATCCAGCATTATCATAGTTAATGCTAACAAAAAGAGTATGGAAAGATATAGAACCTCATGCTTTGAGCCAATCTTTAAGTATTAGGGATTAAGTATCTACCTCCCTAGATGGTCTCGAATCCCACATATACCTATTGTGGGCTTCCTTCCACCTTCCTCCAAAGCATCTGGTGCTGGCCACAGTAGGAGACAGGATACTGGAGTAGACAGACCATAGGTCTGATCCAATATAGCAATTCCTGTTTTCATATGCCATCTGAGATTAGATTGATATTATATGGCCCAGCAATAACACCTATTGACTATCAACAGCCGACGTGGCTTTCTTCATGTGTTTGGCAACAAAGCTATCTTACAACTGAATAATTAGAACTCTTCAAGCTACAGTTTGCTAATGTGAGCATATGCTATACCTGGGGAACTACTGATGCAGATTTTTAAAACATTCCCTTTTATCCAGGTTTTGAAGTTAAGTGACAAGAAATGGTTAAAGGAAGACATATAGCTTGAATCCCTCCTCTTCTGTCCTACATGACTTTTTACAACACACAAGCGCCATAAGCCAGACAGATAGGGCACTCAGTATTTTTCATTTTCTGCAAATACTCTGTATTTAAAATACTACTCCAGTGGTTTCTGACTACTGCTTAAGGCAATTTTGCTTAGCCTAGCAGAATGTCCTGGAAACTACTGGCAATGATTTAGCCCCCAAAATTGGAACACATTTAGCAGAGACAGAAAGCCTGTGAACAAATAATGGACAAGTGCCAGAGTAAATACGTGTGGTTCATGAGCTGCGGTCAGAAATGTCTCTCTTTCAGTATGCAGTGCAAATCTTCTGCCAACATTTGCCATAAAGTTATTACACAAAGCAGTTTTTCCTCTCAGTAAGACAAACTCAATGAAAGACTGCTTCTAGTCCAGCAGCCTACCATTAGGGCTGCAATAGCCTGTCATACCAGAAGAAACCTGTGTGCAGTGGTCTCCTTTCAAGCTGCGCTTTTCATTATGTTAGTTGGGCTTCTGTGCAAAAAAAAGAAAGGCTCCTCACAGCTCAACACTCCTCCAGGATCGCATGACAGACCACAGAGCGAGGCCTGTTTGCCTCTCTTTCCAAACCCAAATCCTGGCCCTGACCACTCAAGTCCTTTTAAAGCACTTTATGAGGCTATCATTACAGAGAGAAGTATTAAAGGCATCATCACCATGCATCAATGCCACCTTCCTTTTCAGATTTCTGTCAATGGCTCTGAGACAGATGGGGACAAATGTAAATCACCACCATTTTATTATTATTATTAAAATAAAAAAGAAGTCAAGTACTGAACCACAATATTGCAGAAGGATTTAATGGGTCTGTATTGAAAAATACCAGTACAGTTTTTTGGTGAATGGTCTTTGCTGTTGGGTTTTGGTTGCATAAGATTTTTATTCTAGTATCCTATAGTCTTGTCAACCACTGAAACCCAGGAAGAGGTAACTCATGCTATATATAATTGACCAGGAGAAGCTAATGAATTCGTATCACCTCTCAGTATCATTAGGAACCCAAAGTAGAATCTCTTAGTTGAAAGCAAAACTGAATGGTCACGATTTGACCTTCTCTCACTTCCAACCATTATTAACTTTTCAATCCAAAAAGAGAATGAAAGACTTTTTGTAGAAATAGTTCAGTCGTTCTCAGTCAAATCAACACCCGGGGAAAATAGAATCGTAAACCAAAACTAGATTTCCTGATCTATTTGCCCTTCCTTCTCCTAATAACTAGAAGCACAGAAACGGAGACTAAAACCTCCGAATGCTGAATATATAGGTCAGGCCTCAAAGCAAACACTTGATCAGCCCCAGGAACATTGCCATATAGACTCTACTACCAGGGATTTGATCAGGAAGGGAAACAGCTGAAGAAGTGAAATATTGACATTTTGTTTAAAATCTTTTTCTGCCCCCAAAATACACATCTTGCCATCTCTCTAACACAGCACTGTGATGGAGTCAGAGTCCAATGCTCTGGAACTGCTCAGTAGGAAGCCAAACAGGACTCTGGGTAGCGTGGCTTTAGGGTGACCAGATGTCCTGTTTTTAAAGGAACAGTCCTGTTTTGGGGGACTTTTTCTTATATAGGCGCCTATTACCCCCCATCCCCTGTCCCATTTTTTCACAGTTGCTATCTGGTCACCCTACGTGGCTCCCCTCAGGGCACACAGTCCAGGGCAAAAAGCCACCTCGGCGATGGCATTCCTGGTCTGACCTTGGAGCATTCAGCATCCCTGTTCACACCGCACACTTCCCCTTAGTGTGGGGAGCCAGAGGGCCCCGCAGCCCAACTCCGCTGTCATCAGTGCCTCGCAGCCAGCATTGTAAAGCAGAAGGCTTTATCGGTCAACAGGAACAGAGCATAGCACAAAGCTTGGTAGTTCAGAAGTCAGTGACTTTTAGCAGAGTCAATCTTGGGGTAACCCCGGGCCAGATGGCCTGGACTCCCCCTCTTCCAGTCCCTCACATCAGATTGCCCCAGATATCCCTGCCTGCCCTCTGACAAGCCCATTGTCCTCCTCTGGTCTTTTGTCCTGCTTCCTGGGCAAAAGCTGTCACCTGGTCACATCACCTTCCTGGGTCTCAGGTTACAAAGGGCGTCAGCCATCATCTACGTGCAGACCTCTGAGCAGTCTCCCATGCCCTGAGGGCCTCAGCAAAAGTCACACACCTAATTACCACCGCCTAGGCATTGGTGCAATACAGAGGGAAACTGAGGTACACACAGTATTAGTATAGGACAGTAAGACTCACATGCAACATAACAAGGTGAATAAAACCCCACTTCGTCACAAACACCCACCCACTCATTATTACATATACACTCCACTCCCGTTTATCCAAATGCCCTTTATCCGACAATACTTGTTATTCACTGGTAACCTCTCAATTAGCTTCTTAGCACCTGTTAGCTTTAAAAAACAGCTTTGCATTTGTATAGTGGTTCTGAGAGGTTACCTGTAGTTAGTGAGACCTAATTCTGTTCCAGCCGCAACAGCAGCACTGCAGGACAATGTCAAAAAGAACAAGATCTGTGTTGGATCTAGAGCAGAAACCACAGATTCTTGAGGTTCTTTACTGATATTTTTGATGTCATGCAGTGGTACAATCCGGGGTGCCGGAACATGGTGGCCAGGCCTCCCCCCTTTTTACTGGCTGAAAGGGTGAGTGACGGTGGGAAGGGGAGGAGAGGAGTGAGCGGGGGGCGGGGGCTAGAGGAGAAGGGGTGGTGCAAGGGTGGGGTCTCGGGGAGAAGGGGCAGTGTGAGGGCGTGGCCTCGGAGGGAGGGGCGGTGCAGGGGGAGGGGCCACCATTCGGGCTCTAGTGCCCCCCAACACTTTTAGGAAGCTTCTGCCACTCCTGGGTACAACATTGATCACTCCACCATCTGTGACATCTGGGAGGTGAGGGACAAGCTGCTGAGCTGTGCTGGGAACATGGACAGCGGTGTTTGAGTGTAAGAAAGGAAAACCATGCATGTGTGCCATGACAAGGCCTTGGATTATGCAGTACACATGTGGTTTGTACACAGCTGCATGAAAGGTACACTGATACCCGGGTCCATGCTTAAAGAGAAGGTAAAACACTTGCACAGAGAGCTGAATGGCCAAGAGGCAGTTTTTACTGTTCAACTGGTTTGAACAGCAGCATGGCACCCATCAGATGAGTATCAGTGAAATAATGAGCACAGCTCATGATTCCAATCACACCTTTCTGTAGCCAACTGTTGGAGACTATGGAAACATAGGCAGGGGCGCTGGAACAATTTGTATCCTGGGGGTGCTGAGAGCTATTGAACCAAACTGCAAACCCTGTATATGATGGAAACCACTTCAAGCCAGGGGGTGCGGCAGCACTCCTAGTTCCAACACCTATGAACATAGGGCTCCCAGACCTCTGGTGTATCTGATCAACAGCAAGAAGCAATCAGCAATCTCTACACCATTGGCAAACAATTTTCTTTTCGTGCCCAGGAGGCGGAAAACTGGGTTGAGACAGACAAAGCTGATGTGGGGTACAGAGAATAGTCTGGCAGTGGGTTTGTGTAATCTGGGTTACAGCAGGAGCAGACTGAAGTTTGTGAAACTGGTGATGTGGGAGTCCTGACTGGTGGTGAGGCCACCAAGTGCCTGGAGAAAGCTATCATTTGATTAGAAAACCAGGCTGACGCAGATGATGTACAAATTCTACTATTGTGTCAACTCCATCAGAAGGCTGTACAAAAAAGAAATGTTCACAAATGACAGATGGTGATTAATCATTTAAAAAAAATAAGATAAATTCTTCAGAATTAAATTAGGTCCACAGTGGCTTTAATCCAATTCTGGGGTTTTAATAAGCTCAATAAAGTTGTTTTCTAACTCTTTCATCAAGTGCAAAATATTAAGCAAGCATCAGTGTTAGTTCCTTTGTTCCCCATATTTCTGGATCAGTGAAACTGCAGCTCAAAATAGCACTTCTGTTTATCCAGATGCCCGGTTATCCGAAAGTTTCAGATGTCCCCAGGCCATTTGGATAAATGGAGGGGACTGTACAGATAAAATAGCCGCACTACGTTGCCAGCCAGGTAGAAGGTGAACAGGAGACCGTGGGATAGAAGGGGAGTCTTAATGAAAACACCTGAGGCAATACGAATCCTGTTGTTTGCCACAACTGAATCAAACTCTTGGTAAGATTTGTTGTCGAGAGTCTCTGGATATCTCCCATTGAATGCATCCAGGCCAATGAGACTAATTTATTTCAATGGAACCAGCTAGACGCTGAATGGCAGTTACAGAGATGGAAGCCAGCCTAAATTTGTCTTTGGAATATTTCTTCATGATAAATCCTTCAACCCCTCTCCCAATCCAGCTTTCCCTAAAAACAACGAATGCATTTCCTTCACTCATCCCCCATCCCTTTAATAAACACACATCATTTTGTGCTCTCTCCGCTGCAGCCAGCAGATGTAATAATAATGTCTGCTGAGCTTTTGGAAGGAGTCTTGCAATAATACCACCTTCCCCTCCCCCAAGTTAAAAGAGAGCAGGCTGACATGTATTCAAAATGCACAGGCAATATAATGGTAGCAAATTACTTTGAAAAGAAAAAGGTTCCGTAGCGCACATGTCATTTCAATCCACTGTTACAAGGCAAGGTTTCAGCTTCATCATTTGTGTTCCATCCCCCCACACCCCAATTTCCCTCCTGAAGGAGAAGTCCCTGCACTACAGAGCAGTAGGAACGTCTTTGCTGGAAAGGGGAAAAAATAGGTACAATTATTGCATCCTGCCCTCCATACACACAGCATAGCTACTCGATTCCCTTAATTATTTTAAGGGCACATTTGAAAGATGTGAATGAATTAATTCTTATCTGGCCCTGCTGGTTAATTCCTTTATGTCGGTTATCCCAGCTCAATGCATGTTTTCCTAAGAAGCCCCATCCAGTATGTGCCATTAGGCTCTTGTCACAACAAAGCCTTTTCAAAGCCAGCGACACAATTTCTGCTATAAGTCAGGGAGAAACGGGGCTTAGCCATCATTTCAGAAATCTATTTACAGCCTTAGGGAGATTGCTTTTGAAAATGATTGGGCTGTTTAGTACTATATTTGTTTATCTTGCTAGCCAATTAAAAGAAGCTTGTCTAGTGCCCTGAAGAACCAAGACAATCACACTAGTTTTGCATATGCCAAATTGTGAGCTGTCATTCTGGACCCACAGCTATGAAATGGTGAGAGATTATTTTGTCCCCATAATATCCATTTGCTTGTCTGTGCTCTTCCTATCCATCCTGTTCTTGGTTGGCCCTTGAGTTGTGGTTTTGCAATTCATAATACATTTTACAAACCTCCATATTTATTTTTGCTAAAAACTGTTAGGCTTTTTCAAAGGCAGAGAAGAAACACAATTGAGAAATGGTGTAAATCAAACTGATCCACATTTCTGATGTGTAATGTGGCCAGGGTGTCTGGACACTGTCAGGGCATTGTAGCACATATCCCAAAGTGACTTTGTTATAAGAAAGGAGTTTAATTCCCGCCCCCCTCTTTGTAACCTTGTGAAATTTCCACATTAAAAAGCAATCACATCTTTCAAACCAGCAATGATTGTGTTTGGCATAATGGCTGTAAACCCCTAGTGTGCTGGGCTGAGCTTGTTTGGACTAAAACAAAATCAGCTTTCAAAATAAATCATCTGCAACAACATTATATTCCCTAAATCTTATAATCCTATTAACAAAATTTCATTTTTTCATTGCCACCAGGCTGACAAGATTGGCCATGTGTCAATGCATAGAAACAGAAAGCCAGTTAAGGATGTAGCCAAGACATGCAGTACAGGCCCAAGACAAGCTCTGCCAGAGCCTGTGGTTAGAAGCTCTTAATGACTATTGTAAGCCCTTAAATATAATCATCTGTATTTTACCTCCACCTAATGTACTTCATGTGTTACATGTTTATCTGTTCATACAGCAGTTCAAGAGACTCAACAAATAGCTCTGTTTGAAGAACTAGGGGACGGGTAGCCACAACTCTTCAGTGAATAAGACCTCTATGAACATTGCATAAGAGTGCCAATGTGCTAACTGAAAATGTGTCCAAATTAGCCTCCGCAAAGTTTCTTTGCCAGAAGTGGAAATTATGTGGTAATATCAAAAAGCAACTTTACTTATATTTAATTCCAGATTTCGTCTTGTGCATTTTTTTTAAATGACAAAACTAAATCCTACAATCCTTTTCCTGGGCTTGTTTTGCAAACCCTCACACATGCAGGTAGCTCCTCTGAAGTCAGATGGCTTTGTTGAAGTCAATAGGATTACTCACATAAGTAAGGACTACTATGGATTTACAGGCTCGGATCCAGTGTCCTTACTCAGGTAAATTGCTCCTTGAAATCAACAGGAGTTTTGCTGAGTAAACAAATGCGGTATCTAGCCCAGAAAAAGACAATGTTATGATAATATAATAGGGTTTCTCCTTCCAGAAATGGGAAGGGACTCCCAGATAGTGCTAAGTAAGAACAGAAACAGAAAGGTAGACTCACCAACCTGCTAAGAACTGTGCATACCATTATTTATCCATGGATTTTAGCAGTTAGGAAATCATCCTGCTGTAAACATCATGTTCTATAAGTTACCTGGCTGCAGAGGTTGGTAGCGGAGGTCAGCTTTTAATCCTCCATCCTAAGTGACTGGTCACGAGCTTTTGGCTTCTGTTTATTTGTACTGAACGAAATCAGACATTATACTGGGAAAGGTAATTATCTTTTGGTTGAAATACTTAACAAACAAACAAACAAACAAAAACCCTTGTGCCATGATTTTCTTCAAGTCAAACTTTTATTGATCTGCAAAGATAATGAAAGAAAACAGGAGCAGAGTCATAGGAGGAAAAAAGCCTTGAGATTTAAAAATACACGCCCCTGCTGACAGCATTTTTCACTTTTATTACAAAGCACGAAGTAATAAAATGCTGAGTGAGGAATGCAAACACTCTATTTTTTACATTTTCCTTTTATTAGTTCACCAGTGCTATAGTGATTTCTCTATATTACAGGTAAAAAGTTGATGGCTCTCTACAACCACAAGAAAACATATATATGATTGAATGTAATCTCAAGTTAGAAATAGATACAGTGATCCCTGTAGTTTGACAGTGTTACTGCTCTTCTGCTTGTTCATCTTGCTGTCTATTCAATGTATTTATTGAAACTTTATATATAAATTTGAAACCAATAACGTAAAAACTTAGATTAAAAGGAAATAGACATAGCACTTAGTATGAAAAAATAAAAACCTACAGCATTTGCTGACAAAATGTCTTTGATAAGTTCTAAAGGTGAGCAAGTTACTGATTTCAGCCCAGTCCTTCTCCCATTGGAGTTTTGCCATTGACTTCAGTTGGAGACACAAGCACAGTATTGCCAACCTCAGGCATTCAAAATTCATGAGAGAGGCCCCAAAAATCAAGAGACTGGTTTAAAATAATGAGATTTTAAATATAACAAATGTTGAGTTCATGTGATTTGCCTTCTGGTTTTGAGTCTTTAGGTCTCATGGTGATGAGTTTTTCTCCACAACCAATAGGACTAGAAGTTTAAAAAAAAATTAAAAAGTAATATTTTTTTTATAAAAAAAGCAAGCTGAGGTGATGTTTGTTGCTGTCTTGTCCCACAATAATCATATGAGGCCATGAAGCTCAAGAATGAATTCAACAACTTGTACAGGGTCCTTTGTAAGGGTTTGATCTAAGGTGTCCAACCAGAAAAGCTTCCATTTCCTTACACTATTACATATAAAGCATTGGCTGGTATCAAAACCTGCTCCTGATACATCCTGCAGAGTAGCTATATCTTGGTTCCATCTTTATTGATTTCACTGGTCTACAATTTTTGAGAAGTCGTCTGCTTCAGAGATAAAATGTGCTATTTAGTATGTATTTTGATGTGCTGAATTCAAATATGACAATTAAAACAACTGATTGGCTACTGTTTCTAAGATATTTAAGTTTTTACATTTTATATCTATATATATTGTGTAGATAGTAGAGTTTTAATCATAAATTGTAAACCTAGGTCTTTTCATGTGTTTATGGTTGCTTTACATGATACTATTTCACCTGTCCTGTTTATGTAACACTTTAAAAATCAGCAAAGGGGTTATATAAATAAAATTTATTATGAAACAAAAGGCAAAAAACTATTATGTACATAGTTTAGTCCTATTCAGTGTCTACTCGGCGCTTCTTGGCTTGTCTCTTGTATTCCTTAAATGGAGCATCTCTTGTCACTGTCCAGCAATAGTCTGCAAGCATTGATGGGCTCCATTTGCCCTGATAGCGTTTCTCCATTGTTGCAATGTCCTGGTGAAATCGCTCGCCGTGCTCGTCGCTCACTGCTCCGCAGTTCGGTGGAAAAAAATCTAGATGAGAGTGCAAAAAATGTATCTTTAGTGACATGTTGCAACCAAGGCTTTTGTATGCCTTGAGGAGGTTTTCCACCAACAACCTGTAGTTGTCTGCCTTGTTGTTTCCGAGAAAATTTATTGCCACTAACTGGAAGGCTTTCCATGCCTTTTTTCCCTTGCCACGCAGTGCATGGTCAAATGCATCATCTCGAAGAAGTTCACGAATCTCAGGACCAACAAAGACACCTTCCTTTATCTTAGCTTCACTTAACCTTGGAAATTTTCCATGGAGGTACTTGAAAGCTGCTTGTGTTTTGTCAATGGCCTTGACAAAGTTCTTCATCAGACCTAGCTTGATGTGTAAGGGTGGTAACAAAATCTTCCTTGATTCAACAAGTGGTGGATGCTGAACACTTTTCCTCCCAGGCTCCAATGACTGTCGGAGTGGCCAATCTTCCTTGATGTAGTGGGAATCTCTTGCACGACTATCCCATTCGCAGAGAAAACAGCAGTACTTTGTATATCCAGTCTGCAGACCAAGCAAGAGAGCAACAACCTTCAAATCACCACAAAGCTGCCACTGATGTTGGTCATAGTTCATGCACCTCAAAAGTTGTTTCATGTTGTCATAGGTTTCCTTCATATGGACTGCATGACCAACTGGAATTGATGGCAAAACATTGCCATTATGCAGTAAAACAGCTTTAAGACTCGTCTTCGATGAATCAATGAACAGTCTCCACTCATCTGGATCGTGAACGATGTTGAGGGCTGCCATCACACCATCGATGTTGTTGCAGGCTACAAGATCACCTTCCATGAAGAAGAATGGGACAAGATCCTTTTGACGGTCACGGAACATGGAAACCCTACCATCACCTGCCAGGAGATTCCACTGCTGTAGTCTGGAGCCCAAAAGCTCTGCCTTACTCTTGGGTAGTTCCAAATCCCTGACAAGGTCATTCAGTTCACCTGGTCTTATGAGGTGTGGTTCAGAGGAGGAGGATGGGAGAAAATGTGGGTCCTGTGACATTGATGGTTCAGGACCAGAAGTTTCATCCTCTTCCTCTTCCTCGCCTGACTCAAGTGAGAATGATTATGGTGCATCAGGAACCGGCAGTCCTTCTCCGTGGGGTACTGAGCGTATAGCTGATGGAATGTTTGGATAATGCACAGTCCACTTTTTCTTCTTTGACACACCTTTCCCAACTGGAGGCACCATGCAGAAATAACAATTGCTGGTATGATCTGTTGGCTCCCTCCAAAGCATTGGCACTGCAAAAGGCATAGATTTCCTTTTCCTGTTCAACCACTGGCGAAGATTTGTTGCACAAGTGTTGCAGCATATGTGTGGGGCCCACCTCTTGTCCTGAGCTCCAATTTTGCAGCCAAAAGAAAGGTGATAGGCTTTCTTAACCATAGTGGTTATACTGCGCTTTTGTGAAGCAAAAGTCACTTCACCACAAACATAGCAGAAGTTATCTGCACTGTTCACACAAGTATGAGGCATCTCTGCTCACTTTGGCTAAACAGAAATGTGTCCCTGTGCAAAATCAAACACTGACAAGTAAGAGAGCACGACACTGTATGATTTCTAGAGCTGATATAGGGCAATTTGTTCAGCAGAGTGATGTAAGCTTCGTTATGATTGCATCATCCATGACTTCTAGGAATAACATGATGCAATTCATATCATGTATGACACAATACCAGCTTCAGATTGCATCATTCATTGTTTTGCCTAAAAAGCAAGTACTGTCCAAACTCAGTCATAGATTTATTCATAGATCCAGTCAAAGATGTATTTTAGTCATTTCTGGTTTAAATTGAGATCCCTTCCCTTTATAACTCACTTTTCCTCCGCCATTCCCAAGTCAAGGGTCGTATATACTGACCCAATAGCATGTCTTGAAAACTAGAGCCAATCAACAATTTTAAGCATAATTTTCATTCTCAGTGACCCAGAATTAGTAAAGTTTGACTACATTTATTTCAGAAGCATTTTGGCTGTAGAGCAGTGTTTTCATTCCTGCAGTGTGCCCTGTCTGCAGTCTTATGATAGTGGATGTTATTTTCCAAGATGCTTTGATATCAGTCAGAGGATCTTTTATATTTTGACCATTTTTTTTCAGCTGATATTTTCCTTGAGGTGGTGTCAATATCCTCCACCATTGTCATTCCATTCTGAGTTTCTGATCTTCCAGTTTTGGCAGGTCACCAGCTATCTCACTCCCACCTTGAAAAGTCAATGTATTGCCTCGCTTTCCAATCCTTCGAGCTTCCTTACAGATTGCATTGTTGATAGCATTCTGGTTTGTTCTAAAGGAATCAAGGATCACCAAGGAGTCAACAAACATCACCACACCTGCCTTTATATCTGCTCTGTTTATTTCTTGCAGTGCAGTGAGAATAGTTTCAATTTAGCCATATAATTTAAGCTGATGTATCTTGAACTAATGCTCTTTCTTATATTCTCTCCATTAGGCCACTGGCTGAAGACACCACAACCAATAATCCTGAAGGATTTTTCTTTGTGAACCATGAGTGTAAATATGAATCTATTTGCCTCGTGACTGATACTGTTGAGTGGTCTTTTCTACAGTTTTCCTTAGCATGGCCAGGATATGTATTCCTTTGAGCAAAGTTCCAAAAAGAGAGACATTAACTAAAGCAAATAGGTTCATGTGGAGCAATTATTGGGCATACAAACTTCTTCCTGCACTCTATCCTCCTGACATTATCAAGTGCTCCTGTTTCTTCAGTAGCCTTTACACACCTTTCAAAACAAGATGATCATTTCAGCCTTGATTTGGTTTTCCAGTTCTGAGCAAACATGAACAGTGATGACATTCTGGTAGGAAATGAAGATGATTTCCATACTAAATTCACCGTTCTTTTCTACGATTCTCAAGAGGTTGCATATCAGACCCTTGTTCAGAAATTGCTGTTAGAGTGATCTTACAGCTTCAATTATTGTGTGAACTGCAGATGACAGCACAAGGTTGATCTTCGGAAGATTAGTGGGAGCAGTATGTGACCAGATAGGTATGCTATATGTTGTTTTCAGTGTCCTGACACCTGAACTCCAATTGGTGCTGGCAATACATCATAGAAGATTCAATTTCTTCTTTGTTTTGGCTGCCATCTTTCTGACTTGTGGGGCAAACCTTAGTTCCATCTTCAAGGTCACTCAAGGTAAACCAGGTTCCTCTCAATGGCAATAGCGTCTCCATCCAATATCAATTTTGGATTGTAGTTAAACCTCCTATGATTTGGGTAAAGTAGGTGGACTTGGGTTTTTTCTGGATTCAGCTGGCGTGTATGCCCCTTTGTCCATCTAGTTTTAATTTCCAAGTCCTCATTCAATTCATACTCCAATAAATCTATTTCATGATCTGTGATACAAAGTCCAAAATTGTCTGCATATGTGACTACAGATAATGTCAAGCAGCCTGACAGTCCAGAGGAGTACAAAAGGAAAAGAAGAGGACTTCAAATGAGCCCTGAGGAGCTCCCATCCTGAATGGGCTTGCCTGTGAAAAAATACCATTTAGTCTTACAGGTTTTTTTCATATAACATAGAAAATCTCTTATCCAAAGGTACATTCTACCACAGACTCCCATCTCACTGAGTTTCACTAAGAGCTTATCATGCCAAACTCTATCAAATGCCTTACTGAGATTGATGGCTGTGGTGGGTCCATTATTGGCCTGTATGCCATGTTGGTATGTTCTATTTTCCCTTCTTTTAAAAGTTGAGGTTCTTAAATAATAACAAGACTCCAGGAGCTGGGGCCTTAAGAAAAATGCCAAATATCACAAGATTTGTGACAATGTCATCAGAATTGGCCATTATGCAAATGGACCTTTGAATCTGTTAAAATTTGATACAACCCAAGGCTGCAATTCTGAAAACACTTATGCACATAAATAACTTCATGCATGTGAGTAACCCCATTGAATTAAATGGGGCATGTGGTAAGGTTACTCATTAAGTGTTTGTGGAATCAGGGTCCAGAGTTATTAAAATCTCTTTTCCCACCATGTTTGACAAAGATCCAGATGCAGACAAGAATTTTCAATCAACATCCTTGTTGAGATGGCTTTATCAGTTTACAATATCAAGTAAGAATACTTGTTGACAACAAATCTAAATTGCACCAGTTCTGCGTATAGATTAAGGGCCATGTCCTGCTCACTGTAATCACCTGAATTAATATTCAAGATTATGGGACTACTAGTGTGAATAAGGCTAGGATTTGGCCCTGCATTTGAAATTTGTCTCCTCAGCTCATGGCTGCATGTTCAGTTCTAAGCACAGTGTGGAACAGCCTAGCACATTCTGATTAGAATTGGATTATTAAAGTATAACTGAATGGTTGTTAATATTTCATATAATATGTAAAGCCAGACACTGTTGAAGTTGGCAGGCACCCAAACTGACCTTCCTTTTTGCACCTTGGGCTGGATTTTGCAAGGCCACTGCACATGGAGGTCTCAGTGAAGTCAACAGGAAGATTTGTTTGGAAATTCCACGTAATCCTTGTTATGTTTTTTGTTTCCTTAAAAAAAAAGTATTCTCACCCTGATTCAGAGAGGTATCTACTTTTAAGCATGTGAGGAGTCTCATTGACTTCAACGGTCTCAATCACTTCGACGTTATAGGCACATGCTTAAACATCTTGCTGGATTCGGGGCCTTTATGAACAGGGATGGATTTAAGCATGTGTTTAAGTGTTTTGCTGAATCTGGGTTTATATAATCTTTTCCCAAAACAAATTAGTGATTCCTGCCCACCACCCAGAAGAACCCCTACAATATCAAACTAGTGTGGGCGTGCAAGAATTTGGTTTGAAATATAACTGAGATTTTCAAAAGTGCCATGGGGATCTGGATGCCCAATTCTCATACATTTTAATAGGACGTGGGTGTCCATAGGCAGATTAGACAACCTTAGGCTCTATGCTGGTTTCTAACTTTCAAGTGTTTCCTATAAACATCTGCAGGAAAAGTATTGAAATAATTATGAAAAATATCTTGACATTTTCCTTTTAAGAACTTTTAGATTATTTCCCTAAAACATTGTTTTCGAAGGCAATTTACTCAGAACATATTAGAAGTGTATTTATCTAGCTGAAAAGATTAGTAACTCTCTCGAGATAAAACAAAAGATGGCACTTAATAACAACAGAGTGAAAGAATAGCATCCAAAAAATTCATACCAAGCAGACTCTTGCTATATCTCAGTTTACTGGGAGATCTTTAAATTAAGGTACCGAGACCTGATTGCACAGTATATAAACTCTGTATCAGAATTCACCCTGCACAAACTGCCAATGTTCTGTCCCAAGTCCAGGCCCACACCACTCTCCTTGTGCCAGCCACATCCCCTGTGCTTTCTTTTTCTTACTCACTCCGGTCCAGTTTACACTTATAGTGTTATCAACTTTAATTATTTGATTGCATGTGTAGTGACTTGATTTTTTTTTTCTTATAGGCCCAGATACTGGAGTTATTTGATTTCATTAGAATCTTGGCTAAAAAGAACCCAACACGTACTATTTTAAAAACGTAATTGCTTTTAAGCCAATCTCCTGGGGAGCAGTACTAGTGATTTTTGTATGCTTTTATTGTATTGTAAGATTGGCAATACTGCACTTGGTTCAGACCAAGTTAAGGAGTCATACTTTAACACTATTCCAGCAGAACTGACATTTCTTCTCTAGGTCTTTCTTTATTTGTGGAGTGTGATGTGATTGTGGTTTGATAATTAATACTCTAAAGACCATTTTAATATTTTACTGCTATTGAGGCAACAGCTATAAACCAGAAGCGAATTCTCTTTTCTTTTTGTTTCATATCCAGGTTTGATCGACATAGCAGCCTTTTTATTTCCTGGAAAGGCAATACCGTTGTTTAATAAGTTTACATTTTGTAGCATGAAAATTGTCAACAGAAAAACAAACATCTCAGATCAGCAGCCTGTTTAGCTTAATGGACATCTTAGGGCTGGATTGCTTAGGACTTTCCGACCTATGCTTCTAAGGCCATATCTTTATCTCTCACTCTTGCTCTGAATCTAGGGGCCATATTCTCCCACAGCAGGATATGAGTAGCTATTATTTTCTTCAATGGGGTATTATTTGTATCCTGTGGCTAGAGAATAGTGCTCCAAGAGTTTAGCTGTTTACAGGCCCCTCTGTCTATCTCCCACTTTCTCTGCTTATTGGGCCACACATTTATTTTCTCTCTCTCTCTCTTTGCTTTAAAGACTCCATTTCTTTTTCTCAATCTTTTGTTGTTTTCTGGGTCTTTGTCCTGTAATTGTCTCTCTCATTCTCTCTCTCTGCTCTGTGCCTCCCTTTTCTCCTTTTCGCTTGTGTTTTCTCTCCTCTCCTCTCAAGCCCACTGATTTTCTAATCCCTTTCTTCTTCAGCACACCCATTACAGTATGATTGGCTGGCTGGAACGATGCTGTTAGTGAACTGTAAATCAGGGTTCTCAACCTTTTTCTTTTTGAGGCCCCCACAACATGGTATAAAAACTCCATGGCCCACCTGTACCACAACAACTGTTTTTCTGCCTATGAAAGGCAGGGCCGGCATTAGGGGGTAGAAAGCAGGGCAATTGCCCAGGGCCCCATGTCATAGGGGGCCCTGTGAAGCTAAGGGTATGTCTATACTTACCCGTCGCGTCGGAGGCGCGGGATCGATGTTCTGGGTTCGATTTATCGCGTCTTGTCAAGACGCGATAAATCGAACCAGGAAGTGCTCCGTCGTCGACGCTGGTAATCCAGCTCGACGAGTGGAGTAGGCAGAGTCGACGGGGGAGCCTGCGCGCCGCGTGTGGACCACAGGTAAGTTCGAACTAAGGTACTTCGACTTCAGCTACGTTATTAACGTAGCTGAAGTTGCGTATCTTAGTTCGATAGGGGGGGTTAGTGTAGACCTAGCCTTAGTTTCTCAAGCTTCGGCCTCAGCCCTGGGTGGCAGGGCATGGAACCCCAGGCTTCAGCCCCATGTGGTGGAGCTTCGGCTTTCTGCGCTGGGCCACAGAAAGTCTAATGGCAGCCCTGCTTGGCGGACCCCCTGAAACCTGCTCGCAGCCCCACCAGTGGGCCCCGGACCCCTGGTTGAGAACCACTGCTGTAAATCAGCATATCCTCCCCATGGGCGGCATTAAAGGGACAGCATAACAGACATTTAGTTGAGAATGTTTGGATGGGTTTGAAATCCCGAAAAACATTTCCTTGCCTGTGGGAATTGAACAGCTCAGGGCTCTATTAAACAGAAATGCCTATTCCCTGCATTCAGCAAGTCAATATACAGACTCTCTCATATTTCTCACGTATCTGGTAGAGCTGCTGCTCTTCAGAGGAACCACTTTATAGCTAGATCTCCAGGTCTACACGAGCACTTATGTCAGCAAAACTTCTGTTGCTCGGGGGGGTGAAAAAACACCCCCCTGAGAGACACAAGTTTTGCTGACATAAGCGCTCGTGTGCACAGCACTATGTTAGCAGGAGACGCTCTCCCGCCAACAGAGCTGCTGCTACTCGCTGAGCTGGTTTTATTATGTCATCGGGAGAGCTCTCTCCCATCAGCATAACGTGGCTACACGAGCGCTCTTACAGCAGCACAGCTGTATCGATACAGCTGTGCTGCTGTAAGCGTGTAAGCGTAGACATGATATCCCATAGAGCGTTCAAAGGATGTAGAGAACATTGTCCTGACTAAATGGACACAAACTTTTACTGCCCCTGGTGATCAGATCTTTAGCTGGTGTGAACTGACATCACATCACCCCACTGTTCTGAGTAACACAAGATGAAGATCCACTCCAGTTATGACATTAATGTAGTGCTCAACTGGGGAGTAATAACATATCTCCACTGGCCGGAGACATGCAAACTTAAAACAAACAACTGCTTCATTTTTCATGGGCTGGATTCTTGCCCTACTGTCAAAAGTATCCACAAGTGTCTTTCAATGAAAAGAAACGGGGCAGCAACATGACACTGCTGGCCAAAGAAAGGACTTCTTGCTTGTGTGCAAACCGAATTCCTCCACAATTGTTATGCAGACATTATCATATACATACCGACATGCCTGTGTGTGAGTATGACATTTTGCCTGTGTACGTGACAGCATACTAGTTTCACTAGGAATTCCTGCAGAGAGTTCCTTTGCTGGGCTGATGATGTCATGTAGCTGCCACATTTCTCCTCACCTGGAAAAAATGCATTGAACCTTTTCTGCCAAAACAGAGTATGGAGATGCTACTCCCTATTGCACTCAAGAAGACAGCACAAGTGGCTTGGGGCATATGTATGAATGACACTGGCTTTAGGGGACATG
The DNA here is from genome assembly GCA_037349315.1 of Chelydra serpentina. Lineage (NCBI taxonomy): Eukaryota > Metazoa > Chordata > Testudines > Chelydridae > Chelydra > Chelydra serpentina. The sequence goes on from JBAIAC010000048.1 coordinate 33,486,271, forward strand.
TGATTTATTGTGGGGGGGGGGGGGTTAGGGGGAAGCAAAACCATTGCCTCTTTCTTGGCTGTGGTGGGGGAAGCAGACCCTTGCCCCAATGGAAGAATTCAAAAGAAAATTCAGTAGGGGGAACATAACAGAGTCTCTAAGCTTCAGTATGGGTTTTTCCCTTTGGAGATACAATTTGCCCCTTAGAGTATGAATTGCTTGGTTCAGGGCATGTCTGTCCATGTGCCTTGCAACATTGATGGCATTCAGTAAATGAAGTGCTCCCAAATTCTTCCTTTCTTGTTGATCCCTCTCTTAATACAGCTACTGGACTCACGTATTGTCATTCCAGGTATCCACAATTTTTCACATGGGGCTGCACCTTAGTTTCCCCATGATAACTTCTAGGATGTAGTCCTGCATCATGAATGCAAAAATCTGAAGCATACTTAAAAGTGGAAATGTGGGAATGGGACAAAATAAACTGAAATTAATATCAAAATGAATAACATGGGTGATTCTGTATTTCTAATTCATTAAAGACAAATTTTAAAAAATGTCAGTGAAGTTGCTGCAAAATTTGCAATCTGCTATGCCAGAGCACTTCAGAATCTAGGAACCTTGCCCCAGAATGTGGATGTAGCTTTCTACAGAGCCTACAAGATCTTGAATATATTAGTTCATTCTGATAGTTATATTAGTTAATATATTAGTTAATTTTAATTAGTTAATAAACGAATATATTCGTTAGTTAATATTAGTTAAAGTATAATTAATAGACTATTATTATTAGTAATAGTATTTGAGTAGCCTCTCGGGGTGAGGTCAGAGCCCCCTTGTGTTAGGCACTGAACAAAAATATATAGTAAGGGAAAGTGTCTGCCCCAAAGACCATTGAATCTAAATAGACAAGGCATGTGAAGTGACTTGCCCAAGGTGACACACACAGCCAGCAATAGAATTCAGGTCTCCTGACTCCCTGCGTCATGCCCGATCTACTGGACCACAGTCACATACTAACAATGTGGAATGCTAGTGATGTAGTAGTTTTGGTTTTCATAGCAAGTTTAAACAATACACTGTGTCCAGCACAAGTTACTCAGAATTAATATATACATAGGGCATCTTTGTTGCAAATTCATCAAGTCCTTAAAACCTTCTTTGCATTTGCTGCTGAATAGCAATACTTTGAAATACTCTTAACCAGGCTTAAAAAGATAGAAGAGTCAGATTATGGATATTACTGTCCTACTTCAATTTCATTCATCCAGAGTAAATAGAGAGACAAGGTGGGTGAGATAATACTTTTACTGGACTGACTTCTGTGGGTGAAAGAGACAAGGTTTTGAGTTACACAGAGCTCTTCTCCAGGTCATTATCAGTCACTGACTTTCCCCTTCTGAAAGATAAATCAAAAGGGGTTCCATCATTGCTGTGAATACCAGAAAATAAGCAGAGTGAGAAATGAAGTCACAATGTAAGTGTGGCAGGAATCACCACCCATGAAGAAATGAGTTGCACGGGAAGGCCATACTTGATCAATTTTGGACTTACTTACTTTTCTGTGTAACCTCTTTGGGCTGCTACTAGTGGAGTTAGTGTGATTGCCTGGGGATAAGGGAGGGCAACATTTAACCCATTCCATATTGTGGAGGGAATAAGATTAACTGCTCATCTTTCCCTATACTCCATGAGAGGCAGTGTTCTGGAGTAGGATTTATGACATTTATCCTCCTGGCAGATAGGTCCATCAATGGCTATTAGTCAAGATGGTTGAGGATGCAACCTCCAACTCCGAGAAGCTGGAACTGGATGACAGTGGATGGATCACTCAAGATTGCTCTTTCTGTTCATTTCTTCTGAAGCATCTGACAGAGAAACAGGACACTGGGCTAGATGGTCCGTTGGTCTGACCCAGTATGGCTATTCTTATGACCTAGGGTCTATTCCCAGCTCTGCCACTGGCCTGATAGGTGTCACTTTGCATCTCTATGTCTCAGTTTTCCCATTTGTAAAATGGGGTTAAAGTGCTTTGAGATGTCTGGATGATAAAATTAGGTAAAATGTAAGCATTATAATTATTCTTGGTGAATCTCGGTTTTGACTGGAATAGAAGTAAAGACACTTAAACTATAACTTTTTTTTCAAACAGCAATCAGTTCATTAAATTGGTTTACAGTTAATGGTACTAATTACCTTCTTGATTCACAGACACATTTTAAAATAAAGCATGGATTATGTTTTAGACACAAATAAAGCTTTAGTTGAACATTTCCAGATGACTGCTGAGTCATCAATATTGTTAGGAAAATGGCAATTTTTGAATTCTGAATCTTAAAGAGCTTCTTTACAAAGGTTAGAAATAACAGTTTGCCTTCAAAGAAATTGGAAGGGCAGGGCAGGGCCACCTACCCTTGCATGCAGCACTGTTTCATAAGGCTTATTTTCCTTCTTTTGGCAGGTCATTAGTCATCATGACAAAAGCATGGACCAGCTTGCTTGATGCAGACAATATGCAGAACAACAGAACAGAAACCTACAAGAACTCCAGATCAGCTCTCGTTAGTTCAAATTGTTTAACTTATTCACAGCAAGTCTGATACGAACTACGCTGTGTCTGACAAAGCACCAGAAAATATATACTAGGGAAGAATCCTACATTGACAGAAGGCAGACTAGATGACCTAGTAGGGGGTATTTTCATCTCTAATTTCTATGATTCTGAAACCCATACTTGAAAGAACTGGACTGATAGTAAAGGACTAAACCACCTCCTGCAAGGCATAACTTTTTACACTGTAATTGTGCCTGTATGGGACAGCCTGGAGGTATGGGATGGATTCTGAGCATGTTCACTTAGCCAGCAGGAACGGAGCCTACTAGAAATGAGACACTAGGACTGCTAGGATCACCTTGTGTCAGTCTCTAACAGCATTCCTTGGCAAACTGAGGCAGTGGGTTGTGTATAATTTCAGAACAGGTTGTAGACCTCCTTGCAAGGAAAGAGATGCCATGACAACTTTGAGAGTATGGGGGAAAATAAAGTAAGAAATACTATAAAGAAATGCTGAAGACTCCTCCATCCCTGGCAGGTGCTCGCCACCTGTGAAAATTAATCAATTTATTTAGCGGCCTAAATATGGATTTGGGTACTTACATTTAGGCATCTGAGTTTGAAATTTTGTCCTAGGGCACTGACTTCACTTGGCATCATAGGTGCTCCATATTTCTCATAAACTAGGTCCTGTATGTCTAAGCATCCAGAATTAGAGTCCACTTCTGAAAATGTGTCCCTCAGAGTTTGTGCGTTGTGCCTCTCAAGTGAGTCTCAGTGTTTTTAAATTAAGGAGCTCCCCAGATACCATGAACATTACACTAACTAAATCCATTGTTTTTGTGATCAGACTGTGTATGACATGTCTGCCATGGAGGGATTATTGACCGCCCAGGGGGAAGGAATGAGGTTGAATACGTGTTTGAATTTCAGTATTTAAGCAGAGATAACCCTTAAACAAATGCCTGAATCCAAACAAGTTCAAAGCTTAGTGGGGGTAAGTTCAGGATCCAGCCCACGAGTAGGTATGAATTTCATGGCTAGGCACTATCCCTATAACTGGGCTGAGTCAAAACCTTGGATTAATTCATCACCAAAAAGTCAAGGGAAAGAGGGGCCAAAATTTCAGGTCCAAATTTTGCAGCTGGAGTTTATCTGAAAGGGAAAATGGTCCTGGCACAGGGCTGGCATTCAGAAAATCTGGTTGCTTTTTCTGATGTGTGACTTATCTGTGCTTCAGTGCCTATGTGTAAAACAGGAATAATAATACCTGCCTACCCAACACGAGTGCTGATCTGTTTGTGAGACAACAGTAATGATTACCGTATAAAAAGCCATAAAATAAAATCTCTTCTTTAAACATACAAAAACGTTTACACTTAAAAATACACCAACTTCTTGGTGCCTTTTTCTTGAAACTAGAACTCTGCAGAATTACTAGCCAGGGTGATCTTAATGTGATAATGCAGGGTTTCTGGTGGCAAACAGTTTCTTTTCTCTTCCAACCAAAATGTATTTTTTTCCTTAATGTAGTGAAAAATCAGACACACAAAGACCATTATCCCTAAACTTTCACATAAATCCCCAGGATTTTCCTCACAAAATCCAAGTGAAATGCAGTTTTCCTCTGGCCACAACAAGTAGGGGTATTCTAGGGATACTTCTACAAATCAAAGTGTTAACATACATTATTTGCTAAAAGCAAATGACTAAAGTCAGGTCAGTTCCGGTATAAAACAAAATCTTACTAATCTGCAACCATTTTAAACACAGCATCCTATTCAGTTTGCTGTGTGCAGTGATGATTTTAAAGAGAATCAAAGCTTAGCTAAATGGAACAAAGATCTCTCCATTTTTGGGGGGTAGGGGGTCAATATTATCTTTCAGGTTCATGATCCCCTCTCTGTATGGTTGGCTGTCACTATGCTCTGCCCATATGTCTACTATTTATGGCTGTCAGTGACCAAAACTATATTAATAAAATTAATGTTAACTAAATCCCAAAGTAGTGCCACCATGACATATGCCATAATCTTCAATCAAACATGTCATCTCCAAGTAACTTAGATGGTTCCCTGAAGAATGACAAAAAGAAGAATCCAAAAGGTCATGACCTTCAAACCCAGGACTGACAAATCCTTATCCCAGTGTAACTGACCCTACAGTAATTCTACACACATGCTGTAACCCAGAACAAAATTGAAGACAACATTAAATTTCTCTAACAATAACCATTCCCCCAAAATGTCAGAATAAACAAAATGTAAGCAGTATAGCACAGTCTAAAATTAATTAAAAGATTATGGGCTAGATCCTCAGCTGGCGTAACTCAGTGTAGTGCACTGAAGTCAATGACAGTTTCTTGTGCACCTAAAACAATTGCTAACTTCAGTGGGAGCTTTGGTAGCACCATGAATGCCGGATAAGGCCCATTCTTCTCAACCTGCCACGGCTCAGCTGCAGGATACCATGTGTGTCAAAGACCCAAAAGGAGGGATACTAAAAATAATATGTGCAAGAAGCTTAAAATGCTGTTGGATTCTTTCCTTTCCTGTAAATAACTCTTTCTATAACTTCAGTCTCAGAATTACTCCCAATGTAAATGATTTTCAACAATAAAAATGAGACACCAGTTTTTTGTGGAACATACTGTGGAGCTAATATGAAGGAGATCCCATGAAACGAAGGACATTTCAGAGGTATGGTCAGGTCAGTATTTTGCAGTTTTTTGGCAGAAAGCTAAGTATTGGCTTCCTCCAGTGTCTTGGAAACAGAAATGTGTTCCTCAAAGATGCAATGTTATTCAGGTATATTTTAGTTTTTGGAGGGTAATCAAAGGAATCACTAGTACATAAAAATGTTTGAATAACAAATAATAAATAATAATTGTACCCATCATAAAACTTTGCATTTATATAGGGTTTTCTTCTGAATACCTCAAAGAACTTTCCAGAGACAGGCAATTATCATTATTCCCAGGTTATTGATAATGTAATGCTACCAATTTAGTGTTTTGTAAGTTAAGTGTGTTGCCACTGGAATTGATATCCTCTTGGAGAATTTGGGGGAGAGTTCTGTGGAGGTCCACCAAATACACATCTGTCTCTCAGATATATGTCCTTACTTCCACCACAGGGAGCCGACATAATCCTATCCATAATTAGCGTAAATTATCTGGAGCAGGAATGCTGATGCGTGACAATGGAGTTACAGAAAAATGTTATTTCTATCAACTTTTACTTCACTTTAAAGAAATGCATCCTACAACCTTTTCATCTTTCCTCACTGCTGTTTTGGCATGTCTCTCATTCTCTCTTTGCCCCTCTTTTTAGTCTCAGATTTGATGCTAGGCAGGCTGAGAATTAGGGCCTCGATCCTGAAATTTACAATGTGTGGCAGACAGTCTGCCCACATGTCATACACTGCATGATTGGGGCCTAAGTGACTTCCTTCAAGACTTAAGTTGCCATCTCCACTTGATGCATCCAGTCCTCCAGATGGATAAAATAAACTAACTCCCTTATGCCTAGACTGCAGAGTTTTGTCAACAAAAGTTATGCCACTTTCATTAAAGCGCTTTAATTAAACTACGGTTGCATGTCCACACTATGCTCCTTGTGTCAGCAGAGCATATCCGCACTAGCAGCTCTTGTATCAACACAGAGAGCAGTGCACTGTGGGTAGCTATCCCATTGTGCAACTGGCCGCAGGGTACTTTGGGAAGGGTTTGCAATGCCTCATAGGGCAGGTACAGCATCACGTGATGCAGGTTTCTCAATCCCATCCTTCCATAGGCATCCTACTACACTGTCAGCCGCTTTTAAACTGAAGTGTATGTGTGTGGGGGGGAGGGAAGTGTGTGCCAGAGTGTGTGTGTGTGTGTGTGTGTGTGTGTGTGTGTGTGTGTGTGTGTGTGTGTGTGTGTGTGTTGCGGGGGGAGAGACAACACACACTCAGTTTCTGGGGAAGTGTGTGAGAGATTGTGGAGGAGGGAGTGTATATATGAGAGAGACAGAGTGTATGCTGGGTACGTGTGTGTGTTGGGGGAGTGTGTCGGCATGGTGTCTCTTTAAATTCAGACAGCAGCCTGAACAACCAATCCTGGGGGAAGGGGACACCCCACCACATCAGCCCCCCGGCTCTGCACAGCACAGCAGTCTCTCCCCCCACTCCCCTCTTGCAGCAGCAGCCCACTCTGCCTGCCTGCCGATTCCACATTAACAGTTCTGTGATTCCCTCTGAGTTCTTCCACAGCCTCCTCAGCCACCAGGAGCAGCATCCTCAGCAGCTCTGTGAGTGCTCCAGGCTGAGGAACGTCAAAGCTTCCTGGAGCTCTGAAAGGGGAGGGATGAATGTCTGCAGGGCAGCCGAGTTCAAAACAGCGAGCAGAGCGGTCACAGCGGGCATTGTGGGATACTGGGGGAGGCCAGTTATGTCGACATAATGAATGGCAGCATTGACACTGGCACTTTGTTGACAAAACATTTGTGCAAAAAGCTCTATGTCTCTCATTGAGGGGGTTTCATTTAGTCATCAAAACTGAAAGCAATGCCTCTTGTGGCGACAAAACTCTTGTGTACACCTCCACTGTTTTGCCACCAAAAGCTGCCTTTTACCAACAAAGTTCTGCAGTGTAGAGAAGGCCTTAAGGAAGAACATGCCAAACCTGCTGAAATCTCCTTTACAACGTATTTTATGTTCATCATTTAATTTCACTGTATTGCTATTTAGTTATTTTGAACCTCTTTTCACGTGACAAACGAATCTCTGCTTTAAATATGCATATTGAAAAGAGTCCCTTCTCCCCAAATAGAGGAGATATTTTGCTACAGCAGCTTTCTCTCACAGACACATACACGCACATACAGAGGCAACTGGCCCATTTAAATCAGAAAACAACAGGGGGATGTTTTTTTCCCTCCTGCCTCTTTGGCAAGACCAGAGCAGGAGGAGCCAGACACTTTGACTCCACATTCACTCAACAGCCCTTTCAAGCTCCCAGTGCATTGAGCAACAAGAAGCAACAGTTTCTACGTTCGCATTACTATGCTGACAATACAAGTTGAGCATTATAACTGGATCAGCTAGTTTCCTTTACTGCGGCACAGTTTGAGTGGGTGTATCAGAGACTGTTGAGGCTCAGAGGTAGAGTAACAAACCAGCATGACCACAACACAGCAAAGCAGCAATGAACTTGGCCATCTCTTCATGTGGACGAAGTAGTAACTCATGCTCAAATCTGAAACTGAAGTCACCACAGTAAGTAGTTGATATGTTCCAGGTTTGGCTCACACAATCCTACAATGCATAGGAGATCAATTGTGTGGATGGAAAGGCTGAGGTGCTCCAAGCTACAACTATATGGCCTTTCTGCAACGTACTGGCCAAACTACTTACATACAGGCCCCGCTAATTTGGTCTCGATTATGATGACGTACAAACCGCATAGCTCAGATTTCCATATCACTTGCAATCTAAAGGAAAGCAGGTGTCATTTTCTTGCTCAAATTACTCAAAGCTGGCATCCTTCTCACTAGAATTGGGTGCACGCCTTAAGATACTAACCACGGCTGTGATGAGGAAGGTGGGTTGTGATGTGATTATGTAAAATAAAGAACACAGAAAGAAGGAAAAACTGGCCCCATTGGGAAAATGCCAATGGATTGTTTTCTTCAGGGACAACTTCATTCGTTGTGTAAACTCACTGGATGCAATGAAATTGCACCAGGGATGTTTTGTAAAAATTGGGTGTGTAGAGTAAAGCTGCCTTCAGGCAGGTTCCACCTGCAAAACCTGTTAATTCTCAGTAGCAAATAGGACTCCCTGACCTCAGTTGCATCCCAAAAGTCATATTTTCAGGTGAATATTAGTATTAAAATAATGCATAGAATTGCTGGGAAATTTACACAAACATAAAAGCAGACACATTTCCTGTCTCGAAGCGCAGAGCACAAGCATCCAACCTCATAGATGTAAATCCTGAATTAAATGCTGCATTACTCTGGACTCACCGTAGTATAAGTTAAAACAAAACCCAGACATTATGGTGTAACTTTTCTTGGAAAATGTCATTAGTGTGTTAGATCCAGCATGGATTTTCTTTGGTAATCGGGCTTCTGTCATTGCCAATAAAAAAAAAAGTTTATTGTGGACATCTCATGTTAGTTCTTTTCCATTAATGACTGAGCTTCTCTTTCCTTTTCAGAGAGTACTGAAGGCGCCAGTAGCAAGAGTTCATTACCTTACTCTACGATCATGTGGCACTTTTTTGTAAATATTCCATCCCATGTCAGATTCATAAACTGCTTATAAGTAACATTTACACCACTTTTTCATTTTTAGAACTCTAATGGAATTCAATTATTTGTTTTTCATTCATTCAGATGTATTATCTGACGTTATAGTATAAACATTCTTTGAAAAATATATATTTGTAAATGAATTTGATGCTCATGATAGTGAAAGCCTAATAGCATTGACTAGTGGTAGGAAAACACTAAAAATGGATACACACCCCAATACACCTCAGACGCTTAAATTCTGATCAGTATCACCTTTGCTATTTTAGTCCTCGGTCTCACTTGAGCAGGCCTTAGTTATGTTGAACTATGTTCAATTGTTTGGTGCTAAATTAGTTGAGATTACCAAACTCATTTCAGCTTTTGATCTCTCTCTATACAAGCATCTGAAACTGAGTCTCCAGAAATGGAAGGCTAGTGTACTCCTGTATCCGAGTTTCACTTGGCTCTCTGTAAGGGCATGTGTCCTTTGTCAAGCTTTCCAATCAGAAGAGCAGTGGTTATTACAGGCTAAACAGGGTAGCTCACAAAGGTTTGCCATGTCTAAAACCTGTGCAACCTGAAAGAGCAGATCTACTCTGAAAATAACTTTGAAAATGGCATTGTATGGTTCTGTGTCCATTGTGTCTCCCCAAGGTATTTTCTCAGCTCACAAGGAAAAAGAATGTGGGCCAGATTCTTATCTTGGTTATGCCAATGTAAACCTCAGTAACTCCACTCGTTTAAATTGACACTAGGGGTGATATCCTGGCCCCACTGAAGTTAATAGCAAAACTCCCAGTGACTACAATGGAATAAGGATTTAATCCTGTATCAGTGTAACTGAGATCTAATTGAAACTGTACATATGCATTCTAGAATCTGGAAATACAGCTGTATTCTTGCTGGCATCCCTACCAATAAATTTGATCCAGATCAGGTGTATTATATTTGTAGTTAAGGCAGAAGTTAGCTGTACACTTGTGTACTCTTTTAAGTAAAGTTTCTACAGCTAGAATTCAAATAACAATTCCACTGAAGATTTATGAGCAAGAAAAGAATCCCACTCTCTCTCATGTATCAGTAGCACAATGGGCTTTATTAATAGAGATGAAAATAGTAAAATTTTATTTTATCGTATTTTAAATGTAAATTTATTTTTGGAACAAGAGTGCAGCTGTCAATTTGAATACATATGAGATAGACATGTTGGGTAAAAAGATGTCATTTGAAACTAGTCATCTTTCTGTCCATAACCACACTTTAAATAAGTGTAATTAAGAGACAGGTACTTGGAATCTTAGTGTAATTTGTAAAATACTACTACTACTATCAATATATGATAGATATGTATTCATCTATATTTACACACACACAGACATTTATATATGTATATAAACTATCACAAATGTATCTATTTGGCATAATCCTGCAGTATTAATTGTGCTTTGGTCCTCAAGGGCACATAAAAGGATTAACAGACTTAACCACCATGTTATGACATTCATAGATCTTATCCAACATTTTAAATGATCAAATAGCCAATTACTCAAATACTTCCACCTGCTATGCTGCCTGAGTAAATTATAGTGATCAAAACTAAGAGTGTAACTAACAATATGCGATACAGAAATTATATGTGACAACAATCTAAGCTGGAACCTTCAACTGCTAGAATATACAAGCTGTTCAACAGCAGGATAGCAGATGTTGTGCTATTGGAAAAGGGTAGCAGACAGATCTTAAACAGGCAATTACCAGGAAACATTGGCCCTGTCTAGATGAGAGGTTTTGGTCATGTTGTAACTCAAGTTAATTGATCGCCAGTTCACTTGACTTAACTAATATGATTGTAAATGCACATGTAGACCTTTCACATATGTTTATTCCAAGACACAACTATTTGTTCCTAGTTGTGGCGCACCTTAGGGTCCAGACTAGGGAAATTTTGAAGGTGGTGAATTGTGAGAGAAGTAAAGCTGGGGAAGACTGCATGATGTTGCTGCACCTTAGTTAGGCTGGGGTTTTATGAGATATGTCAAGGGCACCTAGAGAGAGAATGAACAGACATCCTTTTCGAGCATTTGAATATCTCCAAATAAATAAATATGCCTTGGGGCTCAATATGTAAAAGCAACAGATGGTATTGGTAACAGGAAAATTTGTAACGTCACACCATCTGGATTGGTTCACCCCCGTGAGTGCCAGCCTCTGGGCAGGCTGCCAAAAAAGCAGGGCAGACACCTCAAACTGGTGGTATGTTCTAGAATTAGATTTCACTGACCCAATAACAACTGTGAACTCCTGGAGCACTGTAAGTCTTACCATGAAGTCACAGATGTCCCCGTGATAACTCCAGTCTATCTTGCCACGCAGGCAAGCTGGACTGAGTGATAGTTGGTTGCCATACATCAAAGATCATAAAATATTCAAGTTGCTTCCAGTCCCAAGAGACCAGTCACTTACGCCAGGTCAATCTGTACCTCTGATTTCATACCAAAGACAATATGTGTAGCCAATCCCATAGTAAACTAACTAGGATTTATTTACAAGGAAAAAGAAATGAGAAAGTTATTCACAGGTTAAGGCAGGCAACACACTTACACAAATGAGTTATAATCTATGGTTCCAAAAGGTGACGGAGTTGTAGCAATTTTTCAGCACTGAATGCCTTTTAGGGTGAACCCCAGGTTGACCCTGGGGATCTCTGCTTCTGTTTCATTGCTTCAGCCCTGAGAGAGTCCAAACAGCAAAAGGGTTGAAAAATTTTCTTGTCAGCTATCTTTATTTACATCTTCCAGAATTCAAGCTGATGGGACGTGCCCTTTTGCACATAGCCTCTGCATGGGTGTGAAGGGGCAATTAACAAAGTCTTTGTATTGTGATGTCCAACAATGGCACATTTAGTTTTGATAGGCCTTCTTAATGAGCAGGAGAGATCTCTTCTGACAGGCTGACGTTTCAGGAGAAACATTTTTTACAGTTATAAAGCAAAAATTTAAATATTATCTTATCACATGTGATAACGAAATTATAAGTAGGATTAATACATGTAGCAATTTACAAGCATTTCATAAAGTCTAACACTAAACACGTTGTAAATCTAGTATGCATCTTAACCATACTAACACACAGGTGAGCTGGACTGGTTTCAAGCAATGAATTTGTCAGTGCTCGGCTGAGACCTAAAGCCTTGGCAAGAGCTGGCACCTGGTCTGCCAGCATCACAACATGAAAAAAAAAATCCTTGAGAAATGGTCCTAGAACGCAATAAGATCAGAGTGTAAAAACAGAAAAAAGCTTAGGGAAAGTTAAAAAAAATATTAAACGTATTAATTGAAAATTTCTAATTTTCCAAACGTTTTAACCACTTTCAAAGCTGACGGGGAAAAAAGGAAAAAATGCATTAAAAAACTTGGGCCAAAGTTAAGTCCCAGAAAAAGTTCTTACGAATCCTTAGCTTGCATGGCAAATTCTGGCTATTCCATAGATTTGCCAGACTGACAAGGTTCTGCTGCATCAGTATTGTCAGCTCTTCAATTCCCCCATGCATATTTTAGGTTTAGGTAAGTGTTTCCTTTCCCGCTTTTTTTGTGTGGAGTGGCAGTATGGGGAGCTAAAGATCCCCTCCCCCTATAAAGCTTCATTTGATTGAATGTTCTACTAGCATCACCAACTGGTACTGCAGGTTAGCCGTTCTTTCCATGAGGTGCTGAGCAATTGCCAAAGCCCTACATTCAGTGACAGACTAGCCAACAGGCTGATGGGGACTGTGCCCAGGGGCCCTGGCCAATTCGGAGGGCCTGGAAAAATGGGTGCCCCGCCTTCAGCAGACATCCACTGCAGGGCGGTGGAAGCCCAGAGCCCTGGCAGAAGTGCGGGGGGGGGGGGGGGAGGAGCAGGGGAGAATGTGTGGGGGGTGGGAGAAGCCCCAGCACTAGGCTGACCAGATGTCCTGATTTTATAAGGACAGTCCTGATATTTGGGGCTTTTTTAAATATAGGCTCCTATTACCCCCCCACCCCCTGTCCCGATTTGTCACACTTGCTATCTGGTCACCCTACCCAGCGCCCTGACCCCAGTCCTCTGCAGAAGCGTGGGGCCTGTACCCTGGCTGCAGCCCCAGGACTGGAGGAGCTCTGGCTCTCTGCCGCGGCCTCAGGGCTGGGGAGCGCTCACCCCCTGCTGCAGCCCCCAGGTCCTGGTGACGGGGACAGATCTTCTCTGGTCTTGGGGCTGCAGGGGGCAGAAAGAAGCAAACGGGTTGCAGGGCCACACTGCAGGGGGCGGAATGGGGTGGGACTGGGGGTGGAACAGGGGCAGGGCTCCGGGAGGAAGGGGCAGAATGGTGTGGGGACATGACAGGGCTGCAGGCAGAATGGGCGAAATGGGGGGAGGACTGCAGGCATAAGGGGTGGCGAGGGCCCACCCACTTGCTCTGGCTCTGGGCCCCATGAAAGCTTAATCTGCCTCTACCTCCACGGATGTTTTTACCCAGAATTAATCCCAACCCTCACTGTTCAAAACGCAGTGCTGCACTTCATGTGACTTCTCTCATCCCGCAGCTCTCGCTGTCCCTAGATCCCATACAAGCATCCTCTGAAAAGAACAAAGACATAATGAAGCACAATGTAAAAATCAGTCAGTTCACACTCCGCCTCCCAACTCGCTATACAATCAGTGCCAGATTTATTAGCCCAACTAAGCCCATCAACTATCACAAAAGGAATTTACAATTTACCAAAACAAATCCCTTTCTCTCCTAGCTCTATCAGACTTTTACACAAAAGCACCCTTTTCTCTCAGACACTTCAAGATGACAGTTTATTTTAAAATGCACACATAAGCTGAATTCACCACTAACAGCCATTCCATCCATACCAATTGTCCAGTCAAAACTCGCCTGATTAGATTACTGCAAACAGTAAAGAGTTAAACTTAAAATGAGAATAACAAAGCAGCAAACCACCTCTCTTCTTTTCACATTCTCCTCTCTGAGAATTTCCTCTTTTGACTCTTCCAAGAGATGTTATTTTCCCTTTCAGTGCCAATTTCAGCAGTGATGGACTAAAAGGTTCTGGTGCCCCAAGAGAGACTAGATTATAGGACTCCATCTGGGGTCAAAGCTAGGGGAGTTCTTACACACTTTTCACCATGAAAATAAAAGCTGTAGGATTTCACTTCACTTCAAAGAAAAGCTACCAAAAGAAGCAAATCCTTTCCTTGGCTTGCTGGTAGTAAAAATGTTACTAACATCAGTCATATGCAGCCAGAGGCCTAGAAGGATGCTTCTGTGCCAAGAGTCTAAATACCCTGTTTAGCGTCACAAATTGTTTTTGGGGGTGAAGAAAGATTTATGCAAATGCAGATGGATGCTGCCTGCAGTCTCAAGTGCATTCTTTAAACGCTTGGAGATGCAACAAGGCAATGCTATTTTGCACTTCAATAGCATCTTCTGCCTATAATATCTCCCATCCTTTGCATCACCTGTACTTTTACATTTATTAATGGTCAGAACACTCCCTCCCCACATTAGGAAACCAAGGCACAAATATCTTAAGCAATTTACACAGGAAGTCTATGGTAGAGCTGGGTAAGAGAACTCACATTTCCTCATTCCGGGCGGGCTCTATGCTTTGAGCACAGAGTCTTCACACCTCAAAAACATAGTGACTGTTTGATGATGTATTCCACTCTGGGATGGACCACCAGCTGGAAAGATATGGGACATTCCCATTATTCCATCAGGGAGTGGAGACTTCTAAAAGCTCAAGGTTTAGTTGCAGAGGAGTCATGAAGATGCCTAGGGTTTCTGTTCCTTCATGCCTGCAATGTCAAAACATTCTGGATGTGGTGCAATTTATCTCCTGGAGTTCATAGGCTTTCACCACGGTGAAAAACTAGGCTTGTCGTTGTTGTTTTTGCTTTTTAGGAATTGACTGGAAACATGATTGTTCACCAGTTTTGCCAGCAGTGTGAGTTTTTTCATGCAAAATAAAATAAAATAAAATAATGTTATAAGGTCTGGTGTTCACACCTGGCAAAAGGGAAATGGCCACCGAGCTCTTGATATAACAAAAATTACAATAAAAACATAGGGGCTGTGAAGAGCTGTACACAGTTCTCGTGCCCAAGCTGAGTTAACACGTTGAGATATCACTGTTTCAAAAACATTCCAAAGCCACCAAACTCCGTGGGAGCAGAAATAGATTCATTAACTAAATCCAGACAAACCAAATCTTATTTCAAAATCTTGGCTTCCCATCAATTCCGATGCAATGGGAAATCCTGCTTTCTAATTTTGTATGTATGTGGCATTCAGCTGCATAATATTTTTTTATCCAGGATCGCCTGAAGCACCTGACCAAAAGCTATGCTTGTTTGTAAATTTATGTCTAACCCCATGAAACCATTACACTATACTTATATTACAGCCAATTTAAAGCTGCACAGCATGAGGTTAACAGGAGGCAAATGTTTACAGACATTTGCTATATCAGCTACTGCAGATGAATATAGGTATAAAGATGTGCTGTGACCTTTACTTGCAATTTTGGGGACTTGATACTCTTCTCATGCCAGTGTAAATCAGGAGAAATTCCACTGGAGTCAATGATATATTAACATTGGTGTAAAATCAGACTGAAGGGAAAATCTGGCCCTTTGTCTTTTTTTTTTTTTTTTTTTAATTATGAGACGGAAGAAAGAAGCTAATTGAAATTCATTTGGATGTGAGGGCTGAAAGAATGAATTCTTATCTCGCCGACAAGAGCAAAGTGGGAGGAGATAGCTAGACAGCTTATTAGACACAAGTGAAGCAAAAGTATTTCAGTAACATTCCCCTTAAATTATCCAGGGCTGCATCAGTTGTGGAACGCTAAAGAGCGTAAACTGCAGCTCTCTGCAGAGGTTCCATAGATGAAGGGCATGTATGATAGCATGGGCTCCCAGGCTGCACCTCTGCAACTGTTCCAGCAACCTCAGGGCTGCAGTAACCTAAGCAACTGCTGAAGTGCTCCAGTATATCTGGTTTGGGTGGTGGAGATTGATAGGTTTGTGCTCTGCTCAGCTCCTGGCTTGCTGTCCCCCTTGTAGCCCTGCACAAAGGTAGATAGAAGCTGCAACCAGGAGCTGTGAGCCTTATCATTCTTATCTTGTCCTCTCTGCACAGGAAAACTGCACCAGTGATTCAGAGCCTCCAATAGCCCCAACTTGGGCAGGAAGACATGGCTCTTTATGACTTGTCATTCCCACACACATGTAATCAGGAGTCACTGCCAACATAGAAGTGGACTTGCCTGTACAGTCTTCCACAGAATGTTCTATATCATGGTGGCTGGCCAGGGGTTCTCACAGCCCTGTTCTCATTCCTCCAGTGAAACGAGATGAGGTGAAAAGCTGTGAATGGACTAGGGGGTCAGTCCTTCACTGTAAACTGTTTGCTCATGTAGGTGCCAACCTATCTCTGGACTCCAGAGAAGAGATCAGGTTAGGACAACTGAAAATGGCGGTTTGCAAGTTTTATTAAGTTTATCTTTCTCTGCTACAAAGCTTTATAAGAGCTTAAGCAACATTTCCTTAGATTCAGTATCACAGTTTCTACACATTCCCTTTTTACTTTGTTCCTGGAGCTATGATTTCTACCTTGTGAACAGTGTTAATAAATACCATAATTATAACTCACTTGGACAGCACCATCTTTAAGAGTGTTTCCACGCCTTGGATCGCCTTGAAGCATGTGACATTATCCAAGAGAGTCAGCACAGTCTGGTTAGAGCTATTCTGACCAGAATAGCTGGGCAGACAGGAAATAGATTGTAGAGCATAGTAAAACCACTGCCTTATTCTGGAAAAAGCCTATCGAGGCTGTATCATGGAAGTGCAACTTTGGGTGTCTCCTGTGCCTTGGGTCTTTTCCCACCATTGCTGTAGCTCCGAAGACAGTAGCGATGGTGGGAGAATCACAGCTTCTGCGATTTTCACCACTGTGTCATCTGATCCTGTTGACTCAGGTTAGATGTCACAATGGTTACAAAGCTGGAGACTGGTTTACCTTAGTGCTCTCACCATCAGTGGAGATGCACCTGTGGCACCAACAGCAAGAAAGTGCATGGTTAAGGGCTGACCAGACGTGACAGAGAGAAGTCCAGGCTGAGGACTGTACAGTCACTCCTGGCAGTTTTTGCCACAGAAAGTTCTAGGACACTTTTAGCTCTGTTCATCTTGAGTCAGTCAATGACACTGCAAGGTGCTAGCAGAAGCTTTCACTGATTTTATTGTTCTAATTGTTTTCACCTGGGTCAGTTTGTTCCTACTCTTTGCTCTACTTCATGGGCTGTTTTTATTTAGATGATCAAAAGAGGGTCCGTATTTCCATCCCCCAGGCTTCTCAATGCAAGGATTAGGGGGGGTTGGATTTCTCATGCTTTTTACAGTCTATATAAGTTGATACTGATTATTTGAAATGTGGGGGAATTAGACTGATGTGAATTGTGATCCTGTGACATTAATCACCTAGTTAGTCACACCTGGACCGGATACTGTAGAATAATCTAGGCACACATACCGCTTTGGTCAGTTATCATATGAAATAGCCAGAATAAAATAAATATTTATCCAAAAAGAAAGTTTTACCAGTTTGCTCAGAGACGTACTGAGAGTGAGCAGGCACCTATATTTATCCTGTGGGTCCTTAAAATAATGAGCTCTAATTCACAATTAAATACAGAGCAACCACAAGGTGGGCTTTCCTGTGGATGTGCAGTGGGACACCATTAAAGACACTGCTGTCTTACATGGCACACCGTCTTGTCTACAGTAAAGTGAGTGGTACCAGTTTTAAGACTTTAGAAGCCAGAATCCCCACTGCTCTGCATGGACATAAAAGACCATATGGCACTTTTCACAGAGGAGAGGCTTGCCCCAAATTTCTTTTCCCCCACTGTTGTTCTATGTGCCTGTTTGCTGCCCTCCACCCCTGAGATGGCTGCATTTCAGTGGTGAAACTTTGCATTACATCGTCCATAAAGTGCTTCAGGCTCTTTTGGGATGAAAGGTGGTAAAATTCAAGTAAAATATTCATGTTAATGTTGGAAATTCCTATAGAGATTGCCTCCCCTTCCCCCACAGGCTGGAGACAACTCAGCCTTTTTGTTTGTGTGGGGTTCCTCTCCCCCCCCCCCGCCCCTTCTGATTCTTTCTACAAAACCAAATATCCCATTAACTTTGTGGGAACCTGACCAAAATATCTAAGGGTTTACATAGACTATGCATTTGGGGAATAATATTATGTGCAATAATCCTTCTGGAGACA
Source organism: Chelydra serpentina (assembly GCA_037349315.1). Taxonomy (NCBI): domain Eukaryota; kingdom Metazoa; phylum Chordata; order Testudines; family Chelydridae; genus Chelydra; species Chelydra serpentina. Next base: position 33,504,395 of record JBAIAC010000048.1, read on the forward strand.
TTGTGGTGGGGCTGCATTGCTGAGCGAACGGAAGTGCCTTATAGGTGGGTGTGGACCTAACAGCCATTGCTTTTATAGGGGAAACTTGCCAGCATGGCAGGAAGTGGGGAGCAGGGACAGAAAGGAGGTGCCAGTTAATCTTTCTCCTTCACAACCACCAGTTTGTTAGGAAAACATGAATGAAATTTTGAGAAGCCAAGAATCATTATTGAAGGGATTTAAAAAGAAAGAGAGAGAGAGAGAAACCCTTCTCCCCTTTTTTTAAAGTATACTTGTGATTGAGTTTGATGATTAAAAGCAGGTGACTTGAAAGGTGAAAGGTCAGTTTCAGAGCGCTCTCAAGAGACGTATATATAGTTTAGGCTGGGGGTGTATGTTTAGCTAGGTAACTATTGGGTTAGATGATACAATGGTACCAATGACTCTACTACAGTTGCCATGCTTGCCATCATTGGAGAAGCTGTGTTCGTGGAGAATGACATATCCTATTTTTTCAACTTAGACTCACCGTGGGCGTAATGGGGTCAATAAGACCTGAAAGTAGCCGTGAAAACAACTCAACAAAACCCTTCAAAATGTCATTTCTATTACCATATTTTTAACCCATAAAGCCCGAGTAAATTCAGTAGATTAGATCATGGTAAAAGGCATTGTTTCTCTCCCCAATATTAGCACATTTCAGAACAGCTCAACAACTGCTGTAGCCCTGTGACCCTTTGAAACCATATTTGTGATCAGGTTTTGCTTCCACATCCAAAATTAACTTCAAAGCAACTTTGTTCATAAATAAATACAAGAAGGCAAAGGAAAGGACACTTCATGTTAACTCTTCCAAAAGCAGTAGAAGTTCATGAAGATTTTCATAAACAACTTTATGACTCATATACTGCCTTTAATCTGTGAGTGCAATTATGACTAATATTAAAGGGAATTGTGCACATGAGTCAAAGATGGTAGATTTAGATGGAAAGATTCCATTTAGATTGCAAGCTTCTGTTTAGATCAGGGGTGGGCAAACTACTGCCTGCGGGCCACATCCGGCCCATCAGACCTTTTAATCTGACCCTCAAGATCCCGCCAGGGAGCAGGGTTGGGAGCCAGAGCAGGGAAGGGTTGACATTTCCAGGATCTGTTTCAGGTAAGGGCTGCCCGGATCCTGCACCCCTGAGCCCCACCCATACCCCAACCACATGCCCCAGCCCTGATCGCCCTCCAAACCCTTTGCTCCCAGCCCGGAGCACCCTCCTGCACCTCAAACTCCTCATCCCCAGCCCCACCCCAGAGTCTGCATCCCCAGCCAGAGCCCTCATCCCCTCCGTGTGCCCCAGTCCCCTGCTCCAGTCGGCCCTCCATACAATTTCCATACCGAGATGTGACCCTCTGGTCAAAAAGTTTGCCCACCCCTGGTTTAGATAGTAAGTATGTGTGAGGAGACACCAAGTTTTCTAAGTCTTGTGTAATAGTGAGCACACTATCCCCAAGTGACAAATAGTATGAATTAATATGGCTGTATGTTTTCATTTTTTTATGATTAATTTTAATGAATGGTCAGTGTAAATTCCATACTTTCTAGGCAACGAAATCTGGGTTTTGTATCTTACATTAAGGGGGACGCTTTTTAAAAATGGCTTTCATTTGTACATAAACAACTTTATATGTTCAATCTCGTTCACACAATTTTTGGTCATTATTTCTTGTGCATGCAAATGATAGAAAGTTCATCTGTAAATGCATTTACATGTGAAAATTGAGCACAAATGAGTTTTGAGCAGGTAAATTCTAGTATTAATATGTACAAACAACAGTACTCAACAACTGAATGCAAATTATTTGTGCTTATGCATAAATGCAGGTCAGGTTGAGGCCCCTTTGAAAATTGGGTCCTAGATCCAGTGGTGGGTTAAGAGTAAAGAATAAAATGAGGCCTGAATCCAGTCCAAGCAACAAGATCTCACCCAGTCAAAGGCACCTTTCCCCTCCTTGCAAAAGAGCTTGCAGTACTCCCATCTCGCTGCCGTGCCAATGCTACTTCTTGCTCTCCAGTCCTCAAGGCAGAATCTAACATTCTAACTTCCAGACAATCTTCACCTCCCATTGATCATGTGATCCATACTTTGTGGCCCCATGGATGCAGAGTCTGGATTTGTAGATCAATCAATCCTGCTTTAATCCATACCTACCTTCATCTGTTGCTATCTCAAATCAGTGAACTCCAGATGATTCTAAACTAAAAGCAAAATTTCCTGGTTTGAAAAATTAGACGTGTATCTTGGGTCTGATCTACACTACAGACTTATATCAATATAATACCCCTTGTAGGAAGTGCTATGTCGGCGCCTTGTAGAGGTGGATTAATGACACTGAAGGGAGAGCTCTCTCCATCAGCGGGCCGTAGAGCATCTTCATTAAAGTGCTACAGCAGCACAACTGCATCGGCGCAGCTGTGCTGATAGAGAGTTTTAAGTGTAGACTTGCCTTTGATGTGTGACTTTGACTCACACTCTGAAGTAACAAATTACCTGACTTTTACAGCCTTACTTCTAAGACATGTGTTGACATTTTTGCTGTCTCCTTAAAGGCTACATGCCAATTACATAATACATAATGTTAGATACCTATTCAGTAGACCTAAGCATGAGAAGATGTAGTTTTGTTTATCTTTTTTAAAACAGGGGGAGGGAAATCTTTCTATAAAACTATAGTCAGAAGTATTTAATTTAAAGGAGAAAGAGCAAAGTAGCAAACATTAATTTCATTGTATGGTATTTTATAATTTGAAGGTGAAAGTCATAAATCACAAGCTTTTCAATGTGACACATTATACTATTACTCCTGGCTACTTTATTACCACGCTTTAAAAAAATTACCTTTTGAATACCATACTGATAATAACAAAAAGAAGAAAACTGAGAAGTGTGAATTCCATTTAGCACTTTTAGAGAAGCACTTAGTAACGTTTGTATTGGACGGTCAGAACCATACAAATGGCCCTTAAACTAACATTTAACTATGAAAACATGGCTTAATTCCAGTGTTAACAGTGTAGTGCTGCTAAAATAACTTTGGTAGGTGCAGCAACTTACAATTTCTGTAGCATTATTGAAAAAGATGTTTTCTCCACAGTGCTATGTGACTTGTGTACTGGATATTTTCATAAATATTTAATATCTGATTACCTATTGTTATCAAATAAGACAAGTATCTGTCACAGGATGCTTGCTCCAGTGAACTCTGATAGCTCTCAAGTCCTGCTTAAGAACTGCTTAGCGTCTGATCATATCATCTTTGCATTTATCTTTCATGGTGAATCTCAGTGCAGTAATTTGTGTCACACCCTCCGGACACCATCAAAAGGGGTTAACACGTAATTTGCTGAAATACAAAGTGAAAAGTGCATTGGCAAGTTGAAAACTAATGGTCTGATTCTGTTCTCATTCACACTGGCTCTACACAAGTTTAACTTCACTGACTTCAGTGAACTCCTGAGTTTCACTAGTGTAAGAGGAGAGTCAGGTCAAAATAATTTATTTGCCACAAGCCACGCTCTTTGTTTTCTTTTGGTATTTCACTCAGAATGGACAGAGGGACCTAATCCGATGAGTTTCACTTTCTGGGTTGCATCCTCTGTCTTGTATGGTCATTTACACCTGTCCAAAGTAGGTGTAAAATGTGACCTTTCTACTTCGATAGCATTTTCATCAAAAAGAAATTCTACTAAAATGGACACATGGACAAATTGCTAAGGATGAGTACAAAAGAATAGTACAGACATTCAGGAATAAAATCAGAAAGGCCAAAGCACAAAATGAGTTACATATTGCAAGGGATATAAAAGGCAATAAGTAGTAGTTTTATAAATATATTAGGAGCAAAAAAAGATGAAGGAAAGTGTACATCTATTACTTAGCAGGCAACACCAGGAAGACTGAGGTGCCTATTTTGTTTCAGTCTTCACTAAAAAAAGATGCTTAACACCCTTAAGATTAACAACAAGGGGGAAGGATCACAAGACAAAATAAAGAAAGACCAGGTTAAAGAATATTTAGATATTTAGTATTAGTCAGCAGAGGGGGGGCGGGGCTGATGAAATTTATCCTAGCACACTGAAGGAACTAGCTGAAGCAATCTCAGAATCAATAGCAATTATCTTTGAGAAGTCATGGAGGCTGGGTTGAGGTCCCAGAGGACTAGAAAAGGGCAAATATAGTACCTATCTTTAAAAAAAGGGAGCAACAAGGATCTGGGGATGTACACACCAGTCAGCCTAATTTTGATACCTGGAAAGATATTGGAACAAATTATTAAACAATCAATTTGTAAACACCTAGAGAATAGTAGGGTGATAAATAATAGCCTACATGGATTTGTGAAGAACAAATCACGTCAAACCTACCTAATTTCTTTCTTTGTCAGAGTTAGCGGCCTAGTGGATGGGGAGGAAGCAGTAGATGTGATTTTTGATTTTGGTAAGACTTTTGACACAGTCCCACATGACATTCTCATAAGCAACCTAGGGAAATGGTCTAGATGGAACTTCCATAAAATCGTACAACTGGTTAAAACATGTACTCAAAGAGTAGTTATTAATGATATGCTGTGCAAGTGGAAGGATGTATCTAGGACATCAGTGCTGGTTCTTGTACTATTCAATATTTTCATTAATTACTTGGATAACAGGGTGAATGGTATGCTTAAAAAACTTGCAAATGACACCAAACTGAGAGGGGTTGCAAGCACTGTAGAGGACAGGATTAAAATTCAAAATGACCTTGATAAATTGGAGGATTGGTCTGAAATCAACAAGATAAAATTCAAAAAAGAGAAATGCAAAGCACTTCATTTAGGAAGGAAAAAAATCAAATACACAAATATAAAATGGAGAATAACTGGGTAGTACCGCAGAAAGGGATCTGTGGGGTATAATGAATCACAAATCTAATATAAGCCAATAATATGATGCAGTTGTGAGAAAGGCAAATATCATTCTGGAGTGTATTGTCCTGTTGGCTCCTTTGCTATTTCTGGATGATCACGTAACTGTGGTGAGAGAGGACTTTTTGCCACTTATGCTTGTCTAAAAGGTTGTGACACTTTCTGTGGGATGAAGACCTCGTCGCAGTCATCCAGACCTTTGTCACCTGGGGACTGGATTACTGCATTGTGGTGTAGTTGGGACTACACAGCTTAAAACACCTCAAACTTCAGCTGGTGCATTGTATGGCAAACTCTTTGTGAAGGAATAGTTCTCTCGCAGGAAGCATATTACATATCTGTGCTCCAGGAGCTGCACTGTTTGTTTCTGGGTGCAATTGGCAACATCCTGTTTGTTTCTGGGTGCAATTTAAGGTGGTGGTGACTTTGAATTGTCTCTAGGTTCTCATATGGCAGGCACCATCACTGGAGTAGCTGAGTGCCTGGAAAGGAGCCGTCACCTGGCAGGGGATGATTTCAATCCATCAACCTCTGGGCTATGGGGGCAATACTCTTTGTTTGTGCTCTCTCCTATTCATCCTTAAGGGGTGAGTCTAAGTTACCTCTCTCCTGGCGTAACACCACAGCAGTTCAGTCAGGTGACATGCTTGAACTAACAGGCCCCATGAGGAGGCTAGTGGGAGAATGCAATCGGTGAGGAACCCGTACTGCGGATGTGGAATGACCTTTCTGCTTCAGTTCACCAACGTCTGGGTTCGTTGACTTTCCGGTTCTGCCACAAAGCCCATTTGTTCTCCCAGGCCTTTCCTAAGGAGCAGAACATGCAGGTGGGGTATTGGTGGTGGGACAGTTTGTTTTGGAGGGAGTTGAAAGGATCTGAGAGGGCTCAGTCTGTTGGCCATTAGTAAAAATTGGTGTCATTTTAATATAAAATATGTGTGTGCTCATGGACACAGGATAAATACACTTAAGAATCTAAATAAATTAATAAAATACATGCACAGAACTGAGGGAAAGGAAACTATGCCTGGTCAGCTCTGCTCACCGCTCTTTCTATGCTTACCACTCCGCGTTGGCTACTGTTTGTGAGTTTCATTCCCCTCCACACTGTTTTATGTGGTAGTGGACTAAGTAGGAATGATATGGCCCTTTGTTTGGCTTACATTACAGTTTAGAAAGAAACTCAGCTACATGAGATTAGCTACAGCCTGAAGCTATTAAAGTATCTGGGCATTACAACATCTCCTACGGAGTTTGTAGATTGCAAGCAAGTAAATATTGTATGTTTTAACAACCATGGTTTTAAAGAGGAAATAAATTGCCACACATTAGATATATCACATTAAATTGTAAATATGTAGGTTCTTGAGCTTTTCTAAATCCCGCAGGAAATATTTTGAAGGCTGCAAACTTAAGAGAAGACTGAACGTCATTTAGGGCAGTTATTTAATAGTTTTTAAATAGTTGGAAGCAAGTTATGCCCTGAAAACAGCACATGATGTGCTGCATGCAAAAGTATCTGGATGTTAACCAGTGAGGCTAAAGGTGTATGGGGCTTTCGTCTACAAAATGAAATTTCTAATATCCTCCCCCCCAAGCTTTCTGAATAATTGCTATCAATAAAGTGGACTATATAGTGCTTCAATTGTACAGTTCAGGAGCATTAAACCTCTTAACCTTTGAGTTGCCTACTTGATTTTAAATGAATATGATACTCAAGAAGATACCATTCACACTCCTCCATTCTTTATTAAGGACATACACGACTGTTAGTGCGCAGAACAGAACTCTCATTATACTAATAAAGAATGTCAAAAATACAGCTATTGAATATGATTATTAGTGCCTACTAGACATACAGTCTTTTCATAATACCTGTTTGTGGCATCATGCAACCCTAATTAGTGTAGCTACTATTATCGCATTCCAAGTGCCAACAGTAATATTCAGTAACACAGAACCTTTTAAAAGTCTCTCTCCATCTTTTGTTCTGTTTGGAATTTGTTTGAAAAATCTATTTTATGTCTTCTCTTCTACACTGTGTGCTGAGAGAGAAGCAACAACAATAGCACCCATTTTGCCAGATATGGAAGAAGTAGTGATCTGTCTGTGCCTGGTAAAAAGAAACTGTTTTGTTCCAGCACTCCACTTGGGCTCTGTGAAAACAAACTGTCAAGCAGAAACCTTTCTAAAGAAATGGAATACATACATCAATAGATTCTCTTTAGATCAGATATTGATACATCACACAATAAATAAGACAAGGCCAAGAAGAAAACCATGTTTTGCAAAGCACATCAGGCACAGCACTCGGTGAACAAAGATAAGTTGTCAAACCTTGGCCCTGAATGTGCAAATACTTAAGCATGAGTCTTACTTTACTCACACAGGACCCATAACTGAGTTTGGTTATTTTGGACCAAGCAAGGAATAAATTCCAAAGCCGAGGAGAATGTCACTCTCCTATATGTCAAGAGAGCTGCAGCTCAAGGGCCTGTGCTGACAGCATCTTTAGCAATCAGAAAAGTGGTTTATTAAGTAGGCAGGTTCCAGGCCATTTAGTGCTCTATGTCAAAACAAACACCTTAAATTCTATACAAAAGCCACTCAAGTAACCAGAGTAGCTTATGAAGAACAAGAGTGATATATTCCTGACAAGATACTCCGCTCATTGAATCGGTGCATGGTGGACTAGTTTCAGTTTCTGAATAGTTGTAGGCTATTTTTTTTCAAAGCTGCCTAGGGGAGCTGGATTCCCAGTTCCTATTCCAAATTCTGTTGGACAGCCATGAAAATCCCACCCTTAAATCCTGAAAATACAGGTAGTTTGGTCCAAATATGAACAATGTTCTCTGCAAAATGCCTAGAATTTCCACACTACAGCAGACATAGATTAATCCGGCTGCCCACAACCCAGAACAAATCACCAAAATCTTGATCTCCAGATGCTAAAATGGAGGCAAAGAACCACTTCTTTGCTTCCTATATTTCCAGTAAGATTTCAACCAGTGTTAAAGGTATAATTGATTCTGCCACCAGTGCTCTAGTCATTTTCCCTTATGATCCAAGGTAACCTAGAAGGACAAAGCCATGGAAGAAGATAGCTAGGGGCCACCTTAATGATAACAATCCTGTTATACAGTCCTGCAAAATCCTTAGCATGGTCCATTGTAGCCCTTCTAGTTCTATTAGACTCTGAGAATGGAGGCTTCATTCATTTGAGAGTGTGATATCTATTATTTTTTTCTTTTCCCAGTAGAAATCAATGGAATTTCAAATACTAGTCTCATTAACACATGGAGAGTTTGAGTCTTCTTCCTTTGAAATCAATGGCAAACTTTCCACCAACTTTAGTTAGAACATGGCCAGCTTTACAATATTCAAAGGTGGAACCGCGTATTGGCATGAAACCTTCCGTATTTTATTGTCAGAATAATGTGATCTAATGTCAGTGGGAGAATTATAATGTTTATTTATTGTGTATTAACATATGCTTAGGTCAATCTCGTTCACCTTACACATGTAGTTCCACTGAAATCAACGGGGTTACGTGGGTAAGTCAGACAAGCAGTATTAGTCTAATGATTTTTATTCCCCACTTCAAGTCAGTTCAGCTCAATTATGGTGCAAATTTTACTATGCAATGAATGTGGTCAGTAAGAATGGGCTCCATCATACCTAATAGGCACAAATGTGCTTTGGAGAGTCGTTCCATCCCATGGTAAGCTGTGGGTGGAACCTGGGGTAAATATGAGGTGCACACTCACTTCTGCACTTCCTTGTGGGATGCAGAATACTATCCACTGTGGACAACACCCACTCTGTAGTCAGGCGCCAGGCAGTAGGAAAAAGGCCCTGGCTCTCTGGACGGCAGGGGCTACAATTCTTGCAATGCTCCAGCCTGTGCACCTTAATAAGGAGCTTTCACAATCTGGTCCTTTATTAATTTGGCCCCAGCCCCGCTTACATTGAAGTCAATGGCAAAACTGACTATACTAATACAGGATCAGGCCCTCAGTTCCTAGGGGAAAACACTGGCATACAGTTAAGAGTTGGTGTGCCTCAGTTTCCCCATCTGATAATTTTTAAAAGGAGAAGACTTAAAAGGAAGGTTTAAAAATCATCTTCATAACCCAACAAGAAAACAGTTTAAAATAACAAGGACATGGAAACACTTCCATTGTTTAAGCAAGATATTTTTCAGTTAGAATTTGAGACAAAAGTGTTTAAAATTGACAACAGGAAATAAAAAGTGTCTGATTTAAGCCATTAGTGGTTAAGAAAGTAAAATAAAGTGTGTCTGGGTTGACTAGGGGAATAGCAAATTTTTGTCCAGTGCAATATTAAATATTGTGGCCCAGGCCTTATGGCTGTGCAGAGATGTCAGTGGCAGTAAAACATCTGCATGGGCTCCCTAGATACTGGGGCCAGGTACATAGGGGCAAGCAGATGCTTCCTACTCTCCATTCTCAGCAGATGGGTAGGGTAGGAGACAGGGTGAAGAGTGAGTGGTGTTCTGGCTCTGTTCTCCCAACGTACCAGCTAGTACAGCTGAGCTGGTACAGAGACTTAGTAAGGAATACTGGCAAGGACCTGAGCCAGTAACAGATCCCCTTGGTCTAATCTAGGGGACAGTAGAGACCAGACATGCTTCCTTCCCTAGGGCCTACTGGAGCAGCAGCTAAACACAGCCCTGTACTGGGGGCAGACTGTAAAACTCAAATCTATCCCTAAAAACACATTGGTTGAAATCCTGGCCACACTGAAGCCAGTGACAAAACTCATTGATGTCAATGGGGCCAGGATTTCACCCCTTTTGTTCTATTAAAGATATGCCAACATACTGCGTGGTATATCATAGATTCTGTGGCTGAACAGCACCATTAGGCCATTCGGTCTAGTCCCCCAAATAATAAATAATCCTGCCACTTCGCTATACTAGAAAGCAAGTACAGCTCACGTTAGAGTCACTGTCAATTATCTGACTAAAAAGGTAACGAGAATCTAAGGATTCACTAACAACCTTTACATCAGTTTATTTATTTCTAGGTAGTTCACTGCAAGTAGGCACAGCTTGATGCTTTTGTGAAGTTCTATAACTCCCTTCTCAAAGAAGATGTATTTAAAGTAATCATCCATTTATACCATTTAGACCTGGCAGATAACTGAACACCAAGCAGTATTTCCTACTTGTTCTGACAAAATGTGAAAGAAATAGAAAGATTCTGTTAAAATGGCATTTCAATGATATTTGTGGTAAAACATTGCGCTCATACTGTTTCTTTAAGTTGGTCTCTTTACTACTAGCAGGAAATAAAAGAACCATGTGTCTTTCTAAACCACACACTCTTTTACACAGAGGGCTCGGTTCACCTGGCATGTTACTCCTATTTTACACCTAAGTACCGGGAATGCCATTGAAATCAATGGAGTTTCAGCGGCTCAGAACTGGACACAGTGGGGAATCACACCCTTAGCTAACAACCTATTTTTAAGTCAGGATCAGGACTGTGTTGATTGGCAAAAGATAAAACATCCACACTGTTTGTTTTGCTGCTGTTGAAAACTGTGACTAAATAATAATTAATAGGCTTCAACTAATCAGTCAACAGTATTTCACGGGAATAAGAATCCTGGACTCAGATTTAAAGTATTTATTTTTAGATGGTGAACCGACGCAAATTTAGCAGCTTGAAACTAAATCCAGGCTAGCGCTTGATTAGCAATTCCTTAGTGTGGTTTTACAATGTTAAATTTGTACAAACAGATTAAGCATGTTTTTAAGCTGTTCCTAAATAGCCTGGGAACTAAGAATTAAGTGCAGATTCTGCCCATCCCCTCAAAAACCAACACACCCTTCTCCAAGCCCAACACCTGCTGTTAAAAATACATCACACAATGGCCTTCATCTTAGATGGCAACAGATGTGAAGATGCCCAGAGGTCTCTCAGATGTTTGTGTTCCTGGGTCATGTGAGGGCACCAGGAAGGGGAGGGAAAATTATTCTGGAATTCCAAAGGTCACTGCTGGACAAAAATAGTGAAAATTGCACACATGTTGAGAAAAAACAAAGGCTCAGGGGTCTGGCAATCAGGCTCAGAAGACTTAACAAGGTTAATGTTTCATCTCTGCATTAGAAGTCAAGGGAAGGAGAATACAGTGGATAAAGGAATAAAAAAATATGTCATCAGGAGGAAGAAAATGATTATTATGTTCTCTAGCCCTCAGGGCAATAATAATTAACAAGTTCAAATGAAAAAAGGGTTAGGGTTAGGTGAATTCTTTGACTGCTCATGTTCTCCCCCAGGTTACAATTAATTATTTGCTTTGCTTTACTTCTCTTGTACCCCCCATTCTCAAACCCCTCTTCTCAGACCCATCCCTAGCCGATGCTCACATATTTGTTTGTTTTATCCATATTATATGAAAATACTCTGAGCCTGATTGTGGACTCCTTACTCATGTGCTCACCCATGCAAGTAATCCATTGACTTCAGTAGGGCTACTCACATGAGTAAGTGTTTACCATTGTAAGTATAGGGTCTACAATCTAGCCCTTGACATCATTCATTTAACTAGCAATAGTGATACATTGCCAGTTACGGACACCTTTACTCACAGTGAGTAGTATGTTTCTCCAGGTGTAATCCCAACTGGACAATTTGCTAAGTGAGGTGCTATTTTGACTGGGTAAGATTGTGGGAATCTGGGCCATGGAATAACATGCACAAAAGCAACATATTAACAGTATACAGAGCTTCTCAAAGTAATCAGTTGAACTGCAGTGCCACAGTGAAACACATCATAATCACATCAATTATGCAATCACTATTTTGTGAAAGCAAGCCTCTGGGATTTCTTTTTAAGTAATGAAAAAAATATCAGATGGGAAACAATGAGCATTCCCATTAATAATGAACAAATATGGTAAGTCTCCAGTGGAAAAGAAAAAAGAAAAAACAGGCCAAAATAACCTTAAGAAGCTCTGCCTGCACTTGAAACCTCGTTCGCCATATTTTAATATTTGTAAACTACTGAACTGCCATTTTAAATTTGGTTCCCTCCCACTCTCCCCCCCCCCCCCCAATCACACATGTTGTTCTGTTAGAAGAGGTGTTGCCAGCCAGAGCTAATTTAGGTCTCATTTGGGGTTGGGGGGAAAATTGATTGGAATGCACCTGTAAAGAGATTTAGCTAATGAATTACTCTCTGTGACTTCACACCCTGTGGCTGTCCTGTGTGTCTCACATTTGCAGTGCAAGCCTCATTAGCTCACATTTCCCTTCTGATTACACCCATACTGGAATATGATCTACCCTCACCCTTGTAGCCATTCTCCTGTATAGCATGGCCAAATTTTCAGAGGAGAGTGAACTTGCTGCACCCACAAAAACGTGCATGGTTGCACAAAAATATTCATCCACAAATTGGATAATTGTGCAGACTACGCACTTGTGTGAACAAAAGCAGTTTTTTGTGTGTGCAGGTTTTTGCATATTTTGTGGGGACATTATGGTAATAAAAACTGACTTACAGTTGCATGAACCTGCAGCCTTCAAAGAGGTGTGCAAATGCAATCTCCAGTGCAGTCAGTGCAATGTTTTGCCCTCAGGACCCCTACTGAAATATGCCCTGGCCAGGCATAGGGGTTGGGCTGAAACTGCTGAGGTCCCAGTGGGGGTCCAGCAGCAGAGCTTTGGATGGGAACTATAGAAAGGCACTAGCCCTGCAGCTGAAAAACCTGATACAATCTACAAGCATTTGAATAGGGAAAATAAATATGACCTCACCCCTAATTCCCGTCAGATTTTTAGTTTGTCCCTAATTTTCCTAACCTAAATTAGCTAATTCTTTCTTTCTCCTTTTATTCTGCCCTTCCCAATGCCAGAACTCGTTCTGCTTGAGGCAATGCAGCCTGTATGACAAACAAGAGAAGCAGTTTCAGGCAGGGTGGGCCGAATGGATTTTGTCCATTGTTTCTTTTTATGATTTCTTCCTACAGTAAATTTGTCACCCATCTTCTCTGTGTTTCCCATTTCTCTCCTAAACCAGTCGAAGGCAGGCTTTGCCATATGAACAAAATAAGCAGTAAATATTTAGGGCCAGCAAAATATTTACTTCACAAGCCATTTCTTTTAACTCTTCACCCCAGAATTCTTTGCTGCCCCATGCAAAAGGTCCCATGTATGTATTTTAGGATTTAATTAATATAATCCAATTATTCAGATAATATATTTATTGGCGCAATTGTGAGCTCTCCTATTGTACGTAGTTATAGTACTATGGCACTCCTTTACTTGCAAATAAATCGTTCTATTTTTCTGTTGTTGAACTAAGTGTCTCTGCTGTCCAAATAAAGAAAACCCCAAATGTTTGTAAGTATTGAGGCTCAGTCCTGAAGTCCTTATTCAAACTAAACTCCCACGGGATACAATTAACTATTACCAACCCCAAGTATTCAAAAATTATGAATCAGGCCCCAAAAAGCATGAGATTTAAAAAAAAAAAAAAAAGACTATATTTTGGATTATTTTGCTTTGCTTTCTGGTTTCTGAGCCTTACGCGTGCAATCATTGCATGACTGAAGTTTTTCTCTGCGAGCATGAGAGGGATAGATTAAAAAACAACAACGGACTTTCTCATACAATCTCCTGCTACAAGCAGCTGGGACTTTAAGACACCAAATATTGAGATGATGCATGATGAAATCATGAGTTGGCAATACAGCAATTACAAAAAAAGACAGAGTGACCCTAGCAGTCATCATCCCATAAATCTAACTTCTGCCCCCTAGTAAAAGAATGCAACAAATTAACGAGGGACGGGGAGAAATCACTTAGCATCTATGTCCAGTTTATTCCTGGTGGTTGTTCAAGGTGTCATTGCCATCCCTCCTGAGCAATGGGATTACCCCCTCCTAGTACCTTATAGACACAAGCCAGCCCAGGAGTAACAGCAAAGAGCCAGGGCTGTCGTCTGTGCACCAGTCAGCAAGTCAGCACAGCTGGCCAGTTATGCCCAGGGATGCATGGTATGCTAGGGGAGTGCTCTGAGGCACAATCCCTGCTGGAGTTCTCCCTTGGAATGGGATGGCTAAACACTTCCCCCCAGAACTGATTCAAGGGTCCCATTAATGTGTGTGTGGGGGAAAGAGTGGGTATTTTGGGGGCCCTGCATGTCACTATTTAAAAAACAAAGAGTCTTCCAGGAGTCCCAAGGCAAATTAGACCTTGGGAAAATCTTTGATTTTTAAGCGTTTACAAAAGTAAAATTTGGCTACCGCGCAACAGTATTTTGCCGTGATTTCTAATCTATAGAGGGGACGAAGCCCCTCCAGTCTCCTGCTGCTCAATTGCTTCACAGGGGAGAATGCTGAACAGATTTTGGCCTTTCTGACAAGAATATGGGACCCATGGCAGATTGTTTGAGGTGGGGCAAATGTCCCTTTTGCCCCACTGGTAGCACTGAGCCTGCCTCCCGCATTGTGGGCCAGTGCAGGTCGGGCACACTGCCTGGCCCCTAGGGTAACAAATCCATGAGCCACATAGAGCATGAAATCCACTTCACCTGCATAAAGCGCGAGTAATCAGGTTTTATGTGAATGAAATGTGGGAGGAGTGAATAGGTAAAATCCACCACCCTTCTGCCTGGGGCCAGGGCATAGGATTGCAGTGCTGTTTCCACCCTCTTCGCTCCGTGCCTGCTCCTGTGGACTATGGGGTGGAAAAGTGATTGCACACCCCCACCTCGACCCCGCATGCCCCTTGCACACTGAGTTGAGCCCAAAAGCTTTGCATAAACACAGTCGCTGCAGGCTCTCCCTTGATGCTCTTATTGCTACATTCCATGGCTCATGGCACCACCCCTTGTAGTCCTCCTGTTCATGGCTTCCCAGCTGTATGCAGCTCCAATAGAGGGTATATATGGTGCAGAATGCCTTGAGCTAGCTGTCCACACTGGGGTAAATTTCATTATAACTCTTCTTATAAGCATGAAAACTACAATTTATCTTTATACGGACAGCATCGCGCATACATCCCAAATAATGCACGCACACAGGAATATTGGGCACAAAGGATAGCTAGGAACACAGTTAATTTTCAAATCTCCCCTGTACACTCAAAAGGGATTTTCCAAAGTGCTTAAGGCACCTCATTCTTATATGCCGACCGTATCGGTACAAAGTTCAGCTTTGCTGGTATAGCTATGCTCACACGAGAACCACTTTGCCAGTAGAATATACCAGCATTTCTATACAGGTAAAAGGCTGTTAGTGTAGGCATAACCTCAGTCTCAGTTAGCTGTTTTCATATTTTTGTTGCTGTTCTCTGAGCTCCTTTCAATGTTCCTGTCTTTCCAATATCCAGGGATGGTTTCACTGGGGCATTTTAAGACAATCGGTTACCTTCTTGCTTCTGTTGTGGCCAAGTTCTAGGATGTGTAGCTAGCACTGCTGACTTTGTGTGCTGTGGCAATGCAGTAAGTCTCTTTCCTCTTTCTCTTCAGCAATGTCCTTTTGTTTTATTTCAATGTATTTGCTAGGCACATAGGGCTTGATCCTACAAGGTGCTGTGCACTCCTGTTAGGTGCTGATGGTGGACAACTGCCACTGACTTCAGTGAAACTTGTGAGCGCTCAGCACCCTGCAGGACTGAGCCCATAGAAAAGAAGGATAGCTTTGTGGCAAAGGTGAACAAATTCTGGTCACAAGCAAATTAGGAATCACCATTCAAGAGAATCTCTCTCATCTTCCTTTACCAAATAATTCTTAGAAAAAGGTTCCCAATCAAAAAAATCAAATAATCCAACATCAAATAAACCAAATAAAAACCTTGTGGATGATCTAATAGTACAGGTTACCAAGCTGTGAACAACCAGAAAGACCCTTAATCGGGTCTCAGTTACAGCATGATAGAATATGACTTGGGCGGTTTTGAAGCACGAAAATCATAGCAGAAAAAAGAAAGGTAATTTCACCAAGCAGAGGAGATATGGGACATTTTATAGGATGCATTAAATTATATAAAGTTTAGCCACAACATCTTGAGATAGCATGAAGGAAATGAAAATGGGTGCCATATGTATGGATGCTTCTGATGTCCATGCAACTTACTCTAAGTCTGTATATATAGGGTCAAAAACTCTTCTCTGTTACACTAGTGTAAATTTGGAGTAACTCTAAGGAAAGCAGTGAATTATTCAGGATTTACACTGGAGTTACTGTAAGCAGAATTTGATCCACAATAAATTCAATTCCAATAAAACATTTCACTAGAATTATCTAGTTATTCAGCAGGGGTTAAAAAACCATATTAATCCTACAGGGACCAATTCTGAACCATCAATCCTTCAACTCCCAATTAATGAGAGTTTTGCCATTGACTGCAATGGGAGGAGGACTAAGACTTAATAAAGTTGAAGTATTTAATGCTACAACTCAGGAAATTCAAAACTTTAGGTTTCCAGTAAGTTCCCGTCTGTATTTTTAAAGGAAGGATGGTTAAATTATTAGATTGAGACTCAAAAGATCAGTTCCAGTTCTATCACGGCCTTCCTGTGTCACATTGAGCAAGTCACTTAATCTCTGTATGCCTCTATTCCCCATAAGTAAACTGGAGATATTAGTACATCTTTGACTGTCTAGTCTATAAGATCTTCCTACCAGAACATTTTCTTACTATTTTGATGGGTAGTTTTTAGTATCGTGGGTTCCCGATCTCAACAGGAACCAGGCACTAGTGTAATACAAAATTATTAATAATACTAATTCTGTATGGCTAAATGGAAAGTTAAAGATGTGCCTAGTATATGAAAAATTTGAGCAAGTTAACATGGCGGCAAGTAGCTTAATTTTTAAATGTCTAAATTTGTGTGTGTTTATATTCTTAACCGTGATAATTTGTTAATGCAGGAAAGAGAGAGAGAGGATCGCACTGGATTTTCTGTGGTTTTTTAGAGAAGAAAAAGGAAAGAAAGGTCCTAGTTGAATAAATGCAAATGTAAATGTCTGATCGAGACGCTCATAAGCATACCCAGGTGTCTCATGGTCTCAGCACATTGGGGTCATATAGGACTAGAATGTCTAATCACTGACAAACACAGCTGTGTATACTTACACTTTCCATACGTATTTTGCTACGGGGGGGTGGGGGGGGAGGGGAATCACTACTCAGTACATCTTTTCCAGGCACTTCTAGTGTCTTTATTTCTTTACCAAATTATTTTCTAGAGCTGTGTGAGAGTAAGCACATTTTTTTTGGCAAAATGGAGCATGACCAAAAAAAAATCCCAGTTCCATTTTAAGTCATTTCACGCATTTGAAATGTTATTTTCCCTGCCAAATATGTTTTGTATCAAATTTGGCAAAAGGGAGTAAAGACACTTTTGTGTGTGTGAAATTTAACACTTCCAAAATTTCAAACAGAAGACGTGTGAGAGCAGGAAAACTTGAAAAAAAATTCTATTGTTGAGAGGTGAGGGGGCCAGATCAGAATTACATGTATGTAAATCTGGAGTAATCCGACTGACTTCAGTGGAGTTGGAATAATGGGCCATCTTAAGATCACCCACAAAGGTTCCTATTGACCCCACATTTCAGTGTCCAATCACATCCGACACCAAGAGAAAAGAGCTGCCAGTGCATACATGAACATGGCAATGAGCAGACTCAGTCACTCAGGGATCCTCAAGAAATATTATGTAACTTCAGTCATGTGATGAAACTCAACCAACTCATCTGGAAACACAAAACCATACAAAGCTGCATTGAACATTTTGTTTATACAAGTTGTGGAAAAAACTCTTTATGTAGCACTTCTTGGAGTCTACATAAACTTGGAAGGGGTAACATTTGAGCATCTTTAATTTCATGATGAACATTTTACACAGATGTATTATTTCCGCACTTGATACAAATCTTATTCATCGAAGAAAATGGGCCCTATTAAGTCAGGCTTAGTTTGTATCTATTTTAAGACACTCATGTCTGTGGCATCTTGTAGATGGATTCCACTCCAGAGCAGGTTATACCTTGCAAAATGAATTTTGTAATACAACTAAATGACTCTGGCTATAGGCCAGAAATTTGCTTTCAGCAAACAACTTAACTATAGATTTGGCCATCAAATGAATGCTGCAATACACACACAAATGCACATCCACAGAACTTTTATATCCTTTTATTCTTAAAAATACAGTGGTGCTGCTTGAATCGCTCTCCAGAAGTTAAGTCTGTGTCAGCATTTCCAGCATAAACCCACATTTTGACTGTTTTATAACTTGGCCAAAAAAAATTGCTCCAGGCTGAAACTTGACATAAAAGATCATTTTTTTCAGTTACAGGAGGAGAAAAAATAAGTCGGATTAAAAAAAAAAAATCTCATAGAGCTCTCAAGTAACTTGAAGTTTTACAGGCCTTTATAAGAATTAACACATTTGCTACTTTGAAAATATCGATTAACAGATTTTCAGCCAAGAAAGTGAATTGCTACACGTTTATAGGGATCATTGGTTGCAGGAAATCTGGGAACATTCAGCCTTGCTGTGTGAGTGCAGTGTCCAGCGTGAAAAACCCACCCGTAATATCTTCAAAGTAGGGATGGGGAATGCTTAGGAGATGGCTCTGCTTTGGGTACATGATTTCACCATAGACTCTGATGAAGCTCAAGTCAATTGTGAAATCAAAGTAAGGCATGGTGATTTCAGCTTCATAGCACTGCGGTGACACTTGGAGTAGACAATGAGGTTCCAACTAACCTATCAAATTACAATAGTAATGATAATAATATGTATTATCAATATTATATAACAATATACTATAATATAATAACAATATGCATTTGTTCCCTTGCCTTTCTTCTGTCATTCGATACTTTGGGGCAGACGTTCAGGTAGTGTAAGTCAGAGTATCTCTACCGAAGACAACAAACCTATGGCAATTTACACTACCTGAAAACCTAGCTGTCTACTCTGTATTTCATGTCACTTGCTCATAGAACAATCGCCATCTCTTCCTTTTCTCTTCAGTATTACTGGGTGCCCAAATAACCATGGCAGTCAAAAACAACCTCTTCCATTTGTGACTGATCACAAGATTCTCTCCTTCCTATTAGACTCAGATCCAGCCATACCTGGCATTCACGACCACCAGGCTTGATTACTGCAATTTGTCATATCTAGGAATGAAATTACAAATGCTGCAAATGGTCCAACTGATATGAATAGAGTAGCCCTTCTCTTGAACACCACAGTTCACTGTAAATACATCCTATGGATGCTCCTCTCTCTGCAAACAGTGAATATAATCCAATTTAAGATTTCTGTCTTGATAATCAAAATCCTCCAGGAGACTGGTCCTAGCTACCTGAGAGATCACCTGTCCTTCCGTGACCACAAACTTCATGACAACGGCGTTCCACTGCAACAATGAAAGTGTTGATCAATAGAAGGAGATTTGTGAGTGTAAGAGACTTCCACAGGAACTGAACCTAGTCTGCAGAAAGAATGCTAATGGAGCTAGCCACTTTCAGAATGATGCACAAAAGTCATTTATTCAATGTAGCTTTCCCTCAGTAAGTTCTTTGCATGCACACAGAGTACTCCCCCCCCCCCAACATTCACACACACGCACGCACACACACAAAGCCAAAATAGAATAAAAATAAAGCTCTATAAATAATCAACCAAATTCACCTACATGCTGGGAGAAAAAAAGAAAGATTATTACTGTTAATTCTCTTTGAAATACCTAGGAAGTGCCCAGGTACTGCAATGACAGGGGCCATATTGGTACCTACATAAGTACCCAGATAGTTATTAGGAAACCATTCTTCTAACATTGTTTTATCCATGGGATTACATTCATTTTAGACAAAAGGAAGCAAAGCACACACCACATAGTATATGTGACTCATTTTAAAACATCAGTCATCTTGAAGTCACTCAGCAAGTTAAAGACTCTGGTTTACAGGTATATTGACATAGCTGCATCAGTAGCGCAGCCAGGTCTGGAGTGCAGGGAGAGTGGCGCTATAAAAAGGCGCCTCCCCCTGTACTCACCCGGCAGCGCTCCGGGTCTTCGGCGGCTCACTCCGGGTCTTTGGTGGCACCCCCGCCAAAATGCTGCCGAAGACCCGGAGCGCCGCTGGGTGAGTGCAAGAAGCGGCGCTTAAAAAGAAGCGGCGCCTTTTTTTAGTGCTGCTAAAAAAAGGCGCCGCTTCTGCTCAAGGGGGAGCAGCCCCCCCCCCCCCCCCCGGCTACGCTACTGAGCTGCATACAATCCAGATTAAAAAAAACCACTTAAACGTATGCTCTGACCATACTGCTGATAAAAATACATTAACTGAAATCATTGTCTAAAACAGATTTTACAACAGTTTCCTAACACCATAGGACTGGTGGAATATACAGATAAGTAGTTGTAAGTAACTAGAGAGAGACTTGAGCTGCAAAACAGATCAACTTCAAATATCTAAAGTTCAGGGGTATTCAAAGCCAGGGTTTGGTTAGGCACATTATAAAATAGGAGCATCTGCAAGCACCAGGATCAGGTTTGTAATTTAGATATCCCCAAGACTGGAGTTGACTTCTGGGGTCGGGTCTCTATATAGATCTCTTTCCAAACTGTTTTCATACCCTTGGAGACATAGTGAGATGGTCACTAAACTGTCTGAAAGAGAGACTTCAGGAGAGCAGTAAAAAGAAGAAGTTTGCGTAAATTGACACGAGAAAACCTTAAGGGAATTGGTATGTTCAGTCTAGAGAAAGAGATTTGAGGGAAGACATGCTAATTCTCTACAGATACAAAAGGAAGACAGGGACCAAT
Source organism: Chelydra serpentina (assembly GCA_037349315.1). Classification (NCBI taxonomy): domain Eukaryota; kingdom Metazoa; phylum Chordata; order Testudines; family Chelydridae; genus Chelydra; species Chelydra serpentina. The sequence goes on from JBAIAC010000048.1 coordinate 33,525,150, forward strand.
TATTTTCATTAATCTACAAGGACAGAACAAGAGTTAATGGGGCTTAAATTACAGCAGTGACACAAAAAAGAAAAAGTGCTGGAAAACGTACTCTATTACAAAGTTGCAAGGGAAAAAGAAGGCAAGGAGGGAAGGATTGTCTTGCGGTTAAGGCACTGGCCTAGAAGCCAAGAGATTGGGGTTTGGTTCCCAGCGTGGCCATAGATTTCTTGTTTGGCCTTGGGCAAGTCACTTAACCCATCCGTGCCTCAGTTTCACCATTACTAAAATGGGAGTAATAATTTCCTACTTCATAGGAATGGTGTGAGGATAAATTAATTAATATTGGTGAGGCATTCGTATATTACAGTGATGGAAACCATAGAAAAGCCTATAGATAAAGGAATTAATTCTGATTTTGTATTAGTTTTACACCTGCACAATTCCATTGACTTCAAGTGAGTTACTCCTGATATACTTCAGTATACAAGAGAGCAGGATCAGGCTCAGAAAGGCAAATCTTTCCTCATGTTATCAAATAGTAAGGACACTATCAAAAAATGGAATCATTCAGTAACTGACCTATTCATAAGTCACCCATAGGAAGATGATGATGTTTTGCCAGAGGAGCTAAATTAAGTTGTGGCAGAAGGAAGAACACAATTCACTATTATGGAAGACAAGTATCAAAACTGGAGAAAAGACGTTAGAACAGAAATAAAGGGCAAATTTGTAATAGTGAGGGAATTAACCACAGGAACAACTACTTAGGGATGTGGTGAATTCTCCATCACTTGAAGACTAAGGCCATGTCTACACTACTGGCTAAATTGACACCGCTGCGATTGATGCAGCTGTGTCGATTTAGCAAGTCTTCACCAGACCTGGTAAGTTGATGGGAGAACACTCTCCCGTCAATCTCTGTACTTCACCTCCCCAAGAGGCGGAAGCTATGTTGATGGGAGAACGTCTCCTGTTGACACTAGCGTGGTGTAGGCACCGCTGTAAGTCGACCTAAGTTATGTCAACTTCAGTTACGTAACTTACGTAACTAGCGTAACTTAGATTGATTTACAGCATTAGTGTAGACCAGCCCTATGTCAAGACTGGATCTCTCTCTCCATATCTGCTATAGCTCAAACTGAAGTTATGGTGTTGATACAAAAATTACTGGGTAAGATTATTTGGTATCTGTTATGCAGGATGTCAGACTAGATGATCATAGTGGTTCCATCTGGCCTTAAAAGCTATCAAGTTTAAGAAAACATATGTTATGGAAGTCTAGAATGGAACTCTGATGTGCCCAGTATTATTCTGTTCTTATAATTTGTAATGTTGTACTATAGTATTAGAGGTTTAAGTGTAGTAGCCGTGTTAGTCTGTGTCAGCAAAACGAAAATAAGAAAGAAAAACTTGTAGCACCTTAGAGACTAACAAATTTATTTCAGCATAAGCTTTCGTGGGTTAATACCCACTGCATCCGATGAAGTGGGTATTAACCCACGAAAGCTTATGCTGAAATAAATTTGTTAGTCTCTAAGGTGCTACAAGTTTTTCTTTCTTATTTTCGTTATAGTATTAGAATTTGTCTTGGCAAGTATTCTCATCCTGAAAGCTTGTCTACACACAAGCTAGAACCAAACTAACTAAATTTTAATGGTTAACCTTTAGTAATTTCAGTGTAAATCTATGTATGGACATTTTTATTGTAGATTAAGAGTGTTCTATTTTACTTTAGTTTAAACTAATTTTAACAGGATTATGTTAAATCAAAATAAGAATTCAATCTGAAATAAGAGCATCCCCACACATACTTGCATTGAAATAGCTAAAGGTTAACCACTAAAATTGATTTAGTTGTTTACGTACAAACCAGAACCAAAATAATGAAATAAATTCTAATCCACACCTTTACTTAATTTCAGTGCAAGACTGTATGTGGATGTTCTTATTTCAGATTGGATGTCCTATTTTGATTTAATTTAAACCTGTAAAAAGTCAATTTAAATTATATCAAAATAGAACACTCTTAATCTGCAATAAGAATGTCCACATTGGAATACATGTGTGCATTGGAATTCTTGTCCAATGGAATACTTGATCTTAGATGTACTAGTATAGTCTTGCTGTTTTGCACTGTGTTGCAAAGCAGCCATAAACCTGGACAAAAACCCAGGTTTATTGCTGATTTGTATTAGCAGGATAGTGTAAAGCAACTAGATGGTACACTGCATCTGTCCCTAAATCTTGATTTCATTGACTGACTTCAGTGGAGTTACACTAGCATAAAATTGGAGACACAGTTTTAAATCAGGCCTCATGTGTAAACTTGACTCATACCCTGTAAATTCCTCAGGAAATGGCTTTTTTCAGGAAATAGTTATCCGGAGCTCTCAATGATTTTCCTAAAAATACTTTCCTCAATAACTTTCCTAGAAAACTATTCAAACACATGCTTGAGAGAAGATGGATTATCCTCCTAGGAAGTGATTTTACAGTGGTGGGTAAACAGTTTTCAGGGACAGTCACATTTCCCAATGGAAATATCAGAAAAGGGCACAGTAGCATTTATAAAGTGAGGGGGAGAAGGGGAACAGTAAGGGAGGGATGTAACCAGCATCTTTAGTGAGAGGATGCGAGACTAAACAAGTCTCAGGAAATAAGTTAGTTTAACACACACCTTAAAGCAGCCAAGAAGAAGGTTTAAGTTACACAACCTTATAGTCCTTCTAGAATTTCTTCGATTTACCTTTGGGGCTGATTGTGAACCTCTTTCCCATAACAGGGAACAATTAATTATCACATGAGAAGTCCCACTGATTTCAGTAGGACTGCCTGTGTAAGAAACTGCTTACCAGTGTAAGGGGTTCACAGTCTGGACTTCTTAATTTAGCCCACAGTCTTTATGTTGGGAAAATTGCCTGGAAGGGTCTGTTGTGATAACTGGGCCTACAAATTTACCCTAATTGTGAACTCAATTGTAAAAAGTTCATAAGAGGTCCCAATAACCCATAACAACAAATGTTGATGGGAAAAGGTACAAAAGTGGGATGGACTGAATTAGTCCTAACGAAAAGGCCTCTTGATATGATTCAAGGCCTATGTTAAGATCATGCTTTGTAAACAAGAAAAGCGTGGAACCAGAAATCAGTGAACCAAAATTGGTGTGTCTGAAACTACATCTAAGTGGTGGACAAGATAATGAGGGGATGGACTATTCCACCCACCATTCCCTTTGTGGGTCCTTAAAGAAGAAGATTTTAGGGAGCAAAATTGGCTTCACCATCAGGGCTGCTACCCCCACAATCTCCTGGAGCCCCAGGCCTCATTTTCCTGATCCTGAGAGTTGTCCTGACCAGACTGAGCCAGAAAGAGGTACGCAGAAGACATCACCACCTCTGCCACCTCCAGGTGAATCCCAAACATGAAGAAATGGGATCGGACTTCAACAACCGCAACAACAGCTCCAGCCCATTTCAAACTAACTTCTCTTTCCCCAAAAGAATTGTTGTTGCCATCTTTGATACCATATAAGGGACTGTCAAACAAGGGCCCTTTTCCTTCTTAAAAACTCTCTCCCACTAAAGGGAAAGGAAACAAGGGATGTTGTGAAAATGAAGGCCTTACTTAATACTTTATATTTAAAATGCTTAACTGTTTTCCTTTCTTTTCTTTATCTTTAATAAAAACTTTAGAGGATTTGTAATGGTGTGTGCCATGGCACTAAGCATGCTGAGGTCTCTGCCTAGCAAACCCCGGACTTGGTTTAACACTATTTAATGTGGGACAGTGACTGCATTATGTTAACACCTTTGGCCTATGTAGTCCATCTAAATGAATACAACAGATCATAAACAGGTAGCTATAATATCTGAGAAAAGTAATACCCATGGTAACATACTGAATTTCATGTACTAGGTCTGCCAAGTTCCTATATTTTATGGCTAACATTTAAAACCTTTTCATTTTTTGTATGTTTTCTCTATTGTACCTTAAAATAAACATTTCTTTTGATTCATCAGTGCCGTTCTACTGCTGTAAGAACAATGAACAATGCTGTGGTGAATCAGGCCCATTGACTTTTAAAGACCTGCAGTAAGTAGGCACATTTGACATTGGACAGGGATGAACAGTGGCAGTTTACAGAAAAGCATGTGCTTAAGTGCTTGCCTGAGTCAGACCCTCAGGTATATAGGTTGCCTCTACGGAGAGAGAAACTGAACTTATCCCCTGTAGGACTATGCTAAAATGGAGCAGGCTGTGTCATGAGCCTCACATACAGATGAGCCATCTGTGTCGACATGGCACCTGTCAAGGGGAATCTCTTTTTTCAAGAGTATCATATTTACCTTTACTTCGATGCTTTACTGATAAATGTCGCCTCATCCCCATGTAGGTATTTATTAGAGGTGCCTCTCATACCATCCAATTATTAAAACATCAAAGGAGGGGCGAATTGCACCTTGTATAGGTCAGGGACCAAATTCTGGCCTCAGTTACACGTGTGAAATGGGTTCCTGAGATATGTTTGAGCACAGAATTTGGCCCAAGATGTGTCTGGGTATTTTGGGGGCAACACCTGTTTTAAGAAAAGGTCAGTTTTGAAGACAGATTTACTGCCCTGAGGATGGATTAAAAATTCTGTGCAGAGGCAGCTGGACCTAACAGCCTCTCACCTCTGGAAATAGGGCTTTAAACCCTTCTGGGATCACTAGTGAAAATGACTTCTATGGTCTCAACCTCACCTCCTAAACCTACCCCATGATCCACCTCTGCCCAGGAGTCTCTGCCCTGCTCATGGACAGTAAGAGAGCTGCAGGTCAGAAATAAGGGCCTAATCCTGTATTCCTTGCTCACCCATAGCAGGGGTAACAGGTGCTCAAGAAATCCAGGATCAGGCCATAAGTGGCACTAGCAATCATATCTACTCAGTTCCCACACCATGCAGCCAACACAATCAGCCCCTCACATTCAAAAGCACCAGAGTTATGCTAACATGAAGAAAAACTAAAAGCAGCTTGTTTGGGGGAAAGCAATAACCAATGGAAATGGCACCTCGGTGCTGTGACTATGTGCACTCATGGGATGTACTAAATGAACAGTTCTTTGAATTAGTAAAAAGAATTTGTACCATCATGTTATCAAGATAAAACTCTCATCTGTGATCCCCTTTGTTTAAGGGGGAAAAAAACCAGACTTTTGACCATGTCCTAATTTTTTTTTTCTCTGAACCCAGGCAGAAAAACAGTTTATTGATCTCTACTAAGAAATCAAATGTTGTTATAGCTCCAAAGGGTTTCCAGTTACTCAGAATCTGTGGTAATCGGAAGCTTCAGACAGACCTTATGTGACCCTATTCATTCCTGAACAGAAAATAGTTTTTGTCTAACTTTGAAAGAAACCAGACAAACCATGCAAGGTTACTTGTAATCTCAACACCATTCTTAGAACTGCCATATGCTGGGAACATGCCTTCTTGCCTATCTACAGTATAAATCTGAAGGACTTTGTTATGGCTCTTATACTTGGCATATCTTAAGCCTATTTAGAACATCAACACCATCAATCACATAATATGGGGCCGAGCAGCTGGATGAACCTTGGCTATCATGCAAGGGCTATTTGTCATCTGGGCATGTCTGTTTGGCATATAAAACACTCCTTCAGTCCCAGAACAATTTTCCCTCTCCAAAAATATTCTCTTTGATTCAGGAAGCACGTGATTAATAAAGGACAAGGGTTTAAAGATGGAGGTCAAGGCTGAAGTCTTAACCAAACAAGTGCATTGCTTACTAATGTTTGCCTCAGCATTCAAATATTCCCTTGAAGAGTTCCCTTACTAGAGAAACACAAAGCCTATTCTTACATGCTCAAGAGACTTGAGCAACCATGGTGATAATGGTGGTTTGCTTTAATGGTAATGGTGTTGTTCTTATAAAACTTTAGCTGGACGACAAAGCTCCATTAATAGCCTGATTTTCAGAAGTGCTGTGCACAGCTCTCATGGATCACAGTGTGAGTGGAGGTGCTCGGCACATCAGAAATGTAGGTAATTAGTAAGGGTTTTTTTAAAAAAGTTTACTCTTTAAGATAAGAAACATTAGCTAAGGTACTTTAACCACTTAGATATGCAAAGTAAACATGCACTGTAGCATCAAGTTAGCAGCTGTAAAATATTACTGTTTCTACTAAACATGTATTTGGCTATTTCTCAAAAACAAAAATGACAACTAAAAAGACACTGGATAAGAGCAAGTACTGTTCACAACTCATCTTTTTGCACTTTAATGAAGAGCAAGTAATTAGTGGCCGATTAAACTTTGTACTATTTCAGGTTTCAGAGTAGCAGCCGTGTTAGTCTGTGTCAGCAAAAAGAACAGGATTACTTGTGGCACTTTAGAGACTAACAAATGTATTTCAGCATAAGCTTTCGTGGGTTAGAACCCACTTCATCAGACTTCTAACCCACGAAAGCTTATGCTGAAATACATTTGTTAGTCTCTAAGGTGCCACAAGTAATCCTGTTCTTTGTGCTATTTCAGTTATTGGGGTTGTAAAGGACATCATTTTCCCCACTCCCCAGAGATAGAGAGGAAAATCTTTAGAAACAGCCACAATAGCATCACGAAATAATTTGCCACTGAAGTTTGTCCAAAGTTATGTTGGCCTGGTTTTGTTTGTATCTCCGGCTCTGCTTCTTACCTTCTCCCGCCCCCCCAGAATCTCTCCACATCTTCCCTTTCCTAAACTGTTGTTCTGGGTCTCATTTGTCATAGTCTGTAAACTCTTTAGGGCAGGGAATATATGTTTTACTCTGTTTTTGTAAAGAGATTATAATATAATACGGTATAATATAGGATATGACTTGCTCTGAGGTCTGCATGGCACAGTGGTTCTCAACCCACGGCAGCCCAATCAGCACACAGCTGCAGCCCATGTGACATCCTCAGGTAGTATATACATTGTGCGGATGCAGGCCACATAACACAGACAGCTGTCTATGAAGCCCACAGTGGTGAATAGGTTGAGAACCATTATACTAGACACATGCAGTGCTTTTCGTTACATGGATGCCCTTGTTAAGCAATGACAATGCATGTAAACCCCAAATTTGTTAGCCTTCATTGTTACAAAAACAGGGTTATTGACCTTGTCATATTTAACAGCTTTGAGCAGACACAGCAAAGTGGATCCTGAGGGCAAAAGAAGAATGTCCACCAGTGATGTAATAATATACCATGATAATTAACCCCTTTTCCGCTTCCAACCAGTTAAATATCTGCGCAGTTCAGCTGGCAGTCTCTAGGTTCTGAAGCCAGAATTTGTGTAAACCAAAAAAAGAAAGAGACCCAACTTGTCCATCTCCTCTCAGAACAAGCGTAGCATTCAGTGGGGAGTGTGCCTCTAGCCCAGCAATCATCACGCTAACACAGCCACCTCTCTGTCCCCTAGGGTGACCAGACGTCCCGATAAAATCGGGACCGTCCCTATTTTTGACCATGTGTCTCGTGTCCCGACCGATGGTCGGTCGGGATGCCTTTTGTCCCGATTTTCAGTCTTCTTGGTTTTTTGTTTTTGTTTTTTGCTCCACAGCTTCCGGCGGCAGAGGCTCTTCCGTTTTGTTTTTTTTTGGTGGGAAGTCTTGATTTTCGGGTCTTCTCATCTGGTCACCCTACTGTCCCCCTCCCTCTCCAAGTGTCACTGTGACAACAAAGAGGATCAGAAATGGCCAGGGAAAACCCAAAGACATGGGAGAAGAGGCACATTTTAAACTATTTCTCAAATAGAGCTGAGAACCCTGGCACTGAGGAGAGAAATGCCTTGTTTACAGTTAAACTCCTGCGCCATGTAACTAAGCAGTTCACTGTTATTGCTTCAGCAAAAAGAGAAGCAAAGTTAATTTTTTAACAATGCCACGTTACCTTTGTACATCTTGTTCCAACTGTCCCTCAGGGTCTGACATGAATGAATCAGAAAATTGCTCCCTTATGGTTGGCCTGTGTCTGCACCTGTGTGAAATTCATGTCAAAGCAGGGGCGGAGGAGGCAAATGTCAGTAAAACCAATAGGAAGATGCATCTGGCTTTCAATTCTCAATCTGTCCAGCATGACAGCCCCTCTACATTGCCTATAATAGCCTTTTGTGGCTCTGCTCAAAGCAAACAAAACTGGTGTGATGTCTGTGGCGGTTCCTTATGATAAAAAAAGAAACAATTTGGTGTCTTGTTCAGATAATCTTCCAAAAAGCTGGTTATACTGTGTGCAGACATTCTAGGATAGAGAATACATACAGGTTCATTTAGATGAAAATTAATTTCTGTTAACTGTTTACACTCGCCACATTCTATGAATAAAAGTACTTTCCCCTTCACATCAGACTAGCATTATTTGAGATGGCATAAAACTGAAATCGCAAATCGTTGAAGTTGGGGGCCCGCGGGTGTTTCAAATCCAAATTCCTGGATCTAAGCCCACCCCTCTGGTTTTGGTTCCAAGCCAAATTCAAAATGGAATGAGGCTTATTTTCTGATACTGGATGTAGTTTGAAAGATTTTGGCACAGTCAAATTGGAACCTGAATCCAGCTCTTGAACCCAAACTCTAGACTAAACCTAATCCGAACCTCAGGCTATCTTCACATTATTGTTGTTGGTTACTTCCCCCACACAAAATTCAATCCTGTCTCCACTGAGAATTTTACTATTGACTTCAATGAAAGCAGAATCTGGCCTACGTGTGGTTTTGGTTCCCTCCATGCCCCTCAGTTTTAGGAAATGGAAGTGTTGGCAAAAATATTCTTGGTTGTTTAGGATAAGAGTGTGTCTTGGATATATTCAGTATTAAGCAGTCTGCTTAGTCTGATACTCTTGATATATGAGACAGCAAAGAAATATGTCTAGGAGTCTTGGAATGAGGCATCTTTTTCATAAGATGATTGAAATACACACTAGGATGAAATATTACTTGCATATTACCACCAAAGCTGGTTAAAATTCACTCAATTGGCTCCAGATGTGGGTTTCTGCAGCAATTTTAAAGTTAGCACTACTGTAACTAGGTGTGAGGCCAAGGTAAACTGCTTTGGTGCTTTATGGCACTTGGAAGGTACGGTAGTCAAACGAAAAATATGTGTTACAAGAGAACTCATTTCTTTAACCTTAGCAGCAGGAAAGATTTAATATACAGAATACAGACAGCCCCATCCTCTGCCAAAAAATCATAAAATAAATCTGTACAATGTTTGTGGTTGATTACTCACGTGAAGGACCTGATTCAGCATGGTACTTAAGCATGTGCCTTCTTTTAAGCATGCAAGTAGCTCCATTAGCTCCAGGGCGATTACTCACATGCTTAAAATTAGACATGTGTTTAAGTGCTTTGCCGCATCAGAGCCTTTGTGTCAGAATATTTTAAGCTGCTTTTTAGGACTTGCTTAGTAGGTGTTCAGTTGAATCTGTTCATTCTATTTATTTATTCTTTTGCTATCGCTTCTATCTTCCTGCCGGTAAGAGTTGCATGTAAAGAGCTGCACAGAAGAAGCCATTTGCAGGGCCCCAACAACTTTTACTGGTCCTACAATGAGCAACGGTTCACATTCTTGAGCCCCATCTACTGGCACATTATCTATTAACTATTGACATATATACAGTCATAACTACCACCGTCTGTTCCTTACTATTTAATTAGACTTTGCAGTGGTGATTCCCCAGTTTAGGGCAAGCATGCATGTGCTTAAGGCCTGTGCTGAACAGGGGTGGGGGAGGGATCACTCAGTGGTTTGAACATTGGCCTGCTAAACCCAGGGTTGTGAGCTCAATCCTTGAGGGGGCCATTTAGGGATCTGGGGCAAAAATTGGGGATTGGTCCCACTTTGAGCAGGGGGTTGGACTAGATGACCTCCTAAGGTCCCTTCCAACCCCGATATTCTATGATTCTATGGTTTCAAATCCTCAGCCCAGTACTTAGCCCAACTATCGGTGCTTAGCTCTGTGAAAAGGAGTTCTCCTCTCTAAGGCCTGCTGTAGACCTAAAACTTAGGCTGATCTAAGCACCCGTGTAGACATTGCTAGAGCTATGGAAGAATTCTTCCTTCAACTTAGCTACCGTTTCTCAAATGGGGGGTGGATTTACCGCAGCGATGGAAAAACCCCTTCCCTCTCTGTAGAAAGTGTCTACACTTCAGCGCTACAATGTAGAGTGCCTAGAGCCTTAAAACTTTCCTTCTACATTAGCAGAGGAGGAGAGGGTCTCTATAGAAGCAGATCATCTACCCTTGCCTGGTTTCACTCATATCTCCATGCTGGCACATGGGAAACAGCTGCAGACCTGACTCCTGCACCTCCTAAGCAGCCACGGCACTGCCAACTCTCACTGTTTCATCACAAATCTTGCAATATTTGATTTGCCTCTTAAAGCCCCAATCCCTGGAGTGATGAGGATCTGAGCTCAATTTTTTTTAAGAAAGTCTCTAGCCTTCATGGTTGCAGAGAAAAGCTGGGAAATATGCCCCAAGTGCACCCTAAAGGCTGAGACACCAGAGGTAATGAAAAAGAACCCCCAGTGCTTTTTTTATTATTATTAATCTCATGATTCTTAAACTAATCTCATGATTCGGGGGGTGGGGGAGGCTGAGTCATGATTTTTTGAATGCTTAGGGCTGCACAGTGAAAATGCTCCAATTCCACTGCCAAAGAACCTTCCCTAGCTGCAGAGGCAGTACTGGCCCAAAGGCTGTAAGACAGTTTTAAAGTTAAGACCAATTTTAAACCACTCAAAACCGACTCCTTTCTGCTTGAAATGTCACATGTGGGTCTGTTGCAAGAAGACAATTTTAATTTATTGTTTAAGGTGGGCCAGAGGAAAAATGGTGGTCATTTAAATTTTTTTGATCGACATTCTGTTAAAGTATGTGTATAAGAAATCTGCATTAGTTAGGGTGACCAGATGTCCCGATTTTATAGGGACAGTCCTGATTTTTCGATCTTTTTCTTATATAGGCTCCTATTACCCTCCTTCCCCTGTCCCGATTTTTCACATTTGCTGTCTGGTCACCCTAGCATTAGTACCTGTTGACAATATAGTGCCAGATTCTCAGCTGGTGAAAATCAGTGTAGTGCCACTTAAGTCAGTGGAGCTCTGGCAATTTACAGCACCTGCGTATTTGGCCTTTAGTCTGCACAACAGGAATACGTAAATTCTCTGAGAATTTCAAATGCAAATTCTTCCCTAAAACATCTTCTTTTTATTAAAGTTCACCAGCAATATCAGCAATAATAAGGTAAAATGACAACAGAACTCCTTGCATGCTACATAGCCAGTTCATCTTGATTAATTCTTGTCTTTGTATTACAGCTTCACTTAATCACACAAAAGCACAACATAATTAATTGCAAAAGCGAAGGGAGAATTTTAAGAAAGAATGCATCCTTTCATTTAGCTTACAAAAATACAATTAGTAATTATTACCGATTTCCTGGAGAAAGTCCAGAGCAGAATTAAAAATATCTCTAGCCACGGGGAAATTCATTGGTCCACTGGGACAGAAATGCCCTGCTGCATGAAGCTAAGAATTGTTCAGCAAACTTCTGTGGTGACTTGCAGTCGAGAACACCCAGCATTGGTTTTGAGGAAGGACTAGAGGACTCTATTTTTAAATGTACACTATCTACTTAAAGATCAGATTTCTAGCTGAAAACGTTGTACTTCCTATTGTTACGCGGAATATCTAAAACTGCTGTAATTGAAAGAGGTTAGAGAAAAATCATTAAAAAAAATCAGGGAAACCTGATCCATTAAAAAAAAAAAAAAGAATTTGTCAAGGGCTCGGGGGGCAGGTCAATTTTATCAAAATTATTTTAGTTCATTTTGTTGAAACTAACCAGTTCCAAAGTGACAACGCCCTTTTAAAAAATCCCCCCTCCCCCAGGACTGTATAAGCCAATTTTCACACTGGTTCCAGGCATTTTACATTTACTGACTCTCACACGTACAAGTGCCATTCAGTCCTAGGCACTTAATCAGGACCTACAGTAGATTTTTACCTCTTTTGATGATAATGTTTCATTCCCCCATATACTTCATACGTCAATGTCTTTTCTAACTCCAAATTCTCCATAGGAAGATGCAGGAAGCTCTCAGAAGCGCATCACAACACAATAAATTTCCTTGTACTATCACTTAATCCCAAAAAGGGGCCCAGCCCTACATTTACTGTACTGTACTCTCACTTTGCTAATCTCCAGTTCAAAGGATTTTGTTCTGATCATTAAGGCCTGCTCCACAGCCCATTGAAGTCAATGGAAAGATTCCCATTGACTTCATTAGGATTTGAATTGCACCCTAAAAGCACTATTTCTGTGGGTGTCTTCTGTTCTGATCAGCAAAATGCCTAACCTTGAAGCCTTTTGGGTTTTGAACGGATTGACAGATTTATTTAGGAAGCCTGTTTTAAGAGTCTGGGGAAATGATTTTGGGCCAAATTCATGTGGTGCAAATTAACATATGTTTATTGGCTTTAATGGAACTAGGCCAATGTACACGAGTTCAGGATCTGGCCTTGTGTTTTCAAATGCATTGACTGTGACTGGAGTTTTACATAGGTGTAAATGGAAACAAATTCAGATAAATAAATAGATTGTATGTGCATGCATACATGCAGTGCAACATACCTATTTTTCCTCCAGTCAGCCACAGCTAACATGTTTACAGGGGTGCTTCTTCCACCTCATGTTAAATATACTATATAATTCACACACTTTCAGAAGCATTCACAGCCAATCAGATTTCTGGGTGGAAATTTGTGGTATGTGGAAGGGAGCATGGCGTTCTTCAGTACCAGACCAGACCGTAAATTCCCACAGAGGTTCAATCCCTTGAATATCCAGGGCCAGTCCTGACCCATTCCAAGATTCCGGCCTTAAAAAAGCTCTAAATAGGCAGCAAAGGATTCCCGCTGCATGGGAGAATCCTTGACTGGAATTGAGAAAGTATAGCCAGCTCTGTGAAACTTAATTCTGGCCAACCCAGTGCATGGGGCTTTGTCCCTTGGGGGGCAAGAGGAGGCTGTTATACCCAGCATAGTTTAGAGCAGCCCCAAGGCTATTCTAAGATATACTCGAGAGGCAGCATTAAACCAGTTCCAGGATCTGGCAGCCACGAATGGCTCCTTTGCACCTCCCCCTCCCCCCAACTTGCAGCCAACAATAGAACCTGACATTGTAGTTTGTTCGGTCCAGATCCTCTGAGGATCTGGGCCTTACTTCTTTGTGATGCTGTTAAGTAAATGAACTATTTGTGCACCTTCCTCACATAATTTAAGCTCTTTTGTGGGGCATGAGAGTGAAGGCAGACTAGGTCCACACCTTTGAAAGAGGGGTAGCAACACTGCATATTTTATTTCAGATACCAATGGAGATCACAAATATCTCTAGAAAGATTCATTTTTGTAACAGAAAAAGCGAACAATTGGATGCAGTTAGGGATTTTAAAAAAAAAATTGTGTGTGAAGAATGGATATGGCATTTGTTGGAACATCTTTTCAATGAATGCCAATCAGACCCATGTGAAGTGGCACTGAAGGATACACCATCTCTGTGCTGCTTGATACTGCCATTCATTCATTGGCTGGGAGATTCCTGCATTTGCCGAGGATGGGCTAGATGAACTAATTGGTCTTTTCCATCTCAAACTTTTCTGACTATGATTCTATAATTCATGCTAATTGTTAGTGGGAAATCACTTACTGTCAGTAAGAAAGGTGGCACGCAGAATTCCTTTCAGTCATTGCACATGTATTCTATTTAAGGTGAAAGGAAGAGTAGGGATTTTATTCAAGAAACGTGTTTGGATTTCATGCATAAATAGACCCTCTTCCCTTAAACTGATCCACATGCCAGTATGCATTTGCATGTAGTTTCTTTTTTAGGAAAACCATTCAAAACTTTGTGAAGAGGTAAAAGATCAATGGCAAAATTATGCACTGCTTTACAAGCATATGCTTTTCCTGAGGTGTTATTTGTATTATATGCTGATTATTATTTAGCATCAGGGCATATATTTAATACCTTACCACATTTCCCCATGCAAACCTTATAGTTACTGTCCTGTATACTTTTTTTTGTGTGCATTTTAATTCCATTCCAATTTCCATTCAATTGCAGTTTGACACAAATCATGAGTAAAAAATCATCTACTAAATGAATGTCATTCATCATTTTCTAACAATAAATATGTAAAAATTAAGAATCTGAATAAATGTATGTTAACCTAGTTAACTGCTTAACCAGATGTGTATAGACAAAGTATTTTCCCGATTAGCTAAAAAAAGTACCAAATTAGTGTAAAGGCTAATTTATATTTAGTTGCAAGTCAACATGTTTTAATGGTTGCCTACCAACGAGCATCAACCTTTCCCTAGGAAAATAACTGAAGTATAACTGCAACAGAAGATTAAAATTGGTGACTTAAATCAAGGTTTCCTGTCTGCTGATTTTAAATCATGATTAAAAATCAGTGACTTAAATCACTTTGCTCTAAATCAATCCACCTTGCTTCACGGGGACTGCTCACTTGAGAGAGTTTGAAGGATTGGGCCCTAAGTTTTTTAATGCACCAGTGGTCTTCAGTAATCAATATATTCTATTGTAAAAACAAAATAGAGAAAGTGAAGGTTAAATACTATACTTAAAATGATTCAATAAACTGGAAACCAATTCTTTAACGAGGGGTTAAAATGATTTAGTGGGAGGAATTCTTTTCCCCCCCTTGCTTTAAATTGATATTTGCCTATCTAATGGTTAAATCTTGTATAATTTTTTACAAAAAGGAAAAGCATTGTATACGTGTAATGCCAATTTGTTTCTTAAGGCAAAGGAGGCGTTAGGTAAAAGGGAGAGCTCACCCATTAGGAAAAGAAAATGATCAGTGATCTTTTGACTCAGGATTACTTTGATAACGAGAGGAATGGACTCCTGAGCTGCATTTTTCCCCAGCTGTCATCACAGCTAAGGCATGAAAAACTTTTGACCTGAACACTAGGGATTGTTTCTTGGATCTGCAGATGCACAGCTCAAAACTGTAATGGAATAAATTCCCTCTGTTTTAATCAAATTACACCCCTGGACTGGGATATTTAGGCACAAACACCTTTTGAAAAGAAGGGTACCTGCATGTTAGAGAGACAAGGTGGATGAGGTAATATCTTTTTGGACCAAATTCTGTTGGTGACAGAGACAAGATTTGAGCTTACACAGAGCTCTTCTTCAGGGCCATTCACTATTCACAGGATAGAAGCAGCTTTGGCAGCATGTCCTAACTAGCCCTGCACCCCAGGATTGTGTGTTTGATATCATTTTTCTTGTGTTTTTGTTTTATTGTTACATGCTTCACTCTAGCATTTGGTAATTGTTCATTACAAACTTCTCAAAAAAATATCAGATCCCCACTTTAACAGCTAAAACCACCAGCTCTCTCCACAAAAATGTAAATGTTAGCATACGTGTCCAACGTTTTGTCTATCTCCTTTCTCCTGGCTCCCAATCTGGGGTTGACTGGTGTAAAAAGAATTTCATGCAGGGAAAATGTACATCTCCCACAGCCTAAAATGCCCTCCCCAAGTCCCACGGCAGCAAGATACTTATTTGCATATCTGACTTTTTCTGTCCAATATGTAGACTTGGCTTGGGACTCATTTCAGGCAGCATAAAGACTGCCTGAAAAAGTCAGGGTGGTAGGATCAGGCCCATCATGCTAACAACTGCAGAATGAGGTGGTTTTTAGTCTGTTAGGTCTGCAACGGTAATGAGTAGGAAGTGCATCCTGGGTTAGACAGCCAGAAAGAGGTACATAATAGATGCACAAAAGCCAGCTTGTATGAATAAACCTGTCTAGTCAGATATGAATTCTGAAAGCCCTAACCATAGCTAGACCCACATACACAGATCTGGCGAACAGGAAGAGCAGTATATGGTCTGAATTTTGATGCTCTGAGAATGCACTAAAGAAAATCAATTTTTTCTATGCACTTTTCTGCACAGAAATCTAAACTGAGCCCATAGTATTTTATCCACCTATATTGTACTGAAACACATACGCCTGCTTTACTGTTCAAATAAATATGTAGGATCCATTTCTGCAGGATGCTGAGTGTCCTATCTTCCTACTAAGGTCAATGGAAGTTGAGAAGGTTCATTACTTTTCCATATTCATTGATTTCAAGGGAGTTAGGCATTGAAGTACCTTTGTGAATCCCATTCATCCTTTAATTTTGTACAATGGTCAAAATAGTTGCTGTTTGGTTATTCTTCTGTCTTGGTTAATATTGCTTGCTGTGGAAATATCATTACCCAAGAAAATCATGTACTAAAGCATTTGTGCAAAAGGAAACTCCTGGCTTTTATAGTTATTCATATGTTTTACCTGTGTCTTCCATGTTCAGAAAAGGGATTCCTTCCTTTGAATATGGAAATATTATATGGTCACTAATGTTTTATTTATTTTTCACTTGGAACACAAAAAGTTGAGAAAAATGTTTTGAACATTCATATGTACAATTCACTATGCAGGATTTTTTAAAATCTAATACACGGTTGACAAGGTACACAGATTTGTTCAAAGACAGCAGTAAATGTACTGATTAAGAGTGTGAGACACTTACTTTAAAATCTGGAGCATTGGATGACTATTCTAATTACCTGAGACATGTGAAGTCAATTGTCCTTAATACTTTAAGAATGACAGATTACAAATGAATAGATATTAGGGCTTTCTGCTCTGTTGCTCACTGAAGAATCTGATGAAGGACAAGCACTTGGGTATGTCACCTTATGTCTTGGGGGGGAAAAGAAGAAGAATGAAAGGATGATGATGGGAAAAGATAGATTATCTCAGTGTTACATTCTTTTCTAAATCCAAAGTGTGAACTGATTCTCAAAGAGAAAACAATGAGGGTTTTTTTAAATTAAAAGTACTTAAATATATATGTAGTTAAGCTCTAAAAGTCTTGTTCTCTTCAGAACTCTTATTACTTAGTCATTGTAAAGGACATTTGACATATTTAAAAATAATTTATTCTCTCTATTTCAGGAGTCTCATGGCTCTTTAACCAAAATATCTTGCTGATCTCAAGAGTAGGAGTTTGAATGCTAGATAAACTTTTAGTGGCAATAAAACAAACTATAAATTAAATTAAGAATTTTTTTCTTGATCAGATTTGAAATAATCTTTACCTTCAAATGGATAATGCACAGGAGGGAAACCCATCCTGCTCCCATAGAAATCCGTGCTAGTAGGATAGGACCAAAGGAGGAGGGGGGTTGTTTGTGTTTTCCTTTAGAACAAATTTTCATCAGGTTTTTAGATTGAGAGAAGGCAACAGTGGTGGGAGTAGCAATTCTGTGGATGCAATATTATTTCTTGTTTTAATTCTCTTTGTATACATAGAGTTTAGAGCCAGAAGGGACCATTCTGATCATCTTGCATAACACAGGCCATTGAATTTCACCCAGAGATTCCTGCATCATCTAGTCCATTAACTTATAGTTGCATGCACATATTGATTTTGGGTGTTTGATTAATTTTTGTAGCAGGTGTTTTAAAGTCAACGTAGTGCACATGAAGAGTCTCAGGGAGACAGAGTAACCACTATATTTGTTAGGTGTCCCCCCCCCCCCCGCCAAAATGCTCAGGGTATCCTATTACTATTTACAAAACACAATGGAATAAAAATCAGTGATGCGGTGGGCAGATCTATCCCAGAGTTATAGAATCATAGATGTGCAGGACTTCAAAAGGTCATCTAGTCCAGTCCCCTGCACTCAAGGCAGGACTAAGTAATAACTAGGCCATTCGTGACAGGTATTTGTCTAACCTGTTCTTTAAAATCTCCAGCTTCTGGAAGTATGGTCCCTAACAGTGGAAAGTCCAAGGCCCAGATTCTCAAAGGTATATAGGCGTGTAACCTCAGATCCATGAAGGTGCTTAGCTACCTCAGACTTAGGCACCTAACTCCCAGGTCTATGCTCTACTGTGATCCAAAAAAACTCCCTTCGAATCCTGTAGGTGCCTAAACTCACTTGGTGCTTAAATTTTAGGATAAAATTCCTGAGGTGCCTACATTTCTTCTGCTTCTGGGCATGTGCACTGCTGCCACCCTCTAAGCATCTGGACACCTAAGCCCCAGAGTGATCCATAATCAGTGGAAGAAAAGCAGAGAAGTGCCTATTTTGCCTGTGGGGCCCGACCCAGTAGGCCGCCTGTGACCACATCTACTGGCGCAGGTACCGTTCAGAATCTGGCAGGTGGTGATGCTGCTGCCTACCATGTAACTTTTAGCCCACTGGTTAGAGCACTCACCCGGGATGTGGGAGACCCAGGTTCAATTCCAACTGCTCTGCCTGAGGGGAAGAAAGGATTTGAACAGGGGTCTCCTACCTCTCAATAGAGGTGTGCTAATCACTGAGCTCTGGACTGTTCTGATGTGGGTCTCCCTCAGTCTCTCCTGTTGAAGCTGTTTCACTAGGTATAAATACTTGGCGTCACTGGGCCAGAGAGAGAGAGACGGTCTGGTGGGAGATCCAAGGCCCTGTAGTTCTATTAACTTTTAGTATTTATCTGCAGTGGAACAGCTTCAACAGCAGAGAGTGAGGAAGATCCATATTAGAATATCCCCTAGCTCACTGGTTAGAGTACTCTGAGAGCTGTGGGAGACCTCCTGTTCAAATCCTTTCTCCCCTCAGGCAGAGGGGGTGGACTGAACCTGCATCTCCCACATCCCAAGTTATAAGGTGGGCACCTCCCCACCCTTGCTTTGTGTGGAGTAAGGCAAGCGCCTCACTATTCTCACAAGAAGTGACTTAGGTGCCTAAGCTACCTGCAGGAGATTAATTCCCACCGGTGGATCGCAAGTCTATATAGGTGCCTCCCAGCAGCCTGAACATAGGTGCCTATCTCAGTTTGAGGGGCAGGGCTTAGGGTACCTCCTTCTCATCAACATCTCCTACTGGTTCACTTAGGTGGCTCACTGCCTAGAGAAAACCTAATCACATCAGCCACGCCATAAGGGGTTCATTCATCTGCACATCTACCAATGTGATACATGCCATCATGTGCCAGCAATGCCCCTCTGCCATGTACATTGGCCAAACCGGACAGTCTCTACACACAAAAAAATGGACACAAATCTGACATTAGGAATCATAACATTCAAAAACCAGTAGGTGAACTCTTCAACCTCTCTGGTCACTCAGTAACAGATTTAAAGGTGGCAATTTTGCAACAAAAAAGCTTCAAAAACTGACTCCAATGAGAAACTGCTGAATTGGAATTAATTTGCAAACTAAATACCATTAATTTAGGTTTAAATAGAGACTGGGAATGGCTAGGCCATTACACAAATTGAATCTATTTCCCCATCTTAAGTATCCTCAGACCTTCTTGTCAACTGTCCGTCTGAAATAAGCCATCTTGATTATCACTACAAAAGTTTTTTCCTCCTGCTGATAATAGCGCTCCTTAATTAATTAGCCTCTTAGAGTTGGTATGGCAAATTCCACCTTTTCATGATTCTCTGTATGTATATATATATTCTTACTATATGTTCCATTCTATGCATCTGATGAAGTGGGCTGTAGCCCACGAAAGCTTATGCTCAAACAAATGTGTTAGTTTTTAAGGTGCCACAAGTACTCCTGTTCTCTCTCCCCATGCATCATACAGGGAGCCTAGGTGCCTAACTCATGCTTTGTGGATTGCAATGTATTCCTCTGATTTTTGTAGGCACCTATGAGTTAGGCATTGCAACACTCAGCATCACAGTGCCTAAATCCCTTTGTGGATCTGGGCCCTAACTGAAATCAATGAGAGTTAGATTCCTACAGACTCTTCAGGATCGAGGCTTTCCCACAGTGCAGGGCAACCAATGTGTCTCAACCCTGACCTGGAGGGGACTGCCTGTAGGGATGAGAAATGAATTCAGTCTTCATGCCAACATCATTGGCCTATCTGCTGAAACTGCCTACAAGCACCTACTGTAACATTTGCAATGTGGATGCTTGTCCCATAAGACCTGGCCTGACACTAGTTTATTTAACTTTGATCACCACCAATCATATGCTAATTACTTTTGGTCACCTGCATTTATATAAGCCTCAGTTAGAGTGATGACCTATATCTTTTGGTATCTATGATGGGTTCTTCATTATAGTATCTGAACATCAGGAGCTGAAAATGCTCTGTATTCTACTACCAAGCTTCTGAGCCATGCAGTCTCACTGATTACTTCTTATTCTCATTTGTTATTTCTCTCTCCTTCCTCCTCCCATTAGCTAGACAGGAAATAATTTACATGGTTATATTGTAACTTGGTGCAGCTTGCCGTTACTGCATCAAGAAAGAGCGGACAATTATATTTCTCTAAGTCCACAAGAAAGAAAACATCTTAAGGGAAAAGTGTTGGATAATGAAAAAAACCCAAATCCATTTGTTGGCAATAATGCCGTTAATAGCATGCAAGTACAATTAGCACAGACCTGTCCAGTAATCAAATGCAATATATGGGACTTGGAAAAATGAGAGTAAGTGAATGACATACAGAAAAGAAGCTTCCACACCAAACAAATGTGTTTCCTGACAGAGGCGATAGTTCAATACCAATAGCCATTTTTATAAATTCAATAACAGAGCTTTCAATAGCTAGGGCCTACACTGGGGATATTTGTACCAGTGTAGGTACACCCATGCAGCTCCCCATTATAGACGCACTGCCTCAGTTTAATAAAGGGCTTGCTGTTTTGTGGGCTTTCCTTGGATTCAACCTGGAGCAAACTGTATAGATGTAGTTAATGTATCAGTGTAACCACCTGACACAAATATCCCCATTACAGATAAAACAAGTCCTATGCCCTATTGTGTGTTTGCAGGAAAACTGTTTCCTCTGCAGTGGACTTAGTAAAAAGTACACAGCAAAGCTGTACATGTAAACCAGCGTACAAATATTTGAACGCACTATTCTTTCTTTTCTGCATGGCTACAGAAGAAGCAGCAGTGGAACCCAAATACATACTATTTTAATTAAGCCTGGCTGTTTGTCAGGCTGTACTGGGTGGTCATGAGATCTGGGATTTCTACCTTTATTTTTTTTAAAAGGTCATGACCTCTCAAAAATTCACCTCAGTCCCATTTAGCTGTTGTAGAACCAGCAGAAGGGTTGAGGAATAGCTGGGTTACAGTTCTGGAGCCCTAGAATTTCATGGACCCTTCAGAAACGCTACATTAAACAACAACAACACAACACAACGCAAAACACCAGGAGTTCAATGTTATTCAATGACAGTCTGCCCCAAATGTAGAAATCACCTTGAAGAACAGATAGTATTTTAAGGAAACAGGATTGTACTCACATTACAGAGGCAGAAATGAAGCTGAAGATAGGTCAGGAAAAGATTCCTGTGCAATATTAAGCCAATAAAGATGTAGAAACTGGACAGGGGATCGTCCCCTATTTTACACCCTACCCGGAATCACTGTGAAAGAAATTCTGGTTAGTGTGGTACCTCTGCTATTTCTTTCCACTAGACTTCTCAGGATTTTATATACATCTTGCTAATTGTTCTTTAGAGTATGCCAATGGGGTAATGATATGAACAAATGCACAATTCTTCATGAATGTGTAAAAAAAAAAATGTGATTCAAGTACTGTGATTCCTGATTTTGCATGGGTTAAAAAAATCTGAATTTTGACCAAAAGTATGTATACACACACTTCCCGTTTGCCAAGCCAAACATCCAGCCTTAATTACAATTAAACACATACTGATATATAACGATCTCTGTATTATCTGTACCCAATTCTGCAATGTCCATGTTTGAAGCATGCAGTACAGGGAAAGCAGTTGTTACAAGGCTGAGAAAACGTATGCAAGTGAGCTGAATATATACTAAACAAAACCACCGCCTCTAAGACAGGCATCCTGCTAAGCATATTAGAAGAGAAGAAAATTCCATGCTCATGATGGTTTGAAGACATAATAAGGCATCTTTGCTACTACACATGAACAAATAAGGCCTTTGCAGATTTGGGAATGTCCCAAGTATTTGTTTACAAAAATACTATAGGGAAACCTTGAAAGAGAGAGGGAAACCCAACCAAACCATGCTATAGATAGTGTAAACTGTTCTTTCTCCTCTGATAGGTGCAGGACCAGTTGGCTGGAATAAAAGATTTGTGTTTATCTGTTAGAAGATCAGTGCTGATTCATTCTCATTAAGGCTGCAGCAGCCTCACCTGTGGGGCTTCAGGGACACCCTGGGGGAAAGCTCAGCAGGGGGTTAACTTCTTGTTGAAGGGGAAGAAAGGAGATGTGAGATTTTGTTTTTAATTGGTGTAAGGGGAAATCCCCTCTCTTTTATGTGTGTGGTGCAGGGAAAAACATAGATGATAAAAAAAAGAAAAAAGAAGAAAAAGTCATTGGAATGACTTGTATTAAGCACAATTCTCTAAGCATTTCCAGGTCACCTTGTGGGTAGGGAAAATGTAGAGGGTTATCATTATAACACCTTCCCCTGGAGGTTCAGTAGAGAACTAGACCATGATGAAAGTTGCAAGAAGCTGAAAGTGTGTGGAACCTCTTTGCTTATTGCTTGAATACATTCTCAACTGAGACATAAATATACTTAGCACACTTAAAGCATTGCTTTCTTACTTCCCTATGTGATGTGCATAGATGTTCTAAAATGTTTCTATCAGAAAAAAGGTGTTTACTGTATAGAGATGCTAAATGGTTGTAATGAGAAACAATGCAATAAAACACTGTGTGTAATGTCCTTGTACCTGTTTTCTCATTCAGGCCCTATTTGTGCCCTTCATTTCTTTCATTTCACTTTTCCATCCCCTCTCTGAAGTTGCTTATCATTTTGTCAGTAATGGAAGCCAACCAGCCTACTGGTTAGTGAAAGCACAAAAACATAGTGAATTTTGAAAGTCCAAGAAAAGCATACCCTTCAAAGTTTGTCATTGTAAGCCTATAAAAAAGTATGCAAATTGAATAGTATCATCTTAATCCAAATGTTTGGCCACAGGCTTTATCATCTTGTTCTTAGAAAACAAGATTCCTTAGGTTCTTTATTACCTTGCTTAGGAAAACCCTGAATTCTCAAAGGAGTGCTAACATGAGTGTGAGAATTTGAATATTACTAAGAGGCCAATCCTGCTTCCATTGAAAACAAGGGCAGCTTTGCCATTGATTCCAGTGAAAGCTGAGTTGGTAGAAGGTGAGGTACAAACACTTTTACCATAGGAGTTGGCAGAAGAAGGACTTAGAGTGGTCAGATGTCCCAATTTTATAGGGACGGTCCCCATATTTGAGGCTTTTTTAAAATATGGGCTCCTATTCTCCCCACCCCCGTCCCAATTTTTCACACTTGCTATCTGGTCACCCTAGAAGGACTAGAGGCATAAAAATCCATCTCTAAGCCTCTCAGAGATCTACACATAAGATAAACTGATTCTTCTCCGCACAAAGTCAATTGGAATTGGCCATTGACTTGAATGGAATGGAACTTTTCATTTGTGATGTTTCCTGAATTGGTCCGAGTGGTATCCGTAGCACACCATGCTGTCTGTGTGTGGCAAGACACAGGACCTTTTGTCACTATTTGGAAACACTGTGTTGGACCAAAGTGATTTTGTATGATGATTTTGTATACCAGTATGGCGGCCCAACTCACCTTGTCTCAAATAGAAAACACATTCAAATGATAACTAATAATAAAACAAATCTTTTTAAAGGATTGGAAGTAAAAAGAGGAAGCTGGGGTAGGGGAATTGGAACAGGAAGAACAGAAAGGCAAAAAATAAAAAAGACTTTGTCTCCGATCAAAAATGGCATCAATAGGACTAAATTGGTTTATAAACGGATTATGTTAAATCAGGTCAACCCCATCACCACCACCTTGTGTGGCCACTCTTACATTGATTTATGAGGGGACTCACAAGGGAGATACATGGGTTTAGCTACATCAAGCTTCTAAACTGATTTAAACTAGTTCAACTTTTGTGTGAAGACAAGACCAAAACCAGAAAGAAAGGAGATCTGCTTCCTGTCCCTCAGAACTCTTCAAGTGAGTTAGTCAGCCTGCCAATAATGAAGAACAAGAGGGACAGAAGATCCAGAGGGAAGACAAATGGAGGGTAACTAACATAGGCTTATGTAAAAAGTTCCACTGAAATTCAGAAGCAAAATAGAGCTCTTTGGTGAGTCAAAAAATGTTCTAAATAACCATCCCAAAATTGTACAATATAGCAACTAAAATCCTATGTTGTCTGGGGGATTTAATTACCCTCTTGATTCCCAGGTTATAATTAATTCCACCTTCACAGAACATATGTTATTTGTACAGCTCCAGCACAATGGAGTCTAGGGTTCGTAGGTGCACAAGTGATAAACATGGATTTAATTACAAAAATTACAACAATTTCAGCTGGCCAAGTCATACTCAACCACAAATGGCATTATTATTATTATTATTATTTGTATTGTAGTAGAACCCAAAATGTTCTAGGTGAGATATGTTTGCAATGTTGTTGTAGCCGTGTTGGTACCAGGATATTAGCGAGACAAAGTGGGTGAGGTAATATGTTTTATTGGACCAACTTCTGTTGGTGAAAGAGACAAGCTTTTGAGCTTACACAGAGCTCTTCATCGGGTCTTCTTGGTGAGGTAAAACATTTAGGAAAACACAGTCTCCGCCCCGAAGAGTTTACAATCTGAAAGACAAAAACAATTACAACCCTACTTAAAACCTACCTCTGTCCTGATAGATACAAATCACTACTATCTGGCCTCAGTTAGCCTGGTAGTCACCTCTGACCACGAGCACTAAATTTACACAAAGACACCAGTTTTACTGTTACCTTATCCCTCCTTTGATCCCTATTTGTCTATTTATCCTCTTCTGTGTTATAATAATGATGGATTGTGAATTCTCTGGGGGCCAGAACTATTTGTTTTACTTGAACAAAGACTCCCTGAGTGGGATCTCCAGATTCCAGGCACTACCACAATGTTAATATTAATTAATAATGCATAAGAAGCAAAACTGTGACACTTTGTTCCAGTCCAACCACACCTAATGTCTATTTTCATTTTTCAGTTCTCTGCCTATTACCAGAACAGATAAATTTCAGTAGCATCATGACTCTTTTAGGCTCTGATCCCTCCCCGCAAAAAAACCACTTGTGCATATGTTTAACTTTGAGCACGTGAGTAATGTCAGCCAATGGAACTCCTCATTAAGCATGGGTATAAAAGTTTTTTTTTTAAAGGAATAACTGCAAAGTGATTTCATAACACAGACATAATCTTGCTACTAGCATAAAACGTATAATTGAAACATAACTAGTTAAATTAGGCAATTAAAAGTCTCTTAATGAGTTAAATAAATTATTGAATTACAGCTGTACAAATGATTTCTAACAAACAAGGTTGCTACAGTTTAAACCAGGTAACTGTTCTCTGCATCACTGTAGTCCTCAGATGAAGCAATCTAGATTTAGAAGCGATGCCAAATTTATTTTTCACTGTGAGGTTTCTTAGGTGTCCAAACCAAAGCTTATTGTTCAATTCTAAAGTTATATTGAGTGATGATTAACCTCTCATGTTTTTCCAGGGCTCTCCTACACAAAACATACATTAGAGTGAGGTGTTTTGTGACTACCTTTTTATTGTGCGTATATAGATAATTCTGAAAACAACTTTTATATGGCTGCAAATGAAATGTGGAAGGATTTAGTTTTTGACAGTGTACTTTGTGGATCGATAGCAGCACTTCCTTCCTTTCATGACATACAACTATTTCTTTACCATTTCTGAGCATGAACACAATTGTGTGTGGATTTATAACCATGAGTTTTGGCTTTGAAAACCACACTAAAGAAACAAACTAAAAAACATTGGAAGTTTCAAAGGGATGGCAAAAAGACAAAGTAGGTAAAAGCTGATATTAGTATTTCTGTCTTTAGTTCCTGTGACTATAGACATTACACTGTTTAATATGAATACTGTCTCTATAGCAAGCACAAAACTCCCATAGCAGGCTGGATGCTGGTAATAAGAGCTAAACCTTGCCATATTTCATTTCATTCCTGCTGATAGCATTTATCAGCAAAATCTGGATTAAACCCCCCTGAAATATGCAATTTAAACCTGATCATAACTGGACTGCTGAGGAGGAAAGTGAAGGGATTATCTGGAGCCTGGAAGCACAAATATAAGATTGTATTGTCGCTGTGGGCTATAGGCCTTTTGGCAAACTGTAGCGTAAGCCTCAGCTGACAGGCCTTTTCAGGACTGACAGATGAAAATATGAAACTTAAATTCTTCATGACAGATAACTCCGGCTGAATGAAAAGACCAAGGGGATGGGGGGGGGGGAATACATACATATATATATATACACATACATATACATATATATACATATACACACACACACACACACACACTATACTGCTTGTGGGGGGCTCCCTTAAAACCAGCTCTTTGTAAACACACAATGAGTATCTCCTCCTCTCTCTGCCTACCTATCAACTTTACCAAGCAAGCTGCTCAATCAGACTGATTTTTAAAAAAGAATAAGCATCTTTTCTTGGGCAGATGAATATCAAGCCTTAGCAGGCCCAGGTTAAATGTAATATTCAGGCCTGAAAGACGTTTCCTGGATGGGTCTCCACTGGAGCGGTGTTCTCCAACCAAAGCTGACAAATTACTATTACTAATTAGCTTCTTAACCCCGCCTAAGCCTCGCTCGGTGACTGCGAT
This sequence comes from Chelydra serpentina, assembly GCA_037349315.1. NCBI lineage: Eukaryota > Metazoa > Chordata > Testudines > Chelydridae > Chelydra > Chelydra serpentina. The sequence continues at coordinate 33,551,940 of JBAIAC010000048.1, forward strand.
CTTTGTCAAAATTAAAAATGTAGGACCAGAAATAATTATTCTTTTTTGTCATCAGGTCCCTCCCCACCCCCGGCCACCTCCTTACTCCCAATGGCTGCACCAGCAGCTCCAGACGCGCCCTCCTTTTAGGACTGCACCGTCCAGGGTTTGCGATCCCCGGCCGCCAGGATGGCGCAGCACCGTGACTTGCTGGTGGCCGGATTGTCAGCGCCCTCAGGTCCCCCGGGAGCTGCCCGGCACCTTGGCACGAGACGGCTTCCCAGGGTGTTGTGTTACCTCGCAGCCCAGGCGGCCCGCAGCAGCGGCCCTAGAGGAGCGGATATGTTTGAATAGGAGGGGGGTGGAGGAGGCAAAAGGGCTTGTGTGTGTTTGCGGGGAAGGGGGGGATCTTAATGCAAAATGGTACCTGTGTTCTAGGGCTTTTTTCCCCCTTCCCTTCCCCGCCCCTCCCATCCTTTCTTGTGGCTCCTGGGTGGCTCCAGGATTTCCCCAGAGGAAACTGACACAGATTCAGGAATCCAGTTTGAGCCCTTGTTTTAATTAACGGTGGAGTCTGGGCTCTCCAGGCAGGTCAAGTTGACAAGCGCCTGTTGATGGAGCCTGAAGGAAAGGATCAAGTGAAGTCCCAGGCACCAGGAAAAGATACGCCTGGCTCGCCACTGTCACTTTCTCCAGTTGCCATGACAATCCTACGCCTAATCTCAATCAGGGATCAAAGAGAGAGAAGAAGATAAGAGCGATGACGGTCGTTTTTCTCAAAGCTTCAGGCCATGGCCGGCGTGCGATCATCACCCAGCTAGACAGCGCTGGAATGCCAGACTGCAGGACTGGGCTGGGATCCCAGGCGCATGGGAAGCTCGGAATGAAGCTCCCATGAAAGGTAAAGGAAAGATTTGTGGGACAGAGAGAGGGAGGAGAAAGATGAGGGGAGCCAGCCTTGTGTCTGTGAGAGAAGAATCCAGGCGCCACCGGTATAACAGCCGCCTCAGGTATGTTAGCCAGTTTCAGCTCGTTCCCACCTCTGGCAGGCTCAGCAGAGAGAGAGAGAGAGATGCCTGATAGTTACAAGGAGGCTGCCCGCTTAGATGATAGCATCTCCCAGGTTTGCAGACACAAAAATGAGCCCAGCTTCTGGGCACTTCTGCCTACAACTGTCTGTGGTTAAAACATTTAAGATCTTGGTAAAAGAGCAAAAATGTACTTGGGGCCAAATGCAAAAGTATTTAATCCGCGCTCAGGGCTGTTCTAACTACTGCCTTTCACAAAGAAACCCTTCCCTTCCCTGCCTGTATTAAACTAAATCCTGCAGAGTTGTACCATAATGATTCAACACCACATCTTTCAAGAGTGTTGTTACAGCGTTTGCAATCACTGCTATTTTGAAGCATTTACTTAGGCGTTTTATACTTTACTCCTTTCCCATTCACCTGATTAAATCAACACCAAACATATTGATCCGACTTCTGAGGAAAAATCCCCTGCTATATTGTTTTCAACTCCAATTGCGCCTGGTAAAGTAGCTACAACTATTTAGAATAAATTAAATTAGACTGCCTTTTGAGGACATGTTTCTTGGCTTCCTACCAAATATGCAGATAAATATGTACATTGTATAATGGAATCATCTCATTTGAAATCCCCACTATACCAGTAACAGGATCAAAGCCCTTTTTATGCCTTAAACAATGAATTTGGTCCCTAATATTATTAGTAGCTAGTGCTGTTCAGATGGGCTGTTGTAATTGTTTTCCTACATAGCTTTTCTTTCAGTAGCCAAGGAAAAAACATTTAGGTGGTGATTATTTGTTTGTTTGTAGAATGGGCCTTAATATAGAAGTGCTCCATTTCCTTCTGTGTTTTCAACCACATCCCTGTGCTATAAAAAAGGGGTAATTTCGTCAAAAACAATAGGAACAATCCACAAACAGACTTCTGGCCATCCTGCTGTCTTTTCTCAGGCAAAACTCCCCTTGACTTTCCCTGAGCAAGGACTGTAGGATCAGATCCTAAATGTTTTTTAAATATATTTTGTAAGGATCAATAAAAAAACCACAAAGGTAATATGTTAATCTTTAGCAGATGTACTGTATGTATCCTTACACCTTAGAAGCCTAGCAGGACTGGAATGTCACAACAGACATTTACTGAAATACCTGGGGAAATGTAACAAAAAGTGTTAGTAGAAAATGGTCTTACAGCTAAATTACCTAATATATTTGCTAATGGTATCTGATTTAAAAGCCATAAAAATACCAAGTTAAAAGCACATTAGAAGATGTGTTATATTTATAAGTGTTTGTCACCTTGGCAACAAAAGCTATATTCCAAATCTAACACTAGCTGTGATGGGCCAAGACCTTTTAAAATTGGTAAATACATCTTCTTAATGCAATGATCTGCCTTCAAAGATAGAATGTAAGAGCTGTAAAAGGCAAGTTCTTCACTGTTTTTGCTTCACAAGTTTTGCTAGCTTTCAGCTATGATTTGCCCTGTCTTTCTACTGTATCTATAGCTTTTTTTCCTTGACTAGGAAAACCACACATTTTCAAATACTGTAAAACACCAATCTTTATTACACCCCTTTTCCCACCAAAGAATAACATTGAGCCACCTGGCTGTAATTTCCTGTATATAAGCTAGGTTTATCAGTCTCTTATTGAGCCATATAATGCCCGTGATCTGCAAGTGAACCCCCATTGTGACTTTTCATACTGAGGGCTGTATATAGCATATTTTCCCATGTAGGGACAAAATCTGTCATAAGAGCTGCACCATGTGTTTCTTGGTAACTTTACTGATAGATGGTCTCAAACCAGCCTTCTCACTTATCCCACAATCCACCTGAATCATGCTTTTATGCCAAAAATGGTTATTTATTCACCTGTAATAGGAGTTATGTCAGTACATTGCTTCTACATATATAATGAACCAGGTCCTCACATGATCTAACTTGTCATAGCTCCATTGACTGTCCTCACCAGCTAAGGATCTGACCCATTGACCCTGCATGTGATGGAGTAGGCATCTTGGCACCATAAGGCCCCAAACCACCTAGAATGTGATGACCAAGGAATGGGTAGTCATACTATCTCATGGACACCAACGATCACTGCAAAGCTATGTAGTGGACTATGGCAATAAACTGCGCTAAGGATCAATTATTCAAAGTGATCATGAATAGCTGCAAAGAACTGAGAAGCAGGACCACAGAATGTGGATCTGAAGCAGTGATATAGTAAGACAAAGGGTAAGTAACTTCCTTTCTCTGTTGAGAATTGCCTCTCCAAATCTTCATTCTTAGGAGACTGACTAGCGGTAACAACCTATTGGAGAAGGGTTGAGGAGTACTTCAATCTGAATTAAAGGACTGCTCCCCTGAAGTGAGCTTCTGACTTGGCCCCTAAATCAAGAGAATAGTGCTAAGGAAAAGTGTGATTCACAGCCATATGGCAGCTTTATATATTTCAGAGATTGAAGGCATTATTCAGGCATGCCAGATAAGTTGCCTTTGGCCTAGTGAGTTGAGCCCTCAATTCATAAGCGTTTTCTTAAATCAGCATGGTCACAGCAGAACTTAAAACAGAGCCTGAATCACTTGAGCAATCGCTGAACAGAGGTGAAATCCCCAGGGACCACATATATGAAATGTAAACAAAATATAGTGTATGTAAACATTAGAGCCTTGTATTAAGACTATAAGAAATGTTAGGAACAGGAAAAGGCCATAATTACTCTTCCAGGATTCCAACTACCTTGGGCCAAATTCAAGTGCCACAACAGGGATTTGAATATTTTGTCAGCCTTCCTGCTGGTGAAATTGGTGGCATCAGTAAGATGTAGAGGGACAAACGATAGTACTTTCTATTCAGTACTTCAAGAAAGAGGATCCAGAAGGTTACATTAGGTGGGTCACAAATCATACTCATCTCCTGCCCTGTCTCTCTGCATTAGTAATTATCCACCTGTAACAGCTGGTAAGATTTTATATATGGGACTAATTTATTTCTCTCTTGGACTACTTGGTTGATGAGCAACACACACAAAAATAACCTGAACACATTCTGCTCTTTCCTTGTGAACTGCACACGATGCTTTAGGCATCATATCTACATCAGTTGCAACATTTGTGACTCTGTTAAGGGCTTCTGGCCTATTCCAAAAAGTCCAGTCCAGAGTTTTAGACCTATCTTTTGCAACATCAGACCTACCTAGTAGTAAGAGATAAAACCAGTGTTCTCCCAGCAGCTAAGCCTGAAGACAAAATAATCCTGATCAACGTATTTGTATTATTTAAATAGTTCATTCAATTAGTAAAATATTCTGTTATTTCATGTTTATAGAAAAGATTAGAAAGCCAGTTTGGTATTTGAAAGCCAAGAGACACACAGTAAAAATGAAGACAAAGAAAAGAAAAAAAAACAGACAAAAATATAGTATAGCAATTATCAAGTGACCATATTTGACCTATAGCTGGTCAAATTCAGAAATATAGAAACTCTCCCTGCAGCCAGACCTACCCATATACCTTTTTGTAAAAGAAGAGGAGCATATTAAATATGCTCTCTTTAAAGTTATATATGTAGTAGGGCAGAATCTCACCCCAAACCATTAGGACAGTTGGTGAATGTGAAGTACATGCTATTCCCTTTCTGTTCTATGTGATGGTCTCACTCATGTGAGTAGTCAGTTCAATGGAAGCAATTCTAGTAGGCTTTGCCCCAGCATTGTTCATTAAGACAGCGGTGGGGCCAGTTCAGACACATCCCGTATCCCTTGTTTCCCTTCCCACATGGAAGCATTCAGTTTCACACCACCTCTGTCTGCTAACTGTAGAAACAGACCATGGGGAGGCGAAACAGTGTAAAAGTAGGCATGGGGGTGGCGGAGGGAAGAAAAGAGAACGGGTGCAAGAGAGACTGGAAGAGAGGTGAGGGCCTCAGCAGACAGCAAATTTAAGCATCTCCAGAAAGTTCTGTTTTGTTGACTAGACCTGGAGCGAGCAGGTATCAGAGGTCTTTCCACAAGAGAAAGTGAAGCACAACTTGCTTACTTTAGCACATGATCCTGGGAGATACTGAGCACCCTCAGCTTCCACTTAAATCAATGGAAACTGAGGGCACTCTCTCTTTCTTATAGGACAGCGGTGTCCAATACGTTCGCCACTAGCCACATGTGGCAAATAGGCTATTGAATTGTGGCTAATCCATGAGCAATGTGTTGGCGTATTGAAGGCAGCAGTACTGGAAGACAGGTTGCATGCTTTGATATACAGCTTGTTAACGTGGCTAGGATATAGTAACTTTGTGTTAGTAGAACCTATTCATAATTTTGTTGTAATATCTACTTATTTTTGATATTTGAAACGTCATTTGTAGTATGTTTTTTAATCCTTTTTTATAATGTGGCAATAAGAAAAATTCAAAACCACAAGTGTGGCTAGCATCGAATTTCTATTGGACACCACTGTTATAGGATATAGAGGATTGAGGAGCATGCCCATACCTCTACATCCCTCTGCTTGAGCCCTTCCCAACCCAGTACCCCTGACAGAGCAGCTTTTGCAGCCTATAGAACTGGCACTTAGCAGTAGCATCACTGTCTAGCCAAACACATGCAATTCATATGGAACTGATAAAGCAGCTATTAGAGGCAGTGTCCCCTCATGAATAGAGCACAGGCCTGGGACTCAGGAGACCCTGGCTTCTATTCCTGGATCTGCTACTAGTCTCCTGGATGACTTTGGGCAAAGCCCTTCAACTCGCCCAGCCTCAATTTCCCCATCTGCAAAATAGAGATAACGATTCTGATTGACCCTTTGTAAAGTACTTTGAGATCTAATTATTAAATGTGCTATAAAACAGCTAGGTATTATTAACTTTATTGAGCTACTTTTCAAGTATTGATAATAGGATGGGAAAAAGTTTCCAATTAACTGAGGTAGGAAGAATCACATGGGTAGATGTGCTCTTAACTCAAGTGCACAATTTTCATTGATTGATAAACCTAACACACCACTTGAGAATACATACTGGTTACATCACTTCACCGTTAAACTCTTCATTTACCCTCAAATGAATAGATTCGCATGAAGTAAACTCCACTGGAAAATTGTCCAATTCAGTCATGTTTTAATATAAATTTATACATCTTGAAAGAAAATTACAGAATATCATTTAAAAACATTTATAATATACAATTTAGGTTTTTACCCTATGTTTCAAATATGCTCCTTTTCTAAACTAAAACAAGTTTACAAAGAAGCTTCAAAGGACCATCTACCACAACTACATGACAAAATATACATAATCTGTGTGTTATATAAATAAGCAGGAAGCAAAACTGTGGATGACTAAATTATGCTGGGAACACAACAAGTTTACATTTACAGCCATAATTTGTTCTCACTTATACCACATGTTGCTCTAATTGTCATATAATTTAGCCATAAGGTATATTATGTGGTTCTGTCAGTCAAATCAGCAAACTGCCATACAGAAGAACATTCCCATATACTTTATGGACATTTCTGGAGGGAAAGAAGGTGGAATTGCCTACAACTACAAGTATACAGTGGTGTTGTAGCCACATTGGTCCCAGGATATTAGAGAGATAAGGTGGGTGAGCTAATATCTTTTATTGGGTCAACTTCTGTTAGTAAGAGAGACAAGCTCTCAAGTACCTAACTCCAATGGGAATTTAGGCAGCTAACCTGCTTAGGCACTTTTGAAAATCTCACCATGCACCTATTTATGACTTTAAATGCCTGAAGATCTTTGTAAATCTGGTCTTGGAGTACTGGGATGGTATGACACACAGAAGACCAGCCTGTAGTTTGATCCAAGGATCACTAAAGCATATCACTATTCGCAATGTTCCCCATTTATCTCCATGTTTCAACTCATACAAATCAAGATTTTGGTGTTTGGAGTATGTTCATTTACTTTGTGCCAATGAACCATAGGTGTGATAATGGATTGGGAAATAAAATTTTGAATTTAAGCATGTTTCTAGGAATTAGAGAGCCCTGCTTTAGTTTGGATCTCTCAGACCTGCATATAAAAGTTTTTAATTTTTCCAAGTATGGTTTACATAGACATTAACAAAACAAAGTTTGAAAACTGTATATACAGAGTTGTTTCAGACTCAAACCACTTCTGAAAGCAGACAATAGTGATGATGAAGTTGAAAGTTTCTCTACTAAAAAGACAGAAGAAAAATTAGTTTATATATTAAACAAAAATTGTACATAGGCTGTCAGACCTGGTTGAGCATCCCCTGCTGGACACAAACCAGGATACTGTGTTTGGCGCCACACACTGGTCCATGTGCTTTTAAGCTCCCCAGAACCTGTGTAGGCTCCTTCCTTGGCTTCTAAGATCACTCCCTGAGCATAGGATGTTTGGCATCCCCTTCTCGGAAGCGGGACGCCATGGTCTAACTACCTTAGGCCCCAAGGCCAGTGCCGAACGTGCTCTCCCCCCCACACACACACCCAAGATTCCCCAGTATCTTACACATACCATCTGCAGAGCTCCATCTTAATGCATACTCCAATTTACAGTTTAACCCTTCAGGGAAATGTGATAATTGAAGCCAATAAGATTTTGCAGAGGGATTTGTAAACCCATCACTATTTTTAGACAACAGAAGAGATATACAGATCCATGCAAAATAAGAAACACCTGCACACAGGTCCCTGCATCAGTTTCCTGACCACTCTTCAGCAATCGTTGGGATTTGGTCAGTATCCTTTCAGGGTTCCAGGTCCCCTCTCCTGGATTACACTCATCCAGCACCATCTTCTCTTTCTATACTGGTCAGTAAGAGAAAGCTACTCAAGAGCAGTCCTTGTCCTTTCATAACTGACAGAGGGGAATGGAAGGTGATCTCTCTGGCCAGCCTCAAACCACTGACAGGCGAACAAAGTCTCCCATCAGGCGACTGATTGCTTAGTCACTAGCCCACCTGGGAGAGCAGGTTTCCTTGGACAGTAACTTGTTTTCTCCAAAGGTGCTTCCATTTGAATGGAAGGTCAAAAGCCTTTAGGTACCCTCCAGTATTAGCTCTCTGTCAGGGTCAAGAATTTCTCCTGACACTGTAGCTCAACATGGAGGCTAAGAGACAAGGTGAAGACACAGAACAATCAAAATGGTCTCCAAAACAAAATGGAAGTTGCAAATGGACATAGATACATGTAGACACACTAATCAGTCACATATGTCATATATGCTCAGTTGATGTTGACATACTATAAGTTTTGAAAAACTCTCGTAACACTTCCAAGCAGAATGAGGCCATAGAACCTATCTAGTGTCCCAGTCTGCAGACTTGTGCTTAATTTATTTTTAAACTATTTAAGAATTTCAGAAGTTTACAAATCCTTGCCATAAATATCAGAAACAAAACTATCATTACAGATAGTTTTTGTTTAAACAGCCGTTATACAGGAATACAGTAATCAGATTTTCTATTTAACAGAATGTTACATTACAGAATGTGCAGAATACCTATGTCTTTCCTAGTGATTTTATAAATTGAGTGAAATCTCTACACACGAGTATCTCCACACGAGTATCTCCATCAAGTGTTAATATTCAAAAAATTGGACAGGTGTGCTGGTTAATGTACTTTGTGTACTGAATAAAAGACAGTCACAAATCTAAGTATCTAAGTCCTCTGTCTATTTTGCTGGGTATGAAATTGTTGTGCTATTATTTCCATAACCACAACTGCCCATATTTTTTTGAACCATTCCTCAATGGTAGGACTATTCCCCCCACCATGAGAGCCTAACAAGTAGCTACTAGCAGATGACCGATTAATTCTCTCATTTATTTTTAATGTGACCATTTCCTCTAGGAAGCCCGAGGAGGATTGCCAAATGGTCATTTGATAATAAATATCCAGCCATTTGTGATATTTGGTTACAGATTGCCTCCCAATACTCTAATGACTGCACATGTCCATCATATAGGTCCATCTCCTCTTTCACCTCAATTCCTCCAACATTTATCTCCATTCAATCTACCTACATTTTTTAACCTGACTGGTGTGAGGTACCATTGGACATTTTCACTTCATAGAATCGTAGAAGATTAGGGTTGGAAGAGAACTCAGGAGGTCATCTAGTCCAAAACCCTGCTCAAAGCAGGACCAACCCTAACTAAATTATCCCAGCCAGGGCTTTGTCTTATTTCCTCCTGCTTAATTTTAAACATGGGTGAAGTCCCAGTGAAGTTAGTGAGGCTACTCAATATCTAAAATTAAGCATGTACCCAAGTCTTGCAGAACTGACACCTTAGAATGTCTAGATCTGTTCTAAGAGACAAGGTAGGATCTGTTCTGAACAGTACTAATAAAATCTCCTCCATTATCACACCCAGAAACTAACTTGTTTGTAAGAACATGAAAGCAAGATGTGAGCATAATCTTTAATATTATGTTTAGACTGCTAAGGTCTGATCTGTGGATGTGCTGAGCACCGATAGCTCTGCTTGAGTGTTCAGCACCTTTGAAAGACAGGTCCATAGGCTATACAAGGGTGTCACAACAAGACATTTTCATGCTGTTTACAGATTTTCCTTACAATACCATCAGCTTTTGATTGTGCTAAAGCACTAAAAGCAAATCAGATAAAAGACTCCCATATCATGTGTTACAAAACATACGCCTAGAAACAGTAAAACCGGGATAGCTGTTTCATAATGCCCTCCTTCATTTTACAGTCAGTTTAGATTGTTTAGTTTTTCTCACGCAGCCTGGATAATAATGGACTCCAGTCTAACTTGGTGATCAGATATATTGTTGTATGGGATCCAGGCCTACATTGCCTTAATTTGCTAAATACATTAAAGAAGTAGTTAACACTGCAGCTCTGTCAGAAACTTGAAAGCTCATATGCTCAGCCAATTGTGGCCTAATATATATAAAATCAAAACAACCCCCCTTTACATGTACTACAAAAAAAGCAGCATTTCAGAGAGCAATTTGACTTATACTTGCCTGTCTTAGATATTCACTTTTGAAAGGTTCCCAATTGTCACCATCAGTATACAGTTAATATAGAATTAGAGAAATGTAGGACTGCTAGGGACCTCAAGAGATAATCTAGCCCAGCCATCTGTGTTGAGGCAGGACCATGTATACCTAGACCACCCCTGACAGGTGTTTGTCCAACCTTTTCTTAAAAATCTCCAGTGACAGGAATACCATGGACTCCCTTGGTATCCTATTCCGGTGCTTAACTATCATTATCACTATAAGGTTAGCTATTAAGAAAAACTTAAGTCTCCCTTGTTGCAGATTAAGCAGATGTTCTTCATATCCTCTGAAGGTAGGAGAAGAAGTAAATTGATCACCATCCTCTTTATAAGAGCTCTTTACATCTCTGAAGACTATCAAGTCCCTCCCTTAATTTTTTCCCCCTCAAGACTAAGCATACCCAGTTTTTGTAACCCCTCCTCATAAATCAGGTTTTCTAAACTTATCATTTTTGTTGCTGTCCTCTAGATCCTCTCCAATTTGTCCACATCTTTCCTAAAATGTGGTGCCCAAATCTGAAAAATATTCCAGTTGAGGACTCACCAGTGCCAAGCAGAAGAGAACCATTACGTCCAATGCCTTACATGTGACATTCTTAATACACCACAGAATATTAACCTTTTTTTGCAACTGCATCACATTAGCTTCATAGTTCAAAATTAGTTACATTAAATCAGTGTGCCATAGAAAACACGTTTAAAAAAAAAATACTGTTCAGAAAAAGGTTGTCAGTGAACTAGAAAAAAGTTCTGTCAGCTTGGTATAGCTGTACATACAGTTGGCCAAAATCTGCTCAGTTATAGTCATGCAGTAGGGTTAGATGGGTTTATAGTTATGATTTGTAAAAATTAATAAATTCTAGTTCTAAAATGGATGACCTAATATGGGAAAAGAGCAGAGTCCTCTAAAGTTTCTTCACCAGAGAAAGTGTAATTGACAGTCCCGTTTCTGGCTCAGTCTTTCATCATCAGTTTCTCTAGAAAGCCACTGGATGGGTCATCAGAACCTTTAAGTGCATTGAGGAAGGCATTACTAATTAATCGGGTCTTCAAAAGAGAAAATTATCCTGTTTTAACAGCCAAAGACACACCTTAAGTGACTAAGCAAAAGTGTTCAGGTTCCTGGTTTATTGGTACAATAAAAACCCCACAACTTTTGTCCCTATCCTGTGCTTTCTAAGGTCAACGAATTATGTCACTGACTCCAGTTTAGACATCATTATGCATCTTGTCCAGCTACTTTAACCCTCTATCATATTTTTCTGTTTATAAAATGTCTATTTTGCATTCCAGATGCATCTGCAAGATAGAAACACTTGCAAACTTATAAAGTAAACCAGTACCAACAGCAAACTTTTCTTCTCCCACATAGCCTATCAGAATTTAGGAATTTCCATCACCCCTTTAAGCCACCTACATCTGTCTCAATTCACTTGTTTCTCAAAAGCCTCACAGCTTGATTTTCACAGGTGCTGAGTATACCTATCGAGAGCTGACTTTACTTAATAGATGTGGGTACTCCAGACAATCAGGTCCTGTATGATTAGATAGATAGTTCTTGAGCATGCCCTAAAGATCAGCAGAGCAATGGGAGAAGCAAGTTCTAAAGTTAAGGGTTCCTAATTGAAAATGCTCTTCTGCCAGTCACTGCCTCAAAACACACTGGAGGCCAATGGAGCTCATAGCATGAAAAGTGCACCACTAAGAAAGCAGGCAGCTGCATTTTGCACTCCCTGAACTTTCTGAATGGTTTTCAAGTATAGCCCTACCTAGATTACACTGCAGTAATCCTGTCTAGAGATGGTTAACTCACAGGGTCCAAAAAAAAAAAAAAAGGTGGCAATCTGCTCACCACTCAGAGATAGAAAACAGCATTCTCAGCCACTGCTGTTACCAGGACACTTAGAAACAGAAATCTAACAAGATTCCTAGGTTGCAAACCCAAGTAACCATTAATTAACATACTCCTCCAATCAAGGGAGTGGACATAATCCCCGATAACTTTTTTCAGGCTATAGGCCTGTTTTGTTTTTTCTGGCTTGAGCTTCAGCTAACTAGGTTGCAGCCACATCCCAATCTTGGCCAACGCTGGGTAAGTAGCTTACTGCCCCATCCAGGTTCAATGCAATTTTGATGCAGAGGTGGAGATATGCATATTAAAAAAAAGACTGCCCTTTCTACTTGGCTTCTATTAACTCATACTGAAATACACTGTTGCAATACAGATACCATTGGTTATTGGCTGCTGTTGATGCCGCTACGTAGTTCTCTGATGCACTTTTCAGTAATACATTTTGCCAGAATATACAAAATCAGTTGCATGGTGAGATACTATATGGATATGAAAGAGATACCTATGCTGTTTTCAACAGTTATTCCAAGATATGCACTGAGTCTTGAAATTTGTGTTGGAAATGGGGCTTGTTAGACATAGCCCATATTGCTTAACCATACTATGCTACTGTTCAACTGAGAATCATTTTGTAGGAGTACCACTGACTCCCAAGCACTCCCTTACAGTCGAGTGTTCCTCTGGTATGACCTACCTCAGTTTCTTCCCCTTAATGAGATAACAAGGTCACTCAAACCACCCTATTAAGAAGCTAAGCACTCTATTTTACAGTAGTGTCTCCCCCCCTTTAATAAAGCCTTCTGAAAGGAACACTTATACCCAGGTTTAAAGGCTCTTATCTCAGATCCCAGATAAAACTTAAAAGTCCCAAAAGAAAAGTTTCTAGGTTCCAGGAGCAGCTTCACATTTTGTAACTTAGGCCTCACTGTCTAGAAAGCTCTGTAATCTTTCCCCTGTTTACTCAGGCTCTCTCTGCCTAGAAAGCTTTTATCTAGTTCAAACACCCTAGACACACCCCTTCTCTGGAGCTTCTTTTCTCCTTCGGAGCTACTTAGGCAGTTAAGTATCCCCAGGTGGTGATGGACCTGCATTGGCTCATTCCCTTAAGTAGAGCCAGTCAGATGTAGGCTGGACATCTGACTCCCTTAAAGGGCCATCCCTGTGATGGCTTTATATTAAAGTTCAATAAAATATATTAACTTAATATATACTGGATAATATATTGAATGCAGTGACTATCACAGTGTGAGCTAGTCCTTTAAGGTCAAGTTCCAGCTGCATCTGGTTTTCTCCTAGGAGTTAGGACACAAGAGTTGGGAGTCCAGACATCACATGTAACCAGAAGCATCACAGGTGACTGTGGGAGTGCTATATAAGAAGCAGCCCAAGCTCACTATGGAGAAAGATTCAAAGGAAATAATTGGGGAGCAGGGTTTGCCATGGTGGGCTAGAGAGAGGGCCCAGGAGAGCTGGGGAGCCTTCAGCCTGAGAAAGGCTGCAGGAAAGGCCTTAAGAGGAGGCATAATATAGAAGATGCCAAAAGAAAGAAAGAAGAGGTCTAGGCAAGACACAACATTTGCAAACTCTCTGGTGTTTTCCCCACTGATGGGATTTTGTCTGGGTCTGGAGCCAGTCAAGTGATGAAGGGAGAAGCTCCAGTCCTCTAGTGAATTTAATTCCTCTGACTGGCTGCCTGCCCTGCTTGCCCACCTCCTGGGGTAGAGCAGTGATTCAGGGCTGTTGCAGGAAGCAGACAGAGTTCTTTCCCCCACCCCTCAGGAGCCTACACAAGTCTCACAACAGGGGAGGAGGAAGAGGGAGCAGAAAAAGCCCAGTCCCTCAGACCAAGTGTGATGTTCCCCTGGTGTTATCCGGACCGGTGATCTGCTCAGTCACTCCAATCCTTGACTCTGGGAGCCAGCCTTACCCTGCTCTGCTGTGAGAACCCCCACTCCTGGGCTGTTCACGCACAGCCTCTAACACGTAAGCTGCTGCTTGGATTGTGCAACTGAATGACACTAGCCAATATCTCCAATCCCAGACACAACCCTAGGAACCTCCATCTTGCAGTGTCCAGTTATGCCTGCTGGACACTGCAAGCTTATATGAGTTCATCGATTTAACAAAGAAATTGATATGTACCAGGCTTGTTATCCCAAAGGGTGTCTCTGACACTCTTCAAACCAAATGCACCGCTTCAGGTACAATAAACAAAATTATTAACTACAAAAGACAGATTTTAAGTGATTATAAGTCAAAGCACAAGAAGTATGATTTGGTCAAATGAAATAAAAGCAAAATGCATTCTAAGCTGATCTTAACACTTTCAGTGCCCTTACAAACTTAGATGCTTCTCACCACAGACTGGCTGGTTGCCCTTGGATTGGCTCTCCCCTTTGATTAGCACTTCTGTCACTTGGTTGTGGTGGTGTCTGGAGATGTAGGTGGAAGAGAGAAGAAGAGCCAGGCAAACGACTCTCCCTTTTATCATGTTCTTTCTTCACTCTTGGCTTTGCCCCCCTTCAAGGTCAGGTGAACATTACCTCATCGTAGTCCCACACTGACCAAGGAAAAGGGGAGTGCCTCACTTGAGAGTCCAACAGATCCTTTCTTACTGCCTAGGCCAGTGTCCTTTGTTCCTGTGAGGCTGGGATGGGTTTGTCCCATACATACCCTGATGAGGTCTGAACTGCCCCTCTATTCCTGGAGAGTTTTGCCTGGGCTTGTGTTAAGCCATGAGGACACATTTTCAGCCTCATAACTCTATACATGAAATTACAACCTATGTTACAACCAATAACATTACTATAACACCTGACACCGAAGACACCTGACATGACCAACTTTGCATTGGATACCACATAATCATAAGGATGAACATGGGGGTGCAGGGTGTTCCCTTGAAGTACAGAACATCACACCAAGCTCTGCTTCCTCCTTCCCCGTTCCCTCCTTAGCTCCTCCCCATCTCCATCTCTGCAACACCTGGGCAGGGGAAGTGAGGGAGTGTCCCTGGAGCTACAGGGCAGAGGAGGACTGAACTAATGGGAGGCTGGGCCAATAAGAGCCTGGTTGGTGGCTGAACTGATGGGGGGCTGGGTGGGGAGTGAGCAGATGTGGGAGTGGGAGTGAACAGAACTGAGGCAGGGCCTGAGGGAGCAGAATTAATTGTTGTGCATGGGGATGGGCAGATGTGAGGGTGAGAGGTCTTGCAGTGGGGATCAAAATCATCTTACCCACTACATTTGGGGGAGTGGCCAACACTGATTGTCACGTGCACACATGCTGGGGATGGGCATGGGAGTTCAGAAATCAAAAGACAGACCGAAACACACACACACACATATATATATATATATTTAAACATGATTTTGGGAGCCTGACTCATGATTTTTGATTCCTTGAGATTGGCAATACTGAGTATAGTGCTAGAGAAGTGTTGGTGTTAGTACCAGACATTGGATAGAGCCAGCCCAGGCTGGGGCTTCCATGGAGGGCTGCATTAAGGGGATCCGGAGTCTGGAGGATGGCTACTGGATCACTGGGCTGGAAGACTGTCAGTTTTCATTTGGATTTGTGCATCTCCTGAGAAGGGCAGAGCACTCATTAAGGTTTGGCTGGAGGACTAAACCCAACAAATCACATTGCCAGCCCAGAGACGACTGTCTTTAGATGGACAGTGGAAGGGAACAAGGTACGGGTTGAGGGAGGCAAACATAGTGACCTTGTTATAGTGACACTTAGGTAGAGCTTTGTAACAATTAGAGCTGAGACAATAACTGATTTTTTTGGGTCAGGGGCTTAACCGAAAAAAAAAATGACTTGATTCAAACCAAAACCAATTTTTAAAATTTTTTGTCCAACAGAAAATCTTGAACATTTCTTGTCTTGAATCAACCTAAATATTTTGTTCAACTCTAAATTAATTTTATTTTGATTTTTTTTTGTTTCTATTTTGTTGTTTTCAGGTGTTTTCCACCTTTATGTGTATGTGTGGTTGTGTGTTTTAACTGGGCAAATTTCTAAATGGAACGTCGTTTCAAAACCAAAAAAAAGTCAAAATGAAACATTTCTAAATGGTCATTGACTTTTTCCAATATTTTTCATTATTTTCAGATAAAACTATTTGTGAATTTCCGAATTGTGAATAGTTACAGATCCCCCCAAAATGCATTTTTCAGCAAAATTACTGTTTGCAGATTTTTTTCCCCAGCTCCAGTAACAATACTGCCTAGTTACCTCTAGATTAATTGAAAACAAGCAAGTGAATCAGACTCTGTATTGATTGTAAAGGGTGGAAGTAACCCATCCCTGCTCCTTGTGATCTACAGCCATCTATCTCATGCTACCCCAACCAGAGGAGGTGTTTGAAGTCCTGTATCAGAAGTGGGTGCTGCACTGGACTCCAAGTCCCTTACAGAGAGATACGATTGCAGGGTAAAAGATAGAGAAGGCTGACTGAGATGGATGGAAAGAGGAGCACAGAGAAGGTGTGGCCTCATACTGCAGCCTCAATCACTTAAATGGTTCCTCATTTGCTAGGTTCAACAGGCAAAACACCCTGTAGTGCTGCCCTTTATACTAGATATGTCATCAATATTTTATTGTTACGCAGTGTTGGCATCTTAAATGAACACTCCACATTTCCAGGCAGCACAGAAGCTGGAACAGAGGATCACCAGCAAAGCACTTAACAACAGCCTCACAAAAAAGGACATTTAACAGGTCAGATGCATCATTAACATAGAAGTGTATCAGGATTAAAGCAGCAATGGGGGATAAATGAAATAAATTATGAATTATACACAATGGAAAAGCAATTCAAAGTAAACTTGTAAATGAGACAGATAGGTATACTACTTATTTAAAACCAAATAAATGTAACACACAGAATGAACAGATGGAGTGAAAAGGAGAACCTCTGTGGACAAATAAATTGGGGGGGGGGAACCCTCCTCCTCCCCCAGGAACTCCCACAAATTGTAAAATCCAGAGTCCAGTAACCATCAGGTATAATTCAATGGGTACAAGCTACAGCAAAGCTAGGATAGAAGCAATACGGCAGGCTAAAATAAATTCATTCCTAATCTCCAGAAGCAATTAATAAAGGATTTGGATTTTTTCCACCTTAATCCACAAAGGTATAGCTGCATCAAACCTTTGGTATTTTAATTGAGCTATTTTTTCCACAGACCTGCACCCTAAGCAGAGGTTACCTCTGAATGGCAATGAATGGCAATTTGCACCTTATACCACACCATTCTTTTCTCTGTTTCTCACCTCCCTTTAATCTTTTCCTTAGAATGTGGTTTTAGCCATTAATATGTTCACTTTAGATCCAAGATACTCCATTCAACTCCAACAAGCCCAGGCATCCAAATTGCCAATAGTCTACCTAAGGAAAAACTGAACTGCTGAACTACAAGCAATTTTTATTTCATCTTGAAGAAAAAAAAAGTAAGCTCCAATTCAGAAAAGTGTTTTATTTCCATTCTTCATTTATGTAAATCATACTTTGAATAAATAAATCTCCATAATGTCCCCACCCTGCTCAACAACTTGCCGTTACACTTACCAAGAGGAAGATACAGCTTTTCTGGTACTAATGCATAAAACGTGGTGGCTAATAAATAACATAACACATGAAAATCATATTGATTAAATAACTATTGTTAGGCTGACCATACGTACCGTTTTAAACGGGACAGTACCGTTTTTTCATATTTCCCGACCGTCCCGTCGTTTTAATATAAATGTCAATTTTGTCCCATTTTTAATAAACTATATATAGTTTTTATTTTTTTGTAAAAAACTGAACGCTGGCTTGTTGCGGCTGCCCCTCGTCTCCCCGCTGAGCTGCTGAGCGGGGAGACAAGGGGCGGCTTGTTGCGGCTGCCCCTTGTCTCTCCGCCGAGCTGCTGAGCGGGGAGACGAGGGGCAGCTTGTTGCGGCTGCCCCTTGTCTCCCCGCCAAGCTGCTGAGCGGGGAGACAAGGGGCGGCTTGTTGCGCCTGCCCCTTGTCTCCCCGTCCCGTTTTTGCCATCCCAATGTCCCGTTTTTGTCTCAAAGAAATATGGTCAGCCTAACTATTGTACATCTCTGGAAAGAATAACAGAGGGACCGATGATGAGTTTCTCAGGATAGTCTTTACTCTATTAAACATTCTACTAGTTAAAGTATATTTAAGGTAAGGGTCTAGCTTACACAATCATGGCCAAATCATGATCCCACTGAGATGAACAGGAATGTTTCCAATGATTCTAGTGGTAATAGAATTTGGACCTCAGTAAAGAAGTGCTCAAGAAGGCCATGTATGACACATTCACCCCAGTTCAGTCTATCCAAGATATATGTAAGTCATCATGCAGGGGCTGAAAAGGAAGAAATCAGCCCACTTACTCTATGTTGGGGAGTTGTGAAGTTCCTGGCCTCTCTCTCAAGCAGCACCACTCCCAAGGCTGTGTGTCCTTTTGTCTTTACTGAAGTTATGGAGGCTGCACAAGTTGCAGCACAGAGGGGATCAAATTAAAAACATTGCCAATACAAAACTGTGACTGGGAGTTCGTGACCTCTCCTGCTCCAATCATGCAGAATGGAAACTGGAGTGAGGCTCTTTCCCCCAGTTGCCCATTTGCAGTGGGTGAGGCTCCCAAGTCCCCATCACAATTGGGGCAGGAAACTCTTTTCTGGTCTTCTTTCTTCCATCCTTAATCATACCCTTAACACTGTGGTCACCTGTGAAGGGAAATATTCTGCATTATGGGCCCTTACTCACTCTTCTCCCTATAAGAAGCTGGGAAACCACCATTTCTGGTCACAAAAGCCAAGATCCTTAAAGGTATCAGAAACCTAGTTCTTATTGATTTCAGTGAGAATTAGGCACCAAAATACCTGAGAGGATCTGGGCCATAGCCTCTATAAGAATCTTCAGAGGATGACACCAGTGATCCAAGGAAGAACTCGACACCAGTGATCCAAGGAAGAACTCAACTCCCAGAGATGTGAAGACTAAGGAAACTCGGACTGAGCTCAGTGCATCTCCTGACCTCATCACCATGAATCCAATCATAGGAGTTTGTCATTAGATTGGGTGGAGTTACAGACTTCATCCCTTGGAGGGGACTAGGTTCAATATTGCCAATCTGAACTGTTTAAAAATCATGAGATTGGCTTAAAATAATGCGGTTTTAAAAAATAATAAATTTGGGGTTATTTTTATTGGCATTCTATAGGGATCATGTTTTCAAACTTTTTTCTCTGCAATCACGAGGGCTAGAAATGTACGTTCCTTTTAAAACAAAAGCTGAAATTCTCATGTGGTCACACAACTCGAGGACCCGCAGCTTTAAAAACAGCACAGAATATCCCAAGACTTGCAATAAAATCGCCAGAGTTGGCAACACCAGAGTTTAATGTAGCCTAGGGTTGCCAACCCTCCAGGATTGTCCTGGAGTCCCCAGGAATTAAAGATTAATCTTTAATTAAAGATTATGTCATGCGATGAAACCTCCAGGAATATGTCCAACCAAAACTGGCAACTCTAATGTAGCCATGCGAGACTAAAATGTGGCTTAATATTGACTCTTCTAATCAGGAAGTCCAATCCTCTAATAGGGAGTGGAATAGGAGAGCATATTACCCAATTATTGTACAGACTGTGGTCAGCCACATGAGATACGGCTCCACAACCTGCCGCTCTTCTTGTGCCCCTGTGTAGCAGCTGGCCATCATCCTGTTGGAAAGCACAGGCCCCGCTCACTGCTAGTGCCTCAGCAAGCACCTAGCTAGCAGTTAAAGGACAAAAAGAAACAGGGTGAGGCTATAAATTCACTTGTCTCCACACTAAACAATGGAGCTGGCTTGCCACAGTACATGCTGCCCTTTCTCCTAGGTTGATTGAGTCCAGTGTGTTCCCTGAAAGCCTCCAGGACTGATTTTTGCTGGGTCAGCGGTATTTCTTCTTGGAGGCACTAGCTGCAGTGTGACATCTCCACATCCCCTTCTCAGCTGCAAAAGCCAGAGTCTAGCCCTATATAAGTTAGAACTCTGAGCCCTTTTATACCAGGGCTTGAATTTGGCCCTGAATAATACGATCACAGATATTTTAAGGTTCCTGCCATGTTGGAATCTAAGTGCTTTATGACTTTGTCTTGCACTCTCTGGGATAGGGTAGGACATTTATTTTTCCAAGGGTCGTGGCTCACAAGGACATCTGCAGAAAGCGGCCGGGGAATGATAAAACAAAGTTCCAGTAATTCTGTGAATGGCTTCTTCATATTATTTTATTAAACAGGAGTCTCCATAAATTTCATCATACAATCAGTCCTTCCATCGCATAAAATTTGACCGTGCAATCAGACCTTCCATCTAATAAAGAGCTAATGGCTTGTGCTCATATTTGATTTTTCCACTTTTCCCTAAACTCTGACCACATACTCTGGTATGCTCAAAAAAGTTTGAAACTGAACTACATACAAGTTCCCACTTCAGTTCTTGCTCATATTTTTCTAAATCTAGGACACAGTGTAAATAACCCAGCTGTGCAAATCATTGTCTCATGAATCAGCCTCTCAGTGTTCAAGGAAAAACTCAACAACCTGGCAATATTGTTAAGGCAAGTGAAGTGATTGCCTAGAGAGAAGACATCAGAGCCACCACATGCACAAACTTGTCCTTACCAGTAGGCACTGAACTTTGCCTTGCTCTAAATCAGCAGCAGAATCCACAATTATGCCAAATGAATGTTACTTTATGGTACCCTATATATGTATCACTTATTTTTCACATAGCAGCCTAACTCATTTTATATTTTACATTCATTCTCTTCTTCAAGCTGTTCCCTTGCCTCTGCTGTGATACACAATGGAAGTTAATAATCAAAAATTAGACCTAGGTTTTGAAATACTGTTAAAATGCTGGAGGAAAAAATAGGGATAGGTAAGATGGAGAATCAGTGACTATAAGTAATATAGTCATATTGAAGATAACTGTCATAAGGAGAGACTGTAGAGAGAAAGTATGCATCTGTATTGAGATATAGGAGGAGGCTTGAATACTTTAAGCTGTTACTGTGGCTATAGCAGACAATAGGTTTATTTTACCTACATTACTGAAAATATGTTTGACTTTTTCCATACAATATATCTTCACTCTCTCTCTCAGTTGCAGTCAGTGCTACATTTCAACTAACTCCTGCTGCATCCAACTTCATGTTAAAGTGATAAATCTCACTCCCTGCCAGCAGCTGCAGTGGGTAGTTCACCAAATCCAATCAGTTACCCTCCAGTTCTGTAACTGTAGAATACATTTATGGAAAGGGGAGAACGATACAGTTATAGACATATGACATTTTATGACCTCCTCTTACCTACACTCTGCAAGGATTCAGCTAAGGCTCAACCACTAGCAATTTGTTCTCAGAAGCTGAAGTGAAAAAAAGTCATGACTCAACTCCACCCCATTGTGGACAGGCATTACAGCACAGAGTAAGATCTGTAAGTCAGGAATTGTTCTAAGGCTCCTCCAATACTTAAGCACAATGACGAAGGTTGAGGCTAGAGTTACAGAGTTGTAAAAATGGGGGGGGGGGGGAAGGGAGCTAATGGGGATGTCTGTGGGGGAAGGGGGGAAGATATAGGGATGGCAGTGAGGGAGAAGAGGGGATTGGAATGGCAGAGCTGGAGGGAACAGAGATAAAGATGTCAGGAGAGAACGGATGAGGGGAATGGGAATACTAGGAAGAGAGAGGTGAGATAATAGGGATGGCATTAGAAGCGGGGAGAGGACAGGGTGGCAAAGAAAATCATCAGGTGATGTGGATGAGGATGGCAGCAGGAAGAGGAAAGTGATGGTGACAGAAGGCTGTTGGGGAGGGGTGAATGGGAAGGCAGTGAAGAGGGAAGTGATGATGATGAGAGCATTGGGAGAGGCACCAGTGGGAGCAGTGGAGGAGGAGGAAACACTGGCAGAGGGGAAGGAGTGGTGGTGGTGGTGGTGGGGTGGGAAGGTAGTAGAGAGGGAAGTGGGGATGGTGGGAGAAGTGGGGAGGAGGAAGTGGCAGAGAGGCAGGAGCAGTAGAGGGAAGGCAGTAGGGAGAAGGCAATAGGGAGGGAGGGGGGATGGTGGAAGCAGTGGGGAAGAAAGCAACACTGGTGGAGGAAAAGGAGCAGTGGGGGCAGTGATGGGAAAGTAGTAGGGAGGGAAGGAGTGGTGGTGGGAGCAGTGGGGTAAGAGGCAGTGCCAGAGGGGAAGGAGCGGTTGGGGGAAGGCACTAGGGAGGGAAGATGGATGGTGGGGGATGGGGAGGAGCGGTGGGGGCGACGATGGAGCTGGCAATGCGGGGGAGGGAGGAGCGGGCCGTGGGAGGGAGGAGGACGATGGGGCTGGCAATGCGGGAGGGAGGAGGACGATGAAGCTGGCAGTGCGGGGGAGGGAGGAGCGGGCCGTGGGAGGGAGGAGGACGATGGGGCTGGCAGTGCGGGAGGGGAGGGAGGAGAACGATGGGGCTGGCAATGCGGGAGGGGTGAGGAGCGGGCCGTGGGAGAGAGGAGGACGTTGGGGCTGGCAGTGCAGGAGAGGAGGATGCGGGGAGGGAGGAGGGCAATGCAGCTGGCAGTGCAAGAGGGGGGGAGGAGCGAGCAGGAGAAGAGAGGAGGACGTTGGGGCCGGCAGAGTGGGGGGGGGGGAAGAGGAGGACACTGGGGCAGCAGAGGGGGGGGGGAGAAGAGGAGGACACTGGGGCCAGCAGAGGGGGGGGGAGAAGAGGAGGACACTGGGGCCAGCAGAGGGGGGGGGAGAAGAGGAGGACACTGGGGCCAGCAGAGCGTGGGGGAGTGGGGAGAGAGGAGGACACTGGGGCCAGCAGAGTGGTGGGCGGGGAAGAGGAGGACACTGGGGCCGGCAGAGAGGGGGGGGAGAAGAGGAGGACACTGGGGCGGCAGTGCGGGAGGGGCGAGAGAGGAGGGCACTGGGGCCGGCAGTGCGGGAGGGGGAGAGAGGAGGGCACTGGGGCCGGCAGTGCGGGAGGGGGAGAGAGGAGGACACTGGGGCCGGCAGTACCGGCGGGGGGGGGGGGGGGGGGAAGAGGAGGACGTTGGGGCCGGCAGTGCGGGGGGGGGGGGGGCGGGGGGAAGAGGAGGACACTGGGGCCGGCAGTGCGGGAGGGGGAGAGAGGAGAACACTGGGGCCGGCAGGGCGGGGGGAAGAGGAGGACGTTGGGGCCGGCAGTGCGGGGAGGGGGCGGGGGGAAGAGGAGGACACTGGGGCCGGCAGTGCGGGGGGGGGAGAGAGGAGAACACTGGGGCCGGCAGAGCTGGGGGGGGGGGGGGGGAAGAGGAGGACACTGGGGCCGGCAGTGCGGGAGGGGTAGAGAGGAGGACACTCGGGCCTGCAGTGCCGGCGGGGCGGGGGGGGGGAAGAGGAGGACGTTGGGGTCGGCAGTGTGGGGGGGAAGAGGAGGACACTGGGGCCGGCAGAGCTGGGGCGGGGGGGGGGGGGGGGAGAGAGGAGGACACTGGGGCCGGCAGAGCTGGGGCGGGGGGGGGGGGGGAGAGAGGAGGACACTGGGGCCGGCAGAGCTGGGGGCGGGGGGAGAGAGGAGGACACTGGGGCCGGCAGTCCGGGGTGGGGTGTGGGGAGAGAGGAGGACACTGGGGCCGGCAGTGCGGGGGGGGGGGGGGGAGAGGAGGACACTGGGGCCGGCAGTCCGGGGTGGGGTGTGGGGAGAGAGGAGGACACTGGGGCCGGCAGTGCGGGGGGGGGGGGAGAGAGGAGGACACTGGGGCCGGCAGTGCGGGGGGGGGGGGAGAGGAGGACACTGGGGCCGGCAGTCCGGGGTGGGGTGTGGGGAGAGAGGAGGACACTGGGGCCGGCAGTGCGGGAGGGGCGAGAAAGGGCCCCAGGCGATGCAGGGGGGCGTGCCTATAGCGGTGTATGGGGAGGGGGTGAGGGAGACACGGGTGACTCAGACTAGCCGTCTGACTCCGTTATTACGCATGCGCCGTTTCTATCGCTGATTCCGCCAGCGTCCCGTCATGCCCCACGGGGCAGTCGAGACGTAGCCTCCCAGCCAGCTCGGACGCTAGAGCGGCAGCGGCCTGGCCGAGGAGGCTGATCATGTCCGAGAAGAAGCAGCCGGTGGACCTGGGGCTCCTGGAGGAGGATGACGAGTTCGAGGAGTTCCCGGCGGAAGGTGACGGCGGGGTCCCGAGGGCTGCCCTCGCCCGGGTGGGGACGCGGCGGCCTGGGCTGGGGGTGTGGGCGGGGAGGCGCGTGTGAGCGGGGACAGGCCTCGGCTCTGACCTCCCGACAGCGGCCGGGTCTTAGTCAGCGAGGGGTGGGGAGAGCCGGGCCTATGGCCCACGCTGGCACGGGCGGGAGCTTTGGTCGCCTTTCATGTGGGCTGCTGCAGTCACCGTGCCGAGCCAGGTGCAGCCAGGGGCTATTCCTGCAGCGCCGTGTGCGGGTCGAGCAGCAGCTGGCATCTCGCTGAGAGCCTTTCCCCAGCCTGCGGCTTTCCGCGCGACGGGGGGAGGGGGGCGTCCAGTTGCTGCAGCAAAAAAAGAAAAAACAGCCTGTTATTGGCTTACTTCTTAACCAAAATAACTCTGTGAACTCGGGCTAGTCTGCCTGCCATGCTTAGAGGCCAGTTTATTCTGTCAAATCCTAAACCACTATCACAACACTGTCTGTGCTTGTTAAACTCTGAAAAACTAATCTTTGCTTATGAATAGTTTAAGTTTATTAGGGAATAACGCAAGACACACCTGTCATTCATGCAGCTGTATTTGGTGAAAGGCATTCCTGAGCCTGCACTTGCATTTTCTCTAATCAGAAAGGGTGGACATCATGGTCAATTTCTATTTAATAAACTTTGTTGCTGAAGAAATTAATCAACATTCTAAATAGTCAGAGATCCTTAGGGCTACAACAGAAATATGAAGAACATAGGGAAAGGGGGAAATAATATATTGGTAGTTAACTTACAGTCAGTGAAGAATGCCCATGTTTTCACAGAGGCAAAAATTGGAGTAATTCAGCTGTTTGCCTCCCCTCCAGCAGGTACTTAAAGATGTAGAAGCAAGTGATGTAATGATTAGTCTTTCTCCATATTTGTAATCTAGTTTATAATAGTTGCAAAGTAAATCTTTCATTAAAAAAAGGTATCTGTCTCATTCCTGCGCACAAGTCACAAGCTAGGACACTATAACCTTTTATTTTTTTTATTTAAGTTTTTGCTAGAACTGCCCTTGTATACCTAAAGTAATTTGTTTCATGTTGCTGGACTTCATTAGAATGGCTTGATTTTGCCATAATGCACAAAATGATTAAGAACAAATACTAAGAAAAATTTCCTAGTTCCGGACAAACCAAATTAATAAAGGTGAGGAAGGAAGTGAAGGATGTAAAATGGGGTAATGTGGGAAGGGAATAAAAGGACTCAAATCTGCTATCCACTACTGTAATTATCTTAAAGACTAAATCTTGACACACAAACTCTACTGCTTTTTTGATAGGTACCATGCTAGTGAATAAAGGGAATACATGTCTTTTCTGGATTTCTAAAGCATTTTATATGTGCAGAGAAACAGAATTATGCATAAATCTTGTAAATAAAAATGTCCTGCCCTAGATTTAATCTTGGAAGACTTCAGAATAGGGCATTATTGCCAATGTCCTCCAAGCTCTTAAAAATTTTAGTGGTTAAAGGGAGGGCTTGTATTAGTGAATGAAGGGAATTGCTGATGGGGTAGATCAGCATTTCTCAAACTGGGGTCTGTGAGGGTACTCCAAGGGGTCCACGGGCCCTGATGATGAACTCCTCTCCCCACCTCCCAGTGCCTCCTGCACACTGGGGAATAGCATGCTGTTTAGCGGCATGCAGGAGGCACTGGGAGGGAGAGGGAGGAGCGGGGATGGGATGTGCAACATGAAACAAATTAGTTTAGGTACATGGGTGGGGACGGGGTGTGCTCGGGGGAGAGGCGGGGAAGAGGAAGGGCAAGGGTGGAGGTGGGGTGGGTATTGGGTCTTTGGGGAAGGGGTGGAGTGGGAGTGGGGCCAAGAGCTGAGCGAGGGACTTGGGGGTCCACAAAATTTTTTAAATCAAAATGGGGGCCCTTGGGTTACTAAAGATTAAGAACCGCTGGTGTAGATCATGGTGGGTAGGGATGTTCGCAGTGTTTGCTATACTATCTTATCTTCATTGTACTTGGCGTAGCTTTATGAGTTCCAGATGTATCAAATAAGCTTTGTCAAATATAGTATTTTGAGTTGGAAAGAGAAACAGGTTATTGTAATTGTTGTATTAACTGGTTAGATGAACCGAGAAGATAATAGGAGGCTTTTTTAGAAAACACATATGGAAGGGAAAAAGGCTTCTTACTACAATATTTGATCTCCCCCTCCCCCATTAAGTGTGGATTAAATGACTTGGGATGGTGGGGAATCTGTGCACTATGAATATTGAATTGGACAAATATGGCCACTAAAAATGAATGTTTCAGATTTTATTTCTAAAAGTCTCAAACCACACCCTTACACAGGGAGAAAGGTCCACCAAATCCTAGTTTTCTGAATACTTGAGTTTTCCTATATCTCTGCAATAACCTCAACTGACCTTCCTTGAAATCCTCTTTAACTGCCACAGTAGAAAAAGAACCAGATATCAGAACCTGGCTCTGATAAATTTGAGAAAATAATATAATGGAAAAATCAAAATATCTCAAATGTCAGAATGAGGGTAGTTATTTGGGCACTGCATTGTCCTTAGATTATGGTAATATACCCATAAACCAAATGAGGTGAAATCCTCTTACTGAATGTGGATATACTATTTGTTAAACATCCTAAGTTTTAAGAAATTCTGAAATTGTTTCATACAAGACATTAGTATTTTTATCAGAAAAGTAACTCCAGACTCTCCTACAGTTTGTGATTGAGTTTGATGTAGATGTTAACTATTGAAATACATTTTAAAAATCATTCTTTATATATTATTTGTCTGCTGATTAAGCACTACAGGCTTCTTGATGTAGCTTGCAAAAACAAACAAACCCCTACCTATAAAGCAGTCATTAAATCTTCCACTAAGATATTGGTGCTGATATATCATAAAGAATGTTCAGAATTACTATTTGAGTATTTTCTTTTTATTGCTTAATCAAAAATAATTGGATAACTATTTGATTATAAAAACTTTTACTAAAATTATCTCAAACTGAATTTTCCAAGTTATACTACTTCTCTATGCAGCAGTACATGTTGCTAGAGTTCTGTTACGTCTGACACACTCTTTCCCTGACCCAGGGAAATTAGGCAATGCAAACTTGTGTTAAAGCATAACAAAAATTACATTATATAAGCATTCTTTACTCCTTTAATTCCTACTTCAACTCAGTTTCAAGAAATAATTATACCAAATTTTTAAGTATCTGAAACAGATGTTTTCTATCTTTATGGAGCATTTCATTTCAAGTTTAGTCTGATATGATGTATGGTATAATATGAATTGGTCACTTTTGACTTCTGTGATCCTTTTCAGTGCTATAAAATCATATGGCTTTTGGTATTGTAGAGCTGAGTACAAAAACCTATTTTGTCTTCATTTTTGAAGTGTAGAACACACCACGTAGTGATCAGAATATTAAAATACTTTTCTAAGACTCCCATCACGACTAGTTTGTCAAAATAGATTTTGTAACTTTCGTTTATAGTAATAATACTTAATGGTAGTCGACTCTCAAAAACATTTTTGATACTTCCAAATCCCAGATAATGCTATATCATTTTTTACTTTTATCCAGTCACAGGCGTATAATGTAACTGGAATAATAACTTCAATACACAAGCCTAGTATATAGTGGCAACATACAAATAGTTTAAAGTCTTGTAGCTACAGGAATAAGAGCATAATTTAAGCTTTTTTATCACTTTCATCTGTTTTTCGCCCACTTTAATGTGGAAGACATCTTAGCCCCGCTTCTTGAAGCATGATGCGGGTTTTCATGAATAAAGAAGTGTCAGTCTGCCTGACAACTATCCTTTTATGGTTGAACCTCTGAGCCATTGTGCCTGATTGTATCATCTCAAATCATTTGAGTTTCTTGTCACCAATTAATGTAATGCCTGAATGCTGGGTCAATTTTTACCCTACAAAAGCACATTTTTATTTGTTGTGGAATGAGTATGTCTTTAAAATATAAATACAGTAAATGAAATAGTTGATATAATATTGTTTTATAGTCTTTGTAAGAACATTAAATTTGAATGTTAAATGCTCTGTGTGTAAATAAACATTAAGTTTATTGTAAGTAGTGCTGAATTAAGGCCCTTTCCTCCCTTGTAACTCAGTTTCATTGTTTGTGAATTGAATGTGACTATCCTAGTGAAAAGGACAACAGAGTAATTAGTTAGACAACAGAGTAATTAGTTATTTTTTTTGCATTATTAGTAGTAGTAGTATTACTGTAGCCCCTAGGAGCCCTATTAATGGACCAGGACTGCATTGTGCTAGAGGCACTGTACAAATACAGTATAAAGATGGTCCTTGGCTCAAGGGGTTTGTCTCTTCTCTTCCCACCCCTTTTTTTTCTTTCTCTGGTTTCTGCAGGGTCTCCAGCCCAGCTCTTCCACACATAAAGTATCCATTCTATGGATTGTGAAGCTAAATCTTAGTTGCTTATCTTCGGCATCAAATTCTTTACATGTGTGGTTGGCTAGGAATGAATAATTCTATTCCTGGGGTTCTCAAATTTTTCCATACTGTGACCACATCTTACAATAAGAAAAAGTTTCATGACCTCCCGTTTCCCTATACTCATAAAGAGAGGAAGAGTGGTTGCAACCCACCTGGATCTGTTTGTGACCCTCCCACAGTCAGTTTCCTTTTGTTATTGACTTATATGTACAATGCTACTCTGGTGGTTGCTGGAAAGTTTTGGTTTTTTGGTAGAACAAGCTGATTGTAAATTATGGTGGAGTGCAGCACCATTCAAAACCATTTGGTGGTTGGGGAGGAGCACTGAAATGTTCTCAAATTTAATATTTTTAAAACTAATATTGCCAGATAATCTTATAAATCTGTACCATGGGCTCCAAATACCAAAAAAATATTCCCTACCGTGAGCCTTTTTGGTGCTCCAGGAGAACTTACTTCACATGCAGTGCTTTGCTTCTTTTCTGTATTAATAAGAGGACCAAAGACAGTTCCCAAGTGCAAGGCTAGGTGACACTTCTGCCTATCATCAATGTTGCAATACTGGGACAAAGCTTGCAATTTACTTTTCTGGTTATCTTTACTTCTGCAGCTGTAGAAAAACACAAAGCTTTGCCTATATGAAAAATAGAACTGGTAGCTTTAAAGGTGAGGGGAAGGATTAAAAATAATGTGCAGCTACTTATTGTATAGCTATAGTTGCATACCCTTCTTGTTTTAGTTTCAGATTTTCTACAACATAAGTTACTTGTAATTTCAGTATTTTGTATAAGAAGAAATGGAAGGCCTGAGTGGATTGAGTAAAGGAGGGTTTTTTTTGAGTTTTCTTGGCAATAAAAGCACTCAACAATTAAAGTTAATATTTTCATGCAACCCTGAGGAATTGCAAATTTTCTAAAAGTCTTTAGACCCAGGTAATATGTTACCTTCTATATTTGTGCTGCCTTGTTACAGATCTTTTACGAGTGATCTTTTTTAATTAATATCCTCATTATGGACAAATAATCCTGGAATCCAGCACATTAAGCTTATGGCTATTTATAAAGTTGTGTTTTGATTATAATTCAAGAAGTTATGGTTTTAAATAGCATCTTGTAATGATTTTATTCTTCTAAACACTTTAACATGATCAGAACTTTTTAAATAAACATAGAGGAAATGTTTGGTGTTGATGACTTTTCAATGTATCGAATGGCCAGACCTATTTGCTGACTGTAAATGGTACCAAAGCAGTACAACATAAAATATTTAGACTTTGTTTTCTGTCCTTAGACTGGGCTGGTTTAGATGAAGATGAAGATGCACATGTCTGGGAAGACAATTGGGATGATGACAATGTAGAAGATGACTTCTCCAATCAGTTAAGGTAATCTTGGAGTTTAATTGACAGAAGTTGAACAGAAAACTTTCAGTCTGTAGTTTGTAGTTGGGTGGAATCTGTGACTTTAAAAAATGTTCAGTTTAAAAAAATAAAGTTTGAAAGAAAAATGTGAGCAAATCTCTACTTAACTGCCCCAAAGAGTTTTTTTTTTTTTTTTTTAGAAGCAGCATTTGCTGTCATAACCCAACTAGCCTTACTACTGGTGACCAGCCTCTGTACTTTAGTATCAATGCTATAAACACTGAAATACACTGAGAGGTAACTGAGGATTGTGTGTGATGATTAGAGGGGGGCAAGAAACAGCTTTCTCATCCTGTAAATTTTTTCAGGATTTCAAAAACTTTCCAACCTGAACTGAGAAACCTTTTCAGACAAAAGACTTGTCAATACTGATGTGTTCCCACTAAAAGTTTCCTTGTAATGAGGAGTCGTCTTCCAGCGAAGAGCCATTAAGTGAAGCAATTTCCAGCCAGTTCTAGTGGTAGTCATAGACTTTATTACAGGGGGGGAAATTACCAAAGTAAATTTTTTAAGTATAAAAATATCTATGGGCAGGAGCTGAGCACTTCTAATCCAGTTGTTTAACCCTCCTTTCTGTAGGTCACTTTTAGTTTCAGTTAATCTTTTACTGATGCCTAACTATAATTTAAGGAGTTTGAATCATCAATACAAACTTGTGCTTTATCACTAATCCCTCCATACATTGTACACGTAATGAAATATCTGTAATGTAGCCTGATTTGAGACAGTTACTGGACTGACTCTCTTGTTTTAGACACAAGGTTAAGGTGACCCTCAGGTAGTGGGTATCAAAGTAAATCCTGTTTGTGTAATTGCTTATTGTCAAATTGAAAGGTAGTTTCAAGTTAATTGTAGGTCTTAAATATATTACCACTCTAAAGACAGTGTGTGTCAACAGTATTACAGGAATCCTCAAAGTGTGGCAGAAAATTGTGTATGAGAAGGTTCAATACATGACACTTTGGACTGTGAAAACTATACCTTAATTACATCTTCTAGTAAAGTATTCATAATCTATCCTCATCTCTGTATTTAAATTAAAGACTCCAGTCTGAGGGTTGAACAGCATTCCTCTACCACAATCCACTGGCTATCCCTGTTATGTTTAAGCCATCCTGAAATACAACTGACTTGAGTGTCCTAAAAGTAAATCTTACATTTTAGTAATGAAAATCCATCCTTGCTCCTGGATTGGGTCAACAAAGATTGATTGATTCATTCTGTATATTCAAATAACCTCCTTATCTAAACTATCACAATTATTTATCAGTCAAAACAAGTTGGGTGGAAGTTATGCCTGTGAAAGAACTGCATAATCAGAACTTTTGTGTTCATTTGGGCTCTCATTCAAAGTATAAATGCACACCTAATTTTAAGCATGTATAATCCTATTGAAGTCAGTGGGACGGCGTACAAGATTAAGGACCTTTTGTATATTAGGGCCCAAGTCTTGTATTAATGAGGAGGAATCAAAGATACCATACTGATGACTGCAGTGTCAAAACTTGTTTAAGTTTTTACTTTGCAAAAAAAATTTTTAGCTTTGTTCCTGGATGGTTGGCCTTCTTTTTAAATAAATAAATACAGAGTTAATTGTGCATAAGGAAGTCTTGTGAAGAGTTACCCATGTGAAACCTATGTACTGCATTATCATTTCTAATGACGTTTTATTGACTTAAAAATGGGGTGAAAGAAAGCATCTCCCTGATTTAATCAATAAGGAGCGATGACCATAATTAAACAAGCCTTTGAATTTTTATCTGGGGTTCATATCCATGTTGAAAAGAGTGACTAAGCTGAAATCTAGAAGGAATGTAAAGCAAGTGAGGCCAAAATGTGAATTATTACACTTTTTATGTGTCCTTTTGTATTAAAAGTGACAGTAGCATATTAGTATTTAATGTTTTCTTACCAGATAATAATAGGTTCTTGATTAACATTTGTCGTAGTTTAAAGAGCTTTGCAAATATCTGCCAGTATTTTATTGTGCCTCAATCATACTTCTGGTTCTTGTTTTTGTACAGAGCTGAACTAGAAAAACATGGATACAAGATGGAGACCTCATAGTTTTCAGTGAAGATGGAATAATATAAAATTGAACTGTAGATTGAATGGTTGAAAAAAGAAGACAGGCTGGGACATGAGATGATACATTCAATCCATTATCAGTTTGCATTGATTTATTTTGGTTTTGTATAAATAAAAATTTTAATCTAAACCCTTTTATATATCCAGCATTTTTTCAGCTTCTATTTTATCGATGAGATATATTTTTAAAAAATCAATCCTTATGTGGCTTGTGCAGCTGTATTCATGGTTTCTTATATAATGTTGATGATGCTGATCTTTAAATAGCTGAAGCCTATCCAATTAAAATCAATAGGAACAAAATAAGCATCAGTAAGAACAATTGAAAAATAGCAGACCCTTTTATCTTGGGTAGATATGGACAAGATGGAAATGCAATTAAAATTTGTTATATTCCAACAAAATGCGACTAAAATATATGAAAGCAATGCGTGTGGGCAGGGGGAATTGTCACATGAATATAGGATAGATTAACAAATATTAATCTGTTAAAATTGTAAGATTAATTTAAAAACATGTAATTTTTCTTGAGTTAATATGCTAGTGAGAGCTAGTTTGATAGCCCTGCAAGATAAAGGCCTCTCCTAATCTAGAGGTAAGAACAATACAGGAAGCCAATGTGCACACTCCTCCAGCCCTTTTAGAGAGGGGACTTTTTTAGAGATCCTGGGAAGCAGTGACTGTGAAAAAGATTTGGGATCATAGTGGATATTCAGCTAAACATGAACTCCCAATGTGATACAGTGGCCAAAAGGGCTAATGTGGTCCTTGGATGCATAAATTGGGGAATCTTGAGTAATAGTGGAGAAGTTATTTCACCTCTTCATTGGTCACTGGTGTGACCTGCTGCTAGAATACTGTGTCCAGTTGTGATACACCAATTAAGAAGGATGTTGATAAATTGGAGAGGGTTCGGAAAAGAGTTATGAGAATGATTAAAGGATTAGAAAACCTGCCTATAGTAATAGACTCAAGAAGCTCAATCTATTTAGTTTAACAAAGAGAAAGTAAATGGGTGTCTTGATCACAGTCTATAAGTAGCTACACGGGAAACAAATATTTGATATTGGCCTCGTCAGTATAGCAGACAAAAGTTTAGCATGATCCAGTGGCTGGCAATTGAAGCTAGACAAAATCAGATTTTGAAATAAGGCATAGATTAAGTGAGGACAATTAACTATTAGAACTGTTACCAAGAGTCATGGATTCTCAATCACTGGCAATTTTTATATCAAGATTGGATCTTTTTCTTCGAGATGCGCTAGGAATTATTTAGGGGAAGTCCTACAGCCTGTGTTATACAGGAGTTCGGACTAGATTAGTGGTCACCAACTGGTCGATCGTGATCGACTGGTCAGTCCTGGAGACTCTCCCAGTCAATCGCGATCTCCAGCTGCTAAAAATCCGGTGATGTAGTGGGGTTGCCAGAAACGGCCCACACACTGCCACAGTCCTGGGGGAGGGGTCTCCGCGCTGCTTCTGCCTGCAGGCATAGCTCCTGCAGCTCCCATTGGCCAGGACCTGTGGCCAATGGGAGCTGTGGGGCCAGTGCCTGCAGAGATGGGCATGTGGCTCCGCAAGCTGCCCCTGACCATGGGCCGCAGGGGTGTGTTGCTCCCTTCTGGGAGCAGTGTGGGGCCAGGGCAGGCAAGGAGCCTGCCTTAGCCCTGCTGCGCCACCACCTGAGGTAAGTGCCACCAGGTGGGAGCCCGTACCCCTAGCCCGGAGCCCCCTCCTGCACCCAAACTCCCAGAGCTTGCACCCCTCACCCGCTCCTGCATCCCAACCCTCTACCCCAGAGCCCCCTCCCACACTCCAAGCCCTTTAGCCTCTGCCCAGAGCTTGCACCCCCACCCGAACCCCAACCCCCTGCCCCAGCCCGGTGAAAGTGAGCAAGGGAGGTGGTGGGGGGGACTCAGTGAAGGGACGGTAGATCTTGGGTTGTACTTGAATTCAAAAAGTGATCTTGTTCATAAAAAGGTTTGAGACCACTGGACTAGATCACAATTGTGCTTTCTGGCCTTGGAATCTATGACTCTAATATAATCTCTGAGAGGGAAGTTTAGTTTTTATGTATATTAATTCTTGGGAATCTGTTGCAATTGGTAGCATTTTGCCAATTATGGCAGTTTGCCCACACCGCACAAACCTGTCTATAAAAAACTGAATTGAAACTACCAAGTCACTTGACTTAGGCCAGCAAATAGTGGTTACTACTGACTTGGTTCATAGTTGAACCAGAAATGTGGAGGTGAAAATTTCATAGCCAGTTAGTAATCCCATGAGCCATCCCTGTAGAGCCAACTGATGATATCTCATTGTAGTGTATGTAGAAGACATAGGGAGGGGGAGTACTAGAAACTGCAAGGGGCACGATCACAAATGTAGTAGTGCTTAGTCTGTTTGGCTGATTGAGGAGCATAACTCTCATTTCCAAAAGGAATTTAGGCTCCCCTGACAGTCAATGGGATTTAGGCTCAAGTGCCTAGATGAGAATTATGCTCCTAAATCAGTTAGGCATTGCATTGCTGAGTGCTGCAATGCTGAAATTCCTTTAAAAATTCAGGCCTTTTTCATACATGAAGGGCAGTGTGTAACTGCAGTACTTGTTTGAACTCTTGGAATCAATAATACCTTGACATCAAAGTTAGCAGCGGAAAGTGATAATGTGCTATATGAAAAACTTGCTTTGTAAGTTCAAAACATTGTATGAAAATCTACTAATATTGGCCTTATAGACAATAGAGGTTGCAGGGCTAGCAAGGTAATAGATGGGATTGCGTTAATGGTAGTATTAAAAACCCTTTCCTTTGTCGTCTTTGTCTAAATCACCTTGAATATCCCAGGTTATAACTGGATAAACTTACTAATGCCAGTTGCTAGGGAGACACTAGGACACACTTGTTTGAGTCATCCAGCTGGTGGTGTCCTGGCTCTTTACCCCAACAAAGACTCAGAATGTTGGTCTACAGACAAGAGATCTGTAAGGGGAGCTGCCCTCTGGACAAGTCAGTGGTTCTGCAAAGCAAGATGTCTCAGATGGAAGTAGATTTTTGCCTGCCTTAGCTGATCCAATTCTGCATGGGGATAGAAGAGTGACTATCTGACTAGATTAGTCCTATGTGCTCATCAGTGACTCATGTAGCTTGAGGAAATAAATATATGGCTAGATTAGGGATCAGAGAATGACTTCAGACTAAAACAGCACAATACAAAATCATGAAACTCTTATTTATTATGGGAAGCAATAAACTAAAAGTCTTCAGTATTTTGAGCAGCAAAAACTAATGGAAACAAGACCTTAAATGACTTTCAAGAGCGGTGAAAGTAAATAGTAAACTGAGTACAGTTCTGAACTCTCTATTGCTATCTATTAGTAATGTTAAGTTGTAACAAGGCCAACCAAAATAACTAAGGGTCAGGGTGAATTATTGGGGAGCTGGTATCAAATCCTGTAGTTAGGTTTTCTAACACTTTCCATTATAAAAGGTTCTTGCAACTCTTTTGAGAAGTTCTCATATTTCTGTTGTTTACAGCAAGGCATTGATATTCAGCAGTGGGAAGCTACTGAGTTAGGAAATGCCTTTTCTTTTGTTCCAGGAAATTTCATTTAGGTTTTGCTGAGAGAAACTTGCATTTCTCAGGAGAAATTTGGCAGTGTGTATCACTTCCTTCTGAGGGCACCACATAGGGCAGGAGCTCCCCACAACGCCTGGGGCTGCCAGGGGAAAGAGCAGGCTGGGATCCCAGGATAACTCTTTAACTCTGGCAGCCCATGCCCCATTTCTGGGATAACAGCCTTCTAGTGCTGCCAACTAAAGTAGTTAGTCCTGGAGCAAAGAAGTAGTACGGTGTGCTAAAGGTTTAAGATACAAACCCTCCTGGTAATGCACAGTGGGGGAGTGGGTAGGAGTGTTACATTTGTGCATAATATAACTTGTTTTAACTTTTTTTCCTTATAAACCTAGGAAACTGCATTTTAAAAAACCCTAAAAGAATGAATGAATGTTTAGGTTGCAAAGTCAAGCATGGGCTTGGATTATGCACTGATACAGTTTTTAATTACACACATACTATTTTTCTACAGAATCATAGCCTCGCTCAGTGCTCAGGATGGACATACAAGGGCAAAGTTAAGATTGCACGGGCAACTGGAAATCTGGCATTCCTGAACTTTCACCTGCTTGACATTGCATTGTGAATAATGTTCTTTTACACGTCTACAACAACACTGCATACATTCTTTTACCATAGCTTTTTGTACATAATTTTACATAAGAACATAAGAGTGGCCCTACTGGGTCAGACCAAAGGTTCATCTAGCCCAGTATCCTGTCTTCCGACAGGGGCTAATGCCAGGTGGCCCAGAGGGAATGAACAGAACAGGTAATCATCAAGTGATCCATCCCCTGTCGCCCATTCCCAGCTTCTGGCAAACAGAGGCTATGGACACCATTCCTACCCAGTCTGGCTAATAGCCATTGATGGACCTATCCTCCATGAATTTATCTAGTTCTTTTTTGAACCCTGTTATAGTCTTGGCCTTCACAACATCCTCTGGCAAGGATATCCACAGGTTGACTGTGCATTGTGTGAAGAAATTTTAGGCCTATTAACATTGCCCGACACTTCCCATTGTAAGACCCTGTTTTCAGCTGCTTTATAACTGGCGACCTTTAAACTTTTGAGTTGAAATTTTCCATGCTGGGCCTCTAACTCAAGTATGCTGGCTTTTTTTTTTTTTTTACCGAAATCTTGTTTCCAAGATTAAGACTAGGGAAAAATACATTGTTTTGCCCATGTTAAAAAAAAATTGTGACGTTTTCTTTGAAAAGCTCTAGCGCTGCTATGCTTTGGAGCAGGGACTTGAATTTGGACAGCGGGCAACTTTTATCTCAGGGATAAAGTTTCTTGATACCTTAAATGACTGCTTCTTGGAGCAGCTAGTCCTGGAACACACAAGAGAAGAGGCAATTCTTGATTTAGTCCTAAGTGACAGGACAAGATATGGTCAAGAGGTGAATATAGTTGGACTGCTTGGTAATAGTGACCAAAATATAACTAAATTTAATATCCCTGTGGTGGGGAAATTCCTTGCAAGCTGCATGGAAACTTTTTAAAGACACCATAATAGAGGCTCGACGTAAATGTACACCCCAAATTAAAAAACACATTAAGAGAACCAAAAAAGTGCCACCGTGCCTAAACAACAAAGTAAAAGAAGCAGTGAGACACAAAAAAGTATGCTTTAAAAAGTGGAAGTTAAATCCTAGTGAGGAAAATAGAAAGGAGCATAAACTCTGGCAAATGAAGTGTAAAAATATAATTAGGAAGGCCAAAAAAGAATTTGAAGACCAGCTACCAAAGACTACAAAAGTAATAGCAAAATTTTTTTAAGTACATCAGAAGTAGGAAGCCTGTTAAACAACCAGTGGCACCACTGGACGATCGAGATGCTAAAGGAGCATTCCAGGATAATAAGGCCATTGTGGAGAAACTAACTGAATTCTTTGCATCGGTCTTCACAGCTGAGAATGTGAGGGAGATTCCTAAACCTGAGCCATTCTTTTTAGGTGACAAATCTGAGGAACTGTCCCAGATTGCGGTGTCGTTAGAGGAAGTTTTGAAAAAAAAAAGATAGACTAAACAGTAATAAGTCACCAGCACCAGATGGTACTCACCCAAGAGTTCTGAAGGAACTTAAATGTGAAATTGAAGAACTATTACCTGTAGTTTATAACCTGTCATTTAAATCAGCTTCTGTTCTAAATAACTGGAGGATAGCTAATGTGACACCAATTTTTAAAAAGGGCTTCAGAGATGATCCCGGCAATTACAGAGTGGTAAGCCTGACTTCAGTACCGGGAAACTCGCTGAAACTATAATAAAGAACAAAATTGTCAGACACATAGATGAACATAATTTGTTGGGGAAGAGTCAACATGTTTTTTGTAAAGGGAAATCATGCCTCCCCAATCTACTAGAATTCTCTGAGGGGGTCAACAAGCATGTGGATAAGGGGGAATCCAGTGGATATAGTGTACTTAGATTTTCAGAAAGCCTTTGACAAGGTCCCTCACCAAAGGCTCTTAAGCAAAGAACGCTATTATGGGATAAGAGGGAAGGTCCTCTCATGGATTGGTAACTGGTTAAAAGATAGGAAACAAAGGGTAGGAATAAATGGTCAATTTTTAGAATTGAGAGAGGCAAATAGTGGTATCCCCCAAGGGTCCGTACTGGGACCAGTCCTATTCAACATATCCATAAATGATCTGGAAAAAGGGGTAAATAGTGAGGTGGCAAAATTTGCAGATGATACAAAAAACTACTCAAGATAGTTAAGTCTTAGGCAGACTGCAAAAAGCTACAAACGGATCTCTCAAAACTGGGTGACTGGGCAACAAAATGGCAGATAAAATTCAATGCGGATAAGTGCAAAGTAATGCACATTGGAAAACATGATCCCAACTATACATATAAAATGATGGGGTCTAAATTAGCTGTTACGACTAAAGAAAGAGATCTTGGAGTCACTGTGGATAATTCTCTGAAAACATCCACCCAAAGTGCAGCGGCAGTCAAAAAAGCAAACAGAACGTTGGGAATCATTAAGAAAGGGATAGATAATGAGACAGAAAATATCATATTGCCTCTATATAAATCCATGGTACGCCCTCAGCTTGAATACTACGTGCAGATGTGGTTGCCCCATCTCAAAAAAGATATATTGGAATTGGAAAACGTTCAGAAAAGGACAACAAAAATGATTAGAGGTATGGAACAGATTCTGTATGAGGAGAGATTAATAAGACTGGGACTTTTCATCTTGGAAAAGAGCTGACTAAGGGGGGATATGACTGAGGTCTATAAAATCATAACTGGGGTGTAGAAAGTATATAAGGATGTGTTATTTACTCCTTCTCATAACACAAGAATGTAATTAATAGGCAGCAGGTTTAAAACAAACAAAAGGGAGTATTTCTTCACACAATGCACAGTCAACCTGTGGAATTCTTTGCCAGAGGATGTTGTGAAGGCCAAGACTATAACAGGGTTAAAAAAAGAACTAGATAAATTCATGGAGGATAGGTCCATCAATGGCTATTAGCTAGGATGGGCAGGGATCGTGTCCCTAACCTCTGTTTGCCAGAAACTGGGGCTGGGTGGCAGGGGATGGATCACTTGATGATTACCTGTTCTGTTCATTCCCTCTGGAGTGCCTGGCATTGGCCACTGTCGGAAGACAGGATATTGGGCAAGATGTACCTTTGGTCTGACCTAGTATGGCCGTTCTTATGATGTGCCTTTTGCTGTGAAAATCCATTAAAATTTGGCCAAGTTATAAGCCTTTGAAAAATCAGGGTTCGCACATGCTCAGAGACTACTTAGATGTTTGTAGCTAAATTCCCTAAAGATTCTATCTGCATTGGACATGCTGCAGTACAGGGCAGAGCAGGACTTTCCCTGCAATTGCAGCTCTGGACTGCTGTGGATTGTGTTGAGGCCAGACCTGAGCATGTGAACTGAGAGCACGGAGCCTGTCTCTCCTGTGCTTTCAATGACACCCTGGCTGGGGCCCAGGTACGATGGAGGAAGCTGACTGATTAATTTGAATGCAGCAGAAACAAGCTCTCCACCTGGGGATTAGGGGGAGGGAGTAGATTGGGACAAGTATCCTGTAGGAGCAGAGGCGGAAACAGACTGGAGGCTGAGGGGAGGGTGGAAGGGGAGCTGGGAGTGGAGACGGACTGGCTGAGCTGAGAGGCTGGGAGGGAATTGCGACTGGTTGGGCAAAGAGATTGGGACTGAGAAACAGGGCAGGGGTTAGGAGTGGGAAAGAAGCTGTTGTGTTCATTCAGGTGGGATATATGGATCAAAAGTGTTAACCCAGTCACTGTCCAATGATAAACAAGCTTTGGCGATCTCAGCCTGCTTAGTACCAGGGCAAACACACCATTAAAAATCCGTTTAACCTTTATTAAAGATACAGAAAAGGAGGAAAAACATTAAAACATTTAAAATGTCAAGTATAAAATAAGGCCTTCATTTTAACAACATCCCTTTCCCTTTACCAGGAGAGTTTTAAGAAGGAAAAAAGTCCTCATTTGACAGTCCCTTAGATGGTATCAAAGATAGTGGTAACTGTCCTTTTGGGGAAGAGAAGTTAGATAAGACGAGCTGGAGCTGTTGTTGTGTCTGATGTTAAAGTCCGATCCAATTTCATCTCAGGCGGTGGTTGGGATTCAGCAGGAGCTGGTAGAGGTGGCTATGTCATCCGGGTCCTGCTCTGGTCAGTATATCTCTCAGGATCAGGATGACCAAGGTCCAGATCCCAGGAAACAGTGGGGGCGGCAGCCATGATGGTGAAGCTCACTTCAGTAGCCTCTGTCTGTTCTTCTGTCCTTTCCCCCCAAAGTCTCTCTCTTTAATGACCCAAAAAGGGAATGATGGGTGGAATAGTCCATCCCCTCATTATTTTGTCTATCAATTAGGCCTACCAATTTTGGTTAATTAATTTCTGCTTCTCATTTTCTGTTTTTACCAAGAATGATTTCCGCATAGTCCTTGGATTACAGCAGCATGGCCTTTTTTGTCTGGACTAATTTAGTCTCCCTGTGTGGTTCTCTTGCACCTGTTTATAACATTAATTATTGAAAACAACTTGACCTATCTTCCATTAACATTTGTTACTGTAACTTATTGTAACATTGTATGAACTTTTACAATTAAGCTCACCATCAGGGTAAATTTGTAGGCCCAATTATTACGACAGAGGTTAGGGGGAGGGGAGGGGAGACAGACCTGATGAGGAGCCAGTGTCCAGAGGGAGAACCACGACTGGCTGGGGAAAAAGACTGGGATGATGAGTGTGGGGAAGGACACAGAGTGGACGAGGAGCCCAGGGAGATTGAGACTGGGAGTCTGGGTGTGTGTGCATGTGAATGGAGGCCAGGGTGAGGGAGAGAGACAGAGAGAGAGAGACAGGAGAGGAGGAACTGGAACTGGCTGGGCAAGAAAACTGGGAACAAGGGAATAAGGGGGTGTAACTGGTGATAGCTGGGCAAGGAGACTGGGAGTCGTTCAGGTGACTGCAACTGGTTTGGTGAGTGCAAGGAGGAGAGACTGGGAATGACAAGGATTGAGATGAGAAGCCTGAGGAGTGGAGACTGGGGCTGGCTAGGTGAGGCGAATGGGACTGGGACAAGGAGCCAGGAGCATTGATGATCCAGGACTGGACAGGGAGAGGCTGGAGGGTTCTGGGTAGAAGCAATGAAGCTTGGGATGGACTGGGCAGAAGTCTGTGCCCAGTAAAGAACATCCTTTCAGTCTCCCCATTCCTCTGCTGTCAGCAAATATCTGTGAAACCCATTGACAATGTGTGTGCGTCGTCCCTGTCTAGTGCTGGTTCACAGAGAGAATAACAACCTACTACTGCTATGTTATTCCATTAGCTCAAGCAGCAGAGGACTGTTCGATGGTTTCCAAGGTTCCAAACCTACTTGATGAATTATGTGTCTGTCAATATGATGCCACATGATGGAATTGTGCTTTTTCAGTTTGCGTTTTCCAAAAATCTTAGATAATTACACACACACACACACACACACACACACACACCCCTGTAAAAAGAACATTATTAAGATTGCAAAGTCAAACACTCAAAAGTTAAAAAATGCCCAAATTAAAGTTTCTGTGCAACTTTAATTCAGCCCCCTTGTACACATGCATTATGATAGTTTTTAATTACATATCGAACTATTTCCCCCCCTCCACAAAATCCCTGCCTTGTTCAGTGAACAGGATGGACCTGCTCCAGAGAAGAGTCACAAGAATGATTAAAGGATTAGAAAACCTGCCTTATAGCGAAAGACTTCAGCTGACTCTATTTAGCTTAACAAATTAAGGGTAGCACGATATGGTATTCCCACCTTTACTTCTGTGCTGTTACCTTCGGAGCTGGGTCCTTGGTCAGCAGCCGCCACTCTCTGCCTGCCCAGCTCTGAAGGCAGCAGCGCAGAAGTAAATGTGGCATGATATGGTATTGCCACCCTTACTTCTGCACTGGTACTGGCGGGGCGCTGCCTTCACTTCTGGGCGCCCGGCTAACAGCCACTGCCACTGCCAGCAGCGCAGAAGGGTAGCAGTACTGCAACCCCCCTACAATAACCTTGTGACCACCCCGCAACTCCTTTTTGGGGCAGGACCCCTACAATTACAACACTGTCAACATTCAGATTTAAATGTCTGAAATCACGAAATGTATTATTTTTTAAATCCTATGACTGTGAAATTGATAGGGCCCTAGCCATAATGTAAAAAGCAGCAAAAATACAATTGCATTACAAAACCATCTTCTCTTTTGGTGTTTTTCCCTTTTGGATTTATCAAAAATGTCTGAATGCACAATATAAAAGTGGGCATTGGATTATACTGTAGGTCTGATTAAAGGTAAAGTGCTGTGCTCAGCATCAGGGGGTGGGAAAATCACTTTGCCTAACCCCCAAACACCCCTAAATTAAAGGTACATCACCATCTTGAAAAGCCAGACTTTAGTGGTCTGTCGCTCCTTAGTGTTATGAGAAGTGAAGGCTGCTGTCTATTTAGATTGTAAACTCTTCAACACCAGGGACTGCCACACGCTCTTGGGAGACGCTCCCCATAAACACCCATAAAGCTACCTCCTATCCACCTT
Source organism: Chelydra serpentina (assembly GCA_037349315.1). Classification (NCBI taxonomy): domain Eukaryota; kingdom Metazoa; phylum Chordata; order Testudines; family Chelydridae; genus Chelydra; species Chelydra serpentina. Next base: position 33,594,729 of record JBAIAC010000048.1, read on the forward strand.
CAAATCTCGCCCCAAAACTCCCCTTTGCCATGATGCCTACAAATCTTGACAGTTGGGCTGCTGGTAGGCTGAGACCACTGCCTATTAAGCTGACCAGTATTGTCTCACTGTTTCCTTGTACTCCCCCTTCTGTCTGTATCATTGGTGGATCTTATATTTAGATTGTAAGCTCTTTGGGGCAGGGACCATCTTTTTGTTCAGTGTTTGTAGAGCACACAGCACGATGGAACGCCGGTCCATGACTGGGGTTCCTACGTGCTATGGAAATATAAATAACTAATAATCATAACAAAACCAGCAGGTTAGGTTGGACATTAGGAAAAACTTCCTGTCAGGGCGGTGAAGCACTGGAATAAATTGCCCAGGGAGGTTGTGGAATCTCCGTCACTGAAGATTTTTATGAGCAGTTTAAACAAACACTTGTTAGGGATGGTCTAGATCCAAAGTATGGCGCCGGGACCGCATCAGGCCCTCCAGATGTTTTAATCTGACCCTCGAGTTCCAGCCGGGGAGCAGAGTAGGGGGCTTGCCCCACTCTGCGCGGCTCCCAGAAGCAGTGGCATGTCCCGCCTCTGGCTCCTACGCGTAGGGGCAGCCAAGGAGCTCCGCACGTTGCCCCCGCCCCAAGTGCCACCCCCGCAGCTCCCATTGGCTAGGAGCCCCAACCAATGGGAACTGCAGGGGAGGCACCTGTGGACAGGGCAGCACGTAGAGCCGCCTGGCCACACCTCTGCATAGGAGCCAGAGGGGGGACATGCTGCTGCTTCTGGGAGCTGCTTGAGGTAAGCACCACCCAGAGCCTGCACCCCTGACCTCCTCCTGTGCCCTAACCCCCTGCCCCAGCCCTCTTTCCTCTGAACCCCTCAATCCCAGCCCAGAGCACTGTCCTGCACCCCAAACCACTCATCCTCAGCCCCACCCCAGAGCCCACACCCCAACCCTCTGCCCCAGCCTGGAGCCCCCCCGCACTCATCATGAACTCCTAATTTCTGGCCGCACCCCAGAGCCCGCACCCCCAGCCGGAGCCCTCACCCCCTTCCGTTCCTCAACCCCCAATTTCGTGAGTCTTCATGGCCCGCCATACAATTTCCATACCCAGATGTGGCCCTCGGGCCAAAAGGTTTGCCCACCCCTGGTCTAGATAATACTTAGTCCGGCCATGAGTGCAGGGGACTGGACTAGATGACCTCTCGAGGTCCCTTCCAGTCCTATGATTCTATGAAACTGCAAAGACAATGTAACTCATCTTAAAGAGAATATACGCAGTATTCACAGTTATAAATAGGCTGCTTTTAGTGGTTGCAATGATATACTTATAAATCGGTTGTCTTTTAAAAATAGCTTTGATGTTCTGCAGATATTTCAGGATTGCACCCTCAGTTGTTTATTCAGCTTATATATATATAACATCATGTATGTTAAATCAGGCTCTCAGCCTGTGGGTTGGGACCCAAAATTGGATCACCAGAATGTTTCAAAGGGTCGTGTGGCAGCTCCTGTGGCTCCTGGCCCATAGGGCTGGCTGGGTTTGCTTCCCTGCTCCAGGCACTGCAACCTCTGGGGTCCCAGGACCACTCAGCTTTGGCCCAGCTGTCATGATGATGGGAGCCCAGGTAGGCCAAATTTGAGTGAGTGGCACTGCAACCCCATGAGCGAGGTCACAACTCCACTCACACAAACGTGGTCCAGTGGTGGGGAAGGGGCAAACCTGAGCAATCCTGCAACCCCGGAGGTTGCAATGCCTGGAGCTGAGAACCCAGCTAGCCCCAGGAGCTGCCACTATGGGGTGAGTGCCGGGCAGGACGCAAGCCCCCTGAGGGGCAGGATCCAACCAAAACCACTCCAGGGCAGGGCCATACCTGGGGTGGGATGAGTGGGAGAGCCGCCCAGGGTGCAAAGCTGTGGGGGCAGCTTGAGCCAGCGATGCCAGGGGCTCAGGCCAGCCATGCCAGGTGGCTTGGGCCAGCCCTGGGTGACGGGGCAGCAGGGTTCAGTGGGGCCAACTCTACACTGCACTGCTTGGGGGAGGGAGCGCCAACTCCAGCCCCTGACTCACCTCAGTGGGCCACCTAGCCTGTCTGGGTGCGGGCGGATGCAACCAAAAAATAGGTGGGCACACACGTGACCCCACATGACCCCCACACACATTGCCTCTGGTCGTGGGCACAAATATGCTTACTCACCCTGGGCACTAAAATGCCTAGTTAGGCTCTGCGCCCCAGTTTATTTAAAAATTGCAACAGGCCATAAACATTTACAAATGGGTCCTGAGCCAAAAAAGATTGAGAACTACTGTGGTAAATCATAGATATATGTAGTGTTTTTCCAAACACAGAGGTAGATATGGTCCCTGCTTTGAGGATCAAATAGGAATGGCTATGTTTCAAACAAAGGATAAAGTGCCAGAGCAGTCAGTGATGGATGAGTGAAAATGTGGAAAGCTAGTGTAAAAATGGGTCTGCAGGGTAGATTTAAAAGAAAGGAAGAGGAAGGCTTCTGAATGTAGCGGGCTAGATGAAAAAACACATGAATAACTATAAGCCACCTCTGCTTCTGTGAACAAAGCCTGCTGGATCCAGGTTGAGGGAGCAGGAGTACCACTTCCATGACGTGGCACCCCTTCTCCTGACCCGCAGAATACCATAGCTGATGCTGCTCAAGAATGGGGTTCTTCAAATACAGAATACCTCAGATTCAAGAGACACACTTTGCATTTCAAAAAGGATAGTGGCCAGTTAGAAAGGGTTTGGAGAAGACCCTACAAAATGATTTGGAGAGGTACTGTACTCCCTTTCACCTACTCGTCTTCTCACAATATGAAGAGAGTCTTCTTTCAGTTCCAGCAATGTCACATGTACAAGAGGAGTAACATGCTGAGAAGAATACCTCTCAGAGGGGGAAATGAAAGGGTTTGCTCTGGGGGTAAGAGTCCCTGCAGCATAACTACAAACCTCAGTCAGAGGGAATACTGTCCAAAGTGAAATACAATCAGATAGTTTACCTTTTAAAACATTTAACTAGTCTTGTTTGCAGTGGTAGTGTAGCCGTGCTGGTCCCAGGATATTAAAGAGACAAGATGGGTGAGGTAATATCTGTTATTGGACCAACTTTCACTAACAGAAGTTGGTCCAATAACAGATATTACCTCACCCACCTTGCCTTTATAACTTGACAGATTAGTCTGTTATAAATATAGCTATCCCCTTCTGGGTGGGGAATGGGTGGAAAGATACAATTCTTGCCTTGTAAGATTTGTGTGAGGATCTCTGTTTCCGTGTTGTCAACAGGTGACTTATACTTGTGATGATCTCTGAACCCTGATCAGCTGAGGTACGTCAGCATCAGCTCTGTAGTGAGTGCTGTTAATCGGCAACACTGATTGCTCTTAGCAATTCTTCAAGTGATTGATGAAACTGACCAAGACTAATGAAGGCAGAGTTGATGCACTTGAATTTAGCAGTGTTAAATCCTGAAAACAAATCTACAAGGTATTTTTGGTGGTGGGGAGGGAGGGACAGGGTAAGTCATATGTTAAGTTGGGGTTTTGACATGAAAGGAAAGGAATTGAGGAGACAATAAAATGAGAGGTTTGAAAAACATAAGAGGTGGAAAAAACAAGCAGCAGTCATTGGGCCTAATGGACTAAATAATGGTGAATTGAGAAACATCATTTTCTTGTGTTATGGATACAACAGCCTCACAAATAGGGGAAATCTTACAGTCCTTTCCCATGCCTCAGTAACACAGGTGTTTTGTCTGAATAAGGTCTGAAGAAGAGCTTCGGGATTTTGGATCTGTCTATTTATCTATCTGACAAGGTAGGTGGGGTAATACCTTTTATTGGACCAACTTCTATTGGTGGAAGGGACAAGATTTCAAGCTTCACAAAACTTGAAAGTTTGTCCCTTCCATCAACAGAAGTAGGCCCAATAAAAGGTGTTACCTCACCTACCATGTCTTTCTCATATCCTGAAACCCACACAGTTACAGTAACACCGCAAACAACAACAGAAGGTATCTAATCTATCTATCTATCTATCTCCCTGCCTCCCTCCATGAGCACTAGGTTTGTGACAAGCTGTGGTGCAAATATATCCCAAATTTACACTTTCATCTCTGGAGATCCCCCATTCAGTCCCTGGTGCATCATCCAAGATGAAAACTGTCTACCACGCAGACATACTGAAAGCAGGTCAAAAACCATAAAATGCAAGTGCATTAACCAAAGCATTACTGAAAGATGTAGACTCTTAGCCAGTTTGGAGTTTGAATGTCAGGGCAATGTTTTACTACAAAGGAAGTGTAAGTAAAAGAGTGAGTATTTCTCCTGGATCTGGAAGCAGTGTGACATTAGCAATCCCAGGGCATAATTCTGATCTCACATACACTAGTGTAAATCAGGAGTGATTCCAATGAAGTTCCTGGAATGACACAGATGCAAAACTAATGTGAGCTTGGAATCAGGGAATCAGTCCCCAGGGAGCAAAGGAGTGTGTTAACTAGCTCTGAATCAAGGAAGTCCTGATTCTGCAAGGTGCTGACTGCCCTCACCTTGGCAATCAGCACCTCCTCAGCCCTTTATGAGCTGCCCCCTGCTATGTGGTTCACAGTCTGAGTGTCTCTCATTTAGCTCATCTGGGCATTTCCTTGTGAAGCATGGCTAATTTACTCTTCTGTTACTTTTACTATTTTCATTTACCTGATACTTGCTTAGCTGAAGTTTATAGTTTTCACACAAGATACTTCACTCTTTGCTTTGCCTTGCAAAAACTCTGCTTCAGATTGGCAGGGCTGTCTTTCAGCTGTCAGATGAGCTGTACAAAAGGTTCAGCCTAAATACAAACAATATCTCTCACTGGGACTGGACCCAGCTGGTTTTGTATTTTATTACACCTCCCTTGGTTTACCTGGCTCTTGTATGCTCTATTTTCCTCTTTGCCATCTGCCAATACACCTGAATCAGAGGATTTAGTAGATGTGATTGTCAACAGTTTTCCCCACCCCCACTTTTGCAGTGTGTGTTGTTAAGAAAACACAGTAGGTAAAAAAGTCTCTTAGTATTGATTCTGGAATTATTACTCTGTATTTCCTGAAGGCTTTGACATTTTAAAGACCATAAGCCAATTTCTACCACCAGTCACAGCTGTGCAGGCTCACTGCAGTAACTAAGGGTAGCGGCCAGTCCTGTGGCTGATGATGATTTGTCAATGTTGCCTTTCACTCAGCAACCCAAAGTGGTACAGTTGGGCTGCTTTAATCACTACAAGATAATACAGTAACAGTTTGTGTCTCCACTAGCAGAAGTGTGTGTGTATTTTAAAAAAATGAGCCCTCAGGAACCTGGCCAGCTACCAAGTCGTAGTCACTTGGGAACAAACTGTTTTCCTGAGTTGGGCTGAGGTCGCTAGGGAGCTCTAGGATTACTAGTGGGGATGATTTGTAGCTGCTGGGTATTAGATCCAGGTTACAATTCCTGCTAGTAGTTAGTCCTCACTAGCTCTGTCCAGCCCTATACAAGAATCTCCTCTTTTCTTGCCCCACCTCTCACATACTGCTGAGCTCTACTCCTTCCCTTGACCTAGGAAGCAACAGAGGCAGGTAGCTGAGAGCAACAGCAGAGACGCAGGGGGCAGGAACTATGTGGCTTAGAGTTAAGAGCACAAAATGGCAGTGAATAAGTGTCTGCATGCTTGTGGGGAAAAGAGTGGGGAGGGGAGTGTTTCAGCTGCCACAGCTGAGTTGGGGGGGGATATATGTGGTGGGGAGAAGGTCAGCAGAAGAGAGAAATTAGAATACAGTGCATTCAAAGTGTCAATAGGATGTGGTGTCATTTTTAATATGCCTACTAGCAGTGACACTCTGGTAATATAATGCTGATAAGAGTAAAAAATAGGGGAAGGTGAGTTATATACTATAAACAATCATTAGACATCCCTACATGAGTTTATTGTTGAAATGATCCTTCCTGTTACCAGATGCCACTGATTTCTCTTGTACTCACTAGTAGCTTTGAGCTTTTGTTTCCTTCTAATATGAAATGGAATGTGCAATATTCATAGATTCTAAGGCCAGAAGTGACCATTGTGATCATCTGACATCTTGTATGACATAGGCCATAGGACTTCCCAAAATAATTCTGAGAGTGGATCTTTCACAAAAACATCCAATTTTGATTTAAAAATTGTCAGTGATGGAGAATTCACCACAACCCTCGGAAAATTGTTGCAATGGCTAATTACTTCACTGTTTCCTTATTCCCATTCTGAATTTGTCTCGTTTCAACTTCCAGCTATTGGATCATGTTAAGAGCAAAGCAACTGTTGTAATAATGCAAGGCAGTATGGGGTTATTATTCTTAACTTCAATATTTATCAGTGCTTCAAGCACATAGTCTGGATAAAAATAAGCATGAATTGACTCAAGCCATGTTCAAATAGGATTCTTACTGTAAGGCTACAAGATAGCTACCCAGTGATTTCTCATAATGCGATGGACGTTGAATAACAGCAAAGAAAATAACTTATAAAACAGGAGGTGTACAGAGCTGCATTACTGTAAGAGCCATTGAATCACACGCAAAGTGCGGGAGAGTTGGCATTGCTGATTTTTGCTGGAGATTTGGCAATTTAAGTAACCTAATCAAGTGTCATAATTGATTGGAGGTTCATTTCCTCTCTTGGAAATCATTAAGGGTGGCCATTGCGTACTAAAAGCGTTTAATACTTTCTACAATAGAAGGATGGTATTTTTCCCCTGGAGTCCCTTGTAGGGCAGAATGACGTTGCCAGCATGTGGCTGCTGAGTGCTGCTGGATGACTGTCCTGTCCAGACCTGCCCACTCCATAAAGGAAGTCAGTGGCTACTCAGGCCTCACAGCGGAGAGCCATTCAGAGCACACAAAGAGGAGTATTGCCATTACTAACATAGGGAACCACACCAGAAGAATTGCATGTCTTTAACGTCAGCCGGGCCATCAATTAATGAGCTGCACTTGATGCCACTGAAGAATTTTCAGCAGGAAGCTTCTTTGTGCGGCTTTACTTCCTTCTTTCTGTGAAATACCAAGACATTGTGACTTTGTTATTTAGCTTTTCTGAAACACAGAATTACCAATTAAATCCTCACCTTTGTGGTTTACAAACCAGCTGAAACTCCCCCACAGAAGAAGTCAAAAGGAATTCTTGAGTTTGGCCATGAGTTGGGGACTATATATACTATTATGATCACGTTGACTTTTCATTCGCTGTGTCCTGTGCAGACCCAGCACTCCACTATTTGGTCCTGCTCACAAGCACTATAGAAAGGAGCTGCTGTGTTTGTGCTTGACAAACCAAGATTGGCGTAATGTTTGTAATGCCTGATATTGCTTTGAAATATTGCCATGCAAAGGAGCAGGCTTGCCCTGTCTCAGCCACTGGTCGAGAGGAAGATGCCTTCATTTTGAATTCATTTGTCATTCCTTCTAGTGATACATGGCTAAATGCTACAGTGATGGATCCTACGGAAACACCTAAGCTAGATAGCTCACTATGGCCCCATGTTATTATAATAATTGTAATTAATCATAACAAGTATCTAGGTAATATGCATATCTGATAGCTAAGTCTGTTAAAATTGGATAAATTCCTTGATTCTTTCAGTTTCAGCAACAAGGTCAATTCTTCATTACAATACTTCTTTCTGTTTTCATTTCAATAGGAATTTAAATGCAGTCATTTAAACGTTACAAATCAGAGGAGATTTGGGTTTGAAAATAGCATATGAAAGGTTTGAGCTTGCAAACACACACACGAGTAACTTTATTTACCTGTGAGTAATTTGAATCACATGCTCTAGTGTTCCCAGGATCAGACTTTAAAACTATTTACTTCATCAAGATTTAATCACTATGGGCACAAAATCAGTTGATCAGTTCTTTAAATCAGACAAATTCCAGAGATCAACTTTATTTCTCAGCCACATTTTTTCATAGCAAAAACAAAATAAAAAAATCCTAGGGACTGGACATTTAGAATAGAGGAAATGAAATAAAACGAAAAGTGGAATCCTGTAAAATGTTCAAGATGTGAAGCACACCTGCTTCATGCCGAACTCTCCCAGAGTCGGAGCAAAGGCAATTTTCAACCTTCTCTTAGACCCAGACTCTAGTGAAACGCTTGATCCAGCTTTTCACATTTAAAAAAATCCTTTCATCAGCCCTGGAGATTAAAATTTCCCTTTCAGCTCTACTTATCACAGATGTTGCTCTATATGAGCAGAGACCCTAGTTTTTCCAAGCAGTACCCTTTAACTCAGACTCAAATGTCTTTTTCTCCAAAGCCCAAACAAAATAATTGTATTTGATGCTCAGGATTTTCAATATAGTCTTCATAGACACCATCAAGAAACTAGTCTAAGCAATAACATTTTCTAACCAACAGAGTTAACATCTGTGATTTTAATCAGGACCCTGAAATATATTTACTGTTAAACAGTGATCTTACAAAGGACACTTCTAGAGGAAAAGTTTAAAATCCTCCAAAAGGGAACTTATTTATTAAAATGTATGGGCTTAATTCTTCAAGCAACAGGATGAATCATGTGAGTAAAATCTATAGAACTGTGCCCCCTATCTGATGAAAACAAAAAGTACCATATATTGATAACCACTTGGTACTACTAAAAACTACTATTGCTAAAACCTTTTGTAGAGTTTTATGTAACTGATAATGGAAAACAATCTCTGTATTATCACCTGACACTATCAAAATTATTCCTGGACTTAACATATCTGATCCTGTTCTCTTTTATCTTGCTGTAAATCTGGAGTAACTCCTTTGACATTATTGATATACAACTGGTATATGAGACAGGAGAATCAGGACCGAAGGCTGCTATTTACATTGTTGATTAGTCTGTGTGTGATTCATCAAATATCCTTTATCATAGGGTAAGTGGCCACCACTCAGCTGTACTCAGTAATGCGCGGAATTCCAAAAGCAACAAAGTAAATGGGGGGGGGGGGGCGCGAACAGGATGAAAATACAAATGAGAATAAAAAATAGGTAATTAAAATACCAGTCCATTAGTTGTATAAATTACAGCATCAAGGCAACTGTATCTCAAGTCCAGGCTTAAGGGGCTTCAGATATCACGTTAGTGGAGGAGTGATATAAGGAGATGGATGGATAGGTGTATTAAAAATGTAGCGTGCTTTGTGCTCACTAATCAGAGTAGTTACTGTACCTTTATAAATGCCATGTGTATTAGTTCAGAGACTAAGCACAGCAATACATGATGGCTGCTTTTCTGTTTCACTGGAGACAGGAAGGACTCGAAATTCCCAATGAAGACCTAAGCATCTTTTCATTTCCCCTGTGTCAACCATTTGCATTCACCTTAATCTCTTCTACAGTCTCCCGCAAGCCCTTTAGTTAAAGGATATTATGCTAGTCTTTATGAATTGTGTTTAGAATATGCTCCCCTACTAATGCATTCAAAAATTGTGTATGCAATTTCCTCCTAAATAGGCCCCTTTAGACAATAACTACCACACATTTTTTTCCCTGTGAATATGTAAATAGGGTAAAATGAAGATGCATCTACTGTCACACAGAACATTATTCCAATGTTACACTTAAGATCCTTTCAGGATGATTTGCTAACATTTTGTGCTCCTAGCTGAAGTGCCAAAAATTGCTCTGCTCATGCAATTTTCAAACATTTCAGCGGCGCAAAACTAAGAAAAAATATCTGTCTATGGGAAAGAGCAAACTTCATGTAGCATGTTTTACAAAGAGCTAAACAGCGTTTCTATTTTGGGAGAAGAATGGGGAAATATGTGCCTTGTGCTATACTTATCAACCATTTGCAATTCAGTTTAGGTACAAATTGCAGGTACTCCACATAGACTTTGAGGCATCTTTATAATGCACATAATTACTATTATTATTTATTGAAAAGCACACCAGATTGACTTTGTAACATTCATGGAAGATGATGTCAACTGATAGAAGAGTATTTTCTGTTTCTTTTAATTTGTTATAATTGGGGAGGGGGGAAGTATTTAAGTCCCTTTGACAGAATAAAACATCTTGTTCTAAGCAGATTTCCAATAACAGTTGTGATTCCGTGTGTTCTCTCTTCACGTCATTTAAAATAAAAAGGCTATAGTTAGACATACAAAATTCCAGAACCAGTACCATCTACATTAGTCTGGGTTTTCTGTCACATCAAAGTTTTCAATGAAAGGGGCCAATTACCTTTCAACATGCATAAATATTTACCTCACGTGTTTTATGCCATACATGTATTTTATACAATAGGACTGTTGTTTACGCTCATAAATGGAGGTTGGCTCCTTGTGGGATCTGTGTATAAATAGTGTTTTTATAAAAGAAAATTTGATTTCCACAACTTTTGAGCTGAATAATAGGGGGAAAGAAAAGGGCACAAATACATATGCCTAGTACAGTGGAGTCTCATTATTGATGGGAGTCTTCCAGCTCAACTTTAATAAAATAGTTGATAATAACATTAGTGTGAAGGGGTCAAGGTGGCGCAGAAGGGGACAATTAACCTCATAGGCTGCATCTTGAGGAGAGTCAGGCTTGATTGATAAGCACTAATTGAAGATGAAGTCCAGCTGGGCAGGATCAGGCTGGGCTTGTATAAAGGCAGGAAGTAAACAGCAGAAGGGGATTGCAGGGATAGAATCTGCAGTTGCTTTCTGGAAACAGATGGATGGGTAGGAGAAAACCCAGGAGGGAGCAAGCACCCTGGAATCCTGTCCCTGATATAAGGGGTTAGCCAGAGGCATTGCAGGGAAGAAGCTTGTGGACAACAGGGTAGAAGAAGCCCAGTGAAAGGGTAGCGAGGATTGAGACTGTATAGTTCTTGGCTGCTGCTGGTAGGGTTGATGGGCCGGAATCTGGAGTAGCTAATGGACCTGGGTTCCCCTACCAGCCACTGAAAGAGTGACACAGATTGGGAATTACAGAAGACTGCCTGAGAAGGCACAGGGGCAGAGAGTCTGGTGGGGCTTCCCTACCCTGGAAAGGGAAAACTATATAGTGACCTGACCGGAGGGCTGAGTCAGGAAAGGAGAATGCCCAGAGTCCTGGAGAGCGAGATGGGACATCAGGCAAGTGAGAGATGGAAGGGGGCACTAGACCAGATCAGAGCTCATCCCTAGACCCAGGCACAAGGGGGTGCCCCTGTGGCGTGTGAATCCCATCACAAATTAGGAACAAAATAATAATAATTTGCTTAGAATAGAGTGTGAACTCCTTGGGGCAGGCGTTGTCATTTCTCTGTTTGTACAGCACCTAGCACAACAGGGTTTGGGTCTATGACTAGAGCTCCTAGGCCTAACTGCAATACAAATAAACAATCAGTACAATTATAGGTGGACAGTAGTCTTCTAATACATTCATAGTCTGGTTATTGAAAAGGAATAAACTCTAGTAAATTGAACTAGTGCTGGCTGTCTCTGACATAGCAACATGCATTAGCAGGAGTGTTGTAAGCAAGAACGAGAAGTAATTTTTCTGCTCTACTCCGCTCTGATTAGGCCTCAACTGGACTATTGTGTCCAGTTCTGGGTGCCACATTTCAGGAAAGATTTGGACAAATTGGAGAAAGTCCAGAGAAGAGCAACAAAAATGATGAAAGGTCTAGAAAACATGACGTATGAGGGAAGATTGAAAAAATTGGGTTTGTTAAGTCTGGAGAAGAGAAGACTGAGAGGGGACATGATAAGTTTTCAAATACATAAAAAGTTGTTACAAGGAGAAGGGAGAAAAATTGTTCTTCTTAACCTCTGAAAATAGGAAAAGAAGCAATGGTCTTAAATTGCAGCAAGGGAGGTTTAGGTTGGACATTAGGAAAAACTTTCTAACTGTCAGGGTGGTTAAACACTGGAATAAATTGCCTGGGGAGATTGTGGAATCTCCATCATTGGAGATTTTTAAGACCAGGTTAGACAAACACCTGTCAGGGATGGTCTAGATAATATGAAATCCTGCCATAGGTGCAGGGGACTGGACTAGATGACCTCTCGAGGTCCCTTCCAGTCCTATGATTCTATGTTTAAAAAATCTGAAACCTCTGGAAACATTTCATGCTGTGTAATCAATCAATACTCCTCTGCTTAAACATTTCTTAAAGGGGACTACGGTGTCATCAAGTCCTGTAAAGTGTTAGGAATTAAAGAGATTCATTTTACTATTAATAAAAAATGTACTGTGACAAATTGATATAGATGTGTCAATAATTTGTATCAGATCTAGAGTAGAACTAATGCTGGGAGAATAATATAAATTATTAATCGGACTCTTTAAACTCTGATGCAAGGTAGAAAATGAGTTGGAGTCAAGTCAGCACCTCCAGCCAGGAAAACTAACATTTGAAAGCAGGATCATTATACTGTAATAGACAAACCTTGGAGTAGGGGATTCTTGTTTGTAAAGAAGAGGTGATGTTGGGCTGTAAATCTCATGAGAACAGTTTTTCTTGAAAGATTTCCAGCACTTCCTGCTACTCTCTGGGCTAGTAATACTTTTTTCAGAACAGTTTCTCATGATATTTTGGTCTTTCTCCTTGTGACACAGGGAATACAGAAATGCAAATGAAAAATTAAAAAAGTGAACCACACGTTCTTGAATCTCGATTCAAGATTTGGGCAGTTTTTTATTGTATCTAGTGGTTCTCTAATCTCAACTGAGTAATACAGCAACCACTGCTCAGAGAAAAAGGCAAGATCTTAGGAACACTGGTTTTACATCTACAAAGGGTGTTTTGTTTTGTTTTGTTTTTTTGTTTTTTTTGGTGGACAGAAAAATCAGTTCTTTTAAATGAAAAAAGTATATATGTCTCCCTCAATCTTCCATAATGGTTGTACCTGTGTTATGGAATGAAAATTTGCTCTGAAGAACAACCATGCTAATTCCTTGCATCAGTTTGAGTCAAAGGTACGAATGGACCAGTTTGAGTCAAAGGCCATATGGACCATTGCACATAGCCCCCAATTAGTTACAGCCGATGTTATGAAACTGACAAGGATCTGAGCCATGTCAGAATGGAAATCATTCTTTCAGGGTCAGAACAGTCAGGGTCAGAACAATTTTCTCCAGTGGGGAGGAAACTCAAACAAAATTTTGACTCACCATTTTTTACATGGTTAAATGTTGGTCTCTTGTCAGCTATTTTAGTCTCAGCCTTTCCCATATTCTCTTCAGCAGGTGTTTTCAAGTGTGTGCTGCAGAGAAAAATCAATTCAGGTAAATCTATGGAAAGAAAATTAAACAGGGAAAATTACAGAGCAAACGGTGTTAAAAGACACATGGAAGATTAAAAAATATACTCATGTTACTTTGTACAAGATTGTATCTATACCATGGTAGAGCTAGTCAATCAAATAACAGGCATATTAAGAATGCTTAAAGAACAATGACTTTCAGTCCAATGTGTAATCTGGGACCTTATTGTGAATCTATTCTACGTATGTCATGACATAAATCGTGGCTTGAAAGTCAGTGGGGTTGGTGCTCCTAAATCACTTAGGCTCTCTTGAAAAATCCCAATCGTCAACTACTAATAGTGAAGGACGAGTCATTAAGTCATTCAGAATTAGCAAATGTTAGGATTAGAGCTGTGCGAATAACTGATTTTTCAGTTCAAACTGAAAAATGAAAAAAAAATTGTTTCAGGTCAACCCCAAACATGAGAACTTTTTGAATTTTTCAGCAAACTGAAAAACTTGGGAAAAAAATCATTTTGGGTGGAACAAAATATTTGATTCAACTCAGAAAGAAATGTATTCTTGGTTTTGTGGGGAGGTTTTTTTCCTTTTTAAAAAAAATTGAAGTAAAATTTTAAACAAAAAGTCATTTCCAATTGAAAAACCAGAATGCTTCAGTTTTTTTCAGAATTTAGTATTTTGGGTGTTTTACTGAATCAATTCAGCAAATTTGACACAAATTCATGAAATATTTCAGTTCAGCCAAAGCTGCATTTTTCAAACAAAGAAGTTTTGTCTAAAAACGTTCACCGAGCCCTAGTTAGTATGCATTTAAGTTAAAGTTCCCCTCTCACCACATCCAATTGTCAGAATGACAATGGATATCTCAGCGCTGATAAGTTCACTCAGCTCCTGAACCAACAGCAAGTGTTAAGAACCCCAAAAAGAGTTTGGGTTTGATTCTGATCACTTACAACTTCATGGATGTATTCTTTGGGTCTCAGCAGGCCTTCTATGTAGCTAAATGGGGGAAGCTCTTCCCATTTACATGTATTTATTTTGCGTGATAAATGTGAATCAAGTATTGTGTATTCTTACTAAAGGTTCAGATTATTCCTTCTCAGTGCTATAAGGTTATTTGACAGTCACTAATATTGTGTGGAATTTATGGACACAGTAGCACTCGCAGTATTTTTGTTTGGTTTTGGTTTTGGGGGGTATTTTATGAACATTTACATAAAATGCACAATTTTGGAAGTTCTGAAAATGTTATTTGGTGTGTTTTTTTGCACACTTTTATGCATTATTTTAATTGTCAAACAATTGCGTGTTGGTGAGGAGGGGAGAAGTAATAAATGTCCATCTTTAAATTAAATGGACAAAACTCTCATTTGCACTAAGTAAGCTGCTTCCACTTTACTGCCCCTTTACACTGCCAAAGTGGAATAAAGGGGCCCTAGCATAAATAAGAAATTGGTCCATCATCTCTATCTCTAAGTCCTATTTGCTTACATTACTTGCTTAGTTCAGACAAGAAAGTATGCCTCTTCTCATCCCATTTCTCAAATGCACTCCTTTGTCCTTTCACCCCTCACCTTTCCTTGACCACCATCAAATAAATAGAAAAGAAAATGGTGCAATGTTTTATTGACCTTTTTTCTAGAGAGAAAAATCACAGGAGAGGTGATCTCTCGAAAGCCTTACTTTAGGATTACCTTAGGCATGGCTTGTGAGCGTTTGATGGGGGGAGGGGTAACAGAAGAGCCATGGGTATAGGGAAGAGAGTACGGAATGGCAGCCAATCATCTGTGTTACCCCTAACTAGGGACTTAGCAATAGGATACTCGCACAACTTCAGTAAGGCTGGGCAAACCTCAGAATGTGAGTACTGCATTTCTTACCAAAGATAGTCTATAATGAACTATATTTCCTGTGTTAACCAGTATGTAATGCAGTTAGGAACTCCGTGGAGGAAAACACTGCCCTTCTTGCTCCATTTCTCAAGTCACTTATTCTGACAACAGAAAGTGGAGCGTTTCCGATCTCTATTACACAGAAACCTCTCACTATGTGATCACACAGGAGGAAAAGATTACATGGATCTCTCTTGGTGGCAGAGTGGCAGCAGTACATTTAGCTGACATGAAAGTCACCAGGCTTTCGGGATATACAGTGGTTATATCAGACAAATTTGGGTTCCCACTCCACTTCCCTGCCACCATGTCATTTTCATGCTATTCCAGAATGCTGTTTCTCTCTCTGAGTTATATGCTCCTGGAATTGATATTAGGAGTTCTTGGTGTTTACTGACTTCTAGAAATACCTGTACAGAAAGCTCTCATGTACTTTATCATGCCGACAGGTACACAGGCTACAACAGGAATGTCTCCATTGCTGGGTGTGAGTGATTAAGTGACAATTGGAAGAGAATATCAAATAATTTCCAGTCCATTGATCCAATCTAAAACAGGATGAAATCACCAGTAAGTGTTTCCTTAAAATGCCCTCTATCAAAATATTAAATATGAAACAATGTAGCAGAAACAGCTATATTGGTGGCCTGGTAAAATGAATTAAAATGGAGAGATCAGCACTGCAGGCAAGGACAAAAATCACTCCATGTTTCCTCTAACATCTCAGAATGGCAGGCAGGACTCCTCATCTTTAACTGCTACATGGCAAACTGCATGGATTTAGTGCACAAGATATACAACATTGTCCAAGAGAGAGGTCAAGACTGTTTCTGAGAGTTAAAGATGAAGACGTTAGAATGAAGGAGTTGGAGCTGGACTTATTGATTTTGGCTTTGATATTTTTAAAGATAAAATGGATGATCTGGAAAATAAATCTGGAATTAAAAGTGTGATGGCGACAGGAAAGCCAGAAGGCAACAAGAGCCGAGACTTTGCGAAAGTCTTGGAAAGCTGATTCATGCTGAAACAATGGGAAAGTTTTAATGCAATCACTGTTTGTTCAGCCAAGAGAGCTGTAAATTGAAAATTTCTTGGGGACAATACACAAAGGAAGTGCTGCAATATGCTGTGAAAATCAGTTTGTGCATATAACTAAATCTTGAAAGAAAACAGGTCATGAGCCGGGACTGTGCATGAAACCATATAACTGCTATGAATATTGTACTATGAAAACTTAGTGGGAAACGTGGGTGCCAAGGCTATTTGGCTCCATCAGGCTCTTCCTTTCCCAGTCCCAACCAACCACTCCCCCAGCTTCCCCAAATTTAAAGAAACTCTTTAATAGGTCCCAGCATGTCTCCTGCCTGCAGGGTCTGGACAGCAAATCCACTGAGTGTAAATCCAATCAGGCACTTCTAAGGCTTCCCAAGTTAGACTTGTCCCATTGTGGGTTTTGCACCTAATAGGGAAATCACAAAAGTGCACAAAACATCAATGGATTGGCCATCTAGGCCCAGGACAGAAGACACTTATTGGGTGTTATAGAGTCTCCTAAAAGGCAAAGTAGATAAAGGATGTGATTTACTGAAGTTTGGGGAAAGGGAAGTGGGGTAAACCACTCATCCTATGCCCCATGCACCTTTCTATCAATCAAAGTGGGGTATTTATATTCGAAGTATTAAGTCTGATAGTTACCCATATTACTGTGAAAATGTAAAGAGACAGAGGTTGGCCAGGACCAAATAACTGAGCAATGAGAATCAGCTTGGCAATGGAAATGTATATATAGAGGACTTTCAAGTCTGGAGATGGGCAAATGCTACTAAAAACTAGTAGTGCTAATATTGATACATTAATTAACATAGAATTTTTTAAAATTTAACTAACTTTGACTATATTCACAGCCCTTTTTGTGCTCAATTTCAACAAATATTCTAGCAACTGAATTAATTGGCAGAGATCTTCATGGAAATGGTGAATTTGGGGCTGGATCCAATTTCTAGTGAAGTCAATGGAAAGCTTCTCACTGACCTCAGTAGGAGGTGGATTGGGCTTTTTAAACAAATTCAGTGTTGGCAACTTCGATAGTTGTATTGTGTCTTGCAATATATTGTGTTTTTCTTAAAGCCCCAGTTTATCGGCATTGGGTGCATAAGAATATCCACATTGGGTCAGACCAATGGTCCATCTAGCCCACTATCCTGTCTTCTGGCAGTGGCCGGTGCCAAATGCTTCTGAGGCAATGAACAGAAAAGGGCAATTTTTGAGTGATTCATCCCCTGTCATCCAGTCCCAGCTTCTGGCAGTCAGAGGTTTAGGGACACCCAGAGCATTTTAGTACATGAGTCATGTAGTCATGTTATTATATGATACCATTAGCTTTCACTTTTTAAAAAAGACTAAGTTTCTGACTCCCATGGCTGCAAAGAAAAGCTTGTTGTTGGCTCACCGTGGGGGCTGAGGCTGCTAACAAAGGGTGTCATGAAGGAGATGTGTAATATCCTGTGGGGGGTCATCTCTTCCAGACTTCTAATTTTGGGACTACCTAAGAATCGGGTTAGGCTAGAAGGTGTTAATGATTGCCTCAGTCTTCTTCTTTCTTAGGCATCACAAGCCAATATCTAGATTGTTCGGCCATCTAACTCAGGGGTGGTCAAATGTTTTGGCCCGAGGGCCACATCTGGGTATGGAAATTGTATGGTGGGCCATGAATGTTTATGAAATTGGAAGTTAGGGTGTGGGAGGAGGTGAAGGCTCCGGCTAGGGGTGTGGGCTCTGGCGTGGGGCCAGAAATGAGGAATTCAGGGTGTGGGAGGGGGCTCTGGGCTGGGGCAGGGGGTTGGGGTGCAGGTGGGTGGGACTGAGGGGTTTGGAAGGCGGGAGGGGGATTAGGGCTGGGGCAAGGGGTTGGGGCTCAGGAGGGGGTCAGGGGTGCAGGGTCCGGGCAGCGCTTACCTCAAGCAGCTCCCGGAAGCAGCAGACTATCCCCCCTCTGGCTTCTACGTGGAGGTGCAGCCAGGTGGCTCTGCGCACTGCCCCGTCCACAAGCGCCGCCCCTGCAGCTCCCATTGGCCCCATTTGCGGAGCCCTCTGGCAGCCCCTAGGCGTAGGAGCCAGAGGGAGGATGTGCCACTGCTTCCGGGAGCAGCGCAGAGCAAGCTCCCAACCCTGCTCCCCGGTAGGAGCTTGAGGGCCGGATTAAAATGTCTGAAGGGCTGGATGCTGCCTCCAGGCCATAGTTTGCCCACCCCTGATCAAACTGCTGCATCATCAAGGGTAGCAAAGTGTTGCAGTCCAATCTTCTAATTTATGCACTCCTTCACCTCATGTTTGACTGTTTGCATGGCTACCCTGCAGTCACACTGTGAAGATTGGGCTAAGCCAAATTTCTGCATTGTGGCAGGCAGTCAGGCCATTCCAGTCAGCAGCCTGTTAAGCCCAGTCCAGGTTGCAAACAGGTGGGTGGAAGTCAGAGCTTCTGAGACTCATCAGCATGTTGGTCTCTCTCACTCAGAGTTCTTGCCACTCTGCAAGGACATAGCTGTCCAGCCTGATATGCCGTTGTTCATCCAGGAGTGGCACTGGACATGAGTGCATGAATGGCTGCTGCAAAAGGAGGTCACAAAATCAGTCATGGCATATCAGCAGCAACTGCTGGTGTAGGTGTTTTCTTCTGGAGATGAGCAGATCATCTTGTGGGAAGTGTGCGCTGCTGGTTTGCACCTATTGGAATCATTGTCATCCTTGTGTGCAGCAGGTTGTTTTCACCCATCATAGTCCTCCATGCAGTATTAAGTGTGAGGTCTACTGCCTTCTTGTGGCATTCCCCATGAGTAGTATAAAGCAAAACAAAAATAGACAAAATGCAGAACACAGGCTCACATTCTAAGGACCGCCATCAGTCACAGACCTGGTTAAAGATAGTGGAGTACGAAGCTCCTTTCATTGAGTCTAAATAGAAGGAACAATTAAATGACCCTTTGTTTTGTGATGGCTAAAACAATAGAAGCCACCACCCAGGGCACCAGTTAGCATGGAAGGGCCCAACCACGAGCTAAGCCATGTTTGCTGAGGAGTTTTCCTGGGGACCTGAGTGCAAACACAGGAGCTGGGGCATTGATTGGTTGCAGCTGTGTCTCTGCATATGTGAAGGGCAGAAAATCCAGCAGAAAGCCAAGAGAAAACCAGAGAAGCTGTGGTGAGCATGGACCTGGGAGGAAGCCAAAAGACAGAACTTCTTATGGGCACAGCTCTTGCTGCAAAGGCAGTCTTAGATTTCTGAGTAAGGAATTTGCCTGCTGTTTAATTTCAACTATGTTCAGGGAAACAGGACTTTGTGTACATTTTTTGTAGATAAATAGGATCAAAGAAATACTTGACTCCTATGGTCAATTTCCATTCCTAACAGAAACAACTCAGCAAGGCCCCAGATATTGACAAACCACCGGACTAAAAGGAGCAACAATATATTGCCTTTAGATAATCCATCCCAGGTTTTACAATGAGCCCATTTGCATGCTGAGTCAGAACTCTGGGAGTTCAGTCACGTTAGTTTGAAAACTCAGGCCGATCTACACTCAAAAGCTAAGTCGACTCCAGCTACATCACTCAGGAGCATGAAAATCCACACCCCTGAGTAATGTAGTTAAGCCAACCTAACCACCAGTGTAGACAGTACTAGGTTGCTGGAAAAATTCTACCTGTTCATCTAGCTCCTGTCTCTTAGGGAGGTGGAAAAATACAGTGGCAGAAGAACCACTCCCATTGCTGTAG
Source organism: Chelydra serpentina (assembly GCA_037349315.1). NCBI lineage: Eukaryota > Metazoa > Chordata > Testudines > Chelydridae > Chelydra > Chelydra serpentina. Next base: position 33,614,634 of record JBAIAC010000048.1, read on the forward strand.
TGAGTGTCTACACTGAAGTGCTGCAACTGTGCTCCTGTAGTGTTCCCAGTGTAAACTAGCCCTCAGTCACTAAATGCATGATGATTGTGGGTTTGATCCAACTCTCACTGAAATCAGCGAGAATCTTTCTATTGACTTCAACAAGAGTTGGATTGGGCCCCAATACAACTCTCAGTGCTGTATCTCGCTATCAACCCTCCATGTTTTAGTTCCAGAAGGTCCTACTGTCTGGGAGTTTGACAGGGATTTCCTGTCCCTAGTTATATCTCAAGGGTATGCAGAGGTTGTGTGGCTCATGGATGTCACACTATGTGAGCATGTGATCTTTTACAGGTTATCATATACTGTGCAGCTGTAGTTGAGAAGAGACTTAGTGCAGTCATCAGTGCATGCAATATGTTCACTGCATTGACCATGGTAACACTGGTGAGCGTTAAACTGAAAGGGAATGGTCATAGACTCCTTCCATTTAGATTTCTCTATCATTCTTCATTCTCAATCCCTACACTGAATTTGTTCTTAAGAGTTTCCTTCCTTGAGTTCTTAAGACCCTTGCCTAGTTTTCTACCACCCTATTATTATTTTTCCATACTTTGTAGGAGGAGACAGAAATTTCTGTTGGAGGGCTGTTTGAGTCAAGTCCACTTGTGCTTGTCTAATACAATGGAAATAATGTAACTGAAGTAAGCATTTTCTGTATTAATTTAAAAAGTCAGTTGGATACAACATTTTAAAAAGAGTGGCATTTCCTAAGTCCATATTTGTTGATCACTCACATGCACAGTCACTGTTACCTGACTTCCAGGCAAATACACAACTGATTTCTGCATTGGAGGCATGGGGTATACAACAATCAGGCGACATGCATTATGTGTGGGTAACGTAAGGCTAGTCAATTGGCGGGTAAGCATCCCCTTTGCTTACCCCCTGCCATGCAAAACACTGAAAAGAAAAAGAAACATGAGGAGGGGGTGGATCTGTTCTGAGAGGTTTCACCTGGATACTGTTGCTATAGGAACCACTGCCTTAGTATCTCTGTTCAGCATATCAGTTCTCTTTGGCCTTGTTGACAGAGAGTGAAGCTGAACTTGTGCTGAAATGGTTTAACTGCATGTGTAGACGGCGGGGGAGGGATAGCTCAGTGGTTTGAGCATTGGCCTACTAAACCCAGGGTTGTGAGTTCAGTCCTTGAGGGGGCCATTTAGGGATCTGGAGCAAAAATCTGTCAGGGGATAGTACTTGGCCCTGTTAATGAAGGCAGGGGACTGGACACAATGACCTTTCAATCTCCTTCCAGTTCTAGGAGATTGGCATATCTTCATTTATTTATTAACCAAGCCATGCTTGGTGTCTTTTTCAGAAAACCTGGCTGAGCCTCTTTGGGAACAAGTCTGCCTGGAGGTAAAGCTAAACAGGGTTTAGCCCTGTCTACACTGAAATTGTTGCCATCACCACTGTGGTGGCACCCATTGCTCATGGCAGACACAGAATGTGGTCGTGGAAGCAGGTACAGGAGAGTGAATGAATGTGACAGAACAAGGAACAAAACAGGAGAATGAAGAAATGGCCAAAGCCAGGTGCGCTGGAACAATTTATATAGTGGGGGTGCTGAGAGCCATTGAACCAAACTGTAAACCCTGTATATGATGGAAACCAATTCCAGCCAGGAGTTGCAGTAGCACTCCCAGCACCCCCAGTTCCAGCACCAATGGCTAAAGCAACTGGAAATACTAAGCCTGCATTCTCACACATTCTATTTGAAAGATAGTGGCACTTTTCAAAAGGGTCATTGTTGTTTCTTCCTCCTCCCCTCAGGAGGGCTCTGAACCCAGTGAAACTGTTATCACTGGAAACAGGGATGACAGGAAGTCTGCTCCCTTGATTACTGTGGAGCTGTGCTTCCTGCCCCCCACCATACATGGGGGGTTTCAGAGAGACATCAAGCTGGGGAAGAGAGGGAATGAGAATTATATGGGCCAGTCAATTAAACAAACTGAAGATGCTTATTGAGGTAGATGGCAGAGGTGAAGGAAGAGAGGCAAAATGGTATGGGAGAAATCAGTGCAGGAATGGAGAGACTGGTTGCTGGGGGAAGAGAGCTAGGTGTGGAGATCAGTGGGGCAGTCTGAGTGGTGGGGAAGGGAAGAAAAAGTCGAAGGTGGAGGAGTGGATGCCATTAATAAGAGAGGCCAGGAAGTAAACAAATCAAAACAGTATCAGTGGGGGTGTAGTTGACTCAGTGTCTGTGGTGCACATAGAGATCCTTGGATGAAAGCCCCGTAGAGACTGAGTAGCAATAGTATTTTTTACTTAATTTTCATTGATTCCACAACAGCTATTGGTTTCTGTATTTGAAACATTATCTCTATGGAAGAAGTGACAGTGTTTCCTTGTTGTTCAATATTACATTTATAATTGTTGTGGGTGGGAGTATGGTCAGATTGCAGTTTTGGGGGCAGTGATTCGTGGACTGTACATCTGGGCAAAATTTGACCCATGGTTTCTGGGGAAAGGCTGAATTGCAACTAGGACTAGACCGTTGACAGCAGATTCATGACTTCTTCACATAAGTTTAACAAGAGAATCAAGTACAAAATGGATGGAGAATGGTCCCCCCCCCATTAGAAGAGAATGTTACTGAAGACCTCAGGAAAACGAGAGAAGAATGTGTGGCAGGTTAAAGATTAAATAGAACTACACTGAGGCCCCCAATTCATCAAGGCAGTTCAGTAGGTGCCTAAGGTTAAGCCTAAACTAATGCAGAAAATCTGGGGACAATTTAAAACAATCAAGAAGGTGACTGACGAGAGGCATGGTGACTCTGAAGCGGGTTTAACATAGCAAGGGAAAAGCTATGACTTAACACTAGCCCAAATCAGCGGAAGAAAAGCAAGGAAAAACTTTAAAATGACTCAAAGTAGGCAAAAAACAGGCAGAGGAGGAATGTAAAATGGCAGCTGCAGAGAAAGGTGGTGATGGTGGGATAAATTACAAACTATTATTATGATAAATTACAAACTGATTATGATAAATTCTCTATACAGCAATTACATTTGGCCTATTTGTACCTTGCAGCTACATCAAGGATTGGAACGTATTTACAAAATGATACACTTTATCTTCACAAATTAATGGTATTACCTTAAACAACCTTCTGTAAATGCACCATTTGACAAAATTACACAACTTATGTAGGAAACCAGGATTTGACATGTCAAGTGATATGTATATATATTTGATGTAATTTCATTTTTAAAAGATATGCATTTTTAAAAAAAAAACCAAGGAAACCGAAACAAAAAACAAAAGTAGCAAAAAGTACATAAAATATAATGCTCTATTTGTGCTATACTGAAATTGTTACAACTACTTGGATCTAAGCTGCTGATCCTGTGACCATTTTTGCATGGGCCAGGGGTCTGTCTGCATGGAGCTCCTTGCAAGCATGGAGCCTAAATGATTATGTCGATCCATAGATAGATATTTGTACTTTGTTCCTTTTAAAATATCCTGCAATTTGCATCCTTCCCTATTTATCATAGAATCATAGAATATCAGGGTTGGAAGGGACCTTAGGAGGTCATCTAGTCCAACCCCCTGCTCAAAGCAGGACCAATCCCCAATTTTTGCCCCAGATCCCCGAATGGCCCCCTCAAGGATTGAACTCACAACCCTGGGTTTAGCAGGCCAATGCTCAAACCACTGAGCTATCCCTCCCCCCTAGTTTATGAACTATTCAAAAACAGTAAGTTAGTAAAAAGTTTGGGTACACCAACCCAGGCTAAAACATTTATAATTAAATAGTAAGGGCGACATTTCCAAAACAACCCCCCAGGTAACATTTTCAAAAATGTTTAAGTGACTTCAACGCTTTTTTCAAACGTGACATAGGCACTTAGGAGCCTAAGTCTCACTGAATGTTAGTGAGTTACTTTTAAAAAAAAGTAATAGAGGCTCCTAAATCACTTAGGCACTTCTGATGCCATGCCAAAGATTCTCACCCCTTCTTTTTATTTAAAATGAGGCCATTAAATTTTGCAAGCTTCCAAAAGCAAGAACCAGCCACCATATAGGAAGATAGGAATTGCCAGACTGGATTAGATGTGAGTCCATCTAGTCCAGTAGCCTGTTTCTAACAGTGGCCAGCACCAGATGTAAGAACCCCAGAATAGCAGATGTGAGATAATTTGCCTCACACATGGGCCTCATTCTGATGTCTAATAGTTAGAGCTTGGTTTAAACTCTGAGGCAAAAAGTTTAATATAATTTCCACAACATTTTTGTTATAAATTATGATAACTCTGAATAGTTTTGGTATCCATATAAATGTCTAGTGTCTCTTTGAAACTTGTTAAGTTCTTGACTTATACAGTCTCTAAAGAATTCATTATTTTATATACTTTTATCATGGCCCCTTGTCATAGGGGCATGGCTGCTGCTATGGTGCCCCCTTTTGGTCAAGCACGGCACAGCTGCCATTCTCAGCCTCAGTTTCCCTCCCCAGCGTTGGTCTTCTCAGCTCTTCATGCATCCCGGTCTGTGCTGGAACTGTGGATTAGCCCTTTGCCCAAGTCACAACAGACATAACCTCTTCCAGGGTAGATTCATAGATTTCCAGGCCAGAAGGGACCATTGTGATCATCTAGTTTGAAAGAAATCTGTGGTGGAGCAGGGAATTAAACCTAGGTATCCTGATTTCCAGGCTAGCAGCCTAACCACTGGATCATTCTTCCATTCCCAAGCTTTTCAATCTTCTCTTCATATGAATTTTTCCAAGCACCTGATCATTCTTGTCACTTTTCTCTGAAACCCCTACAGTTCTTCCATCACCTTCTGGAGATGCAGTGACCAGTATTGTACACAGTATTCCAACTGGGGCGGCACCATTGATTTTTATAAAGGCATCTTCTGTAATATTCACCATCCCATTCCTTATGCAACCTCACTAATTATTTGCTTTTCTGACTACAGCTGCACTTGAAGGAGAGATCTTCACTGAGCTGTCTACAATGATGCCTAGGTCCCTTTCTTGGGTTGATACAGTTAATTTAGTACCCTGTAAGGTGTATGGAGGTTCCCTCTAGTGTGTACTACTTTGCATTTGTAATATCATAATATTTATAATACAATCTCACTCTCACTATCCCATTGTTCTATCAGGAGGAATAGGCAAGGGTGAAATACTGGCTCCATTGAAGTCAATTGCAAAACTCCCATTTGACTGCAGTGGGGACAAGATTTCACCCCTGGTTGGTTGGTTGATTTTATAATGCTCCCCTTCCCTCCTTTTTTTTTAATTTACGCAGCATGATGAGGGTCAGAGAACCTGACTCTCCATTTCCTTACACAGGTTTTAGGTTAGTTCAGCTCCATTGAATTAAATGAACGTAAGTTGTCTTTATGCCACGGTAACAGAGTCAAGAATCAGGCCCAAAATGCATGGGGTTAAATATTTGATACACAGCAACAGCTTCTGGGATCGTAGAGCTTGAATACATTAAAGTATTCTGCAATTATTTTAATAGGTTGTACCAGAAAATAACACAAAGTATTTTAAAGTTTTTATAAATTTGCTTTGAGACAAATAAAATAAAATAAAAATAACACCAAAACAATTCCCCCCTGTGAAATAAAGAGATAAAGAGAGAGAGAGACACCAAAACCTTTTTTTCTCATGAAATCTAATGGAGGATAACATACTGATTCACAAATGACTTTGAGATCCTTTCATCAACTGAAATCTGGCACTCAGTGCTTACATTTGAAACCCTGATTCATTTTTGCAGTGGCCAGTCCAAGAAGAGACCTTTGGCAGGTTTGAAATACTGCAGCAACCTTTAATTTAGAGAAATTACCAGTAGGGAAAGCAGGTTGGTGATATGCATAACTCAAATTTGAAAAAAGAAATAAAGAAAATAGAAATCAAGATACATACTGTTGAGACTGGGCTCACCTATGAAGTTGATTTGTACCTCACAAGCCTGTTCAAATAAATAACTGCCCTGAGGAAACGTATATACAAATGCCTCTGTCATTTTCTTTCTCCATGCTTCTCACCTAAACCCCAGATGCAGGATTAACAAATAGGTGCCTTATGGCAGATCATTATTATAATTATTGGGAAACAATTATTGAAGTGTGAAGATCAGCAAGTAAGGGCAATATTAGAAGTATTGACAAGTTGTTTGTGCCAAAGATAAGTTTCCAAATCAGCAGCATCTCCAATGACTGCATATGTTACTTATAGTATATATTAGTGCAGTAGCTAAAGAGAGTCTTTCTATTAAAGATCTGCAGATGCCACAGATGCAACTTCCTATTTAGAACCATTTTAATGCTTATGTATCAGACATTTTCTGCATTTCTTTTCCAGTCATTAGTTTTGAGATGGTACATTTGCATGAAAATAGGAACTTGGTCCATCTTCTCTTACTTCTTAAAGTCATTAATCCTCTGTGATTCACAAATGGTGCTAAGAAAGTGGTTATGTCACAGTCAGATGAATAGGAAGGGCAAAATTCAATACCCAGGCAACCTTATCGACTTCAATGGGGTGATTAACTTTAATGGAGTTGTCTGGGCGTAACTGAGGATGGGACTTAGTTGTTGGTATTGCATATATAGCAGACATGGTGAATTCTTAAGAAACCAAGAATGAATATATTTTCATGTAAATTTTACTTGTAATGACAAAATAAGGGAACACATATTCCCAGTACACTCACACATGCACACCTAAAAGTATGTCATAAGGGCAAAAATATTTGTGAATAGATTAGTTTGTAAAATTTTCATGGGGGGCTTGTTCTCTTTGGAATTCATTATAAATACCCATATTAATTTCATGTAAGAGTAATGCAGAAAGTTTTCAGCCAGCTCCTGAAAAGGCTTACACATATGCTTAACTTTAACTTCAAGCATGTCAGTATGGTTAAGTACATATGTAATGCTTTGTAGGGTCTGGGCCTAGGGCATAAATATGGCTCTAATTTTTGGCACTTAAAATGTGCTGTTATAATTCATGCTTATGTTTTTTTGAGCTGACTCTTCAAATGGCAAATACCATCATGCCATCTTACAATACATCTCTTGAAAATGGCAACAGTCATGTTTAATAAACAACAAGCATAATTCAGATTACCCACTAACGTGGTAAGGTGTACACAGCTCATTTGTCATAGGGGAGTGGCCTACACAAATGTGTATTTGAGAAATTGATGCTCACCTATTAGTAGAGATATAAAATAAGATGAATTATCCAGTTATATTTAGGCTGCTTCCTTTTATTATAGCAGCAACTCATTATATTTTTGAGCAAGTTGATTATTTTCAATGTGGTTTGGTTAGTGTTATAAAATGAATTGTTCTCATCTTTTAAGTAATTCTACCAGTGCTCTGCAAACAGAAGCTGTGAAGCTGTTAAACCTGTTCTGTCTGTTCTATCCACCTGTCTAACTACTGCCAATCACTAAGTTAGCTAAGAAGACTTGTCTTGCCACAGCAGACAGTTTAGTTTACTATACATTTTTATTTCAAATAGGCAAGTTTATTATAATCTTTAATGCAGTGATGCAGTAATTTTAATGAAATATTGGAAATATGCAGTACCACAGGCTGGATTCTTATGTGGTTACCAGGGAGAATACACACAGCATGCTTAGTAAGTTACTGTAGTGAATAAAAGGGCATGCCCAGTGGTTCATTTTGTATTATACTGAAGCCAATACTGTGCTATTTTTGCTCTATTTGATTATAACTGTGCTTTCCATAGAATCTCACAGGACTGTATTTATTGGGACATATACTCAGCTGATGTAAATCAGTGACTTGAGTTCAAGGGAGCGATGCCGAATTACAGTAGCTGAGATCTGCATAATTAAGTACATTTAAATGCATTCCATAGCTCTTAGTGTCAAAACCAAGTAAATGGGCTGTGCGCTCGGCAGCTCAGTGGGAGATAGGGGAAGGAATGGTAAGGAAAATAGCCCCTGTGACTCCTGTCCTCTCTACTTGGGGGTTTGCCAGTACAAGTGCATAGTAACAGATTCCTCTTCTCTGGCTCACTGTAGTGAGATGAGGTGGCCTCCCTCTGAACCAGACAGGGAGAAACCACTATATGCCCCATGGTGGGTGGCGAAAAACCCGCTCCATCACTTGTGTTGGAAGCATGGGAGTGAGACAGGAAGTGTAAAAGGCGGGGCCTCTAGACCAGTTGGGTGGGAGTCAGGGAAGGAGGTAGATCTCTTTCCATAGTGCTGCAGAGCTCCCAGAAGAGACAGACTGTGGAGAGAAGGTGACAGGACTGCTGTCAGCTCTGTATTCTGAGGAGGTGGAGGACCCTTGGACTACAGAGCCCATGTCTGGACTGTGGTAGGAAGTAGCCCAGGGAAAGCAGACATTAGTCCTGTTGAGCTGCTGGAGAGTGAGTTAATGTGTTTTGGTGGGATCCCCTCTGACCCAGTGGAGGAACCATCTGCCATGGTTACGGTCCTGTAGTGGGACCTGGTGGAGTAGGGTGGGTCTGGGTCCCTCTACCTCCTGCTGCCAACCCCACTCCTGAGATTGCAGCCTACCTCCCGTTGGCCGAAAGGCCTGTGCTGTGGTTTTGACTTGCCCCAGCCAGAAGGCTGTAAGGCCCCCAGATGGTGTTTGCTGGCTGCCTTAGCCAGGAGATGTAGGCTAAAGCCTGCTCCTTGCTCTGCCCCAGCCAGAAGGCTGTGGTCCCTGACTGTGTTTGCTGTCTGCTCCAGCCTAAAGGCTGAAACTAGAGACTGCTTGCTGCTCTGCCCTGCCCAGAGGGCCAGGGCTCTAGACTGTAATTGCTGTCTGCTCCAGCCTAGGTGGAAGCTAAAAACTGCTTACTGAGCTGCCCCACCCAGAGAGCCAGCAGCTGTAGACTGGTCACTGCTGTCTTCCCAGCCAGGAGGCTGCAGCTATAAACTGTGTGTTACCCTGCCCCCTAGAGGCCCAGAGTGAGAAACTGGTGACTGATTGCTATGGTGTCCTGTCACAGTGACCTGAAATGGCCTCCCTCTGAACTGGACAGGGAGGAACCACTACATCCACCTCCTAAAATACCAGCCCTCTCATGCCCAGAACTGTGCTCTTCAGCATGAAGGGGATATGGGCACTTGCATGGGTGTCACATATCCTCCAGGCATATCCATGCAGCAGAACTACAACTGCTTATATGCATTCAGGGCCTTCTGCATCCACAGATGCGGGGGCAGTATTTTACCCTTATTGCCTAAGTGATCATCCCATTTAACTTGAAGATGTCATCAGATAATTCCTTTCTTTTCTTTCCTTGCTAGTAGTTAGAGCTGGCTGAAAAATGAGAAAACAATTTCCTCAAATTTTTCTGAAAATTCAACCAGATGCTCCTGTTGTCCTGTGTCTTGTGGTTGTTTCTTTTACCTGTTTTAAGGCCTGATGGTGCTGGGAAATGATGGTGCTGAATCTCTGGGCCAAAATTTTAAAACCTGGGTGTCTAAAGTTAGGCACCTAAATCTGTGTTTAGGAACCTAAATTACTGGCCTAATTTGTAGAGGTACTAAGCACTGACTTTAACAGTAGCTGTGGCTGTAGCTCAGACCATTTATTTAGACACCCATATTTGAGAATTTTGGGCTTAGCCCTTTGTAAGATGGGATCTTTGACTGTAAGCATTTTAGTGGAGAAAACATTTACCCCGGCCCCTACCACTGCAAGGTGTCGAATGCCTCCTGCAAAGTGCTGAGTGTCTTCAACTTACATTTGAGGGCACTCAGCACCTCAAAGGATGAGGGCCTATGTTTTTAAAGGACTATAAGTGATGTCTGATAAGAGGATGGTTATTGTGAATCTGGTGATTTGATGTAGAACAAATTGTCATCAAACACTGTGTGATCAAATCATCCTACTCTTAGCTGTAGTTTTCAGATGAACCTGCAAATGGTATTGAAAGCTCTGGCATTTTGTTGAATATGCACAGATGGAAAGAGCCTAAAACTTTTAAAGTAAAAGGTTTTGGTGGATATAGGAATTTTGAAATCCAGAATCAATATACTTTTACTTATTAGACACTCTAAAGGGAGTTTTATTGTGTTATAGAATGAATACAGTAAAGGTGTCCAGAAAAAGTCTCCAGCCATGCACTGAGAACGATGCAAGCACACCCTTGCTAAGCCCCATTGACTCCAATCCAGTGGGTTCTCAATACAGGATCTGAGCCATAGATGGGAGCCTGGCTCTGATTGGAGTCGCTCTTAATTCTCATGGATGTGAGAGATCAGAATCATGCTCTTTCTGTATATTCAAAGAGACAAGGGCCAGAAGGATTTTCTAACCTGGCATTTCATGAGATATAAAGATAACTAAAATGATGGGAAAGTTCATTATTTTCAAACACAAGGATCACAGGAAAATGCATACATTGTATCTATTATCCAGAAATTATTAACACAATCTATGGTATAATATGTTTGAATAAATTGACCCTTGGTGTCCTTACTCCAGAGGAGACCAGAGTTTCAGCACCCAATAGCTCTCTTTGTTATTAATGGAAGATACTGGATGCTGAGCAATTCTGACAATCTGGTCATCTCATTTAGATGCCTAAATGAGTACTAAGCATTTTTGAAAATAGGGCCCCAAATATATTATTTTTATATCCAGAAGTGCATAACCTCAAATCAGTTACAGCCAATTGAATATTGGAAAAAATAATTTGTGAATAAAATTATTCAACAATCGATGGAAATAATTAATCCAATAAGCTATTTGCAAATCTTATTTGACCAGATCTAATGACAATATTCTACTTCTTTCTTACAAAAATGGCTCATATGTTTACTTAGCCCTTGTCAATTGCAAGTCCGGATACTAAAATTGGACTAAGTCTTAGTAACCTGCTTATATCTAAAATGTTGCCTTTCTGTAGAATTTTATTAATATAATTGAGGTTGACTAGACCATCATGAACAATTTTTAAAATGATAACTGAACCCTGTTAGATAAATGACTTTGGCACCATTTTGCAATATTCTGCCCTATTCCACCTACTTCACTAGATATTCTGGCCACTAGTGCTTCTGCTTTGTTTTTCTGTTTGTGGTAATGCATATCTAGGCTTTGTGTAATCATGTGATGTACTGGTGTCACAGTAGCTGCTGAAAAATGCATTCTCTGTACCTAGGAAGAACCTGTATAAATATTCTCAATAAATAAATAACAGTTGTCATTTTCAAAATATGACAATCTCCAGTTGCCTGTGCTTAAATTGAACGACATGTCATTTATCCTAATAGATGTGAATGCATGTATAGTACATATGAGTGAGTCACCTAATTCTTATTCACCTCAGCCTTGGTCTCAGTTGGGGGCAAGTGCCTCTAACAGGGTTTGGATGGATCAAATCACAAGCAGAAAAATCTTGGTCAATTATAGATGCATAAGGCTAAAAGGGAGGTGTCTTTTTTTTTTTCTTTTCTTTTTTTTTAAACCTCACAAAACACAGAGCGCCCCTCCTATTCCTAAGCTTATTGAAGAAGCAAGTCAATCTCCCATCTGTGGAATTTCTGGGAATATTTTTCCCCCCTGTAATTTAACATGACTCAATTCTCCATCCTGATAATACAAGTAATGAGAATGGCTCCTAATCCTTTTGGCATACCCTCTTGTCAGCACCTCTTTATTTCATTGCTTTACAGGCTCAACGTGTTTTGATTTACAATAAGCACTAAGATAACTGCAGGTGCCCTCTTTAAAAGCAAGGTTAACTCACCTGAGATGAATTCTTTTATTGCAAACAAAAGCAGCACATGAGCAGGAAATACAATTAATACAGGTGCTTCCCTGAAACTTAGCAAATGTCTTGAAATGACATAAATCCTCATTAAATAAATAGGCCCCAGGGGCCTGATTTGTATTGTATCTGTAGAGGAAGGATTTAAGTTGAAAATAAATTAGGAGTTGGGAGGGGAGGGAAGCCTAATACTTGTAAGATAATTTGTAAGTATTCAAAGCCCCTGGTATTTATACAGTAGCAATATTGCTACTGTGCTATCTTGCTATTATATTTAATATGCAAATACATAAACAGAAGCTAATGGCAGTCTAGGTCGGATTTTTGAGCTAACTGATTTATTGATAAATATCCCATATATTATGTAATATACAATTCAAGCTCTTTATCTTAGTATTTAAAGCTCTTAGTGGTCTGACGCTTAAGTCCTCTTAGGGCCCAAGGTACAAGGCACTACCAGAGAGGGGCTAAAGGTGGCATCCACAATAGTAGTTAGTCTCTTAAGTCCCATTTGATCCACACAACTCCAGCTTGGCTGCTACCTAACCCTGTAGCACCTAAGCTCATTTGGCATCCAAGTTATTTTCCTCTGGGCATGTGCACTGCAGCCTTACTCTAGGCACCCGGGTCCCTATCTCCCGCCTGAGCATGAGCACTACTGCCTCATGATAGGCATCGAGAGGCCTCAGCTCCAGAGCAGTTCACAAACTGGGAAAGATAGGTATTTGGCTGCCTGAGTTGCATGTGGAGGCCTCGGACTGGTAGGCGGCCTCTGAGCACACTATTGGATTGGGCCCCACTGGCAAGATCACACTGGGAATGAGGACCTCCCATCTACCTTTAGCTTAGTGGCTAGGTCCTCATGCAGAAGGTGGGAGTCCTCCACTTCCTCTGACACCCCTCAGGTGAGTGTCCCCATCACTAGGCTATGGAATATTGTGATGTGCATTTCCCTTAATCTCTCCTGTTGATGTCATTCTTCTTTAATTAATTAATGGTATACTTAAATAGTGGCCTGCTGAAAAAGTTAGAATGACTCTAACCTAACAGGAAGCAGATGCATGTTCCCACATCCTGCATGAGTGATCTATCCACTAGGTTATAAGAGTGTCTTTTATCCCTCCCCCGCTTGTTTTGTTTTGGGTCCAGCATGTAACTTAGGAAGAAGATTGCCTATCTTCCCCTAATTTGTGGATCAGTAGCAGAGCTAGGCTCCTCTTTGTAGCCCTGACTTAAGCCCCACCCCTCTCTTGGAAATAGGCACACACCCCTCTGGTTGGCACCTCTCATTAGGTGGGGAACTGACTAAGCTATCCAATGTGCTGGCTTTGCAGATTGCAATCTAAGGACCCTATCCCCCCCCCCCCCCCCCCCATTCATTGTATAGGAAGTGTAGGAGCCTAATTCAGTTTGGTGGAGTGCAGTGTTGTTCCTGTGGTTGGTTGGTTTGGTTTGTATCTAGGTGCCTAAAAGTTAGGCACTGTGACACTCTGCATCACAACGCGTAAGTCTCTTCATGGATCCAACCCTGAGTGCCCCCAACTCCCGCTGCATTTAATGGAAGTTGAGGGTGCCCACCCTGCCACATGTAGTGCTCAGCACCTTGCAGGACTCTGACCTAGGAGACTGATGCCATCCAGGGGTAGTCAATAGGGAGACTGTGGGCCAAATCCAGACCACCAGATCCTTTTGAAGAGAACCCAAAATCTTTTTTTTAATGTGGTGGTGGTGGTGGTGGCATCTGGACCTTGACTACATGTTGACCAAGAAATTTGAACCTTGACAAAAATAGACTACCCCCGATAGCCGTTTGTCACTGTAGTAGTCCAGCTGAAGACAAAGAGCGTGAGGAAGGGTTTCTCACACGAGTATGGGTTATGGGGTCAGGTATCATGAGGCTGCCTCCCCATCTGCAAGCCACCAAGAAGGCTGCACTCATTAGGGATGCTGCAGCTGTCAGCCCCCGGGCAAAACTTCCCAGTGTTAAGAGCAGAGCATTCCTGGTGGACAGCCCTCAGCAGTGGAATTCCTCACTGCCAGAGACCAAGCTGAACCTGAGCCTGAGCATGGTGTTAGACCGGTCATTTTGCTTAAACCAACAGCAAGGGCTGAAAAACCACTGACCTGGCCTGATTTTCTCATGTGTAAGGTTAAGATTCTGTCACAGGTATTTGTAGTAAAAGTCAGGGACAGGTTGTGGGCAAGAAACAAAAATTCATAAAAGCCGGTCCCTGAGTTTTACTGCAAATACCCTGGGTGGGGGACAAATAGAGCACTGCCAGGGCGTGCAGCTGCTCCAGCCCCACTGCTGCTCCTGCGACAGGGCTGACCACTGCTGCTCCAGCCCTGGGGTGCTGACCCAACCCTGGCCACTGCTCTGGCTGGCTGGCAGTCAGCTGTTCCAGCAGCTCTGGGGCTGGCTGCCAGCCAGCTGTTCCAGTGGCTCCAGGGCAGACTGCAGCTGCCATTCTGGCGGCCGCTGCCCAGCTGCCCTAGGGTTGACCGCCAGTCGCTGTTCGGCAGCCCAGGGCTGTAAGCTGTTCTGGTGGCCTCTGCTCTGACAGCCCCAGGGCTGACAGCTGCGCCAGCCCTGCCCCAGAAGTCATGGAGGTCCCAAAAAGTCACAGAATCCATCACCTGTGTGACAGAATCGTATCCTTACTCATGAGAGAAGATACTGTACGGAGAGAACTCAGTAAACAATGACTGAATCAAGGAGTGGTGGAGAATCAGGTCCAATGTGGCTAAAAATGAGTAGGATTCTTAAAGTTTTAGTTAACATCTAACTAAAATGGTGATGTCTACGCATTTCTAATGCGCTCAAATGAGGTTAGGTTAGAATTAAGCTTGAGAAGGAGGCAGTGTGGTTCAGTGGATAGAGCACAGGGTGGGAAATCTAGAGACTTTGGTTCTCTTTCCAGCTCTGCCGTTCATCTACTGTGTGACTGTTTGCAAGTCACTTTGCCTCTTTTCCCTCCCACTCTTTATCTAGCTTGTCTATTTAGATTATAAATTCTTCAGGGCAAGGACTGTCTCTCACATATGATTGTACAGTGCCAAGCACAAAGGAACTCTAGCTTTGATGGTGCACTCTAGGTGATACTGCAATACTAATAATAATCTCCACCGTCAGAATTTTCTGAGAAGTAGGCAGAGTTTCCTTAAAGCTATTCCTCTCACTTTCTTTTGAAATTAATACTACAAAGTTGGTGTATAAAGAGAAGTGAAAGTAAAGGTTCAGGTAACACCTGATGTCTCTTGCTGAAAATGTTAGGTACTGATTGAAAAAGACACTCACGACAAAATTATTATTCTCACAAAGCTTGTTTCTTCCATAAGTCACATGTAACTGGTTAAAATATATATTCCAACATTAATTTTAAAATATACTTAACATGGGGGGGAAAAAACCAGGAAGTATAACACTTAATAGGACATCAGACAAAAAACTACTATTATGTTGAAAAATATATTACACTGGTTTCAATACTCAGCCATACGGTCACTGGATTCTCTATCTCCTCTCTCTTCAGCCCAAAAGGTGTATTTTTTTTCATGCCCCCTACCCAGGTCAGCTTGTTTTTAACAACAAAGGCCCCAATCCTGCAGCTGGTTGCATTTGGGTGGACTCCTGCAGTCACATGGAGCTGATTGACTTCAGTTTGACTTGAATTAGATTCCATCCAGTTACAGGAGCCCACCTGTATACAGCCAGTTGCAGCATCAGGACTAAAATTATGGTACCAATTTGTGGCATTTTTTCCTAGATAGATTCTAGCCTACCTATGAGGCCCAATGCTAATAGATCAAAGGGGTCAAAATTGCTGCCTTTTGACCTGATCCTGTAGTCATTGCAGACCCCAAGTTTTCACTATAGTCAATGAGTTTCAGCTATGCAAGAAATGCAGGATCTGTCCTTTTGTCCCCAAAACAGGTTTACTCACACAGCTCTAGGAACATCTATCCACCCCAATCCACAGACTATCTGCTTGAGGACTGATAAGATGACAAGGTTGTATGCTCAATTAAACCTGCTTTTCTCTTTTTAACAAGTGCTTTAGACTACTAAATTATGTGCTAGTTTCTTCATGCACATTGACTAGATTAGACTGAAGATGCCAAACTTTAGTTACAAACTGTAACCTGAGTTTTTGGAGTGGAAAGACAAATGCCACATCCTTTTGCTTCTTTGTAGCTCATCAAATTGTGGAATTTTATAGAAACTGCATCTCTTTCTTACCCCAGAGATACATTTTCAAAATGTTTGATATGTAAGGCAGAGAATATTAAGGGCCTGATTTTTCAGAAGGATCAAGAACACCCAATTGCAGTTGAAGTCAGTGGGAGATGCAGGACCAGAATCTACATTATGTCCTCATGTCCCACCAAACCTACATTAAAACCTTTCCCAACTGTTCCAATTACACTCGGTGCAGGGAGGGGGGAATTATTGAATGTTACAGTATAGGGCTCCAGGTAGGCAATTAGTGCCACATAAGTGGGATCTTGCACTCATATGAAGCCCCACAAGGTCCTCATAAAATCAGAGCCTAAACATGAAGGAGATCAGCATAACCTTTAGCTATAGTTACTTATAGCTGGCTGAAATTGGTTTTTGGATGGAAAAATTCCCTTTAGAGGAAATGGAAAAATCTTTTTTCATGAAAAAATCTTTCCTTTTTATTTTAAATTTTCAGGGTTTTTTTGTTGTTGTTTTTTTTTTCAAACACACAAAGAAAAAAACCCAGCATCAATCCTGAAATTGAAAATTTTCAGCTGTGACAAACTGACAGATACTTTGGTTTTTGAAATGTGAAAAGTACTTTTCATTTTTTTGATGAAAATCAAGAAATTCCATGAAAGAAAATGAAAAATTGTCCTCTTATAAAATAAACTGTTTCCCAAATAGCTCTATTACAATACATGGTGGAAAACAGTTTCAAATGTAATTTAGGTACCTAAATCTCATTGACTTTCAACAGGACTCTGGAAACAGGACTCGCATCAAGACTTTAGGCAAATTGGAAAAATTAATCCTGTGGGATTAAGGAGATGAAAACAATACCTCTGTTTTGTGGTTTGAAAGTTTGTAGTTGAAATAAATAATAAACTGGTTTGTATTTCCAAAAATGCACATATGCTTGTGTGTGCCACTCCACTTGTACACTTGCACAGTGGGGATTTGCACTAAGTGTTTACACAACCCTGACTTGCATGCATTCAGGGAGCACAACATTCACACAAGTGGAAATCAACCTATATTTTAACATGGAAATGGTCATTCTGATATTGAAGCAGAGTTAAAAGATTAATGAATAATAGAGAACTACAAATGCTGCAAGTGGGAGGGGGAGGAGGTGGTGTTACTGAAGGTTTTCTGAACCTGAAAATATGGTAATTAGTCTTTGTTTTCCAGGCAACACCGCTCTGCCATCTGATAAATGATTGGTGCACACAAGAGTGCTTTCACCCCCAAATCCTTGTTTTTATTGTCTAAAGCACACATCTAAAATAACAATAATCTAGAGCACCCCAGATATAATTACTCAAAGTCTGAGATGGGTAGAGTGGTCAGCAGCAGGTTTCTGGTGGCCAGCTTTCCTCCAAGCTGCTAGGAAATTGGATGTCAAACTCCTAGCTCTTCAAAATCCTCTCCAAACATCTCCAAATGCGCACTCTACCTAATCTCTTTATAGATTGCTCAAAAAAAGCACATAACTGCTAGTGGGCTAACAATTTCCTTAGCAGCAGCAGAATAGCTCATAATTCTACTTATCAGCAAAGCAATTCCCAGCCAAAACAACAAACAAACCTCATGGTCATAGACACCCTGGTCAGCTATCCACACTCCCTCCTATTCTCATGAATCCATCACTTTATTTATCTATCTATCCTTATTAGCAACCCGCAGCTATCTTACCTGCTTAAGTAAAGGCCAAAGTATTCCTGACTGCATGGTGTTCTAGCTTCCAGTTAATGGCTGCTGAGTACACAAAATGGCTCTGGTTATGTCAAGTCCAGTTCTCTCATAACAGTGGTCCCCCAAAAGAGACACTGAAGGACTGATTAGAAAGTGAACAGGAGAACCAACTGAGGACAGAGTCATGGAAACCAAAGAAAGACAAGATTTTGAGCAGAAGAGTCTGATTGATGGTGTGAAAAGCAGCTGAATGGTGAATGAGCATGGAGAGAAAGACCCATTTGGCTTAGAAGAGATTATTAGAAATGTTGGTGAAAATAACTTCAATGCACTAGAGAGAATGGAAGTTGGATTGGAGAGGAGCTGGTGTGGCATGGGAAGGCAATAACATTTGGAGAGGGTGGGGCTGGAGGAGAGGAGCATTTAGAGAGGGTCTAATGTAGAGTTGGAGGAGAGGAACATTTTAGGGCTCTAATTTACCAGTCTACAACACGAGTATAATAAATGCTTACGTAAGTCAGAGGCAAGTTGTGAAACTAAATTAATGAATGTCTGTGAAGCACTCACTTGAGTTACTAGAATGAAAGGCACTGTCTAAATGTGAAGCAGACTATTATTTAGATATAAAATAGATTTTGTTTTCAACTTGAGAGAGGTTCTGCTATTTTTGGGTAGGATTTTCAAAAGCACCGTGTGTTGGCCTAACTCTGCTCCCATTGATGTCAAAGGGAGTTTTGCCAGACCCCTTTGCAAAATCTCTCCTCTTATATTTAATAATTTTTAAAAAGTTAAGTAGGAATTTATATAGGTCTAGGGAAATGCCCTGTCTACAATAAAAATAGTGAAGACTAGACACAAATGTTCTGTGTGCTGGTCAACACAATGTACACAAATGCTTATTTGCAAACAAAAAGGCACATGCATTACCAGGCATTGGTGCTATTGAGCTATAATGGCAGAGCTGGCATCCTGATATCATTCTTGCTTGCAAGTCCAATTGTTTGCAATTGTTGATCCTATTTTTTAGCATAGCACAAAAGTCTTATTGTTCTCCATGTTATACTAACCAATGTTTCTTGTACTGGAGGTGAATCAGGTTTTTTTTCTTTCTAACAGTCTGTCTTCTGTCTGTCTCCCTCCCTTTTTCTTCTCCTCCATAGATCTATGTCAAAATAAATGCCCCCAAAAACCTGATTTTTGTCCCCTAATTTCTCAGTTTTAAGAATCATTTGAAACTTCCCTGCCCCATTTTGCTTCCTTTGTGACACTCATGTGCCACATAGGGATTGGAAACCATATGCAAATCCCTTTCTGTGGATTTCCCCCATCTGGTGGAGTCCCCACAGGAAGGTGAGCCTGTGGAGCTAGCAATTGTGTCTCCCTTCCTGAAGTCTCCAGCACAGGGAGTGGGGAGAGAGGGTGGCCAGAGCATAATGCACTCCATCAGTCCCCAGCTTGTCAGGCCCTTAGACAGCCAGAGCCAGCGGGTGCACGTTAAAGCAGAACCCAACCTGCTCTGATTTGCACCAAGCTGGAGTCAGAGGGGCCAGTGCCGCTGCCCCCAGCAGAATCTAGGCACAGAAAAAATTCACTCAATTAAAATTTGATTCCAAGTTTTATTTGGAAGTCGGAAGTGATGTGCTTCAAAGTGAATGATATGAAACTGTTTGCCCTATTAATGTGTTCGCGGTATGTACTCTTCCTCTGCTGAGAAGGCATAGCCCATTTACTGAACACTGTTACCTTCTCCCTTTGAACATGCACGTGCTTCCTCCCCCCTCCCTCCTCCAACTCCATGGTACGGAAAGGAGTAAAGAAGATAAAAAGGGGGGCATAATTCTCCTAAAGCAATGAAGGAGGAAGATGAAGCCAGCCCAGGACACCTCTCATTCCCTGACAATCTGCAGGAGCTTCACCACACGGCTGTTGTGCGGCTGGAGCTTTGCAAATCGGGAAGGGAGATGCCTGGGATGAAATGTGGAGCAACTGCTTATACAGCATGCTTCCCTCACAAATCAGTGCATCACAGGTGGAAATCAGCACGCTCATTAGTGGTGCCAGTGGTAACTGTCCTCCATAGCTACTGTCTTTTGGGAGGGGGTGTAGGGTATTCAGCTGTGGAGGAAAGAACAAGGGTCAGCGGGGCTTCTGAGGGATCTGTGCTGCAAGGAGGGAGGAGGTGAGCCAGGCAGCAACATGAAGAGACTGATTCTCCTGATGGATAACCCCAGATCTGAACTGGGGGGGCTGAGATGTTCACAGATCCTCATGTTACATGTGTTTACAGAGCTGGGCTCCTTGTCCCCACTCCAACTGGGTAACGTGTCAGGTGCCTCACAATTTGAGAAGCTGTGAAGATTTCAAATGGTTTGCAGTGTTGTTTTAGCTATTGTGACAGACCCAGGCCAGTTGGGTACAACAAAGTAGCAGCATGCAGATATACTGGCCACTGGATTACCAGTTTTCTGTTCCCTGACTGACCAGAGCAGGGATTGCTCCAGGCTAATGAGGACACCTGACTCTAACTAACCTGTAAAGAGTCAGGTGAGGCCATTAAGGTGATGTGAACACCTGACTCTAATTAAGGCTCTTCTGAGCATATACAAGGGCTCACTCCAGTCAGGCTGGGAAGAGGAAGTGCTGTTGCTATTGAAGGACTGAGTAAATGAGGACATGCTTGTGCCATCAGTAAGGGAGCCCTAAGGTAAGGGTGAAGAAGTGAGAAGCAGGAGAGCTGTGAGGAAGTGGCCTAGGGAAACACAGCAACTCTGGCAGTGAAAGGTCAGCTGCTACCACTAGGGTCCCTGGGCTGGAACCCAAAGTAGAGGGCGGACCTGGGTTCCCCCCAACCTGTCACTACAGAAACACCTCCTGGGAGGGGAAGACAGGCCCCTAGCAGGACAGGAAGCTAATCCGTTCTGAGATAAACTCATCGGGACAACAGAGACTGTGGGAGTTCTCTCACCAACCTTGTGCTGGCTTATGATGAAAAGGGCTCAGTAGACTGTAACCCTGGTCCTAGAGAGAGAAGGGCTATGTGGAGGATTGCAATGAGCCTCTGAGGCTAGTATAAACCGCCTAGAAGTGCGGGACCCACCGGGACAGGGTTGGAGCTCTGCCACACTATGTTGGTTGTAGGATATAAGAGAGACAAGGTAGGAGAGGTAATATCTTTTATTGGACCTAGCTCTGTTGGCAGAATGTACAAGCTTGCTTCCCCAGATCAGAACAAGAGCTCCATGTAACTCGAAAGCTTGTACCTTCCACCAACATAAATTGGTCAAATAAAAGATATTTCTTTACCCACCTTGGCTTTCACAAGATTTCAGATTCACCTTTTCCCTTCCTTGGTAAAGTCCATAGCTGGGGAGAATATAGGCTATACCCTGTACTAAGTTTCCAGCCTCATATGCCAAACATTTGTACTTAGATACCATGGTGATAGATGCTGTGTAAAAAACCTAAGGCAATACAGAAAGTAAAAGGTAACATTAATTCACTGCCTGTAGACAGAAAGAAGGGAGGGGCTAGCTGGGACTGTTTTTATAATTATAAATAAACAGGCTTTTATCATCAACAAAACCACATAATCTAATAACGGAAATCTAATCAGAGCTTGTGAAAAACAGATTCCATCTCCATATGATGATGTGATGACCTATAAAATGATGACTGATGTTCCTATGAATGTTGGTAACTCGGAGGGAAAATAGGTTTGTTATGTGCATCACATTAAGATGTAAATAGCAGTGGATACATAATGAACTGACAATAAAATCTTCCTCTTCAGTTCTGATCCGCTCCCCCCCCCACAAATCTTTTGGTGCGCTCTCTCTCTAATATATGTAGTGACCAGACAGCAAATGTGAAAAATCAGGACACGGGGTGGGTGGTAATAGGAGCCTATATAAGAAAAAGACCCCAAAATCTGGACTGTCCCTATAAAATTGGGACATCTGGTCACCCTATATATAAAAAGCAAACAAATACTAATACACTGTAAAAATGTTAACCCATCAAAAAATCAACCATGCATTACTTTAGGTTATACTAGCAAAAAATAAAAGTCTACAGATTAATTATGTATCAGTGGGATTCACCCAGGATGAATAATAATAGAATCTAGCAAGGAAGGTTGGCACCATGGCTATGAGAAATCAGCCAGGACATTTGATGTGGCTAATAACAACTTACCTGCAAGGCCAATAGTACTAAACTAATGGGGGGGGGGAAGGGGGAAGCCATCATTTTTACATGACCATCCCAAAGTCAATCAAGGTTTGGATTAACCACTAAGAATGAATTTCAGACCAATTTAACACTATGTAAGAAGGTATTGCAGGTCTTTTAGGTGCCAGAATAATTTAGGAGACAGAATATTTCAGAGTGAGAGTTAAATCCTCACCATTCTTCTTCCTCATACCCATGCTCTTTGTTTCTCTTTCTCTCAAAAAAAATAGACCTTTAACTTCAGAAAGAAATTCTTGCTATCCAGCAACATGTAATTAGCATACATGAATATGGAATGAGTTCCTGCTGGCCTGGGCCACTGTTAATCCATACTGATAGGGTAGAAAACATGACATCAATTGATTCTAGAGTCTAAAACAATGAATTTTACGTTAAATATTCAAATTACGTGCCCAAGCCTGCATTTGTTGTACATCTCAAATTCCCTTTGACTTTGTGGATGCTTGGATTACACAAGGAATGCAGGTGTGTGCATATGTGTGGTGTGTGTGTGTTTATATATAAACTCCACACTGAAAACAGGTTCTGAATCTCTCTGAGGCTTTTAGAAATAAATATTCAGATCAAAGCCACTGTGTTTTTCTAAACTCACTATTCTTTTAAATCTCTCACTTTCTGCAAACCACTAAGATAAACATTTTTCTTAATTTATTTAGTTTTATATGCTATGCAGAACCACAGTCCCTCAAGTTGAGTTTTATCCCAGCTGAAGATCTGGACTATACTATATTTGTTAAGGAGCCCTCAATAGGTATGGCTGTGCAAATGCCCTGGCAATCCCTGGACAATGGAATGGTCCACTCAGCAGCAATTTATGTCAGCATGCATTATAACAGCCTTGAGGCTGCTCTAAATTAGCCCCAGCAACTTCTGGGATTGAGATAGCACAAAGGTGTCTGGACTTACCTTTGTCCTTACCCTGCTCCCTCAATTTCTGTCATGCAAGGAGTTCTATGTTTCAAGAAGGGTCTCTTTTCAAACCAGCTGGCTATATCTATAAATCTTATATGGGATATATATATATATACACACATCCATGAATAAAAATACCTTTAGTTCAAATCATTATAAAAAAGTGCAGCTGAACACACTTTGAAGATGCAAATCAATGCACACAGGATGTGCTAAAATGTGTCTATTGCTGAACAGAGCCCTAATATGGTGTCAGAAAGCTATAGCATGGACTGAATCAAAGGCACTCTTTTATGTAAAGCCCACTTACTGAAATTGCGGTTCACAGATTATTGACCTTTTAGACTCTAATGGCATCTTCTGAGCCGTTATTTATAAAGGGAAATATGTGTGCCATCTTTCAACCTTCAAATAAAGGTTTAAAAGTTTTAGAGCACAAAGCAACCCTTTACCTTTAAGTTCAGTCTTCTCCCCACCCCACAAAAAGCCATTAGTCCACTTTAGGGACTTGTAGGCTGTAAAATATCATTCTAAAAGGCAAACACATTTTTTGAGTTATTGGAGTTCAAAATATGTCATAAAGGTATCATAGACGATAGGACTGGCAAAGACCTCCCAAGTCATCTAGTTCAACCCCCTGCAAGGAACAGGATCTTCCCCTGTACTAACCCCACTAGGAATTTTATCTAACCTGTTTCTGAACACCTCCAATGAAGGTGACTCAACTACATCACTACACAGTCAATTGCCTAGTTCCTCTTCCTTTTACGAAGAAATGTTTTTCTGTATGTAACCAGAATTTTCCTATCTTCAGATTTAGGCCTTTGCTCTTCTTTTTATCACCATCAACTGTACAAAAATGTTTTTTCTTTCTCTCCCTCATATTAAACCCTTCCATTTACTTGTGCTGTATTATAGGCAGGGCTGGTACCATCACTTGCTATTTGGGTTGCCCAACACTTCTCATTATTCCTGTTTTCAGTTGCTTATAACCTTGCCAAATTTTAACCATTTGGGCTGAAATTATCCATGCTGGGTGTCTGCCTCCGGCTACATATTTCAGGAACTTTTAAGCTAAAATGTCTGGCCATTTCAGAGAATGAGACAAGGAAAAAATATGTTGTCTTGTCCACATTTTAAAATTTTGACCTTTTCTTTGAACAACTCTAACGCCCCCATTCTTTGTAGCAGGGACTTGAAATTTGGTGGTGAGTGGGTGCCCTTTGTATCAGGGATGTGCCTTTTGCTGTCCCCCATGAAAGTCTGCCCAAATTTAGCAAATTTATAAGCCTTTGAAAAATTAGTTTTCACATGTTCCATAGAGACTTCTTTGATTTTTAGCAGCTAAAATTTCTGAAGATTTCATCTGTACTGAGCATGCTCCATCCCCTCAACTCCAAGTGCTGGCTAGACTGAGGATGAGTCATCCCCACAGAACCAATGAGCATGCTCCAGTGCAAGGCTACTAGGACAAAGTCAGACTTGCCCTGTAATGGTGGTTCCCACCTGGTCCAGGCCAGGGTAGAGCCAAAGATTGGAAATGAAAGCAGAGAGCCTGTCTCTCATGTGCTCTCAGTGTTGCCCTGCTGGTGCCTAGGGAGTGTGGAAGATGAAGCCATCTGATTTGAATGCAGAGAGGACAAAAGGTAGACTAGCCCAGTGGACAGGAAAAGGAGCAGATTGAGACAAGGAATCTGGTGAGACAGGGACTGGAATATGAGGACACTGTGTCACAGGGAGGAACCTGGCAGCTGGTTACTTCTGGCCGCAGGCAGTGCTCCACCCCTACTCCCAACCCACCCACCATAGTGATGGAAAACCAATATGCTGCCCTGGCAATGAGCGATGAGGAATCGCCCCCAGAGGAGGAGGAGAAGCCATGTACCCCCAAGGCTGGGAGGATCACAGCCACCACTCCCAGGAGGAAACATAAGTAGTGGTGGTTGGAGACTCTCTTCTGAGGGGGACGGAGGCACCCATCTGTCACCCTGACATGGCATCCCATGAGGTATGCTGCCTTCCAGGGGCCCATATCCAAGATGTTACAGAGGGATTGTCAAGGATCATCCGGCCCTCTGACTACTACCCCATGCTACTCATCCATGTGGGCACTAATAATACTGCAAAGTATGACCCTCAGCAGATCACAAGTGACTACAGAGCTCTGGGAGTAAGGGTGAAGTTCGGAGCATAGGTGTTGTTCTCTTTGATCTTTCCGGTCAAGGGTAGGGACACAGGAAGAGACAGATGTATCCTGGAGACGAATGCCTGGCTGCAAAGATGGTGTTGCCAGGAGGGCTTCGGCTTCCTTGGCCATGAGATGTTGTTCCAGGAAGGACTGCTAAGCAGAGATGGGGTCCACCTATTGAGGAAGGGGAAGAGCATATTTGGATACAGACTGGCTAACCTAGTAAGGAGGGACTTAAACTAGGTTCGAAGGGTACAGGTGACCAAAGCCCACAGGTAAGTCAAAAACATGGAGACCTGGGAGAAAGACCTTGGAATTTGCGGGGATCATGGGCTGTTATAGCATGGATAAAGGAGAGACCAGACAGAACTGGGGGGTGGAATCAAATCCGTATCTTAGATGTCGGTATACTAATGCAAGAAGTATGGGGAATAAGTAGGAAGAACTCGAAATGTTAGTAAATAAACACAACAATGACATAGTTGGCATCACAGAGACCTGGTGGGATAATACACATGACTGGAATATTGGTATAGAAGAGCACAGCTTGCTCAGGAAGGACCTGCAGGGAAAAAGGGGAGGAGATGTTGCCTTATATATTAAAAAATGTATACACTTGCACTGAGATTGAGATGGAAATAGGAGACAGACTTATTGAAAGTCTCTGCGTAAGGATAAAAGGGGTAAAAAACAAGGGTGATGTCATGGTAGGGGTCTACTACAGACCACCTAAACAGGAAGAAGAGGTGGATGAACCTTTTTTTAAACAGCTAACAAAATCATCGAAAGCACAGGACTTGGTGGTGATGAGGGACTTCAGTTACCCAGACATCTGTTGGGAAAATAACACAGCAGGGCACAGATTATCCAACGAGTTCTTGGAATGTATTGGAGATAATTTTTTAGTTCAGAAGGTGGAGACAGCTACCATGAGAGAGGCTGTTTTAGATTTGATTTTGACAAATAGGGAGGAACTGGTTGAGAATTTGAAAGTGGAAGGCAGCTTGGGTGAAAGTGATCATGAAATGATAGAGTTCATGATTCTAAGGAATGGCAGGAGGGAGAACAGCAAAATAAAGACAATGGATTTCAAGAAGGCAGACTTTAGCAAACTCAGGGAGCTGGCAGGTAAGATCCCATGGGAAGCAAGCACCCCTCAGCAGATTAGAAACTCGGTGCCTGCCTCTAGGCTCTACCATAATACAAATAGACATTTGTATTCTTATTATTTATTTTATTGTCCTTCGGTATTACAACAGGGATTTTTTTAAACAAGTAACCTTCACAACATGCAAGATATTAAAGCTATATAAGCTTTATATTTAAGATATAAAAAGGCAAAAGCTACTGTCTAAAATTTATCCCCATGATTCACCAATAAATCTTGCCCATGAATCGATGCCGTAGGGTTGGGAAGTCAGAAGTTTTGTTAAACCCTCTGCAGAATTCCTGCATTTTAGGGGCTCTAATGCTCTCATTCTTCTCTGACTTTCCTTAAAATTCCCGCAGTACCTGAGAGCACTGTCTCAGGGAAGTCACTCATGGTGATGTCTTGCACTCCTTAGGTGTTCTTGAGCTGCTCAGTCATACCCTTAGAGATCGCTGCAAGTGCTCCAATAATCACTGGGATTATCTCTGTTCTAGTTTTCCATAATTGTCCCACCTCATGGCAGAGTTCTTCACTCTTTACAGGTGATCTTTAGCCAATCCAACCAGAGTTTTTATATCTTCACCAAACTTTTCTACACATGTGATCAGTCTCTGTAGCTCCTCTTGTGATCATTCATATAGTTTCAGAACATCCATGTATAACAAATGATTAACTGGTTATTGGTCTTTGCTGATATGAATACTACAATTTATTTCATGGAACATCTATGTCAGTGGCCCTATCGCTATCATGAACAGCATTGGTGACAAAGAATTCCCTTAAAAGATTCTTTATTTAATCGGGACCTCATCAGTGAGAGTCCCTTCTAGGTAGAGCGCAGTGTTCTAGTTATCCATGGATTGCTGCAGAAAGGAAATGATCTTTGGAAGGACCTTGTGCATTTTCAGTGTCTGAAAATTCAAAAATGTAAATTGCTTTTTGGTAATTTACCCACATCTCTAAATTTGTTGGTTTTTTTGTTTTGCTGCTTCTGTGATCTTCCTGTTCAGCCTGAGGTGTCTTTTGTCCCTTTCATGTTTACTATGTCACCTTTTTGCTCAGGAGACAGTATTCCATTGTGAGATAGCACTATCCAGGATCTTTTTTTGCTAGAATTGTCATTAGAAGTTTCCACATAGACAGTAAACACGTGATTGGCCTATAAATTATAGGATCACTGATGCCTTCTTTCTTTTATATGAGGATGGTTGTTCCTGACACCATCCGTCTCGGACATCCATTCTTCAAACATTTATTAAGTTGTTCAAGTAAACAGTCATGGAAAGTTGTTGGATATTTCAGCCACCATCCATGCATCCCATCTGGTCCAAGCGCTTTCTAATTTTTCATTCCTTGCAGTACTTCATCTATTTCTTTCATTGATATTCCTGTGTGGTTTTTTTCAATTTTTCGCTCACATTTTTAACCCAGTCCGCTTTCTGATTGTTGTAAGTCTTCAGACCAGATTTCTGTCCAGTAGCACTGAAACACTTCCACCTTATTTATTGGCTTCCTATTTTGTTTCTTTTCTGCTTTTAATGTTGATCTGATCAAAGAATTGCTTAAAGTCTCTCATTAAGAGTCTGTTTTCTTGATACTGAGAGCTTCGTGATGAATATCTTTCAAGCCTATGACTCAGTGTGATCAGCTTCCACTTACTTTGTTCCTTCACAACTCTGACATTCCTTTCCTTCAACTCCAGGGCCATTTGCTACAGTTTTCTCTTTAAATGATTTTTCTCAAATTCATCCAATAAGCTGATATCTCAACATAAAAGCTTAATCTTTTGATTTAACCTTCGTTTCCAGAGGGGTTCTTTAACACAAGGAGTTTTCTGGTGGTTCACATTCTCAGCTGGCATGATGTTAAGCTAATGAGCTGCTATGGCTGCTGTAACATAAATTATATATAATTCAGCTGACTAATACCTGCTGGTCTTACAGATTCCTTGAGCGCCTCATTCACTGCTTGCACTATATATCATCCAGTCTTTGCTGGCCTACAAATTTCATACTTGGTAGCACTAGACAGTGCTCAATGTCTCTTACGCTCCGCATGATCTCAGTCAACAAATCATTCATATTTCCTGCACTTTTTTCAGGTGCTATTTCACTCAGATTTGTCCTTGATATTTCTCCCATTTGAAGCTGCTGTTAATCCTGTATCATTCCTTCTGCTAATATGTTTCTATGTGGTTCAACAACACTAATCTCCCTCTTTTCAGGCTTTCGATCTCCATTTGTGTAAATTCTCCTCTTTCAGATAAAGCTCCCAGTTGTCCAGCAAGACAATGCTTGGTCATTTCTTTCTCTGTGGTGGTGTTTCTGTCCTTCCAGTGTTGCAGCATTCATTTCCTCCAGCCTCTCTTTTCCAGTCTGGGTAAAATCCAACATCAGGTCACTTCATGATTTGCATTACAAGTCCATTTCACTCTTTTGTCAACAATGATCCCTGGTTTTCTTGGGTTGTTTGGACAATTGCATGATATCGACTTAGGGTTGCCCGCGTCCACACCCCCACCATATTTTGTATTGGGGGAATTGTGCTGAATCTGCATAGTTTTTCCAGAAATGTGTAATGAGGAGAAAATACACAGTAATAGACAAGGCTATGTCTATACCCCTAAAAAGTCAGAGACCCTTCCTGAGACATACTGAGTGCCCACTGACTTCAAAGGGAGTCAAAGGTATTCAGGACCTTGCAGGATTGGGCCCTAAACATATCTTCTCCATAGTTGTCCTAGCTCTTGCTACTGAAGGGAAATATATTTGCATTTTGATGGTATCTCCAAGTAAAATGTATCCTGGAAAAGCATTCAAAGGGAGCTGAGGATATTCAGCATTTCATAGGCTTAGGTCCAATGCTTGAGTCCTGTCATGCACTTTTGTCAGGCAAATCTCCAAGGAATTTATTTAAATTAAATGGGAGTTTTGCTTAAGTGAGGACAATAGGTACAATTTTCAAAAGTACTCAAGGGACTTAGATGGTTAAGTCTCATGGGCTCATAAGAAAACTAGATAAGCAAATGCTGGCAGAAAATTTGGACCACCAAGTTTTATCATAAGTATTGGAGTAGAGGGAGGTCTTAAATACTGCACCATGTAGGCTGCAATGACAAGACATGAACAATGTGGGTTAAGAATGCCAAGGTAAACTATAATTTCCTTGGTGTGATCAGTGTATATGCCAGCTCTGACATTACTTTGCAACAGCATGTCCTGTAAAACATACAAGTTCTCTATAAACAGCCCATACAGATACAGTAGTTTGAATCTGAAACTGAATTTTATGAATGGAAAATGAAACTAGCTTCAAATTAATGATAAATGTGCCATTAGAAAGTCTTAATTCACCTCAATCAAGTGATTAACTTCTCCCACTCCATAGTGCTCAATTATTGTAAAGTTCTTTGGTGACATTAAACAATTAAACCTTAGACCTGGGACTAATTTTATAAATCTTTACAGAACTATAAAATTCATTATTGTTTTATATGCCTTCTCTGAAAAATGGCATATAATCCCAGCTGTTTACCCTAGAATAAACTCAGTCTCTGGATACTAAAATGACCAAGCTCTGGGCAAACTACCAATTCTCAGTCAGTCTAGCTCTTCTGAATAGCTACTTTCTGCAGAGCAGAAAGTTTCTTTGTCTCTTACAGTGAAAAGTTCTTGGAAAATAGTTTCACTAGTAGTGATCAGTTCAGAGAGAGAACTGCAGACAGCACTGTTTAGACACTATGCCAGCAGTGAATATGTTCTTTGCAGGCCAGATACTCAGCCGGCGTAAATCAGCTATGTATGTGCTTGTCAGAGATGGATACATGAAATTCAAAGCATTTGAAATGTGGGCAGTTTGCATTTCCCTGAAATGGGTCCCATTTTCATGACACTGTTTTCACAACAACAGAAACATTTTCATTGCAAATGGTCCCATTTATGAGCGAAAAACCGGGGCTGTTTTTGAACAAAATTATTGCTCTACTGAGAACATACATGAAATGCCATGGTTTTCCTTTATTTTTTCTTTTTCTTTTTAGCAACTATGTTACCATTTTGTGACATGTCACAACACCACAATATATATGGGTGTGAAAACAGGTGTAATAAAACACTAGGAAATTCAATGAACAATTTCACTAATATTTTCAGCGGTTTCTCATGGCCCTAGTATTTTTGAACAGAATAGCTTTCATAATGCTAAACAAATAAGCAATGTGTATTTGATTTTTTAAATGATCTTTTGTAAACAAAGGTAGTTTACTAGTTTTGGGCTTTGTAGTTGCTTTTTAAAAGCTGGTGGTTTTTTTGCGAGGGGGTGTGTGGGTTTTTTTGGTCTGTTTCATTTTTCTTTTTAGCAGTGAATTTTCATGCCCTTTATCCATAGAACAAGCACAGGGGATAAACATGCCAGGGCTAGATTGTGCCCAATTCTCTAGAGATACTCTAGGGGGAGAAAGGGCATTAGGGAACTCTCTCAGTGCTTGTGCCCCGTACAGAACTGGATAAAACCACAATTTTTCCCTCTCCCCTGAGGGGGAAGGCACAGCTGGAGAGATGCAGGTGCATGCATCCTGTAACAGGAACAGGCTGTGTTCCTCCTATAACTTGCTGATACTTCAGGAGGCATGGTGCCTAATTGGGATTTAGGGCTAGATTTTTAAAGGCACCTGGCCCTAATGCTACACCTCAGCATCTCCCACTGGGACAGGACTGGGCCTTAAAGGCATAGTGGATTCAAAAGTTGCCTCAATCATGGCCTGAAGGCATCATCACTGTGGGTAAGAACCGGGAGTTTGTTCTCAATAACCAGGGCCTGTCCTTGGCCTGTCTGGTGACACTGATAACAAAGGGGCCAATTGTGCTGAGTCATTCTGTGATACGTACACTCATCCACTAGGATCTGGAGTGAGACATCCAATTCATTTCAGATAGACCAATACATAGTCATAAAGAGCCTTTGCAGTCAGTAGCAAACAACCCTTCAGTCTCTACCTACTTGTTTTGGATTGTAGGTGAGTCATTTTCCCCTCTAGATTAATGTTTCCCCTGCGGTTTATACTCTCTCGCGGAGAAGCTTGTCGGTAATCTACCTTGTCTTGTTTTCATATTCATTCTGTTAGTGCTAGAGACAGATGGCCTCAAAGCAAACCTGACCCTTATTTGAAGTTTGGGATAAATTCTGTTGTAGTCAACTTTCCTCCTTTCCAATATTTTGGTGACCAAATCTCAGCCTTCTGCTCCTGTCGCAGTCTATCCCTTCTCAAGCTGTTATGCCCCAATCTTCACTGTGCATCTGAAGCTCCAAATCTCACACTTTTTTGGCTTTTCTCCAGGGATTTTGGGGTCTCACTACTGGGAAAAGCCTGTGTCTGATCTGAAAATTCAAGCAGGCAGCCTTGGGACCAACACTGCAAGGGTAGGTGTGGAGGCTGCCCCCCAACGCCTTGCTATTCCTGAACAGTGTTGTTAGGGAGCTAGAAAGCTGCTAAGACCCCACCAAAGAATGTGACTGCTGGGAACTGGAGAGGAGTGAATCCTTCTCATAGTGAAGAGTGAAGGATATAGAAGCCTTCAAAGATTCAGATACTTGACCACGAGTCAGACTGGGGAATGCTTATCTGAACTGAATCTCAGCAACGAATTTTCCAAGAACAGAAACTAATTTTCAAACATGAGCTTATTGTTTTCACATTTTACTTACAAATGTTATTTGTAATAAGCTCCAGGACTCCAGAGGAGACACTAGTGCAGTAACAAGTTTCTGCATGACAATACTACTTACTGTAGCAAGAAACAGCTTTCTCTGTGACCACATTTATAACAGGGCAGCAAGAAACAGCATTAGAGCAGTAGTGAATAAGTAAGAATCATATTTGTATCAGGCTCCTGGGTCACTGTGGCTCATCCAGCTACCACTTTACAGCACCAGTTATCAAACCAGCAGAACCACAACAGGCTCTGGTACAAGCCAAAGGGGAAAGTGCCATTGTAAAACTGAATACAGCTGCTTGTATAATAGAACTAATTGCATATTGCATCGCAGAGCTAAATTAGTAGTGAAAACAGTTATAAAACCGACAGACAGTGAAACATGACTCACCAAGGAATTGCTGCCAGCTAGGCGAATTCTCACTGGCCGTCGTTCAACAACCCACACCTGCATTTTCTGAATAGTAAATATATAATAAGACATAATTACTAGAAAAATATGCAGCACTCCAATGTGACAACACACTACTTGTTTATTGGGATAGTGAATGGGATATAATAAGTTTGACCTGAAGTACTTCAGAGCCACCTGGGGTCACAGTCGATGGGGAGACAGACAGCACAATCCTGAAACGTTTAATCCACAAGAGGTTGTCTGTAACATAGCTGACTGCTGCTACAAAATGGCAGATTAAAGTGATGACAACTTCTTCTTGCCACTAAGTCAAAGGAAAGCGCAGAGAAAGAAGGCATAAACAATATTCATGTTTTAAAAATCTGATATTTATAGCCTAGCTTAAATATTCAATCTGCAGTGAGTTGGGATGTCTCAGCTGACTTTACTCACAGTAATAGCTCCCTCAATAAAAACCAGCTGTAGAAAGAGAACTTCATCTGTTCCTACTGCTTACAATCCCTTCTGCCCCACCCCCACCCCCCAGCCTTTTTTCTAGAGTCTTTTTACAACTGCTCTTATTTATTGTCCACAAATTCCCAATTGAGAGGAGTCTGAGATGTGAAATTCAGACCCACATTTCAGGGTGTTTGGGTCTGGGTTTTTGGTTTGCTTTGTTAAAGAGGTAGAAATTCTTTGCTTCTCCCATCCCTTGGCCAGTTCAAAGACACTGGAAAATGGCCAGCGTGTTCAAAGGGAAACCTAGGCAAATTGTTGGTTTTTGAGATGAGTTTAATGTCTGTCACTGATCAGGGTCCATGGAGCGGGTCTGAAATCAGGCACATTGGTACTCCCACATCAGCTTAAGGGCAGCAGCTTCCCTTCACCAAGTGCCCCCAGAACCAATCCATTTACAACTTCCAGTGATTTAGTTTATAGGAATTATGCTTCTATTACAGCTCAGTCCTGCATGGTGCTGAACATGATGGCCTGATGCAGCAAAGCACTTACGTGCATATTTAACTTTAAGCATGTGAGTAGTTCCATTGACTTCAACAGAGCTACTTGGATGTTTACCATTAAGCATGTGCTTTGACGGATCGGGTCAGAGGGCTCAGCACCTCAAAGGACTGAAAAACAAAAGTTAATGTGGGTACCTCCAAGAAACCCCACACCTAACCACAGCTGCTTTGAACAGTCTGAGTTGATATCACAGCCTCAACCAATCACTGTGTTTTTATACTATTAGTCGTCTGAGGCACTGTTTTGGAGCTGTTTCTTCCAAGAATGATGAAAAAAATTAGCCAGGTAGACAGCAGGTGGATAGTTAGTATGGATGGGCCTCCAAACATCCACTTTTTCAGAAAACTCTGGTGTTTTCCCAACACAATGGGATTTGACATCATGGGGCATTGCCTTCCATGGAATTGTGACCACTTGTCCCTGCAGGGAATATAGACCATTCTAGTCCATACAGTATATAAGGCTCATCTTTGCCTAGATAGTAGTATGGTCTATACCAGGTGTGGTCAATCTTCAGCTTGTGACTCTTGTACAGTTAAAGTGTGGCTCATAGAGCCCCTCCCCCCTTTCTCCGCATACCAGGCTGGGCGGGGGGGAGCTTAGGATGTCTGCCCTGCAACAGGGTGGTGGGACTAGAGGTTTCTGCCCTGCGGGGAGGGGGAACTAAGAGCTTTAGCTCTGGGTGTGGGGGGAGGCAAAAGCCCCGTGCCCTGGCAGGCACTGCCCCACGGATAGGTTGTGCATGTCTTGTGGCTTTCAAATGTCTGAAAATTATTGTATACGGCTCAGAGGGTCAGTAAGTTTGACTATCCCTGGTCTATATCCTATGTTGTTGAATCTTCTTAGGCGGTTCAGTACATAGGGGTTTGGTAACCCCAATTTCACTTTGTTTTGGGTTTGTCAGGAAATCTTCTCACAACATCCAACTTTACCATTTTGTCCAAGATTGTGGATCCTGGTTATATTCATCAAGATATTTTTTGAGAACTTTAACAAGAAACACAGCACAAAAGAAAGTGGTAGATTTTCCCTCCCAAATCAATTCCAGGGGCTGCTCCTATGGGTAGTGGTAGTATTGAATATATTTCACAGTGATACACACTATTTAACTGTACAACTATACAGTATTAAGTGCCTTATCCCACTTAAATAGGATTCAATGGTCATTTACTTAATTGAGCCCTCCATGAAGACACACAAAGCTAATTTGCTACTCAGATAAGTAATATTCCTTTCTGCCATGAAAGCACTAGATGGTATTCATCAAAGCTTAAACATATATAACAGGATAACAGGCAATCTGTTTTCTGTTTAAGGTATAAGGCACAGGTAGTAACAGGTCATAAAATTTGTTTCATGTTGAAGATGAAAAAAAGTCTATTATTCCGAATCTCCTGGAGAGGCATTTGTATTTAGATTGGGCTACATTCTCTCATCTTTACTCACCCCTGAGTACACCCATTGCTTAGAATCCTAGTCCTGTTGAAGTCAAGGGGAGCTTTGTCATCAACATGAATAGGGCCAAGATTTCACCCATAGATTTTAGCAGAACTTCTTGAAAAGTAAGGGTCTGTTTAATGGGAGTGTGCCAGAGTCTGACCTTCTCCATAGTGGTGACTTAGTGAAGCTGCCTTTCACCTGTAGTAATCTCAGTTCAAATTCAGGTTGCAAGGGAAATAAGTTTATTAGTTTCATCCTGGTCCTACTCCCACACATTTCTGTATTCAGCTCACACAACTGGGCACAATTAAGCAAATATAGTTCCTGCATGTGAGAAGCCCAGGACAGAACTATCAGAAGTGTTAAAGATCAAGACTGAAACGTGCATAGGCAAAGTTGTGTGGAGAATTTTGCATAGGTAGTGCATGAACTAGTGGTCCAATTTTGTGCTTGAAGGCAATGAAAGCCTCATGCACAACTAAGGGCAAACGTCTCTACATTTGAACTAAGCAACTGCTGTTAGGGAAGAAAGAAGGGGGGAAAAATAGGATACTTCAGTCTCTAAGTACTTCAGGTTGATGCTGTGGTACAAATAACTAAATCATGAACGTAGGGCAGCTGGAAGCCTAAAGCCTTCCTCTGTTAAATCCGGTATTAAGTACTTGGTGTGTTAAGATGAAGGATTTAGCATGCAAAACTGAAACATTTGTCCTATTGTTTGCATATAATCTACACATGTTAAACATTAATATCTTTCCTGTATACATTAACTGTTACAATTGCCCTGCTGCAATATGTGTATGTATATAAATAAAAGCCACTCTTCTCTGGGAAATTTTAAGGGCTTAAGTGTAAAACATTAAGAAAGTAAGTAGTTCTGCCAAGCTTTGGAAGGTATTCTGAAAGTCATGTTATCGGCTTCTTCTTGGCAGGGTGTTGGTATTGCTTAAGACCTAGTGCCAGCCAGGGCTAACAAAAAACCTTTTATTCCTGCGCCACATCAGTGCTCAATATTTCTGCTCAGACAGCAATATTTTAGCAAGCTGTTGAGTTCTACACTGAAACTTGAGGGATCCAAGAGCTGCTCTTTTTTTAACATTTCAGAGGAGCTGAATATATTTAGGTTAAGTAACTGTGATAATTCTAGGCAAAGATTTCCTTTGCTTAATCTTGCCATAACCAAAAAATGCAAGCAGCATTACCACTCATTTAAGAAAACGAATGAATTTCCTAGGGAAATTAGAGAATAAGTCCTAAAGTATTTGGATTAGGGGATGTAATTCTGCAAACGTTTTGCATGTGAGGCAAAGAGTAGAGGGGATAAGAGCCACATGCTAAGAAATTTCCTAGCCTGGCAGCTTTCCCTTTTTTCTCTCTCCTTGACTGGCTAGTTCTGCTTCACTGGAGTCTCCCAGGACCCTTCCCACCCTCCAAAAATGGGTGTTCTTATTTCCCTCACCTGTCTCTACATTAGCAGTAGGTGCCAACCTTCACTGGACGGTATAGGGAAGTCCAATCCATACTCTTTAGCCTGACTTTCAGGACACCTAATGCAGTGACCTGGTCTCTATGGGGACATTCCTTGTTTGCAGTTTTCTCTGCTTCTTCAACCTCTGGGCCCAAAACACTTTTGCTTTGCACATTGTGTCGATGTTAACATCAATGCAAATTGGGTGTAAATTACAATGGTAGTGTTTTGCACTCACTTTGCTCTGGTATAAATTACGTGCAAGGCAGTGGTGAATTGGGCCCTCCATCATCAACAGGTGAACTCCAGCCACTGTCAGTCAGCAAACCTGCTGCCACTACAAGACATGCTTAGAACTAAAGAATGTAGTGAGTACTAGAAGAAACAATATCTTCCAGAAGTTTCCCCATCTCCTTTGGATTGTGAAGCATTCTCAAGTAAAATCAACAAACCAAGACCAGATGTGTCTAGTATGGCAAAGTCAGAGGGCCCCACTGAAGCTGCTGAAATTACTGAGACCTTTAATTATCTTAAAATTAGGAAAACACCTGGGAATTCTGGAGACACTAGTGGATCCTGTCAGTTCTTACCCCAAGAATTAAAGTGTGATTCTACTCTGAAACGCTGTCTCGTCAGAAGTGACATTGTGGGGTTCCACGTTTATTGTCACGTTGATTTCCATATCGAATTTGCTCAGGAAAAAAAAAAGTTTCTTCCTCCCCTAACTGCCAAACCCGAAAATTAAATCTGGGATTAGGAAATCAAACTGGATGAGATGGGAGACAATGGTAGATTTTTTTTTAAAGTACTGTAGCGGGGTGGCTACCCCTGCTTCTGCCCTGAGGGGCTTGCGCCCGCCCACCTCCCGGGTATCCAATAGGTCTGAGAGCTGCAGCTGATTGGGGGAAGTAGCTGCAGCTGAGCCATGCCCCAAACAGAGCCCAGCTGGCCATTATAACAGGCTGTGAGCGAGGAGCCTAGAGAGTCTCTCTCTGCGTTCAGAGAGAGAAGGGCCTGGCTGCCGGGAGCGAAGCAGGGACCTGAAGTGGTGCAGGGCTGGGGGAAAGGCTAAGGGAGCCGGGGAGCTTCGGCCTAAGAAAACCCCAGGCTGCAGGCCTGGCAAGGCCAGCCCAGGTACTAGGGTTGCAGGGGCAGCCCATGGGTAGGCAGAGGCAGCAGGTTCAAACCCCCTTTGCCGATGATGAGTGGCTTACACTGCAGTCTGCCTCAGTGCATGGGGCTAGATGGGGACTGGCAGTAGCTGTACACTGAGGTGAAGTGGGGATAGTGGGTGGGGGTTCCCCTGGAGGGGGAGACCCTTGGATTAAGGCTGTGGGGTACTGCCAGGGGGGCAGCACCCCAGAGAAAGGGGCACCGGGTCCTGGGAGAGACACGGGGGCCAGAGAGTGGTCAGGTGGATCACCGGCCAGAAGAGGGTGCTCCGGAGGCTGGACGAGCAATTCCCTGGACGACCAGCAGGAGGCGCTGTCGGGTGAGTCCGAGACCTGTTACAGTACACCTTAGCCCTACAGGTCCTTTCCTTTTTTGTGCAGCTTCACCAATAATCAGATTGACCCTCCTTTATCTGTGCAATCCAATTTCTTCAAATTGGGTATTCTTCACATAGCTCAATATTTTGAGCCTGCTCCTGTCCCAGTTAATCTCCCCACAGCTGCAGGTTCATTAGATGCCGACAAATCTTTACACTGTGGAGAATGCAGGTTTTTTTCCTTTGTTCTAAAGTGCTTTGGCTTTGCTGCCTGTTTATAACAGTGATCTCGGTATTATATAACAATATGTCCCCGAAGAATTTCACATTTCAGTTTTAAAAGGGTACAAGAGAAGAGCTCATGGAAAAAGGATGGTTGTGCTTGTGGTTACAGCACTTGACTGAGACTCAGGAGATCTGGATTCAATTCCTAGATATGCCAGAGGCTTCCTGTGTGACCTACAGCAAATCACTTAGGATTTGATCCAGCACCCACTGACCTCAATGGGAATCTTTCCCTTGATTCCAATGGACTGTAGATCATGTTGTTACTCTCTCTGTGCCTCAGTTCCGAACTTCCCCATCTACAAAATGTGGATAACAATAACAATCCTTCATTTCTCTGCAGCTTTGTCATCCCATCTATTTAAAGTGTAAGACACTAAAACCAGCATGTGTTTCTGATATAGATATTGTATCAGCCACTTTAGAAGATTGTTTGTGAGGCTAGCGAAGGACAGCAGGAGAAAGTGGGAGGGGGCGTGAGGGGAGCTGGAGGGGATAGATGCAGTTGGGACCCCAGGAGGATGAGTAGGGAAGAGGAAGAGAAGGCAAAAAGAGGAGCCATTGATCACCTGTGTAGGTTCACTTCACCGAGGGTCCAGGGATCACGGAATCATAGAAAAATAGGCTGGAAGGGATCTCAAGAAGTCATCTATCCTGCCACCTCCCTCGCTCCTACCCATTGAGACAAGACTGAATATACCTAGACCTTCCCTGACAAGTGTTTGTCTAACTTGTTCTGAAAATTCTCCAAGGATGGAGATTCCACAACCTTCCGAGGTGAGCTATTCCACTGTTTCATTCTCCTGAGACTTAGAAAGTTTTTCCTAATATCCAACCTAAATCTCCCTTTCTGCAAACTAAGCTGATGATGACTTCTTGTCCTACCCTGGGTGGGCATGGAAAACAATTGAACACCATCCTCTGTAATCAACCTTATACGTAGTTGAAGACTGTTACTATGTCCCCTCTCAGCCTTCTCTTCTCTAAACAGGCTGAGTTCTTTCAACTTTTCCTCATAGGTCAGGTTTT
Source organism: Chelydra serpentina (assembly GCA_037349315.1). Classification (NCBI taxonomy): domain Eukaryota; kingdom Metazoa; phylum Chordata; order Testudines; family Chelydridae; genus Chelydra; species Chelydra serpentina. Next base: position 33,653,679 of record JBAIAC010000048.1, read on the forward strand.
GTAAACTTTTTAAAAATTTTGTTGCTCTCCTCTGAACTCCAATTTGTTCACATCTTTCTTGAAGTATGGGGCCCAAAACTGAACACAATACTCCAGTTGAGGATCTGTCCTTCTTAAGTAGATGTAACCTTCTACAGGGCAGTCACAATGGCACTCTATGAATAGCACAGGGCATGTTAGAAGCCTGGCTGAGAGGGCTGCTTCTCCTCTACTTTCTGCAAGTTGGTGACTGGTGTTTCCAAGGCCAGGAGAACAGTGGCAGAAAGAAAAGTAGCTGCATGGTCCAACAGAATAGGACCAGCTACTCTCTTTCTTTGAAGACCATCAGACAGCTCCTTTACCCAGAGCTCTTCTGTGGAGTTGGAGAGAAGAGCTACTTTGGAGGAGGAGAATAGCTGCTGAGAATGCAGCTCAAGCCACAGGCTGAAATTTGTTCACCTAAAACATTCAACAGATAATTTCACGTGAAAAATTCCTAGAAATCCAAGTCTGTTCCCAGACAATTTCTGACAGACAAAACTGACTCCATTCTTCTAATAAATTGTCCCCTGCCCATTGTTCATCCGGCTCCCGTGTGTGTGTACATATATTGGGTGTTAAGAATGCTTCTCAGCATCACTGCAGACATCATGGGGAAAAGAAATTCTGGAAGCCGGGGTAAAACCAGAAATGGATGCAAATAAAATTAGAATGTATGGTTTGCTGCCTGTATTTTTAATAAATGTTTGTCTGCAATGAAATGTAATTAACATGTAAGATAATGCAGTTTGCCTCATTTAGCTCGTCAGTGGGTTTATTAACAAATTCTATCAGTTAACTATCCTCGCTAAGCAGATGCATTCACCATACACACGCTAAAACACTCCACAAACAGCAGACTGGAACAGGTGCAAAGATTATAATGGGATGATAAATTTGTCAATTTACCAGCTCTAGATGTTGACAACAATGAATGTTTTATTTAAATCACTCCACAGTGGCAAGATTTAAAAAAAAAAAAAAACAGCTGAGGAGTTGAGGGTAGCGAAAAAATAAAACAACCCAATTTCATGTAAAAGTTAACTTCTCACTAGGGTAGTTCTATACTGAACACTAAGTCCAGGCTCTGACTCCAGTTTCAGCCCAATCCCCGTTACATCCCCACACAATCAGTCTGACTTGAGTCAGCAAGCATTCAGGACCTGGGTGCTAGGACCCTAATGTGAGGTGGGTCAAAGCCCAAGGCCTGACTCAGGTCCAAGCTCTGCCATTTGTAGTGTGGATGCAGGTCATGCGGCTGATCCGAGTGAGAAGGTCTGCAGAGTGCAGTATGGATGCATTAGCATAGCTGTGAGACTCGGGTCCAGCAATTGTAAATCTGGGTTTACAGTCCAGTGTGGACACTCAAGCATGAGCTTGGAAACACTGAGTCCACAAACCTGGTTCCCACACACCTGAGTTTAGTGTATAATGTAGACATACCCATAACATGCTAGCACAGAAGATGCCCAGATGACATTTTCATATCTCTGAAGCTGAAATATATGTGGAGTAACTGAAAAGAAAGAAGCATTTTTCAACTATCTTGCTGTTTTTGAAAAATATGGTGATTTTGACAGAGAAGGACCAAAAAGCAAGCTACCAGTTGAGAAACCAGTTCATAAATCCCATTGCTCCTCCTAATCTCTGTTGTGTTATTCATGACATGATTACAAAAAGAATGTGACATAAAACCAAGCCCTCCATCTCTATTTGCTGCCTATGATGTTACTGGAAAGGAATATAACAGGCGACTCTGGTTGCCCCAAGAAGACAAAAGCAGATAGTAGGGGAGCTAGAGGCTGACAGGGGAGAAGGACAAGGAGGGAGGGCAGTTGAGTAGGGAAGATGGGTCTCGACAGTGGGGGTGTCTCCTTAGGTTTGACTAGCTCAGCTAAGCCTCCATATTTTATCTGATCCCAGTATTATTATTATTGCTTTTATTTATATGGCTGTAGGGCCAGATTTTGAAGGTATTTAGGCACCCTAAAAATGCAGACATACACCTCGCTGGATTTTCAAAAAGGCCTGGCCACTTAAATCCCACCAAAACCAACAGCGTTAGGTGCCTATGCACTTTTGAAAATCTCACGAGGTGCCTGTATGCATCTTTAAGTGCCTTAAAAATTAGGCCCATAGTGCCTGTGGCCCTGACTGAGATCCGGGTCCCATTGGGCTAGGCTCTGCACAAGTGCATAGTGAGTGAGCCCTTGCCCTGAACAGCTTATAACCTAAATAGATAAGTCAGACAAAGGAAGGACCAATCTCCCCATTTTACTCTGAGGCACAGAGAGAGTCGCCCAAAGAATGTGCGGCAGAGCTATTAATTGAACCAACGGCAGCTGCGTTAGAGGCCAGTGCCTTAACCACACAAGACCATCTTCCTCTCGACATGCTTCTCTGAGCCCAACTTCCAAACCTCTTGAGGTTCCCCAGCAGTAGTGTAGAACAAAGCTCACTAATTATTACTAATCATTTTAGTGACTCATTGTAGGTCCCTCTGACACTATTTAGTTCTCCAAGAGCAATTCCTCTTGGATTTGGTTTCTTCATCTCTCCTTTTCATATAGGATCAGATTCTCCTCTGGTGTAAATCAGTGTAGCTCAATTTATTGATTGCAGTCAATGGCGCTTTGTCAGTTTCCACCAGTTGAAGATGTGGCCCATAGTATATTATGAGTGACAGATCAAATGTTACTATTTCAGGCTGCTATTTCAATTAAATTATGCTAGATTTAAATATAAAAGGCTGAATTCAAGGGGGGACAGCTTACTTGACTGCCACAAGATTGCACCTGCTTACACCAAAGCTGAATTTGGCCCAGTCATGTCAGACTGGCATTACCAGTGGGAAGATACAGCTCTGAGTGCATAAAATGTCACTGTCTTTAAAACATAAAGGTGACACTTTAAATTGTCTCAAAGAGTAACTGTGCATTGAATTTAAATTTAACAAGACTTTTACTGTATATCATTTGAATACTAATTGATTCTCATGTGTATATGTATTGAAGTTTAACAGCTACATTAGTGGGACAGAATGGGCCAAATTCACACATGGTGCAACTCTGTCAGCTTTAGTGGAGTTTTCCATCAGAAAATTTCTGACCTGCTGCAACAAGCACTGAGATTTCAGGAGCTCACACACTGCATGTGTCAGTACAGTATACGTGCTCTTAGACTGAATTGTGACCACACAGTTCATTTTGCTGAAGCTTTGTGCTGATAACCTATGAAGAAATACTCCACATCATCTCCTTGCCTTTCTTCCCCTCAAGTTTCTAATGTTCTTGGACATTTTAAAAAAAAATGGAGGTATCTATATTCCAATCTCTCTCTAAAGCCATCTTTGGTTGCCAAGCATTCTCCATATCAGAAAGTTTAGTCTTTTGGGGATCTAAAACTATAGCAATTGCCATATCTGGTCAGTCTAATCGTCATTCGAGTTCAGTATCTGCCCTCTAGCAGTAACTGTTAAACTGATTTTTTCAACTTTAAAAACATAAGCCACGATTTCAAAAATAGGAACCTAATAGTAGACTCCTAAATCCAGAGGAGGTCAATGTAAATGGCTGGGACCTCAGCACTCTTAAAAATCAGGCCAATTATTTAGGGGCCTAAATAGGGATTTCAGAGTCTGACTTTAGACTCCGGGTTTATTTGTTTGTTTGTTTGTTCTTGGTTATATATCATTTTGCTATTAAGTTTATACTCCTCATAATGAACCTGATCAACCGAATATTATTTCATTTATACTTATGATTTTATTCTCCTACTCTTACATATCTGGGTGTGGAAGGACTATAGGCTGAGGCCCATGTACCTTCTTAAGTCGAGTGTTGCTCTTGCACATGCATATACAACAGCTGTTATGTGACAATGACTGCATAATCAAAGAACAAGATCAAGCGCTTCGAGTTGAAGTGAAAATTGTCATTAATTGAAAGTATTTTAAAAGGAATATTTATTGATGAAACATTATGACTATAATGTGTTTGATTTAGACTTCCCTTTTTATAAATTTAGATTTACAAGCAGTAATAATACATATAAAATGCTAGTTTTAAATATTTTCCCCATTGAGGAGGCACTAGGGCAAAGTCTCAGAGAGCAAAGATTTGCATAAGAAAATCGAACCTGGTTATAAAAGAACTGATGAGTCAAAAGTTGAAAACTGGAATTTGCATCTCCTGTTAGAATAGCTTTCCTTGCATTCCTACAGAGCAAAGAATAGTAACATGTAAGGAAATGGGAATTCCCATCATATCTCACCTCCCCATGGCCACTACTCTGTACTAGAGATAGGCCTAAGCCACAAAATTCTGATAAGCAGCTGTACTTTCTCATACTTTGCGGTTGCGGCTTGAGGAACAAATATCAGGGGTGAAATCATGGCCCCTTTGAAATCAATGGCCAGGCACAATGCCCACTGACTTCAATGGAGCCAGGATTTCACCCAGAAGGTTGGTTCAGACTGTTCTCTAATCTGCAATTTTTTTTAGTTGTTTGACAAGAAAGGTAGGGATTTTCCTATTTAATAGAGAAAACGTAATGCAAAATAACCTAATGTACACAGGAATGAGGGATTAAAATATTAAACAAAAGAAATATATTCCTCTTCACTTTCCCTGATATTAGTTTTTTCTCATCTTCTGTTATGGCAGGAAGGCTTTGGCAAATCAGTGTTTCCTGCAGCATGTTCTGAAGATGGTCAGATTTTGGCTTAGTTTTATCTCCCCTGGCAACTCATTCCATAGTTGAATATATTTGACCAACAATGATTTGTCTAACAACCTTCATCCTAAGCTTTTTTACCTGCATTTTCTCAGAAAACCTGTCTTAATGGCAATGCCATAAATGGAAAGGTGGCTTATGATGTCATTAGGCCTTGATCCATTGATGGCCTTGAAGACCAGAGTTTTGAATTGACACTGAAAACCAATTCAATCCAACTTCAGACAATTTTGTAATGGTCTATTATTTTGCACCCACAGTCAATAATGGTTCACTCAGTAGCAGGTGCCAATTAAAGCATTTAGATGGTTAGATGTCTAACTACCTGATTGCACCCCCAATATTGTGCTAACAATTGATTTCAAGTGCAAAATTAAAGACTGGTTTCAGGCACTTTTGAAAATTGAACTCCAATATTGTCATACTGGTGAGTTGGGTCATGCAGGTAGATGGGAGATACACTCTAGTAAGTGTTTAATAATGACAAGTAAAAATCAATTTCTTCACAAGCAAAAGGAAAACTTTCTCTTTCCAAAGTCTTCATTGGAGATGCAATTAGTTCTTTCATATATTTACAATTTTATATGTCCTGAAATTGAGTCAAAGAACTGTGGTTTGATTCATGTAAACTTTTTTGTCTTTCTAAATATAATTCTGTTTTTCATAGGAAAGAGTTTTAGGGACTTGATTGTATCCTGTGCTATCTAAAATTGAAAATTAGCATAAACACCAGATAAAACGACTTCTATACCTTGAAAAAAGTGTCCATAGTAATAATACTTTGCATTTACAATATGAGCTCATGAGCTGGTATAAATCAGCATGGCTGTTTTGGCTTCACCAACTTATTGATTGATTTAAACCAACTTAGGATCTCATGCATAGTATATAACCCTTTCCATCCAAGGTTCTTTAAATGCTTCACAAACATGAAGTGTTAATCAAGCCATGCAGCACCCCTGTGAGGTAGGTAAGTGTTTCTATCACCAATTTACAAATGAGAGAGTGGCCTAAAGTCAAGTGTCTTGACCATGTTCATGGAGTCAGTCAGTGGCAGCATTAGGATTAGAATTCAGGAGTTCTTATTCTCATTCTCCTGCTCCAATCACTGAGTCATAGTTTCTGTCAAGACACAATTGCATGCTGTCTCTTTAAGAATGTTTTTTGAATTTCTGAGCGTGTCTTTAAGTAGCTGTCAAGTTAGGCAAAATGGAGTGGAGGAGGGAGGACTACATGCCAGAGGCCAAGTTAGTCTGCTTCCATATAGTCTAGTTCATGCAGTGACATTTTCAAACAATGCATTCAGTTTTTTAACACTGGTAATGAAAAAGCATATTTTCCCCTTTCAGTCTGTGAACTTCTCTTTTGCTGATGACTTCAGTCATTGTTTGTAATGGTCAAAGCCTAGGGGCATAGAATAGAGTGATTCATTTGTACATGGGGCACAAGGATTTAGTGACCACTAAACAGATTGAAATTATGCCTACTTCGTGCTTGTTTGAGACAGTCTTCAAAAATATGAACGGTTCCAAATTTAAATCTGGATTGAAATCCAAGTTTGCAGTTCACATCCATTTCTATCACAGGCTGAGGTTGTACACCACAGTTTGGGGAAGTTTGTATGCAGATCTGTATTTTGAAGCCCCAAATTCAGAAGTATGCACATTATTAAAGAGCTACAGGGCCCGATTCATGGGTTATGTTAGGCTCAGTTTTCACTTAAACGTTTTATTGACATAGTTATGGTAGGTGGGGGGAGGTGATTTTTTTGCTGACATAGTTATGCTGGTAAGAGTCCTGGCCTAGAAGCAGTTATACCTATACTTGTATCATATATGATGGTTGCCTCAGGGCCGGCTCCAGGCACCAGCACGGCAAGTGCGTGCCTGGGGCGGCAAGCCGCAGGGGGCAGCCGGCCACTAGCTGCGAGGGCGGCAGTCAGGCAGCTGCTCCAGTGGATTCGGCGTCAGGAACGCTGACAGCTCAGGACTGGCGGAGCGCTCGCAGGAACACCGCCGAATCTGTGGGACCAGCGACCTCCCGCAGAAACGCCGACGATGGCTGCCTGACTGCCATGCTTGGGGCAGCACAAAACATAGAGCCGCCCCTGGGTTGCCTGAACAACCATAAGCCATACTAGTATAATCACTTTCTTACCAACATAACTGGGTGCCAGTTTAAGTATGCTGGCGTAATGAAATTGGCAAAACTTCTGGGTGTAGACAAGGACTTCCAGTAGTTTTGTGCCACTCTGCCACTCTGCAGCCCTAAATCAGGTTTATCTGTCCTCCCCGCTCGGGAGACTTCTCAGATACAGCACGTCATTCTAGCAGTGTCTACGGGCTTGTCTACACATAGGTTTTGTACCACTTCCATGACATCATTTTAAAGCTGTATAGCTAAATCAGTCCAAACCTCAAGTGTGGATGCAGTTACACCAATATAAAGGTACTATCAGCATAGCTTATGCCCATAAATGTAGCTACAGTAACGCCTCGCATATACATACATATATATATATATATATACACACACACACACAGAGTACAAGTTTTAAATTTTAAACAAACAATTTAATACTGGTACACAGCAATGATGATTGTGAAGCTTGGTTGAGGTGGTGAAGTCAGAGGATGGGATATTTCCTAGGGAATGCCTTACTGCTAAATGATGAACTAGCAATTGGCTGATCCCTCAAGGGTTAACTCATTGTTGTTAATGTAGCCTCACACTCTACAAGGCAGCATGAATAGAGGGAGGGGAGACAGCATGGCAGACAGAGACGCACACCGTGTGTGTGTGTGAGAGAGAGAGGGATGTGCATTGCCCCTTTAAGAATGCTGACCCCACTCTAAGTACACTGCCTTTTTAAGTAGATCAGCAAGTTGAGACGGCAGCTGCTGCCAGGAAGCTCCCTCCGTCCTGAGCCCTGTGGTGTCCCCCCTGCTCTATGGAAGATGGGGCACAGGAGCAGGGGGACACCCTGACATTAGCCCCCCTCTTCCTCCTCCCCCTTCCTCCTGCACAGCAAGCAGGAGGCTCCCGGGAGCAGCTCCAAGGCAGAGGGCAGGAGCAGCACATGGCAGTGGGGAGAGGGACAGCTGAAGTGCTGGCAATTGATAGCCTGCTGGGCGGCTGCCACCCAGGGAACTTAGGGGAGCAGGGAGCTGATAGGGGGGCTGCCAGTCCACCCTGGTTCCAAGCCCCCACCAGCTAGCTGCAACGCTGCAAGCAGTAGACAAAGCAGGCGGCTGCCAAATGACGTCATAAGGGAGCATTGCGCAACTTTAAACGCGCATGTTCCCTGATTGATCAGCAGCATAACAACGAAACAATGTTAACCGGGACGACCTTAAGTGAGGAGTTACTGTATAGGCACCTCTATACTGGTATAACTGTAAGGGGTTGTAACTAAATCATTAGAAAATCACACACACACACACCACATCTGAAATAGTTACATCAGTACAAAAACTGTGCATAGATGAGGCCCAAGTTACCACAACATGGGCAACCAGCATGTGGGGGGGATGGGCAGCATTGCCAGGGGAAAGTGGGCTTTGCTGCAGCATCGATGTATATATTGTTGATCCACAGCTGCCAGAACTAACCCTTGAGGCCACTGGCAATAGGCATAGAATACAACAGCCTTTAGTCTGCTCTACTCTTCAGTCTGAACTATTTCAAAACTGTTCAGATCAGTGCCCAGACATCCAAGAAGCAGGGGGTGCAAGGTTTTGGTTTGGGCCTTTCTCTGTTCCTAAATATTATGACAGTCACCTTCCTGAATTAGGTCCACACTGACTAAGGTATGCTTTTATTTGAGATTCTTGTATTAATGATTCACTGACTAGGACGGTGAATAAAATACAATGCAACAAGCCTATGATGTTTACGATAATAGTAGCATACTGCTAATGCAGCGCATCAATGCTAACCCAGTAGTAGCATTGTGACCTCGGCAAAGTTACTCAGTTCCAAGGGAAATAAACCAACAACAACAAAAAAGGGGGGGGAACAAAACTGCCAGTTTTTAATTGCTTTTGTAATTAAACATACAGAGAAACACTGTTAATGTAGCCCTTTGTCAATTAAATGTTGCTGAGGTGCAGTAGAATTTTGCTTCATTAGGTGGTGTGGGCCAGGATAGCTCTAGCTCTCCACCGCACCCCACACAAACACCGTCCCCAAAATTAGTCCTCCTGGGTCCCGATCCCATTATTGGTCTGCAGCCTCGCAGTACTGCTTGCACTTGAAGAGGTTACAAACACAGGAAAGTGCCAATTATGGACTAGATTGTTCCTTTAAGAAAATACACAACCCTACAGAGACCTAAGGGAAGATTGTGCATCAGACCTAAGCCCTCCACAAGCTTCCTAATGCTCAAGAAGCTTCAAAGATTACACCATTCTAGAGGAAGGAGCAACCTGCTCGTTCTAATGTATAGGCCAGGGGAACCATGGCTCCACCTTTTCCCCTGGCACCCTAGGGGCACATGTATGGAGCAGCTCCAGCTCAGCACAGGTTGCACAAAGACAGCTTGTTACATTGTATTTTGTTCACAGTTCTACTGAATACATTATTAATATAAGAATCTGGAATAAAAACATACAAGGCTCTTTTCACCCTCTCGTGCACCCGCGTAAGGGCCACTTACAGTCTGGCCTTACCTTGTACAATTATATCCGAGCTCATCTTCCAAATATAGTTTCCATTGTAAAATAAAGTACCTTTATTCCCTGCTGGCTGTGGTTGGGTATTTTGGGGGTTTTTTTTGTCCCCCCCCCCCCCCAGTCATGACGCTTTCCCCATGATTGCTAATATGGAAAATGTGGTAACCTGCAATGGGCCTTTCCAGCAATGATGAGGATTAAAGAGATCATATATCTAGGGAGAATATTATCTCTTTGTCTAAGCACAATCAATGTAGCTAGTACCAATTAACTTGTTAATGATTTAAGGCCAGATCTGTGTCAAAGCTAAAATTATTTACTCAAACCCTGCCCAGATCCGAGCCACCCTTGCTTTGAGTTTTCAAACCAAAACTTGACAGATGAAAATGTGCAGAACTGAAATAGCCTTCATTTTTGTCCTTAATAGAGATGGGCCAAAACCAGAAACCTTGGCTGGCACTCCTGAAAACCTTTGGGGCTTGAATAAAGACCTGGATCTTCATCATTCCTGGATTTGGTTTCGCAAAACCAAACCCAAACAGACAGACAGACAAACTTTTGCAAAACTCCCAGTGTTGCCAACTCTATTTAAGGCTAATTAATTTGCATAGCTTAATGACCCCACCAGCTGTTACAATGCACAGGATAATAAGAATACCAGAAACCAAAGTGAAACTGCAAGTTAAGCTGCTTATTATATAATTTAATTAGGCTCTGCTGCACTTTCTCTTCCAATTCCCAACTTACAAGGATTGAATTGTTAGGTACATTTTTCACTTTGGGGTTCTGAAAAGTTTATTTTTACCTGGCAAATGATTTTAAAACTGAGGAAAAGCAGGTCGACTGGTGGTGAAATAAAATAGGAAGTATGCAGTTTCTTCTCACTGAGCCTGGTATCTGCATGACTCCAGCACACAAAGAGCTGGTGTGAATTTCAGGTCCTAGGCCTGCGTTAAATCAGGCCAGTTGTAGAAATTAGGAATGACATGGTTTACCCAGTGGTCTTTGCTAAAGAGCTTTTTTTTTTAACGTCTATATCAGATGCTCATAACTTATTGGCTCCGTTAAGTCACATGTGTCATTGAGTTAGGAAGGAAGGAAGGAACATGTTATTAGCTAGTCCTTTCCCCCTTTCTCTTTTTACTTCATTGCATGTGGTGTTTTCCCTGCAACATCTATTAAACCTGTGCAACCACAGAATCCTAATGTAGCAACATGTTTGAACAACAAGGTCCCTCTTTCTTGTGCAACAGAGGATTGAGTATTTCATTTACGTGTGTGCATATGTTGATCTAACCCCATTTGAGCTAATGGATTGATTGTCCCATAACACGCCATTTCACTTTTATGTCGCCAGGTCATTAGTTGTCTCTCCCTTGCTCCTCTCTTCCTTGGGTTTTAAAGACCGAATTTTCTGAGTGGGAGACAATCATGAGAAATAATGTTTTTTTGAAAAGGGAGCGATTGTCACTGAAACTGATCTGTCTGTGCGATAACAAAAACTGTCATTGCCTCACATGGAACTTGTGCTCTTGGGACTCAGCAGAACAAAGAAATCCTTAGTGAAGAGCAGTGGGCCATGTGCGTGCTCTCAACCCTGTGGCACCAGTCAGAACTCACAAGCCATTTTTCTCATACGCCACTCGGAAAGATAAGTGAAGGAAGTATGTGAACCGTTTCCCTTTATGGGAGGAGTTAAATACTTACGTTCTTATTATTGCCTGTATTATTTCTTCTGCACGTAGTATACATGTCCCCTTGCTCAATGAGATCCAACGAGAGAAGCTTTCTTTGGCTAATATTGGGTCTGATCCTGGAGGCTTTCCACAAACAGATCTAAATGAGAATCAGGCCCATTTTCTCTCTCCTTAAAAAATCCAAAGCTGATTAAGAGGGCCATTTCCATAACTTTTGGGATGGAAATTAGCCAAGTTTTCTTCCTGTCTGTTTGAGTGAAAACATTCGTATTTTTAGTGCTATAGAAACCCTTTAAGTGGCACTGTGATAAAAGGCACCCTTGCTTAGCCGAGACAATTCCTGGAGAACAGAGCGAGTTCAGTACATTGGGGATTCTGTACAATGAATAAATTATCTAATTCCTAAAGTTTGCTTAAAAGCAACATGTCTGGTGTAAGCACATTAGTAGTAGTTAACAGGTATGAATTGATATTTTATTGCCTAAAACGTCACGCTGTGTCACCCTTTATTCATTTTATGCCATTTTCCTGTTTTATTATTGTATGTCAAGTTAATTGATTGCAGTATTAGCAAACACATCTAAAAATGGGGGCCTAAACAAATTAGCTACAGTTTAGTTGTGTACGTCTCAGATAAATATAATTATGTATGTAAAAAAGGAAACTAAACAGAACAATTTTCAGAGAGGGTAGAATTCATGGGCCCCTTTTGTGTACTTATAACTTTTCTCCCTCTGTGATTTTAAAGTTATTATTTCAAATGGCCATATTCTGATTTGGATTCACCTGGACATTGTGCATTAATATTAACAAATATTCCATGTATTCGCTTAGTGCAGCATATGACCCAACGTGGGTAAAAAGGTACATATTGTCCAATGCGTGCAACTTGCTGTATTCATAGAAACTGTGGACCCCTGTATAGAGACTTTGAAGTACACACTGGTCTCCTAATCAAGCCGAAGATCTGAGTTAGAGGTATATAAACCACAAGCTCTCTCTCCTCCATTTAGACAACTTCTGGGAGGTGTATCTTGATTTTATTGACTGAAATCAATAGGAGTTAGGCACTTAACTACCTTTGAAAATCTGGGACTATGACTATAACCAGTGAAAGTGCAAAAAGCAGCGCAGTATTTCTCATATGGGTATACGATGGAACAAAAACAAGTACAAAACTGTATAGGATCATATCACTGAGATAGAATTAGTCTCAAGATGTTACTGCTTCTCTTCTGTTTCAGTACAGGAGGGAAGGAAAACAGGCAACATTTCCAAGTGTGCACTACTGTAATTGGTCATACATATGCTGGTACCTAAACCAAAACACAACTTTATGATTTTAATTTCTTTGTGTCAAACCCTGCTGTTAAATAATAAATAATTATCTGAAACTATCTGAACAGTCACAAAAGGAGATTATAGAAGCTGATACCTGTAGCAAAGTTTGGTAAAGATATAATGCTACAGGTTGGTGAGGCTAAATGTATGTCAGCATCTGTAAAGACCGAAAAACTGGTACAATCAAGTGGCATGCAAGTTCACAAAGGTACTATCCAAAATCTCTCTCAGCACAGCCCTTACAAATACATTGGAATCACGGCACTACCAGAGTTACAACATAAGGAAGTCATAGAAGAAATGAGGAAAAAATATTAAAGACAAATAAGAACTACTCTAAGGACAAAACCCAACTCAGAGAATTTGCTCAGTTAATATGGGGGTGATACCAGTAGTATAGTACACTGCCAGAGTGATCAAGTAAAATCAAAGGAGAAGAAAAAATGTGACATCCAAACAAGAAAGCTCCTGGTGATGCATAGAGTAATAAATAGAATCATAGAATCATAGAATCTCAGGGTTGGAAGGGACCTCAGGAGGTCATCTAGTCCAACCCCCTGCTCAAAGCAGGACCAACCCCAACTAGATCATCCCAGCCAGGGCTTTGTCAAGCCTGACCTTAAAAACCTCTAAGGAAGGAGATTCCACCACCTCCCTAGGTAACCCATTCCAGTGCTTCACCACCCTACTAGTGAAAAAGTTTTTCCTAATATCCAACCTAAACCTCCCCCTCTGCAACTTGAGACCATTATTCCTTGTTCTGTCATCTTCTGCCACTGAGAACAGTCTAGATCCATCCTCTTTGGAACCCCCTTTCAGGTAGTTGAAAGCAGCTATCAAATCCCCCCTCACTCTTCTCTTCTGCAGGCTAAACAATCCCAGTTCCCTCAGCCTCTCCTCGTAAGTCATGTGCTCCAGCCCCCTAATCATTTTTGTTGCCAATCAAGATGTGGACACGATGCACATCCAACGATGGAGGAAAAGGTCTGCTATCTGTAGAGGAAGCAATTGACACTGAAGAATATAACATCAAAATATATGAGGCGTCAGCCAGAGTAAAAGGTCACCTGGTTGCAATAATATGTGATAGTTGAGCACGTATCCCAGTCAAGAAAACATAAAAGAAAAGAGAAAACACATCGCCAAAGAAAGACTCTAAAGATTTACATAGGAATCAGTGCATGGACAGTGGTGGAGAGAGACTGAACCCATTAGTGATTGAAGATTAATAAACTCATGGCTTGTGGAAGGATACCTCAAAAGAGAGATGGAGAGCCTCGTTATGAGTGCACAAGAGCAATCCTTGAGGCTTAATTAGATTTTAAACCAAATTGACCAACAGAGCTGCTCCTGGAACTGTGCAATGTGTTCCCAAAAGAAAGAGATGGTGGAGCGCATGTTGAACTCATGCTGGAGCCTGCTGGGAGAAAATATATGAACAGACACAATGAGGTCACTTAGGGCTGGTCCACACTGGGGCGGGGGATCGATCTAGGAAACGCAACTTCAGCTACGAGAATAGCGTAGCTGAAGTCGACGTTTCCTAGATCGAACTAAGGTTACTTACTGCGGGTCCACGCGGCACAGGCAGGCTCCCCCGTCGACAGCGCTTCCTCCTCTCGGCGAGCAGGAGTTCCGCAGTCGACGGGGAGCGCTTCTGGGATCGATTTATCGTGTCCAGATGAGACGCGATAAATCGATCCCAGAAGATCGATCTCTACCCGCCGAATCGGGCGGGTAGTGTGGACCTAGCCTTAGTGTCTGCATTGGCGCATCTATGGCAAGTACAGATTTAAGCGGACCATGCGGTATTATGACCACCGAATGGAAAGCGCTCTAGAGAATGAAGAGGGTAGGATTTTATGCCATCTGGCAATTGTCACAGACTGAACAGTGCAGCCAAACAGACTTGACACAGCAGTTGTAGAAAAGAAGACACAAGACTATGCTGATTTGATATTGCCAGACCAACAGATGGAAACAAAAAGAAACAAGAAGAGAAGATGGCAAAAGATGAAGAAATCTGCCATAAGGTGGGAAATTAGAACAGAGATAATACCAGTGATTATTGGAGCACTTGCAGCGATCTCTAAGGGTATGACTGAGCAGCTCAGGAACACCGAAGGAGTGCAAAACATCACCATGAGTGACTTCCCTGAGACAGTGCTCTCAGGTACTGCGGGAATTTTAAGGAAAGTCCGAGAACGAGAGCATTTGAGCCCCTAAAATGCAGGAATTCTGCAGAGGATTTAACAAAACTTTTGACTGCCCAAACCTACGGAGTCAATTCATGGTCAAGATTTATTGGTGACTCATGGGGAAAAATTTTAGAGAGCATCTTTCCCCTTTTTATGCTTAAAGATTTTGTATGTTGTGAAGGCTACTTGTTTAAAAGAAAATCCCCACTGCAGTACTGAGGGTGTAATAATAATAAATAGATATCTCCAGTAGTACCAACACTTTCCAAATGTACAAGAAGGTGCAGTCCCTGTCCCAAAGAGCTCACAATGTAAAAGAGCTCCTTTAGGCAACTCTTCCCCTAAAGTTAATGGGAGTTTTGTCTAATTTAGAGAATAATAAGGATTTGGCTCTGTGCTATCTGTAATGGGGTTAATGAAACAGCAGGCCCTTCTAGCCCAGATCCCATCATGGAATGTCCAACTTTTTGATTCTAGCTGTGGAGAACTTGGGTAACACCATAGCTTTGGGGGTTGGGGGAGCTGAGTGTGGGGTGCAAATGGTGCAGCTTGCAGCTGTCTTCCTGTCTGCCTCTTTACCTCTGTACAAGGAAGAAGTGACCAGCATTTGGGCAGTAGCAGTTTACATGAAAGTTGTGTTTTTCACAGTGATTCTTATGAGCTGCTTCGTTTGGAAGGTCGGTAAGGAGATATAGATTTATTTTTCTAGGTCTCTGAAGTGAAGTACCCGTAACTGAAAGTTGTTGTCTGACAAGGATTCAGTGCCCTGTGCGAAATGGGCTAGTGGTTTCAGTCCATTTCTTAATGGGTGGGGGTTGATTTAACAACTAGCTCCAGTTCAGACCTTTTTTGACCCAGGATTGAATGGGGACAAAACCTGATTCTTCTTGTTCCAAGAAGTGGTTTCACTTGCTCAGGGCTCAGGCACGTTTGTGAAGTGGCGTGCGGCAATTTGCCCTGCCACATCCCATTCCCTACCTGGTCTGTGTGCAAATGTAAGAGTTTGTCACCAGCACTCCCTATTGGCCTCTTTCATGAGCCCTGAGAAACCACGTAAAGAGTTAATAATGGAAAACAGAATGTGGTATTCACATGATCTGATGAGGTTCAAGCCCAAATCTTTTACAGTTCACAGAGCACAGACGCTTGGAAACCATCACCTTGCACTGAGCACGGATCCCTATACAGAAATAATACTGCAGCACGGTGCTCCCAATTCCATATCATTATTATTTAAAATGACCAGTTTGGAACTCTTGATTTCTCTTCATAACGCTGCTGAACAGAAGAGTTACAATATGTCGTTCCATTACTTTGAGAACTTTCACACGATAGATAGAAAAATCCTCTACAACACAAATTTGAGGTATTTAGCTGAATGATGATCACGAGCAATTATAATCATAGTGCGTATAATACACTATTGTTTTAACCTGACCTACTTTTAAAATTGCCCTGGACTGGGTCTGTTTACAAGCCATTTTATAATATTTAGGCAATACTAATTGTAAGAGAGAGGGGGCAGCAGGAAGGGTACTCTTCCTGAGAGCCTATTGGCTCTGGACCTTGGTCCCAAATATCTGTGTGGACCTTCAGGGCATAATGCGAATGTGATTATATGGTAGGGTTTCTAGGGAAGGATGAGTGCATGGGGGGCGGGTTAATCTGGAGTATAATGGGGGGATTTTGCTGCAGTATTGGCCTGCATAGTATTCTTTACTGTATGAGGCTGTGGCGATATCCTTATGTGGATGTGAATCTAATTATTGCCAGGCTTCCTAGAGCTTATGTATAGTCATCTTTTTCTCTTGTTAAATCCAAATAAATATATTGCAAGTGTTCTTAGCTATAAACATTGCAGGAGCTGGTTAATAATTCTGCTACACAGGGGAGGTGAGACTTGCTACAGCATACAGAGTCAGGACCGAATTCTGCTTGCCTTGCTCACATGAGTAAAAGTCACGTCCTGCTTACCTAGCTTTATGTTTAGTCCTACTAGCCTTGGGATTCCATAAGTATGGAGAAGTTCTATATGAAACCAATTTGTGTGCTGTTCTATATTATATGAATTATTTATTTATTTATTTCTATTGCCATAGCTCCTAGGAGCCCATCGTTGAACAGGAACTCATTGTGCTAAGTGCTTTACAAACATAGAATGAAAAAAAAGCCCCCTGCACCAAAGCATTTACAATCTAAGTATTCTAATGTGTAGGCAAACAAACCACAAAAAAGAAACCACCATAGCTTGTATAGTCTAATTTGTGCCTTAACTTAGGGCCTGAGCCTGCTTCCATGGAAGTCCTCAGGACTTCTGCCCATGGACTGAAATGTGAGTAAGAACAAGCCCTGACATACTGAGTTAGTGGACCACTATGTTTGGTGAAGAATATACACCAGACACCCCTATTTTCACATTTGTGCAGAAGAATTGTGGCCTGTAGCTATCAATCAGAAGTCAAGTGAATTGACTTTATATGTGCAGTTCTGATTGCGGATCTATCTTTACAATTTGATGTTCTAGCTGCAATTGTAAATTATTCCATGTTCTTTATCATTAGCACTATCTATGGATACTGATTATCAAGGCATGTCAAAATGCTTCATACTGAATTGCTTTTATTAGAAGATGTCTGTAATGTTGTTGCTGCATCCTCCTGTACTGAATGATTTTGTACACATTCAAGAAACATCTTAAACCACATGGCGTGTTCATCTTATAAATACTACTTCGAAAGCTTACATTTCCCTTGTAGACCATCTATTATTTGTGGGAAAACAGTAAGCTTCTTTTTATTCCTCAGTCTGTCTTCTATTAAACTAAAGAACTCTATAAATCAATAATAACCTTTTAGAGATGAACCTCTTTGTAATTATGTCCTCCAAAGCCAGGTAATTGTTTGCATATTTTTATAGAGAAATAAAGAGGGAAAACATGTGCTCTGTGCAACTGAATTTTTTTTAAACTGGTTATCAGCATTCATTACATTCAAATTTTTCATCAACATTTTCTATTACTTGTGGCCAATTATTTTCTTTCACACAAGAACCAAATCGCTCGATCAGACAACGGTACACACACTGGAGAAGGGAAAGTACAGTATGCTAATTGAGATCTGATTTGGATTTTATTACAATATGGTCTCTATTAAAGATAATAATCTACAACCTATGAGTTAAGGCAATGTTGATTTCAGTCAAATCAATCTTTGTGTATCTCTCTGATGCCTCTGTGACATTTCCCAACAGGAAGTGGCTAAAAGCCCAAACGGGAGTGATCTAAGATTAAGAAACAACACAGACATCTTGAAGGCACTCAGTCTGTAGAATAAGATGACAGCAACCAGAGAGCCCTGAGGCAGTTTTCCAAGATGCCTACTCCCTGTGTGCCAGCCATCTGTGTTCATTTAAAGTCTGTGTGTGTGTGCGTGTATAACTCTAAGGTAGTAAGCGGGGGAGGGACAAAACTTCTCAGGTTGCAGGCTTGAGTGTGGGCTGTGCTGTGCACTAAAACCTTCTGCCTGGACCTTCTCAAACAAGGCAACATCATCTGACGGTCCCTGAAGAGGAGCAATTTCACCAAGACCAGCTGCAGGGGGCATGTTTAGTGTATTCTTTATTCAAAGTGAAAGATGTTAAGCAGGAAATTTCAGAAGCACTCTTGTTCTGAGAAGGAGAAAGGAGGATCAGGAGAGAAAATAGAAACTGGAAAACATCCATAAAATTAGTCCCAAATCATTGCCTATCCTGTTCATTTCCTGACAAGCTGTCTGTCACAGACTGTGCAGCAGGTTATGCAAAGTCTCCTGTGACGTATATTACCCAGTAGCACATCCGTAAAAAATAATATGCAATTTTTACTTCCAGTTTTTAGACAGCACATCTATTTTGTTTTATTTTTATTTGTAATTTAATTAAAAAAGCAATTTGATTTTTTTTTTAAATGGTAGAATGAACATGATACATGGCAAGAAAAAACTTCCAGTCAGTCTCTCTCTCTCTCTTCTATCACCAGGACTAAAATGTGTTCGGCAGAAAACTGCATATGTCACAAATGAAATGTTACTTAAGTGTACTGACTATAGCCCTGATCCTGTCACTAGCTCTGCATAGGCTGATCTCTGTAAGTGCATGGAGGGCCATTGAAGTAAATGAGGCTCTCCATGTTTGGGATGTATGCAGGAGCGTCATCAGCTTTTTTGCCGCCCTAGGCGGCGCCTCCGGGAGATGCCCCAGGTGGCCAAAGAACCTACCGCAGAAATGCCGCTGAGGACCCGAGCGGCCGAAGATCCCGCAGCCGAAATGCTGCGACTCCTGCGAGGACCCGGGTGGCTGAAGATCCTGCCGCCGAAATGCCGCCAAGGAACCGGGCGGCCGAATATCCTGCCGCCGAGGACCCGGGCGGCCGCCGAGGGACCTGAAATGCCGCCCCCCAAATCCTGGCGCCCTAGGTGACCACCTAGGGTTGCCTAGTGGTAGCGCCGGCCCTGGATGTATGGGATATACTTTCACAAAGATAAATATAGCCAGATTGTCCTGCACTAAGAGAAGATAGAGAGGACTTCAGTAGCGATATTTCACTGCTAATGAGATTAAGCAATGGAAAATTCAGATGAATCCAGATTGTTATCTAAATGTAATGAGCCAAATTTATCCCTGGTGTAACTCTACTGAATTCAGTGGAATGACACCAGAGATAAGTAAGGCCTGATGGGCCACAAGGATCTGAGTGCATGATCAGGGCCTATAATTCATAGAATATCAGGGTTGGAAGGGACCTTAGGAGGTCATCTAGTCCAACCCCCTGCTCAAAGCAGGACCAATCCCCAATTTTTGCCCCAGATCCCTAAATGGCCCCCTCAAGGATTGAACTCACAACCCTGGGTTTAGCAGGCCAATGCTCAAACCACTGAGCTATCCCTCTCCCCAAATTCAAAAGTGTTAGTTTCTAAAACTCGCTTCCTTCCTTTGTTGTCTATAGTTATTAAGGGATAATGGAAAGGAAAGAAATGGTAACATTTTGCTTGGCATTTTTTCAAAAATATGTCTGAACATTCCTACAGACGTTAGAACAGTTGTTATATTCCGATTTTCTCCGCCTGTGTTTTTCACCCACTCCCTATGACCTAATTCTAAAAAACATTTCATACTCATACAGGCACTAAGTGATGTTGCAACCATAACACCCACCACACAATGGAAGGCACGAAGAGATGAACCACCCACGTACAGGTTCAGTTAAATGAGACCCTTCTTATGCTAATAGGCAGAGGCAGGAGGGAGCTCCTAGGGAGGAATGGAGATACTGCAACCTTAAAATACTTCACTTCAGAGGGAAAAGGGGGAGGAGGGAGGTTTATATTTTTATTGTCCTTCAGCAAGTGCAGATTCCTTTTTGCAGACACCAGATTCTTCAGTTCCAGGAGACAGGCATTGCAGCAGATCTGCTTTAAATGGTTCTTAAATTTTATACTTCTACCTAGGCCATGGGAACTCCTTCTTTGGACTCTGTGTTAGACAAACGGGAAACCAGCTGACTTCAAATACCACTTATTAATTTGACTGACAGAGAAATGCACCTATCAGGAACCGCAATACTGTCTGGCAAATGGGGTGGGACTTCTTCCATTCCTCCCTGATAGGTTAGATCAGATGCCAGGATGGGTTTCTTAATGGAGTTTCATCTCATCACATTGGTGTCTGCTAATAAGTGGACATATTATTCACTAGCTCCCAGCAGAGGAGGATCAAAAGGAAGTATCAATAATTAAGTAAGTAAATGCCCTACTGGGGCAATACATCAACAATATAGCTGTGTGTGTTCAGGTTTGTGGGTGCATTATTGTATGCCTGTGTCAAAAGGAAAAGTTAATGGAGGAAGATTTACCCCGATGTACAATACTCATCCAGATGTGCAATACTTTGGTGAGTCGGAAACCAGGAACAGATATATGCAGATGTCGGTGTGGGACTAGGTCCCAGTTCCATCCATACTATGATGTTCAATGTAGGAATGCCTATGGTGAGACATGAGCTACTTCTATAGCTGTGATCCCACAACAACAAAATGCCTCTGCTGTAGAATGACTTATACTGGTCCTTTTTGCTCCTACTCAATTCATTTCCTGTCAGGTCTTTTCCCCCACCCCCTTTCTCATACACAATTGTTAATGCTTTACTGCTATTTATATTACAGAGGTTTGTAGAGGACCCCCACTGTGTTGGACACAGGGTTAGAGACAGTCCCTGACCCCAAAGAGTTTATAGTCTAAATAGACAAATGGTGAGAGGGGAAACTGAGGTACAGAAAGGCAAAGTGGCTTGCTCAAACTGACACAGCAGGTCAATGGTAGAGCCAGGGATAGAACCTAGATCTCTGCAGTCCTGCTCCTGGGCCCTGTCTGCTGGCCCATGCTGAATGGCAAGGAAACCAAAATTCTGAACCAAACTCTTTTAAAAGAAGAATTGCAAGTGGAAAACACTGAACCAAATTCATCCCTCTGAAGTTGGTGGATCTACTCCAGAGATGGATTTGGTCCATTATACGTCAGCTTGCTATAAGACATAAATTCAACTTATAACTTTGCCAAATGAGCAAACATACCCCCATCTTTTATTGCCGGTCCTTCTGGTTTCAGAGGTACTCTGTATTTCAAAGCTAACATTTTCTACCACTTGTTGCTGTGGTTGTCTCTTATTAACACAGCAAACAGCTAATGAAAATTGATAGCCTTGGAAAAACCCAGCTCATAAGTTAGGGCAAATGAGCAAGCTGGCCTGTTGCAGACATCACAGCCTGGCACACCACCCCTTTTTGTTTGATTCAGTCAAGCCATTTATAAGGTTACAAAACCACTGGGTGCAAAGGTTGTGAGAGGATCTTGTGCCAGGAGGAAACCAGTCTTGCTAATATGCAGACAGCTCACACTTTATGTAAAATAGGGCAGGATTCATTTTTCATGCCAAAGAGCCCAGTTCACTCCACTGACTCCAATGGAGTTATACCAGAGATAAATTTAGCCCAGACTGCTTAAAAATCCTACTTAACTTATACACCATGTTTTGATTTTGTCTTAATTGCCTCACTTTCACGCAGAAGTCCCTGTGCTTTACACCAACCAACCACTTCCACTGGTATCTATTACAATGTACAACGTAGCTGTCCTAATTAACTTTCCTTTAGTCCAACACAGCAAATGGCAATGACTAATTCATTGGTGTGTGCAAGCAAAGCACAGAGGAAGGTCACACTGGGCCATCTCCTTTCAGGTGGGTCATCCTTCACAAGGGCAAGGTTTCCGAGAAGGTTTTTTCTATGGGGAAGTTTTAATCTGGCTGGAGCCAGCATATAAAAACCAGCCCGACTAGTCCAACAGGAAAATCCAGCTCCAGTTTCTGACAAGCGTGTTCTACAGCTACACTCACTTCAAGGAAGCTTGGTCTGTTCTGAGTTGAAAATTGATGGCTGTTATGTGACCACTTAGTACAATTTATATTATCCACAATTAGTAGCCCACAGCATATGAATATACATGCAAAAATAAACTGGGTCAAAGTCATCCCTGGGGTAACTCCCTTGAATTCATGGAACTACACCAGGAATTAACTTGACCTATTACTTTTAAATAACTTCAATGATCTGGCTTCAGCTAAATTTTCTTTAACTTAATTTAACCACAATTGAAATGTGTCTTTAAAAATCCACACTATTTCTCTACTGAGGACAAGTGTTACATTTTAAATTGTGCATATACAGCCAATAAGACATCCTTAAATTTTTGGGGTGAAATCCTGGCCCATAGAAGTCAAGGCAAATTTTTATCCCCTCCTTAATGATGTAGGCCATTCTTAATGTAAATTATATGTCTGCCGTTGGCTTACTGGAGTTACTCCAGGGTTAATTAAACCACTGAGTTGTTGGAAGGGTTTTTTAACAAGGTTTCTGGGCTCTTTACATTTTCTGCAGAACATGCATGCTATATATCTTTAAATATGACACGTGTTTTCCTAAAGGAGTTCCTTGTCAAGTATCTTTCTATTTAATAATGAGTGATGATGAGAACATGCCTTAAATGAAACACATAATTGTCAGCGAGATTATGTAACTTTACTTCCTCCATAAGCAGACTTTCCCCTGACATTGCAGTCAGATTTTATATAGAAACCTTTCATGTTTAACAAATTGACAAATACATTATTTCTTCGAAAAACAAAAAGCATCAAGATCTGATTTATGGCACAACCACAGCAGTTGAGAGCAGAACTAACCTTTAATTCTGTGTTTCAAAATGATATGCTTGAAGAAATAAAACCAAGAAGAAGATATAAAGGCAGAAATAGTGAAAGTCCTGATGTCTCTGAATAAACTGAACATCAAAACAAACGAGCCCTAATTACCCCATTGGTAGTCAAATAAAATTAGTCTCTATTAGTACAGCTGCATATTCTACTTTGCAAAGGCTCTTAAGGAGATTGGACTGAGTTTTTGTTTAATTATAAACAATTAAGTACTATAGGATTTTTATATCTGGACTTGAGAATGACATTTCACTTGAAAAGATGACATTTCACTTGAAAAGTTTCATAGCATTTAGGAAGGGAAAAGATACAGTCTGGATACCTTACTTTCAGTTAGCCCAAAAGCAGAGCTCCCTACGGCTTGAATTCAAACTAATTGAAACATATTCTCTTTACTGCTTTGAACAATAGAATAGTGCCTACACTTGACATTCCCGGATGCTGTCACAACAACACGAATTTGGTTGTTAAAAAACGCCAACCCCTACCTTGCCCTCCCCCAACAAAAATAGTTACAGAGAAAAAGATTCTATACAACATTTTCTTGCAATTGGTCTGCTTCTTTTTAAATCCATTCACATTTCTAAAAGGTCTGTCACTCCTGTTTTTTAGATCTGAAGCCTAGCAAATATATTCTGCTTGCTGTTAAGTAGCTATGACAGGAAATTATTTTTTCTCTGTATAAAATAGATAATAGCTGTATCAATTAGCTATGAATGATTTTTTGTTGATCATTTTGTAACATAAATATACAGCAGGAGAACGCTACCTAATTTTATCCAGGTTATTGGCTTTCTGCATTTGTGCTAGTGTCACTGTCACACTCTAGATCTTCCTCATTTGGGTCTCCTGGGAAAGTAAGCCAATGCCAGCTCTCTTTTATTTACTGTGGAAGAGCTAGTGCCTTTGAATGCAGCCCATGCATGAATAAAATGATCAGTAAAAGTCATTATTGCATCCACTGGAGCTAAGAGACTATCAGCATTTCCATTTACACCTCAAGTTTCTGGAGCTTATCACTTACCCATAAAAAGGGGTCTGGGGCTGAAGCTAGGCATATAAGATCTCAGATCAAAAGTGGCTGGGATTTTTTCTTTGGGGGTGTATATGAATTAAGTGGGTGCGAGTGGAGGGAGTTGCAAGGTGAGATAGGATAATTGCTCTTGCTGTTGTATGGAAGTTACAGGGATGCACTTAAGGGACTCGCACAGCTAGAGTAAATCCCCACACATCATGCACTAGTTGGGAGGCGGGGTCGAGGAGAGGAATAAAATAAAAGCCTGGTTCTGATCTTTGTGCAAAATAAATGAACAGTGTCAAAACCAGTTGCAAACACTTACAACTGGGCATAATGTTCCCTGCAGTGGCCAGTGCCATGGCTCTACTCACGGTGGCAAGAACTGTCAGGCTCCAACGTGTTCTTTCTGCTTTGGTAGATCAGTGTGTCTACTTTCCATCTCCGTACTTCTGCCAAACACAGCTCTGCCTATGACCAAATATGGATTGCTAGTAACGTATGTTTATTCAGCAGTGGTGGGATTCATAAGCGGGAGTTAGGCTGCAACACCTCACTCTTAGATGCCCTGCAACCTAGTGGAATTCACAACCTAGAATTAGGTGTCCAGGTTCCCTATACAATGCATGGGGAGAATTAGGCACCTAAAACATAGATTCATAGCAGCCAGCATGCTGAGTAGGGAACTGCCTTCACTAGTCATTAGGAAATGTTGAGGAAAGGGACGTGACCTCCCCTCGCCCCCGAGGGAGGGAGGTACATAACTTCAAGCTGGAGGGATTCACAGCCATGCACCTTTTCCTGGACCTAGGTGCCTAAGCCAGATCAGCCCTTTTTCCAGAAAAAGCCAAGGAGGTGGCAGCGTTGCTGCTCCCCTTATAATCTTTAGCCCAGTGGTTAGAGCACGCGCCCAGAATGTCCACTCACCTGAGAGGTGGGAGACTCAGGTTCCCATCCCCAACTCCAATTAATATTGCATTATTTAATACAAAGTAAAAGCTCCAAGAGGAGCAATTGAGAGAGGCCTGCTCCAGAATACCCAATAGCTCAGTGGTTAGGGCCTCTCATGGGGGACCCAATTTCAAGTCTTTGTTCCACATTGGCGGGGCGGGATTTGAACTTGGGCCTCCCACATGCTGGGTGAATGTTCTGACCACTGGTATAAAGATTATAAGGCAGAGTGGGGAGCGAACCATCTCTTCCGACTGTGGGTTTAGATGGGCTCAGAACACAGCTACTCACACAGGCCCCAAAGGAAAGATACAATGGGACTGAGGTGCTAAGCTGTTGGGCAGTGTCAGGATTTAGGCAGCCGTGCAGGTGCCCACCACCAGCAAGAATGTAGGTGCCTCAGGGACTTTAACAGTGAATATATAGCTACTTACAGGTTTAGGTGTCAGCTGAGCGGGGGTTGTGTATGCAAATGGTGGCTGAATGTTGGATTTAGGCACCTACAGTGGTAGTTAGGCACCTGTCCGACTGGTTAATCCCAGTCCAAGGACATTAGCCTGCTGGTCAATCCAGGGTAGGATTATTAACCAATATTTTACCAAACATAACAGACCAGCCTGGAAACTAAACTTCTCTTTGTGTGAGAAATAAACCAATCTTAGATCAAATATTATATTTACTTGATAAGTATATAACTGTGTCTTTCTCCAGTATTTCTCAAATCTTCTACAAGCAATTACCACTTTGTTTCCCCACCTCAGATAGGGCGGGATTCTGTTTTGGTTTATACCACATTTATTCTGGGGTAACTCCTGACTGAGTCCAGCCAAGTCTGAAGATTGTGGTCCTGATTCTCCTCCCATTTCAGGCTGTTCTGTACCAATGTAACTCCACTTTACAATTGCATTTACTCCTGATTCTCACCTGTGTAAATGGTAGAAGACTGAAATATTTCATATACTGAAATTTACTTGATACCTTGCAGTTCGTATGTGTGTATTTGTATAGTCCCCGGCAATGTTCCCTCTAATTTTTGACAGGCCATGTGCGCAAAAAATGTCTTCTGTGCAAATTGTTCTGCTTCTGTGCAAATTTTTGTGCGCGTGGTGTTTCGCCATGTGCATGGGGTTTAGGATCTGTGTGCGCACGCACACGCGCACAGCTTAGAGGGAACAGTGGTCCCCGGGAGTGTCAAAAATCCATGTAGTGTCAGAGTGGATAGGTTTTGCATTTAGATATCACATTTAGTTGAAAGATATGTAAAACCACATGTCACCAGACAGATCCTAATTTACCCACATGTAGTTCTGACTGATGCATATTTCAGCCAGTCAGAGGGCAATGCACATATATTGACTAGGGGGTGCATTTTACCCAACAAACTTTGATGGACAATGCTGTCAAACCCCCAATAACAACCCATTTCCCTTAGGCAGTCTTCAACTGCCCTGATGGAGCTGTTCAGCTCTCTTCCAGTGAGGCCAGTACACTGACCTGGTCTCACACCAGGCCTTTTGTGTACTCTGGACTGGCCCTACATCTCCCCTGCACTGCTTGTACCCCCTTTTCTAGCCTGACTCTCCACAACACTCCAGTCTAGAACTCTCCCATCCCAGCTACAACCTGCCCATGTGGTGAAAATGGAGCAGAGAGGATGAAAGCTAAATAAAGAAAGATTCAGAAGATACAGAAAGAACTACAGACAAATTCAGGAGTGGAGCGGGGGAGATTCTATAAAAATATATTATCAATACTGGGCCAAATTTGGATGAGTGCATTTCCGCCTCTGTGCCTCCATATTTTCTCCTGCCCTCACCTTTTGGTGCATTATTTTATTTTGCCTCTAACAGGCCCGCTCCCTTTTGTTCTGTGTATTCTCGGGCTCCAAGTCCGAGCTTATTCCTTGCCCTCCTTGAATGTATTTTCTGTCCTACTCCTCATCCTGCATTGTCAATGGTCTTATTTTCTCTGTGCTTTCCCTTTCCAAGTCTCCTTTACCCCTTTTGCCATGTCCTTACTGCCTCCTACCGGGTCCTGGAGAAAGGGCGTAAAATCCTTTTCCCACTCATAAGTGGGAGTTTGTGCATCTCCCCTGTAACCAGGTGTAAATATGCTTTCGGCTTCCCTTCTGGGTAGCTGAGAGGCAGCTGGCACACAATGGCCAGGGGAGTAGTTGAGAGGCAGCCCCGGGAAGCAATGCTGTGTGAAGCAGTACATTGGGAATAGGGTGACAGGTGTGAACAATCTGGGGTTACCTCAGGTCTCAGGATTTTAATGAAACCAGTTTCCGTGGAGCCAGCTGGGTCTCTGGGTAATCTGGTCACCTATTCAGATGGAATATACTGTACAGACACCTGGCTGGAAGGCTAAATCTTCCTTAGTTGGGACAAAGCATATAATCTTTGGGGGGCTATGAGCACGAGTGCATTCAGTAGTAACCGCTATAGAGCACTCTTTGGAGAACTGCAGCATCCAGGCAGAGTAACAGTTTTGCACTAAAGCAGATGTGAGCCTCTTTAGATACACAGATTATTCCATGGGCAAAGGTCTTATGAGAACCTAAGGGAAGAACTGAGTTCTTAAAGTGAGAGTATTTCATTTGTCCCCAACATTTCAAGGCAGGTCACAAAAAGGTTACAACAGTTTCCCCAGAGAATGTCAATAAAAGTTAAATCTCTTGTTGTTGCTTCGATAGCCCCAGAGACAAGGGAGATCTCATGTTCAGCTTCCATCCTGGGCCTATGAAATTCCACAGTTTAAAATGGATTTGACCTACTTGGTAATCTGGAATAGCTCCATAGTGTAGCCTTTATTTACACTGAATTGATAGTTCTGTGTTCAACCATAGTGAGCCTAGCTCCTGTGTTGTTACAGTTTAAAGATCAACAGGGTGAGAGGTACCCTGAGCAATTTTCCTAGATTGGGAGGCTCTAGGAGTACATAAAGAATGAGGACATTGACCACACACACAGTCACAAGTAAGTCTTGTCTGACAATCAAGAAAAAAAGACCCCACTGCCCTTTGCAACCATTCAGTCTCCCCAATAGGTAAACTCCCCCCCCCCCCCCCCCGAATCTGACTTCAGCTCCTGGTCCTCATCCCTCTCTTTGAGGCACCTCCATGGGGGAACCGGCATTGACAGAGAGTTGGGACTAAGAACCATGTAGGGATGTGCTCCCTGTTTATAGATCCACAGACCAGGCTCCTCTCTGTTCCCTTTCATACTAAGCCCAACTATCCTCAAGATTGATCCACCCTATGTGGAGATTTGTTACATGGGACTAACAGTCTTCAGCACCCTGTTCTTCTGTGTAACTATGAGCTAGGATCTGACCCATTTGGGTTATCACATTCACAATTTGCGTGTAGAATAGTTTTCAACAGAGAGTTGATTAATATTGGCAACTAGTTGGGATTGCTTTTATTTCTGCTGTTTACTAATTAATTTATTTTATGGGTAGATCTTTAAGACCTTGAAAAAGTGCAGGCATGACAAACAGCTACTGAAGAAGGGTTTGCTTAATTAGGGAAAAGAAGCTATTAGCTTGTCAATGTTTAAGCTCCAGAAGTTGCTACGTGAAAAGCTACATTGAGGGATTCCTATCAGAGTATTTATTGACCTTTAAACCCTTCAACTCTTCTGTCATTGATGTTTAATGGCAAGTCACTTAGTCTGTCAGGCTAATAACTAAGGTAATGAAGTAGTCTAGGACCCTGGTTTACTACTTTGTTATTCTAACACTAATTTTAGAAAGTTAAAAATAGATTGGCTAAAAATAAGAAATAAGTTGTTTTTCCCGAAACAACAGATCTTCTGTTACCAACCTCCCAAATTATTTGACCATCATTACATTTCAAAGAGGTTCTTTTCTAGTAAAATTTTATTATAATTTTGTTAGTTAGAGACTTTGTAAACCAATTTCATTTGACAATTAGATATAAGGAATAAAGGCAGATGGTGATTACTCGCTTGGTTATATGTTTTCACTGCTACACAAGGAGACAGTGAATGCTTATAGGAAAGCAGTGACACCATGAGGGGGGGAAATATAATGTGCCTTTAACAATCAGTTTACTCTAAGATGGGACCACAAATACTAAAATGCTTTATTCATAATTGTATGGTTATGGCATAGCAACACTAAAGGGCAGAGTTAAGGTTGTTTGGCTACCTTAACTGTGCATTTGTTACCTTCATACGTTGCATTTCTTTTAAATGTAACTTTAATCCTGAACTTCCTGGGTTTGTAAAGATTGCGTTTTGGATCATTAAAACAACCTTGTAATGTTTTACCCTTAAGTTATATTACTGATATGTACTTCTTAACCTTAACTTCATTTTTACATAGTAATTTTATCTTTGTATATATAAATATGTAGCTAGATTAAGATTAGTGTGTAACTCTGGATATGGCTAAGACTTCTTTAGCAAAGACATATTAGTGGGATCTCATTTCTGAAAGGAAAAGAAGCATCTGATAAGAGTTCAAAAACCCATTTTTTATATATTTTTAATTAGGCATTTTATTAGTTTATTAATATTCATTATATTTAGTCTACACCAGTAAGAAAACTGTTTGTTTTGACTTTGTTTTTTGTACAACAATCCTCTACCCTTTTGATATCTTATCACACCCAGAATGCTGAAGTAATTTAGAAAAGTTTGTTGTTGTTTTAAAGTAAAATACATTTTCCTCTCCAAACCTAGAAAAAGCCACCATATCTCTTTAAATATCAATAAATAATGCTGTTAGTTTTTAATCATTAAATAAAAATGTTTTAATGATAGTTCTTTGAAAAACTGTTCTAGTGTAATTTTACTTTAAAGATAATAAAACAAAAATAGGCTCCTAAATGTGTCTTGGATTTTCCTTTCAAGGTTTTAGAGGGTGTTCCCAGTTTACTCTAAGAAACATGACTGTTCACTGAATATATCTCTAGCACAGACCTGTACATATATCTGCCATAAAGGGCGGGGGGGGAGTGTCCCTTTTGTTGAGAGACAAAATCCACTAATTCTCAGTTCCTCCCTCTTCAGACATATTTTCTGAAACGCAAGTTACAAGGGCAGGTGTGGTTACTTTATAGTCTAGCAAATCTCCAGATTATTTTTTAAGAACATGTCTGACTGTGCTAGGCAGGGGCAATAATTTTACCAGTAGATATCTCTTGATGAAACCCAAGGAATTTGTTGAAATCTTCATCTATCCACTCCCTCTCCAATTATGGTCTAGTAGTTATCTTTTTTTACTTGTCTGTTACCCGCCAAGCACACCTAACCTACTGTATAAATAATACATCTTTTAGGACAATGCCTGGCACAAAGAGACCCAACTGGGTTGCAATTTTGGGTGCTACCATACCTCTGCCATGCTCCTACACTGAAAGGAGTCTGGCTCTACACCAGCCAGTGATTCCTTCACACAGGAGAATCCTCATCTGACTGCTTAAACCAGCTCTGTGGGCTCTCTCTGCTGCCAGAGTGGCTCTAGTGGGATCCAGGTTCTTATAGAATCATAGGACTGGATGGGACCTCAAGAGGTTATCTAGTCCAGTCCCCTGCACTCATGGCAGGACTAAGTATTATCTAGACCATCCCTGAGAGGTGTTTGTCTAACCTGCTCTTAAAAACCTCCAGTGATGGAGATTCCACAACCTCCCTAGGCAATTTATTCCAGTGCTTAACCACCCTGACAATTAGGAAGTTTTCCCTAATGTCTAATATAAACCATCCTTGCTGCAATTTAAGCCCATTGCTTCTTGTCCAATCCTCAGAGGTTAACGTGAACAATATTTCTCTCTCCTCCTTGTAACAACCTTTTATGTACTTGAAAACTATTATGTCCCCCCTCAGTTTTCTCTTCTCCAGATTAATCAAACCTAATTCTTTCAATCTTTCCTCATACGTCATGTTTTCTAGACCTTTCATCATTTTTGTTGCTCTTCTCTGGACTTTCACCAATTTGTCCACATCTTTCCTGAAATGTGGTGCCCAGAACTGGACACAATACTCCAGTTGAGGCCTAATCTGTGTGGAGTAGAGCGGAAGAATTACTTCTCATGTCTTGCTTACAACATTCCTGCTAATACATCACACATCCCAGAATGATGGCTGCTTTTTTTTTTCTTGGTGAGAAAAGAGAGATTGCAAAAATGCCTGAAAATAAAACACACTTGCGTTTCACTGATACAATAATTTATCCATGTGCACAAAGTTTCTGGGTTTTTAGTTTTTCCTCTTGGTGAACTTTACATCTTGTTGGGATATTGTGGTATTTTCATCTGCATGTGTATTTTGGCAATGTGTCACTCTTGTGCATATTTTAAATGAAAACCTATGGTCACTTTATTTCTGATACCATGCAATATTACTTACCATGAGCATGGAGGACTTCTGTTATTCAGCCATCTTTAATTCAACTCCTCCTTCTACACCTCCACCGTTAGGTGGCAGCATTGTAACAGTTTGTTTTTTATTGCTTTTTGCTTCTCTTTAACATGACACAGTATCATTATTTAATCACATCATTTTAAAATGTACACTGCCCCACTGAAAACTTGAGAGGTTGTAATGGTAACCCTAGCTTGTTGGCAAGCTAAGATAAACATCTTCAGGTTTTTCCCCCTAGCTAGCCAGAACCTATTTTGCAGTACATTACAACATTTTTCTTGACAGTTATATCCTATATACCAAAATACCATTCTACTAATGAATAGTCTTGGATTGATCTACCTTGATAGTTCTGCCTCACTCTGGGCTTATTAGAAAAGGCCTAAAGTATCTACACACTTTGTTTCATTCATAAATAGCCTCACTGCTCTTGCTGGTACTGTACCTGTGTTGCTGTGAATAACACCATGGCGACTTGTTCATTCCTCTTATTTGCATTCCAAGATATTCCAGGAACGTATTCTGGGTTAGATTCTTCACCTATGCTGTACAGACTAGGAAAAGAACTGATGCCATTAACAGATTTCAAATTATGACTTGAACTTCCTTGATGCCAGAAATATTTAAGTTGGGTCTTTTGATGGTCAAACTGCCATGTGAGCTGCTTACTTGCCTTTATGGGCTTTGCAAAGGCTAACGTTTTTCCTTTTGTTTAGATAACATTTTCACGACACTCTAGGTACCTAAAAATATTTTGGAAGTGCAAAAAAGATTTCAATCTAATTGACTTTCAAGAACTTTGACAGCAACCAGAGTCTTCGCCCCAGGTGCATTTAGTAAGGACAATACTTGTGCTAATATATATACAAAAGTTATTTCAGGTCATTTTCAGACATTTTAATAGTTTTCCCTCTACTTCTGAGTTCTTTACAGATGAACACATGATACATAGGGAGCTTAACTTTACAGGTAAAATGACACCGAAAAGTTTCAATCTTTTTCAAAAATATCAATTTTTAAAATGTCTTTTCCTGTGACATAAATCATGTGCAGAATACATTATTGTGTGGAGTGGTATTAAGGTGTTACAGGCCCACACTTGATCTGCACAGTTTAAAACTCATGTTAATATGATCAGAAACATATAAGCAATTGAAGTTGTGGTGGGATATAGAGGTTTTGCCAGTTTTAAAGCTGCACTGCATTTCTCCAGACACACCTTTTAGAGACTCAAACACATAGGCTAAGAACTTCAAGCTTAAGACTTTGATATTGTCATAGGGTAAAGATACAATATGCTGGCTTCCCTTCACACACAGTCACGTTTCCCTGTTATTTTGTGGAGCTCCTCACGGTATGATTTTTGCAAGGAACTTGGTTTTTCTCTATCATCGTTCGTCATTTTGGGTTGTTTGCTTTTCTTAAAACAGAAGGCCATTTCAGACAGCATTTCATTTTTTGTCTCCTCATTACACCTTAGAGCTGCATTCATGGTTGCCTAGGAGTAAAGGAGGGTTTTTATTTGCAAAAAGAGATTGGTTTTCCTTAGAATATCAAACAACTTCGAAGGTGTCGAGCTTACTGTTCAGAAGATTTTCTAAAGAACCCAAGTGAGAGTCAGTTTAAAGTCCTGTATTTAAGTTAGCATTTGTGGTGTTTCGTTTGCAGTCTCCTTGCTCCCCTGATGTACAAAATGGGTCACTGGCTTATTTTGAAAACAATACATTGAACCTGTATTGTAGCTAACAATTATTTTCTTCCCAGTCCTAGTTTGCCATTAGTTGTCTGCATACAGCAACTAACCATTGCCCTGGCCATATCCGAAAACTGGGTAATTGCATTTTTCCTACCCAAAATGATTCACTCTTTGGTGCCAAATGGAAGTCATTCTTCACTTCCCTTCCTAAAAACTGTTTCATATGCTGCTGGAAAGAGAAGCTGCCACACTTAATTCCATCTGTATTTCATTGATGAATGAGTGATCCCTATATACTATAAACAAATTAAAAAGCATTTTGGGATTCTTCTGGATGAAAGACACTAAATAGGTATATGGTATTAATAGTGTTATTAGTTAGGAATGCAAACAAAAAGCTTCTTTCAAAGTAAACACCATTCCAGCGAGCTGCCAGGGATAGTGTCCAAGGACTTAGTCATCACTGTCCTCCTTCTGGCTGTGTGCTACTAGCATACGATGCCCAATTGCACCATCCTGAAATACATTAACTTCAAGGGCAGTCTTTAATTTGATTCTCCTAAAAGACAAGCTAGTTTTTCCTGTGCAATCATTTCAGATCAGGACTAAAAAACTGTCCCACCCCAGTATAGAAACATGGAAGTAAGATCTCCCAAATCAAAATGATTAGGGACCTTTTCAGAAATCATATCACATCTTCACCTCCTGTATTTCACCTCCTGTATTGTTCTGAAGATTCAGAGCCAGCTACGCAGTGGGGACAGAAGGCCAGCGAGGATAATTGGTGGCATGTGACTTCCAGAAGAGGAAAGAGTACCAGAAAAGTCCATGTACTAGAAACACAGATTCAGGTGAGCAACCGTTTTCATGTTCTCTCCGCAGGTACTAGTGCAGAGAGTGGCGTGGATGATACATCTGAGGGAAGAGAGCAGAAGGAGACTCCACTGATTGGAAGGCATGAGATGCACCGTCCTAGGGATGGGGGTTCCACGACCACCACTCCCAAGAGGAGGAGGAGGGTGGTGGTGGTCGGGGACTCTCTCCTTAGGGGGACTGAGTCATCTATCTGCCGCCCTGACTGGGAAAACCGAGAGGTGTGCTGCTTGCCAGGGGCTAGGATTCATGATGTGACGGAGAGACTGCCCTGCTGAGACTCATCAAGCCCTCAGATCGCTACCCCCTTCCTGCTTCTCCATGTGGGCACCAATGATACTGCCAAGAATGACCTTGAGCGTATCACTGCAGACTACGTGGCTCTGGGAAGAAGGATAAAGGAGTTTGAGGTGCAAGTGGTGTTCTCGTCTATCCTCCTTGTGGCAGGAAAAGGCCAGGGTAGAGACCGTCGAATCGTGGAAGTCAACGAATGGCTATGCAGATGGTGTCAGAGAGAAGGGTTTGGATTCTTTGACCGTGGGATGGTGTTCTAAGAAGGAGTGCTAGGCAGAGAGGGGCTCCACCTCACGAAGAGAGGGAAGAGCATCTTTGCAAGCAGGCTGGCTAACCTAGTGAGGAGGGCTTTAAACTAGATTCACTGGGGGAAGGAGACCAAAGCCCCGAGGTAAGTGGGGAAGTGGGATATCGGGAGGAAGCACAAGTAGGTGAGTGCAAGAGGGGAGGGCTCCTGCCCCATACTGGGACATCAGGATGATCAGTGAGTTATCTTAAATGCCTATACACAAATGCAAGAAGCCTGGGGAACAAGCAGGGAGAACTGGAAGTCCTGGCACAGTCAAGGAATTATGATGTAATTGGAATAACGGAGACTTGGTGGGATAACTCACATGATTGGAGTACTGTCATGGATGGATATAAACTGTTCAGGAAGGATAGGCAGGGCAGAAAAGGTGGGGGAGTTGCGTTGTATGTAAGAGAGCAGTATGACTGCTCAGAGCTCCAGTATGAAACTGCAGAAAAACCTGAGAGTCTCTGGATTAAATTTAGAAGTGTGAGCAACAAGGGTAATGTCGTGGTGGGAGTCTGCTACAGACCACCAGACCAGGGGGATGAGGTGGACGAGGCTTTCTTCCAGCAACTAACAGAAGTTGCTAGATCACAGGCCCTGGTTCTCATGGGTGACTTTAATCACCCCGATATCTGCTGGGAGAGCAATACAGCGGTGCACAGACAATCCAGGAAGTTTCTGGAAAGTGTAGGGACAATTTCCTGGTGCAAGTGCTGGAGGAACCAGCTAGGGGAAAAGCTCTTCTTGACCTGCTGCTCACAAACAGGGAAGAAATAGTAGAGGAAGCAATAGTGGATGGGAACCTGGGAGGCAGTGACCATGAGATGGTCGAGTTCAGGATCCTGACACAAGGAAGAAAGGAGAGCAGTAGAACAGAGACCCTGGACTTCAGAAAAGCAGACTTTGACTCCCTCAGGGAACTGATGGGCAAGGTCCCCTGGGAGAATAACATGACGGGGAAAGGAGTCGAGGAAAGCTGGCTGTATTTTAAAGAATCCTTATTGAGGTTGCAGGAACAAACCATCCCGATGTGAAGGAAGAAAAGTAAATATGGCAGGCGACCAGCTTGGCTTAACAGTGAAATCCTTGCTCGTCTTAAACACAAAAAAGCAGCTTACAAGAAGTGGAAGATTGGACTAATGACCAGGGAGGAGTATAAAAGTATTGCTTAGGCATGCAGGAGTGAAATTAGGAAGGCCAAATCACACTTGGAGTTGCAGCTAGCCGGAGATGTTAGGAGTAACAAGAAGGGTTTCTTCAGGTATGTTAGCAACAAGAAGAAAGTCAAGGAAAGTGTGGGCCCCTTGCTGAATGAGGGAGGGAACCTAGTGACAGAGGATGTGGAGAAAGCTAGTGTACTCAATGCTTTTTTTGCCTCTGTCTTCACAGACAAGGTCAGCTCCCAGACAGCTGCACTCCGCAGCACGGTATGGGGAGGAGGTGACCAGCCCTCTGTGGAGAAAGAAATAGTTCGGAACTATTTAGAAAAGCTGGACGAGCACAAGTCCATGGGGCCGGATGCACCTCATCCGAGGGTGCTAAAGGAGTTGGCCGATGAGATTGCAGAGCCATTGGCCATTATCTTTGAAAAATCATGGCAATCGGGGGAGGTCCCAGATGACTGGAAAAAAGCGAATGTAGTGCCCATCTTTAAAAAAGGGAAGAAGGAAGATCCGGGGAACTACAGGCCAGTCAGTCTCACCTCAGTCCCTGGAAAAATCATGGAACATGTCCTCAAGGAATCAATTCTGAACCACTTAAAGGAGAGGAAAGTGATCAGGAACAGTCAGCATGGATTCACCAAGGGCAAGTCATGCCTGACTAATCTAATTGCCTTCTATGATGAGATAACCAGCTCTGTGGATGAGGGGAAAGCAGTGGATGTGCTATTTCTTGACTTTAGCAAAGCTTTTGATACAGTCTCCCACAGTATTCTTGCCAGCAAGTTAAAGAAGTATGGGCTGGATGAATGGATGGTAAGGTGGATAGAAAACTGGCTAGATGGTCGGGCTCAACGGGTAGTGATCAATGGTTCCATGTCTAGTTGGCAGCCGGTATCAAGTGGAGTGCCCCAAGGGTCAGTGCTGGGGCCGGTTTTGTTCAATATCTTCATTAACGATCTGGAGGATGGTGTGGACTGCACCCTTAGCAAGTTTGCAGATGACACAAAACTGGGAGGAGTGGTTGATACGCTGGAGGGTAGGGATAGGATACAGAGGGACCTAGACAAATTAGAGGATTGGGCCAAAAGAAATATGATGAGGTTCAACAAGGACAAGTGCAGAGTCCTGCACTTAGGACGGAAGAATCCCATGCACTGCTACAGACTAGGGACCGAATGGCTGGGCAGCAGTTCTGCAGAAAAGGACCTAGGGGTTACAGTGAACGAAAAGCTGAATATGAGTCAACAGTGTGCCCTTGTTGCCAAGAAGGCTAATGGCATTTTGGGTTGTATAAGTAGGGGCATTTCCAGCAGATCGAGGGACATGATTATTCCCCTCTATTCGGCACTGGTGAGGCCTCATTTGGATACTGTGTCCAGTTTTGGGCCCAACACTACAAGAAGGATGTGGATAAATTGGAAAGAGTCCAGCGGAGGGCAACAAAAATGATTAGGGGGCTGGAGCACATGACTTATGAGGAGAGGCTGAGGGAACTGGGATTGTTTAGCCTGCAGAAGAGAAGAATGAGGGGGGATTTGATAGCTGCTTTCAACTACCTGAAAGGGGGTTCCAAAGAGGATGGATCTAGACTGTTCTCAGTGGTAGAAGATGACAGAACAAGGAGTAATGGTCTCAAGTTGCAGAGGGGGAGGTTTAGGTTGGACATTAGGAAAACCTTTTTCACTAGTAGGGTGGTGAAGAACTGGAATGGGTTACCTAGGGAGGTGGTGGAATCTCCTTCCTTAGAGGTTTTTAAGGTCAGGCTTGACAAAGCCCTGGCTGGGATGATTTAGTTGGGTTTGGCCCTGCTTTGAGCAGGGGGTTGGACTAGATGACCTCCTGAGGTCCCTTCCAACCCTGAGATTCTATGATTCTATGATTTGAATTTTGACAACAAAATAAGAGGAAAGTTCCTTATAGCAAGAGGTTGTAGATTGCCTCCCCTCATTCCCACAATCTAGATAGATCAGATAGCTAATGATTTAGGACGTCTCCTTAGGTAAAGAATGAACAAACTCTGTGATTATGAAGAAGGGTCTTTTAGCCACGGTCAACTTCCATAAATTCCATGCATGGTATTTCCAGCTGGATTCTGCATGATTCATTCCCAAGCAGCACTCTTGCCTTCATGTTTTAGCTGAGTGAATCTGAGAACTAGGGTGAAATGTGTGGAAGGTGTAGTGAAAGGGGAAATTTGGGGGACAGACTTTCAGTGCTTGAGAGAAGAACATTATACCGTGTTACTGATTGTCAGTCTCATAGTCCTGGTTAGGGGGGTTGTCCTCCCTACTGTGGAGTTTGAGAATAAATTCCCACTGCTGGACAAGCCAATTAAAAATACCAAAGCATGTTCAAAGCCCCTAAATAAATAAAGGTGATCAAGCATCTTTTTATTCTGAGAATTCTGAAGATGAGGAGCCCATTCACCTTGGGCAGTGGAGGAGCCTTCCTCTTCAGATGAAGCAGAAGAACACAAAAACAAGGGGACGGTCAGTTAAATTAAAAGGTGGAAAATTCAAAATTGAGAAAAGGAAATACTTTTTTACACTACATGCAATTAGCCCGTGGAACTTGTTGCCACAGGAAGGTGTTGTAGCCAAGAATTTAGCAAGCTTCAAAAAGAGATTGGACGTTTATGTGGATAACAAGAATATCCAGAGTTATCGCAATTAGTGCTAACAAAAATTTTGGAAGGGATACTAAACTTGAGGGTATAAACCAATCTGTAACTATTAGAAAGCAGGATGAGACCTAGTGTGTGTGTGGGGGGGAAGAAGGGGGTAGGGGCAGATTATCCCACAGCTGCCCATTGTGGGGTTCTCGCACCTTCTTCTGAAGCATCTGGTACTGGCTGCTGACAGAAACAGATACTGGACTAGACGGACCTTGGATCAGATCCAGTATGGTGATTCTTACATTCCTAGTGACTAATTCAGGACACTCCGACATCAAAGCCATTGCCTGAGTGTTAATCTAAAATTTTACAGAGCTGCCTAGTACAGAACAAAACAAAACAAATCATGACTACGTTATCTCCCGCAGCTAAGCCACAAGCTGTTCCGTGGAAGTTGTTTCTTAACACAGAAGGGATCCACCCATGTTGAACAGACAATGTTGTCTTATGGTTAAAGCTGTTGAGCCAAACTCATCTCTAGTGTAACTCCACTGAAGTCACGGATTA
This sequence comes from Chelydra serpentina, assembly GCA_037349315.1. NCBI lineage: Eukaryota > Metazoa > Chordata > Testudines > Chelydridae > Chelydra > Chelydra serpentina. Next base: position 33,692,498 of record JBAIAC010000048.1, read on the forward strand.
TTTTGGCCCCTTGTGTGGGAGTGCCAAAAGATGACCACACAAAGGTGCCCTCTGACACAACACAAAGTTCAGTTGCTTTAGTTAGAAGAAGTCATGTGGTACTTCATCAAATATAGTTCTGGTCACTTATTCAGTTGTAACCCTTCTGCCAGGTGCTGTCAGCAGGAACAAGGGCCAGGTTCAAATGTCAGGGGGGTGCCTCTTAAAATTAACAAACACTACTGGCCTAGACACTAACCAGAATTTCTGGGGTCACTAAATACCTTCCTTGGATGCTTCCCCACTTGCAACCCAAGAGTGAGAGAGAGAGACACCCCACCCCCTACCCAGGAATAGTCAATTGTCTGGTAATTAGGACACTCACCTGGCATGTGAGAAACCTGGGTTCAAGTCCCTACTCCAAATGAGAGACACCCCAAACCAGATCCCATCTGAGTGTCCTAACCACTAGGCTCTTGGCTATTCTGGAGTGTGTGGGTGGTGCTTTCACTCCCACCCCAAATTCCATTCTGGACCCATGAAACCACCACCACAGTTTCAATGAATTGCCATTTTCTAACGGGTGGGATTTTCAGATGCACTCAAAACTGGCTTTATGCTGCTCCTGCTGAAGTCAATGGGGTCTTCCCTCATTGAAGTCAATGGTAAATCTCCCATTGACTTCAGCAGGAGCAATGCTGAATGCTTCTGAAAATCCCACCCATAATAGTTTTAACAACTCACCCAGCTCTGGCTGTGGGCTGTATAATATTGTTAAAGATCATGAACAAAAATGATGATTTTATGTACCGTTGCTCTAAGATGCCAAGCTAATCATTACAGAAAAGACTGGCAATTTTCTTTAATAATAGATACCTTTTGCCATGTGATGAAAGCCCACTGTCCTCTTCCATAATCTAGAGCACCATTTACCATTTACTCCTGCTTTTTTCTGTTTCCTCTTCTCACTGCTCCCGAAGTCTGTTCCCTGCTCCTTGCCATCATAGCAGCATGCAACAAAACAACCCCTTTGAGGCTGCTGCCAAGGCCACTCTGTGGATTGCCTGGTAGCAGGCACTGTAAGAGGACAGCAGCCAGGATCCTCCCTTAGAGATCAGGATGCACCTTCCTTCACAGTGGGCCTGTGTGTGTTCTCTCTGGCCTCAGAGAGGGAAGTCCCAACCCCAGGCCTCCCACCTGGATCGCCACTTTGGGCTTCTAAAAAAAACAGGACAGCAGTAGAGCAGGGCCTTTGATTGTTTGACCCCTGTCAGCAGCCAATTGCGGGATTCATCGTGTCATCATGACACCACCTCAAACTGTGTTTTTTTTTTAAGTCCCTAATTGGCTGTATGACAAAAGCAGTAAATAGACCTCTCTCTCAGTCCCTCCAACATAAAACCCAGGAGAAATGTGAATGTTCTCTTAGTAACTTCTACACTGACCCCCTTTGAGAGGAAAACAAAAACATATTTTGCTTCCAGTTGCTAAGGGTTCTCTCCAGTATGTCTGAAGGGCTCTTTATTTTGCAGAAATTTGAGGTGGAAAAGATGCTGGGTTGTCTACTCCATGCCCCTGCCAATGGTGGGTGTCTTTCAACAGTACACATTCTACTGATTGGTCCGGTCTAGCAATAAAAATGTGTGTTAACCACTGCTAAGAAGAATGGGGCTGTCTATAAATACCTGCTAGTTACGTTTCTTTATGCCAGGAAAAGCTTAAACTCCAGCTAAAGGGATTGATACCAATCAGTGATACCACAGAGACCCAGAGAGAAGGTTCTAGAAGAAGACAGCAGATGGTGTCAGCTGAGGGGCAGCAAGAGCAAGAGATCTTGGTGCTAACCGACTACAAGGGAGACATTCAAAGGGAAGTTAGCTGCTCCACTCCCATTGAAAATTAGATGCCTAACTCTTCATTTGTGCCTTTGAAAATTCCCCTCCTCCCCCTCCAGGTAGAAATGGGCCAAACCATGGAATGAATAGGTGACTGACTGATGCACACCTTGGAAGTGTTTTGGTCTCATGTCTTCTTCCACACAAGAAGTGCACCAATAGCTCACTGATGCACTGTTAGTGTGGCTTATAACTATTAGAGGATGGTTCATTCATTTAAAATTTCATCTACTTTTTAAAAAAAGGGCTGATCAATTTGATTGGTTTATACCATGGGTCTCAAACACGCGGCCCGTGGGCCATATGCGGCCCGCGGAGTTATTTCCTGCAGCCCACCATAGGTGCCGACTCCACTGGCAGCCAAGCTCCAAACATTACTGAGTGTTTATATTTTATTAAAACCCCTCTTTGCATTACAGTTTTAAAAAAGTTATTGCATTGACTTTTAATAGAATACTATATTACTCTTCATTTTTTTCATTTTTGACTATACTTTTGTATCATTGTATGAAAAGGTTTCAGTGATGTGGCCCTCGGGCCAATTTACTAGTTCTCATGAGGCCCTCGTGGTGATTTGAGTTTGAGATCCCTGGTTTATACCATGTGTCCTGTCACTAAAAGTATAAGAGAAAATACCGAGGGCAGAGCAGTAAACATCTTTCTTCTAATATTTTGAATATGTTTTCATTACTATTTTTTCTAACCCTTTAATTCCGTTTATTGAAAGTTTTTCCTGAGCAATATAAGTTTCCTTTTCTTTCTCCTCTCCTCCAAAAGCCTAGGTGCCCTTTCAGCAGTAGTTTTTGGCTCAGTGCAGTTTCTATTAATAACTAAACTTGGGATACCGAAGAGTTCACAGATTTGATTTGATTAGTAGAGAAATAGGCCAGAGGCAGGGACGGCTCTAACTTTTTTGCCGCCCCAAGCAAACAAAAAACAAAAAACCCCAAGTGCCGCCCTGCCGAACAAAAAACACCGCCCCCCCACGCCCGCCAAAACAACCCCCAGCCCAGCGCTGCCGTCCTGCCAAAACGCCCGGGGCGCTGGCGGGGAGGGCAGCAAAAAAACCCCCAAAAAACCCTGAGCGCCGGCCCCCTCCAGGTGCCGCCCCAAGCACGTGCTTGGTAGGCTGGTGCCTGGAGCCGGCTCTGGCCAGAGGGCCACAAACTCACAAATTGCTATCACAGGGGCAGGTTGGCACTCCGAAAGTGGCATAATTTAAAACTGTCACTTCCTATTCTCGATCCTCCCTCTTCCTGCCTACTACACAGCTGCTTCTCTTTACTGCTTCACCTCCTGGCTGCTTCTATTATCTTGTCCCCATCACTAACTTCACATCATTTAACATAATGGGTGTAGGGATATTTATTTTCCTCTGACAAGGTCCCAGATGTGCCCCTCTAAAAGTCCATGGATGGGTGTGTGACCTTGTCAGAAAGGCTCAGCTGGCCAGTAAGCACATGACTTAGGACACTCAGTGTCCACATCTATTGTCTCACATGTGTTTGTACATGTCTACAATTAACAATTGTGTTTTAAGTAAATAGAAATTCCTGGAGTAAGGGAATAAACAGACTACCATACATTCCTAAATAGAAACAGTCGGTTTGTGTATTTCTTCCATTGTCTCTTACACGTTATAAAATTTAAATTGAGAATTAATCCATAGTTTCAAAATCTCCCACAAACAAAGATAAAATTAAAAAAAATCAAGAGTTCAATGTACTGATTGTTTTGTTTTATGTGCTGTCAGTAACGCTCACATTCACACTTCAAAGGCCTACTGGTACAAATATTTGCTTGAAAATATCAGCAGAACAGAAAATTGGGACAACCACACAGTGACTTCTGCTGCTGTGAATCACTATCCAAAGAGTAAGGTTGATGGATTGTTTTAAATGGACTTACCTTTTAAAACATTTTGGTTAAATTTGCTGCCTCGTGTTTAAACAACCCCATTTACCTTTTATGGCTCAAAAATTGGAGAAAAATGTGTTTATTTGTCATTTTATAAGCTTCCCCCATTCCATGTGTCTCACGTATCATCGTAAATGGCATGCATTGGGCCAAATCCTCAAATGGTGTAAATTACTATAGCGCCATTCTCCACTGAGTTCCTTGAAACTCAAACTTTACTTTACTTGTCAATTTACAGCAGCTGAGAATCTGTCCAATATAATCTATATGGAGAACTAATTGATTCATTTTCATAATGGCTGCAAATTAAGTTAAACTGTGATGTAATGGTAGCAGTGCAGCTGGTAATTGACTTCTAAGCTTTACCAGATTCTTATCATAATAGCTATTAGCAAGCAAATCAATGGCAGTCACAGATGATCCACAAAGTATGCCATATAATCTCTTCTTCCCATTGCCATGAATTTTCTGAGGTTTGGGGTCTGGAGTATTAACTTTATCTTCCCTGTGGACTCCTGTCTGCAACTTCAACTGTCTAGAGATCAAAGAAGATCCCTTGTCTGTGTTGTCATTGTGAGTGACAGACCGGCAATGTATAATTTCAGTAGATCAACCCCTAGTATGAAAATAATAATACCTCTTCCTTAGTTAGATCGGTAAAATCAAAGTGATGGTCTAACACAACTTAATTTCATCCTTCAGAGAAAAGTCTTTCTTGAGTTTACAGTAACTTAAGCCTTTTTTCCCCCATATAGAACTGCTTCCTGATTAACCATTTCACTGCTATAGTCTATGTTTCATTTTTCTTGCTTTCATCACTGTGTTGTAGTAAAAAAAAATTAAGTGCTGGGGGTTTTTAAATGGAAAAAATCAGAGGATAATCTGCCTCCAACATATTATGAAATAATCATAGCATGAATTTGCAAACAGCAGGCAGTAGATCTGGATGATGTGGTATCATTGGGTAAGTGGTTTAGTGACAGCATGAGGAAAGTAGGGGATGTTTGTGGCAGTAGGGCCAGGACAACTGAATTTCTGTAAGGTTAGCCACACTAGCAGTCAAATTCCTCCTGAACATTTCATTTGCTTGTCACAAAGTTCTTCTTGGAGTTGTGATAGTGTACCCTAGATTCTCCAAAAAAATAGTCCTGCCTTGTTAATAATTCTAAACTGACAAAGTTTAGATGCACCACTGAGGAAATAGCTTGATGGAGAAGAGGCATTGACAATGAATTCAAAGAAGGTCATGTTTCCATTCTCCTGAGGGGGAAAAAAGCGGTATAGCCACCATTGTAAAGGTTTGTTCACAGAACTTTGTGGTCCAGTTTTCATCCAAACTTCTATCCAGCTGTCACTTGTGGATATGAATAAGTGTGAGCACATTGCAGGTGGAAACATTTGCACTTACTTTTGGGGAAATTCCAGAATCTGCTTGCATGCAAGATTACAATTTGCAGTCACAAAACTCATAGCAGTTTTGTAATTGGGAATGTAAGAATTGCCATACTGGATCAGGCCACTCCAGGGTTATCTGTGACTGTGACCAATATCAGCTATCTTAGAGCAAGGTGGAAGAAAGCCTACAGTAGGCAACTATGGGATAATCTACACACAGGGAAAGTGTACTCCTAATCCCCAATAGTTATAAAATGGGTTTTGCCCTAAGGCAGTGTTTCCCAAATTTGGGACGCCGCTTGTCATGGGCCGAGGGATGTACTGGCAGCTGCTTCCCGCAACCCCCATTGGCTGGGCACAGTGAACCGCGGCCAGTGGGAGCCGCGATTGGCCGAACCTGCAGATGCAGCAGGTAAACAAACCGGCCGGGCACGCCAGGGGCTCTCCCTGGACAAGCGGCATCCCAAGTTTGGGAAACACTGGTCTAAGGCATAATGGTGTATATCCTTTCCAAAATTATTGTTTATTTTAAAAATATTTTTTGCTATTAAATTGCTGGATATTCCTGTTAGCCATATAAATATTTAGTTATTTTTTAATCCTATTGAACTGTTGGCCCCAATGATATCGTATGCCAGTAAATTCCACATGCCAGTTATACGTTGTGGCTTTCCACTGGACCCAGTGATTCTCACTCGCTGCTTCCTTCCTCTGATCTACTTTCTGAGACACTATTAATATTTCCTTAAGCAGCAACCATGACAAAGGATTTTAATCACTTCTTTACTTTTGACTCTTGGGGGCCTATTTTGCTAGTTTTCTCCTTTTTCTTTTTAATTCCCCGGTTCTCACATTTAGTGTGCTTGAATGTTCCCAGGTGTTAGAACAGTTCAAATCTGAATACAGGCACCTGCACCTGCAGAATGTTGGCACCTGGAAAGTGTGGGTGATAAATGTGTGCATGCAGTTTTGGATGCTAGAACATGTAAATGGAGACATATTGTGGGAATCCCTGTCCCATTCACAATGGGTGAAGGTGCTAATTACCCTCTTATCCCTTGACAATTTAACGCATTTAGCTATCTACCATGTTCATTACAGCCACTGTTTCAATTGGAGAGATGGTTTGGGGACTGAGACCCATCAGCTAATATGCAATCCACTCACTGACCGCCATCTCCCTCCATTTTAAATGCCAAAATACCATATATTATATCAAGGGAAGAACAAATAACTTCTTCCTGTAAAAACATATTGTAAAGACTGAATAACAAAATCTAATCTGCGGGGAAAAATTCCTTGTTCTTAACACGTCCTTTGGGTCACCTTGTGTGAGGAAAACAGGGTAGAGATATTCTGTGAATATCAGTCAGCTGGTGACTCACTCCCTTGTCTTCTTTTTATAGAAGCTGCTTCTTCACATGGCTTTCCTTATCTTTGAGTCCGACAGGTCTGTCTGCATCTGCATTGCTCTTTGCATTGGCAGAGCAGTAAATGAGAATCTTGGCCATGGTGTTTTAGCGTGAACTTTTTTCACAAACTAGAAAGCCGGCTATTTAAGAACGAGGGGCTCCTGCCATCTTTTATCCCCAGTTCTAACATTTCTCATTGTCCTTTTTCACTGGCAACCTACCCACATGACCTCTGACTTTCATCAATCTTCAAGATTTTCAACCACTAGCCCTTGTAGTGATTCAAAAGAGTGGCAGATGCTGTGTGATGGCACTTCCTCTCTTCAGTCTCTCAGGGGAAGTCTCTCGACATTTATTAAATCAAGCCATGTACCGGTTATGTCATGATGACATGTCATGTCATGTTTGGATAATAAAGTGCCACAGGAGAACCTGAGGCAATGCAATAAGATACACCCCTTCATTCCTGGACGCTCTGCCTGACTTCTACAAGTAGAAGCATGTACAAGTTGGAAAGCAAACCTCCACGTACCTGCAGAATTTGGGAACTACTGGGTATTTTAAGAGACCTTGGAGTCACTGGGGATAGTTCTTTGAAAAAATCTGCTCAGTGTGCAGCAGCAGTCACAAAAGCTAACAAAATGTTAGGAACCATGAAAAAAGGGATCAATAACAAGACAGAAAATATAATGGCACTATATAAATCCCTGTTATGTCCACCTTGAATACTGTGTGCAATTCTGGCCACTACATCTCAAAAAAGATACGTTAGAACTGGAAAAAGTACAGAGAAGGGTAACAAAAAATGATACGGGGTATGTAACAGCTTCCATATGAGGAGAGATTAAAAAGACTAGGACTGTTCATTTTAGAAAAGAGATGACTAAGGGAGATAAGAGAGCGGTCTATACAATCATGAATGGTGTAGAGAAAATGAATAAGGAAGCGTTAATTATCCCTTCACATAACACAAGAACCAGGGGTCACCCAATGAAATTAATAGGCATCAGGTTTAAAACAAACATAAGGAAGTACTTCTTGACACAACGCACAGACAACCCGTGGAGCTTGTTGCCAGGAGATGTGATAAAAGCCAATAGTATAACTGGATTCAGAAAAGAATTAGACAAGTTTGTGGAGGATAGGTCCATCAATGGCTATTAGCCAAGATGGTCAGGGACACAACCCCACACTCTGGGTGTTCCTAAACCTCGGACTGCCAGATGCTAGGGCTGGACAACTGGCACTAGATCACTCAATCAATTGGGCTGTTCTGTTCATTCCCTCTGAAGCATCTGGCACTGGATTCTGTCAGAAGATAGAACACTGGCTAGGTGGACGATTGGTCTGACACTGTATGGCCATACTTATGTTCTTATCTGAAAGCAAAGACAGTGTGGCAGGGTGGACTAGGTCTGGAGGCCCCCTGCTGGAACCCTCCCGGCCCTTCATTACTCTGTCCCAGAATAGAGCAGCAAGAAGTCCTCCAGGCAGTCTAGAGGGGCTGCAGAAGAGTGGCCAACAGATGGCGCAACCAATAAGGGGCCAGAAGGGCCAGATAAAAGGCCAGCAGCAGAGCCTTCAGTTGCTGTGTGGAGCTTGATGAGGGAGGACCAGGTGCCTGGCTGTCTAGATGAATAGTGGGACTGCGGATAGCTCACTGCAGAGAGCTCACCAGGCAGAACTGAGCCCAGCGGAGGCTGCCAGAGACAGGGTGCTTGGCTGGCTGGTTAGAGTAGTAGCAGGACCATGAAAAGGTCAGTGCAGGCAGGCTGAGCCCAGAAGACTGTGCCCAGGACCTGACCAGACCAGGCAAAGGTACTGAGATGGGCCCTGCTGATCTAGTTGCAGACTGAGCCCAAGGCAGGCTGCTGAAAAGGACACCAGCTGAGGGTACTGAGATGGGCCCTGGCTGGGTAGCTGAAGAAGGCAGTGCCTCAGGGAAGAAGTCTTAAAGCTATGGCCCCATGCCAGGGCCGAGAAATAACTTTAACTGTATACCCCAGAAGAGAGGACCGCGTGTGCGGCTTGGGTGGAGGGCTGAGCTGCTGAAGATCAGCCTAGAGAACCAGTGGCCGGGAGGGTGCTTGCGAGAGGCAGGCGCCAACCTAATGTAAGACCAAAAAAGAAAAGCAGGCTCCCACTAACGGAGAGAAAGGGGGGCATCCATGAGAGGTTCCCCTCTCTCTCCCCCACCCCCCCACTGAAAAGAACTGTGATTGCAAGTATATCACCCAGAGAAAAGGGGGCACTCGCGAGAGGCGGGTGCTGACCCCGTTAGAGGCAGGTAGTTGGAACATGTGTATTAAGAGCACATTGATTTTCTGCTGATATTTCTTCACAATGCCTTTTCAAGTGCATAAACTGCTCTGACATTTTCAGGCTCCTCGTTCTATGAAATGCCATGATGTTCACCTGCCCTTTGATGAGAACAAGTGATTGTTTAATGTCACAACACTGGATTTGCTCAATTTGCCCAGCTGAACTAATGGTGTAATTTTGTTTATGTTAAAGGTTCAGCATGCACTTTATTAACTCTTAGGAGAAAACACAAAAGCTCTATTATATACCTTTACTGTAAAAATAATAATAAAAAAACCCCAGAAAAACCAATCTTTTGATGTGTTCAGTGTGTAGCTTTTTGAAGTTTCAAATACTATACCAGGTGAACCGTGGAATGAAGAGCCTTTGCGTTGGCCTCTGGGTCTATTGGCCTGTGATCTCATGCTGTAAGCAAATAAAAACTGAAAGAAAATCTAGATATTGGAACAGATTTCCTTATAAAATCGAACCTCCTTTTCTTTTCCTTTCCCCCCTGCCCCCAGTGGAGTATCTCAAGTGGTGGTATGTTTGTGATTGTGTCAGCAGGCTCAAGTCCCAGCAGACTCTGCCTGCTCACAGAAATTAACCTACTTTCAAAGGGAGTAACAAGCAGTACAGTCAAAGAGAAAGAGTTTAAGACCTTTCACATTCATTAAAATGTATTTGAAGAATGATAAATCTTCTGGATATGTCAAACAACCCTCTTTTCTGCTTCACTTTAAAAGCTACATTTCAGAGATCTGAGAGTAAACAACCACATAAAAGTTTCCTTAACAGAACCTTCTTGTACTTTTTTCCTCCCTAATAAAATGGTGTTTATGGCTTAATATGCAGGATTGGAAAGAAAAGGATATGAGTAGGAAGATATAAAATCTATATGAAATATACAGATATAAAATCCACAGGCTGTAAGAATACAGCTGTATTTGTAAGTAGTATTCACCAAAACCTTTTCCTGTACAGAATGTAAAATTCAATTAATTTCCCTTCTTGTTCTACCACATTTTTTTTTTTAAACATTTTCTGAAATCATAATCATTACATAACAGTGGCTTTGTATCTGAACTTAACTCAGGTTTGATTACCTTGCTGTTTTCTGCATGAATTGAACTTACACCATCAAGTTACAAGCTTTGGAAACATTTCATGTTGAATGAGGAAACTAAAATAATCTATTCAGGAGTGTCATGAACTGATTATCATCTCTTGGTTTAAAGCTGGAGGCCTGTATGTTTCTGCCATTAAGTTGACGGTGCTGCCATGGCTGGTTTTAGTAGCCATCTATTATTTCAAAGCAGAGGGCAGAACTTCAGCTGGTGTATGGTGTCATACCTCCTTTGACTTCAATAGAGCTATGATAATTTGCATCAACTGGGAATCTGCCCCAGGATTTCTTGTCCACTTTGCTTATCCAGAAAGGAATTTAAGTAGCATCCATGTACTCCTTTCTGTGAAACATGAACAGTTATATATGTTAGTTTGTTTATCATACAGTATTTGATATGGTGCAGTAATTTAGTTTCAGTTAAAAGGAGAACAAGAAAGAAGACATGGAGCACATCTCTAACATATTTTGTAATTAAGACAAGTGACTACTCATTTTCTGTGCTCAGCCATCCTCATCATTGGGGGCAAGAGGAACATTGCTCCGCTATCTCTCCCTTATTATTTACACCCTGTAAATCATCATCCCTGTCCCGTTCCAGCTAGTCCTCATCACCGCCTTGTTCATTCTCACCTTGCACCCTCCTTAGCGAAAACCAGTCTCATCCTTTTCTCACTAAGACAAAATCCAAATCCACTAATCCTGCTAGCAGGGAAGTTAGTGAATGTTTTGACAACAATGTCTTTAGGAGTATCATAGAATCTCAGGGTTGGAAGGGACCTTAGGAGGTCATCTAGTCCAACCCCCTGCTCAAAGCAGGACCAATCCCCAAATTTTGCCCCAGATCCCTAAATGGCCCCCTCAAGGATTGAACTCACAACCCTGGGTTTAGCAGGCCAATGCTCAAACCACTGAGCTATCCCTCCCCCATAGTAGAGCAAGCCCTAAATACTTTGGGTGATTTTTCATCACGGCTCCCCTCCATTCCCCCCCAAATTATTAGGTATAAATATTTACCTCTTAATCCAGTGGTATCCCATAGCTTTTCAAAGACGGGGTAGCTTCCCAGATCACCCATTCTGAGGACAATCTCAATATAAACATATCCTTTATGGTATCTAAAATAAAATTTCTGCTGAAGCTGTGTGACAGAATGTCATTATCATGTAATAATAGGCACATTTCCTCAGAAGAAAGATGGTTTACTGGTTAGGACCCTAACCTGGCATTTAGAAGACCCAGATTTAATTCCCTGCTCTGTCATAGGCTTCTTTTGTGATCTTGGGTAGTTCACTTAGGGTAAAAATTTCAAAAGTCTCTAACGCACATAGGAGCTTAAGTCCCACTGACTTTCAATGAAACTTAAGCTCCTGAGTGCATACATTTCTTTGGAAAATGGGACTTAGGTTCCTTAGGCACATTTGACATTTTTACTCTTGGTCTTTCTCTGCCACAGTTCCTCATCTGCAAAATGAGGCTAACAGCACATCCCTACCTCCCAGGGGTATTGAGGATTATGAGTTGCCCAGATACTATAGTAACCAGGGAGCATATAAATACTTAACCTAGTTTAGCGGTTTGCTAATTCCATTCAGTTTAAGTTTGAGCTGAATGAGAAAATCCATCAGCAGAGAACAACTCTGTTAGAGTTTCTAAAGGCTTTATTTCTGCCTTTATTCGTGTGATGTTAATGTTAGTACTTGCATGAAACAATGGGAATTGTCCTTATAATCTGAGTCTTTTCTGGGATTCCAGTGAAGTAGTCAGGAACTTTCTTTTTCACAAGTTTTCAATAGAATATTATCCAGCAATTGCAAACAGCATAACAAACTAGCTTGTAAAAATCACAAGTGCAAAAGGCTCCTTCTGGCATCCCATAGAGTAGTGTATTTGTTTGCATGGTAGTTATTTACACAGAGATTTGCATTTTGGCCCTTAGAAGAAGATATGCACTGTAGTTGTTAGAAAATGATTATACTTGGAAGAAATAGCTCACACTAACATGCTATCTCCAAAGAGTGATCTGCAGGAAGCTAAGGATTGTAACCTTTGAGCACCCCACGAGAAAGTTAGAGAGACGCCGACCTCTTTGATCTTCATAGCCACAAACAAGTTCTTAAAACCAGAAGACTTCTGAATTTCATTTTAAAAAGGCTTTGTTTGTTTTGGTGATTTACATTTTATGAGGAAAATGTAACAGATCTTTTGTTCATTATGATACCCATTCTCATTAATTGTAGAATCATAGAAATAAAGGATGGGAGAGACCAATTAGATCATTTAGTCCATCATTCTGCCAGTGCAAAATTGTTCCCTTGCTGTTCTTGAGTGCTTTGTCCAAACTATTTTTAAATGACTCAGCAGCAGATCAATCTTTCACCATTCCTCTTTGGAAATTATATTCCACAATCTAATGAACATTACTGCTTGGAAATAACTCCTGATATTCACCGTAAAACTTACTTTACTCAATTTAATCACTTTAGTTTTGTTTTTTAATCATTGAATCAGAACAGTTCGAGGCTCTTTAAAGTAACAGGCAGTGCTTAATGTAACTCGATCGCCACTTCTTGCCCAATCCTTCACGCACGCACACACACACACACTCACACACACACCTGCCCTCCTCCCATCTGCATGCAGACCCCTCAGGCTATGGTGAACCCCTGCCTTCTTATTTGTCTGTGAGACTTTGTGGCCTTTGGTGGCCAACATCACTACATGGACCTGAATACAGGAAATAAAGTTGAAGCTTGACTTTCCAGACTGGGATAGCAATTAGGGAATTAATCTCTGCTGTGACCTGCTGGTGCCATAATCAAACCAAACCATGGATTGCAAAGTGGAGTTGATGTTCTGCCTGGTGGTTCAGATATGTGTCTGTGATGTGCAGCGCCCGAAGACATGTTTACTCACCAACATTTTCTGAGTTCTACCATACTGTCTGCAGAATTATCCCTTTGTCAACTACACTCATTTAAAAGGTTATATTTCTGTGTAGATGTTAGGTGCAGTACATGAAACACACATTCCATTAACAGCATAGGCGCCAACTCCATGGGTGCTCCGGGGCTGGAGCACCCACAGGGAAAAATTGGTGGGTGCTCAGCACCCACCGGCAGCTCCCCGCCAGCCCTGCCCAGCACCCAGCTCATGTCTCTGAGGGGGCTCCCCCGGACGCGAAGCAGCAGCCCGCCGCTTCTCTTGGCTCCCTCCAGCTGGTCTGCGGCGCCGCGGGGGAGGGGTATGGGGAGGAGGCAGAGGCGGAGCCAGGCTCTCCACCTCCTCCCCATACCCCTCCCCTGAGGCACCGCAGACCAGCTGGAGGGAGCCAAGAAAAGCAGCTGGTGGCTGCCTCTTCGCGTCCGGTGGAGCCCCCTCGGAGACGTGAGCTGGGCGTGGGGTGGGGTGGCTGGCGGGGGGGCTGGCGGGGAGCTGTCGGGCACGGTGGGTGCTCTCTGGTTTCCCCTCCCCCCACTGGCTTGCAAGCCGGGGGAGGGGAGGATGCAGAGCACCTGGGGGAGGAGGCGAGGATGGGGATTTGGGGAAGGGGCGGGGCCGGGGGTGGAGTTGGGGCGGGGCCGGGGGCGCGAGCTCCCACAGGCACTGACAAAAGTCGGCACCTATGATTAACAGGTCTATTTCTTTAGCAGATATTCTTTAAAATAGGCTCTACTGTATGTAGCACTTTGCACTGCAGATAATTCAGATAAGATCATTTCTATGTTAAACCATATGTAGTTTTAATTAAAACATTGTTGTTCACTTCTTACTGGCTTAAGTAGATCCTGATTGCCTACTTGCTGTCTTGTTTAGTTACAGTGACTCTCAGCTGGCTGTCTTGGCTCTGTGTCTGGGAGATTTTTGGACTTGCTGTGTATACTGGGTGGGTTGTTTGGTTTGCAGGGTTTTCCATATCTGAGCTCAGCTGTGTGGTTTGTTTGATTCTTGGAGACTGGGGTTGGCCATTTGAATTCCTAGGTCTTGTGTGTCTGAAGTGAACCCGTTTGGTTTTACAAAAATATTCTACAGTATGACAGGCTCTTGAATAGTAATCAGTTTTCAGCAGTGCTGACAGACAGCAATATCCACAGGAATTAGGTAATCACTGGGACTCAAATAAACAGCACATTAATGGCAAATAAAATTAACTCATGCTTGGAATATGAATAGTATGAATTCACAAATGGTACCTATCCGGAGTGAGTGGTGATGTCCAAGATAATAATCAGCCTTTAGATTAGTAGTATAACAGAAATATTAGGGATGGTGTAACTCAGGGATGAAAATGATCTCTTACCAGGAAATGTAAAAGTGGCAGACAGTGAATGGGAAATACAAGTAATGTATGCCCAAAGCCTAAAGGATTACAGAGATTTAATTACAGAGATTTAGGATTTACTAAGATTAAGACTAATAATATTTATTATTCAAAATGTGTAGCCCAATCCATGAGAACAAATTTAGAATTGCTTAGATTGTAAGATCTTTGGGGCAGGGATCATGATTTTGGGGTGGGTGTGTTCAGTGCCCAGCACAATGGAACCTCAGTCCCTGATTGGGGCCTCCAGATACCACTGCATTACAAATAATCAATAATAATAGTCCAAAGACTGCACTCATGTGAGTAAGGGCTACTTCTCTGAATAAGGGTTTTTAGGATGGGGCCTCATGTTTGTATGTAAGAGATTATCATATCTGAACAAAACAAAGTACGTTCTTTATGCTGTAGCATGTCTTTATTAGCAGGCATGGTATTATGTCTAGTTTATTTTTTTAAAACCCATTGTTAGTTACTGTAGTGAGTATAAATTCAGAACCGTGTCTCATCACTGGCTATACCTCATGCTGAAAGGACACTGAAAGTTTCCTCACCTTATCAATAGAACGGAATATTTAGTCCACCATCAAATGACAATCAGGGGTTGTTTTTTTCCAAAGGCTAGTGCTGATAAAAATAGGCACTCCACTAATTTGTGTTTTCAGCTATATTTAGGAGCAATACAGGAGTTCTGTTTCCTTTACTATAAGATTCTTTTGTTAAACATAAATTATTTTGTATAAACTTGAACTGGACTTTAGAAAGTTACTCCAAAATAATGTTGGTTTGCTGACGCCTGTCATTCAATCAGAGGTAGCAAAGATTCATAGATTCATAGATTCTAGGGCTGGAAGGGACCTCGAGAGGTCATCAAGTCCAGCCCCCTGAGATGCAAAGAATACAAAGATGCATAGTATTGTCTTTGTCAAAGAGGAAACAAAGGGACATGCTAACTTGCTGTGTCTCTTTTTTGTTGATGTTGGACAGTCACTCTGGACGAAGTGATCTAGGGGAAGATAAATAAAAAGACTTTGATTTTTTTCAAAATAGTGACTTTGAAATTGGCCGGAAAAGAAAAATAAAGAAAGCCAGTACCATGTTACCACATGCCAGGAGACAGTGGTAAGTTTTTATTTTTATAGCACATTCTGAAAAACATCAGGAAAGAAAAATCATAGAATCAAATCACATAGTTATGATCCTCTATCCTGCAAATTTAAATAGTTTAGTGTATTATTTTCTTATTTTTATGTCATATTGTAAAGGTTTCTGAAGACTTTAGATAACGATTAGCACTAAAATTAAAGTGATGAATGAAAAAGGAAAAATGAAATGCAAAAATGTTCTTAATTTGGATGGAATAATAATGTGCAATAGCAAATCAGGCCCATAGTCTGCATTTGGACTTATGCAAGTGAACCTTTGCACTTACATAGAGCCCTCTTGGCTTCAGTGGGACTCTGCACAGGTGGAAGGATCTGCCCACACATATCTGACCACATGAGCAGGACTCTGTATTGTAAAGTGTTTGGGGCAGACTCTTTCTATGAGTTTGAATAACACCTAACACAGAGGGGCTCTGTTCTTTTGGCTACTGCAATATTAATGATGATAATAGTGTGAATATATAAAAATGGTAAATGTAAGAAATGTACCATTTTCCTACAGATGATCAAGGTGAAAAACATTCACAATGCACTTTTTGCTAACTCATAGAAAAAAGGTTCTTTAGGCTCCTCTATGTAATTCCTGTTTCTTTCCAATTCCTTCCTCCGTGGATTTTAAAAAAGATCAGTCACTTGACTATAGCAAAGTGTAGAAGTTCAGTCCTGCAAGCCATCCACTAACTCATAGACTCTAAGGTCAGAAGGAACCGTCATAATCATCTAGTCTGATCTCCTGCACATTGCAGGCCACAGAACCTCACCCATCCAATCCTCTAATAGACCCATAATCTCTGCCTGAGTTACTGAAATTCTCAGATCATGATTTAAAGACATCAAGTTACAGAGAATCTAGCATTTACACTGTTTTAAACTTGCAAGTGACCCAGGCCCCTTGCTGCAAAGGAAGGTGAAAATCCTCCAGGGTCTCTGCCACTGTGACCCAGGAGACAATTCCTTCCCAACTCCAAATATGGCAATCCGTTACAGCAACGGTGGGCAACCTGCGGCCCGCAGGCTACATGCGGCCCGTCAGGGTAATTCGCTGGCAGGCCGCGAGACAGTTTGTTTACATTGACCGACAGCAAGCACGGCCGCCCGCAGCTCCCAGTGGCCTTGGTTCACCGTTCCCAGCCAATGGGAGCTGTGGGAAGTGGCAGCCAGCATGTCCCTGCGGCCCACACGCTTCCTGCAGCTCCCATTGGCTGGGAACGGTGAACTGTAGGCGGCCATGCCTGCGGACGGTCAATGTAAACAAACTGTCTTGCATCTCGCGGGCCACAGGTTGCCCACCACTGCATTAGAGCCTGACCATGTGGACAAGACCCTCCAGCCAGACACCTGGGGAAGAATTCACTATAGAAACTCAGAACCCTCCCCATCTAGTGTCCAATCACCAGCCAATTCTTATTGAAGTCAATGGGAATTCCACACGTCGGGTGAAATCCCCTTTCTGGTCACTTTTGTCATTGACTTTTATAAGGCCAGGATTTCACCCATTAAAACCTTGTAGGATCAGAAACTAGCACTTGTTTGCCATTTCCAAGTGCTGAGCACCTTTTGCAAGGTGCAGGGTGCACTCAGTTCCCAATGAAGTCAACAGAAATGGAGGATACTGGAGAACATGGAGGACTGAGCTCAAAAAGGCACACCGTGTCTGGTTCTTGTTACAGAATATGCCTAATAATACAGTATCTACTACCATCATTTGTTATGGAAAGTGCCTGGCTGACAGCGCTAAAGGCTGAATTCCTTTATGTATCCACAACACCGAGAGAGCACAGGCAGCACCAGTACAAACATCCCTGTTCTCCCAGTATGACTGTACCCTCTAACTATATGTAAACTCTTCTGCCTTTGAAAATCTCTGCCTCTGTCTTACTATGTGTTTGTACGGTGCTTAGTACAAAGAGGGCCCAATCTCAGTTGTGACCTCTAGGCTCCACTGTAGAACAAATAATAAATAGTGACCAGGAGTATAAAACTGAATTGTTGAAGATCAGGATGGGGATATTCAAGAGCTGGAAACCCAATGGCTTCTGAAAGATGTGAAACCAGAGAGATAATAAGTTAAAGACCCGTTTCCCATTCCGTAGCCTATTTTGTCCAGTATGTTCACTGGAGGCACGGAAATGATGACACCTGGAAAACACTGATGAAAACTTACAGTTTGAGGTGATTGAAAAATGGTGAAAAGTTGTTGTGCAAAATATTTAAATCTTTTTATTGGGGAAAATTTCAGAGAAAATTTAGAATGTTCATAAAATTTCAATCTGCTTTATTTGGAGTCCATTGACATTTTGAAACAAACAACTGGACAAAAAAATAGGACATTTGCAAAAGTGGACTCTGTTGTTGAAAATAATCTTCCTTTCTTATGAATGCAGGTATATCTATGTACATGTTGTGCTGGTCCGTGAATGATTTATGTATTTGTTTGGCTTGTCAAGGATTGTGATTTACTGTTATTGACAGACATCTTCAGCATACATTTAAAACAGTGTTTTGCTTTGTTTCCTGAGACGTGAGCATTATAAAATTTACAAATAATTAACCTACAATTAACCCTTCCTCTCTCCTCAGCGTTTCCTTTATTCTTGGCTAAATATGCTCTCCCCTAAAACAGTGGCCTTTAGATGGGTTTTGGCTATACATCTATTCAAGAACTGTTCCCTCTTCTTCCAGCTAATCCAGCATGAATACTGTAGGCTGCACTGAGAATTTCCCTCAGGCGTCAGAAAAAAACAGTCATGCATGTGACTTATAGTAAAGAGAATTGCAAAAGTACTCTGCAGCTCAACAAAGCCATAGTCACTGCTAGAAGCCAGGCCTGTGACCTAGTCATCATGTGATGTTCTTTTCTTGGCTGATGATTCAGTAACAAGATCTGGCTAACAAAGGACCAAATTCTGACACACTTACACTGAATACTGCCTTACTCTAAGAGGGGTCCCATTATCTTCTATGGACTTCTGATAGAGTAAAGTATAACTCAAGGATAGCACCATCTAGTTCAAGATCAAATATTCTAATGAAGACTGAAAAGACACAAAACATTTCTGCAGAACATTCCTATACCAACAACATTATATAATATCTACTGATTATAATATATATATATATTATATATATACATATATTACTATATAATATATACATATATTACTATATGTTTTTAAAATCCAGTATCGCAATTTTTGCCTAGAAATTTTTATTCAAATGGTTTTGTTTGTATTTAATTTTTGTTTTGTTTTTCTCAAGTAATGTGTTTCTTTTGTATTTTTATTTACAGTCGTGCTTACACTCGGGCTGTCAGAAATATTGAACTAGGAAAAATACAGCTAAATTTGTTATATTTTAAATGGAGTATGAGTTTTGTCTGGAATAAAGGGGATATTTACAAACTCTGTCCTTCACTATTCCTAGCATGTGTGTGTCATGAGAACAGACAGACAACCAAGCAATTAGAAAAATCCTGTACAAATCTGCGCTCATGTTCCTGTCGGGTTGCTTTTTATCTTCTAAGGTTAGATGTATGATATATGTCTGAAAGCTATTTTGCTTTACAAACTTTGTTTCCATCTTGCCAAAGTAAATACTCTAATCAGGTCTGGTTTTCTTTCACTCCATAAAGACCAGTGTCATCCTCATTGCAGGCAACGCAGCTTCTGTTCTGTCTGTCAAAAGGAGTTCTGTTAAGCTGCCCACTGAATACATTTTCTGCAGTCTTCTGCTTTTCAGAAGACTTTATATAGTTGATGCTTTAAATTCCGGCCAAAATATTCCAGTTTCCCTTGGCTATTATTTTCAATGTATTCACTTATTCAAAGCAAACTGAGTCTCACAGTGCAAGGACCACAACTGATGTCACTCACTCTTCTGGTGTTGCTGTGGTTTGATTTACATATTAAATGGTTTCATTTACAATATTACATATTTCATCTATTATGAGTCCCAAAGCTAAAAGAAAACTATTTAATGACATATCAATAACAAGATAATTGGATTTATACAAATAATATACAAAACCTAATCTGGCCATGGTGTAAGCCTTTGAAAAATCACAGTTTGAACATGCTCAGTAGAGATTTCTTAGAATCTGGCAGCTAAATTCTTCAAATATCTCATGTGCATTGACCATGCTCCAGGCCAGCAATACAGGGGCTGATCAGGATTTTCCCTGCTGCTGTGGGATGCTGTAGCACTAGGCACCAGAACTGAAAACTGGGAGACTGTCTCCATGGGGCTCTAAAGACCTCTTCTACTGGCACCAGGCAGTGAGGAAGAGGAACCAGCCTGATTAGACTACAGAAGGGACAAGAGCCAGACCCCATGGGGAAGAGGGTGATTGTGAGACTAGATTGGAATGAGGAGCTGGTGGGAGGGGGAGAGACTGGGAGATTGGGGAAGGGAAACTGGGATTGGCTGGGCAAGGAGACAGTGACTAGGAACCAGAGGAGGAAATAGGGGCAGGGAGGGACTGGCAGCTTGTGGGTGGGTGGGTGAAATTGCATGAGGAACTGGGAAGATGGGACTGAGACTGCCTAAGACAAGAGACTGTGACTGGGAGCCATTGGGAGGGTGAAATGGAGGCTAGTGAGGGGTTGGGCAAGAATGTGGAGTCCAGAAGTGGTGGAGACTGGAATGGGGTAGGGTAAGAGCCTGGGACCAGGACAGGAAGCCAGGATGGGGAGAAAGGACAGGGACAGGTTAGAAAGGATGGGGAAGAAGATGTCACCTCCAGAACCTGGATGTCAGGACAGGACACAAAAAAATTAGTGGGTGCTCAGCACCCACTGGCAGCCAGTTCCCCCTCATCCCCAGTGCCTCCTGTCCGCCACCGGCCCCATCAATCAACTCTTCCCCCTCCCTCTCAGCACCTCCCACCTGCTGCAATCAACTGTTCCATGGCATGCAGGAGATGCTTGGGAGGGAGAGGGAGGAGCGGAGACGGGGTGCACTTGAGGGAGGGGGCAGAACTGAGTGGGAAGGGGCAGGTTGGGGTGGGGGCTTGAGAGAAGGGGTGGGGTGGAGCGGGGTCTGGGGCAGAGCGGGGGGTTGAGCACCCTGGGGCCCGGAGGAAGCCAGCATCTGTGGTCAGGTGACCAGCCATGGCAGAAGCAGTCTGTCAAAACTACCAGGCAGCTGGGAGTATCCCGACAAGGTAGCAACATTGAGCAGACTGGAGTGTCTGCTTTCATTCGGAGTCTATATGCCTGCTTTAGGGTCACCTGGTTAGGCCTTGCTTGTGGATTGGCTGGCCCCTAGGACTCAGAAGTAATTACCTCAGATGATTCATCAGGCTCAGAACACTGTAATGGAATGGAAACCAAGACCCTTAAATCTCACCATTCCTCTCATGTCAGCAAATATATGTGAAATTCATTGGCAAAGTGTGTGTCTCATCCCCTCTGGTGTATGGTTCACACTGAGGCTGACAGCCTCCTACTGCTTCCAGTTAATTCATTAGCTCAAATGGCAAAACTCTCTGCAGTGGATCTAAACATTCTAAAATCACTGATGACTCATGTGGGCGTCACTATGATGTAAGTGTGATGCTGTATAAAAAGGAAGGTGACCATTTATATTACTGTTGCTACCACTGTTACAAAGTAGCAGTAAATCTTGTACAAAGTATGTCATGTAAGGTATCAATGGAAATCTGTTAAGTATAACTATCCTGTTTAAATACATGTATCCTCATGGTATCTGAAGTTATGAATATGGGCTATATGTTTGTATCTCAAATATGTTTTTTTCTTGGGTGACATCTACAAGGCAAATTTACATTCAGATTAGCCATCCCTGTGTTGGGCCATCCATGTGATAATGGACAATTGTAGAGACTCAACTTATCCAGTGAGCCCCTCCTGAAGATATTTCAGAGAGCACTGAGGCAATGGCTGCCCCAAGGTGTAAGGGGCACATGTATCACATGTAAGGACATGTGATAAGGACATGTGATCTAAAACTCCATCTTTTGCTAGTAATTTCCCAGGCACTTGGGCTGAAAGTATAAAAGGAGACTGTGACATCACTTCTTTGTCTTCATTCCTGCTCCTCACCTCTGGATTGTGATTTTCTAACATAAGGAGGCTCTGAACAAAGGACTGACAACCCCCAATCCAAAGAGACTTTTTGCTAGATAGCAGACTTACCATCACTGCTATGAACCTGATTTACAGACTTTAAAATCACTTGTAATGTATACGATTCCTTTAACCATTTTAAATCTCTTTTTTTTTATTAATAAACCTTTGGTTATTATTCCGCTAGAGGAATTGGCTACAGCATGGTATTTGGTAAGATCTAAAGTATATATGTTGATGTAGGGGAGTGTCTGATCCTTTGGATTGGAAGAACCTTATGTATGACGAATCTGGTTTTCAGTAATCTCTCATCATAAAGTCCAGCTGTCTGGGTCATAAGCCAGGGGCTGGAATGCCTAAGGCGACTGTGTTTTAGCTTCTTGTTAACCAGTGTAGAGATACAGGAGCTCACTTTTGTTACTGGCTTGGTGAACTCTAATGTTAGAATAACCACCAGTTTTGGGCTGTGACTGCCCTGTTTTTTATCAGTCTGTCCTGAATTTGGCATCATCAGCTGTGACCCACACCAGGCCTGGTCCCAGTAACATAAGAAAAATTCTGTTTTTTCAGTTTATTTATTTACAAAACTACATTTAAAAACATTAAGGCTGCTCAGAAGTTAACAAATGCCAAAAAATAAGGTTCACAGGGTGGTGTGATGATGAATGAATTAATGTTTGTAAAGCACTGAGTATATGTCTACACTGCAATAAAAGACTCTTGGCATGGCCGTGGCTGGCCTAGGTCAACTGACTCAGGCTCATGGGGCTTGGGCTGCAGCCCGGGCTCTGAGACCCACCCCGTCGTGGTCTCTCAGAGCCCAGACTCCAGCCCGAACCTGAATGTCTACACTGCAATTTTACCGTGCAATTTTCAACCCTGCAGCCCAAAACCCATGAGCCCAAGTCAGCTGCCCTGGGCTCTGAGACCCAGTGCTGCGGATTTTTTATTGCAGTGTAGACGTACCCTCAGATACTATAGTGATGAACACCATAGAAAAGACCACGAGGTAATTAATAATTCCGTATTTGGAGCAGAGTTTGAGTGGTGTGCAGTAAATAAGGCCTGGGGTCACACGATTAAGATAAAAGAAAATATTTAATAGCTGCTCATTAATTGAACACTGTCCATCATGTGCGCTAAAGGAGGCAGGTGTCCTGTGTGAAAAATAGCCTGTGATCATGTAATTATAGACTGTATCATAATGCATACACACAAGGAGGTCAAAAATTGTTGCCTAGACAATTTTAAGTCTGACTTAAAGCCTAACTGACTTAAAGCCTAACTGACTTAAGCCTAACTTTTGAGTGCTTGACTTTGCAACCTTAATAACATTCTGTTAGAGAAGTAGCTCAAGAAAGCCAGAGGGGGAAGTCATGCACAGATGTCCAACTAGCCTTTCCATATTTTTTGTTTATTTCAATTTAGCACTCTTAAAAGAGACACTATCCCACCCCAAGCTGCCTATGGTACATTGGGGTGCATCCCACATGGACACTGACTAAATGAAATGATTTGGCCACTATGGATTTCTTTCATTTGGACTAGGGTGACTAGATGTCCCGATTTTATAGGGACAGTCCTGATATCTGTCTGTTACAGCTGTCCCCCTGCTGGATTCCTTTTCCCCCTTCCGTTCTGTTTGTGCTGAGTGGCCGCCCCCCCGGCCATGGAACTGACCAAAGTCACAGCCTGGCCCTGCTCATGGAAATGGCTTGTGCAGACTGTCTGGAGCCATTACTCTGCTCAGGAAGGAGGGGGCTTTTCGCTCCTTTGTCTAGCTTCTTTGTTCGGACCCGGCTCGGTGTAGGAGTGCTCTGCCCAGGTATGCAAGACCTAAAGTGGCCACATAGCTGAGCATATGAATCATACCTGTGGCTCAGAACATGCCCAGGCATGCCTATGCTTACCTGTAGTTTTCCCTGCCTTCTCTCCTCCCCCGTATTAAGGAGAACCAATCAAAAGTACTGGTGGGAAACTGCCTAAGTTTGCCTTTAAAACCAGACATTTTCTGATCAGACCCCCGGAGAAGGTCCTTGCTTTGCCACCTGGTCTGATCAGCTAGGGGTCTGTGGGGGTCCCTCTC
The DNA here is from genome assembly GCA_037349315.1 of Chelydra serpentina. Lineage (NCBI taxonomy): Eukaryota > Metazoa > Chordata > Testudines > Chelydridae > Chelydra > Chelydra serpentina. The sequence continues at coordinate 33,716,182 of JBAIAC010000048.1, forward strand.
CCCACTCTCGTTTGTTTTTGAGCATACCCCCGTTTTAAACTCCCCTCCCACGAACAACGAATTTGTGCCTGGAGATCTCCTGACTATTGTAAGTGAATCGAGTCCTCTCTCCATCCTCCGATGCTACTGCCATTCCTGTCTCTGTGCTTGCTGCTGTCCTGGGGATTGATAAGGAAAAACCTCTTGCACACTTCCCTTGTTTTGACTGCTGGCTTTCTTTCCCCAGCAGGCAGACCCAAGCTAACTCCTTGGTCTGTATCCTGGGCACACACCACTCTGCCCTCTGGAACTACCCCTAGTATAAGGTACACCCATTAGGTTTAGTCTTTAGTCTAGATAAATTGTAATTTCATTTTGCATAGCTGTGGTTAAGTTAGCTTTAAAGAATTCGTTTGTATTGTGCTCTGTAAGTTAGGTGTAACAAGTTGTTGCATTGTGTTCTGTTACTTGCTAACTTGTGTAATCTTGGTTAAGATAGATCATAGATAAGATTTTGCTGTGTTCTGTATAAACCCCCCAACCTCATTCCTCTACCACTGCCTCTCTCTCTCTCTCTCTTTTAATCCCTTCCACCACGTGCTCACCTCCCCTCCTATAGCTGCCAAACCTCAATTGCATTACTAAAGTCTAGCATAAAAACCCCATTGGTTACCTTTTTTCTGTCTAACACACCTCACATTTTACATTTACACCACTGTGACACATTTTTACCTAGAGTTGTTGGTTATTTAACACATTTTACCCATAACTGTTAGTTGGTTATATGCTGCTGTGACACACCCTTTACATAGAAATTGTTAGCTACCTGTTACATTTATACTTCAGTGTTAATTGGTTACCAACTGTATTGTACCCCACTGTATTGTACCCCACTATTGAAACCCCCTATCCTGTTTACTAAAAGAAACCCCTCCCCAATTGTCTACCTTAACAAACCCCATACCCCTCACTATTGCATTTTTCTCTGTTTTTATATTTTCTTAATAAAGTTTATTTTGCACCCCACCAGTGCAGTAATTGTCCCCCAAGATCCCCTACCTGCTGGCAGGGACAATATCCAGGGCTTTTTCTTATAGAGGCGTTTTTCCCAACTTATTCCTAGTGATTTGATCCTCCCAAGATCTATATTTCACTGCACAATAAACTGTGTTTCCTTTGTTTGCATCTATGTGTCTTAGTGCTTAGTGTAAGCTGCAGATTTTTGCTATGGTGTTACAATTTCTATTATTGGGAGCTTATTTTATTTTTCATTGATTTTTATTCATAAAATTAACCGATAAAAACATCCTAATTTTTACACACACACACACACACACACACACACACACACACACACACCCCTCTTCAAACTCCACTAGGCTACCATCAAGGAAAGGCCTATGTAAATAGAGAGTCCTTGCAGTATGCCCTGACATTCAATAAACCTCGATTCTACAATGGGGATTGTGAGTAGAGCTGGTCAAAACTCAGAATTTCCATTTTTGTGGGAAAGTCTGACCTTTCTTTTTTATTTTACACCGGAATGAAAACTAGAAATTTTGAAATTTTCCACAGAAAGGAAATTCCAAAACAAATCTTTTTTGCAAAAATGGCAACACATCCATTTGATTTTTCCTAAACAAAATGGAGCAGCTGGCTGCCCCCAACTCCAGGATACTCCCAAGGTGTCCAGAGCAGGGAGCCTAGACCCTGAGAGCCCTTGCTGGAACTCAGGCTCCCAGGACTTTCAGATTGCCAGTTCTATGGTAGGGAGCCTGGAAGCCCTGGGTCTCCAGCCCCAGGGTGATCCATATGGCAAGGCTGCTCCAGAACCACAGACCTTGGAAGCCGAGGCTCCTGAGCAGTCTGCCAGGCGAGCTGGCAAGAAACCAGCCAGGAAACCTGTTTGTTGGTTGATAGAAATTTGTCAAAACCAAATTATTTCTGTTTCATCAGAAAATTCCTGACCAGCTCTAATAGTGAGTTCCCAATTCAAGGGCCTATCATGGAGAATGCCCTTCCTCACATTCAAAAGACATTTCAATCCAGGGGTTACCTGAGTCACCTCAAGTCACCTTGACTGTTGGGATGAAACATGAGGAGAAAGGAAAGCTCTAAAACTGGAAGGGCTTAAATCATAATGGACTTTATGCCTCAATATATAGCATCATCTTGCACTACACTTGGAAATACACTTGAAAGCCAAAATGGGCGATGGAGCACAGATATAACGTGCTCCAAGAGAGAGAGACTGCAAAGTGACTGGTGTATTCTGTTCTAGGTTCCTTACTACTTCTTGCTCTAGCTTTCTACTGCAGGGTAAAAATATGTTTGAATTTATTCTGATTATAAGCAATTAATCACTATATCCTTAGCTGGTGTAAATCAGTGTAGTTCTATTGATTTAAACAGGGCTATTGCTGACTTACATTAGCTGAGGATCTGGCCCACAGTATGGCATGGAAATTGGTTAGGCTTAGTCCTGATTCTCCTCTCCCTTACACCTGTGAATCAGGAGTAATTCCACTCAAGTCAATGGAGTTACACTGGTGTAAGCAAGTGGAGAATCAGGCCCAGTTTTCTTTGTGCTTTCCTTGTTCCATCCCCTAGTGAGATGATCCTTTCCTAGTAAAATAGTTTAAGATGGCTCATAGGTGGTGCTAAAAGGGTTACCAAATGCATCTGAGTGTGCATGTCAGATGTTTGTTTAAAATTTAACAGAAGTTAGATATGGCTTAATAATGCAAGGGAAGCCAGTGGCACTGAACTCTTTTTGTGAAAATTGCATGATAATGGGCGAATATTAAAGGATGTTTCTGAGTACTACACAAGTAGCTGACTAGTAATGATTAACAGATTCCCAAAATTATCTACATTTGACCATGAAGCTGAGTTTAAAGTAAATGTTTCATGTTAATGATTTATACAGAATATTTTCAAAATCAGTGTCAGTGAAGTGTCTTCCATTTCAGTGATATCAGATCTGGGTAGGGAAAATGGAAAGTTCAAATATTGAAATATTTGACCTGTGTGAGTATTCAAAATTCCCCTAAGAAGATTAACTACCCACTAGTAGATTAAGTATGGAGAATCTTGTTTCTGCAATACTCTCTCGAGTAATGTCTTTACCTCGATTGATAATATTCCAACATTCGCTAGTAATGAACTCCAAAAATCTGATTATTATTTCAATGTATAAAATACATCTGTCCAAAGTGCTCGGTGCTTGCCCAATTCCACCTTTAAAAACACAAAGACTTCATGTTGAACCAATGTAAATATTAGACACTTTCACAGAAACTGATCACCTCCCCCTTTCCAGCCACTCACCCCACAACCTCAGCCCTTGTCTGAGAAAGCCTGGGGAAACAGGTAGGCTTTGCACTATGTGCAGAAGAGCAACAAACTCAGGTTCTCCAGACCAAAGGGTGAGATATTCTAAAGCCGAAGGCCCTCCTCTGAGCATGCCCAACACCCAGCTCCTGCACAAACACATCAATGGACTGTCAGCTTGGGCATCCCAGCTGATCTCAATGACCATGAAAAAGCACGAGGAGCAAGAATGTCTTTAGACTACATACAACCTAACAATGAAGGGCTTTAGAGATCAAGATCAACCTCTTGATATGCACCTAGAACCTCACAGTGAGGCGCGCTCAAACTTGGCAGCATAGGAGAAATGGGCCAGTGCTACATGGAAGGAGCCACCATTAAGTGGGCAGCTGCATTCTGCTGAAGGTTCTGATTGGTCTTCAGGTGCAGCCCCGTCTAGAGCTCAATGACTAGTCCAACACGGAGGAGACAATAGCATGGAAAATTGTGATGAGACCCACACACAAAAGAAAATACTAACTGCAGATTGAAAAAAAAGGCATGGTTGTCATCTAGGCCTCCAGAAGCAATTGAGGATCTAAAAAAGACTCTCTTCAGACCTGAGTAATAAAAGTTGAACATCTTTCAGTCAACGTACCCTATATACTCTGGTCTTATCCAGATTGGGTTTTCAGCCAGCTAGCTCTTACCCAGGCTCTAGTTTGAACTAGTGACTTGAAAAGCTGATCAATTGTGATCTTCAAGTCTGCTAAAATAGTGATTGACAGCAGAGTGTCATCTTCATACTGATGGCACTGCTGTCCAGATCACATCACCATCTCCCCAGACAGTGTCACAGAAACACTTAAAGGGGGGTTGACACAATTAAGCTCTGTGGTGAGCATGGGGGGTACACACATTGCACAATACACAGGGATGCTGAAAATTACACGCACTTCCGTGCACCAGACTTATTCTGTTGTTGCTTCTTGTGCTCCCTGCCTGCACTTATATGACAGTATCACAATATGGTCCTATATTTTTACTATTTCTTTGTCCCCTGTTAGTACAGCAAAACTAATACAGGAGAAAATGGGCTGGATTCTTTTCTGGTTCATATATCACCCACACACTCACAGAATTATTAAATGTGGGCTAAACCATACACCCATTGAGGGCAAAGAGAATTTTGCCACTGATTTCAATAGGAGCAGTAATACATTTTTTGTACTCATTGCTGTATCCTTATTACATGAGCTAGAAAAACACCACTGCTTGACTTCTGAATACGGACTGAGTTTGCAGGGCTGGCAGTCAGAAAAAATATCATCTTCTTGCTTGTAAGCTGTGCAAATTAGATCTGGAAGTTATTGAGAGACAACAAACCTAAAGCTGCATGATGGTGTTTTTTAAAGAGTCACTCTTCATAGCATGAAACCATAGAACCACAGTCAGCTCTTGATTCCATAATCTACTTCTTCTCCTTTCTCCAATGCTTGTTCCAGAGACAGACAAACTAAAAAAAAATATTTCTAAACTTAAACTGCCTGTTTTAGACAGTTGGCCAGATGGAGAGGTTCACCTTGACAAGCTAAATTTTATTTAGATTGCAAGCTTCTTGGAGCAGGGACCATCTCATCTCTATGGTCTGTACCAGAACAGAACACACTGTTTATTGTTATTTATTTCATGCTGCACACAAAGTTTTGCCTTTGAGAACTAGCCTACTGCACGACTGTGTGATCATGGCTGTACCTTGTAATTCACACTGGGATTCCCCAAATTGATTGAATTTGGTTTACATTGTGTAGATGTTAAGTATTCTGGCATAAAATAAATGGACTGACCTCTTTTGATCCATCTTGGACCCAGCCATTATATGGGAATTAGGGATGATTAATCATGGCCACATGTAGGAAAATACCATACCCCAGCTGCCAATGGCATTTACTTCATTTGGATTTAATAATAATCACCTCTTGAATCTCCCCTTTCTCATCCTCCTCAATCCTACTGCTAGCATGGTCATGGTGCAGCACATGCTCTACTTGAAGACAGTAACAGGATATAGATGAGGGGTTTGAGCCATCGCAAAGGAAAGGATGCCTTTTATTGTATTTGTTTCAGCATATGCTGAGGGGAAAGATAACAGCCATTGTAGGGGTGGGGATTATGCAAAAATTAGTAATTAGAAAATACTTTTTCACACTGTGCAATTAGACTGGAGATTTTTTCCCATATTAAGTGATGAAAACAGGGACCAACATTGCAAGTCTTTGTGCATGCTATAATAATAATCTGCAGGATTATTAGAGATGGTCACAAGTGAGGATGTTCTCCTTTTGTTCAGCATAAATGTATTTATCTACAACCGGCTAGCCATAGTCACTCCTCGCACAATTTCTTTTTCTGTCTCTATTCCTGGTAGGGATGGGCTTACCTAGTCATACACTTGACTAGTTTGATGGTAGTTTATTTACAGGATAGATCATTTTGTTGTGTAGACCAAGGGCAGACAGGATATGTCTTTCAAGGAAACAACCCTCTGAGGTGTTGAATTATTATTTTTTTAAGCTTGAAGGAAATGGAATAGCCCGCCAAATAAGAAAGCTGCCAAGTCTATAGTCAGGAGACTACTGTACTCATTATGTTCAGCATGACAAAATGGGGAGCATCCAGATTCAGGGCATTACCAAGCTATAAAAAAGCCAGCTGCAGAGCAGGAATTTGGTCTGTGACAGATTCCTGACATGTTCTCATTGCTGTCAGCGAATGTCTACAGTTCAGTTGTGCTACCTGTCCAATTTGTATAAGCTCTCCAGGGAAGGAACCTTACCTCCTAATATTGTACAGCGCAGGTAAGGTGCCATGCACACTTACGGTTCTATATAAACAATAATCCAAAAGGGAGGAATGATCTGTAACCCAGCAATACAGACAGACTAAAATCTAGGAAAGTGATAGTCTATCTTTTCTTGTAAACAGACCAAGCCAGTTCCACAAAATAGAAGTTTGCAATATGCAAGTTGTCTTTCTGTGAGCTTATCAGCACCTCCTCCCTGCTACAGTTCATTTGTACTGTTGTTATATTCTCTCTCCCACAGCCTGAAAAGTCAGAATCATAGAAATATAGGGCTGAAAGGGACGTTGAGAGGTCATCCAGTCCATCCCCCCCAGGCTAAGGTAGGAACAAGTATTTCCACACCATCCCTGACAGGTGTTTGTCCAACCTACACAACCTCCCTTAGAAGCCTATTCCAGAACTTAACTACCCGTATAGTTAGAAAGTTTTTCCTAATATCCAACCTAAATCTCCCTTGCTGCAGATTAAGCCAATTACTTCTTGTCCTACTTTCACTGGACAGTTGTCCACTGACCTCTTTATAACAGCCCTGAATATAGTTGAAGACTTCAGGTTCCTCGTCAGTCATCTTTTCTTAAGACTAAACTTGCCCATTTTTAAAAAACTTTTCCTCATAGATCAGATTTTCTAAACCTTTTAGCACTTCTGTTGCTCTCCTCTGGAGTCTTTGGAATTTGTTCACATCTTTCTTAAAGCGTGGTGCCCAAAACTGAACACAGTACTCCATTATTGACTGGAAGAACTGCAGTTTTTCTACTAGCTGACCCCCTGAGAAGAAGTTACAGACTGTTTTCAAAATATGTGCTTTCTGGCAAGAAAAGGAAGACACACTGGAGGAGTGGGGCAGGAGGGACTTGCCATCCTCCCATGACACTGACCAAAATCCCAGGAACTCTCAGAAGTGATGAGGACTTTAAGGGGGGGTGGGAATGAGTATAGATTCTGGGTTTGGTTGGTTTTTTTGGTCAGATCTGTATCCCTCTCTGATATCTAAGAGCAAAGTGTGTGAGAGTTTCGAGGTTCCTTTGTAAAGCCTGGCTGTCCCTTACTTTAACTGTCATGTAGTCTGCGAAGAGTTAGCAATAATCCAGGGTGCCCATGGGGGGTGAGCTCTGGGGCAGAATCATGCATAGGCAACTGGGGAGCTTGTGTGGGTTGAGGGACTGGTTCTTGGGTTTTAGCGGTTGACCATGGGGCCTCACTGCCAAGATGGGTGTCACACTCAGGAGCTGCTCCTGTGGAGCGTGCCTGAGTGACCCAAAGCTAGGAGGAATGACCAGTCATTACTCAGACCGTGGGGGCTTAGCAGCACATGGGATCCAAAAATTGGGTCCCATTACAGAAGACTGGTGAGTGATCACAATGGGGAAACTCAGCCAGGGCTGTGATAACCAAAAATTGCTAATACACATGAACACTGTAAACTGCTGTGTCTTCACTAGGATTTTGCCTCCTGTTAGTTACCACGTTAGCTAATGTGTGGTAAGAACGTACCATTTTTCCTAGTGAAGATGCAGCCTCAGCCAAGTGAAGCTGAAGAGCAGGAAGAAGATGCTGAGAAGCCAACATATTCTTTTGTAATGAATCGCACATCCTGGAAATTAGTAATGAATGAAAAACTTTCCCCCAGAATATAATTTATACATATTTTAGAAGGAGGAATGATTCAGTAATAAAGTATAAGTTATGTATATCAAGAAATTAGGTAAATCTATTTTTAAATGTCATTACCTAGACAATAACAGTTCTCTGAGCTATAAAAAATGTATCTCAAAAGGCACACTCTAAAAATGTTTTTGTTTTGTGGAGGGAACATAATAGGCTTAAATTACAAGTCTCTGTTTTCCAGTAGATGATTCACTAGTACGCAGCCTAGATAATACATACATAAGGCCAGATCCTCAGCTGGTGTAGACTGGCGTAGATTCATTGATGGTGACTTACATGAACTGAGGATAAATTGCTAAAGATATACAAATCTTGCAGAAAAAAATCTACCGGTAAAGTGCTGATAAAAAGGAATTTCTAACAATTCGTGCCATTAATCAAAGGATCAGACGTAAAAGACCACACTTTCAAAGGGAGGCTTCCATTTGAACCCAGGATGCGAGGCCTGTGAGTGCATATCATTGCTTGTGCACACAAGTGACAGCGTTTACATGCACAAAAGGCCTTATATAAGGGCAACTCAAACATGAATGTGTTTTGTCATTTGTCAGTACAAGTGCACAAATATCATGTGTACAAGCATCTGGCATGTGTGCACAGTTGCATGTGCACAAATGGAGGCTGGGGATGTGACTCTTTTGAAAATTGAGCCCATGGTAATATGGTGATCACAACTATAAGGTTTAAGTGTAGTAGCCGTGTTAGTCTGTGTCAGCAAAATGAAACTAAGAAAGAAAAACTTGTAGCACCTTAGAGACTAACAAATTTATTTCAGCATAAGCTTTCGTGGGTTAGTACCCACTTCATCGGATGCATGGAATGAAAATATACTTCAGACAGATATTTATACAGTCAGAGAAACATGATGGTCCAGGTGTATAGACCAATCTTAAGAGGCTAATTAGTTGAGAGGAAACATGACAGCAGGGGAAGAAAAAGCTTTTGAAGTGATAAACAAGATGGTCACACAGGTGTGAATGAGGATCGTTAACTTAAGGGAAATAGATTCAATTAACATAATGGCCGAGCCATTCCAAATCACGATTTAATCCGGAGGCAACGCAATCTAGTTTGCATATCAATTCGAGTTCAATAGTTTCTCTTTGAAGTCTGCTTTTGGAGTTAATCTGTCGCAACACTGCTGACCTCAAATCTGTCATTGAGTGATCAGGGAGGTTGAAGTGTTCACCTACTGGTTTTTGAATGTTATGATTCCTGATGTCAGATTTATGTCCATTTATTCTTTTGCGTAGAGACTGTCCGGTTTGGCCAATGTACATGGCAGAGGGGCATTGCTGGCACACGATGGCATATATCACATTGGTAGATGTGCAGGTGAATGAGCCCCTGATGGCGTGGCGGATGTGATTAGGCCCTGTGATGGTATCACTTGAATCGATATGTTGACAGAGTTGGCATCGGGCTTTGTTGCAAGGATAGGTTCCTGGGTTGGTGTTTTTGTTGTATGGTGTGTGGTTGCTGGTGAGTAATTGCTTCAGGTTGGGGGGCTGTCTGTAAGCAAGGATTAGTCTGTCCCCCAAGATCTGTGAGAGTGAGGGATCATCTTTTAGGATAGGTTGTAGATCTTTGATGATGCGCTGGAGAGGTTTTAGTTGGGGGCTAAAGGTGACGGCTAGTGGTGTTCTGTTATTTTCTTTTTTGGGCCTGTCTTGTAGTAGGTGACTCCTGGGTACTCTTTTGGCCCTGTCGATCTGTTTTTTCACTTCAGCAGGTGGGTATTGTAGTTGTAAGAATGCTTGATAGAGATCTTGTAGGTGTTTGTCTCTGTCTGAGGGATTGGAGCAAATGCGGTTGTATCTTAGAGCTTGGCTGTAAACAATGGATCGTGTGGTGTGTCCAGGATGGAAGCTGGAAGCATGTAGGTAAGTATAGCGGTCAGTAGGTTTCCGGTATAGGGTGGTGTTAATGTGACCATCACTTATTAGCACAGTGGTGTCTAGGAAATGGACCACTTGTGTGGACTGGTCTAGGCTGAGGTTGATGGTGGGATGGAAATTGTTGAAATCATGGTGGAATTCCTCAAGGGCTTCTTTTCCATGGGTCCAAATGATGAAGATATCATCAATGTAGCGCAAGTAGAGTAAGGGTGTTAGGCGACGAGAGCTGAGGAAGCGTTGTTCTAAGTCAGCCATAAAAATGTTGGCATACTGTGGGGCCATACGGGTACCCATAGCAGTGCCACTGACTTGAAGGTAAATATTGTCCCCAAATGTGAAATAGTTGTGGGTGAGGACAAAATCACTATAAGGGGTTTGCTAATGTGGTGAATTGGATCTGTTGGTTTCATAATGGAAAAGGTAGTCTTCCAATAAGTAAGTTTTCCTCCCCAATATTCTTGAGGTTTTAAGGTGCATTGGCTACAATAACAGAAAGAAAAATGATGTGCAAACAAATGGGCCCCTAACCTGGATAACACACTAGCCCTGTTAAATGGATGCAAAATTCTACCTTTCAGAACTCCTTTCCTGCTTCCAGATATAAAGTGGCTCCCTTTTTAGTCTTTCCTGTATAACCTCCAAGACACTGTTGATGCTAGAAAGCAAGTAGGGCTGCTGGATTCTATCATAAGGCAAAAATATTTTAATTAAACATACATGGAAACCCACAACAACAAATTTGTAATCTCTCTTCTAGCACCAGATCTCTTTAATAGACAATGTCAACTGAATGTTATCACAGGATAATGCTGCTGTGCTGCTACATACATGCAGAGGCAAAGCTGAAAGGTGTAGTATCAAGGAAGAAAACATTGATCCTGTGACAATGTTCAGTTACAGTGACATTTTTATTATACCAAATGACTAATGTAAAATCATTGTGCTATGCAGAAAAGCCTTTAATAATCTGATTACTAACTGCTGTTTGCAGTGTTGTTTTGATGTCAGAGAACTACAAAATAAAAGTCACTGAATAAACAAGAGAAAAGAATGGGATTAAAATGAAATTGGGCATCCAACAGCTATGAGCAGCTCCATCAGCTTCATGATGTTTTGCTACCTTCAGCAAGTTTTAGCAGCATAATATCGTATCTCCAAATTGACTGGAAGGTAAGGATCCATTTCTACAGCAATTTTGCACTCTGGTCTCCCGCAGACTTTTGTGGGAAATCTGCAAGCAGAATGGCTGCAGAACCATGCTCTGTGTCATTTTAGCTTGCTATTGGAGTGACGCAGAGAGAAGCAAAATTTGGTCAAATATTTGTGGATTGTTTGGGGGGATAGAATGGGATGTGGATCAGTTTTCACCAAGTTCTACTGCTTTTCACTGCTGCTGTTCTGCTCTTCATTCCTGCCGCTGTCTGTCCCCTGCACATGGGGCTGACTTCTGAGATGGGGAGGAGAGACCTACTCTCCACACCAGCTGATACTCGGCTCCTGACCTGCAATCACCCATGCCCCACACCTGGAGTCACTTGTTCCCTCACTCTTTCTGATCTGCTCCCACTGCCAAATCCTTCACTCTTGGCCTGTGATGCTGCACAGCAGAGTGGTTAAAATTTCCTCTGCTTTCTGTGATGTGCTTTTACACTATGTGATATTGACGTTCCTATCAATTAACTAATGACCTTCCCCAATATTTTTCTATTCTGGATAATCCCCCTAAAAGTAAAAAAATCCTCCATGGAAGACCAGACTATGAAATTCTGTGGCCTGTGTTATGCAGGAAATTGGATTAGGTGACATAGCGGTCCCTTCTACTCTTAAAATAAACTCTTAGGGAGTAAGGCTGTCTCTTTGTTATGTTTGTACAGTGCCTAGCAGAGTGGGGCTAAGGGCAGTTCCCTTATAGAAATAATAAATACTAATATTAAAATCTATTAAATGGGAATCTTATAGATAGTTCCTTAGTTTGCTTTTTATTATTCCTAAGTACAGTATTGCTATACTTTGGTTTGGGGCATTATGGAAAAGGGTGCTCTTTGTATTTTCCTCTTAGTTTCAGATATATCCCTTAATAGAAGATGGAAAGGCAATGAGGGAGACGGACTAGATAAATTCAGAACTATAAATGCCTCAACTACTCCCAAGGGGGCTATTGAAATGAAGAGGATATTCTCTGTTACTCTCTTTCATGTTCATCACTTACTGCTGGAAAGTTAAATGGGAGTGAAGGGATTGATTGCTAACTGGACAGCGGTCTCCTTAGAAGTCACTTTGGGTGCTACACAGGCATTGTACTCTAGATATTGATTCTTTAGTCTAAATTGGATGTAGTTTCTTCTAAAACTGCTGTTTTGAAATAAAACACAGAGGGGAATGGAGGTTGTTTTGATAACTGGGCCTATACATTTACCCTAATTGTAAGTTTATCTGTAAAAAGTGAATGTACATTCATAAGATGTCACAATAACTCATAACCACAAAGGTTGATGGGAAAAGGTACGAAAAGAAGAATAGACAGAAGCTACTGGAACGACCTTCACCATCATGGCTGCCACCTCCACCATTTCCTGGGACACTGGACCTTCTTCATCCTAATTCCTTTAGCTGGAGAGAGGGATGCAGATAACACTGCCTTCTCTACCAGCTCCAGCTGAATACCAAACACCACTTGGGATGATATGGGATTGGACTATACCCTACAACAGCAGCAGCATACCCCATCTCAACTAACCTCCTTGCTTTCCCCCAAAAGAGCAGTTATTACCGCCATTGATACCATCTAAGAGACAGTCAAACAAGAGGGTTCTCCTTCTAAAAACTCTCTCTGGCTAAAGGGAAAGGGAACAAGGGATGTTGTGAAAATGAAAACTTTACTTCATACTTTACATTTCAAATGTTTTAGCTGTTTTTAATTCTTTTCCTTATCTTTAATAAAAGGCCAAAAGGTGTTTGCCACACTACTAAGGAGCTGGAGATCTCTGTATACCAACCCCCGAACTTTGTTTGACACTGTGTTTAATGTAGGGCAGTGACTGAATTATGTTAACATCTTTGGCCCATGTATTCCATCTAAATGAATACAACAGGGTGGAGAGGGAGATGAAAGATTTTGTGGAAATTTTATTGTAAAAGCACTAGATCTTGGACAGGAAGTAGATGCAATGCATTAGTCCTTGTAAAAAGTGATATAATGGAAAGTTGTATAAAATGTTCCCATACCAGAATCTTTGGTATCATTGATCAGGAGCATCATTTCAGAAAAATTCTGGGGGTGAGGGGTAGTTGTCAGTATATAGTACATTTGTGATGCTGTATGATTGAAGTGTGACCATGTTTATCATTAGTATTGCTACTGCTAGACAATTGCAACAGAACTTGTACCCATTATATCATGTAAAGTGTCAATGGAAAAGTTATGATTTGCTAAAGATGGTTATCCTGTTTATATGCATGTAGCATTTTTGTATCTGAAGTCATGAATATTGTCTATATACCTGTATAACCATTGTGTTTGTTCCTGGGGGTAATTTACATGCAGTCTAGCCAGCACATTTTGAATGGACTATTCAAGTTGATGGCCCATCAAAGACACTTAACTCTCACAATGGGCCATAGGAGAAATTCATTCCACCCAAAAGGCTCTTCCTGCAGATGCCTTGCCTCCAAGTGGCCAATGGCTGCCCCTGTAAGTCAGCAAACCATGTAAGAGCATGTGACTTGTTCATGTAACCCTGGACTCCATCTTGTGCCAGTAATTTCCCACAGACTGTGCTGTGAGCTTTGTTTTGGGACAGTAAAATTCCAAGCACATGGCAGAGGGTCTAAAAGACCCTTGATTCATCTCCATGTTGCCTCTTTCCTGCTCTGATTCGCTTGACTGTGGCCTTACAATTAAAAGGAAAGTATTTGAACTATGGATAGAGGACCTTCCAATCTTTTGGAAGTTACTAGAGACTTTACAAGCCAGCAGTCTATAACATCACTGCTACAAACCTGTTATAAGGACATTGCAATTACTGGTTATATATGATCTATTAACCATTATTAACTCTCTTCTTCTTTTCTCTTATAAATAAACCTTTAGATTTTATTTACTAAAGGATTGGCAGCAGCAAGATTATTGGGTAAGACCTGAGTTATATATTGGCCTGGCTATGTGGCTGATCTCTTGGGATCAGAAGAATCCTTTGTTTGATTAAAATGGTGTTCAATAACCACTCATGATAGAGTCCAGTGTCTGGGTAGTGAAATAAAGGCTGGGATGCCTAAGAAGACTGCCTTTCTGATTTCTTGTAAACCAGTGTGGTGAGACAGAAGTTTACTTTTGTTACTGGCTTGGTATAATCTTATGATAGAATAACCACCAGTTTGGGTTGAGTCCGCCCTTTTTCTCAGCAGTTTGACCTGAATCTAGCATTCTCAGCTGTGACCCACTGAGGCCTGGTGACATTATAGGTGATTATATATTATATATTGCAAATTTGCCAGGGTAGCAAAAAGTGGAAAACATAATGGAGCACTGTTCCCTCTAAGCTGTGCGCGTATGCGCGCGGGCACAGATCCTAAACCCTGCGCACACGGCGAAACACTGCCTGTACAAAAATTTGCACAGAAGCACAACAATTTGCACAGAAGAAATTTTTTGCGCACACGGCCTATCAAAAATTTGCACAGAAGAAATTTTCTTGCGCACATGGCCTGTCAAAAATTAGAGGGAACATTCTAATGGAGCATATAGACCTATGAAAAAACTTGGGGGACAACTGCAAATGAAGCCCCTGTCACTGAGGTCTTAGAAGGGTTTGGACTTTTTGATAAAATGCTCTGTTAAATTCTCTTATTAAGTAGAACATCTGCAACCCTTTCAAATTTTAATGAGATTTTATAACCACTTAAAACCTTTTTAAACTTTATTTTTATCCAGATCATCTTTATCTACTAGAACAACTATCAGGTGCTCGGAAACAGTGATAATGGAAAAAGCCATAAATACTGGGTAGATAGTATCCATAGGGCTTGTTCCCAGGGCCGGCTCTAACTTTTTTGCCACCCCAAGCAAAAAAAAAACAAAAAACCCCACCAAGCGCCGCCCTGCCGAAACAAAAAAACCCAACCCCCCCGAGTGCCGCCACCCCCGCCGCAACAACCCCCCCGAGCATCGCCCTGCCACAACAACACCCCCCCCAAGCGCCACAACAACCCCCGCCCCCCCGAGCGCTGCGCCGCCCAGCCACAACAACCCACCCTGAGCGCCGCCCCACCGCAACAACGCTCGGGGGGAGCACCGCGCCGCAACAACCACCCCCCGAGCGCCCCGCCGCCCCGCCAAAACAAACCCACCCCTCCCCAAGCGCCGCCCCACTGAAGTGTGTTTAAAAAAACAACAACCCTGAGCACCGCCCCAAGATTGGCCTCCCCGAAGGTGCCGCCCCAAGCACGTGCTTGGTCGGCTGGTGTCTGGAGCCGGCCCTGCTTGTTCCAAACCTTACTGAAGTCAATGAAAATACTCTGACTTCAAATGGACACTGGATCAAGCCCTTACAGCAGAGATCTTCAGACATCAGTTGTTTAGGACCTAAGTTAGCTATTAGTATTACCCAAAAGAACCACAGTAGTGTGAATTCATTATTTCGTTTACTATAGTACTATATATTCATATTTAAACAGTATGACAGAAAATATTTCATTTATACATATATATATATTATTCTCACAGATAATGACTGACCAGGTATTATTATTGTATCAACTACAATTGGTTAATAGCATAGTAAAAGCATCCTGTTTGGTTAATAACTTAGGTTGGTTAATAATTAAATCACACAGTGTTTTAATATCATGTGCTGCAAAGAGCCACAGGAAACACATTAAAAGGCCATTTGCTGCTCCCCAGCCTCAGCCTGAGTATCACTGCCTTAGAGTGTGAGATTTCTGGAGCATGAGCCATTCCTCCTGAGCACTGGAGAAAAAAAACTAGCGTGGAGAAGTGGGTGCTAATGGAAATTAATAAATAATAATAACTTTAATATCATGAGGAGACGGCGGATAAAAATCAATGATTTTTTTAAAAATAAAAATTGGATTTTTTTATTTAAATTGGATTTTTTGATAAAATGCTTTATGAGGAAAAAAACCTATCTAAAGATAGTTTTAATTAAGATACATTATAGCTCAAAGATAGCTCATCATGGAATAGGGATTATAAATTCTAATTCCATAGTATGAGATAATATATTAATGTAATGTTTAAGAAAATTTTTGTAAATGAGTTCCAATAGTTCATGGAGTAGGGTCCAGACCCAATCTTATGGGGTTCCAGGGGCTTCTGTATAGATTATTTAGGTTAATCTTTCTATTTCGCCAATGGGACTCAGTGCTCAATCTAGAAGATACCGTCAGAGAGGCTTAGTTTTGCAGTTCTCAAACTGTGGATTTGTGTCTCCAGAGATAACATGCTTGTTAACAGCAAATATGCTTTAAATAAATAAATAAATAATATATAGAGGTGAGAAATAACAGACCTCAACCCTATTGTCCCTCTATAAATTTGTGTACACAGAGTCAATGCCTTACCTCTCTCTAAAAGTGTAAAATTTCAAAAGTTCAATGAATAGAAGACTGTTGGGGGCGGATTAGATCGGGACAAGGAGAAGTCTGGAGATAAATGTGAGAAGGGAGGGACAGGCAGTAGAAACAAAAGTGAAACTGTTTGAGCAGCATATTCCAGAAGTCTTGGGGTCTTTCTGAGTGTAGCCTTCATTGATTTGAAATCTACCATACCATTTTCTCACTAGAAGGGAAAACCTATAATGGCAGCAGGCCATAAAAGAGACCGAATTTGGGAATATTTTAATGAAGTTCCTCTACCTGTGGGTAAGACAGGCATGCGTACGATATGCAAACAATGCAAGAAAGAAATGCAAGGCCTGGTTGCACAAATGAAACAACATCATGAGAAGTGTTCCTTCTCAGGAGGAAGCTGCATTGAAGATGATGAAAGGAACATGTTTGAAAATGCAGGATCTTGACATACTTCTTTCTTAAGGACTGTCTGTCTTCCTTCTGGACTATTCTTGAATTCTCATGTTTGAGCAAAAAATATAGTTGTTACTCTATCATTTTAGATGCAGTTGTGATAAAAAAAAATAGCTGAAATAGGCAGATCTTCCTTTTACAATTTCACCTTTAAAGTAGTATTGAGAGTCAGTGAATGCAATGAGTAATACTAAATGAGCAGTATGGTAATAATAATTAAATAACTGCATTGACTTATTTTGTTTAGAAGAATTCATCCTCAACATACAGGATTTCTGAAGACTATCCACCTTCAAGAGCACCATCATTTTCTATAGTTTCAGAGTTATTTGCTAATGATAGTGTTTCAGTCACATCATGTATGTTACATAGCCACAGTATATCACCTGCAGCAAAAAGAAAAAAAAAATCTCCATCATCCAGAAACAACTATAGATAAGTTTGTGATAAGAACCAGCAGATTACAAAAAGAGGTAATTGATGAAAAAATTGCCCAGTTTGTTTATGCAACAAACTCTCCTTTCCGTATGATTGAGAACCCACACTTCATTAACATGGTGCAAAATGTATCCAAGATGAGAAGAAATTTAGAAGAGAGTGAAGAGAGTCCCAATCTAATAACATACGGTTGCACTGCTCGTTTGATGCACCTCCTAGCCAAAGACTTCAGTGATCCAGAAATAAAGGCTAATGTTGTTGAAATTGCAAAATACTTCCCTAACAACCACTTTGCAGCAGCTGCTCTGAAGAAAGTGGGAGGAACCAAGCTAACTCGCCCACAAGACGAGCGATGGAACTCAGTAGTGGACTGTTTTGAGCACTATATCAAGAATTGGCCTAATCTGATGATAGTTTGTGAACAAAATTGTGAAAAAATAGATGGCACTGTCACAGCCAAAGTTTTCAACATTGGGCTTAAGAGAAATGTTGATCGCATGCTGAGTACTCTGAAGCCTATTTCTGTAGCCTTGAACAAAATGCAGGGAAACAGCTGTTTTATTGCTGATGCTGTTGAAATTTGTAAGGAACTGAGTGAGATCTTAAAAAGAGAAATATGCGATGACAGAGTTAAATTACAAGCATTAAAAAAACGAATGGGACAAGCATTATCTCCAACTCATTTTCTTGCAAATATTCTCAATACTTGGTACAAGGGTCAAACTTCAATGGCCGAAGAAGAGGAGTTGGCTATGACATGGACATCCAGCAATCATCCCTCCATAATGCCAACTATAATAAATTTCAGTGCCAAAGTGGACCATTCAAGAAATATATGTTTGCTGATGATGTATTAAAGAAAGTCACACCAGTGAACTGGTGGAAGTCACTTAAGCACTTGGATTCAGAGACTGTTGAAGTGATAATCTCACTTTTAACAGCAGTAGCTTCTTCTGCTGGTGTAAAAAGAATATTTTCTTTCTTTGGACTAATTCATTCCGAATTGAGAAATCGTTTGGGACCTGAAAAAGCAGGAAAGCTTGTTTTTCTTTTCCAGATCATGAACAAACAGGAAAATGAAGGTGAAGTCAATGGAGTTAGCTGCAAAAGCCAATATTTTAAGTTTCTGATGTTGACCTGGCTGACATAGTCGATTAATTTTTTTTTAATATTTCATTTAACTATTTTAGTTCAAAACAACTTTAACAAAAACAAACTTGATTTTAAAAAACTTGAATGGTTAACTAAATTCAAAAATTCATATACTTGTTTTGTTAAAATATTATGTTTGCTGTTGAATAAAAAAATCCAGAATCATAATATTGTTGTTTTAGTTAAATAAAACAATTTAAATGTCTGTCTGGTGATGTTATCCTTCTAATACAGAATGGCAAGAAAATCTTCCAAATATTAATGATTAACCTGTTGAATTGGACTTCATAAATATCTGCTTCAATTACCATTGGTAAATGAAATAACCAAACAATCATTCATTTTCTGAGGTAGCTGTAAAACTAATCTGAAAAATTTTCAAAATAAATCACTTAAAAATGTATGGTGTGTGCCTTCTAAAAATGAAATCTACATCTATCTCTGAGTTGTGAAGAATATGTATAAAGGCTAAAATAACCAACAAGAATGCACTTTTATGTAAAAATCCATGATTAAATCGAGTCTTCCTGACTAGTGATTTAAATCATGATTTAAATCAAATCCATCCTGTGAGGAGAGGGGAAAAATGTCAGTTGTCTGGAAAATTAAATAAAACAGTTTCAATACAACAAAATGTTCATATTTTCACATATTTGTAAGGTTACTCAAACTAGGAGGAAGAAGTTAGCAGTTCATGCAAAACTTTTGCCATTAGGCAGCAGAGCTTCTATATTATTCTCTGAAAATATTAGGCATATATATATATATACATAAAATAAGAAAAAACTGAAATCTGAATGCTAAATACTTAAAAGATGCCTAGGTTCTCTTTTCCCCTTTATTCTATAGTGATTAGTGGACTTTTTATTACAAGATTTATTTCTTTGCATAAATGTTTTAGAATGGGGAAAATGTAATCTTTCATTTGTATTTGATTTCAGTTCACATATTATAATTTTGTTTAAGTGATAAATGAAATGGGGTGGGGGGGAGGACTGATTTCCTTCTGGCTGAACCGCCATTTTCCTGACTCACATCTGTGAATAATGGTCAACAAGCAAGAAACTAGCTGGCACAGATTCCATTTGGTATCAGCAAAAATCATTCTGATGGTATTGTTAGAAGCTGCCATTTGCACTTATGCAAATCTTTTGCTAGTTCAGAATAACAATGATTTAACACAGAGAGCAGCGCTGCTTAGCACTTGCAAAAGATTTGACATATAAACATATGACTGCATCTTATTCATTTTCTATTGATTTATTTTTTAAAAAATCCCTCTACTAAAAAAAAGCCTGGAAAAATATACTATTTTATGTATCTGGAGTGTAATTTATATTTGGTATCTAGCTGGAAAAAATTGTAATAATAGTAGTGCATAGTATAATAAATATTCTAAGCATATACAACGTGTTAGGTGATAAATATTCTGAGCATGTACGCCAATAATTCTCTCATCAGAGGTGGCTTGTTACCTCCACCATCAGCAGATACTGATAATTAATCAACTGAAATGAATCTTTACAGAATAAACAAATCTGTTATACATGAAGGATGATTATGTTTCTTTTGGTTGTGAAGATTTTTCATAACTTATTCATGCCAATGGTACTCCTGAGTTATGAAGTGTTTTTCACTTATGAAAGAAACAGAACATCCTTTGTTTGTGAGATGCTCTTATATACTATGGGCCAGATCCTCAGCTGATGTAAATAAGTATAGTACCTTCAGCTATGCTGATTTATACCATCAGAGGATTTAATCCTATATTTTTACAATCAATATTAATGGATCAGTTTACTGATTTTTTTATTTAAGATTGCATTTTATAACTTTTAGGCCATTTTCAACTCTTCCATTTTAACAATAATGTACTTGTAAAGAAAGAATAACTTCTGACCCACCACCTTTCTCTTTGTGAATGCCCATCCCCTACGTAGATGTAATATGCTCCTGTATAGTATGTGGGTCAAAATCTGAATTGGGCAACTAATGCGACTACATTTCCATCAATATTTGTTTGGATTTTTTAGATGAATTCACAATGGCCATGTTTGTGCCAATTTTATGTTCTCTTTCCCTAAATAAAATAAACACAAGGAAGTACTTCACAAAACACACTGTCAACCTGCGGAACTCATTGCCAGGGGATGTTGTAAAGGCTAAGAGTATAACTGGGTTCAAAAAAGAATTGGACAAGTTCATGCAGGATAGGTTCATCAATGGCTATTAGCCAAGATAGTCAGGGACACAACCTCATGCTCTAGGTTTCCCTAAACCTCTGACTGCCAGATGCTGGGACTGGATGATGGGACGGATCACTCTATAATTGCTCTGTTCTGTTCACTCCCTCTGAAGCACCTGAAAGGAAATTGAGCTAGATGGACCATAGGTCTGACCCACTCTGGCCCTTCTTATGTTCTTCATATATTTAGTGACCAATTTTTACTGGCAAAAATGTTCAGACACTGAATTTTAGTTGTGCTTGTGCAAGTATTTACATCTGAAGATCTTGTGTGCTAATTCAGTCAGGCACCAGAAACAATACCATGCCTCATCTGACCAATCACAACTGCACAATGCTGCTCAAATATCAAATATTTGTGGTAGAATAAAAAACTGTGAATGACAATTGTCAGATTAAATCATATAATTTAAAATAATAATCAGATTAATAAATACATTAGAGGAAATCACAATCTGTTGTAGATATTTTGCAGACAGAAAGGGAGGAATTATTCCTTGTGAATGACTCACTCAGTTGAGTCGTATCATGTGTTGGATTTTATTACTGTTAGTCTCTGGGTCATAGTGAGCAAAAAAGATCTTGGCCAAGATTCACCAAAACTGATGCAAGAAGATCCTCCTGTGTCAGCATTTATGGAAGACAGATTCAGCCCCAGGTAGCTGGTGGTGTTGCACATCCTCCACTTGATGGGAGGCATGCAGTGTGGATTGTACAGAAACCTGGCTGCTAGAAGCTGCTTAGGGGAGGTACTGAATCAGTCTTAATCATGCTTCTTCACCGTTAACTAGCATGGAGATGTAGCCACTTTCCACTGCAAAGTTCCTCCACAATAGATTTGCCACTACTTGGAGCCTTTGTCAGGCTTCCACTGGTATTCTTGAAGTGAATATTGGTCCATGTCCAAAAGGATACCTTGAGTACTCTGCTGCTGCTGTGTTTGCTGGATAGGTCAAAATAGGCCACACTGACTACTGTATTGTAGTAAGCTCAACCCTTGTAGTAAGGAAAGATGGCCCAGTGGTTAGGGTATTTGCCTAGGACTTCGGAAACCTAGGTTCAATTTCCTACTATGCCATAGACTTTCTGTGTCACCTTGGCCTTGCCTTTTCTAGCCATACAGCTAAAACTGTCATAATCTCACATCTTGATTATTGCAACTTCCTTTTCTCTGGCCCTAACAAGTTTAATCTCGCCTTGCTCAGATCCATTCAAAATGCTGCTGCAAAGATCATTCTCCTAGCCTGTCACGTTGACCATGTCACTCTTCTCTTTGCATTTCTCCACTGGCTCCCTCTTCTTTAGCACATCAGATATAAGCAGCTTGTCTTTGCTTTCAAGGCCCTTCACCCCCTAGCCGTACCCTATCTCATTATCAGAAGGTTGGCACTTGTCGGTGATAGCTTCCATCACCTACTTGTTAAATTTTCAAACAAACACTTTGTGCTTGCTTCCATGCTGCACCTCACGCTTGGGAGGAAATCCTTGTAAACATCTGCAAACTCACTTCATTGGTCTCCTTCAGATCCCTCCATAAAACTCTCCTTTGATGTGATGCCTACAAAAACACGTAACAACAGTGAGGGCCGAGATCACTGCCTAGTGTGCTGACCAAGATTGTCTCAGTGTTTCCTGGTACTTTCCTGTCAGTCTATCTGTATCCACCTGTTTTACTTTTGTCTCTTTGTGACGGGATCCCTGCAACACAACCTGGAACTGGGGTACCATTGTGCTCCCTTAACTCTCCAGACTGAGCTGTCTTTCACAATGCTTTGCTAGTGACAAGCAGCAAACCTCTCCAGGCGCCGACATGACTCAGCACAATCCCACACTCCGATAGATTGCATGAATGCTCTCAGAGCCACTCACCAATCCCACAGAGAAAGGCACCAGCCAATTCTCCCCAGCTTGCACCCTTGCACCCCAGCACCGTCCCATCTTGCCCTGGTCAGAAGCCTGGCCAGTGTAAGTTTATTACCCAGTCCACCCCTCCCTCAGTGTGGAGAGGACATACACAAGCCTTTGTAAACTGAGCTGAGATTTCCCAGGCACTTCAACCAAAACACACTGTTTTAGATAAAATATAAAACAGCTTTATTAACTACAGAAAGATAGATTTTGAGTGATTATAAGTGGTAGGCATAAAAGGTCACAGATAGTTAAAAGTAAGCGCACAGGCTAAATCTTAAAACTTATTACACTCGGCAGTATTTGGATCAAGCAGTTTTTTCACCCCACTGGATGTTACAGTCCTTAATACACAGGCTTCCCTTTTTAAGCCTGGGACCAGTCTCCTCAGCTGAAGACTTTGTCTTCTCAGCCTTCTTGTTGCTTCCAGCATAGGTGGAGGAGGAGAAAGGCAAATGCATGATGACACTGTCCCCTATTTTATATCCTCAGTCCATGTGCCTAGAAAACACTAGCCCACACATGTCCTGCTGGGCTTTGCTGAGTCACAGAGTTGAGCAATCCCCCATTGTGTGATGCTTATTTAGCCTTCTTACAGTATTGTAAATCCCTTGTTTACAACACGCCTGATGATTAATGGTCATTTAACACCCTGCTGGGAGTGATTTGCCTCCTTTGTATGTTACTAGCAAACTTACAACATATTTCAGTAACAACTATATAGCAAAATCTCATAACTTGATACACACTAACGATATACATATTTGGACAGAACGATGAGTTTCAGAAGGTAAAACAGGTGGATCATGACTTTTCATATGACATTTTACATGGCATGCTTTGTATGAAATATAGCCTAATTATATGACGGGATGAATATGGGGATTCCAGGGTGCTGCTTTGAGGTACAGTACTTAGATTGTAAACTCTTTGGGGAAGAGACTGTCTTTTTGTTTGACAAGGGCTCCTAGGCACCATGGTAATACAAATAAATAAACATTATTAATAATAATTAGTAAAAGTGCCTTAGTTAGGCACCTAATTCCCATTGAAAGCCAATGGGAGTTGCACCTAACTCACTTAGGTGCTTTTGAAAATCCCACCTACGGCCTTTCTGTGCCTCAATTCCCTATATTTAAAATGGGGCTAATAACACTTCCCTACTTCATAGTGGTGTTGTGAGGAGAAATCCATGAAAGACTGTGAAGTGCTCAGATACTAGTGATGAGGGACATATAAGTACCATAAGAAGTGCTGTGATTTTTTGATCTAAAATGTAATGCTATTGTAAGCTCAAGTGTAATGCAAGTGAATGTTCATAAAATGTTACAATAACCTATATTTTTTGCCTATTTGGAAATTAACCATGAAAATATGTTGTTGTTTTCAATAAATAAACATAAACAAGCGCAAGAGAACCAAAGAAGCTGGATTAGTCCAAACAAAAATAACCTGCTGATATGAATCAATGACTGTTGAAATCATACTTGGTAAAAACAGAAGATGTGGGATCAGAAATTAATGGATCAAAATTCGTCTGATAGAGATTAGGCCTAACTGGTGGACAAAATAATGAGGGGAAAGAAATATGCTGCCACTTTTTCCCATCTCATCTTCCCTGACCACAAGTCTGAAGTAGCAATTCAGACTGAAAGATTTTCTTTCAGGAGGAAGGCCGGTTGGTCTTGCTTTTGTTCAAAGAACTTTATTTTTCACTAGTAAATTCTGAAAAATCATCATATTATCATGACATCCAATCCTCAGCCCATCAGTGGAGATATCTAATTTCCAACATCACAAAGGCACGTAAGATCTAGTTTTGACTCTTCCCTTTTGTGTTACTTTCTGCCCCACTATTTCCTGTCCTGTCCTTCTCTCTCCACTTTTCATCAAACCCTGAAATCAAATGCATTGCATCAGCATAGCAAGATGAGATGATCACAATCCTGCTCTAAGAAGAAAAGACGTAACCTGATGATGATCCAGAAAGTGAACCAGGATTCAAGCAACGGGTGGGGTGGTTGAGTTGCCAGCCAAAGCATCCATTTGTGACTGGCCAGCTGTCCAGAGTTCCAACGACATCAACAAAAGCCATATTTTCCCTACCTTTTCTATCCGATCTCTCCTCTATCTTTTGTCTGTTTGTTAGAAACAGGAGATGTTTCTCATCAGACCAGGAAGTAAAATTAACCTTTTCCTTTTCATCAAAGAAAGGTTGATCTGAAAATAAAAGATGCTAATAATCTGGAGACTTTACAGGTTTTGATTGTTTGTTTTGCATAATCACTCAGTTTCAGTTTCAAGATAAATGTTTGTTTTAATTTCTTGTTCTTTCTTGTGTTTGATCAATAAACTTTCAATTTTAGAATGAATGCTTTTGGGTGTTTGCCAAGCAACTGAGTAAACAAAGGTCTCTGTAGGGGGGAAAAATTGGACTTCTTTGCATCACTCTTTTATGTTGAGTTGAGTATCAGGGGGCAGCGGTTTTAGTTTGTGTATCCACAAAATACTAACCCACGAAAGCTTATGCTGAAATAAATTTGTTAGTCTCTAAGGTGCTACAAGTTTTTCTTTCTTATTTTCATTTTGCTGACACAGACTAACACGGCTACTACACTTCAAGAAGTCTAGAGACACCTTAAAGACTAACAGATTTATTAGGGCATAAGCTTTAGTGGATAAAAACCCCACTTCTTCAGAGGCACTTCCACTCTCCTCAGCAAAGCCCCACGCCGCAGTCTGCCCAGATGCCCCTTGATCGGCTATCCCTGCACCAGAGACATGTCACGCCCCCGGCCCCGGCTGCCCCTTGCAGCTGGACAGCGCAGCCCGGAGTCACGTGCGCCCCTTGCTCAAGCCGGGCACGAGGAGCGCGGCGGATCACGCGCGCGCCGGCCGGGTCCCCGGCTTGGCCGCAGCCAATGAGCTGCCGGCGGCGCGCGGCGGCAGCCGGCCTGGTGCGCAGGCGGGGCGGTGCTTGCCGCGTTGGGACGGCTGCACGGGACGAAGCATGGCTGCCAAGGTGAGTCGGGAGCCGCTGCTGCCGGGCTGCGCCCTTCCCAGGCGCTGGCCGGGCCGCTGCCTTTGCTGGGGGGAGGCTGCCGGATGGGGCCTGCCCTTGGTGAAACTTTGCTGGACTGGGCTGAGTCTCCCCCGCCAGCCGCTGCAGTTTCCCCCCTTGGTGGGGGCGGCACTGCTGGCAGGCGCTGCGGGGGTGTGGGGGTTGCTAGCTGTGTTCAGGGCTCGTTGCGGGGCCTGCGCCCCCTTGCCTGGGGGATTAGGCTGTAGCCGCGCTGGTGTCTGGCCTCTGCGTGAAGGGAGTTCAAGGGGCCTTCCCACCTGCATCCTCTTGCTTGGGAGCTGCTCGGGGGAGGGAGTGCGCCCCAGCAGGGTTTGTGGTACACCACGAACAGTTATGGCATTGCACTTTCACGCTTGGCTGGGTAATACACGTAGGTCAGCAGTGTTGCCCCCTTGCAGTACTTCTGCAGTTGGGGTCTTAGACTCTGACACGGGTCAGATATGATGGAGTCTGAAAGGACTTTGCTTTTGCCTTCATCGATTAGTCACCTGATTCCTTTCCCAAGCCAAATTTAGCTGGTGGCCTCACAATGGGTGTCTGTCAAGCACAAGTGCGAGTAATTTAAAGGGACGGTGTCAGGGTTTAAAAACCCCCCATATATTTAAAAGAGATCTTTTCCCATGCTACAAATTATACATCAGATTCTCCAAATAGAAGATGATTAATATGTATGGGCAGTGGTACTAGAACTAGGGATTCTGGCTTGGAGTAATAATAATAACAAACACCAAATACATGGTTTCCATCATCAGCACTCCTGCTATAAAAATTGTTCCAGCACCCCTGTATAATCTTGTGAACACTCTCAGTACATGGTGTAATGCTTACTACTGTGAATAAGTACTACAAACACTTCCTACTGTAGGTAGCATCAAGCCTTAACATAATATTCTCTGAGCTTTTTCTTTTACTTTAGCATAATATTTCTTTTACTTTTACTTTTACCTTAACATAATATTCTCTGAGCTTTTTCTTGTACTTTATTGTATGATGAACACCAGCCAGTCAATTTACTTTTGGTTTCTATTTACTATGACTTTCAGATTCTTTTTCACTGGTATGATGTTGGTGTTGCAAAGCCCATAGCAAGTGGCTGTGTTTGGTTTTTATTAGACATAAAAACAAAATTCAGGAAAATGTTGCCACTCTTCATAGGTTTTTATTTATTTATTTAACAGCGCCTCCCCTCAATGTTTGGGCCATATCTTACATAGGTGTCCCTCCAATGAAGACACATTAATTTGACATATGGGTCAGTGTTTTGACGCTCCTTTGTCTTTCTTTTCTATAAACACCTCTTGTTCATTATCATTGCTATGTAAGAAGGAATGATTGACTAGCTATTATCTAGTTAATGCAACCACGACAGAACACTTACACCTCCTAAAAATTTGGGGCCTGGTCCTGATGCTCCCATTGAAATCAATGGCCAAACTTCTATACACGAACATAAGAAAATAAATGTCAGTGCCAAAAAAACCAACCAACCCCCTCCCCCCCACAAGAAAATCTGGCCTATACAAGTACGTTTTGCTGAAGAAACGTATTTCAGTAAAGTTAATCACAGAATCAGTCTGTTCAGTATGCCAGTGTGCTACTCAATAGCTCTCATTAAAGTTAGTCTGGTTGGTCTCCAACTTCATACTACCTGTTTTCATGAGCAAGATAATGTATGCAATGTGCTTTCTGAGTTGAAAGTATCCTCCCTGAAATTAATTTATCATTCATGACTTTTAGTTGGTTTATCTAGCTTTGTTTCTGTTTCTCACCAATATAATTTATCATGTTCCCCTTTACCAATCTTTGTATCATTTAAGACTTTTCAAAGTCTTCTATTCACTGAGATTAAGATTAACCTAGGTATCCTTTGCATCACATAGGAAATTTTTTTTAATCTAAAAGCCTTCTGGTTACATAGCACTCTGTCTAGGGCAACATCTTAAATATATCCTAACTTGTCATAGAAGTAATCATATTGGTAAACTGAGTAGTTATGTTGTTGAGCAATATATTTTGCTTTCAGTTTAATTTCATGGGGGTAGGTGACAATAGCCCTGTGAGAAAACACTGGAAAAGTATAATCTAAACATCCAGTATATTTAAATATATTGAACAGGTGAGGCTATATATAGTGCAATTTTAAATAACTTCAGGTTTGGTTGAAAGACACCTAATTTCTTATTATTATTTAAGTGGTGCCATAAATGTTCATGGTGTATTGTAGACAGGCATAGTGCCTGCCCTGCAGAGTTTACATTCTATAGATAACCTCTGAAAAAGGCTAATGGCTGAAATATCTGGTGAATCTTCAGAGATTCAAGTGAAATAATAACTTATTATGAAATTGTGAGCTGCTGAGTTAGTATAATATAGGGCTGTCGATTAATCGCAGTTAACTGACGCGATTAACTCAAAATAATCGTGATTAAAAAATTAATCGTGATTAATCGCACTGTAAAAAGAATACCAATTGAAATTTATAAAATATTTTTGAATGTTTTTCCTACATTTTCAAATATATTGATTTTTATTACAACACAGAATACAAAGTGTACAGTGCTCGCTTTATATTATTATTTTTGATTACCAATATTTGCACTGTAAAAATGATAAACAAAAGAAATAGTATTTTTTAGTTCACCTCATTCAAGAACTGTAGTGCAGTCTCTTTATCGTGAAAGTGTAATTTACAAATGTAGGTTTTTTGTTACATAACTGCGCTCAAAAACAAAACAGTGTAAAACTTTAGACCCTACAAGTCCACTCAGTCCTCCTACTTGTTCAGGCAAATGCTAAGACAAACAAGTTTGTTTACATTTATGGGAGATACTGCTGCCTGCTTCTTATCTACAATGTCACCTGAAAGTGAGAACAGGCATTTGCATGGGACTTTTGTAGCATCATTGCAAGGTATTTAGATGTGCTAAACATCCGTATGCCCCTTCATGCTTCCACCACCATTCCAGAGGACATGCTTCCATGCTGATGACACTTGTTAAAAATGCATTAATTAAATTTGTCACTGAACTCCTTGGGGGAGAATTATGTGTCTCCTGTTCTGTGTTACCCGTATTCTGCCATATATTTCATGTTATAGCAGTCTCGGATGAAGGTACCAATGTGAGTTTTCCAAAAATAGCTACAGCACTCAACCTAAGGTTTAAGAATCTGACGCGCCTTCCAAAATCTGAGAGCGACGAGGTGTGGAGCATGCTTTCAGAAGACTTAAAAGAGCAACACTCTGATGCAGAAACTACAGAACCCGAACCATCAAAATAGAAAATCAACCTTGTGCTGGTGGCATCTGACTCAGATGATGAAAATAAACATGCGTCGGTCCGCACTGCTTTGGATCGTTATCGAGCAGAATCCATCATTAGCATGGACGCATGTCCTCTGGAATGGTGGTTGAAGCATGAAGGAACATATGAATCTTTAGCGCATCTGGCACGTAAATATCTTGCGACGCCGGCTACAACAATGCCATGCGAAAGCCTGTACTCACTTTCAGGTGACATTGTAAGCAAGAAGTGGAAAGCATTATCTCCTGCAAATTGTAACCAAACTTGTTTGTCTGAGTGATTGGCTCAAGTAGTACTGAGTGAACTTGTAGGCTCTAACGTTTTACATTTTTATTTTTGAATGCAGGTTTTTTTGTACATAATCCACATTTGTAAGTTCAGCTTTCGTGATAAAGAGATTGCACTACAGTACTTGTATTACATGAATTGAAAATTACTATTTCTTTTGGGTTTTTTTTTACAGTGCAATTATTTGTAATAATAAATATAAAGTGAGCACTGTACACTTTGTATTCTGTATTGTAATTGAAATCCATATATTTGAGAATGTAGAAAACATCCAAAGATATTTAAATAAATGGTATTCTATTACTGTTTAACAGCACGATTAATCGCGATTAATTTTTTTAATAACTTGCCAGCCCTAGTTTAATATTTAAGCTGCATTGTGAGACTTTGAGATTTTTACCTTTGTAGGTTGAAGTTGCCAGAGTTAAACAGATTGCCGGTCCTATCAAAGTCAGTGGAATATCTTTAAGCAATACTCTGTACTATTTACAGTAGCACCTGCACTCCAGCGCTTCAAGCACATACACGAGCAACTTTATCACATATAGTCCTTGAGACTAAAGTCATGTGTTTGTAAGATTGGGCCTTGGTTTGTGTTCTGATTCCTCAGTGATGCATCTTAGTAATGTTTGCCTTTTTAACCTCAGCCAAACAATGGACTGGTGAGTTGAACAACTTTTTCTACAAAGTCCTTTTCTTTGCCAGTGTCCTGCATGACTGCTTTTCTTTAATTTTTTTTTTATTGTAGCCCCTCAGACTTATGAATCCCTTGGAGTCTAAATTAATTGTTCTTCATTTGCTTGGTCTCAAATGTTGACATTGTAAGATCACTTTAAGAACTGAAACCTTTAAGAACTCAGTCCATCCAAAAATAAAACACACGTTGAAAGACTGCTAAAGCTGCGTAGTTAAACACTCAGATATTAAGAAATGACACAGTATGAGGTTGCATGTGCAACCTTAAATGTGTACCACAATAAAGTTTATATTACATAGTATGACACAATTTTTATACATTTTTAACATTCTTTATTGTATATTACTACATGTATTCTGAGTCCATGAAAGTGTTTTTTATAATTAAAACAACATAGTAAAATGTTTTACTAGTAAAATGTTGCACCAGAGATGTATAAAAGGATATGGTAATAGTGAACATTTGCTAGACTATATAGTACCCTAAAGTTTGTAGCTAAATTAGCATAATAGTTACATAGCACAACCTTCAGAGAATGAGGTGGTTATGTAAAGTCTTTATTGTAGTTCATGCACAGGGCATATACGATATTATACATTATTTCTTAACTTCTGAGTATTTTGTAACCTTAGCATTTTCTTTGTGTGGAATTTCGTGGAGAAAATGTTGCATAATGTGAAACAATTTGGCTAGAGGACTCCCCATCACACACCTTCCTATTTTTTTTTAAAGCACAGTTAAATTAGTCACCTATGTTCAGTGAGTTCAACCTGCCTTTGCTCCAAACGTTGCTACAAAGTGAACATGCGCAGCACTGTTAACAAAGTGACTTCTTTTTATTTCCAAAGAGACACAACTCTCAAATTAAAACCAATTTAATTAGGAAGTTCTAAGGCATTTCTCAATGAGGACTGTTTCCATGCCACATTTTAACTTTCTATCAACCTGTCATTTTGACACTGCTGCTGTTCCGCATAAGGTTGCAAGATTTTATCTATAATGGGAAAGGTGTATTTTTTTATTTTGCACTCCAAAACAGCTAAACTATGTTTGAAAGTTTTTTGTACAAATCACACTTGAGCAGAGTCCAAGTCTGAGTAATTTCAATGCAAAAGTGAATGTTTCAGAAAGCATCTGGGATTTAGAATGGAAAAACATGCTATTTAGGCTTCAGCCTTATAATTGATAGCATGTTGGCAGATTACTGCATCTGCATGGAGACCTGTCCTGTTGTTGCAGGAAAAGAGCCTTAACTATCATGTTAGTTATCTATCCTGCTATAATACTCTGCTCTCGTGCATGCATTGTGCTAAATGTGCATATTGTGTGTGTGTGTGTTTACTTGAAGTTTGTTGTTTAACATATGATAACAAAAGTGATGTAGCTCAAACAAATGTTTCACTAAACTAAATGATTCTGTCAAGTGTTTAAGCACATGCATCCTACAACTAAAGTTATCCACATGAATAAATCTTTGGAGATTTGGGGCCTGTCAAAATTAATTGATAACTGACCTCAGATGTAATGAGATAACAAATATCTTATGCTGTTAACTGATGTGAATTTAAATAGTTAACAGTATTTGAGAGTCTTAATCCAAGTTACATACATATATTGTAACAAAAAGGAAACACATCTGGTGTAGACTTCTATGTCTTTTAAGCTAGTTTTATTACCATTCAGATCTGATTTATTTTTACTGTATTTTCAGACTGCTTGCTATTGAAGCTGATATAACAATACCTGCCATTAAAAAAAAATCAAACTCTCTAAATCTTAAAATATGAAAACTAAGCTCTGCATTTCCCTTGTTTTTCACAGATTAATATATTCAGAGACCTTCCAGGAGTTGAGTTCCTCAAATTCATTTTGGCATCATCTAATATGCCATATCCCTCCATATGCCCTATAAAACATTTTTGAGTATTTTCTGCACAAAAGATGTAAAAACAAGGCTCCTAATCCTGCAAGGAGCACCTGCTGGGTGGATTCAGTGGGGTTCCATGCAGGTTTGGGACCTGAGGGCCTGATCCTTCAAGTGACTGTAAGTGAGAATGCCACTGTGTCTGCATTGAGCCCCCTTTTGCTTCTTGCTACTTTTCGGTTATTTGCATCCTGACTTTTCATGAGACCATTAAGTATCTGATAAAGGGACACTGTCAATTTAAGTCACAATTTTAACAATTTCTTACTTTATCATTGTGAGAACTAACATCAGAGATGACTAACTGAAAGAGGTTGGAAAACAAACCCAATTTTTCCCCATCATTTCATATTATTTTTCACTCTGTGCATTTGACAGCACTTTGTGTCAAGTGATTTTCATTTATGTAGTAGGTTTGAGGCCTAATCCTGCGAATATGTACAGCTGGGTATAATGCTTACTCACATGAGTAGTCCCATTGAAGTCATGGGCTACTCACATGAAACCCCTTCTAAGGCACTAGTCAGCAATGGATCCTCTTGCATGGAACTCATTACAGGATTAATGTCTAAGTCCTGGTCTACACTACACAGTCAGATTAACATAAGGCACCACCGACAGATGGGGTAGTGTGGACATAAGCCACTGCAGTAAATATTACGGTGGCTGTAAGTCGATCTAACCTATGTCGACTTAAGATTGTAGTATTAACATGCCATAAGTTATAAGAACAGCCATACTGGGTCAGACCAAAGGTCCATCTAGCCCAGTATACTGTCTTCCGACTGTGGCCAATGCCAAGTGCCCCAGAGGGTATGAACAGAACAGGTAATTAAGTGATCCATTCCCTGTCTCCCATTCCCAGCTTCTGGCAAACAGAGGTTAGGGACACCATCCCTGCCCATCCTGGCTAAAAGCCACCGATGGACCTATCCTCCATGAATTTATCTAGTTCTTTTTTGAACCCTGTTATAGTCTTTCACAGCTCCTCTGGCAAAGAGTTCCACAGTTTGACTGTGCATTGTGTGTAGAAATACTTCCTTTTTTTTTTTTTTTTTTAAACCTGCTGCCTATTACTTTCATTTGGTGACCCCTAGTTCTTGTTTTATATGAGAGAGTAAATAACACTTCCTTATTTACTTTCTCCGCACCAGTCTTAATTTTATAGATCTCTATTGTATCCCGCCTTAGTGGTCTCTTTTCCAAGCTGAAAAGTCCAAAGTCTTTTTAATCTCTCCTCATACAGAAGCTGTTCCATACCCCTAATCATTTTTGTTGCCCTTTTCTAAACCTTTTCCAATTCTTATTTTGAGATGGGGCAACCACATCTGCACACAGTATAATAGAGGCAATATTATATTTTCTGTCTTATTAGCTCTCTCTTAATGATTCCTAACATTCTGTTCGCTTTTTTGACTGCTGCTGCACATTGAGTGGATGTTTTCAGAGAATTATCCACAATGACTCCAAGATCTCTTTCTTGAGTGGTAACCGCTAATTTAAACCCCATCATTTTATATGTGTAGTTGGGATTATGTTTTCCAATGTGCATTACTTTACATTTATCAACATTAAATTTCATCTGCCATTTTGTTGTCCAGTCACCCGGTTTTGAGAGATCCTTTTGTAGCTCTTCGCAGTCTGCCTGAGACTTAACTATCTTGAGAAGTTTTGTATCCTCTGCAAATTTTGCCACCTCAGTGTTTACCCCTTTTTCCAGATCATTTATGAATACATTGAACAGGACTGGTCCCAGTACAGACCTTTGGGGGACACCACTATTTACCTCTTTCAATTCTGAAAACTGATGATTTATTCCTACCCTTTGTTTTCTATCTTTTAACCAGTTACTGATCCATGAGAGAATCTTCTCTCTTAGCTAAGGTGACCATATTTTCCCAAAGGGAAAACAGGAAAACTGGGGGCTGGCCCGAAACAATTTTCCTGCCCTCCCCCTGTGCAGGGCCAACTTAAGCCCTCCCTGAGGTTCCCCAGCCTCTCCATGTGCGGGGCTGCCGGAGGCCACCCTTAACAATTCCCCGCGCTTGGGCTGACCCGAGTCCTCCCGCCTATGCGGGGCCAGCTTGAGGTTCTCCTCCCCAATGAGGCCTGGGGCTGGCACAAGCCACCCTGCCCATGACCCCTCACCCTGTCCGAGCCCTGTTGCTTCCTGCCCGTTTGAGGGGCTGGTCCTCCGAGGCTCCCCACTGGTACCCGCCTGTGATTCCCCCTTTGGCCCCCTTCCTGGCCGGGCGCAGGGCTGATCCGAGCCCCCCCCCCTCCTCCGCGCATGGGCTCACCTGCAGGGCTGGTGGTCCAAACCACCCGCCTCCCCGCATGTCTACTCTCCCTACCCCTCCCTCCAGTGCAGGGCTGGCGTTGCCACTCCCCCCCCCATCACGTTCTTTCATGCCCCAGTAGGGGTCCCACGTGAAATGCTGCTCGCAGCCTGCTCTCCCAGCCGGGGGGCCAGCAGAGCTCCTCCGCCCAGGGAAGCAGGGATCCTCCTGCCAGGGCTGAGCAGGGCCCCCCATCTCCATGGGCTGCCCCAAGCACCAGGCTGGGGGCACAGCAGGTGCATGGAGGCATGCCCTGCCCTGGCTACTCACCCTTGTAAGACGGGAGCTGACCGTGGCGGGGGTGCTTCCTGAACAGCGGGGCAGGAGCAGCAGCAGGAACGGTGAACCCCGGGCTGCTCCTGGGCGTGCTCTCGCTGACCATCTCTGGCACTGCTACTGCCACCAATGTTGCTGCCGCTGGAGGAGGCAGAAAGGGAGACTCTGGAGCAGGTGAGCGGGCTGGGGTGGGGCACGGCCGCTTGCTGCCCCCTGCTGCCGGCTCTGTGTTGTGATCATAGAAAATACGGGACAATTTGCCTACGTTTAGTAAAAAGTCGGGACACCCGGAAGAAGGCTTAAATACGGGACTGTCTCTTTAAAAACAGGATGTCTGCTCACCCTATTCTTATCCCATGACTGCTTATTTTGCTTAAGAGCCTCTAGTGAGGGACCTTGTCAAAGGCTTTCTGAAAATCTAAGTACACTATATTCACTGGATCCCCCTTGTCCACATGCTTGTTGATTCCCTCAAAGAATTCTAGTAGATTGGTGAAGCATGGTTTCCCTTTACAAAAACCATATTGACTCTTCCCCAACAGATTACGTTCATCTATGTGTCTGACAGTTTTGTTCTTTACTATAGTTTCAACCAGTTTGCCTGGTACTGAAGTCAGGCTTACCGGCCTGTAATTGCCGGGATCACCTCTGGAGCCCTTTTTAAAAATTGGTGTCACATTAGCTATCCTCGTCATTTGGTACAGAAACTGATTTAAATGATAGGTTACAGACTACAATTAGTAGTTCTGCAATTTCACATTGGAGTTCCTTCAGAACTCTTGGGTGAGTACCATCTGGTCCTGGTGACTTATTACTGTTTAGTTTATCAATTTATTCCAAAACCTCCTCTAATGACACCTCAGTCTGGGACAGTTCCTCAGACATGTCACCTAAAAATAATGGTTCAGGTTTGGGAATCTCCCTCATCCTCAACCATGAAGACCGATGCAAAGAATTCATTTGCACAATGGCCTTATCATCCTGGAGTGGTCTTTTAGCATCTTGATCGTCCAGTGGCCTCACTGGTTGTTTAACAGGCTTCTTACTTCTGATGTGCTTAATTTTTTTTTTGCTATTACTTTTTGAGTCTTTGGTAGCTGTTCTTCAAATTCTTTTTTGGCCTTCCTAATTTTATTTTTACACTTCATTTGCCAGAGTTTATGCTCCTTTCTATTTTCTTCACTAGGATTTAACTTCCACTTTTTAAAGGATGCCTTTTTGCTTCTTTTACTTTGTTTGGCCACAGTGGCACTTTTTTAGTTCCCTGTTTTTTAACTTGGGGTATACATTTAAGTTGAGCCTCTATTATGGTGTCTTTAAAAAGTTTCCATGCAGCTTGCAGGGATTTCATTTTTGGCGCTATACCTTTTAATTTCTGTTTAACTAACTTCCTCATTTTGTGTAGTTCCCATTTCTGAAATTAAATGCTACAGTGTTGGGCTGCTGTGGTGTTTTCCCCACCACAGGGTTGTTAAATTTAATTATATTATGGTCACTATTACTAAGAGGTCCAGCTGTATTCACTTCTTGGCCCAGATCCTGTGCGCCACTTAAGACTAAAGCAATAATTGCCTCTCCTCTTGTGTGTTCCAGGACTAGCTGCTCCAAGAAGCAGTCATTTAAGGTGTCAAAAACCTTTATCCCTGCATCCTGTCCTGAAGTGACATGTACCTAGTCAATATGGGGATGGTTGAAATCCCCCATTATTATTGAGTTTTTTATTTTAATAGTCTCTCTAATTTCTCTGAGCATTTCATAGTCACTATCACCATCCTGTTTAGGTGGTCGGTAATATATCCCATCTGCTATAAGTCCTTTCCCTTTTTTCCTCCCTGTAGTATTTTTACACAG
The DNA here is from genome assembly GCA_037349315.1 of Chelydra serpentina. Classification (NCBI taxonomy): domain Eukaryota; kingdom Metazoa; phylum Chordata; order Testudines; family Chelydridae; genus Chelydra; species Chelydra serpentina. The sequence continues at coordinate 33,752,445 of JBAIAC010000048.1, forward strand.
CAGTGAGAAGAGAAAAGTACTTTTTTTAAAAATAGGAAGATGTAAACCCAGAGATATTAGCAGGGGATACTGAGGGGCATGGATTGTAACTGAAATGGCTTTTAAGTAACTTTTGTAATTTGCTTATTTTCATTTTGACAGAGTCCCCATAAGATCACACTAATGTGTAGCCTCACTTCCTGTACAACTCTTTGGAAACCTGCTATTAGCACCTGCAGTTTTGTTTACCTCAATCATGTCCAGTTTTGTTGAAGACATATCTAGCATCTATTATATTAAGAAATAAAAATTCCTTTTTCTATGCAGCTTTCCATCCTTGGAAGTTAGAGGAGCTCTGTTTAATATACAGGTGCGTCGCATCTTACGCGCATTTAACATGCGCGAATTCAGCTTTGCGTGGTTGGCAAAAAAAGAGAAAAATAACAATTTAAAAAATGTATCTGTAGTGCAGGCGATTCTGCCCGCCATTCAATTCAATGAGCATTTGACTCTATGCGGTTTTTGCTTTATGCGCTGACTGAGGAACGTAACCCCAGCGTAAGATGAGATTCGCCTGTACTGCAAATACAATACATAGGATCAGGAAGAACATCTTTAACATAGAGAAGCTTACATCCCTGAATGCTAAAAATGTCTTCTGACAAGTTTCTGATGGTATTCAGGCACATATCTATTTTATTTATCCATGTTATCCAAGGAGATATGTGACTTCGTAGTTACTGTAAGATGATACACATTTTATGCTTTATTTTTACTTAAATTTTGGTTTTATCTGTTCAGTTGCTGCTTGCGTGACAATTGAATGGGTTTACAATGCTGAGGTGTGCGTTCAAAATTCTAGTGTGTATGTGTACAGCACCAAACCTTGATCTTGATTAGGGCCTCTGGACCATACTATAAATATTATATAATAATGCCATGTTGTCTAGGGGTTCCTGGTTAGTCTTCAGAGCCAGTGATAGAGGAGATGAGATGTCTGCAGTCAACAAAAAAGTAAAGATGCATTTTTCTGATGCATAGTCTGTTCTGTACATCTCAGTCATTTGCAGGGAGATGAATCTGCCCTTATGTGTACTTTATCTTGAATTGCATTGTAATAAAACAATTTAAACTGAAGCTTTGTTAAAATACTTAAACGAACACTGCCAATGCATTTTCTGTAACATTTTGAAATAATTTCATACTATTTACAATATTGTAAAATGTTGAAGTATATGACTGAAATCACGTTCTTTACCAAAAATGTTACTCCGGCCTACACAAAAACGAGTGTGTGGTAGGATAAAATTGCTCATAAGGAGTGGGCTGCTGGCATTTTTTTCTCTTTAGAAGAAAGCATTTGAAAGTGGGGGGTACATACACACCCACTCTTAGAGAACTATATAAACTTTGAAAATAAACAGAAGTAAATTAAATGTTGTGACTACTAACCTGAATGATGTCCCTTCAGTTTCTTAAATTCAGACTAGTAATCAGATGATCCATTTTAGAAACAAATCAGCAAATCAAGTATTGGATTGGAGGAATGAGAAACCTTTTTTCCTTTTCCACTTGGAACTATTGATCCTCTTTATTTCTATGATAAATCGTTCAGATGATTCCCTCCTCTCTCCAGTATAGTCTGTAGACTTGAACCTAAGCTTGGAAACAAGAATTTGGACTGAATTTTTCACGGAACTTCAAACATAAAATAAAACTACGCTGGCAAATAATTTGGTGCTGTATTTTTGACATGTTAGTGATTGCCTTATTTATATGTGAAATGTGAACTGACTTTTGCAGTAGAAGGAATCTTTCATTTAATGTGAGTGTATGGTTAGGTTTGTCTTGATTAGCCTAGCAATCTGCTGCACACTTGTCTAACAGTGCTAATCAATTTTAGTGCAACATAGATCGAAACACCACACAGAGAAGATTGCTGCCTAAGTCCATAAATGTCAGTCAGTTGGGGGAAATCTAATACCCTGCAGATTTTGTTGTTGTTGTGGCTTCAGAAGTATGGGAAAAGGAGAGAGATAATAGTGGTAAGAGAGTAGAACCATGAATATGATGTGGTTATCAATAGACTTTTTTTTATATTTATCTTGGTAGCTTTTGATATAGATTTAATTTGTTGTGCAATAGGATTCAGATGCATTAAAATATTTAGAAATCAAAAACAGATATACTGACCCAAATTAATAGAATTGGGATTGGGGTTAGTACATTTGGCTTTGGGGATAATAACAGAAGTTCCAGTACAACTTATTATAACTTTATAGTAGATCTAATGAAATGTACCATATTATTACATGACTGTGTGCTCTCTTCAGCTCTCTATGTACATGGAGGTCTGGGATGTATAAGTCTCAGAAGACCATATATGCTGGCTGTGCTCCTGGCTGAGCTGTTTAGAGAAGGTCAATGTAGTCAGTAAAGAAAAGATGAGTGCGCATAATCTGCTTGGATGTTGGGAGTGTATGTAAATGAGCAACTTCATTTCTCTTTCCTTCCTCTCCTTACAAGTTGATATTACTGCATTTGGGCTGTAATAACATCCCTTGAGTAGCTCCACTGACAAGGGTGGCTCCAGGGCTGAATTGCTGGAGCAAGTTGTTTGTTTAGGGTTTTTGTGTGTGTGTTTTAGAAACAAATTTAGGTGGAGTTAGCCTCGTACACCACCAGACATGAACTGGAGGAGGGAGGGGGCCACAGTAGAACGATAGTATCATAGGACTGGAAGGGACCTCGAGATGTCTTCTAGTCCAGTCCATGGCACTCATGGAAGGCCTAAGTATTATCTAGACCAGCAGTGTCCAATATGTTCGCCACTAGCCACATGTGGCTAATGCATGTGGCTTTTTTATAATGTGGCTAATAAGAAAAATTCAAAACCACAAGTGTGGCTAGCATCGAATTTCTGTTGAACACCACTGAATTCTACACCATCCCTGACAAGTGTTTGTGTAACCTGCTCTTAAAAACCTCCAATAAGGGAGATTCCACAGCCTCCCTCAGCAATTTATTCCTGTGCTTAACCACCCTGACAGTTAGGAAGTTTTTCCTAATGTCCAACCTAAACCATCCTTGCTGCAATTTTAAGCCCATTGCTTCTTGTCCTATCCTCAGAGGTTAAGGAGAATAATTTTTCTCCCTCCTTCTTGTAACAGCTTTTGATGTACTTGAAAACTGTTATGTCCCCTCTCAGTCTTCTCTTCTCCAGACTAAACAAACCCATTTTTTTCAGTCTTCCCTCATAGGTCATGTTTTCTAGACCTTTAATCATTTTTGTTGCTCTTTTCTGGACTTTCTCCAATTTTGTCCACATCTTTCCTGAAATGTGGTGCCCACAACTGAACACAATACTCCAGTTGAGGCCTAATCAGGGCAGAGTAGAGCTGAAGAATTTCTTCTCGTGTCTTGTTTACAACACTCCTGCTAATACATCCCAGAATGATGTTTGCAATAGTGTTTCAATACTTAGCTTGTTATCTACTATGACCCCAGATCCCTTTCTGCAGTACTCCTTCCTAGGCAGTCATTTCCCATTTTGTATGTGTTCAACTTATTGTTCCTTCCTAAGTGGAGTACTTTGCATTTGTCTTTATTGAATTTCATCCTATTTACTTCAGACCATTTCTCCAGTTTGTCCAGATCATTTTGAATTTTAATCCCATCCTCCAAAGCACTTGTAACCCCTCCCAGCTTGGTATCGTCCGCAAACTTTGTAAGTGTACTTTATGCCATTAGCTAAATCATTGATGAAGATATAGAACAGGACCAGACCCAGAACTGATTCCTGGGGGACCCCACTCAATGTGCCCTTCCAGCTTGACTGTCAGCCACTGATAACTACTTTCTGAGAACGGTTTTCCAACCAGTTTTGCACCCACCGTATAGTAGCTCCATCTAGGTTGTATTTCCCTAGTTCGTTTATGAGAAGGTCATGCGAGACAGTATCCGAGGCTTTACTGAAATCACGATATACCATATCTACCACTCTTCCCCCCCCCCTCTCCCCCACAATCCACAGGCTTGTTGCCCTGTCAAAGAAAGCTATTAGGTTGGTTTAACATGATTTGTTCTTGACCGTCCATATTGACTGTTAATCACCTTCTTATCTTTTAGGTGTTTGCAAACTGCTTGATTATTGGTCTGTATCGCAATATATAATATTAGGGGCTGGAAGAGTTTTGTTGTTCACCCCTAAGAGAGGGAAGGTCTCAGGTAGCCATGTAAGGGCAAAAACTTTGGTCCACAATTGAAGGAAATTCCTTCTCCCTTGAAATAGGAAGCAACATCTGGGAGGATCAGAGATTCCATGGGTTCCCAGCTATGGCAGTTTCTGGCTAGATAAGTACTTTAGGCTGGTAATTTATTCATTGTTTCTACTTTTGTAACCTGTGTCAATTGCATTTTAAATGCCGTGTGATTGCTGTTTAAATGCAGTCTGGGTTTGAAACTCAGGTGTCGTATGCAAAGATTTACTCAGTCATCTTAATTTTCATTGTAACAAGCTGCGCTGCTGCAGCGTATGATTGCCTTATATTGAAGTCTGGTTCTGCTCGGAAAAATAACACATTCTTTCTCAATACATCTGCTTCCTGTGCAGTTGAGTGTTTATCTGATGATTTTGGGTACAAAAGTAAGCTTTTTACTCCTTTTATTTTTTTCCTTGGTGACCATGCTAAGCCAGTGCAGCGCTGAGAGAGAGAGAGATTCTATTCCTTCCTGAGCATCATCAACAGAGCTTACTGATTTCTAATCAGCTCCCCGTTGATGGCAATGGGCTTGCCCACATGTCACTGACAGCCTAATTTGGATTTAGCTCTTTTATTATTGGTGATGTGCAAAGAGAAAATAGTGTAGTGTGCAGTTAGAATAACATCTGTATTTGTAAACGCAATATATTTGCCAGGGAAGTCATTGGGATCTCCCCACAATGCAATTTTTAGTCACTTTTCTACACTTGAAAAGGTGTAAAGAGGAAGCATAGAGTTCAGATTTGAAAGGAGCAGAGTTCTTCCCACAAGATAAGCTCCATCCACATAAGATGCTACTCTCAGTAAATTTTGCGGATGTTCAAAATATCACTGTGCATGCACTCTTGGCTCCTGGCTTGGCTTTCCCTCAGTGGTACTCATAAGTGCTGCTGAGCTCTTTGAGCTTGGTGCAGCCTTGAAGGGAGTTCACGTATTCCACTGGGCACTGTCCCCTCGTGCTTGGCTCCTCGACTGGAGGTGGGGAAAAAGTTGCTATTTTCTCCCAGATTTGCTCACTGGTGGTGTCGGAATGACTTGTCACTCTCAGAAGATTTTGCAGATCCTCATAATATGGGTATCTCTCTCCTCTGTTGGATGCTTTGGTGAGACGTGAGTTAATATTGTTGATAGTTATAAGTATTATCGTGGGCATTTGACTTAGCCCACATTGAGATGAATAGGACAAATCACAGAAACTTGTAATGGTTTCGAGGCTGTCAGCCACCATAATGACTAGAGATGTACTGCTTTTAAAAATGAGAGAGCTTATATTCTGCAGAGCAAGGCAGTGGCATGAAAGAGATACTGACTGTGTTACTGCATGCTGGCTGTATCAGAGTCCTAGGCAGGGACCTCTCTTATTCATAAATATAGAACATTCTTTTTTGCTAACATGCACATGTGTTCTAGATGCTTTACAGATGATAAACAAATATGCTGCTCCTGCCCTAAATAGCTTGCAGTCTAAATTGTAGACAGGATGTGACATACTGGTGACAAATGGTAAGGCGGGGATGTGGCTAGGAAGGTAAGCCTTGAAGGATCTTTAATTCTGTTCTGCTTTGAAATAACAATAACCTGGTCATAAAGAATTAAACTGTCCTATTAGGTCATATGTCCGCTTTGAGGTAAGTTGTTGGGCCGATTTAATAAAAGTACAGTTTTTTTTACTTATGAACTCTTGATTGGTTTTATTGAGGTTAACATATGAATTGTACATTCAGAACTTGCCTATAGTGCTTCTGTTCAGGGCACAAATATTAAGAAAATGGAAAATAATACATCCCAAAGCTACAAGTTAAAATCTAGTTTAAGAAAATTCTCATTAGTTAATTTGGTAGGACCGGTGGTTAGCAAGGCACATAGGCATTTAGAGCAGGGGTGGGCAAACCTTTCGGCCCGAGGGCCACATCAGGGTTGTGAAACTGTGGGGAGGGCCAGGTAGGGAAGGCTGTGCCCCCGCAAACAGCTTGGCCCCCGCCCCCCCTCAGAATCCCTGACTCATCCAACCCCCCTGCTCCTTATCCCCAACTGCCCCCTCCCATGACCCCCGCACCTAATCGCCCCCCCCAACCTCTACCCCATCCAACCTCCCCCTGATCCCTATCCCCTGACTGCCCCGACCCCTATCCACACCCCCACCCCTAACTGCCCCCCCCAAACACCACCCCCTATCCAACCCCCCTGCTCGCTGTCCCCTGACTGCCCCAATCCCTATTCACACCCCCGCCCCCTGACAGCCCTCCCGGGACTCCCACACCTATCGAACCGCTCCCTGTCCCCTCAGTGTCCCGGGGATCCCCTGCCCCTTATCCACCCAGCCCGCTCCCCGCCTCCTTACCATACTACTCAGAGCAGCAGGAGCTCGCAGCCCGGCTGGAGCCAGCCATGCCGCCCGTGCTGCCTGACAGGAGCGGCGGGCCAGAGCGCTGGCGGTGCGGCATGCTGAGGCTGCAGGGGGAGGGGCCGGGGGCTAGCCTCCCCGGCCGGGAGCTCAGGGGCTGGGCAGGATGGTCCCGTGGGCCGTAGTTTGCCCACCTCTGTTTTAGAGGCTTTTTTCATAATTATTGGGGCCTATTGTTGCTACCAATAAGCAGAAATTATAGGTGCTTTATTATAGCTATGTTATGTGCTTGATAATCAAGACAATTAATGAGAAATCAAAAACAGCAACCCTCATCCTGTATGGAAAATACTGCTAAATGTCTAGGTGACCACAGTTTTTAGACACTTTTATAAATAGAAAGTGACTTTGTTTTAGTTGTCAATTTATCCCAATCTAATGATTGTTTTCGGGAATTAATTATTCTAGCTTTTGAGTTGAATGAGAAAGTAAACACTTAAAGTAGTTGTTGGGTTGTACTTGGCAATGAAGTAGAGTCAAAGTCTGAATTAGAATTTGAAACTCATGTTTGAATATTACTTTGGATTTTTCACATTTACTGTTTTATTTTGTCACTTTAGTAAAAGAGTACACTCGTATGTGAAGCATTTATTCTGTCTGGGTTCTTGTGTCCTTTCAGGAATAGACAGATTGGATTCATATTTATTTCAGAGATGACCTCAATTATGGTGCAGGTTGCCTATCCATTAGCCAGCATAGGTGAATGTAAGTTGGTGTACCATAGAGTCCAAGAGGGTGGAAAATTGGGCTTGTAGCTGGAGGGCAACCAATGGGAGGGTTTAAGAAGGCAGGCAGAGGGAAAGTAGGGGCCATACACATTTTTATTATTACATATTTACACTATCTTACGTAGGGGTTATATATATACCACCATTTACATCACCGCAGAGTTTGGCCCTAAACTGGTATCTCTTGGTTGAACACATTCTAACTGTGTAAACTCCTATTTAGAATGTGTTAGGTATATATCTGATAAATGAATTTTGTGGACTTTACATGGTGATAGATGCACAAGTGCACCTGAGCTCATCTGGGGTGGGACCTGAGGATCTGACTTACAGGGGAGAATTGCTGACATGGCCCCAGCTTCAAACACTTGGGTCATATCCAATCTGAAAATGCCTTTCTTCCTCCCACTGCAGTTGATGCACATATTTGCCTATGCTAACAGTGGAGCTCTTCTATTCCCCCAAATTCTTCCTACTTTCTTCATATTTGCCACAACTTTATGAGCAATTTCTCAAACTTCTTTTATATTCATATAACTATATTTACTCTTTCCAGTGATGGCTGGTAATATCTGATAAGTGAGTAAAAGTGACACATAAAGGTTTGTTTGGAGTCAATATACAACAGATAAAGATCATAGTGTGTTTCTGACAGTAGGCAATGCCTATCCTTGTTTTCTCAGGTGAAACTTTAACTGAATGTTTCCTGGATTTGCCAACATTTGTCAGCTTCTCAGTGTTTGCTATTCAAGCTTGTGAGACTTTCTCTACTTTTTTCTTCATGATGTTTACTCATCTGAAGGAGCTTTGAACATTTGTCTGTATTAAGGATGATCCTGTGCTAAGTGGTCATCATCTGGTATATAGCAGAAGGAGCAGCCTGTGTGACCTTTCTTAGCTGCTGGTGCTGCTCCATTTTCCAGCCTATTCAACCAGCAGAGCTGGTTTTCTCTACAAGGCATGCATTTTCCTTGGTAGCCAAAAAAGGAATGCTTAGTGGGTGGGCTAGTAAATACTCTTCCCCTGGGGGAAGATGTGGTGTGAGGTTGCCAGCTGCTACTACAGCATTAAAGCATCAAAGTAAAAAGTCAATGTATAAAAGAAGGAAAAAGCGACCACTAGTTTGAGCCCTTAATGAATATGTAATCAGTGTAATAGTTTTGGTGCAGTGGGTACATTTTTGGAATAGTATGTTTATTAAAAAAAATGTGTGACACATACTTCATCATAAGCCTTTTACACTTGCTGCCCATCAAAATGATTATGACCCCAAGGGTCTAAAATCCATATGTTACCTCAGTTTGGAGTTCTGTGCACAAATGTATGGCAGCATATAGCATAGCCCAAGGCATACTTCTAAACACAGCTGCAGGCCATTTATTATTATCGTCAGTGTTTTTATTCTGTCTAAGAAATGTGACCCATTTGTGCACTTAATGGGTTACGTCATTGTTGAGACCTTTGGGCCATGCTTTTTAATTATTTTAGGCTTTAATTCTGTAGTTAGCAGGTATTGAGTTTATATCTTTTTTTAAAACATCTCATGCAGTAGGAACTTTCAGATGTGGCACTGTGTGAAAAGCCATTAGAAAAAGATTCTCACGTGTAAGAATATTTTGGTTGATTCAGACTGTGATGGGCTGGGGACTAGAATCAGATTAGTTTATCTAGGTGAACAAAATTTTGAATAATTTAACATTTCCATTAAAATAGTTTTTTTGTCATCAACCTCAAGTCAGCCTTCCTCCTTTCTGTCAATTCATTTTTATAATTCAGCCTTCCATTGTGTGTTGTCAGTCTAGATGGAAGATGCTTTATGGAGATAATGAATTGGTCCCATGTTGATGCTGCTCAAGTGTTATCTCAAAAATAAGAAAAATATGGGAACATTAAACCTTTTAAGTCCATTTTTGCTACTTACACATCTTAGTCAAGGTATATGGATTGTTTATCCACAAAGTGGACGCTGTAGAGCAGTGATTCTCAACCTTTTCCATACTGTGACCTTGTCTTCCAACAGGTGATGTTTTGGGATGCACTTTCTATCTCGCCATAAAGAAAATGTAGGTGATCATGACCTCCTGAGCTCTGTTTGCATTCCTCTATGGGGGTTTATTAGCTGGATACTCATGCTTTGGACAATAATGTATAATTAAATGTGGAGGAAAAGGCAATTCAACAAAGCATGAAAGCATTTGTCTGACTAAATCTAATAATGTGTGGGTTTAATGTTTTCCTATTCAATGTGAGGTGGACACGTTAGGAAAAGAAATATTAAATTACCTATTTTTTTTCTTGTGTGGAAAAAACTAATCTACTGAAAATGAGAATAAGGAAAACACTCCAAAAAATGCTGAAAAGTGTGCTGTTTTGCCCTCTAATCTTTCTATTTTATACAGCATGCGTGTAGATCCTCAGTTTCCTTACACCTCCACAAGTTTGGAGTGCAAAGTGTACTCCATGTGAGGCTGTCACCAATGAAAGTTAGATGCAGGAAAAAAGATAAATAGTTTTCTCGTTTAAACTCTGTGGTCTGTGGAAATCTTGATCCAGAGGTGCTTGTCTGATCATCTGATATGTTTAGCAAAAACAACGAGGAGTCCTTGTGGCAATTTAGAGACTAACAAATTTATTTGGGCATAAGCTTTCATGGGCTACAATCCATTTCATCAGATGCATGGAGTGGAAGATCCAGTAGTAGGTATAAATACACAGCACATGAAAAGATGGGAGTTGCCTTACCAAGTGGGAGGCTAGTCTAACGAGACAATTCAATTAACAGTAGGATACCAAGGGAGGAAAAATCACTTTTGTAGTGGTAATGAGAGTGGCCCATTTCAAACAGCTGACAAGAAGATGTGAGTAACAGTAGGGGGAAATTAGCATGGGGAAAATTAGGTTTTGTAATGGCCCAACACAGGAACAAATCTACATTGACATACCTCTAGAGTCCTGACCAGGGTTATTCTATCTGCTACCCAAAATCCATAAACCTGGGAATCCTGGACACCCCATCATCTCAGGCATTGGCACCCTCACAGCAGGATTATCTGTGGGATACCACTGTTCTTCTGTCAGCACTAAGGAAAGGTTTCTGACTCCAAGGGTAGGTCTACACTTACCCGCTGCGTCGGAGGTGACCAATCGATCTTCTGGGTTCGATTTATCGTGTCTTGTCTAGACGTGATAAATCAAACCAGGAAGTGCTCCCCGTCGACGCCGGTAATCCTGCTCCACGAACGGAGCAGGCGGAGTCGACGGGGGAGCCTGCGCGCCGCCGTGTGGACCAGCGGTAAGTACTTTTAAGTTCGAAATAAGATATGCAACTTCAGCTACATGAATAACGTAGCTGAAGTCGAAGTATCTTACTTCGAACTTGGGGGGGTAGTGTAGAACAGCCCCAAGATTAAGGATTTTCTTTTATTCCTACCATTTATAATGCACAATAACATTGTTACTTGTGTGTGATGTTGTCTGCTTCCATTATTCAGTTGTCTTTTGTTCTTTCTAAGATCATAGAAATGGATTCGTGCGTACATATGGATTCATGCCCACTCTCACACCCTCCCCAATTCTGAGCTACTGAGGTGTGTAGCATTTTGAATAGACTTGAATAGACAGATTTGATTATAAATAGGATCTTTAAAAGTGAACTTTTGTGCTCAATCAAAAAAGAAAACATAATACTGAAACAAAATACATCACCTGTCACTTATTCCTACGTAATTCCTGTCACACAATTATTAGTTGAGACATTAATGTATAGGAATTTTCTCTCTAGCCCATTTATTTCTCCTGCTTATTCACAACTATGATGTCACATATAAAGAATTATGACAGTTATTCTCACGACAGTTTGATGTAGATGACCTTTTTATCTGCTGTATAGGTATTATATGCCTATCATTATGGTATTTTGAGTGTTTGCATTTTAATGTTGTGATCAGAGTGATTTGTTGGTAAACTTAGATTGGCTCATTTTTAATTGTAATCCCTTGTAAATGTATTTAGTTCTTGTCCTATATTTCTACCCACCCCAAGATCCTCATTCCACAGGGCTGCTCCTATATGAGGAGATGCCTACAGATCTTGTTGCTAGGTTGAGTCCCAGTATTGCAACTTAGCTTCCACGTATAGTGGAGTTTGGAAAAGTGTTAACAAGTTATGTCATAGAAACACTTTATATACTTTGAACAGTCTTTGATTCTACACCGTTGTTTATGACCAACCTGCATTACAGCCATTTTGGTTACAAATTTCACTACAGTGTAGAGAGATACATATAGCAGCATTTCTGCATGGCTATCACATAGTGTTGCATTGTTGCTGCGCAAGGGTTTTGAGTGGTTCCCACGTCGTGTGGTGGTATTGGAGTCTGTGTTCAGGTACCACAGTTCCTTTTCAGATTAGTAAAACTGCTGAAAATTGCTGATGCACAGTGAGCTCAGAAAATAGAGGACAATGTCTGTCTGACTTGTCACTATTTTACATTTGAAATAGAATCTGTTCTGCTCACTAGTGGAAATATGTACAGTTGAGCCATTGACCCGGACTACTGATGATGATTATTTTATAATGGTTTGGTTTCCAAATTCCAAACGAGGATAGCAGTTGAGCCTATAGCTGAAGTTTGACCACACAGCAACAGGCTACCAATAGAAAGCTGCACCCTGTACCCCTTGTAGACAAGACACTTTCTGTTGCTTTGTGGGGGAAGTCACCAGTTGAGATAGAATTGGAAGTGTGCTATGTAATAAAATCCTGCTATTAGGTGTTCTGCCATTACCAATGTTCCCTGTTATAATGGGAGGATTTGAACATGAGTGACGCTTTCCTGTCTGTAGAGGAGCTTTTGACAGAGCATGTTTGCCTGTTATATGCCATCATGTAGTACTATGTTCTGCTGGAGAAGAGATACTAGCTTCTTATGAACATCAGCAGACCAGGCAAAATGCACGATGCTACAATTTTCAACAACTTCTTGTATGTATTCAGGAAGAATGGGGCACTTGTTTTTCTGTCCCCTCCGTAGAAGAGGAATTAGCAGGCAGCTGTTACACTGGGATCCTGCTTCCTCTTTGCTTCCTTGGGTAGTAAAACTGTAGCCCGGTTTCTTTGATAAGCACAAACGATGCTTCGGCTGTAATTTCAGAAAGTCAACTGGTGACATGAAAGTGTGCTTGTGGAAGACTGAAGGAGAGAGCTTCTAAATCAGTGATACTAATCATATTCTGAAAAGTATTGCTGTGCGTTGTATGCTGCAGAACACGTGTGGCAAGCAAAAGGGAGTGAGTTACATAGTGGGTTGTGTAAGCCACCAAATGCATTTCAGCACCTTGACATGGCTGAAGTGAGGGTAAACCTCCATTTCTACAAGTACTAGTAATGCCGTTGTAATTGATGTGGATGCCTGTGCCATTATTTTGCTATTTTGTGATGAGTAGGAGGGGGAAACATTACTTTACTTTAAAATACCTATGGATTGAAAACTTTTCAGTTTTGACTGCCTGGCTGGCAGCTATGGAGGATGTGATGATCATATGCTATCAAGTGATTCACACTTTCCTAGTCTTTAATTGGTGAGCGCTGATTCACTCACTTTCATTGGGATATATCATCAGCAGGCACCTTGCTTCAGAAAACTAGTTTTTAATGGGGGAAAAAATAGTCAATGCACATGCCCAGAACAGAAAACTTCAGACCTGTGTGCATTGGGGGATCTGAGACATCAGGATAAAAATATGATGCAGAAGATCCAGTGAAGAGTAGGTATTGGGAAGTTGTTGTAGGAAAAGGATGGGAGAGTCACTGGATTAGTAGAGCCTGGATCGTGCTGGATGATGCATCAGAGGAACGACAGCTGAAGAGGTGGAGCATTTTGGTACTGAAGTGATAGGAAAAAATTAATGGGAGCCATTTCTCCAAAAAATCTAGACATGGCTTTCCAGTTGAGTTTCTCATTGTACTATTTAATGAACTTTAGTATGTTAGAATACATTGTTGTGCCCTTGTCCAGCGACTGTTGGCCCTGATCTGGATTGCTGATGCTTGTAACTACCAACACTTCCTTTGATTGTAGAGTGACATGGTGTTGGTCTCATCGTGACTTTTTCCCCTCACAGCAGATGCAATGCTGCTGAGTGAGGATACATATTCAGAAATCTTCCTTCCTTACCAAATGGCTACAGTTCATCCCCTCTGTTTTCCAGGCTTCTGACTAAGGAAAAGAATGGGGAAAAAATGTTAGCATTTAGTAGCTGAGGTTTTTTATTACATGGTTGAATAACATCTAGACCCATTATTATGGAAGTTAACTTCTGTAGTTTTTTTACTTAGGACAAATACACCATTCCTCCTCAACTACATATGTAATCCAGAACAGTGGACAAATAATATGGTAGTAAACATTCAAAATTACACAGTTTTTTCCCAATTAAAGTTTATTTACATATATTTGGCTGGATAGCTAGATGTGTGCTTACACATGCTGCATTTGCTTACAAGCTAAACTATGGCCTGTCAGGCGTTTCTTGTGAATATTGAACCTTTTGAGCAAGAACAGATCTTATGAACAAGTCTGCTCCGTATACTTTGGGATGTTGAAAATAGGTAGAGCTTTGCGCGGATACAAAATTTATATCCACATCCGATCTGTGATCCACAGACATGGTCCGCAGATATAAAATGAATATCCACAGATTTGCAGGGCTCTAAAAATAGGATCAAAAGTAACATGCAACTTCCCATTCATGTAGATCTATGAAGGATCTGGGGGAAGTGAAGACTTCCACTTACCTTGGTGCTTGGTACCTGTAGATTGGGACATGTCTACTGATTTGTAGTTGTGACAACTTGATGATGGGAGAAAGTAGTTTACCTTAGATTTGATTGGTCCCCATTAGTCACCAAAGTTGGGGTGAGCTCAGTACACTTTCTAGTTTCATCACTGTCTGTGCTGTAACTCTGCATGCTTTCTCTGCCTTTTGTGGAGTATTAGTTGATTAATCTTATTAACATTTCTTTTTTAAACATGACAGAATTTTCTAGAGTCTGGTTGAGGTGCTTGCAACCTATAGGAATGCAAGAATTATTGCATAGATTGGTTGGTTTTCATCTTTTGTCGAATTAAAGGTTCTTAACTTAGACTCTGTGTGTGAAAGACTACAAATGCTGTCTCTGATGTGGATACTTGCAATCATTTGCATTCTGGGGCTAACTGCAACTGACCTTGGAGGCAGAGTGCACTGGGAGAACCTTGATACAGAACTCATGATGCAATGCATAATGGAACTGGCTTTCTCAAGGAGAGCTGCTAATGAGGAGGACAGTCTAATCTGGTTTAGTTAACATAGTTGCAGATACGTAGGAAAAGTGAATTCTCATCTACATAAGTAAGTTGGTTGTACCACAGTTGTTTTATATCCTTGATTCCAGTGCTGGTTAGGACATGGTTTTAGGATCATCTTTAATCAGTATAAAAGAATTGTGTGAATGCAAACTCTCCCTAAAACCACATTCTAAAATGCCTTCAAACATTTCAGTCTCTAATCTCTGGGGCTTAGTTTACCAGAAAGGCTGTGTCCCTCTCCTCTAGGACGTGTGTGTTTGTGTGTGTGTGTGTGTGTGTATATATATATATATATATGTATGTATATATGTGTGTATATATGTGTGTGTGTGTGTATTTATAATAAATATATACGATATTTTAATGTCCTTTTAAGGCCGACCTCCTGCATAACACAGGCCACAGACTTTCCCTAAGTGATTCTTCCATCAGGAGCAACAATTTGTGGTGGAGCTAGAGAATATATTTTAGAAAGACCTGCAGTCTTGATTTAAAGCCTTTAGTGATGGAGAGTCCACTACATCCCTTTGAAATCTATTCTAATGGTTCATTATTCTAAGTATTAAAATATGTATCTTATTTCCATTCTGGATGGTTCTAACGTCAAATTCCAGCCATTGGATCTTTGTCAGCTATATTAAAGAGGCCTCTAGTATCGGAAATCTTCTCCCTCTGTAGGTACTTATAGATCATGATCAA
Organism: Chelydra serpentina; assembly: GCA_037349315.1. Lineage (NCBI taxonomy): Eukaryota > Metazoa > Chordata > Testudines > Chelydridae > Chelydra > Chelydra serpentina. Next base: position 33,767,865 of record JBAIAC010000048.1, read on the forward strand.
AGTGCCTCCTAACCTTCTCTTTGAGCTAAGTCGATGGAGCTCCTTAAGTCTCTCATTGTAAGGCAGGTTTTCTAGACCTCAGATAATTTCTGTAGCTTTTCTCTGATCGCTCTTCACTTTTTCAACTTTCAAAAAAAGTGTGGACACCAGAACTGGACTCTGGGAGGATAAAGAGAGCAATTATGGAACGTGGGATGGAGGGATCTTATTTGGCCCCTCCCTTCACCTTCAGATCTTGCTGTTTCTCCTTCCACATTCTATTGAAAACTCATCCCATCCTGTCTGGGAGAGACTAAAACACTTGATGCCCTGATCATCTCCTTTCTGGGTAATTACATCTCTTCCTACCTAAAACTCATGTTATCCCTCCAGCCCTTCCAAAATAGGCAGTGGAAACAAGGGGTAAAGGATTTGACTATAGGCCCCTCAGTTATGTCAAGACAGAGCACAGTCAAGCTAACTCTGAAATCTCATAATGCGAGACTTGGGAAATCAGACTCTGTGTCTGAAGTGGGTGGGGAAACAACAGAGTCAATGTGACCTAACCTTGAAGATGATGATGTTGAGGCAGAAGTGAGAAAATAATGAAATGGGCAGGACATAACACAAATAAATTGCAGATGTTTTTCATTAATGCATTCCATTAAAGAGTATAAATATTTGTGGCTTATTGTTTGTACTTTGGAGAAACTGAGGCAGAGATGCTCTCTGTCAGCTGTATTTCTTCCCTGGCAATTGCTTGAAATAAAGCTGTCTCTAATTTTGTTGCATTCCAACCTGAGAGTGAGGATTTATTTTTCTCCAACAAGGCCCACTAAAAGTATCTTCTTCTTCACCCATTATTGACCATATCGCCATTACACTGAAATCCCTTCAATGGCTTCACTTCCCCACCGCATCAAGTTAAAACTTCTTATACTTACCATCAAGGCTCTGCATGCTTGGACATTACTTCTTATCATGTTTCCTGCTGCACTCTGTCTCCCTCTTTCATCTCTCTTCTTTTTCCATCCTGTGCTGTTCGAGGGATTCACTCCCTATCCACCACTCTCTTTCAAATACCTTGGGACAGATCCTCTGCCTCCCCCTCTTCCTGGTGCCCGCTGGCTGCCCCAATAAAGGTCAGAGAGGCTTCCAAGTCTGCAGCACCCGTGGCTTTATTTACACACACACAGATCTCCCACCACCAGTGTTGAGCTATATACAAGACTTGCAGGGCTAGTTCCCTCTTTTCCTAGCAGTCCGCCCCAGCTAGGAGACTGACCTTTCCCTGGAGATTCCCCCTTCCTTCTGGCTCCTCATCATGACTTTTGCAGAGGTATCTGCAGTTTTACTTTTGAATGAGGGTCTGATCAAAGCCCATTCTCTATGGCGAAACTCTCACCGGCTTCATTGAGCTTTTGGATTAGGCCCTAAGTGTTCAACCTGTGAACTCTTCCAGATTCTGCCCCTTGAAGTCAGAGGTCAGGCACTAAGTCACTGAATCCAATTTAGTTTGTCTTTAAATAAAAGCAAGTTCATTGGAGAAAATAGTGGGTCACAAAATATGAGACGCAAAAGGCCATAGAAATTTTAATCAGAAAAGATGTTTTAAGCAAGTTTTGGGGCACGGTGAGAGAGGGAGTCAAAATTGGGTTTACAGTAAAACCTCAAAGATATGAACATCAGTGTTACGGACTTACCAGTCTACCGGATACCCTGTGAAACTGGAAGTCCTCAATCAGGCAGCAGCATAGACGACGACGAACAGGGCAAATACTGTGCTGCATTGGGGCTTCAGCCACACCCAGCCCTCTGCTCTGACCCCTACACCCCCGCACACACCTCCAGGCCCTTGCCTGACCCCTGCACCCCCCTCACACACACCCAGCCCTCTGCCTGACTCCTGCAACCCAAGGGATAGACACCCTGAGCCCCCAGCCTGGAGCCCTGGTGGCCCCTAGGGTCAGAAGTCCCAAACACCACCCACCCTGAGCTCTGACCCCCACCCCCAGCCCTGCGGCTGTAGCCTCAACTCCTCCACTGAAGTCCCTAACGTCTTGTTCAGAGTTACGGACCATTTCCGAATTACAGAGATCATCCATTCCTGAGGTGTCTCTAACTCTGAGGTTCTACTGTATAATTAAAAGTAAAGTAATTAAATAGTTAAAATTGTAGGTATTGATTCTGCAAGTGCCTCCATGTGGGTAGACCTCTGTGCCAGTGCAAAGACAAATGTAAGCCCCAACTGTGGAGTCTCTGCTGGGCTCCATAATAAAAATAGGGTCTGCAGTTAGAGTAGGTAGTGCTTGTTGTTTTTATCCTATTGGTTATTTTGCCCGAGGCTGCAAAATAATCACTAGAGTTGTTCTACATTTTGAAAAAATACGCGCACACAGTTTTTACCAAAAAAATCAGTTTCTGATAAATTTTCACTTTTTTCACCATCTAGCATCATGAAGAAACTTCTCTTTGTACAGTTTCCCACACCAGCTTCTAGCATAGGTCACTATGCTGTTGTACTGGTCCCCCCTCTGCCCCCGCCCATTCCTCTTCAGTACACTAATAGAACCCACGGGCAGGAGCAAGATACCGGACAAGCTGGAGAACGGGTCTGTTCAGTTAAACATTGCCTATATTTCTATTTAGGTTTATGCTGAAGAATAACAACTTATGATGTAGTTTCCAAATAGAATAACCAGTTTTTAACTGCACAAGAATTTACTTGATATCCCCCACTCGTGTTTTTCTTTAACCCATAATGGGATGGATCTATCCAAAATAGGGCTGGCAATTAATTGCAGTTAACACATGCGATTAACTCAAAATAAATTAACGTGGTTTTTTTAGCGAGCGTTTAATTGCATGTCAGGGTACTGTGCTCAAAGGGGCACTGTTGTGTGCCTCTGGGGCAGTGTGCCCCTCCTCCTGCTGTCCTATTCTGCTGCTCCTGCCTCCTGTGCCCTGCCCTCATGCAGCCATCCCAGCCAAGTTGCTTCGGACTGCAGTGCAGAGTGGGGGTGGGTGGGGTGGGGGGCTGATGTCGGGGTGTCCCCATCCATGTAACCAGTTGCCACTGAGCTGGGATCAGGGGAGTCTGTCTGCTGCTGGCTCAGGAGCAGGGCCGGCCTTAGGGGTGGGTGGGCTGGGTCACCGACTAGGGCGCTGTGCTTGGGGGGGATGCCTCCTGAGCAGGGGTGTCCCTCCATCCCCTGCTTCTCTGCTGCCCTCTGTAGCTGCCACTGCTCCTGTTCCCAACCTTCTTGCCTTGGAGCTGCCCCTGACCAAGTAGCTTGGGACTGGGAGCCTCCTGTCTGCTGTGCAGAGCATGGGAAGGGAGGCTGATGGGGTGTCCCAGTCCCTCTGCCTGTGTACATGGTCTCTGCTGAGCTGGGGTGTGGGACAGGGAGTCTGTCTGTACCACTGCCTCTGGGTCAGAGTGGGAGTTGCCAGTGGCTGCTGATTTCTCAACAAGCGATCAGGCTGGTGAGTGCTCTGCTTAAAGAGACAGCGTGCTGACACACACACACACTCACTCTGTCTCTCACACATACACTTCCCCCGCCCCAGCATCCAAAAATATTTAAATAAATGGTATTCTATTATTGTTTAACAGTGCGATTAAAACTGCGATTAATCATGACAATTTTTTTATTCTCGCGATTCATGTTTTTAAATAGTTTGACAGCCCCAATCCAAAAACCTTTTGAAAACCCAAGTTAACTGTGCGCTTTGAGTAGCTTTTACAGGTTATAGATGAAGATTATGTGCTGATTTGACTCTCAGATTATGCTTATTATGACGGTACTTATTTTGGCTAAAAATTTGTGGAGGGGCAGCAAAAAATCTGGAAGGCACACATTGAGGGGCTACATTCATTCACCTCCAAAGAAAGAGTGAGAGAGATGGAAAGACAGCAGATGCCACCAGCTAGCTACAAAAGGAGAATGAGGATTGGCCCAAATTCCTATTTCCATACTGAGTGTGCATACATTTTTAAAAAGCTTTGCTAGTAATTTATTTTGCTGCTACAGATGACAATTCTTGGGAATTCAAAGTTTCTTTACTTGCTGTGTTTCTTTGAGTAAGTCTTTTAATTCATCTGTGTAAAGTGGGGATAATATATATCTTATAAAGCATTTTGAGATCCTGGGATGATAGGTGCAGTAAGCACAAAGCTATGTGATGAGCATGGTATAAATGCTTAGGTACAGCAGATTAGTACTTTGGAGGGAGTTGGTACTTTGGCAGATATGCAACCTGCAGGTTTAAGAATTAAAGAATGCATAGGGGAAACATTTGCAGCAAAAATGTTGAATAACTTAGTGTAAATGTTAAGTGAGTAAACATGACCAACTAAATCAGTCGCTGATTTACCTAAGACAAACATTTATTTTCATCATTAATTCTATTGTTTGAATTTTTCCTTTTGAATGACATTTTTACATCTTTTGTATAAAATATGCGTATTAATGTAAATGTATTTACTTGTAGGTGGCTCTAACCAAGAGAGCTGATCCAACTGAGTTGAAAACAATATTTTTGAAGGTATGTATAAAGTAAATATTTTTACCCTTTCAGACTAAAATTTTCATATCTTTTGCTCCTTTATTGTAGCATTCAACTCTTGATAGTTTTTTCAACCATTAATCATTCACCGTATTATTACCATGTTAGACTTAAATACAACTATCAAAATTGAACAATGCTCACCAAGAAGTCTAATACATTCTTGAGTGATTATTGTATTGGCTCAGGAAAATATTAATATCTTGGAAAGAAAATGTTCAGAAAAAGGGAAGGGAATTTCAGTACTGTTCCTACACATGGTAAAAATGTTGGGGAAGACGAGTTGCTGTTAGACCACTGGGTAAGCTGTCTTCTACCCTCCGTGGTGTTGCACCTGTGCATCTGCTTCCCTAGAGGTGTGGACAGGATCAGCATAGGTAGTGATTGCAATATTTGTCAGTTTCATGTTATTTCTGCTTCCCCTGCTGGGCTGCTATGGAAATATTTGCAGGAGCAGTGGAGACCATAAGGCATTATTTTCTTCCCCCCAAAATTTCAGAAATGGCACTTGGAATCTTAGACAAATCCCCCCCCCCCTTTTTTCCCCCCAGTCTTAAGCAATGAGATTTAACTAAAAATGGATGTTTCCTGGTTTATTGTTTCAAAACAAACAGCATTTTATTCTGGTATATCTCCATTCCCACCACTTCAGGCATAGGACTTTATTTGCAGAAGTTTTATTAAGGATCAAATTTTCAAGGAGGCTTCATTGTGCTTCTGCTTTCACGTGCCTATTCGTCAGCATAAACCTAAATAGAAATATAGGCAATGTTTAACTGAACAGACCCGTTCTCCAGTTTGTCTGGTATCTTGATCCTGCCCGTGGGTTCTATTACTGTACTGAAGAGGAATGGGCGGGGGGCAGAGGGGGGACCAATACAACAGCATAATGACCTATGCTAGAAGCTGGTGTGGGAAACTGAAGCAGCATCGCTTTAATGCATATAGGTGATGGTGCTTAAAAGTGTGCAAATGCAGTAGAACCTCAAAGATACGAACACCAGAGTTACGGATTGACCGGTCAACCGGACACCATGTGAAACCAGAAGTAACCATCAGGCAGCAGCAGAGACGAGGGGGAAAAAAAAAGCAAATACTGTACTGTGTCTGTATTGCATCTTAAAGGTAGGCGCATCTGGGCTGCGTGTCCCCACACCTACCCCCACACGCAGGGCACCCACTTACAGCTAGGAAGTGAAGATGCTCAGATTCACGAGCAAAGCTGTGAGCCCCCACTGGCTGGCGGAGCAGGAGCAGCACAGGGGTCTGTGCTGCTTTCCTGTAAGCCATGGGTTCTGCTTTCACCTCCCCTCTCCCGGCAAGGGGGTTGGGGGGACAGGGACTGTTTTTACCCATCCACCCCGGCCCGAAGTGGGGGACAAGCTTCCCTGGACCAGTGAAAGAAACTGCCTCTGGAACCTGACCCAGAGTGTGAACTGCTGGAGATAGAGGCCTGCCTTTTAAAATTTGGCTCTGTCTAAGCCTAATTTAAAGGTAGAGAGCAAAATAGTTCTTGTGGATTGCCACGGGCACGCAGGGGCGAAAGAAAATGCAGGCCTGTTATTTACTAGGCTGCACGTGGCAATAGACTATATTGGTAAGGGATGCAAGGAGAATATGGGTCACGCTGCAAACTGCAGACACGCACACACACACAACTAAAATTAATCAATTTAAAGTTTTATTGGGGATAATTACAAGGGGTAAGGGAGCAGTGTTAGATTAGCTAATAGAGTTAATGAAACTTAAAACACACCATAACTAAATATGTACTAACAATATTTATAAACAAAGATGCAGCATTTAGTAATAACTGATACTCACAAATACAAGCCAACGCATAACGACCGGCAAACGTAGAAACTCTGTTTGAAACACGTGAGCTGAGAGAGAGGCTTCGAGGTGATCAGGCTCGGTTACGGGTGTACACGGGATACACAGGATTCATTTTTCTTTCTCCTCTTCCTGCCTGCACATGGCAGGCAGCCCCAAAAGTATCAACTATGACATCATAGAAGTGTCATAGGGGACAGGGCCCAAAACCTGTTTGTGTTCGTTTCTGATTGGCACGAGCAAAGTTAACACCAAGTGGGGGAGCAGGTGCCTCAAAGTCTGGCTTCGCCCCCAAAAGGTGAGGCAATGCATATTGCTTTAGAATGTGTGCCACACTGAATGACAAAAGAAGAGGCCAGGGCAATACCGGTATGGGCAAGTTTTTCAGGAAGCAGACAGGAACTCATCTCAACAGTTCTGTTATGAGAAGTTCTGTCAGCTGATCCAAAGTGACTACTGGAACATCATAAGATTGTTGTAAAAGAAGTAGTATATGCAAAGCTTGGAAAACTGATCACTAAATTGTGGTGCAACAGAATTTATGCAACACCTCTGATTGCTTCCTAGTAAAAAGGTAGATCCCAGCCAAGCATCTATCTGTCTACTGTATGTTTCATTCCATGCATCCGATGAAGTGGGTATTAACCCACGAAAGCTTATGCTGAAATAAATTTGTTAGTCTCTAAGGTGCTACAAGTTTTTCTTTCTTATTTTCGTTTTGCTGACACAGACTAACACGGCTATACTACACTGAAACCTAGGCCTAGGCTACACTTGCAGATGTACAGCGCTGTTAGTTAAACCCGTGTTCGTACAGCTGAGTAGGGAAAGCGCTGCAGCCTGTCCACACTGGCAGCGGCCAGCGCAGTAACTACCACTGACGTGGCTACATTTGCGGCACTTGCAGCTGTATTGGGAGCGGTGCATTATGGGCATTCAGGTAGCTGCAACGTGCTTTTCAAATCGTGGGGGTGAGGGGGACTTTGACAGGGAGTGTTTTTGGAAAAAGAGTGGGTTTTTGGAATCTCCACAGAGTGTCAGCTCATTATTTCCACACCTCCACATCCCCTGCCTCTCTCTCAATCACTGAAAGCAAACAGCAGGGGCTTTGTTTGTTTTTAAAGAGCAGATAAAAGAGAGGAAACGGAGCCTGTGTTTAGCAGCTGTGTTTAGCAGCTCAACAACGGAGCTCTGAACTCCAACCCGGAAGTGCCGTTTCAAAACAAAGCAGCTTCCGGAGATCAGTAACTGCGTTGTTCCTGGGCTACACTGAAAGACCAACGTTCCACCCACTTCGCAACAGTTGCTATTTCTCTCGGGGAGGTGGAGTACATGCAGCGCTGTATCTGAGGAGATACAGCGTTGCACGTGCCTTGCAAGTGTAGCCAGTTAATGAGTTACAGCGCTGCCGGCAGTTTTATTACGCTGTAACTTGTAAGTGTAGCCAAGGCCCTAGTAAAAAGGGGCTCTGAAAAAGGAGGTTGTGAAATACATTGCTACCTTTTTCCTTTAGTCCCTCATCCAGGAAAGCATTTAAGCATGAGACTAGTCTCATTGATTTCACTCTGACTTCTCATATGCTGTGTTGAAGTGTTTTGCTGGATTGTGGTCTTAGGCTGGGATCATCCCAATAAGTTTTTTACAAAAAACGCCCTAAGGGCTTAATAGTACAGTGGATATAGTAGTGTATAGCTAGTGCTTCCCAGTAGAGAAAAGAAGGAATGTGTATGTGACGGAGTAGAGAGCGAGATGGATCTGACCTGAGAGGCTGCAGTGGGAAAGGCTGCATTGGAAATGCGAGACTTTACCTGAGGCTGTAACAGGAGCCAGGACGGGGGTTGGGAGGTGACACCTTTGGCTGGGAGAATGGACAGGCTAGAGGAGGGGCCCCGGGGGAGGGGAAGAGAGGCTGCTGGAGGGTTTGGCTTTTTGGTTTCAGTTTGAAGCTGGGTGGTGAAACGCAGGGAGCCCCAGAGCTGGGGTCTAAGCTCCCTGCCCCCCCCAGAAGGCCCAGCTGAGGGGTCCTGGTCATACTTACAAGCTCTGTTTGGACTCTTTCCTGACAACCCTAATAAACCTTCTGTTCTACTGGCTGGCTGAGAGTCACATTGAATCCCGGGAAGAGGGGTGCAGGACCTGACTCCCCCACACTCCGTGACAGTGTAACGAGCAGGGAGGATATGGATGTGTAGGAATGTTTCCCTTCAGATCAATTTAGATTGTCAAAGTGGTGGAGGTGGTACGATGGGGTGATTTCTTGAATCTTACCTTCTTTTGCAAAGGTGTTGAAAGACAAAGATCTAATACCATAGTAAATTCTACCCAACCCCAGGACCTTCATGAGCTTGTTGTAGACTCTTGTGAATTATAACTGTGGGGAAAATGGGGGGATATAGTTGCTCATCTGTGTACTTATGCACCTGAAGCTAGACATTTGGTTATGAAAACTGAGCCATAAAAGACTGTCTCAGAACTGGTATCTGTCAGGAGAATTGGCCTTATGGGTGGTATTCTTGTGCTCCTTTGAGGATCAAGAACAAATAGAGGAGGCAGGCCAGAAGGATTCCAATGATTTTTATTACAAGAGTTACTCCTGGGGGCATTCTGCGCCAAAAAATTAAATATTCTGCGCACAATATTTTAAAACGTTGCAAATTTTATTTGTCAAAATAACACTACATAATCACACCAGTTTCAATTATTTTGGTAATTTATTTCAAAATGTCTGTCAGCAAGTATGTCTGTAACAATACAGACACATACAAACATTGTCCCAGGAGTAGAAAGTTAAAGAAACCCCTATGATAACCCAGTTCCTGTTTCTCTGACCCTCCACCCCCAGAGCCCAGCCAGGGTGCCAGACACCCACAATCCTTCCCTCCACCCCCCGGAGCCCAGCTGCCTCTCCCCACTGTCCAGATACCCGCACTACCTCCCCACCCCCACAGAGCCCAAAGATCCAGAGGGAGAAACAGCCTGATGCTCGGTTCTAGGGTTGCTTGGAGTTTCCTGTGCACCACTCTCTCCTTCCCTCAGGGCATGCTGGGAACTACAGCTGCTAGGAACCCTCTAGCACCCTCCCTCTCTCCTCAGCAGAGTCTTCTGTGTGCAAGTTGGGCTCTGCTGAGTCCAGTGGCCCCTAGTGGCAGCTAGCAGCACTGCCGCCCATTTCTGTGCAGGAAAGGAAATTCTGCATTTCCTTTCCAGACTGGGAGTTAATTGAATCTATTTCCGTTAATTGAATCTATTTCCCCTAGTTAACTATCCTCACTCACACCTTTGTGTCAACTGTCAGAAATGGGCCATCTTGATTATCACTTCAAATTTTTTTTTCCCCTGCTGATATAGTTCCTCTTAATTAATTAGCCTCTTAGAGTTGGTATAGGTACTTCCACCTTTTCATGTTTCTCTGAATGTATAAATATCTGCTTACTGTGTGTTCCATTCCATGCGTCTGATGAAGTGAGCTGTAGCCCACGAAAGCTTATGCTGAAATAAATTTGTTAGTCTCTAAGGTGCCACAAGTAATCCTGTTCTTTTTGCATGCACAGTGTTAATTTCTGCAAAATTCTGCATTGCGCAGTGGTGCAGAATTCCCCCAAGAGTAAAGAGTGGGGAGAAGAAATGTGGTCCAGAGAGAGAAGACTCTCCCTTCTGGAAAATATTAGGCTCTGGTTTTCTCGGAACAGTGTGAAATTCTTCTGGTGCATGTACACAAGCATTCTTCCTAACTCTGCCTATGAAGATTAACTTCATCATGTTGGTTGCCTTCAGCTGCCCGAGGCCAAGAATCTGAGGGGCCACAGAGAAGCATGCTAAGCACAATAGCAAACTACCTCACCTCCTCCCACCTTTCTACTCTTTACTCGCACCTTCTTCCATTAGATTGGAAAGTAAAGTAGATAGTTCAGTGGTCTCAGGAGTGAAAAATGATCTGAATATTTTGCTCACAATAATGCAGAAAGTGCTACACCAGTCAGTGAGATGGGAGAGAGTAGGTGCGTCAGTATAATACTATTATACTGTATTAAGGACAAGTTATGGCCACAAATGTTAATTAAGCTGCCTCATGTGAATGTAATTGGTGGGACCAATCCAGTTGTCTCTCAAGGTTGATGGATCTGTATTTATGAATATAATTTAACAGCATTTTTTCCATATTACACTTGAGTTAAAAAAATCTTTGCCTAAATAACATACTATAATATTACATACAATGTAGAAATAAATATAGTTATCAAATTAAATGCTTCACATAACCCAACCTAAATCCTTAGTTCCTTATAATCCATTTTGCTTGCCATTTTTAATTTTGTTTTTTTTAAAAAAAAGTTCCCAGTAAAATGTTTGTAAATCTTTCCTAAAAATGTGGCTGAACTGGTTAATACTTTACAATCTGAAATGTATGGAAGTAAGTAACCGAAAAGCTATTAAGTACTATTGTATTAGATCAAATTCTCTGTGGGTATAATTGCCAAAGTGGAGAAAAGAGATGATTGTGAAGGACCATATTTTTTTCGTGCCTCTGTTCAAAAACCAATAGAATTGATGTTTTTTCTTTTGTTATGATAATTTCCAAGAGTAACTCTACTTTTTGTAACTGTTCTATCATAACCCCTAAGAGATTAGACTTTAGTCAAAATGAGCAAGTTGACATTTTTCAAGGTCATTTTCTATATGTAGTGCAGAATACGTGCTTGGATTTCAAATACGCGAGTAAATCACAGTGACAAGAAACTGGGGGACACTGAAACCCTGTGCTGTTTTCTGTTATTGAGTGTCCTAGCAGGGGGTCAGCCTGGAAGAAAAAATGAAATATAGAAGCATAGACTGGCTGATTTGATTTGTTTCTCAATAACAGTTGTGTAAAAAGTTTTTGAGTCTGGGATTCTTAAAGATTGTTTTCTTGCAAGAGATTACATTGAAATCAATGGATCTGCTAGTTTTTATACAATTGGAAATTCCTCCCAGCATCTCAACTAGTGAGCTTGCTTTAAAAACAAGTATCTATTGAAATATAAATCCCATAATGCTAACCAGCGTATGTGTGCCGATTTAAGTAAATTAGTCTGTTTTTCGTATGATTTTTGCCAATGCAAAACACTTACCTTGAGGACATTACTGTACTTGTGTAGCATTGGAAAAAAATCTACGTATTGCTAACTCTCAGAAGGATGCCAAAGTGGAGGTAGCTAGAGTAGACCTAACAGTACTCAGCAGGCACCAGTGTGGCTCTGTGAAATGAGAACTGGTGGTTTCCTTCCCCTGTAAGAGGCATAGCAATGTAAAACAAAATGCATGTCTTTGAAGTACACCACAGAATAGCAATAGACACCTAATTTATTTTATTACTTCAGTTGTAGCAATGTTTTATCATCCCATGTTTAAAAAAAAAAAAAAACCAATTAACAAGTTTCTTTCCTGTTCAGCACGTTTGTTGTCCTGATATAGATCTGTTTTCCTTGAAGCAAACGTATGGTGTCATAAATATTGCCTAGATTTTTCCTTTACCATTGTGTTAATCTTATTTTCCCCCTAAAACTTTTTATAGATGATTTGAGGAATAAGCCCATATTTACCTTTTTATACATGTTGCATATTGACACTAAATTACCTAGATTGGGGGCATTAACATATTTGGGGAAGGGTAGGGGACACAGTGATGAAAAGGAGAGGAAATCTTGTAGCTGAAATATTATTTTTAATGTCAAAGTACTTGGACCCCATTGCTTGGGATCTCTGGAGGCTTGTCTGTTTGGCGATAACTAGTGCTGCTGCACGGGTGGCATGCGGCATATTAACAGAAACATAAAGAAGGGGATAAAGTCCTTGGTGTGTCTTCCTCTGCTGCTGTTTGGGAGCTCTGGGTCTCCTGTTTTTAAATGCATGAGGTCTCCTCTTCTGTGTTCTTGATTTCTTTTTATATTTTTTTTCTTTTGGAGACGCTCTGGGCTTAGTTCAGTATTGCACAGGGAAAGAAAATATACTGTTGTAAAACTTACACAGGAAGATAATAAATACAGTAATGACAGGTGACTCTTTGGCGGGGGGGTGGGGGGTGGGGGGTGGAGAGTGAGGGGAGGTAAGCCAGTACAATTAGGGCATGTATATTATTGCTTTTCTTGTTCTTTTCCTTTCGTCACAGGCATTTTGTTTATGCTTGTCAGTTTTTCTCTGTAGGCAAAGCCTAAGATATGACACCGCATAAATAGGTGTGGAAAAATCAGGTCCTTACTAATTTCTGTTCTCTTATTTATATTTCCATTCTTTCTGCATAAATCCTATTTAAGTATTCCTGCTGTTGATTCAGTATTCTCCAGGACAGTCGTTATTTCATTAAGACTTACAACTTTTACATGAATAAACCATGAATGAGTTTTTAAAAACAAAAGGCAAAATCTTAAATAAGAGAATAAACAGTGTTCCTTATGCTAGTAAAATGACTCACTGAAAAAGGAAGAATATTCACAGTACAGTATCTGACTTTTTGACTTTGTTTCCTGCTAAACTCAGACTACTTAAGGATATGCTTTTATGACAGGATCAGGCTAAAGACTTCTTGTCATGTTCTGTTACACACAGGGGGGGATTTCTCTGTGGAAGATGGCTGCATGGAAGCACCATAGGGTGCAGGCTTTGCCTGAGTATGACTGATTTTACTGCTTTTCTTTCCATTTGTCTGCAAATGCTCTTTGGGGACAGAGTTGTTTTAGTACACTCAGTAGTCCAAAGTTTATATGCCAAAATGGTGAGATATTAGTAACTAATGCATATTTCTGTGCCTGGGAAGGTGAAAATGAAATAATGATCTAAGATTTATGCATACCCTTGGAGACTGTACAAGGTCACTTTGTTGTTTTTTTTCTTGTACATACTGATTATTTGCATCTTTTAAAACCTTGTTTTGTACCTGTAGTACACTCTTAAGTACTTTGTAGCTTTTGCAAATTAAGGAATAAAATACAAATGGTTCTTGTTTATTTTTTATCTCCTGGGGCCTAGAATACCATATACTATCTCGCTGTTGGGCAAAACACTTAAGCCTTGGTTCAGGAAATCATCCTTAATTAGGAAGGTCATTAAAGTACATTCTTAAGTCCAATGAAAGTCAATTTAAACATATGCTTCATAAGTGTCTTTCTAAATCAAGACCTTATTGGAGAATTTTATACTATTTCTAAGCTAAATCTATAAGAATTGCTAATATTGTTAGTATTGCTGGGTTTTTTATATCTTTTGACGTGAACCCTGCTTATTGTGCTTTTGACTAATGTATTCCTGTGTCTGTTACTTTCTTCTATCTTCCCCACCCCCTTCAATTGTTTGTTACACTCACTTGTTGCATCCTGTTTTTAATGTAAATTTTAAACTCTTTTGGGGCAGGAATGGTCTGTTAGTATATATATGTGCAACACAGTGCCTCTGATTCTGAATTGAGCCAATGGATGCTGCTGAAATGCCAAAAAATATCAGTTTAGAGAACAATTCATCTGAGACAAATTTTCTTGTTTGTTTGTTTTACAGTATGCAAGTGTTGAAAAAAATGGAGAATTTTTCATGTCTCCTAATGACTTTATCACGCGGTACCTGGGAATAATAGGAGCTGGGGTGCCTAATCCAAACACTGTGCAGCTCCTGGGAGGTGTGGTGGATCAGACCAAGGATGGGTATGTCTTGTGTTTTTCATTCTAATTTATTGAGTTTAGAAAGTATATAAACTCTTCTTTTAAGAGAATCTTATCTCACCACTGCTCATTTCATCTATATTGTATAGCACTTAGAGAAGCTGATCATGTACGTGACCTAAAACTCCCAATTCATAGAGACAAGCAAGCCTTCACTATCCACCGCAGTGTAACAAGCAGAGAGCACTTTTAGAAAAATTTACCTACAATGTATCAGCCCAAGCAATAAGCCTGCAGCTGGAGTGAAAAACACTCTGAATCTCTGCAGTTAAGACTCAAACAGTGTACTCTGTTATGCACTGTGCATAATTGTCATATTGCTAATCACCTTTATATTTACTAATTTTTTTTTAATTTAGTAAACCTCTTACTTTTGCCATTCTTGTTTCTTTTCTTCTTTTCCCTTTCCTTTTTTTTTTTTAAGATCATGGTGACCAAATGAAATAAAGTATGTTGGTGTGGGGGTCGAAGGGAAGGAGGGGAAGTGGGGGGGAGAGAGAAGGTCTGACCAAAGCAAGAGACACCTTTGCTGTTGCCCTACATGGTTCTGAATAATACTAGTGAAAACTTACAAAGCTCTGATCTGTTTCTGCTGCTGCTGAGCAGATCTCTTGAGCAGCAATCAAGGGTTTGGAGCAGTCTGTTGGCAGACTTGGGAAGACAGCATTTATGCAGCTTACACATGAGTCACATTTAGAAGGTTGAATTTGCCAACAAACAAGCCCTCCCCACTTTTTTGTTTTGTAATGCAATCATAGCTTCTGCTGTTGATACTTGCCCAGGCAAGCTGCAGCCTCACCCCAGGTGAATAGATTTTTCAAACTCTGTCTTTAGAAGAACTTTACGTCCTTAAGTCCATAGTTGTGGGTTTAAAAAAATGAAGAGCAATGTATATAGCAGGGAGTAAAATATAAAAATGAAGCATGAATAGAAAATGCACACTCTTTACAGCATGAACACATACAACCAAGTGCTTTCTTGTTCATTTTTGTGCCCTTTCTCCCGCCCGACTTACCCTTGCAAACCTCCTGTGGTTAGGCACTATGGACCTTGCAGACAAGTTAACGTGATGATTGCTATCTCTGGGAAAGGAATTCTTTAAAAGGTTACATAACTATAATGTGGTGACGATGGCTTTAAAGGGATTATAACTGGAAATGATAAACCCTTTCCAGGCTTCCACCACTCTTCTCTTCGTTTGGTGTTTTAAGGCTGCTTTTTCTACATTGTGAAGCTTCAAAGCCATTTTGTAACAGGAAAATTGTGAGCATAATACATAACTTTATCCTACCTTAGTGGAGACTGGTGTCACAGATAGCAAAATTATAGCTGTAGCCTCTGTTAAATCATCAACAAATTGGGATTTCATGTCCCTATGTTATATTGCCCTTTCACTACTGGAGTTTTGCATTAATTTTAGTGTAGGTATTGTGACAAAGTTCCTCCTCTACCTCGGTGGGTCCTGCGCTTATTGGCGGATTCTGCTTGCCTCAGAGATCTTCTCCTCTAGTAGAATCCACAGTCCAGGTTAACTCCTCCTGTGTCTGATCAGGAGTTAGGAGTTTTGGGGGGAACCCGGGCCCGCCCTCTACTCCGGATTCCAGCCCAGGGCCCTGTGGACTGCAGCTGTTTAGAGTGCCTCCTGGAACAACTGCACGACAGCTACAACTCCCTGGGCTACTTCCCCATGGACTCCTCCCAACACCTTCTTTATCCTCACCACAGGATCTTCCAGCAGTACGCCCTCTTACTCTCAGCTCCTAGTGCCTCTTGCTCCCAGCTCCTCACACGCAACCTCCTTCCACAGCTCCTGACATGCGCCCCTCACTGACTCACTGGGAGGCTTTTAATTAGTTTCAGCCAGCCCCTGATTGGCTGCAGGTGTTTCAATTAACCTCCCTGCCTTCTGGAAAGTTCTTAATTGGCCCCAGGTGTCTTGATTAACCTGGAGCAACTGCCATAAGGTATCAGGGATTTGTTTAGCCTGGGGCTAACATACTGGTTCCTCACCACTTCCCTATAGCCCTCTGGCCGGGAAGGAGGTAGAGAACTGCTGCTCCTGCTCATCTTGCTGGGGCTGCTGCTAGGCCCTGGGCCCTCCCAGCTGCTGTTTGCTGCTACTCCAGCTTCTCCCCTGGCTGGGCCAGGCACCCCTCCCATTACTCTACTCTCTGGTTGCTGGCTGCCTGGCAGCTGAATCCCCTCCCCCCCCCCAACACCTTGGTTGCTGCTACTCCTGCTGCTGCAGCAACCCATTGGGGGGGAGGGGGCCTGCTGGCCCTCTCCCCAGAGGAGGGGTGTGAGGGACCCCTGCTCCAGCCACTGCTGTGACCACCACCACCACCATCTGTGAGGGGTCCTGCCTGACCACCGGACCACCGCCTGGAGTTGCTGGAGCTGCTGCTGCTGCACTGCTTGCTGCCAGGAAGCTGCTGGAACCCGGAGGAGGAAGACCCGGAAGACCATCAGCGGAGACTCTGCAGACCACCGTGGAGGGGGCCTCCAAGAACTGAGTAATTTTTCGAACTGTGCTCTAGTGGTGGGGGTATTGACTGTGTTTGTAGGGGCACAGGGGGTGTGGCGTAGAGCCTGCCCCCTGCTTCATCTGTGCCCCCTCCAACCCCCACCACCACCGCTGCCCCTCCTCCACCACCACCACCTCTGCTGCCTGCTCACCGTTTGCCCCGGTTCCTGCCTCTGGACTCAGCCGCTTGCCTGGCTAGCCGAGCCCGTTTCCACCTTTTGGGCCTGAAGCAGCAGCCAGCCCAAAAATTGACTTTGCACAAGCGCACGTGGGTGCACGTGCCCCTCCCCATTCCCCTTGGACTGACCCTCCCCCTCCATCAGCACGCCCCTTGCTTTGTCCCTTGCCACCTGCCCCATTTCCCCTTGCAGCTATCTGGGCCCCTCTCCTTTTTTGGTCCCAGCCCCTTGCTAGTTTCAGTTTTGCCCACCCCGCCCCTCTCCCTCTGCAGCCTTGTTTGTTTGCCACGCCCTAGCCCTGAAACTAGTCCCTTGGTTTTCTGCCCCATTCCCAGTTGGTTGTCTCCCTCCCCCTGAAGCTCCGTTTGCCCTGATTAGCCCCCCGCTTTTGTGAACCCATGCCCCCTCCCATGCGCTTGTGCCCCTCCCCTGTTTAATTTTGACCCTATCTCACTGCACCCCCATGCTGTTATATCATCCCCTCCCCTAGTGCAACAAGAGGAGCCGGATTTCCCAGCTTGAGTTGGTGACTGAGCCCTATCCCCGCACTAGTCCGAGACAACCCTGAACCCTGTCCCCACTTTTGTGCCCTCCTCACCTGTCTGCAGCCTAGCAGGGAGGAGTGGTCACCCCCAATTCCTCTCCCCACCCCCCCCTCAAGAGTTTTTCCCTTCCTCCCCTGCTCATCATGGCGGGCGATATGGAGGGAGAAGCCCCTCCAGACGGCACGGCCTCCCCTCCTCTGCCTGTTCCCCCGTCACCCTCCCAAGCCTCTACCTTAACCGCTGCTGCTGAACCACCTGCTCTCGCCCCCGCTGGAGCACCAGCAGCGGCGCACACTGAACAGACCTCCGCTGCTGCCACGTCCCTCGCCCCCCATGATCCTGGGGGAGCCCCCCCAGCCGGCAGGAAGGGCCAGGGTAAAAAGAAGGGTAAGGGCCCCGCGACAAAGGCCAAGCCCTCCATGGCAGAGGCAGCCACTACTGCCGCGGCATCCTTCCCTGCTGTTCCCTCTACCAGCTCTGCGGGTGTCCCACCCCCAGCCCCCAGAGCATACGCCCAGGTGGCGGCAACCCCCCCACCTGCCGCAATGTCACCTAACCCGCCCACCGCCTCAGCTACCATCTATAGCGGCCGGGGCCCCTTTCCCACCTTGACCAGGAGGCATGGCGTCCGTTGCCTCCTGGTACCCGCCTCGCCCCACGTAGAAACCTATGTGCGGGCGTTGGCGAGGGTGGTGGGGCCCACAGCCATCGTAGCGGCCTCCAAAATGTACGGGAAGGTAGTCTTCTTCCTCGCATCGGAGGCCGCGGCCCAAGAGGCGGTGGAGAAGGGCCTGGCGGTGGGGGGCGTGTTCGTCCCATTAGAGCCGCTGGAGGACTTAGGCGTCCGCCTAGTCCTCACTTCCGTCCCTCCCTTTCTCCCCAATGCCGCCCTGTTACCTGCCCTCTCTGCCCTGGGGAGACCCATCTCTGTAATCAGCCCTCTCCCACTGGGCTGCAAAGACCCCGCCCTCCGTCACATCCTCTCGTTCCGCCGGCAGGTGCAGCTCCAAATGCCGCCGGCTGCACGTGACGGGGAGGCGCTCGAGGGGTCCTTTATGGTCCCCTATCATGGGGCCCGTTACCGGGTATACTATTCCACGGGGGAGGCTCGGTGCTACCTCTGCCGGGCGATGGGACACGTCCGGAGGGACTGTCCCTTGGCCCGGCAAGGAGGAGCATCCGAGACCCCCGAGCCCCGGCAGGGCGTCGGCCCTGTCATCGCCGGCGCCCCTGAATGCCCGGTGCCCAGAGCCGCCCCTCCTCCTTCCCAGTCCACCGCTGCTCCCACTCGGGCCCTGGGAGTACCTCCCCCAGTGTGCCCAGACGAGTGGGAGAGGCCCGCTGCGAACAGTCTGCTGAGGCCTGTGGAGGAGGGTGAGGCAGTTATACCGCCGGGCATGGGAGAGGGCCCGCCCCAGAGAGATTTTTCCCTCCCTTATGCTGCCCCACCACTACCTCCCCGAGTCCCTAGGAAATCGCCCCTCCCCCTTGACCCGACCCTTACTAGCCAGCCCCCAGCTGAAGCCATGGAGGACTGGGCCTTAGTACAGGGGAAGCGGGGCAAGCGGAAGGCTCGAGTCCCACTCCTCTCCACCGAAGCGGAAGCCCCCCGGAAGACCAGGAAGGGGGACACTGATGCCGAGCCTTCCGCTTTGCCCCCGAGCGGCTTTTGTCCGCCAGAACCGGCTGGGAAAGACGTGGCAGCACCGGAAGGTATTACCGCCCCTCCCTCGGAAGCCCCCGAAGGAGCCCCTTCTGCCCCCTTTGTCGACCCTGCGCGCCCTGACCCGAGCATCGCTTCAGGTGCCGGCGGAGAGAACCCCGGGGTGGCAGAAGGTGACCTGCCCTCCATCTACGAGGAGATCGAGGCCCTGGGTCTGACCCCAATCACCCAGGGGGAGGACGACCCTTTAGCAGCAGGCCTCGATCTCAATGACCTCACCCCAGTGCCCCTTTCCCCCCTCTCCCCATGCTCCCTCCCCTTGGCCGCCGGTTCCGCTCCCACCTCTGAGGATCCCCTGGGCTCTTCCACCTGCCCGGTCGCAAGTGACACCTCGCTGACGGCCGCCAAACCTCCTGAAGCGACGGCCGGTGCCCTGCGGCCGGGACCCGAATCCCAGGGGGTACCCCTCATTGGGGTGGGACAACGGTTCTCCTTCCCAGGCGGGGACCCCGCAAATATCTGTCCACCTCCTGATGCCGTGGCTGTAACACGAGCCATAATACCAGAGCCCGGCATCGTGGGGGGTCCCCTTCCCAATTCCCAGATCCCTCAGCCACACCAAGAGAGGCCACCTCCCAGTGGCCCAGCTCCTGCGGCTCAGGATCCTCTACCCGTTCCTCAGCCCGGCCCTGCTCATGTCCCTTTCCCTGCCCCTACTTCTGATCCCTGCCCTGCCCCTGATGCCGAACCACTCTCCTACACCTCCCATGGTGACACTGCCGCCCCTGGGGCTGTCTCCCTCCCCTTAACTGAGGATGACCCTCAGGGAGCGGCTCCAGTCTTTCCTCGTCCCGACCCACCAGAGGCTGCTCTTCTCCCTCCACCACCTCCCCCAACTAAGCCGAATTTTGGGTTGGGCCCTAAGGTGCCGGCCCAGCGGGAGCTGCGTCGAGGGTCCGCCCCTTGCCTGTCTGTTTCGGTGGGCCATAGGGCTGTGTCAGGGGCCACTTCTTCCGATAGCCGGGAGCCAGTAGCCCCGGCCCCCCATACGCTGCGAGAGGAGTTGCGGGAGTTCCTGGAGGACGTCCGGGGCTCCCGCAACAAAGTACAACTCGCTCTCCAGCGATGGGGGGATTTCCACCAGATCCTCCAGGCCGCGAGGGCCCTCATGGGGGAGGGTAAAGGGACTGGGAAGCAGGCCGCCACGGCCTACCAACGGGTCCGCCTTTTCCGTGACTCACTACTCAGCTACGGGGTGGGTCACGGATTGTTACGCGGCCCGATGGGGGCCGTGAGTGAGTCTGCCAGCATGGGTCCCCCCCAGCCCTCCTCATGGCATCTCTCCTCTTCGCAACATTAAACACCCGGGGCTGTAGGATGGGTCTCCGCAGGAGCCAGGTGCTCTCCTTCCTTCGGGAGGGGGGGTACTCTGTAGTGTTCCTGCAGGAGACCCATACGGATCCAGCCGCTGAAGACAGCTGGCGGCTGGAATGGGGGGACAGAGTCTACTTCAGCCATCTCTCTGTTCGCCAGGCTGGAGTGGCGACCTTGTTCTCCCCCGACCTACGGCCTGAGGTGCTGGGGGTTGCCGAGGCTGTGCCGGGCCGCCTGCTGCACCTACGGGTCCGTATGGAGGGGCTCGTGGTCAATCTTGTCAACATCTATGCCCCGACACCGGGCCCGGAACAACTTCGTTTTTATCAGCAGGCGTCCACCTTCCTCGGCACCTTGGATCCTCGCGAGTGCCTGGTCCTGGGCGGGGACTTTAACAACACCCTTGAAAAACGGGACCGCTCGGGGATCGAGCAGTGCCCGGCCGCCGCGGACGTCCTCAGGGAGATTGTCGAACATCACTCCCTGGTGGACGTCTGGCGCGACCACCATCCGGGCGACAGCTCAACCTTCACCTTTGTCCGGGTGGAGGCCCATCGGTCGCACCACTCCCGGTTGGACCGCATCTATTTATCACGTCTTCACCTTTCGCGGGCCCACTCCTCCAGCGTCCGGCTGGCCCCGTTCTCTGATCATCATCTCGCTACCGTGACGGCCTCTCTCTGCGCGGAGAGGCCGGGGCCGGCCTATTGGCATTTTAATAACAGTTTGCTGGAGGATGTGGGTTTCGTGGCGTCCTTCCGGGAGTTCTGGCTGGCCTGGCGAGGGCAGCGGCACGCTTTTCCCTCGGCGCGGCGATGGTGGGATCTAGGGAAGGTACGCGCCCGGCTCTTCTGCCGTGATTACACCCGGGGCGCCAGCCGACGGAGGGATGCGACGATAGAGCAGTTGGAACGGGAGGTCTTAGAGCTGGAGAGGCGTCTGGCCGCCAGCCCTGAGGATCCATCCCTCTGTGGGGCGTGCCGGGAGAAGCGGGAGGAGCTCCGGGAACTGGAAGATCATCGGGCCCGGGGCGCCTTCGTTCGATCCCGCATCCGTCTCCTTCGGGAGATGGATCGCGGCTCCCGCTTCTTCTACGCCCTGGAGAAAAAGAGGGGGGCTAAGAAACACGTCACCTGCCTCCTCGCAGAAGATGGCACCCCCCTCACGGATCCGGTGGAGATGTGCGGGAGGGCCAAGGCCTTCTACGCGAGCCTTTTCTCCCCGGATCTGACCGATCCTAACGCTTGCAAAGTGCTCTGGGACGAACTCCCTACGGTCAGCACGGGCGACCGAGACCGGCTAGAGCTGCCTCTCACTCTGGCCGAGTTCTCGGAAGCCCTCCGTCGCATGCCGACTAATAAATCTCCGGGACTGGACGGGCTGACCGTGGAGTTCTACCGCGTGTTCTGGGACGTCCTCGGCCCAGACCTTGTCGCCGTCTGGGCCGAGTCCTTGCAGGGCGGGGTCCTCCCTCTTTCGTGCAGGCGAGCCGTGCTCGCCTTATTGCCGAAGAAGGGGGACCTCCGCGATTTACGGAATTGGCGTCCCGTCTCGCTCCTCAGCACGGACTATAAAGTCGTAGCAAAGGCCATCTCGCTGCGGCTTGGGTCCGTGCTGGCGGACGTGGTCCACCCAGACCAGACCTACACCGTCCCGGGCCGCACCATTCTCGACAACCTGTATCTGGTCCGGGATCTCTTGGAGCTTGGGTGTAGGGATGGTCTGTCGTTCGCCCTCCTGTCTCTGGATCAGGAGAAGGCGTTCGACAGGGTGGATCACGGGTACCTCCTGAGCACTCTGCGAGCGTTTGGCTTTGGGCCCCAGTTTGTGGGTTTTCTCCAGGTGCTGTACGCCTCCGCAGAGTGTCTGGTCAGGCTCAACTGGACCCTGACCGAGCCGGTCAGCTTCGGGCGAGGAGTACGGCAGGGGTGCCCCCTCTCGGGCCAGCTGTACGCTCTGGCGATCGAGCCCTTCCTCTGTCTCCTCCGCAGGAGGTTGACGGGGTTGGTGCTCCGAGAGCCGGAGCTGCGGCTGGTCCTGTCGGCGTACGCCGACGATGTGCTCCTCGTGGTCCAGGACCCGGGCGACTTGGTGCGGGTGGAGGCTTGCCAGGCGATCTACTCGGCGGCCTCCTCTGCCCGGGTCAACTGGGTCAAGAGCTCTGGCCTGGTGGTAGGGGACGGGTGGCAGGCGAGCTCCCTCCCACCCGCGCTTCAGGCCATCAGGTGGAGCGCGGGTCCTCTGCTCTATCTCGGCGTTTACCTTTCTGCCACGCATCCATCCCCGCCGGAGAACTGGCAAGGTTTAGAGGGCAGGGTGATAGAGCGGATCCGGAAATGGACAGGACTACTCCGGTGCCTCTCCTTTCGAGGGAGAGCACTGGTAATCAATCAATTAGTCCTGTCCATGCTCTGGTACCGGCTCAACACCCTGGTCCCGGCCCCGGGTTTCCTGGCCAACCTCCGGACGTCGATTCTGGAGTTCTTTTGGTCAGGACTGCACTGGGTCTCTGCAGGGGTTCTCCATCTTCCTCTGGAGGAGGGTGGGCAGGGCCTGAAGTGTCCACACACTCAGGTCCATGTCTTCCGTCTCCAGGCCCTGCAGAGGCTCCTTTATGGTGCAGGTAGTCCGGCGTGGAGCGTATTGGCGCACGCCTTCCTACGCCGCTTCCGAGGGCTCCGATATGACCGGCAGCTCCTTTATCTCCATCCGAGAGGTCTTCCGCGAGACCTCTACGGGCTGCCGGTCTTCTACCAGGACCTCCTCCGGACCTGGAAGCTATTCTCAGCGACCAGGTCCGTGGCGGCCACCGAGGGGGCAGATCTCCTCGCGGAGCCCCTGCTACACAACCCCCAGCTCCGTGTGCAGGTGGCGGAGTCCCCCTCGGTGCGCCAGAGGTTGGTCCTGGCAGAGGTCACTAGGGTCGGAGACCTCCTGGACTACGACCGGGGAGACTGGCTGGATCCCCTGACGCTTGCTCAGCGCATGGGGCTCTCCAGACCTTGTACTCCCCGGCGCGTACTTCAGGAGGTGAAGGCTGCTTTGCCACCCGCCGCTCGGGTTTACCTCGACCGGGTCCTGCGAGAGGGTACGCCCCGCCCTCCCTTCACCCCAAGCCCTCCGGACCTTTTTATTGGGCCCCTGCCCCGTGGACCCAACCGGGTCCCCTGTCCCTTCACGGTGAGCCGGCTGCACGAACTACAGCCCATCCGCTTCCAGACCGCGCCAAGGAAACATCTATACACGCTCGTGCTCCACACCCTTCATCTCCTCGCCCTCACGTCCCGCCCCGATACGAAATGGCGGGACCTCCTGCCACCTCTAGAGGGTGAGAAGCCCCGGTGGGCCAGCCTTTACTCCTCCTTAGTCCCAAGGCCCGCCGGGGACGTCAGTTGGCGGCTCCTTCACGGAGCCGTGAGCACGGGCGTGTACTTGGCGCGGTTCACCCCAATCCCCGACACATGTCCCTTTTGCGGTGTGAGGGAAACCCTGGCGCACATTTATCTGGAGTGCGCCAGGCTTCAGCCCCTGTTCCGGCTCCTCTTGGATATTTTGTTGAGGTTTTGGTTGCACTTTTCCCCTCACCTTTTTATTTATGCACTTCCAATCCGCGGCCCCACGAAGTCACGGGACCTCCTGGTCAACCTCCTCCTGGCCATAGCTAAACTGGCCATCTACAAAACCAGGGTGAGGAGGTTGGCCGATGGAGGCTTCTGTGACTGTGGGGCCTATTTTCGATCCTCTGTTCGTTCACGCATCCGGGCAGAGTTCCTCTGGGCAGCGTCCACTGGCTCCCTTGACACCTTTGAGGAGCAGTGGGCGCTGTCCGGGGTTCTCTGCTCGGTGTCCCCTTCTGGTTCACTTCGTTTGACCCTTTGACCGCATTCCCGTTCCTGTTTTTTCATTTTTTGTCCCCCGGAATTACTTGGTATCCAGGTCCTGTGGATCCCTCCCCTTAGGCTGAAAGGGGGGATCCTTTAGCAGTGGGCGGGCTTCGCCCGCCCACTTCCCGGATCCCAATAAGAACATACTGGTTCCTTACCACTTCCCTATAGCCCTCTGGCCGGGAAGAAGGTAGAGGGCTGCTGCTGCTCCTCCTGCTCATCTTGCTGGGGCTGCTGCTTGGCCCTGGGCCCTCCCAGCTGCTGTTTGCTGCTACTGCTGCTCCAGCTTCTCCCCTGGCTGGGCCAGGCACCCCTCCCATTACTCTACTCTCTGGTTGCTGGCTGCCTGGCAGCTGAACCCCCTCCCCCCACCCAACACCTTGGTTGCTGCTACTCCTGCTGCTGAAGCAACCCCTTGGGGGGGGGGGAGGGGGCCTGCTGGCCCTCTCCCCAGAGGAGGGGTGTGAGGGACCCCTGCTCCAGCCGCTGCTGTGACCACCACCATCTGTGAGGGGTCCTGCCTGACCACCGGACCACCGCCTGGAGTTGCTGGAGCTGCTGCTGCTGCCCTGTTTGCTGCCAGAAGCTGCTGGTACCCAGAGGAGGAAGACCCGGAAGACCGTTGGCGGAGACTCTGCAGACCACCGTGGAGGGGGCCTCCAAGAACTGAGTAATTTTTCGAACTGTGCTCTAGTGGTGGGGGTATTGACTGTGTTTGCAGGGGCACAGGGGGTGTGGCATAGAGCCTGCCCCCTGGTTCATCTGTGCCCCCTCCAAACCCCACCACCACCGCTGCCCCCTCCACCACCACCACCACCTCTGCTGCCTGCTCACCGTTTGCCCCGGTTCCTGCCTCTGGACTCAGCCGCTTGCCTGGCTAGCCGAGCCCGTTTCCACCTTTTGGGCCTGAAGCAGCAGCCAGCCCAACAATTGACTTTGCACAAGCGCACGTGGGTGCACGTGCCCCTCCCCATTCCCCTTGGACTGACCCTCCCCCTCCATCAGCACGCCCCTTGCTTGTCCCTTGCCACCTGCCCCATTTCCCCTTGCAGCTATCTGGGCCCCTCTCCTTTTTTGGTCCCAGCCCCTTGCTAGTTTCAGTTTTGCCTGCCCCGCCCCTCTCCCTCTGCAGCCTTGTTTGTTTGCCCTGCCCTAGCCCTGAAACTAGTCCATTGGTTTTCTGCCCCATTCCCAGTTGGTTGTCTCCCTCCCCCTGAAGCTCCATTTGCCCTGATTAGCCCCCCGCTTTTGTGAACCCACGCCCCCTCCCATGCGCTTGTGCCCCTCCCCTGTTTAATTTTGACCCTATCTCACTGCACCCCCATGCTGTTATATCATCCCCTCCCCTAGTGCAACAAGAAGAGCCGAATTTCCCATCTTGAGTTGGTGACTGAACCCTATCCCCGCACTAGTCCAAGATAAATCTGAACCCTGTCCCCACTTTTTGTGCCCTCCTCCCCTGCCTACAGCCTAGCAGGGAGGAGTGGTGACCCCAATTCCTCTCCCCACCCCCCCTCTCGATAGTTTTCCCTTCTTCCCCTGCTCATCATGCCAGGCGGTATGGAGGGAGAAGCCCCTCCAGACGGCACGGCCTCCCCTCCTCCGCCTGTTCCCCCGTCACCCTCCCAAGCCTCTACCTTAACCGCCGCTGCCGAACCACCTGCTCTCGCCCCCGCTGGGGCACCGGCAGCGGCGGACACTGAAGAGACCTCCGCTGCTGCCACGTCCCTCGCCCCCCATGATCCTGGGGGAGCCCCCCCAGCCGGCAGGAAGGGCCAGGGTAAAAAGAAGGGTAAGGGCCCCGCGACAAAGGCCAAGCCCTCCATGGCAGAGGCAGCCACTACCGCCACGGCATCCTTCCCTGCTGTTCCCTCTACCAGCTCTGCGGGTGTCCCACCCCCGGCCCCCAGAGCATACGCCCAGGTGGCGGCAACCCCCCCACCTGCCGCAACGTCACCTAACCCGCCCACCGCCTCAGCTACCATCTATAGTGGCCGGGGCCCCTTTCCCACCTTGACCAAGAGGCATGGCGTCCGTTGCCTCCTGGTACCCGCCTCGCCCCACGTAGAAACCTATGTGCGGGAGTTGGCGAGGGTGGTGGGGCCCACAGCCATCGTAGCGGCCTCCAAAATGTACGGAAAGGTAGTCTTCTTCCTCGCATCGGAGGCCGCGGCCCAAGAGGCGGTGGAGAAGGGCCTGGCGGTGGGGGGCGTGTTCGTCCCACTAGAGCCGCTGGAGGACTTGGGCGTCCGCCTAGTCCTCACTTCCGTCCCTCCCTTCCTCCCCAATGCCGCCCTGTTACCTGCCCTCTCCGCCCTGGGGAGACCCATCTCTGTAGTCAGCCCTCTCCCACTGGGCTGCAAAGACCCCGCCCTCCGTCACATCCTCTCGTTCCGCCGGCAGGTGCAGCTCCAAATGCCGCCGGCTGCACGTGACGGGGAGGCGCTCGAGGGGTCCTTTATGGTCCCCTATCACGGGGCCCGTTACCGGGTATATTATTCCACGGGGGAGGCTCGGTGCTACCTCTGCCGGGCGATGGGACACGTCCGGAGGGACTGTCCCTTGGCCCGGCAAGGAGGAGCATCCGAGACCCCCGAGCCCCGGCAGGGCGTCGGCCCTGTCATCGCCGGCGCCCCTGAATGCCTGGTGCCCAGAGCCGCCCCTCCTCCTTCCCAGTCCACCGCTGCTCCCACTCGGGCCCTGGGAGTACCTCCCCCAGTGTGCCCAGACGAGTGGGAGAGGCCCGCCGCGAACGGTCTGCTGAGGCCTGTGGAGGAGGGTGAGGCAGGGATACCGCCGGGCGTGGGAGAGGGCCCGCCCCGGAGAGATTTTTCCCTCCCTTATGCTGCCCCACCACTACCTCCCCGAGTCCCTAAGAAATCGCCCCTCCCCCTTGACCCGACCCTTACTAGCCAGCCCCCAGCTGAAGCCATGGAGGACTGGGCCTTAGTACAGGGGAAGCGGGGCAAGCGGAAGGCTCGAGCCCCGCTCCTTTCCACTGATGCGGAAGCCCCCCGGAAGACCAGGAAGGGGGGCACTGATGCCGAGCCTTCCGCTTTGCCCCCGAGCGGCTTTTGTCCGCCAGAACCGGCTGGGAAAGACGTGGCAGCACCGGAAGGTATTACTGCCCCTCCCTCGGAAGCCCCCGAAGGAGCCCCTTCTGCCCCCTTTGTCGACCCTGCGCGCCCTGACCCGAGCATCGCTTCAGGTGCTGGCGGAGAGAACCCCGGGGTGGCAGAAGGTGACCTGCCCTCCATCTACGAGGAGATCGAGGCCCTGGGTCTGACCCCAATCACCCAGGGGGAGGACGACCCTTTAGCAGCAGGCCTCGATCTCAATGACCTCACCCCGGTGCCCCTTTCCCCCCTCTCACCATGCTCCCTCCCCTTGACCGTCGGTTCCGCTCCCACCTCTGAGGATCCCCTGGGCTCTCCCACCTGCCCGGTCGCAAGTGACACCTCGCTGACGGCCGCCAAGCCTCCTGAAGCGACGGCCGGTGCCCTGCGGCTGGGACCCGAACCCCAGGGGGTACCCCTCAATGGGGTGGGACAACGGTTCTCCTTCCCAGGCGGGGACCCCGCAAATGTCTGTCCACCTCCCGATGCCGTGGCTGTAACACGAGCTGTCATACCAGAGCCCGGCATCGTAGGGGGTCCCCTTCCCAATTCCCAGATCCCTCAGCCACACCAAGAGAGGCCACCTCCCAGTGGCCCAGCTCCTGCGGCTCACGATCCTCTACCCGTTCCTCAGCCCGGCCCTGCTCATGTCCCCTTCCCTGCCCCTACTTCTGATTCCTGCCCTGCCCCTGATGCCGTCCCAATCTCTTACACCTCCCCTGATGATACTGCCGCCCCTGGGGCTGTCTCCCTCCCCTTAACTGAGGATGACCCCCAGGGAGCGGCTCCGGTCTTTCCTCGTCCCGACCCACCGGAGGCTGCTCTTCTCCCTCCACCGCCTCCCCCAGCCAAGCTGAATTTTGGGTTGGGCCTTAAGGTGCCGGCCCAGCGGGAGCTGCGTCGAGGGTCCGCCCCTTGCCTGTCTGTTTCGGTGGGCCATAGGGCTGTGTCAGGGGCCCCTTCATTCGATAACCGGGAGCCAGTAACCCCGGCCCCCCATACGCTGCGAGAGGAGCTGCGGGAGTTCCTGGAGGACGTCCGGGGCTCCCGCAACAAAGTACAGCTCGCTCTCCAGCGATGGGGGGATTTCCACCAAATCCTCCAGGCCGCGAGGGCCCTCATGGGGGAGGGTAAAGGGACTGGGAAGCAGGCCGCCACGGCCTACCAACGGGTCCGCCTTTTCCGTGACTCACTACTCAGCTACGGGGTGGGTCACGGATTGTTACGCGGCCCGATGGGGGCCGTGAGTGACTCTGCCAGCAAGGATCCCCCCCCAGCCCTCCTCATGGCATCTCTCCTCTTCGCAACATTAAACACTCGGGGCTGTAGGATGGGTCTCCGCAGGAGCCAGGTGCTCTCCTTCCTTCGGGAGGGGGGGTACTCTGTAGTGTTCCTGCAGGAGACCCATACGGATCCAGCCGCTGAAGACAGCTGGCGGCTGGAATGGGGGGACAGAGTCTACTTCAGCCATCTCTCTGTTCGCCAGGCTGGAGTGGCGACCTTGTTCTCCCCCGACCTACGGCCTGAGGTGCTGGGGGTTGCCGAGGCTGTGCCGGGCCGCCTGCTGCACCTACGGGTCCGTATGGAGGGGCTCGTGGTCAATCTCGTCAACATCTATGCCCCGACACCGGGCCCGGAACAACTTCGTTTCTATCAGCAGGCGTCCACCTTCCTCGGCACCTTGGATCCTCGCGAGTGCCTGGTCCTGGGCGGGGACTTTAACAACACCCTTGAAAAACGGGACCGCTCGGGGATCGAGTAGTGCCCGGCCGCCGCGGACGTCCTCAGGGAGATTGTCGAACATCACTCCCTGGTGGACGTCTGGCGCGACCACCATCCGGCCGACAGCTCAACCTTCACCTTTGTCCGGGTGGAGGCCCATCGGTCGCACCACTCCCGGTTGGACCGCATCTATTTATCACGTTTTCACCTTTCGCGGGCCCACTCCTCCAGCGTCCGGCTGGCCCCGTTCTCTGATCATCATCTCGCTACCGTGACGGCCTCTCTCTGCGCGGAGAGGCCGGGGCCGGCCTATTGGCATTTTAATAACAGTTTGCTGGAGGATGTGGGTTTCGTGGCGTCCTTCCGGGAGTTCTGGCTGGCCTGGCGTGGGCAGCGGCACACCTTTCCCTCGGCGCGGCGATGGTGGGATCTAGGGAAGGTACGCGCCCGGCTCTTCTGCCGTGACTACACCCGGGGCGCCAGCCGACGGAGGGATGCGACGATAGAGCAGTTGGAACGGGAGGTCTTAGAGCTGGAGAGGCGTCTGGCCGCCAGCCCTGAGGATCCATCCCTCTGTGGGGCGTTCCGGGAGAAGCGGGAGGAGCTCCGGGAACTGGAAGATCATCGGGCCCGGGGCGCCTTCGTTCGATCCCGCATCCGTCTCCTTCGGGAGATGGATCGCGGCTCCCGCTTCTTCTACGCCCTGGAGAAAAAGAGGGGGGCTAAGAAACACGTCACCTGCCTCCTCGCAGAAGATGGCACCCCCCTCATGGATCCGGTGGAGATGTGCGGGAGGGCCAAGGCCTTCTACGCGAGCCTTTTCTCCCCGGATCTGACCGATCCTAACGCTTGCAAAGTGCTCTGGGACGAACTCCCTACGGTCAGCACGGGCGACCGAGACCGGCTAGAGCTGCCTCTCACTCTGGCCGAGTTCTCGGAAGCCCTCCGTCGCATGCCAACTAATAAATCTCCGGGACTGGACGGGCTGACTGTGGAGTTCTACCGCGTGTTCTGGGACGTCCTCGGCCCAGACCTTGTCACCGTCTGGGCCGAGTCCTTGCAGGGCGGGGTCCTCCCTCTCTCGTGCAGGCGAGCTGTGCTCGCCTTATTGCCGAAGAAGGGGGACCTCCGCGATTTACGGAATTGGCGTCCCGTCTCGCTCCTCAGCACGGACTATAAAGTCGTAGCAAAGGCCATCTCGCTGCGGCTTGGGTCCGTGCTGGCGGACGTGGTCCACCCAGACCAGACCTACACCGTCCCGGGCCGCACCATTCTCGACAACCTGTATCTGGTCCGGGATCTCTTGGAGCTTGGGTGTAGGGATGGTCTGTCGTTCGCCCTCCTGTCTCTGGATCAGGAGAAGGCGTTCGACAGGGTGGATCACGGGTACCTCCTGAGCACTCTGCGAGCGTTTGGCTTTGGGCCCCAGTTTGTGGGTTTTCTCCAGGTGCTGTACGCCTCCGCAGAGTGTCTGGTCAGGCTCAACTGGACCCTGACCGAGCCGGTCAGCTTCGGGCGAGGAGTACGGCAGGGGTGCCCCCTCTCGGGCCAGCTGTACGCTCTGGCGATCGAGCCCTTCCTCTGTCTCCTCCGCAGGAGGTTGACGGGGTTGGTACTCCGAGAGCCGGAGCTGCGGCTGGTCCTGTCGGCGTACGCCGACGATGTGCTCCTCGTGGTCCAGGACCCGGGCGACTTGGTGCGGGTGGAGGCTTGCCAGGCGATCTACTCGGCGGCCTCCTCTGCCCGGGTCAACTGGGTCAAGAGCTCTGGCCTGGTGGTAGGGGACGGGTGGCAGGCGAGCTCCCTCCCACCCGCGCTTCAGGCCATCAGGTGGAGCGCAGGTCCGCTACTCTATCTCGGCGTTTACCTTTCTGCCACGCATCCATCCCCGCCGGAGAACTGGCAAGGTTTAGAAGGCAGGGTGATAGAGCGGATCCGGAAATGGACAGGACTACTCCGGTGTCTCTCCTTTCGAGGGAGAGCACTGGTAATCAATCAATTAGTCCTGTCCATGCTCTGGTACCGGCTCAACACCCTGGTCCCGGCCCCGGGTTTCCTGGCCAACCTCCGGACGTCGATTCTGGAGTTCTTTTGGTCAGGACTGCACTGGGTCTCTGCAGGGGTTCTCCATCTTCCTCTGGAGGAGGGTGGGCAGGGCCTGAAGTGTCCACACACTCAGGTCCATGTCTTCCGTCTCCAGGCCCTGCAGAGGCTCCTTTATGGTGCAGGTAGTCCGGCGTGGAGCGTATTGGCGCACGCCTTCCTACGCCGCTTCCGAGGGCTCTGATATGACCGGCAGCTCCTTTATCTCCATCCGAGAGGTCTTCCGCGAGACCTCTACGGGCTGCCGGTCTTCTACCAGGACCTCCTCCGGACCTGGAAGCTATTCTCAGCGACCAGGTTCGTGGCGGCCACCGAGGGGGCAGATCTCCTCGCGGAGCCCCTGCTACACAACCCCCAGCTCGGTGTGCAGGTGGCGGAGTCCCCCTCGGTGCGCCAGAGGTTGGTCCTGGCAGAGGTCACTAGGGTCGGAGACCTCCTGGACTACGACCGGGGAGACTGGCTGGATCCCCTGACGCTTGCTCAGCGCATGGGGCTCTCCAGACCTCGTACTCCCCGGCGCGTACTTCTGGAGGTGAAGGCTGCTTTGCCGCCCGCTGCTCAGGTTTACCTCGACCGGGTCCTGCAAGAGGGTACGCCCCGCCCTCCCTTCACCCCAAGCCCTCCAGACCTTTTTATTGGGCCCCTGCCCCGTGGACCCAACCGGGTCCCCTGTCCCTTCACGGTGAGCCGGCTGCACGAACTACAGCCCATCCACTTCCAGACCGCGCCAAGGAAACATCTATACACGCTCGTGCTCCACACCCTTCATCTCCTCGCCCTCACGTCCCGCCCCGATACGAAATGGCGGGACCTCCTGCCACCTCTAGAGGGTGAGAAGCCCCGGTGGGCCAGCCTCTACTCCTCCTTAGTCCCAAGGCCCGCCGGGGACGTCAGTTGGCGGCTCCTTCACGGAGCCGTGAGCACGGGCGTGTACTTGGCGCGGTTCACCCCTATCCCCAACACATGTCCCTTCTGCGGTGTGAGGGAGACCCTGGCGCACATTTATCTGGAGTGCGTCAGGCTTCAGCCCCTGTTCCGGCTCCTCTTGGACATTTTGTTGAGGTTTTGGTTGCACTTTTCCCCTCACCTTTTTATTTATGCACTTCCAATCCGCGGCCCCACGAAGTCGCGGGACCTCCTGGTCAACCTCCTCCTGGCCATAG
This sequence comes from Chelydra serpentina, assembly GCA_037349315.1. Lineage (NCBI taxonomy): Eukaryota > Metazoa > Chordata > Testudines > Chelydridae > Chelydra > Chelydra serpentina. Next base: position 33,800,204 of record JBAIAC010000048.1, read on the forward strand.
CTAAACTGGCCATCTACAAAACCAGGGTGAGGAGGTTGGCCGATGGAGGCTTCTGTGACTGTGGGGCCTATTTTCGATCCTCTGTTCGTTCACGCATCCGGGCAGAGTTCCTCTGGGCAGCATCCACTGGCTCCCTTGACACCTTTGAGGAGCAGTGGGCGCTGTCCGGGGTTCTCTGCTCGGTGTCCCCTTCTGGTACACTTCGTTTGACCCTTTGACCACACTCCCGTTCCTGTTTTTTCATTTTTTGTCCCCCGGAATTACTTGGTATCCAGGTCCTGTGGATCCCTCCTCTTAGGCTGAAGGGGGGGATCCTTTAGCAGTGGGCGGGCTTTGCCCGCCCACTTCCCGGATCCCAATAAGAACATACTGGTTCCTTACCACTTCCCTATAGCCCTCTGGCCGGGAAGAAGGTAGAGGGCTGCTGCTGCTCCTCCTGCTCATCTTGCTGGGGCTGCTGCTTGGCCCTGGGCCCTCCCAGCTGCTGTTTGCTGCTACTGCTGCTCCAGCTTCTCCCCTGGCTGGGCCAGGCACCCCTCCCACTACTCTACTCTCTGGTTGCTGGCTGCCTGGCAGCTGAACCCCCTCCCCCCGCCAACACCTTGGTTGCTGCTACTCCTGCTGCTGCAGCAACCCCTTGGGGGGGAGGGGGCCTGCTGGCCCTCTCCCCAGAGGAGGGGTGTGAGGGACCCCTGCTCCAGCCGCTGCTGTGACCACCACCATCTGTGAGGGGTCCTGCCTGACCACTGGACCACCGCCTGGAGTTGCTGGAGCTGCTGCTGCTACCCAGAGGAGGAAGACCCGGAAGACAGTCGGCGGAGACTCTGCAGACCACCGTGGAGGGGGCCTCCAAGAACTGAGTAATTTTTCGAACTGTGCTCTAGTGGTGGGGGTATCGACTGTGTTTGTAGGAGCAGAGGGGGTGTGGCGCCGAGCCTGCCCCCTGGTCCACCTGTGCCCCCCCATAACCCCCACCACCACCACTGCCCTCTCCACCACCTCTGCTGGCTGCTCACCATCTGCCTTGTGCTACAGCCTCTGGATTTAGCTGCTTCCATGGCCCCCCACAACCTTTTAACATCATTTGGGCCTGCAGCGGCAACCAGCCCCACCCATTGACTTTGTGCAAGTGCACGTGGGTGCACGTGCCCCCTCCCATACCCCTTGGACTGACCCTCTTCCCCCCCAGCTGCACGTCCCTTGCTTTGTCCCTTGCCACCTGCCCCATTTACCCCTTGCAGTTGTTTGCCCCCTTTTTTTGGTCCCAGCCCCTTGCTATTTTCAGTTTTGCCTGTCCCGCCCCTCTCCATCTACAGCCTTGTTTGTTTGCCCTACCCTAGCCCTGAAACTAGTCCCTTGTTTTTCTGCCCCATTCTTAGTTGGTTGTCTCCCTCCCCCTGAAGCTCTGTTTGCCCTGATTAGCCCCCCGCTTTTGTGAACCCACGCCCCCTCCCATGCGCTTGTGCCCCTCCCCTGTTTAATTTTGACCCTATCTCACTGCACCCCCATGCTGTTATATCATCCCCTCCCCTAGTGCAACAAGAGGAGCCGGATTTCCCATCTTGAGTTGGTGACTGAACCCTACCCCCGCACTAGCCCAAGATAACCCTGTCCCCATTTTAGTGCCCTCCTCCCCTGCCTGCTGCCTAGCAGGGAGGAGTGGTCACCCCAATTCCTCTCCCCACCCCCCCCCTTAGGAGTTTTCCCTTCCTCCCCTGCTCATCATGGCAGGCGATATGGAGGGAGAAGCCCCTCCAGACGGCACGGCCTCCCCTCCTCCGCCTGTTCCCCCATCACCCTCCCAAGCCTCTACCTTAACCACCGCTGCCGAACCACCTGCTCTCGCCCCCGCTGGGGCACCAGCAGCGGCGGACACTGAAGAGACCTCCGCTGCTGCCATGTCCCTCGCCCCCCATGATTCTGGGGGAGCCCCCCCAGCCGGCAGGAAGGGCCAGGGTAAAAAGAAGGGTAAGGGCCCCGCGACAAAGGCCAGGCCCTCCATGGCAGAGGCAGCCACTACTGCCACGGCATCCTTCCCTGCTGTTCCCTCTACCAGCTCTGCGGGTGTCCCACCCCCGGCCCCCAGAGCATACGCCCAGGTGGTGGCAACCCCCCCCACCTGCCGCAACGTCACCTAACCCGCCCACCGCCTCAGCTACCATCTATAGTGGCCGGGGCCCCTTTCCCACCTTGACCAGGAGGCATGGCGTCCGTTGCCTCCTGGTACCCGCCTCGCCCCACGTAGAAACCTATGTGCGGGCGTTGGTGAGGGTGGTGGGGCCCACAGCCATCGTAGCGGCCTCCAAAATGTACGGAAAGGTAGTCGTCTTACTCGCATCGGAGGCCGCGGCCCAAGAGGCGGTGGAGAAGGGCCTGGCGGTGGGGGGCGTGTTCGTCCCATTAGAGCCGCTGGAGGACTTGGGCGTCCGCCTAGTCCTCACTTCCGTCCCTCCCTTCCTCCCCAATGCCGCCCTGTTACCTACCCTCTCCGCCCTGGGGAGACCCATCTCTGTAGTCCGCCCTCTCCCACTGGGCTGCAAAGACCCCGCCCTCCGTCACATCCTCTCGTTCCGGCAGGTGCAGCTCCAAATGCCGCGGGCTGCACGTGACGGGGAGGCGCTCGAGGGGTCCTTTATGGTCCCCTATCACGGGGCCCGTTACCGGGTATACTATTCCACGGGGGAGGTTCGGTGCTACCTCTGCCGGGCGATGGGACACGTCCGGAGGGACTGTCCCTTGGCCCGGCAAGGAGAAACATCCGAGACCCCCGAGCCCTGGCAGGGCGTCGGCCCCGTCATCGCCGGCGCCCCTGAATGCCCGGTGCCCAGAGCCGCCCCTCCTCCTTCCCAGTCCACCGCTGCTCCCATTCGGGCCCTGGGAGTACCTCCCCCAGTGTGCCCAGACGAGTGGGAGAGGCCCGCCGCGAACAGTCTGCTGAGGCCTGTGGAGGAGGGTGAGGCAGGGATACCGCCGGGCGTGGGAGAGGGCCCGCCCCAGAGAGATTTTTCTCTCCCTTATGCTGCCCCACCACTACCTCCCCGAGTCCCTAAGAAATCGCCCCTCCCCCTTGACCCGACCCTTACTAGCCAGCCCCCAGCTGAAGCCATGGAGGACTGGGCCTTAGTACAGGGGAAGCGGGGCAAGCGGAAGGCTCGAGCCCCGCTCCTTTCCACCGATGCGGAAGCCCCCCGGAAGACCAGGAAGGGGGGCACTGATGCCGAGCCTTCCGCTTTGCCCCCGAGCGGCTTTTGTCCGCCAGAACCGGCTGGGAAAGACGTGGCAGCACCGGAAGGTATTACCGCCCCTCCCTCGGAAGCCCCCAATAGAGCCCCTTCTGCCCCTTTTGTCAAACCTGCGCACCCTGACCCGAGCATCGCTTCAGGTGCCGGCGGGGAGAACCCCAGGGTGGCAGAAGGTGACCTGCCCTCCATCTACGAGGAGATCGAGGCCCTGGGTCTGACCCCAATCACCCAGGGGGAGGACGACCCTTTAGCAGCAGGCCTCGATCTCAATGACCTCACCCCGTGGTGCCCCTTTCCCCCCTCTCTCCATGCTCCCTCCCCTTGACCGCCGGTTCCGCTCCCACCTCCGAGGATCCCCTGGGCTCTTCCACCTGCCCGGTCGCAAGTGACACCTCGCTGATGGCCGCAACGCCTCCTGAAGCGACGGCCGGTGCCCTGCGGCCGGGACCCGAATCCCAGGGGGTACCCCTCATTGGGGTGGGACGACAGTTCTCCTTCCCAGGCGGGGACCCCACAAATATCTGTCCACCTCCCGATGCCATGGCTGTAACACAAGCCATTATACTAGAACCCGGCATCGTGGGGGGTCCCCTTCCCAATTCCCAGATCCCTCAGCCACACCAAGAGAGGCCACCTCCCAGTGGCCCAGCTCCTGCGGCTCAGGATCCTCTACCCGTTCCTCAGCCCGGCACTGCTCATGTCCCTTTCCCTGCCCCTACTTCTGATCCCTGCCCTGCCCCTGATGCCGTCCCAATCTCCTACACCTCCCATGGTGACACTGCCGCCCCTGGGGCTGTCTCCCTCCCCTTAACAGAGGATGAGCCCCAGGGAGCGGCTCCAGTATTTCCTCGTCCCGAACCACCAGAGTCTGATCTTCTCCCTCCACCACCTCCCCCAACTAAGCTGAATTTTGGGTTGGGCCCTGAGGTGCCGGCCCAGCGGGAGCTGCGTCGAGGGTCCGCCCCTTGCCTGTCTGTTTCGGTGGGCCATAGGGCTGTGTCAGGGGCCCCTTCTTTCGATAGCCGGGAGCCAGTAACCCCGGCCCCCCATACGCTGCGAGAGGAGCTGCGGGAGGTCCTGGAGGATGTCCGGGGCTCCCGCAACAAAGTACAGCTCGCTCTCCAGCGATGGGGGGATTTCCACCAAATCCTCCAGGCCGCGAGGGCCCTCATGGGGGAGGGCAAAGGGACTGGGAAGCAGGCCGCCACGGCCTACCAACGGGTCCGCCTTTTCCGTGACTCACTACTCAGCTACGGGGTGGGTCACGGATTGTTACGCGGCCCGATGGGGGCCGTGAGTGACTCTGCCAGCAAGGATCCCCCCCCAGCCCTCCTCATGGCATCTCTCCTCTTCGCAACATTAAACACTCGGGGCTGTAGGATGGGTCTCCGCAGGAGCCAGGTGCTCTCCTTCCTTCGGGAGGGGGGGTACTCTGTAGTATTCCTGCAGGAGACCCATACGGATCCAGCTGCTGAAGACAGCTGGCGGCTGGAATGGGGGGACAGAGTCTATTTCAGCCATCTCTCTGTTCGCCAGGCTGGAGTGGCGACCTTGTTCTCCCCCGACCTACGGCCTGTGGTGCTGGGGTTTGCCGAGGCTGTGCCGGGCCGCCTGCTGCACCTACGGGTCCGTATGGAGGGGCTCGTGGTCAATCTCGTCAACATCTATGCCCCGACACTGGGCCCGGAACAACTTCGTTTTTATCAGCAGGCGTCCACCTTCCTCGGCACCTTGGATCCTCGCGAGTGCCTGGTCCTGGGCGGGGACTTTAACAACACCCTTGAAAAACAGGACCGCTCGGGGATCGAGCAGTGCCCGGCCGCTGCGGACGTCTTCAGGGAGATTGTCGAACATCACTCCCTGGTGGACGTCTGGCGCGACCACCACCTGGACGACAGCTCAACCTTCACCTTTGTCCGGGTGGAGGCCCATCGGTCGCACCACTCCCGGCTGGACCGCATCTATTTATCACGTTTTCACCTTTCGCCGGCCCACTCCTCCAGCGTTCGGCTGGCCCCGTTCTCTGATCATCATCTCGCTACCGTGACGGCCTCTCTCTGCGCGGAGAGGCCGGGGCCGGCCTATTGGCATTTTAATAACAGTTTGCTGGAGGATGTGGGTTTCGTGGCGTCCTTCCGGGAGTTCTGGCTGGCCTGGCGAGGGCAGCGGCACGCCTTTCCCTCGGCGCGGTGATGGTGGGATCTAGGGAAGGTACGTGCCCGGCTCTTCTGCCGTGACTACACCCTGGGCGCCAGCTGACGGAGGGATGCGACGATAGAGCAGTTGGAACGGGAGGTCTTAGAGCTGGAGAGGCGTCTGGCCGCCAGCCCTGAGGATCCATCCCTCTGTGGGCGTGCCGGGAGAAGCGGGAGGAGCTCTGGGAACTCGAAGATCATCGGGCCCGGGGCGCCTTCGTTCGATCCCGCATCCGTCTCCTTCGGGAGATGGATCGCGGCTCCCGCTTCTTCTACGCCCTGGAGAAAAAGAAGGGGGCTAAGAAACACGTCACCTGCCTCCTCGCAGAAGATGGCACCCCCCTCACGGATCCGGCGGAGATGTGCGGGAGGGCCAAGGCCTTCTACGCGAGCCTTTTCTCCCCGGATCTGACCGATCCTAACGCTTGCAAAGTGCTCTGGGACGAACTCCCTACGGTCAGCACGGGCGACCGAGACCGGCTAGAGCTGCCTCTCACTCTGGCCGAGTTCTCGGAAGCCCTCCGTCGCATGCCAACTAATAAATCTCCGGGACTGGACGGGCTGACCGTGGAGTTCTACCGCATGTTCTGGGACATCCTCGGCCCAGACCGTGTCACCGTCTGGGCCGAGTCCTTGCAGGGCGGGGTCCTCCCTCTTTCGTGCAGGCGAGCCATGCTCGCCTTATTGCCGAAGAAGGGGGACCTCCGCGATTTACGGAATTGGCGTCCCGTCTCGCTCCTCAGCACGGACTATAAAGTCGTAGCAAAGGCCATCTCGCTGCGGCTTGGGTCCGTGCTGGCGGACGTGGTCCACCCAGACCAGACCTACACCGTCCCGGGCCGCACCATTCTCGACAACCTGTATCTGGTCCGGGATCTCTTGGAGCTTGGGTGTAGGGATGGTCTGTCGTTCGCCCTCCTGTCTCTGGATCAGGAGAAGGCGTTCGACAGGGTGGATCACGGGTACCTCCTGAGCACTCTGCGAGCGTTTGGCTTTGGGCCCCAGTTTGTGGGTTTTCTCCAGGTGCTGTACGCCTCCGCAGAGTGTCTGGTCAGGCTCAACTGGACCCTGACCGAGCCGGTCAGCTTCGGGCGAGGAGTACGGCAGGGGTGCCCCCTCTCGGGCCAGCTGTACGCGCTGGCGATCGAGTCCTTCCTCTGTCTCCTCCACAGGAGGTTGACGGGGTTGGTACTCCGAGAGCCGGAGCTGCGGCTGGTCCTGTCGGCGTACGCCGACGATGTGCTCCTCGTGGTCCAGGACCCGGGCGACTTGGTGCGGGTGGAAGCTTGCCAGGCAATCTACTCGGCGGCCTCCTCTGCCCGGGTCAATTGGGTCAAGAGCTCTGGCCTGGTGGTAGGGGACGGGTGGCAGGCGAGCTCCCTCCCACCTGCGCTTCAGGCCATCAGGTGGAGCGCGGGTCCGCTGCTCTATCTCGGCGTTTACCTTTCTGCCACGCATCCATCCCCGCCGGAGAACTGGCAAGGTTTAGAGGGCAGGGTGATAGAGCGGATCCGGAAATGGACAGGACTACTGCGGTGCCTCTCCTTTCGAGGGAGAGCACTGGTAACCAATCAATTAGTCCTGTCCATGCTCTGGTACCGGCTCAACACCCTGGTCCCGGCCCCGGGTTTCCTGGCCAACCCCCGGACGTCGATTCTGGAGTTCTTTTGGTCAGGACTGCACTGGGTCTCTGCAGGGGTTCTCCATCTTCCTCTGGAGGAGGGTGGGCAGGGCTTGAAGTGTCCACACACTCAGGTCCATGTCTTCCGTCTCCAGGCCCTGCAGAGGCTCCTTTATGGTGCAGGTAGTCCGGCGTGGAGCGTATTGGCGTACACCTTCCTACGCCGCTTCCGAGGGCTCCGATATGACCGGCAGCTCCTTTATCTCCATCCGAGAGGTCTTCCGCGAGACCTCTACGGGCTGCCGGTCTTCTACCAGGACCTCCTCCGGACCTGGAAGCTATTTTCAGCAACCAGGTCCATGGCGGCCACCGAGGGGGAAGATCTCCTCGCGGAGCCCCTGCTACACAACCCCCAGTTCCGTGTGCAGGTGGCGGAGTCCCCCTCGGTGCGCCAGAGGTTGGTCCTTGCAGAAGTCACTAGGGTCGGAGACCTCCTGGACTACGACCGGGGAGACTGGCTGGATCCCCTGACGCTTGCTCAGCGCATGGGGCTCTCCAGACCTCGTACTCCCCGGCGCGTACTTCAGGAGGTGAAGGCTGCTTTGCCGCCCGCTGCTCGGGTTTACCTCGACCGGGTCCTGCGAGAGGGTACGCCCCGCCCTCCCTTCACCCTAAGCCCTCCGGACCTTTTTATTGGGCCCCTGCCCCGTGGACCCAACCGGGTCCCCTGTCCCTTCACGGTGAGCCGGCTGCACGAACTGCAGCCGGTCCGCTTCCAGACCGCGCCAAGGAAACATCTATACACGCTCGTGCTCCACACCCTTCATCTCCTCACCCTCACGTCCCGCCCCGATACGAAATGGCGGGACCTCCTGCCACCTCTAGAGGGTGAGAAGCCCCGGTGGGCCAGCCTTTACTCCTCCTTAGTCCCAAGGCCCGCCGGGAATGTCAGTTGGCGGCTCCGTCACGGAGCCGTGAGCACGGGCGTGTACTTGGCGCGGTTCACCCCTATCCCCAACACATGTCCCTTTTGCGGTGTGAGGGAGACCCTGGCGCACATTTATCTGGAGTGCTCCAGGCTTCAGCCCCTGTTCCGGCTCCTCTTAGACATTTTGTTGAGGTTTTGGTTGCACTTTTCCCCTCACCTTTTTATTTATGCACTTCCAATCCACGGCCCCACGAAGTCACGGGACCTCCTGGTCAACCTCCTCCTGGCCCTAGCTAAACTGGCCATCTACAAAACCAGGGTGAGGAGGTTGGCCGATGGAGGCTCCTGTGACTGTGGGGCCTATTTTTGATCCTCTGTTCGTTCACGCATCCGGGCAGAGTTCCTCTGGGCAGCGTCCACTGGCTCCCTTGACACCTTTGAGGAGCAGTGGGCGCTGTCCGGGGTTCTCTGCTCGGTGTCCCCATCTGGTTCACTTCGTTTGACCCTTTGACCGCACTCCCGTTCCTGTTTTTTCATTTTTTGTCCCCCGGAATTACTTGGTATCCAGGTCCAGTGGATCCCTCCCCTTAGGCTGAAGGGGGGGGATCCTTTAGCAGTGGGCGGGCAAAGCCCGCCCACTTCCCGTATCCCAATAAGAACATACTGGTTCCTTACCACTTTCCTATAGCCCTCTGGCCTTGCCCCATCACAGTATTTATGCTTGTGTTTTAATGGCTACTAATCTAGAGTGGATGGGGCTTTTCTCTGCATCTATTAGCGACAGCCAGTCTCTGAGGATTTTTATGCCCTTAGTTTGTCTTTGGAGAATCTCTTTAATTTTCTAGTCGTAGCTGTTACACCACTCTGTGAAAGAATGGAGGAGGTTCGGAAAGTGAAAAGGATTTGATACCTCCCTGTAGCTCCCTGTCACAGGATTGTTCTGCCACATGTACCCAGGCATTCATGCATCATTCTGATAATGATTAAAGTTCCGGGTGATCTCCAACCTGAAGCAATCATGTTTTACTTGGCTCACTCTTGCTTTTGGTTCCTGTAGTGAAATTCTCTAGGACTGGAAACAGGTGACCTCCTCTTCTGAAATTCACTCCATCCTGGCATTCTTTCAAAGCCCAGATCTGCAAGCTTTGGGGAAAAATGCAAGGCTGCTCTTGCTAGCTCAGGCTTTTGGATGGCTGATGAATGTTCATAGATTCCAAGGCCAGAACGGACCATCGATCATCTAGTCTGACCTCTTGTATAACACGGGCCATCTACAGGGAATGTACCTTGCAGGAGGAATTGTGAATTAATTTGGTGTATTTTTTAATTGCTGTGAAATATGCAAGTGCAGAGGTGGTGGGTGCTCGCATAAATGTGTTCTAGAAATACTGTGGCAGCCATTCCATTGCCTCCAGGCCTCACTCCAGTCTTAAGGAGCATCTGGCCCTCAGGATGGCCAAGTGCAGTCACTCTTACTGAGAGAAGCTTCACTGCTACCATGGTGGATGCTAAGACAGCAGACAAGCAGGACCATGAAGCAGCTCCTGACTCAGTAGCAGAAACATCTTGGTTGCTAAGGACTTTTTACCCCAGTGTTGGGGAGGCTCTTAGCATGCCCCTCCCCCCGCAACCCTGAGACCTGTGCACAGAGCTTCACACTGTTTTTTTTCCCTTTTGTGCAGATGGGGAGGCTCAGGTAACTCTCTGGTGCTGTTCCTTCAACTCTGGATCCTGTGGCATGTGCTTTGTATCTTGGAACTGGTGTAGGAGTGGAGACTGGGTGGACTGGACAGAAGAAATGGACAGGATTCTGGGGGATGCATGTTGTCACTTGCTTCCCCCAGAATTTAGTTGCAAAAGAGAGTGCAGCCTAAGACTGTATTGTCTTTTACATGGATCTCCCCAGTTGCAACTATGGACAGACTTCTCTTGTTGTGGAGCTGCACTGCCCAGGAATAAATGAGTTGAGGGTTACCACAGAGGCTACCGCTGGTTGCGGCAAAGAACCAGGGTTTCCACAAAGACAGCCCTGGCCTTTTGTGGATCCCCCCCTTTTTCATGGGGAGAAAGTCATGTCCTCATATCAGGACAATGTGTCTATGCAAGGGGATCTTGTGAAAGAGTTCTTCCAACTGATCCCTCCTCTTCTTAATTATAAAATAATTGGACTTGCTCAGATTGGATTAAAAATCTCTTCCAACAATACCTTGGTATGTACCAAGGGATGTCATTGACACATGTCGGGGGCGGGAGGGATAGCTCAGTGGCTTGAGCATTGGCCTGCTAAACCCAGGGTTGTGAGTTCAATCCTTGAGGGGGCCATTTAGGGATCTGGGGCAAAAATTGGGGATTGGTCCTGCTTTAAGCAGAGGGTTGGACTAGATGACCTTCTAAGGTCCCTTCCAACCCTGATATTCTATGATTCACAGCAGTCCAGGAGTTATTCATCCTGCCTCCTTTAACATAATGTATTTTTGTCTGCTGTTGTACTTTAAATGCCTGTCTAACAAAATAAGTATTTACTTTATATCTCAGTTATTTTGGACTGCAGTAACTAATACACTTCACTGAAAAATACTATGTGCTTTATTTTTAGAAAGGACAAACCATTCAAAAATAACACTTGGAAATGCCAGCATTTTCCATTATTTTTGGATATAAATTTATCTCTAATACACCAATTTACACTGTACTTAGTTTACTTAGGTTGGAGCATAAAATAATAGATGTAGCTTCAATTTGTGTCTCATTATGTTATCATACTTAAATTGCTGATACAGTAAAACATATGCATTGATTACTTAAGAAACCTCTTCATCATTGCATTTGTATGTATTATTACAGTAGTTAATGGCTTTTCCTTTTCATGACTGCATGTGGACTTTTCTGATGGAAAGCATTACAGCTGCTTGGGACTCAGATTCTACAGCTATGACCACCGATATAAAAGGTTGAATAAATAGATAGGGAGGCAGTAAATAGTGGTCTTGATGAACCAAACCCAGTCGGTGGATTTCGTTTGTAACTACGTGTATGGGTGTTAAAATTCAGGATTTCATTCTTTCCTGAATAAGTTATACAACAGAATTGCCAGTGTTAATAGGGGTAGCATGTTTGGAGACAGATTTTAACCAGTTAAATAAGATATCTGCATGCTTGACTTATAATTTGTAACCATTTTACTACTTTCTCTTTGCATCGTTAAAATACAATACTATTAGGATTTTCTCTATGTGGGTTTTCATGTTATAAATGAATACTTATTTATGTAGGTAAAATAACTTAAATAGTGTATTGAAGTTCATGTTAATATCTGCCGTTTAATGACACCTAATGATATTCAATGAAGGGTTATGCTAAACCAGAAAGAAAATGTGTTTCCCAGGCAACTGGCCTTGTGCAGTATAGAGCTTTAAGCATATGGCTATGTAGTACGCATTATTTCAGCATCTTTAAGCATTAAGAACCACGTGTAATTGACTGTGAAAAATTACTGCTCAGTTACTGTATTGTATGGTCATAATAGAAGTAAATGAATACGTCATTGTTGTTAGAGTAGATCTGTTGGGAATCACTAGTAGGGCTAGTCTGCTTAAGGAGCAAAAATACAATAAGAAGAAAATAGCTGGTTTAATTAACATGTAAAAATTGGGTTAATTTGAATTCAGCTGGCACAGCAGATATTAATGTCTTTTCTGTAATATCTAGCTAGAACATCACATTGGTACACTTTAAATCTTCCCATAACCACGAATACTTGTTTTTAAAAAAATGTATGTAGGTTATTTTAATAATCTATCTCAGACTTATTAGGGGTTTTTATTACTTGAAAGTACTGACAGAGAATGTGTTCCAAATTAAAAAAACTCCTGCTGCATCCTTTAATGCCTGGAATCTTATTAATCCTCGTCTGGTACACAGAAAGTGTGCACGATGTGCTCTTTCCTTATGATTTGTCAGGTTCTGTAACTGCTATACCCTTACTAGCATTGCATGCTTCATATATATTAACCAGTCCAACGTGATGTTGGCTGTTACCTTCACTGCCTTCTGTATGGAATAATATTGGGCTTGTTTCACTATTTAAGGATGTAAAGTAGCTGCATGTCCATTGCTAAATTCCAGCATTGCTGCTGTTGGCTGGGGTTTTCTGTAGAGTTCATGGATATTTTTCTTTCTAGTATGGGTAGTGAGTTTTCTAAACAGATCTGCTCCATTCCTGCTTGCACCATTGATGCCAGCCTCAAACCTGTTTGTCGGGTTTTCTTTTACAACCATTTTAAAGTCTTTTTCATGCCTTCCCTGAGGCATGAAATGCCCTTCCTACTCTCATCTCCAAGATGCCCCTTTCTCTCATTGAAATCCCCTTTAAAGAATTGCTTCTTCTGCAATACCACCAAGAAGTGAGTCAACTGCAATATAAGTAATGATTAAAAAAAAAAAAATCTAATATTCCTTCCTCTGGGCTTTTCCTGCATTCGGTCTACTCTGTCCATCCTGCTTAGGCTGTATGTTCTTTAGGAGAGGAAATATTTTCATTTTGTCTTTTCAATAACCGATACATTGTCAACACCTAACAAATAATAATGGATAATAATAATTTAAGTTCTATGTATTTTGCTTAGATTGTAAACAATAAATACAAGAGTAATCTACCTCTTTATTACTTTAGGTTTGAAGAATTGAACTCTTGGTTACATTTTAAGAGTAAATATTGCCATACTGGATCAAACCAATGGATCATTTGGTCCATTATCTTTTCTCTGACACTGAGAAACTTCAGAGGAAGTTTGTAGAAACTGCATCTCCCACAGTCTCAAGAAAAAGATGTTGAATCCCCATTTTGTCCATCAGGTACAACTCAGAGAAGTCTGAACCCACCAGACTCTTGTCAGATATGCCAGAGGAAGAATAGAAGATTTTCATACACCTAGTTCTTTATTACTGTGTATGAATTGAGTGGAGGAAAGATACTTCTGCTTGCATCTCAGCACTTTGAATACACTGTAGAACCTGACTATACTAGTGAACTTGTATAAACAGCTCTCTTGACCCATGCTACTATTTGAAGAATTGTGGCATTATGTGCAATACCCAAGGGCTGCAGTGGGTGACTAGTATGTTACTAGCATACAGATAACACATTTTGCTTAGTCCCGTTTGAAATGATTGACAGCACTGAGGTCTTAAAGGGTGAGCTTTTGAAAAGTGTCTGAGTGACTTGGTCCCATTGAAAGTGAAAGGGACCCATGCTCCTGAGTCACTTGGATGGGATTTTCAAAAGCACCTGGTTAGTTTGGTAATGTTACACTCTGCTGTGAATTGCTAGCGAAAAAGGATTTTGTGCTCTCACCAGAGTTATTTCTATCCACTGGTGTAACAGCATGTTGGCAGTCCTCATACTAATACATGTCGCAACATGTAGCATTGAGAATATCTTGTACCATTCTTCAGTCAACGCTTTAGTTGTGCTTAACCTTGCATAGTTTGTGTTTAAATTGTAGTTACATTTTCTATGAGAAATTGGTTTCACACCTTTCTACTTGTCTTTTTTGCAGGCTTATATCCTTTCAAGAATTTGTGGCATTTGAATCAGTCCTGTGCGCTCCAGATGCATTGTTCATGGTGGCCTTTCAACTGTTTGACAAAACTGGTGACGGAGAAGTTACATTTGGTAAGACTTATTATTTTCGAGCTTTGAAATATACAAAGTTCAAGGGACATGGTCAACTTAAAAATCAGACTTTTGCCTGAAAATATTTTATCATTGATCATTATATGAAACACCTATGGTGTTTATAACTGAAAGCTATTAGAACAAAGGCATTTGTTTGTTTTTTTTCAGTTTGTGCATTTGTCTTCACTTTGTGTACAATCCTTTTCACTGTTTTCTCTGTAGAGTCAGTCACTTTCTTCCTTTGCTTGTGTGGGTCTTTCAAATAGCACCACGGGGGGTGGGGGGGGTGGGGTGCACAATGATTGTAAAACCACACCAAAAAAAACCCCAAAAAACCCAAATGCAGGAGAACTTGAGGAGATGCATGGCTCAAAGTTACTTTGAATAGTTTTTTTGTTTAAATTGGCTAGATTTCAAGTTGGTTTCCTTTGTTTTAATTTTTAAAAAATTCATTGGTGAGATTTTTCTGTAATAAACCCGATACTACTCCCACTGAAAATCTGGTCTGTTCTTTGGAAGGGAGGGGTTTACATTGGCAACTCCATAAGAAACACACGTGTCACATTACACCATGGTCACTGGGGTTATTTACTTTTAGCAACCATATAGACAGCTTTTGACATCTGTAGAACTAATTGCCACCTGCCTAGGTGCATGTTACCATTCTGTTTGGAAGAAAAATACACAAATAGCAGCTGTGAATAATCTGAGTGGGCTGCACTTCAGAAAGTTTTTCTTATTTTTTAAAAAATTGCTACTTACCGAGTTTTATGTTACTATATACACTCAATTATCAGTATGTCTTTGTTCTTAGTCGTGTCAGTGAGTGAACAGTTTGGGACAAAAGGACAATCTGGTGAATGCCAGTGGTTCTTTGTCTCTTCTGAACTGAGTGCATGGTGACACCCTTCATGCAAGCACCCTTTGTTTCATGTTAATATTCACCTACAGATGCATCCATCCTTCTCTTTCCATTTAAAATGGGAAGATCTGCTATTGCCATTGTTGAGGCAAATGTTTTCAAAAAAGCCACATTCAATCTTGTAGTCAGTGGAGCAAACCATAGACATGTTTTGGTTTATAGGTGTTTTGGTTGTCTAAGTTTATTAAACATCTAGTTTTCTGTGTGAAATATTACTTGTCTTGTTTTAACAGCTGCAAAGTGCTCAGAGCTTCAAATGGGCACTAAAGATGTTGAAACAAATCAAATGAATAATAAAAGTTCTACTGTCCTTAATCTCAGTAAAGTAACTATTTTATGCCTAATCGGTAATCTGTGTGTATTTGTGTTGAGAGAGAGAGATTTGACCATGCGTTTTCCACTTTAGACATGTATTACAAAATATCCCCATCTATAGTGAAACTGATTAGTTCTTTGATTTGTTGAAACAAAGGCTCATGGAATGCCTGTGATCCTACAGGTTGTTGCCTCTTTCAAAGCTCCACTTGCTTAGAACATTAGTGAATGATCTAGAAACAACTAAAATTCTTTCCTCTGTACTCAGATGCTGAATCAGTTTAGTTCCACTTTCTAACACTGAAGTCTTATTGGTTTTTTTTATCCTGACCACAGATGTTTCCTCAGGGTTTGTTTAGTTTTTACACAGCATACGAGTCTGCACAGTATGGAATTTCAAAAGAAAAAAGTGCTTCCATTCAAATAAATAGAAAGTTGTTATCTGATAACTTTTGTAATGAGTCAGAGGGTGTGTTGAATAGAACAAAGCCCAAACTTTGCATCAAATGTGGAAATGTAAATGTAGGATTCTTGTTTAAAAGTTAAAAATATTGGCCTGTTGTATTTCTCAATGATGTTATTGTAGGTTGTAGATTCTCCAACTCCAAAGGAAAGTATTGAACTCATGATAAGTGACTTAGTGACTCATCGTAAGAAAAGAGCTTGTAAAGGGGTGGATCAATTTCAAATTCAAGGATTTATCTGCTTGAAATTTTGCTCTACGGACATCCATTTTGTACAAAGAAACCTCTATGCCAGAGGTGGGCAAACTACAGCCCGTGAGCTGCATCCGGCCCATCAGACCTTTTAAACTGGCCCTCGAGCTTCCGCCGGGGAGTGAGGTTGGGGGCTTGCCCCACTCTGTACATGCCATGGCTCCGTGCATCTTCTGGAAGCAGCGGCATGTCCCCGCTCCGGCTCCTACACGTAGAGGCAGCCAGGGGCTGTGCATGCTGCCCCCGCCCCAAGTACCGGCTTTGCATTTCCTATTGGCTGGGAACCGTGGCCAATGGGAGCTGCAGAGGCGGTGCCTGCGGACTGGGCAATGCTGGGGGGGAGGGATAGCTCAGTGGTTTGAGCATTGGCCTGCTAAACCCAGGGTTGTGAGTTCAATCCTTGAGGGGGCCATTTAGGGATCTGGGGCAAAAATTGGGGATTGGTCCTGCTTTGAGCAGGGGGTTGGACTAGATGACCTCCTAAGGTCCCTTCCAACCCTGATATTCTATGATTCTATGAATGCTCAGAGCCGCCTGGCTGGTGCCGTGCCTCCGCGTAGGAGGGACATGGCGCTGCTTCAGGAGCTGCTTTAGGTAGCCTGCACCCCTGACCTCCTCCTGCAGCCCTACCCCAGTCCTGATCCCCCTCCTGTCCTCCGAACCCCTTGGTCCCAGCCCGGAGCACCCTCCTGCACCCCAGACCCCTCATCCCTGCCCCACACCAGTTAATCTGCATCCTCAGCCGGATCCCTCACCCCCTCCTGGGACCCCAACCCCCAATTTCATGAGCATTCATGGCTCGCCATGCAATTTTCTTATCCATATGTGGCCCTCAGTCCAAAAAATTTGCCCACCCCTTCTCTGTGCCAAACTTTGTCTTGTGGCAGTTCTTAAAGGGACTCTGTCAAGGTTGGAAGGCTCTCAAATTAACATTTGGAAGAGGAGAGGAAAAAGTTGCAAATTTTTATTTGAAACTTCTAGCTAACGCTTTGGGATGTTCTCCTCCAAAACAAATGATGAGGTGTGGGAGGGTGAAGTGAATGCTGCATGCACAGCAGTGCATACGCTGGTTATAAGACCTTCAGATAAGGAAAGAAATTTAATTTCTGGTCTCCATCACAAAGATGTAAGGAGAAAGTGAGGGTTTTTTCTTTTAAATTATGAAAGTGTTGATCTTTAAAAGTTATTTATTTCACTACTGTATTATAACTTTGCCACTCAGTGGTTGGATCTTGCACCATTAAAGTTAATTATGAGTTTTTTACATCGATTGATTTGAGTGGGATCAAGATCAAACCCTTGAGTTGGCACTGGAGATTTTAAACTGGGTGTTTGTATATTGTTCAATTGTAGGGTTAAGCATTGGGGGGGCATAAGGAATTGATCTCTGCAGGATTGCTGATAAATGTAGTATCTCAATGATAATGTAATATCTCAGTGAAAATCTATAGCTAGTTTGATGTTGCTAGGAAATTATAGTTAATCTGTACTGCTGAAAAGTAATCTCACCAGATCTAGATGAGTTATTGTTCGGCTATCTAATAGGGAAACTATATGAATATTTTAGTTTATATTCAGTTTAATTTAGGGTTTTCCAATGGGTAATTGTGTTTTCTGCTAAATAGAATACCCCATGCATATCACCCAACTCTGGCTTTTTCATATTGATCTTGAAACTGATAATGTTTGTGCAGAAATCTATAATGTACTTGCTTTTCAGTTGCTTCTTTAGTCTAAATATTATATGCCTGCATATTGGTACACTGTTGTGGGACTGTTCTGGGTGCTGTAGCGATGGAAAGTATTAAAAAAAAAAACACCCCAAAACGTAATGTACCATTGGAAAAATGAAAGGTTTTTTTAGCCATCGGATAACATTTCTTTCCTTCTTAGTTTAAGCATATAGTTGAAAACTGTGTAACTGTCTGTATAATTTCTTTTTCACTCTTCAATTTTTAAGTATATAAAAGGGCCTTCATGTTCAGCTTTTATTATGTTTGATAAATTCCCAGAAAATGTTAGTGTTTAATACAAAAATTTTAAAAATGGGTAACCGTGCAAGGCAAAACATTAACCGGACAGTTATCTAGGTAAATATGGAGGTTAATATTGGGGTACGGGAAGAAAGAAAAAAAGCAACAAATAGAGAAAAGTAAAAGTATTGAAGGTAATAACAGTTTAATGCTATGGTTTTTTAATGAACTATACATTAATGGTACATACACTCTCACACTCAGGAATGTACATATGTGTATCTTCCATTACATTTTCTTACTTTAACAGACAGCCTCACACTTACGCTAACTTATTACTAAAATAGACATCTATCTAATGTAATATATTGTATTTCTTACATAATCTGTATTTTTGTGAACTTGAGTGGTCCAAAATTTGGGTGAAAATCAGTGAAAACCTGAACAATAGCTTGTATAAAACCTTGAAAATTTTCAGTAAAAATCAGTAAAAACTGAAAACAAAGGGCCTTTAAGTTCATAACAAAAATGCAACTTAAATAAGTCTCTCTGACAAAGGTAACCAAGTATAATTGGTTTTAAAGAAGAAGAGTTTGCTTGCATACAGTATGGTACGAAAAGGTATTGTTTTTAATTTGTCATTTCTAGAGGCAGCAGTTGTGGAATGGGAAGTAACATGTTTTGGTTCTTGTCTGGTTGAGACTGTATCTGGCCATTGCATACTTTGTAGATTTATCTGCTGCTGATGTGTCAAAGCTTCAACAGTTTGCAAGGAGTTAAAACTCTCAGCAGGAAGGTGGAAGGAAGTTTAGTTGGCTTTTAAATTTGAGGCAAAGAGCAAAACATTGCTTCTTTCTGTTGAGTGTTGACAGGCACATAAAAGCTGATAATGTAAGTCCAGGGGTTTAAGAGACTTAGCAGTGTTGCCTTTTTGTTGTATTACAGTATTTTAATGCCTCATTAAAGAGTCAGAGCTCTTTGAAATTCTATACTATATAGCTTTTTTTTTTTTTTTTTTTTTTAAACGTTTAGAAGCTTGGGCAAAAATGTCAGCATTTAAAAATGAAGTCCATTTGATAACCTCCATGTTTGATTCTGAATGGGTCAAAGAAAGGGCCTTGTGTGTTATAATAACAAAACTTAGAACTTGTATTGCCCTTTCGAAACATCAGTCCCTGTAACATCTATGAGAGGCAGATAATAGTTATAAACATTTTATACTTGGGGAAACAG
Organism: Chelydra serpentina; assembly: GCA_037349315.1. Classification (NCBI taxonomy): domain Eukaryota; kingdom Metazoa; phylum Chordata; order Testudines; family Chelydridae; genus Chelydra; species Chelydra serpentina. The sequence goes on from JBAIAC010000048.1 coordinate 33,819,026, forward strand.
ATAAAAAACCATCGTATGTGATTTGCCCAACTCCACACATCCAGTCAGTGGCAAGGCTGGGTTTAGAGTTTAGAACAGTGGTTCTCAACCCGTGGGCTCCTTGTGGCCCAATCAGCACACTGCTGCGGCCCATGTGACATCCTCAGGGCCATACAGGTTGTATGTATATTGTGTTTGTGACCCATATAACACACAGAGCGCTGCATATGCGGCCCCCAGTGGTAAATAGGTTGAGACCCACTGGTTTAGAAGTTGCTGTTTTTCTAAATCCAGAGTTTAATTACTAGACTAGATCTTCTTTTGTCTTCTCTCTATAGTGCAGGAATGGTCTTCGCTAGTTTCAGTATTGGCTTCTGAAAGTTTTACGCTTCAAAAAAGCCATATAAGCACTGAAAAACATTTGTCTATGAAGCAAGATTTTATTTCAACTGTATCTTAAGCCCTGTAATAGAATTTATTTTTTAATCATAATTTCATGTACAACATGACAGGTATCAGAATGAAATGAATATCCTCTGCAATCTAGACACTATATCTGTCTTCATGCGATGATAAAGCCAAAGCATATTATGTTAAAATGTACTAAACACTGTGTAAAAATTAAATGTCATTGATTTTGATGGGCATATTCAAATAAATCATAAAAACCAATGATGCCCAATCTTATTACACAGGAGGACCACATAAACCTAAGCACAACCTGGTGTGGGCCAAACAGATTCTATATATTTTAATAAGATTTAAAGTCACCTGAATTTATTTATATTTTAGCTTGTTTCAGCTTGTTTCGTATGTATTTAGATAAGGTGTTTCTATGTACAGTATTGTCTATTGACACACTTGTGTAAGCTAACATGATGTAAACATGACGACAAAATGCTGATGAATCAGCCGTTAGTATGTTGTGTTGAAGCAGGCCGCAGACGTTATGAAATCTTCCGGTGGGCCATAGATTGGGCACCCCGATATAAACAAATGCCAAGAGGTGGGGGGAGAGAATTGGGTGTGTGTGTGGGGGGGGCTAATAGAGTATTCCAGTGAAGTTAAATTATCTTGTGTATATGAAGCTTTTTAATACATCTGGGAAAAAAATAATAAGCATCTTGGGTGAAATCCTTACCTGATCTGAAATTATTGAGAGTTTTACCATTGCTTCAGTGTGAACAGGATTTTGCCTGTTGCTTGCTATTCGTCAAACAAAATTTGATAAATTGGCTGGTTTACTTGTAAATGCTCAGAAGATGAATTCCTCGCTCAAAGGAGTTGTGCTGAAATTTTGGGGAGACTGCATGCACAGTGTTCTTTACCCATGATGTATAGAGTCAATCCCTGCTTTAAGACCAACAATTAAAATCAGTAATGCTAGAAAACAAGGGTGCAAAGAGTATACATTTCTGTGGGCTTAGTTGAATGCTATTAAATAAATAAAATGATAGAGCAGTTTGCAGAAAAATTATGATATTATAAGTATAAGTTATCTGTGTTTTATAATACTATAGTGTCCCTTAAGATGAAGCATTTGTATTATTTTATACAAGTAGGCTAACTATAATAAAGTTATTATGCCTAATGTAAGAGCTTTGGAATAGTCAGCTACACTGAGAGATCTTAAATTTGATATAGGTATTACTTGTGGATTTATGTATAAAATAGAAATAAACAGGTGACAGAATTTGATAGATAGAACTGTTTGAAAATTTTCCAGCAAATGTTCTGGTTTTTCCATCAGAAAATGCTGTGTTGTTGAAATCAAGCCTTTTTACAAGAATGCATCAATTTCAGAAAAAAACCCACATTTGGTTTCAACATTTTCGGAAATGAATGTGTTGATTTTTGTCTTGAGCTAACTTTTTGTTTTGAAATTTGTTTTATTTTACATTATAAAAAATGTAAGTAAAAATTGAAGCATTTCAATTGGTGCAAAACAATATTAAATCCTTGATTTCATTCTGATTTTGTTTCAAAACCACAGAATTTCCTGTGAAACAAATTGTGGTTCCCATACAGCTCTACTGATAAACAGTTTATGGTGTTAGTGATCATGGATACAGTAAAATTCCTTTTATAGTGTACAAAAAAAAGTCCTATATGTTTCAGTTTGATGCAGATTTCAAATTTATATTAAGATGTTTTGTGGAAAATTTGAGTTGATTGTAAGATAGTTTTACAGTATCAGTTTAAACATAAAACCCTTTTCCTCCCAGAACTAGAGGGGGAGGGGGGAGAGGAGAGGAAGACCCTGAAATTGTTAGGTGGGTGTAACTGCAGAATTTACTAACTCATTCCAAGCCTTTGTCTCAAGGTGCAATCAATATATATGTATAGTTTGTGTTTATTGTGGGACACAATCTTCTGTTATTAATTATGACAGTCCACATATCGAAGGAACATGTTAATTATTGATACAGGTTGCCAAACAGCATTTCTGCTGATTTATCTGCCTGAGGACTTGCGTACATATAAGCATTCTAATTGTACACAATTCTTCAGATATATTGAACTATTTCTGCAGCTGTTGTGTACAGATTCAGAGTACCCTTTGCATGGTACTATTCTGATACTTTGTCATTACACTAAGAATCATTACAGAACCTCTAAATGACCAAAGCTTTAACAGCAGAGTGCTGTAGTTAGTGCTTGTATGATCAAGATTTCATTATTTTTAAGTTATGTTCCACAATATGCTTATTTGTTTATTATGACTGGAAGCTGTTCTTCCAGGGACTGTACTTTTACCTGTTTGTATATCACCTTGTACTGTGGTGTCCCAGTTCTGATCAGGGCCTCTAGAATAATTAAAATAAAGAACTGACTTTTTATGATTTGTTCACTTACTCACTAACTTGAATATTCAGTAATACGTGATGGATCTAGTCTAGACGCGATAAAATGGACCCCCGAGCACTCTTCCGTCGACTCATATACTCCGCCGCCGCGAGAGGCACAGGCAGAGTCGACGGGGGAGTGGCAGCAGTCGACTCACCACAGTGAAGACACCACAGTGAGTAGGTCTAAGTATGTCGACTTGAGCTACGTTATTCTCGTAGCTGAAGTTGTGTATCTTAGATCGATCGCCCCACCACCACCACCCCCAGTGTATCCCTGTGATAATTTTGTGTGACTGGAATTTAACATTAAAGTAAATTGTACAGCTGTTCTTAAGCTGTATGACTCTTTAAATGATTTCTTATTCTTCTGTCTAATGATTATTATCTCTTTTCTAAAATAAAATCTTGGTGTGCTGTTACTCCAACATTAGAATTGGGCTTTCAGTTTTTGTTCTCCAGAGTCCATGTAGTGCTGCTGTCCTGGATTAATAGCAATAGAGTTAAAAGTCCTGGTTATAGAACATCTAACAAAAAAAATAAATAAAAAATGCAACCAAACAGATGCTGCAGAGCCATGGCTTCTCCATGCCACTGAGCCTGACTAAAAGGGGCCACCTTTAATACATGACTCTAGGCTCATGTGCCATTTTGCTCCTTTGCTGAGGCTGCCAGCAAGAATGCTAGAAAGACAAGGTGGGTGTGGTAATATCTTTTATTGGTCCAACTTCTGTTGGTGAGAGAGACAAGCTTTCAAGCTTACACAGACCTGAAGACAAACTCTATGTAAGGCCTTGTCTACACTGCCACTTACAGCTTTCTTCGCTCAGGGATGTGAAAAAACATCCCCCTGAGCGATGAACGTTTCAGTGCTGTAAAGTGGCAGTGTAGATAGTGCCCCAGCGCTGGGAGCCATGCTCCCAAGGCCGGTAGCTATTCCCCTTGCGGAGGTGGTTTTATTACAGCTCTGGGAGACCTCTCTTCCAGCGCTGGAGCCACGACTACACAGCCATGTTAAAGCACTGCCGTGGCAGCGCTTTAACATTGGCTGTGTAGACATACCCTAAGATTGAAAGCTTGTCTCTTTCACCAACAGATGATAGGCCAATAAAAGATATTACCTCACTCACCCTGTCTCTCTGATATCCAACATGGCTACAACACTGCAGACAGCAAGAATGCTGGCACTATGGTAACTGCTGACATGATACCCACACTTCTCTGCCTAGAATTGGGTTAAGTCTACCAATTCATTTTACATAGGCTACCTAGCAGCCATCCAAAGCAATGACTTTTGCTTTCCATCAGTGTAATCCAAAGGTTAATGTATTATCTAGAGGTGAAAGGCTTCACAACCCATTACCAAGTCATTCACCTTTTGATTTACTTACAACTGTTACAATTTTTTAAATGATCAGGTTGCAAACAATGGAAAATCAGTTCCCACTTATGAACAATAAGTGTTAAACAATTGAATGCAGATGCACACCAACATCAGATTGGCATGTCTATGTTGTGGGGTATCTTGTCAAAGATCAGTAAAACCGCACAGAAGCCTTTCCAGTTCAGTGGGTCAAAAATCCACTTTTTATGAAAGGCTAAATGTGGATTTGTGCGATTGACTATAATGGCTCCAATTTTGAAAGCTTAGAGGTAACAGAGCACTTCCAGTTGGTGGGATAATTTGAGAATACTACATGCTCAAATGGCTAAAATATTGTGCTTTCTGCTGCTACTTCACGCTACTTAAAAAGAAAAAAAAGTGTGGGGAAGGTGGCATGAAGCCAATTCGAGAGTAAATCACAACCATATAAGATCACTCTTTGGTTAACTGTGAGCTGAAAGTTAGCCATCCTTTATACTTATACTATGGGGCAATTTGGGGAACAACCAGAACTTCCCCCACCTGTACACATTTATATGGTAGCAACAACAGTGTATGTTTTAGCCTTAATTTTGTTCCATCCTTTTTAAAGTTGTACTGGGTTGCATATTGGAAGTTAAATGCTGTAACAGACTCTTGGAGCAGCGAGATTTTTTGCTATTACGAATTTTAATATGTAGTTTCAGATAGCAAAATATATTTACACACACTGTGTGTATCTTCTTACTTTTTAAATTGGAAAATCTGCTGTTACCTAGCAGTTAATGACTATTTTTTTCCAACAGTTGGAATGCAGGACCAGATTTGATAAGCTGATAAAAGAAAACAAAACTGAGAACATGTTGGAAGTGCTCAAAGTGAAAATTGCAGTTTAGGTAGGTTTTGGGGTAGATAGTTAGACATTTTAATTGAACTAAAATAGTTTTATACTAATACCGCACTGTTGTGGGAGTATGTTTTGTGGTGCATTTGAAATTGAAGTATTTAAGTGGGGAGGGGAATGAATGTTAATGCTTTTGCAAGAACATGATTTTTGTAACATCCATCTAAACAAAATAGCTGTTAAAGAAATAGAGCTCACAAATCTGCATCAGAGAGAAAATATAACAACTTGGACTGCTTCAGAATAATGTCTCTGAGCTAGAAGTATGCATTTTGTCACTTTAGTTGGTGTTTTGTATTAACTAGCTGCTAATAAATGATTCTGTGAATTCTGAAACAAGTTTGTGTTCCTGGACCACCACCACAAAATTGGTTTGCACCAGGGAAGCTGTTGACTCAGCCTGGACTCTGAGGGTATGCCTTCACTGCAGAGTTAACCCAGGCTATTATGTGGGTTTTAGCCCAGCCCTATCTACTTTCCCCACACAAAACCCTTAAACTTGTGTTTATATATGCTTTGAATCCAGGCTTGGTTGCTTGCCTGGGGGTATAAGTTAGAGCCCAGCTTTTGCTTTAAGATTTTTTTTCTTTGCTGCATATCATCACAAGTAATAGAAATGCTACAGAACAGTATCAACAGAGATACTACAGACCAGAAAATGCCTTTTTTTTTACCCCTATGGAAATCCAGAAACGGAATCTGACTTTAAGAGCTTAGCTACATATAAATGGCACTGATTTAACTTAAACTGGTGCAAATGCCTGTGTAGATGCTATCAGTTCAAACTTAGCTTATATCTCTTTAGTTTGCAGTTCGATATCAGGGCTGGTCTGCAGGCAGACTTGTCCCCAAAATAACTAAATTAGTTTAAATTACCACCTTCTGTTATTTCAGTTCAAGTTTGTGTGGCAGATACTTTAGTTTTGGAGAAACTGTCCTATTTTGGTCAGACTTCAGCAAAATAAAATAGGATGCTTTTATTCCAAAATAAGCTCCCGAATGTAGACTTGCACCAAAATGAGAAAAGGGATGAATTAATACCAATTCAATTACTCTGGTGCAATATTGTGTGTAGGTCAGCCCCATTTTATGGGTGCAAGCTTAAACTAACGTAAGTCAGGTTTAAAGAGAGATTGTGCCCTGTCACAGGGGACATCTTTAGTTAAACTGGTACAGCCTTGTGTGTAGAGTGGAGATAATGCCCTCAGTTACTACTGTGCAAGCTGCAGTTTTCACAGGTTCAACAGAGGAAAACATAATTTGAAGACAATGGGGGTTGGATATGTGTAACTGAAAATAGATTTTGGCCTGCAATATCTTATTGGTGATGTGTAAGAAGGAAAGAAGTTAGCTTGATTTCTGGATCCCAAATTGTGGGATAGATTGTGGTCCATCTTGCAGACTGACTCAAGGAAGTAACTGGATATAAGGCACTGCCTAGCACTGGTGCACTGTACTGCTGCTTTCAGCCTTAGTGGGGGAAGGTGTGGTCTGGTTGTGGGGAGCCCGACAAGGTTGCGAGATTATTTGAAGGCCAGTTTGAGTTGGTGGATCCTAGTCTGTGGGGAGCTTGCTTCTGATGATGGGGACCTCATCCTGAAAGAACTCTTTCCCAAATTCACTCTTCTGGCCTTCAAATAATCTCGCAACCCACGGAGGATGTGGTCTGAAGGTTATCTCCAGTGCTACGATGATCAATAACCCCCTCAAGGCACAGTTCAGGATCCATGAGTCCCATACATGCCTATCACAACATGTGTTGGTACCTCATCAAGTGCACTGAATGCCACAATAGCAACTATGTGGGTGAAACCAGACAGTCCCTATGCTCTCGAATGAACTCTCACAGAAAACTGTTAAAAGACAAAAACACCACATCCTCCGTGGGCAAACACTTTCACAAAACCATCACTCCATATGTGACTTTCTCAGTCCTCTGCTTCAGAGGATACCTGCACAACACATTCAGAAGATGAGCCTGGAAGCTTAAATTCATAACTTTGCTGGACACTAAAAATCATGGTCTTAATAAAAACACTAGATTTATGGCTTATTACTACAATCTGTAAGCTACTAAACTCCGTTTTTTGTCTTATGACTGCAGAGGTGTTAAAGGGCCACTTCATCTTGAAGAAGAGCTCTGCGTAGTTAGAAAGCTTATCTCTCTTTCTCCACAGAAGGTGGCCCAATAAAAGATATTACCTCACCCACCTTGTCTCGCTAAGAGAGAGATTGTGGCTCTGGGAGTCCAAACAATGCACTGCTCCTTACTCTGGGTAGATCATATATAGACAATTCAGTTCTTTGTAGGGTTGCTTATAGGAAAGCAACATTCGACTTCTGAACTGAGCAAACTTGACACAGACACTCAAAAATGGAAACCCATGATGCCAACCTAATGCTTATATAAACATTTGATAGACCACAGTGCATTCTTCTACAATACATTTATCCAGTCTGTATGGTTAGGGGAGCAGATTTGAACGCGTAGGCCACGTTTACCCTAGCACTTTCGTTGGTAAAATTTTTGTCTGTCGGGTGTGTGGAAATATCACACACCTGACTGACATAAATTTCAACAACAAAAGCTCCAGTGTGGACAGCGCTGTGTCAGCAGGAGGTTCTCTCCTGCCGACTTAGCTATGGCCGCCCATTGGGGGTGGTTTAATTATACCAATGGGAGAGCTCTCTCCCGTCGGCATACAGTGGCTACACGAGAGACCCAGCCGGCACAGCTGTGTCGCTGTAAGGTCTGTAGTGTTGTAGACGTAGCCCTAGTAACTGCTTATTTTAAGTTTCTAGTAGTACATAATAAAATACTGTTTTATAAAACAAAACTATTAATTAAGCTTTCAGTGCTACTCCCAGTTTAAAAAAACATAATGTCCAAAGACCATCCATATACCCGATGATGTTCTGCACTTGTGCATGCTCTTTCTCACACACACCGTTCCTTGTGTATATCTCAAACTGTTTTACAATAACTTTATTTTAGGCATCATCTAGACTAGTTTCAAAATGGTCAATGATGGTCTGATCCAAAAACTGCTAGAGTCAATGGAAAGAGCCTTATTGACTTTAGGATCACACACTGCCTGAGGGCTAGATTGTGTATCCTGTACTGTGTTGGAGAACAACAGTAGTACGAGTAGTTCCATTTACATCAATGGAACTGCTCTTGTGAGTAACTGCTCACCAATGTGATGAGGTCATCCAGAATCTAGCCCAGGTAAATTTAAAGAATACATGCATGGTGACATGACTAAGGTAAATTAATTTACAGCTGTTTGTTTCCAAGTATATGGTCTGAAAACTTTGAAATGCTTAGCTATGGTTAACTAGATATAATTCAGTGTAAAAGTATCCTTTACTATTTTAAATGTTGCTGGCACAGAATGAAGAGGGCTTACCTACCCTCTCGTTAGCATGAGAAGTTAGGTAATTACATTTTTTAATAATTTATTTGTACCCATTTTCTCTTTAAAATAATCTTGACTATATGAATCTAAGCTCCAACTATAATACTGCTACTTTCCTGTTTAGACCCTTAACTGTGGTTAATATGAAACGGTCTTTGTCAAAAGGGGTTGAAGAGGCAACCTTGGTATTGGTGCATGGTGTGAAACTGCATCCACTTATCTCATTGTCATTTACCTTATGAATTCTCCAGTTTGTCTTGTGTTCTCTGCTTAGCAGAAGATAACTTATGAGAAAAGCATGGCTGTTACCCAAATTATCAAGGTGAAATCTCATTCCTTTCTGTCAAATCAAGATCTCTTTTAAGGGAATAATACGCATATATATACAAGACACCCCAGCCCAAAGTGACTACTTTGCTGGAACAATATAGTTGTATAATAACACATCTGTAATTTCACTAGCTGATCGAGAATCTCATTGAGCGTTGAAATGTTGACCACTGGATCTTTAACAATAGTGAGCAAATATTTGTAGGGAAACTAGTTTCTGGTTGGAAAAATGGGACACTTTGTGAAATAATGCTTCATAAATGTAGATATTTGTCCAAATGAAAAAGAAAATGGTCAATTTAGGCCTGAGTGAAAAAATGATTGATTTGAGAAGTCTTTCACATTTAATACAGTGGATGTTTAGGAATTATAGCCTATAGAACTTATCACTAAAAATTCTAACTTTATGGCATGTGCAAGTAATTTTTTCCAAACGTTAGAAATAGTGTAGCTCTTCAGAAGAAGGGAGCTGACCTTTGAGTGTTAATTTAGTACACCCAGATCTATATTATTAATTATGAGCCCATTCTTTCAAAACTTTAACATTTTAAGCTTTGAAATAGGTAATTCTTTGTGAACAAACTGTATGATCATTCCACAATACACTTTATTAATGTTTTGCAATTATAGCTAGTGTTCATAGTAAACATATGTAAATAAATTATATTAATGTTTGTAATATGCATCTAGGTTTCAGTATCTGCTATAGATTTCAGCAAAGTCAATTTGGTTGAGAAAAGGTTGGCTTAATATTTTGGTCCTTTAAAAGTATTTCAGTTAAGTTTTCCTACTTTGATCACAAACCAGTTTGAACCAGATTTTTCAACTGAAAGTGGTGCAAAGACAGACAACATACTTTTGGAGAAGTTTGATATTTCAGGTTCTACTTGACACACACACACAGATATTTTCAGGTTAAAATCCAAAGTTTAATAAAATAAATTAATCTCTTACAAAATACACCATGGATTACTAAAACTGAATACTTAGACTGTCCTTCTTGCCATTTTTTAATGCTTTTTTATTGATTAACAGCTCTCTGTTTGGACAATAGAAATGTGCTAATGGTCATAGGTTTTACTAACTTTTCCAGGTTTTTGTGCAATAGCACGATGCTGAAATATTACTATTCCTGACATTGCTGGGTGAATGTTTTATTTTTAAAATTAAAAACAAAACAAAAATCCCTGCTTCTGCTGGAATTTTCAAATTTTTTTGGGGGGGTAAAAATATATAAAATCCAGATTTAGAGTGAAATTTGACCTGACAGTCTTTTTAAAAGTTGAGAAAAATGTGTTAAAATACTTTTTTAAAGTTACCAACAGGGCATAAATGTGCTCTTTTAATTCACCTTTATTTGTATTTTGGCTCCTTTGGTTTAGTTTGCAGAATGCTGCCCTAAGGTTTGAAGTAAAATTAAATTTTAAAAGTGACCACCTTCTGTTGTAATGCTGGATTTAGAAGACAAGGGAAGAGTTCAGTTTGAACTGAGGAACAGCTTGGAGTGAATTGTAGTAAATGTTCTGGTACCTTTTGACAGTTAAATCACAGGCCAAACCATGGTAAATTTGTTCATGGAGCATGAATGGTTTTAGTATCTGAATCAGTCAGTAAGACTACAAATCAGTGAAGTTGTTCTAGATGAGTGAGTGATGAGTGTAGTGAGGGAAAAAGGAAAAATTTAACATCCAGTCCACTGAACATTTATAGGAGTTTGTGAACCATGAATAGTGATGAGAAGGAAGTATATGGTATGTGTAAAAAGTCTTGGGCAAAGGGGGGGGGATACTATGTCTCATACCATCAAGTAGTCAATAAAAGCACAGTAGGCAATCTTCCAGTCAGCTAACTGCACCATATAATCCAACATGCACACTGTCAGAAAAGCACCCGGTGTTAGTTTCAAAAACACACTGACGTCAGTTTACATCATCTTTTTGAAATGCTCTTAAGTATTGAAGCTCTCTGCCTATTGTATTAAACAGCTAAATAAATATTGAAGTTTGTTTGGGGCAGCACCTCAAATCTGACTAAACTGTAGTAAGAAAACATATTTACCTCTTCTCCTTCAGCTATTCTGGCTGTTTGGAGGAATATTTGTATTTATCTGAATTCCTGGGGTGGTACAGGTATATACATACGTATACCTGTGAATACAAGTAAGTAATAGGACAAAAATATTAGGGTAAATATATCTTAATTTTGATACTGTTTTCTTCCCAATACTTTTGATAAAGCGTTTCCGTTCCTTTGCTATGGGTCATCTAGGTATTTGTAATTTGCCTAGCACCTTAATGTTAAGGTGCAATACAAATCATTAGGAAGCATACTTTCAGACTTGAAATAATCATTCTTTCTTACCCTTTTTTTGGGTCATTTTCTTGAGTTGAGGTTATTCTGTTTGCCACAAAGGAGGAGTCTGAGGATGCATCCTTTTTTTTTTTTTTTTTTAACCTATTTTAAATTTGAAATTGACAACCTATGTTAAGGCTTAAACATACTATGATCTTTGTAAATCATTTCAATTAAATAAAAATAAGTTAAGCAGTACATTTTTTGCTGCCACGTTTTAAAGAAAATCAAACCGCTAAACTTGTCATTGGCTAAGCACCTGGAACTAGGGTGACTAGATGGCAAGTGTGAAAAATTGGGACGGGGATTGGGGATGAATAGGTTTTTAAGACACAGCCCCAAATATTGGGACTGTCCCTATAAAATTGGGACATCTGGTCACCCTACTTGGAACCAAAGTTTGATGAAGTGCTAAATCAGCTTTTGACTGTATTAGCCTCTTCTGCAGGTGCAGAGAGAATATTTTTTTCATTTCGGTTTATGCTGATAGTTCAGTTCAATGACTAGTTCATTCAAGGTTAAGAAACCAATTGGAAATTGAAAAATCAGGAATGCTTGTTTTCCTCTTCCAATATATGAATTAAAAACTAGGTGTGAGAGGATGAGATCTTCTAACTACAAATAATACTACCGTTGTTTAATAAATCATTTGGTTTTAAATGTAAAAACATGTTTTGATTAAGTTTATCATGAGGTTTTTTTCTTATGTATCCAACACCTTTAAGGAAGGTTTATTTTTTAAAAAGCCTGTTTTATGGCATTTTTAGTAGAATTTGAGTTTCCATCCAAATGGAGCTTCACACAAATTACAAGTAAAATATCATCTAGTAAATAAGACGTGCATAGTTCACCATTTTCTAACATAATAAAATGTGTAAAAAGTTGAGGATGAATACATGTAAATTAAGCTATATAATTGTTTAAATAAATGCTATCAATACAGCATATCCTCATGGTAACAAAGAGAAGCACCAAATTTAGTGTAAAGACTATATTTAGTTGTAATGCAACATGTTTTAATAGTTATCTGCCACTGAGAACCAACCTTTCATTAGGAAAATCGCTAAAAATGCAAAACACCATTAAAACTGATGGTTTAAATTAAGGTTTCCTGCTTGTTGATTTAAATCATGATTAAAATTGGTGATTTTAAATTGCTTTGATTTAAATCAGTCCATCCCTTGGGGAATTTTTTAGTTCTCCTTCCACCACCCTGACTTCCAGATCTTCACAAATTAGGTCTGATAAAAGATTAAACTAATAATCCCATTGAGGGAAGAAGTAATAGTCTACAGTGGAGTCTTTCTTGAACAGAACCAGTTTTAGTACCACTGTCAGCAGTCCCAGATGATGGAGGGCTTCAAGGCTCAGTTTTTTAAAGGTAATAAGGTGCCTATTGTGATTTTCAAAAGCCTATAGATGTCTTAAACTCATTGACTACAATGGGTTTTAGGTGTCTAGGTGCTTTTGAAAATCCCACTAGACACCTAAATGCCTTTAAAAATGTGACTCTAGATGGTTAGAGTGTCTGAAGAGCTGTTGCCTTGGAAAATATCTTTGCTGTGTATCCTTGATTCAGGCAAATCTTCTTCTCTGCTGTGGTGAAGGCTCCCATGTAGATTTGCACAGGGTTTTTTGTTTTTTTTTGTTTTTAAATAGTAAATGCATTTTAAATGTTTATTGAAGCAAGGACATGAATGTGGGTCTCCCACCTTTCAGGTGAGTTCCTTGACCACTTGCTACAGAGTCATTCTCTCTCTCTCCCCTTCACTCTGCCCAAATGACTGTTTAACTATATGTATACATTGGAACAGCTTCAGCAGGAGACACTGAGAGAAACCCACACTAGAGTATCCCATAGCCGAGTGACTAGGGCATTCTCCTTCAATGTGGTAGACCCAAGTTCAAGTCCCTGACCTATACCAGGCGGGGGCAGAAATTGGACCTGGGTCTCCTACATGACAGGTGAGTGCCCTAACCACTGGGCTATAGCTTATATGGAGTTTATAGATCATAGACACCACTGCCTCCAAATCTACCGCTATCATCTTTTCCTCTAGCCATTTTGTGACTCCATCCTTTTAAAAATACCTGGAAACAGTGTTTTGGATTGGATGAAACATTTTATTTGACCTGAAATGGACTTTTTTTCAGACTTTTCAATGTCAAATTTGGTTCGACCTGAGCCAATATTTGTTTTCAATTTTTTTGAAACTGCCAGCAAACTGAGAAATCAGCTCTGCTTTCAGGTGGGAGAGACATTGAGACGTGGTCAGAGAGGAGAGCTCTTTTCCATGGTAATCACAAATCCCAGATGGAAGAGACACTAATCACTTGGGTGTGGCCTGTCAAATGGCTGACAGCCCCCTCACCAAGATAGTTCTCCATGTAGGGTATCACCTGGACTTTGCAGTGTAATGGATGAAAAGTGCTATGTAAGAGATAGATATCATTATTATGATGATTATTTCTTTATGGATTGTTGCGTCTGCCACTACTAAAGTCTTTGTTAATGTCCTCAGAGCCAGGTAAGATCAAGGGGAAGGGAGGGAGCACTGGGAATGGACCTTTCTGAATGCAGATTGAAGATAATTCTGACAGGAATCTAGAATTATGAGAAAATATATGGTTTTTACATCAGTTGGCAGGAGGAATTCATTTGGCTTGAGTGTGTCTATGCAGTCTCTGTGTTAGGGAACATAGTAGGAAGCCACTTCAGGCCAATAGGTCCTTCCATAATAATTTTTTAAAAATCATTCACATTAGTTTTCTTATCTTTCTCCAACTCCTCAGTGGCTCCCTTCTCCTTTCTTCCTCCTGGAAAAGGACTCAGTAGCAGACACCGTAAGTTATCTGCGGACATCAAGGCCATCCACTTGGTTCCTCAGGAGGACTGAGGTAGAGGATTCTGTTTCCTCTACTTAAGTATCAAAGATCTGTCACGTTCTAGACAGCAAGTGATGACACATTCTTCTAGGATTATACATTCAAGATGGAATCTTTTGATCCCTCAGAGTCATAATCAAGTCCAAGGAGTATGTCACATTGTCACATCTAAAAGATGTGTAACTTTTCATACCTATTCTTGTGCTCATTAGCTAGAAGATATATATAATTAGATTCCAGCAATCCACTACCCTTATGTTGTAATATTCCAATTGGTATTCCTCCTTCCTATGCCTCTAAATCAATTAATGATACCTTACACTGTCTAAAAAAATTCCTTCAACTGTATATGATTTCTAATGAACTAATTTCATAGTGGTAAGGAATGCACCTGGTAGTCTGAGTTTGCAGGATCAGGTCCTAAGTGAGTACTTAGTGGTCAGATTAACATTTTATTTAATAGGAAACCAGAGATTTCAAAAGTTAAGGTTTGTTTTTGTACATATATTTTCTGGTGTATAGGACTAGCAGACTACTAAAATGAATCTTGAAATATTGGTATTTTTGTAGCTACATTTCTTTGAAAGTAGAAGATTTTGAATAATACTACTTTTATGAAGTGTGAAGTGTAGACTGATCCAAAAATTCAGTGTTCATAACCTCTTTAAAAGACTACACTGAAGACAGGTTAAGTTTTGTCATCTTCTACATAGAATTTCAGTTAATCTTAATCTTTCCTTGACAGAGACCATTTTGAAACAAAGAAGTGTTTTGAAACAATGAGGTGTCTACCAAGTAGACTTGGTACTCTTTTAAATAGATTTGGTCAGTATGTAACTTTATAATTAAAGATTCTTTGGGATCTTGTTTTGTGAGGCGCTGTACTTGAAAACCAAGTTTTCTTTGTGAGAATGGATAGTTTTTTCCTAGTCTTATGATTTAGTTAATCAATAAAATCCAAACATGTTAATATATTTTATTGATTTTTTAATCAATCAATCAAAAACCTTAGAGGTTTTTAAGGTCAGGCTTGACAAAGCCCTGGCTGGGATGATCTAGTTGGGGTTGGTCCTGCTTTGAGCAGGGGGTTGGACTAGATGACCTCCTGAGGTCCCTTCCAACCCTGAGATTCGATGATTCTATGATTTTATAGGGTAATCTCTTATGTGAATAATGTTTTCCTATTAGATAGAAAAAATCAGTACTACTTTTCTATGTGTGACTCCTTATTTTTGTAATCAGATCTCTTTTTTTCTCTTTTTCTAGAGGATGTTAAACAAGTTTTTGGCCAGACCACAATTCATCAGCACATTCCGTTTAACTGGAAATCAGAGTTTGTGCAGCTGCATTTTGGAAAAGATCGAAAAAGACGCCTAACATATGCGGAGTTTACTCAGTTCTTACTGGTGGGTCTAATGCAATAAAGTTTGTCATGAGTTTCACAGTTCAGGGCAACTGCATCTGTGTTCCCTCTGTAGTTCCTTGAGGGTACCCACTCTAGGCTCCTGGCTCCTCAGCCGTCACTTCTCTTGGGTAGAGACACGCATCTCTCCCGCTTCTGATGGGGATTTTTTCAGGCTGCATAATACCCTGCTTACACAGTGATACTGCCAACATGCCAGACTGCCTGAACAGGTCAGTGTCTGTGCTTTGCCTTCTCTTCAAAGGCTTATAACAACGTAATTACCAGGAGTTATAAGATACCACACAGCCCTTTATAGGCAACCATATTTGTTCTTAAAGTGAAAGTATTCCAGAAAAGGCATATTTAAAAAAAAAAAAAAAAGTTACTACACATGATAAATGCTTACCAGAGGTCATCCATCAGTCTTATGGCTGTTCAGTAGGCAAAAGTCCTGGATTGATGTCACTCGGTTTGGACAGAATGTCCTGCTGGTTTGATGGATCAGAAAGAAGGCTCTGAGTCAGTTTAAATTCAAGCTATTTATCCAAAAGTCCCTTCTTTGTTTGTTAGTCTCTGAAGAATCCAGTTTTAACTAGTATATGCGAGCCTCCAGGTGTTGGTATTTCTCTGGAGGTGTTATAACCTGAGTGAATTTGCCTGATCAGTCCCTCACTGTTCTTAGTTCCTTGGTCACCCTCCCCAAGGAATTGCATTCAGTCCCTGGCCCACAATGATACATAAACTTAATACAGTGAGATCTCCCAAAGATATTGGAGGTAATTGCCGTAGCTGTCGCAATGTATAATAAGAAATGTGCAAGAATCACAAATAGTAAATTTAGCTAACACCATATTGGCAACACAGCCAACAATCCTGTACTTAGGCTCTTCTTACTGTTGGAAGGCTGGATTTTAGAACTTTATGCATTGACAATATAATCTGCTTGTGGTAAAATAGTTGAATCTAGGTAGTTACTTTTTTGGCACTTGAATGTGGCATGAGTATTTTTTTTAATGGGTCTGGCCCACTGTTTTAAACTAATCTTTGAGACATGAGGGGGGAATACCCAGACATCAAGACATTTAAAACCTGTAGGAGATCTTTCACTAGGAGAATCCAATATGTTAAATAATAAGAGATGTTTGTACCAAATATTGAGCATTTTGAACTCACTTTCCAAAACTGATATTAAGGAATGCTTCATTTGATTATCAAAATTCTATGGTTACCCATAAAATCACACAAATTTGGTAAAATACAGTAATGGTATTCCTTCCGCTGCAGACTTACACACACTGTTAGTTTGATACCATTTAATAACCAAATAGTGCAACAGATAGAAAATTCTATTTATTTTTGCCTGTGCTGCATAGAGAATAAATAAAAGCTATCTCCTCTGGAGGGAATCCTTTCATGTCTATGATTTTAGGTATATTGCTACACAAAGCAAAATATCATACAAATGAAAAATCAGTAAATGATTCTGAAAAAAGAATGCTTGCTGTAAGTAAAATGAGATGCATGGGTGCCTTGTTTGAATCCATTTTGAACATACTGAGTGCCAGTAAAGATTTTACACAATAGTTTTAAAATAGGAGCCTATTTCAAGACCGCAAGGTTGTATTTTTTTATTTTTCTGTTTATGCATGGAAGTTATTTCACAGTAGGAGGTGGTATCATTTTGATGAGGAATAATTAAGATAATGCTATTGAGACAAATGTTTCAAATTGACTTTGTGAAACAGAGACTAATTAACTCTTTGCCTGAAGAGGATGTAGGAGATCATAAATGCAATCATATTCTCTTGGTTTTAATAATGACTATTATTGCTAAATACCTAGGCTAAACATGTATGCTGACTTTGGTAGACTGTAACATCTTGGTTCTGTATCTGATAATCCTGCTTAGTTTAGCTGCTTACTTGGAGGTGTGAAGAAAAACTCTAATTCTAGAAGAAGGTGCCTGGATTGGTAATTGGGTGTGGAGTCTCACCTCTGGGTCATCAGTGCAAATCTACCCTGGCTCTGTTGTGATCAAGTGCCTTTCGAATTGGAAAGCTTCGATAGCCTGTATGAAAAGGCTCCCAGTTCCTAGGGAGCAGGTGTCTACATCACAAAAATACCATAATGACTGATGTTCTATGCAGTGTAGTTGTAGCGGTGTTGGTCCCAGGATATTAGAGAGACAAGGTGTGTGAGGTAATATCTTTTATTGGACAAACTTCTGAAGTTGGACCAACATAAGTGGTCCAATAAAAGATATTTTCTCACCTATCTTGTCTCTGTAATGACTGACAGTCACATTGGCACTTGGTAGACATCATGGAATGAATGGGCATGGAAAGTAAATGGCGTCTTGCTACTCTGATGAGGAGGGCGAGGGGGTTCCTTCTGCTGCAGGGTCCAAGCACTGCTTAGCTTGTGTGACCAGTCTTTACGGTGGACCTCTGTGTGGGTAGAATAGTTATTTTGACAGCACTGGAAACACTCCCTCTTGCCGGTGTCAAGAAAGCGTCAGAAGAAGCAGAGTCCCTCGGCATCAAAGGACAGAGGGGCCATGGGCAAAGGACCTGTGTCAGGCCATGTGCCTGCTTCGGGGCTTCACAGGGATACCGGAGAAGTCAGACTGCCCCCCCCCCCCCAGCCTGGCCAGGGACCCACCCTTCATCCTGGGCAGCGGCAGGCTGTCCCAACCTCTTGTGGGGCCTTCAGTGCCCGAAGCAGTCCTGGCGGCTAAGGAGCAAAGCAGGTGCCACGCCAGGTGACCAAAGTGCCTCCGCCCCTGGCACTGATGGGCAAGCCCACCCAGGTGCATCATAGACTGGTGGAACACCCCTGGTTGCTGGATCGCAGGCGCAGGTCGCCGTGACCTCGGACCCCGGCACCCAGGTCTCAATGGCCTCCCATGGTCACTGGAGGGGCAGTGGTCAGGGTTGGACTGCAACTTCAGCCTGTCGCCAAGAAGGAGAGACTCTCCACCAATGTGGGAGACTGCAGGGACAGTGCCCCCCCCCCTCCCCCCAGTGACAGTACTGGGGGTGCCGGTGATGCCGATCCAATACTCCCAGCCCCCCCTGGCCTTATCGGACAAGCCTCCATCTTGTCTGTTCCACCACCACGACCTGGGGCTGATAATAAATGAGAAAAAATCAACCCTAACTCCAGTGCAATGCATAGAATTTATCTGTGTGGTTCTCGACTCCACTCAGGCTAGAGCCTTCTTCCCCGAGACTTGGTTCCAAGCCATGGGGGACCTCTTCTTGGGCCTGCGAGCCCACCTGCTCACCACCACCCACACGTGCCTGAGACTTGGGTCACACGGCGGCATGCACGTACATGGTCCGGCATGTGCAACTCCGCCTCAGGCCCCTACAGGCGTGGCTTGCATCGGTCTGTGCCCCCAACCGGCACAGCATGGACCGGGTGGGTTAGGATTCCTGACAGCATACTGTTGTGTCTCATCTGGTGGCAGGATCCCACATCGGTGCTAGAAGGAGTTCCCTTCGTGACCCTGGCCTCGTCAGTTACCCTTGTCTCTGACGCTTCGGATCTGGGATGAGGAGCCCACTTGGGCAATTTCAGTACTTAAGGTCGTTGGTCCAGTCACAATTGTTCCCTGCATATCAATGTCAGGGAACTCAGGGCAGTTCGCCTAGCCTGCCAATCCTTTCTACCTCCTATACAAGGCATGGTGGTTCAGGTCCTGACGCACAACACGGCTACAGTCTTCTATATCAACAGGCAGGGCGGAGCCAGGTTGTCTGCCCTCTGCCAGGAAGCCCTCTGGCTCTGGGACTTCTGTCTGCAGCACAACATCCATATCATAGCTGCTCACCTTCCAGGGAGCAAGAACGCTTTGGCAGATTTCCTCAGCAGAATATTCTCGTCTCGCCATGAATGGTCCCTTCATCCGGAGGTGCTCAGTTCCATCTTCCACAGGTGGGGAACTCCCTGAGTGGATCTGTTCGCATCCAGGCAGAACAGAAAATGTTTTCTGTTCGATTAGGGGCATGGACAGAGGATCCCTGTTGGACGCCTTTCTGCGCCCGTGGTCGGGTGCTCTGATGTACGCCTTCCCTCCGGTGCCATTGCTGCCCAGGGTCCTCATGAAGATCAAACAGGACAAGGCCAAGGTCTTTCTCATAGTGCTGGCTTGGTGACGCCAACATTGGTTCAGTACTTTGCTGGACTTCTCAGTGGCAACCCCGTTCCGGCTGCCACTCAGGTCGGACCTGTCCCAGAACCACGGCAGTCTTCTGCACCTGAACCTGGTGGCGCTACATCTGATGGCTTGACTGCTGCATGGCTAAACGCACAGGAGCAGCAGTGCTCAGCCGAGATTCAGTGAGTCCTGTTGGGAAGTAGGAAGTCCTCTACCAGAGCGACCTAACTGGCCAAATGGAAACGGTTCCACTGCTGGATTACAGGTAAGCCTGTCCCGAGCGGGCTTCGTTGCAGCTCATTCTAGATTACCTCCTGCATCTCAAGCTCCAGGGCTTGTCTTTCTCATTGATCAAGGTCGATCTAGCGACCATCTCAGCTTTCCACCCGCCGTTCGAGGGCAGGTTGGTTTTCGCTCAGGATATCACGGCTAGATTCCTTAAGGGCCTGGAGCACCTCTACCCGCACGTCAGGAATCCTGTCCCTCCGTGGGACTTGAATCTGGTACTGTCACGGCTCATGGGTCCCTCCTTCAAGCCTCTGGCTTCCTGCTCTCTGCTCGTCCTCTCCTGGAAGGTCGCATTCCTGGTGGCAGTGACGTCGGCCTGTCAGGTATCCAAGATTCGGGCGCTCAGCTTGGAACCTCCTTCTGTTTGGCAGAAGCTGGGAATGGGTGACGGGATGGATCGCTTGATGATTACCTGTTCTGTTCATTCCCTCCGTGGCACCTGGCATTGGCCACTGTCGGAAGACATGATACTGGGCTCGATAGACCTTTTTCACTTTGGCTGTGCACTGGACAGCTGAGAGGCATCTGGGTGAAGGTGAGGTAGTTGGTTAAGTTGCCACCATATTTGTTGGCGACTCCAGGTGACCAGAAGTCCTGGGATTTTACTGAAACAGTCTGCTCAATTTCAACATAATTGGTATATCTAATTACCCAGTTCATGTAGATATGATGTCCTTACTGTCCTTTACCTTACAGCATTGTGTCCTTATGTTGTAAATGCTGAAGCTCTGGCAGAAACTATTCTTGGCACAAATTTGAGTTACTCTTCACATGTGTAGAAATTTTGCTTTGAATTTCCTAACCTTTGGTACTCCGCTTTTCCTCCTGACCTTCCCTCTGTATGTGAGTCAGTCTCCTTGGTCTAACGTCTAGACCTTGGACCTTAGGCAGCAGGATACCACAGCGGATGCCAAGTTACCTCTTGGCATTCCTGATGTGTAAATACTTTTTATATTACCCTTAACTTGGACCAGATGGGTTCCTTAATGTACTGCAGCTACTGTTTTGTAAATAAAGCACTGCTTGCTGGTTTTTAGTGAAATAATTTAAGATTAAAAGTAGTTCATATTTCTTGCCATCTACCCACTCCCATTTCTGTGGAACACACACTTTTTCCATATTCATATTCTGTCAGTGCAGTTTAATTAATCCTCATTTCTGACACAAGAAAGCTAGATGAACATTTGATTAGCAAGCTTTATTCTATATGCAAGAGCAATTGAGATCTATTCTTGCTGTAAACAAGTGATGCTCAGACCTCAGTGGTTCAGGAGCCAGTTCACGATCAGAAAGAGCCACAATGGTGTGAATTCATTGTTTCATTTACTATTTTATTTATGTAAGTCTCACAGCGGAATGATTGACCGAGTATTCTACAGTTGGTTAATAACGAAGTAAAAGCATCCTGATTGGTTACTAACATTCATTGGTTAATAATTAAATCAGAGTGTTTTAATATCAGGTGCTGCAGAGCCACAGGAGACACATTAAAGAGCCACTTGTGGCCCACGAGCCTCAGTCTGAGTTTCACTGCTCTAAACAAATAAAGAGCTTCCTCTGTGAGACGTGGTCCCTCATGAGTTGGACAGGGCTTAAATACTATGATCTGCTTCAAGAACAGCCATCTCAAACTCAACCCCAGAGTTTAAAATCGATTGCTAGATCAGCTTTTGTGTTGGCTAATGTATAGGTCTGTCAAACGCATTTAAACATTAGCAAGGTTTTTGGTCAGTTCTGGCATGCTAGTTGATGAGTAATGATGAACAATACTTGTAAATGGGACCTCACAATCTGCTGCAGTGGAAAGGATTGTGTTGCAGCTAATGAATGCAAGTCAATTGGAAATATCAGTCATACCTGAACATAAATCTCCACATAACTGGAAAATGAATTATGTTTTTAATGAGCTGCATGGGAAACCCGAGGTGAAATTCTAGGTCGGAAATCCTTTCATTAAAACTGTGGTGCCAGGGTGCCTGCGACCGTGCAAATTAATTTTGCATAAACAGTTATTGTAGCTTGTTGAAATTCAGGCTCCTATCATCAAGGGAGAAACTTGTTTTTTAAGGTATGTGTAGGGATTACAGAAACTTTAATCTAGGGAGGGTTCAGTGGGTAAGTATTTTGCACTGAGAAGCAATTAAGTTTGTTTTTCTTATATAGCTGCTTTTCACCCATATTTTGCTTAACTAAGCAGTCTTAGGCTGAAAGATGTGAAACACTTTTCAGCTTGATTAAAAAGCAACATTTATTTGCAAATTAAGTTTATTTACTGTTGGTGTTTAATGATACCATTTTGCTTTTTTTTGTTTTATTTTTTTGATATCCCATCACTTCTCCCAGACTAATGCTAGTGGGTACTGAGCATAATTTTGAATATAATTAGTCATGCTGTAAAATGGCATAACTTTCAGACTTTGAGATGGCTAGATTGTGTACACTTTTCTTTTAAATTAAACACTTAGAATTTTACATTGTTATGAAACGTACTGATGTTAAACAAGTATGTTCCATGTGATGATGATTATATACCAAATCTGGCTTTCCTTTTCTGTTTTTTGTAACAAAGCTTTAATTTTATTGTGTAACCATTCCCTGGATATACTTTTCCACCACCTCTTCACTTTGCTGACATTTTGGGTGGCTGTGAGTGACAGAGGACAATTGCTCTTTCCATTTAATTGTGAAAGAAGACGCTTCTCTAACTATCTCAAATTAATGATAGCCCTAAAAACCAGCTTAAAACTCTTGCAGTGAGCCTGGAGAGGTGTGGATAGTTTTCTCCAAGTCTTGAGAATGTGCTCAAACAATTTCAGGTATATCTACACAGCAAAGAAAAACCTGCTGCTGGCCCATGTCAGCTGACTTGAGCTCATGGGGCTCAGGCTGCAGGGCTGTTTCATTGCTATGTAGACTTCTGGCCTCGGACTCAGGTCTTAATCAGCTGGCATAGGCCAGACGTGGGTCTTTCTTTGCTGTGTAGACATACACATAGAGTTGCTAAACTGTGCAGAGAAAAAACCTTTGATTACACAGAATCCCCGTCATTAGGTCAGGATGGGTTTGCTGGGCAACTACTCACAAATTGGGTGGGTGTGTGCGTGTGCGCGCGTAAAGGGGGTGTCATGATCTTGATGAACCACAGGTGCTTTTCTGCCTTCCTACAGCTGTCATCTGCTCTTCCCCATTTGTCCAGCTGTTGGGGTATGGGGTCAGGTGGCAGCATTATGTGCTTTGCCCTGTACTATTACTGTGTTAGCCAAGTTGGGTAATTCTTCTCCCTAGTTAAATCTGCCCAGCACGTGTGGAACACAGAGAAAAGGTGTTGGCAAGGTAAGGATGAGGGAAATGGGATTGTACAGGAGGCCCTTCTTAGTAGGTCACCTGGGGCCTGATGAAAAATGGGCCCTTGGATCATGGTCATTATATCCCGTGGATGGTGCCTTGTTGTCCTGTGGCTGAGACATTGTGCCTTGCCCATTACTACATTCTCATACCTACATTAGTATTATGGTAATGCTGTAAAGCTTTTTAATAATTCCTGGGGCTATCAAATTAGAGCATAAAGTGCTACCGTGACAATGAACTAATTTACAATCCGATAGCAAGGAAGAGTAGCAGGACGGGCTGGAACTATGTCCTGCACAGTCTCTGCTCTACCTTGACTTTTCAGTTCACATAGTCAGGACCGGCTCTGTATACTTTATGGCAGGTTGTGCCTAGGTTCTGTGGCAGGGCTCCCTAATTATGCAGCACTGCATTGCTGAATTCTGCCAACCCAGAAATTCTCTGGCAGTTTGAATAAAAAAAATGTATGTAAATAAGAGAGAATAAGACCCTCTTTAGCATGTTCCAGATGTTCATTTTGAATATTCCTGGTGTTACTGCAGGGGATACAAAAAATGAGCATGTTCATGTCTTTGGTGGTGACCAACCGGGATACAAGAATTTTTGTGTCCAGTTCATCATCTGAGCTCCGTGCAGGCAAACTCCCAAGTTGCTGCCTGCCTCAAGCTGACAAACCTTTTTTTTCTTGCACTCTTCCCACCTAAAGCTTTCCCAAACTGCTTGCTTCAACATTTGTTATAATAAATGAAATTATAGTCACAGCCAGGCTGAAGTGAGAACGGACATGGCCACCTTCAGCCAGAGTGAATGTTGCTGAATTATAGCATCCTCTCCCCTGCCTCCCCACAGGGGGCTGTAGCGTAAAGGAAATGTGACAGACCTGGAATTGTAACTCAAATTTTATGGCTAAAATAATGCAACCTCCATAAGCATTTCTCATTAGAACCAGAAATTTTTGAATAATTTAGTGAGTGAATTAGAGTATTGAAACATTTAGCGGTGCTCATTTTTCTGCCTAACATATTATCTTGCTTCATCATAACTTGGAGACAAGCTACAAATTCTAAAGATGTTGATTAGAAATTAAATTAAAATTGTTTAAGAAGCCCATGACGCCAGGATTTAAGAAGTTGATTTGGAAGGTGGCATAAATATCATATTTGCCGTTTGTTTCCTATTCTTTATCCCACTGAATGCTGGCGTTGCCTCTGAGACAAATACTGATTTCCTCTACTTATTATTGAATTGCGCCATTAAAAACAGCATAATGGTGGATTTTGATTAGTACGAGGTCTCAGTTTAATTTGACTTTTTAGAATCTTTTTTTAAAATGTGAGTAGTGGAGATAATAGCAAAGTGCATCTGTCTCATTGCAAGACAAGTTCAGTATCTAGGAAAGCACTCCACACCAATTCATTTAAGGTGTGCCTTAGAAATAAGCAATATCCTTCCAGGAAAAAGACATTTTAATGAGATGTGAAGCTGGAAGGGATAATATTGTACTCACTGCTGGAATGTCTGCATTTTCCCATTAAAAGGGATTAATCCTAAACAGGCAAGTCTACCTGTCTGTGTCTTCACTGTCACTATATGTTTGACTTACTACAAAACCAACTGAAAATCTTTGACATTGTCTGAATCTGTAACTTGTCCTATGGTAAGTTGGTGTAGTTTAGTCATAAAAACCTCCAGTTTTTCACTGAATGGAGGAAAAAAAATCTTCCTGCTGCTAGGAGCAGGTTGTAGATGACTGTAGGAGATGATGTAATTTTGTAATTTTTGGAGTGATTACTTGTCATGTATCTCCCCCCCCCGCGAGTACATTTATCACAAACTGTGAAAACACTGAGTGCTGCTATCAGGTAAATCAAATGATTGATATCCATCTACTATTAATGCTAATATCTTGAAAGGTGATCGTGGTTCGGAAGCAGTGGAAATAATAACAAAGGTGTGGTGATGCAAAGCATTCTAAACTAGGCTTCTAGTTTCATTTTATAAAACCTTTTTCTCTACAGCTTTTGACAAATAAGCTACCTTCTGTTTTAAAATAAAGATGCCTTATGGAGGAATACTCACATTCTCCTCTTTGCAGAGATCATTTGTGGGAGCTGAACATAAATATAATTTTACAAAGATTTGATTTACCTACTGTGAAACTTACAGTAAACTGATAAATGCTTTTTGATGTGACACCTTTGGTTACATTGAAATACATAAATGGGAGCACACCTGTACTGGTCTTTTGAAACTCTTGCTCACATTTCTCTGTTAAATGAATTGCAGAACCTAAAGGGAAGCTAGTGAGAAGTAAGCTAGGGTGTGATTGAAAGCCCAAATTCTGCACTCACTCCTTGTGTGGACACTTTTGTTTCATGCTAAGTGTGTCTGCACGGGAAGTTAGTGCAGAATAGTTATTTGCACTTATAGCTATTCCACATTAGCTATTGGCTCTTCCCTGCATAGACAAGCCCAGAGAGGGAAGAGAAGCCCTGATCTTGTATTTGAGATGTAGAAAAATATTAGTGGAGACCTTATTTGTTGTGCATAAAGAAGGTTGAACAATAATAAATGCAGAACTCTGTCCCTATGGGGAGGATGACATGTAACTCTCTTTGATAGCACATCAGGTATGCTGTGGATTTTAACTTAATGTACACATTCAGGAAATATAGCTAAAGCAAAATATAACTTTGTTTTAATGCATTTTCAGGAGATACAGTTGGAACATGCAAAACAAGCATTTGTGCAACGAGACAATGCTCAAGCTGGAAGAGTCACTGCCATTGACTTCAGGGACATTATGGTCACTATCCGGCCACACATGTTGACACCATTTGTAGAAGAATGTCTAGTAGCGGTAAGTTGTGCATAGCTTATTTGTACTGTTGTAGAGATCAGGGCTTCATTGTGAAAACACAGTTAGACAGTCCCTTCCCCAAATTTATTATTCTGTTTGCACCCTGTGCCCATCACTTGATACATAATTGTCCACATACACAAACTTATGCTCTCATCTCAGGCTATATCTCTTCACAGATCCTATCATCGATTCCTCCCGCAAGAGCCTAAGCAAATTATGAATGGTTGAAAACATTGGGCTGTGTCATACCAACGTATTGTTCTATTGTGGCAAATTGTACTCTGTTCCAACAAGCCATTGCCCCCTGTCTGAGCAATCATTCTTGTTAGTTTAAAGTTCCACTAATAGCTCACAATTGTGTATAGTATCTGGATCAGTGAAAGCGGGAAAGTGTCACTAGAAACTGTTGAAAGAGCTTTTCAAACCATATTTTAGAACAAATAGAAATTAGATCAGACTTCTGTTGGTTCATCCAGTCTATTCTGTGGCAGTTTGGGTTTATTCCCTATAATATATTTCCCCCCCAATACTTTTCCATTCAGATTTTAAATGTATCACACTCTACACCTTTCACCCCTTCCTTTGGTCAGTGATTCCAGCCTTGTGCTGAATATCTTAATTTTGGACTCATTTGGCCTATATCTTTATGGTAGTGCCTAGATCTGAATCTGCTGTTGTGGGTGAGGTCTCTTCAGGGCCATGTAGAGAGAGTTGCCTCTGCATATCCAGCCTCACAATGACTTTCATGTGTGTCTTTTTCTTTCCCCCCCTCTCCTATGTAATATCTCATGTTTTCAGTGGTCAGAAATGTGCTAGGTTAAGAAAGCTGTACTTAAATTATGTTGTACTGAATGTACTTACTGTATTTAACCAACACGGTGTGCTCTGAATTGAAATGTTTGGGTTAACCATTTTTAAAATGTGTTTTGATTACGTTTTTCTGTGTATCTATAAGTTTTAAGATTTTCTCAATAGAAGAAATAAACCAACTTATAAAATATGTCCAACTGAAACAGTATTGAAACTCGAACTCTGTAAATTACTGCTGGTCATGTTGTTATAATCCTGCATATGTATTTGTTTAGGCTTCCAGGGGTGGGGTGAGTCTTACATTCTGGTTATGATTAGTTTCAGTAACATAAGACTCTTTCATATGGCTATTTATTTTGCATTTAAAAAAAATCCCTTGCTACTGTCATTGTTATAAACTAACATTGTTTCAAAGCTTTATTCAAAGATTTTCTTGATCCTAAAGTGTTGTAAAACAATTAAAATAGCTCCTCTCCCTCTCTCTTCTTTTTCTTTCTCTGTTCCAGGCTGCTGGAGGTACCACTTCCCATCAGGTCAGCTTTTCCTATTTTAATGGATTTAATTCCCTCCTTAACAACATGGAGCTCATTAGGAAGATCTACAGTACTCTGGCTGGAAATAGAAAAGATGTGGAAGTGACTAAAGGTTAGTAGAAATGTTCTGATTGTGCAGTCGGGAAGTTTTCCTGGTTTATTGGCTTGGGGGAGGGCATATGCTTTTAAAGCAAACAAACAAACTTGTGTCTGTATTTTCAGTTCTTTGTGGTGTATTGTTCAACCATTCATGCTCCTGTTTAGTCCACCCTCCGGGTTTTCCATTTTGTTACCGCCAAGGAGAAAGTTCTAGGAAACTGAAGATGGCTGTGGGGGAAGGGAGCTGGGTGAGGAGAGAATGTAAAGATATTCAAAGTCTTCAAAAACTTCCTAGGACTCCTGCCAAATTGGCAGCCTAATAAAACTGACCTTCAAGGGTAGTTGAAGAATTCCATAAACTTGTACTGGCGACATAGTAAGCTGATCTACAAGCTTGGAACAAGATGTTATCTGCTCTATCTAATCGCTTTTATAGAGAATTCCCTCTGCAACACCAAAGCTTCATTAATGTGGCCTACTGGGACATATACATGAAAAGTTCCACATCTTTGTTCATGGAGTGTTTGAATTTGTTGTTGTTTTTTCCCCTCTGACCCACAAATGATTGATACCGTATGTCAGATATCTTAAATCTGGCTGATAGCACTGAGTTTGAAAACCAGAAAGCTACTCTTATTTCCATGCTGGATGTAGTATTTAAAACATACATTTACATTGTGGTGGGAGCACTTTTTGCAGTGTCTTGGTTTAATACTAAAATGAATGGTGACTCTGGGATGCTCGGGGTGTTCTGTTTTGGTTTGATTAGTTTTCCTCTCTCATATATTTTTATTCTTTGTAGAGGAGTTTGTTCTGGCAGCTCAGAAATTTGGTCAGGTTACACCAATGGAAGTTGACATCTTGTTTCAGTTAGCAGATTTATATGAGCCACGGGGGTAAGTAGAAATGATCTCTCTCTGTGTGTTGTTTTTTTTTAAACAGTGGGAAGTGGGGGAGTGATATTCTAGCACACTGCCTAGAAATACAGGTAACTTATAGTTGTTTGAAAAACCTCTGTTTAATGTAAACTTCAGTTTAGTGTTTGCTTGGTCTCCACAGACGCATGACACTAGCTGACATTGAAAGAATTGCTCCTCTGGAAGAGGGAACACTGCCCTACAATCTGGCTGAGGCTCAGAGACAGGTAAGAAAAGAAGCTGTAATGATGCTTTTAGCATACTTTTATTCCTTCCTCCGTCCCAATGTCCAGTTCCTCTCTTGTTGTCTGAGTTAGCCATGTTTCCTTTCTTTTGCACTTTATAACAAAGAATAGGGGCTATTGTTGGAATCTTCACTTTAAACACCTCCTCTCCCTCCTCCCCCTTCTCCCAAAAACAGTTGCTAGTTTTTTACTCTTGCCATTTAAGAAAACAAAGTGTGATAGATTTGATTGTAAGGATAAAACAAAAGTGTAAAAGTGACATCTAACCACTTACAAAAAGAAGATATATGCTCACTTACTAAAGAAGTTTAACCCTCCCTGATTATCTCCTCAAAGTAGTTTTTAGTGAGGAAAGAAGACTTTCTGATATCAGTATGGATGTCAATTCTGGCATCCAACATGCTAAATGAAAACGGCAGTCCTTGTTCTAAAGAGATGTACGTGTTCAAGTCTTCAGCACATTGTCTGTCTGCTATGCTTTACATTCTGCGAATATTGAACTGAGACCTAATTTCATTTAGTGTGCCACCATAGTTTAAAAAATAAGACACTCTGCTGAGTGGAAGGATTCATAAGTCATATGGGGAAAAACATGTAAGACGTCGGACTGTTCTATGGTTTATCAGAAAATGATCTTTTTGTCATTATGTGAGGCAAAAAAGAAACTTGGGAACTCCTTTTTTATAATCTCATAGGCGTCTTGAATTTTAGTTTGTAATCAAGTTTTTGTGGGTCTTTCCAACTTTCTTAAAACTGACGCAGTCTTGGGTGTAGATAGTCTTAGAAAAACATAGTTTAAGGCAAACCAAGCTTTGTATCTTGCGAGACTAAATTTTTTTTGTTCTGAGCTTTGGGTCTGTGCAGAGACGCCAGTTTGACCACAATGAATTGATGCAGGCTACATTTTTAGGACTAACAGGCCTTCAGCCAGGCCTCCGTGTGTGTGTGTGTACGTGCGCATGTGTGTGCGCCCACCCCCCCCACTACTCCAATGCAGTATCTGGGGTTTTTTGAGCAATGCCCACGTATTGAGTGTCCTATGATGAATTCTAATTAGCTGACTCCCCAAAACTGACCACCTCTTCCTAAAAGTCTTGCAGGGGAGCTAAGAAGTGATTGTGTTGTACTATGTATTAATTAGTGTAAGCTATAGTAGGTAGCAGTAGTAAGCTAAAACTGCAGTGATGGAAACATCTGCTTCATGCATTCTCTCAAATTTTCTGCGTAGGGGTTGAATGTCTGTTCAGGTGTTCTTTGTTCTGCGTTATACTGTTTTTAAGAAGATAAGAAATGCCCAAGAAGCCTCTATAAATCATTCCCCCTTCCGGTTGTCAGTTGTACCTTTTCACTCCCCTCATCCAACTTTTATTTTACTGTCATCTGCTTCAGTGGTTCTCAACCACGGGTACATGTACCCTTGAGGGTACTTAGAGGTCTTCCAGGGGGTACATAAACTCATCTAGATATTTGCCTAGTTTTACATCAGCCTGCAAAAAAACACTAGCAAAGTCAATACAAATTAAAATTTCATTCAGACAATGACTTGTTTATACTGCTCTTTATACTATACACTGAAATGTAAGTACAATATTTATATTCTAATTGATTTATTTTATAATTATATGGTCAAAATGAGAACATAAGCAGTTTTTCAGTAATAGTGTTCTGTGACAGTTTTGTATTTTTATGTCTGATTTTGTAAGCAAGTAGTTTTTAAGTGAGGTGAAACTTTGGGGGTGGTATGCAAGACAAATCAGACTTC
Source organism: Chelydra serpentina (assembly GCA_037349315.1). Taxonomy (NCBI): domain Eukaryota; kingdom Metazoa; phylum Chordata; order Testudines; family Chelydridae; genus Chelydra; species Chelydra serpentina. The sequence goes on from JBAIAC010000048.1 coordinate 33,849,537, forward strand.
TGAAAGGGGTACAGTAGTCTGAAAAGGTTGAGAACCACTGATTCTACTTGATGCTTGGAGTGAAAGAATTTCAGTTACCTTGCAGTAAACTGTGCTACATTTAATTTATTTTTAGGCAATTCAAGCTATTTGCTGTAGATCACTAGAGTATATAACTGCATTTAAAAAAAGCTGAAAAAATTGACAATTTCAGTAGTGAAATTAAAACCTCCATATTGTCCTATTTCCTAGAGCATCCACCAACCTTATTGGAGAAGGTAATGGTGAGAAAGGAGAGTGTAAGGATTACCACTGTCTCTGAATTCCTTTCTGCTACTAGAAAGCAATTCTGAACATGGAGCCTTTCTTAAATGTAAATCCAATCAGTGTTTGAATACTAACACACAGGAATTTCAAAGTAGAATTGTTTCCAGGTGTAGAAAATGGTGATTTGTCTGCCAATGCTTTATTTATAAAGCATTTTGGTCACTGTTTGACTCTGGGGATATCTAATGGTGTTGGGAACGCCCAGTGCTCTGGTATTTCCCATTCTGGTCATAACAGGTTAAATTTTTTGCAATACACAGAAAACGTAACTGCAGTTTTCAGTTATTTTTTAGGTTTTTTTCTAACATACCGCTGGGATTACCTAGTGGTATCTGACATTGGCTTCACTCTGTACATATCTACTGTTCATATATCTATCTGGTTATAAGATTCCCTGTAGTGAAATGGTAGTCTAATTTTTTTTTTTTTACTGTTCTCATTGTCCCAACCCCTCCCCAATTCCTACCCTTGCAGAAAGCTCCAGGTGATGTTTCTCGCCCTATTCTCATCCAGATAGCAGAATCGGCCTACAGGTTTGCCCTGGGTTCAATTGCTGGAGGTTAGTCATGGATAAGTGCAAGAATTTGTTTTTCTTTCTTTCTTTCTTTCCTTCTTTCCTTCCTTCCTTCCTTCTTTCCTTCTTTTTCTCCCGTTTAAGTGTAGGAAGATAAAGCCTTGCCTGTCTTTCTTTTTGAGCCATAACTTTAAGAGAGAGTGAAAGCAGGGGGAACCCATTGTATTATTTCTTTTGTACCTGCAAGTGATCAGAGATTTACAGGTGGTTTTTCTGCCTGGCTTGTCACCAGACTGGTTTCATAAGAGACAGGCTAATGATGAGGAAGGGCTATGATGATGCACTTTTAATTAAAATGGACTGTGACACCCCTTTATGGACCAGCTTATTTTGTAGATGAAAAAGACACAAGTGATTATTGAGATATAAGCATAGAATGTGTCTATTAGTGTTTACAAAAAATTGTATGCAAAATAATACTTTTTCACACATCAAATTTTGTTTGCAGCTGTTGGGGCTACTGCAGTGTATCCAATTGATCTGGTGAAAACTCGAATGCAAAATCAGCGCTCTACCGGGTCATTTGTGGGAGAACTTATGTACAAAAACAGCTTTGATTGCTTTAAGAAAGTGCTGCGTTATGAAGGCTTCTTTGGACTGTACAGAGGTCAGTTTCCAAATGTCATATATCATAATAATATACTAAAAAAAGTTTTCTGCCAACCTGAATTCCTCAGTCCCTGTTGTTAGGACTTGAATAAAAAAGGAAAAAACTAATATTCTGGGCCTGGTTTATGCTTGTGTAGTCTAAATGTCTTTTATCAGACTTGTTGCTCCTAATACTAAGTCACAACTCTCTTCTAGGTCAGGGATCTGTGAACTTTTTTCATAGTACAAAGCACATCTTAATTGAGAAATTGTCTTGGGGGCTTCTTCCTCTCTTCATTCACAATGTCATGGACCACCTCCCCTCCCATCTGCAATTGTATAGCACTGCTGTGGCAACTACAGCAATTGCTTACAGGGAAAACTTAGTATTAGAAAAGCTTTGATGTCCCTTTCGCAGTCTTTAGTATGATGGGGGTCTTGTAATTTTTGACAAAAGTTCATCAAACCATCTACTTCTGCTCTTCATTTTATTGCACCCTCCCATCTGTTAAGTTTCTTTTGGCTGAAAACAAGAAGGAAAGCCAATACCATGTGAACAGCCAGCTCCTCTTGGACCATCAGCATGTGCTTCACTGATCACGAGTTGTCCACGGAATGCAGTTTGTCATTTTATGTACATCAGCCCCTGTTATCTTGCTATCCATGGCTCCAACTCAGAACCCAACAGACTGCTGGAAGACACAAAAAGGAAAAATATCAACAATATTACTTCAGGTTATGGATAGGTAGTCACACATAATCATAAACTGTGGCTGCAGTTTTTCCAGTGGTGGCACACAGGTAAAATAAATTACTCTTCTTCTGGAATCAGACATATTAAGTACACTACCAGCGGTAGCTTATGCTCCTCTGACACACATATCAGTGAAGATTCTGACTTTCATTTCCTATGTTGTCCTCATACAAGCCTGGATTGAAGTTGATTTTGGTTATCTTTTCAGAGTAAGCATACTAGATACTGTAGTGACAGAACATTTCTGAAAACAACTCTTGTTTTTGGTCAGACTTCCCGTAAGAAATTCAACCTGAGGCAGACACGAAGCATAGAAAATTTCAGTCCAACAGATTATAGTTTGACGAAGTTATGAGCAACTGAAAGCAGAGTTATAATACAAAGTGTTAGACAACCGTAATAATAGTTTGCAGTGGCGATGTAGACTTGAGGAAGAACTCTGTGCAGCTTGAAAGCTTGTACCTTTTTCCAACAGAAGTTGGTCCAATAAATACCAATAAAAACCTACCTTGTCTCAACCTTAATAATAGGTGTTGCTACACACTCTCCCTGTAACGCAGTACTCCCTGAGGCGTGCCCCCCTAAGGGGTGTGGAGGAATGTTCGGGGAGGGGGGTGCGGCGGGGCCCGAGACAACACCCATAGGGGCAGCAGGGAAGGAGCGCCATTCAGTTGCAGCTCCATCCCCAGCCACAGTTCTGCCCTGCCCTCATCCCTCTCCATCTGCAGGCCAGCTCTGCCTCTAGCCCCAGCTCCTCCCCCACCCCCAGTTCTGCCCCCGCTCCACCTTCAGCCCCCGCTCCTCTACTGAGGAACCTTGGCTGTGCAGTAATGGAAGGGGGGCACGGACGGATTCATTACTTGCGTGGGGGGAGCTATGGGGGGAGCGCAACAGGAAAAGTTTGGGCACCGCTGCTGTAACATGTGCTTTGAATTATTGGATGTTGGTTGACTAATTCCTCTATAAAACACAGATTATGTAGATTAAACACAATAGATATTTAATGATTCTATAGCTAAACGTGCTATGATTTTTTTGAGCAAGTCTAGTAATTTAATAAAGAATGGTGACAGATATTTTCTTCTTGCTAGAGGTTTCTAGCAACCAAAACCGTACAAAATGCCCAACTATTCAATGAAAAATATAATTTAATTTCCTAGTGTACAGCTGCTTTACCTGCGTTTCCAAAATAGCAAATTGGTGCCATCAGGATGCCATGAGAATTCCATTATATCTTCTTCTGACGAGTTGTATAAACTGCTCTAACACAGAGAGAATTTCAAATTGGGGAAATCAGACACGTCCTGCATAAAGATAAACTCCTTTTGCTCATCACGTTGTTTGTACATTGTCCTGTGTTGCTCCTTTTGCCAGTTTTCAGGCGAGTTTTGCAAGTTTTCAGGGTTTATGAGCTTCCTCGACCACAGCCCATCTTCTCCTTTATCTTGAAGTAGATTCTGAATCGGTGAATTTGCAATCAGTTTGACAGTGCTAATGCTCTAAACACAGGATTATGATCTCATTTCAGGCTTAAACAGGAGGAGAAACTGGATTATTTCGAATAACACAGTCATTGTAGAGGCAATTTGCTGGCAAAGTAAACTGCATTTTGTACAAATGCTTTGTTTGAAGTTTGCCCTGGTGTAGCGTCCCTTTTTAAAGATGAATATAGATGGAATTTATTAAAGAATTTGGAACTCCCTCTAGCTACTTGCAGTGGCTGTTGGGCTACTACCTGATTGCCAGGTGCATAGGCGCCGACTTCGTGGGTGCTCCGGAGCTGGAGCACCCATGGAGAAAAATTGGTGGGTGCTCTGCACCCACCGGCAACTCCCCGCCCGCCCTGGACCCGCGGCAAACTTACCGGCACCGGGAGACATTGCGGGGCCCCGCCCCCGACGCTGGGCAACGTCGCGTCGGGGGCGGGGCCCCGCAATGTCACCCGACGTCGGGGGCGGGGCCCCGCAATGTCACCCGACGTCGGGGGCGGGGCCCCGCAATGTCACCCGGGGGCGGGGCCCCGCAATGTCACCCGGGGGCGGGGCCCCGCAATGTCACCCGGGGGCGGAACCGGAAGTCCACGCCTGTGGCCAGGTGTATGACAAAAGGACACTGGGAAAGTTTGGCAGCAGAGGGGAGGTTGAAGAGGTTCCAGTTAGGTTTGGATGCTGTGGGGGGATGACAAGTATTTGAGGGACGAATTTACAGATTAATACATTCACCTGCTATATAACACTGTAGTTACTTTGACAAAAAAACTTCCCATGTCACTTCATGCTGCTGTCTGTAGTTCCCTGTAAATTCAGTATTTAAGGTTAAAGAAGCACATATGTGCCACTGTTCAATAACTGAGGCTCTTTATTGTAATATGCAGCACTCGGAGACATGTTTGTTAGCAATAGAAACTTCAGTAATCTGAAGAACTCTTAACAGTGCAATTATTCAGAATTGAGATAGTTGGGCATTAGACACTTTGTGCACGGCAGTGTCAGACGAGTGAGCAGGTCTTCCAGACCCTACTCTGGATATTTTTTAAACAGATCACATTTTTCCATTCACTGGAGTGAACAGAGATTTTTTTATTTCCACTCCAATTTTTAAAAGAGCAGAAATACCATGTCTTAAACCACCAATCTCAGATAAGGATAAATTACACCATCTTGTGGATGTAAAGAGAGCATTAAATTTTCTTTAAAGAGAATTCAGTCTAAGGATAATTGGGATGGTGTCACTTGGAAGGCACCTAGATAACAGTGATTATGGGCACAGTATAAAAACTGGTGCATACTTTTTGTAACTTTCTAACATGCCAGTGTGGAAATACCCCTTCTACTGAGGTGAGGGACCTGGGATCTTTGACCACAAATGATAGGGACTTTATTTTTCTCTTAATTCCGAATATGGCACCTCCAGTGCCACAATACTCCCCAACTCCTCATGATCTATAGACTTTAATCACTCCTTTTAGTCACCGTATGAATTTACATGTGTCTGATACTATTAATGAAATGGGATCTCTATGATAGAAACTTCATTTTCTGGAAACTTGCAATTGGGTACCAATTTTATGGAGTGGTAGTACTCTCATATTGTCTGTTTTCCTGTGTAAATCATGTAACAGGAAAGTTTGCACTGTTCCATTACCAAGTCTGCATTGTGTATCATAGGGGTTTCAAGCATTTTACATGGATTGAGCAACAATTCTTCCCACCTACTCATTTGTTTGTGTGGTATAGTTACCTGATACAAAAAAATAAAAATAAAGCATGGTGTGAAACCAAGATCTGATCATCCAAAGAAATCTATAATATATTTTTGATGAACAAGACCTGTCTCCTCAACTACTGAAATGAAGCAGAAACCATTTATAATGCTGATTTGATATATACTGATTTGAATTTTTTTCCTCTGATTCTATAAGCTCTTGATTTAATTTGCAATACTACTTTTTTACCATATCTATCTTTGCCTTCTTTCAGACCCCTAATATAATGTGAAGATGAGATGTGAGGTCAGAAACCTAAGATGTGCATAGATTGTATGGGGAAACTACTATTAAGTAGCATTTCTCTTTATTATATATAATATTTTATAGGTGGCACACACAGCAACACGTATAATTAAAATTGCCTAAGTATTTTCACACTGTGAAGGTTTTTTTGTTTTTATTTTAGATGCTTTATAATTTTCACTTTTTGGGTTGAAACTTCCTCTGAGGTAAATTTTTGTGGAAAGCTTGAGTGAAAACAGTTCAGTTGGGTTTTTTGAGTGCAGAAGAAGGTAGATGGGAAGCAATGATTTTTGCCAGGATAAATATATTTTTACTATTTTGTTTTTTAATATCTTTACTACCTTGGACAATTGGGGTAGAAAAAATATGGCAAAATGACTGTTCCCAAATCTGTCCAGTGAAAATCAGTTCCATTTGTCCCAATTATAAGGCTTCCCAAAAATTGACACTGAATATATACAGTTTCTTTAAATTAACGATCTCCCAATATTTTGTCATTGCACGTCTATCCTAGTCAATGGGAGTTTGAGATGGAGTGTGTAAAGTGTGCATGCACTTTCTGTTATATCCAGGAAAGGCCCAGATGTACTCTGCTATGTTGGTGTGAATTCAGATTTACTTTAGATTTATAAAGTGATGATTGCAAATAGAATCAGGTCCAAAATAAGGCATGGATTGTTAGAATTCAGTCTTATTCAGTATGTATCCCTGCCTCATTCATTGTGCACAACTGGCTGAATGAGGCAGGGGTCCTGTGGAAAAAGTAGTCACACATTATCAGAGTGTATTTGCATGGAATGCAGAGTTAAGGTTGCACATGCAACTAGAACTAATTGAAAATTTTCAAAATTTAAAATTCTTCAGCCAAATGTGGACGATTTTCCTTCGCAAAATTTTCCAATTTTTTGGCCAGCTGTACATGCAGTTGCACCATTAGAATTTTCTTTCGTTTGACAGTTCAGCAATGTAATTGTAATGCTGTTTTAACATAATTGTTTTGTGTGGAGAAATGTTCGTGTGTGTGCTTGTAATGATGCACATAATAAATAAACACTATTTCTTGAAATGCAGAATATAGTTTGACTGCTTCTGAAACAACAAGCCAAATGATACTGTTCTCAGCAAATGTCAATAGCAAGCAGAAAAGCTGTAGGATTGGAGCAAGACAGAAAGATAAATAAATATCTGGGTCAGATTAATGTATTTTTCATCCTATTTGTCATCCAAACATCCAGTTTGGTGGCAGAAAAGCCCTTTGGCAAGCAGGCTCCTTAGACATAGAACTATAGTTGTTGCCTCTTCACCCAAACATGAGAATTGCAAATGTTAGATTTAGTGTAATTTACCCAGAAGTACTGTGTACATTATTGAAATACTTCAGGCCTGCTCCTGCTCACAGGGTTACTTCTCACATATGTAAATAGTGCTGTAAATCACACTCCCTTTTCACTGTGCACAATGCTGCACTTGAGGCAGCATTCTATCCCCATATCACTTCTGTAAGGTTCTGTATCTTCTTTAGATCATTTCAGCTGAACTTTTACAAAAATAGATTGTTCATTTTAATTCAACAAAGCTGTGGTGACCAGAGACTCTCAGTTCCAACTGTATAGTGCAGCTCTGTTAAGAGAAATCAGAAATTTCACATACTGGCAGCTAAATAATATAACTTCCAGTGTCTAAGCTTTGGAGAATTAGCGCTCGCGACAAAGTGCTCGGCTTAAGAATGCAGTTGTACATGTTTGACTGTTTTGCATTACTTTCTTTCATATTCCCTTAGGTCATTCCATCTTATGCTATTGTTTCATGCCAGCAAAATGCTTTATTCTCTTGATTTTGAAATGCAGCTAACTTGTTTCACACTGCCGAACTACCTTAACTTTTGTCTGAAGAAATAACAGAACAAATTTTGATGTGTAGAGCAGAATGCAATATTATTTTGGTAAACCTGTCTTGGTATATAAATTTCTTAAATCACTAATATTAGTTTAAGTGCAAAGTAACTAAAATATGGATAGGAAGTTGCTTTGACTTCATGTGGCAGTAAGAAGTTTGTTCTTGAAATGGAATGTTTAAGTACTCATTAAATGTAATAGCAGAAAATTGCCTAAAAAATTGCCCTCGTTTCTGTGTGGTGATCTTTGCATATAGCCGTTGATTTGTTTAGCTAATACTAAGTTATTTAATACATTTAAGCTCTCTTTGTGTGTTTACAGGTCTTTTACCACAATTATTGGGAGTAGCCCCAGAGAAGGCCATAAAACTTACTGTAAGTCTGAAAGTGGGAGTTCTCGCCTTTAGCCATCATTTGTATGTCTGAATTTCCAATGAGGAGACGTAGGGTTTTTGTGCTTTAATGTGTTAGAATATATTCCATGTTTTTTGTTAGATGAGGTTTTACTTCCAAAGGGTATGGCAATTGCTCAGATCTCAACCATGGGCACTGCAAGTGGTGTACAAGCAGCATACTTGTATTTCTGAAAAGGGGCTGATTAAACCTATCATTTGGGGGCTTGATTCAAAATGTACAGTGTCTCCCTAACCCACTAGTTTTACTCCTCTGTTTTGAAGTAGCCCAGGCCTTGATTTTGTTTCTTCTCACAAAGGAATAAGATTTTTTTTCCCCCACAGCAGTTGTGTTCAATTCCTAGATTAATATAAAAGAATGCTGGCACACAATGGAACTCTGATATGAAAGGAACCTGTTTGCATGTATTCCTATTATGTACATTACTTGCTCTTTAGCTCACGTAATTTTAGATTTTCTGAATATTTTGAAGGCATTAAAGAATTTCTCATTATAACCTAATCATAATGCATTGTTTATACACAAAAGGCAGTGATAATGTTTCTTTTTCATTAAGCTAACATTTCTATAAAATGTATTGCATCTTGAAATCCAATTTTAAATCCGCTTTCAATTACCATTTTGGAGACTCTTATGGAAACTTATGATTATTTCATATATCTTTAAAATAATGTGTTTATTTGAAAGAACAGTACTACAGCCAGCTTTACAATATTTCATATACTACATAAAATTTTATTTAATATCTATGACTGTTTTGCACCTTGATAGATGTAACATCTGGATTTATTTGCATTTTTAATTGCATAAAATGTGTAGTTACTGTGTGCTTCTCACTCCTTATTTATCAGCTTTCATAAATCCTTGTTTTTAAGGTTAATGATTTTGTGAGAGACAAATTTATGAACAAAGATCGTTCTGTCCCACTGGCAGCAGAAATTCTTGCTGGCGGTTGTGTAAGTATCTTCTTTACATTTCCTACGTTTGGGAGAGATTAAAATATACTATATAAGATTAAATTTTGTGGACTAAGGTTTCTGTTTAACCACAGATCCAGTACAAGGACAGAATCTACTAGAGCAACTCAATTCTTTCCTAGATAGTCCCGTTCTTGATGTAGAAGGGTAAACGTTTCTCTGCTTCTTGGCTTTTAACTAATTTGTATAATTCTTCACATTTTAGAATTGCTTTCTTAATAAAGGCATATTGGCTGCAGCTTATGGCCTAAATAGGATTCATTAGTGCATTATTTCATTATGGCACCCACTGTGCGATGTCACTTTTTTCCTGATGTTATATTGCGCCCACTAATTTTCACTTTTTGCCGTGATACTGGCTTTTGTAAATGGCAAAAACTACTCATACTTCTTTGCGTTCATAGGAGACGTAGGCTGTGTAATGTTAGCTACTGCATAATGCATTCCTGAATGTAGGCTGTATTTAAAACCCACCATAGTTTAGAAGACTGTTTTCCTTGCACGGAATAATATCTTATGCAGAATGAGATACAGGTTATTCATGAGATACAGGTTATTTTACACTTTAGTTTAGTTCTATCTAGTCATACTATATCTCACTTTATCGGGTGTATTGATTTTGTTCAAGCGAATATAAATACTTTAAGTAAAATGAACTCTTGTTCAAAGACTAGTGCACTTTAAAGATAAAGAACACTGTTTATTTAAACTGGCTTTGATCACTGGGGCGGAGCAGTGCTGGTATATTTTCAATCTAACTTAGTTTCTGCTGTCATAAGACAAATGAGGTCACATTTTAAAGCCATTTCTATATGTGCTGAAAATTATGTTGAACAACTTAAAAACAAATAATTCTATCTTAACATCAGTAGTGCAGAGATTCATGCTGTATGTGCTTGCAAAGAGCACGTTATGATTAGCTGAGCCTCAGGGTGCAGTTGTTTGAATGTAGTACACACTGAGAAGTCCTGGCTTTCTGTAATTCTCATGGGATGAGGCACGATTTGGCTGCTGTCTGACTACTGCTTCTGTTTGATCACTGACCTGTCGTAGACTGCCAGGTAGGATCCCCTTGTTCTGTAACTTTAGGAGCGTTCAAAAAAAAAAAAAAGAATGTGGGCCTTTAAAGACCCAAATAAAAGCACACAAACTAACTGAAGGGAAAATGCAGTAAAGTACTTGTGGATACAAAAATGTTTGCCCCTCCCATTTAGAAAATTTTTAGTTATGTGCATATGTCTTATAGAATTCAATGCATCTTTTCAACATGAAAATGCACTAAATTAACCTAGATTTGTTTTATTGACAGATCTGAATTTTTTTATGTAGTGCAGATAACACTAGTTCTTTCACTGTAACCTATCATTTATGAGACCGCTGCAGCAAGCCTTTTTCAGGAGTTCATTGTAAACTAAGGATCTGTTTTAAGAAGAAGATTGCCTGGGACTTATTTTAAATACGCTGTAAATGTTGGATTATCCCAGTTGGTATTTGAAAGATAAAGTTAATTGAGATTCTGCATAAAGTTCTGGTAGGAGATGTGGTGGCAGAGTGCCTTGAGTTTTCTTTAATTGAAGTGTTTTACTTATGGGTACAGTTTAGTGCCAGGTAGACAGGTTGTGACTTGTATTGTCTTCCTGCAGGTGGTCTCATTTTTTTGTATTTGTGCATCCATTCCAAACTTACAGCACAGGTTGTCTTTACAAGTGATGCCTAGTTATTGGCTTCAATGGGAGCAGAGCGAGTTCTTTGGAAAAGTTCACCCTTGTCTTTTACGTCTACTTAAAACATTGATAATCCCCCATGTGGGAGGCAAGTAGACAGTGGTATATAGTATGTCAAGACTCTGTTACGGCTTATTGTTAATCATTATCCTACAGAAGTTTACAGGATTCCAAGAATATCAGAATTGATCCTAAAGGAGGGCAACCAATTAAGATGAATTTTGTAGGGGAAAGCTGTCAGACCAGCTTTCCACTTCCCATGTTCAGATCTCAACTACAAATGGGTGATAAATTTACATTTAAAAATATTGGTCACCTTCTCTGATCTCCTAGGTCTGGAGTATTTAATTAAGCAGGAACATCTACACTTTTTCATCTAATAAACTTCGGTATTTATTTTGTATTCGAGTTCTGAGCACAGTGGGAGGACCAAGCAGCTCTGTAGATATATTTGTCTCTTTGGTAATACAAAGGGCTTTCAAGGGTTCAGTATCACATGAGCAGTTCCACTCTGCTGTTCGCCCAACCATTGCTAGGCGTTGACTTTTAAGTCCCTGGGGAGCTCACCTTGCATCATAATTACTGAGAATTAGTACACATGGCTGACTTTTGCACTTGTAACCAAAGCTGCTTGTTTCATTGAACAAGCCTTTTTCTGTTTTGTAAACTGTTTTCTCCCCTGCAAAAAAATGCAGAAAGATCTTTGCTTCATGACCTCATGGTATTTAGTTCAGCTAACAGCTTCATAGCTTTTATTATGAGAAGATGAAAGTGGTAGTTTGTCTAAAATTAAAAGAAAATAAAAAAAATTCCTAGAACACAATTAAAAGAAAACTGTAACCTTTATAGATTATTTTGATACAGTGGTTTAAAGAGAGTTGAAGTGTAAATCACTCTATTGAATCAGAAGTGCTAAATTCTGCTTCCTCGCTTGTGAGGAATTTTACTATTATAAGGTCAAACTGCTGCTATTATTTATTATAATGTATTAATATATATTTAATGCTGTAATTTGCCTGGTGCTTGACAGCCATGAAGAGAGATGGTCCCTATCTATTTGGTACTCCTATCTTTATTTGTGGGTTTTGAGAATCCTTTGTAGTCCCTTACACTATTGTAATACTACAAATCTTCGTTTCCAAGATGTAGTAAAGTGTCCAGTGATATGGTGGGCCTGGAATTCAGATCTGCTAAAGACTTATGCAGAAAATATAGGTTAATTTCCTAAACTTTAAAAATGCAAAACCCTGTTACACGAAATTGTCCCAATATTGTAGCTACCTGCAAGGAGACCATGATAAGAGGATGAGTTTATGGCTAGGTGCAGGGTGACAGAGGCTGAGCTCCTTTTGTAGTAGTAATATCCTTCCAAAAGAAAACATTTTTCTTCCCAACTTTCAAGTTATTTCACATTGGTAACTATTCCAGTGAAAGCGACTGGCGTCTGAGGCCATCCTGCTTTAATGATATACCACAGTATTGACTAAAAGGGAAAGGGGGACCAACAAAATGTAGAAAGCCAATTTTATTTTGAAAAATGGTTATTCATATTGCACATAGCCACTTAGAGCTGTTACTGGTTAAGACATTAAGTAATTTTTTTGATACAGTAAAACAAATCATTGTCTCGTTTGGATCATAATCACAGAGTAAAAACTCCAGTTGCATTGTGATTTAAAGTAAGACTGACTTTTTTTAAGAAGACGTCTGTGTCATAAAACGTTGAGATGAATATTCTGCTTGCTTGCATAAGTATTAGTTTTCTTTATAAATGAAGTGATGGCAAAATGAGTAACTTGTGTTAACTCTGGAAGTAGGAGCAGACATTCAAGTACTGAAAATAAAATATATATAAAAAATACAAACAGTTGTTCACTGGATTGTTAGCAAGAGTAGGAAAAATAAGCAGTATGACTTAAAATAAATGCCTATACAAAATCTATACACTACTTGCATTTACTGATATAAACACCCATATAAATCAGTAGCCTGATACTTTGTAAGAAGCACTACAAAGCAAAATGTTGTTCTTCCCTTAATGTGCAAGTACACACAGTCTTTCCCTACACCGCATCTTTGTGTCCTCACTATTAGCTGATTTTAAATCACGTAGCACAGTACGATTACAGCTCCCGTACAGACTTGTTTTTATTTAAGTTGTTGAGATAGATTTAGATATATATTTCTAGAGGTTTTATGTTTATAATAATAAAGCTGAGACATACTGGACCTGCATGGATAATCTCAACTCTCCCATGGAACATAAAAATTAGATGTTATAGGATTTTAGGGTTTGCTTAACAAGAAAGTGTGAAAAATTCTTGTCAGCAATAATTTATAAAAGGTAAATGCACTAACATTCCATGGAGGTTGTGACAAATAATCAATCCCACTGCAAATTCTTAATACTGTTACTTACAACATTGCTTTTGTTTTTGAAGGTAATAAAGATGAGTCCAGTGGTGTCCTGTGAGTTGTGTTCTCTCTCTAGCATATTGTAATCAAGGCACAGAGCTGAAGGATTGCACTACCAGAACCTTCTTGGATGTCTTGCCTGCAAGAATCCAGAAACTCTTACAAGATTGTAGACTAAAGGAAACTGGAGGTGCCATTTCTGTTTTCCGTGTGCAGAAACTTACAACTGATAACCTAGATTTCTCAGCCAGATATAATAAATGTATGGATAAAAAGAAACTCAGCGCTATATGCCAGGAAAAAAAATTGTGTGTCAGAGAGAAAATAGAACAGCCTCATTCTTAATGCTAAAAGTTCTGGTACAGTGTATTAAGGTTGTTAGAGAAATAATGGTGTTCTTTATGATTGCTGATATTAACTTTGAAAGGAAACTGAGTACACTTTTTTGAACTCTTAACAAATTAACTTTAAGAGGTCTATTCTCCCATCGATACATGCATATAACTTCCATTAGTGTCAGTGGGAGTTGCATATGCATATAAAAACCCAAGATTCACTTTTCTGGTTAAGGAGGAACTAGGGAAGATCCAACTTTATTTTCATTGGCAATTGAAATTAAAGCTGCCTAGTCCCTTAACTTAAATGTAGCTGTTAAGAGTATGGCCTTCTTCTATGACTTATTGTGTATGAATAAATGTTAACTATATATAAAACATTAACCTCTGGTACATATATCTAGATCCAGACTCAAATTTAATTTGAGAGGTCCTATTTGGTAAAGCCACATGTGCTTTAAAACTGTTACATTTGAATTGTTTCCAGTTAATTGTTCATCCAACCTTAGTTTTAGGTGTTGTGTTGAAGAGTGGTGGCAGTATAAAGTAACATAATATTCTATCCAGGTCGCTGTAGCAGAAAGTCGTCTTATAGGGGAGGGAGGGTCTGTGGTATATATTTATCCTTCCACCCTTCAGACTAGATGAGGAATTCCAAGCCACCTTTCCTTGTACTTTTGGATTTTTCTCCCACCAGTTCACTGAATCTTTCACCCACTCATCTCTGTTTAAAATTGCCTTTCTTAAAGTATGTAGGGCATGTTTATGTACACACACAAAATACCTATTCCAAGTGATGATTTCTCTGCAGTATATATACTCTTATTTTAGGCTTGTTCATTTAATGTATATTTTCCAAGACATATTCCCTGGGACAAATCAGAGAGGCTGATTTTTTCCATTAGAATTTTTACAGGTCATAAAACAATCAGGGGGAGGGGCAGCATGGTTTTAGTTAGATTTTTTCAAAGCCTAAAGCATACAGTCTTTTTGGACTATAAAATCCCATTTTTTCATTGAATGTGCTTAATGTTCTGCACGTTTTAAATATTTAAAACCTGGTTTTACTACTATATTGTGAAAGTTTATTGTATTGACAAGATATTTTATATCTCCAAAAATATAATTTGTTTTAAATTACCTTTAACTGCACTTCACTTTCCAATCCTAACACTAACGTTTTTAGTGTTAACCAGTATAGGTCCAAAAAACTAAAAGCTTAAATCCAAATCAGGAATTCAGATCCAGTTATCTAATAGAAATGGGAAGATGCTTATAATGTGACAATACCAAGAAATAATGGATTACAGTTTTAATACAACTACCATGCCTTAAGGCATGGAAGGTCTGTAAATTATTAAATGATACCACTAGTAGTCAAAATAGACAAAAGTACAGCAGGCAGAGCCAGATGTTAACATATTTGACAGGGCTGTAACTTAATTGCTTTTATAACACCAATCAAGTAGGCTCCACTTTGATTTCTTGGCTAGGCTTCTGAAGAACAGTTTTACCTGTAAAGTGGAAAATAGCAAATCTACTGTTTTTTCATTGCAGAACTGGTCAGAGCTTTGTAAATAAACCATCATTTTCTGTTTAGCCATGTTGTTAAAAAACGAGGGTGAAGACATCTCAACAACTTGTATCCATTTGTCTCAGAAATTATTCAAGCAGGAATCTACTTTGCTCTGTTTGATCAGACTAATTGCAATTCCATTTATGGATTGTTTAATGTGAATGTCTGAGGGATCTTGTTCTCCAGTTTTTGCTACATATGGACATTGAGGAAGCTTTAAGTGTTTGAGATTGCAGCGTGGCAACTTGGCCGTATAGACTATCCAAACTAAAAGCCTTTAACCAAAGCTGGAATAACTACCCCTTCATTTTTAAAAAAGGACACTTTTCAAATAATAAACTTTTTGTCTGAAATTTTTGAACAAGCTCCGTTCTCACCAAAATGTTTCTCCTCAAGTGCCCCCACAAAAACAATCTTGAAGTCTATCTTGCCTCCTAGCTGGTTGGCACATTTTTCAAGCCTGGGTTTCAGTAATCTGGGACAGAACTGACCTCTCTAGAACCCAGTAGATAGGAAAGGAGATGCCCAGTATACGGGCATGTATAGCAATACTCTTTTGAATTTTTGGTATTTGTAAAACAGGACTTTTGAAGAGACTAAGGTTGTTTAAGACCCTGGGCTAGGACTCGGTACATCTTAGGTTCAGTGTCTGGTTCTGTCTGTGTTACCTCGGGAAAATCAGATAATCTCAGTTTCCCATATATGAAATGAAGATAACGCTTCTTCCTTTCTCTCTCACCCTTTGTGTATCTTGTCTATTTAGGTTCTTATCTTCCTCAGGGAAGGGCTCTTTTTACTATGTGTTTGTACAGTGCCCCCTAGGTGCCACTAAACAAAACAAAAAAAGTGTGGGAGGGAAGGTAAACCTAGTAACATGCAGCTTATGAGGGTCATGGACACAAGGGGTTTTCTGAACAGCCTACCAGGCAAATTATTAAAGTCTTAATAGTTCCATTTCAAATATTAGGAGTGATTGGGAGAAAGTGACACCTTGATGGGATTCTATTCCAAGGTAGGGATGGGATAGTTCTTATATATCTGTCTGTCTGTCAAACAGTGGTTGCCATTAAAGAGGCAGTACTGATTCTCATTTGCTGCATTATTTCTCCATCCTTATAACAGGAAATTACTACTGTACCCTAGGCAACACTGCGATAACTATTGAGAAATGTTGACATTTTTCTTATAGCTACCAGCGTAGGACCCTCTGATAGGTCACACTAATTACAAAATAATATTTTGATCCAGAGTGATTTAACCTCTGTATTGTCGTAGTGCCTGAAGGCAACAACCATTGTGCGGAGCAACATAATAAATGACAGTCCTTGCTCCAAAGAGCTTTATGTCTAAAACCAAGACATGAGAATGGAAGACATGAGCAGTCTAGGGTGGGGGTTGAGGAAGAGGGTAACAAATAACTTTAATATGATATGCACAATTCTTAGCCGGTCCATAGTAGTGATCACAACTCTCCACAAGCTTAGCCATCACCAGGTTATACTTTCCTGCATGCATTACGGAAAAGGTGAGTTTTGAGGAGGCACTTGAAGGAGGACAAAGTGACAGTAGATATCCATTCAGCTGTAAAGTGTAAGCAATCTCCAAATACCCTTTGCTGAGAGCAGAGTGTAAAAGAGATCATGGGTTGGAGATGATGGAGGTCAGAGCAGTTAAAATTACATTTCACAATTACTGAAAAAATCTGTGGAAGGAGAAATCTGCAGCTTCATTTGGGCAAGGGGTCATTTAAATTCACACCACGTACAAATCCACAGAACTTGCTTCCTGAAGGTTAAGCTTGAATTTACACTTGATCTTTTCAATGAGTTCCTAGCAATTTCCACTTGTGAAGATGAGTCTCATTTAGTCCATAGGTGCAAAAAACTCCAGTTACACTAAGATATGAAGTTCCCATTCTTTTTAATGTGGCGGTGATGAAATCCCTACTTATAACTGTAAAATACTTACAGCACAGCTAAGTGACTTTTGACCTAAGTAGACAAGTATAAAACAGACAAGTTACTTCTTACATTGATGTGTAGTTAGTGGTGTGTATTACATTAATATTTTTTCCATAGGGTGGAACCCCATTTTCTTGTAAACTAAAGAAAAATACTTAGACTTTTTCCACTCTTCCTTTTCCACCCAGGGAAGCAGAGCGAAATTCGGAGAAGGGATATGATAGATGCATCTAGACTACTGTACAAGGCTATACTGCCATCGAGAGGTGGTCTGATAATATCATAAACTTCAAGATCAGAGTAGTGTCACTTATGGGGAACTGTACAGAAGAAAACATTAACTTACATTTTTTTAAAAGTGCATTTTTTAGATATTGTGTCCATAGATGAAGGCACATCAATCATTTTATAGTCATCGTGGTTTGTATAGTTGTGTGTTATGTATAATTCTTGGATGATGGAGATATTCAACTTTTAGTCTCATGCCTTCCATCAAATAGCAAATATAAACATTAGTATATTATCATTAAAAACCACTCAAGTTGTAAATTTAAGTGATGCTTTAAAAACAATAAAAATAAGTTATGTCTTTACATCAGTGATTGGATCGTTGCAGTACAGTGTACTTAGCAGAACAGTGTACTTAGCAGAACCTGCAAAGGATTTTCTATACAGCACTTTTAGGATGAATTCCCACACATTGGTCACACTCCTCTAAGGATGATGCTACTACTGTGGCTGCAGATTTTCTTCTGTTTATCTGAAATAGGACATAAATGGCAGGATTGATTTTTGTGCTGATTTATGTTATAGTGGCATCCTTATGGGTTAATGAATGAGATTAAAAATATGACTTTGAAAGGAGGAGAATTTCAACCCAGTAATTGGATGCAGTGAGGTTGAGCCCATCCATGGTTTGTATTGACACAATTATAACTCAGCCTATGGAAGGCTTGTCTTCATTAGTTGAGAAGGAATTTTTAACCTAAGAATGTTAGGATCTGTGAAAAGGAACGTGTTTAACTTTTTTAACTAAAGCATTTGTATTTTTAAATAGTAGTTTAGGTGAAGTGGAAAGAAATTCAGAAATCCCGAGGTGTGTACATTTTTAACTCTAAATGAAGAAAAAGTGGGTGTTATCAGGGTATTGTTAAAAAGGTAAAACGTATATTAAACTGTTAATAAAATTTACCCAGAAGGGATCATGTTGTATAGTGCTCAGAGAGGGGAGACAATTAAGCTTGAGTATTTTTGGATTTAATAGCTTTTTATTCTTTGATAGTTTCATACTAAGCACATTGTTTACAAAGTCTGCCTTTTTTGTGCAGGCTCCAGCAATATTAAAATAACTTTCTACTGCAAAGATTACAAAAAATGGATTTAAAGCCCCTGACCATTTTTACAAAGAAAAATGACAGGAAGATGTTTGCATGAGGTTTTTGTCTCAGTGAGTTCCGTAAATAGGCAATACTAGCAACTAAGACGTTTTGGGGAAAACAAATGAAAGTGGCTAGTCTTATTTCACTTGGTGTGGATAAAGAGAGGCAGGATACGCTTGTGATTTCAGCTACTGGACTGGGTTCTGTTCCTGGCTCTGCCACAGACTTGGTTTGTGACTTTGAGTGTCTAATCTCTGTTTCAAATTCCCTATTAGTAAAATGAGGATAATGATACTTACCTGATAGGTGTGTTGTAAGGAAATGGCCTTTAGTGTTTCTGAGGCTTTCATATGGTAGAAAAGCTCATCAATACTAAACAAGTAGAGAGTGGTTTAATTAGGAAGTATTCTGGCCTTCTACACATTAGCCCTTTCCCCCTAAAATTTCCCACCGTTAGTATTAGGATAGAGTAGATACCAACATTCAAGGCTAGTTGAACACCACACCCAATGTATGGTAGTGCTACCACTGGAGCTGTATCAGTGCTAGCTGGTATTGATACAGCCTTAGAATTTTAGCTGGTGAAGAAGAGGTGTGGTGGAAAAAATGTACACAAACGCATCTTGAACCTTTTAGTCAAATACAGTCTGGCTCATAACGGTGAACTGCTGAAGCGTTGGGCTTTTGCAGCATGGTACAGCTGCTACGTCTTTGGTCAAATCAGTATGCAAGGTAAGCTCAGCAAATGACAAAAGTTGTAAGATATTTTGGGGGTTCTAGTTAATACGATTAGAGAGGTTTTCTTGGACTTGCCACTTGAAGCTGTTTATAGAGAATAGTCTGCCTTTTTCTTAGAACCTTACATATGGGCAGGATAAACAAGTAACCACCATTTGCGTCCTCAGTTATACTTTTGCTCTTCTCGTATCACCTTCCATCTGCAGACCTCAGAGGGTGTGTCTACACTAGGGGTGTGTCTACAGAGGGTGTGTCTAAACACCTGCGACTGGCCTGTGTCAGCTGACTCGGACTTGTGAGCTTCAGGCTGAGGGACTGTAAAATTGCAGTGTGGACATTTTGGGCTCAGGCTCGAGCCTGGGCTGTGGAGCCTTCCCCTCACGAAGTCCCAGAGGTCAGGCTCCAGCCCAAGCCCAAACATCTACAGTGACTAAAATGGACCAGCTGCAGGTGTTTAATTGCAGTGTAGACATACCCTAAGTGCTTAAAAAATGTAAGCAAATTAAACCTCTCAATGTGAGGAAGCTAAGTGGTAAAATCCCCACTACAGATTGCAGATTGGAAATTGATACAAAGGAAGGGTAAGTGCCCAGAGTCACTAACACTTAATTCTGTATACGTTATAAGTGGCCATGGAACTCTGAGACTTGAACAACAAGACACAGCTTTGTCCTCTTTCTTTCTCTCTCTCTCTCTCTCTCTCTCTCTGTCTTTCATATCTTCAGAAAGACACATCTGCTTTATACATATCTTTCACTGTTCCTCAGAACTGAATCTATATCCTTGCTCTGGCATTCAGATTTTCACTTTTCAGCATTTTTTATGGATTTGTAAATTACTCGGTACATTGTAGTGGGTTTTCTTCATCCCTTTTCAGTTTTATAAATTGAACTTCCATTTTGTCATCTTCTTTTGGATTTTGATATTTGGTTTCCTGTTAGTGAAAATAAAAGGAATATCTGTACATTCAGTCAGGACACAGTGAACTGCTAGGAAATTAGGTCTGGAGAAAAATGTGGAGAAAAAATAGTTTATTTTGCACTAATGTAAATCTGTTCATATATGTGGAACGAAGTTTATCTGATTATTCTTCAAACAAAGGGTTGGGAACAGTCTGAATTTTAGTTATAGGATACTGTGCTATGTGACAAATGTTTTACCTCTTTTTAAAAATCTTTGTTCTAGAAGAACAAAATTTAAAAATAAAGTATGGAAAAATTACATAAGATTGTGCCAAGGGCTGAAGATTTATGTAAAGCAGGAGCACTGACTTATAGTTAACTCTGGAAACCAAGTGGCGAAGAGAAAAGGGGTTAGGCTTAAAATAATGTTTTTCAGAGGAGATCTGTGATGATGTATATTCACAAATGAATATAACATATTACATGTAGGATTTTTCTCCTCAAAATGAAAAATGTCTAATTGCATGTAGGAATACTTAGTATGTATTGTGCCTCATGAAGTAAAGCTTATGTGAAATAGCAATTTATGAGTCACCATAAAGGCTTTCCAAGAATTTCGATTCCTGATTTTTTGGGAGGTGTATGGATGGGGAGGAAACTGTGATAGCAGCAGACTGGCTGTTTTATCACTAATATTTTGTTTGAAGAGTATTTCTTATTAAAATACAGAATTGAGGTCAGTGTGCATGCTGAAGAATTTCTGATTTCTGTTGTCAACAAGAATAGCAGTTTTATGCGTACCAGTATTCTGGTTTGGTAGAAGCAGCTAAATTATGCCAGTTTGAAAGTCAAAACCAGTTGAGCTGAACAAGAGCATGCTTTTTATGGTCAAAATAGGAAACATTTGGGATATTTTGGAGGTTATGTAAAAACTTTAATTTGTAACCACACAATACAAGTGCAGTCTAAGCGGTAGGCAAGAGTAGTTACGTATGCCATTTGCTGTGTCTCTGGTGTATTAGTTAAATAGCATTACAGCACACTTTTTGTTGGAAGATGGTTAATGTGTGCCATTATTAATTTTAAAAAACTGCAGCCTCTCCTCCCCTCCCCACAACCAGGTGCCCATAGTGATATGCTACTTTTTCATTTATGGCTACTTTGATTTTGCTATTTCATTCTAAAATATGATTTTTTTTGCGTTAGTTTTTGCTTTTCTTGCAAATGTGGTAGCAAACCTGGTACGGGAGCAGTATATAATACTTTTGCTTTATAACTAAGCAAATTGATGTGTTGGAAAAACTGTCTGCAGAACTTTGGATTTGGGTTTGAATGAATAATATTGCTTCTACTTAATTTAATGTAATACTTTTTTGTAATTTTGATGCAGGAATGAATCTTTAACAAAATCTGTCTATATAGTCAAAGTGAAAAGGCTGCATGCTGCACTAGTTATCAGTAAGATTAACTTTAACAGAACTAGTTAAGACCCCAAAATACTTGTCCATTTTAAAGACCGTTACAAGTAGTTTAAATCCATTTGTGAGATTTAAAAAAATAAAAATAAACCCAGTTTACAAATAGAGGTTTTTTGATTAATAAACTTCTTGCAGTGCTGCAAAATAACTAATATTTTGCAACAAAATAATGATCCTGTGTATAGATAATGATGTGCAGATTTCTGAAGACTGACTAAAATGACATTTGATAATATTCAAATTTTGGAGTTCCGTAACTTCTAAAAAGCATAGGAAATTCACTGCTCTAAATTCATATGTTCTCTAGTGTGCTCTGAACCAGTGCCAAAATTGTGAGAGAGATCTTGCCAGACCCTGCTCTTTAGTAGCATGTTTAAGTACTGGCAGGCAGATCTCAGTTTCTTTACTTAGTTATTAATTCTTCCTTTCATTTTTTTACTTGCTTTACAATGTTCTTGGCTTGTCGATATTGTGAAAATTGATGTTGCTGAATGTTTTCTTCTAACAGCAACTGAGCTAGTGTCTGTACTGTAGTACAACTGAGCTAGTGTGATGTACTGTAATGTTACTAACATATCTCTCTCCTTCTCCATTCCCTCGTCCTCCACATTGAGTTGGGGTAGGTTTGACCTTGTGGATTGTAATGCATTAACTAATTACTACTAAAAATCCATAATTTGTAATGGCTTAGCTGACTGTACCAGGAATGAAACTTCTTTCTCTTGAATGTTGCAAGATCTTCGCTGTTCATAGTTTAATGTATTCGCATGTTCATCTTTCCCCTTCCCCTTTTACTTTCAGGCTGGAGGTTCTCAAGTGATCTTCACAAATCCACTAGAAATTGTCAAGATCCGATTGCAGGTGGCTGGCGAAATTACCACTGGTCCACGAGTTAGTGCCCTCACTGTATTACGGGACCTAGGCTTTTTTGGCCTCTACAAGGTAACTTTTTATTAAATGTGAATTGAAATCCAATACGAGAGCCCCTGTAAACAAGAGACATTAATTTTAGTAGATTAATTTCATCATGCTTAGGAAGGTTGATGTACAAATATGATCAGTACAGGACTCATCTTTGATTCTTTACTGCTGCATGAGATAGCTATATCCTTATTCTTTACTTAAGAAAAGGATTATACAAAATACTGTAGCCATAATGTTTGCTTGTAGGCATAGTCCTAGATTTCTCTCTCTTACCTTCTTCTCTCCTCCCCCTGCCCCGTGGACACCCCCCCCCCCCCCCACACACACACACATGTAGGGGTAGAGGTATGGCAATAAAAAACATGGAATGTTGTGGCCCTCTAGTGTTCCCTGCATATACCTAAGCAGAAAGGCTGTGGAAAGATATATGCATTCCAACCATAGCTAGTCACAATGATGTCTTTATCTAATGTTGTGCATTTAGAATTACTGAAACATTGTGAATGTAGAATTATTCAAAACTATCTGGCCAGATCGTCTGCTAGCTTAAATCGGTATAGTTCCTTTGACTAGAGTGCACTGGTTTACTTCATGAATCTAAGGATCTAACCTAATGTCCTACCCAAGCTATAATAAAAATTAACTGTTTTCCAGAGTGTGTATGACTTGATTTTAAATCCACGTTTGAGGTATTAAAACGTAAAGAGACACTTCTTTTGGAGTTATGGTTTTGATCTGCTGCTACGTTTCACTTACCAGCTTATCCAGATGTTCTAATTCATTTTAGTGATAAGCGTTTAAGTGCCATATAAAACTAGTTTAGAAATACAGACAACAGGAACCAAAGAGTCTGGCATAAGGGCCAACCCCATAGATCTCTGGCAAGTTTTCCCTGCCATATTAACGGACCAGTTAGTAGAAAAGATAGGAATGGGATTGTTTATTTTTATGAGTGGGCACAGAGAGCCCCGCACTGTAACCATTACCCATGTGAGCAATCCACACTCAAGTGAGTAATCTAGTTCTCAGTTTATGCAAATAAGGGCAGCCAGGTTGGAGCTTGTTGTAGATAAGCATAGAAGGATAGGACATCTCGTTGTCCATAACATTAAAAGTCACATCTTAACAAGTATAACCGCAGGACAGAAAGTAATGGCTATATTCTAGTAGTTCTCAAACTGTTTTTTCCATTCCGCAGTCTACGATGTACAGAAGCAGGATTGACCACCTTCCTACTGTACATCCCTAATCCAGTGTTTGGTGGCGTAAAGCAATATTTGTCTGTATATTTTGTAGTGATGCAGTTTTAAACTGAAACAAAAGACAGCATGAACACCATCTGAGTACTGAAAAAAAAGTGCCACCATATTTACATGTCATTTTCATTTGTAGTCATACAGTTCTTAAATTGTTCTGATAACATCACAATGGAGAAATTGGCATATGTGAGTGGATGATGTATGTGTGTTTTGGCCTGGAGAGCAGTACAGACATCTGAATAGGACTTAATGGGGAATGTGTTTTCCCTCTAAATTGACTTGCTAATTTTTTGGCCATCTTACTGTAGCTGATCCTATTGTATACACTCCCAATAAATGACATGGTGTTGCTCGGGGCCAACATTACCACTGAAAACGTGGCTATGGTAAGCATACCACATCCCTAAGGCTATACAGGTTTAGAGGACAGGTAGTGAACTCTACATATTCTACTTGAAATGAATTAGAATTATGATTAGAAAGAATGCTAAATTACTTGATTAGAGTAGACTTTATAAATAACTTTTTTGAGCAGCCGGTGCTAATTGTTGAATGCAATTGGTTGTATTCTTTTTATTTTAAATAGCATTATCGTCACAGGTCATTGTCACTTTATTTTCATATCTTTGTGTAGAAGCTTTGGAAATATTTGTTTGCTAGGCACAGAACTTTTTGTTAACAGCTTATGATAATAATTTCCAAGTGTAGTTTTGCTTCTGAACATATACCAATTCACAGATTATGCTGTTACTGTGCTAAATATTCACTTGAGACACAAGCTTTACCCACACTGCAAAAGCCACAGAAGCCTATTTTTTGTCTCTGATTTTGTCCTCTTATACATTTGTGGAATTCAGTGCCTATGAAAACTTGACAGTCCTGGCCATCAAAATAACACTTACCCACGAACATATGCAGTATACACAATGCAGTAAAGCTACTCCAAACGCCTGCACCAGTCTGCCTCACCCCGACCTGGAGAGACTTCGGGGTGAAAGTAGTCATCTTCTGAATTTTCTTTTTCTTAAACAGACAGCACAGATGAAACTGGAGTGAGATCAATAACTCACTTCACATAAACCACCAGTCAATCATCAGAAACTACTGCCCTGAAGTATCTACCAATCTCGAGTGAATTTTAGCCAGTAATTTGAACTGAAAGACACTCTGCTTTTTTAAAGCTATCTAGTTCAATTAGCAAACGATTTTATTAAATTAAGTAAATACAGCAGTTGAACATCTAGATAATATTAAGTGCTCTAAATATTTTGTTAAATATCTCAGTGAATATGAACCCCACCGTGCTAACTAATAAAATGTTAGTACCTTGATAAAATATCTGTTTATCTTGAGAACTTCTCTAATGGGAGTAAGACAGATCTTCCATATTTTGAGCATGTTTGTTTTATGCTCAGTGTCCTTGCAAAGATAGTTCTATGATTAAAAACTCTATCCCAAACTGTGAATTTCCTTCCTTTAGTAGGTATAAATCAGACCCCACCCCGCCCTCAGCATTGTAGAAACATGAGAAACATTTTTCTTGGATGATGGCTTGACCTTGTATTTTTAAATTGTAGAGTACTTTAACAGTCTGACAGAGGTTTGTCAGGAGTTCATATAAATATTCAGTCTGTTTAGCAACTAATTCTGGTGGACGGATGCTGTTTAGGACCGCTGAATTTATCATCTAGATATAAACATTAGAAGCCATCTTTCTGACAGAGTGAGCAGACTTTGCCCCTCAGGGGGTCTTAGGTGCCAGACGTCTCTTTTAGATGCTTTAGTTAAGCCTTTCAAGGAGCATCCACTCTGGTTCTAGCCATGATGGAATGTAGAACTACCCTTGTGCTATTTGCCCTATCGAGCTCTGACTTCTTTGTATATGATGGTATCTCTTTAGATTTCTGTTCCCGTTCCCCCACCCCTTAACAGACAGATAAATCTCCATCCATCCTCAATAAAGTTGATGAAGAACTGAACCTGGCTCACCTAGGGTTGATAAATATTGCCATCTTAAATCTAGCAACCCTAATTTCAGTACATCAGACTGTCAAGCTGCTAGTAATGTTGCTCAGGGCTAAATGCTACTGTAGGAATGGATCTGAGTGGGGTTTGAAAGGGGGAGTGGCAACATCATGACACTGCTCCTCTTTCCATTTGACCCTACAAGAGCCCTTCCTGAGTGCTCTTGAGTGGGGAGGGAGACGCCCATTCTCAGCTGAATAGTTTCCCACTGCTTTGCCTCATGGGGCATCAGAGAATAACTTCTTCAGTGTTAATTTACTCCTGCTTTCTGAACTCTCCTGTCCCTAGGGCCAGTGGTAGTGCATCTGGGAAATTTGAAGAAAAATTATAGTTTAGATGAGGTTAAAGTGGGTTAGTATGAGACATTGTAGCAGTAAAAGTACCATTGTCCTTTTGTGGATTTTTCCTGCAGAGAGAGACAGGATTCTCTAGGAGTTTCCACTTGCAGAGTTTCCTTCCAATTGTTCTTTTGGGGTGGGAAGAATGGGTGCCCTCCCACTCCCATTGCATTATATGGCAGAGGGGTTGGCCCATGGAAAACAAGAAGCTACCAGAGGCTCATACAACTATGTTGAAACTGTCTGTCTGTAAAATGATGATTTTTTCAAAAAGGGGAATGAATACCTTCAGTAATCTTTTCAGCTATGATGGATGAGCAGGCATAGTACTTATCAATCAGTTAGTCCATCTGTAAGTACAATAATAGACCTAAAGTATTACTTATCTGTACAAGGCTAGCTTTTATATTGGGAGTTTGCAAACTTCTTCCTAAAGAATGGTCAGCCAGTCTGCTGCATGCCAGCTTTTCAGTCCTCTCATGCTGCTTTGGTACTGTATTGATTTCTGGACAGCAAGGAAGAGTCTGAAAGATTTGCATTGATTCTTCTTTCTTTAATCAGAAATAAATGTGTATGTATCAAAGCAGGCCTATTTACAATAGGCCCTATACGTTGCTCTGTTTTTACACATCCGTTATGCAGGAAGAAAGTCTCCTTATTAGAATTTTGCCTAAGTAGTGACTGAACAAGGACTTCATGATTTGGCTCAGTAGTTTTTTTGTCTGACTTTATCACTTAAGCATACAGTGAATTCTCAACAAATGCATAATATTCAACTGAGCATTGAACTGGGAACTAGAGAGCAACAACATTAGCACCACCTAATCAATTTCTTCTTACACCTTAGAAATTTAATATCTCCATCATGGTTCTTAAATGTAGAGAAGATTTGCTAAGGAGCCCAAGTACTAAACTAGGCAAGTTAAATTACCCTGTGTATTATGGAAGAATCTGTTTTCATGAACTGAAATTTTAGCTAGGAACCAGAGAATCATACATGCTGAACGTATCTTCACCATAAAGATTCATGCACATCTTGAAAAGAACCCCCCATTCTTTGGCCAAATTCCATGTATTTTTTGTGTTCATTTCCAACCCTGAAACAGTTTTTTCAGTGTTGTAAGTAAAACATATGTACTATAAGTTGTGGATGATGTGAGCATTCTTTTTCTGCATTAATAAATAGAGCAGCCTTATGTAAAGATGACTAAGTATTATTTCTAATGTCTGCAAATAAAAAAAAAAAGAATTATGTAGACCCCACATTGCATCCAATTGAGCAACGTCTTGTATTGCAAAGTTTTGATCCTGCTAGTCTAGTATTTACCTGCACAGTTAATAAGAATCTCCTGGTCAGAACTAAATATGGATGCGATGAAAGAGAACTATGAAGCCTTTGTTGTCCTACTGTATAATTATAAACCAAAAACAATTTTTGAGAAAAAATGCTGCGTTCTGATTGGATGTTTAGTGACCTGATCAGATAATTGACGTTCTTTATCTACTTTTTTTACGAATATATCTTTGTGATAAGAAGTGTAAAAGAAGTCAGGTGGTGTTTTTTTCACCAATAAGAAGGCTGTGGTGTACAATCTGTTATTGGTCAGAAAATCCATCATTTGAAAAAGGTTAGGTTGACACTCCTTGCTTATTTAAAGCTAGTAGGCAAATATTTTTCTTTTTATCTGAACTTTTGAACTACTTGTATCATGTTTTAGAGTAATTATTTTAGAATATCATACCGTTCATACCACCTGCTCCTTTGGGGAGGTAAATATTGTGCCCCTTATATTGAGCCAGTTTGTTTCCTTAGTTGTCTTTCAAATTCTTCTGCAGCTCCCAGAGGTGGGTGTTCTGTGGGTGGCAGTTATCGTGAGAAAGTAGCTTGCTGACACCAAAGCGAACCTAAAGCAGACAGAATACTTACTTATTCCAACCCATAACATGCTATTTGTATTGCCAGAAGAAAGGGAAAAGTTGGTTTTGTTGGGTTAGTGTCTTTAACAGTCTTTCTTTAATTTCTGGTTTATTTTAATGGTAGTATAGTAGAACTTATACATCTCACAGTAAAGAGTTCTGGAGTCATCTTACAAAATTCAGCAAGGTTTACAGTCTGTCTTTCACCGTAATGTTTCTCTGTGCTATGAATAAGGTCAAACTGAAGTCTGTGGAGTATTCTGCTCATTTCTGTTGTCATATTTTTTAAAACAATTACTGTATAATACTCCAACATTTAATAAAATAATCTTTTCATTGCAATGTAATGCAATATATCAGGATGTAACTACTACATATTCTTACCCAACAAAATACTATCCAAAGTAATAGTGTACCTTGTTACCTAAAGATATAATAACATTGCATTAAAATATTCATTAAAAATAAATAAATGTTATGGTCCCATTTTAAATAGCAAATATTAGAATATAT
Source organism: Chelydra serpentina (assembly GCA_037349315.1). NCBI lineage: Eukaryota > Metazoa > Chordata > Testudines > Chelydridae > Chelydra > Chelydra serpentina. The sequence goes on from JBAIAC010000048.1 coordinate 33,878,039, forward strand.
TTAAGTCAAATTCTTATCAGAAAACAGATATTGCCAGCAAAGGTTTGTGTTTTAAGTGCTAGAATTTAGTACAGGCGAGTCGCATCTTAGGCGCATTTAACATGCGCGAATTCAGCTTTGCGCGGTCGGCAAAACCAGAAAAAAAAAGAAAAATAACTATTTAAAAACTGAATCGGTCCTGCGGGCGATTCCGTTCCCCATTCAACTCAATGGCGTTTCACTATACGCGGTTTTTCGCTTTATGCGCGAACCGCGGAATGGAATCCCCACGTAAAATGAGACTTGCTTGTACAAAAAACTTCCAAAACTCTGCACTGCTTAATTTTTGCCATGTTATAGATCGGTTCTTGGGGAGTTGAGACAGGAAGCCTGATCTCAGCTAACATGTGGTATGCCAAGCTTCCACTTGACAGATTTTTGAAAACAGCAGAGGTATCACAAATACACACATGGTGTGTTCACAACAGTGTAATAAACATATTAAGCAGGAATATTTAGTAAAAGTTAAAGGGTGTTTACATAGAGTACTCATTGTCACCCATATTAGTTCTCAGGTATGAATTCATGAAGTTTAAACAGTTGTATTAAAAATAACAAAAAAGAAAAATGAAAAAATCCAACCCACCAAGTAATGCTGATAAGTTTTATCTGGGATTTAGCAAAGCATTTGAGATTGGTACTTTTCCCCCTCTAACTTAAATAGCTAAATGCATACAGTTGTGTTTATTGGTTTAAATATATATATTGGTTTAATCCAATATGATTTTAAAATGAAGGAAATTACAGCCCCCCCAAATTGCTGTGTCTAATTCTGTAACATGGATGGTAGCTGGCTGACTCTTAACCAAAGGACTGCTACTTGGGGGCTGTTACAATTTTGAATCTGAAGGGTTAAGTTGCTAGTAAAAACGAAGAAGAATGCAAAGGGATCAAGAAGTGACATGCTGCCTATTGTTTGTAGCTATAGGATCAAAATAACAATTATTCATGCCAAATAAATTCTAAACCTGCAAGGTAGAAAAAGAGGGGGTGGCTGTAAGTACAGGTGCCAGAAGCATTAAATAACCCTCTCAGACAAGGTGCACCACTGTTGTCTTGAATAGTTCTAGGTCCCCCCAGTCTGGCATTTTCCCCCCTGCACTAGACAATGTGCATTCACTGCAGGAGACTAGGTTAAGCCTGCGTCTCCCAGACCTGCTGGCTCCTTGTGCCCAACCCGACACAGAGGTGCCTTTGTGAGTATAATTACCCTCCCCTTGTAGTAGAAATAGTTTATTTAGAGCCTTATTTGCAGGTAGGGCTGGAATAAGCAGGAATTAGCATGCTAAAGAACTGCCCCAGCTCTGACTTGGATTTGTTTATCAGAATCATCGGGAAAACCAAGGATGCCTTTTCTCTATTGGTTTGTTCAGCGAGATACTATCCAAGATTAAGAGCTTTAAGGTCATTAAAGAGATTGAAGATGGGAGCCAACTGGCAGTTGCATTAGGGAGGCGCATGTCGTGGTGTGTAGGATCTCCCAACAATTTCATGCCTGGCAGGGTCTGCACCCTGGTTGCCAGAATAAACTCAGGCGGATGATCCTAACAACTTGCTGAGGACTGATTAAAACTCTGTTTGGCTTTCAACACGTTGTCCACATCAAAAAGGTGTGAGAAGTAAAATAAATGTTTCTTTAGCGTTTCAAGATACTGTGGCCAATCTCCCTAAGCCTTCCTAATTGGCCTAGGCTGGTTGCGGATGATTAACTTGAAGTTAAATGAGGCCTGCTTTTAAACATGCTTTCCCAGACTTTAAACAGAATGATGAGAGGAAACTTTAGACTGTTGTGATGTTGGAACTGAGCCAAAGTAGGTTATTACTAAAGTGGATCCAAGTTTTGATCCAACTTTGTTTACACTTAAGCCAACTTAGTTGACAGACTTTCTCTCTGTGTACCTGAATGCAGAATATTGGGGGTATTAAAAATATGCTATTTCCGTCTAAGAGAGTGCTGTAACTAGGGGGGAAAATATTAGCAGTTCAGAGTGAGTGAAGAGTTGCTTGTAGTTGTAGCGTATTAATTTCCACAAGTTATTTTAATTATGTGGAGATATGTCAGAGTATGAAGGAAACACAGAGGAAAATATGCAGGCTGTTTAATGACAGCACAGCAAAGAAAATAAGAGTAATAAACTCTTAAGGCAAAGGCAATATGGAGATTTGCCTTGGGAAAAGAATGTTTAAAAATAAATCTTTAGGGAAACAATGTTCATACTGCAAAATATCACTAGCTATAGAGGAATAGTTTCTGCATATTGCCTGTGAGGTAAATGTAACCAGAGCACACACTTGGTTGTTGCAGAATGTTGTCTGTTCACATGTAACTTTGTTTAAAAGAGAGTGTGAAAATTCTATGTGAAGATTTAAGATCACCATAAAACAGGCTTCTGCTTCAGCGTATAACAGGAATTCTTGTGTAGATAGTGATGTACACTAAATATTTTTGTACATACTAAACAAAATACCTTGGTTACCAGGAACTCTTGACAATCCAGCCCTATCCAGTGCTCACTGTGTAGGATGTCTGCTGGCACTAGTCAGCATCTCACTAACAATGATATTGCAACTTGCATTAGTCATTGTTGCAATGTTCTCTGACCACTACACCCACTCCGTATTGCCGGGAAACCACCTCTCTTTTCCAGGAACTGATTTTGCCAATACACTTCCTGTACATCAGACTATACTTTCCCTACTCCAAATTTTTTCTCCTTTCAGTTACTCTGACACCTTGGCGCTTCTGTATATTTGTCTGCTAAACAGCATATACTTGTAACAAGTAATCAATATTATACAGTATTCCAGCACAGAAAAACACATTTAATATGTTCAGGCATATCATTAGATTTCATGAGATAAGTGCAGATCAGAGACTACTTACTCCATTAGGCATAGGTTGACTTCTGAGAGATATTTCATCTTGATTTGCCTGTCAGTCTTCCTAATGTAAATATCTGAAGTAACTCTGTTGAAGTTACCACTTCTAAAACTGGTGTGAGAAGTAATACCTTAATAATGGCTTTGGTATAAGACTCTAAATAACCCCAACCGGTTAGAGGAGCAGCTTGGCACCTGTTGGAAGGATTGTGGCTGAACCAAAAAAAGGTCCACCCCGAATCTGGAAGGGTAGAGAGCCCAGGGCGGGAGACGCAGCAGTCCTAGCCAAAGAAGTGAAATATATTTTACCTCTACTTTTCTCTTCCTGTCCTTTCCCTCTTTCCAAATACGTTAGCTGTTTGTCTCAACACATTCCTTCTCATCACAACCTTGGTGTTTTCAAACTCTCTGCTGGATCTCTGTACTGAAGTTTGTATGCAATTTTTTACTGCAGTTGCAACGTGGGCATTGGCATGTGCCCAATTTTCATTGACCTTCTGCAGAAGCTATACACCTCTTCCCATCTTGTCTGACTCTTTTACTTGCATACTTTTGAAGAACTCCAGTTGTCTGCTACTGCCCCAAAACTTTATTTGCTTTCTTCTTTTCTTTTAAACAAAATGATTATTTCAGAGAACATAGCAAACAATATTTCAGATCTTTAACTCCATTGGGTTTTCACATCAATTAGGCACATGCATAGGCGCCGACACCGGTGGGTGCTCGCGGCCCTGCCCCAACTTCACCCCCGGCCTGCCCCTTCCCCAAATCCCCACCCCGCCTCCTTCCCCGGGCATGCTGCATCTCCTTCCCTCCCCTCCCCCCCCTGCGCCCAGCTCACCTCTCCGAGGCTACGCTGGATGCGAAGCGGCAACCGCTTTTCCTGGCTCCCTCCAGCTGGTCGGTGGCGCCTCGGGGGAGGGGTAGGGGGAGGATGCGGAGGGCCTGGCTCTGCCTCCGCCTCCTCCCCATACCCCTCCCCCAGGGTGCCGCTGACCAGCTGGAGGGAGCCAAGAAAAGCGGCTGCCGCTTCACGTCCTGCGGAGCCTCAGGAGGCCGAGGTGGAGAGATGAGTTGGGCGCGCGGCGGGGAGCTGCCCCACCAATTTTTCCCCGTGGGTGCTCCAGGCCTGGAGCACCCACGGAGTCGGCGCCTATGGGCACATGGATAGTAAGGCAAATTATTTTATCAGTCACTGCTGAAAATCCTTTGTTTTATCTTTTTTTAAAGCTACAATTAATTTAGTCCTTGTATTTTCCTGCAAATGTAAAAAGCATGTTTTGTGTAAGAATTGTGATCATGGGTACATTATCACTCTCTTGTAAATGAGAGCATGTCTCATTAATCTCCCCGTCACAATACGTTGTTGTTTTTTTTGTTCAGCAGTTACGTAGTCTATTTTCTGTAAATAGGTTGGGCTACTCTTATTTCTATGGGGTAATTATTGGAAAGGGGAAGTTCTGTGGTGAAGACACAACCTGTGACTTAGGACTTGTATCAAACTCATCCTGAATCTCATGCAAAGCTGAATGGCAAAAATGTCAACTACTTTTTGTTCTCTAAAGAAGTTAACAGAGTTTACCCAAGCAAGATGGCATTTTTTCTATTAATGGCAAATAACTGCAGTATTAAGGAGAGAGGGAGAACAAGTGGAAAGTAATAGCATTTATTGAACCAATAAACAATACACAAATGTCTGTATGGAGTGAAATACACGTCATTATTTCATACAATTTTGGAGGGAAAAAAAAGCTTTTTCTGCACTTTTTTTTGCAGTAGAGAGGAAAAACTGGAATGTTGCTCAGCTTTCTCGTCTCCATTCTTGGTCTCATTATGATCTTTCTCTGACTACACAATTTTTGTTTCACACAGGGCGCGAAGGCATGTTTTCTACGTGATATCCCCTTCTCTGCCATTTACTTTCCATGTTATGCTCACTTGAAAACTGCATTTGCAAATGAAGATGGACAAGTTAGTGCTGGAAGTTTGCTCATGGCTGGATCAATAGCTGGTAAGTACCTGATTTCCTTTGTGTATGGCATACTGTTGCACCTAGATATCACTGATAGATCCTTTAGAAATTTGTTTATTAATGAGATACCTGATGTGAAGGCAAAAAATAATTGCTCTATATATATACCAAAGTGTTAACATTTAGGTATTAGATTGCAGTACATATAACTGATCCAAATGAGCTGGTGTTAATAATAAGGAACTCCTTGTATTTTTAACCTACTGATAGCATTTAGATTACCATTTGTAGTAGTAAAAAGAGCAAGATTTTAGTCCTGAAATATTAATGTAGTGTGACATCTTGCCTAGTCAAGTTGTTATGCTGTTGTCTGTTTTGGTTGGTTGATTGGGCAAGTTGTTACTGTAAAAGTGGTTCATGAAAATATTCATTTCATTCTCTACTTCTTTGTGATCAAAAGAAACTTGAATATCATTTTGGTATAGAATCCAAATGCATACTAATGATACAAACATCTAAGCAGGCCACTAGCAGACTGTGACAGCATGGTAAAAGTAAGTCATTGACCACAGTATCCCACACAGCATCTTGGCTTTGTGTTTTTGTATATTTTTTTCTATTTAATCTTTTTTATATAAAAAAAATATGAATACATTTCTGGTGATTTTGATCCAGAGTTTCTTTGAATCAGCATATACTTAAGGCAGCATAAGCGAAATAATAAATAAAAATCTATCCAAAAACTGAACACCAGTTATGATGATAGATAATAGAAATGTAATGGTCCTGGAAAAAGCCTGCTTCTGTTTTGCATGGTATGAAAAGGCAGATAATAGATGCCTATTTCTACCCTGCTGCGTTGTGGTTAAAGGGTTCGGGGGAGGAGGGATTGTATGGAATCACTAATCCACATTTTTCTCACCTGCCACACAGGAAATCTGGTCAGAAAAGGCAGTTGTTGGGGTTGTTTTTTTTCTTGTGCATCCCAAATTGTCAGTCCTCAGGGCTCGTTTAATTCTGCTTTTGGGGACTGAGACTGAATGTTGGCACTCATCTTGGGAATCTGCTGCACTGCTGACAGGTGTTCTATATGCAGCGTGTGTGTTTGTACTGATGTGTTTCATCTCTAAGGGTGTCTGCACTAAAGGGCTAGAAAAGAATGTAATGTAAGGATGCATTTTCCAGCCTAAATGTGCCTCTGTGGCTGCTGCTGAGCTTCTAGGGCTGTGAGGATTTTAAAAGGTCACTGCAGTCTTAGTTTAGCATCTGCCTAGCTAAGAGGGGCCCATCAGCCTAAAATTCCTCCTCCTCCTCCCACATTCTATATCCTAAGGCTCAGCAGACTCCAAATCACAGGCAAAGGGTGTGGAGGATCTGCTGAGGGAAATGTGTATACAAATATGAGAAGGAATTCCCTCCTTCCACTCCCCCCATGTTAATGGCTCGTAGATTACTAGACCTAGACCAGTGATTCTTTTAAACTCCCCTCTTCTTGGAGACAGCTGGGCAGCTTTTTGTTGTCAAGGGCACAGGAGTGTCTCCGGGAAGAGTAGCCTGCTTCTATAGCTAGCATCTGTGTGTGTCCAGACTTTGGGCAGCCTGGAACTTCAGGACAGCTTCAGGTGGATTATGGCCCAGGCTTAACTCTAAAAACCAGATAGTCTTGATGAATCAATATGCCTTCACTTCTTTCTACTAGCTCTTTGTGCAGTGCCTTGTAGCACATAGGAATTGAGCTGGCACCAGTCAAAACATCTCTAATCGAATGGCTGGTGCTTCAAAAACAAAAAACAACCACCCAGTAATTGTTGAAAGAAGATGGATTTAAACTCATGTTAATTCTAACCCATTTTAATGAAACAAAACAATGTCTGAACTTTGGAGCCTATTGACAGACCTGAAATATAAGCTGGTATTTTTAAGCCAACCCATTTCTTAGATGTAAGTATTTTTCTCTTTCTAGCCATTGTCAGGTGATTGCAGACAGAGATAACTGTCACTTTGAAGTTCAGCCGCAGAAGCAGTCCGCATAGTTGCTGATATGCGCTAGGAAATCGGCTATAATGGGAATTTTATCCAGTATTTTCAGTAAATTCCATTCCAGGTTAACTTTTACATAAGCAGATTCCTGCACAGTATTAGAGGCACGATTCTCATCATGTGGAACAGTGCAGGGCCATGGGTGCCCTATTTTTACAGAAGCAAGATATTTCTTTTATTAGAGGCAAGCTAGAAACCCTAAAGATCAAAACAAGGGATTGATGAACTGGTGAACTGGAAGATTGACGCTCTCACTAAAAAGTCATGGGCATGTCATGGAAAAACATCTCTAAAATGTTGGGTCATATCGTCAGCTGGTGTAAATCAGTCTAACTCTTTTGACTTCTGCAGAGGTAGGTTGGTTTACTTTAGCTGAGAAGCTGATCTACTGTAGTTAGAGCCAATTCTGCATCAGTAGCATTGTATTATGTTTTCAGAAGTGTGAGCTCAAAATGTGCTTGAACTCATCTTAGTTGTGGAAAATACCCATTTTGCACATACACCTTCTGGTATTTGCACAGAAGACTAGCCATTCAAATGTGCACATGTATCTTTTGCATACATGTTTCTCAAGATGTGACCCATGTTATCTGTATTTCTTTTCCCCTGGTTTGTTGTTAGGGACACGTATAAAATCAAAACTTTTTTTCTTTAGTTTGATCTTCTCCTGTTGCTCCTTCTTCACCTAATGTCCCAGTCTCTTTGATACAACATTTGATGTGGAGATGATTACAATGTCAAAGGATCACAAGTTCATTTGTTCTTTCTGCTTATTTCTCCTATGAACCTACTCATCCTTCCCCCCCCTTATCCCTCTTCATTTACTGTCATCTCCTGCTGTGTAATTTGTCTAATTTCAATTGTAAGTTTTGTTTTTAAACACAAATGTCCCTAGTAATAAATAACAGGTGAGGAGAGAGATGAGAGATGGTAATTAAGTAAGCAGTATTGTTTCTACGTATGTCTTTTGGTTTTCCTTGAAAACATTGGTTGATCTGTAAAGTACAAAGTCCATCTTTAAGTTGAAGACGTAAATATATCCTGTAGTCAGTAATGGTAAGTGGGGTAGTAAATCAGTATTTCTGGAATTTAGTTCAGGTGAAACTGTTTCACTATGTTTTAGCCTTTGCCTGCCAAATTTGCAAATGTGAAAGTGTGTGTGTGTGTGTGTGTGTGTGCGCGCGCGCGCGCTTTCTTCTTTTCTGGGTGTAGGGAGAGGAGGAGCAGTTCCTATTTGAGTGATATGCACACACTTGCACACATCTTTCAAAGCAGTCTGTTAGCAGGGTGAGGTGGTGCTTTGAGCCAGACCATGCTGGTTTGGACAAAAATTGTTACAGAATTATTAAGCCTGAAAAAAAAAAGCAAAGGAGATTTATGCATCTGCGTCTGACCGAGTTGGTTTGGAACATATGCAGAATGGAAAAGTAATAAAACCATAAGAGACAGTGTCTTCTGAGCACAGTCTCGCTGCCTTTTCCCCCCCACCCCCCCCTCCTCATCTCAACATGGGCAGGCCTGATTTGCTAGAATGACTTTAGAAATATTGCCTGCTGTTATTCAGTATTTGTTGCTTTCCGTTGATTATCTGCCAGGATAAATTTAAATTTTCCTCCAAATATTCAGCTGAGGATGTCAGACATTGCTCTGCAGCTGAGAAATGTGAGTTTCCTAATGAGAAAAATGAACCCTTTAAACCTTAGCTTGTGCATCTTGCTGATTGTGCACAACATTATCTAGCTCCCAGTAATATTCTGCATGAGGCTGTTTTAAGGTGTGTGTGAACATGCTTTTTCCAGCATTGTGTGCTGGGAATGTCAGAAACCACAAAAGGGCGTGAAAGGGAAAGATTGACGTCATCTCCAAAAACTGTTAACTTGTTAACTATGCAAGTTTAGGGTTTGTACTGAAAATTTCTGTATGCGCCTCTTGACGTCAAATAAAAATATGGTGGGGCTCGTCATCTAACCAGTGCCTTGTATGAGTGAAGTACTTTTCACAGTGGCTAGCCCTATTCATTGTTCTTCTTCCTCATTAAAAGCAAATATTTGTGGCCTGAGTTTTCTGAGGTAAGAATGAAAGGCACAGTAACCTTCCCATGCAGGAAGCATCTAGTATGTGCAACAACTTACTGATACCTGTCTCTTTTTTCCCCTGCTTCATTTTTAGGTATGCCTGCGGCCTCTCTAGTGACCCCTGCTGATGTTATCAAGACTAGATTACAAGTGGCAGCCCGGGCAGGGCAAACCACTTACAGTGGCGTCATAGACTGCTTTGGAAAGATACTGCGAGAGGAAGGCCCAAAAGCTTTGTGGAAAGGAGCTGGTGGTATGTAAAACAACTTAGCCCAGGGCTACACTGGAGCGGGGCGGGGGAGGTCGATCTACGATACGCAGCTTCAGCTACGTGAATAACGTAGCTGAAGTCGGCATATCGTAATCGACTTACCTGGCCGTGAGAACGGCGGCGAGTCGATCGCTGCCGCTCCCACGTCGACTCCGCTTCCGCCACTCGATGAGGTGGATTTCCGGAGCCGCCGGGGAGCGCTTTCGGGGATTGATTAATCGCGTCTAAACGAGACGCGAAAAATCGATCCCCGATAGATCGATTGCTACCCGCCGATCTGGCGGGTAGTGAAGACAAGCCCTTAGATGCCACTTGTTTGGTGACAGGGAACCAGTTGTGTTTTTAAATTGATTGTTGTCACTCACGCTTGTTTTGTTTTTCTTTCAAGCTCGTGTGTTTCGCTCCTCTCCTCAGTTTGGTGTAACGTTGGTGACATACGAGCTGCTGCAGAGATGGCTTTACGTTGACTTTGGGGGAGTGTAAGTATACTGTGTGAATGTATCATTTGGGCCCTGATGCCGCAGCTGACTCTGCGGAAGTGAACCCCTGTGCCCCTGCAGAGTCAGTTGCAGGATTGGGACATTAGTTATTAATGCTTTGCAGTTGCAGAGAGAACTTCATGAGATAAAAGGCTTTACCGCACCAAATTAATTAAGCTTCAGTGGGATTTCAGCATGTGTTTCTGTACCCATTTCACAGCAAGCTGGGCCTCATTTTAGTAACATAGACCCTGAGAGGATATTTTGGACATGTCAGTGTAAAATGAGGCCCTGAGGGGATAAATGGCAGAACGGGGAATAGAACTTGGGATTCCTGACTCCTTCCTGCGCTAACTACTAGGCAACAATACACCATTACTTAATCATTGCTGTTGGGGAGGGGTTCTGCATGTGACTGGGCAGGGAGTATTATTGTTAAAAGGGCTGTAGCAGTTGAAGAATGCAGTGATTGCTCAGTTGTTGGTGGAGCCTCAGTTCTGCTTCCCTTTACGCATGCACCACTTTTGCTTGTTGCAGCACAGGGATCTGATATTTCCATCACAATGTATTGACTCTGTCATGTCTACGGCAACAAATGCAACTGCATTTAGGCAGTGTTAGCAGGATAAGGCTTTTAAACAGCACCTGAGTGGGTTACGATGGCATCAGGGAGATCACAAGGAGGAAGCAAGAGTAGGTTTTGCTGGCATCAGTTCCCTTAGAAGCGTGTAGCTGAATTTGCCATTCTTTGGTTTTACAGTGGAAGTACTGAGACTATGAACAAAAAAAATTATGGTTAGTAAAACCATGCACAAAATATCCCCCTTCCCCAAGCACTGCTGTGTGTGTACTGTTAGTGCTGTCTTAGGGCTGGTCCACACTAGGGGCGGGATCGAACTAAGATATGCAACTTCAGCTACGTGAATAACATAGCTGAAGTCGAAGTATCTTAGTTTGAACTTCAAAGCACTTACCACGGGTCCACACACGGCAGGCAGGCTCCCCCGTCGACAGCGCTTCCTCCTCTCGGCGAGCAGGAGTTCCGCAGTCGACAGCGCGCGCTTCCGGGATCGATTTATCGCGTCTAGATAAGACGCGATAAATCAATCCCAGAAGATCGATTACTATCTGCCGAATGAGGCGGGTAGTATAGACGTACCCTTTAGGTATGTCTGTACTCTAGATGAAGGTGTGCTTGTAGTGTGGGAAGGCATAATCTACCTATCACAGGTAAAAATGTACCCAGGGTCCCTGTAGGTTTATGCTGGGATGACTAGCCCACGCTGAAGCCTCTGCCATCGTGTTTTCACTACTTTTGTTACCCACACCAGCCAGATGAAAGCTAACACGGGTCTGCCTACCCTTACCACAGTCATGCCTTCATTTGCGATGTAGATACCCATACAGAAACGTTAGCTTTCAAACTCTATTGGTTCCTGGATGAGTGATGCTGGGGATGGGATATGACCACAGTCTCATCGACTAACACACTACAATTTCATCTAGGTTTGACAACCCTCTGTGATGATTAGCATGAAAGCTGTTGGGATCTTTCTAAAATATTACAGTGTGATTCTCATTATTTTATAGCAGGGATGTTTTTGCCAGGCAGCTGTGGGCTTTTTGGCCTTAAAATAGTTGATTTACAATTTATAGAGAGATTTTGGTGTCTGTTTTTACAGAAGTTTAACTTTTATTTTGCAGAAAACCAGCTGGATCAGAGCCAGTTCCTAAATCCAGGATCACGCTACCTGCTCCTAACCCTGACCACGTTGGAGGTTATAAATTGGCAGTTGCCACATTTGCAGGGATTGAAAATAAATTTGGACTATACCTACCTCGATTTAGGCCATCACCACCTACCTCACAGGCTGCTGCAGCCATTGGACCCTAAGATGTCATGTTACTGCTGTAGAGTTTTATTAGTGGTGAAAGAGCCACTTTTCTGATCAGTCTAATATTTCATTCCTTTAGCTTTTCATCATATATCAGTTAAGTGTCATTTCAGTTTTAAGGCAGTTTTCTTAAATGTAATCATTGGTCTTTGTGCTTCCTTAACCAGATCACTGTGAAATTCTTACCAGTTATTCTTTGGGTTCAGGACCATGAATGTATTGTCCACATCTGACATGTGCTTTGTGTTTGGAAGGCACTAATATTAGATTCTGTTTGTGGGGGAGGGTTAGGGGTGGGAGTTATGAATGCGATCATCTGACAGGTAACATTCAAATGAGGATTATTATGCCAAAGTGGCTGCATATTGGATATCACGCATTGTCACTGAAATATAGTCAATGGAGATCATGGTGCTCAAGCAGAATGATTTTGACTGTACGTGTAAATTGGTTATAAGCTTAGTGCGTCTTTGTAGACTTCAAAATATATATATATACACAGTACCTGAGTCTGCCACTATGGCTTCAACTTTTTAAATATGTACACGCACAAGTTCAGTTTCTGGATTGTATTATGAAGCTTTTATGTGGAACATGTTTTAGTAATGGAAACCACATTTATAAACATTGAGTCATGGTATTCTGTTACTGGTATCAAAATGCTAGGAAGGAAGTGTTATTGTCCATAGTCTTTGCACTTTATGGAAGTACTTTTGGCATTTTATTACACGTACAATGAAATTACAAGACTAGGTGCCTATCTTGGACATGCTGATATCTGGATTCTTGTTTGTTTGATGCACTTAGTAAATGCTGCTTGTTTAAATAAATGCAATAGAAAAATCCATGCACTGTATCGATGGTACCTGCCTTAACCACTGGCTTGTCATTGGAAATTATTTGTTTCTAGATTATTTACTTCATTGAGTTGAATAAGGAGATTAAAATATTCTAGAACACAAGATTTTATGTGGGGGAGTGGGGGGAGTGCCTTGCACAATGTTTAGAGGATTGTGTATTTATAAAGATAGAAATAAACCTTTCAAACAGTGAGACAAATGTCTGTTATGCAAGTTGCGCAGCAGATTTAATGTGTGTCTTCAGTTTTATACTCTGTTTCAAGGCTAGCTTAATTCATTATGTACAGGCATTTACAGGTTGGGTTAGGAATGTAGTTACCTTTGTCTACCTGAGGCATAACAACTTGGGAGTGTGAAGAGGAGAGCCCCTTTGATGCAGCTGTGGCTCAAGAAGAAACTTTTCTTTAGTTAAAAGCCTGAATTTGGAGCAAACTTTCATTACTTTGAAGCCCTCTCTGTGTTGTTTAAGTAAGTAACTTTTAAACGATCTACCTATATAGCTAGTGCAGGTTGAAGTGGGCCCCTGATGTTGCTCCTAAAAGTGTCACAAGATTTAGGTCCTTACAGGGCAGTAATCCTTGCTAAATATTTTCATTTCTATTAAATGTGAACTATGAGTTTATGGGAATATTAAAGTTCTGTACTTTGTAAAAGTATTACATTATATGACATCATATTGGTTACACTGTAACTTGTCCAAATGCCAAATGGAAATGGATCTATTAGTTGCATTATATATGGCTTGTTATAGAAAACTCCTTTAATTGGCTGTGTTTACATTTCAAAGTAATCAGGGAAGCAGAGCAGCAGGAGGAGTCTGGAGTATCCATACATTTAAAAATTAATAAACACAAATATTATCTGATTGTAATTCCGTTTTGGGAACCCTGACAGCCATGCCCCCTGCTTTTTCCAGGTGTCATTACTGAACTCTGCTGATACTTCATGAGCTCTGTGTCTAGAGACAGGTGATGGGAGCAGCACACTGAGTTCTGGTCCCCAAAAGTAACTGCTCCTCTGTTAAAAATAAACTCCATTCCCCCATCACTCCCAAACTACTGTTTTATTAAAAAAAAAAAAAAAAGCCAAAGAATATACTTGTAATGGCAGCTGCCAATGATCAACACTTCAGAACTTCAAGCCATTTGGTTTTAGTGCTATTTTTATATCTTTTTCTAAACCTTCGCCGTCACTAGAATGTGCACTTTCCTGTCTTAGCTGCTGATGAGAGCAAATGCGGAGACTCAAGCAGCTAAGGAAGGACTTTTGTATACATAGCATGCAGCATTTCCCTTGGAGGAAAACCCCCCACGAAGGGCTTAAAATCATTTAGCAACTGCTTACTTACAAGCATTGGAAGCTTCACTGGGAAGGATTTGACCTGTGTGCTGCTGGAGCCAAACTGGAACTCCCCTTGTCGCTGTGCTGACAAGTACACATGCTCAAATAAAGGAAGGGTCAGTCATTTTTAAAAGTATTATAATGAAACCCTTACAGGTTTTGACATTTAACTTAAAAGGAAAAAACATTGCCTGGGGTTTAGAAAACAAAATCCAAACCATGTCCTCTGGTCACTAATGCCCTCTGCCTCATAGCTTCTGGTACCGTATTCCGCTGCTGGCTGCTTTCTCAGTCCATGGGGCAATAGTTCTTAACTATATGCTTCCACCTCAGATATATTACACGATATTAAATGTACCATGTAAGGCTCTGAACCCCCACAAATGGCTCTGATAGCATCAGGTAATAGCAAAGTAGACTGATTTGTGATGGTGTCAATCCCCTCCGTTGTTTGTTTATTTGTTGGTAGTGTAGATTTCAACCAAAAATTCTTAGTAAAGCGTCATAGTAAAGCCACATACAAAATATCCCTCTGCCCCTAACTGCTCTTACAGATGATGGGGGGGATTTAAAAAAACACATTAATGTTATGGTAGTATCCAAAAACTCTAGTCAGGATGGACATGTGCAAGGCTGTATGACAAATTCTTGCCCTGGGTGCTGTATGGAGACACATGGTACGGCCCTTATGCTGAAGAGTTTACTGGCTCAGATCTTGTAAGATTTTGCTCTTTGGTTTATCTTTTTAAAAAAAGCTTTCAGATGTTTGCACTCTTCTGGTTTATGGATAAGTTATGCTGTGTGGGAAGGGTAAGGTGGGATGTAACCTCAGTTTATTTGCATCTTGCAGTTCTGTTGAGTAAATCTGTTACATTTTGTTCAAGAATTGGTAATCCTCCATATATTAGCATGTTGGGGTGTTTCTTAAGTGTTAAATCCATATCCTTGCTATCTCCTTGCACCATAACTAGGACATGTATATTTTTGGCCAGGTGACTGTGGAGTTTGAGTTTGATAGCTTAATGTTTACAATTTGCAGCAACATTTTTGTGAGCAAACATACCACAAGCTTCAAAAATAACATAGGCAAGTTTTCCTAAACCTAAAAATATGAAAACCATTAAACCACTCTACAGCTTTCTTAGGGATAGATGGCCTTTTTGTCTTCATGTACCCCACGTATAACATCACTTCTGGTCTGTTCCTGCCTGCTTAGCTCTTTGGTGCTGACTAATTCCAGCAACTGACTGTTAGGGGGAGAAATCTGCCACCTCTCATTGAAACAGTTATTGTGAATTTCAGGCTTCAGTTTTTTAGTTGAAATATTTATTAGCATTGCTTAGACTAGAAAACAATATTTAAATCTAGTGATTATCCATAAATTAGTTAATGGTTTAGAATATGTAAACCTCAAGACACTTGCATTTTATAACTCTGAGTTATACCCAGAAAAAAGCATTTGAGCAAATTGCATTTGTAACGACACATGATGCACTGTATTCCTATTTATTATCCAAACGGCGGCATGTGAATAGTGGCAGCCTCTGATGAAGGCATTCGGCAAAGGCTTTTACATGTTACTGTTCAAAGCAAGAGGAGATATTTTAAGATGCATGTTAATGGCTTCTTGCCATTATATGCCCCATTCCTCATAGCATTAGGAAGCAATTCAGCTGCTTGCAAAGTTCATCCCAGCTGCTTTGGTTATGTGTTAAAGAATTGTCTGATTTTTCTCCCTTTCCTCCCCCAAACCAAGTGATGGGAATTCATTGTGCGCATAACACAGTAGATTATAACATAGTTGTATTACCAGAGAATTAACCCTTCTTAGGATCCTGACAGAAAATCACTCTTTTAACCCTATTGACAGACATCTGTAACTATGAAAACCATCTAACTCCATCGGCCTTGACTCCATGCTGCTTTGGTGATGGCAGTGTCCCTAGTCCCTTGCTTCTCAATCAGATGCTAAGGTTATCAGTCAATCTTACTCTGAACTGATGAAGGTTATCAAGCCCTCATACAGCTGAATTTTTTCTTTGTATTGCATTTACCAAAGATTGCTCAAAACCCAGCAGCAGTAGGAATAGCAGTTCTCATGCCAAAGAACGTCCACCTGTCACAGTGTGTCCCTAACTCTACAAATACCGTTTCGCCAGCACAGGTAACATGAATAGTTTGTGACGTTTGTTCACAGCTTACAACGAGGAACTAAATTTTCAGCAGAGTAATTTTTGGGGTACCTACCTTAAGGCACCTTAATGGAAGCCTGATTTTCAGATAGTGCTGAGCACCGATCCTGTGAAAATCAGAACCCCGTGAGGTGTCTGAAGTTGGGTATCCAAAATAAAGACTCACTTTGAAAACATACCCCGAGTCCTTGCCCTGGAATGTGCAAGGGGAACACTGCTGCATCCCCTGAACAAACCTCTTAAGAGTTTTAATGTGCCCATCTAGACACTGAAATATCAACCTCTACCACCACCTACTCTGCCATGATTAAGGCTGCGATTTTGTGACGGAGATCGTGAAAGTCGTGAAATCCATGACTTCCAAAGACCTCCATGACTTCAGCCCGCCCGCGGCTGGGAGCTAGAAGGTTCAACCCCCGCTGGCGGCTGGCAGGAGCTGCAGGGTCCCCACCACCTGAGATTAGGGTGACTAGACAGCAAATGTGAAAAATCGGGAACAGGGAGTAATAGGAGCCTATATAAGAAAAAGACCATAAAATCGGGACATCTGGTCACCCTACCTGAGATGGTGGGGGCCCTGAGCGCTGAGCCACTGCAAACGGTGGGAGTACCCTGCAGCTCCCAGCTGCTGTGTGTGTGTGGGGGGGGTGGGGTTGAGGAACCCCCACTGCCTACGGGCAGCAGGGGCCCCCAGCAGCTCCCCCCAACTCCTGCCTGTCCTGGGCAGTGGGTGTATCCCGCAGCTCCTTGCAGCCTCACTGCTGTGGGCGGGAGGGGGAACCCTGTAGCTTAGAGCCGTTGTGGGAGGGGGACCTTGGCGCTCGAGCCCCCACAGGTGGTGGGGGCTCCCAGGGGCTCCCCATTTTGTCATGGATATTTTTAGTAAAAGTCAGGGACAAGTCACAGGCGTCCGTGAATTTTTCTTTATTGCCCGTGACTTTTACTAAAAATATCCATCACAAAATCTTAGCGTTAGCCTTAATTATCCTCATTTTAGTAAGAGATTTAGATGAATACATTGAGCCTACATCTCAGAGGCTAAATTATAGACTAAATTTTCAAGCCTTTCACATTGTACCTGGAGCTGCCAAAAGTGCCTTCAAACCGATGACACACTATTTAGTTTGATCTGCTAAGCACTTTCTTTGCCCAGCTGCCATTATATTATTGACATGTTCTGGATGAGCCTTGAAGCAGAGGGCCTGGTCACTTGTAATCATTAAAATCCTCTTGTGTATTTTGTTAAGAATAGGAGCATTAAACAGTATGTCCTGGCCAAATTCCACCTTAGCTAATTGTCACTTTGGCAGCTTCAAGTAGATATGGCAGTCCTCTTCATGCTCCCATTTAGCACTTTTGTGCACTTTTAAACAGCTACCCATTTTGCCCCAGAGGAGGCTGTGTTTTGGTGGCAAGAGAAGTAAACCCTATTACCATTTACAGCTATTGCCTTTAATTCCTTTCCTCCAACTCCACAATGGATTCCCTCCTCTCTGGCTTCTGCTCTGCTGAAACTGCTCTTACCAAGCTCTCTTCCTCAGTAAGGTCTTGATCCTGCATCACTGAAGTAAAAAAGAAGCTTTTGCCATTGACTTCAATGAGTGCAGGATCAGGAAGTAAGCCCCAGCTCCTCAAAGGTATTTAGGTATGGAAATCAGTGGGAGTTAGGTGCTTAAATACCTTTTGAAGATCTGGTCCTAAATACCTTCACTAGCTCCCTCTTCCTCAACACACCAAACTCAAGCCTCCCGCCCACCTCTAAATCTCTTCATAAGTCTGCCCCTCCTTTCTCAACACTTGTCACATCCTCTGTCCTCTCCCCTACCCCCCACCTTAATATCCCAAGTGTCTGTTTCTCTAACATTCATCTATGTTCTTTCTTCCATGCTATCCTTATGTTTTCAGTGTCCTCTCTGAATCAATCTAAAAGGCTTGTTTCCATTGTAATGCCTAGAAGAAGTGGACCCACTAACAATGGTTTGCAGCCATTGCATATAGATGCTATTTTCTTGCTCATTCTTGACCAATAGGCGTGTGCTCAGGGCTGTACAAATGTAGAGGGAAAAGGAACGATTACAAATGAAATCAGGCGTAGTCTGTACTGTATTGCCTAACTGCTGTTCAAATGCCAACCATGCAGTGATCCACAAATGTTTGTTGTACTCATCTTGTCTGAGGATGGCTGTTGGTGGAAGGTGCATGTTGGGAGTGGAAGGGGTGGCTTCATTTTTATGGAACAGACTGGAGTTTTGTGTTTAGTGGGATCCTGAGCAAATGTGGGAACACTCTGGGGATATATGGGCCCATTTGGGACGCTAGTGAAAAGGGAGAAGGCTAAAATTTTGTCATGGGTATTTTTAGTAAAAGTCACGGACAGGTCACGGGCAATAAACAAAAATTCACGGAAGCCATAACCTGTCCCTGACTTTTACTAAAAACATCCCTGACAGAATGGGGATAGAAGAGGGTCCAGTACTCTGCCCCACTGCATGCAATGGCAGGAAGCTATGGCCCCCTGCCCAGTGGATGGGAGTTGGAAGGGACCCCTGACCTCGGGGCTAGGAGCTGGTGGGGATCCCCCGTCATCCTGTAGAGCTGGTAGGTGGCGGGGGACTACCCCCCCCCACATGGTGACTGGGAACTGCAGGGTTCCCTGCCACCCTCTGGGGCTGGGGAGCTCTGGGGATCCCCCACTGCCCTGCAGGGCCAGGGGAGGGGGATCCGCTGCTGCAGCAGCTAGACTGCTGTGGGCCCCCTATGTCACTGAGGTCTCATAGACTTTAAGGTCAGAAAGGACCATTATGATCATCTAGTCTGACCCCTTGCACAATGCAGGCCACAGAATCTCATCCACCCACTCCCGGAATAATCCTCTCACCTATGTCTCAGCTGTTGAAGTCCTCAAATCATGGTTTAAAGACTTCAAGATGCAGAGAATCCTCCAGCAAGTGACTCGTGCCCCATGCTGCAGAGGAAGGTGAAAAACCTCCAGGGCCTCTGCCAATCTACTGTGGAGGAAAATTCCTTCCCGACCCCAAATATGCCGATCAGCTTCTGAACTCTGAGCATATGGGCAAGACTCACCAGCCAGACACCCAGGAAAAAGTTCTCTGTAGTAACTTCTAACATCCCATCACTGGCCATTGGTGTGGCTTCTGCGACCTCTGTGACAGATTTGAAGCCTTAACCATGGATAGCCAGGAAAGAACCCCATACAGCAGGCCGGTCCATGAGAGGTGGAGTGAATGCACATATCTGGCAAACAGTTGCTTTACTCTGTAGGAGAACCCTATTCTTCCTGGACTGAGCTGCAATAGTTTAGTCTCAACCTTATTATGTTCTACCCTGACCTTGTGCCTGGACCGCTTCTGTTTGAAGCTCCTGTGCTGAGCATCTTTTTTTACCCGGGTGTCCCCAAAGAACAAAGATCACTCTTGGAAAAACCATCATCAGCATCTTCTCTGTGATCTAGGCGTGCTGCCAGGGGCCCGGGAGGAGCAGTGTTCTATGCCAAGTGGGCATTTTCCTGTGTGCACAGCAGTGAATCCTGAAGAGTCTTCTGAGGTTTCTCTTAAAACTGTTTTACAAGCTATTAAAGCCATGAAGGAGCGAGAGACTGGAAGGTAAAACATGCAGCATTTTCCCCTTAGGTTTCAAAACTGAAAGGTAATATGGAAAAAGTAGAGGCAAATTTGCCAGCAGTTTACACTGCACTGCAAGAACTGGCTAGTCTTAATAACTTCCACAGTGTATGAGGGAGTTTTTTCATCTATGATTGGAAATAATGGAACAACATATTCAGAAAAACACCTCCCCTCCCCCTAAACCTGAGCTCACTGTTAGGAGAGTTAGTGGGAACACAGTGCCTGGAATGCTGGATTTATTGGACTTTCAGTTGGAAGCCCAATAGGCCTCAGCTTTGTTTTCCAATTTTGTGTGCCTAATTGGGCATGCAAGGGGCATCATTTAGATGTTCGCTCTCTGACTTACTAGTGCAATTACATTAGATGTCTAGTGCATCTTTTGCAAAAGGATGTCTGCCACCGAGGGCAGGATTCTGTAGATTGGAACGGGGGGAGTGAGGATGTCAAACTCTGAAGTGCTCTCTGCTGCTCCATTGGGCAGGACCAGTTTGTGTTTGCTGGGCCCTCAGTCAGCAGCCGCTGCACTCCAGCTGCCCAGCTCTGAAGGCAGCGCCGCTGCCAGCAGCAGCACAGAAGGAAGGGTTGCAGTAGCACAACCTCCCCCTACAATAACTGTGACACCCCCACAAGTCCTTTTTGGGTCAGGATCCCTACAATTACACCACCATGAACTTTCAGATTTAAATAGCTGAAATCATTAAATTTATTATTTTTTAAAACCTATGACTATGAAGTTGAGGAAAATGGACCTTGACTTTGGTAGGGCCCTACTACTAGGACTAGAGAGGCCGCCTACCATGCAGGCTGCAGGCAGCTTAGAAGGGAGTGTAAGGAAGTCTGACTTACACCTTCTGCTCGCTACCTTAGTGCGTTAGGGTGACCAGATTTCTCGATATTAGGGGCTTTGTCTTATATAGGCAACTGTTACCCGCCTCCCCCACTCCTGATTTTTCACACGTGCTATCTGGTCACCTTGTGTGTAAATTACACCAGTGTAGACACTGGTAGGGCTGGTACACATTCCAAATGGGCCTGTGTTTGAGCCTGGCTGTGAAGCACAGGTAGCTGATACGATGCTAAACACATGTTTGGTGGGCGCAGGGTCTAAGACTAGTTACATGACACAATCGGTCCTGGTTTACGCTGACTGCAAAGTTGCGGGCAGCAGCATATCCTCTAACTCTGTTCTTCGCAGCCATGTCCAATCACAGAACACTTCGTAACACAGACTTGCCCTAGTTTGACTCACCATGGAATCAGCTTCATGTATGATCCTTTGGGCCGAGACGCGTGGGCTGGTGCATTAGCCAAGTCTGCATCCCAGTGCTTTTTTTGAATGCTGTCGTGGCAGCCTGCCATGCTACTTGCACAGGGGTGAAAGAAAAATGTTGCCTGCAGCCCTTTCCCCCTGCCCACCCTTGCACAAGGGGGCAGTTACATGTAGGAGCTCTCTACCTTACACTCTTGGTGCTTGCAGCAGGGAGCGGAAATGTCTGTCTATGCACAGATAGACATGGAAAAACACCTGGAACAGTGGTTCTCAACCTTTTTCTCTTTGAGACCCCTCTCAACATATTATAAAAACTCCATGGCCCATGTGTGCCACAACACCACTTTTTTCTGCATATAAAAGCCAGGGCCAGCATTAGGGGGTAGCAAATAGGGCAATTGCCTGGGCACCCATGCAACAGGGGCCCCCCACAAAGCTACATTGCTCAGGCTTCAACTTCAACCCCAAGTGATGGGGCTTTGGCTTTCCACTCTGGGCCCCAGCGAGTCTAATGCTGGCTCTGCTTGGTAGACCCCCTGAAACCTGCTTTGGCCCCGCAGAGGGCCCCAGGCCCCTGGTTGAGAACCACTGATCTAGAAGGCAACAAAGGTTAGTTCTAGACTCGTGAAAATTTGTAGCAGGGCCTGATGCATGTAAATGCATTAACAAAAGCCTACAGTATCTGTTTACATAACAGCTGTATGAGCATTCTGTAATTCTTGGAAGTCATGTTCCCAGTGCCTAGCCGGGGTCCTGTGATTAACACGCTGAGTACTGCTGGCCCAAAAGGATTAACCACATTGCTCCAGGATAAGTTTATTGGCAATATTGGTGTCATACTGAGGAACTACAATTCTTTGTCAGCCTGTTAGTGTTCCCATGCCAAGTATCAACAACCGACTGTACGTGAAATATTGTTAAAGTGCCTAGAAATAATAGGCATTTTCAAAAAATCATTCCATCCACTCAAACACACATTTATAGATCTTACAACTTTAGTATTTGAATGGTAATGAAGCCTCTACAGCAGCACAGAGACAATGCAGTGCTCTCATTATGCACATGCTTTAGGATCGTTTATTTTAATGCTTTCAAATAAATATGTTCCATGCAGCACACCGCAATAAATAAGGAGCAGCAACTTTTGTATAGTACATCCATTCATAATGTAAGTCACCATGTGAAACACCACATCTAAAGTCTTTGGCCCAGTCCCATATCATGAAGCACACCACATCTGCACATAATCATATCTGGCTTCATATGGATTTAATAGGACTAGGCCAGAAGTGCATGTGAGCACAAGTTTAACCATGGTTTCTAGCTATTAAATACAGCTACTAAGTAGTTAAAAGGCAACAGCTAAACCCATAAAGGTTTGATTTGTCTTTTCTTTCTTACGTTTCAGACAGAAATATAAAGTATGGAACTGCTCTGGAGATTCTCAGCCTTAGGTAAAGCGCAGTGTGATTAACATGGAGTTCTCTAAGCAATGCTGGGACACTGGCATCAAAAGCCACCGTGATACTGATTTGACACCGAAAACTGGCATATTCAACAGGGGATAGATACTGTGCTAGACAAACAGCGGAAACCTTTTCTCTAGGCAGACAATTCTACAGTCCCTTCCTCTTCACTGTCCGCTCTGTTGGCACGGATTTCAACCAGTGTCCGAGCAAAACGGGTCCATTCGTCATTGTGTGGAACAGCGAGCTGGAAAATAAATGGAATGAAAAGGTGAAGTGAGTATGCACAAAAAGAGAATACTTTGCAGTGCAAAGATAACGTCTTGGGGCCTAAATCGGCGGGCCTGACTCGTATAATTCCTACTAGAGTCAATGTGAGTTTTGCGTGATTACGGACTGCAGCATGACTTCCAATATCAATCTAAATAAATGATGCTTACTTTAGTTGCCCTCCTCAATGTTAAATAAGTTACAATAATAAGAAATACATTATCATAAAAATGTTAAACTGCTCAAGCAGACCAAGTAAATATTGCTTTACTGATCTGAAGTCACCATACAATGTCCTTTTCCATTTAATAGTATTAATCTTTTTAGTGAAGACCCATCACACATTAGGCTCCAAGAGGAACATGTAATCCAAACAGCTAAACATCCAGACGGAATGTTTTAGTGATATAGCAAAATAATGCTGCAGTCCTTTCCAGTTCGAACCGACATTGCAGTTCCTGAGCGAGAATGCAAAACGGGATTGATACAATCATGGAAAAATTCAAACAACTTCCTGAATATACATTTTTATTGACTCAAATACCAGAAAATGGCAACAAGCATCTAAATTAACCATGCATGTATTTGCTGCTGTCTTAAAGCTTGTGATCTTTCCCTGGAAGGTAGTATGAAAAAGGAACTGTTTACAGATATTATGCAGCTTTTAGTACTGAAAAAGGAACTGTTTAAAGACATGAAGCAGCATGGTACACTAAGTTGGCTGTTAGCATATAATAAAACTGAGTTACTATTTTATGCACATTACATGAGGAACACTTTGCAGACTAAGAAAAAGTAAGACCATAACTGATCCAGTCTATAGTGTCTAATATGTAATTGATATACGCTCAACTGAGAGCTTACTTTTGTTTAGAAATAGTAGATTGCAGAACTGTAACAGGCATTTTTTGGATGACAAACAGCGTAACCGGTCTCTTGATGTCCACAGGCAACTATCCATATAAATGGAAGCTGAGAAAAAAAGGATATTATACGCACTAATGTTCAAGGTCCCAATTGTGCAAGCATGTGAGTAGGAGTCCCATGTGGACAACCTTCACAGTCAAAGTTAATCACCTGCGTGAGTGAGTGCAGGGTGAAGCCTTGTTGCCCGATCCAAATCTCATTGGAGTTAATGAAAGTCTTTCCAGCTACTTCAGCTTTGGATCTGGCTCTAAGTCGGAGGCAATTAAACACTGAATATTTGGGAAAATATGCTGAAGTTTAAAAACATCCATGTATAGCATGTATTCAAACCACTCCGCTACCGTATGAAACGTGAGCTTACAACTATAATTATTTTTCTATGTATTTTGATTATTGGACTTTGGTTAAATATTTATTTAGTTTACTGCCAAAGAATGCAGTCTTTCTAGGAAAGCTCATGATAATACTGAATGATATATCATTGTGCCTTTGCTCAGAATCTATTTGTTGCTGCTTTTTAACCCTGAATTTCTAATATCCATTTTTTGCATGTTTTCTCCTTGATTTTTAGTAATTATGAAAGCAGGAATTGAGTCCAACACTCAAGGGGCAAGCAGCTTGAATTAGCTGTCTGAAAGCATACACAGAACTGGATCTATTCTTATTTTTATTTGAAGACAGAGCTTCCCTCTTTGAACATACAGTATATGATTGGAGGAGATAAAAATAAAAGCTAAGGAGGCAAGTATGCAAAAACATCAGCACTGAAAGCTTGATCATGATTACACACCCATGCAAGAGATGATTTTACAAGCTAAGTGGTGTGGAAACAAGGGTTAAAGGATTTGACTATAGGCCTGTAGTTATGTCAAGGCAGAGCACAGTTAAGCTAACTCTGAAGTCTCATCATGCGAGACTTGGGAAAGCAGACTCTGTGTCTGAAGCGGGTGGGACACAACAGTGCAGAGTCCTTGAAGATAATGATGTGAGAACAGAAGTGAGAAAATAATGGAATGGGCAGGACATAACATAAATAAATTGCAGATGTTTTTTAATTAATGCATTCCATGAAAGAGTATAAATGCTTGTGGCTTATTGTTTGTACTTTGGAGAAACTGAGGCAGAGATGCTCTCTGTCAGCTGTATTTCTTCCCTGGCAATTACTTGAAATAAAGCTGTCTCTAATTTTGTTGCATTCCAACCTGAGAGAGAGGATTTATTTTCTTCCACAGTGGCAAGACATGCCCACAGATATAAGATCAGAATAGGGCCGTTAGAGGCTAACACAGCTGCAGTGTGTTAGACCAGCTGTTAAAAGCTTTGCGACTGAACCCACTGCCTACTGATGCTTCTTTCATAAAGGGTTTCATTTTCTTGCAGAGCATAATATTATTAACATGTTGCATCAAAATATGGAAAGAGCCAAATACATACTAAAACAAACACATTAAATAATGAAATGGGGACAATTCTGTCCCTATGTTTTTTTTCTTTTTGAGTAACTGCTGCATTGCAACTTAACTGTGAACAATCTAAAGAGCATTTTGTACAATACAGGTCAGGAAGTGAATAGGTAAAGTTACATTGGAAAATAAATAAAGACAATAATAAATTTTAATAAAAAATTATACATTCATAGAGTGTAAGGCCAGACGATTATAATCATCTAGTCTGTCTTCCTGCACAACACAGGCCATAGAATAAGTAAATGCCAGGCTGTCAAAACAACTTTGGTACTGATCCTGCAAATTTTCACTACTCGTAGACTTAAGCACCACCTTGAGCAGAAAGTGTTTACAGGGTTTACAGCAAAAAAAACCAATTTCCAAAAGCAAAGTCTCTTCAGGACAACATCTTACAACTCCTTAGTCTCCAAAACCTAATCTAAAGTAAAGCTAGTTCAGCTGCAAAAAATGATTCCTGCTGTGAGGTGCATGCAGTAACTTCTTAGCAGCAGCCCCATCTAATATGGAGGCACCAGGGATGTGGATAGGTAATTTCAGAACACTATGAGCTAAATTCACTCTATTGTAGAGTTGTGCCAGCATAAATGTGGCTCTGCCTGTACTTGGAAGATTTTACTCTCACAATCTCGGTCAGTTTGTGCCAGCATTAACTCTATTTCCCCCTATGTTTCATTCTAACCAAAGAAAATCTGTATCCATGTGTCTCAGGCTAGTGGCCTCAGTCAGCATGGTGGTATGGTGTCAATCAGAGCAGAATCTAAGACAAGAACGAATATGGCACCGCCAAGATAGCATGGCTCAGACTGAAGGCAAAGATATGGCAGTCCTTTCCCTTCTTTGACATACCACAAACCTCTTCTGATTTCTTTGGCAACTTAATCCTTTCGTGACAGTAAACATGACTGGCTAGAGGTGCCAACATAGATGATATATGATCCTTGGCTTTACAAAACTTCTGACATTTCTATTAAACATTCTGTTAAAAATAACAATTATCCTAGGCTGAAAGATTGTCTCTTGTGACTTTGGTCTCCCGGCACAAACATATGCTTCAGATGTGAGTTCCAAGTAGGTGGCTTGTCTCTGCACATTCTGGTAAGCAACAATGGAGCACCTTACATGCTGGGCAAATTCTCCCCTATGCCGGGTAGTTGTAGGTAGAGTAGAAACTGCAAGTATCCACCTACAGAGTTGCTTTAATTCTTTCATCCAAGGCTAGGCTTTCCCCATCACCGTGTGTGGATGACCCCCGTACACATGAAGGCTCCCCAAGATGTCCCCCAAACAAGGTGCGCTCATGCAGAGGTGTGTCCTGTGGGCTGCACAGGAGCTGCGCTACCAGGAACTCCCTTGACGATCGCTGTACCCGAAACCTCACAGCAGAGGCAGAGAAAACCATAGTGGGGGGGGAAAAAATCCGCACCAATTCCTGCACACCTTGTAACCTGTGCCACCTTGCCCAGGGTTTTCAGGGGTGTACGATGGAAACCTGGCAACTCCTTCCCCCTTCACTTAGCCATGGAATCTGAACACTGTGGAGTCCCTAGGGAGGGTCAGGTAAGAGGCAGCACTTCCAGCTTTCGCACCCCTGCGCTGGAGCAATGGGAACAAGCTCCCTTCCACTTTCCAGGGGGCATGGAGGCCTGTGTTTGCTAGTTACCTTTAATTTAAATGATTAAATCTCATGCTTAAATCTATGCCCACCCAGCTGTGGCACCAGCCATTCGCTGGCTAAACTAAGAGTCAAACTGCCTGTGTTGTGGGCTGCCTGTGTTCATGGACAGTGAGCTTGTGCACAGCTCGCTGTGGTGCTGAACTGCTCAAGGAGGTCTCTGACAGGAGAATTTAGCCCTCCTCAATGCACTTCTCCCATTGGCGCAAGACACTTACATGGGTCTCTCCAGTGTCTGTACATGCATAACCCGGAACATAGGTGTAAAAACAGAATCCTAAAGAGATCATTTCCCTCCACAGTATATAAGCTATTTTCTATATGTGCTGAACATAACTGGTTATTTGATGTCTTTTGCATGTAAGGGGCCAGATTCTGATCTCAGTTACATGGTAGGAAAGCAGAGACTTTCACTGTGTAATGGAGATCAGAAACTGGCCTATATTTTAAAATATTTTAAAGTATCATTTATGAGTTGTGGTTGGGTTTTTATTGGCATCTTTCCCTGCTTCTCTGCCTTTATTCCTACAAGAGCTCTCTCTACAAAAATCTCAGATCCAACAAGGACTAAAACTGTACTGAAATTCACAATTCAGCTTTCTCATTTCTAAACCACTTCAGACCAATTATGTTTGGCTTGAAAACGACTGGTTAAAACATTTTGAAGAGTGGCTAATTAAGACATGAGGAAAAGTATTCAGGTTCATTTTAGTTTGATTTGTCAAATACAATAAGTATGGTAAGATAGTTATAATGACTAAGATGGTATGCTTCAGAATAAATACTTGGTGTGATTTATCGGCATCATTATAATCTTTCAATTTGATGGAGTCATTTAAAAAAAACACATCTAACCACAAGAGAATATTACTTTGTTTATTCTACATAGAATGCTATCCATATTATCATATAAAATGAAGTGCTGTATTGAAAAGAAATTCATTGTAAACACTTTGTGAATAGAGTTCCACATGAATAAATGTATTAAATGGCTGAGAAAAATATTCTTAAGATGATAAAATGTAAATATTACACAGAGTGTTTCAGTTAGATTTTTTTTTCTAATTATTGTTCCAATCCTGCATTCTGTGTGAAGTGTAGCATTTTCAGGATCAAGCCCATAAGTTTACACACAAAAAATCCAGACAGTTATAATTCACCTTAAGGCATCCGATCCTACCCAAATGCAGTGAATAAGTATTTTATCACTGATTTCAGTGCTGCACGTCAAAGCAAAAATAATATCTACATATACAAACATTTCTATGCACACACATCCCCATCTATTTTGGCCCTGTGCTTGCTCTACTGAGCTCAGTTGCAAAATGCCTTTGATATTTTTCTCAAGCATATGTATACATATGTGTGTTTGAAAAAGGTCTGTATTTTTCCAGTCCACTCCCTATGATTTTTTTTTCAATCAATTATAAAATATGATTGAAAAATGTCTATATTTTTCCAGACAACTCCCTATGCCACACACATGGATGGAAACAAAGTGGGAGGTAATACGCAGTGAAATGGCCACCAATGTAACCAAGGGCACCTTTTTTCACATAACTACAGTACCACTGTATTTAACTCTTGGGAGAGCCTAGCATTACTGTTAACAATGGATGAAACCACTGGCAAGAACTCAAAGCCAGCATACTGCATGCAGATGATTTTAATAAGATATAGTGTTTAGACCGCAAAGGATACACTCCAGTGTAGCTCTGTATATATTTGTTTACTTAATTTAAGGACTGGAATACCATAAGCAGCCTAAATACTGCATTTATTCTATGCACAGCCGTCAGTCTAGTGTCTCAGAGACAGTATACACCAGCCTTCCGTGAAGTTCATTACTTAGCCCTCATCTAGATTAATGTCTGCTATGAGTTACTTCCAGCAGGATCTGATTTAACTAGTGCTGTAATAGTAAAAAAAGGATTAAAGATTAGATTATACAACAAAAAGACTTGACCTCTGTCTTCCAACAGAAATAGAATATAACTTATGTAAAGTTTGATTTTTTTCTGTAAGATAGAAGTAATAGCTTTTAAGTTATTATGATTGTACATTTTGTTCTTGACATAAAACACAACTTTAAAAAAAATTAGAGTTTGTGTGAAGACTTAATGATCAAAACAATTTATTTCTGTAAAGGGTTTGGATCTTAAATAACATTTGAATACTGATTGCTTAAACTTAAACTCCTCAGTCTGATACATAGCCCTGTTGGAGCAACACTAACATCCAGGAAATACTCAAACATCGGCTGTGAACTATACATATGTTACACCCAAACAACTATGTTAAAAGAGCGGTAAAGTTGCAAAGCCAAGCACTCCAAAGGTAGGAAATGCCAGTATTACGATTGCCCCCTTGTGTATATGAACTATGCGATGGTCTATAAATACATTGCACTACCTACTATTTTCTCCACAGTACCCCTGTCTTATTCAGTGCACAGGCTGGATGATGCTCACTGAATTAGCAGCTATTCAATGTTTTGCTATCTCATCACTGGTCAAGGGGTGGCCCCAGATCTTATTTACTTACAGTGACCAGACAGCAAATGTGAAAAATAGGGACAGGGAGTGGGGGGTAATAGGAGCCTATATAAGAAAAAGACCCAAAAATCGGGACTGTCCCTATAAAATTGGGACATCTGGTTGCCCTATATTTACTTCACTCTATTCATATTACTGTCCTTAAAGGTTTTTCTGTGGCACTCAACAGTTCAGTATCTGAGTGTTTCACAAATATTAATTTACTTTCACCGTCTCCATGAGGTGAGGTAATATTATCCTCATTTTACATACTGGGAATGAGCAACCTAAAATGGGAGGCAGATTATCCCACATCTCTAGTGCAGGATTCTTCTACTTTCCTCTGCAGCAAATGGTGTTGGCCACTATCTGAGACAGTATATTGGGCTGGAGGGACCTCCGTCTCAACCAGAATGGCAATTCCTATAGTCCTAACTGACGCACGGAGATATTAAGATCAAAAGTGTCCATGAACTTTGTGTACCCAATTTGACATGCCCAGCATCTGCTTTTTCAGACTACTTAGCACTATATAGCACTTTCTATGTTCAAAGCACAGCTCCCATTGACTTCAGCTGCAGTTGTGAGCAGAGGTGGATGAAGGTTTATTGGGACCCTAGGCACAAAGAACATTTGGTCCCCCCCCACACCATGAGGGCCCAGGGGTGCTGGAATCACAAGGGCCCTGCCCGCCCACTTTGTTACATGGGCGTAGCAGCAGCAGCAGGGGCTGCACTTTGCAACAGGCTGATCAGTTCCCCTACTGTGAAGTGCGGCCCCTGCTAGTGGTGCCAGCCTCTTCCCAGTGAGGGGCTGAAGTGGGCCCCTTTCCCTGCTCCTCCTCTTCCCCCCCCACAAGGCCCCACCCCCTCACCAGGCCGGAAGCCAGAGATGGGCAGTGGTAAGAGCCACCCAGGGAGCCCCGGCTGCTGTGGGGAGCCCCAGACCCCCCCCCCACCTGTCTCCCCTCTTCTACACAGGTTCTGGCACTCCTGCAAGGACCCCCAAATTGGCTGTGGGCCCGTGCATTAATCCACCACTGGCTCTGAGCACTCAGGACTTCTGTAAATCGGACAGCAGGGTCTCAAGTCAGGCACCCTGAAAACAAGGGACACACAATTAGTGACCACCTGTGAAAAGTTTGGTTTAAATGACTTGCCTAGCTTCAGACAGGAATGATGCCACAGAAGCAGGGCTGGAACCCAGTTCTCTACACTAGTATTCAAATGTTTTAACCATGAGCCCATCCTTTCTTCTTGGGCAGCTTCTTGCCTCATTCACAGCACACCTGCCAACTTTTGCAACAAATGAGGCAGGGATCCTACAGCAAATAGCCTGCATCGCTACACAACGCTGATTCATCCTCCGTCCATGTTCCCCAGGAGTCCTGGGAAGAAACAGTACGGGATCATATCAAATTTCAAGGGATGTTTTTCCACAAAAGCAGCAAACGTCACAGCCCTGACGACAGGGCAGCAATTTGTTAAACTGTCCCCTGCTAAACTGGCCTCCCTTGCTGCATGGCTGTTCTAAAGTGGAGACACTCGAGCTTTTCAACAAAACAGCTGTTAAAAAAAGAGAGAAATCTAATATGGGCAAAATGATGTTCTTGCCCCTAATCTCAAGCTTGGAAATGGCAGAACCGTCTTTCCAGAAAAGTTCAGCCTGAAGCAGATGCCAAGCATGGAACATTTCAGACTGAATAATTGGTAAAGTTATAAGCAATTTAAAACTGGAAAGTGTCGGGCAACATTAGCTATAGTCAGCACCACCAGCTGCACCTATAATAATAGCTTTGGTTCAAAGTCTGCCATATACACTTACAAAGATCTTACATCCAGGATCTCAAACAAATTAACTTCCAAGCTGTAGTTTAAAACGGAATCTCTTCTGTTATTTTTAAGTGACATGATGAACACATTGACATCCTGCATTAGTATTGTGCTATGGAGAAAAGGGTTGACCCGCCACAAGGAGATAGGCTTATAGGTAGGAACAGGGGCGGCTCTTACAATTCTGCCGCCCCAAGCAGGGGTGGCGGCGCCCCGCCCCCGACGCAGGCAGACGTAGCGGGGCCCCGCCACCGACGCAGGCAGTCCCATTCCGGAGCGGCAAGGGGACAGCGGCGGACCTGCCGCCCCTTTGCCGCCGCGGCAGGCGAGACTGGGGCAGCAGTCCGAGTCCCGCGGCGGCAATTCGGCGGCGGGAAGAGCGGACCTGCCGCCGAATTGCCGCCGCGGGACTCGGACTGCCGCCCCCTTCTCACCTGCCGCCCCAAGCACCAGCTTGGCAAGCTGGTGCCTGGAGCCGGCCCTGGGTAGGAATGTACAAATGCATAGCTGGAAACCAGTCTGGCTCACCTGTGTGTTAGTATTGTTGAAATAAATATTAGCATTATAAGAATGTAGTTAGTGTTTAGATTGTATAGGATGCTTGCAGGATGCTGCATGTATCAATCTTACTTACAATACCTGTATCACATGTTATAGGGTAATGTTCGAATGTTTGCCCTGTAACTATGAAAAGGTTTGTCAAGTTTGTAATTTCCTCACAGTCAGGGAGAAGCATTACCAAGTGTGAAGTCCTAGTTTACCACAAGAGGTGCTATTTCCTCCCCAACAGAAGATCTACCGATATCAGACCAGCCATTCTGGACAACAGATTTTGTTGATTCCTCGCCCCCTCCCCCACACACACCTTGAAGAGGATACGTGCACAAGCCCGTGTCCCATCTCAGCTTGAATTTTGGGAAAAGGGCATAAAAATTCTTGTTAAGGAAAAAATGGTATTTTTATGCTGTTTGGACAAAGATTTCTAAACATAAGCAAGAGAACACCAAGCTGCTTGGCTTGGGTTAGCCCTAAAGGACATAAAAGCTTGCTTATCATGGACACTTCTGTTATCTTTAGAATTCAAGATAGTGCCTCATTTGGGTGTGTACATTTACCTGCTTTAACCTTGTAAACAACTTTCATTTCTTTTCCCTAATTACTCAACCTTTAGTGAGTTTGTTACAGGATTGGCTACCAGTGTTGTCTTTGCTTTGAGATCTGAGTACAACTGACCTGGGGTAAGTGACTCGTCCTTTGGGACTGGGAGTAACCTCATTATTGTGAGTTCTGGTGTAAGAGACCATCTATCATAAAGTCCAGCTTGCCGGGGTAGCAAGATAAACTGGAATCCCAACAGGACTGTCTGTGACTCCATGGTAAGGCTGTTATAGTGCTTTAGGAGTTCGCACTTGTT
This sequence comes from Chelydra serpentina, assembly GCA_037349315.1. Taxonomy (NCBI): domain Eukaryota; kingdom Metazoa; phylum Chordata; order Testudines; family Chelydridae; genus Chelydra; species Chelydra serpentina. The sequence continues at coordinate 33,910,578 of JBAIAC010000048.1, forward strand.
ACTGGGTAACTATAGAACATACAACCAGTTTGGAGTTTTTGCCCTGCTTCTTGACAGTCTGCCCTGAGGTTGGCACTTATGGTCGTGAGCTACTCCAGACAGCATGACACAACCTAGCAGACAGAAAAATGAAACTTCAGATGTGCAACCTTTGCTGCTGGGTAGTGTATATTAAAGCCCAAATGTGTCTGCATCCTCAGCTATGATTTTTAAGCTAAGTGGCTCTTTTTCTAAATCATGAATTCAATAGCTTTGTATTATTAAATGTAACATAATTTTGCAAACCATAACTAATTAATTAAGTAATTAACACCATAATTAAGGACTCCCTCAGAACCCAAATTGCTGTTGAATGTGGCAGGTTGAAACCACAGAAGATTAATTATACAAACTAACTCTTCTATCAGAAGGTTTATCTCCATGACGAAATTATCCCCACAATAAGAGCGCATGAATGCACTGCACACATACTAACGTATATTTAAGTGAATTCGGCACGAAGTATTTACTCATTGATACTCTGCATTACATACGAGCCATGCACATTTACCAGTCTTCTCGTAAGCATCGATGGGTTTTCCCAGTGGAACAACACTATATTAGGTTAAAACTTAACATTTAAAATAGGGCTTATGCATATACATTCACAATGGTTTTTACAATGGATGGGGGGGATGACTTCCTGTGAATTTTTTATTATTCCTGTACACTAATTGATCATTTTAAGGTACATGTTTTCACTGTCAGCATTTGGCTGCTCTGCTATATTTAATACAACCCACCCAGAGTTAGTGCTGAGGGACTAGAGACTGGGTGAGGCTGCCATTGTACCTCCTCTACTCAGGAAAGCCTGGGACTGCATTTTTTTCCCCACAGAGCCTCCCCACAGGATTTCAGAGCAGCCACAGCTGGGGAGCCACCAGCTCCACTGCCTTTTCTGCAAGAGGGAAAATCTTCTCCCCTCCCCCTCGCCCCCAGGCTGGGTGATGTGGGAGGGTATCTGTGACCTTGCTCTTCCTCCTGCAGGTTATACCATGGGGGACAGGATGACCCCCTAGTCTATTCTCTCTTCTCTCACAGCATCTGAGCACCTACTCGCAGTGCAATAAGCTACATGATTAACACCTGTCACATGTGGTTTGTTCGTGCTCCCTCTCCACAGGGAAGGATCTGGGCCTTTGTGGGGAAAATAGGAAACATGAGGCTGTTTTAAATGTGACACAATAACAAAAACACTTGGAGTTGAGCCTTTTTTTGTTTCTTTATCATATAGCAAAAGGACTAGGAGATGTTTTCTTGTTTCATATTAGAAATCCAAGTCTTGTCTCCCCTGGCAAACTCTCTAGCGACCTAGTGAAATGTTACATTTGGAGAACTAGTGACAAGTTGCATCATAACAGACTGAAAGTTGAGCAATTGAGAGTCAAAGGGCTTTTAATCAGACTGTTTAAAACCTGGATTTTTGGTTGTTTTTGTTAATGCCTCTAACTCCAATACCTGCTTAGAGATTCCAACTCCCTTCCTGCCATCTAGGCATAAAGCTCACCTGAAACATTCCTGAGATTCCCAAGGAGTCCTCCAGCAAAACCAGGGAAGGTAAGAATTAACATTCCTCATATTTATATGGTAAATAAGCAGAAAATATTGTTAGAAACCTCCATGCATACAGATTTCAAGTTTTTTTAAAGAAACAAAAACTGATATACAGGGGTGCTGGAACAATTTGTACGGTGCCGGTGCTGTGACTCATTTAGCCAATCTGTAAACCCTGTATATAATGGAAAACACTTTGAGCCGGGGGTGCGGGAGCACCCCTAGTTCCAGCACCTATGCTGATATAAACACAATTCTGGGTCTTAAAAAAGCCTTTGGCAGATCACCTTGAAAACAATCGCAGCTGTTTGAAGCTGCTCAAAGGTTTAGAATGCAAGGAGGAGACTGCAATGGACGTGAGTCAGCAGGGCAGAGTACAGGTGAAGCAGTAAAAAGGACAAATCTGGAAGAGGAAGGGAAACACGGTCTAGTGGACAGGGCACTAGACTGGTACTGAGGGTATCTAGGTTCAGTTCCCATTCCAGCTATACACTTCTTGTGTGTCTTTGAGCCAGTCACTTAAGTTTCCCATGTGTAAAATGAGCATAATATTTCCCTAGCTCACAGGGGTGTCATAAGAACATAATCCATTAATGAGTGTGAGGCTCTCAGAAACTATGCAGATGCAGGAGAGAGAGATTGAAGGTACAAGATAAATCACATTCTTTTACCATTTAAGATGTGGAGATTACTCCCATATATACCCACACAAGTATATTTGTGAATGGATATGGATAAGCCTGATTTGAAACTGGAAAATAGATTTAAATGTTAAGTTTTAACTTAACATAGTGTTATTTCTCCACTGGGGAAACACACCAATGCATCCAAAATAACCTAAGGTAATGAATATTGTAATGAGAAACACAAGTATTTAGGGTGATAATGACTGGACTCTGCGCTACTTAGATCAGCTCACCCCCTATGGAGGCTACTAAAGCTTAAAGATTTTATCACTCTAGTAATCAGCAATGGGTAATGGCTTTCATAAAACACAGTAATTAAATTGACTGATTTCAAACCAGTGCATTTTTTTCATTAGGGAGTTCTTATTTAAGCTACTTCAAAAATACCTTTGTGAACACTGGATACACCAGTCACCGGTGCAACTATTTCTATTCCAAATACAAATAAGTAGGCATGGGATGATGAAGCTGTTCTCTCCCTTTTTCATATAAAGCAAATGATCATTGCCTAAGTGTAAGCCAGGTGAAAAGCATGCATTTGCTGTATCCTGTCTTTTCTTCCTTTATGAGCCCCCCCCGCTTTTTTTTTTTAAAAAAACCCTCCAATTACATTACAACACTGGGAAAAAATTCCCAGCAGCCAGTCCGGGTATAGCTTGGTTAAAACATTGTTTTGAAAATAATATGAGACTAAGGCCCAGATCCAGTGGAATCAAATGTCCTCATCCTGATACCATAGGTGTCAATGGCAAAATTCCCTTTGACTTCACTCGGAGCAGGATCAGACCCTAGGTTACTTCCACTTCACAATCATTTATGCCCGGATTCTGCTGTTCATTACAATGATTACATTCTGACACTAGCTTTGTACCCAACCCTTCCTAGTGAAACTTTGTCTGAGTCACTTTATGTTACTGTTCCTCGGCTCTACCCCCAGAATATGGACTTGAGCTGTTCTGCTCAGACGTTCTAAGTGACTTTTAATTCTAGTCTAATTTTTCATTCCATGCATCCGATGAAGTGGGTATTAACCCACGAAAGCTTATGCTGAAATAAATTTGTTAGTCTCTAAGGTGCTACAAGTTTTTCTTTCTTATTTTCGTTTTGCTGACACAGACTAACACGGCTACTACACTTTAACCTTTAATTCTAGTGTTTCATCTTGGATGTTTATAATAAGACGTTTACAAATTGTGGAACCCAGTGTCAGTGTTGCAGCAAAAATGTCTTTCTTAAACCACTGTAAATCATGTCAGAGCCTATCATGTCTCCTCAGGCAGGATCTACCGCAGGAGAACTCTCCCCTGGAAAACCTCACACGATGAAACATACAGTTTGTGATCTATCATCCCCTGGGGGTGGAGAGGTTTTCAGCTGCAGAGACGAGACCCTCCTTGTGACCCTCTGACCAAATGGATGACCCAAGATCCATAGTGGAACCTGTGGAACTCAGGGTACACATGTGGAGTGCTAGTCCCTCTCCATGGTCCCCTTGTCCAGTACTCCCTGCTCTGAACCTCACAATCCATAGAGCAGAATTTTGGGGCTGATTCTGCTGCCAATGACATTAGAGGAAATTTTATCCCTGACTTCAGTGGGAACAGAATGGGGCATAGCCACTGGTGGGCTTGGGTGGGCCATGGCCCACTCACGGAGCACCCAGACCACCCAGATATGAGCCTGTGTGAATGCAGAAGCTGGTTGTGGATCAGGAACTCCTGGCTCAATAACAGGTGGCTCTTGCCCTGTCTGCAGAATGCTGTGGCCAGTGAAGTGTGGAGAGCAGCAGCCCATCCAGCCCCACAGCTGCCTCCACCCAGGCAACTTCAGCGAGAGCCAGGCCCCATGCAGGTGCCAACCAACCCCCCTGCCCACCCATCTTAACCCACACCGGCCTGTGGGGCTAAGTGGCCTGCTCCTCTCCATTGGCCAGCTCTGCCCCCAGGCTCTGTTCACTCAAGTCCCTGGTCTAACCTAGCTATCCCCCGACAATCCTGCCCCCAGCATTCAAATGCAATATAATATGCAATAATATATAATATATTCATATAACATGACTGGCTGTGACATCAGACCTTTGCTCATTGCCTGTCCATCAAAAGTCGGGGCCCATCCAAATGTCCACTCCTAGCTATGCCACTGCTTACAACACCACCAGTTTGCCGGCATGATTCAGAGAGCAGCTACTTCCCCACCCGCTGGCCAGGCCTCTCAAAATCATCCCCGAGGCCTGAGCACAACGTATTTACACAGAAGTTCACCACCATCTTGGGGAGAGGGAGGAATGATCCCTCTTCAGGTATTGTTCCCTCCTTCCAGCTAGATTTGACCAATAGCTGCTCTTACTTTCGCTCTCCATGCTCCAGTGTTGAAGAGATGATATACTTTCCACCCCTTTCCTGAACTTTTTTTTTTTGGTAATTTTTTTCCAAGCTTTTCAGCCTGCACATAAAGTAGTCAATGGAGTTATCTTTTTCTCTGGGTTTCATTAACATCACAGCAATCAGGTACTGAACTGGACTGATTTGTGGTGGCTGGGTGAGCTGGTACTTTATTTTTTTCTGGTAGCTGCCTTCTTGAATTTCAGAATCTAAGATTTGCTTCATTTTTAAAATAATAAAAACTCTAGCCCTTACAGGGGCAAAGATACATTTCAGAATGTGAACCACATATAAACTAATGCCACAATGTATACCTGAGTCTGCAGAAAGCCTCAAGCAACAGCGCTGAAAGAGATGTGAATTGCTCCTTTTATCTTAATGAGAAGTTAATGCTGAAAAGTGACAAATATGATTTAAATATCACCACTGTTAATTATTTCACCTCTGGTCAAAGCATGCAAGAAAGGAGCGAGATTATCTTTTTATGAAGATCTGCACAGTTTACTGTGAATTATTTCTTTTTGGTGTCTCCAGGGGGTGGAACTTGGTTTGTGGGTGGAGTCTGGGGAATATCATCTCTTAATTTTCTCCAGTTGGACCCTGATTGCTACTGACCCTAACACTAACCTGACTGATAACCCTGCCAAACAGATGCAACCACTAATATTTCCATTAGTTAATTAGTCTAATGAAACAAGTCATATGTGATAATAGGCCCCTCTAAATTACAACTTCAAACACTCTTTTATATCATAATTTCTCTCCTTGAGTTGAAAATGCTTTTTCTTTTTTTTCCAAAGTTCTATATTTTACTACCATCAACTAACAGATTATTGATCTGAAAGTTCTATTTCCCCCCACCGCAAACAAAATCTGCCCCTGAAAGGATTAATGGAAAAAAGAAATAATGGAAGGTGGAAAAGAAGCTGCTGCTTTCACAACTGGAGCTACAAACAACATTTTAACTCAACTCAGATAAGCAGCAAACATGGTTGATACAGAGTATTAATGACAGCAGCTCTGTGTAACATCACTGAAGCATGCACAATGGAAGCAAGCTTTCTATAAAATATATCTAGTTAGGTCTATCAATCAATCATCAGGGCCTGTGAATAAAGCTACAGTCAATGGTCCATGTTCTAAAATCAACCGTTACCATGTAGAGCCCTGGCTACTGAGTAAAGAAGCCGTAAGACTTCAGAAGCTAAATTGATTCACGGTACATTATATATACAGTCTTTTAAAAAAATATATCACAATTATAAGTCCTGTGAAAGTGAATATCTTCCGACCTAACAGAAACTGACACTCATTAACAATGACTGGTTATATTCTCTGATTAAATTAAATATGTTTAAGATCCTGTCACACTGAAACAATCTGATCCCCCCCAAACACACAATTTTTTAAGCCATCAGCTACCAATCTACAAGTTGTTCTCACAAAATCACCACACATGTGCACATATATATGGATTATTTAAGTCTATTCTCCCCTGGAAGCATGCGCATGACTCCCATTAATGCTAATGGGCGTAAAACACAAGCATGGAGGAGAAAATAGACCCCTCACTGTGAAAATAAATGTGTTCAGTTATTTTCAGACACGATGCCGAAATCAAACAACTAAAAGTACGTACTGTAAAACACAACATTATCTGGTTTAACTGAAAATATCCACATTATTTTTAACTCAATGCCCATGGGCTCTGTCTCATCACCCATGTTTCTGCACTTGTGATGTCATAAAGATCATGGATTGATGACCTGTCAAAACAAAAGGGCCTTATCCTCAAGTCCTTACTCAGACAAAACATCCATGATCTCAAAGGGAATTCTGACTGAGCAAGGAATGCAGGTTTGGGCCCTAGATCTGATTTTGCAGATAGGCCATATGAGGCTCTCTCTAAACACCATATATTTTAATTAGAAATCACAGATGCAAATTCTACTGCTCTCTAGAAGACAGAATAAAAACAGTGATGGAACTAACAAGATAAGAACCTCATCACTTTCGTTTGATATCAAAATAGGTTTCCTGCTCTGTCCCAAGCTTGTCATGTCAGTTTTGTGCCCCAGTTCATTTGGGTAGGAAAGGTGGATTTTATTATTTTACGAAATATGATTTTAAACATTATTGTGCTTTTGGCTGATGTTGTTCAACTCAACATGTCTTCTTTTTTCAGTTAATAGATTCATAGATTACAAGGCCAGAAGAGACATTGTGATCATCTAGTCTGACCTCCTGTATAACACAGGCCATAGAACTTCCCCAAAATAATTCCTTGAGCAGATCTTTTAGAAAAACATCCAATCTTGATTTTAAAATGTCCAGTGATAGCGAATCCACCAGGACCCTTGGTAAACTGTTCCAATGGTTAATCACTCTCACTTTTAAAAATGTACATCTTATTTCCAGCCTGAACTGGCCTAGCTTCAACTTCCAGCCATTGGATCCTGTTATGCCTTTCTATGCTAGACTGAAAAGCCCATTTATTAAATATTTCTACCCCATGTAGATACTTATAGACTAATCAAGTCATCCCTTAACCTTCTTTTTGTTAAGACAAATAGATTGAGTTCCTTGAGTCTATTACTAATAAGGCAGGTTTTCTAATCCTTTAATCATTCTCGTGGCTCTTCTCTGAACCTTCTCTAATTTATTGACATCCTTCTTGAACTGTGAGCACAAGAAACCACCATTTAGCAACATTATGGCCAATCCAATGTAGTACCTGGACTGTAACAAGAATAGGGTAGGTTTTAAAGACTGGGCAAATCTGAAAAATATGGTATCTGACTATTTTTGCTGAATATATGTAGGATCTCTGCAAAGCAGCCTGCTGCCTTCTGAGTGATGTAATCCTAGAGACTCTTTCCACTTCAGAGCACAGTGTGCCCTGGCACTAATGGATGCTGATTATGACTCACTATAGGTAGGGGTGAATTTTAAAGGGCCCATGGCCTCAAAAAAATCCAGATTTCTCTGCTAACAGCTGTTTCAGAAGTCAGCCACTGAAAAAGAAGAGAGGAGCCACGCGGCAACCACTTGGACCGAGACAGTTTAAAAAGATGGGGGGGAAGGACAGATCCCAATGGGCCAAGGCACAAGAGAGGAGGCCCCTCTTGTCCATGATATGCTGAAGAAAAGAGGAAAGTTGCTGAGGAGCACTCCTGAAATGGAGACAATGCTCCTGATTAAGGGCCTGTTCCCATTCAAAGCAATAGCAAAGCTCCCATTGACTACACTGGTGTAGGACTGATCCCTAATAGAGACACTCAGATGTTTGGGGAGGAATATCTTAGACAGTTAGATGATCCATCTGGGCAGTGTGAGGGCAAGAGGAGTTTAGATTAGAATTAGATAGTCCAATAAATATAGAATTAGTGGGTTCTGGTAAGATTGTCAGCTTTGCTTTCTAAACATCTTGCCCTTACGTTGGACTTTAGTTACTCCTCCTCTCAGTTGAGGGTGTCACGAGGGGCATTTTTTTCAGCCTTGAGGTTATGGGCACTACCATGCTCTGTGTGGCAGGGTAAGGAGAGATGAGGGGAAAGGAAAGGAGGGAACAGCTAGGAAAGGAGGGACAGGACTGGAACAGCAAGGCAGTGAGCTCCCAGCCTCAATATGCTTTTCCCTACTGTATTGTCTTTTTTCAGCATTCATTTTACTTCTGGATAAGGCAATCTGCCAGGAAGTCAGTGTCCACGGTTTGCTATAGTTTGCACCGCTGACAAGGCCGCAAACATATTTTCCTGCCCTTATTAAGGGCTTGATCCAATGATGTCGTTGACTTCAACAGGAGTTAGATCAGGCCCTAAGAGTACCTACATCTGAATTACTTTTAAGAGGGCTCTTTATGAACTGACATGGGGGAGTAATAAGTTAAGCTGCTGTTATTCACTATCTTCAACTTCTGTTTTCAGGGCCACCAGTATGAATCCCTATTAGTGATTTAAACTGGCACTCTGATTGTTGCGTGTGTCTGCATCTGACTTAGGCTAGCTCTAGTGACTCTTAGTAATGACAGAAGTTGCCCTGCTAGGGTATCACTAACCCTTTGAACCCTTTTTTAAAAACAGAAATGGGAATCAACGAGGCAGCAATCGTGGGGGGGGGGGGGGGAAACGGGGGGGAGGAATCCTCATTGTTCCTCCATTTCCCCATATGTAAAATGAAGAAAACGATACTGAATGAAACGATGAATTCACACTACTGTGGCTCCTTTGGGTAATGTTGATCGCTAATTTGGCTCCTGAACCACTGAGGTCTGAGTATCACTGGTCTTAATTATACAATACTGATCTGGACCCTTGGAGCTGAATATGGCTTACTCTCTTTTTACAAGTAATATAAGTATGACTTTATTTTTCATGAGGAGTGTATCCCTCTGATTTATTTTGCAGGTAGGATTTTTCTGATTATGCAGAAAAAAAGAAAAAAATGTAAATATTACTCCCTCTGGATAAAGTCCATTTTCTCGTGATTAATCTTGCAGGGAGAAATAACCTTATGAATGGTTTGGTGTATGGTAAGTCAAAGAGACATTTCTATAGCCTGTCTAGACTCTAGACAATAGACAAGACCAGACTATATTGTCATTGCAAATATTGCAATAGTCTGTCATATCACTTAGAAAGGAAAAAAACATCACTTCAAAGAAATAATACAAAAATAATAAATAAATAAAACAGCCTGCCCTGCCAGCACTGCAGTGGAAATTTGAGTGTAATAACTTTAGACAATTTAGAAATTATATAGCAAGAAGTTTCAGCAGCCATTTGTGAGGAAAGGCACCTCCTGCAAAAGCATATGCAATCCAAAAATATGAGTCATGCTCAAGCAATTTTGCTCTGGGCCATAAAATCACTTTATGTGAGTTACAGATAATACTCAATGTATTCTGTAATGTTTCCCTACTGTGTAGAGATGGATACCCCAGTATCCTATCACAGATAATGATGAAAAACAAATTCTCTACATAAAGGCTGATTGCTCAGAGATTCACCCTTGACTATTCCAAAGAATTGTAATGCAGGCTGAACATTTCATACTGCATTCATCAACAAAGAGACAGGCTCCATCCATGCACAACATACTTCAGCTTCGTTTTTGTAGTACGTAGTAGGGGAAATTGAAAACAGCCTTAAAACATGGAATATTTATCCTGCTAGTTCACACTACACATGCATCTGCTAACCCCCAAACCACCACCTCTCGGTTTTCTGTTGTTGGAGCCACTGTAAATATTCAGGCAACGGTATCAGGGATACTGACTGGTGCTTTACATTTCATGATGAGAAAAATCTGTATCAGTAGATAAAGTGGAGCGGGTCACGAAATATGAATTACTGCAATGCAAAAGGTGAATCCTAGAGGAGAATGTTTGGAATATTATATTATATTATATTTATTATATATCTTTTGTAACCTTTTATATTGTAATGTTTTATATTTTTTTATCCCTAGTAAATATAGCCAAAAGCCAAACACTTGTTGACATTAAAACATAAATAGTGAGAATAAATCACAAGACATTTGAACAAGATTTCTTCTTCAGATCTGGAATTAAACAGCTACACTTAGCTGTATTTAAAGGTTCATTTCAAAGATGTGTAGCACTCCAAATCAATGACACCATTAAAAACCATCTGGATCACCAAAGGGAAGTGTTCTTCTCATGCACATAAATGTATGATGTTTTCTAACATTCAGTGGCATGACAAATATTGGACAAATATTACTAATTAATTGATTGATTAATTGATTAAAAAAGAACAAGTACCTCTCCAACATCATAGATCCAGATGCGGCCTTCTGAATCTCCAACTGCTACCTCTTTCCCAGCCTGGGCCCAACGGACACGATTGAGGGCAGAAGCTCCTTCAATTGTCACACTGGCTGTTGGAACCTATTGCATCAATAATGATTATGTTAATGAAATCATGCTGAGAGTGAATCAAATACGCTAGTTTAGAATGTTATTGTTTCAGTGGATGAATCACGAGTCCCTTAGAATTACATGAGGTAACATACATCCCTTGTGTAGAGGGAGAAAAAAAAGATTAATTGTTTCTTCAGTCACATGCTCTACTGAGTTATGGGAGGCGGGAAGAATGAGACAGACTGTTTGGAAGGCACATATTTTACTGACCTACATCAATGTTTTGGTTGTAGTTTTGTATTTCAGTGGCAAGGTAGGACAGAAACAGAAGAAAATCAGTTCAAAACAAGACGTTTGTAGTTTCCATACTATTCTTTCCCTTTTTTTAATTCTTCCTCAATGGTAGGCCCTTATGAGCTTCATAAATAAGGCGAGATCTCCATTTTCAGTTTTTACCAATTTAAAAAAAAAAAAAAAAAAAAAAAATCCCAGGCTTCACAAAAACTAGTATTCAGTTTTTACTGATTGTCACCCAGTTTTTAGACCACTGATTATGTTACAAAAATCCAATACATTTCATTAGGTAGATGCATTTATGTTAGTAAGTCTAAGTGTAAATGCAAGGCTGTCTATTAAAGTAAAGCAATGTAGTGGAAGATACACACATGTGCATATGTGTACGTACTGTTAATCTACAGTTCATGAAATAAACCACAGTGTTAAATGGCATGAGGTATCAGTGAGAGTAGGAAGCTGAGCCTTTGCAGACTCCTTGGGAGACTCCAGCTACAGTCAATAACCGCGCACAGTCACTCGTGCAGCAGAAAAATTACTGTAAGGCTGTGCTATTTACCTAGCACCTCAAGATCTGGAAACTCACTCTGTCCCTTTGTTACAGACTCTGACTTAAGGCTGCAAAACCAAACTAGTACCTCAGAACAACAGGGTTGGCATGCTAAACCCTCATCCCTGTAAACTACTGCACTACAGTGCCCTTGAGCCTCCTAGGAGAAGTTAGAATAGATCTGCTTACACCGTAATTCAGAAATAAAGTTGGATAGCAATCAGAAAGCAGGAGATTACCACATCTTCTTCCCTGCCCCCCCTCCGTAAAGAAGTATTCAGATGCAAATAAGCCACTGAGCTTCTCTCTTCATTGTTTCAGGCTTAGGTCCTATCAATGCTATCTGACCAATGAAAGATGGCATCTCCTGTAACTCCTCATCTCATGTATATTATTTGGTGTGTGGGAATCAGTGGTTTCAACGGTGACAGGTTTCAAAGTGCCAATTACCTGGTATAAAGTAGCAATAAAAACTATCATGTGATAATATGCTTCACCCTCCTCATCATTGAAGTCTCTGCAATTCTTTTAACTCCTAAGGCTACGTTAATTTTATATAATTTATAGGAAAAAATCCTCAAACAGACAAAACTGAACACTAGAGCAGTTACTTAATCCATTTCATCGGTTAGTTTTGTTTCTCAGAAAATTAGTAGATCAAAGATATACAAGTTCTTTCAAAGGAGTATGTTTCAGACACGGAATTTTAGCTATACCTTTCAAAATGCTGAAATATATACAGGTACTCTACCTCTGCTTTGGGTTAATATAGCATTATTCCTGTGTTGCACAGAAAAATAAACAATGGACATGCTGATCAATTCAGGGTTCTATAAATTACAATCTTCTAATAGTTTAGTAAAAATCATTCCCACTCAACAAATTTATCTAACAGCATCAAAGCAATCAGGAAATTGTTCTAAAATATTTGAATACCCCTCCTTTTTCCTTTTATACAAACAGATATATAGTCATTCTACATTATCTTAAAATAGATTTGACTGCTTTGAATAATGATAGTTTAAATTACACACACCTATTTAACATTTCAAAGATCTGAATTTACCTTATAATGGTTATATGACACCATTAGTTATGTTTTTAAAGTTATATTTTAAAATACTTTATAAATTATCTAAAGTTATAAACTTACACTTGTCAGATTATAACCATTTTGGCATGTGAATTTAGCAGATAATAGACTGAGAAATCAGTCACCAAAAAAACAACGAATAATTCACCTTTTAATTTTTGTTGCTTATGTGGTGTTAAAAAAACTGTTTACAGATATCTTTCATATCTTCTTAACAAAATAAATGCCATCTACATAGTTTCAGAGCCAAAATATACAAGCCATGCAAAAGAAAATACTGTTGAAAGCAACATAATAGAGTAGCAAAGTAGAAAAATATCAATCATTCTTGAACACTAATCAATAGAGATGACTGAGCAATAACCTAGATGCTGATTCTACCTTTAAGCCAAGCAAGAAAAAATGTTGTGGACACGTTACTGGAAAATCAGGATCTTCCATTCTAAATTTAACTGAAAATCTGACACTCTGGTACATCTAAAAATATTATACAACTTGCGGGAGAGTAAAGAAGTGTTGGGGAGGGGAGGTTAATGTTAAATAAATCAAATATGATAACTTTCATTATTATTAAAAAACCAAACATGTTATCCTCAAATTAGAATGCCACATGTGATTAGTTTTTAAAGTTTGATTGTGAGAACAGTCAAAAGATTATGGTCATTTGGATCAAAAAGCATCTAGAGTCTGGGTTAGGCACTTTTAATAAATCAAAATGAAATAAATATAGAGAAGAGGACTAGTAGAAATTGTATTATATTTCAAGAAATTGGAAGGTTTTTTGTAAGTTATCTAAAAGCCGATATTTTCTCCATCAGTTTTCAAAATAATAACTAGACATTAATGCAGCTGATTTCCTAAAATCAAAGAAACAAAAAACCATAATTATTAATAATAATAACCAACCTTTTATATAGCACTTTTCATCAGTAGAGCTAATTAAAAGCCATTAATATATTTGTCATTTTCCTCCATCTGTATTTGACATCTATTACTAGAAAGTTTTGTTTGTTTAAACACAGCTAAGGAGTCCCAAGAATTTAGTTAGTCATCTATTTTTTATTACAATGACTAATGAATAAAACTCTGACAAAGATTTTTCATTAGTAAACAGAATAATTCGTTCAGATTCTTTAATAATCAACTATAGAAAATCATTATAACCTAATTTTAAGCTACCAGGCAAAGGGTCAAAGAAAACATTGATTACCTTCAGTTGCAATTTTTAAAAGAATTGTGTGTGGTTTTCTTTCACTGACTATCTATCTGATCTGCTTTCCTTGCGAATCCAAACCTCCCATTGATTTAGTTTCTGCTAGTTTATAATTTCTAGACATTTTCAAGTTATTCCATCACTGCTTACTAAAGAACTGGAATAGTAATTTTTTCTTCATAGATTCAAATTCAACTCTCATGCTGATGTAAATCGGTAATAATATCTTTGACTCTGATTAATATTCTTTGTGAACTTGCTGGTGGCTGAGGGTGTATACAGAATGCAGGAACAAACTCCGAATTCATTTTTGTGGGTGCTCAGTCGCCTTTTCTTACTCAAAATGTATCTGTAAGCCTGATCATGTACGACATGATCCAGCTTACTGACTTCAATGGGAGCAGAACCAGGCGGCTCATGGTAATTATTTGTGGTGAAATCCTGGTGCCACTGAAGCCAACAGCAAAGTCCCCATTGATTTCAGAGGAGTCAGGATTTTACCCAGAAAGGGGTTATTTATTTATTTTTGAAATGTTAACAGGTTTTTATGTTGTTAAAGTGGCATTAATGAGAACACCTGAAGGATATGTTCCTCCCCTCCCCAAAAGAAATTCTGAGGAGAGTCCTCCTGGATATCCTCCAGCTGTATGCTTTCTAATTAAAGAGGCTGCAGTACTTCCTGCTCAGAACACTTCAAAAGGCATGGCTGTTCCATGTGACAATACAGTTTTCAGCATTTGTTCCTCTTACCTGTCCACACATATTTATGGCAAGCAGCACTGATTTGGAGACCATAAACTGCACTTGTATTTTATTTTGGGTGAAATGTACATCTGTCATGGTTACATGACAGACATAGTAATAAATCAGCTAACTTTAAAGAAATGTTGTAGGAAATGGGGGAAATATTGGCATTTGTTTTAGAAAATGAAAATAACTTGTCCTTTAAAATGTGACCTTATTTGTATGCTGATTTTTTTTCCTACTTTTGTACTATGCCATTGTAGAGTATTGAAAACAAACAGTTAGTGCTTGGGTGATGGAAAAATATGAATCTTGATGGTATAATCAAAACACACTGGTCATTTAGAACAGTGATGGTTCTTACAGCAAACATCATCAAAGGAAAATTCAAATCAAATCAAGATTATACTCATTCATTTAATACCTAGAAATATTTGTAAACATCTGAAGTCATATTTTCAGATTGAAATGATACCAGACACAAAAATAAAGAGGAACATAAAATGCATACTATCTATATTTAGGAAGGAGGCTGCTTGGTTTTTAAGTACAGTATTTGCTACTTCGTCTTCGCAAAGAGTTCTCTTATTAGCCCTTTCTGTTTCAATGGGGTTGAAAGAAATGAAAGAGGTGGTGGGAAACACATGGGCATCATTAAGTTCCTAGCAGGTTGGAGGTACTGTTGCAGGGCTGTCAAGCTGTGACAATTTGCGGGAGATTTGGGGGAGGGGAAACAATTATGAAGGAGAGTTAATATTCCACTGAAATAGACTGAAGACATAACAGAAACCAAATATAATAATCAATAAATAAAGAAATAGTAATAATGAAATTAAAACAATCCTTCATCCTAAAAGTGAGTGACTTAGAAAGCTCCCTTAAAATCTATCCCAAACCAGGAAGTCTCACACTCTACATGAGTGAGACTTGGCAGGTCTGTGGTGTTGGTACAGGGCTGTCAAGCTGTGGCAATCTGAACGAGGGAAGATAGTGAGATTTTAAAGGTCTCACTGAAACCGTGTGCCAAAAGGGGGGGGGGGGAATCACAAAATGGGAAAGATTTTTAAAATCTGCCTTGAAATAAATCCAAAGACAGGGAGTATCCTCCCCAAATAGGCGAAACATTATCTATTTGCTGCTCTGTGCTTGATTTTTTTTGAATGGGGATTGCACTATTTCCCTTGCCCCGTAAATGTAACTTGCAGGAAACATACAAGGAGCCTTGAACCACACCTGGAGCGGGGGGAGGGAGAGAGAGAGTTCAATGTTCCTTAAACGGACAGGAAGGGGGAGATCAGTGTCCCCCGAAACGTACACAAGAAGGCTGGAGCCACGTCTCCTGAAACATACAAGGCGGGCAGGCCAATGAT
Organism: Chelydra serpentina; assembly: GCA_037349315.1. Classification (NCBI taxonomy): domain Eukaryota; kingdom Metazoa; phylum Chordata; order Testudines; family Chelydridae; genus Chelydra; species Chelydra serpentina. Next base: position 33,926,386 of record JBAIAC010000048.1, read on the forward strand.
CGTTGAAACATTCAGGGAGTGGGGGAGTTCAGTGTCCCTTGGAGGGCACAAGGAGGAGAGTGTTTGGTAGCAGCAGGCAGAGAGGCAGGGATCTAACCCAGCCTCGCTCTCCTCCTCTCCCCCGCACCGGCCCGCGCAGGGTTAAGGGCTCCCCCCGCCACCCCACCTCACCTCGGTGTCATTATTCAGGTTCCACAGATCCAAGCGCCCCATCCCGTCCACACAGGCAAAGAGCGCGGGATGCACTGGTGACCACATGACATCGTAGACATAGTCTGCATTGTCTTCAAAGGAGTAGAGCGGCTTGTTGTGCTGTAAAGCAGAGAGAAGCATGAAGACTTCGTGGCGCTAGTGCTGCCTCGGGCTGTCTGGCGAGTCTAATTAAAAACTTTGCACATTTACCAAGTGTCATAAAACTTCCCCAGATGAAAGGTCCTCGCAGAAGGTGGGACTGGAGCTTTAATGGGGCAACAACTGTCCAGTGGCATAAATAAAATACAGTGGGGCGGGGGGGGGGGGGGCAAAGGGGTGATTGGGTGGGGAGCGGCAGAACAGGCTCAAATATAGCACGAGACATTCCACCCAGGTACACAGCGCTGCTGCCCCTTAGCTCCCGGGCCTGTTTTGGAAAGGGGGGGGGGGTGTTTCTGGGCGAGGGCGCGCTTTGCATGTTGCTCACACAAATAAATCAGGTTTGCGGGCTGACCTGATAAGGATCACGAGCTTCCCGGGGAGCAGCCGCCCATAGGGGCTCCTTGCATGGAAGGCAGCGACTGCCACCTAGCGGCGCTTGCACTGTTGCAGCAGCCAATTAGCAGCCTTTGCTATGTCCCCGTTGCGCCGCGGAAGACAGACGAGGGGTATTGCTAAGGGGAGCGACCGACTCTCGGATGACGCGATATCAAAGGGTTGCCTCGCTGCATTCATTGTCTGCTGCTCCATGGGGTCATTTCGCCTGCTTATACTTGCTCTCACTCTGATAGTGCCTCCTCTTCCTTCCCAGGTGATTCAGATTATTCCAGCGATAACTGGATATTCCAAAACTGGTTAGCATTCAATTTTAAAATGGTGGGTAGGGGGAAGCAGAGAGACTGTAGCTGCTACAGAAATTAAGTGGTGCAGATCTTATTTTAAGCGAACATTGTCATTTCAAAACACCTTAGAAGTCAGAGGCAAGTTTGCAAGTACACCAGAAATAAAATGTAATTGGACATAATGAATTATTCATCGCATCTGGCTTCTCTTATTCTAATTTTTGCATAATGCTTTCACTAATCCCTGATCAATTAATGTAAAATGAAATTTAAATGATAATGAAAACTCCAGAGATAAGAGAAATTAAGTATTCTCATAGCCTGTGACAGAAATCTAAACAATGGGATTTTTTTTAAAAACGTCTTCCTCATCCACTCAGCTGTCTGTAACAGCTCTTTGGGTTTGGTTTAATGCCTTTATAAGCAGGGTATGATAGAGATCTGAAGAAAGAGAACATAAGAATTCAAAGTTATGATTCTACCCATCACTTGTAAAGGGACTTTAGTAACAGGTAAAGTATTACACAGAAGACTCTTAGAGAGACAGGGTGGGTGAGGTAGTTTTTATTTGACCAACTTCTCTGTTGGTGAGAAAGACAAGCTTTGAAGCTTACACAGAGCTCTTCAGGCTTGAAAGCTTGTCTCTCACCAACAGAAGTTGGTCCAATAAAGTATATTACCTCACCCGTCTTGTCTCTCTGATATCCTGGGACCCATTGGGCTACAACAACACTACATACAGAAGACCTTTGTAAGCCTATTTTTACACTGGTTTTAAATATTTAGGGTTTTTCAAGGTCATTGCAGAATACACCCTGTCCTGATAATAAAACAAGGGAAAGAAAACATAAATTAATGCTGGGAACACATGAAATAGCTCATGCAGTTGTAATTATTTGCTAATAAGCTATTGATAACACTAATCAATTTGCATATAAAAATTGTGTAATTTAAGGGCCTGAGCCAAAGCCAACAGAAGGACTCCCATTGACTGCAGTAGGCTTTGGATCAGGTTCTAGAAGAATACTTTCAAATTAAAAATAATATTTTTAATGAACAGTTTCTTACCTGCATTATTAATATCACCATTATTTCTAAAAGTGAAGGAACTGAATTTTTACCTATTATGCTGTTTCTTTTTGCATTTTATTAATTTTTGTTAATAAAAATAGAGTGGTCAGCTTCAACTCTACTTAGAGTTTACTTCTTATTTGTTTCACTTTCCATCATCCTGCATTACACATTGCTGCAGTGTTTAGGTTTTATATATTATATATGTATGTGTGTATGTATATATTCTTCCACAGTGTCTGTGAGTGTACACATAAAATATACACACACACACACACAGCCAAGGAATGTATGTGTTTTCATTGCAATATAAAAAGAATGAATGACAACATTTATATTCACCATAGGTTTTGTAACAGTATATTTGCAGCTTTAATTACGTGACAGTGTCTTTTTAAAACACAAAGGCACTGGACACTATTTATAGGCCTGCTTTAACTCTGAGTCAATGGAAGTTAAGCCACTGACTTCCAGGGGAAGCAGGATCAAGTGTTCATATTTGGTCTTATACTTTTGTTATTTCATAAATGTAACAAATATTTTGTTTTATTTTTAAAATGTAAAACACTGACAATAAAATGCAGTTGGAGCTCAAGATGAGGAATTACCTCAGTTTGATGTGCACTCTTTCTAAAAAGATTAAATATTGTCTTCTGGAGTCTTAGTGTTGCAAAAACAAACAAAACAAAACAAACAAAAATAGCAAGAGCAAATTCTTTCCCAAATAAGAAAAAGCACATGAATAGTCCCATTGAAGTTGTAAATGGGACTACATGCATGCTTAAAATTATGCACATGTGTGTTTGCAGAATTGGCTTAAGTGATGATCAGGGTTTTCAGGAGACAGAAGTATTATAAAATATTCTTGGGAGCTAAAATCTTCAGCTGAAAGCCTGCAAATAGAATTCAGAGCAGGTCACACAACTCCACAATGTCTACAAAACACATACACAGAGCATGCAGTATTTTATATTTTCATTGTAAATTGTGCTGGTTTCAAAGATTTCAGACATACACATTTGCTGGAGAAAACTTATCCATAGTATAATATAGTGTGTTTAAAGGAAACAAAGTCCGCCCAATTGCTTATAGGCAAATATTTTTCTCATGCACAGAAAATACACTACAAATACAATACTATGGACCATAAATGTCACAAAATGCCATGTGATTAAGAGGCACAAAATCTATCCACAGTAGACAGCAATCAACATTTCATTTTGAAGAAATACTGAAATTGGATTTATTCGTATTTTATTCTGTCATTCACTTTGTATGGCCTTTTAGCTCCAGCAATATACTAAATAATGACCAGCATGATCCAGAGGATAAGGTACTGAAAAGAGAGTCAGGAGACCTGGGTTCTATTCTTGAATCTGTCTTTGACTACTGGGTGACTTTTGGCGAGTCACTTCACCCTATATGGCTCAATTTTTCCAACTGTAAAGGGGGATTCATGATACCTACCTTCCTTTGTACAGTGCTTTGAGATTGATGGATGAAAAGCACTAAGTCAGTGGTCCCCAACCTTTTTGTGGCCAAGAGCACATTCATGTTTTCAGAAGAGTGTGGCGGGCGCCAACAATTTTTCAAGATGTATTTTGTATTTGTACATTAAATAATATGAAAACCATCATATTTAATATTACATAATATATGAATCCATAAGATAAAAAAGGTAATTTTACATGTAAAAGGTATTAATTAAATTATTCGGCAATTATTCTTTCACCTTACCATGTGAATTTGCTCTTTTTTATTTACCTTTTTGAGCGGGGGGCACAGTTCTGGGCAGCGCCAAGGGAAGCCGTGGCCCCACGCCTGCCGGGGACAGAGAACACTGGCGCCTGCAGCCCCGGAGTTCTCTGTCCCCGGCCGGCAGGCATGGGGCAGCGCGGAGAGAAGCCGCGGCCCCATGCCTGCCGGGGACAGAGATCACCGGCGCCCGCAGCCCGGCCTGCTGGGGACAGAGAACTCTGGGGCTGCGGGCGCCGGTGTTCTCTGTCCCCGGCAGGCACGGGGCTGCGGCTTCTCTCTGCGCTGCCCCGGCCTGTTGGGGACAGAGAACACCGGTGCCCGCAGCCCGGCCTGCCGGGGACAGAGAACTCTGGGGCTGCGGCAGTGGCGTAGCCAGGTTTAGAGCACAGGGGGAGCGGCAGCGCTATAAAAAGGCGCCTCCCCGCTCCCCCTCTACTCACCCGGCGGCGCTTTAAAGGGCCTGGGGCTCCAGCTGCTGCGGACCCCCCGGGCCTTTTAAAGCGCTCCCCCCAGCCCAGTTCCGGCAGCAGGGCTGGGGGGGGGGGCGCTTTAAAGGGCCAGTGGCTCCCCACAGCGGCAGGAGCCGCCGGCCTTTTAAAGCGCCCCCCGCCCCAGCCCCGCTGCCGGAGCTAGGCTGGGGGGGGAGCGTTTTAAAAGGCCGGTGGCTCCTGCTGCTGCGGGGAGCCGCTGGCCCTTTAAAGTGCCCCCCGAGCCAGGCTCCCGCAGCCGGGCTTGGGCGGTGCCTTAGCGCCGCTCCCCCTGCTTCCCCCCCTAGCTACACTAGTGGGCTGCGAGCGCCGGTGTTCTCTGTCCCCGGCAGGTGCGGGGCTGCGGCTTCTCTCCGCGCTGCCCCGGCCTGCCAGGGAAAGAGAACACCAGCACCCGCAGCCCCAGAGTTCTCTGTCCCCGGCAGGCCGGGGCAGCAGCTTCTCTCCCCTTCTGGGCACTAGTTGGTGGGCGGGCGCCATGGCATCCGCAGGCACCACGCTGGGGACCACTGATCTAAGTGCTAAGCATTATCATTACCATGATAGTGAAGATCTGAACATGCGAGACTGAAGTCAGGGATAAAATCTGGACAGGCAGAATAATGTGCATTTAAGAAGCATCCAAACCATTTAGAAAATGAGACTCATATTAATGAATCCAAATCTGGGTTTGCATGGGACAGGGAGACATGCAATTCCACCCTCGCAAATAGCCGAGGTAGTCCTGGTTAACCAATCACTAGATTATTGGAAAACATGTTATGGGAATGTAAGTCTGTGAACTGCATCCCTTCGTTTGAGAAGAAATAAATACTGGGCAACCTTTGTACACAAGCCAGCAGTAAGGCCCATGCTTATCTTTACGCACTGTGAGTAGTTCTATTGACTTCAATGGGACTACTCATAGTGCATAAGTGCAGGACTGGGGCCTCAGACTTTACTGTAAACTCACTGACAAAGGGCCCAAGCATGTCAACTTTTAGTCATGTGAGCAGTCCTTACTCCTATGAACATGCATTTGCAAGATCACATTTATCACTACAAACCAGTTCTTCTAGGAACTGTTAAAATGTGAGTCCATGTAAAGTTCACTTTAACACCATTTTAAATTGCTTGAACTTCTTACTTTCAAGCTGTATACCTACCATATGGCTAATGTTATGAAACAACTGGAATTGAAACGTGATGAGCTTGCATTCTTAAGTTTCAACCCCCATTACAAGTCTTACATACAGAACAAACAGATGAAAGCAATGTCTTGAGCCAAATCCACTTATTTTTTAAAAAGGCAATTTTGGGTGAAATTCTGACTGCTGAAGTCAAGGGGAGTTTTGCCATTGATTTCAAGAGAACCGGGATCTCAGCATACCTTTGCTATATTGGGAGATTGTTTCTAGCTGGTCAATTGCACTTGGGCCATGTTTCTTCAAAACTGCTGAATTCATCAGCTAAGCTTTAGTGGGGGTTTTCAACCTTTTATTTTTAAAAGCATCCTTTTATTGTCATCACTTTTCCATATGCTACTACACTATGCATTTTAGCCACTGATTTCTTTTAAAAGACTGCTATTTTTCTCAAGCAATTTTTCTTGTAGCTCTTACCTATATGTAAATGACTCATTACAATGTTATATCAAATGATAAATTTGAATCTCATTATTCAAAAAGCTCAAAATGTATTATCCTTATCTTGTTACTACAGAAATCAGCACTTAGCTTCACCAATCATTCCTGTTTTATTCTGCACCACGGAAGGTCCCATGACTGTGCCTTAACTGCATCGCAGGTTGATTTACAATTTACTCAGCTCATAATCCTGTCTGCGTAAATGTTTTTGTTCTTTCAGAGAAAGGCTCTGGGACATACTGGCAGCTATTGGCCAGAGTTGGTTTTATCTGGCTGACAATAGGAAGAATATGGCTTAGTGCATTCCTTGTTTAGCGGAGAATCCTTCCCCATCTCCCTCACATACAGAGGGCCCTCTCACAATGGAACCAATGTGCTTTCTGCATGAGCGCGAGGTGAAGAGCAGGATTTGAGGAGGTGTAGAAGGGCATTTCCTGGATACTGTTGCATGGGGGAGGGTGCTCGGAGGTGGAGCCAGAGGGGCCAGCACTCTGAGGAACTTGTCTTCTGACTCCCCCAATGTGGGGGCACCAAAGACTACTCTGGCTGCCTCAGCAAAACAACCACCAAATTCTGTTCAGAATATCTGAAGGACAATTAAGAACAACTAACCTGGCATCCTAGTCTCATATCAACAGTTAGGGAGATAACTTCCACCTTAGATCATCTGCTGGTAGAGAGGGTAGAGTAATGATGCAGGAATGGAGACTGAGGCTAGGGTGACCAGATGTCCCGATTTTATAGGGACAGTCCCGATTTTTGGGTCCTTTTCTTATATAGGCTCCTATTACCCCCCACTCCCGGTCCCGATTTTTCATATTTGCTGTCTGGTCACCCTAACTGAGGCCCAATGAGATACTCAGAGAAAAACCAGAGGACTGTGTAAAAGCACCTCACTGGCAGCGAGACGGGAGAGGAATCAGAGCTTTTCAATTAGATCTTGAGCCAATGCCCATTGAAATCTTTCATTGGCTCAGGCCCCAAGTTGTTAAGGAAAGGACTATAGCCTGGGCTGGCTCTTTACATAATCCCTGTAACCTGTGCACTCCAAACCCCAAGAATAAAGCCTTGAGGAGGAATATTTTTCTTAGCGAAATATGTTGCTGTTGCTGTTTGATTAGGTGGTGATGGCTATGCTCCTCCACTGCTGCAACCATTGCCTGAGACATTCTGCAGCACCCCCACCACCTTGCTCCTCTTCCTGCTTTGCGCTGTGAATGATAGGCAATGGTGATTGAGTGGGGAAATGAGGCAGGGATGCAGGATTGCATGGATGCAGTTACAAGGGATCATGACCACAGTTCATGACCACAGATGAACACCATGGTTCTCACTGGAAAGAGGAAGGAACATTTGCGATCAGGCCCCTCAAAGCTCAGTTGTTTCTTTTTAAAAAATAGAAAATACAATTTAATCACAGGATGGCCAGTCTGGTATCACACTTGTGCTCGGGGAATTATTATGCCTTCTCAGCAGCCCTGTTGTTTCATTCTCAACATACCACGTGCTAGGATCTGCACTCTGGAGGGTGGGGAATACTGACAAATCTCTAATGTGGCCGAACAGCAGTTTACACTGAGCCCTCAGGATTAGTCTTTGTGGCTGGTAGGATCAGGAGGTCTGCAGAGTTTTCCTGGGTCAGCAACCGCAGACTCTGAGCTCAATTATTACTGAAGAGAACCCCATCTTGTAGGATTCTGAACACATTTCCTTTCCTTCTAATAACAAAATATTTCAAAGAGCACAACGGGGGTTGCTGTATTTAACAAGGTAGTAGACGGAGGGAAAATTTTGTTGATTAGCTACATTACAAATTTTTTATATTTTTTGGTATATAGTCTTAATTATTCTGACATACTTCATAGTTGCAGCCTGATTCTGCACCACTGTAGTCAATGGGAGTTTTGCTGTTGACTTCAATGGGAATTTTGTGTAGGTTGATGAACACCTAACGCTAACTTCTGCTCTCGATATGTGCATGAAGCTTCCACTGATTACAACAGAATTTACACAAGTGCATTCTCAGGCAGATTTTGGCCCTTTCAGTTTGTCACACCACCCCCGTCTCTCAGAAAATTCCTATTTTATTTTCTTACATTGAAATTTGTTCACAAGATGCTTCATAAGGAAGAAGAAATGGGGTTTGGAATATGCCTGCCTGCTGAAACATATTTTCCTGTTGCTATTTAAAATACAGTCGCACCGAAAACCAAAATCACGAGAAACACATAATGTGAAAAATTCAAGGCTGACTTGAAACCACCTGACTTCACTTTGGTTTTGCTCCTTAAAATTACCTAGAAAATACCATAATCTTCTTTTCGTATGGCTGGATGAGAGCCAAACCTCTGGCTCCAGAGGTAAAGGGCAAAAACTAAAAATCCTGTCTGAACAGGCAGCTCCACCCTCTTCCCCAAGTCAGTTTGGCTTTTTGACAAAAAGTGAGCTCTGAAGCAAAATCATTCATTGCTTTGGTCTTGGACAAAACTCAAATGCCTGAACTCACGTGGCAAACAGAACATTTCCATGAAATCCAGCATCATAACGTTATCACCCTTTGTTTTAATCTATAATCTGATTCAATGAGCATATGCAGTGATTAGCAGTTTTAATTACTTCTGTTCAAGAGATGAAGTCTTAAATAGAAATATACTTCTTAAGGGCAGATTAAAGAAGGATTCTTAGTGCTACTAGATCTCAGCTGGCAATCTAGTGGATGTGATGTAGTTGTCCAGCCATGAAAAAATAAGGTCAAATTTACTACTGGGCTAAGTGGATACAACTCCACTGTAATCTGTGAGAGACTGGAGGATGGTCAAGGAGTCCAGTCAGAAAGAGAATGGGGACAAAGTTTTTTTGGGGTACGTAAGTTCATGGAGTCCAAGAGGGCGGGAAGGAGTATGTGCAAGACAAAAGGAAGCAACATTTTGTGGGGAGCATCAAAGTTTCAGTGGATTCAGGTCACTTAGGCCTGGTCTATACTCTAAAACAGAGGTGTCCAATATGTTCGCCACTAGCCACATGTGACTAATAAGCTATTGAATTGTGGCTAATGCATGTGGCTTTTTTATAAAATTCAAAACCACAAGTGTGGCTAGCAGTGTGGCTAGCATCTAATTTCTATTGGACACCGCTGTCTAAAAGGTTGCCAGAATAGCTATACCAGTATAAAAAATAAGAAAAAAATACTTGTGGCATCTTAGAGACTAACTTAACAAATTTAGTTATACCAGCAAACCATTCTAGTGGAGACACAGCTTATACTGGGAAGAGTGCTTTTGTTCTTGTGTCTACACTAAGGCTTTTGCTGGTATAGAAATGATGTAAAAAAATATCACCCTCCTAACTGACATTATATACTGGGAAAAGGTTAAAATGCAGTCCTGTCTCACCCCACCCCTCTTTCTGTTGTGAGATATATTCCAAACTAAAGATTTTTTTTACGATTAGTAAAAGTTATGGATTACAGACCAGAGCATGCAACCCTCACTCACCCAAATAGTTCCACTGGCCCTAACCCTCATGTCGGGCCCAGGAGCGCTCAGTGTAGGCCCAAGGAGTGGGAGGTGGGGGAGCAAAGATGTCTTTATAACACCTCTGCATTTCTTCAGTCCATGGAGCTGTCAAGGGACGAACTGGTTCCAGGCACAAGTTAGAGAAGTCCCTGGGCTATAACCTACAGTTGCCTTCAATCGCCTTCAAGAGCCATGCTGGTAGTCATGGCTTGCTGACGCACAATGTGTTTCAGCCACACCTCCTTCCCCAGCACAGCTCCTGGTGCTGAGGGCTAATATATAGAGGCAGTATAGAGCCCACTATGCTAGCTTTTCACCTCGGCCAGGGATTTCCCTTTGAAAGAGGAATCCTCAGCAGGCCATCCAGCCATTTTCAAGGAATCTTTGCAACACCTGAGCTTTGCAAAGCAACCTATTGGGGCTGAAGATGTTTATTGACCCTAACGGGCCAATGCATGAGTGAGGATTTCACGATTGGTCCCTAAGGATGTGAGTCAGTGCCAGTAATAGCATAAGTAATCAGATGGGTTTCTCACACAGCTCTACCAATACAACTTTGTCTGGACCTTCAGGGCCCCTGCTGAATTAATTACTTTTCCTATTTTAAATTAAAGATCTGTCCAGGGCACCTCTAGAACAGACATTACAAACTGTTGTGGTTTTGTGATATGGACAAATATCCTCTAAGGATAGGAGGAGCTCTCCCAACTCAGTTTCAATGTTCCTACCTAATGCCACAGAGGCCTGAACCACAGTTTCCAGAGCTGAAAGGCTGGTGTGCTTACCTGTGAGTGCCGGTAGCTCCATGAAAAAACATGAAAGCAATATCTTTGGTGAGAAGGCACATGCAGGGAAAGTGAGATATTTATTATTAAAGCAGGAGGTGAGTAGCCCATCAGAATATTCAGTTCCAGAGAATTTATGGTCTAGGAAATTATCAGAAATTAAAATAAAAAAGGACAAAATTGAGGCAGTGGAGTAAGTTCTACGTACTGTACCATTAGTACCAACCTGTATTCTGTTTGACTGACAAAAGTAGCCTTTTTGCTTAATAGAATGTCAAGTACAATTGTTTTTATAGATTCATAGATTATATGGCCAGAAAGGATCATTGTGATCATCCAGTCTGACCTTCTGCGGAACACAGGCCACAGGACTTCCTGAATTAACACCTGTTTGAACTAGAGTGTATCTTTAAGAAAAACATCCAATCTTGATTTTAAAATTCCCAGTAGTGGCGGAACCACCACCTCCCTTGATAAGCTGTTCCAATGGTTTTATTAAGTTTATTGTACTTTTATCACAAATGATATTTACTTTTTTCTGTACTTGTATCAGTAAATGGGAGTTGGTAGATAAGAAATCTGAGTGACACTGACTTCAGTTCGTTTAATTGGTATTATACTAGATCAAATCAATGTCAGCTAATCAGATTTCTAGACCTTTGTCTAATAATCACTTGATTATCTAGAAAAGGAAAAATTAAAACTATTAAAAATTTGTGTACTAGTAAACTTAAAAAGATGGACATTTTATGAATAAATTGTTTTCTTATTGACTAACTCACATAATAATTCCATTTTTCGGATTCATTCTGCTACAGCAATTTCCATCCGAGTGCATCTGTTCTACTGCACTGGTTGTATTGTCATCTTTTTCTTTTTTAATTACTATTCAGATTCATTCTTGGCAGGACACAGGCAGCAGCAGCAATGCAAACTTTTTCACACTGTCCTATTGATACGCTTCCAGGAGGGGATCACCTCTTGGTATGAGACAGCTGTTCAGTCTCCAGGCCAAATTCAAATCTGATGTAAGGGTTGATTCAAGTTACAGGCTGGGAAGATGGTGTGAAAATACAGGTTGGTGTCATTTGCACCAAGACGTGGAAGGAAGGGTCATATCAGGAAAAGCAACCAACGGGAGGCTGTAGGAAGTAGTAAGAAAGCAAATCCCCTGTTGGTTGCTTTGCTATCCCCCCGACAGCCACTTACAAAGTGTAAACTGCACCAACATCTGGCTACCAAGACTCCTGCCTGAAGCACAAATATCCCACCTCAGCAGCTTTCCTCCTCAACTGCCATGTGCCTCCCCTAATCTCCCACCAGCTGCCACTGTCTTCCAATAACTGCCCAGGCCTTGCTGTGCATCTGATCCGCAGTCCGTTGTGCAGTTTTTGCAGGTAGAGCCCAAACTGAAATGTACAAGTTTGTTCCACTGTTTAAAATTAAGCGTACCAGCCCGGCACAATAGACTGTGGATTGGAGCAGCCCAGGAGAACAAGGGGATAACAAAGGGAATTGGAAGGAAGAGGTAATACAAGGCATGAAAGCGGGACTGGAAAGAAGAGGCTGCACATGGTGCAAAAGAAGGAAGACAAAACTGAACGGGGAAACAAAAGGGAGGAGTAAATGACTAGAGGGACAACTTCCAGCCCTCCACTATTCCCTGCCAGCAGTGTGGGGATGATCCCGATGGCCAGTCAACTCCACATCTTCTCTCAGTCTAATTTGCATTCTGATTAAACATAAGGTGGCACAAGTATGGATTAGGAGAGTGTTCTAACACATACAACCTCTCTTCTACTCAACTACCCCTTCTGGTCATGTGTTAGACAAAGACACAAGTGGAGAACAGTGTACCACCCATAAGCAGCTTCCCCAGGCTTCTAGCAGAGTTGAAGGGTAAGAACTGGGAAAGATGGGTGAGACTGGAAAGGGAAGTCAAAATCCAGGTCTCCTTCCAGCCTGTACAATCTCCCTCCAGCAGCAAGCACAGAAAACTTCCTCCAGTCAGCAGCTAACGTCTCGTTATGGCAGAATAATGCGCTGTACTGATAAGTCCCAAGAAATCCAGTCCTGCTTTCGTCTCATGATATAACCCCCAAGAATTCCCACTCTGCACAGCAATTACAGTCAGAATACTAATGATAGTTATATTGCATTATTTAACGACACAGCATTTATGAATTATCTAATCAACAGGAGCATTAATTAATTAATTAACCAACTACGCTTAGCCTTTCGAAAGCACTTTACATCTTCTAGGCATTGTACAGACAATAGCTAATTAAGGACAAGGCTCAGCAGAGCTTTTCCCACTGGCACTTCCCTTTTGACTGTTCTGGATCCCAGGATCTTACAGGACATGGCATGCTCTCATGCGTCAATGGCAAACCTGCCATTCACTTCACCGGGAGTCACATGGTGCCACTAATGTCAAAGAGCCAGGAGTGTACATCAGGGGTCTCAAACAGGTGGTCCACGGGCCGCTGTGGCCCGCCGGGCTCCTCGCCCTCCCCCCCAGTTACGTTATGAAGTTCCGCTGCCAGAACAGCTGTCTGGTGGCTTCGCGGTTTCTGGGAGGGAGGGGAGAGGAGCGGGAAGCACGCACAAAGGGGAGGAGGGGGGAAGAGGAGGTGGAGCTCCCCCCCTCCTCCCCTGTGTGCGCGTTTCCTGCTCCTCCCCCCTCCCTCCTAGAAACCGCAAAGCCGCCAGACAGCTGTTCTGGTGGCAGAACTTCAGAACGTAACTGGGGGGTTCGGGGTTGGGTGCGGGGAGCCCGGCAGGCCAAAGGGAAGCGCTGCGGCCAATGCACTAGTCCTCATGCGGCCCTCGTGGTAATTTGAGTTTGAGACCCCTGGTGTACATTATTTTTTATCGCTTCCCCCCCACCCCCCGTTCTGGTTCTGTCACTACCTTAACAAAAGACATTTATTCCTGCTACAATATTTCTCTGGGCGCTAACAGAAGCATTAAAAAGGTGATATAATTATTGAATAATCTGATGTGTGATTACTTGAACATTTTATCACTGATACCCACAGAGTCTTCATTTCTCAGCCAGCTGAGGATGTCATTCTCTGCTTTTCAGTGGACAGAAGAGTGTGTTAACCGCTAGAGCAGATTATAAAATGTCATGCCAGATTGTTTTAAGGGAGCCAGTGATTTCAATCTATCAGTCAAACTTGCACTACCCAAGTGCATTTCCCATAAGCACCCCAGGGTACTGCACAAGGTCAATAGACAATAGAAACACATAGGTTTCATGTGTCACTTTGCAGTTGGACAGTGACTCTGAAGTTTTAAAAATAAAGGAATTGAATTTCAGGACCAAGGAGGATAATATGCATGGGATTAAGAAGACAGCATCTGTATGAACAAACCCTTTGGATGCTGAAAAAGAGTGATCTGACAAATAAGGAGCAAAGGGCAAAAGCAACGTTGAGTAAACCGTCTTAAAGCATTATCAGCACTTAATAATTAAAATTAACCCACTGATTTATTGGTAGACACTCAAACTAGTTGAAAGGACGAACCAAAGACCACTGAAGTCAATAGATGCCTTTCCAATGACTTTTCAATGCGTGTGGATCAGACCCTTAATGGGAACAGTGTGATTAAAAAGCCTTAAACCCTTGCTGCAGAATATTGTACTAACCGCAAACAAGAGAATTAACTAAATGATATGCAAACAAAATATTGCGGTGGTCAAATGAGAAGGAAAAGGAAGTATAGATTGGCATTTCTGCACAGGTCTCATGTCTCAGTCTGGCTGGATTCCCGAGCAGATTAAAATTTTAAAAGGTAGCCACTATAAAAAAGCTAGCTGCCTACCATGGGAGCCTTCTCCTGAACAGTGAACCATAAGGTCAACTATTACAGATATGAATTTAGTTCTTGGTTAAATTATTGTATTCAGCAGGATTTGATTCAAACGTTTTAGCATTGGATTTTTGTATGGGGATGATGGACTGTGGACCACTATCAGCACTGTTATTTTCTGTGTCCAAAACACTCTACAATAGTGCTACTGCAGTTTTAGACCAGTATTCTAGAATACTGTGGTTTTATTTGTCAAGTGTTATATAAGAGAGCTACTTGAGATAAAACATCCTATTCATTCCCGGTGTAATTTCATTAAAGCCACTGATGAATCAGGACCTTATGGACAAATTCAGCTCCCACTGATCGGGCTGCCAAATATCATGCATCTCACATGATAACCACGTATTTGGTACCCCACAGTGCAGCCTCGCTCAGATGTCACGCTTTCAGCTGAGCTTCAGGACACTCTGTAGTTGTGGCTACCAGCCACTAGGGGCAACTGTAGCAACTGCTGAGCAGGCCTCTGGGTGGTCTTTCTTGCTCCCCCCGGCTGCTCCCCTTATTGGATCTAAGCTGGGAAGAGGAGGCAGGGGCAAAACCAAGCAGAAGTGGGTGGGGCAGAAGGTGAGGGTCCAACATGGTGTCCAGACTCCCCTAGCCACCCTTCCTTAGCCTTAGTCACCCCAGACATCTTCAGACAGCATTCACCACCTATCCCCCCATCCAGTTCCCAGTGATCCCCCATCCCCTCTACCCAGAGACCCAGAGACACTGGACACCCCCACCCAGGCTCCTACCCAACCATCAGTCACCGCAACCCAGCTGCCCCAGCACCATTCACCATCTAGCCCCCCATCCAGCTCCTAGTGAAGCCCATCTCCTCTGCCCAGGTACCTGTAGACACCAGACACACCCACTGAGATTCCCACCCAGCCACCAATCAGCCCCACCCAGCCACCTCCAGATATGAATTGCCCATATTTCCACCAAGCCCCCAGTTGCCTCCCTCCAGACAGCCACTCCAGGCACTCTCACCAGCCTTCCACCCAGCCACCAGATATCCCCACCCACCTACCCCTTCAAACAGCCTCTATCCCTCACCAAGCTACCCCCAGACCCCTCTGGCACCCACCAATCCTCCAGACGCGTGCCAGAATGCTCGTTACAGCTGCCAAGTTTTGAGCAGTTCCATATCCCATCCCCATCGTAAATTGGGGCAGGGTCTGTTGACTGTAAGATTACGTTTAGGGTTATATGCAAATTATTTAAATCATACAAATTAAGTTGTTAATTTCCGTAAAATGTCAGACATGGAGCAGTGCAACACGAGGCAGCTCTGATTACTGATGTCATTGAAAAGACTCCCATTGTCTACAATGGACATTGGATCAGGCCCTGAGATTATATATTTTAACAAACATATAATTAAGCCTTTGCATAAGGAGGATTCAAATAACTGCCAAGTATCGAGGTAACTCCATTTCTATTTAGAGCATAATGCTATCACATGACCTGCCTCTAGCCAGTTTTGTAGTTACATTTGCTATGCATCTGTACCATCATTTCCCACCCATGATGCCTTTGAGGAAAACATTCTGAGATGCTTCCTGATTGGGTCAGTTTCCAACATTGGAATCCTGTTGGGTGCAGTTCAAGATGTGAGCCAAACAACATCAGCAATTCTTAAAGACATTGCCAAGATTAAAATCACACATTTCAAAAACAAATCTCTACCTACTGAATGATAATAACACAATTTAGATGATTTAATCAGCAAGAATATTAACCTAATTTACCTTTTACCACTCACACACTCGTTTAGATATTGTTTTTCATTCAGCTCCCTCAATTAAGGTAGCCTGGTCTATTTAATCAACTTCATAATTTTCCCTCACTTTGGTTATCCTACACCAAGACAATACTACTGAAGATGGTGTTTGCATCTGCTTAGTTTCACCAAACTGTTTGGCCATTTTTGTTGCGCAAATTAATCTCTCTGTGTGCGGTCTGTACACAATACATCCCTGGATATGTACATGCAGTGTGTACAGATTTTACAACTGATAAAAACTACATTAAATCTCCTCAGGGCTTCCTCTAGTCAGAAGGAAAAAAACCTCCTTCTGTGCCAACACCTTGGTGCACTATTTGCGTATTATTAACCCAAGGAGTTTGACCTGCATATGGAGTACTGAGTTGGTCACTTTGTGAACTGTAATACAAAACAACACAAACTGTAACCAAAGTCAAAAACATTAGTAGTACATTCTGATTCAGTTTGCAGAAGCGCAATTCTTTAGTAAGTGCCAGAAAATGTCAACTTAACTTCTGTCAGAGAATCATATTTATCAGAGATAGAAAGTCTTATTCAAGTCATTTACTCCATCACCAGTGATTTCCCTAATGCTGTTCTGGTGACTAACCCTAATTTATATTTTGTCAAGTACTTTTAGATCTATGGCATATTATGCTAATTAGTATATGACAGAGGTTTATTACAGGTGCGACTCCATTGGGCCAGGTTCACTGAACCAGATTCGCTGAACCTGGAATTGGGCCATTTATTTCTCGGCACCAACTTGGATGTTCCTGACCCCCAGAGGGATTTGCTCAAGGGAGGGCAGATGGTGTTGTTGAAGATAGACTCCTCTATTCTGCTAGTGGGTGTGGTGACTCTACATCCCATCGTCAGAGGCTGGGAAAGAGATGGGGTGATCATCTTCTTAGACAATGTCACCACTTTTTGGACTGTGCTGGCCCTTTTAGGTCCTCAGTAAACAGGAGGTTAGGGTGGCTTTTTGTCATCACAACATCCTCCCTCAGTGGACTTTCTTCTTTCAGGGGATGGTGCAGAGGTGTAGGCAAGGAGAAGCTGCCTAGGGAGGATGGCATAAACCTTGGGGTGAATTTAGTTGAGGCAAATATACTAGGGATGAATTTTAGCCATGAAGTCCTCATGCATTGCGGTAGCTAAATTATCCCTTCATATGAGACAGATTCTTCACCCTCATTTAAACTTAACCTTCAAAGTATTTCTGAGAATGATATTTTCATGTAACAACTCCCCAAATTCATACTGTGCTTCGTTTGCAATGTTTGGACAGTCAACTTGAGAAACAGGGAAAAGGAAAATATATGAGGGGAAAACAAGGATTAATTAATAATAGCGGATGCAACCTTCTGTTGGAATAGATTAGGCCTTGATTATAAGCTGCAAAAATGGGTAATATTTGCCCATAAATGTTATCTACATGTACTAAGCAAGCCTACCCAGTCCCCTCCCAGATCTCTCACCTTTGTGGTCCACAACTTGACGGTCCAGTCAAATGATGATGTGACAAAGAGATGGGAAAAGTCGATTGGGCCCACTGCCATGTGGCAATTGATCCCTGTGACAGGTCCTTGGTGGCCTTCAAAGATTTCACCAATTCCTGCTTTACTGCAGAAAGAACATACACACACTAACATTCAGGGACTTTTGAATAGTAGGCTTTTTTCTTTATCTTCAAGTTCTTGTCTCACTGTTTCCCTAGTAAACTACCATGCAATCTATAAAATTCAGCATCTTTCAGTTTGGGCTTTGTCTCTAAGGACGTGCTCCTGTGGGCACAATTCATGCACTGGGGTGGCCAGAACCTCACTTACTGAGACTTCCTTACTCTGCAGAATACATCCATACGTGACACTTATATACAGTATCAACCATACTGTGCTTTAGAATAATATGAATAATAATAAAGAAAGACTCACAGAGCCAAATAAATCAGTGAGCCATTATCATGGGAATTAGCCATTAAAATTCAAAATGCATAAATAACAATGACACATCATTAGCAACTTCCTTTCTTTCTAAATATCTGAAATAACCTTCTCATGGCAGCCGGCCAGTTCACCAAGAAGCAAATCCTATTCATATGATTCAAACTATTCATATGATTAAGGTGAACAGGATTTGTCGCCAAGTCCTAGGGGCTAGGTATTGGTTTGAAAGAAAAGATTTCCATTTCAGAGGAACATAGAACTGGAAGGGATCTCCTGGGTCATCATGTCCAGTTCCCTGCTCTCAGAGGCAACACCATTATCTAATCCCATTCATAAACCTATCAAGCTCCATTTTTATTACATGAAATTCAGATCACACGAGGAAAGACCAGAACAGCTATAAAGAAGGGAAAAAATGTAAATCTTTATTAGAGAGCGTACGCAAAGTGCGTTACTCACTCTGTTAACATCCAGCCCGAATCAACTTACCGCACTGCCCCACCATATAAAGAAAAGAGAATAATAACATCTCCCCTTCGGACACATGGATACATACACCACAAAAAGAACAAACTCATTCAAAATATCACCGGCTCTAACACAGCCGCAAAGTCCATGCAGTCTTACCCCTTCTCAGTAGGACCAGAGTAAATGCGGAGCAGCCAGAGGGCAAGGCCAAGAACTGTATTAGAAGGAACCTTTCCAGGCTCTCTCCTCAAACACCCCTATCAGCCATGGCAACATGGCTGAACTAGTAGCTGCCTTGCCATTGGCTATCAGCCAGTGGTTGAATTCTGCAATACCTCTGAGGAAGCGCTGATTTACCACCAGTCTTATTGTGGTCTTTTCTCCAGCCCTCCCTCCTTTTTCCACACAGCTAATGGGCTGCATGGATATTTTATAGCTAGGTTCTGGGGATGTGGGGAGAGTGACTTGCATAGCTGTTTTTCCTAGATGCAGCTTTCTCCAGAATTTTGCTGTCCTCTGCACTGTGCTGTCTTGGAGAGCATTGAGGACCTATGAAAATTAAATGCAGTTTGGGAATGATTCCCAATACAACACAGGCAAGAGTGGCAAAGAAGCAAGAATAGCAAGAGCAGCTGACACTTTCCTCCTCTGGTGGTGGACAAAACAGGCACATCTGAAAGATTAGAAGTGCTAAATTAGAAATGACCTTGGGCAGCTTTCACTTATACAAACAGCCAAAGATTAATTCAAACCATCAGTCACTCCATCACTATAACCCCTAGATAGTGTTGCTGTACTATCAGCAAAAAAGCAAAAATAGTCCTTTCAAAAATGTACGTCTATTTGTTCAATATTATGAATATGCAACAGGGGGCCCATTCTTTAAACCCTGCATCAACATTAAGGAAAATTATTTGGACATTAGAATGATAGAAAACAGCAGCATGTGAAGCTACATCATCCCAATACATTTCAAAGTGCTGAATAAAATGTAAACCCACCGATGGAAAGCTGAAGAGCTTGTTCTTTACAAGAGGCTCTCAAGAACGCTGCACAATGAAAGTGTTAGCAGTTAACACAAGCACACAAGATGGCTGAGACTCATTTTAATGAACATGAGGAACTGATCTTTGAAGTGCCCCTGGGGAGATTCCTCTGGCTGCTAACAGCATCCTGAAATAGTTTACAGGGTGCAAAATAAGGAACTCATTTAAATTATGGAAGTGGATTTACACCTTCACCACATTGGGTGAAGAATAGGAGATCAATGTTAGAGTGTACATAGCACCAAGGCTCTCCAAGTAAATACTTGGAGTCATAGTTCATACTTTGAAAGATCAGTGCATTGGGTAGATTCCCTAAAATGTTAGAAAACATTCTAATGGGCAGTCTTTACACTGTGCTTAAGAAAGCCTCACTTTCCCATGAAGATCGTTAATGGCCCGATCCTGTGCTGCTTACTGAGGCAAAACTGCCATAGTAGTCAATGGGAGTACAGGTTGCAGGATCAGACCCCTAACCAACAACAATACATTTTGGGCGACATTTTGTGCTGCGTTACGCAGGTGCATGCCTGAGAAGATGGGGTAAGAAGCTTCTCCCCAGTGTAACCTGCTAGAAAAAGGCAGGCTGAAGATGTCATGCAAGGAAGTTCTACGCTGAGGAGGAGCAGTTAGGCACCTTGGGGTTGTGCCCAGACCTCCAGCACACGTGAGGCGCTGGGTGGGAGACATGCACAATGCTTTTGCTTTAAGAAATGGTGAGAGTGCTGCTGAATGTTCTGTCTCAGTGTTCCAGGAGCCATTCTGCCCTGTACAGGCAGAATAGCTCTGAGACCCTTCTGTGTGCTGCTGCCATTCTGCCCTCTTCTGTCCCCACCCCAAGACCCAGAGGAGCAAGGTCATATTTTTGCCCTTTAACGGACTATATCTCTACCTGCTATAAACAAGAGTCTGAAGGTGTAACTGAACAAACAAGGTGGGCTGACTCTCCAGAGTGGAGACCTAAGATGAAGCTAAGGATTATGAACATTGGGTGCGGGGGGGAGGGCGCATTATATCCTACTCTCGTGGCTAATTTAGATCTGAATACCCTAAAACTAAACTATCTGTAATGGTGTAAAACTACGGAACCCGAACAGTGCAGATAATAATGGACCAACCCAAGAGGCTGATCATTCTCCACAACGACTAGCACCCGCCTCACCCCCTAGAGACAGAAACAGGTTATGCTGTAAATAAGCAGTATTGAAAATCACCTTCCATGACGACAAGCCGTGTAGACGGTACCCTCCTCGCTGCCAACCACAAAGTTGTTGACGTCTCCTGTTGGAAAAGCCATTCCTGTAACTGCCACCGGCTTGGATTTATTGTAGGACAGCTCCATGCTCTCCTACCAAAACAGGCCAGAGTTATTTTTTTGTTTTTGTTTTTCACCAATTGCTTTCTAAATGTGTCAGAGAAAAAATCATTTGGCTAAATGACATGTTGATTTTGCATAGGGCTTTACAAGAAGCCACCATAATGTCACCAATCATGATGCTTGATACTGCCGTTCACACGGCTGCATATCCCAGGTTCCAAAGTGGCTGGAATTCATCAGTCTATGCTACATCTTCTTAAGTCAGACAGAGATGACAGGTGAGAATTTAAAAACTAATGGTGCAGAAACTAAAGATAATACCTTAATGGCTTCACTTGTCAGCCCCAGGCTCTAATAAAACATACAATACCCTTCTATTTACAAACATTCTTGAAATCAATTGTTTACCGAGAAACACAAGTAATATCAGATCCACCCCGCACACTTACCAAACTATGCCATTTGTACCTCAGTAGAACAGACTTAGAAAGTTCGGGTCATGTCCCCATTGCAATTCTAAACAGCATTTATCAAGAGGTTGCTGTAGCAACCATAAACATTCACTCTGGGTTCTATTGTCAAGTTGCAAGCATGTGAGCATATTTTCTTTCACTTTCCCTAGCCACGCTTCAAACCAAATAAGCTGTGTCCATGTTTTGAAGTAACATGAGAGTGGATACTCTATTTTATTAGCATATAGTTTAAGCAGATTATTTTTTGCACATATATAACTCAAAACCACTTGATTTTGAAGCTTCAATTGTGTAACTCAAGAATCCACAATGCAGATGATGGATTTAGCAATTTTCATTTATAGCTATTTAGCCAGGTATTTTTTCCCTTTTCAAAATTCCTAAATCACTGGTCTTTTAGGGCCCAATCCTGTAGCCTTCCCTTCAAGGAGAAGTCTTACTGAAGTCTGATGGGAGTAAAAGCTGCAGAATCAGCTCTATAGTATTCCTTACTAGCTGGAATATATCCTCCCATGAAAAACATTTGCCTTTGTTAAAAGAGCCAAAACAAAAACTAGCAAATTCATAGACATAACAATGTGGAGCAAATATGCATATGCTTGTGTGGGTGAAAATCTTCATAGGGCAGATCCTCAGCTGGTGTCCACATGGTGCTCTCACTCTAATGGAACTATGACAATTGACATCAGCTGAGGATTTGCGCCCATATGTACAACTGTCACCCTGTGGCCAGACACACCAATGCTTCTTTGAAAAGCTGGCTCAATATTTCTAGAAGGTTTTAGACTGTAAGACAAACCAGCAAAAGCCATGAAATTCCAAGCTGAGGCTAGCACCTTGACTTCAAGTCGAATGCTTTTCTTTGCAACAGCAGCATAAGTTCAGCATAGGATTTCTGACTCAATGTAGAATGTACCATGTTGTTGGAACCCAATTCTGGAGCTGCAGTATGCATGGACATCCCGTGTAAGTGGAGAGGTTACAGAACGGGGATATTCACAAACCCTTGTGTCACAACTGTAGCACTGTGCTGTGTAAATACATTTTTGTGTCAATAACTAATATTAAAACCAAACAACTCATATGTATCTGTACAGGGGTAAAACTAGTATAAATGTTCATTTCAGAGAAATTTCTACTATGTACTTTAAAACAAGATTATACAACTGTCGTGATCTATCTCATTAATTCGGTGTTGTAGCCGTATAGGTCCCAGGATATTAGAGACACAAGTTGAGTGAGGTAATATCTTTTATTGGACCAGCTCCAACTGGTGAGAAAGACGAGCTTTGAGTTAGTTTCCCTCACCTGAAGAAGAGCTGTGTGTAAGCTCGAAAGCTTGTCTCTCTCACCAACAGAAGTTGGTCCAATAAAAGATATTACCCCATTCACCTGGTGATCTATCTCACACATTTTAATGAAACCCAGTAATAAAACATTCTTCTTCCCAGTAAACAGAAGAAAGAAGGATGTATTGGACTACAAACACATTTAAACAAGCCTCTCCAAAGGTCTCTTTCAGCATCAGCTTTGTTGCTAAGTTTCCATTACTATAATCATGAGTAGTTTGGAAATTTTTCCTGGATTTCCTTTAATTTCCAATACAAAAAGTGGTGTGTGTGTGTGTGTGTGTGCGCGCGTGCGATGGGGAGCCAGTAAAAACAAACATTCTGGTGTGGGGGAAATATTTCTAAAACTTTTGATTTGCATAGTTTGTTCCCTTGGTTACTGAATGCATGAACAAGCTAAGCTTTCCTACTTGTGGGATACCGTATCTTGCAGACATATAACTGGGTCGAGTGTGTTCTACAGCAGTGCAATCTAGTCCATATTTGTTAAACAATCTAGAGTAAGTGCAATTTATACCACAGGCGACTTCTATAATTACTGTGCTTTAAAATAGATTATTTCATTTTCACTTGAAACTGACCTACATATTAAGGTATTACAATAATTACATGATTTGTGGTAAAGGAAATGGGTTTTGGCTCTTACAGAAGACTGCTGGAAGCAAGCTGCACTCTTTCAAGTGCATCCATTGGTTTTAGTTTGTGTAGGATATGAAGTCTTGGCTTTTAGGAACTATGTTCCATTAAGCAGGTATCTGCTTTAACGAGGATGCTTTCTTCTTGTGTAGGTGAAAACAAACCCACCTGTGGTGTTGAGAGCATATCCAGGCTCCAGGAGCACATTTTGCCATCTGTAGAAACTGTAATGAGATTGTGTGCATTCTGTGTTCCAACTACATTTACACAGTACACGGGATGCTGAAAATACATGAACACTGGGAATCAGAGAATGCATTCTCACTTTTCAAAACCAAATTTCAATTTCAAATGTCAGAGATATTGATTTAAGACGGGATAAACAGTCGCATACTGCCAGCATAATACAGTGCTCACCTACTTGCCAGACAGGAATTTAACTTGCTTTTGGTTGGAACTTTAAAGGCACATTATGGTAGTGGAAGTTCAAAGCTTCATTTTACTCCATTGTAAAACAACTGAGTAATGCTGTGAAAATGCTGAATTCTGTGGATGAGATTTCACCCACAGGGACACGTCTGATTCTGCTGATAGCTTTTGATGCTGAAAATGACTGGCAGAGAGAAGCAAGCCTTTCAAATGGAATGAAAATGTAGATTTTATTGGAAAAAACAGCTGCACAAGTCTTGGACTTTTCCACAGTTTGGCTGCTATGACAAATATTTTCAAATGTACTTAAACAGAAAAAGTATGAACAAATCCACCGCCTTCTTAATCATGAGCCAATTAATGTAATCACATATATCAAAGAAAATTGGGAGTGACTCCACTAACCTATGGAGTTACTCCAGATTTACACCAGTGGAACTGAGAGCAAAATTTGGTCCACAGGCATTAAATGTGTCCATTTAACATGTTAGGGTGTACACGGTACTTTTATTCTGAGGCATAGATACTTTGGGCTCAAAGTTATCATCTGTGATCTGTTTGATGGCCTATGGGAAATGAGGTGCTGGGCAAGTGTTCTCATCACCAAACCACTGTCACAACCGAGCAAAGAATGGCCACTAAGAATGAACTACCCTTTGGCCAGTACAGGTGGTCTGTCCAGATCAAGGATAACATGCATAGCCGTAGGGCAGGGTTGGGAAACTTGCACTGCTACTGTCTATTCAGTGCTTTTTTTTGTGGATAAAGAGAAGACTTTGGTCTCTAGAAATGGAAACTTTTCACTTTTCACTAGCACTACATTTAATTAAAGAAAATTAATTAAGGGCCAAATTTACTAGTGGCCTCAACTCAGCTCCTGTCTATATTCATCCAAGTGAAGACAATCATTTGAGCGCACAATCATTTGTGCATAGAAATGATGGAACTTACATAAGCAATCCCCATTTAAGGTGTACAGCTCCTATTCCACTCCCTTGGAAGTGAATGGCAAAACTTACATTGACTTCAGTGGTGCAGGAGACCCTATGCGTACAAATTCCATCATTTGTCTGAACAGGGGACAGGATACTGAAGGCCTGTATGCACAAGTGATTGCCCTTGCAAATCAGTGCTAGTCACAAACAGAGGCCAGATTTGGAAAATCTGCCCCTAAAGCTACATTTTTAAAGAAACCCTGTTAGGAAGTGCCCTTCACTTGACCCTTCCTTGTGTACCAATTAACATAGGAATAAAAACTATGTTGCATGGTAAATTTAGTCTGCTCAGCCTAAGTTGTAATGAGCATTTGTCCTCGTCACAAAACCACCTACAAAAATTGATAAAGCAGCCCTAAGGCTGGAATTGCAAGGATGGGAGGAGAATATAGGTCAAACAGGCAGGCAGTGGCCAGACATCAGGGGATATATTGCCAGACCAGCGGTACCTTCCTGTAGAATGCCTGGTTCTAGTCAGTGCTGCCAGCTGTCTGTTTCATGAGTAATGAAATGTAAAAGATGTAAACATAACGAGCAAAAAGGATGACCAACTGTACTTAGCAAAAAGTGTAAATGGGCTCCTTCCTTTCACAGGGGAAATGCCAACTTGTTTTTATTTATTTTGGAAATGAAATCATCATGCAGGAGTTTTGTGTCTTAATTAAAATTTCCTGTACTTCCAAATACAGCTGTGTGGTGGGTGTGAAAGGAAATTAGTGAGTAAGCTGTGGTGGGACTCTTTCCTGAGCACCAATCAGCGGGAATAAACTCTCAGGAATTTTTTAACAATGTTAACAACATGATCTGTATTTATTCAGCTAACTGAAGAGAGCAACAACAACTAAACACTTGTTTTCATGGGGCATATTTGTTAAAATAAAAATAAATATTCAAACCAGCACCTAGCTGCTTACTGTACAAAAGAACAATTTTCTTGATTCAATATACTACTTTGGGTTTAACAGTTTAGGGTATGAGCCTGCATTTTGCAAACCAGGATTTAATTTAAATTAGACAGGAATTTTGCCTGTCAGGATTGTGGGAATAGCGCTTAATTTATGTTTATTCTGAAGCATGATCAAACTTCATGATTCCATGTTAGCTAAGGGTTTAAAAATGGTTATTTATACCTGTACACATAGTCACACAATTCACACTTACGAATAAATCCAAGTCATCTATTTCTAGTTGTCATAGTCATAACATTATACATTGACCTCTGCTATTGGGAAAATGATCCAAGTTTTAGAATATAATTCCCAGGTGGTATAATTCTGTCTAAAAATTTTATTGGGCACAAGGGAAGAACAAACCTTCCCAGTAATTTTTTCTTCTTCACTAGGTTTTGGGCCCCAATCATTCCATTTTCAATTATATATACAGTTTCCTGCCTCTAGTTTTCTGGTCTCCTGTGTTACTAAATCACCACTTCAAGGCACAGTGTTTTCTTC
The DNA here is from genome assembly GCA_037349315.1 of Chelydra serpentina. Taxonomy (NCBI): domain Eukaryota; kingdom Metazoa; phylum Chordata; order Testudines; family Chelydridae; genus Chelydra; species Chelydra serpentina. The sequence goes on from JBAIAC010000048.1 coordinate 33,952,408, forward strand.
CATGCAGTTTGAGCAATGTAAGGCTTCCTCCTTACTATTGATAAAAAGGACACAAACATTAGGGAAATTCAAAGTAAAGGTGCAGCTGTGATTCACAGCATAACTGGGGCATTAGAGTCAGAGAAAACTGATGATGGCAGAAATTTGGAGAACTATATTCCTTTCCCTCTTCCAAACCCCAGTAATTGCATACCTGCCATTTTCTAACATAAATGGCAATGCAGTCACGTATTTGTGCCAGAGTGAATTTCTGGCACTAAATTATGGTTAATGATTGTTAGATGGTGAGTTTTAACCCCAGGGATTACATTCCCACAACAAACTAAAGGCTGAAACTTGAACAGCAAATTACAAAGGTATCAGAGAATCACAGAAGTGAGAGGTTGAAAAGATCTACTAGGTCATCTGATCTATCCCCCGGCCAGCACGGGATCATTTTCTTCATTTGTACAGTTCAGTTTCTTTATAGTTCAGGTAATCGCCTATTGGAAGTTTATTCTGCAGCCTAAAAGATCTCATCATTAAGAAATTTTCCTGATGTTCAGCCTACATACCCTTTGCTAAAGTTCATCCCATTATTCCTGGTTGTTCTCCCTTATGTCCCCAGAATAATCTCTCCCTAGTTGGGGCTAAATCAGGCATTTAAACTACTGCCCTGCCCTGCACCACCCCACAATGACTGTCAACAGCTGCTTGGGGGGTGTGTGTGCATGAAATTAACTTCATCCTCATTCCGAGAGCAGATTGTTCCCACAGTGTGCTGGTTCCAATCCATGGACCAGTACAGAGGGGGTGCGGGGAGGAATCATGAACCCTGCCTTATCTGTATCCCTTTCCAGAGATTTATTCCCCAGGTGGGCATCGGGGCAAGTTGTCCCTGCACTCCTCACAGCACTGGACCATTATTGTGAGATGCCCTTGTTTGGACATGCAATGTGGGGAGACTTCCTGAACACCCAACCACAGGCCAACCATCACCCTTGGCATGACACCCTTTGAGCACGGGCAGGAAGCTGTCGCCTAGCCTGTTTCCCATCCATTTCCCCCCCTTAAAAATCCATTCTCTAATTTCTTGCATGTAACAAAAAATACAACATTGTAGAGGTAGCTCAAGCTAAGAGATCTGCACTTCTCTATTGAATGTTTCTTCGCAATGACATTGAGCCTTACCGTGTGAGCAGCAGCAGAAAGGGGTGTACGCTGAACTGGAGTCCTCCTGTGACTGCGATTATCCCACAGGACAATTTGGCCAGAGTATGTTCCACCAACAACCAGGTTGGGGTGAAAACGTGCAAAGCAGACAGACATCACAGAGGACTAGAGCAAAAACAGGGTAGAGAATGAAGGAGAGGTGTCAGTTCAATTGTCAGTCATCTGCATTTCTGCTCCTTAAGCAGCATGTTATAATCAATACTCTCAGGAATACAGTACCTGACCCTGTATTCCCTGCGCACCCAGGACTTTCAGTGAAGTCAAAGGGACCCTTGCAAAGAATGCAAGAATGGCCCCAATATTTGTAGTCCCATTGGTCCTGGAGAAAACGTGAACAACAGGGCAGGCTTTAGGCACTGGTGATGAGAAACCACCACCTAAGATACCATATGTGAGATGATGATGGGAAAGTGTCTCCTGGGCTGCTGCGTCTTCTTTTTTTTAAAAAAAACCCAATATTTCCATTTGCCTTGCACCCAGCAGGGATATCCTTGTCCCCCTGGCAACCCATCAGGGAGATCCTGGATCCCTCTTGCACCCCTCTCCCCCAGGAGACTCTTGCCTCCCCTTACTCCCCCACAGGAAGAACCATGCCCCCACTTGCTTGCCCCTCAATATGTCTATCCTTGCCACTGGCTCCTGTGGCACTCTCCTCAGTGGACCACTTTAAAGCAATGCAAAAGATTCTGGGGTACGTTTGTGAGAGAGTTGATTGCCCCCAATCCTTTCCTCATCTGGGGGGACACCTAGCTATAGCCCTGGGGAACACAGTAAGTCAGACAATACCTCTGTATTGGATCAACAAATACGATATACAATACTTAAGCTTTGGGGCCAAGAAGGTCCCTTGTGAGTTGCAAAAGGGCTCACTTTCCCTACCACTGTCGCTCGGTCTTGCAGGAGCAATATTCCTTAATTTACTGAGGGTGGGCTTACTGTTGGGCTGTAGCTGAGGGGGTGTGGAACCAAGACATGGTACCTCCCAAGCTACCCGATACGCTGCTCTGCAAGGCACTGCGAAGTTGGGGACATGGCTATGGCACTACTTCCTCTCTGTCCTCTCCAGAATAATGTGCAGCCTCAAGTCTACCAGGGAGCAGTCCCTGCACTCCTCAGTAAAACAAAGGGCCAGCATCAAGCAAGTTGGACTCTTCTATGGTTCGATTATTCTCTCCTTAAGGAACTATGTTCCATTTCCAATGTCCCTGATTCTGGGTGTATGGCCTCCATTTTATGGAAATTGGAAAACAAAAGTTACTCCCGCCATATAAGTTTCTGAGAATTCCTATACAAGTAAAGACTTGGTTTGCAAAAAAAGATGTAAATGTCACTTTCCTCAGACAACCCCTGGGGACAAGTTTTAGCCTAACTGATCTATTGGTTATCATTAGAGTGTCAATATGACAGCTAATGGTCACAATTATTTTCTTTTACTTTCAGACTGTTTCACGCTAATCACAACTGGGAAATTACCAGTAACACACTTATCTGTTATATTTTAATGGTTAGATATTTTAAATTGGTGAGAAATGACAAATTAATCCATTGTATTCAGTAATTAAATGCACATAAATTATCATGCTTCAGTTGCATGAACTGAGCTGCCAACATTAAGGTAAACTTTGTTGAAACAAGTTGGTTGCATAATTAGAGAGATAGGAATTACCATACTGGGTCAGACCCATGGTCCCACCAGTCCAGTGTCCTGTCTCTGACAGTGGCCAGCACCAGATGCTGCAGAGGAAGGTGTCAGAACTTTGCTGTAGGCAAATGTGGTATAACTTGTCTTTCAAATTAGGTCTCATTCTGGTTTCTAATAGTAAGAGATTGGCTTAAGACCTGAAGCATGAGGTGTAATAAACCTTTCAAAATTTTATTATCGACTACAACAACCTTGGTAGCCATAATTGGGACGAAATAGAATAAACTGAGCTGTCCCAATTAAACAGTTTCTACTGAACTAACACGGATATATCCAATTGATATTCTATAAAGCTATATAACGTGGTTCTAAAATAATTCAGTAGAAAAACTCAGTGAATGGTAATATAGTCTAGGGATGGCCAATCCTATATGTTTGACCTAGCTGTCTCCAACACAGTGAAACAGTCTAACACTATCTCCTTCTCCCTAGTTCTCGTGGGTGTTCTCCCTGACCTCTCTGATCCCTTTCCTTCTCCACTAAAGCTTTCATGTGGTTCTACGCTATTATTCTTGCCTTTTTAAGCTCACTTCCAGCTGTGCAGTGGAGCATAATTATTTTATGGTCATTACAGCATCAAGAATGAAGATTTCATCAATTTGAAAAAGGACTCTTAGGCATATAACTTTATATAAAAATATTCATAGTACTATAGCATCATGATGCACTTAAAATCAAGTATGATTCAGCTGCCATGCAACTCCACAGATCCCCCAGATGTTATAATTAAAAGAACCCTACATCACACATTCTAAATTTTAGCTCTTCATTTAATGGCTGTGTGAGTTGTTTCAATCAACCCATCACATACTTTATAACTAAGAAAACAGATCTTCTGACATGCAGTGAAATAGCCAGATGATTTTAAAATAGTCTGGTTGCACTGCTGGATGTACACCCACAATGGGTGTAAGGCTACACTTATATTTTAAGAAACCTAAATTCAAACAGTCATTCCACAACAAAGTTCTTAGTTTGTCTGAAACAAACTTGGAGATTCTGAAGTGAGGCAGAGAAACCATGCAGACGGTGTATTTTTAAATGTTGTGTTTTCATGGTTAGAATGTTTTTGAATCCAGAATCCCAGAATACACTTGGATGGTGAAGATATAAACTGCCAAAGTGTGTTTTTCATAAAGTTTGAAAATAACCCTTTGGTATGACTCTGACTTAGAAAAAAAACAAACATTGCTTCTAGTTTTACACATCCTTCCAAAGTAACTCACATTTTTCAGATGATGAAATGTTCATGTCCTTTTAATTATGTCAGTAACATTTTTTCATTGAAGGGAAAATCCTTTCAAATATTAGAATTTACCAATTTAAGGACCCCATTCTACTGTACTTAATAAGATGATTGTTTCCCTGAAGTCAATGGGAGTACCCACATGAGTAAGGGCTGCCTTCATTTAGCTATTTTAAAAACAAAGGGTTCACTTCTTAGCCTTAATAGGAGAGATCTGCAAGCAGGTCCCCTGACAGTTTGAGCAACCCTGTGCTTGAGCAGAGCACCAGAAATTATTCCCAGTGATCCTCCTCTGACTCCAGGGTTATCTTGCTTCCAGACGCAAATACATGGGGCCTGATCTTGCTCCCACTGAAGCCAGTGAGAGTTTTGCCATTGACTTCAAAGGAGCAGGAGCCATCTGATGGTCAGTATTAAAATAATATACAATAATAATTAACAATTCGTTGTGCTTTAGTGACATCTTTCAACAGAGAATCTCTAAGCACCTTTCCAACATTAACCAATGGAGCATCCCAATATTTCAATGAAGTAAGTTTCAGCAACCATGGAGCCACCTCTTGTTGATGAATACAGCAGCTAGTTTAATGGCACACCACATCACCACACACAAGTTTAGGGCAGGAAGGCAAGGAGAATACCATACCCAGCTCCCACTAATGGAAGAATTTAGGCAGCCAAAATTACACAAATTAGGTTATTGGGGTTAACAACTCTACACTCACTCAAAGTGCAGTGGAACATTATGTGACCAGAAGTGGTCAGGGCCTCCGGCAACTCAATGAACGCCATTTCTAGGGTGGGACATTGTTGCTATAACAACAAATGCAATTGGTTCAGTGTCATGAACTGAATCATCACCCATTCCTGTAGAATCTAGATGTTCCCAACAAGGTGTGACCCAGTGCAGGCCAGAAGATCTGATAGGACCACCACATAACCTACCGAAATGAAAGATAATACCTTCATGGCTACCTTCATGTCTGAGACTAAATGTAAATATAGAGCATGATGTTCAAGGTGCCTTATTCTGGCTGCCAAACCCAGAATGTCAACTGAGTTATTGTCTTATTTGAATGAACACAGAACATTGTTCCAAGTAGGACTAATATTATTGAACTGGAAGACCAAAGACACAACAGATACTACAAAAGACTGTTCCACATTGGGCTATTCCAGACAATGTTTTCTAAAAACTACTTTGTAACAATCATATAAAGGCTAAACATTGTATAAATCTTGTGCTGCAACCTGTGCCATCAATAGATTATGTACCCACAGAGAGCACTATAGACTGCAGAATATTGTGGCATGTATGTCTATGAACTGAAGGGCAAGTCATGTGTACACACTGATGCACACTTTATGGCTGTGGCATGTGCTCTAGATTGTGCCTGATCTTATGTGGCATTGTACAACACAAGTTAGTTGATGTTTAGTGGCCAAGAAAGGGGTGTAGTACATAGAAGTGTTTGCTGGGTCTATTATTTTTCTTACATTTTCATCAGATTATTTAATGTTTTAGGCAGCCATTTATGGGCTAAAATAATGCAGGAGTCAGCTTCAGCATATATTTCAATTCCTGGGAGCTGGAAATAAAGTAGAACAGATTTTGCATTGTTTTCCCCCATAAATAGATCGGTGAGGCTTTATTTCTACTTTTTTGGGGGTCTATGCAAATGCCACTGTTTTCTGATTTACTTGGTTCCCCAAGAATGCATGACCATACTATGCATACCTATCGTTTTACATATATTCATTCCTCTCACAAGCTGTCATAAACATACAGCTAAGGGTAGCATAAAATCCCTCCTTTACCTGTAAGGGGTTAATCAGTTCAATTAACCTAGTTGGCACCTGATCAGAAGGACCAAAGGGGAAAGAAGATACTTTCAACTCGGGGTGGGGGAGGGGGAGGTTTTTTTTGTGCTCTCATTGTTAGTCTCTCTGGGACAGAGAGGGACCAGGGCAGGAAAAACCATCTCCTAAAACCCTACCTGAAATAAGCATCTAGGATTACAAAAATTGTAAGTAAAGGCAAGGAAATGTGCTAGGTTATCTTTTGTTTTAGCTTGTGAATTTTCCCTATGCTGTGAGGGAGGTTTATTCCTGTTTTTGTAATTTCGAAGTTGAGCCTAGAGGGAAATCCTCTGTGTTTTAAATCTTTTTATTATCCTGTAAAGTTATTTTCCATCCTGATTTTGCAGGTTTGATTCTTTTACTTTTTTTTAAATAAAATTCTTCTTTTAAGAACCTGATTAATTTTCAGTGTCCTAAGAACCAGAGATTTGGTGTGCGCTCCCTTTGTTAATCTTTTGGTTGGGATATTATTCTCCAGCCTCCCCAGGAAAGGGGGTGAGGGGGCTTGGGGAGATTTGGGGGAAATAGGAACTCCTAGTGGTCCTTTTCCTGAATCTTTGTCTAAATCACTTGGTGGTGACAGCAATACCATCCAAGGACAAGGGAAGGAATTTGTGCCTTGGGAAAGTTGTTAACCTAAGATGGTGGAATATAAGATTAGGGTGTCTTTCATGCGGGTCCCCACATCTGTACCCCAGAGTTCAGAGTGGGGAGGGAACCCTGACACAAGCGCAAGAGAAAGACTATTTAACTGGAGTCTGAAAACAGTTACAGACAGGAAACTGAACCCGTTTTGCTCAACCCAGAAGTCTGCCGTTTAAAAGGAATTAAGCTGAATTGTCATAGAATGTCTATTTCTGAATTTATTTATGCAGAGTGGTTTTTCTTATTTTTTTTCTTACCCAATTCTAGAGGGAAGATAATAGGAGGGAAGGATGGAGAGTTTTGCAGAGAATGTAATGTGGACAATTTACCATATGCATATAGTACCTACATATTAAGGTGATGGGTCAGAGAGAGAGAGAGAGAGAGAGAGAGAGAGATACTACTTACAAACTACAACCATGTTTTCTTGACCAATACCTTCAGTTTCCATAGCCCGAGATTTAAGCCAAAACATTCAGATCTGAACTTAGATCTGACTGGGGGCAAGTGGGTGTTGAATAATGGAGTGCCCAGTCTGAAATCTGTGGGAGAGAGGTGGTTACTTTTTTAAAATAAGGTAATGCTGTGGTGAGGTGAGGGTAATTTTTTTCAAAACCATGCTGGAGTTCCTCTTCCCCTTCACTCCATCCTCTATCCTGCGCTCTCGAATTTTCATGTGCAAATTTTTTAAAATGTACACAAATATGCAATCTACTGGTTTTTGCTTTCTGGATGTTGGTGGGTCTTCTATTGGTTCCCAACCACTGCTATTGGGTTTTGTGACTTGTACTTTAGGCTCCCCCTCCATATCTCAAAGATGAACCTTGCTGCTAGGCCCCAGAGTGGTGCTGCTACCTGACTTGCATTCCATCATGCCTCTTCTATCACATAAAAGAGCGTGCACTGCTCTCACAATTGCTAGATTTGAGGGTTCCGGTTAGCCCAGGCTCCACTGGGATTAGAGAATTGCACAACTGAATGGGAGGCTGCAGGCACTGGTTAGAACAGCTGGGGATTTTAGTTGGCAAACTAGTACATTTACTCACAAAGTTTTAAAACTTCTGCTTGAGGCTATAAACATCAAAAGCATTGTGGGAAACTTAATTTAAGAAATAAAACATGATATGGTTGTACTATAGTCACAGTAAAGTGCAGGCTCCGTTCAGACAAAAAGTTACACACACCTTTCGATAACTGCAGACTAAGGGAGTAAGGTGCCACACCCTGGCACCTATTTTACCCCAGACACTGAGAGAATGCTACAGAGACAACAGGAGTGGCAACTTTGTTCAGATGTCTTTCTCTCCTGACTCCACACCACTGCACTCAATTGAAACAGGCCCACGACTCTCTTTAAGTGGCTGGCAAAGCTGTTTTTTATTTTAGAAAATTAATCCAGCCCAGTTTTGGATTAGTGATGGCATATCCCCTTAACCACAGCTGCTCAGGACAGACAGTCATTTGGATTTTCCTGACTGGGAAGCCTGACCTCAGTACCCACATCAGATGTGCATAGGGCCATAGAGACTGGCTGCCTACGCTCATGTCCATATATTTAGATAGCATTGTGCCAGCCACCAGTTGAACAATTTCACTCAGACATGGGTGCTCAATAATAATGAATTTAAAGGGATGAGAGTGACTGCATTTTGTGAAGTCTCTTGTGCAGGAAATCATTCCCCTAAAGCAGCACCCATGCTGGTGCCAGGTGCCTACATTTGAGGACATCTGATGGGCCACAAAAGAATATTCCATGAGTGATCAGAAGGGATAGGAGGAGTTCACAGGCATTTCTATCTGCCATGAAGCCAGATTATATTGCAGCAGGCACCTAGGAAACCTCTGAGATCTAGCTAGTATGAACATGCACATGTGAATGGACATTACTGCCTGAACTTCCCCTGCTAAGCTTCCCCTGCTGCAGCCGCCGCCCTGCCACCGGACACGTGGGCTGTGGTGGCCCCACCTGCGCTCTGCCTCTTCCCTTCCCTCTTCTGCCCCTCCCCCAAGGCCCCCGCCACCTGCTGCTGCCTGGTGAGTCCCTCCTCTCCTCCACTCCACCCCTACCCTCTCCGGAGGTCCCCACCGCTCGTCACATCCCTCCTCTCCTCCACCCCTCTCCCCGTGAGAACCCCTCTGCCTGCCACATCCCTCTTCATCCCCCCATCTCTGCGAGACCTCCCTGCCTGCCAATCATCGCATCCCTCCTCACCTCCCATCCCCACGGGCTGAGCGGGGCCTGGGTCGGAGGAGGGGACAGGGCCTGGGGTGGAGCAGGGGAGGCGTGTGGGCGGGACCATGGATGCTAGCCTCCCCCAGGGGAAGCTTCAGTCCCCACCCATGTGCCTCTAGGTACCATCCTGAAGGTAATTCCACAAAAGACAGTACTAGGAGAGTAAATGAATAACAAGGGAGTGCTACAGAGCCCAAGATGCATGTCATGTATTGCATGTTATATGCAATATAATGAATTCTTGAGGAGGTGAATCCTATTCCTTGCTTGAGACCCAGTGAAATGAACACTCTTCTGTGGCTAATGAAGAGATACTATAGACACATTTGGACCTTCAAGGTAGGCAACAAAGGCTGTCCATAAACAAAATACCCACGAACCCAGATACCAAATAAAATCCTTCTCCCAACCTCTCCCTGTCTTAAAGGACCAAGGATTGAAAAGCTGCATGATAGCAACATAGCAAGATCAGATCAGATCAGTGATTCATCTAGTCTGGTATCCTGTCACCAACAGATGCTTCAGGGGAAGGTGCAAGAAACTCAGAGTAGGCAGTTATGGGATAATCTTCCCCTAGAAAAAGTTTCTCCTAAACCTTAATAGCTAGAAGCATGAGAAGCTGTTTCCCTTCCAAGCCTCTTACTTATTTTTAATATCAACTATTATAATTCTGGATATTCATGTTATCCATATAAATATTTAAGTGTCAGATTCTGCAGAGATGAGGCAGGAACCTGGATCTGTGGGGTGTCAAGCAGGCAGCCACCACCTCCACCTGGCAGCCATAGGGTAGGGCTGCATGCACTACCACACACACTGTGGAGATAAATACCACAGGAAATACCTCCTCAGAAGGCCGAACTGACAGCTTCCCTTTTCATCCCCTATTGGTCCAGGCACCCTATTTAAACCCAGGAGAAGTTTCAAACATCTGTGCTACAAGGTGGGCTCCCCTGACAGCTGTAGTGATGGACCTGCTACTCAGCTTGGTCTTGGACTTCTATCCCTGGGCTCCAACTCCTGGTTTCTGACTCCAGCTCTGGCCTTTAGAGCTGCTCCTAGCCTCTGACTGACACTGTTCTGTCCAGTAGACCTGACTGCCCAAAGCCCAGTTATGACACTAAACCCTTTTTGAATCCTACAAAGTTCTTGGCTTCAATGCCATCTTGTGGCAATGAGTTCCACAGGATAATTCTGCATTATGTGGAAGAGTCTCCTCTTTCCTCAGTTTGGAATTTGCTACCTTTCAGTTTTGCTGGATGTCCCCTTGTTCTTGTATTAGAAAACAGGGGGGACTAGAAGTTCTCAATCATGGAATTCACACTGCAATTAACAGAAGTCCTGCACAAGATACAAATGCAGAAAAGACAAGATATGAACTGTGGCTACAAGGGGAGATTTCTCACTTAGCATTCAACAACATACCTACCGAAAGCCATGGGCAGGAAGACCACAGGCTTGTCTACATGAGGAAGTTAGTGTGCAGTAAGCTCGTGTGTGAATTTAAGCATGCGAGCTACTCCAGAGTAACTCTCCATGTGGACACCCGTACTGCACATTAGGCTAAAGCGCACAAAAGCACTCTCAGCACACACTAAGTGTCCACATTGGGAGTTAGTGTGAAGTAGCTAGTGCAGTGATTCTCAACTAGAGGTCCAGGGCCCTGGGGGGGGCGGGGCCCATGAGAAGGTTTTGGGGGGTCAGCCAAGAGTGGCCGGTGTTAGATTCTAGGGCCCGGGGCAGAAAGCCAAAGCCCCGCCCAGCAGGCCTGCAGCCTGGGACCCTGAGCCCCAACACCCAGGGAAGAAGCTGAAGCCTGAGCAACTTAACAGCATGGGGCCCCAGGTAATTGCCCTGCTTGCTACCCCGTAATACTGGCCCTGGCTTTTATATGGTGAAAAACAGTTCTTGTGGCACATGTGGGCTGTGGAGTTTTTATAGCATGGATTGAGGGGGAGGCTCAGAAAGAAAAAGGTTGAGAACCCCTGAGGTAGTGCACTGTAAATTGACACCTTAGCTTGCTGTGCACTAACAGACAAGCCTTGGGTAGTTTATCTGTGGCCCTCACCTTCCTTAAAATGCCTATGTTGCTTTGCAATATGAAACTGAACCACCCTCCTCTGAATTCAGTGGAAAACCTGCATTGACTTTAACGATGCAGGATCGAGACTGGAGCCGAGCAAAGTGGTTTCTTCCTCACAACACACTTGGCTCTTACCAAATAATAAAGATGCGTGGATAGTATACGTTAGAAAGATACTGGAAAGTCTCCAGTCTCAAAAGAAGATGTGATCGACCAATTGATGGGGGGAGAGAGGACAGTTTGCTTCAAGACGACATAATCAGTTATTGTACCATGCTGAAGAAAGGGTAGAAGAGGCAGCAATAGCTGTGCAGTCACTTTTCTCAAATAGTTCTGAAAACATAACCAGAGAGACAAGCAAGAAAAATTTCACCCTACACAAAAGAGTCTCTGTGCTGTGATGCATAGTTGAAAGTGCTGATTCTTAGGTTGTGGAAGCCTTTAATGCAAAGACTCTCGACGTTCCCCCACCTCCACCTCCCTATAAGGAACTGTGAAATGGCATCTGAAAGGATTTTGCACAATTATTTGTGGTATCAGAGGAAATTCAGTTTTTACTAAAAACTAAATAAAAGCAGCTGATATCCTTCACATATTTTTTTAAAAAATAAACACTTCTTCAAACCAAATGTCAGAATCCCATTTAATTAAAAAAGGGAAGTTTATACTTGGGTATGGCGTGTGTTGACATCTATCCCTTTGATTTACAAGAGTATGGACTGGAAGGAACAGATTGCTTTATTCAACAGAAAAAAGGAGGGAGGGGACCCAATTTGACAGGAAAGAGTGTAGGTTGCATTAACTTCAGTGCTTGTTAAAACATGAAGGATTAATGGCAAAAAGAGAGAGAGGAATTGTGAATGTCTCCAGTTTAGGATCTTCAGAAATGTTTGGGGTTTCTAAGAATGTCTCACCCAACCACATAAAAGCTACAGCAAGAGACTCAGCCACACGACTGCTCTAAATCCAAAGCTGGTACTGCTCCATTTCTACCATCAGACCAACTGACTTGAAATGTAGCCATGAATTAAATTTATTTTTATTGAAAAAGTACTAAGTCCTTAAAAAGGAGGCAAACAGCATGTCAGGAAACTCAGCTGCTTCTTAGAGAGGTTTACAAGGCAGGTATGCAACAGCTCTGACATCCAAGAGTATTGTATTGCAGCTGTATTTGAGCACAGTGGCCACGTTTTAAAAAGGGCATCCATTTTTGTACCTATAAATTCAACTAAGGGCACAAATCTGAGGTTTTCCACCTTAAGCTGTGTGTCTGCAGGTGCAAACCATGTAGTTAAAGGAACACGTCAGATCTATGCCCACAAACTGCTCCTGCGAAAAGGGAACCTGAGCTTTAGCTCTTTTAAAAATACATTCTTAAATGTATTCAACTTCATAAGCCAAAGCTACAAAATCACAGCGCAACTGTAAGTCTTTTCTGAACATCATTCTGAGATTGTTAGTTTGAAAAGCGCTGAGAAATAATAATGAAAACTTCTTATAAGCACATCACATCAAACAAGTGTGTTTTGCACCTTACTTAATTGGAGATTGTGCTTAAAGCCCATGAGGCTATTGAAGTGCTTAATGTTAAGCATTAGCTTAAGAGTTTTACCTAACCAGGACATGCGTGCTCAGGATCGAGCCCTTAATCTCCCTGTGCCACAGTTCCCTATGTGCTAAAGGAAGAAGATAAAAAGATAAACAAAGGAAGTGTTAAGTAGGCCATAATCCTATAAATGGGACTCCTCACATGATGAAGTTAAGCATATGCCTTGGTATTTGCAGGATTGGAACCTTAGATTGTAAATTCTTTGGGACAGGGACTCTCTATCTCTATCTGCCTGTAAATTGTCACACACAATAGGCCCTCAATTGAGGTCTCTATGCACTACCATAATGATAAAATAAAATAATTCATAACATTTATTCAGCCCATCAATAAGGAAAGTCAGACACTCAGAAGTAATTTGTACCCTGAATAAACTGAAATGTTTTTGAAAAGAGTGGGCAACATTTTCTGCTGACTTACACATTGAACAACCCTTTAGAAACAGGGAGGGCTGCACATGGTATATGGCAAATCAGAATTTGGCCCAGTGTATTTAGTTTTCCATTGACAGGTCTGACTCTGCTGCCGGTGGTGGCTATTTTAGTAAGACATCACATCAAATCTACTTCTGACCTGCTTCAATACTGGCCCAACCATTACAAAATATGTCAAATATGTAAACAAAATGTTTTAATGATCACTTTATGACTGCTGCACTAAAACAAACAGAAAGTATTGATAGGCTCTGTAAAGCACTGCATGGCCACACATTGATCCATTCATATATTCATTTAGATTTTGATGTAAAGCAAAGCAACTCCAGACCAATAGGTGCCCATCCAAAGCTCTGGGCACCAGTGACACAATTTAAAAACACAATACTAAAAGAGCTGCAACATACAGGGGCGGCTCTATGATTTGTGCTGCCCCAAGCACGGCAGTCAGGCAGCCGTCTGCGGCATTTCTGCGGGAGGTCACCGGTCCCGCGGATTTGGCGGCGTTCCTGCGGGCACTCCTCCAGTCCCTTGCTGTCGGCGGACCCGCCGCTGAATTGCCGCCGAATCAGCAGGGACGGCGGACCTCCCGCAGAAACACCGCCGAAGGCTGCCTGACTGCCGCCCTTATGGTGACCGTCACGCCGCCCCCTGCGGCTTGCCACCCCAGGCATGCGCTTTCTGCGCTGGTGCCTGGAGCCAGCCCTGGCAACATAAATAATCCGAAGCCCATCCTCTTCTCCCAACCCTACCATACATTGTCTAATTGCCAGTGAGGAGAAGCCAGCTTTACAAAAGTATTTCAGTGCCTAAAGATGCAGATAGGCATCTAGTGGGAGTTTTGTAAACCTAAATACCTGTGTAAAGCTGCTCCTAGATCAATACAAATTTCACAAATGTCTTTTTTTAAAGCAACATGGCTGTCAGCAGCCGGGCACTCAGCAATGCCAAAAAGCATTGATACCTAATGCATTTCATAGTTAATTCACAGTGAAAAGTGCATCTTACCTTTTGAACTTTTCTCGACTGTTTGCCAGACAAGATGTGTACAGCTCTCTTTTCATGTGCTAGTAAAATAATGCTTCATTTTTGTCATTACATATTTTATTGAACTGGGCTTCTAATGTTAAAGGGTTAAGTACAACACAGGTAGCTAAAAAGGAAGGTCCTCAGCCTGTCAATGAACCCCATTCTACCGTAGTGGGACCACCCTCCTTTTAAATAAGCGGTAATTCAATCTGCATGTTACCTCAGTTGTGTTTGGGCTTCATCCAAGTTAAGAAAATCAGTGTGATAAATTATAAAGAATTGTCTGCAATAATTCACAAAGGACCCATAACTGAACTGAAACAAAAGATCTTAAGTTTGACTTTATAGCTCCATTTGAAATGCTTTACTCTTCACCCCACCAGGTCATAAAGAAATATTAAAATTCTTTGTTTTCTCCTACTCACCATAACTGTTTAAAGACAAAGTCTGGTGCAGAATTTCAGGGCCAGTTTGATTAAAACAACTGACAAATACTGTGGCAAAATATCCTTCTATCAAGCCCACATTCAAAAATGATACTGCTACTAAGACTTGAAAATTATATCTATTTTCATCCTTATGTGCAGTCCCTGATTTATGTAGTGAATATATTTTAATATAAGTAAAAGCTGATGATACAAGATTAAATAGATACGTTAGTTATTCTCTTTCATTACCGCTATATCTCACTTTTTCAAACACCACAGAACGTACTGTATTAAGTGCCAAAAGTGTTCTAAAAGATACAGTATATTTATTTTTGGACAACTTTTCAAAAGGGGCCCCCTGTGCATGCTCAAAGTCATACTTACATTATTTGTGAATTACCTGTGCCTGTCGGCGATAGAATTTACAGAACGTGAGCAGCACCCGTTTGTACAGAAAAGGAAGGAGTTCAAGTTAGTTGACTTTGGTCAAACCTGTTCACTGTCAAATTTGTTTATACACCAAAGACTTAGTAACAGGGTCGGTGCAAGGACGTTTCGCGCCCTAGGCGAAACATCCTTGCACCGGCCCTGTGCCCCGCCCCGCATCCAGTCCCCCCCATGGCGGCTCCCCCCCGCTGGCAGCACAGCCCCCCCCGCCCATGGCAGCCTCCTCCCGCCCACGGCACCCCCCCAGCTCCCGGCTCAGCTGCGGAGCTGGCAGGCAGGTGGCAGCCGCGGCCAGCCGCCCCCCCCGGCACCCGGTTCAGCCACGGAGACGTGAGGGCAGGCGGCAGCCGTGGCCAGCCGCTCCCCCAGCTCCCGGCTCAGCTGTGGAGCCGTCAGGCAGGCAGCAGCCGCGGCCAGCCGCACCCCCGGCTCCCGGTTCAGCCACGGAGACAGGAGGGTGCGCAGCAGCCATGGCCAGCCGCGCCCCCAGCTCCCGGCTCAGCCGCGGAGCCGGCAGGTGGGCGGCAGCTGCAGCCAGCTGCCCCCCCAGCTCCCGGCTCAGCTGCGGAGCTGGCAGGCGGGTGGCAGCCGTGGCTAACCACACCCCTGGCTCCTGGTTCAGCCATGGAGATGGGAGGGTGGGCAGCAGCCGTGGCCAGCTGCCCCCTGGCTTCTGGCTCAGACGTGGAGCCGGCAGGCGGGCGGCAGCCGCGGCCAGCTGCCCCCCAGCTCCCGGCTCAGCCACGGAGCCGGCAGGTGGGTGGCAGCCGCAGCCAGCCACCCCCCCGGCTCCCGGCTCAGCTGCGGAGCCGGCAGGCAGGCGGCAGCTGCAGCCAGCTGCCTCCCCTTCTCCCGACTCAGCTGCGGAGCTGGCGGGTGGGCGGCAGCCGTGGCTAACCACACCCCTGGCTCCTGGTTCAGCCACGGAGACGGGAGGGTGGGTAGCAGCAATGGACAGCTGCCCTCCGGCTCCCGGCTCAGCCGCGGAGCCGGCAGGCGGGCGGCAGCTGCAGCCAGCTGCCTCCCCTGCTCTCGACTCAGCTGCGGAGCTGGCAGGCAGGCAGCAGCCGTGGCTAACTACACCCCTGGCTCCTGGTTCAGCCACGGAGACGGGAGGGTGGGCGGCAGCCGTGGCCAGCCGCCCCCCGGCTCTTGGCTCAGCCACGGAGCCGGCAGGCGGGTGGCAGCTGCAGCCAGCCACCCCCCCGGCTCCCAGATCAGCTGCGGAGCTGGCAGGCGGGCGGCAGCCACCGCCAGCCACCCCCCGACTCCCGGCGCCCTAGGCAACCGCCTAGGGTTGCCTAATGGGCGCGCCAGCCCTGCTTAGTAATAGGAACATTTTATGCATTGTAAAATAAAGAGTCAGTGACTCATAGATTCAAACATTCATAGATTCCAAGGCTAAAAGGGATCATCACTAGTCTGACCTCCTCTATAACCCAGGGCATGGAACTTCCCCCCAATAATTCCCAAAGAAGATCTTTTAGGAAAACATCCAATCTTGATTTAAAAATGATCAGTGATGGAGAATCCACCACAATCACTTGTTCCAATGGTTAATTACCCTTACTGTCAAACATTTACATTTTATTTCTAGCCTGAATTTGTCTAGCTTCAACTTCCAGCCATTGGATCATGTTATAACTTTCTCTGCTAGATTGAAAAGCCCATTATTAAATATTTGTTCCCATGTAGTTACTTACAGACTGTAATCAAGTCTTTAAAGTCTTTGTTAAGCTAAATAGATTGAACTATTTAAGTCAATCACTGTAAGGCAGGTTTTCTAACCCTTTAACCTTGTTGTGGCTCTTCTCTGAACCCTCTATTATTTATCAACATTGTTCTTGAATTGCGGGCACCAGAACTGGGCACAGTATTCCAGCAGCAGTCACACCAATGCCAAATATAGAGGTAAAACAACCTCTCTATTACTCACATTCCCCTGTTTATGCATCTCAGTATCACATTAGGTTTTTTGGCTACAGTGACACATTGGGAGCTCATGTTCAGCTGATTATCCACCATGTAAGTACGACCTAGACCAGTGGTTCCCAAACTCGGTCCACGGCTTGCTCAGGGTAAGCCCCTGGCGCGCCGAGCCGGTTTGTTTACCTGTCGCCTCCATAGGTACGGCCGCTGGTGGCTCCCACTGGCCGCGGTTTGCCATTCCTGGCCAATGAGAGCCGCGAGCGGCCGTACCTGCGGAGGTGGCAGGTAAACAAACCGGCCCAGCGTGCCAGGGGCTTACCCTGAGCAAGCTGCCGACCAAGTTTGGGAACCAATGACCTAGACACTACATTTCTAGATGTATACATTTACAATTAGCCTTATTAAAATGCATATAGTTTGCTTGCAATCTAGGTAACTCTCAATCAGTGACCTGTCCTCTTCAATATTTATCACTCCCCCAATTTTTTGTCATCTGCAAACTTTATGAGTGATGATTTTATGTTTTATTCCAAGTTTTTGATAAAAATGTGTGACGGGGCAAGGCCAGAGGGCTATAGGAAAGTGGTAAGGAACCAATATGTTAGCCCCAGGCTAAACAAATCCCTGATACCTTATGGCAGTTGCTCCAGGTTAATCAAGACACCTGGGGCCAATTAAGAACTTTCCAGAAGGCAGGGAGGTTGATTGGGACACCTGAAGCCAATCAAGGACTGGCTGGAACTAGTTAAAAGCCTCCCAGTTAGTCAGTGAGAGGTTAGGAGCTGTGGAAGGAGGTTGCGTGTGAGAAGCTGGGAGCAAGAGGCACTAGGAGCTGAGAGTAAGAGGACGTACTGCTGGAAGATCCTGTGGTGAAGATAAAGAAGATGTTGGGAGGAGTCATAGAATCATAGAATATCAGGGTTGGAAGGGACCTTAGGAGGTCATCTAGTCCAAACCCCTGCTCAAAGCAGGACCAATCCCCAATTTTTGCCCCATATCCCTAAATGGCCCCCTCAAGGATTGAACTCACAACCCTGGGTTTAGCAGGCCAATGCTCAAACCACTGAGCTATCCCTCCCCCCCAAAATTAATTTATATGGAGATATGCCTATCTCCTAAAACTGGAAGGGCCTTGAAAGGTCATCGAGTCCAGTCCCCTGCCTTCACTAGCAGGACCAACTACTGTCCCTGACAGATTTTTGCCCCAGATCCCTAAATGACTCCCTCAAGGACTGAACTCACAACCCTGGGTTTAGCAGACCAATGCTCAAACCACTGAGCTATCCCTCAGTCCATGGGGAAGTAGCCCAGGGAGTTGTAGCTGTCATGCAGTTGTTCCAGGAGGCACTCTAAACAGCTGCAATCCACAGGGCCCTGGGCTGGAACCCGGAGTAGAGGGCGGGCGCGGGTTCCCCCCAAAACTCCCAACTCCTTATCAGACACAGGAGGAGTTGATCTGGACTGTGGGTTCTACCAGAGGGGAAGATCTCTGAGGCAAACAAAAATCCACCAATAAGTGCAGGACCCACCGAGGTAGAGGAGGAACTTTGTCACAAATGTTAAATAGCACAGGGCCAAGAACTGATCCCTGTTGGACCCCACTGGAAACATACCTGCTCTATGACTATTCCCTGTTTACAATTCCATGTTGAGACCTATCAGTTAGCCAGTTTTTTTAATCCATTTAATGTGTGCCATGTTCATTTTATATCATTCTAGATTTTTAATCAAAATGTCATGTGGTGCCAAGTCAAACGCCTTACAGAAGTCGGAGTATATTATGTCAATATATTACCTTTATCAACTAAATTTATAATCTCATCAAAACAAGATATCAAGTTAGTTTGATGGGATCTATTTTCCACAAACCCATGTTGATTTGCATTAATTACATTACCCTCCTTTAATTCTTTATTAATCGAGTCCCATAACAGCCACTCCATTATCTCGCCCAGGATTGATTACCCAGGTCATCCTGTTAACCCTTTTAAAAAATTGGAACATTAGCTTTTTTCCACTTTTCTGGAACTTTCCCAGTGCTCCAAGACTTATTGAAAATCAACATTATTCGTCAAGAGAGCTCCTCAACCAGCTTTTCAAAAACTCTTGGATGCAAGTTATCTGGACCTGCTGATTTTAAAATGTCTGACTTTAATAGCTTCTGTTTAACATCCTCCACACATACTAGTGGAGTGGAAAAGAATGTTATCACCACCCTATGATGAGACTGCATCATCTGTTTTTCTCCAAATACAGAACAGAAATATTTATTGAACACTTCTGCCTTTTCTGCATGTTCGTTGATAATTCTACCATTTCCATCTAGTAATGGACCAGTGCTTGAGAGGGGCATATCCAAAGTTGCATAGACACAAATGGAGGCCAGGTTGGGGCCACTTTGAAGACTTAGGTCTTCATACATTTTGCACAGAATGAACCAGATTTTTTAAAGTATTTTATTTTAAAAATCTGGCCCATTGTAGCCTTTAGGAAAAGCCTGATCCAAAATACACTGAAGTCAATTGAAATGTTCCCTTTGGCTTCAATAGGAGTTGGATTGGGCCCTAAGACTCTGGGTGCATAAATAAATATAACAAAGAAAACAAAATGTTGTTGATCACTATCAACTGAATGAGCTCACTTGATACTCCTAAAGTATTCCACCATCACTTTCCTCGGTCAAAAGCTTGAGTAAACAGATGCCCACTTAACATTAGTCCCCAAAAGCTAACAGAGTTGGGCTTTATCAGACCAACAGGAGTAGCAAATTCCATACTCAAAGTGACTGTTAATAGAAGCACTAACTGATCTCAGCTGACATAATAGGACTATGGCAGCCATGAACCAAACCATGTAGCTCTTCATAGGTGAAAATCAAAGCCTTTAAGTGAAGCCAGAAATAAACTGGGAACCTGCACAGACTTTAGAGAACAATTATACTAAGTTCTTTATAGCTAAAACTGTTGAGTAATGCATATTATCCCATGCCCAAATGGACTTCAAGAGTAGCCTTATGTAGAACACCTTGCAATAAATCTGCAGGCCACAAAGGCATTCATAACTGTGGCAGGGTCAGGGCAGAAGTAAGGCTGAAACCATCTGGCCAGATTCAGATACAAAACAGGACTTCTAACCACTGCTATTTCTTGCAAAACCAAGAGAAGTCAGGGGTCTGAAAGTACCCCTAGATTGTGAACTTCACTGACAATAGGTGAACTTACTCCCTGAATAATGAAAACACATGCATCCTGCTACACCTTCTCCATAACGACCAGTATCACTTCCATCTGGACTGAGCTTTCGTCAACTTGTTCTTATCCAAGCCACCATACATACTGACAGCATTGCAGTCCAAACCAGCTCACCAGCTCCTTTAGTGATCTCTGGCACACATTGAAGACGCAGAAGCAGAGACTGATTAAGGCTTATTGGGGCCCTGGGCACAAAGAACATTTGGGCCCCCCCATAGTCCGAGGGCCTTTGGAGTGCCAGAACTGGGGAGGTCGCAGGAGGGCCATGCCCGCCCACTTTTTTACATGGGCATAGTAGCCTCTGGCAGGCGCAGAGAAACAGTGGCAGCGCTTTGTGGCTGGGTGATCAGAAAAGCACTTACTTGATCACATGCTAAAGTCCATCCTTATTTAGGAGAATGCTTAACCATGTGCATAACTTAAGAACCTAATTAAAGTTAAGTAAGTACTTCAGAGTTTTCCTAAACAGGGATGCTGTCTTGAATCAGGGCCTTTGTCGAGAGGTGTCTCCACATGAGGATGGGCTGGCAGAGTGGGCTTGGTTAAGAGAAAGGGCATGTAGGCAGGAGGCCCTTACATTCAGGTGATCCCTGGAGGCAGAAAAGTCTCTTGGTGGCTACTGAAGTATCTGAGGCTTCATTAATTTACACATGGAGCCAAACTGGCTCCTGGATAACCTCAGAATTAAGGGGGAAGGAAGAGAAGCCCATAGGTGGTATAGAGCCTCCTTTATACCTCCCAAAGACCCTTGAGTCCTGTGTGGAGTGGAGCTTGGCTGAGCCCATTAATGTTTTCCCAGGTATAGCTATCAGGTGACTTTAATAGGCAGCCTAAAGGAAGTGGAAGGACAGACAGTATATGTTTAATTTTTGTGTTTTATTTTAATTGTTTCTAAGCAGTTGACATTTTGTACTCCTTAGTCTGTGTCACTTGGGCAAACTTTTATCAGTTCACTGTCAAAATAATTACAGTAATCTTTTCTTATCTTTTGATTTAATTATACCTTCTATTTAAGATTGACAGACTTTTATATTTGCCCAAAGCTATCACTTCCACTAATGTATCATTTATAAGTGGTGTCACAGGGTAATTAAAAATAATTGAAAATTAATTGAACATTGCAATTAGGAACATTGATAGAAAGATAGATCACTACAGATAAACAGATGTATTGTGGAAACTCAGACTAAACCACCACAGGGAAATCTGTGTTTGAGCAGCAGTGAAGAAACATGCAGATTATTATTGCTTTGTCAGTGATTGACACTGTTCCAATATGTATATACTATCTTTATACATACAGTGCATTATGGAGAAACAGTAGTCACTCTAGTTAAGAAGGAAGCGTCTCAGTATAAGCCCAATTTTAAAAACCCATGCAACTTTACAGAAGAAATCCTACTTCTCTGTAATTTCACAGGCCTCACATCTGATCCCAGGTATATTATTTTTTTCTGAGAAGTTGGAAAAAATAGAAAAGAAGTTTTAAAGTTTTGAAGCCAAATCCTCAGTTGGTGTAAAAGAGTATAGCTCTACCAATTCACACCAGCTGAGGATCTGGCCCATGGAGTTGAAAATTTCTCTCTCAATGTCTTGAAATGTTTCCTGTTTTTTGACTCATCTTAAAAGTTACAGGAAACCAGGAGGCATGGTTCAGTGAATTGGGAAAGGCATGGAGATGAAGGGGATTGACAGTTACAAGGAAAAGGATGGCACAGAAGGGGACACGAAGAGGCAATCTCCTACCCTTCCTATGGATATTTTATATCAACTCGGTTTAAACTTTTGATACTTAAAAAACTGGGAAATTCAGTAACAAAAAACTTTGTTAAAGGAGAGTGTAGGTTAGAAGTGTGTTTCAGTGAAGTCCAGTTATACCCCAAAGCAACATTGTGCTGATTCTTACTAAAATATGACTTAAAAACGAAACAACCAATCAAATGTTATAAAAATTACAAACGAGCACTTACAAGATTCAGCCAGTACCTGACTACTGTAGAGTTCTTCATACTAGAGATGCCCTCAGTATCCACTCTTGGCTATCCTACACTCATTTGTGATGAGTTCACCCGGATCATAAAGTCAAAAATCACATTTCTTCCATATAGTACTACATGAGCATGCATATATATATATATAAACACACACACACACTCTCTCTCTCTCCTCTTCCCCTCATGAAATAGATAAAGGGCTAAAGTAACAGTGTGCATGGTGTGAAAAGAGGGAGGGCTGCCTCTGGGCACACTGCAAGGAGAAAAATTGGCACAGGATGGTCTTCTGTGAGCTATAAGAGGTACAGGCAACTTCCTGCCAATGGACAAAAGGGTGACCTGCCAGCTGCACCCCAGAAACGTGTTGAGATATGGCTCCACCCCGTGGAGATGTGATTCAGAGTCAGAGGAATGTGGTAAGACTATGGGCCACCAACATGCATGCAAACGTCACCAACCCGTGCTAGCTAACAACATTAGTGCACATCTTGCTGCTGCTCAGAGAAGCAACAACATACAGCCTACCCTGGGTCACCTGGCCCCATCAATGACAAGATGTCTCTTGTGCCATGTATATTTCTGACAATGCCTCACTACCCCAGTGCACAAGCTTAGGGATTCAGCCCAAATAACTAACAGCAAAGAGCAATACTGTACATTTCTTGTGTACTGTTAGCCTAATCCAATTATTCCTCCTTTAAATATTATAAACACAAGATCATAAAGGTTAACCATGTCCTCCACATGAAATTGTGAGTGATTTAGTGTGTGTCCATGCAGTAGAAACAATATGTGACCTAGCCACAAAAACACTAAAAATACTTGTTATAAGGGCAGTCAAAATGAATGAATGATAGATGTTAATCCAACCCTAATGCATTTTGTTTTATATATAATGAAAATATTTTCATTACCTCCACTATGAGATTTTTTTTAAAAGCATTCTGGCTCTTCCACACATAACATTTGTTTGGCATTTCACACTAAAGTAATTGGATGTTAACTTCTTTTCCAGGACATTAATATACTTTTTCAAAATACAATCCTGTTTTTAATAGAATTTCACCAAGAATACAAGTTTTTGTCAAGTTAGACTTATGGCATGTCATCATTTTTATAATATTGTTCGTGTTGCATTGTTTATATAACGTAGATTAAATTATTGTACAACACCATGAATGAGTGAGAGTAGGGTGACCAGATGTCCCGATTTTATAGGGACAGTCCCAATTTTTGGGTCTTTTTCTTATATAGGCTCCTATTACCCCCCCACCCCGTCCCGATTTTTCACATTTGCTATCTGATTATCCTAGATGAGAGGGGCTTCATAAATGAAATGATTAGTTGTTATCATCTTTGGAGCACCGGTAAATGATGCATCACTGTACAGAACAGAACATGTAGCACCTATTATTGGACAATTTTAAAGTCTACTTGTAGAGAATACATCTACTTCCTGTTTGTTAATTTTTGAAAGGTTCTTTGCCACTCTGTGAAAAATCTTCCATTGACAATTTCAGCATCTCAACGAGTGAGTGAATACTTTTATTTTCACTTTATGGAATGCAAGGGGTATTAATCATCATTAAATTAATGTTGTCCTTATACAAAAGTTCTTTTCAGGGAGCTGTTTGCCAGCTATCCAGCTGTGGGGGCAGAGGGTGGAAGCTGTTGATTTTAGACCTAAGGTAGGGGACAGTTGGAGTCAGGCTTTTAGTGATGGATTCCTTGGCTTTTGGGGACTTTAGAGCACTTAAAAAGAGTAACTGTTCTGTATCTTGTGCCAGGTAACACAGTATGAGGCTTCACTGTTCACATAGTGCTCCCACAGAGACACAAAAACATAAGGTAAAATAGTTTACTCATATATGGACCAAATGCACTCTCTATTGGAAGTAGCTTACACAGAGAACATAGTTACATAACCTAAACAAAAAAGTCATGCTTATGGCTGTTTATCTATCATTTGCCGTATGGCTGGGGAATTGCACAGTGCTTTATGTCCTTTGTGGCAAAAAATTCTGCAGAGAGAGATTTCTATTACTTATTGATTTCAGGTCTGATACTGCATTCTTTGCACCCTCCAAATTCCCATTGCGGTGGGAGTTTTAGATGTGCAAGAACAAATTTTCACTGTAATGATCATATTAACTAAAAGAAAGCTATGCTTTTTTTCTTCCTCCATAAAATATTTTTAATTTAATCATCTTAGAACATATCCAAATCTGCAATGCCTAACATACTGAACACCCGTCTGAGCAATCACAGGATTTGATGATTTTTCTGATAGTATATCAAATCTGTATTTTTTATCAGTAAAGTTTGCTCCAAATTCTAAAGCAAACTGACACTGTTGTATTTTTTTAAGCATCAATAATCTAAGCCATCTGTGAAGAAATGGTTTTGCAAAGGCATCCCTTTCAGGACATTTTGTGGATTTTGTCACTGCTTGAGGTTTTGGCAAACCATCAATATCACTATAATTCTCTGTAATGAAATATAGGTTTTGAATGGGGTCTCCCCCCTCCCTTAGGTAGCTAAAGCTTTAAAAATATTACATGTCTAACTTTGAAAATGAAAAGGTTAGGTTTTCTACAAATTATGTTATATTAAATTGCAGTAATTCAAAACAGTGTCAGTGCAAGTGATCAGACAAACAGGATTTGGAACATTTTTTAAAATCATAGAATGCGTATCATACTAAGCTACAATGGCCCATGTAGTCTTTAAATCAGGTCTAATAGAAAGAATACTGCAGCTTTAAGCAGAGGAAATGAATGCTGTTGGTAAAGATTCATTACAAATCATGAATTTTAACACATAAAAAGTGAAACAGGGCTGCTAAAAATGACAGCATAACATTTCAAAAATGTCACACTCTACCCCCCTCAAAAAAGGCTCTAAGCTGTAACTGTTTAAAATTTTCTATCCAAGAAAAGCAATATCTTGTCATTTCTTAATTCTTTGATTAATAACTGAAATCTGAGTTTCAAATGAATAAGGAGATATATGCCAAACATTGCTAAAAGCAAAGGAGCATTCTGGTGCTAGCAGACTACTCTCTTTTTGTTTTTATTCTTCTCAACAGTGTTCATATGAATCATAGTGTTAATTACTAATTTTGAAACTACACTCTTTTTTTTTTATTAGCACACACATCATGGACCTCTTACTATTATGTTGTTATAATTTACACAGTATCCTTGGTATGCATGGTGCTTTACAGGGGAATATAAAGGTGAGGTTACGTTCAAGATAATGGTATATCAAAGTTATAATGAAAAACAGCTTTGGAAGGTGTTGGGAGTATAAAGGTAAACAAAAGGGAAGGGATATAGCTCTATGGGACACAGTTCCTTTCAGAACAAAGCTACATGTTAATGACATCATAGATTTCTTGAGATTTTCCTCCCACACTTTGAGTTATGAAATTTACCATTATTTTATTATAAAGAAATGAAGTCAGTTTCAAATGGAGTTAGAGTTGATAGGCTTTGTGGAAGAATATGACTTACTTTTCATTTAACTCTAGCTATTATTACAACCAGTGGACTACAGTAATAACTGTGAAGGTTCAGTGTCAATATAAATTGCGGGATATGGTCCTGGCCTACAGCATTTCATCCAGGTGATATCCTTGGTCTCAATAGAGATAGCTAAACCACTTCCCATGGGTCACATTCCACCTTTGAATGCTTCAGTGCAATTTCTGTTGACTTCTATAGAAGCCATTCACAAGCATCAAAAAGCCAAAAGTAGTTTAAGGCTCAGTTTTCTGAAATTTATCAATATATGAGAGATCAAGCTTCTGGGTACCTGAGAAGATTACATATATTAGCCCAAGACATTCTTGAGGTGGAGTGAAAGACACAGAATTTTTCCCTGAAAAGAACTAGTTGCAGATATTTATATTTTAAATGTTATTCTTTAAGAAATTGTATGGCACTTCCTCTTGGCACTGTAATACTTGAAAAAAAAAGTCTTGAAAGGACTGAGCTCTGGCCTTTGCTTCAGCAGAGAAGTAGGCTGAAGTGCAGGAAAAAAGAGGGAGTGTTTTAGTTTCACATATTACCTCA
The DNA here is from genome assembly GCA_037349315.1 of Chelydra serpentina. Lineage (NCBI taxonomy): Eukaryota > Metazoa > Chordata > Testudines > Chelydridae > Chelydra > Chelydra serpentina. The sequence continues at coordinate 33,978,586 of JBAIAC010000048.1, forward strand.
GCACCTAGCTAACCCATTACACATACACACACCTCATGTGGATTTGGGTGCTCGGCACCTTTGGAAAACAAGCCTCTGAAGCACATAATACATCTGAAGGAATTTATGTTGACTTTGAAAGAGCAGACAACAACAAAGGAACCAAATGAGGGAAAAAAAGCAACTCTAGCCAACACCAGCCACTAAATATAGTCTTTCACTTACCTCAGTGCATTTAATTCTAAGATATGCCTTTCTGATTCCATCCATTCAGTTGAAAAGGGGAAGACCACACCAAGATAAGCAATGAAGAGTGGTCAAACACATAACTTAATAACAGTGTATAGAAGCCACTACAGAAAAACTAAGGGGGAATGAAACATTTTGTGGTGCGGTTGAGTGGCTGATTACTATACTCAATCCACCAATATTTTCCAAGCATGGACAGCTTTTATTGGAATTAAAATAGAAAACACAAGGCCCATATCCCACAAAAAATTGACAGTTTACTAAAGACATGGAATCTACCAAGTAAGTATGACTGCATGGCACTGTAGGAAAAGGACGGAAATAGATGCTACTACTAAAGATGCTATACTGCAAAAAATATTTGTTTATGATTATGCTAAAAGTCTTTCTGACTCCTTGAAAGAACTTTTAAATGATTACTGCTTCCTGAAATAAGAGTTGCTGCACATAGCCTCTTCTTCCTAAAAATATGCTGAATGAAGTTACTTCTCCCAGATATAAATTGCCAATAAATTGCCCAGGGAAGTGTGGAATTTCCATACTTGAAGATGTTTAAGAGCAGGTTAGACAAACACCTGTCAGGGATGGTCTAGATAATACTTAGTCCGGCCATGAGTGCAGGGGACTGGACTAGATAACCTCTTGAGGTCCCTTCCAGTCCTACGATTCTATAATTTTCAGTGTCAGATTTGTACATAACACTGCACTTCTGAGATGTTTGGAAGAGTCACTGCAGAGAAATAGGAAATGAATAACTCAAGTATTCATCTAAAAATAAATCAAAATATAGTCAAGTAAGGTGTATGACTTTTTTTGCTGTCACTACGATTACAGATTAGAACTTCTTAAACAGTGTAAAAAACAATGCACAAAGAGTCCACCAAATTAGATAACAAGTTTCAGTTTGACCTATTTGTAACCCTTTTCTGGTCAGCTAATACCTATGGCTTCTGGCTTCCCATCCCCCTCACTCATGAAGTAACTGAATTATTTTAAAATCAGGTATCTAGGTACCTACTCCCTGATCCCCTGGCAGGGACTCTGGCAGAGTGCTGGACAACAACCGCTATTGAGGATCTGGTGGGTAGGCAGGTGCAAGCCCGCCCACATCAGCAGGCCCTTCCCCAAGCCTAAGGGGAGGAGCTACTGGTTCCAGATCTCAAGTAAATAGGTGGGACAACTAATGACAAACAGGAACAGGAGTGAGGGTCACAGGTTCATAAGCAGGGAGCCAGAGGATGACACCAAGTAAAGAACCCGGGACAGCGCCCACTGCTACTTGAAAGCATCCAGGCAGCCAATGGATGTAGCCCAGAGGAATTCTGCCCAGATACATGAGCGAAGGGAGGAGCAGAAGTAGGTCCCACAGTTGCAAAGCGCCTTCCCTTCCAGCATCCTCCTCCTGGTATGGTGAATGGCCACCTTGACCAGCTCCAGGAGAAGGTTGATGAGGCGGTCTTGTGACTTTGTGGGGCCATGGATGGGGTGTGCATAGATCAGGAGGTGTGGGGAAAAGTGAAGCCAGAACATGAGAAGACGGTTCTGGAGGAGCCAGAAAAGGGGCTGCAACCTGGCGCATGTGAGGTAGACGTGTGCCAGGGTCTCCTTCACACCACAAAAGGGGCAAAAGTTGGCGGGGGGTGTGAATCATACCAAGTACACAGGCCGTGGAACCAGGGTGGAATACACACTGGCCCACCCGGGCACCTCACCCTCCACAGATGGTAGGAGTTCTTGCCAATTGGTGTTGGGCTGGGACACAAGGGTGAGGAAATGAAAGGTGTGGAGCATGACTTTCCCATGACACCTGGAATAGGTGCAGTTCACGCAGCTGGCTAAGGTTATGCAGAGAGGGTGGCTGGGGGGAGCTCACGGGGTCAGGGCCCAATGACAAGATCCAGACGGCCAGGGGTGAAGGGCAGGTGGGGAGCATCCTCCTGCAGGACCCCTTCAAGGAAAACCCAAGAAGTGGAAGGTAAGGCTGCCCTCACCTCCTGGAGTACGTGCTGGGGATAGGAGGGGTGGAGAGTCCTATGTGTCGGCAAAGCACCAGTGGATACACCCAGCTCCCCTCTCCCGGTCATAGTCCAGAAGGTCCAGTTGTATCAGAGCCCTCGGAGGCGGCGGAGGAAGGCACACGGCACTGTGCTATGATGGACTACCTGCACCATAAAGGAGTCTCTGCAGGGCCTGGAGGCAAAAGACATGGAACTGACTGTGGAGGCAGAGCAGGCCCTGTCTTCCTTCCTCCAGGGGGAGACTCAGAATCCCGGCAGAGATGCAGTGCAGCCCCGGCAGAAAGAACTCCAGAGTTAGCTGCTCAAGGCAGGCCAGGTTACCTGGGGGCAGGCTCAGGGTGTTGAGCCGGTGCCAGAGCATTGACAGGACCAGCTGGTTAAGCACCAGTGCCCTCCCCCACAGGGAAAGGCACCAGAGCAGTCCCGTCCACCTCCGCGGCTGCTTAGCCACCCTGCCCTCCAAGTTGTGCCAGTTCTCTGGTGGGGAGGGATGGGAGGCGGAAAGGTAGATGCCCAGATAGAGCAGCGGACCCACACTCCACCAAGTGGCCTGGAGCACGGGTGGGAGGGAGCTTGTCTGCCACCTGTCCCAAACCATCAGGCCAGAGCTCTTGACCCAGCTGACCTGGGAAGAGGAGGCCACCGAGCAGACAGCTTGGCAGGCCTCCACCCACGCCAGATGTCCAGGTCCTGGATCCCGAGAAGCACGTTGTCAGCATACACTGACAGGAACACCCACAACTCTGGCTCATGGAGCACCAACCCCGTCAGCCTCCTGTGAAGAAGAAGGAAGGGCTTGACGGCCAGAGTATATAGTTGGCCTGACAGCGGGTAGCCTTGATGCCCCCCTTGACCGAAGATGACAGGTTCAATCAGGATCCAGTTGAACTTGACCAAACACTGTGGAGGCATACAGCACCTGGAGAAAACCCACAAACTGGGGCCTGAAGCCAAATGCATGCAGAGTGCCTAGGAGATACCTGTGGACCACCTTGTAGAATGCCTTCTCCTGGTCCAGGGACAGGAGGGCAAATGACAGACCATTGCCATACCTGAGCAGACGAAGATCGCAGTCCAGATAAAGATTATCAAAGCTGGTATGGCCTGGGATGGTATAGGCCTGGGTGGTATGGACCATGACCACCTGCATTGACCCCAGGTACAGCAAGATGGCCTTCGCTATGACCTTGTAGTCCGTGCTGAGGAGTGAGATGGGACGCCAATTCCAAAGGTCACAGTGGTCCCCCATCTTGGGCAGCAGGGCAAGCATGGCTCGCTTGCATGACAGGGGGAACACCCCACTCCCTAAAGACTCGGCCCAGATGATGGCAAGGTCTGGGTCTAGGACATCCCAGAACATGAGGTAGAACTCCACTGTCAGCCTGTCCATGCCTGGTGATCTATTAATGAACATCAAATGGAGGGCTTCCAAGAACTCAACCAGAACAACAGCACCTCCACGACAGCCTCTTCCTCCAGCAGCAGCAATTCCTCCAACAGCAGCAGCAGGCAACCAGTCAGGAGAGGCCCCAGTGCAGATGGTGTCTCACACACTCTCTCTCTGGGAGGAAGTCCAGAAGGCTCCCAATAAACCACACAAGGTGTTTTACTAGAAAAAGGTCTCTGAGCTGTTTGTTGGCTAGAAAGTAGCCAGGAGCGAAGCTGGCCCTGACACCCATGGGGACTCATCTGGGATTCTTAGCTGGCGTGAGGTTTTGGTGGCCCAGGCAATGGAGGAGACTCACTGCAATGGCTGTTTGCAAGTGCAAAACCTGGATGGGGGAGGGACGCTTGTCCCCTGAGCGCTCCCCCCCCCCCCACACATTGGTGCCACTGGTACATAGCCAAATACAATGATAATTTCTGAGCAACAGAATGTAGATAAAGATTTAAAACATCCTAAAAGTTCCCATGGCCTGCTGATTCTTCCTCTGTAGTGTGCCCTCTTTCTCTCCCTGAGACCTGAAAAGCCTCAAATGCTTGTTTAGACTTGCATCCTGTTGAAAGTTTAGGTCATCCTATCAGGAAAGAGAAACAACATCATGGGACACTAGGGTGACCAAATAGCAAGTGTGAAAAATTGGGACGGGGGTGGAGGGTAATAGGAGCCTATATAAGAAAAAGACCCAAAAATCGGGACTGTCCCTATAAAATCGGGACATCTGGTCACTCTATGGGACACAGCTGATTTATCACACATAAACAATGGACAATGAGTAACAGTAACCTTAGCACTTGTGGATAATCCAGAGGTTACCACTTATTTGCACAATGAAAACAATACGAAACATGATATTAGTCTCTACTAAAAAAGCAGTAGAGGATGAGACTGAAAATATTGTAATACTGTTATAAATTGATGCTCTGGGTATGCGATCACCTTGAATACTGGGCCAGATTCTCAGGTAGTGTAAGTCAGTGTAGCTCCATTGAATATATGCTGATTTATACCAGCTGATGTTCAGGACTACTGTGGTCAGTTCTGGTCATCCCCATCCAAAAAAGGCTATACAGTGGAGGAGAATCCTGGGAAGCTCTTGTTAAAATGCTGCCACCAAACTGAAGAGAGAGTCAATGTGATTTGCTGCAATGCATTCCCCCTCTAGAGGTTGCCAAACCATCCCTACAAGGGATGGCTCATCCATGGGGCCTCATACAATACTTCAGAAGTGCACATTTTTGCCTTTGGAATGTACCTCATCACCCTAGGAGTCCAGGGTGTTCCAGAGGGAGGGTTCCCGACCCATCCCATTTGAAATTACACAGGCTGAAGTCTCTGTTATATTATCAATATGCGCAGTATATTTGTGATTACCAAAGAACAGTCACAGTGAAAAGCATTTAACAAATGTTTCCTTGGAGGGGGTGCTGCCTTCCTCTTTGGTTATGTTTCCGATAAAACGTTTTTGCTTACATAGGAAAACAAATGAACAAACTCATGTCCCTCATTCTTCCCTGTCTCTCCACGTCTACCACCGCATGCACCCTTGTGGTGCTGGGATTTATGATGAGCTAAAGGAGGAAACAATTTGTGGCACTCCCTTGTTAAAATACTGGCAGCATGTCATTGGATATAGCCAGAAAGGGAAAAAGTCAAGAGAAGGGTAAAAAAAAAAATGATGAAGCAAAGAAAGATTTCCACATCAGAAGAGATTAAAAATACTAGGACTGTCTTGTTTCTGTTCTGAAGAAAGGAGAAGAGGAGGTAATGTGATGGAAGTATATAAAATAATGAATAATGGAGAGAAGGTGAGCTGGGTGTTGTTATTTAGTCTTTCACCTTGTACCAGCTATGCACAGTTTGGGCATAGCTAAATCTCCCCATTGGGCTAAAATATAGCAAGGGAATAGTCAAAGAAATTAAAAAGCAACATATTTTAAAATGATCAAACATTTTACACAGCATATAATTAACCTGTGAAACGTACTGCCACCCACGCTATATTAATGAGCCAATGTCAAGGGTGCTGGAACAATTTGCATAGTGGGGTTGCTGAGAGCCATTGAACCAAACTAAATCTTGTATATGATAGAAACTGCTTCAAATTAGGGGGTGCAGCAGCACCCCCAGCACCCCTAGTTCCAGTACCTATAGCCAAAGTACTTGGTAGGATTTTAAAAAGAATTAGATGTCTATAAGAATAGCAAGAATATAATCACCAGTTACAATAGCTAAAATAAGAGAGACAGATGGGTGAGGTAATATCTTTATTGGACTACTGTTGGTGAAAGAGACAAGCTTAGGAGCTCCACAGAGCTCTTCATCGGGTCTGTTATGGGGAGATCAGCCCCCATGCTTCAGGACGTAACTAACAACTAGGGTTCAGATTTCTGAAGATATTTAGGTCTTGCTGCACTCGGCATTGCAATGCCTAACTGATTTAGAAGCCTAAATCTCATTTTCAGAAGTGATTTAGGCATTTGGGAGCCTAAATTGTATAAACTGTCACAGGGATTTTGGCTCCACAAGTGCCCAAATCCCTTTTGACAATAAGACTCTGGATCATAAATCAGGTAGGCGCTGCAATACTGAATGCAGCAATGCCTAAACACTCATAAAAACCTGAGCCTAGCTGCCTGGTGTTAGGAAAAAACTCCTCTATTGACAGATTACTGCTTAACTGACCTTGTGGCAGTTATACACCTCCCACTGAAGCATTTGGTACTCACCACTTTCAGAAAGAATACTGGACAAGGCAGACCATGGATGTGATCAGCTATGGCATTTCCAACAGTCTCACAAAAGACTACAATAAACAACAAACACTAAAAAGCTTTAAATCCCATTGTAATGAACTTTACTTATAACCATCTTTAATATATACTGGAAAAAATCTAGAAGTAAGGTTATGACTCCTGACATGGAATTTCAAACATTCACAGAATTTACTCTAAAGCTGAAATCATTTAAGGTTCTGTCCAGATGAAGTTCACTCATCTGATTAATGACCTACAGTGGTTCCACAAGCCTACTGCTGCTGATGCTATAACACAATCTCTGGGGGTATTTCCTACAGCATGGTTTGAAATGGGTTAATAAATGTAATATTTTTTTTCTCAGAACTAGTTTGCATGGGTTCTCTGGCTTTGCAGTTTGAAGACTCTCACATCTGTAATGTCCAGTTTCCTCATGTCTGAATCTCATTACAAAGCTGCTACTCAAAAGGCAAAGTCTGATTTTGTGGATGATCAGGTGGGTTCACTAGAACCAGAACTTGGACCAGTGAGCAAAATATAATTCTTGGTTTAGGGGATATTAAAAAGGCATTTAAATGGGAAGGAATGGGGTAATTCAAAAAACAAAAAGCCTATCTCTCCCTCTCACTTCATCTGCCTCAAAAAATACATTGTTAATGTAGAGTTATGTTATATACTAAACACTAAACATCTGAAAGTCAGATCAGAACATAAAAAAGTGAAGGTTCCACAAACATCACCACACAGCATGTACCTACTGGTAATAGACATAAAGGAAATTCATAGGTACAACAACAATTTTAGACACTTTTCATGTAATTGAATACAATTCAATATGCAATATATTCTGCTCAAGTACAAGCTCCTGTTTCTTCCCCTTGCAGAAAAAGAAAGGCTTCAGTCTATGTTCATTAATGTACTCTGGCACGTGTGGCTGATTTATGTGGAGTGCACAATGTAAAGGGTGCATATCTGGCCTGCATCTGCTATATCTCAGAGGCATATTGAGAGTGTTATAGCCTGATTGATAAGCGGGTATTTGCTTTTATCTACTATCCAATAGTTGAAAGGGTTCTGCTTCAGAATTAGCTACAGTAGTGAGGTTGTCAACAGAACAAGGACCTTGAGGAGCACATGAGAAACAGCCCATTATGTACTCTCTGACTAGCAATGTTATAAAATGTGTTAGTCAAACCTACAAGCTCTCAACCACTATAATATAGGAAAGGAGATAGAGCCAATACAAAATGTCCAACACTTGCATACTCACATCATCCCTTCTGGGGAACCCCAGAATTGGTGAAGCGATCTGCATATGGTCATTCTAATGTATCCCACTTCCCACAGGCTAGATCTTACCTTTCATAGGCAGTTACACTGCCACCCACAATATCATATAATATTTAATGATGGTTTCAACTTTCTTTCCTTGCACGTACTTCCACATAACAATATTAGGGGCCCTATCTTCGCTAGGTCATTTAATCATTTACATTATTCTCATTAGCATTTACGTCAATTAGTTGCCATGGTACACCTGCAGTTAGTACATGTAAGTTTCAACATACTTTTTAACTTTCCTAAAATTCCAAAAGTATACATCTCCAGTACCTCACTTTGCCTTTTCCTATCATGTACCACTCTCATTTATTGTAATCCTTATTTTGTGACTTAAGGTCAATCTATTGGTTAAATACAACTTGCCTAGTAACTATCTATGTCATCACTGCCTTAGCTATTCTAAGCTAATTGTCATGCAGGCCTGAGGTCTGTAGGTCCTTGTGTTACAGCTTTATCTATGTTTTACTCATAAATGTCTTTTACATATCTGGATGGCTACAGGGTGAACTAAATAGAGATGGTGGTATTTCTAGTCACTACAGGCGAGTCACATCTTAGGCGCATTTAACATGCGCAAATTCAGCTTTGCGCCGTCGGCAAAAACACACACAAAAAAGAAAAATAACAATTTTAAAACTGCATCTGTAGTGCGGGCGATTCCGCTCCCCATTCAACTCAATGAGTGTTTCACTATACATGGTTTTCGCTTTATGTGCTAACCGTGGAACGGAACCCCTGCGTAAGATGAGACTTGCCTGTATATACATATTTGTATAGGTTGAGTTTAAAGATCATAGTGGAGTAGAAGATGATGGAGGATATTGTCTACGGAGTCTATGTGGAAGACAATATGTGATCACTGTGGGAAGACAGTGGTGAGCACATCAGGTGTCTTGCCTGCATAGGACATTTTGGTTACCCATGGTCAATGGATGTTTTTCCAAGACCTCAGATATGTGGAAATACAGGGACAAAGGATAGGGAGGTGTTGTTGGGGGCAACTGATCAAGGCAGAACTTTTGTTGTGCCTGGGCAATGTAGCTGTAATGAAGAATGTATGTTCACCTATAACTGCTGAACAGTCACAGTGTCAGCTGGATCTGAAGGAAAACTGTGCATAGCTGGTACAAGACATAGTGAAGTGGCTGAATCAGGACTCTGAGTCAGGGAATGCTTCCCTTGCAAAACTGTAATGTATATGATACGAGGCTAAATAATAACACAGTTTGTTTCCACTAACTAATAGAATAACAACATGATGATCTAGAGAACTGACTTCCAGACTCTGAGTAGCATACATTTGTTTTCGTATTTTCCATCTGAATCAGTTAGCTCAGCTAAAACAGCCTGTATTCAAGAGACCAAGTGAAATGCTTTCTGCTGCCCCTCTAAATCATATAGGGTATGCTCAGTCAATCCCGGACACAGGAGAAATTCTATGTGATACCTTCCCAGCAACCGTGGTTCAAATTTGGCTCCAACTTAAAATGGCACTGGGGAACTGCAGCATCAAAATGCTGTGTATATCCTGGCACAGCAACACAATATTTCCCATAGACACAGAATCTGAGCTCATTGTCACTGGAGGAGAGGTTAACCCAAGTTGCTGCATGAAGGCACTGTGCTACATGACTATCACAAAAGACAGAGATTTTCAGGGCTCCAGACCCAATGCTTGTATCATATCTTGGCAGAAAGTGAGGAGATCTATCTCACCCTGCTATGGGAGAAGTAGGAATAAACTCAATTAGTCAAATCTTGAAGACATCTTTATGCCTTGGGGGGATGGTTTCCCATGGAGGGATGAATCTGGCTCCATGCTTGTTCATTTCCATGAGTTGGTTTAGCTTTAAATAAAGTGCATATCCTGACAGATTTTAAATTCATGGGGTATATTATTCTCTCTGTAGCTGGTCTTTCCTTCACAGTAAGGTCTTCCCCTTCCCATACAGGACTGGCCAGAATCTGGCCATTAACTTGCATAAAACTATATTCCTTTTGAATACGCAATGGGTATTTTCTCCACTTTAATATTTTGTTTAGAACATCAAGCTGCATCAACATCTTAAAATGATCTGAGCATAATTAGGATGCCATGCTCTCAGATATGTTGAAGGGACACATCAGACTGCCAAATAGGATACCAAGAAAAAAACCTTCTTATTTCAAAGATAAAAATATATATGGCATATTTACTGTGCAGGCCCAGGCTTCTTGTAGAGTTGCTCTTGGGATAGTAAATTAGAAAAACATGTGAATTAAAGGTTACTTAATCAGGTTGAAGCAGTTACTCCAATTCCAGCAACTCCCTCCCACTATGTTACATCTGATAATGTACCAAAGTCCAAACATAAATTTAGTTCAAAAAGATGTTTGGTCCTTAAATGTAAAATGACATTCAGTTTACACAGCTAGCCAGGTAATACATATTCTTCCAAAAGAAGCAACTTTTACCACAGCATAATCTGCAGTTTACTAATCCCCAATTGTAAAGTTTTACAAACTGAAACTTTCCCACATGCTTTTTGCATGCCAGGATTCCAAACATAATTACAATGGAAGAGTATTAATAAAGGGACTGGAGTCTTGGCCCAACCCATGCTCCATTATTTGGGCAAGGAGATGCAAATAGAGCATATAAGCAGAAAACTCAGATGATTTCAGGCCATGTCATGTCAAATAGAAAAACAATGGGGAAAGACGTGTAAACATGCACAAGGAAATGAAGCATCAGACTATTTTAAAATTGTCTATAGACTTCTGAAGAGGCTTGGTCTCATTGAGTGAAATTAAACGGTAGCTTGATAGCCCATGGGATAGTCAAATGCTAATTTGTTGAAGAATCCTCATATTGCTTAAATCATTTTTACCAAGATATCAGCAAAATAAATGTTCAGAAATGCAATGTATATTTGTGCATTTTAAATGTGTAAAATCACATTGAACATCAGAGGAATGAGAGTAGGCAGCTTGGGATACAGAGGATGCAAGGAAGTTAACGTGGGTGGGAAAGCATATGTTGCTGCCTGGATGAGGAAGTGGTACACCACAGTTACTTCATAAGTGCAAGGTCTTTATAAACTAATTCTTTTAGGGGTTGTTTTAAATAGAGAATGACACTCAATCCCTGACAGGGCTGCATTATTGTTTTAGAAGGATTGATGCTTTCTCAAAACATTAGACTGCTGCCTCTACTTTTTCCAAAATTGTCTATTTTTAACCTCGGCCTCTTCATTCAAGCAATAGGCAGATGGGTTGCATAGCAAACTCTGTTTTGCCAAGTATGAAATGAATGGCTTACTGAATCTTACCTGACAATGGAAAACATATTCTGGTGTGGTTTTCTTAAACTTCATGTTCCAAACTAAGGCCACCCCATCTGGCTCATGTGGAGCATCTTCGTTATTGTTATAAGAAGCAACCATCAATTCAGGGTACTAGACACGAGAGAATATGCAGTAGGGTTAGATTCTGTTTTGGAGATGAAGAAACTATGTGAAATCATATGAGACAGCATCAACCATTTCTCACACTACATGTGGTATCAAGTATCTGGTTTTAATAATAACACACACCACTCCAAACATACCGTTTAGCTACACTTTGGTTTTATATTTTATTAGTAAAGTCCTTAAAGATTTCTCTGTTGGCTCCATATCAGCATCCTCTCAGATATCACCAGGATAACATTATTTACTGTAGGTACTTCTCTAAAAAGTATAACTTAAGAAAGACGGCAGATATTCAAACTTTGCTATGAAACAAGTCCCTATACTGAAATTCTACTAACAGTGAAATCTGACAATTTAACCTAAATGCTTAAAACATTTCCTTTCTGACCTATGAAATCTTAGGGCTGGTCTACACTAGAGGGGGGGGAGGATCGATCTAAGATACGCAACTTCAGCTACATGAATAACGTAGCTGAAGTCAAAAATCTTAGATAGATTTTTAAAAGTACTTACCCCGGTCCACACCGCAGCAGGAAGGCTCCCCCGTCGACAGCGCTTCCTCCGCTTGTGGAGCTGGAGTTCCGGTGTCGACGGGGAGCGGCTCTGGGATCGATTTATCGCGTCTAGATGAGACGCGATAAATCGATCCCAGAACATCGATAGCTACCCGCCGAATTGGGCGGGTAATGTAGACGTAGCCTTAGTCTCCATCAATTTTGATATATAATATTCAAACAATAGATCAGCTTTTATTCTGAAGTCCACAGTCTTCAGCATGGTAGAGAGTTGCTTTTTCCTTCTTATTTCAGAATAAGAATATGGCATCTAGTACATAAAATTCAAATAACAAATGAAAACCTTCTTCACACAGGGTCCAATTCTGCAAGACGCTGAGGTTCTCTTTCGAAGTGCAGAGTGCCATCAAACAGGATTTGAGGGTACTCATTACAGTGAAGAACCAGGTCCATATTTTCTAGTACACTCAATCTCAAAGAAAACATGTATGATGAATTAGACTTTCAGACTATATTGATTACAATATATTGTTTTGAAATATCATAAGCAAAACTAATTTAAGTACAGTGAGCCAATCATATTTCTGATGTAAGTCCATTTACTTCAGTTCAGTTCCATCAGGAATGAGAAAAACCAAGAAATCTACTTTATTACAAAATAATCTAACCTAATCTTGCTGAAAAATAAGCAAATATATATATATATATATAACTGGCATATGGGTGAATCATTATGCAAATACTTTATGCAAATACTCATAATTTAATCTAGTAAGTGACCACTGAAATTGGCTTGGGCACTTTTATGATCATTAAAAATCCAGGTATCAAATATCAAGATCAAGATAACGAATATTAATAATAATCTACCGGCACAACACAAGTCATTTACTGTTCTCATCCTCCACTACTTCAAAAAACTCTATCACTCAATCCAAATGGCCCAGATAAAAAGATGAGCTTTGTAGCATGTCCAGGTTAGAAGATGTGGGTTCTGGCAAACCAATGGGGCTCTCACGGAGAATGACTTGTCATCAAGCCTCTCCAATTTCAACCAAGAGTGATTCAGCTCAAGTTCTTCTTCTGGTATCTGCAGCATTACATAGGAAGGGTGGTGAGATCTCCTAGTTCCAAGCCATTTACCACTGTACATGGGCAGGGCCGGCTCTAACTTTTTTGCCATCCCAAGCAAACAAAAAAACCCCGAGCATTGCCCCGCTGAAACAAGCCCCCTCTCCCGCGAGCACCGCCCCACTGAAACAAGCCCCCTCTCCCGCGAGCACCGCCCCACTGAAACAAGCCCCCTCTCCCGCGAGCACCGCCCCACTGAAACAAGCCCCCTCTCCCGCGAGCACCGCCCCGCTGAAACAAGCCCCCTCTCCCGCGAGCACCGCCCCGCTGAAACAAGCCCCCCTCTCCCGCGAGCACCGCCCCGCTGAAACAAGCCCCCCTCTCCCGCGAGCACCGCCCCGCTGAAACAAGCCCCCCTCAGTGCCGCCCCACCGAAACAAAAACAAAAAACCAAACCCCCGTGAGCGCCACCCCGCCGAAACAAAACAAAACAAAAAAACCCCGAGCGCTGCCCCGCCGACCCAAGATTGGCCGCCCCTTAGAAGGTGCTGCCCCAAGCACGTGCTTGGTCGGCTGGTGCCTGGAGCTGGCCCTGTACATGGGAAATGCAGAGCTGGGAGAAACAGCTCTTCAATACAGAGAGCTTCTATAAAGATAATGGGCCAAATTAATTTCTGATGTAACTATAATTACTTCATGAATTTGGCCCCTTCTAGTTTGAAACCTACAAAGCAATTTTTAAAAGATGTTTTAAAACCCCTTTTCACCCTCTCCCACTCCTTCAAAAGTTCCTTTGAGGGAAAAAAACATTATGGAAACACTACAATAACGTAGAGCTCAGTGTCATATAAAAGACCTAATTTGTGTCCATTTTTATGGACCAGTGTTTCATACAGTTGATTATGTTTTTATTTAAGTTTTATCATTCCTAAGTAGAGTAGAGGCCAGATCCCAGACCCCTCTTCCCACGTGTGAGGGAATCCTTGGTTAGCATAAGGCTGCCATAGCTGCTCTCATGCCATCTCCTCTCCCAACTCGAATGTATGGGCCATTCTGGGGAAAAGGAGACATGGCTGGGTTACACCTACATTCTAGCATTCCATGGCTGTTGGAACAGCCCTTACAGGTCATTGGCACCTGACACAAAGTACAGCATCATTGAGACTGATATGCTTTACACCAGAAACCAGCCAATCCCTCCTAGGATTGGGAGAGAGGTAAAGATGGCTTAACTGTATACCTAAGTATCTGTTTACAGGCACAGTTGCCTATGTGGGGCTAGTTCATTCTCCTATGGAACACAACTGGAGGTTTCTAAGTGACTTTATGGTAATCTGTCTGAGCACAAACAAATGCAGGCTTGTAGGTCATCAGTTTGCATACATTCTGCAGTCATAGTGTAGGCATCAACTTGTAAAATTAGTCCCAACTTTAGATATTCAATCATTGGCATAATATTGAATTGGACAACCACCATTATGAGGAGTTTTGACTTGAAGGGGTGATTGCTATTGAGAGAGGAGGTGAAGCACTATGAAAATTGTCAGGTGGGCACCTCTCAGGGGTTGATGAAGGAAAATCCTGACTCCCAAGTCCCCAATCAATGAGTGCACATCGATCCCCCTTTTGGAAAGGCAAGGATAAATCCCACAGCCAAACACCACACTTAGTGATAGGACAATGCTTTTATCTGAAGGGAGCAAGCCCAGGGACAAAAACACCACACTTAGGTCTTGTCTACATTAAGGACAGTTTTGTAAAATGTCCCACCCTTGGCCTGCCTTTGGGATGATCACATGAGAGTCAAGAAGGATCAGGCACTGTGTGTTTGAACTCTGTAGCTTTTCACTTGTTTTTGGCTTTAGATTCTCCGATATAACCTTGTTCTAAACCAAGCAATGTGATTTCCCTTCCTTTTTACATGAAAGTTGAACCTATTTGGGAATTTGCCTGAATAAAAGCTGAGTAAGGACCTAAGGCCTGGTCCACACTAGGGGCGGGGGGTCGATCTAAGATACGCAACTTCAGCTACGTGAATAACGTAGCTGAAGTCGAATATCAGATCGATTTTTAAAAGTACTTACCGCAGTCCACACGGCAGCAGGCAGGCTCCCCCGTCGACTCCACTTACTCCTCGCGAGGAGCTGGAGTTCCGGTGTCGATGGGGAGCGCTTCTGGGATCGATTTATCTCATCTAGACAAAACTCGATAAATCAATCCCAGAACATTGATCGCTACCTGCCGAATCGGGCGGGTAGTGTGGATGTAGCCTAAGACTTTTACCCTTCTTTCTGCAAAAGAATGACAGGACTTCTGGATCGACTTCAATTGTATGAGGGATCCCACATGTCCTGACCCATATGTCACAAATGACTAGGGAACAAGATAATGTGTTTAATCAAGGCATCAATGTTCTTTTTATATTTTTTCCAGTTAACCTATTTGCCTTCAGCGTATTTTGCAGGAACAGTTTAATCACAGATAATTGAGTAATGTATTCTGCCATTTGCCTGATCGGTCAAACACCGTTTGGTACAGTAGGCATTGCATAATGTAGAGTTGGGAGTGTGAGTATACCATAAACCTCTGCTTGGTGAGATATGTCAAGTTTGCTCAAGTTCCTTCTGCATTACGTGTACACGACAAAGGAAATGAGAAAAGCCAGAGGGCCCCACCCCCAATGAAATGTGGAGTGGCACTGAGAATAGCTCAGCCTGCACATGCCAAAGAAATAAGGACTCAGGAGCTACTATGAGGGGAACGCGGGGAGGGGAAGGCGGGGCGGGGCCACCCCAGAACAAAGAGGAGGGAAATAGAACATGCTTGTGTGCCTGAGGGGCTGAACAACTACATCTGGCAGTTTTCTAACTTGGCTTTATCTTGCTGTCCTGGGACTACAGTGAAAGCTGCCTGTTAGGAAAATATCAGATAAGAATTCCATGTAATTTTCAGCTCCTGAACAAGTGAACAATCACGATAAGCATTTCCTCAGGCTTATATTTGATTTCTGTGTAAATCCATATGTGCTTAAAGGCCACCCACATGCTAGTACATACCTCTTGTAAAATTTATATTCTTAGCACAGAAATAAATTCTTAATTTGATTCATGGGGAGTCAGTTATATAGACAAAAAAACTCCGTTCACACGCAGATGAGAGTATATCCCATTGTTCCTAAAGTATCTTGGATTATGTATGATGTAACCAAGGCACTATGGCCTATGTGACACATTAAAACTAAATTATGTGGGCTCCCTGATCGAATGCAGGACTGTCTCTCCCTGGCTTCCAGCCCCCTTCATTCTAACTGCCTGCCAATTCACTGCTTCCCTTCACCTTGTCAGCTGGCATTTTAACACACAAAGACCCATCACCAGGTATGGAGGGACAAAACACAGTCCTACTGTGCATCTTAGGAGATGTACAGGAGGATGGAGAGAAAATTATTGCTTGTCAGAATCACTGGGTGCCTATTCCACTGCCTCTCCCTGTCCACGTACACTGCTCATCTACTTCAACTTTAAGCACATAAAGTTTTACACATTGAGCTCCTAAGGTGCTCAGGAGCAGGGATACATCATGTCCTACTTATCTGCTGCTCCCCTTTCAGCTAGTCACTGCTCCTGTGTATCTTAGGCTACGTCCACACTACCCGCCCGATTCGGCGGGTAGTGATCGATGTTCTGGGATCGATTTATCGCGTCTCGTCTAGACGCGATAAATCGATCCCAGAACCGCTCCCCGTCGACATCGGAACTCCAGCTCGGCGAGCAGAGGAAGCGCTGCCGACGGGGGAGCCTGCATGTTGCCGTGTGGATCGGGGTAAGTACTTTTAAAAATCGATCTAAGATATTCAACTTCAGCTACGTTATTCATGTAGCTGAAGTTGCGTATCTTAGATCTACTCCCCCCCAGTGTGGACCAGCCCTTAGAGACCTGCAGGAAGGAAGCCCCACTAGTGAAAACCCGGTGTACTCTGTGGCAAGCGGGACCTAAAGTCTTCAGTAAGACCCTTCGGTTTTCGTAGAGCTCTGCTGAAAATCTCTGTGGAAGAATCAGGTACATTCAACATCTTTTTTTAAGGCATTAAATATGAAAAATAAAACAGTCAAAATATTAAACCCTTTGTGCTAGTTATTCCTGCCTGCAATTGTGTTTACTTTACTTGGTCACCAAATTATAACCTTTCAATGTGCAACAAACTTTTGTACACAAAATGTGTAACTGTATGGTAGAAGTTGTAGGAGAGCGGAAAGCTGGAGGTTTTACCATTTGGGTAGGGTTATTAATACATAGTTTAAATATGTTTAAATATTAAGTCATGATTTTTAACATCAAATACAACCAAAAGACAGATTCATATACTCACTAGTCTCCCCCTACACACACACACTCTTTCAGAGCCAATTGTTAACTAATGCCTAATGTCAATGAAACAAAATCTTACCAAATAAACAGAATCAAAGCTTTATATGTGTCTCACAACTGCAAATCTTACCTGAAGAGACCAATCCATACAGGTGACAACACGATGCTTTGACCAATGCTCATCATAGAACTGACGATTAAAGGAAAGGTTGGCTCCGGCTTGAACATCTCTGTGTGGATTCAAACAACAAAAGGTCTGCGTTAAAGTACCAAAGCTTACTTGCCATGACCACAAACGCTGCCCCCTTTTCCCATTCCCTCTTTCCCAGCTTGTCACTTAATAACCCTGTCCCTGGCTATTTGCTCTTATTGGCCATCTTACCTGGGAGTAACAGAAGAGTCACATTTTTGCATTTGGAATACATTTGTGCACATATTTGACCCAAAGCAAAATTGCTAATTCCCCCCCCGCCCCAAACCCTCCCCCATTCACCTTCCTCAATCACTGTGGACAAACATCCTTGCTGGCACTCAGGCCGACAACCTGGGCATCATCTTCAATTCTGTCCCCTCTCTTGAGCCTCACATTCAGGCTTTGTCTAAACCTTGCAAATTCTTTCTGTGTAACATCGCTAAGATACAACCTTTCCTATCCACCCACGCAGCTAAAAGTCTCATCCTGGCTCTCATCATCTCACATCTTGATTGCTGCAACATCCTCTTCTCTGGACTTGACAAATACAATCTTGCCCCAATCATTTCCATTTGAAATGCTGCAGCAAAGACCATTTTGCTAGTTCATTGCTTTGATTGTGTTGCCCCCCCCACCCGCATCCCTCCACTGACTCCCCTTTCTCCATCCATCAAACATGAGCTATTTGTCTTAATTTTCAAGACCATTCTCAGCCTATCCCTACCCCACCAATCATCTCTCTCATGCTGCTGAGATGTCACTTCCCACCTCCAATCATCCAATGATTCTAGGCTTCATCGCCCACTTGTTACATTTTCAAACAATGTTCCCTTTCTCTCATGCTGCCTCTCATGCATGGCAGGAGCTCCCTGTAAACCTCCATAAAGCTAATTCCTTACCCTCCTTGAAATCCCTTCTTAAAACTCTCCTGTGCTGTGATGCTTACCAAAAATTTGACAACTGTTAGGTAAGTGGTGAACTGTAACCACTGCCTATCACACTGACTAGTATGATCTCATTGTTTCCTGGTGCTGCTCCATCTCAGCTGTTGTTTCTTGTCTTATACTTAGATTGTAAGCTTTTTGGGGCAGGGACCATTTTTTGTTCAGGGTTTGTACAGCACCTAGCACAATGGGATCCTAGTCTGTGGCTGGAGCTTCTAGGTGCTGCCACAGTTCAAATAATAATAAACAACATATTCCACAGTGCCTATGAAATGCTCATAGTTCTTATAAAGCCATAATATGCCCCAGCTCCAAATCCACATAAGGTATCGCCACTCAAGTTATGATGATTGTCTGGTGCTATATATATATTCCCCTATTACATGTTACCTTCTTGTGTTCATTGTGGATTCACTCACTGCAAGGGTCTAAGTAAGGTCTTCGGTGTCATGTAGGGTTGCCATTGCCAACTGTCTAATCGCACAAACCCAAACACGCTTGCCACGCCACCTGCCCCACCCCTTCTCCAAGGCCCCACCCCTGTTCGCTCCATCCCCCCTCCCTCCATTGCTCGCTCTCCCCCACCCTCACTCACTTTCACCGGGCTGGGGGAAGGGGTTGGGTGTGGGAGGAGGTGTGGGCTCAGGGCTGGGAGGTGGGGCCATGGGATTCAGAGGGGTGCAGGCTCTGGGAGGAAGCTTGGGTGCAGGAAGGTGCTCAGGGCTGGGGCAGAGGGTTGGGGTGTAGGAGGGGGTGAAGGGTGCAGACTCTGGGAGGGAGTTTGGGTGCGGGAAGGGTCTCAGGGCTGAGGTAGGAGGTTGGGGTGCAGGAGGGGGTGAGAGGTGCAGGCTCTGGGAGGCGCTTACCTTGGGTGGCTCCCGGCAGCGACTGGCATGTCTGGCTCCTAGGCTCAGGGACAGCCAGGTGGCTCTGCATGCTGCCCCTGCCTGCAGGCACTGCCCCCGCAGCTCCCAATTGGCTGCAGTTCCCGGCCAATAGGAGCTGTGGAGTCGGCGCTCTGGGCAGGGCATGGGAGCCTGCCTTAGCCCTGCTGCACCATCGACCAGACTTTTGGTCTATTAAAATCTCCCAAATTGCTTTTAATAGTCACCAGGAGATTGAGGCCAATTCCGCTAGACTCCTAGCCAATTCGGGAGGGTTGGCAACCTTAATGTCATGGAAGCCCTATGGTAGCCTGGTAAGGAGCACTAACACTTCTCAGAAGACAACCTCCAAACCCATTATGTATGGAAAGATGGACTCTGCACGAGCTCCAAATAGAACAGCACAAAAAGGAGCAAACCTTGTGGAAGGGGCACAGGATTCATGCGTATAGAGATTCAGTGGCTGGGCAGCTCCACAGACAGGCAGTTGCTATTATGCCAACCCATAGACTAGAACAGCAGCAGAAGCCCTGTGGTCTGCCTGCGGGCTGGCAGTTGAGAAGTAGATTCCATCAACCCTAATCCCACTTAGGTTTGACTCTGTGAGGAGAAGGGTGAATTCAACAGATTGGGCTGTTCAACGTTGTCTTCATGATTCTTCTTGAACTTTAGACAAAGAAACTCTTGCTTTAATTTAAAGATATTTAATGATTGTGATCTTGCATTTACATAGCACCTTTCAGCTACACGGATCCAAATACTTCACAGATTTTACTAACTGGCTGTATAAACTCTGTGTAGAGGAATCACAAGAACCTCTGGGGTGAACGGAAGCAGCTGTTCAATAGTGGACTGCAATGCTACCCAATAGCTTAGGGCAGTACATGAAGAATACTGTATCCAATTAAAACTGGGGGGAATTTTAGAGCTTGTCCACATGAAGATTTAGTGCATGCGAAACTAGGGTATGAATCTACAGTTCTCTAGCCTACCACTCAGTATCTGGCTGGGTGGTCCCTGCTACCACACACTAAATGTTCCGTAGTACACTTTGACGTACTGCACCACAGAACTTTTAGTGCACCGCAGCAGGGTCCACATGGCCAGTTAGTGCACAGAGGCTAGTGTGTTGTAGATTCACACCTCGGCTTGTCACACACTCACTGAACATGTAGACAAGCCCTCATTTAGGCAGAATGCAATTACTCCAGGTGGAAACTAGCTAAGATTTCAGTACTAATACCCTACCCTTGAAATGTGTAATGACATATTAACAAACACAGGTGATCAAGACCTTGATTTTTTTATATTGTCTGAAAGATAGTGCTATAATAAAGAAGAATCATAACAAAGAAGTTGTCCTAAAGATTCCTCTTGATGATCTAGTCAGTAACTCAGTTGCAAAGAGCCAGATTTTTAAAGTAGAAGTTCCAATAGAAGTTAGGCTCCTAGTCATTTTTGAAGATCCCATGAGCCTTTCCACATCTAACTACCCATAAAAATCTGGTCCAAAGTTTAAAAAGGAGTATGAAATGACAAATAATAATCAGAGGGAAAAATCATTTTTTCTCAATATTTCCCTTGTTTTCATCAACATTTGAAATGTTGTCAAAATTCAAAAAATTTAGACTAGCTCTAATAAAATTTTTAAAAGAAATCAGAGCAATCAAGCATGAAGCTATTTTACAAAATAATTCAGTATAACACATTGATTATAGACTTTCAAATGTATCAATCTCAGAGGTTTCATGGTCTCTCTCTGTACAGTATTCTATTTTTGTAAAGATGCACCTTTATCAGCTTTTCTTCAATATACATTAGAGTTGGGTGTTATTTAAATAAGTAAAAAACTGACCCATCTTTCTCTTCTACATCTCTGCCACTGTAGTCAAAGAATATGTCTGAATCTTCAGCCAAAGCTCGCTCAATTACACGTATTGTCCGGTCGAAAAATATCAGGAATTCTTCTGAATGGACAATCTGTTGTTTTTCTTCCTCTGTCAATTCTCTAGGAGGAGCTTGCAAAGTACAAAGACATTGTTAAGAATATGACCGCTGAGACCTTTCCAAATGAATCAAAGTCTTCAGTAAAAAGGAACTTTTTATACGAAAGCTCATTGCAGTACTGACAGGAATAAATCAGCGTTTCACATTTAAAATCATTACTAAGAATTATTTTAAATGTATCAAAATGTACTCCTGTATTCACAGAATGCAGCATTTATGCAGAAGAGATCCTATATCTTTCATATTTATTATTCTGCAGAGGAAAATACTTAAGACCCAAAATTAAATAAACCCTTCGTTCATATTTCAGGAAATAGTTCTGACTGACATTAATTGCCGTATTAAACTTGAAAAAGCATAACACTTATATAACAGAGGACCTGTCTTAAATGCCCTTTTAAAGCAGATAACTTTTTATGGCTAAAATAAAATAATCTTAACTTGGTAAAAGTTACACTACAGTTCATTGTATTAAAAGGGCTGCTGGATTTCACGTCAGATAATATTACTGTTCTGTTCTTTCATTTTCTTCCTGGTGCAACTAGTAAATTTTGTTCCTGTTTTGGATAGTTTGTGAAGCAATGAAATAAATAGCTAAAGTTCCCTTCGCATGTTAACAGTGTAGCAAAAATCTAAGGTTATTTACTTCGTATATTTTGACACGTGATGTTGACAATTAGTGTTTTAACAATTATAAAACTTTAACTTTTTGATTCTCGTTATCTACTGTCATTAAATAATTATTGTCTGCTTCTCCCCATTGTCCGATCCCCCATAATGTTCTGTAGCTCTGAAAATTTAAATGGATAAAAATCTAAAAAAAAATGCTTAAAAATATACATTGATATTATCAAAAATTAAGGATTGAATTTTGCCAAGCCTACTTACACGAGATGGGGATTTTTAGGATTGCACACTTAATTGTCCGTTTGTGTGATCATAGCATATGCTTATATTTATTTATAATCAGTGACTAACGTATATGATACCCATGTTATACATCTCCAAGATTCACCACACTTTGCTACACTACAGCCTGATTCTTAGAGGTGCAGAGCTCCTGCAACTCCATTAACTTCAACTGGAATTGTGGGTGCTCAGAATCTCTGAATACCTAGCCCTTAGATTGGCTTATGGCCTTGCGTAGGTGAAGGTGCCTCCCAGAGCTCTCTAGTGTACAAGGGAGCACACCTATTGCTACACCCCTTCACAATGTACTCCCCATTATGATGGTGGCCAGCTCTGTTGCTGGTGGAGAAGAGGGGTGGGGCCATGGCCCCATCTCTTCACTGTACCTTGTGGGACTGTGCAACTGTAGCTGGAACTTGCTAGGGTAATAATGGGGACACAAGTGGGGGAAGGCTCTTTGTGCCCTGCTCCTCACACTATGTACTCACTCAAGGGACACCCACAAACGGGTCATATATAACAATCCTGTTACAAAGGATATGGGCCAGATTCTTCGGTTTACACAAACTGGGCGCAAGTTCTGAAAGGACATTTTCAATATATTCCACCAGTTAAAAAACGCTCCTTACAAGATGCACTGAGTTTACTTTCCTCATAGGGTTTAATAACCTGTTCACAAACTATAACTTGAGCATGGCTATCAGGAGAAAAGGAAACTGAGAAGTTCTTAGAGTTCCAAAGCTAAATTCTGCTTTCAGTTTATACCAGCCAACCCCAGTGATTTGTAATGCATTGCATGCTATCTCTATACTCTTATAAATCAAACATAGTAAACTGAATAGCTGTCTTTACCAATATGCCGTTGTAGGGAGCCAGGGTGGCTTCCCTCTGAGCCAGAGGGTAAAGAGCCACTCTCTCAACCGGAGTGGGCGGGGCCAGGTCAAGCCGGCTCCACCCCTAGGAAGGGGAGGGGTGTAACAGGAAGTATAAAGGGCGGGGCCCTTAGCCCAGGCAGGAGAGCACCAGGAAGGGAGGCAGACACAGACCGCTGGCTGCTCCCTTCAGAGCCTGCTGCCAAGCCAGGGGAGGCCCTGGACCAGGCGGAGCTGGCCCCGGAGGACGGACCGGGGTTACCAGAGCTGCCAGCAGCAGAATACCCGGAGGAACGGGAGGAGCCCAGCAGTAACCTGAGGTGGGGGAAGCCTGACGCCGAGGGTGAGCTGCACCTACCAACGGCCGAATATCCCAGAGAGCTGGAGGGATTCAACCAAGGGTTTGGGGTAGGAAGTAGCCCAGGGCAGAACTGGAGTGTGGGGAGTCTAGGGGATCAGCGTGTTGCGGAGGGATCCCCGCTGACCCAGTGGCGGGACCCTCTCCCCCACCACTGATAGGGCCCTGGGCTGGAACGCAGAGAAGGTGGGCGGGCCTGCGTTCCCCTACCCTGGCCAACCCGCCTCGGGTAGGCGAACCCCAACAGCGACACAGACTCTTGCCGGCGCTCCCCTGCCTGAGGGGCGCGCCACAGACTCTTGCCGACGCCCCCCCTGCCTGAGGGGCGCGCCACAGACTCTTGCCGACGCCCCCCCTGCCTGAGGGGCGCGCCACAGACTCTTGCCGACGCCCCCCCTGCCTGAGGGGCGCGCCACAGACTCTTGCCGACGCCCCCCCTGCCTGAGGGGCGCGCCACAGACTCTTGCCGACGCCCCCCCCTGCCTGAGGGGCGCGCCACAGACTCTTGCCGGCGCTCCCCTGCCTGAGGGGCGCGCCACAGACTCTTGCCGGCGCTCCCCTGCCTGAGGGGCGCGCCACAGACTCTTGCCGGCGCTCCCCTGCCTGAGGGGCGCGCCACAGACTCTTGCCGGCGCTCCCCTGCCTGAGGGGCGCGCCACAGACTCTTGCCGGCGCTCCCCTGCCTGAGGGGCGCGCCACAGACTCTTGCCGGCGCTCCCCTGCCTGGGGGGCGCGCCATAGTCTCTTGCCGACACCCCCCCTGCCTGAGGGCGCGCCATAGACTCCTGCCCCCCCCACCTGAGGGGAGCATCATGGACTCAGGCCCACACCCTGCCGTACACTAATTCCCCACTACCAGAGGGTGTGACCCAGGCCTGTACGTGAGACAGGAGCTCCCTACCGTCCCTAGCGGGCCGGCGGACCAACCGAGCTCCGTCACAAGTGGTGGAGAATGCGGGCAGCTGCTCCCATCCCTGCAGGAAGGGATTAGAACGAGGAAGCCTTTGAAGCTCCTGTAATTGGAAGATGGAGATGGAGAGGCTTCTCAAGTTCCTGGCTGAGAGCCAGCAACAGCAGCAGCAACAGCTCGTACAACAACTGGGTGCCCAACAGCAGCAGTTGCTTCAAACTCTGGAGTCCCGACATCGCGAACAGCAAACCCAATGCTTCCAGCAGCTCGCGACGTTATGGCCGGGCCCAGGTGGGGCTCGCCCTGAGGGGACGGCCACCCCGAACCCCCCTATCCCACCGATCCGTCTGGCCAAGATGGGGCCTGACGATGACCCGGAGGCATATTTGGTGACCTTCGAGCGGGTTGCTGCCGTGGCGGGTTGGGCGCCTGACCAATGGGCAACCCTCCTCGCCCCCTATCTGACAGGGCCTGCACAAAAGGCTTACCGGGGGCTCCCGGAGGAGGAAGCCCGCATTTATGTTAAAGTAAAGTCGGCTATCTTGGATGCCTTCGACATCACCCCAGAGACATTTCGGCGACGGTTTCGGGGAAAGGTCTACCCGCCGGGCGCCCGACCCCGGATGGTGGCCCAGGAATTAAAGGACGCCGGTTGTCGGTGGCTACAACCCGAGCGTCGAACAGCAGCTGAGGTGACAGAACAGGTCATCCTCGAACAATTTATACACATCCTCCCGACCCAAGGGAGGGCGTGGGTTTTGCGGCACCGGCCACAAACCCTGAGCGTGGCCATCACGCTTATGGAAGACTTCCTAGAGGCAGAGGCCCCGATAGGACCAGTCGCCCGGCCCCCTAACCCCGGACCCAGCACCCAGAAACTGGAAAGGGGGGGGGCCACCTCCAAAGCTGACACTCTACCCCGTACCCGACGACCGGACAGCGGCGGGACTGACCTTCCCCGACGCCCAGAGCCCGCACCCCGTACTGCCTCCGGGCGCTTGCCCCGACTACCCAGTCCTAGCCAACCCCGTGGCCCCACTGATGCAACCGTCCGGCCGGGGCGGCCCGAGGTAGGACCTTGCTTTCGCTGTGGTGAGTACGGGCATCTGCAACGGGACTGCACGGCGATGGACTGCGGTTTCGGCCGGGTGTACACCGGGGAGCGGCGGGCCCGTCTTCCTTCTGCGGCCAAACTGACAGCCCCTGTGGAAGTTGCAGGGATCCACGTTATTGGCCTAATCGATTCCGGCTGTGGGCAGACCCTTGTCCGCCGGGCGCTCCTCCCGGACTCCAACCCAACGATTGGGGAGGTCCGGATTCAGTGTATTCATGGCGATGTGAAACCGTATGCTACGGTTCAGGTCCCTATCACGGTGAACGGAGCAACCCAGTTAATGAACGTAGCAGTAGCATCATCCCTTGCCTATCCGGTTATTCTGGGCCGGGACTGGCCAGACTTCGTTGAGGTGCTTCGGTCCCTACCCACCGAGGAGGCCTTCGAAGGGACTTCCTCCGAGATAGAGACCGGCCCCGCTGTGATGGCCGACCCTGGGGTTGCTCCAGCCCCTGCCCCCGGACGGGACAGTTCGGGGGCTGTGGATCCCTCTCCTGATCTTGTGGACTTTAGCCGGGATCAAAGGGAAGATCCTACGCTTCGGTTTGCCTATGAGCAGCTGGCTCGGGTAGATGGGGAGATCGTGGAGGCCCAGCGCGCCTCCCAATGGCCTAGGTTTGAATTAAACCACGATCGGCTCTACCGCATTGACCAAGACCCCCAGACCCAAGAGGCTCGGACCCAGCTTGTGGTTCCCCGCATTCATCGTCGGGCGGTCCTGAAACTTGCGCATGACATCCCGGCAGCAGGCCATTTAGGGCAGGAAAAAACCGCGGCCAGAGTCCTGGCCAAGTTCTTCTGGCCAGGCGTCCACCGGGAGGTGAAGGATTACTGCGTGTCATGCCCAGATTGTCAACATGCCATGCCGGCTGGGGTACGGAGAGCCCCCCTGGTCCCCTTACCTGTTGTAGGTGTACCATTTGAGCGGATAGCAATGGACCTGGTGGGACCCCTTCCGAAAAGTAAAGCGGGCTATCAATACATTCTTGTCCTAATGGACTATGCCACCCGCTTCCCCGAGGCCATCCCCTTAAGAAGTATCACCGCCCGCACTATCGCTGCGGAACTCGTGAAGATCTTCGCCAGGGTGGGTCTCCCTCGGGAGATACTTACGGATCAAGGGACCAATTTCACCTCTAAACTATTCCGCCAGGTCTGTGCCCTGCTAGGGATCACGAAGCTGCAGACCTCGGTCTACCATCCCCAGACGGATGGGTTGGTCGAACGGTTTAACCGGACCCTGAAGGGAATGCTGCGACGGTTCCCCCCCCAGGACCTCCGCCAGTGGGATCAATTGCTCCCTCCTTTACTGCTGGCAATTCGAGAAGTTCCGCAGGCGTCCACGAAGTTCTCTCCATTTGAGCTCCTCTATGGGCGGCGGCCTCGTGGGGTGTTAGACCTTCTGAGAGAAACTTGGGAACACAACCCATCTACAACCCAGGGTCTACTACAATATGTCTTCCAGCTGCAGGAGCGGCTGGCGCGGGCGGGTGAGCTCGCGAGAGAGAACTTGACCACGGCCCAACGAGCCCAGGAGCAGTACTATAATCAGAACGCCCAGGCCCGATCATTTGAGCCCGGTGACCGAGTACTCCTCCTGCTCCCCTCGGAGGAATCAAAACTTTTTGCCCGCTGGCAGGGCCCATATGAGGTCCTCCGTCGAGTAGGACCTGTCACCTACGAAATCCGGCAACCGGGTCACCGGAAGGAAAAGCAGATTTATCACATAAATCTCTTAAAACCCTGGCGGGAACGGGAAGGACTGTTAATTGCCCCATACCCCCCTGAGCCGGACCTAGGGCCACAACCTCCCGAGGAGCCGGATAATGATGAGCCCCAGCTCGCAGAAACACTCACCGGGGAGCAGCGAGAGCAGGCTCTCTGCTTAGTAAGGGCGTTCCCCAAAACATTCACCACGAAACCTGGGCGAACTGCCCTCGCCTACCATGTGATACAAACCGAACCCGGGGTGGTGGTCCGAGAGGCAACACGGCCATTACCTAGGCGAATGCGGGAGGCCGTAGAGGAAGAAGTCCAGGCAATGCTGGAGCTGGGAGTTATCGAGCGCTCCCAGAGCGAATGGCGGAGCCCGGTTGTCCTTGTCCCAAAGCCTGATGGGAGCCGACGGTTTTGCATTGACTTCCGGAGAATAAACGCCATTTCGAAGTTCGACGCCTATCCGATGCCCCGTGTCGACGAGCTCCTCGACCGACTCGGAGAGGCCTGCTATATCACCACCCTAGATCTCACAAAGGGGTATTGGCAGATCCCCCTGGACCCTAGGTCCAAGGAGAAGACCGCGTTCGCCACCCCTTCAGGGCTATACCATTTCACCAGAATGCCCTTTGGCCTCCATGGAGCGCCAGCAACTTTTCAGCGCTTGATGGATCGGATTTTGCAACCACACACCAGGTATGCCGCGGCCTACTTGGATGATGTGGTCATCTATGGCAGCAACTGGGACGAGCATCTCAACCAGGTAGCAGCTGTGCTTCGGGACCTCCGCGCAGCCGGACTTACAGCTAACCCAAGAAAATGCCGAATCGGGCGAGAGGAAACCACGTACTTGGGGTACACCTTGGGTCGTGGACAGGTGCGCCCCCTCGTCGGGAAAGTCCAAGCGCTCCAGGAATACCAGGCACCGACCACGAAGAGGCAAGTACGGCAGTTTTTGGGCTTGGCTGGTTATTATCGGCGGTTTGTACCCCACTTCGCGACCATTACTGCCCCTCTGACGGAGCTCCTGACTAAAGACAGCCCCCGCCGAGTGGGCTGGTCCGACGAGTGCGAGACGGCCTTTCGAACCATCAAAGAACGGCTGTGTAGCGAGCCAGTACTCTTCAGCCCTGACTTTCATCGGGAATTTATCGTCCAGACTGATGCCTCAGGAATAGGGCTTGGGGCCGTCCTCTCACAGGAGGTGGATGGGGAGGAACACCCGATCGTTTACCTCAGTCGGAAGCTGTTCCCCCGAGAACGGAATTACTCCGTCATTGAGAAAGAGGCCCTGGCAGTTAAGTGGGCGGTCGACGCCCTCCGCTACTATGTCCTTGGGGCTCCCTTTATACTGGTTACGGACCATGCCCCCCTGAAATGGCTCAATAAAATGAAGGACACGAATGGCAGGCTTATGCGGTGGTATCTGGCTCTGCAGCCCTATGCCTTCACAATTCACCATCGGGCGGGAAGAGACAACGCCAATGCTGATTTTTTGTCCCGCTTAGGGGAGGGTGAGGATGCCAGCTCCGTTGAGCGGGAGCTGGATTTGAGGGGTGGGGTATGTAGGGAGCCAGGGTGGCTTCCCTCTGAGCCAGAGGGTAAAGAGCCACTCTCTCAACCGGAGTGGGCGGGGCCAGGTCAAGCCGGCTCCACCCCTAGGAAGGGGAGGGGTGTAACAGGAAGTATAAAGGGCGGGGCCCTTAGCCCAGGCAGGAGAGCACCAGGAAGGGAGGCAGACACAGACCGCTGGCTGCTCCCTTCAGAGCCTGCTGCCAAGCCAGGGGAGGCCCTGGACCAGGCGGAGCTGGCCCCGGAGGACGGACCGGGGTTACCAGAGCTGCCAGCAGCAGAATACCCGGAGGAACGGGAGGAGCCCAGCAGTAACCTGAGGTGGGGGAAGCCTGACGCCGAGGGTGAGCTGCACCTACCAACGGCCGAATATCCCAGAGAGCTGGAGGGATTCAACCAAGGGTTTGGGGTAGGAAGTAGCCCAGGGCAGAACTGGAGTGTGGGGAGTCTAGGGGATCAGCGTGTTGCGGAGGGATCCCCGCTGACCCAGTGGCGGGACCCTCTCCCCCACCACTGATAGGGCCCTGGGCTGGAACGCAGAGAAGGTGGGCGGGCCTGCGTTCCCCTACCCTGGCCAACCCGCCTCGGGTAGGCGAACCCCAACAGCGACACAGACTCTTGCCGGCGCTCCCCTGCCTGAGGGGCGCGCCACAGACTCTTGCCGACGCCCCCCCTGCCTGAGGGGCGCGCCACAGACTCTTGCCGACGCCCCCCCTGCCTGAGGGGCGCGCCACAGACTCTTGCCGACGCCCCCCCTGCCTGAGGGGCGCGCCACAGACTCTTGCCGACGCCCCCCCTGCCTGAGGGGCGCGCCACAGACTCTTGCCGACGCCCCCCCCTGCCTGAGGGGCGCGCCACAGACTCTTGCCGGCGCTCCCCTGCCTGAGGGGCGCGCCACAGACTCTTGCCGGCGCTCCCCTGCCTGAGGGGCGCGCCACAGACTCTTGCCGGCGCTCCCCTGCCT
The DNA here is from genome assembly GCA_037349315.1 of Chelydra serpentina. Classification (NCBI taxonomy): domain Eukaryota; kingdom Metazoa; phylum Chordata; order Testudines; family Chelydridae; genus Chelydra; species Chelydra serpentina. Next base: position 34,008,219 of record JBAIAC010000048.1, read on the forward strand.
GAGGGGCGCGCCACAGACTCTTGCCGGCGCTCCCCTGCCTGAGGGGCGCGCCACAGACTCTTGCCGGCGCTCCCCTGCCTGAGGGGCGCGCCACAGACTCTTGCCGGCGCTCCCCTGCCTGGGGGGCGCGCCATAGTCTCTTGCCGACACCCCCCCTGCCTGAGGGCGCGCCATAGACTCCTGCCCCCCCCTACCTGAGGGGAGCATCATGGACTCAGGCCCACACCCTGCCGTACACTAATTCCCCACTACCAGAGGGTGTGACCCAGGCCTGTACGTGAGACAGGAGCTCCCTACCGTCCCTAGCGGGCCGGCGGACCAACCGAGCTCCGTCACAGCCGTTTTAAACAATTAATCTTTGTTTTAGTTATATTAGCTTCCTTGGAAAAGGGTGCAGGATCTACTTTTGGAAAATGCCACAGGTGTCATTGAATTTACAACAAATTTATCCTGCCAATGGACCAAATTCCCAGGTGGTGAAGCTCTAATGACTTCAGTGCAGTTATGCCAGAAAAGAATTTGGCCCAACATTTGTAAATAGCCTTGCAAACAACATATCATAAAAGAATCAACAGCTAACAAGGTGTTTTTCTAAAACTACAGATTCCAACCGGTACTGATTAATAGCTGAATCAAAGGTCTTCTATGTTTGAACTGATTGTTCAGATTTTAATTGAGGTATTTATTTTTGAAAAATATCTCACAGTTTCTCCAGGTCTTACTGGGTTAAATAGCAACAGCCCAAAGGTTAATTCAATATACTTGAATTTACCTTGTATCTCCGAGAACACCTCGAGAGCACTGATATTAAACTGTAACTTCATACCTTGGTGTACCCTAACGCATAATGAAACTCAAAATGACAGAGTTCAAAGCTACACTTCGAAACTATGTTCCACTTGCTGAGCTGAAGTATATAGGATTTTTGTTTCAAATACCTGATTGACACAGCGGTGCACACCCTTTTTGACACCGCGGTCCCCCCCCCCCCCCCGGCCAATAGCTTTATGTTGGGTTTTGGCCTTAGAAGGCTTGGCACCACGCTGCACCGAAGAGGACACAGGAAACCATATTTGCTCTCAGATACATGGATTCATTCAGGGAGCATGGAGGTAGCAAAAGCAGAATATTTATCTATGGTTCTTCTATAGCCCCCAGCACTGTAGAACCTGAACACTTTGCAACCTTCACTGTGTTTTATCATCACAACACCGCTGTGAGATAAGGAAATACTATTATCCCCATTTTACAGATGTGGAACTGAAGCACAGAGACATATGACTTGCCCAAGGTCTGTGACAAAACAGGGGCCCGAACCTGGGTTTCTCAAGTTCCAGACTAGTGCCCTAACCACTCGACACCCTTCCTCTCTCTTATTAATGTTTGTCCTTTATAAGTCTGTCCTTATCATCATAATTGCTCTACATGATTAAACTGCAGAGCCAGTTCAGTTAGTGCAGCCAAATATGCAACAAGTCACAGGGGCCCATCTTACCCCATAAAGGCTGAAATATTAGTGTGATGTTTACTGCTCATGATACAGTCTTGTATCATATGACTTGGAGTATAAGCAGCACTCTGAAAACGAGAGCTCTGAAATGACCTAGATGAAGTCAGCGCAAAGAGAGGCACCGAATGTGATTCTGACCACCTTTGATGGTACGAGAGAGGAAAGAACACCTGGCATCTGAGCCCTGCACGGGACTATTTTTTAATCCCGCTCCCGTCCCACCCTGCAATACTCATTCCCACCTGCTCCCACATTGTTTCTTTCACTTTTATCCCCTTCCACCCTCAAAAACCTTAGATCCTGCAAAACCCGCAAGAGACACAGATTCCCCTATGCTACCAAAACAAAAAAAAGGTTGGTTAATATATATATACACACACACACAGAATTTAGACACAATTTTTACCACTAAAATAATAAAACAAATATTGCTTTAACCATGTAAAAAAATTAAGGTTGTCAAACAATTAAAAAACAACCACAATTAATCATGAGATTAAAAAAATCATTGTGATTAATTGCAGCTTTAATCACACAGTTGAATAATAATAGAATACCAATTTAAATTTATTATAAATATTTCTGGATGTTTTTCTATATTTTCAAATATATTGATTTCAATTACAACACAGAATACATAGTGTACAGTGCTCACTTTATATTATTATTTCTATTACAAGTATTTGCACTGTAAAAAAGATTTTAAAAAATAGTGCAATCTACAAGTCAAAACATGAAGGGGCATATGAATATTTAGCATATCTGGATGTGAATACCTTGTAATGCTGGCTATAACAGTGCCATGCAAATGCCTATTCTCACTTTCAGGTAACATTTTAAATAAGAAGCGGGCAGCATTATCTCCCCTAAATGTAAACAAACTTGTTTGTCATAGTGATTGCCAGAACAAGAAGTAGGACTGAGTGGACTTGTAGGCTCTAAAGTTTTATATTGTTTTGTTTTTGAGTGCAAAGATTGTAAAAAAAATTCTACATTTGTAAGTTGCACTTTCACAATAAAGAAATTGCATTACAATACTTGTATGAGGTGAACTGAAAATTTTTCTTTCTTTAATTTATCTTTTTTACAGTACAAATATTTGTAATAAAAATAATATTAAGTGAGCACTGTGCACTTTGTATTCTGTGTTGCAATTGAAATCAATATATTTGAAAATGTAGAAAAATATCCAAAGATATTTGTAATACATTTAAATAGGTATTCTATTATTGTTTAACAGTGAGATTAAAATTATGATTAATTACAATTATTTTTTTAATCTAGTTAATTTGTTTTGCATTAATCACTTGAGTTAACTGTGATTGACAGCCCTAAAAATATTTTAACTCCTGATATAATAGACATCAAACCTCTTTCTATCCCTCACTTAAATTTAAGTGTTAAAACCTTTATTTAAAAAAAGAAAAACTTGCTTTACTTTGCTGAAATTCTATTTATGACAAACTGATGAGAGATTTAGTGTTTTCCTGCAAATTACCGCAGTCTGGTTTATTTGCCCACCAACTACCACTACCACAAAGTACATTTTACCTGCTCCTGCTATTACGGCAGCAGGTCCTGTGAGACCCGCGGGATCCCAGTCCTGTGGCAGGGCTCTACCTGGGACCCCTCCTAACAGAGACTGTCGACTTCCCCTTTGACGAGGGAAATCTACTGCCCACCCAATATAGGCAATAGTCTGCTCAGTAACAAAAAACTCATTATTTCACACCACAGACCACGCCATCTACTGCCCAGGGTATAATCTCCTTTCTCTAGGTCAGCTAATCCAAGCTAACATGGGGGCCTATTAAATGGCTACACACTAGGGTAGCTTGAACTGGTCTAAACTTTAACTTTGAAAGGCAAATTCTCTGCACAGCATCTGGTCCATAGACAGACTGGGGACGAGGAAGATGCACGGGGTGCAGGAGAAATCCTACCCCCAGGAAACAGAGCAGCTGAGTAGTTAGACACCTCCCTCCCACGATGCACTGTGATATTAGTGGTCCCTGTGGAGTTCCAAGCCAGGTAGGGGGTATACACATCCCCTGCATGGCCTTCCTATGCAGTGAAACAATTACTATCACAGGGGAACAGTATGTCTGTAAGTGGATTAGATGGGGGCATTGCACGTAAGAAAGGAACAGCTAGCAAAAAGTACATGTTGACCTACTGTAGCATCCACTACTGAATAGTAATTAGCACTAAATGAACTCATCTGGACAGGAAGCCTGTAATGAGACAACATCCCAACCTCACGGAAGAACTGTTTTCCCAGCATCACAGACAACAAGCATGACAATACAGTGAAAAGGTATAAAAGGAGAGAAAATGAATGTGAAGGCAAGTGGCAAACTAATTTTAAACTGCTCCAAATGGTTAAAACTATCAGGTAAACCTAATCCTCTCTGCAGCTTGGAAATATAAATTCTTTACTTGGGCATTTGCAGCTATATAAGTCCCCCCCACACACACACACACAAATCAGCAGAAGGGAGAAAGGAAAAAAATAAACAGCTTGAAAACCCCAGGGTGTTCATGAGCAATGAAGACATGAATGGCTGCAGTTTTGCCTCAGCAAAATCTCCCTCATAGCTAGCGATCATCTGTGTGAAGTGAACAGTCTACTAAACCCTCTTCAGCATCAGAAACACCTTGGCTAATGTTTGTACGACATAAACAAGCGTACCTCATTCTTCTTACTGACACACCAGATGCCCCTGGCAATATTAAGCTTCATATTTTAACCTTATTTTCTTGTTTCATTCGGCTGCCTCTGAAGTTTTATTTGAGGCAAGCTCTGCTTACAAGAATGTTAATATCATTACTTTTTCTAATGCAAAACACTTCTGCAACTCGTGACAAATACAAGTATAAGCGAAAAACTGAAACACACATGGTTGCTCTTTTTAATATGAAGATTTTTCCACCCATTTATCTTTCAGAGCTACTTCTTGTTTTCCTCCAGATCCTTATCCCTGTATGACCATTACCTTGAATAAAATAAAAAGGTTCTATGTAATTTTCCGCAATTTTTTCCCCTTCTGGCAGCTTCCAGATACTTTGATCTCAGCTTTCAAGAGAGACACAAATTTCTTCTGAGGAAACTAAGAGAAGCCTAAGTGGCTGATCAAAGTATTTTTTTTTCCAGAGGCCTTGTTCACCTGGATGTGCCCACAGCATCTTCACAAATTATATTTGACAATGCAATATTGGGCTTCAAATTTATTTACTATATAGAAGAAAACAAAAAATATATATAATTTTCATACCACTTTGATGTTTAACACAGGTTAAACAATACGATATTTAGTTTACCAGCATCAAGTGAGTCTATATGCTGACTGGCTGGAATTTAATAAAAATAGTTGTAAACAATGTGGGCCAAATTCTGCTCTCCTTTAAAATGAGGCAACCCCATTCACTTTGTACTGAACTGGCTAATGTGTAGGTGCACCACTATCTTCTACTAGATAGAACCAACATAGCTAAATAATGCATAGGCCCTATACTGCTGATTGATAACAGATTCTTCTAGCATCTTATTAGATAGAAAGAGGGTCCAAGTTCTATCCCCACTTTGACCGTGAAGTTCTGATGGGCCGTAGCATGATGCATAGTGACAACCATGAAATCCTCAGGGGCCATGAATTTATTATAACTTCAGTGGGGTTGTATCATGTAACCGTAAGTAGAATTTTGGCCTGATGTCTCTGGAGCTGTGTGAGATCGCAACAAAAGTCAATAAACTCTCTGTATACATTTTAAAATATAATTTTTAAAAATGTAGACAGACTATTTCAGAGGAAAAAATACGATGTGCATCCAGAAACCACAATGAAATATATTCTACACTGAACCAAATGTCTTTAAAAAAACTTTAAAAATGGAATGAGATGTGAAGGCAACAGTTATTCAACATGTAGCTATGAAAATTAATGGCATTTTATCAATCTACACCTGAATTAAAATGATCCCTGAAGATTTCATTTTGAAGCATCTCGAGTCTTTTCTCCACAAATTTTAAACTGATGTGTTTGGACATAACAGAAAAAATGTACTTTGTCTACATAGGAACTCTCTTATAAATTTAGGAACAGACCTAACAAAGGGTTCAGTCTTGTTCCCACCAAATGGGAGCAAAATTGGGTTAAATATAAACCAATAGTTTTGATGACAATATAAGTGAGAGACTAATCCTGCAAACCCTTAATCAGTAAGGGCCTGATTCTTTTCCCACTGGAGTCAAAGGGAGTTTATAAACATACAGAATAAAATCTACATTTAAATAAGTGCAAAGGAATATGAAATAGTTTCCTGCAGCCTAGCCCATTATAAAAGTCTGACTAAGTTACTAGCATCTATTCAAAAATAAACCTGTTTTTAAAAAAAAGAATGAAACAGGAAGCAGCCTTATTGTGAGAGCATAGCTACAACCAGAGATAGCGCAGCTCTTCTTAGTTCTGTACTTCTTTTGGGGGTGGGGGTGGGAGGGCATGGTGTAAATCCATGCAACCTTTAGATTTGTTAGCTAACAAGAGCTGTGAAAATCTTCGACATAATCTTGTAAGGTGCTGAGCAAACCTTGGTAGAACATGCCCTCATATCCCATTGATGAGCCATGCCCCTATTGTTTTTCCTGTGTTTCTGGCTACAGTTCTGTTGTTTGTCTTGATAGGGGCCATCCGGCTACATTTCCGGTAAGATTTATTGTTCAAATGCAAGCCCCCTATATTACACAACTGCTGATTCATATCAGCGGAGATGTTGAAGCATTTTCAGGTATTCTGAATACCCCTTACAAGCTTCTTATTTAATTTCTCTATTTCTGGTTAAGATTATTCTTCTGCAGTTATCTAACAACTTAGTTAAAGTCAATGAACTTTTCCTCTAAGGGTCTGTGTGATCAACTGTCAAAAGCCAGGGCCTTTTAAAGTTAAAGGCTCTCTGTCCACAGTAGGGTGTCTCAGACTCTTTTTGAACTTGCCTTCTGTTGCTTCTAGACACAACATGGGGCCTGATTCTGCAAACCTAAATCTTGACTTTGATGCATTGCCTGAGTAAGGAAAGCAAGATTAGGTCCACCGATGTATAAACACAGTGCAGAGGTGCTATATAAATGTAATTTTTTTATTTTATTCAATTGAAGTTCCTTTCAAAACATTCCATTGAAGATGATAAAATGTGGATTATTTACCTATAATTACTTCTGACCCTCTTCCACAGAAAATAAATGGATAAATAAATAAATGTTCCAGTCCTTAGGTAAATGAACACTTAAGCACATATCAGTGACTCAGTTAGATAGACCTTCAAAACTATTATTGGGCCTGATGAGTTAGAGCCTGTTTTTAAAAATCTCTGGTTAAATTTTTTTTTTTAAAGTTTCACGGCAGGCAGAATATATGGTGAATAATACTTTGGCCATTTTGATTTTAGCAACAAAGAGATTATTTCATCACAATGATAATTAAATATTCAAATAGGACATGATCCAGAAGTTATAAGAACATAAGAATGGCCATACTGGATCAGATCAATGGTCTATCTAGCCCAGTAGCGTAGCCAGGGGGGGAGCAGGGGGACCGGCCACTCCCCCTGTGAGGAGAAGCAGCGCTAAGGTGCCTCCCGAGCCCCACTGCGGGAACCGGGCTCGGGGGGCACTTTAAAGGGCCAGCGGCTCCCCGCAGCGGCAGGAGGCCGGCAGCTCCTGCTGCTGCGGGGAGCCGCTGGCCCTTTAAAGCCCCCCCCAGCCCCGCTGCCGGAGCCGGGCTCGGACGGGGATTTAAAAGGCCCGGGGGCTCCGCAGCGGCTGGAGCTCTGGGCCCTTTAAAGCGCCGCTGGGTGAGTACAGGGGGAGCGGGGAGGCGCCTTTTTATAGCGCCGCCGCTCCCCCTGTGCTCTAAACCTGGCTACGTCACAGATCTAGCCCCGTATCCTGTCTCGCGACAGTGACCAATGCCAGATGCGTCAGAGGGAGTGAACAGAACAGTGCAATTTTTAAGTACTCCATCCCCTGTCATCCTATCAGAGGTTTAGGGACATCCAGAACATGGGATTGCATCCCTGACTATGTTGGCTAACAGCCATTGATGGACCTATCCTCCATGAACTTATCTAATTCTTTTTTGAACCCAGTTATACTTTTGGCCTCCACAGCGTCCCCTGGCAATGAGTTCCATAGGTTGACAATGTGTTGTGATTGATTTGATCTGATTATTTACAACATGCACTGGACCGGGATTCAGGAGATCTGGGTTCATTTCCCAGCCCAGACACCAACTTCCTGTGTGACCTTGGGCAACTCAGTCTCTATGTGCCTCAGTTCCCAATCTGTAAAATGAGGATAATAGTACTTTCTTTCTCCTGTCCTTTATTTTGCAATTTAAATGCTCGGTGGACTGCTGCGCCTATGCAGAGGCCCATTAATGTCGAAGGAGCTCCACACAGATGCAGCATTCATCCCACACATTGTAAATTGCAGGATAGGGGCCTTATTAGAAGCTTTGTAGGACTGTCTGTTACAAAGTGAATGGCAGGCAGAATGATGGGATCTTGGAATAGCAGCCACCATCTCTGTGTGTCAGTTGTGTGTTGTAGGAAGCATTGGGGCCAATGGATCCTCACAGAGGTAGATCCCTGCCTGCCCCCAGTGTGATCTTCTGTGGAAGCTTGTATGGGGCCAATGCAGTAGCCCTCTCCATGATGAATAGAAAGGCATAGACACCTTCGTGCTGCTACTCTGATCTTGGTCCCTCTGCGCAGTCCTTATGGGAGGCTTAAGTGGTGCATAGAGCACTGAGCTAGCCTGCTACACTGTGGATGAATTTTAGCCTTTGTTGTCACTATGAAACAGATCCAATAACAGATACTGATCCTGCACACATTTATGCATGTGACTAGTCCCATTGAAGCCAATGACACTACTCCTGTGGGTAAAATTAAGCACACGCACATACTCGGGCACCTATAATCCATGAAGAAGAACTCCGATTTCCTTTGGAAAATAACTGAAACTCTGAGAAAGTATGTCACTATTGTCTTGCTGGCTTAGAGGAAAATGAAACATAACAGGGTCAATATATATTTTTTTATACTGAACCCATTTTTGAGTTATACACATGAAAAAATTGTGTCTCCCTTTCTCCCCCTCTTGATTCTTACACTTTACACTCCTACAACTCACAGAAGCCCAAGCTGATTTTGTTTTAAAGCTGTTTAAAAAAAAAAAAAAAAGTGTTCCCTGAGCTGAAACCAAATTTCAGCCCAGAGCAAATTTTTACGGCTGGGTTATAAATCCCTGAAAAACAGGATTCATAATGGAAGTGCTGACACAGCCTTAACTACTATATAGCAGTGTGAATGGCGCCACTATAATATCTATTAGAGATTCTTTTAAAAGTTTGCAAAATATTGTCTTGCCTTGCAGAAAAAAAGAAGCCAGAGTACTTAATGCCAACATAAACATGCTTTTAACCCATTATGTGCTAATTTGCAGAAAAGCCATTAATTCTGAATAAGGCTCACAGAGTGCAGCACCGGCAGGAAATGTTCTTCTAAACTCCAGTTTGACTTGTAACATGGTTTTAATCACTTCCATGAAACACAAAAGATGGCTTCAGACTCTCAGTTTTGCTCAGAGCATGAGAAGGGGGATTGTATTAGAGAGGCAAACGGGATTGTTTAGGGGTGAAAAGATAGAGAAATAGATCAAACATCATTTGATTCACAGCATTTAATGCTCATCATCAATGTGCTGCCATTTTACCTCTGCCACCACAAGTCAAGTTCATTTACTGTCCAGCAAGAGTGAATTTATTCAGAGTTTTAGCACCCCCCTAAGACTATGTCATTTGCAGCAGCTACTGTGCTCTATTTTGAATTCTGTGGTGTGAGTGTTACAAAGCCCAATGCCACCAAAACTTTACACATTGATGGCTCACATGAGATCTGGCCTCTGCTAGTCAAGGAAGGAAGTCAGTGGCAATATGAAACACTTCCACTAGACTAAACTATAACAAAGAACTAGATGATGTTAGTGATGGCACTCATTCAGATATAATAACATAGGTACAAAGAGGGCTCACTTGCAAGTATGTGGAAAACTAAAATAAATAGATATTTTTAGGACTCTATTTAGGGGTTTTTTTTCTTCGGTTCACATCCGTCCAATGTCTGTCTTCCTCCTAGATTCCAAATATAAGCATTGGGATTCCCTTTATGTGGCAATGGAATGGAAAGTCCATGACTCAACATACACTGAACACTTTCCATGGTATTCAGCAACTTGCAGAGAATTCCTGATATAATGCAGGAAAATTGTCTGAACAGCATCTTTTGCTCATGCTCCAAGACTGTCAGGTCCATTAGCTGGGTTCTCCAGACACAGCTTCCTTCTATACCATATTTCTTTTATGTCACTAATCTAGATCTGAGTAAATGGAACCATTTATTGTGTTCAAATTTCTTGGGCTGCTACTTGGGACTACTGCCAATAGTAAGCACTACACATGATGTTAACTATTTGCAGGAAGCAGCACTTAAAAATGGTAACAAAATCCTTTTTTTTAACACATACCTTCTTTCACCTCATGTTTCTGTTCCTGATTTTCCATCTCTGAGTCATTCCGTGCTTTGGGTTCCACAATCTCATCATCGTCTTCATCCTCTAGAAAAAGAAATAAAGAATTGTAACATTCTGGGGGGTTTTTTGGGTGTGGGGGAGAGGTTCCTCTTGGACAACTTGTAGCCATTGAACCTGTTAGTAAGTAAATAAATTACCTACAAATGTCCTTCTCAGAAAGTTCTCAAAAGTCAGAAAGACAATATTTTAGCATAGGACACCTGCTACTGTCACTCCCTGTGGCAACTTTGCATCTCAAATGTGTTAAGAATGGCTCTCTGACTTCAGAGACGATTTCTTGGATGTCATAGGAATAGATGCAAACACGTTTCAGCCTGGCAGCGATTCCACAAGTGGAACACCTGTTATCCAGACACCTCATTTCCAATTCAATTCTCACCAGATTAATTTGTCTTTTGACCTACCGGAAAGGGTTAAATAGAAGTCTGACCTCTGGTCAGATGCCAGTGGCAAGAAAACAAGCATAGTACAGTTCTGAAAAGTCATCACCATCAGATGGAAGAACACAGCAACCAAAAGTGGCATTTGGAGTTTAAGAACGGTTCTTGCATTAATATGAATTTAATGAACGCTTAAAATTGACACATGTCAGTTACTAATGCCAGATGTTTTATTGCCCTTTTCTAACCTATGCAAATCTTTCTCTCTCTCTCTCTGTACCCCTTCCTCATTCATATATTCCCCTTTTTCCTGGAAGGGCAAAACTGTTAATTCTTTTCATTATGTTTGTCTGAAGTTACAAGGGATGTGATTGTTCAGACCAATGCTCAGTGCTCTGGAGATTACAAGAATGCAACCTGTACCCAAAAGCTCTAAAAGCAATCCAAACTTCACCAAAGCGTGAGCTCTGTCCTGTTCCTAGCAAAAGGAATGCAATGCACTCCCCAGTTCACAGGTGCTGCACAAAGCAAGGCGCACACCTGGAAAAGTGATTGTGGTGTACAGAAAAAGAGGCATAATCAAGACAAAGTAGTCTGCACTGCATGACTTTGTTCCATACACACAAATTGGGGCCTAGATATTGTGGTGCCTTATAAATGCAATAAATGTGAAAGGCTAAGAACAGACAATGTGGAACAGGGATCTAAGGTAACCACGAAAAGCCATACATGAGCTACTGGGCTATAGTAAACATCATGTGGGAATGATTTGGGGGAAGGGCATTGGTCCCCACAGCTGCACAAAGCAGGATAATTGAGCAGCAACACAATATTTGAGTCTTTCTTTACATGGGAGAATGCATAGTGTGTATTCTGATTTCCTGTACCTTTTGACCTGTGTCATATGTATCCACGGCATGGCAGTTGTCTGTGAAAGTGCTGTGGTTCCTTTGCGACTCTGCCATCAGTCTGCCTATTGCCATATGGCTCTCTATTGTGTGGCACTTCTCCGGACATGCTCATTGGATCCCTGAACAGATGATGAACCCGTAGATGCTGTAATTGTGGCGTCCGGCAATTCTAACACCCCAGTGTGTTCACATAGGACCTGGAAGCAGGACTGTGGTGTGTCATGCTTATCAAACTGCATAGTTACTGGCACCTTCTACTAATGCAGCTGTCTACAGTCAGTCCTTGCTTCTGGGTAAGATGTCAGTCCTGATAGGCTGTGTTCAGCCAACCGTGATGCACAGTTGTACTGGGTTTCAACAGCATAATGGGCAGCAGACCATTCACACCATTTCGCCTGCCCAGGTACCTTTCCCTGATGCCTATGGAATGTCTCATTACATGAGCCCAGGCTGGTTACTAGCTGATGTCACAGGCACAGCATGTGGGGTAGCCAGGCACTGCAAAGAAACACCACAGCATTGCTGGGTCTATTGTTTACCATTGTCTGGGCATGGGAGCCATCAGTAACTCGCACTCACTGCCATAGGCGAGGACAGGAGGAGACAACAACATATTCCCACACACACACACACGCTGTCAGCCTGTGGTGGAAGAGAAGCACGTAGCTGGCACTGCAGCCAACTGGGAAGCACACAAGAAGTTCCAACCCCCTCTGGATTTTCAGTCTGGACTGGGGGGAAAGTCCCTCTGACTGGCTGCTTTCCCTCAATGCTCCTCCTCCTGCAGGAGAGCAGCCAATCAGAGCTGCTGAAAGACGCAGGTAAGCTCCATCCTCCTTCCCGCAGGACCCATGCTCACTGGAGGGAGGACAGGGGATGAGAGAACAGACAGAGCTCAGCAGCTTAGATAAATTCTGCTCCCTCCTCCACCTTGTAAGCAATGGAACAGGACGGCCCCTCTGCCCCTCCCCACACACCTACAGCACCTAGCCTGGAAGGGACAGAGGGGACCACACAGCAATCCCCCCAGACCTAGGAGGGGGCGATGAAGACCCCTGGCATGCCAGGGGAGAAGAGGTGAGGCAAGGGGTGTAGAATTTATGTGAGCTGGTGAGAGCAGAGCTGGGGGGGGCAGAATTAATTGCTGGGCACGGGGGAGAGCTCCTGTAGAGGTGGCCAAAATGTCCTTAATAAATTTGGCAACACTAATTGTCACATACACTGCGAGTGGGCAGGGAGAATTCAAAAATCAGAAGATTAAAAATATATAATTAAAAAACCTCATCATTTGGGGGGTTAACTCAGGATTTTGGAAACTCTGGGGTTGGCAATACTGATACACACACATACACACGCAGATACATGCGTATATGGGCTAAATGCAATGTTGCCTCACGGTTTTACACCAAGTCTTGCAATACTTGGCGTTTTTCTTTAAAGCCCCAGCTCCCATTGTCAAATGATTACACGAGAACCTCTGCTTTCATTGTTATAAATAAGAGAGTTTCTCTCCCTCATGTTTGCGGAGAAAAGCTTCAAACATTGACCCTAAAGGCTCAAATCCCAGAAGGCAAAAAACCCCACCCCACCAACAATATTTATTATTTTGCAAAAATCTCATGATTTTTAGACCCAGCTCATGATCTTTTGGGGCCTGACTCATGATGCTTGAACAGTTGGGGTCAGCAATGCAATGAAAATAGGATATGGTATTGTGGGCAACTTCCAGGATGAGAGGAGCCAAACTCATTTATGGAGCCAGCTCCTTGACCCTCCCATTGTGGGCTCACCATGACTCCTCTGTCCACCAGCCTCTCCCTGTGGGGAAATGCAGGCTTGACTATTGGATGCAGGAGTGGAATTCTACTTTGGCCTTTTTTGAAGTAGATTTTTCCACTGCTTGTTCCCCTCCCCCACCCTTTGGGAATGATCTGTGAACCAAGGGAAAAAAATGCATAAATGAGCAGAAGATGACATATATACACTATTTCCTAAAGCATACGTATGCAAAATTAATACTGAGAGTTCTGTTTCTACATCTGCACACAAAAATCTTTCTTTCTTAATGCAAGTCCTTTTGTGTAATAAATGCTGTTTCTTTAGATTCAATTTCAGAAAGAAAAATAACCAAATATTTTTACAATATGTGAAATGATTGCTCTAAGAAAAATTGAAAATTTCTGTTTTCAATAAATTACACATAGGGTATAAGGTGCATGGATGAGAGTGTGTGTTTATACACACACATACTCAAACAAACCTACATTTAGGGCTTGTCTACACTACGCAGCTTTTAGCAACAAGTCGCTAAAAGTCAGCGTGTGTGAATGCTCTCTGTCGGTATTTTGTCGGCACTTTTGCTGACAAAATACTTCCAGCCCCGCGAGCGGCATTAGCTTTGTTGGCAGGAGAGCGCTCCTGCCGACAAAGCCGCGTTCACACTGCCACTTGCGTCGGCAAAACTTTTGTCTTTTGCGGGGGGCTTTTTTGAGTACCCGAAAGACAAACGTTTTGTCAACAATGTCACAGTGTAGACAAGCCCTAAGAGAATGTTAAGGTTGCAAAGCTAAATACTAAAAAGATGGGAAATGCCAGAATTAAGATTGTCTGTGGAATATTAATTCAGCCCCCTTATGCATATGCATTATGGCATAATTCTGGAATTTCTTAACTTTTGAGTGCTTGGCCTCATTTTTTGGATGCCCAACATGAGACTCCTGGGCTCAGAATTACAGAAGAGCTGTGCTCTGAACTTACAAAATACAATACAAATACCATGTACCCTGAAAACCTAAGTGGTTGAAGTTGGGCACCCAAGATTAGTGGATTTTTCTGACAAATCTGGCCTTACTGCTTTGTGTTTCCCTCCCCCAGCTGTATAATGGGGATACTACTAATAATACCCTCATCTCACAGGAGTGATGTAAAGATAAATTATTATTTAAAATTTGTGAAGCACTCAGATACTATGGTGATGAGTGCCATAGAACCAAACACCCAGGAGAAGATAAGAGTTTGTATTCAGTGCAGGGTCTGGCTAATGTTTTAAATAAGACCTGACACCACACATTGAATTAAAAGGATAAAAACACATTCACTGAATGATATAGGAGTTCTCTAGAAAAAAGAGTATGTGATTATGTCATTATTTATATTACTGTCATGCCTAGCAGCCCATAATGGACTGGGACCCCATTGTGTTAGGTGCTGTACAAACACAGAAAAAAAGACAGTCCCTTCCCACACTGTATATTCAAAAGAGGGCTGAGTTAAGGGAGTACAGGCAACCTTATTTCTGCCATTCCTACCTTTGCTTGGCTTTGCATCCTTAACATTCTCCTTAGATGGTTCTTTTGGATGTCTGAATACACACTCATTCATATAGTTTAGAATACTGGTTTAAAACTAAACTTGCATAAAAACATAGGAAAGTTCTGAGTCCATTTTCCTGTATTTTTCTAAGCAGTGACAAAGGTAATATTAATGTTACACTTTTCTTATTGGAAAGTTTGTGGCTGTCTATATTCTGACTAAATTTTAAAACCAAGAAAAAGTGCATGCAAATAGGAACCAGGTCATTTTGCAACCCACAAACCATCTCTTTTTTTGTCAGGGCTATTCAATGGCCCTTTGCCATTCAAGCTGAGTCTTGATCGAGCGTATTGGCAATAGAACTCTTTGTATAACTTGATTTTGAGTCATCACTGTGGCTCTCTAAAACTGAATAAACTTCTGATCTAAAAATAGTATTTTTAAGTCATTCTCAATATGTTTTGAGGCATTCATTGAAAAATAAGGGACCGTCACCTCTGTCTCTCTGGTGATCAAATCAATACCTCTAATTTTCTCCAGGGACTGTGTAGCCATGTGGATGAACTGTGCCTTGCATTTCAAAGGGAAAGAGTTGAAGGTGACACTTTTTCTGTCTTTTACTATTAGTGAAATAAGAGATGAAATTGTGTTTAGTACCTTCCTATAGCAATACCTGTCCTCAGAAGTGTCTGATCTGAAATATTCCAGGCCAAATTTTTCCAGAAGGGAGGTGGAGAACCCCCCATATCAAAACGTGTGTATACAGGCTCACCCACATTTGAACACATAACTGCTACCACTGCACATACAAACAGGTAGTTAGGGCTGAAACTCACCTAAGAGCAAGGGACTCAGGGGAAGCCCTGGAGACCACTTCAGCACCACTTTAGCTCTCTATAAAAGGTTGGATACAGAGGAGAGGGCCACCTGGGGAAGAGTCATCCCAGGCCTACCCCAAATAGACCTACAGAGAAGGAGTCTTTGGGGGTAAATCTGTGGAAGGACTAACAGATCCATGCTTATGACAGATCCAGTGACCCATTGGATAGGGCATAGAGGGGCAATGGTCTCTACTGCAGCCAATAGTAGTAGTAATAGTAAATATTTATATTATGGTAGTGCCCAAAGGCTCAATCAGGATTGGGACCCTGTTGTCTGGGCCCCAGAAAAGAAACAATCCGCTGTCCAGAGGGATAGGCTGGAATAGCAGTCCCACCTGCAGGCTGGGAGCATGAATTCCACCCCACTCTGATGGAGTCCCCTAGGCAAAGCCCTATCACTTGAGTTTTATGTGGAAATAGCAGAATTTCTCCATAAGTGCCCAGCTATTTGTTACTCTGTTGGAATACGCAGTGGCAGTAAGTATGCATGCAAATGCAGGAGGGCCCATGGGTTGTGAACACAAGTGGGCTTCTGCCTTTCAAAGTGGGCTTCTTCCCTGTATGCTGTATGCTTAGAAAAATAACTTTTCAACAGCATAAATACGTGTAGTCTGCTCCTCCATTCACAGTACTGTAAATCAGGAGTAACTCCACTGAAGCCCCTGGTATAAAACCCATGGAAGTGAAATCAGAATCAGAACCCTGATGTGTATGAAAGAAGCCATATTAGAAAAGAGTTAGTGCTAGTACTAATACCTAGCTGTCACACAGCGCTTTTCATCCCTAGATCTCAAAGCACTATACCAGGGGTCTCAAACTCCCGACCCGCGGGCCATCTGCAGCCCGCAAACCTCCCCAATGTGGCCCTGATTCTCAGCTGGCCACCACCTGGCCTCCACTTTGACATCCACAAACAACTGTGCTCACAGTTTCATATTCACAAGAAACTGAGTGGGGAAGTGGTAACACTTAGACATATGACTACCTCTTGGAAATAGGTGGTTAGAACGTCCAGGTGTCACCAAGTCCTCTAACAAGTTCACTGAGGGCACAACATTAAAGGCTGTCCCAGAAAATCAGGCCCCACATCTGTATATGGCTGAACTATTTATTATCTATCTGGGCTAAAGGGTTTGAATCATTATTATTTCATTTGGTTTTACAGCATGAAAAAGCATAGTAGGCACATTCAGGACAAATAGAAAGAAAATGTTTCCTGGCTCAAAGAGTTTATAATCTAATTTTAATCTAATGTAATCATATATAAGATTACATATAAGAAGACGTTTGTTTATGTTTTATTTCTTGAGGTGTGTGTTTCTCACGTTAGACTGTCTAATTTTTGAATGTTTGCCTTTGAGTATGTGGTTTCTATTTCTATGCAGTTAACAGTGTTACTGCTCAAATAGTTTACCAAGCAGCTAAATGTTTTGTAAAGATTTATGTAAAGCAAAGCTCCTGCCTACTGATATATGCACCACCAATTCAACAGCAGGCAGCATGCCCTGCATTGCTCTCTTAGGTATGGGATTTACACCTCCACAGACCTGCACCTTTGAGACTAGTTAAGAAGTCACAACTCCTGTGTATTGTTTTCTGTATCAAGAGCTATGCTGAATTATACTGACAGCACAATTTTTAATTCTGTGTAGTTACAAATGATCCCTTTATTAATAACATGCCTTTAAAATAACAATGTATTCACATCAAAATAATATATTTTACTCTATGAGTCACACTCTTTGTCTATGAGAATCCGGTAGGTTATTATACAGTCTTTGATATAAAGAATCAGCTGTATATATGGCATGTTTAACTCTAACAAAACCAACTTAGAGTTCACACACACTTGATACTAGCAATTGTAAAATACCAGAAATAGTTGCATAATTATACTTATGACTGTACAAAATAATTTTGCTGTTACTGATATGAATGAATTACAAACAGAGCAAGCTAGGAAAAATGAGGCTTGTGTTTATATTGACATAAGACTGGATCTGAAATAAGTTGGATATTGCGGGCAGATACATTGTGGGGAGCGTAACCATTATCTTTCCTTTTAGATTATATTACTTGCATCATTAGCAAAATATGAAACAAATATTCAAACATATGCTTTTCTATTATGACTGCCTGATGTTGTATGTGTTTGAAAAACTATCATTTGAAATCTGGCTTGATGTCATTTCTCCTATGGCATGAAAGAGCAATTTATATTTTGGAAATAAGTCCAGTTTCCCACTTTCAACAGGCAGTTCTTTGAAATAAGCAGGGAATTAATTCATCTGTGGATTTTGTTTGTTAAATGGGATGTGAGATCAGATGTACAGTGGGTACACTTTAGTCATCACAGATGGAAATAGTCTTGTGTGCTGGCAAAGCCTGGCAGTAGGAAAAGCCTACTGAAATGTATTCTGGTTAGCCAAAGTGCAGAATAATGTCCACTGCTTAGTACTAGAAAAACAGAGGTGAACAATTCTTTGCCTAAATATGTGCTGAATTAAATACATTCAAGATCAGACTTTCATGGAATGATTTCTCAACTTTTCAAGTGAAAAAATGAATTAAACATATAGACCTTATCTTGCAAATGCTTATGCACATGAGTGACTTCATGCATTTAAGTAAATCCCTACTCACATGCATAAAGTTACTTACATGCATGTTCGCAGGGTCAGAATCATATTAAGAAGTGCAGAATCTTTTTCTTTCTTGAATTCCATCAAAGACTGTGCTACAGTAAGCCAAACAGACTCCAACCACATCAACTTGTCCTTATAACACAATACAGCGAGCCATTGCTTTTTTCATGGTATTAAGCCCATAACACAAAAAGGGAAGAGAATGGGAAAAAATGCTAAATAGGAGGAAAAGATGCCAGAAAATATTGTATCACAACAGTACGTAAAGGACTGGGAATAGAAGTGTGGGTCATTCAGAGTTGGCTTTACTCAGAGCACCTAGGACAGAGGAAACAACGGGTGAAACTAACACCTCATTGAATATCTGGCTCCATGGAACTGCTTCAGTGTTGGGAAGGGGGGAGGCGGATTTGTGTTTTCATGGTGGCTTCATACTTACTGAGGGATAAAACCTTCCATGTTGGCTAGCCTTGATTGTTTGAAAAATAAAAAGACATCTGATTCCATTCATTCTAACTATAGTTCTCTAGGAGCACAAATGAATGACAACCACAAGAACCGACGAGCTAGCACCATTAAGTTCCATGGTGAATATTTTTGGAAAAGTGCCTGTCTTTTACAGGAGAGAGCAAAACAGCTTCAGATTGCAAAAACACAGGTTGTGTGAATCAAATTCCTTTTAGTGGCATCAAATAGGTGCTCCTGAATCTTCGAAGAATATTTTTATTTTATTATAAAATAATAATGATAATGCTTAGTATTTCTATAACATGCTCGTCCTCAGGATCTCAATGCATTTTACCCAAGTATTAATGAATTTAGCCTAACAGCATCCCTGTTAAGTAGGTAAGTATTATTATCCCTATTTAACATATGTACCAATATGAGACACAGATATTGACTTCCTGTTTCTTGCGACATAAAAACTTAATGATTTGTTCCCCTGCCTAGTGCTAAAAAGCATCACCCAGGCCCTTCCTTTTTCTTATGTAGTGACAGTCCTGGCAAAGGTTTGTTTAGTGTAACACAGGAAGTCTGTGGTAGAGCCAGGAATTACACCCAGATCTCCTGAGACACAGTCCAGTGCCTCAACCATCTTCCCTCCAGTGAAAAGATGTTTATACTTAAATAAACCTGCATTTCACATGTATAAGAAGCACTGGAGTCTGATTGGCTAACAAGGGTATTCATGTTTCTATGACATACCATGCCATATTGGTACTATACCTATTTATAAAATTTGTGCTGCAATTTTCTGTAGTTCTGTCTTAATTTAAGTACCCTAGCAGTGAATTTTACTCAACATTTCTCTGCAATGCTCTCCATAAAGGTTACTGTATAAAGTTACTCCTGGAGTACGGTTTCCCATATCCATCTCTTGGTTTAAGGTTTCACTCCTGAGCTCCAGCTCCATGCCCCCTCCTGATTTTGTGTTTGCAGTTGGCTCCCTTTCTGGTGCAGTCGGCCACTGCACTAGGAAGGCAGACCTTATTTTTCCATTTTATGACAAATGATAGACTATCACAGCCAAATGGCAAGGAAATGCCTCCGAATATTTGTTTGTTTTTTCCTCTGGCATCTCACAAAGTCCCATATTTGGCTAAACTACCCTCCTAACTGCCCCAGCTGCAAGTCTTTGCATTGGTTCAAATATTAGATTCAGAGCCTCACAATATAATAATGTCTCTACTAATTAAAATGGAAGGCTGCCTATGATTCTTAAGGGAAGCATTTGTTTAACCCAAGAAACTGATTTTCCAGTTACTTGGCCTGAGTACAGTTTTCAGTTGTGGTCAGAGTCTCAAAATTCAAAGTGTCCCTTGTTTTTAGTTTCTGGTCGGTCTAGACAAGACATGGTTCTTTTTCTCTTCTCTCACGCGGTTGAAACGTTGAGTTGGTTAAAAGCCTTTCAATCCCCAGAGAATGAAACTGCACAGAACCCCACTGGAGACATAACTTTCTCTCCCCCTACTGATTCCTCCCACACTCTCTTCCAAACTGATGTGCAATTCTATTGTGTTTTAAAATATTCCAGTTTGAAGATGCAATGTAGGAAGAAAAGTGAGAGACTTTTAATTTTCTTTGGCATGATTGGTCCTTCAAATAAAATGCTGTAATGGAACAAAGCTAAATGGCAAAACCCCTAAAGCAGCATTTACAGACTTCAAACTCCCCATCTGACTATGACTAGGAAGCACAATTGTAAAGAATCCTGGTTGTTCTGATGATATAACATAATTCCTGGCAGTGTTTCACAGAGGAAAAGAGAGAGAAAGCATTTTCTACAGACTGAGATATTTCCATGGAGGAAGATGGAATAGTTTAAGTCATGCCATTTTTCACAATGTCTGAAAACTTGGAATAAGTTATCCTCACTAATGCTACTGTGCTACTGAAAATACCATTAAGAATAAAGAAATAGGGTTTTCAAATGATTAAAAAATCACGATTAATCGTAGTTTTAATCACACTGTTAATAATAGAATACCATTTATTTAAATATTTTTGGATGTTTTCTACATTTTCAAATATATTGATTTAAATTACAACACAGAATACAAGATGTACAGTGATCATTTATACATTAACTAGATAAATTCATGGAGGATAGGTCCACCAAAAGCTTTTAGCCAGGATGGTCAGGGATTCAAAACCATGCTCTGAAGTGTCCTTAACCTCTGTTTGCCAGAATCTGGGAATGGGCGACAGAGGATTGATCACTTGATGATTGCCTATTCAGTTCATTCCCTCTGAAGCACCTAGCATCGGCCACTGTTGGAAGACAGAATACTGGGCTAGATGGACCTTCGGTCTGACCCAGTATGGCCCATTCTTAAGTTCTTATTATTTTTGATTACTAATACTTGCACTGTAAAAAAGATAAACAAAAGAAATAGTATTTTTCAATTCACCTCATACAAGTGCTGGAGTGCAATCTCTTTATTGTGAAAGTGCAACTTACAACTGTAAAATCTTTCTTTACATAACTGCACTCAAAAATAAAACAATGTAAAACTTCAGAGCCTACAAGTCCACTCAGTCCTACTTCTTGTTCAGCCAATCGCTAACACAAACAAGTTTGTTTACATTTACGGGAGATAATGCTGCCCGCTTCTTATTTACAATGTCACCTGAAAGTGAGAACAGGCGTTCACATGGGACTTTTCTAGCCAACGTTGCAAGGTATTTACATGCCAGATATGCTAAAGTCAATATATTTTAAAATGTAGAAAAACATCCAAAATATTTATAATAAATTTAAATTGGTATTCTATTATTGTTTAACAGTGTGATTAAAACTGTGATGCATTGTGATTAATTTTTTTAAGTGAGCTAATTTGTTTTGAGTTAATTGCTTGAGTTAAGTGTGATTAATTGACAGCCCTAGAAATAATTTGAGAGGATTCGAACTCTGGGAAGGGACCAAGAGTCATGTGGAAAGTTTAGTAGAGTGGGCTTGTTAAAGTTATTTTCAAACGCTCAAATAATAAAAATACTGTTAAATCACAAAAATATAAGTGTTAATGATAAACAGCTACCAATATATATGACACTAATTGTAAATGAAAAACAAAAGTTGCTCTCATATTTTAAAAATCCTACAACCTATAAAATTATCTGAGAGAAAAGGTGGATGAAGTAATATCTTTTATTGTACCAACTTCTGTTTGTGAGGGAGAGAAGCTTTCAAGCTTACACAGAGCTCTTCTCTTATCTCTCCCACCAACAGAAGTTGATCCAATAAAAGATATTACCTTGCCCACCTTGTCTCTCTACTATCCTGGGACCAACACAGCCACAACACTGTATACAATAATATCATCTGACATTTACATAGTCCCTGGTGCTAATCTCATTGCAGTCAATCATAGAAATTCCATTGCCTTCACTGAAAGCAGATTCGGTGCCTAGGATTAAATCTTGGACCTATTAAAGTCAATGGGAGGTTTCATCCCTAATGTCTCTCATCCCAAGGACTCCAAACCACTCCATAGTTTGTACAGCCATTTACAAGATCAGAGCTTAACTTTCCAACTATCTTTTCTTAAAATGTGTCTTTGTTCATTCTCTAGCACCTAATGAATTAAAGCCAAATTTTCAAAAGTGGCCTCTACATTTATGCTTGCACTTTTGCACTTGCAATTTTTGAGCACTCAAACCCCTACATTTATGCACACATCTTAGAAAGAGGAAATGCTGCAAAGACTTTTGACTTATGGTGAAAGAACTGATAAAAATAACTGTATTAATAAGAACATCACCTTCAGTTCCACCCCTGCCCCCACCAGGCCCAGGGCACTGTACAACATACTAAACTAATAATAATCAGTACTCATTTGGCACATGCATTTTGTCAGGGTCCTATGAAAATATGGCTATTTTATTTACTTATATGGGTCCAATTCTGATTTCACTTTATTAGTTTCACAGCAGTGTAACTCCACGAAGTCACTGGAATTATTCCTGATTTGCACCAGTGTATGGGGAAAAAAGTATTTTCTCTTGTCGGGTTTTGAATTTGCCACCTTTTAATTTCATTGAATATCCCTCCTCCCTTGCTCATTTGTTTGAGACAGGGAGAACAGAAGCTCCACCCACTCCGGAATCTTCATTTACTTTATAAACATTAGTGAATTAAGTCTCAGAACACCCTTGTGAAGCGACTATTATTTATCTCAGTTTTACTTGGGGGAAAACGGAGGCACAAGAGGTTCAACGACTTCCCCAAGATCACATAGAAAATTGCAGCCAGATGTGGAAACAGAATCCTCCTAATTCACTGTTATGTGCTTTCACTGCTGCTTCGTCCTAAGCATGCAATCAGCTGGTTTGTGCATGCAAAGACCCAGACCCACCTGCAAATGCATGTTTTTCATATACAAATAGGTCCATGTATGGTTTTTTCCTGCAAACACTTCAGTGGCCTTTGAAAATTTGGAACTGAGACATTAAAAAATAAGTCTACATTATTCCTATAAAAAAAATCTAATACAGCTCATCCTCGCCAGCTTTGAGGATTATAATGTTCAGACAACTATAGTGCTGTCTTTAAACTCCACAGAACTCTTGTATCCAGACTTCAGAAAGATCAACACTCTCAAATAATGTAAATAAGTGTATGGCACACAGATTTTAGATACAAGGCATTATTTAAACTCTGTATTACAACTGACCTTTGGAGTATGGCTCCTTTTTTACCACTCCATAATTCAAATTCATCTGGAAAATCACTCCTGGGGCTACTTTATACCTTCACACTTTTGCAAATGTATACTTTAAAGTGCTGTACAACAGGCTAACTGTAAAAGCAAAATCCCCCTCCCCTTCTGAAAACACTGTAAACATCTCAGTTCAGACACTTCAGAAAAAAACATAGAAAATTAAAGCTACAGATGAGTGACTGGGTGTTAACTGAAGACAAATGAAAACAAGTTTGAATACATTATTCCATGCTCTTTCATTTTAACTTCAGGAGTCAGGTTTATGTAGATTTAGTACAGAAAAATAAAAGATGTAACTTCCTGGATTTAGTTCCTAAGTATATTCTTTTTAGCAATAACACAAATGGCTCCTAAGTTATAAGTGTGAACCTAGATTTCCCCAACTCATTCAGTAACTAAATTGTGATAATGATTTAAGGACACACACTATGCATATCTATCAGTGGATTTGTTGGAAGTAAAGCATTTTGCTAAGGTAATTCAAAACAACCTTACATTTCATTAGTTGAATGTTATATCTAGAGCTGATCAGAAAAACTTCGAATGAACCATTTTCCATCAGAAAATACAGTTCCATCAAAATCGAAACTGTGTGAAATCATGTCAATTTTACTGAAATTACAGATTGGTGGGAGAAAAAGGGAAAAATAAGTTCTGGCAATGTTGAAACATCCCACTCTGACATTGTCAAAATGAAACATTTCAATTTTTCCTTTCAAAATAATGTTTCATTTTGATTTTTTTAAATTTTGTATTATACATTAAGATATTGAATGAAACATTTCAATTTTATCAAAACATATTGTTTTTATTGACCCCAAACCATTTTTTTTCAATTTTCTTTCACACAGAATTTCAAAATTTTGGGCTTTTGTTCTTAAGTGGAATGAAAACTAAATTTGAAATGTTGAAATCCTGCATGAAACTGAATTTCATTTCTCTGCACAGCTCTTGTTATGCCGCTTTCGCAGTTATGCTAGCTTTTCTTAGCAGAACTAGGACTTATACAAGGGTCAAACAGAAACAATACATAAATAGGAATTTTGTTGGGAATAACATCTTCAATCGCAGAGCAACAACTTTCCCTTTTCCCATGATCACAGATTCTCTGGTACATGAATTCAAGATCCTCATTCCTTCCCTATGAGTCAAACCCAAAGAAATGCTTCCAGTGCTAATTTTCTGGAAGCAAAATTTTAGCTTTGCGGCATGCCTGGGTTAATCTTCTCATGGGCAAATATAAAACAACCTACAGTACAATGAACAGGACAATAAAGCAAAATCTTGCAGCAAATTAAATGCTGTGATGTTGATCCCTTCGGAGGCCTGATTTTGCAGTTATTTTGTATAAAGAGCTCCTATTGAAACCAATGGTGCAAATTCTTTCCAAAGACAGAGGACTTATACCAGGCATGAATCTGACCCAATGGCTTTTGCATGCAGAAAAGACAAGCAAGTTAGACAAGTTTATCTGAAGCCATTGTATTGGCTGCCCTGTGCACACAGTTGAACAGAAAAGGGAAAAAACCCCACAACAATGCTTTTTTTGTTGTTGTTGCTAAACTCCGCAGCTTTAATATAACTAATAGAAATTATGAACATTCCATCACTTAAACAAAACTTCATTCAAAAGCTGGATTACAATGTTCTTTGGGATGGATAATTCACATAAACTGTGTGATTCAAACATTCATTTCTACACACCACCTTGGAATTCATGTTTTATTTCAGTTTTCATCAGACTGCTCATGAAGCAATGGCCAACGACAAAAGAGCATGTGTGCATTTTTCTTTTTCAGAGGTCCCAGTTAATGAGAACTCTGTTGCATTAAGACAGCTAAGACAGTCTCTGGCAAAACGTGTTGAACCAAGGTGTTTGTGCCTGCATAAAATTAAGCCACAAGTAAAGCACTTATTTCTGACAGCAGATTTATAATAGGAAAATCCCAGCAGGAATGAAGATTTAGAAACCCCGGTCGTAGCTTTTTTCATAAACTTTGCCTTGATTTAGTATCTCAAACAAGTAGCAGGAAAAGGCTAACAGCAGAGGTAATCCTATCATCTTTTCTCTGAACAGCACAATTCCATCTTCTTGGTTTCCTCATGCTGCTAACACGAATTCAAATCATCTGTGTTTAAAGTTAAACTCAGTGATTGACACATCTTTGTAGTCTCAGTCCATATTGAAGATTATTCTAGACATCTATCAGTTATTACTACAAGCCCAGTTTGATATTCAATACCTACAGTGAAAATTGTTTTTAACAGTGTAATGTCTGATCTATTTTGAAGGCTAAAATAGGAAACTAACTATAACCAGGTGGCTAAAATCCAAACAGGGTTATTTTTTTGGGGGGGTGGGGTGTTGGGGCAGAGGCGACGTAACAGCAGAACAACTGTTTTAAACTGCAGTTACCACCAGGCTTCAGGGGTATGAACACAGGCAAAAAATAAAAGCATTTCAATTTGATTCCTTGACATCAGTTCCTATAAAGACACTGATTTAAGTAACGAAATCGTGGAACGAAGGCAGGGATGTGAGCTCTCTGCTTTCCTCCTGGCTGGTTTATGTAGGTTTATAGAAGCATTTACAAATATGAAATAACCTGCTATAGTAAACACAAGCCCCATCCAAAGCCCAGTACTGATGCTAGAAAATTGGGGTCGGATCTTGCAAAGAGCTGAATTCTTCCTGCAAGGTGCTCAGCATCCCTTCCCCAACAAGGATCAAGCCCTTACGGTGGATGGAGACTGCTTCTGTGGACAACAGTTCCTAATTAAATGCCAGACACAGTACTCAGCCCACACACAGAGCTCCGGCTGGAGTTTTGCACAAAGGCAGAAGAGCATACCCTTTACTTAGCCCTATGCTGAGCTTGGCTCTGCCACACCCTCTTGCTGTAATGCAACTATGTATCATAGAATATCAGGGTTGGAAGGGACCTCGGGTCGTCATCTAGT
Source organism: Chelydra serpentina (assembly GCA_037349315.1). Taxonomy (NCBI): domain Eukaryota; kingdom Metazoa; phylum Chordata; order Testudines; family Chelydridae; genus Chelydra; species Chelydra serpentina. Next base: position 34,034,688 of record JBAIAC010000048.1, read on the forward strand.
CCAACCCCCAGTACCTCTGTACTACAGAATCAGTCTAGCTCTCCTGGACTTCAGTGCTTTAAGGCTGGGCCCTAGCAGAACTTCACTCCAACACCGCAATAAAGTCTATAATAAATAAATAAAATAACAAGGAGGGAAGAGAAAAAGAGAGAAAAAGCTACGGCTATGTCTACACTAGCACTTACTGCTATCTCCCCCCGCACCCCGCCCGAGCGACGTACGTTACACTGACCTAAGCACGGATGTGGATAGCGCTATGTCAGTGGGAGAGTTTCTCCTGCTGACAGAGCTACCACTGCTCGCAGGGCTGAAGTCGTTAATCTCACAGGAGATCTCTCTTATCGGCTTCAAGCGGTTACATTAGAGAGCTTACAGCAGCGCAGCTGCATCGCTGCAGTTCTGCCGCTGTAAATTCTCTACTGTAGCCGTAGCCTAAGAGTAAACAAAGCAAGACACGGGATACATACACTGCCCTCAAATGCCGCCAACCCTTAGAGCTCTTAGCGCCACATATTAGAAGCCTTTTCACACCAGTGTGTCTCCATGGCAGCTAAATAACATTGTGTTAATATTTAAAAGAAATTGCATCTGAGGACACAAGGAGACAGCTGAGCAGAGCTGCTAGGTGCTGTCAAGATTTCTTAGCGGGAACCTCAAAGTCAGGACGTGAGAAAAGGTTAGTGAGTTTTGTCTGTAAAGTATGGAACAGTAACAAAAAAAACCTCAACAACAGGGACCGTAGCTTGAGTCTGGGTCTTAGTCCTGATGAGATGGTTTTGGTTGCTGGGTTCTGACTCCTGCAAGCACTGCTTGTCACTCTGTTCTATTAGCAAGGGAAAGGAATTGCAAATGGAGAGGAAAATGTAGTGCTCTAAAATAAATAAACAAATAAATAAACGAAGAAACCACCCACCCAATCATCTGATGTCAAAAGCAATAAGTGTACTAACAATTTGACCACATCTAAAAGTCATGAAGATTTGCAGATTCCTTCAGTGGAATTAAAAAAAAGTACATGTGCAAACCTGGGGAGAAGAATTTTTTTTTAAATGTTGGAGAACAAGATTATGATCATATTTTGCATTCTCTGTGTTCCCCGGCTAGAGTACTTTGGAGCCTGAAAGGAGACTAAGATTTAAATAGAAAGGTCCTCCTCTGTTTGTCAAGTTGTCATTTTTCCATCTGCAAATAATGAAACAAACTATTCCGAGAGAGAGAGAAATGGAAGGGAATGTGTTCCATGGATCTGTGGAGAACCACAGAAAAACATATACAGAAAAAGAAGCTGCAGTATGGAGCACTTCCTGACCTCTTCTTGGCTATGAGTCTAAAACAAGGCTCCAACGCGAGAGAAGCATGAAAGAGCTTACACAAGAAACCCTTCAGAAGTACAGCTCTTTGCTGCACGAATACCACAACACAGGGAAAATCTGCTGTGTAGGAGTACAGTCCTCCCACTTAAAAAGAGCTGGTAATGCCATCGTGTCACGGAAAGATTTTTCTTTCTGACTTTTGTGCACTAGAGGCATTAGAAAAGTGGGGAAAGTGTGAGCGTAGAATTGTGTTACAAGAAAGGTTTCTTAATCTTAACCACATTTTTAGAACACAAATTGTTTTAAAAATGCAGCAGAACTACTGTTAAAATGTTACTGATTCCCATGCAAACTGGTACTGTAGATGTAAAATATTTAAATCCTAATACAGCGTACATCTAGACTGCCTTCTATTTAGTGATCTCAAAGCATTTTACAAATATTAATGAATTAAGCTTCCCTGCAAGGTATTGTAGCATTATTATCCTCATTTTCTTACTATTGTTTGTATTATAGCAGTGCCTTGAGGTCCCAACTGAGATCAGAACCCCACTCCATTATGTGCTGTATGTACACATAGTAACAGGCAGCCCATGTCCCAAAGAGCTCACACTCTAAAGAGACAAGACAGAGATAAGAGAAAAGAAGCATTATTATTTCACATTTTGCAGAAGCACAGAGAGAGTAAATGACTTGCTCAAGGTCACCGAAGAATCTAATCACATCTCGAATCCAGGGTCTGAACCACAAAAGCCACTATGGTTAAGTAACTGGTCCAAAATCAGACAGAAAAATCTACGTCAAAGCTGGGTATTGAACCCAGATCTCTTGCATCCTGATCTAATGCCTGAAACAAAAAGAGACAGTGATTAAATGACTGGCTTAAGGTCATGTAAGAAGCTTCTAGAGTCCGGCACAGAACCCCTGGCTCTCAGGCTGATGCCTTAACTACAGTGTAACTCCAAATTTGTTGTCTATTCCCAATTAGTATTGGTACGTAAACATTATTTCCTTTCATTACCTGATGCTAATGAGTAGCTTTCATTTCTATACATCACAGAGCCGACATCAACACCAACTACAGAACTTCAGTTCATAGGAGCTATTCTTGTATATTACAATATTCTCAGAAAATAGCATTCCTTTTGACCTGAAATATCCTTGAGAAATATAAGACATGCTACGACCTTCTCCATGAAATCTGGCTGGGTCTCATCAGTGTCCACTGACAATCTGAAGCTACACTTAAACATCTGTGAGGAATAAGTGGTTTGCCAAGCTTGCTGTTGATCTGACAGTTCCCCAGATCTCTATGTCCTTTATTTTCATTCCGCTGATTTTTCTTTCATTTTAATTTATATTTTAGTCTCCCAGCTGGTCCTGCCAATACTGTAAGCACCAAAGAAGCACGCCTTTGTATAAATTAAACTGGTCCACACATCACAGAGTGCACAGAAACAGTACCCTTACCTTGAAAAAAATATCAGAGATACACATTTCTTGTTGTCTTAATCCTGGAATTCAGAACAGTTGCTTTATTTGCCTGCCAGTGCCAATTAAGATTATCATTATTTGCTTTATACCCACTGACATGCCATACATCTTCCCTTTCACTGAACTGTTGTGGGACCTTAGATAAGTCACCTCTCGGCCCCGTGCCTCAGTTTCTCCTCCCACCATTTGTCTTGTCTATTTTGACTGTGATTTCTTTGACGCATCGACTGTCTCTTTACTATATGTTTGTATAGTGCCTATGTTTGTACAATGGGGCCTTGATTTCAGTTGGAGGTTCTAGATAATACCATAATATAAATGATAAAAAATAATAATAATTATTGGGGGAGCACAGAGACTGCACCCACCCTACTTACTCCTCTAGGGGTCCAGGGGGCCCCAAAGGGGACAGGCAGCAAGTATTCAAGGTGATTGGATGGCGTGTAGAGGAGGTGCACCCTTGGCTCCACCCCAGCACCAGCACACAGAAGGGAGAATGCTGCACCCAAAGTAGAAAAGCAGACTTCCCCCCATTGCCCCTCCCCCCCCTACACACACATACACACTGTTTACCCTCTGTGGTGGTGCAGCTCTGCTTTGCACCTTCCTCTGGGTTATGCCTAAATGGCATGATCTAGCCCCAAGTAGGGGGGAGAGCCTTGATGAACATTAGTAATGAGCCCATTCCAGACATGTTTCATTTCAGGGGAGGTGTAGTGAGGCAGTTGGGACATTAAATCATAAAAATGAAGAATATTTAAGACATTTTTCCCTACTTAAATCAGTGATGTAGCTGGAATGAAATACAACTCGGCTTTCAAACATTTTCCTATTTAGTTCAATTTGCTCGTAGACTGATAACTAAACTAAAAACAGATTTTACCTCTGTTCCCATGTATAGGGAAAATAGAGATGACAACGGTCCCATGGAACTTGGCTTAGAAGTTCTCTGTTTTTTTTCTCATTAACTTCAAAACAAACATAAAAAGCACTTATTAAAATAGTCCATGAGCTGTTTCCAATATACAATGCCAGAGGTCTGCAGTGTATGAGATGGGCTGGTGATCTCAGCCCACTTTCTAGTGGACAGGTGTTCACGTTGTAATTGGCACATTTGTTGGTAATCACAGCAGAGGGTCTGGAGCATGCATTACTCTTGGACACAGTCCTCCCCAATAGAGTGGAGGGTCCATTAAACGATAGGCCTAGGGTCTTGGGCACTGGGTAGAGTTATTTTGGGGAGCAGAACTGATTTGGAGGGGCAACAAGGAAGGTATGCTGCAGCAATGTGGGAAGTTGGACCAAGAGGAGAAGATGGCCAGCCACCATCTGTTTGGAACCTGCAGATGTAGGTATAGTTCCAAGTGGTCTCTGGGTGGAACTATAGCAGAGGAACAGCATGTTAGCTGGTATGGGAAAAAGGGTGAGTAAAGGATTATATCAGAGGGAGAGAAAGAGAAGCAGACAGACAGGATGAAATTCTGACCCCACTGAAGTAAATGGCAAAACGCCTATTGACTTCAATGGGGCCAGAATTTCACTAGTAGAACTAGCTAAGGAAAACCAATGCGGTGAAAAGGGAGCACTGGTAACCATTCAACATTGAGATGGTCTCAATGCAACTCTTTAATGAAACTGCAGGATTAAAGGGTTACAGACATAGGGTGCATAGGTTGCCTGTAGGTTAATCCAATTCTGATTGAGGCAGATTGACAGATAGCGTAGATAAGCTTGCACTGCCAACTGCTCTTCCTGTTCTGTGCATAAGAAGAGATCTTTAGTCTCCAGGCCTATCAATCTGTCATCTTTCACAAGCATTCATTTCATTTTAATACCATTTTTTAAAAAGGTTTGGTTTTGGTGAACATCCCAGAGTTCAGATGCTTCTCCAAAGCATAGAGGACTTTATTCCAAGCTCTTCATTCTGAAAATTACATTGGAAATTCCACAAGAAAAATCTTTTCCTTCTCAAATTTCCAGAACATTCAGGTTTCATCCAGGTCAGAAATACAACACAAATGGCCTTTCTTGTGGCATTCTAGTACTTCTGCTTCCAGCGCTCATCCAATACTAGGAGTGGAGAGGAAAGCAACTAACATATAAACTGGCAGAAAAAGGGAAACGTGCTTTTCAAAATAATTTTTTTTCAGTTTTGGGCAAGGGATCCGGCCAGTTCTTTTTAAATCTACACATTCCCTATTAGCAGCATTCAACAATGAAATGCTATAGACATTTCTGAATAAAGAACTTTACTTCAAAATGCTGCTGAGGCCCTTGTCTCCCACTTCCCCAGGGCAAAACCCAGTAAACTGAGCTGGACTTAGTTATATCCAGTAGGGGGGGGGGGGGGAAGGATAGGGCCTCCTGCTTTTCCTTTACTCCAGTTAGCTTTTCCAGTGGATACAACAATGAAACAAATCTAGAATGTCCTTCTTGTATTTCTCTTGCATTCAGATTTTCTTTTACCACAACATTAAGGGCTCTATTCTTCACGCTCAGAAGTCAATGGAAAAGCTCTCATTGACTTCAGTGGGAGTAGGTTCAGGCCCTAAGCCAGTTGTGCTTCCTAATGTCCCAATCCTGCAAGGCACCATGTACCCTCGACTCCCATCTATTTCAGTGGGAGTTGAGGGTGCTCAGCCTCTCCTGGGAGTTGTTTTGCAACTTGCAAGATAAGGCCTATCGATTTCTATACCTCATGGTTTGCTTGGCACTTTCTAGTGGAGACAGAATTTCCATCAGCCAAGGAATGCAATAAACCCACGGAGAGAAAGAGATTTGTGAGTAAAATCATTTAGAAATCAAAGGTTTATAATATACCATTTAAAGTATTTTGTGGATTAAATGACTGAATAATCATCAAAGATGAGAGATTAATGGTAACCTGGTCCAAAGCCATGTATTTATGCATAGGCCAAGTAAAATGGTAGGCAGGTGCACTGTAGCTTAGAATTAATAGAGGACTTCTGTTTCTATTGCTGCCTGTCCCTCACTTTTCAGCCCCATTAAGCTTATTATGAATGTTGTTTTGTAAAAAGAAAAAATATTTTCCAGAGTCAATGACAAATATATTTTATCTTTAATATTTACTCCTTCCCCATCAATTATACTTCTTGGCAGCACTATAAAACAATGCAGGGAGAAAAATCTAAATCCGCTCTCAGCAGAGCTCCATAAAAATTACTTTCATCCTTTCGTTAAGGAAATCCAGATAGGCAACTGAAAAACAGCTCCCTTTTTGTAATGTTAACAATCACTGCAGATTTTTTTTTCTTCTTCCAAGAATTTCAGGAATTTTATTTTCACTCTCATCTGTTTTTCCAGTGCAACTTTATATAAATTGCAAGAACAGAATACAAAACAACTGTAAATCATTTATTAAATAAAAGAAATATTGTTCTCTACCTCAAGATGTGCTTCTGGAACTCCCAAAAATTCTCCACCACTAAATAAGGATGTGTTGATTCCTTTCATACAGTAGCTGCCATGCAACACCGTTTGTTATGATGTTCATTCAACAGGAAATGGCTGGAGCTGCATAAGCAACCTGGCAACCTGCCTGCTTCTTAGGTTTATAAAGTAATAAAGAGAAGAATGCAAAGGATGGTCCATGGACTCCATCAAACCTGGGTCCATGGAGTCATCACACTCCAATCTTCCAACAGGCCACTTACAGACAGCAGCTGGGTCAAGGGTCTATGAAGCCCAACTGCCAACCCCAATGAGCAGATTGGGAGAATTCCAAAGCTCCTGATTGGGCCACAGCCCCTATTTAAGCTAGAGGAGCCCTGCCATGGACTGCTGGTCTGGTGTTTATCTGTTCCTGCCATCAGATCCTGATTCTTGATCCCTGCCCTCCATTTTATCTCTTGCTTCTGATCTCTTGTGTTCCAGCCTGGTCTGATTCCTGCTAATTGGCTCCTGGCCACCTGTGCCTTGGCCCTGACAGTCATATTATTTTCAAATATCAAGGTGCTATCTGATATAGCAGAAATATACAACCATCCACAACAACAAATACAATTGGCTAGTAAAGATTAAATGTAATAGAGATAAAGACAACACTCAAAGGAGTGGATAATAGAAAGAATTGGTAGTGAACTTCAAAGTCTTTGACTTTTATGTCATCTGCCCAAATGTTTCCCAATGACTAGAAGCACTTGCTATGTGATAGCCATTCACTGGAGTATGTAAAATAAAATGGTGGTCAAAGTCTAACTCCTAATGGACAAGTATCAACAGCATACAGTAGGCACTGAGCCCTCATTGGCAGCCTCAAGAGAGAAATTAAAGACTGAATAGCCACAAAGACTAAGGCCTTGTCTACACAGAGATACATACTTTAAACTAAAAGTGTGAATTTTCTAAACAAGTTTAGCTAAATCAATGCAAAAGATTGTGTGAACACTCTAATTTTGGTTTAAAGTAGGGCAGGTCTACACTACGGCAGGGATTGACACTATGAGATCGATCTATCATGGGTCAATTTATTGCGTCTAGTTTAGACGCGATAAATCGATCCCCGTGCGCTCTCCCGTCGACTCCTGTACTCCACCGCCGCAAGAGGCGCAGGCGGAGTCGACGGGGGAGCGGCAGCAGTAGACTCACCGCTGTGAAGACGCCGCAGTAAGTCAATCTAAGTACGTCGCCTCCAGCTACGCTATTCTCGTAGCTGAAGTTGCATATCTTAGATCGATCCCCCCGCCCCCCACCGCAGTGTAGACCAGGGCTTAGACTTATTCAGTTTAGCTTAAGTCAGTTAGGAAGAAGGTTTAAGCTAAAATGGAAACTGAAATTTAATGAAGCTCTATGACTTGTGTTATACAAGAGGTCAGACTAGATGATCACAACAGTCCCTTCTGGCTTTATAGTCTATGAATTTATGAAATCGAGTGCCCACGCAAGAGTTTGCAGGAGTTTCACTAAATCCAGTTTATTTAAACCAGTGTACATTTGTGTGTAGATAAAGCCTAAATTAGCCCCTCACCCATAAGGTGGCTTCCCTGGATCAGAGATTTTAAACATGTTGGTGAGGAAGCTTGCCCTGCCTTTCCCTCTGCCAAACCTCATCTTTGGATAAGCAGAGAACTTCCCACGCCAGGGCTCTGTTCCTTGAGTATTATTAATAAAAGAAACTGTAAAATGTTACCACATTCCCTCACTATTTAAGATTCAGATTTCTCTTGCCTGCATATAACTCTCAAAACTTCACCCTTTGGGGTTAAATTTTCTAGGCTCACTCTCATCTTGAAGGTGAATTCTGCAGCTGGGAATAAAGGTCACACAAATTATTTTCCTGTTTTGGTCCAAATGTCAACAAAAATATTCATCAAATAGTAAATATGTGATACTCCTGATTTAAAGTAGATTTTAGGAATGTATTCTGTAACTGATACCTTGACTTTTAATGAGATCTAAGAAACACAGTGGATTCCATTCCAAATTGAAGCATTATAAAAAAAAAATAATGTCAGGGCATCAAGTTACGCTGTGACTATTTTGTATTTTTAGTAGAAAATACAAGAGGATGGAAGAAAGGAAGGACAAACACAGGTGGGGGAGCACCAAGAGATGATACCGGTCAGAAGATCAGCAGTGCTCACAGTGCACCAGCTGCCCAGACATTGTTAAGGTTGTTTTTTTCTTTTTGTAGGCATCATGGCAGGGGACAGTTCTGAAGAGGTATGTGTACAAGGACAATGAGGTGGTGGATATTTGCAGGGAGCTCCTACCACAAATCAGAAGGTGGGTCTGGGAGAAAGCACAAAGGTGCTCGATGGAAATACTCTGCAGAAGAAAGTGTGAAATGGAAAAATCACTCTGTGTGTGTCCTTAGTTCATATTATCAGAGGGGTAGCCGTGTTAGTCTGGATCTGTAGAAGCGACAAAGGGTCCTGTGGCACCTTATAGACTAACAGAGGTATTGAAGCATAAGCTTTCGTGGGTGAATACCCACTTCTTCGGATGCTAGTTCATACTGCGTGACATTCACCTTGTGTGGAGAGCTAGCTAATGGTCTTTCACCTCATTTAACCCTTATGTTGGGGTATACGGAGCAAGTAGTGCAGCTCTGCGGGAGTGCTGTTGTGCCCTCCATGTGGTGCCAAGAGGGGTCACAGTATTGGCTCTTGTCCATTGTGAAGAGTGCTAACAGGGCTGAGCTGTGGAGTGGCCAGGAAAAGGGCCACAGGATCCGTATCTACTGGGATCCAGTGGCTCCTCCTCCCCAACACACTGCACAAGTGGTGCAGAGGGAGGGCTGCAGCATCCAGCCCAGCACATAATCTGGTGTACTATGCCTGCCCTGGGCTAGGGGAGGGGTGAATTTTACCTCCAGTCCCTTTCTTCACCACTCTAAGAGCCCGCTGCGCTTTCTATAGCTGAAATGATTTTCACTTGCTATGAGCAGTAAAGATTGCTGTACAATGAAACTCTGAGATCACTAGCAGCAAGTTACCTCTCTACCCACTGAATAATGCAAATTGGCTTTATGGACTGTAGAAGCTGATTCTTGATATTATCCCACCTCACACATAGAACAGCATTTTGGCAAGCAGAAATGCCAAGCTATATGGCCAGCATCTGCGGCCACCTTTTGTTTTACACACCTCCATTCTTTCCACCATTTTTAGGACAAAGTCCTGCTCTCTGGCCTACACTGTGCCTCATTAATTTGTATTCTTTATTTGATCCCGGGATAAAACTTCCACTGATGTCAATGGGAGGATGTGTAGGAGGGGTTAAAGGCCCTGGTTCAGCAAGGTACATAAGCAGATACCTAACTTTAAATGCAAATCCCAGGTGCTCTAACCACTGGACCATCCTTTCTGTCTCAAGCCATATGTTGAAATCTCTTGCTGAATTGGCCATGCAATTGCAATCCCCATAGCAAATCTGACAGGAGGATTTTGTCCTAATTTCCATGAAGACCACCACCTTCTAAACAAGTGTGTTGCTGAGAGAGGGGGAACGGGTCAGAGAGAAAAAGGATGATGGGGCGTTGACTAAAACCAACCTACAACATTATTATTCCAGCATGAAATATTTACAGAATTAAATGTGGGATTACAAGAAAACCCCAAACCTTCTAATGCAGTTTCATGTTACCTCCAAGAGTTTTGATTCCACTTATGAGCCTTCCCGAATGAAAGTCCTGGCTACGGGCCTGCCTCAAAAATACATTTTTTTCTTAGAGTGGGTTTTCCAGTTGTCAATGCCACTTCTTTGCTAGGCAGCAAAATATGTTCATACAGCTGGCAATTACCATTCTTTTCTCTACTGGTAAGGGGCATGATTTCACTCTTCGACCTAAGATCCCTGGATCCTTTCCTTATTGCATATTCTAGTCAATTTAATTAACTCTTTCAAAAGAACCAAGCAGGTTTTTTTAGTGAGTTTAAGTGGTTCCATCTGAGAACATTGTGCAGGCCCAGGAGTCTGTTTTACACATTGATTTACATACTGGGGATGTCAATTGGGTGGGTTTATTAGACACTCAGCTGCCCCACACCAGGGATTCGTAAACACTGGTTACAGTCAATATTAGGGTTTCCAACTTTCTAATGGCACAAAACTGAACACCCTTGCCCCGCCTCCTGCCCCGCCCCTTCCCCGAGGCCCTGCCCCTGCCCTACCCCTTCTCTGAGGCCATGCTCCCACTCGCTTCAGCCCCCCTCCCTCCATCGCTTGCTCTCCTCCACCCTCACTCACTTTCCCTGGGCTGGGAAAGAGGTGTGGGAGGGGGTGAGGGCTCTAACTGGGGGTGCAGGCTCCGGAGTGTGGCCAGAAATGGGGGGTTCAGGGTGTAGGAGGGGGCTCAGGGCTGGGGCAGGGGATTGGGGTGTGGGAGGGGGTGTGGGCTCCGGCTGGGGGTGCGGGCTCTGGGGTGGAGATAGGGATCAGGGGTTTGGGATGCAGGAGTGGGCTCTGGGCTGGAGCCGAGGGGTTTGGAGTGGGGAAGCAGGCTCAGGGCTGGGGCAGGGGGTTGAGGTGTGGGAGGGGGTGTGGGCTCCAGATGGGGGTGTGGTCTCCCGAGTGTGGCCAGAAATGAGGGGTTCAGAGTGTGGGAGGGGGCTCTGGGTTGGGGCACAGGATGGGGGTGTGGGCTCCGGGATGGGGATGGTGGATCATTGGTTTGGGATGCAGGAGGGGACTCTGGGCTGGGACCAAGGGGTTTGGAGTGGGGGAACAGGCTTAGGGCTGGGGCAGGGAGTTGGGGTATGGGAGGAGGTGTGGGCTCTGGCTAGGGGTGTGGGCTCTGGGGTGGGGCCAGGGATGAGGGGCTTGGGATGTAGGAGGGGGCTCTGGGCTGGGGCCAAGGGGTTTGGAGTGTGGGAGGGGGCTCAGGGCTGGGTTAGGGGTGTGGGAGGGGTTGCTGGCTCTGGGAGGGAGTTTGGGTGCAGAACGGGATTCCGACCTGGGGCAGGGGGTTGGTGTGCGGATGGAGGTGTGGGGTCTGGGAGGGAGTTAGGGTGCAGGAGGGGATTCCAACCTGGGGCAGGGGGCTTCGGGTGTGGGCTCCGGCCAGGCAGCACTTACCGCAGGCGGCTCCCAGTTGGCGGCACAGTGGGGCTAAGGTAGGCACCCTGCCTGCCCTGGCTCCACGCTGCTCCCGGCAGTGGCCGGCATAAGCCAGCCCCTAGGCGGAGGCGCAGCCAGGTGGCTCTGCACAGTGTGCACTGCCCGCCCATGCAGGTGCCGTCCCTGCAGCTCCCATTGGCTGCAGTGCCTGGCCTATGGGAGCTGTGAAGCCAGCGCTGCGGGGTGGGGGCAGCACATAGAGCTTCCCTCATCGCCGCTGCACCTAGGGCTAGACATGCCGGCTGCTTCCGGGGAGCTGCGCAGAGCCAAGACAAGCAGGGAGCCTGCCTTAGCCCCGCTGCACCACCGACTGGACTTTTAACGTCCCAGTCGGCAGTGCTGACTGGAGACACCAGGGTCCTTTCAAATCGGGTGTTCCGGTCAAAAAACGGATGCCTGGGAACCCTAGTCAATATTCATATAAAACAAAAACTCTTGGGGCCTGACCCAAAGCCTATTGAACTCAATGGGAGTCTGTCCACTGACTTAAACAGACTTTGCAGCAGGCCCTTATGGCCAAAATTCCTTTTTGAAGCTTGTTCTCCAACTCACCATGATGGGAGGAGCTATTTCTCAAGTGTACCCAACCCTACACTACAGGCCTGTGAAGGAGCAGAGAAACTGCCACCTCTCCCAGCAGGGGTTAAAGAAAATCTGTGGGTTGAGCTAGCCCTGCCCCACTATACCTGCAGCCAATGCCAGGATAGGAGGGGGAGAAAAGAAGGGAGCCTGGCTCAGTCAGGGGCTGACTGGTGAGAAGGAAGGAACTCACGGTTTTGCCTGCCTGAAGAGACGGAGCAGCGACCTGCCAGCTAGGGTTGCCAGGCATCCGGTTTTCGACCAGAGTGCCCGGTCGAAAAGGGACCCTGGTGGCAGTGCCGACTGGGTCGTTAAAAGTCCAGTTGGCGGCACAGTGGGGGCCCAGGGCTAAGGCAGGCTCCCTGCGTGCCTTAGCTCTGCGTGGCTCCCGGTGTGGCTGGCAGGTCCCTGCTGCCCATAGGCACATGGGCGGCCAGGGAGGCTCCATGCGCTGCCCCCTCCCCAAGTACTGGCTCCGCAGCTCCCATTGACTGGGAACCACACCAATGGAAGCTGCAGGGGCGGTGCCTGCGGGTGCGAGGGCAGCATGCGGAGCCTCCCTGGCCGCCCATGCACCTGGGAGCTGCAAAGACCTGGTGACCACATCCTGGGAGCCATGGTAAGCACCGCCGGGACCCCAAACCCCCTCCCACTCTCCAACCCCCTGCCCCAGCCCGGAGTCCCCTCCCACACCCAAACTCCCTCCTGGAGCCCACACCCCTGAGCCCCCTCATCAGTAGCGCAGCCAGGTCTGGCGCGCAGGGGGAGCGGCGCTATAAAAAGGCACCTCCCCCTTGTACTTATCCGGCAGCGCTCCAGGTCTCTGGCGGCACTTCGGCGGCTCACTCCGGGTCTTTGGTGGCACCCCCGCCAAAATGCCGCTGAAGACCCGGAGTGCCGCTGGGTGAGTGCAAGTAGCGGCGCTTAAAAAGAAGCGGCGTCTTTTTTTAGTGCTGCTAAAAAAAGGTGCCACTTCCGCCGCTTCTGCTCAAGGGGGAGCGGCCGCTCCCCCTGCTCCCCCCCGGCTACGCTACTGCCCCTCATACACCCCAAGCCCCTCATCCCCAGCCCAACCCAGAGCCCGCACCCCCAGCTGGAGCCCTGCCCCGCCTGCACCCCAACCCCTTGCCCCAGTGAGTGAGGATGAAGGAGAGCAAGTGACGGAGAGAGGGGGAATGGAGCAAGCAAGGGCGGGGCTTCGGGGAAGGGGTGGGGCAAGGAAGTTCATTTTTGTGCCACTAGAAAGTTGGCAACCCTACTGCAACCAGTGCAATCACTGGAGGCAAGTAAGCCTTCCCTTTGCAAAGAGGAGCCTGCAGATAAGCCTCCCCTTTACCAAGGGGAGCCTGCAGATCAAGGGTACGTCTATACTTACGCATCCGGTCGGAGGCGTGCGATCGATGTTCTGGGTTCGATTTATCGCGTCTTGTCAAGACGCGATAAATCGAACCAGGAAGTGCTCCGTCGTCGACGCTGGTAATCCAGCTCGACGAACGGAGTAGGCGGAGTCGACGGGGGAGCCTGCGCGCCGCGTGTGGACCCCGGGTAAGTGCTTTTTCATTCGAACTAAGATAGTTCGACTTCAGCTACGTTAGTCACGTAGCTGAAGTCGCGTATCTTAGTTCGAATTTCGGGGCTAGTGTAGACCTGCCTTAAGGTTAAAAATTCCCAGCTTGTGTGCCTAGAAGTATAGCATCTAAAATCATACGTTGGCACCTCAGCACCTCTAAAAAGGCCAAAGTGACAAGCCCATGGTCACACAGGAAGTCTGTAGCACAATCCGGTAGTTCTATGCCTCAACCAGAAGACCATCCTTCATTCCTGGATAACAGGATTATGTCTTTCCCTGTCTCAGGGAAACATGATCTCCTATTTCTGTCACCAAATAGGACTCATGTTAAAGTCATGCTCCAAAATAGCATTTAGGTAAAGACTAAAGACTCTGATCTCAATTACACCAGTATAAATCCAGTGTCACTCCTTTGCCCAAGTTAATGGAGTTACCCAGATTTACACAAGTGTCAATGAGATCAGAATCTGGTCCAAAATATATGGTTACGGGCTCCCACCCCAAACATAATTCTGAAGGCACAATGGCGCAACCTGTCTATATCAGAAAATGTGGACAAGCTGCTTAAGGGTTACATTTCCTTTTCAAGTACTTTTACTTCAAAACTATACTGCAGTGTAGCCCAGGATTCAGACACATCCTACAAAAACATGCAGCAGAACTCTGATATTGAACTCCCGCCCAGTTTTAACTCACTGCCAGCTCTCAGCCACTTCCTAAAGCTACAGATAGCCAATACCAATGTTGTAATTTCTAAATATGTACTTCGCTCAGCTGGAAACCAAATACTGAGGGTTTCGGCTTGCCTTCTGAAATATAAACATGAAATTTCAGCTGCCCACAACAGACCCTCACCTTAGACACCTTCCTGAAGGAAAAAAATAGTTAATGTGGGTGGTAGGCTGGCAGTCGCCTATTAAGATGATAGCACTGAAATATAAACAATCCAGCCTTTTCATCATGCATTAACAAATAATTTATAGTGCTGCTGGTAAAATCCCTTAGAAACCTCTTTAGAGGTGTTTGAAATTAAGACATTGGCAACAAGTTAGATTGATATTTATAATTAATGTCACCACAATCATTTTTTCAATATATTTAGTTATGTATCTGAATGCCAATATTTAACAGCAAAATGGCTTTCACGCACAATAGTTCCCAAAAGCTTTGTACAGGAGTCTACAAAATGTAGAAGCAGCAGTCCAGGGGAAAGAGAAACACCTGAGCACTGAAATTCAACTTGAGCATTGAAAGTGTCTCCATACACATGGCCCACAGTCATTTTGTCTGCTTGGCCTACCTGCATGTTGGTGGACAACAGCAATTTTGATAACATTTCTGGGCATGCTACAGTCTCAGACTCTGATGATGGGTTCACAAGTTAAGATGGGGTTGGTGACTGTTCCTTTTTAACCTGCTCATCTCCCTACTTTTGAGGTTCCACGTTCTAGTATACTGACTGCTGCCTCTCCCTCCACTGTGCTCCAAGAATCCCATAGCGATGAATACCGGCTCTGTTTACTTGTTCAGAGGAGGAGGTCAATGATCCTTCCATGCAAGTGCGAGGGCAAATCCCTATGCAGAAGCTGCATGAGTCAGTGATGAATAGATTGACATGCCCCTGTGCAGCATACCAGTTCTGTTTGTTTTAGAGAGAGAGAGTGAGTGTGTGTGCGCGCGCGCGCGGCCGCGCGCTATTACTCTCCAGTGGCTGACCTATAGAGAGGCTACTACTAATACCAGCTAGGAGTTTTCTCCGTAAGTTCAGTGGTAGAGGCCTCAGTATTTAAACTGAAGGACTTGCGGTCAAGCCCCAGCTCCTCAGGGGTATGTGTGATTTATTCAGTAGTTCTGTCTATGGTCTATGTGTTCATTACCCCATCGCCTGCACATACAGCTCACGGAATATTTAAACCATCCCAAATTATCTTCAGAGCTGACACAACATCACGTTGCAACAAGCTGCAATGTCTGCATCACCACATCATCACACTATGACACAAACATCACCGCAGTGATACAAGGACTTTGTCTCAGAGGCAATCCTATTGATGACGCAGACTACAAACTGCCATATCCCTTCACATCCCTAAGTCTACCTCTAATGCTCCCATCTGCACTAAACTAGCATTTACTGTTGCAATACTGATTGGTGCTTTAGGACAACAAGTAACAGGAACGAGCTTTAATGAAAGTTAGATTAAGTTTAAGCTAAAGTACTTCATGGGAGAGACCAACTGAATTTCTGTAGGATGGAGAATGGCTTTGACAAAAGGGAGTGGATCTATAAAACAGCAAGAGTCCCCAAAGGCGAGAGAGAGCCATACGCAACAGAGGGTGAAATGACCTGGAAAAGAAAAACAGAAGCTAGAGGAAGAGTAGATGAGAATTTGGCATCAGAGAATAGGGCTGTAGATAGAGGCAGGATATAATAGCTAGAGCTGGATCTTCATCCACACAGAAGCCAAGAGAGTACTTTCTCTTGGAAAAAATAAATTGAGACGGGTGAAGGTAGATGGGAAACCATAATGATTATAAAACATTTCACAGAACAAGGCCCAAATTCTCTCCCCTCTGCAAAGCCCAAGTGAATGAACTCAGCAAAGGGGAGAGCCAAAGGAATGGAAGGGAACAGAAGCCTATGCTCCAATGGCTGGAAGCTGAAGCTAGACAAATTCAGACTGGAAATAAGATACTCATTTTTAACAATGAGAGTAATTAACCATTGTAACAATTTACCAAGGGTGGTGGAATCTCCATCACAGGCGCTTTTTAAATCAAGATTGGTTGTTTTTCTAAGAGATACGCTTTAGGAATTATTTTGGGGACATTCCATGGCCTGTGTTACACAGGCGGTCAGACTACCTGCTCACAATGGTCCCTTCTGGCCTTGGCATCTACAAATCTACTGCTCAGGTAGTAAAGCAGCAGTGGAGCCATCACATGGTTGCAGTAGCCTCTGCAGCTGCTCTGCTACCTGGGAGACAGGCAGGACGGGGCCCGCAAATCCACATAGGGATGGAGCTACTGACTATACCACTTTACCTTTCCTGGCCCATCCCTCCTTCCCTGACAAACTCCCTTCTATGCTAACACCCTCCGTGGAGCATAGCTCTCCAGCATGCTAGGATCACAGACTCCCTAGCCCCTGAGCATCCTGCTCCTGTAGCCATGGCACAATGGAACCGCACTTGGAGATGTACATGCCTACAGAGCCAGTTCTTCATTCTGTCCGTTAACAGAGATGGCAAAATGGAGTGAACATGTTTGGACATAGAATTTAGAGCTACCATCTGGTTAATTATATAGTGAATATATAGGACTCTGCTTGCTGACTTAGACACAAAAGTCTGGGCATTTCAATAAATAGACCTACTTCCCCAATATGGCAGGAGCTAGGAATGATGAGAAACAACTCCTATGACTTCATGTGTGGCATTTACAATAAGGAAAACTCAGTGCCACACATGAAGTACAGTAAAAGTAACAGAAACAGCAAAATAGCTCTTGGTTTCCTTATTTAAACAGGTCAACTATAGCTGGAAGTCTCTTCCTGCCAAAGCAAGCGAACCACAATCACTCCTCCTCTGAACATTTTCACCTAGTTTGTCTTGTACAAAAAAAGGAGTTTCGTGCTATTGGTAAATCAGTTTTTAGAAGCACTCGTGTGTTTTTAGTGGAGCTGTTGAATTATGGAAACAAGAGCTACCCCTGATGAATAACACTGAAGACAAATAAAAGCCCTTTCTGTATTTTGATTGAAACGAATGCTAAAAATACACCAATGCTTACTGATGTTTAATTTGCTGTAGCCGTGATTCCAGTTTTGTACTTTTAATTGCTACTGTACAAAATTATTTGATTGCACTTGGTGAAATAAAACTGAACTAGGTTCTATTTAAGAATGTAAATTATTGTCTGCGCTTAAAAGCATAAGTAAATCTTTGCAGATATTTGTCACAAGCCTACTTTCCTCTAACCGATGCACTTTTAAAAACCAATAATTCAACATGATTTGAGGTACACTGCCTTTATAGATGAGAGCACAGCTCCCAGTGCAATCAATGAACATTATGCACATGTATCTGAGTGGAAAATGTGTGTCTCAAACAGCAGCATCCACATTTTCAGAAGTTTTAGCTAGCCTCCAGTTGTGTGCAAGCAGTGTGCAGTCTTTTCACTCTGACTTGGGCATGCATACAATAGAATTTACATGCATAAAACTTGCTTGCAGTCCATCTATGCATGCACATTAATTTTGCATGTGTAAATTCTGTAATTTGTGTCACAAACGAAGGCTATGTTTGGAACAGGAGTCCCTTCAATGTACACTCAGCGCTCAGTATTTTTTAAATTTTAAAACATGTACACTATAATAAGTTTATTTTTTCTTATTTCCCTACTGCTTACACAATTGCACTGCATTAATATTACATTGCAAGAAGGCTGTGAATTTAAGATTATAGACTTCCTCTATTTGTGATGTATATCTGTTTTGTAAACATCTGGGATAATCAGACTGATCTTCCAGATTACCTGTTGGAAACCTGGTCTTTCTCTACAGACAGTAATATTTATTTAAGTAATGCCACTTTTTCACTAAAAGAGATATGAGAATCACATTTTGTTTTGAAACAAGTGCAGGCCATGCACCAGAAGGATGGTCCAATACTTAGGGCACCAGGCTATGACTTGGGACAGCCTGGTTCGATTCCTTGCCCTGCCACAGACTCCTCTGGAGCCGTAGGCAAACTGGTGCTTCAGTTCCCCATCTGTAAAATGGGGATAATAGTATTTCACTACCTCACGGGAATGTGAGGGTAAATACATTTCAGATTATAAGATGCTCAGATACTACATTAATGAGTACTAAATGTTAGAGGGATAACAATAGTAACTATAAGATTCAATTTAACCCTTCATCTATTTTTTAGGAGAATAGGGAAAAACCCACAATTTTCAGCATACTTTTTTTTTTTAATGGCTGAAGAGACTTTCCTCAATTACAAGAACAATTCACCTCTGAGTTGAAACCAAGCATCCCAAATCTCCCAAAAGGAGATTTTTTTTTTCAGAAAGCTTTGAGCAAACAAAAATAAGGAGTAGTGATAAAACTGTGTACAGAATCTCAAGAACAGTTTGCCAACATGAATAATATAAGAAATACAGCAGAGAACTTAATACAACATCTTCAGGTCATCACACAACTGTACTGCACCACCAGATCTTTGGGAATTGTGCATGCAGCTGTATACGACCCAAATAACTTAACTGAAGCTTATGCCTACCTATATGCACTCAATATAGCTATACGTATTCAGACATCCCATATATTTTTTATGTTGTTCCCCCTTTACCTAGTGATTATCTTTCATGGAAGCACAAACATTCAGATAAGACAGGTCCATGAAGCATGTCTCTACATTTTTGTCCTCGGGGGAGGGGAGAGAAAGAGAGAGTCATTTCATTAAATGGCCCCACTGATTGGTTTTACAATACTGAGTTCTCATCTTCATCAAACTCTCAAAAGTAGATCTGGGTGAAATTTTTCAACCAAAATTTTTTTCACTGGAAAATGCAGCTTCATCAGCATCAAAATATTCGATGAATTCATGTCAATTTTGCCAAATTGTTTCAAAACTAAAAAAAATAAAAATCAGAAAAAAAGGTTTCATTTCAACATCTTCAAAATGCAATGTTTTGACTTTTTGATTTGAAATGATTTTTTTGTTTCAAAATGTCTTTACTTTTACCTTTTAACACATTAAAATGTTAAACAGTCAAAATGAAACAATTTGTTTTTGATTTTTGGGAATTGCCAGCGAGCCAAAAAATACATTATTCACCCAGTTCTAATCAATAGCTTTTCTTCTGTCATATTCATTCAGAACTAGGGTGACCAGATGTCCCGATAAAATCGGGACTGTCCCGATTTTTCATCTTTTGTTCCGCGTCCCGACCAGTGCTTTTGTCCCGATTTCCGGTCTTCCGTTTTTTTGCTCAACAACTTCCGGCGGGAAGTCCCAATTTTCGGGTCTTCTCATCTGGTCACCCTATTCAGAACTAACTTTAAGGTCACTCTTTTTTCCAATTTTGTATCTGCAGTCAGTAATGGGCACCATCAATGATGACCCTTGAATAGCTTCTACTGTGTTCCAGTTTAATGAAGACAGCAACACTTAAACACCATAACATTTCACAAGAATTAACCAGTTGCTTCTCTCAATACCCCCAAATAAAAATAGAGCCAAATCCCACCTTCATATAAGTATGTGCATCTCCTGTTAAATGCAGTTAGAGTGGCACACAGGTTCTGAAGGGCAGATCTGGGCCCTTTTTATGCATGCAATAAGGGAGGGTGTGTAACGTGGTGGATGGAAACAAGAATATTTATACAGACCAATGATCTGAGAGACATGTTGACTTGTGGACTCAGCACAAGGCTGGGGGGACAAGCATCACTGGATGTCCCGCTCACAAAAATTCTGACTGGCAGAGCCTACTACATTCCCTGATTGGCCCAGAAAGGCTATTTAAGGCCTAGGGGAAACACCTGGAGGTTGTCTGGGCAACTAAATGGATTCCTGGTGCAAACAGATCCAGCCACACACTCATGATACATTGCCTTGCTCCTGGTCCCCTGCTCTGCTCCTGACACTTCATCTTGCCTCTGTTCCACTAACACTATTTTGGCTGACTCACTTGGCTCCAGTCCGGTGTAGCTCATCAACCTTAACTCCAACCTGATCTTACGTCCTGACACTAGTATGAACTGTTACTTCTGGCCTTGATCCTGTAGACTAAACTCGGACGACATCCCCTGGAAACAAAGCCCTGGCTTCAACCCATGCCCCATAGCATGGGTCCTGACAAACAGGTATGACGATATTAACTTGCCCTATTTTCCAAGAATGCAGCCTTGGTCAGGGTAGTCTTTTTGAGGAAAATGATAGAGAAAAAATACTTTTTCTACGCTTTCGGGGAGATGCTGTGGAAATAATGGAATGAGGATCTTCACAGTGATCTTGCTGGATTCTCTACCAGCTAGGCTTTCATTTCTTTAAATATGAATTTTTCTGAACTTTCTGGTTTGAAAGAGTCTTCACATTGTAAATCAATGCACTCCTATCCTGTTGAGTCTGCAGCCACAAAACTGAACTAACAGCACCACGAGAGTTGTGACCATCCCTCAATCATCTTAGTTCTTTTCTAAAATAGTCATGTTCCCCCCCCCTTAATATTTCCCACCATTGCCACTACCAATGCAGCTTCACCAGTGGCAGCACTGTGCACATTCTTGACTCTCCCTCTTTGTCCTCATATGCACTTGCTCTACTAACTGTTTATTCTTCTCTTCCCGTCATGGCCACCTCTATTTGTTCATATCAGTTTTTCACTTGTGCTGCTTTGTTTATGTTGAGCAGGAGAGACCTGGAAGTTGGACCAAGACTAGGGAACCAGGAGGATAGTACTGGTGGATCAGGGAACAGATTTTGTTTCCATAGGCACCAAACAGGAATTCTGAATTCACATTGGTGTGAAATTCAAATTCCTCCTGGCCTACTGGATGTTGTTTGTGTTCCAATGAGTACAGAAAGTCACCATCCCTGTAATTAAGTCTCAAAATTAAGAGTCCCTTAAGGCTATGTCAGTGTGACACATTTGCTTTAATGTGAATCTGCCATTTTTTATACAAAACAGAAATAATAAATTGAGCCCATCTCTTTAAACTAGAGTTTGAAAACCAGAGGGGCATTTCAGAATTGGATTGGAAGGTGAACGTTGTGAAGAATAGGATCTGGTTTTTTTCCATCTGTTTTTATCAGTAATAAAGGTTTAGAATTATTCAAGCCTATCATCTTTACTGCTAGTCTTTTTGTTTATGATTCTGGCTTACACAAGTTATACTGACCAGTCAAAATCATCCACTATGAAACATGACTGGGTGGGTTTGTTTAACTCATAATCTTAGAGTAGCATGTGTGGTAGAAGGTGTGGGCTCATTTGCTAATGTCAGATATTTTTCATGCTGTCATAGTACATCTTCTGACAGCTAATCAAGCACCCAAGGGTGGCACCTACCAGATTCAGAGGCCGTTGATCACCTACATTCCCAGTTGGTGGGAAAGTGCCACATAGGGAGAAGTTCGGATTCAGAGAGAAATGCAATTTTTAATAAGTTATGACAACATCGTAAAAGATAACATAATATAGTGATATGGTGCATTTTTAAAAACAATTCATTAAACCACCTTTAAATATTCTTATACAGGCTCTGGAAAAAAATACCAAATGCCTGTATAAGCAAGGGGAAAGGCGATGAGAGATTCTGTACAAGCTCAATCTCCAAATACTTAAGTTGCCAGGGTTTCACAGATGTTTTTAGATCATAACACGGGTCAGAGGATAACTGGTAAGGTCAGCTGGAAAACTGGAAATGTAAACACTTTTTTTGGACCTTCATGAATGGGACCTTCAGAATGGGAACTTCAAGCTAAAAGAAAAATGAGACAACCTAACTCCATTACTCTAACCTACTGTACTAGCACTGGCTCCTGGTCCCCCAACCCTTGGGATGATCCAAAATCATTTTGCCTGTTGATTATATGAAGGGTCTTGGGAAAAGGCAACATTAAAAAGACAAATTCTAAACTGGCATGACAACTTTTCTTTTAAGAAATAATAAAGGGGAGAGAAAATTTAGGTTTTTTGAAGCAGCAACTAGGGAAATTTTTTCTCTTATGACAAGTCAGCAGCACACTCTACTGGCTGTTTCCCTGCAGTTTTCTAGATTAAAAATGAAAGCTACTGCAACGCAAAATATATCTTTTGCTTGTCCCAATAACATACTGTGAGACATCACAGTCTAGTAGATACAAAGTGGGAGTCCAAAGACTTTGATTATAGCCCTGTCTCTGACACTGACTCATTTTATTACCTTGGGCAAATCACTCAGCCG
Source organism: Chelydra serpentina (assembly GCA_037349315.1). NCBI lineage: Eukaryota > Metazoa > Chordata > Testudines > Chelydridae > Chelydra > Chelydra serpentina. The sequence continues at coordinate 34,057,183 of JBAIAC010000048.1, forward strand.
TCTCTTTTCCTCAGGGTTTGTCTCCATTGTACTGGAGAGTGCGATTGTAGCACATGTGGCTTTTAATCTAGCTAGCATGCATAACAATAGCAGTGTAGATGCAGTGGCACAGGCTTCAGTGAGCTAGCAACCCAAGTATGAACATAGGCTCCCTGGTAGGTTTGTACTCAGGGGGCTAGCCTGAGCAGAAACCTAAGCTGCCACACTTACACCGCTGTTGTCACTCGTGCTAGCTAAATTAAAGCATGCATGGGTACGCCTATCTGCTACAATCACACCTTCACTTGCAGTGTAGATGCCCCCATTTTTCTTGTCTGTAAAAAATAAGAATGATACTTACCAGCCCTTGTAAAGCACTATGATTGTTGGCGTCCGTTAGTCTAGAGAGACGATGGATATGCGCCCATGGGGAATGTTTAGTTGATGGTTGTGCAGCGTCTGTTGTGGCTGTGAAGCCCCACACGAGAGTGGCAGTCTCGATTGCATTTGCTGCATTTGAAGGCGGTGTCAGCTGTGGGTTGGAGCCGCTGCTTCCTTTTTCGTTGAACCCGCTTTTCCTCGGCAAACTGCCGAAGCTTGTCTTCGCCAGTTTTCAATCCAGTGGTCAGAGCGTGTCTCCATCTGCATCTGTCCTGGGCGAGCTCTTCCCAGCTGTTGATGTCGATTTGAACAGTCTTCAGGTCCCTCTTACAAACATCCTTGAAGCGAAGGTGGGGCCGTCCTGTAGCTCTGTTTCCGGAAGCAAGTTCGGCATACAACAGGCCTTTGGGGATCCGTCCATCTTCCATGCGACTTAGATGGCCAAGCCATCTGAGGCAGCGTTGATGGAGGAGAGTGAACATGCTGGAGATCTTGGCACGTTCCAGCACCTCGTTGTTCGTTATTCGATCACTCCAAGCGATCCCGAGTATGCGATGGAGGCAGCGCATGTGGAAGGTGTTCAGTCTCTTTTCTTGCAAAGCGTAGAGGGTCCAAGTTTCGCTGGCGTAGAGAAGAGTGTTTAACACACATGCATGGTACACAGCGACCTTTGTGTTGATGGTCAGCATGTTGTTCCATACTCTCTGTGACAATCTGGCCAAAATTGTGAAGGCCTTGCCGATTCTACGGTTGATCTCAGGGTCCAGTGAGAGGTTGTCCGTGATGGTAGATCCAAGGTAGGTGAACTGACTGACCACCTCTAGCACATAGTCATTGATGGCAATGCTTGGATGTTCTGCATCCTGGGCCATAACTTTGGTCTTCTGAAGACTTATTGTCAACCCGAACTCTTCGCAAGCTCTGGAAAAGCGGTCAATCAGATGCTGGAGATCGGTTTCTGTGTGGGTGGCCAGGGCAGCGTCGTCTGCAAACAGCATGTCTCTGATTGTTGCCTCCCGTACCTTGCTTTTGGCCTTTAGTCGAGCCAGACAAATAGCACTATGATATTTACAGATTAAAGGCACCGGCGCTGAGTAGAATTATTATTAATATATTAAAGATTAAAATAAGATTAAAAATCATAAAGGGCAAAATTCTTCTTTCAGATCAGCACAGCGGTTCATGACGGCTCTTTTCTCTCTTAGCACATAGAACTCCAGAGAGAGAGAGAGAGAAAATATTTATCAAACTATCTATACTTAAACTATTTCAGTTCTACAGCTATGATTCTCTGCGTAAATAACCTTTTCCCAGAAAATGTATAATTGAAGACTGTTATTTTGATGATTTTGTATGGAGCATATAGAGAGAAGGTATAATTCACCTCTGCCAAAGGTGAATTATCCTCCATACAACAAGTCCCATGTCAGCCCCCAAACCCAGGTTTAAGTGCGACTTCAGTGATGCAGAGGCCTGATGTTAGTCATTTGCAGTCAGTTTCACCTCAACTAACTAGTTTAACACCTTTTTACATCCAAATACTTACTAATCTCATGCATTCAAAATAGTTTTGAAAACTAACCTCAATACTTAAATGTAGTAAATATCTCTGAAAATCATACACCGTATATCCCTCTTAAGACTCTTTCAGGTTCTCACTGAAGGACCAGTAACCTAAAAGCAATGTCATTTTTTTCACAGACCAATTTCACTGTAATTAGTGGTTCATTATATTTGCATATTGTAATACATTCAAATAAATTTGGGGCTTTCATGTGGTGTTCCACTATCAGAGTCAACTTACTTTCTGCTCCCCTATAAACATTATGCTCATCTAAATTCACTGCAGATAAATGCCTCTGTAATTCAAAAGGAATCTTTCTTCTTTCAAATTAAAACAGCAGCCTCACATACACACAAACTACCTCCCAATTTCCCCCCCCCCCCTCCAAAAAAAAGTGTTTCCCAACCCAAACTTCTTATTGGCTAGGAAAAATTATGCAGGAGAAAAAAATAACTTTACAGTGAAAAATCACTGGATTCTAGAAATATTTTTTCACATGAGAAAGACAGGCTTTTAGGTAGACACTTTCTCTATGCAACCAATTTCTCTTATATAAAACTCAGCTAACAGGATTTCGGTACAGTTATCCTATGAGTAGAGACACGAGCCCAAACTCTCATGATATCTACAAAAGACACAGTATGATTGTATGAGACTTTGAGGCTTTTTATTTTACAAAGAAAGAGACGATTCCCAAGGCTTGCTTGAAGTTATACTGGCTCTTATGGGTAGGAGTAATTGACAGATTATATGAAGACAAATCAATACCATCTCCCCACTAGCTGGACTCTTTATAATAGCACTAAACTGAACACCTCTTTATCAATTTCAAGTTTATTTTTCTATGTTTACAATAGATTGTATTTAATGGACTGTACCAGTGAATAGAGTACCAATTCCTTTATCTGGAAACTAGGACAGCAACTCCTTCAACGAAACTATCACAGTTTGTACAAAAGCAAACATGATCACATATGGTGTAACAAAACAATAGACAAGTAAGATTGTCTCAGTGGACCAGTTTTAGCAGAATAGCAGCTTTGGGCATGCTTTTCGTGCTTCTTTTTTTCTCAGAACTAAGGAGGCATGAAACTTACCACCCTGAGGTGAGCTAAAATCTCCCTGCATTATAATTGTTAGTCATACTTGTAATTCTTTCCAATTATGCATTATGGCTCTGATCCAAAGCTCTTTGACGTCAATAGAAAAAATTCCATTGACTTCAATGGCTTTGAATCAGGTCCTAAATCCTGTGTAACTATGCCTTTTTATCACCCTCATGCTCTCCCCCATACCCAAATTGTGGGACTACCAAGGACCAGTATGACTGCAGGCATAACTTAGAGAAAAGTCTCAGGGCTGCTCTAAATTGCGTTTATTAGCATGAACTCCCAAGGAACTGACTGACAGAGAACAAATGCAACCTGCTCATATCACCTTCCCCTCTGAAACAGCCCTACAGCAGGCCCAGGAGAGTGGTTGGGGTAAGCCATCTAGGGATTCCATTATGCCAAAGAATCCATATCCAGCAGTTCATTCAGCTGGTTTACTGCCTACTTTGTGCCACTGGCAGAACACAAGGACAGGTTATTGCCCAGAACAACTGATACAATCAGCTTAAAATTAATTTTGAAAAACAACTCTTCCCAACCACTATATTCCCTTCCTATTGCTTATTGATGCATGTCCCAGACTCCTCCTCTTCAAGATTATGAGCACTATGCTTAGTAATAAGTGAATGCAAAGATTAAGCCCTTAGATAGTGAGTTCCTCAGGGCAAGGATCTGTCCATAAAACACAATGCATGCCAGTGATGCCATATAGATAATAATAAAAGCTAATTTAAAGAGTCAAACTGACAAACACATTCCTTGTATATGGTGAATACACTGCAGACTAAACATACACATTTAGAACTTAAGCCTATATTAATATATCTTCAGTGTTTGAAACTCTGGCTTAGTTTAGGCTCTGTTCCCGCCATAAAATTTTGAGGGGGCGTGTCTCACAAAATTGTTCTGTTCTATTCTATAGTGATTCTTATACTACCTCAGAATATGTGCACTTTCTAGTAGCGCATTAAGTGAAGTGACTGATATCTGTGGTTCATTCTTTTTCTCATCCTTTCACCAGAGAAAGAATAGCATTTCACCTCCATAGGATGCAGCATGACTATGAGACTACACAATCTCCGGTATAGACAAGGGTCAAACCCAGTTCTCCTAAGTCCTAGTCCTATGTTCTAGCCACAAAGCATTTCACTAGACTACACTGCATCTTACTGTTGGTTATTGGAAAGAGGAGGCATGTCCCACAGAGCTAAACCTGCAGCGAAGACAGTGAATTCAATGGGCCAAATGCTATTTTCAACTACTGAACAAGTGTGAAACTCCAGTGACTTTATGAAGATGCAGGAGTGTTACTGAGACCAGAAGTTTACCCAAGGCTTCTAACAAATATAAAACTTGGTCAAAAATAGGTACAAATGATTTGCATAAGTGCATGGCAGAAGGGGTTGACTTGTTTAGTTGACATTTTAAGAGCAAAATTATCTTTACCAATCTGTTGATTCTTTCCCATACTCGGAAGGAATGCAGACAATGCACTAAAGATCCTTTATAGAGGTACATGATGCAGATCAGAAAGGAGACCTTTGCACTTGGTATAATCTAATGCACCTGGAAGGAACGTAATGCACACAGATATAAATTCCCAACTGACTTTAAAAGGCAATACCTAAAGGATGGAGTGCATCAACTGCTCAAGATGTACAACCATTGGCGCCATTATCCTTGTAGATTTTGCTTCTCTTGTTCTAGATGGTGTTCTCTTTCTTTCTTTCTTTCACAATAATTATGATTAAGGCCTGGAGCCATTCTATTTACTGATCTCCTTCAGTATAATGTAGGAATCAATCAACCCTCAATGGAGTTGCATGAACAGTATATGAAGGAGAGAAGAGACATTTATTTAGTTTACATCCTACTTATTAGTTTGTGGCTTTTTTTTTTCTTCAGCACGTTTAGCCAAAAACTTACTCATCAGGCAGAATTCTGCCATAGACGCACTCACAGAACTCCCGTTTGGGACTTTAAACACACTCACCATGTAAAACGTTATGTAATTATCACACTAGCTCATTGTCACCCAAACATAAACTTATTCTACTGGGATGGCCAAGTTCCGACTGATAGTTATTAACAGCTGTCTGAAAGGGATGGAGTAGGTGAGAGTTGTTAAGCCTGGAATGCATCTATTATGCTCTAGTGTTTCTGGAAACCTCGAAAGGGCAAAAAGGCACTAAAAGAGGAACAGTTTACAGTAGGCTGTTCTGTGAAAAGGGAAGCGATAAAGGAACAGGGTATCCATCACTTCCAATGATCAATATGAGACAGATCTTCCCCCTCTAGGAACTAACCCAGTCCCATTCATAGAGCTGAGGTGCCAGACAATGTGTGACATAACTTCAAGCTGTTAGCTGGATTGTGGTCCACCCCAAACAGATACCCAAAGAATATTCCCCTCCTCCCCTAATGCATTCCCTACACAGGGGCCAGCCACCATTGCAGCCCTGCTCAGGTTTCTGAGCCTGCTGGCTGGCTGGCTGGCCATAAAGGGGATCAGACATGGCACCCTTTAAAGAAATCACCAGGGGAGCACAGCTGTTGAGCCACATTGGAGGTAGGGGAGATGAGGTGCAGGACTGGGCTAGCTATAACATGTTCATCCATTCACTGGGGAAATTTACCCCTGTGGAAAGAGCCAACAAAAGGCCAATCTTTAGCTATTAAGGATTAGGATCAGACATTTGTGGTGGAATGGGGAGGCAGATTATCTCACATCTGCCTATTGCAGGGTTCTCGCACCTTCCTCTGAAGAATCTGGCACTGGCCAATGCCAGAAGAAAGATAGTTGACTAGACAGATCTTGGGTCTGATCCAGTAAGACAATTCCTATGGTCCTAAGTTTGTCTGACACAGAATTCATGGGAAGGGGGAAACTACCCTTCAGTTAACATTACTGAAGTTAAATGAGATTTTTCTGTATTAGTTCCTGTGACTTTAAGGCAGTGGTTCCCAAACTGGGGTTCGTGAACCCCTGGGGGTTCGCGAAATGTTACAGGGGGTTCTCGGGGAAAAAATTCCCTAATGGCGGACAGAGCACAGGACCAGCAGCCCCTGGACTTCCAAGACTTAAGCAGATCAAAGCAAGCATATCTATCACACTGAGGAGATTTGAACTTCAAGACTCCTTATAAGAAATGGAAAGGGAGGTGGATATTTTTTGCTGTTTTTAAAATTAAATAGACAGCTAGTATTGTTTTTAAAATTATTATGAAGAACAAGTTTAAGCTTTGTTGTAATGTGCATTGTTTGCCTGGACTGCTCAAGACCTGAATGCTTGTGTTGGAGGAACTCTTTGGGCTGGCTTCTTAAATACCTTCATGCTGTTTCACATCTGATACTCCTTGATGAAACATAGGAGCCTTGTATTATAACAGGCTTATTGAAAGTGATACAAGCTACGAAAGTGAGATTTTGGAAGAGTGTTGCTGTTTGCATAATGTAATAAAAATACTGTAATGATAAATAATAATGAATAATAAACAGTGAGTAATAAGCATGTCAAAAACAAATTTTATATTTCCAAGATCACCTCTTTTATCATTTATACTCAGGTAAAGGAGAAAATCCCTGGAAATATTCAATTTTAGGAGGGGGTTTGCGAAACTTAACATTTTAGTGAAAGGGGATCACAGGTTGTTAAAGTTTGGGAACTGCTGCTTTAAGGGCATATTCTTAGCCACTATTTAAACTTCTGTTAGCAATGCCTACCCAAGGCATTGCCATAGATATAAGTAAATAACTTTCAACAAAGAATTGAAAATTCCCAGCAGTGTCCAGGGCCCTCGGGGGCCATTGTCAGAAGGGCATAGGGTAGGTAGCACATCCTCAGTGGGACTTTGTCCAAGTAAGGACTGAGTAAAAACTGCATATCAGGATTTTGCCACCTACTCTGTCTGTGAAAACAACTCCCCTTGACATCAGCAGAAATTGCATGTGCAGACTGAGGGCATACACGGCACTAAAGACAGTTATACTCAACAAAAGCACTCTTCATGGGGGAGGGTTGTATATACTTGCAGCACAAGTTTCAGCCAGGTTAAAATAAGATAGGTTATTGTTAGTATGAGGCGCAAAAGTTTTCTCTCAACAATTACTAAAGGCCTCAAATAAAGAACATGCTGAGCTCCATACTTTGGTAGGAAATCTCTTGAAATATTTTATTAGTGAAAAGGAGACAAGTGGATTTAAAGCATATCATGTTTTTAGATGACTAAGTTTCCTATGCATGGAGGCACCGATATAAATATTGCATTTTAAAAATGTCATGTTGTAAAAAAGCTACAGTTTCACCAATATAAAATATGAATGTAAACAACATATCTGTCAGACATGGCTATAACATACTGCTTAACACTGTTAACTTATAATATGCACCTATTATTGTTAGTTCTCCTAATGAAAGAAAGTAAAGACACTGCATAAATTCTTGAACACATGTTTCACTTTTCCAGCTGCCTTGTGCTGTAGAACATCATGCTAACAAGAAGTGATGCTAACAAGAAGCTAAAACCAGTGTAGCAAATGGGGCATTTAAATATATATAAACATACAGACATTCATATATAAAAAGAAATTGGCTATTTTGGGGAAATAAATGGATCCCTAGGCAGACATATTTCATCTTAATATTACCTGTATTTTCCTACATGGTAACCATTTCAGTTCTGCTTAATCAAAAAAGTTGTTGTACTCAGTGCTAAAATGGAGAGTCAATATTCAGTTATCTCATTGTTTAATCTAAATAACAAATTTTATCTGTGGGGCTCAGGAAAGCAAAGAATATGAATTTAGTCACTTCATATCTGCTCTTAAACACCGATAGCGCCTGGCATAAGGCTTTTTTCTATGCTAAGATCATTTCCATAGTGCTTATTTCCTAAACCACATAGTGGCACATATCTAATGCCAGGTAACCTGAACTTTTCTGTGTAAAGTTCAACAAATCCTCTGCAGCAGCTTTTGGTACCAGCTCCTACTTCTCTACATTCTGAGGTACCTCGATAAAAAAAATTGTTTCTGCTACTTACTACACTCAAATCCATGTCCTCTGTCCGCTGGGCTTTTCAATCTCTGCTCAAGTAGAAAGTACTAGCATTTACATCAGCCATGGCTTAACACAGCAGCACAGCGGCATGTTTAACCACCACTGAAACATCATAAAAATGGTATTTCACTTAGACTTTATTTTAAATACTTACTATAAATAAATCATGGAAGTATAAACTATGTATTTTATGAAACAAACACTCAGAGAGCCAAGAAACAAGTCACAATATTAAAAAGTCCCTGATGGTAATTATTCAGAAGTATCTACTTTAACACTGGGAGGACGGGGGGTGGGGGGGGAACGTGGATCCTTTGAACTTATAACCTACTGGAGGTGGTTTCCAGTGCAATAACACCCTGTTTAAACCCTATGGCTACAGTACATCTGTGGTTCACTGGCTATAATTACAGCTTTAATACTGTAACTGTCGCAAACAAGTCCCATGGCGTATTAGACTAAACACATGGAGCATTTTGTCGTCTTGACTACAGCCTGTTTAATGGCATTTCAGGCTCCAGCCCTCAAGTCTGATCTTGGCCCAGCACTCCCCGGCAGTTAAAGCTGGCCTGAATTAGTTCCAAAGGAACACCATTCCAGCCCAACTGGGCATTGGACAATTACTTAAGAATATCATTTAGGGCTGAAACTGATATTTATCTAGTGATTGAAATCAGTTGGAAACTTGGTGAATGTTGTGTCAGCATTATGTCTTTCCTGGAGCCTTCAGAACTGTTGGTTTGGCTTGTTCTGCACTGGGCATTTATATCTAGGCTGACGTGGCTGCTTAAGCAGCAGAGTACCAAGTTTGTTTGTGTTTTTCTTTTTTTAACATTATTCCACTCTTCATTTCTTCCTTCCCCCGCCTTAAGAACAGCCATTCAGAAGATCTTAGATTGCTCTGATCGCACTTTACATTTATTTTTAGAAAACTAAAAATATTTTAAAATATTTTATTGAGACTGGACATGCTGCACTTGAAAGAGTGTCATCCACCACTCTGGAAGTTTCTCATTGTATTCTTTTCCATTTGATTTTTGACAACTTGCAACCTTAGGCCCAGCTCTGCAGAATATTATACTTCCAAATGGAAAATAATGAATGAGGGGTGTGTACCAACTCAAAGGGAAATTTATCTTTGTCCAGGGCGCCGCACTTTGGCATCCCTTTAGTCCCATTTAAACCCTGAGCTTAAGTGGTGCATTAGGCTAGTGCTGTTCCCTTGTACAGGGGTGAGTTTCACACTATTTTTTTTTAAAATGCAGATTGTGAGAATAATTCAACTTGTTCAGAAGTTTCCCTAGATGTACGCCTGGTCAGCAAAACTTCACATGATTGTTACTATTCTTTCCTATTGCGGTTTGAAATCTCTCTCTTTTACAGACTCCGTATCATCATTTTCAGAGCCTTTTTTTCAAATGCACAGCACAATGTATTGCCATAAACAGATTCTGGAGCTTAGAGTCTGGAGCTTACACTTCTGCCCATCGCCCCCTCCTGCAATGGCATTTCAGTTGCAGTGGACCTTGCTTCTCTAGCCCCAGATGCAGTGCAGTTCACATACAGAGACCTATGATCTCCAACCTGCCCACTGCAAGAAACCCAAATTCCTGGAGCTGTTTCCTTAAAATGCTGAAAGAGTGCTTGGAAAAATCCTTGGTCAGGGATGAGTAGGGGGAAGGGAGACTACACATGAATCTCTAGGGCCTCCCTACCCCAAAAATTATATATGTTAAAACTTATTAATTATTATTAATAATAAATATGCAGGTTTGTAAGCACCTTTCAACCTAGGATATCAAAACTTGGCAACGGTAAGATAAGTATCATTACACCCATTTTACATCTGGGGATACTGGCAGTGACTTTGTATCAGTTATAACTGCAGAACAACCCAATATTTATCCTCATTATTCAGCTTTCCAAAAATAAACCATAATTGTCTATCAACCCTAACAGGAAAACACTGAATTACAGATGATGCAAGTCAATGATTCATTCTTCAGTGTATTTTTGGTTCATTCCCTTAATAGACCACAACATCACCACATTGTGCCTATATGTTAAATAAGAACAGCCTGTATACAGTGTCTTTAATCCTGAAAGATCCCAAAGCACTTTATGAACAGTACAAAGTAGAACCCATAGGGAAAACTCATATACCAATGAAATGCAGCCATCTCTGGGGTGGAATTTAGTTAGCATAGTGGAGCAGCAAATTAAAAAGCCAAACATGTTAGCTTTTTACAAGGAAGATATAAAGGAGGGTAAATTCTCTTTAATGTAGAAGTACAGCAGAACCCTTTCTGGTTATGGTGAGACAATCAGTTGAGAGCTCTGCGGGGCTCCTGTTATTCCTAAATAAACACAAAAACCAGGGCCCCAGCAGGTGGCCAAGTTTGATATTCAAATCATTAACATTTTTTACATGTGGAGTTTTCATTAGGACAAGGTTACCGCATGATGGACAATCTGTATATATCTGCAGATGTGGCATGCATGGAAGTCAAACCTGCACTAGGAGTATAATTCACAGCAATCTCTTTGCCCAAGAATAGCTGAAGGCAATGTCCAATCAAAGTACTGTCAGTGCGCTGCTCAGCGAATAAATGAGTTGCTTTGACAGGAAATTCCAACAGCAATTTTAATTCTGGTCAGGCTTCAGGAAGTGGAAAGAATAAAAACACATCAATTATAGTGACAGGAAGTTTTAAATCACATGGCAAGCAGCTGCTGCCAAAAGACATGTCGGCCAGTTTTGTTAAAAAGTATGGTATTTTGGTGTGACCAAAATTTTACACCAAAATTTTATAAGCTGACATCACTCCTTAATTGTATGTTATCTTGCTACGAAGGTAAAGAAAATGACTCCGTGCAGAAAGCATGCTGTTATTACAACAAATCAAACAGGCTGCTAGGTTTTTTTCTAAATCTAAACCAAAAAAATCAGCATATTTATACAAACAAAAATGCAAACTACTAGTGATATGAAAGTGTATGCATGTCGGCACCAATAAAGCAGGAGATCTCAGGGGCAGGATAAGGAGACCATCTCTTCCTGAGTCAGCCCAAGGCTCAAGAATTATCAGCACTTTATTCATTGTGCATACACTGATTTTTTCATTAGTACATGTTATAAATTAAGACCATCAGAATGGAGTGCTGGGCAGGGGGGAGGAGAGGGGAAGAAGCAATCAGAACCATTTGATATAAAATTCTTACTGTTCAGTGCAGAGTCTGTTTAACAGTTTCCTTCAGTTATGTGTTTTGATGCTTTTCTTTATGTTTCCTGATGTGAAATACCGGGCTCAACATCAGTGAACTGTGGTTTAAATTTCTTTCAGCTGAACCACTAGATTAAGTCTTTTATTTGAATGTGCTGGTGAGGATTTTGAAGATGAGTTGCTGATTTTTCTGCTACTGGATTAAAGCAGCGTGCCACTGTTTGAATAGTATCATTTCAGGCCAAATCTCTTAAATAAGTGTAAATTACTATGTCCTGACTCTCAGTTACACTAGAGCTACTTTACACCACTCTGGTAGTGTAGAGGGCCGGTAACAGGGAATGCCAATGTAATCTACAGCCTGCTAGCACGATATAAAAGTGCCTTAGTGTAAATGAGAATTAGCCCCCGAGAGTGAAGTCCTGGCCCCATTGAAGTCACTGAGAGTTTTGCCATCTATCTCAATGAAGCCAGGATTTCTCCCCTAATGTCCAGTAGAGGAATGTCAAGCTTCTACTGGATGCATATTCACTCAAGCCATTGATTTGTGCCCGACACCTCTGTTAATGCATCTCACTGTTCCATTTGCACTCTTATACTGCTGTCATTTAACCAAGTGATGGTTTCAAGAATATTCATACAATTAGTTTTAATGTATTTGTGTTTATTTTCACCTGGATAAACTGACAATCAAATTAGAGCTGGTCAAAAAACAAGAAAATTATTATGTGAAAAATGGTGAAATTAAGAAGTTTTACAAGTTTCAAAATGGACCTTTTTACCACTTGTGCAACGTTTTTGCAATATTTTAAATGAAATGTTACCAAAAATATTACTGACATTGTTTTGTAAATTTTTCCATGGCTGAAGACAGGTGGAAAATGAGAGAAAAAGGGAGACTGGATGTTGGCAGGTGAGTGTTGTGACCCTGGGGATGTTAAGCGTGTTCACATGGTTCAAGAAGTAATGGGCTTAAAATGCAGGGTGGGGAGATTTAGGGGTAGTTAAGCTGTGGAACAGATTTCTAAGAGATGCTGTGGAACCCCATCAATGGAGGTTTTTAAGAACAGGTTGGACAAACACTTGTCAAGGATGGTCTGCTAGTGTTTCCTTGGTCCTGCCACAGCATAGGGGGCTGGACTTGACTGGTTCTCAAAATCCCTCCCAACCCTATATTTCTGTGAATCTATGAAAGCTGAAGGAGTGGTTTTGTGCTGTGGATGGGTGAGGTTAGAAGAGGAATGGTTCTCAGCCTGAGGCATAGGTGTGTGTGTGAGAGAGAGCAGGTGGACATTGGTAAATTAAGTATTTTCTATAATGACTTCTAAACTAATTCAATAAAAATGATTAAAATACTGATAAAACTATATACATTTTATTCATCTGTTCATGGATTCCATGCCCAGAAGAGACCACTGTGATTATCTAGTCTGAACTTCTGTATAACTCAGGCCACAGAACTTCCCTAAAATAATTCCTAGAGCAGGTCATTTAGAAAAAACATCCAATCTTGATTTTAAAAATGCCAGTGACGGAAAATCCACCATAACATTTGGTAAATTGTTCAATAGTTACTTACCCTCATTGTTTAAAATGTACACTTTATTTTGAAATTTATACCTTACTTCCAGAAAATAAGTAAGGTAGCCAAAAAAAAATAATTTTGACACTGTTAAGTACTTTTTTGTGAAAAGTTGTGTTTTCAAAAAAGGCCATTTTTCAATTAAAATTTTTTCGTAAGAAAGATTTGGACCAGCTCTATATAAAATAAGTATCTATATCTTCAGAGACAGAAGCAATGTGATACCAGATTCCAAAACAAAAATTAAAAACACGCATCGAGATAAGAAATGATACCACTTTTTTATTTCTTTTAAGCTTCTACTTAAATAGGTAAATTAATCTAGAGCATGAAAAGGTCTTATTTGCATAATTATACTCCACCAAATCCCTTCTCAGGACTCATTTCTTTTGGTGAGTCTTTCCCTGATTTTGGATCTATGTATATCTTGGCGTATTTATAAGCGGGTCATGAGCCAAATCTCAGGTTTCTTCTGGAGAAAGCTTTATTGGATTTTCTGAGCCCATGCAAGTATTTCCACATAGTCTGGCCCTAACATTTCACAGTTTCAGATAAGTACAGTAAGTGCACTTAAAAATGTGTAGTATTTTGAAAAAGGGAATACTGCTAGAAACAATAGCCTAATATGAGACTGTAGGGCTACTACAGTCTTTCAAATCCATAGACATATTTAAGATCACCAACTGCATTTTTTACTTCTTATCATGTCCTTAACCATTTTTATCATATTTCATCATAGAATGGGAGATTACATATATGTGTGTAGACATGCATACATTTTCCACAGATCACATGGTACTTCAAATAAAAAATATAAAACAAAGCACAGAAAATCATTCAAGGAATTCCAATAAGATAAATATAATCACATCAGGATATATTACATCATAGGATCTCAAGGGCATGTGAAAAACTCTTGTAAAAATATGACTAAGTCAGGGTTCTTAAGGATCACTGACAGAAACAAGGAAAAGGAAAATAAAATGGGCAACTTTATATAAAGAGTGGCACATAAAAAACTCTTAACTCCCTATCCTAGGGCTAAATCCTGGTCCTATTAAAGTCAATGGGAGCTTTCTTTTTACTTCAATAAGTCCAGAATGTTGCCCCAAGACAAAGGGCTGCACAGTTTTTCCATTTAATGTTTTCTAGTCTTCTGTTCTTGCTACCCAGCTATGGTTTACGTCTGTCCACATGAACTGACTTTTCCATGAATAGCGCTGACCCAAGTTAACTAAAATTTCCAAATCTATGGCAGCTGCTCTCACAGGTTCTCCCACAGTTTAACACTTATGTTCTTTTACATGAAATTAATTCTGTTATTTTTATCTATAAACGCTGATATACTTGAATCTCTGTAGCCTTTGTTCTCCTATTCTTCATCATTTCCAATGTCTCCAATTTTTGTTTCCTGAACAAACTTTGATATTTAAATTATTCTTTTCCAAATATGGACTCAATCCTAAATTCTTCCTCAGTCTTTATTCAAGCAAACCTCTTACTGAGCTTCCAGAAACTGGAAATTGAGACCTCTAAGTGCCTCTATTTGTATTTAACAGTGTCTTAACTCACAAGAAAGTGAGCATGGATAACTGTGGGCGCACAGATGTGCATACAATTTTAGGCTCAGATCCTTGGGCACCTAACTCCCTTAGGCATCTAAATATCTTTGAGGATCTGGACCATAGAGCCCAATTTGAGACTCATTTAAAAATATGGCCTTTGTCATTCAATACCTTAGACTCTGGAATATATAAATATTTTTCTGTGAACTCTGACACGTGAATTTTAGAGCACAAAGAGAAGATTTAAACAAAAAAATCCAGTTAACTGCAAATCTTTCCTAACGGTGAGATTAACTAGAAAATGTGAACAGCTCTGAAAGAATGGAATTAAAATTATTAATATCAAGTTACAACTTGTCCTTATACCAATTGGAACCCATCTAAAGATACTGAAATCCTGCTGATCCATAAGGAGTAGATTCGATCATTTACCATGTGCTTTTTCCTTCCCTACTATTTCTATTTCGTGAGTTAGAATCAATCACTGAAAAGTCTCTTGAAATACCAAGACAGCCACAATGTAGTCCCTTGCTTCCTTTATGTGACCCATATGATTATGTATCTGTTTCCATATTCATGCTAACCAAATTTACCTCATGATCCTCCATCTTTCCTGCTTTGGTAGGGAGGGGGCGAGAAAGAAAAAAAAGAGAGGAATAGAAAACAAAGGAAAATTAAAAAAGAGAGAAAGAAAGGTGATGGGGTGCTGTGCTCCGCAGGATATCAGATATGTGAGGATTCAGAGCTGACGGGGTGGTTCTGAGCCTGGGATGGCTTAGGTTGGAAGGAGGGATTCTCAGCTTGGGGCACAGACGTGTGAACGTTTCTGAGCAGGTGGGCATCAGGCCAGGGGGAGCTGAGGGGAGGTTCTGAGGTGACCAAGGGATGAGTCAGGTTAGCAAGGCTGAGTGCAAGGAGAATGGAGACAACTGGTGAAATGAGGGTGTGAACGGATCAGTGGTGTGTGTGTTAGGGATTCAGTAGAGGGAGATATATTGGGGGAAGAACTGTACTGGAGTAGAGAGGTTGGGACTAGGAGAAAACAATAAGGAATGACAGAGTCCTTGTCCATTACTTTTTCATTCTGAAAGGATGAGAGGGCAGGGAACTGGGCGCTCCGTTTTCTTCCAACTTTCCCAATCAATCTGCCTTATCCTCACCAAATCACTTCCCAGTGGCATCAGTAATGACAGTGTCCCATTTTTTCCACAGTGAAAACAGGACCAACTTGCAGAGAAGTTAAGAGCTTGTGGGATGTAGACCAGGGTGGGATGTGGGAGAGGACAGCTTGTGAGACACCAGCTACCACTTCCTGTCCATCATTCTTAGTAACACAGTTCCATAAAACATCATTGCTTTATATGCACAATGTGGCAGAGAGGGTAATAGTTTTATCCCTTAGGACAGGTCTACACTATGTAGGGTGACCAGACGTCTCGATAAAATCGGGACCGTCCCGATTTTTGAGCATGTGTCCCGCGTCCCGACTGATGGTCGGTCGGGACGCCTTTTGTCCCGATTTTCAGGGTTTTTTTTTTGGCTCCACAGCTTCCAGTGGAGGCTCTTCCGTTTCCAGCGGCCCCGGAGAGAAGCCCCAGAGAGAAGCACTCGGGAGTGCCCAGAGGATTCTGGAGGCAGATGCTTTTTTTTGCTCAACAACTTTGAGCCTCTTCCGTTTTGTTTTGTTTTTCTCAACAACTTTGAGCCTCTTTCGGTTTTTTGGGGTTTTTTTGGTGGGAAGTCCCGATTTTCGGGTCTTCTCATCTGGTCACCCTAACACTATGGGGCTACGTCAACCTAAGTTATGCAACATACCTTAGGTCGACTTATTGCAGTGTCTAGACCACACTGAGTTGATGGGAGAAACTCTCCCGTCAACTTACCTTATGCTTCTCGTTCCAGTGGAGTACGGAGTCGACGGGAGAGCGATGGGCAGTCGATTTAGCAGGTCTTCACTAGACCTGCTAAATCGACCCCCAAAGGATCGATCTCCGCGTGTCAATCCCCCGGTAAGTGGAGACAAGTCCTTTGATACACTGGGAATTCACACCTTTCTTGAGCCAAGCCCCATTCTTCAATCCCCACTGCCTTTGCTGTGGGAGTTTCATTTGCTAATAAAACCAGCTATCATTGAGACTCTCATATACTGTTCTCCTTTGTTAATTAGCCATGCCAGGCAATACATTAGAAAGCACAGAGAAAAAATATTGTGTTTTCACTGTTCCTTTTCCTTTCTTAGCTGATTTCTGCCTTCTCTCTCTGCTGCCAAAAGTAAGTGCACAGAGTCATGCGCTCTGTTGCTGCACTCCACAGCTTCTACGTGGATCTGCCTTGCTGCTTATGCTAGCAGGACAGAGGGGGCTACCATAAGGGAGCAAGTTACAGCTCTGATTCTGAAGCCACAGCTACACCTTTCGCCACAGCATAAATTCAGTCTGCTCTGTTTTATGCCAGCTTTCTCAGGCATTATCCACCAGCTGACAATTGACCAGGGGAGCTGTGTTCTGCCCCATCCCTTCCTCTATGCTTTGGGGAGGGGGCAGTTGATCCAGGAGCTGGCTCTGCTGGTTTTATCCCACTGACACTCCTACCTCCCTTCGGGGGGGATTCTCAGCTCACCAGGCCAGACTTTGGCTCCTTTATGCTGCTCAAGTGCTGCAAAGGAGCCAGATTGCAAGACAATCTAGCACTCATTGTCTAACCTGGATACAAAGGAGATGAAACAGGCTGACTCATTAGTCTCTGGTCAGGCTGCTCTTGGTAATGGATGTTGGTTCCTGTCATTCCTTTCCTCTGCCCATTTTATGGGCATTCTCCTCATTTCCGAGGACAATCTGAAATGGCCTTTGTGGTTTTCCAAACTCACTCCACCTGCTCCTTCTTGCTCCCTCATCTCCAATCTATCACACACCTCCTTCCTGCTGGCTCTGCTCTTCTTGGCCTCTTCTTTCTCTCCACAGCTGATTGTTACTCTTCTTTCACTCATGCTGCTCCCATCTTTCTTGAACCCTCTTCCATCCCACTGGGCACTGAGTCTCACCTTGTCTGTGAATCTTCCCTTAAAGCCTTTTGCTCTTTAACTTATGACTGACACTCTCCTACGAAATGTCTCATCAACTGGGGAACAATGCCACATTAATATTATTGGATAAACTGCAAATATCCATGTTAAACGAAGGAACTCGTGTGGACAAAGAAATTCAGATCCCCCCATGTGGGGCTTATCTCCAGCTAACCACTGATATTTTTTTCTTATCTGAGATGCAGCAATTCTGTTGCACTGAAGATCTCCGACTTCCAGACTCATCCTCTGGAGAGGTGATACCATAGGGCTCTGCCTCTCTCACTGAGATGTTCAATATCATAGAGGAGGTGCCCACACATGGTGATTTTCGCCTTTTATCCAGTTTCCTGTCTGACAACAGCTACCCCAGGAGAGACTGCCAGTCAAAAAAATACTGTCTCTCCTCCTCCACACTTAGTTCCACCCAAGGTCTCCTTGTCAGTACCACTCAACTCAAAACCAGTGAAGGTTTGGAGGCTCCATCATCTGCCCCCTGGGATGGCTCAATGGATAAAGCCACTCTTTGCAAAGATGCAAGAACTTCCTAGGGCTGCCCCATTTCCTCAAGCCATTTTGTCCTCCTCCCCTTTCTCTAGAGAACTTCTTGAAGTTTCTTCCTCTTCCACAACTGAGCCCTTATCCTACACAGACCCTGACAAAGACACCTTTGCATTTTGGGTTGCCCACACCCCAGACTTCTCTGGGCCAAGATTTTTAAAAATAAGAACTGAAAAAGTGAGCTTCGTAAAGAGTTAGCAGAATCACTTGTCCCACCCACCTCCTCCTTCTCCCAGCTACAGCAAGACATACTCTTTCACAGAAGAAACACTGAGCCCTACTGCTTTGAGGGAAAGTTGGCCTCTGAGATGGTCAGGTGTCTGCATGCCACTTTCAGAAACCCTAAGTGAGAGCACCCCAAACACCCAGGTGGAAGAGAGCGAGACCTCCGGTAGACAACAACCCTAACCTGGCATAGCTCAAAGACCTCATGACTAGAGGCTGGGAAACTGAATTTCACTTCCATGAAAAAATTTCAAGGTTTCGGAAATGTTTTGTCCCACATGAGAACAAAACGTCCAACCCGTGACATGTTTTTTCAGAAGTGAATTCCCACAATACTTGGTTTCAGAAACACCAAACATTACAAATATGTTTCCTGGACTCCCAAACTACCCAAGAGCCTGGAAGTTCTGAGTGCCTCAGTTGCAGCAACCCACTTGGTTTCCTGCCAGCTTGCCCACCTCCTTGGCAGCCTGACAGCTCCCAAGCTCCCTGCCAGATGGGTTGGCATGGAGTGGGGGGGATGGGTGAGCTGGCAGGAAACTGGGCAGGTTTCTGTCAGAAACCAGCCTGGCTTCTGTCAGAAGTTGCAACAAAACTGACAAGTCCCCGCAGAATGTTTAGATTAAGAAAAATCAGCCTTTTCAGATGGAAAAAGTTTCATCAGAAAATTTCTGACCAGCCCTAGCCACATCCCAGCTTACTGTACTGGTTCCCCTCATGTTTCAGAAAATACATTGAGAAGTCTGCTTACGGGAAAGTCAGCATATTATTGTTGGTTTTTATTACAGCCGCATCTAGAGGCCCCAACCAAGATCAGGGCCCCATTGTACTAGGCACTGAACAGACACATAGTTAGAGATAGTCCCTGCCCCAGAGAGCTTACAGTCTAAACAGAAAGGACATATCTGGGGGACAAGAAGTATTTTGCCCCTATTTTATAGATGGTGGCTGGAGGCAAAGAAAGATTAAGTAACATGCTCAAGGTCACAAAGCATGTCTGTGGCAGAGACAGGAACTGTATTTAAATCTCCTAAGCATTAGTGCAGTGCCTTAACTACCAGGCCATCCTAGTTCTGCTCTTGTGATTGACCCCTTTAATCCAGTTTATATCATAAAGGGTAATGCAGATGTAACCTAAGTTGTGCTGGCAGGGAGCCAGGGAGAGATGCATAGCACCTCTGTGCGGATGGTGCTGACCTGCTGATCACCTGAGATATGTGCAGATCATGGGTGATGTGTGGGGTTTCATGGCTAAACTTCCTCCTCCTTGTTTTATAAAGGGAGATACATACATACACACACACACACACACACACACACCAACAGAAAATTCCACAGACCTCTACCATTAGTTTAGCTATATAATAGTAGTGACTAAAAGCCCCAGTTGTGAGGTTCGGCAGGGATTAGAACTAGGGTGACCAGACAGCAAGTGTGAAAAATCGGGACGGGGTGGTGGGGGGGGGTAATAGGCTGCTATATAAGAAAAAGCTTCAAATATCAGGACTGTCTCTATAAAATGGGGACATCTGGTCACCCTAACTAGAACCCAGGTCTGCATGGCAGCTGACTGTTCTGTGCCGCTACCCGACAGCCATGAGAGGGCCACATGTATTATCATACAAACCCTATGGCAATAAACACCACAAGAAGTTCCACCTTGGAAGGCCAGACTGACAGCTTCCCTCATGGCCCCTGATTGGTCCAGGCACCCTACTTCAGCCAGAGGGGAGTTCTAGGAAGTGCCTGTGCAATAAGGTGGGCTTGCTGGCCAATGGTAGTGATGGATCGCCTCTCAGCTTGCTCTTGGGACTTCTGACCCTTGGCTCTGACCTCTGGTTCCTAACTCCAGCTTTGACCGCCACTGCTCTGACCACTAGGCCTGACCGGCCAAACCCTAGTCATGATACTAATCTGGATCAGGGCTGCATAGCATTTGGACCCCACATCAGCAAAGCACGTTTGTGTGAGCTTATGCTGAAAGCATGTGCTGAAGTCCAACCTTTGGAATCTCTTTGGGGCAGGGACATCTTTTCATGTTGTGTTTGTACAGTGTGTAGCATGATGGGGTCCTAGTCCATGATTGGGGCTCCTAGGTGCTACCACAATACACATGATTCATAATGTAGAAGCATGTGCTTACGTCCCATTAGTTAAGCATGTGCTGGAGTAATTTGCTAAATCAGGGCCTAGGTGCTATAGAAAGAGAGAGCAAAAGAAAATCCCTGCCCTGAGAGCTTATAGTCTAACTTAACTCTCAGAAATGTGTTCCCTTCCTTCAACCCCTCCTGAATTGTTCTATATTTATACACGAGAAAGCAATTGGACCCAGAGAAAGGAGCTCAAAATTTGGCCTTTTCACAATAAATAAGACTATAGTATTCCACATTTCTAAAAACATTGCGTGTGCAAGAAATCTCCAAATTAGGTGCTAGGTTGTGGGGGGGGGGGAGGGAGGAGAAGAAGAGGTGGGGGGGAGGGACTGGGGCAGGGGAGAGGGATTGATAGCTAGCAACAAGAAGCCAGCTGGTGAAGACCCTTACTCACAATGCTTAGCAACTACTCAGGGTCTTTCATGTCATTGGGACTGTTTCTGTGGGTAAATGCTCACCAACATGGGCTGCACAATCTAGCCTACAGGCCCAGATCCCCAAAGGTATTTAGGTCCTAACGCCCATTGTTTTCAATACCTTTGAGGATCTGGCCCATAATGACCATTGCTGAAACATAGTCTGTTTCTTTAACCCACTTTAATAGATATATCTATGCATTGAGGCATATGCCATTTAAACATACACAAACAGAACTCACTTAAGTTTAAGAAACGATATATTTCGCCACTGTTTCATACCATGGAAACTACCTCAGGGCTACTAAGAAGAGGGTCAAACATCTCTCATGTAAAACACATCATTATGCATTAGAGAAAACTTCATTCACTGGAGAAGAATGGCACAACAGCTGGAAGTGAGCGCCATAAACCACATAAAGTTTTAATTAAATTCATTACAAATTCTTTGTCTCTCAGTGGGCTTGGGGGCACAGAGAACCATTCAACAATGGCTAAGACACAATCCAGTTTGTCAAAACTAATAACAATACAAACACATTTCCTCACAGAGGGACATTTTGAAAAAGTTCAAGAATAAGCAAATGTATTACTTTTAATATGTAACATTTATAAATTATTGCAAGATGTGCCTGATCTCAGAGCACAGTTGCAATTGCTATAGTTCAGTGAATTGATAGATGTTGTTAAGCAGCTGACATAATTAACTGACCAGGTAAATATAGGGGATAAAACCCAGTATTTTTTGTTAAGAAAAACATATTGAGATGAAACTATTTATTGCTATTATTATTATTTATTCATTGTGTCTGCAATGTGCAGACTTACAGATACTGCTATGATAAATGTGATATAGATTTACAAAGCGTACAGCGAGAAACCTTCCCTCCACTACGAAGTTTGCAGTCAATTGGAAAATGGGATGCACCAAGTGAGAATTGTAAACCGTGGCCCTGATCCTGCAAACTCGCACATACTTAACAGTATACACTTGAGTAGTCAATAGGACTAATCATGAGCATAAAGATAAGCACATGCATAAGTGTTTGCAGGTTCAGTGGCCCAGAATCTCAGATGTATTTAGGCGCATAACTCCCATTGAAATCAGTGGTAGTTAGGTGCTTAAATATCTCTGAGGATCTGGGTCAGGACCATTAAGTAGGGAGAAAGGAGGATGGTATGTGGTTACTTAGCTGTTATGCAAGCTACTTTGTTTTCCAAAGCTAGAAGGCCTTGCAAAAGACTTTTATGTTTAATCAAATTCAAACAAAAGGATTCTAAAATGTATAAAACAGCTTCACATAACAACACTATGAGAGATTTTAGTTACTTAGGCTCATGGCAAGCATTTCATTTTGGGCCCAATCCAGCTCCCATTGAAGTCTGTGGGAGTCTTTCCACTGCTTGCAATGGGAATTTGATCTTGCCTGTTGTTACTAAACGATGTCAAATTGATGAACTTCTAAATGGCAGAGTTACTCTTCCCTAACTTGTTCCCTATGCAGGACTATAAAGAATTTAAAAAAAATATTATTGTTGAGTTAACTAATTCAGCAATTTTCTCTAAAAACATACATACACAGCTAGAAGATAAGGATACAGACCCCTTAGCTGGTGTACACTGTCATGGATAAGTTACACTGGCTGAGGATATTTCCCCCAAAATGCCCTATTGGGTCAGATCAACAGTCTATCCAATCTGATATTTTCGGTGACAGTGCTGACTGTAGGATGCTTCAGAGAAAGCGAATCACATTTGTCCCCTTAATAGAATGCTAAACTGTATTATACTATTTTGCCACTAGGTGGCACTGTGTGTAAAATACCTTATTTAATCCATTGCATACAGCCTATGTTGGTCCCAGATATTAGCGGGACAAGGTGGGTGAGGTAATACCTGACAGAGCATTAAAGGATCTTATGATAAACACACCTGGTGTGCATAAGCAAGCTCTGTAGCCAGTCCATATCTGATAACAGAGCATGACATGGCATCGGGAGTAAACTACGGACAGAAACAGAAGGAAAACAGCAAAAAAGGTTGCCGGATCTGATCAACATACCACTCTTGAATGCCCCAGAGAACTTTAGCATTGAAAAACCTTTCCAATGGACAGACTGGAAGCAGTATTTTGCAAGATTTCAAACTGCAAACAAACTTCCCAAAGAAGCTGGCGATGTATAGGTATCTTCTCTAATTTATGCTATGCAGAAGCAGGCAGAACATACCTTTAAATCCTTTGACTTTACTGAAGACAGTCACAAAGATGACTTTGAAAGTGTTCTGGAAATTTTTGATTCATACTTTATACCTCAGAGAAATGTGGTTTAAGAAGGAGCATGTTTCACCAGAGAATTCAAGAACCAGGGGAAAACGTTGAATGTTTTATAACAGCTCTGCAGACATTGGCTGAAAACTATGATTTTGGGAATGCAAAACAGGAAGATACTGAACCAGAGACAAGCTGGTTATTGGGTTAACAGATAAAAACCTTTTGCAGTAGCTACAACTGAAGAGAGACTGAATCCTAAACCACAGTTCTAGAGGGCAAAAACAGTCAGAATTAGTCAAACAACAGAACAAAAAGCAAGAACAACTTGAAAAACCTGAAACTAGCTGATGTCACAGGCATCTCAGAAGGGACTTACAATCACCTTCCACCCCTCCCAAAGTCGAAGTATCCTGGAGGTTTTCTGAATTGCATGGGCCAGATCACCATAGAAAAACTTACAAAGACAAAAGCTATGCATACAGGTTACTCCTGGGGGAATTCTGCACCAAAAAAATTGAAAATTCTGCACCCAATATTTTAAAATTCTGCAAAATTCTGCAAATTTTATTTGTCAAAATAACACTACATAATCACACCAGTTTCATTTATTTTGGTAATTTATTTCAAAATACCTGTCAGCAAGTATGTCTGTAACAATACAGAGACACAAAAAAATTCCCCCAGGAGTAGAGAGTTAAAGAAACCCCTATGGTATGTCAAATGGATGACTAAAAAGGATGGAAAATGCCAGTTGTCATAAAGAAAAAGAATTCAGCTCCCAGGTTATATATGATCGAGACCGACAGCGGAGAGTTCAGAAGAAATGGTTGACATCTACAGTTTCTCCCTCAGAAAGAACAACCAAGAGAGCAAACTCTATAGATAGTAGATACAGAACAAGAAGAAGACTCAAGGATTCCAAACTGACTACAGACAGTTGTTGAAAATTAATGGGCAGCCAGATGACCAAGTTGTTAGACATTCGGGCCATATAATAAGAAAGTCATTATGATTCACAGACACTTAGACTAATATGTACTGAACTTCAAAGACAGTGTAAATATTGTAAATGGTAGAAATGTAGAACTTAAAGGGGGAGATGTAATGAAATGCTAAACGCTATTACACTGTTCAGCCACTAGGTGGCACTGTCTGTGAAATACCTTATTTAAACAAACCTCAGCCATAACTGACAGAGCATTAAAGAATCTTATGGGGAACATATCTGGTGAGTATAAGCAAGCTCTGTAGCGAGTCCATGTCTGGGACAAGTGTAACCTCCCCCCCCCCCCGCCCGCATAAAACACCTCATTGTCCTAGTCTATAATTTTTCTGTTGAAATCAATAATTAGGGATGGGCTGATGCTATACATTTTGGATGTCTGTGTAGGTCCAGGGTTTTTATTCTGACTTATTTCTACCTTTCCTATAACATATATACCTTAAACACAGTGTAAGTAAAATGTGTGTATTCAAGAATACCAACTATTCCAGCGGTTCTCAACCGGGGGTCCGTGAGCCCTTTCAGGGGGTCTGGGGGCATGCTGAAATCCAGTGTTCCGAGCACCAGCACCCCCACACACACACACGGGGATGAAGCAGGGAGTGGCGCGGGGCTGAAGTCCCAAATCCCAGGCTCCCCCACGTCCCCATGGGCTGAAGCTGGGAGCAGTCCAGGGCTGGGGGCTGAAATCCCAAGCTCATCCTCCCCTACTAAAGCAGGAGCAGGAGGGGTTGAAACCCCAAGCTTCCCCCCCTCCCCCAGCTGAAGCCGGGAGTAAAGGGGGCTGAAACCCCAATGCAGGCAGAAACCTTGAGCCCATGGGCAGAGTTGAAAGGGTACAAGGGTGTTGCTCCCCCAAACTGCAGTGCCTTACCCAGAGTGGGGCAGTCCTGGGGGCAGCGTTGAGAATCTTCTATCAGTCAGCTTTCAGGGCAGGTGGCTTCTCTTATGTTGATGAGTCCAGTAAAAGAAACTATAAAACTAGGGTGACCAGATGTCCCGATTTTATAGGGACAGTTCTGATTTTTAGGTCTTTTTCTTATATAGGCTCCTATTACCCACCAGTCCCTGTCCCGATTTTTCACATTTGCTGTCTGGTCACCCTATATGAAACAGACCTCAGAGGAGTAATTAGGCTATTTTCCTGAGATGTGCCTCACCTATAGAATCCATGATAGGGAGCTGTAGAACAAGAATTTTTGGTATATAATTTTGACCCTCATTATCATTAGCTGCATGGGCTAGAATAGAGCAGGGGATTCTAGACTGTGATGCTTTTCCTTTGAGTTGGAAGTGCCTAGAAACAAATCCCAAACTGTGAGGATGGGGCTACTTTCACCCATCTACTTCTGCCATATGTCTTTTCTATTCGACAGATGATGGACTCTCCATATTATGGCTTTAACTTATTCTGGCATGGGTTTGCTATCTACTTTCAGGCTTATTTCAATGTATTATAGATACTAAGTACTAATTAGACCACTGAGGATTACAAATGCCTACTTCTCTAAAGCAATCTCTTCTTATCCTTAAATGTTTTAATACAGACACGCTGGTCACCATTACACAGACAGCGTTTGCCAATGGCTGTGAAACTGTGATATCTGAGGTGGAGAGGGCCAGCTTCCTTTGGAGTAGAGTAGGAATCGCTCATCAGCATCATGCTGGAATTGCCAGAGGGGCAAGCACTGGTAGAGCTTGATCCTTGCTGTTTCCCTCCGCAATACATTTAAAGCAACATTCTAACTGTGAAGGGAATGTTCTCTGTAAAGCAATTTCCCCCTGTGTATAAGATAGGGTATAACTGCGGTGAGTTCATAGAATTTGTCTAAATGTTTTTTTTTAAATGGTGACCACTGTGTACAATTATGATACATGTCAATACACAGAGCATTTAAATACTATCAATGGGATAAATATAATACAATGAAGATATACAACATGAGAGAATAAACCCACAACCTTCCTCTACCTAGCAGCTGTCAATTCCTGAAATCCCTATTTCCTAAAGAAATGTTGCTCCAAATCTATCTCAAAACTCTTAACTCAAATGTATTGACAAAAATAATACATATTCATAAGCAATTTCAGGCTATCGATGCTCTCTATATCCCCCACCTCATCTCAATCCCTTTCTTATGTGAACAAAATTATGTATAAAATGAAGATTTGAAATCTGCTAGGAGCAAGCCAGTTTGAAGTCAGACTGCTATTTCAATGCGGTTTGACATGTCAGTTGTTCCTGGGTTAAAATGACCAGGATCTTTCCCAATGATACGAGAAAAGAACTAAGATGAGGTTTTAGTTTTGCACCCAGGCTGGGACTATATTTGCATACAGGTGTTAGTGGGCCTGTCTCTAAACTCATGAATCACTGAGGGTTTCAAAATGTCAGGATACACAGATGACTTGCGGCTAGTTAAAAGAGTCTGAGGTCAAGACCATTAGCATCACAGCTCTGGTTTTTGCCAATTGTCACCAGGTGTCCCAGGATCTCATTTAGTTTAATGTTTTGAACTGGAACTTCTTACAAGTGGGGCCTAAGCAAGATTACTCCCCCCAGGACAGACTGGTCTAGTTCTTTGGTGAAGGAGGGGGGTCAGCTTCCTGTGCAGCCCTGAACAGGGATCATCCATTAGGATCAGGTGAGTACTGCCAGGAGGGTGGGCACGGATAGACATTCCTTGATCATTCCTGTTTCCATCTGCAATAACTTTGAAGGAATATCCTAGTTATGTAGGGAATGTTCCCTATGCAACAGTCTACCCTCAAGAAAGCCAAAGCCCCAAGATTAGATTAAAGCTGACATGCCTCTCTGTTCTGTGTTAACCATACCATATATTGTACCTATCATTTACCTTGGAGGAGGAGATGGAGACAGGATGGGCTGGGGCTGGCATGGGTGCAGATGTGAGGGATGCATGTTGTCTACCTTCCAGCCCTTCAGAGAATTACTAGGAAAGATACTCTAGCATAGGGCTGTATTATCTTTTCTGTTGAGGATACTGCTTTGTCGTTGGGGGGACCACCAGAGCTAGGGGGTAGTATGGAGGCACAAGGCCTCCATGCAGAGAGCCCTAGTCTTCAACAGCTCACCCCCAGATCCTGCTAGGTTTGCAGACAGTCCTTGTAACCTTTTCTGAGGGAGTCAAACCATTCACCACCCCTGCTGTTCTCCCACAATGGAACAATCAGGAATGAACTCTGTGAAGAGATCCTTGCAGAGCTACCCTCTCCCAGACTTCCTACTGTGGGTTTTACTGTGACAGTGGATGATCCAGGCCAATCGTCGGTCTATTAAACCAGCACTCAGCAGGGAATTTCCTGAGATTTACTGATACTTCATAAATTCTCCAATCCAGCTATTGAAAGCAGTTTAGAATCAAGAGAGCTCTCTGCTCAGTATCATCATGAGCCTATGAAAAACCTTCCTCCAGAAGTCCCCACTTTCACCACCTTCACACCCAGAGGATACTGCAGTGATAACTGATAAACACACAGGTAGACAATGCATGTAGCAGGCTAACATTTCCTTCTCCGTTTGCCAAATGAAGCAAGGTTTTCTTACTGAAACTATAACTTTCAGGGGAGTTTTACTCCCTCAGCCTCTTCCCTCCAAACCCAGAGATCCACACCCATCTCCTATGCTCCTACACTTCTTTAGTTTGCCATACAAAGGAAATCATTACTTCAATGCCAAATGTGCCATTCTGTGCACCAAAACTGCCAGCCAACAATTTCCAAAGCCAGGCCATTGTCCTAACTCTTAACCACAGAAATATCTACATAAATACAGGCTAAAAATTCATGATAGTTAATAACTTGCTATTCACTTAATACAACCTTTGCTGTAGTGATAACAATCACCCATAGACCAACTGTAATTGGTAATCTAGTTGATGTAGGTGACTTTAACAGAGGCAAAAATAAATTGTCCCTGAAACTCTCAGAATGCATTAGTCATAGTTTAACTCAGGGGATTAACAGCAAGTGTGGTTTACTGCAATTTTCACTGTGCACATACATTTAGGGTATGATCACAAATCCTTTTGGGTTATTGCAACAGTACCAACAGCCTATTTTTTCATGTGGTCCAACCTTAAGGTTGTAGCTGATGGTCTCTTCTCTATAAACCAATGTTCCATGTAATTATATTCCCTTTTTTCATATCACATTTAGGATCATGGTTTCTGGGGCTTTATTAATTTGCATGATCATAAGTTCAGATGAAGAATGTTTCTAGTTAAATACAAGTTCTCACTGTAGAGCAGTGCTCCCAATCTTTTCTATATGCGTTTCAAAATAGCTGCACCAAACAACCATTTTTTCTGAAAAGGAGAATACATCATTCTTACAGATCAAGTGTCAATTTATCATTATACCACCAGAGGGTGCTGTTCATATTCTTTTGAAATATATTTTTATGAATAATTTAAAAATAACTTGGGATATCAAGGGATGGGGATGCCATCGTGACATTCAGTGTCTACAAAATCTTTTACTACCGTTTTGGGTTTTTTTAGTCTCATCCAGTCTAGTACAGTCTGGTACAAAAACTAATCTTTGTTGATTTGATTAAACAAAGGGGGTTTGAATTTGGATGTTTATGGCTGGGTGAAATAGCAACAGCATCTCATGCTGATACACAAGGGAAAGTCTGCATTTGTGCTTGACTTTACCCCCCAAAACTCTGGCATTTTTCCAGCAGTGTTTCAGCTGCCCTACAAAGTGCTTCGATGGCTTTGGGAGGAAGCTGTTAATCCCAGCTAGAGACAAAAGGTGCCGATTTAGGGCTGAAGAGTGGGGAAATATAGACGTTTATTGTAAAATGTAGACTTTTTATTGGCAGCTACTGAGATGCTGCAGTTTGATTCTGGTATGGTTTGGTTTAGGGAGAAAAGACAAATCGATTTTTATACCCATTTGATCAAGTAACAGGCACCAGTCTAAAAACAGTCTGTTGCATAATTAGAACAAAATCAGTGACACCATCAGTGTTAATAATAATAATGCCCTATTCCTATAAGTATAGCAGCAGAGCGGTTGTTATAAGTTTTGTTTCTCTTTCATTTATTTGCTTTATGTGGTGATTCTTTCCCAACTATGTTTTGCATTTTCGACATTCATTCTTTATTTTCTTATTGTGACTCTTTCAGTAGTGTAATCTCCACCTTCCTTGTCTCTTGTTGATCATCTCCATGTCCTTCAGACTCATTTGTTCCACCTTTCCCAAGCGTTTTTGTGTGTCTTGACATGTCTGTTACATACACTTTGTATCACAGACAAACAGCATGCCAGGTATCATCATATTTATGAGGAGTCTTAGCATATGTGGTGTTTTTCTTAAAGCTCTAGATCCTGAAATCATGTGAATATGCCAGAATCCCTGCTACCATTACAAAAAGTACATTTCGAGCCCTCATAGTTACAGAGAAAAGCTTTAAAGCATGCCCCCTAAAGGATCAAAACCAGAAGACAAAAATAACTCTTAAGGAATTATTTTAAAAAAATCTTATTATTTTTAGGCCAATCTCATGATTTTGGGGGCCTGAAACATGATTTTTTTAACTCCTGCAGTTGGCAATCCTGGACATAGGGTGGTCCCGATTCATTTCTAAAAACATATTACTTTCAGTTACATTACTTTGAAGAATTACAACAGCCAAGAAATACAAAATACCCTACCCACCTGTGAGCCTCCACAGTAGGTTTGCCACTTTATTTGGTCCACTTCAAAACTGAATGCAATGGTTATTTCTTTCTCTTTCCTAAATAGCCCATATTAACATTAGTAATACATTGCAATAGCTAGATTGAGCCCAAAGCTTCTTTGATGCAACTCCACTGAAGTCAAAAGAGTTGGATTCCTTGGCTGAGTTTGGCACAATCCTTATAATTTAGGAATAGGTCATTCTGTTTATAGCAGGAGAATAATATCTTCTTGTGTAAAAACAAGGTATCAAGTGAAGATCAGAAAATCTCTCATGCCAACATTTCAAATTTCCCTCCCCTATATAAGGAGCTTATTTTTCAGTAACAGTCTTCAGACCCAGGTACCTATTATAAGTAGCCTAATAAGCCTGAAAAACTGCACAAGCTTAATATCTCCAATAAGAGGGTAGATTCCACTAGCATGATAGAAGAGGAAAAAATATAACTTGTAGAATTTACTTCTGGTTAAAAGAGAGAGAGAACAAAGCACTACAAAGGGCTGATACTTCTCCTGTCTGCGTTATAGTGTTGATGGTACTCCATTCTCTCTCTCACACACACACACACACACACACACACACGCGCGTGTCAAAGATAGTGCAGACATGCAGACACCTGCACTACTGGGAACAGCTGCTCTTTAGCAGGAGATTCATCCCTGGCAGAGATCAGGCACTATTGCCTTCTCCTTGGTGTGCCACCTGGTTAGGGCAAGCTCTGAATTACTTCTGGGGATGCAGTCATTGGTAAAGGCTACTTAGGAATGCTACTTATGAGAATATGCAGTGGAACAATTTAAGTTTATTTCTCTATTGCTTGCAATCCCTTCTCTAAGGAGCATTCCCACCATCAAAAGCTCCCTACGATAAAAGCTGGCATTACTCAGGCCTGAATCAAGCCTAACATGTTTTTCATGGAAATGTAGGATGTGAAGGTAAGATGTCTCTGAATATGTTCAAAGACCAAAATTCAAGTCCAATTATGACTTAACAAGGAGGAGGGAACCCTGTCTTTCTTAGCCATGGTCTACACTGGGGGGGCGGGGGGGAGGACGAGCGGGGAGTCAACCTAAGATATGCAACTTAAGCTACGAGAATAGCGTAGCTGAAGTCGACGTATCTTAGGTCAACTTACCTCGCGTCCTCATGGCACGGGGTCGACTGCCGTCGCTCCCCTGTCGACTCCGCTTCCGCCTCTCGCTGCGGTGGATTATGGGAGTCGACGGCAGAGCGATCGGGGATCAATTTATCGCGGTTACACTAGACACAATACATTGATCCCCGATAGATAGGTCACTACCCGCCGATCCGGCGGGTAGTGTAGATGTACCCAGACTCCAAACCCAGGATCTAGATTTTTTGAAGTCATCCACTTCTGGGAAGGAAAGAAAAGAAAGGGTGGACGCTTACCCTGACCTAAACAAAGCAAGAGAATTAGGTACTTGTGTTCAAAAGGTGTAAAGGATACATACACACATCCTCCGAAATAACAGAGTGGGTGGGAGAAATAATATGTTATTATTCCCCTCAAATAAAGAGAAATACCTGCTCTTAAAAGGAAAAGTAATCTGTTTTTAGGTAGGGAAGAATAATGTCATTATTTCTTTTAAAATCAGGAGATATCTTTTCAGTAGCAGGGGAGCTGAGACTCTAGCATTCACAGTAGCTAAAACTCAGACATCAAGCGGTACTTATCAATATGAATTTTTCCTCTACTGGTTTATAAAGGTCCCGAATCCAGGCCAGTGGGGTGCAACTACTACTGGGGATAAGTCTATATCCCTCAGTGCTCTAAAGGCAGCAACCTCTCTGAGGGAATAGACTCCAGGCTGGTATTCCTAAACCTGAGTTTCTCATGTCCCTTTCTGACTAAAAAGATATAAAGTTCTGTTGATCGAAAGTCTAGTCCTGACACCTGATTTGTAACAGCTGCAGGTCTCTGAAAAAGAGATTTTTAAAAAATTCCTGGCTTAGATGAAGTAACTATCAACCCTGTTGTAGGGTTTATTGATTGTCTTTTTCCAACCAGAAAACAGGGTTGAGCCAGTCTGCTTCTGAAATCCTGCATTTTGCAAGGATTCTAGTGGCTAAGATGTACATCTTACGAGTCTGACTGTCAAAATATTGTGTAAGTAAATAAGCATTGTTACTCTGAGACATTAGGAACTGAGTAACTGGCTCAGTCATGGCAAGCTACCTTGGGACAGTGAAAAGGCCAAACGTTCTCACTCACCACTGGTAAACCAATCTCTCAAGAGACTATTGGGAATATTTTGCTGTTTGGCACTAAGGGAACATTGTAGAGTTTTCTTTGGGTCTGTTTCTACAAGACAATTCCCTCTGTTCATTGTTACTTTAAATCTTTCAGACAGACAATATGGAAAGGCTCAGCCTTCATAAAGAGATTTAGGAGATTGGAATGTAAACCTGGAAGGTAAATTCCCAGCAGACTGGGGGACCAGGAATATGGAACCTATTTATCCCTTGGTGAGTCCAACTAATTACCACTTCGAAAGTCTAAGCTGCTCTTTCCTGGATCTCCTTCTCTACAGGAAGGCTGGTATTTATTTCAAATTTTACTTGTGAAGGGGGAATCCCTTGCAGCTGACAAGAAATGAAGAATAATTTCAACATATTTCATCCACTTTAGAGCAGACATTGGGGGGAATATTCTTTCCTGTGTTTAAGTATTGAACCTTGTTCTTCCTGTTTTTGTTTCTTTGAACGTGACCACAGAGGGTGGAGGATTATCAACCAATTAAAAAAAAATGCTTTTCTCTGTAGTGGGATTGTCTCACCTTGTGATGGACCAGCAGAAGTAGAGATGAGGAAACATACAGTGAACTTTAATTCTTCACCTTGCTAGGCTTGGTGTGACCATGAACTTCTATGTCTTTCCTCTACCTCTTCACTATAACTTTGACTTAGAAGGTCAGAATTAGCCAAGCACAGAAAGACCTGGTATTTAGGAAGGGCTCTGTCAGTGCAGGCTATTTGGAGCATCCAGTTCACCCTGACATTGTTTGCCTAGCAACGCTTTTGACCTGCCATATATGCCAACATAGCAACCAATATAGTTCTCACTCTTCTCTTCAGACAGAGTATCCCATTAACTAGTCCTTGCTCAAGTGCAAGGCAGTCTAAACTTATCTTCAGGGCCTCCACTGCATATGCTATCTTCCCCTAGTTTGCAACCAATGGGCAGGATTTTGGTCTTAGTTGTACTGATGTAATTAGAAGTAACTCCACTGAGGTGAAGGGAATCACTCTTAATTTGCACTGGTGTAAAACAGGTCAGAATCTGGCCCAATACTTGGCTTTGTTCTCCCAGTTTGGAGTTTTATCATCTATGTATTATTAACATTTATTTTCCTGGCTATATGTTGTTGAACAAAGATTCTCCTAAATTGAATCCAGATTTGTCCGCTTCACATTTTTCACTTGAGATGTTTAACATCAGATTATGAAATGGCAGGCCTCCCTTACCAGTTTCTTGCTAATTTCCCTTGGAAAGGTAAGGGGTTGCCATCTTTAAAGGGATAACTCACCCAGGCAAGGCATTCAATCAGAGGATTTAGTAGTAAAGGAGATCTTTATCATCCACTTCTTCATACAGATGTATAGAGGCACGCACTTCAGTTCAGGCTGTTAGAAAAGACAGTTCAGTGGGTGTGACGGCCTGGGCCATTGCACCAGAAGTACTCATATTAATGAATGTCTTTAGCATCTCCTAGCTACAGTAAGGAAATTGCCTCAGGAAGGAAGGACATCCTCTCCCTATCTAGCACTGACCTTCTGACATGGTCCAGAGATGAGGTGGATACAGACCTGAAGCCCATGAAGTAGTCTCTGCATCTGTGACAAATCTGACTTCTCCAATGACCAGGTATCAGATAAATGAGGAGAGCCTGACCCAAAGTTGAATTTGAAAAAGCCTCCTGAAGCATTCACCTCTTCCATCTCTTCCAGAAAATCTGAATGGCAGGCCGAGCCATCAGGAGATGCTGCTCACGAGGCTGTGTCTGAGGGGAGCAAGAACTCATCCACAGAATTGCACACTTCTGGCACCGGGTGTTGGGAATAATTTTCCTAATAAGTTTATTAAGGTTTACCATGACTCAGTTTCCACACAGGCATATCTTTATTAGTCCAAAGGCCACTTGGTGTTGGTTAGATCCAAAATACATACAAGCATATACACACTCATACTCTATATGCTAGCAACAATACAGTTGCAAGCATTGGCCAAATACTCACAACAGAATCAGACTTGGGGATACCTTCTCTCCATGGCGTTACTCCTGGGGCTAAGAAAAAGCTCTCACAAAGAAACCCCTAAAATCCTTGTCTTTTTATACACTATGGCAGACAAGTGATGTCACTGCTGATTATCAGACCTTAGGTGAGGTCAGATGAAGCAGCATAGGGCTGAACCCTGTCCTCTGCCCCGGTCAAGACAAGAGCAATGACTAGGCCCCTTTCTTCAAGGTCCCTTTCTTATCTCATTTTGCCATGTTTTCCCCTAACTACTAAACTAAGCATTTTTTGATAATACACTAAACAAACCAATCATTTCCTGTGCCTCATACCCAATTAACCCTATTTTCTTTATTTCTGTTACCTCAACCCAAACCTTAAATAAGATGATGCAGAAATGTCAAGCGTCACTACACATTTAAAACAAACAACCCTCCTTTCTCATTAGTTCATTCTTTTTGGTCACATGCTTTGGGCCTTGTGTTAACATAAAAACTCAATTTAAAACCATAGTTCACCCATGTCTTATGTGGGCCTATAGTCCTACAGCAGGTGAATAAAATACAAATTATTGGACAGTAAGCTTCTTATATAGTGGAGGGGAAATTGAATATTTGGCACAAGGGCCCTCCCCTGTTGTAATCTTAAAGAGACAGGAGATAACCCAGTTGTAAAAAAACAAGCAGGCATATTTCCAATATATAAATATTTATCTTTTCAGGCAATAACTTACATTTAGGAAAACGTATTGATTCACCCATTGCAATCTTCTTGATCCTTATATATAGGGCCCAACCAAATTCACAGTCCATTTTGGTCAATTTCACAGTCAGAGGATTTTTAAAATAATAAATTTCATGATTTCAGCTATTTAAATCTGAAATTTCACGGTGTTGTAATTGTAGGGTCCTGACCCATAAAGTAGTTGTTGGGCGGGGTCGCAAGGTTATTGTAGGGTGGGTTGCAATACTGCTACCCTTCCTTCTGTGCTGCTACCTGTGGCGGCACTGTCTTCAGAGCTGAGCAGCTGGAGAGTGGTGGCTGCTGGCCTGGAGCCCAGGTCTGAAGGCAGCGCCGCTACCAGCAACAGCGCAGAAGTAAGGATGGCGTTGTATAGTATTGCCACCCTTACTTCTGCGCTGCTGCCTTCAGAGCTGGGTGACTGGCCAAGAGCCGCCGCTCTCCGGCTGCCCAGCTCGAAGTCAGCACAGAAGTAAGGGTGGCATGGTATGGTATTGCCACCTCTTCTGCCTTCAGAGCTGGGTGCCCAGCCAACAGCCGCCGCTCTCCGGCTGCCCAGCTCTGAAGGCAGCGCAAAAGTAAGGGTGGCAATACCATGACCCCCTAAAATAACCTTGTGACACCCCCCCTGTAACTCCCTTTTGGGTCAGGACCCCCAATTTGAGAAACGCTGGTCTCCATGAAATCTGTATAGTATAGGGTAAAATCACACAAAAGAACAGATTTCATGGTCCTTGACATGTTTTTCATGGCCGTGAATTTGGTGGGGCCCTACTTATATGTTATTCTTATCCTAGTTGGGAGGGTCAACATTATTTTATGTAGTACAACACCCAGTTATCCTTTGAACATTTCCTGTTCATTCATATGCCCTAATTATAACATGTGCCTCAGGTATTGCTCTAATTCTTATGATGACCTTTCCAGGGGTGTTCTTAGTGTGTTATATTTTAGTTTTCCTCTACCTTTTCTGTTCAGGGTGACAAATGACAAATATAATATTTAAGGAAAAGGTGCATATTGCACCAGGCTATTGTTTAACTGGTACGAGATTAAATTAGAATCAATATACACCAGCCATGGGCATAGTTTTGGGGGACCACAGGGAGCCTTGTTCCCCCAACCTGCAAGCCTCAGGCAGGCGCAGAACTTGCCTTGCCACATGGCCCCATTGGCCTGACTGGAGCTGCCCCACTCCCCAAATATAGAAGTCAAACTATGCCAATGACACCAGCACAGCGCAATGAAGGCAAATATATATATTAAGTAACCTAAGCTAATGGTCAGATCAGTACTAGAATACCAAGTATTCATTTTATATCTTTATTGATGACAACACTGAACATAACAAACAGCAACTCTATGTATACAGACATTAGGCAGTTCCAGTCCACGGCGGCAAGGGGAGAGCGGTGGACCTGCCGCCCCATTGCCGCCGCGGCAGGCGAGAATGGGGCGGCAGTCCGAGTCCCGCAGCAGCAATTCAGCAGCAGGAAGAGAGGACCTGCCGCCGAATTGCCGCTGCAGGACTCGGACTGCCGCCCCATTCTCGCCTGCCGCCCCAAGCACCAGCTTGGAAAGCTGGTGCCTGGAGCTGGCCCTGCCTTGAACAGCTGTAAGCTGCAGGTTCTAATCTTGCTGGGACCATCCACTAGAGAAGACATCATCACAATAAGCCATGTTATTAGAGTAACATTCAACTATTGCCTCACAGAACCTTAGGAATTAATACACTTCCTTGAGAAAGCAAGAAAACAGCATGAAGCAATCTCTTAACTAGATAGATAGTGATTTATTTGAAAATATGCCCTAATGATACCACTGTTAGAACACTCTTTGCTGTAAGGCTGCTGTACTTTAATTTCACCATATTTAAACTCATGATTATAATTACTCTCAATGACAACCCTTTATCACACAAACAGTAAACATGTGATAAATAGAAATATCACCATTCTCCCGCATTTAAAAAAAAACCCAAACAAATCAGCGTATATTATTTTTATCCATGCTACAAAATATTCTTGACAAATTTGGAAATAGGAACTATTTTACCTTCAGACTGATGTGTAGCAAGAGGCGTCTGAGTCTCCTTGGAGTAGGACACCACTTCCCGAGGTAAGAAATCAACCTGAGTAATCTTTGACACACCTAGCTTGTGCAGTCTGCGTCTAAGATTTAATGTGAGATCAGAAGGTTACTCAAGTAAGTATATAGCACTGTTACCTTAAAATACCTCAGTGAGCTTTCACAGACAGGATGACAACATTTTAGTGTCTGCTAAAATGAAAACTAATAAACTAAGTATGGTTAGTTTTTTTGGGAAGCATCTAATAAAACACACTGACTTTACACTGAAGGAAATTAACCCGAGAGCTACTAGCTAAAATAGAATTAAAGTTAATAAACTGTGCGCTACATATTTCTGGCTTTTTTGGGGTAGAGTTCATGTTGTGGGGAGGAGATGTAATAGGGAGGGCAAGAGATGTTGTGTTCATAGGGCCTGTTCATGTATTCAGCAGATCCATGCACAGAGGATGGATGGATACCCTCTACACACCTATAGGTGCTATGATCCACATAGTGATGGGGACAGGCTGGGAAAGGAGCCAACAGAACTGAGGGGGAAAGTGCATCTCTCCATCACCTATATGGAGCTGGGGAGAAACAGAATAAATACTGATTATTGCCCTCCTGATGAGTATCCTTCTTAAAGGAAGGTTCCCAGAGAATTTGATGGCCATGGGAATCCTGCCAACATAGCTTTACTGGAGCTGTCCTGCGAAAGGTTGGGGGAGTCACCAGGAACATAGAGCTGGCATAGAGGCATGAATTGTCTTGCTTTCCCTCTGTTTCCCTAACTATAAATAAACTGCATGGAAATAAGCAAGAAAACCAAGCAGTAGAGTTGCTGGTTATTGAAATAACTGAGATGGGGGGTGGGCAGGGATAGCTCAGAGGTTTGCGCATTGGCCTGCTAAACCCAGGGTTGTGAGCTCAATTCCTGAGGGGGCCATTTAGGGATCTGGGGCAAAAATCTGTCAGGGGACAGTACTTGGTCCTGCTAGTGAAGGCAGGGGACTGGACTTGATGATCTTTCAAGGTCCTTCCAGTTCTATGAGATAAGTATATCTCCATATATAACTAGTCAAACAATGAAAATGTTTAGTCACATGGAATGTATTCAGTGACCGATTGGGCAAAAAACTGTTGAATTGTTTCCTGAATATTATTCAATTATCTGTAGAGATGGATGAAGTAACATTTATCTGTCAATAGTGTATTGAGCAAAAAATGGCAACATCCCTCAGATGAATTAATTTGCAACTAATAATTTGACTAAACAAATTTAAAATGTGGTTGTCTCTAGATCAACCTTTGGGAAGTGTGTGCGCACATCTCTGGGAAGGCTGGGAAGTAAATTCATAGCTCTGTATCAACTCGAGTACCCTATAATAAAATCTCAGTTTGGGAAACTGGTTCAAATACAGCTTGTATATCCCCTCTCCATGACTGTCAGAATATATGTCTGTGTTTAAGGATTATTCCTCATAAAAGGTGATATATGAAAGGAAATAAGGGTCCCAAAAGTAAACCAGTATTATATGGATGACAGCTAGTTTGCTCTCCAGCTACTGCTGCATCAGCTATATGTATTTTTCTTCTGATTCATCTGACTCGCTGAGTGTTATTGTGCTAAATACAATTAAGTTCACTAGGTAACTGGTATGAATCAGTCATACCAAGTAACAATCCGTGACTACAGCATTAGCAGCTGTTACAGCTTGTGATTCATTTTTACTAGAGAATTAATGAGCCCACCTGATGCCAGTTTTCAAGGATGTGCCTCTGCTGATGTGAAGAAAAGCAATTCATGTTTTAAAACCCTACCTGTAAACCTAGAAACTTCTGCTACCTGTGATACATTGTTGGGATCTGTAACACCTACCAAAAGTTTACTCTCATGCTGCTTATCTGTAGCAACTTTGACTAAATGTGGTGAAGATTCAGACTTTAAACATTAAAGTTAAATGTCGTGTACTTGTCCTTTTCCTACCATCACTGATTTCAAATCTACATTGTTTATATGATTAAATAGACTTATCCTACATAGTCACCTCCTATCTAGGCCTATGATTTCTTTACTGAAATCCCAAAATGTTATTCACTCATATAACTTCTTTATTGTGGTCTCAACTGAGTATTGGTGCCATATTAATTTATGCTTCTAAAATCGTAGGCCTGCATGTTACCTTTATAGAATCCCATTCAGTACTAAAGATAATACTGTATAAGTTCACTCAATAACTCTTTGCAGGAGTGAAAGTCTGATTTGAGACTTGGTCAACTGCTTTGCAGACTGATAGCCTCCACATGAGTTAAAGTCCATTTTAGAGAACTTCACTGAAAGAACATGTTGCATTTTTAATCTCAAACATGTTTAATTAAGGCATTGTTTACGGATCCATAGCTCACTAGTGTCTCACACTGATAATTGCTTGTTATATCAGATGGTGTTTCTTCATCTGAAAGTGTGTGGCCTCATAGCACACATTTTGGCTCCATGAATCAGCCAACAAAGGATGCTTGTATAGCCAAAAGCTGGTCTAGCCCTTGATCACAAATACATTACCTCCATTCAAGACCTGAGCTCCACAGCTATAAGCTAAAATGTCCTATTCCAGAACTCAAGCTTCCTGTAAGGCAGCACACACATCTGCCATCAACCATGTCACCTTCCCATTCACATGCATCTTTCCTTTTAGATGCTCTTAAGCCCTTTGAGTCTACAGCCCGCTGAGTGTTTTTGGATTTGCAGAATCTTTAAGGGATACATTTTCAAAGCTGTTCATAGGGTCTTAGTCATGGAATGTCACTAGGGACTGAGCAGCTAAATCTCTAGTCTTTTACATCAAAAAAATATCCCTATGTCTGTAGAAACCAGAAGAGATACAAATCCACTACAGACATTTTAGCCATATGAACAATTTGTATGCAATCTACAGAATTTATTGTGTATCATTACTTTTTAAAATTTCTGTACCATCAGAGGAGGCTCTGTTTCTCCTGGTAAAACTGTCCTTCTGAAGAATGGCTGCTATTGAGAAATGGACAGAACTCATCATGCATTGGAGAACATGTGCTGGTGGTACACCCAGACTTGCTATGAATGCACTCTCCCGATCATCCTTCATTCGTTTCTTTGCACTGTCAGTGCATGCATGAGAGAAAGCTCCTAGCTGTCATGGTGCTTATCCATATATGTGCCATATACGCCCCTGCTCCTTGCTTTTTCCTTCTAAAGGAAAGGAAACTTGGGTGACTGATTCGTGGGGATGCTCACCTTCCAACCCACATTGCTGGGAAGGGATGCTAGGATTTCTATCAGGATTCTGTATGTGAATACACTTTGAAAATTCCATTGTTTCTATCATTCTCCAGCTAGTACTGTAGGAGTTGGCTACATCTGAAGCCACACCTCCCATCACAATTGGCCACTGAAAAGGAGGAGGACAAAAGCTGTCTAACAGTTCTGGAGTGGAAGAGTAACATTGGTGAACCCTACCCCAGGACTTCTGTTTGTAGTTCAGGGAAGTGGGAGGGTGACTGCTACACTGCTGCTCTTCTGATATTTCTTCTTCTTCTTCTTCTCCTGCTATGAACAGTCTAGTGCCTGACTAGATTACTGCTCATAGCTTTGCCAAGCACCAAGAAAAGTGAAATTGACATGGTCTTTATCAGCTGTGGAATTTACCAGAATCTTGTCAATTTCAATGTGCTGTCAATGTGAAAACTATGAGTAGCAGCATAAGCAGCATAAGCACTAGAAATATCTACCTGTAGACTCACAAAGATAGTACTATATAAGTTCACATTTAGAAGTTTCACATTCTGAAACATCAGGCCTGGAAAATTTTGTTTAAACAAAAGCTTACATTCTGCACAATTTGATGGATTTCCTCTCAACAGGAAAAGTTTCCTTACCACCATTGCATGTGGATTTTCATGCCTATATTTTGTGGCATATTTTTCCCACTCATTTTATTTCTTCATTTATAACCTCAAACTCTTATTAACTCTCACAATATAAACAAAAAAAAACAACAATGTTCACACCTTGAGAAGCATTGGCAGGAAATGATTGGGTTGCTTAGCCTCTGAGTCTTGTGCTACAATATTTCCCACACCGGCCAAACTATTTGTGATAGTTAACTTTTGTGATCACATGGATGATATCCAAATCAAGATCAAATGAATCATCACCAAGCCATATTTTCTCTTTGAACTTCAGTTCCATCTCCAGTGTGATGCTAACATTAGGGGAATCAGGAAATATTTGGAGTTTCATGTGTCATTGGCTAAAACTGATTTCCGCTGATTGGTCCACTCTAAAAATACTTCATAGTATGGATTTCACTATTGTACAACAATAGATACCTTTCATACTAAATAAATTTGACCCTTTTAAAAAAACCACCCAGTGGTAGTGGTTAGTTTCAGTTATTCAAAGCAGTTAACTTTTTCCACAAGCACATGGCAAAAGTACCCCAAGCTAGAAAAAGTATTAATTTCAGCCTAATTATAAGTAAACAAACCTTAACTGACATAGACTCAATTAAAAAGCAAAATGACTCTGGGGCTGTGAAAGTGATAGTTTTATTTGCTAAGGGTACAAATATAATTGTTCACATTATTAACTCTTAAGGAAGGAGAAGGTGTGATTATTACTGTATAAGGGAACAACTTTAATTTTAACTATGGTAAACATGGGGATAGGGGAGCATCCTGTGAGTAATTTAGTATGAAAAGTCAGAATTAACAAATAGTAACTGGACATTGGTATAATTAACTGCATATATTACATGTTCAATTAAAGTGTCACTATAACAACATTTCATCCATAATGAAATGGTAATGTTTGTTATTGGTCTCGGACAGCAGAAATTGCAGGTCATCTTTTTATAAGCTTTTCCCCCCTGTTTCCTCATTAAAAAAATGTCTCTGCCAAAGCTTAATATAACTGGTGAAACTAACAAAAGAAAACTTAAATTATGGTACTTTAGATTCACCAAAACAATAATAATAATAAAT
Source organism: Chelydra serpentina (assembly GCA_037349315.1). NCBI lineage: Eukaryota > Metazoa > Chordata > Testudines > Chelydridae > Chelydra > Chelydra serpentina. The sequence goes on from JBAIAC010000048.1 coordinate 34,099,142, forward strand.
TAAACCCACACAAAAGCAGCCCAATTGAGAAGCATTTTCAACATAACTCTTGCAAAGAAATAACAAAATGAATAACAAAAGAGCTGACATATACCCAAGTTCAGAGTCAGACTGGAGCTGCAGCACTGAGGGGTCTGTGTCCCACTGCAGGGTCCTAAGGTAGTTATCAGCCGTGCAGCACAAAGGAAAAAAAGAACACAGAATTAACTGAAAGATGGAAAAAAGCTCATCTCATTAATTACATGCTGCATATGGTACATACACAAGACACACCTCAAAGTACAACTGAGAGCCACAATTAATGTCAAACAAGGTTTGATGCTAGACTACAAGAGCAGGTAATTTATTAAAATTACATAGAACTGGAGTACATTGTACTAGTAAACAAAGGAAAGAGACTTTCAGTCTCAGGCTTTTTTTTTCAAAATTTACTTAATGAAAATGTGTAATTTGGATCTCTGAACAATTTACAGACTCACTAGTTGTTCCCTGTGTACTCACAATAAGCTGTAAGATTTGTAGTAGTAATTTATTAGAGGTTACAATGATGGAATGTATGACGTGATGTACTTGAACTCTCCCCATGAAACCTCACTGAAGAATTTAGCCCTTAATATGTCTTCTGAAACTGACAATAAACCATTATATACAAGTTAAAGTCTTTTTTGTGATGTCCTGTATCACAAATTATAATGTTTAATATTTTGTGGGACAAGGTAAACAAACAAGTTTTTTTTCACCATATAAGAATCCATCCTGACTTTAAAAAAAAAGTTATTTCAATATAATTACCTGCCACTAATTTTTCTTCATGATGGAAGCACTGTGCTATCAAAGAATAGATGAGTAATCCAGCAATGCAGCCTTAGCTGAAGATTTTATAATATAGCACAATGAAACTTTCCATCTGAGGAGGTCAGATCACTTTGCAAGCCCTAGTAAGACTCTCTGCATTCTTGTGAAGTGATGTAATCCCCCAATTTATAAATGAAGGAATTGAAATGCCAAGAGGTTCAGACCGAAAATTTCAAAAGTGGCCACTCATTCCAGGTGTCTTGATTTTTGACTTCACAATTGGAGATGCCTCTTTAAAATGTTGGCCCACGTAATTTGCCAGTCTGTGGCAGAGGCAGGCAGAGAACCCAAGTCTCCCTAACTCCCTTTCCTGTGATTTAAGCATTAGACTATGCATGGTCTTCATTAGCAGATGTTAAAACAAAGTGAAACAAGCCTCCTTCTCCTTCACAAAAACAACTAACTTATCTGATGTCACACATCATAATGGCCCCTAAATTGGTGAGCTCCCCATCTTTTTTTATCCAACCCTATTTATTTCAATCCAGATTTCAAAGCTGTACACAGAATATTATTTTACCATGTTCACCCAGTACAAATCATATAATCCAATGCAGATTTTTGCACAGTACCTACCACAAAATGGCAACCTGCTAATGTATAATCTGAAGAAACAGTCTCAATCCATATAAATGGTGCAACCTACTATATTTGATAAACTCATCAATGTCAACTCACTCTTTGGGGAGTTGAGCAAGGACATGTGCTGTACTCTGACATGTCAAAATGAAAAACAATCAATCAATCTCATACCCATAAACATGTACAAACAACGAAGAATTATAACAAGAAGATATATAGATTTGGTATGATGCACGGGCATTCGCTCCCATGAGCTATAATGGGAGATGTGCAGCACAAAAATGTTGTCCAGAGATTTTGTGATGTGTCTCAGGATTATTCTAGGAGACTTCTTTAGAGCAGGAGCCTATCTTGTCTGCCTAAATTAGGATGTTGTAAACAGGCAGCGAAGAATCAAGACATTAGTGAAGAGTGGAATTTGTCCCTGCAATGCAGGTAAAGATTTGAATGTCTGATGGTAGGAATAAATCTCAGTACCTAATGCACTAGAGAGATTGCTAAGAAACACAAGCCATTTCTGTGAAAATGACCCCTGAAATGCTGCCAAGGGCAGTAATACATAGTGTGATTTCATGAGTAAGTGCCAATTTTTAATGTTATGGCTACCTTGGGGCCACTTATATTTGCACACCTATGTTTTCCAAACATTTAGGAAAAAGATATATGTAGCTTGTTTGTGTCAGATATTCCCTCTTTTCTCCAACAGAATGATATCAGCTTTATTGTTATTACAATAGCATCTGCAGGCCACAATCAGAGAGCAGGGTCTCATTCCTTACATGCAGTACAAACGTAGCAGAGACAATTTATGCCCTAAACAGTTTACAATCTAGGTTATGAGCATGGAGACTCAACCCCTCAATCCTCCTAAATTTCAAGTTCCTCAGACCTAGAACTATGTCACTTTATGTGTATGGGGCACTATGGAACCCTGAACATGATTTGAGGCCTCTGGACACTAATATAAATGTTTAAAAATAACATTCCACCCTTCTGAGACAAAGCCAGCTTTAGCAGTTTTAGGTGGGTATGGAAAAAAAAAGTCAACCTCCACTCAAAAATGTAACAGACCTCCATCCACTGTGATCCTACCACTGTGCACAGAACTGTCCACAAGGTTTGAGGGATGGTTAGTAAGCAGGGCCGGCTCCAGGCACCAGCTAAAGAAGCAGGTGCTTGGGGCAGCCAATACCAAGGGGCGGCACGTCCGGGTCTTCAGCGGCAATTCGGCGCAGGTCCCTCAATGCCTCTCGGAGTGAAGGACCTGCCGCCAAATTGCCGCCAAAGAGTGGAGTGGCGCGATCGCACTGCCGTGGCTTTTTTTTTTTTCCTCTCCCCGCTTGGGGCGGCAGAAAACCTGGAGCCGGCCCTGTTAGTAAGATGATTCTTTGGGGCACTGCCAAACTTGAGTCTGCAGGAAGTGGGGCTTCAGGTCACTAATTTCCTGCTCCTGGACAAATAGAGCCTAAATTATTGTGCGTAACAATTGTGTGTAAAAATTGTCTGTGCGTAGGGCCAAAGACAGAACATTTTACAAGGGACAATATTCCGAATAAGCCAGGGTCTAGAATTGTCCCTTGCTACTTCTTGCTACTTGGAGGAATCTCTGAGCATTCGGACGAGTATTAACACTAAGCCTAATCCTCCTTGGACATCTGTAGGGGAGACCATGAGTGTCCTAAGAGCGCCATGAAAAATCAGTGGCAAGCTTTTAAATCTAGGACTTGACTTACTTTTTCAGGGTTTTCTTCACAAAGGACTAGAAATTATTTCTTCCCTAAATGCAAATTGAAATTAGCCTTGACACTTGTATATACCCAAAATTAGGGGAAGGGAAAGGACATAGTTCAGATTTTACAGGTTACAAAGACCAATTTTGTGCCTAGAAGTGTTGTTTGCAGGTCAGCATGGATGCATTGTTG